>OW029919.1:32500-10032500 GCA_932305915.1 Agriopis marginaria
CCACACCCACACCCACACCCACACCCATGGTTCTAATTTGAACATATTGTATGAGGGCATCTTGGATGTTTTTGATAATAAAAATTCGAGTAAATTAAAAGCGACGAGCCGATGATCTCGTGGACAACACACAGCGAGTACTCGTACAGCCGCACTCAGATACTCCTCGTTGGAAGGTTGAACTGAGCACTGCACATTGTACGTCGCTACTGCAGAGTGAGTGAGGGAGTGAGTGAGTGACGTCACCTGCAGCTCGAGCGGGACAGTTGTACAGAAACTTCGCCCCGTGAAGTGACCTCGATACTATTCTCATGGTCACCAGTTGTCCTCGAGCGATAGAGACGTTGAGGGAGAGCCGCAGCCCGCGGTCGCACTCCGTGCTGGCGGTCAGGGATCCTGGAACACACGGCTCAGTGTCACTCGCACTATACGAACTACTTATTACAGGGTATCATCCGTGTGAGAGGTGAGACTAGCAGCGCCCTGCGGGTGTACCCGTGTCGAGCGGCAGCGGCACCGGCGCGAGGCAAGAGAAGAGTACAGTCGACCTGCCGTCAGCCGGGAAACTATGACTTGAATTCTTGTCACCAAAAGTAAAAAAACACAATGTTAACTAAGCATGCTCACCTGGCCGCAGGCTGACTCGGAGCGGCACGTAGCGCCCGTCTGACAGGATCCCCGGCGTGTGTTGTTCTACTGCTGCCATACTTGGGATGGTCCAGCCAAGTACTAGGTACTAGGACGACAGCATGCTCACCTGGCCGCAGGCTGACTCGGAGCGGCACGTAGCGCTCGTCTGACAGGATCCCCGGCGTGTGTTGTTCTACTGCTGCCATACTTGGGATGGTCCAGCCAAGTACTAGGTACTAGGACGACAGCATGCTCACCTGGCCGCAGGCTGACTCGGAGCGGCACGTAGCGCTCGTCTGACAGGATCCCCGGCGTGTGTTGTTCTACTGCTGCCATACTTGGGATGGTCCAGCCAAGTACTAGGTACTAGGACGACAGCATGCTCACCTGGCCGCAGGCTGACTCGGAGCGGCACGTAGCGCTCGTCTGACAGGATCCCCGGCGTGTGTTGTTCTACTGCTGCCATACTTGGGATGGTCCAGCCAAGTACTAGGTACTAGGACGACAGCATGCTCACCTGGCCGCAGGCTGACTCGGAGCGGCACGTAGCGCTCGTCTGACAGGATCCCCGGCGTGTGTTGTTCTACTGCTGTCATACTTGGGATGGTCCAGCCAAGTACTAGGTACTAGGACGACAGCATGCTCACCTGGCCGCAGGCTGACTCGGAGCGGCACGTAGCGCTCGTCTGACAGGATCCCCGGCGTGTGTTGTTCTACTGCTGCCATACTTGGGATGGTCCAGCCAAGTACTAGGTACTAGGACGACAGCATGCTCACCTGGCCGCAGGCTGACTCGGAGCGGCACGTAGCGCTCGTCTGACAGGATCCCCGGCGTGTGTTGTTCTACTGCTGCCATACTTGGGATGGTCCAGCCAAGTACTAGGTACTAGGACGACAGCATGCTCACCTGGCCGCAGGCTGACTCGGAGCGGCACGTAGCGCTCGTCTGACAGGATCCCCGGCGTGTGTTGTTCTACTGCTGCCATACTTGGGATGGTCCAGCCAAGTACTAGGTACTAGGACGACAGCATGCTCACCTGGCCGCAGGCTGACTCGGAGCGGCACGTAGCGCTCGTCTGACAGGATCCCCGGCGTGTGTTGTTCTACTGCTGTCATACTTGGGATGGTCCAGCCAAGTACTAGGTACTAGGACGACAGCATGCTCACCTGGCCGCAGGCTGACTCGGAGCGGCACGTAGCGCTCGTCTGACAGGATCCCCGGCGTGTGTTGTTCTACTGCTGCCATACTTGGGATGGTCCAGCCAAGTACTAGGTACTAGGACGACAGCATGCTCACCTGGCCGCAGGCTGACTCGGAGCGGCACGTAGCGCTCGTCTGACAGGATCCCCGGCGTGTGTTGTTCTACTGCTGTCATACTTGGGATGGTCCAGCCAAGTACTAGGTACTAGGACGACAGCATGCTCACCTGGCCGCAGGCTGACTCGGAGCGGCACGTAGCGCTCGTCTGACAGGATCCCCGGCGTGTGTTGTTCTACTGCTGCCATACTTGGGATGGTCCAGCCAAGTACTAGGTACTAGGACGACAGCATGCTCACCTGGCCGCAGGCTGACTCGGAGCGGCACGTAGCGCTCGTCTGACAGGATCCCCGGCGTGTGTTGTTCTACTGCTGCCATACTTGGGATGGTCCAGCCAAGTACTAGGTACTAGGACGACAGCATGCTCACCTGGCCGCAGGCTGACTCGGAGCGGCACGTAGCGCTCGTCTGACAGGATCCCCGGCGTGTGTTGTTCTACTGCTGTCATACTTGGGATGGTCCAGCCAAGTACTAGGTACTAGGACGACAGCATGCTCACCTGGCCGCAGGCTGACTCGGAGCGGCACGTAGCGCTCGTCTGACAGGATCCCCGGCGTGTGTTGTTCTACTGCTGTCATACTTGGGATGGTCCAGCCAAGTACTAGGTACTAGGACGACAGCATGCTCACCTGGCCGCAGGCTGACTCGGAGCGGCACGTAGCGCTCGTCTGACAGGATCCCCGGCGTGTGTTGTTCTACTGCTGCCATACTTGGGATGGTCCAGCCAAGTACTAGGTACTAGGACGACAGCATGCTCACCTGGCCGCAGGCTGACTCGGAGCGGCACGTAGCGCTCGTCTGACAGGATCCCCGGCGTGTGTTGTTCTACTGCTGCCATACTTGGGATGGTCCAGCCAAGTACTAGGTACTAGGACGACAGCATGCTCACCTGGCCGCAGGCTGACTCGGAGCGGCACGTAGCGCTCGTCTGACAGGATCCCCGGCGTGTGTTGTTCTACTGCTGCCATACTTGGGATGGTCCAGCCAAGTACTAGGTACTAGGACGACAGCATGCTCACCTGGCCGCAGGCTGACTCGGAGCGGCACGTAGCGCTCGTCTGACAGGATCCCCGGCGTGTGTTGTTCTACTGCTGCCATACTTGGGATGGTCCAGCCAAGTACTAGGTACTAGGACGACAGCATGCTCACCTGGCCGCAGGCTGACTCGGAGCGGCACGTAGCGCTCGTCTGACAGGATCCCCGGCGTGTGTTGTTCTACTGCTGCCATACTTGGGATGGTCCAGCCAAGTACTAGGTACTAGGACGACAGCATGCTCACCTGGCCGCAGGCTGACTCGGAGCGGCACGTAGCGCTCGTCTGACAGGATCCCCGGCGTGTGTTGTTCTACTGCTGTCATACTTGGGATGGTCCAGCCAAGTACTAGGTACTAGGACGACAGCATGCTCACCTGGCCGCAGGCTGACTCGGAGCGGCACGTAGCGCTCGTCTGACAGGATCCCCGGCGTGTGTTGTTCTACTGCTGCCATACTTGGGATGGTCCAGCCAAGTACTAGGTACTAGGACGACAGCATGCTCACCTGGCCGCAGGCTGACTCGGAGCGGCACGTAGCGCTCGTCTGACAGGATCCCCGGCGTGTGTTGTTCTACTGCTGCCATACTTGGGATGGTCCAGCCAAGTACTAGGTACTAGGACGACAGCATGCTCACCTGGCCGCAGGCTGACTCGGAGCGGCACGTAGCGCTCGTCTGACAGGATCCCCGGCGTGTGTTGTTCTACTGCTGCCATACTTGGGATGGTCCAGCCAAGTACTAGGTACTAGGACGACAGCATGCTCACCTGGCCGCAGGCTGACTCGGAGCGGCACGTAGCGCTCGTCTGACAGGATCCCCGGCGTGTGTTGTTCTACTGCTGCCATACTTGGGATGGTCCAGCCAAGTACTAGGTACTAGGACGACAGCATGCTCACCTGGCCGCAGGCTGACTCGGAGCGGCACGTAGCGCTCGTCTGACAGGATCCCCGGCGTGTGTTGTTCTACTGCTGCCATACTTGGGATGGTCCAGCCAAGTACTAGGTACTAGGACGACAGCATGCTCACCTGGCCGCAGGCTGACTCGGAGCGGCACGTAGCGCTCGTCTGACAGGATCCCCGGCGTGTGTTGTTCTACTGCTGTCGATGTATAATGTTCGAACATCCTCGTCCTTGTATTGTTTTCATCTCCAATATCTGGAAAATATGCAATACAATAGTTTATAATGATGATTACTAAGAACAACCACCTTCCGGGCTAGCCACTGTTCCGTGTAACCCTTTAATTGTGAACAATAAATAAACTTCAAATATTGTATAGTAGTACGACACCGATAGTCGGACGTGCGGTCCTGTAGTAGAACTGTTTTCCACCTATCGTATAAAAAAAAAATGTAGTTTGAAATAAAGTGGGTAGTAATACTCACCGATACTATAACCGATCCACGAGTCTCCCTTGTCCCACCGCAGCTCGAGCACGGCGTGATGTCGCGCGCGCCACTCGAACAGTAATACTCACCGATACTATAACCGATCCACGAGTCTCCCTTGTCCCACCGCAGCTCGAGCACGGCGTGATGTCGCGCGCGCCACTCGAACAGTAATACTCACCGATACTATAACCGATCCACGAGTCTCCCTTGTCCCACCGCAGCTCGAGCACGGCGTGATGTCGCGCGCGCACCGCGCCGCGCCACTCGAACAGTAATACTCACCGATACTATAACCGATCCACGAGTCTCCCTTGTCCCACCGCAGCTCGAGCACGGCGTGATGTCGCGCGCGCCACTCGAACAGTAATACTCACCGATACTATAACCGATCCACGAGTCTCCCTTGTCCCACCGCAGCTCGAGCACGGCGTGATGTCGCGCGCGCCACTCGAACAGTAATACTCACCGATACTATAACCGATCCACGAGTCTCCCTTGTCCCACCGCAGCTCGAGCACGGCGTGATGTCGCGCGCGCCACTCGAACAGTAATACTCACCGATACTATAACCGATCCACGAGTCTCCCTTGTCCCACCGCAGCTCGAGCACGGCGTGATGTCGCGCGCGCCACTCGAACAGTAATACTCACCGATACTATAACCGATCCACGAGTCTCCCTTGTCCCACCGCAGCTCGAGCACGGCGTGATGTCGCGCGCGCCACTCGAACAGTAATACTCACCGATACTATAACCGATCCACGAGTCTCCCTTGTCCCACCGCAGCTCGAGCACGGCGTGATGTCGCGCGCGCCACTCGAACAGTAATACTCACCGATACTATAACCGATCCACGAGTCTCCCTTGTCCCACCGCAGCTCGAGCACGGCGTGATGTCGCGCGCGCCACTCGAACAGTAATACTCACCGATACTATAACCGATCCACGAGTCTCCCTTGTCCCACCGCAGCTCGAGCACGGCGTGATGTCGCGCGCGCCACTCGAACAGTAATACTCACCGATACTATAACCGATCCACGAGTCTCCCTTGTCCCACCGCAGCTCGAGCACGGCGTGATGTCGCGCGCGCCACTCGAACAGTAATACTCACCGATACTATAACCGATCCACGAGTCTCCCTTGTCCCACCGCAGCTCGAGCACGGCGTGATGTCGCGCGCGCACCGCGCCGCGCCACTCGAACAGAGTGCCGTCGAAGGTGACCGGCGTCGGGAATAACTCTTTATATCGATGAATAGCCTTGTAGCTGCAGCCTGCGGACCGACATCAGATAAATCACCCTCGACTCGGTTCGGGTGTTACAACACAATACAATAACTGTTTATTAAAATACCACAAAACAAGGTGTATACGAGGCTTCCTCGAATGTCTACCTACTACTGAGTATGTAAATAAAACCGCGATATAGTGGTGGAGAAAGTCTGATATAATTAATTCGAGTTGTAACTGGCATACCAAAATATTGAACATAACGTTTGCGCGTTTTAACAGTGAACAGCGCCATCTATTGCTATTAATTTGTACTTAAATTCAACACAAGGATAACATAAACACTTCTACAAGGAGGTTACAAGAACACTGGCTCGGAAACGTGCAACAAGTCAGCTTTATTTCTATCAAATGGTCAGCTGAAGTCCGCGGCAGACGCCCGTACGGTCTGTACCTACATACTTACCTACATCATCCTCGTAGACAAATTCATAAAGTGTGTGTTGTAAGTTCCTCTTCCACGCAGCAACATAATAGTGACGGATCGGTGTGATTCACGCGAGGGTGTTATACCTATGCATGCACTCGTCTCAATGTTTGACCATATCAAGGCAGAGTAAAACACTTTCATAGGCTTTTACTATCGGATCAATCTGTTTTAAGTTTCGCGATTTAAACACACGAGCTGACTCAGTCGGCTCGTGACTGTGGCCATTGTACCTAATATTATGGTCAAAATTTCACACGAAAGGTAGGTAGGTACTTATTTACCAAAATAAAATAATGCACGTTAAAACAAATCTGAAATTGCGAAAAAAATATAAAGCTGATCAAAAAGTGTTCCATACAACTTGTCGATTGTGAGGAATGGTCCAAAGAGTACCCTTTATGGTATATACTGAAAGGTCGTGTTCTTTAGACTTCTTTACAGCTGATATTTTTGTTGCGGTTTCAGAGATGGTTCCTTAGAAAAAGTTTTTCCTAATAATGACGGGTATTTGGACCCTTTCTGTTCAGTTGATTGTTTCCGCGTGATTGTCACGAGTTATGCTCACCTGTTTTGTTCACCATGAACGAGTCCAAGTCGTCCTCCGCGGGCGTCTCGCCCGACTTCCAGACGTTGTCGCCGAGCTGCACCGAGCTCTGCGCCGCCACGTCACACAACACGTTCGTCGCGCTCCTAATATTAGAATCGGATCCGGATTCAGTTGGAATCTCTTTCAAAACTTGTAACTCTTGATTTATGTTCGATACCGACGTTTGTGTTATTTCGGTAATATTATTCAACTGTAGAATGGCACGTTGCTCTACGTGAGATGCGTTGTCTAATGAAGCCAGTCTGTCGGTTACTGTTTTGATTGCCTCGAGTACAGTTCTGCCCGTCGAGTCTGTCTGGTCGGTCATTCGCTTCGTGTTTGTAATCAGTAATTTAATGTCATCAGCGAGTTCATTTATTTCTATGTCTCTGTTATTTTTCAGCGTTTGATCTACCGCAGGGTTGTGTATATCTGTGACCGCAGGGTTTTTATTTCTCGTACCATTTTCCATCGCAGCCAGTCTGCCATTTATTCTTTCGATCGATTCCGGTATAGTAAAATCTGTAGCTTTTTTTATATCATATTCGAGCGTGGCTATCTGCACTAACTTCTGAACTATATCGTCCTTCAACTCAAATACCTGGTCATCTATGAACTGTTTTATGTTCGTACACATCTTCTGATGCTCTTCGTCGACGCTTTCACATAATTGGTTTTCTTCGTCATTATTTTTGAGAGAGCGAATCTTGTGAGTTGTTGCGTCGTGTAAGTATATCAGTAAACATATGAAACTCACAGTGTTGTAGTATTTGAGGAGCATGTTGACGGACAGACGCGGTGCGGCGCAGGCGCGGTGTGCTCGCGACACGAGGACTGACACGACGCTTGCTGCGCTCGGTACACGCGCTCGGAATATAACTACCGACCCCGACCTGCCTACTGATTACATTCAATATCACATACATTACAAACACCAGACAATTTAAATACAATACGGCTTTGAACTTTGAACGCTATAAGTAAGTTGATTTATAATTAAAACTAATAAAATAAGTATTTGAGTACCTACCTACCTAGGCAGCGCATTCCACAGACTAGCAGTTTATTTATTTATTTATTCACCAACAGAGTGCTTACAGCTAAACCAAAGCGCAAACTATTTAAATAACAAAATATTTTGTATTCTACTAAGAAATAACCCTAAATATGAGGAAACAGTTTGCACAGCAAAACACAGTTTGAGGAAAACCAGTTTGAAGCCGCGACACTTATTTTTTTCCCCCTAATTTATTTAAATATTGTGATTATTTGCAAGAATAAACACAACAAAACAGCCAATCTCGCTAGATCGAAATTGGTGAGATCCGCGGTGTTGTTACTCATAAACTCGCGAGATCTCACCTGAGCCCCAATCTCGTGAGATTGCATTCTTTACACACGCGGCACGCCCCCTCGCCCTCACGCAAATTTTGCGCGAAATCGCCGCGTGCTACTAAAATTTCTCTAAAGTTTTGTATGGAACCTATGTATGAAACTTATGATAATATATTCGTCCTGAATGAAGCTATCGATTTTAATACATATAATACAATTTTAGTTGCCATTTAGGTATATGTGCCCACTTCCACTTCCACTTGCTAATCCGGATGACACGGTCGGTAACTTTCGTTCGTCTACGGATCTCCTCATTTCTGATTCGATCTCGTAGAGAAACTCCGAGCCATAGCTCGTTGTGCGACTTTGAACTCGCTTATGAGGCCTATAGTGAGAGACCACGTTTCACTGCCGTATGTCATCATTGGCAACACACACTGGTTGAAGACCTTCATCTTAAGGCACTGAGGTATTTTGGACACATTCTTATTAATTCTAATTCTATAAACGTAAACGAATGCACGACCGAGGGGGGTTATAAGTGCTAAAGGGGAAACTATAGATATATCCTTGTACTAATATGTATTGTGTGGTATATGTAACGCCGCCATTTATTAATTTTTCTGAGTGGGGGGCGTACATAAGACAGTAAAATACGGTAGACGAGGCGGTATGTCCTTAATAGCTTTAGCGTACTCAGTAATGATCAAAAATCCAAAAAAATACTGGCAGTCAGTGTGGTTCTGTCCAAGGTTCTGTCACTCATGGTATAAATCATGAATGTACTATCATAATGGACAGAGTAAATGCTTCGCGCGTTGTCATTTTATGTTGGAGTGCGTATTTATAACTGCTTGAGTATGTGTGAGTAGGGAAGTGACTGCTAGTGTAGATCTATCAATAAAAAGGTAAACAAAACTAAATGTTGTGTTTTAAAATGTTTTTAAACAAATATACAATTATTTTACATATTACAAAATCCAATTTACTAAAAACAAAATAAAATGTTTAAGGTCATCCAAGTAAGTGATATTTTACTTGGTAATGAACAGTAATTTGCCACCGACACGCACTTTGCCATTATTTGTTGTTATACTTTAGAGTGCTTATTACTATAATCATGCTAAGTTTGACGCTTGTATCTACAATACCGTTTCTACAATAGAGCAAAAACAAAAATACGTTTGTTGTATCCTGGACGGATATAATTATGACGGCTAGGAGGTATATTTTTTTATGTGAAATGAATATTTTGCTATGAAGCTGGTTGTTTTACGTAATAAATTAATGCTACAAAAGACTTACGTGTGAGATGATAATTCTGGACCTTTTATTCCTCCTTTAGTTGTTCTTGATAGACAAAACACAGCACAACACGACATAATTTCACTACGTAAAAGTGTATTCAATCTTTACAGTGATACTTCTGTTTAACTTAACTTTTAAATATGACACGTCGCAATGTTATGGCCTACTAGTCTGTCAAAAGTGGACACCGAGTACGAGGTTGCCAATCTTACAATAGCTCTCTCGTTTACTCTACGTAACGACCCGTGTAATAAAAAGAGAAACATGACAGTGTATTGACATAATGAACGTCGGAGCGGCAACGCCTCATGGCTCCGTCCATGTATACTACGTTCTTGATATAAATGATTAATATGTTCTTGGATCATGCTGTCACTGTCTGTAATCACTGTCAGTGTCAGTCTGTCAGCTGTGTTTTGTTGGTGTTTTGTTTTGTTTTTGTTTTGATTTACATAGTTACAGAGAGGAGTTTTGGCGCCAACGTGTAAAAAAACATGTCGGCTCGTTGGATTATTTTCCTAAACTAGTGTATTTTCAAGTGTTAATGTGTTCTAAATGGTGAATTATTATTCATTAAGTGCTCGTGGACGTGCTCGAGTGTGGGCAAGTGATATAACGAGGTGAAACGTGTCTTTTCGTGTTGTTTCCAAAACTCCATATGAGCCTCTTGTAAAGTTCCCACCACTTTACAGAGGCATGAGTTTGACTTGACCGTGACTTGCTTAGCTTGACTCTGACTGTGACTTGTTTGACGTTATTATGACTATACAAAACAAAAGAATAGGCGGTATGGCCTTAAAGGCTTTAGCCTGCCCGATGGGCGAATTATAATTAAAAAAAAAAAAAAAAAATAGTTACAGAGACGTATTCAAATTGATTTTAAAATAAATTTATATTAACAATTTTGGTGTTTGTTATAATTGTTGGTTGTTCGTGTCATAAAATAAAGTGCGTTTTATTGAATTGGTTCCAATGAATGACTTTGTTCGATGCAACAAACTCGCAGGCGTCTATTGGTTGCAGGGTCCTGTGGAGAAATTAAAAATAAAGTAAGCTCTTTAAATATCATATTCAGCTTATTTAAGATCAGATAGAGAGGCACGCCACTCTATCTGATCTTCGGCTTTTCGTTCCCAGCCACTGCCAGCTGCCTTACGCATATCGTCATTCTATTGAGTGTCAAGGCGTCCGTCTATAATATTATTTACGTTTGCCGGTATATGAGCTTCGCGGAGAACACGTTCATCTTAACGGTTACCTATTAGTTCTTATATGATCGGCCCACTACCACTTCAGCTTGCTAAAACGCTGAGCTATGTCGATGAGTTTGTGGTTCTCTGGCGAATTACTTGGTGCCCGCCACGATCCCCGAGCTACGCTCTTTCCATCGCTCTCAGGGAGATTGAAATTGCGGCATGCACCAACTGTAAGTGGAGTATACGTTCCGGCAGTCATGACAAGTAGAATGTTCTGGCTAAAGAGTTTCATCCTAAGACCCAGCTGAATTGGTGACTAGAAGACTCGACTTTGTTTTCCAGTTACTGCAGCCAGCCAGGAGAAGTATATTTCATACATTAAATAATTTTAGCCAGCACCAACCTAATGTTTATAATTATAACATCACGCATATATTATGTAGTTTAACTGGCCAAGTGCGAGTTGGGCTCACGCACTGAGGGTTCCGTACCACCACAAAATTCAATAGTGAAATTACCAGTTATAACTTGGTAATGAACAGAAACTTGTCACCGACTCGCACTTGGCCATTATTTATTAACGGCTTATATCTATTAAGCGGATACCTTGAAACCTTCCCCCCGCGGCGCGTGCTGCTGCTGAGATGTTCTTCCCTCCACTCTGATAACATGTTAGCAGTTTTTTTTAGCAAAATAGGACACATTCATGTTTGAAATGTCTATCGGGACTTATCGTGCACTACTTTATTCAGGCAAAAATAGGTAGGTAGGGTGCATGTGTTCAAGTCATGAAAGTTTAGTTAGGACACATCCTCATTTTGTCAGAAAAACATCATCATCATTTCAGCCATAGGACGTCCACTGACATAAGCCTCTCCCCCATCGATCTCCAAAAGGGCTGGTTAGAAGCGGCCTGCATCCAGCGTTTCCCTGCGGTCTCTTTTAGGTCGTCTGTCCATCTTGTGGGTGGACGTCCTACGCTGCGCTTACCGGTCCGTGGTCTCCATTCCAGAACCTTTAAACCCCATCGGCCATCTGTTCTGCGTGCTATGTGCCTTGCCCACTGCCACTTCAACTTGCTAATCCGGTGGGCTATGTCGGTAGCTTTCTTTCGTCTAGGTATCTCCTCATTTTTGATTCGATCTCGTAGAAAAACCTCGAGCATAACCATCTCCATAACTTCGAGCTTGTTTGTGGGGCCCATAGATAGTCAAGAGACTATGTTTCAGTGCCGTATGTCATCACTGGCAACACCGCAGACCTATATCCAATTAGACACGACAAGTTTAGTGTCGAGCTACCTAGCAGTATCTCATATTTCCAATACAACTACAATAATTTGTCATCGTTGAGTCCGTCTAAAACTAATCGGTGCCGCGACAACACGTGTCAGTCTGTCAGTTTAATTGTGCAACGCAGTGTTGTAAGAATACCACAAATAGAGTTGACCGGATAGAATTAAGATAATATTTATTTTCACAAGTAACTACTTTTATGTAGGTATGAAATTTGACACGCTTAGTTTTCATACAGTTTGGACTGCTCGTGAAGTCTACTCAGATATAGGTCTGTGGGCAACACACTCTGGTCGGGCGCTGAGGTATTTTGGACGAGAAGACGTTTATTATTATTATATTTTTTTTTGTATGTTTTTTTTTTTTTTTTTTTTTTTTTGTATTTTATCTAACAATAGTTCTAAGTTTTGTTTGTACTAACCCAATGGATTTTTAGTTGTCCGAAATAAAATATTTTGAATTTGAATTGAATGTTGCGAAGTTTACCGAGCGCTGCCCAGCTGAGTTGGATTCACCGATCGACCTCTTTCTTGAAGTTGGACCTGCCCAGTTGGACTGTTCGTCCCAGGTGGACGTATGTCAACAACTTAAACAAGCTGAGTTCCCAACTGATACTGGGGCGGGCACAACATGGATATTTGTTTTTTGTTTTTTTATTTGTTTTTGATTTACCTTTGTCTCGTCCACGTTCATCTCGAGGCTCACCCGTCGGGAGACTCGATCGAGGCCTTCGAGCATCATGCTGAGATCTCGCATCGACGTCCTCTTTCCTCATCATGTTACGACCGATGTTCCCAACACGGTCAGAAAACCTCATCATCATCAGCCAGAAGACGTCCACTGCTGAACATAGGCCTCAATGTCTCAGGAGACTCTTCACTGGAATGTATCCGAGCTGTCGTATACTCGGCGAGGTACGTCACAGTGATAACCTCGATACGTTCACGTCTCGTGTTTCAGAATCAAACTAAAACCCCCCGACGACGTCATATCGCTGCCCACATTCGAAGACTATACAAACGAATCCACCAACGTTAGCTCGGAACAAAACGTCCAAGAGTACACCTTCAACTGGCAACAAAAGTCATTTTCTGAGTGTGAAGTGGAGCGCTACAGAGACGCGCGCAGCTGCCTCACGGAGCGCGAGCTCGGATACCACGAACTGATCAAACGCAAACAAATGACGGCCGGGAAACTGTTCACTTACGTACACGAAGACGGGTACACGGCCGCGCCCGCGCCGGCGCCGCCTCGGGCTGCGACAGGAGCACTCGGCGCACTGAGCTCGTGCCTGGAGCGGTGGACTGTGGACGGAGCGCTCGCCGGGACGGGAGACCACGTCGGCGGCGAGTCTGCTTCCGAGAGACATCTGTTCACAAGCCAAGAGGACATGAACGAAGTGGAGGAGCCGTGGACGGCCATGCACGTGCTGCTGGACGACTCGCATTGCACTGAGTGAGTTTCTCGTAGTGGAGTTAGACTGACGAGTGGTGTGGCTATCTCACGCTATATATCAGTCGAGCGAACATTTATCTGTGCTTCCGACCTTGACAATTGAGATCTACACCACTCCCTTGTCTAATTTCATCAAGATCAGGAGAGCCATTATATTTTTAGTAAATGCGTCCAGTGCCGGTTCTAGCAATACCAGCGCCCTGGACGAGATTTCCGAGAGTCGAAACTAGGTCA
Source organism: Agriopis marginaria (assembly GCA_932305915.1). Lineage (NCBI taxonomy): Eukaryota > Metazoa > Arthropoda > Insecta > Lepidoptera > Geometridae > Agriopis > Agriopis marginaria. Next base: position 46,000 of record OW029919.1, read on the forward strand.
TTGTACTCATCGTAATGAACACGAAAAGTCTGTCCCGTACATTTTGTAGTATCGATGGCCGTTATCTATGGATTATTTTTCACGATTTCAGGGTTGGTCCCACAGTATAAGGTGGTCATTATGACGAGTACAATGTCCCCCTCTCGGTTTAGTTCAGGGTAAATACGTAACCATGTATAAGTTATTATTTCAACATTTGTGATTTAGGGTTCCGTACCAAAGGGTGTAAACGGGACTCCACTACTGAGCCTGTCTGTCTGTATGTATCTTTCGAACCGTAATTACCAGAAAGCCAGTTGAAATTTTCACAGAATATATAATGTTACGGCGAATTAAATAAGAAATAATAATAAAGTCAATACTAAAGGGGGGTCCACACGCAATAACCTTTTTTAAAGGGTATTTTTTGTATTTGCTCTGTGTAATAACGGTAATACGGACAAGCGACAAACTGACCATGACTATAGTACACACTCTAAAGTATAACAACAAATAGTATGTATGTATAGTCTTATCGAAAAATTCTCTTATGCGTGATTTAGGCGTTATTCACGATTCAAAGTTATTGTTTGACGAACATATCGACCATATAATAAATAAAGCGTCAAGGTCATTAGGATTCGTCATGCGTACGTGTGCCACTTTTAAAAATGTAAAGACATTTAAAATCTTATTCTGTGCCTTTGTCCGTAGCATACTGGAATACGCGTCTCAGGTCTGGAATCCCCAATATGAAATCTACGTCTCGCGAATTGAGAGAATTCAGAAGAAATTTATTAAATACATTTGTTATCGCATTAAAATCCCATATAATTCCGATAAATATTTAAGTCTTTGTAAAAAATTTCACTTACTACCTCTTTCTAAAAGAAGAGAGATTGCAGACATGACTTTTTTGTTTAAAATAACCTCAAACCTTATTGACTGTCCTGAACTTTTAAGCAAGATCAAGCTTAATACCCCTCATAAGGCTATTCGTTTTTGTCCTCTTATTAATATACCAAAATTCTGCACTCACTATAGACGTAATTCATACATGTTGAGAGTGAGCAAGAACTTTAACACCATCGATAAGCGCTTAGGGTTGGACCTATTCTGCATGAGCGTTGTGGCGGTTAGGCAGCTGTTGAGTAGGGAATTCTTTGTTTAAGCCTATTTTTATGTAATTTTAATTTTTTCGACAAACTCTTATTGTGTAACTGCGTAATGTCACTTAAATTGTTACTTTTTTAATTTTTATCCGCGAGGACCTTTAATTAGCTTCTGTATCGATTAAGATTGTTATACTTTTTTATGGCTGTTGGTCTTCCTTGGAAATAAATAAATAAATAAATATATGAAGTATAAAAACAAATAGTAGCCAAGTGCGAGTCGGCGACAAATTCGCCGGTTCTCGACGTCGGTCGGGCGCGGACGGTACTTGGATGGGTGGCCGTCTACATGGGCACGATGTGTCAGTGGTAATGTAACCAGGTGTAATGTCTGCACAGAGAGGGGACCGCAGACAGGCGAGCGGCGACCCTGGTGTCCGTGTTCCACGACGCGAGCCGGAACTGCGTGGTGCTGCAGCCGGACGTGACCGAGCTGGAGACCAACCCGTACGTCGCGGAGACGGCGGCCGGGACGCAGCACTACGGACTGGCGCTGGACGCGGACGTGCGGACAGCGGGCCGGCCCGCCGGGGACTTGGACACTCTGGTATCGTGTACCTACTCGCATGCATTCTTCTAATCTAAACACTTACAGCGTGTTGTCATAATTATACATTTAAAAAAATCAAAACCCACATCATCATCATCATAATCAGCCTGTACTAGTCCACTGCTGGATACTGATAAACTGCAGTGTGGGAGATATGTAGGTACGGTTCCTGTAGGATACCATTACGATGCAGATATAGTTATGTTTGCTTCGGCCCACATGTTCCACCTCCGTCTGTGAAACTCCTGCCTCCAGTTGTTACACTAGTTTCTAAGAGTTATTTGACTTCTGTATCAAATTTTCTGATGTGAACAATAAAGAGTTAGTGAATCAATGAATCCTCTCGCCGGCTGCGACAGTGACGGCACGGAGAGGTCCCACACAATACGAGGGCAGACTCATGAGTCTGGTGTACGTTTTGTAAAACTTATTATCTCGCCTGAGCTCAGTGTCCATCGTCCAATTAAATTCAATTTCCTCCGTGTAAATGCGAGTAGCCATGGTAGCCCATTTGGGAGACCGCTAGACCTGAAAGCGCGAGGTCGCGGGTTCTAACCCCGGGCCCGTACCAATGAGCTCTTTGGAGTTTTCCGTACGGATTTTCATACCACTGGCTTTTCAGTAAAGGAAAACATCGTGAGGAAACCTGCATACGTACGGAGAAGGAATATCCACCAATCCGCACTGGGCCAGCGTGGTGGATATGGCCCAATCACCCTTTCGGTGGTAGGCTAAAAGTCCAGCAGTGGACTGTTAAAAGGCAGACTATGATGATGATGATGATGATGATATGCGAGCAGTCGTTTCTGTTTGATGGCTGTCAATAAGTGACCTTGTGGTCGGCTGCATTCAATGTTCCGGTCCGGTCAGGTGGTGCAGCTGCACAGGAGATGGCGCCGCCGGGCCGGCCCCGCGCCGGCGCCGGAGCCCGGGGGCGCGCGCCTGCACGTCGCGCTCGAGATAGTGTCGGCCGCCGGGTTCCACGCGGGGAACTTGTACATTGACTATCATATCGAGGTGAGGACGGCGCGGTGTGACACGACGTGCTTACAAACAAACAACAATACCTTCGAGACTGGACGCTAGTTCATTTAAATATAAGGGCGTCGATTCTTACATACCTACGCTAAACCAATCTGACGGGACTAACATTATCTGCTTCTTTTCATTTCGGTATGTGAGAGAAGAATGGCAATTTTATAGCTATTAGCTATTTGATAGCCCGTTGGTCCAGTTGGTAGTGAACCTGCCTTCTGAGCTTGGGGGCGTGGGTTCGATTCCCACCTAGGACAAACATTTGTGTGATGAACATTTGTGTTTGTTCTATATCTGGGTGTTAATATCTATTTAAGTATGTATTTAAACCTATATATGTATATATATCAGTCTCTGGCAGCCATATCACAAGCTTTGCTTAGTTTGGGGTCAGATGACCGTGTGTGCAAAAATGTCCCGAATATTTATTAAATTAAGTTTAGTTACTCCTAAACTAATGTAAGTTTGTTTGTAAGAGATAAACTCCGAAGCTGCTAATCCGACTTCAACAGTTCCTTCATTACCAGAAAGCTGTACCATGCGTGAATGTACCATGCGTGAATGTACCATGCGTGAATGTACCGTGCGTGAATGTACCGTGCGTGAATGTACCATGCGTGAATGTACCGTGCGTGAATGTACCATGCGTGAATGTACCATGCGTGAATGTACCATGCGTGAATGTACCATGCGTGAATGTACCATGCGTGAATGTACCATGCGTGAATGTACCGTGCGTGAATGTACCATGCGTGAATGTCATAGATTATGTTTTATAATGATAAAAGTGAATTTTCTATACTTAGTAAATAATTGATTTTGAATGGCCCGAACATCCACAATGAAGGCGTTGAGTTTTTTTTTTTTTTTATAAATTTGTTGATGCCAAAAAAAGTTTGAGAAATTGTGAAGTCAGTAGCGAGTCGACACGAGTGTCCGGCGCACGCGCACGCGCACGACACCACTCGCTGTGATATGTTTGAACACTGAACGTGTAGAATGTAGGAGGTATCGGGTATCGCTGGTTTCAGCTGCCGGAAGGCGCACGATGCGTGGGCTCCCTGCGCGGGCGCAGCCACGTGTCCGGCACGCGCACGCCAGCACTCGCTGTGATATGTTTGAACACTGAATGTGTAGAATGTAGAAGGTATCGCTGGTTCCAGCTGCCGGAAGGCGCACGATGCGAGGGCTCCCTGCGCGGGCGCAGCCACGTGTCCGAGCCGCGCATCCAGGACGGCGCGACGGTTTACCATTTCGGACACCAGGTGGAGCTCTGCTTGGATGTACTCCCCGGGAAGGGTGAGCTTGTCGCAATTTTGATACAAAAAGATATATCGCACCTATTTTTAGTAAATCTGTTTCCGAGGCGACCGGTCTGGTGTGTCGTGGGTCTTCTGTTCCTATCACTCCACTGGTAGGAAGAACACCAATATTCTCTCGAGAGATTCACTTGTCATGAAGATAACTTGGAGGATGTGGCTCCAGAGTTAAACAGCACCGATTGTTCCACGGTAATAACTAACCGCTGTGTTTTGTAACACTATTGAGAACATCTTCTATATCTTCAGCAAAGTAACGTGACTCTCTCCACCAGCGCTGCCTCGGAGGAACACCTCGTAGGTGCCATCTTAACGAAACTTAGTTTAACCGAAAACCATCTGATTCAATCTCACAGATCTAATTTAAGAGCGCCCATTCTCTGTTCCTCTCCATCTCCTCCCGACTGACCCGCATAAAATAGAAAAAGTTATTGCTAGCCTTAAAAATGATAACGGTCCGGATTCTGATTAGATCGATTGTTTCTGCCGCGCACCTGTAAGTTGTGGTACGGCTTACCACCTTCGGTCTTCCCTCCGAGGTATAATTTGAATTGCTTTTCAAACGAAGGGTGAATAGAGTCCTCAAAGGTAGGCAACGCACTGACAATGCCCCGGGTATTGTAGGTGTCTATAGGCAGCGGTGACCACTTACCATCAGGTGGCCCGTAACTTGTTTGCCATTTATTATATTAAAAACTTACTCTGTCAAACTCAAAAAATGTAATTATTCTGTTATTCCACTAAGTTGAATATTCAGTTATCTGCTGGAGACGGCTCCGCTCTGAAGTGCTGTAAAGTCGCTGCCGTGTCTCTTGTATGTAAACAGTTCTCCCGATGATAACAAGGCACGCGCCCCGCTCGGTGTGATTTCATTTTTGTTTTACAAAAGTTAGTAAACATGAGACATTGATAGTTGATTGAATCAGGCGTTACTTTGCGGAAGAACATTTTAATTTGTAGGTATAATAATATGTCGCATTTCTTGTGTAATTCCGCTTCTACGTGAGACTTATCAAAAGCACGAGCTAATACTAAAATACATTTTAAAAAATACGTCTGTTGTATGAGGATCCCCCTCTCTTTTTACTTTTATTATACAGATACAGACGGTATATGTAGGACAGACGGACAGAAATCGTAGGGTCAGTAATGGTGTCACGATTTTACCTTTTGGGTACAGAATTCTAATAAAGCATAAAAAAATTAAAATAACAGCTCGTAATCTAGTCTGGGGCCTTACGGACAACAGCTATTGCGGCAGCTAATCCGCTCAGTTGGAAAATCACGCGACCGCAAAACGTATTTGGGCGCGAAGGTTCAACGTTCGCGTGATTTTCCAACTGAGCGGATTAGGTGCCGCAATTAGCTGTTGTCCGTAAGGCCCCTGGTCATTGTTAAGCATATTCGTGAAAACCGCATCAAAATCAGTCCAGTGGTTTAGAAGTCGTGCGTGTTCAAACGAACAAACAGACTATCTGTAGGATGTTATTATTGCATGTGTGTATGTGTGTGTGTGGGCACAGAGGACGCGCCGCTGTCCATGTACCTGGAAGCGATATCCTGCGACGGGTGGCGGCGGCACCGCTCCTGCGGCTACACACACGTGCGCCTGCCGCCCGGCGCCGGCATGCGCGCGCGCACGCTGCGCTGTCTCCGGCCCGACGAGAGCGGGGCCGACGAGAGGCGCTTCTTCCTCGGGGGGTGCCGGCTCCTCGAGGAGCTGGAGGTGCTGTCCCGGCCGGGCCTGCAGGTCAGCGACGACTCTCCGCCGCTGGCTGAACACAACTGACCCACAGTGGATACAAGCCAAGCTTCTTAGCCTCGACCGGCGGCGTCATCGGACACATTTCCGAGAGTGTGCATCGGATCTGCATCATCTAATGCCTTCCTGCACATTTTTCTATCGGACTGCCCGAGTGAGCACGAAATGGCGACTCGTGGATGATATTTCTAAAACACGTACGAAGCGCTTTGATTCCACTTTTATTGTACGAACTGCTAGACTAGAATGCACTGCCCGCATGATTGTTTCTCGATGGTAGTTAGTTTGTGGGTTTCAGGTCGCGAGTGAATCGGTTTCTTCTACCCCCGTCCCCCGGGCAGCTGCCCCGGCCGGGGTAGAGGAGCCGCCGGGGCTCCGCGTCAGTCAGAAATAGCGCGAGTCGAGTGTAGGTTGTGTTAGTTTAGACTCCTCTATAAATACACTCTCCAAGTGTGTACGTCCAGCAGTTCGGGGTGTACGTTCAGTCAGTCGGTCACTCGAGACGAACACTTTTATGATAATTATATATTAGATTGTCCACCCACAAGATGGACAGACGACCTAAAAGAGACCGCAGGGAAACGCTGGATGCAGGCCGCTTCCAGCCGGCCCTTTTGTAGATCGATGGGGGAGGCCTATGTCCAGCAGTGGACGTCCTATGGCTTAAATGATGATGAATGATATAGATTAGATTGATGAGTGCGCGCGTACTGGTCGTGTGAACAGAACGGTGACTACACGCACACTGAGACCGGCAGCATCCTGGTCCGCGCCGGCACGCTGCGGGAGTCCCGGGGGCAGCCCCGGGCCGCGCGGCACGAGGGCGGGGCTGCGCCCGCGACCGCGCACGCGCTGCTGGTGGGCGCGGAGGCGGCGCTCCGGCAGTACCGCCGCGCGCGGGCGCGCCTGGCGCGGGCCTCCTCCGGGGCCGCCACTCCGCCTGACGACGAGGGCTAACGATCACATGTGAGCATGTACCTGTCACACACACACACACACGTGGTGGACTCTTCCTTGTAATGTATTGTTGTGTTTCTGTGGCAGGCAGGGCCACTCCGCGGTGAACAGTCGACGTCCCAGGACGCGGGACGCGGAGGACCGGCACCGGCAGGGTAGCGCGGCCCGCGGACTCATTGTCAAACCACCGGTTTAATCCCGCGAGAAACAATGCCATATCCAGTTGTATCGATGCTAGCTAGTAGACCCGTGTCGTGTCGTGTCGTGTCGTGTCGTGTCGTGGTGAGTGAGTAGTTGATAGAATCAGGCGGTACTTTGAGGAAGTTCATCTTCAAAACTGTTTCCAGACTTATCTCTAGTGTATTCTGGCTTAGTTAGAATTAGTTATTATTATTCTGAGTAATTTGCAAATTAAAACAATCTAATCAAATATATAAATGGTATTAATAGAATGTAAAAAGAAAAAAGTTTAATTTTATTTATGCATGTGCAACAATGTGCAAGCATGACGTGGGAACTTCATTTATTTGAAGCGATCTTTTATTTTATTTTATTTTACATGGAAAACAAACAGCTGTTAACAAACACGGTAGATACGAGATAAATAGTAACACAAAAGCCAGAAAAAGTTTTCACTAATACAAACTTAAATACCTAATACCTATGAATATGTATGATAGTGTAAATGCCCCGTTGCAACACCAACTTGGGCATGGATGGATAAATAGAATTTAGACAGTAGATAAAACAGTTGATAAGTAGTATTAACATTTTAAGATATTAAATTGAATTAACATAAAGAAAAAGAATTAATGGAATAGATAGATAACAGCCAAATTATGAATATAAAACCTCATACAAATTCACAGATTATTTTTATTGTTAGTTATTTTATTAAATGACATTAAAGCTCATGGTAAGACTTATTTTATAAATTGACATTTATGGATAATAAATAATATTAACGATTACAAGTTTATGAATATATTATTAATACCCCAATTTTACCCCATCACTGGGTTTTTGTTATGAAGAATGGCTTGACGTACAGAACGCACTGTTGATGCGCGACCAAGGCCGTAACTGTAACAAGGCCTAAGATTCAGTGCCTTATTCATGGCTAGTTGGAATTTTACAGTTGTATTTTTTTAATATATCAAATCAAATTGATACAACTCTGAATCATTCAGCAATGGACCACAGCCACTCGTCTACCACGTGACGTGGAAACGGCTCCCCTGGCTCATATAGGACTTCACAAGGATTGAACTAGACAGGGCAATAGTCTGAGCCCATTGTGGTGTTGTCTAGCTCTGAACCCTCGCAGCACTCTGCTGAACAATTCAGGGCTCGGCTAAGGAGAGGCGGTCAAGTCATTAGTCACTTGCTGTAGATGGACTGTGCATGGACGACCTCAAGCTAACTGACCCGAATTTAGTGGCCGAAGCGACTTTTTACAACGAATCGCCAAGACTGACTAGACTAGACGGAGCTGCTAATAACTACAGAGGTTTTTAGGTAGATCTATCAGAATGGAATTCGGTGTGGACAAGTGTGCGGTCATGCATGTACAGGGTTTAATGCCCGACTGGCTCTTTGGGTTCGGCGCATGAATAAAACAGTCACAGACACTTTGCATATTTATAATGTGGTATTACAATCGTAAATCTGGCACAAAATCAACAATATTATCCATTTTACACGTTAAATCTTATGCGTTAGCGCTAGCCGTATATATAATGTGCTCTATGAGCGCTAGTTGCGGTCTCGCGCCGCAGTCTTCTCTCTCTCTTCCTCGCGGGCGGTTAGAGGCTAGACGCGTTGTAGTACCACCTGACAATCACCAGGTGGCGCTTCTGGTAAAAAGCGCGTCGACGCCGGGCACTGATACATTTTCGTTTGGCGCGGGAATATTTAAATGGTGGGCGTTACACACTCCCCCTACAGGTTGGATATACGTCCCGTATTGTAACGTTAGGTTGGAACATATCAGTTAAGCCCACTAAAACGCAAAAGCTATCATGACGTTATTTTAGGCTCGAAAATACAAGGCACCTACCTACCTACAAAACTTAAAGTAGGTAGATATTACACTTGACCTACTTAACTAATTAGTTTATTCTGTGATGTATGTGTTATATGAAAAGTTGCAAGGAATAACAACTTGGACAATACTGGCTCACTCAGCATGCATAAATTATTAATTATACAAAATTAAAAAAATTACTATTTTAAACAAGGTACAGCTCTTTGACTATAAACATCAGCTCTCTGCCTATAAACATCTTAACATAACAACAATTTCAAAAGTAAATCTTACAAAAATATGGTAGGGTCTGGAAACTATTTTTGGACATACATGTACTTAGTCACATTGTTGACCTATAGGTACTTAAGTAGGTTTACAATATTCATCCACTACTAATCGTTAGAAGTACACTATGGAAGTATGTAGAATAGAATTATACCTTTGTTACTTAGGTTAGACCGCTCAGGAATATAATAACATATTATGTATAAACTAAAATTTAACATTGTTAAACTATAACTCAAAGTTTCATACTTTACTCACTAAACACAAAGTTAGGTCACCATAAGTGTTCCTAGTGCTACCTAGGTATCAAACTAACTGGTGTTAAGAGAAAGATGACTCATGAGCTGTTAAGCTCAGTGTGTTTTAATCAAAAACAGGCCTCTCACCTTGCAGCTCAAAGTTGCTCGGAGCTGAGCGTCAATATCAGCTTTCTTCTTTCGGCGATCTTTGTGCTGCTGAAAACTCTCTCGGAGGTCAAGCGGTGGGTTAACATTTGGCCATTTAAATGGATACAGCGACGCTGTCAGATTAAACATTCCATATGAAGCATGATGGCCATGGAACGGTGTACATTTTCCATTTAATAGAGAAAGACATATTATAGTCTCACCTGTAATATTGTGGTACTCAGTGCACTGCGGCAGCGGGGCTCCCCCTGCTTCAAGGATGTCTTGTTCATCAGGAGATGAAAGATCTTCATCCTTGCTATTAACACTGGCACCGGAGTCTGCACCAGACGTAGAGGCTCCCCCTACTATGAAAATCTCTGGCGAGATGATCACGCTACTCTTCATGGTAGCGGACATAACTTGTGGAATCTCACAAGGAACTTGGTTGTATGCATCCTGAATGGCTTTAGCCATGGTCACCCTAGTGTCAATACTATGAGGGGTACACATACCTGGACGTTGGTAGCATTCACCACCACTCGGTAGGACAGGAAGATCCACCAACTCCAACAAGTCATCGAGTCCGGAGATACTCACGGACATACTGTGGGTCATCTCACTGCCTTTAGCCGGATCTAGATGCGGAGTCTGAGTCCTAAAACTGACACAGTTAGGATGATCAGTCGGCGTGGATATTGACAACCTACCTTGGTCTGCCATAAGAGACGAACTAGGAATCCTACTAAAAGACTTTGGCGTGCTATCTGTATCAAAATACTGATAAGGCATGAAAGCTTTGAAATCAGTGAGAAAATAGTCTTCGCTGACTACTGATTTAGCCCAAAATAACGCCGGGATAGCCGCCTTGAAGTCGGTAGGCAAGAACGAACTACGGGCATAACTATGCACAGATGTTTGTGTTTTGTTATCATTAACATTGTTATGTTTAACACTAAAGTTTTTCACGGCTAGTGAACATGGAGCATGGGACTGTCCTCGAGAAATACAACTTAAAGAGGGTCGCAGGACAGGTTCCATGTCAGCACGCGTGGAACGATGACACCCAGTGGAGGCAGCGGGACTCTGCAGCAGCGGCGGCGGCTGCAAGCGCGTCTGCAGTGGCTGGATAGCGACGGGTGGTCGAGACGGGCGCGAGGTAGGGGCGCGCGTCTCGGGTCGTGTGTGAACATGATGCTCCTCATCAGCGACATTGGTGGAAGGCCGGCGCGTACTCGTACCGCCAAAGGCCCTTCGAAATGCGTGCAGTGTGTCATCCCAGGAGTCGGTGGTAATCCTTCCGTAGCGGTACCAGGTAGCTGCGTCAGCCGTCAGCAAAATGGGAAACGATCTCAAAGCCTTGTTCTCGTCGACGTTGTTGCTGAGCCGGAACAGCTCAACAGCGTTGATGAAGTCGTCAACGGACTCGCTCGGAGCGCCACTGAAGCGTGATGAACACTCGGCGAAACTGCCGGAAAATGAAGGCTGCTCAGCGGGCGAGGATGCGGTGCTCAACGGCGATTCTAGTCGCGCCAGCACACGCGTCATGACAAGCTCGAGGGTTTCCATCTGGGAGCTGTGGAAGGATGCCAACATGGTGGCCACAGAGGGTTCGGAGGCAGACGCCGGCGCGGGCGCGTTCGCGGCGTCATACCGTCGCGTCTGGTGACGAGGCCGGGGCATGACGATTTTTTCCTGCTCGAATTACCACAGTTCAGTTCACAATCACAACACGAAAGTTCCACTGCACAATATTGTCATGTTTTGTTTTATTACACGTCGTTTTGTTCGCGGGTTTTTCTCACTGCGTTGTTTGCGCAGGCCCCACGCACAGGGCAGCCAGTTTTAATGCCCGACTGGCTCTTTGGGTTCGGCGCATGAATAAAACAGTCACAGACACTTTGCATATTTATAATGTGGTATTACAATCGTAAATCTGGCACAAAATCAACAATATTATCCATTTTACACGTTAAATCTTATGCGTTAGCGCTAGCCGTATATATAATGTGCTCTATGAGCGCTAGTTGCGGTCTCGCGCCGCAGTCTTCTCTCTCTCTTCCTCGCGGGCGGTTAGAGGCTAGACGCGTTGTAGTACCACCTGACAATCACCAGGTGGCGCTTCTGGTAAAAAGCGCGTCGACGCCGGGCACTGATACATTTTCGTTTGGCGCGGGAATATTTAAATGGTGGGCGTTACAAGGGAGGGAAAGTTGTGTCGAGTTTACACGACGCCGATACTTCCAAGTACCTACCTACCTGCCTACCTCTACCTGCCTACCTCTACCTGCCTACCTGCCCCGGTATGTCATGGTTGTTGGGTATTTTTATTACTAATAATAGACTTGCGTTTAACCGCCAGTAGTGATCATCAAACAACTTGTGAAGGAGCGCGCGCTTCTTTGGTCGCCTTGGCAAAGGAAGTTAACAGTCTTGTCTGACAACAACGTGCGTGCCGTCAACGGTTGGGTGAAGGCGTGAGACAGGGAGATGTTATCTCTCCGAAACTGTTCACGAACGCATTGGAGGACGTTTTCAAGCTCTTGGCCTGGAACGGATGCGGCTTCAATATCAATGGCGATTACATCACACCTTCGTCTTGCCGATGATAAGTAGTCATCATAGCAGTCGCTGGAGGACCTCATCATCATCATCATCAGCCAGAAGACGTCCACTGCTGAACATAGGCCTCCCCCTTTAACCTCCACACTGAACGACAGCCTGCCTTCCACTTGACACCAGCGACTCAATAGGTATGATGCCAATGATGCTTAGCAACCTCAGTAGCGTTTTCCAACAGGTGAGTCGGATGTGGGTCTTTGGTGTACGATACCAAATGTTCCGTACAACTTCCGCGGTACGCGGATTCTAGTAAAAATATTCATAACCTACCTGAGGACAGCCGACGATCCTGTCACCTGTTCGCAGCTGGCAATGGTCCTCTGAATATACAACACTTCACAAATATTGTTTGCACTTTGCTGAGCACTCGCGGGCTATATGCGAGACGCACCTGATTACAACGCACAGGGGACACCAAAACAGCACCAGATGGTCAACCTCCACGTGCGTGTCACACCACTGAACCGAACGTAATTTATCGCGCGGAATCTAGCGGTCTCACCGCGGTACCGCAGCTTCAGGCAGGCCACCGAACAATGCCTACTCCAAACTGAAGCTTTCAGTTAAGATGAGCCCCGATCAAGTCGCACGGTTGCGCTCCGCGACGTGCGTCCAGCCTCGATACCACTACTCTCGCGGGAGCGCGCGCGCCGGACCGTGTCTGGCCGCCCGCCCCCCGCACCCCATGCGCGTCCCGCGGCGGTCCGCCAGGTCCGTCCGACCGGTTTGGAACTGAACAATGGACAAGACGATAACCATATCCAATATCCACTGGATGGGACTGGAATGGGCCGCTTCCAACCGGCTCTTTTGTAGATCGATGGGGGGGCCTATGTCCAGCAGTGGACGTCCTACGGCTGCAATGATGATGATAACTTCTCTGCTCGAACCATAATTATTTATGTAGCAGGTATCTATCTACCTACTTTTCCTACCTATACTATACATACTATTACATACCTACCTACATATAGGTAGTAGGTATACCAGTAGTACTAGTATGAAAAATCTTTGACTAGATACTCAAGTATAAAATACCTAATTTCATTGACGTAATAGGTATAGGTAGGTACGTATTTACATATAAAGGTCTAAAAAGGTATATTGCGTCCATGATACCTACCTATACTAATAGTTGACATGCTTGACTAAGTAGGTAGGTACCACAATGTATGAGTTGTGAACACTATCATGACAGTTCCGTGGACAATGACGGCTGGGATGAAGTTTGGATCAGACTACTTGCCTACCACTACAATATAAAGCCAATAATTCTATAAGTATTTACACATAATAGGAAGAATTCTGTGTTCGTATAGGTACTTAGTATAAAACGATCATCTTAGGACAACAAGTGACAAACTGAATCATAATAAAATAACAAGTGATATTAGTAGTGAAAGATCGCTTCAAATAATATTAGAGTTGTTTGCAAGCCGCAGCCGCCGCCGCACTAGCTGCATCCTGCATCCAGGTTCAGCCGCAGCCGCCGCTGCACTAGCTGCATCCTGCATCCAGGTTCAGCCGCAGCCGCCGCTGCACTAGCTGCATCCTGCATCCAGGTTCAGCCGCAGCCGCCGCTGCACTAGCTGCATCCTGCATCCAGGTTCAGCCGCAGCCGCCGCTGCACTAGCTGCATCCTGCATCCAGGTTCAGCCGCAGCCGCCGCTGCACTAGCTGCATCCTGCATCCAGGTTCAGCCGCAGCCGCCGCTGCACTAGCTGCATCCTGCATCCAGGTTCAGCCGCAGCCGCCGCTGCACTAGCTGCATCCTGCATCCAGGTTCAGCCGCAGCCGCCGCTGCACTAGCTGCATCCTGCATCCAGGTTCAGCCGCAGCCGCCGCTGCACTAGCTGCATCCTGCATCCAGGTTCAGCCGCAGCCGCCGCTGCACTAGCTGCATCCTGCATCCAGGTTCAGCCGCAGCCGCCGCTGCACTAGCTGCATCCTGCATCCAGGTTCAGCCGCAGCCGCCGCCGCACTAACTGCATCCTGCATCCAGGTTCAGCCGCAGCCGCCGCCGCACTAACTGCATCCTGCATCCAGGTTCAGCCGCAGCCGCCGCTGCACTAGCTGCATCCTGCATCCAGGTTCAGCCGCAGCCGCCGCTGCACTAGCTGCATCCTGCATCCAGGTTCAGCCGCAGCCGCCGCTGCACTAGCTGCATCCTGCATCCAGGTTCAGCCGCAGCCGCCGCTGCACTAGCTGCATCCTGCATCCAGGTTCAGCCGCAGCCGCCGCCGCACTAACTGCATCCTGCATCCAGGTTCAGCCGCAGCCGCCGCCGCACTAACTGCATCCTGCATCCAGGTTCAGCCGCAGCCGCCGCTGCACTAGCTGCATCCTGCATCCAGGTTCAGCCGCAGCCGCCGCTGCACTAGCTGCATCCTGCATCCAGGTTCAGCCGCAGCCGCCGCTGCACTAGCTGCATCCTGCATCCAGGTTCAGCCGCAGCCGCCGCTGCACTAGCTGCATCCTGCATCCAGGTTCAGCCGCAGCCGCCGCTGCACTAGCTGCATCCTGCATCCAGGTTCAGCCGCAGCCGCCGCCGCACTAACTGCATCCTGCATCCAGGTTCAGCCGCAGCCGCCGCCGCACTAACTGCATCCTGCATCCAGGTTCAGCCGCAGCCGCCGCTGCACTAGCTGCATCCTGCATCCAGGTTCAGCCGCAGCCGCCGCTGCACTAGCTGCATCCTGCATCCAGGTTCAGCCGCAGCCGCCGCCGCACTAACTGCATCCTGCATCCAGGTTCAGCCGCAGCCGCCGCCGCACTAACTGCATCCTGCATCCAGGTTCAGCCGCAGCCGCCGCTGCACTAGCTGCATCCTGCATCCAGGTTCAGCCGCAGCCGCCGCTGCACTAGCTGCATCCTGCATCCAGGTTCAGCCGCAGCCGCCGCCGCACTAACTGCATCCTGCATCCAGGTTCAGCCGCAGCCGCCGCCGCACTAGCTGCATCCTGCATCCGGGTTCATGTCGAAATGTACTGATTCTACTATGAATCGCGGAGTTGAAGCTAAAGAAATCGAAATTGCTAACGCTCGTCTAGGTGCGTATTATCATATACTAGGTACATACTTAATATTATAAATGCGACAGTGTGTTTGTTTGTTCCTCTTTCACGCTGCAATGGAACAACGGATCGACCTGATTTTTTGCATGAGTACCTACCTACAAGGAAAATATACTAATTTATGAATCCTTGGTACCTACATACCCTTCAGTACTACCACGCCTTTTTATTACACATTGTAATAACTTATGTAGGTACCTATCTATATATGCTAATAAAACACCTATGGGAGACGCTCGAACTTGGCAAAAAAACAAATTCGAGACGAGAGTGAGCCCAATAGAGCTCTGGGGCAGCGTTCGGAGAACTCCGTCGAGTCTTCCTTCTTCTCCTCCGTCGACTGTCCCGCAACGTTCTTGGATCAGTATACCGAATGCTCGGCGTTTCTTTCGTATTCAGCAGAACGAAGTACTTAGGTACTAATTCGCCAGAGATTGAAATGAAGGCTACCGATAAAGCATTATAATATCATCTCATCGTATTTTCATGCAGAAGTATCAGTGTATGGGCCGATTATAGGCACCTATCTGATGCCAGAGCGACAACCCTCGTCGGGGTAAACATTTTTATAGAACCACAAATTAGCAAACGTAGTGACGTTACCTACTTACGTAACGTACCGACTGGAAGAGACAAGCCTCAGATCGGGCCAAGTGGGGAACTTGCAGAGAGGCATATCTACGTCCGGCAGAGGATCCAGGTGGGTTGGTTATTATCATGAAACATCTCGTATAACTGTTACAGACTTGGAGGCGTCCGAGTCGCTGCAGTGGACAGGCGCGGACGTGCGGCAGAGCGCGGGGGACGCGCCGCCGCCCTCGCCCGCCTTCACCGGCTCGTACCTGCAGGTAAGGACGCCAGGCCAGCGAGCGCAGTGTGAGCTAGTGAAGCAGGCGCTGTACCGTGTGGAGCGCCCGCAGGTGGTGGTCGAGAAACACAAGCGGCAGAGAGAGCAGCGCCTGCCCGCCGCCTCGAGCCCGGCGCCGGGGGCGGGCGCGGCGGGCGACGCGCGCCCACACGGCGCCGTGCTGCTCGCCTGTCCCGCCTCGCTCGCCTACTTGTTGTGAGTACACCGACAGTTTGTTTTCTACAACTTTCAATTCAAACTTATGGAAAGTTTTGTTTTAAAATGTAGATACCTATAGAGCAGAGAACTAAACTTGCAAATGTTATTATCGTTCGACAGCGGCGGCGCGGAGGCTGCGGAGGCGGGCGCGGGCGCGGGCGGCGCTGCGCCAGCGCAGGTGCTCGTGCTTTCTGTTTCGCCGGGAGCGTGCCAGCGGGCTTCAATAATGTAACGAGTTGTATTTCAATCGACAGCCGGCGAAGACGCATAAATCGTGGCACATGTTCCGCGAGCGCGAGACTCCGCCCGCGTCGCTGGGCGCGCCCCTCGAGTGCGGCGGTGGCGGCTCCGGGAGCGCGCACGGTGAGCTCTCCTCCCTGACCCGGGTGCGAGTGTCGCAGCTCCCGGCCGGTGGTGATGTGTATACAGTGCAGGTGCGGAGCCCGCGTGCGTGGAGGTGTACCGGTTCGAGCGGGTGGGCGCGTGGCTGGCGAGCGGCGCCGCGCGGCCGACGCGCGTGGGAGCGCGGGCGGCGCGCGCGGGGCGGGCGGCGCGGCGCGCGGCCGCGGAGCTGGGCGCGTGCGCGCGGCTGGCGGCGGGCGCGCCGCTGCGTGCCGGCGTGCTGACGCTGCGCTGCGCGCTGCACGCGGCGCGGGACGCGGCGGCGGGCGCGCTGCTCGCCGTGTCCGACTACGCGCTGAAGCCGGCGCTGGCGCTCGCGTTCAACGCGCTCCTGCATCCGCCGCTCGTGTTCCTCGCCAACCTGCTGCGGGTCAGTCTGTCTACTCTCCCCTACTTACCTACTTATTACCACCGCACGATGTTGGTAGGTACCTTTCTTCGAAGTAACATACTATTTTGTTTTTTACTATGGCCCCGCGGACCCGCGGACCGCGCCCGGTGCCCGGCGCCCGGCTCTGGCGCCCCGGGTCGCAGTAGTGTAGGTACTAATAGCTCCGGCTGCTAGTGGATGACGTCATAGCCCCGCTGTATGTATTACGGTTCGAAAGATACAACCCTTTAAAGGTAGGTAAGACGGACAGACAGACATCGTAGGCTTAGTAATAGGGTCCCGTTTTTATACTTTGGGAACGGAACCCTAAAGAAGTTGTAGGTAGGTAGTTAAACATACCTACACAAGTAATGTCGCCAGTCCGCTGCGCTGCTATTACAACTTGCTATTGTACAATGTGCCCACCAACGTTGGAGTCCCCCAGGGTTCTGTGTTGTCGCCTACACTTTTCATCCTGCATATCAATGCCACGTTGCAAACTGGCAACCTTCATTGCTATGCGGATGATAGTAGGTAGGTACCTGCTGCATGGCGACGCACAATACTCATTGTTTCCAACCTCACTAACAAGCTGAACCCACGTATCCTCTGAAGAGATGCGTGGGTGGATAGATCCCTGGGAGACTCCAACGTCTGCATGTTGTATCGCTTGTTTCTCAGGGAATGCTATTTGATCTCATTGCTAAGGGCACTTGCAGACGATTCAAATTCAGTATATTTACACAAAAAAAAAAAAAAAAAAAAGTGTCAAGTATAAGTGTCAAGTAGCTAGTAGGTAGGTAAGGTACGTATAGTTTTGCTTATTGCAAGTGGCGCTGGTCACGTGGTGCGGTGCGCAGGGCGTGCGCGCGGCGCTGCGGCCGGCGGTGGAGCTGGTGGCGGAGTGCGCAGGCGCGGCCGCCGTGCTGGTGCGCGCCGCGCGGCTCGTCGAGCTGCACTACACGTACGCGGCGCCGGCGCCGGTCCCGGCCCCGGTCCCCGACCAACACACCCGGCGCCGCTAGACGCGTGCGCAACACCCATCGTCACTTTCCTTTCAATACATTACTCAACTCTTTCTTTTTGCGTACATTTAATAACTTTAACTCTAACTTTTCTCAGCTTGTTGACTTATTTACATCGAGGCACAATATTTTTAAAATGTTAATTAACAACCAGTTTTTTTCAACAAACTCTTAATATAAGAGTAATTCGTACGGCTCTGTCATCTTTCTATTAGTACTATCTTTAATACTATTAATACTATGTTTTCTTCTCAATTTCTCTGTTTAATGTTGGTTCTTAGTCTCGTATTTATATATTTCCAGTTGTTTAATTTGTAATATTTAGTTTTATACTTTTGTGTACTAGCACCATGACATGTGTTGCTATAAGTGATAACCTATGTTGGCCTACGTGTTTTTATTTTTTCTATATTTTTGTGTAAGAAGGCTGTTGGCTATCCAAATATAAATAAAATAAAATAAAAATAAAAATAATTGATTTGTATTCTTTTCTATCCTACCGAAGACCAGACTACCTACCTAACAGAAGATATTGTAGAAAATCAGAACCCCGATGTACCTTTTGCACCATTGACTTGCACCATTAATGGTGCAAACGCAACTAACGTTTTCACCTCGTACCGTATGCACCATCAATTAGGCAGATACAAAAAGCTTTTATAAAAATAAATTAAAATAGCCTTTATTCTCTGATACTAAACTCTACAGTCATCATCATCATCAGCCAGAAGACGTCCACTGCTGAACATAGGCCTCCCCCTTTAACCTCCTCACTGAACGACAGCCTGCCTTTTGCATCCACTGGATGCCAGTGACTCTCACTATGTCGTCGCTCCATCTAGTGGGAGGCCTACGCTGCGTCTTCCGGTTCGTGGTCTCCACTCCACAGTACTACACAATACTATTAGTTAATTTTATGCTTAACAACCTTATGTATATAATTATTATTTTTTTTTTACTTAAATATACACATTCAGTCTGTATCACCAGCACCATTTCCACTATCAGGTTGTCCTCCCTGGACATAGGCCTCCTCTAGAAGTCGCCATTCTTTCCTATCCCTTGCTGTTCTACGCCACCCCTTTGGTAGGTCGTCCTCCCACCTTCTTTGTGGTCGTCCCCTTGCTCTCTTCCCATCTCTGGGGTACCAAGACATGACTTCTTTGGTCCATTTTTGTTTTGGGGATCTTACCACATGTCCAATCCAGCTCCATTTTAAACGCTTGATTTTCCGCGAGACATCTGTCACTCCTGTAGCCTTCCTAATTCTGGTCAGTCTCCACTTGTCCTTCAGCTTAATGTGCAACATGCTTCTCTCCATCCCTTGTTGACATACCTTAAGTTTTTGGCTGTGAGCCTTTGTCAGGCTCCAGGTTTGGCATCCATAAGTTAGTATTGGGAGAATACACATGTTGTACACTTTACGTTTAGCTGGCTACAAAAAGCTTTTACTCATTTTTAATTACTGGGTTAGGCGGAAAGGGTACATACTAAGCCGAAAGGGGTCCACAGTACCAGGCATTATGAACAACTTTTACTATTGAAGCAACTCTGAATCAACTATGAAATACAAAGAAAACCTCAACTCATAAATGATGTCTATGTCTATGTCAACAAAATGTATGGAACAGCTGATTTTTTTTTCGCAGATTCAGTATGGTCTGGTTGTAAAAAAAAAATTGTAAAAAGTGCACTGGTGGATTTAAGAGGCAATCAAAAGAAGTTCCTACGGTATATTAATTTCAAAGCTAAGATTTTGAGCCCTGACTACGAGTACGATGAGGTTTGCTTCCACCATCATATGTTGCCTGTTCGAATCAGAAGAGAGGTTGCGGATCTGACCTTCATGTTCAATATACTATCTAATAGGATCGATTGCCCTTCACTATTGCCTCGGATAGGTGTTGTGACTCCTCTACGCTCAGCTCCTCGTACACATAATCTTCGGCTGTATACTCCACGATACGAAACTAACTATCGTAAAAATTCATTCTTTATTCGCACATTAATCAATTTCAATAGCAACTATTCAACCAACGTTGACTTATTTATGATGAGGCATAATACTTTCAAAAATACAATTTCTAAAAACTTCTTTGACACATTAAAAGTGAAATATGATAACACTAAAAATAAAATAGCAAAAAAAACATAAAATTAAATCTAAGTTGAAAATTTAAGTTGTATTATCTTTTATATATTTGTTTTTTTTTTCTCTCTGGTAATTAATTTACTATCTCTTATGTAAAGACTTCGAATATTTGTTTTCCTATTACTATTTATCTATCCAGGCCCTAGTTGGTGTTGTAACGGGGCATTTACACTATTTCTAGTTTGTATTAGTGAAAACATGTTTTTGGTTTTTGTGTGACTGTTTATCTCATATCTACTGTATTAATTAGCAGCTGTATGTTTTCCTTGTAAAATAAAATAAAATACCTATGGATCCACTGGTGGATTCAAAACAAAAAAACTGCTTTGGCTCCACTGGTGGAGCCTGGCGGTGGATCCTATAGTGGCAGGAGCCAGGTGTTGTTGTTAATGGCTTAGTTGTCTCTAAATAAATATTAACTCTGTCATTTATGTGGCCGTTAGTTTCTCTAAGATAATAATGATGGTTACTGTGGACCCCTTTCTGCTTCGTACACCCTCGCGCGAACCGACTGCAACACTTAAGACGAAAATAAAACGAAATACATTCGGTAGCAGTCTTTTATTGTGACACAATATTATGATCCGAGCGCGGCCGCCGCAGCAGGCCGGAGTCAGGGGTCCGTGCGGGGCGGGGGCGGCGCGCGCGGGGCCACGTGCGCCACCAGCACGGCGGGCGCGGGGGCCGGCGCGGGGGACGCGGCGGGGGACGCGGCGCGCCGCAGCGCCAGCTGCTGCAGCTGCAGCTTGCGCAGCGCGGCCGGGGGCGGCGCGGGGGACGCTGCGCCCGCGCCGCTCGCCGCCGCCTCTCCGCCGCCCTGCGACACGTCACATACAGTCAGCGACACGTCACATACAGTCAGCGACACGTCACATACAGTCAGCGACACGTAGCGAGAGACTTCCATTCCAGACCAGACTTGTTTATAACTCAATATCCTTACTAATATTATAAAACCTAAAGTAACACACACACATTAAAAGAACACACTGAAAGAAGGAGTTCATCAAATAGAGTTCCTCCTTCTCCATGAAGTCGACCAGCCGCTGGCCCCTCGGATTCCGCTGTCCGTACCCATATGACCCCACTCTTAACTCATCGACATTCCGTGTGCCCACCTTTGCGTTAAAGTCACCCATAACAACGGTGAAGTATGTTTCGGAGGAATGTATGGCTTCGGATATCTCCTCATACAAAGCCTCTACTTCATCGTCAGGGTATGTCGAGGTCGGCGCATATACCTGTATGACCTTCAGCGAATAACGATCGGTTATATATATTTTTTTTTTTTTTTTTTAATGGTTTGCAAACCGGATGTTGCAGCATTTAGATGTGACAATAGCTAAAGAATACAATACATGATAGACTGAACATCCTTTTAAGTACAAACACAACATGCATACGAATCTAATGCTCAAATATGCAACTTTACTAGTTGCATATCAATATAACAAAACAAATTTATAAGGGTATTATAGTAAGTAAAGATAAATATTAAAATGTTAATCTAAATAAAGGCTGTGTTACAAAAAAATGGGGTTGCTCAGGATAAATTTCTTAATTTTGTTGACCGATGTATCGAAAATGTCGAGCTCCTGACAAACACTATTGTAGGTATAGGCGGTTTATGGGTGAATTTTGGGTATAATTAGTGCGACAAATAGGCAGGGCGAGTGTCTTGCAGTTGCGGCGTGGGTTAACTGTTCTGGGAATAGTAAAGTTGATTTTTTTTAGCGAGTCATGTCTGTCGATTTTACTATGGATAAGCTTATGAAGGAGGCTAAGCGGAGTTGCTTTATAATGCTCAAGTCTGGAATCGTAACTTTGAAGACTATGACATTTGTTATTAGCGTACGAGAGATGATAGAAAAATTTCTTTTGGATTGCTTCAATTCTTTTATCGTGAACTGCATAGAATGGGTTCCATATGGGACTACAATATTCTAAGAGGCTACGAACATAACAATTAAAAAGGATTATAGGGATTTCAGGTTTCTTGAATGACTTTGTTTGTCTTAAGACAAAGCCTGCAAGCCTTCCCCCCTTCTTAACGATATGATCAATGTGCTCTCTAAAGTTCAACTTTTGATCCACAATAACTCCCAGGTCACGCGTACTCGTTACTTCTTTAACCAGCGCGCTATTTATATGATATGATGCAGTTAGTGGGGTTCTTTATCGAGTAAATTTTATGTGTTGACACTTTGTTGGATTTAAAATCATCTTGTTTTTGAGACACCAAACACATATGAGATCAAGATCATTTTGTAAAGCAGCAATGTCTTCTCTAGAGTTAACAACTCTGTAGACTTTCAAATCATCTGCATACATTGTATAGTTGGAAGTAATTGTGGAACAAAGATCATTTATGAATACTAAAAAGAACAAAGGCCCAAGATGAGTACCCTGGGGCACACCAGAAGGTATTTTTTGGATTGCAGACTTAAAGCCTCGAACTATGACCAACTGAGAACGATTTCGTAAATAAGATTCGCACCATCGAAGTAATGACCCGCAAATACCGGCGTGCCCCAGTTTCTGGATTAGAATGTTGTGATCGACAATATCGAACGCTTTGGAGAAATCGGTGTATATCGCGTGAACTTCTGTACCCTGTTCGATTGCGTCGATTATGTCGTTCGAGTATCCAAAGAGGTTAGATGATGTGGATCGCCCTGGCAAAAAACCATGTTGGTGAGAGTCAAATAGAGGTTTGACATGGAAGTATAATATTTTTTGGACCATAGATTCGAACAATTTACCTAAAGCTGACAGAATAGATATAGGCCTGTAGTTGCCTATGTCGCTACGGTCACCTGCTTTATGAATGGGTGTAATATGCGCAATCTTCCATCTTTTGGGAAACGTGCCATCTTTGAGGGATTTGTTGAAGATGATTTGCAGCGGCTCCGCCAACTGCGAGGCACAGGCTTTGAGAAACATTGGAGGGATAGTGTCCGGTCCAGGACCCTTATTTACGTTGATGAGTTCAAGGGATTTCAGAACTTCCGATTTGGAAAAGCAACATGAGTTGAGAGATACATCGCAGTTATCAGAACTATCCGTTATAGGGCATGTCTCAGATACATTTTTATAAATTGAGTGAAAATGTTCCGAAAATAAGTCAGTGATCTGATGCCCACCAGATACATTATTGTCATCAAGAAACATTTCATCTGGTATGTCGTTAATATTGGATCTAAGTGATTTTATGAATTACCAGAAGTATTTGGGATTCTTTTTGATATAGTCTGGGACATCGGACCTGAATTTTGTCAAACATTCTACAATCATTTTGTCACAACGACGACGTAACAGCTTAAATGTTAAGTAATCCCTGGGATTCCCGTATTTTTTAAAACGATTATGAAATTTAGATTTTTCTTTTAGAATTTTTATTAAGAAGCGACTAAACCAGCAAGGGTATTCTGTACCATTCTTTAAGGTTATGGGTGTATACTTGTTTATTATAGGGGTGGTAAGATAGGTTATTCTGAGTATAAGGTATGCTACCCTGCTCGACACACTATCGACTTTGATCACGTTGTTGATGAGTGACTTGCGGACGAGAAAACCAACACCACCCTGGGACTGTCGTTCTCCTTCCCGGAAGAATAGAAGAGACGTTTGAATCAAGCTCTTGAAGCTGTTTCCGACAGGGATGATGAAAATCTCGTCAAATTCAACGCAAAAGCTTGTCTTTTCTCCGCCAAAAAGAGTCAATTCTCATTGTCTCTGTACATTCTGGGATGTATCCAATGTTTACCTCTGGCAGACCATCAGACACCCCTGAGTGTCCAACTAAATTTTGTGGCGGGCATGCTTTATTAACTTTGTACTATGGCGGGCCAAGAGATGTATGTAACTGAGCAAATCAAGACTAATGCAGTAAATAAAATGGTAGAATGGGTATAATTATAACCTTTTGGCGGAATTTACAGCAGGATTCACTTGTAACTGCATGCACAGGCACACTGATATAGATGATACACATATGAATCTCCGTTCTTTACAAAATTACGTCTAAATAAGTTAAAAGTCATAACTTTCACGGGCCAGGTTAGGAACCTTGGCGGGCCGTATGTTGGACACCCCTGATCTAGAGCTACTAGGACTTACCTTAACGGCTACGCTGAACTTTGGAGCCTACCTACAATCTAAGGCTAAACTGGCATCCTCAATAAGGTCAGGGTGTACTTCTCACCGGGCAGTTGCTTCACTTGTATCAGGCACAAGCCCGGTCGTGTGTCGAGTACTGCTGCTACCTGTT
The DNA here is from genome assembly GCA_932305915.1 of Agriopis marginaria. NCBI lineage: Eukaryota > Metazoa > Arthropoda > Insecta > Lepidoptera > Geometridae > Agriopis > Agriopis marginaria. Next base: position 70,455 of record OW029919.1, read on the forward strand.
CGACGGAGCAGCCAAGAACCAGCTTAAGCTTTAGATTTAAGCAGAAGCTTTAGATTCCGTAGACCGGAGAGCTATGAGGCTGATGGGTGACAGCAAGCTTGTCGCCAAAAAATTGCAAAGCCTCGAGCACAGCCGTCAAGTAGCTTGTCAGTCTATTATAAGTGACTAGTAGGCCGCCCCTGCTTCGCACGGGCGAAGCCGGGATATATAGCCTATGTCAACCGGGGATAGTGCAGCATCCCAACAGTGAAATAATTTTTCAAATCGGTTCAGTAGTTTCGGAGCCTAATCAAGAGCCTTATATAACCTCCCCCTGTTACTACAGGACAAGTAGAAGGCATGCACACTACCACCCCTTCTAAATCAACGTGTTCCATCCTCAGCCACACCATCGCTTACCATCAGGCGAGTTGGAGGCCAAACGAAGACCTATATAAAAAAAAACCTATTGGCTAAAAAGTGCAGTGCGCGGGGGTTACCTGATGCGCGAGCGGCGCCGGCGCCTGGTGTAATATCTTGAGGTGTCGCGCGGGGAATGGCTGCTGGCGGTACAGCAGCTGCGCGGGCGCGGCGGCGGGCGGCGGGCGCGGGGGCGGGGGCGGTCGGCGAGCCGCCTCCCCTGCCGCCAGCACTATGCGCGGCGCGGGCGCGGCGGGGGCGGGGGCGGCGGGCGCGGGGGCGGCAGCCGCGGCGCCGGGCGCGGCCGGCACCGGCGCGTGCGCCTTGAGCTTCTCGCGCGCGATGCGCTCGGCGCGGCGCGTGGCCACCTCCATGGGCGTGGGCGGCGCGTCGTACTCGACGCCGTGGTCGGCGAGCAGCGCCGCGTGCTTGGGGTTCCCGGGCGGCGCGTCGTCGGGCCGGCGGCGCGGCGCCCGGCGGCGGCGCTCGGCCGCGTCCCGCACCGCCTCCAGCCGGTGCAGCGAGGGACGCGCCGCCGCGTCCGGCGGGTCGGCGCGCCGACGCGGTGCGGCCGGCCGGCGGTGGTGGCGCCGGCGCGCGCGCTCCGGGTCCGCCAGCGCGTCGTGCCGGTCGCGGCAGGCGCGCGCCGAGCGGAAGGCGCGCGCCTGCTCGCCCACCAGCTCGGCGACCCACTCCCAGTTGGGCGCGAGCGCGGCGGGCGGGTCCGGCGGCAGCCGCTGCAGGCGCAGCGCGCGCCGCAGCGCCGCGTCCTCGCCGCCGGTCCAGTCGGGCTGCGGCGCGGGGTGCGGCGGCGCGGGGTGCGGCGGCAGGCGCGCGCGCACGCCACGCCGCGCGCCACCTCGCTCGAACAGCGACAAAGGCGCGTGGTGCGGGCGCGGGGCGGGGCGCGCGGGCCGCGGCGGTCGCGCGCAGCCCCCGCGCTCGCGGCGCGCGGCGGCCGGCAGCTGCGCGTCCGCCGCGGCGCCTGCGCGGTACAGGGCGCGCGCCCAGCTCTCGCAGTACACGTCGCCCTCGCCCTGCGGCGGGGTGGGAGGGCACCACGCCTGCGACACACGCACCGTCGGTCAGAGGGAGCGGGGCTGGGGGCAGGGGCAGGGGGGGGAGGACAGTCACTCACCGGCATCGAGACGTCGCCGTCGATCCCGTTGTCGGCGACCCACTCCTGTGAAATGAAACGGACTCGAGTGAATCGACTAGAGAGTCCAGAACTATAGACTATGTCCGTGCTGAAATATGTGAACGGAGGCGAACAGCGCCCGATCTTGAATAGTTTGACCACGAGGAAAGACCATTCCTTGTCAAACCAAACCAATAAAAAAAAAAACTTTGACTAAATATTTTGACTACGAGGAAGCACCGTGACTTTCGGTTAGAATAGAAGATCTACAAGACAGATTTAATTTATTTGTGGCAAAGAAAAGCAATATACAATAATAAAAATGAACATGAACTAGAGGTATAATTATGTACTTATTAATAGATCGGGCCGACTCGCTGCAGACTGCAGACTCGGCTCCTCGACAGTGTAACCAGTCCCTCGTCTGGAACCGATCCCGGACGACACTGGCCCGCTGGTTGCACTCGTGTGTCAGCTTACAGTTACTCAGTAATATGTTGGTAGCTACTACATCGCTCAGCAGACTCTGGATCCGTATTCTTTTAGACTAGCTGAATCCCACGATTTTTCTGTTTTTAGGCATTTTTTGGGGAAAAGTAACCCTATGTCCATTCTCAAGATGCACACTATCTTCCTGGCAAATTTCATTAAGATCGGCCTATCCGTTTAGTTGTGTAAAGCAAGCAATCAGACAGATAGACAGAGAGAGATACTTTAGCTTTTACAATAGGTATTATTATTACCCTGTATATTAGATAGAACGGGTCAGGAAGTGGAAGAATAGCTTTTATTTTTATTTTATTTTACTAGCGATTTGAAAAGGGTAGTTTTGACAACAGGGCTTCTGAATTTTTCTACTATTACGCCAAATAAAACAGAGGCCTCTGTTAGCTTTTTTTTACTATTAAATTGTAATGAGGTAGAAAAGGTTTTTATCGTAAATTACACCCAAATCCCTAAATTCATCTACTTCCTCTAAAACAGTTCCATCCAATATATATCTTGCTAGGTGTAATTAAATCTTTATTATTTTTATATTCTTACACTTATCGGTGTTAAGCGGCAGCCTGTTCAACCGGCACCATCAGTTAAGGTTGTCAAGATCTTTTTGAATATTCTGTCTTCATCATAGTTATTTGTTGATCATTTTTTATGTCATCAGCAAATAAAAATTATTTTACGAAATTGAAAAATCTTCGGCAGATCATTGATATAGGACACAAGAAGTGTCGGACCGACGTGAGAGCCCTGCGGAACTCCCGAGGGTTCAAGAAATTCTTTGATTCATGGCCACATATTAAGACTTTTTGATATCTATCTCTTAAATAACTTCGGAGCCAGTCCAACAAGCTGCCACATATTATATAAAGTGCAGAGTTTTTCGATCTGAATGTAGTGGTCCACCCTGTCGAAAGCTTTGCTTATATCTGTATACACTACATCAGGGGTGGGCAAACGGTCAATCGCGATCGACCGGTCGATCGCAAGGGAATCTATGGTCGATCGCACGCATTCCTATAAAAACACTCTTAGTTCATGTGATTGGCTTCATACTTATTTTTAGTAGTTATTAGTTATTAACTTGTGTAATAAGAAACTGTACTTCTTTAATTGTAAATAAAAGTATGTTTAATTATTATTATTATTCATTTATTTCAGACAAAGTCCATAAAAAAATAAGTTCAAATAGTAATATGTGCGCAATACCTACAATAAACGATTTAACATAAAAAAATATTGTCTTATTGCAAGTCGATCGCTTGTCGTCTCAATTTATTGATATAGATCGCCATTAGTGAAAGTCTGCCCACCCCTGCACTACATCAACCGGCTTACCTTGATCATCCAGAGATGATAGATGTTAACTGTACAGAAGCAAGTTAGACAGAGTACACTTTCCTTTTTGGAACCCATGTTGTTGGATAATTTTTTTTTTTTTACATCGGACTATGTCATCCCCCGTCGATTCTGTTACGTAAATTCTTTCCATCCAATGGTTGCCTGAAAGAGATCGCTTTTAGCGATAAGGCCGCCACTTGTGGCACTAGCTCGTAAGTGTTTTTATCGTGTTGTAATTCAGAAGATGTCGGTATTGGGATAACATTCGCGATTTTCCAGGACGGAGGAATCATTTTTAAACTTTCGCGATTTGAAAGATTTTTTATTTTTTCGTGATAAGTTGTATTCTTTAGCTATTGTCACATCTAAATGCTGTAACATCAGGTTTGCAAACCAATAAAAAAAAACAATTAAAAGGAAGGCAATATGAAATCTCCTGATGAGATGGTATAATTTATATGTAACTACATGTTACATGACGGCTGATCCACATCTAGAAGGAGATACTTTTTTTTAAACATTTAGTTAGATACTAAGTGTTTGTTAGTTTATAATGCATTACCAATTTGTGATCTTTCAATTAAAAAAATTAAAGTTGGAGTGCGGCTCATCCTAGTCTACCAGCTGCCTCGTCTGTACCAGCTGCCTCGTCTGTACCAGCTGCCTCGTCTGAAGCCTGTACTACTTCACACATTTACATCTTTGAGGTCTTGGCCAGGACTTATAGATCTTAACTGCACCTCGTTTCAAAAGATAATAATTTACTATTAAGTACAGTCACGAAAACAAATTGAAGAGTTGTCGACAGCATAATATATGTTTTTGACTTTTGTGTAACCGTTTCTCTCATACCTCCTACATTATTTAGCAGCTGTATGTTTTCCTTGTAAAATTAAATAAGTATAAAACATGTAAACGTGTGCCCGGAGAGAGCGTCCCGAGGAAGTAGTTCCGAGACGAGAGAGTGGCGCACGGCGCGAGCCTCGCCCCGGCGCATGGCGCGAGCCTCGTCCCGGCGCATGGCGCGAGCCTCGCCCCGGCGCATGGCGCGAGCCTCGCCCCGGCGCATGGCGCGAGCCTCGTCCCGGCGCATGGCGCGAGCCTCGCCCCGGCGCACGGCGCGAGCCTCGCCCCGGCGCATGGCGCGAGCCTCGTCCCGGCGCATGGCGCGAGCCTCGCCCCGGCGCATGGCGCGAGCCTCGCCCCGGCGCACTGCTTTCATTTATCTAGTCATTGGTAGTGTAGTAGTCGCTCAGAGCCTCGCCTCCTGTCCGCGACGAGCGCACTCACGGACAGAGCGGATGTAACTACTTGTGACGTCATATCTGCTCCAGATCTAGCTGACGATATCATACGTACTATGACGTACATTACTTAACTGACTACGTGATGGAATCGGATCAGACAGGACGGACGGTACGGTAGAGCGGGGTGTGGGAGGGAGGGAGGGAGGGAGGCGGCACGCTCGACGTCGCCCGTAAATGCTTGTGCGCGTACATCCCTGACGTGCCGTTTTGGTGGGTCCGGCGTGGTGCGCGGGCGGGGGGGAGGGGGGGTGCGCGGCGGCACCAAGCATTTACGGGCGGACGGCGAGCGGCACCAAAACGGCGAACGTCAGGAATATAAAACGCACGAGCACGTATCCAAATCATTTATTGTTATCGTTCCGGGTCGCGAGCCACGCGTCGAGCGTGCCGTCCCGGAGCGCGCGGCGGCGCGGCGCGGGCGCGGGCGCGGGCTCGGCGCCGGCGCCGTCCAGCGTCCACAGGTTGATGTGCACGGTGCCGCGCGAGCGCGTGCGCGGCGCCGCGGCACCGGCCGCCGGCGGGGAGGGCGGCGGCGAGGGAGGGGGCGCGGGCGCGGGCGGCGCGCGCCGGCGCCGGGCACGCACCTCGGTGCGCGCGTACGTCAGCTCGGGGGGCTCGGGGTCGGCGGGGGGCGGGGGCGGGTCCGGGTCGGGCGCGGCGCGCAGCTCGGCGCGCGCAGTCTCCCACTCGGTGCGCTGGCGGCGCATCTCTCCGAGGGCGGCGCGCTCGGCGGCGCTGCCCGCCTCGCTGCTCTCCACGACGCGCATCGCGTACTTCTCCACCGGCGTGAGCTGCGGAGAGCGGAGGGGACTGCTGTGAGTGCCGCGGGGGGTGACACCACCACACGATACCTAACTAATTGTCGTAAACATTCCTTCTTTATTCGCACATTCATCCAATAGCAACTATTCAAACAACGTTGACTTATTTCCAAAAAAATCCTTTGAATCATTAAAAGTGAAATTTGATAATACTAAAAATAAAATGCCAAAAAAGCGTAAATTTTATTTTTTTATTATTCGGTTCACTAATTGAATGATGCGCTCCAGTCTGTTTTTATGCACAGTGTAAGTGGGTGCCCATACTGAGCTATTATATTGGAGGGTGCTTCGAACCAGACTGTTATACAGAGGAATTACTACTTTCGGGTCCTTGAATGTCTTAATCTGCCTCGAGATGAAACCAGATAGTTGTGTCGCTTTTTTACAATACAATATTGTCAATATGAGCTCGAATGTTTAAATAACTATCAAAGGTTTACACCTTTAAATTAAATCTAAAAAAACATTTATTTTATTTTATTTTTGTTAAAATATTTTATTTTTATTTAATTGGTATTATTTTTATTTAATTGGTATTATTTTTATTTAATTGGTATTATTTTTTTTAATTATTTTTTCTGGTAACTGACTTATTATCTCTTATGTTAAATACTTGGAATGTTTGTTTTCAGATTATTGTATCGAAAAAAAAAAAGGTTAAATATAAATGTTCGTACTCGGCCGAGGCCCGTGCCCGCGCCGCCGCCGGGCGTGCTCGGCGCGTGCAGATAATGCAAACTATGAAATGAGGAGATACTTGAACTGTAGGATCCGTACCAGTTTCCGTTTAATAACTCTTACTTTGCAAGTAGTCCTATATAATTTTATTTTCTCTGTTTAATGTTGGTTCTTAGTCTCGTATTTACATATTTCCAGTTGTTTAATTTGTAATATTTAGTTTTATACTTTTGTGTACTAGCACCATGACATGTGTTGCTATAAGTGATAACCTATGTTGGCCTACGTGTTTTTATTTTTTCTATATTTTTGTGTAAGAAGGCTGTTGGCTATCCAAATATAAATAAATAAATAAATAATTTTCAGCTACCCAATGTAAAAAAAAAATATATACCATCGCCTATGGATACTTGTAACACCAGAGACATCACAAATACATTGCCGACCCTTTAGAACTCGATTAACTCGCCTTTTGAAGAACCCCATGTTGTAGCTTCTCGGAAACACAGTAGAAGGTAGCTCATTCCACATTTTGCAGGTATGAGGCAAGAAGGAACGTGTGAATCGCACAGTGTGCGATTTCCACTGATGTATGATGTGTGGATGAGCCTTCAGGCGGTGGCGGCTAGTGCGATGGTATAACCGCGACGCCGGCATCAGGTAAAACGATTATTGTTCAAAGTGATCTTCGCACATAGAAACACTTGAATTAGCTCCAATACTTTTGGGTTCCCTACGAGCTACTTATTTACAACCACTTTTTGCGAGTTTTGGAGTCCATTGGAACAGGAACGAATAGATTTTCCGGTGTCTTTATGGAAGTATTTGTGCATTGTGGCACTACACAGCATTTATAAACCGTTTAGAAACACTCCAAAAACAATTTCTCTACCTTTCGTTTGCAAACAACCTCTGCCGAAAACTACCATCTTATATGTCAAGACTCGCACATTTTGACATGTATCCTCTTGCGCACAGACGGAACATTGCTGATATCGTGTTTCTTCACAAAATGGTAACAGGAAAAATTGATAGTCCTGATTTACTCGCAAAATGTAACTTGAAAATTCCACGCTCCAGCAGTCGCCTCCTCAATAGAAAAACATTCAGTCTCTCATCCTGTCAAACAAGTTATTACCAACACTCACCAATGTATCGAATGTCTTCCTCTTACAATAACATTTGTAACGATGTGGATATTTTTAATACTACATCAGGCAGTATCAAAAAACATTGTAATTTAAGTAGTCAAATCAATCTTTAGTTTAATTTAAGTAGTGTATTAATTATTATTGCTATTGTATTCATTCATGTGCACGCAGTGTTCACTTCTAGGAGGTCGTACATTGCCATATTTATATGTATTAAAAAAAAAAAAAAATTTAAAGATGTTACGGCCAGTTTAGTGAAACAATAAAAAAAAAAAAAGTTACTTCTATTAGAAATTTACTGATTATCAAAATTTTGCTGCCTGGCTGCAGTTGTTTATATATGTGTGACGTCAACGAGTCACGTGACCGGAGCTATGACGCAGGTCTGCGTTTTGGCGCGATATTTTTTAATTCAAACTTTAACATCGATTTATATCGCAAATACGACTCATATCCAGAATATATAAATGCAGTATACATTAAATTATACCAGGCAATAATGTGCAATAGTTTACCAATACTAGTCACATACCCTGTTGTTACTTGACAGTAAGTGTAATGACAGTATTGTCGAAGTGTCACGACACGCTCAGGAGCAAGCGGCAGCTAGTAGAGAACAGCAGTACCTGCAGCATGAGCGCGGCCAGCTCGTCCGCGTGCTTGTCGTTGTGCGGCGGCTCCGCGGCGGCCGCGGCGGGCTCCTCCAGCGGCAGCGTCTCGTCGAACTCTGCGAGGTCGGCGCAGGTCTCCGTGCGCGCCGCGGCCGCCGCCGCCGCGTCCGCCTCGTCCTCTGCGGCCGCCAGCGCGCGCTCCAGCGTGTCCCCGCCGCACACGGCGCCCCCGCCCCCGCCCCCCGCAGGACCGAACAGCTCCTCGATGCTGGCCTGCGTACGGAACACAAACACACCGTACAGTCGGGTGGCTCCGACTCGGCGGAACAAACTATCGCGAAAACTCATTTTTTAACAAAGACAAAATGGAGGAGGTTTTCTAGTCGGGTATGTAATTTTTTTATGTATGACCTTTTTACTGAGCGGTCCGATTTTAATGATTCTTTTTTTGTTAGTATAGTAGTTACATATTTTAATTTTTATTCAAGACAATCCTACTCTGGTTTTCAGGGTTCCGTACCCAAAGGGTAAAAATGGAACCCTATTACTACGATGCCTACGATGTCTGTCTGTCTGAGAAATAATAAAACTTGGGTCTCCATACAACAAACTTTCCGTCTTTCTGTATCTCTACATAGTATAAATTGAAGTCGCTTTCCGCGTCTGTCTGTCTGTCTGTCTGTCTGTATGGCCGCTAACTCCTCCTAAACCACGCAACGGATTTTGATGCGGTTTTCACCATCAGCTAGATACATCTTCAAGGAAGGTTTATATATATAACTAGCGACCCGCCCCGGCTTCGCACGTAAATTACACCCGTGCGAAGCCGGGCGGGCGGGTCGCTAGTTAGCTCTAATGTAAAAACGGTAATACGTACAAACGTTAAACTTGGTATGATTATAGTACACACTCTAAAGTATAACAACAAATAATAAATAATGGCCAAGTGCAAGTCGGTGCCAAGTTTCTGTTCATTACAAAGTTAAAACTGGTAACTGGGTTATTTGGATGACCTCATTTTCTTCCACCGAATCGTAATGCTATATTTTACAAATTTTTAATTCAGTTTGTTAAATTGATGAGTATTGTATTTTGTGGTAGTACAGAACCCTCAGTGCGCGAGCCCGACTCGCACTTGGTCGGTTTTATTTGGTACGACATTAGCATAATCAATATTGTAACGCAAATATTTAATAAACAATAAAAAAAACGGGACAAGTACGAGTAGGACTCGTGCTCTGAGGGTTCCGTTGGACAGAACCCTCAGAGCGCGAGTCCAAAAAAAAACCTAAAGTTGAATTATTGAAAGACAAACTTAACTTTGTAGTTGACTATAAGGTTCTTCTATACATTCCAACTACAAAATGTAAGTTTGTAATAGCAAAATTATTATTTTTATATGATATGACTTCAAATTTTTTACTTTCAGATTTTTTTTTTTTTTTTTTTTTTTTTTTTTTTGTTTTTTTGATTTATTCCTATATATGTGCTATAAGACCTTGCCTTTTGCCAAATTTCATGATTCTAGGTCAACGGGAAGTACCCTATAGGTTTTGATTTCCTTGTGAAATCGCAAAATATGCGACATAAACGTTCATATCTTTTGATTGCGTTGACTTACAACTTTTATTTTTTTACAGCCGAAAGAAACGGTAGAGTATTTAGTGTAAATTTCAACTTGATACCTTTACGCGTTCTTGAGAAAAAGTGTCTTGACAGACGGACAGACGGACAGACAGACGGACAACGAAGTGATCCTATAAGGGTTCCGTTTTTTCCTTTTGAGGTACGGAACCCTAAAAATAGGTTATTCTGATGGCGGGGTGGCCGAGTCCTCGTACGAGCAGGGCTGTGCATGACTGTGTGTGTGTGTGTGTGAGAGAGAGAGTGTGGTTGTCTCACCCCGCGCAGGTAGGAGGTGGTGAAGTGTCCGTGGTCGATGGCGAGGTGGCCGAGCGCGCGCTTCTGCTCCGCCTTGCGCAGGATGTTCTCCTCGACCGTGTGTCTCGTGACCAGCCGGTACACGTGCACGTCCCGCGTCTGCCCGATGCGGTGCGCGCGGTCCTGCGCCTGCGCGTCCATCGTGGGGTTCCAGTCCGAGTCGTAGAACACGACCGCATCCGCGCCCGTCAGGTTCAGCCCCACGCCGCCCGAGCGCGTCGACAGCACGAACGCAAACACGCGCGCGTCCGCGTTGAACCGCTCCACCAGCGCCTGGCGCCGCTCCGGCCGCGTGCCGCCGTCCAGCCGCAGGTACGCGTGCCCGTGCAGCGACAGGAACCCTTCCAGCACGTCCAGCACGCGCGTCATCTGCGTGAAGATGAGCACGCGGTGCCCGCCCGCCTTCAGCCGGCGCAGCAGCGTGCACAGCGTCTGCAGCTTGCCTGCGGGCGAGAGAGAGAGAGCGGGAGAGCGGGGCCGTCAGCGGGCGCTCGCACGCACGCGGCCGCCGCGGTCACTCACCGCAGTCGTACTGTAGCAGGCTCGGGTGCGGAAACGCGACCGCCTGCCGCACGGCGGGCGCGTGCAGCGCGGCCAGCAGCGCGCGCGCCGCGGGCTCGGCGGCCGCGGCCACGGCGCCGGCGCGGGCCCGCCACGCGCGCGCGCCTCCCCCCACGCACAGCTCGGCCGCCGGCGCCACCGCGGCCCGCCAGCACACCGTGAACCTGCACACACACACACTGCGTCAGCCGGCCCGAGCCCGCGCACCGCGCACCGCACCGCTCGGGCGCCGCTCGCTCACCTGTCGATCACGTCGTGCATGTCTCGCAGCAGGTCGGCGAGGTCGCGCGCGCGCGGCGGCGGAGCGCACGCGGCCACCGCCGCGCGCAGGTCCGCGCCGTACAGCGGCAGCCGCCAGCAGCGGCGCTCGTTCACCGCGGCCAGCCGGCGCAGGCAGGCGCGCCGCCGCGCCTCCAGCCGGGCGGCGGGAGCGCGGGCAGGCGCGGGCGCCCCGGTGGCGGCGGCGCGGGCGGCGGGCGCGGTACGCGGCGCCGGCGCGGGCGGGGGCGCGGCGCCGGCGGGCGGAGGCGCGCGCGGCACGAGCCGCAGGTGCAGCCGGAGCTCGGCGGGCGGCGGCCGCGGCGGGGGCGCTCGCCGCGGCTCCGCCAGCTCCTCCACGAGGCGGCGCGGCGGCGCGAGGTGGCGCGCGCGGTGCGCCGCGAACGCGCCGGGCGCGGCGGCCTCGAGCGCCGCCAGGTCGCCGCCGAGCCGCGCGGCCAGCTCGGCGCGCTCGGGCACGCCCGCCCGCAGCACGAGCGCGGGCGCACGCACGCGCAGCGCCGCCAGCTGCAGCGGGGAGGAGACGGGCCGCGGCTCGAACAGGTCGGGGTGGTTGCACACCTTGCGCAGCTGCATCAGTACGTTGATCACGCTCAGCAGGTTGCCCGAGGCGAGGCTCTCTCTGGTCCTGCGAGCGGAGACGACACCGAGGTGAGCGGTGGGGAGCGGTGCGGAGGCTGATGTGCGAGGTACTACTCACTTGGCGCGCGCCATGAAGTCGTCGTAGAGGAAGCGCTGGCGGCGCGCGAGCCGGCACAGCAGCACGTGCTCGTACTTGCGCGGCATCTGACGTTCCACGTCCGCCTTGAGGCGGCGCAGCAGGAAGGGACGCAGCACGGCGTGCAGGCGCCGCACCAGCGCCTCGTTGTAGCGCTGGCTGCCCTCCGCCATGTCCGTCACGGAGCCGAACCACGCTCGGAACTCAGAGTGCGACGCGAATACGTCCGGCATCAGGAAGTGCATCAGCGACCACAGCTCCAGCAAGCTGTTCTGCAGGGGCGTGCCCGTCAGCAGCAGCCGCCTGCAACACAGGGGCACGGCGGTGAGAGGTGGGGGTGGGGTGGGGGGACGCCGGACTGCCGCCGGAGGACTCACCTCTCAGTCTGGAAGTTGAGCAGCAGTTGCCAACGCTGCGACTTGAAGTTCTTGATGTTCTGCGCCTCGTCGAGCACGAGGTACTTCCAGCGCTTGCGGCGGAAGCTCTGGTGGTCCTGCACGACCAGCTTGTAGGAGGTGATGCACACGTGGAACGAGTTGGCCTTGGTCCAGCCGACGCGCTTCAGTTTGCGCTCCTTGATGTTGCCCATGTAGGTGAGGATCTTGAATGCGGGGCACCACTTCTTGAACTCCATCTCCCAGTTGAGCACGACGGAGGTGGGCGCGACCACCAGGTGCGGGCCCCAGTCGCGGCGCTCGAGCGCCAGGTGCGCCAGCAGCGCGATGGTCTGCACAGTCTTGCCGAGCCCCATCTCGTCGGCGAGGATACCGTTGAGGCCGCGCGCGTACATGGTGGCCAGCCAGTGCAGCCCCACGTGCTGGTACTCGCGCAGCGCGTGCCGCAGCAGCGCCGGCACCGGCGTGCCCACCGCCGTGGAGCGCAGCGTGGTGCCGGTGGGCTGTAGCGCCGCGGCCAGCGTGGCGGCCTCCTCCACGCGCCGCGAGCCGCTGCCCTCGTCGGCCGCCGCTCCCACCAGCGCCTCGAGCGCAGACGACGAGGACGAGCTCGACTCGGCGTCGCTCGACTCCTCCGACTGCGAGTCCGAGTCCGAGGGCGAGTCGCAGACGGGCTCGGGCGGCGGCTCCGCGTACCGGCGGCGCAGCTCGTCCAGGTCGAGGTCTGCGTCGGCGTGCAGCGTGGCGAGCTCGGCGGCGTGGTCGCGGCCGCGCTCGGCGCGCTCCTGCTCCGCGATGGTGGACTCGTCGTCGGCCGAGTCCTGCTCGTCGGGCGAGTACTCGGCGGCGGCGGTCGTGTACCCGGGCGGCAGCAGGTCGCCGAGCGCAAGCCGCGAGTCGCGCCGCAGCGCGTCCAGCTCGGCGCGGTGGTCCGCGGCGCCGAGGCCGGCCTCGCGCTCGGCCGCGGCGATGGTCTCCTCGTCGTCGCCGTCGTCGCCGCGCGGCGTGAACTCGTCGTCGGAGGGCGGCGTGTCGCGCGCACCGCCGGCCGCCAGCCCGGCCGCCAGCGCGCGCGAGTACCGCTCCGTCTTGTCCACCATGTAGCGCAGCTGCTCGTCCAGCGCCTCGGCACGCGCGCGCTCCACGCGCCGCACGCGCTTCCACTCCACCAGCTGCACACACACACACATTCACATTAACTCGCACTCATTCACAATATTTACTAACTGAGCCACTCTTACTGTGTAAAACTTTTATTTTTTTAGTACACGTACCTTCTCCACATTGGCCCAGAATGTGCGTATCTCGCGCGCAGCGAAGGCGGCGACCTTGCGCACGTGCAGCTCCTGCGCCTTTTCCGCACGCTGCGCAGCGAGCGCTCGCTCCTGGAAGTGCTTCTGCACCGCCCGCGCGCACTTCTTGGCGGCCTGCTTCTTCCACTTGCGCTCGTGCGCGAAGTCCTGCGAGAGCCACGCCATTTCCTCGAGCACGTAGTCCCAGTGCGACTTGGCACGCGGCGGCTCCAGCACGCGCGGCAGGCGGCGCTCCGCCCACAGGCCGGCGCGCGCCAGCTCCGCCACGCGCGACGCCACGTACGCCTCGCGCTTCGCCTTCTCCACCATCTCGTCGGCGGGCGAGAGGTCGGCGGGCGCGGGGGTGTGCGCGGCGGGCGCCGGCGCGGGCGGCGGCCGGCGCGCCTCCAGGAAGGCGAGCAGTTGCGGCGCGGGCGGACGCTTGCGCCACGCGGCGTAGTCCATCATGTTGCCGCCGGCCTGCAGGAAGTACAGCTCGTAGAGGCGCTCCGTGAAGCGGTCGCGCAGCGCCCGCAGCCGCTGCAGCTCGCACTCGAGGATGCGGCGCCGCAGCGCGGCCGGCTCCTCGCCCGCCAGCTTGCAGCGCTTGCGCGGCGGCTCCGCGCCGTTCACCGCGCCGCCGCCTGCCGCCGCCACGATGCGCTCCACGCCCTGCAAACAAACCGAACCGACCATGTACACGGACAAACTATGGCCAATAAGATGCAAATGCATTCATTGCAATTGTAGAGGACAAATTAAAAAAATATCAATAAAATATTTCTAGTAAAATTGCTTTATTACTTTTTTTATTTGACATGGAAAACAAACAGCTTCTAACAAACACAATAGATAAGCGATAAATAATAACACAAAAGCCAAAAAAGTTTTCACTAATAAAAACTTAAACACCTAATACCTATAAATCATTTTTTATTTTATTTTATTTTACAAGGAAAACATACAGCTGCTAATTAATACAGTAGATATGAGATAAACAGTTACTCAAAAGCCAAAAACATGTTTTCACTAATACAAACTAGAAATAGTGTAAATGCCCCGTTACAACACCAACTAGGGCCTGGATACATAAATAGTAATTGGAAAACAAATATTCGAAGTCTTTACATAATCATAGCATAGTGTACAATGTACATGCCCCGTTGCAACACCTTGGGCATATCTGGGGATGGGGAGGTGGCTGATCTGACCTTCCTCCACAACCTCATTTCCAACAAGATTGAGTGTAGTGATCTTCTGTCTAAGATTAAATTCCGAATACCTATTCGTGCTGTGACCAGACGAAATTATCTTGTACTTCATGTGGATTCTTGTGTGACCAATTATAGACAAAATTCTTACTTTATAAGAGTATGTAACAACTTTAATTATAAATATTCCAAGGACGTTGACTTGTTTACAGCCAGACAAAACTTCTTCAAAAATTATGCTTTTTCAGCTTTTTTTTCTTCTGATTGTGTTTCTTGAGTAGTCTGATTTATTTTTCCTTACTATATTTTTCATTAATATATACTTTTTATATTGTTAGATTGATATGGCTTCAACCATTGATTATATATATATATATATTTGAATGTTATTTATACTGTTTGATACTCTGTTCTACTGCACTTGTTATTTCTACATTCACGGAACTGGATTGTATATCTGTTCTATTTGTGAAAACTTTTAAGGCTTGTTTGTTCTTATTCTCCTTACTATGTTTTATGTTGTTAACGCTGTTTGTTTTCCGTAAATAAATAAATAAAATATTCAATATTCCTTCTAGACCTAAATTTCTCTATGCTGTAATAGGTGATTACTCAGCAATTTGTAATGACCTAGATTCAAATGCAATTTGTAATGACTCAGGATTGGCATTCACTTTTGTTGTGTGGTAGTATGGATGAGGCAGTCTGTTTATTTAATAATTTATTATCTGAGCTCAGAGATAAATATGTTCCCTGTAAATGGGTGCGGCCAGCCAAGTATCCAGTTTGGTATTCACCAGCTCTTCTCAAGATCTTAAAAGAAAAACATAAACACCATAAAAAAAATATATATACCACAGTTAACAGGATCTCTTATAGGATCTTGCGAGAGCGAGTTAAGAAAGTCGAGCGGGAATGTTATCTTAGTTATATAGCAAAGATTGAAAGCTCGATTCGTGATAACCCGAGAGCTTTTTGGTCGTATGTCAAGTCTAATAAACAGCATAATTCATATCCTTCATCCATGACTTACAATGAACAATCTGTTGATTCCGGTGATGACATAATTGTAATGCTTTTGCCGACTTTTTTTTCTCTATTTGGCTGATTTCCCGCAAGCTCCAGTTACCCTGGTAAACAGTCTAAACAAGGCCAGCGCTGCGGCTGACATTTGCACTATTGAAGTATCTAGCCCAAAAATATTAGTTATTAAAAAGCTTAGACTACAATAAATCAGCCGGGCCTGATGGCCTTCATCCACACTGACAAGTGCATTGCGCGAAATGTCTGACTCATCCCGTTTAGAGATCTATTGCCGAAGGGGTTTTGTCAAGCATTTGGAAATCTGCTACAATAACCCCGATCCATAAAAAAGACCCCAAGCATCATGTGTCAAACTATAGACTGATTTCTAAGCTTTGTGTATTGGCCAAGGTCTTTGAGAAAATATTTCATAACCAACTATACACCGCTCTCAAATACACTTTCCTACTAATCTGGTCTCATTTGTCCATGAGGTCACTGGTGGCATGGAAGGTGGGGGGCAGGTAGATGCTGTATACACAGACTATCTTAAAACCTTCGCTCGCTCAGATCATTCAATGCTTCTTGCCAAGCTGTATGCTGCCGGGATAAGAGGTGATCTTCTAAGGTGACCTCTTATGTCAATAGTTGCACCCAAACTGTGGGTCTGAGTGGTTATGTCGGCTTCATTGCTTATTTCATCAGGTGTGCCATAAGGATCCATTCTTGGGCCTCTCTTTATCATTAATCAGAGTTTTAGGCACTCCAATTTTCCACTTTTCATTGACAATATGTAGATTTTCAAAGTCATTACCAACTATAGTGATTTAGAGCTGCTGCAGTTAGACCTAGATAATCTTCACGACTATTGCGTGATGAACAAGCTAGATCTAAACATATCAAAATGCTGCTGCTTTACTTTTAGTAGATCTAACCGGACAATCACGAATGGTTCCAAGTTCAATGGCCAGCCTTTGTAGAGAATGGATTCAGTCATACATCTTGGAGTGACTCTTGACTCGAAACTGCTCTTCAATAAACATATTGAGAAGATCTCAAACAAAACACTGTTTTAAACTATCGCAGTTGTTCACTAAAGTTATAAGAAAAAAAACAATTTATCTCGTACAAAGCCATGAAAATGTTGGGCTTTATTCTCTGAATTACTAGAGACTTATTAAGACTGAAGAAATTATCAAGAATGAAAATTCTCTATCATTCTCCATCGACTAGAATATGCTTCGCAAGTTTGGAACCCCTGCTATGAAAAATATATGAACATCCTTGAGAGGCCCCAAAAGAAGTTCCTACGGAATATTTATTTTAAAGCTAAGGTTCTGAGCCCCGACTACGAGTACGATGAGGTTTGCTTCCACCATCAATAGGATCGATTGCCCTTCACTTTTGTCTCGGATAGGTGTTGTGACTCCTGTACGCTCAGCTCCTCGTAGACATAATCTTCAGCTGTATCTCTACATAGTATAAATTAAAGTCACTTTCCGCGTCTGTCTGTCTGTATGGCCGCTAACTTCTCCTAAACCATGCAATGGATTTTGATGCGGTTTTCACCATCAGTTAGATACATTTTCAAGGAAGGTTTATATATATAACTAGCGACCCACCCCGGCTTCACACGTAAATTACACCCGTGCGAAGCCGGGCGGGCGGGTCGCTAGTAATATAATTATAATCCACCATACGAAACTAATTATTGTAAAAATTCGTTCTTTATTTGCACATTAAGTAATCAATTTCAATATAATAGCAACTATTCAACCAACGTTGACTTATTCGTGGTATAAAAACCAGATGAACGTATTTACGTTTTTACAATTTTATGAAGTGAAGATTTAAGATGAAATGGCAGTGGGCCGGTCATATTTATTGTACCTACAACTGATAACTGTTGGGGTAGACATGTTCTTAAGTAGTGAACTTGAATCGGCAAACACTGCAGAGGAAGCCCTAACACTCAATAGTGACTATAAATATTATGTAAGTCAACTGGTACCGGTAGGCGGTAGGTACTGGAAGTGAAAAGTCGAAGATCGCGCGATGTGCAGTAGTCGCCTAGGATATAGGA
Source organism: Agriopis marginaria (assembly GCA_932305915.1). Taxonomy (NCBI): domain Eukaryota; kingdom Metazoa; phylum Arthropoda; class Insecta; order Lepidoptera; family Geometridae; genus Agriopis; species Agriopis marginaria. Next base: position 87,902 of record OW029919.1, read on the forward strand.
TGATCTGATGACAGGACATACACACAGTGTAGGCCAGCCAGCCATTTGAGAAATTTATTTAAAAAAATTATGTTTATCTTGTAATAGGCACTCAATTTATCATTGTTTTTACACATACTTAATACAAAATCTTGAACTATGAAATCGAAACCGATAACAGTTTTTTACTTACTCCTGGATAATACCTACCCAAGACTTGAGTCATTGTATTGTAGTAGATAGGTAGCCACTTACCTAGGAGTGGAGAATCCTTAAATAAAATACCGGCAGGTTGCCGGCAGGTAATTATACCTAGGTAGAACTAGACCAGACCAGAGCCAGAACTCACCATGAGTTGATGCGGATGGGCTGTGGACGGTCCGAGTGCCGGTGGCGTGCCCAGTTCATCATGCTCGTACATACTGTGACATCGCGAGACACTACACTGTTCTAATATTACAATAACACGTAAACACCACAAGTAAAACTTCCATTGGACTTACACCGATAGATCATTTTTTTATATAGCGTTAAATTGAGTCATTCATATAAACACCACGTATATTAATGAACGTTATAGTAAATGTTTCGTTATAATACTCTCACTAACACATATTTTTTTATTCACTTTTACCGCATATATCGCTACAAATAATGGTTAAAAATTCGGCAGCCATATTGAATTGGGTAAAACCCACTAAAAGTGCCGACACTGTGATGCCTTTCACTTCAAAACAAATCCTTATTTATGTGGCAATATGCTGCTCATCGCTTGTTATTTTCATGTTTTTTACTTTCCGATAGTTTCTAAAGACCTAGAATCACGTATATTTTTGAAAAACCACAACAAATCATCGCATTTACGTACAGACAGGGCGAGTGATTAGAGATGTACATGTATCTTGTTGCATATTTCATATCGATTGTCGATGACATATATAGGTTTCGCCTCGTTAAGGGTATCAATTATTGCGCTAGCAAGTCTAGCACGCTCACGAAACGAACACTTATTAAATATAAATCCACCATTGATAACTTGAAAAATATAAATGGAAGTGTCAAACAGTGTTTACAATTTCCCCTCGCCTTAGTCGTCCGTTTGATCATCTCGTATGCACTTTGCAATTGTGTGCTCATTATTGAAGTGTGCGTTTGTAGAACTAGTAAGAATATGCCTGTGCGTGCAATACATGATTACCTCGCCCCCTTTAATTTTTGCAGACATATTTCTGTACTAGCTCAAATTAAAGTCAAATCCATAATGATCAAAGATTATTACACATTCATCATCATCAGCCAGAAGACGTCCACTGCTGAACATAGGCCTCCCCCTTTAACCTCCACACTGAACGACAGCTTGCCTTTTGCATCTACTGGATGCCTGCGCCTCTCACAATTTCGTCGGTACAAAAATAGTGGAATGCTTAATATCTAAGCTGCGTCTTCCGGCTCGTGGTCTCCACTCAAGAACCTTTATTACACATTTATACTCGAAAAAAACACAATGTTATAAAATTTATGATACATGGTGTTTACTAATGCTGGCGTGACAGCGGCGCTAAAACAACTCCACTCGTATAATTACATCGATATTACTAACGTGAGGTCCCCACACTAAGACTTTTTTGTGTGTTGCATTTGTCATCGTGACGTCATCTCACGCCTGCGTTCATTCTGCTGAATTGATTGGTGAAGTGAACCCAATTTTTTTTTTTTTTCTTTAATTCGCCCATCGGGCAGGCTAAAGCCTTTAAGGCCATACCGCCTATTCTTCTGTTTTATATAGTCTTAATAACGTCAAACAAGTCATAGTCACAGTCAGAGTCAAGCTAAGTAAGTCACGGTCAAGTCACACTTATGCCTCTGTAAAGTGGTGGGAACTTTACAAGAGGCTCCTATGGAGTTTTGGAAACAACACGAAAAGACACGTTTCACCTCGTTATATCACTTGGCCACACTCGAGCACGTTTGCGAGCACTTAATGAATAATAATTCACCATTTAGAACACATTAACACTCGAAAATACTCTAGTTTAGGAAAATAATCCAACGAGCCGACATGTTTTTTTCCACGTTGGCGCCAAAACTCGAAGTGAACCCAAAGTGAACCTTACATACCACAGTTACATACTATCCAAGGATTTTATATATACCCTAAAGGGACCTGGATCGAGTACTCATGCTAAAAAAACGGTCCGAGGGAAAAGCGAGCACGGAGTAATTTGTCCTTTTCTTGTAGGGTGTTCATGATTTTGAGGAAACGAAGACATTGTAGGTAATTCCTAAAATCATCGTATTGGTACTCTCAGTAAATACAGGAAGTTCATATAGGCCCAGTGACGAGCGCTAATGTCAGAATTTTAGGCCACCAGGACGCCTGAAGGCCTCTGAGATGGCTTAGCGGCTATTGTTATAAGACTCAACCGGGACATACGGGTCACGTGACATATATTTTTTTTAAATTATAAATTGGCTTGCGCTTGGCCGCCATCTCGCCTGATGTTAAGCGATGATGCGGCCTACGATGGAGCACGCTTGCCTAGAAGAAACCTATTCACTCTCGACTTGAAGGCACCCAGATTGTTAACTTTTTATTCGATCATTCGGTTTCTAAATGCCACTTGCAATCACCCTACCTAAGATTGACCGTGTAGTCCGTTGCTTAAATTCGGTGATCAGTTAACAACATCTAGTAGATGACGATGATGATGAAAGTAGCCTATAACTTTCCATCCCTTGAACTATACCCATGCTAAAAATCTGGTTGATTTGTTGCTCTGTTGCTGCGTAAAAGAGTAACAAACACACTTTCGCATCCTATCCTACTTTCAACTAATATTATAAACGCCAAAGTTTGTATGTATGGATGTTTGTTCCTCTTTCACATACAACAGACAAACTTTTGTATTTATAATAAACTAGCCGTTACCCGTGTGACTTCGTACGCGTACACTTTCACCTAAACTTTCAACCTTTTTTGGACCCTTTAATTCGGCCCTTTCGTAAAATATTTTTTAATGAAGTTTTACACCCACTTGTCAAATTACAATTTCGTAGTTGCATAACTTTCAACACAACATACAAACTACAATTCCACCTCCTTAATCTTTCTTTTTTGTAAAAATATTATAACAGTATTTATTTAATTTAAACTATTAGCCTGAATACCAAATTTTATCTCTGAGTATCATCAAAAACAAAGGACTTTAATATATTTTATTTATGTTACACGGGAATTACTCACGTAAGATTAAGCCGGTTACTCCGACTATAGTTTCAACCGCATTAGACGGCCTTTTTCAAGGTGAATGCGCGCGCGCGGCTGCGTCTCGCTTTGACTTTAATATAATCTTTCAACATCCATTTGCCCCCTTTAATTCGGCTTTTTCGCTAAATCCTTCTTAGCGGACCTCTATACCCCATAAGGAATCTACGTGCCAAATTTTAGCTTCGTAAGTCAAATAGTTTTTGAGATTTCGTGACAAGTCAGTGAGTGAGTGAGTGAATTTAGCTTTTATAAATATAGAAGATTGGCATGACTACTATTTGGCATATTTTACTTACTGCGGGAAAATGACATCTAACTACATTCATTTTCAAAGTTTGTCGAAAGCATCACTACATCACTATCACTATCACTACATAGGATAAAACAAAATCGCTGTCGCTGTCTGTCCGTCCCTATGTATGCTTAAATCTTTAAAACTACGCAACAGATTTTAATGCGTTTTTTTTAAATAGATAGAGTGATTCAAGAGAAAGGTTTATATATATAATACATGCATAATATAGTAGAGAAACACTGATAATTGTAGAGGTTTCTAATGTAATGTCGTAAATAAACATATTTTTTTTGCGCTTACATTGCAAACGCTGGCTGAACCCTACGTGATAACGAAGGGATTTTAAGCAATACAGCATTAATCTTTATCCAATTAAGTACCTTAAATACATTGTGCATTTAATATAGACCAATATGGCCGTTTACAGCATGTAATTTATATGAACATTTTCGAAGATATTAAAGATTTAAAATGCAGGGACATAGCGGTTGCGGCGGTACCGGCCCCCCGGCCAGTACCGCAACAGGCCGGTACCGGTGGCGTGTTTTTCACATGGCCAATCATAATGTCGCTCTTTAAAGAGTAACCTCTAAAGAAAACATGTTTGTTTTGCCTAATGACAAAAAGCTGTGAACGTTGTAGGTATATAAAGACATTCCGTAGTATATTATTTTAGTATTAGCATTGCACCTGCGATGCCGGGGCGGGTCGCTAGTGTCTTTATAAAATCTTCTGTGTTGAAGTGCAAACTGCACACCCTGGAGTTTTTTGTTATTCTTGCTGTTCGACTAAGAATTACTTCCAACCACATTTTTCTTACATCCTCTTTTGTTGGTATACTGTAACATGAAATATATTCAGCGATGAATTTAGGTACTTTCATCTTTTATGTAATACTAGCTGTTGCCCGCGGCTTCGCTCACGTAGTATTGAAATCTACTTTACTACCTCCCGTCTTTTTAGTTTCAGTCTCGCATCCATCCTGTAATCCACTCTACTTCTAATCCACCCTTTCCGCTCCAATTCTGCATTCACCCCCTAAATCCACTCAACTCCCGTTCTTCTCTTTCCGCTCCAGGCCCGAATCCGTCCCGAAATTTACTCTTCTTCCGCCCCATCCTTACTGCACCAGTCCTGCATTTGTCCCATAATCTTCTCTCATAATACAGTCCCACCTTTTCCGATCCAACTCGGCATCCGTCCCGTAATCCACTTTACTCCCTTTCCACCTTTTTGCAATCCAGCCCCGCATCCGTTCCGTAATCCAATCTACTTCAGTCCCACTCTTTCCGATCTAGTCCCGCAGCCGTCTGCTTCACTCCACTCCCATACCGTAATCCAATATACTCCTATTGCGCCCTTTTCGCTAATAGTCCCGCACAAAACTATAGTTTTTATCTATGTAAAACTAAAAACATTAGTGATTAGACCGACTTCAAAATTAGTAAAATACGCATTTCGAGTCAGGCTCGCGCATTATGGGTTCCTTACCACCACAAAATACAACCATCAGTTATTGTCTGAAATAGTCGAAGTAATTGTGACGCAGTCACATATTTAATTCTTTGCTATAGTGACGCTCGAGTATAACACAATTATAACTAACAAAAATTTGTCACCGACTCGCACTTGACCATTATTTATTATTTGTTGTTAGACTATAGAGTGTGTTGTATAATCATGCCAAGTTTGAGGCTTGTACGTATTATAATTTTTACATTAGAGCTAATAAAAAATTAGTAAATAATTGTATGGGGGTTGGAGACCCCCTTTCACTTATTGACTTTACTATTATTACATTTCCAAGTTGATCCACCGTAACGTTACATATTCTGTGAAAATTTTAACTGTCTATCTATTACAGTTCGAAAAATACAGTCCGTTAACAGGTACGACAGACAGATAGACAGAGTAGGCTTAGTAATAGGGTCCCGTTTAACACCCTTTGGGTACGGAACCCTAAAAACCACGTAACTGAGAACCTTTTTTAAATTCGGTTAATAATACCTGTGACACCGCTCCACCGCAGCACACCATTGTTGAAGGTAGTCTGGAAGAGATCGCTCATAGCGATAAGGCCGTTTTTTTGTTCCGGTATTTAATGCAATCTTTTTGTAATATCTTTTTTATGGTGTTGATAATGATTATTTTATTATATTACCTACTAACCACATAATGTGCAGTATGAAGGCGCTGCGCGGATTATTATGGTCACGTTATTTTAATTTTACATTATCTCATGAACTGTGCAACTAAACCACATACTGTAAACGGCAAACTTTATCTACATTAAGTACTCCTGATAATAAATTCATTTATTTTTGTAAAGATTCATAAATTAGATTACAAAACTGCGTCTAAACATGACCTTATAATTTTTATTTTTATTCTGAACATAATAACCGGTTATTATAGTTATTGTGGTTTTCTTATAAGAGTTAGATATATGCTACCGCGGACTTTTTTTTTAAACTACTTAAGAACTACATTTTTGTCAAACATAGTACTCACTTATCTCAAACCGTTAGATCAGCGTACGCCGAAAAAGATGCCAATCAGCTAATTTTTCTCCGACATGTTTTACTAATACGGTTATTTAGTGTAGAAAACTAAACTTTATCATTATAAAACATAGCTTATGGCACTCAAAAATAGTGTAGCTTTCTATTAGTGAAAGAATTTTTAAAATCGGATGAGTAGTTTCGGAGTTAAAACAGAACAAACAAACTTACAAACTTACAAACTTTACCTCTTTATAATATTAGTGTAGATTTAGAATGATTCCCGTACGATTCGTCGAAACACCCTTGAACGATACAACTGTACACAGAAAGCTCGGTTCACCGTTGGATGGTGGTACTAGATCTACGTTTCGCCACTTACTCACCTGATGGTACGTGACGGTGTGGCGGAGGATGGAACACGTTGATCTAGAAATCTATTCATATCTATACATATCTTTTTTTATATATAAATAATAGGCTTGCGCTTGACCGCCAACTCGCCTGATGTTAAGCGATGATGCGGTCAACGGTGGAGCACGCTTGCCTAGAAGAAACCAATTCACTCGTGATTTGAAGACACCCAGATTGTATCTATCGGGGAACACCCATTCATGCAGCGCATTCCACAGACTAGCAGTCACTATCACACTATCACTATCTATCACTAGCCATGAAGATATCTAGTTTGTTGTTCTCAGGAAACAAGGAGGACGGCAGGTAGTTCCATTCTTGGGCAGTACGTATCATAAATGAAGACCCAAATCGTTGAGTTCAAATCTTTGGAATTTTCACTAGGAAGGGAGGGTAGTGTGCATGTGCAGTCATTCTACTTTTCCTAAGTAAAAGGGGGAGGGTGGAACAAGGGCTCGAAGCTTTTGCGCACACTCGCCGAAATGCGTATTATTTTAAAATATCCCTAGGTCATGCTAAAACATAATGTATAAAAATAATTGTTCATTGTTCAAAATATTGTTCATGTTCACACGTGTATGGACACCCTAGTAAACATTTTCTTGTATTTCAAGCTTTGTGTACCTACCTGTGAAAAGATATGCCGCAGCCACCGAATGATTCACTAGCACAGTTTCTTATACAGAAATTTTTCACCATTTTAAAATAAATATTCAAAAATCATGCTTGAAAAAACAAAATATAGTAAGCAAACAATCAAAAACGCCATGTCGTTAATGCTGCCAGTAGCTTCATGGTTCAGCAGAACCATGAAGGTTCCTAGTAATTATACTAGGAACCTACATGGTTACTTAAAAATAAAATTTAAACATGTACATGATACATTAGATATATTATCTACATTAATATCCGTTAGAAAATGGAAATAAAAATTTATCTTTATTTCATTGGTAGTAATTTTATGTTTACACCGCAAAATAGGGCCTGCCTGGTATGTCCGATTGAATAAGTAAAACTACTAAAATATGATTACGGGATAATTACCGTGGTGGTTGTGGAATGAGATTCCACAACATTATATAACTTTAGTGAACAGCTGAGATAGTTTAAAACAGAGTTTTACTAAAATATATGTTTTATGTAATGGCAATCTTTAGAAAGGGATACACTTCCTCCGTGGTAGCTATCTCAGTGAGCTCGTTTTACCTCCATGTTCCTAGCCACATTATTATGAACCTTATCGTTAGACGTTAAGGTTTAGTTTTGTATGGGAATATTTTGACAGAACGCGTTCCTATTATTTATCTATATCTTACGATATTTGTATATTTTGGCATCACACTTCTTTTGCATTAGCCTTTGTCAAGTATTACAATCACAGAAAATATTTTTTTTTGTTTACTTTTCTGTGACTACATTATATCCACGGAACGTGCACGGAACACATGATTATAAATTATCGTCAAAGTCGTCAAACAAGCCATATTTGCAGTGTTGTTTAAATCTGTGATTGTAGTAATAGCTATGTCTTCTGTGGTAATAGTCAAGCAGAAAATACATAACGAAGTGGTTTCACCACGTTTGATTACTTTCCCACGCTTGAGTACGGCCACCATTTTTACACATTAACATTCGAACTGTGCATTCGAAAATACACAAGTTTAGGAAAATAATAAAATTTAGCGACATGTTTTTTCACGTTGGCGCCAAAACGTTCAGTCCAAACGTTACGTGACACGTGATTTCTCGGCCGTGTTATTAAGGGTAAAAACGGGACCCTTTTCATATACACCCTTAGGATTGAATTTCTAAAAACGCGTTCCGTACTTATTACATACTACATCAGTGGTTCTATTATGCTAAATTATTACTCCTTCTTACTTATTAGAATATTAATTATTTTACACTGCATGAATATTACAGTGGAAATAAAAATATTATAAGTTGCTAGTAGTTCCTAATCTGTGGCAAAAAAAATTGGACACCTAATAGCTGTCACTGTCAATGGAGTTATTTTCTATCACTGTCAATTGCTGTCACTGTCTTATTTTTTTTAGTTTACTTGATTCGTAGAGAGAGAAGGAATAGAGAATTTGAGATTTTGAGTGAAACGCCGAGCGAGTGAAAGTAACAGAAACGTAGAGAGAGAAAGGTATAGAGAAGCTGCTAGCGTAAATTAGCTATGAGATAGCAATAATTTTTGATAATTGTAATTTTTCCTTTAAAATATGGTTTACATTCGACTAAATCTGACCTAACACGAAAGATAATCAACAACAACATGTAATTTATGCAAGACTATTCAGTACAATACAATTCTTTAATAATAACTTCATAGTTACATGTCAAACTGTAAATCAAAAAGTAATGGACTTTAAAATCAAAACTTACGTGTGAAAGTTTATATTTTCATGTTTTCGTTCCGTGCAGCTTTTACAGCCTAAAGTACACCAATTTACCATTATTAAAGGTCAGATTTATAATACTTCACTAGAAACCAGCAATAAAAACATTCAAAATACATATTATAATCTATGATAATAATAAAGCACATGCACAAAAATACCGCAAACAAAATTTTCGCGACCGGTTTGTCTGCTCCGAATGAGCTTTGGGGCAGACAAATGAATCGCATTCGCCAGTAAGGGACAACAAATATTATCCTTCTCTCGTTTACTATCAGCTAACGGTGTGTTTATTTCGCTTGCACAACTATTATTATTCGAGCTGCGTTTCTACTCCTTCTCACTCTACGCAAAAAATCCTATCACAGCAGGCAGTGACAGCGACAGCCACACACAGCAGTCAAGTCAACCAACAGTACCACCAACACTCCACTCACTCCTTCCATTCTTGTCTGATTGTCTGTGTCCTTAGGATTTTGAGTGTTTTGGAATAATAATATACAGGTTTTCGTCAATTAAAACTCCAGTATTAATTTCAGTACCTAATAATTACGTAGTATATGATAGTATACTATTTAATCAAGTTCTAATTCCAGAGTACATTACGAGTCTAAAATCAACGTACCGCACTTAAATAAAGCGTTTTATTATTTTTATGTAAATAGATGCGTTGGCACGTAAGAAAATTAGTACCTATCCTGGTGTGAAATTCAATTGATGTAGGTGAGTACAGCAAAAGTGATTCGTAGATTAGAATAGTCTAAACAGACGTGATCTTGGTCGCAGGGGGAAGTGTGAGTGGCGTTCCCGAGTTATCCCGCTGATCAGCTCAGGAAAGCGTCTATTCCCACGTCCATGAATAAATAGAACCTTTGAAATGTTTCCACATTCTACAGTTACCGTGTTGCAGCATAATTTGACGGATGTGGATCTCGAAAAGTGGTTTTATTAAGCAGTGTTGCATGTGAATTGTTTCAGGACCCATTGTAGCCATTAAACGAAGTATTTATAAAATCGTAAGTCAACATTAATCTTATTAGAATACTGCATAATAATTATACTTAAATCTCTTTGAATGATAAACTTTTCATTATATCTGTGACTCGAGTTGGAACAGTAATAGACGTAGAAACTTGAACATCTCTGCAGACGAATCTGCTGTCTTACACTATTTGTTTGCAATAATACCATACTTGCAAAAAGGTATCCAAGTAGGTAGTACTTTTCTATTATAACCAATTTGATTAACATGTACTTACACAGTAATGATGGTGTACTTAATTATTCCGCTGACACAGCAACCCAAAGTGGGTCTAGGCCTCCGACATAAGAGAATGCCATCGGTCCTGGTCTCGCACTCTCTCGCTAGTTGGCGACTTGGAGCTGGCACGATTCCTACTCTATGGCATCCTTCCAACGAAATCTAGGCTGGCTGATGGGTCGGCAGCCATCGAGAACTCCGAGTAGCGCTTCATAATATTGAGATCCTCTCTCATTCTCAGCAGAGGCCTGTCCAGTGGAGTCGTGGGACTTTGGTCTCTCCAATTATATTTGGGTCAGCGATAAGGTTCTCATTGTCCACGTTTTTCCTGATTCTCCAACTCCCGGCGTCTCTTTGGAGTGGACCCAGAATGATAAGCATAATTTTCCTCTCCACCACTAGTGTTGAGTTTATCTTCCTCTTTGAAGGTCAGCGTCCAGGCCTCCCTTTCATACATGGAGCTCAGGCTGATATCAGTCTTGTATGCAAGTCTTGGTTGTCTTAGTGGATAACCTGGACCCTGACACCGTGTGGAGGGCTGCACTACATGGGAGAGTGTTGTGTATGTGTATGTCAGTCTCCCCTGCTCTTGTGTTGTCCTGAACAGTGGTAACTAGATACTTACATTTTGCTGCCTCCACTCCAACCAACTTCACATTTTTCACATGTAGATTACTATGCTTTTATATGATGGTGTAAATATATGTATATTTAATATTAAGGTAGTAATTTTTTTTTAAAATGGTTCCTATCCTGGAGTCCTAGTATTATGTTTGATTGTATATACCTTTGTTTATAGTGTAGGTGGTAAACAATCGAATGGGCCGGCTAATAGTAAGTGATCACTGTCGCCTGTAGACACTTGTAATACCGGGCTTCACAGATAATAATATTATGTTGCTGACCTTTACAAACTATATTAACAGCCCTTTTAAAGAAGCCCTGTCGTAGCCATTTAAACACGTTCATTCCACATTTTGCTGGTGTGAGTTTTTTTTTTACATATAACGCATAGTGTGGTAATACCACAAATCTATGGATGAGCTGTGGTAGCAGCTGGAGCCAGAGTAAACCACTGCACCAGCAGACATGTTTCGACAATTCTTATAGTTATAGCACTACACTGTAATGCATCTAAGGGCTCGAGTCGATACTTGGGTGCTCCGTTCCAAAGATAGGAGCAGGACTACACATGAGGTCAGACTTGCTCTTTGTAAAGCAGAAGTGTTTGGGTTAACTTAAGGTACCTCATTGCCTCGTTGAGCTCACCGAGTTTCCAGAAGCACATTGCAAGTGAGGCCAATCCTTGCAATATGACCACGAAACTACATAAATTTGCAGTCCACTACAAACAAACTCCAAACTATAAACTCCAATGCTCTCCAAAACTTTGAATGTCCGGTTCTGAAAACAACGAGCTATGACAAATACGATTTTTAGCACTTAATGCACAAACCTGAGTGTTTGTTGCTTTATTTAATTTCATTTATTCAATAACATACTAAACAGGAGGCTATAATTTTAAAATAATATTGAATTTACATTTAAATAATCTGTATCACATTCTAAAACTATGTATGTCTAGTATTGCCTAGGTTCATTATAATAACATCATTGTGGTAGGCACTTATAAATTGATAATCAATAAAATATTGAACAATTAATTTTTAAACTTAATGCTAACATGCAAACTATAAATTAACAAGTAATTTTTTACTTAATACAATAGGCAAAGAATTTTCCAAATTAAAGTGCAAAATCTTTTTTTATTGCTTTTGAAACGGAAGTAACTTTAAAGTGGTGGGACGATTACTGATAGTGTTGAATATTGAAACGAACGGCGTGTACGTAATCTGAATGATTCAATACAATAAAATATAATATCACTTTATTATACACTGAAAAAAATATACAAAGTAACTTGAAATGATGGCACTGTTTAGGCAGCGATGAGTGGCGGTCCGTCAAGTCTTCACGTCGTCCATACCACAGTGTCGTTACTTGTTATGACCTATGATGCCAAGACGTGGACACTCATGTTTAAATCACAAGCTTAAAGTCGCTCAGCGAGCTATGGAGAGAACTTTGCTCGGAGTTTCTATACGGGACAAAATTCGGAATGACGTGATTCGACATAGAACCAAAGTTACCGACATAGCTCAAAGATTAGTAAGCTGAAGTGGTAGTGGGCCGGCCACATTGCCCGAAGAACCGATAACTAATGGGGTATAAGAGTTCTGGAGTGGAGATCACGTTTAGGCAAAGTAGTGTTGGACACCCTGTAGCCAGGTGGAGCGACGATTTGCGTTGAGTCGTTCTCTGTACCAGAAAAAAAAACATTCCCATTTCTGAACTATATATTTTTTTTGTTTTTTTTTAATTAACCTATACTGTCCCACTCCTGAGCAAACGTCTATAGAATACAAAATTATATTTTTATAATGAATATTTTACACGAGCATTCATCAATACGAAAGTGGGCACTACGGCGGATCTTTTATAAAAGCGGGACCGTGTTTGTAACGAGGTGAAAGCGGATTAGATGTGGCATGGAAGTTAGAATGGAGAGGTACGGGATTGTGATTTTTTTATGTAAGTAGGATAGGAGTTGGAAAGATACGAGATTGGAGCGGGAAAAATAAAAGACACGCGCCAGAAAACAACGGGCCGTGTTTTTTTCTCCGTAAACTGTCGCGGGAAAAAAGCAGTTCCACGGCAAAATTATATTATACATAGATAACTTACAGTAAGTAGTACACTTTTTTTTTTACAGGGAATACATAATTATACAGCTGCTAATTAATACAGTAGATATGAGATAAACAGTTACACAAAAGCCAAAAACATGTTTTCACTAATACAAACTAAAAAATATGTTATACAAACTAATAGTGGACAATATATAAATATAATAAGTTGGACCAACCAACTTGGGTATAAATAGTATTCGGAAAACAAATATTCCAAGTGTTTCGAAATAAAAACTTGTGCTAAAACAAAAAGCTACCTCTAAACCCTTAATTATTATTGGTCTTTTTACGATCTCCAGGATTATGTCTTCCGTGTTCCAGGTTGAGAAATAATGATAATTATTATAGTGCACTAGTGTAGAGCTAGCCGGCAGTTCTAATAAGGGTGTTTGATATGATGTAATGATCTGTCGGTAAACAAGCGTGCAGGCTAGATAACAGTATTTATAAACACGGTCACAACAACACACAAAATATTACAATAATACACGATAATGTGGCCACCGGCGACAACATCACTCGGCCAGCAGTTCCGTCCCGTGCCGGGTGCCGAGGGCCGGGTGGTGTGTTGCGACCGGTGGCCGATGAGTGCGTGCGTGTTGCAGGGCGCAGGCGCGGGCGTGGGGCGCGGCATGTGGCGCGCGGGGGCGCGGGCGCGCGCCGGCGTGGCGCTGGCCGCCGCCGCGCTGCTGCTGTGGCTGGCGTGGCGCGGCGCCGGCGGAGCGCCGGGCTCCGACTCGCGGCTGGCGGGCGCGCCGGTGCCGGGCCGCGACCTGCCGCTCGTGTTCATCGGCGGCGTGCCGCGCTCCGGGACCACGCTGATGCGCGCCATGCTGGACGCGCACCCGGACGTGCGCTGCGGCCAGGAGACGCGCGTGGTGCCGCGCATCCTGCAGATGCGCCAGCACTGGGCGCGCTCGCAGAAGGAGAGCGTGCGCCTCGAGCAGGCGGGCGTCTCGAAGGCGGTGCTCGACAACGCGATCGCCGCCTTCTGCCTGGAGGTGATCGTGCGGCACGGGGAGCCCGCGCCGCGCCTCTGCAACAAGGACCCGCTCGTGCTCAAGATGGGCACCTACGTGCTGGAGCTGTTCCCGAACGCCAAGTTCGTGTTCATGGTGCGCGACGGGCGCGCCACCGTGCACTCCATCATCACGCGCAAGGTGACCATCACCGGGTTCGATCTGACCAGCTACCGACAGTGTCTCACCAAGTGGAACCACGCCGTGGAGCTGATGTACCAGCAGTGCAAGGCGCTGGGCGCGGCGCGCTGTCTGCTGGTGCGCTACGAGGCGCTGGTGCTGCGGCCGCGGGACACCATGCGCGCCGTGCTCGACTTCCTCGCGCTGCCGTGGAGCGAGGCCGTGCTGCACCACGAGCGCTACATCAACCAGCCCAACGGCGTCGCGCTGTCCAAGTGAGTACACGTGTGGGTAGTAGAGGAGAGGCGCCAGCGCCGACACCGCAGTGACGCGGCCGCTTGTTCGCAGCGTGGAGCGCTCCTCGGACCAGGTGGTGCGGCCCGTGAACCGCGACGCGCTCGACAAGTGGGTGGGGCAGCTGCCGGCGGACGTGCGCGCCGACATGGCGGAGCTGGCGCCGATGCTGTCGGTGCTGGGCTACGACCCGTGGGCCAACCCGCCGCGGTACGAGGCGGCGCCGCTGCCGCACGCCGCGGAGGACGCGCCGCCGCCTGCGCCCGCGCACCCCGCGCCGCCCTAGCCACTTCCCACACACCGCAATACACCTAACTCTATCAACTGTTAACCTGAAGTTTCATTCGTTCGCATGTTGTTACACTTCTCTCCCCACCTGTCTGTCCTCCGAGCTCGCGAGCTTGTCCCACCACCACGTTCATAAGTATCCCATTACCAACATTCTGAAAAGGTACATTAATTTATATATTTTCACTATATCATCATCATCATGACCCTGAGTGACCCACTGCTGGGTATAGGCTTCCTTTTGTTTATGCCACTATCCCCGTTTTTTATATTTTTTATTGTGCATAAATTTGTCCACCAACTCGCCTGTTGGTAAGCGACGATGTGGTCGACTTAGAAGATACCTATTCAGTCAGGGCTTGAAAAGGCGCAGATTATATCTCTCAGGAAACAAGGACGCGGGCAGGTTGTTCCAATCCTTGGCTGTATTGATTAGAAACGTGGATACGAAACGTTTGGTACTTATGCAAGGAAAATCCGCAATGTATGGGTGGTAGTGGGCTGTTTTCCTACTTATCGTGTAGTAGAAAGGGGATGGCAGGATAAGGTCATGTAGCTCTAATGCACATTCTCCGAAATGAATCCTGTAGAAAATTGCCAGACTCGCTACTTTACGGCGGTGTTCTAGACTGAGAAGTTTCTTAGCCACTAACTTCTCATCGCCTATAAGACGAGCAGCACGCCGGTCTACCGATTCCACAGCCTCGAGCTGGTATCTGGCTGAGCCGTCCCAGAGATGACAGCAGTATTCCACACACGATCGGACTTGAGCTTGAGATAGATTTTTAGTTTTGTTTTTAGACTCTCTATGAGTAGAGTCGTATAATAAGTGTAAATTTTCCATAACATGCTGACTTTACCTATTGTTGGGGTGTTACATAGGTCGATAGCACATTATGTATATCATGTCATATAAGAAACATTGTACATCTATACTAATAATATTATAAAGCGGAAAGATTTGATTGTTTGTTTGTTTGTTTGCATTGAATAGGCTCCGAAACTACTGAACCGATTTGAAAATTCTTTCACTGACGGGAAGCTACACTATTCCCGGGTGACATAGGCTATAATCTATACCCGTGCGAAGCTGGGGCGGACCGGTATAGTATATAATATTAACATTATATTGAAAGAAGGAGAGGAGAGGATGCAATTCATCAACATTTCATGCACAAAATAATATATGAATATTTACGGGATACTTACCGTGGTAAGGTAAATATCCCGTAAATCAAAAGTCAAGTCCGCGTTCAAAATACTTACTATAGTACGCAATGATGTAGATAGTGAGTGTGTTTTGTCGGGACTTAGGTTCGAGTTCCAGTGATAACCGTAGCAAAATACTAAAGAGGGTAGATCGTTATGTCTGCACCTAACTTTTTAACTGTTCAACCAACCACCCGCATTCTTCAGTCTTCCCGTGAACATGGTGCATGTAACTGCGCTGAAATATCGGGAGCTCATTCCACAACACCACGGTAAATATCCCGTAAATAATCATATAACTTTGTTGAACAACCGTGATAGTTTAAAACAGTGATTTCATGCACATTTTTGTTGTTTTATCTTTATAGGCTGAGACATTATTGTTTATCAGTTTCCATGTAGTTGTTGGTGCAGTTAGGTATGGGTTGTCCGTAGTAATATAATATATTTATTATAGTGATTGTCTCCTCAGTGGGTATTTATTTATTCTCGTGACTTCTTAACAAACAACAACCATTACTTCATTTATATATTCACATTAATTAAACCTAACTACCTATATATCTATTCTCTTTATCTTCGAACACAATAGTTAGTTTATTCATCTGAACAAATATCAAACATGACTCCATTATATACGCATTTAGCTGCATTGTAACCTGCCTATAACCTACAGGTGATTTACTGAACAGCACAGGTCTCAGTGAGTAGGCCCGAGTTGTGCCTACACAGTACTGGCATGGTGGGACGGTCGCGGTCGGCGCCGGCGGTTCAAACATCGTCGGGCGGCAGCGGCACAGTTACCTTCCAGTGGAGTCGCCCGCCCAATGTTCTCTGCAACCAGTGCGTGCCGCCTCGAGCTAAACAACACACGCCCGCGCCCGGCGCCGCCCGCAACTTGTAAACGATAATAAATGTTATCTATACAAGTATACCTACGTATAAATCAACGCCTATATTATACTTCCTCTTTCCTTTTGTCTATGATAGTACTAACAGACGAGACGGACTTGGTTGACGACCCGCCGTCCAACCAACGGATGGGAAAGAGAAAAATTTCTCTTTCCCGTTGGTTGGACGGCGGCGGCGGTCCGGCAACCAAGTCCGTCTCGTCTGTTAGCTACTCCTTTTGTCATTAGTAAGAACCTATCTTACTTACCTCAGATCAAACAAACAAGGGACATATGCCTCAGTACAATAATTATTATCGTTCGTGTGCAAATATCTCTTGATGTTTTCTTCTTCGCAAAAACTGTAAGTACGGCGCACTTACTGATTCACACGCACACTGAGACACTTGCAGCGACACCAATCAATTAATTTTATTTTTTACGATGGAGCATGCTACTAGTGCACATACAAAAAGGACTAGAAGGTCGCCTGCACGGGTCTAGTAAAGGCATCAAGTCTGATTTAGGCCAGATGCGTTTGCACTCGCCACGCCCACCGCATCGCCGTACGATATCTCCCCTGTTTGTCTGGTCCGAGGTACCTACCTACACTCCTCTACTGCAGCGGCCGGCAACAGAAACATCGTATAAATGTGGGCCGAGGCTACATACATACATACATAATTCAGTACCTCCATAAATAATTTGGGGTAATTTTCACATCGAGAAATAAAACTAGGTATTATAACCTATACCTACCTACAGATACACCCACTGACTATTATAAGCTTGTACCGTGAGTCAATAATCACAACACTGTCTAGAAATGACAATTATGTTTTGTATGGTAAGTATTGGTATTATATCTCAGTTCTGAACGGAAGCGCACGCGCATGTAGAAAGGTACTTATATACCTACCTATGCGAGCAAATAGTCTCCTTTTTACTGGAAATAATTATGATATTTAAAAAAACACGCTTCTGTGACTCGTTAAAACAAACCAAACTCGAGGAGTCATTACACTTGGTAACACTGGTCTGATGATGGAGCTGGGAGATGGATACTGGGTACCTACTCTTGGTATGGACAGGTTTACTATGAAGAGTTCCAATATCCACCTCCCAGCTCCATCATCAGATCAGTTCGATGGTATGAAATTATTGTATTGTCATCCGGATTACATAATAATATGTAGGAACAATACCTACCTACTCACGCAAAATTACAAATCGATGCGACTATTAGAAGAAAAAAAATAGGCTTGCGCTTGACCCAGTGCCGGTTTTAGCCATTCAAACCGAAAAAAGCCAAATAATAGATTAGATAGAATAGATCTATAGAGTTTTATATACCTGCAGCGCCCTTTTTTAGCCCTAGGCGGTCGCCCCACCAGGCCCTACCCTAACGCCGGTACTGGCTGACCGCCAACTCGGCGATGATGCGGTCTACGGTGGAGCATACTACGTAGATAGTAGGTACATAATATTGAAATACTTTAGCAGTTTTACGTGGTGTAGTTGTACCTGTAAGGTAATGGTAACGTAGTGAAGGTAGGGGCACGTGACGAGCTGCGTCATGCAACGTGTGTGTAATACCCAGTCCCACAGACTAGGTAAAGCTTTGGTAAAGTACTATAGAAAGTCTTCGTTTGGTAATACCTCTTGTAAACTTACAACGGCTCCATCTGTTGGATATATACAGGCTCTGGCGAGCTGCACTAGTACCAACCTGCACCGCGCCGCTAGCGCCACCGCGCGGCGCTTGAACGCAACGTGACCACGCTCTCAAACATTGTCTGTACGCTGTCGCGGACTCGCGGCTTCACGTCGGCTGGCTCGCGCCCTACACTCACTAGATGGCGCTGTTTGACACAAATGCAAAATGACATATTATTAAGGAATGATCATGTCCAACTCCAAAGATTTCATATTTATACTACGTATTCACTTTTACCTACATCAATGTACGTATTACTTCAATCCATTGACCTATAATTATGTACTACGTCTTCAATCTAAGTCCAACTCATTGGTAGAAAGTCTTAGATCAGATAAAGTAAAGGCACACATTGCATCGCTTTTATGTATACCTAAAGCAAACCACTTTTACCTGTGTTTTGTCTCTAAACCGCTTCTCCCAATCAACAAACTATGTAGGTATTTCCAAATAATAGTACATTGTTACCTCAGGGGTGAAAGTAACTTATTTAGTCCCGAGACGGGGTTTGGCTAATAGTTCGGGGACTAAATAAGTCTTTAACCCCGAGGTAAACACTGTGCTTTTCATTAGGTACGAATACAAGGAAACCTCTTGGTGCTATGCTCGTTATTTTTGGCGGGAAAGTAAAAATTAAACTCACTTTTCTCAGGATTTTTATGTCATACCTTATACAAGTGATGAAAAGTAGATAATTTACTCACGCGAGTAGGTGAACTCCCTGAAACTATTAGCGCCACCCCCGCTTCACTTGAGACGTTGGGTCTCTCTGTATCTTTTATCGCATTTACAACGGGGAGTGTTCTGAAGAACTGTTTGATCTGATGCCGGCTTCACGATTTTATCATCGCACTAGCCGCCGCCGCCTGAAATTTCATCACACATCATAGATCAGTGGAAATCGCACACTGTGCGATTCACACGATCTTTCTTGCCTCACACTTGCAAAATGTAGAATGAGCTACCTTCTGCGGTGTTTCCAAGAAGCTACAACATTTTTATTATTTGTTAGTTAATCCGTCATAACATTACATATTCTGTGAAAATTTCAACTGACTAAGTATCTATTACGGTTCGAAAGATACGAACAGACGGACGGACAGACAGACAGACATCGTAGGTTTTGTAATAGGGTCCCATTTTTACCCTTTGGGTACGGAACCCTAAAAAATTAAGTTCAATGATATTTTTTACATGGGATTAGTTCGATTTTATATTACTTTACCCTGAGAGGCAATGTGATAATTACCGCCCGCATTTAGATTCACTTACCGAGTGCTGCCTTCCGGACAACTGCTATTGCGGCACCTAATCCGCTCAGTTGGAAAATCACGCGAACGTGAAACCGCAAACAAATCATCCCCATTTCACAGGGAGGTAATAATTATAGGTACTTACTTTTACAATTTAGATCTATAGTAAAGCTGTAATAGCTACATTGTAGAAGTGCATAAAGGGGGTTTAAAACCAAAAAGGGCAAAGAAAAGATCGACTCGACTACAGAAACACAAGGTTGGCTTCTGGCGAGGGAACTCCTCATTTTCATAAGTATTTGAAAGCTCGTTTTTAAATACCTATATAGGTATATAAAATCGTCTCGCAAAAACTACCTTCGTCTATATATCCCCCGCCATAGTACGAATTATCGTGGAAACTCTTTCTTTTTGCGTACATTTAATAACTTTAACTCTAACTTTTCTCAGCTTGTTGACTTATTTACATCGAGGCACAATATTTTTAAGTTTTTTCAACAAACTCTTAATATAAGAGTAATTCGTACGGCTCTGTCATCTTTCTATTAGTACTATCTTTAATACTATTAATACTATGTTTTCTTCTCAATTTCTCTGTTTAATGTTGGTTCTTAGTCTCGTATTTATATATTTCCAGTTGTTTAATTTGTAATATTTAGTTTTATACTTTTGTGTACTAGCACCATGACATGTGTTGCTATAAGTGATAACCTATGTTGGCCTACGTGTTTTTATTTTTTCTATATTTTTGTGTAAGAAGGCTGTTGGCTATCCAAATAAAATAAAATAAAATAAAATAAAATAAAATAAAATAAAATAATTTTATAAACCAACCATTATAATAACCTAGGTAAGTACGTAGGTTATGATAATGGTTTAAATTAGTCCTAGGTATCTACCGGTCGCTTAGACAATTATTGAAAAAAGTAACTTATTTTCAGGAGCACATTATAACCCCCGACGCAAATAGAGGGGTGTGTGTCTGTGTGTGGCATCGTAGCTCTCAAACGCTGAACAGATTTTGATTTGGTTTTGTTTGAAAGGTGACCTGCATGGCCCCCGATTCTACTAAACCAATTGTTTTTAAATTGTAATTGTTTCAATTTTATTTTTTTAATAATTGCTTCAAAACTGAGTTTAGATATTTTTTCTAGTTTAAAAAAAATTTATATTTAAACTGTCAATTTTGAGCCAATTATAAAATAAATAAAAAAATTGAAACAATTACAATTTAAAAACAACTTCTTTAGTAGAATCGGGGCCCTGATCGTGTGTTCTTTTTTATATATGATACCTACAAGAAAATCTCATCAGCCGTTTGAATATTATTGGTTTGCAAGTATAATTATTAGATATTACCTACGTAACGTACCTACGCTATAATATACTTACAATATAGGTACGTAAATGTTTAAAAGAAGACCGGTGTGAAGTTGGCAGCCAACTTTGGCTGCCTATAATCCGACTAAATTAAGATGACTTTTTTTGTGAAGTTAGCAGCAAACACGATTACGACCTCTTATTCTATAAAAGCAGCTACTAATTAATTTGGAATGGTTCGAAAAATGCAATAAGCATAAATTAACAACAATATTAAAATGGCAAAGTCCCATCAAGACATGTATCGCAACCAAACGCCATAACAAGAATCACAACCTTCATTCCTCTTAAATATGAAACAAAACTTACTGAAACGCGAAGAAAAAATAATAGGCTTTCAAATAAAACCTATTTCAGCCCGGCAGTCTGATTGCTTATGGCCCAAAAAATCAAACGAAAAAAGAAAATCTAAAATTTTACTACTCTCAAATGACTCGGTCGATTTAGACCCGTGAACCCCTGAAAACGATTAAAACTGCTATTTCATCGAATTTTCTTATGTTTTAGCCATCTGAAAAATATACTGAAAAACTGACAGAACTATTATTTAACCCTCTAATGGTCCGACGGAGTAAATAAACTTTTTTATGGTATTTTTGTTACTGAAAATCATAAAAAATTACCACACAAACCCTGCTATTTGGATTTCTATGTACGTAATACTGAAGCCTGCATACATAACTACAATACATAATAAATTTGAGCTCAGTTAAATGACAGATTCGTACCCAAATTATCACCTGAAATCAAATCTGAAGCTTCGATATTTGCAACTAAAGTTGGCTGCTGGTGAATTGCGACCTTTCATCCCCGTAATTATGAAACAAATTGTGCTTAAATAGCTTACATAATATGTAGGCTTTAAAATGAAACCTATTTCAGCCCGGCAGTCTGATTGTTTTTTGCCCAAAATATCAAAAGAAAATAGAAAATCTAAAATTTTACGACTCTCAAATGTCACGGTCGATTTCGACCCGTGAACCCCTGAAAACGATTAAAACTGCTATTTCATCGAATTTTCTTATGTTTTACCCATCTGAAAAATATACTGAAAAACTGGCAGAACTATTATTTAACCCTCTAATGGTCCGACGGAGTAAATTCACTTTTTTATGATATTTTTGTTCCTGAAAAACATAAAAAATTACCACACAAACCCTGCTATTTGGATTTCTATGTACGTAATACTGAAGCCTGTATCATAACTACAATACATAATAAATTTGAGCCCAGTTAAATGACAGATTCGTACCCAAATTATCACCTGAAATCAAATCTGAAGCTTTGATATTTGCAACTAAAGTTGGCTGCTGGTGAATTGCGACCTTTCATCCCCGTAATTATGAAACAAATTGTCCTTAAGTAGCTTAACTAATATCTAGGCTTTAAAATGAAACCTATTTCAGCCCGGCAGTCTGATTGTTTTTTGCCCAAAATATCAAAATAAAAAAGAAAATCTAAAATTTTACTACTCTCAAATTACTCGGTCGATTTCGACCCGTGAACCCCTGAAAACGATTAAAACTGCTATTTCATCGAATTTTCTTATTTTTTAGCCATCTGAAAAATATACTGAAAAACTGGCAGAACTATTATTTAACCCTCTAATGGTCCGACGGAGTAAATTCACTTTTTTATTGACATTTTTGTTCCTGAAAATCATAAAAATTACCACATAAACCCTGCTATTTGGATTTTTAGGTACGTCATACTGAAGCCTGCATACATAACTACAATACATAATAAATTTGAGCTCAGTTAAATGACAGATTCGTACCCAAATTATCACCTGAAATCAAATCTGAAGCTTTGATATTTACAACTAAAGTTGGCTGCTGGTGAATTGCGACCATTCATCCCCTTAATTATGATACAAATTGTGCTTAAATAGCTTAACTAATATCTAGGCTTTAAAATGAAACCTATTTCAGCCCGGCAGTCCGATTGCTTGTTGGCCAAAAAATCAAACGAAAATAGAAAATCTAAAATTTTACGACTCTCAAATGTCACGGTCGATTTCGACCCGTGAACCCCTGAAAACGATTAAAACTGCTATTTCATCGAATTTTCTTATGTTTTAGCCATCTGAAAAATATACTGAAAAACTGGCAGAACTATTATTTAACCCTCTAATGGTCCGACGGAGTAAATTCACTTTTTTATGATATTTTTGTTCCTGAAAAACATAAAAAATTACCACATAAACCCTGCTATTTGGATTTCTATGTACGTAATACTGAAGTCTGCATACATAACTACAATACATAATAAATTTGAGCCCAGTTAAATGACAGATTCGTACCCAAATTATCACCTGAAATCAAATCTGAAGCTTTGATATTTACAACTAAAGTTGGCTGCTGGTGAATTGCGACCATTCATCCCCGTAATTATGATACAAATTGTGCTTAAATAGCTTAACTAATATCTAGGCTTTAAAATGAAACCTATTTCAGCCCGGCAGTCCGATTGCTTGTTGGCCAAAAAATCAAACGAAAATAGAAAATCTAAAATTTTACGACTCTCAAATGTCACGGTCGATTTCGACCCGTGAACCCCTGAAAACAATTAAAACTGCTATTTCATCAAATTTTCTTATGTTTTAGCCATCTGAAAAATATACTGAAAAACTGACAGAACTATTATTTAACCCTCTAATGGTCCGACGGAGTAAATTCACTTTTTTTTGACATTTTTGTTCCTGAAAATCATAAAAAATTACCACACAAACCCTGCTATTTGGATTTCTATATATGTAATACTGAAGCCTGCATACAATACTACAATAAATTATAAATTTGAGCCCAGTTAAATGACAGATTCGTACCCAAATTATCACCTGAAATCAAATCTGAAGCTTCGATATTTGCAACTAAAGTTGGCTGCTGGTGAATTGCGACCTTTCATCCCCGTAATTATGAAACAAATTGTGGTTAAATAGCTTAACTAATATCTAGGCTTCAAAATGAAACCTATTTCAGCCCGGCAGTCCGATTTTTTTTTGCCCAAAATATCAAACAAAAAAAGAAAATCTAAAATTTTACTACTCTCAAATGACTCGGTCGATTTCGACCCGTGAACCCCTGAAAACGATTAAAACTGCTATTTCATCGAATTTTCTTATGTTTTAGCCATCTGAAAAATATACTGAAAAACTGGCAGAACTATTATTTAACCCTCTAATGGTCCGACGGAGTAAATTATTTCTTTTGTGATATTTTTGTTCCTGAAAATCATAAAAAAATTACCACACAAACCCTGCTATTTGGATTTCTATGTACGTAATACTGAAGCCTGCATATATGACTACAAAACATAGTAAATTTGATCCCAGTTAAATGACAGATTCGTACCCAAATTATCACCTGAAATCAAATCTGAAGCTTCGATACTTGCAACTAAAGTTGGGTACGAATGTGACATTTAACTGGGCTTAAATTTATTATGTATTGTAGTTATGTATGCAGGCTTCATTATTACGTACATAGAAATCCAAATAGCAGGGTTTGTGTGGTAATTTTTTTATGATTTTCAGGAACAAAAATATCACAAAAGAAATAATTTACTCCGTCGGACCATTAGAGGGTTAAATAATAGTTCTGCCAGTTTTCCAGTATATTTTTCAGGTGGCTAAAACATAAGAAAATTCGATTGAATAGCAGTTTTAATCGTTTTCAGGGGTTCACGGGTCGAAATCGACCGTGACATTTGAGAGTCGTAAAATTTTAGGTTTTTTTTTTCGTTTGATTTTTTGGCC
This sequence comes from Agriopis marginaria, assembly GCA_932305915.1. Lineage (NCBI taxonomy): Eukaryota > Metazoa > Arthropoda > Insecta > Lepidoptera > Geometridae > Agriopis > Agriopis marginaria. The sequence goes on from OW029919.1 coordinate 112,702, forward strand.
AACAAGCAATCGGACTGCCGGGCTGAAATAGGTTTCATTTTAAAGCCTACATATTATGTTAGCTATTTAAGCACAATTTGTTTCATAATTACGGGGATGAAAGGTCGCAATTCACCAGCAGCCAACTTTAGTTGCAAATATCGAAGCTTCAGATTTGATTTCAGGTGATAATTTGGGTACGAATCTGTCATTTAACTGGGCTCAAATTTATAATATATTGTAGATATGTATGCAGGCTTCAGTATTACTTACAAAGAAATCCAAATAGCAGGGTTTATATGGAAATTTTTTATGTTTTTCAGGAACAAAAATATCATAAAAAAGTGAATTTACTCCGTCGGACCATTAGAGGGTTAAATAATAGTTCTGCCAGTTTTTCAGTATATTTTTCAGATGGCTAAAACATAAGAAAATTCGATGAAATAGCAGTTTCAATCGTTTTCAGGGGTTCACGGGTCGAAATCGACCGAGTCATTTGAGAGTAGTAAAATTTTAGATTTTCTTTTTTCGTTTGATATTTTGGGCAAAAAAAAATCGGACTGCCGGGCTGAAATAGGTTTCATTTTGAAGCCTAGATATTAGTTAAGCTATTTAACCACAATTTGTTTCATAATTACGGGGATGAAAGGTCGCAATTCACCAGCAGCCAACTTTAGTTGCAAATATCGAAGCTTCAGATTTGATTTCAGGTGATAATTTGGGTACGAATCTGTCATTTAACTGGGCTCAAATTTATTATGTATTCTAGTTATGTATGCAGGCTTCAGTATTACATACATAGAAATCCAAATAGCAGGGTTTGTGTGGTAATTTTTTATGATTTTCAGGAACAAAAATGTCAAAAAAAATGAATTTACTCCGTCGGACCATTAGAGGGTTAAATAATAGTTCTGCCAGTTTTTCAGTATATTTTTCAGATGGCTAAAACATAAGAAAATTTGATGAAATAGCAGTTTTAATCGTTTTCAGGGGTTCACGGGTCGAAATCGACCGAGTCATTTGAGAGTAGTAAAATTTTAGATTTTCTTTTTTCGTTTGATATTTTGGGCAAAAAACAATCAGACTGCCGGGCTGAAATAGGTTTCATTTTAAAGCCTACATATCATGTAAGCTATTTAAGCACAATTTGTTTCATAATTACGGGGATGAATGGTCGCAATTCACCAGCAGCCAACTTTAGTTGTAAATATCGAAGCTTCAGATTTGATTTCAGGTGATAATTTGGGTACGAATCTGTCATTTAACTGAGCTCAAATTTATTATGTATTGTAGTTATGTATGCAGGCTTCAGTATTACGTACATAGAAATCCAAATAGCAGGGTTTGTGTGGTAATTTTTTATGATTTTCAGTAACAAAAATACCATAAAAAAGTTTATTTACTCCGTCGGACCATTAGAGGGTTAAATAATAGTTCTGCCAGTTTTTCAGTATATTTTTCAGATGGCTAAAACATAAGAAAATTCGATGAAATAGCAGTTTTAATCGTTTTCAGGGGTTCACGGGTCGAAATCGACCGAGTCATTTGAGAGTAGTAAAATTTTAGATTTTCTTTTTTCGTTTGATTTTTTGGCCAACAAGCAATCGGACTGCCGGGCTGAAATAGGTTTCATTTTGAAGCCTAGATATTAGTTAAGCTATTTAAGCACAATTTGTATCATAATTACGGGGATGAATGGTTGCAATTCACCAGCAGCCAACTTTAGTTGCAAATATCGAAGCTTCAGATTTGATTTCAGGTGATAATTTGGGTACGAATCTGTCATTTAACTGGGCTCAAATTTATTATGTATTGTAGTTATGTATGCAGGCTTCAGTATTACGTACATAGAAATCCAAATAGCAGGGTTTGTGTGGTAATTTTTTATGATTTTCAGGAACAAAAATACCATAAAAAAGTGAATTTACTCCGTCGGACCATTAGAGGGTTAAATAATAGTTCTGTCAGTTTTTCAGTATATTTTTCAGATTGCTGAAACATAAGAAAATTTGATGAAATAGCAGTTTTAATCGTTTTCAGGGGTTCACGGGTCGAAATCGACCGAGTCATTTGAGAGTAGTAAAATTTTAGATTTTCTTTTTTCGTTTGATATTTTGGGCAAAAAACAATCGGACTGCCGGGCTGAAATAGGTTTCATTTTGAAGCCTAGATATTAGTTAAGCTATTTAACCACAATTTGTTTCATAATTACGGGGATGAAAGGTCGCAATTCACCAGCAGCCAACTTTAGTTGCAAATATCGAAGCTTCAGATTTGATTTCAGGTGATAATTTGGGTACGAATCTGTCATTTAACTGGGCTCAAATTTATAATATATTGTAGTTTTGTATGCAGGCTTCAGTATTACGTACATAGAAATCCAAATAGCAGGGTTTGTGTGGTAATTTTTTATGATTTTCAGGAACAAAAATACCATAAAAAAGTGAATTTACTCCGTCGGACCATTAGAGGGTTAAATAATAGTTCTGCCAGTTTTCAGTATATTTTTCAGGTGGCTAAAACATAAGAAAATTCGATGAAATAGCAGTTTTAATCGTTTTCAGGGGTTCACGGGTCTAAATCGACCGAGTCATTTGAGAGTAGTAAAATTTTAGATTTTCTTTTTTCGTTTGATTTTTTGGGCCATAAGCAATCAGACTGCCGGGCTGAAATAGGTTTTATTTGAAAGCCTATTATTTTTTCTGCGCGTTTCAGTAAGTTTTGTTTCATATTTAAGAGGAATGAAGGTTGTGATTCTTGTTATGGCGTTTGGTTGCGATACATGTCTTGATGGGACTTTGCCATTTTAATATTGTTTTTAATTTATGCTTATTGCATTTTTCGAACCATTCCAAATTAATTAGTAGCTGCTTTTATAGAATAAGAGGTCGTAATCGTGTTTGCTGCTAATTTCACAAAAAAAGTCATCTTAATTTAGTCGGATTATAGGCAGCCAAAGTTGGCTGCCAACTTCACACCGGTTAAAAGAAGTTACCTTCTAAAGACTGTGTTGACCTGGTGACACGTGTGAAGGAACCGTACCCACCTACAACACACCTCCAGGCTGCAGGTGGAACGATGGCTATACTAATGTGCATAGGTACTAAGTACAAGTTTATTTTGACGACACAAGCACAAGATGTTTAAAAAATGGTTTATCTTGTGATGATGACATCTAAAGAGAAAGTTGGGCTGATATTGAAGATACCTACCATACTTAGTAAAATAAATGAAACAATCGGAATCATAGACGTCTGCCGATACAGATGCACGTGATGCATCTCGCGCCGGGCGGTCGGTCGGGCGCGCGGCGGGGAGCCCGGTGCAGCGCGCGGTCACCGCGGCCTCCGGCCCTCCGCTCGGCGCACTCCGCGCCTCCACCGCCGTCCGCCACTCTCCGTCAGTCTCGCACGGTCGCCCGCACTGGAAGCTCGCTCGCCGCCGTCCGGAGCCCCCACACACGTGCTCGGGTTTTACGCACGCTTTATTTACAACTCTTTACTATGTTTTTGTGCCGAAAAAGGACTTCTTATATTTATCGGAGTTCTGTTCGCCGCGTTTAAACCGGAAAGGCTCGGTAGTTTCGGAGCGCACATCGAGGATCGTGAACGTTATCGAGAAGCAGGAGGGCGCTATGCGGCGGGAGCACCCGCTGCGGTGAGTGAGCAGCGCTGAGCGCCATGAGTGCCGGAGCGCGGCTGCTGGCGGCGGCGGCGTGGTGCGCGCTGGCGAGCGCAGGCGGCGTGCGGCCGCCCGAGCTGAGCGTGCCGCGCTGCTGTCCCGCGGGCCAGCAGCTGGAGCCGGAGGCGCTGCAGGCGGGCGCGCTCACGGCGGGCGCGGCGGCCGCCCGGTGCCGGCCGGCGCCGCTCGCGCCCGCGTTCGCGCCGCTCGTGTACGCGCCGGCGCGCGGCACCTTCCTGGAGCGCGGCCGGCTGCCGGCGCACTGGCGGCTCGCGCACGGCGCGCTGCCCGCGTGCGCCGAGCTGCGCGTGCTGCCCGAGCACGCGGCGCCGTACGCGCTGCTCGCCAACAACGGGTCGCTGCTGCTGCGGGAGTCGCGGCGCGCGCTGCCGCCGGCGCGGTACTGCGTGGACACGGCCGCGGCGCTCGTCTGCCTCGAGGACTCGGCGCCGCCGCCCTCCAAGTGCTGCGTCGAGGGGCGCACGTTCGACGGGTCGCGGTGCGTGGAGGACGCCGCGCGCGCCGCCGCCGCGCTGCAGGAGCTGCGCGCGCTCGCCAACGGCTCGGCGCTCGGGTTCGGTTGGCCGGCGTGCGCGGGCGCGGCCGGCGCGCGGTACGCGCAGGCGGGCGCGCTGGCCGCGGCGCAGCTGGAGGCGGACGGCGCGCTGGCGCTGGGCGGGGCGCGGCTGGCGGCGGGCGCGTGGTGCGCGGAGGCGACGCGCGGGGAGAGCGGCGCGCGCGTGCTGGCGTGCGAGGCGGCGGCGCGCGCGCTGCGGCCGGCGCGCTCACCGCGCCACCTGCTGTACGGCGCGGGGCTGGCGGTGGGCGCGGCCTTCCTGGCGGCCACGCTGGTGGCCGGGTTCGCGCTGCCGGCGGCGCACCACGCGCTGCACTGGCGCTGCCAGACGCACTACGTGGCGGCGCTGATGCTGGGAGACGTGCTGCTGGCCGCCACGCAGCTGGCCGCGGACTCGGTGCCGCCCACGGCGTGCCGCGTGCTCGGTGAGCCTGCCCTCCGCCGCGCGCTGCTAGTGTTGTGCTCTCCAGTAGCTGACGAGTGGCTCGTTTGTTCCATGTGCCGTGGTGTGGTGCAGCGGTGTGCATGCACTTCCTGTTCCTGTCTGCGTTCTTCTGGCTCAACACTATGTGTTTCAACATCTGGTGGACATTCCGGTGAGTATTTTTGCGATTATCAAATTATGCTGTCTTTGTACATGTTTCATTATTTGTTTGTTATTCGAGAAAGGTTACTGTTATTTTATATTTATTCATCCAACTGGCTGTTGCCCGCGACTTCTTACGTGTAGATTTTTCATATAAACTTTCAACCTCGATATGCCCCCCTTAATTCGACCGTTACGCATAACCTGACAAACTTTCAGACACACTTTCATCCCCTTTCTAGCCCCCTTAGGGAATGATAAAAGTTTAAATGACTTCTGTTTAGAAACAGAAGCCTAAACGCGAACATCCACGTCTCTTAACTTTTAAAATGTCAATTTTCTATACAAACTTTAATTCCCCATAATAATGCTTTTCTTAGGGGATAAGTTTCTAAAAATCTATGATACAACTACCTTTTACTCATCCAGAAGGCTATGTACCTACCAACTTTCACTTCCACGTCCAACTTCCATATAAACTTTCATCCCTTTAATTAGGGGATTACTTTTCAAAAATGTTTCCTTAGTGATCACTTTCGTTATACGGAACTGTTGTGCAACATTTCACGCTGCTAGAGCCAGCGGTATACTGAGCTATAAGTTGTCTGAACTTGTCTGTCAGTAAGTGAATATGAGATTATTGATTAGGTGATTACGGTGACGTGAATAACTGCCAAGTCTCTCATAACCGACACACGTGTTAAAGCTTGATTTTTAATAGAATAGTTGAAGGGTAATTGTAACAATTTACCCGAAAACGTCATTACTGAACATTTCGAGACATTCAAATCTAGTTTATTGACAAGACAGGAATTGTCAAGTCTAGCAAGGTCATGTTGAAGTGATAGGGCATCAGCTTCACTATTAATTACTTTTATAATCTTCATGTCATCAGCAAAACTCAGTAAAGTAGAATTTTGGAAACAGATGTCAATGTCGGCTACAAAGATAAAAAAAGAGAGGGCCTATTAGTGATCCTTGAGGAACTCCACTTGGAACAGTCATCCATCTAGATGTGTAATTTCCCAGCACTAAGTACTGCCTGAGAACGATTATTGATGTAAGACGCGAACCATCTCAACAAGTCTCCCCTTATTTTCATGCATGTTTCGATTTCGATATTAGCAAGAAGTGATCAGTTTTGTCAAAGGCTTTGCTATAATCTGTGTATATTACATCGACCTTATATTAAAACTGATATTAGAACATTGGAGATTATAAAGGCATAGTGCTCATGAATTGTTCACAGATCTGAGGAAACATAATTCTGTATCTTTTCATCTTATATATACATAATTACAGCTCTAAAATAATCTGCTCTTTTTTTGGGGTACCAAAGTGTAAACACGGGAACCTATTACTAAGCCTACGATGACTGTCTCTGTCTGTCCGTCCGTCTGTCCTACCTATTAAAAAAAAAAAATTAAAGGCTGTATCATTCGAAGTAATTCGAACCGTAATAGATAATGATGAAATTGTCACAGAATATGTAATGTTACGGCGGATTAACTAACAAATAATAAAATGTCTAAAATTAAAAACTAAAGGTCCACACAATAAAAATATTTTTAACGTATTTTTGTATTAGCTCTAGTGTAAAAATGGCAATACGTACAAGCGTCAAACTTGGCATGATTATAGTACACACTCTAAAGTATAACAATAAATAATAAATAATGGCCAAGTGCGAGTCGGTGTAAAATTTCTGTTCACTACCGATTCTTGTACGATCACCGAAGTGAAGCAACGTCGGGCGCGGTCGGTACTGGGATGAGTGACATGCGCGTTGATGGGATTTTGTCTTTTTGAATTATTATTTTTACTTTAGCGCACTTGGCCGCTATTGTAATTTTTTGCTCTTTTTAATATAGTGTAGATATTAAGCAATTAAAATGTTATGCAAATATTAGTATTAAGTTTATCAGAATCTGTCAACAGTTTGTTCCGTCGCGTCGTTCGCAAAACATAATGTGTCGGTGTAGGTACGGTCGACCTCGAGACGTAATGTAGTAGTGAGATAGTGCGGCAGCAGAGGAGAAGAAAGAAAGAAAGAAAGAAAGAAAAAGTTTATTTGTGACCAAATTAGGTTTTTAAAAAAATAGGGAAGGGTGTCGTGTGACCGGATATATACAGGAGGTCATGTTGCAGCGACTTCCGACCGACGTCGCTGGAGCGCGGGCAGGAGGCGTGGCGGCTGCGCGTGTACATGGTGTACGCGTGGGGCGGCCCGCTGCTGGTGGCGGGCGCGGCCGCGCTGCTGGACGCGCTGCCGCCGGACGCGGCCGCCGGCGCCGCCGCCTTCCTGCGTCCGCGCTTCGCCGTGCAGCGCTGCTGGTTCTACGGGGACATGGAGATCCTCGTCTACTTCTTCGGGCCCGTGGGCGTGCTGCTGCTCGTCAACCTGGCGCTGTTCGTGTCCACCACGCGCCAGCTCACCTGCGGCCTGTGGCGCCGCGACGAGGTCAAGTCCACTTCCGAGCGGTGAGTGCTCCCGCTCGTTCCTCTCCCTCCGTGCGAGGCGCGCTCAGTGTGTGATGTGACCCTTCGCTCTGTGTGTGCAGGGCCGCGCTGGGCCGCGTGTGCGCCAAGCTGGTGGTGGTGATGGGCGTCACGTGGGGCGCGGACGTGGTGTCGTGGGCGGCCGGCGGGCCCGAGTACGTGTGGTACGCGACGGATCTGCTGAACGCGCTGCAAGGCGTGTTCATCTTCCTGGTGGTGGGGTGCCAGCCGCACGCGTGGGCGGCGCTGAAGCGGTGCGCGGCGGCGTGCTGCGCGCGCGGCCCGCCGCCCGCCGCCGGCGCGCACTCCTCCACGCACCTGCCCTCCTGCGGCGAGTCGCTGACGCACACCACCGCGGCCGCGCCCCCGCCCGCGCCCCCCGCAGCCGCCGCGCGCATACCCATGGAGACCGTGTGCTGAGTGAACAAACGAACCATCGACTATATACATTTAGTCAAACACATATTTATTCTACAGTATTATTTTTGTATTTTCGTTAACGATTACGATCGGTGTTATCGTATGAGTGTAAGTGAATGTGCGCGAAGGACGCCGCGTGCTCGGCGCCGCGGAACTAACTGTACCGACGAGTACATTCTGTATGAACCGTGTACAAGTGTCAGACCCGAGTACAAGTGTCAGACCCGAGTACAAGTGACCGTCTATCGAGTGAACGACTCGGTGGTCGTCATCGAGTCGTGGTGATTATTGGAATCTCTTGCCCTGTTACATTGGCTGTTGAAACTGAATTAAAATCGATGAGATCTATTTACTTTTGACATTTTTATTTCGGTCGCGAGCGAAAAGCGCGCGTTGATGTCTTTTGTTTAGCGCGCGAGCCGCGCCCGGCGCTCCGCCCGGGCCCGGCGCTCCGCCCGGGCCTCTCGCTAATATGATTGTGCTATTCACTACTACACACTCTGCTATTAAAGTAACTTGCAATAGTTACGATAGTTCTTTAAATACAATAATTCATACATAAATATCTTTATAGTAGGATACTTGCCGAGATAACATTCGAGTTGATATGGAAGTGGACAGCTCGGAGGCAGACGAGTTTTGTGTAATTACAAGTTATTTATACATGTTAGTGCCATTTACGGCGTATGAGGCGATCAACAAGTAATTCATCGCGAGTAGTGCGGCGTGCGCGCGCGCCGGTACGTACGGGTCGAGGTTATCTCTCTCCCCGCGCGTCCGACACGCACAATACTCGATTGTGCGCTGCGACAATAAAATGTAACTACACGCATTCCGTAACGCAGACGCAGGCGCAGGCCGGGTGCTGCCGGGGCCGCGGCACAGGCCGGGTGCTGCCGGGGCCGCGGCACAGCCCGGGTGCTGCCGGGGCCGCGGCACAGGCCGGGTGCTGCCGGGGCCGCGGCACAGCCCGGGTGCTGCCGGGGCCGCGGCACAGCCCGGGTGCTGCCGGGGCCGCGGCACAGGCCGGGTGCTGCCGGGGCCGCGGCACAGCCCGGGTGCTGCCGGGGCCGCGGCACAGCCCGGGTGCTGCCGGGGCCGCGGCACAGCCCGGGTGCTGCCGGGGCCGCGGCACAGCCCGGGTGCTGCCGGGGCCGCGGCACAGCCCGGGTGCTGCCGGGGCCGCGGCACAGGCCGGGTGCTGCCGGGGCCGCGGCACAGGCCGGGTGCTGCCGGGGCCGCGGCACAGCCCGGGTGCTGCCGGGGCCGCGGCACAGCCCGGGTGCTGCCGGGGCCGCGGCACAGCCCGGGTGCTGCCGGGGCCGCGGCACAGGCCGGGTGCTGCCGGGGCCGCGGCACAGCCCGGGTGCTGCCGGGGCCGCGGCACAGCCCGGGTGCTGCCGGGGCCGCGGCACAGGCCGGGTGCTGCCGGGGCCGCGGCACAGGCCGGGTGCTGCCGGGGCCGCGGCACAGCCCGGGTGCTGCCGGGGCCGCGGCGCCGACCCGAGGGTCCGACGCGTGCTCACTGTTATCTCTGTTGTCGGACGTGGTCAACCAGCACTTAGTATTGTCTTCGTTTCTATCTTTGAAACGTTTCTCTATAGATTTGCGATACCTTAATGATCGTTATCTAAACCACTTAGTTAGCAGGAGGTCGGATGAGTTATGTTTGTGATAACTTGATACAGATGTAAGCCTCACTTTGTAGGTCAATGAAGAACTTTATTTGCATGTAAATTGAAGTATTGAATACTTAATTCGCTACAGATTAGAGTTAGTTAATGAAACATGAGTCACCGCGGAGAGAGTCAAGGCTCGCTGTAGTGGTCACCTCGCTCGTTCACTTTATGGAAACTAGGTATATTATAATAGGTATATGCTGGCGTGTTTCTGGCTCAACGCATAAGCATTGCCATTCAACGTGGTAATGCCGCCAGCATGCTGGGTACGCTGCCAACTGGTAGTGGGCTTGAGCATTTGGATTGTCTTTAGACCTTCAACGGTCTATGGGCAGTCTAACTGTATTTGTAGTTTTAGTTTTAGCTTGTATTTTGTTTAGTTAATAAAGGCGCTAGCCCAGGTATATTTGTATTCGACATTACGTACAATAAAAATATGACCACAAATTACCAAATCAACAAAATTATTTTCCGCAGCAACGAAATAGAACCGATCGTTCAAGGAAACAGTTATATTCAAAGTGTAATTACCCAGCTGAGGTCGGAGGCGACCGCGCTGCACGTCTAGCGCAAGCTGAGCTCAGTACATAATATGAATGGCCTCAGATCAGACAAACAAGGGAGATGAGGTTAGGTGCTTCATCTTCGACTACATTATCGTTTAACAACAGGCGAGTTAGTGGTCAAAGGCGGACTAATACGCGATTTAAAAAAGTGCTTGATTGCGTGGCGGGTGCGAATTTAGTTGCGTTCGCACCCGCCAACAACATGAACAAATTCAAACTCACCCTGCAGACGAGTTTGTTGCCATTTTGTCGTTACAAGTTTCGTAGTGTGCGTGAAAAATGAGTAAGTGTGCCGTTCTTACAGTTTTGAGTTAAGGTGGTTCGATTCACCTATGGCGGGAAATTTAAATTTTAAGCAGTTTTTTGGTCCTAGTAGCCAGGCCAGGTAATTATTTTTAAATAACACAGTGTTTGCGCAAAATGTTAGCTGTTCTTTACATTATAATGTACAATTATTTAACAGTAACGCACCATATTACTTACATTTGTGAATAAATCGTTTGAAACAGCAAAAATTTGTTTATTCACAAATGTAAGTAATAATGTGCATTAGAGATAAATAGCTTTACATAATTTTGTAAAGAATAATAATCAATCTGCGCAAACATCATGGTTGTTTACAATAATTACCCGGCCTAGCTACAAGGACAAGAAAACTGTTTGAAATTTGAATTTCCCGCCGTTTGTGCAACGAACCACCTTAAGCTGTTTAGCGTTGTAGTGAAAAAGCGGATGAAAAATGACATTTGAACACGAACGATAACTGTACATAAGCATATCTCCCTCGTTTGTCTGATCTGAGATAGTTATTATCACATGGCCGCGTCTGGAAGCTGCTGGCCCGTCTCCTGGACACCCTGTTCGACATGGACAGGTGTCTCCTCTGAACCATCAGCTACCCGTCCAGCTCGCCCGCACGGCGCGGTGCAGCCAGTCAGTGCATGTCACTGGTGTTACTGGTGTTCCATCGAGTGCCGAGATGTGCGTGCTCATCGTCAGTGTCGTGACGTGTGACGAGTACGTACGCTGCGTGTGAAGTACGCTAGTAGCGGGGGAGGGGGAGGGGGAGGGCAGCTTTCACCGCTGGCGGCGGCATCCGGCCGGTTCCTCGCGGGCAGGGCCTGACATTCACAGCATTGTTTTGAGAGAAACTCGCAGCCGCGACTCGAGGCGCCTCCGCCTCCGCCTCCGCCTCCGCGTCACTCCGCAGGGAAGCCTCGGAAAATAAACATTCGCACGGAATGGCATATTTCGGTCCGTATAATTATGTTGTCTCGATAACCTCCCTGTGTACACAGGGGAGTTAGGGGATAATTATGTTTCATCATGTTGTTAGTGAATGTGTTGTGACGTCACGTCAGGGAGCCGGAGCCGGAGCCGGAGCCGGAGCCGGCGCACAGTGACTAGTGAGTCAGTGTCCGCGCGCCGCATACTGATCACTGTTACATGGCCAGTGTGCGGTAACACTGCGTCCCTGTCCGGGGCAGAGCCGGTACCTGCCGCGGTCACGGACGCGGCCGCGCACCTTCACATCACCGCAAGCCTTACACGCTTGCTTGGAAAATTACAATATTATAATCATCCTCTTCGACGTATCCGTCCACGACAAACCTGACTACTAGCCAGGTTCGTAACCGAAGCTAGTCAGTGGCTAGCTTCGGTTACGAGTGTGTATGTATGAGGCTAACTAAACCAAATGAGTCAATTTCTTTTGTTTGAAAAATAGGCCCACCACAAACTAATACCGTATAGTAATGAAACTCATGTCGATTTGTTCCTCATAATCTCTAGATTTAGTGGTAATATTAGTTATACCCGATCAAACCGGAATATTCATTCATATCGTTTAAGTTAACAAAATTGTAGTCAAGTATAATAAAAGTCACGGACCCTGGAGTCCGTGGAGTTGCTTTGTAAATTAAAAAAAAAAAAAAAAAAAGGAATATTGACAATAGCCGATTACTATGGCCACTGTTGTAAAATATGGTCTATTTATTTTTGTATAAAAATTCCTAAGCATGCATCCTTTTTCGTATTAAAAACGTTCCGGTGTGAAAAAAAAGTTACTTTATAAGGGAAATGAATGAATTGTGGCAAAAATTACATATATTATTCTGTATATTATTATTCCGGTTTCATTTTTACCTTATCTTTCGTCCGAATGGTACAAAAAAAAAACGATGAATTTTATAGTGTTATCATCAATATACGGTAAATACGGTGGGCCTAGAAAAAATTGTCTTCTTTTGCTTAAATATATTATGTCAAGAATCAAGATGCACAGTTAACTGAATTGTAGGTAAGGTAGGTGCAGGATAACTATAGACAGGCTTTAATGATGAGTCGTGTCGCGTCTATATTAATCTATATCTATATAGCTCGTGTAATCGCTTTCACAGAACTTAGTAACAGGTTAGAGAATGAAGTACAAGTTGGCGGCCCTGTGTGTGTGTGCCGGCCGATACCTTTCTACAGGGCCGAGAATGCAGGGGGGGGGGGGCTGCGATCGACCGCATTATGCCCGTACATAGGACGTCCACCCACAAGATGGACAAACGACCTAAAAGAGACCGCAGGGAAACGCTGGATGCATGCATTCCAACCAGCCATTTTGGAGATCGATGGGGGAGGCCTATGTCCAGCAGTGGACGTCCTGCTGAAATGATGATGATACAGTTATGTATACGGTCACAGTGTAGTGCACGAAGGTCCTACTTTTGACATGAGACCTACGACCAAAATAAAATGAATGGACGGGCCATAACCATTGAACTTCCTCAGTAAAAACGAGACAAAACCGTTGGACATATACTTCAACACCTAATTATAATCATGTACAGTAAATTTGGTTTTTTGATGTGCATTTATACTTCGGGAAAGCACACGAAGGCATAATTTTGCAGATATTTCGTTATCATGTAACAATAGACGCGTGTCGCACTTCCTACGGCTAGAGACCGACTGAAACGAAGTGAGAGCCGGCGCTCATTTTGTATACTTCAAAAATGCAGTTCTTCTGGGCCGCTCCATTCATTTTATTTTGTCGAAGGACGAGACTGACTCCCATCAACACGGGTCGGTGGTCGCAGACGCACCGTCGTGTTACGTAACGCAGCGTTATTGTCATTACCATTGACATCGGTCCTACAACACTAGGAGTAGATGTAGATGTAGGGCTCCACTCGATGTTTACATTCGTTATCTGGTCCCGAGGTAGGTCCGCGCACTGACGCGCTGGAAGGTACGACGGACGGAACCAACCTCATTCAATGTTAATACAATAATAACCGTTGTTATTGGTTTTATAACGATCCGAGTGATATGAAGAATGCGATGATGCAACTCGTCTGTCTGTTCGTCGGTCGTCCTACTTCCACCTCCTACCTTGCAATACTTACACCGCTATTATTACTTGTAAACATTTACAATCTGGGTGTCTTCAAATCACGAGTGAATCGGTTTCTTCTAGGCAAGCGTGCTCCACCGTAGACCGCATCATCGCTTAACATCAGGCGAGTTGGCGGTTAAGCGCAAGCCTATTATTAATAAAAAAAAAAAAAAAAAAAAAAAAACGTTTTTACCTACCTAATGTAGGTACCTACGTATGCAATAGTCACAGTTCTTGTAAGTTGATATATATATAGTACATGTCTGATGTAGACACGGCACACGGAACACAGCTGGACCGGGCTGGGTGGCGTGCTGCGGGAGAGGTCGCAGTCGACTCAGATTGGCTGATTATGATGATGAGGAGCTAGTTTATTCCTGTGTAGGTATATTATTCTTTGGTAGCTCCTATCTGTGGAGTTACATACGACTGTTTGGTTAGTATAATTAATATAATTATATGTATAAGACCGTCACTCAATAATAACGTTTATGTACGTGATACATATTTTGGTTGTATATGTATCGAATGCGATTGCGCCAATCCTCGGCCGTACGGATTAGAAACGTACCTACAATTGAAACCTTGCGTTGAACATCAGTACCCACCACCCCCGCGAGGCTCGAGCCTCGGCGACTCGCTCAGGAACAGCTCCAGCCAGGCACCGAGCTGCTGCACGAGTGCTCGACGAGGGCGAAGTATCTGTGAACTTGCAGTCGATGAGGGTGAGACGAGCTCGGTAATGTGTTTGTTATCAAGTGTGCTAAGTGGCTATGTAGCTGCAGTCCCGGCGCCTGCGCAGCGACCGTGACGTCACACTTCTCTCCCTAATGAGAGGCGACGCAAGTGCGTTCCACTTGCGATGAGATAATGCGCCTATCTGCGTCTCGCCAGCGACCGCGCGGCGGTGAACCCTCGACTGCAGGGCTGACGCGGATATTGACGTTCATTAACTTGAAGTATTCAATTATTACGTTTCGAGTAGTTCGTCCGAGCTCAGAGTAAGACATCCTGCCGCGGGTGTAGCGTCAGATGATGCGGTTCCCAGGAACAGATGCTATACAGTTGGCTTGCTACGAGTGTGATAGAGCAGGGAACAGTGCAGTCAATGTTGAAACTGTTTGTGATAGTCCTGGCGGTAAGGGGTCGCCGTGTTCCAGGCCTGACGAGTGCCTGCTCCTCAGAGCCGCACGACGTGCGCTAGTGCGGGTGCGCCCGGCTAGGCTCGCTAGGCTCTACATTGATTCTATTGTGTGAGGTATTACTATACTATAAGTACGTAAAGTAACAAAATTCACTTTTTTTATATTCGAGACATTTTTGCACACACGGTCATCTGACCCCAAACTAATCAAAGCTTGTGATATGGCTGCCAGAGACTGATATACATACATAAATAGATATTAACAAACAGATATAGACCTAACACAAATGTTTGTTCTAGGTGGGAATCGAACCCACGCCCTAAAGCTCAGAAGGCAGGTTCACTACCAACTGGACCAACGGGGCTATCAAAATAATATCAGAAAGTTAAAGAAATATTTATCGTGTATTAACAATGAAACAACATATCGTTTACATTATATTACGTAACAGATTTAGACATTATAATATGTTCGAGTGTTACCGAACTGATTGTTTGCTTGTTCCTTCGTAACAAGCAAGCTTCGTTCCTGGTGTGTTATCAAGTGAGCAGGTCTCGGAGTAGGCACTCAGTAGGTAGGTACGCAGGCAGCGGAGTGGACTGGCGCCGACACTGCGCCTGTCGGACCAGGTCTCGGAGTAGGCACTCAGTAGGTAGGTACGCAGGCAGCGGAGTGGACTGGCGCCGACACTGCGCCTGTCGGACCAGGTCTCGGAGTAGGCACTCAGTAGGTAGGTACGCAGACAGCGGAGTGGACTGGCGCCGACACTGCGCCTGTCGGACCAGGTCTCGGAGTAGGCACTCAGTAGGTAGGTACGCAGACAGCGGAGTGGACTGGCGCCGACACTGCGCCTGTCGGACCAGGTCTCGGAGTAGGCACTCAGTAGGTAGGTACGCAGACAGCGGAGTGGACTGGCGCCGACACTGCGCCTGTCGGACCAGGTCTCGGAGTAGGCACTCAGTAGGTAGGTACGCAGACAGCGGAGTGGACTGGCGCCGACACTGCGCCTGTCGGACCAGGTCTCGGAGTAGGCACTCAGTAGGTAGGTACGCAGACAGCGGAGTGGACTGGCGCCGACACTGCGCCTGTCGGACCAGGTCTCGGAGTAGGCACTCAGTAGGTAGGTACGCAGACAGCGGAGTGGACTGGCGCCGACACTGCGCCTGTCGGACCAGGTCTCGGAGTAGGCACTCAGTAGGTAGGTACGCAGACAGCGGAGTGGACTGGCGCCGACACTGCGCCTGTCGGACCAGGTCTCGGAGTAGGCACTCAGTAGGTAGGTACGCAGACAGCGGAGTGGACTGGCGCCGACACTGCGCCTGTCGGACCAGGTCTCGGAGTAGGCACTCAGTAGGTAGGTACGCAGACAGCGGAGTGGACTGGCGCCGACACTGCGCCTGTCGGACCAGGTCTCGGAGTAGGCACTCAGTAGGTAGGTACGCAGACAGCGGAGTGGACTGGCGCCGACACTGCGCCTGTCGGACCAGGTCTCGGAGTAGGCACTCAGTAGGTAGGTACGCAGACAGCGGAGTGGACTGGCGCCGACACTGCGCCTGTCGGACCAGGTCTCGGAGTAGGCACTCAGTAGGTAGGTACGCAGACAGCGGAGTGGACTGGCGCCGACACTGCGCCTGTCGGACCAGGTCTCGGAGTAGGCACTCAGTAGGTAGGTACGCAGACAGCGGAGTGGACTGGCGCCGACACTGCGCCTGTCGGACCAGGTCTCGGAGTAGGCACTCAGTAGGTAGGTACGCAGGCAGCGGAGTGGACTGGCGCCGACACTGCGCCTGTCGGACCAGGTCTCGGAGTAGGCACTCAGTAGGTAGGTACGCAGGCAGCGGAGTGGACTGGCGCCGACACTGCGCCTGTCGGACCAGGTCTCGGAGTAGGCACTCAGTAGGTAGGTACGCAGACAGCGGAGTGGACTGGCGCCGACACTGCGCCTGTCGGACCAGGTCTCGGAGTAGGCACTCAGTAGGTAGGTACGCAGACAGCGGAGTGGACTGGCGCCGACACTGCGCCTGTCGGACCAGGTCTCGGAGTAGGCACTCAGTAGGTAGGTACGCAGACAGCGGAGTGGACTGGCGCCGACACTGCGCCTGTCGGACCAGGTCTCGGAGTAGGCACTCAGTAGGTAGGTACGCAGACAGCGGAGTGGACTGGCGCCGACACTGCGCCTGTCGGACCAGGTCTCGGAGTAGGCACTCAGTAGGTAGGTACGCAGACAGCGGAGTGGACTGGCGCCGACACTGCGCCTGTCGGACCAGGTCTCGGAGTAGGCACTCAGTAGGTAGGTACGCAGACAGCGGAGTGGACTGGCGCCGACACTGCGCCTGTCGGACCAGGTCTCGGAGTAGGCACTCAGTAGGTAGGTACGCAGACAGCGGAGTGGACTGGCGCCGACACTGCGCCTGTCGGACCAGGTCTCGGAGTAGGCACTCAGTAGGTAGGTACGCAGACAGCGGAGTGGACTGGCGCCGACACTGCGCCTGTCGGACCAGGTCTCGGAGTAGGCACTCAGTAGGTAGGTACG
The DNA here is from genome assembly GCA_932305915.1 of Agriopis marginaria. Lineage (NCBI taxonomy): Eukaryota > Metazoa > Arthropoda > Insecta > Lepidoptera > Geometridae > Agriopis > Agriopis marginaria. The sequence continues at coordinate 129,755 of OW029919.1, forward strand.
CAGACAGCGGAGTGGACTGGCGCCGACACTGCGCCTGTCGGACCAGGTCTCGGAGTAGGCACTCAGTAGGTAGGTACGCAGACAGCGGAGTGGACTGGCGCCGACACTGCGCCTGTCGGACCAGGTCTCGGAGTAGGCACTCAGTAGGTAGGTACGCAGACAGCGGAGTGGACTGGCGCCGACACTGCGCCTGTCGGACCAGGTCTCGGAGTAGGCACTCAGTAGGTAGGTACGCAGACAGCGGAGTGGACTGGCGCCGACACTGCGCCTGTCGGACCAGGTCTCGGAGTAGGCACTCAGTAGGTAGGTACGCAGGCAGCGGAGTGGACTGGCGCCGACACTGCGCCTGTCGGACCAGGTCTCGGAGTAGGCACTCAGTAGGTAGGTACGCAGACAGCGGAGTGGACTGGCGCCGACACTGCGCCTGTCGGACCAGGTCTCGGAGTAGGCACTCAGTAGGTAGGTACGCAGACAGCGGAGTGGACTGGCGCCGACACTGCGCCTGTCGGACCAGGTCTCGGAGTAGGCACTCAGTAGGTAGGTACGCAGACAGCGGAGTGGACTGGCGCCGACACTGCGCCTGTCGGACCAGGTCTCGGAGTAGGCACTCAGTAGGTAGGTACGCAGACAGCGGAGTGGACTGGCGCCGACACTGCGCCTGTCGGACCAGGTCTCGGAGTAGGCACTCAGTAGGTAGGTACGCAGACAGCGGAGTGGACTGGCGCCGACACTGCGCCTGTCGGACCAGGTCTCGGAGTAGGCACTCAGTAGGTAGGTACGCAGACAGCGGAGTGGACTGGCGCCGACACTGCGCCTGTCGGACCAGGTCTCGGAGTAGGCACTCAGTAGGTAGGTACGCAGGCAGCGGAGTGGACTGGCGCCGACACTGCGCCTGTCGGACCAGGTCTCGGAGTAGGCACTCAGTAGGTAGGTACGCAGGCAGCGGAGTGGACTGGCGCCGACACTGCGCCTGTCGGACCAGGTCTCGGAGTAGGCACTCAGTAGGTAGGTACGCAGGCAGCGGAGTGGACTGGCGCCGACACTGCGCCTGTCGGACCAGGTCTCGGAGTAGGCACTCAGTAGGTAGGTACGCAGGCAGCGGAGTGGACTGGCGCCGACACTGCGCCTGTCGGACCAGGTCTCGGAGTAGGCACTCAGTAGGTAGGTACGCAGACAGCGGAGTGGACTGGCGCCGACACTGCGCCTGTCGGACCAGGTCTCGGAGTAGGCACTCAGTAGGTAGGTACGCAGACAGCGGAGTGGACTGGCGCCGACACTGCGCCTGTCGGACCAGGTCTCGGAGTAGGCACTCAGTAGGTAGGTACGCAGACAGCGGAGTGGACTGGCGCCGACACTGCGCCTGTCGGACCAGGTCTCGGAGTAGGCACTCAGTAGGTAGGTACGCAGACAGCGGAGTGGACTGGCGCCGACACTGCGCCTGTCGGACCAGGTCTCGGAGTAGGCACTCAGTAGGTAGGTACGCAGACAGCGGAGTGGACTGGCGCCGACACTGCGCCTGTCGGACCAGGTCTCGGAGTAGGCACTCAGTAGGTAGGTACGCAGACAGCGGAGTGGACTGGCGCCGACACTGCGCCTGTCGGACCAGGTCTCGGAGTAGGCACTCAGTAGGTAGGTACGCAGACAGCGGAGTGGACTGGCGCCGACACTGCGCCTGTCGGACCAGGTCTCGGAGTAGGCACTCAGTAGGTAGGTACGCAGACAGCGGAGTGGACTGGCGCCGACACTGCGCCTGTCGGACCAGGTCTCGGAGTAGGCACTCAGTAGGTAGGTACGCAGGCAGCGGAGTGGACTGGCGCCGACACTGCGCCTGTCGGACTCGCCTCCTCACACAATCACTTGCTTTATTTTACAAACGACCATTCGTAATTACTCACGTAGTATAGTTTGTAATACTCTCTTGTATTGTTTCATTGTAACTAATTATTATGCTTTGTACAAATAATGCCACAAGTTGTCTGGAACACTGCAAGACCGGATGTCATTATGTATACTAGAATTACATTATAATTAGATATACTCGGACCTTTTTTTAAATGCAATTATTATTAAAGAATAAACCGGTAAGCGCAGCGTAGGACGGCCACCTATAAGGTGGACAGACGACCTGAAAGAGTCCGCAGGGAAACGCTGGATGCAGGCCGCTTCCAACCGGCCCTATTGCAGTTCGATGAGGGAGGCCTATGTCCAGCAGTGGACGTCCTATGGCTGAAATGATGATGATGATGACCCGGAGAGTGGCTGCTGCGGAGTGACGAGCGACACTCGAGTAACGGCGCGCCTCCCTTCCTGTACTCGTTCCTCTGTGTAACGACAGAACGTGCTACACATCCACCAGGTGCATCACCCTCCCGACCCGGCGCGCCGCCCGCCGCCTGCCGCCCCGCCCGCCGCCTGCCGCCCCGCCCGGCAGCATGCGGCGACGTGGAAACCTTTTACACAAATCTAATATCATCTCGGTACGACACATCTATGATGCGATGTACGAGCCTCCTACAAAGGATGCAAGTAATTGTGATACCGAACCTAACGTCGCGCACATTTACACACGAGACGGTAATGTAGCCCAATTTACTGCTAACAAACTGTATCCACCTCAGACGGGAACAAACGATCCCCCTCGCTTGAAAGCAATTATTTTTTTATGTGATTAGATTACACTGCGCTGCCTCGTCACGTGGAGAGAACAACAAAAAACTACATCGTTTCAATCAGGACCGCTGCGGCCTCACTCAAATACCTACCTCTCGCAACATTCTACAACAACCCGTATGACTGCCTGATCACTCTCTGAGACACCACGTCTGCAATCAGTTTTAATCATCATCATCATAGTCAGCCTTTTTAACAGTCCACTGCTGGACTTTTACCCTACCCCCGAAAGGGTGATTGGGCCATATCCACCACGCTGGCCCAGTGCGGATTGGTGGATTCACATACGCCATTGAATTCCTTCTCCGTACGTATGCAGGTTTCCTTACGATGTTTTCCTTCACCGAAAAGTCAGTGGTATAAAAATCCGAACGTAAGCTCCAAAGAGCTCATTGGTACGGCCCCGGGGTTCGAACTCGCGACCTCGCGCTTACAAGTCTAGCGGTCTCCCAAATGGGCTACCATGGCTTCTTCAATCAATCATTTGCTTTGGCAATCAGTTTTAATACCTGGAGTATATTACCGTTGTCAATAGACTGTCCAATTTGGAATGAAGTCACTCGATCTAACTGTCTGTTAAACATAAATTTATTTTACTAAACTAAACTATATTTTAGTGTAAAAAGCTGTTGGTTTTCCAATAAATAAATAAATAAATGATACTCGTACCTACATACTTGAATGTATACATTAGTTGTATGATGATAGTCTTGAAAAAAACATAAAGATGAGCAGTTCAAGTACCTCGTGAACCGTGTCACGTGGATGTCGACATGTGGTGGTGACGGTACTGACGGTGCAACACGGGAACAGCCTCCGCGACGGCGCGCCGCCTCGCCGACCGCCGTGGCCGGCTTCTCTGCCGCGGACTAATAGTGCTAACACACGAGACGTACCGGGTTGACGAACCACCGTCCAACCAACGGGTGGGAGAGAGAACATTTTCTCTTTATTTCCCGTTGGTTGGACGGCGGTTCGTCAACCCGGTTCGTCTCGTGTGTTAGCACTATTACACTCATCGCTGGTACTGCAACACCCACGAGCTAATCTAAATAACATTACCAACAACTGACAGACGTGTAATGGTTGTGCAACAAGTGGCCAGGTTTGTTACGACATGCGTGGTGATATCGTACTCCTGCGCGTGCACAGCACTTGTCTGCGCGGTGCGCTGCGTTCCTGGTACCTGACCTGCAGCTGCAGAGCAATCGCGCTAAAAAAATACAGGCAAATCGATGACGAAACGCAAACGATCCACAAACTTTTGGTCGATTTCGTATCGCGCCAAAGACGAAACCCAACCCGATCACAGTTGGAACGTAGACGCTGTCAAACGAACGTTTGTGCTAAAGTTAGAAAATATCAACTGTTCTCTACGTACGCTGCAATATTGCACACATTCTCTTCCAAACCAGAACACCAACCAAGGACACGTTTCAAAACTTACATGAGTAACTTTGTAGTTTATTGATTGAATGATTAGATCCTCATAGAGTTGTAATGATTTTTAACGGAATTTTGGTTTTAGGGAGCGCCGAAATATCGGGAGCTCTATACACGACCTTATCACGGTAAATATGCCGTTAATAATCACACAACTGAAGTGAATCACCGTGATAATTTAAACAGTGTTGACCGATCATCGTCTTTCTGATACTTTACAGTTGCCACTTATTTAACAAGAAGTAAAAAAGTAACGTTGTGCGATAACGTCACCGCGGAGTTAGTCTGTAATCGGCGCGGAGTCGAAACAGAACGTCGAAGATACCAAGCATTGAGTAACTGGTGGACAAGCTAGCGCGTGACTCACGCCTTATCTGCCGAGCTCCAGCGCGGAGTCACTCGGACTCGACTCGACTCGCTCGCAGTCCGGCCGTGAGACGTCCCGACTCGATAACAAAATAATACTATAACTTACCACACCGAAACGAAATAAATCTATACTAATAATAATATTATAAAAAGGAAAGATCTGATTGTTTGTATGTTTGTTTGTTTGTTTTTTTGTTTGCATTGAATAGGCTCCGAAACTACTGAACCGATTTAAAAAATTCTTTCACTGACGGGAAGCTACACTATCCCCGGGTGACATAGGCTATAGTCTATACCCGTGCGAAGCTGGGGCGGACCGCTAGTATTTCATAAGACTAAACCAAAAGTGGTCCATGGGGTTGGTGACGCTGTTTCTGTATATTTGTAGCGCGCTGTTAGCTGTCTACTAAGAACCGTCACGTCACACGTGGTCCCCCGGAGCCGTATTCGTTGCTCTATCTACAACTGGTTACCATATAAATAGCGTCCATATAACGCCATATCGATACATACTTACACAACTGGATAGGAATACAGTAATTAGCATAAACAAGTTGATTAATATCGTACGAGTATATACATAAATAGACACCCGTCCGTCGCGGAGTGGACTCGTATAACTATGTATACAGGGGGGTTAGACAAGAGACACTTTCTGTTAGCGTTCACGCCTGCGGAAAGATGAAATTGTATGACAGTGACATTAGCTAGAGAGAAATTATCTCAAGCTAATGTCATTTTCACACAATTTCATCTTTCTGCAGGCGTGAACGCTTACAGAAAGTGGCTCTTGTTTAGACCCCCTGGTATCGTGGGGCTGAGGGCACGCCTCCTGTGCGTCACAGGACTTGCTCCCACCACACTAATATACCAACTAGCTGACCCAACACACGCTGTCCAAATTTCAATACGTTTTTATTTGTTAGAGTTATGGTCTTGGTCCTACGAGTTCGTCGTGTCGAAGGGTCGTGACAGAATAACTAAGATTTTTCCAAATTTTCTGGCAATTTTTTTAATTTTCTTTTCCTGTAAACCTTACTCGGACTCTGTTTTAAACTATCACGGTTGTTCACTAAAGTTATATGTGATTATTTACGGGATATTTACCGTGGTAAGGTTGCGGAATGAGTTCCCGATATTTCGTCGCAGTTACATGCACCATGTTCACGGGAAGACTGAAGAATGCGGGTGTACGGTCGAACAGGTGGTTGGTGTAACTGCGCCGAAATATCGGGAGCTCATTCCACAACCTTACCACGGAAAATATCCCGTAAATAATCATATAACCTTATTCGGATTATTAAAACATTTAAAAAAGTTTCCCAAGTCAGTGCATCCGGTCTCAAGTGAAGCGCCAACCAAAACCAAATATCATAAGAAATTGTGTGTGTAAGGATGTGGTATGTAAGTGTATGTTTTATGTTCTATACTTCATAGACACGTTATAGATACTAAATGGTGCTCTTTTTACTGTAATTGTTCCATTGTAATCGTGTGTACACCCACAATGCATTAAACAAAATATTAATATGAATTCCCCATAAACTTACCAGTAAGTATTTATTAATCTGTGGGTCAATGACCAGTATTCGTAGCGCTCTACTTAGTTGGAACCTGTAGTCATTCGTGGCTCAGGTTAGGTTGGTTTATCAAGGGAAGGAACGTATCCTTCGCATGTCCTCACGGAGTGCACCGTTACAGTACTTGCAGGGGCGGACTAGAGAGACTCTCCGGACGCAGGTGAGGGAGTGACGTCTCGGACGGTGACGTCATGTCGATCGCATCTAAACGTAAACTGAGTGATTCAGGTAAAAGAGACTAAAAGAAACCTTTCTGGGTTTCGTATTCAAAGGATGTTAACGGGATCCTATTACTAATGGTACGCTGGGTAATCTACTAATAAAGAGGCTATATCTTTGAAACTATATAGATATTATGGCATATTAGTCAACAAATGCCTACTTTATTTTAAGATAATATTAGAATAATGGGAAATCTCCATACAAAAATTACGCGTTATTCCCCGATATTTTTGATTTTAGCTCTATCGTAAGAACAGTCTAACTTAGTGTGATAATGGTGCTTAGAGTATGCACAAAGCACAGTAAAACAACAAATAACAAAAACCTGGCAAGCGTGAGTCGGGCTTATTAATGTGTGGTGGCACGGAACCCTCTGTGCGCGATTCTGATTCGCACTTGTCCCGTTTTTTATTTATTACTAGTTATGTTGTGGATAACATAGTTTCAATGCACTTCGTTATAAATTTATCTATCAAGTCCGCGACTACCTCACTACATCTCACGGAATCGAACCCAACACAAATATACATTGTGATGTATAACGACTGATGCAAAAAATATGAGTGGAAACAAAACTGCCTTGAATGAAACACTACGCTAACTTGTTTTAGTAAGGCCGCGCGAGGGCGTCGACTCCTGCGCATGCGGCGGTGCATGCGGAGCGCGCACGCGCACGCAGTCGGCAGGCAGGGTGCGGCGCGCGACTCCAGCCCGGCAGGGTACCAGGACACGAGGCGATGTGTCCATCGTCATGTAGAGCACGCGGAAACGATGCACTGAAATACATTTAAATGGATCTGACATTTGTACTATAATTAGTAAGACAATTGTAACATTTGTAACCGTCAGGTACCGACGTTGTTGCGACACATGTTGGTGACGTGTCCTGCTACGTAAGAGGTCGACACGTTCGGTAACACAAGAACAAAACACATAACTCATCGTTCAGCTATTTATTTTGATGTTTATTAGTCGCTTGTTAAGTCCGTTTTAACGAAAATAAAGCTATTTATAAGTATTGTGAGCGTTAATTTGTCAGGCTAATGATTCATAATCGGTATTTATGTGGTGCAATTACCTACGAGAGCTAGCGCCGAGCGCTCGCCGAGTCAGCAGCGAGCGCCGCGCGACCACCCTGCGACCTTCCTCTGCTACACACGTCTACCTACATAACACTGACACCATTTCAACGTGTCGTGACTCACAGATTACTCGGTATAAGATCTAGGTGTTGTGGTCTAGATCCTCAATGATTTTATCTTCAACACCACGCGGCGGGTCGGCTCCGAGGGACAAGGACCTAACTACGTCTCATTGTAATACTTCGCTCCATTGGTAACGAAACCTCTTTATATTGTTTTAACAAATGGCAGCCATCTGTAGACAAAGAAGTGTATACTTAATTAAGTGTCACATCCGTCTAATTTAGTGTAATCATCATCATCAGCTAAAAGACGTCCACTGCTGAACATAGACCTCCCCCTTTAACCTCCACACTGAACGACAGCCTGCCTTTTGCATCCACTGGATGCCAGCGACTCCATTAATTAGAATTAATTAGTTTTTTTTCGGCGAATTTAGTGTAATAACTAAAGTAATTGCAGAGCTGAACCTGATGTCCCGAAATAGTGTTTCGTCCGGTTCCAGGTGCGACCTCGGCCGAGGATGGTCTGCGGGGGCGGGCCGGTGCTCGAGTGGTCGTGGGACTAGCAGGCACGAGCACAGCGAGGTTCCTGCTTACACCGCCGCGAGGAGGGCGCTGTGAGTGCGGGGAGGGCGCGGGGTGAGGGCGGCCCGAGGGGAGGAACCACCGCAACAACTCGCCGGTTCACTTCCACCGATCGCATTCCATTCACCGATATTATTACAAAGGTATTGACTTGATTCGTTGTTGCAGACTTAATTCAATAAACGCAGCGAAACGAAAGTGCCGCTCGACCGGCGCGGGCGCGGCGGAGCCTGCGCGGGTGCGGCGGAGCCTGCGCCGCCGGCGGCTCCACTGAGCGTCGTCGGGTGTAATGGTAATACGCTCCTCACGAATAACGCAAAAACCACTGTCTATTTGATTCAATGAACTTGGTTTTTAGATCAGAAACGTTATTATAAATCAATCGACCGGCGCGGCGTGGCTCAGTGCTCGCAACCATTGAGCCATGTCTGCCTCGCGAACAGAGTCATGAGGGTCCCGGGTTCGGATCGTGGCCGGGCAGACTTTCCAATGTAATATACAAAGCTCGTCCATTTGTTATAGAAAAAGATACGCTAAGTTTAAAAGTTTGAAAAATATACTATTAGGAAATTATATAATTTTACAACAATGTATGTTAGTTTGTTTAGATCAAATCATGGTAGCTGACTTTGAACCAGTTCCTCCTAACCCTAACCTCCTACCTAATCAATCCTAACCAAATTAAGATTCATTTTCATTTTTATAGAAAATGTAATGTTACGGCGGAATACTACCTAAGAAATAATAACAAAGTCAAAAAGTTAATTGGGCCCCACACAACAAACGTATTTTAAACGTATTTGCTCTAATGTAATGTAAAGACGGTCATAGTTAGAAGCGTCAAACCTGACGTACTCTAAAGTAAAACAACTAATAATAAATTTGGTCAAGTGGGAATCAGTGACACATTTTTGTTCGGGCGCTGTCGGTATACTTAGATGGGTGTCATGTTGTCTTTTTGCACTAAGTAAGTACTTCTTGTCTTTTTGTGGTGGTATCCGTACGGAACCCTCAGTGCACGATTCCGAATGATGAAATAAAATATCTGTTCAGGGTGTGAGTATGTTCATGGTTCCGGACATCCTCGACACAGAGAGTCCTAACAGGAAGCTATGCGTGAATAAAAACAAACATTCATTTATTACCAAACTTGAAGCACGGTGATGACTCTACCATCATCACCGAGCAAGCTCTCTCCCTGCTGGAGAGGCGCGCCGCGTGCCTGCAAGCAGAACTCTCACCTGGGATTCTATAACTTGCACCTGACCAGCGTTTCCTGGTTATAGGAAGTGTCGATATTGATACTCGTAGATGCCATAAAATCTATAAATGGATCAAGTCAACTATAAACGGTCAGTTCTCGTCTCAGTCAGCCTCGATCAGAGCACGTGTGTTGCTTGTTTGATAATATCTGTGGATATTCGTGTAGCGTGTATACACAACACGCTACACGAGCATTCAAACGATGTTCCAATTTGAACCTGGGGCCTTACGGACAACAGCTAATTGTGGCACCTAATCCACTCAGTTGGAAAATCACGCAAACGTGAACCTTATCGCGCCCAGATACGGTTTGCGGTCGCGTGATTTTCCAACGGTCGATTACCAATATTTTTTTTGTCTGGGTTACCAAGTTGTGATGTGTAATAAAATATACATAGTTTTCCAGCTCACCTTTTGTCAGCATAAAAGCAGTCGTATTTTGAGATATTACGGAGGATCCTAAAATAAGTGGTTTTATTGGATCAGACAGTTAAGCCGGTCGCTTGTTGTATTTTTCCATATTTTTTGCAAACCCCGAGCCTGACGGAGAGCTGTAATCCGCCTCCGTAAGCCGACGGATCCCCGGTCCAACCGGCGGCGGCTCGCAGGCCGAGTCACAGGGCACAGCTAGTCACCGTAAACCCTTTACGGAGTTTACGGCTTTCACAAGCCACTCGCGGCGGGAGGCTCATCGCAGGGCCGTTTATATGCAAATGTTCACCTTTACACGCGCGTTTGTAAATGGCCGAGCTTTCGACCATAGAAGTGTTATACCTACACACGACGTCGACCTTATACCTACATCGTGACCAGTAATCATATAACGACGTGTAAACAGAGCCGAGCTGTTTAAACAATACATCATTCATTTAATGATTGTAATGAAGTGGCCGGTCAATAAGAATAGGGGTCAATAACTGGTCGATCAATGTAGCTTTAATAGTTCGACGACAGAGGTTTGATGGATGCTGCGTGTGTCGAGCGACGTGGCGTGGCGTGGCGTGGCGTCGGTAGCATCACGTGTAGTGGCGTGGCGACGCGTGTGTCCTCGAGATAGTGTAGTGCGGGCGTCTGCGCTGCGCAGTCCCTGGGTACCTAATATCAGTTATTGCGGCGCGTCTGCCGCTCGTCGCTCACCATTATCGGCTTTCTTTTTCATTTCCATCGTCCGTGAGCGCAAACCGTCGCGTTTCTTGTAAACATTTGACTCGGACACGACACGAGTACAGTCCAGTATCATGTTCTGTCTTGTTGTACAACGCGGCATGAAAGCTAATGTACATGAGAGACGCGTGGATATATCGGCCCCAGCACAGCACGCTCCACGTTCTGTTATGTATATCGAAATGATTATGTATTGTGTATTCCATAGGGTTCCACCAGATACCAGATAAGTACTTATATAATTAAAGTTATATGATTATTTTCGGGATATTTACCGTGGTAAGGTTGGTTTTATAATTTATTAAAACTGTTGTTTACCGCCGATTCAAATTAGGTACACAGTATTTTTTTTTAACTTATTTCTAGTTATTTCGAAGACGATTTTTTGTTGAAATATTTGAATTTATAGCATTATAGCTCTATGATAAAAAAAAGTATCTACTTGGTATCTTTGATCGCTCGCAATGAATGTGGACAGTCAGCCCGCGCGCTCGTGTGTAGACATCCAATACAAGGTAGTGAGTCGGCAGCCTCCCCTACCCTCCGTGTGCCAGTCAAGTGTGCCACGCCGCAGCCGCACGCGGCGCAGATTGCAATGTCACGTCAGTCAGCTGCAAGCCGCGCTGTCAGTATCTAATTTCAATGAACGCAGTCCCCCGCGCCCCGCGCCCTCGCCCCCGCGTCCTGTCCCGCCGCTCTCATGTGTTTCGAGCCTGCATAATGAATGACCAAAGTGTTTGCATGTTCCAATAATGTGTATTGTTAGAGGAGGTAGGTATCCTGCTGGTAGTTCCTTCCTGCTGGAATCGTTATTGAACCGTGCAACGGGAAGCTGACCTGACGGTGACGTCACCGCTTCTAGTGTTTATCCGAACTGATCGTATCTTTGTCCTGATGGCTGTACACTAAATTATTTTATTTCACAAGGAAAACATACAGCTGCTAATTAATACAGTAGATATGAGATAAATAGTTACACAAAAGCCAAAAACATGTTTTCACTAATACAAACTAGAAATAGTGTAAATGCCCCGTTACAACACCAACTAGGGCCTGGATACATAAATAGTAATAGGAAAACAAACATTCGAAGTCTTTACATAAGAGACAATAAATTAATTACCAGAAAGAAAAAAAAAAAAAAATAACACAAATTTTCAAATAAATAAAACATAATACAACTTAAATTTTCAACTTAGATTTAATTTTACGTTTTTTTTGATATATTTTTTTATTATGATATTATATTGTTCTCTCTTCGGATCAAAGTAGGTACTTGAGTAAATTTCTCTGACCAACAACGTACTTGACTAGATGGCAGCCAACAACCTGTTACTGAGCTGCAAGCTCGAGGGTAACATGTACAGTTGTACAAATGACTCGACGTGAGACAAACACGCAGAACATGATGTTCTCACTTCATTACCCACTCTACCACTCCGACTGCTTTGGAACAAGTCATGATGATGATGATGATGAGACAAACACGCAGAACATGATGTTCTCACTTCATTACCCACTCTACCACTCCGACTGCTTTGGAACAAGTCATGATGATGATGATGATGATGAGACAAACACGCAGAAAATGATGTTCTCACTTCATTACCCACTCTACCACTCCGACTGCTTTGGAACAAGTCATGATGATGATGATGATGATGAGACAAACAAGCAGAAAATGATGTTCTCACTTCATTACCCACTCTACCACTCCGACTGCTTTGGAACAAGTCATGATGATGATGATGATGAGACAAACACGCAGAAAATGATGTTCTCACTTCATTACCCACTCTACCACTCCGACTGCTTTGGAACAAGTCATGATGATGATGATGATGATGAGACAAACAAGCAGAAAATGATGTTCTCACTTCATTACCCACTCTACCACTCCGACTGCTTTGGAACAAGTCATGATGATGATGATGATGATGAGACAAACAAGCAGAAAATGATGTTCTCACTTCATTACCCACTCTACCACTCCGACTGCTTTGGAACAAGTCATGATGATGATGATGATGAGACAAACACGCAGAAAATGATGTTCTCACTTCATTACCCACTCTACCACTCCGACTGCTTTGGAACAAGTCATGATGATGATGATGATGAGACAAACAAGCAGAAAATGATGTTCTTACTTCATTACCCACTCTACCACTCCGACTGCTTTGGAACAAGTCATGATGATGATGATGATGAGACAAACACGCAGAAAATGATGTTCTCACTTCATTACCCACTCTACCACTCCGACTGCTTTGGAACAAGTCATGATGATGATGATTATGAGACAAACACGCAGAAAATGATGTTCTCACTTCATTACCCACTCTACCACTCCGACTGCTTTGGAACAAGTTGCTCACACGAAGCACAGGGAATAATACTTTGTTCGGAAATTTTATTATAGAAACTGACGTGGTTTTCACACATTTTATTTATATTACACGGGAATTACTCACGTAAGATTAAGCCGGCCACTCCGATTATAGTTTCAACCGCATTAGGCGGTGCATTCACCTTGAAAAAGACCGCCTAATGTGGTTGAAACTACAATTGGAGTGACCGGCTTAATCTTACGTGAGTAATTCCCGTGTAATATAAATAAAATGTTTGAAAATGTTTATATACAAATCTATAGTTAGTTCATCCATGATGTAAGTAGGGGTAGTAGTCAGTGTATGCTTGCTTTCTCGACCTGTCAAAAGCTTTTGATTTGGTGTCATATGACCTGCTATGGAAGAAACTCAGTGACATCAGCTTGCCACAGGAACTTGTCAGAATGTTCCAGTACTGGTATGCGCACCAGTTCAACAGTGTTAGGTGGGCGGGAGCAGTGTCGGAACCATATCGGCTTGAGTGTGGGGTCAGGCAGGGCGGGTTAACCTCTCCAACCCTGTTTAACCTCTACGTAAATGGGTTGATCGTAGCGCTCAGCAGTCGGCATGTCGGCTGCCACATTGACGGTGTTTGTGTCAACAACTTAAGTTACGCTGACGACATGGTGCTGCTGAGTGCTTCTGTTTGTGGTCTGAGGAGGCTGATACGGATATGCGAGGAGTACGCCTGTGGCCACGGATTGCAGTACAATGTGAAGAAGAGCCAGTGGATGGTCTTTGAGGCCGGTGGTAAATGCCCTATAGACATCCCTCCTGTTCTGCTTAACAGTGTTCCTTTGCAAAGGGTTGAACAGTTTAAGTACTTGGGGCATGTGGTCACTACCGATCTCAAGGACAACATGGACATTGAGAGGGAGCGGAGGTCTCTGTCGATCAGAGCGAACATGATAGCCCGCAGGTTTGCACGTTGTTCAGCAGAGGTCAAAGTAACGCTCTTTAGAGCGTTCTGTACATCCCTCTACACGTGCAGCCTGTGGGCTGACTACACTAAAAGGCGATACAGTGACCTCCGTGTCCTTTATAACAACGCTTTTAGGAGGTTGTTGGGGCTGCCCCAATTCTGCAGCGCCTCAGGCATGTTTGCGGACGCACACACTGCCTGCTTTCACTCGGTGATGCGGTTGCGGGCCGCGTCCTTGGTGCGCAGAGTTGGGGCCAGCTCTAACACCATCCTCAAAATGATTGCGGCCAGGTTGGACTGTACTTTCCTCCGGCATTGTTGTGAGAGGCATGTACCGGTACCAATGCCGGAGAGAAAGTACTAGTGATTGTACCTGACATTATTAATATTAGACTAGAAAATGTATTTGTGTGTTTTGTTTAATTTAATTTGACATTTAATTTGAGTGCTGACTTTATTTTGTTTTATATTTTATTTCATTTTAATTATTGTGTAATTATGGTATGGGTTTCGTAGCCTGAAATAAATGAATTTGAATTTGAATTTGAATTTGATGGCACTGGTTACCGAGACTCCCTGCGAATGAGGATCCAGCAGAGTAACGTCGCCCGACAGGCATCTCCAGGCGCGGCGGCGGCGGCGGCGGCGGCGCCTGCAGGTGCCGCTTGTGTAAACCATCCTACAGAGTTACTGAAGAAATAAAACGATGTGTTAGTAGAGGCCGGCCATCTGCCGCTCGCGAGTTAGTTTTAGATGTTATAATTAGGAGACAAGTCAACAAACAGCGGAAGTTTATCAAACCCACGTGATCCACACTTGCCGCTTTCTATAAACAGCTACTCTTGGTAAAGTTTACTTACCCGAGGTCCCACACTCTGTGTGTGACGCCGGCATAACTCCGATACCTGCGTTCTACAATGTACCTTCAATAAATAATGCGCGATTGTTGACCGAGCCGCGGCTGTACGTGTGCGCTGCGCCTTATATAGCCGGTGACGAACAAAGGGCCGCACCGTCCCGATGCTGACTTAATTAGCTTTTGTGTTCCTTTATTTATCGTTTACCTTGAATGTACAGCGACCCTATTATCGGCTTTATAGGAACTATTGTATGCTTGTTACTATTAATTAATATTATTATTGTACAAATATGGAATAGTAGCTTTGCGGTCAAGCCTCGATCGAGTTGGCAGTCCAAATAACATTTGTTTTCTGTTCAGTTTGTAATTAAGTTGTAGAATGAACAGTACCGGTAAGTCACGGCACCGGCACGGCGTGGATATCTGAATGTAAGATCCAGAGGTTGGTCGAATGCTCCGTCCTCTGCCGCGTCGCTGGCTCGTGAGAGTATACCGTGCGCGTGCGCCGGCGACGGTCACGCGCTGCGATCCTCCCGCGAGACCCGCCAGCGCGACTCTCCGACCTACCATTACATGCCGTTACACCGTGCTGTACTTACCTACTTTCACAAACGGCATCTTGCTGTGCAAGAGGAAGCGCACTGCATACTGCCAGCTGTAACTGGTGTGTTTATGACAGTGTCTACCTCTCGTGCTCGGTGCAGGAGTGGAGTGACGTCACGTGCGTCGGTCCGTGACGTACACTACTGGCAGTACATCTCTAACTAGTAACGTCACGTCTTCGTTCCACCCGCGAGCCTCCAGTAACAGACGTGACTGTCGCGTTGTTTTGTTGTACGTAACGTGCGTCGGATGTCTAATGGATTTCCGCAAATTATCGCCCCACTCTAAATTACGGAATGTTTCCTTTATTTTCCGTACGTTTGTTTGGTGTTGATAGAACGTGCCGTGTTACGTGCTTCCATTCCTGCGATAACATGACAAATCAATTTACAGTTTGTTGTCGGCGGCGTCGTAACCTCCGACTGAATATGATCATAAAACCTGCCGTGGTGGTGTGGGTAGCTCGGTGGCGCGCGTGCAGCCGGCTGGTTCGTTACCCCGCACGATCTCTCGCACTGCACTGCAAGGTTTCCCTTCATTTTATACTTTTCTATACGAGTTCAAGAACACAGTTTAGAATCGTTTCAAGATAAATAGTTCAACTATAGTTGAGTGACTTGTGAAAATGATTCGAAAAAAGTTCGATAAAAGGTACGCGTCCACTAGGTCGGAATCGGAGCGTACGCAGCGGACGGATTTGTTGCTTTGTATTGAGTTCTATGGCGCAGATTTGTCGATCCAGTGCACGCAGTACCATATAAATCAATAAAAAACAACAAACCCGTACGCTGCGTACGCTCCGACTCCGCCCCAGTGGACGCGTACATACTTCATAGTTTCATACTTTCCTGAAGTAGATCACAATACAGTAGTAGATAATAGTAGTTCTAGAGACAAGTAGGAGTCTCCCGACTCCACCTCGTCTACTAGGGCGATGACATCAGCACGCGACAGTGATCAGACATAAAGAGTCGCAAGCGCATGCGCACTTTTATATATTCTACATCAACTGTCACGCGATTCAATACAAACAAACGTTTTTCCAATTTTGTCTCATTAACACGACCATATCGGCGCAGTGGCCATTCGTCGCCAGGAGCATGCCATGGCGCATGCCGCATGCCGGCGGCGCGCGGCGTCATGCGGAAATGGTTCTATTAGTGTAGTGAACCTGCTCGATTGTTGACGATGCTGTTTGTCTCCACTCAAAGAGGTCAAGTGAGTTGAGTTCTATTCTACGCATAGATAAAGTACCTATATGAAAAGTTACTCTCTACACCAGGGGTCGGCAACGCTGTGACCGCGGGCGCACCAAGAAATCGCGTCGTTTCTTTGAATAAGCAATCTTTTGGCTTTCTGTACAACTCGGCAAGCCTTTTGTGATGGCACACCGTAATAAAGCGTGCAATCTACCTAAACCTCCCTCTGCCGCGCAAGAGGAGTCAGCGCGCTGCGATACTCTAGAGTTAAGTAGCCACATTACCTATAGTGTCGTTACTTTAGTTATATCATTTATAGACCAATTGTTAAATTGTGTTTTTAACATTAGTAAAAGACCAAGAACTTTACTATTTTAATACAGAGTGGGAAGGTCAGTTTTTTCAGTTTTTACATCTTATTTTGTCTTTGTGTAACATATTATTTTCATCAACCATTCATGCGCCCTTCAGGAGAAAATTATTTTAGAATGGTTGCCGACCCCTGCTCTATACTATCTACCGTAGAGTTCTATATTCTACAGAATATAGTGTTATGATCCTGTCTACGCGCCCTATTACCGTCATCAATGTACATTTGCGCCGGATCGTCATTCCACAGCGACCTCGTGAACAGTAGCCGAGTTTGCAGCTTTACAAATTGCAACTAAAATTTGCTAAAGTGCCTTTAAAAATACTGATCTCTTTGGCTGACAAGGTTCAAGCGGCGTGAAACTTTATGTCCACTCTCCGCGGCCGAGCGCGGCGCCGACATACCAACTTGTAGGTACTATCGAACCGAACAACTCTTTACTCAAATCTACTCGCGACCAATTTAAAGGCTAAACCAATTTACCAAATGTAGAAGTACAATATGTACGTTACGGAGGCGGCGGATTACGTCAGAGTACCTGTGGTGCCTCTTCGATTCCCCGCAGACTCCGCGAGAACAATGCGGAGCTATTTCGAGTGCAAATACTCCGGAGAATGAAGTGTTCGCGAGACGAGACGCGACGTGCGTGGGTTACCATCTACCCAGTACCTAGTTACCTATATTGTATTGTATCGACGAACCACTTGGGTCTAGTGGGACCGGCGGCGGAGCTCTGTGTCGCTCGGCTCTCACCAACAACATTATGACTTGTGGCCGCTTCTGTAGATCTACCTTCAATGCGAGAGTTGCTATTTTCTAGGAAAATAATCATATCCTGACTAGCAAAACAATCAGCTGTTCCTTACATTTCGTTGTGTGAAAAAAAAAACTATGGAACATCTGGTTTTTTTTTTGCGATATCGGGTTTGGTCTTGAAGTAAAAGTTGTTTATAATGATGAGTACAATGGTATCCTTGAATATGTCCGTCGTGTACAGATACATCTATGTACTACACATGTATAGTGTACAGACGAACAAGGAACAATGAGTATAAAGTTGAATGTAGGTGAAGCAGATTATTCTGCCGGATGTCAGGTCACAGAGCACGACACGAACGATGACACACTACAGTATTCAACGCTCGTACCGACTACAACATGTGAGGGTTGTAGTTGGAGGACCCGGCTCCTGTGAGCTCTGCGACCTGTCTAGATGAGAGATAACGTCACTGGAGCCCGCAGGACACTCGCAGAACGCGCCGGGCAGCTCGAGGACGCCAGGGTAGCACTCCGGGGCCGCACACTTCAACACCAACACACATGCAACAATTCATGGCAAGTACTCGTATATATTATTAGTTATATGTAGTACCTAACCTACCAGATATACAAGATTCTATAATGTCAAAACTAAGTTTGGTATACAATTCCTATAACGCAATGTTAGAAAGTAAAATATATTTCTATTTCCATTTAGTGGCAAATTATTAGAAAGTGTTTTTTTACATAGACAGTCTCTTCACTGTAAATGTAAAAACTAGTACCGATAAATAATATCTACGAAGCCGAGTGTAAGTGGTGCGTCCTTTCCAGGAAGTGCAGGCAGTCGCACGCCCAGGAACAGTTTCCGAGAAGGGAGCCAGGCGCGGGTTCTCCGAAGGCCGAGCATTGTGTCTCGGGTTACATTCACCTGCCTTAGCTTTACTCGCTTTTACGAAATGCTTAGTACTTAGTGCGATCAAATTATCTGTCTCGTTTGTCTAACTCTGTTATAAGAAGACCACAATGCTTATTGTATTATGAATGCTGTTTAGCTTAGACAAGCATTAACGTGAATGTACCTAACTCGCGGAAGTCTAAGTATTGGAGCATATTATATTATAAACAACACCATTGTTTAACTTATAAATGCATGATCATTTCTTTTTTATATTTCGTAGGTGGCAAATATTATGCAGACTATTGCACACGGACTGTTTAATGGTACTCATTCACCGTCGCATATGGATACCTAGGTATAACACCAGACATCACAAATACCTACGTTGCCAACCCTTATAAGAATCTATAAATTAGAGTATTAATAAATATGTACATTGTTTTTAGTACAGACTCAGGGGTCCGTGCCGTGTCGTTTGTCAACTACATATAGCTAACATAAAATTAGTGACTTCAAAGACAGGCTTTCCGTACCATCTGCTAGTAAAATCTGCCGCTAATTGCGTCGGCTCAAGAACAAACAGATATTTTTGCTATTTATTGTGTCCCGGCCATTTGTGTTGCTATGTGTAGGGAACGATCCCTCACCTTATTAGCCGGCGTCACATGTGTGTGCCTGTGAGCCGCCTTACCGCTACCGCTAACTGCAGAGATCGGGTGTCGCGCCGGGTTCGACCGGCCCGCCGCCCGCCGCCCGCCGCCCGCCGACCTGCCGATGTAGGTAACGGGAACGCTGCGCCCAAAATACTTGTACTTATTTACATTGATATTTTAACAACCCAACAGCAGATGTTAGTATAGCGGGACCTGATTATGTGGCAGGTAAAGGGAAACCGGACGAAGATAAGGATCGATTTCCCATTAACGAATTCCAGTTTATCTCCGCTTCTCTCTAAATTTACAATTACATTTCTGAGGTAATAATAAATTTAACTTAGATATGAATTGGGTTTAAAATGATGAATTCGTCTTGTCAAAGTTGAAAGAGAGATCAGTCATGATCTGAATAGGCGTACAATATGAGACGTCATTTAAAATAATTCCATCTGTGCGGGACAGTGCGGGATGGCAGCGCCTTTGTCTGAGTTGGTACGACATTATAAAAGATGTTGAGACTTGATATTGGTCTCGTTATCGGCTGGTCTCGGAGGCACTGAGCTGGTAATTCGGTGAATTGGTCTAGACAAGACTAGAGTCGGCGTGCGGCGCGGTCGAGCGGTCGCGTCGCTTGATGCGCCGTCGCTACCCTGCAGCCGCGGAGGCAACTGATGGGAGAGACGCGAGGAGAGATTAGTGCACACAAGCAACTTGAATAATTAAATAAAATGTGATAAGTAGGAAGGATATGGCAGTGAATGCGAACGACAACATGATCCTTTTATATTATGGTATTTATAATTATAGCATTGTGATAGTAACGTGTTCCATGAAGTCATGCACGCATCACACATGTTTATGTTCATTATAGCATCATTCATTTTACTAAAACCTTATTTAAAATATAAAATACTAGCGACCCGCCCGCCCGGCTTCGCACGGGTGTAATTTACGTGCGAAGCCAGGACGGGTTGCTAGTTATATATACATATAAACCTTCCGTGAAAATGTATCTAACTGATGGTGAAAACCGCATCAAAATCCGTTGCGTGGTTTAGGAGGAGTTAGCGGCCATACAGACATACAGACAGACAGACGCGGAAAGCGACTTTAATGTATACTATAAATATATATATATCTATATATATATATATAGTATTCATATATATATATATATATGAATGCTTGGAGGCTTGCTTGTCCAAATACCGATTTTCCCAGGAAGTTGTCTTCCCAGAGACTGTGGGATCGGCCGATCTGCGAACTAGCACGGAAATCGCTACTAGATACGTGTCCTAGTGTTGCAGATCGCGCTCGTATTCTTGCTGTCTCTGTTTGGGAATCGGGACTTTGGTTGCAAGCTATGCCCTCTTTTAACACGGGTAGCCTTTTAGATCCAACCGCATTTCGTCTAGCTGTCAGCTTACGCTTGGGTGCAAGGTGCTGTGAGGCCCATCGCTGTCAGTGTGGTACTGCTGTTGACCAGCTCGGTCACCATGGTCTCTCTTGCTCGAGAAGCGCTGGTCGTATTGGCCGACACGCTAGCCTGAACGACATCATACGCAGGGCTCTTTCCACCGCCAATGTCGCAGCTGTGCTCGAACCGAGTGGTCTTGCGCGCGACGATGGAAGGAGGCCTGACGGTATGACACTTGTGCCCTGGAGGTTGGGGCGGCCCCTTGTATGGGACGCAACTTGTGTCGATACTTTGGCGCCGTCACATCTTCCTGAGACACAAGGTAGGGCTGGCGCGGCTGCCAATTCGGCAGAGCAGCACAAGCGACGCAAATATGCTAACCTCGGCAGTGGTTATATATTTGAGGCGTTTGGGGTCGAGACATTGGGCCCTTGGGGACCGGGAGCTCACCTCATTTTCAAAAATCTTTCAGAGCGCCTGGTTAATGCGACGCGTGACCAAAATGCTGGCGTGTTTCTGGCTCAACGCATAAGCATTGCCATTCAACGTGGTAATGCCGCCAGCATGCTGGGTACGCTGCCAACTGGTAGTGGGCTTGAGCATTTAGATTGTCTTTAGACCTTCAACGGTCTATGGGCAGTCTAACTGTATTTGTAGTTTTAGTTATAGCTTGTATTATGTTTAGTTAATAAAGGCACTTGCCCTGACATTGACATTTTGTTCAAATTGACATTGATAATAAAAAAATATATATATCTATCTCTATCTCTATATATATAGAGAAGAGATAGAGATAAATATTAAATTAAAATGTCGTCTAGTGCGATTCCGAATAAAGCAGTCCAGTGCATGATGTGCGGAACCACACTCATATTAAAAAGTTCTCCGCCTTCAAGTCTTATGATTGTTGCACACGGCACATCTAGCCTGCGCCGCTAGAGAAGGATGCACGTATCACTTGATATGTGCATCTTGCTCTCGCATCCGCACCCTTGTTCGTGGTTGAGCAGGTTGCATTGCATTACACCATACCTATACATGGACCGGCAAGCGCAGCGTAGGACCCACGAGATGGACAGACGACCTAAAAGAGACCGCAGGGAAACGCTAGATGCAGGCCGCTTCCAACCGGCCCTTCTGGAGATCGATGGGGGGAGGGCTATGTCCAGCAGTGGACGTCCTATGGCTGAAATGATGACGATGATACCTACATTTGCACCAGGGGACTTCACGTCGAGCATTGAGCATATATGTACCAAGATCAAGTGAGGGTAGGAGAACAAAACACCCGCTCTTCTCGCCGGACTCACCCGCAGTTTTCAGTCAGCTCGTGACCACGGCCATTGTAACATGGTCGAAACGTCGAGCGAAAGGTACATATTTTTTACCTATATTAAATAATACGTGATAAGTCCCCATAAACATTTAAAACATGTGTTCAAATGACGAAAGTTTAAAAATTACCATTGAGCATTAGTTTGTAACTGGTGTGTGCATAGTGATGTGGTTCCCATTGGACGCAGGGTATCTATCTCGACGGTGACGCTGGGTATACTCAGTACATAGCTGTGACAATGTTCAGGTGTAAAACGAGCGATTCTGTTCATTTTCGTTTCAACTCTGTCGCACTCAATTAAATGAACGCAGTCTCTCGTTCCGTCGGCGTCGCTGTCATTCAGAATTGCGTTTCAATAAAACTGAACCGTTTTGCTGTATTATGGTTGCATATTAAAACTTCACTGTCATGTAAGAGTTTGGAAAAGTCGATTATAATTCTCAGATGTTATTTTGTTTCAGGTTTTATACAAATAACACAAATCAAGCAGCGTGGAAAAACATGGTCGATGCCGGCGCAGCGGTCTCGCGGGAGGGCTCGCATTTACAACAGGGAATGTTCTAAAGGCATTAAAAAACCTTACAAGGGTGCCATAGAGTCGGCCGTGATTCATCCATCCTGCTCCCAAACGTTTACCTTTATCCACAAAGAAATAATTTTCTTAACCTGAAGCCGCCGCAGACCCTTCGCTATTGTACTCTCTGGTTTCATGTTTCCTTTTAATATAAATCTCTACATTTTAGACTTCCGATAAAACGTCGGTCGGTTGTTCATTTGTTATATATTATGTAGGTATGTATATTGTTAAGTACGCACTCTCTTGATGAATTAATACATAAATAATTGGAAGCTGGTCCACGTTGAGTTAATATAATTATTATGCCGAAAGTGAACAGCAGCGAGGGACGAGGAGACATCGTGACCGCAGCGAGGCCGAGGTATGTACCGTCCAGCTGGTCGCGAGATACGTGACCTCAGATCACACCAGACAGAGGGGATTACACTCCTCGTGAGAAGGGTTGCAGAGATATATCCAGGGCTGTGTATCGGCAGCGCGGCCGCTGTGGTCCCCCGCTTCAGGCGTTCTCTCCTTGCACAACAATAAAATAATGTCACAGTTACTGTACTTGTCATGTTGTTAGGTTTTAAAATGATCTATACCTAAATATGAATAGTACAGTATAATGCTTAGTACCTATTTTCATTAAAAAAAAAAAAAATTATGTAGCCTTCGTAGTGGCATCCTTGATGCGTTGGAGGCGTACAGTACACGCAGGCCGCCCGCCGCCCGCCGCCCGTCGCCGGCAAGCTCACGAATTAGTGGTTTTTTACCCAAATCCAGGGTAATTTATGCATTCGTGTATTCATTTCTGGAAACACTCTTCCAATATATAAAATTAAGGTTATGGTAATATATTACTTCTGGCAATAAATAAATGTTCCATTGTATAATATAGTAAAACTATGTGATTATCTCCTCATACAGGGCTATAACAAGTAACATGTACGATACATAGTAATGAGTCAGTAACGATTCTTGTAAACAGGTTGCTGTGTGAAACATGTTTAGTAATTGGTCATGATTGATTTTGGAGATCGATGGGATGGATCCAGCAGTGGACGTCCTATATCCTGAAATAATAGTAGGATAATATTGGGCATTCTAACCCACCTTCGTTTCACTCAGTGGTTTAGAATTCCCAATATTACTGAGATTTTTTGCTACTATTTAAATCAAGTTTTTCAATAGATTGGGTGCAATATTATTAGCTTTACGCGCCGTTCGCTACCGGAATCCACACCTATAAATAGAATCAAAACATGCACACAGTAAAGACAAGATAAAGGAAATTGAACCGTCGTATGTATGTAGGTGTTGAAGTATTATTTACACAAATTCATTTGGCGATGGATAAATAAATCCATAGACTTGATTTGGTTCGTTTATAAAAATAGTTAATTAATTTGATTCGAATAAAAACCAACACTCCTTAGCAATGTGCTATGACCAGATTTTCTCGAGGTTGCCTTTAAAAACATTTCATATCCCGTTTCAAGTTAGGTTTCCGAACAATGCTTACGAGTATTACAAGTCGACCCGATTGGCTCGAGGTAACCCCTAGAAATCAAGTTTCTAAACCACGTTTTTGGCTGCAGGCCCTTCATATCATGGAGCTTTGCAAAGTGAAATGGCTCGATTAGCTCGAGGTAACCCTTAAAAACAATGATACGTAATAATCATGTTTCTAAACCACGATTTTGGCTCAGGTACCTCCATAACACAAACAGTGCAAAGTGATATGACCCGATTTGGTTCAAGGTTACCCTTAGAATCTTAGATTTCCCGTCCTTGTTTTGGATCAGGCCCTCCGACAATTTACACTCAAGCATTGTGACCCTATTTGGTTGAGGATACTCATAATTAGTTTTTTTGTAACCATACTAAGGACCACCTTCACAACACAAAGCTATGAGTTTATTCGTTTTGTATCAAAACACCGAATTTTATATCACACTAAATATTTCTTTGTTAATTTGATTACAAAATGATTTTATTTTTAAAGTTAAACAAATTAATTATTTTCATTGAACCCATTTTTTACCCACTTTATTATATTTAGTTAACCGTTTTGTAACGATAAACTAAAACAATTTACTTGATAAATATGACGAATAAATTGATTATTTTTAATTTTAATTTGAAGAAAATTTTGGTGAATACTCACTTTTATTCCGGGTTTCCTTATTTGCACTAATTATCTTTTCCACATAATTAATTAAGTATCGAAAATATTAAGTTATTGAAAATACACTAAACACAGCGTGAGAAAGAATGTAACTGTGCCACATACTGAAATAAGATATCTATAATGTCTCTTTGCAATACAAACTAATTTAGTCAAGGAGCCATCGTTCAAACATATTACGAATATAATTATTAGTAACAACATAATTACAGATTTAGACACTGAACTACATTCCCTGTACTACATATAATATATTGAAATATTTTATTTATGTATAAATGTTTGTTAAAAATAACTTTCTTGCACACACTGGCGTTTGCAGATAAGTATGTGTTTTGAAGTTGTATATTATAAGAATGTAAAAATATAGGCACATGCTTTAGAAGAAGAAAAAAAAATGCATGACTATGAGATAAAAATGAATGTAACATATCGAGCCGTTTAGGCTATAGGAGGTTCTAAGAAAGTTATAAACATAATCATAATTATACTTAGTACCTACACCAAAAACTTTAGAATTTTTCTTGAGCAGTCAAATAAAACATACTTCGCCTCCTTGACTATTGAGTACATTGCAATTGCGCTGATTGCAATGCATGCATAATTGGGTACAGTCCAGACGAGCGTTAAATAAATACGTGTTAATAGGTGATTCGTAAAGTTTATAGGATGGCAGGTGAAACGCTGCTAGTGATTAATATAAAAACGCATTAGAGTTGGTTAAACTGATAAGAAATATATTGACTATTTCTATAACGGAAATCATAAAATATATGTACTTTGATTATACATTTTTCCATCAAGTTGATGAAAACCCTTTAATCTTCTCCTTTCTTATTTATAAAAGGTATGTTTCCATATAGACTTCAAAACGGCAGAACCGATATTGACGGGACTTTCACTGGCAGATAGCTGATGTTATAAGGAGTAACTTAGGATACTTTTCATCATCATTATCATTATTTTTCATTACCACGCGGGTGAAACCGCGGGGTGCAGCTTGTTAATTATAAACGTAAGAACAAGCGTTTATTAACCGCTCGTTTGCATACGATCGGTTAGATTTCAAAGAAGCGGCGAACTCATCCTTTGAAAGCGGAGTAAGCAGAGTAAGCGGTTTATTTGTACTTTACATATTATTGACTAGCTGCGGCCCGCGGTTTCACCCGCGTTATATACTTCAATGTATAAGACATAATGCTAAAATGTGAATGCTTGCCATTCCATATAATATGTATGAGAAAATTTATTTTCTACATAACTGATTATTTCATGAATTTTTCCGATATATCTTTTTGCTATTCAGGGCGGAGAGGAATCCAACAAATTAAAGATCATGAAAATGGGTGCAATTATTCTCGAGTTATAAATGGTGTAACATACACCACTTTGTTTTACATAATTTATATATATATAGATACTATTATTTTGCATAATCGATAATTTTAGCATTTGTCCTTTTCTTTCCTGTGGTTGTTGTTGTAACAAGTCTAATCAGATATCAATAAACGTTTGAATTCTATAATTAATCTGTATACACACAGAGTTCGTATTTGCATGCTTCATAAAGATGGATAACTGATTTCAGCTGGAAAAGTTTATTGCTAACGATGCTAAATTTGCCAGTTTAAATAGGGTGATTATTTGTAATTTACCATTATTTGTGAGAAAGTCCCAACTGTGAAGACGCGAAAACTCCAGTGATTTCAGCGGAACATTAAAAGCGAAAATTAAAATGTTAGTGAGTATTTAATTTTCGATTCAACATTATTGCACACTGTTTTGTACTCAACATTTTTCTTTACTGATTTTTTTCCGATTTATTTTTAGGTCTGACTCAGAATTTGAATATACCAACTCCCAGTGCGCACCGTCACCGCAAAAAAAGGCAAAAAAACAGCGTTCTACCACCACCGTCACCGTTCATAGCGCAACGCCGAAGACATCAAAAGCTAAAGCGCAGAGAGTAATCGAGTAAGTATCCATACATTTTACAGATAAATTATAATCAAATTCAATCGCAATTATTTAGTTTGAAACTAATAAATCAATTATTGTTTCAGATCCTCTTCTGAATCCGAAGTAGATTCTCCTCCAGTTGCAGCACCGCTCGTGAAAAAAGCAGCTGCCAAACCCAGAATAAAAAAACAGCCAGCTCCTGAACAACCTTCAAGCGGGTAAGGTTTCAATGACATTCACTACTCAAAATATTCGATGCCTATATATCTAACCAACTAGTTAAATATTGGATCCAATTCTGAACGCACATAACTTAATCATCTTTAAAAAAAAAACTATTTTTAATTTGTAATTACGATAGCCTGAAGCGTTCCTAATTTAAGTAGAGTTCCTTATTTTTTGGAATTTTATTTATATATTATGTACTACCAAAATTGGGCTCGCTATCTTGTATTGTAGCTCATCAACCCTAGGGTTTCGAATCGATAGAAAGGTACGTATCTTAATTTTGATTTTTGTGTCTACATTGTTACAGAAAGAAGAATATATTTAATAATATATTAAGGGCAGAAGAAAAAGCTGCCCATCAAAAGGAAGAAAAGAAGGTTCTATGGTCATCTTTTACCAGCCGGGTGGCATCCGGACGACAGCGGCGCGCAGTTGCCGTCGGCGAAGGCGGTTTTTACATCGATCTGAAGGTTTATAATTCCAACGACGCGCTGACGGGAAACCCTCAGACTCTGTATAAAAAGTCATTGGTAGCTTTAAAACTGCAAGCGACAGAGGGTTCCCCGCCGTGGGAAAAATTACAATCGTTCATGGAAGACGCTTATGCTGTCTTCAAAGACACTGATCCTGTAGTTTATAAAGATTAATTAAGTTTTTACTTCCTCTTAACAAGTATACTACCTATATAGTGGTAAAATATTCATATTCATTAGCTGATAGTGCTATCTTAGACTAGATAGATAGGTACTAGATATGTATGATCGTAGTGCTATCCAAAATTTTAACCGAAGTATATGACGACGTGCTGGGTCTCAAACTCTTTTTAAAAGGTCTCTTTGATGTTCTTAAAGTTTTTAGCGGTAGAGGGTTCACGCCGCGGGATAAACTACAAGCGTTTATGAAATTTCAAGACACATGCTGTTTTCAAAGACACTAACCCTGTGGTTTATAAAGATTTAAACTAGCAAGCTTATTAAAAACATTTTTTGTTTTGTTTTGGAAATATGCCTTACTGCATAGTTTGTGGTATTTCTGTGCAAGCAAAATCATGGGTAGGCCATTTGAGAAGTAACGCTCATAGACAAACAAATAATAACTTCGTTGAACGTCATAGTGAAGGCGTGGATATCGTATCGTCAGCGTTTCGCAACCGTATTATCACTTATAGGTTGTTAGCTAGCGAACATGATCTTGGTTCTATTGAAGCATTTTTCAACACGATTCGCGACAAAATAAAGACCCTTTTAAACAAGTGTCTCGATAAATATATATGTTTTAAAATAAATTTTGAATACTTCGCGAAATTTCTTTTGTTTAAAAATAACACGGAGGAAGTTAAATCGTTTTTAACAAAAAATACTGTTGTATCTACAAATTATAATTTTGACGTATTTTTCGCAGAGATAGTAAGTTCGTTAAAAGAAAAAGTTGAGTCATTTGAACACCAAGATTCAGGGTGGTCGTTTTTACATAACGCTCATTTAGAAGTCAACATTAACAAATATGAACCATTGCGTGGGTCAAGCTACCTTGAGCTTCCGAAAAAAATAAAAAATAAAAAAGCGTGTGTAAATATACAAAATAAAGACGATTGCTGTTTTATGTGGTGTGTGACAGCGGCTTTATATCCAGCGAAGTCTCACGTTGAGCGGGTTTCATCATATCCCGACTTTCGTACAGTTTTGAACGTAAATGATGTACAATTTCCGGTAACGTTTTCAGACATTCAAAAATTTGAGGCCAATAATCCTGAATTAAGCTTCATTGTCTACGGATTAAAAAATAATAAGATCGTGGGTCCTTTGTACAAGTCAGACAATAAAAAACAACGTACTAAGATGATTCATTTATTGTTGCTAGAAAATAGTTCTGGAACACAACATTATTGTTTAGTCAAAAGCTTGCCTAAGCTCGTCAGAAGCCAAGTGACTAGTCATCACGGAAAGTTATACTTTTGCGAAACATGCTTAGTATTTTTTTCTAAGGTTCAAGATCTAGATAATCATGCTTGTGGTGGTGTAGTTACTGTATTACCTGATAAAGGCTCGGTAATAGAATTCAAACATTTCGAACGCAAGCAAAACGTTCCTTTTGTAATTTATGCTGATTTCGAATCTTTATTAGAGCCAAACCCGAGTGATGTTACTAGTAACACGTCAACATTGCATCATCACACGCCAGCGGCATTCGCCTATTACATTGTGTGTTGTGACAATGAAAACTTAAACCGATATGTATCACACCGCGGCCCTGACTGCGTGGACAAGTTCATTAAATGCATATTTGAAGATTTGAGGGAAATCCACAAGACTTTGAATGATGCCGCTCCAATGGTTTTCACTGCAAGTGATGCCATAGATTTCCAAAATGCCACTCGTTGTCATATTTGCGAACATTTTACATTTTTAGATAAGGTTCGAGACCACTGTCATATCACCGGTCGGTATCGTGGTGCAGCGCATAGCCAATGCAATTTGCAATTCAAACGCCCTTCGTTTGTGCCGATATTTTTTCATAATTTATCAGGCTATGATTGCCACTTGTTCATAAAAAAATTAGGTGAAGCTCCAGGTGCCATTAAGATTATTCCAAAAACTAAGGAAAACTATATATCGTTTACGAAAATTATTGCTGTTTCTGAAAACGAATTCATTCAACTTCGGTTTGTTGATTCGTTGAAATTCTTGGGAGCTAGTTTAGATAATCTAGCAAAAACTTTGCATAAAGACAACCTTAAGCATTTGCGGGATTTTTTTGATGACGATAAAAAATTCCAACTGCTTTCGCGTAAAGGTGTTTATCCTTATGAGTACATGGATAGCTGGGAACGTTTTGAAGAACAATGTCTTCCCTCTAAAGACTGTTTTTACAGCTCTCTAACAAATGAACACATATCCAAAGAGGATTATGAGTACGCACAATTAGTTTGGACAGAGTTCAAAATAAATAACTTAGGACAGTATACGGATTTGTATTTGAAAACAGATGTTCTTTTACTAACGGATATTTTTGAAAATTTTAGGAAAACGTGCAAACGTCATTACAATCTTGATCCCGCTTTTTATCTAACAGCACCGAGTTTGTCATTCGACGCCATGCTATCTATATCTAATGTTAGGCTTGAAATTCTAGATAATTTGATCATGTTAAGAATGATTCAGAGTGGCATTCGCGGGGGGATATGCATGTGTTCTCATAGACATGCCAAAGCCAACAACAAATATCTAGCTGATTACGACCCGACAAAAATAGATTCTTATCTCGTTTACATTGACTGCAACAATTTGTATGGACACAGTATGTGTCAGTATTTACCATTATCGGGCTTCGAATTTATGGAGCCAAATGAAATCAGTTCTTTGAATGTCACTGAAATCCCTGATGATTCGGCATACGGTTTCATACTTGAAGTCGATTTGACTTATCCGAAAGAGCTCCATAATTTACATGACGATCTTCCATTTTGTCCCGAAAAATGTATTCCGCCCGGCGGGAAAACGGAAAAACTAGTACCAAATTTATATGATAAACACTTTTATGTTATTCATTACGTCCATTTAAAAAAATGTTTGAAACACGGGTTAAAATTAAACAAAATACATAGAGTGATCAAATTTGTACAAAGCCCTTACTTGAAAAAATACATAGATTTAAATACGCAATTACGCCAACAGGCAACATCGACGTTTGAGCAAGATTTTTTTAAATTACTAAACAATAGTATTTTCGGAAAAACGTTAGAAAATAATGAAAAACGAGTTGAAGTCAAATTAGTAAATAAATGGAGAGACAATAAAAATATCACAAAGAAAATAACAACGGCTGGAAAATTGATTGCGAGTCCAAATTTTCACAGTGCATCCGTTTTCACAGAAAATTTGGTTGCCGTGCAATTGAAGCCAAATTGCATTGTATTAGACAAACCAATCTATATCGGTTTTACTGTGCTCGAGCTGTCTAAAAGTCATATGTACGATTTTCATTATTCGGTGGTTAAACCCGTCTATGATGATCGTATAAAAATGTGTTACACAGACACAGATAGCTTCATTTATCGTATTCAAACTAAGGATTTTTTCCAAGATTTGAAACAAAATTTCATTGCGTATTTTGATACCAGTAACTACCCTATAAATAATGAATATGAACTACCTCTTAAAAACAAAAAGGTTCCAGGACTTTTCAAGGATGAAATGGGAGGACAGATAATAAGTGAGTTCATAGGTCTCCGTTCCAAACTATACTGCATTAAGACCGCGGATAGTGTGATTAAAAAAGCAAAAGGTGTGAAGAATCATGCTGTTAAGGAACTAGATTTATCTGACTATAATCAAAGTTTGTATCAAGGGCATGTTGTGAGAAAGACAAATGTTCTTTTTAAATCAATAAAGCATGAGATATTTACACATAAAGTTAGGAAGATAGCACTATCGTCCACCGACGATAAACGTTTGATTTCTCCGGATAAAGTATCTACAAAAGCTTGGGGCAACAGCTCAATATTTTTTAGGGTATAGAGATACGTAAACAATAAACTTTGACGTAATAAACCTACGTGTTACTCGTTTATACCAGTAACTACTAAGTACATAATATTACTAAGTACATTCATTATGTCTGTATTGTGTTAGGTTTATGTTTGTTTAAATAGGTATGTTGATAAATGTAATTTAGGCTTAAGATGCTTAGAAGAATAAGGTAGTATAATTATTTGAATTTTGAATTTGTGTACGTAGAATAAGTTTTAATTTTTTAATAAATTTACGTGTGTGTTATTGCTTTGTTTTATTTGTTAATGAATTTCGTAGTGCCTATACCTTTTCATAGTAGTTCTAAATAAAATTTATGTGTACTCTAACTTTAGTGTTATTTTGTGAAGTCCACAAAGTTAACAAAAATCAGGGTTACACATGTTTGAAACAATAATGATTATTAGTTTGGGCTGATGTAATTTCGAAATATTACCTCATTAAGCAAGTTTGAACTTGTTTGCTTGAACATGAGACAGCAGTGAGAACTATTCAGTTCATGAGTAAATATTATTGTATCAAATGTAATTGAATATCACACAGAACATGTTCAAACTTGCTTTTTCACTTCACATAAAAAATACATTTGCGGTGAACCGTAATTCAAACTAATTTATTTCAAAGTAATCGTTTGAGATAGAAGGTTGTGTGGATTCATCGCCGCTTTGCTGCTCTAAAAGACAAGTTTATTGTATCTACCTATCTGGTAAGTGTGATTTTTACTAATGATTTATAGTAATTGATAGATAATTATTTCTTTAAAATTATAATATTTGTAATATGTTTATTTTAGACAATAAAATGAGTCAGTTTGATTCTGACCCATATTTATTTCAATGCGCGCAAGACCCATTAGCAGGATGGGATGAATTTGAAAAGCAGCAAAGAGCTGAAAGCAGCAAACAGACCGAAGAAATTGCTGGAACGAGTGCAGCTCAAAAGAAACCCTGTTCAAAAAAAGAGCGAAAAAGGACAAAAATGGAAATGGTTTCATATATTATTAGTAAATCACCATTTAAAGGAAGAAAAATTATAAAACTTCAAGTATATGACTTTGATACATGTACTAATGCATATAATGAAACTGTAAAACTGCAACATGTGGTAGTTAATCCTTTTCTTGATGAAGTCTTGAATTTAACCGAAAACCTCATAAGTAAAGTATCTAAAAAACTTTATGAAGACTAGTAAAATGATTTTTTTGGATATGAAATAAATGATATAAGTCTAATATTATAAGTATAAGTTCTAAATTGTATAAATATTGACAAGATTTAATTAAATAAACAGAAATTCAAACACAACCTATTTAGTCATTTTAGTAAATAATTTAAGCATGTTATGTATTGCATGCTAGCTATTCATGTTTGTGCAGTAAAAATAATAATAATTTACATAATTTGGTCAAAATATGTAATACTATAAAAATGCTGCACCTTTAAAATAGCTCTTATTTTATATTGTTATCTTTAACTGCTTAAACATGTTATTTGTCAAGCAACCTGTTTCACTTCGATTACCCAATATTTGCATTTCAACTAAAAAAAAAGATGTGCTCAAACATGGAAAGCTTTTGCCAAATACAATACGATGTTTGATATGTGGCCCTTCTAACTGTGGCAAAACTAATTTGTTGATAGGTCTTCTAATACACGAAAATGGTTTAAAATTTACTAATATTTATGTGTATTCCAAAACATTGTATCAACCAAATTATGTTTTCTTGGAAAATGTGCTAAAATTGGTTCCCAATGTAACATTTTCAAAATTTAAAGAAAATGAGCAGGTCATAAGTACCGTAAAAGCTAAACCTAACTCTATTATAATTTTTGACGACGTATCTTGTGAAAATCAGAATAACATAAGAGACTATTTTTGCATGGGAAGACATAAAAATATTGATGCTTTCTATTTAAATCAAACATATACTAAAATACCAAAACAACTCATTAGAGACAATGCTAATCTCATTATTCTGTTCAAACAAGACAATATAAATTTACGCCATGTATATGATGAGCATGTAAATACTGATATGACTTGGAAAGAATTTCGCAAATTATGTACAGAAATTTGGAGCACCCCTTACAGTTTTTTAGTTATAAATAAAGACTGCGACAAAAATAGCGGATGCTATAGAAAAAACTTTGACACGTTTGCTATGTTTGAATAGTGTGAGATACTAATAGATTAGCATAGTTCCTTTAACGATCATTATTACTGCTGACATCAACCAGTACAGTCTTTAAAACAAAATGAATACTGAAAAACAATTGAAAGAGCAAATTATTAAATCTGCTGAAAGTGTTAAAAGAAAAGTTAAACAAATGAGAAATATTGAAATCGATAATAGTAATGCTGTGAAGACCATGCTAAAGCCGATAACAGAACCACTTCAAAAAATTGCTTCAAGAAGTGAAACAAAACAAAATCTACACGAAAGCAGTAAAATCAAAAAAGTACGACAGAGCAATGATGAGGATTATTCTTCAAGTGACTTTGATGAAAGTGTCAAACGTAGCAAATCCGAAGAAAGTATTGGCGATAAATTTGAATACGTTGAAGCAGTTTCTGATGATTCGGAGAGTGGTGACAATAATGAAGATAAAAACATAAGCGGGAATTCTTTTAAATCGATAGACTCTGATAGCCGTTCTTGGTCTTTATCTTCAGAAGTTTTCAGTGATGTCCCCTACGGTGCTAGGTTGGATCGTGGAAGACTGAAAATAGGAAATATGCGTCTAACTGTGACTTCTGATAAAATTATGGTAGGTGGTTCTACTTACGATAAAACACCGGGACTATATGAACTATTATTTAAAAAAACCTCAGATATAAATAAGATAACGGATTGTGATTTAGATAATTATAAACAAGTTTTATCGGCAACAAATGCTCATCGACGAGACTTCAATTCTAATAAACCTATTAAAAGTAACAAAGGCACAAAATACCTAAATATTATCAAACCGCTATTTAAACATTCTAAAGTACATACCAGTACTGAAAGCCTTGTGCAAGGTTCAGGACTGTCGTTAATGAAACAAGTAAAACCTAACGTAGACTTTATATATTGGGATGATCCGAATGAATTAGTTGAAAGGTTGAAACTTTTAATTGCATCACGTGATGCTGGAAACACTGGGCTAGATAATGAAATAATTTCCATAATAGAAGAACTACGTGAAGCTGGGTTAATTAATCAACTATAAAATATGTTGTAAAACAAATATTTTTTTAGTTCTTTTTATATTATCAACTGACTAATACATTATGAACATTGATAAGTTTGGTCATCATGTTCACAAGCGGATGCGTTCAATGAATCCGTCAAACATGTTTGACAAAACATTGATCCAAGCTTTGAACGGTGAATTTGATTTAAAATTAGACAGTCTTAAAATATTGAAAACACCGTTGTCTAACGACGATGCTATAAATAAGCAGTATGTCGATAAGATTATTGCAGAATTTTATACAAAGCACGAAGTAGACATGCAGTTAGAAATTATAAAAAGCCAAATACATGCGTTAACACATCAGTTTCAAGACAACAAGACTCTCAAGAAACACGACCCAGAAAATACCATAAACCATTTTATTAAGAAAAATGAGCAAACAAGGAATAATAAATGAAATTCACCAACAAGCTCGAAAAAACTTCAGTCGTCGTCATGTAATACTACGAGGAATAGATGACCTGTGGCAAGCTGATTTAATTGATATAAAAAGTTTGAAAAAAAATAATAATGGGTTTACGTTTGTGTTAGTTGTTATAGATACGTTTTCTAAGTTTGCATGGACGATTCCAGTTAAAAAGAAGACTAAAAATGAAATAACAACAGCATTTGAAAAAATACTGAGTAAAGGACGCAGACCCAAACATTTGCAAACAGATTTAGGAACAGAATTTTATAATGACTATTTCCGAAACTTAATGAACAAATACAAAATAAATCATTATTCTACATATTCAGTCAAAAAAGCATCTATCGTGGAACGCTTAATCAGAACTTTAAAGAATAAATTGTATAAATACTTTCATTTAATTGGAAACTATAAATGGGTTGGACAGCCATTGAATAAAATAACTGATGAGTATAATTATACAATACATCGTATTACAAAGTTCAAACCTTCGAAAGTCAAGTTGTCAAATGAAATGCAAGTTTTAAATAATATTTTAAAATCTCACAAAATTTCCAAGTCTATAAAAGTGAAATTTAACGTAGGAGATCAAGTGAGAATTAGCAAATATAAGGGTATTTTTGCAAAAGGATATACTCCTAACTGGTCCACTGAGCTTTTCACAATTGTCAAAGTAAACGATACTAAACCTGTTACCTACCACATTCAAGATCAACGAAATGAAAACATACTAGGAACATTTTATGAACAAGAACTCATGAGGACCCAACACCCTGGTGTTTATTTAGTGGAAAAAGTCTTAAGAAAAAACGGGGAAAAATTATTTGTCAAGTGGTTGGGTTTAAAAGACAGTGAGAATTCATGGATTGATAAAAAAGCTCTAGTATAAATTTATATAAGCAATAAATTCTACTGAAAATGATCATTATTCTTGAATTAATGGAAGGAGGTGGACTTGTGAATAAAATTATTAATAGTTTACCATTTGAGCTACATTTACCAGGTTACAATTATTGTGGACCCGGCACTAGGTTACGCGAACGCTTGTTACGCGGTGACAAAGGAGTCAACGAATTGGACGAAGCTTGTAAGCAACACGATATAGCATACAACAATTACAAAAATCTAGAAGATCGACACAAAGCAGATATACAGCTTATAAATATGGCTCAGCGCAGGATGAAAGCAAAGGATGCCAGTAAAGGGGAAAAGTTGTCTTCATGGTTAGTCAATAAAGTGATGAAAACCAAAGTAAAAGTAGGTGCAGGCGTGAAAAAATTTAGATCTATAATTGGAAAAATAAGTAAGCATCTGAAGAAATTTAAACCAAAAAATAATGAATCTGCTATTAAAATGGCTCATTTGGTCGCTAAAAAGTTATTTTTCAACAAAAAAGTTCGCTTGCCTCGGGTCATACCAATTCCTAAAACTGGTGGAATACTACCTTTGATACCTATATTTGCTGCTTTATCTGCATTAGGGGCATTATCGGGAGGTGCAGCTGGTATAGCAAAAGCAGTAAATGACTCTAAAACTTCACAAAAAGGTCTTCAGGAATCTGAACGACATAACAGAACTATGGAGGCTATTGCTTTAGGTAAAGGCATGTACATTAAGCCATACAAAAAAGGGAACGGACTGTATTTGAGAACGTCAAAAAACTAATTAGAAGGCTACCCAGGCGTGCACTTACTGATTTAGATATATTAGAACATGCGAGTGACATACCGTACTTTAGAGGAGTTTATATGAGAGACAAGTTACCGAAATCATCGAAGCATATTGAATGCGGTATTATCAATTTAGATGACAGTAATAATAATGGAACTCACTGGGTAGCTTATGTAAAAGATAAACATTATGGGGAATATTTCGATAGTTTCGGTGATTTAAAACCACCTTTAGAGTTAATTAAATATTTAAACAATAGTAATATTTTATATAACTACACGAAATATCAAAATTTTGATACAGTTAACTGTGGACATCTATGTATAAAGTTTTTAAAAAGTTTTTGGAGAAAACGTTTAAATAAGTGAGAATCTTACTTATTTATCAGTAGCAGTATGTCTTTCACCCTATCTATATCCAGTTCCGTTTCAACATCAATCACTAGTTATTCGCCTGCTCTGCAACTTGATGGTGAATATGAATGTGGGTTACTGTACTTCTCTACTTTTAATTCCATACCGAACATTGATAGTAAAAATAATAAATTTTGCTATGGCGATGATCAAGTTGTTGAAATACCTGAAGGGTCATATGAGCTCAACGATATCAGTGATTACCTAAAGGAAAATGTTATCGATTGTAGTTTTAATTTGAGTTCTAACAATAACACTCTAAGAACTTCAATCATATGTTCTAAAGACATCCATTTAGAAAAAACTCCATTGCTTGCTAAATTATTTGGATTTGGCGAAGAAACCTTGAAAGCCAATATATTAAACGAATCTCAATTCCCAGTCAGCATTCTACCAACAACTGTGCTAAGGATCGAATGTGATATAGTACGAGGATCATACACAGACGGAAAACCAAGTCATATCATTCACGAATTTACTCCTAACGTGCCTCCAGGTTACAGAATTATTGAAATTCCCAAAAATATTATTTATTTTCCTGTAAATCAAAATTCTATCAGTTCTATTTCAATAAAGATTGTGGATTCAAGAAACAATCTTGTTAATTTGAGAGGTGAAGAGATTCAACTTTATTTACACCTGAAGAAAAATGATAGATTTTAATAAAAGGTCTGTAATCAACACAAAACGCGTCACTTCTAAGCACACCATCAAGAAAAAAACACCTAAAATTAAATTGACAAAAGAAAATAAAAAGTTTCTCAAATTAATTGGGTTATTAAAATGAGTGTATTAAATGTAAATGAGCCACTTATCCAAGACAATTCCATTCAAAGCATTGAATACCACTCATACAAACCCTATGTAACAAGTTTTGGCCAAAATGATGAGATTCGGATACCAATTAACCAACAGGATTTATATATATTACCTTCAGCAAGTACTTTGTATTTAGAGGGCACTGTTGACGTATATAAAAACGAACCCAAGACCAAAGTGAACAATGTGCATTTTACAAATAATGCAATGCTTTTCTTTTTCCAAGAAATTCGATATGAAATAAATGGTATAGAAATTGATAGAATAAAAAATCCAGGTATTACAACAACAATGAAATCATTTTTATCCATGAATGATAATGAGTCTAAAATGGCAAAAAGTTGGGGTTGGAGCATTGAAGGTTCTGTTAACAAGAAGGCAGGAAATTTTTCGGTTTCAATACCTCTTAGTAAACTATTAGGATTTGCAGAAGATTACAACAAAATTATTATGAACTGCAAACATGAACTCATTTTACTTCGAAGTAATACAAATCTCAACTCGCTAAAATTACAAACTGGAGAAGTTGTCAACACTATAGATATTACTCAGATATTATGGCGAGTTCCACATATTAAAGTATCTGATCGCGAAAGAATTAATCTACTTAAAAATTTAGAAAAAGATCGTCCTATTACCATAGTGTTTAGAACTTGGGATCTTTACGAGTATTCGTCACTTCCACAGACTACAAAACATACATGGTCAATTAAAACATCTTCTCAAATAGAAAAACCTCGATACATAATAATTGGTCTACAAACTAATCGTAGACGTAAATCTGATGCTGACATGTCTCAATTTGATCACTGTCATGTAAGAAATGTTAAAGTGTTTTTGAATTCGTGTTATTTTCCTTACGAAAATATGAATACCGCATTCCAAGATGATAAATTTGCATTAATATACGAACAATACGCTCGATTTCAACAGTCTTATTACGGTCGTCGATCGGAACCATTGTTGAGTTGTGACGAGTTTAAAAATAAAGCTCCTTTATTTGTTATTGATTGTTCTCGTCAAAACGAAACTTTAAAAACAGGACCTATAGATGTTCGCGTTGAACTTGAATCGACCATAGAATTTCCTGAAAACACTGCAGCATACTGTTTAATACTTAATGACTCTATTGTTGAGTACAAACCTTTAAGTAATATTGTAAAGAAAGTATCATGAATTCAAAATTGCTAATAGTTGATGTACAAGGCTTCAAGGACATCTATAATAATTTCATTGTGAGTGAATTTGCTTTGGCAACAGAGGATTATACCCAAACATTTCTAGTAAAACCACCATATCAATTTTCGAAATTAATGCCTGTTGAGAAAAAACATGTGTTGTGGATAGAACATAATCGCGGTACTCGTTGGAATGAAGGGTTTGTTGATTACAGAGAATTTAAGCGAATTATCTCACCCTTCTTAGAAAATAAGACTGTGCTTGTAAAAGGAAAAGAAAAAATCAAATGGGTAAAAAATATTTGCAGCAATAATTGTTCTGTTATAGACGTAAGCGATAAAAATTGTCCCAATTACAATGAATTGTATAAAAGATATGGTGGTGAAAATGAATCGTTATTAAATTGTATGTTCCATAAAAAAGTTTGTGCATTGAAAAATGTTCTAATAGTTAAAAAGTGGTATTGTAAAAATGTAGAAACATTTAATATGATGAAATAAATAACTAGATAAAAAGTAATTTTTGTTATGATAAATATTTGTGTGTGTACTTAATATAAATTTCATGTGTATTTTATCCTAATAAATCTTTATTAGTAAATATTGTTGTATTAATTATTTAGGTCATGTCATTTGATGATTCATATAGTACATTGTGTTAAAATAACAAGCTCTCGCAATTCAACTCGGTAACATAATACTCGGTAGAATACAACAAGTAGGTTGTGTTGTCAATTGTTTTCCCACATTTTCCAATATTTTAATTTTGAATATGCAGCTTAAGCAGCCTGCTCATCCTATTTATGCTTTTGAATCAATACGGTTGCAAAGTTTTCACTCTTGGCCTAAAGGGCTAACTCAGAAACCTCAAGATATGGCTGATGCAGGATTATTTTACACTGGACAAGGTGATAGAGTTCGTTGTTTCTTCTGTGACGGTGGTTTAAAAGATTGGGAGCCTGAAGATCAA
This sequence comes from Agriopis marginaria, assembly GCA_932305915.1. NCBI lineage: Eukaryota > Metazoa > Arthropoda > Insecta > Lepidoptera > Geometridae > Agriopis > Agriopis marginaria. The sequence continues at coordinate 169,769 of OW029919.1, forward strand.
GCATGGGAAGAGCATGCCCGTTTTTTTTCAGATTGTTCATACGTTTTATTTGTGAAAGGCGAAGAATATATAAGGAAAGTATCAAATAGGTACTATAAAAAAAACAATCAATGTGAAAACGTAAAAATTGTTGATGAAATTGAGAGTCGCAACATGAATACGATTAACTATAAAAACATGACTTGCAAAATTTGTCTTCATGAAGAAGTGAGCATAAGCTTCATACCTTGTGGTCATTTAAGCTGTGGAAAATGTATGCTATCCCTGCAAAATAAATGTCCAATTTGTCGAGAAATGTTTGACAAAGTAGTAAGATTATACTTTTAATAACTTTTTTTAAAATGATTATTAATTACATTATTACGTTGATAAGCTGATTAAGTTAGAGCAACATTCATGTGCATTATAATATTCATTTGGTTAGTTTTCTTTTACTATATTTTTAAGTAGTTTAGATTTTTTATTGTATAGTGTGTAATCAATGAAATAAATTCTTCTAAATATTCTCTAAAAACTTTTAATTACAATTCTTATCCAAATAAAAATAAAGTTGTGATAGGTCATCAAATTAGGTTGAGTTTTTAGAAACGGGTAGCGAACGACCTGTAAAACTAATAAATAAATAAATACTAGCGAACGTTCAAGTTTCGTTATTACGTTAGGTTGATTTTTTTGGAACGGGCAGCGAACGAAGTATAAAGGTAATAATGCATACAATCTAACGCAAAACTTGATTTAAATATTAGCAAACGTTCAAGTCTCGTTGTAACGTTAGGTTGAATTTATAAGAAACGGGCAGCGAACGAAGTGCAAAGGTGCATCCAATCTATCACAAAACTTGATTTAAATAGTAGCAGAAAATCTTAGTAATATTGGGAATTCTAAACCACCGAGTGAAACGAAGGTGGGTTAGAATGCCCAATATTATCCTACTAATAATGATGATGATTATTTTTTTAAATGATTTTTACGCTTTCGATTGGGAGGACATCTTTGAAGTCCTGCTCCTGAGTCTGGTACACCTTATACTCTTATCATTTTTCAGGACTTCAGGACCATAGTTAGGACTTTTTGTTCTTTGTATTTTTGCCACAATTATTTATTATGTCTATGTCTATATTCATTCATCATCATCATCAGCCAGAAGATGTCCACTGCTGAACATAGGCCTCCCCCTTTAACCTCCACACTGAACGACAGCCTGCCACCTGCATCCACTGGATGCCCGCGACTCTCACGATGTCATTGGTCCCTCTCAATACTCTCATGAATGTTGTGAAACCCACATCCTTCTCTTATTAAACAACTAGAAACGTTCTCACGTGAGTTCTGTGTAACTAATAATCGTGTACATCCTGGTGTGTTAGGGTTCCGTGGCACAACAAGGAACCCTTATAAGAGTTGTGTCCTTCGACTGTCCCAGTCCGTCACAGTATCAACACAATTATAAGTTCCACATCTAAGAAATTTGGTACCATGGTGTTTTAGGTAGATCTAAATATCTAAAATTAGAATTAAAATTATTTGAAGTCGCGTAAATGTTAATTTTTTACTCGTCTTTGTTGTGCATTCATTCGCATCATGTCTGATGTAGCAGAGACGCGGACGGAGAAGAATAACATGGTGAGGTATTGAGAGAAAAATGCAATAATGTAATTAGGATGTAATTAGTTCAGAGTTCATTGACCTTTGTTTTTTACATATTGTCAAATAAGGGTCTCTACTAGAAGACCTATCCCCCTATCTATAACCTTTTTCTATTGTGTCATAAGTGGGCGTTATATTTTGATGACATGCCTCTAAAATGTGGTTTAGTACAATGAGCTTCATTAGAGCATTTTTGCAATACATTTTAACCACTGAACTCTATCGGATGCGTGTCTCGACTCGTACTTGGCAAATGATTTCAGAGACCTGTTCCAGTTTGAACCGGACGAGCTGTATGCTGGCTGTGTACTGTGTACAAACACTACCACGTACTTGTAGTCAACTCTCAGAATCATTATAATCGTTCTAACTCGATATTATATCAACGTAGGAATGTGTATAACTTTATTAATGATAGTACTTATTCTCCCTTCTGTCAACTCGGAAATCAGTCAAAGATAGAAGTCAATATCTAAAAACATCAGACTAGCCATGCAGTTACCATTCTATAGTAGTGTGTTCACGCCATAAAACGTATACGAGGGTCATGCCAAATTAAATTATGTATATACAAAAAAAAAAAAAAAAAAATTACTTTCTAGTGTCGATCTTTTCAAAGACCATACCTTGGACACTTATACACTTTTCCATTCGTCACATTCACATTCGTCTAAAACACTTGGAAAATACCAATGACCGTACTTCTATATACACTTCAAAATTATAAGCAGCCAGGGCCCTGATTCTGTAACTACAAACACGCACGTAACGCGCCGTGTTAAGTTTATCTCTAAAAGTTGGTCTTTATTCCTAGGGAATAGAGTCCAAAATTTAAGAGGTTAACTTAACGCGGCGCGTTACGTGCGTGTTAAAGTTCCGGAATCAGGGCCCTGGGCATCTTCTTTGCTCTCTAGCCTATAAACTTGCCCTCAAATTTTTGGAAATAGATTAAAATCACTAGGTCAGTAGAATATAGTGGATGAGATAGTATAGACACGTTTTTTGTATTAAAGTAGTCGAGTTTTAGCGGTAGTGTGCTGACTTCACACGTCTTTCGCGTCACACGGCGCTGACAATACTTTAGAAGCAAAAACTGTCCATTCAGAACTAGCAGTCCGTTGACCCTCTAGCACTACAGTAGCAGTGTCCCGTCTTGCAGAAAAATATGCTACCATTTGTTTTTGTAAGCTTTATCTTCAAAGCACTATACTGTCGAGTGTCGTTTTGTTTCAGGACCATTGTTATAATTTTATCACCTATCAAAAATTTGCAAATTCTCAATTTTGTATCAATTCACGGGACGTCCATTCTGCTCATCGTTATGTTTGTGCGGCATCTATCTCGAACAACGCTTACAAAGGAACAGTTATCCAAGAATGACAGCTGTTTGCAATGCTGCTCCAATATCCAGTCCTCGCTCGAGCTCTGTTTATATAATTCGTCGGTTTTCACAAATACATTTTTCGACTGCTTGATCATTTTCTGTAGGAACTGCGGATGGCGGCCGACCTGTCTTCAATTCATCTTCAAAGCTTCCCGGTTCCCTTTATAATTCTGCAAACCAATTAAAAGCTGTTGCTCGTGAACAAGCAAACTCACCAAAAGTTGTGTCTAAAAGTACAAAATATTCTTGCGGCTTTAATCCTTTAAAGTTATAATAAATCATAACTTGAAAATCAAGTGGATTGAGCTCTATTGTTGCGAGTAAATTCACGCCAGTCTCTCGGAAAAAGTTAATAATTAAAAAAAAATAGTTTTTTGTTATATCTCGGCAAATGATCAGCCTGTAGGACGGTGTATTATATTTAATGTTGCAACTCGCCAGTGTCTAACACATTAATGAATGAAACCCTTACTCATTAGGTAATTTGTTAGACACGGATTTGTTATCTATTTTCATTTGGCATGACCCTCGTGTTTCAATGTTAAACTATATAATTATGATGTATGGAAGCCATACTTTCTAATTTACACTAAAAATTACATGAACTGACTCTTAGTCTCTGTTTCATGGTCGACAAATGAAATGTTGAACCAACTTTCGTGAAATTTGGCAAGGAAGTAGTGCACATACCATAAAGATGCATGGATATGGGAGGGATTTTATCGTGGCGGAAAAAAACTCGAACTGTAAAATCGCGGATACAGTTTTGAATAATAGTATTTGTTAAGTTATGGCTTACTAGCGACCCGCCCCGGCTTCGCACGGGTAAAAAATTATCTAACTGATGGTGAAAACCGCATCAAAATCCGTTGCGTTGTTTGGGAGGAGCTAGCGGGACAGACGCGGAAAGCGAATTTATTTTATACTATGTAGCGAAGAAATTCGAGCTACACGATTTGTTCCTCGCACCTTCATCTCCTGCTTACGCAGAAGTCCCTGCTGAAGTGCAGACCCCGCGCGCTGCTCCACCGTGCGTGACGCAGACTGAATACTATTACAGATGCCTTATTATGGATGTCTTATCGTGATTCGGATTGTGATCGCGATCGCGTGCCATCTCACTTACGCACGTGGTGCGAGTAAGTAGATGCGAACGGGACGGCATGCAATCTCGATCACGATCAAACTTCTATAATAAGGCCGCTGTATGTTGACAATATGCCGCTGTATGTGGACCCGGGTATGTCCTAAAACTGCGACCAGAACCACCGGAGGATGGGCAGCAGCGTCCTGTTAGTACACGGTGAACGTACTGCGATCCCCAAGCCGCCTGCCAAGCGTGGGGATTATGGCAACATCCCTCTGTAAGAGGGAGGTCTTGTTCAGCAGTCTGTGGCATGTCTGCCGCGCTCGATGCCCTGCTGCGGGAAGTGCTGAGGCCACAGTATACTCGATACCTACTCCGGCCAGCAGCCGCATGACAATCTGGGATGAGAATTCACGGACGCGTGCCTCGGATCGATCGACGGCGTCCACCTCCAGACCGGGCATGCAGTCAGCTGATACAATGAGCGTGCGTGTATCAATAGCTACGGGTACCTTGTTCACTTCAACTATTCAATACAATGGCAATATGTCTAAATAAGTACTCTGTTCAGATGTTTGAAATAGATATTGTTGAACAGAGAGAGGTTGTTGCCAGTGAAGGTAGAGTCCTCGTAATCGATCGGAGAACGTGTTTAATGTTCGACTTTCTCGCCGTAGACAGCGCAGTGTCGCTAGGTACCTACCTACTCACACTCGCAGTATTGCAAAACATTATTCAACGGAGGCATTGAATGCAAATGAGCGGCCGCGGATCTGAGCCGATAGACGACGAGCTTTCTACGAGGTTGGCATTGTGCGAGCCAGCCACCGTGGGCCACCGTGGGCCATGATAACACGACATCTATTGATAAATAACGGACATAACTATATATACTATGAGTATATTTCATTTTACTATCAAGTTCAACTTACGACCATTCCAAATATGAAATATAAAAATTAATACTTTCGTTAATGTTCTCACGATTCCTACGGCCGTGGCGTCAGTGCGATGGAGCACCATCCGTCGCCTTTCGGCCACTGCTAACGACGTATCTGTCGTCACCCGTCCCGACGCCCACCATGGGCTACGGCAGCCGCGAGCCGCCAAGCTGCCTCCTGTCATATCCGTCAGTCAGGCCGCCGTCACTCGTCACCCGCCGCCGTGACCGTCGGAGATGTGCCGCCCATGAATGTGCAACCTCATCTCTAATGACCCGCGTGTTCCGTCCAACCCAGGGCCGACTCGCTGGTTACAACTGGGAAATTCAGTTGAGAGCCTTATTTGAAGGTTAGTTGATATACTTAGCGACATTATTCGGGTGTTTTACATCTCTACATTACGAGTAGTCTGAAAAAATATAATTTGTTTAATTAGTTATATTGTTGAAATATAGCTTGATTTGAAAATACATGATGACGAAACTCTAAATTACCGAGCTCGTCAGTTGGCTTTCTCTCTGGACGTGTACGAGCACACTGGTAACTGCTGGCGCCCGTTGGTTCGCGGCGTTGACTACACTGCGAACCTTGCTGACGAATGTTCGGGTTGCAGAAGATCGCGAACTATGATTTTTGGTTACAGTAGCGTACAACAGTTACAGTAACATCTCGCTTGTGGGCGCTTCAATACAGATTTCTGAGCGGGTTGGGCTCTACGTGCTAAGTTACTGAGTGTAGTTTGAAGAACTATATATAATACTAGTAGGCCGCCCCTGCTTCGCACGGGCGAAGCCGGGATATATAGCCTATGTCAACCGGGGATAGTGTAGCTTCCAGTCAGTGAAAGAATTTTTCAAATCGGTTCAGTAGTTTCGGAGCCTATTCAATGCAAACAAACAAACAAACAAACAATCAAATCTTTCCTCTTTATAATATTAGTATAGATGTATGTACATTGTGCAATAAATAAGCAATCCACCGAGGAGGACAGCTCCGCCCGCGCCGCGCGCCTCCGTACGTAGGTATATCTATTAACTCCGAATGTTTCGTCAATTAAAAGGTCGTTAGTTGTGTGCTGTGTACCTACATCTAACTATGTCCTTGTTAGTTGGAACTCGAACTGACATTAACACACTTCCTCATACTAATATCATAAGCTACAATATCTGTAATATCACACTTTCGCGTGTGTTTGTTGGTTTGCTTGTTCCTCTTCCACGCAGCAACAGAGCCATGGATCAACGTGACTTTTGTATAGGGCCGGAGAGTAACATTAGATGATTCGTGACACTTTATCCTGGAAAAATTTTAGGTTCCTGAGGAAATGTACAGTTGTACACGCGGCGCGGGTGAAACCGCGGCGCGCAGTTAGCACTGGTTTAAGGAACACAATCATGTCTTTCTTTTTGATATCTTAATACTTTTAATAGCTGTGCATGTATGTCAACTTGATATGGAGAAATGTTGATTCAACACATATTCAGTCTGTGTATCGTATTTGATAGCAAACGAATTTCTTTTTAAATGAAACCCGACTACTTATAATGTAATTTTTATTGAGAAACTAAGCAATTCTAAGATTCAGAAATATGAAATATAAATTCTCGATACAGGTTATTTACCCAGACTATTTGGCAGAGACGTGACTTCAGACAATGCATGCATTTACAGACCCCCTCCCCCTACCCCTTGTACCACTTTTATAACATCTAATAAACGTTCAGTGGCTCGAGCAATGGGGGCGTTTACCCGGATAGTTTGCCGGGTTCGAATCCAGTCGGTCGACGAGTTTCAATATTAATAACCGTTCTTCAGTAAGTAGGGCCCACCTTATTATCCCACAGGAGCTGCACGACAATCTGTCATAAACCTATAGACATGGAAACGTTGTAAACAGGCATCAGTGAAACGTTTCCGGAAGTGAAACGTTGGAACAAACAGGCAGCGTGCTCGAGGAACATCCCGCTCCCGCGCTAACGACTCGCCGAATTAATTCAGCGACATAAACCCGGAATGTTTTCCTTTTTATGTTGTTTTTAGAACTTTTCGTCACGTCGAAGGAAAATAACCATATTTTCATTTCCGATACCATAAAGTTGACAATATATAGGTACCTACACAGTTACACGGAATGGAAATACTAAGACGAAAGGAGTAAGACGAGAAGTCTGATAGAGAAGTGAACAAACCAGGTTAGGTACAGCATGGAACCAAAGATTTAAATGACAATCATAAGATAAAGTAGTTACGATGTAGCCTTAAAATTATTGTAACATAAATCCTTGCAAGTACATTTATAAACTCTTTCGACTTTATCTTACGTATTTAGTATGCAAACAGATAGATATAGCAATGAATACATTGTACAGCCGAGCCGAGACGGAGTAGCAATAATCTCCATTATTGCTATAATTTACAATTGAAACTCTTCGGGGAGCAGTCCAGTCCTGCTTTCTATTCATAAATTGGGGTTTGCTTCAATACACAACAGAGACCTACTTATATTAATATTAGAAAAGCTCCAGATGACATTAAATTCTGCAACACCAATATGATGTAAAACAAAACTGATAGACGAGCTGATGAAATGTGACAGGAAGTGAACACAAAGCTACCTGCTGGAGCATCCTCCAACAAGGCGGTGTGCCGGCGCGCCCCGCGGCCGCGGCTGCTTGCTTGCTTGCCTGTCCACACACGTGTAGTGGGTACATTCTGTAGCACATACTCGTACGGTATAGTTCGCGGCTGACAACTCGCGATAGTTAGGACACGCGACGCTACCTACAATGCTGGCACCACTCCATGTAATATTGTTTTGCTTGTAGTAATACCCTACTCTTCACTTCTCTTGATACGTGCAACGTGGTTTTGTTTGTAGTAATACACTACTCTCTTGATACGTGCAACGTGGTTTTGCTTGTAGTAATACACTACTCTCTTGATACGAGCAACGTGGTTTTGTTTGTAGTAATACACTACTCTCTTGATACGTGCAACGTGGTTTTGCTTGTAGTAATACACTACTCTCTTGATACGTGCAACGTGGTTTTGTTTGTAGTAATACACTACTCTCTTGATACGTGCAACGTGGTTTTGTTTGTAGTAATACACTACTCTCTTGATACGTGCAACGTGGTTTTGCTTGTAGTAATACACTACTCTCTTGATACGTGCAACGTGGTTTTGTTTGTAGTAATACACTACTCTCTTGATACGTGCAACGTGGTTTTGCTTGTAGTAATACACTACTCTCTTGATACGTGCAACGTGGTTTTGTTTGTAGTAATACACTACTCTCTTGATACGTGCAACGTGGTTTTGTTTGTAGTAATACACTACTCTCTTGATACGTGCAACGTGGCTTTGCTTGTAGTAATACACTACTCTCTTGATACGTGCAACGTGGTTTTGCTTGTAGTAATACACTACTCTCTTGATACGTGCAACGTGGTTTTGTTTGTAGTAATACACTACTCTCTTGATACGTGCAACGTGGTTTTGCTTGTAGTAATACACTACTCTCTTGATACGTGCAACGTGGTTTTGCTTGTAGTAATACACTACTCTCTTGATACGTGCAACGTGGTTTTCCTAGAACTCATAAAATTTTGCTCAGATACTTATAGTTTTGAAGTAATTATATTTGAGACAAACAAAGTTATAATGAGATGTTATAATAATTGATTGAAGTAATAAAATTGATATGTTTATACATAATATTCATATGCAATAAATTTGTAGTAAAAACTTAAATTTTTAAAACGTAGTAGGTAAATATGAAATTTTCATACAAAATGAATGCTCTTTGGCAGGCAAAAGTAGGTAACTATTGAAGAATGCGACCTTCAAGATACAGTGAAGTGCAGAGCACGCCAGCGGACAGAACTAGTTCTTTGTCGGCGACCAGTACCACTCGGGAATAAAACGAGAGAACCAATAAATCCTGTCTCAATTACTTTCATATCACATTGTTGTTAAAATAGCCTTAATCAACGTTTACATTTGTTGAGTTTTGGGATTTAAGTCAAGATCAAGAAGCTATCGCAATGAGCGCGATCTCCTCGACCGACACAAACGAACGGTTCCCTCCTCTCGGCGACGAGGAAACATCGATACTTAATCATTTTCATTAATTACATTACTCGCGAGTGTCACTCTGCAAACATTGAAGTGACGAGTTTCGTTCCGACTCCTTCCGTTATTGTTTAGTCGGCGCGTCCCCGCCCCCGCCGCTCGGATTACTTCGGGAACGATTAAAATTTTATAGATGCTGATTGTCAGCCTACTCGGTATTCCACTTTGTTTGGTGACAGAAACGGAGCTGTTTATAGCTTACGTACACAAATAAACTGGAATTTCGTCTAAAATTAAGTTGAGCCAATTTGCAGCGATGTTGTCGCGGCGGTGATTAAAGTTGCACGACGCCGCACGCGGCCGGGACCCGACGAACCTTCCTACTCCGTGACTATATACAGTGAACAGACATGGGTTGTTAACGTGCTAAAAGGTTCCACAGTTAACCGAGTTCACATCTAAAATAATTCATAAAGCTCAAATAAAACATCCGTATAAATTTATTTACGTTTTATTTGCCGATAATATAGGATATTATGAATTATTTTCCTACGAACAATGTTCAATGTTTCAAGTACCTTAAATTCATCTAAACATGTCAGTAATAAGGTGATACAATTGATTGATTATTTACTTTTACTTTATTGTTAACTAGCGACCCGCCCGCCCGGCTTCGCACGGGTGTAATTTACGTGCGAAGCCGGGGCGGGTCGCTAGTTATATATATAAACCTTCCGTGAAAATGTATCTAACTGATGGTGCAAACCGCATCAAAATCCGTTGCGTGGTTTAGGAGGAGTTAGCGGCCATACAGACATACAGACAGACAGACGCGGAATATACTATGTAGAGAAGATAAAAAGTCTATGATGATATCTATGACCTTTGAGCTCATTGTAAAAGTGGTGGTTTATGGATACCGTACAACCTGTATATTTCCTACAGCCGGCAAGAATTTCCGCTTTCAAATTAAATTGTTGCATCCTACGTTGACGGAGTTAGGTAGGTAGTGTACATAACAGGAGATATCATGTGAAGTACGAGCACGGGCCAGCAGTGGGAGCAGATCTCGGCGCGGCAGGCGGCGGCGCGCTTTCATCTGCAAGACGAATGGCGCTGTCAGCTCCACACTCTGACTCACACACAGCTACACCTACAGATACCACATCGACAGATACACACACAGTACCAAGTACAGGGCAGGACACAGATATACATTATAGACCAGTGCAGAAGCCTTTGCCTTTATATCAAGCTAATAATAACTAATGTCATTTTCATACAATTTAATTTTTCCGCAGGCGTCAACGCTAACAGCAAGTGGGTCTTGTCTACCCCCCTGCGCACTCTGCGGACGATATCTACACATACCTGGTGTGAGTGTAGGTGCTATCCACACGACTAGCTTCATTAAAAGTAAAAGGAAACGAATGAAGGCCGCGCTAGGCTCAGCTAACCCTCTAGCGATTAGATCCGCTCGTTTCAAATCGTGGAATAATTAACGTTGCCAGGGAACCGGTAACTTTTATAACACATCTACAAACTCTCCATATTCCTAATATTGACTAGAGACTTAACATCGTTTTAAAGGTTCCGTACACACGTCATCATTGTTATACTTACTCTACGTTCATGAATGTCTTACCGTAATATTGAAGACAGAGTCTACTTAAATATATGTATTCAAAAGATAGATAACTAGCGGTCCGCCCCAGCTTCGCACGGGTATAGATTATAGCCTATGTCACCCGGGGATAGTGTAGCTTCCCGTCAGTGAAAGAATTTTTCAAATCGGTTCAGTAGTTTCGGAGCCTATTCAATGCAATCAAACAAACAAACAATCAAATCTTTCCTCTTTATAATATTAGTATAGATAACATAGGTATATCATGTAACTCCCATCATTAAAGCATCCCGAGAGCATGTCTACGGAACCCCTACACTAGTTTCGACACACGTCCTGCTGATTTATTATTAGTAGGTAAATTAAAGTAATGGAGGGGTAGAAACCGGTTCGCAACGAGTCCTGCAGCGCGACTTCGGTAGGAAGGAGGTCATCGCTCGAGGAAGGGTTCGTGCGTGCAATTTATTGACTCGTTCCCCGTCACGTGGAGCGTCTCGCGCGTTATTTACGAGCTCAGATAGCACCGTGCGTCTGCGCACAGAGCAACAAGCACTATCGCCGCCGTCAATCACGTCACGGGGCGCGGTGATAGCCTCTCTCGTGGCGCCGCCCGCCGCGACAGCAGCAGAGCTGTGGCGCGCTACAGCTACAGTACAGCACACTTCTAGATATTACGTTCGATCGACATCACCCTAGTATTATAATACCAGATTCCCGACTCGATTCTTAAAAATAAATCTTTAATATCTCGTTTGTTAGCTTCCTCGTCCGCTTGGAAGAGGTGAGAAGTACCACAGATGCGGTGCATCACGTGACGCGGGGCTGGTACATCTGTTCAGCCGAGCCGCGGCTCCGATCACCGCGAGGAAGGTCGCCGATATTTCCGACTGCGACATTTATAATATTAGTGTGAATGTATATCGAGAAATGTGTATTTATTTTAAATAACGTTCAAGTTGAAACGCTCGGCCGGATGATGAACGCGAAGCGGACGGACGCGTCTTCCAACATCGTAACGACACTCGTAAAAGAGTAAATGTATCATTAAAATGTTTAATCGTCAGATGATACATAAACCCGTGGGATAACAAGCGGTAATTAATTAGTGTTCATGAAATGCAGCGACACATGGGGCCACATGGCGGCGCGACAGACGGGCCGGGCCGGTCGCCGGGCGCCGGTCGCCGGGCGCCGCGACGGACGGTCGCACGCAGATGGAGTCGGGCCGCGACATTGGAGCCACTTTACAGGCCATACATCATCGTTTACCAGTCACCACGCACTCCTTGGGGTAGGTCAGTGCACCGCGGCCGAGCTGCGCCGCGTACCTGACCGCCAGAGCTCCGCTCCTGACATTATGTCTCACACGGTACTATTTTTAGATAATGTTTGACATCGGTTGGAAACAAACTTGTCTCCCGGCGGTGGTTGGAGACAGTTGGCAAGCAGTAGCAGTGTGCAGCAGACAGACGTCCTGCAGTAGGTAGTGAGGTCAGGTGGTGTTCCGGCGCGGGTCGTCGGCCGCGCCACTTGTTGCGCAGTGTGTACGTCGCACCGCTCTATACTCTACCTACAGTACTGTGGAGCGTCCATACACGTCCATACAGCTGACAAACGACACGATGCAAACACGAACGCGCCGCCGTTCTACCTTGTACTTCACGATCTTACTGTAAACTAAGGAGTCAAAGAGAAAGTAATAGTGCCTACATTCCCACTAAATTAGTTTCTCACTATACATACTGCTATACATAGTACTGGAGCATTCTATATACCTATAAATACTAATCAGCTAACAGAAAAATACAACGAGTAAACGATAGAAGTTATTCTTATAAGACAGTTCAATGAAACAACATCTAGAATGTATAACACAGTAACATTTCAGTTGTTTGAGATGATTTAGCGGAGCGCTTTGTGCTTTGATCTCCGCAGCTCTAGATCTGAGTTATCTCATAAATAAAGTGGAACAAAAAATATTCGCAACAAAGATTTTGTATTCGCGAGTGCATTGACCGCGGAAGCAAAAATAAATAGAGTTATTGTACCACGAGCGAGCTCTCGTTACACTGTGCCGCCCCGCGCCCGCTCCGTGGCCGCTCCGTGGCCGCCACCCGGCTCGCATGCGTCGTGGCTCGACCTATTGTTACTGCCTTTGTGTAATATAATACTAATATATTTCGGGAATGTCGGCTCCTAGTTTCAAGTGTGATATGCCCCAAATCGAACAGTTCCATATCTGGTAAGGGGGTGAACTTTCCAGGTTATTCTAGCATCGATCCAGCGAGCACCCCAGACCAGCGTTGCCATCTTTGCCAAAAAAAGTTGGGACAATCGGTCGGACATCGTTGACGAGCGTCAAAAAATGGCCCTAGTTGACCCGTATTTTTACGACGCGTAATTATGTTGAGAGTCTAAAAGAATTGAGCGATCAAAAATCAGGACAAAGTTTTAGGTTATCGGGACGCGTGACAATATCATCAAAATCAGGACTGTCCCGGCAGAATCCGGACAGGTGGATACCCTGCCCCAGGCCCCTTCATCGGCCTCCTACTTTCCAAATCTCCTGTAATTAGTCATATCTTTGTGAAGGGAATGAACACAATCTCGGCGGCCGCTGAGGATCGGTCGGAAAACTTTCGAGCACATATTAGCCGGAAAATATTTACATAGGCGAGTAGGTGGGCAAATATCGCCCGATATATCCGAAGATATTGCCTCTCCAAAGTGCAAAGTAAACAAAACACGAGGAAATCATATTCCTCGGCTCCGCTGTCGTATCGACGTAAAAATATTTGTTTATGTTTTGTATTTGAAAACATGATCGTGATTGGCGAAGGACGTTTTCTAAATATTTTGCATTTTCCCGCCATCTACACAGTCTGTGACCAACTTGGTGTATACATTCCCTGCGGAATGTATACTCAAAGGTTATCCGCTTGTGCTCACTGAAACAGGTTCTAATCTGGAGCTAGCGTCGGCAAAGTGCAATGTTCCGCGAATAACAACACCTCTGTGACCATAACTCGTCGGCTGTGTGGCTGTGTGGCTGGTTGTGGCTGGTTGTGGCTGGTTGTGGCTGGTTGTGGCCGCTGGCTGGCAGCGAGGGGTCAGCGGCGGCGCGGCCCGCACCCTGTGTGCCGAGCGGCAGACGTGCTCGGTTTGCATTGCCTTTTATCTATGACTGTACATACAAACAGAGCACACACGAGGGCCGCACACAGACCGCGCCATGCACGGCTTTCAAACCTCACTTGGGAGAAAATAGTTCACCAATCTTAGATGTGGAACGCGAGTTACGACCAAAACTGTAATATTAATACTCGACGAGTATAGAGTTGGACCCGGGTATGTCCTAAAACTGCGACCAGAACCACCGGAGGATGACCAGCAGCGTCCTGTTAGTACACGGTGAACATACTGCGATCCCCAAGCCGCCTGCCAAGCGTGGGGATTATGGCAACACCCCTCTCTAAGAGGGAGGCCTTTGTCCAGCAGTGGACGTTTAATGGCTGCTGATGATGTGTGATGTGAGTATAGAGTTTATAATAGTTCGTTGGTTGTGTGAAACAGATACGTTGTCGGAGTAGGTGAGCGGTGCGGTGCGATGATGGTGAGCCGTGGGCGCCGAGCGCCTCGCGGCTATTGTTCGCAGCAGTTCAGGTGAAAGGGAAATTACTATGAGAGAAAACACCGCGTGCTCTACACAACTCCTCCTCGTTTAGTCGATGTTGGTTCCATTGACTTTTTGTTCGGTTTGTGATCAAACACTGTCAATATTTTACTTAGTTATTCTTCTAAAATAAGATAGTGTTTATTACTTCTCCCAAATTATCAGATCTATTAATGAGGTTGAAGTCTGTATAATATTTTTTCTATCAATCGATATCAATAGATACTTGAAATAACTTGATAGAGACTTATAGTACCCACGTGACTGCAGCCAGCCTGCAATATAAACAGTTATGGATGACCGTGAACATTTCATACAAACTCTTGTTTGGTTACGTTTTTCCACTATAAAGAGACGAATGCATGTTAAAATTTACAGACAAGAAATAATTGTAATTTTCATGTGGTGTCACGATGGGCTCATAATAGGTACAAAGTACTACAAACCATACTTCTGTTTTTTTTTGTAGTTTGGTAACTAGGCAACTTTTTATTCAAAAGTTTAAGTTACCCCAAAATATGTATACAAGAACCGCTCGAAGAAGAAAGAATATCGCTCGAAGAACCGAGAACCGATGGGGAAGAAAGGTTCTGGAGTGGAGACCACGAACCGGAAGACGCAGCGTAGGGAGGCCTCCCACTAGATGGACCGACGACATTGTGAGAGTCGCGGGCATCCAGTGGATGCAAAAGGCAGGCTGTCGTTCAGTGTGGAGGTTAAAGGGGGAGGCCTATGTTCAGCAGTGGACGTCTTCTGGCTGATGATGATGATGATGATGATGTATACAAGTTTTTACGTAATAATCCGCCGTATCATTACATATTCTGTGAAAATGTCTGGCTATCTAATTACAGTTCGAAAGATAGAGCCGTTAAAAGGTAGGACGGACGGACACTCAGTCGGACAGACAGCGTAGCCTTAGTAAAAATAGTTGGGTACAAAACAAAAAAAAAAAAACATATTTAGAATTATTACCAACGATTTTATATTATACTATGCCTAAACCAACGTATTCCATACCTACGTATGCGTAAAACATACCAAACATACGAAACGATGTTATTTTCACGAGAAGCTATCGTGAGCAGCCATCATGGCACGCCGCGCCAGCTCCCGCCGCGCCGGTTCCACCGCCCCGTGCCTAATCCAGCTGAACCTTTGACCTCTCGCCGAACTCTTTATTTACATGTTGAAAGAGGAGCCGCCTGTCTCTGCTATGTTCTAACAATAAACGCCACTTTACAACTTCAGTTTGTCCGCAGATTCTTTCATTCGTTTTTGAGTTCAGGTGACAAGTTCTCCTAACAGACAATATAATATACGTACATGCGTTTAAGTGATGTCTATAAAATGTGAGTGAGGGATGAGAGAGTGAGGTGTATAAAATGACGCGTATGAACTTCCTCCCCCATACCAAATGTATATAATTATATTTAAAAAATATATAGGTACAAGCATTGCCATTCAACGTGGTAATGCCGCCAGCATGCTGGGTACGCTGCCAACTGGTAGTGGGCTTGAGCATTTGGATTGTCTTTAGACCTTCAACGGTCTATGGGCAGTCTAACTGTATTTGTAGTTTTAGCTTGTATTTTGTTTAGTTAATAAAGGCGCTAGCCCAGGAAAAAAAAAGGTACAAGCTCGTAGGCCTGTTTGTGAGTTTAATTACATACTTACTACTTGTACATGTAGCGACGTTAACTTTAAGACGTTTTTTTTGAACCCAGAGCCACAGATTAAAATATTAGTGCTAATGGTGTGCTGCGATTCTATTAGACTTGAGGTAGGTGCCGTAGAGCAAGTCCTGACACGGCACCGGCGGCCGCAGACGCGCACACGGCGTGCGCGGCTCGCGAGCAGGAAGCCGCCGGCCGCGGTGCGCCGTGTGCGGTGCCATTTACAGATATACACCTCAAATATTTGCTCGGAGAGTTTATTAGCAGTAAAATTTCCACAACTCCATGCAATACGTAATTTATTACGTGGATGAAAGTCCACAGCTCTTTGTTTACAGTCCGGCCTTGGTGGAAAATTATTCGGATAATTACTTACCAGAGTGTGATGATGCAATATTTGGTGTGCAGCCTGGACGGTAACCAGCAATCATGAATAAAAACAAACACCTGTATGTTTTTTTGTTTCATTATGGCTATAGTTACTGACCAGCGTTAGTATGTTATAACATACAAACTTACAGCTTACAAACTTTACCTAATTATAATATTAATTTAGAAATGTACCTTATTTTGTGGCAACACTTACCTAGTTTGCTGTAGGCACTGGTGTTTGTAATTAATGTAAACTGACATTTATCGCCCTTCAGAACGTATTCTTCTAAATATTTTTCTTCAGAATCGAACTCAATTTCTTAACTTATTAGTCCATTCTTTACTATTTGTGTCTGTCCCGCACACCACCGGCTCGGCGATGACAGACAGACAGACAGGCCGTGCGCCGAGACGCTCTCTCCGCGCGGGCACCAAGAAGCATCGGCATTCCAACATGTTCTAATAGAGTTTCCTTTTCTACGCGAGCGATACTATGTATACAGCGAACTATAGGAAGTCTTTGAAAGCAAGAAACAGTAATCGTGGCTTACGATATTAATATGAATCATAGCTCTTAAGATAATTAAATGTTAGTTCATCTACTGGTAAACTGAATTGGACTGAGATCCTCAGAGCTTGCTTCAAGTGTGTTGACACTTCGACTCGAGAGTTGAAGTGTATGTGTCAGTTGACTGCGCTGCCTGCACCCGCCGACCAGCCGCGGGAGCAGTGACTGGCGGGTACTGTTGTAACTGGGCTGGTTATCGTCACTGACACTTGCTGCTTTATTTCCCTCTGGCGACGCGACACGTTCCGCCGGCGCCAAGTGTCGCGCGCTCTCCACGGCAGCGACTAATTGCCACTTCTGTTCATCTGGGTGGTTTATTACTGCGCTGACCAGGACGAATGCTATTCCTGGAACAGAGGTACATATAATTACACACGTTTTACAGAATAACTTATGTAATTATTTTGACAGATCAAAAGCCCGACAAAGTTATAAACGGAGCATAATTTGCAAACAGTACAGCACTTGAACATAAACGATGTACAAAATCTCACTTTTATAATATAACTTCTGTGCTTTATTTTATTTATTTACGAAAAAAAAAACATCTCACCAAAAATACAAACAACCCTTGATCGTTTTCACAAATAGAAAAAGGATAGTCCGGTAGGCAGTTAATAGTTACTATAAGGTCAAATTAATTCAGTTTAACTAAAAATACCTAAACAAACATACTCAATGATACGTCACGTGAGGGATACATTCTCATTTTTTAAATCGTCAATTTACATGTTGCCATCTTGATAAATCAGTGGAGCAGTCCAACATGTATGTGGGAACACACAAACATTCACATTAAATTGTAATTAAATATGTAACTATAATAAAATTATACACGCTAAACACAAACCTTCCTTTTGCTTGGCGTCGTCATCAGGTGATGACTCTATAGACAGACAACCTGCACTCAGGTGTGTAGTGTGCAGCGTGCCCTACAACCTGCACTCGGGTATGTAGTGTGCAGCGTGCCCTACAACCTGCACTCGGGTATGTAGTGTGCAGCGTGCCCTACAACCTGCACTCGGGTATGTAGTGTGCAGCGTGCCCTACAACCTGCACTCAGGTATGGAATGTGCAGCGTGCCCTACAACCTGCACTCGGGTATGTAGTGTGCAGCGTGCCCTACAACCTGCACTCAGGTATGGAGTGTGCAGCGTGCCCTACAACCTGCACTCGGGTATGTAGTGTGCAGCGTGCCCTACAACCTGAACTCAGGTATGGAGTGTGCAGCGTGCCCTACAACCTGCACTCGGGTATGGAGTGTGCAGCATGCCCTACAACCTGCACTCTGGATGACCTGCATAAGGTCCAAGGAAAGTGCCATCGCAGTGGCTAAATTCTGGACAAACAGCTGTTCACAAAACATCGACTCGTTAGAAACACTTGTTTATTTGATTATATTAGACAATAAATTGGATATATCGCTGGTGTCACTGGTGGACACAAATAATGATATTGCTTTGAAGTTTACAATATACGTAAGTAGCGCAATAAATACTACCAATTAGCATTATAGAGAAGTCATTAGTTCTGTTAGATACAGTAATTGTCTTCGAGTAACGTTACTGCGGGTAGACTAATGTTACAAAAGTTTTGATCGTAAACAATATTTATATCACTTTAATCTAACAGATTAACACTGTATATTAAACTAAAACATGTAATAAACGTTAAACATTATGTAGGAAGAAACATAACTATAAATTAGAGAAGTGGCTGTCAAAAGTGGCAAGAAAAACGAAATGGAAAACTCTTTATTACTTTTGTACATTAGTCAACGATGAAAGATTGAAACGTGATGTGAAATCACGCGAGTGAACCCGGGGGACAGCACGAGGCGCCGGCGGCGGCGGGAGGAGGTCTAGGCGGCTATAAAATCTCCATTCCGCGCTGCGTTTACTTTATCCTACGAGTTTACAACCTTTTTAATGTGCTCTCAGTAATGGACCTTGCCGAGGACCTCCGAGCGAATACAGATTGAGTGCGGCCTCGGCTCGGCGACCGATCACTCGCTGCCGGACGCATTCCTCGAGACACTTACAAGTTTCCTGCCTCGGGAACAGCCGCCTACAAGGATTGCAACTTTTTAAATTCTCAAACCAATAAGATTATTTACATTTTAAACTTAAACTACAAGCTTTAGCACTTTAACTGTTACTTTGTAGTCTATTTAAGAATTTTAACAAAGATACGTTTCTCACTCGACGCGACGGTGTGAAGTTTTCGCTTTTTATCTCAAAGTTTATTTTTATTTTTTATTTTATTGATAGGTTCACAAAACTGGACATACACATGAAGAACTTACTCAATAAATGGGCTTAAATTGAAGACAAGTACATTATGTATATGCCCTTCTTGTTGTAAACACAGCATGCTTAACTAAATTATTGTACATAAATATTATAAACTAATGAATTTAAACTAGAGTTGAGAGTAGGAGTCTCTTAAAAGCAGAGACAGAGCAGGACAGTCACTATCACTTTTATACAGGGCTATAAGGAAAGAGTATGCTAAGCCGAACGGGGTTCGTTATACTCATACTTATGAACAACTTTTGCCATGGGACTAACCCTAAAATCGCGAAAAAGATATCAACTGTTTCGTACATTTTGTCAAGTGAATAAGAGTTTTCTGCAATTTATGGGTTAGTCCCATAGTAAAAGTAGTTCATAATTATGACTATAACGATCCCCATTCGGCTTAGCATACCCTTTCCTTATAATCCGGTATGTATATATGTCGGAATTCTAGTAACTTTTCACGCATGTGAGTCACTTTAGTAAATCATAAGAAAATTGACAGAAAGATTACATACAGTGCATAATAAAGAGTTGGCAGCGGTTCCAGCGGAGAGTTATTTTGTGTTTCGTGTTTTACATAGAGCGTCCGCGACATTGGGCGGCAGGCGGCAGCCGCGGCGGCGGAATGTGCCGCGCATTATTTATGGACAGCCGAGTGTATTTGTGTCGCGGAACAACGGCTACCTTACAGTGATTACTGGTCGCATTACTCAGTACTAACTGCCGGCCGATACTAACTATGGAATTACTATTTCCTTTAGTTACCTTTCTTGCCTCACAACTGCTAAATGTGGAATGAGCTACTAACGCGGTGTTTCCGAGAAGCTACAAAATAGGGTTCTTCGGGGTTGGCAACTTATTTGTAGTGCCTCTGGTGTTACAAGTATTCATAGGCGACGGTGACTGCTTACCATCAGGCGGCCCGTCTGCTTGTTTGGTACCCATGGCATTAAAAAAACACACTTCAGACAAGTTTACGAGCTTCAGTTACACAAATGTTGGCTTGTACTGCGATGTATTCTGTGAGATCGAGTGCAGGTTTGGTTGTCGCGCGACTCGCGGGACGAGTTCAACGAGGAAAGTTTTAACGCGGCTATAAAAGGGAACAATAAAATTATGATGAGGTTTTATGAGAGTTTTGTAATTGCAGTTCCATACTCGTATCGTATCTCGTATGAACGTCGATCGTTCATAAACAGATAATTATGTAATTACAATACATCATCTGAAAACAAACTTTCTACAAAAAACTGTTGGGTTTAAAAAAAGTTTCTTTTATACGTAGGTAAATATACCGAGAACCCGTACGAAGTGCTTTGATTCCACATTTATTGTGCGAACTGCTAGTCTGTGGAATGCGCTGCCTGAGCGGATGTTCCCCGATAGTTACAATCTAGGTGTCTTCAAGTCGACAGTGAATTGGTTTCTTCTAGGCAAGCGTGCCCCATCTTAGATCGCATTCAGGCGAGTTGGCGGCCAACTCGCCTGTTTATAATAATAAAAAAATAAAAATACTAATATTCTGGTAAATAATTTATGAGTATTGTAGTAAAATCAAATGGTTTATAATATATTTGATTGGACACGGAAGTGTGAGAACAGATCGCGCGAGTATACACGTCAACAGCATATTGAAAGACGGACCTTCTCAGAAATGATCGGCAACAGTATAGTCACCTACACTGCCGCAGCCCGCGGGAAACAAACTAGTCAAACTAAGTACCAACACAGCGTGCAATGGGGAGTGCCCAAATTTTCAGACCTTATAATTTTATGTTATTTTCTAAAAATATAGACTACTAGCGGTCCGCCCCAGCTTCGCACGAGTATAGATTATAGCCTATGTCACTCGGGGATAGTGTAGCTTCCCGTCAGTGAAAGAATTTTTCTAATCGGTTCAGTTGTTTCGGAGCCTATTCAATGCAAACAAACAAACAAACAATCAAATCTTTCCTCTTTATAATATTAGTATAGATATAGACTATGATAGTTGATCCGACAGACGTTGTCCTGTCTTAGAACTGTCAAACGCGTAAAGTATAAAATTATCTTTGAGTTTTTCTGAAATTTTCTAATTTTCTGCGCAATTTTCTTAATTTTTCTTTCGCTGCAAGTTTCTTAGAGTGCACGAAAAATTAGTTAGTGTTTTTTTATGTAGGTATAGAATAGGTTTCGCACTGCCTCTGTACTAAGATGCATCCATCCGTTTTGTTTGTACTTATACATTTAACAACTAACATTCACAATGTTGTCGCATGTTTGGAATGTAGATTCCAACATGTGACGGGATTTACTCATTGATATCAAATTTTATGAAACTATTTCTGAGTGGAGCTAAAAATAGTATTTATTTTCGTCCCAAAACGTCGATAGTGTCTGGTCGATATTTATATTTCGAGATAATAACGTCGAGATTTAAGAACATCGACATCGATTCCAACGTGGGCGTAGAGTCCGTTTATACTCACTACGACAGATATAACTGACTATTAACGGATATAAAGTTTGATTATAATATTGCTCGCTACGCCCCGCGGTTTCACCCGCGTAGTGATGAAAAATGGTGATGACGATGATGATGAAAAGTAGCCTATGTCACTCTCTGGCTCTTGAACTATACCCATGCAAAAAATCAAGTCGATCCGTAGTTCCGTTGCAGCGTGAAAGAGGAACAAACATCTAAACATCCATATACATACAAACTTTCGCGTTTATAATATTGGTAGGATTATAAAACAGAGATTTTTTGTAATCGAATAAAAACAAACTTTCCTATAGTTATATCGTTATATAGATCGTGAGGCATATAAGACAAGTGAAGAATTTACCAATCTATACTAATATTATAAAGAGGAAAGATTTGATTGTTTGTTTGTTTGTTTGCATTGAATAGGCTCCGACACTACTGAACCGATTTGAAAAATTCTTTCACTGACGGGAAGCTACACTATCCCCGGGTGACATAGGCTATAATCTATACCCGTGCGAAGCTGGGGCGGACCGCTAGTATCTTATATATTGGTAAGTATTGGTATCGTAACGGGCACTTTCTTTTTGAAGAATAAAGATATGAGAATATTATCTGTCCTGACCGCGGCTTGACACGGAGGAAACATTCATACACGAGCGTGTGGCGATCCATGGCCGTGAAACACAGTGATGGTTAGCGCACTCAAAGCGGATGTGTATTGTGTATAGCAGATAACAGCGGCAATTCTGTTGTACTATACTATAAACTAAACTAATTTGACTGAGCTAAAATTATCGGCGTCTCTTTTCATATCAATACGTAAGAAAAGGATGGCACCAATATAAGAGCTGTCAAATTTAGTTCAGTTTACAGAGTGCTACAACAAAATCGATGTCATATATTCAATCTTTGACGTTACCACGAACGAATGTACAGTTTAAACTTGCAATACAAACTGTGACCTCACCACACACCACACTTCAATTCAATGTTCGCACTTGGAACTTAGTTAGTGCAAGTTATACGTGCAATTTTGACTGTATATCAGTGGTCGGATGTACGTTGTAGTACCACGCCGACACCCACGGAACATCACGCATCCATCACAAGATGCGTCGACGAAACCGCACTGGAACAGAACTGTACCGTCGGTTATAGCCATAGAAAAGAGAAGTAAATAGAACGGAAATGAGAAGGAAGATCAGTTACCAGGCATTATGAGTGAACCTTGATTGAACATTCTTATTTAGATAAACGCGTCGAGCTCCGCATCACAGTTGCTAACTGTTTTCGAATGACTGATGCTTCGTTTATATGGGTGCAACTGGCTACAACAAATTTCCTACAAAAATGCCTTGACAGCCGTTCTAATTTAAAGAAAAAAAAATTTTTTTCTGGTTATAGGGTTATGTCACTATTCGATAATAACATTGTGTAACATTGTGTCGGAGTGAGAACATAAAGAAGTCGTAATAATAATATAATAAGTTTTACGAGATTTTTGATGGGCTTTTGATGAACTGCCAATGTTCTACTAATATTAATATAGCAATACAGCTCAATGGACCTGTTCTGTGGCGGACATGGAAATATAAATATGCGACTGTCAGAAACACTCTTCAAGTTATTATCCCACAAGTGATTGTAGCAGGGGTCAAGCCAACTCCTTACACGGTCTCCAACTACCGTTAAAACAGCGCAGTTCGGAAAATCACGTGAACCTTAACGCGCCGACACACGGTTTGCGGTTGCATAACTTCTTTCATCATCTAAACTGGATTGCTTAAAACAGCTAGCTGTAAGGCCCTTGGTGTTTGTTCCTGTCCATATACCATATCATTACATTTATTCAATATCATACAAAACAGAATGCAATAATTTTAAAATAATATTGAATTTACATTTTAATGATCTTTATCACATTCTAAAACTACGTATGCCTGGGTGCATTATAATAACATCAGTGGTGAGCTCCAGGAACCGACGTGACCCTGCCGCTACAGCTGCTGGTCCTCGTCTCTCATCATCATCATCATCATCATCAGCCAGAAGACGTCCACTGCTGAACATAGGCCTCCCCCTTCAACCTCCACACTGAACGACAGCCTGTCTTTTGCATCCACTGAATGTCGACTCACTATGTCGTCGGTCCATCTAGTGGGAGGCCTACCTACGCTGCGTCTTCCGGTTCGTGGTCTCCACTCAAGAACCTTTCTTCCCCATCGGTTATCGGTTCTTCGAGCGATGTGGCCTACCCATTGCCACTTCAACTTGCAAATTTTAACAGCTATGTCGGTTACTCTGGTTCTTTGGCGAATATCCACGTTTCGGACTTTATCGCGCAAAGAAACTCCAAGCATAGCTCTCTCCATTGCCCGCTGTGTGACTCTGAGTTTTTCCAAAAGACCAACAGTTAAGGACCACGTCTCAGTACCATATGTCATCAATGGCAACACACACTGGTCCTCGTCTCTGCGATATAGTAACTCTCACGTCCCTCCACCACACTGTAGCTACTCGTACAGATCTACCACAACCTTTTGAAGTAAGCTTATTGTAATGTTTAGCCTGTTTTGTCCCACTGCATGGCAGAAGCCTCCCTCTTTCCATCTATCTCTGATAATGTACGAATATGATACACTGTACTGCGTCCCAGGTCTTCCAGGGCACTAATCACAGACCTGACCCGATAAGCTGTCAAATTAAAATACGACTGAGCTGGATATGTCTGCAGCATGTCGGAAGATCTTTGGGCGAAAATCACAACTCAGTGGACCCCACATCGAAAACGACATCCCGGTAGATCAAGGCAGAGATGGCGAACGGACTTTAATTTGCACCTTACACTGACAAACAATAGTGTTCGACAAAGTATTCTTACTCCAACAAAACTTGTACCTTTGCTGAGGCCACCTGGGAACCGACGACATTGTACATGTCCCATAGCATCTGATATTGTGGCGTTCAGTGTCTGTGTTGAGAGTTGCCATAAAGTTTGTCACCGAGGTGGTGTCACCGCGGGGCTGGCTAGTGTCCAGTCTCCGCCGCCGCTCGCTGAAACTAACTATTTGTTACAGTTACCTACCGAAACGCGTTTAAAGAAGCTGTAAATAAAATTTGCTGTCCAATAAATTGCGAATTAAACTATTCGTAGCGTTTGTTGAGTTTCTCCTGTACACATCCGTTTCAAATATACTCAACATTTGAAAACACAGAGATACCTCGCTCGAGTTAACATTACGAGAGGTAGGAGGACATAATATGTATCCATACATAATTTACTAATTATAAAGCACTACTGGCCGGTGCCGTGCTGTTTTTATATAACTACACAATATTTCGGTGATCTATTATGGTATTATGTCTTCTGTGGCAGCAGCTCGCCTTAGCACGTGAGTGCCGTGTCCTCAACCGAGGGCGTGTCGTTCCTCATTTGCGTGGAATGCGCACGCGATGGTGACAAATTGCTCCACACTCACGCTGCGATTCGTTGCGGCAGGTGGGCGGTAGTGTGAACGAACCTTTACATACGACTCCCACGCTCTCTACTCAAGATTATGAAATTTAAGTCATATAATTAAACGTATGGGGTGAAAGTTATGATCTCCAATTTAAGATCCATAAATACATTTTCTTTAATCATAAAAAATAAATGCTTTTATTAATTTGATACGCAATTTATCTATGATATACCTTACATGACGTCACGTCAATAATGTGCCTACAGGCGGTCTATACAGTAAAAAAAACAGTATAATGTGTTGATGTCCCACGAACTATTACACAAAACTCTTAGGGAGATGGTGCACTGGCTTTCTCATACTATACATAAAATTATTGGCCATGTTAGGGAAGCCTAACATCAAGATACGGGGGATGAAACCCAGTTTTTTTTGTGAAGTACTACATAAACTAAAGTTAAATGATTATTAACGGGACATTTACCGTGGTAAGGTTGTGGAATGAGCTCCCGATATTTCGGCGCAGTTACATGCACCATGTTCACGGGAAGCCTGAAGAATGCGGGTGGTTGGTCGAACAGTTAAAAAGTTAGGTGCAGACATAACGATCTACCCTCTTGCTTATTCTTTTGCTACGGTTATCACTGGAACTCGAACTCGATCCTAAGTCCCGACAAAACACACTCACTGTATCACTGCGTATAGTATTTTGAATACATTTTGAACGCGGACTTTTATTTTTAAAACAACCTAATACTGGATTCCACGCACTGGCGAGTTGACATCATTGACATCTAACTTTAGTGAACAACCGTGATAGTTTAAAACAGTGTTATAAGAAATAAACTATTTGTATTTCATATTGTTATCCCACAATGTTGAGTTTTATTGTCGACTGAAATATAATTATGTTTGTGTAGGTACTCTCTCATATTTATGATATCCGTTGTATGCAATAAGCCACAGTAGCTATCGACCGACACGTACTTGTCCCAGCACTAGGTCCCGCAGACTCCAGACACGCCACGAGGCAGGTGCAATGAACGAGTCGTGTATAAACTGCTGACAAAGCGCTCGGTAACAATGGCCACCCATCTGCACCGACGTACCCTCCTCCAGCATCGCCCGCGTCCGGCGGCACTTCCGACACAGATTCAACAATACTCAATAAGTACCCGAGAGCCTGCAGGACTCCCCCGTGCCTCCCCCACCCCCACCCCCTGTCCCCCGCAGGATGCAGTGAACTGAATGCGCTGCAGGACTTGCAGGGTACATCCGGCGAGAAAAGTGCTCTGGGATTAGTTCGCCGAGATTATTTAACGAGGTGTGTAAATGGTTTTTATGAAGTTTGCGTGATAGTTCAACGGTTGAATATAGGTAATCTTATTTGCTTTATTTACTTCTATTTTGTCCACAATATGTGTGTTTGTGCTTGTTACGGTTATACAGAAAGCTTTTTATTTTTCGCGTAGTATTTTTTTTAATACTAGATTAAAGAAAAGTATTTTCTCTGTAACTGTAATTTTTGTTAGCATGGTAGTCGTGCGCAGTGTGTACGCAATGCGGACAATATCGTCCAATAGTCCGTGTCTAGCCCACCGCCGTCCACCGACCACCCGCATCCGGCGAGCCCGCTGCACCACGCCTCCTCGGACAATACATGACTAGATTTGCTACCACGATAAGACAGCCAGCGAGTCAACATACCAGCACTGCCGCAATACCAATGCAGAAATACGAGTTCGCTCAAACCTACTTCAAATAGAATTCCAAGGAGCCATTACGGCGGAGGGAAAGGGCAAGTCCGGTGTCTGGTTACTTATTGGCGTATTTTCCGATACGGGCTTCTTGTCCTCGGGACACGCTCGGCTGGTGTTCCATCAACATTCTGATGCGCAAATAATCACACAGAAAGATATTACCCACTGTGTATGTAGATACCTACGTGCTCGATATGAAAATTCCCCGGCTACTAATTCGCGCCAAACTGCATGATAGGCCTCAAATTGTTGTAAGACCTTATAGATCAACGTCTCGTTGACATCGAAACCCCGACGGGTCTGTGTTACCGTTTCCAAAACTGCTATAAAGTTTGTCGCGAACTCTACCGACAACTCGCCGAGTGCCAAGGTCGCGCAAACATACAAAATAGATACAATTCTGATTAATGTTGTTCTTGAAATTAATTCGATTCTCGAACTGTGATGCAGTCTGAATATAGTTCTGTGTCCGCTCGGTGTCCGCAATGTTGACGCTAATTAGTGGTAATAGCTGGAACCATTATATTGAGATAGTGTCTGATATTTAAGGTTAATTGTTAGCGAGCACTCCCGTAGAGTTGCTGGTTGAAGGGACACCCGGCCTGGACAGTGGCTGGTGGTGGGCGGAGCTCCGTCTCCATTACAACAATGTAAACTCGTTATTCGCGGTCTGCGGGTTCCCAGAACGCTGGACAGTCCGTTTGGTTCGCTCCGGCCATTACCTCGAACCTCTGTTATTCCACATCAAAGCGATTCAGCCCAAACATTATCCCGCGTTCGAGGAATTCATTCTAGAGGTGTGCAAAACTACTCAGTACACTAAACATCTTTCGATCACAAGAACCAGTTTTAATTTGAATTTGAATCGAGTTATTTTGGTGTGCTATTTAAATGCAATATTGTTTTACTTGAACTAGTTTTGTTAAGATTTGCAATCAGTGGTTCGATAACTGAATGTGGTTTCATTAGAAACATCGATTCATCCTTGTACCGCAGCCGCGGCGTGAGACTGCAGCCTTCATTCCAATATTATTTATGATATAGAGGTGGAGTTTGCGCGATGATGAAACGCCACATGGCCCCGTCACCACTCGTCCCGGAGTAGAGCTGAGTGCTACCGTTCACAACATCATACTGTGCGATATGGCCAATAATGTGCTTAAACATATACAGGCTGCTGTATTATTTTGTCTTTAGTATCAGCTCTTCACCCACCCTCACTACAAGCTGTATATCCTTACGCAGATCACATAGCTAATTACGAAGACAAATCTATTTAGATTGTCGCAAAAAAAAAAAAAAAAAAAAACTGCTTACTTCCAAAAACTCTAGCGTGTGTTTCTAATTTCTGTGTAGCATAATTTAAAGAGGTTAAATTCTATCTACCGTCAATATTTATTGACCGATTTCTTAATCAACTGCCATCATGTTATGATTCCATCGTCCCTGACTATACGACCATAGGTATCTACAGTCGTACGTCGATATAGTTAGGCTAGGTGTTACTCACCTGTATATAGCTAACCCGAGTGTCAGGGCGGAGGCAGGTGGCTCCACCTGGCCTGGTTTGGTAACTGGTTCTCGAGTGAGTCTGCCGGGACGACACACCGTCAGGCGTGCCGATAACTACGTTCGGGAACATCAGTTCAGTATTCAAAGCCTCTTCAAGGGAGAAAGTGGAGACCGGTTAGTGTGTATAATGTCCAGTGTGTGAATTAGAGAACAGTGCAGTGAGCGCCGGGTCGCGGGGCCATGGCGCCCCTGAGGCGATGAATACATCTTTAATCAATTGGAAGGCTGTGTCACGGTGACAAGCGGACCGGTACCGCTCGTCTGCCTTTTTATATACGACGCAGATAGCAAACAAAAAAAAATTACAAGTTTTCATCGTAGAGATAATGTGAAGTAGTTTTAGATTGAAGTGAAATTGTCTATAAATAATAATCGTCTGAACATTTTGTCATTGCATGGAACGCACCCAGCACTGTGGTACCTTTCTCTATCAAACGATAATATGTGAATATGCTGCATTATCTTAGTACTATGTATTATCTTTTGTGATAGTGTAGACAGAATTTTATATATGCATATAGTATACGGTCCATAAAGCGGTCCATCATCGCTCACCAAGCGCAAGGCCTCGGATCTGTTTCAGCTCGTAAAAATTTAACAGCTTCTAAAGGCGAGTGCTCGCGGCGGCGGCGGCTCGGTATCTACTGCCAGTATGTTATGTACTCAGTTAACATATTGTTTATTGGTAGGTACCGAGACATACTGCGTGCATTTTTCCTGTTATCTAATGAGGAGGTTTGTCCATTGTATTATTGTAAACGGACGATAATAAATGAAAATTCATAGTCCTCGAGATTGAGAGGAAACTTGAGTAGTTGAACAACAAATAGTAAAGAACGACGCAGTAACGGCAGCACAAAGCCATTTGGTAAATATTTCGATGGATAACAGGAAAATCTTATAACAAGGAAAAATAAAAACGAATTGGGATTGAGAAAAGCTATTTCGCTAAATCTCTTGTGCGAACAAAAGCGATATTGCTAACCTACCTAAGTAAAGCCAAGTAAAGCTAACAGCTGACTATGCAAAAATGACGTAGGTACGATCAGTGGGCAATCAAAAGTTCACCTCGACGTTAAACGAGCCATCACCAGAGGGAGCAAAAGTAGTATAACTTTCACATAAATTACCGCCGCCTATTACTCCCCTCTCCTCGGCCCCCCTCGCTCCTCGTGAGGTATACCTACTGTTGTATACATTCAGGTGAGAGAAGCACCACCGCTGAGTGGTTTACTGCGCACTCAACTGAGACAATTCTAGGAAATACGGCTTGATGGTAACCGGAAGTGGCAGGAGTTCTCTCCGCGACCTTCCGACGCGAGAAATCTCCTATGACTTAAGTAGGTCACTAGGTTTCAGAGAAAAGGAAAGTTATGTAACTGAGTCATTAAGGTATTTCACAAGTATTTGTAAGGCACACGTCAACAAGGCTCGTCACTGCATTCCGTGTCAATATTGATATGATTTGATTACTCTATAGGTACCTACTTACCCTTTAATCATGGTATGTATCGCCCTGTTGGTGAACCAATAAATGAACAAGTAATTGGATTTTTAAAAAAACAGACAAATACGAGTAGGACTCATGCTCTTAGGGTTCCGTTGGACGGCGTTGAACACTCAGAGCGCGAGTCCAAACAAAAAAAAAACCGGACAAGTACGAGTAGGACTCGTGCTCTGAGGGTTCCGTTGGAAGGAACCCTCAGAGCGCGAGTCCAAAAAATAAAACTAACTGAAGTTGATATATTGAAAGACAAACTTAACTTTGTAGTTGACAATTAGGCTCTTCCATACAATACAACTACAAAATGTAAGTTTGTAATAGCAAAATAATTATTTTTAAATGATATAACTTCAAATTTGTGACTTTCGGATTTATTCCTATATATGTGCTATATGAACTTACTTTTTGCCAAATTTCATGATTCTAGGTCAACGGGAAGTACCCTATAGGTTTTGATTCCCCTGTGAAATCGCAAAATATGCGACATAAACGTTCATATCTTTTGATTGCGTAAACTTACAACTTTTATTTTTTTACAGCCGAAAGAAACCGTAGACTCAAGTATATAGTATAAATTTCAACTTGATACCTATACGCGTTCTTGAGAAAAAGGGTCTTGACAGACGGACAGACAGACGGACAGACGGACAACGAAGTGATCCTATAAGGGTTCCGTTTTTTCCTTTTGAGGTACGGAACCCTAAAAAACAAAAAAAGTTGAAATAAAAAGAAACACAAGACTTGAAGACAAACTTAACTTTGTAGTGGACAATAAGGTACCAACTACTAAATGTAAGTTTGTATTTGTACGCAAAGCAATTTATTTTTATTTTTGATATAACTTCAAATTAACAACTTTCGGATTTTTTACTTAATTTGTGCTGTGAGATCTTGCCTTTTTGCCTTTTACCAAATTTCATGATTCTAGGTCAACCGGAAGTACCCTATAGGTTTTGATTCCCTTGTGATATCGCAAAATATGCGAAAATATACGACATATAATTATTATGGTCAATATCTTATAGTCGCGTTAACTTACAAGTTTTATTTTTTACAGTTGAAAGAGACCGTAGACTTGAGTATTTAATATACATTTTTAATTGATATTGTTACCTTTACCTTTATGAATTTTTTTGTTGTCCGAAATAAAAGATTTAGAATTTTAGAATTTGAATTTACGCTTTCCAGATGGACAGACGGACAAACTGACAAGAAAGTGATCCTATAAGGGTTCCGTTTTTTCCTTTTGAAGTACGCAACCCTAAAAAACAAATAAGACGCATAACTCTGAGCCATTCTCGTCGTGGTAAGTATCATGTATAGCGCCTTCAAGGTTGTCGTAATGTATTGTGTAAGAGCGTAGTAAAGT
The DNA here is from genome assembly GCA_932305915.1 of Agriopis marginaria. NCBI lineage: Eukaryota > Metazoa > Arthropoda > Insecta > Lepidoptera > Geometridae > Agriopis > Agriopis marginaria. Next base: position 201,251 of record OW029919.1, read on the forward strand.
GGAGTGTAAGAAGGTTGTGATACTCACGGAGCAGACAGAACCTGCCCCTGGCGGCGTACCAGCCCCCGGGAGCCCCGCCTGCAGGCGGCCCTGTGCTTGTTCCTCACACCGCCTCGATGCTAGTGAGGATTTATTATGTTCGCGCGTGTAGCTGAAGGAATTTAATATACGAGATAAATGTTACGGAATATTATTAAAATCATGGGGCAGTGTTATTAAATAATCCTTACTGTATTTTACACAACGAACGGCGCAGAACAAAAAAGGACTTTTTTCAACGTAAAACACTGTTTTAAACTATCACGGTTGTTCACTAAAGTTATATGAGTATTTACGGGATATTTACCGTGGTAAGATTGTGGAATGAGCTCCTGATAAATAACGAGATATATCGGGAGCTCATTCCACAACCTTGCCACGGTAAATTATATCCCGTAAATAATCATATAACTTTTTTAACGTCTTAATAATTATGTACGTATGTATATATTCTCACTTACAGCCTAAATGCCTCAACTGATTTTGATATGACGTGTGTAAGTCACTATGTCTTCATAAATACAAGATGATAAAATGTTAAATAAGATTGAAAGGATATACATTAGTAAAATTGTTGACGTGCGCCTGCAGTCTGCACAAATGTATTCTCCTCTTAGGTAATCATAATAAGTCTTACGTACTTCATTTTGGGTCGACCATATTTTTTTTTATTTTTTTATAATTAATAATTACAGTAATACTGCGGTGGTTAATTTTGGTCTACTCTGATAAGTAATTTATGGTTGATATTCCGAGAACCAGTACGAAGCGCTTTGATTCCACATTTATTATGCGAACTGCTAGTCTGTGGAATTCGCTGCCTGAATGGGTGATGGTTACAATCTGGGTGTTTTCAAATCACGAGTGAATCGGTTCCTTCTAGGCAAGCGTGCTCCAACGTAGACCGCATCATCGCTTAACATCAGGCGTGATGGTGGTCAAACGCAAGCCTATTATTTATATTTAAAAAAAAAAGTTATAAATCTTGTGCGTGCGAAAATATTTCAATTTCCAAAGAGGTTTGATTACGTTTTTGCACCAATAAGAGGCGAATACGGACTTACGGAGGGACCGCGTTAGAATATCACATCACACATCATCAGCCATTAAATGTCCACTGCTGAACAAGGCCTCCCTCTTAGAGAGGGGTGTTGCCATAATCCCCACGCTTGGCAGGCGGCTTGGGGATCGCAGTACGTTCACCGTGTACTAACAGGACGCTGCTGCCCATCCTCCGGTGGTTCTGGTCGCAGTTTTAGGACATACCCGGGTAGAATATACTTACCAACAAACATAATTGTAATTACCAGGGGCTGTCTATGATTGGCTCGTTGTACAAGTTTCAAATGTCTGGAAATATTATTTCTCGTAGTTTGGTTGCTAGCCGGGATTTTAATGAAATGGGAAAGTTATCCCAAAATATTAAAGCATATTTTTACGTGAACATCAATGCAATGTCTCAGAAAAGTACTATACAGGCTTTGACAGCCACTTGTCGGTTGGTATGATGGCCTTGGTTACGCCTTGCTTCAAATTTTGACGCCTGCCCATAAATGCTTCAGTTGCAGACCGCTGTAGTCATGTACCATGTTGTAAAAACCAGAATCTTCGTTATCGTTTTATTGCGTCTAACTTCGTATTGTTAGAGGTATCGATAATTTCAGTAATTTGACATAAATGGTCACTACTAATAAAGTATTTGTTTGTTGTGTCCATGTAGCTACGCCTCCAGGCGTAGGATTACCCAAATCGTCCCACAGTATGACAACAATAAAATATAAGAGCAAAACATTATATTACGAGAAAACAATTTACGAAACGTTTATAATCCTGGTTCACGGTTAGCGGTAAATCAGGGATCTATTATCACAACTTCTGGAGCCGGTCTCTGAATTAATAAAGAGTAATTGACCGTTGAAAAAATGTAATTAACTTTAGCAGAGTCACTTTCTGCACTGAACGAAAGTGAAATGAGCGTCCTCATAGAGCAGCAGACCTCGGTCGGAGCCGCGGCGTCTCTCGGTCGGAGCCGCGGCGTCTCTCGATCGGGGCCGCAGCGTCTCTCGGTCGGAGCCGCGGCGTCTCTCGGTCGGAGCCGCGGCGTCTCTCGGTCGGAGCCGCGGCGTCTCTCGGTCGGAGCCGCGGCGTCTCTCGGTCGGAGCCGCGGCGTCTCTCGGTCGCCGGTCACTGCTCCACCACACGAGCACTCGGCCCGGTCATCACATCTCCGGTTTTATATTTCAATAACAGAAGTGTCAGCATTCCCATTATAATTATTAAAATGAGTGGAATTAACGCGCGAGCTCTGTTGGCGTCCGCCCAAATATGCCTCTAGGTACGTTGTCGGAGCATTAGCACTCGAGCCGTGGCCGGCGGGCGGCGGCCGGGGGGCGGCGCCCCGCGGCTCCCGAGGTGAGAATTGTTTATGAAGCCCCGTCATTTAGCGCTCCCACTAGATTATTGTACAAATGGAAACTTAAAACAGGCCACTGTTTGTAAATTGAGACCATTGTTTACAGAAGGAAACTTGAATACCTTAATGATTTTTAGACGGCCAAGTTGGCGCGAAGGGTTACGTTGAATGGTTCGAATGTAGGTAATTTGCAACTCAGAGCGAGTGTTGAAACCGTTTTGAAATGGTTTGTGGATGTGTAGCAGAGCCGACTGGGTCAAATCCGGCCACAGTCGTGCAACATGTGGCGCAACTAGTATGTAACTCCACATAGCTGCAAGTGTGCTGCGGCCGCGAGCCGGACGCTCCGGTCACTCGCGCGCTGCGTTACATAACCAGCGCAATAACCTTCGCTTAATGTCCGCTATTTATTATACTGCTCTACTTTTATAAATAGTCTAATTAGTGTGTATTCTTCGCGGCGTGTTGTGTCGCGGCGCGACTGAGTCAGAGGTTCATTACCACGGCCCGTGGGCTGCGCGGGACACGGCGCCGGCGAGGGTCCGCGCGGCGCCCGCGCACGTCACTCCGCGCTGGCAGGCCGACTGACGGCGAGTCGGAGCCGCGCCACAACGTGCGACAGGCGCCGGATCATACCTCGTCCTAATTGAACACGCTGTTTGTTTATCTACTTCAGCGGCAGCTAAACGAACGCTAATTAGCCACAGATGTAGCTTTGTTCCAGAAAGTGCGCAGATCGCCGCTTCGAGGTGAACACAAAGGTAAAATATTCACCAAGTATTTTCTCTAGCGAAGTTACGACTCAAAGGCGGGAAGAGAAATGGCCTCGGGCAATTTCAACGTTAAATTAAAAAAATTAAGCTTTTCCTTAAATACAAATTAAGTGCTCCGACCGCGTTTCTATTAAGTACAATTTTCAAATGTGCGTTATATCTCGAGTACCTATGACTCCACTGAGTAACGGAATCTAAACTGCATTAAGTTTTGTTTAGCAGCCGTCGGTTTCTCTCAGCGATATCTATCGACACCATCATAACAAATCGAAAGCGGCCTCGAGAGCAGGCGGCCTCGAGAGCAGGCGGCCTCGAGAGCAGGCGGCCTCACGAGCCGGCGGCCTCACGAGCCGGCGCGTGCAGTGCGACCGCAACACATCTGTACAGATACACGCTTCCACCTTGTCTCTGCATGAGCAGCTACGTTTGCCGTAACAAAGCGGAACAAAATATAGTACGCTTGATTGCGACGGTGCGCTCAGTGTTGAAGGTGCGCGTGGGGCGGACCGACTCATACGTCGTAATTGGCGAGTATTATCTCCGAGCGCACGGCTGCGGGCGACGAAAGCTGCGCTCGCGCCGCCGCCGCAGGGCTGTCCGCAACCTGCTGCAACTTGTCGGTCACATCACCTTACTATACCTTTCCCAGCAGACGCATAAAAACTTAAAAATATACTAACGAGAAAAACCAAAACAACAAGTCGTTATTAAGAGATGTATCAAATATTAAAGCCAATCTCAATGGTGAAGGTTTTCCTCATATTTCCTGAAATAGCCTTTATTTTCCTTTGCCCTCCTATTATGGGGTATTCGTATACTTCTGTAACATGTTTGTATCGGTATGTAAGCCCACGATAAATCTAACGTGGTTTTATTTTCAGAAAGTGCTCAGGTTTCGGGATTATTGTGTCCCAGTTTGTTTACAAAACTTAACCCTTTGGTCAATTACGAGTCCGCGGGAATTTCCGTCCGACGAAACTTTTTCAAAGGTCAAACCGTTCGTTCGCGGAGGCTTTGGATAGTTTCAGTTGGAGCGAAGTTTTAATCCATACTCCCAGCTTAATTGGGCGTCACGTACTCCGTGTGATATGGTAAAGTGGCGTGGTCGGTGTGAACGCATCTGGCCTAATTTAAACTTGATGCCTTTAGTTGAACTCACCCAGCAAACGACCTGGGGCCTTACGGACAACAGCTAATTGCGGCACCTAATCCGCTCAGTTGGAAAATCACGCGACCGCAAACCGTATCTGGGCGCGATAAGGTTCACGTTCGCGTGATTTTCCAACTGAGCGGATTAGGTGCCGCAATTAGCTGTTGTCCGTAAGGCCCCTGGTCGCTCTTTTTTGCATGTGGGCTATTAGTTAATACATTGGCATTACAAGTTTTGGCGTTATGCGGTTTAGCGGTATAGTGTTTTTTTTATGAAAACGGAGACATATAGTTGGGGACAATATCTGTACTAGGGCATATCTTTCTTGTCTGTCTGATCTGAGGCGCCAGGTCAGCCCTACAAGTACAGAGTAGGCACAGCAGGAACCAGCTATTGGTGACGCACATTGGGAAAGTATTCCTTCCCCAGAGAGTGTGATAGACAACAAACTTTCGAGCATGGTGTTACATCACACGCGGTTCTAACTGCTAGTAAATTCTATTCTAACAGTACGAAACAGAATACAACTTACAAATGTCATCATCAATTGTACTATAACGTCCTATAGCAGTAGGTATATATATATTCCGTACTGCCTCTACATTCTGCAAAGCGGAAGTTTCTAGATTCATTTACAATTGTGTTGCACTATAAAGTCACAAGAAATGCACTAAAATGGCAGTTAACTCAATCGCTCTGCACTTTGCACCCCGGAGACGGAGAAGCTATATTGGAGCTCTTCTCGAAGTTTCCTCGCAAGGGTTCCGTCGGTAACCGAGTCAGGCCGCCTCGGACGTAATTGGCGCAATTTGATCCGACACTCCACTCTACAGCGGACCGCCATTAGGACGCAGGACGCTAAACGTCCGCTAAAAATGCCACTCTTAATACCGCCCTCCGGAAAACTATCTCTCCGCCTCTATTCCCTGATGAAACGCCGACAAAACTGAATTGTTTCTTTTATCCCACCGAAAAATATTTTCGTGTGAAATTGAACGAAATCCCAGTGGTTAGAAAATGTTTTTCAAACTTTTGTTCGCGGTAGCTTTGTTTAGAGCACGAGACTGAAGATTCAAGACAGATATGCTTCGAGCACGGGAGGGTTATGATCACTAGTTCAGCGACTATATTTTACTGTGTAAAGCCTGTTTAGCTGTATGATTAATAGCAGTATATAATTTAGTAGCCGTACCCGACTCCTTATAGTAGGTCAGCACGAACTAAGTCTAGAACGGCACGCATGTGCCAAGTTTATTTCTTACGATACTAGATACACTTCGTGATAAATACAGTGAATCGGTTTCTTCTAGGCAAGCGTGGTCCGTCGTAGACCGCATCATCGCTTAACAACAGGCAAGATGGTGGTTAAGACGCGGTACAATCGCAAAACTTACCAAAAGAAGTGTTTTTAAACGCTTTGTGTGACGTGACAAAATTAGCTGATCAGATAAAAAAAATACTACAAGTAGAAAAAACCCCTTGGTAATAATCTTAACCGAATAAATTTTTTAACAATTGTCTAGACTCTTAAAAAAACATATTACAAATTGCACAATAAAAATAGCTTCTGAATTGAAGAACTCTGAATTTTCAGCGACAACAACATATTTTTTTTGTACGAATTATATAGCCAGACTAGTCTTTTAAAACTTTGACCAGTTAATTGTTGAAATTCATTTATATAGTTTGATATATTAAATAAAAACCCTCAAAATAATATAAACACAAGCAAATATGATGATATACGATTTACGACTTTAAACAAAGCCGTTTTAGATAGCAAATAGATCATGGCGTGAGCGGGTGAAAAACGAATTTGAAATCGTGATCAGACCGCGCCTTAAGAGCAAGCCTATTTTCTATAGTAATAACTAAACACCTTGAAGTTTAGTTTACCTCTATTGGTAGTAATGCCGGCGCGCGGCGGCTGGTGTCGCGGAGATGCTAATGTTTAGTGTAAGTACTCATTTTGTTTTCGGTTTATATGAGGGTCACTGACCTTCTCGGGACTCGATGTATCTCGTGGTACGCGCACTGAACTCGTTATAAATGTTGTATCACCAACGGAATACTAACACGTCAAGTCTCACTTATTTGCATTTCACATTTGCCGTAATCTGTTAATTTACATGAATACTAGAAAAACAGGTAACCAGTGAAAACAGTAGTATTGTTTCTATGAGCACTCATAGAAACAATACCAAATGTGAATTTGTCACGCAGTTTGTATAACAACAGTCCCTCCACTTACATGTCCCGCGGTAGAAACGCTTGCCAATTGAGTGATCTCAAGCAAGTTATTGTTCTGTCAAATTCAACCAGAACAATTTTTTTAATGAGTTTTTTGTTAACATGAAAATAACCAAAATTCGATTCACAATGTCTCAATACAAGGCAGGAATTAGGGAAATGGTCTCCCTACTAACAATATAGGTAACATAAGTCAAGGGAACACCACACGTATCCATCTTCAAAGAGATATTCCGGATAAAGGACACTAATCATATCATATCGGTATATCCTTCAAAGAATTCCTTTGTCATGCACGTCTAGTCATATCATGCTCTTGCTGTTTTATATTATCCTGGTGCTTACGAACAGACGAGAGCGTGACTTTGTCCCGGGTCAAAACAACAGAATAATTTATCAACAATGTTACTTTATCGATGTATTTTCAAACGATAGATCCTAGATATAGACACACTTAAGTCATTTTATGCGAAAGTTTATCCAAGGCATTTGCATTTCTAAACAATGGCAAGGGTTTTTATTAACTAAACACAAGTTTACTAACACTAAATTAATTAAACAGAAGATAGTTGGATTACCCATAGATCGTTGAACCGTGAACCGTTGAAGACAATTCAAATGCTAAAGCCCACTACCAGTTGGCAGCGTACCCAGAATGCTTGCGATATTACCGCAAAGGCAATGCTATACGTTGACCTAGAAAACACCATCATTTTGGTCACGCGTCGCATTGAATCAGCTACAGGCGCTCTAATACATTTTTGAAATGAGAACAACCCAGTCTCAACCCCAAACGGCTCAAATATGTAAACACTGTCGAAATTAGTATATTTGTGCGTTTGTGCTGCACCGCCAAATCGGCCGCCGCGCCAACTTTATGTATCAAAAAGATGTGATGGTACTAAACTATCGGCGCAAATCGCGTGCCACACAAAGGGACAATAAAGTAATACCATCCCAAATTTACATCGATGTACCATCCCAACTTCTCGGGCATTAGACAAGTGTTACCTATGCTAACTCTCTTTGTGGCCAAGCATTGAAAAAGCTATATCACCAAGATCTCAAAGTATTGGTAGAGTCAGCGGAACCACTACAAAATATAGTTCGTGATTTGAACTCTACACAAACTCCCTTATATACTCGTAGACAAGTGTAGGTAACGTCTCTGGAGTATCGAATCAGCGTCGGTTGTCACACTCGTATGGTTATGAATCAGCCGCGCCCTTTGTCCGCGATGCTCGGAGGAACTAGCCGAGCTCACGGAGCACGGCCGGCCCGGCCCGGGGCCGTGACGGGTCCGGGATCACGTATTGTGCTGGCTCGGGGGAGTGAAACTTGATTGTAGTATCACAAGTCAAGGTGGCGATTCAATCAACGACAGAACTTGTTTCTCCTCTGACATTTTACAAGCGATGGGTAATTTTCCTTCTACGGTAAGTATGGAATTTAGGACGCCAAATTTCTGAAATTAAGCTTCGTATTTATGTTATAAATGTGTCTTATCTATACTAGTCTATACTAATATTATAAAGAGGAAAGATTTGATTGTTTGTTTGTTTGCATTGAATAGGCTCCGAAACTACTGAACCGATTTGAAAAATTCTTTCACTGACGGGAAGCTACACTATTCCCCGGGTGACATAGGCTATAATCTATACCCGTGCGAAGCTGGGGTGCGTTGCTAGTTATAAGTACATATCTTTCAGATCAGATCAGACAGATGTATACACACGGCAGTGTCGGTAATGTGTCAGGCCAAGCGACCGCGAAACGATAGGGTGTCTCCCTTGTACCATATTTCGAGTTGTCGCGGACACCTAACGGCATACGCATTATTTAAATTATCATTAGTTATTAACCAAGAAGCTCTAATTACTACATATTATGGCAGTATCTATTCTGCGACACGGCATTATTTTATGGGACTTGAACTCTAATGACTTTGGAACTCTACTGACAAAAAATATTACTTTCAAAGCCCAAAAGAGGTGCGTCAAGGCAATGTTCCATCTTACAAGACTGACAGCATTCTTACCAGCAAAAGACTAAGAAAGAGGGTAGATCGTTATGTCTACACCTAACTTTTTAACTGTTCGACCAACCACCCGCATTCTTCAGGCTTCCCGTGAACATGGTGCATGTAACTGCGCCGAAATATCGGGAGCTCATTCCACAACCTTACCACGGTAAATATCCCGTAAATAATCATATAACTTTAGCATTCTTACATTAGAAATAGCAACTTTTGTAAAATCAAGTCAACATCTCTTTGGTAGCTGGACTAATGCAAGTATTCGAACTCGCACACATTACATATAAATACAAATTTTTATATAAAAAACTCAACGGTTCGTCTGAAAACCGGCGCTGACAGTCCTTGACCATTCGACACTGATTGTAAGCTTTAGATATTAGTTCTTTGAAGCAATGTGGAAATAAAATGTTTTTTATTTTCTTTCTAAATGCTAAATTGTGTTTGTTGGTGTGTATGTCGCTGTTTCACGCAACAATATATAGAGCAACGATTCGATGTAATGTTTTGTATAGAGATTGTTGAGAGCCAGATGGATAGGAAACTGGGAGAAACCGTGGGGCGTAGTTAGTTGGAACATAAACAGAGAAACTCTCGTAAATACACTCTGTTTTAATGGAATTGCGATACAAATAGCATTAATTGTAACAAAAACGAAGTAACTGTAATGACTAATAATTTATTTACGATCTATTTAATCAATCTTAACTTTCTCAGTAGAAGCAACATCGCGTAGTCAACATAATTGGCTATTCCAGGAGCGAGCCCAGGGGAACCTGGGGCTCTCCCCTCACTCACTAGCCCCTCTCTGACTTGTACCCGATATAATTAATAATCTAAGGGTCGCCGCACACGACGCTGATCATGCTCGATTCGCACACTTCATAAACATGGTGTAATAGTTTTAAATCTGCCGACAGCGGGAGAAGTCACGACGGGGGACGTCGCGTCAGCCCGAGAGGGGACGCGTCCGTATCATAGAAACCTAATTTATATGCAGATGTTGCTGCCCCAGTTCTTGGGATCAACGACCTTTTAACGGCCGTGTACTTCACAAAACTATCGGATATTACTCTGGAGACCATTTCCCTTTCATCCCTTTCGTACTTTATGTATGTATTTAATTTTGACAATCTAAAAACCTTTCGAAGAATATAAAGCTTAGTATAAATTGTGTGCTGAATTCATTGCAATAAAATTCCGTAATCCTAAAAACTAAAATGTATTACTTGATAGATCAACAAACTGAATAAAATAATTAATTTAACAAAAAAAAAGTTTTTTTTAAACAATCTTTACATTTTCATCTCAGCAAACCCTTTCATTTGATACCTACCCATATCATAATGGTAGCTAAATAAACTACTTAATTTTAACTAAACAAAATACAAGGTAACACTTACACTATAAAAACAGTTAGACTGCCCATAGACCGTTGAAGGTCTAAAAACAATCCAAATCCTCAAGCCCACTATCAGTTGGCAGCGTACCCAGCATGATGGCGGCATTACCACCCTGAATGGTAATGCTTATACATTGAGCGAGAAACACGCAAGCATTTTGGTCACGCGACGCATTAACCAGGTGCTGTAAAAGATTTTTGAATATGAGGTGAACTCCCGGTCCCCAAGGGCCCAATGTCTCGAACCCAAACGGCTCAAAAATTTAACCACTTTCAAAATTACACCAACGTTAGCATATTTGAGTCGCTTGTGCTGCTCTGCCGAATTGGCAGCCGCGCCAGCCCTACCTTGTGTCTCAGCAAGATGTGACGGCGCCAAAGTATCGACACACGTTGCGTCCCATACAAGGGGCACGTCCATCGTCACGCGCAAGACCGCTCGGTTCAAGCGGTCCGCACAGCTGCGGCGGTGGAAAAAACCCTGCGTATGATGTCGTTCAGGCTGGCATTTCGGCCAATACGACCAGCGCTCCGAGCAAGAGAGACCATGGTGACCGAGCTGGTCAACTGCAGTACCACACTGACAACGATGGGGCTCACAGCACCTTGCACCTTTTTTTTTAACCTGTACTTTAAAAGTCACTATTGCATTTTTACCCTTCAAAAAGGACAATCCTGTCGACGACGAGCCGAGGCGTCCGAGATTAGCCCAATCTCCCCGCGACACGTGCGCATGCATTTCATTTCAGCTGCCGCACGCGCGACTAGAGGGGTCATAGTATGTGACCTTCCGAGGGTGTACGTGTAGGTATAAGTAAACAGAGAAGGGTAAACTTACTAGTTTATTATCTGATAGACCGTTAGCGTTCAGCTTAAGTCCGGAGGCACGTTTTCCGAGGTCGCTCGCATATATCATTGATAAAAATGGCATTACTTACGTGCTAGGTAGAACCTATCTACACATCAAAACTCATCCAAATCCATTCAGTCGTTCGTGTTACGTGATTGTAAATCATAATTGAATCGATTGCCAGTAGTTGTGCGTAAAACAAACATCTGTATGTCGATCCTGATTAACGTTATAATTTACGATAATGATGTTTTTACCGATCGGGAGTAAAGCTCATTATAAATCAAGCTTAATTGACAGCTTATGTTCGAGTGTCAGTGTTTATGCGCTGATGTGGGCTGATGTGTGTGACTGGTGCCGCCGGGCCGAGGCCGGCGGGCGGGCCGGTAGCCGGGCAGCTCTCGCGCCGGCACCGGCGCCGCTCGCCGGATACTGATAATGCCACTACTACCCCACCGTCACACCGTCCCGACTGCATATTGTCAACAAATAGAGCGGCCATTTTCCGCCACTAGATCGCGTTGTCCCGTTTTCTGTGAAATTATCATCATCATCATCATTTCAGCCTATGATGTTCCCACTGCTGGGACTCTGGCCTTCTCTCAGAGAGAGAGGATCTGTGAAGTAGCTGCAACTGATTCAGCTACCGGGTGTCTTCGAGGAAGGCTAGCAGCTCGCTGGCGCCAGCGCAGCCCGCGCTCTCAGGGTTGAATTGTCACTGTCCACTAGTGGTGTGGGGGACAACGGGAGTGATCGGTTCCCAGCGACCCTAAGATGATATTTTGCTGTTTCGCCTCGCTGCTACACTACAGTATCATGCGCAACTGTTTCTTCGGCCTCCGTGCACTCTCTGCAGAGGACTGTCTGTAACCACCATCTTTAAAAAGGTTTTTACTTAGAGAGCAGTGTCCGGTGACGACTTCAAATTTTTGCCGGAGTTTGTCACAATTGGTATTCAAGAGATTTCGGGATTACCTCGGGTACAACTCGGGGAGGGCCTCCTTGACTGCAGTTCTAAATATCTGATCTACCCAGAATTATTTGTGTAAAGTTGTGGATAATTCACCAATCCAGGATCGAATTCAAAGACAGATAGGTATAACCGGCTTGGGTCCTAGCTATGGGCCGCTTACCGAGCTGGGCGGGGGAGCACAACCGAAGGAATTGTTCAGACTGAATTTACAATCTAAAAATATTGATTTTACACTCTGAAATAGTTTCTAACTACACGTATCCATATCTAATTTTCAATAGAAAATTCCAAACTAAATGTAAGTCGTTTCCAGTTATATACATTGTTTTCAGCGTAATTTTAGAAAATTTTAGTAATGTTTCAGCCAACTGAAGGCCACCCATTCATTGTTGACACAAATGCTGTTGTTCCCGTGACAATAGACCGTGCCGGCTGCAGACAGACGTGTCATGTCTGTGGATTAGGTAAGTATCCATTATGGTAATAGGCATTGCATCATGCTGAGGAGTTCGCAAGTCTGTGGAATGCACTCAGACTGGTGCTAAGTGCTATTATCTTGCGATATCGGATTCCAGCGCTGGAGTCCAACTTCTCACCATAAAACCATTTAGAGTACCATTATTGTATTTTAGCTGCAACATCAACACTGGCGATAATTAATGAAGACTATGAATCCTGGATTACTATTGTGAATATTTTAAACGTTTCGCATGTAAGTAAATTTTTACGTCGGAGTTAGCGCACAAAATATAATGAGTGTTTGACACGAAGCCCCGAATGTTTGTATACTTCGGTTCATTTTGTTGTTTCTCCGTGTCCGTGTCTGCTTTAGCGCTATGAATAATGAACGTGTCATAGCGCTAACATTTTGTACACGTATAGATAACACAACCAGAGAATAAGAACATTTATGAAAAAATAATTAAGAAATACCTTTTTTTCGTGAAAAGTGGGGATGAAAACCAAATTACTATTCATCATCATCATTTAAGCCATAGGACGTCCACTGCTGGACATAGGCCTCCCCCATCGATCTCCAAAAGGGCCGGTTGGAAGCGGCCTGCATCCAGCGTTTCCCTGCGGTCTCTTTTAGGTCGTCTGTCCATCTTGTGGGTGGACGTCCTACGCTGCGCTTACCAGTCCGTGGTCTCCATTCCAGAACCTTTCGGCCCCATCGGCGATCTGTTCTGCGTGCTATGTGCCCTGTCTACTGCCATTTCAACTTGCTAATCTGGTGGGCTATGTCGGTGACTTTCGTTCGTCTACGGATCTCCTCATTTCAGATTCGAATTACTATTACGTACTGTAAATATCCACCCTGTATAGAATTTATTTATATCTAAGTGACGTATTGTTAAAACCTGGCGATAAATGTAGTCATCAAATAAACATCCCTCATTATGTAGGTACTCCACTGTAAGATCATATCTCAATCTCAGAAATGAAAGCGTGATTTGTATGATTTATAAGGATTTATTAATTAATCTCAATAACAACATGTTGTCTTTTCACTGTATGTTTTTCAACTGCCTAAATTTGTATTACTGACGTTGACATTTCAAGTTCTGTATCCATCAAATCATAAATCAAATGTTGCCATCCGAATAAAGTGTGTAACATCGTAGGGTACGAAGGAAAAACATAGCAATAAACTATTAATGGTCTTACACCACTGAGTGAGGAAACGTTGAAATAAAATTCAAAATCATCATGAGATATTCGAGTCCAGTTGGACTAACATCGATATTATTTTGTATCGGCCACGATAAGGTACATCCTAAATGTTTATTTGGAAAATTCTTTGCTAAACTTAAGATTTTTTTTAGACAGTCCTGAGTTTAAAATAGAAATTTTTCTTACTTTAAATAATATCAAGACTTACTTGAATCAAACAGCTACATCGCGAGCATCGAGAACTCAAGTAGGTACGTAGTTCAAACAAAAGATTCAGTTTATATTGTTTGAAAATCAGTTCAAAGTAAGTATTCAGTTTTTATAAAGTGTTTACTCGGCCAAACTTATAACAGGGAAAGTTGTGCAAGTTTCCATCGAAGATCACTTCACCCCAGTGAGTGATTAGGTACCTGCTATATATGCGTCATTAGGTATATATCTATACTCTGAAATAGATTCACCTTTTTGAATCTGTTTTACTTCACGGCTAATCTAAATAAAACATTTACAGAGTGTGTTAATTTCTCGTAAACAAGAAATTAATAATGCAGTGAAATTGACTAACGCTCTTCACGAAAGAAACTACACGGCTATATTTTTCCCTCACAGACAGGGGCAGGGCAGTAAACAGCGCATTACTGCAGGCTTCGAACCTGGCTGCAACACTCGCCGGGTGGATCGAGCCAACACTCGATAACTGTGGCCCTCCACTCGTTATATTAGACTTAGAGAATACGTACAACATACACACACACACACACACACACACACACACACACACACACACACACACACACACACACACACACACACATACACATATATACACACATATACACACACACACACACACACATATATACACACATATACACACACACACACACTCGTCCAAGATACCACAGTGCCTAAAGACAAGGGTCTTTGACCAGTGTGTGTTGCCATTGATGACATGATACTGAGACGTGATCCTTAAATGTTGGCCTTTTGGACACACAGCGGGCAATGGAGAGAGCTATGCTCGGAGTTTCTTTGCGCGATAGAATCCGAAACGTGGATATTCGCCAACAACCAGAGTCACGAACACAGCTGTTAAAATTTGCAAGTTGAAGTGGCAATGGGCAGGCCACATCGCTCGAAGAAACGATAACCGATGGGGTAGAAAGGTTCTTGAGTGGAGATCGCGAACCGGAAGACGCAGCGTAGGTCGCGGGTAGGCCTCCCACTAGATAGACCGACGACATTGTGAGAGTCACTGGCATCCAGTGGATGCAAAAGGCAGGCTGTCGTTCAGTGTGGTGGTTAAAGGGGGAGACCTATGTTCAGCAGTGGACGTCTTCTGGTTGATGATGATGATGACACACTACACTACACTACACATAAGATAAGATATATTTATTGCCAAAACAAACAAAACAATGTACATTTATCATGATAAACCATTAAAAACATCAGGAGAAACTATGTTTGGCAATAGGGGTACATAATTACTACACTAGCATTCTCAACAACAACAAATTAACAGATCTGATTATTGGGAGAACAGAAAAAGCAGTATAAGATTTTAATAACAGGTAGTAATTCTAAACTTGGTACATAGTTCTGGTTGAATCAAATGTTTGCTGGGTACGCTGCCAACTGGTAGTGGGCTTGAGCATCTGGATTGTCTTTAGACCTTCAACGGTCTATGGGCAGTCTAACTGTGTTTGTAGTTTTAGTTTTAGCTTGTATTTTGTTTAGTTAATAAAAAATCAAATGTTTATTTCTGGCTAGCGTGGCTCGGCTCGGCTCAGCTTCAGCATCTCGCTTGGTGAGTTTGTTGGCTCTCGAGCTCCACTATCACGAGGTCAAGCCGCTTTTAGTAGAATCAACTGCCGATATATAGTTGATTGAATCAGACGTTACTTTGCGGAAGTTCCTCTTCAAACTGTTTCACAGACGAATCTCTAGTGTATTTCTGCTTTACTTAAGTTTTGTCAAATTCCAAAACTTTAGATAGATAGATAGATAAACTCTTTATTGTTCACACCACACATTTCGTACACATGATAAAACAGCTTAAAAACTAGTGCAACAATCGGCGGCCTTATCGCTAAGAGCGATCTCTTCCAGGCAACCTTATTATATACTTTATTATAGCATATACTTTATTATAGCATAGCATAGCGTAGCGTAGCAGCACGCAGTAATAGCAGATAGTGATAGCAGACTGACAGCGGATGGTAACTTCCAGTAGTGGTATAGAGTACCTAGTTGTTGTAAACTCACGTCTCTCTCAACTAACTCCATCGAGCACGCAGACAGGCGGGTGTGAGACGCATTGCTCCGGTGAAAGAATTAACACTCAAAAAAGAAGCTGGTAGCGTTCGTCAGTATATTGGGTTCGAGGTTTGGGTTCAAAAAAAATTTTTGTAACAAACTGTGTAAAAGCTAAACCAAAGAGCTCAAACACATGTATACAGGTACTAAAGTTTAAGGGGGATATTCCGTTTCACAGTTTTTTCGCTCGCACATTTTCATATCACACAAACAAAGCTATTTTTTTAAAAGACTTCTGGAGGAGGTTGTCAGTTCGACTGTATGTTTATTTTGTATATTTGTTACGTGATTAATCCGCTAATTATGAATTGATAATTTTTTATTTGTTTGGTAGGTTACTTCAGAGGGTCCCAAATTTTATAGAACTACAGCGCTTTAAAAAAATCAACAAACCCAAAAATTTATATGTTACAGACAAAGTGATTAAGTAAAGATTATACATAATGACTTGATAATTGCCTAATTACTAAGTGGTGTAGATAAGCTGATAAATTATTTACTTTATCTAGATATTATTCATAATAGCTAGTGAGAGTTGGTTCAAGTAATAAAAAGGTACCTAACCTCCTTCTCCACTCCACATTTCGCCGGCGTGTCAGTTTTTAAGGAAGAGCTTATAATAATGAAATTAGTGTTTGGTAAGGTCACATGGGAAAACAATAATATCAATTCCTACAGTAATAATAAGCATTGCTTCCAGTGATTCCTTTTTCATTTAAAATTCCATCATTCGTAGTAGGTATTTGATGTACTTAGTACAGAAGTCATTGCGAGAACATTTCCTGAGATAACTATTGATGTTGTACCAATCACCGGCACTCATATTAGCGGTATGTTAAAAGCATGATGCTGTGACTCTAAAACTCGAGAGTTAGATAACTGTGCAATATTTAAAAATATAACTATTAGAACTGCGCAGTGTGAGTAACCGTTCGAGTGGTGTTGGAACACGTGGGAATCAAATGATTCAGGACGGGAACTAATCATCTATGATTAATCATCGTCAGCCTATTTGATGCTCCTCCATTGCTGGACGTAGGATTAAATAATAATAAATAATAAATAAATATCTGGGACATTTTTGCACACACGGTCATCTGACCCCAAACTAAGCAAAGCTTGTAATATGGCTGCCAGAAACTGATATACGTACATATATATTTTTAAATACATACTTAAATAGATATTAACACCCAGGCATAGAACAAACACAAATGTTCATCACACAAAATGTTTGTCCTAGATGGGAATCGAACCCACGCCCCCAAGCACAGGAGGTAGGTTCACTACCAACTGAGCCACCGGGGCAGTCCTCGGACCCGGGGCAGTCGGGGGGGCGGGGTATTCTGCTAAAGACCGCCACATGATGCGATCTTTTGCGTTACGCGACTCAGCAGTGCAAGTACCGTTCTTTATCGATGGTCAAATTTGACAGTTGTGGTCGTCAAATTCGATAAAATGCCATTTGAGCAATACTAGCTATGATCGATTCTGTAGCATTTTAACGAATTTGACGACCGATAAAGAACGGTACTTGCACTGCAGATCAGATAAACTAGGAAGATATAGTAAGGTGGCGTGGCGGGTGCGATTGCCTTTAGTCGGACTCACCCTGCAGACGATCTTGCCGCACTTTTTGGATGTGGACGATTCTTTAGTTCATTGGTGTCGCTACAAGTTTCTTAGTGTGCGTGAAAAATGAATAAGTAATTATACTGCTAAAACTGTAAGTACGGCTGTACTTAAAGTTTTAGCAGTATAATGAACAGAATGTAGGAAAAATGGAGTCATGCAAACACGAACGATAATTATTGTAATAAGTATTATCTCCTTGTCTGATCTGCGTTACGTGTCCACTTGCCACCAGCCGCCTGCAGCAGGTCGTGGCTCCACCTGGCTGCAGGGTACTCTGTGTGTCGATACGTGGTCTCCACAAGTGATCCCGTCTACTACACCGTCGGTTTATGGCCAGCGTTGTCACTTCAGCTTGCTAATCCTTTGAGGTATAGGTTACTTTTCGGTTATTATCATCCTTCCTTAAGTTGACGATATGAATTATTATTATTTTTTGTTTTATTATTTCTGTAATGCAATTATATAGTCTAATTTAATCAATTAAGTAATTATTATTGTAATTTTTCTCACTTTAAGTGAACATTTGTTATTTGACGTGTAAATTGACATTTTATCAATAAATTACTTATGACTTATGACTTAAACATTTCTTCTCTACATAGTATAAATTAAAGTCGCTTTCTGCGTCTGTCTGTCTGTATGTCTGTATGGCCGCTAACTCCTCCTAAACCACGCAACGGAATTTGATGCGGTTTTCACTATCAGTTAGATACATTTTCACTTAAGGTTTATATATATATAACAAGCGACCCGCCCCGGCTTTGCACGTAAATTATACCCGTGCGAAACAGGGTGGGCGGGTCGCTAGTTGAAAATAAAATAGAGAAGAAAGAAGTAGAAACCATTATAATAATAATCAACAATAAGGAAAAAAAAAAAAAAAAATGCACTTGGCTTTGGCCCTTGCTTAGTAAACCTCCTGTTGCAGGAGAGAAACGATTTTCGTTACACAACACAATAATAATAATAATATTCATTTATTTCAGACAATGTCCATATTGTTACAAATTAAAATTACAAAATTCTATATCAATTCTTAATTAAAAATGTTATATTATAAAACAATAAATAAATAAAAACAAATTATAAATAGTAATGCAAGATATTAGAAAAATATAGAAAACTTAAATTATCTTAGTCTAAACATAAAAAGTCAAAATTATGAAAAAAGTTAATCTAGCTTATCTGACGAGACAGTAAATCCTAAAACGCTTGTAGATAAGTACACCGTATTGATATTAAAGTCACGTAGTTTTAAGCTTTTAGAAAGTCCAGTCCGCGTTATACTGTGAGTAGGTATGTAGTTGAAGGCCCCGAGCCGACGCACTGACTACTTACTACACCTTTGTAATTATTTATTAAGGTTAATATTTTAATGCGTAATGTGTGTTTTTAGGGTTCCGTACCTCAAAAGGAAAAAACGGAACCCTTATAGGATCACTTTGTTGTCCGTCTGTCTGTCCGTCTGTCAAGACCCTTTATCTCAAGAAGGCGTAAAGGTATCAAGTTGAAATTTATACTAAATACTTGGGTCTACGGTTTCTTTCGGCTGTAAAAAAATAAAAGTTGTAAGTCAACGCAATCAAAAGATATGAACGTTTATGTCGCATATTTTGCGATTTCACAGGGAAGTCAAAACCTATAGGGTACTTCCCTTTGACCTAGAATCATGAAATTTGGCAAAAGGCAAGGTCTTATAGCAAATATATAGGAATAAATGTGAAAGTTACAAATTTGAAGTTATATCATTTAAAAATAATTATTTTGATATTACAAACTTACATTTTGTAGTTGGAATGTATAGAAGAACCTTATAGTTAACTACAAAGTTAAGTTTGTCTTTCAATATTTCAACTTTAGGTTTTTTTTTGGACTCGTACTGAGCACGAGTGCTACTCGTACTTGTCCGGTTTTTTTTTTCTTACTCTTCTCAGCAAACCTTTTCATTTGATACCCACATCGTGAAGGTGCATAAAAAATTATTTTGCCATCTTTGGGAGTCCGCCATATTGGATTTGAATGATGTCACCTAACCATACATTGTCATCCAAACTAAACGTGAAGGTCAATCGGTTCACGATAACTGTCCAGAATTCAGTTGCAAGATTTGTGCAACAAGCTTGTAAAAATAACGGATTTATCGTAAAATAAGCGCTCGACCATATCTACAGTTTGTAAGTTTAGTACGTTTGGAGTTAGTGTCGGTACTTGTAAATCCCTTGTAATACAACAGACATTACATTTTCAACAAACAAGTTTGACCGTGGATCTTGTTGATAACTTGTGACGTTTTGCTTAGTATAATTTAAGTTTATGTGCTGTGGTAGTACAAAATAGGTTGTAACAAGTAATTTCTCCATTTTCAATTTAAATTTTTTTTGTTGTTGAGGAAAACCGAAGGTAAAAATACGGCTTATAACAATCTAGTTACAAATACGAACCTAATGACAACTCACACATCGAAATAATATGTATAAAAAAAAAATACAAACATACATACAACACTCGTTTGATTTAACGGAATATTTACCGTGAATTATCGGGAGCTCAATCCACAACTTGATCACGGTATATATCCCGTTAATAATCACATAACAACGATATGTCACATAACTATGTATACAACATACATAGACCCGAAAAACATTACCCTCCTTTTTGGGCAGTCGGGTAAAAATAAGTTGCACTAGATAAGTACCCACACTATATCCAGAGTAACCGATAAATGTGTCGAGGCATTCTGAATGGAGTCTGGTGTTTAATCGAGCGAGTTGAATAATTTGATTCAGACGCTAAAAGCATTTCTCTGTACCGGCCCTCAGTGATCAGATCAGCCTGCTCCCAGAATATACGAGAGCTGCTTAACTGGTCAAAGCTTTCTTTCTGCCAAATTATTAGGCGGAGTGCATTTACATTTATTATTTGGAGATATCATTTGATAAATTATACAGCTTCTTGTTGAGAGACGCAATAATACTATTGGAGATAATAAAAAATGTTCCCAATTTATTAACAGCTTTAGAAAAGCAATTTCGATGCTGAGAAAAGAATGATCAAAAAGATGAGCCATTAATTCCTGTCAACAGAACATTAATGGCGACCTTCGCACGGTATCTGGACAGGCGCCTACCTGGTGAGAGATTTTTTAAATTGAGGTATGTTTAATATATTCGTGAGGCTCAATGCGTGTCCGGTCCGGCGAACCTCGCACAGGGTTATACATTTCACGTGTATCGCGACAACCAACCATGGTATTAAATAATACAAACTCGTGGGTGACAAAGGCCTACGTGGTGACGCTCTCTGTGTTACCAGTAGCATGAAATCATAACTCCCCAATCAATCTCCGTGTATTATGTGGTAATCTAATAAAACAATGTTTTTTTAATCGTGAATAAGTCCACATTTGACCTCCAACTCGCCTGTTGGTAAGCGACGATGTGGTAGGTATGTGGTTTTGATTTAAATAATATTTTTATATAATAAATTCGTGTTTAACTGCTTCAATTGTGCGGAACAGCAAAATGACAAATGAAATAGTTTATTTTATTTCAAAGATTATGAACAAAGTTTCACTACCTATGTCTGTGTTTGTTGCATTGGAGTTGCAACTGGACAGTGACGTAAGCTTGTGTCACTCCCGGAATAGCAGACCTTGTTTTATTGAAGTCAATAATAACTTACTTTCTAATAACTTAAAAATATATCCGAAGGACAACGCTCACCACAATGTGGGCACTGGCATCCACCTCATAGCAATGATGTGAAATCGTTAGACGTTATACAACTGTTAGCTGGCCGACGTCTCTTACCTGCGTCGGAGAAGGAAAAGTATACAAAAACACTACACACTAAAAAGACTGTTTCATGACGCCTAGGTTATTTTTTTTTTTTTTTTTTTTATGCCATTGGTGGCAAACAAGCAGACGGGCTGTCTGATGGAAAGCAGTCACCGTCGCCTATGGATACTTGTAACACCCGAGGCATCACAAATACGTTGCCGACCCTTAAGAACTCGATATGTTTGCCTGAGCACTACTCATGGTCTTTCAACTGGCAACGGGCTATTGTTATTTGTTAAGTACTAGTTAGTAATTATATTATGACGTAAATTAAGTTTAATTCTAGATTTCTTCCTTGCATCGTGCTCATAATGATATGACATGATAAATATATATTATAATGTACAACGATGCTGGTATTTCAACAAGTTATTTTTCTGTAAGCTTCTTCAGTTTTAAATTTAGTCATATACTGTTTGTTGATCCATAAATATATTAAAAAAAACTGTTTTCTATGCTTTAACACACATTATGCTTTATCACACAATACTGAGTAGTTAGTACAAGGGCCAGTTAGTTGTACATTTGAACTGGCTCTAACTCTACAAAAGTGATGAGACGACTTGTACCGCCCTATTAAGGTAGAGCGAGTTGTTTGTTAGACGAGCGAGTGTTTCACTGACTGGTGCTTCACTATACCTGTTCAGTATATATATACCTGCTCGTGTAGAGTATGTGCTTATATGTTTGTATTTTCTAGTAGAGGAGGTATATTGTTGGTAGATTGTTCAATTTGGTTCAAAATGTAAACAGCCCCTTGTGTATGAAGTGCCGGTAACTCGTAGCTAAGCTGGAACTCCTCCTAGTTTTTGTTTGCGAGTAATTTGATGTTTATATCGATACCTCGTTGATAGGTTAAATGTGTTTGTGACGTCACGGCGGAAGGCACGAACTGACTCCATTTAGAGGATCCAGGCGACGCGCCGCATACTGATCAGCTCGATAATCTTCGGGAATGTTTCCCAACTTGGCCGGATTAGAACGCTTTTAATCGATAAATATAATACACTAGCGACCCGCCCGCCCGGCTTCGCACGGGTGTAATTTACGTGCGAAGCCGGGGCGGGTTGCTAGTTATATATATAAACCTTCCTTGAAAATGTATCTAACCGATGGTGAAAACCGCATCAAAATCCGTTGCGTGGTTTAGGTGGAGTTAGCAGCCATACAGACAGACAGACAGACGCGGAAAGCGACTTCAATTTATACTATGTAGAGATGAACCTTCCTTGAAAAAAACCGCTTCAAAATCCGTTGCGTGGTTTTAAAG
Source organism: Agriopis marginaria (assembly GCA_932305915.1). NCBI lineage: Eukaryota > Metazoa > Arthropoda > Insecta > Lepidoptera > Geometridae > Agriopis > Agriopis marginaria. Next base: position 223,876 of record OW029919.1, read on the forward strand.
ATTTAAGCATACACAGGGACGGACAGATAGCGATAGCGACTTTGTTTTATACTATGTAGTGATAGTGATAGTGATTATATTATAGTGAAACTGCACAGAGGTGGTAGATATGATACAGTCCCTCGCTGCGTCGGAGACCTGTGGGTCGTCGTACGCTGCGCTTACAGGTCCGTGGTCTCCATTCGCAAACTTTTCAGCCCCATCGCCCACCTGTTCTACGTGATATGTGCCCTGCCCACTGCCATTTCAACGCTGTCTCGGTAACTTTCGTTCGTCTACGGATCTCGACTCATTTCTGATTTGATCTCGTAGAGAAACCCCGAGCATAGCCCTCTCCTCAGCTCGTTGTGCGACTTTGAGCTTGCTTATGAGGCCCAGTGAGGGACTGGATCAGTTCGACGGTACCCAGTTATAGTATCGACATCCGTATTACAAATTGTGAAGTTACAGATCGATAAATAAGTTAAAATTATCTTCCATATTATCGTGTAATGCTCCTGATTTCAGTCTTCATAGAAAATGGCCGAGGGTGTCGAACCAATCACTCGTTTTCTCCATGCCCGTATTATTAAACAACTCTCTCTCTCTCTCTCTCTCTCTCCTTCTTATCCATCATCCTAGTTCCATTCCTTATTTGTGTGAGATTATCTTTACTATTCCAATTTGACCGCAACTTGTGCCGTAATAAAATAAACAAAGTAGAAGGTGGTTCCGTGAGGAGGTAGGGTGTGTTACGCATATTAGAGCGTGTCAAGTCGTGGGGTTATGTTCTGTGTGACGTCACGATACGAGACACAGTAACTATTGCTTGATCTGTGGCACGAGGTAGCGGCGGAGGTTGCGGGGGGGGGGGGGGGGGGGGAGGTGTCCTTGAACTGTGACGTCACGCTGCAAGGTCGTCGGCCGAAAGCTTCGTTTATTTGCATCGTAAGTGCGTCTGTGGACGCTACGTGGTAACGGCGCCACTTTGGACGGTGGGGCGGGGACGCTGGATAGAGGAGATTCTTTTTAACCTCGGAGGGGTGTTATAAGTTTAACTTGTATATCTGTCTATGATTTGTAATTCGTAGCCCAAATGGCTGAACTGATTTTGTTTTTTTTTTGTTTGAAAGTTGATTTGATAGATAGTGTTCATAATTAGGATTCAAGAAAATACTGTTCAGCTGTTTAAAGATTATCAGCTCTTATATAGTGGGTTAAGAAAAACAATTTATACATGTATATTGATCATTCCGTATACGTAGATCTTAGAACGAATCTTTTGTACATATCGTAGCTACAGCGAACTAATAACTACAGTTCGCTGCATAGCTATGATAGAAACTGTTGATATGTTGTAAAATAATAATAATAAATATTCGGGACATTTTTGCACACACGGTCATCTGACCCCAAACTAAGCAAAGCACACACAACACACCTACAATAACAAACACACACCTACAACAACACACCTACAACAACACACCTACAACAACACACCTACAACAACACTCACACAATAACACACCCACAACACTCCTACAATAATAATTTACTTCATTGCTTGAGAGGCTACGTTGTTATTTTGGGAACGGTAGGTACCTAAGGTTGTCTGGAAGAGATCGCTCTTAGCGATAAGGCCGCCGATTGTTGCACTAGTTTTTAAATGAAATTTGATTATGAAATTTGTAGTGTGAACAATAAAGAGTTTATCTATCTACCTGTGTAATTGTATTATTAAAGACCCCTTGACCCCTGATCCACTCGCAGCAGGTAAACATCCGCGATTGCACCACTGCACCAGATTACACAATAGTTCTATACACTAAAGAATAGATAACAGTATGTACTACACTACAACAATGGCTTACAATTAGAGCCCGTTAATTGATATTGAATATGGGGTCCGTGGGTTACTGAGGTACTACACTACGTGGGTTACATTTTTTTTTTCATATATTTAATAATAGGCTTGCATTTGACCGCCAACTCGTCTGCTTTTACGCGATGATGCGGTCTACGATGGAGCACGCTTGCCTAAAAGAAATCGATTCACTCGTGATTTGAAGACACCTAGATTGTAACTAATATTCGGGACATTTTTTTCACACACGGTCATCTGACCCCAAACTAAGCAAAGCTTGTGATATGGCTGCCAGAGACTGATATACATACATATATAGTTTTAAATACATACTTAAATAGATATTAACAACCAGATATAGAACAAACACAAATGTTCATCACACAAATGTTTGTCCTACATGCTAACTATACTATACTAACGGGGATCATCCATTTAGGCAGCGCATTCCACAGGCTAGTTTGCACAATTAAAGTGGAATCAAAGCGCTTCGTACGACTTTTCGGAATATCAACCATAAAGAGGTGTCCAGGTACTACCGTACCCGTGGGTTACTGAGAACTAGCTTTAACTCACTGATATCGGCATAGCTGCAAAGTATTTTTGTAATACTCACAATAGTTTAGTTGGAAATGGAGTTTTTACAAAACCAATGATAAGATACAAACAAAATACCAATTCGTACATTCAAACATTCCGACGTGCAGAGATAAGTAGATAGAGACCGCTAGCCGGTGCATGGTCCAACTTACAACACTGGTCGTGTTGATCTGGGGTTTCAGATCAACTATGTGCGATAGCTTTCATTTTTTATGAGATTGTACATGCTTGTAACATGTTTTAACCCCCGACGCAAACAGAGGGGTGCTATAAGTATAATGTGTATTTCTGTGTGTCTGTCTGTGGCATCGAAGCTCACAAACGGCTAAACCAATTTAGATTTGGTTTTGTTTGAAAAGAGACTTTATCGAGAGTGTTCTTAGCTGTTTTAAGAAAATCTGTTCAGCTGTTTGGGGATTTTCTGCTCTTTTATTGAGCGTTGTATTTATACTGGTTTATGAACTTTTAGCATATTTTCCCGAAATAAAAAGTCGTACACTATATCGTTCCAGAGTAAACACAGACTAGGTAAAACTACTACAGAGTAATGCAATATATCGAAATTCACGTACAATTAACTAAAGTTAGGTACGTACACGCTTAGTCGTAATTATTAACTTTTCTCAAACATAGTAAATCATCATCATCATCATCAGCCAAAAGACGTCCACTGCTGAATATAGGCCTCCCCCTAAGGCCCCCAATGATCCCCACGCTTGGCAGGCGGCTTGGGGATCGCAGGAGGTTCCACCATATAAGTAGGAGGATGCTGCTGCCCATCCTCTAGTGGTTCTGTTCGCAGTTTTAGGACATACCCGGGTCTATAGTAAATATGGGTTCATAATGCAATGTTTGGGGTTCATAATACAAATTTTTTGTTTTTGAAAAAGGGTAGAAAGAAAGTGTTTTTTTTCGAAAAGTCGTAGAAAAAAGTTATTTATTTTGATGTACCTGTGTTAGGTTAGGTGAGTGACCTTGTGAGTGTTAAGAGGATGCCAACTGTTTACAAGTAACCTTGTATATACTATCTTAGTAGAATATATAGCAGTGTACGGGCGGCAGCGCAAGAGCCGGGCGCACGAGCTGCATTGTTCGGTAACATTGCGTGTCCGTCGGACATTCACTACAATGTCCAATTGACCGTTGGACGCGTTCTCGATGGAAACGACCCGAACTTGACCTCCTTCCACAGTGCACTTCCGCATGGACTCGAATCTGTTGTTTCACAATACAAGCTTGCGCTCGCTGGGTATCGTGTCCTACGTGCTAATAGGAGGTACCATAAAGTGGCTGTAATACACATAGCGTCGAATGACCTCACTGAATCTACATGTGCAGATGTGTCTACGTAGACACGACAGCGTGGTTTCATAGAGAAATGTTGTTACAATAGCCCGGCCGCCAAGTGGCAGCAGGAACACTGACCTAAAAAAAAAAAAACGAGAATCCATTGGTTAGAAACGTAGGTTAGAAAACACAAATTGTAACTGACATAAAGGCATGTTTTCACGAACGATTTATTACTGACAGGCATCGACTTAAAAGGGGTTTGTATAAAAGCCTTGTTTGTTTGTTTTGTAAGCTGGTGGTCTAAACCTCTCAAATGAAAAATAGAGCTTAGTGATTTAATATTTTTTTGCTGATATTAACTTTACACTGGTAACTGACTAACTATGTGCATAAATTAATTTCTGAATTCTGTTTTTAAACTCGTACTTAATAACTGTACTTATACGTCGTGTGAAATAACACGGTGAAACATGTAAGTACCTACTTTCTTATTGTTTTCAAAGCTTTAGAAAAGCCTTTTGTAAAGTTTTCACCACTTTACTAGGGCATGACTTTGACTTACTTTGCTTGACTCTGACTGTGACTGACTCGTTCGACTACATTTCATCAAACTTGATAGTAATTTGATACTTGACACTGGCAAATAAATGCACAGGAGTGCGAAGCCAAACTCCTCACAGAGGAAAGAACAACGTATCGCGTGTGAAGATGACCACTATATAAGTCATTACTATGAATGCGGGTACAGTAAAGCGAGTTTTTGCGTGTCGGGTGTCATATAGCCGGCCGAGCCTCCCGAGTGAGGAAATTAAGCTAAATGCTCGGAATGCGAGTGAAAGTTACACTTTTTGACACCGATGTATTAATTCCCCGCCCCGCGGCGCCACTTACTTGGAGTGCGCTGTAATTAACATGCTCACTGGGGTAATAACCCATAGTAATCTCGTGTGTTTACTTTCTCTACAGAAAATTATTCAGTTCTGGGAAAGAAAATATTTTGTATCTAGAATAAAGTCATCACTTCCTTAACTTATTCGTTACTAGATAGTACCAGGAATAAAAGGTACATAATACTAAACAGTTAGGACAGCAGGAAAGCAGTGGACAAGGCTAGTACAGGACCGGAAAAGATGGCGCGCTGAAGAGGAGACCTATACCCAGCAGTGGGTGGAGAATGGTTGATGATGGCAGTTATCACACGAGAATAGAACCACGACGTGATCAAAATCATGTTCTTGTTGAAAAGTGTACCAACATCGTGGAGAAAACAGTAAATCTAGTCAGAATTGTGAATGATAAGCTCCACGCGCAAACCACATACATTCCGCGATAATCTAGCCGACGTAAAAATCTCCACAGTTTAATACCAAGATAAGTGTAAATCTTATAAAGCCTTATTTACGAGTCACGGCGAGGAATGTCGCTGGCACGCGCCGGGTGTCACTCCGCCATAAACTGTCACGCTGGGAACCAACACACGCCCCACGGTTTTACTTATCATTTTATATATCTATCCTGTCATTATTATAATATATGTATTCCTTATTTTATATCCTACTAGCGGTCCGCCCCAGCTTCGCACGGGTATAGATTATAGCCTGTCATCCGGGGATAGTGTAGCTTCCCGTCAGTGAAAGAATTTTTCAAATCGGTTCAGTAGTTTCGGAGCCTATTCAATGCAAACAAACAAACAAACAAATCTTTCCTCTTTATAATATTAGTATACATAATGGTATAAAGTAAGTATAATAATTTGTGCACCTAACTATTTATTTATATTGCATATAGATAACATTTAATTTTATACATATTTCTCGTTTCTTCTGTTGATAGCTTTGCTACCGAACTATACCGAAATGTTCGCTTCAAAACCAGCGCTGATAGTCTTTGTATGTCCAGTAATGCCGAGAAGGACCTATTCGACCTATAGCAATAAGTATTTGTAGTGGAAAGTAAAATGTAGAAAAAAACTTTTATTCGACATTAATAGTTTTTTTCTTTATCTCTTCTCTTTATTACTACATAAATCTACACCAGGCTAGGTGGTGGTAAAAAAAAGTCACAGGAAGTTTATTAATAAACACATTTTTAATAATATATATAAAAGGCGATGTTTGTATGTATGTATAATCCCTATGGACTCCAACGGTTGGACCGATTTTGACGGGACTTTCACTGGCTGATAGCCGCGGGGCCCAGCTAATAGTTTTTAATAATTTTAAAGTTAAGTCTGTACTAAAAATGTGAAAGAGTGAAGTAAACAAAACACGGCGTAGGTAGGTATGTAAACTTCATCATGAACATGACGCATGCTGGTGTCAGATGGAGATGGTATAAGGAATAGTGGAGATGGCAGAAGGCTCCACATCAAATTTTACTCAAATCCCTCACAGATGGAGTGAACAAACATTCTTACACTACTACTCCTATATATATATAATTATATACACCCAAATCTTCTCATTAATCAGTGTAGCAGATGAGTTCCTTGTGATTGGAAGCAGCGTTTACTCGGCCGGGCCGGGCCGGGCCGGGCCGGGCCGGGCCGGGCCGTGGCGGGGCGGCGGCGAGGCGGTCCCTAATCTGGCATTCCTGTGTAAGAATGCGGTAATGGGCCGGATGCCGGCAACGTAATAACTCGCCCTTTCTCATAGTTGCGGCCACTGATTGGATCCCAACATTGGGATATTGTGTTTGTCGAGTAAACATGTATCTTGGAATTTGGAAGAAAGCTCCTCGTTACTATCGGCAACAGGACCACCAACATCTGTCACATATTTATTCACTAAAATTCGGCCGCACTTTGGAAGAAACATGACAAGCTCTGCCCCAATTATCGTCGGTCAATCAGCGACGACGTTGCTCTCCTTTTTTAAAGAGACATACATTAGTTCTGGAAAAATCGATGGTAATTGGCATTGTTATGTAGTTTGTAGCCAGGGATTAGTTTGGCCGCAGACAACAACGGCCATTAGATGGATTGAACAAAAAGAAACATCAATAAAAGAAAGTAACATAGTAGGCTTCAGTAATTAAATACACCAACTAACTCAGCGACTCATCAGCAATGAATCCCTGGTTCAGACTAAGTTTCTTAGTCTCGAGCATCGACGTAAAGTTGCTAGTGTATTGGTTTTTTATCGGATACATTTCGGAGCGTGTGCATTAGATCTGCATGATTTAATTCCTTCCTGCCCTTTTTTCTGTCGGACCGCCAGGGCGGGCAAAAAAATCGACATCGTTTTATGTTTGATATTCCGAGAACCCGTACGAAGCGCTATGATTCCACATTTATTGTGCGAACTGCTAGTCTGTGGAATTCGCTGCCTGAATGGGTTTTCCCCGTCAGTTACAATCTGGGTGTCTTCAAGTCGAGAGTGAATCGGTTTCTTCTAGGCAAGCGTGCTCCATCGTAGACCGTATCGTCGCTTAACATCAGGCGAGATGGCGGCCATGCGCAAGCCTATCTAATATTAAAAAAAAAACTGTAGAGCCCTTTTATAGAGAAACACAAAGGCATAGGCAGCAGTGAGTGGAGGCGATGTAGGTAGTGATGCATGACCCCGGGCAGCAGCCAGTGTGTCAGTGCAGCGCCAGCGCGGCTCGGGCCGTGGGAGCGCCACTCCGCGGCCATTGTGCCGCCCGTAGTAGAGCACGTGGTAAACTAGGTAGGTATGTTTTTTTTTTACATCATAAATAGGCTTGGCCGCCAACTCGCCTGATATTAAGCGATGATGCGGCCTACGATGGAGCACGCTTGCCTAGAAGAAACCTATTTACTCTCGAATCGAAGACACCCAGATTGAGGTATGTACGTTTGCAGAGCTTTAGGTTTATGTGAAATTCTTCAAAATTCGTTATTTAAGTATGTTTTGAATGGTTGACAGGCTTTTCACCACAACTCACCTTATGTTAGGCGATGTTGTGGTCGAAGATGTAAGTACCAGCTTGAGGCATTGGAGTTCATGGAGAAACGTGCCAAGAAGCTCATCGGCAACGAATCCTTAGTTCGGACTAAGCTTCTTAGTCTTGAGCATCGACGCAAGGTTGCTAGTCTATCGGTTTTCTATCGGATACATTTCGGAGAGTGTGCTACAGATCTGCATGATCTAATTCCCTCCTGCCTATTTTTCTATCGGACTGCCAGAGCGGGCACGTAAAACCGTCACCGTTTTATGGTTGATATTCCGAAAACCCGCACGAAGCGGTTTGATTCCACATTTATTACCATCAGGCGGCCCGTCTGCTTGTTTGCCACCTATGGCATAAATAAATTACCCACCTATTGTGCATTACCCACCTATATTTTAAATGTGTGTATGATTTACTCATGTTTTATGCAAATAAATTATCTTTGTCTTTATCACATGTAAGACTTTAAAAAAAATACATTGAAAAAATTTATTTTGAATTTTTTATTTAAGTACGTACAAGGGTATATCAAACGAAGATAATAAAAAAAAGCCTTAATTTTTACGTATTACTAACTATCACTAATATTATTAACAATCAATAATCAAAAACAAGGTGTTGTCCGTGTGGTAAAGTGTCAATTTTTTTTTTTAATATCTAGGTAACAACCTAGAAACCTAGAAAGTGACTGAGAAGGGTTGTCAAAATTTAAAATAGAGCCCAAACCCAAGCAAATTGAAAAAAAAACAGACAATAAAGAAATTTGAATTTGAAATCTATGAGCTCGTTAAAATGATTCCTACAATATCTCAAGTATACAACCGCGTAGCTATATATATACCTACAGTTACAGCTACAGTTTAGTTATCTAGCAAAAAGGCTGATTGTCTAAATGTCGGGTCTTTGTAGCCTCGTCAGCCATCATTACAGGACACTTGGAGAGGATGACAGGAACAGAAAAGTCGTGGAGTTCATAACTGCCTTATTAAATTGTTGCTGCGTTAGTTCGGCGGTGGTAATTACAACCTTTGAAGTCGCGCGCTTCAATGGCCGCTTGATTGCTTTGTTTTTAATTATTAAACAACCCTTCGAACATGAGAAAGTTTTGAGTTTTATTTTGTAACTTTAATTATTTTAAAATACATTATTTAAGAGCTTGAAATGACAGAACGTACAACTTTTATCTAATGAATGACGCCATGACAGTAATCAATAATGAAGATTTAACATTTCTATGTAGGTGTCCTTTACTTTCAATATTGTGGAACTTGATAATGAAATACAATATTTTTTCAAGGTTTTTTTTTTCAAGGTCCTAGAGCTGGCACATACTTTTCTCAAAAGCTAAGTATTGGTATACAGCGGGGCAACTCGGCCAGTGTTCTGGGAACCCTGCCGCACGGTGCTGATCTCGACGGCGTTTTTGTTTTCTAGTACATAGGTACATGTTTGTATATTTTATACAATCACTTTGTAGCTTTTATTTAGTTATTTTAAGTTTTAGTTTTTAGTTTATATTTTAAGTTTTCATTAATTTTCTGTTTTTTTTTTAAGTTCCTATCCAAATAAAAACTTATCATATTTTTATGTAGTGCAGTTAAATACAATAATGTTTGTATTTATAAGTCGTGCTAGAAATATCCCCTGCGTGCTATGAAGCGCAAACAGAAGATATCTGGCGACTCCACTGGTTCCACGCTCTATTCAAATTGTGCGCTCCTCGGGTTTCCTGGAGCTCTACTTTGATAATACACCGAGATTTATTTGTTGTTTTGAGAAAAATAAAGCTCTTAGTGCTCAAATTTTTTTTTTCCGTTTGAATATTAAAGTCTAAGATTCAGACTTTAGTACATTTGTATATGATGAAAAAGTACAAACAATTGTTGGAAGGAAAAATATATTACTAATAACTAAAGTAGTTTTGTTAAACAGTACCACATCTAATACTGAGCTAGACTGAACAGTACACATAAATCAATATACAATATTATGTTTCTGCAAGAAATTCATTCATAGAAGTATTATAAACGTTCGGCGTGTTGGCGTGTTGACGTATTCTTCACGGTCACATTCCTCGACAATCTACGAGATTAATAATTTTCGAAAGGCACAGAACAATAAAGAAAATAGGTTTACTGTTGATTTATAAAACGTTCCTAAACTTTGATTTAAAATGTATTATTATATGAAAGCAGTTGGCGAGTAACAATGAGACATGAAGTAACACAATATTAGTAACGCGACAAACGTCCCTGAAGTTTCTTCATGCGGTCGTTTACTGAATCATAAAGTTGTAAAAACTGTTGTTACCTATTATTTGAATGGCTTCATACAAAAAATGTAATTGATGTATCTGAAATAGTAGAGCAAAGACTCTACGTAGTAGCTTTACCTAGTCTGAATACAGTGTAGTGTGCACTGTGCACTTGTGCAGGCCGCGACTACATACTTATCAAATTTTTAACATAAACATACAATGCCTAATTTTTGACTCAAAAATACAATACAGTATTTCTTTATTACACACCTAAAATACAAACGAAAATAATTTAAAATATACTGCAGTATGATGAGGCATAAAGCGATTTCCTCCAGGCTACCTTTGGAAGGACAGGACTAAAGAATTTGAAAAAATATATGGTGGATTATGTGTCTTCTTATTTTTTACTAGTAGGCCGCCCCTGCTTCGCACGGGCGAAGCCGGGATATATAGCCTATGTCACCCGGGGATAGTGCAGCATCCCAACAGTGAAAGAATTTTTCAAATCGGTTCAGTAGTTTCGGAGCCTATATATTCAATGCAAACAAACAAACAAACAATCAATCAAATCTTTCCTCTTTATAATATTAGTATAGATAGAAACCAAACCACTATAGACTGCATGGACCACCGCAGTTTTAAGTAAGGCTTAACACATTCCTGTTAAGATTAAGCAAGTACATTATACAGAGTGTTCGGTTATACAACGAACATACTTTAAGAATTCATTCAGCCTACGATTTTGTAATCAAATATGAACAAATTGTTAGGAACTTTTGACTGAGTCGACTTGTTGAGCGAATCAGTTGACAGAAGCGGTCAGTTGGGAGAGGTCAGAGTCGTAACTCGCATCGCGTTTATAAATCCGGGCGTCTTCAAATCACGAGTGAATCGGTTCCTTCTAGGCAAGCGTGCTCCAACGTAGACCGCATCATCGCTTAACATCAGGCGTGATGGTGGTCAAACGCAAGCCTATTATTTATATTAAAAATAAATAAAAAATATATAGTCTTTGCGCGTGCACTCGCTCTCTGTTTTACTGTATCAATTCATGTTCTGTACATGTTGACAACGATTACATTTTAGGTTATCAATAAATTGTTGGTATCATATTGTATGACTAAATTATCCTCGATTATGCTTGTCGCACTTGTATGCAGTGTGGAGGTTGAAGGGGGAGGCCTATGTTCAGCAGTGGACGTCTTCTGGCAGATGATGATGATGATGATGCTTGTCGTCTATCCGAACACCTTTTATACGTTAATCCGGGATGAGCGGAGACGCGGCGTGTCGGTCTGCGCGACTTAGGATGACATAAACTTCACCAACACGCTGTATACCCGCCATATACTTAGATTATACTTTGCTGTGGACAGCATAAACCTCAGAACACGGCTTTATTTTAGCTTTTGGGGTAAAAGTGTGCACCATGTAGGTAGATGTAGAGTGACATCTACAAAGTGCACAATTTTACCTCACTTATTGTTATGTTTTTTTTGTAATCTTCAGTAAGGGACCGTCCATTAATCACGCGAGGATTGAAGGGGGGGGGGGGGGTTTAGCAAAAATCACGAATTTTCACAATCAATACACAAACAATAGTCCTAAACCTCACCAAAGGGTGAGAATATCACGTGATTAATGGATGGCCCCTAAAGTGGGAGTCAAGGAAGACTTAACGAGTATTGGGACGATAGTAACGCAAATAATAATATTTTCACTTTCCTCGGGACAAATTGTTAGTTACCTACTAACTTTAGACCTTCAACGGTCTATGGGCATTGGGCAGTCTAACTGTATTTGTAGTGTTAGTTTTAGCTTGTATTTTGTTTAGTTAATAAAGGCGCTTGCCCAGGAAAAAAAAACTAAATGCAAAAGGACAAGTAAAATAATAACGCGATGATAAAAGTTTGTTACAAATGAACCTAACTTAATGTTAGTTAGTTAGTAACATGAAACAACAGTTATTCAACGGAAAGTTACTCAGAATGCCTCAGTGATCACACTGATATTTAATGTGATAGTTTGTGTGTAAGTGTGTATGATTGTCAACACTCACCTCCGCAACAGCTTTATGGATTTGAATGAAATTTTGTATGTGAGTCGCTTGTACCGTGGATTAAAATATATTTTACTTTTTATCCCAAAAAAGTAACGATTCCTGCAGGATATCGGGTGAATACATGAGACGCTACTAGTATGCCACTTTGAACACTAATGTAAACAGTTAAATCAAACAATGATAAATATTAATTATAAACGAACTTTCGTTTGTTTTTCCGAAGTGCTTGTAATAGCACTTATAGATAAACACACCTATATCGAGATAAATAAGAATACTGAAAATCATGATTGATTTCATTTTAACAAGTTCACTCTTTCTCTTTGGTAAATATTCCACGTGTGTTATTGCTTCTAAACACACTCACACACTCACAGAACACTCGAAACGTTGCCAGAGCCGCCCTTACCCACCTTCTGAGTAAATAATATTTCCATTCTTCACAAGTCATATTGGACTGCAAAAAAAATTATGAAAAGGTTTTGTTGAGTATTGTAAAACATAAGTATTGTGTAACTTTGTAACAAAAACCCTCGTCTATTTCTAGTAACAAGGGAGCTTATTAGTGCGTTACTCCATTCCTAGTTTTGACAATTACACTAGTTAGGTCCTATAGACTCACCCGAGGCTGTACATACATGCATACATGCCTACACCATAGCTAATTATCACGAAACATTGGCTCTGAATAATGGTGTAAGACCTAGCCAAGAAGTTGTGCTGTTCAGGCAGAAACAAAAAAGAACCATATGGCAGAGCAAAGTGCAATTATTTATAGGTGACGGTGAGACAGAATTTCAAAACGGTTTTTTTTTAAATCGGACTAGGCTAACGTTTAACCGCGATCTTGCCTGATGGAAAGCGATGATGCGGTCGAAGATGGAGCACGTTTGCCCAGTAGTAACCTATTAACCCTAGACTTGAACACTTCAAGATTGTAATGCTGCGGAAACACAGACAGGGGCAAGGTGTTCAATTGTTTTGCTGTTCTAATTAAGAAGGAGGAGTCAAAACGCTTGGTGCGAATAAATGGCATTTCGACCAAGTAAAGGTGACGCCTTGCCGTTCGTCTGGACGTCCGGTAATGAAATTATATTTATATTTCTAAAAATATAAATGCAAACAACACAAAAACAAATAATCATCCATTTGTGAAATCCTACATTTTTTGTAAGTGTGCAATAAAGAATGTATAAACAAATAAAAACGTATTTTCGTAGTTAGTTATCCAATAATTTTAAAATAATTATTATCTTTGGACTGTGAAATAATTCTGTACTTTACATTTACAATTTGTAACAAAAGGTTTGCAAAGTAAATACATAGAAATAGAAGTAAGTTCATGATAAGTTTACACCACCGAGCAGCCGCAGGTCCAGTGGGCAGCCAGCCAGCCAGCCAGCCAGCCAGCCAGCCAGCGAAGCCGCAGACAGTGCGGTGCACCAACTTCGTTTGATAACAAGTTTGCAAACCGACACGGATCGGTGTCGCAGTCTGTTTGTACCGACATAGTTAACACAGTAGACGCGACACTTGACAGTTATCCACAGGAGTCGGTGCTCTCGCAATTACGCATGACACGAGAGGTTTTTCAAATACTTAGAATGGAATATAATTATACCCTATGTAAAGCTGCAAGCACTGGGTGCATCTATTAACATGCATAAAAAAGAACTTTTTCTATTTCTCGTTAGACAGAAAAACAAAATGCAGCCTCTACTTCCCGACAACACGTTACGTTTCCAGTTTATTGATCTCATGTGCGTGCCACATGCATATTGCATATTAATAACTAGACTCCTCAAAAAGTATTTCATTGCCAAGTTAAGTATTATTCAAATGTTCAAGAAGCATAGGTAATTATTAAGCTGGACTTTTTATGTAAATTGTAAAGTTGTGGAAAGCAGTCGTGCGCGAGGAGTTTCTTCTCTGTTGTCATTATGCAGGCGAAGCTATCAAGTCCCGTTGCCAATACCGTATTATTGGTACCTTGACCACTTGTAGTACTATGCATCATGTTTGCATCGCCTTTACTTTACCACTGAACTCTGTCACAGTTTCTGTGACTCCGTGTTTGAGCGAGCGTAAAAGTCCAGACAAGACCATGCCGTGTTAAATAGGAGCGCGGTATTAAATGTAGGAACTGATGCGGCAGTGGTTACTGTGATGGTTCTCAGAACGTTCTGAAATATGTATTGGAGTCAGGAAAGTAACGATATTATGCCTCCGTGATTATAAAAGTAACACGCACGTGACATCGACAGATTCAAGTTTCGTGATAATTCCTGATAATTAAAAGTTTTTGACCATTTCATGAGTATCCATTTCAGAATCCTTTTCGCAGTGAATTATCTGTGTCTGGTCGAGCGAGCGTGAACATTTAAAGACCAATGCAGAAAAACTCGAACAACTGATTCAACTTTCAAAACTTTTTACTTTATACTCAAATGGATCTTTTAGTCGGTACTTAGTACTTTTACTTCGGCTATGTAATGGCTCAACTATGAAAAACTCGTAAAATGCAGACTGAATATTTAAATAGGTTTTAATATGTACTATTTTAGGAGGACGATTATTATTTCTTTGAGTAGTTATAAAAGATAGGTAAGTTAGTACGCGTGTAAATTTAAGGAAAAGTAAAAATTATTTTGTTGCAGTTATGCCCCATCTACATGGGGTACGTGCTTTCATTCTAGAGCACCTGGCGCGCGGCGAGTGGAGGCTCTGGATCTGTGTCAAGTGACGGGTGATGTGTGGTACTGCTCGCGTCTGATACCGGCCTGTCGTCAGCAGGTAATGTAGCTGAGTGTAGGTACAGTTACCATCATACGGTACGTATTGTGTGCACTACAGAAGATCAAGGAGGTTTATTATCTGACAAGACTACCACAGCTATTCCGAGGAACTGGTTGTAGTGCTGTTCTGGGTATGGGTCTCTATGTTCGGCTAGACTGCTAGGACTAGTCCGTATCAACGGTAGGCACCGCCAGCATGGCAGCACCGGTCACAAACTCTATTAGCCGGACGTTTGTCTGGATGTCTCTACTGCAAGTGACCGTTGGTTTTTCCTGAGCAAGGCTATGACGGAAGCCTTTAGGAGACCTGATAGCCTTTATGTCTATGATGATGCCTTTAGGATTCATGACTCATTAGTTTATAACTTCACTCGTAATTTTTATGTATCGTAAAGTTGCCTGGAAGAGATCGCATTCAGCAATAAAGCCACCAGATGATGCACTAGTTTTGAGTCTCGTTTGTCCAACGTAAGTAGATATGCCACTAACGGATGTGTACTTTTTTTTCAAATGAAAACTATCTATTTGTCAGAATATGGTAGTCATACACAATTACACATACATACAAAGTAGCCTGTATCATACAAGGTCGTACAAATTGAAATGTTGGATCTCTTTTTGCATGAGCGCGGTTTATCCGCACGTGGATTACTTATGTTTCATCTCAACCTGTGTGCCAGTTCGAAAACCAGCATCACTCCAGCTACAAAAGAAATGCAGGTTTTATTCTACAAAAGTAGCATTTTCTAGTAATACGGAGATAGTAATGTTGGTGTTATTTCATCAACATTGTCATCTCGTACTCTCCTCTAATTTATTATTATGATTCAAAATATTGCGTAGTAACGTAATTGGTTAGAGCTGTCCTAAACTTTAGTGAGCCGTTAATGAGTCCAATAGTCCACCCCGGCCGGCGGCCACGTCATGCGGTGACTGATCACCGCGGGGATGAAACTGGATTCAACTCGCATTAAATCACACATATTACTGAAATTAACGATTATTACACACTGTTGAGTTATTACTGGGATTAAAATGTTCCAATCTGAGTACAACTTTAATCTGCGTGTATACCGCATCATAGAAATAATAGTAAAATGGTTTAAATTGTTAGCCTGTGCTATAAATTACATAACAAGATATTTTATATAGGCACTGAGTATAAAAATACTAATTCATTTTCATGCAATGCAACTTCACGCATTTGCGAAAAAAAAGTTTTGTGTCGCCCAATGACTGTTTTAAAATACTTACACCAATGGTATTGCCAGTTGTAATTTATATTGAAAATACGATTATTTGCAAGTAAAAACACTAACATGCCAATTTCAAAATGTCCTTTCACATTTTTACAAGCTAATTTGAACTATCGTGTCTCATTGAAAAATGGATCTGCGTCGAAAACATTTTCACGCGATGTTTTGTTACGATTTCAAATGACGTAAATAACCGGACGAATCGTATGAGACACTTCAAATGGCATTAATGGATGAAACCCCTCGAAGGAAGTGGTTGCCATTTGACGGCTGTTACGGAAGGCAACGTACTAGCAATGAAGAAAATTATTCAAGAAAATAGGCAAATTACATAGATTCAGCATAAACTGCACATTGGATCGGGGAGTGTTCACGAGATTCTACACGAGCATTTTCTCTGCGATGTTCAGAAGCAAGCCGCGTGGAGAGGTACCGTCACATGATCGGTAAGTAAACTTGAAGCGAGCTCGTCTCGTTGAGGTTACGATATCATTATTTGAATCTTGTATTTATCTATACGATCTAGAAACAAAAGAGGGCCACTCGACGGTTTGTCTGTTTCAAAACTAACCAACGCTTACCAAAGTGTAGTGATCAAGAAGCGCAGGGAAGATTTTGATCCTTAGTTTTCTCACTTTGTCTGGGTATTTGGGCGACCAAACACTGAGCTCCGCGGGCTACTGCTTCACCGACAGCGTGCCTCGCACTCAGCACTGAAAACGAAGGTATCCCTGGACAGCACATCGGATAAACTCTTGGGTCACCCTCCTTACAGACTTAGTTTTTTAGTTTCGCAACGCTTTCTGTGTGCCCCACGTGATGCATTTTGCGATTAGTTCGCTACAGAGTTGTGTATCGTTAATTTCGCATACATTAATTACAAAGCTTACAAGGAAGTATTTACTTGTGTAGATGTAAACAAACAGCGGGCAGATGTTCCTCGTCCGCTACGAGCGCTGTTTTTGTATCAAAGTGAGCTTAAATATTGCTGTTTTTATTTATACAGAACGAAATAAACAGCTCTCAAGGCGAGTCCGCCGCTATATTTACATACGCTAAATTATAATTTTAATGTTACTTTGGTTATTTAGCATCATCGGCACATGCACAAATAACTTTTTGTTGTTTTACCCTAGAAAATAGTTACTTTGACTTTAAACAAAATTTGATACAAAAATCCTTTTTAAACTGTTTTCATGTACCTAATTTCTTTACTTAATAGGTGGCTATATTAAGTACCTATATAGATAGATAGATAGACTTATTTTATTATGCCTTTTAAAGGCGAGAGCTTACAGTAAGTTTGAGTCAGTCGATGCAAACGGTTTAGCAAATAAATATAACGTTCTGAAATATGACTAAGTATTTTATTTATATTACACGGGAATTATTCACGTAGGATTAAGCCGGTTACTTCGAAGTACTTACTTACCTAAGTTAATACATTATAACACATTCGCGAAATTATCACAGCGTGTATCGTGAAACTCGCATACATTTGGTGTTTGAGTTCCGAAGCAAGCTCTGTAACTTGTGTGTCAATGTTGACATTGCCGTGTCCTGGGTAAGCATGCCGTATGCGGCACACGGGGGGGCTCTCACTGGGACCTGACACAACTTGGGTAATGTCGGCAGTGTACATATCGAGACTTGAAACATTGAGAAATTAATACCATGTCAGCATACAATCTACATTGTAGCTTCAAAAACTATGAATGTTGAAATATTACAGTAACTTAAATATTTCAACATTCATAAACAACATACATTCATACATTTCATTCATACCGTAAAAGAATTGATTAATGATAAGAAATTAAATTGGAATACTAACATCGACTAACTAATAGTGACATTATAACATTGTAGACATTATACCTATTTAACTTGACATAACTACTATACTATGACATTTTCTTTGTACACTAACAATACTAATAACTTATAATTAGAAAATGCCAGTGCCAATCAAATAAGAATAATGTACATTTACATCGATGGTGCCAATATTGCATGTCCATTTGGAGACAAGTTTGTTTTCGGAGCTCTTAACAACAGAATATATTCTGTATTACATCTAAGTTTACCAACAAATTGCAATAAATATATTTGATTTGATTTGATACAAAAATTGGGGGTTGATTAGAACAAATAGGGATTCATTGGCGAGTTAGTGGTCAAATACGGACATCGTTATTTTTAACTTGAGTTGGCCTGAAGCTACCCTCGTGAAATTGGACTACGTGCGTTATTAGACTCCAGATGTTGAAATGGAACATAGATTAGTATAATTAAGTTAGGTGTAGGCCAGGGGAGTATCTTCCACTACTACATCGTCAAACATCAGAATCTGATGAGGTGTAGTTGAAAGGTATGACAAACTAGCAGATAGCAGATGAAATCCTCAAGCGTGGAATAACACTTCAAATATGATTACAAAAAAGTAATTCTCCATCAGATAGAGAGACAGTTGAAGCCGCCTGACGAGGCACCCTGTTCCCAGGCCAGCTCATGAAAGTATCGATCTTGGAACATCGGGGGTCGATCCGTCCCACTCCGCGGATTCTGCATATTTTATTCAAGCCATAAGTCGCGGACGGCTCGGACTGATGGATCAACGAGAGAGATTTATGTCGAATAAAACGTACCGCGTGTGGAGCGCTTACAATTTGGAAATATCTACCGACACCGACATCTTGTCTCGCAAGAAATTTTTGTCTCAAAAAGTTTTTGCTGATTTTATGTATGATTTGTGTGTCGTGCGATATAATCGTAAGCCGGTCACCCATCCAAGTACCGGCCGCGCCCGAAGTTGCTTAACTTGGGTGATCGTACGAGAACCAGTGGTAAACAGAAATTTGTCACCGACTCGTAATTGAGTGTTTATTATTTGTTTTTATACTTTAGAGTGTGTACTATAATCATACCAAGTGTGACGCTTGTACGTATTACCGTTTTTACACTGGAACTAATACGAAAATGCTTTTTTTTTTGTATGGGGACCCTTAAGTTATTACTTTTTGACTTTATTATTATTTGTTAGTTAATCCGCCGTAACATTGCATATTCTGTGAACATTTCAACTGGCTATCTATTACGGTTCGGAAGATACAGCCGTTAAAAGTTAGGACAGACAGACAGACAGCGTAGGCTTAGTAAAATAGGGTCCCGTTTACACTGTTTGGGTATGGAACCCTAAAAGAAAGAAAAATCTCCATCCGTTGTAAAGAAACAAGTCCTTAGCAACGTAATTATAAAGTTAGTGCCGATGATATAATAACCGAGAATAATGGAAAGCGGCATTGAGTAAGTTGTTTACGTAAACGTACCGGGGACGCGTCCCGCGCGGAATGCGTAACGAGCGTGCGGCCCTGGCGTCCGAACGTGACACAAGGCTCATTAAATTGCCGCCAGCTGGTACACCTTTAATCATCGCTAGTGAAAGTACCTGATTATACCACGTTATGTCAGGTTTAGCCTTTTGTTATCGAGTCTCTGTTGTGAAGTAAGACTTAAACTTATACGTACCTATACCTACGTACGTACGTTTGTTCGTGTATGTATCTATACGTACAATAGACAGGTAATTATTTTTCCTACTTATTCTTTTGGTAGGACAAGGAGAAGAACAGATGGGAACGATCCAATTATTCGCATAAAACCGATTAATCGATTTAACAAAATGAGGTTCTCAGATCTAGTGACAAAATTTTTGCGCGAGTTCCCTTGGTGCTGTGCACAGAAAAGAAAAAAATAATTGTTTGGACAAAGAACTTTGAGACGTAACCTAAAAAGGTAAGGTCCAAGTTCTTTGGATGCGGAGTTCGATGCGTTTACATACATGAGAATGTTCAAGCAAGATTCTGTCATAATACCTGGCGACAGATTTTCCTTCTCATTTCCGTTCTATTTACTTCTCTTTTCTGTGGTGCTGTCTATTATATCTTATGTAAGTAGGTACCTACCATGTTCTGACAAATAAATGATTTGATTTCATATTTTATATAATATCTGATTTGAGCAGATG
Organism: Agriopis marginaria; assembly: GCA_932305915.1. Lineage (NCBI taxonomy): Eukaryota > Metazoa > Arthropoda > Insecta > Lepidoptera > Geometridae > Agriopis > Agriopis marginaria. The sequence continues at coordinate 243,924 of OW029919.1, forward strand.
TCGCCTCACATCGTAGTGCCTTCGAATCCTTCGATCCTGTTAGATCAGCATCATATAATACTATAAATGCGAAAGTGCGTTTGTTGGTTTATTAGTTTGTCGGTTTGTTTCTTCCTCACACGCAGCAACAAAGCCACGGATTTTTTACATAGATCAGTTAAGTAGAGTTGGAGGGTCAGAAAGTGAAAATTGAGACTTTTTATATCGGAAAATGTATGGTTCTAAAAGGATTGTCTACGCGGATGAAATCACGTGACACAGCTTGTTTTTGTCTACAATCGAGTGCCGAGAGCAGCAAGCTGAACTCAAGCACCAACTTGTAAAGAACCCGCTGCAGCTCCATCTAGAATAACGAACTCCATAATTTTGAGTTGCCTCTGTACCTCTTTTTTACTCCAAGTCTCTTACCTTTAGACATGACTTTTTTGTCAGTTTTAGTATGGAAACAGACGTAGTTTTCACACATTTTGTTTAAATAACAGAGCAATGTTGCCACTCTACCGTTTGGTAGTAGAATAACTGGCAAATCATACACGGTTATCTGTTACGACTTAAATATGCAGATGCGCGATTTCCCACGTCTACCTCCATACATTTCGCACAGTCATTAAAGGAACGGTATGGGTAGGTATTTAGTTAGAGAGCTTATCTTCTCAAATGGGCGCGTTAGAGTAAAATGTAGGGCGGTCGGCGGATGTGCAGATATGGGGCAGATTTAGCTTTTCAAATGGCACAGATTCCGACAGGCCGTGAGTCACGGAGCCGTCGTGTATGGTGAATGGAGGCTGATCGAGTGCGGTATCTGGATGGCGAGATGAAAGAACGCGCGCTTTGTGCGTATCTAGGTTTACGAGGCCCGAGTACAGGCCTGCTTCTGAAACGGTGTCCAATGAAATGTTCTGTCGAGTCATGTTTAACGCTATGTCATCATCAGTTCTCCGCACGACGTGATTGATCTCTCAGCGAGCTATGCTAGGTTTTTTACGTGATAAAATACGAAACGAGGATATTCGCCGAAAAACCACCACTGACATAGCTGCTCAGATTTGCAGTTGAAGTGGCAATGGGCAGGCCACATCGCTCGAAGAACCGATAACCGATGGGGAAGAAAGTTTCTTGAGTGGAGACCACGAACCGGAAGACGCAGCGTAGGTAGGTCTCTCATTAGATGGACCGACGACACCGTGTTAGTCGCGGGCATCCATTGGATGCAGATGGCAGAAGGAGGATGCAGGGAATGGATGGAAGTAGATGGATAGGATGGAGCCGTGGTAGCCCATTTGGGAGACCGCTAGACTTGATAGCGTGAGGTTGCGGGTTCAAACCTCGGGCCCGTACCAATGAGCTCTTTGGAGGTTATGTACGGATTTTCATACCACTGGCTTTTCGATGAAGGAAAACATCGTGAGGAAATCCGCATACGTACGGAGAAGAAATTCAATAACGTAGGTATGGGCCGCACTGGGCTAGCGTGGTGGATATGGCCCAATCACCCTTTCGGGGGTAGGCTAAAAGTCCAGCAGTGGACTGTTAAAGGGCTGACTATGATGGTGATGATAAGATGGATACGTTCAGTGTGGCGTTCAAGGGGGAGACCTTTGCTCAGCAGTGGACGTCTTCTAGCTGATGATGAAGATTATTAATTGACTTGTAGCTTTATCAAATCTCCTCACCTCTCGATATCAAATTACGAAATTCAATAGGCACATTGAACGTACGAGTTCTTTTCATCTCACATCAATAGCATACACTGTAAGCTGTCCACAGCTGCTCTCCGCAGTAATTATCACAATGTTCTTACAGCGGAAGTGCCCCAGCGTAGGCATCAGTCCACACCTGGCCACAGTATACGTACCAGCTGGTGCGCGGCGCTGAGAGGCAAGCGGGATGAGCCATACATCTCCTCTGCACGACGGAACAGATAAATACATTATTCGCCGCCGCGATAATTTCAGATATATTGCTGAGGTTACGAAACGGAAACCGGGGACGTAGATTAGGTAACAGTGTGTAAGTGTATTCACGCATGTGATGTCATGTTAATTTTATAGATTTGGAACTATTTATTATAATGTTACTAGCAACCCGCCCGGCTTCGTACGGGTGTAATTTACGTGCGAAGCTGGGGCGGGTCGCTAGTTATATATAAAAACTTTCCGTGAAAATGTATCCAACTGATGGTGAAAACCGCATCAAAATCCGTTGCATGGTTTAGGAGGAGTTAACGGCTATACAGACACACAGACAGACAGACAGACGCGGGAAGCGACTTCAATTTATACTATGTAGAGATGATGTTTTTTATAGGCCACCCCTCTGATCAGACAATCAAGGGAGATGTGGTAAGATGGCATGGCGGGTGCGAACGCATCTGTTCTAAATCAGGATTGCTGCTTTTACCTTTTACTTCAATGCAGATATGCGCACCGCGACAAAGTTTTGTAGACTCTTTTTATCGTGCCAAAGCGTTACAGGCGTATAAGAAACCGTAGGCGCCGTGTCACGTTTTCACTCGACAGAGTGACGACAAGATTTTGTCGCTGTGCGCTTGTTAGGCAGGCTGGACTTTTGCTTTTTGGACTTTTGGATTATTTTGCTGTCGCTACAAGTTTCTTAGTGTGCGTGAAAGCTGAGTAAGTGCCGTACTTACAGTTTTTGCAATGTTTTTTTTTTATGAATCTCGGAGAAATTTAAACACGGACACTAATAAAATTGTGCTAAAACATATCTCCCTTGGTTATCTTTTTTTTCCTGGGCTAGCGCCTTTATTAACTAAACAAAATACAAGCTAATACTAACACTACAAATACAGTTAGACTACCCATAGACCGTTGAAGGTCTAAAGACAATCCAAAGACAATCTAAAGACAATTCTTGGTTATCTGATTTGAGGGCCACCCATATCGTAGACAGGCAGCGTAGTCGCGCTACGTAATGTTATAATTGCTACTACAGCCAGTGGCTACGTAGGTACCTATGAAGAGTATCGCGTGTCCATGCTCGGTGCATCTCAGTCCGTTGACCTGGCGGAGCCCGAGCACTCGCACTCCTCCTATGTAGCTAGTCACTGCCATCAGACCGTCCACGCTCCAACCGTACATCCGGACTTGTAAGCAGCAGAACCAACACTTATACCAATCAACGAAAGAGATATCGAGTTCCTTTATGTCTCGCAATGAAATGCTGTCCATTATAATGCTAATAAGGAAATGGTCTCCAATTAGTTTCAACGAAGTCCATCACGATCATAGTAGATAGAGTTAGGGGCTGTCCATTAATCACGTGATGTTTTATTAGCATTTTATAACCCCCCCCCCTTGGTGATACGTGGTGAGGTTTAAAACTAACCCCCCCGCCCCCACCCAAAATCACGTGTATTTTTTAGTACCTACAACGAATGTTATTTTTTTTAAATATTATCTTTAAATACCATTATTAAGTATAATCTAATTTTATTCTGAAATTAAGTACCATGACAAATTGTGTAGACATAAAGGTTGCAGGTTGTTTTTGATAGGCAAGGTTAAACTACACGCCGCTCTTCGGTTTAGAAATCGCGCGTTTGACGAAATGCACGTGCTACTATAATATATCTAAAGCAGATTATTGGCGAGCCTCAAACTAAGTACAGGCCCACAAGCCCTGTGACTCTACGATAAATCAAAACAGTTTTCCTTTATAGAAGTTCATTTAGCATAGATATTAGCAACGTATTCACAGAGCTATCTGGTACGCACTTTAGTTGAAATAAACCAGAGAATGCGTGACTGTGGGCTGTCAGAAAAGTAATACATCAAGCTTTTAAACCTTTCCTTCCATCAATAACTTCATAAAAGGAGCATTAGCGGGCCCGCGGCCACTTGTGCGTCGCGACGTCGAGGGCGCATGCGTCAACGGCGCCGGCGCAACGCGTCCGATCGCTGCAGATACGTATGTAGGTTACGTATTTATTGGATATTGACCCCTTTAGCTTGGAACCTATAAAATATTTTTACGCGTTACGCATCGTCTCAAAATAATATATGATTTGTGCAACGCGTTTGTTCGTCTGACTCGACGGAGTCGTTCCGCCGCTCGAGAGTAATGTATAGCCACTGAGAGAAATATTACGCGTTAATATCCGAGGAACTGAATGAGGTCACGTGGAACATTGTGTAATATTTAATCTTTAGTCAACTGAAAAAAATGTTAGTCGGATCTCAGAGCGCGTGCGTTTTATCTGAATTTTTGTTGTGATATATCGAATGCAGTTTGTCAATGTAATGTGTTCGCGTTTAGACGCACATTAGCCGGACGGAGACGCATGTGTCCGCGCGTCGCTGCTCCCAGCTGTCGGTGTGACGTACAGCTGCAGCAGGACGGAGCTGGGAGAGGTGGAGCATCGGTCCGGAGCTCATTATGTTCACCTTATTATGTCTTCATGAATCTCGATTGATATTTCCTAGACAAGATTTACTGAACGACTAAATTATCGGAGAAAGTTTTGAGGAAACTCCGCGAGCACTGGATGGTATTTGGAAAACAGCCATTAACTAAATGAGAGAAGAACGGCATTCTCATCACAGATTCTTGTAAAAGATTTTAGTAGATATTTGGGTAATTGTTTTGTTTAAAAATACTTCGTAAAAGCTTTAAGATTTATACAAATTGAGTCTTTAGTACATTATAGTCAATTTGAAATAATTTGGAATGTGAAATAAGGAGTCGGTGGCAGCAATCATGGAGTGTCATTACAGGCTATACTGTGGTGCGCAGGGGATCATCAAAAGCGCTTCAAAGCGATGTAAATTCAATTGGAATAGAGTGAAGACGTTTCAGCGCAATCAAAGAAAAGTGGAGGCTCACGACAGTAATTGGCGGCCTGCGTCATCAAAACAAACCGCCGATCTGAATCCGCCCACGGCCTGCCCGGGACTCTGTGACAATAGTGCGGGAAACAACACGCCGCAGAATCACACGATCCTGGGAGAAAACTTACTAGAAAATAATGTCCGGAAAATTTACGCTACAAAATTTGAGTAGTTAAGTACTTTAAAAGTCCTAAAAGGAATTTTAGGGTTATATAGTCCTACGAAATATCCTTATAAGTTAGTTATGTCCGTCTGTCTGTCTGTCTGTCCATCCGTCCTAATTTTTAGAACCCTTTAATTTCTATAATTTTTAATTTAATGAAACTTTGCACAATGCGATTTCTAGTATAAATCTTAATTTTAAAACTATAAAAGCAAAATAATGCTACAATTTAGGGGTTGGCTCTAATACATATGAAATAATATGAAATGATATTTTTTTTTTGCTGCGCCCTCTTTTGGTGGGTATCGTTAAGGTATAAGAATTAATAATAAATGTATTTAGCGAAAAAGCCGAATTAAAGGGGGCAAATGGAGGTTGAAAGATTATATTAAAGTCCTTTGTTTTTGATGATACTCAGGGATAAAATTTGGTATTCAGGCTAATAGTTTAAAATAAATAAATACTGTTATAATATTTTTACAAAAAAGAAAGATTAAGGAGGTGGAATTGTAGTTTTTATGTTGTGTTGAAAGTTATGCAACTACGAAATTGTAATTTGACAAGTGGGTGTAAAACTTCATTAAAAAATATTTTACGAAAGGGCCGAATTAAAGGGTCCAAAAAAGGTTGAAAGTTTAGGTGAAAGTGTACGCGTACGAAGTCACACGGGTAACGGCTAGTTTATTATAAATACAAAAGTTTGTCTGTTGTATGTGAAAGAGGAACAAACATCCATACATACAAACTTTGGCGTTTATAATATTAGTTGAAAGTAGGATAGGATGCGAAAGTGTGTTTGTTACTCTTTTACGCAGCAACAGAGCAACAAATCAACCAGATTTTTTGCATGGGTATAGTTCAAGGGATGGAAAGTTATAGGCTACTTTCATCATCATCGTCATCTACTAGATGTTGTTAACTGATCACCGAATTTAAGCAACGGACTACACGGTCTATCTTAGGTAGGGTGATTGCGAGTGGCATTTAGAAACCGAATGATCGAATGAAAAGTTAACAATCTGGGTGTCTTCAAGTCGAGAGTGAATAGGTTTCTTCTAGGCAAGCGTGCTCCATCTTAGGCCGCATCATCGCTTAACATCAGGCGAGATGGCGGCCAAGCGCAAGCCAATTTATAATTTTAAAAAAATATATGTCACGAGACCCGTATGTCCCGGTTGAGTTTTATAACAATAGCCGCTAAGCCATCTCAGAGGCCTTCAGGCGTCCTGGCGGCCTAAAATTCTGACATTAGCGCTCGTCACTGGGCCTATATGAACTTCTTGTATTTACTGAGAGTACCCATACGATGATTTTAGGAATTACCTACAATGTCTTCGTTTCCTCAAAATCATGAACACCCTACAAGAAAAGGACTAATTACTCCGTGCTCGCTTCTCCCTCGGACCGTTTTTTTAGCATGAGTACTCAATCCAGGTCCTTTAGGGTATATATAAAATCCTTGGAAAAAACAGATAACAGTTCATCGGTTTTTTTGTCAGATTTTAGTACATACTCAAATGCCAACCGGCGAATAAAGTCGGAAATCATTTTGTTGACAGATGACAGTGACATGATCCTCGCTGGTACATCACTAGTTGCTGCCACATCGCAGATAAAATGTATAGGAGGTTGTATTTATCGACGCGTATTTTCGCAGCTCGTTTAATTCTGCGATACGGCGACATGAACCACGACGTTTGTCGCGGTTTGTCCAGATCAGGCCTTTCGACAGATTTTCCTATTAGAATATCGACGTTACCTACCAACCCTTCCCCGATACTTCGTACGCGTAGATTTTTCAACCTCCATTCGCCCCTACGCAAAATCTGACGAATTTTCATACATACTGTCGCGCCCATTTGTCCTCTATTGGTAAAAAAATTGTGGATAAAACCAAATAAATCCCATTAAACGAATTTCATCCACGTTCCGTACAATTAGTTTTTTTTTGAGAAATTGTGTATAGGTACCATCGAGATACAATACATATAGAGTCACGATCGTGCCAAACAAAGTCCGAACCAAAACTCGGCGCGCGCTACGAATTGCGCAGACTTTTTTGGTTAGTTACAAGGTAACCGCGATCCGACTACAACGTTGTGCGATGCCAGAGCTACGATGACATAGCGGATAACTAACGCAAGCGACATAACGTCTAAATTGGAGTAAATGTGGTATTGTGAAGTATATAATAAGAATTCCAAATGGTATCAAACAGTTCTGAGCATATATTACTTACAGATGGAGATTGAACAATTGTATTTTCGCAACATTGAGGCAAGACGCTGGGGAAATTACGGAAACGTGAGTGAGACATATATATACCTTATTCTTGTAACAGGACGCGTTTCAAGTGCAATATGTATGACTTCATACCAGGAAATGTGGACAATGAATTACTTCTTAAGATAAATATGACAAAATTAAGAACGGACGAGTATAACAATGCATTCCTAAATACTATATTTTATTTCAGGACATTTTTGCACACACGTCATCTGACCCCAAACTAAGCAAAGCTTGTGATATGGCTGCCAGAGACTGATATACATACATATATAGGTTTAAATACATACTTTAATAGATATTAACACCCAGATATAGAACAAACACAAATGTTCATCACACAAATGTTTGTCCTAGGTGGGAATCGAACCCACGCCCCTAAGCTCAGAAGGCAGGTTCACTACCAACTGGACCAACGGGGTAACTATGAATTGGTTTTATGCCGCCTCAGATATAATTTTCAATAAGGTCGAAAAGAAATCACCTTGACTTGCGTCAGGTAGCTACGTAGGCACTACATCGCACATTCCTCGGGAGTATTCTGCATGCAAGTGATGTTTATGTATTCCGCGTGCGAAGCGTTTCTTGTGTAATTGGGCACAGTATTCGGAGGCGGCCGAGAGCGAGGCCGACGCGAGGACCCGCCGTGACTCCGAGACGGTTACAGTTTGAGACGTCCAGGGGCACTCCGTTAATCGAGAGAAGGCCATGCAGCGGGCTGATTTTAGATCAATCGACATTGTTTCCGTCCCATATTAGAGTTTGAGTGCTAGAAATTATATGCATTGCATTAATAAAATCTTTAGACTTCTAAAAGTTTGAGAGTAAAAAAATATTCAAAGTATTATAACTTTGTCCATTTGAAATGAGTTCATGTTTTATAATTCTCCTGACAATATTGCATAATTATGGTTATCTAAATTGGCCAATTAAATGTTTTAAAAACAGAAAATTGCGTAAGCAACATGTTCAGCTTGACAATGTCCCCGGCTTGCGTTGGGGGAAGTACAGGTGGAACAAAAAAATATAAAAATAATGAGTTCGTAGATGCAGTGTCATTTATGTCATATAAAATGAAACGAGCAGTTCGTTTAGTCAAAACATTTTAAAATATAAACAATGAACCTGCAGTTGTTCTGTTCGGTCCCTCATCAGCATTTGTATTGAATATGCATCATGGTGGGTTGGGAACAAATGGTTTGAGTTATCCTCGCGGAGTGGAGCCATCAATCGAGCTGGAGATACAGAGCACACGGGGACTGATTGATTACCATCAGCTGAGTCACGGGCTCGCAGGTACTGGGGTACCTACTACAGAGCTGCGAGCTATTTGCAGCTGCCAGGGTTGAAGGATCAGAACACAAATATTATAATAATATAGTTGGAATAGTGCGTCAGTGCATATTATCGGTTAGAGTTATCTTATAGTTAGATTTTCTTCACTGCCCATAATAGTAGTTTTTAAGATATGATGTCTATAATTACGCCACGTGAAACGCGATACCCATTTAGTTACTTTGCAGACTTTTTTTACGACAAGTTTATGTAAGAAGTATTGAAATATATATATATATATATATAAATGTTATAAGTAACGTTATTTACCGTCAGAGATATTATATCATTCTTCAAATTGTTTTTTTTAACACATCTTAAGCAAAGGGTAAAATTGTTTCATATATTCCTTTTTATACACGCTTAATAATTGTATTTTATATTTAACAAGACCTCTTGGTGTTGGATTCGGCCCCACCAACGCCTCTCAAATGTCCGGCTAGACCCGAGAGCCCATAGGGTAATAAAGATATATAATAAGAATAAAATGTTTATTTGGAAAGGTTATAACAACAATAAAACGATATTACCTACAACAGTTGGAAAAACTGTGTCGCAGATAACATAAACACATCTAGGTATAGGTATAGCTCCTTCAATAGCATTTAATGCTAATTAAGGACATGATCGTTTATCTAAACGCTGCTAGATGAACAAGTCAATTCCATATCAAGGTTCTCATTCCTTAAGAGATCTCACGTCTTCTACAAATAGCCATGTTCCGGACAAAAACCTCGGTTCAAAGAACCTCAGCACCGAGCAAGGAGTACAAACATCACTGGTATCGGTAAACCTACTGGAGCTTAGAAAGTACAGGAACTAATTCAGGTTCTTCTGGCATGAAGGGGTATCTTAAAAATAATATAAATGTTTGCTTCATTGTTATAGTATTTGTAGACATTGTACGAGAGTTTATGTTACGATTATCTTGGCCTTGCAATCGTTCGTTATAATTATCGAGCTTATATTATTATATCATACTAATATTTAAAGTGCGCAAATGTGTTTATTTGTTCCTCTTCCACGTATATATAACAACAGATCAACAGCTCGACGTAATTTTTTGTTTAGGGACTTATTCATCATCATCATCATTTCAGCCATAGGACGTCCACTGCTGGACATAGGCCTCCCCCAGCGATCTCCAAAAGGGCCGGTTGGAAGTGGCCTGCATCCAGCGTTTCCCTGCGGTCTTTTAGGTCGTCTGTCCATCTTGTGGGTGGACGTCCTACGCTGCGCTTACCAGTCCGTGGTCTCCATTCCAGAACCTTTCGGCCCCATCGGCCATCTGTTCTGCGTGATATGTGCCCTGCCCACTGCCACTTCAACTTGCTAATCCGGTGGGCTATGTCGGTGACTTTCGTTCGTCTACGGATCTCCTCATTTTGGATTCGATCTCGTAGAGAAACCCCGAGCATAGCCCTCTCCATAGCTCGTTGTGCTACTTTGAGCTTGCTTATGAGACCCATAGTGAGAGACCACGTTTCAGTGCCGTGTGTCATCCATGGTTGACAATAACCATGATGATGTTGATGTTGTTGTGTTGATGGTTGGTTGGTTGGTTGGTTGTTGGTTTGTTGTGGTTGGTTGTTCATGGTTGTTAATATTTATTTAAGTATGTATTTAAAACTATATATATATAGCCCTATATATAGATAGCCCGTTGGTTGAGTTGGTAGTGAACCTGCCTTCTGAGCAGGGGGCGTGGGTTCGATTCACACCTAGGACAAACATTTGTGTGATGAACATTTGTGTTTGTTCTATATCTGGGTGTTAATATCTATTTAAGTATGTATTTAAAACCTATATATGTATGTATACCAGTCTCTGGCAGCCATATCACAAGCTTTGCTTAGTTTGGGGTCAGATGACCGTGTGTGCAAAAATGTCTCGAATATTTTATTTTTTTATTTTTTATGGTAACACACACTGGTCGAAGACTTTCGTCTTAATCTTAAGGCAATGAGGTATTTTAGATGAGAAGACGTTGCGAGGGACTTATTATTTCAGACAAATGTATGAATGAGAAAATATCAACGCGGGTGACACCGCGGGGTAAAGCTGGTATTCACATAAAATAAAGCGCGGCCTAGTTAGAATAGAGCCTCCCTAGTCCGCCTCAGTGGCTAGTGGCTACTGTTAGGTCCCGTTACACGGACGGTGGGAGATCAGTCGATAGCTATGGTTAGCGACGGAACTGGTTTCAGTATCCAACTAAACTGTTATTGGTCTTTAAGTAGTAAGAAATCACTCTAACTAGAAGGTAAATACATAGTCGATACATATATCTATGTGAAGGAAAAACCTGCTGTAAGCTCCGGCAAGTATACTACCTTATTAAATTTGACTCGCATATTAATAATAGCTCAGGCAAAGACAGATGTTTAGATGGTAACATTTAACTTTACGTTAAATATTAATAAATCGACAGCGTTTTATGGTTGATATTCCGAAAACCCGACAAAGCGCTTTGATTCCACATTTATTGTCCGAACTGCTAGTCTGTGGAATTCGCTGCCAGAATGGGTTTTCCCCGTCAGTTACAATGTAGGTGTCTTCAAGTCGAGAGTGAATCGGTTTCTTCTAGGCAAGCGTGCTCCATCGTAGACCGCATCGTCGCTTAACATCAGGCGAGATGGCGGCCAAGCGAAAGCCTATCTACTAATTTAAAAAAAAGTATTTCTAAGTTTATAGAAAATACTAGCGACACGCCCGCCCGGCTTCGCACGGGTGTAATTTACGTGCGAAGCCGGGGCGGGTCGCTAGTTATATATATATATAAACCTTCCGTGAAAATGTATCAAACTGATGGTGAAAACCGCATCAAAATCCGTTGCGTGGTTTAGGAGAAGTTAGCGGCCATACAGACATACAGACAGACAGACAGACTAAGTATGTAGAGATACTTACATCGCTTTAATCTTAATAAATAAATGCATGATTATTTATAAGTTACTGTAAGATTTTAATAACCTGTTAATAGTATACTAGGAACACAAGTGGTCGAGCTCCACGAAGCAATTATTGATGCCATCAACCACTTACCGAGTCTATCGGAGACTCATCAACCGGCCCTGGAGATGGCCGTTAATGCACCGAGCGGCCGTGAAGATGGCCGCTAATAGCGTTCGATGTCATTATCCAGGGCAGTGCATCCTCAATAATGTAGTGTGGGTGCTGCGTGGTGGGTGGTCGCGGGGGACTGCGGCGGCCGCTGCCTGCGCGCACTGGAAACGAGAGTAACGCTCACAGAGAACACTTCGATAAAGCTGAAATCAGGGTTCCCGATAACCTACAATTTTGTTCCGATTTTTTATAACATGCGAAGATCACTCAATTCGTTCAGACTCACAGCACAATATAGTGTCGCAAAATATGCGTGTCGACTAGAGGGCCATTCATTAATAACCCTTCCCCCCTCCATGTAATTACAAAAATTTAAAACTTTCCTGTTAGGATTAGTTATTGTATTAAGTAATAAATAAATGACTTGTTAATTTATAGTTTGCATGCGTTAGCATTTAGTTTAAAATTAATTGTTAAATATTTTATTAATTACTAGCAGTCCACCCCGGCTCCGCACGGGTATAGTTATATAGCCTAATTAAAATAGCTTATATTAATCAGTGATAATGTAGCATTCAAATGGTGAAAGAATTTTTTAAATCGGTCCAGTACTTTTTGATCCAATTTGTTACAAACATACTTACATACAAATCTTTCCTATTTATAATATTACTAGCGGTCCGCCCCAGCTTCGCACGGGTATATAATATAGCCTATGTCACCCGGGGATAGTGTAGCTTCCCAACAGTGAAAGAATTTTTCAAATCGGTTCAGTAGTTTCGGAGCCTATTCAATACAAACAAATCTTTCCTCTTTATAATATTAGTCTAGATATATTAAATATATTATTTAGTAATATAGTATAATAGTATAGTATATCATCGTCATCATCATCAGCCAGAAGACGTCCACTGATGAACATAGGCCTTCTCTTTAACCTCCACACTGAACGAAAGCCTGCCATCTGCATCCACTGGATGCCAGCGACTCTCACAATGTCGTCGGTCCATCTAGTGGGAGGCCTACCTACGCTGCGTCTTCCGGTTCGTGGTCTCCACCCCAGAACCTTTCTTCCCCGTCGTCAGTATATAGTATAATAGTATAGATCTATGTATAAGTACCTACCCACAGTGATGTTATTATAATGCACCTAGACATACATAGTTTTAGAATGTGATACAGATCGATTCAATGTTATTTTAAAATTATTGCATTCTGTTTTCTGTATGTTAATGAATGAAATTAAATAACTGGAAGCTTTCAGTACAAAAACATTCATCACCCGATTATTTTTGAACTAAGTTTTATATTTACATTTAAATGCCTTCGATTAATAATCTAGTAAAAAGGTTTAGAAATACCTACGTCTACAGTCATTTCTGTCGCTGTCTGTTCTATGTCGAATCCACAGGTAGTTAATTAACTTCCTGGTAGCGTCGAGCGAGCTGGAACTAGCCGCCGCCGCGCTGCCGTCGCGTCGGCCGCCGCCGCTCGACAAGTCAGTGCGAATCGACAGTTGATCGTTATCGAATCCAGTTTTCACGACTACTAATAACAATCGATTTACAAAACAGGCGATTACTACGACAGCTGGAGACCATTCGAGATATTGATAAGAATACAATAAGCTATATTTATGGATATTGTGTACAAAGCTCAGTTTGTTTTCGTACGAAATCAAACTGAGCTTTGCTTTGGAAGCTTGGACGACAAGAGAATATTCATTGCTATAAACCTGGAGAGAGACGGTGGTCGAGCGATAGCATGTGCGCATTATAACATGACGGTATTCGGTTCCATCCTTGGCCCTGCACTGATCACTTTATTTAGTACCTAAAAAATATGTTTAATTTTGATGCCATCGCTCAAAAATGGTGAAGAAAAACATCTTGAGGTACGTCCAAGTACCTCAAAAACTTTAAAGATATAATATGACATTCACCAACATGCACTGGGCCAGCATGGTAGATCAGGGCTGACCCTCTCTCTCTCTCTGTCTGTCTGTCTTTCTCTCTCTCTGAGACAAGGCTTGTGTCCCAGCAGTGGGAACATAAAAAACTGATAATGATAATTAAACAGTAGTCCATTGTAAATCTATAATAGAATCATTTATAACGTGTAAGAGTAAGATCAAGAAAAACGAACTAACAAAACAATCTAATATATTTTAGAGATTTAACAGTTGGAGTATCCAACTACCCACAACCCATAGCCTGTTAAACGACAAAAATAAATTGACAAATAGTTATGTTATGTGACAACTTGATTAATTTGGTAATAACTCTGCTGGAAATGTCTGATGCAATCCTCTCTATAATGCACGTAGAAACAGCTATCAAATGTGCAGTGCACTTTTATAGCAAACATATTAGAACTTTCATCGTTCTATTCCGGGTTTAAGGGTTTAATACAATCATATCCAGATAGAGAAAGTTATAAAAGTATTGTCTAACTGATAATGTACGACTTGTTATGTTACTCAGTATCGCTCACAATTTAATTTTTTTAGTAACTTTGCGAGAATTGAAACATAATATTTCGTCTAAATTATTGGTCTAAATTCAATTTCTAAGCCAAAACTGGATTTCACCCGTTATGGTCACATTGCATAATATAGTACCGTATTAAACAGACAAAAAGGGACAGAAGGTATGTTGACTTCGCTTGTGTTGGCAGATCGTCGAAACGTAGTGTACACAAGGAAGTTGCATTTAGGGTATATATAAAATCCTTGAGTGTACATAATTAGAATTTTTAGAAAAAAAAGAACCGACTTCATGACTATACCTACATTTACAAACAGACACTAAAAAGTAGAAAATATTGTTTAATATTACGACTGAAATACTTTGTATCCATGGTCAAGAAAAATTTAACGAAAAACAACAGGGCCCGGTCGCCATGGAGACACTTCTTTGTTTTTTTGAAGTTCTGTTGTAGGAACAGTTCCTGTTTGCTGTTCAGTTGACAGCGTCGCTAGTGGAAAACAAAGTATGAAATTCACCAAGAAATAACTGTAGTTCCAATTTTGCCCACCTTAACAGCTAAGTTTAAAAAAAAAAAAAAAAAAGTTGGTGGCACTGTACTATGTTTACATTGTACATTGAATTCATTACTTATTGTCATGTTTTTGTAGATTTTTCAAAAAGCGCTGAATCAATGTCGATAAAAAAATTACGGGATCATTGATCATTGATCGGGACCTATGAGATAAGACCTACCAACCAAAAAAAGAATCATCAAAAACAATTCTAAATTGGCGGAGTAATCGCGTAACAAACATACATAAAAAAAAACATACAGTCGAATTGATAACCGCCTCTTTTTGGAAGTCGGTTAAAATTAAGCGCGGGCAAACTTGCCATCCGAAACACAAGCTCATTTGGTACTTTAGATTCGACTTGTGAGCTGTTTAGATTTACATTCCAGAAATAGACAAAATAATCTAGTTAAATGCTTCTTCAAGCCTTCAAGGTTTCTGACGAAATTTGTAACAGCAATTTTGTCTTGAAAGCTTCGTAATGGAACCGTGTTCTGTTGTTATTGACCTAGTTAACACATCTCCAGCACGCACCTCACAGGCCGCGGCGGCCGCATCCCGCACACGGTGGACTGCATCCCTGCGCGCACCTGACAGGCCGCGGCGGCCGCATCCCGCACACGGTGGACTGCATCCCTGCGCGCACCTCACAGCCCGCGGCGGCCGCATCCCGCACACGGTGGACTGCATCCCTGCGCGCACCTCACAGCCCGCGGCGGCCGCATCCCGCACACGGTGGACTGCATCCCTGCGCGCACCTCACAGCCCGCGGCGGCCGCATCCCGCACACGGTGGACTGCATCCCTGCGCGCACCTCACAGCCCGCGGCGGCCGCATCCCGCACACGGTGGACTGCATCCCTGCGCGCACCTCACAGGCCGCGGCGGCCGCATCCCGCACACGGTGGACTGCATCCCTGCGCGCACCTCACAGCCCGCGGCGGCCGCATCCCGCACACGGTGGACTGCATCCCTGCGCGCACCTCACAGCCCGCGGCGGCCGCATCCCGCACACGGTGGACTGCATCCCTGCGCGCACCTCACAGCCCGCGGCGGCCGCATCCCGCACACGGTGGACTGCATCCCTGCGCGCACCTCACAGCCCGCGGCGGCCGCATCCCGCACACGGTGGACTGCATCCCTGCGCGCACCTCACAGCCCGCGGCGGCCGCATCCCGCACACGGTGGACTGCATCCCTGCGCGCACCTCACAGGCCGCGGCGGCCGCATCCCGCACACGGTGGACTGCATCCCTGCGCGCACCTCACAGCCCGCGGCGGCCGCATCCCGCACACGGTGGACTGCATCCCTGCGCGCACCTCACAGCCCGCGGCGGCCGCATCCCGCACACGGTGGACTGCATCCCTGCGCGCACCTCACAGCCCGCGGCGGCCGCATCCCGCACACGGTGGACTGCATCCCTGCGCGCACCTCACAGGCCGCGGCGGCCGTATCCCGCACACGGTGGACTGCATCCCTGCGCGCACCTCACAGCCCGCGGCGGCCGCATCCCGCACACGGTGGACTGCATCCCTGCGCGCACCTCACAGCCCGCGGCGGCCGCATCCCGCACACGGTGGACTGCATCCCTGCGCGCACCTCACAGGCCGCGGCCGCATCCCGCACACGGTGGACTGCATCCCTGCGCGCACCTCACAGGCCGCGGCGGCCGCATCCCGCACACGGTGGACTGCATCCCTGCGCGCACCTCACAGCCCGCGGCGGCCGCATCCTGCACACGGTGGACTGCATCCCTGCGCGCACCTCACAGGCCGCGGCGGCCGCATCCCGCACACGGTGGACTGCATCCCTGCGCGCACCTCACAGGCCGCGGCCGCATCCCGCACACGGTGGACTGCATCCCTGCGCGCACCTCACAGGCCGCGGCGGCCGCATCCCGCACACGGTGGACTGCATCCCTGCGCGCACCTCACAGGCCGCGGCCGCATCCCGCACACGGTGGACTGCATCCCTGCGCGCACCTCACAGGCCGCGGCCGCATCCCGCACACGGTGGACTGCATCCCTGCGCGCACCTCACAGGCCGCGGCGGCCGCATCCCGCACACGGTGGACTGCATCCCTGCGCGCACCTCACAGGCCGCGGCCGCATCCCGCACACGGTGGACTGCATCCCTGCGCGCACCTCACAGGCCGCGGCGGCCGCATCCCGCACACGGTGGACTGCATCCCTGCGCGCACCTCACAGGCCGCGGCCGCATCCCGCACACGGTGGACTGCATCCCTGCGCGCACCTCACAGGCCGCGGCGGCCGCATCCCGCACACGGTGGACTGCATCCCTGCGCGCACCTCACAGCCCGCGGCGGCCGCATCCCGCACACGGTGGACTGCATCCCTGCGCGCACCTCACAGCCCGCGGCGGCCGCATCCCGCACACGGTGGACTGCATCCCTGCGCGCACCTCACAGGCCGCGGCCGCATCCTGCACACGGTGGACTGCATCCCTGCGCGCACCTCACAGGCCGCGGCGGCCGCATCCCGCACACGGTGGACTGCATCCCTGCGCGCACCTCACAGCCCGCGGCGGCCGCATCCTGCACACGGTGGACTGCATCCCTGCGCGCACCTCACAGCCCGCGGCGGCCGCATCCCGGACATGGTGGGTTGCATCCAACACACTACATTATCTCACCATCATCGGGTTAGAGAGCTTTTAACCAGAACTCTCTAGTTTTGGATGTTGTTTTTTTTTCTATTGTAATAGTATAAAGGATGATTTATGCTAGACCGTGGCGGGCACGAGCCGTGCCGTGACTCGTACGAGGCAAGGAGGCACTTCACGAACAATTTTTTTGTGTGTGGACTATTAGTTCATTGGTGTCGCTAGAAGTTTCTTAGTGTGCGTGCCGTAGGTACTTACAGCAGCGCTATAGAGATTTTTAAATGAAATATTGAGTTATTTAATCATGAACGCAAATTTATTATTGTTCTGTGGCACCCTTGTTTGGTTTGATCTGCGGTTCAAACTAAATGCAGCTCATCCCTAAACTATCATTACAATGTCACCAAGTTCTCACAGCTCGTGTTCAAAAAACAAGATAGTCTCGATAAGCGCTTATAACTTATGCGAATGTAAGAAATAAGTAAACATATAATTAGAATACGCTAATAAAAGTCAACAATCAGTTGTTAAATGAATCAATCAACGATTAATGTTCTTTAATACCGGAAGTAGTATTGTAGCGCGACGTGCGAACCGGCGAAGGGGCGAGTGTGACTCGCACGCTAATTAGATTCTACTAAAGGCGATAATTAATGTAAATAAACACAAGGATAGAATGCTTAAAGCACTGTGCCGCAGTATACTAATGATTGTATGCATAAACGCAGTGCGTTCTTAAGAGCCTCTTATACTAAATTTGACGGTTATAAATCAATTTTATTCAGTAAAATTACAATATTTGAGCTGGAAAAAAATACATGTCACAGATACATCTATGTTAGAGTTTATGATTTGGTTCAAAACACGATAGAATAAACTTTCCTCGATCAAAAAAAAATTTGAAACAAAGTCGACTAGTTAATATTTTTCATTTTATGCTCTAATGAAAGCTCGTAACAACCTGGAAATTGCATGTACTAAAAGGCAATTTTATTCAACATTCTTTTATTTGGATAGATTTTTGATAGTGAATAGTGTAGTTTTTTAGTGAAATTAAAAGCGTAAAAAGGACGCGAGAATTTTGGCGCGCCGCGTTCAGGAACCCGCGCCAGGCGTCATCGAGGTCGGACCTATGCTCGTTTTTGTCGTTGCACTCCCCCCGCGCGCGTCCTGACTCTAGCATGGCGTCGCTATAACTTGGCGGGGGCTGAGGTAGCGTTGCGTTGCCTACGCGACTCGGATAACCGCCCGTTAACTTATATGATTTACCATTTTTACGCTGACACTACAAAACACTGTTTCAAACTATCACGGTTGTTTACTACAGTTATATGATTATTTATCTAGCTTTATCATTTTAACCTTACCACGGTAAATATCCTGTATATAATCATATACTTAACTATAAAAACAGTTTGACTGCCCATAGACCGTTGAAGGAAGACAATTTATTGTCAAACCGGCCACGTATAATTTTTTATATTATAAATGCGAAAAGTTTGTATGTATGTTTGTCCGAACTTAACTTCTAACCGGCTGAGCGGATTTGTATGAGATTTGGTATGTAGCTTATACCCTAGATTAACCTATTCAAGTCAACTTTTTATCCCGGAATTGCTCATGGTTTTTGTAGGATGGTGGGCGGAACCGCGGGCGATGCTAGTTGTGGAGGTACATGTAACTGTATTAATTGTTTGGAGTCTCAATAAACAAAATAAACTTTTTTTTATCGTAGTTTTTATGTTCCTGCTAATACTTAGTTATACAGTTTCACCATACAAACATAATAATATGTGCATTGCCGTTGTCTACACGCTTCTCTACTTATTGTACAAAAGTGTCAGTAATAGGTAAGACTGAAATAAATTTAGACGAGATTACTTGAAATCCTAGTTGAGATGAGAGGAAAGTGGCTTGTCTCTAGCTTCAGAGTCTAGACTTACATTATGTAGAGCCAGCGATACATTAATATGGATCCTGGCTCGCGTGCTGTCGGGTGAGGAGGAGGGGAGTGGGGGGAGGAATGCACGCTGTCGCATATTCATGAGAGAGTAAAGCATTACTCCAATCTTCACTTGAGCTGAAGTTCGAACGCTGCCAGCATGATGAATGAGACTACCCCATTTAGACGAAAGAGAAATTTAATAAAAAACAGACAAGTACGAGTAGGACTCGTGCTCCGCTCTGAGGTTTCCCTAGGACGGAACCCTCAGAGCGATTATATATTTTAAAGTATTTCAATGAACATTTAACTCAATTAATAAGTCACAAAAGTAATATAATTGAAATGATTTTAACCAATATACAACAGGGGCACGTGTGCGAGGGCGAGCGGCCGCCGCCGCCGATACAAAGCCTTGTGAGAACTCATCTGTTAATAATTACATTTCGGGGGTTAATTTAACAAACTTTCCGACTCTGTAGTTTGCGTTCATTTACAAACCTTTAGTAAAAACCACGCAATGGTCCGTGAGAGCAAAGTTTATAGTAGGTACCTATACGTACATAATAAATTGAGGCTAGTTAGTAAAGTGGTCACTTTCACACGGATATGCAAAGGTATGCATGTACTTGACTGCGAGGTTGAACGCGTTTAAACAACAATTTGCTATCGTTTTGTATATTGTGGTCCTAAACCGCCGAAACGGACGCTTTTTGTAGTCGCAGGAAAAAGGCAAAGCGGAGCGTAGCTGTCAGTAATTAGATTCTACAGTGGCTGACAACAGTTTGTTTCTAGACCCTGTGTCTGTAATCGAGTATTAAACCAGGAATGAGTAAAAGAAAAAGCTTTTAGAAAAAGTTTATAAGCAAGAGATTACTAAGAACTCTAGAAGATCCTAGGACTACTTTGGATCTCATAGGGTCTCTATCTTTTGTTAGAAAAACCTTTTAAGCACTCAAAACTAGAGTGTAGTGGGAAAGTTTCGTATTTCCAACGGCTGCCTTCTCTCAGACCCGAAACAACGCGGCTACTGTTTGAGGACGAAACGGTCAAATGAAAACACTTAGCTGATGTTTCCGTTTCATAAGTAGCGGCTGCGGTAAAGCCTTCGTCAAAATTTAAGACCGCTCTGAACATAAATAGTGACAAAACGCGTTGGCGCGGCGCAATAGGAAACATTAGCATTTCTAAGGTGTCCGCATGCGCTGAGTTTAAAACTTACTTAAAGTAACATTATCAAAAATAAATTTCAAAAATCGGGGGTGGGAGATCCGCCCGTCCCCTCTCCCCATAAATGAGACAATTTCTTTTGTTTGAAAAATAGGCCCACCTCAAACTAATACCGTATAGTACTGAAACTCATGTCGATTTGTTCCTCATAATCTCTAGATTCAGTGGTAATATTAGCTATATCCGATCAAACCGGAATATTGACAAAAGCCGATTACTATGGCCACTGTTGTAAAATGTGGTCTATTTATTTTTGTATAAAAAATCCTAAGCATGCATCCTTTTTCGTATTAAAAACGTCCCGGTCAAGTGACTTTATAAGGGAAATGAATGAATTGTGGCAAAAATCAACAAAAATATCGTAGCTGTCGTATTGTTTTGACTTTGAGTTCAAATTCGGTCGTTAAAGAACAACGAATGTCAAGACCTCCGCCCCAAAAGTGGACTGATATAAAGCTGATAATAATGATGATGATGAGGTATCAGCGCGGGTGTGGAGGGGTAAAAACTGAGGGTTAGTCACAGTTCAGAGCGGTCAAAAAGTTGAACATATACTGTTAGCAAGCAGGCAGCGCCGCGTCCGCAGTTGAGCCGACAAACTAATCAAATTTCGTTGAATCCTCCCAAAAGAAAGTCATTAAAAGTTTCACAGACTAACTAATTTACTGGATGGATTCCTCCGTCATTATTTCGAGTGTTTTTGTATTGTTTGTCTTTCGACACCATCAACCAAATGAGAGACGTTTTGCCTACACATACTCTGCAGTTGAGTCATATGACTTTAACCCATTATATCTAAGTATATACTTATTGTAGTTAATTAACTGACTAGAATAAATACAGGAAGATTCTCAATAGTTCGGTGGGTATATATTTATTTTTAATTTGTCAGTACTTTTTGGTATAACGGATTGTTCCACATTCATCCTATGACGTCTATTATGTATAATAACCTCTATTCAAATATTATAGTATAGGAAATCTTTGTCTAGAGTCTTCCTAAATTTTCAACCCACTACATTGTCTTACACAATGCCCACGACAGACGGGAGGTTGGAGTAAGAGATTGTGTGTTAGTTTGTACGTACATAATTATAACACTGTTTTAAACTATCACGGTTGTTCACTAAAGTTAAATGATTATTAACGGGATATTTACCGTGGTAAGGTTGTTGAATGAGCTCCCGATATTTCGGCGCAGTTACATGCACCATGTTCATAATTATGTCTGTTGCAGTTTTTTCTCCAAATCGACTAGAGCGTTTAATATGCAGTTTTCCTGAGGGTTTTTATAGCGTTGGTTCTTGTATGCATTGTATGTATTGTGAGAATGCTATGTTTGATCAAAATGAGATTTATAAATAGGACGTGAGTTCTTCTAAAATTTTAATTCATACTTTACAATCATCCGATCCTAACCGAAATGCGTTTCTTATGCATCTCAAAGCAACTACGGTATATAATTCTTATTTAACGCCATCTTCTCTACATATCTCTATCTCTACATAGTATAAATTGAAGTCGTTTTTCGCGTCTGTCTGTCTGTCTGTATGGCCGCTAACTCCTTCTAAACCACGCAACGGATTTTGATGCGGTTTTCATCATTTTCAAGGAAGATTTATAAATATAACTAGCGACCCGCCCCGGCTTCACACGTAATTTACACCCGTGCGAAGCCGGGCGGGCGGGTCGCTAGTATAAATATAATCGTATACTTTATACTTTGAAAAAC
Organism: Agriopis marginaria; assembly: GCA_932305915.1. NCBI lineage: Eukaryota > Metazoa > Arthropoda > Insecta > Lepidoptera > Geometridae > Agriopis > Agriopis marginaria. The sequence goes on from OW029919.1 coordinate 266,189, forward strand.
AAAGGTAATTATCCTCGAACCACACGCACGCAGGGCCTGTTAAAATGCAAGCAAACATTGAAGGAGGCGCGCAGTCGGCAGTGAAAGCACCAATATCCGCTCGCAAACAGCACGCTGCTTATACGGGCCGCACTCGAGGGCTGCCTCCAGCCGTGACCCTGCGCCCCTCGATCGCAGCCGCCAGGGAGGATAAAAGCTAGTTTCATGTGAACTGAGTCAATTTTACTCGTAGATATAAGCATCGCCACATTGCGTACTGACTACCTACTAAGTACTATTTAGTAGTTGACCGCTAATGCTGTATTTTATTGTTTCTTGTGCAGTTTCACGGACTCCGGGGTTTGTGCCCATTGTTAACTTATATCATTTATTTTGTCAATTATTACTAATTATAACAAAACTAATGACTCTAAAAGAGGTTTACATTTATTTTTATAATAGATAGGAATAGGATTGCGCTTGGCCGCCATCTCGCCTGATCGATGCGGTTTACGATGGAGCACGCTTGCCTAGAAAAAACCGATTCATAAATTATACAATGTTATGACTATATTGCGTGTATACACCGAGCAGTCCAGCTTCCGCAAGCAGCACCCGTTCACGAGTTGCAGGATGTGCCAGCCATCGCTCTCCTCGCCATGTTTGAGGGAAGAAGACGACCCGCCACACGACGCCGCCGCAAGAAGTGAAAGCAATATTCTATTACACATAATAATGCTGTATTTACTATATATAAGTAGGTATTATGTATTAGGTACGGAAATCAATTTTTTTTTAAGTTTTTAGCGAGATGGGTTGGCGATATAATCAAAATCGGGAGTCCGATGGCACCGAGCAACCGAGGCAGATGGCACGGCAAGGCCTATACTTAACAGTGGGATCAGGAAGGATGTGGATGTTTGTCAGTCACTTTACGCACCATTGAAGCCTTTATTCTATGTCCTTGGAGTACCACATCCACTACCACCCGGTCCCGGACCCGGCCTCCTCCATCGATCTATACTCCATCTACTGTTATATATCTAAAAATTAAACCACACATGCAAAACTAACTTGTTACTAGCAAGCGCCTTTATTAACTAAACAAAATACAAGCTAAAACTAAAACTACAATTACAGTTAGACTGCCTATAGACCGTTGAAGGTCTAAAAACAATCCAAATGCTCAAGCCCACTACCAGTTGGCGGCGTACCCAGCATGCTGGCGGCATTACCACGCTGAATGGCAATGCTTTTGCGTTGAGCCAGAAACACGCCAGCATTTTCGTCACGCGTCGCATTAACCAGGCGCTCTGAAAGATTTTTGAAAATGAGGTGAGCTCCCGGTCCCCAAGGGCCCAATGTCTCGACCCCAAACGCCTCAAATATGTAATCACTGCCGAGGTTAGCATATTTACGTCGCTGTACTTGTTACTGCGATTTATGAATCCTTGCCAGCAGGGAAATCGTGGCGAAAAACGAAAAAGCGTGGAAAAACAAACCTAACAGAAATAGCGCCTAAAATTAATAACGCATATGTAAATCCCTGTAGGTTGGTACATCTCGAGTGTTCTGACGTCAGTGTCAAAACTCTCATCAGCCTCCCAATCTCGACATCTCGATTGAGTCGAGAGATCCGACCTCTCTTCAGCCTCTTCAAAATCTCGCCGCTTCAAGATATTGTTAGCAAAGCGGGATGTGACGTCACTACACGTCAGAGAATGCCGTTTAGTCCTACTCTAGTATGTACAAGTACACGACGGCGCGTAGTTTAATAATGGCCAATATAACTGAAATAGTGTAATAAATAATGCAATTGCGTTTCATTTCCTCATCAGTTTACATTCTCGACGTACTTTTCGAATAGTGTGCAACGAGAATTTACTGCGTTTAAATGTGATCGAGGTGTGAAATTAATTCTATAATATTATTAGTGTATGACGTCCACATGTTTTCATTCGGTTCTAGACTAGACGTACCGGTTTTATTATCTATACTTCTATACTAATGTTATAAAGAGGAAAGATTTGATTGTTTGTTTGTTTGTTTGCATTGAATAGGCTCCGAAACTACTGAACCGATTTGAAAAATTCTTTCACTGACGGGAAGCTGCACTATCCCCGGGTGACATAGGCTATAATCTATACCCGTGTGAAGCTGGGACGGACCGCTAGTAATTAATAAACAGAATATTCGATAATTGTACCAATAACAATGTAGCTTTATGAAATACTTACTTAAAGATACCAAACTGATTACCTACCGTGTAACGTCATTGTTATTACTATGTTGACAAGTTGATAAAACTAAAACGACATTTTCATAAGAATCCCACTGAAAAGAAAGAAGAAAGAAAATATATTTCGGGACATTTTTGCACACACGGTCATCTGACCCCACACTATGCCAAGGCTTGTGATATGGCTGCCAGAGACTGATATACATACATAATTAATTAATTATATAGTTTTAAATACATACTTTTTTTTATTGTTTATTTATTCTCCACGGACTCCTGGGTCCGTGCCCTTTGTCAACTTAAAAAAAAAAAAAAATATATATATATAAATAAATACATACTTAAATTGATATTAGGTAACACCCAAATATATAACAAACACAAATGTTAATCACATAGATATTTGTCCTAGGTGGGAATCGAACCCACAGCCCCAAGCGCAGAATGCAGGTTCACTACCAACTGGACCAACGGGCTATCTAACGGCTTACGGGATTTATTCGACAATGCGTAAAAACTTATATCTAAAGGATACAGTCAGTGTGGGATGGGTCCAGTGACCTTGTTACGTCAATTATGAACCCAACAAACATAATATTGTTTTCCCAAAATGGTTAAACATAAAAAAAAATTTATATAAAATTGCTATTTGCCAGTTTTTACAATAAAAGCTATTCTGGTTCATGTATCTTACTTGTCTTCGGCTAAATGTAATTAGACAGTCCCTCGTGCCCGTAAGATACGAGAGTCCCCCGACCTCTCAGTCCTCTCACCTCGAGCGGACAGTTAGCAGATGGTTAGCGCGCCGCCGCGGACGGAGACCGTCCCGGGGCTGCGTCTGCGTGCTGCTCCGTGATGTACGGCGGCCCTGCTGTAGCCAGTACACACTATGTGATACATGCGAACCATAATTTTTTTAAATAATTATTTTAATGTTTTTGAGAATATGGAACTTGCAAGAACTATTGCGAGTACTCTACGTGACTTATTATCGTCAAGTAAGCTATCTTCAAACGCCTAGCTTGACCAAACCACAAAAAGTCGACTGACAATGATATAAGGACATTGGACATACCTACAGGTTTTTATTCTAACAATATTAATATCTTTCTTTTCATCTCCATGCGCAAAAAATTTTTCAATATGCGAAAACTGCTACACATCATCAGCCATTAAACGTCCACTGCTGAACAAGGCCTCCCTCTTAGAGAGGGGTGTTGCCATAACCCCCACGCTTGGCAGGCGGCTTGGGAATCGCAGTACATTCACCGTGTACTAATAGGATGCTGCTGCCCATCCTCCGGTGGTTCTGGTCGCAGTTTTAGTACATATCCGGGGCGTTTTCTGACTTCCCTTTGTACATTTTAAGTAGAGGGGAAACGTTGAATACATAATTTCATCTATCAGTCCAGGGGTTCTATGTGGAATTTTTTCCATTTTTAACCCTAAGGGGAAACATGTCTCTAATGTTATGCCATGAACTAGAGTCACAGTTCAAGTTAACGCACGTCATGAGTCCGACGGTTTACAACCACTTACCGAATGAAATAACTGCAGCCAGGAGTCTGCAGTCGTACAAAAATAGGTTAAAAATATGGCTCATCGAGCAGTCTTTTTACAGATTCGACGAATTTTATAGATTTGACATTTATGAATGTACCTTTACCATATAGGTAAGCATTGTATGACATGTATTATTATTATTTTTTGTTTTATTATTTCTGTAATGCAATTATATAGTGTAATTTAATCAATTAAGTAATTATTATTGTAATTTTTCTCACTTAAAGTGAACATTTGTTATTTGACGTGTAAATTGACATTTTATCAATAAATTACTTATGACTTATGACAGTTTTGAGGAATTCCCCCTTAACCCACTAGTGAGTTATGCTGGTGGGCACAAGTCGTTACCCTGATTTTCGTGAATAATACAGGCTTGCACGTTATGTTGGACATCGTGTGGACGGGGCTTTATACGTCTCACATGTATGGGTCTGCAGATGGCTAGAGACGGGCCGGCTGAATGATTGAAAGGTTTGTTTTCATTGGCCTGCTGTAATGCCCTTCGCTTCGCTCGTTACTCACTGAGGGATGGACTGTAGAGTTCTATTCTATTTTCTATCAAGGTGAACTTGTGATTCTTCGCTGTCATTTCAAATTGCTTCATCTCGTATTTTTGTGTTCGCCCCTGACGCAAAAAGAAGGCTGTTATAAGTTAAAAGCTTGCGTGTGTATGTGAATGCGCGGGAGGGAAATCTTTCAGGCAGTTTAAAATCATTTGGCTCTATGCTGAATTGATGTCTGTTATGTTTAAATGTATACTTGTACCTACATGTAACTCTATTCATATATAAATTACATGAAATACCTTTGTAAAGTAAGTACACTTTTAAAGTGTCTAGCACGTGTCTACAGAATATTATATAATGTCAAAGCAAGTCAATTGTACAAAAAAGGTGGAAGGTTTTTAGTACGCCCGTTTTTTTTTACGATTATGTATACTAGCGGTCCGCCCCAGCTTCGCACGGGTATAGATTATAGCCTATGTCACCCGGGGATAGTGTAGCTTCCCGTCAGTGAAAGAATTTTTCAAATCGGTTCAGTAGTTTCGGAGCCTATTCAATGCAAACAAACAAACAATCAAATCTTTCCTCTTTATAATATTAGTATAGATGTATGTACATCGATTACGTCTGTAAACCAATTTGTGTGTTTTTTTTTGCCATGTAATTCTTGAGTAGATCCCACAAAAATGTCTTCAAAATTACTTCAAAATCCGTGTTAAATTATTATTTTGTTCTTTGTAGTTGCATATTTAACTTAGAATGTTTGTGGTTTATTGAAGTCGGTTTTTTAAAAGATAATTTCATCATCAACATTATAATCAGCCTTTTAAGAGAAAGAAAGAGAAAAAAACCTCTTAAAAAAATAATTAAACAATTAGAAAATAACAATTCGCTCCAAAGACGTATTACTTAATATCTTCAGGATACTCACAGTATATGCGTTGTAATTGAACGTAAACAGGGTTTCTTTTATGATTCAATCTATAATAAAGTAGACGAGTCGAGTACGCAAATACTCGTAAATACTCAGCTGTACTGTGCTCGGGCTGTGGCTCGGGCAGAGAATATTATGGAAATTTTATATCATTGGTTGCATTACTTAGACTTACGTAGTAAACCTTCTCTACGTGTTCGTACTATTTATCTGCAATCAATTATTTTACTGCTAATTGCAAACAATTTTATTTATTTTGCAAAATATAAAATGTGTAATAAATATATTGTTTGTAGAAATAAGTAGGTATACTGGGAACTGTGACTTGTAGCGGCCACGATCTTGAACTAGTGCACTTGTTAAATTCGCAATCAGTTAAACTTTTTAGAGTAACAACTATTTCAAGTTATTACATATTTTTCAAGATCAAGTGAGGGTAGGAGAACAAAACACCCGCTCTTCTCGCCGGACTCACCCGCAGTTTTCAGTCAGCTCGTGACCACGGCCATTGTAACATGGTCGAAACGTCGAGCGAAAGGTACATATTTTTTACCTATATTAAATAATACGTGATAAGTCCCGATAAACATTTAAAACATTACATAAGAAGTTTTCAAGTTGTTATTACTTTTTGAATGATTAATAGGCTTGCGTTTGAACGCCACCTCGCATGATGTTAAGCGATGATGCGGTCTACGATAGAAGACGCTTACCTAGAAGATTGTAACCGTCGGAGAACACCGCCAGCGGAATAAGCTACATATTTAAATCCGTAAAGCTGTTACACACTTAGGTACGTACAAACTTTCGCATTCATGATATTAGTGTGATATTTTAATTAATACAGTCATTGACATTAAAGTAGAAATAAACTAGAGATTCTTATAAAAACTTAATCGGTTACCCTGGTGAGTGATTTCCTTATTATTGTGCGTTATCCGAGATAAAATATCCATACTCGTCGTTACTCGTCGTAGTAAGGTGCACTCGTTATGTTTCTTGCTAATTTATGATCAAAGTGTGATATTATGTCGTCTGTGATCAAGGTTGATTTAGCCGTGAAGAGTTACCTATTAAAAAAAACATTAATGCTTGGTACGCTGACAACTGATGGGCTTGAGCATTTGGACTGTCTTTAAACATTCAACGGTCTATGGGCAGTCCAACTGTTTGTTTGCTAACAAACATACAACTAAACAAAGAGGCAGATGAACAAAACACTTAACAATGTTGAGGAGAGCGAAGTATCTCTAGTTTTGAAAATCCCTGACATAATTATGTTCCCGCCTACCTCGGAGGAATCCCGCCGTCACCGATCGCTGACGTGACGTCAGATCTATTTCCGCCGCGTAACTAAATAAATCTCTACATTATAATTCGGTGCGGGTATTCTTGAAGCGTCGGTGTTATTTGTTTCATTTAGTTTTATTTTCAGTCGAGATTTATTAATGGGCGCGCAATGACGCGGGACCAATCCTCAAAGAAACTGCTACTATCTAATTTGTTTAGATAGGTACGTTTGTATCATCATCATCATCATCAGCCAGAAGACGTCCACTGCTGAACATAGGCCTCCCCCTTTAACCTCCACACTGAACGACAGCCTGCCTTTTGCATCCACTGGATGCCCGCGACTCTCACAATGTTTGTATCACAGTTATTCAATTTTGCAACTTTGTAAATAACGCCAACAGCGCCAACCTGGCACAAAGAGAAGATTTTCTTTGTGATACCAAACGCGTCGCAAGTCTCTTCTGAGATATTGAGAAGAATGGATCAGCATTGTATAATGCCCACTAACTACTAATTTAAGTACATTATTGTGAAGTTCTTAGCTATAGCTATACTGCAATGTTGAACGACTTAAAAATTAAAAGAACCCAAGGGTTTCAATCATTTTGAAGGATATTTTCCACATTGCACGTCGAGTAGAAAAGACTTGGATGAAGCAAACAGAAAGTGAACGTTGCACCTACAAATTATAAACTCCCAACCTATGCAGTTTACCATAAAATGTTATTCTTGGATTAACAGCTGGACTGAACCAGTCCTCAGGTTAGTTTCCAGTTCGCAGAAGCATTGTGTTATTTGTTTGGTTATAAAATGTAATGTGGGGTATGTTGCGTGCGACAACTGACAAATGCGTCACACAGTTATATCCGTTATATTCACACTTGGTTATTGCTGTTTTACATTAAATTATTAATATTCTCAGAACGAGAAATGAAACGTTGATCAGTCCATACTTCTCCCGTAGCACGATCTTCAGTTTTTGAATCTACAACATGGGGTTCTTCAAATATATAATGGATTTTTGTTACAAATAAAATATTGTCTATTGTCTATTGTCTATTGTCAAATGGCGAGTTAATCGAATCCTAAAGACTCGGCAACGTATTTCTGACGCCTCTGGTGTTACAAGTATCCATACGTGACGGTGACTGCTTACCATCAGGCATCCCGTCTGCTTGTTTGCCACCTATGGCATAAAAAAACCACTGCCAGCCCCTCTTACGTATATCGTGTTTTTAATTTTATATCGTCACTCCAACGAGTCTCCACGAAACGTTGAACATTTCCTCTGAAATGAATGCATGTGAACAATATAGGCAGCATCATGTGCACAAGTAGTTAAGTACAGTTTGTTCTGCGGGTTTGCTTATCTAACAATTTCGGCCGAGTTTTTCCGCGGGTGGTCCCAAATTGTGTGTGACCGTGGCGCTCAGCTCGAGGCACCTAACGGGACCAGGCCTCGCTCCTGGCAGCCAGAGCGTGGAGCCTCCTCAGCTGTGACATCTCCGCGCTGTTACCCGCTGTCAGTCTCTCAATGAACCCAGCTAATTGGACATTTTGTGAATGACGTGCTTCTACAGAATAGATAAGAGTAGATGAGTAAATCGTCCGAGACAATGTTCCATGACCTTATTGTGAATTGATCTGAGATCGAGGTCGGTCTCCATCTGACTCAAAAACTGATTAAAATGCATTTATAGTGAAAAAACCGTTGAACCTCGTCTTATATGTCGTCGATATGTTCGAACAGGTTTACGTGAACCATGACACCCTTGGCTTAAACACACAACATGTTCGATTGTTATCAGAGGTTAAGACTTTTTTTACCGGGCAAGTGCCTTTATTAACTAAACAAAATACAATCTAAAACTAAAACTACAAATACAATTAGACTGTCCATAGACCGTTGAAGGTCTAAAGACAATCCAAATGCTCAAGCCCACTACCAGTTGGCAGCGTACCCAGCATGCTGGCGGTATTACCACGTTGAATGGCAATGCTTACGCGTTGAGCCAGAAACACGCCAGCATTTTGGACACGCGTCGCATTAACCAGACGCTGATTAATGCGACAGACTTAATTGTTTATGACATGGTGATCAGACCTGCAAAGGCCGACCGTAAATAACAAAAACGAGCAAGAACAAAATGTTAAGCGTCTATGAAAAATTTAAACTAGTATGAACATTCCAATTTCACACCCCGAAATCATAAATAACCCTCGTCTAATCAGCACTACAGCAACTTGGCACCTCTGGGGGCTCCGGGGCGAGCGCGGCGCGCCCACAGATATTCATATTTAACGCCTCTGACCAGTACGTACATTACCTTGGGGAGGGAAAACGTTCAAAAGCGGTACTGTTTGTTTTAATAATACTGCTAACAATAAAATAATAACAAAACGCAGGCGGCGGCCGTCGGTGAATGGCGACACCGTGTCATTCGTCCACCGTGTATTTCACCTGTAAATTTTATGATATTCTCTCAAGTAAAACTTTCCAGGGCTCATAGCACGCAGAACAGATGACCGATGAGGCCGAAAGGTTCTCGAATGGAGACCACGAACCGGTAAGTGCAGCGTAGGACGTCCACCCACAAGATGGACAGACGATCGCTGAATGCAGGCCGCTTCCAACCAGCCCTGTTGGAGATCGATGGAGGTGGCCTATGTCCAGCAATGGCCGCCCTACGGCTGAAACGGTGATGATGATGATGAAAACTTTCTAACGATAGTCAGCCGTCAAAATTCCGGGTACTCAGTCCTGCCTGAACGCCGGATTCCCCACCCCCCGCGGGCTCGGCTCCAATTAAGGAATGAGGTGTTAATCGGAGCCCGAGACAATTAACGGTATTCTTTTGTAAAGTGATCGTTCCCCTGATACATCGAGATTAGAATAGTGGCAGTGGATAATTATCCTCTTTGATTCTCAGATATGGACGAAGTCATATGTGGACAAGTTGCCATGACAAGGTAAATTAATTTCTTTTGGTGAAAGCTGAGTCGCTACGCCCGGTATCAGCGTTACAAATGCCTCGTTTTGGTCGACCCTAAGTTTGAAAATGTACGTAAGAAGATGCAAGTACTAGTATAGGCTGGTCACCATGACAACTTCTATCTTAGTTAATAAACCCCTGTAACCTGTAACATGACATTCAAAACATATTTAGCACTAGCGACCCGCCCGCCCGGCTTCGCACGGGTGTAATTTACGTGCGAAGCCGGGGCGGGTCGCTAGTTATATATATATAAACCTTCCTTGAAAATGTATCTAACTGATGGTGAAAACCGCATCAAAATCCGTTGCGTGGTTTAGGAGGAGTTAGCGGCCATACAGACATACAGACAGACAGACAGACGCGGAAAGCGACTTCAATTTATACTATGTAGAGATGATCCAAGAAAACAAGGCCTGGCACTCTGGCAGTTGTCCCAGAATTACGTCACTGTCTAGTTGCCACACAGATATTGGGAAACAAATTCGTTAATCATCTATTAAATGAATTACATACAAAAAGCATATCAATTGTCAATTGGTTTGTCCGCTCAGGCAAGTTAAGCACGAATTGAATTTATTAAACACAATTTTATCAAAACCACATTGATTTATTGGATAGGTAATATACGATTATTGGGGAGTTATATTTTCACGCTACTGTTAACCATAGAGAAATATACTATACTACAGTACTGTTAACACAGAAAATCATAGAGAGTCCGCCATTGTTTCGTGTATCGTCATCTCTCTCGAACTTGTTGTAAATTACTTATTCTGCTCTTGCTTATGCACGTGCACTTGTATCCATGACATTGATGACATCATTGTGGGACGTCACATTATTTGTCGGAGTGCTATACCTGGCGGAGTATATTATTAAACCATGATATTTAGTAGAATTATAAGCAACGACGTATTTAATTTGAAAATATTTTCGTACACATTACATGCATGATGCTTCAACGATATAATTGGTGGTAGTGCTGGGTATAACAATGTTTATGGAAGCTCTCGACGGGTCGTATCAGCACGAGCCCTACGGGGCACAAATTGTATTATGCGTGAAGAGAGCATGGCTGGTGGGAAACAAATTATAAAACTGTAGGAAATTTATAGGTACCTCTATCGCTAGCCCTGGCGCCGGGGCAATAGAATACGGCACCGGTAACCCCTGCCTGTAGTAAGTGGCTACTAAAAGGGGACCTCCGGACTCGGGATGGTCAAAGTTGGGGCTCTGACCATCTACTTAAGCGTGCCCAGGGAGAGAACGACAACGTTGTGTGACCAACGTTGTCGTGGGCGGAGGGGCTGAGACAACGCAGTTGTCTCGGGAGGAGCCGTAGCGCAGTGCCGAGGGCTCCGGTGCGTTCTTCTGGAGATCTCGGAGCCCTCTTGTCAAGCACTAAGGCTGGTCACCGGGGGGGTTTTAGTGGGTATAATCCCACATAACCTGGCTACATCCCAATGCAGCCGGGTATCTTTGGAAGATTTCCCACCCGAAAAAAAAAAAAGTTACCTCTATCGTGCAGTGGTGGCTACAGTTCATGAATTTATAATACCAGAATATTCTTTAGCTCCAGCGACCCAGAGCCATACTGCAGCACTCACAGGAGCTGGGATAGCTCGAATAGTTTCTGGCTGCGGAATGCTTAGTTACATTACGCCCCCATTTCAAAGACTTTATCATATTTAGCTACGTAATTATACCATGTCTGTGTAGTTTTTATGTTAAAACTTGTTACACATAAAAAATAGATAGTCATGTTACAAATTTTTTTTTTTGTAGATTTTTCTTTAACATAATATTTTAATATCTATATACAATATACCTATATATATTGTATAATCTATAATCACTAGCTGTTACGCGTGACTTCTAATGAACTATAAACCCCCCTTAATTTGACCCCTTCGCAAATAGCTTTTTAGCTGACCTCTATATTCCATAAGGAATCTATAGCATTTCAGCATCAAAGTTACAAAACTTCCAACGGAACAATCAAACCCCAATTTCATTACCTTAATCCGTCTTTTTTTAATCTTACAATAGTATAATTATTTTATTTTAAACCTGTAACCTAAATACCAAATTTTATTCTACCCTAATAACATCAAAAACATGACTACATTTTCGACCTATATTGTCCCCCCCCCCCTTTTAATTTGGCTCTTTCGCAAAATCCTTTCATAGCAGATGTCTACACAGTCAACACACCTGCAGGCCTAGCATGGGCTGTGGATAAATTGACTTTCCACCGTTTTTATCCACGCCTAGACGCGACAAAGCTAGAATATGGATACGTTTGTCTTTTTCTCGCGGGATAAAAACGGTGGAAAGACAATTTGTCCACGGCCCGTGCTAGACCTGCAGCCAAAGTAAGGTAAGGTACCAAAAATTTCAACTTAGTAGGTCATGTAGTTTTTGAGATTTCGTAATGAGTACTATTTCAATTCTATTCAATGACTGTTTCAATACTTACCTACTAATTCAATGTGAGTACCTATTTCGCTTTAATCTTGGTATAGATATAGATACGCGCAAAGATTATAGGAAAAAGGTTTCTGATCCAAAGGTATATCCGATACGTTTCAAGTTATTTTAGTCACAAAGTTACCTTAATGGGATGATACAGTTTCTTTTTGTTTTCGAGGAGCTTCAATAAAAGCGATAAGATGGAACTTTTAGCAAATAGCCTGAGATAAATAAATGAAGCTGCGGCACGTGCGACTTGTTACTAGTTTATATTGCTATAAAGTTTTGTTATCTTTTTTTTTCGATGTTTTTTTTTCTTTTCATTTTCGTGTTTTGTTTTGTTTATCGATATTCGTTTGCTTGTTTCGGTTAACCGAACTAAAATAAAATATTAAACCCATATTTAAAATAAATACATAATTATAATTTTTAGAAAAATAAAAGAACCGACTTCATGACTATACAGACTTACATTTACAAACTGAAACTAAAAAGTAGAAAATATTGTTTAATATTACGACTGAAATACTTTGTATCAATGGTCTTGAAAAATTTAACGAAAAACAACAGGGCCCGGTCGCCATGGAGACACTTCTTTGTTTTTTTGAAGTTCTGTTGTAGGAACAGTTCCTCTATATTTGCTGTTCAGTTGACAGCGTCGCTAGTGGAGAACAAAGTATGAAATTCACCAAGAAACATCTGTAGTTCCAATTTTGCCACTTTAACAGCTAAGTTGGTGGCACTGTGCAATGTACATTGAATTCGTTGTTTATCGTCATGTTTTTGTAGATTTTTCAAAAAGCGCTGAATCAATGTCGATAAAAAAATTATGGGACCACAACCAAAAAAAAAATCATCAAAAACAATTGTAAATTGGCGGAGTAATCGCGTAACAAACATACATTAAAAAAAAACATACAGTCGAATTGATAACCGCCTCTTTTTGGAAGTCGGTTAAAAAGGGTAAAGGGTTGTCTGTAAAGTCGGTTTACGGACGATAATTTTACGTGATAACGCTTAGGCCGGTCGTGCTTCACTATCGCTTGTTCCGCGCTTTCGCTTGCACGCGCGGCTCAGGCGGATCGTGACAATTTTTCGTGCGTGCAGCCGGCGTTCATCGATTTATAAGACGTTATCACGTCAAAAACGTTTTGGTGTCACTGTTCTGCGGAAGAAATATTTCTCCCGTGTTCCGGTCAATTGTACCATGGAAGGTAAAGAAACGTTTTAACACCGAACCGTACAACGGTTCAGATCAAGTAAATTTATACTTCATCTGAGATAACGGTTAGAAAACATTACCATAGTGAATAGTAAATGACTAGTATTTGGTAACGAGATAATTATAATTTTTAGAAAAAAAAAGAACCGATTTCATGACTATAAATACCTACATTTACAAACTGAATATTACGACTGAAATACTTTGTATCCATGGTCTTGAAAAATTTAACGAAAAACAACAGGGCCCGGTCGCCATGGAGACACTTTGTTTTTTGAAGTTCTGTTGTAGGAACAGTTCCTCTATGTTTGCTGTTCAGTAGCTAGTGGAGAACAAAGTATGAAATTCACCAAGAAATAACTGTAGTTCCAATTTTTCCCACTTTAACAGCTAAGTTGGTGGCACTGTGCAATGTACATTGAATTCGTTGCTTATTGTCATTTTTTTGTAGTTTTTGTAGATTTTTCAAAAAGCGCTGAATCAATGTTGATAAAAAAAATATGGGACCACCTATGAGATATGACCTACCTACCAAAAAAAGAATCATCAAAAACAATTCTAAATTGGCGGAGTAATCGCGTAACAAACATACATAAAAAAAACATACAGTCGAATTGATAACCGCCTCTTTTTGGAAGTCGGTTAAAAAGTATTGTCATTTTGAAAGAAAAGAAAGAAAGAAAATAAATTTTATTCGATTTTTGCAAGGTTATATACGTGGCACTTATATGTATAGTTACCTACTTTAACAGTTAGTGCTCTACTAGGCGAATTGGTTATTTGAGTTTAACAATTGGTTACGTGAGTATGGCTAGCGACAGGTATTATCTTCTAGTATTGTAAGGACAAACGGACAAAAGAACAGAATCCTTTTGTTAAGTTTTCGAACTGTATGTAGTTAGAGCTAAGGTAATTGTTGTGCTTGTCTGTTCTGTTGTGGTAATGTGATTAACTGTTACGAATACCAGTTTGTGATATAACTAGGACTTGGAATTTAAATAAAATGTTCCATTTGTAACGTTATATATATATCTAAGTAAGACAAACAGAAATCTGCATTCTACAAGAAATATCTGTGAACGTAGAAACGTTTCCAATCCGTACGGCCAAGGATTGGAACAACCTGTCTACTTCCTTGTTTCCTGAGAGATATAATCTGAGCCTTTTCAAGGCCAGAGTGAATAGGTATCTTCTAAGTATGCGTGCTTCATCTTCGACCACATCGTCGCTTACCAACAGGCGCGTTGGTGGTCAAACGCTGACTTATCTGCCATAAAAAAATCTCATCTGCCCACCGTGATAGTGAAACTCTCACGACGTCACAGTACCAATATCTGATAACGTTCATCTGGTGTACATGTTATCTCAGTGATAACAGCTGACACACTACTCTACTGCGAGTGTGTACTCAGACTCATTATCTTACAAGTCGTATACTGAGCGCTTCTTTAATCCCGGTGTATGGAAGCAGACAACAGTAATAAACAATGTGGTGTTTGTTTGTGTTGTCGTGTTTATTGGAGGCGTGTGCCGCGAGTAGAGTGCTGGTGGTGGTCCCGGTACCCGGCCGCAGTCACGCGGCGCTGGGCGACTCCCTCGTGGACACCCTACTGCACGCTGGACATGAGGTGAGTACGAACTACCCACCATCCTATATCCCACGACAGTAATAAAGCCGCGGTAGCCTATTTGGGAAACCGCTAGTCTAGAAAGCGTGAGATCGCGGGTTCAAATCCCGGGCCGTGTACTCTTTGGAGTTTATGTACGGATTTTCATACCACTGGCTTTTCGGTGAAGGAAAACATCGTGAGGAAACTTGCATACGTATGGAGAGGAAATTTAATGGCGTATGAGAATCCACCAACCCGCAACTGGAACAGCGTGGTGGATATGGCCCAATCATCCTTTTGGGGGTAGGCCTAAGTCTAGCAGTGGACTATTTAAAGGCTAATGCTATAATATCCCATAGTTTTTAATAAAGCACTTCTTATAATCATTTAAAAAAAAAAAAAAAACTAACCTTACTGGCATTGTGGGTCCCGCTGGATAGGAGGAGAAGAAAGCGCAGATGCTGGACCTGCGTAACCTGAACTGCGTCTCAGGGGTTGTAGCGTCCGTGGCAATACATATGACCGCATGTATCATAGGTATCTTGTAGATAGATATAGCCCAATGATGATGATGATGACTAGTATTGTATAGTGGCATCATTATCTGAACGATACCATGATCCGGATGACGCATAATAGTGTAAAGTTTTAAAGCTATCGTGTGGTTTAAAATTGTAAACGTGGTGTGTAATTTTCTGTTTTCCAGGTAACATACATATCCCCATTCTCTTTGGTAAAGCCGCACGCGGCGCTGACCTGGGTTGATGTCAGCTCCGTAGCAGAGGAAATCACAGGTTCGCAATGTTTCATTATGAACTAAGAATATACTAAAGAATACTGCTGCAACTGGCCAGCGCCTACATTTTGTCAATGGTAATACAGCAACATTGTACCTTTTCTGTCGTTCCAGACCGAGAAACCCTTAGCTTGATGGAACTGGTCCGCGACCCTCGTCCTCCGCAGCGGGTTCTGGAAGTTGGCACCTCATTTGCGCAGCGCCTGCTCCAGCATGAGGCCGTGCGGGCGGTACTGCAGGACCCGACGCTGACGTTCGACGTGGTGCTGGCCGAGTGGTTCTATTCGGGATTACTGGCTCCGTGAGTAGATTGTCTTCAAGATCCATACCAGAAGCTAGAGGATATTTGACATTAAACATAAAAACTAGGAGCTTCACCAAGCGGCCGAGGTTCCCGATGATGAGGTATCAAGTTTGTTTACTATGGTCGATTGCAAGTTGAACATAAAAAACATACAGTCGAATTGATAACCTCCTCCTTTTTGAAGTCGGTTAAAAATAATTCATAGTTACGATATAACAATAACGATTCCTTATATTAGTATTATATGGTATTATTATTCATTCATTCATATACCTAGATAAAAGGCAATGTATGAATTTATATGTTCCCTATGGACTTCAAAACGGATGGCCCTATTCTGACGGGACTTTCACTGGCAGATCAGCTATCTGCCAGTGAAAGTACCGTCATAATCTGTGATGATATATAATGATATAAAGAGTAATCCACGCAGGTGAAACCGCAGGGCACAGCAGGTAAATTATCTATGCTAATATTATAGAGATGAAAGTTTTGATTATTTGTTTGTTTCTTTGCATTGAATAGGCTCTGAAACAAGACAGGACAGACCAGACAGGACAACGTCTGTCAGGTCAACTAGTAAGATATAAACTAATAACAAACAGTGAAACATATAAAACTTGAACAGATTACATTTTAATTTCTAGCCTGGCAAGTGTCTACGAGTGTCCCCTGGTCTGGTACAGCGCAGTTGACGCGAGCTGGATGAACCTGCAGCTGGTGCACGGGCAGACCAACCCTGCCTACACCGCAGACCCTCAAGCACGGCGCACGGCTGCAGGGTACACCCTGCGGGAGAGACTGGACAGGCTGCGGGACCAGGCCTCCATAACAGCTTGGATGTAGTGAGTTATATAATAGCGAGTTATGTAGGGTTTCTTCCTATCAATTCTTCAGTTGATGGTAATGACAAACTAAACGCCTATTTGCCTTACAACGCTACTTTACGCTAATTGACTGGATCAGCGACTCGACGTAGAATTCAATTAATTTTGTTGAAATTATGAATGGTATGCCCTAAAACTGCTACCAGAACCACCGGAGGATAGGCAGCAGCATCCTATTAATACATGGTGAACGTACTGCGATCCCCAAGCCACCTGCCAAGCGTGGTGATTATGGCAACACCCCTCTGTAAGAAGAAGGTCTTTGTTCAGCAGTGGACGTTTAATGGCTGATGATGTGATGTGAAGTCATAGCTCCATGAATAGGTTTATTTGTATTTTCGTGTTATGTTATAAAGCAATATTGTATTATGTGGTTGTTCACAGCTACATGTTATACTACGTAGAAAACTCTCTCTACCTCGAGATCTACCGCACTCCCCTGCAGCTCCGCGCGCGCTTGCCGCCCAGCTACGAGGACCTCGTGTACAATGCGTCGCTGCTGCTGATCAACTCGCAGCCTCTGGTGGGACAGTCCCTGGCCTTGCCGCCCAATGCCAAGTATGTCGGGGGACATCATATAGAAGTTCCGACAAAACCTTTACCTCAGGTAAACTACCAATAAACTTGATTTAATGGAACATTGAATCAGCGTCAATTTGTTGAAAACTCTGCCAATATTATGCTTTTGCGATGCCACCTTAAGTTATGAGATTCTGTTCTGCTGTCTGCACGATCAGGTTTCTAAAAGTCTACATATTTGTAGAAACAGTACCTATAGAAATTATTTTTTGTTCATAGGACTTGCAGCAACTTCTAGATAACGCCAAAAATGGTGTTATCTACTTCAGTCTGGGATCGAACGTCAAAAGCAAAGATCTGCCAGAGTACATGAAGATGCAGCTGATCGATATATTTGGACAACTGGAGCAGACTGTCATTTGGAAGTTTGAGGAGCCTTTAGACGACTTGCCCGCAAATCTTCACATTGTTAAATGGGCTCCACAGACAAGTATTTTGAGTGAGTGTACGCAAAAATATAAAAAAGGAATGTACTTACCTACCACTTCTGGAATAGCAGATTTAGTCCGCAGAATAGGCGTCGACGGTAGAGACAGATTACCATGTAAGGAATGCAGTTGTCTGTACAACAGGTTGTGCAGGATTGAAAACAATAGCTATATCCAGCAATGAGTCAAGACAATGCTTAGGTGATAATTTTGGCTATTTTGATTTATTTAATTTAAGAAAATTATTTGGTCTTTCAGATCACACAAACACCATTTTGTTTATCAGTCACGGAGGTTTCATGTCTTACATGGAATCTATGTACTTTGGAGTGCCGATCATAGGGATCCCTATCTTCGGAGACCAGTTCCTCACGATGGACCTGGCGCGGGCCAGGGGACACGGCATCAGAGTCCGTTTTAGTGACTTCCTACCATATCGGCTTAAGGATGCCATTAATGAAATTCTTGGAAATTACAGGTATCTATTCATCATCCACTGTCCACATCATCCCTTCTCTCACTACTTAATAATAGGCTTACCATCTAGGAATAGACTTATCTATCCCTGCTTATCTTATTATATATAGGCTTGTCTTTCGATGTTATCTGCGTAAGTAAGATCCTGTGTAGGCCAACTAACTCCAGGTTCCACGCAGAATGTCAACAATATCGTTAACTCATCTGTCTTTTAAACGACCTATATTCTATATTTCATTTGATTGCATAATAACTTAGTTATGCAAATGACGAATTCTTTCACAGGTACCGAAGTAATGCAAAAAAAGCGGCAGAAATCTTCCAAAACGCCCTCGTACCCCCGCAAAAGGAACTGCTTTACTGGATTGATCTAGTCATCAACCATGGAGCCAACCACCTTCGCTCCCCTGCTGTCCAGCTTTCCATCATCGAAAGGCTGTACTTGGACGTAGCAGCAGTCACCATGATGCTCTTCTGGTTCCTATCCAAGGTGTGGAAGGTCATCAAAATACATTGGAACTCCGAAACGGATGCCAAAAAGAACCAGTGATCGTTTTTATGTTCAACTAGTTTAATTTGTAGATTTGTTTAATTGTCAAATAGTCATCTTCATCCATAGCCTTCTTTGTGCTCCTGCTGGGTTGAAGCCCAATTTTTCTTGTTCTTCGAGGCAAATGGCATCGGTCACGTGTTAGTCGGACCATGCACATATATAATGAACAATTTGACTTACTAATACGTCTAATTTTAATTTAATTGTTTGCTTTTGATATTCTTATACTATACTAGTACATAAGTGTCGTTAAGGGCCTGAGCAAACAAGATATTTTTAGTCGTCTATTTTCCTTGCGAAAAAAATCTCTGTATCACTCAAGTAGATTTTTAGCGGTCGCAGGCCAAAGTATTTCCTTCGCAAGACCCAACAAAGAACTGTATCAATACTAAGCTACACTGATACCACCATCATCATCCCAGCAATAAGCTTGAGCTGCCAGTGAAGGGAACATGAACATCGCAAGAAAACTATACCATGTTGGTGGCACTTTCTGTAGTCACCACCCTCAAGTTGAAAATCTGTCACCAACCACCAAACGGTGTGTTTCGGTAGCCTCACTCGAAACGTGAGAACCAGTTCTCATTCCAGACTAGTTTCTACCATCTTTGACCACACATCACATGAGTTGTGGCCAAACGCCTAGCTACCCATTAAAAACAAATTTTAAATAAATTATGCTGTTGGCCTGTTTCTATTCTGAAGATGTCTCAGGGGAGTCGCCACACGTCGCTTTCCATTGGCTTCGTTCAATCCCGCAGTTGAGTGGGACTTATAGCCGTCTAATAGAACGTCAATATCCAATCACACGCGACCTCCCTCGGGAACGTGGCCTCTGCTTTTATCACCCTCATATTAAACTGGTAGCGCTTTGTGTGTTAGTTGATATTTTGTTGGTAGCAGCTCCGTATCTGCTAAATTAATTTAGATGAAAGCAGATTTATGGATCTTGGTATTGAATCGACATTTCATATAAGTCTCATCTCAAACCAACATTGCTTTTAAGACTGGGTATAAGGCCAGAAAAATTTCTGATTTCACCCGCGCGTCTCGCATCACCCGCATTAGTGTGAAACACAACCACGGCAGCGCGGCAGTCGCGCGCAGCTAAAGTGTACACAACTCGCGCACTCGACCTTGTAAAGCGGCAAGGAGCAATAACACACAGGATAAGCATAGTGTTGGTGTACTTGGTGTTTTGGCGATTAGCTGAGTTCGGTCGCGGCGCGCAGAACCGTAAATTGTTTATTTCACTTTTCAAAATTGTATTTGTAATTTATTTTTAGGTTTTCTACAATATAAAAATAATAAAGTATATAAATTAAATTGAAATAACCTAAATAAAACTAAACTGAACTATGCTATGCTATGCTTTGCTAGGTTGAACTTGCCGGGATAAGGCCAAAAAACCCAAAAACCTCGTGGCACGGGGTACCCGATCCCGGGTCATATCTCCTAAACCAGACCTTTAACCAAAAAAAAATTACAAAAAAATATTTAGATTTTTACTTATGAAATCAGTGAGAAATACTTTTAAATAGAAATAAAGAAGGGTGAAAACCACCCCCTACCACGCCCAAATTTTGGCTCGAGGTAGTAAAGCTCATTTTAAATTTTAGTAATTTTTTTTCAGATTTTTTAAGGCTGGGGTTTAGGAAATATAACTAGTTCTAGTTTTTAGTTTATATTATAGTCTAAGTTAGGTCTTAAGATTTTGACGACCTGAAATACCCGGCTCCTCAAACATTTTGTCCCAGGTCAATCCAGGCAAAAATAGTTAGCTTCACTGGCTATCCAACGATAGGTCATTTAGTATTTTAAGACTCGTAGGTACATAGTAACTTGAGTTACTAAGTAGCGAGGCGGACCCTAAATACCCGATTTTTTGAAGGTCCATAACTTTGGACACAAAGGTCCAATCAAAAATCTGACGTCATAGGCATCATTTTTTCTGGCAGACAAAGACGTTAAACTCAAAAACTCGGCTTTAGGACCTAACCCTAAAAACCCCAAATTGGGTTTGAAATTACGTAACCGGAATTTCATGTTAAAAATAACAAAAAAATTCAACACAAAAAATTCAGTGGTGTAATAAATAGACTATATTTATTTTTTTGGCTTTCTACTCTCACAATTTCAGGAAATAATTAATATAAAAAAAAAAAAAATGTGTTTATTTAGTTGGTAGGCATAAATAATAATAAAATAGAAACACAGTAAACACACGTGTGTAGAAAATAAAAAGGCGCGTCTGATAAGCCCAAATTCGGCTATTTTTGTGCAAAGAATGCCTTTCAAAATATTAAAGCGCAAAAATCCGGAAAATTTTCGTAATTTTTTTCAAAAACCATCGATTATCTCAGAAACAGTACGTATGAGGTCATTTTTGTAAAAATGCTATGTATCTATATAATATATCTATGCTATGCTATGCTATGCTATGCTATGCTATGCTATACTATACTATCCTATACTATACTATGCAATACTATACTATACTATACTTTGCTATACTATACTATACTATACTATACTATACTATACTATACTATACTATACTATACTATACTATACTATACTATACTATACTATACTATACTATACTATACTATACTATACTATACTATACTATACTATACTATACTATACTATACTATACTATACTATACTATACTATACTATACTATACTATACTATACTATACTATACTATACTATACTATACTATACTATACTATACTATACTATACTATACTATACTATACTATACTATACTATACTATACTATACTATACTATACTATACTATACTATACTATACTATACTATACTATACTATACTATACTATACTATACTATACTATACTATACTATACTATACTATACTATACTATACTATACTATACTATACTATACTATACTATACTATACTATACTATACTATACTATACTATACTATACTATACTATACTATACTATACTATACTATACTATACTATACTATACTATACTATACTATACTATACTATACTATACTATACTATACTATACTATACTATACTATACTATACTATACTATACTATACTATACTATACTATACTATACTATACTATACTATACTATACTATACTATACTATACTATACTATACTATACTATACTATACTATACTATACTATACTATACTATACTATACTATACTATACTATACTATACTATACTATACTATACTATACTATACTATACTATACTATACTATACTATACTATACTATACTATACTATACTATACTATACTATACTATACTATACTATACTATACTATACTATACTATACTATACTATACTATACTATACTATACTTTGCTATACTATGCTATACTATGCTATACTATGCTATACTATGCTATACTATACTATACTATACTATACTATACTATACTATACTATACTATACTATACTATACTATACTATACTATACTATACTATACTTTGCTATACTATGCTATACTATGCTATACTATGCTATACTATGCTATACTATGCTATACTATGCTATACTATACTATACTATACTATACTATGCTATACTATGCTATGCTATGCTATGCTATACTATACTATACTATGCTATACTATGCTATACTATACTATACTATACTATACTATACTATACTATACTATACTATACTATACTATACTATACTATACTATACTATACTATACTATACTATACTATACTATACTATACTATACTATACTATACTATACTATACTATACTATACTATACTATACTATACTATACTATACTATACTATACTATACTATACTATACTATACTATACTATACTATACTATACTATACTATACTATACTATACTATACTATACTATACTATACTATACTATACTATACTATACTATACTATACTATACTATACTATACTATACTATACTATACTATACTATACTATACTATACTATACTATACTATACTATACTATACTATACTATACTATACTATACTATACTATACTATACTATACTATACTATACTATACTATACTATACTATACTATACTATACTATACTATACTATACTATACTATACTATACTATACTATACTATACTATACTATACTATACTATACTATACTATACTATACTATACTATACTATACTATACTATACTATACTATACTATACTATACTATACTATACTATACTATACTATACTATACTATACTATACTATACTATACTATACTATACTATACTATACTATACTATACTATACTATACTATACTATACTATACTATACTATACTATACTATACTATACTATACTATACTATACTATACTATACTATACTATACTATACTATACTATACTATACTATACTATACTATACTATACTATACTATACTATACTATACTATACTATACTATACTATACTATACTATACTATACTATACTATACTATACTATACTATACTATACTATACTATACTATACTATACTATACTATACTATACTATACTATACTATACTATACTATACTATACTATACTATACTATACTATACTATACTATACTATACTATACTATACTATACTATACTATACTATACTATACTATACTATACTATACTATACTTTGCTATACTATACTATACTATACTATACTATACTATACTATACTATACTATACTATACTATACTATACTATGCTATACTATGCTATACTATGCTATACTATGCTATACTATGCTATACTATGCTATACTATGCTATACTATGCTATACTATGCTATACTATGCTATACTATGCTATACTTTGCTATACTTTGCTATACTATACTATACTATACTATACTATACTATACTATACTATACTATACTATACTATACTATACTATACTATACTATACTATACTATACTATACTATACTATACTATACTATACTATACTATACTATACTATACTATACTATACTATACTATACTATACTATACTATACTATACTATACTATACTATACTATACTATACTATACTATACTATACTATACTATACTATACTATACTATACTATACTATACTATACTATACTATACTATACTATACTATACTATACTATACTATACTATACTATACTATACTATACTATACTATACTATACTATACTATACTATACTATACTATACTATACTATACTATACTATACTATACTATACTATACTATACTATACTATACTATACTATACTATACTATACTATACTATACTATACTATACTATACTATACTATACTATACTATACTTTGCTATACTAAGCTATGCTATGCTATGCTATGCTATACTATACTATACTAAAATAAACGAAACACGCGAAAGCCCGTTGGTCCAGTTGGTAGTGAACCTACCTTCTGAGCTTGGAGGCGTGGGTTCGATTCCCACCTAGGACAAACAGTTATGTGATGAACGTTTGTGTTTGTTCTATACCTGGTTGTTAATAACTATAATCTATTTATGTATATATGAATTATTTAATTAAATTTCATTTAATTTATGAAATTATTAATAAATAAAAAAAAAAGTTAATTATTATTATTATTTTTTATTCAACGAAAATTATATTTTACTTAATAATTTTGATTTTTAGTAGTCTTTCTGACTGTCTCTCTCTCTCTTTCTCTCTCCACACGAAACACTTAGACTCTTGTAACTATATTACCGAGCGCACATAATAATAGATGCCCTAATGATAGATGGCCTAGTCGTATCCATAATTATTAATACCTGTAATTTTTTCATAGTAGCTTTACCTAGTCTGTGCTCTAGGTCATTGGCAACACTTGGTTGCCGCATCAAATGGTCGCGTTCAAGCCATAGATTTTTTATGTTATCCATTGTTTGAAAATACAGTAGGTGTTGATATAATCGCACTCGGAAGATAAATCTAGGCGAATAGCAAGCGCGTGCGTCCTTCCCCGTTGGAGCATAGTGTGGTACTGAGGTTGAACGGAGCATGTTTCGCCATTTAGATGCAAAGCGCAACAGAATAAGGTTGAATATCGGACTTGCCGTTTGACCGAATAGTTGCTTAGAACTAAAGGACGTAAGTCTCAAATCGAATATAATTTATTATGAGAGTACTAATTAATCTAGGTAAATTTTGTCTTAGCACTGGAAAACAAACTATATTTTCCTTCGATGAGTATTTATTTTAGATATGTGACTGAAGTTCTATCCAAGAAAAAATCAAAAAAATCAGCAAAAAGGCACCTTTTTGAAAACAATAAAGTATCGAGTAAATATCTCGCTATTATGTTTCTGTCTTAGTGCCGGAAAGAAAATGAATTGAAAAATCACATATATCAATTATTACGTTGATAGGATATTTGGTTTAGTTAGAATATCATGGCAAATTAGCATAAAATTTCGGAGGCCCCCTCTTAAGTTGCAGTTTTGTACGAATAAAAACAGAATCTTCAGAAATATTTTTGCGATAGATTACTTAATGCCGTTTGATATACAACAACTGCATTGTCTTTGATTACCTGTATAATCAAAGTGTATCTTTTGCACACGTCAAGTAGAAGTAGAAAAAAGACTTCTCGATGATATCGAGTAAATCCGCAAGGCGAAGCTTCTGCTTTCATCAATAATGGTGTTCCTTCCTCGTGCAGCGACAACGTGATTTGCATCAGAATGAACGGAGTTTCTATAAATACACCAATGAGATTTCTCAGGTTTAATCGTTCCAGGTTGAAACCCACCGCACTGACATCCATATGATATCAACTAATTCAGATACTTGACATGATATTCAATGAAAACAAGTATACATATTGTTTTTAATAATTTGTATTTGTTTATTCAATTAGTACGGCTTGCGCCAATTACACTAATGAGACAATTGTTACATAATAATTATTAGGATACTGAAAAGAAACTAAAATTAGAAAAAATACTCAAAGGATAAATTAATGTGGATTCACGAGTGAATCAGTTTCTTCTAGGCAACGTAGACCGCATCATCGCTTAACATCAGGCGAGTTGGCGGTCAAGAGCAACCCTATTATTTATATTTAAAAAAAAACATTAAATAAGAAACCAGAATAATCAGATGGACCTGCGTTTTGAGCACAACTCAGTGACGATATGGTCTAGGATGGAGCACACGTGCCTAGTAGGATTCTGTCCAAGCAAGAGCTGTCGTTGTTACTACATGAAATTTGATCTAAATCCGTTGAACCGTTACAAAGTCAAAGTCACGGTCAAGTCAAAGTTACGGAGTTGAATGAAGCGCAAACTGTTTAATTTGTATTATAACTAAAGATCAGTAACGTAACATCTGATAGAGGTGGAGTGAATATTGAACCTAAGTATATGTCCACGTGTACATCTGACGATAGCAAGTAGTGTCATGTACACTACTTGCTATCAGAAATCAATATTCTGTACACTTGTGAGGTGCAATAATTTCATTTGTTATACACATTATTTGTTCCTGCATGGCGCCTCTACATTGTTTCTACATAGAATTTTAAACAATTCACTCCGGAGTACATGTCATTACAATAAAATAAAAGCGTGAGTATGTTTGTTGTTATATTTTCTCTTGCATCCATATGGAGCAAAAGACGTGATTTTTGTACAAACATGGAGAGCCTGAGATGCAGAAATTCATCGGATACTATATATACCGGGAAATATACCAGTATAAAACAGCGGGTAAACACACAGAATCCATAATAGTATGTGCAAACAAAACTAGCGTATTGATGGCGTTTGTAAACATTTCTGAGAATCCATTGCTAGCTGGCGGAACCGGAAACGACTTGTTGTGCATTCGCATTGAATTATCGTGCACTGGACTCCATTACCGATCAAGTTTCACGAACGACCACGTTAAATTAATCTATCTTCTATATATACATTCTATATAGTATGGAACCAACCCTGAAATCGCGGAAAAAAAAATCAGCTGTTCCATACAGCAACCGAGTCGAACCGAGTGTAGTCGGAGTAACCGGCTTAATCTTACGTGAGTAATTCCCGTGTAACATAAATAAAATGTGTTCCATACATTTTGTCGAGTGTCCAATGTCCGTTTTCTATAGAACAGCTGATATTTTTTTTCGCGATTTCAGGGCTGGTCCCGTAGTAAAAGTTGTTCATAATGATGAGTACAATTACCTTCATTTGGCTTCGAGAGTGTTCCCTTACACCCTGTACAGATAAAAATCAATTGCTATTCGTTAATCAAGCTGCGAGAGAACAGCAGACGGGAAGAGTAAATAGTTAAATGTTTCTATAGATGACGCAACAAGGCCAATCAATCAGCACCTACAGCCATCAGATAAGCCAAGCGGTACAGGCATCCATCCAGAGCAATCAGGTACCGCTGATCTACGCGACCTCGGGCACCAGGCGGTTGGTTCCGCGGACGAGGTTCAAGGCCGCTTGGTTGACTATACACGGTTCAATTGACAACAATTGACGAGTATTTAAAGCAGAAATATAAATATCCCAGAAGAGCTGTTCTGCTGAGATGGCTGCGTCACCGGTGTCAAAGGAGTTCCAATGTTGTCTGACTCCTTCATCATTACATAATACACTCTCAGCCGAGTCCGCCGCGAGCCGGAACGTCAAACTCTAATATTTGAGTCCTCACGCACGACCTATGACTATGAGTGGAGACCACGAACCGGAAGACGCAGCGTAGGTAGGCCTCCCACTAGATGGACCTATGACATAAAATCGAGACTAGGTACTAGGAAAAGATAAAATGATAATAATTGCGTATATAGGTAGTAATAAACATCTAATTAAGGTATAAAATACAACCAAACCAAAATATGATTCTAACAATATTCTAACTTAGACATAATTTCGTTATTTTTTTAACTTTAACAAAAACTAATAATAATATATATAAAAAACTAACATTTGTACGCTGTAACAGGCAAGGACATGAGATACGTCTCCATTATTACGACCATGTATGCTACTTTATATGTATGTGTACCTACCATGTTCTGACAAATAAATATTTTGAATTTGAATTTGACATCGTGAGAGTCGCTATCCAGTGGATGCAGATGGCAGGCTGTCGTTCAGTGTGGGGTTAAAGGGGGAGGCCTATGTTCAGCAGTGGACGTCTTCTGGCTGATGATGATGGTACGACTTATGGTTGGTGGAAAGTTTCTTTTTCTCTCTCTCACACAGAGTGCCATGTATATCCCGCTTCGACCAAAATAACATGAATGAACAGGCCATAACAATTGAAATTGCTCAGTAAAAACGAGTCAAAACCGTCGGACATTTACTTCAACACCTAATTATAACCATGTACAGTACATTTGTTACAAAAAATAGATAGCGGTTTTATTTGTTAGGTACTAGTAGGCCGCCCCTGCTTCGCACGGGCGAAGCCGGGATATATAGCCCATGTCAACCGGGGATAGTGCAGCATCCCAACAGTGAAAGAATTTTTCAAATCGGTTCAGTAGTTTCGGAGCCTATTCAATGCAAACAAACAAACAAACAATCAAATCTTTCCTCTTTATAATATTAGTATAGATTAACACTTCGGGAAAGCATAATGAATGCATAATTTTGTCAGATGTTTCGTTATCACGTAACAATAGACACGTGTTGCACTTCCTACGGCTAGAGACCGACTGAAAATAAATGAGCGCCGGCGCTCATTTTGTAATCTTCCAAAATGCACTTCTACTGGGCCCGTCCATGCATTTTATTTTGGTCGAAGGTCCCTCACAGTCTTGCGTTCGCTCTGAAGGCATGGCAGAGCTGAAATCACGGAAGTAGTAGGTAATAGAATCCAATGTGACCATCTGATCAGTGAAGCTGTTGTGAACGCAGTGACCTTGGTGCAGCCGCCGCCGTCCGTCAACCGATTGACCTCTGTGATGGCTCGACGCGATTTGATCACGGTGTTGATACTGATGACATTACTAATTGAGACTCGTGGCCGCTGCCGCATTCTTTACAGTCCCACCATCTTAGCTGTTCAGTTGACATCGTCGCTAGTGGAGAATTTGGTATTGCCACCTGAGAAATTCATCAAGAAAAATCTGTAGTTATAATTTTTCCCACCTGCACAGCTAAGTTGGTGGCACTGTACTGCTACATACACAGACTAGGTAAATCTACGACGTTTACATAATTAACGTTGTTTTTATTTATAACTTGACTTCAGGTTTCCAGTTCAGTCCGTGTTATCTTTTATTTAATTTTTACGTATGTACGCCAATTACTCCGACATATGTATACCTATTTCCGAGATTATTTTTCTATTATGCAAAGGAAAGTCTCGAGGTGCAAGACAACAAATTATTTTACATTTGCTCAGTAGTTTTTGCACCAGCTCTGTAATAATACGTGTTTTTTGAGTGCCTTGATTTGGCACGCAATAAAAAATATGTCACCCGGGGATAGTGTAGCTTCCCGTCAGTGAAAGAATTTTTCAAATCGGTTCAGTAGTTTCGGAGCCTATTCAATGCAAACAAACAAACAATCAAATCTTTCCTCGTTATAATATTAGCATAGATATACGATGGCAGCGGCAAGTGCCGGCGTCTCGTATCGAGACTCATCTAATAAGCTCACTTCGCAGTTATTGGACGGGAATGGAATCTCCATAATGCTGGTTTATTCCCGCCTCGTACTGATTTTCCTAGAAAAGCGCAAGATATTGGAAAATTTTACGTAAACAGATCTCAACTACTCGACGCGACGTGTGATGTCCTTATCTACGGGGTTTATTGAAGCGGCGGCACGGCAGCGCTCGCGGCTTACATCTATACTGCTCGACAGATTACTCTTGGATGAACGACCGTCAGCGGGATTTATATAATAATATAAGCGTTGCCATGTTTCAGATGGAATTAATCTCAGATTATACCAACAAAGGAGATATGACTTACTAAAGTTATCGTTTTGGTTCACATTTTTTCACAATTTTTTTTTGCACTATATCTACTAGTAACTGCTTATCGCAAAAACTGTAAATACGCCTCAATATTTTTTTCAAACTAATGTAACAAAACGGACGTGACGATGCCTGCGAAACTACGAATGGCAACCAGCCAGCCGCCATGACACACCCCCTCACGTCATGCCACTGTCAAGCTCGCCAAGCCTTTGAGGGGAGGGTATATAAGCGAGCCTGCGAGCCAACTATCTCTCTGTTCATTTCGATTGCTGAATAAATGAAGTACTCGCGTGTACACCACACTGCGTGTTTTATATGACATCCCGTTTACACTAAGTACCCTGTAGCGATACCATTGAACTCTCTAATAGCACAGAATACATATTAGTTCACATGCAAAAAAGGGCGGCAAGGTCGTCTGCTGGGTGAGTTCGACTAAAGGCAACAAGCCTGATTTAGGCCAGATGCGCTTGCAATTCGCACCCGCCTTACCACCTTATCTCCCTTTGTCTGATCTGAGGTATAAACCGTAGTTTGTTCAACAAAAAAAACTTTTGATTTTCATGCAGGGTTTTCATTAAATGATACCCTTGTAATAAAAAAATAAAACGCTTACCATCGCGACTATATGACTGGCCTCTTCACTCAGTACTAAAATGTGTGTAGTCCTTGTTAGCCTACTGACACAAAGAGTGTCCACTCAGTCTTCCCCACTACCCTACCTCCATAGTGGTAGGGATGTTCCATGGCGGGCGGCGCGCGGCGGTACCTACCACGGTGGTTCGTTAAACTAAATCAGAAATATACAAACTTATTAAAATGTAATTTCATGGATTGTGAACCGCATTTCATAATAAGTACAATTTACCAGTTGAGTAACTTCTGTAATGGGTTACTTGCTCCTTGATCTCGAAACAAATACACCGATACTCGTCGCTGGCCTCAATAAACAAACAGTAAAATGTAACTTGCTAAACTATATATTACTTTAATATTAACTAATTATATATTATTATTTTCACTTCAGTATTTTTTTAAAGTATTTTGGATGAAATTTAAAATTAAAACGGGGTTATAAACTTGGGGTGTACTGGGTCAAAAGGAGGTCATATGTCATGAATTCATGATTATGAACAAGTTTTACCATTTGATCAACCCGAAAAATCGCAAAAACGATTTCGTTAACTATAAATGACATTTTTCTATGAATCGGCTGATATTTTTTCATTTAATATTTCACTACAAAGACCTCTTTTCGGCTAATTGTACCCCAAGCTTACAGCCCTGTATATTGGATATTATTTTATTGAACGCTGCGAATTTGCCCTTCTATCGTTAGCTTACCCACCGTTTGAACTAGATTGACCGTATCCCTGCACGAGGTGCTGCCACCGCGCCCAGCATTCGAAGATATTGTTTATTAAATAATTAAGAAAATGTAAAAGTAGTAGAGTAAACAAACGCTAGTGCAACATGCCGCAGATGTAGGTCACAGTGGTGCGGTTGCGATGGCGCTCGGACCGCGGCAGGAATGTGGAGCGGAGCGGGACATTCCCTCACGGCTGCGTGCCACCAGCCTCGACCACCCGGCGGCGGCGTAATGACGACGCACGGTGCATTCAGATGTCACCAACTTAGCACGGAGAAATGGCTGAGATAATCTACTGATATAGCATACGGTGGAACTATGCGAGATAGGGATTCCATTCTCTACATTATTGGTTTAGGCTGAAATTCCTGAATGTTTTTCCTTTACGCTCCCTATAAGTACGAGCAGAGCTAAAACAATTAATAATTCTACATTGTTTTTTTTAAAATATAATAATAGATAAATAAGCGACGGGCCATCTGATGGTAAGTAGTCACCGTCGCCTATGGATACCTACAATACCCGGGGCAATGGCGGTGCGTTGCCTACCTTTGAGGACTCTATTCACTCTTCGCTTGAAGCAATTGAGGTTATATTTTGTAGGAAAAACCGAAGGTGGTAAGCCATTTCACAACTTACAGGTGCGTGCGAGACTTCCACGCATCTATAATATGAGGACCGTTTTGTAAAGCAACGTTCCATCTGTCAAAATTTGAGTATACACATAACACAAGCTATACTTGCGCGGTGTTACAGTATAGTTGACGAATAACATAATATTATATCGATATACAATCACATCTACGTATATTCTTTGGAGCATCTCATCTCCTATGAATGAAGTCTCTGCCGGGTGCCGCGCAAGAGTTGGCGCGGACACGCCAGTAACATCTGCCGCAGCAAAACACCCGGATTGTATTACAAATGCACATGGCAACCTACAAGCTTAATATAACTACTAGTGGGGCAATGGGCTCACCCGCCATTTTGCGCTTTGTTTTTGCTGTAACAGTCGCGCAAATATTTTTAGTATGGTCACTGGATTTTTCTTTTTCCATCTCTACATTAAGACTGTTCCCGTCTGCAGCAACTGCAGCTCTGTCTATGTCTAGGTCTGTCTATTTTAATTACAAACAAAGAAATTGTCAATTTGATATATATTAATTTGACACAGTAAAATGGTAACAAGCACAGACGTGGTGGTAACAAGTGATTTTTATTTCTCGTGTCATGTTATTCCGTCAAATTACAAGATATCGAAACAAACATTTCCATGTTTGTAATGTTACGATAGACACCAAGACATGATTTTGTTACTTTTTGGAAATTCACACTCATTGATTTTATATCTTCAATAATGTGAAAATGTGCGAGCGAGAGAGCTGCAGACGGGAACAGTCCCCTTAAATATCATGTGAATCCGTTGTTTACCACAACAACGTTTCGCCGCGCTCTACCCTCATAGAGAGTTGAATGAAAACACACAAACTGCGTTTTTACTGCGACATGCCGCATTCATACTGTGTTGATATACATATAACATAATATATTATATCAACACACAAAGCCAAAAAGTTTCCACGAAATGGGAATAGTCACCGGACTGCGTCAGATATGGAGCCGTCAAAGCGATTTGGCAACCTCCACAAAACATAACTCTCGATCATAATACCATAATTTTACCAATAAACTTGTTCGCTATAAGCTCATGCGTAGTTTATTATATCCGTGTCGGCAAACACTGGATAAACATGCAAGAGATTTAGTTTTATAGCAGATATATTAAACACTAGCTGCCAACTTCGTACGCGTAGACTTTCAAATAATATTGCATTGATATTTCAACACCCTTTATTTGGCCTTTTCGCAAAATCCTTTCTTAGAGAACCTCTACAATCTACAACTCCATAAGGTCCACTACCACCAGATCTCTCCATCTCCATCCACTCCATCTACCTGCCAGATTTCAAGTTCGTAGGTCAAGTCGTTTTCGAGATTTCGAGATGCGTCAGTGAGTGAATGAGTAGGTGATTTTCGCTTGTATATATCAAGAATCAAGAAGAATGGAACTTTCTTCCATCACCATCATCATCGTAGTCAACGGTCAGATTATTATTAAGCTAGATGAACGTGCTTCAGACACACCATGACGTTTGATGTAAGATACACAATAGTAGATTATGCACTAAGGGAATAAAGCAGTGTCTTACGTCGCGGGCGGCACATGGAGTTATATAGAGTCCTGAGTGAAGCGAGGGGTTCAAGCTGCCCAAGTCAAAGACAGGCTTTATTCCAGAGGAGCATAATTACAGCGGGTGCGCCCGCGCCTGTCCCGGATGAGCAGGGAAGTTCAGCGTCAGAGGAAGAAATCGAACCACTTTTTCAAATGGTGCTAGGTGACTACACCCCGGTGAGTCTCGATGTAAATATTAACGGTTTCAGTGTAAAGATGGAAGTGGACACAGGCTCTCCGTGCTCTTGTGTAAGTGCGGCAAAGTACAAAGAATTGTTTGCTAATTTAAAGTTAGAAAAGTCGAAGTATGTTTTTCGCTTTTATGATGGTAAATCTAAAGTAAGGCCACTCGGAATCATAAAGGTAAATGTACAGTACGGTAATATTAAAAAACAGCTGGACCTTTTTGTGATTGAAAACGGTGTTACGTCATTAATCGGCAGACAGTGGCTGGCTGAACTACAAGTAAAGCTCCCGGTATTGCAATATCCACAACTCGATGTTCGTAATCATTTTAAAATCGAGCCAATTAATGACGATATACGTGTTATTCTCGACAGACATAAGGAGGTGTTGAACGGCGGCCTGGGACGGTACACGGGGGGTTGTGCGCGGCTGCGGGTGCGCGGGGACGCCGCGCCGGTGTTCAATCGCGCGCGCGGCGTGCCCTTCGCGATGCGTGAGCGCGTCGACGCCGAGCTCGACGCCATGCTGCGGGACGGCGTCATCGAGCCCGTCGAGTGCTCGGACTGGGCCACGCCACTAGTGTTGGTACCTAAAGGTGACGGCGCGCTGCGCATATGCGCTGATTTTAAGGTAACGCTCAATCCCGTACTGATGGTCGATAGGTATCCGCTGCCGAGGGTAGACGAGTTGCTTGCGAACTTAGCTGGAGGGCAAGAATTCACAAAAATTGACTTGTCGCAGGCCTATAATCAGATCGTACTTTCTGAGGACTCTAAAAAGTTTACCGTCATCAACACGCATCGCGGATTGTTTAAATATAACCGTCTAGTGTATGGGCTCGCTTCCAGTAGTGGAATTTTTCAACGGATCATCAGTAGTGTCGTTGAAGGAGTGCCGGGCGTCCAGTGTTTCGCTGATGATATAATTTTAACTGCAAAAAATAGAACTAACCACATGCGTGCGTTAGAAACTCTGTTTCAAAGGTTAGAAGCAGCCGGTCTTAAGATAAAACAGAGTAAGTGCTCGTTTTTGAGAAAGGAAGTAAAGTATTTAGGGTTCATTGTTGACAAAAATGGAATCCGGCCTGATCCGGAAAAGCTGATCGCTATAAATAGTATGCCGATGCCGGGCAACGTGTCGGAGTTAAAGTCATTCCTGGGTATGGTGAACTTTTATGCGAGATTCGTTAGGAATCTGAGCGAGATGCTTCACCCCTTGCATGAGCTGTTGCGGAGTGACGTTCGATGGGAGTGGACGGTGAGACACGCGCGCGCGTTCGAACGTGTGAAACGGCTGCTGGTGAGTAGCGACGTGCTAGCGCACTATGACCCGCGGCACGAGTTGGTCTTGACCTGTGACGCGAGTTCTATTGGAGTCGGTGGGGTCCTTTCACAGCGTGACGTCACGGGGGAGGAGCGCGCGGTTGCGTACGTCTCAAGAAAACTCACTAAGGCCGAGCAAGCGTACGCGCAGATACACAGGGAAGCACTCGCCATCGTTTATTGCGTAAAAAAGTATCACCAGTACCTATATGGACGGAAATTCCGATTAAAAACCGACCACAAGCCGTTGGTCAGCATATTTGGCCCCCAGAAGGGTATTCCGACCATGGCCGCAAGTAGAATGCAGAGGTGGGCTCTTATCCTTTCCGCATATAATTTTGACATAGAATACGTAGGCACGAGCAGCAACGGTGCTGATGTTTTGTCACGTTTGCCGGTGGTTGAAAAGACCGCATACGAACCGCCCGAGCAGACGTATCTTCATTTCGCGGCGGACGCAATGTTGTTAGACAACAGTAAAATACAAAAAGAAACGGCGCGAGATCCCATACTTAGCCGGGTTTTTGGGTACATTGAGAACGGCTGGCCCAGGAGCGTCGACGTGAAGCAGCTCGAACCATATCTAGCTAGGAAGTCAGAGTTGTACACAGAATTAGGGTGCGTTATGTGGGGGCATCGAATAGTAGTTCCGGCATCGTGTAAGCAGTGGGTTTTGCGGGAGTTGCACGGGGCCCACATGGGAATAGTAAAAACTAAGGCGTACGCCCGCTCGTACGTGTGGTATCCGGGCCTGGATGAAGATTTAGAGAAACAATGTCAAGCGTGCGTGTCTTCGATAGTAGTAGGATTGTCGTGAAGGGTAAATAAAAACGCCTTGTTTACGTATCCTGAGCTGGTTATAATTTAATCACATACAAAATACTCTATTGAGTTGACGGCGACAAACGTTTGCGCGTGCTAATGTTTCTACTAACTCCATCTATTAACACCAAGTGGAACTAGAAACCAAACGCTGGCGCTAGCATAGTTATGGACGCGAACATACCGCCCACCAAGGACATTATTTGAGGAATGTCCTTTTAAAATGAAGTAACATGTTGTCCACTATGGCAGAGCTAGCTAGATTAGAGTGTATACTCTATACAGATATCTAGACATATTATATAAACATCAATATTGCTAATGAATTTACCTTAAAAATGATTATATGAACTTATATACTTAACCATTAAGCAAACAACTTTTGTTTGAAGTTACAACTTACTCGCTAATTATTCGTCTACTGGCAGAATGCACAGTTTTGAAGTTGGTCGTTTCAAAATTGAGGATTTGGTACGCAATGTGACTACCCGGGTTAGTTGATCAGAACCCTTATGTTTTTCTACGACACGACCAAGCAACCATTGACCAGGAGGAAGATCGTCATCCTTAATTAAAACAATGTCTCCTATCTTCGGCTCTGGAGTTTGTCGTGACCATTTGTACCGTTGCATTAGTGTTACCAAATATTCTTCAGACCAGCGTTTCCAAAAATTCTGCAGCGTTTTCTGAACAAGCTGCCACCTGGACAATAAATTCATGTTAGTGGAATGGTAACTATTGTCCGGTGCATTAACTAATGGCTCGCCTACTAGAAAATGAGCCGGGGTCAAAGGTAGAGGTTCCTTCGGGTCCTCTCCGTTTATGACTGTCATTGGCCTGGAATTCAAACAAGCTTCGACTTGAGCAAGAAGAGTGCTCATTTCTTCATAAGTGAGCGTTAGTTCTCCAATCGCTCTTTTAAGGTGGAACTTAGTTGACTTGACTGCAGCTTCCCATAAACCTCCAAAATTCGGGGTTCTAGGGGGGATAAAGTGCCATTCCGTGCCATTTTGTTCCAAGTGTTCAGCGATTTCTAGCTGAATGGTACTCAATTCTTGCAATTCCCTTGCTGCTCCTACGAAAGTAGTTCCATTGTCAGACCACATATTCGTGCATTTCCCGCGTCGAGCAACAAATCTTCTGAATGCTGCTATGAAGGCCTGACTCGTCATGTCGCTTACGACCTCTAAATGTATGGCCCTCGTGATCATACAAATAAATACGGCTATATATCCTTTATACGCCTTATGACCACGTCCTTTAGTGGTCCTAATACTAATCGGCCCAGCATAGTCAACGGCGCTAGAAATAAACGGCCGTCCGGGACTACACCTCACCGATGGTAATGCCCCCATGAGTTGCTGTTGAGTGGGTGCACTTTGCCTGATGCAAACAACACATTTCCGAATGTGCTGTTTAACCAAACTTTTAGCTCTAATGATCCAGTATGCTGCTCTCAAATAATTGAGCATTAGCTGTTGACCTCCGTGAATTGTCTTGTCATGAGCTTCAGCCACTAACAATTTGACTAATGGTGAATCATGAGGCAAGACTATGGGTGTCTTCGTTTGATTATCCAGAGAAGAGTGCTTCAATCGGCCTGTAATTCTAATTATACCGTTATCGTCGAGATAAGGGCATAGTATTCTTAGTTTGCTACTCCTCTTTATAACTGGTCTTTCTTTTTTCAAGGTTTCATATTCGTCTTCGAATCCTAGTTGTTGAGACATTTTTATACAGCATTCCAAAGCTTCATCTATTTCAACCTTTAGTAGGTATCCTTCTCTTCTAGTAGTCTTTTTTAGCCACCTTCTGCAATAAGCGACAACTCTCAATAGTTTTTGAAGCGATGAATATCTTGAAAATAAGTCATCTTCGGAAACCTCTCTTAAATGTGTTCTTATTGACTCTTCTTCGATTGTGTTTAATTCCTTTTTTCGATTGTAAGTAACTTCTTGTTCTCTCAAAAAACTTGGCCCTGAAAACCATAAGTCATTTCCAATCAATATGCTAGGTAAGATACCTCTCGACGCGCAATCTGCAGGGTTCTGTTTGCTTGATACGTGGGACCACTTGGAAGATTCCAGAGTGGTTAGAATCTCTGAAACTCTATTGCCCACAAACGTCTTCCAGCGGCTCGGATGACTGTTCAACCAAGCCAGTACAATTGTGGAATCTGTCCAAGCGTGAATTTTATCTTGCGAAATCTTTAAAACCTCTGCCGTCTCAGCTAACAATCGTGTTAGCAATACTGCACCACAAAGCTCCAGTCGAGGAATACTAACTTGTTTGACGGGAGCCACTCTCGTTTTTGCTACCACAAGTGATGTTTTGACATTGTTCGTGCTATCAATTATACGGATATACACTGCGGCTGCGTATGCGCTGCGGGATGCGTCGCTGAACCCGTGCAATTCCACAGTGTTATCGTTGTTCTGAATGCCCAACCAACGTGGGATTTTTACCTTGGAAAGCTCACCAAACTCAGCACGATAAGTATTCCATTCTTCCATTATTTCATTTGATATTGGTTCATCCCAGCTTATACCTAACAACCACAGCTTTTGTAAGAACATCTTTCCTAGAATCACACTAGGGGCAACCCAACCTAGTGGATCAAAAAGTTTTGCAATTTCCGATAATATTTTTCTTTTTGTTTCAGGTCCGGTCGTCGGGGAGAGTTGCACGGAGTACTTGAACACATCTTCGCTTCTATTCCAGGTAAGTCCTAAAATTTTGATTGTGCTATCTAACTTTATCTCTGTTTCTTCGTTATCGTTCTCATTATCATCTTCTTGATTTTCCTTTATTTGTTTCTCCCTTTGTTCAGTAAATTTAGTGATTTTCTTAAGAAGATTCTTGTCATTGCTGTTCCATTTCTGTAACTCAAATCCTCCTTGCTTTAATAATGCTTGAATTTGTTTAAATACTTCAAAACCTTCCTGTACTGTATCGCAACCAGTCATTAGGTCGTCCATGTAGAAGCATTTCAAGACCCGTTCACTGGCGAGTGGATAACGAGCCCCCTCATCGTAAGCAACCTGATGAAGCGTTCTTACTGCTAAGTACGGAGCAGCTGCTGTGCCGAACGTGACGGTAAGAAGTTCATAATCTTTGATTTCAGCAATAGGATCGTCTCTCCACACAATTCTTTGATACATGTTGGCATCAGTTTCTGTAACCAGCACCTGGCGGTACATTTTTACTATGTCACCGACCAAGGCAATGGGGTAGGTTCTCCAATGCATCAAAATGTGACGAAGATCAGCTTGTATCGTTGGTCCCACCATAAGAGCGTCATTCAAGGAAACACCCAACTTATTAGGTTCCGATGCGTTGAACACGACTCTAACACGTGTGGTCGATTTGTCTTCTCTTACAACCGCGTGATGTGGTAAGTAGACAGCTTCATGTTTCTTGTCATCACTATCACTGACTGGTCTCATATGGCCCAATAGTAAGTATTCCTTAAGCACATCATGATACCTTTCCTGAAAATCTGTATTTTTTTGTAATCTTGTTTCTAATGATTTTAGTCTCTTTACAGCTATATCCCGAGAATCACCATTCTTGCAGCCGGGATCCTCGTCGCGAAAAGGTAAGTTTACTACATACCGTCCTTCCTCTGTTCTTTTAGTAGTTTTTTCATAAATCGTTTCACATTTTTGTTCTTCTTCACTTAACATTTTCTTTGCCTTATAGAACGTGCTCTCTTCTACTTCCCAGAACTTTTTTAAAATATCATTTTCATTGACTTGTGCATGCATAACTCTTACCCTCATTGCGGATTCCTTTCCCTTGTTTATGACACCTGAAAGAACCCACCCTAGAGTGGTGCTCTGTGCAATCAGTGATCCATTAGGAGACTTCTTCATTCCTTCCTTCATTATTGTGCTATAAACATCCGCTCCCAACAAGATATCTATTTTGTTGGGTGTGTTGTAATGTGGATCTGCTAACTGTAAATGTTGTAAATCCATCCAATTTATTGAATCTATCTTCTTTTCTGGTAGATAGGTTGTGATCTTGCTTAAAACGTAAGCTTCTATTTCCATCTTGAAATGTGGATCAATACGTGATTGAATCTGTACTCGAACTTTGTATCGAGCACGCATGGTTTTATCATTGGCTAGACCAGAGATCAATCCATTGGCTGGTATCCTCTTCAGTCTTAGGTGCTGAACTATGGCTTCTGTAATAAAACAAGCCTGCGAGCCTTGATCGATCAAAGCTCGTATTAATAAAGGCACACCGTTTGTGGCTTCGGCTTTAATAAGCGCTGTAGCCAACAAAACTTGCTTGGCCTTAGGGACTTGACCTGTAGATAGGCAAGCTACTATCTGCGGGTCTGATTCCTGAACCGTAGTACCACTAATTTGCTGCTTAGGGGTAATGTGTACTTGGCTATCTTGATCATTACCTGGATGTAACAGGGTATGATGTCTTTTGTGACATATTTTACAGGTTGATGATTTTTTGCAATCATATGATATGTGGTTGCTACCGAGGCAATTAAAGCATACGTTATTGTTTGCTACAAATTCTCGTCGTTGACGGACAGGTTGTTCAGCAAACTTTTTGCAAAAACACATTTTGTGAGTTTGTGAACAGTATTCACATGTGACCTTAGGAAATTTGGTAGCCAGCATAACCTTAGCATTATATCCTTGACTATTCTGGGTAAGTTTGCGTGGTTCGATGAACTCCAAAGCTCTGAAGCGTTGTTCCATAAACGTTTTAAATTGATCAATGGTTGGTAGTGCATCGTCACTTGAAATAAACAATTCCCACTGTTTTCTAGTTTCTGGATCTAATTTGTAGGTAACAACATGAATAACGATTATGTCCCATGTACTCACATTGATGCTCAAATTACTCAATGCATTTAAACAATCTACCGTAGTGTCTAACAATTCTTTCAAACCAGACGCAGATTCAGAAGTTAGACGTCGTTGCCCGAACAATCTTTTCAAAATACAGTTTGACAAATATTTTTTATTATCGTACCGTTTCTCTAATAATGACCAACACTCCCTATAATTAGCATCTGTTATCGGTGTGTGCCTTACCAACTGAGCAGCCTCACCACTGAGATAACCTTTCAGGTAATGTAATTTCTGCACGTCATCAATAGATTTATTCTTATCAATAAGAGATTTAAAAAGATCACGGAAAGAAACCCATTCA
The DNA here is from genome assembly GCA_932305915.1 of Agriopis marginaria. Lineage (NCBI taxonomy): Eukaryota > Metazoa > Arthropoda > Insecta > Lepidoptera > Geometridae > Agriopis > Agriopis marginaria. The sequence goes on from OW029919.1 coordinate 307,108, forward strand.
GAATATTTGCCTGAGAAAGTGGGTATCAAAATTCGAGGTAACTTGATTGCGGATTGTTTATCGATCGTTGACGCAGATGTTGACGCAGTGTTGTGTTGCGAATTGCCAGTTTTAGGAGTAAGCTTATTAATTACTGACTTTAATTGACATTTAAAAGTAATATAAGTCTCCTCAGTCTTATCATAAATCTCAGAGGTTACATATGTAGATGCAAGTATGTCCTCAGGTTTATAAGTTTCGTGCAACTTCTTATGATTGTCAATGAATGATTTCCAATTACTCTCCAATAAATCTAATCTTGTCTCTAAATATTCTGCTGTTATTCGATCTCGAGGGCTTTTCTTATAATTGCTAAAGGCCTTTTCTATAACATTCTGAATTTCTTTTTGCAAGTTATTGATTCGATCCATATTTTACAAACTTTTTGTCAAATAAACTAACGAGAAACTGACCTATTTTACTAGTTAATTATTGTATTCAAAACCTCGATAAGAATAACGTTCAACAAAATTTAGAAATTAAAATTAATGTTAAGTCTAATTTTTAAGACACGAAAATTTTACAAGTGTTTGAACTTCGAACTAGTTCGGACTAAAATCGGGCATAGGTTCCCCGTAAGTTACTTTTTTCACAAACTATTCTAAGTCCTTAAATAATGCATGCAAATTATTCTAAGTCCGAATCACTGATTTGAAATTTTACAAGTCCAATAATTCTTCTATTTTATTTTCTTCAAACTCACTAGGTTCAAAATTGCTTGACAATAAATTTAAAAGTACTTACAGTTTTTCCGGTCACTTAATTCATATGCCACTGTCACCTGTCACTTTTTGACGTTTGCTGTCACTTGATTGGTTGGCGCGTCACTTGAAGTCGTTGCGCGCTATTGATGAACTTGAAGTTCCCGCTGATTGCTGACGCCAGCTAGCACTGATGAGCTGGTCAGCTGCTTCCTCCCACCACTGCTCGGCTGCTATCTCCGCGTGGCGGATGAGTAGTTGCCAAAGCTAGTGCCGCGCACTCCATATGCAACAATCCATTGCGAGTGCGGGGGGCTACGGCCTCACCGGACCGTTGGTCTAAGAATCGCTTTATCTAGCTCAAATATCCGGGGTCGATAGGACCATGTCTTCGATAGTAGTAGGATTGTCGTGAAGGGTAAATAAAAACGCCTTGTTTACGTATCCTGAGCTGGTTATAATTTAATCACATACAAAATACTCTATTGAGTTGACGGCGACAAACGTTTGCGCGTGCTAATGTTTCTACTAACTCCATCTATTAACACCAAGTGGAACTAGAAACCAAACGCTGGCGCTAGCATAGTTATGGACGCGAACAGTGCGGCACGTGCGCCGCAGTGGCGTCAGCCCCACCCACCGCGCCAATAGCACCATGGCGCTGGCCAAACTCACCCTACGAGAGGGTCCATCTAGATTTCCTAGGGCCGATCGACGGACATACCTATCTGATCTCTGTAGACGCCAGGTCTAAATGGGTCGAAGCGTTCAAGATGGTGCGTACAACGGCGGAGGCTACGATTGCAAAGTTGCGAGAGTCGTGGTCACGGTGGGGAATTCCGAAACAGCTCGTAACAGATAATGGCCCACCGAACACGAGTAAGCAATTTGCAGAATTTCTAAAAAGCAACGGCGTATATCATGCATTCTCAGCTCCGTACCATCCGTCTTCCAACGGGGCGGCTGAGAACGCAGTAAAGCTAATTAAAAATGTAATCAAAAAAGCCCGTCATGATAGCGTGGACCCCGAGCTAGCGATACAGCGATTTTTGTTGGTATATCATAACACTCCACATTGTACGACTGGTGAGAGTCCTGCTCAAATGCTACAGGGCAGGAGGTTGAGGACTCGGTTAGACGTAGTTAGACCTGAACACGGGAGTAAAGTACGACACAAAGAGCTAGTGGCTATAGAAAATGCGCAGGGTTCGCGACAACTTACTCCAGGAGATCCTGTTTGGTATAGAAACTTTGGGGCGAACGCTAAGTGGTCGGAAGGTCGAGTCATTGACCGTCTCGGTAGGACAAATTACACTGTCAAAACAGGTGAGGGCTCGGCAGCGCATAGGCATATCGACCAACTAAAACGAAGGAGCACCTGTGTATTTCCATCTGAGAGTACCGACACTGTTGGCGTTACCACGTCTGGGCGCTCGTCGCTCGAGTCGCTGCCCGCAGCAGGCCGAGGCATCTCCCCGGCGACGTCGCCAAATTTGGTAGGGGCGAGGAGTCGGGATTCTTATCCAAAATCGCCAGTGTGTGTTTCTCCCGGGACCACACCCATCCAAACATCTCCCGGTACCGGACCAGGCACGAATCTAGATGTAACACCTACTAATACAGCTACACCTAAGCGGATTAGAAAACCCGTGGTCCGCTTTGGCCTAGACTCAAATTAGGTTACCTATGAACTTGTTATTTATGTTTAAGCACTTTTTAAGCCACCATGTACCCTATTACTTTAATACATACGTACAGCTGTAACCATAGATACTTCATTAATTAATTACTCGATACAGTAGGTATATTAAGTAGTTCATATGTTGATCACCTACATATTATTAATTGTATCGCCATTCGCCACATAATATAAGTTTCCTTGTCGATTGTCATTACAGCTAGTTCTATTTACCATCTATAGATTAGATTAAGTGTGAGGGATTGTGGTGTTTTCATGTAGTTTCTGATAATGGCGGTAGGCCCACATATTATGAGGCTACCGCCCAGGTAAAGAATAAAATAGTCTGTTAACCGCCGGCACGCCTTTCATTTGCTACTCCCGGTTTCTGATATAAAACCTGAGATATTCCACTCTACTTTTCACATTCTGCGGGATAATAAAAAGCCAGGATTCACTGAAAATCACAGCACCAAACACCGTATGTTGCTTCACATTCTGGTGCTCTTTGTTCTGGTGTAAACGCACCTTTTTTTTATTTCTGCTTATGGTGGCCAGTTCGATTTGCAAACAAACCTCTTTATAATGCCATATAGGCATTTTTTTACTTAGAGTCTTCCACGAGTTCCCACACGAATTTGACGTTCCAAATTCAAATCACTATATTCCCTATAGGGAGTTTCATACAACTTTATATCCCTTAAGAGATAATGCTTTACTTTACGTTTAGGTAGCATGATATGTAATTGGACATTGTCGAGCAGGTGGTGTGTAAAACATATTGTTGATGTCAATGCCTGATAAGTACCATCAACTCCCATGATATCCAGTCGGTGGTCAACCATAAATACCAAAGCCTCATAACTATGATAAATAACCCCAGCGGCTATCACACGGGTGTCGGTGAGGTCTTAATTATAACCAAACATTAGCAGTAACGTGCCTGGGAACCTGCATACGAGGAACCTGCGGCCGCTCTGCCTAACTATATACTCATAATGACGGTCACAAGGTTACCTGAAAGTGAAATGAGACCGCGACCGGTGCGGTCGCCCAAACCGGCGAGCTTTCTCTCTCCGTACCTAATTACCGAGAGCCGACATAGATGTCAGCACTTCCGGCCCAGTAACTATTATTTAATATGTACTTCCGGTAACGTTTCCTTGTAATGCACTAGTGAGTCTGTTCACTTTCTCACTTTCGCATGGTATTTACCTACATCCACTAGAATTACAGTACAGCTGAATATTAATTTTATACTGAAAATAGCTGAAAAGAAAACCGCAAGATGATCGTTTCAGCAAGGAAAGAGTGGTCACGCAATTGAAAGCAATTTTAAAACTTTATGTATTTAATTTTATTTGAGGGCGAGGTCGTTATTCGAGTAATTGTGGCGTATATAGTTTAAGATCCGCAGATGCGCGAGGGTTAAGAGAAGAGGCTTCGTTGGGAGATATATTACTGCCGTCTCATTTACATTGCGCCGGTTCATAAGGTTTATGGTGCCAATAGCCTGTTAGGAAATGCTTGAAATAAATATGGGGAGATAACAAGGTAAGAATTTGTTTACAAAAACAGTTTTTCCTCAATCACATCTTTGGTTTTTCGTAGGATAATAGTATAATGTATTATTGAATACTATCTATCTATTTATTTACTAAAAATAGATGAGTGTATGTGTGTATGTTCCCTATGGTCTCTAAAATAGCTGGACTGATTTTGACGGGTCTATCACTGGCAGATAGCTAATGCTATAAGGAGTTCTCCACGCGAGTGAAACCGCGGGGCACAGTTAGTATAATATAAATAATAAAAACAATGCCAATTACCTACTTACTTTTAATGAGGAACGTAGGTACTTAAATTGTACGTAAGTACATCACGAATAATAATATCAAACATTTCATACTATACTACGTACTATAAAAGCTCACTTTCAAATAATTGTGGTGATGTACGGACTGCAGTGGCAACACACGAGCTGAATGAGATACGAGCTAAGAACGGATACATCCCAGAGACGGATTGCCACATGAAAAAACGACATAAATCCTGGAAGCTTTATTAGCCGCGCCACTAAACGAGAACCCATTCGTCGCTCGACTAAAAAGTAAAAATAAAATTAATTTGTTTACACGCTAATGAAGTGGTCTGTAAAACTAGATACAAGTTTTTATAGCATAAGAGTGTTGGTTGCTGCAGTATTCAGTCCGTTCTGTTACGATGGACGTAAAATGTTTTTTGGTGGTAAGTAAAATTTTTTTAAAATTTTTTTTTATAGTAGATAGGCTTGCGCTTGGCCGCCATCTCGACGATGCGGTCTACGATGGAGCACGCTTGCCTAGAAAAAACCGATTCACTCTCGACTTAAAGACACCCAGATCGTTTATCGTAATTTTCGTTTCAATAGCGCGAGTTTTATAGTGCTAACAGACGAGAACTAGGCTGACGAAAAATTTGGGAAAGAGAAAATTTTCTCTTTCTCTCCCGTGTTAACTATTAAATTAGAGTGAGGTTATTTAAACTATATTCGCTCGTATTTAATTAACTTGTGTTATTTTGAGTAACCAAAACCAAGCCAATAATCACAATCGAAACATAAAAACACGGACAAGCTAACAACCATTCTTTTAAGGTGGTTCGTTGCACAAATGGCGGGAAATTCAAATTTCAAACAGTTTTCTTGTCCTTGTAGCTAGGCCGGGTAATTATTGTAAACAACCATGATGTTTGCGCAGATTGATTATTATTCTTTACAACATCATGTAAAGCTATTTATCTCTAATGCTCATTATTACTTACATTTATGAATAAACAAGTTTTTGCTGTTTCAAACGGCTTATTCACAAATGTAAGTAATATGGTGCGTTACTGTTAAATAATTGTACATTATAATGTAAAGAACAGCCAACATTTTGCGCAAACACTGTGTTATTTAAAAATAATTACCTGCCCTGGCTACTAGGACCAAAAAACTGTTAAAAATTTAAATTTCCCGCCATAGGTGAATCGACCCACCTTAAACACCACGGCCTTGCCCTTCGAACCAAAAAGTCCCCTCCGTCGTATATGTTTCATCTTTTTTCTTGGTTTCCATAGACACATACTTTTTTTCGTAAATCGCTCGGTATACCATAGACTGCAGATCTTCTAGGTGTTGCTAACACCGTCAGCTGGACTGCCGTCCAACTAACGGGAGTTGGACGGCGGTCCATCAACCAAATCAATACGTCTGTTAGCACTATTACACTATCCACGGTTGTATAACAGAATAAAATGCTCATGCAAATAAAGATCAACTCAATTGAAGCAAGATGCAATTCGATGTTATCCGAGAAGGTACTGACAATTAAGGTCAATTAGACGACGAGAAGTTCATTGCACAAATGAGCGAAAACAACCGCTGGCTCTCCGCTCGTGTGTAACCTCGCCACCAGAGCAAACGATATCATCATATAAAACCTTGTACAATTGATTTACAGCTACATGTCCTTTGAAGACGACGCTAACCGTATCGGATTAGCTTATAGCCCACAACACGGGCGCCAAGCCGGGCTGGGCGCGCCGGCTCTTCTTTGATTTGTACGACTTCTCTCATCTTTGAAAATGGCGGTCACGTTTGTAATAAGTTTCATCATCATCATCCACAGCCTTCCTTGTGCCACTGCTGGGTATAAGTTTATAACTAGTTACCCACTCAGTATGAAACGGAAATCTCTCCTCACTGTAACAAATAGAGTATTTTTATACAAAGTAGCTATTTATTTTACCAATGTGCTACTAATTTGTTGTTTTTTTGTACTTTTCTTTTTATTCTTTATCCGAATAGGGGTCAGAGAACATTTTTGTATAATTTTCAGCCTTATCTACAACTGCTACAACTCTGCCAACAAAGAGGGCGACTTCTCCGACCTAATTTTTGTTTTAATACAGTTGTTTTACATAATTTTTGCTCTTTGAAGTGTCTGACGTTTGACGTTACAAGATGAGGAAACCAGAATAATGCGAGACATGGATCATTTGCTTTTCTTACAGAAATCTAGATCTAACGCCTATTTATACATATACATACAGCACACGGAAATGACGCAATCAATATTAACATTCTATTATATATGTACGATAACAAAAATATATTAACTTTTAAAAAGTTACGGATTGATATATAATTAGTAAGTAAGTATGTACAATAATTATAGTTGAGTCATTTTGAATCAGTAGGTACTTTATGACCGCAATTCTCGGATGTTTTGATTCAAATAATAAAACATGCCGATACTTCCAATACATCATCATCATCAGCCAGAAGACGAACACTGCTGAACATAGGCCTCCCCCTTTAACCTCCACACTGAACGACAGCCTGCCTTTTGCATCCACTGGATGCCCGCGACTCTCACAATGTCGTCGGTCCATCTAGTGGGAGGCCTCCCTACGCTGCGTCGTCCGGCTGCGACTTCCAATACGTTCCATTGTATAATTGTGCACAGGACCGAGAAAGATGGCGCGCTGAAGAGGAGACCTATTTGGGACCATTGGGTGGAAAATGGTTGATGATGATTGTGTTTTTTACCACAAATAAATTATGTCTATGTCTAGGTATGTCAATAGAATAAATTGTAGAAGAGATTCAAATTAGGCACAACTTTATACCCAGTTCCTGCGTTTCATTGCTCGGGAGTTGCGTAGTTTTCTTTTAAAAACAAACCATTCTTATATGGAACATTTATTATTAATCGCTTATTATTGTGTTCTAGTTTGAGCATACGCATGTTTTTATGAGGATGCGTTGAAAGCTCTTCCTGTTTCTACAATATTTGTATTTAATTTTGTATCCCAATAAGATTGTAGCCAATTAAGAATACAAATTAAGAAAGTTTCATCTGAACGGGTTAATGCGGTTTTTGTAACTTTAATTTTAGTGCGTTTCCTATTTGTTGAGCTTGTTATTGTCGAATTTTGTCACGAAAAACTCTTTTGATAACATGTTTTATTTAAATATATTTTCACCATGGACAAAATCGACCATGCGTTTGTCTGGTCATTATTAAAAAAAAAAACTCTTTGACATAAATTAAACTTAAATACAATAAGTCAATAATTTTTTTCCCCTTTTTTTAATGATCGATGTATAAATAAGTATCCATTTTTCCTTGTTGATAACATGATAGGTGTATATACAATTATACAATTCATAAGTACTTTATATGCGAAAGTATTAATTTCTTACTACATCTTTGTGCTACCTTTATGTAACAATGTGTATTAAATTTAGCAAATAAAAATAGGGTGCACTATGAAGATGGAAATATATACGATACTCTGAATCCCAGATTAATAAACAGAAAGCACTGCGCAGAACACTGAGACGTGGTCCTTAACTGTTGGCCTTTTGGAAAAACTCAGAGTCACACAGCGGGCAATGGAGAGAGCTATGCTCGGAGTTTCTTTGCGCGATAAAATCCGAAACGTGGATATTCGCCAAAGAACAAGAGTCACCGACATAGTTGTTAAAATTTGCAAGTTGAAGTGGCAATGGGCAGGCCACATCGCTCGAAGAACCGATAACCGATGGGGAAGAAAGGTTCTGGAGTGGAGACCACGAACCGGAAGACGCAGCGTAGGGAGCCTCCCACTAGATGGACCGACGACATTGTGAGAGTCGCGGGCACCCAGTGGATGCAAAAGGCAGGCTGTCGTTCAGTGTGGAGGTTAAAGGGGGAGGCCTATGTTCAGCAGTGGACGTCTCCTGGCTGATGATGATGATGATGACTGTGCAGAACTGAAAAACATTATGCACAACCGCGAGCCGATCCTAGTTTTATAGTTTTTTTTTTTCTCAACATCTACCAGGCTGCCGTGTCAATGTTTTTCAAAAATTGTTTGATATAATTGATTTATATGACAAGTAGAGTAATTGCCTGTCACGAAACGCAAATAACTCCAATACATTCTGTGTACACACACGGCACTACGCTAGTTACTCAGAAGTAATTATGTACTCTCGTTCGATGACATTGTTAAAACGTCTCGTTTACATTGGGAGTTTTGAATAACATTACTTAGTGACGTGAACTCATCTCCTGGCCGAGATGTGCGCGAGCGTGACGGCACCGGAGCCCCATTGTGAGCGTACGGCACCGCGCGGCACCACGCCGTCTGCCCCAGAGCAGACTAACAAGAGAGGTATGGTAAGGTACTAATGCATCTGGCCTAAATCAGGCTTGATGTCTTTAATCAAACTCACCCTGCAGGCGTACTTTGTATGTATGTGTACTATGTTATGACAATATTTTTTTAATAGTTTATTAGTGACGCTGCAAGTTTCTTAATTTAGCGTTGAGCGGTTTACCGGTTTAGTAAATACATAATTATAATTTTTAGAAAAAAAAGAACCGACTTCATGACTACATACCTACACTTACAAACTGAATATTACGACTGAAATACTTTGTATCCATGGTCTTGAAAAATTTAACGAAAAACAACAGGGCCTGGTCGCCATGGAGACACTTTGTTTTTTTGAAGTTCTGTTCTAGGAACAGTTCCTCTATGTTTGCTGTTCAGTTGACAGCGTCGCTAGTGGAGAACAAAGTATGAAATTCACCAAGAAATAACTGTAGTTCCAATTTTGCTCACCTTAACAGCTAAGTTGGTGGCACTGTGCAATGTACATTGAATTCGTTGCTTATCGTCATTTTTTGTAGGTTATTCAAAAAGTGCTGAATCAATGTTGATAAAAAAAATATGGGACCACCTATGAGATAAGACCTACCAACCAAAAAAAGAATCATCAAAAACAATTCTAAATTGGCGGAGTAATCGCGTAACAAACATACATAAAAAAAAACATACAGTCGAATTGATAACCGCCTCTTTTTGGAAGTCGGTTAAAAAGTGCGTGCCACGACAGAAGTGAAAACTTCATCAAGGCTGACAATTTATCTCTCTCGCTCCCTTAGTTGACTCGAGCCGACTTTACGCGAACAAGTATAATTACCTGAAGGTGATAATCACGCGAGTTCAATGCTTATTACCCATCCCAAAAAGTGCCCAATGTACCTATAGAAGTTCTCGTTTCAAAATGTGTGGAAAACGGAGACATTTGAATATGAAACATGTTCTCAGGCATGTCTCCCTTGTCCGATCTGCGCATTCTGGTACGTACGTGCTGTCTGTACGTACTGCGGTGTAATGTGGCACCGTGTCGACAGTCGACAGGTCGCCGGTACCGTTCACTCGGTTTGTTTAACATCAAGTCTAATGAATGTGGTATTTTACGTGCATCGTGCTCGGAGGGAACCACGAACCACCAACAGAGTCCATTTTAGTCAGATATCACATTTTCCCTCCTAGCACATCATCATCATCAGCTAGAAGACGTCCACTACTGAACATGGGCCTTCCCCTTTAACCTCCACACTGAACGACAGCCTGCCTTTTGCATCCACTGGATGCCAGCGACTCTCACTATGTCGTCGGTCCATCTAGTGGGAGGCCTACCTACGCTGCGTCTTCCGGTTCGTGCTCTCCACTCAAAAACCTTTCGTCCCCATCGGTTATCGGTTCTTGGAGCGATGTGGCCTGCCCATTGCCACTTCAACTTCCAAATTTTAACAGGTATGTCAGCTATTTACGTACGTACAAGATAAAAAAATATTCCAACAATTACTTTACCAACAGTCGATGCCTATTAAAATCCAATTTTGAAAGAAACGTGTTCATCGATAAATAGACACATTAATATTGTTTCAGAAAAATACATTTCGACACATAAGAAAAATATAATATGATAGAGCCCGAGGGACTATTCAAAGTAGGCTACCAAAATATAATATTACCTTCTAATACGAAAGTTTATATTATGCGTTTATATTTATTGTACTTTGTATAATTTAGTACAATTTATTTAATGGTATCATTAAAAGTGTTTTAGCATCCCCCGTCCCAGTGTTTTCTGTTTGTAATTTTCATTTCTGGGTTTACAGACGCTGGTGCAGATTCTGGTGTTTCGTAAAGACACGAGACGGTTAAACTTTCATAAACTACGAATTATGCACGATGTGGTATAGGAAAGCTGTCAAAAACCGTCACGACAAAATAGTCGAATGAGAGCCCTGATATAGGTTTCCTAGAAATACCCCAATCTTTACTACTTATTCAATAATTAACAATAAGTTTAGACAAACTTTACAGCAATCAAGTCACAAACGTAACAGGCAGGTACACAACAGCAACTTTGACTAAATAGATACATTTCTTCTAGCACTCAAATGATTGGTATACCTAGATTTAATAAGTGATTAGCTCAACCAAATCCTATACAAAGTAAACTAAACTAAAACAAGCAATCAGTTTATTTAAACAGCATCGGAGCGAATACCTGCAATACCAAGTAATTCAGTAAAGCATCCGGTATTTCATTCACTATGACGTCAATGGACCACTCGCCATTGTAACAAGTAGTTCGTATAAAGATCTATTCACTCAAACATGATATTTGCTGTCGTTGTTTAGTGAAATCGAAGTAGCTACTAATTTAGTATGCAAGCCGAAACAAACTACATTTTTCAGTATCGTTAATCTAAATAAAGCAAGCTTAACTAGTTAGTAGCTTATTATAATTCTATGATCTCTGACTTTTAAGGTGGTTCGATTCACCTATAGCGGGAAATTTAAATTTTAAACAGTTTTTTGGTCCTAGTAGCCAGGCCAGGTAATTATTTTTAAATAACACAGTGTTTGCGCAAAATGTTGGCTGTTCTTTACATTATAATGTACAATTATTTAACAGTAACGCACCATATTACTTACATTTGTGAATAAACCGTTTGAAACAGCAAAAATTTGATTATTCACAAATGTAAGTAATAATGGGCATTAGAGATAAATAGCTTTACATGATTTTGTAAAGAATAATAATCAATCTGCGCAAACATCATGGTTGTTTACAATAATTACCCGGCCTAGCTACAAGGACAAGAAAACTGTTTGAAATTTGAATTTCCTGCCATTTGTACAACGAACCACCTTAAGAGAATGATTCACCTTTAGAGTTAACTCCAATGACTTCAGCTTACTGCTAACAATACTCACTAAAACAATTGTATGATACTCAGCGCAACATAGAAATAAGCTTCGAACTCCATTAGTTTTTTTTTTTCTTCTATTGCGAATAATGAGTATGCACAAAAGCTTTGTAACAGCCCCCGACCCTCAATCCATGAGGACCAGTTGTCGCGTATCCGCAGCGGCAGCTAATATCGCGTATAACTGAATAGGCCTTTATTATTATTAGTAATAATGTATGTAAGGGCACTCTAACCTTTATCTGTCGGTTAGTGAAAACAAACGCACGATGGATGGAACGATTGTTTATTGAACATCTCTGCTATCTACCAGGTGGGAGAAAACGTTAACATTTAACTTGAGAACTGATGTTCAAATCAAACGTAAATGAAGGGGTCTGGAGAGTTTAAATCTTCGTCATTAATGAAGAACATAAATACTTGTAATAATAGAATACGTACGCCTACGAACTTTTGAACTAATGGCTTTGGTTTGGTATATAGTTGTACTAGACAAAGGAAAAACGTAAGTACGAAATAAATCTGACAAGCGTTAATTTCCTGGACAATACGAAGCCTTATCATCCCGGGAACATATCCGTGAGGCCACCTCGATCGAATCTGGTGCTACGCAGAGATGCCCCACACCCATGCGACCAACCTACCATACCGTGTCAAAGTTTACTATGCACTATACATTCTGGGTGTGCCGCACCGTCCGCTGCACTCCTAAAATGTACCATGACTGTGTTTGATTGTGCTGCTGTACAGATATCTAGATACCTACCTAAAGGGTTAATGCGTGTGTACTTCGTTCCTCTAACCGACATGTTCCATGTAGCGGGTAAACTGGTCTCCATAGGACATAACTCTTAATGCTAAGACTAGGGACGACACATCTAAACTTATATTCGCTTCTCAATTTTGGCCATATAGCATACTAAACTGAACTCTGCGATGTTACCCGTGATTTTCCAGTTTTTCCGCATTTTCTGGGAGAAAAATTACCCTATGTCCGTCTTTATGATGTACTCTATCATCCTGCCAGATTTCACTAACATTGGCTTAGTAGTGAAAAGCTAACAAACAGAGAGAGAGACAGACAAATAGAGAGACAAAGTTACTTTTGCTATTATAATATTTAATTAGGCTACAAATACATATAATAGGTAACTAGTTTTATGTTTAGTTGATGTAAGGGTCACTATTGTGTATGTACAAATCTTGTTAAATTTGAGACTGTTGAAAATAATAATTATGTATCTACTTTACAACTATCATAAAAAGCGGTCATTTAATGGCATGTTTTATCACGGTGTTTTACGACTGTATACTATCCACGTCTCCACCGACTTCCGGCAACCACATCCACCTTAAGAGAAGTTTACACTTACAAGAGAATACACAAAAATGTATTTCAGGACGCAACTCAGTTCTGTATAAAGTTTTGGTAAGTCCAGAAAGGTTCTTGAGTGGAGACCACGAACCGGAAGACGCAGTGAAACGTTCACCAAGTGAAGCTTGGTGAAGTTCTACCTAGCAGTGGGTAGGAGTTTCAAAAGAAAGAGTTTAAGATAGTATAAGTTAGGATTTAATAAAGTAAGAATGAATTTACAGGAGACTGAGGGTCGTGTGAACTCGGAAGGTGATGGCGATAAAAAAACGTGTTGGTCCCTTGTTTTGAGACTTAGCTTGAAGAGCTGGGGCGCCGATCGCCGCGTGGCTCGACGCGGCTCGTGGCACGTAGGATGTCAGCAGGCAGCGCAGCGACGAGAGGCTTCGTGAGCTTTTCAGGCGCGACCGGAGTGCGGTCTGCGCGTAGTAGTTCCAGAAGGTTGTGCGTGGCCGGAGTACGACCGACGTAGTAGAAGGGAAGTAGACGTAGCGTCACGACAGCGTGGCGACTCGTACGTGGTCGGAGAATTGGCGTAGAGGGTAGGAGCCTGAAATGCGTCGAAGAAACTACGCATGAGGATCAGTACTCAAGAGCCGCACGGCCACGTCGTGTGAGACCCCGAAGATAACGGCAGATCGGACTAGGCCCCGCCTCACATGACGTGGTACCGGCGTTAAAACACAGTTTTTGATCGGAAGGATCCAAGATTACAGAATGCTTTAAGAGCTTAGAACACAATTATATTATAATGTAAGTACGGCGCGCGTCCACATCCGCAGATAGTACGGATATGAAACGCACTTGCACTGCGTTATAGAACACAGGTGGCCTGATGATAATTCAATTGACAAATAACGATTAGCATTATTTGTCGAGACAGATTTCACAATTAACACATTTAAAAGGCATCTCACGGAATAACTTACCCGATTGAAGACGGGCTAACTAGTTGATTGTAAGATATAAGGTTAAGTTCTGAGCGACTTTTTCACTGGAGTCAACTGCGCGTATGACCCAGTTTTTATTTCGAGTCCTATATATAGCCTATTCCTTCTAGAAAGAATACGATATCTATATACCCGAATCTTTTTAAAATGTAGTTTTTTACACAATTTCCTTTGTCTTAGAACAATGTTGTTTTTTGCATAGCGGAATGAAACTGACTGACATTACGTCAATCACCTTCATTCTGTCAACAATGTTTATGTCATAGTAGTGACCTTTTTTATTCGTTAAGTTTGGCTTCTAGCGTATGTGCCATTTGCCATGAATTTGGGAGTAGGTAACGATCATGGAACGTTACATACCCCCTTTTTCAGTTAAGAATTTTTGCTCAAGAAAATTCGCTGACCTCTCTAGCATCCTAGTTATAATTTACACCTTCCCCGTCCAGGGTTGAGTCTAATATGTTAACATTAAGTAGGCTCGAGTGTAAAATTAATTTAATCAGGATGCTATGGTCTGAAGTTCCCAATAAGACTTGTGGCGTACTGTGAAGAGTCCGGTATCGCTGTATAAATGCTTTAGTGGCACCTATACAGACGGCAAGAATACCGGTGGGTTCTCCATTTTGCTGTTAAGAATGTTAGATACAATACTTAAAAGCAGCAAAATAAAAGAAAAGCTAACAAAATAAGGAACTATTTTGCTAGTTAGTACGTCAAAGAGAGTAAGTAGTGGTATACTGGTTTAGGACCAAGAGATTTGTAGGTAGCGATTGTAGTCTAGGTGACTTTTGATAAGTTATCAATGTATCGATCGAGTTAAATCAAGGTAACTATAAGTGTTTAGTTTGCTATAGCTATATTGACGACTGACTTGAATTACCTAGTATACAAAAGGTTATTTTAATTAATATTCGTGTTTTGGGCTTTTTTATGGAGTTCACGAGTACCGCTCCCAGCAATTTAGAGGCTTTTTTTTTAAAGAGTTTGCAATAACCGCTCTTAGTGTGAAGGCTTTCAGTTTTAGAGTACACTAACCGCCCTATTTCTGATATTTAATAGACATACATAAATAGATATTATACGATATATGTAAATAAAAATATTTCTAAGTTTTTTTTTTCAAGTCAGGTATTTTTTAATTTTTAGATGTTAATATCAAGTTTTAGATGCAAGATTAATTAGATTTTCTTCAGAGGGAAGCTATAGTGGTAAATTATTATATTTTAGTATTTAGTAAAGTTGACGGGTTTTTTTTTTTTTTGTTTTTATTTTTCATTTTTTTTTTTTTTTAATTTTATTGTATATTTATTTTTTTTGTATGTAGTTAGGATGTATAGTTTGTTATTTTGAAGTCTTTGACATGCCAAGAGCCTATATTTTTACCCTGCATGTCCGTAAGTTCGTATACTAGAGGTGATAATTTTGTTTTAATAGTACATTTAATAAATTTCGGTGCTAGTTTCTTTGAGAACCGTTTGTCCTTGTCACTTTGATAATAAGTTTTTTTCCATATGATGTCACCTGCATTAAATTCAACGTTCTTACGGCGTAGGTTGTAAAGTCTTGAGTTTCTAGAATGTGATTTGATGAGAGAGCTTTGCACTTGATCGAAGATTTTCCTTAAGTTGCCTACATTTTCTGCGTATTCATCTCTAGGTGAGAATATTAATTTGTCAGTAAGATCAGGATCAACGTAATGAGAACCACATGTTACTAATTCCCTACCGAATACCAGGAATGATGGTGTATAGCCTGTAACCTCACTAACCGCTGTATTTAGTGCGAATTGTATTTTTGGTAGGTTTACATCCCAGGCCCGGTGGTCGTCTTCGATAAATGTTGAGACAGCTATCATGATTGTTTTATTGTAGCGTTCTACTGAGTTGACCTGTGGGGTATACTTTGGGGTGTATCGAACATTAGGAACTTTATATTTCGAATATAGTTGCTGTAGTTTTTGACTTATGAATTGTTTTCCGTTATCCATTATGACAGTGGTAGGTACTCCGTGTACTAGAAAGACACGCTCCTCCATTATTCGTGTAATTACTTCTGCCGTTGCTCGGCGTATAGGAAATAACAGACAATACTTTGAGAAGCAACATGTTACTACTAGGATCATGGTGTTTTGCTTGGATGACATCGGAAGGGGACCAATGAGGTCCGTAGATATCATGGAAAAGGGACGGTTGCAGTTTTTAGGACGGCCCATAAAACCTAGAGTACTATGATTTGCATGTTTATGGGAGATACAATCATCGCAGTTGTTTACAAAGTTTGTGATATCTTTTATCATAGCCGGCCAGAAATATTTTTGCATTATTCGTCTGTTGGTTTTGAAAATACCTAAGTGCGCCGCTTTAGGGTCTGAATGGTTTTCCATTATGATGTCCCGCCTAGATTCGCTAGGAACGACCTCTTTCCATTCAAATTCCCGTATTAATGGGTTTAGGTCTTTTATGTATCGATATAATTTGTTGTTTGTTACCTTGTAATTGAGATAAGATGTAGGGGACACCTGACAGCCGTTGTAGATATTGAGATACCAAGGGTCTGATGTTACAGGAATAGCTTGGTCTGTGCTCGAGATAGCAGAAACCGGATATGCACGCGATAAGAAATCTGGTACAATATTATCCTTGCCACGCCTGTGTTTTATTTCAAAATTAAATGCTGAGAGTCGCACACCCCATCTGGCTAGTCTACCAGTTGGGTTATTCAGGTTTAGAAACCACTTGAGAGATGAATGATCAGTATATATTATGAATTTTAGTCCGTTATCTAAGTAACAACGCCAGTGTTCTATAGCTTGTAGAACAGCCAACGCTTCCCTTTCTGTAGTGCTGTAGTTACGCTCTTGGGCAGAGAGTGATTTACTCATATAGGCTATGACCTTCTCCTCTCCAGCGAGGAGTTGTGTGAGTACAGAACCGGTTCCAGTATCCGAAGCGTCAGTATGAATTTGGAACGGCTGTGTATAGTCCGGACAAGACAAGACTGGTGATGAAATTAAGCAGTCCTTGAGTTTTTGAAAGGATATATTGGCTTCTTCCGTCCAAGTAAAGGGAGGTACCTTCTTGCCTTGCGAAGTCAATTTATTAAGAGGTGCTGCTAAGGAGCTGAAGTTTGGTATGAACCTACGGTACCAGGAAGCTGTGCCCAAGAATCTACGAACCTCCTTCTTATTCGTGGGGCATGGATAGTTTACAATAGATTCAACCTTTTCAGGGTCGGCATGTAGACCTTCTGAATCTACAATGTATCCGAGATATTTTAGTTTTTCCCTAAAAAATTTGCTTTTTCCAAAGTTTATGGTAAGACCTGCATTTTTTAGTTTATCGAGGACTTTGGTAAGTAGGGAGATATGCTGTTTATATGAGGGTGCTACGATAATAACGTCATCCACGAAGACGAATACCCTATTCTCGAATTCTGGCCCGTAGAACAATGAGTCAACCAGTCTCTGTTGAGTTGCTGGAGCATTTGTTAATCCGAAAGCCATTCGCTTAAATTGGTAAGTTCCTCGTGTCGGGATGTAGAACGCAGTCTTACAGCGGTCCTCTGGTCTAATCATAATTTGCCAAAAACTTTTGGATAAATCTATACTTGATAGGTATTTAGAGTCCCTTAGGTTATCTAAGATTTCTGTGATGTATGGTAGACTATAAGCATCTTTTTTTTGTTACCGCATTAAGTTTCCTACTATCAAGACAGAAACGCATTTCACCGTTCTTTTTAGGGGTCAGTAGTACTGGAGAAGACCATGGGCTCTCACATAGTTCAACAACGTCGTCTGCTAGCATCTCATCTATTTGCTCACTAAGAATTTTTTGTTTTACAGGGGACATTCTATAGTACCTTTGTCGTATAGGAGTAACGTCTCCGGTGTCTATAGCGTGGGTTATTAAAGTTGTTTTACCTAATCCTTTTTCCTCATATGAGATAGCACGAAATTGTGTAATTATAGCATCTGCGGTTATTTTTTGATCAGCGGAAAGATGGTCATATGAACTGAGATGTTTATCGTCAAGCTTAACGTTGGCTAGTTGCATTTCATCTGGGCGTTGTAGTACTATACTCTCAAGATATTTTGGAAACAATCCGAAAAGTTTCCAAAAATCCATGCCTAGTATCAATTCATTCTGTACTTCCGGGACAATATGAACCGCTAAAATGTGACATTGATTTTGAAAAGTAATTGGTAGTTGTATGACGCCTAGGGTTGTCATCTCTTGACCTCCCGCTGCTATAAGTTGTGTGGGCTTAGCATTGTAAGTTTGGTAGTGTAGATCTAGAATTTTTTTGTGCGAGTTATTTCCTAAGATCGAGATGCTAGATCCTGTATCTAGAAGGCCTACTATATCGTGGGTGTTTATTTTAACTGACACATACGGTCGTGCAGTGTTTGGTTTAGTACGGATTGAAGAGACTGTGTAGCAGGAAAAGAATTTTGATACCGTTTTTAACCAGTCGACCCAGTCTGGCTGATTCGTGTGGTTTGTCTTTACACGGGCTCTACAATCCTTTCCTATTAGTTTTTTTGAGTATTATAACTATTGTTGGTGTTGCAATCTGGACATTCCGGAGAGCGGAAGTCCTTCTTGCCGCATTTGAAACAAATGATCTTTCTTGGTTCTTTGCAATAGAGAAGTTCATGAGTGTTTGACCTACACCTAGGACATGCGAATGGGTATCTGTTTTGTACTGATTGTTGAGTGACAGCTGACACCCTATTAAAATTCCTGTAGTTATTAGTATACCTTGTATTTTGTTGTCCTTTATTAAATGTTGAAGTTCGGTTTTGGTAAGTTCCTGAGCTACCTGGTTTAGTGTATGCAAATTCCGGTGCTAAAGTTTGAGATGTGACCTGTGGTGGCTCACGGAATTGAGTTAAGCGAGATTGTATGTTTTCGTAGTTTCTACATAGCGCTTTAAGAGCTTCAATAGTGTCTATGTGCGGTGAAGCCGCTAATGTACTAGCGTAAATCGGTCTAACATTGTGTAACAGTATTTCTAGTTGACTGCTTTCAGTAAGTGGTTCGGTAAGTCTGGAAAACATGCCATGCATTATCGCGATATAAATTGAAATGTTCTCAAGTTCCCCTTGTGTTCGCGAGCGTATCTCGTTAAGTAACCTATAGTCATAGTCACTATGGCTGAAGTCCGCTTTTAGTAATTTAGTTAAGTCATTCCAGGTGGTGATACTGTCCTTTACATTGCGATACCAGTGGAGTGCCTCGTCAGTAAATATCTCGTATGAGAATGATATAATTTTTTCAAAAGTTATTCCGCGAGACTTTACGAATTCTTCAATTTTTTGTATAAAAGCTCTTACGCAAGTTTTTCCGTTATATTTAAGTTTGTAAATTTCTGAATGCAATCCCTTCTCACAAGTCACCGAGACTACTTTTGGCTCTGAAGGAGCATCGCCTTTGTTGGTAGGATTTGATACCTGTACTGTTTCTGAATAGGGTCTTAGTTGGTCAAGGTCTTTTAATTGTGATGCTATATTTACTGAGCATGTTTTGTGAAGTTCTTTATCCGATGCATTTATCCTAGATAGTCTATGTTGAATATGATTTAGTAGAACTTCTGTTCTCTGGTATAGGTTTTTCTCATATTTTGTTTTTAGCGAGGTTAAATTGTTATATGATTTTATAACTGAATCTTTTAGTTCTTTTAGGTCTGTATCCGTGTCTAAATGTGATTCTAATATTGCTTCTGCGGGCAAGTCTTTTGCTAGTTTCATTATTTGTTTCCGTAAGTCTTGCACAGAGGCATCCGAGGAACCACCACGAAGGGCGACCTCATATGCAAGTTCGGCTTTTTGTAAGGACAAATAGTTATATATGGGGTACGCCATTTTATATACCTACGTCAAAAAGAGTTTAGATTTTAGTTTTTAGAGAGATATCCGTCAAAGAGAGTTTTGATCTGGATTTTTAGAGAGATATCGGGTGAATTTCCGTGAGAGCAAGTTTTACATATACAAGTTAGATGTTCCGAGTGTAGGTTGGGTGGTAAGTTTTGTAAATAAGTTTGAGTTAAAAGAACAAGATTTTAAGATAGTGCGAGTATAAAAGTACTGAAAGATTTTAATTTTACTATAATAATAAAAAATTCGAGTAAAAAAAATATTATAGTGCGTTTAAGACGCGGACAGAAGGCGTTACTTCTGTAGGTGTAACCTTTGTCTTCCTTAGTCGCCTCTTACGACATGCATGGAGACTACAGCTGGGTATTCTAACAAATGCTCCCGCACCAGCACAGGGCGGTTTTTACCATACAACCTACAGACGGACACAAGGTTACAGAGAAAGAGCCGTGAATATACCACGCCAGAGAGATCAACACTTTTTTATCCACCTTCCTGCTTAATACCTGGGCGCCACTGAAACGTTCACCAAGTGAAGCTTGGTGAAGTTCTACCTAGCAGTGGGTAGGAGTTTCAAAAGAAAGAGTTTAAGATAGTATAAGTTAGGATTTAATAAAGTAAGAATGAATTTACAGGAGACTGAGGGTCGTGTGAACTCGGAAGGTGATGGCGATAAAAAAACGTGTTGGTCCCTTGTTTTGAGACTTAGCTTGAAGAGCTGGGGCGCCGATCGCCGCGTGGCTCGACGCGGCTCGTGGCACGTAGGATGTCAGCAGGCAGCGCAGCGACGAGAGGCTTCGTGAGCTTTTCAGGCGCGACCGGAGTGCGGTCTGCGCGTAGTAGTTCCAGAAGGTTGTGCGTGGCCGGAGTACGACCGACGTAGTAGAAGGGAAGTAGACGTAGCGTCACGACAGCGTGGCGACTCGTACGTGGTCGGAGAATTGGCGTAGAGGGTAGGAGCCTGAAATGCGTCGAAGAAACTACGCATGAGGATCAGTACTCAAGAGCCGCACGGCCACGTCGTGTGAGACCCCGAAGATAACGGCAGATCGGACTAGGCCCCGCCTCACATGACGTGGTACCGGCGTTAAAACACAGTTTTTGATCGGAAGGATCCAAGATTACAGAATGCTTTAAGAGCTTAGAACACAATTATATTATAATGTAAGTACGGCGCGCGTCCACATCCGCAGATAGTACGGATATGAAACGCACTTGCACTGCGTTATAGAACACAGGTGGCCTGATGATAATTCAATTGACAAATAACGATTAGCATTATTTGTCGAGACAGATTTCACAATTAACACATTTAAAAGGCATCTCACGGAATAACTTACCCGATTGAAGACGGGCTAACTAGTTGATTGTAAGATATAAGGTTAAGTTCTGAGCGACTTTTTCACTGGAGTCAACTGCGCGTATGACCCAGTTTTTATTTCGAGTCCTATATATAGCCTATTCCTTCTAGAAAGAATACGATATCTATATACCCGAATCTTTTTAAAATGTAGTTTTTTACACAATTTCCTTTGTCTTAGAACAATGTTGTTTTTTGCATAGCGGAATGAAACTGACTGACATTACGTCAATCACCTTCATTCTGTCAACAATGTTTATGTCATAGTAGTGACCTTTTTTATTCGTTAAGTTTGGCTTCTAGCGTATGTGCCATTTGCCATGAATTTGGGAGTAGGTAACGATCATGGAACGTTACAGCAGCGTAGGTATAGGCCTCCCACTAGATGAACTGACGACATTGTGAGAGTTGCTGACATCCAGTGGATGCAAAAGGCAGGCTGTCGTTCAGTGTCGTTCAGAGGGAGGCCTATGTTCAGCAGTGGACATCTTCTAGCTGATGATGATGAAGTCCTTGTGAGTCAAATTGTAGTTTTCGTGTAAAGGTCGAGCTCCGCCGCGTGTAGTGGAGTCGATGTAAACACGGTGTAATTACCCGGGCTGTAGTTACCTATCACTCGAGGTAATAATATTGAAACAGCGGTTGATTTGTTTATAAAATATATTTACTGTAGAGGCGCGGGAGGTTTAGTAAATATTCTGAATCGTGGATGTTAATTGGTCTACTGATTTAATACCTGTTTACTTTACTGATAGGTACTTCGAGTATTTACATACTTATTATTTTAAGCACTCCCTATTTCGTGATTTTAAGCGATTACAAATCATAATCCAATCAGGTACATAGGACAGATCGAAATGTCTCATTATAAATATCACATGTAAAACAAACATACAAATCTACTTACATACATAATGGCAAAATTCATGTACGTATACTCACTCACTCACTCATCACGAAATCTCGAAAACTACTTGACCTACAGAGCTGAAATTTGGCAAGTAAATTCCTTATGGGGTGAAGATAATCCACTTAAAAGGGATTTTGCGAAAAGACTGAATTAAGGGGGGCAAATGGGGGGTTGAAAGTTTATATGAAAGGCTACGCGTACAAAGGCGCGGGCAACAGCTAGTCTAGTAAGTTATATAAAAAAGAAAAAAATATTACTATTGTTTTTTAGGGTTCCGTACCTCAAAAGGAAAAAACAGAACCCTTATAGGATCACTTCGTTGTCCGTCTGTCAAGATCCTTTTTCTCAAGAAAGCGTAAAGGTATCAAGTTGAAATTTATACTAAATACTTAAGTCTACGGTATTTTTCAGCTGTAAAAAAATTAAAGTTATAAGTCAACGCAATCAAGAGATATGAACGTTTATGTCGCATGTTTTGCGATTTTACAGGGGAATCAAAACCTATAGGGTACTTCCCGTTGACCTAGAATCATTCATTTTGGCAAAAAGCAAGGTCTTACAGCACATATAAAGTAATAAATCTGAAAGTTGTTAATTTGAAGTTATATCATATAAAATATATTGTTTTTCAATTACAAACTTACATTTTGTAGTTGTTATCTATCGAAGAGCCTTATTGTCAACTACAAAGTTAAGTTTGTCTTTCAATGCTTCAACTTCAGTTAGTTTTTTTATTGGATTAGCGCTCTGATGGTGTTTTCAACGGAACCCTCAGAGCACGAGTCTTACTCGTACTTGTCTGGTTTTTTATTTTTATTTCGTTATATTATCAACTCGTAGAAATATCAACAATTATGATATAACCACGACACAGAATCAGTAGAGTTATGTAATAATTACGTTAAGTTCTCCCGCTACAGCTGATATGAGTCGAGTGAAACATCGAACAAACTATTAATAATTTCCTACGAATTACGAACTAATTCTCGCTGCGGTACACTAATTAGCAGTAACTAATCATACTCCATGTATATGTTGTACATGGAAAGTGTTTGTTTGTTTCCCTTTCACTACAGATCTACCTACGTCATTAGTTGCATGGGTATAGGTATAGTTCAAAATCCGGAGAGCAATGACTGTTTTTTTTTTTTTTTTTTAAACCATATAATTTTATTTCAGTAATTTAACGAAATCCACACTCATGTTTTCCTCCTAGAGTTTTACGAAAAACTATTATTTTTAATTGGAGCTAAGTAATAAGTTGACATGTTGAGTTTTTCCACTACTGAATCTGAATACAAAACTGACTCTTCTATATTTCTTACTTGATTTATTTATTACTAGTATTTATTTACACGAAAAATATTACACAGTATATATGACTGTTTTAAAAATTTACTTATATCATTCCGGAGATTGACACATTTTATCCAGGAAACATTTGATGCGGACAGTCCACACGGGTGAAACCGCGGATCGTAACATTTGTAAAACTAGTTTCTAACACTTGTTACTAGGACAAATCACTACTAAGTAGCAGTAAAGTAAAATGTAAAGTTACAATACTCATCGGGCTACATACCCAGAGAGCAAACTGTTGCTGCTCCACCGACGTCGGAGTATGTCACAGCCTAGGTCTCTAGCTCCTAAACGGAATAATTTGCAGACCTGACATTTTGATATGTGGTTGGCCCAATCACCGAATATTGATTTCAAAATTCTGGGGCTATGTACAAATTAAGAACAGGTACTAAACACAAAACTTAAAAAAATAATACTTAAAATTCAAATAAAAAAATATTACCCTGCCGTGTGGGGTAGATATTTTGTCTAGAATTTGCTAAAAAGAGTAATAAATACTATTATATCTTCAAAAAATAAAGGAATGATTTATAGTTGTTCAATTTATCCGTTCGATGTTTAGTTGTTAGACCTTATTGTTACGAGATCTATCTCAAAAACGAAACGAGCTATGAATTTTAAAATTCTGTATATTATGTATCATATCCTGTATTTTAGCAACAAATACATAAAATTGCCCGTCCAAGCGCGAGTGGAATTCGTGCTAAAGATTCTAAACCGAATGTAAAAAATGAGTTTCGTGGTTCGTGGCGTCGTGGCGTCTAGGTAAGTCTCGGTTCGTGAGCCCAACTCGCACTTGGTCGGTTTTTTAATTACAGGTATGTATTATGTATTGATTTACAAAAATATATTGTGTATACAAACATAAATGTTTGTTAGTTAGGTACTAATTTAAGCTAGATAGACCCTCAGAACGTTGAGCGGGTGTGAATGCACTAACGATACCTACTTATTACTCTGGAGTATAATTTTATCTAAAAAAATGCGAGAGTAAAATATGGAAGGCGCATCGTCAGTTGCTAATAAAAATGGCTATTTTCCAGATGTGGTTTCCAGCAATCTGAGTAAAACAAACAAATCCCAATATTTCGCAGATGCCGTGGTTTATTCGTGAACTGGTCAGTTGAAGAGCAATAAATAATTTTCGTTGGGTAGCTACTGCCAATGTACCTAAAATATTGGAAAACACATTTAAATACCACCAGTTGCGGTTTTATATAAATATACATAATTTCTGGAAACTATTGAATCGAATTGTACCTAAGTATTCCTTAAGGTACGGACAGACGTGCTCATTACTAGCACAAAAGCATGCTTTTATTGAGCAAGTGCTCATTAGTAGCACGTGTGTAATGTAATGAGCATGCTTATTTAGAGCGTGCTCAAAAATCAAACGACGTTTGATTTTCGAGCATGCTACCTGGGGCGCGGGTAGGGAGGGGCGTGATCCGAGCACGTCTGAACATGTTTGCTCTTGCTTTGAGCATGCCTATTTAGGAGTATGCTTTAAAACAAGCATGCTTATTTCTGGCAAATGTGAACAGTTTGCAGAGCATGCTAATTTTAAGCAAGCTTATTAGCATGCTTTTTTTGAGCACGTCTGTCAGTACCTTTAATCATTTGGCCGTTCCGAATAAACATTATGAATTTATGATGACTGATACTATGTCCGTGGTACCATGTTCACACCAGTAGGTAGGCCTACTGGTGTGAACATGGTACCACGGTAAATCTAAAATTTGCAAGAGTTATTGTACAGTCCGCCGTGTAACTAGTGGCAGTTGCTGTACAGTGTTGTGTAGAGTAGTGAGTTATTGTACAGTCCGCTGTGTAACTAGTGGCAGTTGCTGTACAGTGTTGTGTAGAGTAGTGAGTTATTGTACAGTCCGCTGTGTAACTAGTGGCAGTTGCTGTACAGTGTTGTGTAGAGTAGTGAGTTTTGTTATAATCATAATAAGCTATATGTGAGACGCTGAGCTGTGGCTGAGGTAATCAATGTCAAGTGATAATAATTTAATGTTTTCCTTGCACTATAATAATCTAGTTTTTCTTTCATTGTAACTTCAAACATTACAATCATTATAAAAATGTCATACAGTCTTCCGTGACGTGCTTAGATTCTAAGGTCATGTGAACCCCCCCCCTCTGAGGGACTACCCCCTCGGAGCCAGCTGTCAAATCGCGTTCAATGTTGTTCATCATAAAGTCAGTGTAGGCATGTGCAACTTTCCACTCCCCGCGATTGCTCTAGAGATCAACTGACGGGCTCGACACACTACTGGGCGCTTGCCGCCGAAACATACAACTCTTCTTGTAAACGCACTTGTAAACGTTCATCATCATCATTTCAGCCATAGGACATCCACTGCTGGACATAGGCCTCCCCCCCATCGATCCCCAAGAGGGCCGGTTGGAAGCGGCCTGCATCCAGCATTTCCCTGCGGTCTCTTTTAGGTCGTCTGTCCATCTTGTGGGTGGACGTCCTACGCTGCGCTTACTTGTAAAGGTTGCAAAGCGAAAATTCGCTGGCTCAATATTACAAGGTTCTATGTAATTTTCTTACACGTTCAGTAATTTCAATTTAAAAAAATTGTCTTTCATAAATATTGACTTAGCAGGGTTTAAGCTTGAGAGAGATATTTTCTCTCGAGCATAAGCCCTGCTAAGTCAATACTTATGAAAGTCAATTTTTTTTAATTAAAATTTCAGAACATATAAGAAAATAACATAGAACCTTGTAATAGTGAGCCAGCGAATTATTGTGCTGTTTTCTTTTATTAAAGTTACAAAGCCTAGAATCCAAGTTTATTAGCTCCGTATTGCTTACTTGCCAAAACGAGACTCGGTAAATAATAGAGCAAGTAACTATTTCACAGACTTGTAGAATTTGAAAAACTGGCTTTGAAAAGATAATCTACTAAAACTTTCAGCATCCATCACAATATCTGTCGGCAGTAACAAAAGCTAATCGGTGCGCAAAAACGTCATTATTTATGATACAGCCGAGTGGTGGAGCACGTTCTGACGTAACTTCGCGGCAATTCGAGATTAAAAACACGCAGGTAATCATGGCAAGGGTTGAAGTGCTTGAAGTTGAACTGGGTTACCAGGCCGCCGCCGCCGCCGCCGCCGCCGGGGTACAGACACTTGAACGCGAGAACAATGCCATGTGATGTGATGGGACGTTCACAAAACAAATTGTAGGTACAAGGCCTCTGCAGATTACTCAATATAACTTTATGCCGCAGGGAAATACTCGACCAGGAACGGGGTGTACTGGATACCAACAGATCGTACCAGATCCCTATTAGACACTTTTTTTTTGTTTAAATTTGAACGGCTGTCAAGGCAATTTTCTTTCTCATTTCCGTTCTATTTACTTCTCTTTTCTGTACTATGTGATTCATATTGCTTTAGGGCGCTGAGTGAAACTTATTATTGTCATAATAATCACTTTTAGCAAAGCTTGTGCAAATTATATTTATTGCCTACTCATCGGCATTTACCTTGTAGCTATATAGAACAAAATAACGATGAACTTAATTTTTCAAGAATAGTGTAATACCATGAATTAAAATAAACTACATGAATGAATTTCTAATTGAACACGAATTAGAATAAACATAAAATATGAACTAAAATAAACATAAAATCTCATAAACTACCCACTTAAAATAAATATACCTACTTACAGAAAACTAATCTAATAGAGCTTTTATTTAAATTATGATTTTATTTTTATTTTGGTGGGCATTTTGGATATATTACAATATTTGGTATTGCCAGAACTAAAAGTGTGAGTAAGTATGCAAAATTTCCATAGAATCGTTTTTTTTTTTCTTCTTTTGTGTGGAAATTTCAGTAAAATCGTTTAAGAGGAACTGGTTCTAATTCAGCTTGCAAGATTTGTCCCAAACAAACAAGCATTGCGACTTTGCGAGGTAAATAAAAGCTTGTAAAATGAGAAACATTTGTTCCGAGAGCCGGCCGGTAGTCGTCCGCCGCTGTCGGTCCATAGTCCACGTAAGTAATGTCCATATTGTCCAACTCTCAGACCACTTGTTTAAATGATCTAAGGTCCAACTATATTTTCGAGATCGTCAACAAACTAGAGCAGCAGACGTAGACCAGTGTTTTTTTCAGATAACAAAATAAATAAATATCTGGGACATTTTTGCACACACAGTTCATCTGACCCCAAACTAAGCAAAGCTTGTAATATGGCTGCCAGAAACTGATATACGTACATATATATTTTTAAATACATACTTAAATAGATATTAATACCCAGACATAGAACAAACACAAATGTTCATCACACAAATGTTTGTCCTAGATGGGAATCGAACCCACGCCCCCAAGCACAGAAGATAGGTTCACTACCAACTGAGCCACCGGGGCAGTCAACAACAGAAACTATTGATAGCCCGTTGGTCCAGTTGGTAGTGAACCTACCTTCTGAGCTTGGGGGCGTGAGTTCGATTCCCACCTAGAAAAAACATTTATGTGACGAACGTTACTGTTTGTTCTATATCTGGTTGTTAATATCTATTTAAGTATGTATTTAAAAATATATATTATGTATGTATATCAGTCTCTGGCAGCCATATCACAAGCTTTGCTTAGTTTGGGGTCAGATGACCGTGTGTGCAAAAATGTCCCGAATATTTATTTTTATTTATTAATTTATTTATACCAAACAATTACAGTAGCGTTAGTTTTATTAGTAGAGTGCTATACAAAAATTAGGACCTGGGGCCTTACGGACAACTGCTATAGCGGCACCTAATCCGCTCAGTTGGAAAATAATCCAAACGTGATCCTTATCGCACCCAGATACGGTTTGCGGTCGCGTGATTTTCCAACTGAGCGGATTAGGTGCCGCAATAGCAGTTGTCCGTAAGGCCCCAGTAGTGATCATCTTCGATTAGAGATATTCCAACACTAGATAGTAACTGTACAACCAAACTGTTAACTCAGGTCGGTAGTCTATCTATACTAATAATATAAAGAGGAAAGATTTGATTGTTTGTTTGTTTGTTTGCATTGAATAGGCTCCGAAACTACTGAACCGATTTGAAAAATTCTTTCACAGTTGGGAAGCTGCACTATCCCCGGTTGACATAGGCTATATATCCCGGCTTCGCCCGCACGAAGCTGGGGCGGCCTACTAGTAAGTAAATAAAGTAGGTGTCACATTCCGGTTACACAACATGCAGAGCTCATACAAGTCACTTTCTGAGAGGCCTTCAAGTCAGGATCCTGCTTATTATTGTTTCCTAACTGGGTCCGATCCGGCCGCACGCCCGACATTTTACCAAATAATTCAACAACTTATTGGAGGGTAAAAGGTTTCGTAAATATTTGTCCGAGTTTTGATATTTCAGTTATCAAAGCGTGAACTTACTCTGTTAGAGGTCTTGATTTTCAGTTAGATAGCTAATTAATTATTTTTAACACGGGTTTTACTGAGTGTTTGTGGTAAAAGGTAAGTAGTAAAATAATCCAAATGTTTCCCACAGTCACTCAAATTCGTAACGGTATCAAAAAATTTACTCTTTTATCGACTATTTACTATAAAAAGAATCGACTATTTACTATAAAAGTTGTATATCAAAATCTACTATATTTATACTAATATTAAGTACAAAGAGGAAATATTTGTTTGTTTGTTTGCATTGGCTCCCAAACTACTGAACCGATTTGAATAATTATTTCACTGTTGGGAAGCTACACTATCCCCGGGTAACATAGGCTATATATCTATACCCGTGCTAAACCGGGGCAGGCCGCTAGTTATAAATACATCGTTGGTAAGCGCATCACTCAAGGAAGGATGGACCGACTTGGCTAATTCTTTTTTTTATGTTCTTAATAGTCTGAAGAAGGTTTTCAGGGGAAGAAAAAATCAGATAAGTTGCAATAAAAATTGGAAAATTCGAGAAAACATAGAGTGCTTTTTTCTATGAGATTTTGTATATGAACCATAATTATCTCTATCGGACAAATTACTGTCGGGTCAGCCAAATGATTTTAAAAACAGTGGGATCTTATTGAGAAAACACTAAAAACCTTAGTTCTGAGCTTAGATAAAGTATGTGTATAGTTATTTTTATTTTTTTGTAAATAAATAATAGGCTTGCGTTTGACCACCATCTCGCTTGATGTTAAGGGATGATGCAGTCTCCTTTGGAGCCCACTTGCCTAGAAGAAACCGATTCACTCGTGATTATATTAGTATCTAATATATTGATTATATTATATACTAATAGCATAGAGAAATATACTATACTAGAGCTAATAGATAGTTGGTTCTGAACGATGGTTCTGAGTTTTATTGACGTTGTAAAGAAATCTATCTGATCTATATAATTATAATTCCATCATGTAAAGGAGGAATTATGCGTTGTGATGACAATGACACACTTCTGAAATTAGTAGGTATATAAATCCAATAAGCTTCGGTCGGGTATCCCGAGAACATGCCTATGGACTTACGGAGTACGGGCAGAGCCTACCATGAATAGACAGGGTTTGTATACGTTACAAGGCGTGCGTGTCTCAACAACTACTTTACAGCTCTGTTTTTAGGGTTCCGTACCCAAAGGGTAAAAACGGGACCCTATTAATAAGCCTACCCTGTCTGTCTGTCCGTCCTAACTGTTCACTAACAAGTTATAACTGGTAATTCAACGCCATCTATTAAACTCCACGCAAACAGTACGTAGCACTGCCATCTAGTAGCTTCTTGTTGCAACGTTTTCGTTAGCAGCTCCACTAACCATGGTTTAGTACAGTTACGACTCAGACTATCATTGTTTTAAGACTTGCACAGACAGTACACGTGTAAACCAATAGATGGCACTTATCTCATTTCGACCTGTTCCTACCGCCAACTAGAACTAAAATCCTTTACATAGGTACATCCGTATTTTTATCCCAGAGATAGGTACCCAAGGACATTTTACTCATTAGGTACCTACCAGAGTACCATATAACTTTTGATGGTGTAGCGCAAGTCAAGTTGGTCGAGATGCTGTGGCGCTGTAACGTACGATATCTGTATGTAACCTCGAGCAGCTGAAACTGTTTGTCGCAAGTGCGCCGGTTGTCATGGCAACACGCGGCAACAGCGCGTCCGTTGACCCCGCGCCACTCCGCGCCCTACGCGCCGCCGCGCCGCCCGCCCACACTATATTTGTAAACAATTATTTAGCGCCTTATTAACTGAACTATTTACTGTTAGTGTGTTTATAGCGAGTGTGTTAAGGTGTAAGATACGCGATCGGGAGGGTGCGGCGTGTCCGAGGGCGTGGGGCCGATAACGAGTTGTTTATACGTCGCAGGGCGGCTGGATCGCGATAACGCGATTGAATCGTGGGTAACGATGCGGCCCTGGTGTGCTGGCGAGCCGCGAGGGCTGAGTGCTGTGGGTGAGTGTTGCAAGCTGATACTCTCAACCTCAGATCCAACAAACAAGGGAGATATGGTAAGGTAGCGTAGCGGGCGCGAACGCATCTGGCCTCAATCAGGCTTGATGCCTGTAGTCGAACTCCCCCTGCAGACAACCTTGCACATTTTTATAAGTATCGCTACAAGTTACTTAGAGTGCGTAAAAATAAGTACCTAAAGTGAGTCGTAATTATAGACGTAGATAGTTTTTGCGTTAACCCCTTAACTGTTTATGGGTGAAACATTTGAGCACGAACGATAATTGTAATTGGACATATCTCCCTTGTTTGTCTGATCTGAGCTCTCAACCAATTAAGCAAATTGTTTTTGCGGCACAAAATGTATCCAATTAGAGATGCGGGGTGCACCGCGGGGGCAGCGGTCTTGTCTCTGTCGTAATTATACAGCGAAGTCATCGTCATCATCAGCCAGAAGACGTCCACTGCTGAACATAGGCCTCCCCCTTTAACCTCCACACTTAACGACAGCTAAGCGAATACAGCGAAGTACACGTTCCTTACTGAAAACCAAGCTCCCATGTAATATAGGATTATTTTAATAACAGGACAAGGATAAATAAATCACAAGTCGAGTGTTAATTTAGATTGATTAGTTCCTCAGTGCCGGAGCGCATTATCTCTGGCACGAGGCGAGAATGTTACAGCGCTTCACACGGACCGACGTTACTCTATCATTTATAGATATCGATACGCTTCCGGAGATGAGCGGCGTTCTTACAATTTCGTTTTTTGAAGCGTATCGAGCCGTAAAGGCTTCAAAAGCCGCAGCGCTTCTCTAACGCTGTCCTCTTCTGGAATACCAAAGACTTCCGATGCTTCTACTGCGCAAAATCTACCAAAGACTGTCACCTCCTCAAAGAACACACCCTCAAACACGCCGCGGTAGATCTCGATAACTATATCAACAAACACAAATCATCACTAAAGATGTTCCAATAAAATTGACATCACTAATCTTGCTTGTAAAGTTTGCTCAAACCCGTTCACCAATTTCGAAGAATTGATCAAGCATATTGTCGCAAATCATGGTGAAGAATATGATGCTTCTGCTGGAGTATGCTTTTTCACGGTACAGTCGTCGGGGTTACGCGGAAAGGGTGTACTAAGCCGAAAGGGGTCCGTTACATATCATTATGAACAACTATTACTATGGGACCAACCCTAAAATCACGAAAAAAATATCAGCTTTTCCATACTTTTTGTCGAGTGTGAATGACCGTTTTCTATGGAACAACTGATATTTTTTTCGCGATTTCAGGGTTGGTCACATAGTTAAAGTTATTCATAATGATGGCTTCGTTGGACCTCTTTCGGATTAGTACACCCTTTCCGCGTAATGTAGTTACAACCAAGTTACAACTGTATGGTCAGCACATCTACTGCTAGAGCAAACTTCTTGTTCCATCAACTCGGCCTCCAGCTGCATGTGTCGCAGAAGGCACAGTTCTAATGACCTGCCTAATGTAATGTTAAATTAGACATTAACTAGCTGCATCCACGGTTTCACCTAAATAAATTTAATTCAAGATCATGACATAAGGAATTTTTTCGCCCAGATAAAAATGAACGGTCCCACGACGATTGTCACGTGGACATGCAAGAACCTGGTAGACCCTTTCCTCTGTTGCTGAGTGAAAGAAGGACAAACAAACCAACACACTTCCACATTTGATAATGATACCGATCCACCGAATACCAATCGCTGGGTGGACAAGTATATATAATAATATTCCAGAGGTGAACATTCAGTATCATATTTTAGTTTGACATTTAGTGCTCGGGCGAGCCCACAACTTTCCTATTTTATTTAAAAACCTAGAGCTGCTACAAGCCTGAAATATAATTTACAAATAAACCTAACGATCCGTGATACTTTTACATAAATCACGTGTAAAAGTAGTTCATTATGTGCTTATAAAGACTACACCTTCTGTTCACACGCGAGCGAGCGCGCCTCTACAACATTTTAGTAAAGTTTACGTAACGACTGAAAGCTGCCAAAAAGCTCCTCCACAAATAATTGATTTGTGGAACACGCACACTGTGCGACTCACACGACCTATCCTACCTCACTCCTGCAACATGTGGAACGAGCTACCTTCCGCGGTGTTTCCGAGAAGCTACATGGGGTCAAAAAGCTCGGCAAGGTAGAAGTAGGCAGAAATGCCATCCGCACATTATAGATGCGTGGAAGTCTCGCACTGTATCGATTTGATCGATTGTTTCTGCCACGCACCTGTAAGTTGTTGAATGGCTTACCACCTTCGGTTTTGCCTCCGAAGTATAATTTGGACTGCTTTAAACGAAGGGTGAATAGAGTCCTCAAAGGTAGGCAACGCACTGACAATGCCCCGGGTATTGTAGGTGTCTATAGGCAGCGGTGACCACTTACCATCAGGTGGCCCGTAGCTTGTTTGCCATCTATGGCATAAAAATCAAGTCACGTGGTCAAGTCAAAATAAAAACCTTCTCTCTTCGAGTAGCTTGCTAAAATTTGTTAATATTCCATTTGTTTTGAGCCATTTGTGGAAGATTTGTTGTCAAAGGATGCCAGTAACCTAACCGCATTCTGAACAATAAGTATATACGCTACGACCTCTTCTTAGACCTCTTCTTTTCTCATCATTTAATTTGAAGAAAGTATTACGTCTCTAAGGGTGGAATCTTGAAATTTGGGGGCGAATCGCGTTTATCGAACTACCCAAGAAGTCGCTTGTAATTTTTTTGTAAAAGCGTATTAATTATATAAATTGCAAAGCAATGTTTACAATGTTTACATGTTTCATACACTTAACCTATTGCACGCTGATCGACTTTGATCGACGTCGATACTATGTCGTTATCAATAATCCTTTGTTATCGGAGCAGTTAACCCTCCGCCTCACTATCTACGTACCTACCGATAACTGAGTCAACACGTGGCGGCGCGCGGCTGCGAGAACTTCACTCAATAGTTTTTGGGTTCCGTATTTTGGATTGGCAGTTAAATATTCGGGACATTTTTGCACACACGGTCACCTGACCCCAAACTAAGCAAAGCTTGTAATATGGCTGCCAGGGACTTATATACATGCATATATAGGTTTAAATACATACTTAAATAGATATTAACAACCAGATATAGAACAAACACAAATGTTCATTACATAAATGTTTGTCCTAGGTGGGAATCGAACCCACGCCCCCAAGCGCAGAAGGCAGGTTCACTACCAACTGGACCAACGGGCAATCTAAGTTAATATTATCATAATCTAACAAAACTATAAAGAAAAAGTTTATCGGACGTAACGTCCAGATTTATTATTCTATTCACGAGCTTCTGTCTACGGATTTCCCTCACGTAGTGAAGATATATTATATGTACCTACACATCCCAACAGTAACTAGTATAACGCTTCCGACTCATCTACCCCCTACTTTGTCCCGGTTCCATGATGCTCCCGTGCTTCCGCTTCTCTATCGCCTCATTTCCGCTCTCGTCTCATTCCCCACCTGTCTCGTATCTGCTCCGTCCCGCTCCCATGCCGTTCTCGTCCTGAACCCCCGCGGCGTCCTAACCCCCGCCTCATTACTTTCTCGCCCTAGTCCTGTCCACTCTGTTTCTCATCTTTCTCTTATCCATTCGCTTCCTGCTTCCATTCCACCCCGTGCTCGTAGGTGTTTCTCGCCTCTTACTATATACCGTGTGTGTTGATTCACTCAGTATCAATATACCAAACCAAATACATTACAAACGCCCGTTCTCAAGTATTAGGTTAGAATCGGCTTCTTATCCACAGTAATAATATTGTCAGGACGTTTCTCACTGTGCAGCCCAAACCACCTAAATCTTGGCTCTTGCCCCGCTGCCGGCGGAACCCTTGTTTTATGTTTTTTTTTTTTAATTTTTAGGTATGTATGTACCTACTCAACTAATATTAATTTTATTAACACAAACAAAGACAAATCTGCTCCGCGCATTGTTGCCATACACAATTAGGGTCATTATTTATTATGATACATATATACCTTAAACAATTAAACATGTTACGTAACATCTGTACGTGAATTACTATATTAATAAAATGTTCAATAAATCATTGAGTATTGTGTAATAAACTTTAAAAATAAGTTATTAAATGAATATCTGGAACAATAAATATTTGAACACCATTATTTTTTTCATGGCTTTGCTTATTTCTTTATTTCCTCAATTTTATATAGGCCATTCTAATCAGGTATTTTAAGCATATCCGAGGAAACCACCCGTTCATAAATTTTCGAGTTTATCGCGGACAAACACAGACGTAATTTCATAGTTTTACCTTATATGATGTACTCTAACGAATGCATAAAATGCGAGATAAGTGTTTACGAGTTATTCTAAGTATTCAATAATTCTTAAAATATTTTTATAGCATAAAATTATCCAAACTGCTTCTAATACATATATTTATGGCACTTTACCTGAATCACGTAAACTGACAATAAAATTTTGTAAGTAAAACCGATATCAGATACTTCTCATTGTCTTAGCATAATTTAATTTGAAATTAATTGCACATTTTTTTCTTATAGTTAGGTAGAAGCTTGGTAGAAGCTATGTAGGTACAACCTACACTATCTACACATTCATCTGTAGGGATGAGAGCTTCGGAAAAGCTGAAATGAACGTCAAACTTATAACATAAAGTACCCGAAAGTACTCGATAAATCCAGTCATGTAATAATAAACTAATGTTCTAAGTGCCAACTTAAATATTAATTAGAATAATTATTGCAGTTCGTGTAGGTATATTGTAACAAATAACATAATTAACATTCCCAACGAATCTCGCATGTTCCAGCCTACGTGGTCCGTTCCATGGAACCACTGAAAACTATTTACAGAATACAGCGGATAAATTATGTATTTATTAATACTAACCTACATAAACTAAAACAAAGGAGACTCGCCCAAATACACCAAGCCCTGAAATAAAAGGCACATACTTAAAATTTTAAAGCGAACTAAAAATTCTGATTTTAAGTGCGGCACATCTTAAAAGTAATAAATTAAAATATTGAACGGACTTGTAAGAAGTTATTAATGAACACAATTTTAGATATACACAACAATAATAAATCATACAATACATTTTAAAATGCATGTACAATAGGTTTTTTTACAATACTAGCTGAATCCCGCGGTGCTACCCGCGATTTTCCAATATTCCCACATTCTCTGGGAGAATAAGTACCCTATGTCCGTCCATTATGATGTACACTATCATTTTGCCAAAATTCGTTAAGATCGGCTTAGCGGTTTAGTCGTGAAAAGCAAACTAACATCCAGACAGAGAGACAGTTACTTTCGCTTTTATAATATTAGTAAGGATTAGTCACTTTGTAACGTATTTAGGCGTAGAAGACAGTTTTTTCTAGGCCCACCGAATTTACCGTATATTGATGGGTATAACACTATAAAATTCATCGGTTTTTTTTGTACCATTCGGACGAAAGATAACGTAAAAATGAAACCGGAATAATAATATAAAGAATAATATGTGTTGTTTTGATTTTTGCCACAATTCATTCATTTCCCTTATAAAGTCACTTGACCGGAACGTTTTTAATACGAAAAAGGGAATTTTTATACTAAAATAAATAGACCACATTTTACAACACTGGCCATAGTAATCGGCTTTTGTCAATATTCCGGTTTGATCAGATATAGCTAATATTACCACTAAATCTAAAGATTATGAGGAACAAATCGACATGAGTTTCATTACTATACAGTATTAGTTTGTGGTGGGCCTATTTTTCAAACAAAAGAAATTGTCTCATTTAGACAGACGGCATAAAAACACCGAAATTTAAATTAAATCGATCAAGTCACATTGAAAAAAAAAACTAAATCAAATTTGGTTCAGCCGTTTGGGAGCTGCGATGCCACAGACAAACAAACATACGTTAAACTTATAACAACTCTCTCACTCAACCCCCGTACGGGTTAAAAATAGAAGTGGCTCATAGCGTCGGTTAGGTACGTACACTCGAGCACGAAATCAAAATAAATGCCTACAATCTACATAAAGCGGAAAAGTGAAATATCATAATGATGCAAGGTTTTATCATTATTAAATGGCGCGGAATTCTAAAAGACGCAACAGGAGAGTGCGATAACTTTCATTGAGGAATGCTCGCAGTCGAGCGGCGCGCGCCAACTCAGCTGTTCCACCGGCCGAGCTCGGTCGGAACAAACTAGACAAGCTAAACTCTACAGGGGGTCAAATATTTAATTATTTATTATTTTAAACCATATAAAAAGTGTGAATAAATTTCTAAATAATATTTTAAATATATAAGCATTTTTTTTAAAGTTTAGTGTCAGACAGATGTGTTCCTCCGATATCGTCGACCGCGTCTGCCAGCAGCGATCCACTAAACGAGGTAAATAAACATAAACTAGATAAGACAATGGTGTTATTTAATAATGTCTATGTTTATTAATAGCACATTATTATGTTACGTGGTTTTCCCAATGTTTTCCCTGTATCTCTGCAAAATTATACTGTAAACATTGAAGGGCAGGTTTTTTGTATGAGGAAGGAAAGAGAACCGTCAGATGAATCCAATACGTGAATAATATGTAGCGTTCCAATGCAGTGAGATACAATGAGTTTCTTATCTAGTTCGCAGTGGAACAATAAAGCCAGGCGGCCATCAGCACAACTGATGCATCGGTAATTGAAAACTATTCATGGCATCATCTAATCTATTGTTATAATTATTTGGGCAACTCCCCCTTTTGGAACCTGCAAAAATTAGCACGGTTATATTCTCAGCTAGCTGTTTATTTCTCAGTGGTAAAAGAATAGCATACAATGGTAGCCTGGAACATAACCCAAGAGACACCATTATTTTTTGTAACTCTCAGATTCAAATTAAAAATATTTATTTATCTGAACATACATATAAAGTAGCATACATGTTCGTAACAATGGAGACGTATCTCATGTCCTTACCTATACAGCGTACAACTGTTAGTTTTTTTATATAATATTTTTATTAGTTTTTGTCAAAGAACTGGAACAATTCACATTCAGTCAGAAATAGAACAATTCACTGAACGAATGAAACTGTTAACTATTTTTGAAGTTTGCAGTCCTCCGCGTGCTTGAAAAAGCCTAATTTCCACATTCTTCAATAACAAAACAGGTAGACTGTTGCTGTGTAATTAACAGAGTACTCTTAGAACCTTGAAGCGTTCACATATTTGTGTATTTACATCTCAGAGCGGTCGGAATTTTTAGATTCTCTGGGATCTTGTTATGCTAGTGTTGCTAATTTAAACAGCGTCGACCTTCGGTTTTAATGGTACAAGTAGCAGGTGCTCTTCGTCGTCGATTAGATTTCTGTCCAGCGTATCACTTTTAGCAGAGTTATGTCGCTGGACTCGTAAAACAAGAAATGCAAGTCAATAACGTCGTTAACTATTCGAGTCATTAACAATTTAATTGTCTTTAGTCAGACATACTTATATACAATGGAAAGCCTTGCCCCTGTCTGTGTTCCTGCAGCATTAAAATCTTGGAGTGTTCAAGTCTAGGGGCAAACGTGCTCCATCTTCGACTGCATCATCGCTTTCCATCAGGCGAGATCGTGGACAAAAGTTAGCCTAGTCCGATGTAAAAAACAATATACTAGGATGGGTTACAGTCATTACAAACCAAGGGAAGTACATACCTACTAAAAAACACACGTAGTGTTTGTCGCATTTTTAAGGCTCCTCCGCCTTTTTTAAAGTATTGGATATCTAATATACATCTCTTCTCTACATAGTATAAATTATATTTATTATCGCTTTCCGCGTCTGTATGTCTGTATGGCCGCTAACTCCTCCTAAACCACGCAACGGATTTTGATGCGGTTTTCACCATCAGTTAGATACATTTTCACGGAAGGTTTATATGTATATATAACTAGCGACCCGCCCCGGCTTCGCACGTAAATTACACCCGTGCGGAGCCGGGCGGGCGGGTCGCTAGTATAATTATATAAATAAAGTCAATCTTTGATTTGATTAAAAATTCAACAAAAGCCGACAAAATTATCAATTTTAAAAACCGAAATACGCGATTTCGGCTACTTGGCTTGAATGACATATCTTTTCCAGTTATTTTGATTTAAAAACCAAAATAATGAACTTATTTTGATGAAATTTCTATGGGACCAATTTGAAAGTATTATATCCTTTCAAATTAAAATATTTTTTCTAAATCTGTTTACTACTAAGTACTAAGTAGCAAACATTAAAAAATATTTTATTGGAAACCCATTTTTTTTAAGTCAGTTAAAATAAATACATTTTGAAATGTAAGAAAATGATGTATGTAGTTGAGACAAATTTTTAACCTCAAAGTAAAAAAAAAAAAAAAAAAAGTAAATAACAAAAACATACATTTTCAGATCCTTAATATTATTGTAAAAACTAGCTGTTTGATGTAACTTTTTGTATTTTAATGAGAAACCATCAAAATGACACAAATAATTGCGTTATGTATTATCATACCTTAATTCGAATTACTCTCGCGGTTTCGACTCATCAAGAATGACCTAACCGAGCAAAACGAGCATAAATAATAGCCAGCTCGTCCTCGGCCATACTGTTCTACAGTCTCACAGCAGGTACCTACTTAGAAATGTTGACAGATGACAGTAAGCGTACCAGCATGCTCTCTATCCCCCTAAAGGTACTGACAGACGTGCTCAAAAAAAGCATGCTAATAAGCTTGCTTAAAATTAGCATGCTCTGCAAACTGTTCACATTTGCCAGAAATAAGCATGCTTGTTTTAAAGCATACTCCTAAATAGGCATGCTCAAAGCAAGAGCAAACATGTTCAGACGTGCTCGGATCACGCCCCCCCCCCTACCCGCGCCTCGGGTAGCATGCTCGAAAATCAAACGTCGTTTGATTTTTGAGCACGCTCTAAATAAGCATGCTCATTACAGACGTGCTACTAATGAGCACTTGCTCAATAAAGGCATGCTTTTGTGCTAGTAATGAGCACGTCTGTCCGTACCTTTATTAATAAACGTGGAGTAGTCTTGGAATAGTTACGCCGTGTTTTGTCTTTTTCTCTCTTTCAAATTTTGAACTCGATCGAAAAAGACAAAAGACGGAGTAACTATTCCGAGGCTACTCTACGTTTATTAATAGGGGTATGTGACCACAGAAAAGAAAAAAATTATTGTTTAAATTCACAGTTTAAATTAGAACGGCTGTCAAGGTATTTTTGTAAGAATTTTTTTTTGTAGCCAGTTACACCC
Organism: Agriopis marginaria; assembly: GCA_932305915.1. Classification (NCBI taxonomy): domain Eukaryota; kingdom Metazoa; phylum Arthropoda; class Insecta; order Lepidoptera; family Geometridae; genus Agriopis; species Agriopis marginaria. Next base: position 347,211 of record OW029919.1, read on the forward strand.
ATATTAACGAAACGTCAGTTATTTGAAATCAGTTAGCAGCTGTGATGCGGACAAAGAACTTTGAGACGTAACCCAAAAAGGTAAGGTCCAAGTTCTTTGGATGCGGAGTTCGATGCGTTGACATACATGAGAATGTTCAAGCAAAACTCTGTCATAATGCCTGGCGACAGATTTTCCTTCTCATTTCCGTTCTATTTACTTCTCTTTTCTGTGTATATGACTATTCAGTATAATCAGTTGCAACGAAGGATTTTATATATACCCTGTTGCAACCCTCGCACCGCACGAGTGACATGTATTATCTAGTGCAACAAGCTATCAGCTGAGTGTTGATCAATCAGCTCGACGATATTGTAAAAGTGATAAGCCACGGGAACATGACCCAGTCATTTGATACGCGCGCTGACGGTACTAAGTGTCTACACAGTACGTGATAAGTAGCTATTGGTAGGTATCATCATCATCATCAGCCAGAAGACGTCCACTGCTGAACATAGGCCTCCCCCTTTAACCTCCACACTGAATGACAGCCTGCCTTTTGCATCCACTGGATGCCCGCGACTCTCACAATGGTAATGGTAGGTATACCTACTTATAATATCTACTTAATAATATATGACACTATTTAACATAATATTTTACACTTCACCCCGATAATCAAGACAGCATCAAATTGTCCCTTTTTAGGTTTCGATTTGGGTGGGAAAGGGTTGGTCCCGGTGCGTTCCTATGGAGATCCCGGTACCCTCCGTCTGGCACAGAGGTCGGCCACCGAGGGGGTTTTAGTGGGTGCAATCTCACATAACCCGGCTTCACCCCAATGCAGCTGGGCATCTTTGGAAGATTTGTACCTGTCAAAAACAGGTACAATACCCTTATAAGTTAATTCTGCCAGACTGTGCGTCTGTCCGTCTGTACGTCTAACCGTTCTGTTCAGCCGTGTGAAGATTATCAGCTCTTTTAAAGAGTTAAGAAAAATCAAACTTGTTATCAAGTGTATCGATTGCGAAATATGGTCCGCCAAAATTTCTAGCTCAAAAACTATATAGACCTTGTTTTAAATGTTTATCGGGACTTATCACGTATTATTTAATATAGGTAAAAAATATGTACCTTTTGCTCGACGTTTCGACTATGTTACAATGGCCGTGGTCACGAGCTGACTGAAAACTGCGGGTGAGTCCGGCGAGAAGAGCGGGTGTTCAAATCGCGAAAGTTTAAAAAATACTATATAGACCTTTTCTAATAGTTTTAATCTTTGATATTTAGCTAACTCCACCGAGCTTCGTTCTTTCGAATTTTTCTATGACCATCTGAACTATGATTGTGTCCTATATGGCTTTGAACTTTGGCTACGTAACCCTACCAAATGCATGTCTCGACACGCCCTTGGCCAGTTATTGTTAACAAAATGGACACCTGTAGATGAATGAACAACGTGCGCTGAGCGAGTAGGTACCTACGAGTATGTAAACTGTACAAGTAGATACTTAGTTTCTTTAATCAATTAGACGCGCACCCCGATGACCCATTGACATTGTAATGGGCGCGCGCGTGATTCCATTATTTGATAATGTCTGCGCGGGAATTAAACCGGGCAATTAGGTAACACAAATGAAGATTAAATGATCGGTAACCACGCTAACTTCTTACCTACCCAAATATGGAGAGGAGACCTATGTACCGTGGAGTTCGCTCACAAAAGAACAGCTGCTGATCATTCTGCTGCCTAACATCTCTCGTGTCGTCTGCTGAACATTTCTGGCACTAAGGTCAGCTCTACCCGTTCACTGTTCTCTCGCTCGCGCATTTTCAAATAATTGTTACAAAACCTACTTTATACAATTTTTTTTGCTAAACAAACACGTTTTTTTTGGTAATTCAACCTTATTATTTTTAAATGTAGATATCTTCCAAATATTGTGAAAATGTGCGAGCGAGAGAGCTGAAGGTGTACCATCCCCTTTAAACTGACCACAGACGATGTTAAGTGGTCAGGTTAAGTGCCTATACCGAGTATGGAAGTTCGGCGAAAAGTCGAATTAAAACTCTCCTTTTTTGACATAGCTTATTAATTTATTAATAATGATGACCACCCGCTGCAAACCTGTTCCTAAAACAGCTGTTCGAGTGATATCATAATGTTCTTCCGCGTCATAAAAAGGTTTATACTTGAGTATTCTAACCTGTGGAAGAAAGGTTCTTGAGTGAAGGCTACGAACCGGAAGACGCAGCGTAGATAGGCATCTAAGGCATCTCACTAGATGGACTGACGACATTGTAAGAGTCGCGGGCATCCAGTGGATGCAGATGGCAGGCTGTCGTTCAGTGTGGACTGTAGAGGTTAAAGGGGGAGCCTATGTTCAGCAGTGGACATCTTCTGGCTGATGATAATGAGTCTAACCTGTGGTCTAACTCCTTGGTATACCCCGCATGGCACCAATTAATGGGGTAACACAGAACTCGTGTAGTGTCGCTGAGTGTTTGCCGTGACGCACGCCGCCGCCGGGCGACCACTCACACGCTTACCCTATTAACTTAACAAGGTAAACCCAAACAGTAGATTTGTCATCTGACGCCCTATTTTACGGAATATCCTGAACACGACTAATTGCTATAATCGTACTTAGCTATTTAATAACACTGCGTGACACTGCTAAGGTTTGACACACTTTCCCTCTTATTAACAAAGTTTTTGTTTTACCTAGAAAAGAGATGATAATTTTACTACAACATTAGGAATTATTTTTAATGTGGTAACATTTCGAAAAATAGCACTGTCTCATCTGTGGCCACGCCATGGTTCCATCTATGGGTATATAAACTAAGATAATAAATGTGTGTTTTTTTTTTGTGTTTGTGACGCGATTACACCGCCAATTATGAATTGATTTTGATGATTCTTTTTTTGTTTGATAGGTCATGACTACAGAGGTGGTCCCATATAATGTAACAAACAATATAGTAATGAATGATAATCTTCAAATGGCTCAAAAGATTTCCATGAATCATAACTAAGAACACTCCCGATAAAGTCAAACCTTTCAAACAAAAACAAAATTAAATGAAAATCAGTTCAGCCGTTTGAGAGCTACGATGCCACAGACAGACATACAGATAATCTCTGTTTGCGTCGGGGGCAATTTTTTTAGCTCGCATAGTGGTATACGATTAGCGAGTTAAAGTGGCAGGGGGCAGGGCACGTAGCACTCAGAATAGATGGCCGATGGGGCCGTGATCATGAACTTTCTGAATAAATATGCCCTAGAATAGTTACATTGTCTGCAATCAATGCAGTCAATGTAACTATTTAAGGGCAAATTTATTTTCCTCCATTACGTAATCTCCATGTAATGCAGGAGTACATACTCGTCGCTACAAACCGCACAGACGCGGTCGTAATTCTCCATTCCATAAACAATTTGATGCAAATATTTATAGTCCCGCAAAGAGCAAAGTGGGCCGTAAACTGGGCCGTTTGGGCTGCGGCCCTGAGCTCGGCCGCCAGTTCGCAACTATGCCTCGATAGGTGCCCACTAGTATAATCATTATTTTGGAAGTTGTGACGTAAACAGAAGATACTACACACGGAAATATAAAGAGTCTATTTTATGTTCTGAAGGTCGTGACTTTCATAATTTTCAGAGCAGATGCCTTATTATAGATGTCTTATCGTAATTCGGATTGTGATCGCGATCGCGCGCGTGTGGTGCGAATAAATAGATGCGAACGGGACGGCATGCAATCTAGATCACAATCAAACTTCTATAATAAGGCCGCTGGTCAATCCACTTCTAGAGAAACATTTCCGAAACACGGTCTCTTTATTATTAGACTCAATCATACACCATGATTTCAAAAAAGATTTCAAATTGTTACAAGCTTGCCCTGTTAGTATTTATGTGTGCGACAAATCTTGCAACTGAATTTTAGACCAGTTGTCCTCACCCGATTGAGCTGAAAATTGGGCATACTTATTACTTATGTAAAGTTATTTACTATTTACGGGATATGAGGAATGAGCTCCCGATATTTCGGCGCAGTTACATGCACAGTTCACGGGAAGACTGAAGAATGCGGGTGGTTGGTCGAACAGTTAAAAAGTTAGGTGCAGACATAACGATCTACCCTCTTTCTTAGTCTTAGTTTTAGTGAACAACCGTGATAGTTTAAAACAGTGTTAAACTTATGTAAGTTCGATGACAGCAATGTTATGGTACCATTGAGCTGGTCTGGAGATGGAGACATAAGGTGACCATAGGAACTCCTAAACGAAACGGTGCCGGCGTAACCCCATCGGGTTCGTTGGATTTGTTTTCTCATGCACTTTGGTCCTGAATGATGAGGATCCCTAAAACCTTTTTTTTTTTTTTAATAATAATTTATTTTTACCATTGATTTATAAGTAATATGGATTTAAAAATGCCTCTCTTTTTTTGGTGCTAATCTTTTTATGGCAAATTAATATTCGTCAGTTTAATTTTAGTTAAAAAATTACTACAACTAGTAACATATTACTATATTGTTTCTGAGGACTGTTAGGTATACTGTGGAAACTCTAACTAGAACATAATTTTTTTTCATACATGGAACAATAGTTTGTCCAATTTGTTAATAAACAAAACTTGAGTACAGCTAATTCGAAGAAGACGCTTTGGGGCACAGATATACACAACTGTGCTTTGGGGTCAAAAACACGGCTATATTTGCCAATGTGACAAGGTACGTGTGTGAAATTCCGCGAAGTTCCTTTTTCCTCCTATGGCATTATTCTGTGATATTAGATATTTACCTCTTTAGTATAAATTGCTAACAAAGTAGTTATATTATTTGTTTTATCTGTTTCTGACGTAGTTTTCGGAATTCATTGATTAATTCAGAAAAGGAAATCCCAGTTCAAAACACCTAACTAAGTATTATTATACCATAATAAACATAACAAGGTTTTGATGAGTAAATTAAACTGATTACACAATACAATAATGTATTTGGTATACACGTTTGAGCACCAACTTGCCTGTTGGTAAGGGACGATGTGGTCGAAGATGAAGCACGCAGACTTAAACGATACCTATTCACTCTGGCCTTGAAAAGGCCCAGGTTATATCTCTTAGGAAACAAGGAAGCGGGCAGGTTGTTCCAATCCTTGGCCGTACGGATTAAAAACGCAGAATTGAAACGTTTGTTACGTATCCAAGGAAAATCCACAATGTACCTATGGGTAGTAGTGGGACGATTTCCTACTTGTCCTGTGGTAGCAAGGGGGTGGTAGGTATGGTATAATATAGTAGAGTATACTGCACTTTACTCCCAACAAACAGGGAGCTGTTGTTTTGGGCGCGACTATATGGTAGGTAATGACACCGAAACTGCGCATAATTTATTTAAGTAGTAAATAATTTAGGTTAGATTCATATTTCGCACTACCCATGGAAGACTGGCGTAAGCTGAAAACACCAACTTTTCAGGAGTGTCAAAAAACTGATTTGCGGAGAAATTAGAAGTCCTACACAATTGATTTCTTTAGCAACATGCTGGCAAAAATTACCTCACAGATACCTATATACTTTATTTTTAAGAAAAGCTAGCAGTTTTTGCGGAAATCTGAAATTAGGTGGTTACTCCATTAATCCCCGGAATAACAATATGACATTTAGAAACGTCTAACGCTTTTTTGCTACGGAAATTAGACGAATTAGATGGCTTTATTTTGAGTTTAGTCTTTATTCTAGCCCACTTTCATAGAACTTTTGTACGTAAAAAATGATACTCTTTTCTTCCACGGGAAAATAATGGGGAAATTTATAGTAACTTGTACATAAGCGTATATTTCTGTACTTTATCAAGTGGAAAAAGTATGTAAGTTCATTTATGTAAATAAGTTTTTTTAGAAAGACGTATAATAATTGCTTAACTTCGCTTGAGCTAATATTAAAAGGCAAGTCTACAAAAGTAATAAGCGTAACAAAACTTACATAGGTTTACCAGGGAATTTATGAAAAACATATTTTCGTACGAATTTTTTGAATCAAATTATATCCGTCATTTATTGGAATATTAATTTGAGGAATTTTGAGGACGTGTATTAGGTTATGCTCTATCCAATGGTGAAATAAAAAAATATTGACGCAAGTGTGTTTGCGTCAGTCTTCCGTGGATGGTGCGATTTATTGTAATTTGTTATGTATATTATCTTGTAAAGCTTTGATCTTTCTGTTTATTTCTGTTTGTCTTTTATTTATAAGGTGTTTTTGATGCACGCCTACGTACTGTTTGTTCCAACCTGGTGGATGACTGGTAGAAAATGTTTAGCATTAAGTCCTCCAATTGTACATGTTTACTTAATTTGTAAGTGTGCAATAAAATATTAAATAAAGAAATAAGTCTTTGATTCAGGGCCGATGATGGAACCCGGTGCCGTCAGATTGTAAAACGCACATGCTACCGCCCGGCCAACATTGTTCAACTCTTATGACTCATAAAACTCAACAGAATATTAATGAAATTTGGTATGGTATCATCATTTCAGCTGTAAGACGTCCACTGCTGGACATAGGCCTCCCCCATCGATCTCCAAAAGGGCCTTTTAGGTCGTCTGTCCATCTTGTGGGTGGACGTCCTACGTTGCGCTTACCAGTCCGTGGTCTCCATTCCAGAACCTTTCGGCCCCATCGCCCATCGGCCCCTGCGTGCTATGTGCCCTGTCCACTGCCACTTCAACTTGCTAATCTGGTGTGCTATGTCGGTGACTTTCGTTTGTCTACGGATCTCCTCATTTCGGATTCGATCTCGTACAGAAACCCCGAGCATAGCCCTCTCCATAGCTCGTTGTGCTAGTTTGAGCTGTTGTGGTATGGTATGGATGTAGCTTATTTTAACCACGGTTAATACATATTATTATTCTACTTTTTATTCCGGAAAAAGACACGGCTACTGTTGAATAGCGGGTAAAACCGCGGAGCGCCGCTAAACAAAAATAAAATGTAAAATTTAACGAAAATAAACGATGAATTGATCGACAGCAAAGTTGCCAGAATTATAAAACAATGTCTGTCTCTATCGTTCCCTTGCAAGCTGAAAGGCATGCCGTCTCAGGTAAGAACCCTGCAATGTGCATACATTCCTTATCAGCTCTACATTGTTCCCATCCATTGAAGAATGTAAACAAAAGTTCCCTGAACTTACCAGCGCAGCTGTTCGACGATACAACAGGTGGCGTGCGAGGGTTGGCCGTGTGCGTACAGAATCACAAAGTGATCGCGGACAGCGGTCTATTTCATATAAAAATACGTACATAGTCAAATTTTCGGAAAATGTCCAATTTTGATGAAGTTTCATTATCATCGGATGAATGGCTTAAATAAATGCTTACGAGTATGCATTTATTCATGTTTTAAATGTTTATCGGGACTTATCACGTATTATTTAATATAGGTAAAAAATATGTTACAATGGCCGTGGTCACGAGCTGACCACGGCCATTGTAACATGGTCAAAACGTCGAGCGAAAGGTACATAATTATATAATACGTGATAAGTATATTAAATAATACGTGATAAGTCCCGATAAACATTTAAAACATGTGTTCAAATCGCGAAAGTTTAAAAATTACTATGCATTTATTTATATGCTATGCTTACGAGTAAGTAAGTACCTCGAAATAACTAAACATTCAACTCAACATGTAAATTGTAAAAAAAATGGTTACTATATCATCATCATCAATACTCAATACTCAATACTCAATCATTTATTGCATAATTATTATGAAGTTCACATACAGATGTTAGGTAGCATGTTTAAATTAGGTAATACATAACAATAACCCTGATTGGGTATGGCAATATAGTGCGGAGCGGATCGATTTATTCCATAATTGATTTGTCTTCTAAATACTCGTTTAACTCGTTCGTTTCATCATCAGCCAGAAGACGTCCACTGCTGAACATAGGCCTCCCCCTAAGGGGGTGTTTGCCATAATCCCCACGCTTGGCAGGCGGCTTGGGGATCGCAGGAGGTTCCACCATTCAAGTAGGAGGATGCTGTTTCCCATCCTCTAGTGGTTCTGGTCGCAGTTTTAGGACATACCCGGGTCCGGGTGGTTACTATATACAAAGTAAAAACTTAGCAAAATCAGGAATAGAAGGTGTTTAGTATGTTTAACTTAATGGAGAAGCTAGTGGGTGTTTAATATTATTATGACATGTGAGCCTATCTGTCTCAAAAAGAATAATTTTAAAAAGTTAAAAATATCTCCGATTAAAGAGCAGAAAGTCTTCAAACGACTGAGATATTCTTGAATAACACAGCTAAGAACACTTGATAATCTCGCCTTTTAAACAACAAAAAAAACTAAATCAAAATCAATTCAGCCATTTGGGAGCTACGATGTCACAGACAAACACACAGCGTCGGGAGTTAAAAACGCCTTCATCGTCTTGGAAAGTAAAAACCAATGTGTTATCTCAAGGTGCAGCGTGCACACAATTAGTGGCTCCAGATGCGCGGGCGCAGAGCAGGTGGCGTCGCAGGTACGGGACCATTCAGCCATCCATCCCGGCCATTTGGTGTTCCTCCTTCAGTGTGTGCACTCGTCTGCCCAATATTATATTCACTCACTAATATAATGTTCTAGAGTTGCAAACCACTCATGTTGTATCTATATAGAGCTGTAGTTTTGTGGTTATTAGTTAGTAGGTACGCGTGTTACTGCAGTGTTTATGCACTGCGGTAGAGCGTGCGCAGGATCAGCTGTTTAGTTCGTTGACCTAATTACATATTTTGGTAAGTTGGTCCACATCTTTTTGCTACCTCATATGTATACATAATACATGCTGTGAATGCGTCGTTTTAGCACGCAAACTTTATCATAATATACTTTGATTTCCTCAAGCTTATTACTAATTTAAAAGCCGTGGTAGCCTATTTGGGAGACCGCTAGACTTGAAAGCGAGGTCGAGGGTTCAAACCCCGGGCCCGTACCAATGAGCTCTTTGGTGTTTATGTACGGATTTTCATACCACTGGATTTTCGGTGAAGGAAAACATCGTGAGGAAACCTGCATACGTACGGAGAAGGAATTCAATGGCGTATGTGAATCCACCAACCCGCAACTGGGCCAGCGTGGTGGATATGGCCCAATCACCCTTTCGGGGGTAGGCTAAAAGTCCAGCAGTGGACTGTTGAAAGGCTGATTATGATGATTACTAATTTAGACATTTTGGAAGTACCGGTTGTTTGAACTGCAAAAGTAGGCTTGTTCGTATAATTTACGTTTAGGCGTTATCTTATCTCAGTTTGAATGTTAGTACATTATGTACTGGAGCGGCCTACAAGTCCTACAACAGAAGCATTTATAAACAAACGTGAAAATGTTGGTCAAGGCGTAGCCGAGGCCAGCTTAAATGTCCATAAATTTTCAAAAAACATTGCATTGAAATTTCCGTAAAAATACTGATGCATAAAAATTCCTTCACGAATATCAATTGTTTTTTTCCCTGTATATATTTTACCATATTATTATAATAAGTAACCTCTGTGCATTTGCAATTTTTATTAGATCATCGTAAGTAATTAAACTTCTTTACACATTGTTACCTGGACCCGGGTATGTCCTAAAACTGCGACCAGAGCCACCGTAGGATGGGCAGCAGCGTCCTATTAGTACACGGTGAACATACTGCGATCTCCAAGCCGCCTGCCAAGCGTGGGGATTATGGCAACACCCATCTTTACGAGGGAGGCCTTTGTTCAGCAGTGGACGTTTACAGGCTGATGACGTGACGTGACACATTGTTATATCTGAACGCACGTATAAGGTATAATCAGAGGAGACAAACATTGGCTACTAATTACTGTACCAACAGTCTAAGCCTTAGCACAACTATCGTAAAAGAGTGTTCTTCAAAAAATAGACACCCTAAATATCTATCATGTTGCAGAAAATTCATTTAAATCTGTTTGTTTATTGTTTAATAGGGAACAGAGATAGTGAATTACAAAGTTTTTCAGATACCAGGGGAATTGTGAATTACCAGCTCCAAGTCTTTAGTTTATTTGATGCGGAGGCCTAGTTGACACTCCAAGCCTCCAAGTGTCCTACCATCTTCGACCAGACCGTCACTACTCTTTGATGAAACCCTTGTTAGTTGTAATGAATTATACTCTGAGACTATGAGAAGGAAATCCTACGTACTGAGCAGGACTCCCAATATGGAATCCAGTCATGCAAATTAACTTCCAGCTGTAGAAATAGCAAAGCCTTAGATCCTTGGCAGCATCGTATCAGTGATATGCATCTCTGACAGCTGGCGGGCAGGCTGACCTTGGAACCCATCACGGGAGCATCGCGCCTCTTGAATACTGAGTGACCATAAACAATCTAATGTTATCATTTAAAACCAATACAAATTATAATTATGATTATTGAAAGTATAAATGAAATAATTATTTTACACATTAAATCGTGCCTGTATTTTTTTCACTGGTCTCTTCCCTGGGCCAGCACCGACCAATCTTTATGAGCTAGTGCGCTGCCGGTAAAACCGTGTCTAACGGCACGTAGGTAGGTACTGGCGATATTTCCCTGGCCCGAGTTTATACGCTAGACACTAAGCACCATAACTCTTCTTTAACATTAATAAAAATATTACTAGTCAAGTATATACCTTGATCAAATATAATTTAGAGTACATTACAGTAGCAGCACGCAACACGCATCTGTTGCCAGCCGCTGAACTAGCAAAAATAAACTGCTAATTGGGCTTAAGGTGGTTCGATTCACCTATGGCGGGAAATTTAAATTTTTAACAGTTTTTTGGTCCTAGTAGCCAGGCCAGGTAATTATTTTTAAATAACACAGTGTTTGCGCAATATGTTGGCTGTTCTTTACATTATAATGTACAATTATTTAACAGTAACGCACCATATTACTTACATTTGTGAATAAACCGTTTGAAACAGCAAACATTAGTTTATTCACAAATGTAAGTAATAATGGGCATTAGAGATAAATAGCTTTACATGATTTTGTAAAGAATAATAATCAATCTGCGCAAACATCATGGTTGTTTACAATAGTTACCCGGCCTAGCTACAAGGACAAGAAAACTGTTTGAAATTTGAATTTCCCGCCATTTGTGCAACGAACCACCTTAAGGTCTAATACCTCAAATTGTAATTTTCTTCGAAATGGATTGTTCAAATAATTGACATTTTAAATAACATGTTTGAGAAAACTTTATTGACTCTTTTGTTTCTCTTTATTTTTACCATGCTTTACTTCCAACTACCGAAAGAATGGTATCTATTATTTCTCATTGTTCGTGATAACAATCCTTGTTTACCGTTATACAGACACAGAGACGACTTTCTTAGAAAGTACATCATAAACTATATTGTTGTAAGCAATGTTTGAGGCACGCAGAGTATCTGCGATTCTACGTGGACAAAGGAGACAATTTTTTCTAGGCCCACCAAATTTACCGTATATTGATTGGTATAACACTATAAAATTCATCGTGTTTTTTTGTACCATTCGGACGAAAGATAAGGTAAAAATGAAACCGGAATAATAATATAAAGAATAATATATTATGTGTTGTTTTGATTTTTGCCACAATTCATTCATTTCCCTTATAAAGTCACTTGACCGGAACGTTTTCTATACGAAAAAGGATGCATGCTTAGGAATTTTTATACAAAAATAAATAGACCATATTTTACAACAGTGGCCATAGTAATCGGCTTTTCTCAATATTCCGGTTTGATCGGATATAGCTAATATTACCACTAAGTCTAGAGATTATGAGGAACAAATCGACATGAGTTTCATTACTTACGGTATTAGTTTGTGGTGGGCCTATTTTTCAAACAAAAGAAATTGTCTCATTTAAGTTATTCATTAATTATTGATTCACCTACGTACGTAATGAACTAGCTCCGTGTGTAATGTCCGGTGTTTCAGACAGATTTAGTTCGGGATGCAGACACGAAGTGTTGCTAACTGAATACTGAGTATGGTATGGACATCATCAGCCAATCATTGAGGGATTCGATTCACGAGAGAATCGGTTTCTTCTAGGAAAGCGTGCTCCATCGTAGATCGCCGAGGTAGCGGTCAAACGCAAAACAACTATAAAAAAAAAACGAGTTATTGTTAGTAGAATTGGTACAATGATAATCTATCTAATCTATTCTGTGCTCCTTACGAATAAGTACCTACTGATAAATTCATTACAGGGTACGTAGTACATTTATTTATTTATTAATATTTATATTTGGTTAATATTTATTATACTATGTATTTATTTATTTATTTATTTATTTAGACACACCAACGAACAATTCACAACACATTAAAAGTTTGCTTAAGTTAAATATTCAGCTATGTGAACCAGTCATTTACAGGTGCGTACAACACTGAAAATATAAATAGCAATGACTTTATTTATAGAATACATAGATAAAAATATAAAAATAGACTAATATCTTTCTTCTTAATATATATAAATCTCGTGTCACAATGTTTGTCCTCGATGGACTCCTAAACCACTTAACCGATTATAATAAAATTCGCACACCATGTGCAGTTCGATCCAACTTGAGATATAGGATAGTTTAAATAATTATATAACTAGCGACCCGCCCCGGCTTCGCACGTAAATTACACCCGTGCGAAGCCGGGCGGGCGGGTCGCTAGTATATATATAAATTACAATGTGCTTATTAGAATAATTAAAAACATAGGTAGTATTAATGTATCATTATTATCATATTAATGTATCATTTAGTAGTATTTATTTAATGGTATCATTAAAAGTGTTTTAGCATCCCCCGTCGATTCTGTTACGTAAATTCTTTCCCTCCAATGGTTGCCTGGAAGAGATCGCTTTTAGCGATAAGGCCGCCACTTGTGGCACTAGCTCGTAAGTGTTTTCTATCGTGTTGTAATTTTTATTTCTGGTGTAAGTACACAATAAAGAGTTTCTATCTATCTATCTACATATAGGTCGTTGATTACAGGTAGGTACCCTAACAGCTGGGCCTCATACTCTTTGCTTTACTGTAACCTTATTTGTATAGTACAAAGTTGTGTTTTATCCATTACTGTCAAACATTACTGCAAGTTATGGTTATATAATTATGTCAAATAAGAATTTGATTTTTAGGTTATATTTTTTTTAAATACAGAGATAATTACAAATTCGATGTTATTGTGAACTTAAAACATCTAATATAATTTCGTTAGTAGAATAGAAGTAACTACTTCACTGAATTTGATGTTTGTACGGATGGCGATGCTTTCATGACTACGATGTCCTAAATAAAACATATTAAGGAACTAAGTCTTCAGTCCGAGTCCAGTAAGAGTGTTCGTGTACTTATAGTTTATTTTACCTATGTAATTATTTTATCTATGTAATTACATAATAATCTACTCTCAGAGACGGTCCTGTACCTTCTATGGCTAGACTAAGTTTGATTTGAAATAACAAGCAAAAGATGCAAGTAATCAAAAAGCGGCTTTGATTATGTATCTATATGACCATAATCAAAGTTAAGCAGTTAGTTTATTTTCCAATAAATATTTTATTTAGGTAATGAAAATAGAGCGTGCTATTGTTTCACAGCTAGAGGGAAATTCACTGTTTTGTAGATAGACTAGCGACCCGCCCGCCCGGCTTCGCACGGGTGTATTTACGTGCGAAGCCAGGGCGGGTCGCTAGTTATACATATAAACCTTCCTCTTGAATAACTTTATCTATTTAAAAAAACCGCTTCAAAATCCGTTGCGTAGTTTTAAAGATTTAAGCATACACGGGGACGGACAGACAGCGACAGCGACTTTGTTTTATACTATGTAGTAAAATAATAAAATAAATATTCGGGACATTTTTGCACACACGGTCATCTGACCCCAAACTAAGCAAAGCTTGTAATATGGCTGCCAGAAACTGATATACGTACATATATATTTTAAATACATACTTAAATAGATATTAACACCCAGACATAGAACAAACACAAATGTTCATCACACAAATGTTTGTCCTAGATGGGAATCGAACCCACGCCCCCAAGCACAGAAGATAGGTTCACTACCAACTGAGCCACCGGGGCAGTGCGGGGCGGGGTAGTGATAGTGATAGTGATGATAGTGAAGTGATACTTCACCAGCACGTGTTAGAACTATTAATTATTTAAATACATAATGTGCAAATTCGATGCCATTGCTCAAAAACGTTGAAAACATTGTGAGGAAACCGGCATGTCCAAGAACATCAAAAGTTCAAATGTCATTCTCCAACATGCACTGGGCCAGCGTGGTGGAACCTTCACTGTGAGATTGGTCCTGTGTCCCAGCAGTTAATGATACAAAATACATCTTGCATGCAAATAGAAGTAGCTATAAAATGAGACAGTTTCTTTTGTTTGAAAAATAGGCCCACCACAAACTAAATCCGTATAGTAATGAAACTCATGTCGATTTGTTCCTCATAATCTCTAGATTGAGTGGTAATATTAGCTATATCCGATCAAACCGGAATATTGACAAAAGCCGATTACTATGGCCACTGTTGTAAAATATGGTCTATTTATTTTTGTATAAAAATTCCTAAGCATGCATCCTTTTTCGAATTAAAAACGTTCCTATGTGAAAAAAAGTGACTTTATAAGGGAAATGAATGAATTGTGGCAAAAATCACATATTTTATTGTGTATATTATTATTCCGGTTTCATTTTTACCTTATCTTTCGTCCGAATGGTACAAAAAAAAACGATGAATTTTATAGTGTTATACCCATCAATATACGGTAAATTCGGTGGGCGTAGGAAAAATTATCTTCTTTGGAAGTAGAAGTATTTCCTCTGAGCTTGCATGTTCGTGTTCATATCAACGAGCAACACATATTTAAACTATCTAAACAAATGATATATATTTATGCAACAGACATCCATGTCGTCAGTACACCGACTGCTTACGAGAGTATCAAGAGACGCTCTTATTGTATAATAGTGTTTCCCTTTGCATAGCTATAAATAAGTATTTTGTAGGATAAATCGATTTAATTACTATCTGGTGCGAAACCGCAAGCTAATTAACAACCGATGTCCGATGGCTTTCGGGAATTCCGATCCTGAATTTCCCTGTTCGCTCGGGTATTTATTCGAGCGCGGGTGATTAATATTTCAATCGATATCCTATTACAGAGGCGAGCGCGGGTAGAATGCGGTGTGCTGTCTGAAAGCCGGGCATGGATGCCGCGCCATGGCCCCTGATGCCGACTGTGAGACCGCTCGACTCAACGCTGACTATGTGCCCCCGCACCCAGGACGGAGGGTGGTCCCGGAGCAGGGCGCGCCCGCGCAGGCGTGGACCGAGAGCGAGGAGCCCGGGGAGCGCAGCCCGGGGGAGAGCCGGCGGCTCCTGCCCCCGGCGCCTCCCGAGAAACACAAGTCCCGCATTCAAGCTGGCCTCACGCTCGGCGTGCACGCTACATACCCACAGAAACCGACCGCAGCGAGCAACTGTCAGAAGACCAGATTTCAAAAGAGGAAAGAAAAGCTGATAGAAGTTCTCAAACCGCCTTACTTCATCTCGTCCATGATTATTGTGATAGTAAGTATTGTACAAACGTGACATTTTATCAAACGTACTTCAATTATTTCTGTTTAAATCTGTTTCGGGGCAAGAGAGTTACCTCTAATATCCTTAAATCCAATGTGGTTTACGGTGGCAGCTCAGCGACAATTTTTTTGACCCGGAAAACTTACAAAGACTATTAACTTTTTTTTTATAAATAAGAACATGCTGCAAGGGTAACATTGAGTATGTTTTGTGATTCTGTGATTAATTTTCAATGAACGGCATGTAATCATGTGAAACTAATAGGCTAACAAAATAAGACAAAAAAGGTAAAGGTGAAGTTGTGTGAAAATTATATGTAGAGTTGAGCCTTAACTGCAGATAATTTAGCTACTTATATAATATTATTTTAATGTTAAAGAACTCAAACTGTCAACACTTTCTTTGTGCTACATATGTATGTGTCGAGTAATAAGGAAGTGTTCCTCTCTGCAGGTCGCGATCCACGTGTTCGGCTCGAAGACCCTGAGCTCGCAGCTGGAGTGGTCGCCGGTGACGTGGCGCCGCCAGCCGTGGCGCATGTTCACCTACGGCATGGTGCACGCCAGCTCCGCCCACCTCGCGCTCAACGCGCTCGTCGCGCTCGCCGTAAGTACCCGCTCCTTCCACCTAGTGGCCTCTGTGACGCTGTGCCGTCTGCTCTGGAACATCCCTCGCTAGTCATGTGTACTTGTCGAGTTGTTTCATGATAGAACAACCCGTTTTTTCTGCGAACTATAACTTGGGTCATCTTCATGATCTAATTCCCTCCTGCCCATTTTTCTGTAAGACTGCCAGAGCGGGCGCAAAAAACCGACACCGCTAAATGGTTGGTATTCCGAAAACCCGAAATTATAAAGAAGAAAGATTTATTGTGCGAACTGCTAGTCTGTGGAATGCGCTGCCTGAATGGGTGTTCCCCGATAGTTACAATCTGGGCGTCTTCAAATCACGAGTGAATCGGTTTCTTCTAGACAAGCGTGCTCCACCGTGGACCGCATCATCGCTTAACATCAGGCGAGTTGGCGGTCAAGCGCAAGCCTATTATTTATATTTTAAAAAAACTTTAATGTCCAAATGAAAAGAGATCAAGTTAAATGTTTGACTTTGAATTGTTTATGGCACCACACTAAAGATAATATGAGTTACCATTCCATCAGGTCCTTATTTGTGTATGTTAATATGTGAGGTGGTACCTCGGCTGCAGGTGGGGTGGCGGCTGGAGCGCGAGCAGGGCTGGTGGCGCGTGATGTGCGTGTGGTGGACCGGCGTGTGCGCGGGCGCACTGGGCGCCGGCGCGCTGCAGCCCACCGTGAAGGTGGTGGGCGCCAGCGCGGCTGTGTACGCGCTGCTCACCGCGCACCTGCCTAACGTCTGCCTCAGGTATGCTTATTGAACTAGTGCCCGTTCACATTTTGAGCGTGTTATGTACCTTAGCAATTCAAATATATTTCTGAAGATCTATGTTTATATCTCAAGTGCATAAGTCCACTTCAAAACGGACGAAATTAAACTACAGATTCTGTCAAAGTTCAGATTGGTAGATGTACCTACTTCCACAAAACGCCCGATTTAATCATGATCACACACACACAAACACACTTCAGCCTGTAAAAGTCCACTGTTGAACAAAGGCCTCCCTCTTAGAGAGGGGTGTTGCCATAATCCCCACGCTTGACAGGCGGCTTGGGGATCGCAGTACGTTCACCGTGTACTAATAGGACGCTGCTTCCCATCCTTCGGTGGTTCTGGTCGCAGTTTTAGGACATACCCGGGTCAAACATGATCATGAGGGTAATCATGATCAACTATCCCTATATAAGCAACAATGTGTTGTTGCTGAGATATAATAAATCTAGCGTTTTTGTTCGTGCGCATGTTTCTTTTGACAGGCACTGATTTGGTACTTTCATCACGTCATGTATAATCTCCTGACGTTCTCCGTTGTGTTTAGATTCGGGTACATCCCCCTGTGGTGGTTCCGTCCCCTGAGCGTGGTGGTGCTGGGTGCTTCAGAGGGGTGCTGGGCGCTGGTGCGCGCGGCGCCGCACGGGCAGCCGGGCGGGCCTGCGCGCGCGCACGTCTCCTACGAGCACGTGGCGTGGGCGGCGCACGCGCTGGGCGCCGCCGTCGGCGTGCCTCTCGCTTTTATTGTTTTCACTGGTAAGTACCTACTGGTAGAGACACCCTCAGCTTCAAAGAACCTTGAAACTTGCTTAATTATAATTCTGTAAGATTGCCTGGAAGAACTCGCTCATAGCAATAAGGCTGTCATTTGTTACACAACTGTTAAGTGTTTTTTTGTTTAGTATGTCGATTCAGCAGTGCAAGTACTGTTCTTTATCGATCGTCAAATTTGACAGTTGAGATCGTCAAATTCGATAAAATGCCATTTGATCGGCACTCGCTGTGATCGATCTATTATCTATGCCATTAGATCAGCACTCGCTATGATCGATCTATTATCTATGCCATTTGATCAGCACTCGCTATGATCGATCTATTATTTATGCCATTAGATCAGCACTCGCTATGATCGATCTATTATCTATGCCATTTGATCAGCACTCGCTATGATCGATCTGTTATCTGTGGCATTTTATCGAATTTGTAAATCGACAAAGCACGGTACGTGCACTGCTGGTATGAACAGTAAAGATAAAATCTTTCTATCTACATTATCTATACGAGTGTTCTGATCTTTAATTAATCTGATTGCTCGTTATTGGAAAATTCTGTTATTAAAGTTAATAACCGAGAAACAAAGACTCAATCGTAATATAATATATAGTAATTAAAACGTTACATGATTCTGATTGCAATGTATCACATTTATTTGTTTTTAGTTAATTTTGAGCTAACAACAAAAAGTGCGGATTAGAACATTTACCAGTTGTCTGGATAAATCTAACATAGGTTTTAAGACAACTTAAAAAAAAAAAAAAAAAAAATTATAATTGTTTCAGGTGAAAACAGTAAAAAGAAGCTCATCATCGGCAGCCGTGTTCTCTCGGCCTTGCTGCTGGCGGCAGGAGTGGCGCTGGCCATCTACCACTTCACGTTCAGCGAGGATGACACTTGAACAATGGAGCTGGTCTCTGAGCCGAGAGAGTGGACATCAATGCTGCCAAAGAAAAGGCTAGTCTTGTATTGGAAGACGATCGAAAACGTTCGCAAGACAAAAGATTCTGAATTCTGCTAGAACTTGAATAGACATCAAGAATTATCAAATCTAAACACGGGCGCAAATTAGCGCTGAAACAGTGCAGTTCGGAAAATCACGAAAATAAACCTTAACACACAGAGATATGATTTGCGGTCGCACAACTTTTCTCATCGCCTTAACAGAATCGTTTAAAATTAGGAGCCCCTAGTCACTGGTTATTTTAAAAGGTTAGTTATTCATATCGTCAGAATGTTTGCAACGTCTTGACTTGATCATCAGTTCAAGATACTTGGGTGAGTAGACTCGGAGGGTTCCGAACTCTGCTTTTAGCTACCGTGTCGTGTTTATCCTTCTCAGCTAGTCACTGACAGCGGCACGAATGTTTTAAATTGCTATAAGATTAGTCGTTATATAAATGTAAAATATAAATAAGTTACTTAAATGTCTCTAAGTCAATTGAAGTGCAATTTTTTCTCCGTCCGCTGTTCATTATAGAATAGCTTTTGATGGAATTTTACAATAAAGAACATCGACTGATTTATCGTAGACGCACTTACGAGTATTCATAAAAATTTATAACTATCTACAAAATTATAATTATATATTGAAGTGCCTGCGCCGCTTGTGAATACCTTGTAATAATATCGTCGCAAGAAAGGCAGAATTACTGAAGCGCCAAAATAGGCATATTGAGTTATATAGATATTCGGAATCAGCGTTTTTTTCTGCGTCGATCAGTCTGGGTCCCATAGCGATACGAGCACTATTTTGGCGTTTCAGTAAAAGGAAAAAAGGGGTTTTTTCATCAACCAGAGTCCTTAAACGACACTTTTTTGTCATTTTATTCGTGCCTGTCACCTAAGTAATTTTGTTTTCCTGCAATAAATTACAAGTAAATTTTAAGTAAATTTGGCTTCCGGCAATTTAACACCTAATATTTTAGAGTTATAAGTAATTTTGACTATAAATATTTGAATCAAATTGACTATAAATATTTGAATCAAATGGCGGTTAAGAAATTTTGCTTTACTGTAAATTGAAGTCATTTTTACTTAAGCGCCACTATATCACAAACCAGCAGTGCAAGTACCGTTCTTTATCGATCAGCAAATTTGACAGTTGAGATCGACAAATTCGATAATATGCCATTTAATCAGTACTCGCTATGATTGATTCTATGGCATTTTGTCGAATTTGACTATCGATAAAGAACGGTACTTGCACTACAGCAGTCCATTTATTATGGTTTGTACTTGTGGACATAGAAAATGACAAATTAATAAAAGTTTACCTTGACGTCATCGAAATTCTTATGCTGGGAAAAAAGTTATGAATTAAAAACGAAAAAAAAAAACTTAAAACGGCTTTTTCTCGAAATAGTCATTTGTAGCTTCAGTAAATTTGCCTTTCCTGCGACGATATGTATGCCTGGTAATTCAGTTTTACCTTTCTATACTGAAGTATCGTGATAAGTAAGTAAAAATTACTATCGTGGTAAGTAAGTAGGTGTGAAATTCCTGGTTTATCGACACAAATTAATATGTTATTGTTGATAAATGATATCTATTAATCAGTGCTGACAAATCGTGATCTCACCTGACCTAATGTGCTGACGACAGATCGCAAAGTGCAATAATGCCGAAAATAAATTGAATCCATTAGATTGGAATGCTTGATCGCGTATGGTGCCTCGCATTTAATGTATTTAAAGAAGACAATTTTTTCTAGGCCCACCGAATTTACCGTATATTGATGGGTATACCACCATAAAATTCATCGTTTTTTTTTTTTGTACCATTCGGACGAAAGATAAGGTAAAAATGAAACTGGAATAATAATATACAGAAAAATATATCTGATTTTTGCCACAATTCATTCATTTCCCTTATAAAGTCACATTAGTAAGTCAGGGGCCATAGTAATCGGCTTTTGTCAATATTCCGGTTTGATCGGATATAGCTAATATTACCACTAAATTTAGAGATTATGAGGAACAAATCGACATGAGTTTCATTACTATACGGATTTAGTTTGTGGTGGGCCTATTTTTCAAACAAAAGAAATTGTCTCATTTGTACTTTTTATCTTTTAACTATAATGTTTAAATAAACTGTTCTCACGCTAATGTGGATGAATAAGGTACCGCTGCGTCATATCAACTTGTATTTTCAAATTGAATTTACCTGCAGCAACTCGTATCTACGTAGGTAAATAGGTCATAATTTTATCCTTCACGGAAACAAACTCTTGAAATACGTAAATGGAATTGTTAACATGATAAATGACCTACCTCTGTTATTGTATAGTTTTCCTAATGACCGAGTTCATTCATATTCGGAAGGAGGCGAGTTGATTTCTATGAAATCTAATTTAATTATTGTTTTGCATCAAAACATTCGTTTTAATCGGCTAGTGATTCCTGTAAGCTATATGTTGTAGGTAGAGATTATGATGTCATTTTGTGCTCGAAGAATAATTAATTTTGTACAATTTTCATAGAACTGTGATGATGTAACGTAACTTAACGTGGATTAGAGACAAAACTGTATTGATATAGTTTTATTACTGACAAAATATTGACCATAGGCTGCGTCTCGCGGTATTACCCGGTATCCTAAGGTACCGTTCTATTTTTCTGGTAAAATAAGCCATTTATTTTAATTCAGGGTTGTTTTCCCCTGTTCAGCCGTTATGGAGATAAGAGGGTACAAACATGGGATGTATCTGTACACGACGGACATATTCGAGGAAATCATTGTACTCATCATTATAAACAACTTTTACTTTAGAATCAAACCTGATATATAAACGATATATATGATATAAACAGTTGTGCCATATAGAAAAATTAAAAAACTCAGCGAAGTGTATATAACAGCTGGTTCTTTTACTATTTTAGGGTTGCTCTCAAATTAAAAGTTGCATTATAATCCTTGAATATGTCCGCGTTGTCTATAGATACTGCCGGTCCAGTATATAACTAAATACATGCACAATTTTTGCATTTATAATGTTAGTGTGAAACTGTCGAGTATTTTTTCCTAATAATTAAGTTTTGTCTCTAAACTGGATACACTCTTACCTAGAGCCCGACTTGTGACGCACAAGTTGTCGCAAACTGCCAAAGATATTCCTTATCGTCGTTCGATGTATGACCTGCGTACTTGTAATAAAATTGTTTTGACGTATTATCGCTTGTTATGCCATTTTGCAGAAATACATATCACTTAATTCTGTCGACATTGGAAAGTAGATAACATGTGTAAAAACAGTTTGTAATGAATGTTCGCTTTTGTGGAACTGTGATTTGTTAATAAATTTATAAATTACTACACTCACGCTGGATATTTTTCTTTAATGGTTTCTCTAAAGTTATAATTCTTTCCTTAATCTTGTATTGTAAGATCTAGAGAGAAATTAAAATAGACGAAGAATTTATAATTTTATTTCTACATTGAAGGTAATCTAACATTATTTGTCTAATATTTATTTAATTATCACCTACTTAATTAAAACGAGGCTATCAATGATGATCTTCACCAAGATTGAGCATATCGTAGTCAATAATAAATGCCATTTCAAGTCTTCTTCGGTTTTAAAATAATATGAATTTAAATTATTTTTGGATGTAATTGAATACTGTTCTGTGGTATTTAAGTGTTTGAGATCATTAACCAGTTTTTTTTTTCAAACTATATTTATTTTAACCTATACCCAGGATATAATTATTATACAGCAACCTTTATCAACGTCCCCAAGAAATATGAAACGAAGACATGATGTGAGTACCCTAACCACTACAAGTTAAGAAGGTTCAGCTGAACTAATGTTTATGGTCTACAGTTCTCTCGATCTCTCTGTGTGAATGTCTCTGGATCTATCACGTAACCTACTGCTATTTACATACAGGCTTCATCCATAATTCAACACTTGAGTGGCTTGCACTGCACTCCGAGCTCCGTGCACCAACACTCCTGGCACGGAGTAGACAGCTCGGTAATTATTCTCCCCACTCTATACATTCTCCCATATATGTTACAACCAGCCAGCTTTAGAAGACCAGGACCTAATCCCGGGAAGCCTCCGGGAGGCTTTGGGGCGTCTTGCGTTGAATAACCCTCTTCTATTGTCAATTCTGTAGCCTTGTTTAATATGCGTGGAGTGGTCGGTCTATTCGTTGTTATAGGCCGGAAAGTAGTAGTAATTGGACGAGAAGTCGTTTTTTTAATGGCTGTAGCTTCGCCGAGAACTAAATGGTCGATTCTGTTGATAGAATTCTGGTTTTTTTTGGAAGGAATGTAGGGGTGGATAGGTAACGGCACAAATGGTGATATCGATGGCCTCTGTACCGGAGGTAGAGTAGGTCTCGGCCTTCTGGTTGTCGTGGTAGTTTTAACAGGAGTCGTCAGTCTAGTTGTGGTTGGTATTCTCTTAGGAGGAGTTGTTGTTGTCTCATAGTTATCGCTTAGAAGTAGTTTCAGCACACTACCAAAGGAAAACCCTTCGTCTTCTTCTTCCTCGTACTCGAGTGACTGGTTGTTACTTTCAGTTGATGATGTGTAAACAGGAGCTTCTGTAGTTGTCACAGTTGATCTGGTGAACAGTCTCTCTGTAGTGGTAGGATTGATTGTTACATTTTTATTTCTGATTGTCTCGTTTTTAGCAGAATTTGACGTTGTAACGTGAGATTGTGATATGTTTTCTAGCTTTTTATTTGTTGTGTCGATTGCCACTGTGTTATTCGAAATAGATTCTTGATGTTTCTTTTTGATTAACTCATCAAATGCAGTAAAAGTTTCCGTTGTTGCTTTTAATGTAGTGGTCTCAGTAACACTAAGTTTTGTTGTAGATTCATCAGGTGCTTGGTTTGTTTTGTTATCTGGAATTACAGAAAAAAAACATACTCAAGAAATTTTAAAGCTCAGTAAATTATTAAACCTAAAAGGGAATTTAATATAATGTTTGCGACATTGCTCTTTAGTACCTTCATCGCAAATAAGATCTCCACAGCACAAGTCAGCTGCGTTACTGGAGGCAGGTCGCCTCCTGCAGCCCGCGGGGGTGTGGCAGGGTCGCGGGGAGCAGTGCAGTTCCCTCCAAGCGCACGTGCACTCTGAGCACGCCAGCGTGATGCTCTCACCTTCGGCCACGCGACGCCCGTCTCCAGAGACACACTCACCTGAAAGCACAGAGCAATTCGTTAGGATCTATTACCACAGACTAGGTAAAGCTACTATAGAAAGTCCTTGGAGGACACAAAGATGCTTCTATACATCGTATAAATGAATATAATATGTAAAGGTAAGATTTCCAGCATTTTTATCACCCACATAACAAAAAATGCCAAGACGCTTTATAACGAGCAAAAAAATATTTGCTATTTAAAATGCGCTCAGTAGTACAAGTCATATCATGAACTGTCTCAATATAGAGCTTTATTATGCACAACTTAAAAAAACAGAAAATTAACGAAAACTTAAAATAACTAAATACAAAAACTAAAAACTTAAACTAAAAGACCATTTGTGGAGGGAAAGGTCCCCAGAATGCTGGCGGCATTACCACGTTGATTGGAAATGCTCAATTTCTGGGCGAAATAGCCAGCATTTTGGACACCCGATGCCTCCACCAATCGCTTGGCCAAGTCCCGATAAAGGCCCATAGCGGCTGGCCCCCACGGACCCATCGTCTCAATTAAACACTGATTGTGGTTGAATTGTCCACAAATGTTACAACCAGTAAGTGTTGTACTTGGGTATAATCTTACAAAAAAAATGCTGGCGTGTGTTTGGCTCAACGCATAAGCATTGACATTCAGCGTGGTTATTTCGCCAACATGCTGGGTATGCTGCCAACAAGTGGGCTTCAACATTTGGTTTGTCCCTCAACTGTCTATTAGACTAACTGTTTTTGTAGTGTTAGTGTTAATTTGTTTTTTTGTTTGTTTAGTGAATAAAAGCATATACCCACTGACAACAATAACATTGTAAAAAGTTGGTCACCTTTCATAATGTCTAACTGCATTGACGTCGTTAAACGCGGTACTGCGGGCCCTGACGGCGTACTGGGGAACACTGCGAAGTACTCATCGATGAGTCCTGTAGGACCTTTTGGGACAAAGCCTCCTAGAATAAAAAAAACAATGTTAATGAATCGTTTTAATAACACATTTAAGTTTGTTTATTTTTATAAAGTTTTATAAGTACCTTCAGTCTCAACCGGCGGTGAAAACAGATTTACGGCAGGCGTTTTTAACTTGAAATCTGTAGTTGATGGAGGGGTTTGAGTTGCTGACTTGACATCAGATACACGAGTTCCGAGGCTCGACGATACTGTATACTCGTTTACTGAACTATCGATATCTGTGTAGATGTTGGAGTATCCAGTATTCGTTAAATCTACATCCGGAGTCAGAGACGGGTACTGCTCGTGATCTGGTTTGTCTGTTATGAAGACTGGATACTGCGTCGATCGGTACACGTCTTCTCGTCTGGTTACATATGCAGAGTCTTTGGTATCGACACTAGGGTAATACACTGGGAACTTGTCTTCTCTTTCTAGGATCGGATACGTCAGAGTTTCTTTAGGATGATCATCTTCAAGGACTGCATCAGCAGCTACAAAAGGAATTATCCTAAAAACGCAAAAAAAGTAGTGAGCAGATTTTCAACTGTAGTTAGGGTCATAATATTTGACCAAAATATTTTTTGTCATACTTACTTCAGGTTAGGCAATGACGGTGGCAGAGTTGGTTCAGTATAGTCGTAATCATAGTCTCCTTTTGTTTTTTTAGAGCTATTGGTCTCCAGAGTCGCTGTGGACACGGGCCCCGACGTCGCGTGTAGAGGAGGTCTCGTAACAGTATGGCTGTGGTTTATGTTAGTGTTTAATGAACTAGTTACATTGATAACAAAAGATTCATTTTCATCAAATCCTCCATTGACAGTTCTATCAGTGATTATATCATTTGGAGAAAACGTATGGTCTTCGAGGTTGTTAACATCGATTAAAGGGACTCTGGGATGAGATTCTTTATTAATTTTTTCTGTGTCATTGAAGGTCATGTTTAGGGGTAAAGATGTAGATGATAGCTCTGCCGTGCAGTTGATGGTTCCGTTTATCATTATCTTGACTGATCCTTCAGGTTGCTCCGTCGAAGTGGTCTCTGTGGTGAAATCCGTTGTAGAAAAAGATGTTGTTGATTGTGGTGTTGTTGATTGTGATGATGTTGATTGTGAAGTTGTTGATTTTAATGTTGTTGATTTTGAGGTTGGTGAAGTTGCTTCTGTTGTGGCTCGCAGTTTTGCCATCGTTGTGGATATAAGCTCGGCAATCGTAGTTGGTACCTGAGTTGTTGTCATCGTTAATTTTGGCGTGAATGTCGTACTTTGAACTGTTGAAAAACTTGAAATCTCTAGTGGTGGGTCACTTGTCTTTCTTTTCACTTTCGTCGTGCTGACGAGATGATTCTTGGTAGCGGTTACGTTCGGTGCGTTGCTGGCTGTGAAGATGTTCGCTAACGTATTCTTAGTTGTCGTTTCATATTTATTAGATTTCGAGCTATGGAAGGCTCGGTCGTCGCTTCTGGTTGAAGCTATAGCGTTGCTTGATAAAGTCAAAGTGTGAGATCCTGAAATAACAAAATTATTATAGCAAGGTAAGTTCATAATAAAATCTAAAAACACGAGCAAGTTTATACACCCAATTGTCATGATGGCGGGCTTTATTTCTACATGTTAATGAAGAAGCCAGCAAATTCAAATTCAAATTCAATTCAATCAAAATATTTATTTGTCAGAACATGGTATAGGTACATGGTCGTAAGAATGGAGACGTATCTCATGTCCTTGCCTGTTCAGTGCATTATAAATCACGATGTTTTAAAATCCAAACGTATATTTATGGTGTGTCGTCGTGACATGCGACCTGCGGGTGGCTACAAGTCTGTTGTGTTGTTTACCATGGTGCTTGTGTTCGCAGTGGTACTGGTGCGCGCAGCACTCCCCCGGGCGCAGCAGCGGCGTGCAGCCCAGCAGCGGCGGCGCGCACGACAGCGGCTGGCACTGCACAGAGCCGCGCAGGCAGTAGCACTGGCTGCAGTTGCCCTCCGCAGACATCGGGATCACGCGCTCCCCTTCCGGGACCCACTTGTTGTCTACTTTGCAATCTGCAACCCGATTGATAAGCTTTTATTAAGTTTTAATTTATAGAGACTACAGCTAGTGCCTTTATTAACTAAACAAAATACAAGCTAGTACATACTACAAATACAGTTAGACTGCCCATAGACCGTTACAGGGCTAAAGACAATGCAAATGCTCAAGCAATGTACAATTTTAGTTGGAAAATATTTTGTTTTTTTTCTCACAGTAACGTTTATCGATAAGACATGCTGCAAGAAATTGGTCTTTCTTTTACGCAATCACTGCGACCGAATCGTGATGTACTATAATTGTACATGCAAAAAAATTAGAATATTTAAATCGTATAACTCTTATCACTAACAACAACACTAAGATAATCAATCATACCTCCTAGTGGCGGAGAAGAAAATCATGAGCATGATTCTGATCTAGAAGAGACCAAAGCCCAGAGACTCCGCTGGGCAAGCCACTAGACTGGACTGCTTAGAATGGGGGAAGATTGCAATGTCAAGAAGGCGTATCTTGGACCGACCCGTCGGCCGGCCTAGATCTCGCTGGAAATATGCCATAGAGTTGCACTTGCACAAGCTCCAAGTCGTCAATTGGCGAGAGACAGCGCAATTCCGGGACCGATAGCGTTTTCTTGTGTCTGAGAACAAACCCCAGTTCAGGTCCCTGCCCCAGTCGAGTAGTAAGTGAATCGTACCATGTGGATGTTTTTCCTCAAGCAGCTTGTCAGTGGAATGGTCGCAGTAGTAGCGCTGCGGACAGCAGGCGCCGCGCGGGGGCCGCGGCCGGCAGCCCGGCGGCGGCGGCAGGCAGCGCGGGCGCACGCAGTGCCGCGCGCCGCCCAGGCAGAAGCACTGCTCGCACGCCAGCGCCGAGCGCACTGCCGAGCCGGCCGCGTACACGGTGCCGCCCTCCACGCACGCTGGAAACACTCAACAAACATCATCTCTTAGGTTTTTGGCGCCAACGTGGAAAAAAACACCTCGTTACATTATTTTCCTAAGCTTGTGTATTTTGGAGTGTTAATGGTAAATTATTATTTATTAAGTGCTCGTGAACGTGCTCGAGTGTGGCCAAGTGAAATAACGAAGTGAAACATGTTAAAGTTATATGATTATTAACGGGATATTTACCGTGGTAAGGTTGTGGAATGAGCTCCCGATATTTCGGCGCAGTTACATGCACCATGTTAACTGCGCCGAAATATCGGGAGCTCATTCCACAACCTTACCACGGTAAATATCCCGTTAATAATCATATAACTTTAGTGAACAACCGTGATAGTTTAAAACAGTGTGAAACATGTTGTTTCCAAAATTCCATAGAAGCCTCTTGTAAAGCCTCCACCACTTTACTGGGGCATGAGTTTGACTTGACCGTGGCGTACTTAGCTTGACTCTGACTGTGACTATATGACTTGTTTGGCACAATTTAATAACATGTAAACTTGTTTAATATTGTGACTGAAGGACTTTGTATGGGTAAGGCCATGGTCAAGAAAAATTTAATTAGTATAATGTCGAATTTCTGGTGTAATTCCGCTTCTACGTCGTAAAATGGACTTCCGCAAAGTAACGTCTGATTCAATCAACTATCCAAGAAAAATTTAACAAGAAAATTGTCTCTTTTACTCTATTGTGTATGTTTGTGACAAGCATTGGTCATGCCTTAAGCCCATACTTTTAAATGAATGTACTTATATGTCCCCTGAACAAGCTCGGGTATGTATCGATGTGCTAGATAAGGAAGTTACCGTGCGTGATGGAGGTGGGTGCGACAATGTCCTCATCGCTCTCGAACCTTGCTGAGGCTCCTTGCTCCATTAATGTAATACCGTCTGAAAAATAAACACAAATAATTAATGAAAAACTGACGAAGCTAAATGGAAATCAAATCAAGTTATGGCTTTTGGAAGCTAAAGCTTTACTGAAAGCTTTGAAAAAGAAATTGTAATCGCTGTAACATAACCACTCTTCTCAGTAACGACCGCACCAATAGTAGCTTTACCTAGTCTGTGGGCCGCACAGATTTGAATGAACCCTAGAGGTAGTTGATAATAATCCAATAAATCAAGTTCTGCTATTCCGGGAATGACACAAGGCTACGTAATTGTCCAGTTGCCACTTCATTGCAGCAAACACAAATTGGGTAGGTAATATTTTAAATAAAATACATCATCAGCCAGAAGACGTACTGAACATAGACCTCCCTCTTAGACCTCCATGATGAACGACAACCTGGCATCTGCATTCACTGGATGCCCGCGACTCTCACGATGTCATCGGCTAGTGGGAGGCCTACCTACTCTGCGTCTTCCGGTTCCTAACCTACAATCTATCTATCAAAAACCTACATAGGTATATATAGATATCTATAGCCTAAT
Organism: Agriopis marginaria; assembly: GCA_932305915.1. Classification (NCBI taxonomy): domain Eukaryota; kingdom Metazoa; phylum Arthropoda; class Insecta; order Lepidoptera; family Geometridae; genus Agriopis; species Agriopis marginaria. The sequence goes on from OW029919.1 coordinate 376,543, forward strand.
TATACTAAAACTGTGTGGCCTTGGTGCTTGTGATATAGGGATGATTATTTTTTACCCCATCTTAATGTACCTAAATAAGCAATGTGATAACGAGAATTGTATGAAGTTGGATATGACCTGGACAGTGCAGTTCTGGGCAGCAAGCGCCCTTCCGATGCAGCACGTGGCAGCGGTGCGGCGGCGGCTCGGGCAGCGGCGCGCAGGCGCGGTGCTGGCACGCGAGCGCGCCCAGCCGGCACGCGCAGCGCAGGCACGCCTCGCCCGTGGGCACGGTGCTGCCGGAGCGGTGCCACGCGCCCTCGTACAGACACCCGCCCGCCAGCCTCCCCGGTCCTGCAACTGTTACGGTGGACTACTCACTCTTGTTATAAGAACATTGGTATTTTCTAAGGTATACCTTATATACCTTAGAAAATACCAATGTTCTGTTTTGGACCGTCGTCATCATCATCAACTCGCATAACTCCACTCCTGGACATGAGCCTCTCCCAAAGGAAACCACTTAGCCCACTCTGTGTGTCAGTGCGAGTTTTTAGCCGACTTTAAAAGGTTCTCAATTCAGCGTGTATTTTTCCTGTTGTTTTTACTGATTCGATCGCGTTAATGTTAACTACGATTTGTACAAAGTAAGAGCAGTTCCATCTACGTGGCGCTAGGTGGCGCTGTTTTTTTTACACAGGTGAAATATTCTTTCGAAATATCTTCTTCTTCTTATAACAAATGCAATATATGTTTGTATGTATGTTCCCTATGGACTCCAAAATGGCTGGACCGATTTCGACGGTACTTTCACTGGCCGATAGCTGATGATATAAGGAGTAATTCACGTGATTGAAACCGCGGGACGTAGCTTGTTTACAATAAAATGCAGTTCCAGGAAGATGGGCGAATACATAAACAGTGCTTCACACACATAGCTACCAGTAGGAATCCCTGTGCCATTAACACACAAAGACATTTTTTTCATTTATACAACTAACATCAGATAATATGCCATTTCATCATTCAAACATCAGCCCAGCTGGGAATTGAATCCGGGCCTCCTGCTCATTCAGTCAGAAGCGCTACCACTAAGCTATAACGGTCGTCATAGAACAGTGTTACCACAACTGAGCACCGAATAAATACTTAAGGCGAGGGTCACCGAAACCTAAAAAGAGGAGGGAGCTTAACAAGGGAATTAAGATGTTTGACTGACTTTTTTGACAACTCCTCAATAAGTACAGTGTCAGTGAACAAAATAATCACATCAGACATCATCAGCTAATAAATGTCCACTGCCGGACAACGGCCTCCCTCTTAGAGAAGGGCGTTGCCATAATCCCCACACATGGCAGACGGCTAGGGACGGCTCGCAGTACGTTCACCGTGTACTAATAAGACGCCCAGCTTCCGGTGGTTCAGGTCGCGATTTAGAACCCAGGTCCAAACAAAATAACCATACTGTAAAATTTTGGCGAGTAAAGACGAACCTAAAATCGCGAAAGTTTAAAAATTATTTATAAAACCCTTATTCGAGATATTAATTTTGTAATCTATCTAAAGTTGTAAAACACACACGTTGGTGTAACATAGGTTAATTCTACCTTTAACTTGGTTTCAGAAAAGAACCTTAACTACTTACCTAATGACTTGATGTTTCTTTTGCCGTCTACAGTTGCCATAAAAGCATCATCTGGAATTCCTGGAAGGTTCACAATTCGAAATGTTAAACTCTCATCAACAATCATGAGAAAAACTTTTAAAGTGTCAGTCGACTCCAGTGAATGCTTGAGATTTTTATTTATTATACCACCTGAACCCATTTTTTATTTGAACTGGATAAATTTAATCTAATGAAAGAATATCTAGGTAAAGCTTCCATCAAACTAAACTTCAATTTAAAATCTACTCGTTTCATAATCCTAAATATGCATAAAAATATATCTATACTTATAATAAAACTGTAACAGGTCCAATTCTGTACATTGAAGATATTTTGAAAAAAAAAATTGGACGGCACTCTATAATCGATACTGAAGTAAAAACTGTATTTTTTTAAATTTTTGTCTGTCTGTCTGTCTGTCTGTCTGTCTGTCTGTCTGTCTGTCTGTATCTGGGCTGCGCATCACGCCGAAACTACTCAATGGATTCATATGAAACTTAGCATAATTTGAGTTCATACTACGAGGTAGGTTATAGAATACTTTTTATCCCGAAATTTTGCATGGTTCCCTTAGGAGAGGGGATGAAAGTCAAAATGTGTACTTAGTTGTAATTCATTACCGCGTAGTCCGATTTCAGTAATTCTTTTTTTGTTAGAAAGGGGGTATATTAAATAACGTCCCGTAAAAATTTCAAGGTCGTCGATTTCGTAGTTCTGAAATTACAGACATCACAACCCTCAGTATAAGGTCCAAATAACTTGACCTCCGGAATGTACGGGAACCTTTAAACGTACGGCTCATCTTAAGCTAGCGATTGATTTGCAGCGCACTTTGTAGTGTACGTTGAGTAGGTACTTAGATAGCCTATCTGAAGACATCCTTTAGAAAGGAAATACCTACTCTATCTATAATGTTCGAGAAAGTTCTAGAAATTTTGGAATGATCGATATAATTCTAAAATGAGTACAAACTATTGTAATCGATTTGGAATGTTCGAGAAAGACCTAGATCAATCTGTTTTTTTTTTTCTCGCGATTTCAGGGTTGGTCCCATACTAAAAGTGGTTCATAATGATGAGTACAATTACCTTCTTTTGGCTTCGAGAGTGTTCCCCTTACTTCGCCTGTATAATCGATACTGAAGTCAAAACTGTGTTTTTTTTCATTTTTGTCTGTCTGTATCTAGGCCGTGCATCACGCCGAAACTACTCAATGGTTCAAATTAAACTTTAATTTTAGTTCATACTACGAGGTAGGTTATAGGATAAGTACTTTTTATCCCGATATTTTGCATTGGTCGAGCAGATGAAAGTCAAAATGTGTACTTAGTTTTAATTCATTACCGCGTAGTCTGATTTCATTAATTATTTTTGTTATTAGAAAGGAGGTTCATTAAAAAAACATCCCGTAAAAATTTCAAAGTCTTCGATTTCGTAGTTCAGAAATTACAGACATCACAACTGTCAGTATTATGTCCAAATAACTTGACCTCCGGAATGTAGAGGAACCTTTGAACATATGGCTCATCTTAAGCTGGCGATAGATTTGCAGCGCACTTTGTAGTGTATGTTGAGTAGGTACTTAGGTAGCCCTATTGTCAAAGTCAGTAACACCACCCTGAAGACATCCATAAGAAAGAAAATACCTACTCTATGGACTATCACGTAAAAGAAACAAGTTTTCAATGCCATCATTTTTAGGGTTCCGTACCCAAAGGGTAAAAGCGGGACCCTGTTACTAAGCCTACTCTGTCCGTCTGACCGTTTGTCCGTCCGTCCGTCTGTATGTCTGTCTGTATGTCTGTCTGTCCTACCTATTAACGGCTGTATCCTTCGAACCGTAACAGATAGCCAGTTGAAATTTTCACAGAATATGTAATGTTACAGCGGATTGACTAACAAATAATAAAAAAGTCAAAGAGGTAAAAATGAAAGGGGGATACAACAAACGTATTTTTGTATTAGCTCTGATATAACAACGCTAATACTTACAAGTATCAAACTTGACATGGTTATAGTACACACTCTAAAGTATAACAACAAATATAAATAATGGACAAGTGCGAGTCGATGAAAATTTCTGTTCATTATCAAGTTATTATACTCGAGCGCCTGTAGCAAACTGCGTAGCAAATTTCTTACCACAATTTTGGAAGGCGTTTTAATAACTGGTAATTCGGTTACTCGGACAACTATTTATTGTATTTTGTGGTGGTACGGAACCCTCAGTGCGCGAGCCCGACACGCACTTGACCGGTTTATTTAAAATAAATTCGGATTGAATTTAATTTAAATTAAGTTCTTTTCAGAACTATTTACTCAATTATTATTGGTCTTCTAGAAATATTACTTGGTTTCTTATGTATTTTTAGGATTTTTTAAGGTTATAGGTATAAGCAGGCGTTTTTTGGTGTAAATAATTAGCTAACCTAGAACATCACCGTATTGAGTCTATATTTGTCTAAACTATCTGTCTTTTACCGGATACATTTCGGAGACTGTGCAATGCAACTGTACAATTTAATATCCTTCTGATATCATCTTTCTTTCACCAACAAACAAGGAGAACCTCGGTGACAAGACTCCATTTTACTGTCGAAATTCCAAAGACTCGCACAAAGCACTTCACTTCAACATTTAGTGGTCGAACAGCGAAGGAACTGCCTACCTGAGTTATTGTCTTCTGAGAAATACAACCTGAAAGTTTTCAAATCCAAAGTAAAAAGCTCCTTTCTTGATAAGAGTGCTTCACCGCAGACCACAGTGTTGCTTAATATAAGAGAAACGGAACTGTGCCCAAGTGCGAATAATTAGTCTGCAGGCAATCGCTGACGAAGTCGCGGGTCCAGCTAGTCCTAAATATATTTCCTAAAGCAAATGTGTTGGACGAATAATAATTGGATGGACGTTATGTACTTTATATTATTGTTTTGTTCTACATGTTTGTATTGTAATTTATTAAGTTATTTTTGCGACGACGAACTGTAAATTTATTGTTAGCAGTGTTCTCATGGAAGTGATGTAACATCTTATATGAGATTTTTTTATTTTTTTTTTTTTTTACTTCGGACTAGGCTAACGTTTGACCGCGATCTCGCCTGATGGAAAGCGATGATGCGGTCGAAGATGGAGCACGTTTGCCCAGTAGTAACCTATTAACCCTAGACTTGAACACCCCAAGATTGTAATGCTGCGGAAACACAGACAGGGGCAAGGCGTTCCATTGTTTTGCTGTTCTAATTAAGAAGGAGGAGTCAAAACGCTTGGTGCGAATAAATGGCATGTCGACCAAGTAAGGGTGACGCCTTGCCGTTCGTCTGGACGTCCGGTAATGAAAAGGTGATAGGGGAACAAGTTCGTGATGTCGTGATAAATGTCTATAAACCTAAATATCCATCAAAACACCATTCGCAGTAGGTAACTGAAGATGTAATAAAAAGTCATGTCGGACGGTAATCGTTCTCTATACCCTTACGATCGATCCTCAAACGCACCCTTACTATCATAGCCGTAGCCAGGAATTATTATTTTTTGGGGGGTCCAGCTCTAGACAAGGCTGCAGTCAGGAATTATTTCGGGGGATATCTTATATTTACCATTATAACATTACCTATTCGCTTCGCGTTCGACGTGTTCAATATCTAAGTACGTGCCTACATACTATTACTTAGGTAAACAAATACATATTTGGATTAAACGGTGGGTTGGCTAAGATATGTGGGGGGAGGTTGAACCCAAATCTCACCCCTGCCTACGACCTTGGAGTATGTCTTTCGTTGAACGAGTTTACATAATGTATTATGCACGTGATAGAGTCTTGCCAGTCTAGTGGCTAGCAAGTAGCAAGGCACAATATTACTCACAAGGAGGTGGCGAGTCATTCGAGTCAAGCGAACGAGGCAGTAAAAACACCCGCCCGACCCGACCCGGCGCGGCGCGGCGCGGATTCTTTACAACTTGAGATTGGAGCAAATTCAGGATCAAGATCAAGGCTCAAGCCGATCATCTGTAACTATGACTGAACCTGTGCCGCGGCCGCGGACCGACCGGTTCTACTAAATTGCATTTGATGCAATGTTATGAAACTGACAAGTTGGAGTGCTAATGTTCAAGGTGTGAGTTTTTTGCATTACGATTATCAAAATTGACGAAAAACAATATTAATCGCATAGAAAGATATTTATATTGGCTTTAATACAAAAATTATACGTCAATTGCATTTTAGTTTAAAAATTTTAATTTAATAAATAAAAATATAATGAAAATATATATATTTTTTTATTTTTTTTAATTTAAAAATATCTTTTTTAATACAAGCTTTTCGTATTTTTCTCAGCAAACCCTTTCATTTGAAACCCATATCACAGACGTGCATAAAAAATAACTGATCCGCCATTTTTGGGAGTCCGCCATGTCACATTGTCCGCATTGTCACCCAAACTAAAGGTGTATGCCAAATTTCAGCTCAATTAGTTGAGAATAAGTGTTCTAAAATTCAGTTCCAAGATTTGTCCCACACATACATACTAAGGCAAGTAAAAAAAAGCTTGTAAAAATGTAGTCTGTTGGACCATTTCGTTGAGTTTATCGCAGACGTGCTGTTCAACAAGAACAAGCTTTAAAACATGTTTGCGTAATAAAAGCAATAGTTTAAAAAATGCTGTTAAAGCTTCCTTATAGAGCTCGAAGATAAAGCGGATGATGAGTCCGCGATAAAAAGTCGTGCGCTATCAGTGATTCCATCGCAGACCAATCGAACCGCTGGACAAAAAGCCTTCGCAGGAGGCACTGCCATCGACATCTAAAAACAAATTCATATTACTGGATCGCTATCCAGTATCATGTGACAATCTGCTGTGTTTTATGTTTCGTTTAATCGAGTTTTTGGTTCACGTCACAGTATATTATCGTTATGTTAAATAGAGTACAGAAAATAATGTAGGTAACTACATTCTTTTAATAATGAACTTTGAGCTAGAACGTCTTGAATTTCTTACCTACAAAAAGATAAAATAGTGTTTTTTTTATATGCCTTATGTGCATGGCAAGTTACAAGTTTTTATCTTAAGTTTAGAATTTGTTTAGTTTAAGAAATGTAGCGAGGGCGTAACTTTTATCCACTTTGGCGGGTCATATTTCACTTGATGTAAAAGTGATATATTAAACATTACCTTTATTTTAAAACTAGTATGCCGCCCCGGCCGGCTTCGCACGGGCGAAGCCGGGATATATAGCCTATGTCAACCGGGGATAATGCAGCATCCCAACAGTGAAAGAATTTTTCAAATCGATACAGTAGTTTCGGAGCCTATTCAATGCAAACAAACAAACAATCAAATCTTTCCTCGTTATAATATTAATATCTATTCAACGATAACCCAAACAAATTGGCGCAGCGAAAAAAAATTCATTCCCATTTCACAATAATGTACCAGAGCGCCCCTAAAATGCAAAATTATATTTTTTTATACCTACTTGTAAAAGTGAGATCTGTATCTAGACTGTCTGTCTGTTCATGCAATTACCTTAATAACTATATAAATTAAAAGGCTCAAAAAAATTTAAGACAGACAGACAGACGGGCGGACAGACGGACGGACGGACAGAACGAATTTTCTGAAAGAAAGAAGACCGCACCGCGTGGGAAGTTGCCTGCGCCGTGCGACTCGGACCCTGGGATGCTGACCACAGCCAGGGCGTTGACATACATCTGCGGTGCCATCGATACAAGTTAAAAGTCACGCTCGCGCGGGTTCAGCGGTTTTCCTTGACTAAGATACGAATGTTTCTACGACAATGAGTAAGTCTTAATATATATAAATCTCGTGTCACAATGTTTGTCCTCAATGGACTCCTAAACCACTTAACCGATTATAATAAAATTCGCACACCATGTGCAGTTCGATCCAACTTGAGATATAGGATAGTTTAAATAATTATATAACTAGCGACCCGCCCCGGTTTCGCACGTAAATTACACCCGTGCGAAGCCGGGAGGGCGGGTCGCTAGTATATTATAATATATTCATTTCGAAACACGGTCGGTAATCGGTTATTTATATTTTTAGATATGGAATCACTCATTGACTAATAACATTAATGTTTAGTGATGTTAAAGCTTGTGTAGCTATTTTCTTTTAGATATACTTGTTTATTATTGATAAGTTAGCCATTTCGTTCATAGCTGTAGGTAGGGCTATTTACCAAACAGATAGAGAACAGATCTATAGGATGAGAGACGGCAACTGCCTTTTCATGTCTCATCTCAAAATACATTTAGGCAAATGATGACTTGGTATACCCACTAAACGACCCCCCATAGAAGCTGCCACATATTGGTACCGGAGGAGCAATATTGGCATGGGTGCATGGCTTAGGGTGTCGATAAGTGTTCCGCTGCACTTTCACTAAGAGCTACTAACTCAAGGCGTTTAACACTTCCACCCTGGAGCTTAGGTTCTTAGCTCTTGCGGTTTCCACTCCCAGACTGCCGGTTAAGGCGCGGTCTGATGACGATTTCAAATTCGTTTTTCACCCGCTCACGCCATGATCTATTTGGTATCTAAAACGGCTTTGTTTAAAGTCGTAAATCGTATATCATCATATTTGATGATGATGATGACTTTGTGCTTGTATTTATATTATTTTGAGGGTTTTTATTTAATTTATCAAACTATATAAATGAATTTCAACAATTAACCGGTTAAAGTTTTAAATGACTAGTCTGGCTATACAATTCGTACAAAAAAATATGTTGTTGTCGCTGAAAATTCAGAGTTCTTCAATTCAGAAGCTATTTTTATTGTGCAATTTGTAATATGTTTTTTTAAGAGTCTAGAAAATTTTTAAAAAAATTATTCGGTTAAGATTATTACCAAGGGGTTTTTTCTACTTGTAGTATTTTTTTTATCTGATCAGCTAATTTTGTCACGTCACACAAAGCGTTTATAAACACTTCTTTTGGTAAGTTTTGCGATTGTACCGCGTCTTAAGGCAAGCCAGGGGTCCCATTATTATTAATTATTAAAAATAACAAGGTGTTATCCGTGTGGTGAAGTACCAAGATCGCTGGCTGCATTCCCGGGTTGAATTGCGAAAGAAATTCTATGCTCGAAGAAGGAGCCTGCTCTCTTATAGTATAAACACAAATTTTAAAAACCAGTGACCAGTAACAGGCTAACAGCGACCTCTTTCAGAGAAGATCTTTAAGGTTATGAAAATTGGACCTTGCTTACATGTTTTATTTTGATAAATAAAAATTATAGATTCAGAATGACGAGCAAATCAGAAAGTATATAACCTAAAACATTAAACTTTCGTTTACTCTTCGCGGGTAAACAAAGAAAAGTATAACTGCTTAGTGGAACATTTGGCCTCGCAAATGTAGAGTCGTTCAAATGGAAGCACTCTAGAGCACATTTGAGAGCCCATTACACCCACTTTCCCACATTTAGGAGATGATGGACTCGCGCCACGTATTATAGTCGCTGCGTAGAAGTCACTCTCCGACAAATTGCAACATTTAAAAGTATAATTATTGTTAAGAATGCAAGAAACGTTACGGGCAGCAGTAAGTAATTATGCACGTTCTCAGTGCGCCCCAGAAAGTACGTTATGTGTAAAAGTGAAATGAAAATTAAATCAACACATTTAAATATTACTTTTACAAGCTTTTATTTATCTTGCCCTGTAACTGTGGGACAAATCTTGCAACTGAATTTTAGACCAGGGACCTTACGGACAACTGCTATTGCGGCACCTAATGCGCTCAGTTAGAAAATCACGCGAACGTGAACCTTGCCGCGCCCAGATACGGTTTGCGGTCGCGTGATTTTCCAACTGAGCGGATTAGGTGCCGCAATAGCAGTTGTCCGTAAGGCCTCAGTTATCCTAACGATTGAGCTGAATTCGGCATACTTGTGTTCGGTGACAATGCAATGTTATGGTACCATCGAGCTGGTCTGATGATGGAGACATAAGATGACCGTAGAAACGCCTAAACAAAAGGACGTAACCCCGTTGAGTTTAGGTTCGTTGGATTTGTCTTCCCAAGCACTTTGGTTGATCATTAAATTGTATACCTATTCAAGATGGCGGACAAAATGTTCTTATCTACCATCATGATATTGGTATCAAATGAAAGGGTTTGCTGAGAAGAATACGATAAAGCTAGTTTTGAATACATACAATACGTTCAACAATTTTTTTGTGTAATACACGCTGACAATTTGAATAAATTACGAATAAATAAACTAGTCTTTCTTCTGAGAAATTTATAACCTGCCTACAGAAATAAAAATTTATAAACTTAATGCAGAAATTTATATACTACTTTTATTACTATATATGTATTCACATTATTGGAAAAATTGTAACTTTAACAATAATATCAAACTACATATTTTGTATTTTATTGTTAAAAACAGGTTTTGTTTTTTATTGTTGGTTGCTACTGGAAATAGAAGAAATTACATAAATTAATTTTATTACAGTAAACTTGAACTTTTGATTCATTATTACTATTTTAAAACATTTTCAAGGTATACATATTTTCTTGACATAAATAAGTATAAAAGTAAAAAATATATATAAAAAATACTAGAGCATGTGAGTTCTATTACTCACACTTTTTACTGATCGAATAAATTAACATAAAGACAATGCGAATCAAGACATTCTACTCCGTATGTTCTACTTGTGTAGGGTTGCCAGCTTCTGACCACAAACCCACCCGCAGACTAATCTGAGCTTTTTAATAAAATGCTTTAGTAGGACATAGATCCGGCGCTTCCAGGCAAAGTTTAGTTATAAATTGAATATTACAAAAAACGACTTAACTTTTTTAAAGATGTTCATCAGTTTCCTTTCTACTGCAGTACTGCTGACAGGGCCACCACCACCACGATGGGGGACCATTAGGGCGACATTTGAATCGGTCTTATGTCATTTTTATCCACTAGTAAATGATTTTACGAATTAATATTTCTTTTTAGACTTAATTTCAGACAACTAAATGTGTTTAAATAATAAATAATAATAAATAAATAAATATTCGGGACATTTTTGCACACACGCTCATCTGACCCCCAACTAAGCAAAACTTGTGATATGGCTGCCAGAGACTGATATACATACATATATAGTTTTTTTAAATACATACTTAAATAGTTATTAACAACCAGATATAGAACAAACACAAATGTTCATCACATAAATGTTTGTCCTAAGTGGGAATCGAACGAGCTTAGAAGGTAGTTTCACTACCAACTGGACTAACGGGCTATCTAACTGTTTGGTACTTCATCATCGGGCAAGTGGACAGAGGCAGCCCTAGTAAACTATTAGCATCGTGTCCAGCGGACTCCATAACTGTTCCTAGACAATGGTTCCCAGGGGGTGGCCTGGGAACAGCCGGCGCTTCCGACTGATGCACAATGACCCCGCAACTGTACCCTGCCTATTGTTTTAACAAGGCACAAAAAATCATTACAATCATAACTATTTCATAGTTGAAAAGTAGTATGGTCAATTTTATACTAGATTTATTTTTGTGCTTTTTGCCTTCTACGGAGTAATGGTATCTGAACTGCGTTATTTCTTTAAAATAAAATAATTTAAAATTTAATAACGAATTATGAAATAATTAGTTGTTATGTACGAGTATGGGCAACAATTAATTTTATCTACAAGTGGGCCGATGCATTGATAACTCTAACGCTGCAAATGATAGTCAGAATTATCGAACAAACGGCACTTGGTCTTCAAATTAGCATTACGTATTCCAGCGTCCTCACACACCGGTGGCCCGAGCATACATTCAAACAAACATGGAAAACAGCATCGGAACTACACGCAGCTCGTATCTACTTGCGCTGGAAGGAAGCGAAGGCGTAGAGCACGCGTACAGGACATGCTTCTCTAGGAGGAAACTGTTTATTCACATGTTTTAAATGTTTATCGGGACTTATCACGGTAAAAATTATATTCATAAAAAAACTGTTTATTCACAGTTTGAAACAGACTTTTTTTTTAAATATAAATAATAGGCTTGCGTTTGACCACCATCACGCCTGATGTTATGCGATGATGCGGTCTACGTTGGAGCACGCTTGCCTAGAAGGAACCGATTCACTCGTGATTTGAAGACGCTCAGATTGTAACCATCGGGGAACACCCATTCAGGCAGCGAATTCCACAGACTAGCAGCTCGCATAATAAATGTGGAATCAAAGCGCTTCGTACGGGTTTTCGGAATATCAACCATAAAGCGGTGACGATTTTTCGTGCCCGCTCTGGCAGTCCGATAGAAAGATGGACAGGAGGGAATTAGATCGTGCAGATCCGATGCACACTCTCCGAAATGTATCCGATAAAAAATATATTATTTATTTATTTATCGAAAACAGCTTTTGACACTAAAAATATACAACGGAAAAACTTTAGATTTTTTTGAGGAATATCCGTTGGTTTCTTTGATACAATAATAAATACAGTCCTAATGAAATTGATACAGGTAGAGAACATTTTAGTTTTTTAAAGTTGCCAAACTAACGCCAGGATCTTGGATCTTTCTTTCAAGGAAAACGCTACTAGCTATAATTTTTCTTTGAGTGTCCGTCTGTAGAGAACTCTATTTCGATGTGAACGTACAAGGTGGAGACCAACATTAAGATTTAAGCATAACATTACTAGGCACACAATGAAACCGATCACCAGTATTCATTGTTGAAGAAAAGTAGGTACTTAAATTCCAGCTTATGATATAAACTATTTAATCAAAAAATTCCATACGATATTGGGTACTGAGTAGTGTAACTATACTGTATCTAAACGTTTGCATTCGTTCATTCATTGCCTAGGCTCGTATGACCAACATAGTTCTGCTTTCTTTTCAAAAATAGACCTCTCATCTTTGTCCCGAGGGGATAAGGTTAGTTTTTGCATCTATTGTTTGATCTCTGATAGTGTGAGGCGAGATAGCGGGCCGTCGCATTTACATAGATAATGTGGAAGAGGGAAATACGGAATAACTTGAATTTATGAATCGTAGACCCACCAGCTGTACGCACTTTCAAACTGCTGTAGAACCATTCTCAATAAAAATAAAACTAGTATATATTATGTTTGTACAGAAAAAGAATACGTAGGTTTGCATAATGTTCCGACGTAAGTACGCAGAGCTATAGTGCACCCCGTGCTTACACCCGCCATCCTGCAGGGACCGTATTTTTCAGGATTAACTAATACAGGGTATTAGATATAGCTGATACACACACTAAATTTAATTCGAATCCCATCAGCCGTTACGGCGTTACACACAAACACACTTTAGCATCAAAATAAAAAAATATACGCTGTTTGATGGTAAGCGCGTCACTTGAAAACGGCTGGAGCTATTTTGCTTACTTTTTTTCCAACAGTACAAATAAGGATTTTAGGTAAATAAATATTAGAAAAGTAGCGCGAAAAATTTGAAATAACTAAAACTGCTTTTGGGATTAGTAAAAAAAACTCAAACAAATTTATAACATTTTGTTCGCCTTTCTGGTCAGCTAAGAGTGAAATATCTGTAAGTGTGGTCATAGTTACATATAATTAAGCCCCTTATTACACTGATAAGTATTTGAAAAATTACAAATGCCGCAATAACCAACGCACAAATGACGATCTTGTTTAGAAATGCACGCTTTTAAAAGGTTATTTAACCGTCCAGAGTAGATTTGCAAAATATTGAATTAGGTATATGTATAATTTGTAAAACGAAACGTTTCAGTTTACGGCTTGTTCACTGCGACTAGTCTACTAAAAGCTATAGTTTACCATCACAAAGCATGTCTTTTAATGCATTACTAAAGAAACAATAATAGATATCCACAATTTACGATTCTTTCTCCAAAGGTAGGCGTGAAATTGTAACAATAAGAAAGATATCTAGGTGACAAATTTGAAATATTATTACGCATATTCGGTAATAACGATAGAAAATTAAATTTACATTGGGATAAATTATTTAACTAAGCAAATTTTAATGTATTAACGTTTGTTAATTTCGAGTACTGATCAACGGTCAAGTGAGTCAAGTGAGACGCGGGGCACCTGAGCGCGCGTTGAACTCTTTTGTATGAGGAGTAATGAATACTGGTCAAGGTGTCGAAGCCGCACTATATTTAGGTATCTACAACGTTATACTAGCAATTTGCAGTGATTTTATCGTAAAACAATACACCAACTTACTAAATGTGCTTCTGCTGTAATTTAAAAGTAGATACATACTACGAATGGCAAAGCGTCACCCTTACTTGGTCGAAATTTTATTCGCACCAAGCGTTTTGACTCCTCTTTCTTAAGGGTCCTGTATACCCTCTGCAGCTCTCTCGCTCGCACATTTTCACATTATTGAAGATATAAAATCAATGAGTGTGAATTTCTAAAAAGTAACAAAATCATGTCATGGTGTCTATCGTAACATTACAAACAAAGAAATGTTTGCTTCGATATCTTGTAATTTGACGGAATAAAATGACACGAGAAATAAAAATCACTTGTTACCATTTTACTGTGTCAAATTAAAATATATCAAATTGACAATTTGTTTGTTTGTAATGTTACGATAGACACCATGACATGATTTTGTTACTTTTTGTAAATTCACACTCATTGATTTTATATCTTCAATAATGTGAAAATGTGCAAGAGAGAAAGCTGCAGAGGGTATACAGGACCCTTAATTAGAACAGCAAAACATTGGAACGCCTTGCCCCTGTCTGTGTTTCCGCAGCATTACTATGTTGGGGTGTTCAAGTCTAGGGTTAATAAGTTATTACTGGGCAAACGTGCTCTATCTTCGATCGCATCATCGCTTTCCATCAGCCAAGATTGCGTTTAAACATTATCCTAACCCAATGTAAAAAAAAAAAATTGTATACATAGATAATCGTATTCACATAGAACTAGCTAATGGAACAACAAAGTATATTTTGTCAATATTAAAGCTGCGCTTCGTGGAACCAACGTCAAGTCGAAGGACATACTGACAGTATCATGGATCACACAAACAGACACACACGTCATTACTTGTTATCAATAATGAACGATCGCGAGAGTTTTGCAGAATTTGCACAAATGCATTATAGCCGCAGCTTCCTCATCCACGTGACGTGAGACCGTTTTAAAACAATAAAACATAATTAGGTATTGAAGATTTAACATACCAGCAACTCCTTCGTTAACTATTTTTAGACGTCTAGGTAATTATATCAAAATTAACATTCATTACATATTTTAGAACAAATCACCTAACTTTTAAATAATAGATTTCCATTTCTGAAACAGTTTTATCTCAATAAATGATTCCATGTTACTTAGCATGTGTAAAGTTGTGATTTAAACTAATGATTAACGTTTGAATGAGCTTACTACTATTTGAGAAGCCTGTTTGGATTGGAAGATACGATCGTATATATTAATTCGGCCTCACTCAGGGCACTAAACTCAGCAGAATCATTGCAAATCTCGTCGAGAGATCCTTCTCTCGAGGAGCCAATAAATTAAGGCACATTTCGAACGTAAAAGGTAATAAAAAATGGGCGGTAATATCCTTCGCATATATCACTGGGGTCGGTGACCGGAGGTCGGATTTGCATGGCGGACCTGCGCTCGCGGCGACGAGCGAAGCGAGCAGCGCGGCGCCGGCGGCGAGCGCGAGTGAAGGCAGCGCGGGCGACATGACGGCGGGCGGCGCGCTCGGCTGTGCGCGGCGCACTGAGCCTGCTGCCAGCGCGCAGCCTGCCTCGCGGGCCCGCGCCCGAGTGTCTCAGCGACACAGACACGGACCGAGAGCCTCCTCTCCTCTCACTGACATGGTGACAATTCAGGCGCTCTCGTTTAGAACACGCATGTTTTTAAATAAGTAACTCAGTCCTGGGACCTTACGGCTAGCTGTTTAAAGCACTCCAGGTTAGGTGATGAAAAAATGTTTGAAAACCACGTCAGTTTCTATAATATGATTAGAGCTACATTTTATTGTTTATTTCATTTAATCGCACTCACTACGTATTAGATAGAGATACGTTTGATACGACCTCATATTTATGGACAACTGAACCAATCCTGGCAAATGTATGTAATTCGGTCTTTACTATTTCTATGGCCACAACTTATTCTTATTTTTCTGTAGTCTATCTTGAAAAATAGATGAATTCACGGACTGAACCTTGCTAGGATTCTGATGATGATGATGATGATGACGATGAGTGAAGCTGCGCATGTACGATCCAGCTAAAGTTCGCCTCCATACCGTGACGTCACGCGCTCCATATAATATATGAAATTACCGATACTTGTATCTGTGGCCGGCAAAGTTCGCAGAGACAACTCACAAAATCTGCGAATTTTTTATAGCATCGCCTTGGGTTGGTTGTACTGATCTGTCATAATCATTTACTCCATAAATAATAAATAACTGAATAATGATTAAATTGCAATTTGTACTCAAAACAATAACTGCACTGCACACTACCTACGAGCTTAACATTACCTGTTTGAAGTAAAATATCTCTTTCCCAAAATGAAACATACTCACAGTCACATGTTACGTGGGGCTTTTAGTAACAAGAAACAATTGAAACATAAAAACGTTATGTATATCTATAATACTAACGGTCCGCCCCGGCTTCGCACGGGTATAGATTATAGCCTATGTCACCCGGGGATAGCGTAGCTTCCCGTCAGTGAAATAATTTTTCAAATCGGTTCAGTAGTTTTGGAGCCTATTCAATGCAAACAAACAAACAAACAATCAAATCTTTCCTCTTTATAATATTATAGTATAGATAAATATAATATCATCTGCCATGTAACCACTTCAGGTCGGTTCAAAGCGGCTCACATTAGCAACACAAGTACTTCCAGAGCCCGGGAAGATATGTGACTCAATTCATTGCGGCGGCGATTAACTCTCTAATAGACATTCCCTTTTTTGCGGCATCAGTTACAAATCCCGAGGAGCAAGACGGGGCTAACTAACTAACTACCCTCACACATGCGGTTCGTCATTAAAACTAACTTAAATATCCCGTTAATAATCTTCAATCCTGCTGTAATTGCTTGTGAGATAAACGGCCACTTTTCAAATACTTATAAGTCATAAACAGACTGTTTTAAATAACTGTCTAGTTACTCGTGGCTTGACAGTAAAGTTAGTTACGACAGTTTGATATAGTGTGTGTTGCCAGTGATGACATATGGCACTGAGACGTGGTTCTTAACTGTTCGCCTTTTGGAAAAACTCAGAGTCACACAGCGGGCAGTGGAGAGAGCTATGCTCGGAGTTTTTTTGTGCGAAACGTGGATATTCGCCAAAGAACCAGAGTCACCGACATAGCTGTAAAAACTGGCTAGTTGAAGTGAAAATGGGCAGGCCACATCGCTCGAACAACCGATAACCGATGGGAAAGAAAGATTCTTGAGTGGAGACCACGAACCGGAAGACGCAGCATAGGTAGGCCTCCCACTAGATGGACCAACGACATTGTGAGAGTCGCGGGCATCCAGTGGATGCAAAAGGCAGGCTGTCGATCAGTGTGGAGGTTAAAGGGGGTGGCCTATGTTCAGCAGTGGACGTCTTCTGGCTGATGATGATGATGATATAGTTTTAATTATTCGAATAGTACACAAGTACTATACTCACCAAAGTTAATTCAAAGAGATATGGACTATCCAGTTTATGCAAGGTCTATTCACCTACTTAACAAACTTTTAATCACTAATTAGGCACTTGCACTGTGTTCTTATTGATGGCATAATATCACGATCAACGGCGTACCAGAGCGTCACCAGTGCGAGAAGCTACGCCCCTACTGTCACCGGCCCGAATGTCTAACGTGGCAACTATGGGCAAAATAAATATACACGGCCCCCAGCCGCCTTGCTATCCCTGGCCAAGACGGTGGTCCATTGCAACGGTAGAGCAAAGGATGGGAAGAATCCCCGCGTTACCGTAGACTGCAAACACCACTGACTCTGGTTACTTATAACCGAGGGATGATTAGACGATAACGTAAGGCAGCTAGCAGTGGCTGGAAGTGAAACGCTGAAGGCTGAGTGGCGTGCGAGAGGCCTATGTCGACCAGTAGACTAAGATAAGCTGATTATGATTATGACTGTGTATCTTATGATAATGAGCTATTCGGAAAAATATTGATATATTCAAAATTGGTTCGCTTCCCTCATTCAAATTTAAATTAAAAAGGTTGTTAATATAGATAACAATATGTACGTAACATAAATTAGTTCCTATTAGTTTCCCCACAATGTATTTTTAGGTGTTTTGTTCATGTTTTTCGGTAAATTTCTGTTGTTTTCAATCTAAATTGTTATTATCCTAACGCTAATTTTTAGTTTTAGTAATTTACAGGCATAGTTAGTTACACAACTATTTGCATAATTTAATTTAGTAAGTTAGGTTCGTAGTTTAAGGAATTGTGCATTCTAAATTTATCATTGTATTGTAAAAATTATGTAAGCGTGTTGCAAAAGGCTGTCTACGAACTAATAAAAAAAATAAAAAAAATATCTTCCACGTATCAATGATAGGTAATCAGGTGGTCTTGTAACGCTACTCTACTTCTTCACTTTGATGACACGCCAACCTATCACAAGTTCCAACGGAAGACCAGCGCTTTGTTCGCAACCAGCATTATGCTGTGTTGGAACCGGTGTGTGGAGGAAAACAATTTGTAATGTGTGTGCTTTTTTATTAATTCTTCATAATATGTTTTTTCCATAAATAAAAATTTGTCTCAAGACGAGGGTTTTTGACCAGTGTGTGTTGCCAGTGATGACATATGGTACTGAGACGTGGTCCTTAACTATTGGCCTTTTGGAAAAACTCAGAGTCACTCAGCGGGCAATGGAGAGGGCTATGCTCGGAGTTTCTTTGCGCGATAAAATCCGAAACGTGGATATTCGCCAAAAAACCAGAGTCACCGACATAGCTGTTAAAATTTGCAAGTTGAAGTGGCAATGGGCAGGCCACATCGCTCGAAGAACCGATAACCGATGGCGAAGAAAGGTTCTTGAGTGGAGACCACGAACCGGAAGACGCAGCGTAGGTAGGCCTCCCACTAGATGGACCGACGACATAGTGAGAGTCGCTGGCATCCAGTGGATGCAAAAGGCAGGCTGTCGTTCAGTGTGGAGGTTAAAGGGGGAGGCCTATGTTCAGCAGTGGACGTCTTCTGGCTGATGATGATGATGATGAAAAATTTGTCTATTGTCTTTTGTTTTTAAGTTAACAAGACGTGAGGATAAAATAAAGTGTTTGAGGTAGAATGCAAATGTTAAAATGAGTCTGAAATTATGATTGGGTTGTCGTGATAATTGTAACAACAGTAGGTACCTAGCTGTGAAAGTCGTGGAGCCGATGTAACAACCAACGTCGCTTCATGCGGGTCTTGTGCAAGAACAGTGGGACTTACTCTATTTACTACAAAACTAGCTATATATGCTGAGCATATATAGCTAGTTTTGTTGTAAATAGAATTATGCTCGGCTTTGCACGTGCTCCAAATTATGCAGGAAAAGTTCAATGTATATTTTTTTTAAATATTTTTGGCAAAAAAATCAAATATGCAAGTAATATTATTTTTTTTTTTGTTGAGCCTAGAGTCCCTGCATTTTCTTCCGTTATTTTATAGGATACTAGCGGTCCGCCCCAGCTTCGCACGGGTATAGATTATAGCCTATGTCACCCGGGGATAGTGTAGCTTCCCGTCAGTGAAAGAATTTTTCAAATCGGTTCAGTAGTTTCGGAGCCTATTCAATGCAAACAAACAAACAAACAATCAAATCTTTCCTCTTTATAATATTGGTATAGATATAGACTAGCTGACCCGACAGACGTTATCCTGTCTTAGAACTGTCAAAAGCGCGAAGTTAAAATCATTGTTAAGTTTTCTGAAATTTTCCCATTTTCTGCACAATTTTCTTAATTTTTCTTTCCATAAGAATCTTCTACATAGTATTAGAAAAATTAAAAAAACGTTAAGGTCGTTCTCAAGTTATGGCGTGACCATGATAAATAGGGATATTCATTTTTATATAAATATAGATTAGGATTATAGTAGGTAGAATCAGTTAGTAGCAATCTGGTGCCTTACGGCTAAACGCGCAATCCAGTTTAGGTGATGAAAAAATGTTGCACGACCGCAAACCGTATCTGGGCGCGTTAGGGTTTACGTTCACGTGATTTTCCGAACAGCGTGGTTGATACCGCGTAAGTTGGCCGTAAAACCCCTGGTCGTGGTGTTGAAGGGTAACTAACATGTTACATATTTCAACATGAACATTTCACAAACATTATTGCAAAGTAAATTAAATAACTGCAATTTGTTCCGAGTCCACGTGACACGTATCTGCCCTCAGTACAACAAACAGTCGTGTATCCGACAATAGTTTTTGTCTCAATTAAAAGTCCGCGAGAATGAAGGGCGGCCTCACACGTCGCGTGCCGTTACTTTCCGGGACGCGGACGCGACAACTGACACTCGCCGCCGATTAAAATGAGCTAAATGGCGTAAAAACCGCGTACCCTTCATACGTGACGGCTGAACACTGTTTAACTGTAATTACTGTTAATAGAATAAATTCCGCCGCGTTAATTCTATTAAGAAAACGATGAAACCGTGTTAATTCTGTTAACGATACGGTCAGCAAAAATATACCTACAATAATACATACAGTATTGCGTGGTTTTATATTCAATCAATGTTCATTTCTAACGAACGACAAATAGCAAAAATTACCACAACACAATAAACGTATACATTGCCAATATTATAAGTTCCATGTTCCAACATGAACCTTCTATAAGAATCAGGCATGCATCGAGGCTTTACTAGAAAACTTCACATATCCATCCACCTAAAGAAAGAAAAGAAAGAAAAGAAAGAAAAGAAAGAATAGAGAGAGAAAAGAAAGAATAGAGAGAGAAAAGAAAGAATAGAGAGAGAAAAGAAAGAAAAGAGAGAAAAGAGAGAAAAGAAAGAAAAGAAAGAAAAGAGAGAAAAGAGAGAAAAGAAAGAAAAGAGAGAAAAGAGAGAAAAGAAAGAAAAGAGAGAAAAGAGAGAAATGACAGAAAAGAAAGAATAGAGAGAGAAAAGAAAGAAAAGAGAGAAAAGAAAGAAAAGAGAGAAAAGAGAGAAAAAAAAGAAAAGAAAGAAAAGAAAGAAAAGAGAGAAAAGAAAGAAAAGAGAGAAAAGAAAGAAAAGAAAGAAAAGAAAGAAAAGAGAGAAAATAAAGAAAATAAAGAAAAGAAAGAAAAGAAAGAAAAGAAAGAAAAGAGAGAAAAGAAAGAATAGAGAGAGAAAAGAGATAAAAGAAAGAAAAGAAAGAAAAGAAAGAAAAGAAAGAAAAGAAAGAAAAAAAGAAAAGAAAGAAAAGAAAGAAAAGAAAGAAAAGAAATAAAAGAAAGAAAAAAAGAAAAGAAAGAAAAGAAAGAAAAGAAAGAAAAAAAGAAAAAAAAGAAAAGAAAGAAAAGAAAGAAAATAAAGAAAAGAAAGAAAAGAAAGAAAAGAAAGAAAAGCAAGAAAAGAAAAGAAAGAAAAGAAAGAAAAGAAAGAAAAGAAAGAAAAGAAAGAAAAGAGAGAAAAGAGAGAAGAGAGAGAAAAGAAAGAAAATAAATTTTATTCGACACCTTTACAGAAAATTTATATCTAGAGGATACAACAGTGTCGAATGGGTCCGTCTCGGCATAAATGCTGAAAGCCTAATAATTATGTTCAATATTTTTTTGGACAAGTGCCTTTATTAACTAAACAAAATACAAGCTAATACTAACACTAAAAATACAGTTAGTCTGCGCTAACCGTTGAAGATCTAAAGATAATCCAAATACTCAAGCCCACTACCAGTTCGCAGCGTACCCAGCATGCTGGCGGCATTACCACGCTGAATGGCAATGCTTATGCGTTGAGCCAGAAACACGCCAACATTTAGGTCGCATTAACCAGGCGCTCTGAAAGATTTTTGAGATTGAAATTGAAAATGAGGTGAGCTCACACGGCAGCATAATTGATGTGAAAGATTTTCCAGCATACCCCGTTCACCAGTATTGCCCTGGGTAATGGACGGACGCGGTCGACGGACGGCGGACGCGGACACACGTCCATTATACGCAATTAAGCGTTTGAACCGCGCCGCCTGCGACCTGCCTCGCCGCACGCAATACCGTTCATACTACAGTACATTTGTTTTTTTATTATTGAAATTGTTTCGACTATTCACTCCGCGGTTTATTTATGATATGAATTACTTTATTTCAACAATTTTATGTGCTAGAGAGCTATGCTCGGAGTTTCTTTGCGCGATAAAATCCGAAACGTGGATATTCGCCAAAGAACCAGAGTCAGCGACATAGCTGTTAAAATTTGCAAGTTGAAGTGGCAATGGGCAGGCCACATCGCTCGAAGAACCGATAACCGATGGGGAAGAAAGGTTCTGGAGTGGAGACCACGAACCGGAAGACGCAGCGTAGAGAGGCCTCCCACTAGATGGACCGACGACATTGTAAGAGTCGCGGGCATCTAGTGGATGCAAAAGGTAGACTGTTGTTCAGTGTGGAGGTTAAAGGGGGAGGCCTATGTTCAGCAGTGGACGTCTTCAGGCTGATGATGAACAATTGTATAAATTATATCATCGACACGCACTTGGCCATCATTTATTATTTGTACTTTTGAGTGTGTATTCACTGTAATCGTACTTGTACGTATTACCGTTTTTCATTATAGTCGAGCTAATACAAGAATAAGTAAAAAAATACGTTTGTTGTTGTATGTAGTTTTTACTTTTTGACTTTGTTATTATTTTTTATTAATCCGCCGTATCTTTACATATTCTGTTAAATTTCAACTGGCTATCTATAACGATTCGAAAGACAGACAGCGTTGCCTTATTCCCATTCTCCCCTTTGGGTACGGAACCCAAAAAATAACTGGTCCGTCATCTTTGGGAGTATAGTACTCATCAAGACCATTCCAAAGAACCCAAACACAATAGGCTTGCTTTCATTAATTCCTATGGCCACCTTCCTACTCCATCATCTGAAAAGCTCCATGGTACAATATTAATGCATTGTCATCCAAGTTACATAGCATATACCAAATTTTACTCAATTGGAAGTTGGTCAAGTTTGGCTCGTCAGCAACGAATCCCTGGTTCAGACTAAGGTTTTTAGTCCTGAGCATCGGCGCAAAGTTGCTCTATCGGTTTTTTTATCGGGTAGGTACATTTTGGAGAGTAAAGTTATATGATTATTTACGGGGTATTGAAAATAAAGAAGAAACAAATAACTAATAACATAACTAATATATCCGTAAATAATCATATAACTTTAGTGAATAACCGTGATAGTTTAAAACAGTGTTTTATTTCGGAGAGTGTGCAACAGATCTATATGATTTGATTCCCTCCTGCCCATTTTTCTATCGCACTGCCAGAGTGGGTACGAAGAATTGACACCGCTTTATGGTTGATATTCTGAGAACCCGTACGAAGCGCTTTATTTCCACATTTATTGTGCAAACTGCTAGTCTGTGGAATTCGCTGCCCGAGTGGACGTTCCCCGATGGTTACAATCTGTATGTCTTCAAGTCCAGAGTGAATAGGTATCTTCTAGGCAAGCATGCTCCATCGTAGACCGCATCATCGCGTAACATCAGGCGAGTTGGCAGCCAAGTATAATAAAAACAAAAGGTTTTCAAGATTTGTACAAACAAATATACTTAATATACTTAGCGCCACCTACACGGGCTTTTCAGAAAGCTCTCAGTAACGAGGCACGTAAACCTTCGGCCGCAGACGTCGCCGTTAGCTATACAGTTGAAGGTTCCACTGAGGCTCTACATCTACATGCACTACCGACACGTGCCGCTAGGGGGCGCGCACAAATCTAATCCTACAATATTGTCTCAAATAATCAACATTATTTCGTGAAATTAACGATGTAATGGGGAATGTAACTAAAATATGTATTTTAAGTGAATTAATGTTTTTCTTTGAGAAATTATATGTTAAACCATAATTTAAATTAATTCAAACAACACAATTCTGAACTTACTGACATTGCAGAGACTGCAAGAAAGCAGTGGCTGAGACCGGCACAGGATCGGAACAGAACGCATGATGAAGAAGAAAAACATCATATTTAGTGGGCAAGTGTATTTATTAACTAAACAAAATACAAACTAACACTACGAAAACAGTTAGACTGCGCGTAGACCGTTGAAGGTCTAAAGAAAATACAAATGTTCGAGCCGCCTACCAGTTGGTAGCGTACCCAGCAGCTGGCGGCATTACCACTCTGAATGGCAATGTTTATGCGTTGAGCCAGAAACACGCCAGCATTTTGGCCACGAGTCGCATTAACCAGGCGCTCTGAAAGATTTTTGAAAATGAGGTAATCTGGACAAGTGGACAAGGGCCCAGTATCTCAACGCTAAACAGCTCAAATATGTAACCACTGCCGAGGTTACCATATTTTGAAGAAACATAATGTATACTGTACCAGTAGGTGAAAATGGCTGAGTAACGTTGAAAATAAATGCACATTGTGATTACGTCACCATAAAAAATACGAACACTCAGTCGCATGGCTGAACTTCCTGACATTTTGATCCCAATTTCCATATCAAAAACGTATGGATACCATAAACTTTATAATTAATTATAATTCCTAAAGTAACGACTCTCGAAGTGACAAGACACTTGTTGCTTGCACAATCAATACTTCAGCAATATGAAACTCGAACCTAAATATTTTTTGGGTTCCGTAGTCCTAAAAGGAACCCTTATAAGTTCGTTCTCTCCATCCGTCTGTCTGTCTGTCCGTACGTCCTATTTTTTTAGAACCTTCTAATTTCTATATGCACAATTACAGTTTTAGTATAAATCTCAATTTAAAAAGTATAAAAATATTTTTTACGTTTTACGGGTGGCTCTGGTACATGAGAAATAGGGATGTGTTTTAGTTTTCGTTACGCCTCCTTGTGTTGGGTTGGGTATCGTTGAATCGGTATTTTAAAATGAAGTTAAGGTTTGATACAGTACTTTTTTATCAAGTGTATTGTTTTTAAATAAATTATATTATTTATTTACCACGTGGCAAAAAGTTGATCTCGTCAACCCCGCCCTCCTTTGCATTTCTAAACTAATATACGTGGTTTGTAATTTTCCACTTTCCAGGCTACTAGATCATATTAAAAACCTTCGTTAAAATATTATATTACGAACATTTTCCAAATAAAACTTTTTGAGTTATACTTAGTGATAAAACTGTGATAAAATCAAAACGTTCTAGCTCAGAGGTCATTGACCTTTTCGTAAAATTGCCCTAGCAAAAATAATTCTCATGTAGTTTTATTTTTGACTGAATAAAAAATTATGTTATGTTTGTTTTAAATGTTTATCGGGACTTATCTCTGACATATCACTTGTTCAAATCGCGAAAGTTTAAAAATTACTTATTATATGTTGGTATGATGCATCTCTGAAATTTGGTAAACCCATAGAGCTTCGTTCTTTCATATTTATCTGTAACCATCTTTTTCTGAACTATGATTGTGACCACAAATATATGACTTTGGTTACGGACAACGGAACCCTACCATTATTTGTATCTCGACATGCTCTTGAACAGGTTTTTTCTTCTATTTTAAGTAGATAGATAATTTGGGATATAAAAAAGTGCAGCATATACAATAGATTTTATCCAGTCTTTTTAATTTTGATTAAATTTTGCCCATAGCATTAGATTTTAAAGGCACTTTAGCTGACCTGCGTACCTCAGGAATCGTACATTTTCCGAGATAAAAAGTATCCAATGTCATCCACAAACTATCCCCATAAAATCACGCTGATCCGTTGCTCTGTTGCTGCGTGAAAGAGGAACAAACAAACTGACATACACACTTTCACATTTATAATATTAGTGTGATATTAATATGGTCAGTAAATTTAAATAAAAAATATATAATCCACAAATCAGACAGACAGTAGACAGAGCAAAACAAGTTGCTTGCTACATACAATACAATACAATACAATACAATGACTCTTTATTAAAATACCACAAAACAAGTTTAACATAAACATTCATCAATCATCATCATCAGCCAGAAGACGTCCACTGCTGAACATAGGCCTCCCCCTTTAACCTCCACACTGAACGACAGCCTGCCTTTTGCATCCACTGGATGCCCGCGACTCTCACAATGTCGTCGGTCCATCTAGTGGGAGGCCTCCCTACGCTGCGTCTTCCGGTTCGTGGTCTCCACTCCAGAACCTTTCTTCTCCATCGGTTATCGGTTCTTCGAGCGATGTGGCCTGCCCATTGCCACTTCAACTTGCAAATTTTAACAGCTATGTCGGTGACTCTGGTCATAACATAAACATTACAATAAAAATATTATCTAGGCTTTTAACAGGCGGCCTTATCGCTTAAAGCGATCTCTTCCACACACACATCTACATACACACACACACTACATACACATACACTACATTTCACTTATATATTGACAGGTGGATTTTCTTGTGAGTTGTAAGAAGGTGTAATCCCTTAAAAGTATACTGTCGCCTTCTCAAGGTCTGAGCCTGTCACAGCTGGGCTGGATACGTCAGAGTATAGTCGCGCGGCAAGCAGCGCTCCGCTGACGCAACGCGGCCGCGCAACTCTTGGCTCTGGCATGAGTACATGAGCTTTGATAGCCTCCTGCAATCTCCGAAGCCCTTGACACGGAGTACTTACCGCAAGATAAATATTTACAAGTAATGAAGTCTACTGCATCCCTTACTAGCAGTTGTCCGCGGTTTCACTCGCTATACTGCAAGAACTGTTCACTTTTCCGGGATAAACAGCTTGCGTCACAGTCTAAGCTTCCTCCATATCAAATGTAATCCAAATCCATCTAGATTATGGAGTACAAATATATTAACATACAAATACGTTATTATATTGCCCCGGTGGCTCAGTTGGTAGTGAACCTATCTTCTGTGCTAGGGGGCGTGGGTTCGATTCCCATCTAGGACAAACATTTGTGTGATGAACATTTGTGTTTGTTCTATGTCTGGGTGTTAATATCTATTTAAGTATGTATTTAAAAATATATATGTACGTATATCAGTTTCTGGCAGCCATATTACAAGCTTTGCTTAGTTTGGGGTCAGATGACCGTGTGTGCAAAAATGTCCCAGATATTTATTTATTTATATTTATAAATTCGTAGCATTAGCTCAATTATTACGAATACTACATTTTTCTCATATTTTATGTAGAAGTGTATTCTCGGCCTGAGTTCAGTGAGTACCACCGACAGACACACGTTGTTATTACTGAATTATTATTATTTAGTTGTTATTACTGAACAAACACTCTAGAGAGTTGACACGTCCATGTTTTATTTGTATACTAGTTGAATCCCGCGTTGTTACACGTGATTTTCCAGTTTTTCTGCATTTTTTGAGGGTAGTTGTACCGTTTGGCCGTTTTCATGATGCACACTATCTCCATGCCAAATTTTGTTGGGCTCGACTTAAGCCATTTAGTCGTGAAAAGCGAACAAACATCCAGACAGAGAGACAGAGTTACTTTCGCTTTTATAATATTACTAAGGATAAGGATTATGACGAGTGTTATTCCGCTTCTACCTCGTATCGAGTACAATAAGGATTTTGGGATAAATTATTTTTCCCGATAGTTATTTGTGATGCTAATTTTAACCTAACCTGAAACAAAAAATGTATTAAATCTGTAACAGAAATTAGTTATAATAATTTGTACTAATGATATTAATTTTAAATAAAACATTTGAAACTTTCAGCAATTAATATGCAATGACTTATGACAGCATTTAATTGACCGCATTATCGCTTAACATCAGGCGAGTTGGCGGTCAAACACAAGCCTATTATTGAAAAAAAAAATTTACAATTATACCCGTTTCCTCAGTGCACGTTATCGACACGTGTTTCGCCTCTTCACGAGGCATCCTCAGGACGTGTTGACACTTTGAGCGCGATTCTATACAGAAAAATAAAGTATCCCAAAATCCTTATTGTACTCGAAGCGACGTACAAGCGGAATCACACTAGAGACTCGTCATATTATACAAATAGCTCTGGAGGATGTTGCCACGTGACGCAATCATGGCTAACAAGCAGTCCAACATGCGAGTCTGTCGTTCAGTGTATCGACCTTATAATTATGTTGACTTTCTTTTATTTTAGCAAATAAACTCTACAAATATACTCTAGGAGAACTGGTTTTTTACTGGTTGCCTCATTCATGTATAAAAATCTCGCATAAAAATTACTTGTTTAGACTAGAAATGTGAGTTAAACAAATTGATCTAAGTATAAAATTCTTTGGTTAACCATAAGGTATTATATAAATATGTAAAAATCCTACCAATATTATAAACACGAAAGTTTGTATGTATGGATGTATAAATGTATGGATGTTTGTTCCTCTTTCACGCTGCAACGGAACAACGGATCGACCTGATTTTTTGCATGGGTATAGTTCAAGAGCCAGAGAGTGACATAGGCTACTTTTCATCATCATCATCACTGTGCGGATGAAACCGCGGGGCGCAGCTAGTACTATATAAATATGTAACAGATTCACCAACAATAATTTTTAAACTTTCGCGATTTGAACACATGTTTTAAATGTTTATCGGGACTTATCACGTATTATTTAATATAGGTAAAAATATGTACCTTTTGCTCGACGTTTGAACCATGTTACAATGGCCGTGGTCACCAACATTTCACCAACATTTAACATGATGATTATTTATTTAATTGACATTTGGAAGAGCTGTCAAAACAGATTGTTTTATATTTCAATTGCCTTATTAAGTTTTGGTGAAACTTGCATTAAATGTTTTCATCAAATTAGATAATCTTCTTATTATCATTTCAGAGGCCACGAGGTCTTTAAATGGTCTAAAAACTAACACTAGGCCGACTAGCCAAGCACTAAATGAAAAAAAAAAATAGAAGTTTCTAGTTGCCCTGGCAATTCACATAAATCAGTTACCTGTTAGAGCTTTTATGACATTTTCGATGTAGCAATGTTTACATCGAGTGGAAGGTATATCAATATATATAATTATATCAATACATCATCTGCGCTCATAGATCGACATGAAGGAGTCTCCATGAGTACAGTACCCGCGACCATCCTCCGAGTCCGGGAGTCGGCACAGCTCTCAAACATGAAAGATAACGTTTATCTGATTTAACTATTATATCATTCACCGCTCATATGAGCCCTCATAGCACAAGTGATCCTAGACTTTATTCAACAGGTTTACGATCGATGATCGTCTATCGCCGCCACACACGCCGAGGGTTACGTAAAACAAAACCAGCCGGTTGGACATCGCTCGACCAATTTTATTAACTCCACATTATTTATTTACAAAGGTATAAAAAGATGTTGCACAATATCACATTCACTGGCTCGGACTGGACTTGCATCACCAATAAATTAATCGGACGCTGGACCCTTCGGCGACAGCGTCTCCATCAGCATACATCAGCCGGTAACGGTGATGGAATACCAGACCAGTGATGCGAGAGCCGCCGCTCCGAAATATTCGAAGCGGCGGCTAGTTCGTTTCTTAGCTCTATAACCTAGGTTCTTATCTAATACTGGTGCGGTCTAGTGGTGGCCGACATTGTCGATCTGGCTCTGCAGGTTGTTGATCACCTCCGAGGGGAACTGGTCGCCGAGGATCTCGAACAGGTTGATCCTCTGGTTGCCGGGGATGGACTCGTAGGCCGCCAGCTCGATGCCTTCCTGGACCTGCAAACATCATTGTTTATTTATAAGTTGTACTCATCGCAATGCTGGACAAGATGCTACAGAACATTAGAAAGGAGGAAAATTAGAAGATGTGCATGTTATATGTAACTGGTGTTTTAATGACGGCTCGATGGGTACAGATAACAAAATGCCACGTTCCGTTATGTTAACCGCAGTAACGTTCGTGATAGTTGTCTCTGTGGAATCTTTAACTAAATAATGTTATACAAGATGTGGGCAGGTTTTTGTTAATAAACGTTCGTCGTATTTACTAGCTGCGCTTGTAGCTACTCGCGCTTTACAAAAGAGTTTTTTTTTTCAGTCAAGTTTTACAGAGCATGCAAAATTTAAAATAATCAGATTATAAGCTGTAGACTTATAAATACAAAAAAAAAATACGATTGTTTTGTACAGGATGGTTGTGCAGTAGAAAGTTTGTCCGTACCTTCTGAATCTCAGCGTCTTTCGGGATGAGGTGTGTGTTCTGCGCCTGCTTGATGGCTTCCTTGGTGTAGGCAGCACCCTCGCGCTGCGGAGCCGCCGCAGCCGCCGCCACCAGCACCACCAGGCACAACACGTACGACTGCATGCTTCTGGACTTCGGAGTTACACACTCTGACTAGATCGTGGAGAAAAAGCTGAATTAAATAGAAATGCCAGTATCCATGTAAAAACTTATACAATAGCTGTATGATGGTGATAAAAGTGTGTGTGAAAAATGCACTTGAAGGGTCACTTATCAGTAGTGATAATACGGACCGCATTATCACTTTAAATCGGGTACAGAGGTGGTGTCGGGTGAGTATTATCAAAGACGTAAACCATTCGACAGGATCAAAACACTGTGTGTAAGACTTATTTGTCACGATAGTGTTACATGATGGGACAAAGATAGAGCTTTCATTTAGAACTTTGTCGCACTTTTGTCAAAGTGAACCAATCTGGCTGAACCAGAAACACCACGACGGTCTACTTCCTCCGTTCACTGTTACAAAACTGCGCGGTAGCTTCTCGATCTTCCTATCGCGTTACGTAATATCACTCGCGGGAAAGCGCTCTAATCATTAGCACATACACTGTTACCACTTGAACACATTGACACTACAGGGACTCTGTGGGCGGATGTTTCGACCTATTTAGTGTGTCGGGCTGCATGCAGGTGGGCAGGTCTCACCTGTTAGTTAGTTCGGGAGTGACCCGCGCGCGCCGCGACCCCGCTGATATAGGCGCCCCCTCCCCCGCGCCACTTTCACCGCGAGGAGCGCCTGCGCAACTGTCCTGACGATCCGTCCAGGCCATTAAATCCGCGCCATCGTCCCTAATTGATTTATTGAAATTACTCGCGTGCTTGGCGACATCATCGGCTGACATGAACGTTTATTTTATTCATAACTTTTTGACATAAAAACTCATTACTGTCATATTTTACGAGAGTAATTATTTAAATGTCAGAATCGTTTTATTTTAATGTATATTTCTTTTAATATGACACTATTTATGGAAATTTCTTAAGGTTTCTGGCTAACCATACGTGTAGCATAAGTCAGTACAACTGTAAAATTGTTATTAGACGACGTCATTTCAACATAAGAGAAGCAAATCTCAAATTAATATAAGAGTAAGAATGACTTATTTAACTGTGTGCTCTATGGAACTTCCCATCGGCAACTTGTCAGGAACAAAAACTTTAACAAACTAATAATGAGCATTGATATATACAAATGCAAAGAAAAATTAGACTGCACCGCTGGATGAAGAAGCATGAAACTTTACTCGGGTGTTTTTTATATAACGTAGGCTATGGTTTTGAAGATGCATCCCCTAAAACGGTTAAACAGGGAACGAAGAAGCTCATACAAACTTTCATCCCTTATTTAATTAACTCCTTTTGGGGGATGATTTTACGAAAAACGATGATACAACTAACACGTATTTATAACTACTGTTACTAACTAAATTATATACAAACTTTCATCCTCTAATAAACCCCCTTAGGGGAAAAGCTTTCAATAATTCTTCCTTAAAGCTCACTTTTGTATATGCAAAGTTTCATGCTTCTAGAGACAGCGGCTAGGCTATGCGTTGTCTGTAAGTGAATTAAAAATCTTGTAGGTGATAAACGGAAAAGCCACAGATGAGGACAGAATAATTAATTACACATTGGCTTAATTGTAAGTTCTATTCAATTTGGCTCCACCTGCCCGCTGGCGTTACTTCAAACGCTTATTTCGTGGCCTCACATTTAGAAGAGGATTAAAGGCAGTAGAGCGTCGGAATCGAACGCAAAAAGTCACTTAGTATCAATAATACAAGCGATACACATCCGGATTGCAACATTACTCCATCGGCGACGTGGTTCACGTATGAGAATGCACTCAGGTCTTAAATTATTTATTTTATAAAAGTTTTTTTTCGAAAGTCACGTCTTGACGATGACGAGGTATCTGGCATTAGATGCATGGACTATAGATACTTACGTATGAAACACACTTCCTGACTGAGCAATGATAACACGTTATTGTGAGTAAAGGCATATAATAAGTATAATGTGGACCTGAATGTATACGGTACAGTACATAGGTTTGTCACTGCTTACTCTTTCATCTGTTGGTAAAGTTGTTAGCCGTGAACAGCTAAATCGATTTTGATGAAAGTGAAAGAGCTGGTGGACAAAAGAAGCTAGTCCTTTTATCCCGGAAATTTTCGTTGGAAAAAGGCGGGTGTAGGGCGCAGCTCAAACAATTTTTTTATAATTATCGCTTACGATCCGTTTAGTTTTTTTATTTCATAGTTAATCCGCCATAACATTACATATTCTGTGAAAATTTCAACTGACTATCTATTGCCATACAGCCGTTTAATCTTCTTCTTCTTACGAGTCGATGTTCCGCAAAATACAATTCTATTTTCAAATCAAGTTTCTAGACCAGAACTTTGCCACCCCAATGGCACTCTCCGTGGCTTCATTCAGGTCGTCTTGTGTGCAAGTTGTAGGACGCGCTGCACAGTCCATCAAGTGTGTCATTGTTTGAGGGTTCACACCACAAAGACATTCGGTGTCAGAGCCCTTTATATAACCCCACTTTGCCATATTATCCCAACTTCGGCCCACTTGAGACCGAAGTCGGTTCAGGGTTTTCCAAGTGGGCCATTTAATGGGCCAGCCGTTTAATGGCAAGACAGACGGACAGGCGGACAGACAAACAAACATCGTAGAGGCGTAATGGTCTATTCCACTTTGATCACTTGGGTGATATCACCTGGGTGATAAAAGACGACTCTTTAGTCGATATGATCACCTGGGAATATAATCACCTGGGTGATAATAGGCGACTCCATTTAAATTATTATTTGAGTATCCTTTGATAGGGTCCCGTTTTTACCCTTTGGGTACGGAAGCCCTAAAAAATTATGCAGCCCATACATACAGCGTGTGGTTTTACGTATACGTACGTTGCGACAGGCTCTCTAATGAATTCGCGACAGCCTGTAGAATGTATCAATGATGTATAATTTGCAAGGAATTCACATTGTACCTAACCTGTCCTAGTTGCCTAACTCTTTGCACAGATTATTATATCCAGTTAGGATAATTATTGTTATGTCACCCAATATAACAAGATAACATAACCAGTTAGCTAATTTTTAAATTGCTACAAAGTTATTTAAAACTAAAAACTTTTAGTCTTTAGTTTTAAATAACTAAAAACTAAAAGTAAAACTAAAACTACTAATAATTTTGCAGGAAAGCAGTGGACAAGGCTAGCACAGGACCGGTAAAGATGGCGCGCTGAAGAGGAGACCTATACCCAGCAGTGGGTGGAGAATGGTTGATGATGATGATGATGAAAAACTATTAAAGCTTTTGAATTAAAAATTTAAATAGCCTTAAGTAATATACAAATATATCCAATCAAATATAATGTTTTTTTTAAAGTAGCTGTTAGTTTTCCGAATATAATAAAATAAAATAAAAATCTTATGAATTACTTCTATACTAATATTATAAAGAGGAAAGATTTGATTGTTTGTTTGCATTGAATAGGCTCCGAAACTACTGAACCGATTTGTAAAATTCTTTCACTGACGGGAAGCTACACTATGCCCGGGTAACATAGGCTATAATCTATACCCGTGCGAAGCTGGGGCGGACCGCTAGTATTTAATAAAAGCAATACAAATTCGAGTATGAAATAATGATATCCTATTTTTACAAGCTTTTATTTAACTTGCAATGTATGTATGTTTGTTTGTTTGTTGGGGTGGAATTTTGCAACTAAATTTTAGATATCTTCTATCGATTGAGCTGAAATTTGGCATAATTATGTAAGTTCGGTGACATAGCAATTGTATGGTACCTTCGAGCTGGTCTGACGATACAGACAGAAGGTGGCCATAGGAACTTCTAAACGAAACGACGTAATCCCGTCGAGTTTGGGTTCATTGGATTTGTCTTCCCAAGCACTTTGGTCCTAGATGATACATTCAATATGGCGGACACCTCGAGATGGCGGACAAAATGTTCACATCATGGGCATCAAATGACAGGGTTTGCTGAGAAGAATACGAAAAACCTTGTATTTAAAAAGTTTTTTTTTAATTAATATAGATTATTATCTTAAAATTGTAATTGAGAATATCGGTTTTTTCTAGGCAAGCGTGCTCCAATGTAGACCGCATCATCACTTATCATCAGGCGTGATGTTGGTCAAACGCAAAACTATTTTTTTTTTTTTTCAAATTACTACTATTAACACTGCTATGAAACAATAAGCTAAATGAATCCAGTATGTGATTGTAGGTAATGGCAGAACCCGCCTTAATTAGAAAACAGACTCCGCAGTGAGCAATAATATCTGTAACTCTGTAATTATAAGCATAATGCCATTGGGTAACGAGCAACTCGTCGGTTATTGTGTATTCTATTAAATTAACGAGAATGTTCAAGTTTTTGCAAAATAAAATGAAGCAACGGTGTGCAACTGCCCGTATAATACATTGCCACCCAATACATTGGAGTTTATAAAAGTGTAAGCGACATTGAGCTGTGCTTGTCACCGTAAAATACGTTTTCATCCGTAGAGGGAGAAACCAATATATAGGTACTGAGTCTATATGTTTTCATCTTATCAACTCGGAAAGGTTATTTTTATCGTTCAATTTCTACGCGCATAACAGCGTTTTTCTGCTAACGTGGAAAGTTAATTCGAAATTCAAATGTGTGTCGAATTTGGACATTATTCAGTAATAAAACTTTCAAACCTCTTTTGAATTACACCTCAAACCAAAAAAATAAATAGATTGAATCAAGAAGGTTCATATCTAAACTCAATGCATTAGCCTTCAGCCACAGCCTTCAGCTTTCTTATTTTATGTCACCGTGATTCTAAGCAAGGATGTTTTATATTAAATACCCTATACTAGCTAGAGGTTATGAAACGTCCTTGATTCTAAGTAATTGAAATGAAATTAATTCACTAAAAATAGGGTTATACACAGACTGTAGGTAATTTAGTTCTATTATTTTACATTACTCGGCATGTGAATTTATGCATAACAATAAATTTTAATATAAAAAAAGGAAAGCACAATGCGTTGTAAAAATTAATATTAGTCAACGATATATTACTAAACTACGTATGTTATAAGAATATTGGTAGATGGTACCGTGGTACCTACATCAAAAGAAATAAATCGGAAAAAAAACCTCTGCCCGCAAAGAAAAATTCATAAAATAATATGTACTCGTGCGAAGACAAAACGAACAGAAAAAAGTCATCATCATCATCATCAGCCAGAAGACGTCCACTGCTGAACATAGGCCTCCCTCTTTAACCTTCACACTGAAAGACAGCCTGCCTTTTGCATCCACTGGATGCCAGCGACTCTCACTATGTCGTCGGTCCATCTAGTGGGAGGCCTACCTACGCTGCGTCTTCCGGTTCGTGGTCTCCACTCAAGAACCTTTCTTCCCCATCGGTTATCGGTTCTTCGAGCGATGTGGCCTGCCCATTGCCACTTCAACTTGCAAATTTTAACAGCTATGTCGGTGACTCTGGTTCTTTACAGAAAAAAGTAGTGCACATTAAATAAATCGTGGCCATTGATATAGACATACGAGTATAAGATCGTTGATCGTGGCCTAATTTTTTCTTTATTTTGTTGTAGAATACCTTTGAATACATAATAAAATGAATGCTAGAAATCGCGACTATTTTCTTCGCTAATGTATTTGCGTGTGGTGCCAACTGAATCCTTTGCTTGCTATAGATTCAATACCAGGCACACCGCCACCGCCATGTAACAACTTCGCAGTCTAAAATTTCAATTTCACTGCCAATAGTGCCATTCGAAGGATTATAATATCGAACACACTTTAAAATGTATGCGCGCTAAGCGCCTGAATATTATGGAAAACCGAGGCACTTATCATAGCTCCATATTCTGACAAAAGTTCCAGTAGAGTTATCTCGATCATTACGTTGACATCTCGCGTCGCCCTCGGCAAGGCTTACCCAGGTTACGCCATTGTTCCATAACAAGTTCCAGATCAAGTACTCAGGTTACTCAAAGAGAATGCTCAAAGCTCGCTCAATAGTTACGTTACAAACTTGATGATCATGCCTTTTATGGTGTGTCCACATTTGTGACGCTTGGACATAACATAACACAATACACTTCTCATCAAATATTCATAAATATTGATATGCTGCCCGCGGTTTTATCCGTTATCCCACAGGAGTCGTTTGTTCAGATTAAAAGTAGCCATGTGTTAGTCCAAATTGCAACCTATAATAACACAAATTTGTAGCCCTAAGTTTATCTTATGTTTAACTGCTTAATATCTAATATGTATTTATATTTACAATAGCTGTAATAAAATAACTTAACATAGTATATCGTTAAGCTTGCATTTGTACACAACTCTTGCTCAGAACCCCAAAACACAGGCTTCCTCGCCTAGTTTGGGGATCACTGTTAATCTGTACATGTACAAATATTTTTGGTAATAAATATATTATTATATGCACATATATTTATTTTCATTCTTAGATTTAAGTTTTTTTTACAATAATATATAAAAACAAAATATTATAAAAAAAACCTAAACCTAGAGTGCCGCCGGCAGCGGGGCAGGGCCCAAGCTACCGGTGGTTAGGGCTGCAGAGTGAGGAACCTCCTGACAATACGTGCTGTGTCAAGGATTACCGCCTTCTGCATCTGACCCTTGACCCAACCATCCAGCGAGAGCCTCTTAAGGTGTTGGTCGAGGCTCTTCGCTATAAGACCGTTCACCGATACGACTATCGGGACAATGATCGTCGAGTCAACATCCCACATGGCGGTAACCTCGTGAGCCAAGTCAAGGTACTTGCTGAGTTTGTCCTTCTCGGCCTTCACGAGGTTCTCGTCATGCGGGATGGTGATGTCGACGAGCACTGCCCGGCGCTGGGACCGATCGACCAACACGATATCAGGCTTATTGGCGACAATAGTCCTGTCCGTGATGATAGAACGGTCCCAGTAGAGCAAAGCACGACCATTCTCGAGAACTGGCGCTGGTGCGTACTTATAGTACGGCACCTCAGACTCCACAAGGCCGTATCGAAGGGCAAGTTGCTGGTGGATGATCCTGGCCACCTGGTTGTGCCTGTGCAAGTACTCGCCGTTAGCAAGATGCGAACAACCGGAAATGATATGTCGGAGAGACTCTCCAGGACGGTGGCATGCCCGACAGATGTCGACCGTACCGTCCTTCATGATATATTTCCGGTAGTTGTTCGTCTTGATAACTTCGTCCGCAATCGCACAGGCAAAACCCTCGGTTTCCCCAAAGAGGTCACCGAAACGTAACCAGTTCACCGACGGTAGCAGGTCCACATCGGGCCCTGTTAGGGCCCGATAGAACCGCCCGTGCAGCTCCTTGCCCTTCCATACGTCCCTGCGATCCTCGATGCTCAGCACCGATGGTTTGCGCCAATTCTCGTTTGCCAAGGAGAGCGGTGTGAGGCCCCTGTCAACAGCCACAACATCACGATGCATCCCACTCTCGCTGTTACGGAAAAAATCCCTGAGACTGCACACTTCGCGGTTGTGTAGGTTCTTGGCATTTAAAAAGCCTCGACCCCCCCACTTCCGCGGAATGTACAGTCTCATAACAGACGAGCGTGGGTGTAGCATGCGATGTGATGTGAGCAGTTGACGGACCCTCCTGTCCAGGGCGTCCAGCTCAGTTTGAGTCCACCTCAATATGCCAAAGGAGTATATGAGCAAAGGCATCACCCAACCGTTGAAGGCACGCACCTTGTTGCCGCCAGACAAAAGACTGTTAAGTACTTTTGTTAGGCGACAAAAGAAGCGCTCCTTCACCGATTTTTTGATGTCCTCTACCGATATACCCAACGACTCTGACATACCGAGGTATTTATAGGTTTCGACCTCGGAGAGAGATCTGAGAGTCATCGCCTCAGAAAGCTGTAAATTTGGAGAATTCACAACTTTCCCTCGCTGTACATGCATGACCGCACACTTGTCTACACCGAACTCCATCCTGATGGCGCTGCTAAAAACCTCTGTGATTTTTAGCAGCTCCATCAAGTCCTGGCGTTTTGGTGTAAACAGCTTGAGATCGTCCATGTACAGCAAGTGAGAGATGACTTGACCATCTCTTCGAAGCCGATAGCCTAGTCCTGAATCCTTCAGCAAAGTGCTGAGAGGGTTCAGAGCCAGGCAAAACCACAATGGACTAAAACTGTCACCCTGGAATATGCCTCGCTCAATCCTTAACAAGTCCTGCGGGCCAGAGGTGCCGTGCCCACTACCTGGTTGACGAAGGACTGTGATCCACTGCCTCATACATGCGCTTAAGAATGATTTTAGAGTTGTATCAATTTTATACAACTCTAAAACCCTCTCTAGCCATGAATGAGGCACTGAATCATATGCCTTCTTATAGTCAATCCAGGCAGCGGAGAGGGCTCCTCTATTTCGCCGGACTTGCTGGCTAATGGCCGTGTCGATGAGGAGGAGCTCCTTAGTATCACGGGACCCAACCCTACATCCATTTTGAGCGTGGGCCAAAACGTTGTTCGCAACGATGTGCGCGTTAATTTTATTTCTCAAAATGGATGTAAGGAGCTTGTAGATGGTAGGCAAGCACGTGATGGGTCTGTAATTTTTGGCTTCCGTGGTACTACCGGACTTGTGGAGCAGGAAAGTGACACCGGTGGTCATAAAGCTGGGAAGGGAACCGAGCTCAAGGGCTTCTTGGAATTGTGTCGCCAAGCGATCATGCGAGCATCGAATCCATTTTATCCAGAAGTTGTGCAACCCGTCCGGCCCAGGACTTTTCCAGTTCTGTGCCGTACGGATCGCACAACTAACGTCTACGGAGTCTATTAAAATAGACCCCATGGGTTCGATGGACTCGCATTCCCCGCTCGACAACACGCATCCAATCACCCTCCGTGTGCTCGACGGGCACCGACCAGATACCGCGCCAGAAATTAATCATGGCACTTGCATCTGGCAGCTGCCCGTCACTCACACGTTGCTCAGTTTCTTCCCAGCCTCGGTACACCTTCCTCTGGTCACTTTGGAAGAGGCGATTCTGCCAGTATCTATCCACACGCTCTCTGTAGCGACGAATACGGTTTGCCCATGCATAGACTTTCTGCTTCAGATAGTCGATGCGTTCCGTGACATTGGCTAGATAGTGCTGGGGCCTGATATCGGTCCCAGCGAATGCCTGAGTCACGAAACGCATTACTCGGGGGCGATTATTCCCCCGCCTGAAGCAGATTAGCTTTGCAATGAGAGTCCTGAAAGTGCTGATACGCCGCTCGATCCGCACTTGCCATGCGGGCACCCCCCCGGCGGTTCGCGGTGCACGGTTAGTGTCCGGGAACTTAACACGTGCAACGCGACACGCCGCGATGGCACCGCAGTACAAGATCGAGTGGGTATCAACTAAATCTTCACTAGCCCTCAAATATGGAGCTAGCAAAGCATTCAGGGCTCCCATTAACGCTAAGTTACGCCTATGGGTGGGCAAACGTGGTAGTCGCGGCCTAGAATCAGGTGTGAACCGATACTGTGAAATCGCGTCCTCCAAAGCCCCCCTCAATTGCTCTCTCACCTGGTCGGAAACACCACTCGCCAAATCTCCCTCGTCGACAACGGGATCAGGCAATGCCGCTAGTGTCGCCACCGACGTCGGCACTGACGCCAATGTCGGGGCAGACGACGCGGCGGGCGTGTCCCGCGTCGAGACAGGAGACGGGCGAGCACGTTGTTCCTCCAGGCGGAGCCGATCAAGCACAGAGTCATCCAGCAGCTTACACCGGTGGATAGCCCGCACTTGATCCGATAATCGCTGGGCGGATACGGTGACGGTCGGTTCAAGGGCCTGGAACAAAGGAAGCATCCTAACACGGTACGCTGACAGGTTAGTTCCCCCCTCTGTAGCCCTGTAGTATGCGCGCATGCAGTTCTCGTTTATAACGGGAGTCCATCGCATGCGACGCACTACACCACCGGTAGCGGGGGCCGGGCGTGAGGCAGAATGCCCCACAGGCCCCAAGCGTGCCGGCAGCGGGGGACGTCCCCGTCGCGCAGGTGGAAGTGGCGGCGGTGTCCCGGGCCCGCTCGTGTCGCTCGACGAGCCGCTTGCCTCGCGGGTGGTGTGGTACTCCTCTTCACCCGACGAGGAGCTCGGAGACGACGACGAGGCGGGCGGTGGTGGAGGGCGTGCGTTTGTAGAAGCCGCCGCTGCTATTATATTATTATTATTATATTATTATATCTCCATAGGTATGACATTTTATACAAATAATATTATGTTAAAGTTATATGATTATTAACGGGATATTTACCGTGGTAAGGTTGTGGAATGAGCTCCCGATATTTCGGCGCAGTTACATGCACCATGTTCACGGGAAGACAAACAATAAAAAAAATACAAATAAAAAAGATAAAAAGATACAATACAATACACAATACAATATTTCTTTATTACACACCGAAAATACAAATGAAACTTAAACAAATAAGAGATATAGTTAGTTGAAATTTATATGTTATATGTTAGTTGAAATTACATAATATAACCTACTAGCGACCCGCCCGCCCGGCTTCGCACGGGTGTAAATTACGTGCGAAGCCGGGGCGGGTCGCTAGTTATATATATAAACCTTCCTTGAAAATGTATCTAACTGATGGTGAAAACCGCATCAAAATCCGTTGCGTGGTTTAGGAGGAGTTAGCGGCCATACAGACAGACGCGGAAAGCGACTTCAATTTATACTATGTAGAGATATCCATACGACATTTTATAAAAATATCTTTAAAGTTAAGTGTGGACAAACATACACTTTCACTTTCGCATTTATAACGTTAGAGTTAAAGAAACTAACAATGACAGGATACATATCAGATACACATGTCTTATGTGCCAAAATGCAGATGCATCTTTAGGGCTGAGGGTAAACATCGTGAGGCGGGTCCCAGGTGTCGCAAGCCGAGCCAGCACCACGGTCGAGTGAAGCAACTCTTCTTACTGCTATGGATATGAATCACTGATAATTGGTCGTTACACTGTTTGTTAGTTGCTCTTTAACTCTATCGACTGCAGACTGAGAGATTGTGCCGAGGAATCTTTTCAAATGGTTATTGTTGGCAAAATGCGAAGGCAATTCGAGTCGTTAGATCGTCGGGGTCAACTTACTCACCTAGCTTAACACAAAGAAAAATGTTAGTCTAAAACGTACATTCAATGTAAATATTACTTGCCCACTAATTAGGCACAGATAAAGTGAAACTGTTAAAACTTATTTTAAAATAAATAATAGGCTTGCGTGTAACCACCATCACTTTATTACTGAACCAACGAAATTACCAGCTTCATGTCAGCCAACTGGTAATTTCGTGACACTCGCCATTGGACTTACTCGTCTTGATTGAATCAGGCGTTACATTGCGGATTTTATTGGAAAAGTTATCTTTTGATTATAAATTAGTTTCAGGGGTAATTTATTGATGAAATGTCGATATTCACGTCAAATAACAAAAATGTTAACTTAAAGTGAGAAACATTAACATAATAATTACTTACAAAATTAAAAACTAATACTAAACTAAATTAAATTCAGGTAAGTTAAAAAGATATTTTTGTTTCAGATTTAATTAATATTTGTTTCAAGTTAGATTTATAATTAACAAATATAATTTATAATTAACAAAGTTCTGCAAAGTGAAACATAAAAAAACTAATTTCTAATTTCTTTGTACCTGATATGAGGAAGCGGAATTAATAGAGTGGTGTTTTTAAAAAACATTTTAACCCGTCTTCGCTAGTATAATCAAGAATAAAATATAGCTGCAATCTACCAAGTTTCGTCAACGCCTACCTTTTGAATAACATTCTTAGGTTGCGTAAAACTCAGGCTGGAAAGGGCTGAGAAGATAGATGGTAACGAATTATTATTGGTATGTAAAACGTAAGTGAAGAGTTATGATTGATAGCGCAGACGTGAGAGGTTTCAGCGACGCAATAGGTAATAACAGTTTGAAAGTGTTGCGGAGTTCAGCGAGGTGAGATGTTGCGCCGCCGCCGGTGCGCCGGGTCACCGGCTATTGTTCCGAGGTGGCTGCTGCCTGCATCTGATGACTATAATATGTAATACTCGACCTGTGAATCTTTGAGCTGCATTCTCGTAGGTTTAAAAAAAAAACAAATTTAAAGATGTTACGCCCAGTTTAGTGAACCAATAAAATATATATATATATAAAAACGCATCTCTTCTCTATCTCTACATAGTATAAATTAAAGTCGCTTTTCGCGTCTGTCTGTCTGTATGTCTGTATGGCCGCTAACTCCTCCTAAACCACGCAACGGATTTTGATGCGGTTTTCACCATCAGTTAGGTACATTTTCACGGAAGGTTTTTATATATATAACTAGCGACCCACCCCAGCTTCGCACGTAAATTGCACCCGTGCGAAGCCGGGCGGGCGGGTCGCTAGTTTTATTATAAAATTAATCTTGTTTATTTCGTAGATCACTAAAAACGAACAAGAAGCTTCAGAAAATAAAAGAACAACAGCTTAAATAATATTAAAACTCCTTGGTGGCATGTGGCCAGTATACCACAACAAGGAGTCATCAGCACTGTGGTCATACCTGTGGGAACTTTTCCTGGAGTACCTGCTAAGTATTATTGTCTAAATAATTTGTAGGTGAGTAATTTTATCGTAACGCGCAACCTTTCACAGTACGCTTCCTGGGTTCAATTTCCAAGACAAGTAATTAATTTTTAATCATACTAATATTATAAATACGAAAGTGTTTGTTTGTCGTTGTATTTGTTTCTCTTTCACGCAGCAACAAAGCTACGGATGGGCGTATTTTTTTTTGCATAGAGATACCTAGTTTGAGGGCTGGAGAGTGACTAGGACTTTTATCAAGCTACAAAAACCCACGGGACGCAGCTAGTTACCCATAGGCACAAAAAAAATATGTATTATTTGTGGCTTGGTGTGGATGTCTTGTTGTTTCCCTAGTACCTATACAGGTTTACGCGGACAGACAGGGAGTACGGGAAAGCCGAAAGGGGTATAATACCGATAAATAATTGTGATATATTTTTTAAATAAGACTAACTCTGATATCGGAAAAAACAGCTATTCCATAGAAAACGGTCATTTAAATACTTTACAAAATGTATGGAATAACTGCCTTTTTTGTCGTGGTTTCGGGGTTTATTGTTCGTAATGATGAGTATCGCGGACGTCTTTCGGCTCAGTACACTATTAGTACCTATCCGCGTAACTCCGTAGACATATCCCCAGAAACAGTCAATATTAATTAAGAAAGAGACAGGGGGTACCTATGTACCTATAAGTACACCGAACAGACATTTTTGTGTCATCTTTATATCGATGGGTGATCGCGTCGTTTTGTCAATGAGTTTTTTTTTTAATTTATTTAATAATAGGCTTGCGTTTGACCGCCAATTCGCTTGATGTCAAGCGATGATACAGTCTACGGTAGTATCTACTGCAATGAGTATATTTTGATTGTGTTTGCAACTCCCAGCAACCGGTTTAACAGACGCGCTACTTGCTCATCTCCTTCACTGATTGTGAAGCCCAGAATTAGGATGATGCCTATTCATTTTCGCTATGTTTACAAACAGTTAGCAGTAGGTACATGTAGGTCACCAGCCGCCCGCAATGGTCACCACAGCGGCGACCTTCTGCCCTGTCTGGAGCGACCATCTACGGCAGCCCTGCTACAGAATAAAATAGCAGTTACTATGTCAGCACCACGTTACGCTTGCGGTTAGCATTCGCTAATGGCAACTCTTGCGTAATTATGACTTCATTATGAATGCAAGCTAAGAAGAATATTAGGTCTTACATTATTAGAAAGCCTTCGGAATACCTT
The DNA here is from genome assembly GCA_932305915.1 of Agriopis marginaria. Taxonomy (NCBI): domain Eukaryota; kingdom Metazoa; phylum Arthropoda; class Insecta; order Lepidoptera; family Geometridae; genus Agriopis; species Agriopis marginaria. The sequence continues at coordinate 420,501 of OW029919.1, forward strand.
ACAGAGGCCGTTGAAGCCCCATGACTCCGAGATAACCTTCTCACGGATTATAACGGGTAATGCAACGATTCGCACAGCACAGGCGGCATCAACGACAAAGATTTCTTTGTTTAGGTTCTAAGTAGATATTAAAGCAAACTAGTGAACTAGTGTACTCATTTGTTTGCCAATACACAAACAAATTATCATACTTAAATTATAAATGCAAAAGTGTGTTTGTTTGTTCCTCCTTCGCGCAGCATCAGAGCAACGGATTGTCACAAATATTTAGATATACGGGGTGTAAGGGGAACACTCTCGAAGCCAAAAGAAGGTAATTGTACTCATCATTATGTACCACTTTTAGTATGGGATTATATTTTTTTCGCGATTTCAGGGCTGGTCCCATAGGGTTCATAATGATGAGTACAATTACCTTCTTTTGGCTTCGAGAGTGTTCCCCTTACACCTGTATAGCGACTGGCACGCGAGTGAAGGTTAGTTAGTTATAATACAACTATGTAGCTTAGTAATCAATTAGTAGGTAATTAATTAGACAAATATGTACTTAATTTGACTAATTACCCATTTAAATTATATAGGTAGACCTAAAGCCTCAATTCTGCATTAACTTTATTTCTCATAGAAACAATGATGAACCCTACTTAAATGTCTGGAACTATCGGGGATGTCGTTAATGAAACACAACACTCAGTCTAGGTTTTTTATTTGTAAAAAACAATAAAATTAAATAATACAGTGAGCACATGCGCTTATTGCCCGGGAAAAGAAACTGTCTTCCGGGGCAAGAAGCCGCACCTACGAGTCAACTGAACCGACTGCAGACAATATACACTCGGGAACTGAACGGACTGACCATGGACAACTTCGGGCGCGACCCTCAGCTGGACTCTATTCTGGCTCATTCTTACAGGAATATGCAAGCTCCAGGAGATAATTGAAGATCGTTTCTCATTGTGCGCAAAGTATCGTGTCCGAAGTTGCCGAGTCGTACACCAGGGTTCATAGGTAAATACATAATTTGTTCCTTAATATCTATATACGCTTGAGCCTTCCCACACATTCCGAATATGTCCATCGTAGTACACCGCCACTAAGTGCAACAACAAAAGTAGTGCGATCACATTCAATAACCTAATCTACGTCTAAATATTTCCTAAGGTAGACAAAATGTATATCAAATCGTTTGTACCAAATGTAGCGCGATACCGAGAGTCGCGCGGGCTTGTTCGAGTGGCGGAGGGACTGGGTGCAACTAGGCTAGAGGCCGGGGGACGGGGTAGGGCGCTGACAGGTCTGTGGTTGAACCACGCTAGGGCCCGTCAGCAGGTCTGCGCGTGTCACGTAGGTAAATACTAGCAGCTAGCGGGAATGGCAACGTGGCGTCGGCGCGGGACCGCGCGGGCCCCGCTGTCACTTGTTGACTAGCTTGGTTGCTTATCGATCACTCTACTCTCGATCTCTCACTAAACAAATAAATTACTTATCCGCTAACACGAAGGGCTACAGACTAACTTCGCTTCATAATTTGACACATCACGACCGACGCGTGCCGCGTCCTCGCTCCCTAAACTATCATTATAAATAATTTGTCCAGCTAATACCTACATACGACAGATCCGACCGGCTCAGATATACGAGATAATGGATCCGGTCGCGGAGTGAAGGCGCCCGCGACGGACGACTGTCGAGGAACCTTCCACGGACTCGGACGATTGTAAACCTAATAGTCTCTACGTTAACTTACAGTTTCAAGAACGAAACTTATTTCCTAGAAAATGCTGATAGCTGAGGTTCCATCGGGTGCGCGGCGGCAGGCCTCACTGCGGCGCGGTGGTCGCGGGCTCCACTCCGGCCTCGGTCGCGGGCTCGGCTCCAGCGACTGTCGCGGCTGGCACCGGAGCCTTCTCCGGCGACTTGTCCTGCACGACCTTGGTTGGCCGCCTGTGGATCGTCGGCACGTACGACTTATTGATTATCTCTATATCTTTTTTCTCAGTTTTGACTTCCGGCATGTCATCAGATACATTGTCGATGATGGGTCGGCGCGTGGTCGGCTCCACCTTGTCGTTGGGCGGCGGCGAGTCGGTGATATCACCATCCTCGTCGTCCTCGATCTCGACAATCTTTTGTTTGTTTGTCGGAGTTCCGCTTTTGCTCTTGTGCGATGGAACTTCGGTAATGGAGTTTTGGTTGAAGTTGCTGTTTTTGCTCTTGTAGCCGGCGTTGACCGGTATTAGTTCTTCGGAGTCGACTGTAGTGGTGGAGGCGAAAGGATGCGTGGTCACTGGCGGCTCGCTGTGGTCGTTGATTGACGCGACGTCATTCACCAGCTTGATGAAATCCATCAAGGCATTCTTGTTTCGGTCAGAATGGTCGATGATGGCGGCATTTTTTTCTGAGTCTCCGGCGATTTTAATTAGCTCCACGGCATCTGTGGCGGTCTCGGAGGAACCGAACGACGTCAGAATAAATTCTGTGGTCTCGACGTTATCGGTGGCACCATTTTCGTTGCCTTTAGAGACTGTGATCACTTCGGAACTGGGCGAGGAAAATTTGTCGGTAGTAGTGTGGGAATCGACGCTGGATAGGTCCGTATCTCTCGATACGTTCTCTGAGGCTTCATGGGGGTTTTGATCGCTAGTTTCGATGGGGAGTGAACTGAGTTCAGTTTGTGACGTCACTTCCGTCGGCACATTAGATTTTGCTATTGAATTGGTGGTTTGATCTTGTAAAGTGGTAGAACTCTGTTGTGAGGTAGAAGAATCTGTCGGCCTGGCGGTATGATCGGAACGTGGCGAAGTAGCGAAAAAGCTAACTTTTTCTGTTGGCATTTCTGGTTCTTCCGTTGTATACTCCTCAGATGTTTGTGGCGCCGGTGGTTCTTCAGTGATAGCGTCTAACTTTTTAGATGTTTTTGGCTCCTCAGTCGTATTTTCCTCAAAATTTTTAGGTACTTCAATAGACATATCTTCAATGCTTTTTGAACCTTCTGTTATTACAATAGATGTAGCCGAAGATTCATTTGCAGCCGCAGTTGAAACCACTGTAGAGGCAAGTTCCCTGGTTTCTGTTGTCGTAGATGCAGCTGTGATCGTTGACGTCACAGTAGGCGCAGCTGTCGTGGATGACGTCACGGTCGATAAAGGTTCATTAGCGATTGTCGTCGATACTGTCTCCTGACTAGTCCGTGCTTCCTCAGATGCAGCACCAAGCGTTTCAGAAGGAATAGCTGATCTTAGTTTGACTGTAGGGTTTTCTTTCACAGCGGGTGCAACAGTGCTCGTCATTTCTAACTTTACTTTACTATTTTCAGTCGTGATATCGGCAAATTTTTCAGTAGTAGTCACAGAAGTATCTGGGAAGTATTTAGGCGTAGCCGTAGACGTCGACAGGTCCTTACTTTCAACTTCAGGTGAAGGAGTCACACTAGCAATGATTACTTCAGGGGTCGGGGCATGGTCCATGGGAATATGATCGGTATCAGCTGATGGTTCTGGGACGAGCTCGTCCCCGTGATTGCTCAGTACTGATAAATCATCAGGTAGTGGCGGGAAAGCTGGGTTATGATCAACGAACAATGATGGATCTTCTTCTTCCATTACTGGTGCTTTAGTCGTAGTCGCAACAGGTGCCGGTGCATTATCATTAACGACAAGCACAGCCATCGTATCGAGAATTGGTACGTTTGATGGGTATATTTCGCTGTTAATAGAATCTTGAGTCGATAAGCTTATCTTTGAAGGAGGAGTGTCGTTGCCTCCTTTGCTTTCGTCTGTTGGTTTTACTTCTGGTGACATTGTTTCAGTTGAATGAATTTCCACCACAGACGGAGTCTCCGGGTCGGGTTTGGTCTGATCAGCGTTTGAATTTTTTTCTGAAGTAGCTTCTCGAGTGATTAGAGGAGACTTAGATGAGGAGTATTCAGCGACTTCGATGCTTTGCGAAGGAAGGATCTCTTTGATCTTGACGTCAGTAATGGTCGGGATCTCGGAGACAGGCGTGATCTCTTTGATGGTGAATTTAGGTTCGGCATCTTTCGGCGGAGATGGTACGGTCTCTAGTAGCTTGACGGGAAGGCTGGGAGCCGACGGCATACCAGGGAGAGATGTTACGCCTGGAAATATTTTGATCATGATTATTGTAAGGTTTAATAAATAGATTTCTTTTCGCACATCTCTCCAGCGGGAGGCAACAGAGGCAATTATGGACGAACATATTGCATTTTAAAAAAGATTTGAAGAAATATATTTAGGAATAGGTTTGCTTTTGACCGCCAACTCGCCTGGTGTTGATGCGGTCTACGATGGAGCACGCTTGCCTGGAAGAATCCGAATCACTCGTGATATAAAAACACCCAGATTGTAACTATCGGAGATCACCCATTTCACCCGCGAAATACTTTAGGAAGGTTCTTGTAAATAATTATGACAAAAATATGGAAAATTCATTAAAAAATCTACTGTTTCCTCGTAGGTATGGTAAAATGTCCTCTACGTCACTTGGGGAATCACATGACTTAGACGGATTATGGGCAAATGCCATCCTCGTAAAAAATATGTTCGTTTACCCCAGTATAATTTGCTATTCGAGATCTGTGGCTATTCGTATCGAAACACATCATGGAGCATATTTTTTTCATGTGATACATCATTATGCTCTATTCGGCTTCGGTCAAGTTTTATTCATACTCTTTCTTTTATCTTTTCACGATAAACAAAAAAAAAACACTACTGTTTCTATTAAACAAACTATGTCTGAGACCTACGACGACCAAGATGAACGACGTGGAAGCATCCTCTGTCTCTACCTTCTTACTCTTCATTGGTTAAGTAGACCTCAATATTGACGCCATCATCATCAGCCAGAAGACGTCACTGCTGAACATAGGCCTCGCAACATTCAACCCGGCTGAAGATTCGCCATTTTTTAATTTTTTAATTCGCTACGTGAATGGTGAGATGTGGTTTGGTAGATAAGAGAGTGGAGTCACCTCTGAGCGGGCAGTTGTCGTACTCGGGGCAGCAGCGGCCGGGCACGAGCCGCGGCGTGCAGTCGTCGCGCACGAAGCACGCGATGCGGCGGCACACCACCTCCCCGCCCTGGCAGTAGCACACGCGGCACGGGTCGTGCGGGTCCACCAGCTTCTCTCCGTTCCCGTACACGCGCCCCTCCTGCTCGCATTCTGGAACATTGCACAACACTTGTTCATGAACTGCACACAGCTGCTTGTTAATGAACACCAAAAATTAAAATTTGTGTGTAACTTTATGTGTATTATGTATGGATTTTTGTTACAAATAAAATATTGTCTATTGTCTAAAACTGCACTCATGTAAAAAAGTGTATTATGTATGGCTCCTTTAACATATACTAAAATTCCTAAAATTATCAGAGAATTAAAATATTGGAATGTTTAAAAATAAACTTAAAACTTTAATAGCACAAAAAAGCTACTATGAAATTTCAGAATTCCTTAATGATAAAAATGTTTTGATATGTAATGTAGACTAAATAATTGACATTATTGACTAAATAATCTAGACTAGAAAAAATTTAATAATAATAATATCTTATATAGGTGGTTATAAACATAATAAACACTAACATAGAATTTTTTTTTTTTAATCTTTAACAAAAACGAATGAAAATTTACATAAAAAACTATCATTTGTACGCTGTAACAGGCAAGGACATGAGTTACGTCTCCATTCTTACGACCTTGTATGCTACTTTATATGTATGTGTACCACAGATACGCAATATACCATGTTCTGACAAATAAATAATTTGATTTTGAATTTGAATTTGACAGCACTGCGCCGCAATACAACTTCAAGACGTTTCGAAGGTGTTTCGTGCCCACAGTAACGCTTTATCACAAACGCACCCTTACGTAGGACCCTTGTGAAACGTGACGTGGCCGCGCACGTTACGTTCTATGCAGGTATTCAAGTCCCGCGCCTCCTGACGTTCACCACTATCGTGGTAGTGCAACTCACCGCACTGGTACGTGGGACAGCAGTGGTCGGGGCGGTGCAGCGCCTTGCAGCCGGGACGAGGCTCGCACTGCTCGTGCGCGCACTGCACGCCGCCGCGCGCAGAGCACGTGCAGCGCTCGCACGGGCTGGAGCCGGGGAACTCGTCTCCCGGCATGTACACCACATCCCCCAGCGCGCAGCTCCCTAGAAATGTAACAGATGTACTTTTAATTACTGAGCCGGTTATTTTTTATGAAATAAATGTCATGTCAGTTAGGAGAATCGAAAAGAAAAAAAACCTTCAGTCTTTTCAGTCGTTAAGAGTACGCCTATAGGGATAGTATCTCTTCTCTACATATAGTATAATTTGAAGTCGCTTTCCGCGTCTGTCTGTCTGTCTGTATGTCTGTATGGCCGCTAACTCCTCCAAACACGCATCGGATTTTGATGCGGTTTTCACTATCAGTTAGATTCATTTTCAATGAAGGTTTATGTATATAACTAGCGACCCGCCCCGGCTTCGCACGTAAATTACACCCGTGCGAAGCCGGGCGGGCGGGTCGCTAGTATAGTATAATTATAGGGTATAGTATATTATAGTATAATTAGTTAGTTTCAGCTGTTTGTTATCCGAATTGTGTAAAAAAATTGGTAATGCTATAATACTCTACCACCAAAGCTCATCATCTAAATTTTGTGAGTATTTGAAGCAGCGGAATGAAATACACTCGATTATGAATTGAAACAATAGCGTAAAATATAATTCCGAATGAAATATCTCCAAATCAGATATTGTTATCGCTGCTTTCTCCTCGCTTCTATGTAAATCGACTCATCTGTCTAGCTAGCAAAGTCAATTTATCCATCGCATGCCTTTCAAAACCAGCTTATATAGCGAAACAAATACTTTAAAAAAATTACCTTCTCTTAATCCTACATCTGAGCTGGTGACGTTCGGCAGCGGGCCCAGGGGACCTGTAGCAAAGAAACAACATGATTAAAATAATAATACATTCAATAAATTGTACCTATTAAGTAGATCCTTAGATTGGATTCCAGAGAAGTCGCGGCTGCATCGCCGCGCAGTATACGATCGCACCAATTCGCATCGGTAATGGCCTGGTAGATGGGTATAGGGAAAAGGAAATATGTACCTATGTTTAAAAACTCTGGTGCACTTAAATTCTTCTTAAATGTTTATGGTTTAGCATATAATTTGGTCAGTTCTGCTTTTTACTGAAAATAATGCATTGTTTACTTTTTAAAATTAAAACATTTTCTAACAGATTAAATAAGTGAAGGTGTCCATTTCATGTAGGTAGGTACATGTTTTCCTTACACCCCTTCTGTCGAGCGAGACAGATAGAGAGATAACAAGTAGTTCCACTGTCCCCAACTGTCATTCAAAGGCTACACGAGTAACTACGGCAGTTGTTACAATAATATTAAGGAAAGAAAAATAAAACAACTCAATGATTACCGTTTGTTCACTAAGTTGGTGCCATAATTCATACTAAGGATAAAAAAAGTTTAATGTTTAATTTACAAGTCAGCGTCTCAGGTAGTCCATTATTCCAGAGTAATTTGCGTTAAACACGGAGTTCCGGAACTGAAAAACACGCCATGAAACAACCCTTTCACCGCGGCGCACCCGCGGCGCGCCGGCCTCCGCTCGTCCTCGGCGCGCCATTATACTTGCCTCCACGGCGATGATTTACGCGCTACGCGCCGAATTACGTTGAATACCCTCACTTTGTGTCTCCTTTCATGTCGTGTTTCCGGACATTTTTCCGCGTTTTTAATTTTCTACGGATTGTCATGGTGATTGAAACGATTTAGGAGCGGTTGGGAAATGTGCGTGCTCTGTACCTACGAGTACTTATGTGATTTATAAAACATTTTTGACTGATTTTACCTTTTGATTGAAGTATGTGAGTTTGGATGCTATTAAAACTTTCAACTTTAGTATGTTACGTTTTCACGTTGGCGTCGTGTCGTAGTGACTGCGCTTACGCTGATTTACAACCGCCGTGTAACTCCAATATTGACACATCTTGCTTCCGATACATACAGAAAGTACATCACACATTAACGTTAATACTGTAGACACAAAGTATTTATAAATTTATTTATCTATTTAGCGCCCAAAATGGGCAATTTTCTATGGCATGTGTGACGAATAGAAACGTGATAGATAACAATAGATACGTACCTACATAACAACACGCGACGTCACTACCGTAATGTTTAACATAACTATAGCGTGCTTTACATATATTTGATACAGTGATCGAATGTTCCGCGCGTCGCGTTACGTCAGCGGGGCCTACTCTCCTCGTGTACAGGTCGTGTTGGCGCCTGATATTCGTGCGGGAGCAAATACACTAGATGTTGCGTGTGACTGCTCACGTCACTGTGGCAGGCGCTTCTTTCTTTTCTTTCCGTGCTCTACGATTACATGCAGCAGTTCGCGATTACCTACTACTATAAACGCAGGGCAACTTAGTGCTCAGCCATGTAACACCTACGCGCCTAATAAATGCATGTTTGCAAATCTTTGATATGCTGCATGCTTTATCTGCCAAGCAAAGATGTCATACCTACTTATACTACGTAGGTCTATGCTGCCAAGTTGTTTGTAAAATTGGGGATTATAAAATGTGTTTTATTTCCATTCTGAAAGCGTGCTGTACAATTAACCTACACAAAGCAACGTGCCCTTTTTCCTTTACATCTATTACTAATACTAGACTTTCTGTTTTCGCCAATTTTTTTTGTACATACATACTTAATTATTAGTCAGTTTTTTACCTAAGTTGTCTATAAGTTAAATATATTTTTATTGTCGTGTAAACTTTTCTTGTATCTTTATTGTATTCATAGTTCTTGTGATATTCCCACTGCGCAGGCCGCAGTCCTGGCGGTCGGGTCATGTATACTGGGGCCTTACGGTCAACTCGTTACGCGGTCTCAAACTAACGTTAAAACAGCTAAGTTCGGAAAATCACGCGAACGTAAACCTTAACGAGCCCAGATACGGTTTGCGGTCGCGCAACTTTTTTCATCACCTAAACTGGATTGCTTAAAAAAGCTAGCCGTAAGGCCGGTAACCGCGACCTCGCCCTCCTCCGGTCGCAGGGCGGCGAACTGTCTACGTAAGTAGGTATGAGTAAAGTTGTGTACATATCTACAACTAGACCTTTTAATACTTGACGTTAAGTAAATAGTAAAGCTCTAGTAGAACCGGTCGTGCCAGTTTCGTATTATGTTCGTACTATTCATTCGCGACCGCGCCCTTCGAGTGTCGAGGGCGGGCGGGGAACTTTATCTGGGGCGGCAGGAACTAACCTCACCAGCCTAAACTAGATCGCTGGTTATTGACTATTAACCTCTCCTTCAAGTCAGAGTACATAAAATCACCTATTTACTAAATAACGTTTTAATAATTTGTTGTAGGTACTCATAACTCAAGCGTCTATACTAATATTATAAAGAGGAAAGATTGGATTATTTGTTTGTTTGTTTGCATTGAATAGGCTCCGAAACTACTGAACCGATTTGAAAATATATTTCTAAAGGGGAAGCTACACTATCCCCGAGTGACATAGGCTATATATATATACCCGTGCGAAGCTGGGGCGGACCACAAGTTATCTATAAAGTTTACCGTATAACTGACGCGAAATATGACTTTATAAAGTCAAACGCTAGCAAAATGATTATTGAAGACTTTGGGAAAGTTATTTTTAAAATGTTACTTATTACAACATAAACTTATATGTATATAATAAAACTATCCAGGTACCTATTGAATAAGACAGCAGAACCTTCTATAAACTTACAAACAATTTTCTAAACCACATAAAATATAATATTTTTCAATAGAGTCTCTCTACTAACTAGTGTTATGTAGAAGCGTCTCTAGAACAGTACATTCAGCCAGTCGGTAGAGCAACACAGTTAGTTCCCGGACTCAAGGAGAGTCACCATAGACCATAGTTTATTGTCGTTCTTGGAGTCACCTAGTCTAATGAAGGGCTAGACTAGAGTCGGCCGGCGCGGGGGGGGCAGGGCTCCGCGCCTTACATACCGTGTCTATGAAAACGGGATCAAATGAATTATGTATCTTGTTCAGGCATCATAAAAATGTAAAAAGGTACTCTTTGACGAGGTAATTTATACGCCTCGTGAGGTCGTTTCAGTTTTTATGCTGTCAGTTTACCAAAAGTAGTTAGGCAATTAGAATATATCAAAGAGTCGCTCTATACCTATACATATAGATAAAGAATTAGTCTTAGTACTGACATGTACAGGGTTTTATTTTCCGGGGACCGAGAGTTCCGGGAGCTACTTTGGACCTGGGAACGATTCAGGCGGGAATCCGGGTTTTTCCTAATTTCTCCCTCTAAATTAATTGTGTTTGTTTCGATTTGTTTTAATTGTAAGATTGTTGTGATGTAAAGTTATAGATTTCTCGTTATTTTTCAATTCCAAGGATTATTAATGTTTATTAATTTATTTATAGTATTTTTTTTTAAAACAAGTTGAACTTGTCCTCGTCACGATGATTTTAATTTTAGTCGATTTTTTTTACTAATCTTGAGTACACCAAGAACTTATGTAATAAATAGGCGAATATATTTTATCATCACTATGATAAGAAAAGGATCATTCTCGATAGATACATTGCTAATGTCATTGACTTTTCGATATGTGATATTTATTTTAGTTAAAACTTAAAATAGTATAGTACTAAAATTCTTAGTAATAAGGAAATTATTATAATAGAAACTGACGTGGTTTTGACACATTTTAGTCTGAGTGCCCAGCTTAATCTTACGTGGGTAATTCCCGTGTAATATAAATAAAATGAAATTATTATAGCTTGTTTAAAGTACTTGGAGGTAAACTATTTCGTCCATGCTCTCTCCATCGCGTGAAGTTGAAGCTGTGTGTATGCGTTATTCTCGTAACTTGTACCCGAGACTAACATCGCTTGCTATGATCGCCGATATCGACATCCTAGAATAAAAACATCATGTGACTCACCGACCACTGTTTAAAAACATAATATTAAACTGTTTTACGCTACATAATAATTGTGTACCGTAGCTCTCCACCGGTGACTAGCTACAGACAATATTCGTGAACCCCATTCATACGGTTCCACCACCATCATCGCTCAAAAGCGAAAAGCCCTATGATCATAGAAATAGTATACTAACTACCTTTGATTCTCATACCCTGTTATAGTCCTGGTAACTTTATAAATGTAAATAAAATGTCAGTTATCATCAACAGAAGTACACTTTCAGTTTTTCTAACTTAAAAATAGTTGTAATGTGTAACAACAAAAAAAAAAAAAAAAAAAAAAAACTAGCTGCGCCCCTGGTGATCATGATGATGAAAAGTAGCCTGTCACTCTCCAGCCAACTACATAGGTACATGAACTATATCCATGCAAAAATCAGGTCAATCAGTTGCTCTGTTGCTGCGTGAAAGAGGAACCAAACAAACCAACAAACTTTTCAAATTAATAATATTAGTATGATAAGTAGTGTATTCTATGCTATGTGTGCTATGCTCGGAGTTTCTTTGCGCGATAAAATCCGAAACGTGGATATTCGCCAAAGAATCAGAGTCACCGACATAGCTGTTAAAATTTGCAAGTTGAAGTGGCAATGGGCAGGCCACATCGCTCGAAGAACCGATAACCGATGGGGAAGAAAGGTTCTGGAGTGGAGACCACGAACCGGAAGACGCAGCGTAGGGAGGCCTCCCACTAGATGGACCGACGACATAGTGAGAGTCGCTGGCATCCAGTGGATGCAAAAGGCAGGCTGTCGTTCAGTGTGGAGGTTAAAGGGGGAGGCCTATGTTCAGCAGTGGACGTCTTCTGGCTGATGATGATGATGAAGTAGTGTATTCAATTAACATTGATTGTTTTCGATAACTTGTTTATTTCAAAATAATGTACATACATACTTCTATGGTACCTATATGTATCTAATAAACATGCCTTTCTATAATTAACTGAAGTGAAACAAGCACGTGGCGATATTATAGTTGATTACCTACCGTTCATTATATGTTCTGGAAAGTAGTTTATAAGACCGAACCGGTCGCCATCGCCAGAAATGCCATCCGCACATTATAGATGCGTGGAAGTCTCGCACTGTTCGATTTGATCGATTGTTTCTGCCACGCACCTGTAAGTTGTGGAATGGCTTACCACCTTCGGTTTTTCCTCCGAAGTATAATTTGGACTGCTTCAAACGAAGGGTGAATAGAGTCCTCAAAGGTAGGCAACGCACTGACAATGCCCCGGGTATTGTAGGTGTCTATAGGCAGCGGTGACCACTTACCATCAGGTGGCCCGTAGCTTGTTTGCCACTTATTCTATAAAAAAAAAAAAAAAAAAAAAAAAAAGATAAACATCGTGTGAATTTCTGTACTATACAATATACCTCTTCTTTGTCGACAACATTGTCCTATTTCTATGTCGATGATCGATATTAATATCGAATATGCTTATCGATACATCAATCTCGCGGCCGACACGTCCCACTACACTAGATATGTACGTCACATCATAATGGAGTATATTCTAGACGATTAATATGGGAAGTTGATAAAGCAGCTACTAACAAAGCTTTCTAGTTAATTGGAAGTAGACTCGACTGTTTCAAATGTACCTAAAACGCAAGATTAGAACAAAAATATTGGATGAAGCAGACCCAGTGGACCGCCTCCTCGTACATTGTGTCCGCGCGAACGCCTCCGCACTTGTTTGTTTTCAATTTCGCTGTGGAAATGGAAATATCTCGTCCATTTTTCATTTCATCCCCCATTCCACCCTTTCAGACGTGTTTTTTTCTAAATATTCCGCATATAAAGCACCCTTTTGCCGAATGATGAATAGACTATGTCAATTTTCAAATTCATCGTGGAAAGCCGAGAACCGATTATTATTTGCACAATAATATAAAATAATATTTGTTTTGATCAACGTCAAGAAATATCTTTACGTGCTGTAATGTTAATCATACAAATAATAAGTAAATGAGAAAGTATGTATGTTTATTTGTTAATTTATCTTTCACGCAGCAACATAGTAACGGATTGACGTGATTTTTATCATAGAGATATTTAGAGGACACAATGATTGTCTTTTTATTGAGGAAAAATGAATGGTTCTTGGAGGAATATCCACGCGGGTGAAACCGCCGGGCGCAGCAACCTTATTCACTTGAATTGTGACATATCTGTACCTTCTGTACACACCGCGCCGCGCCGCCTCGTGTTTGAATGAAAAGAAAAGTGAGTTTACATCGGCATTACATTACCATAATAACAACTGTTCGGTTACTCAATACATACACGTGACGGCGGAATACTGATCCAGCGACATCTTGTATACAAACGTTTTCACCTATTTTATTAGGAAAGAAAGTGATCAGCTGCAGCGCAGGTGACACCTGCTTGCTACGAATCGGCGCCTCTATAAAATTCACATTGATTTCTATTGAGAAACAGAGCATCTTAATTCACATACGAAACCAGATACTACAATTCACATACGAGCAAGTCCTTATTTATACTTGGATAGCCAACAGCCTTCTTACACATAAATACAGAAGTAATAAAAACACCTAGGCCAACATATGTTATCAGTTTGTATTGACTGAGTGGCCAGGCCTAGACAGATATTGCAGACCGAACGCCTCTGCCATGGCTAGGCAGTAGAAACAGTTAATTTATGGATATGGTGTCTCGGTTATTTTATTTAGTTTGAGTACCCCTGAAAAAAATTAAAAATAACTTTTCCTCAATTGTAGTCCTTGTTCATGATTCATTTAATAACATACAAAACAGAATGCTATAATTTTAAAATAATATTGAAGTTACAATTTTTTTTTTTTAAATTTAAACGGCAATCACGGGAATTTATTATAACTACGGTTCCAAGCGATTGAACCTCTGCATTCACGTGTCATTGCAGCCTGATTGAACAGCTAACTTTAGATAGTAGAAGAAAAGCATCGATGTAGCCCTGGCGCCGGGAGGAGACCGGCGCGCCGGCTAGGGACAGACACGGCGTGTCACCGGCGATCGATACGGCCGCGCCCTTCTTACTACTCTCACTCGGGTTCATACCTACTATTTGCCACCAATTTGCTATTTTTAACCGACTTCCAAAAAGAGGCGGTTATCAATTCGACTGTATGTTTTTTTATGTATGTTTGTTACGCGATTACTCCGCCAATTTAGAATTGTTTTTGATGATTCTTTTTTTGGTTGGTAGGTCTTATCTCATAGGTGGCCCCATAATTTTTTTATCAACATTGATTCAGCGCTTTTTGAAAATCTATAAAAACTACAAAAAAATGAGGATAAGCAACGAATTCAATTTACATTGCACAGTGCCACCAACTTAGCTGTTAAGGTGGGCAAAATTGGAACTACAGTTATTTCTTGGTGAATTTCATACTTTGTTCTCCACTAGCGACGCTGTCAACTGAACAGCAAACATAGAGGAACTGTTCCTACAACAGAACTTTAAAAAAAACAAAGTGTCTCCATGGCGACCGGGCCCTGTTGTTTTTCGTTAAATTTGACCCGGGTATGTCCTAAAACTGCGACCAGAACCACCGGAGGATGGGCAGCAGCGTCCTTACACGGTGAACGTACTGCGATCTCCAAGCCGCCTGCCAAGCGTGGGGATTATGGCAACACCCCTGTCTAAGAGGGAGGCCTTGTTCAGCAGTGGACATTTAATGGCTGATGATGTGTATGATGTGAAGTCGGTTCTTTTTTTTTTCTAAAAATTATAATTATTCTTCAAAAGATACCTACCGGCTCTTAACTGTGTTCATAATATAACGTATATTTTGACATGACGCATAATTGGCGGATGCTGGTACCTCACACTATAGACCAGCTAAATACGACAAAGAACCTACTACCACAATCAAAAATATGTATAAACTATGTATATATTTTTGTGCTGTTAGTCTTAATTAAACATAAAAAAAAACATAATTATATTGTACTGTACATTTCAGCGATCTATTACTTATACTACATAACAATCATTTATTATTATTTATATTATTTATTATATTCCATTTTACACACATTCTTGAATTGTATTTTTTTATTCAACAGGACCTCTTATGTCTTCTGTGGTATTGGCTTCAGTTCTACAAATGCCTCTCAAATGCCTGGGCTAGACCCGAATATTAAAATAAAAACTATATACTACACACATAACATACGTTTTTTAAATGAATATATTACGCTCGAAAGAGTATCATTTTAATCGATCGATCGGTACCAACGAACCAGGATATCTTGTTCGAGCGCTTACAAAAATTGCCAACCTAAAGTGCAACTTTTCTACATACTAATTTATAAGATCATAATATACACAGAGACTAATGTGGTGGTATGGATAAACCCACAACTTACGTTTTCAGCTTTTAATGAAAAGTTCAAAATTATAGTATCTACCTAGCATAGGAGTCAGAGATTCGTCTAGCTTGTATATCGGTCATTAAGTTTTTTTTTTTTTTTTGTATAATGAAGCGCACTTATTGAAATGTGAATAATAATAGTTTGTTTCTGCCAAGTTCTGCCTACAAACTGTTACGCAGGTTGATAGAGTTGTGTAACTATCCTGTGTGTGTTTTTCATTGAGATAACTTAAAGAAAAATATAACTCGTCCCACTGAAATTATATCGATTGATCTAAATAGTATAACAAAACAGCTGCAGGCAAGCTCTACACTGTTACAGCTTAGAATTAGCAACGGCAGCAGTGCGGCACTGGCGACGCTTGGTGCTGGTACAGATCTCACAAGTGCTAGATTACTACAAAAACGTTATATCTTTTTTAGGGAATGTATAAATTGTTTTTTTTTAGGTTTTAAGAAAAGTCTTTATAAAAAACCCTGCGGTTTATACTTACAACCAGTTACATAGTTTTAAGAGGCATTCAGCGTTTGATTATCATACTAATATTATAAAGAGGAAAGATTTGATTGTTTGTTTGTTTGTTTGCATTGAATAGGCTCCGAAACTCCTGAACCGATTTGAAAAATTCTTTCACTTTTGGGATTCTGCACTATCCCCGGTTGACATAAGCTATATATCCCAGCTTCGCCCGTGCGAAGCAGGGGCGGCCTACTAGTATAATATAATCCTACTTAATATTATAAACGCCTTTATTTATTAATATTATAAAGTTTGTATGTATGGATCTTTGTTCCTCTTTCACGAAAAGACTACCACATGGATTTTAATGAAAGTTTACAATAATATAGCTTATACATTAGAATAACACATAGGCTATAACGGGTTGTAGTAGCGAGGCCGAAGGCCGAGCTTTACGCGTACGAAGTAGCTAGTAATATTATAAATGTGAAAAGTTTGTTGGTTTGTTTGTTCCTCTTTCACGCAGCAACAGAGCAACGGATTGACTGGACTTTTTACCGTCACCATTTTCATCACTACGCTATATCCGCGGGACGCAGCTAATTTCCTAATAATTCAGAATTTCAGATTTACAAATTCAATCTTCCAGCAGTTCCCGGCCCGCGGCACGCCTCATCGGTCGCAGTTTTTATTCCCGATTCAGGCGTGTGATGTGAACTGAAGCTATACTTTATTTCCAGCAAAAACCAATTAAATATTAAACGCGTTTTTTGCCTTTGACGGGAAAACTCGTCGCAAAGTGCTTTATGAAAGCTATGTTTTGCAAAAACACTTTTTCTTTTATATACTTACGAAATACTGCATGGGTAGAACCTCTACGGTTGCTTTTTCAGGCTTTCAGTTGTGGGGGCGTATACATTATATGCTTACATTACAAACATTCGTAATATTTTCTTGTGAGCGGTTTTAAAGGCTCCTATACAGCGAAAACATTTACTCTAATTGCCTTTAACATTATATCAGGGGTAGTTTTGGGCTTTGTTAGTATTCAATAGGTTTCAATACTTATATAATTCGTGAGAATTCTATTGTAAACACTTTCTTTGGTTTGTGAATAGATAGGTACGCTTTCAGGCCTTCAGTTATACCGGAGCGTTCCTATGGAGATCCCGGTACCCTCCGTCTGGCACAGAGGTCGGCCACCGAGGGGGTTTTAGTGGGTGCTATCTCACATAACCCGGCTTCACCCCAATGCAGCTGGGTATCGTTTGAAGATTTCGCCCCCGTCAACAAAAAAAATAAAAATAAGGATCGCGCCTTCAGTTGGTCAGTTGAGTAATTGGTTTCATGTCCGTCCTTTATACGTAACAGGCGTTATTATATTGACAGGAATATCACGATATCATCTCGACCATCGAGGTCATCGCTTCGATCTCTCGTAGATAATATACCTAAGTTATAGGTACCTGGTGATATATATATACTGGTAAAATCGAAAACAATTACTGCTATTTTACTGCACCCATTAATTTTACCCGCTTGTACAACCCTTCAGAAACCGTACATTTATCTAGTATTAAAAGTCGTACGTCACTTTCCGGCCTTCCAACTAACTCAGTTCAAAAAAATCAACTCTATATATTGCTGCGTGAACAAACAAAAATACACTTTGGCTTTTGTAATATAAGTATGAATTATGAATAGTCATTTAAGACTAGTGTATCTCAGTAGAAAACTAGCGGAAAATTTCAAAGGTAACAAAAGTCGTAAATATCACAGAGTGAGAGGCAGAAAGCTCTACATTGTAGCGAGTGTAGAGTGGTGTAGTGTTGTATATATCTGCACGCTGCGATAGCCTGCTCCACATTGCACGCCTGCGGCCGAGTCACGCATATTATACCTACGTACCTATCGATAAGGCATTCCTCGAAGAGATAGCAAGATGTGCGCGGTCATTAGAGGCTCCGCGGCCGCCGCGTGGTATGTAGCTGTCATCCGATAACTCATAAAAATATCCAATGTCATTTTAATACCATTCGCAAATGATAATTAACGCGATCAATAGTTATTCACTTATGACAGTTGGAACTATTTTAACTGTCACACTCTGTGTGTTTTAAGTGGCACTCGTGAAGAGACAAACTATAGTGTGTAGTAATACCTACTGCTGCCTACACGACGGCTGCCTGTATATGTTGCCAATAGGAGCACTACGAGAGGAAGGGGCTCCTCTCGTAGTGCTCTTCATGTCTGAAGGTTGTCGATCCCACTACCCATCAGTCTCCTTAATAATCTTGGGTCATCTTCATCCATCCACGGTGACATGCAGCGCATCGTACACTGATGTGTGTAAGGTGGTGCGAATCTGGTCGGACCAACGCATCTGACTGCGGCCTCGAGACCATTTGCCATCGACTTTGCCTGTGACTATAAGCTTTTATAGATTTCCGCTAACTTTCCTGGAAATATGAACGAAGTACTCCAAGATGCATTTGAGACAAAATTTATTTATTTATTTCCAAGGAAGACCAACAGCCATAAAAAAGTATAACAATCTTAATAGATACAGAAGCTAATTAAAGGTCCTCGCGGATAAAAATTAAAAAAGTAACAATTTAAGTGATTTTACGCAGTTACACAATAAGAGTTTGTCGAAAAAATTAAAATTACATAAAAATAGGCTTAAACAAAGAATTCCCTACTCAACAGCTGCCTAACCGCCACAACGCTCATACAGAATAGATCCAACCCTAAGCGCTTATCGATGGTGTTAAAGTTCTTGCTCACTCTCAACATGTATGAATTACGTCTATAGTTAGTGCAGAATTTTGGTATAAAAAAATAAAAAATAAAATTATAATAGGTAAAATTGTAGATATTCTAGTTGAGTTGTTTTATATTGATGCGTTGGTTCGATAAGTCCACGGTAATCTCAGCATTTTCTCCAGCACGACATTTCGAATGCATCGGTGCACCCTCGATCTGCTATTTTTGCATCCATGTCTTAGCTCCATACAGGAAAATTGAAAATGTCAGGATCCAAACTAGTCTGATATGGTTTTAAGCTCGTTTCCTTTGTTTTCCATATCTACTGATATGCCATAGTAGTATCAATATTGGTCCTTACAAAAGAAATGACGTCAAGAAATGCGTAATCCACGCAACTTTGATTACAATGACGATGACAAATAAAATAATAAAAAATAAATAAATAATTTCTCTGGGCTCCGGCGCACAGCATTATATCAGGTTCGACAGAGCGAAAGTGCTGGCACGGGAGAAATTCTTTGTGCCCCGGAAAGTCAGAGAAGCCATAGAGATCAGTCGACGTCCAACCTTCAATAGGGATGGAGGATGGAACCTGCCACCGACTTGGAAGCCGTGCCTTCATGGAGTTCGTGTGAGTGACCGTGAGATTGGTGGCGACGTGGTGAGCTCCGCGTGCTGGAGTATTCCCGACACGCAGGAAGATTCGAGTGAGGAAGAGCTCCAGTGTGCGCCGGCGCAACATATTTCTCTACGCACCCCCACCCCCGCACCCGACAAGCAGCCGGTGTCATCACGTGCGCGCCGCGCGGCGGCCCGTAGTGCAAAGCGAGACGCAGCCGCGCGCGCGCATTCACCTTGAAAAAGGCCGTCTAATGCGGTTGAAACTATAGTCGGAGTAACCGGCTTAATCTTACGTGAGTAATTCCCGTGTAACATAAATAAAATGACAAATAAAACTATTCGTTATCGAATAAATTAATGCAATGACGTTAAAAATGTGTTACAAAGTTCCGGCGAAAATATCGACTCAGAATAAATATCTTGGTTTTATTTGTGTTGATAAAATGAGTTTAAAAAATATGGCGCAAAATAAATATATAGCATCGTTTAAATTTTA
The DNA here is from genome assembly GCA_932305915.1 of Agriopis marginaria. Classification (NCBI taxonomy): domain Eukaryota; kingdom Metazoa; phylum Arthropoda; class Insecta; order Lepidoptera; family Geometridae; genus Agriopis; species Agriopis marginaria. The sequence continues at coordinate 440,304 of OW029919.1, forward strand.
CTGGGGTTATCCACAGTAAAAACAATTAAAAAAATAATTCAAAATGCAATTTTTCAAAATGCGATTTGCTTTCTTTCTTTGCTTTAATTTTTGTATTTTTTTCTCTGTTACGATGCTACACGCTTGTTTAGATGGTAACTTCTGTATTTTCAGAATCACAATCCGTTATCTAAAATATCTGTATCCAAAAATTAAATCATATAACTCGATATATAAATCCTTCTCAAAGCTGTGCTTGACCGGAATCGAGATCTTGATTATTTGTTCCTTTCCTATGAAGAGTTTCACAGAGCGGCAATGGATTTAGTATTTACCAGTCCAAAGCTGGCCTACTTATAAATTAATCGTTTTATTTTTATGATTTAGATTATGGTGTTTATAAGTTATAGTAGATTTTATAATAATCATCATCATTATAAGATCATCATAGTCAGCCTTTTAACAGTCTACTGCTGGACTTTTAGCCTACCCTCGAAAGGGTGATTGGGCCATATCCACCACGATCCACCATATATATAATAATAGTTAGTATTTATTGTTTTTTTTTTGGATTATGTTCAGTGTTTTAATTAAATTATTTTTAGTTTTTTTAAATACAATTACGAACATTGAATGGGCGAATTGTTAAACTGTAATGCCCACTCTAGATTTTTTTTTTATGTAGCAATGTGTTTAGACAGTATGGTACCACAGGGCGTCCCGTGAGTCATGCGCGGAATGCTGTTGGCCGGGTCCCGCCCCGCGCCGACCACGGCTCGTCTAGCACGGCTTGCATTGCTCACGGTGCTGACCAACAATACTAAACTATATCGGCCATTTCCCTTCTATTTGCTATCCTAGACCCTGATGCGAAAGGTACAGCGGTAAGGTTCGAAAGCGTTCTCCGACAGAGCACAGCACCACGCCGAGTATACTCGCCCGTATCTAAGCTAGTCCGAGCATCCCGCCTTCGGAACTTCCCAAGGCTTCACACGAAACTTACAGCGGCAAGGTAAGAAAGCGTTCAGATTGTGCTTTATTTGCATTTATAATGTGTAGGGTACATTTGTTCAAAAAAATCTATATAATTCGCAAACTGTTTGACCCGACAAACGTTTTCCTGTCTTAGAACTGTCAAACGGGCGTAGTTAAAATAGTCGTTGTTTTCTGAAAATTTTCAATTATCCTCATTTTTCTTTCCGTAAGAAACCTTCTAAAAAGTATTAAAAAACTTTAAAATCATTCATCTTTAAAAAAAGATGAATGTAATCGGTAAAGTCGTTCTCAAGTTAAGTCGCGACGCGACCAAGGTAAATAGGGATTCCATTATCTATACTAATATTATAAAGAGGAAAGATTTGATTGTTTGTTTGTTTGGATTGAATAGGCTCCGAAACTACTGCAACGATTTGAAAATTCTTTCAGTGTTGGGATGCTGCACTATCCCCGGGTGACATAGGCTATATATCCCGGGTTCGCCCGTGCGAAGCAGGGGCGGCCTACTAGTATTATATAATATAGATGGATAGATGTTGCTTATGTCTGTTACATTAGGATATGCATGTAAATGCAGAGATGTTTAAATGCCACATTTGCAGATGCTGTCGTGTACTCAGTCGTACCTACCTACAGTAACATCAGAGCACAATCAGGCCGAGCCGAGCTTTTTCAGTGTTAGTCGATCGCGAAGAACTGACGGCTGAGATCGGGTTATATGAAACCGTGTTCGCTAGTTCTATACTAATAATATTATAAAGAGGAAAGATTTGATTGTTTGTTTGTTGCATTGAATAGGCTCCGAAACTACTGAACCGATTAGAAAAATTCTTTCACTGACGGGAAGCTACACTATCCCCGGGTGACATAGACTATAATCTATACCCGTGCGAAACTGGGGCGGACCGCTAGTATTTAATATACAAGTAAGCCGTAAGAAGGTCATTTTACTCATCATTATTAACCGCTTGTACTATCATGTACTATGGAGCCAACCCTAAAATTATGAAAAAAAACATCTGTTATATAAACAAACAAATGTTTTTTTCGTGATTTCAATGCTTTTCGCAACGAATTATATGGGGCTCATATTACTTCATGAAAAGTATATTCATATTATGACCACGATTTCAGGGTTGGTCCCATCGTAAAAGTTATTCATAATGATCTCCTTTCTGCTTGTGTACGCCGTTCCGTGTAGCCCATTCTTACCCTATATTCGGGACATTTTGCACACACGGTCATCTGACCCCAAACTAAGCAAAGCTTGTGATATGGCTGCCAGAGACTGATATACATACATATATAGGTTTAAATACATACTTAAATAGATATTAACACCCAGATATAGAACAAACACAAATGTTCATCACACAAATGTTTGTCCTAGGTGGGAATCGAACCCACGCCCCTAAGCTCAGAAGGCAGGTTCACTACCAACTGGACCAACGGGCTATCAATATATACCTATATATTGTAAAGATTTTTTTCTGGAAGCCTACAGGAAAACATTTAACTTTTATTATCCGTCTACGAAACTGAAGAGATGATTTTGGACAAGTTTCCGAAACCGGAATAAGGAATAATTCTATTAAATATATCGCGATTTCGATTGAAGTTATGAGATTGGCTGAGGAGCTTCCTCTACTTGAGCTGGCATTTGAGTGATGCAAATATATGAATCAGCAGTTGATTACATAGTTGATTAGGTATGTACCTCCGTGTGATATTATTGTGATATTTCGAGTTGCAGCTGGTAGGTATTGTTGAAAGCGTCTCAGGTTGGTCGGTCGAGAGCCGTAGCGTCATTGCCTACTGGCTCTGACCTTCGGAACCCATCCGTGACTCATCATCGCTCTATCCTCAGAAATGTGAACACACAATTATTAAAGCACAGGTGTCGAGTTTTTATAAAACAAACAAAAAACTAAGACAACTCACTTTAAAACACGAAAACATGTTAATTATGTTTAATAGCCGCGTTAACACATTGGGACGTGAGTTCTCTGGGTACCAATTAAAAGTATAAACATGTAGGTATTTGTTTAAACTTCAAGTATAAATATCCGTCTCGAATGCTTTTAAAGTAATCTCAAGCTTCAAATTCCTAGGTATAATAATAATAATATTCGGGACATTTTTGCACACACGGTCATCTGACCCCAAACTAAGCAAAGCTTGTGATATGGCTGCCAGAGACTGATATACATATACTTATATAGTTTTAAATGCATACTTAAATAGATATTAACACCCAGATATAGAATAAACACGAATGTTCATCACATAAATGTTTGTCCTACGTGGGTATGTATGTATGTTTGTGTTTTTTATTTGCTAAGTCAACGTTCAAAAGCTTAGTATTAAAAACTTTTGATCCGATCGATTATCAGCCGCGTACAAACGTATAAACGTAGAGCAATGTTAGTCGTAAGACTTCAAGAAAAACATAAAGACAGCAGTGATTATTATGTATAGGTAAAACGGGAACGAATGGTGCTCAAACGAAAAACTATATAAAATAACAAACAACATAAATAAAAAATTAAACACAAAATATCGGACAGGTGTTTGATTTGTTAAAAATAAGTTTAGTGAAAAATATAATTAAATGTTGTTCACTTACTGAACGAACTATTTGAATTGGCCAAATAAATTCTGAGATATAACTAAGCGACGCGTGACCAAAATGCTGGCGTGTTTCTGGCTCAACGCATAAGCATTGCCATTCAACGTGGTAATGCCGCCAGCATGCAGGGTACGCTGCCAACTGGTAGTGGGCTTGAGCATTTGGATTGTCTTTAGACCTTCAACGGTCTATGGGCAGTCTAACTGTATTTGTAGTTTTAGTTTTAGCTTGTATTTTGTTTAGTTAATAAAGGAAAGATTTGCTATCACTGTCATCTTACTAAGCGTTTAAAGTTTTTGTTCTTATTAGGAAGGGGTCTCTGTCCGCTTCCCGCAAGGCGAATGTCAGTATGTATGTCTAGCAAGACACTATAAATGCCATTGCCATTTATCTTCCTTAATTTTGAACATCATGTTGTTTTCGGTGTTCGACTCTATTTATCGTCAGATTTTTATGAGATAATAAAAATCTGTCCGGTAGCCCATAACAATAACCCACAAATTTTCTTTCGCACCACGTCGTCACTAATGGCTATATCTAGAAAACTACTGTATTATTTATACAGCAACCCATGAGCATGAGTCTCGTACCCAAAGGGTAAAAACGGGACCATAATATATTACTAAGCCTACACTGTTTGTCTGTCTGTCCATCCGTCCGCCAAAATAAATAATGGCCAAGTGTGAGTCGGTGACAAGTTTCTGTTCATTACCAAGTTATAAATGGTAATTTCGTTATTGAATTTTGTGGTGGTACGGAACCCTCAGTGCGCGAGCCCGACTCGCACTTGGCCGGTTTATTTTAATCTATTCAAAAAGAAACTGGCAAGCAAGCTGTCACCTATGTACGGTGAGATGGTAAGTGTGGTCACCACCACCTATACACACCTACAATACCCGGGGCATTGTCAGTGCGTTGCCTATCTTTGAGGACTCTATTCACCCTTCGTTTGAAGCAGACCAGATAATACTTCAGAGGAAAAACCGAAAGTGGCGAACCATTCATCAGCTTACAGGTACGTGGCAGAAACAATCGAAGTTTTAGACAATGATTAGAAACGAGATAAGTATGTAGTTTTGTAAAATCTAATTTATGTTTCATTCAGGGGCCTTACGGCTAGTTGTTAAAAGCAATCCAGTTTAGGTGATGAAAATTGTTGCGCGACCGCAATCCGTATCTGGGCGTTGGCGTGATTTTCTGAACTCCGCGGATTTGATACTGCGTAAGGAGTTGGTCGTAAGACCCCTGGGGCCTTACGGACAACTGCTATTGCGGCACCTAACCCGCTCAGTTGGAAAATCACGCGAACGTGAATCTTATCACGCCCAGATACGGTTTGCGGTCGCATGATTTTCCAACTGAGTGGATTAGGTGCCGCAATAGCAGTTGTCCGTAAGGCCGCTGGTCCCGTAGACGTAGGTACATTTTTTTTTTTATGGAGCTAGCCTATAATAATCAGGATGATGCAATAATTCTAACGATATGACTCGCATCGAAATCATTTTAGTGTTCAGGAGTAATGGGGGAATTAAGAAACTCACATACATACATTCATGAATTCTCAAAACATAGCTCATTTTTGAGCGGTCATGTAAAAATAAAGCTATGAAAATTAGACCATATTCAGTGGTAAGTTTGAAAGTAAAATGAGCCACTTACCCCCGTGTGAGGACGCTATGAAACTGAGTGACGTCATCAGCGCCAGCAAGCACCTCGACGACGTCATGTCGACTTTAGACCTGGAAACAACAGAATCAACGTTAGAAATCATCACTTTATCTATTTAAAAAGATATTGTGCAAGACGAGCGCATGAATGGTATATTTTTTCCAGTGAAGTATTTGAATTTGAACCTACCTATCAGCAAGGAAGCTCATTAAGTATAAATGAAGTATCTAATTATTGGACTGAAATGTGATAGGTAAGATACAAGCGAAACTTTCTCTATTGAAGGCTAGACACAGACTGCAAACAGCTGAACGCGCGCCGATCAAGCAGACTCTTGTAAGCGTAGCATCATCACAAAAAGAGCATATCGCGAGGTGCGCGGGCGCACGCGTGCGGGGTCACCGACCCTCGCTGCAATTACACCACCCCGAGGTAATACCTACGTGAACTTGTCCGATCAATCTGCATACCGCGCCGCCCGCCGCAGAGCCTCGCGAAATTATGTAACTTGCCGAGAACACATAAACTAATTAATTGCATTGACTTTCGCAACGAATGTATTATGCTTAAGACAAAAATACCTACAGTTCAAACTATACTTATTAGTTTTGATTCGGGAGCCTAAATCGTTTCATTTTAGACAACAATCTACGAAAGCTAGAACTTCTGTTTAGTGTTTGATCTGATGCCGGCGTCGCGGTTTTACCATCGCACTAGCCGCCACCGCCTGAAGGCTCATCCACACAGCATAGATCAGTGGAAATCGCACACTGTGCGATTCACACGATCCTTCTTGCCTCATACCTGCAAAATGTGGAATGAGCTACCTTCTACTGTGTTTCCGAGAAGAACAACATGGGGTTCTTCAAAAGGCAAGTTAATAAAGTCCTAAAAGGTCAGCAACGTATTTGTGATGCCTCTGGTGTTACAAGTATCCACGACTATGGCCAAAAAAAATAACTTTATAAAATATCAAACTTACAAGCACTTCATCAGCAAATAACGAGAACTTTACCAAACCAGTTAGAACATCCCCAAAAAGATTGAGCAAAATTCAATTCAATAAACACAATGGAGAAAGAGGAGGAAACAGTTCTATCTCCCAGTAATAAAAGAAAGGCGACTTCCCGGCGAAATGAGTCGAATAAATAAAGAGTGACAAGCTGTTATCAGCCCTCCCATCGCTCAGGCCATTGACGAAAATAAATGGAAGCCAATAAACGAGATGATCGACGCACTCTCTGCGGAGCCTCGCGGGCCGCGGCACCACGTTTTTTTTTTTTTTTTTTTTTTTTAAATATCAATAATAGGCTTGCGTTTGCCCACCATCACGCCTGATGTTAAGCGATGATGCGGTCTACGTTGGAGCACGCTTGCCTAGAAGGAACCGATTCACTCGTGATTTGAAGACGCCCAGATTGTAACCATCGGGGAACACCCATTCAGGCAGCGAATTCCACAGACTAGCAGTTCGCATAATAAATGTGGAATCAAAGCGCTTGTGGAATTATACGAGAAACGAGACTTCACTCCAATGAACACTGAATTAAAGCGATGTAAGAAAATTATAAGAAGCATCTATACGGATTTCGCAGTTTAATAAAGAAACGGTTTGACGTTTGGCAACCAGAATGTATGAATTCAAAACGAATGAAACAGGCATGATAAATTGGTTGGAATAATATTTTTATCATCATTGTCAGCCTTTTAACAGTCCACTGCCGGACTTTTAGCCTACCCCCGAAAGGGTGATTGGGCCATATCCACCACGCTGGCCCAGTGCGGGTTGATGGATTCACATACGCCATTGAATTCTTTCTCCGTACGTATGTAGGTTTCCTCACGATGTTTTCCTTCACCGAAAAGCCAGTGGTATGAAAATCCGTACCTAAGCTCCAAAGAGCTCATTGGTACGGGCCCGGGGTTTGAACCCGCGACCTCACGCTTTCAAGTCTAGCGGTTTCCCAAATGGGCTACCACGGCAATATTTTTATACTCGTATGCAATAATAATTCACCGTTCAATCAGAAATAAAGTCATCATCATCATCATCATCAGCCACTGGTCCACTGCTGAACATAGGCCTCCCCCTTCAAATAAAGCACCTAATTACAATGTGACTCAAGCCAGCGTCGTACGTTAGACAAGGAGATTGGGCACGGATGGTGACCAACCGTCATCTTCCAATCTCACGTCCTCAATGTTCTCAATAGGATAATAGGCCAGCATGGCGACACTCTCCGTGTGAAAGTCTCCTTTGGGAAGAGGCCAACTCTCACCGCTGTTTCAATTCAATTAACTGTATAACTGGCTATAGAAATACTATAGAGTATTTGAAGGTATTCTGTGATATTCGCATATAAAATAAATATAACATCAATTTGTCAACTTTATTAGAGGAAAGCTGTCAAATAACGTTGGAAAAATCTGAAAAGGGCTTAGGATTTAAATGTTAAGTAATTGATGTTGTTACACTACTGCCTACGTAATAAACGTAACATAATAACCCTAGGTACTGATATTATAAATACTAAACTTTTTTCACGTATCTCCGTAACTACTAAACCGTTTTTAGGGTTCCGTACCTCAAAAGGAAAAAACGGAACCCTTATAGGATCACTTCGTTGTCCGTCTGTCCGTCTGTCCGTCTGTCCGTCTGTCCGTCTGTCAAGACCCTTTTTCTCAAGAACGCGTAAAGGTATCAAGTTGAAATTTACAATAAATACTTGGGTCTACGGTTTCTTTCGGCTGTAAAAAAATAAAAGTTGTAAGTTTACTCAATCAAGAGATATGAACGTTTATGTCACATATTTTGCGATTTCACAGGGAATTCAAAACCTATAGGGTACTTCCCGTTGACCTAGAATCATGAAATTTTGCAAAAAGTAAGTTCACATAGCACATATATAGGAATAAATCCGAAAGTTACAAATTTGAAGTTATATCATTTAAAAATAATTATTTTATTATTACAAACTTACATCTTGTAGTTGGAATGTATCGAAGAGCCTAATTGTCAACTACAAAGTTAAGTTTGTCTTTTAATATTTCAACTTCAGTTCGTTTTTAGGGTTCCGTACCCCAAAAGGTATCATTCAACTCCGTAACTGTTTAACAGATTTAGCAAGCCGCAAGCGGCCCGCGAGGGTTATTCAAGCACAAGTGACGTAAAAAAAGAAAAAAAAACTTTCTGGGCCGCAAGTGGCCCGCGAGAGCGAGTGTAAAGCACAAGTGATGTACAAAAAAGAAAAAAAAACTTTCTAGGTTGCGTGATTCGCTGGGCCGCAAGCGGCCCGCGAGGGCGAGTGTCAAGCACAAGTGACGTACAAAAAAGAAAAAAAACTTTCTAGGTTGCGTGGTTCACTGGGCCGCAAGCGGCCCGCGAGGGCGAGTGTCAAGCACAAGTGACGTACAAAAAAGAACTTTCTAGGTTGCGTGGTTCGCTGGGCCGCAAGCGGCCCGCGAGGGCGAGTGTCAAGCACAAGTGACTTACCAAAAAGAAAAAAAAAACTTTTTGAGGTCGCGCGGTTCGCTGGGCCGCAAGCGGCCCGCGAGGGCGAGTGTCAAGCACAAGTGACGTACAAAAAAGAAAATAAAAAAAACTTTCTAGTTTGCGTGGTTCGCTGGGCCGCAAGCGGCCCGCGAGGGCGAGTGTCAAGCACAAGTGACTTACGAAAAAGAAAAAAATACTTTTTGAGATCGCGCGGTACGCTGGGCCGCAAGCGGCCCGCGAGGGCGAGTGTCAAGCACAAGTGACTTACCAAAAAGAAAAAAAAACTTTTTGAGATCGCGCGGTTCGCTGGGCCGCAAGCGGCCCACGAGGGCGAGTGTCAAGCACAAGTGACTTACCAAAAAGAAAAAAAAAACTTTTTGAGGTCGCGCGGTTCGCTGGGCCGCAAGCGGCCCGCGAAGGCGAGTGTCAAGCACAAGTAACGTACAAAAAAGAAAAAAAAACTTTCTAGGTTGCGTGGTTCGCTGGGCCGCAAGCGGCCCGCGAGGGCGAGTGTCAAGCACAAGTGACTTACCAAAAAGAAAAAAAAACTTTTGAGGTTGCGCGGTTCGCTGGGCCGCAAGCGGCCCGCGAGGGCAAGTGTCAAGCACAAGTGACGTACAAAAAAGAAAAAAAAACTTTCTAGGTTGCGTGGTTCGCTGGGCCGCAAACAGCCCGCGAGGGCGAGTGTCAAGCACAAGTGACGTACAAAAAAGAAAAAAAAACTTTCTAGGTTGCGTGGTTTGCTGGGCCGCAAGCGACCCAGCCAGGCCAGGAATTTAACTTTAGATCTCCTGCTCATAAAGCACCGTGTACCTTCCGACCATCAATATCCAGGATGAAATACATAAAACGTATTTAGTAGCATCCTAAAATAAAGCTTTTTGCTTAGTACTTCATAATTTTTCCCAAGAACAACGCGGGCAAAGCCGCGGGCGGAAGCTAGCAGTTACATAAAACGTATTCAGTAGCGTCCTAAAATAAAACCTTATGCAGAGAACTCCTTAGTTTTTCCCTTGAATAACGCGGGCGAAGCCGCAAGCGGAAGCTAGTTGTAATATATGTTTTTGGGATACTTAATCGGAAAAACGGAATTAGTCTTCGATGGGCGAACTATTGAACTTATAATACTTGGACAAGTTTGTACGGAACCCTCGGTGCGCGAGTCCATCTCGCACTTGGCCGGTTTTTTTTTCTCCACTAGCGACTCATCAATTTTCACGCGGGCGAAGCGCAGCCAAAGAAGACATATGGCGCAGCTAGTATGAGACACATAATCATGTATATTGTATATGTTTAAAAGGATAATAAAAACGAAATTGCGTAACACTAGTCAAGTATACTTAACTGTTGTTAAGTATATTTTACATAATAAAAATTATATAAAAGTTAAACCACACAAATAGTTAAGTGAAATCGTGTAGCACAATACCTAGTAACGAGCGGTGCGGTGCTTGACTCGGCCGACGAGCGCGGGAGGGCGTGAGGACCTCGAGTGGACAGCGTGTCACACTTCCTGTTTTTATTTTTACTAATAAGAAATTGATTGAAATAGAAAATTAAGTATATATAACCAGACAAGAAAGTTTAAGAGGGCATACCACGGCCAAGAAATTTGATGAATAGGTATTTAGCAAATCTATTGCTGTCAAGCCTCTCCCCGTAGAGCGCAATAGGGACAACTGCAGCTCGGAGCGATTATACCTACGAAAAGTAGACAAAATCATCGTCTCGTATTTTTCTGTTTCCTCATTCAAAACTAAGCCGATTTCATTATTTTTAAAATTAATAGTTGTGAAAAAGATTGAACTATGCTTCTATCATTTATTTTTGTTTTATTAACTCGTAAAAATTGTTTGATAGAAGTCATAACATGGCGGTTTTTTTTTTTTTGGATATTTAAAGGCTCATATTTCTTATAGTAGTTAATGTATAAGAAAAATAAATGATAGAAGCATAACAATGGGGGAGATAAATTTCATTTAAAAAAAATTACAGTTCTAGTGGTATTATCCAGGGAGGAAACACGAGAATACGTTTGTATGGACAAAACGCTGCCCGTGTGCCCGTGCGCCCCATAGTTCATGTGGATTATATTTTTGATGATTGCAAAACTTGGTAAGGCGACAAACGTCAATGTAGCATTACAGATTATCTCAGGAGATTACACATTTGCATAGCCAAGCAGATAAAAAGCTACAAAATATTGCAAAACATGGATAAAAAATTAGAAGTTGTCCATATCGCAATACTAATCGAAATTCCTGGCGACAAATAAATGATGCGGCTGGCGCCATCTCACTTCTCTTTTTGCCACTGGCGCCAAAACCGCTACTTTGTTTTTTTTTTCTTTGGCACCACACGTTTTGTGTATTGTACAGGTTTCAAGTTGAATGTAATTTGTTGTAAGTAGTGATTTATTTTTATTGGTTATTGGGTCAATGTACGATGCACCGGGGCAGTGGCCAGTGGCAATGGATCGGCCCAGCTAAGCTGACATTGACTCGAGCCGCAGCACGACACCGCTTTTGGCGCGTTGTCCAAAAAAGGACTGCATTGCAAAGACCTACCGTAACTCAATACTGTTATGACTGTAGATTAATGTGGAAATTTATTTTATTGAGTAGATACAATTTACTATATTGAATTTATAATTATTATGTTTTATGTAGGTAAGCGTTTTCAAGTATTAAGATATTACAAAATGACGACGCGTGACCAAAATGCTGGCGTGTTTCTGGCTCAACGCATAAGCATTGCCATTCAACGTGGTAAAGCCGCCAGCATGCTGGGTACGCTGCCAACTGGTAGTGGGCTTGAGTATTTGGATTGTCTTTAGACTTTCAACGGTCTATGGGCAGTCTAACTGTATTTGTAGTTTTAGCTTGTATTTTGTTTTCAAGAAATAAATGTATGTACCTATGTGTAGTATATATTATGTCAATGATAAGATATTACAGAATGATCAAATACAATATCAGATATCACCCCTCTAGTTTGGATCAAAGATCTGCAAACACGCAAAGTCAATGACTGCGCACAATCATCTAAAACAAACTGTGCTTAGCGTCTCGCCAAATATTTGTGCCATGTTTGCCCTAAGCTGCCAATATTTGTCCCCGATGAGAGGCTGTGTGTCGCTTGCAAACACGATACCTTCGAAATACTTTATTTTGTATTTTTACGATTCATTTGCATAACAATAATAAGTAAAGAAAGTAACGCTCGGATGCGTCGTTAGTGTTTATTTTTATAATAATATTTTAATAGGTGAGGTGAGTTTTGATTTAACTAATGTTTCTTATGTATCCATATATTATACAAACTGTTCGGAAGCGTTATTTCGATTTGCGAGTCAACGGCATATAAATTCTAATATAAATTTTCTATAGGTTGGTATTTTTTTTTACCGAACTGCTTTTCAAGTGTAAGTGAGAGGAGAGCACACGTCTATAACTAGAGTATGTTTCAACACACGTCAGGCGAGCAACACGTTGCGTCAACACAATCATGTTGTGATATCGATGACTCCGATCCAATGGATTCAATAGGTATTGTCGGCCATTGTAAGGACGGCAGGCTCAGCCCGCACCGGCACCGCGCCGCCCGCGCGACTCGTGAGAAGCGAAACGACATCAGCGCAAAGGCCAAGGTGCCGCCTCATTGGGACCACTTGTTGCAATACAACACTGCAACACGCAAAGCTTAGAATACGCTTTCAAAGATATTTCAAGAAACACGTTTCGATGAAAATCTAGCTTCATAACTGACCCAGTTCGCTTCACTCGCCCCTTGTAGCTCTTGAGATCGCATTATTTCTCGTCAAGGTGCAGGGTCATTACCACCGTTTGTAGTGCGCTACTCCATGTAAGGGTGACGCCACCGACTGGACTAGTCCGGAGCCCGAGTGGTCCGACTAGTCCGCCCTGCTGCGCTAACTCGGCAAAAATGTAAAAAGACCGAGAGGTAAAAATAGCTCGACAGATGAGAGGATGCTTTTAGTACACTTCTTATACTAGTAAAGCTTGTATTTTTTTATCTCTAAGGAATTTGCTGATGGATAGAGTTGCAAGTGGTTATAATGATTGTAGTTGCATCAGCTAGCAACGTTGTACTAAACCGCTACATACCTACTTCCTCTACATTTCTTTAGTAGGTGAGTCAACGTTTGGATAACGCCGTTTCATGAAAGTTCAGCATATTAGTGGCACTCAATTTGTTTTCATGTCTGGATGCTTGATAGCATGCTTGGATAGCCATGGGATTGTAGACTCTATCTGTATCTAGACATATCATATTATTTTCTTTGATACTACCAATGATGGTTTACTCTATACTTAATTAATGTAATTTTGTGATCAAACCATTTTTTCCCCTTCTCTGTTTATAAATAAAATAAAAATGGCTTGACATGCGTATTTTTTCAAAGCTAGGCTTTATTAACATAGTTTGACAAGTTTGTTATACTAATCTGTCCAAGTTCGGTGTTAGATCGTCTTTATGGAAAATGTGAATACCCAGCAACTAGAGATAGGTTAGGCACGAGAAGTGTGAGAAGTGCGGCTCAATACTGGTATACTGTATGTGGAGCGATAGAGTATGATCTCGGATGATACTTTTTTTTGTTATAATTTCAATGACCGTTGATTCAATGTCCTTCAGTCGTAATATTAAACAGTTTACATGGTCTTAATAGCGTCAAACAAGTCATAGTCGTAGTCAGAGTCAAGCTAAGTAAGTCACGGTCAAATCAAACTCGTGCCCCTGTAAGGTGGTGGAGACTTTACAAGAGGCTCGGATGATACCATGCTATGAAGTGTTGCCACGTGTCGCTGCCAGCGCGCCGCGACGTCTTTGTGTAACACTTAGTTACGACAATATTGGTTGATGACCTCGTTTTATTATTGTCTAACTTTTTAAGCAGTTTTCAGAATTAACTAGATTATGTTTGAGTCGCGTACGTTCTAACATATCCGAGCTGGCGTGAGTTGAGATTTGAGTGACGGTAAACATGCTATTCTCACCGCGGAACTGAAACGGAAATTATAAATGAATAAACTAAGTCGAGGACTTCTATGTGCTAATAACACGGTGGACTCTCCGGCAAGTTTGTTGACCCGCCGACTACCGTGTTGAAGCATTGTTGTATGTATACGCACGCACCGTTCCTGCACAGTTTACTTTATAATTATCTAACTGTTACAGCTAGACAACAACAATAACCGCGAACAATGAACAGGTGGTATTCGCAAGAAGATCCATTCTGAACAATAAAATTCGGAACAAACATACTTTATAACAATCATTTGAAAAGCCTGTCTCTGCCGCGGACTACGTACATGGTTCGGCCGAGTACGTGTTTAGCTCGCTCGTGTAGAAAACACCGAAATAAAATGGAGCTATTTACATTTTCGTGTATTCTTTACGCTTACACGGATTTGAAGTAATGAGGTGTGAAGGTTCTCGCAAAAATAACTAAATATACTAATAATGGACGCTTTTGTTCTTCAAACTGTGTCTCATCAAATAAACTGTGACTGGTCGACGGAGACATGGAACCCGTGGAGGTCTTATCCGAACCATCCATCTAAATCGGTGTAGGCATATCATTATCGCAAACAGATATGTACAAAGCACCTACACCACAACATCATCAATACAGATAATTAGGGACATAAAACAACCAACAATTACACACAAGACCACAGAAAAGAAAAAAATAATTGTTTAAATTAGAACGGCTGTCAAGGCATTTTTGTAAGATTTTTTTGTAGCCGCAGTTGCACCCATATTAACGAAACGTCAGTTATTTGAAATCAGTTAGCAGCTGTGATGCGGACAAAGAACTTTGAGACGTAACCCAAAAAGGTAATGTCCAAGTTCTTTGGATGCGGAGTTCGATGCGTTGACATAAATGAGAATGTTCAAGCAAGATTCTGTCATAATACCAGGCGACAGATTTTCCTTCTCTTTTCTGTGCACAAGACAACACGTACGAGTACAAAAAATTGCTGACTCTAATCAAAATGTAAAATGAATATTCGCATTATTAAACTAGGGCAGAAATGAGCAGCGCTCGCGAATCGTTGCATAGTGGCAATAGAGCAGAAGAGCCGTAGAGCAGCAGGCGAGATGCGCAGGCGCAGGTGTAACGGCCGCGCCGATTGTCAATGACCCAGATAGCGACAGGTGCAGTACCACCAGAACGGCAACTCGTGGCGCCGCAGAGACCGACTCCATTAAACCAAAAGAACATACAGTACTGGGCATTGATTACTTGTGTAACGCTGGTCCAAAAGTTGACAGGAAAAACTGTCTCTACATTCTTAAATTTAACAAATGTTGTAATCTTACAAGCATATATCAACTCTAGACACCTTTATTACTTAGGTTTAGTTATTTTGATCCAATTTTGTTTCTAATTTCCTTAATATTTTGTATTGTAGGTAACCTAGACCTATTTGGCTCGCGTGTTGAGAGTTGAGAGTACTTGACTGTTGATTGTTAACTTTATATAAAATTTACATATAATTTTATGAGTAAAAATTTCAACAAAGTTATATGATTATTTACGGGATATTTAATTTTACCGTGGTAAGTTTGGGGAATGAACAACCGTGATAGTTTAAAACAGTGTTTTAAAAACTTCAAAACAAAATCTGATTCCAAAACGACTTCTAATACGCCCATGGTGTGGAACACGCCGTTAATTGCTTTGCGACACATTTAAAACTTGGGGGGGATAACTAGCCAGCTGGGTTTCAGAAATGCCCTACCACTATGCTATGGTTTCCTTATGATGTTTTCCTTTACCGGCAGCTCAAGCTCATTATCGGGGTTTAAACCCACGCCCTGCGGTTTGGACTTATAACGCCCCAATCACTGTGTTATCATCGCTACAAATCATTGTCATAAATGGTCCGACTGCAACATTTTAACTGTGCCCATGACAATTTGTAATTAAGGCGTTGCAATTCACGGATGAGCCCGGTGCGGGCTGCAGTTTTTCGTAATTTAACTTTTGTAATTTTACAGCTCTATTGTTAAGATGAAGTTATACATACAATTTATCTATTTGCAAAGCAAACTTTAGCATAAAACAACATACTACTCAAGAATAAAAATTAAGTTATTGTAGTGTTAAGACCATTAAAAAAAGTAAACTTTAACATATATAACCAAAGAACATATACCTACCAAAGATATACCTAACAAGAAGAATGGACTTCACAATTCCAAAGGATGCGTGAATATTAAGATTTGCATCGCTTTGAGGTAACTTGCAAATTATCTGTAAAAGGATATTCAGGTGCAATTATTGACCAAAAAAATGGATTTCAATTCTCTAGCTCAGGGTTTGTTATCAGCCCAAAAACGAGAGAAAAGGAAAGACAGATAAAAAAGCGATGCGTTTACTAATCGCTTAGTCAGCAACTACGAAGAAAAACAAGAATAAGCATGTTTAGTTTTATGATATTAGATCGCAAGCTGGGATGAAACCCTAATAAGTAAATGTAAATGCCAGTCTTGTATTTATTAGGTTTAATTTTCAAATCACAAGTCAAGTAAAAAAGCGGAATCAAGAGGAGCGCGGTTCACACGATTGTGTTCATTCGTTAATAGATCTTAATTAATGTTTAGTATGTACTAATTTACATTATCATCATACTGGTTAGATTTTTTAGTGAGGAAGATGAAATATCAGAAATGAAATATCAGAAATGTATTATTTATAATAGCCTTCTGTTTCAGGGTCTTCATTGGTTTTTGTACATTTATGAATTATTACTTAAGTATGTCTCCCCTTTAATTGAGAAACTACGTAACAGACAAATGTCATAAATTATGTACAATTATATGACAACTAACGGGTTATTTGCCGTGATTAAGTTGTTGTTAGGGGTAATCCGTCAGTGAAAATGAGGCATGTAACTGCGCCAACCATCTTTGAACACAAAGGTTTGGTTTTGCCTTATGTTGTTGACAGAATGTGGGATGAACCCTCGAGCAATAGAAATTTAATTCCTACGCTTGATTAAGGGTTGACACTAAAACTACAACAATACTGGCCAAAAGCGTTTCGAGACACTCATATGGTAGGGTTCCGTAGCCAAAGCCATATAATTGTGGTCAAATACAAAGTTCAGAATTTGAAGGTTAAAGAAAATTCGAACTAGCAAAGCTCTGTGGACTTTAAATTTCAGATAATATGGATCATCCTGCCTAGATATACTTTAAATGGTTTAGTAAAAACAAACTACTAGGGAAACATTCAATGTAAAGATCATTTTACGTAAAGGACATTGAGCTAGAAAGTCTTGAATTTATTACAGTTTTATCGCTATATTTTCAAAAGATATTATCAGAAAATGTTAAATATAATCTCTTCTCTATCTCTATCTCTACATATTATAAATTGAAGTCGCTTTCCACGTCTGTCTGTCTGTCTGTCTGTCTGTATGGCCGCTAACTCCTCCTAAACCACGCAACGGATTTTGATGCGGTTTTCACCATCAGTTAGATACATTTTCAAAGATGGCTTATATATATAACTAGCGACCCACCCCGGCTTCGCACGTAAATGACACCCGTGCAAAGCCGGGCGGGCGGGTCGCTAGTTTTGTATAAAGGTTTTTAATATGGTCCATTATCATAGCAAATATTGTGCAAAGTTTTATGCACTTCTTATTAATCGCTTTCTTAGTTATTAATAAATAATAAATATAGCAGGTAGAAGGATTTAAATAATTTGGACGGACGAACAGTATGAACATATAAGTCCCTAACCTAAACTATACCCTGTACGGAACCTTAAAAAGAACCAATTAAGTACTATTTCAGGAATATTTTTTGGGCCTGCTTCAAATATTGTTATACTCTATATTTATGATATAGAGTATAACAATATAGACAGATTTAGATAAATAAAATAAATAATGTTTTTGACATGATTTTTACTTTTACTTCGTATTGATTTGAGTGATGAGATATAACCAGTTTAATGTGGTATCAGACAGTATGTATAAATGATGCTCAGCGGTGTTAAAGCGGTTGATTATACAATTTCTATTTACATGTCAACAATTTTGGTTTTCCCCGAGAAACCTCGCGAAACCCTTTTTTATACTGGCAACCCTGGCCAGAGATAGAGGCATCCGCCCCTCAGTAGCGACTGCTCCCATTGTTTCTGTTTCAAAGCTTATAGTCTGACTTTGACATTTCCTCGTCTCCTCTCTTCCGAAACACTTACTTCTTGTTCCTAACTTTCGTTTGGAATTATTTAATAGCTTAATTTTCGATTTCTTTTTCACGCAGCTATATAGCGTGGCCTTGCTAATGCTACATCCGATGTTTCAATAGCCATTATCAACAATATTTTGATTCGTCCGTGTACAATGTACATTGATGGATGCAAAGCTTTCATTGAGTGGCTTGATCTATGAAACATCTATGGTAGTGTCTTGCGTCCGTGGGATATCTATTCCCAATGTCATCTAGTGTCTCGCTCGGTGTTCAACTAGCCATGTATGTGATCTCCATCTCGTCCTCCTCCAACTGCTATAACAAAGCTATAGTTGTGGATAGTGATAATGATAGGGCAATGACACCTGTCACTCTGACGCCTGTCAGTTGTAGTATGACGTTTCGTGTATGTGTAGCAGTTTTTTAAAAATCCTGACTGGTTGAAATTTTGACGAATTTGAATCTTGACATGTTTATGGTCCGAGTAAACATGTTGTTTTATTGATTGCCAGCTGAATAGCCAGCTCGAGTAACATAGTGAGTACATTTTAGCTCGAGTGCGACGGACGGACGGCTGGACTTGTTGTGTAACGCACGGTGACCGTGCGATTACCCAGCTGAGTAACATAGTGAGTAGATATATAAACTTTAGCTCGAGTGCGACGGACGGACGGCTCGACTTGTTGTGTAACGCACGGTGACCGTGCGATTACCCAGCTGAGTAACATAGTGAGTAGATATATAAACTTTAGCTCGCGTGCGACGGACGGACGGCTCGACTTGTTGTGTAACGCCATGTAACGCACGGCGACTGTGCGATTACCGTTGCATGCGAAGTGAGTACCGTTTACTTACCGTCGCGTTTCAATACAACACTGACATTTATTTGATTCCAAAACGAGACCACTTTTGCCCGTAACCCTGCTTATAAAAGTTGTAGTGATAATTCGTAGTAGTTTCTACTACTTTTATTGGTGGCTCGACGGTTCAAATTTTGATTGTAAATACACCATGTATCTATTTTCATCGTGGACAGTTAAAACCGGTGTGAGATGGGTAAGAAGTTGGAAGTAATTTAAATTTGTAAGTAGATACTAAACCAAAAAACTGTTTAAAAACGTAGCACAGTTGTCGCTAATGACCTGCATTAAGATATCGTGTAAATCGTGCAATGTAAGTGACTCAAATAGAGACAATGCGATGACGTAAAACAATTACCTACTTCCTCGAGAGCGTGAAAGAATGATAAGCAAATGCCAACTACCGGACTATATTTAATAAAGGTTTTGCCCAAATCGTGGTATTTAGATGGTATCGTATCCATTTCTTTTGATCTGCGAGAAGGATACTTGTTTAGACCTCGTCGAGCTGATATCACCTAAATGCCTCAACATTCTTGCTCATAATATTTTTAATTGAATAAGATTATTTAATTTGAATTATGTACACATAATAATATTATTAACATATACTGTTTATATAAGTTTATATACATCGATGTAGAAAGTGTACTGGAGAAATTTGACTTGTAACTATGGAGTTATTAATAAAGAATTGTATTGTATTGTATTGCATTCTGACTCAAGTCTGAATAAGTGTGAATTTCTAAAAAGTGTTTGTTCACACTCTACCATCAAAACGAACAAATGTGCGATCCAACTGTGGGCTCGACTGCCACCTTAAAGATACCGTACAGAATTAGTAACTCTTCGTAACTAGTAGATCTCACAGACTTTCTACATGTTTCACGAGGAAAAACTGCGACACGCGTGACCCCAATGCACAGATTAGTTAATAGTTCCCGAGGGTCGATAGCCGTGTTCTTGGAATCAATTCGCAGATGACCGACGACGGTCGGCGGTCACCGCTCTGTTCCGCGAAATATAATGACATAACGGCTTCGGTGAACAGCGTAGCGCACATACACTGCCATCGATCAGTTAACACCTCTACACCGGCAGAGATACCTTGGCACGTTACCACGAACCGGCAGATGAACAGGAAGAAGCTCCAAGCATTCAAGCATTCAAGAGTTGGTCAGGGCTAGCTGCGCTGCGGGTGTGACAATGATCATTAACATAAGTACAAAAAGAAACTCAAATATCTAATTGATTTGCAGTTCTCGTGCCGCCTCGAAATCAAACGATAAAGAATAACCCTACATCTGTGAGAGTGATACCTAGGTTGCATAGGATTTTAATCATCAATATTTTATCACCAGCCTTTATTTAAGTTGAAACCTTTCTTAGTTTTTTCTTTCGTTTGTTTAGGTCAAATCATACAAGGTGAATTAGAACCAGCGGCCTTATTATAGAAGTTTGATCGTGATCGAGATTGCATGCCGTCCCGTTCGCATCTACTTACTTGCACCACGTGCGTAAGTGAGATGGGACGCGATCGTGATCACGATCCAAATCATCCATAATAAGGCATCAGTTCCTCCAAACCGATTGTGCATACACCTTTATTTCTGGTGACAATGACAATATAATATTCAATGGTAACATTTTCAAAATGCCTGCTAATTTTTTTAAGCATCATGTGATGAAGAGGCATCTGATGAAGAGATTATAATAAAAGCCTCGGTGGTGCAACTCACTGAGGAAGAAGGAAAACACTCATGATTATTATATATAGCTAACACACTAACGTGTCGTTAAATGTGAGCGACCTTCAGCTGTCGAGGGAATCCAAAACCTGACTTGAATATTGTCCTTATTGTCGTGCAACAGTACTACTGGCTGGCATGTTAAACCTATGGGAAAATAGGACTGATTGCACGCCACCACTCATTTGAATTGAATACCTAATATTACGTCATTTAGTCAGAATATTGGTGACGTGACGCTCACGCACCACGGCAAGGTGAGGGGCAGAACCTCAGAGCAGACCGCAGACTAGATAAAGCTACTAGAAAATCGAGGGAGATATGCCTTATGATAATTTTATTTCGTGTTCAAATGTGTACGGTATGGATAAATAGTCGATGGTAGAGAAACTGCTCCGGAATCCTGCTGTGTGGCATAAACAAAGGGAGGCCATCGTACCCAACAGTGGGTCATTTAGCTACTGATGATGATCATGAAATGTCTCCATGTTTTCCCCATTTTTTTCACCATACCGCAAAATAACTGTAAGTACGGCACACTCATTAATTTCTTCCGCACACTAAGTAGGTAACTTGTAGCGACAAAGTCCACAGTCAAATAAATGGGCGGCATGGTCCTCTGATGATGAGTTGGACTCTTTAGTCCACCAGACAGACTACAGGCATCCAGCCTGATTTAGGCCAAATACGTTCGCACCCGCCACGCCACCTTACCATAATAGCCTTTGTTCAGATCGGAGTTGGGAAGAATCATATCATCAACTGTGCACAGCCACGCCGCCGCGCCGGTCGATAAGACGAACATATGCGACAAAATTCTAAAAACGCGTAAAACTTAGTGTGACTAACACGAATTTACGCTTTGCAACGTCTCTTGTAAACGTAGTGATGATATTCTCTTTGGTTTCTTGAAGCGGCTTTTATGATAAACTAGCTGCGCCCCGCGGTTTCACCCGCGTGGATTACTCCTGCTACCTATCTGCCAGTGAAAGTCCCGTCAAATCGGGTCAGCCGTTTCAGAATAAATAATAAAATAATAAATAAATATTCGGGACATTTTTGCACACACGGTCATCTGACCCCAAACTAAGCAAAGCTTGTGATATGGCTGCCAGAGACTGATATATATACATATATAGGTTTAAATACATACTTAAATAGATATTAACACCCAGATATAGAACAAACACAAATGTTCATCACACAAATGTTTGTCCTAGGTGGGAATCGAACCCACGCCCCCAAGCTCAGAAGGTAGGTTCACTACCAACTGGACCAACGGGCTATCTATAATCCATAGGGACACATGCATAGACACGTACCCACATACATACACACATCGATTTTTTATGATACTTATTCAGTGTTATAAGAAAGGGTATACTAGGCCGAAAGGGGTTAGTTATACCATGTTATACTTATCATTGTGAACAACTTTACGAATACAATGATCTCCTTTCGACTTAGCATACCCTTTCTGTATAGATAAGTATTATACTAACACCCGGTTTCTGAAAGGCTGATCAATACAAAAATTTACTAACATGTTGTTAAATCTTATATTTGATCTGAATCTCAACTGACGTGAATGGTTGAACAAAAAAAACAACAGCCAATCAAGTCGCTTGACATCAGTTTTGTTTTGACAGTAGATTAAATTGAACAGGCTTTCAGAAACTGGTCGTAAGTAAGGCATAATTAGGTAAAATACCGCACACTTGCGTAGAACAAGTCATCAACAAAAGATTTTGATTTTAAGTCGGATGAATGTCATATTCTGAAGGTCACGTCGCCGGAGTCGGTTTAAATAGCATTTTCCTCGCTTGCCCTCGCATCGCTGTCAACGATGACAAACGTGTCCTCTCTCGTTCACATTAAACAATGGCTCAATACCTCACTAGGTACTTTGATTATGTACATCGTCAAACACTATGTAGGTATTGTTATCCAGCCAGCCCAGATCTACACTTCATAACATCCTCGAACATTAAATAACAATTCCAAGTGTCAAGAAGATCACAGGGCCGAATCTAACGTTGTACCTAATCATGATCCTGATAACAATCAAGTAATACCACTTCAACGACTGACTCCCGTTGTGGCTTCCGTTGGAGTCAACCACAATGAAATGATATACTTTATACTAAACATACAATTATATATCTAGCTTCTTCTATCTAAATAATTAATATTAGGTAGCCCCGTTGGTCCAGTTGGAAGTAAATCTGATTCAATTCCCACCGAGAACAAACATTCATGAGATGAACAATTGTGTTTGTTCTATATCTGGGTGTTAATAAATATATAATTATGTATGTAGTCTCTGGCAGCCATATCACAAGCTTTGCTTAGTTTGAGGTCAGATGACAGTATAAAAAAATATACATGTATAAAAGGCGATGTATGTTCCCTATGGACTCCAATTTTGATGGAAATTTCAGGCACTATTCTGACTAGCCCAGCGAGTGATGTGGTAAAGTTCGATAGCGATCGGATCTACCCTTTTTTTTATTATGTTCCCTACAAAAAACAAGAACTAGATTATTTGAAGTCAAAGAAAAAAAGTCACCTGAGTCAAAGGAGGTTGCATTGTTTTATCTTTCATTGGCAGATAGCTGATGTAATAAGGAGTGGCTTAGGCTACTTTTATCTCGGATATAACGCGGGTGAAACCGCGGGGCGCAACTAGTTAAACAACTTTAGAACCTTCGAAGATCATCAGTCTCATCTTTACCTCAATAAAATACCGATAAAATATATCCTCCTATCTATAAATAAATAATTATCCTGTGCAATGCACCTTTGTTTCACGACGTGTGCAGGATCCGTGAGACGCGTGCAGAGTCTAAACCTTCACAGTTAAACCCAGGCGGTGGTAGCGTTACATAAGTCGCGAGGAATTCACTAATACGTGCGAACAATGACATTGATCAGGCCATGTCGATTGAATTCAAATCGTAGACCTCATCATCGTTTAACATCAGGCGATGTGGCGGTCAAAAGCAAGCCTTTATAAAAAAAAGTTTGAAGATTCGTGGCGGGAGTCAAAGTGGCATCGATGTTCATTGGTAAAAGAATAATTATACTGTCCCCAAGCTGTGGTCATTGGACCAAGAACTTTACAGATGAACACAACAGATAATTTTCGAGGTTTTATAACTTCATGAGTCCAATGAACATTTTCCAACATTTTGATGTCCAGTCTGGCTATTGAGGTGAAATAAAAAAAAAATCCACCAAAAAGCTGATAATGATCACTCCACCGAAGCGACGTTTCGGAATTCCCATTCTAAAACGGTCTCAGTCGCGGCTTCTGATGCCATCTGATTATAATAAAAAACTGTCAACATTGTCGTCATAAAGTAAACGCATCGTTTAACAAATGCGAGGAAAACCCTGGTTAGTCACCGTCTTCCTGAGACGTGACCCACATTCCGGCTGCCGGTCCTAGAGCCGCAGCCGCAGCGCTCCACACCTGCTGATGTCACCGGCGGACCATTACCATTGCAAATTATGCTAATATTGTAACATTTTTAAAAACATTCTGAGCCTCTTGAAACTACGCATGCTCTGAAGTAAAGATTGACAACGTTCTCTCATAGATTAAAATTATTACGATATGGAAAATGTGTTGACAAAAGATAAATGGAACGCCACAGTATAAAACTTTTATGATCAATCAAGCGTAATGGCAAGACGACGTATTGTAAGCTCGTAGTTAGGGGCATGAACTGGTGATTTGTGAACGTATTTCCAACAAGCTCGTCGATCTTTGTCGGTGCTCTAATAAAGGATACGTAACAACACGATGGAGTACCTCCGATGTATATTTATTTTTAAGCTAATCAAGAAAAGAGCATTTTCATTAACGTACCCGTATTTCCTGTCACGTTTTGAAAATTTGACCTTTAAAATAACGTATAGAATCGGCGCCGCGGGTCGCCAAAACCTGGTAAATAGTTAAACGCAAGTCAAGGCCCGCCAACGCTTCATAAACTACTTCAAGACAATTGAATGAGCCTCCGCTCATAGTAACTGTTTCTTTATCTGTGCCGGTGCTCTGTTCAATGTCAATATCATTTTGACTGGTTTTGGTCTATTTAACAAGCATCCGACCAGACTCGATGTGTAATGCCGCGTTCACTTTCCACTAAAATGGCTTCCGCTTTGTTCTTATTTGTTCTAATTGTTATTGCTACGAGATGTTGCTGGCTGTACCCTCATCTACCAATGACGCTGAACGTTATAGTCCAGTCGAGGTAGACATAAAACTAGCCTGAAATAGAAAAAATTCCGGGGAGTGTTTTTTTTTTTTTAAACGTCGTGGGGGATGGATGGGAGTATAAATCTCGATTTTCTAACTAATCCCGATAGAGCATTCGCCGCCATCTTGTTTTAAAGTTCAATTTTTTCGTTTTTCTGAAATAACTCGTTAATTTTCAACTTTAGAGCAAAAATGGTTCTATCCAAAGTTGTTGGAAATTTAATTTCCCACAAGTTTGGTCATTATCATTTTTACGCTAGGATCAATATCTGCAGAGTTATACTACCAAATTTATCGAAAAAATCGTAATGGGTGGAATTTTATTTTCTTCAACTTTTGTTCTCGCACTTTTCACTCCACGATCAATATTAGTATACATCCAAAAAAAAATAAAAAATTAGAAAAATAAAATTCCACCCATTACGATTTTTTCGATAAACTTGGTAGTATAACTCTGCAAATATTGATTCTAACGTAAAAATGATAATGACCAAACTTGTGAAAAATTAAATTTCCAACAACTTTGGATAGGACCATTTTTGCTCTAAAGTTGAAAATTAACGAGTTATTTCAAAAAAACTAAAAAATTGAACTTTAAAACAAGATGGCGGCGAATGCTCTACCGGGATTAGTTAGAAAATCGAGATTTATACTTCCAACCACCGCCCCCGACGTTTAAAAAAAAAAATCGCTCCCCGGAATTTTTTCTATTTAAATGTCTGCCCCGACTGGACTATTAGACTAAAGTGAATAGTAAGTCTCCGGATGGCCTAGAAACTTAACTAAACATAAGAAAAATAAAACCGACATAATGTTTGAATGTTTTAAAGTAACGAAGAGAATACTAGCATAATAACAAGATATATGTTGAAAAACTAAGACCCGACTACATATTTATATTTAATTTATTATTTAGGTAGGTTTGGAGAGAAAATATGTTTGGCTCACATATGAGGTCGCAAAGACGCTAGCAACAACTAACAATATTCAAATGATGACAAGTTTTTTTTTTGTTTTTTTTTAATAAATAATAGGCTTGCCCTTGACCGCCAACTCGCCTGATGTTAAGCGATGATGCGGTCTACGGTGGAGCACGCTTGCCTAGAAGAAACCGATTCACTCGTGATTTGAAGACACCCAGATTGTAACTATCGGGGAACACCCATTCAGGCAGCGCATTCCACAGACTAGCAGTTCGCACAATAAAAGTGGAATCAAAGCGCTTCGTTCGGGTTTTAGGAATACCAACCATAAAGCGGTGTCGATTTTTTGTGCCCGCTCTGGCAGTCCGATAGAAAAATGGGCAGGAAGGAATTAGACATGAAGATCAGATGCACACTCTCCGAAATGTATTCGATAAAAGACCGATAGACTAGCTATGAGGGAAAAGAAGAAAATACATACCTACCCACATACATAAATAGTCAACATCGTATCCCTCCTTTTTGCTTCGCCGTATTCAGGCGAAAAAAGTGGCGCTTATTAACAGCGACATACTTGTACAAGCTTGTACCTCATAAAATTATGATGACTATCATTTGAACAGGTAATGATTGAAAGTAAAATAAAAAACATGACAACATGAAGCTCTGCCCACTTCATCATAAAGTAGAACAACTTCACAAAAAATTGGAACGACTTGTCGAAATCTAGACTATTTTTTCACCCCGAAGAGTGAGAGAGAGAAAACGCGAAAGTCCCGTACACTTTCACCTGTAAGTCAATCAATTCGTGCGCACACGCACGCTTATCAATAACAATCTGAAATGGCTCTTAGTGTCGTTAGGTCAAAATTCAAATTAGATTCCATTAGTTTGATAGTCACTCGCCACCAGCGGTGCTCGAGTTGCATTAGTCCATCATCACGGCTAATGTCCAGTACAGTTACCTGATGCAGCGGCCTCGAACTGTCAGAGGCTTCCGTTACAATGTGGCCTCCTAATTTTGTGTTAATATTGAGCGATTCCAAGACATTAGGTGTCGACATTATTGAATACATTTAGCGACTGGTGAAAGTAATGGGGAATCCCGAGAAACGGGGAATATTGGAATCTGAATCAATAAGCGTTGGCTTTGCAGTCGCCACAACTTTATTACTTTGTGGGCAGTTAGCTCTGAAACGCAATAAGGAAAATTCCTGTTGATTGTTACAACTTATTATCTCTGATTGATGCACGTCATGCCAGTGGAGTCAGAAAAAAAAACCGGACAAGTAAAAGTAGGACTCGTGTTCTGAGGGTTCCGTTGGACGGAACTTCGGAGCGCGAATCAAAAAAAAAACTAACTAAAGTTGAAATATTGAAAGACAAACTTAACTTTGTAGTTGCTAGTAAGGTTCTTCCATACATAACAACTATAAAGTGTAAGTTTGTAATTGTAAAACAATAGTTTTTGTATGATATAACTTCAAATTAACAACTTTCAGATTTATTCCTTTATATGTGCTGTAAGACCTTGCCTCTTGCCAAAATTAATGATTCTAGGTCAACGGGAAGAACTCTATAGGTTTTGGTTCCCTTGTGAAATCGCAAAATATGCGGCATAAATGTTCATATCTTTTGATTGCGTTGACTTACAACTTTTATTTTTTCACAGCCGTAAGAAACCGTAGACCCAAGTATTTAGTATAAATTTCAACTTGATACCTTTACGCGTTCTTGAGAAAAAGGGTCTTGACAGACGGACAGACAGACGGACAACGAAGTGATCCTATAAGGGTTCCGTTTTTTCCTTTTGAGGTGCGGAACCCTAAAAATTGAAATGGATTTATTTGCACGTTTTTATAAAATTTCACAAATGTTGTTCTTTGATTTATTACCTAACGTAGGAACAATATCACTATTAGACATGTATTAGTAAAATATATAGGCAATATTAAATAGGCTACTGGACTGATTAATTTTATTGTTTCACTAGCTGCGCCCCGCGGTTTCACCCGCGTAGTGATGAAAATTAGTGATGATGATGATCAGGTCGATCCATTGTTCCGTTGCAGCGTGAAAGAGGAACAAACATCCATACATCTATACATACAAACTTTCGCGTTTATAATATTATATCACATCACACACACATCATCAGCCATTAAATGTCCACTGCTGAACAAGGCCTCCCTCTTAGAGAGGGGTGTTGCCATAATCCCCACGCTTGGCAGGCGGCTTGGAGATCGCAGTACGTTCACCGTGTACTAACAGGACGCTGCTGCCCATCCTCCGGTGGTTATAATACTATATAGTATATAATATAGTAATATTATATAGTAGGATATAAATGCTTTCAACGAATAAAATCGATCAAAAAGTATTCAAAATTAACAAAGTTATGGCTTGCTAGGCAAGAAGCGCATTATACTTACTAATGGCGTCACTTATGGGTACGCTATACAAACTCCATACTGACACTTACTTTGCGGGAAACGGATAGAGCATCATTTCTAAATCCGAACAAAAACTTTAGTATAAACTCTTATATTTCAGAACTTTATTAGCATATTTAAATAATTTATTCGGCGTATTATAAATGCTGGCGTGTTTCTGGCTCAACGCATAAGCATTGCCATTCAACGTGGTAATGCCGCCAGCATGCTGGGTACGCTGCCAACTGGTAGTGGGCTTGAGCATTTGGATTGTCTTTAGACCTTCTGCGGTCTATGGGCAGTCTAACTGTATTTGTAGTTTTAGTTTTAGCTTGTATTTTGTTTAGTTAATAAAGCCACTTGCCCAGGAAAAAAAATATTTATTCGGTATTCAGTAGTTATATATAACGTTTATTTATATTTTTCACTAAGCCAGTTATTTTTAACAAATCAAACACCTCTTCTGTTGCCTATAGTTTTAACGTTCCGGAAATTCTTGTATCGTATATATATATTTCACTAAAACACATGAATTTCCATTTTCCTACAAAATGTAGATATTGTAAACTCAACACGATATGAAATATAATATTCTTGTTATACGTTATCACCAAATAAACAAACTAAACTAAATCGTCCCGAATGTCCTTCTCCATATTATAATCCCTAACTGGGACAATTATCTCGTAACTGGGACAACTGCGGGAACGTCACACGTTGCTACGGAGCTACGAAACGAGCGCTACGAAACTCAAATACGAAAAACACAAAATAGTTTGAGCATGCTTTATCTCATAGAGCAGACTGATTTACAACGGCTTCACCCGGGTGTAATTTACGTGCGAAGCCGGGGCGGGTCGCTAGATATATATAAAAACCTTCCGTGAAAATATACCTAACTGATTGTGAAAACCGCATCAAAATCCGTTGCGTGGTTTAGGAGGAGTTAGCGGCTTTAAAGACAGACGCGGAAAGTGACTTTAATTTATACTATGTAGAGATTAAAACATGAAATAACAAAGCAGAAAATAAGTACATTAATTAAAGGCAAAGTTACTAATATAGGTACATTCATTCATTGTCAGCCTGTATCAACCCACTGCTGGGTATAGGCCTCCTCTCCCTTCCGCCATTGATCCATTGCTATAGGTACATACTTAGGTAGCAAATAGTCCGTCAAAGGCGATCTCGTAATTGAAAACTGCCAAGAATTAGCTCGCGATAATTGCGACTTCAAGTTACTCTTCTTTGGAGCATAATTAACGCCTTTCACCGCCTTTGATTACGTTGGAAGTCTGGTTAATAACCTAGAACCCAAGAACCCTTTAACTTCTAAGATAATTAATGAAATTACAAATCTCAGAAGCCTTTACTCAACGATCTATTTCTATACTATAGCCTTTACCGTAAAAAAATTGTCAAACAAGGTTTTTGCTGTGCAAGGCATTTGATAGCAAAAATAAATTATACTAGCGACCCGCCCGCCCGGCTTCGCACGGGTGTAATTTACGTGCGAAGCCGGGGCGGGTCGCTAGTTATATATATAAACCTTCCTTGAAAATGTATCTAACTGATGGTGAAAACCAGATATAAATAAATTATGTAAGTGTGTACCCAGCAAAGTGATAAGATAAGGAATACTGTAAATAGTGATGTTATAATATGCATATTGAAATATAGATCTTCTTTGGTGTGTAGGTTTCGTTTCAAGTCAAAAACCCTGCAATAACGTACACCTGTAAACTAAGTAAAGTAGGTATTTACCTACTTCAGGGCCATCTGCTCGGGCACATACATCCGTCACCGTTTTCGTTTTACCTAACTGTGTTTAGAATCGCATATACTCGTACCGGTCGTTGTAGATATTTTTGTATTATTCTACCAAGGAATCTGGTAAAGAATCGAAAATTTTATTGCTAGGATAATTATTTCTTAGTTACAAGAGAAGGGTAATCCTTCAACATTGTCTAATATATACAACTTCTCAATAAAACTATTACTAGTAAAAATATAGTATACTAGCGGTCCACCCCGGCTCCGCACGGGTATAGTTATATAAGCCTATTAAAATATCTTATATTTAATCAGTGATAATGTAGCATTCAAATGGTGCCTATTCAATGCAAACAAACAAACAATCAAATCTTTTTCTCTTTATAATATTAGTATAGATTATAAAGAGGAAAGATTTGTATGTATGTTTGCAACGAATTGGCTCAAAAAGTACTGAACCGATTTTAAAAATTCTTTCACTGACGGCAAGCTACACTATCCCCGGGTGGCATAGGCTGTAATCTATACCCGTGCGAAGCTGGGGTGGACCGCTAGTATTGTATAGATAGAGAAAAAGTAAATAAATAAAAAACTCGCCACCGTGCGGCAAGGTCCCAGAATACTGGCAGCATTGGCCCACTGGTAAAGTAAGTACCTGTGTACGTTTCATATAATTTTTACTTGGTATTTGGTTTGTCATGCAGGTAGCAGTGTGTGGATGATTCAGGACGGACAAGACGCGCACACTTGCCGGCTGACTCAGTGTCACGGGCGCCTCGGATCCTAGCGAGGCATAGGCTCACCGCAGCATAACTGAATACTTATATGTATTGATATTTAAATACCCCAATGAACAATATAGCCCGTTGGTCCAGTTGGTAGTGAACCTGCCTTCTGCTCTTGGGGGCGTGGGTTCGATTCCCACCTAGGACAAACATTTATGTAATGAACATTTGTGTTTGTTCTATATCTGGTTGTTAATATATATTTAAGTATGTATTTAAACCTATATATGCATGTATATCAGTCTCTGGCAGCTATATTACAAGCTTTGCTTAGATTGGGGTCAGGTGACCGTGTGTGAAAAAATGTCCCGTTTTTTTTTTTTTTTTTAATATGATTGAAAACTATACCATTATCAAGTTACTGTTCAATGATACATGTATTTAATTTCAAATCATACCGACATTGAAAATGTGAAGACGATCTGCAGTGCAAGTACCGTTCTTTATCGATCATCAAATTTGACAGTTGAGATTGTTAAATTCGATAAAATGCCATTTGATCAGTACTTACTATGATCGATTCTGTGGCATTTTAACGAATTTGACAACCGATAAAGAACGGTACTCGCAGTGCTGTTTCCTGGTCACATTTGGTATGAGCGCAGACGTTGACGACGTCGTAGGACATGACGAGAACGGTTTGAAAAATTGTTCATACCGCAGCTTCTATTTTGTCCATAAAAGTCAGTCTTTGTAAAATTTAAACTGGCACATTTATATTTGTAGGAAGCCGTGACCCAACTTGTATCTTATAGGTTTAGCAGCCACAGTTTAGAAGCCACCCGGAGTCACGGAGTCTGACACGGTCGTGAACGTAAAAATCCTCAATTTCTCGTGACTCGTCTCCTCGTGACTCAAACCAATTTATACATTTTGTTTGTCACATCTCAGCCCACAACTTGAAATGTTCTTCCTCATTTACGTTCATCTTAACCACTGCTGTTACCCTGTTACCGAACTACGACTATAGGGAAATTCTACAGCAAATCTAAATGCTAATACTCCAGCAACTGGGGAAATGAATACCTACTTTATTATTACGTATTATCGTAAAAAAACAATATGCATAAATAGATATTTAAATACATAATGGACTCGTAAGTTGATACTGAATTCCTGACTCCATGAGCACAGATTAAATAATAGTTTGTACAAAGCTGGTACGGCGCTACACTGTGAAATGATAACACCGACTTCTCTATGTATTTTAATGGCAAAGGAAAGTCAATGAACAAGAACGCACTCGTGATGATAAGTTATTGAATGAGAACTAACAACTGACAAAGGAATTAAACTAACGACAAAGTTTAGCCCCGTTAGTCCAGTTGGTAGTGACCTGCCTTCTGCGCTTGGGGCGTGTCGTGGGTTCGATTCCCACCTAGGACAAACATTCATATGAATGTCTTATCAAAAAAATGTCTATAATATGTGCATATACATTCATAATAAACTACCAAATAAATTGAAAATTTTGGACGGTAATAAATTTAAAAAAGTATTAACTGATTGGCTAATTAAGAATTGTTTATATAGTATTAAGGAATTTATGGAATTTTTAATATAATATAATTTAATAAGATAATAATATATAATAATACTTCGTAAAATATATACCTAACTAACAATAAAATAAATATATATCTAGCTTAAGAACATTTGCACGTCTGCATGCAGATTGAATACTATGCACCGAAAATAATCTTAAGACCTCAATGTAATTCTATGTATTCTAGCAAATAAATGATTTGATTTGATTTGATTTGATGAACATTTGTGTATGTTCTACATATGGGTGTTCAACAAATCACTGGTAGAACTTCTAGGCAGTCAAATAACTGAATGGTTGTGGATAGTAACGAAATCAATTTACCATCTTGCTGTGTAAAAACCAAACCACCTGTATACACTACATTACAGAAATTATTGCAGAAATAATGAATATGCGATACAATACACTCAATACTAATTGACGTGCAAAAGAGTTTTCGTTTTCATATATAAATATCGTGTTAACTTTTTATTTATTTATTGGAAAACCAACAGCTTTTTCCATAAAAACATACAATAGAAAAACTATCGTGTGTAAAAAAAAACTAAATTCCTACCAATTTCCTATTTAGTTTGTAATTTAGAATTTAATTAGTAGATAGTACTTGTTTGTTTAGAGTTGTTTTCATGTATTTTTAATCTGTGTGTGACATCAAATCGATCGTTGAAACTAGAGATTAGAGATGTACTGAATCTATTTTATATATTTCAATATGCAATAAAATTCCTACCTAAATTCCATTTTTTTTCAACTTTTTTTCATATGGCACGCTTTGAGACTCCTCGTGTCTACTTTTAAGGTGGTACGATTCACCTATGGCGGGAAATTCAAATTTTAAACAGTTTTTTGGTCCTAGTAACCAGGCCAGGTAATTATTTTTAAATAACACAGTGTTTGCGCAAAATGTTGGGTGTTCTTTACATTATAATGTACAACTATTTAACAGTAACGCACCATATTACTTACATTTGGCACTAAACCGTTGGAAACAGCAAAAATTTGTTTATTCACAAATGTAAGTAATAATGTGCATTAGAGATAAATAGCTGTACATGATTTTGTAAAGAATAATAATCAATTTGCGCAAACATCATGGTTGTTTACAATAATTACCCGGCCTAGCTACAAGGACAAGAAAACTGTTTGAAATTTGAATTTGCCGCCATTTGTGAAACGAACCACCTTAAGTGAAGCTGATAATGAAGGTATTAGTGCGGTACTATCTTTCAATAAGCATGGTCACAATAGACCGTCTGCGGTCACAATCTACTCAAGTCATATCTATGCTTATTTCCCTATGTGATACCAACAGAAAAGAGAAGTAAAACAAAGTCTGTTCTGTGGTGATACCCTTTATAGTGCCACCAATGTGTAGCTATAATAGGCATGATGGACTAATATTTAATTTATTACAAATAACCCAACTAAATACATTACACATACTAAAAAATAATTTAATTTGGCTGATAAATCTCTGAGATACGAGTGTTTAAAGTTTTAGGTGGGGATAGAGAGGGGATGCTCTATCCCTTTCTCGCAATGCGTGTTAATATAGTATTTGTATGGCGCACCTGAGCCGTGACGTCATGGCTCAGTATAGTGCGCTCTCTGTCTAGCGTGAAATTAAAATGCTTATATCTTATTTATTTTTGAACTAATTTTAATTTTGTTTTCGTTGATGTGCTCTATTTATGATCAGCTTTTTTATGAGGTAATAAAAAAGTATTAGTCATCATGTCTATTGAATCTGTGCCCTGTGCCCTTAGTCCCAGATTTGAAAGTTTACGAAAACTTTTTTCGTTTACGTATTGTTCCATACATTTTAGTAAAGCGCCTCTATCGGAAACGTGGAGGAACTAAATTTGGCTGTTATCGGCGGTATAGATTCATCATCTTCATCATCAGCCAGAAGACGTCCACTGCTGAACATAGGCCTCCCCCTTTAACCTCCACACTGAACGACAGCCTGCCTTTTGCATCCACTGGATGTCCGCGACTCTCACAATGTCGTCGGTCCATCTAGTGGGAGGCCTCCCTACGCTGCGTCTTAAACGCAGCGGTATAGATTGCTTCACTCTAATACGAAAAAAGTTTTCGAATACCTTTTAGCCCAGCAATGTATGAAACGACGAAAACGAAAAAAGTTTTCGTAAACTATCAAATCTGGGACTAAGGGCACTGGACAATTACATATTAATGTACATCTCTACATTACCATGCGTATGTAGAGTGCGCACACGCATAGAGAGAGCGTGCGCGTGCTCGCATTTTTTTACCAGCAGACCCAGCAGTTTTGTTATTCCACTCGAGCTTGTGGAAAGTGCTGAGTATTTTATGAAAATATTTGACTGGCCATCACTATAATATTGAAAAGGCTTTGTACTCACAAGTCACTATATCATCATACTAGCAACGCATCCCGGCTTCGCACGTGTATAACTCTTATTTTTTTACACCTTGGGTTACATTATTGGAGTTTTGGTAGGATCCCATTTTTTTTAAAATAATATATAGCCTATGTCACCCGGGGAAAGCGAAACTTCCCAACAGTGAAAGATTTTCTCTTTATAAAATTTGTATAGATTATAGTATTGATTAAATACCTAGAAAGAATAATGGCGTTATTACACGAGTATAGGGCTGATTATACGAGTCTAGTAACTGTGTATTTGTAATATTACTGTACTAATAACACTGACAAGTGCTTTCTAAGGGGCTTATCATCTAGACAAAGCTTTAAGACCTACAATTTGAGCTGGAATTTACGCAGAATCGTATTACCTATGTCCATGACAATGGTGAATCTATTAAGGTGTAAAACAGACGACGAGGAGCGTGAGGAACCGATGCCCATAATAAGCTGAGCCGGCCTAGAGAATATTACTATACCTAGAGCTGAGTTTACTACTGAGCAAGGTCCTTCAAATGAGCCCTACATTAATTGACATACCTAGTTTACAAGAGATAAGGTGTTCGAGTTACAACAAATGGCAACTACAGTTCGAATATCAGACACCAGATCTTCACATTTTACCGTATATATATATATATATATTATATATATGTCACTAGCTGAAACCCGCTACTTCGTACGCGTAGAGCTCGGCCTTCGGCCTCGCTACTACAACCCCCTTTTGTCATCCTTAATTCAGCCCTTTCGTAAAATCCTTTCTTAGCGGACCTCTACACCTCATAAGGAATCTACCTGCCAAATTTCAGCTTCGTAGGTCAAGTAGTTTTTGAGATATCGTGTTTAATGAGTGAGTGAGTAGATGAATTTCGCTTTTATATATATAGAAGATAGATTACATGTTATGTCGTTTCAGGCCTGCATTATCCGATCCTGCGATCGACCTGATTTTTTACTTAGGTATAGTTCAAGGGCCGTAGATTGACATAGGCTACTTGTCATCATCATCATCACCAATTTTCAGCACTACGCGGGTGAAACCGCGGGGCGCTGCTAATAATGATGAAATGTATAAAATATTGTTTCGCGTAAATAAATATAACCTGCAAAGGTTTTAGTTTAGGTCCTTTGTGTAAAGTAAGAACTAATAAACACGATAAGCCACGAGGGTAAGGCGAGAGTCCCAGTAGTGGGACAAATGGGCTTGTTAGTGATAATGTTTATTAAAGCAAATAAAACCGTCTCTTATAGTATACTAGCGACCCGCCCGCCCGGCTTAGCACGGGTGTAATTTACGTGCGAAGCCGGGGCGGGTCGCTAGTTATATATATAAACCTTCCGTGACAATGTATCTAACTGATGGTGAAAACCGCATCAAATTCCGATGCGTGGTTTAGGAGGAGTTAGCGGCCATACAGACAGACAGACAGACAGGCGCGGAAAGCAACTTCACAATTTATACTATGTAGAGATAGACAAGAGATAGAGAAGAGAAGAGAAGAGAAGAGATGTGCTATTATTAGTAGCCTCAGATATAGGTATGTTATCTTGCGCAGAAGCCAGCGCATCAGGCGCTCGCCGGTCGGACTCGGATTGCCAAACTGAATGCTGTAAAAACTAGGCACTAGATCACAGTGACGCAACTCGCGCTCTGCACTTCGCCACTCACTTTCACTTCCTAGCGGGACAATGCATCCAGGTGCCCGCTGTCTACGGAGTTTCCTCCTAGAGGCCGCTAATTCTTTACCGAACAAACTTATGAAACCTACGGAGCTTCAAGCAGGTGCCATGCCATCAAAAAATCTAGCCGATTTCTACGTCACCCAACGATCAACTGAAATTATAATACAGTTTAATGCTTTTTTAACCGTCGATACAAAAATAAGGATGTTATAAATTTTACGCGTGTACGTATATGTGTATTGCGCGATAGAATCCGGAACGTGGATATTCGCCAAAGAACCAGAGCCAGCGACATAGCTGTTAAAATTTGCAAATTGAAATGGCAATTGGCAGGCCACGTCGCTCAAAGAACCGATAACCGATGGGGAAGAAAGGTTCTGGAGTGGAGACCACGAACCGGAAGACGCTGCGTGGGTAGGCCTCCCACTAGATGGACCGACGACATTGTGAGAGTCGCGGGCATCCAGCGGATGCAGATGGCAGACTGTCGTTCAGTGTGGAGGTTAAAGGGAAGGCCTATGTTCAGCAGTGGACATCTTCTAGCTGATGATGATGATCTGTGTATCTGTATGTCTGTCTGAAGCATCGTAACTGCCAAACGGCAGAACTTTATTTAGTTTATTTTTGTTCGAAAGGTGACTTGATCGAGTGTTCTTAAGACTTCTTAGCTATAATTCAAGAAATTAGTTTAGCCATTTGAAGAATATCGACACCCTTATCAAAGGTTTTTTTTAAATTATTATTTATACTTGTTTCTTTTGCATGAACAAACAGCTGTTAACTGACAGGATAGAAATAGTATAAAGTTATTAGTCTATATTACGAGTTATTGCATTGATTTACAAAGACTTGGATGTTGGATAGAAATATAATTTTACTGTGTCCTTTGAACAGTTCTTATAATGAAACGACTTTATAAAGTGTGAAAGCAGCCTGTCCCGAGCTTGGGACAAACTTACAAACATTTCTGATCTTCGAACAAAGGCATGAATCAAAAGGGCTTAAGATTAAGACACTCCTTTAAATACAACCCGTGCAAACAATGGCACAGCTAAATAAGCCCACCGTTTGTTTCCGAGTTGACAGCAGACATCACGGACGTAATCTCTCGCTAAAATAATCGGAAGGGACAAAAAGATAATTGGAATTCCTTCCCGAAAGAAGTGTAAAGGTATTCGAGTGGGCGGCCCGCGGCGGCCCAGGGCTTTGTTGGCTTGACTTTATGACTCTACAATTACTGCGACTCTTTTATTTGAATGTAAGATAAGACGTTACATTCCTTCTCTTGTTTTAATTACCTTTTCGGAGACAAATCTATATTATACGAGTAGGCAATTCAGTGCCAAGTTCAGTGAATTTATACAGTTACTGTTAGTGCCCGGTGCAGTAACTGTCTGTATTAACTCAGTGTGTCTGTACAGGCACAAAATGTTGTATTTATACCAGACAGATTTGTCTGTCATTTACGCACTTTCACCATATACATACATCCTAATTTACTAACACGAGAAATCGCTCTCGGAATGAGACAGATAAATAAAATTCTGAGTCACTCTGATAGGTAGGTATTCGTCGTTTTTACATTTGCATACTACGAGTGTGTCGTGAAGACAGTCCGATGTGTCACAAAACGTGATTTATTAGAGCGGCTGTTATCGCTACCTGGACTCTACCTATCCAGTACGCGTTACATTGTTATATTAGACAAGTAAACAGCACAGGTCGACAGGCTAATGACATAATGCATAAATATGACTGAAGATGATATGCAGGAAAAAAATCGAGTGTAAAAGTATTTTGTATTAAAGTGGCATGTAAATGGGAGTGCGTGGTTCACCCGGCGCCAGCGCATCGTCCGGCATTGTTGCGCGCGCGCAGGCGCTGCCCGCTCACAGCACTACCAGACCGGCTCATTGCGATGCGACTCGACGCAGTGCCGCGCGACAAGCGCCGCACACTTGCGACACCGCGCGACGTCGCGCCGATACTCGCGTGCTGGATTCGCGATTCACGTTGCGCACCGACAATTACGTTGCGCAAGTATCCGTATGATACGAAACTTGAATATTCGCCACGCGCCGCGCATCACTCGCCCCGATCATACTCGCCTTCATTGCATAAGATTATCGTTTACTTTGGTTATTTACGCGACTTATTCAAGTAATGAAGAACTAGTTTTGCTCGAGTTATTATGGCCATCGTCACTTATCTGCATACAATCGATCTCGAGAGATGCGCCGCGCTGTGCCACCACCTCCGCTGCCGGCGCACTCGCCACTCATGCTTACGGTTGCAATGTCAATAAATGATCGGTTTACGATCTTAACCTACTTTATGGGCTATACACGGGTTTTAATCGCGGAACAAGTGACCCCTGAACACGTAGCGGCCAGAGTCCTGTGCCGGTGCCTCGCACCAGCACCGCAGAGACACCCTCTCATCTCCGGAATATTCCTACGCAGCTACACGGTCTGGTTTTATATTAATGTAAGATTGTTAACGAAGGGAGGAAATCAACGATAGATATGAAACCGTCAGCGCGAAGGCTCGATCTTTATTCTCAAATTGTACCTAAATATATTTCCAGAGGCTCCAAACAGGCTAGTCGACTAGCTAGATCCGACGTATTTGGTTAAAATGATACATCTATAATTGTATTTTTTACGTTATGCTAAAAAATCTAGTAGAGGTCGGCACCTCACCAATTATTAAGGTTCCCGACGCCGCACAGCATAACCTTGGATGACGATCGAAGCGAGCTCATCTCACGTCGATTGTCTCTGAGTACGGGTCAATCAAGCACTAGATACGGAGTCCAGAAGAGTTGGGTCGCGTCTGTTTACTGCACCGGCTCCCGAAACTCCCGACACGCCATCTCTAGACTGGTTAGTCTTGTAGACGATTAACGCGCCTAATGAATTTATCAATGTTAATGCAGCTCTATCGAACCTATATTTAATGTAAATTTGAACGTGCGTTGACCAAACAATCGATATTTCATTGCTGCAGGATAATAGAGAGTAGCAGACGAGGCGAGGAAGGTCGTCGAAATGAACTCACGGGGAGTCCTTAACCCTCGGCCGCGGCTCTAGGCTGCTGCGAATACATATCCACATTCGCAAGATCCGAGACGATTCAATAATGAATCACACAGACGGCCTTTCGTTTCGATTCGGCGACCTCCGCCTCGACTAACTATTGGGATATTAAAACAAACACGCGAGCGCGCTGTGAAAACACACCTGATTTCGATTAACGTGCGCACTTAACGTGTTC
This sequence comes from Agriopis marginaria, assembly GCA_932305915.1. Classification (NCBI taxonomy): domain Eukaryota; kingdom Metazoa; phylum Arthropoda; class Insecta; order Lepidoptera; family Geometridae; genus Agriopis; species Agriopis marginaria. Next base: position 480,012 of record OW029919.1, read on the forward strand.
ACGCGGAGCGCAAATATCGGCCAAAATACGAAACGCTAAATGGAAAAAGGAGAACACAGCGTCAAGCAGGACGTTCCATTTTCCGGAGCGAAAACGTCGGCCCGGAGGAACGGCACCGGCGGTGGCCGGTCGACGAGCTCCGGGCTCGGCGCGGGAGCACTCACCAAGTCATGTCGGCTGGTCACGGGCTCTGGAGGCACTCCGCGGCACTGGAGCTGCGATGCGGCGAGTTCGTGTGATGGCGCGGCGCGAGTCAAGTCAGCAATGTCGCGACGCGGGTCCCATGCCGTCCGCGCGAGGCCGGGGTCGGAGCGCGAGTGCCGCGCCACCGCCTCGCGCCGCCCGGGCTGCCGCCGTGCCGCCGAGCGCCCGCGCGCTAGCCTTCGGTGCATCGCGACCTGCGTGCCTGCATGCTCACTTTCGCGACACCTGTATAACCCAACCCCATGATCTGGCCAGACAACGCACTTTTGTGAACACTGCGAATATCATTTGGAAAATTAGCTAAAAGTTACACTCCCCTTTTAGGTTTGCTACTTTTTTTATGCCATAGGTAGCAAACAAGCAGGCGGGCCGCCTGATGGTAAGCAGTCACCGTCACCTATGGATACTTGTAACACCAGAGGCATTACAAATACGTACGTTGCTATTAATAGCTACTATAGCTATAACTCGCCGTTTGAAGAACCCCATGTTGAAACTAAGTACCTGTTTTTACATTCGAAGTAAATCAATATGGAAAATTCAATATCACTCTAAGGAAGAATATGACGCGTCTTAGATTGGACACCATAACCATTATCCCAGAGCACGGCTGCACCAGTAATACCAACCTCAGGGTGACGAATCGCGACTTCCCTGCGTCGCCGACGGATTCATCGCGAAGGCTGCCGCCGCTCGTCCGTGTCGGCCGATCGTTTACATCAAACGGTACACGTCTCGACTGTTAAAATTATGCTGCAGTTTACGAAGCTCGGAAAACAGTTGTACTTATTAAATAAGCGCATTTTGTGCATCATCCTGACAAATCTAAAAAAGGGCTGCACAATCATGAGGGCTGAATGAATCTTACAATCCCGGAAAACACTTTAAAAAAAAACATTATCATAAACCATTTTCCATCCGCTGCTGGGTATAGGTCTCCTCTTTAGCGCGCCATCTTTTCCGGTCCTGTGCTAGCCTTGTCCACTGCTTACCTGCTGTCTTAACGATGTCACCCGACCAGCGGACTGGTGGTATGCCCGGTGGCTGCCTGGATTTAAAATATAGTTTAAAAAAGCTTGCGCTTGGCTCCAACTCGCCTGATGTTTTGCGATGATGTGGTCTACGATGGAACACGCTTATGCATACTATGCTTCCAGTAGGTAGGTACATCTGCGTGTACCAGCTCACGCAGCAGATGAGCGATTACGTAACCGATAGCAACCGTACCTATTGCTCCAATCTGTAAACGAATCGTTCACGTCGTTCATTCGGGCATTTGCCGTGCGCTTGCATTTCCACAGGCCTGAGAAAGAAAGCTAAGGCAACGGTGCGAATTGTGTTTGGCCTAGAAAGCACCTATAGCTCTAGTCAGCGTTTTAGCGCTAACGTTGCGTCAGCATCGAGCGCTGTCAGTAGCATCGCACGCGAGCGCCCAGTCAGCGCTTCCCGAACCGCTGATCTTGCATTGCTGATGGTATTACCTACTTATGTTCACCTAAGAAATAAATAGGTTACATACGTTGTATTTACTTGGCAATAGTGCCAGAACCGCACATAAAAAGTCTTCGTAAGAACTAAAAGTTAACTATCTATGACTGGATATTGAGCGGACGATTCATCGTTTGTTCAGCGCAAGTTTGGGAATAGTTGATTGTTGACGATGAGTTTATGGCTCAGTGGCAGCATGTCTGTCTCATTAGCAAATAGCAAGAGGTCTCGGTTCCGATCCCCGGCCGGGCAAAATATTTGAATGATGAATTTGAATACCTGTTCTGGGTCTGCACCCGATATTTTGTCCGTATGTGTTCCGTGGCACCACGACACAAAGAATATTGGTGGACAGAATCAGAATCAGAAAATATTTATTGTATAAACTGTGTACATGGATGGTATGAGTGTGTGCAATAATTATTATTTTACTTTGTACGGTAGATTAATTTTATAAAATGAACGAGTGCAACTCGTCATGCACTCGTTACAATATTTACAAGTATATAAATTGATAATATTTAAAACCCCCGATAAAAGAGCTAAGAGAAGATCTTCAAACAGCTAACCATATTTGCTAAGAACACTCTCGATCAAGTCACCTTTCAAACAAACAAAAAAAACCTAAATCTAAATCGATTCAGCCGTTTGGGAGCTACGATGCCACAGACAGATACACGGATACACCTTCGACCAAAATAAAATGAATGGATGAATAACTATTGAACTTGTTCAGTAAAAACGAGTCAAAACCGTCGGACATATATACTTCAACGCCTAATTATAGCCATGTACAGTATTTGTTACAAAACATAGATAGCGGTTTTTTGTTGTATATTTAGATTGTTTAGGTACACTTTGGGAAAGCATACGAAGGCATAATTTTAAATTTGAATATTTTGTCAGATGTTTCGTTATCATGTAACAATAGACTCGTGTCGCACTCCCTACGGCTAGAGACAGACTGAAACAAAGCGAGCGCCGGCGCTCATATTGTAATCTTCAAAAATGCGTTACTTCTTTCCCGTCCGTTCATTTTATTTTGGTCGAAGAGATACACACGTGAAACTTATAACACCCCTCTGTTTATGTCGGGGGTTAAAATAACCAGAGGCAGTAATTAGCGGCATCCATCAGTGGCTGCGCACGGAGAGTACAAGATCGATGGGTCTACTAGAGTGGAGCAGGCTCGGCTTCAAAGCAGTGACATGGTTCCCTACTCCGGATGTTTCATGTGTATATACCTACTTACTTAGTATTACATCCATGCACTTTACTAACAACTAGAAACTCATTTACAAATAACTAAGACGGAGTTATAGACCAACTGCGTTCTGCAGTTTTGGTAACCATTTGTGAGTATTTCCGCATCTTCTATGATAAAATAAATTATATAGGTTAATCCAAAGAACCTTCTATCTCCAACTGGACAACGGTTACACACGAGTGTGTTACCAATACTTAGTCACCTAAACCCCCACACAAACTTTCGTACCTATCAGAACAGTCGCAGTAATAGTTGGTATTAGCTTCTATAGTTATTCGTGTGATTAGTAAATAAAATAAAATAAATAAATATTCGGGACATTTTTGCACACACGGTCATCTGACCCCAAACTAAGCAAAGCTTGTGATATGGCTGCCAGAGACTGATATACATACATATATAGGTTTAAATACATACTTAAATAGATATTAACAACCAGATATAGGTCCGTAACCGTAACCGTATTTAGGTCCTCCAGCGACTCTGCCATGATGACTGTATCATCGGCAAAACGAAGGTGAGTGATGTATTCGCCGTTGATGTTGATGCCTAATCCGTTCCAGTCCAAGAGCTTGAAAACGTCCTCCAATGCGTTTGTGAACAGTTTCGGAGAGATAACATCTCCCTGTCTCACGCCTTTCTGCAATTGGATTGGTTCCGTGCTCTCGTCCTGTAATCGGATCGACATGGTGGCGTTTCTATACAAACACTTCAACACTTCGATATACCTATAGTCGATATGACAACGCTGGAGGGACTGCAATACTGCCCAGGTCTCGATTGAATCAAAGGCTTTCTCATAGTCCACAAACGCTAGGCATAATGGCCGATTATACTCCTCAGTCTTCTGTATAATCTGGCGGAGCGTGTGTATGTGGTCTATGGTGCTCCAGCCTTTACGGAAACCGGCTTGTTCGGGAGGCTGAAAGTCATCAAACCTGTTTTCGAGACGGTTTGTAATGACTCTGGAGAACAACTTGTACACATGGCTCAGGAGTGAGATGGGTCTATAATTCTTCAATAAGGTGTTATCACCTTTTTTGAAGAAGAGCACCACCACACTCCTGTGCCATGCTTCAGGCGTTGTACCATCGAATATGACGGAATTAAATAACTTCTGGAGGACTAAAAGTACCGGTTTTCCACCCGCTCGCAGTAGTTCTGTCGTGATTCCGTCATCACCCGGTGCCTTGTTGTTCTTAAGCTGTTTCAGAGCCATACTAATCTCGTACAGGCTGATGTCTGGGATGTCCTCAGTGTAGTGTCGGGTCAGTTTAGCTCTCTTGTCCTGAGCTTTACTGACAATAGGCTGTCGTGTCGAGGTGTACAACTGTCCATAAAACCTCTCGAGCTCTCTCAGAATCTTCGACTTTGCCGAAATGATACTGCCATCCTCGATCTTCAGCTTTGTCATTTGGCTTTTCCCAATAGACGAATTCTTCGCGAACACTTTCGAGCCCTGGTTCCGCTCAATTGCCTCCCTAATACATCTTGTATTGTACAGATATAGAACAAACACAAATGTTCATCGCATAAATGTTTGTCCTAGATGGGAATCGAACCCACGCCCCCAAGCTCAGAAGGCAGGTTCACTACCAACTGGACCAACGGGCTAGTCAACTTTTTTATATCTTGTTTCATCATGCCGGTTACCCAAGGAACCAGAATCCAGCTGACGGCATTGGCAGTCAGAGGCACTCAGTCTGGCTACATTCCTGATGACGCAGACTCGAGTGACGCACACCCGGGACAATGGGAGGATGTCGTGACTGGTGGGTGTAGCACAATCTCTTACCAGGGAGTAAAACCATTGCAAAACTGAAATATGAACGTTACCACCAGTGCAGCGGACTTGCCTTGTACGCTGGATAAATAGAATTCTTTAGTAGATGACTTTTTATCAAAATATTATTAATATCATAGAAATGTTTTTTCTTCTTCTCTTTTCTGTGATTAATATCGATAATAATTTCGAGAACAGCCCACTAATTGGGAGGGAAACGATTTGCTCGCCAAAACTTGACAACATCCCATCAACGCTCGGCGCGGTCCTAACCAATGTGAAATAACATCAATCCAAAAAATAAAATAATCCATATCCGCGATTTATAAATGACGGAGTTCAGAGTATTTTTTATTTATTTATTAAAATACAACAGAATTGAGAACCTCCTCCTTTTTTTAATTGAAGTAGGTATGTTAAAAATGCCCCGTGGCGTTGCTAGTAGAAGATTAAACACAAGTACTGCCATACCGTTGATCAGATATTATTTATCTTCGCTTAGCAAAAATAAAAAATAAATACCCCTGAATAATCAGGTCATCATCATCATCAACCAGAAGACGTCCACTGCTGAACATAGGCCTCCCCCTTTAACCTCCACACTGAACGACAGCCTGCCTTTTGCATCCACTGGATGCCAGCGACTCTCACTATGTCGTCGGTCCATCTAGTGGGAGGTCTACCTACGCTGCGTCTTCCGGTTCGTGGTCTCCACTCAAGAACCTTAATCAGGTAATAAAGAGAAATTAAAGGTGGCGCCACACGGTACGCGGCTCGGCGTACCTACTCAATCAGAGACGACACAAGCGTTATATGGCGCGCAAATTGTAGCAACATATTTTATTTCGCGTCTGATTACTGTAACGTGACTCGTAAGATGAAGTAAGGCGTGCGGTACACCGCGATAAAGCTTAATAATGTTATTTTAGAATGCTGCTTGTTTGTTATCAACTGTACAAATTAAACAACCATCTTGGTACTACCTTGCGAGACAGGCGAAAAATCCGCGATCTAACGTTTCTTCATAAAGTGATCCATGCATTTATTGACTGTCCATCTATTTTAAAAGAAATCTCTCTAAACGTTCCATACCACTATCCGAGGCACAGAATTTCTCGAATTCTAGGTTGGCAGCAAGCTGCTAGAACCAATTTGGCACTTAACTCCCCTACACAAAGATTATGTCGCACCTATAATGAATTTAACGTTTCCTTGAGTGATCTGGATGTATTTAATGATTCTTTATATGTTTTCAAAAACAAAATAGTAAAGTCTCACTAGAGACAAATAATATTAAGAATATCATATAATTATGTTATTTGATTATATAGTTTTAGTGTCTAACCACTTTTTTGGCGAATGTTGTATACGCCTGTAAAAGGTGTTCATATCAGATCTATGTATGCATAATTTTTTTGTATTTTTTAAGAATGTGTAATATGTTCACTGTTGGCGTATCTCTATAAATAAATATAAACTACCACATTTACATAAGAACAAATTTTTCGATGGAACTGACAGTCAGTCATCGCAACTCGTCTCAAAAATGTGGGTCGGTCTTTGCGTTTGCACTTGATTATCAAAATCAACAACAAATCAGAATGTTGAGGTATAATGGTAGGTGCTGAAATGAAGTTACTTTAGAAATATATATTTACAATGATGGCTGATATCTGTATGTTCCGGCCTTACACGTCGCGCCAGTGTCCCGGAGCCCTAGCATGGCGCTCCGCTGCCGGCCCGCCGCCGCCGCTGCCGACCCGCGTCAGCTTTAATTAGGTATAGCGGGATTTCCATACGGTAAAAGGACTTTAATGATTTGTTCTCTTACTTTCAATTTGTCTGCACATTCATCGGCGGGCTGTGCTGTGACGTCACTATACGGATAATCAAGCCACTTTGAATATAAATTAGTCGTAAGTTCTTACTTTTGATCAAATGTAGGAAGTATTCCTAGTCGCCTTAATTTTCGAAACCTGGAAAAATATTTTACATTAAAGTTATTTTATTTATATAATTAGCGTCAAAATTTAAAAAAATAAATTAAATTTTACTCGTTAAATCAAGCCAAAACACTCTTAGCTCGAAGAGTCGTGATGAAAGTTTGACAATGGAGCCCGGCTCCCAGATGGAAGTAGATAGTGTGGAATGGGACTCATTAAAAAGTACCCAAACTCGAGGGAACTAGTATAGCCATGGAAGAATTCTACTACCCACCTACTGGCTCCATCATCAGATCAGTTTATCTGAACGCTGGCGGTGGCGCGGCACTACAGCGCTAGAGCACAGCGCTAGAGGAGCAATAGAGCTAGCTTGTTCTACAGTGGGGAGTTCCCCCCCCCCCCCCCCCCCCGCTCTTTGCTGACGCTACTTTACCTAACTATCTGCTACAGTCTCGATCGTCAACTTCGTTTTTTTTTTAAATATAATAGTAGACAAACAAGCGACGGGCCACCTGATGGTAAGTAGTCACCGTCGCCTATGGACACCTACAATACCCGGTGCATTGGCGGAGCGTTGCCTACCTTTGAGGCTCTATTCACTCTTCGCTTGAAGCGATTGAGGTTATATGTTGGAGGAAAAACCGAAGGTGGTAAGCCATAGAATCCGTCATAGCGAGTACTGATCAAATGGCATTTTATCGATTTTTACGATCTCAACTGTCAAATTTGACGATCGATTAAGACCGGTACTTGCACTGCAGATCAGACAAACAAGGGACATAATGGTAAGGTGGTGTGGTGGTTGATAACGCATCTGGCCTAAAACAGGCTTGATGCCCTCACCCTGCAGACGACCTTGTCGCCCGATTTTTTGCATGTAAACTATTAGTTCATTGGTGCCACTGCAAGTTTCTTAGTATACGTAAATAAACCTTCCAAGTCCAAGTTGGGCTCGCGCACTGAGGGTTCCATATCAGCACAAAATTCTATAACGAAATTACCAGTTATAACTTGGTAATGAACAGAAACTTGTCACTATCTCGTACTTACCTATTATTTATTGTTATACCTACTTTAGAGCGTGTAGTGTAGGTACTTACTATAATCATGGCAAGTTTGACGCTTGTACGTATCGTATAACCATTTCTACATTAGACCTAATACAAAAATATGTTTGTTGTATGGGGACCCCCTTACGTTTTTGACTTTTTTATCCGCCGTAACTTTACATATTGTGTGAAAATTTCAACTGGCTATCTATTACGGTACCAAAGATACAGCCATTTAAAGGTAGGACAGACGGACAGACGGACGTACATACAGAGAGACATCGTAGGCTTAGTAAAAGGTAATGGTTTCCGTTTTTACCCTTTGGGTACGAAACCCTAAAAATGCAAATAAAAACGCCTTTCAAAAAATTCATAGCATTACACATCTGTTTTGTTCTAACAAACCCGCATCAAACGAAAGCTTTAAATAAGTAAACCCTGAAATCAAAGTCGAGTTCCTCAGAGTAAAATAAATCTCCATTTGAAGCAGAGGTCGTCGAGGACACTCCAGAGGTCAACATCCTCCGAAACTGGAGCACAGCCATCGCTCTCGAGTTAATGGCACCCCTCGCACTCGCTCTCTGCCCCCGGACACGGGAAGGCATTCACTTTATCTTAGCCAAATCTAAACCCAGAGCCGTTACACGTAAATACAGTAACTAGCAAAATTTAGAGATAACTGTAAGTAGGTAGGTACTCTGTAGTTACAAAACTGGTAACACAATACATAAATATTCTTTATTTTCCAAATAAAAAATAATTATAAATATGACTTTTCTTATGAAATTTTATTGCTATAAAGTTTTTATTCTCACACGAGATACCCCATAATATATTTTCTTAACAATAAATGGGATAAATAATTACTTTACACGTTTTAGTAAAAAAAGATTGCTTATGCGGGGACTTTTTAGTTTACTGCATAAAAATCAAACAGCAAAAATTGTCGCTGAGGACAGGATTCGAACCTGCGCGGGTAGAACCCATTGGATTTCAAGTCCAACTCCTTAACCACTCGGACACCACAGCCTTGACTAACGGTCCGAAATTACAAAACGTTTTCTGTAGCTGTATTTTATTTACAAGAACAATTTACTAATATTTGTGGTACATTCGAAAGTGGTACAAGCGCTTGCAGACGATGCGTAGGGTAGTCATCATTTATACCTATTTTATGCAAACGAATCATTGCTAAGAGAAACTTTTTGTAAGGGTAGGTAGGTAAGTACTAGATATTGTAACAGAAGCAAAATAATAATAAATTAAATTCGTAAGAATAACATGAAAAAGCTAAGTTTTTTTTTAAATCTTAATATATATAAATCTCGTGTCACAATGTTTGTCCTCAATGGACTCCTAAACTACTTAACCGATTATAATAAAATTCGCACACCATGTGCAGTTCGATCCAACTTGAGAGATAGGATAGTTTAAATAATTATATAACTAGCGACCCGCCCCGGCTTCGCACGTAAATTACACCCGTGCGAAGCCGGGCGGGCGGGTCGCTAGTTATAATATACAAACAAGCGACGGGCCACCTGGTAATCTTGGCGACAGATACCTACAATATCCGGAGCATTGGCGCATGACGGTGCGTTGCCACCTTTATAAGGACTATTCTCACCCTTCGTTGAAGCAATCAGAACAAAATATAAATACTTAGTACAAAATGTCAGAGTAGAGTTTGCCTTATTTTCCGTTCGTTTCTAGTGGAGTGGCTCGCAAGCAAAGCATTTGCAAAAGGCTCTAATGTAGCGGGGGTCGCAGTGAGCACGGGAAATATTCTGACAAGTGCGCGCCAACCTCGCTTAGCGCAGCTCAAAGAGCGCAAGTGCTGCCTGAAGCATCTCGCTGCTGAAAACCCATTATATCCTCTACTTTCAAATATCCCAGAAACTTGATATTTGGCATCATGGTATGTGATCAGTAGTGAATAAAAGAAAAAAACCTAATTACTTACTATCACCTACCCTCAACTTTCGTTTTTTTATGCCATAAAGAAGCTCTTGAATCGGTAGACCGGCGTGCTGCTCGTCTTATAGGCGATGAAAAGTTAGTGGCTAAGGAACTTCTCAGTCTAGAACACCGCCGTAAAGTAGCGAGTCTGGCAATTTTCTACAGGATTCATTTCGGAGAATGTGCATCAGAGCTACATGACCTTATCCTGCCATCCCCTTTCTACTACACGACAAGTAGGAAAACGGCCCACTACCACCCATACATTGTGGATTTTCCTTGGATACGTACCAAACGTTTCGATTCTACGTTTCTAATCCGTACGGCCAAAGATTAGAACAATCTGCCAGCTTCCTTATTGCCTGAGAGATATAACCTGGGCCTTTTCAAGGCCAGAGTGAATAGGTATCTTCTAAGTCTGCGTGCTTCATCTTCGACCACATCGTCGAGTTGGTGGTCAAAAGCGGACTTATCCGCGGTAAAAAAGGACTTACAATTTAATACTTTTGTTCGATTTTTTATTATTTGTCTCTTACAAACATAATTATCATAAAAAACGTAATAACTCTAATTGAAATATGTACTTGAATTTGTTATACTTAACAATGGCTAAGTAGACAAGATGTGGAGCCAAAAGTAAAAAAGTAAATGCTCCTTCACAAAATGACAAAAGTGTCAATGTCACTAATGTCATTTTTGTTTTGATTTTAAAAAAATACGTCATTGCATTACATTTCCTTGTAATGTAGATACGTTTATAAAATTTTAAAACTCAGTTAATAAAAAAAATACGACTCGTGTTAGTGTTATGTGTATAATCTTAACAACAGAGTGTTAGTCGGTGGGCGAGCCGAAGCCTCGGAGCATGGTAGATGATTGCGGCAGGACGACACGGTCACGGCTGTAACATGCCTTGCGAGAGCTGCGCCGTGCAGTTCAGCGTCTTCAAGAGGAAGCGCGCATGCTGCGAGTGCGAGCGTTACTATTGCAGCGGCTGCCTGCGGCGCGGCGGCGGCACAATGTGCGCGCCGTGCCGGGCGCTCTCCACGCGCCCTCTGCATCGGACAACCATCGCTCACCTGAAGGTTCGCGACCTGCAGTGCTTCCTGCAGCGCCAGAACGTCTCCACCCGCGGCTGCGTCGGTAAGCACTCGCGCTTCATTCCCATACCCACCACCTGCACCGAGGCTCACTCCCGAAACATCTAGATAACAGGTACTGTTTTGTGAATGATAATAATAACAAGTGTTTGTTTCTTGAGATAATTCACTCACAATATGCTATTCATGCTATGTCCTATTACCTAATATCATAAACCCCCACATGATTTGATAAGTAGATACCTACTTGTAAGCAAACACAAAGTTTTCAGAAACAGATGATAAACAGCCTATGATTATTTAATTACCTACTCACTTACTTTTTAGTAATTACTACTAGCTTGCCCACACGGCTTCGCTTGTGTGTTATAGAAATCCACTGTACTTCCATCCCACCTTTTCCGATCTAGCCGGCATCCATCCCACTCCACTACTACTCTTCTCACATCCCGCATTTTCCAATTCTGCCCTGCATCTATCCTGTATTCCATAATCCTGTCCCACCCTTTTTGTTCCAATTACGCATTCTACTCTATTACCCGTCATACTGTTTTTACTCCAGTCCCACATCCAGTCGTAATCCACTCTACTCCATGTCATTTTTTCTGTTTTAGTCCTGTATCCATCCAGCTCAGGTTTCTTCCCCGGCCGCTCCTGTCTCGTCCCTTTCCCATGTTGATGCCCGCATTGTACTACATTCTATGGTTACCACAGACAGAAGATATAATTACAACCAGAGGTGTACTATTATTTCTTCTATTGATTTGAAGACAAATTGCCGACATTATAAATTGTAATGCCATGTTTCTTTGCATCCTGTTTGCTTCTCTTTTGGTGATCCCTCAATTTATGTTGATTATGTGACGGATGTGCTGCGTTTGGCCAAGGAATATTTCGTTCTATTCTCTGACATGCCATTGTAGGCAAAGCAAATCGGTTTGCCTTTAGGTTAGGGAACAAAATGCTTTATTAAGGATAAAAAACCTGTCTGTTTCCTATTTGGCTGATGTCTTCAAAGAGAGAGCATTTTGCAAAGCCTTTTTGCAGTCTTTTTGCCTTGGTATTCTTGTTAAAAACCTGCTTTATTGATTTTGGTTTAGTTCACTGTTATCCTATTGTAAGGTATGTTGAGTACTTAAGATTAAAGGTCTAAACCGATCACTCGTCTTTTATTCATAATTCGTGTGTAATGGGTCAAGTCCTTCATTAGCTTAGCAAGCTTCCTTTGTACAATCTGCTCACTGGCTTCTGTGTTTAGATATCAGTTTTCCTTAGAGAACAATTCTATCTATTCTATCTAATCTATTCTTTGGCTTTTTCGGTTTTAATGCCCGGGGGGTCCCCGTAGAAGTTTCGCCCAGGGCGCTGGTAGTGCTAAAACCGGCACTAATGTTTTGTAAATATAAAATTAATTGCTTATTAACCTAACAGGAAGAATATACATACAAGGAAGTAATCAATAATTTTCCAATAAGATCACATACACAGTATATCTGGACAGGAAAGAGAATAACACTGTCATATTTGGATACAAGGATAGTCAGGGGGTCGGCAACATCAATACCTACTAATAACACAAGTCCATTTTATTTATATGACATGGGAATTACGATTACGGGGATATATTTATCATACATGAATAATTCCCGTGTCATATAAATAAAATGTGTAAAAATCACGTCAGTTTCCATAATAAAACATAAGTCCAATTTTTATTATCAGGGACTTTTATGATAAAATCGCAATATTATTTAAAATAATACTAGTTATTAAATATATTATTTTTTACTAATTGTATGTGTAAAAACTGAAATTGAGTCATCATAACTGGAAGCTACTGTATCAAATTGTATAATGAAACCAATTATATACTGTTGCGTGAACCATCAATTTGGACAATGTGCTAGTTTCGTCAATTGCTTCCCAATGACTGTGTCATTATTGTCCAGAGAAAGAGGAGCTGGTGTCCCTGTGTGTCTCCCACGTGAATGGCGCGGCGTACCGGCGGCGAGGGGGCGGCGGCGGCACGCGCTCCAGCGGCGGCGCCTTCAGCTCTCTTAAAGGCTTCACCAACAACATCAACGACTTCCTCAACAACGCCTTTGACCTGCGCCCCGCGGCCACGCCCGCGCCCGCGCCCCGCCCCGCGCCCGCGCCGCCTCACTACCAACAAACACGTAAGTTTCCTTCTCTACTAGGTACTAAGAGTAGTCAGTGTCACCTTCGATTCTCAATTCTTCCCGCCTCTTCGAGATGAGAATTATCTTGTCCTATCTCATTATACACACTACTACCTGACCATGTTTTTCAAGATCGGTTCGGCAGAGATATTCGTAAAAAGGTAACACACAGGGAATAAGATACTTTATTCTTCTAACACTAGCTGTGCCCCTCAATTTTACTCACGTGGATATTTCCTCTGGAACTATACATTTTAGCCAATGTCACTCTCCAGCCCTTGAACTAAAACTATGTGAAAAATCACGTCGATCTGTTGCTTTGTTTCATTTAATTTAAGTATATATTAAAATTCAAAATGGAATAATTTTAAAATAACATTGAATTTACACTATTATATAATTTTTTTTATTTGTATGCTGTGCGAAAGAAGAATAAACAAACAGACAAACCAACAAACACACTTTCGTATTTATAATAATAGTATTAGTTCACGTACTGTAATGATGATTAAAGTTTGAGAGTGATGTGATGTTAATGAGCACTACTCGAGTCTAGCGCTCGAGTACTCGAGTCTAGCGCTCGCGTACTCGAGTCTAGCGCTCGCGTACTCGAGTCTAGCGCTCGAGTACTCGAGTCTAGCGCTCGAGTACTCGAGTCTAGCGCTCGCGTACTCGAGTCTTGCAGTGCAGGGCTGGGCGCTATGCTCTAGTATCTATGGAAATGCTGCGCACATCAGCTTCAACATGTTTGTCTATCATCAATCAAAACTGAATGGATGATAACGTTTTCATGTTATTTCAGTATGATAATGAAACATTTTGGCCATGATTTCAGGAGATTGTTTCAACTCGGCCCACGCGCACCGGAGTCCCTCGCCCGCTGGAAGTGACGAGTCGCCCTCGCGGCCGCACTCCGAGCGTTTCACCACCACACCAGGTATACACCTCATATTTATTAAATTTGTAAATAATAAATCGAATGCTATTGAATTTTGTACAAGTGTCGCAATTACCACGAGCTAGGTGTATCATCATAGCTTACCTGTTGTTTGTAGAGTATAATAACATACCCGATAGCGGAACTGCCGAGATTTAAAGTGAACCTTCTGACTGCTGAGTGTGCTCGATATTGAATCTTGTCACAACAACGTAGAATTTACACGTAAGGATATTTCCAAGGTCATCGAAACATCTGAATATAAAACGTAAAAAACCATCTGGCCATAATGGGCTCAGTATTGAGCACATAGTCTTGGCCAGTGATAAGATCAAAGACTAGTTAAGTCCCGATAAACATTTAAAACATGTGTTCAAATCGCGAAAGTTTAAAAATTACTAGTTAAGTTCCCTTTAAATATCGGCATTAGATTTGGATATTTACCTGAGGCCTTAATGCCGTTTGCATTCTGGTGCCTATAATAAAGAACAAGACAGGTGATCACAGTGCCGCATCCAATTATCATCCTATATCAGGTACAATTATTGGCTAGATATTAGAGCGTCTCATTCATCCCGAACTGCTCAAAAATATAAAGATTGACGCCGCGCAGTTTAGTTTCACTGAAACATGCTCTACCACCATGATATTGTTTCCTCACGATCGTTTCCTTAACCGAAAGCTCTAGCTCTATAGTAGAGGTTTGAGGCTACATCTTGCGGCGCGCGGTTGCGTCGTAGCGTCCACGTGTAACCTCGGCCGGTGTAACATGAGGCGTGTCGTGACTGCAGGCGGCGAGCGCGACATAGAAGTGCCGGTGCCTCCGGCGGCGGTGGAGCGCACGCCGAGCGCGGACAGCACGCGCGTGGACACGGCCGACTGCTTCGAGATCGAGGACCTCGACGACGCCGGCTGGGAGTTCGTGACGCGGCCTGCAGAGCCGCTGCCTAATGGTAACACATACAGGATCTTCTTGCAGTCTATCTTACAATGCTAATGACTCGTTCTTGTGGTACAATTGTATTGCAGTAATGGTTCTTTTCCAGTGATATTCTCTCTTGGCAGCGTGCTTGTAGTCATGGTTTACTACTGGTGGCTGGTAACCTTATGCCCCATATACATATTTATTGTACGTTAACCACGATGCAGTAATAAGTAAAAGAATAAAAAGGATACAATCGATTTTGCTACACTGAAAAGATTTACTTTACAGCACACGGTCGCGTGTCGCGGTTGTTAAAACTCTGTGTTTGGAGAACTTTGGGATGCTGCCGAGTAGCTATAAAATCACAAATATTTCCCATTCATATTTTCCATAAGGTTTTGAATTATTCGTGTATTTTCAATTATTATTTGACATTCTACAGATTCAGACATTCTGATAAGTGCAGCGGATGCGCTGAGACGGGATCAACAACACAACCAACCACCGAGTGAGACAAGACAACCCGTGCCGAGTGAGTCGAGCGAGCCGGCGGACTCGAGACAACCCGCTTACTCGCACCACTCCGCGCGTTCTCCATTCGATACTCTAATCGACGACCTACCTAGGAACCCTCGACCGACCATCTCAACAGATTACTTGACTCCAGGTAACTAAATTAAATGGATTAATTAGCTAAAATGAATGCATCGACATTCGCTCTGGTGGAGTTAGTGCAGTACCTACTATGGTACAAGTTGTGCTCGGTGACCTCTGTTTCTGAATGATATCAGTACCGAGTGTGACCACCCGCGGCTCATCAGATACTGGGCATTATTACTCATTCAGAAATATGAACATTACTGAGCCGCAGAACTCTAAGGCGACGGTGAGTCCTGGCCATTAGATTAGTTCTGGCAAGTTGCTGCTTGTTTCTCACTCTCTGTACGAAATGTTTTAACTTTTTTTGTAATGTAGTTTGATATCATCATCATCAGCCTTGAGTGACCCACTGCTGGGTATAGTTTAGCCTCCCTTTGTTTATGCCACTCTCTCCGTTTTAGTTCTCCCCGTTCTAGTTTGATATGTTAAATGTTTTTGTTTGTTGGAGGTCTGTCAGGCGGCGCGGGCGCAGGCCTGTCGGGGGGCGGAGGCCTGTCCGCGTCCGCACTGGAGCTGCGCGGCGAGCGCGCCTCCTCGCCAGACACCGCCAGCCTGAAGGACGAGCTCACTGAACGACAAACCGACTCTAGCCCCGGTAACACACCTCTACTTTCATCAGTTCTGCATCATTCGGGGCAGACGCGTCGGCCATATGAACTGGCCCTGACTGGCCTCTTCAAAACAGAGTGTAAAATCCAGAAATCGCGAAATTCTGCTATTCATTTTTTTTTTTTTTTATATGTTGCTCATCATCATCATTTCAACCATTTTCCACTGCTGGACATAGGCCTCCCCATAGATCTCCAAAAGGGTCGGTTGGAAGCGGCCTGCATCCAGCGTTTCCCTGCGGTCTCTTTTAGGTCGTCTGTCCATCGGTGTGGGTGGACGTCTTGTTCTATGGAAGGATTGTTTTTGATCTCGACATAAGATGGTGGAAGTAGTACAGGTGGGAAGTGTCGGTTGTTGCAGCGAGGGGGCACGTGCCGCTGGAGCAGATGGCGGACGCCGGCGCGCTGGAGGCGCTTTCCGTGAAGCAGCTGAAGCAGCTGCTGGCGCGGAACCGCGTAGAGTACCGCGGCTGCGTGGAGCGGCGCGAGCTGGTGGAGCGCGCACAGCGGCTGTGGCGCGAGCGCGCGGCGGCGGCGGCGCGCGGGGACGACCTGCCGCTCGAGGACTCGTGCAAGATCTGCATGGCGGCGCCGCTGGAGTGCGTGCTGCTGGAGTGCGGACACATCGCCGCCTGCACCGCCTGCTCCAAGCAGCTCGCCGAGTTCCCCATCTGCCGCCAGTACGTGGTGCGCGCCGTCCGGTTCTTCCGCTCCTGACTCCGCACTCCACATCTACTGACGGGTACTTTAACAAAACCTCTTCTATATTGAGAGCCACCGCATACGACACATTCTATCTGTCTCTCGCTCTAACTCGCATAGAATGTTCCTCCCGTCCCTCTCCCTCGCTGTCCGCATCCGTCGTATGCAGTCGTTCTTATTATATGAAATGAAATGTTCTACTGGTGGAGCGTTCATCAAATAGAATGTCGGTAGTGTTTAGATCTAAATATGTATAGCGCTAGATGTGATGGTTCCCGGTACGGTATCAGTGATCAGTAACATTAGCTTGTGTTCTTTGGACAACGGAACATGTTATATGTTTCGAGGGCTCTAAATTGTCTAGTCAGTAATGGAAGACAGTGCCACCTAATTGAAACTGTATGTACAGGTGTTTAGCATAAATATGACGATTTAATCCTTGCATTCTTTTCTGTTTCTATAAAAGTTAACAGGATGATAATACACAAATTCAAAAATACAATTAGTTTTATACGAAATTATGCATCGTTTTCCATAAAAATATAACTATTGTTTGGTAGGTACTTGTTTGTTTCACAGAATTAAAGTATATTGTATGTAATAAAAAGTAAAAATTTAACCTGTCTTAAAATCTTAAATATCATGCCCACCTAGAATATGCTGCGTGCGCGGACTTCTGATAACTTGTAGAGAGTAATACATATCCACCTCATCAATAAATAAAAATAAAAAAATAGAATCAATCAAAAGTTATTGGATATACATCATTAGTAATTCATACCCCAAAAAAACATAATTTATTCAATGACAGGTGAATAAAATTAAATGCAGGGGCTCCATGGAAAAGGGGCAAGGACACTTTGAAACCTGGGCCTCCTCGTCCAACAGTCATGAGAATCTTGTCATTACGATATGAAAGCTTCTCTTGTGATGTATTTCATTTTATTGTATGCCAATTAAGTCCAAATATATCAAATTTTCGTTTATAGTATTTTTGGTCATACTAAATTTTTTACACATGCTGTGCTCATATTTTCATTTACACACACACACACACACACACACACACACACACACACACACACACACACAGACAGAACACACAGAAAAACACACTAAACATTAAATATAGAGACTAGAACTGATAGACGAACTTTAAAATGTTAGCGGAGGCGTAGGCAAGGCCAACATCTGTAAATCTATTAATGTCCAGTTGACGTTAGTGTTTGTATATGCTTTTTCTCTAAACAAAAACCGCGGGCATTTTAATCCTGAGACATATTTGTTCCATAAAGACTAGTCACCAAATAAAAAGGTCAGGCATGCTGTAACGGTACTTTCTGTACTTGTTTATATTAAAGATGAAAAAACACGATTCGTAATGCTCAAATATTAGTTAGCTATTAGAAACATGGCACGATATGTCGGCGACAAGTATCAATCGACAATACGACATTCTCTTTTGTGTTATGCCAAAAGTTCAATATCTCCTAATAACGCGACCTATGTACGTTATAAGAAATATAATATTACACAATAGTTATGGAAATATGTATTAATTAAAAATTTAGACATTTTTTCTAGTAAAATTTAGGTTAATCATTTTAATAATTGTAATTTTTATAGTTATGTATGTATGTATCTATCTTTCATGTAAGTTAGAGTTGGTTCTATATTCGGTAAATATCAAACTGTAAACAGATATCGGTGCGTTCTTGTGTAAACATTGTTTTGGAAAATTTACGTCTAACAGGTTAACTGTAGCTTCTAAAATATAATGTCTATTACTTACAAAAATTAAGTTTAATGCTGGGGATGCGCCATGGTGCGGGGGGGGGGGGAGGGGCGAGCGTTCCGTATTAGTGTTCCTCTCTCGGGATGCCTTCTAGCGGTGTCACTGGTCCCGTCTCAACAGCCGCCAGAGTGAATGAGTAACTTCTAGGTCTATATGTACCATCGCTTCGCGGCCACAACAACGCTTTCCATCAGGCGAGTTAGAGCCCAAACACTGCACACAGACATTTATAAAAAAAATTGGTAGAGCGCCCGGTAGTAGGCAGTTGGACCAAAATCCATATATTTTTGTCCAATGTCCTTTATTGATAGGAAATGTACGTCGTTGTGCGACATCATTTCTAATGTTTCATGAAAAATTCATAGCTTTAATATTATAAATAGGTAGGTGTTTTTTACAGGAACTGATTTTTGAGCTAAGCCATTGAAAATCGGCAGCTGAAATATTGTAAAATATTTTAATTTATTGAAATTGAAATGGAAACAGGGCTGTGGTAATGCTTGAATTTATTTTTGTAGATGTATTTTATATTTGTCGTAACGAATGTTCGGACCGATGTCGGCTGGCTCCATCCTCCGACACTGGTGTATACCTCCTGTGTCCGTGCAGAGGTGCACTATCTACTATGGATTTAGCTGTAAGCCGTTGTTATTGTTATAATTAGTGTAACTCGTCCGGTGACGTCATCTGTCACTATTCGGCTATTCCTTTGCATGTAATATTGTCTCTAATCCCGTCGCACTTGTCTCAATCTGTTTAAGGGTGACGGCGACAAAAGTAAAAGTAACATCGCAGGAATAACCCACCGTCCGTTAGCTCGCTGTCCTTTAGATTCATTGAACATGTTAATTTAGGAAACATTTTATGGTTGTAAATATTTGTTAAATTAAGAAACGATACTAAATTAACTTGATATGAAATGTAGATGTCATCGGCAGATTTCAGTCGTATTTTTATTTAAAATTATAGATATTCCTGGTTCGCGTTGCGTTGATTTTAATTGTCTTTTTTCGATATTCTTTTCTGTCGTGTCACAATTATCGAACTGCGTATTTGTGCTTCTCAAAGTCAGGTCTGTGGCACACTGGCCACAGACGAAGTCAGTGCTAGGTATAACAATAACACGATATCAGTCTACTTGCTAATCAATAAACAATATGAATTATAACTCAATACAATTATGTAATATTTAAATTTCGTTTAGGTGTAATATATAAGTAGATATCTATATGAGGAATATTCATGTATTTCTCGCGCATTATGTATTTTGTTTGTAATGTCCAGACTGGTACTGCAGCTGAGCTGAAGGCTGAATAAGAACAAAATCATTGTAAATAAAGACGGCGCGTAGGACTTGTAATGACTGTATTGTTTTCTATTACATGTTTTTTATCACAAATGTAATAAACACAGTAAAACATTAATTCGTTGCGTATCATTTCTAGCTGTTTACAATCAACAATTTGGAACAAAGTAGGTAGGTACGGTTCTGTTTAGGCCAATCCAATAAGCAGTAGGAATCTGCGATAGTTACTTTTCAACCACAGTCAACTAAACGATGGGGTAGTAAGTCATCGAATGCACACTGAACCGAACGAAATGTCTACCTATCCAAATCTTATTCAAATAGTGTTTGGGGCGTACTTGTATAGTATTATTGTATATAGTAGGGCGACTACCACAATAACACCTCGACGTACCGCGCAGAGGTACTTTACAAGCCACACATTTCAACGTATAATAAACTGTTGGCGGTAGATTTTAAAAGACAGTTTTAGACTAAGTTATAATAAAAGAATTCGCAAAATAATATCTACATACATAGAAAAAATATGTACGTTGATACTAAACTACTTTAAGGCGAGGTACGCTTGTAACTACAGATGACCATAAAGCTCACATTTAGTGAAGCAAAACCATAGCAGTTAAACACAGTCGTGCGTTTCGCTACTTAAATTTCTGAGGTTTTTCTCATATTTTTCAAAATCGCTGTAATGTAAAATGTACCTTTAAGGTTAAGGTAAAATGTACCTCCATAATTATGAAATCTGTATACTAAGATATCGTAGACATCATTATGTTAGTAAATATGTATTTAAATTAATCTAAAAAAACAGAGAGAAGCTCAAATCAATTTTTACGTATTTTTGCTATTTAGCCCAGACAAAGGCCTGCTGAAATCGCGTTGAGTAATAACGATTTTGAGAGGTTTTCTATCAATAATGAATAAGTACACATGATAACAATACGTAAAACGAGTTTAATAACAACAATAAATATTTGTTCCTATTAGTCCTAGTGTCAGTCTCTACCGACGGTGTGCGTCTGGGCAGGCGGGTCAACGCGCACCACGCCGGCGGCGAGCGAGAAATACCCCTCGTACTCGACAGTCTCCGGCGTCGTGTCGTAATGGTAGTGGCCGCCGTCGCCGTGCAAACTGAACCCGTGGAAGTGCTGCACGCGCAGGTCCAGGCCCTGAAGAAGCACGAGGTGTTCTAGTATGTGACATTATCAATAGAAGACAATTTTATCTTTATCAGATGATTAAAACAGCGTCAGGAGTTTGAGTGCCTTCCGTTTGTGGCATATCAGATACATTAAGAAGTGGGCTGTGATTGCTCTCCAGGCGTTATCGAAAGTCATTATCATGTGAATCGCGTTAGTGTGACCGAACGAACCTTACCCCGTCCGGCACCGCTTCAAGAAGTGGCAGTTTCTTGGAACTTTGAATACCGACAAAGGCTTGATATGCAATAATGCCCCAGAAAGAATCTCAACAGCAGTAAAATCTATAGCGACTGATGCGATAGCGGGTATTTAAAGAAATTCGTAAAATGTTTTTTGGGGACTTTGAGAGCAAAACAACAGTCTCGAAGTGGTCTCACCATGTCCCCGGTGACGAGCGTCCCCACGTGCACGATGGGCGCGCGCAGCTGGAAGTAGTGGAGCCAGCCGTCCACGTCAGAGTCAGTGCATAGCGCAGTGGAGGAGAAGTCCGGCATCACGTGGTACTTGCCCTGCCCGGCTCGCAGCAGGAATGTGCCTCCCAGACCTGACAGTCGACAGGGCGTTGATTCATCCATGCATTGTGTAATGGAACAAAACGTAGGTACTTTCTTTTCTATGACGCCAAATCTCAGAAGTGAGATTACTTCATCCTGTTTCCTTAAGTAGGTAAGTATTTGTAGAGATCTTCCAAGGTACTTCGCGCCCCTCCATACTACCTACGCACTACACCACATTTAATTATAGTCTAGGTCAACTTTTGCTTGAATGATCTCTTCATTTATTGAAATCTATAAGCCGAGATCATTCCACAGAGCGAAAAAGAAGATTGATAGTGCCTGATTTTGTCAATCACTCACCCACAACTCGATCGCCGTAGTGATTCTTCAGCGTCTCTCTGATGGCAGTGATGAAGTTGGCGGAGCCCGTTCTCTTCTTGACGACTACTTTGATGACCTTCCCCGGCTTGCCCTCAGAGAGCAGGTAGTTCCCGAGCAGAGCGGTGCGGGTCTCCGAGGGGGGTAGGGTCTCCTGGAGGTAGGAAGAGGAGCCCTTGGCGGCGCCGCGCGGCGTGATGCTCACGATGCGTGTGCCTTGGGATACCGTGCCGTTGCGCACGCTCATGTTGATTATACCCTGGAACATTTACGTTTTATTATTTGAAGATCCGTTCATCTACCAGTGCAACGATCTGCAGGCTTGATGCGTCACACGAGTGACCATAGAACTGCCACCATACCACCGCGTGTCCGCCAACTGTGCAGAGTGAAAGCTTCTACATTTTACGTAAAGAATAGTCCTATCAGGCCAGGTCCCGATGTGTGTCCGACAGCATGTCTTTAAAAATCGCACTGGTCATATCTGGTCTGCTAGCCATCGTGATGTGACAGGTGCTTTGTTGGTAATTCCAATATTGTTGGATAGATGGGAGTGTTATAGGGGTGTTGAGGTCGGTACACGAACGTAAGGATACAGCGTTACAGAAGGGAGCGAGTTACTTCGCAGTTGACGGCCAGATAGGGCCAGGGCCCGGCGCCGGCGCCGGCGAGCAGCGCGGGATCGCGGCGCAAGTGCTGCACCAGCTCCTTCAGGTCGTAGATCTTGTCACGCTGCACCAGCGGCACCAGGTACGGCGGCCCGCCGATCTCCACCAGGCGCGGCTCGCCGCACAAACCTGCAACCGACGTAACATGGCGTTCATTAGCGCTCTCACAGAGACGGTGCTTTTTGTAGCCTGCAAATAGATAGTTTACAGTTGGCCACCAACTCAAGCTTCGATGTGGTGTGTGAAAAAGAAGCAGATCTATCTTACATCTGTAGTTGTGTGTGTGTGCATGTGTGTTAAGAGGTCTACACTGGCGCCCCGCTTGCGGTATTTCCTGCATCGCCCCCTGCTAGCACCAAATAATGTCGGTTCCAGTAGTTTAGTATTCTAGTTTCCTGTTACTTTGCTGTGCACGTGTTCTGGTCCATAATATCTTGTCGATTGCGTTGTTTCATTTGGAGAGCTAATGGTTGTCTGACGAAAGTCATGTATTTAAATAACGCGACTTCCATCCCACTGGCTGTTATTTTTGATTTGCTTTAGATTTTAGATTTAGATGTACCAACAGCTGAAGAACTGGTGTCAGTACACTTCCTTTTCAGCGTTATGATTGTATTTCAGTAGGTGTAAATAATTAAACAGTTAACCAGAGTAGTTAACAGCAAACAATACAAGTTCAAGAGCGCGCCAGATAACAACCGAGATATGTAGGAAAACATTTAGTTATCAGCGCCGTGTTTACTTAGCGCTGATTTTATGTATGGGTCGATTCAAACAAATAAATCATTACTGTACTATTTAGTTATTACATTACTGTGATATAATATTAAGTAACACTACAATAATTTGTCCATGGCGACACAGTTACATAACATGTACAAAGATAAAAATTTGCACTGTGAAGATCATAAGAACCGATCAAATGGCTTCAAGACCATTCTTATAGAATTTCATACATATAGAATTACCTGCAAACTTTTATTTTAACGAGCGACAATCAGGCATGCTGCCCACTTGCTGGTAAGCGATAATCGCCACTTATGGACACCTGTAACACTACCGGTGTTGTCGCATTGGCGGATCCAGTTCGCATGGCCCCCATGCTCCCCCCCCCCCCCCCAAACACCTAGCAATACCATACATTTGACTCAGTTTTTCAATTTGATTCAGGTGCACTTTTACACAGCATACTCATAGGTACCTATACTTGTCAGAATGCCCCCCCCCCCCAAAATGAAATCCTGGATCCGCCCCTGTGTTGTCGGTGCTTTGCCAGCCTAAAGCAATAAATACAAGCGAAAAACTTTTATCTCCATTACAATGTTAGGTTAGATTAGCTAAGACACGCTGCCGCATACTTTTGGCCTCTACTTATATCGATGTGAATTGGCCTTTCGATTATATACCTACATGCATGCCGTCGTCGACACTCTTTTGAAGCTAAAAACAATGCGAACTTTCGATAATTGTAAACACGAGTATGAGTTGCAAACAAGTTATCAGTTGGAGAGGACGGTACCTGGCGAGGTGAGGTGGTAGGGCGCCTGCGTGAGGTCGGGGCTCTCCACTGCAGCCACCGACACGGACTCGAACGTGTCCGCCAGCCCGCGGGACAGTACTGGAACACAACCAATTATACATATAGGAACTACTACCAATATTCAAGTGTGCTAGTTGTAGTAGGCGGTGGAAGGTAAGCCAGCCAGACAGTTTACTGTCAGCGTTGGCACCATGTCGTTTATATTTTTTTATCTTCTTCAACTCCTGGGTCTACCTCTGTGGTCTATCTCTTAGTCTCTCATTCCTTCACTGTTAATATAATGCTAATACACATTTTGATATATATCAGGAAAAACAGAGGGATTGGGGATAAAACCAAGACACTACTGGAGTCTTGACGATCGTCATTGTATAACAGACAGTTGTATGGGACATTAGAATACACCTTAAGTAGTAATGAAATAATTGAAACTATCTATAATCTATCTTTTTCCAAATCTAATTAATTTAAATTTAGTTATGTATTTAATTTCAAAACCAAATGTTAAATAAAATGTATTGATACTGCACCGCACTGATGCTAAGTAAACGCTAGAATGTAGGCCCTGCGACACAGGCGTCTCGCCTAGTGCAGGGACTACAAGTACTAGAATGTAGGCCCTGCGACACAGGCGTCTCGCCTAGTGCAGGGACTACAAGTACTGTAAACCCTCATTAGCTTGCCTCGTTCCTGCCTACCTTATTGCATTTATTCAATTTGTTTTACATTAAATATATTAATTATTTTCCTCATGAGTAATAATAAGTCATTAAGAGTCATGGAGTAATTGTGAAAAGAACTTGTAAAAGCTAGTTACCATCTACGACTTCTTCTAGTGCGGGCACGTAAAGAGGCTTCTCCTTGATGGGAACCTTGGAGTAGTCAATCGAAGCCATCCTGAAATATTAACAAAAAGGTATAAATATATTGAAAAACTATTGTTTTTAAAAATATTACATATTAGGATGTAATAATTCGACCCTTAACATATTACTTTTAAACAATTGAAATGATCACAACTTTAGAGAAAAAGGTTACCTGTTTTACTGATCAGTCGGTGTCGGTAGTAAGGGCAAGGAAACACTTTCCCCAGCGAGTGTCGGGTGTCGGCGCGCGTCAACAATGCACTGCGGCCGCAGACTGACGGGCCGGCTTTACACAACAACATTATAACACTTTTACTCAATACTCGGCTACTCACCCATCGGAGCTCGAGGCCGCGGGGGCGGGCGTCGCGCCGGCAGACACCAGCGCGCACAGCCACGCGCACAGGTTTACAATTAACATTTTAGAACAAAAAATACGTACGTTGTTTATTTAATGCGGATTATGACAGTCCCTGGATGAATGAGATTTAACCTTGTCAGTATAAAGATTGTTGGGTGGGGACGGATCGTCGGCAAGCGCTAGTCGATTGATTAACCTCGTATGACCCGTCGGTTGCCTCAGTCCGGAGCTGCGGTTGCGCAACACCCATTATCTGACAACTTTGAGTTCTCTAATAGTTATATTATATTACCCAGCCCAGCTGTTTCAACTAAATAACGAAATTATATCGTACTAGCGACCCGCCCGCCCGGCTTCGCACGGGTATAATTTACGTGCGAAGCCGGGGCGGGTCGCTAGTTATATATATAAACCTTCCTTGAAAATGTATCTAACTGATGGTGAAAAACGTATCAAAATCCGTTGCGTGGTTTAGGAGTTAACGGCCATACAGACAGACAGACGCGGAAAGCGACTTCAATTTATACTATGTAGAGATGTATAAAAATATTGTTATAATATTTTTGTTTTAAAAAGATTGTTTTAATAATAATGGCAAATACCGGCATTCCTTGCAAATTAATTGCACCTATTCTTATTATCGAACACAGGGTTTGATGTATCAAATAAAAACAACTGTTTTCAAGATATAAATATAATTGCTGCAACCATAAAAACCACAAATCAAATTAACTGTCTGTGACAAACGTAAACTAATTCTAAAACTTAAACTGAAACATTTTGGCTTAAAAGAAATCGAACTTTGGCCTTGAAATTAATCTAGACGAGTTACTTAATCATAATAACAATAACATAGATGCTATTCTTTTAAAACTTAGCAACCGAATAAATAAACCTTATAAGGCAATATGTCTTAGATATTAACTAAAACAGTTTTATTAATAAAATTACAGACTTGTATAACTGGTTCGTTAGTAAATATAACATGATATGGTCGCCAACATCAGAACACAGGAACTTGTGAGATATGACAAATAACATAATAATGGTGAATTAGTACCATTCAATCATCTAGACACACATCCAATGTCAGCGCAAGTCTCGCTGCACACATGGCATACCTCCAACCAAATGAAACATTCAATCTCTGCAATATTACATTACCTACCTAATAGTTGCAGCCCAGTCACTGGCCCCCGATTCTACTAAAGAAATTGTTTCAATTTAATTTTTTAAATAATTGCCTCAAAACTGACAGTAATTTTTTTTTATACTAGAAAAATACCACCACCTAATATTATAACTTAGTATAAAAATAAATTTAAAAAAAAGGAAAATTTTGAGACAATTATTAAAAAAAATATTGGAACAATTACAATTTAAAATCAATTTCTTTAGTAGAATCGGGGCCCTGGTGACTGCTGCATCCAGTCCACCCCTCTGTCAGTGTGTTATATCACAGCCTACAGTTGTAAGGTCACACCATTATCATTCTCACATAAATATAGCTTCACGATAAAAATATATTACTCTTGAGTATTTAACTTTGAAGTAGGTACCTTATACCAAGATTATACATAACATTTAATATGTGAGGATAGTATGAAGTTATATACAAAGTTATAATAGATGCCTAATTACTAAACAGCAACCGGAGAACATTTGAGAATGTGTAAGCACACAAGTCACATTTCAGTTCAGTACATATCGTGTACATGTCAATAACTATATATAAATGTAGAAATAGGTACATACACACAGATACACTAAAGGTAAAGTTACTCCTCTAACCCACGTGACACGTGTCATCCTGGGTGGGCAACCCAGGTAACTGTCACTCGCACATAGTTTTTTTTTTTATAATTGGCCCAGGCGTCCCTGGATCTCCTAGAACTAATGCAGGAAGAAAGACGAAAGCAATGTAACAGAAAAGAATATAGAGATCCCTAGAGGCTCCAAGAAAAATACAGGAAGACCTGAAGGTGAAACACTCACTAGGGCAAAAGCAGAAAGCCGAGCTTACATACTTTCTCGGCACTACGCCTCGCAGGTATGAAGCTCAGCCGAAAATCAAGCCCTATATAATGCGAGGCCGTAGGGCGAGCTTTGATTAACAAAACAGTAGGCAAATAACTGTAGGTTTTCCTGTTTTTTACGACTGGTTAATAGCTTCCTTCCGCGTTGCCATCACCACGAGGAGACCGGTAGCCGTACCATCTTATTTTTTTTGGAAGGTGTTAAATTTTCTTATTAATTTTCAAAATGCACTTAATTGCTTCCACTTTTTCCAAATCAACCGAAAATGTTGACCCCACTAAATACTAGTCTAACTATACGCTAAGTTAGGTACAGATATCACAACAGTGTAGCTCAGTTATCTAAACTTATGACATTGTTCTATCAAGAACATATTACATATATTTATATACATATATATATATAATTATGAGTGTGTGTGTGTGTGTGTGTGTTTGAAAAGGGATATAGGGAATAGGGACTAGACCTGGCAGTAGTAAATAAATAAAAAGTAAGAAATCTTATAAAACTATTAAATATTATAGATAATATTTAAATAATTTTAAGTATTTTAAGTCATCTTAACTATAAATGTAACCTAGGCACTGGCAGGTTAACTGTGATGTGAGGCTACGACAGCACCCGCTGCACTCAGCTGTTCCAGTCATCTTACTGGAATACAAACATAGGCCGCTGGACGAGATGTGCCTCATCTCTGCTCCATGAATACACCTCGGATGGTCGATTGGGAAAACAGTTCGCTATTCGGATACATACGGAGTAAGCAATATTTTTAATACTTGTCTTTTTTTCATAATTAATTTAATTGTATTAATTGTACGTCAGTATAAAGCCTCATTTTCGTCAATCATGTATACTGTTATCGAGCGTCATTATAAACCTAATGATATCGTAGATCATCGTATCAAAGGACCGAGGTAGATACATACATCGTCTCTTCTCACAAGTCAAACGTAGAGCGAGCGTTCGTCTCCAGCGTGGCACGGTGCGGCTGCGTGCGGTCCGTCACGTGCGGGCGCGACATGTTCACACGCGTGCGGCGCGCGAGTCCGGGCGCGGCGTGCGCTAGGTGTCGGCGTGCGGCAGCAGCGTGTGCGCGCGCTCGTGGTGCAGCCGGCGCGCGTACGCGGCGTGGCGCGCCACCCAGGCGGCCAGGTCGGCGGAGTCGGCCTGCACGCGCGGCCGGCGCACCGCCTCGCCGCCGCCGCCGCGCACGCCCAGCTCCACGTAGTGCGCGCCACCGCTACCCACCGCCACGCACGACACCAGGTTGCTGAGGTGCGTCTCCATGACGACGTGCGGCGCGCCGTGCTTGCACGTGAACATGCGCAGGTATGTGTCGGAGAGCAGCGCGCGGATGTCGTGCGGCGTGTCGCGCACCACGCGGTACGCCAGGAACCGCTCCGAGTAGTCCTTGTTGTTGAGCGCGTACAGCAGCGCGGCGCCGTGCGCCTGCGCCGTGCAGTACCGCGGCAGCAGCCCGCCGGCGCCGCGCGCGCACCGCGGCCCGCGCACGCGGCCCGGCGCGCGCCGGTCGCCGCGTCTCGACGTGTCTCGCAATGCCGAGGCAGTCTCGGCGGCCAGGTCGAGCACGCCGATCACCGGCTTGGTGACGGTACCCACGAGCCCCTTGCCGACGCCGGCGAGGAACCCGCCCACGCCGTCCGCCGCGGCGCCCTCGTAGCTGTGCTTCACGAGCGAGGTGACGCCGCCCAGGATGCCGAGCGAGAGGCCGCGCAGGCCGGCGGCGAGGTGCGACCCGCCAGCCTCGCTGCGGATGCGCCGGCGCGTCTCCTCGTGCGCCTCGTCCCCGACCACGCGCTCGAGCCCGTCGCCGAGGCTCTCCGACACCTTTGCAGCCGAGTTGCTGAGGCCGTGCGTCACGTTCTTGAGCAGCGCTCCCACGTTGCCTTCGAGCAGCAGGCCGGACACGCCCTCCGACACGTCCGCAACGAACCCGAGCGGGTTCCCCAGGAAGTCCACCGAGCCCAGGATCTTGGCCGCCTGCCACTTGAGCTCCTACGGGCAGAGGACGTGCACTCAGTACAGCGAGGGGAGGGGTGGGATGGGGCGGGCTAGACACGGCCGGAGCGGGCAGGTATACTCACGTCCTTGAAGTGCGCGTACATCTGTCGCGTGAGGTAGGCCGCCGTGTCGAACACGTGCGCGCGCACGAAGGGCTCGAGCTCCACGGCCGCATCCTCGAACTTGATCAGTGTGAGCCCGAGCCGCCGCTTCAGCGCCGCCAGCGAGCCCGACAGCTTGCTCGCCGTCGTCATCGACAGCCGGATCTGTGCCGACGGACACACTACATACACTCCACAGTAACATCGACAGCAGGATCTGTGCCGACGGACACACTACATACACTCCACAGTAACATCGACAGCCGGATCTGTGCCGACGGACACACTACATACACTCCACAGTAACATCGACAGCAGGATCTGTGCCGACGGACACACTACATACACTCCACAGTAACATCGACAGCCGGATCTGTGCCGACGGACACACTACACTCCACAGTAACATCGACAGCCGGATCTGTGCCGACGGACACACTACATACACTCCACAGTAACATCGACAGCAGGATCTGTGCCGACGGACACACTACATACACTCCACAGTAACATCGACAGCAGGATCTGTGCCGACGGACACACTACACTCCACAGTAACATCGACAGCAGGATCTGTGCCGACGGACACACTACATACATTCCACAGTAACATCGACAGCAGGATCTGTGCCGACGGACACACTACATACACTCCACAGTAACATCGACAGCAGGATCTGTGCCGACGGACACACTACATACACTCCACAGTAACATCGACAGCCGGATCTGTGCCGACGGACACACTACATACACTCCACAGTAACATCGACAGCCGGATCTGTGCCGACGGACACACTACATACACTCCACAGTAACATCGACAGCAGGATCTGTGCCGACGGACACACTACACTCCACAGTAACATCGACAGCCGGATCTGTGCCGACGGACACACTACATACACTCCACAGTAACATCGACAGCAGGATCTGTGCCGACGGACACACTACATACATTCCACAGTAACATCGACAGCAGGATCTGTGCCGACGGACACACTACATACATTCCACAGTAACATCGACAGCAGGATCTGTGCCGACGGACACACTACACTCCACAGCAAACACATGGAGGACGTGCGACAGATGATTCTCACTACGAGCATCACCACACCATCTACATGCAGCGGCTGCGTGTCACGGGACAGAGGAGAACGCGTGATGTACTACTACTATCTTTACAACGTATCTACTGTGTTTTTATAGCAACTGGCAAAATGTAGAATAGAGAAACTTATAGCGACATAATTTATATAAAGGTCAGTAAGGAAATACAGATCTAACCTTCGTGTTCTTCGAGTTAGAACTCTGTGAGCGTTGAAAACAAAACGATAAAACTTTAGCAAATGAAACATAACGAAACTCAACAGACCATAAAAGATCTCAGATCTAACTGGATCCAAGAAAGTATAAAATAGTATGTGTTGGGTGCGTGAGACATGATTGTGTCGGTCGCGCGACGTACCTGGCTCGGCATGATCTTGATGAGCGCGAAGTAGTATCTGGTGGCGTGCAGCGCGGTCAGCTCGTCCAGCATGCGGCGCGTCTCGAACTCCGCCTCGTCGGGCTGCTCGCGCGCCTCCCCCTCCTCCGGCCACGCCCACGCCCACAGCTCCAGGATGAGGCGCTCCTCGAGCCGCACCGCGATGGGGCGCAGCGCCACGCACAGGTGCTTGAACAAGTGCGCGTTGTACCGGTGGCCGTGGGCGCGCTGCACCTCGAGCGCGGCATCGAGCGCGGGCAGCGCGCCGCGCTCCGCCGTCTGCAGCAGCACCGGCGAGGTCGTGCCCAGCAGCTGGTTGTCCCACTGCATGTCGTGGACCTGCAGCGCGGCGTGCAGCGCACGCGGCGCCGCCGTCACCGTGAGCCGCGCGCGCCACAGCACCGCGTGCACCAGCTCCTCGCGCGCCACCAGCGACACGGACAGGCCCGCCAGCCGCACGGACACGCCCCACTCGCGGCCGGTGCACGCCTCCTCCTGCAGCGCGCCCTCCACCCAGCCCGAGTCGGGGTCGCGCTGGTCGCGGACGGTGACGGTCCGCGTGGGCCCGTCGGCGGCGAGCGCCACCGCCAGCCGCCCGGAGCCGGGCCGCAGCGTGTGCCAGGACACGGCCTGCTCGGCCGGCGCCGCGCCCCCTGCGCCCGCGCGCCCCGGCAGCCCGAGTACCACGCGCGCTCCTGCATGCGTACACACATATATAACGGCCGCACACTTGACCAGACGAGCGTGTACTACATGCACGCTCTCGTGGGCTCCTCGACGCTCCTCGGGCAGTATCGGTCGCGTATTCTGATGTCTTTAAAGGTCTGAAAAAAGGTTCTTCAAAAGGCGAGTTAATAGAGTCCTTAAAGCTCGGCAATATTTGTGATGCCTCTGGTGTTGCAAGTATCCATAGGCGACGGTGACTGCTTACCATCAGGCGGCCACGTCTGCTTGTTTGCCAACTATGGCATAAAAATAGAATTTAATTCTCGCGAGAAGATAAAATATAAATTTTTAAAAAAAGAAGAAAAATACACAATAACGAACTTCAAGACTATAATTATATACTATACCTACATGTACAAACTTAAACTAAAAAGTAAAAAAAATTTAGCTAAAATAGAGATTAAAAGTCCTCATCACAACTTTCACTGAAGAGAACCAATTCAAAACGTCATCTGTGGTAATATTTTAGTTTTTTGTTGATTTTATCAAAAAGCGCTGGATCAATTTCGATAAAATTTATATGGGACCACCTCTTAAATATTACCTACCAAACAAAAAAATAACTTCAATGGCGGAGTAATCGCGTAACAAACATACAAAAAAAACAACATACAGTCGAATGGATAGCCTCTTCCTTTCGTCGGTTAATTACTAGGTAACGTTTCAGCTCAAAAGCCAAATCGATTATCCCGGATGAGGTACCCGAGAACTGTGAGTACATAGAGCATAGAAGATGTTGAAAGTGTTACCGAGTTGTAGGCCCTGTAGCGTGAGCGTGTCGGGCTGCACGCAGAGGTTGGCGTGCGCGCAGCACATGCGGCCCTGCAGCGTGCGCCACGCCTGCGTGGAGGCGCGGCGCGGGTCGGCGCGGCGCAGCACCAGCGCGGAAGCGCGCCCCGGCCGCGGCGCCGCGTCCTCGATGTCCAGCACCATGCAGTGCGCCGAGAGCGGCGCGTCCTCCGCGTGCAGCGCCTCGCCCTGCGGCACCGAGCTGCCCTCGTGCACTAGCTGTGCCGCCGGCCCGCGCCGCCATAGCTGCGCGCGGTCGCCGTACCGCTTGCGAGCCACCACCACGCGTGTGGAGCCCAGCGGCACCTCCAGCACCAGCGCCTCGTCGTCGCCTCCGCCCGGCGCCACGCCCGACCCGCCCCTGCAGCACACGCTCCGTGTCACACTCCTCCCTGGCTGCGTCCACGTCACGATAGTACGATACGAGCGGTGCGGTACCTGATGGTGGCGGTGAACGCTATGTAGATGAAGTTCTGGTAGAGCAGCGTGGCCGTGGTGCCGAGCGCGGCGAGCGGCAGCGTGGTGCGCGGGCCGCCGGGCGCGCGCAGGGCCAGCGCCGCGGCCCCCTCGGGCTCCGGCAGCGCCCAGTGCGCCGCGCCGTGCGCGCCCACCGCGCTCTCCTCGGTACATCCCACCTGGGTACACAACACTAGCCGTTACACTGGACACCAGGTATAGTAGCGGGGTATTGAACCCGGCGCGGATGGGTCGGCCCGGTAGGTCGGTCGTCTGAGCCGACCTTTTTTTTATAGGTTCACAGATTTATGTGTACATCATAACATATGTTAACATATGTTAATGCACTCACCTGTTTGTCGTATGTGTGATAGGTACAATGATATAAAAAATGATTTCGACATTTTTCACCATAGTTCGGTAACCTCAGTTAAGTACCAACTTAATGCATTACTATAGTAATAATTGTATTTTGGGCTTTTTTGCAGCATTATTGTTATTTGATTTTATTTTGAGTTTTGTTTCATGTTTTGTAGCTAGTGACAGCAGTAATTAATAAATTTTCAATTTATTAATTTCATACCTAGATGTAACATGAGTGCTAGGTCTACATCTAGAAGGAAATATATTTAGTTAGATATTAAGTACTGTTTGTTAATTTAATGGTAGTTTATAATGTATTTCCAGTTTTGTGGTCTTTCAATAAAAAAAAAAAAAAAAAAAATAACAAGGGCTCCAGATGGGACTGCAGTATTCCAGAAGGCTGCGGACGTAACAGTTGATAAAGATAATTGGAATTTCACGGTCATTGAATAAGTCTGATTATAAATCCTGCCAAACACCTTTTTGCTAATGACGTCAATGTGTTCTCGGAAATCCAACTTAACGTCAACAATGACATCCAAGTCACGCATGCTCGAGACCTCCCGTTCGTTGGTAAGCGCATTCCTTGAGGAAGGTTGGCTAGTAACATATAAATTGAATGTGTTTTTGTGATGTGTGTTGTGTTGCGGGTGGTGAGTGCGGGCGCGATGAGTCACCTGGTGGAACATGATGGAGACGGGCGAGTAGTTGTGTATGACGAGCGGCGGCGGCGCGGACTCTGCGTCCGTGAACACAACGAACAGCGTGGCTCCCTGCGCGGCCACCTCCACGCGCACGAACTGGTACCGGCCGGCGGGGTCGCGGCACGCGGCCGTCAGCGAGCGCGGCGCCTCCAGCCGGAACCCGCCCGACCAGCCGGTGGGCGGCTCGCCGCTGCCGGCCGGCGGCAGCACGCGCACGCACAGCAGGTGGTCGCGCTCCCAGCGCGCCCAGTGCCAGGGCAGGTAGCAGCCGGCCACGGCCGCCACGTGCGTGGCCGCCGCGGCCGGGTCGCGCAGCGTGGTGGCCGTGCAGCGCTGCGCGAACTGCAGGTGGTGGCGCGTGTTGTTGTGCAGCTGGTAGCGCGGCGTGAACGTCACGATGTTGGTGTGGCGGTAGCGCGCGCGGCCGGCGCGCACGCTCACGCCCACCGCGAACACGCGCTCCGGCTCGCCCTCGGCGCGCGCGCTCAGCTTCTTCACGCAGAGGCCGGGCCCGAGGCCGAAGGGGGCGCACCACTCGCCCGCGGCGGCCAGCCCCCGGCCCAGCCGCGCCGCCAGCGTGGGCCCGCCCTCCGCCTCCGCGAACGAGAACAGCAGCGGCGCCACCATGCGCGCCACCTCGTGCTCCGGGAACTGGCCGGCCGCCTCGGAGGCGCTGCCCTCCGCGCGGAACACCAGCGGCAGCCCCGTGCGGTTTACCAGCCAGTACGGCGCAGATATCGACACCTGCGGACGTCACAAATACCACCTTTATCGCCTCGTTCCCATGTCACCGGGAGCTCCTGCCTCCGGACACATTCCGTTGGAGACCGACCTTAATACCGTCAGTCTTCTTCATGGTGACGCGTGCGTTGAGATAGAGCCGGCGGCCCCTGGTGTCGCGCAGCTTGAGCCGCGCGCTGAAGGAGCCGCCGGAGCCGCCCGGCCCGCCCACGCTCAGCGGCGTCGACCACCCGAACCCTTCCAGCTTCACGCTCAGCTCCACGCCCTCCTCCACGTTCACCTGACGATACCACACTTACTGAAATACTAATCAACATGTGTCCAGTGCGCCGCCGGGTGACCCACTGCTGATGTATTTGGAACTCACTTGACAGAGAAAACTGTTTGACGTTAATTGCAGGTACATTATCAAAGATCTTAATAACGGTTACATGTCTCAGTTGTTACTTATCATGCAAGTAAATTAAGTTTTATAGAGTAAAAAAATACTTTAGCAGGCAGGTACTTGCCTACCAGGCCGCTGCCAACCGGCTCTTTTGGAGATCGATGGGGAGGCCTATGTCAAGCAGTGGACGTCCTATGGCTGCAATGATGATGATACCTAAATACTTTGGGGCTGTATTCAAAGTAAGTCCGTAACGAAAGCTGTTGGGTTGTTTGTTGAGGTACTGCAGCTCCAGCGGCAGCAGGTTCTCCAGCCGCAGGGTGAGCGTGTGACGAGTACCTGGTGGAAGGGCACGGTGTCAGCCGGGGGCGCGGCGCGCGCGCGGGGCGGGGCGGGCGCGCGCACGGTGCCGCACCGGTACTGCAGCTCCAGCGGCAGCAGGTTCTCCAGCCGCAGCGCCGGCACTAGGGTGAGCGTGTGTCCCGCGATGGGCTCGGCCTCCTCGCGCGGGAACTGCTCGCGGACGATCACGCAACAGAACCTGCACACAACACAACATCTACACGGGCTCGGCTGGGAGGCGGCATCACATCGCCGGGAATTACTTTATTTTATACTAGCGACCCGCCCGCCCGGCTTCGCACGGGTGTAATTTACGTGTGAAGCTGGGGCGGGTCGCTAGTTATATATATAAACTTTCCTTGAAAATGTATCTAACTGATGGTGAAAACCGCATCAAAATCCGTTGCGTGGTTTAGGAGTTTTTTTTTTTTTTTTCGACTTCAATTTATACTATGTAAAGTTATTGTGTCACCATAATACTAAAAACTACACTCTAGTTCTTATATAACCAACAATATTTAAAAACTGCTTTTTGACATATAAAAACCTATATACACATTATATGTAAATTCGAACTGTTCGCATTGGAAAAAAAAAATTTTTTTTTCACTTCTTCATACATTTGACAATTGCGCTTATGTGAAGCAGTATTGTGAAAGGGAGTTGACAATATCGTGTGATCTTCTGTTTAGGAGATGCGAAAAATTGTAAAATAAAGAAAAAAAAATGTCGCGACGTGTTCTAGTGCGGGGAAGGATACCTGTACACGTGGTCGGGGGGCGCGCGACACTCGCAGTGCAGGAGCGCGGCGGGCGCGCGCCAGTCGAGCGCGGCGGGCGCGGGCGCAGCCGCCGCCCCGCACAGCGGCCGCGCCCACAGCGCGCCGGCGCGCGCGCACAGTGGCGCCGCCCACGCGCCGCCCGCGCGCACCGTGGCGCACCGCACGCCGGCGCCGCCGCCCGCCCACTGCGCTGCAATACACAACTACGTTCACATCACCACACCACACACTATACTCATCTACTAATGTTACAAACACTGATGCCTGGGCCACACACATCGCGATAATATTCGGGCGATAAACTTCGTCTTCGGTCTACGGCGAAGCTGCGCGGCCACATAATGCGCGATGTAAAGTTTATCGCGATGTACGAGCGATGTATAAACGCAAAAGACAAAATGGACGCCGCGTTTACTCTATATTTTATGGCAGCAAAAGATCCTTTTTTTATGGCCAGTTTCGTTTGGGTTCCATAAAATCAGCTCAGACTCGTAATTGCAATAAATCCTAAAATTCTACCGTTACTCCAATCCATGTTTCGCTTCAGCTATATTATGCACTGCAGTTTAACTTACACGTCCACTACGCACGATGGCTGGCGGCCGACTGAAGTGTGGCCACGCAAGCGAAGTTCATCGCGATAAAACGCTTTGATCTGCGAGAATTTACCGACAGCGGAGCGAAGTCCCCGCAGCTACGTACGAAGCACCGAAGTATACGCGAATACTTTTGTCCTTCCCAGCTGTAGAACTAATATGTTAATGCACTCACCGGTTTGTCGTATGTGTGATAGGTACAATGATATAAAAAATGATTTCGACATTTTTCACCATAGTTCGGTAACCTCAGTTAAGTACCAACTTAATGTATTACTATAGTAATAATTGTATTTTGGGCTTTTTTGCAGCATTATTGTTATTTGATTTTATTTTGAGTTTTGTTTCATGTTTTGTAGCTAGTGACAGCAGTAATTAATAAATTTTCAATTTATTAATTTCATATCTAGATGTAACATGAGTGCTAGGTCCACATCTAGAAGGAAATATATTTAGTTAGATATTAAGTACTGTTTGTTAATTTAATGGTAGTTCATAATGTATTTCCAGTTTTGTGGTCTTTCAATAAAAAAAAAAAAAAAAAAAAAAAAAAAAAACTTTGCTACACACATCGCGATAACGCGAATCTTCGGGTTATCGAGATGTGTGCGGCCTAGGCATTATGAACATTAATCTATCAAAGCATCTCAAAACTACGAGGATAACAATTAATTTTTACTATTTCAATTGTTATGAAACTGCGATACCCGACTTCTAATGAGAATACGGTAATAGTGACTTCTAGGAAAACGATATCTAAGGATGGTGATGTACTAGTAAAGTTGATGGGTACCGCAGTTGAGGAACAGGGGGTGCGGGGCGGGTGTGCGCGGCGCGGGCGGGTGTCGCAGCGCGGCCCGCAGCGCGCGCGCCCGCTGCAGCGCCGCGCACGCCGCGCGTGCCTGCCGCGCTGCGCACGCGCGCAAGCACTCCCACTCTGTGTACAGTAGAGTCGAGGAACGAGCGCGCACACGCGACCTACGTCACTAGCGGGACACAACAAGCAGGGTAGGTACCGGCGGCGGGCGCGTGGTCCACGCGCACCTCCACGCTGTGCGGCAGCTTGTTCACCAGCATCAGCGCCGAGCGCACCGTCACCAGCTTGCGCGCCGACCCCTCCAGCGACACCTCGAACACGATGCGCGCCACGCAACCGCTTTTCTGCACACACATATAACACCATTCATTGAAACTCTATTCGTCACCACCATATGTTAACACAGAGGGCAAACATTTTGTATACCCCCATAGATAACACCATATAGACAAGTATTATAAGGTGAACACTATCAGACTGGCCGCTAATGTTTCGTACGTGCGGTACAAAGTACGAGGTGCTTGAAGTAGACGCCGACGCAAGTCCAGCCGACCGCGCCTCACGTCACGAGTTCAATGCAGCGTGCGTCGAGTATCGTCGAGCTCCGTACGGTAGAGTTGATAGAGTACCGTGTGCGTGAGGTGCCTGAAGTAGACGCCGACGCGGTCGACGCAGACAGGGTCGGGCGGGTCCCAGCCGTCGAGCCGCAGCGCCAGCTGGTGCAGCTGGTGCGCGTGCGCGCGCGCCGCCCGCCCGCGCCGCGCGCCGAACGAGAACGGCTCCGTGTCGCCGGCGCGCACGGCGCACCACGAGTCGTCGGGGCCCGACCAGCCGCTCTCCTCCACCAGCCTGTTCACCGCAGACACAACATTAGTCACGGTCCTCATTGACTCCACGTACGTAACCATTTCAAAATATGATAGGCACAATAATTCATTGAGTTCAATTTTGGATGGTTTAGTTCATCATCATTATCAGCGTTTCATGTTGAATCCTGGCCTTCTCTTAGAGATGACGTGCCATGATCCACCAAGTTGGCCAAGTGCATGTTGGTGAATATCATATATCTTAGAACTTTTGATGTTTTTGGATATACTGGCTTCCTCTCGATGTTTTCTTTCACCATTTTTGAGCGATGGCATCCCAACTGCACACAATTTCTGAATAATTGATTGGTGCAGGGCCGAGGACCGAACCGGGTACAGTCAGATTGTAAAGCGCACATGCTACTGCTCGGCCACCATCACATTTCATGGGATGGTGTAGTTGCAATGATTTATTGATTGAATTATGAGTCAAGGCTCACACGTCCGCGGTGGTGATGAGCGTGGTGAACCAGAGCCGGTGGCCGGTGTGGTTCCGCAGCGCGTAGGGCACGAAGGGCGAGCGCCGCCGGTGGCCCGCCGGGCTGCCCTTGGGGGACTGCTCAGCCCCGCTCGTACACTGCAAAATAAAATTATTTCGTTTCATTTAAGATCTTTATAAATTTGCCAAAACTAACTTGTATTAGCGTACCTACCTACCGGCAAAGATCGTGATAAAAAATCATGAACATAAAATTATTACCAACCTATAGAGATCAATTTTCAATGTTTTGCTTTTACTCGATCTATCGATTGCATTGCGACACAGTTACTGGGTAATACAGGACGTTAGTACCTGCGGTGCGTAGTAGTCAGCGGCCCAGTTGGCTCGCACGAGCTGCCACAGCGACAGCAGCGATGACGTCACCGTCGTGTTGAGCACCTCTTCCGACGACACCGCGACCTGCACCCGCGCTAACGACAACTCGCTTGACAACGTGTACTCCCAGGACGTCTCAAACCTGGAACAATAAATGTTAGAATAAAAATACGGGTCGCACCACTCCACCCTGTGAGACACCAGTGATTTTTACACAATATTTGATTATATTCGTTTTCTTTATTTTGAATAGCAGTCAAAACAGTCTCAGACTACTTCATACTACTTGCCTCAATGCAGTATGATATTAAAAATATGTGCACAATACTTTAAAGATAATGTTAAACCCAGTCAAACGCCTGAACTAATTCAATGTTTTTTTTCAATAATATTCAGTAGTTCACCTCCAAGGCTCGACGACGGGTTCCCAGCCCGAAAGTGTGCGGTTGTAGTAGTCGATGCTAAGCACGCCGCCTAGCCGGCCACCGCCCGCCCCCGCCGCCGCGATTACACTGCCTGGCGCGCCCGCCGGCGTCGATACGAGCACTGGATCTTCGAACGCTTCTTCCACCTTGCGCAAGTCCTGACAACAATGTTGTATGTTAAGGTGAAAATAGAATGAACGATATGGCTGAAAATGCGAAAATGTCTTTCAAAACGCACTTGTTTGCCTACCCCTACGAAAGATGATATTAATAATGGTTTGCTTGATAGTTTAACTGTGGAATAGGGGTGTAAGAATGGCAGACATTTTATGTATAAGAATATAATTATTTGATAATATATTCTATTTATCTATCCAGGCTCAAGTTGGTGTTGCAGCGGGGCATTTACACTATTTAAGTTTGTATTAGTGAAAACTTCTTTTTGGATTTTGTGTAACTATTTATCTCATATATACCGTGTTGGTTAGCTGCTGTTCGTTTTTCTTGACAAATAATATGTGAGTGGGCGGCCCACGCAAGGCAAATGTATCTAGAAAGGAGGGCGAAGGTGTCCATGAAGACATGGCATAAAGACATAAAGATTGCTGACCCAGGAGAGACAAGTTGAAGGAATTGAGGTAGACCTTTGCCCAGCAGCATGGCAACGCAGGTTAACATTAAAAAAGTGTGGGTCAACAATTAGGGAATAGAGTGCATATTGTACAGATAGCTTTTACCTGTTCTAATCGCAGCTCACTGAGTGCCACCTCCAGTAGAGGCACGTCCGAGTCGAGGCAGTCGTCGATCACGCACAGCGTTATGCACTCCGCGCTCACCTGCACACACGCCGCACCGTCAGCTCTCTCACTTCAACATTACGAGTAAGTAACCGTACGGAGGGAGGAAATACTTTAAATAATGTAATTTGTTGATGGCATCGGTTGTTTAGCTGTTATACATACGTCTATACTAATATTATAAAGAGGAAAGATTTGATTGTTTGTTTGCTTGCATTGAATAGGCTCCGAAACTACCGAACCGATTTGAATAATTATTTCACTGACGGGAAGCTACACTATCCCCGGGTGACATAGACTATAATCTATACCCGTGCGAAGCTGGGGCGGACCGCTAGTCTATACTAATATAATAAAGAGGAAAGAT
Organism: Agriopis marginaria; assembly: GCA_932305915.1. NCBI lineage: Eukaryota > Metazoa > Arthropoda > Insecta > Lepidoptera > Geometridae > Agriopis > Agriopis marginaria. The sequence continues at coordinate 521,054 of OW029919.1, forward strand.
TTGATTGTTTGTTTGTTTGTTTGCATTGAATAGGCTCCGAAACTACTAAACCGATTTGAAAAATTCTTTCACTGTTGGGAAGCTACACTAACCCCGGGTAACATAGGCTATATTATATTTTCAATAAAATCAGGGATCCTTACTAAAACTGCAATAATGTAACCCAAGGTGTAAAAAAATTAGGTTTACAATTTTGACTTTGCGTGTTTGACAGTTCTAAGACAGGACAACGTCTGGTCTGCTAGTAATTAATAAAAAGAAAATATTATACATTTATTAATAAAGAAAAATTTATATTTGAAAACTTTTGTCTTGCGTCTACTTTCTACCTACTATAATAAGTTAGTTTCATCTGATAGTTTTCCGAATAGTGTAAAAAATAAATAAATAAGAAAATGAAATTAAGTATTAAATGTGTGAAATTTATGAACGTCTTTTGCTGAACTATTAGACATGTTTGTTTGTGACATTTTAGATACAATTTAGATAAAATTAAGCAGCAGCTAAGCGTTGTTTGATATGATCATCATCGTGTGTTCTTCCTTCCTCACTGGACACGTAGGTATACCGACTTCGAGGTGGTACCTCCTCGTCGGGGCTGGGCTCTGAGGGACACCGCCCTCGGGGAAATTGGAGGGGCGAATATCTAACGCGGTATAGAGAGACAGGGTGGCTTCTCGAGCACTCTCGCTCTGGAGCATGATAATATGGCCCGGTGGTTGTGGTTTGATATGAAATTGACGTAATTTGTAGGTGTATAGTGTACCTGTACTGCCTTGAGCGGCCAGACAGGCGAGGCGGGGGGCGGGCGGTGCTGCGGCGGCGCGGGGGGCGCGGGCGAGCGCATCCAGCGCGGCGTGCCCGCCCACCGCGCACACCCCGCGCTGCCCCCCGCGCCGGGGCGCATGTGCACGCTGTTCGCCGGAGCGTCCTCCTCTTCTTCTGACATCAGTGTCTTCCCTGCCCACGACCAACCGTACGAGTTATTTTTAGCTGAGCTTACGGCAACACACCACATCAGTCAACTACTGGACGTATGAGTAATCCAACCGGTTATCGTTTCAATAGATATTACCGGCGAAATATTTTGGCAAAATAGTTAAGGCACGATCACGACTGCATAGTAGCTTATGCCAATATAATCTTATGAATGCAAAAGCATATTTATAGTGCCTCGATCTGTGGACCACTCTGCTCGATGAAGAGTAAGTACCACAGATGGCGCCACCAGTTACTGCACTAAAAATTAAGGGCTATCTTAAATTTTTTTACGAAAAAAACAACGAAAACTGGATTTTAGGCATATTTATCAAATAGAAAGAGAAAAAAATTTGTGGTCGGCTTAAAATTTTGGAAAAAATCTCAACATATTACGTGCAATTTGCAAAAGTAGTTTTTCGTAAAACTCTAGGAGAAAAATTTTGAGGGTGGATTTCATTAAATTACTGACATGAAATACAATTTTAATGTTATGGTTTACTTGTTTTATATCCATCTTGACAAATACGACTTTATTTTTTCGTTTTATGCCCGATAATCCAAATACATAAAATAGAACGATGCATTTTATAATACGCCTCTCAGGCCACGACAGTACTGACCGGAGAGCGCGGCGCGCGCCTGGTGCGGCAGCGAGTGCAGCATCGCAGCAAACATGCGCATGTCGTGATACGACAGCCGCAGGTCCAGTGCGCCCATCGACACCTGCAACATCACAACACGTCACACCGCGGGCCAACCTGCCGCAGCGTCAGGTCGACCGGAACACCGGACCTAATGTTTTTTTTTTTTGTTTTTTTTTTTTTTTACTCAATACTCAATCATTTATTGCATAATTATTATGAAGTTCACATACAGATATTAGGTAGCATGTTTAAATTAGGTAATACATAACAATAACCCTGATTGGGTATGGCAATATAGTGTGGAGCGGATCGATTTATTCCATAATTGATTTGTCTTCTAAATACTCGTTTAAGCTATAATAACATTTTGTTCAACGGTGATGCGGTCTACGTTGTTGTTCTATACAATCGAACACCTGCTGAGGCAGCAATACTGCACGCGGGCCGCGGCGGCTCGCGTCAGTGCACCGATGAGCAGCAACCGCGGTGCATTCATCAGCAATCATTTGGCATTAATTATTTAACTATGTTCATTAGAGTTATTAAATCTATACTCGTACACGGGGTGTAAGGGGAACACTATCGAAGCCAAAAGAAAGTAATTGTACTCATCATTATGAACAACTTTTACTATGGGACCAGCCCTGAAATCGCGAAAAATATATCAGCTGTTCTATAGAAAACGGTCATTGACACTCGACAAAATGTATGGAACAGCTGATATTTTTTTCGCGATTTCAAGGTTGGTCCCTTACTAAAGTGGTTCTTATGATGAGTACAATTACCTTCTTTTCGCTTCGAGAGTGTTCCCCTTACACCCTGTATATAAAAGAAAGTCGTGTTAGTTACACTATTTACTAATCAAGAACGGCTGAACCGATTTGGCTGAAAATTAATGGGGAGGTAGCTTAGAACCAGGAGACGGACATAGGCTACTTTTCATTTGCACCATCACCATTTCTACGAGGGTGAAACCGCGGGGCGCAGCTAGTAGTTTATAAACTCAAAAGCAGTGTTTCCGTCTACCATCTCCACAAGCGCACGTCGCGTGCTATCCCGCACAGTTGGAGCACGCTTGCCTAGAAGAAACCGATTCACTTGCGACTTGAACACACCAGAATGTAACTATTATTTATTTGGTTTAAGTGGAATTTGAATATCGATGTCAAATAAAGTAATATGTCACATTAGTAAATAGTACATTCTTTTCATCCAATGGTTGCCTGGAACAGAGCGATAAGGCCACCACTTGTGGCACTAGCTAGTAAGTGTTTTCTATCTGTTTGTAATTTTTGTTTTTGGGGTACACAATTAAAAGTTTATATCTATCTATATATAAGTAGAGTGTGAATACTCACGTGCAGCACTTTCTCGTTATCAATGGAGACGTGCAGATGCGCCGGCTCCACGATGGAGAGCGCCGTCTCCTCCTCCAGCCCCAGCACGCACGAGAACACCTCCAGCTCGTTCAGGGAGCACGACACCGGCTTCTCGCTCTCCGCCACGCGGTACGTTATTACTGTCGTACTCTGGAGACACACAGTGACGTCAAAATATAGCTCTCCTATTTGTAAACGGTCACGTGCTTGATGGAATTATATGCAAACAAGTCACCATTTGTATCGTGTATTGTATTTTGTATCGTTCCTTATCAAAGTAAGCCTTTAAGTAATTGATGCGTGTGAGTGTGCGTTCACAGCCAAAACCTATGCTTTAATGTACAATGGTAATATATAACGACGGCTGGCGTATTAGAAAGAGGTGGCGGAGGTGGTGGTTCGCCGAACCGAATATTTCAGCCTATCATGTTCTCAGAGACAGTTCTCAGAGAGAGGATGGGCCCTAATCCACCACACTGGCCCAGTGCGTTTTGGTGAATGTCATGTCTTAGAACTTATGAGTTTCTTGGACATACCGGTTTCCTCGCGAAAATTTACTTAATTTATTTAGTGACTAAATAAGTCATTGGTGTAGAGCCGTGGATCGAACCGGCTGCTGTCAGATTTTAAAGCGCGCATGCTACCACTCGGCCACAATATTCATATTCATATTCATTTATTTGATAAAGCCAATTTACAAGTCTTCAATTTACAATAACAATAAATCTAATCCAATTTACTATAAATCTTCTCAAATAACAACATATTAAGTAAATCTTTATTAAAAGACCACATAAACAAGGAAACAACAAACAAACAATGAAACTATTATCTAGGCCACATAATAGAGAAGTAAATAGAACGGAAATGAGAAGGAAAATCTGTCGCCAGGCATATGAGTGAACCTTGGTTGAACATTCTTATTTATGTCAACGTGTCGAACTCCGCATTTAAATAACTTTGGACCTTACCTTTTTGGGTTAGGTCTCAAAGTTCTTTGTCCGCATCACAATTGCTAACTGATTTAGAATGACTGACGTTTCGTTTATATGGGTGCAACTGGCTACAAGAATTTCTTACAAAAATGCCTTGAAAGCCGTTCTAATTTAAACAAAAAAAAATATTTTCTGTGATCTAGACTTTGAATATATTGGGGAGGTGAAGGCACACAGGCTGCGGTGGCTCGGTGATGTTGTGCGGATGGAAGAGGCTCGGGCAATAAAGACAGCACGTTTGAGATGACCGACCTGACTCCCCAAGTACCGCTGGCCTGACGCCGTGGAAAAGAATCTACGTCAGGTCCAGCTGCCCGATTGGCATGAGGTCGCACAGTGCCGTGACGAGTTGCGTCATTTACTATCGAAGGACAAGATCTTCTATGGAATCATCGTGCCAGTGAGCACACATACCCTGAGTATGACTGCGTTGGTGTCCCAGACGGAAGCGTCCTCTACCAGTACGAGCTGAGAGTCCGTGATGTTCAGCTTGAGTTCCATCTGTGCAGGCGCCTCAGTGGTGGAAGCTGCGCCTGCGCCCGCCCCCTTGCACCCACCTGCCCACGGCGGCACCAACGATGATTCCTCCCTGTACACAATATGACATCACTCGTTTAGCATCTTGTTTCCTTGAAGGATCCTTACCTTAAAGAGAAGAAAGCGCACCAACAAACGGATTGTCTCTGATATTACATTCGTATAATACGTTTTTTACACATAAAAAACAGATAGTATGTAATTAGTTAATCCAAAACACTGAGATGCGACTTCGCACCAATGCTGAAAACCTCGTAAAAAGGGTGAAGGAACTTAAGTTGAACTGGGCAGGACACATGGCCAGACGTATTGATGGGAGGTGGTGTACAGGAGTAACCGCGTGGTGGCCGAGACTAGGCTGGCGGAACCCAGGCCGACTGAGGATGAGGTGGGCTGACGACATCGAAAGAACGGAGACGAGTGGATGCGACTAGCGAGAGACCGGAGAGAGTGGCATAAACAAAAGAAGGCCATCATACCTAACAGGGCCGATGATGATGATGATGCTATAATGGGGAGACGCACTGCTTATTTATCACGCCAGGTGGCGCATTATCGCTGGTGTAGTTTCACTGTCAAAAGTGTCAAATATCAATAGATAAGTTTAGTAATTACACAATATAATATCGTCTGGTATTAAAACATGCCAACAAACTTTTAAACAAACTGTTTGTTTATTGTAGTGTTTACTGTAGTGTTTATTTTTATTGTTTCATTTAAGAGCAATGTTTATAACCTCAAATAAACCACAAATGACAGCACCAGCGAAGGTGGCGCCATCTGAGATTAGTTTTGCCTGTGACTTCCCATTAGTTGGTTCGAGCGAGTTGTATGAACTTACAGCGGCGGCTGGTCGGGGTCGGCGGCGGGGTGCGGCGGCTGCGAGATGAACTGGTTCGCGCCTTCCCACCAGTCCAGCACCGCCATCAGCCGCATGTTGTTCACGAGGATCGTGTATGCAGACGAGTCGTGCCGGTTCCTGTCACACACGTACTGTCAACACCCTCGCAAACATAATCACAATACTGCAGCTACGCTAACTAAATATCTCCCAGTAGCAGAAAATTTTAAAGAGTGAACAAATTTTATTTTTGTTTTTTATTACTAACTAGCGGTCCGCCCCAGCTTCGCACGGGTATAGATTATAGCCTATGTCACCCGGGGATAGTGTAGCTTCCCGTCAGTGAAATAATTTTTCAAATCGGTTCAGTAGTTTCGGAGCCTATTCAATGCAAACAAACAATCAAATCTTTCCTCTTTATAATATTAGTATAGATTAAGCATATAATTTACAGAAAATCCAAAACAAAACATGCTCCAGCCTAGCTTTTTTTTAATAAATTTAACATGTGATATCTGGTGGTAAGTTTTGGGAGCTTTTGGGTGACACGGGCACTCAAATAAAAACGACGGTAATGACATATCTCTAGATATTTATGTGTGGATTAGATAGAGGCATATTTAAAATTGGTAATTTGAGAGTCTACTGTACTTGAACCTATATAAATCTTAAATTTCAATACAGTGCAGTCATGTTGCGGTAAGATGACTCCAGGGTTCTTATTCTCTATGTTACATGATATTCCTTGCCATAAACGCGTGACGTCATAATATGAAGCTGGAATTGAAAAATTTATGTGCCTTATTATTGAAACTGACGTGGTTTTCACACATTTTATTTATGTGCCTTCTTCAGTCACTATGACCACATAAACTTGTAACGCGACCGCATTATGCCATCTGCGTGGAATGTGAATTTTGCTAAAGGGATAAGGTTCATAACGCGCTCGTTTGGAATGGTCAAAGTAACGCAGAGCAAGCTAACGCGTTTCGTGCGCGTTTGTCAAAAGAATGTAGTGAATGTAGAATGTAGAAGACGCGTTTAGTTCGTTTGACGCGTTTTAATTTTGTGACTATGGTTACCGTGTCATTTGTGACCATGGTCACTGAGTTATCTCTATCTCTTCTCTACATAGTATAAATTGAAGTCGCTTTCTGCGTCTGTCTGTCTGTCTGTATGGCCGCTAACTCCTCCTAAGCCACGCAATGGATTTTGATGCGGTTTTCACCATCAGTTAGATTTTATTTTTTTTATATTGACTTGTAATGTTGGCCTTTTGGCCTCTACAGATGGACCGGACTAGTTAGCGAACGCAGAGTGCGTTCGGCATAACTTGATGGTTTAAGTTTTTGGGCGACTAGCACAAGGGCACCTCGAAGGTACGAACCTCGGCTTGGGCCGTCGCCGGGAGTGGGAATCAGACTTGCCCAGGCACCCCAGAAGGGGTGTACCCTGGAGCCCTAGCGGTTTGTTGAACTGAATGATTGTTAGATAAATTTTCATGGAAAGTTTATATATATAACTAGCGACCCGCCCCGGCTTCACACGTAAATTACACCCGTGCGAAGACGGGCGGGCGGGTCGCTAGTAACACATATACGGCTTCATGTGGTTTAATTTAGAATGAGGGCCCAGGAGGTAAATGGCTTGCGTGCTCACCGGGCGTGCACCTCCGCCTGCACGCTGTGTCGGTGGTCGGGCATGGGCTGCACGATGTTGGTGAACACGTTCCCGCGCCGGTTGGCCGGCTCCGACGCGTACCGAGTGTCCGTCACCAGGATCTCCTGCACGCACACAACACACCTCACTACACGTCACACACACACACGTACCTACACTGAATGGGCCACACAAGGACCTGTTTACCGACAAGTACCCATCCCGAGGATACCTGGTATAAGACTATAGGGATACCTGGACGATAAATGCAGTCAACACATTAGCGCAAATAGCGCTAATGTGAACCCCTATCCAACAATGATACCAGCACTTGAGTGGACCAATCACCGTTCAGCACCAGTCTCCGCACATCTGAGCTAGTTGCTAGATATTTTTTTATTGCGAATGTTTTAGATGTGAAAATGTGTAGAGATTGCAAACTATTCGCTTGTTAGGGCACGCACCTGCGAGACGAGGTCGATGTCCCGCCCCAGGTCCGAGTACGTGTCCAGCACCAGCCGCGACTTGATGAAGTTGATGCAGGCGAGCGACACTCCCCGCGAGGGCTCCAGTCGAACTCGCACGTCTTGCAGCTCCAGCTGCAGCGAACTTGTCCTCCACACCTGGATACATACATTATGCATTACTCGGTTACGATTCTCATTCAATTTTGAACCTTATCATTATAGATTAAAGCTTAATGTTGCATTTTTGTCGATGTATGGCAGGCGGCAACACCGGTCAGTTTCATGAGCGTCGGAGTTTTGGCGCCAACGTGGAAAAAACATGTCGGCTCGTTGGATTATTTTCCTAAACTTGTGTATTTTCGAGTGTTAATGTATACTAAATGGTGAATTAATATTCATTAAGTGCTCGTAAACGTGCTCGAGTGTGGACAAGTGATATAACGAGGTGAAACGTGTCTTTTCGTGTTGTTTCCAAAACTCTATAGGAGCCTCTTGTAAAGTCTCCACCACTTTACAGAGGCATGAGTTTGACTTGACCGTGACTTACTTAGCTTGACTCTTACTGTGACTATGACTTGTTAGACGCTATTAAGACAATGTAAAAATGTTTAATATTACGAGTAAAGGACATTGAATCCAGGCTCATGAAATTTTTAGCAAAAAAAAAATCATGAGCGTCGGCAGTGGTCAGTCGAGTTTGAACCGTATCTCGTCAGTAACAGAGTTGAGTATCTAGTACCTGGTGGTTGTGTGCGGGCGGCGGCGGCGAGGGGTGGTCGTCCACCGCGTCGGCCAGGTTGTGCGCCAGCACGCCGCGCACCAGCCGGTACTGCGCCGGCTCCAGCACGCACTCCAGCGTCGTCAGCGTGCCTTGCACCGTCATGTCGGGTACTATGCGCACACAATAACAACCTAATTAAATACTAGCTTCTACAAATGTCGCCCGCGTCGTTCTAAGGAAAAATAATGCGAGTTCTCGTAAGCAGAATAGCAATACTTTAAGATGCTATCATTTAGTTATTGCCAAACGATGTCAGTGGTAGTGCGACTGCCTTAAGGGCAGGAGGTCCCCGTCGCACCTCTCCGGCAGTAATAGCCGTTTAGACGGGTCTCCGTAATTACCGTTATGTGTAGAAGAGAGGTTGTGCTCGATGCGCAGCGTGAGGTGCGCCGGCGCAGTGAGCAGCGGCGGCCCGAGCCGCAGCGCGCCGCTGCCGCCGCCGCGCGCTGCGTGCAGCGTCAGCGACTCCAGCACCACCGAGCGCACATCCAGCAGCTCTCGACTCGCTGTGCACACCAACACATATAATATAATAATAAATGGCAAAAAAACGTTAAATTAAATCTAAGTTGAAAATTTATGTTGTATTAGATTTTATATATTTGTAATTTGTTAATTATTATTTTTTTTCTTTCTGGTAATTAATTTATTGTCTCTTGTGTAAAGACATCGAATATTTGTTTTCCAATTACTATTTATGTATCCAGGCCCTAGTTGGTGTTGTAACGGGGCATTTACACTATTTCTAGTTTGTATTAGTGAAAACATGTTTTAGGCTTTTGTGTAACTGTTTATCTCATATCTACTGTATTAATTAGCAGCTGTATGTTTCCCTTGTACAATAAAATAAAATAATAAATCTCTGTAGTTCCACAAGAATACGCTAGGTGGCGTTTAGACAAATAGTGTTATGTAACTCACAGCAGTCTGGGTCTGCCCTTTGACTAACGGTGGCAGGGTCCCCCGCCAGCTTGAAGCAGTTAGTGAGGTGCAGCGCGTGCAGCTGCGCAGCGAGCGCGCCGCGCGCCCGCCCCGACACCGGCAGGATGATGCAGGGCGCCTCGCACCGCACGTCGAGCCGCATGCGGGGCGCCTGCCCCCCGCCCGCTGCGCCGCCCCCCGCCGACACCTGGGTTTACACAATACAATAACAAAACTATGGAACGAACAGATGTTATGACAACAATAACACCATAATGGTGACGGGGATGTGAGTATTGTTCACTTCTATAATCTATTCTATATCAGATGGCCGGCGCATACAATGATTTAACGCATAAATTGATGCCAATTTCTTGTTCAGTAGTGAGGTGGTATGGTGTCGGTATCCCGGGAAAATTTCCAAAGAAGCCAAGTAGCGGTACCTTGGCCCTGGCCTGCGCGATGACGCGGCGCAGCAGGCTGAAGTCGCGCGCGAACGCCTGCAGCTCGTGCACGAACCGGCGCGTGTGCACGTAGCTCACGGGACCCATGGCTAGCTTCAGGCTTGTCTCGTGACCCGCCTCCGCCGCCTCCGCCGGACTCACTCTACAAACATTTTCAATGGTTTTCTTTCATACGATGAGTTAACTTGATGTCGGAGAGATTCTGGCCGGTTTCTGAATCGTTTGTGCCGTGTTAGTTTATAAGGCTTCGGGGACGCTGTTGGCGTGATTAGGGAAGCGCTCAGAAGGATAAAAATTAAAGCGAAATAAAAATATACAGAAGTAATCCCGTTAGCATGGTTCTTTTTATGCACGATAAGTTTTTTGTTGAGCTGTATGCAGTTTCTGAAGTTGCGCCTGCGAACATCTCAACGTATTGCCAAGTGGAACCGAAGATCTACGTGACATGGAAAACAGTGTTATGACCTAAGTTAGTGGTCGTGCCACGTGTACGTACCCAGTTTGATCAAGTAGGTAGGTCTCATGTTAGATCTCAAGTTCACCTCGCGTAAAACTAGCATAGGACCCTGCCGGATCATGGCCCATAGATGACGTCTAAAGTTAAGGTGAGTGTTTTAACGTAAATTAGTCGAGGAGTTTAAGGAAGCCGTGTATTGCGGCGCTGTGGGCATTCGCCCTCCAGACGTGAACATGAACGTGAACGTCCCTGTGGGGGTCGGACCTCGTACCGTAGCGTGTGCCGCGTTACCTGGCGTATGTGAAGTCGAGCGCGCGCGTGGTGTGCGTGCGCAGACGGTCGCGCCACAGCGGCGAGTGCGGCGTGAGGTCCGCCAGCACGAGCGCGCCCAGCCGGCCCGAGAGCGCGCGCGCGCCGCCCGCAGCGTCCGCGCGCCACGTGACGCGCACGCGGGACACGAGCGCGCGGCACGCCTCGCCGCGCCACCCGACCACCACCACGGACAGCGAACGGATCGACATCTCCGTCTGCGTGACGCCGCCCTGCGCCGGCGCAGCCGCCTCGCCACTACACTCTGGAACCATCGACACTCTTCTACTGACACAGATTTACACGAGGGACCAGTCAGCCGAGTTAGTTATCTAGGGGACAGACATAGAACGCTAGAACGCTCGATTCGCCAGTGGGCAACAACAACTTTTGAATTTACAACTTAAAACATTGAAATTGAAATTCGTTACGTAATATACGCATCGAATATTGTACTTCACACTGGTACGTGCACGTACAGCCATCCCATTTAGTCAGGTGGTTAGAGTGGAGATGCGTGATGTGACGAGTGGGAAGGTCCGAGCTGGACACGAGACGCACTCACCAGGCTGTGTGCCGGTATCCTCGGGCGGCGGCGGGGGCGGCGCCTCGTCTCCCGCGACACCGAAGAAGTCGAGCACAGCGACCCAGCTGTCGATGCTCACCACGAGGTTGAGGCAGTTGAACTCCACCTTTGTCAACTTTGATACCTGTGTGTTCACATAATAATACTGCTTTGAGAACTGGCCCGGAAGTCACAGATCACAATAATTTAACGCACACGCCTGGCAATAAACTGGCAACTCACTTGGAGAATTTTTTTTTTTTTTTTTTTTTTTTTTATCTGGGACATTTTTGCACACACGGTCATCTGACCCCAAACTAAGCAAAGCTTGTAATATGGCTGCCAGAAACTGATATACGTACATATATATTTTTAAATACATACTTAAATAGATATTAACACCCAGACATAGAACAAACACAAATGTTCATCACACAAATGTTTGTCCTAGATGGGAATCGAACCCACGCCCCCAAGCACAGAAGATAGGTTCACTACCAACTGAGCCACCGGGGTAGTCACAAATAACACACTGGAAAGATTTATTGGTCGATAAAATGAAATTAAAAGTTCAAGGTGGTCAGCCTATATAGTCAAATACTATCACAAAATACTTCTATCTCTCTTTCCGCAGAAAGTTCCGTTACGTTTCACTGATTGATCTAAAAAGGTTTACTCTCATACCGAAGCTAATTTATTTATTTATTGGAAAACCAACAGCTTTTTACACTAAAATATACAATGGAAAAACGATGGGAAGCCAAATTAATTTCTGAAAGTAGCGTGTGTACGAGAGGTCAGGGTGTGTAGAGCAGTGTTACCTTGTTGAAGGTGTCGAGGAAGCGCGGGTGTGCGGGGTCGCGCGTGTGCACCCACACCCACACGAGGTTGTCGTCCCCGGACAGCGCCTCGTCCTCGTCCGAGCCCTCCCCGCGCGCCTGCTCCCCCGCCCGCTCCCCGCACTCGGGCGAGCACGGCGGCGTGGGGCCGCACTGGCTGTCCTGACGCGTGCTCGCGCGCTTCTTGTCCTGTACCACACACGGGACACGTTTGGTGAAGAGAAAACAACAAAGATAAAGCATGTACTTCACAAGACAAAATTCACGCGTCAATAAAGCTAGTTCTACACCAAAGAAATGTTCACGCAAAATGGGCCTATAGATGGCCTAGATGCGGAAAACGCCCGCACCACACACCAAAGAAATAGTTTAAATAATAAGTAATGTTTACCCCAAATGCATAGAGCATTTGGGGTAAACATTTTCGCCATAAATTCAACACTTTTTCCAAAATGCGCGCACGTTGATCAAAATAGTTTTTGCAAAAAACTATTCACATTGCAAATTATTTTAGAAATCCACCTGACGATGCTTTTTCTAATTCCCGTGAAATTTTTCGATGAATCCGGTTTATTTCCTCTGAAAAAAAATTCTTGTGATTGACTCCTAGCAGCAGATTTTTTTTTCTTTCCTCACTTTATTTGTTGTAACGATTTGTTACCTCAGCGAGCACATTGAGGTGAGTGGGCAGCGAGCAGGATCCGTGCGCTCGATGCAGCGTCGACGCAGACTGGTTCGCGGGGGCACTGTGCCCCCGGAAGTCGGGGCACGACTTGGACACGAACACGGCCTTCGGGGGCACTTGTGGCGTGTGCGACACCATCATCATTCGGTGCTTCGACTCGGGGTCTTTCGTCAGGTCCTCCATGGTGATGGAGTGGAGCGACACCTGGTGAACAGTACATACACGCAACTTAAATATAAGCAAGATAATATAAAGAAACAAATGTAAATGAAGAGAGTTGTGAGTCTTTGAAAAATTACGCCTGCATACTTGATTATAAGTTTGTCTTGAAAAAAAAATGCTGATAAAAATAAACAGTATTACAAACAGCATTACACCTGAATAAGCCTCAATTGCATTTTTTTTTTTGTATATTTTACAATGATACGCCGCATGTGAGGGTGCAGTTAAATTTGCTTTTTCATTCCACTTTACATATTGACATCTTTTATCTATGATGACGTCACCTACCAAGTGACTATCCCTAATTTAGGCTGCAGGTAAGAATATACTAACAAACACGTTAAATACAATCCTATTCTTTTTGCTTTCCATCGTCAGGTAAAAAACAATTCTGTCCAACAAGTATAAACTGTTTTTAATCCTCTATAGAAGAGCTGATAATTTTCAAATGGCCTGTTTTCTCGAATCAAGTCCTATCAAACAAAAAACTAAATCAAAAATCGGATGTGCCGTTTGGGAGCTACGATGCCACTGACAGACACACGCATGGTATAATAATATACTCCGCCAGGTATAATACTCCGAGAAATAATGTGACGTAGGCGTCCCGCAATGATGTCATGATGTCAATTTTCAACAGCAGTGCAAGTACCGTTCTTTATCGATCATCAAATTTGACAGTTGAGATCGTTAAATTCGATAAAATGCCATTTGATCAGTACTTGCTATGATCGATTCTGTGGCATTTTAACGAATTTGACGTTCGATAAAGAACGGTACTTGCACTGCAGGTTCGAGAGAGATGACGATACACCACGTAACAGCTGATTGGATAAAGTGGCAACTGGACAGTGACGTAATTGTGGGACAACTGCCAGAGTAGAAGACCTTAATTTCTTTGATCATGGACACACGCTAAAATAAAAACTGTTTGCGGTGGGGGGTTAAAAAAACAATATCTTCTTTGGAAGACGTTAAATAATAATTAAAATATGTATGTGTGATGTAAAGTGTTACCTGCAGCGTGGTCTCGTACTCGCTGGTCTTCTGATAGCGCAGCGCGAACTCGCGGAAGGAGAGCGCCACGAGGCTGCGCTCGCCCTCGCCCAGGTCTGCGCGGAGCTCCACCGTGAACATCGCCAGCTCCAACTTTACTGCACGCCACAGAACGCACTTCACATCTCTCTACTAATACAGAGCAACTGACGAGCCGACATCATTATTATTATGTAAGCCCGAGCGATGTAATGGCCATCGTCGTGAGTTTATCCATTTTGGGCTTTGAAAATGTATATTTAGGATCTGACTTAAACTCGAGCTAGTACCGAAAAAAGCTTGCCAAAAACTGAAGGGGCGAGTGAAACTTGGGTTAGGTCCTTACCTAGCAGTGGGCAGGCGCTTCAAAGAAAGATTTTATGTAAGTATAGTTTAGTTAGTTATTTTATGTAAGATTTATTTAAAAAAAAGGAAGTTATAACATTAGATACGGTCGTGAGCTCGGAAGGTGGTGAAAAAATGAACATAGTTCCTTGTTAGAGACTTATTGCACCGTAACACTTGACGGTGAATCACGTATTGCACACACAGACATATTCTTACTAACTCTACAAACGCACACTTTAATATGGAGCGGCATACAACCGCAAACGATGTGCTCAAAATGTAATCAAATGGACGACCGAGGGGGGTGTTAGTGCTAAAGGGGAAACTGTAGGTATAATGCTACCATTTATTTATTTATATTAGAGATTTTGGGGCTCCAGACATTTTGTAAAGGAAATATGCGGACAAGGTGTGTGCGGCACGTGCGTGGCGCGTGTTAGCTAGTTACCGATGAGAGGCACAGTGGCGGAGGGCGGCGAGCGGCGCGGCGCGGGCGCAGGCACGGCCAACACGGCCGCGCGCACCGCCGGGTCCAGCCGCAGCGTCGGCACCGCCGGCTCCACCACCGCGCTGCCGTCCACCACATCCGTCGGACTCTGCATCAATCATCGCAACATCATCAATATCGTTCCGTATCCTTTAGGTACGGAACCCTAAAATTGGTACACATACAAGCGTCAAACTTGGTATGATTATAGTACACACTCTAAACTATAATAATAAATAATGGGCAAGTGCGAGTCGATGATAAATGTCTGTTCATTGCCAAATTAAGCAACGCATTGTGCTACTTAGATGACTTCATCATTCGTTCATTCGTCTCACCGAATCGAAATGCCATCATATTTTAATAATTTTGGAGTCGGTTTTTTAAATTGATAATTCTTGTATTTTGTGGTGATACGGAACCTTTGGTGCGCGAGGCCGACTCCTACTTGACCGGTTTATTTACTTATATACTATTAAGCTGAAAGTTTCCTTAAGAATGCAAAATATAGTCACTACACATACACAGTATAAAACAAAGTCGCTGTCGCTGTCTGTCCGTCCCTATGTATGCTTAAATCTTTAAAACTACGCAACGGATTTTGAAGCGGTTTTTTTTAATAGATAGTGTGATTGAAGAGGAATGTTTATATGGATAACTAGCGACCCACCCCGGCTTCGCACGTAAATTACAACCGTGCGAAGCCGGGCGGGCGGGTCGCTAGTAAATATATATACTGGTAGTAGTGTGTATATCTGTCTGTAGGTACCTGTGCGCTGGCGGCCGGCGCGGGCTGCGCGGCGTCCCCGGCGCCGGGCCCGCCGACCCAGCGCAGCGTGTCCAGCAGCTGCTCGTACTGGTCGCGGCGCGCCGACACCTGCAGCCCGCCCACCACGCCGCCGGACACCACGCACTGCCGACGTACGCACCGTGTCACTGGGGGGTTACACAAGACCCACTTTCTGTTGGCGTTAACGCGGAAAGACGAAATTGTATGAAAATTACATTATAGCTTGACAGATAATGGAGTCGATTCTGTCATACCACTCACTAAACTAAACCATTCTGACAGGACTAAAATTATCTGCATCTCTTTTAATTTTAATGTGTGAGAAAAGGTTGGCAAAAATTTTAGAGCAAATAAAAAAAAAAACAATAATAAAATTTTAGAGCTATCAAATTTAGTTTAGTTTAGAGTACATCAAGATCGATGCCATTATCTCAAGCTAATGTAATTTTCATGCAATTTCATCTTTCCGCTGATGTTAACGCTAACAGAAACGGGTCTTGTGTAACCCCCCCTGGACGCCGTGCTCCATGTACCTACTCACTGACCCGGCATCCACTGGTAGTCGAGCCGTGCTGCCGTGCGTACACTGGGACCCACTCAACTGACGCGAGGCAAACTTACTTCACTGCTTTCTAGATTAGTGCATAAACTGGGCAGGAGTCCACACATGTTCTACATTTAACATGTCAGTTGACTAGATGCCAATTCACGCACGACAGTGAGTAGCTGTGGCTCGACCAGTTTTGGATCTCTTACCTCCCAGACTTCTAAGTCATCAAATTGTTAACGTTATTGGATACCGGGTCAAATTTTAACAGCAAAGTCATGTCTATAACCTTTAAATAGTAAATCTTAGCAGAACAACACTTCAATATAAAAATTACTTTCGAGTTAGCAAAAGGCGTCATCTCTCAGTCAGCTTTAGGGCCTGTAAAGGTGTACATAGTTACATGCAGGTGGCAAGAATTATAGATGGCGTCATCAACGCTTATTCGTTGCAAAATTTGCTCAAAAATGTCATGGGAGAGCGACCGTAGCTTAGTGATCAAGTCCAAGTCACGCCCGGTATATTAGCAGAGACTTTACCAGTAGCTTCTTTGGAATCTTATAAACCACACGATCAGACACGGTTCACCTCCCTACACCAGTTGGCTCGACTCGAGCTTGTCGACAAGGCTGACGCTGACCTGGCAGGGCTGCTCCTGGTGGTGGTCGGAGAAGTTGACGGCCAGCTGCAGCGCCGTGTTGTGCAGCACGGGCCGGCCGCGCGACACCTCGTACACCTGCCGCATGCTCTCCGCGCTCAGCCCCACCGCCGACAGCTGCTCCGCCACATCCAGCTGGAACATTGTACAACATCAGACATCTTTTGTCGGGTTTTTTTATACATTTTTTATTTTTATATGTTATTGGTTTCACCAACGGGTTGACACTTGACACAATGTTGCTTAAAATAGTAAAGGAACTATGTAACTCCCCAATAATAGTTATTGACAATGCATGTTATGGACAATGTAAACTAACATTTAACTCTGCTTATAAAGAGTAATAAAATAAGATTAATTTAAAATGTCCATAGCTTTTGATCAAGTAAAAACAGATAAATGGACATAATAATATTGCATAATTATGATATATATGTAGTGTGTATGTATGTAGTGTATATTGTGGTGTGATATGGCGCGGTGCGGAGTGGTACGTACGGAGGCGAGGCTGATGTCGCGCACGCGCACGGTGTAGAGCGTGCGGCGCGGCGGGCCGGGCCGGTTGCAGAGCGACATGCGGCCCAGGTGCGCCACCACCACCTCCGTGCTGCGCGCGCCTCGCGGCACCACCACCACCGGGGACTCCAGCTCGATGCTCACACTGCGACAAGTATATCTCGCGTCACTACATACAACCATTGCCCCGGCCGCGGCGCGAACATTCACCCCTGTCTTGAAAGGTCACTTTATTATATCATTCAAAATACTACAAGACTTCAATGACGCAATAGACATGACAGTAAATTTCTACAAACTATTTTAAGATGTATCTACTGTTTTCAAAAAAAAAACTGCAGAAAATTTGTGTTTAATAGCAAACATTGACTGTTTACAATTTTTTAATTCGCACATAAAAACACCCGCAGGTAATGGCGTCTGCCAAAGACGTCACGATCTTAAATACTCCATGTCAACAGTAATGACATTTCTGTGACCTTTCAAACAAAATGGTTTTTGTTTTTACAATTGTGACGTCATTCGCTCTGTTAGCGTTTTATTTATCATGGTGAAAGACATATTAATGTCACTTTCGAACATATTTCTTCCTGATTATATTTTGATATGTTTTGATTCTTTGATACTGTTATCATGCCTATTGGTAAGACAGTCCCTTTGCTGAACCTCGGTGACTTGGATGAGTGCAGACAATGCTTTGTTTAAGTACGGGCGTCCCCTCCCCGGGGCCGGCTCATGTGTTGCATACGACGCGTGTATCAGTACCTGAGCAGGATGTTGTCAGCGTGCATGTCCGCGGGGTCGTCCAGCGAGGCGCCGGCGCTGACGGTGCGGCGGCGCGGGGACACGCCCTCGGCGGAGTGGCTGAGCCTGGGGTTGGCGTAGAGCGCGTCGGGCGGGTGCACGAGCCCCAGCGCCATGTCGGCGGCCGCCGCGCGGATGGAGCGCGCCAGGTTGGCCAGGTACTGCTTGAACTCCGCCAGGCACGAGCGCAGCTCCAGCACCAGCGCCGGTGAGTGCGTGTACCACACGCGCGCCACCTGCATCTGCACGCGCACCGACACCACTGCGCACAACATTCATTCCATCGTTAATTTAACTAGTGTCACGCGTCCTGCCACCGAACAGAGACATTTCAATATGGATAACTGTGACAAAGTTTTATGGGAATCACCTCCAAACTCCTCGGCGGTTTGCCTCTGTGCTAAAAACAAGGTCTCAGGATTTGCAATGAAACATACCGAAGCTCACCACGCCCCAACACCCCCAAGACGTCTAGCTATCCCAGCTAGCTAAGAGGAACGAGGCAATACGAAGCTGTTAAAAGCGGAATGATAACATTTGAAGTTTGAGTAACCTTAAAAAGAGCCGTATTCTCGTCCGATATATCTAAGTGAAATAATATATTTAAGAATAGTCGGCCTAGCGAAAGTCGCAACCGAGATGGCGATAAGTCCTGCACTGACGTGCTGCTTGGGGTGTATTGCGCATTTCCCCCTACCAGCGTCTACAGGAGCCAACCCAGCTACTTGGAATACCGACGCAAGGGTGTCTGGGGCGCTGGCACAGTTGCTCCAGTGGCGTGCCTCAAGCATGTGTAAGTGGAGTGTCTCACCGGGGGGATCCCCGTCCTCAGTGGCTTGCACGGTGCGCTCGATGGTGAAGAGCAGCGCCTTGTCGTCGTCGGGCGGGTGCAGGGGCGCGGGCTGGTGCGGGGGCGGAGCCGCCCGGCCCGCGCACAAGACCCGCGTGTGCGGCCCGCGCTCGCAGAGTGACACCACGTGCACGCCGCCCAGAGATCCGCCCACACACACGTGCTCGCCGTCTGCCAACCACACACACACTAGTACAGACAGACTCTTCACACTTTGATACCAACTCGGCTTGCAGTACATTGGCGGAATGTAAAGCTTGTGCTGTGTCGTACAGTAAAGTTTAAAGTGACAACATTTCGTAAGACTATGATAGCATGATTCTTTTATTACGATATCGAAGTTCGTCATTTTAAATAGCGCTGTGAGACGATATAAAGCTTATGTTTGATGTCGAGTGAGAACAGACTATACTCAGTTTTTCAATCTTAGATATTTTATGTAAACAAAGGAGTTACCAGTGCAAAAAATATCTTTCATAATGGTAGTTTACAATATTTGACCAAAAGTATTTTATTACGTTTTTCTGGTTGTAATATGAATAATTATAAAATAAAAATCGTTTTGTACTATTTATTTTAACGTAATATCTGTTCTATACAAATGTTTTTTTTTATCATATTAAAAAAAAAACATTTTGATAGAAAATATTTTATTAGACTGGTAGGACAGTAGGGATTTCTGGCCAACGTTTGATTTGCTCTCTATTTCCTCTATCTTATTAGTTAACGCCTCTATAATAACACCATCTATTACAATCTTTTATTAATTTATTGAGCTATCAGAATATCCCCATTGTACCGCACAAGAGCTAAGCCGAGGAAAATAGAGAGTAAAATATTGATCATGAGTGAAAAATGTTTTGAGCAACTGGCATGTCACTTTGACAGTGACTTTTCGTGATATTTGTTTGTTTACATAAAATATCTAAGATAAAAAAAACGGAGTATAGGTAAAGTTACTTTGGTTGAGAATGAGATGCGAATATGATATGATGTAGGCGTCTTCAAATTGCCAGTGAATCTGTTTCTTCTGGGCAAGCGTGCTCCATCGTAGACAGCATCATCGTTTGAAATCAGGCGAGTTGGCGGTAAAACGCAAGCCTATAAAAAAGTATTATGATTAGAGAGGTATCTCACCGACGGTGGCCTGTATGCGCGCCTCGCAGAGCGTGGCGGTGGCGATCTTGCGCGCCACCACGGCGCCGTCCTGCACCGCGGCGCGCAGCAGCAGCACGCCCAGCCGGTGGAAGTCGAACGTGATCTCCGTGCGCACCTCTCTCTGCACACACACCGACATCATACTGTCACATTACGATCACAGACAGCGGCCTTATTATAGAAGTTTGATTGTGATCGAGATTGCATGCCGTCCCGTTCGCATCTACTTACTCGCACCACGTGCGTAAGTGAGATGACACGCGATCGCGAATACGATCCGAATCATCCATAATAAGGCATCAGGTTACCTTACGAATATAACAGTTGTTTTTTATTTTATTTTAAAGATTGCAAGTATTGCAACCATTAAACCAGCGCCGACCCTGGGGTAGAACGAGAGGAGCGGTCGCTTCAGGCGCCAGAAAGCAAGAGCTTTGGGCGGGACAGCGTGGCAGGCGGCGAGACACACTTGCATTGTAAATTTTGATGTGGTAATCTATACTAATATTATAAAGAGGAAAGATTTCATTGTTTGTTTGTTTGCATTGAATAGGCTCCGAAACTACTGAACCGATTTGAAAAATTCCTTCACTGTTGGGAAGCTACACTATCCCCGGGTAACATAGGCTATATTATGATTTTAAAAAAAATAGGGATCCTTACTAAAACTCCAATAATGTAACCCAAGGTGTAAAAAATAAGATTTACTATTTTAACTTTGCGTGTTTGACAGGACAACGTCCGTCAGGTCAGCTAGTAGTTTATAACCTGGCTTAGCATATAGAATAGTTATATCCAAGAATCAATTCGTGCAGTTTTCAGAAATGAAGTGCGCAGAAAGACAATCTGTACCCTGAAGAAAGGCCAGGGCCGGCGCTGCATGAAACAGATCGCAAATTATCCGATCACAGGAGTGTCGGTAGCTGTGCCGGCCAGACGGCCAACACACTAGCGACCACGTCACCTGGAGCACGCACGGTGCTTCACGTCCACCAGAGGTAGCTGTGCCGGCCAGACGGCCAACACACTAGCGACCACGTCACCTGGAGCACGCACGGTGCGTCACGTCCACCAGAGGTAGCTGTGCCGGCCAGACGGCCAACACACTAGCGACCACGTCACCTGGAGCACGCACGGTGCTTCACGTCCACCAGAGGTAGCTGTGCCGGCCAGACGGCCAACACACTAGCGACCACGTCACCTGGAGCACGCACGGTGCTTCACGTCCACCAGAGGTAGCTGTGCCGGCCAGACGGCCAACACACTAGCGACCACGTCACCTGGAGCACGCACGGTGCTTCACGTCCACCAGAGGTAGCTGTGCCGGCCAGACGGCCAACACACTAGCGACCACGTCACCTGGAGCACGCACGGTGCTTCACGTCCACCAGAGGTAGCTGTGCCGGCCAGACGGCCAACACACTAGCGACCACGTCACCTGGAGCACGCACGGTGCTTCACGTCCACCAGAGGCCTTCTGGCTACCTCTCCCGCTCTCTCCGGCTCTTAACGCGGGCTCGATACATTGCTGGAACAGTGCAGCGCGGAAAAACACGCGAACGTGAACCTTAACGTGCCAAGATACGGTTAGCAATCGCGCAACTTTTCGCATCACCTAAACAGAATCGCTAAAAATAGATAGCGGTAAAGCCCCTGCACTCCGGCTGCCGACCAGGGTCGTTAATAGGGGGGTGACGTCACCTGCAGGTCGGAGAGCGCGGGCGGCGCGGGCGGGTCTGCGTGCGCCGGCGCCTCGGGCCGCGCGGCCGGCGGGCGCGCCACGCGCTGTGCGAACCCTATCAACTCCACTATTGTCTCTTGATTCGCTGCAACAAAAACGTCATTCATCATCAGCCAGAAGACGTCCACTGCTGAACATAGGCCTCCCCCTTTAACCTCCACACTGAACGACAGCCTGCCTTTTGCATCCATTGGATGCCAGCGACTCTCACTATGTCGTCGGTCCATCTAGTGAGAGGCCTACCTACGCTGCGTCTTCCGGTTCATGGTCTCCACACAAGAACCTTTCTTCCCCATCAGTTATCGTTCTTCGAGCAATGTGGCCTGCCCATTGCTACTTCAACTTACAAATTTTAACAGCTATGTCGGTGACTCTGGTTCTTTGGCGAATATCCACGTTTCGGATTCTATCGCGCAAAGAAACTCCGAGCATAGCTCTCTCCATTGCCCGCTGAGTGAACAAAGACGTCATTATCTCATTATCTCATGATATTGATGTATTCGATGTATTCTTTGATAGTGTGAGCGTAATTCGCTCACATTTAGCTTGTCAATTCTTTGATTCTTAAACTTTATATTTATACTTGGTTATCGCAACTTAATCATAATCTTATTTATCTATACTATTAGTTACTGCTACGATAAATTTCCAAATGTTATTCTTTTTTCCATAGACGGGAACTTGTAATTGGCCTAGTCTCCTGTTTTTGTTTACTTATACTGTAAGTTTCCCTAAAAATGCAAAATAAAAATAAAATAAATAAATTACAACGACATAATTTAAGCCTATTTCTTAATGGTCGAGCTGATATTTCTGTAATAAGTTCCGGTTTCATCATTCCCAGGAGTTGTTCAGTGTCGTCGATCCATCTTTGGACCGGTCAGTGCCACTTATGTACGTGATTCTATATGAGATTATCATTCAGTCAGTGACAAAGAAGTGATCTGATTCTTCTGCGGGTTTGGGACTACACTGAGATTACGACCGCTGTGACGTTGCGGTTAGCGCCGTCATTTATTTAAGAAAACAAAACAATAATATTATGCGGAACCAGGTGTCTTTAGATAATTTGAAATGGCTTCGTAATTCCTTGCCGCGACCTCACGGAACGCTAAAACGCAATTACTACTGCCTAAACTGTGACCGCTGTGCATTCGACGCCGCGCTCTGGGTGCAAGGAGTAACAGAGCCGGTCTACTTGTGCTGACAAATAGATGTGCCGCATAAAGTGATTTAAAAAGTCTATCATCCCTCTAGGGTGAGTTTCTATTATTGTTACTACTACTACTGTGTCATTTCAGTGCTTTCTTAAAACTGTTTAATTATTACTAAGCTGTTCTGCCGCGTCTAGCTGACGGCAGTTAAAGGGTATTTTGTGATCGCTGAGTCCGCTCTGGATTCGCACCGCGCCACCGCTGGAGACTAACCTTCACGCTACCCTACATGGCCTGGCAGACAGTACTTTCCGGAACGAAATACTAATGCCTACCTCGTTCCAGGATTTTTACTTCACGGCACGACCTACTCACCTCCATCTACTATTGGACGTTGCCTCACTCCCTGAGAGCAACCCAGGATTGTCTGGACAGCTCATCCCGGGTCAATTGCTACCTACTACCTGACGGCATCCACCAGGAGCGTATCCTGAAGGCACGACGCGACCGCGAGTGAATAGCGTTCAGGCCAGTGATCCCAATCTACATCTACCTACTTGGTGTGAAAAATGTGCGGCCGTGCAATGTTTAAATGAACAATACACCCTGAAATAGTTTCTATGTGGTTTCCTTGCCTAGCCGGCACCCTAACCATCTACCTACCTGCGAGCAGTGACGGGTACGAAAACTACTGAACCCACAACGCCGCAGTGGCGCCCAACGTGGAGCCCCAAAACGTGAATTATTGCATTGCCTAACATTTTTCGCACTAAAATAACTTGCAGGTCAGCCTATATTTCTATTGTTCGTGTAAACGGAGCGGTGATCAGCGAACTGGTACGTATCTAATTGTGTATAGTGGTCATTTATTTCTCTCTTAAACTATAAATTTCTCCCTTAAACTATAAATTCAAACTATTATGTATTGTTTCTGTGATTCTTAATTGCTTAACCTTTTGTTTAAATCGAGAAACAAACATTTTTTTTTGTCATTTAATTTCACTACTACCTACTTAAAAATAAAATATATACGTAATAGTTCGCAATTTGTTATCATGACTGATTTTGCATGAATTAGCTTGCAAAACGCATTACTACCTTACATTCACCTATTCGTAGTTAGTTTTTTATCTTATTCTGTAACAGAACAGCAGATTAATTTTCTAGCGCTTGGCACTACAACTCACTAAATAACAGGTATTGTATGCAGTATTGTAGAAATTGTATTTTAGATTATTTCGTTGTATTTAGTTGCATTGTAAACATACATACCATTTTTTTTATATAAATTGTGGTCTAACTATAATGGAAACTCACGCTATAAAATTCCTACTGCTAAATAAACATGAACTATCATATGAAGTTCTTATCAGAGGCGAGGAACCAGCGGCCACAGTTCTTAAACTACGAAATCAAATAAATAAATTAACCGAAATAATTCCATCAGACGATATACAGGAATCGGGTATTGATGCCGAGGTGGATTATGATGGTGTAATCATATCATATAAGGAACTAGGAATTCGTTTAAAATCACTACAAGAAAAATACGAAACAAATCTTTTCGAACGCACTAAAGCCCTGGCGAACCATATATATTATCGGTTAAGCCGAATTGACAAAACTATTATTGCTGATAAGGTTAACCGACTGCAAAAAGAGTTCAACACTCAATGTTCTTTGTTAGCTAAAATGGCAAAGATTAACGTAACATACACTACGCAGCCTGAGCAGTCAACTTCTACCCAACAAGTATTGTATGGTGTTCCAACTACTGAACCGTCAAGCGGTGACCGTCATCATATTATGGACTTGCAAAAACTAAAGTTCAATGGAAAGTCATGTGTGCATGTGTTTATCCAAAGAGTGAATGAGTTCTGTACGTCTAGAAGTATACCTTCTAAAAAATTGCTCACTTATGCAACTGAAATTTTCACTGATCACGCATTACACTGGTATCGTAGTATGAAAAATGAAGTGAACAATTGGGAAGATCTTACCAAACTACTTATAGCCGATTTTGGTCAATTCGATTTTGACTACAGACTAATGACTGAAATTCGAAACCGTACTCAAGGTGACACTGAGAATATTGTAATCTACCTTGCAATAATGTCAGAACTTTTTGCTAGGCTGTCTAAACCGCTATCTGAAGCGGAAAAATTGGAAATACTTCTACACAACATTAGGCCCTGTTATGCTAACATACTTGTATCACACGGGGGTAGTATTGATTCTATAGATACACTTCGAACGCTTGCTCGTAACTTTGAACGTATCCAATCTTTGTCTGCACAGTTTCGTGAACCACCTAAAGTCACAACGGAAACTCTAGCACCAGACCTAGCATTTACCAAACCTCAAGAGAGCACACAAAACAAACAATATCCTAAACAAAATTATTATTCGAACAGATTTACTAATAATAATAACTATCAAGCTAGCACATACCAATCTCATAACAGATATACTACTACAAAACCTACTACCCAGCATACTAGCGGGAACACTTACCCCAAAACTGTTGCTGCTATCAACAACAATCACTCGAATGATGGTAAGCGGTTTTGCCCTCGATGTCGCACTAACACTCACAAGCTACATCAGTGCAAGGAAGAACGGTTTATTATTTGTTTTAAGTGTGGGAAGAAAGATGTTAAATATCCAGATTGCACTAACTGCAACCCTCAACCCTCACATCCAAAAAACTAGATAGCTTAGATTGTTGCAACATACCTACAAGTAACTCTGAATCAAAAACTAGCGAATCAGAATGGAAAGAGTGGCTTAACTTCATTAAACTATTTTCTAAAAGCTACACAGTTGCAACAATCTGGAATCAAAAACCTAAAAATGATATACGTCCTTATGTATCTATAAAAGTAGGCGACCAACCTATGTGCGCACTTCTTGACTCCGGATCAGCAGTTACAGTGCTGGGAGATAACTCACACCTACGATTACTAAAAACAGGTCTAAAACTATTAGAAAATCATAATTCTAAATCATTTGTGGCAGCTAGTGGTCAATCAATGTCTGCTATAGGCTATATTAATCTACCTATAACCTTTGAAAATACTTTTCATATCCTGAAAGCTTTTGTAATACCATCAGTCAAGACATCACTAATATTAGGTGTTGACTTTTGGCAAAAATTTGAATTATGTCCTAAATTTATCAAATCTATTACTCTAACAAACGATACTATGACTAACATCGCTGCACTAACCGACTGTTCGGGAAAGCTACGTTCGTATAATGAACTTACTGATGTTCAACGCGTAACTGCTGATAATATAGTTGAACAGTTTAAAGCTATCTCAACAGAAACACGTGGACTAGGACGAACTCATCTTGTAAAGCACTGTATTGATACAGGCGATTCAACTCCTATACGTCAGCGTTATTACCGACTTTCACCTGAAAAGCAGCGTATACTAAGTAATGAGCTAGATGAAATGATACGCTTAGCAGTAGTCGAACCTTGCGAGAGCCCCTGGTCGTCTCCTGTATTATTAACACCTAAGAAAGATGGCTCCATGCGATTCTGTCTCGACAGCCGTAAATTAAATGCGGTTACTAAAAAAGATGCGTATAAACTTCCTTATGTATCTGAAATTCTAGACAACCTAAAAAATTCTAGATTCTTATCTAGCATAGATTTATCTAGGGCTTACTGGCAATTACCAATTCAGGAAGCTGACCGAGACAAGACTGCGTTCTATATACCTAACCGGGGAACCTATCGTTTCATTACCGTACCTTTTGGTCTAACTAATGGTCCAGCTACTCAACAACGGCTAGTAGATCTACTGTTTTACGGCCCTGAATTTGAGAACTCAGTGTTTGCTTTCATAGATGACATTATAGTTAGCTCTCCTGATTTTGAAACGCATATCGCACTCCTCCTGAAAGTTCAGAAAAAACTAGAGATGGCAAATCTTACTGTCAATTTCGAAAAGTCACAATTCTTTAGGAGTGAGTTGAAATATCTTGGATATGTTGTCAACTCTCAAGGACTACATGTCGACCCTGGCAAAGTCGAAGCTATCCTAAACTATCCAGTGCCAACTAACAAGAAAGAGGTAAAAAGATTTCTCGGAACTGCCTCTTGGTACCGAAGATTTGTGCCTAACTTCAGTGCTATTGCTAGCCCACTAAATAACCTAACTTCTACAAGCAAGAAGGCTAAACCTTTTGCTTGGACTAAAGAAGCGGAAGATGCTTTTTCTAAATTGAAAGAATGCCTTGTTTCTGCCCCAATTCTTTCTTGCCCTAATTTTGACTTGCCCTATGAAGTTCATACTGATGCTAGTGATTGTGGATTAGGGGGGGTATTAACTCAAACTATTGATGGTATAGAGCATCCTATTGCTTACATGAGCAAATCTCTCTCGCCACAAGAACGCAATTATAGTATCACTGAACGAGAAGCTCTAGCAGTCATAGTAGCATTAGAACATTGGAGGTGTTACTTAGATAACGGCAGAAAATTCGTAGTCTACACTGATCATACTGCACTAAAATGGTTTCTAAACCTTAATAATCCAACGGGACGTCTTGCTCGTTGGGGTATTAGACTGTCATCATTCAATTTTGAGATAAAATACCGTCGTGGAATTGATAACGTACTACCTGACGCGCTATCGCGTGCTTTTCCAGTTTCAGCTATTGATACTTCTCCTAACACTACCAACACTACAGATCAATGGTATCTAAAAATCTACCATGGTTGCCAGAATACAGCCTCTTCATTTCCTAACTATACAGTCAAAAACGATAAGCTATATCGTATAATGAAAAGCAAATGTACACTAACGCAGGAATTTGACTGGAAAGAAGTTGTACCACTTGAAGTTAGAGAACCTATCATTCTGGAAAACCACGCGGAACTAATTGCTGGTCACTTTGGAGTATTTAAAACTTATAAACGAATAGCTCTAAAATACTATTGGCCAGGAATGCATGCTGATGTAGTCAGGATGGTCACATCTTGTGACAACTGCATTTCCCACAAGCATCAAAATCATGCTATATTAGGTGAAATGGGAAGACCTAAACATTGTTCGAAACCTTTCGAAGTCTTAAGTACGGACTTGGTAGGACCTTTACCGTTTTCTCGAAAACAGAACAGTTACTTGCTCGTAGTAACGTGCTGCTTTAGTAAATATTGTCTTTTGTTTCCTATCAGACGTGCCACTGCAGAAATCATTACTAAAATACTCGAGGAAAACGTATTTCTAGTGCACGGAATCCCTAATACCGTAATAATGGACAACGGAAAACAATTTGTTAGTGCTACGTTAAAACAAATGCTTGCTAAATATAATGTACCTAATTTACACTTTACTCCAAAATACACACCACATGTGAATACCGTGGAAAGATATAATAAAACTATAATGACAGCAGTTTCTACATTTATTACTGATGATCAACGCGTTTGGGACACATTTATACCAAAAATCCAATTTGCGATTAACAATTCCGTGAACGAAGTGACAGGCTACACTCCTTCATTTCTGGTCTATGGTCGGGAATTGATTAGTTGTGGTTCTCACTACACAAATACTGAACCAACGGACATTGACAATCTAATATTTCAACCACGTGATCATTATGCTGAAAACTTAGGAATTCTTTCCACAATATTCAATAAAGTACAGTTATCTCTATTACAATCGCATAGTAGGAATTGTAAAACTTATAATCTAAGGAAGAAACCTATGGAATTTAATGTAGGCGATGTGGTGTGGAGAAGAACATTTTACCAGAGTGATAAAGAAAAATATTTCAATAAAAAACTTGCACCTAAATATATTAAATGTAAAATCATTGCTAAGAAATCTCCTCTAGTCTACGATTTATCGGATATGAACGGTAAAATTCTAGGAACTTGGCATATTAAAGACATAAAACTAACTAATTATAAAGACTAAGTAGATAATATATACATTAATAAATTACTAATTATTTTTTCATAGCCTATTCTACCTAACTATATTATAAAAATAGTAATAGAAAACTACCCTAGATTCTAAATTTGTTATTATGCAAATTAGTAAAATGGTTCTTCTTTAACTTCTAAACAATCATGTACTTCTAAATTAGTAAATGATCCAATTTAGTCTCATAGCTATAAACCTAAATAACTAGCTATGTCATGGTAACTTTCATGCTAATGTAGTTACCATACCTTATCCTATCTACAATGGGAAATAGCCTAGGTTATATACAAGGATATATACTACATATATATCTAACTAAATAGCATTACGAACGCATATGCTTCACTAAGTGCTTACCATATATAGTACCTAGTAGCTATTACAAATAACTGGTATTATTATTACTATATGAAGAACCATTAATAAGAAAAGTACATACCATTGCCTGAAATATTAACTACCACCTACCTACACTATAGCGAGTCATTGTACTAAAACAATAACTCTCACCTATGCTGTTTCGAGTTACATGGCTACTGAGCATGTACACTCTGTATGTTAGGGTCTGTAGGCACCTCTCGAGTGACGATAGACAGAATGTAATAAATAATGAATGGTGAAGTATGAGAGTATGAAAGGTGTATGAGAGAAGGACAGCATGGAACTTTAGTGTAGCGAGTCGGATTTTTTCCTTAGACGAAAAATCCTACGCTTTTTGGCGGGGTACTGTGACGTTGCGGTTAGCGCCGTCATTTATTTAAGAAAATAAAACAATAATATTATGCGGAACCAGGTGTCTTTAGATAATTTGAAATGGCTTCGTAATTCCTTGCCGCGACCTCACGGAACGCTAAAACGCAATTACTACTGCCTAAACTGTGACCGCTGTGCATTCGACGCCGCGCTCTGGGTGCAAGGAGTAACAGAGCCGGTCTACTTGTGCTGACAAATAGATGTGCCGCATAAAGTGATTTAAAAAGTCTATCATCCCTCTAGGGTGAGTTTCTATTATTGTTACTACTACTACTGTGTCATTTCAGTGCTTTCTTAAAACTGTTTAATTATTACTAAGCTGTTCTGCCGCGTCTAGCTGACGGCAGTTAAAGGGTATTTTGTGATCGCTGAGTCCGCTCTGGATTCGCACCGCGCCACCGCTGGAGACTAACCTTCACGCTACCCTACATGGCCTGGCAGACAGTACTTTCCGGAACGAAATACTAATGCCTACCTCGTTCCAGGATTTTTACTTCACGGCACGACCTACTCACCTCCATCTACTATTGGACGTTGCCTCACTCCCTGAGAGCAACCCAGGATTGTCTGGACAGCTCATCCCGGGTCAATTGCTACCTACTACCTGACGGCATCCACCAGGAGCGTATCCTGAAGGCACGACGCGACCGCGAGTGAATAGCGTTCAGGCCAGTGATCCCAATCTACATCTACCTACTTGGTGTGAAAAATGTGCGGCCGTGCAATGTTTAAATGAACAATACACCCTGAAATAGTTTCTATGTGGTTTCCTTGCCTAGCCGGCACCCTAACCATCTACCTACCTGCGAGCAGTGACGGGTACGAAAACTACTGAACCCACAACGCCGCACCGCTGTTTATAAATCTGAAAAAACTTTTGCTCGAGTAAAAGATAACTATAAAAGTAGTGTCACTTACCAATGATATCCAAGTTGTTGAACAGTATGTTGGCAATCCTGAGATCCTCCGAGTCTCCGTCGCCCTTCACGAGGCACAGCTCGACGGCTATCAGCGCCTCAGAGTCGACTAACCCTGCGGCACCCCAGTGGCCTCCCGTCGCGCCCCATGTGTTAGAGGTGGGGCCCGGGGGGCCTGCGCTCGTGGGGCCCCATGTGGTGCCACCGGGGCCCGATGCTGCTTCGGTGGGGCCCCACGTGTTACCGGCGGAGCCCCAGGTGGAATTGTTGGTGTTGCTCGTGCCAGAGAACCAACCCGGGGTGGGGCTAGTTCTATCCGTGTCAGGTGCGCCTGTGTCGTAACATTGCAATTTAAAGGGAGAAAAGATTTACAAACGTAACAGCTTCGAATGTAGCTAATTTAATCAGACGACGCAAAAAACATGGTCACAATAAATGAGATCTTGTCTGCTCACAAATGAATGAATGTTTACTTACTTTTCTGTGTAGTAGTGTGATGCAGCGAGTACAGCGCCTGCGATAGCGCGACGGGGTTCGCCAGCGCGTGCGGGGAGGTGGGGGAGGCGGGGGACGTCGGCGACGTCGGTTCGGAGCCGCGGATGCTGCCCGACGCCGTGTCCATACTGATATACAACACCACTCATGTTAACAACTATCCAAATGTTCCTCACTCCTCGGAGCAACTCGATCACGAATCTATTAATAGGAAAGCTTTCAAATGTGACTCCTATATCGAGTCCCGCACAGCTGAATTTTGACTAACTAGGAGACGTGCCCCCCCCCCGCAAGAAACAGATGAAAAACATTGCTCGAATTATGATAATGTATTTTTTTATTTCCAATATAATGTTCACATTCCACCGGTTTGTTGTTAGTCAGCACGGTGTCCGTATAGAACAGACATGGAGAAAGATGTCCTACATTATTACAAGTGTGCATGCACATGTGAGGTCTCTCAACAGATCCCCTGTGTATATGTGAGCATCAACGCGTGTCAGCAGCCTGGGGGGGGGGAGTGTTGTGGCTCACCCGACGTGCTTGTGGCTGGCGACGAGCAGCTCGAAGTCGGGCCCGTAGGTCTGCAGCGCGTCGACCAGCAGCAGCGAGTGCACCGACAGCGACAGCGAGGTGTCGCGCGGCCGCCGCGCCACCATGGCGCGCACACCCATCACCTGCACCTCGGCGATGCTGCGCCCGCGAGACTGCACCTGAGTCACCGCATCAACTGCTTCAAACCCTGGCCTGACGCACTCGTATACTACTATGTCTGTTCGTTCTTCCTTTACGCAACAACAGAGCAACGGATCGACGTGATTTTTCGTGTAGAAATTGTTGGAGGACCGGAGCGTGACAAAGGATACTTTTCATCCCGAATTTTTTTATTGTTCCTGAGGGAACTTCCACAGTTCTGGAACTTCCACAGCACAACTCATTCCCTATTCCATTACCAGGATGTTGGCATCATCAGCACTTACTCCTGAGAGCATTGGGATACATCACACATACACTCTAAAACAAACACCCACATTCACACCCTACATCATCACAACACACACATCACCATTTGAAACTTCCCATTCCTTAATACGTCACTTACAAAAAAATACGCCGTATTCGAAAAATTATAAGGCAAAATAGCAAAAATCATTTACAATGTCTTATTAGGACATAAGCGGGCGCACGCGGGCCCAACAACCACGGCTTCTCACCTCCAGCGACAGCTGGTCGATGGCGAACTGCAGCATGAGTTGCGTGGAGTTGTGATGCGCGGAGAGATCCGACCGCTCCGTCTCCGAGCTCGTGCTCACTTCGTCGTCGGGCGCGCCGTCCGCGCCGGTCGCCGGGGGGCTCCTGCGGACAGAGTGCAGGTTCGTATACCGAGGTTCAGTGACACGGGAGACGCGGCTGATGGTGCACTGACAGGTGTAGGTGCGGCGGCGCCACGTTGTCGAGCACGGCGCGCACGGCGCACAGCTTCTGCTCGGAGAGGTGCGCCACCAGCGCGGGCAGGTGTCCCCGCAGCGTGGCGCACGGGTACCCGGGGTCGGCCGTGCGCACGGCGCGCCGCTCCGCCGCCAGCGAGATGCTGAACCGGTCCAGCAGGTGCAGCGGCGAGCTGGCCTTCGTGTGCGCGTACTGCCAGTTGTCGCGCACGCGCCCCACCAGGATCTGCAGCGACGACAGCTCGATCGAATACCTGCAACACGCACCCGTATCTAACTGCTCTGTCCACTCCACACAGGTCACCGGTTCGATGTGTCGTCTGATTCCACCGGCCCTTACTCTGGGTTCACGATCAGACCGACGACAAATTCACTTGTTACAAAACGTCTCCGCACAAATATCAATGGCGCAAACGGGTTACCTTGGTCAAACCTCCACGTGTTATGCATATTATTATTTAATACTTTATTTCACACTTACAAATAATGTAAAAATGCCAAACGGAAGAATTAATGCTAAGCAACAATAAAACAACAACAACAGTATGTTACCTACATAACAACAACAATGAATACCTATGAGTTTGAGTATGTGTGTGTGATAACGTGGTGTGTGTGTATATGAAGCAGTGTAGGTACCTGTCGTAGAGTCGGTCGTGCAGGTCCTGCGCCAGCGAGCCGGCGGGCGGCGGCGGCCACGCGGGCGACAGCAGGCTGCCCGGCGGCGTCGAGCACGGCGTCATGAACGTCTCCTCGTCGTCGTCAGCGGGCGCGGCGGCGGGCGCGGGGCTGGCCTGCGCCGCGTTGGCCAGCCGCAGCCGACCGAAGTCCACCAGCAGCACGGCGGCCGAGCGCGAGCACAGCCGCTCCGCGAACAGGATCTGCGGCGCCGAGATGTCCAGCTCCACCTGCCACGAGCGGCGCTCGCCCTGCACACGCGCGACGTGCTTGTAGCTACAGTTAACACGTCAGCCTACACTCCTACACCCTCACACAAACTATTAACTAAATCAACATAAATGACCATCGCAATCCACATCTCTACACTGACCAGACTAAAAATAGAGCATTGAGAGGCAAGTATTGTTTTGTTTCATTTCTATTTATTTCTTACTTTTTTACCCGAGTCGGTATGGAATTAGAAGTGTGCGCGTGCCATTAGAAAATAACAAACATAAAAAAAGCGCAAAAATTTTTGCAATATGCGATAACTCGCATCATCGCTTTCCATCAGGCGAGATCGCGGTCAAACGTTAGCCTAGTCCGATGTAAAAAAAAAAAAAAAAAAAAAAAAACTGCTAAATGGTGTTTAATTATACAATGTATCAGTAATCTAGTTATTTATCACTGTATGTTTTCCAAATACAATAAAATTAAATAAAGCCTCCAAAAACATAGTGACATAGACATAGTGAGAGACGCTGGCATCCAGTGGATGCAAAAAGCAGGCTGTCGTTCAGTGTGGAGGTTAAAGGAGGGAGGCTTATGTTCAGCTGTGGACGTTTTCTAGCCGATGATGATGATGTAAGCCTCCATTACACTACTGGCGAAGTTGATCAAAGGTAAGCGAACACGAGAGTGTAGAAGGGCACTTCAGTTCGCTTCGAGCAACCTCGGCTCGACTCGGGCGACTTCCGATCGTTGTCTGTTTTTGCGCCCGAGTCAAAGAACTCCAAGCGTCCCGTAGTTCTACAACGAAGTGTGTAGTCACGTACTTCAGTCAATTAATTATAATTTTTTTAATTTTTTTCGACCAGTAATTTGTCTAATGTGCAGTGCTAATACCGTTCTTTATCAATCGTCAAATTCGATAAAATGCCATAGGATCGATCATGTCGAGCACTGATCAAATGGCATCTTATAGAATTTGACGATCTCAACTGTCTGATTTGACGATCTATAAAGAACGGTACCTGCACTGCAACTTCGCGAGTGGTGTAGTGGAGGCTTGAGTTACCCGTTCAGTGGCGCGCATCATGTGCTCCCAGTGCGTGATGAGCTTGGCGCGCGTGGAGTCGCGCACGCTGTGGTACGCGTGCAGCGGGCCCTCGGGCGCGCCCGGGCCCGCGCCGCCCGCCCACGGCGCGTACAGGAACGCACGCGCCCAGCGCGCCACCTCCGCGCAGTACACCACCTCGATCGAGCCCGACTTCACCCACAACCTGACACACATATCTCATACACGAACAAGGAACAATAAACACTTACCCCCCTATTAATAAACGTAGAGTAGCCTCGAGATAACCGAGGTCGAGTCAATCCTGTAAAATAGAAACCAGAATTATTTAAAGTGGCATCACAGTTTGGATGTTCAGTACTCTAACCCCCTTATCAATAAACGTGGAGTAGTCTTGGAATAGTTACGCCGTGTTTTGTCTTTTTCTCTCTTTTCGAAAAAGACAAAAGGTGGTGTAACTATTCCAAGACTACTCCACGTTTATTAATAAGGGGGTTAGAGTACTGAACATCCAAACTGTGATGCCACTTTAAATCATTCTGGTTTCTATTTTACAGGATTGACTCGACCTCGGTTTTCGGTAAAATATAAATCTGCAACGCATTAAGTACCGTTCTTATCGATCGACAAAATTTACAGTTGAAATCAACAAACAACCATAAAATCGATCATAATCACGGATCAAATGGTAATTTATTGTTTTTTTTTTTTATATATTTTTTAATTAATAGTCTTGCGTTTGACCACCATCACGCCTGATTTTAAGCGATGATGCGGTATACGTTGGAGCACACTTGCCTAGAAGAATTAAATTTGTCGATTTCAAGTGCCAAATATGTCGATCGACAAAGAACGGTACTTACATTGCACATTCTTGTTTTACTCCAATACATAGTCAAAATGGAGAACATGCCTAGAAAACCGAAAAAAAAAGTTATTCTATACATTTGTCGTGTGTATATTATGAAATTTCTGACCAGTATAACGGAGGGCAGAGAGATTTGCAGTGCCAATATAAAATTCCTGTCAAATGAGCACGTTTTCTGTGTGAGCGTGGTTGTACTGACTTGTAGTCGCAGGTGGAGTTGAGCGGGCGAGTCTCGTACGCGAGCTGGAACAGTGGCTCCTGCGAGGCGGAGGGCGCGGCGCGCGCGCGGGCCCACGCTGCGCCCGCGCTGCTCGCCGCCAGCCCCTCGCGGATCACTCCCTGCACACACACACTCCACACTCTATCACACATAATCATACTCATAATATATTATAAATGAGACAGTGTGTTTGTTTGTTTCTCTGTCACGCAGCCACTGTTGCTGAGGCTACAGCAACAGTTCGTGTGCGTACCTGCGGCGCCGCGATGATGGGGAACAGCGTGCCCTCGGTGACGCAGTCCTTGAGACACAGCGAGCCCAGCGACACGTGCAGCGCGTGCGCAGCGCCGCGCGGCCGCGCCTCCACCTCCACCAGCACCAGCGAGAACGCCAGCTCCACGCGACCCCCGCCACCCCCCGCGGCGCCCCCGCCCCCGCCGGGACTCCTCGCACCGCTCCTGCACACATACACAACAATCAGCATGTTGTACCGCACTTATACAATCGTATTAGATGAGGCTCTGCGCTTTCCTATCTGACCTAAACAAGCTTGAAAGCGACAGCTATTTTGTAACAATCAGTGCAAAATGAGCTCTAGTGCGCAGTTATACGATGGATAAACGCATGCGTGCACAGTACAAGCGCTTGTATTCAAGAAATTTTACACACCGTACGTACTAAAATGTTTTTTTTTTATATTGCGACGTAGCGAGTATTTATTATTCTCAAACTATTAATATGTCAATTCTTCGAGGAATACACTTCGATAAAAATTGGTCTATAAGGTCTCGACCTTTGCTAAAGTAATAGTTGGCACAGGCACGTCGCGTGGCGCGCACGTGTGTGGATGCAGTAATACAGTTAGATGGCAGCTACTCACTCCTGGTTCACATCATCCATGCTCAGGTTGAGCGAGCCCTTGTTGAGTACGAACTCGAACTTGCCGAACACGGTGTCTCTCTTCAAGAGCGTGTTGTTGTCCAACGAGTCCGCGATCACGTCCAGGATCTCCTCCTCTAGGTCGGGGGGCGCGGGCGCAGGCGCGGGCGCCGGGGCGGGCTCCGCGCCCGGCCCGTACCAGCCCCACCACTGCGGGAACCAGTGCACCAACATACTTCGACCGGAGGACGGCTTGTCTGGTGTCGACACCGGCGTCGATTTGGGAACTTTGCGCATCGCCACCTGAAATAACACATTCTATCGCATCCACTCGACGGCAATTCAGTTCGGATTGATCATTCAAGTTATTAGCTGTAGGTCCTTTTTTATGGCTGACCGGGTAGGTGTTTGCCTACAGCTCGTCAATTGTTAAGTAACAATGTGATCGAAGTTAGTAACCACGGCTAGCCTGGAATCTTCTTCTTCTATGTACACAAAGTAATTCGGTATCCGAACCCTTTATATCACCCCACTTTGCCAAGTTATCCCGATTTCGGCCCACTTCATCTGGGGTGGTTTGTGGAATGCGCTGCCTGAATGGTGTTCCCCGATAGTTACAATCTAGGCGTCTTCAAATCACGAGTGAATCGGTTTCTTCTAGGCAAGCGTGCTCCACCGTAGACCGCATCATCGCTTAACATCAGGCGAGTTGGCGAGGGCCGAAATAATCAGTTCAGGGTTTTCCTAGTGGGCCTTGGTTCTTTATGTTCTGGAGGTAGGTCTTCGGCAGGGACAATGTAATTGGGAGGTGGACTGTGCAGTTTTTGCTACACGGCAAGTCGAGCCTGAAATGGGAACTATCAAGTGAGGTTTCCGGAGCACACCGTTGGCGAGCGTGGGCAGGCGCACCCCTCACCTCCCTGAGCGGCTTGAGCACGTGCAGCGGCGTGCGCCACTCGTACTCGTCCTTGGTGGCCTTCACGTCGGGCGGCAGCGTGGCGGCGGGCGCGGCCAGCGTGGCCAGGCACGCCGCCACGTAGCCACGCGCCGCGCGAGCCGCCGCCAGGCAGGACTCCCACGTCGGCGCTGGCTCCGTCCCTGTACGTGATACATACTGGTGTTATCACACATTACAGCTGGCTGGGTAGCTGTTACAATGTCAACGTTCACGATACACGACTCGTTTGCGGTGACGTCACTTATAGCGATGAGGATTAGTCATTCGTGACTAAATTGAATTTATTTTTTACTTTGCTCATTTTCGTTTATAAACTACTAGCTGCGCCCCGCGGTTTCACCAGCGTATTGATGAAAAATTGTGATGATTATGATGATGAAAAGTAGCCTATGTCACTCTCCGACCTATGAACTATACCCATGCAAAAAATCAGGTTAATCCGTTGCTCTGTTGCTGCTTGAAAGAGGAACAAACAAACCAAATAACTAACAAACAAACACACTTTCGCATTTATAATATTACGAACGACCCGCCTTCGCACGGGTGTAATTTACGTGCGAAGCCGGGGTGGGTCGCTAGTTATATATATACAAACCTTCCGTGAAAATGTATCTAACTGATGGTGAAAACCGCATCAAAATGCGGTTCGTGGTTTAGGAAGAGTTAGCGGCCATACAGACAGACAAACAGACAGACGCGGAAAGCTACTTGAATTTATAGTATGTAGAGATTATGATTGTTTTGTTTCAGATCAGGAGCATGCGACACTACCTTCACTTATTACAAAACGTTGTCTTCTATTAACATATATCACATAAAACACTTTACAGAAAGCTGTATGGATGGTTGTATGTAGCCTGTAGTAATGAAGCGTCCACTCACAGGGGTGGTGGTGCACGTGCGCGGAGAGTGCGTACAGCCACCAGTCGCGCGCGTGGCCCCGCACCGGCGTGGCGGGACGCAGCGCACGCGCCGCGCGCAGCCGCGACAGCCGCGCCAGCCCGCACACGCACGACACCGCCTCCAGGTACTGCCGCTGTAAAAAATATAATAAAAATAACAACACGCATTGTACTACAACGCCGCGGCGCCGGTAACACGGAGCTAGCAAGTTGTTACCTGCTTGGAAATGTGGTAAGTCCCGCCCTCTGCTCCCTGCTCACATTAAATCTCCGTATTCACTTGAAAGCACAAATACAAGTACCTTGTAATTAGCTACTTCACATCGTGACTTGTTTGTATTTGTCTGTTCAGAGGTGTATGTTAAAGACCGTCTCTTCGACGACCGTTATACTGACGTTACGTTATACCAAGGAAGATAGACTTAGAGAAAAGACAATAGCAGAACAGATTTCAATAGAATAAAGAATAGCGACATCTACTGGTATGGTTCTCTTGAAATGTTCCGAAACTTGACTGCGATACTGTAATTTGTAGAACCCTTTCGTACGCTATCTGACTGCAGCGCTTACGGAAGTTCGAGACAACCTATAGCACGCTCAAATTACGGCGTCATCTAAGTTTATACCGTTTTTAAGCAAATTTCCGAGCTACGCTCTAATATTCTGCTATAATATAGTCTTTCCTCTCAGTCTATCTGCCTTGGTTATACTGACCGAGGTGAGGTCGAGCTGCACAGTGTCGAGCGTGAGATGCGCGGCGAGGCGCGGGCGCGCGCGCGAGCGCAGCGGGTGCTCGGTGCGCTCGCGGCGCACGCGCGCGTTCGCGCTCGCGGGTGACAGGATGTACCGGTGCGACGCCTTCCACGTCTGCGACATGCGCTCCTGTAAGTCAATAAGTTCGGAGTTTCAAAGTCAAGGTTTTTTTATAGTTTACTTTATTTTTGATACAAACACACGCAGGTTACTCGCTAGGAATGCATATTGTAATTTTGATGTAGAAACATCCTTTATCCAATATTTGAATAATAATTTAGTAGTGAGTAGTGTACCGTAAGTTCTTGTATGTTGCAGTCTGCCAGCATGCCAGCAGGCACAGGCATGGGGTCCCAGTAGACGGCCAGGTTGTGCAGCTCCAGCAGCTTGAAGGAGCACCCCTCGGGGTCCGCGAGCAGCGTGAACCCGCGCCGCCAGTCCGCATCGCAGGACTCCGCCGCGAGCGCCTCCACCGTGAGCCCGCACGCGAACGCGCCGCCGCGCGGGTCAGTCACGCGGTCCTCGTACCGCATGTGCACGTCGCTCAGCTTTAACTGTCGCACACATCACACACTCACCGACTGTATGCTGTACACAGGGCGTGAACTTGTCTCCGAACTGTGCGTCACACACGTCAGGACGCATCGCCCACAAATCTGATGTAATTGGCATATGTACACTTGTAATTTATGTCATGTGTTGAATGCTGCTTATGGCGCGGCGTAAATAGTATTTACGTATACTCGTTAGTAAGAGAGTTTGCACGGCTACATTTACGAAAGGTTTGCAGACAGTGAAATTTCATCGAACATGACCCAAACTATACTAAAGGTACTAAAGCGAAACTTATAGGGCAGCTCTTCGATCAAATCGAAGAGGCAGTTGGGAGATTTTGTTTTAGTAGATAGTGCTAGTTGTCACTTCGCCGACGTTTCAATAAATTCAGCAGATGTAGGTAGATGTAAAGTGTTGTTACCTGCAGGTTCTCCACGATGTTGGCGAGCAGGCCGGTGCCGTAGGACAGCCAGGAGGAGTACGAGGTGGCGTAGTAGCCCGCGTCGGAGGCCTCGTGTTCGGCGCGCCACTGGGCCTCCAGCGCGTCCAGCAGCGCCACCTTGCGCTCGTGCGCGTAGTGCGCCTCCGCTGCTGCATCCCACTGCGAACCACACATTTTTTTTTATACTTGGATAGCCAACAGCCTTCTTACACATAAATAGTAATAACACCCAGGCCAACAATAATTGTGCTAGTGCACAAAAGTATAAAACTAAATGTTACATAATAAATAATTGAAGAAAAATATATTAAACATAACAGGACCCGGGTATGTCCTAAAACTGCGACCAGAACCACCGAAGGATGGGCAGCAGCGTCCTGTTAGTACACGGTGAACGTACTGCGATCTCCAAGCCGCCTGCCAAGCGTGGGGATTATGGCAACACCCCTCTCTAAGAGGGAGGCCTTGTTCAGCAGTGGACATTTAATGGCTGATGATGTATGTATGTATGTATATTAAACATGAGACTGAGAACAGAGAATTGAGAATAAACTCAAAGTTATTACATTATTATAAGATAGTTCTGAAGAAGATGACAGAGCCGTACGAATTAGTTGATTATTGCCTTTTATATTAAGAGCTTGTTGAAAAAAATCGCATATAATATTTTTTTTATGTATCTCTCTGTAAATAAGTCAACATGCTACCATTGTATATCACTAAACTTGCGACCAACTCAGGGAGCATTCGTTCATCTACAGTTTTATTACCTTAACATTTATACTATTTGTTAGCAGATTTCATAAAAGAAAGGTTCTCAATTCGACCTGTTTTTTTTTTCATAATTACTTTTGATGTCAGTCAAACCAGCCAACAGTGTCGCAGTTGGTTTTTATTATGTTTTAAACATGTTAGTAATTTGTGTACGCACTTTATCATCCAACAATAAATGTGTTTAAATTTCTCATCTTCTCTACATAGTATAAATTGAAGTCGCTTTCCGCGTCTGTCTGTCTGTCTGTATGGCCGCTAACTCCTCCTAAACCACGCAATGGATTTCGATGCGGTTTTCACCATCAGTTAGATACATTTTCAAGGAAGGTTTATATATATAACTAGCGACCTGCCCCGGCTTCGCACGTAAATTACACCCGTGCGAAGCCGGGCGGGCGGATCGCTAGTTCTTTATACAAACAAATATTATGAATGCGAAAGTTGTATATGCAAGTGTGTTTATTCACACTCAACTCTGTGGCTGAATTTAATTTAATTGTATGAAATTTTTGGTATGGAGGTAGCTTATATGCCAGAATAACATAGTGATAGGCCTTACATCGAGGAATAATGTATACTTCCTCTATGTTGGGAGTTTAAACCGACGGCCGCCGTATTTAAAATAAATTACTGCTTAAGTGTGCCTCATCGAAAATGTAAAAATATGCTAAGAGTAAGCTATTAATACATGATGATTCATTTCTTATTTATTTTTTGCATTCAATCCAAAGTCGAATAAATTTTGATTGAAGGTCAATACCTAGAGTTGAATGTACAGTTATATCATTTTTACACAGATAAGATAGAGTCAACATTATAAATTCCTGGTTATTTACCTATTGATCATATAACACTTTTTTCAAAGAGTGGCAAACATGCATATTGTCCGCCTGATGGTAAATCGCCGCCTAGACACCTGCAACGTCAGCAGTACTCTCGGCGCTCGGCCAGGACAGAGGCGTTGTACTTACACTTCACACTGACAATGTAAATGCGAAAATTTGTGTGTATATGCAAATATGTTTGTTTCCACTCAACTCATAAAGGCTTATTAAATTTGGATGACATTTGATACGGAGATACCTCATAACCTGGACTAGAGTCAGCTAGGGTATAGGGGAATACAGTATACAGTATATTTTTCGATGTTATATTTACTATATCTGATGTAAGTTAAACATAAGCCTTTATTACTTGATTGTACTTTCCCAATCATTTTCATTAATTATATTTTTCCAGTATACTTTAATTAGGATCAGGTATAACAGTATATTTGCCAAACAAAGAGTCATACATTAGCTTTTCGTAAATGATGTTGATGTAAGCCTACCTCATCTAAGTTAACAGGCGCAGCAACCAGATACAGCTTGTCAATGGCAATGAGCCACGGAGCCGAGCGGATCTGGCGCACTGGCACCTGCAGCTGCACCTTGCCGATGAAGCCCGCCTTGATCTCCACTGGGAGGCCCAGGTGACGCAGCGCATCCTTCTTCAGCGGCAGGTTCTCTAGTTCTACTTTGCCTGTTAACATTATATTACTCATTATTATGAACTTCTATTTGTAGCTAAATTAGTAGCAATTGTTGACCACTAGGAGGCAATAGAACATTGTCCTCACATAGGTTGCCCAACATGCAAGTTATGTATTATGAACTGTGATGCTGATATTGCAAAGGACATTATGTTATAAGTGCTTAGGTATAACATTTCAATGTATTATTTTACTAAAAACAACACAAGTGAGCACTACAAAATAATATGCTATTATAGTATGAATTTTTTGGTTCAGAATTAATTCATTTTTGTTTCAGGTTAGGTTAAATTAGTATCATTAACAAAGTTCAGTAATTTTTTCTAAGTAGGTATAATATTTTTTTTTTTTTCAGTTAAACAAAAATAATTGATCCCAAATTACTTAATGTGACATTAAAGCAGAAATATACTAGAGATTTGTCAGAAACAGTTTTGAAGATGAATTTATAAACAAATAAAAATTAAAATTAGTAAAAGAAAACCATAGAAAAAAATTATTCATTCAATATTCATGATGGTGAGTACAATGAT
Organism: Agriopis marginaria; assembly: GCA_932305915.1. Taxonomy (NCBI): domain Eukaryota; kingdom Metazoa; phylum Arthropoda; class Insecta; order Lepidoptera; family Geometridae; genus Agriopis; species Agriopis marginaria. Next base: position 563,821 of record OW029919.1, read on the forward strand.
CTCTTTTCAGCTTAGTACCACAGTTTTGTGTACCCTGTATAGATTTTAAGTTAATAACTATGAAATGAAAATGGTATGAAAATTTATTAAATAGAAAATATACAAAACTTTCTAATTTCTGTGTGTTAAGGGTGCGTTTCCACTAATGCAGAGTGGAGCAGAAATATGTCGGATTCCACCAATCACATTGGTTCAAATTCACATCTCAACTCCACTCCGCTTCAATAGAAACAGAGAGGAGCAGGGAGGTGTACCAGCTTAGCAGTGTGAAGTAGTGGTGTGAGCCACCACACCACAATGCAGAATGCCGGCGGCCTCGTCTAGGATAAAACGATATAAAATACAGTCAAAACCGTTTATAGCGACATCGTTTAGAACAACATACCGGTTAAAGTGACCAAAATCAAAGGTCCTGGCTGAATGTTATATGACCGCCTTATCGGTTGTTACAACTATCGGTTTTTACGACTCAATATGAGTAGTCCCTTCGATGTCGTTATAACAGATTTTGACTGTAGCTCTTTTTACTTAGCACCAACATGTGTGCTCTCTCTGACAGGTACAATTTTACTAGCTAAAATATATCGGGTTGTGTTCTTCTCGACTCATAACTGCAGCTTTTTCACAGCCCCACACACCACTTCAGTGGAAACACTCTTACAGACTACAGTGTGTTTGAACAAGTTTAATAGTTTGTTTTAGAAAATGAGATGGTTGGATAGTGGGGTAGATACATAACTGACAATCTGAAGATCTATATATGATGAAGTAATTGCTAATGATACATACAATACAGTAATCGCTAATGATGTATGATATTCATAACTAGGTAATCATACCTGAGAGCAAAGCAACACTGAGCTGATCTGTGTTCAAATTTTCCACATATTTCCCGAGGTAGTTGTTCAAAACCCAAGCCACTAGGCCTTCCAACATCGTGCATGATGCTTTCTAAACTCGTTCCAACTATCTAATACCTTCCGGTAATGCACTTTGGCCTAAAACAAACACAATATATGGAGTCGGTGTAATCAGTACAAAACAATGTTGTTCATAATATTTTAAAAAAACTTTTGTACTGTATATCTCCGGATCTGTTTTTATGGTCACATTCCTTGAGAAATTACGCAATTTACTAACACATTTAGTAAGAAATGTTATAACAAAACAGTGTTTTCATATTCTCAATGACCTCACGAAAGTGATATCAGCAGGCAGCAGCTGATTGATTTGACATTTCACAGATATAGGGATTTAGACATTGACATAAACATGAGTGATGTTTTTTTTAAAATGAGTAATTAACTGTGGTAATTAATGTAGGTTTTTTTTATTATTTCTCGCCTATCAGTAATTATTGTAGTGTCAAATGTCACTTAGGTAGCGCCTCAGCGGTCAGCGGCTTGCGCGCAAATAAATTAATGGACCGCTGCAAACGAGGCCCATAGTTGTATTATTTTCCTAAATTTGTGTATTTTCGAGTAATAATCGTGAACGTGCTCGAGTGTGGCAAGTAATACAATGATGTGAAACATGCGCTATCGTGTTATTTCCAAAACTCCATAGAAGCCTTTGTAAAGCCTCCACCACTTTTTCGGGTCAGGGGTTTGACTTAAATATGACTTACTTTGCTTGATTTTGACTGGAACTTGTTTAACGTTATATATTACTCTAATTAACACAGATCGACCACCATTCTGTGCTTTATAAGCTTGGACAATAGTACGTCTTACGGACACTGTATCAAAGGTCATGAAAAAAAAACCAAACAAAAAAAAAATATGTTGGGTGAAAGAACGAACGGAACCGAACGCATTTTCGGTATTTCGATTTTTGCGTTTTGCAAAGTTCCTTCAAAATACTCCAAATCTAATTTAAACGAAATATAACAGAAATGAGAGCTGCCCGGCTCATAAAACGACTTAACAATTCATCGCCTTCAACATATTACACATGTTGTCATTTAAAGCCTTCAGAGTTGCAAGTGCGACACAGTGCTAGTGCAGTAATAGGTCTGAATTTCAAAATATTTGTACCTGTTGCTGTGAAAATTCGTAATTTAGGATTGGGGCCGACCTCGAAGGATTTTGAGGACCAGGCGGAGATTACCGGCCCCATGACGAAGGTGCATGCCACGGAGCTGGTACTACATCTTACCGATGACGAGAGGAAATTGCTACATAATGCCCTACAAGAATACGAATCTAACAGAATTAAAGTAGAGTTTGAAGGTACGGTTTATTTTCCTGAATGCCTCGGATGTAAAAACTGACATGTACTTATTTGTAACAAAAATGTTGTGTTCAACAGATAAATTGGCTGGCCAGAAATGGAGAAGTAAGTTTGGAAGGCCTAGTAAAGTCCCGACGCTTGGAGATGTGGACCCCACTGGCTCATATTGTCCTGTGCCTGAAGACTGGTTAAAAAAGAAATACGGTGAGCAACTATTTTTGTTGTAAATAAACAAATGAGACTGGTTATTATCAGCGTTAGAATGATGTCATTGACTCCATCACTATTTTTATCTTGTTTAATCATGAGCTAAGTGTAAATGACCTTGTCTGGCCTATGTTAAATGACTCAAATAGGTACCTTTTACATAATTTACAAATATTAATATACCTATTATCTGTATTAAAGACAGAGTACAATGGAAAAAATCCATATCAAATAATTTGCCTTTACAATTACATTAATATCCTGATTTAGTTTCTTAATGTTTTGGTATAAACTTGGATACTGTGATTACCAGTGAATAGTTGTGGTGACGGAATAAATACTGGCGGGTTAACTGAATTATTATTAATATAAAGACATTCTGACAAACCCAATCAAAATAATTGGAAATATTTGGTTGCTTGGATGGACAACACGGTCATCCAAGTAACCGAAACATATTTTTTGGGAAGTTGTTTTTTTTAAATTGATATTTGAGGCCTATTCTGTTATATCACTCACTAAACTAAACCAATCTGACAGGACTAAAATTGTCTGCCTCTCTTTTCATTTTTATATGTGAGAGAAGGATGGCAACAATTTTAGAGCTGTCAAATTTAGTTAAGTTTAGTTTAGAGTGCATCAGAATCGATGCCATTATGTGATATATATGATTAAAAAAATTTAAGTCCACACTTGAGGATTTTCCTATAAATACATTGTTGAGGATTAAATTAAATTCCTTGTTTTCTTGGCACGGAAGAAGAGGAGCGGCGCGACTTTCATAATAGATAATGCCCAAATATATTAAATTTTGCAATTTTGTTCTGGGAGATATTGTTACGCCTGTGACACGGCTTCGTAATCCAAAAGACTACTTTGTTTGACAGAAAATGTTAGGCACACCCTCCAATTCTTGATTTTATTCGTTTAAATGAGTACCCACAATATTTGGTACAAAAGTATTATAAGAGATGGCGCTACACGTATCGAAATACAGAAATAACATTACATTATGCGTGCGTCGCTAACATACCGCCCCCTAGTGCTGAGCTGAGCTGACAAATAAAAAAAAAAATACAATAATTTTTTACAAGAAAGCTAAAGCAGTTCAGTTTAGCACTAACATTCTGCTGGTGAGAGTAAGGCGACGCGCGTGACCGGTCGCCGCACCACACCGGTGCGCGTACGCACGTCAACAACTCTGACGCGACCATCGTCACCACTAAGGGTCTTACTCACTACTCCGTGGCGCCAAGAGCCACGATCTAAATTAGGTTCAATAATTAAGACAAAATCTCCATCTCGCAACGCTCTCTGATCCTTATTCCATTTGTGTCTAGGTAGTAATGTAGGTAAATATTCTTTGACCCACCGGGCCCAAAACATGTCTGCTAACCGTTGCGCGATGCGCCATTGTTTACGTAAGCAAAAATCGTCGTTATCGAATATACCTATAGCTGGACCATTAGACGATGTACCTATCAAAAAATGATTAGGTGTTAAAGCTTCAGGATAATTAGGGTCGCAAGAAACGTATGTTATAGGGCGACTATTAACTAAAGCTTCTACTTCCGCGAGGAAAGTAGCTAAAGTCTCAGGGCGAGGAGCACGTTCCTTGAGTGCGACTTTAAGAGCTGTCTTCACGGTTCTGATTTGCCGTTCCCATGCACCGGCCATTTCCGGGGCTCCCGGAGGTATGAACCGCCATTCAATACCTCGCAGTTGGCTGTCTTCGTGCAGTTTACTCTGGTTGAGTTCTATCAAACTCCGTTTTAACTCATTGTCGGCTCCGTGTAGGTTTGTACCATTATCTGAGTAGATAAGTACAGGTGTCCCACGACGAGCTATCATCCGTCTCAGAGCCATTATAGTGGAGTCTAAACTCAAGCTTTCAGAAATTTCAATATGTACTCCACGAACAGTTAAGCACGTAAATAGCACGCCGTATCGTTTCTCCCTTCTTCGACCTACGGTGACCTCTAGAGGTCCAAAAAAGTCAATGCCCACAAAACTAAATGGTCTACGGTGGTGCTGCAAGCGTGCAGCGGGCAGGTCTGCCATCCGCTGCGGCTGCGGCGCCGCGCGGCGGTACCGACAGAACAAACAACGCGAAGCTACGGCGCGTACAGTCGGCCGTAGCTTTACAATCCAGTAACGTTGACGTAATTCATTTACGACCAGTTCGTGCGCACCATGAAGCGCTTTCCTGTGGTAGTATTCTACCAGCAGTCGTGTGATCTTGTGGTGACCATCAAGAATCGCGGGTCTCATTGTTGATTGTTCAACATTTTGAACTTTATCAACTCGACCGTGTACTCGCAAAATTCCATCATGGTCAATATAAGGCGTCAAAGTCAACAAGCGACTCGTAGAAGACAGAGGCTTGTTTTCCTTGAGCTGCTCAATTTCTTGAGCGAACGAGTCTTGTTGACATTTTTTGAGCAGTAATTTTTCTGCTTCATTCAAAAGTTCAACACTAAGTTGAGCATCTATACGTCGACATCGTTTTAAAAATAATAAAACTCGAGCAGTAGATCGAACGAGTCTTATCCAAGATGAGAAGCGGTCTTCATCAGGTAAGGAGTGTTCAATGACATGTGACGTCATCACGTGGACGCTCCTTGTCTCGCAGACTGCATCTTCAGATGTCCTGGTAGACTTAAGATCTTTAGGCCATGTGTCCTCTGGCTGCCGTAAAAATCCAGGTCCTTGAAACCAAGTACTATCATATACAAGTGGTGGCGATTCTTCTTTGGTGGCGAGATCAGCTACATTAAGCTTACTCGGTACATATCGCCATTCTGACGTCATAGTCAGTTCGTCTATTTCACCAAGCCTAAAAGCAACAAATGGCTTGTAACTCCTAGGGTCACTACGAATCCATTGCAAGACCGTATGTGAGTCAGTCCAAAAGTAGCGCTTATCAGGCTTCATATCTTTGTGTTCTCGCTGTAGCGTGTCAGTGAGACGTGCGGCTATCAAGCCACCAGACAATTCAAGTCGCGGAATTGAAACCGGGCGAAGAGGGGTGACTTTACTCTTCGCGGCTGCAAAACACACAAGTACCTTCCCATCACTACGAATCAAACGCCAGTAAACTACTGCAGCTATTGATTTGATAGAAGCATCCGAAAATATGTGCATTTCACGTCTCATAATTTTGTCAACATCCTGTATACCAGCTGTAGCTGGATAACATTCAGACCAAGTACCAGCATTTAAATACCATCGAGGTATTCGTAGTAGTTCCAGCTGTTTGAGCTCGTCGAGCCATTTGACCCACTTAGTGTGCTCGGCGGGCAGAATTTGGCTCTGCCAATCAATGCCAGACCTGTGTACGTCTTGAAAAATAATTTTACTTTTTATCAAAAATGGTGATAAAAACCCATGAATGTCATAAACTGACATAATAATGCTAAGCATTTTCGCTTTCGTGGGTGATATAATTCCATCTAAAATATCTTTAGTTATCCGAGTCAAATTAATCGCAAAACCGAATGAGTCATCAGCGGGATGCCAGATTAAACCTAAAGTGCGCTCAGTTACATTGTTTACACCGTCTTTAAACTGCAGCGCGGTAGGCGCTAGCGCATCTGTAGGTATAGAATCTAAAACCTGTTTACTGTTGCTCGACCAACCTTTCGTCTCGAATCCACCTTTTTTTAGAATGGAAGTTATATCACGTATTAATCTAATAGCGTTATTTACATCAGATGTCGAATACAAACAGTCATCCATAAAATGACTATTTATGATTACGTCAGCAGCTTCCGAATTTATATCTTCGTATTTGAGCGCATTTTTGTTTTTTATGTACTGCGCTATAAAAGGTGAGCATGTCGCACCGAATAATAGACTTTGCATTGCACAAACTTTAATCGGACTTTCTGCAGACTCCTGCCACAAGAATCTGAGCACATGTTGATCTTTCGGATTTATTTTAATTCGCAAAAACATATCACGAATATCGCTTATTATGACAATAGAATTCTCGCGAAACCTAAGTATAATACCAAACAACGAATTATATAAGTCTGGACCTGTTAATAAAAAATCGTTTAAACTAACACCCTGTACCTTCGCGGCGGCATCATATACGAGACGTAATTTCCCTACTTTATTCATATTCTGCACGCCAAAATGAGGTAAGTACCATACATGATCAGCTGATAACTCCTTATCAGTTAGTTCACGAGCGTAACCATTTTCAAATAACTTAGTTATTTCTTGTTTGTACCTAGCTGCATACGCGCTATCTTTAGAAAACTTTCGCATTAACAACTGTTGCCGTGAGTAAGCATTTCGATAAGAATCGGGCATAATAAAATCATCGTTTTTAAACGGCAATCCGACCTCCCATTGTGTACCTACTTGACGAGAGGTTTTATCTAAGATATCGATTGCTCTCACATGATCTTTATTCTCACGACTTAAGGTCGATATTCCTATCGAATCAAGACTGAATGAATTTTTAATTAGTTCATTCAACTCATTAGTTGTACGCATATCGTTATCACAATCATCAGAGCGAGCGAGATGGAAAACATTAAGATCACTTACCGAGGAGTGAGTACGACCTTTGTGACATCCGTGGATGGTCCATCCCAGCCTGCAGCGTGACGCGTACAACGAGTTCCTATCTCCGTGCACAATTTCAAGCGGGGCGATAAGAAAATAATTATCTTCGCCTATCAATATACGAGGCACTACTCGTTTTGCACAAATCAATGGCTTTATGTGAGCCAAATGCGAACAATCGACTTTGTTTACAAGCGATACATTTTGTGCACTCAATTTTAATTTATCACATTTATGCAATTTAATGTCATAGAAAGCATTGTCCTGTCCAGATATTTGCACTTTTACCGTCGGCACTTCCGGTTGGTAAACTTCTATACCGAACGCATCCGTAAACTTAATCGCGCGCGAAGTTTCACACTCTAAACCTAGGCTATTTGCTAAGTCTGAATCTATCAAAGAAACCGATGCACCGTCATCTAAAAGCGCGTAAGTGTTCACTACACCCTTAGGTCCTCGTAATTGAATGGAAACCACTTTCATAAGAGCGAATTCTTCGCTTGTTTCGGGTATATTTTTTGTAGAACTCGATAGGTACTCGTCGCTATTCTGTGCGATATGCATTACCGATGTCTCGCCGCCGGTCGTAGGTAACATTGGTTCCGGGCCGTCTTGGCTTATCGCATCAGCTGGCTGTGACGTCATCGTAGGCTTTATCCAGTGTAATAGTCGGTGATGTGCCATACCACAGCTAACTACGTCACAGACCGGTGCGGGACATGCGTTGCTATTGTGTTGGTTTGTAGATAAACAACGATAGCACAATTTATGTGATTTTACAAATCTCCATCTATCTCTTCGCATCGCACGTATGAATACTCGACAGGCGGGCAATAAATGGTTGCCTTTCTCGCAGTATATACATTTCTTTTCATCAGTGACAGAAGCAGTGTAGACAGAGCGATGACGTAACTTGTCGTCAGCTGGTCGCTTGACTGCTACAGTTTCTGCCGGTTTCTTATAATCTCGAGGCTGAGTACATCCAACGATTGATAACATCTCAGCTTCTGTCTTCAAAAATGTAGCTAACAATTCTAGCTTAGATCTGCCGTCACGTAGCCGACTATAAGCGAAGTCCGTCCATTTAGCCATAAGAGTGCTCGGCAATTTTGAAACAACAGCTGCAGCGAGCTCGGGGCTTCGTAGGTAGTCGTCTTCATTCAGTGCGCGTATTGTTGCCACGCAATTGTTGACCTTAACGGCAAAAAAGGTCAAGTCATGTTGATAATAATTAGGTAACGATGGTAACTTCTTCAACTGCATCGTTAGACTCTGAATTATTATATCAGCTCGGCCAAATCTCAGTTCGAGAGCTTCTAAAATAGTAGACGGTGACGTATTGCCAATTAACAAGTCCGTCACTGCTTCCTTCGCGTCACCTTTCAATGCACGGCGAAGTCTCCAAAGGTTTTCAGAATCACTGAATCTACATACGCGAGTTGAGTCCTCGTACGCATGTTTGAAGTGGAGCCACTCGAGATAATCACCGCTGAAAGCAGGTAGGTCCCGCGGCGTTCCAAGCCGGCTGAGCAGGCGATCATCACGAGGTGACGTATTTTTATTCAACAGATCCTGCAACGTATGAGCGAGTTGCTGGATGCCGTCGTCCTGAGTCTTCTGGGGCTGAATAGGGGTACAGTTACGTTCCAGCCAATTCTCCACGTTATTATTATTACGTGTCTGTTCCGGTAGTGACTTCACGCTATCTCTCGCGCCAAGATCTGGATCTGAAGCATCATTAGTGTCGGCACGGTTTGCACTCTCAGCGTCGACTTTGGCAAGGTTAGCTTGCAGCTTCTTGTCAATTAACTCCATCTGGATAATGGCTTTTGCTTCGGCTGCTTCCAGCTCAAGCTGTTTTCGTCGTGCTACCGAAGACGCCTTGGATCTCTTCGAACAAACTGTCGTTTTAATAGATGTACATGTCGATTGCTGCACGGTGCCATGTGGCGATTTCTTGCACGGCATCGGCGTGGCGACATGCACGGTCGATAATTCCCATGGCCTTGTAGGACATTCGCTGCCTTGGGAAATAATCTTCTCTGTAGGATTCACAAAGGCACTATCCAATCCGCCTTCCTCGGTCAATTTCTTCTGACCATGTTTCGACTGAACCTTCAATGGAGTTTCCGCCATTATGTGTACTCGTTCTATGATCCGGCTCGAAGGACCAAATTGTTGAGGATTAAATTAAATTCCTTGTTTTCTTGGCACGGAAGAAGAGGAGCGGCGCGACTTTCATAATAGATAATGCCCAAATATATTAAATTTTGCAATTTTGTTCTGGGAGATATTGTTACGCCTGTGACACGGCTTCGTAATCCAAAAGACTACTTTGTTTGACAGAAAATGTTAGGCACACCCTCCAATTCTTGATTTTATTCGTTTAAATGAATACCCACAATATTTGGTACAAAAGTATTATAAGAGATGGCGCTACACGTATCGAAATACAGAAATAACATTACATTATGCGTGCGTCGCTAACATACATAATAAAAAACTCAAGTGTTAAATTACACTTGAAACATAAAATTACTTTCGAGTCAGTAAATAGGTGTCATCTCTCAGTCAGCTTTGGAACCTGTGAAGGTTCTAGCTAGTACAGTCACTTGCAGGTAGCAAGAATTTCAGATGATGTCATCAATGCTTAGATTGGTTGCAAACACAACTCAAGAATTTGAAGGCCAACTAGAAGGCGGCTGTAGCTTAGTGGTTAGAGCACTTGAGGCGTGCACCTAATGATGGCGCAGGTTTGAATCCTGTCGGTTGGCAAATTATGAGTCTATATTGAATATATATGAATATATTGAGTGTTGTATAACATTTAAAACAGCATCAAAAAAGTTTTGTCGTGAAAATCACCTTTCCACTGAAATGTATGGAACTAGTTCTCTTTAACAGGAGTTAAGCAAATCCCATAGACAATTTAAAGATTTATAAAGAAATAGCTGTGACCCGTGGTTTCACCCGCGTGGGTCGCTCCTTATAATGTCAGCTATAATAATTAACTGGATAAATAATTTGCTAAAATGCGAGTTAGAAATATTTTTAACATGATCTTTTGTTTTATTTCAGCCGCTACAGTGCCAAGGCCTTCTACCAAGGAGTTATTCCATTGTAAGTTTGTTATATTACATGACAAATAATTACATTTAAGCTACATTATTTTAAGATCAGTATTATTTTGGTTTCAGTGTCGCTGGCAAATTCAATACCATTCATTGGGTTCGGATTCTTGGATAACTTCATTATGTTAATTGCTGTAAGTGATATTTTAAGATTACTGAAGTATATTATCTGATTTTGTTGTAGGTAACAGTAGTATATTCTAACTCCAATGTGAACCACCAGCGGGGTTATTACACAAGCTGATACTTGCTATTGTGTTATCCCACTTGCGCCACTCGCTCGTGTTGGTTTGTATTATAACCCCGCTGGTCGTATTGTATTCATTGTGCCAGTGATGCCTGTGTATGTGTGCCCAGGGTGACAGCATCGAGAGCAGCATGAGCGCATACATCACGCTATCGACGATGGCGGCCGCGGCGCTCGGGAACACGTTCAGCGACATCATCGGCATTGGATCGTCTTACTACGTGGAGCGCGCCGCCGTCAGGGTGGGCCTGGGCGCGCCCGCGCTCACTCCCATGCAGCTCGACATGCCAGTCTGCCGCCGCTTCTCCAACGCGGTAACTATGCACACTACACTACCCATGGATACCCACTACCCATCATCATCATCCACAGCTTACCTTATCCCACTGCTAGGTATAGGCCTCTCTCTTGCTATGCCATCTGCCTCGGTCCAGTGCTGTCCAGGTTCGACTCGCGATACTAATAATATCGTCGACCCATCTTGCAGCACCCATCATCATAGGCAGCCTTTTAACAGTCCACTACTGGACTTTTAGCCTACCCTCGAAAAGGTGATTGGGCCATATCCACCACGCTGGCCCATTGCGGGTTGGTGGATGGTCTTGCAGCACCCATACTACATGGAAATAAGCCATTCCATACTTCAGCAACTATATTCTGAAATGTTCATGTACCTTTGGCAGACCATCTGAAACTCCTTAACCCTTTCAACTACGGCTCCTACCTACATTAAAAGGCTAAATTAACTGGCAAAACGCTGGCCGTTCTGGGTAAGGTAAGGTGGAATTTCACACCAAGGCAGTTGCTTTTTCTATATATCAAGCTCAAGTCCGGTTGTACCAGAAGTCATTCCAAGGCCGGCCAGGGTGGGGCAAGCCCCCACCCTGCACCAACGTGCCTACGCCCATGTACATGGATACATCAAATCAGCGTCGGACTGGCCATATAGTCGAGGTGGCGTTTGCCAGCCGGGCCCCAGCCCACGGGGTAGGAAGGTAGGTAAGAAAGGGGGATGCAGTCTCGGGCCCCGGGCTTGAGGGAACCACCCGGGCCCTTCCGGCCCAGTCCGACCCTGCATCAAATGATGCGCATCGGCCGTCATACAGCGCGGGTTAGTACGCGGGCGCCGCGTTCTAACTGATGACAAGTAACGGCGTGGTCAAAAATGAGTCATGTAGGTCTAATCTCCGGATCCTAATTATCTGTACGGAATTGCTAAATTCTATGTGTCATCCCCAGGGCAGAGTGCTGGGCATCACATTCGGCTGCATCCTCGGCATGACTCCGCTGCTGTTCCGGGATGATGACAAGGAGAAAAAATCCGAACCAGCTAAACAATAGATCCTGCATATCAATATTTTTAGGCATTAACACAATTGACAGATGGTAGGGACTGAGTAAGTAATAATTAATCAAGCCACAAAATTAAAAATTCCAAATAAATTGCAATACATGATATAATAATTATACTAGCCATTATAGCTCAGTGGTTGGCGCGTTCGGATCTCACGCCACAGGGTGTAGGTTCGAATCACAACAATGAACTTGATCTGCCAGAGAAAGAAAACACTAAACCAAACCATAGTAGTAGGGCACTTTCTAGAGCTCGGCTGGCTATCTATACCAACCTCGGGTTGAAAACCTGTTGCCAAGCACCTAGCAGTGTTCAGACAGCCTTACTTGTCAACCAGTTCCTCGCTTCCACAGAACTCACCGTTAACAAAAGGTGATTAAACACCAAATCTGTCAAAAAAATACCATATACATTGTAAAGGAAACACTCCCAAAAACGAGCATGGTGATAATGCAGATACGATACCAATTTTTTTTTTATGTTCTCAATGTATAGCAAATCTAATATCAGCTGCTGCTAGAGGTCAACGAACGACCTGCGCCGCGCGCACGCTTGTACGCTTTACATTTCTGGACTGCAATATTCTAAACCACAAAAAACAAAAAAAAAAAAAAAAAGGCCGTCTAATGCGGTTGAAACTATAGTCGGAGTAACCGTGAGTAATTCCCGTGTAATATAAATAAAACACAAATAACAAGTTTAAGGCAAATGGTTCTTGGTATTCCATTGTGTTTAGATAGTGCTTTTTGGCTTCGGGAGTGTTTCCCTTACACCCGATGTGTGTACATGGAATGGACGGCCGACACAAACTCGCTGAAAGTCATTCACAGCACTCATATAAATAGTATTGAATTGATTGTTCTAATACTATTCGCGTGATTGTTTGGTAGCTCTAGCTAGGTATAATATTTTATTTAAGTACTTAGCCAATTTTCGCACCAATTTTCTATGGCACGAATAGTGTGAAATACTGTTATCTATAGATTGTAGTGATTGTACTATAATATATACACCTTAATTTATTGTATGGTGTACCTGTTAGGGAGATTTATTTATACATGTTGTATTGTTTATAATATTATAAGTAAATAATTTGTAGAATAAGGGCACAATTTAGAGGTCGTACGTAAATTATGCAAAACAAAAATGTTGTAAGTTTACGTACTCGTAAAACGGATCAAGTTATTTTTTACTGTCAGGTTTATATTTATTTCTCTACGATCGTGTATGATAAGATGAACGGATATGCATCCATTATTTAAAAATACTTCGAGTTATATTAAACTTAAAATATTAGGCTTTTAATTGATTTATGGCTTATATTTGTTACTTCTATCTTCTACGACAGTGCGTATTTAAATATCCAAAGAGATTTGATTACGTTTTCCCACTAAAAAGAGGCAAATGCATGGAGGTTGTTAGAATTACAGAAAAAAAATAACATTTCCAGGTGTCTGTGATTAGCTCACATACCAATCACAAGAGCCAATCATCAGGAAAAGTATTATTTTCCGAAATTTGGTTGTTAGGTTAATTATTTATTTTATAGAGAAATGTTAAAATGATCCCAAATTAATGATTTATATTTTTACAAATGATATGTAAAGTTATATACATGGCTTGGCGGTAATTGGCCGTTAATGGACGCACGCTTTTTGTCCAACATTGATGGCATTCGTGCATTTCCATCAACGCCTATTGCCTGCTCCTGCAGTAATCCCAGGGGCCTTACAGCTAGCTGTAAAGCAATCCAGTTTAGGTGATGAAAAATTTGGGGTAAGTAATACATGATCGAATAAATAAATATATATTTACAAATGAAATACAAACTTTTGATATAACATTCATTTTCTATATAAAACATTATACATACTAAACGTTTGATCGAAATTTAAAAAACATAATTACAAAATAAAACCATTCAAAAACTATAACAATAATGCGATATACTTCGCAAATGAAATAATTATTATTTGATATACAACTCACTACTAATTCCTATGTTTTGATAGTATTTCAAAAAACATACGAAACTAAACATCGAAACCTTCTGAGATACAATATGTAGTTATTATTTAGCTGTATTTCAAACATAAATATATACCTGGCGCGTCGCCGGCCGCTGCCGCGGCACGTTGGCTTCGCTCGCTCGGCTAGCGCATAGTGATGCACCAGTAACCTAGCACTCTTCCTCGCTTCGCTCGTCGTCGCACCTATATATGACTTTGCTAACAACTGGTTATTGAAATATTACTAGTCTACAACACAAAAAAAAAACGGAATTATACCAAAACTACAAAATATCAGATCATCAATACATAAGAGAAAATTATGTAACTTGAACAGTATATAACATTAGTAGTATACAAAAACATAGTATTTCAGAAGATCGGTTTCTAATGCTGGTATAGATTATAAATAATATACCTACTATAACGAATATCAAATAAAATTCGATCAGTATATGGCAAAAGACAATTATACTCAGTGAACGGTATTGAAATAAAAATATGTAAAATTAATTTCCATCAAATTGGACGCACCCAAAAATTTGTTGCGCGACCGCACACCGTATCTCGGCGCGTTAAGGTTCATGTTCGCGTTATTTTCTGAACTGTGCGGTTTTAACGTTAGTTTGATACCGCGTAAGCAGTTGGCCGTAAGGCCCCTGGACTGTCCTTACTGCACTGCGACTTTGTGTGTTGTATTGTGTAAAGTTTTTAAAATACTGATGCTGCTTTTAACACAGGGTTGCAAGTTAACAATAAGCTTTGATTGTTGTATTAATATTATCATGAACTTGCCATGGGCAGCTCTCTTGGTGCACACTAGTTAATGTAGCCGACATCACCTGAGAGAATCTCTCCAGACAGATATACCTAGATCTAAAAGTACTTGTTTTACCTCTACAGTAATAATAAGCAATAATTATTATTAAATAAGTAGTTTAGCGTTGGAAGCACAATGTTGCGTCTAGTCAAAGCACAGTGAAACATTAAGGTTTTTGTACAATATATTTGTAGTCGCTAAGTAAAAATCTGTAATATTTAAAAATATTTCTATTAGTTATGCAACATGTTCCTTCAAAAAGCCTTCTATAGAACACTCATTGATACACAAAGATAAGGATGTTGAGTCTAGAACAATATTCTCAAATAAGGTATACTTTAATTTTGTTATCAATAAAAAACCGACAATCAAACATAGATTAAATGCACATATTACCTGATTAGATCAAGTATTATGGTTTTAGTCTACTTTTGGTTGGGACATTTTTAATTGCTGATCAGATATATCCATAGTTTTAAATACCTCTGGAGTAAATTAGTTTTATTTACCAATGTTAATTATTTTATCATGAACTCTGTAGCAGCACTAGTAGTATAGTAATATGGTTACAGTATTGATTCTAGTGCCAAATGACCATTGTTTCAGTATAATGTACAAGCACTATGAATCACTATGAGTTTTGTAACTGTCGGTGAATTGTAAGTTTATAATATAGCCTAATGCACTCAACTAGACTTGTAGAGGACTATGTCGTTGTTAACTAAATGTATTGTGGTATTTATTGTAAAGTTTATTACTTGTGACTATGTTATATAAAATGAATTTAATTTTGAGCAATACATATATTGGTTTTATTATGGAAACGTGGTTTTCACCCTTTACTGGATTACTCATGTAAGGTTAAGCCAGCATTGGAAGTATTTACGTAATTTCTGTATAGCAAAAACAAATAATAATATTAATTTCCATAGAGATAGCTTCACTTGATCTTGATGAATCATTATAGCCCATTGGTCCAGTTGGTAGTGAACCTACCTTCTGAGCTTGGGGGCGTGGGTTCGATTCCCACCTAGGACAAACATTTATGTGATGAACATTTGTGTTTGTTCTATATCTGGTTGTAATATCTATTTAAGTATGTATAAAAAAAAATATGTATGTATATCAGTCTCTGGCAGCCATATTACAAGGTTTGCTTAGTTTGGGGTCAGATGACCGTGTGTGCAAAAATTTCCCTAATATTTATTAATTTTATTATAGAAACTGACATGGTTTACCCATATTTTATTTATAAAAAACCGCCTAATGCGGTTGAAACTATATTCGGAGAGACCGGCTTAATCTTACGTGAGTAATTCCCGTGTAATATAAATAAAATATCTTCATCATCAGCCAAAAGTCCACTGCTGGAGTCTCCTTTAGAGCGCCACACTGAACAGCAGTCTGCCATCTGCGTCCACTGGATGCCCGCGTCGTCATAACCCCACGCTTAGCAGGCAGCTTGGTGATCGCAGAGCGTTCGCCATGCAGTAGGAAGCTGCTGCCCACCCTCTGGTGGTATAAGTCATAGTTTTAGGACATACCCAGGCTATCTTACGTTCAACAAAAACCTAGCGAAATATGGTCCTCTTCCGTCCTCGTGATAAGGAAGTTAAGGCTGCGTATAAGGCAAGAAAAATTTCTGATTTCACCCGCGCGTCTCGCATCACCCGCATTAGTGTGAAACACAACCACGGCAGCGCGGCAGTCGCGCGCAGCTAAAGTGTACACAACTCGCGCACTCGACCTTGTAAAGCGGCAAGGAGCAATAACACACAGGATAAGCATAGTGTTGGTGTACTTGGTGTTTTGGCGATTAGCTGAGTTCGGTCGCGACGCGCAAAACCGTAAATTGTTTATTTCACTTTTCAAAATTGTATTTGTTATTTATTTTTAGGTTTTCTACAATATAAAAATAATAAAGTATATAAATTAAATGAATATAACCTAAATAAATTCTCTAATTAAAATATTACGCTGGAGACAGTTTCAGAAAGCTAAACATTAAACTAAACTAAACTAAACCAAACTAAACTAAACTGAACTATGCTATGCTATGCTTTGCTAGGTTGAACTTGCCGGGATAAGACCAAAAAACCCAAAAACCTCGTGGCACGGGGTACCCGACCCCGGGTCATATCTCCTAAACCAGACCTTTAACCCAAAATAAATTACAAAAAAATATTTAGATTTTTACTTTTGAAATCAGTGAGAAATACATTTAAATAGAAATAAAGAGGGGTGAAAACCACCCCCTACCACGCCCCAATTTTGGCTCGAGTTAGTAAAGCTCATTTTAAATTTTAGTAATTTTTTTGCAGATTTTTTAAGGCTGTGGTTTAGGAAATATAACTAGTTCTAGTTTTTAGTTTATATTATAGTCTAAGTTAGGTCTTAAGATTTTGACGACCTGAAATACCCGGCTCCTCAAACATTTTGTCCCAGGTCAATCCAGGCAAGAATAGTTAGCTTCACTGGCTATCCAACGATAGGTCATTTAGTATTTTAAGACTCGTAGGTACATAGTAACTTGAGTTACTAAGTAGCGAGGCGGACCCTAAATACCCGATTTTTTGAAGGTCCATAACTTTGGACACAAAGGTCCAATCAAAAATCTGACGTCATAGGCATCATTTTTTCTGGCAGACGAAGACGTTAAACTCAAAAACTCGGCTTTAGGACCTAACCCTAAGGACCCCAAATTGGGTTTGAAATTACGTAACCGGAATTTCATGTTAAAAATTACAAAAATTTTCAACACAAAAAATTCAGTGGTGTAATAAATAGACTATAAATTATTTTTTTGGCTTTCTACTCTCACAATTTCAGGAAATAAATAATATAAAAAAAAATATGTGTTTGTTTAATTGGTAGGCATAAATAATAATAAAATAGAAACACAGTAAACACACGTGTGTAGAAAATAAAAAGACGCGTCTGATAAGCCCAAATTCGGCTATTTTTGTGCGAATCCTTCGCACAAAAATAGCCTTTCAAAATATTAAAGCGCAAAAATCCGGATAATTTTCGTAATTTTTTTCAAAAAACATCGATTATCTCAGAAACAGTACATATGAGGTCATTTTTGTAAAAATGCTATGTATCTATATAATATATCTATGCTATGCTATGCTTTGCTATGCTATGCTATGCTATGCTATGCTATGCTATGCTATGCTATGCTATGCTATGCTATGCTATGCTATGCTATGCTATGCTATGCTATGCTATGCTATGCTATGCTATGCTATGCTATGCTATGCTATGCTATGCTATGCTATGCTATGCTATGCTATGCTATGCTATGCTATGCTATGCTATACTATACTATACTATACTATACTATACTATACTTTGCTATGCTAAGCTATGCTAAGCTATGCTATGCTATGCTATGCTATACTATACTATACTTTGCTATACTAAGCTATGCCATGCTATGCTATGCCATGCTATGCTATGCTATGCTATGCTATGCTATGCTATGCTATGCTTTGCTTTGCTATGCTATGCTATGCTATGCTATGCTATGCTATGCTATGCTATGCTATGCTATGCTATGCTATGCTATGCTATGCTATGCTATGCTATGCTATGCTATGCTATACTATACTATACTATACTATACTTTGCTATACTATACTTTGCTATACTATACTTTACTATACTATACTTTGCTATACTATACTATACTTGGCTATACTAAGCTATGCTATGCTATGCTATGCTATACTATACTATACTATACTATACTATACTTTGCTATACTATACTATACTATACTTTGCTATACTATACTATACTTTACTATACTATACTTTGCTATACTATACTTTGCTATACTATACTATACTTTACTATACTATACTATACTTTGCTATACTATACTTTACTATACTTTGCTATACTAAGCTATGCTATGCTATGCTATGCTATGCTATGCTATGCTATGCTTTGCTTTGCTTTGCTTTGCTATGCTATGCTATGCTATACAATACTATACTATACTATACTATACTATACTATACTATACTATACTATACTATACTATACTATACTATACTATACTATACTATACTATACTATACTATACTATACTATACTATACTATACTTTGCTATACTATACTATACTATACTTTGCTATACTATACCATACTTTACTATACTATACTATACTTTGCTATACTATACTTTGCTATACTATACTATACTTGGCTATACTAAGCTATGATATGCTATGCTATACTATACTATACTTTGCTATACTATACTATACTATACTATACTATACTATACTATACTATACTATACTATACTATACTATACTATACTATACTATACTATACTATACTATACTATACTATACTATACTATACTATACTATACTATACTATACTTTGCTATACTATACTTTACTATACTATACTATACTTTGCTATACTATACTATACTATACTTTACTATACTATACTTTGCTATACTATACTTTACTATACTTTGCTATACTAAGCTATGCTATGCTATGCTTTGCTTTGCTTTGCTTTGCTATGCTATGCTATGCTATGCTATGCTATGCTATGCAATGCTATGCAATGCTATGCTATGCTATGCTATGCAATGCTATGCTTTGCTATGCTATGCTATGCTTTGCTATGCTATGCTATGCTATGCTATGCTATGCTATGCTATGCTATGCTATGCTATGCTATGCTATGCTATGCTATGCTATACTATGCTATACTATGCTATACTATACTATACTATACTTTGCTATACTATACTTTACTATACTATACTTTGCTATACTATACTATACTTGGCTATACTAAGCTATGATATGCTATGCTATACTATACTATACTTTGCTATACTATACTATACTATACTATACTATACTATACTATACTATACTATACTATACTATACTATACTATACTTTGCTATACTATACTTTACTATACTTTGCTATACTATACTTTGCTATACTATACTATACTATACTTTACTATACTATACTATACTTTGCTATACTATACTTTGCTATGCTAAGCTATGCTATGCTATGCTATGCTATGCTATGCTATGCTATGCTATGCTATGCTATGCTATGCTATGCTATGCTATGCTATGCTATGCTATGCTATGCTATGCTATGCTATGCTATGCTATGCTATGCTATGCTATGCTATGCTATGCTATGCTATGCTATGCTATACTATACTATACTATACTATACTATACTATACTTTGCTATACTATACTATACTTTACTATACTATACTTTGCTATACTATACTTTGCTATACTATACTATACTTTACTATACTATACTATACTTTGCTATACTATACTTTACTATACTTTGCTATACTAAGCTATGCTATGCTATGCTATGCTATGCTATGCTTTGCTTTGCTATGCTATGCTATGCTATGCTATGCTATGCTATGCTATGCTATGCTATGCTATGCTATGCAATGCTATGCTATGCTATGCAATGCTATGCTATGCTATGCTATGCTATGCTATGCTATGCTATGCTATGCTATGCTATACTATACTATACAATACTATCCTATACTATACTATACTTTGCTATACTATACTATACTTTGCTATACTAAGCTATGCTATGCTATGCTATGCTATGCTATGCTATACTATACTAAAATAAACGAAACATGCGAAAGCCCGTTGGTCCAGTTGGTAGTGAACCTACCTTCTGAGCTTGGAGGCGTGGGTTCGATTCCCACCTAGGACAAACAGTTATGTGATGAACGTTTGTGTTTGTTCTATACCTGGTTGTTAATAACTATAATCTATTTAAGTATATATGAATTATTTAATTAAATTTCATTTAATTTATGAAATTTAAATTAAAAAAAAAAAAAAAAGTTAATTATTATTATATTTTTTTATTCAACAAAAATTATATTTTACTTAATCATTTTGATTTTTAGTAGTCTTTCTGACTGTCTCTCTCTCTCTTTCTCTCTCCACACGAAACACTTAGACTCTTGTAACTATATTACCGAGCGTACATAATAATAGATGCCCTAATGATAGATGGCCTAGTCGTATCCATAATTATTAATACCTGTAATTTTTTCATAGTAGCTTTACCTAGTCTGTGCTCTAGGTCATTGGCAACACTTGGTTGCCGCATCTAATGGTCGCGTTCGAGACATAGATTTTTTATGTTATCCATTGTTTGAAAATACAGTAGGTGTTGATATAATCGCACTCGGAAGATAAATCTAGGCGAAAAGCAAGCGCGTGCGTCCTTCCCCGTTGGAGCATAGTGCGGTACTGAGGTTGAACGGAGCATGTTTCGCCATTTAGATGCAAAGCGCAACAGAATAAGGTTGAATATCGGACTTGCCGTTTGACCGAATAGTTGCTTAGAACTAAAGGACGTAAGTCTCAAATCGAATATAATTTATTATGAGAGTACTAATTAATCTAGGTAAATTTTGTCTTAGCACTGGAAAACAAACTATATTTTCCTTCGATGAGTATTTATTTTAGATATGTGACTGAAGTTCTATCCAAGAAAAAATCAAAAAAATCAGCAAAAAGGCACCTTTTTGTAAACAATAAAGTATCGAGTAAATATCTCGCTATTATGTTTCTGTCTTAGTGCCGGAAAGAAAATGAATTGAAAAATCACATATATCAATTATTACGTTGATAGGATATTTGGTTTAGTTAGAATATCATGGCAAATTAGCATGAAATTTCGGAGGCCCCCTCTTAATTGGGCGTGATTAGAAGAGTTCTTCATCCCAGCAATTTGATCACGAGCTTTTTTTTCTTCCCATTGAACAAATTGACTATCCAGTTTGACTACGAGGAAGAACCCTTAACAAATAGATAGTTATTTTCGCTTAATTAGTGTGATTAGTAATTCATCATAGTCAGCCTTTTAACAGTCCACTGCTGGACTTTTAGCCTACCCCGAAAGGGTGATTGGGCCATATCCACCACGCTGGCCCAGTGCGAATTGGTGGATTCACATATGCCATTGAATTCCTTCTCCGTACGTATGCAGGTTTCCTCACGATGTTTTCCTTCGCCGAAAAGCCAGTGATATGAAAAACCGTACATACGCTCCAAAGAGCTCATTGGTACAGGCCCGGGGTTTGAACCCACGACCTCATGCTTTCTAGTCTAGCGGTATCCCAAATGGGCTACCACGGCTAGTGTGACCAGTGTGATTAGTAATTACTAGTGTAATTAAATTGTTGTTTTTAGAGCATCAAAACAAAACAGAAAAACGAGAATGCAGTAGGAAATTAGAAAAGTTACAAACAGACAGTGACTTTCGCGTTCGTAATGTTAGTGTAATTAGATATTGTTGCTTATAAGCTTTAACACAAAACGATAATGTTTCCTATGTCTTATTTGTTTAAATTGCATATAGATAATTAAAAATATATATGTAAATTTGTGTTAACTGTATTGTAAGTGTGAACTCAAGGGTTCGTCTGAAAACCGGCGCTGATAGTCCTTGACTTTCAGCATGTATGCCGAGACGGACCCATTCGACACTGATTGTATCCTTTAGATATAAGTTTTTTGTAAAGGTGTCGAATAAAATTTATTTTCTTTCTTTCTTTCTTTCTTAATGCAGTAAAAAATAAAAAAAGTAACAGACAGTTACTTTCGCATTCGTAATGTTAGTGTGATTAGCGTAAATAGAAAAAAAAAGTTACATATAAGCATCAACACAAAACGATAATGCAGTAGAAAATTAAAAATAACATAGTTACTTTCGCATTTGAAATGTTAGTGTTATTAGATCATTGTTACTTAAATCTTTTAAAAACATCAAACAAAACAGATAAAGGATAATGCAATAGAAATAAAAACAATCTGTTAATTTTCGAATGATATTGAATCATTTAATAAATAACTCTCACTTGTCGATACAGACACTCGTAGATATGCATATAGAAGCTGCTGTTCACAATAGGCTACTGGACTGTTTTTATTTTATTTAATAACAAAAATAATAAAGCCGAGCCATTGACCGAAAACAAAAAAGATATGTTAAAATTAAGGAAGATAATATAACAATTTTAATGTATTGTCTTGTTAGACAGATGGCGTACTATACCTGCAAATGACAACACTTGTAATTACGCTATACATATTCCATAATGACACTCGCTTTCCGGAAAAGGGACAGACCATCCCTTCCTAAATATTAAATTATAATTATATTTTTCACTCCGCCTGTGTTTTTAAAGTAACAAACACCTGTCCGATGGCCTATTGAGAAATCGTTAACAACAGAATTTCACTATCTAGAATGTGATTTGTCTAAAAAATTATGTATTTTTTTTTATATTGTTGATGTCTGCTAGCCTGCTACAAACTCGAGAGAAATCGAGACTCCTTGTCAAAAACTCAGAGTTATTATAAACTTAAAACAGTAACTAAGCATGTAATGCATCACTTGGATTCTCACGAGTTCTGTCAAGTATGTAGAGGCCTAGAGATTTACATCGCTGGATAATGGATAAGGTACCGAAAATCTGTTATTATAATTAAACATTTGCACCAGTCTAGTTTTCTCGCCAAAAATTAAGCTCGAGCGACAATTTACACAAATCGTTAAATGTACATTGCTAATAATATAACTACCTAGTTTGTTATAGTTATACTAATTTATGTAATCTAAAGTAATCTTATACTGTTAAATAGGTACATTTGTGGAGAAAGCCCGAAAAATAATAATGCACCTATTCCTGGCACCAAGCTCGTAATTTTTAAGCTGACAATAACTGTGATTATGCTATATTCTATAGATATAGTATACACACTTGTACCAAGCAGTTATTCAGAAGTGACAGTCAATAAAACCTCATATATCAGCTTATTTTTAGATGTACTACAATCACTGGTTTATTGTCACATAACAATAATTAGCAAGACTAAGCACAGGGTTGCCATAACCTCTTATTACAAATTAACGTTGAAATTTTCACTATGCAATTGAAATACCTAATATTTAAAAAGTTTGCATATGTCCAGACGTAAGAAACAGTGCTAAGATGGCTTAGCACTGTTTCTTAATATCATATAAATAGAATAAGTTTTACTAGCTATGCTAAGCACATTGCGACGGAACGGGAACCGTAATAACATAAACACAATCTAATTGTCAATTCCAAAAACCGACTTCCACAAAATTAGCAAAAAACGCAATTACATATTGTCATCCAAGTAACCGAATTCTACAGTTATTTTGATTTAAAAGTCAAACGCCAACCCATTTTGATGATATTTATATGGAACCAATCTGAAAGTACATATATCCATCCATTATTTTCCAAATCGGTTCTTAAGACGGAGTTATGAGGTAACAAACAAAAAAAAACTAATTGAGAACCCCCTCTCTTTTGAAGTCTGTTATAATCAGCGATCGATATATGTGGTTAAGCCAGGCTCAGTCCGCTTGGGCAGTTGTGTATCGGGGGTATGTTTAAGGATGAGACGTCCCGATACAATGTATGCTAAAAAAAAACCAGCCATATCTCTAACTTAAACCAGGATACATAATATTTATATTATATATAGTGCCACTCTCACCTCACAAGTCCTTGTAAAGGATCCTAAACCTATTTGTAACAACGACTAGATTGTATTTTTATACAACACATTATTATGCTGTGCATTATTATTCTGTACATGATTGCAGGACCGCCAGGGTCTACAATACATAATATTACGAGTACACAGGATAAAATTGCGCTCACCATCTCGACAACGAAACAACTGAAATACTTAGGACGCGTTACAATTCAAAGACAACGCAGCTAATAAGAACCAATACAACACGAATAAAAATTCTTATGTATAATAGGCATGATGACAGTAATCAAGTATCGCCAAAATATTTAACTGATCTAATAAAATAGGATTCCAGGATTTAAAATAATACATTTATTCTCATTTTAATGGCGAGATTAATAATTTATTTGGTAAAATAAATCTACAAAATACAACAATCGGCCATACTAGCTTAAACACCAATCAGAGCGAATTACGTCACGGGTAGGTAAACATCATTTTGTTTCGTATAAGCATACACTGAATCTCTGCATTTTTTACAAATAAATATTGATTTCGCTTTACCTGTCTCAAAAAAAAAATACACTTAATAGTCGTTGTTATCCATTCCCACAACAGACATCAGCGATGGAACAAGGATTTACCAAGGCAAATTCCGCTATTTTGCCTAGAGTTGATTCATTGATGGTGGGAGTGTTCCTGGCTTCAAACAAAGACTTCTGTTCAGCGGAATTTAGAAGCGTCAAAACTTCTATGTACGTACTTTAATTCATCATATACCCAACAATGTAAGCGTTTAAAATGTAAGATAAGTTTTGTATGGGTGTTTTGTTTTTTTTAGGACGTAAACAAATGACTTATTTGGAGTTTTTATAGATGTGTTCAGATGTGTTGTTGCACTGAGGGACCACAGACTATACACCACATATATATTTTCGAAGTCATATTTATTGCGCAAAATAACTTGATTTAGTTTATAGTAGTATATTCCTTGGTATAAAGACTTTATAGGCTCCTAAAGTTCTTTTTTTTTTTTTTTCTTTGGCAAAAGTTTAAATAACATTTTTGCCAGCAACAAGTATTGCCGAAGAGAGAAAATAGAAGACGGAATTTAGAATCTATTAGCTGAAACAAAGAAAATATCTTTTATAATACAGAGGTGAATTAATGTTATAACAAAACAAAATGAACACTTATTACAATTATTATGTTACTTATATTATAGGGCTGCAAAATTAAAATAACTACAATTTAATATTATTTACAGAAATAAAATTTTATAATGAAGCGATTGAAGGAGGTTTTATGTTTACTGTTGACGACGTTGAGGTACTGAGACTACTGACCCGTGACGTAGTGACAGACGCCATGACACCGGCAAGCGTTTTGGCGTGATTTTGAAACTTAAAATTTTATTGTCATTTTATTCCATAAAAACCTTTATTTTTTAAAGAAATATCATATATTTTTGACATATTGGATGCTTCTGAATAACATAGAATAGATTTTGAAAATCAGTCATCATGCCTATTCTGCACTTATACTAATGTCTTGTGTGGTATCATATTGGTTTTCATTAGCGCTGTTGGCTTGATTCGAAACGCGCCCTATGGATACCACTGTGTTTAGGTAAACAGCCCCAGCAGGTCTAGCACGGCCCGTGGACAAATTGTCTTTCTACCGTTTATACTCGCTAGGAGAAGATAAATATAAATATTCTAGCTCTGTTGCGTCTACCTGCGGATAAGAACAGTAAAAAGAAAATTTGTCCACCGAGCATGCTAGGCCTGCAGGAGGCCAATTCATTTCACGTGGATTTGCAATATGGGGCTGTTTCATTTTCCTATATTAGAGTACAATAAAGTTTAATTTCGAGACCCTTATAGAAAACAAAGCAATAGTTTTAAAAAAACCTAATTTTGTATTCTAAAGAAATGCAAGCGTAAATATATTGTACAACTTGGTAATATTAGCACTTACTTTAAAATTGAGATCGTTATTATGCGGCCAAAGCTCTGATTGCAATAGTTACGTATATAGAATACGTACGTCATAAAAAAAAAAGCAAAAAGGTACATATTCTAGGACTACTAAAATTTTTCGCTGATAATCACTCTTAAATGAATACATAATCTCGTGTCATCGATCAATTGTAACAAAGTGACTCACCAGAGAACCAGTCTCTGACATAGCTCAGTGTATTAGCAAGCTGAAGTGACAGTGGGCCGGTCATCGGTCGCAGAACTGACCGCTAGGTTAAGACATGTTTTAGAGTGGAGACCACGAATCAGCAAACATACTGTAGGGCTCCTTGAGCCTCAATGGGGTGATGATACACTAAGGCAGTTAGCAGTCGAAGCTTGGAATGAGTGGCGTGCCTTAGCAGAGGCTTATGTCCAGCAGTGGACTAAGGTGGGCAGATTATGATGATAAATCGTCTTTGTAATCTATAAATAAGCATAATTAATGAAAAAGAAAAACAAAACAAATAAACATCAAAAGGGTCTTTATGAACATAGTAAAAAGCTGCGCCACCGCCCGGTAAGAATGCTGATATTAGCAGTCTATTAAAAATATAGTTATCATAGATAAGTCCAATAGAAAAAATTGCTCAGTTTTCTAACAGAAATAAAATTGGGCGGGACAGGGCCACTCGGCCGCGCTTTATAACTAAACTTAAGTATATCACATTGAAATTTATGAACTAAGTACTCGATAGTACAACACTCGATCCCGGCGCGATATCTGATTCACAACCTTGCACTCCAACCCACTAATAAAACTAAATAAATAAACAATTTAATCCTATGTAATATACGGTAAATTCAATGATTTTAACAATCTGAGTCATTCAAAATGGAATTTAAAGTCCATTCTGTCAGTTAATCCTCTATAGGTTCTGCTACGTTACTGTGTGCTATCGATGTATGTACGCACCAATGACGATATTATCGTTGGTACGCACCATGTAAAACATTCTGTGCGCCAAATGTAAAGAATATTCCAAGTTCCGTGCTCACTGATATCAATATTACGTAAATTAATACTACACCATATAACACTATGTCTATAACCAAGGAAGAGAAGATAGACGAGGAAAGATAATAGCTGAACATTAGAGCGTAGCACGGAAAGCGTAAAAACGGTATAAACTTAGATGGCACCGTATTTTGAGCGTGCTATAGGTTGTCTCGAACTTCCGTAAGCGCTGCAGTCAGATAGCGTACGAAAGGGTTCTACAAATTACCGTAGCGCTAGTATCGCAGTCAAGTTTCGCAACATTTCAAGAGAATAAAGAAAAGCGCCATCTACTGGTATGGGTTGTGCTTCTCGTTTTTAGGCAAATTTCCGAGTTACACTCTAATGTTCCGCTATTGTCTTTCCTCTTTATTAGTATATCTTCCTTGCTATAACGAAATAGCTACATACGATAATACAAATTCGTAACTAAAACAATAACCAATTCACATAAATTCGGATATAATAGACTTAATTTTAATCGTGGACCCAACATAAAATGTTTTACAGCTGACGGCGAAGGTACAGCGGCTCGATTTATTTTCGCTGTTCGCTCGTCTGATTTCGCACGAAACGAAAGTATTATATTGATAGAAAGTAAATTCGAATGGTTCAAACCACTCGTTGCGTTAGCGAGTGATATGATTAATTAAAAATGCTACTTTTGTTTGGGTTTCATTCGGAAGTCAGTTCGCATATTTTCATGCGAAATAACATACGAGCGATTCAAAAATCGAGCCCCTGTTTATATACTCTAAACGTCACGAGCCTGATATAATGGTGACACGCACATAATCAGGTTTTATCAACACTTCACCTACAATTTAAATTATTTACTACCTAAATACAAATAGTGTCGACACGCCAATCATTTGAGATATAATTATTTTATACCAGTATTATAAACGTAGGAAATCTATGGCAAATGGTACGCGCAATCTTTATCATACATTTTGAATTAAATCCCGTTTGGAAACGGTCTCTCAGATTACAATGTTTATTTACAAAGATATCGCAGAAATCGTCGGTCCATCGATCGTACAGAGTTCTCAATAACAGCGAGGTGACATTGAATCACTCCGTGCACGATACGCTCAACAACCCGCGCTAGTCTACGGACCGCGCTGGTGCGTGGGTCAGCGGTCGGGCGCGGGCGGCGGCGGGGGCGCGCCCTCGGTGGGCGCGGGCGTGCGGTCGGTGCGCGCGTCCGCGTCGGTCGCGTTGCGCAGACGCTCCGCGAAGGCCGCGCGCGCCGCCGCGTCGGACACGCGCCGCCAGCCCGCCGCCGCCGCGCCGCGCATGGCGTACTGCGACTCCTCAAACCCGGAGCGCAGGCCGAGGATGATGCTGAGCGCCGAGGCGTCCTGCTCGTGGCAGCCCGAGTACCGGTACTGCGGCTTCTTGTCGAACCGGCAGCCGGCCGACTGGGCGCCCAGCGGCATGATGCAGTCGAGCGTGAGCGCGCACCGGATCCAGGGGCGCATCACGTCGTGCGTGCGCGGCGTGCCCGCCACCACCAGCCGCGTGGCCTCCACCATCTGCACGAACAGGAAGTCGTCGAGGCTGGCGTGCAGGTAGTGGAACATGCGCGGGTGCGTCAGCGAGGTGACGGCGGCGCGCCGCGGCCACGCGCCGCACCCGCCCGGCGCCGCCGCCGCGCGCGCCCACGCGCCCGCCAGGGCCGCGGCGCCGCCCGTCCACCGCAGCCACGACTCGCAGAATATCACGCCGCCCACGCGGCTCAGCGCGTGCTGCTCCACGTACAAACACACCACGAGTTACATTACAACTAGACAATTATGATATAGTATATTGTACTTTAGCTGAATTTCGCTGTACCTAAGTTAATCCTACTAATATTATAAATAAATGTTTGCTGAATAAATTATTTTGATTTTTAATCTCAGCAATTTGTTTTCTTTTAGTAAGACACGATTTTATCAGATCTTAATTATTTCTTCATATTCCGTATGCCTCTAGTTTAGAACCCATATTATGTAATAGTTATTATTTATTTATCAAAACAGTTTCCCCCTGGCTTCGCATAACATCTCACGCATTTTCACTCTTCCGTCATTTGGTCATGTATTTTGGAGATCCTCTCAGGACGTGACCTCAACATGGCATCCTGATGTTCAGCATCACGAAAATCGCTAAACCATTTGTGGTTCATATTAAGGCTGGGTATAAGGCCAGAAAAATTTCTGATTTCACCCGCGCGTCTCGCATCACCCGCATTAGTGTGAAACACAACCACGGCAGCGCGGCAGTCGCGCGCAGCTAAAGTGTACACAACTCGCGCACTCGACCTTGTAAAGCGGCAAGGAGCAATAACACACAGGATAAGCATAGTGTTGGTGTACTTGGTGTTTTGGCGATTAGCTGAGTTCGGTCGCGACGCGCAAAACCGTAAATTGTTTATTTCACTTTTCAAAATTGTATTTGTAATTTATTTTTAGGTTTTCTACAATATAAAAATAATAAAGTATATAAATTAAATTGAAATAACCTAAATAAAACTAAACTGAACTATGCTATGCTATGCTTTGCTAGGTTGAACTTGCCGGGATAAGACCAAAAAACCCAAAAACCTCGTGGCACGGGGTACCCGATCCCGGGTCATATCTCCAAAACCAGACCTTTAACCCAAAAAAAATTACAAAAAAATATTTAGATTTTTACTTTTGAAATCAGTGAGAAATACATTTAAATAGAAATAAAGAAGGGTGAAAACCACCCCCTACCACGCCCAAATTTTGGCTCGAGGTAGTAAAGCTCATTTTAAATTTTAGTAATTTTTTTTCAGATTTTTTAAGGCTGTGGTTTAGGAAATATAACTAGTTCTAGTTTTTAGTTTATATTATAGTCTAAGTTAGGTCTTAAGATTTTGACGACCTGAAATACCCGGCTCCTCAAACATTTTGTCCCAGGTCAATCCAGGCAAGAATAGTTAGCTTCACTGGCTATCCAACGATAGGTCATTTAGTATTTTAAGACTCGTAGGTACATAGTAACTTGAGTTACTAAGTAGCGAGGCGGACCCTAAATACCCGATTTTTTGAAGGTCCATAACTTTGGACACTAAGGTCCAATCAAAAATCTGACGTCATAGGCATCATTTTTTCTGGCAGACGAAGACGTCAAACTCAAAAACTCGGCTTTAGGACCTAACCCTAAAAACCCCAAATTGGGTTTGAAATTACGTAACCGGAATTTCATGTTAAAAATAACAAAAAAATTCAACACAAAAAATTCAGTGGTGTAATAAATAGACTATATTTATTTTTTTGGCTTTCTACTCTCACAATTTCAGGAAATAAATAATATTAAAAAAAAAATATGTGTTTATTTAGTTGGTAGGCATAAATAATAATAAAATAGAAACACAGTAAACACACGTGTGTAGAAAATAAAAAGACGCGTCTGATAAGCCCAAATTCGGCTATTTTTGTGCAAAGAATGCCTTTCAAAATATTAAAGCGCAAAAATCCGGAAAATTTTCGTAATTTTTTTCAAAAACCATCGATTATCTCAGAAACAGTACGTATGAGGTCATTTTTGTAAAAATGCTATGTATCTATATAATATATCTATGCTATGCTATGCTATGCTATGCTATGCTATGCTATGCTATGCTATACTTTGCTATACTATACTATGCTATGCTATGCTATGCTATACTATGCTATGCTATGCTATGCTATGCTATGCTATGCTATGCTATGCTATGCTATGCTATGCTATGCTATGCTATACTATACTATACTTTGCTATACTTTGCTATACTATACTATACTATACTATACTTTGCTATACTATACTTTGCTATACTATACTATACTATACCATACCATACCATACCATACCATACCATACCATACCATACCATACTATACTATACTATACTATACTATACTTTGCTATACTTTGCTATACTATACTATACTATACTATACTATACTATACTATACTATACTATACTATACTATACTATACTTTGCTATGCTATACTATACTATACTATACTTTGCTATACTATACTGTACTATACTTTTCTATACTATACTATACTATACTTTGCTACACTATACTATACTATACTATACTTTGCTATACTATACTATACTATACTATACTATACTATACTATACTTTGCTATGCTATACTATACTATACTTTGCTATACTATACTGTACTATACTTTGCTATACTATACTATACTATACTATACTATACTATACTATACTATACTATACTATACTTTGCTATGCCATACTATACTATACTATACTATACTATACTATACTATACTATACTATACTATACTTTGCTATGCTATACTATACTATACTATACTTTGCTATACTATACTGTACTATACTTTGCTATACTATACTATACTATACTATACTATACTTTGCTATACTATACTATACTTTGCTATACTATACTATACTATGCTATGCTATGCTATGCTATGCTATACTATACTATACTTTGCTATACTTTGCTATACTATACTATGCTATACTATACTATACTATACTATACTATACTATACTATACTATACTATACTTTGCTATACTAAGCTATGCTATGCTATGCTATGCTATGCTATGCTATGCTATGCTATGCTATACTATACTATACTAAAATAAACGAAACACGCGAAAGCCCGTTGGTCCAGTTGGTAGTGAACCTACCTTCTGAGCTTGGAGGCGTGGGTTCGATTCCCACCTAGGACAAACAGTCATGTGATGAACGTTTGTGTTTGTTCTATACCTGGTTGTTAATAACTATAATCTATTTAAGTATATATGAATTATTTAATTAAATTTCATTTAATTTATGAAATTATTAATTTAAAAAAAAAAAATGTTAATTATTATTATTATTTTTTAATTCAACGAAAATTATATTTTACTTAATAATTTTGATTTTTAGTAGTCTTTCTGACTGTCACTCTCTCTCTTTCTCTCTCCACACGAAACACTTAGACTCTTGTAACTATATTACCGAGCGTACATAATAATAGATGCCCTAATGATAGATGGCCTAGTAGTATCCATAATTATTAATACCTGTAATTTTTTCATAGTAGCTTTACCTAGTCTGTGCTCTAGGTCATTGGCAACACTTGGTTGCCGCATCAAATGCTCGCGTTCAAGCCATAGATTTTTTATGTTATCCATTGTTTGAAAATACAGTAGGTGTTGATATAATCGCACTCGGAAGATAAATCTAGGCGAATAGCAAGCGCGTGCGTCCTTCCCCGTTGGAGCATAGTGCGGTACTGAGGTTGAACGGAGCATGTTTCGCCATTTAGATGCAAAGCGCAACAGAATAAGGTTGAATATCGGACTTGCCGTTTGACCGAATAGTTGCTTAGAACTAAAGGACGTAAGTCTCAAATCGAATATAATTTATTATGAGAGTACTAATTAATCTAGGTAAATTTTGTCTTAGCACTGGAAAACAAACTATATTTTCCTTCGATGAGTATTTATTTTAGATATGTGACTGAAGTTCTATCCAAGAAAAAATCAAAAAAATCAGCAAAAAGGCACCTTTTTGAAAACAATAAAGTATCGAGTAAATATCTCGCTATTATGTTTCTGTCTTAGTGCCGGAAAGAAAATGAATTGAAAAATCACATATATCAATTATTACGTTGATAGGATATTTGGTTTAGTTAGAATATCATGGCAAATTAGCATAAAATTTCGGAGGCCCCCTCTTAAACGGAGCGGAGTTCTCATAAATATTTTGTCAAGTTTTTGTTTGTTAGGTACATTCTTTACTCATTTTTTCTTTTATAAATTCAAAATTTTAGTTTCCAGATAGAAACAGATGTATTATTGACAGGACGGCAAATTGCAGAGTTGTACAATGGCGTCGATTCTGCCATACCACTCACTAAACTAAAACAATGTGACAGGACTAAAATTATCTGCCTCTCTTTTAATTTTTATATGTGAGAGAAGGATGACAATTTTAGAGCTGTCAAATTTAGTTTAGGACCTGTAAAAGGCTCCAAAGGCTATATACTATTAGGCAGATGGTGTGCTACGCTTTGTAAATCACGTGATGGATTCTATGCTAGTCCATTTTATTAGGAAAATGCAGGAAAATGTCACGAAAATGCAATATTTAAATTGTTTTGTTGGTTGTTTGACAAAATAAATAACCGACGGGACTGGCTGAAACCTATAACTTTTTTGGCCTATCGAAAAAGTTTTAAATAAAAAGATTTTAAGCAATTTGCGATAAATGTATTCCTTAGTTGATTTCTACCGGACTTTTCACTGTCCAGGTACCCTAAAGTTTAAAATCTGTCGCCAAGCACCGATGTGTTCTGGCAGCACCATGGCGGTACCCCTACCCATTTAGGACTAAGACTTGACTTGACTTGTCTGAGACTTTGAAAATGAACAAAATTTTGCAAAGAATCTTAAAAACATATTAATTAGAAAGTGTTATTTATTATTCAGTAGAAAGTTTTCTTAACGATAAAACATTATAAAACAGATCGGGCCGCTCCATATTTCTGCACCATATATATAAATTGCCATACCCTAATTGGGTCATTATGTTTATATAAGTTTTCACCTATTTAGCATAATGTGCAATAAATTATTTGACTTTGACTAAGTTCCGTTGTAAAACAATGCTGTATATTGTCGTTTAATATACCAATAGGAATAAAAGCCCAATGAACTAATTAATAACCATCAAATTACTATTATTTTATCTACTAATAGCATTGCGCCACGCCAGCGCTAGAATTCTATAAAATTGTCACGAAACCAAAGGACATAAAATGTCCGGAAACTATCCCAATAACGCAAATAGTCACGCAACAAACGACGTCGTCGCACGCCATTCGTCTGGCGTGACGTGACCACTGCGCCCAGTACACCTACATCAACGGTCTCATTTTCATAACGCCTATCATCTGGAAGCTAAAAGTTTTACTCCAGCTAACATATTAATTATATAGTTATATTAGGTATGATATTAATGCTTAGTTATTTTGTTATTTATTTGGTTTCTTTCTATTCAGATCAACTGCAAGGACCGGCTCAAGACCGTCGCGTTGGTCATCCACTGCTAGGTAAATATTTATTATTATTATGGTTCTGAATATGTCATCATCATCATCAGCCAGAAGATGTCCACTGCTGAATATATCCCTCCCCCTTTACCCTCCATACTGAACGACAGCCTGCCTTTTGCATCTTGGATGCCCGCGACTCTCACAATGTCGTCGATCCATCCAGTGGGAGGCCTACTTACGCTGCATCTGAATATGCAGAGACTTGTGACGTTTCTTTATTTGTAACTTTTATTTCTGGTGTGCACAATAAATCGTTTATATCTATAGGATTACGCGGAAAGGGTGTATTAAGTCGAATAGGGTCCGATATACTCATGATTAACCAATAACGGACTAGTAAGACTCTACTGTATATCTTATCGCGCTCATAAAACAGATAGAAGTATTAACTGAGGGTGTGAGGCGAGCAATCAATGCAATCACAGGATGCGTGACACACCGCCGCGCGGCGCCGCGCTATCGGCCGGCACCGATCTCTATCAGGAGTTACGATAACAGCGGTGCGCGCACACTCACCAGTGGGCTGGCCACCACTTGAACCACTTCACCATGCCTAATACTACCAGCTTCACTACGTGAATGAGGTGTCACAGCGGTGATTCATTAGGATACGCAGCCCGCGCCGGCGCCGGCGTCGCCGCAGAGCAGAGCGGCACATGACCAACCTACAGACTGTTCAACAACTAGCCCCGCGGATATTTTTCAACAGTTTCCATAGTACAATAATAGTAACATAATTTTTAACTACAGCGCCACGCCTATGCAAGGATTAATTTAATCAAATTTAACATTGTGGTTTTTAG
The DNA here is from genome assembly GCA_932305915.1 of Agriopis marginaria. Lineage (NCBI taxonomy): Eukaryota > Metazoa > Arthropoda > Insecta > Lepidoptera > Geometridae > Agriopis > Agriopis marginaria. The sequence continues at coordinate 598,919 of OW029919.1, forward strand.
GGTGTGCCTGATAAGTAGAAAGGAACTCCAGAGGCTAGACCGCCTGTATCGTATTTGGAACGGCGCGGACGATAGGAGGCCAGCGGTCGCATGAGCAGTACCTGTATGATGAGGGGGCGCACGGCGTGGATACACTCGTCGCTCACGTGCGAGGGAAACTCCGACAGGTCCAGGTCCACCACCGCGCACTTCGACGAGTTGCAATACGACGAAACCTGGACCAACATAACAAGATTATATTATTGCAGAGGAACAACTCTTCAAATAACTGCAGTCAACTGTACACCGGCTCAGCAGTAACGTATGTGAGCGTGGTACTCACGATGGCCAGCGAGGCGGGCTTCAAGCCGATGTTGTAGAGCAGCAGCGTGTAGGGCAGGGTGGCGGCGTGCAGCACGAACTCGACGGCCATGGCGTGCGCGTCGCCGCGCGCGTACGTCACCAGCGCCGGCAGCGTGGTGTTGCGCCAGCGCTCCACGCCCTGCCCCGCCAGCCCCAGCAGGCGCAGGTAGCGCTCCTCCTCCACTAGGTGGTTCTCCGACACATCGCGCAGGTTCTCCTGCACCGACACAGACTCCTGAATGTCAACATGCAACCTATTAGCCGTTGCAACCATTTCCTATGTATATATAACGGGTGTTACTCACATGTAGCTGGAGGAATGACATGATTACTACATCTGAGTGATGAACACATACAACATGTTAGGTACGTGGAAACTTTATTGGGGACAGTAAAGGCACCTTGTCATTATAGCTCAATTATACACGTTACAAGTACTTTTTCACTTTAAAAACTAATAAATAAATTAGTGGTTTAGCAAGAAAAATTATATTTAAGACAAAATAAACCGGCCAAGTGTGAGTCGGGCTCACGTACTGTGGGTTCCATTCCACCACAAAATAGAATAATTAATAATAAAAAATAGACTTCTAAATTAGGTACATAATTATGGCATTTCAATTCGGTGAGACGTATTATAAGGTGATCTAAGTAGCTGAATATGTTGCTTAACTTGGTAATGAACAGAAATTTATCATATATTATCATTTATAATTGTCATTTATTATCATTTTAAATATATTATCTTTTATAATATATCGAGTCGTACTTGGCCACTAATTATTATATGTTGACTTTAGAGTGTGTACTATAATCATGACAAGTTTGACGCTTGTACGTATTACCGTCTTTACATTAGAGCAATTATAAAAATATGATTTTGAGTGTAGGTTTAGCAATAGGATCCCGTTTTTAGCCTTTGGGTACGGAACCATAAAAAACTTAACTTTAGTTAGAGTACTGGAAAATCTTAGCATAAATCTTTTACTGTAAATTTTAGTACAAATTCAATAGGCAACAGGACTGATTATTTTTAATTGTCTAGGAAAAAAGCTGACCACAAACTAATAGAACCGATGACCAAAAACAAAATTTAAATTTAGTAAAATAAATATTAAGGAATATTCAAAATTAAGGAAGATATTTTAATGAGTGCATTATACATTCAAAAGACTTCACTTGTAAGTGCGCCATACAAATTCCATACTGACACTCGCTTAGCAGGTAAGGGATAGAACTCACCTTCCTAATAAATAATTTGATATATAATATAAATATATGAATAAAGTGTTTAGGCTACAAGCCTCTAAGTAGTCTCCACTACTTTAGTGGGGCATACTTATGACAGTAAAATAAATTAGATGAGCGGTATGGCCTTAATGGCTTTAGTCTGCCCAATAATGGGGTAAATAATTTAATGAAAATAGAACAATATTTAAATTATATAACATTGTTTAAATTATAGAACATTGTTTAAATTTCCGTTTTAATTTTAACTAACGAGATAGGTATTACAATTTCACTTTCATTTAAAAACCTGAGTAATTAGCACATGTATAAAACCCATTTTTATTTATTTATTTTATCCTTAACTTAAATATCAGGAATGTCACAAATTTGTTTTATGCACTCTTACAATCTACTATTTAGACTGTTTTGTAAATTTGTAGGATTTTGTGGACCAAGGTTAAAAAGTGCCAAATCTAGGTTATATTGCAATTGTACACTCTTCTCACTTAATTTTGGTTGTTATTTCTGAAAGAGTAACAATTTTCTAAGACTGTTTGCCCTGAGAGCACAGGGCGGTTTTGGGGTTGACTATGCCTCCTCATGCCTCTACCCAAACTGTAACTAAAACAAGAGCACCGACGACAGCCGCAATAACATTGCCAATGTTGAAACCAAACTGTGGACTTTTATCAACGTAGCTACCTGCATAATTCATTGGAGCACAAGATTATTTGGTTCTTTGCCAGAGATATTGTAACGTTCCATGATCGTTACCTACTCCCAAATTCATGGCAAATGGCACATACGCTAGAAGCCAAACTTAACGAATAAAAAAGGTCACTACTATGACATAAACATTGTTGACAGAATGAAGGTGATTGACGTAATGTCAGTCAGTTTCATTCCGCTATGCAAAAAACAATTTTGTTTTAAGACAAAGGAATTATAAAGTCAGTTTTAAAGATTCGGGTATATAAATATCGTATTCTTTCTAGAAGGAATAGCCTATATATAGGACTCGAAATAAAAACTGGGTCATACGTGCAGATGTACTCCAGTGAGAAAGTCGCTCAGAACTTAACCTTATATCTTACAATCAACTTGTTAGCCCGTCTTCAATCGGGCTCCTACCCTCTACGCCAATTCTCCGACCACGTACGAGTCGCCACGCTGTCGTGACGCTACGTCTACTTCCCTTCTACTACGTCGGTCGTACTCCGGCCACGCACAAACTTCTGGAACTACTACGCGCAGACCGCACTCCGGTCACGCCTGAGAAAAAGCTCACGAAGCCGTCTCGTCGCTGCGCTGCCCTGCGGACATCCTACGTGCCACGAGCCGCGTCGAGCCACGCGGCGATCGGCGCCCCAGCTCTTCAAGCTAAGTCTCAAAACAAGGGACCAACACGTTTTTTATCGCCATCACCTTCCGAGTTCACACGACCCTCAGTCTCCTGTAAATTCATTCTTGCTTGATTAAATCTTAACTTATACTATCTTAAACTCTTTCTTTTGAAACTCCTACCCACTGCTAGGTAGAACTTCACCAAGCTTCACTTGGTGAACGTTTCAGTGGCGCCCAACGTGGGGCGCCACTGAAACGTTCTAGTACACGGAGTACCTACCACTGTCATAATGGATAACGGAAAACAATTCATAAGTCAAAAACTACAGCAACTATATTCGAAATATAAAGTTCCTAATGTTCGATACACCCCAAAGTATACCCCACAGGTCAACTCAGTAGAACGCTACAATAAAACAATCATGATAGCTGTCTCAACATTTATCGAAGACGACCACCGGGCCTGGGATGTAAACCTACCAAAAATACAATTCGCACTAAATACAGCGGTTAGTGAGGTTACAGGCTATACACCATCATTCCTGGTATTCGGTAGGGAATTAGTAACATGTGGTTCTCATTACGTTGATCCTGATCTTACTGACAAATTAATATTCTCACCTAGAGATGAATACGCAGAAAATGTAGGCAACTTAAGGAAAATCTTCGATCAAGTGCAAAGCTCTCTCATCAAATCACATTCTAGAAACTCAAGACTTTACAACCTACGCCGTAAGAACGTTGAATTTAATGCAGGTGACATCATATGGAAAAAAACTTATTATCAAAGTGACAAGGACAAACGGTTCTCAAAGAAACTAGCACCGAAATTTATTAAATGTACTATTAAAACAAAACTATCACCTCTAGTATACGAACTTACGGACATGCAGGGTAAAAATATAGGCTCTTGGCATGTCAAAGACTTCAAAATAACAAACTATACATCCTAACTACATACAAAAAAAAAAAATAAACAATAAAATAAAAAAAAAATAAAAAAAAAAAAACAAAAAAAAAACCCGCCAACTCTACTAAATACTAAAAATTAATATTTTACCACTATAGCTTCCCTCTGAAGAAAATCTAATTAATCTTGCATCTAAAACTTGATATTAACATCTAAAAATTTAAAAATACCTGACTTGAAAAAAAAAAAAACTTAGAAATATTTTTATTTACATATATCGTATAATATCTATTTATGTATGTCTATTAAATATCAGAAATAGGGCGGTTAGTGTACTCTAAAACTGAAAGCCTTCACACTAAGAGCGGTTATTGCAAACTCTTTAAAAAAAAAGCCTCTAAATTGCTAGGAGCGGTACTCGTGAACTCCATAAAAAAGCCCAAAACACGAATATTAATTAAAATAACCTTTTGTATACTAGGTAATTCAAGTCAGTCGTCAATATAGCTATAGCAAACTAAACACTTATAGTTACCTTGATTTAACTCGATCGATACATTGATAACTTATCAAAAGTCACCTAGACTACAATCGCTACCTACAATCTCTTGGTCCTAAACTAGTATACCACTACTTACTCTCTTTGACGTACTAACTAGCAAAATAGTTCCTTATTTTGTTAGCTTTTCTTTTATTTTGCTGCTTTTAAGTATTGTATCTAACATTCTTAACAGCAAAATGGAGAACCCACCGGTATTCTTGCCGTCTGTATAGGTGCCACTAAAGCATTTATACAGCGATACCGGACTCTTCACAGTACGCCACAAGTCTTATTGGGAACTTCAGACCATGGCATCCTGATTACATTAATTTTACACTCGAGCCTACTTAATGTTAACATATTAGACTCAACCCTGGACGGGGAAGGTGTAAATTATAACTAGGATGCTAGAGAGGTCAGCGAATTTTCTTGAGCAAAAATTCTTAACTGAAAAAGGGGGTATGTAACGTTCCATGATCGTTACCTACTCCCAAATTCATGGCAAATGGCACATACGCTAGAAGCCAAACTTAACGAATAAAAAAGGTCACTACTATGACATAAACATTGTTGACAGAATGAAGGTGATTGACGTAATGTCAGTCAGTTTCATTCCGCTATGCAAAAAACAATTTTGTTCTAAGACAAAGGAATTATAAAGTCAGTTTTAAAGATTCGGGTATATAAATATCGTATTCTTTCTAGAAGGAATAGCCTATATATAGGACTCGAAATAAAAACTGGGTCATACGTGCAGATGTACTCCAGTGAGAAAGTCGCTCAGAACTTAACCTTATATCTTACAATCAACTTGTTAGCCCGTCTTCAATCGGGCTCCTACCCTCTACGCCAATTCTCCGACCACGTACGAGTCGCCACGCTGTCGTGACGCTACGTCTACTTCCCTTCTACTACGTCGGTCGTACTCCGGCCACGCACAAACTTCTGGAACTACTACGCGCAGACCGCACTCCGGTCACGCCTGAGAAAAAGCTCACGAAGCCGTCTCGTCGCTGCGCTGCCCTGCGGACATCCTACGTGCCACGAGCCGCGTCGAGCCACGCGGCGATCGGCGCCCCAGCTCTTCAAGCTAAGTCTCAAAACAAGGGACCAACACGTTTTTTATCGCCATCACCTTCCGAGTTCACACGACCCTCAGTCTCCTGTAAATTCATTCTTGCTTGATTAAATCTTAACTTATACTATCTTAAACTCTTTCTTTTGAAACTCCTACCCACTGCTAGGTAGAACTTCACCAAGCTTCACTTGGTGAACGTTTCAATATTAATGGAATATAATACCTAGTATTACCTGATGGATATAAGAATGGTAATCCCGCTTCCAAATTTTCCCTGAACAGGATATAATTAAATGCCCGTTTAATAAATATTCGAGACATTTTTGCACACACGGTCATCTGACACCAAACTAAGCAAAGCTTGTGATATGGCTGCCAGAGACTGATATACATACATATATATTTTAAATACATACTTAAATAGATATTAACAACCAGATATAGAACAAACACAAATTTTCATCACATAAATATGTGGGAATCGAACCCACACCCCCAAGCACAGAAGGCAAGTTCATTGCCAACTGGACCAATGGGCTATCTGTTTTCTTTATTTTTCATCAATTGAGAAATGAGGTTTCCTTTTTCTGATTTGCTACTTGCTACTTTCTTTGTTTTCTTTTAACTGTGCATATGGCAGGAGTCAATAGGAGAAAAGGTAAACAAGGTTTCTATTTCTGATACAAAAACCAGCAGTCACATAGGGCTGTTGCCAAGGGGAGTTCTGTCCCCACTGTTTTGAGTAGCAGTGGTAAAATAACTCACTGAACTCCTCTCCAAGAAGGTATTGACGCTGCTATATATTATTGACGGCTGGTAAATGCACAATACAATCCAAACAGGACGTCAGTGCAGGTCTCTTCACCCCCAAGTTAATTAAGAATCTATTATAATCTATATACAGTCAAAACCGTTTATAGCGACATCGTTTAGAACAACATACCGGTTAAAGTGACCAAAATCAAAGGTCCTGGCTGAATGTTATATGACCGCCTTATCGGTTGTTACAACTATCGGTTTTTACGACTCAATATGAGTAGTCCCTTCGATGTCGTTATAACAGATTTTGACTGTATATATAAAAGCGAAATTCATCTACTCACTCATTCACTCATTAAACACGAAATCTCGAAAACCACTTGACCTACGAAGCTGAAATTTGGCAGGTAGATTCCTTATAGGGTGTAGAGGTCCACTAAAAAAGGATTTTGCGATAGGGCCGAATTAAGGGGGGGCAAATGGAGGTTGAAAGTTTGTATGAAAGTCCTTTGTTTTTTATGTTAGGGCCATGAAATTTAGTATTCAGGGTAATGATGGCTTAAAATAAATAAATACTGTATATTTTTTTAATGGATTAAGGAGGCGATATGGGGTTTTTAATTTTTTGTTGAAAGTTTTGTAATTACGAAGCTGAAATTTGGCAAGTAGATTCGGTGGTCCGCTCAGAAAGGATTTTGCTAAAGGGTTGAATTAAGGGGGGCAAAAGGGGGTTGAAACATTAGATGAAAGTCTATGCGTACGAAGTCGCGGGCAACAGCTAGTATGTATATATAAGCAAAATACAACTCACAAAATCACAAAAACTACTTGACCTTTGTAGCTGAAATTTGCCAGGTAGATTGATTCCTTATGGGGTGTAAAGGTTTGCTAAGGATTTTGTGAAAAAGACGAATTAAAAGGGGACAAAAAGAGGTTGAAAGTTTATACAGACAAAATACATAAAATTAAAATTAATTTGCCAAAACCCTATGACAAAATATTACTGTGATGAAAACGAGTATTTAGAAGACCAACTAATCATACTTTATAGAATAAATCGATCCACTCCACACTTTGTTGCCATACACAGCCAGGGTCATTATGTGATATCTACCTTAAACATGCTACCTAACATATACATGTGAATTCAATAAAAATTACAAGTAAAATAAAAACTATCTTCAATTTAAATTTATAACTAAAACTAATCTAAAACTAAAATTAATCTAAAACTAAAACTAATCTAACAATCCGCTACCAGTGGGCAGCGTGCCCAAAATGCTGGCAGCATTGCCACGTTGTATGGCAATGCTTATTCTTTGGACAAAATACAGGCCAGCATTTTGGTCACGAGTAGCTTCGACCAGTCGCCCTGATAGGTCTTTAAATATTCGATGGGCTCCTGGTCCCCACAGTCCAAGCGTCTCAACCCCAAAAGGCTCAATGAATGTGAATTTCATAATATACAATATATTATTGAGTATATGAAAATCTACATAATACATATGAACCTTAGTTAACACAGTACAATACAAAAAACACCACTGATAGAGATCTTTAACAGAGAGCTATTGAGACTTGCCACAACAATGCTTCATGACAATAAAGCTAGTAAAATAGGTAACTTTAAAGGCAAGCATGTGTCACCTCCTATGTCATGGCATATTGTCAGGTAAGTTAGTTTTTATATAATGTAGGGCCACAATGAAAGGGGAAATCACATTAAAGGATGATTTATGGTAGACGGTGGCAGACACAAGCCATGCCCCGTGAGAGGTGTAGACGCTGTACAGCTTTATAACATCAGAACTATGTAGCATGAACTGATTCATTTAAAATGTACATCAAGTTGTAAACCCGTGCCTTGTCCAAGACTCTTACCCACCACCATCTAGCATAGAATATACCTTATCTTTTTTATTTTCTATCAAATGAATATGGGGCAAGTGAAATTTAGTAGCTAAGTATAAGTCAGTGTACAGTGCAGCAAGATGAAAGCCGCAGGTTTATCAAATATACCAAAAAAGCAATGAAGAATGCACACAAAGGCTTTACAGAGAAGTAATCAGGTAAGTATCTTGGAAGGTTAAAAATTACTCACTTGGAAGTCCTTTATGTGCTGGTGCGTCTGCGAGACGATGCTCTGTATGGACTGCGGTGGCTGCGAGTGAAAAACTATCAGGAATATGCTGATCGCGAACACACTTGTAGAAAACAAGAGGAAATTCTTAGTTTTCATCTTGACCAGCACATTATCACTCTAGTTCCGCCACTTATGACATTTGTTCACAACAGCGAAATACGAATTGGAATAACAATTCAATTTTTTTGTAAAATTAAATAGTGAGAGTGGCTGCTATAATGACTGTAGGCAAAAAAAAAGGAAATCAATAACTTTGACGAAGCCGCGCCGTATGATAATGAAACCGAAACCGCTTAAAATCTAAATAAATATTTAGAAAATCTTGTGTACGATACAGATAACTGAAACCATTTTATTTTTAATTCCACTTTTTTACAGTATCGTGAACTTGAAAGGATTATTTTTTGTAATCATGTACAGTGTGTAGTGCACGGAACGGAACTTGCTTGTTTTTTCCAACAAGGAACATTATTACTCCTAGCGGAGAAGAATAACAGCTTCATATATTTAAAAAAAAGACAAAGGTCTCACTAGCGCCGTCTATAGTCAGCCCCTGAATGCTTTTTATGGCGGCAAATCGGTTCATCATCATCATCATCAATATTATAATATTAAATTTCCTAGGATTTGATAAGGCATCTTGATTTGTAAAAGAACTCTCAGGAGTTCTCTTACATGTCAAAATGCCTTATCAAGAAAATGATTAAGGTTTCACTTAAATGAAACAACAAAAATAATAGACAAACATCTTATTATAATTATATTATTATCAGTACAATACGTATAATACACCAATCTTCACTTCTACACTATAACAATAATATTATAATGAGTAAAAGTTTGTTAGTTTGTTAGGTTTGTTTGGTTTATAATGAAAAAAGTTATATTTTTACACTAAATAACAGTATTAGTAAAATATGTCGGGAAAAATAAGCTAATTGGCTTTTATATCGGCATATGTTAACCTAACAGTTTGAGATATGTAAATACGAGGTTGACAAAAATGCAGTTCTAAAAAAACTGCGGTAGCACATATCTAAATTTTATAAGAAAGCCACAATAACGGATATAAACCGTTATTGAGTTAAAAAATTAAATTATAATGTCATGTTTAGTAACATTTTTATGATCTAACTAGCGGTCCGCCCCAGCTTCGCATTGGTATAGATTATAGCCTATGTCACCCGGGGATAGTGTAGCTTCCCGTCAGTGAAAGAATTTTTCAAATCGGTTCAGTAGTTTCGGTGCCTATTCAATGCAAACAAACAAACAAACAATCTAATCTTTCCTCTTTATAATATTAGTATAGATATATGAATATTTACAAAAACTTGTGAGTTACATCAGCAGTGCTTAATGTAGATAAAGTTTGCCGTTTACAGAATATAGATTAATTGCACAGTTCATGAGAGATCGTAATAATCGGCGCAGTGTGCACACCTTCATACTGCACTGAATAAGTAGGTATACAATAAAATAAATCTTTATAGACACCACAAAAAATATATTACAAGAAAATTACATTTGGGGTTCCGTCCGTACCACCTCAAAATACAATAATTATCAATTTAAAAAAAAAACTGTTAGGTCCGACTTAACGCCTACCAAAATAGCCAAGCAATTGTTACGCTGTCCCATAAGTACTTGGCCATTATTTATTATTTGTTGGTATACTTTAGAGTGTGTACTATAATCATGCCAAGTTTGACTTTTTTATTATTTGTTAGTAAATCCACCGTAACATTACGTATTCAGTGAAAATTTCAACTGGCTATCTATTACGGATCGAAAGGTACAGCCGACAGACAGACATACGGGCAGACAGACAGACATCGTTTGCTTAGTAATAGGGTCCCGTTTTTACCCTTTGGGTACGGAACCCTAAAAACGGTCCTCCAGACTACCTTCAATAATGGTATATACTGCGGTGAAGCGGTGTCACAGGTGTTTTTACAAACGAATATACCTAAACAGCGGAGTGAACCCCCCCCCCTGTTTACAGAAAAGAGAAGTAAATATCGTCGTTGCAAATTCGAAATCTACTATGTGTAAAAAGTAACTTTTAGAGAAAAACTAAAAAAAACTTCTTCCTAAAAAAAATCTGAGAATTTTTGTTTAGTTTCATTGGTTATTACAAAAACCAAGTACCTAAACAAAGTGTGTGAAAAGAGAAACCTTAAAATAACTAGTAATTATGATGAAAAAGTTTATTTTATTTTTTATCTACAGTCGGTCCGTAGTCTCCATTCGAGAACCTTTAGGCCCCATCGGCCAACTGTTCTGCGTGCTATGTGCCCTGCTCACTACCACTTTAACTTCTAATCCAGTGGGCTATGTCGGTAGCTATCGTTCGTCTACGGTTCTCCTCATTTCTGATTCGATCTCGTAGAGATACCCCGAGCATAGCCCTCTCCATAGCTCGTTGTGCGACTTTGAGCTTGCTTATGAGGCCCATAGTGACAGACCACGTTTCAGTGCCACAGTATGTCATCACTGGTAACACACATTGGTCGAAGACTTTCGTCTTAAGGCACTGAGGTATTTTGGACGAGAAGACGTTGCGAAGTTTACCGAACGCTGCCCAGCCGAGTTGGATTCACTGATTGACCTCGTTCTTGAAGTTGGACCTACTTAGTTGGACTGTTTGTCCTAAGTAGACGTACGAGTCAACGAGTTCTACTGGGTTGGTCACAACATGGATATTTGAAATTACTTTTGTCCATGTTCATCTTAAGGCCCACCTGTTGGGGGACTCGATTGAGGATTTCAAGCATTATGCTGAGATCTTGAGATCGATTCTGCCATGACCACAATATCGTCGGCAAATCAAAGGTGAGTGATGTACTCGCCTTTGATGTTGATTCCGAGTCCTGTCATTCCAGTTTCCAAAGACTTGTTTCGATTCGATTCGATTTTCTTTCACGCTTATGCAATTTTTGGCACCTACCAGCTAAGATATTTTACCATACACCTCACTGCCTACCAGACGTTTGGTTGGTTCATTTCTCTAGTTGATAGTCCGGTCAATAAATATAGACATTTGAAATAACAAAAAGCCCCGGAGAGACAAATATTGGTCGAGAGCTGGGGTTTACCATTACAAATAAAGTTTTAAAAATCCCCATCGATCCTATGTGTGTTAAAAAAGTTATTCGGGGTCAAAGGTCAAAATTTGAGGTTTTTTGGATTTTTCTCGAAAACGGTATGTTTTATCAAAGAAAAAACTCAAATTAAATGTTGTAGATCTTAAAATTCTCTACAAAAATGGTCTTAATATTTTTTTCCATAAGAGTAACCATTCCTGAGATATCGCGATTCTAAGAGTCACATTATACAGATAGCTCCATAGAGTTGTATCTCACTAGCACGGAATACTATTACACTTGCTATTACTCCTAGCTCCTAGCGGAGCTCACTGTTTCTCTCTACTTTTGGCAGTTTTATGACATGCATGACACTAAGGCATGACATGACACATGTATTTTTTTCCCACCCGTTACTGAGCCGGGAGCAAGCCAAAGCTATTAAGGCCATACCGCCTCGTATTCCGAATTTTACTAATGCCACATAAGACATAATAGACAAGTGGAGACTTGACGAGAAGCATTTTTTTATTATTTTTTTTATTTAATCGATACATTAAAAATCAATCGATACAAAAAACCACAGAAGTTTATTATGCTTATTTATGGAGTCTTGGAATCGTCATGAAAATACACGTTGTAGCCATTATATCACTTGCCCACGCTCGAGAACATTTACGAACATATAATAAATAATTAACATCCACCATTAGTATATACAAGTTTCGGAAAATTATACGAAAAAAAATGTTTTTTCACGTTAGCGCCTAAACTCCCATCACACATGAGCTCTCGGTAGAGGTAGTACATTCCTTGCATTTAAAATTTTAATGAAAACATTCATGTCACTCCAACTGATCCAGCGCCTGAGCTTATTATTAATTAGAAATGAACATAAAAATCAAAATAAGTGTTTTGCATATCTAGAAGAACCATTGGCCAGTTTAGTTAAAATAGCAAAGCAGCTGTAATAATTGTTTTAAAATTAATAATACAAGGCTCACTGGAAGTTCAATGCTCCTGGCCGATCGTAAATAAATGAAGTTTGAATGTTATATATCTACACTAATATTATAAAGAGGTAAAGTTTGTAAGTTTGTAAGTTTGTAAGTTTGTTTGTTCTGTTTTAACTCCAAAACTACTCATCCGATTTTAAAAATTCTTTCACTAATAGAAAGCTACACTATTCCTGAGTGCCATAGGCTATGTTTTATAATGATAAAGTTTAGTTTTCTACATTAAATAACCGTATTAATAAAACATGTCGGAGAAAAATTAGCTGATTGGCATCTTTTTCGGCGTACGCTGACCTAACGGTTTGAGATAAGTGAGTACTATGTTTGACAAAAATGTAGTTCTTAAGTAGTTTAAAAAAAAAGTCCGCGGTAGCATATATCTAACTCTTATAAGAAAACCACAATAACGATAATAACCGGTTATTGTGTTCAGAATAAAAATTAAAATTATAAGGTCATGTTTAGACGCTGTTTTGTAATGTAATTTATGAATCTTTACAAAAATAAATGAATTCGTTATCAGGAGTACTTAATATAGATAAATTTTGCCGTTTACAGTATGTGGTTTAGTTGCACAGTTCATGAGATAATGTAAAATTAAAATAACGCGACCATTATAATCCGCGCGGCGCCTTCATACTGCACATTATTATGTGGTTAGTAGGTAATATAATAAATAAAAAATATATTACAAAAAGATTGCATTAAATACGGGAATAAAAAAAACGGCCTTATCGCTATGAGCGACCTCTTCCAGACTACCTTCAACAATGGTGTGATGCGGTGGAGCGGATCACAGGTATTATTAACCGACTTTAAAAAAGGTTCTCAGTTACGTGGTTTTTAGGGTTCCGTACGCAAAGTAATCGGTTTCCGTAAACGGGACCCTATTACTAAGCCTACTCTGTCTATCTGTCTGTCGTACCTTTTAACGGACTGTATTTTTCGAACTGTAATAGATAGACAGTTAAAATTTTCACAGAATATGTATCGTTACGGCGGATCAACTTGGAAATGTAATAATAGTAAAAGTCAATAAGTGAAAGGTCTCCAACTCCCATACAATTATTTACTAATTATTTTAATAGCTCTAATGTAAAAATGATAATACGTACAAGCGTCAAACTTGGCATGATTATACTACACACTCTATAGTCTAACAACAAATAATAAATAATGGTCAAGTGCGAGTCGGTGACAAATTTTTGATAGTTATAATTGTGTTATACTCGAGCGTCACTGTAGCAAAGAATGAAATATGTGACTGCGTCGCAATTACTTCGACTATTTCAGACAATAACTGATGGTTGTATTTTGTGGTGGTAAGGAACCCTTAATGCGCGAGCCTGACTTGAAATGCGTATTTTACTAATTTTGAAGTCGGTCTAATCACTAATGTTTTTAATTTTACATAGATAAAAACTATAGTTTTGTGCTAAACAATACTATAAAAGTAGGCTTACCATTCAGGTGGAAAGGGCGGGACTAAACTAGAGTGGATTACAGGACAGATGCGGGACTATTAGCGAAAAGGACGCGATAGGAGTATATTGGATTACGGTATGGGAGTGGAGTGGAGCGGACGGCTGCGAGACTAGATCGGAAAGAGTGAGACTGAAGTAGATTGGATTACGGAACGGATGCGGGGCTGGATTGCAAAAAGGCGGAAAGGGAGTAAAGTGGATTACGGGACGGATGCCGAGTTGGATCGGAAAGGGTGGGACTGTATTATTAGAGTAGATTATGAGACAAATGCAGGACTGGTGCAGTAAGGATGGGGCGGAAGAAGAGTAGGTTTCGGGACGGATTCGGGCCTGGAGCGGAAAGAGCAGAACGGGAGTTGAGTGGATTTAGGGGGTGAATGCAGAATTGGAGCGGAAAGGGTGGTTTAGGAGTAGAGTGGATTACAGGATGGATGCGAGACTGAAACTAAAAAGACGGGAAGTAGTAAAGTAGATTTCAATACTACGTGAGCGAAGCCGCGGGCAACAGCTAGTATTTTATAAAAACTAAAACATACGTATACAATAATTTTGATTAAGGTGGTTCGATTCACAAATGGCGGGAAATTCAAATATAAAACAGTTTTCTTGTCCTTGTAGCTAGGCCGGGTAATTATTGTAAACAACCATAATGTTTGCGCAAATTGATTATTATTCTTTACAAAATCATGTAAAGCTATTTATCTCTAATGCACATTATTACTCACATTTGTGAATAAACAAATTTTGGCTGTTTCAAATGGTTTATTCACAAATGTAAGTAATATGGTGCGTTACTGTTAAATAATTGTACATTATAATGGAAAGAACAGCCAAAATTTTGCGCAAACACTGTGTTATTTAAAAATAATTACCTGGCCTGGCTACTAGGACCAAAAAACTGTTTAAAATTTGAATTTCCTGCCATAGGTGAATCGTACCACCTTAATACTTCTTGGCGGAAGTCCTGAATCAATTAATTACTATCACAAGTTAGTTTATCGTCTGTAGCAAAATAATATATGGCGATGATTTTAGTGACTATAGAAGCCTACTTTAAAGGCTTATTAAATTTTATGAGTTACGCAAAATTTTCAGTCTCAATGTAGTAGGATATTAGGTTCACTTTGATTAGAGCACACCCGCCTCAGTTACTATTGTTTATTTCAATGTATAATAAAAGCTTAGGAGCTATTTTGGCCTAAATGGATGATAACCTTGTAAAAACAAACAAAAAATTTTACAAGCGTCAAACCTCATTATGTCGGCTTGGACTGAGGTTAGAGCTTAAGAACCATAGTAACTATCGTTCATTACAATGTCTAGAAATCATTAAACTATAATTATTTGATTAGAGGCCGCAATAAAAAAAATATATGCAAATACTGCCATTTGCTTTTATTTTTCAAAATATCGACATCGATAAAACTAGCAGGACATCCCTTTCTGCACTTATTTGTAGTTTGGCATGTTGGCTGACATGTGGCTCATGCTTGAATGTCATTCGATTGGTTATGTTGTACCGATGTTTAGCTCACGTTTCATATATTTGTTCGCACAGGCGCGAAGTACGGCAGTCCCGTCTCTTCTTTTCTTACGTAGTATTATATTCTCTTTAGTCTTTGGTGCTCCGTCCGGGTGTCTATAATGTACAACATGATATTTGCCGACACGATATTGTACGGCATGATAATGTACAGCATGATAATTGGTGTACATGTACATCGAATATCATGTTGTACAATCCATGTCGTACAATACTGGCCGTCAATTATCGGCCCGTGTCTATAAAGTACGGCAAGGAATGCACAGCCAGGATTGCACAGCCAATAATCCATGTATGAGAAAAAAGTCCACGTTTTATCGGGCTGTGCATTATTATGCCGTACATTATCATGTCGTGCAATACAGGCCGTGTTTTCTCGAAACGGGCCGAAAATGTACGACCGATAATGTACAACATGATAAAAGGTGGCATCTCCCTATTGGCTAATTTTGCTGAAATGTCTCTGCTCTTATTGGCTGTTGAGTCTATGACGTCTGTCGATTCCATGCTTCGTTTGAGCAAGATAGTGTAAGATAGTCACAGATTAAAAATATGAGAACCATCAAAAATTTTTGGTGGTGAAGCGGAGAGAAGAGTAAAACTGTGTTTGATCTGTCACTCATTTCGAACCTAACCAACGCAAGTCTGACTCCAGGTGGGCTCCCGCCAGAAGCTCTTGCGGTCGCCCCTGAGTGTCGCTTCGCCACACTCGACCTTCCTTGAGCTTCTGGCTCCCGCGCTTTTTATATACACTCTAGGGGTAGGGACCACAAGACTAGGTGGAGTCGGGGTGCTCTGTGTCGGTTCTGTGACCCATTTCGAACCTCATTTCATTTGTACCTAATACACTTGACGTGGAATGTCCACGTCTAAACGAAGCATCAGTTTTGAATTTTTATGGTCACCAATTATCATGCTGTACAAAATCGGGGTGTACATTATCAAACAGAGTCAATAATGCACGGCATGATATTGTACGACACAATAATGCACAACATGATAATTGGTGTACATGTACATGGAATATCATGCTGTACATTATCGCTTGTGCATTATTGGACCGATCTGATAATGTACGGCATGATATTGCACGGCACGATATTGTACAACATGATATTCCATGTACATGTACACCAATTATCATGCTGTGCATTATTATGCCGTACAATATCATGCCGTACATTATCTGTGTCGTACATTATTGCCTCCCCTCCGTCCGTGGTAGTGCTGTAGTCGGGTTATTTATTTAATTTCGGATCCTAAATTGTGGTTATATTTTTACTAAAGTCAAAATCCAATACCGATCTTATAATGTCGAATGTATCGAAAAGAAGAAAAGAGGGATCGAAGACCAAGATCAAGGTAGGAAAAAGAGGAAGGTCTACTTGACTCCGCAAGTGATACACGATTACACGTACACTGTACTTGATTGTTATGGTAATGCTCTGAATCGGGAGGAATCTGAGTTTTCAGAAGACACTGGCATAACTGGCTTTCACTTATACTTTAATTATTACTAACTAAAACTAAAATTCGTGGTCTGGGTAAAAAAAACACTAATAATTTATTATTATTATTACAATACAACACAGAATTGATATCATTACTATGTAGATCAATGTTTGCTCTTCTCCATTATCAATGATCACATGCCCTTATAAAATTATTGCTGTAATGTTCCATAATTCAACATTTTGAATTTGAGTCATGAAACATTTTAGTTGTGGACATAACAAGCATGTGGTGTGAATGACATCATTTCAGTGTGCCTGCTACACTATTTGTTTAGACTAAACACAATGTGTTAGGTTGTTGTTATCTACATGTCATATGTTGTCGATATGTAGAAACATGTTATTGCAAGAAAAAAACACACATTATCAACTTACTGTACTACAAGTATGGAGATGATTATAAACTGAATTATTGTTCCCAGAGTGTTGGTGACCACAAAGAGTTTCTGAATCGGATAACAAAGACTTTGTACTATGGCCAGCTTCCAACTCTACCATGTCTCAGTTTGCCCGTTACCGGTAAGTATTATTATTGGAGTACGATCCTCTTGATTCCCCTCAGAGAAGAGTTGTCAATGACCAGGAACTATCCGAAAAATTAAAGCCACTGAACTAGTCCTGTGACCTTGGTTCGCTTAGCTTGATTCATTTGTTAGGTACTATAATAGGGAAAGCTCTGATGCATCCATCCATCCCGGTTTAACCACCAAACCAGCCGCCATCACCATAATGTCGACCAAACATTATAGATATCTACCTACATGGAAATCTCACACTGTTTCTGTTTCAATCAAATTCAGTATCATACCTATTAAGTTTTTTTTTATACTATGTACCTAGTATAAAGTAGTTGTTGTAGTAGTGTAAGTTGTGGATTGGGTTACCACCTTTGGTTTTTCTTTTGAAGTACAATCTGGACTGCTTCAAATGTCTCAGGTACCGGAACCGACGTTACAGGTTAAGTATTAAATTTAGTTTTATGCAATGCCTATGTATTGTTAGTGTGCAATGCCAATGAACTGGCCAAGCGCGACTTGTATAGGGAGTCCCATATATTATTTAGTACTCTTTGATTTTGTTATTTTTTATTAGTTAACCTGTCGGAACGTTACATATTCACCCATTGAAGTTCACTCTATAGATATGGACATTATTAAAGCAGATACAACTCTCACCCCACATTTGAAATGTTAATGATAATGTTTTTATGTAGAAATATCGTGTGCGGCGTGGTCGGAGGCGGGTCGCGGGCGGTCGGTGCGGCGCCTGCACGCGGACGCGGCGGCCGGCGTGGCGCGCCAGGCCTGCGTGTCGCCCTGCGCGCTGGTGCTGGCGCTGCTCTACCTGGAGCGGCTCAACCAGTGCAACAAGGACTACCTCGCCAACATGCACCCGCAGGACCTCTTCCTCGTCTCACTGGCAAGTTGACACACGCATGCACCTCCTGCCTGATATGTTCTGACAACTCTATAACAGGAAAATGCATTCACATTTACTGAAAAGTTTCATTATAATTATTGTTATTCTAGATGGTAGGCAACAAGTTCTTACAAGACGACGGGGAAGACGACGAAGTGATATGTTCAGAGTGGGCGGCGTCCGGCGGCATCGATCTCAAACAGCTCAACAAACTCGAAATAGAATTCCTTAGTGCTATAGTGAGTTTTCCGTTTCCCTTAAAATTTTCATAAAATCAAAAGGGCTGGCTGCTTTTCAATCTCAGAAGCGTGAGTGGAATCTGTTTCACTTTCAGGACTGGAACGTTTTCGTGAGCGACAAATCATTTGAAACGGGTCTGCGTCGGCTGGAACGCGCGGTGGCGCTGCGGCAGGCGCGCGCGCGTGGCTTCTTCACGTACACGGACCTGGCAGCCGCGAGCGAGGGTGGCGCAGGCGCTTCGGAGCTGGTGCGCGCGGCCGCGGCCGCCTGCGCCGCGCTCTCGCTGGGCTACCTCACCGGGCTGCTGGCTCTGCTCACCTCCACTCTGGTGGTGTCGCACGCGTGGTTGCCCGCGCTGCAGCTGGCGGCACGCTCCGGTCCACTTGCCGCGCCCGCACCCCTGTCCACACCCGCACCGCCGCTCTATTCCAGCAACGCAACGCTAGACCTGACGATGGACGCGCTGGCCGCCGACCTGCTCTCCGACCGGATCGAGGCGAACGAGCGGCTGCGCTGCTGCGAGGGATGGGCGCGCCTCACCGAGCCCTACCTGGCGCCGACACGTTTTGACACCGCCGACCACGATCGGAGAGCGGAGCCCTGGCGGTCAACTTCCCTCTGGAACTGGCTGTACCGAAGCTCGCTTGTGGACCCCATGCAGCGGTGGCTGGAGCGAATAGACGAGTACGCGGATTTAGTGGGAGGCGGGTGGAGCGCGTGGGGCAGAGCGGCGCCGGGAGGCTGCGGGCGTGCATGGCTCGACGTGAGCGGCCTCAGCGCCCTCGTTGCCACGGTCTCGGACCGGTAGCGCCGGCGCGCCGCTCTCCGCTCGCGCTCATTATACGAATGCCACGATTGGAATGCAGTCAGTATGGCTACCAAATGTTACCCACGATTCACGTGGTTGCCTACTGACGCTCGCCTATCTATAACAAGACCTGAGCCAAACAACATACTTCAAACGAGATACTAAGTAAATGGGATTTTTACTAATGTAAGCAAAATGCTCAAATCGAGTGTTTATTTATTTTACCAGTTTTATGAAACCGCTTTTGTTGTTTGTCCTGTTCAATAAAAAAATTAAAATCGATTTTAAATTCACTTTCAAATGAGTCAGAGACTACACTTTAAATTTACTTTCCTTATAATAAATAGCTAATTCAAATGTTTTTTTGTATTATTTTTAACACGTGGTGTTTACCATGCCTAGTTTAAAACTACGTAGGTCTACATGTTTGCTAAACATCATTAAAAGAAAAGGAAATTCGCTCAAGAAATTTCCCACTGAAACTATTATCAGAACAGAGTGCGAGATATAAACGTTTACCTGGATTCGTTGCACAGGTTTGATTCCTGGCAGTCTACATTTACTTAATAAAACCTTAAATTCATTCAATGACAGACAATGTACAGACAGCCTAAACCAAAACTCCTCCCTCTAGAAGCATGACATTTTGTACAAGGTGTTCCGTAAAGCAAGGAAGGTTTTTTTATTATTCGTCCCAACCGTGATTTAATTAGGGGATGGAAGTTTGTATTGAAGTTCGTCATCTTTTGATAGCGTTGGTCCAGTTGGTAGTGAACCTGCCTTCTGAGCTTAGGGGCGTGGGTTCGATTCCCACCTAGGACAAACATTTGTGTGATGAACATTTGTGTTTGTTCTATATCTGGGTGTTAATATCTATTTAAGTATGTATTTAAACCTATATATGTATGTATATCAGTCTCTGGCAGCCATATCACAAGCTTTGCTTAGTTTGGGGTCAGATGACCGTGTGTAAAAAAAAAAAAAAAAAAAATCTTTGAAGTACTTAGACTTCTATAGTAGCGGGCATCCTGTGGATGCAGATGGCAGGCTTTCGTTCAGAGTGGAGGTTAAAGGGGGAAGCCTATGTTCAGCAGTGGACGCCTTCTGGCTGATGATGATGAGACTTCTATTTTTATAATAAAAAGTTAGTTTTACTTATTTTTGGAGACTCAGTTTGTATGAGCTTCGAAATTTAGAAAGTTCTAAAGAATTAGGATGTCACAGACAGAATGCACAGGTTCCATTTTAGTACTACTGAACCCTAAAAACCTGTGATAATGTTTATTTTTATTAACCTATACTGTCCCCCTCCTGGCCAAAGGTCTCCCCCATTTCTTTCCAGACAGTGCGATCACCCGCCAGACTTGACCACTGTATCTGGAACGTGTTGAGGTCATCGCGCCAGCGTTTTCTAGGCCTGCCTTGGCTCCTTCGTTCGTTTTCAGGCACCCACTGTATGATCCTCTGGGCCCATCTATCAGGGTGCATCCTGGCCACGTGTCCCGCCAACCACACTTTAACATGGCAGCTTTGATACCAACATTAGATTCCCGTAATTGAGCGCAG
The DNA here is from genome assembly GCA_932305915.1 of Agriopis marginaria. Taxonomy (NCBI): domain Eukaryota; kingdom Metazoa; phylum Arthropoda; class Insecta; order Lepidoptera; family Geometridae; genus Agriopis; species Agriopis marginaria. The sequence goes on from OW029919.1 coordinate 619,939, forward strand.
CGTCGTGTTTCGGACTCGGTCTGTTCTTTTGATTCTTAGGACGCTGCGCTCCACGCTCTTTGGCAAACCCCAAACTTTGAACTTCTGAGGATCGGTCAATGACCAAGTCTGGGCACCGTAAGTTGGACGGGCAGAATGCACATGTCGCTGAGTGTACGCTAGGTCGCCCTTCATAAGCATAAGTGAAAATTTAATTCTTCTAATCCTAGTGGTTTAGGCTGAGTGCAATCTAATTATACCTACTTTGCAGGATTTCATTTCATGAATAGTTTATTAGTCTTTTTTAGGGTTCCGTATCCAAAGGGTAAAAATGGGACCCTATTACTAAGCCTAAGATGTCTGTCTGTCCATCTGTCCGTTCTACCTATAAACTCTGGTATCTTTGGAACAGTAATAGATAACCAGTTGATTCTCAGAATATGTAATGTTATGGCGGATTGACTAAAATATAATAAAAAAGTAAAAAAACGAAAGGGTCCCAAAAAATTTTCTCTTCTGTGGTCCCATACAACATCATTGTCATTCAGACAGCGTATTTGATAGCATGGTGTATTTTTAATTGGATACAGATTTTTAGCGCGTTATTATATTAAAAAACCCGTTACATTTTATTCTTTGTTATGGAAAGTGACCGCACAGTTTTTTGCCTTCTTTGTCGATGAGAAATCCCCGTGGTCATTTGGACATGGACTGGCATAAGGCTAGATAAAATAAACTAAACTTTTAGCATTACCTTTTTTTATTTGATAAAAAAAATATAAAAATATAATATTCATTACAGTACATGTACATATTTGGTAAAATGTAAAGAGTTAATCATTCGCCTAAGTACGTAGTCTTATTTATCTAATGTTAGTATGTACATAATTTACAAAAAGCATTGAGCAAATAAAGCTAAAATAGTTATTGAAGATTAATACGAGATTTCATTTCTTTTCGAGATACGATGGGTCCACATCACTAAACTATAATATCTTCATCATCATCATCATCATCATCAGCGCTGATGTGACCCACTGCTGGGTATAGGCCTCCCTTTGTGTATGCCACTCTCCCCGGTCTCTCGCTATTCGCATTCACTCGTTCCCAACAGTATTTCTGATATAATACAATATCATACTATATAATATAAATATTATAAATGCGAAAGTGTGTGTTTGTTGGTGTTTGTTTGTTCCTCTTTCACGCAGCAACAGAGCAACAGATCGACCTGATTTTTTGCATGGGTATAGTTCAATGGTCGCAGAGTGACATAGGCTACTTTTCATCATCATCATCATCACCATCACTACGCGAGTGAAACCGCGGGGGGCAGCTAGTAATATAATAATATGATATATCTTACTTGCCGCATTATATAATATGTTTATGAACCTAACTTTACACAATAAAACCTTACACAAAAACATGTAAATATTGTGTGCTCTTATTCATAAACACTCTGGAACGCCAATCAGCCCTATTTTTGGCTTTTCTCTGGGAATGCTTTCTGGATATTGTCACTTATATATATTTTTCATAATTATAATAACACCTTGGCATATTTTATTGTGACGAATATTTGAAATAAATTAATTATAGAATTGAACAAAAACTTGAATTATTTAAATGCTTGCTCCTATCAATGACATAAAAATTTGTAAATATAGGTACAGTCGCTCTATAGTCTTTCTACCAACCATGCATGAGAGTCATTGAAAGATTATGGGCGGCGCGAGATGAACTGATATAACATCGAGCGCGCCTGAGCAATCAACATACTAGTTATCACAACGGATCATCATTTATCTAAAGTTCTCTTGCTGTGCAATTTTTGTGTCTACACCTGCCCCGTTGTTAACTGTAGAAGAAAAACGGGGCCAGGGCAGGGTAGGGTCGATCGCATCACTCTGCGAGTCCAGGGTGCAGGTAGAGGCGGCGGTTGAACCCCCAGCGGTCCACGGAGGAGGTCTGTATATGGAAGCGCACGCGCAGGCGCTCGTCGACCAGCGTGAACAGCTTGTCCACGTGGCAGTCGTGCGCACGCGCCGCGAACACTTCGCACAGCGCCTGGATGTACCACGAGCCGCGCTCCGGGTCGCGCCGCGACACGAACCCTGCAACACGTCACTCTCTTGAAGGTACTGGCTCGGGCTCGCCCGACCATTGCGGGATGGAACTCAATCAGTAGGCTCAATTCAATTGATAAAAAGTAGCCTATTATTGATCAATCAACTCGGTTCTTAAGGTTGACTTCCGTGCATCGCAGCCGCGCGCGTCTGACGCATGCGTCTCGCGCAGCTGATGCGATTTGAAAATGTATGGCGACGTCAGTTGTCGGCACGCGTCTGATGCAGACCTCGGAAGCGGTGCCATACATTTTCGTAGTGCTAAGACTTGTCGCATCAGCCGCGATGCACGGAAGTCAACCTTTATCCTTGACATTCTTCACCAGAAAATTTACCCAGGAAGAGTCATTTGCACAGTCTCACCAGTTCAGTGCATCAAATCTACCTTTTACGCGTGTCCTTGTATCGAGCCAAGTTTGCTGAGAAATGATTAATGTTGATGAATCAAATCATGCTTCCACGGGGGCACAGCGTGTTCATATATTTTATTAGTTACCGGGTAGTGTGGACTGCACGAGGAGCACGTTGGTGTAGAGCGGTATGTAGTGGTCAGGGTCGCGGCGTGCGGCGGCGCGGGGTTCAGGCTCCATCACCGTGCCGTCCAGCTCGGCAGGCTCGCACAGTGGCGCGGGCGGCGGGGACGCGGCCACGTCTGCCTCACTCACGTAGTCCTCAGTCGTGCCCCTGGTACAAACAGATTACATGGGAAAATCCAGTCTATTTCATACGACTCAATACTCCCAAACTGACTTCTGTGTGACCTGTCTAGTTTGAGTTTCAATTTCAACCTGGTGGTCATCATCATCTTGGAACTCAATCTGAGATATTCTCGTAGATTGTTGAATCTCAAACGTGACAAACTTCGGCAAATTGTTGGGGTTGTCACAGGTCATTGCCTCTTAAACAAACACCTTTTTAAAATTGGGGTTACAGACTGTCCCCTATGTAGAGGGTGTCTGGAGACTGATGAAACGGCCGCGCATATGCTGCTGGAGTGCAGCAGCGTGGCAGAACAACGAAACACTATCCTCGGATCACCGAGGACACTCTAATACATAAGCGAGCTGCTGGCTTTCCTGGAGGAGACCGGGTGGCTGAATTAGCTACCGCAAAATGGGCCAGTGAATGGCCTTGTTGCGGAAAATGCCCGCTACACAAGTAGTACGTAACATCATCATCTTGATGCCATCTTTATATTGAAGTTTGGAGGTGAGTAGTTGGTTGAAATTGTCAATGCAATGCATACCCCGAACGAGACATCAATCCACGTAACACATATTATCAAGAAAATACCTGCAGGTTTGGAAGATGAAGACTTTAGGCACGTCACGCAGCAGCGGCAGGCGTCGGTTGGAGAAATAGGAGATGATGTCGAGCAGCGAGATGAGCCGGCCGTCGTGGCAGCGGATGTCGGTGTCGCTGGAGCCGGCGCGCTCGTGTCCGTGCGACGATACCACGATGAACACGCACTCGGGCGCGGGGGACAGCACGCCCGGCAGCTTCTCCAGCGTGCTGTGCGTCTCCTGTGCAACGATACACCAGGATCTCATGATGGAGCATTCTCAATCGCCTCGTAGACGACTTCGAAATCCCAATACAATACCATTTAAAGTTATTATGAGATGCAAAATATTCTATTATTTTTGAAATAAATTAAAAACAAAACTAGTTGCGTCCCGCGGTTTCACCCCCCGGGATTACTCCTTAGAACATCAGCTATCTGCCAGTGAAAGTCCTGTCAATATTGGTCCTGCCGTTTCGTGTCCGTATTAGGGATACCCGATACATACAAAACATACCTACAGACATCGCCTTTTATATTTATTTTTATATACAGACTGATTGAAGCGATTAGGCGCGTGTTTTTGGACTGAGCACGACATTACATGACGGGGTATCGTGGTGAGTTTTGGCCCTTCATCATCATCATTTCAGCCATAGGACGTCCACTACTATACACTGCTATACTGCATAGGCCTCCCGATCTTCAAAAGGGCCGGTTGGAAGCGGCCTGCATCCAGCGTTTCCCTGCAGTCTCTTTTAGGTCGTCTGTCCATCTTGTGGGTGGGGTTTTATTATGGTGCCCTTATTGGGCACTAAATAGCTGCATATGTATTATAATGCATGGATACATGCTACACTCGCCTGCAGCTCGAGGTTCTGGTAGCTGAGGATCTTGAAGCCCATCTCCGAGAAGAGGTGCTTGAGATTGTCGGAGTCGAGCTCTGCGCCGGCGCGGTACTTCTCCACCTGGTTCTTGAAGCTGATGTACGTGAACAGCAGCAGCACGCCGCGCTGCCGCCCGCGCGTGCGGTACAGACCGATGTCTGCAACATACACTACTGAACCGGAGCGCGACATCACGTCACGTAACTGGGGGCGCATCTCTCGCACTGTACACAACAATGTGTGACAATGGAACGTCTTGTCCCTGTCTGTTTCCGCAGCATTACAAACTTGGAGTGTTCAAGTCTAGAGTTAATAGGTTATTACTGGGCAAACGTGCTCCATTTTCGACCGCATCATCGCTTTCCATCAGTCGAGATCCCGGTCAAACGTTAGCCTAGTCCAATGTAAAAAAAAAGCTGTAACCGCGGCCCCGTGAGGGCTCCAAGTGTGACACTCCAAACAAACGAACTGACCGCCGCCGTCAGTTACGTCAGCGCCTTACGGCGGCATAAGGTCACTGTTTGGTCACAAGCCTTGACATTCTGCGATTCTGTGATAACAGCTTGAAGGGATTTAGTCAAATTATTAATCTCATGCGAGAGAGTGAATGAAGCTACTTTAAGTAGTAATGAAACTTCAAATTGATGGTACTGAACAAATTCATCATCATCAGCCAGAAGATGTCCACTGTTGAACATAGGCCTCCCCCTTAGAGCTCCACACGGAACACTCTTGGGTACCATTCTAACATTTCCCTATTCTATTTTCCTTGTCTATTTCTTAGCCCAACATCACTTTTATTGTTTTATAACATTGTTTATAATTTTTCAACTTTCGCGATTTGAACACATGTTTTAAATTGTTTTTCGGGACCTATCACGTTTAGTTATACCTAAATAAAATAATTGTGATAAGTCCCGAAAAACATTTAAAACACATTATGAGTATTGTCTTAGGTTTCTCTTTGATTTTATTTAAATAGAAAGTACAGTGTAAAGTTTATATAGCGACACTCGATTTAACAACAAACTCCCTAAAACTTCGAAATTACTTGACTTTGGTTGGTTTACCTTGTTGTACAATGACACATTCTATGTAGCATCACATCTACCCCAAATAACGTCATTATTAATCGCTAAACAGTACTTCCTAACACCTCATATTTAAAATAAAATACTGGTGCAGCAAAAAACGTCAGACAAAGATAAAAGACCATATGTAATAAGCGTTGTTGTTTGCATCAATATTTGCATAACTTGTTGTTTGTTTTGATGCTATACTAGTAAATATAATAATAGTAAAATAATATAGATTTTTCTTCTCTACATTTAACGACAACTCTCAATATCGCCATAAAATGCTTAGTCCTTTGAGTGTAGCTATATAGTTTACACTGTATATTAATAATAGAAAAAAAATATGTTAACATAACAACTAATTGTGCTCAATGCACAATACACCCCAAGAATGCACAATACACCCCAAGCGGGACGTCAGTGCAGGACTTATCGCCCCCATCTCGAATAAGAACTCAATGTGCTTACCACTGCTTTGATTGTCATCAACGAATTTCTCAGATTTCTTCACAGCAAAGAGTTCCTGCTCATTGTTGTTAGTAGAGGCACCAACTCCATTTGCAGTCACGGGATGGCCTGGAGAGTGCTCATTAAAAACTTTATTGTTGGTTTTATTGTGTGGTTTTAAATAAAAATTGTTATCTATCTATTTTAATATTCCTTATAGAAATGTAATCACAAATTTTTCATGACGGTAAACCACAAAAGATATACAAAACCAGTTAGATATAACACAACAAGGAATATACTGTTCTCTTATTTATGCTTATTATATTATTTACTTATTTATTTATTACTTACTGTTCATAAGTTCACTTTCTGTCTTTTTGTCACTTATACTAACAAATGAGTTCTTCACCTTCTCAGCAACATGTGGTCCTATAAAAACATGTTAAATGTAATACTTACGTTGTGTGTAATTCACATTCATTCATTCAATTAATTTGGTAAATAACTTGGATTAGACAAACAAGGGAGATATGATACTTAGTACAATTATCGTTTGTATTAAAATGCCTCTATTTTTCACCCACTTTTTTGACTATAATAACTAAACTGCTAAACACAAAATTGTAAGTACAACTCACTAATTTTTCACACACACTGAAACTTGCAGCAATACCAGTGTAATAGTCCACATGCAAAAATATGAGCAGCAAAGTCGTTCATCTGCAGGTCACTAAAGGCTACAAGTCTGATTTAAGCCTGATATGTTTGCACCCGCCACCTCCATATCTCCCTTGTTTGTCAGATCTGAGGTGAACAAGGTGCAGTGCTGTTAGCTTATAATAACAGTATGTAGCCATGCAGAATTCAGTAATTGCTACTAGTTTGTTTAGTTGGGTTCCTGTTGCACCACTACAATAGTCACCATTAAACTACAGTACTTAGTCAGAAACTCAGAAAAGGATAGCAGCAATTTTAGAACTGATAAGTTCAGTAATTGTTCCATCAGAATCAACATTAAATATTGATCATAAGGCTTCATGAGATCAAAAAATGGGCACATACTTGTGTTGTTGGTGAAAGTGTTGAGGATGGAGTTGGGGTCGAGCATCCTCACCAAGTCCCAGTAGCCATGCTCCTCAAGCGTCTCCAGCAGGATGTCAAAGGCCCGTGGACCTCGCCGCATCAAGTCATTGTACATGCAACGCTTCCTGTGCAGCTGAGTACTGCTTGTATCCTACATCAAAGTTTATATAGTTAGCCTCACATATCTCTGTTTTCATGACAAATCATTATAGCAGTTATCATGAAAGACATGTCAGTTACTTTTTTCAGCAAAAGCAATAGGTATTGGACCACTTTCAGGTATTGATTGACATCTGTCCCAGTCACTGTGATGTCTGTCCTTCAGGAACTCTTTGCTTTTAGGCTAAAAAGTAACCTAAACATTCTGGCTTTCAAAAAGTATCTGTGACACAGCTTTTTAAACAAACACCTTTTCAAAATTGGGTTTACAGACAGTCCTCTAGGTAGAAGGTGCCTGGAGGTCAAAGAAATGGCCATGCATTTGCTGCTAGAGTGCAGTAGCGAGGCGGAACAACGTTCTGGCACACAATATCTAAACATTCACATATCTTCAGGTCACCGAGGACGCTCAGAGAAGCCTGCACCGGCATCAGCGAGGTGCTGCCCTTCCTGGAGGAGACCAGGTGTTTGAACTAACTGCAGCCGGTTCACGCACGCGGGCCTATAGAAGGCTTAGTTGCGGAAAACGCCTGCATCACAATGTAACACAAACAATTACGGCCGCTCTACAGATGGCTCTGAAGAATTGCAGCAGGGTTCAAACAGGCTATTACTGTAAGTGGTTCAAGTAATGCAGCTCAGACTAGAAGCTCTGTATTGTAACAGGTTACAAAATGACTCACATATTATGCTGCAGAGTAGCAGACACGCCCTGGTCTTGCCTTTTGACCGAGGTGTAGGTGTGTAGAGCAGGAGTATGTAACGTTTACTTACGTTATATGTCTCCATATTATGCTCAGTAAATATTCCTTTCTCGTAGAGTGCCGAGCGCATTATCTCGAGGTCTGTCTGATTGACCAACGAGCTGATGTTCCTACGAATAGCTTCTCGATGCTCGTCTTCCATTGCGATGGCAAGCAACGCATCAATTTCCTACAGGGAATGGCAAGTTCTACTGAATTGAATACCTAATAATCAATAATGATGGAGGAAATTGATTAGTTTAATTGAATATTGTGATTCGTCAACAGGTAAAAACATGAAACAAAAAATAAATACCTTGGTATTTTTGTTTATAAAATTACGATTATTGATTATTGTAAAGAACGACGTACGTACGAGCCTTGAGTTTTGACAGTGAGTGATCAGTCACAGTCAGTGACATCTGACATACATAACATGATAACAACATAACACAGAGCTCAATGTTTTGTTCGCCCGTGACCCCCACCGGGCAGGCTAGTGTTCCGTGGTATCGGCCTTACCGCTTCTTTATCAGTATAATATTATTATTATATTATACTAGCAACCCGCCCGCCCGGCTTCGCACGGGTGTAATTTACGTGCAAAGCCGGGGCGGGTCGCTAGTTATATACATAAACCTTCCTTGAAAATGTAACTAACTGATGGTGAAAACCGCATCAAAATCAGTTGCGTGGTTTAGGAGGAGTTAGCGGCCATACAGACAGACAGACAGACGCGGAAAGCGACTTTATACTATGTAGAGAAGAGATTATGATAGTAGATTCATGATAATCCCTAGGATATAAACTTGGTGATTCCTATGGGACTGTCATAGTCATTTATGATTAAATGTCCCCAATAAAAAGAAGAATAAAAAATAAAAATAAAATGATAATTATAATATGTTATGTATAGATCTTTGTAACACTTGACACTGGCAAATGCACAAGAGTGCGAATTGCAACGGTAAAATCCGTAAAATCCTTGTAAATTCCTCACACAAGGAAAGTATCTTCTATTCTCAACACCACACAGCCATAGATAAATAATATACTAGAACATAAGCTAGAACCAAGGACGTTGTATACATGGACGTAGCCATAAGGCGTTGCCGCTCCGAGTACACGAGAGAGCTATTGTAAGATTGGTAACCTCGCACTCGGTGTCCACTTTTGACCGACTAGTAGGCCATAACATTGCGACGCGTCATAGTAAGTTAAACAGAAATAACGCTGTTAAGACTTAATTCTCTTTTACGTAGTGACATTATGTCGTGTTGTGCTGTGTTTTGTCCATCAAGAACAATTAAAGGAGGAGTAAAATATCCAGGATGATCTTTTCACACGTAAGTCTTATGTAGCATTTATTACGTAAAATAACCAGTTTCAAAGCAAAATATTCATTTCGCTTAAAAATATACATCTTAGTCGTCATATAACTATCGCGTAGTGATAAATAGTTATAAATTAAAGCTTTAATTTAAGATAATTAAATGCATTGTTTTACGTATTCCTGCTAGTGATGTACCACTGCACATTTCAAACTTCGTCGATATTATGATCGACATTTAACTAATCATAGGTACTCTTGCGTATATCCTACATATAGGGACCCTATTATTTACTAAGCCTACGATGTCTGTTTGTCTGTAAGTCAGCCCAACCTATCAACGGCTGTATCTTAGGAACCGTAATAGACAGCCAGTTGAGATTTTCACAGAATATCTAATTTTACGGCGGGTTAACTAAGAAATAATAATAAAGCCAAAAGGAAAAACTAAAGTGGGGTCCGACACAACAAACGTATTTTTAAACGTATTTTTGTTTTTGCTCTAGTGTAGAAACGGTAAGACGTACAAGCGTCAAACTTAGCATGATTATAGTACACACTCTAAACTCTCTAAAGTATAACAACAAATGATGGGCAAGTGCGAGTTGGTGGCAAATTACTGTTTTTTACCAAGTTAAGCAACGTATTGGTTTAATTGGACGACCTTATTTTTTTATAAATTCGTAGTAAATTGTACATTGTAATAAATTTGTATTTTGTAAAAATTTGGAGTAAATTGTATACTGTAATTAGTAAAATAATTGTATATATTTGTATAAAATCATATTAAAACACTACATTTGTGTACCTTTTTATCGATAGATCTGCACTAGCAGTCACTTCCCTACTCACGCACACTCAAGCAGTTCTAGATACGCACACCAACATAAAATTACCACGCTGCCAAAGCATTCGCGCTATCCATTGTGATACTAGATTCATGGCTAGAACAGATGATTTTCAAAGGGAAAGTACCACAGATCTAGAAAGTACAATACAAAGAGAATGTAACGCTAAATAAAATAACATGAAAATCACAAATATACACATCTGTGATGAAAATACTTTTCATCTGACCTATCGTTGACATATTAACAATCATAAAAATTTTTAATGTTTAAAAAAAATCATGGATATCGATACAGAGTCTTTCAGTTGTAATATTAATAAAGTTAGCATAATATTAAAATAATAGCATCAAAGTAGTCAGCAAAGTAAGTCACAGTCACAACGTGTTGTTTCCAAAACTCCAAAGGAGCCTCTTGTAAAGTCTCCACCACTTTAGGGGCACGAGTTTCACTTGACCGTGTCCTACCTAGCTTGACTCTGACTTGTTTGACGCTTTTAATCACACTTTTAATACTAAGGAAAAATGTTTAATATTACGACTAAAGGACATTGAATCCACGGCCATGAAAATGTTACCAAAAAAATATTTACTGTCATTTTTTATTTTACTTCGATGATCGATATAATAATTATAACCTTGAAATAAATAGAAAAAACAATCTGGCTCTGCTCTGTGTAATGTGATAGTTTCCTGTTATTTATTTCTACATAATCGAGAAAAGCGGCCGTCTGCTATTAAAAACATTTAAGTTTGAACCTTTGATCGGTAGACAAATTGACAATATGAAATTATTCATAGTGGTGTGTGTTATTCTAGCCACAACTACGGCTTATGAAATCTCTGATATTGTTTCGGCTAGAATAGAGGTAAGTCCTTAAGTTTAAAAACGAAGTAAAGGCGAAATACCTACGTATTATTATCTGGATCCCAGAACACCATCATGTCTAAAACCCTATTCGTCATTTTCAACTTATAAATTTCCGTCGTGGGCGTTTCTGTACGGAATACGTGGTTCAACCGAACTAAACGCTAAATGTAAATTTCAGACTTGCCGAGGCTGCTCATTGAACCGGCTGCCTCAGGTGAAAAAGTTTGTGATGGAGGATGCACCATTGTACGGAAACTTGGAAGTGAAGTTCATTACTGGCGCACCGCCAGAGCTGATTCTGCTTGGCGCAGGCGACAAGGAGCTGGATCGTTTCTCGCTGTCCAAGCTCACGCGCGAGGATTGCAATGGTTTAGTTCAGAGCAAGGGCTTCAGACAAAGTTCACCCAAGGGGGACCTTTAACTTGTCAGATTGCATTGCACACTACACATTCCTTGTATTTATCAGTTAGTTGATAAGTGAAGACATATTAGTTGGGTAAATGTAATTCCATATTAGCCAATATAAGCATTTGTGATAATAGTTCATGGTCACATTAGTGATATATTTGAGATTTTATAAAATGACATGCATACTAAAATAGTAATTTGATACGTAAAGCACAAATTTAATAGTGATACTCATACTTATTAATAACATTTTTATATGACTGACCTTATTTACCATTTAGCTAATAAATTGCAGTATGAATTATGAATAGTTTTAGTAAGTAATTAAACACAACATGGGATAAAATTGGTTTATTGTATTTTTTACAATCATATTACCCTCACCGATAACACTTTTTTTTTACAAAACTATCTGCCATTATTCTTTCAAAAATGGCCATGATGGTAAGACTGACAAGCAGCAGCGTCCGTCACCAGACTTTTTGCAAGTGAGTGGACCAGCATTGAAGGAAGAAGGGCAGACAGGCACGGTTGAAGTGCAGCGAGTACAGGCTGCAGGGTATTCAGGTGAGTAGTGTGCAGTCGAGATCCTCCTCGCGCGAGTCGGTCACGGTTCGCCGCGAGACGCGCGCCACCACGTCCGCCAGCGCCTCGCGCGCGCCCGCCTCCAGCAGCAGCGAGCACTCCTGCAACACAACATGCAACATTCTCTATCATCATACATGAAGGTGGAACCAGTGGGCGGCATTGGGACTTGTCCGCCCACTTTCCTTTAATTTTTATTCTAGTAGGTGGTTATGGCCTGTGGTGGGTGACCAAGATCCACACCACACCACTGAGTGAAACACTTCAATAAAAATTACTTCTATATCATCATATCAAGCCATTATATTCGATTGTCAATGATGAGATAAGTAGTATCTGAATTTGTGTGATGTCATCTGCTTATCACAATCTTTTTACTTTTATCTTTGAGTATCATTTAATCAGAAAAACCATTATCGCGGGCATCCAGTGGATGCAAAAGGCAGGCTGTCGTTCAGTGTGGAGGTTAAAGGGGGAGGCCTATGTTCAGCAGTGGACGTCTTCTGGCTGATGATGATGATGATGAGAAAAACCATTCATGGCTAGATGACAAATAAATTTAGACAAAAAAAAACATAGACAACAACAGCCACTTCCAACCGGCCCTTTTGGAAATTGATGGAGGAGGCCTATGTCCAGCAGTGGACGTCCTATGACTGAAATGATGAGACAATGAACATCATCCACTCTCAACAGCATACAGTATGTATTTTTTTCGTTGTTTTCGAGACTATGGTTACAGAGTCCTTCAATTGTAATATTAATCAAGTTTACATAGTCTTAGCGTCACAGAGTCAAGCAAAGTAAGTCGCGGTCAAGTCACCGTGCAGACTATTAAACTTTAGACTTAAAAACGGGATGTCCCGCCTCAATCAGGACGCTGATTTTTTTGTGGTTTCATAGTTGGTCCCACATTAAAAGTTGTTCATAATGATGAGTTCTATGATGACCTTTCGGTTTAGTACCACCGCTCTGTGTAACCCAATATATGTAATGTTGATATAAATACAAGTACAGCAGTGGCGAGGTGCAGGCGCACAGGCTGATGAGATGGAGTAGTTGTGAGGGTGTGGTGTACCTGCGCGTGTTGCTCGTCGTGCGGCAGCCGCAGCACGGCCCGCAGCGCGAGCTCTGCGTTGGCGCGCACGTAGGTGTTCTTCTCCTTGGTGCCGTTGACGAGCGCGGGCAGGAGCGCGCGCAGCAGCTCGCCGCCGGCGCCGGCCGCGCGCGCCTCGCGCCCTACCACTGCGCCCGCGCGCGCCACCAGCTGCTTCACCTCGTTGCTGCTGTGGTTCATACTCTGGACAACAGTACATTATTATTATTATAAAGTTCTGCTTTTCCTCTTATTATGAGCTTTTCGTGATTGTTATTGTGCGGGATAGCACTTTATATGCCCTTGTGGAGATGGTAGATGGAAACACTGATGATTATAGTTTAGAAATTATTTAATAACTCTAATTAGCTATATTATGATTAATTCTAAATGCTGATGAATGCACCGCGATTGCTGCACGATGATGCTTAACGATGCACTGACACCAGCCGCGGCCGCCGCGGCCCGCGTGCAGTATTGCTGCCTCAGCAGGTGTTCGATTGTATCTAACAGTTATTAATAATAGGAATGTATGAAGTTTGTGTACTGACCCTGACGAACTGGTGCAGCAGGGTGGGCGGCACGGGCCGGTCGTTCAGCAGCAGGTGTCGCAGCAGGTAGCCGATGCCGCGGATGCCGTTACACACGATCGGGATCTTGTCGCTCGCCAGGTAACCCAGCAGGGTCTTCTCTACCTGTAACACGGACAACATTATATGTTGCCATTCATTTACCCAGAATAGCAGTACTAGTACCTCCTCCAGTCAGATCCAGAAGCAGATGCCTTATTATGGATGTCTTACCGTGATTCGGATCGTGATCGCTTACCATCTCACTTACGCACGTGGTGCGAGTAAGTAGATGCGAACGGGACGGCATGCAATCTCGATCACAATCAAACTTCTATAATAAGGCCGCTGGTCCCAGTTTAGAGGCGTAGGACATGAGAGTGTCAGATTTACTAATAAGAGAACAGGACAATCTCAGCCTGGGTAGGACAAAAAAGGTATGCCATTGTAATATGACTTTTTATTATATGCGTTCCAATATGGACCCGCCCTGCTATCTCATATGTGGGATACATAATCTGGACGGTAAGGGTGACGAAGAGCAGTACCTTCTCTTCGAATCCTTCCTTATAGACGCAGTCGGGCGTCTCCTTGAGCGCAACGAAGAGCGCGGCCGACCGTCCGTGCAGCAGCAGCCAGTCGTCGCTGGTGGCCAGGATGTGGTGCGCGAGCGCCGCGTCGTGGTGCGGCGGCGGCAGGCAGTGCAGCAGCGCGCCCAGCGCGCCGCCGGCCGCGCCGCGCAGCGTGTCGTCCGCGTGCGCCAGCAGCGCGCCGCTCGACACCGTGCCCAGGATAGTGACGGCCAGGGGGCCGGACAGCTTGCCGCCGGCGGCGCACACCGCGTGCCGCAGCGCCTGCACGCACGTCTCGCGCACCGCCTGCTCCTCGCACGACTTGATGCCGTTGTGCACGTCCGCGAACAGCGGGTCGGCGCGCGTGTGGATCGTCACCAGCTGCGCCAGCGCGGTGCCGGCGCGCAGCCGCACGGACCGGCTGCCGTCCTGCAGTGCCTTCAGGAATGTCGTTTGCAGCTGCGGCAGGAACTGCTTCAGCATCACGCCCACCTGCACAGATAGCGAACCACTCCATCACCATATTGACCGTGCCAACTGGACGAGTAGACCAATCAGCATTCAGTAGTCTTCCTCCACACACAGATCCAAAAATTATTATCACCGTCAGTAGTTTTAAAATAATAAAAATATGTGAGCAACAATGAGCTGAGCTCTGTTCCCTCATAAGTTTCGGTAATGTATATTCTGCAGGGTATGAAGTGATGAGGTCTAGTGGAGGTGAGCCTGTACCTTGGCGAGGAGTGCAGCGAGAGTGTCGAGCACGGCCGCCTTCACACTGGCGTTGAACCGATCTCCCAGGATGCGGATGAGCGGCCCGGTCACGTGCACCACGGACGGCTGCAGCGCCGCCGCCGACGTCAGCTTGATGACCTCGCCCAACATCAGCGCCGCGTTCTCCTTCTCTTCGGGGAGCCCGTTCAGGATGGACTCGCGGAACAGCGGCAGAATCGGCGCTATGCCCTGTTAACAACGCGCACGATGCGATGCGTTATAAACCATGGACACCAGATATAAATTATATTCAATAGATGAGGCAGGGACAGGGACGACACTAACCTTGGGCAGGCAGAATCCGGGCAGCAGTTGTTCAGGGCCGAGGTCGGCAGCCACGTGCCGGACGGCCTGGCGGACGTCGGACACGTGCGCGACCAGCGCCTCTGGCTCCAGCTCCTTGGTGAAGGCGTGCAGCGCCTCCCAGGCCATGGTGAGCACGTCGCGGTCCGTCTCCGCCAGCAGCAGCAGCAGGCCGCGGATGAGCTGCGGCACGTGCGGCGAGAGGTCGGCGCGCGCGTGCGACACGTACGCGCAGAGCAGCGCGGCGGCGGCGTGTCGGCGCGCAGGCGGCGCCGCGGTCGGGCCGCCGCGGCACGTGTCCAGCAGCGTGTCCACGACGCAGCGCACCGCGGCCGGCTCCTGTATCGGCAGCAGGGCGTCGCGGCAGTGCTCCAGCTCGCGCGGGAAGCCGGGCGTGCCGCGCGCCGCCGCCAGTGCCGCCAGCAGCGCGGGTAGCACGCGCGGTAGGTGGCGGCCCAGAGCGCTTCCCGCGGCCGCCGCGAGCGCGGACAGCGCGCGCGTGTCGCACGCGCCCCCCACGCCCGACCCGGTCAGCACCGGCACCAGATAAGGCAGCACGGCGCGCGACTTGATCGCCATCACCTGCTTGAGGCCGTCGAGCGCGGCCTCGGCGCGCTCCGGGTCCGGGTCGCGCAGCCGCTCCAGCATGGGCGGCAGGATGTCGTCGAGCGCCTTGTTCCCGACGGTGGCGTGCAGCGCGTCGAAGGTGCGCGCTGCCGCCGCGCGTACTTCCGGCAGCGGGTCGCATAGCGCCGTGCGCACGGTGGGCACCAGCCCGTCCGCGAAGCTGAGCACGGCGTCGCGCGACGTGGACGCGAGGATCTCGCCGAGCCCGATGCACACGCCCTGGCGCTGGTCGGCGCGCTCCGAGCGCAGCCCGCGCTCCAGGATGGGCACTATCTCGGGCAGCACGCGCTCGCCCAGCTTGCGCACCAGGTCGCCGAGCGTGCGCGCCGCCACCTGCCGCTTGTCGTACGACGTGGACGCGAGGCAGCCCAGCAGCAGCCCGAACAGCGTGGGCAGGATCTCGCGCAGCGTCTTGGGCGTGTTGGTGACCACCACCTTCCACACGTGCAGCGCCGCCTGGCGCACCATCAGCGCCACGTCGCTGCGCCCCATGTACAGGCCGGCCAGCACGCGGTTGCGTCGCTCGGGACCCAGCCTCTCCATGATGGCCTTGTGCGACTGCTCCGTGCCGAAGTTGTCGTCCTCGGAGGCGGTCTCTGTGCTCATCTTGCCGGACACGCCCGAGATGCGGTACAGCAGGTCACCCAGCAGCTGCACGGAGCTGTACCTGATGCGCCAGTTCTCGTCGAACAGACCCTGCACCACAACAACTCATTACTATCTTACTACTACTGGTGGCCTGTACAGGCTGTCTCACAAACTATTACAATGAACGAGTACAGCAGTAGACTCGGTAGACAGTAGTAATCAGCGTCACCTTCTCGAGCTCGGGCAGCAGCAGCGTGATGGCGGACTCCGCGTACAGCTGCACGATGCGCTGGCCCGCTTTCAGCGCCGTCTCGCGCACGTACTCGTTCTCGTCCGCTAAAGCCTACAAAAAAGAATGTTCAAACATGTCATTGGAATCCAGATTTCTTGAATTCATGATAACAATCTGCTACTTTCATTAAAGTTCGTGATGTTAATTCTAAGAACTTTGATGACAGTCGAAAGTAAGGGGAATCCACAACGGTAATGGCTGCTTTACACATCAATCAAATTTCACATTGTCAGGTTTCTATAGAATGAACGGCAGTTTTCAAGATAAACTAGTCTCTACTGCAGTATTGTGTTGAAGGGGTATGTAGGGGATGGGTAACCTTGAGTATAGGGTTGATGATCTGCCCGATGTAGGGCGTGAACTCGTCGGTGAAGGCGCCCGGCATGTATATGAACATCATGATGTAGCCGTCCTTCACGTGCGGCGCGATGTCTGACCGGTCCGCCGTCGCTATTATATCTGCAACACGCGACTTATATTTATACATGGTTTATATTTACTATTAAGTAGCGTAGATGGAGTACGCTTATTGCGCTTTATCGCTTTGGATTACTCAGGTCTAAGATACTTTATGATCCAAGAAAAAAGGAAAAAAGAGCGAAAAGAAGAAAGAGAGTGAGAAGGCGCATTCAAATATGGTGGTCACATGACAACTAGTACTATCTACTCTATTCAGGTAATATTTTCTTACCATACCCATAATATGTGATAGTTATTTATTATATTTACCCACAATGAATAAAAAACATAGTATCTATGGATTAATCTGTAATGGCATTACATATTAGAGTCTGGCTAATGAAAGTTGAGACTGAAAACGCCCGCCAAATATAAAAAAATCCGCATTGCAAGCCCGAAATTAATATGAAATGCAAACATTACTGTGTTCTGACTGTGTTACAATAAAAATAAATACCTTACAAGTATCAAGTGAGATTATTTCAGGCATTACAAATTTTTGGGGTTTCAATGTGGATATTTTTAAATTTGCCGCGCTTTTTCAGTCTCCACTTTCATTAGCCAGACTCTACTCCTATGTATACAACCAACTTTAAATGGCCATCTTACTAATATTATAAATACTTAAATATTGCCGAAAAGAAGGATCTTAATGTTTTAAGGCAAAAAATATTTTTATTTTATTTTAAGGCCGCCTGTTAAAAGCCTAATTAATATTTTTATTGTAATGTTTATGTTATCCTTGTTTTGTGGTATTTTAATAAAGAGTTATTGTATTGTATTGCATTTTTTGCCTCAAGGGACGACCAACATTTTGGTTACAAATGTCTTATTTATAGATAAACTTAGATACACAAAGCCAATTACAGGTCATCACGGATAGACATAATTATAGTAATAATAATATCTAAGAATGAACACTGAGGAGTAGAAGTAGACTGTAGAAAAAATAGCATGGATAGATATGAGCAGTGTTTAGGATATGGCAGTGTGCAGTGTACCTGGCATGATGTTGTGCAGCTTGACGACGCCAAGTCCGGCGACGAGCTCGGAGAGGCCCTGCGCGGCGCCCGACCGGTCCACCGAGCTGGACTCCGACGTGAGCGTGTGCATCAGCCACGGCAACAGCTCCTCGAAGGAACCCTCGCCCATGCCCTTCACCATGGCGCCCAGCGCGCGCGCAGACACTGAGCGCACCTGGACACACACACACGAGCTTAGCAATGGACACGATCACGTATATCACAGAAGAGACGTGTCTCGGCAACAGCAGACGGAGTCTACTTCACTCGCACTCGACCTTATAATCTACTGAATCTGCACAAAACACAGTAAAGTTAGGTTTACGCAAATGGCGTGCCCACCTAGTGCGTCTAGCTACGCACAGCACGCGTAGAGTTAGCTACGCTAATGTTCTGACTCTCTCTTCTCGTCTGCATCGCTACTTTATCTTCCTGTTGTACTAGTGTCAACTTAATACACAGCATTGAAGTATTCTAATTTCTACACTAAGTTCCCCTTTTTGCTCCACACGAACGGTCAATTGAAAATTCTGCTATTGAAGCCGCGATTCACAGTCCACAATTCAACGGGCGCGTGTTGAGTTGATGCTACCTTATTGTCAACTCACCTCCGGCACGGGGTCGAGCAGCGAGCTCTTGAGTCCGGGTATAATGTTAGGCAGATACGGCGTGAGGTCCTTCTGGTCCGTGAGTGAGTACATGTTCCCGATGATCTGTGCGGCCATCTTGCGCGTTTCGGTGCTGCGGTCGAGGAACGCTCGCTGGACTACTGGCATGATGAGGGCCAGTGATGGCGCATCGATGAAGTGCACGAACTTTGTGTCGAGTAGCGTCTGGAGGCAGACTGAAGTCTTCGCAGACGGGTCTTGTAGTGCTTCCAACATGACGGGCACGATCGCTGCAAAACAAGCGACACGTTATTTACGAACATGCTGTAACTCGCACCGCAGACTACAAAGTACGGCGTGTAAATCTGCCGAAGCAGCACTTTGGTGGATCATCAAAAGCCACGACCCAAATTCCAGCAAACAATAAAAAGCTACAATTAATATCAAGGTTGCGGCAAATTGTTGGTGCACTTTTTTGCATGCTTTATACTCTTCAGATATCTTACTTTAATAAGAGAAGAACCGCAACCGACCTTGGATCTCAGGATTCCTGATGACGGAGCCGATGACCCGCAGTGCCTCCGCGCCGGCCTGCTGCACGCGCAGGTGCGAGTCACTCAGGACCTCGATCAGTTTAGGCACGATGGAAGGTAGACAAGAAGACAGCTGCTTTGGCGCGCAGAAGGCCATTGAGCCTAGAAGCTCGATGGAACCTGGGAAAACATTGGTTATAAGTATGACCCTCGGATCCGGCGCAATGGCGCTGTGACCCAGCGGTGAGTACCGCGGTCAAAAGAGAGTGGTGATTGGAAAGGACGGGACCCATTTATTGCGTTTTTCTGGGAAAGTTAACATGTTAGATTTGTATATGCGGAAACGTGTTAATAGTGCTAAGTTATCATAATTCTTTTTAAATTAGTTATATATCACTGTATGTTTCCTGAATAAAAATTTAAATTAAAAATTAAATTAATATTTGAGCATAGATAATTTTGGGAAAATCATCATTAAAACAAAATAACTTTTTTCTTTGACTTTGCAGTTTCGGAAAGTTGTCTTTTTCAGAAGTGGCAATGTTAGGAAAGTGGTCCTTTCGAGAAAGCTTATCTAGTTGCCATTTCTGGAAAATAATTACTATGGAACGCGACCTTTTAAGAAAGTGAACACAGGATTAGTCAGATACAGACCGGCCTTGGTCCGCCAGTTGTCGTCGTTGAGCGCGTGCAGCAGCGAGGGCAGCACCAGCTTGACGCCGTGCGCGCTCAGCTTGGACATGATGAGCTTGGCGGTGTCGTCGGCGGCCGCGCGCACGTACTGCGACGAGTCGCCCAGGCACGTCAGCAGGTGCGGCAGCACGTGCACGATGTACGGCTCGAACAGCCGCCCCAGCTTGTGGCACAGCATCTCGAAACCGAACAGGGCGCCTACGTGGGATCAACACTCATATTTCATTACATATTCACTTCATTTTCATTGAGTTAAGTTGAGGACAGTTAAAACTTGCAAGTTGAAGTGGCAATGGGCAGGCCACATCGCTCGAAGAACCGATAACCGATGGGGAAGAAAGGTACTTGAGTGGAGACGCAGCGTAGGTAGGCCCTCCCACTAGATGGACCGACGACATAGTGAGAGTCGCTGGCATCCAGTGGATGCAAAAGGCAGGCTGTCGTTCAGTGTGGAGGTTAAAGGGGGAGGCCTATGTTTAGCAGTGGACGTCTTCTGGCTGATGCTGATGATGAGGACAGTCACGGATGCCACGCGCGGATTGCTCGATCGTATCAAGAATTTGAAGAGCAAAGAACGCTAAGCACAATCAGGATACCGGACAGATGGCCGCCTGAGGTTGTATTGAATCGTCTAGCAGCGGCCTCCGCCTTGCCGCGCGAATCAACACTCAACACAATGTCCACTGCATCCGGCTCCACGTGTGTCATGCTACGAAGATTTGCAGCAAAATCGACATGTAGCTTAAGGCAAACGTAACTCAATATCAACATTTAAGACAAAACAGTTTTTCGCCTCTTACCTTCCCGATACTTGAAGTTCTTTTTCTCCTGTATGGCCTCTGTGAGTCGTCCCATTACGTCGAGCTGCTTGAGCGATAAGATGCCCAGTCCTTTGATGATGCCAGCTATGCCGTACGCAGCACCCTACATAAAGGAGATGGAAGTTAATTTCAACTGAAGAAGAATTAAAAAAAGGTGAGACTTGCAGAAAGTTTTTTGCAAGTCTCACCCTGTTGACGAAAATTCTACACGAGCAAAGTGTAAGAGACAGATCTCAGAACTGTACCTTTCTATCTCCATATTTTTCAGCAGTGAGAAGTTGCTTCATGAGCTTGTTCACGATGTTTGGCACTTCGTCTTCAAGAGCCGGTGACGTCACCAAATGCGGCAGACAATTGCTGACCGCTTCTTGCACCTGTGAGGTTATCAATAGTTCAATGTTGCATTTTTGTGACTAGTTTTTTTTAAATTCCATAGTTCAATCAGTACTAATAATCGTTAACTGGCCAGATAGCATGGTCATGCATAAACGAAAATACTTAAATATTTTTGGAGACTTGACTGTAAACCAAAACAGCTCTCAGAACTGGTTTGGGATAGAATGAAAAATTTAGTTAAAATTGTAACGAATTTTGACTCAACATGTTTTTTTTTCGAGCCTGACAACTACCTGCTGACTGGGCGTGGAGAGCGCGGCGACGAGCCGCAGCGCGATGGGCTTGATGCGCGCGTCGCTCGGCTCCAGGTGGCGCGCCAGCGAGCCAACCAGTAGCACCACGCTCTGGCGCACCGCGTCGAACGAGCCCGACTTGGGCGCCGAGTCGAGGAACTCCTCGAACACCGGCAGTTGACTGCTGAGCGTCTCCTTCCCGTGTATGTCGACGACGGCCATGGCCGCGTTGAGCATCTCCGAGCGCACGGGCTCGGCGCGGTCGGCGAGGCCGCGGCGCACGAAGAAGCGCACGGCGGCGGGCACGGCGTGCGGCGGCAGCAGCGGCGCCAGCGCGCGCACGGCCAGCGCCGCGCCACGCCGGGAGCTCCACTCGTCCACCTCCGCGGAGATCACGTGACCAAACGAGTCCACGCGCGCCGGGATCAACTGCACACACACGACACACCACACCACCTCGTTACAAACTATGGACTTGGAACTGTCGTATAGCTCCATAACTATACGACGTACATGGTGCAACATCGGAAAGCACCGGAAAACAATGGTTAAAAATGTATGGTATAAACTGTGCCTTTGCTTGTCGTCCAGGATCTGGAAGTTCTAGTCTAGGATATCAACAGTGTCCACATACCGGCAGCTTGTCTTCATACACGTCCTGCAGGTGCTGCAGCACAGCCTCGGCGGCGTCGGCCCCGCCGCGGCGCACGAGGCTGGCGAGCGCGGCCGCTGCGGCGCGCTGCACTTCCTCCACCGGGTGCTGGATCTCCTGGAGTAAAGCCTCTAGTAGCATCGGCGAGTCCAGTAGAGCTGATGCCTCGGGCACGCTGTCCCATAGCTCTTCGGCTAGATGTCTGCAAGGGAAACAAAAAATATTATGTGTGATGGGGTATGTGCGTACGCAACGTCGAATTTCAACACAAAACACAACACACCAGCGCCTTTGACATTTCAGAATTTAAGTTTTAATATTTAATTGTTATTATCAATTTCGCCATCAGGTTTACGCCCCAAGCGTTCTTTCCGACCATAGATTTACGGTCTTTTTCTCTAACTCCTCATACATGTTTTTTGTCACACTTTTTCCATGTTGGCACAGGCGAAGCGCGTATCGCCGGGTTTGTCAGCGAATCTGTGCGTTTGTCGCAAAAAAACTTTGTTGCCAGTTTCCTATGTGAACCAGGATAACTACTGTTTTGTGACCTATGCTACAGCTTGTTTGGCATGTGTGTACCTAACGCGGCCTAGAAGATCGGTCTCGTTTCTAAGTCTTACGTACGCCTTGCCTGTGACGTGTCAGTCACTTGCCATCAGATTTGGAGGCGTCATTTTGACCATTGGATTAAGCAAGCGGCGTATCGCGGCTGTGTAGGACAGATGTCACATTTGGAGCCCACCTCACGACATTTTTCCCGGAGCTCGGGTGTCAACAAATACAATAAGATATACTGACTTGTTGTCCTCGTACACGTCGAAGGTGGCGACGAGCAAGCGCTTGGTGAGCGTGAGTCCGTAGTCGGGAAGCGCCAGCAGCGGCGCCAGCTCGCCGCGCACGCACAGCAGGGCACGCAGCGCCGCGTCGCGCACCACCTGCGTCACAACACACACTCACAGCGCGGCCTCTCCACACCGGACCCACTGAGGAGCCCTATATCAGCAGTGCAAGTACCGTTCCGTATCGATCCTCAAATACGATAAAATGAGATAGAATCGATCATAGCGAGTGCTGATCAAATGGCATTTTATCGAATTTGACGACCACAAATTGTCAAATTTGACGATCGATAAAGAACGGTAATAGCACAGCAGCAATGGTATAATTTCCAAAGACCACCCGACACAATCTATATATATCTATCTATAATTAGTTAATTTCAGCTGTTTGTTTTCCGAATAGTTACACCATTTATAACTCAAGAATGGCTGGACCGATTTCTGATAAGCTTTAATTTCTTGGATTCCTCTCCAGCCGCATAGCAGAATCTATACAATATTATAAAGAGGAAAGATTTGTATGTAAGTATGTTTGTAAAGAATTGGCTCAAAAAGTCCTGGACCGATTTTAAAAATTCTTTCACCATTTAAAAAAAAAAAACTATTTGAATGCTACATTATCACTAATTAATATAGGATAGGCTATTTTAATAGGCTAAATAACTATACCCGTGCGGAGCCGCGGCGGACCGCTAGTAAGTAATAAAAAATCGGGAAACAATTTTCGCGAAAAAATATATATGCAGAAAATTTATTTTCCCATACATTTTATATGGAACGGCAAGGATAGAAGTCTCATTAAAAAAAAAACATCTAAGTCAAAGGAGGTTGCTGTCGCTACCAAGGAGGTTGTTTCAAGGAGATATATAACGCGAGTAAAACCGTGGGCCGCAGCTAGTCATACATAAAAGCAGTGCCGACTTTAGCACTACCAGCACCCTTGGCGAGACTTCTATTGGGCGTAGTTGAGTGGATGAAGTTGTTCAACACTGCATCTCAATAGTTGTTTTGCTCTGACTGCTGTAATGACAGTAGTAGGTTGTAGGCTAGGAGGAAGTGCAGTAGGTACGTACTTCGAGCGGGTTCTGCAGTCCGGCCAGCAGACACGACACGTCCTGGTGCGAGACCGCGCCCCGCGCCGCGCACTCCGCCGTCTCCAGCAGCGCCGCCGTGCACGCGATCAGCGCGCGCCCCGACACGCTGCCTGCCACACGGTACATGCGACCATTACACAACTATCACATACACAAGTGGAAGTAGCAACTCGGAGACTGTTCATACTTCATACAACTAACCAGTCTCCTTCAGCAAACAAGGAGTTCTAAGAGGCCTATTTTTAGCAGTGGACGTCTTCTGGCTGATGCTGATGATGAGGCTCGGTAGGTAACAGGGGGTCTAGACAAGAGCCACTTTCTGTTAGGGACCGTCCATTAATCACGTGAGGCTTGAAAGGGGGGGGGGGGGGGGGGGGGGTTAAGCAAAAATCACGAAATATCACAAGGGGGGAGGGGGGGGGGGTGTAGTAAGATATCACGTGTATTAATTTTTTCATCAAACGCGCGAGTTCTAAACTGAGTGTGACCTTTTCTCGCCGTTGCTAGGCAACGAACGAACTCCCCGATCGCCCGGCTTGGCTTGCCAGTCGCCAGTTATTCCGTTATCGTGATAAGATAATACCTATTTAAACAAAAATTAAGATTATTTTTTTTGGGGTTCGTCTTAAACCTCACCGCGTATCACGCGTATATAATGGACGGTCCCTTAGCGTTCACGCCTGCGGAAAGATGAAATTGTATGAATAATGACATTGACAATGACATTAGCTAGAGAGAAATTATCTCAAGCTAATGTCATTTTCATACAATTTCATCTTTCTGCAGGCGTTAACGCTAACAGAAAGTGGCTCTTGTGTAGACCCCCTGTATGATGGTACAGATATATTTGTGTATACTGACTGCTGAGGTCGATGAGTAGACGGAACATGTCGTCGATGGGGAAGAGCGCTGGGTGCAGGTCGGGCGAGGCGGGGCGGAGCGCCGCGTGGTGGCGCACTACGGCCAGCCCCGCCAGCATCGTGGCCTCGTCCGCCGAGCCCGCCGACAGACCTGCAACAGACGAGCTTGCTATCACCCTCGCCAGTACAATACTGCCGCGGCCGCGGCGGCTGTCTGTTACATTAACATTAATGGTAACACTTGAAATGTGTGCAAGTGTATATTTTATGTTCATAGTTTTGCACTCACCCAAAGACTTTCTTTGGGTCAGAAAGCACTTCTTTTAGTGCATCACCAACACGGGCCTATCGGGATACATAGGTACAGGAATATAAACTAATTATCATTTGAGAATGCAAGCGATATATAAAGTAACTTATACCTTGGATTAAAACAGGATATTTTCCCGTAAAAATTATGATTTATTTAGAATAGCGAGTAAACATGCGGTGCTCTGCTAGTTTACAATAAAAGCATGTCGCCAGCCGTAAAGTAACGATGATATTTCCTTTAAAGATACTTCTGGGAGGTGGATGGAGGCGACGAAGACCCTCAGGTGTTCCTGAGAGCCCTGACATCGACTCGAGGGGATCTGTGACACCAACTCACAATGAACAAAAGAGGTTACCTTTCTTAAACAACGGGAAGACGTAACAGAAGCCCGGGCCGGTGAAGTGGTGCGGCGTGGCGCCGGGCCGGTCCCCTGCTTGTTTCGCGGCGCCGACAGTGGCGGCGTGCAGCAGGTGGATGGTGCGCACGGTGGCTGTGGCCAGCTTCTCTTCTTCCCAAGCGGGGTCCAGGTCGCACTGCGGCTCGTGGAGACTGCCCCAACACATGTTATTATTAGGTGGTTCTACATGGGTACTTTCGCATTCACCATTGTCCGCTATACACATACCATTCGGTGTACCATGATGATACATTTTTGGATCACTACTATTTATTCGCTTTATTAACGAAATCATTGAAAGTTTTATAACTCAAGTTTTTATTACGGGCCATTCAAGTATTAGTTAAGCAGAATTCTAGTCGTTTTAACCCCCTTTTCCCCCTTGTCAGCAAAAGTAAGCAAAGCTCTTACATACAGAGCATAACAATGAGCATAACTAGAATATGAATGAGCATAACTAAAGCAATGAAGAAATGAAAACATTAGGTTTTATATTCCGAATTGCTAAAAACTTTATAACAGTCAAGTCCCTTAAAGTCTTATATTGATCTTTGGTGAGGATTCAATCAATTCAATGAGTATGAACCCTAGCTACGAACTTTATAAGGATTGTATAGGAGGAGAAGAATTTTTATATTAATAACTAGCGACCCGCCCGCCCGGCTTCGCACGGGTGTAATTTACGTGCGAATTCGGAGCGGGTCGCTAGTTATATATATAAACCTTCCTTGAAAATGTATCTAACTGATGGTGAAAACCGCATCAAAATCCGTTGCGTGGTTTAGGAGGAGTTAGTGGCCATACAGACATACAGACAGACGCGGAAAGCGACTTCAATTTATACTATGTAGAGATTACAGGCACAGGTCGACCTTTGCTAATCAAAGCGCAAATTGCAAGAAGCATCATCTGCTTCCTTTGTCGTAGCGACGGGAGGTGACAGACCTAATCTTCCTCCACAAGCACATTTCCAAAAAAAAAATTGTCTAGTGCTAACTAAATTGAGTCTATCTAATTTCAAATACCTACTCGAACTGTGAAGAGATGGAACTATCTCATACTCCATTTAGATTCATGTGTCACCAATTATCTAAGATCTTGTACTGTGACTGATATACATACACGTACAATGTACATATATAATATATTTTTTAATATACATACTAAAACTACATCTACATCCTTTGGGCGTATTGTTAAATCGCCCGCCGCGGCCTGAGCCCCACGCTCTGGTACTCACTGTATAGTGAACTGGGGGTGCGTGACCAGGCGCTGCGCGTGCGCACCCACCAGCCCCATGCTCTGGCACTCACCGTATAGTGACCCGGGCGAGCGTGTCCGCCAGCACGGCGTGTCTCGGCAGCAGCACGCGGCCGAGCGCGCCGTGCAGCTCGGCGGCGCGCGCGGCGGCGAGCGGCGAGCGCAGCGCGCCCAGCACGGCTGGCACCACGCGCCGCGCGTGCGCGCCCACCGCACTGCCTGCGCCGCGCCCCACCGCGCCCACCAGCCCCACGCCCAGCTCCACGCGCGAGTTCAACTGCATACAAACAGAACTCATGTTAAACAACACCCATATTCATAGCATGAAAGTCTAAAATTCGGAATCATGTTCCCGAAATATTTATGACAGATCGCTTAAATTAAATCAAAAGTATAACTCAGTATGACCAGCAATAAACTGGTACAATAGGTATCAATTCGACGCAAACTTGCATATTAAAAAGTTTTCAAATCGACACGGTTTTAGAAACTTGCTGGGCAAGAGTTGAAAAGAACGCTGAAACAAAGTTTGTTTGTTTGAATCTTAAAAATAGGTAAAAACTCACCACACTCAGTCTTTTGCGTATTTCGGCTTCTTTGGCAGACTGTGCTTTGATTGCTTCCTTCTGTTTCGCTGACAACGGCACCTGCACAATCACAAAGTTTTAAACCATGTGAGCTCACTTTATTTACCAGTAAAGAATATTATATTACTTCTGCAATATGATTTTTATTATTACGACAACAGTCTAAGAGCTCGCTGTTTTTAATGCAACCAGCGACAAGTACACCTTTACATGTTGCAAGATGAAAACATCTCTATCTAAATTATTATAACACCTTTGCACTCACGATTATGTTTTTATCGGTCGAGACGATCGACCGGTTTCGGAGCCATTAGAGCCCCTTCCTCAGGGAAAACGCGCGATTCTGGAGAAGGTCGCCCGCGTACTGGCGATGCCAGAGCTGCGGCGGCGGTGCGCGCACGCGCAGAGCGTGCAGCCGCTCTAGCTGCCCTGGCACTCGCCTGCCCTGCGACTTTTTTCCCCGGTACTGGTTGTTTTTCCTCCGTTTCACTTGTGTAAGTGCAAACCGGTGTTATAATAATTTATAATGAATCCTCACGCGAGTTTTGATGAAGTCATCTCTATCTAGATATTATTGTCAATAACTTGATCATCATTATCAGTCTATCGTGTTCCCACTGCTGGAACACAGGCCTTCTCTCAGAGAGAGGATGTGCTCTAATCCGCCATGTTGGCTCAGTGCGTGTTGGTCAAGTTTTTGAGCGCTGGCATCGAAACTACACATAAGTACTAAATAAGTCATTAGTGCAGGGTTGACGATCGAACCGGGTGCCGTCAAATTGTAAAGTGCACATTCTACCGGTCGGCCACCATCGCTCAATATCTTGATATCCTTTAGAAATTATACTAAAACTATTCACAATAAATAAAACAGGCAATTGAGTCCACAAGGTGGGACACTGAGCGCTTATTAGACCGCTCAAGGTCAGAACATCGATCCTGGGAGTCTAATAGGTGGGCAGAGTATTTTTTTTTTTTTATTGTACATAGGCTTGCGCTTGGCCGCCATCTCGCCTGATGTTAAGCGACGATGCGGTCTACGATGGAGCACGTTTGCCTAGAAGAAACCGATTCACTCTCGACTTGAAGACACCCAGATTGTAACTGACGGGGAAAACCCCTTCAGGCAGCTAATTCCACAGACTAGCAGTTCGCACAATAAATGTGGAATCATAGCGCTTCGTACGGGTTCTCGGAATATCAAACATAAAACGATGTCGATTTTTTTGCCCGCCCTGGCGGTCCTATAGAAAAAAGGGCACGCTCCGAAATGTATCCGATAAAAAACCGATAGACTAGCAACTTTACGCCGATGCTCGAGACTAAGAAGCTGAGTCTGAACCAGGGATTCATTGCTGGTGAGTCACTTGGCAGTTTCTCAATAGACTCCAACGCCCTCCAATTTTTACCCGACTGCCCAGAAAGAGGGTAGTTTTTCCGGTGTATGTATGTTTGTCTGTTTCTATATTACCACCTGTGCATCTACAGTGTGTCTGCACTAATATGTTGTTAGCAAGTGGTCGCTATATAGCTGGTGTGTATGGGGTGGGAGGTGGTTGCAATGAATTCAAATGAAGGAAGCCGTACCTCCTTGATCTTCCCCTCGCGTCGTCGCTTCTCATCCAGCTCGCGGCGCAGCTGGAGCTCCTCCTGCTGCTCCTTGTAACTATACGCCTTGCTCTCGCGCTTCATGTTCATCTCTTTACTGTCCTCGTTGCTATACAACAAAAGTGTAACTTGAACTTTATGATCTTGCATGTAGGTCTCAATTTGATTGATCATTCGATATGGATATACGAATTTAAGAAAATTTTGCTGCGAGTAGTCATGGTTTGTTGATCCCATTGATTGTCGATGGGTGCCTAGACATCGAAAGAAATCACGTGGTCGACTCGAAGGAGGTAATGCGGTTTGATATAAAACAACTTGGCAATGTTAATGTAAGGGTAGGTACTGATATGCATGACTATTACTTTGACATAATTAATTTATTGTATAATGTTGACATTTTTAGTTTGATTATTTTAAATTTCAATTCGTAATAATTATTATTAATGTAATGTGACTAGCTACTATTATTATTATTTTCCATTGATATTGTTTTTTTTGATTTGTATGAGTCTATGTTACTTGAAAATAAATGATTATTAAATATTAAATGTTATGACTGAATCCCCTGAGGACATATTTTTATTGTGCACACATTCATCTGACCCCAAAATCGCATACCAACAAGCTAGCCATAACGCTCACACAGCCCACAAACATAAAAGACCTGCAGAAATGAGAGGATAATACACCAGGGAGGAGGTCACTGGACCTCAACTCATCAAATAACCACACGTTTACGAACTTCTGTTCATGACCCAGCCGACCGCAGAAAGAAACTAACATTTTAAAAGAGATGCTTGGACGGCTCGTTCCTGCAATGGACTAGGATAAGTTGATGGTCTTCTTCTTTCGAGTCGATGTTCCGCAAAATACAATTCTATTGTCAAATCAAGTTTCTAGACCAGAACTTTGCCAAGAAATATCATCATCATAATCACCATCAAGTTGATGGTGATTATGATGATGATATTTCTTTGGCAGGTAGATTCCTGTAGTGTCAGAGATAGCTGCTAAAAATATTTTACATCAGGGACGAATTAAGAGGCGCAAAAGGATGGTTGAAAATGTATAGGATGTCTATACGAAGGAAGTTGCAGTTTCTTACCCAGGCACGGAGCTCTTGTCATACAGCTCTCCCTCGGGCGTTAGGTAGGTGAAGTATTCATCTCTGGTGACGCTCAGCAGCTCAGAATCGCTGAACGCATCGAGCGCGCATTGTATCGCGCCGTCCGCGATGGCATCAGCATTGGTTGCCACGAGAGTCGTCACCACATTACATATCGTCTGTAGGCGGGAGTAAAGCACATGATTTTTTAACGCGGCCCGCTGCAAAATTAACGAAAAAAATTGTGCATTACTTTCTCGAACAAACAGTGCTCAGGTGGACCTGCGAAAATAAAAATTAAGCGGAATAAATTAAATTCTTTAGAGAAGCTACCATACACACATTTTATAGTGCAAAAATAACAGAAGCAACTACAAAAAGCCCATAAATCAAAAAGAAGATAACATGTAACTGATGTAACCGACAAAGGCACGTACTTCTGTTGGTTGGAAGCCGGCGATGAACTGTTCTTTCAAGAGGGCCGCGTGTTTAGCTACCAGTTCTTTTGGCTGGAGCCCAAGGTGTCGCGTGAGTTTGGTCCAGGCGTTATGGTTGGCGGCCACGGCCAGCGGGTGGTGCGAGCAGGCCAGCGCCGCGATGGCTAGCGTCGCTGACTCTTCTGGCGGGTACTCTGTTGATCACAATACTCGTCAGTTACCACTTTGCAGGATAATCTGTCGCATGTCATGGATATGTTGGCTATTGAAAATAGCTCAAACCAAGCAAATAGGAAAGCAAGTCGATCCCTGACATTTAAATTTCTGTGAAAAATCCTGTTGTTCTGTATTGTCGTTACAAGTAATATACTATTCTGAATTGTGATAATTAATACAGTTGATTGAATCAGGCGTTACTTTGCGGAAGTCCATTTTTTTTTTACTCATTCTCGGCATCGCGCTCGGAGAGTCAACACGTCCTGAGGATGCCTCGTGTAGAGGCGAAACACGTGTCGACAAGAGTGCACTGAAGAAACGGTTATAATTGTTTATCTCAATTAAATAATATTTATAGTTTTTTTTTTTTTTTTTTTTTTTTCATATTAATTTCAAAATCTATTGTTTATATCATTTAAATTTCAATTACATTATATTTAGAGTGATATATCATATTATTTTTAAAAATTTATTGTTCATTTCATTTCAATTAAATCATATTTATAATAATTTCAAAATTTACATATATATTATATAAAATTAATTTCATTAGTACAAATTGTTATAACGAATTTTTTGTTACAGATTTAATTACTTTTTGTTTCAGGTTAGGTTAATTTTGTTTGTTTTTTATGTAATTAATATTTGAATTCAGGGTAGGTTCAAATTAGAATCACAATTATTTATACAGAAAATAATTTAACCAAAATCCTTATTGTACTCGAAACGACGTATTAGCGGAATTACACTAGAAATTCGACATATATGTAAAAAAAAAAAAAAAATACAAGTTAGACGTCATATTTTTCACTCACCTCTACAGGAGCAAAACGCTTGAATACAGTCTAAGATCATTTTCCCCGTGACTTCTGGTCCTTTTTCCCCCTCCGGCGGGCTCTTTTCCTTCGAAATGAAGATCTTGCCTTCCTCCAGCACTTCGTTCAATTTTAACATTAAATTTTTAGCTATTAGAGCTGTATCTGGCGCGGCAAGGAGAGATTTAACTTCTTGCACGGCGACGGTCCTCGCGTTCTTCATAGTAGACAACGACACTAGTATAAAAGCTCTGTAAACCGGCGAGTTGACATCGTTGGCAACACTCGGGTACTTATCCAACACTGTTCTGCAGAGGTACACCACCTGTATTAGGACTATAAAGGGGTAAATGTTATAGCGTGATTCTTTTAAAAGTATATCTTAAAAGTAGAAAACAGAACTTTGCAAGCCCAGCTCATGACACAGAAGTTTAACAAAGCAAGAGACAACATAAAGACAAAAAAGTCATCAATATGGACTGTCATTTATCGCATCTATTCCATAGAAAACAAATTCCAGATGAGAAACTTTGAATGCGACACGTTTGTGTCTATGACGCACTGCTTTGCTTTTAGTCGGGTGTGTGTGGCGTTGATGCAGTTTGCGATGGTTATAAACTATCTGAATCCTGTAACGTTTGTTTTAGAAGCCTACGAGGGCATGAGTGGAGCTAATTAGAGTGCAATAGTTACCATCGTCAGTGAGGGCGTGCAGCGTGCGGTCGTGCAGGAGGGAGTGTTTCTCTGGATGCGCGAGCGCAGCCCACGTGGCGCCGGCGGCGGGCAGCGAGCGCGCCGCGTCCAGCCGCGCCAGGCACAGCATGGCGCAGATACCCTCGCTCACTATGAGGTGCTGCCAACACATACCGGTACTGATCTCACATTGCACATTCAGCTTTACATATCAATCCTACAAGTCTTGCCCGAACTGTGGTTTTAAATGGTGTCGGTTCTCTCACCCTTCTATTCTGAGGTACCTCAAGGATCCATTCTTTGTCCTCTCCTGTTCATTTTATAGGTACATTCATCATCAACATCATCAGCCAGAAGACGTCCACTGCTGAACATAGGCCTCCCCCTTTAACCTCCACACTGAACGACAGCCTGCCTTTTGCATCCACTGGATGCCAGCGACTCACTACATTAACATAGCTACATTAAGTCAATGTTTTTTTTCTTTGCCTTAATTTTAGACTAACAGTAAAAAAATATAAATACAAAAATATTAATTACCTACTTACAAGAACAGATATTAACTGATCTATATTAATGGTACGAATATCGTAGAAAATCACTATCAAAAAAAGACATATATTACAAACTAAGCGCTAAAAAGCTAAGCTTTATTGAATTTGAAAAATAAAATTAAGGTAACAAAATTAAGCACATTACTTATTAGCTATGTGCAAAGAATTCCTCTTACAGCTAATAAGTAATGTGCTTAATATTGTTAGTTGTTCAAGACACTAATGAAACGTTGGAATACAAATTCAAAACAAAAAAAACACTAGTTCCAAGTATGACGGGGTTTACTATTACTACCATCTATAACGATCAGCATCGACACCTGCATCTCGTATATAGTTACCTGTAGAGGCTGCGCGCATGCCTTCTCGACGGCCTTAATTAGTAGCGGGCGCAGCGCGTCCCTCTGCGCGGGCGTCGCGGCGCACGCGCCCGCCGCTGCACCCACCAGCGCCGTGTACGCAGTGCGGACTGCTTGTGTCGTACTCTTCGCCGACAGACCTTTCTGGAAACGGAAACATAATGTTAGTGATATTGCACAATCTACTTCAAGCGGAAAATCAGCACAGACCTTAGAGCATTCATTTTTTTTTGTAAGATTGTCTTTAGCCGATACTAATGATCATGTCACGTTAGTGTGTTGGTATAGCTCTCAGATTCCAACAAAGTCCGAGATGGTAATCTTTTTGAACATATTATCATCATCATCATCAACAGCCAGAAGACGTCCACTGCAGCAGCTGAACATAAACCTCCCTTATAGGCAAGTGAAAAACCCATTCCTCTCTTCCCTAGTCCCTTGTAAAGTGTATTTCGAGTAAAATGGTATGCTGATATCGGGTAACGATCACATAACCACTGACCATACGGAAATGTATACCACAGGCGACACCTCGCGTCTCCTTATGACTCGGGTGGGTGTATAGTAGTGCCGTGACGTGGATTGCGCACCTGAAGCCACGCCCCAGGGCGTATATCAGGCCGCTAAAGAGGATATTCGCGTGCAATGGTATTGATGGTTTCACGAACATTGGAACTGCATTAACACACTCCACTTTTATCGATATTTGTCCCACACTCACCTTGAATATGTCGAGTATTTTGTCCGGTAAGGCAGCGTGGTCGAGCGAGCGTAGCCAGCGTGCCAGCGTGTCGAGTGCGACGCACAGCGTACGCTCGTGAGACTCGCTGTCCAACACGCGTGAAATTTGCGTCGCTACCTCTGAGAAAAGCCGCGCGCGCTCTTCGCTCGAAACTCCCAGGGAAGTAAGCGTGCCCACGCCCTAGATACATGAGAGAGCTGTAATACTTTTGTGGCGCGTCCACGTAACTCGTCAAAGCATCGACGTATTACGGCGATTTCTTTTATTTAATATCATTGGAATAGTCCTTAAAGGCAGTTGGAGTGTAATAAATAAAATCAGGACAAAAATTATTTATGTATATATATGTGTATTTGTTATTATTATGTGTATGTATGTATTTATTTGATGATAGGCGAGCAGCATAGGCTGACGTGCCTATATCACATTATCAATATTTAGTATTCATCTGTTAAGGTTCAGAGACTAATGAAGTCTAACTGGGGACACATGAGACAGTTAAGGATAAATTTAGACAAATTATTTATGGACAGTGAAAAAATTATAGTACAGATAATCTGTAATTTTTTTTCTCATAACTACAAATTCATAATCAATCAGAAAAATAACCAAAAATCGTACCATGCCAGAGCCAGTATACGACATGTGTAGATATAACAATAGACACTAGGTAGTGGAGTGCCTTACGTTAAGAACAGCGATCTTGTCCTCGCTGGAGGTCAGTTTGCCGCTGGCTCCATTGTACTCGGCGAAGGCATGACTGAGCAGCGAGGTGGCGGCGGCTGCGTCTGCACACCGCGCCGCCAGCCGCTGTAGCGCTTCAAGAGCTGCACTGCGCACACTCGCGTCTTTCGAATGCAGGTTCACTGCGGGATGCCAGATGTTAAAGTTAAAGAGGTACCAGATCGGACAGGTGTAAGACGTCAGATATAGTATGGCAAAAGTATAATTACCTGTACATCCAATTAACTTAGCTCATAACAATTACAACCTTATCACACTAAAGTCAGGATATTTACCGTGGTAAGGTTGTAAATAATCATATAACTTTAGTGAACAACCGTGATAGTTTAAAACAGTGTTTTATCACACTAATGTTTTTTACTAAGCACTAAGCATTTTGTGCCGCCACTTGTGGCACTAGCTCGCAAGTTTTTTCTATCGTGTTGTAAATTTTATTTTTGGTGTACACAATAAAAAGTTTCTATCTTCTATCTATCTATCATTTTATCAATAGGAATTTCAATAAACTGAACCTTTGACTATTAATAGTACTCAAACCATGTTCTCAAATCATCAGAGATATCATAATACACTTATTGATATGGTACAAATAAATAATGCCATGAAAATTATTTCATTTCATATTCACTTTATTAGCTGTGTTAAATTATACTACTTACCGATCAAGCTCTTTCCGATGTCGACAGCTAGACCATCCAAATGGACTTTCAAGTGGTTCACCACTTCCCCCACCCCCTGGATGATGATCTCGGGATTCCTCAGCATAGCCTTATGCAGTGCAGGGAGTAAGGTCCCCTGGACATCCTTCTCGTTGAGGAGTTGGAGCAGTTCAGAACAACCTTTAATGTAGTTGGAGTTCGGCTGGCTCTTCACGTTGATCAAGCTTTTTGTGAAGCTCTCCAACATCTTTGCCTGGAGTTGAAGTTTGGAACATTGGAAAAATTATAAACAAGATGGTGCCCCATATCCTGACTAATATTATAAAAGCGAAAGTAACTCTGTCTCTCTGTCTGGATGTTTGTTTGCTTTTCACGACTAAACCGCTGAGCCGATCTTAACGAAATTTGGCAGGATGATAGTAAACATCATAAGTGCGGACATAGGCTACTTTTTCTACCAAAAAACGCGGAAAAACTGGAAAATCACAGGTAACACTGTGGTATTCAACTAGTAAATATATATAACATCAATCAGCTCATTCCAGCTCCACCCATTCCTTCTGGGAGAACCTGGGATGATGGACTTGTGTTTCCCCTCACTTCAAATGAATGGCTACATGATGCTATGGTTTGGAAATGATGTCACATGATGTATGTGACGTAAAATTGGTACCAGAAATAAAGATTTTGTCATGCTTGCATCCAATTTCTGGTACCAAAATCTATTTGGGCTCTCCATATATTTTCTGACATGCTGTCTGGCATTTCTAAATGATATCACATGACATACTACAGTCTGCATACTATTTAACTAAGTTTACATGACAACTCTAAATTCTTTCAATGTCAGTTCTGAAGACTCTAATTGCAGGTATAATATATTATGTAACACTAAGATTACCACATTTTTATAAACCTTATCTCTTTGAAATAGAGTGAAGAATTGTTAGCATGAAGTTATAGTGACCTTATGTTCAGCTATGGCGGCTTCGTCTCCGATCTGCCGGAGGTGTCTGCAGAGGAACGAGAAGGTGACGCAGACGTGTGGCCCCGTGTCCGGGGGCTGTGCCAATAGTACATCCAGCCATTTGTTGAGTTTTTTCCTGTCTATGGTGCTCCATGATGTGTGCAACTATGGAACAAGACATAATATTGTGAAACAAAACATTTACATTCCTAACAGAATTCATTTGAGAAACATTTTTATATTTGAAGTGTTATCTCACAATTGAGGATTTGCTATTTAAATGTTTTCGACAATTCAAAAATTAGTTGACTGGCAGGAAGTAAACCTGCACCATCGAGGTTTACGCCACGAGCGTTCTAACCACTAACTTATAGTAGATTTATTGTCTGTCTACAAATTATTGAACTGTCTTTGCAACTAATCTAAACATTGGCAATGCCATCTATAATTTCTTACCAGGATACCATTTATGGTATGATCATTGCAACATTGAAATCTGTTTTTTTTCCCCCACAAGAAGTTTAGTGCTTTCATCATCATCATCATTACAGCCATAGGACGTCCACTTTTGGAAATAGACCTCCCCCATCAATCTCCAAAAGGGCCGGTTGGAAGCAACCTGCACCCAGTGTTTCCCTGAAGTCTTTTTTAGGTTGTCTGTCCATCTTGTGGGTGGACATCCTACGCTGCGCTTACTGGCCTGTGGTCTCCATTTGAGAACCTTTCGGCCCCATTGGTCATCTGTCCTGCATGCTATGTGCCCTGCTCAGTGCCACTTCAACTTGCTAATTCGGTAGGCAGTTATTGCTTTATAAAATATAAAAAAAAGATAGTAAATATGGAATGCCATCTTTGTTAGAATCAGTTTGTGTAAACTATAACCATATAAACTAATATTATATTTTTCGCTAAGTGATCCAAGCTCTCACCACAGAGTACGCCTTCTCATTCTTCCTCCTGTCTCCGAATGCTGTAACAACAGCCAGCAGGTTGGCTTGTGATAGCACAAGGGTGCTGTAGTCGACTCCATCCTCCTCCACTTTCAGTGAGTTTTCCACCAGGACCGATGACCAGCGAAGAGCATACAATCCGGTTTGGCTTGTGCTGTTACTGTATAAAAATAATAAAATTAATGTAACAAAACGTCAGGATTTAAGAACCACATTAGCTTTAGAAAGAAGATTATTTTATTTTATTTATTTAACAAATCCACAGCCTTTTAAAAACTTAACAATAAACTAAGAACTTAACTTACGGCCAATAATGGATTTACATTATATTATGGAAACTAACATGTTTTCAAATTTTTTTTGTGAGAGTATCTGGCTTAATCTCAAATAATTCTATATACATATAAACAAAGAGCAATAATGGCAATAAGTCCGCCACTTGTGGTACTAGATTGTAAGTTTCTCTATCTGTATGCAATGTTTATTTCTGTTATGCACAATAGAGAGTTTCTATCTAAAAGTCTAGTGCATAATTAAATGAAATTGATATGTAACTGCTTTCTACCCTAAACTATGTTGGCTCTCTAGAGTGGGTATGTATGGGTAATTAAAAATATTAGCAAACAGAATAAGATGCAAAGTAATGCTTACGATGTTGAGGTGTTTTTCAGTTGCTCTGATATCTCAAGCAGCAGAGGCAGCAACCCTTTGAGCGTCCATTCCCGGTATGAAGTGCAGAGGTGTACCAGCAGTGTCTTCACATAGGACTGGGAGGTGGCATCACGATATCTGTTTAATGTCAGCGTAAGCACACGGCATATATACCGCACCGCTGGTTCACCAATATCTGGGAAACAATACATGAGTAGCGTCATGTTCAAGCACTGGTAGCTATGGAATGCGCTACCTGAATGGATGTTCCAGTTTACACAGTTAACATACGGACATATACCTCATAGAAATAATATTAAATACCTTATTATATAACTAACATTGTGCAATAGGTGGGTAAGGTAACTTCAGCATATTCTTAAAATGTTGATATTTAAGTCATTATGTAAAACCATTGATATACCATTGACAAACACATAAATGCTGGATCTAGTACAAAATCTATAAATTTAGATATATTTTTAGTAATTTATTTATTTCCAAGGAAGACCAACAGCCTTATCAACAAACTGTTTTAAATCCTTTAAGTAAATCATGACAATGTCTGTTTTAGCTTGCAATAATTGTAGTCTAAGTGCACAAATTATTAAATAGCCGCAACAGTTTTATTCTATCTTTGGTTAGAACATTTATGTGCTCTAACCCGAAAGCAAGTTTTATATATCTTTCAAACTTAAAAATTACTGTTTAGGTGGGAAATAAAGGCCTGTTACCATAGTGGGAAAAAAATAAGTGATAAATAAATAAATCTATATGAAAAGTTCTTCTGTAAAAATGTAGCAAGCCACATTAAATAGTTCTAGTGAAATCTAATTTTTTTTAACTTTTACCATTATTCAGCAATGTACAAATTTAAACAACTAGTTTATATGCTTTCTCAGCTTAGGCACGAGCAGTGCATGTGGGTGCAATAAGACCCGCCCGGGGTTCGGCCGATCAATACATAGCACGAGTGCAATCTATACCTACGACCAACCTGTAGCATGCACTTCTACTTGACCCATTTACGTACATAAACTAATGAGCACCTTGAGAACAATAGGAAATTAGCTGTACATTACCTGGTGTCGACAAAACATCGCGAATTTCTTTTACAACCTCAAGTCTTTCTTTCAAACTTGAAGTCTGGATTTTGTAGGGTATATCTTTCAGTTTCTTTAGAACCTGGAAAGGGATATTCCATCAATAATGCGTCTTCAATTTAGCACCATTATATAATGATTTGATAGTAGAATTACCTCGGAATCTGCCATTTTTCACAAACATTCAGAACAATTTATAAGTTTTTCAGAAACACACGCACGTTCACCTCCTTGTCCACCTCCTGTCAAAAAAGAAATGAAGGGAAGGAAAATATTTAGACTTTGACTTTAGAGATGAGTCACTGTCATTTTTTGTAGTTTTTTTGTTTGCCCATTATTGAACAGGCTAAAGCTTTTAAAGCCATACCGCGTCATCTTACGTATTTTACGTCATGGTAGCCAAGTAAAATAAACCGGTTAACTGCGAGACGGGCTCGCACATTATGTTCCGAACCACCCCAAAACATAATAATTATCAATTTAAAAACTAACTTCGAGATTACTAAAATGCGTTTGTAGTATTGCCCTTTCGTTTTTACTATTTGACTTTTTATTATTTCCTAATTTCTTCTTTCGAGTCTATGTTCCGCAAATAATAGTTTTAATTTCCTAATTAATCCGCCGTAACATAACATATTCTGCGAAAATTTCAACTGGCTATCTATTACGGTTGGAAAGATACAGCCGTTTAGGGGTAGGACAGACAGACAGGGTCCCGTTTTTACCCTTTGGGTACGGAAACTTAAAAAGAGTACTTCAGCCTGTGCTTCAGCTAGCTCTTGTAAAGTCTTTACCAATTTGGCATGACTATGACTTGACAGTGACTTACTTTTCTTGACTCTAAGTGACTTGTTTGACTATCTTCTGCCTTTAGGGTATATATAAAATCCTTGATCTTCTGTGACTATCTTAATCAAACTTGACTAAACCTTCTTAGGGTATTTAGAACGTCCTTTTTATTATTCGCCCATCGGACAGGCTAAAGCTTTTAAGGCCATACCGCCTGATAAAATCCTCTCAATAGGAAAAAAAAAGAATACTCATTCATTTCTTAGTGTCAACTGTCATTGTCATATTTGTCATGTCAATATTTGCAATTTCAATTTTGTGAGTTAAATTTTATAAATATTAATTTAATTTAATAAATATTTTCCAAAATGGTTAATAGAGAACAAGACCTAGTAAAAATAAAGGAATACATTGACAGCGTTGATAAGGAAACTACATTATTGCTACAAAACTTACAATGGGATCATAAACATCTAATAGAGGTTAGCGCAGTTGTGCTCGAATAATTTTTGTTTATTGTATTAAAGCGATATTAATTTTATATAATTGATCCTCAGAGTCCAACAATGGTTTCGTGTAAGTACATGTCGGAACACAGGATACCCCAGCACTCGGTGGAAGCTCACGAGAAGCAGTGCTACTTGATGCAGGAGGGCTACAGTAAAGAAGATGTTTTGCTGCCAGATCCTATAAACCCCAACGTCAACACCGTTGTGAAACTAAGTATGAAATCATACAATTATACTAGCCAAATTAGTTTTACCTGGCAATTTCTTTTTAAAACCAAACCTATTTTAGAACGCACAAAACCAGAAAAAAATATTTAAACCAGTCAAGCGATGTTTGAGTTTTTTGAGACTCACGAATAGGGCCCGTACCTTGACCTCTATAATACAAGTAAATTCAGGTGACCGTGGCAATTTATGTGAATGTGAACTGCGCTGAGATAACGGTTTGCGGTGATGTAACTGGTCGCAAATTCAAATTCAAAATATTTATTTGTCAGAACATGGTAGGTACACATACATATAAAGTAGCATACATGGTCGTAATAATGGAGACGTATCTCATGTCCTTGCCTGTTACAGCGTACAAATGTTAGTTTTTCATATATATTATTATTAGTTTTTATTAAAGTTAAAAAAAATAACGAAATTATATCTAAGTTAGAATATTGTTAGAATAATATTTTGGTTTGGTTGTATTTTATACCTTAATTAGATGTTTATTTCTACCTATATGTATAAGCAATTATTATCATTTTATCTATTCCTAGTACCTAGTCTCGATTTTATGTCAATTATTTAGTCTACATTACATATCAAAACATTTTTATCATTAAGGAATTCTGAAATTTCATAGTAGCTTTTTTGTGCTAATAAAATTTTAAGTTTATTTTTAAACATTCCAATATTTAATTCTCTGCAATCACCTAAATTGCATCACGTTTAAGAGGTGATGGTACGGGCCATGCAATTGATATATATATATGTTTAGATATAAACAAAATGCCTATGTCACTGAGTTATAGTTAAGCTTTCTGTAAGTGTCTTTTTTAAATTGGGTTCAGTAGGTTGTGAAAATTAGCCGCTACAAACAATGTTAAAATTTTTTCTTTACAATATTTGTTTAGATTTAGCCCTGTCAGTCGATCCTTCTGCATTTTGCTTGTATGTTATTTAAAATATACTGTTATAAATTGTATTTCAGGTAAACAAGACATCATGAAAATCATCAACACAGCAGCCTCATTGGACTCATCATTCAAAAGAGGTAAAGAAAAAGAGGTATTCATATTGTGTTTGATGTATAAACATACTAAGAGTATCCCAGTATCTTACTGGAACCATATAGTTTGGGGTCAGATACCGTGTGTGCAAAAAAAAAAAAAAAAAGTCGCGAATATATAAGTATATGGTTCCAGTAAGATCCAGGGTATAAGCTACCACCATACCAAATTTCCTCCAAACCTGTTCAGTCCTTGTGGAGTTGAGTGGGAATAAACACACATACAAATTCTCAAATTGTGTGTGCGATGTTGATTATGTAGAATCGTAACTATATGAACTTACGTGGTACTTACTGAACTGATACTAAGTATAGACAGTTATGAAGCTATGTATCTAATATACCATTTTATTTTAGATTTAAATGCATCCTACATATCCGACCTCTCGACCATATTATTGGGATGAAATTGTATCCTTTGTAAATTAGATGTACTAAGTTGATATAGGACAAGTAGATAGCCCTGATGTCAGAATTTTAGAGCTGCCAGAGTTCTTTTGACTTAGTTTTGCGAATGTTGTTATATCACTCTTCTTCTTTCGAGTCGATGTTCCGCAAAATACACAGTTATATCACTAAAGACCTACAATTCTCATTGAAAAACTGACCATAAATAGATCAAATAGCCAAAAACAAAACTAAAATATGTTCAGAATTAAGGAAGATAAAAGCATTTTTATGTCTTACTAGACAGAGAGCGCACTATGACGTCACTTGTAAGTACGCCATATAAACTATATACTCACTTTGCGAGAGCATCCCTTTCTAATCTTTTTTAAATACTTATTATGTTTAGTTAAATGTTTCACTAAGCCTGTTATTTTAGGCAAATCAAACACTTGCCCGGTAGCCTAATAATAAATTCAACAGTTGAACATTCTGGCGGTGATGCTCTGTGCTCTTTACCCTTATTGTCAGTGATATTTAGTGATTATAAAAAAAATACATGTTAAGGACGTTATCCGTCAACTGATAAAAATAAGCTAACTTTCGGTACATATTCCAACGAATCTGTAATACTTAGTCATATGGTATTACTATCTATAGATAGAAAACTCTTTTTGTACAATATCTACACAAAAAAAATACTTAAAATTATTATAAATAATTAATTAGATATATTTTTCGTAGCCTCTTACCACAAAAGTTACGAAAACTAGTCGTGTTTCGGAACATATATCTCAAAAACTATATGTTTTTAATCAATAAAAAAAATACACTCCATTATTACGTATATTATTAAACAAAAGTATACAAAAAAAAGTTCAATTATGTTTCAAATAGGCATAGGAAAAATAAAATAGTTTTACTAATGTTTTCTAATATTTTGCTAGAACCGACAAGGCTTAAACTATGCGCAATAAGGTTTGTTTTCCTTTGATTATTTTTGTCTGATTTTGTCTACGATTTGAAACGGCGTCTCAGTCAGCGCTCGGGCGCCGTCGAAAGCAGACCTACGCCGCTTGACACCAGCACCTCAAAGTAAAAAACATCGCTGTATGGACACGGAAAATTTTAAAAAACGATCTCGATCCCTGATCACTGCGTAAGAATAGGGTAAGAGCAATTAATTGTATTGTAGGTAATAAGTAGGTAATTACATACTATTATTTTTGACTTGACTGGACTGACTATTGGTGGATTTTGGAGTGGACTTTGGATGCTGAAGCGACGGATTCTCTAGTTGCACACGTCTGCAGCTAGAGCTTGGATTTTGTGATGAGATCTTACACTCAGAGTAACTGAACTGATCTCGTATGTTCGTCGTTCGTGATGATATCTTTCCCAGAAATTGTTTGATTGACCTGACCGAAGAGTTCGGAGACTGCTACAGGAACTGCTAGATGGATAACGCTAGAAGTGTCGAGTTTGGGCTCATTTCATTTGTCGTAATGAGATCTTCTTACAGGAATATTTTGACTGACCTGATCGAGGATTTCGGAGACTGCTAGTGGAACTGCTAGACGGAAAGAGCTACAAGTGTCGAATTTGGGCTCGTTTCATTAGTCGTGAAGAGATCTTCTTGCAGGAATATTTTGACTGACCTGATCGAGGATTTCGGAGACTGCCAGTGGAACTGCTAGACGAAAAGAGCTAGAAGTGTCGAGATTGGGCTCTTTTCATTAGTCGTGATAAGATCTTCTTGCAGGAATATTTTGACTGACCTGATCGAGGATTTCGGAGACTGCCAGTGGAACTGCTAGACGAAAAGAGCTAGAAGTGTCGAGATTGGGCTCTTTTCATTAGTCGTGATGAGATCTTCTTGCAGGAATATTTTGACTGACCTGATCGAGGACTTCGGAGACTGCTACTGGAACTGCTAGACGGATAGAGCTAGAAGTGTCGAGTTTGGGCTCGTTTCATTTGTCGTGATGAGATCTTCTTACAGGAATATTTTGACTGACCTGATCGAGGACTTCGGAGACTGCTACTGGAACTGCTAGACGGATAGAGCTAGAAGTGTCGAGTTTGGGCTCGTTTCATTTGTCGTGATGAGATCTTCTTACAAGAATATTTTGACTGACCTGATCGAGGACTTCGGAGACTGCTACTGGAACTGCTAGACGGATAGAGCTAGAAGTGTCGAGTTTGGGCTCGTTTCATTTGTCGTGATGAGATCTTCTTACAGGAATATTTTGACTGACCTGATCGAGGACTTCGGAGACTGCTACTGGAACTGCTAGACGGATAGAGCTAGAAGTGTCGAGTTTGGGCTCGTTTCATTTGTCGTGATGAGATCTTCTTACAGGAATATTTTGACTGACCTGATCGAGGACTTCGGAGACTGCTACTGGAACTGCTAGACGGATAGAGCTAGAAGTGTCGAGTTTGGGCTCGTTTCATTTGTCGTGATGAGATTTTCTTACAGAAATATTCTGACTGACCTGATCGAGGACTTCGGAGACTGCTACTGGAACTGCTAGACGGATAGAGCTGGAAGTGTCGAGTTTGGGCTCGTTTCATTTGTCGTGATGAGATCTTCTTACAGGAATATTTTGACTGACCTGATCGAGGACTTCGGAGACTGCTACTGGAACTGCTAGACGGATAGAGCTAGAAGTGTCGAGTTTGGGCTCGTTTCATTTGTCGTGATGAGATCTTCTTACAAGAATATTTTCACTGACCTGATCGAGGACTTCGGAGACTGCTACTGGAACTGCTAGACGGATAGAGCTAGAAGTGTCGAGTTTGGGCTCGTTTCATTTGTCGTGATGAGATCTTCTTACAGGAATATTTTGACTGACCTGATCGAGGA
Organism: Agriopis marginaria; assembly: GCA_932305915.1. NCBI lineage: Eukaryota > Metazoa > Arthropoda > Insecta > Lepidoptera > Geometridae > Agriopis > Agriopis marginaria. Next base: position 664,798 of record OW029919.1, read on the forward strand.
CTTCGGAGACTGCTACTGGAACTGCTAGACGGATAGAGCTAGAAGTGTCGAGTTTAGGCTCGTTTCATTTGTCGTGATGAGATCTTCTTACAGGAATATTTTGACTGACCTGATCGAGGACTTCGGAGACTGCTACTGGAACTGCTAGACGGATAGAGCTAGAAGTGTCGAGTTTAGGCTCGTTTCATTTGTCGTGATGAGATCTTCTTACAGGAATATTTTGACTGACCTGATCGAGGACTTCGGAGACTGCTACTGGAACTGCTTGACGGATAGAGCTAGAAGTGTCGAGTTTGGGCTCGTTTCATTTGTCGTGATGAGATCTTCTTACAGAAATATTCTGACTGACCTGATCGAGGACTTCGGAGACTGCTACTGGAACTGCTAGACGGATAGAGCTAGAAGTGTCGAGTTTGGGCTCGTTCCATTTGTCGTGATGAGATCTTCTTACAGGAATATTTTGACTGACCTGATCGAGGACTTTGGAGACTGCTACTGGAACTGCTAGACGGATATAGCTAGAAGTGTCGAGATTGGGCTCGTTTCATTTGTCGTGATGAGATCTTCTTACAAGAATATTTTGACTGACCTGATCGAGGACTTCGGAGACTGCTACTGGAACTGCTAGACGGATAGAGCTAGAAGTGTCGAGTTTGGGCTCGTTTCATTTGTCGTGATGAGATCTTTTCCAGGAAAATTTTGACTGCGCACCAATCTGCGCACCAACCTGCGCATCAAGTGCGCACCAACCTGCGCATCATCTGCGCATCTAGTGCACATCAAGTGCGCACCAACCTGCACATCAAGTGCGCACCAACCTGCGCATCAAGTGCGCACCAACCTGCGCATCAAGTGCGCACCAATCTGCACATCATCTGCGCATCAAATGCGCACCCACCTGAGCATCATCTGCGCATCAAGTGCACATCAAGTGCGCATCAAGTGCGCACCAACCTGCGCATCAATTACGCACCAACCTGCGCATCAAGTGCGCATCAAGTGCGCACCAACCTGCGCATCAAGTGCACATCGAGTGCCCACCAACCTGCGTATCATCTGTGCATCAAGTGCGCAAGTGCGCACCAACCTGCGCATCAACTGCGCATCATGTGCGCACCAACCTGCGCATCGTCTGCGCATCAAGTGCGCACCAACCACGCATCATCTGCGCATCAAGTGCGCACCAACCTGCGCATCAAGTGCGCACCAACCTGCGCATCAAGTGCGCACCAACCTGCGCATCAACTGCGCACCAACCTGCGCATCATCTGCGCATCTAGTGCACATCAAGTGCGCACCAACCTGCACATCAAGTGCGCACCAACCTGCGCATCAACTGCACATCAAGTGTACACCAAACTGCGCATCAACTGCGCACCAATCTGCGCATCAAGTGCGCACCAACTACGCACCGATTGCGCACCAAAACTGCGCACCAACTTGCGCACCAACTGCACACTGATTGTGCACCAAAACTGCGCACCAACTACGCATCAAGACTGCGCACCATGACTGACCACTAAGACTGCGCACCGCACCGCACTAGCTCTATCCATCTAGCAGTTCCAGTAGCAGTCTTTGAAGTCCTCGATCAGTTCAGTCAAAATATTCCTGTAAGAAGATCTCATCACGACAAATGAAACGAGCCCAAACTCGACACTTCTAGCTCTATCCGTCTAGCAGTTCCAGTAGCAGTCTCCGAAGTCCTCGATCAGGTCAGTCAAAATATTCCTGTAAGAAGATCTCATCACGACAAATGAAACGAGCCCAAACTCGACACTTCTAGCTCTATCCGTCTAGCAGTTCCAGTAGCAGTCTCCGAAGTCCTCGATCAGGTCAGTCAAAATATTCCTGTAAGAAGATCTCATCACGACAAATGAAACGAGCCCAAACTCGACACTTCTAGCTCTATCCGTCTAGCAGTTCCAGTAGCAGTCTCCGAAGTCCTCGATCAGGTCAGTCAAAATATTCCTGTAAGAAGATCTCATCACGACAAATGAAACGAGCCCAAACTCGACACTTCTAGCTCTATCCATCTAGCAGTTCCAGTAGCAGTCTTTGAAGTCCTCGATCAGGTCAGTCAAAATATTCCTGTAAGAAGATCTCATCACGATAAATGAAACGAGCCCAAACTCGACACTTCTAGCTCTATCCGTCTAGCAGTTCCAGTAGCAGTCTCCGAAGTCCTCGATCAGGTCAGTCAAAATATTCCTGTAAGAAGATCTCATCACGACAAATGAAACGAGCCCAAACTCGACACTTCTAGCTCTATCCGTCTAGCAGTTCCAGTAGCAGTCTCCGAAGTCCTCGATCAGGTCAGTCAAAATATTCCTGTAAGTAGATCTCATCACGACAAATGAAACGAGCCCAAACTCGACACTTCTAGCTCTATCCGTCTAGCAGTTCCAGTAGCAGTCTCCGAAGTCCTCGATCAGGTCAGTCAGAATATTTCTGTAAGAAGATCTCATCACGACAAATGAAACGAGCCCAAACTCGACACTTCTAGCTCTATCCGTCTAGCAGTTCCAGTAGCAGTCTCCGAAGTCCTCGATCATGTCAGTCAAAATATTCCTGTAAGAAGATCTCATCACGACAAATGAAACGAGCCCAAACTCGACACTTCTAGCTCTATCCGTCTAGCAGTTCCAGTAGCAGTCTCCAAAGTCCTCGATCAGGTCAGTCAAAATATTTCTGGAGGCAGATCTCATCATGACTAAGGAAACGAGCCCAAACACGACACATTTTCACACGGGTATAGATTATAGCCTATGTCACCCGGGGATAGTGTAGCTTCCCGTCAGTGAAAGAATTTATCAAATCGGTTCAGTAGCTTTGGTGCCTATTCAATGCAAACAAACAAACAAAGAAACATAAAATATAGAAACATACGATAAAAGTTTAAAAATATATTTTAATAAATAATTAAAACTATCAAAATGGTTTTATTGACTCGTGTTTGTTCTCCGTCGTCCCGTCGCTGTGTGCGTCTGGGCCGTGCGCGTGTAGTAGTACGACTTTAGTACCTACGCATTATGCAAAGGGGCCCTTAACTAGTGCAGTAATATTGTCTTTAACAACGTCTCGGATGCCTTGGCCACTGCTATAACCAAATTGTATTATATTTGTCAAGATTTTTGATTACAATAGCTACCTAAACTCAAGGTCCAGGTAGTGGAGCATCGGAGCCGCTGAGCATAGAACGCCTGCAGCACGCGTACTCGGCAGACGAGCGACGCGCCATCCACGACGCAGTGGTCTCCACGGCGCCCGCCTGCCACGACCTGGCCGACCTAGCGCTGGGCAGGTGGGTCTACACAAAACATACATGAACCTTGCTTAGGATACTACAAAAAAATATCAGCCTATTATGCCACTGCTGGGACATATCTCTCAGAAAGAGAGGATGGTGGTGGTCCATCATGCTGGTCCATCATGGTGGTTCTTAGACATAGCGGTTTCGTCACTATGTTTACCATCAATGCTTTTTAGCAATGGCATTGAAACATAGTTTGATTAAAAATTTATGAAGTAAATTTGAAGGCACATAATTTATTTAAGTACTGCTAAATAAGTCATTGATGTCCAGAGACTGCCCGAAGATCACACTGGGTGCCATCAGATTGTAAAAGGCACATGCTAACATTATGTATACCAATGCCATTATCGCTAAACAAGAAAAACTAAATATTACATAGTTTTTGAGGTTAGTATTTGAGATTGGAGAGCAATGAATAGTAACAAGCAATTTTTTTTATTTAGGCCTTTTTTGTTGTTTTTCTTCATTTAATTACCTATTTTGTATCCAGGACCCTGGTATTTTGATGTTGAACCATGGTTTGACATCAAAATGTCCCTCCCTGTTATCGTGACATATCACCAAACTCCAATTATCCGTGTTGTGTATAGTCAGAGCAGCGGCTCGCAGGCCAGCAAGGTGAAGAGTCGCGCTGAGATCCTGGCGGAACTGCGCGACATGAAGCGGCGCCGCGCGAAGTACCGCGTCCCTGCCAACACTGCCAACTACTCGGACGTACTGCGTGACGTCATCAAAACACAGGTATGTAAACGTGTCTTGTACTCTCTGCAACGTTTTTAGCACACAGTTGCTTATCGCGGTCGCTTGCATTTGTGATACGTTTCCTTGCTCTCTTAAGCGCTGTTGACGTAGCGTTCTTTGCGGATGTCTCATGATGTGGCTGGAAACTGCTCAGTGATGCAGCTTGTATACATATTTAAAATTAAGTAAAAAGGTAGGACACAAATTTTACTTAATTAGGTACTTAATTTAACTAAATTTTACGTTTACTTAATTTACAGTACTATAATATATAGAAAAGGAACAGGAATAAATACATACAGACAAGACAGAGTATATAATTACAATTATAATAATGACAGCAGGATAGAAAAATCTATTGAAATAAATATGTACCAAAAAGCGAGACAAATTGTTATTTAAATTACTACTTTCAGGCGAGATGGTGGCAAAACGCAGGTTGTGTTTTTTATAAAAAAAAAACTACGGACGCAATCATTGATAATGATATATGAATATATTTATTAACACAAGAAAATCATACAAAACATATTTAATTAATTAAAATGTTATTATGAAATTTTAATGTACGTTTATTTACTGACTTATTATAATTGACACAATTGTCAATAAAAAAGTTTGTGTTTATCTTGTTGATGACATACCCAGCTGTTACAATATTGCCTATACACAAAGAATATATAGATCAATGCCTAATATGCCTATCCATCTTGTCATAACGCTTTTCTATTGCAAAAAAATTATACTGTTCTGTTGTTTACTCTTAAATAATGTCTTTTTTTTTTTTTGCTTTCATTTGTAATAAGTAATCAAAAAGAAAGTTTATATTCATTGTCAAGAACATGTTATACTTTTTTTCCAGATGGAGTTGTATGCCGAAGCAAAAGGAATATTCATTAAAACGGAATACGGAGCAAAGACTTATGTTAGTGTACATAAGTCTACCGAAAGTGAAAACTATTCAACCAAAATAGTTATCAAACAAGAAAGAATTTCGCCAGAGACCGACAATTACACACACAGAGAAAGGAGTACCAGTATAGATAGGAGAAGGCAAAGAACAGAATACCATGATCGAACAACCGTTTCCAAAAAAAGTCGTGATAACTATTATGATGAAAAGAGTTCAGATAAAAGAAAATACAAAGATTTCAGCCAAGATAAATACTCAAAAGAAAGAGGGAGATACGATTATGGCCATTCTAAACGCGATACAAGCCATAGACCCAAAGATACCAGCACTAGTGAAACTAATAACAGATACGACAGGAGTAAAACAGAAGAATCTAGTACTTCAAAACATGTTGGGAGATATAATGAGAAATATAGAAAACCATACAAATATGATGAAAGAAATTACATGGATTCTTCCAAGAATGCCACTAAATATGAATCCAGTTCTAAAGAGCATATACATAGAAGCTACAAAGAAGATTCGTCAAAAAACAGCAAATACGATCATAGAAGAAAATACGACGAACCTCAGAGAAGTCACAAAGAATCTAATAGGTACCGGGAAGAGAAGCACAAGCGTCGTTACGATCAAATTAAGGAAGAAAAAGTGGATTACTATGAAGACTCTTACGAAGAGAGAAAGAAACGAGAAAAACATTGATGATAAGGCAACAAACTGTATGTCAGACTGAAATAGACGATAATTATTATTAAAGTTACGCGTAACGGAGTTTCTATTCTTTTGTAAAATAACTATTGTACAAGTTGTTAGTAACACATGTCTTGACAATGGGATAGTCAAAATATTTTGTTACTCATCAAGAAGAAAGATATATGTTAAGATTTAAAAATAAATCACACTTCACAGAACATTACCGTTTTTACATCATTATGCTCAAAAATATAAATCTCAATTTATTTTGCATATTTTTCCCATTAGCTTTTTTAAAACAGTAAAGTTGTTGGAAATATTTCAGATTAGGTTTGGAGATGAGTGGCCGCGTTATAAAATGACTCTAATGCTCTAATGTGATATTCGGAGGCGCGCGGTGTGACGGCGCGCACGCATCCGTGATCATTGTTTCGTATGATGCGTCATTTTCCTCAGTTATATGCAATTTCTACGCAAATGGGCAATTTTCCTGTGATTTGCGAGTCTAAGATGAATATTTGCCTCTGCAATGATATTCAAATTTGTTCATGTGGGGAAAAAGTTGATAGCCTCGGTCACCACGGATTATCATGCAGTAGAAGTGCCGGTCGCATAGCGCGCCACAGCAGCTTAAATGATATCATCCGTCGGGCCTTTGGGAGCGCCAGTGTCGCAGCGGTTTTAGAACCAAATGGCCTACTTCGTGATGATGGTAAGAGACCCGGCGGAATGACTCTTATTCCTTGGAAGATGTGGATTCTTGGATTTTAGTGTGGGACGCTACATGCGTTGATACACTGGCGCCGTCTCACCTTCCAGAGACATCAAAACAGGCGGGTGGCGCGGCTATCGCGGCTGAATGCCTCAAACGGCGCAAATATTCCAGCCTTGACAGAGGTTACTTATTTGTGCCGTTTGGGGTAGAAACACTTGGACCGTGGGGGCCGAGTGCTTTCGAAATTTTTAAGGATTTGTCGGGGAGACTGAAAGTTTCTTTACGTGACCAAAATGCTAGTCTGTATTTTGGTCAGAAAGTTAGCCTCGCAATCCAGCGAGGCAACGCGGCTAGCATTTTAGGCACTCTGCCTGAAATTAAAGATCGTTTATACTATCTATAAGCTTTCGTTGCTTCTAGATAGTATAAACGATCTTCAATTAGTTTAGTTTTTATTGTTGTTGTTAAGTATTATGGAGTCAAATTTAGCATTACTACTTGAATTTGTTCTACAGACTAATTTCCTTTAAAAAACGTTTAAGAGCTTATGTTTCCAGGTTTCTTTCTTAATTTTTACATCGGTACCTATAGGTATTAAATCGTATTGACACTTCAAAAATATTGAAATTGGCGAACGAGATACGGGACGCACGAAGCAAAGTAGTAGGCAAAACAAACTAAGTAGGTTAGTATGTGATTTCAAATGCCGCTTAATGCAGGTATTAGCAATACATAATGAATTTAAGTGCGAAAATTATTCTATTCCATTTCTATAATTTTTATTTCCATATTGAATAATCGCGTTGGACGTACCTACGCCAGTAGTTATTCAAATTCAAATTCAAATTCAAAATATTTATTTGTCAGAACATGGTAGGTACACATACATATAAAGTAGCATACATGGTCGTAATAATGGAGACGTATCTCATGTCCTTGCCTGTTACAGCGTACAAATGTTAGTTTTTTATATATTATTATTAGTTTTTGTTAAAGTTAAAAAAAAATAACGAAATTATGTCTAAGTTAGAATATTGTTAGAATCATATTTTGGTTTGGTTGTATTTTATACCCTAATTAGATGTTTATTACTACCTATATAAGCTATTATTATCATTTTATCTTTTCCTAGTACCTGTCAATTATTTAGTCTACATTACATATCAAAACATTTTTATCATTAAGGAATTCTGAAATTTCATAATAGCTTTTTTGTGCTAATAAAATTTTAAGTTTATTTTTAAACATTCCAATATTTAATTCTCTGATAATAGCTGTTAGCTGGACGTTTTTTAATATAGCCTAATTAGATTCCAACATTGTTGCCGAGTAGAAAACCGTGACTGTCGATCAATGAAAGCACGTAAACTGAGAAACGATATGAATGAGCACGAGGGAATGTGCCCCATTAGACGAACGATCATTTCTACGAGATCCGCTATGACTGATGCCATATCTTAATTGGTTCTGGTCACAGGATGGAACAGCAGAGGTGTGGAACTCCTCACCTGCGTCTGTCTTTCCAAACAGGCACAATCTGGCGTTGTTAAAAACATGCTGGCTTTTTTGCAAAAAAGTTTGTGTTTACTTCCTAGGCAAGCGTGCTACATCTTCGACTGCATCATCTCAAAAACATTCTTTAATAACCTTACATTGAATTTTGTCTTGCTCTCTCATTAGCCGAGAGAGCGAGACAAAGCTTAATCAATGTAAGGTTATTATAAGAATGTTTTGAGGATGTGGTAGCCCCCCAAGCCCAGGTGAGATTGCGATCAACCGCATGCATGCCAAATCTGTTGTAAAATATCACTACAATTGATAGGCTACTACATGTATCACACCTAAACGCCTAAAAATACGTTCACGGTGGGCGGTTCTACTAACTTCTACTACAAACTAGAAACTTAATGGTATAAATAAACATTAAATATAGTGTTTTTTTTTGTGTAATATAGTGGTTTTTTTTAGTGTTGTTTTTGACTGCCCCGGTGGCTCAGTTGGTAGTGAACCTATCTTCTGTGCTAGGGGGCGTGGGTTCGATTCCCATCTAGGACAAACATTTGTGTGATGAACATTTGTGTTTGTTCTATGTCTGGGTGTTAATATCTATTTAAGTATGTATTTAAAAATATATATGTACGTGTATCAGTTTCTGGCAGCCATATTACAAGCTTTGCTTAGTTTGGGGTCAGATGACCGTGTGTGCAAAAATGTCCCAGATATTTAGTGTATAAAGGTAGATAAATGTATGAATGTGTTCCCATACATAAATATCCATGGGTAGGTCCCGTAGCAGCGCATTAGCGAGGCATCACGCGAGGTTTCACCGCCGCGCGCGCTCTAAAAACAAATAAACGCATAATTAATCAGAACCTGAACGCTTAATGAACGACCGATTCAGCGCAGAAAAGGCAAAAAGTACCAAGTGTATCCATATAAGCAGTAAGGACAGGCTTTTTTTATCAAACCGGGTATAATCCATTAGGAATAAATAGAAATTTAGATAAAATCCCATTTCACCCATTTTTACATATAAAGACTTAATTGGATTTATTACGTTAATTTTTTATTTTATTATATTAACATTAATTAACCCAAATATAATAAATTTAATATAAATAATCATTTTAATAATATTTATATCTTTTATCATTATATTAATTTCTAATATTATAATAATATTATCTATTATATTATCAAAAAATCTACACCTACTTAGATATACCCTAAAGCGAAATCATTTTTAGGTAGACAACTTAGGAATTCGTTTTGGCAAAGTGTCCTGGCAAAATTTTAAGTCCAGAACCATGCCTATAATAAGCAGGTAATCTAACTTGCTTTTATAGCTAAATAGAATCGTAAGTGTAAGTGTGACTGAATAGTGTAAGTTGGTATACGAGAAACGGAGCCCCGTCCCGAGTTTTCCTACTACTTGTGAGTGGTACGCATACCTACATTGTAGAAATCGGCTGGAGTCTAAGGAGAGGACGTGTAAGCTGATAGACTAGTTAAGTGGTCGTGGAACGAGTGCGCGCAATGAGGTTGTGACGGGGTTCGACACACGCTGACCGCTGACAACTGAGCTGACCAAGACCTGACTTTGGGAACACGAAGGATCATGACTTGTGACGCTTTTACTCCTGCATATTGTCATTAGCTCAGCCAGATGCTCTCATTTCGGAACTCTATGAAATGGGGCCTCAGGCATTAACTACCTATTTAGAGCTATGATCACAGACAAATACAAAATTATTTCGCATAATCATAACGGTACATAGAAGCAGTTGCCTGAGGGGCTCAAACTAGGCTGTATCTTGAGGTCCAAACAGGACAGTAAAAGAAATGTCGCGCGCTTACACCTTAAAAAAGTTAATATTACTTAGGTAGGTATATTTATTTTAATTTCTTTAGAATATGATTTTGATCCATACCATGGCAGGTATTTCATAAATGCAAAAGTAACTCGCTGCTCCTATTTGTTTCATTTTTCACGACTAAACGGGAGATCCGATCTCGGGGAAATTTGGCAAGAAGTGTGCGTCATGAAGCCGGAGATCGAATATTTGCAGGAAAACTGCAGGCAAAACTGTGGGACAAAGCTAGTATCGTGTTAGCACTCGACGAAAGAACAACCCCACCAAATGATTACATACTCACATATTAGTGGCGAAGTGTTATATGTATCTCATTACCAATACCAGATGTAGGTAACTAAGCAAGTTCCATTAAAACTATATAACAGGTGTCATGTGGGCCTAGCGTGTCTGTCTGTCCGCGGAACTGACAATACGATTGCTAAATCTAGGATTACGATTCCGGTCAGTGCGGTGCTGCGGCAAGTTACGTCGCTTGACTTACTTATTACATATTGTACATACGTAGCTATCGATGGAATCATCGTCATAAAGTCTACTTTAATCCACTGCTGGACATATCCATGATCCTTGATATACCTAACCCTCACTCCATTGAAGCACAGGGCGCCCTTGCTACGTTTACCGATCCGTGGTCTCCACTCTATAATTTAAGTTCCACGGAACAGATGGTTTTCCCCCCACTAGTTCCATTGAGCAGGTGGGCCTTTTCCCTCACTATGTCCACCATATTTAAGTACTTTAAGTTCCATGGAACAGGTGGGATTCCCCCCTCCCCCCTGTTTCCATCATGGAACTAAGCAATGGAACTACTGGGACCAAGCGTCTAGAATAGGCAGGTACCAACGGTAATCTGTTCTGCGACAAATATCGTTGGAATACGTACCTACTACCTAGACAGAAATATTACCGACCTCAATAAATAGCTATCAATCAAACTTCCTAATTATTTTTCAGCGAGTAAAATGATCGTTCTGTAGCATCGCGAGCGCGTTCGTCATACTAATTTCACGGAGCGTGCGCCTAAACTTTGTTTTTTTGTTACTAAACCGCGACCGATATTATTGTATCAATTTCTGCTTCGATTCGAACTGCGTTTAAATCTACAGTCTAATTTGTTTTTTTTTTGTCGTATCTCACCCATAGCCGGGCTTATACAGGGTTTATGTGTTAGTTGAGGCGTGGAATCAGTTTCGTGTAATGGTGTCTCATGTCTGCGAATGCGTACAGCTCGGTTGAGCCATTGGAACCGGTCCATGTCTGTCTTACTGGTCGATGATTCTATTTTACCGCACTATACACAGGCTTCTTGTGGGTAGGACGTCCAGCCACAAGATGGACAGACGACCTAAAAGAGACCGCAGGGAATCGCTGGACGCAGGCCGCTTCCAACCTGCCCTTTTAGAGATCGATGGGGGAGGCCTATGAGCAGTGGACCTCCTAGGGCTGAAATGATGTCACAGGCAGCATGGCATCGAATGGGAATTTTACTTACTTTGGTATTTACCAAAGCAAGCTCAAAGCCGTACAACGAGCTATGGAGAGGGCAATGCTCGGGGTTTCTCTACAAGAACGAATGAAGAGATCCGTACATAATTATATGAACAAAAGTTACAGACATAGCCCACCGGATTAGCATGTTGAAGTGGCAGTGGGCAGAGCACATAGCACGCAGAACAGACGGCCGATAGGGCCGAAAGGTTCTCAAATGTAGACCACGGACCGGTCAGCCCCGTCCACCCACAAGATGGACAGACGACTTAAAAGAGACCGCAGAGAAACGCATTCCGAATGCATTCCGCTTCCAACCGGCCTTTTGGAGATTGATTATGGGAGGCCTATGTCCAGCAGTAGACGTCCTATGTCTTAAATGATGATGATGGTATTTACGGGTCCGACGCCTAGTAAAAATTGTTTAGTGGCTATGTGGAGCCAAAATGTATTTGTAATTACTTATAGGCTTATAGCTGACCATCTCTCATTTCGAGGTGAAACCCCTAATATTCCTAGACTGTTATGCACGGTTGCGTTTAGCCAGATTTCTGAATCTGTCTAAAACCTACATTTGCCATATAAAAAGAACTAAACAACAAGCTCAACGAAAACAGAGGTGTGCCGCAGAGCTATCTAGTATTTAGCTATTTTCGAGATAGCTATGCTTTTGAAAAACTAAATTCAAATTATGTTTAAAATTACCAACAGCGTAGTAGTTTTTAAACTTCCGTGATTTGAAAAACAGAGTGTTTCAAATAAGCAAAACGTGCGTTGTAAATTTACAACAATTTTTCAAAAAAGAAAAACTTATATATTACTAGCGACCCGCCCAGCTTCGCACGGGTGTAATTTACGTGCGAAGCCGGGGCGGGTCGCTAGCTATATATATAAACCTTCCGTGAAAATGTATCTAGCTGATGGTGAAAACCGCATCAAAATCCGTTGCATGGTTTAGGAGGAGTTAGCGGCCATACAGACATATAGACAGACAGACAGACGCGGAAAGCGACTTTAATTTATACTAAGTAGAGAGTAGAGAAGAGATAGAGACTACTCGCCTTCCCGTTTCAGGAAAAAAACTGTCGACTGTTTAAAAAAACAAGACAAGTTATTCGGCCAATAATCGTGTTGTACATATACATGATATGTATCTCTATTGAAAGGATGCCACATACTCGAGCACCCTAACTTTATAAACTACCGCATAACCACAGCCAATTTTATAAACACGGGGTCGATGAGGCCGCTTCCCTCGCCGCTGGGAGCCCCGGGCATCCACGGCTCAGGGTTAGCGCGTCTCTTACAGCTTGCTTTCACGTCGCTGCAACAATTCTTGGAAACGACAGTTATAAATTAACACCATCTAATAATCTGGAACTGTTTGGTATTTGTATACCATTCGTGTAATGGGTGTCTTTTTATAATAAAATAAGCGCGGTGTAGCCTTGGAGTAGTTTTTCCGTCTTTCATATTTTTTTATCGAGTACAAATTTTAAAGAGCGGAAAAGAAAAAACACTAATACTATTCTAAGGTACGCGTTTAGGTGTTTAGGTTTTACTGTTTCAAGACGAAAACCGTGACAGCGGTACAGGGTTACCAGACGTCCCGGTTTTTAGTTTCAAAATCAAATGTCCCGTGCAGGACAACCTAAATCGATTTTCAGAATATCCTAATTTTTACACAACCATCATAATTTTGGTGCTGGTTGCGCTCGCGCATTACTCTGACTAATAAATTGTGTTTATCAGGCTGGCTAGAGGGCCACACTAATGCAAAATTCTGTTCAATTGTATCTTGTGAATTGTTGAAACTCTACTGTAAATATGGCCCGCTTTTATCTAACAAATTACAAGTTTTAACTGGCGGTTATCCGAGTCGCGTAGGCAACAAAACGCTCCCTCAGCCCCCGCCAAGTTATAGCGACGATGTATTTTTCCATGCTAGAGTCAGGACGCCCGCGGGGGAGTGCAACGACAAAAACGAGCATAGGTCCGACCTCGATGACGCCTGGCGCAGCACTACGCTTTTAATTTCACTAAAAAACGACACTATTCACTAACAAAAATCTATTCAAATAATTTTTTTCCTAAGTTAACTAAAAAAGTTTAGAGTTTATTAGAAAAGTCCATAACTTCAAGTTGTGCTTTGCTTTTGCAAGAGATAAAAGCTCGTTAATATGTAAGCGTCAGCGCAGCCCTATTTCTGTCACAGGTTAGGTATCAGCAAGTATGTAACGAGCCGCTCGCGTTGTCGCGTCGCTCGAAACGAACGGCACGGGCGGGCGTGCGTGGCTGCGTGCCTCTTGCTCTCCAGTCTGCGTTACAGCTGAGAGCGGCTGCACGCTCGTTGGTCGCGGATACACGCGGTATAATTACGATACGATACAAGTTAAATTCGTTTATGAGTAAAAAGTGTTTGTAATTTGTAACACAGTGATCTTGGGTGTGAGTGTGGACTAGTGTGTGATAAATGTGACATTGTGTTTTTTTGTAAATTGAACCAGAGGATTTTTATACTTCGGCTTGTTGTAAGTTTTTCCAACTATTTTTTAAAACTTTTTTCTTTGCCCGAGTACTTTATCATGCAATCTTTAGTAAGTTAACTTAATTTATTGTATAAATAAGTTGTTGTTGAATTTCAATATAATTTTGGTCATATACTGTAAATATTTACCATATACATATATACAGAAACTCTCTCTCGATAAGCTAATCTGTTTTATATTATTTGTCTCACTTTCACGCGAATTTTTTTCTTCAGAGACTTCGAATTTTTGACATATCTTTTATGAATTAACTTATCGAACATTTATGCATAAGAGATTTATATATACTTTAAGAAGGCCCTGAACCGCGGGATTTTTATATAAACGTACCCATGATTATTTTGGGAAATAGATTTAATATTGACGAAACTTGATGTGTATGTTCAAATTGACAATATTACTGTTTTTGTAAATACTTCTTTGTTTTTACGTTTACTTTCGTACAAACAGTCATACATCCGTTGTGATTAGAAACGGCTAAATCTTGAGTGGTTCCCGTTACCGTTAATTTCGTTATTTGCTCGTAATACCTACCTATAAAAACCAACACGCACCTACTCCGGCCTCTGATAGGCGCTAGTTAGAATACTGGACCCGCTATTTGTATGAAAGTTTCAATTTTCGTTTATCGAGACTAGACGTAATATGTTATACTCGAAGTACCCACTGTAGTTCTAGGTACGCTTAGGACGAGACCGATCTTTGCTCCGGGCGCTGAAGAAATTCCGTTAATCTTGAACATTTAAGAAGCAGTTTAGTTAATTTGGATCGTAATGAGGGAAAGCTTTCTTATAAAGATATGCGTATAGAAAAATGGAACAAAACTGTTTAGTAACGCGAGAGTCAACTTGAACAAATTGGTGTTTGTACAAATTGGTGTTTGTGTTGTTTTTTTTATATTGGTTCGAGGATATGCGTATAGTTAATCCGATCTTCATGAAATTATGTGAGTAAGTAGTTCGTAGCTCAATTTTCAAGCGCAAACGAGCAAAATTGTTCCAGGTTTTTTGAGGAAACATGTGTCGCGAGGTCATAGTTCGAATCAAACAACTAAGTGGTACTACTTAGTACTACTTACTTTAGTATACTAAGGAGTAGCTGCTGAAATAACGCGTCGGACAGTTGCCATAACATTGTAAAAAAACTAAACAGAAACAGAAAACAATTTTCACGTTTACTAGCTTTTCAACGTATGATTGTAGCCAATAATACTTCAGTAACATGTTGAAATTAAGGTGGTTCGTTGCATAAATGGCGGGAAATTCAAATTTCAAACAGTTTTCTTGTCCTTGTAGCTAGGCCGGGTAATTATTGTAAACAACCATGATGTTTGCGCAGATTGATTATTATTCTTTACAAAATCATGTAAAGATATTTATCTCTAATGCCCATTATTACTTGCATTTGTGAATAAATAATTTTTTGCTGTTTTAAACGGTTTATTCACAAATGTAAGTAATATGGTGCGTTACTGTTAAATAATTGTACATTATAATGTAAAGAACAGCCAACATTTTGCGCAAACACTGTGTTATTTAAAAATAATTACCTGGCCTGGCTACTAGGACCAAAAAACTGTTTAAAATTTGAATTTCTCGCCATAGGTAAATCGAACCACCTTAAATATTTTCATTCAAATTTTACAATGTTATTGCAGCTGTCAGACGCATTCTCTTAGATACTGTAAAGTGCAATAAATGAATAGCTCTACTCTCTCTAAGTTCTCTAACCTCTATAGAGAAAGATATAGTTCCCCAACAAGGACGACTGGAGTATTAAGTATGTAGATCCATGATCTCGGAGTTATCTCCGGTCCGTGATATCAGATAAAATATATCGTCTATACATTAACTGTTTATTTAATTAAACTGTCCGGGATATTAATAGTCGGGTGAGTTGAGGAGATAGCAGCACACTTGTACGGTACAGCTAATGTGTACAGCTCTAATTGAAACATCCTATAGGTATACCGTGGGTATATCTTTATCGGCGAACTAACTAGTTTGCATTAATTTGCAATTTATATGGAGACGGAAAGTGTTTAAAACGGAATTAAAAGTAGATAAAATATTTTAACATTCTAAGAGTCATTTAAATTCATTCGAAACGGGGCCCACAAGAAAGAAGTACAAAAATTTGGCAAATACTCAAAACCCGTATAATTTAAAGTGATTATAACACTGAATTATAAATAGGAAAACGGCCCACTACCACCCATACATTGTGGATTTTCCTTGGATACATACCAAACGTATCGATTCTGCGTTTCTAAACCGTACGGCCAAGGACTGGAACAACCTGCCAGCTTCCTTGTTTCCTGAGAGATATAACCTGGGCCTTTTCCAGGCCAGAGTGAATAGGTATCTTCTAAGTCTGCGTGCTTCATCTTCGACCACATCGTCACTTACCAACAGGCGAGTTGGTGGTCAAACACGGACTTATCTGGGTAAAAAAACAGAATTGTGTGTATTAATTGTCAAATTGTTTCCTTATAACATATTTTCCGTGCATAAATAATTTTACTACATACTCGTCTCGTGTTTAGATTACGGATAAAAATGCTATCACTTAATCTAACAACAAGACATCTACTTACACAAATCGTCAAATCCGTATAATTGTTCGTTAAAAACAAAGTGGTTTTCTGGCGTAGGTCAAAAGTCCTTACCCCATTTATTTGCTCTACTGTAATCATTTGCTGTTCTGTTCTTGTCAAGATTGTTTTCCTATAACCATATTTTATAGTTGAATGGTTGGCGGCGGCAAATGAGCGACATAGCTGAATAATAAAGATAAGCAGATGTATGCAAACTGGGGAAAGTGGCAGCCAATTATCAGACGCACACACCATGCAGCTCGCCGATGAATTTAATTAATTAGCACGTCATTAAAATGTAGTGGTATAAAAATATTCAACATTATAAAAAAATATGAATCAACGGTTATAGGTAAACTTAAATGGTACTAATTGAAAAAAATATGTTAAAATAAGTTATAAATTATGTATTACCGCGGTTTTAATTTTACTATCATTCAATTAAAAAGAAAGTGAATCTGTGTAATATAATAATGTTTCCTTATTTACCTTGGTCACGCCATAACTTGAAAATGACTTTACTGATTTTATGCATCTTTTTTTGGTATGAGTATGAATGTCCAAAAATTTTTTGGACATTCATAGTTAAGACGGCAACGTCTTGGAAATTACACGCAGTGATTATATCTGCAATACTTTGATAATGTGGAGTAAATTAACTGCAGATGGGAAGAGCCCCTGACGCACACATGGGTAGTAAATCATCGTCTCACTTAATATCAACTCTCATAAGTACTTACTAATGGTTGTAACACCTAAATAAGCACTCTGTAAACTGGCTCGTTTTTAAACGTATTCATGTGTGAAGTTGTCAAACACCAATTCAAACAGAGGTTGATGTATGATTGTGTTTACTGTAGGTAGGTGAGTAGGTACTCAGCGCCAGAGTCGTGCTCAAAGCAAGCGCCGCGCAGAGCTTGCACTTCCATGTTTGGAGTGGATCTCGGATAAGTTGAAAAACAAACCACTTCTCTGTGTACATGACACCGACATAAAGTATTCAGCTTTTCTAAGTAACCGTCCAAGTGAGTTATTTTTAAGCGACTTCAAAGAAGGAAGGGGTTATAATTTTTTTTAATGTTTGGTATCTCAGAACTCTGTCATTCATAAACCGATTTGAAAAATTCTTTCCACATTTGAAATAATACTTTTGGATTATTTTGGTTTTTAAATCAAAACAACTGGAAATGTACGTCGTCCAAGTAAACGGAATTGCGTATTTACTAATTTTGAAGTCTGTTTCAAATTGATAATTATTTGAAAAATCAACAACTCTCAATAGGTACGTTGATTGATCTTGCCTTTTTGCGTGAGTGAAAACATTTGAAAACAATAATGATGGTTTCTCTAATCTCTACATAATACAAACACTTAATTATATCTTCCTAATGTGAACGGTTTGGGAAACAAACGAATCATTAATTAACATTTTGTTTGAAGAAGACACGCGCTCGAGCGTCGTTGTGAATAGCAGCGCGTCCCACGGCGCTCGGCTGCTACGATAAAAACTGCAGCGGAGCGCGACGCGACCATGTGAAAGCACCCGCGGCGCGGGACACGAGGATCTGGCTATTTATCCGTGTCTTGTTTTTATTTGTTGAGAAACCACCTTAATCGATTGAATACCTACCTCAATGGCAATACTGAAAGTGCTAAAGGAGAAAATAGGTATGACGATTCCATAATTATATTTACTTTTTCTGAGACGTAAGAGATTTTTTTTATTGTACATTTTACTATAGGCTTGAGTCAGAGGGTCGGATTTGGGATTTCATTTGGGGGGGAGCCATTCCGACAAGGTTCGGAGCTAGGGTTAAAATTACAAGTAAACAAAGAATAAAGCTTTTATTAACTTGAATTTTTATGAAATAAAGTTAACGCGGTAAGGTAAACGCTTTTTTTTCAGAAAATAAAAAAAACGTGCTTCAATATTAAATTTTTTCAAATTTATCTCAACTTCAACCCTTATATAATGGCCTCTTTTGTGGAGTTGATAAATTTATCTCTATAGGTGAGATTTTAAATAGGAATTCCGTTACCTAATTTAGTTAAACCGTGCTTTTTTAGGTATTTAGCCTATTATTTGATGGAAAATTACGTGTATCCACCTTTTTTTTTTTTTTTTTTTTTTACTTGTAATGTTGGCCTTTTGGCCTCTACAGATGGACCGGACTAGTTAGCGAACGCAGAGTGCGTTCGGCATAACTTGATGGTTTAAGTTTTTTTTTTGGGCGACTAGCACAAGGGCACCTCGAAGGTACGAACCTCGGCTTGGGCCGTCGCCGGGAGTGGGAATCAGACTTGCCCAGGCACCCCAGAAGGGGTGTGCCCTGGATCCCCAGCGGTTTGTTGAACTGAATGATTATTTGGAGAGAATCTAACCGATCTTCTAACAGATCCTGAGGGTCTACGACCCCGCCGGCGGGATCGCTGTGTGTGTGTGTGCCTCTGGTAACCGACGCCTGTACCAAAAACTGAATATTTCCTATTGCTAGGAGCAGTCGGATCGGACGTGTATCCACCAATGGCTTACGTATATAAAGGGTAGGGGTTGATACTTGGTACATAAAGGTTATTCTTCCTGTAATTCGATTTGATTTACTTTTTTCATAAGAGTTTGGAAAATAAGCTGAATGGAACACAAGGTTCGGTCGTTTTCTGAAACTGTAAACAGGCATATTGTTCACCGAGTTTCCTATGAAAACATCCCGGACAGCTGTAATCGGTTTTTAAATTCCCCAATTAGTTTTTTTTTATGTTGAAAGTTTGTGAAGTATATAGCTCTGATCCCGGGTATGTCCTAAAACTGCGACCAGAACCACTAGAGGATGGGCAGCAGCATCCTCCTACTTGAATGGTGGAACCTCCTTCGATCCCCAAGCCGCCTGCCAAGCGTGGGGATTATGGCAAACCACCCTTAGGGGGAGGCCTATGTTCAGCAGTGGACGTCTTCTGGCTGATGATGATAATGATGATAGCTCTGATCGGTGAGCGCTACCTTAAAGAACAGTTATCGTTTACGGCGCGCCACGTACTAATGTATTTATGTGTGAACCCGATAGTTTGGAGCCGCCATTGTCTTAGAAAATACGTTTTTTCTGCCATCATAACAATCGATAATCAACTTCTAGTTCCATTGAAGTAGTTGTGGGAGTTATATAAATAAAAAAATATTCTGGACATTTTTGCACACACGGTCATCTGACCCCAAACTAAGCAAAAGCTTGTAATGTGGCTGCCAGAGACTGATATACATACATATATATTTTAAACACATACTGCAAACGTAACGTCGAGCGAAAGGTACATATTTTTTACCTATATTAAATAATACGTGATAAGTCCCGATAAACATTTAAAACATGTGTTCAAATCGCGAAAGTTTAAAAATTACTACATACTGTAATGTTAACAACCAAATATAGAACAAACACAAATGTTTGTCCTAGATGGGAATCGATCCCACGCCACCAAGCGCAGAAGGCAGGTTCACATCCAACTAGACAAACGGGGCTATGTGAATATGTATGTATATATATATATTGAACCTGCCTTCTGCGCTTGGTGGCGTGGGTTCGATTCCCATCTAGGACAAACATTCATGTGATGTATATATATATATATACGGGAAATATGTCTCACAATACAACTTTTATTTCCATTAAAGTAGTTGTGGGAGTTATATGTCTCACAATACTAAATTGTATCGGACTGGGCGCAGATGGCAACACTACTACGAGGTGTCGAGGTCAGCTGCTGATTGGAGAGCATTAACACTGGCTGTTACCTACTTACTACGGTGCCTATCACACAATTTTTTATAGTTTTTATTAGTGTTTGCAAATAATCGCCACTATGGTTTCATCATCACCATCATAATCAGCCTTTTAACAGTCCACTGCTGGACTTTTAGCCTACCCCCGAAAGGGTGATTGGGCCATATCCACCACGCTGGCCCAACTACTACACTATGGCTTAATTGTTGTATTTTATTAATATTAATTAAAACATCTAACTTGTAGCTACCATGCTATAAAATACGAAACAGCAAAGTAGTATGTAATCGCAAGTTTATATTTTTCTCGAATTACTGCGAGTAGAACATTGTCTAGATATAATTTTTAAAGGGCTATCCTAGCCCACAAAAAAAAAAATTTGATATATTGTTACTTAATCTTTAACGCCGAGTTCTAAATTTTTTTAATTTATTATGACAACAATAACCTTCCCAAATCAAATCAAAATCATGCACGCCGCCCCATAGGTTATCTAGTTAGTAGTTTGCTAAATAAACAAATTCTCCGTTGTTTAAAGATATACATTAAAGCTCTGTGCATTATCGCCGTTAATTAATTACAGTCAGTTGCAACATTTTACTAATTAAGGAAGTATTAAAATAGGGTTTTTATAGGTAAATTATGTAATTACATACTTATTTTTAAATGAGAGCTCCATATTGCGTAGAATGTGCTACAGAGTTACGCGCGCGCGTTGATGTCTTTTGTTCGAGAAGGTGAAATATTAAAGGTGGAGTGATATGATGCTTTGTTTCGCCTTTTATCTCACAACACAAGACACGAAGAATTAGGGAACATTAACGAAAAACCAGATATCAAATTTCGATTTCCATCAAAAGCTTGCCCCATTCAAAGGAATGTTCTAACAAAAACTGCCGTATGGCGTGCTGCCCTTCGATCCTTCTTTGATTAGCTCGACCCTTACTAACGTACCTTTCCAATATTTTATCCTTGTCTCTCTTTAAGCGTAGTACAGTGAAAGCGAGAAAGCGACTATTCATCTGGTAGGATGTTACTACGAGTTACTAATAACCGTTAACTGTTATACTTTTTTAAGCGCACGTTATACTCGATTCATGTTATCTTTTTAAACATAATTACAGAATCAGCTGTTTCAGATAAATAATAGCATATTCTACGATCATTGTTGTGTTAAATTGAATGCAAAGAACTAGATTACTTTATCAATACGGATTCACATAGTAAAAAAAGATCACAATCGGACTGCTTTGAAAAAAGTTATGCGTGGTTGTCATACATAAAAAATACACGCGTTGACTTTTTTTTTTAAGACGCTCTTTTCCTTCTTTTAGCAATTATGTTCATTCTGGTTTGAGTGTGCATACCTCCATGATTAGCTTAAAATTATAAAAAAGGTGTCATAACAAAATTGAATGTTTTATCTAGGAAACCCATGAGACCCAAACACGATTTCGCTCGATAGAAAAAATATATCAAAGTAGCACGGATTTGCGCTTTTATCCCTGTTTTTTTTTGGATTAGTTCAATTGCCTATATATTAAATTATGTCTGCGATATCTTGATATATAGATTTCATAATAATGAAGGAAACCGGTGAAGTAAATTTTACATTACAGCTATACTTTTCGAAAAATATGTGAAAAACCCCAAAAGTAGAAGTAGTGAAACGCACGACTGTGTGTAAGCGCCATGATTTTGCTCGGCTAAATGCGACTTTAATACAATAGACCAAGGATTATGGTCATCTGTAGTAATAAGCGTTGCTTAAAAGTGGGAAAACCTCGCCTTGAATAGATAGATCTACGTTTGGCCACCAACTTGCAAGTGACAAATATTTCTAAATCATTTATGAGAATTATAATAGATAATACATTATTATTACATGAGTTATTGTGGAAAAGAGCTCCATTGTTTTTTTTTTTTTTTTTGTAGATAAAAGATTGAATCGCACGCCGCCCTTCTGACAATCGTATCAAATTGACATTTACTGTTGCGATACAAATAAACTGTTTCAAAAGTATGTCACGCTAAGTTTTAATAGGCATGTGGTACAAGTTACGAGAGACATAACTTTATCCCCGCTAAACGGTTTTAGTGTTTAATTCTACTTGAACTTGTATCTATATGAACATGCATACAGTTAATTGGCAATGGGAATACTGAAAAAAATTGGTATCTTTTTCCCACCAGATCACCACGGAAAAAATCAATGCAAATTAAAATAACTTTAAATATCGTATTTTGAAACGGATGTATAAAAAAAGTACAAACAGAACGATATCCTTGGTAAAAAGTTTAGTATTATAATTTGCTAAACAGTTTTACTAGATCAAGTTAATTTTCCGACTTTGTTTTGTGTTCATTCAGTTTTACGACTATATTATATAACACATGGCTAATACCTTTTGGAAAGCAGTTTACGAGGCAAGGAGGTTCGCTTTTGACTTGTATAAGGATTAACGACCAAACACATGATGCGCGTTATTGACGTCGTACAGTTTATATTCGCAATTCATCGAGTCAGGGGTGGTATTGTCGAGTGCAGTTGCATTCTCGAGGGGTTAGAAGCACTTCGACAATGAGTGCTTTTGTCCGCGAGTACTATGAACAACTGGCATTAGAACCGACCGGAGGTACAAGGGCTTGGCCAGATGGATTTTGTAAAGTTTAGTTGTTAGGGATGGCTCAACTCGCATTGACATAAGTGGCTGTTACAGCCAACATTGATATGATTATCATTAGGGTTCCATAGCACTACAAGGAACCTTTGTCTGTCCGTCCTAATTTTAAACTAGATCCTTCTTACATAAATGTAAATTTACATTGATGAATGCGTGGCGGCTTAAGCAACCTAGCGACCGCTCTACGACTATACCTACTCAGTTTTTCAAACTTACAAACAAATTTTTGGTAGATTTGCGAAGGTGCGCCCGCGAAATATATTTCCAGATGGTCATGGCTTGTACAAAGAGTCACAGGATAACACACCAAGGCCTAACCAAGCCTAACCTAGGACCAAGCCGTAACCACCTGGAAAAGTTTTTTTTTTTGTAAATTCTAACGTAACCTCTGCGTATTCAATTTTTGTGAAGAGGTAATTAAACCACTTTGCACATAAAAAAAAATACGCACGTACCTGTACCTACAACATAATATTAGAGAAGACACTAATTTGGTGCCAACCATTTAAGTCGAAGTGGGTTCTTTAAATTGGGTTGTTTATTGGTTATTTAATTAGATACTCACTTATATTTATATGGTTATAATATACTAGCGGTCCGCCCCTGCTTCGCACGGGTATAGATTATAGCCTATGTCATCCGGGGATAGTGTAGCTTCCCATCAGTGAAAGAATTTTTCAAATCGGTTCAGTAGTTTCGGAGCCTATTCAATGCAAATAAACACACAATCAAATCTTTCCTCTTTATAATATTAGTATAGATTACATGGACATAATCTGCACTTTACTGTTCCATTCGTGACCTCCAGTATACCAAAATGGTTTCGTTAATTACACTAGCATTCCATGTTATAGAATACAAACTCATAGCATCAGTTCCCCAGTTCAGAAACCAGTTCCACGTTTCCAACACAATACCTGCAGCGCTACCGTTCATGCAGCGTCTTTAACAATGAGTTAAAACTCTCATTTATCTAACTCACGCCAACAAAGCGCCGGAGGGCACCGAACTTTTTATAAAGGGATCAAAATAATGCACAATCAATTGTGCTTCTTCAAACATTTTAATAAATTCGTTAATGAATGAAGGGGCTCGCAGTAACTCGACCTACTGGGGCCTTACGGACAACAGCTAATTGCGGCACCTAATCCGCTCAGTTGGAAAATCACGCGACCGCAAACCGTATCTGGGCGCGATAAAGTTCACGTTCGCGTGATTTTCCAACTGAGCGGATTAGGTGCCGCAATTAGCTGTTGTCCGTAAGGCCCCTGATGCTCGTCATTTATTAGCGACAAATCTTTTATGTGAATAAATTGAAAGGGGTTGAGTCATTACATTATGTATTCCTATACCATTTTTTATTTCGAAAATTTAATTATTTATATTTTTTTTTTATTGAAAATAGGCTTGCTATTTATTTAGATTCAACGCGCCTATGCGATGATCGCATCGGTCTACGATGGAGCACGCTTGCTTAAAAAACTCTACTCATAACTTTTTTGCTTTTTAATATCGAGATTCAAATACGTACTTCATCATCATCATCGTCAGCCAGTATCGATCCACTACTGGGTATAGGGCTCCTGTCCCTTGTGCAATTGTTCCCTGTCTCGGGCCAATCTCATCCACGTTTGACCTGCGATGAGTCTGATGTCGTCGACCCATCGGGTTGGTTGTCTGCCGACGGAATGCTTGTCCACTATCGGTGACCTAACCACTCTATCAGGCCTTTACTCCACCTGTCGCATGCACCACCATGCTTGGCCACGTGTCCTGTCCAGCGCCACTCGAGACACATGATGCGCATGTTGCATGATGTCGGGTGTCGCATGATAAGACCGACATCCGAGACTTGGGTTCTTAGTCAGATTTCCGTATTTCGGACGGATACGTAAATACTTAGATATTAATAAGTAGATCCGTACTTATGAAATATAATTTATACTCATTAATGTTGGTATTTAATTATTCATATATATCGTTCTGGCACGATGGGTTTTATAACCATCATGTACTTACCTATTAATGAAATCCCGTTTAAAACTGTTGATATGAATTTGGAATTATAGACAAGTTTATAATACTGGATCAGATTCCATTTGATGGGAGGCAACACGACTTTTCTTTATTTAGTTTAATAACAAGACAAAGAAGTCTCGTTTCTACTTTCCGGCAAAATGAAAGTTATGTTTTTAAAACGAAATAATGTACCGCATCCTACCAACTATGTAAACTGGTTCTCCGAAGTTTGAAGGTCAGAGCTAGTGTGTCGCTTGTGTGTTGTATCACCATAGATATCGTACAAACCATACCAGCAAACTTCGTGAGATGTAGGATATACTTCACTACTATGGGTATGTTTGTTCAGGTGATAGCTGGCAGTGTCTTGCATTTCATATTTCACGAAATTTTATGTAGGTAAATAGTCGAAAAAAAATAATCATATATAGTAAAGGCTGTTAGAATTATGCTCGGTAATTTTTAGACATATTAAACAGTTTAAAACTCGCGTGAGTATTAATTATGTATTGAATCAATTACTAGCAGCGCTCCGCCATTTTATCCAGTTTTATACAGGACCCCTATTTTTTTCGGGATATAAAACCTATGTGTTAATCCAGGGAATATGAGAATGAGGTTTAGTTCGTTCATCATCATCATTTCAGCCGTAGGACGTCCACTGAAGGACATAGGCCTCCCCCATCGATCTCCAAAAGGGCCGGTTGGAAGCGGCCTGCATCCAGCGTTTCCCTACGGTCTCTTTTAGGTCGTCTGTCTATCTTGTGGGTGGACGTCCTACGCTGCGCTTACCGGTCCGTGGTCTCCATTCCAGAACCTTTCGGCCCCATCGGCCATCTGTTCTGCGTGATATGTGCCCTGCCCACTGCCACTTCAACCTGCTAATCCGGTGGGCTAGTTAGTTCGTTAGGACCCCTTAAAATTAAGTTAGGGTTAAGTTAGTTCCTAACTAAATTGTATATTTTTATCAGGAAAGATATTTTAGTTTAACAGTTTTTGAGATAAAGTGTTAGTGGAATTTGTCCGTTTTTATTCGCAATAAATTTTAAATCTATCCAAATCCGTTTAGCCGTTATGGAGTTGAGTGGGAACAAATATACACACACGCCGTACCTTATATGTAGGTTAAAATTATTAGTTAAAATCCTTAAATAAACTAGCTTATGCACACGACTTTGCTTTCATGGGCAATTTTGCAACCCCCGTGAACTATACTTTCATACAATCTTTAGGGACCCACCCATTTCATCTTTCATCTCTTTAGAGGTGGAATTTCGCTAAATCTGTTCTTATTGTTCACCTAAAATGTATCAAAAATATTAATTTCAAATTTCACGTCTCTATCATTTGCTGTTTGATCTGTACTTTGATTCTTAGAAAAACACTTGTTGTGAAACAATGTATCCCCCGCTGCTCATCCATATGAGCAGCGGGGGATACATTAAATAATTTGATCCTGATTTAAGATGTTTCTCTGAGGTTTCATGACGTTTTCCTGAGCCGTCAGTTATTACGATACACCTATGAGTGTATAGAGATATTCCACGCTCAGATTGCTCAGACTCCATATCTCGACACCGTTGACGGTGCCGGCGGCGCACGCGCAACGCGTCTCGAATACTCTCGATCGCAGATAATTCCAAGCTTGCAGTTTTTGTGGCGCTGTTCCGCTGGCGACCGCCGCTAATGCTCCACTAATTGCGTTTCACTTCAATTAGCGATAGACGTAGTAAATAAATAACCATAGATTGTACGTATTAATAGTCATCCTACATTGACATATATTGTATCCATCAGAAGAACAAGACTAGGTACTCGGAATACATTTTTGGCTAATTGGTCTGTACAGTTTGGTAAGTAAAGTCTGTCTAGTTTCTTGTATTAAAATTCCAGTGATTTGCCAGTTGTTTACATTTATTACCATAATACCACGTGTATTGCAATGGAGTAAAATTATCGACAATAGCACAGAGGAAATCAATAATACCGGTACCTGTCATTGCCACACCAATCAGGACTTAATCAATTACTGCTTAACTCTTGGTGTGGGGTAGCTACATTTGAATGTAGCTTAGACAAGGCTATATGTAAATGTAGATAAGAAGGTGACCCATCATTTCGCAGCTGGATCACCAACGCTCCGCCTATCTCGGCCACCATCCTGTCACACACAGCTTTGGTCCACTTTAGATTCATACGAATCTTTGTTCTACGCAGGATTTCGGTATTACGACGTTGATCTTGCAGTTTGATGTCGAGCATGGATCTCTTCATTGCTCTGTGCTACCCTGATTTAGTGTACAGCCTCATGTGTCCAGCGTCTTTGTCTGCGGGTTCTGCAGTTTAAGATGGACCTGATTACACTGGTGTAATCTGGTCTGACACCAAAAATGTATCCATTTCTAGAGTGATCCCTACACAAAAGATAACGCTAAAGTTTTCAAGGTTCACGCGGTGGTCTAGGTATGACTTTACTGAAGTGTTTTCCTAAATTTTATTTATATTACACGTAAATTACTCACGTAAGATTACTAAACACGTCTTTTCACGTTTTCCTAAAGTTTGATTTTGAAGAGGGTTGTAGAGTATCTAGTATGTATTCTTCTTTGTCTTGCTCCTGATCCAAGTTCATCTAGTTCCAGTATGTTAACCTAAGTAAGGCGAGAAATAACAAGAAATAAAAATCTGTTTATTTTTATAGCCTCGTGAAAGAAGCCGATGTGGGCAATGCTAATACATTATATATATATATATATTTACGGCTCAGAAAGGAATCCAGGTTTTCGTACTCTCGTGAAAGAATAACTTACGAGTGAGCGCCGTAGTTGGGTGCCTGTGTGCGTCGCGCGGCTCGTGAGAGTGTAAGACAATAGACGGAGCCGCCTCACGCCGAGCTCGAGTGCCCGGGGCTCCGCGTCCTGTCCCTCTGCCCTCCGTGGTCCGCTGCGCCGCGCACCTGTCAGTCACGGCTCGCTCCCTCCGCCGCACCTTGTAACAGCCGTGGTGAAACTTCAGCAAGTGCCTCTCATTCCGTGCCATTGTGCTCGTCCCCAGTTTTAGATGTTTGCGTGCCGTATCATTGCGCAATATGGACTGCATTTCCAAATCAATACTACTGCCTGCGTGCCAGATTGAGTGTCTTCCTACTATGTAAGTCTTTAGCAAAACGATACCTATGGTTGTTGCTTTATACTAATATAAATAGATACATACTTAGTGTTCAGTCAGATCTACTTAATAGCTAAATAGTACAAAATTCATGTAGAGACAGGGTTAGAAATGCTTTAATGGATTAAACGTCATTTTAAAAGGATAACGCTTCACTTCCGGAAAGAGATGGAGTTAGCGCGCAATAGTAAAAAATCAAATAATTGCTAATATTATCAAACAAAAATATCGATCATAGAAATTATGATAACTATTCCAGTAATAATCAATTATTTGAATATGTTCTATCTAGGGTTTCGGAAAACTAGCGAGAAATGTGTGTAAAATTATGTTTTGTCGGTGGATTTTTCCAATCGAGAAATTTTAATTAGTCGTGTTTTCCTATTGCAGGATACTAGAGACAAATAGAGTCAAAAACAAACATTAAAATTTAAATTTCTAAAAGTACATAGTATAGAAAGAAATCACAGCGAAGAGGAGAGTTTAAATTCGGAGCTGCGCTGCCTCTGCTGCACCGGCTCCGCAGTGCAGGGGGCTAGATTTTTGAATCGCCCGTATTATATTTCGCACGAAAATATCGAAATCCCAAACAAAAGTATTTTTAAAATAATCATATCACATACTAAAACAACGTGTGGTTTGATCGTGCAAAATCATACGAGCGTTTCCAAAATAGAGTCCCTGTGTGAAAACCCTCTCCCACAGCTCTAACCACTCCCTGTTCGGCTGTTAATTAGCACCGAGACAGCCGCGATGGCCGCAGCTTTGTCGGCGCCTTTACACAGTATAGCCTTCATTGTACATATTGCTAATTCGTTACCCACTCTACTAGTTAAATGACGGAAACAATAACCTAACTATACATGGTTTTCCTATTGTTTAGACTTTTCTGCTCAGCTAATACAATACGAATATGCTACTATAGTTACTATTGTTTATGCTACAGTGTAGTTGGATATTTATTTTATCATAGAGACAATCATAGTTCGTCCATACTAATATCAAAGCAATTTTATCTTTTGTAAGGTCAAAAACAAAAGAATAGGTACGTGGTAATTGTTAACGGTGAAAGAAAAGCGATAAAGGAGTGTCTAGTTAAAATCTTTATTGCCTGTAATTACAAGCCCTCATAGAGCGCAAAAAGCATAACAATTATCAAGATGTATGTAACGGTATCTACTGATGTGTGGTGCACACTGCACAGTACTTGTAATAAAAGTCGGAACATATAAAAGTTTACACCGAAATAAATATTCTGCGGCGCGACCTAGAGTAACCAACAGGAGCCATGTAGTACTTCGCAGGATGGTGGACTAGGGACATCAACAATCAGATTATACAGGGTTACGCATATAGACTGTGCTAAGCCAAAAAGAGGACATTGTATTTATCAATAAGAACAACATTTAATATGGGATCAACCCTTAAATAGCAAAAAAATAATCAGCTGTTCCATAGAAAACGGTCACTACACTCGACAAAATGTATGAAACAGCAGTTTTTTTTGTGATTTCAGTGTTTGTCCCATAGTAAAAATTGTTCATAATGATGAGTAAATTACCTCCTTTCGGCTTAGTATAGTCTATATGCGCCCTAATGTAGCTATGTATATGTACCTAAAATATTATACGCCTGTAATAGGTGACTTTATCAGAACAGGACGTAAATAAGATTTTTTTTAAATAGAATTTGTAATAGTTCACTGTTGGCGTAAGTCCCGTCAAACTCGCTCATACATACACACATACATACACACATCGATTTTTATATATGGAAATGAACTGGTCGTTTGGCCCATATTTATCATATATTTAATCATCAATCAAACAATTTATTATGTTTAATTATGATTTTGCTAAAGGAACCCCCTTTATACATACTTACTCGTAGGTACACGTCATGTATGTACAATTGTACACCAGCAAGCCTAGCATGGGCTGTGGATAAATTGTCTTTCCACCGTTTTTATCCACGCCTAGACGCGACAAAGCTAGAATATGGATACGTTTGTCTTTTTCTCGCGGGATAAAAACGGTGGAAAGACAATATGTCCACGGCCCTTGCTACGCCTGCAGAACAAACTTGAATCTTCCAGACGAGCGAGTTCCGCACGTGTGCCGTGGTTGGAAGCTATCAGCATAGAGAAACTAAAGGAAGTCGTTAAACGCTGGCCAGCCAGCGAAGCAGACACTTGTCTTCGTATTTAATTACATTTGCACACATTGTTACGCACGATACACTGACCGTCGGTTATTTCCTACAAATTCTACCCACGAGACACCTTTTTCTATGATGCGGAAAATTAAATTTTGTTTTGAACATTAGTGATTTTGAGCACTTCATCACGTTACTAATTTGAGTAGATACCTATTCATCAGTCACTTTAACATTGAATAAAATAAAATTTCATACACGCGCATACAGAGCGCGGGTGACCGTGTCCAGAATCGCGCTTATTCCCTGATGAAGGGGCTCTAATGGCTCCGAAACCGGTCGATCGTCTCGACCGATAAAACATCATGGTGAATTACAAGCCGGTGTTATAATAATTTATAAATTACATACACATAAAATCACTTCACTCACCCAAAAAGTAAATAATTTGAAATGTGGGTATAGTGGGTATTTCATGTGTATCCTAGCGTCTCGAGATCTGCTTTGGTTGTTAGTTAGACTCGATTAATGAGGGTTCCGCACTATATACATATTTTGTGTGATAGATAGATATAAACTTTTTATTGTGTACACCAGAAATACAAATTACAATCAGAAAACACTTACGAGCTAGTGCCACAAGTGGCGGCTTTATCGCCTTTTTTGTGTATATTTTTTTTGTTTATTTTGTTTCTCCACGGACTCCTGAGTCCGTGCACTTTGTTAACTTTTACAATTAATTTAATATCGCCCTTTTTTGCGGTGGTTATGTATACATTTTCAAAAAATTGTCTCTTCTTTCATTCAGTTCGGGGATATTAGCGCGAGCCCGACATACACTTGGCTAGCTATTATCGTTTGTTGTTTGACTTTTTCGGATGTGCACTATGTTACGTTTTGGTGATATACCAAAAAAAAGTAGATAAAACTAATTTCTTAAATGAGTTTTTATAGGACCATTAATTATTTACTTTCTGTTTATTTTTATTTATTTGTAGGATATCCGCCATAATAACACATATTCTGTAAATCTGAAATAATAACCACAAACAGTTACCTATTACGGTTTAAAAGATAGTTGAGACAGATGGCATGGGGCTTAGTAATATGGTCCCATTGACACCCTTTGGGCACGCAACCAATAAGGAAAAAAGTTGGGTAAAAATAAGATTAAATTGCCGGGCGCGGCTGCTTTACGGACCGGTTCGAGGCAAGCTCTCTTTTGAATAATCTCTCCGATAGAGCAGAAATTTATTTCGTTTCGGGAGTTTGCGACTGTTGAATATGTATTTATTTTAACATAGGCCTTCCCACAATGCACAGCCTGCCTTCTGCATCCACTGGATGCCAGCGACTCTTATGATGTCGTCGGTCCATAGTGGTCCATAGTGGGAGGCCTACTACCCACGCTGCGTCTTCCGGTTCGCGGTCTCAACTCAAGAACCTTTCTTCCCCATCGGTTATCGGTTCTTGGAGTGATGTGACCTGCCCATTGCCACTTCAACTTGCAAATTTTAATAGCACCGACATAATCGGTGACTCTGGTTCTTTGGTTGGAAATAAAAATATAATTGAAAATACACTGCGACACGGATCATAATAAACTTGATAGTGGAAAATACGTCGTCTTATTTTATCCTCAGCGGTAAAGAGAGACAAACTAGTGACAACCCTCATTGATATTAAGAGCCCGCTCCCCTTAGGCTATCACGTTCGCGCATACCAACATCTTTAAAGATAAAAAAAATACTTGAGTTGAAAATAAAACAATGATTAGACACAATCTTTAAAATTACTTTGCAAAGGTTTTAAAACATCACTATGTTATGTTTTATTTTGGCGAAGTAAAAGGTAAAAGAAAACAGTTATATTCTTTTATTTATAGCTCATTATTTTTTAATTTTCCTTCGGATCTTTTAAGCTTTAAAAATGTTGATGCGAGAGATAGCTTGGTTGAGAGCACAGCCTTCATTATGATCCGTGTCGCAATATCAGCGGCCATCTTGCTGGTTTTGGAAAAGGAAAGTTGATGTAATATTGTTCTGCAGGTGTGATGAGCCGCCGGCGCCATGTCCGCGGTGATGAGCACGCTGTCCATGATAAGCGGCGGGCGGCGCGCGCATCGCAAGCTTGTCAGGTTAGTCACTCACTACTCTTATATCATATCATACTAGCTGCGCCCCGCGGTTTCACCCGCATAGTGATGAAAAATGGTGATGATGATGATGATGAAAAGTGGCCTATCACTTTCCAGCCCTTGAACTATACCCATGCAAAAAATCAGGTCAATCCGTTGCTCTGTTGCTCCGTGAAAGAGGAATAAACAACCCAACATACTTTTCACATTTATAATATTAGTATGATGGAATCAAGTAAGAGGCTTGACGGTAAGATACTTGTTCCCTGGAAGTTAGGGCGGCCCCTTGTAAGGGACGCGACTTGTGTCGATAATTTGGCGCCGTCACATCTTCTTGAGACACAAGGTATCTGGTGCGGCTAACTCGGCAGAGCAGCACATGCGACGCAAATATGCTAACCTCGGCAGTGGTTACATATTCGAAGCGTTTGGAGGCGAGATATTGGGCCCTTGGGGACAGAGGAAGCTCACCTCAATTTCAAAAATCTTTCAGAGTGCCTGCATGGTTAATGCAAGGCGTGACCAAAATGCTGGCGTGTTTCTGGTTGATTTAACGTGGTAATGCCGCCAGCATGCTGGGTTAGCTGCAAACTGATAGTGGGCTTGAATATTTGAGGTGCAACATATCTCTGCGTCTAATTTTACACATGTTATATTAATATATTCTGATTTTACCTAGATTGTTGATCCCAACGAACAAAACACTTAAAGTTATTTTAAAGTTTGGGATAAACTGAACTATGTTAGCAATACCGATATTTTATAAACGTGACATAGCTTGCTCAAACCAGACTATCTTCTGAATGTCACTATAAATACTTCTGAGCAAATTTGAATACAAACATAATTATCTATTTGGATTGAACACAAAAACGTTTCAAGGTCGCACAGTGTAACTAAATCTTATTTTCATCAGCACCCACTGTCGGAACCTTGTAACAGAAAACGCTGACTCTTTACAAAGCCAGTATCCTATTTCACCGTATCATTTACTTTGAAACACTGCCTTCTTACAATACCTAATGAGAGGCCGAATTAGACGTGGAAACTGTAGCCGACCTTGGACTTGTTTGATGAATTCAATTTCAGTTGCACTTGACTGTTCTGTCGCTATTTTATCATTACAATCAAATTCAAATTTCGAACAAATCAAAATTGGTTGTATAATTATTTTACTATTTCCGTGTGTTAATTTAGGTAATTTATATACTACTAGCGACCCGCCCGGCCGGCTTCGCACGGGTGTAATTTAAGTGCGAAGCTGGGGCGGGTCGCTAGTTATATATATAAACCTTCCTTGAAAATGTATCTAACTGAAGGTGAAAACCGCATAAAATCCGTTGCGTGGTTTAGGAGGAGTTAGCGGCCATACAGACATACAGACAGACAGACAGACGCGGAAAGCGACTTTAATTTATACTATGTAGAGATAGAGAAGAGAAGAGATGCTGTTCTCTAGCTAGTTAGGTTGCTTTAATGATGTGGGATCTAAGTGGATATGTTTACCGTCGAAGGTGATTTAAAGGTGTTATTTGTCCGCAGTCGCAAGTCTGGCCAGTTTTCGGACGCGGGCGAGGAGCGCACGCGCACCCACCATGACCTCAAGCAGCAGCAGCGCTCCGCCTCCCTGGTGAGTGTCACCAGATACCTACCTATACCTCATTATTTACATAAAATGTTGCCATTGATTTGATCGATGGCCCGTCTATTTGCGAGCGTGTTTCCGTTGGACACGCGTACACGCTGCGAGCCCGGTCTACGGCTAACTCGTAACGCGGGCTCGAATTAGCGCTAAAACAGCGCAGTCCGGAAAATCACGCGAACGTGAACCTTAAAGCACATAGATACGGTTTGCGATCGCGCAAATTTTCTCATCACTTAAACAGAGTCGCTTAAGGGTCCTGTATACCCTCTGCAGCTCTCTCGCTCGCACATTTTTACATTATTGAAGATATAAAATCAATGAGTGAGAATTTCCAAAAAGTAACAAAATCATGTCATGGTGTCTATCGTAACTAATCGTAACAATACAAACAAAGAAATGTTTGCTTCGATATCTTTTAATTTGACGGAATAACATGACACGAGAAATAAAAATCACTTGTTACCATTTTACTGTGTCAAATTAAAATATATCAAATTGATAATTTCTTGGTTTGTAATGTTACGATAGACACCATGACATGATTTTGTTACTTTTTGGAAATTCACACTCATTGATTTTATATCTTCAATAATGTGAAAATGTGCGAGAGAGAAAGCTGCAGAGGGTATACAGGCCCCTTAAAATGGGCTTCAGGAACACCGATCGTCCTAGGGGAATCAAATCGACCTGTATCTAAAGAATGGAGATTTACTCAACCTTGCAGATAACTTGACAGGCATCTACAGTTTTAATTACATCTGTCCTAAATTGTTGAAACCCAGATAAGTGATTTAAGACAGAAGCTCGTTGTTGGTCACGTAGAGATCAATTTATAAGATATCGACCGCCGCGGTCCAACGGGACTCTGACTGATCATCGGTAATTTTAATGGTGCATTGAAAATGGTATAACGTATTGCATTCCTTCAACCAAGTTGTTTACGTTTAGCTAGTAGATATACAGTATAATCTCACTAATCCGGCTTAAACCCGAGGGTGCCGGATTATTAGAAAGTTCGGATTAATGGATTATAGAGAAAAAAACATCATCACTACATAGTCGCTGTCGCTGTCTGTCCGTCCCTATGTATGCTTAAATCTTTAAAACTACGCAACGGATTTTGAAGCGGATTTTTTTAATAGATAGAGTAATTCAAAAGGAAGGTTTATATGTATAACTAGCGACCCGCCCCGGCTTCACACGTAAATTACACCCGTGCGAAGCCGGGCGGGCGGGTCGCTAGTAATAAATAAAATAAAGCATTTCACAAAGAGACATTTAACATTTTTAACTACACACTATTGTCACTTCAAAAAAACAGGTAAATACGTGCGAACGTGATAAGTTTTGAGGTTAGACGACGATGCGGCGACGGAGCGCATAGCGAGGGAGGCGCGGGCGGAGGGTGCCGGATTATTGGACGTATCGGTGTTATGAAGTGCCGGATTAGTGAGATTATACTGTATATGTTTATGGACGCAGGTATCTATTTATTGGAATAAATGGTTTGCGTGGGCGCCGCCCCACGCTCCAGGCTATTTCACTGAACAATACTATAGGCAACGCGATCGGATGCAATCAATAGATGTTATCTACGAAGAACTTCAAGTAATGTATTTACACAGGTACAACGTTGAATAATGTTTGAATGTAAAGTGCGTGTTCACACTAACGCACGTCCGTTGCGTTTCATACAAAACTAAAGTACCTTCGTTCAACGCGCGTTGAAAATTTCCATAAAATGTTCAACGCAGGTCCATAAAATGGGATGTTAAAAGTATATGATAATGATAATATTCATAATAAAATTCATAATAATAATTACATGTCAAACATTTCAAAAATAAACCCCCCAAAACAAACCGCGTGTGTATGTTCCCTATGGACTCCAAAATGGGTGGGTGGATTATGACGAGACTTTTACTGGCAAATAGCTGATGCATAGTGGATGAAACCGCGGAGCGCAGGTAGTATTATAAACAAAAAGTGATGAGTATACGGATTTAAGTTTTCTATGGACTCCGGCAGAACCGATTTTGACGGGACTTTCACTGACTGATAGCTGATTATAAGGAATAATCCACGCGGGTGAAACCCCGGGGCGCAGCTAGTACAATTATAAACGTAACATGTATTTAGTCTACAGGCGTTATTAAATAACAATTTATACAACAACAATTAAGCGAGTCGAAAGTCCCTCGAGTGTCGGCAGTGCTCGACTCAGCTCGTGACGGAGCGGCACAGCTCTGCCGCGTTCAGAGGAAGTTTCAGATACGCTGCCACCAAGTGTTGGAACAATATTCCGCCGCCAATAAGGAACCTGCATAGTTTACATTCATTTAAGCTTAAGCTTAAAAGATTTATTTTTGAGCACCAAAAAAGCGAAGCACTTTTATTGACAGACACCAGTGCTATATAGGGTCTTACCTTTGTGTTTTTTATTTCATGTCCGAGTAAATGTCTAAATTTCTTCTTTTATTAGTATCATATTTATTTTTTATTGAGATAGTGCGAATTACCTTATTAGTAATATGTTAAATACATATGTTATGGTTTGTTTATATTAAATGTTAGTTTGTTATGTATTATGTGTTGTTGTTCCTATATTATTATTCAATTTGTCGTGTACTGTTGGGTGTAATGTTGGCCATGGGTGATGTCACCGGCGGCTCCAACGGAAGACCAGCGCTGGTTGTTCGCAACCAGCATTATGCTGAGTTGGAACCGGTTTGTGGAGGAAAACAATTTGTAATGTGTGTATTTATTTCTATTAATTCTTTAAAATGTTTTATTTTCTTCCATAAATCAAAAATTGTCTATTGTCAATTATATATTAATAATTTATCAAAACTAGAAACATATTTTCATTACAAATTTAATATGATTAAATTTTATATTTTTTTTCATTATATATTGATAGTATTGCATTCTATCTGATAACAGCAAGGCTAGGATCGGTCAAAGCGTGATATCGGTAATGTTTTTTTAGAAATCTGGTTAGAACACAATAGTCGATGAAGCAAGTGCAAACAACCTTAGCTTCCGATGTCCGCTGCTAGTCGTGTCCATGATACCTATGGGTAGTAGGTATCATGGTCGTGTCAAACCATACAAACCTCTTCATAAAAAGACAATGGCACTTCGCTATTCAACACAATAGCAGTACTTGTGAACCAATATAAATACTTATCTTATATATATATATATAATATGTTAATAATATATATATATATATTATTAACATATACTGTTTATATAAGTTTATATCCATCGATGTAGAAAGTGTACTGGAGAAATTAGACTTGTAACTATGGAGTTATTAATAAAGAATTGTATTGTATTGTATCGTATGGACAATTGGACATTGCGTAGCAATTACATAGTTAGACTAATAAGAGTTCGTTCAAAGAAAGTCAATATTTAAACTAGGTACCTATTTAGGTATCTAAACAGTAACCAACAAAATTTTATTTTATTAAATGCTATCTAATAAATACCTAAACGCATCATCTCTTTACATCAGTCGAGTTGAAGGTCAAAAGCAAGCCTATTATTTAAAAAAAACTACTTAGCCTATAACTAAACAACCGATTTTTTGTTTTGTTTTTTTTTTGTTTTTAACAAATACATTACATACATGCCTTCAAACTACGAGATTATTTTTAAAAATGCAATGTGCACTATAGTCATTATTTTAGAGCAGGGGTTCCCAAACTTATTTTGTCTACTGTCCACTTTGAGAATAAATTATTTTTTAGTGCCCCCATTTTTTCACCTATACTTAAAAACCACTATAACTTCAAATTAAATTAATCAATTATTGTGAGCTATATTAAAAGAGATTAAACATAAATTCTAATTCTTTTTTTTTCTGGGTCTCTTACCGCCTCCCTTTAGGCCTGCAGCGCCCACAAGGGGGCGTTATCGCCCACTTTGGGAAAGGCTGTTTTAGAGCATAACACTAATAACATAGCATTAATATGACAACAAGATTAAACTCTGCAAAATGTTGCCCTTACTGCTGTTAACTAGTAGATTAAGGTCGTACATCGAAGCAATGTCGAGCAACAGTTGACGTCTTGTTGACAACATGGTGAACTTCTACCACAGCATGACCTCTGTACACTATACATGTCCGCTGTAACAATGACATAAACTCTTACTTTCTGTGGTAACTGTTACATTATACGTTAGCAACACTAGCTGTTATCAGTTATAGCCTAAGTTATAAAACTTAGAAGAATAGATGTGGATCTATCCTTCTAAGTTTTTCCTTCTAGGGGGGGCAGAATGGAGAAACGAGAGAAACAATCCATCTAGATCCTCTGGGGTGGAAAAATTCTTTGTTCCACATTACCTTTCTGCATAAAAATGTGCAGTGGCAATGAAATGTTTTTAGAGAAAACGGGAGGATTTTTTTAGTGTTGTAGTGTAGTTACAATCTGGATGTGTTCAAGTCGCAAGTGAATAAATTTTTGTCTAAGCAAGCGTGCCTGCATCATTGGGAAAGATGGCGGTCAAGCACAAGCTCATTGTTCAATTAAAAAAAAATGTAATCCCATTTAGTAGCCATCATCTACTGAATAGAATTAAAATAAACAATGCTATGTCAATCATACATAACGATAACTTATAATTACCATCTCCGCGATTGATGATACTATCTCCCCTGCAGTTACAGCCCATCATACCGGCATTTAAACGCGTGTCAAGTGTCAGCAATCAGCAATAAAGACGACTTATTACATGTTTAAGATAAGAGTCCAGCCGCCCGGCACAGAAGCCTGGCGGACAGGGTAAGTGCGAGCTGTATCGGGATGTAATAGCTAGTGGACAAGCTGCTCGGCTCATATTAACGAGCGGCTAATGGGTGTTCACACCGCGCTGACTCACTGCAACCTGGCTACTAGTAAATCATTGCGCCTGCGCATGTAATTGCGCCCACTGTAAGCTATTGTCTGGAATAGTGTCAAGTTCATAATGTAATAATGTACTCGTGTATTGTTGTTTTAATAATAGAACGAATTATCATAGTTTATGATTATAATAGGGACTATTTTGGTTTGTCACCGTGAATTAGATAGTTACCTAACTTGGATAAAAACATTTTACAAATCGTGCAGTATCTTATATCAGCGATGGAAGCAGAGTGACAGCATGTGCAATTGTGCACTTCAAAATCTGACGGCACCCGGTTTGATCCTGGGTCCTGCACCAATTACTTTTTTAAATAAAAATATGAGCCGAATTGAGATTCCTCCTCTTTTTTGAAATCGGCTGTAAAGAGCGGCAAATAAGCTTGCGGTCCGCTTGATGGTAAACAGAAACCGCCACCTATTGCCAGCCTGAAGAGGTAGTTATAGAACAACTATCCATCAACATCCCTTTTAAAACGCTTCATGTTGACACTGTGGGAAGACCTTTGGAGGAGAAATTCGACACCTTGCAGGTCCACGGAAGATAAGAGCGGAAAATCGGACGGTGTGGGATTTCCAGCTTTGCACGATGTGGTGAGCTTTTTGACGGTGTCGGATAGTGCGGTAGTGGAAGTCTTACGCAGGAATGACATATTTAGTAACTAATATTATAAAGAGAAAAGATTTGATTGTTTGTTTGCATTGAATAGGCTCCGAAACTACTGAACCAATTTTTTTCAATTCTTTCACTGTTGGGATGCTGCACTATCCCCGGTTGACATAGGCTATATATCCCGGCTTCACCCGTGCGAAGCAGGGGCGGCCTACTAGTTTAGTAATAAAAATAAATTATGTTTCTATGCCATCGCTCAAAAACCGTGAAGAAAATATCTTGAGGAAACCGGTATCCAAGAACCCCAAAAGTTCAAAGACATGATTATGACATTCACGTTGGGAAATTACGGCCATTTTTTTCTCTCTGAGAGAAGGCCTGTGTACCAGTGTGTTATACAGGGTATAAGGGAAACACTCTCGAAGCCAAAAGAAGGTAATTGTACTCATCATTATAAACCACTTTTAGTAAGGGACCAACCCTGAAATCGCGAAAAAAAAATCAGCTGTTCCATACATTTTGTCGCGTGTCAATGACCGTTTTCTATGGAACAGCTGATCGAAGACTTTATTGTGTTATACTTTATGTTATTTACCTTGAATTTCCCTATACGGGGTGTAAGAGGAACACTCTCGAAGCCAAAAGAAGGTAATTGTACTCATCATTATTTTTATTACAGATCCAGTGAACACTGTGAGTTATAACCTCATCATCATCATTGTCAGCCTATCATGGTATACGGGGTGTAAGGGGAACACTCTCGAAGCCAAAAGAAGGTAATTGTACTCATCATTATGAACATTTTTTACTATGAGACCAGCCCTGAAATCGCGAAAAAAATATCATCTGTGCTATAGAAAACGGTCATTGACACTCGACAAAATGTATGGAACAGCTGATTTTTTTTTCGCGATTTCAGGGTTGGTCCCATAGTAAAAGTGGTACATAATGATGAGTACAATTACCTTCTTTTGGCTTCGAGAGTGTTCCCCTTACACCCCGTATACCATGATAGGCTGACAATGATGATGATGAGGTTATAACTCACAGTATTCACTGGATCTGCCTCTCGGTTACTCTTGTGGTTTTGTGGTAAATGCTAGTTTAATGATCTAAAGCTAGCCTTGTTCCGCCAATTAACTGCCAAAGAAGAATCTTGATAGCTGCCGATGCCGGTCGGTGCGCATTTCCGCATTTCTCATTGTTATTATTTGAATTAAAATAATATTATAATTTGTGTATTCTTCGTCTGCTCTACCTATCTAAAAAGTTGTATCAGTTTTTTTAATATAGTTCCTTACACGATTTTTTTTATATAATTATCAGACTTCGCTCTCCATTTATCTATACTAATATTATAAAGAGGAAAGATTTGATTGTTTGTTTGTTTGTTTGTTTGTTTGCATTGAATAGGCTCCGAAACTACTGAACCGATTTGAAAAATTCTTTCACTGACGGGAAGCTACACTATCCCCTGGTGACATAGGCTATAATCTATACCCGTGCGAAGCTGGGGCGGACCGCTAGTGTAATTATACAAATGCAGAAGTTTGCGAGTATGTGTGTGTTTGTTTGTTCCCACTCAACACAGTTACGGCTAAATGGATTTGGATGGAATTTTTATTGCTCATACACTGAATTAACATATAGGCTACGATTTTTTTTATATGAACGTATATCTGTAAGATACCGGCTATAGCCGCGCGTCGCTGCTAGTACTTAATAAAAATTATAATGTATGGATTATTTTATTTTTGTCAAGAATAAAATAATTGGTTTTAATTTATCAAAGAAAGAAAAAAGAACTCAATAAATAACACAAAACACTCCATCAACATTACAAAAAAAAAAAAAAAATGAATTAGTTACTGTTTTGTTTTAGTTGTTATTGTCGTTGCTTATTATATATGGCAGAAGGCTGATGGCTACACAAATAAAAGAAAAACTTAAAAAAAATTACGAACACTTGAAAAGTTTTCCTGAAATAGTTAACAAAGTGTCACACAGCAGCCAGTTCCTAATCACATCCAAAACAGTACTCAGAGAACTCTCCCCAAGCTGGGCAGGGGACAGGGGAGAGGGGAGAGGGAGACAACTGACACCAGCCAATTAACGTGTTCACGTATTAATTGCAGTAATCGTAACGTGAAACGAGTGAACAACGAGGAGTCTCGCTCTGAAACGTGCACGTTGTAGCTCAATAGGACATGCTATACACCTAGCTACCTACACGTACTGTTCCATGCGTTCTTGTTTCTAGCTATCACGTTACAGGTATATTGTTGTAAGCCTTACAATACATAGAGCTTGTTTCGTGTACGTCCACACCTATACCTATACTATCTCTACATAGTATAAATTCAAGTCGCTTTCCGCGTCTGTCTGTCTGTCTGTATGTCTGTATGGCCGCTAACTCCTCCTAAACCACGCAACGGATTTTGATGCGGCTTTCACCATCAGTTAGATACATTTTCACGGAAGGTTTATATGTATAACTAGCGAGCCACCCCGGATTCGCACGTAAATTACACCCGTGCGAAGCCGGGCGGGTGGGTCGCTAGTAATATTATAAAGAGGAAAGATTTGATTGTTGGTTTGTTTGTTTGCATTGAATAGGCTCCGAAACTACTGAACCGACTTGAAAACTTCTTTCATTGACGGAAAGCTACACTATCCACGGGTGACATAGGCTATAATTTATATCCGTGCGAAGCTGGGGCGGACCGCTAGTAAACAATAAATATTAATGTATTTATATTATAGCAGTAAATTTTTTACGTACTTGTATGATTAAACTCGGTTCAAGCATTTATTTGCTCTGATAGCTGCACAAGTGCACAACATTGTAAAAAGAAGAAAAAAATACTAAATAAGATCGGTTCAACCGTTAGGAAGCTACGATGCCACTGTCAGATAAGGTTACCTGGAAGAGATCGCTTATAGCGATAAGGCCGCCAATTGTTTCACTATGGTCATTTTTAAACTTCCGCAATTTGTACACACCTTCCTATACCTTGGTACCTATTTTTACCTAAATAAAATAATACGTGATGAGTCCCGATAAAAATTTAAAACATTGTTCACTATAGTTTTAATTTGTTTTTGTCTTATGTACGTAATTTCTGATGTGAACAATAAATAGTTATTCTACACACGTTAAACTTATCCCCTCTTTTGCGTCGGGGGTTAAAAATTTAAATTCATAATGATTGCCGGCCTCGCCGTATGCTTCATACGTGGAAATCCGTACGAATATCGTGCGCACGTCAGGCGATTACCTCGAGGTAACTGACATAACGGATTTCCAGACTCAGCGAAAAATAATGAGGCAAGGCATTTCCGAGCCGAATGGCTGCATGTGCATTTATCATCGCGGGTACTTAGCATTTACCCAGCATTATGCAAATGTGCCCGTTACGGCATTGGAATCGAGCTCATGCGGCGTCCATTACCGATGCACTCGTGCCGCCGCTGCGGACCCTCAGCCTCGGTACTGGACATCTGGAATATGACCACAAAGGGTTTACATTGTTGGACTTGTTGGAGACTCGCGATCCTCGCATTGGTTTTTTATCGGATACATTTCGGAGTGTGCTACAGATCTGCACGATCTAATTCCCTCCTGTCCATTTTTCTATCGGACTGCCAGAGCGGGCACGAAAAACCGTCACCGCTTTATGGTTGATATTCCGAAAACCCGTACGAAGTGCTTTGATTCCACATTTATTGTGCGAACTGCTAGTCTGTGGAATGCGCTGCCTGAATGGGTGTTCCCCGATAGTTACAGTCTGGGTGTCTTCAAATCACGAGTGAATCGGTTTCTTTTAGGCAAGCGTGCTCCACCGTAGACCGCATCATCGCTTAACATGAGGCGAGTTTGCGGTAAAGCGCAAGCCTATTATTTATATATTTAAAAAAAATGGTTTACTGACGTATTGTTTACTTACTCAATTATGTTATATGAATAAAGCAATTTATATTTTTATAATATATCAGGCCGCGTGTAATTGGTATCGACACAATCTTATGTTACAGTAGTTAGGTATCTAAATGATGACCCTTTATTTTAATAAACCGGCCAAATGCGAGTCGGGCTCGCGCACTGACGGTTCCGTACCACCACAAATTACAATAATTTTCAGTAAAAAAAAATATTTGGTTCGACTTAACGTTTAGCAAAATAGCCAAGCACGCCGTCACATAGTTAATATTATGGAAGTGTCGCTCGGTATAACTTTTAATGAACATAAATTTGTCACCGACTAGCACTTGGCCATTATTTATTATTTGTTATACTTTAGAGTGTGTACGAATCATGCTAAGTTTGACGCTTGTACGAATTACCGTTTTTACATTAGAGCTAATATATAAAAATACGTATGGGAACCCCCCTTTCGTATACATAAGCATAAGTATACATAAGTAGGCTATTTTTAAACCAATCAGCATTTA
The DNA here is from genome assembly GCA_932305915.1 of Agriopis marginaria. Lineage (NCBI taxonomy): Eukaryota > Metazoa > Arthropoda > Insecta > Lepidoptera > Geometridae > Agriopis > Agriopis marginaria. Next base: position 708,750 of record OW029919.1, read on the forward strand.
AATTCGTTATGCTGTTACGTAGTTGAGTGTAGATATAGACACTGGACACACACACTTACACAGTATGATAGAGTTTCTTATTTTTTAGAATAAAATATCATTTATTATCATAAAGTCACATAAGTAACAATTTTTATAACAAAACTATACTACTAATGCTCCTATTATGGACTCGTCAATTTAGTGCACAATTTATATATTTTTATTTAGGTGTAAGTAAGAACCATTGAGTCTCGCTCGAAGAAACAGCCTGTTAGGGAGGTATGCCTAGCTTGAGGGCTACCTGACCTCTCCAATCTATCTAAATATTTGTAAGGTTCGGAGTATTAATAAACTGATTTTTACAAATGCCAATTGTTTTATTTAAACTTACACCAGGCGACACGGAGGACTGCCGACGGAGGGGGGCGTTCGGACAGCCGCTCTACATTTTGCATATTCGACAATTACTGTCACTACAAGTCCTTAAATACCAGTCAAGAGGTAAAACAAAGTTAACAGGTTTGATGCGAGCGCCGAGGTCGCTCTAGATGTGAGGAGATGAGCTAATGGTCGGTCTGTTTGTTGCAGCAAACGCTGGAGGCCGGCGGCGGAGGCGGGGTCGTCAGCCTCGATAATCTGGAGGCCAAGGTGAGTGACCCCACATATTTATGGTTATTATACTCACAATAACATAACTTCTTTACATAACGCCATGTGCTGTAAGTATAGCTCCGAGTACAATGGGCGGAAACGCAAATATGTGTCGGGTCTCATAATATACTTTTTCATTGTTATGGAAAATGTAGAGCAAGAATGTGGTTGTAACTATATTTAAATAATTTTGGTAAATGGTACGTATAAACGAGACATTCCATTGATTTGGTAAATATAAACACTAGTTGTAATCACAGAAAAGAAAAAAAAAATTGTTTAAATTAGAATGGCTGTCAAGGCATTTTTGTAAGATTTTTTTTTGTAGCCAGTTGCACCCATACAAACGAAACGTCAGGTATTTGAAATCAGTAAGCAGCTGTGATGCGGAAAAAGAACTTTGAGACGTAACCCAAAAAGGTAAGGTCCAAGTTCTTTGGATGCGGAGTTCGATGCGTTGACATAAATGAGAAAGTTCAAGCAAGGTTCTGTCATAATGCCTGGTGACAGATTTTCCTTCTCTTTTCCGTTCTATATACTTCTCTTTTCTGTGGTTGCGTACTTGAACAGTGAACACCACAATTTATAAAATATCGTGTCAAATTGGTTTGTTATAATACAATTTTAAAATTTCCAGAAACTGGCAACATTTTTGAAATAACTTGCAACACCCACTAAGTATGAAACTTAAAATTATTCCCTAAACTCCCTTACACGACCCTTAATTCTTCTACGAAATCCGCCGTACTATCTGAATTTAGGTAAGTAAAGTAAAATCGGTTGTTACCGTTTTTTCCATACATTAGACATCAACGCGCGCGCTCCACACAAAGCTGCAGTTGTAATTTGTATTAACGACTTTTAAAATTAATATACATAATATGCCCCGTGATTAACGTGTTATGGACCACATGAGGAAGCCATAAAATCTTTAGTCTTATTTAAATACGTTACTTGAGAAGTGAAAGTTTTAATCTTTACCACAACGCTTGATATACATACACCTAGTTATGATTCGGACGCCATGAGGAAGTCGACTGCTATTTACATGTATATAAACATTGGACTTATAATTGATTTAATTTATGCTCAATTTAATTTATGCTCAACTAGCAGCGCCCCGCGGTTTTGCCTGCTATCATTCTAGTTCTGTTTATTTTTTGGGATATGTAGCCTTTATGATAATATAGTGTATAAGATACCAAACTGCTGCGACCAAGTGTTGGAACAACATCCCGCCGCCGATGAGGAATCTGCAAAGTATCTATGGTTTTAAAGCAAAATTCAAAGAGTTTTTATATGAACATCAAAAAAGTGAAGAGCTTTTAACGAACGACACCAGCGCAATTTAAACATGATTTAAACTATTAAAGTCTTTATTACATACATACATATTACATAATTCTACATTGCATTCTGCTATAATCTTATAGTTTTATTAGTAGTTTATTTATTTAATGTTTTATGTTTAGGTTTTGAGTAGGTATTTATAAAATTGCTTTCGTGTTTGTATGTGTATATCATTGGTAATATAGTATTTTAGCAACGCACACCTGCTGCCTGACGTGCGTGACGTCACCTGTCGGTTCCAACGGAAGACCAGCGCTGGTTGTTTACAACCAGCATTACGCTGAGTTGGGATCGGCTTGTGACAGAAACTATTACTTTGTTGTTTTAATTTTATTCATAATGTTTATATACTTTGTTTCTGTCATAAATATTTTTTTTTTCTTTCTTTTCTTTCTTTCAAACTTCATTCGAATCCGTTTTTCTGTTTCGAAGTTAAATACGAACAGACCAGAACAGACAAACAAACTTCCGTATTTATCATATTGGTGTGATTTGCTCTAACAGTTTTAATAGTGAGTGCACAAACTCTCACATTTCGTGTTCATAAATAAAATGTTGATGATCTTTCGTTGGCCCATAATTATTAGCCAGAAGTCGTCTACTGCTGAACATAGGCCTCCCCCTTTGACCTCCACACTAAACAACAGCTCGCCATCTGAAAGAAAAGAAAAAGAAAGAAAATAAATTTTATTCGACACCTTTACAAAAAACTTATATCTAGAGGATACAATCAGCATCCACTGGATGCCCGCGACTCTCACGATGTCGTCGGTCCATTTAGTGAGAGGCCTACCAACGATGGTCTCCCGGTTCGTAATCTCCACTCAAGAACATTTCTTCTTCATCGGTTATCGGCACTTCGAAAGATGTTTTTTTTTTTGTTTTTTTTTTTTTAAATGATAGGCTTGCGCTTGACTGCCAACTCACCTGATGTTAAGCGATGATGCGGTCTACAGTGGAGCACGCTTGCCTAGAAGAAACCGATTCACTCGTGATTTGAAGACATCCAGATTGTATCTATCGGGGAACACTCATTCAGGCAGCACATTCCACAGACTAGCAGTTTGCACAATAAAAGTGGGATCAAAGCGCTTCGTTCGGGTTTTCGGAATACCAACTACAAAGCGGTGTCGATTTTTGATGTTGCCTGTCCATTGACACTTCAACTAGCAATTTTTTAGCTGCAAAGCTATGATTTATCTTTAGAAATCTTGTTGTATGAATTTCTTATTTAATAAACAAGTTGTTCCAACTCATCATCATCGTAATCAGCGTATACTAGTAGTAGTAATACATAGTCCACTGCTGGACATAATGCTTCTCCCGCAGCACGCCACTCAGCCTGATTTTCGGCTTGTCTCTTCCAGCCACTGCTAGTGGTCTTACGTATATCGTCACTCCAAGTCTCAGCCAATATTCCAACTGGATTCTATAAATCAATATAATATTTGCATGGACACTGGAACTCGTATCTAAACGCAACAACGTGACGCGACGTCGCGCGACAATTTGCCAACTCGTGTGATAGCCGATACAAATCGCATGGAGCGTCGAGCGGTCCGCTATCGATGCGGTTATTTATGGCCACAAGTCGCGTTCTACAGCAGGATCTTGCTACGACAGCGAAATTCAATTTTAGTATAGTACTAAGTAAATTCCATTCCTACGATAGATATAACTATTCAGAGCGCCTTAGCTTTTTAAAGGTAAAGAGTTTGCCATAGTATGCAGTAACTATAACTCTCAAGTAAATTTCTTTTCAAATACGTTTGAGCTGACCGAGCGAACCGAGTTATTCATATGACAAGTTGGCGTTTTTATGTATGTTTGTATATTTGTTCGATAATATCTTACATACCGTTGATTCGACGGTATTAAGTAAGAGGGTAATTATTATTCGTTGTCATGAAATTTTGTAGGCAATTAGTTCATTTCAACACAATATTTAAGTTAAAATATGGGCAAAATTATTCGAGGAGCTGCGCAGATATAAAGGTCGCGTGGTCTCAGTTCCGCGCGGATAACTAGTGATAGTTTAAAACTTGCGGTGCTGTTTAGAAAAGTAATGAACGACTAGCCTATTCTAATAAGGCGAACGAAGTGAGGTGTCACAATTTACAAGAAAAAATCGGCGTTTTTATGTGTCCATGTTTATTCGACAATAACATGCGTACCGTTGATCCAATATTCATGAAACTTAGTAGGAAGTTTATCTATTTAAAGTTTGAATATTTATAAGTTTGAATATTTATTTATATTTATATTTATAATATATTAATGATTAATAATTGTAATATTATAATAATGTAAATAAATTTAGTTTTAGATGCCTAATGTATGCTGTTTTTTGCTGTATTTTATTATTTTCTTTGTTATGGTGTAATGAGAACAATAAAAATCTAGGCTAAGAAAATATTGTACGCCCGAAGAGGGTAGAACTGTGATACTCAATTATGTAATTGTAACAACTCATGTACCAGTTTGAAGCAATAAAAGTTATTCTATTCTATTCTATTCTAAGCTACTAGCAAACCCGGCGAACTCCGTTTCACCACCAGATAACTTCTATAAACCTCACGGAGCCCGAGACCTTTCCAACGAATGCAAAACCGTGGAAATCGGTTCGTGCGTTCTGGAGTTATAGCGTCAGGAAGGAAAACCCGACTTATTTTTATATAGTAGATATCGGTTGCAAAGATGGGGTCGCGAGGTGTTCGGGTGAACAACTGGCAAAATTAAATACACGAGTACGTTCAACTAAATACGTACTTGTTTACATTTAATTCGCCGCGTGCGTGTGCGGTGTTATTATCATTTGCAATACCGTTTTTACAATAAATGCGTATTAGTGAACGCAGTTAAAGTAATTTAAGCTAACATTAGGTCAATTAAATATCAATTTTATGGAAATCCGTCGCCATCACGGCGTCGTAAACACGCGGAGGACACTGTCTGCCGTTCACCATTTACAATATGTAATTTGATCGAAAATCAACACCGCTTTATGGTTGGTATTCCGAAAACCCGATCGAAGCGCTTTGATTCCACTTTTATGGTGCGAACTGCTAGTCTGTGGAATGCGCTGCCTGAATGGGTGTTCCCCGATAGTTACAGTCTGGGTGTCTTCAAATCACGACTGAATCGGTTTCTTTTAGGCAAGCGTGCTGCACCGTAGACCGCATCATCGCTTAACATGAGGCGAGTTTGCGGTAAAGCGCAAGCCTATTATTTATTTAAAAAATAAATATGTGTCAATCAATTTTCTACAGCAAATAAGTAATATACGAAGAACCATAGATGGCATTAAATAAATCACGAGTAAACTACCAGTTAGTTGAAGATTTAAACTAGATTAAAGTTGTGGTATAAACACAGTATTACAGTTTTAACAATAGTACATTGCATGTTTTTTTTATTATTTTTATTATCAATATCAGAAAAAATAACTATTTTATCGAGAAACCAATTATTATAGGTAATATTTATTAATAGGCTCGTTCAGGAAATACCACTTCATGGTGTTCAGTCGCAGGATCGAGGGCAGGCTTCCTGTGGCAGCCGGTAGGTACGGTTGGTTCCACACGGTGACACAGGCCTTGAGCGTGCTTTTGAACTTCCAATGCCTTGACCGGTGCGGTGCAGTGACTCACGCGCTTTAACCAATCTGAATATGAAGATGATGATGTGGGCATCGTTTGAATCTATTCGACTACGATGATCTGATGAACACACCTATCACTAAAATGTAACACTCCTGTATCAAATATAAAATAATAATACCTGGCCCAGTGGCGACACTACCTACACTTAGCAGCTTGGCTATCACCACATCTGCAGTCATAAAGATGCTCAGCATCCCACCTCTAGTGAGGATATAAATGAAGGGTTACATGTGCGTCGCGGCGCGGCTATCTCTCGCCATCGTAGATGTGCGATAGCGCAACTATTTATAAATGCTCAATGATGCTTGCGCAAGATTCCACATATCGGCAGCTCCATCTCGAAGGAAGCCAGGCTTCACGTAGGTACTTCTTATTAACTTCCCTATATGTTGTGTACTCTCCGTTCCCAACTATTGTATTATAATACACCGTAATTGTATAACGCCCTTTTCTCACGCACTATCCGGTAGTTACATCTTAATACGATAGATGCTTTCCAATGGAGTCGTTAGATGGTATCTTTTCAATATCTTGTATTGCGGGTGGTTAGCGATAGGTGCTGTGTTTATAGTAAACTAGCTGAATCCCGCGGTGCTACCCGCGATTTTCCTATTTTCCCGCATGTTCTGGGAGAATAACCTACCCTAAGTCCATATGATCTACACTATCATCCTGCCAAAATTCGTTAAGATCGGCTTAACGGTTTAGTCGTGAAAAGCGAACAAACATCCAGACAGAGAGACAGAGTTACTTTCGCTTTTATAATATTAATAAGGATAAGGATGTCATACATATTGCAATGTTTTCATCGATAGCCTTTTAGTATCAACACAATACATGTGCAGAGCTTTTAAATAAATGAAAACGCTACAATTTAGTTACATAACAACCTTCGGGAACCAAAACAGGTTGATTTGTAATCTCAGTTGAAAATGCTATCCGCTTACGCAATGTAGCCACTACCTACTGCAGATGAAGATACATATCGTACTCAGAATTTGTCGTAGATACATATCAAATGCAGTTTTGTGTAGCCAAGTTGTTCTTACCTCGTCGTGCAGTAGGTAACGAATTGTAGTGATCAAAATTGCTTTACATGGAGGATTAATGGCCATCCTCTCTCTGAGAGAAGGCCTGAGTCCCAGCAGTGGGAAACATGTTAGGCTGAAATGATTATAATTTCCTTATAAGTAGGTAAGCGATGTGAGTGCCGCGTAAATATACTATATCTTGATAACTTGTGGAATCGACAAGTGTCTCGCTTAACGTATTATATGAGCACCCTGAAATCATAATCTCAATAATAAATGACTACTCCGTCATAATGGAAATAGGGGATAATAACAAGTGTTACATCACTTAAAGCTGGATGACAGTGGGAAAAGTGAAGATCAAGTTGAGTCATAAATCAGATGCCGGCTGCGCGCCGCCACAGACCTTGTTTTTATTCTGATCTCCGAGATAGCTGTCATTAGCGGCGGCGACAGCTTTTTTCTGCTTATTACTATGACGAGACCGATACAATCTAGGACAGGTGGAAGTTAAAACAATTTCATTTGCGCCGATAATGTGATATGGCAGTAATTGATGTTAATAAGGCTGCATGATGAGGGCAGGGAAATTCTATATCGAGAAATTATCCAGCAGAATGCGTAGTTATCAGGTATCTTTCAATAATCAAGTATCTTTTGCATGAAACTATGTTGACTGTGCAATTTCGATTAAGATTTACCTACTATATTATTTTATATTATACGGGAATTACTTACGTAATATTAAGCCGGTTACTCCGACTATAGTTTAAAAACTATAGTTAAACTATAGTTTTTAAATGTGTGAAAACCACGTCAGTTTCCAAAATAAAATTTACCTACCTACTCATTTTATGGAATCAAACATTCATCGCTCTCTTTAGCATAATTTTGTTTGCACAGATGGCAAGCATCGAGGTCTCCTTAGCAGGCAGGAGACGTAGCGCGGGCGCCAGAGACGTGACCCGGGAACTCGACGCTCTGCGGACTGCGCTCACTGACAAGGATTCACTTATACAGAGGTAATATTTTGAAGGCAATAGTCTAAAGGCCGAACCGAAAAGCCTGTGATTTAAGATAATGTTTTTTTCTGTTATTATAACCAATTTTTATAATGGTACACCCGAAACACCAACTTTAAACGCAAACTCTTACACGCAACACAGCCGCGGATATTTTAGCGGTAGAGTAAGAGGGAAACAAGTTAAGTCTAACAAGGTAAGTTTAAGTGGATAAGACAAAAATTATGTCCTATGTCCATGTTGAACCCGTGCCAGTAGTCGTTGGGAACGATACTCTCGAAGTTGTTGACCATTACACCTATCTTGGACAGATTGTTCAGTTAGGTAAGTCCAACTTATAGGCAAAGAGGTCGCCCGAAGAATCCAACATCTTCTCGTCCAAGATACCACAGTGCCTAAAGACAAGGGTCTTTGAACAGTGTGTGTTGCCAGTGATGACATATGGTACTGAGACGTGGTCCTTAACTGTTGGCCTTTTGGAAAAACTCAGAGTCACACGGCGGGCAATGGAGAGAGTTATGCTCGGAGTTTCTTTGCGCGATAGAATCCGAAACGTGGATATTCGCCAAAGAACCAAATTCACCGACATAGCTGTTAAAATCTGCAAGTTGAAGTGGCAATGGGCAGGCCACATCGCTCGAAGAACCGATAACCGACGGGGAAGAAAGGTTCTTGAGTGGAGACCACGAACCGGAAGACGCAGCGTAGGTAGACTAGATGGACCGACGACTTAGTGAGAGTCGCTGGCATCCAGTGGATGCAAAAGGCAGGCTGTCGTTCAGTGTGGAGGTTAAAGGGAGAGGCCTATGTTCAGCAGTGGACGTCTTCTGGCTGATGATGATGATGATGATGTGAAGAGGGAAACAGGGCGCGTGAAAATTGTGTCGTTTATAGCATAATAATATTCACATATATAATATTCATTAAAAAAATTACCTTATTGCTACATTTAACATTAATTACTCAAAGAAACAGATAAAAACATCATCGATGCTAAAACAAAATCTATTGTAACAGTCTAAAGAAGCAGCTGAGCGCATCCCTGAGTGCAGCCCGCCTGGCCGCGCAGGCCGCCGCCCCGGGCACGGGCGAGGGGCGCAGCCCGCGCGAGGAGTGCGCCGCGCTGTCGCCGGAGGAGCGGTGTGCGCTGGAAGAACGCGCCGCCATCGTCGACGCAGACCTCGATGCCAGGAAGAACAACATACAGGAACTGAGGATGCGGCTCGAGAAGACACACGTCACCGAGTAAGAGTCCCAAAAAACAAGGAATAGATGTGTACCTAATCGACGATACATTTTTTTAAGTGAAAGAAAGAAAGAAAATAAATTTTATCGACACCTTTACAAAAACTTATATCTAAAGGATACAATCAGTGTCGAATAGGTCCGTGCTGAAAGTCGAGGAGTATCAGCGCTGGTTTTCAGCCGAACCCTTGAGTTTACACTTACATTACACTTAACACAAATTTACATATATTTTTATTATATTTAGTGGTAAAGTCGCTGGCATCCAGTGGATGCAGATGGCAGGCTGTCGTTCAGTGTGGAGGTTAAAGGGGGAGGCCTATGTTCAGCAGTGGACGCCTTCTGGCTGATGATGATGATGAGGGGTAAAGTAACGATGACGTTTGACTGTGAACTTATTTATCTGATGGGAATTGATGATGCGATCGCAATGTGTTAAGTTTGTTTAGTTATAGGTATGCTAACGTTTTGATGGTAAGATGAGAGTCAGTAACAGTGTTGTGTCGTGTGTCAGTAACATCGACACGCGGATCCAGCAGGCGGAGCTGCAGTACCAGCTGGGGCGCGAGGAGCTGGAGCTGCTGACGCTGGGCGAGCAGGCGCGTGCGCTCGCGCAGCTCATCGAGCACGCCCACTCCGCCGCGCACCATGCTACCCTCTACAGGTCAGATATACCTTCTCACTGCCGGCTCTATCGCTACACGACACACATATTCAACGATGTCATTGTACTCATCATTATAAACAACTTTTACTTTATAAACAACGCGATGTCCCGCAAAAAAAAGTTGTTTCATAGAAAAAAAAATATTGCAGATGTTAGAACAAATAAATGCTTGGACCTAGTTTAGACGATATGTAGTTTTTCAAGGTGTCACAAAATATCTAATAATGCATGCCGAGTGCTGGCGCAAAAGTCCCAGTGGGCTGACCCATCGTGATGTACAAATATGTATGAAGGCACCATTTGCAAGGTCTGCTATTCTTGTGCAATGTGAATCTAATCAAGAATTCAACAAAAGACTTGCAAAACATAAGCGATTATTTAGTTAAGCCGCGGGATTAGCGGCAACGTTTCCGCATTTCTCATGGATCGTTATCATGAGAAACAATTTAAGCAGCCGCTGATTGTGATTACACGAGTACTTACGTTCTATTCTGTTGGGATTCGCCGCGCTCGGCGCTCGGTGCTCGGTGCTCGGCGCTCGGCCACAGCTATCAGGGACATGTAAATCGTGTCGGAGCCGCCAACAACTTATTTAAGCAGAAAGCGGTGAGATGCCCGATATCAACAAATACCCTGTAATTGTTACCATTATTACGACATTGGCCATTGTTCAAGGGGGCGGGGTGGCGACTGGCACACTTTCTACAATATTGCCAGTATCGTTGGGAAAAATCTCTCCGCACCAAAATCTAGGTTACACTAAATCAATGAGGAAGGTGAGGAGAGAGTGCTATCCGAATCGGCGACTAGGTAACAATTTGAGCATAATTTACATTTCGCGATTTCCTTTGAAAGTGAAGACAACACATCTGTGGCGTTATAAGTCAAGCAATTTGTCTTGAGCTGGTGCTATTTCGCGTTATTTCTTGTCTAGTGTTTCTTTTAACTTTGACGTGCTTTGACATAATTGAGCCAGACAAAGTGACGCTTGGCTCTAAGATCACGCGGACGTTGCAGCCAGCGTGCGTGCCATTAGATTATTCTATCAGTTAATTTAAAAACAGCTGAGAGAAACCAAGAAAATTCAGCATGAAGACATGATATTTTACAAACCCATTGAGTGAGTTTGATCAGAAATGCTATTTATGTTCATAATTAGCTAGAGAAAACTCTCACGGGCGTCGTGTGCGCGGTTCGCACGAGCGCGCGTGGACAATGCCGCCATTTGTTTACGTCCAAACGTGAAATATTGAAATAATTATCGTACCTATTGGAACATTATTCTACGGTATCGTTTCTCACGGCCGGCGGCGAAGCCTCTGCGGCTTGCGGTTGCGATGCACACGGCCGTCTCCCGGCGGCAGCCGCACTGCGACACTGACCTGATTTTCATCACCGCAAAGTACATAACTACTTATAAAACATGGCTCTAAAGCAAGTGAGAGTAAGTAAGTTATTTTTCAAGACTACGAACGGTTGCCTATTTTGTCTTATTCTCTAAATTATTACCTACCTGTAGCAAGTTATAGACCGGATGGATAAGTTCCAAAAAATGGTTTTGCAGTTTTCATACGCATAAATATGTAAAGCAAGAAAACCAACTCACCTTTTGATCTTGCTTGGCCATAGGTGTCTTTGAAATGCGGAGATCATTATCGCGACGCGAGAAATACCTCCGCTTGGCATTCTAGACACGAACAGACCTCTGCTAAACTTAGATTCCTGATTCTCAACAATTTTGCTACCAAATAAAATACCAAGGTCATTGTGATAAAAAGTTAAATAGAATACTTTATCAGCCTATCATGTTCCCAGTGCTGGGATACAGGCCTTCTCTCAAAGAGAGATGATGGGCCTTAATCCACCATGCCAGCCTAGTGCATCATGTTTGTGAATCTTTGATCTTTTGAGGTTCTTGGACATATCGCTTTCCTCACGGTATTTTCCTTCACTTTTGTTGAGCGATGGCACGGAAACTGCACATAATTTATTTTTAATTTATTTTGAGCGATGGTGGCCGGGCGGTAGCATGTGCGTTTTACAATTTGACGGCATCCAGTTCGATCCTAGGCCCTGCACCAATTACTTATAAATATAATATTTCGACTTTATATAGGTACTATGCCTACTACTATTATGTGGTGACCTTCTTGCTTCTAGTTGTGTGCCGCTGTGTCACGACAGGTTATAGCAATTTGCAAGAAACTGCAGCGAGACCGCTAACAGCTCGTGTTTAGATACACCTACCAGATAACAAACCAGTCCAATCTGTTTACTTCCCAAGCGGAAATAAGAGCCAGACGAGCTCAAGTGTCTGGGAAAGCCTAGAACTAGTCGCACGGTATGTTCTATCTAGATGCGTTAAATACTACGTACCTAATTGCTAGATATAGCTCATTTTACTGGAACAGAAAGACCGTTAAAGTGACACTTTACTGCTATAAAAGTTCAGTGAGGAATTTTTAATAGCTATAGCTAGATAAATAATGGTTTTCATAATTGGTTTAGTTTCCTAGCTTTGTTTGAGAGCTCTCCACATTTCTTTTGTATATTTGTTCAAAAACTGTAAGTAAAGCCATGGGTAATGTTTGTGTGAACTGTGAAGATAATACTTATTTCGTAGTGTTTCATCCAAGTATTATGCGATAAACTAATGAGAGTAACAATCCGGGAAAATACAACAAAACGTAATAAAGACATTAACATAATGTTGGCTATCTTGTAATTAAATCATCACCTCAAACCTTGGTTTCGTTACGCAATTTCTATTGTTAACAGGTTTGTAGAAGTTTTAACATAAATATCAGCTTTTGGTTTCACTATTCCGTGGGAAATCTCTCAATAATGTACTAAAGTGAGTAGCCGCAATGTGAACGATGAATGTAATAAGTAAAAGCGAAATTAGAGTGAAAGTGCCATTATTGCAATCTGCCCGTAGATGCGACCGCTCGTCGCTGGTCAGTAGCCGCGACCGCTCGTCGCTGGTCATACAGCATCATTTGCGCTTTACCTAATTTTGAAATTTTAGAATAGGTAGTGATGTACCTAAACAAAAACAAATGCCTATCTTTCATAAAGAGTTCTCGTTCTGTCGGGATCTAAATTAATTTGGACATCGTGACAAGGATTTTGAATTTTGAGGGAATGGACGTTCGAATAATGTGACCTTTGGATAACCTAGTGGTAAATATTCAGAGAATTAGATGCTGAAGACCTGAACTGTTCAATAATAGATTGTTATACAAGGGATGAAAAGGGACCTATTTAGGCACGATATGGTTTGGCGCACGAGTGTAGCGAGGGCGCCAATAGTTCGAGTGCCTAAATAGGTTTTTCACCCGAGGTAAACACTCTACTTTTCATTTCGAATATGAAAAAAGTAAACAAAAACCTGATTAGTTAAACAAACAATATTCTATTAAAACATAAATAAACAATATTAGTCAGGTAACTAATAAAATTAAAAAAATAATAATAAATTTTAATAGCAGTGAAAAAAAAAATATTTTAATGCGCCGACATTTATCAGTGTGTATATAAAATGTTGGGACATGAATTGCATAGTTATAGACGGTCGGGAAAATCGATTCCCAGGGATGAAAAGTTTTGTCACAACAAACAAGCGTACCTACTTTCTAAGGATGAGAAAGGAAAACCATATTATACTCCAAAATACTCAAAAAACTCTACCTTTAAGGAGAGTAGTTAACGTAAACCTTATTTTTCCCATCTCAAAATATAATTATCCAGTAAGGTTACGTAATAGATTCAGTGCAACAAGTAAACCAGTCAATACTAAAATAAGTGAAAATAAAACTTAGTGAATGCCGATAGCGTGGCATGCCCATACATGTGCCGGCACCATGCTATGCCCATACTCGCGCGTCTCCTGATTGCGCGACACGACTGTCTGCCGCTGAGCGCACGTCAACGCACCGATCATAGCAGTTGAACAAGCAATGCGCATTTGTCCCAGACGGCAATATCTTTGTCGGCCGTATAATCATCATTGCCCATATTCGACCGCTGATGGATTGGACCATGCGTGAGTACTTGCTATCCCATAACTAGCGGATTATAGCGGCTCCAGTAAAGTGAAGATCGATTTATTGCTGATTTCTTTATAAGTTATTGTTATTATGTATACGGTCGAGTCGTTCCGCAGTAAATAACACCTTTACATCATTCTCATACAAGGAATGTGTAAGTAATTGTTTTTTTTTTAACGTGTCTTTATTTATTGAAGAACGCGCTTCTACCGAAATTAGACTATATACATCATAGATTCAGTATAGACATCGATTTAGTAAGTAATTTAAAACGTCATCGAATTTATGTCCTGGACCATTCTCTATTTTATTATATTCTTGACAATACATAAATAAGGATTATTTCTGATTAACTTGTATTTACTTGGCAGATGGCATAGCAAAAGAGAGGCCTATACCCAGCAGTGGGATAAGGAAGGCTGTGGATGATGATGATGATGATGAACTTGTACATGCACACAATGTTTCAATTCAATGTGTAAATAGCAAGGAACATTATGCAAAGAGGTTCGACTATGTTTTTCTATTAAGATGGTCTGTAGGTATTAAATTCGATTATAACCTCAATGATTTGAGGTTCTGTTAGACTTTACTTACAAAATCAAAATCAAATAATTTTTATTATCAGACAAGTTCCATAAAAAATTACAATTAAAAATATGAAATTAAATTATCAATTTATAATCAAAAATTGGCTTGTTATAAATATTAATGTTTTTTTTGTTTGAGTGTTATAATAGGCAATGCGTCAAAGAGGCAATGATGTTCGTCCATAAATGCTTATGTTGCCGGCCACTGCAGAAATGCACACCTAATTTGGTATAAATAAATAGACGTGATAATCATGTCAAACTCAATACCGACCGTTTATTATAGTCATTGCGATACGGTGGGTTAGGTATAAATATAGGAGTAGGTACCTAGGTATATATACCTATACTAGTGCATTTAGTTCATGCACCTAGACTACCTAGAGTCAAAACACAAAACTAAAAAGTCGTCTTTTATTCTAGTCAGTTAGGTACACATTCTCAATCTTTATACTATGGTATTGGTGAAAGAATAGAAACCACGGTGCTCAGACGCAGCGCCGCGCCGCCGTTGTAACTCGGCATCGGCGCCCGCGCCGGCCGTCGCGTGTCCGCCGTCATCACGCCATCACAGCGACATTAGCGTGACAACTAGATAACTGTCATCTATCTACAATCTACCACAGAAAAGAAAAATTGGTCGCCATCAGCGCTTGTTTGTTCAGATGATGACACTATAAATTATACTTGTATTTTCTATTTGAGCAGAATACTTACACCGATGCAATGTTTTCTAAGAGTTTCCTGCATATAGGTGTCATTATACTTAGTAAGCATAGGCTAGGTGTTTTACCCACCATGTTCTATACCTATATTCAGTGACTGCGTTGTGGTGATGGTAACTCGCCTCAGCCTAGATTGGGACTATTTGACTTCACAAATGATTTATGATTATATTTTCTCAAAGAATAACAAAATAATCTGTCATTCACTTCGTAAGAAAATACAGGCAGGTACAGATGCCTTATTATAGATGTCTTATCGTGATTCGGATTGTGATCGTGATCGCGTGCCATCTCACTCACGCACGTGGTGCGAGTAAGTAGATATGAACGGGACGGCATGCAATCTCGATCACGATCAATCTTCTATAATAAGGCCGCAGGTTTTCATAGTTTTTCATAGGTAGGTACTACATACGTATAATATACAAACAGTTGTATATTATTACGCTTCGTCCAAATAATTTAATTTATTTGGTCGAAGATTATACGTACTATAATATCGTATTAGTTTTTTTTTCTCTATTAGGGGGTAACTAGATGACGGCGTAAATATTGGGTTTTATTCAATGAATTCATGGCTCTATAGCGTACCGCAGATCGTCCAAAGCATGAAGCAATATCGGTGATTATCATTGATATATATGTATATATATTTATGTTAGTGTAGGAATAAAAGGTAGATACGCAAGTCTGTCGTGTTTATGATGATGTTTAGATATCATTATTAAAAAAATACTTATATTATTATTTGCGTAGCTAAGCTGTGAAGCGAGCATTTAAAGAAAATTGCTTATTAGCGCGTTGCTCTATCAACGTGTCTAGATTATCATAGCCGTAGTAGAGCGGAGCGTGTAGTTCCCGCGTGTGTTGGTATAAGTAACAAGTTCAGTTTCCCCGGCGCGGGACGGTTGACTGCGCACGCGCTTCTCGCATCGCACCACTACCGTGGGAAAACTCCACAACGGGAGTCCAAACCATACTTAGGGTAAAGCTAGAGATACCTGTATACCATAATATAAAAGCATGTCTTCTATCATCGCGTATAAGTCCGTGTTTGACCACCAACTCGCCTGTAGGTAAGCGATGACGTGGTCGATTTTTCGCATTTTCTTTTTCGATTTTCCACTCAATCTTGTTTTTCAAGTTCAGCCATTGTTACACGAACTTTAATGTTAATTGATAAGAGCAAATGTATGACTCGTCACATCGTCTAGCTCTAGTAAGTGTACTTAGATATAAAGTGCGTCTATCTAATAAGGATTTGTACTAAATTTGTGCCAATATTATGTAGGTACTAGGTGCCAATGGGCGACGGAACAAAGGGCACCACGAAGCGCGCGCAGAGCGTAGGTGTCGGCGCGCGCTCGGGGGCCATGATAGCTGCCCAAGAGGGATAAATTCATTAGGGAAAGTAGGCTTTGGCCACTCTCTTTAGGAATTCATTCATTTCATTGACGCAGCGACCCAAAATGTGCCTCCTATACTAAAAGACGCCATTCTTCTCTATCTTGCGCAAGTTTACGCCAGTCATGGACGTTCAGTTCCTGTAGATCTTTTTTTGGTACGGCCGACGGGCCTTCGGCCCTTAGGTAGTCCCAAGTAAGCTCTTTTTACGGCGCGATCCTCTGCATTTTGGGGGTTGTGTGGTGCTCCCACGTAAAAAACAACGTTACGTTACGTTAAAAATTTGCAATTGGGTTTTTGACTCGTTAGAATGTTGACGCTAATTTCTATGCCCTACAAAACAAAATATAATAGGAGTACCTAGGTATTATTTTAGTAGGTTTATTTTCGTTTTTCAGTTTAAGAAAACTCTCGATGTCAGCCCCGTTGGTCCAGTTGGTAGTGAACCTGTCTTCTGCGTTTGGGGGCGTGGGTTCGATTCCCACCTAGGACTAGGACAAACATTTATGCGATTAACATTTGTGTTTGTTCTATATCTGGGTGTTAATATCTATTTAAGTACGTATTTAAAAATATGTATGTATAATTATGTATCAGTCTCTAGATGCCATATCACAAGCTTTGCTTAGTTTCGGGTCAGATGACCGTGTGTGCAAAAATGTCCCGAATGTATTTATTTATCATAGTCACCTTACAAGCGGTGCACTGCCCCCTGGCTTGACCTCAACCATGGCTCTCTGTATTCCTACAGAATAGTATAGATGCCCTATAGCCCTATCCCGTACATATACCTAGCTAGAGTGTACAACACCAAGCCCGCCGCTAAAGGCGCGCGGCTCACAGTGACGGACAGAGACGCCTCGACTGGTTCTATGAATCCTCACTATTTTACGGCTTTTGCTACATTCCCGAGCGTTATCTAGCCCTGCCCGCTGCGATCAATATTATCCCATAAATTGTTCCAGGCCCTATTGCTTGTTTTAACAAGCGTATTGACGACTTGCAAAACGTAAAAAGGTGTTTATTTCTAGTAACATTAATTTAATATAATGTGTCGTAAGAATAAACAAGTCTTAGTAAAAATAATTGAGAGTAGTACATTATTTACTTGCAAGGATATAAGTCTACCTACTTAGGTACCTACTTACACCGCTGGCGCAGCAACCAGTGCCCTTAGTCCCAGATTTGATAGTTCACGAAAACTTTTTTCGTTTACGTATTGTTCCATACATTTTAGTAAAGCGCCTCTATCAGAAACGTGGAGGAACTAAATTTGGCAGTTATCGGCGGTATAGATTGCTTCACTCTAATACGAAAAAAGGTTTTCGAATACCTTTTAGCCCAGCAATGTATGGAACAAGACGAAAACGAAAAAAGTTTTCGTAAACTATCAAATCTGGGACTAAGGGCACTGAAGTGGGTCTTGGCCTCCGACACAAGAGAACGTCATCGGTCCTGCAGTGCAAATGCCGTTCTTTATCTATCGATAAATGCCATAGAATCGATCATAGCCAGTACTGATCAAATGGCATGTTATCGAATTTTACGATCTCAACTGTAAAATTTCTCGATTTGTAAAGAACGGTATATACTTGCACTGCTGATTCGCACTGCCTCGCCAGATAAATGAACGTTAAATAAATACCCAGGACCTGCTACTCTGCGTCCAAACTACGTTCAGACCGAAGACCCTTCACATGGTCATAAAATATCTAAGTTAATAGTTTGTTTGCAGTATGATCCGCGAGTGTGGTGGGCAGGGCGTCCTGGTGTCGGTGGAGGCGCGCGAGGGCTCGTGGGGCGCAGCACCCCGCGGCGGCGGCATGCTGGTGGACTGGGCCGCTGACCACTCGCCACTCAGGGTCGGAGACAGGTACCTCTTCTTTTTCCCATCACTCGAACATTCTGCCTTGAGACTCCAAAAATTATACCATGGTACTCTCATGGTTACTTCAATGATAACGGGAAAATATGACTGGTACGAAGGTAAAGGTAGAGAATTTAGTTAGAGCTTAGACCCATCACAATAGCGGATAATTATTACCAACATAACATTTTATGTGACGTGTGTCTTATGTAATGCAACATTCGTAAGTACAGTTTAGAGTTGCGACAGCGATCATTATTACTTTCAAGGACTAATCTAAGAAAATTATGATGATTAAGAGATAATTCGGCTCGACGAGTTAACGGCAATTAATCGGAGCGTTCGGGCGCGTCGCTGACGAAACTTCATTAGAGCCTCTATCGAGGGAGGGCATCGCTCGCCACTCGCATGCGGCATCACAATGATCTACACGGCACCTCTCTTGGAAGTTGGAAGCTAAGCATTCTACCTTATTAGCCTTGTGCATATACATTCTCGAGGACCACCCGCGCTAATTCAGTGTAGGTAGATAAGTCCCTCAAGTCCCTGTACATAATTTGATTGGACATATAAGTAGATTAAATTCTTTTAAGGGTCCTATCACATTTTTAGACGAAAAAAGCATCGAAAACTGGATTTTTTGTATAATTTTTCTTACTACTAATAAGTTCTGTAGAAAATTCAGTTGCTGTATTAAAATAGAACTGTATTTTTTATTGAATGTTTCAGATTTTCGTAAAACTCAACATATCCATTTGTTACCTCCAATTTACAGAAGTAGTTTTTCGTAAAACTTTAGGAGGGAAAGATTGAGAATGAATTTAAATTACTGTCATAAAATAATCATTTTTATGTTGTGGTTTACTTATTTTATATTTATCTTGAAAATTACGGCTTTATTTTTATTAGTTTTATGCCCGAAAATACAAATACTTAAAATTAAACGGTTCATTTTAAAGTCTTACGAAAACGAGATGCATAAGATATACACATACACACATACACATCATCAGCTATTAAATGTCCACTGCTGAACAAGGCCTCCCTCTTAGAGAGGGGTGTTGCCATAATCCCCACGCTTGGCAGGCGGCTTGGAGATCGCAGTACGTTCACCGTGTACTAACAGGACGCTGCTGCCCATCCTCCGGTGGTTCTGGTCGCAATTTTAAGAAATACCCGGGTCGCATAAGATATACCTAGATATAAGTATTTAGTGAAGGTAGATACTATACAAGAGATATGTAGGTAACAATTCAATTCAATTCAATTCAAATTGTTTATTACAAGTAACCATGGACACAGACTTAGCAATATTTAGACACAGAATTAAGTATAAAAATAATTTTACATAACATAGAGCGCAGTCCGTTCTGTAGCTTGCACTGATCATTTATACCCAGAGGCAATGACACTTCCTCCGTATCCTAGCAATTAGCAGCTCATACGTAGTACCGTGAAGCACTTTTTAATACCGATCCTAGACTTGTACGAGTCGAGTACGTGCGTGCCTAGCTACAAGCGCCACATTGAACTTTAGTGCTTGGACATAGGAAATAAACGGGTTAGCATATTTGCAGTTTTCTATGTTCGCAGACTGGACACATCATATGATTCATTTATCATAAATGCGTGCAATTAGTTTGCGTCGATTGATGCTAGGTGATATTACGGCAGATTTACGGTATCTTATGAACATTGCAAGATTAGGTATGTACCTACTCGTAGACCAAGTTATCACGCAGTATTTTTTTGCGAAGATCCGTATTTATCTATGCTTCCGGCGACGGTGTGGCCGAGGATGTAACACATTGATCTAGAAGAAATCTTTTCGCACTCTACTAGCCTTGAAGGTGCCTAGATTGCAGTTTTCAGGAAACAAGGAGTACCTACCTACCTTGTTCTACTAATCTGACGAGCTGATCCACAAACGAAGCACTAAACCGTCATGACACGTAGGTACTCTTCGTCTCACGCCCAAAGCAGGCCAGCCAAGATGCATGCTATTGGAGTTATTACCCCAATTTGATCGAAATGCGAAAATTCATCGAATCATGCACGCTATCTCAGCGAACCCGCGTGAAAGCATTTCGTAGAACAATGCTTTGGCGTGCGTGTCAAACTCTTTTTCAACGAACGTTTCAAGTATACAATAATACTGTATCTACCTACAGAAGAATGAGTTCACGTGCACTTTTACCTACACGAGTTCGTTGACTTAAAGTTGTAATTCGACCCGCATAATAAGGTTCGAGCACAGAATAGGTAGGTACCTACAAGTTTACTAAGTCTATTAGTTATTATTGTACGAATTTCTAGTCATTAGATCTGTACCTACGTAGGTATATCATATAGGTAGATTATTTACTTAAAAATTTAATTATGTTTGAGTTTGGGTAAATGTGTTCCCGGGTATGTCCTAATACTGCGACCAGAACCATCGGAGGATGGGCAGCAGCATCCTATTAGTACACGGTGAATGTACTGCGATCCCCAAGCTGCCTTTCAAGCGTGGGGATTATAGCAACACCCCTCTCTAAGAGGGAGGTCTTTGTCCAGCAGTGGACGTTTAATGGCTGCTGATGTGTTCCCAACGAGTGACAGTGAAACTCGATTACAGATTGGTGGAGGTGAATGGCACGCTGGTGGTGTGGTGCCGCGCAGCGGAGGAGCTGGCACGCGCGGTCGGCGGCGGAGCGCCCGCGCGCCTCGTGCTGCTGCGCGCGCGCGTGCCCGACTCACAGCGAACATTCACACAGGTACGGATAACTAATCAAACTAGTCTGCTCTCTATACCTACTTATAGAATATGCTTCGAACTCTTCTGATTAAATGAGAATCAGAGATGTATGTATTTACATTTGCAGACTGAAAAAAGAAAAAAAAAACGGAAGATACAATCATAAGGGAAGATACGTAATACGTATCTAGTTTTAGGTTAAAACTTTATTATAACTTACCTTAGTAACCTTAACTTTCCAACTATTCCTCTGATTAATTGAGTTTCGTCTAGTCTCTTAAATGTCCAACAAATGAATGAAACTAAAGTTAACAATTGTCCTGTACTGCAACTAT
This sequence comes from Agriopis marginaria, assembly GCA_932305915.1. Classification (NCBI taxonomy): domain Eukaryota; kingdom Metazoa; phylum Arthropoda; class Insecta; order Lepidoptera; family Geometridae; genus Agriopis; species Agriopis marginaria. The sequence goes on from OW029919.1 coordinate 730,067, forward strand.
CAATTAATTACTTAAAATACTAATATAAATTCAGACAGACCATCTGCTCGTTCATTAAATCGGTTACTGTTGCAGAATGAAGCAGCATCATTACGGGCAGAGCTGGGCGCGTTGAAGGCCTCGGCAGACGGCGCCGAGAAGGCCAAAGAAGGCTTGCGAGCTGACAACACCAGGCTCACGCATCGCATCTCCTACCTAGAAGAGCAAGTAGCAGAGTTGTTGCTCAGGCATAAACAGGTAACGGCCAAAGTTTGGAACAACCTACCAGCTTCCTTGTTTCCTGAGAGATATAACCTGGGCCTTTTCAAGGCCAGAGTGAATAGGTATCTTCTAAGTCTGCGTGCTTCATCTTCGATCACATCGTCGCTTACCAACAGGCGAGTTGGTGGTCAAACGCGGACTTATCAGCGTTAAAAAAAAAAACACTTTTTGAGCGTGTCTGTAAAAAAATAAGAGCTCAGAGTTAGTGATAATAATAACTAATATGACTCATGTCTTTTCTCGTTCTAGCTTCAACCGGTGAGCAGCAGCGACAGCTGCATCACAGTGAACAAGACCAAGAAGAACGTAACGAACATAAACATCGGTACAGAGACGGCAGCGTGCCGGCCGAGCCCGCGCTCCGAGGTGCAGGTGTTCCAGAAGGGGCCCGACATCACGGCCATCGTGGCCAAGCTGCCCGGCCTCGACCACGCTGAGTCCAACCTGCCTCTGATGCGGCCGCGCTCCAACGCCAGCGGCGCGTCGTCCCGCGCGGCCGCCTCCCCGCGCGCCTCCCCGCCCCTCGAGCGCCGCGCGCACAGCTCGCACAGCCTGGAGCACCGCGCGGGCCGCATGCGCCACTCGCTGTCGCACCACTGCGTGCACGCCGCCGGCGCGCCCGACTACGGCGCAGAGACGGACGCCGCCATCCGCATGATCGAGCGCAACCAACGACACATGGAGAAGCAGCGGCTCAGGAGCGCCCGCTCCCGCGACGACTACTTCCGCTCCGACGGCGACCTCCACCTCGAGGAGACGCACTCCTGCGCGAGCGCGCGGGACCCGCGACTGCCCGAGATCAAGAAGGCGGCCGACAGGGTTGAGGAGACCATCAAGAAGACCAACTGGGCCGAGAGGAAGACCCTCTCGATCATCGAACAACTGAAACGGTCGCAGCGGCTCCGGAAGACGAAGAAAAACGAGAGCGCCGAGGACGTGCGTCTCGAGTCGGAGAAACACTACAGCATGTATCACAGGATAGACGGGAAGGTGCTGGAGAACGCGCACAAGTCGAGCCGGAGGACTTCCAAACTTCACTCGCGGAGCGCCAAATCCTCCGAGTTGGAGTCGGAGTGCTCGGACTTCCCTCACGAACCGTACGGGGAGTGCGGGTCGGAGTCGTGCTCCACGCGGCTCGGACACTACCGGAAGCACGAGGAGCGGCGGGAGGGCGAGGGCAAGTCGCGCCCGACGCCGCCGCGCAAGCCGCTGCGCCTGTCGCTTCACAAGGCGCGCAGCGCGCACTCGCTGCTCGAGGGCGGCGAGTCGGAGGCGCCGCCCTCGGACACGGGCGAGGGCGGCAAGCGGCCCGTGAAGCGCACGCACGCGGCGGGCGGGTACGTGCGCGACAGTGCGCGCGCCACGCCGCGTCCGCAGCGCAAGCTCAACGGTCTCACGGCGCCGCAGCCCGACGCGCTGTACCCCGACACCGCGCCCCCCGCGCACCCCGCACACCCCGCGCACCGGCACCTCACGCACGAACACCAGCGGAAGTGGTGCTAGCGACTGATACCTGCCTACCTACCCGCCTTGTAGGGCGGACATGTCGGACAGTACTGTACCAATAACACTGCGGAATTCGGACTGAAGTAAAGTTTAAGTGAGAACTGACAATAAACATACTGTTATCCTGCAGTGAAACAACAAACATAACTTTTACATTGATTAGTTTTGCGAGACAATACACAGTGATACTGTACACGTGCAGAGCGGACGATACCTATACTCACGAGGTTAACGATATATCTTCTAGCAGATTGTAAACTAAGTAACGTATGATGTACATACTCCAGTGTAAGCACCCACCGTGTAATGCTCACCTACTTGTGTAAAGATCAATATTATTGTTCATTTAGTAAAAACAATATATATTTACACAGACTCCTTTTTTTAAATAACCCCGAACAGATAATGGCCCCCCTACAAACTGACACACCCTAAAGAGCAGAAGAATTGAAAGAACCGGTTTCATAATAAAATCATTACAATATATTCATCACATACTTGCAACAAAAAATAAAACATTATGACAATTTATTATTTACATTAAACATTAATTCAAATTATCAAACTAGTCCGTTAGGCCGGAGACACACTCGGCCGCGCGGCCATCCGCTAACTGTAACACCAAAAATTACAAAAACTATATATCTAACTAAAACATTCTCGCCTAAAACTATAGAATTAACATCTACATTTCAATACGAAGGCGGATAACGTCGGCCGAGTGTGGACCCGGCTCGAGTGGCCAACAACTAGCAACTTCGACAAAATACAGGCACATGTTCCGGCAATCCTGCAGGGCAGTCGCGGTAAAAAATTACAAACGAATCGTTGACGAAACGCTAACGCTCCACAACTTTTGGTCGATTTCGTATCGCCGCGAAAAAGTTTATATTTTCTAACTTTATCACAAACGTTCGTTTGGCAGCGTCTACGTTCCAACTGTGATCGGGTTGCGTTTCGTCTTTGGTTAAAATCATTAGCGCGAAATCGACCAAAAGTAATGGAGCGGTTGCGATTCGTCAACGATTCGTCTGTGATTTTTTAGCGCGATTGCCCTGCTGAGTTACAACCTATCGAGTCGGACTCCTTTATACAGCTGCTGAGTGCTGAGGAATTAGTAATACCTCGCGAGGGAAGCAGTTTGTAAAGTCGCTAGTGGCACGTTCGCAACTAAACTAATGGTCGGCCGCAGCGATCGGCGACGCAACTGCAGTCTTACGATACGACTATGCTACGATAACTGTGGAGCAACATTCATACTCTGTCCATTCCATGAAGACGCACTTCCCTGTCTTGATTATGAGAAATGGTGGGGTGTTTGAATGGCTTCATGACGTGAACAGACCGTACTTGGGAGGCTGACTAGTCCAAAACGTTAATAATCAAGTTAAACGTATACAAATTATCAACAGCGTTAGATTAGCGAGTCTCCAGCATAAGAGAAATCGCGTACAATAATCGGACATTAATAAACTTTATGTATACCGACAGAAGTATCTGCTCACTGTCCAATAAATAGTGGAAAGTCCACCTTACGTTTCAAACATTTAACATTCAACAAGAAAAAATTGAAATATTTTTTTTACTTAGGTACTACCACAGAAAAGAAAAAAATAATTGTTTAAACTAGAACGGCTGTCAAGGCATTTTTGTAAGATTTTTTTTGTAGCCAGTTGCACCCGTATAAACGAAACGTCAGTTATTTGAAATCAGTTAACAGCTGTGATGCGGACAAAGAACTTTGAGACGTAACCCAAAAAGGTAAGGTCCAAGTTCTTTGGATGCGGAGTTCGATGCGTTGACTTAAATGAGAATGTTCAAGCAAGATTCTGTCATAATACCTGGCGACAGATTTTCCTTCTCATTTCCGTTCTATTTACTTCTCTTTTCTGTGGGTACTACCTCAGATCAGTCAAACAAGGTAGATATGGTAAGATGGCGTAGCGAATGCAAACATATCTGGCCTAAATCAGGCTTGATGCATTTAGTCGAACACACCCAGCAAACCACCTTGTTTTTTTAGCATGTTTTTTTGTTTTTAGTAAGTTCATTGGTATCGCTACAAGTTTCTGTGTGCGTGATAAATGATCAAGTGAGCGGAGTGAGCCATACTTAGTTTTGCGTTATGCGGTTTAGCGGTATAGTAAAAAAAAATATAGATATTTACACACGACCTAACCTGGGCCTTTTCAAGGCCAGAGTGAATAGGTATCTTCTAAGTCTGCGTGCTTCATCTTCGATCACATCGTCGCTTACCAACAGGCGAGTTGGTGGTCAAACGCGGACTTATCAGCGTTAAAAAAAAAACAAAAAAAAACGAACGATAATTCATGTTTTAAACTATCACGGTTGTTCACTAAAGTTATATTATTATTTACGGGATATTTACCGTGGTAAGGTTGTGGAATGAGCTCCCGATATTTCGGCGCAGTTACATGCACCATGTTCACGGGAAGACTGAAGAATGCGGGTGGTTGGTCGAACAGTTATAAAGTTAGGTGCAGACAACGATCTACCCTCTTTCTTAGTCTTTTGCGCCGAAATATCGAGAGCTCATTCCACAACCTTACCACGGTAAATATCCCGTAAATAATCATATAACTTTGCGAACGATAATTGTACTACGGCATGTCTCCCTTGTTTGTCTGATCTGAGGATCTCAAGCTCAACAGATTACATTATTACAAAAAGAATACAATTTCCTGTTTCTTACTTGTATACCTCAAATAATATCCACGATGTCTCTCGTGCGTCACTTGTTATATCAAAATTAAAATTAATTATATTCAAGTTAATAGTAAAAAATGACTCGTCGCTTACAGTCCTTAGATATTATTGCTATTTATAATATATTGCCGATATAATTATGCGGTATATAAGAAATAATAACGGAAGATACATCGACACCCACTCGTGTATTTTTGGCGTTCTGATTCTATGAAATAGAAAGATCTATAAAATTCAACAAATAGACCAATTTTTAATTGAAACGGCTTAAAGTTTTGGAAAAACTCCAACATAATCAACTTATTACCTCTAATTTAGAAAAGTGATTTTTCATAAAATTCTCGGTTTGAGAGTGGATTTTGTTAAATTACTAAATTAAAATAAAAATAAAATATAATGTTATGTTATGGTTTACTTTTTTTATATACGTCTTGAGAATCACGGCTTTTTTATTTCGTTTTATGCCCGAAAAATCCAAATAAGTACCTAAAATTTAATAATGCATTTTGTACAGCTCTTAGGCATCGTTCACATTACAGACACAGGTTGATGCGTTCTATTCACTATTCCTAATTATCGTCTTTATTTCATACGCCCATAGAAATATGAGATATATTTCTTTAATTGTTTATTCGTTGTCTCTCCCGCACGTTGCTTGTTTTGACAGTTACTATTTATACTTTGGCAATTTTGTTTGCTTTTAACGGACTTCAAAAAAGAAGGAAGGTTCTCAGCTCAGCCCGTATTTTTTTTTTATTATCTCGAGTAAACTTATCATTGACTTCATTAGAGGACTATATATACAGGGTTATTTTTAATTCACCTAAAACCTCTCGCAGTCATAAATACATTCGAAGTGATTTTCGCTTTTTATTAAACCAAGCAAACAAATAAAACAAAATTATTAAATAAAATAAAAAATATGTCTTATCCATCGATTACTATGAGCAATAAACAGGACACCATCGATTATTGCCAATAATTTTTGTTTGTAAATTGATGCATAAACTCCGTGATTTTTTTTTTATAATCAAACCTCTTTGCACATTAATATATTGTATGCGCGTACAAGATAATCAAAAGAGACAAAATTTGCCACCAATTCATTTTCAAGCAACTGTCGACGTCTTAAAGCTTATATTCGTAGAAAACAAGTTCCTCAATATATAGACACATTAAACACCATGTCTCAGAACATTAAATAAATGGATCAACACTATCTACTAAATAAATGTTGAGTGAATGAGCGCTAGTTTTAATACAGAAAAAAAATTCATCAGACAAAAAAAGGGCAAAACTATATACATCAATGCTTCGAATAAACGATACAGAGGACGCAACAGTATATTACAATAATTATGCGAAACGAGCGCCCTCCGTTGTTTCCAGTACAATTCATGGCCGTATGAGCAGGTTTCCGTATAAAACAAACAATATTTACAATATGTCATGTACGACACTCTGGACACGAAACGCAACGACCACTTACATAACTGTCCAATAAAATACTTGAAAACAGCTCAACACACGCTGATAACAGGGGTTTAGACAAGATCCACTTTTTGCTAGCGTTAACGCCTGCGGAAAGATGAAATTGACATTACCTTGTGTCATGATTTCTAACTTATTTCAATTGTTTCTTGTGTTTTCTTGGTTTTAAACCATTTGGTATCTAATTTGACTAACAGTCTTTTTATTTAAAATGGCGCTTGGGAACGTGTTGAGTCGGGGGTCTCGGCAATACTGCGAATAGTGGGGGTAGGAAAAAGATAATGCGGTAGGATGTTGGCAAGAGGGACTTTAGTCTGGCTTGAGCGTTCATAGCGAAAGCATATTGGTCTGAAAACTGTAATAAGTAGGAATAAAGATTAAGAATATGAATAAAATTATGTAAAAGTGAGAACTGGATTATGATTTCCCACACTTGCGAGAATATCTCTCAAGCTAATGTCATTGTCAATGTAATTTTTACACAATTTCATCTTTCCGCAGGCGTTAACGCTAACAGAAAGTGCGTCTTGTCTAACCCCCTTGGCCCTTCAATAACTTCATCAAAACTCGCGTGACTGATTCAATAAGTAAAAACACGCTTAAGTTAACCTCAAAAAGTTGGCCTTTATTTCCTAGGGAGTAATGGCCAAATTCTTAGAGGTTAACGCGTCGTGTTACGTTCATGTTTGTGTTACTGAATAAGGGCCCAGTGGACACGTCATGTTATCTAGTTGCATGTACGTGAAAGCACACCTGACAAGCCTGCCAAGCGTGGGGATTATGGCAACACCCCTCTCTAAGAGGGAGGCCTTGTTCAGCAGTGAACATTTAATGGCTGATGATGTGAAAGCACACTTCGCTGCGCATCTAGTGAACTAGAGTCTGGCTAATGGAAGTTGAGACTGAAAATGCCCGCCAAATTTTAAAATATCAGCATAAAAACCCCAAAAACTATTATGAAATGCCTGGAATCATCTCCCTTGATACTTGTAAGTTATGAATTTTTATTGTAACACAGTCAGAACACAGTAATGTGTATTTCATATTAAATTCGGGCTTGCAAAACGGATTTTAAAAAAAATTACGGGCGTTTTTAGTCTCAACTTTTATTAGCCAGACTCTACCCACATTCATGATATTTCTCTACAGATCGTTGATAGATGTGTTGGTACCTAGTAGAATAGGTACCAAAACACTGCACAGGTGTCCTTTCGACCACATCACAGAATCTTCCAGTGAAAAAAAGCTAAGACAATAAAGAAACACTAAATTTTCCCACACCTTGAAAACCTTTTCACTTCTGATACTCGCAAAATACTTGTTTATGCCCGGTGTAAGCTTACTAAAACTTTTTAAGCTCTAGTGGATTTTTAAGCACTATTGCATAAAGAGCTTACTCAGTTGTTGTTCAGCTGTTTTATATTTATATAAATAAATAAATAATAAATAAATATCTGGGACATTTTTGAACACACGGTTATCTGACTCCAAACTAAGCAAAGCTTGTAATATGGCTGCCAGAAACTGATATACGTACATATGTATTTTTAAATACATACTTAAATAGATATTAACACCCAGACATAGAACAAACACAAATGTTCATCACACAAATGTTTGTCCTATATGGGAATCGAACCCACGCCCCCAAGCACAGAAGATAGGTTCACTACCAACTGAGCCACCGGGGCAGTCAAATTAATTTAAGAACTTTGCAAGGTTCTATAATAATACCCATAGATCAGGTTATTATTAAAGACCTAAACGTAACTTTTATCGAATAAAAATAGAACATTGTTCAAATTTCAGTTATAATTTTATTTTAAGAGATATTAATGTTTCATTTCGTCGCAATTAAAGTGACAAGCCGAGTTTATAACTCGTGCATAAAACCCATTTTATCCCTGCTTAAATATCCACCCTTGCCTTCGGCTCGGATGCACTTGTTATACAATCTACCATTTTTTTTTTAACAAAAAAGTTTTTTAAGCTTTTACCCATAGTTACAGATGTGAGAAAATTTGGTGCTACTTACCATCTTATAAACGCCTTTTTGAGAGCTCACATAGGAAGAAATGTGAAGCTTCATACATTCAACTTTATCAAAATAATATATTACAACACACAACAATATCGCAGGCACACGAATCTCGCACTCGTGCATCAAAATAGACAACATTACAATTCTAAAGTCAACTCTCCGATTTAACAGTTTTACGCCTCGACCTTGGAGACGCGATATCTCGACAAGTGCGGCGCGATTGGGCTCATTGCCTCACAGTGGCTCGATAACAGTACGCCAACTACGAAAACTTGTGTAACGTAACACAGTACAGTACCCGGTGGTAAGTAATGCACATCGTGCTAAAGAGGGAGATATCAAAAATTGTCGCAGCGTCGGTAGTTCGTAGAGCGACGTCTCTGTCACTCAGTACGTTATGTGACGTTTTAGATCGTGCGACAGAGACGACGCTCTACAAAGCCGACACTTAGCCTATTATCTCCCTCTTTAACTCGATGTGCATTACTTAATGCACGGTAACTGTAGGCTAGTTGACTGGTGTTTCAATTATTACAAATAACAGGCTTAGCGAACGATATAATTAAATACATTACACATACTGAAAAAATAATTTTAATTGGCCGATACATTTCTGAGATATGAGCATTTAAAGTTTTTAGTGGTGTTTGAGAGGGGATGCTCAGTCCCTTTCCTGCAAAGCGCGTGTTAGTATAGCCTTTATATAGTGCGCGTGCGGTTTGACGTCATAACTTGCTATATAGTGCGCTCTCTATGCACGAAATTAAATACTTATTTTTGAACATATTTTAATTTTGTTTTCGTTTGTTTCTATTTACGATCAGCTTTTTTGAGGTAATAAAAAATTATTAACACACGCTTTGCGGGAAAGGGATAGAGCATTCCCTCTTAAACCCCACCAAAAACTTTCAACACGTATATCTCAGAAATGTTCCGGCAAATTTAAATTATTTTGTTCAGTATATGCTTCGATCAAAAAATACAAAGATGCAACATTGACGCGCTAATCGCGGCAATACTCAATCCAGCCCGACTCAATACGGGGCCAGATCGGATCCACAGTCACGCGATAGTTGCACAAGCCGTAACAAATCTTCGATGAGTATATGTATTTAATAATATCCTTCGCTAAGCCTACTATTTGTAATATATGAAACACCAGTCAACTAGCCTGTTCCACACATAAACATTCGTACTCCGCCCCCTGATGAAGACTTGTGAGGTGGAAGATAGATCACACCGGCTCGCAGTTTTCCATACCAACTGCTAGTGCTAGTCACGAACATTGTTTCAATAGTTTCCGTATTTCGCGTACAGTGGGCGAAGTACCAATATTTGACACGTATAATACGTATACAATTCCATACAATTTTCAATTTCGTAATTTAAGGCTCAAATATTCGTACATTGCCAGTTGTTTCATGTCGCGGGCGGCCACGTGTCTAGTGTATACACTCGCAACAAGGTGCGCCCGCCCGCGCCGGCGTGCAGTACTGGCGACGCGCGTCTCATCCCCACACTTAGATGTTATCAAGACAGCTGGTGCACAAACTGCGCTCCAAGTATGGAGGTACCTAGATCTGGTAGCAGCGGTTGTAGTTGATGTATTTCTTGAGCGCATGCGGCAGTGGCAGCTCCTTGAGGGCGCGCTTCATGGCGAGCGAGAGGCGCACGCGGCGCGCGTCCCCCGCGCCGGTCCGGCGCGTGTCCCCCCCGGCGTGCATGCGCCGGCGCGGTCTTGCCCCCGCGCCCTCCTCCACGGCGCCGCTGTCCGAGTCGCAGGGCCGCAAGCAGCGCGCGCGCACCCCGCGACCGCCACGTCGCCGACTCGTGCCTGTAACACCTACTCATATTTACCAATGGACGAACAACTTTAGAAAATGACATACGACTATGAATGTTCCTTCAACTCTTAAATAAGAGTTTACGGCAACAGCTTTACGGAGGGTTATCTTTTTCAAATTAAATAAAAAACAGCAGCAATACAACAAAATGGGTAAAGAAAATGTCCACTTTGGAATTGAATATTTCAAAAACGGAGCAAATTAGAAAAATACGTCATAACGGCTTCAAAATCAATTACAAACTCACAACTTGGTATTACCAAAGCCTCAATTATTAAATCGCTCGCTGGTATTCGATCGAAATTTAAAACAAATCGCATTTTTAAAATAATCATATCCTTCGTAACGCAGTTGAACCATTCGGATTTATTTTATTTTGCATGGAAAACAAACAGCTGCTAACAAACACGGTAGATATGAGATAAATAGTTACACAAATGCAAACAATAAGTTGAAAACAAAAGAAGATAAGAAGAGAGTAGAAGTTGAGTTGTTTGTTGTGAATTTTCTTTCTATCAATAGAAAATATTTCTTTTCGCATATTTTCGTGCGGAATCATACGAGCTATTCAAACATCGAGCCCCACCAGGTGTGATGTTGGGAAGCTAGCAGACTGATAGAGTTTGGTACATTTACACCACTTACACCTTTATAAAATGTAATTAAATCTACTGCATTTTTCAACAATAGCTAAATTCGACGATAATTAAGGAGGTTTACAAGTCACTGCGTTTTTTTAAAATGTGTGACGTATATCTTTTTAAATTGGTCTGAATTTGAGGATTCTTGTTTTATTGAATAGGATAAACCTTAAACTTAGTCCATATTATGGTAGTATACATAAAATAAATAGGAAATGTTCAATTTTTACACGTTTCACCAGTTCACACAGTTCAATCACAGAACACTTCCTAATGTAGAGTAAGGCATGATGACTAATATGTTTTTATTACCTCATTAAAAAGCTGATCATAAATTGAGCCAATCAACGAAAAGAAAATTCAAATTAGTTCAAAAATAAATAAGTATATATGGAATAGGATCCGAAACTACTGAACCGATTTGAAAAATTCTTTCACTGTTGGGAAGCTACACTATCCCCGGGTGACATGGCGCGCAGGGTCCGGGCCAGCCCCAACACCATTCTAAACGTATTTGCGAATAGGTTTGACTGTCAGTACATGAACCACTGCTCAATGGTACATGTACTGACTAACAAGCAAATGGTGAAGGGTGTGAGTTAAGTTTAGTTTTATTTTATTAATTAAATTTTTAATGTATTTTATGTTTTTTATATGATCAAAGTGGTCGAAATAAACGAATTTGAATTTGAATATATGTACTATATTTTCAAAAAAATAGGGATCCTTACTAAAACTCCAATAATGTAACCCAAGGTGTAAAAAAAATAACACTTACACCCGTGCGTAGCCGGGGTGCGTTGCTAGTTTGTAATAAATGAAACATTATGAGACATGCATGCGTGTTAGTTTACCTGGCGCTATCCGCCTGCAGCGCGGCTGGGAGGCGCCGAGCACGCGCTTGCCGAGGTCGATGCCCATGATGACGTCGGCGACCGCCGCGCCCGCCTCCCACTCGCTGTCACCTTCCGACTCGGTGCCGGCGCCGCTCGACGCGGACTCGCCCTCCGACTCCGCCCACGGCATGTCCGTGTCGCCATCTGCACGACACACGCACACCTGTCACACCCAGACGACGAGACACCGGACGAGCTCGAGCCGTGCCGAGCCTTCCACGCCAACACAGACCTACGTCGACTCGACACCGAACGAGCTCGAGCCTCCCACGCCAACACAGACCCACGTCGACTCGACACCGAACGAGCTCGAGCCGTGCAGAGCCTTCCACGCCAACACAGACCTACGTCGACTCGACACCGAACGAGCTCGAGCCTCCCACGCCAACACAGACCCACGTCGACTCGACACCGAACGAGCTCGAGCCGTGCAGAGCCTTCCACGCCAACACAAACTACATACAGCCGGCAGGTGCATACTATACGAAGACGATAAGATGACGGACAAACTTTGTACGGGTACGCAACCCTGAACCAAAATATAGCAATGTAAAAAGGTGACATTTGAATATTTGACCTCGCTGATCTGCTGCCAGACAAGTGTATTCTTTGCAAAATATGGCCCGGAAAAAGGAAAAAAATAATGTTATTAATACGGGCGTGTTTCTCTTACACCCGGTATGTATTTTAAAACGCTACCTGTTGATGTGATTACGGAAAGTTGCGCGACCGCAAACCGTATCTCGGCGCTATAAAGTTCACGTTCGCGTGATTTTCCGCACTGCGCTGTTTCGAGCCCGCGTTAAGAGGTAGCCGTAAGGCTGTGCTTCTTTTTGTTTGCCTAATATAGGTTAAACCTCACTCACAATCCCACTTGTACATCCTTGCATCTTGTGAAGGGATATTGGATTATAAGCTAATTATACCTGGGCCTGGTGCCTAGGAGATCGATCTTCGCTAGGTTTTTATAACAAACTAGCGACCCGCCCGCCCGGCTTCGCACGGGTGTAATTTACGTGCGAAGCCGGGGCGGGTCGCTAGTTATATATATAAACCTTCCTTGAAAATGTATTTAACTGACGGTGAAAACCGCATCAAAATCCGTTGCGTGGTTTAGGAGGAGTTAGCGGCCATACAGACATACAGACAGACAGACATACGCGGAAAGCGACTTCAATTTATACTATGTAGAGAAGAGATACAACTATATACGTAAACTTAAAAAGTAAAACCTTATCTGAATACAAAATTTCATCCAAATCATAAGAGGGAAATAAATCTATTTACAAGAATCGCTCGTTGAAAGTTATTAGATTATTAATCCTGTATAACACCGGGGAGTGTTCAGTAATCAAGCTTAATTCCTCCATTAGTGCAGTATTCGATCGTGTTGCGCTTACCGTCGTCGTCAGTGTTGGAAGAACGCGTGTGACTGGTCTTATCGTTCGACTTGTCGTCCGACTTGTCGGGCGACGCGCCGCTCGACGCCGTGCCCTCGCCGATACCGCTATCCAGCTTCTGACGCTTGTTGTCTTTATCCTGTGCATGAATGTTTAAATTAACTGCGGCCCGCAGTTTATATCTATAAAAGTAGCTCGTATGACTATGACTATGACTACTATGAAGTGCGCCGCAAACGAGATTGTGATGCGTACCGACGTAACCGTAACACTCACACTGGCATAGAGTATAAGGACGCGGGCGCTGGAGCAAGCGTGCAGGTAAGGGGGTGGGTGTGTTCCGGCGTCTCTCCTCTCTGATTTCCGCGCGCACTTTATGTTTACCTACTGCGCAGCGTCTTGCGCCTAACTTCACTGCCGCCATTATGTTTGAATCGGTCTATATAGTTGTTACATTTCACGTATTGAATTACACACATTTTTGTGATGAAGGACCCGGGTATGTCCTAAAACTGCGACCAGAACCACCGGAGGATGGGTAGCAGCGTCCTGTTAGTACACGGTGAACGTACTGCGATCTCCAAGCCGCCTGCCAAGCGTGGGGATTATGGCAACACCCCTCTCTAAGAGGGAGGCCTTGTTCAGCAGTGGACATTTAATGGCTGATGATGTGATGTGTATGTTGTGATGAACATTTGTGTTTGTTCTATGTCTGGGTGTTAATATCTATTTAAGTATGTATTTAAAAATATATATGTACGTATATCAGTTTCTGGCAGCCATATTACAAGCTTTGCTTAGTTTGGGGTCAGATGACCGTGTGTGCAAAAATGTCCCAGATATTTATTTATTTATTTTATTTATTTACACAGCACATTCTAGTAGTAGCTAGAACCAACGGCTCTATTATTAATCAAGAATTGGGCTACTGAGACAGGGCTTCTCTTACAGCACGAGCGGGACGTCAGTGCAGGCCCTACTTCTTCTTACAGCAGCTATCATCAGACAGGCAGGTGTTTCGTTTGTAAAATATAACAGACTTAGTGAAAATATAATTAAATGTAATATGATAGCCCATTTGGGAGATCGCTAGATTTGAAAGCGTGAGGTCGCGGGTTCAAACCCCGGGCCCGTACCAATGACCTCTTTGGAACTTATGTACGGATTTTCATACCACTGGCTATTCAGTGAAAGAAAACATCGTGAGGAAACTTGCATACATATGGAGGAATTAAATGGCGTATGTGAATCCACCAACCCGCACTGGGCCGTGGTGGATATGGCCGAATCACCCTTTCGGTGGTAGGCTAAAAGTCCAGCAGTGAGCCGTTAATAGGCTGATTATGATGATGATGATGTATACTGAAGAATTTATTTAAATCGGCTGATAAAGTTCTGAGATATAAGCGTTTAAAGTTTTTGGTCGGATTAGGAAGGGGTGCTCTGTCTCTTTCTCGCTAAGTGTCAGTAATTAAGTTAGTACGGCATACTTACAACTGACGTCATTCGAAAGTATAGTGCGCTCTCTGTCTAGCAAGATTTTAAATGCTTACATTTTAATTTTGTTTACAGTCATCATCATCATCATTTCAGCCGTAGGACGTCCACTGCTGGACAAAGGCCTCCCCATCGATCTCTAATAGGGCCGGTTGGAAGCGGCCTGCATCCAGCGTTTCCCTGCGGTCTCTTCTAAGTCGTCTGTCCATCTTGTGGGTGAGCGTCCTACGCTGCGTTTACCGGTCCGTGGTCTCCATCCAGAACCTTTCGGCCATCTGTTCTGCGTGATATACACGTTGTTTACAGTGATCGGCTCTATTTAAGGACAGCTATTATGTGATAAAAAAAAATTGTCCGGTAGCGTTTTGTGAATAGAACAAATATGTGTACGTGTGGTGCGGTGTCGTCTTCACTGGAGCTGTCGGTCCAGAAGGTGCGCGGGCGGTCGGTGCGGTGCGGCAGCGGCCGGTGGCGCGCCGGCACGCGCAGGCGCAGGCGGGGCGGAGCCTCCCCGCCGGCCGCACGAGACTCTCCGCTCGACGAGTTGGGGCCCGACTCTACGTTCCCAGCTGCATCTTCTTTAGTTGCAGCATTGAAAAAATTACAATTTATCAACAAATAAAAGTAACTTTACTAAATATAAAGTAACTTTGAATTGAGTTATGAAGAATTGGGAATTCGCGAGCAGGTTATCGTTTGCTATACGTTTCTTAACTTTCAATTATCAAGTTTCTCAAATTCGCAACGAGCGATCTTGTCTATAGTCGGTTTAGACTAAAAATGCCTCGCCAAGATGATGAATTTGCCAACATTACACACAACAATCACCTGTAGCTGGCTGCATAATGTAATCTGACTTACTATGAGACCATGGTTTAGAATTTTAGACTCATAATGATATTGAAGATATCATTGTCATTATGTTTGTTGTTGTGTTCATTGAAAAACATTATTTGACAATTGTGATATAAATCATATATAGTTTGAATAATACCAACCCTGGTAAGGTCGTGCGGGGGCGGGGGAGAGCGCGGCCGGTGCGGCGGTGTCGGCGGGCGCAGGCGCAGGCGGCGCAGCAGTGTCGTCGAGCGCAGGCGCAGGTGGCGCAGCAGTGTCGGCGGGGGCAGGCGCGGGCGACGCATCAGTGTCAGCGGGCGCAGGTGCAGCAGGGTCGGCGGGCGCAGGCGGCTCAGCAGGGTCGGCGAGCCCGGGGCGCGGGGCGCGCGCTCGCCGGCGCATGGCAGCGCGCACGCCCACGTCGAACACTATGAAGTCGTCGTCGGCCGCGGCCACCGGCGCCTCTTCACGCTCTCGCTCTTCGTCTTCCTCCTACACACACAATACACTATCTAAATGTCATGAAATGTACCTAATTATATGTAAAACTTGGCTAGTAAACTTCTGATATACAAGCGTTTAAAGTTTTTGATCAGATTATGAAGTGATGCTCTACCCGTTTCCAGCAAAAAGTGTCAGAATGTAATTTGTACGGTGCACTTACAAGTGACGTCATTTGTAAGTATAATGTGCTCTCTGTCTAGCAATACATTAAAATGCTTATATTTTGTTTTCGGTGTTCAGCTCTATTTATGGTCAGATTTTTTATAACACAATAAAAAAAGGGTTGTCTGTAAAGTCGGTTTACGGGTGATAATTTTACGTGATAACGTTTAGGCCGATCGTGCCTCTCTATCGCTTGTTCCGAGCTCTCGCTTGCACGCTCGGCTCAGGCGGAACGTGACAATTTTTTGTGCGTGCAGCCGGCGTAAGCCGGTGCGTGCATCAATTTATAAGACGTTATCACGTCAAAATTATCAGTCCGGTAGCCTATTACAGTTCAAAGTCTGTTATAGAGGTTTCAACAAAACTCGGGTCGACATCAAATTTATATACCGATGCACTTGGGATATGTGTTTCTAGGGTGATTTGAAACAAATTGACTTTGACAGAAATTGGCAAATTGTACGGCGCGGCTGAGAAAACATTATTGTTGGTTTAATTTTATAATCTGTGGTAAATCCGAAAATCCGCAAGCGTACTCCATCATAGGCCGCATCATCACTTAACATCAGGCGAGTTGGCGGCCAAGCGCACCATAATTATAATAAAAAAATAAAATAAAAAAAAACACGTCCACCATGCCTCAGGGTCTCTGAAAGCGTACTATGACTGAAACCATATCGGCACATGCAAAACAATATAGTTTGTTACGTGTCCGATTAACAGCGTAGCATCGTAGGGGGTTACACTAAGACCCACTTTCTGTTAGCGTTAACGCCTGCAGAAAGATGAAATTATATGAAAATGACATTAGCTTGAGATAACATCTCTCAAGCTAATGTCATTGTCAATGTCATTTTCATACAATTTCATCTTCCGCAGGCGTTAACGCTAACATAGTGGGTCTTGTCTAACCCCCCAGGTCATGATACATGACTATAGCGTTGTAGATACGGTTTTAGTCAGCCTGTCCAGTTTATTCTGTGTCCGGTACGTCCATGACTAGTTGCTAGTATGGTCCGGTGCAGTATAGTTAACATAGCGAGTAGTAAGCACCTGGTGCGCGTGCGGCGGCCGCTCGTCGTCGTGCTCGAAGCGCAGCGAGCCGGCCGCGCGGTTCTGCCCCATGGACAGCACGAGGGACAGCAGCGCGTTCATCTCATGCGCGCCGCCCTCCTCGTCCAGGTCGTGCAGCTCGTTCAGCTCCTCTGCAAAGTGGATTAAGTCTTCCCATTCTGCGTCGCTCACCTCCTCTGCAATTTGGACTCATTCTTGCAGTTCTGCGATCTCATGCGCCCCGTCACGACAGAATAGTTTTATATTTTACTAGCGACCCGCCCCGGCTCAACACGTGTGTAATTTATGTGCGAAGCCGGGGCGGGTCGGTTGTTACATATATAAACTTTCCGCGAAAAATTCTCTAACTGATGGTGAAAGCCACATCAAAATCCGTTGCGTTTTTTTAATTTTTTTATTCTATTATTAGGCTTGCGTTTGACCGCCAACTCGCCTGATGTGAAGCGACGATACGGTCTACGATGAAGCATGCTTGCCTAGAAGAAACCGATTCACTCGTGATTTGAAGACACTCAGATTGTAACCATCGGGGAACACCAACATTCAGGCAGCGCATTCCACAGGCTAGCAGTACGCATAATAAAAGTGGAATCAGTGGGTTTAGGAGGAGTTAGCGGTTATACAGACAGACAGACGCGGAAAGTGACTTTATTTTATACTAAGTAGAGAAATACAGAGGTTAGACACCCCTAGCGGGACGTCAGTGCAGGACTCATCGCCCCCATTTCGAATAAGAATAAGAATAAGAATACAGAGGTTAGATTCAGATTCAGTCTTGATCGATTAACATCAGGCGAGTTGGCGGCCAAGGGCAAGTCTATTTTCAATTATGAATTTAAAAAAATGCTTCTAAGCATGTGACATAAGTCCTATCAGACTGCGTCTACGCAGGCATACTATACAGCGAGATATCCATTTAGTAATCATTTATTTCAGAGTGATCTAGCACGCTATACGTTTAGTTGCTTTGTAACTTTCTATTAGTACAAGGTAACAGTTAACGAAACTTGTGTTGCAGTGCAGTTTGACCCGGGTATGTCCTAAAACTGCGACCAGAACCACCGGAGGATGGGCAGCGTCCTGTTAGTACACGGTGAACGTACTGCGATCTGCAAGCCGCCTGCCAAGCGTGGGGATTATGGCAACACCCCTCTCTAAGAGGGAGGCCTTGTTCAGCAGTGGACATTTAATGGCTGATGATGTGTGTTGCAGTTCAAACTTTTCGTTAATCATCCCAACTTTCATTGGTACATTTCTTTCTTTCACTAGTACATCTGCTCCAGTGCTGTAGCAGCTGTACTAGCAACCCAGAGCCTTCCACCGGTACTTCAAGCGGTTAGGGGCTCGAGAAAAGGCATGCAGCAGTGAATGCACTATACACCTCGAGCAAGACATCAGTGCAAATGCAGGCGCAAGAGTGTGAGAGAGAGAGAGAGAGTGCAGGTCCGCTTCACCAAAGCGGAGTAGAGCTGAGTCTATATATCTAAAACTATTCGAATTTTGTTGATAATAAGTATAAACATAAAAAAATAAGAACTCCCGATAAAAGAGCTGTTAATCTTCAAACGGCTGAACAGATTTTCATGAATCATAGTTAATTAAGAATACTCTCGAACAAACCACCTTTCAAACAAAAAAATACTTAATAATAATCGGTTCAGTCGTTTTTTTTTTTTTTAATTGTTTATTTATTCTCCATGGACTCCTAGGTCCGTGCCCTTTGTCAACTTTTAACATATATTTTTTTTTAACTATATTTGATATAACTACTATAACTATATTTGATATAACTACTATAACTATATTTGATATAATTATGGTTCAGTCGTTTGGGAGCTACGATACCACAGACACACAAAAAAACATACACACGTTACATTTATGACACCCCTCTTTTTGCGTCGGGGGTTAAAAATGAAACGTTCACCCCAGCTCGGCTCCGAAGAACAGTAGTGAAATAATGAGAGTGTAAGATAGTAGAGTGGAGAGGCAGGTAGGTCGAGGCTCGTTACCATCAGACGTGGCGTCGTAGGGGATGCAGATGCGCCGCGGGCCCTGCCTCGGCTGCGGCGGGGGCTGCGGCGGCGGCTCGCGCAGCTCGGCGTCGCGCCGCACCACGCCGCCGCGCACGGCGGACCGGATCGCCGCGCGCGACAACACCTGCAGCGGCGCCGGGCACTGCTCCTCTGCACAACACACATATCATCATTACAGACTCGTGCAAGTTGAAAACTTTTGGATTGGCTTCTAAAGTTGTCTCTCAACGAAACTGAATCCATCAATGTCTATCAATGCCGTAAACTTCTTTTTGTACTCATTCCACATTGCATTGGTTGACAGACTTACAAGTTAAGTGCATTGCCCTATCACATATAGCTGGATCACTATTACAAGGTTCTATGTTATTTTCTTACAAGTTATGTAATTTCAATTTAAAAAAAAAAAAATAGTTTCATAAATATTGACTTAGCAGGGTTTATGCTTGAGAGAGATATTTTCACTCACGCATAAACCTTGCTTTTTATTTTGAAATTACAGAATGTGTAAGAAAATAACATAGAACCTTGTAATAGTGAGCCAGCGATATATTTATGGATATAAGCGAGGGGTAATGTCTCACCGAGCGTGATGACCTGGCCTCGGTCGAGGAGTGCGGGCTCACAGAGGTGCGCGAACGACACGTTGAGCAGGTTGCGGCGCGTCCAGTGCGTCGCCGACACGCGCCGCAGCTGCACCAGCTGGTCTGCCAGCGGCATCACCAGCACGCCACCCACCTGCGTCAGTAACAAACCTCCATCAACGTCAGCCCTTATCCACCTACTTCTGGTTATATCTTATCACATACAGTGTAAACTCTATTTAGCGACACTTAAATGACTGTGCAATTTATGGCATCATTGAGTTTTCGTTATCATGGAGAAAAGAAAAAAAAATTATTATACTATTATAATATGTATTTAATAGTAAAGTATAAAATTTACAAACAACATGAATATTGATACAGATAACAACACTTATTGAGTATAGTCTGTAATCTTCGTCTACGTATGATGCAAGACAATCTATGATACGAGATGTGAGAAAGTACTGTTTATTGCATAATGACGTATTGTTGTCATTATTTAGAGTGGGTGTTATGCTCAGACAACAAGGTAAACCAACCAGTCATGTAAATTCGACGTTTTTGAGAGTTTGTCGTTAAATCGAGTGTCGCTATTTAGAGTTTACACTGTATAGTAATAATCGATAGGGTAATCATACTAATATTATAAATGCGAAAGTGTGTTTGTTTGTTCCTCTTTCACGCTGCAACGGAAAAACCTGATTTTTTGCATGGGTATAGTTCAAGAGCCAGAGGGTGACATAGGCTACTTTTCATCATCATCATCACTATGCGGGTGAAACCGCGGGGCGCAGCTAGTAATATATATTATATTGATTGTGTATAGATGAGGATTACCTTGATAAATTGCTTGAAGTAGTTCTCGTATTTGGTGACCACGCCCGCTCCGCAGTACACGCGGTCGTACGCGTGCGACGGCGACAGGCACAGACCGTTACCTGGACAAATGTTTATATTACACGGTGTCACTCGTCAGCCCTGCATCTGACACAAATGCTGCGCACACGGCGTTCACAACAGCCAAAATAAAGGCAAACTAACAGTTTATGATTTCCTATCTATATACTAATATTATAAAGAGGAAAGATTTGATTGTTTGTTTGTTTGTTTGCATTGAATAGGCTCCGAAACTACTGAACCGATTTGAAAAATTCTTTCACTGACGGGAAGCTACTCTATCCCCGGTGACAAAGGCTATAGTCAATACCCGTGCGAAGCTGGGGCGGACCGCTGGTATTTTATAAAATGCAATGCTATCTTTCATGCATAACACAGACTTGTCTTAGATGGTTATAATAAAAGACTGCCTACAAAACTAATTCACAGTTGACTTTACTTGGACTTGAATTGGGATAACTAGAGGAAAAGATTAAAATAATAATAATATTCGGGACATTTTTGCACACACGGTCAGCTGACCCCACACTAAGCAAAGCTTGTGATATGGCTGCCAGATACTGATATACATACATATATAGGTTTAAATACATACTTGAATAGATATTAACAACCAGATATAGAACAATCACAAATGTTCATCACATAAATGTTTGTCCTAGATGGGAATCAAACCCACATCCCCACGCCCCCAAGCTTAGAATGTAGGTTCACTACCAACTAGACCAGCCTTTCCCAAAGTGGGCGATAACGCCCCCTTGTGGGGGCCCCAGACCAAAAGGAAAAAAAAAAAAACAGAAAAAAAAGAATTAATGTTTAATCTCTGCTAATATAGCTCACAATAATTGGTTAATTTAATTTGAAGTTATAGTGGTTTTAAGTAGGTGAAAAAATGGGGGCGCTAAAAAATAATATATTCTCAAAGTGGGCAGTAGACAAAATAAGTTTGGGAACCTCTGAACTAGACCAACGGGCTATCTAAAGTATCACCATTACTGTAAATTTTGCTAGAGGAATTGTTGATTCTGTATTATATATAACAGCATCATCAGCCCGAAGACATCCACTGCTGAACATAGGTCTCCCCCTTTAACCTCCACACTGAACGACAGCCTGCCTTTTGCATCCGCTGGATGCCAGCGACTCTCACTATGTTGTCGGTCCATCTAGTGGGAGGCCTACCTACGCTGCGTCTTCCGGTTCGTGGTCTAAGAATAAGAATAAGATATATTTATTGCCAAAAAAACAAAAACAATGAACATGTACTATAAGAAACATAAGGAGAAACAGCGTTTGGCAATAGGGGTAAGCTCAGCGCTGTACTGCGAGGTCCCGAAGGGTCACGCAGGGCTGGTTTTCGGCATACCCCTTTGCTCAGAAAAAAAGATGGTAGGTGAGCACTAGGCGACGGCGGGTATTACAAAATCAACTAAAAATATCTGTCGTTAAACGTAATACACTATAATTACTACTACTACTATTTTCATTATCAAATATTAAATATTAGAGCACTTAGGTATGTGTATGGTGTGTGTGTCTGTGCGTGTGTGTGTGTGTGTGTGTGTGAGCGAGTGTGTGTGTGTGACTGTAACATCCACACTGAACGACAGCCTACCATCTGCATCCACTGGATGCCCGCGACTCTCACGATTTCGTCGATTCATCTAGTCCTACTTACTACCTACCATAACAGCATAAATAGTATTAATATTACAATTTCGATCACAAATAAGGTCAAAGATTATCAAGGCACTATAATTACTGTTATCTCATTTCACAATATTATCATCATCATCATCAGCCAGAAGACGTCCACTGCTGAACATAGGCCTCCCCCTTTAACCTCCACACTGAACGACAGCCTGCCTTTTGCATCCACTGGATGCCAGCGACTCTCACTATGTCGTCGGTCCATCTAGTGGGAGGCCTACCTACGCTGCGTCTACCGGTTCGTGGTCTCCACTCAAGAACCTTTCTTCCCCATCGGTTATCGGTTCTTCGAGCGATGTGGCCTGCCCATTGCCACTTCAACTTGCAAATTTTAACAGCTATGTCGGTGACTCTGGTTCTTTGGCGAATATCCACGTTTCGGATTTTATCGCGCAAAGAAACTCCGAGCATTGCTCTCTCCATTGCCCGCTGAGTGACTCTGAGTTTTTCCAAAAGGCCAACAGTTAAGGACCACGTCTCAGTACCATATGTCATCACAATATTATACATGTGAATATTTCTTGTTGTCTCTTTGTCTGTCCTGTATTTATGTTACTTTATGCAACAAACTAGCTGAACCAATCTGGATTAGTAAAAAAAGAAAATGCTCAAAGACATGGGATACTTTTCATTACAGAATAATTCGGGAAGCTAACGAATCACTTGTAAAATAGGGTACAACTATTTTAAATATTATGAAACAAAATCTCCCCATCTTAGTGACGATATCTCGGAGGTTTTGAAAAACTAGCTTCTGCCCGCGGCTTTACCTGTATATCTAGATTCTAGACAATAGCCCATGAATAGTCTAGGTTTTTATCAGTGAAATAATCTTCAGAATTGGTTTAGTAAGTACCGAAGAATACCTCTTATAAAAATACAGTCTTCTCTATAATCTCTACAAACTGCCTTCTCTACTGCCTGTCTGTCTGTATAACCGCTAACTCCTCATAAACCACGCTATGGATTTTTATGCGGTTTTCACCATCAGTAAGATAATTTTGCACATAAGGTTTATATAATTATATAACTAGCGACCCGCCCCGGCTTCGCGCGTAAATAACACTCGTACGAAGCCGAGGCGGGTCGCTAGTCTATACTAATATTATAAAGAGGAAAGATTTGATTGTTTGTTTGTTTGTTTGCATTGAATAGGCTCCGAAACTACTGAACTGATTTGAAAAATTCTTTCACTGACGGGAAGCTACACTATCCCCGGGTGACATAGGCTATAATATATACCCGTGCGAAGCTGGGGCGGACCGCTAGTACAGTTATAAAATTACCTTTCATAACATAAGAGCAGGTATAACTTTACTAAAGGCACAGTCCAGTCGCTGATAGTTGATACAATACCGCAGAATATGACCTATTCTCATGTACAGTCGTGAATGTCTCCACTTGATATCATTCATTTGGAAGCATGTGTTGTGATAGTATCACTCCTTCTGGAATTCCTATCATGATATCCTTCATGTTTCACCTTCACAAACAGTTTTTTTGCATTATTCTTATACCAATTTGCTGAAAATTGCCTAAAAATCTAACAAACTTATTTACATTCATTGAAAACCACCTTTCCTATAACATTCACTTTGAAAAGTACCAAATGGGTTTTGTACATTTACTCCACTATTAAATACCATTTATTTATTTATTTAAGTATCATTTGACTTGTTGACTTAGTTATCATCTATCATGTAAACTCACCTGTGTAATATTTAGGCATACAAAAATCAAATTCATCGACAGTGACAGAATTTTCAATGAATTGGGAGAGTTTTTTGTTTGCATATTCACAGACTGCAGGAGATGCCTCCACCCCGTGGCTGATGCCGGGCGACCCGATGACGAGGCCCACCAAGGTACTGAGGTACCCGGTGCCAGAGCCGATGTTCAAGAACGACAACCCTGGCTTCAGTTCAAGAGCTTCCATTACTTCACTAAAACATATAAATATGACAAATAGTCTTTATGTTTGTAATTATTTCATAAAAAATATATACATACAGTAGAATCTAGATATTCATATAAGATGGAATCTGACATTCAAGGGGATGGCAAAACCTTGTCGTATTAGCTAGATATTGCATGTGCAATCATAATTCAAGCTTTTTTTATTATGAATATTACTATAATTGTTATTATGAAACAATATAGTGTACAAAAGATTAGATTCTATTTAAATCGTTGTCCGGCAGATGTGAAACATGACGTAAGCATGTCACGTCTGTTGCGGCATACGAGTTGGTTTTACTGTCAAGGCGCGCCAATAGGTGTAAAACATTTCACATCAGTAACACAAATATTAAAAAAAATACTTCGCATGGGTTGCGTTTGTGTAATATAGCACTTTTTCTTTAATTGAGAAAAACTTTTGCTTCACTGAACTCATTTTCACGCACTTGGTCTTAGAAAATATTATACAATACGTAGTCCATAACCATGCTTTAACACAACAGATGAAAACACTGACTAAGATTTAATCACACCAATTAACACGCGTAGGCTAGGAGAGAAAACCAAGACACGGGGCGGCAGGGTATTGTGTGTGCATAGGTATCATAAACAAAATAATGCACGTCATTTTAACTAGACAATTTATTGTCAAAACAGGTTGTTAAAAGCAGGTTTGTCGCTTAAACCCGAGTCGTACTATATGGATATGTTTTCATAATACATCTGTATAAAACATTTTATTTTAAAACATAGTATTTGGATTTTCTTACTCTAAACGGTTACCAAAAGTAAACAAAGTTGTTATAGACGGATTCTACTGTATGTAAGTAGTATCTTCATATATGAATAACATAATCAAATCTTACAGAATCTCAGCACATTCTGGTGACAATTTCTAATGAAGACTGGACAAGTCAAGGATTTGGGTTAAAGCAGATGTGTTGTATTGTTTCAGTAATATGGTTTAGTAATAAGAAATCAGTTGGGTGATAAAAAAATAAGGGTCAAGGCTTAAACCTAGCTAATGGAAAAAAGAGCATGATGAGAGGGTAGTTCAAAGACAGCAATTAAGAGCAATTAGGGGAATTATATTTAAACTGCTTTTTAATAATAGAATGTACCTACCTATAAATGCAGGGTGCAGAGAGGTGTAGCGGGCCATTACGCCACGCCAGATCCTTATAGGCCTGGTCTCGAGCCTCAGCAGACATATAATCCGCGCGGTCCAGCGCGCGGAATACCCGCTCCACAGCCCGCGTCCGGATATAGTTTCCGCTCATCAAGTTATCCACCAGCTCATCGTTATCGCGTCCCGAACTCACTGCGCCACCCATGTTGTTTGCTGTGCTCACAGATCGTCTGAGACTCCTCACCTCTTCAGCTGATAGATTTTTGTGACGTCACAATTGTTTTTCAACATAATATTTTGTCGCCCACAATCACTAAACGAAGATATGAACCTGAACAATCAATATTTACGACCATCTAGCAATGAATTCATTCGATTTACATCCGATACCCCAAGTTAAAAGATCGAGGAAGCCGAAATGTTAGCAAAATATTAAATGAAATCTCCAATTCTTCACCTATCAAACTCCATTTTCAATAATACAATATTTTCTCTTTGACCGTTTCGACACCACAGATTAGTTTATGTAACTAGCTATTCGACACTTTCATAATTTTTTTTTTTATCATGCATGTTGACCAATCACAATTTTTTTAATGCCAAAATGTGGCAATAAGGAAAGAAAGATAAATAAGAACACGATTTCATTTAAAAAAAAGTTGACAGTAAATAAAATTGACAGTTTGACAGCTAGAATAAAAACCAAACCACGGGATTGGGGATGTGATTTATTTATTTTTATAATTTTCCTGTGAGAATATTTTGAAATCTGGATAAACCATCCAAATTTCATAGTGTCTTAAAGTTTCCAAGTGGCCACGACTAAATCTGTTCATGGTGACCTATTACACAACGTTTCGATTGGAAGTTATTGTCGTGTCACAGTCGGGACGTCACTTGTGGCGATCGCGATAAGATTTTGTATTGTGGATTTGAGTTTATCGTGTAGCGAGAAGGCGAGGGTGTGATGGCGGAGACCAGCGAGGCGCGCGCGAGCACGTCGTCCCCTAGCGGCGACCCGGGCGGTGAGGAAGACAAGCATGACGAGCGTATGCTAGAGTGTAACATCTGCCTTGACACGGCGCGGGACGCCGTCGTCAGCCTCTGCGGACACTTGTTCTGGTCAGTTCCATACTCTGACTGCTCTCGGTCATGTACCGTAACTGTTAGCCATACACAATGAAATATATGTTAATTTTGTGATAATTTATTAGTGTAATGGATTTCGAGTCAACTGATAAATTCGAACAATACATTACTAATAATATTGATAGCTAAAACCAACAATTAATGTATTGAAATTATACACTAATCGATTCCACAGTGTGTATTTTAATTTATTTTAATTATTGACGTTGTGAACACTTTGATGCGTCTGTGGTCACAGGTATCATACATGTCTATAGAAATGTTATGAAATTATTTCCAAATACCGCCAATGATTTTCGAAACATTCCCTATGGTATGCAGTAGTTGTTCATGGTGTCCAAAGTTCTTGCAGTTCTGCGCCAGGCTTGTTTTTTTTAAATTTGATGTCTGGATCCCAAGCAGGTGGTACTTACCAAACATCCTTTTTATTACAATTTGGCCTTGCATACCAACCTTGGCATATACTGGTTCTCCTTGGTGAGGATTTAAGGATTATCAATATGTATGTGCGGGAGTGATGGTGGCTGAGTCATTGTCATGTGAGCTTTACAATCTGAGTGCACCTGGTTCGATACTCGGCCCTGCACCAATGACTTATTTAGAACTTAAAAATATATTATGTGCAGTTTCAAAATCAACACTCTAAAACAGTGAATGAAGGTAAACAATAAACATTGTGAATAAACCAGTATGAACTCAAATGTTTAAAAGATATATGGTATGTTAGTAGTAAAGGTATGTTTATGATATTCACCAACATGCAGTGGACCTGATGGATTAGATCCCATCCTCTCTCAGAGAAGGCCTGTGTCCCAGCAATGGGAACATGAAAGTGCACCTTTAGAACAGTGACTCAATCCGAAAAATGTAACATTTTGGTAAAGCGCAAAATAAGATTGAATATTACAGCGTTGTCCTCTTTGAGTTTTTATTTTTTTTACTATTTTGAGTAAACACAAGAAAAAACATTTTTTTTGTAATTTGTTGAAAAAATATGAGGCTCTTATCTATAAAATACTTATATCACTCAAAAGTAGGTATTTATTAAATAACTAGCGGTCCGCCCCTGCTTCGCACGGGTATATAATATAGCCTATGTCACCCGGGGATAGTGGACCCGATCCGACTGCTCCTAGCAATAGGAAATATTCAGTTTTTGGTACAGGCGTCGGTTACCAGAGGCACACACACACACAGCGATCCCGCCGGCGGGATCGTAGACCCTCGGGATCTGTCAGAAGATCGGTTAGATTCTCTCCAAATAATCATTCAGTTCAACAAACCACTAGGGCTCCAGGGCACACCCCTTCTGGGGTGCCTGGGCAAGTCTGATTCCCACCCCCGGCGACGGCCCAAGCCGAGGTTCGTACCTTCGAGGTGCCCTTGTGCTAGTCGCCCAAAAACTTAAACCATCAAGTTATGCCGAACGCACTCTGCGTTCGCTAACTAGTCCGGTCCATCTGTAGAGGCCAAAAGGCCAACATTACAAGTCAATATAAAAAAAAAAAAAAAAACCCGGGGATAGTGTAGCTTCCCAACAGTGAAAGAATTTTTCAAGTCGGTTCAGTAGTTTCGGAGCCTATTCAATGCAAACAAACAAACAATCAAATCTTTCCTCTTTATAATATTAGTATAGATAAAAGCTTGAAAATTATAGTCTTTATTCATATGAATATCTCACTAAAACATACTCTGATTATTATAAAATAGTTTCATAAATAAGTTTGATTTGGTTGGTTTTTTTGTACAATAATGACGTTAATATAAGCAACAAATATGTCATGCAAATTTTCTGTAATACAAAGCTAAATAAAATAAAATAAAAGAATAAAGAATTAAAAAAAGTATTCCTCTGCTTTCGATAGGATTTCTGGCTTGAATGCAATGGATCCTCGTCAAGGTTGTTAAGTAGGTCAGTTAGATTTTACCAAGTGGTTGGACTAACCCTTTTGACCCCCTTTTGCTCAATTGCTTTGGATATGTGTATTTTTAACCCACAACACAAAAAGAGGGGTATTACAAGTTTAATGTGTGTTCAGTCCTGTATGTCTGTCTGTGGCGTCGTAGCTTCCAAACGGCTGAACTGAAGCTATGATTCAATAAAATCAGTTCAGCCGTTTGAAGATTATCAGCTCTTTTATCAGGGTTTAAAAAAATACTATTTATACTTGTACATTATTTTAATTCCTGTTGTTTCAAACACTTTGCAGTGTCCGTAGTCAGAGGTAGAGTAGATGACAGATGTCTATGGATGAAAATATTTGTATTATATGGGGTGTAAGGGGAACACTCTCGAATCCAAAAGAAGGTAATTGTACTCATCATTATGAACAACTTTAATATGGGACCAGCCCTGAACACGCGAAAAAAATATCAGCTGTTCTATAGAAAACGGCCATTGACACTCGACAAAATGTATGGAACAGCTGATATTTTTTCGCGATTTCAGGGCTGGTCACATACTAAAAGTGGTTCATTATGATGAGTACAATTACCTTCTTTTGGCTTCGAGAGTGTTCCCATTACATCCTGTATATGTATGTATGTGTATTTACCGCAAATGATTTTTAATCATTCCCTATTTGTGCAATAGTCTGTCTCGGTGTCCAGAGGTCTTGCATTTCAGCGCCGGGCTTGAGATTTTATTAATTTGATGACTGGATCCCAAACAGGTTGCAGTTGCCAATCATCATATCTATTAAAACTTTGGTGTTATTCTTTAGTTGTTGTGAACTCTACTGTTTGCACACAGCTGGCCGTGCCTGCACCAGTGGCTGGAGACGCGGCCGAGCCGCCAGGTGTGCCCCGTGTGCAAGGCCGCTATCAGCAGGGACAAGGTCATCCCACTGTACGGCCGAGGGAACACCAAGCAGGAGGACCCTAGAAACAAGGTATCATACATTATTATAGGTTTCTTGTCTTTTTGTGACTATAATAGATATAATAGTTTCAAATAAAACATCTTTTTTAATCAAAAATCTATATATAAAAGCGAAATTCATCTACTTACTCACTTATCACGAAATCACGTAAACTACTCGACCTATGAACCTGAAATTTGGCAGGTAGATTCCTTATAGGGCGTAGAGGTCCGCTATGAAATGGTTTTGTGAAAGGGTTGAGATAAAGGGGTTTGAAATTTTAGGTGAAAGTCTACGCATACAAAGTAGTGGGTAACGGCTTAGTGCTAAAGTGCATATCCATTAATTACCAACTCAAAACCTCGGCCACAGATTAAACAACAAAAGAGAGAGAGAAAAAAGAGGAACTACATACAGATACAATACATACATTATTATTATTATTGTAGGTTTCTTGTTTTTGTGACAATAGCAATATAACAAATACAGTGCATTTCCTTCCATCTTTTCATCCACATATTATATTTGATTTGTGGCCAGTGGGCATGAAAAAATATAGATGTAGCATGTTTGCCTAGGAAATAGCTATGCACCTTTTTCTTGAACAACCCCAGATTATACCTGTTCGGAAAGACAGACGCAAGTAAGGAGTTCCACACCTCGGCTGTTCCGGAAAGTGGATTCAAATTATTTATTGAGAATAAAAATGGACAATTCCACTAGTCCTGGTACAAACTAATTTAAATTGGCTGGTAGTGATACGTTTCTAAGATATAAGTGTTAAAGTTTTTGGTGGGGATAGAGATAGATAGATCTCCCGCAAAGCGTGTGTTAGTATAGTATTTGTATGGCGCGCGCACGGTTTGACGTCATAACGTTCTAGAGTGCGCTCTCCGTCTAGCATGAAATTAAAATACTTATAACTTATTTATTTTTGAAGTAATTTTACTTGTTTTCATTCATGAGTTTTATATAGTATTGTTCCCAATTCTACGGTTTTACAGATTCCTTTAAATTTTGTTTTCATAACTATACACTGGTTTAGATTTCGCCATTCGCCTAAAAAAAACACTGGAGTCTAACCTAGCAAAATTCTGATTTTTTCCAAAAATTCTGTTCTGAAAAATCATTCTGAACATTGTATTGTGAATGCAGAATATGTACTGCTCTGTACCAATAAAAGTTTTAATTTTACGAAAACCTAAGACTGTACTATAATGCAAGGGGGTATTTACACTACTTAAGTTTGTATTAGTGAAAACTTTGTTTTTCTGGCATTTGTGTAACTATTTATCTCATATCTATTGTGTTGGTTATTAGCTGTTTGTTTTCCATGTAAAATAAAATAATCCGCTGACCTTGACCAGAATAAAGATATGAAAGTCATTGAACCAATCACCAGCCAAATGTTGTTCACCTCTATGTGTCTTGTTTTGAAATATCCTTTCTGTTTTTTGTTATACTTTAAAACATATACTGGGTGTCTGGTAAAACAGTGGAAATACACATGCCTATAATAAATTAAAAAAAAAAAAAAGAATATTATTGTACTCATCATTATGAACAACTTTTACTATGGGACCACCCCTGAAATCGCGAAATAAAAATCAGCAATTCCATACAAAAAATTCATTGACACTCGACGAAATGTATGGTTACAACTGGGTTTTTTTTCGCGATTTCTGGTTTTGGTCCCATAGTAAAAGTTGTTCATAATTATGATTACAATGATATTTCCACAGTCTCACCAGTCACCCAGAATATATAATTCCACGGGCGAAATCAGCATGACAATAGGTTAAACTTACACTAGCATTGTTTTACTAACACAATGTTAGCTCTAGTAATAAAATTCATTAAAAAATGTCTTGATTTTACATAATTATACATTTTAGTAATCCTTACAAACTAATGTAAGTCTTATGTCATTGTTATAATGTCTAATATGACTTGTATTTAGACTAAATGCACAAAAATTTAATAAATATTTGGGACATTTTTGTACACACGTTCATCTGACCCCAAACTAAGCAAAGCTTGTATTACTATGGCTGCCAGAGACTGATATACATACATTTTTAAATACATACTTAAATAGATATTGAACGTATGGAATGCAGGGAAGGTAAAAAAATAATGAATGAATAAAATATGAGTGTCGGGTTTTATTAACAAATGATGTATTTGACAGCAGGTCCCGCCCCGGCCAGCCGGGCAGCGCACGGAACCGGAAAACAACAGCGGCTTCCCTGGCTTCGGCTTCGGCGAGGGTTTCCACATGTCCTTCGGCATCGGGGCCTTCCCCTTCGGCGTGTTTACTTCCTCTTTTAACTTCGGAGACCCCAGGCCTACAGCCGGTGAGTGGCTTCTTGTCAAATATATACTTAGGACAACTAAATGTTACAAACAATTTCATTATTAACTAAACAATTATTTTCCGTAAAGATTTTAGAAAATCAGTAATTGAGTGGTCATTGTTCCAAATTATTGCAATCCCTCAGCTTCCTACCATCGATATAAAGATCCAAGTCTCGCTCGATAAAGTATTTGATAGAGTAATGGAAGGCTGAGCTCCGCAGGGGGGGAGGGGGGTGACACAGGTGAGATAAGAACGTGTTGTGGTCCGCAGCGCCGCGCGGCACGGCGCAGTACGACGAGGAGCAGTTCCTGTCGAAAATCTTCCTGTGGGTGGCGATCCTGTTCGTGCTGTGGCTGATATTCGCCTGACCCGGCCCCGACGCGCTAGCCGCCGTGCACGCCGTGCCGGCTGCGCTGCGCGAGCGCAGGTGCCGCGCCAGCTACGCCACCTACTCCGCGGCGCTCTTCTAGACCGACGCACGCTGACCGCTCGCACCACACACTGCAGCTCAGTGCGGATCTACCACGCAGTATAGTCGGCTACGAGAAAGAACAAGAGAAGCATACTTGCGCAGTTTCTGGCGAGAGTAATGGCCGTGTAGTGCGGAGTACGCAGGCGCCGCGCTCACACGCCGCCGCCGGCCTAGTGTAGCTCTTACCGTTGTCGTCGCGTCGCTGGCGCTCCGATGATTTGTCCAAAGACATTCAGCTTCGACTTTTGAACACATAGTTGCACTTTGAGCTTCGTTGTCCCGTGTCAGTGAATTTTACTTTTTTCATAAAAATGAAGGTTGAATATGCTGCAGGACTATTTGTCATTTCGTGACTAAATTATCTGGATTAGTAAACAGCGCCAGAGTTGTAAGAGTTTTTTTTTTTTACTTTTTTAAAATTTTAGTAATTTGCCACAGACCTTTATCAGGGTTTTACCTTTACTATGCTGGATTTTCATACAATTTGTCGTGGTCGCGGTGTCTTATCCTATATAATCATCGAGATACAATACTTATAGAGTCACAATCTCTAAGTGAAAACAGTCAAACATAGTCAAGCGTCGTTGTACATACCTAGACATCAATAATATAGTTTTGCCATATTTACTCTAATTTAGACGTTATGTCGCTTGCATAGTGTTCAACGTTGCTTTTCCGCTATGGCATCGCGCGGCGTTGTAATCGGATCGCGGTTGCCTTGCAATTAACGAAAATGTCGGCGCAATGCGTAGCGTGCGCCGAGTTTTGTTTCGGACATTTATTTTTGCACATTTGTGACCATAGGTTTTGTATCTCGATGTATATGGGGTGTAAAGGGAACACTCTCGAAGACAAAAGAATATAATTGTACTCATCATTATGAACAACTTTTACTATGGGACCAGCCCTGAAATCGCGAAAAAAATATCAGCTGTTCTACAGAAAACGGTCATTGACACTCGACAAAATGAAACAGCTGATTTTTTTTCGCGATTTCAGGGCTGGTCCCTTATTAAAAGTTGTTCATAATGATGAATACAATTACCTTCTTTTGGCTTCGACAGTGTTCCCCTTACATTCTGTATAATAAAAAGATCTCTGAAACTAGCCCATATTAGTGTACAGATACATTGTTAGATGTCGGAGTATACTGAACAATATATCTTCTCTACCGCTAGTTGTTATGGTCCAGTGTATTTTACGCCTGTCGCACACTTTCCTTGAACATTTTGTCAAATAAAAAAAGCTGTACTGAGTGTGAGATATCAATAAACTTGTTGCAATAATAACTAATAAAAATCGAAAAAGCAAGACATGCTTGCAAGTAAACTAATAATATGAAATAAGACTGTATTGAGTACTGCTGCTCACTTGTTCAGTAGCTTAGCTATGTGTATACTTATTATTATTACTTTTCATTTTTATTAGTCATAGTGGTCCTACTGCAGGGGAAACGCCAGTATCTTTTTTTACAATGGACTAGGCATGAGTTTGTCCACAATCTCACCTGGTGGCAAGCGATAATATTATGTTCGAAGATGTAGCACGCTTACCCAGGAAATACCTATTCACTTTTTACTTGAACAACCATTCCATAAACCAAGAAAATGTTCTTATTTACTACTGTACATACACAAGATATTATTTGAACCAACAGTTTTTTTTTCTGTATTACTACTTGATCTACCAGATCACAACTATACTCCCATGTGGAAGTCAAGCTTACTGGTTTTTTTCCCACTTATTTTGTTTGTATATTCATCTTGCCTGTTTCATGTGTTAGATGCTGTGTTAAAATAAAATAGCATTTTTAATTAAAAGTGGCAACTGAAATCTACACTGTTGAATAATTAATATGTTGCAAAATTGTAAGCTCATATAGTGTCCTCGGACGGATTGTGTGGGAATAGGGTTACCATATCAAAATTTAAAAAGTGGCATAAAGCCAGATATTTCAATAAAAGACCGGACATCTTAGTCACAAAATTCAAACACTGCGCATGTTGTTACAGTGGTAACAGACGCGAGGGGGTGGGAGGCTGCGGAGTGTGGGGACATACACTGATTTGTGATTTGGACTTTTGTGATTTGTGACCGTATAACCTGTGTCTTTTAGGAATTAAAAAAAAAAAACTTGGTCACAAATAAACTTTTTTTCTTATTACATCGCCCAAGCTGAAAAAACCGGACGAATGTCTAAAAGTCCGAACGAATCCGGAGGGATGGTAACCCTGATGGGAAGTGAAGATGTCAGCATTGTAACAATAGTGTTAATGTAACGGACAGACAAAGTAACGTGCATTTACTATTATAGTTAGGGACCGTCCATTAATCACGTGAGGCTTGAAAGGGGTGGAGGGGGTTTAGCAAAAATCACGAAATATCACAAGGGGGGAGGGGGGGTGTAGTAAGATATCCCGTGTATTAATTTTTTCGTCAAACGCGCTATTTCTAAACCGAAAAGCGGCGTGTAGTGTGACCGTGCCAATCAAAAACAACCTGCAT
Source organism: Agriopis marginaria (assembly GCA_932305915.1). Classification (NCBI taxonomy): domain Eukaryota; kingdom Metazoa; phylum Arthropoda; class Insecta; order Lepidoptera; family Geometridae; genus Agriopis; species Agriopis marginaria. Next base: position 764,612 of record OW029919.1, read on the forward strand.
CTTTTCTGTCTGTACAATTTGTCATGGTCCTTAATTTCAGAATAAAATTAGATTATACTTAATAACTGTATTTAAAGATAATATTTAAAAAAAAATAAGATTCTTTGTAGGTACTAAAAATACACGTGATTTTGGGTGGGGGCGGGGGGGTTAGTCTTAAACCTCACCACGTATCACCAGGGGGGGGTTATAAAATGCTAATAAAACATCACGTAATTAATGGACGGCCCCTTAGTGGGCAGACGGAAATGTTTCTTTCAACAATGCTTACTCATAGCGATAATGGTACATGCAAGTGTCATGTATAGTGGTTGCGAAAAGTTGCGCGACCGCAAACCGTATCTCGGCGCATTAAGGTTCATGTTCGCGTGATTTTCCGCAGTCATCGACTGACTGACTCGCTTAAATCACGTGACTGGGGCCTTACGGACAACCGCTATTGCGGCACCAAACTAACGTTAAATCCGCTCAGTTGGAAAACCACGCGAATGTGAACCTTAACGCGCCCAGATACGGTTTGCGGTCGCGTGATTTTCCAACTGAGCGGATTTAACGTTAGTTTGGTGCTGCAATAGCAGTTTTCCGTAAGGCCTCTGTATTATGTTTAGTCTCGTTTTCAGCTGATGTTACTTTCAAACCAATAAAGGTGATGTAAAAATACTAAAATTATCATTTTATTAAAATATGTTTGTTTAATATATCATAATATTTAGTAAAGTCTAGGAAATTAAGGAGTGTGGTAGTCTTAGAAGGTAAGCGCTTTAATGTATGTATTTTATTTGTCTGAGACAAAATATTCACACGCCTTGGGCTTCTTCAATTGGAGTCAGTTGACAGATTTAGTAAATTATTATTACATAAGGTATGAATGATTATTTTGTTTCAGAATCTAGAACACTATGATAATATTTTTTAGTTTTTAATATTGTTTTAAAGGTTCAAGTGAGACTCGGGATTCAAAGCCTATACAATCCAGCCCATAGGAGATCAATTATCTGGAAGGTTAAGTGAAATATCTAGACATGTATTTATAGGTTGACTCGATCACTGTGCAGCTATGAGTAGCTGCATTATATCTCGAAAAGGTATCTCAGGGCTAAGTGCGAGTTTTACCAAGGCGTTTACTTATTCGATCCCGTTAACGTTAACTACGATTTGTATGAAAAAGTGCAGTGCTACATGCGCTAGATGGCGCTGTTTTTATTTCATACAAATCGTTAAGGTTGACGCGGCCGAGTAAGTGAACGCAATTGCAAAATTTCGCACTAGGCTCTGGTGTGATAACGTGCCATCGAAATAATACAAAACCTCACACACCCCAACTGATATATGCTTATGCAAGCTGAATTAGAACCAACCTAACCGATTTTGCTGCCATTTAGCATACACCTTAAGTTCTGGTGACAATAATAATAATAAAATAAATAAATATTGAAATAAATAATATATATTCGGGACATTTTCGCACACACGGTCATCTGACCCCAAACTAAGCAATGCTTGTAATATGGCTGTCAGAAACTGATATACATACATATTATAGTACAATAAAACAACAATGCAATATGCAATACCCAATACTGTATAATTTACAAAACGCCGCTGAAGCCACAAGATTGCGGATGGTGTATATTTTTATGTCAACCCTGTGAATTTGGGTATCTAAAGAAAGAGCTTGAAGAGTAGGAAACTATAAAGTGACATCACACAAAATTCAGTATGGTCGCCGCTCTAAGATGGCGGCTTACATTTTCTTTGCTAAGGCTAAAAACTTGTTTAAAAAAATATGTTTTTTTACTATTTACTTAGGTATGAAATGTAGTAAATATATATGACAAAAAAAAGTTTTAGTCGAGTATTGTAAACATTATTTGTGATTTATGATATCCTAAAATAATTTCTTGTAGGCTGCGGTTGTCTCTTTTTACTCATTGCTCCATTGCCTTATGATATAGTATGGTATTTGTTCGAAATTTACGCCAGTGCGCTGTACTAGAATTTTATATACGGGGATTATATTAAGACAATTTTTTTTAAAGACTTGATTTAATAGTTATATCAGTTGTACTTCCGATTCTGAACAAACTACACTATTTTCAGGCTATGCGTTGTTTCGATGGCACGATGTAGATTTTGTGAGGTGATACGCACTAAAGGTCTCTGTTCACTACAACAGCCCATACTGTGTTGAAACTAAGCCCACTAGATAGTATGATCCAAGAGGCGGAGTATATTATTGTATCATGTGATTGACCAACACTAGTGACAGTGAGTTCACGACAGTTCGCAGGCCTATTCGTGTCTAGTACGTTCATAGTATGGTGCAGTGCAGTGGGCCTTTAGCCTACGCTTTTGACGTCAGCGGGCGGAAGGGGAAAGCGAGGGGGGCCACTACCCCGCCTGATGCTCTCGCCGGCAGTTAGAGATGGGCGAACTCGGGTTTAAGGGTCCTGTATACCCTCTGCAGCTTTCTCTCTCGCACATTTTCACATTATTGAAGATATAAAATCAATGAGTGTGAATTTCCAAAAAGTAACAAAATCATGTCATGGTGTCTATCGTAACATTACAAACAAAGAAATTGACAATTTGATATATTTCAATTTGACACAGTAAAATGGTAACAAGTGATTTTTATTTCTCGTGTCATTTTATTCCGTAATTACAAGATATCGAAGCAAACATTTCTTTGTTTGTAATGTTACGATAGACACCATGACATGATTTTGTTACTTTTTGGAAATTCACACTCATTGATTTTATATCTTCAATAATGTGAAAATGTGCGAGCGAGAGAGCTGCAGAGGGTATACAGGACCCTTATGTCAAACCGAGTTAACCCAAGTAGAAATATGCGTAATTCGAATTAGCCAACTCGAGTTGATTTCACGAACAAATCGACTAGTTTGACCGATTTGAAAATCAATTTGAATTGAAAAGATGTTTTTTCGAACTCGAGCTGACTTGAAATAATCTGAACTAGAGTTGACTCATCTCTATCGCTGCCCGTCGAACTCGAATACGCAGACTTACAATTCGCGTACTACAAAAACTAAAGGGAAACAAAAGAGGTTTATTAGAAATTGGTTATTTATAAAAATACCTAATCAATGTTTGTGTACAATATTTATTAAATTTAGACTAGTGGATAGTATGTATAAGCATGATCTAAAGACCGACTTTTACTGGAATTTTGTTTCTAATATAGAATAACACGGGAAAACTAGTTTCTTGAAGTATGTTTTTTTTCCTTTTGTTCTCAAAGACCATTAATTTTATAGCTAGACTTTTATTTGTCTTGTTAATATTCCTGTATAAAGTTAGTTGTACTGCTACTTAAGGCTTGTGTACACCTTATTGTCTGCCTCCCTGTGGATGCGACTTGGTCGTCTCCACAGGGTAGGTTGTTAAGTGGACTTGGGTGAGAATGAGCCCTTATTTATATTCTGCAAATAATCAAATGGGAAGGTGTTTTATTGTTAATTAATTATTATAAAAATAAAGTATAATGTAATAATTAAAACCTGTTTATTTATGGTAGTGTGCGGTATGGTGTGTGGTAGTGTTCTTATTTTTTTCAAGTTTTTTTTTTTAATTCAATAATAGATAGCCTTTTGTACGAGTGCCGTCTCTCCTGATACTAAGTGATGGTATCTACGATGAAGCACCCTTGCATAGAAGAAACCGATTCACTCGCAACTTGAAGACACTCAGATTGTAACTATCAGGGAATAGATCAACCGGGAAATATTTGTCCTACTTGTTCTATTGGTAAAACAAACAGTAGAACAAGTGGTAACGACCCACACCCACTCAGGCAGCACATTCCACATTCTGGTGGGTCACGGCTACAGTACAGCCATGGGCGTAGCCAGGTTTTAATTTAGGGTGGAGCAATAAATAAAAATGTGGTAGTTAAGTGCCGAAGATTTCTTTATAGATATAATCATAAACACTTAAAACTAGCCTACCCTCGAAAAGCCCTGTCAGAATTTCAGTTTTATATCAAAAATCGCTTCTAGAACCTTATTTCTATATTCACTCATCTCAAGCCAGCTTTCTGACGTTGTCGACCGTAACCAAGTTTGTAAGTATTGAAGCCTACTTTTTGGAAATTCCCAAAAGGTAGGCACTGAGAGTTCTGTACCCCCACAAAATTACCAGTTATAACTTGTTACCGACTCGCACTTGGCCATTATCTATTATATGTTGTTATACTTTAGTGTGTACTATAATCATGCTAAGTTTGACGCTTGTACGTATTACCATTTTTACATTAGAGCTAATACAAAAATACATTAAATAAAATAGGTGTGTCGTATTTGCCTTTTCGTTTTTACTTTTTATTGTTTTTTAGTTAATCCGCCGTAACATTACATATTCTGTGATAATTACAACTGGCTATCTATTACAGTTCGACAGATACAGCCGTTAATAGATAGGACAGACAGACAGACAGACATCATAGGCTTAGTAACATTAGGGTCCCCTTTTTACCCTTTGAGTATGGAACCCTAAAAAGTAATAAAGAAAAAAATATAATATGGTTTTAATCACTTTATTTGTAAATAAATCAAGTATTTCCACATACAACTGCACATTCTTACAAGTTACGCTGCACATATAACTAATGAAACACTCTTCGCCGGACATACACTAATTAAAAGACAAATCTATCATTAAATTTACACTTACACCAACATTACCCAATAAGTTACATATTCTTGGATACCTACTTTTTTCCTCAGTTATATTTATGTACTAATTTAAAAACCTAATCTGTTATTCTAAAGTCACATCTTGAAACATAAACTCAATTCATCAAAATGTCAACTCAACAAACTTACATCTAAGTATATATATAAAAGGCTATGTTTGTATGTTCCTTATGGACTCCGAAACGACTGGGCTGATTTTGACGGGACTTTCACTGGCAGATAACTGATGTTATAAGGAGTAATCTCCGAGCAGCTAGTGGAACTGTAAGGCTGTGTCCTCATTAGGCGAACAGGGAGCGGCTGTCTGACTCTGAGTAGCGAATCGGACAAACTCTATGTCGAGTGAACAGCGAACTGCAGTAAATTAGCCGCGAAGCGCTGGCGAAATCGTGGCATGATGGCAAACTCAGTTGCTATCATTGCACTGAGAGGAGTGGGTATAGTGAGAATACTTCACCGGCATAGCGAGCATATTTCGCCGCCGACTGGAGCAAATTTACATGCATACATCGTAGATATGAAAACTCAAAAACTGTAAGTTTATTTCTAAATTATGTTTTGTCTCTTAATAAAGTCAAGAAAAAGTAAACAAAACACAATTTATCTAAAATGGGTATACAGAATGTTTAGAATTGAGTTGGAGTTTGCTGTGCCACAGTCAACAAATACTAACTATCTATAACCAATCAATGACAATTATCACAGGTCAGTAGGCAGTTAGTATTTGTTTACGCTGGCACGACAAACACCAAATAAAGTGGCACTAAGACCATAAGACTAGTAGTGATAGTGAAACATTACTCGATGCCGTACAGTTTGAGCGTGCGGTCCATACTGGTGGACGCGAGGTAGGAGGCGTGCTTGCCGAAACGAACTCCAGTCGCCGACGCCGTATGATCGTTGAATACCTTCAACTCTTGCCACTGGCGGCACAGATACACTCGCACGTCAGAACCAGCCACCGCTAGGTACGTGCCGCTCTGGTCGAAACACAACTCGCGGATTTGATATCCCTCGTCTAGTTGAATAGTCTTGAAGTTCTTAAGCTTACGCAAATCCCAAAGCTTAACGCAAGCATCCTCCGCAGCCGTAGCCAAGTAATACCCGTTCTCAGAAAATGAAATGGATGTCACCGGGCCGACATGGCCGGGGAAATTTGCCACGTTGCTCTGTTCCTTCAGATCCCAGATCTTGACTTGAGAGTTTTCAGTTCCCGTGCCGAAGATGAGTCCGTCGGGGTGGAACTGGGCAGTCGTGAGCGAGACGCCAGAGAAGTCGCTCACTTTGGTGAGTAGTGTGCCCGTGCGAATATCCGAGAAAGCCCAGTGCTGATCTGTTGATGTGGAGAGTACGTAGTCTCCTGTCGGGTGGAGGGAAAGTCCGGTCACCGGGCCGTCGTGCGAGCGCAGGATCACTGTGGTCTGGGAACTGGAATCAGAGAAAGAAGACATGTAGGGAAAAACTTGGTGACTAAATAACACAAAAATACATTCTCGAAAGGTGCTTGTCATCATCATCGTCAGCCAGAAGTCGTCCACTGCTGAACAAAGGCCCTTTAATCTCCACACTGAACGACAGCCTGCCTTTTGCATCCACTGGATGCCCGTGACCCAGGTGCTTGTCACAGCATAAATATCAAGCACCAAAAAATTTCAAACTGTAATCAGGCATTAACACTGATTTTACATAAATAATAATAAAGTTCGTTAATTCATAACATGACAGATGTGTTCACATCGTGAAAGTTTAAAAGATACAATAACACTGGAATTCTAAATTATTCAATCATGATATTCCCAACAGATTAAATTGTTAAAATTATAAATGTGAAAGTAAATTTGATATGTCAAATGCAAAATGATAGTTTGTACAATAACAGTTGACGAAATTTAGATGAAGGAGAAGATGATGGAATACAAATAGTATACTTTGAATGTTAGGAAAATCAAATCAATCAACTGTCAAATTCGGAGGTAAACCTGAGTGTCACAGCTAGTAATAGCTAAAATGATATAGAATAACAAGGCATCGACGCTTGATACTTACGTAGGTACATTCCACACGCGAATAGTATGATCGGGTGATGCAGTGATGACAGTGTCCTCGTCGGGGTGGTAGATGACGCGCGTCACCTTCTTGGTGTGACCCTTGAGTATGGCGACAACTTGCTCGGTGTCCTTGTTGAATACAGTGGCATTGCGGTCGTTGCCACCCGTCAGCAGCTTGCTGTGGTCCGACGGGTTGATGTCCAGAGACAGGATGCCCGGCACGCTGGCGGAGTGCAGACCCTGACAGGCAAATTTTCCATTAGCAATCAGTTTCTTTGTTTAACTATAAACTTTGATAGCAAGCAAAGTAATCAATGGTAAATATATGTAGACGATAAATGTTATTGATTTTTGTAGAAATTGTAGTTAGGTGTGAAGAAAATAGGAGTGTAGTGTACTCACGGGATGGCTGGCGAGCGTGATGAATGCACGGATTTGTTCGTGCGAGACGAGCCCCTCGGGCACGGTGCGGCCGCGCCGCTTGCGCTCCTGCGTGAGCGCCGTGGCGCGCTCCTGCAGCCGCGCCACTACCTCCCCAGACATGCCCACCGGCGCCGCACCGCCGCCGCCCGCTGCCACTGCTTCTGGCTGAAACATGCATCACATGCACCTTTAACAGACACGATTAAACCCACGATAGACAGTTGCGAGGAAGCTCAAGAGTCCACAATGTCTCCAACAAGATACAGGAAAGGAGAGAATGTCTTGTTATGGTCTTGTCAAAAGGACGCCATTAACTGTCTATGTAAGAAACTCAATAGTACAATAGTTACATGATTATTAACAGTGTTTCAGTAGTACAAGTTTCAAGGTGTAGACCATGGAAAGAGTACTAAAAGATATCATGTAGTGCCAGTGCACGCATCAAACCTGAATGTATCATCAAGTGAATAGCAGCCGAGCTTGTGATTGTGATTGATTGAAAGATAGATTACCTGGTGTGTAGGTTGCGGGGCTACAATGCCAGCTTGCGGCTTCAGAGTGGCGAGGGCCTCGCGCGCCGCGGTCACCTCCTTCGTAAGACGCGCGATCACGCGACACGCGGCGTCGTGCTGGTACAGCGCGTGACTCAGCTCCTGGATAGGGTAATTCATCATCATCATCATTTCAGCCATAGGATGTCCACTGCTGGACATAGGCTTTCCCCATCAATGTCCAAAAGGGCCGGTTGGAAGCGGCCTGCATCCAGCGTTTCCCTGCGGTCTTTAGGTTGTCTGTCCATCAGTAGTAGTGTGGAGTGTATTACTTAGTCCTAAGTCATACTGGTTTATGATTGGAGAAGAATGTTAAATTGGCTCTCATTTTTAGGGTTCCTTATTACTACAACCCAAATAAGTTCATTCTATCCATCCATCCTAATTCTTTAGAATATTCTAACATCTACAGTTAAGTTATAAAGGTAAAGGTGATTTTGCACAATTATAGTTTTAGTATAGATATCAATTTAAAAATATTAAAATATACAATTTTATATTTTAGGGGTGGCTCTGGTACACATGAAATGGTTATGTTTTTTTTTTGCCTGCCCCACTGTGTTGGTATTTTAAAAGTTTTGCTCATGTTGGTGCCAAAACCCGAATATGATCGAGGATGTGGCCATAAGATTTATTGACATCTGCTGCTTTCTCTTGTGTAATCCTTCAGTGAGATGTTGTGTATATCAGGAAGGTCTTGTCATCCATTTTGAAGGTCTCCCACATACAGTTTGGGTTGCCTGTGATTTTATATACCTATCATGAGGTGAAATTGATAACTGAGAGTGAATACTAGCTCATACCTGTCTTGCAGTCTGCAGCTGCTGGCGTTGAGTGAAGGCATGCAGCATAAGAGCATCCCACTCATCTTGCATGCTCTTCAGTGTAGCTGGGATGGATGTGGCGCTCGGGGGCTTCGGCTTTACTATAGGTGGAGCTGAGGCAGAGGGGCGACAATATTTTACTAATCATATTCATTATATAAAGAAACAGATTCAACGACATAGCTGTTAAAATTTGCTAGTTGAAGTGCCAATGGGCAGGCCACATCGCTCAAAGAACCGATAACCGATGGGGAAGAAAGGTTCTAGAGTGGAGACCACGAACCAGAAGACGCAGCATAGGGAGGCCTCCCACTAGATGGACTGACGACATTGTGAGAGTCGCGGGCATCCAGTAGATGCAAAAGGCAGGCTGTCATTCAGTGTGGAGGTTAAAGGGGGATGCCTATGTTCAGCAGTAGACGTCTTCTGGCTGATGATGATGATGATGATGAGACATCTGTCATCTAGTCAACCTGTGACGATGAACACTTCCACATTTATAATTTTAATAATTTAATCTGTTGGGAATATCATGATTGAATAATTTAGAATTCCAGTGTTATTGTATCTTTTAAACTTTCACGATGTGAACACATCTGTCATGTTATGAATTAACGAACTTTATTATTATTTATGTAAAATCAGTGTTAATGCCTGATTACAGTTTGAAATTTTTTGGTGCTTGATATTTATGCTGTGACAAGCACCTGGGGGGTCACGGGCATCCAGTGGATGCAAAAGGCAGGCTGTCGTTCAGTGTGGAGGTTAAAGGGCCTATGTTCATCAGTGGACGTCTTCTAGCTGATGATGATGATTCATTATATAAAAACGAAAGATACTGTGTCAGAATGTTTGTTTATAACGGCTAAACAGATTTGGGTGAAATTAAGCCTAAACATGGGATTAACTAAACTTTAATACGCTTATATTGAGAATCCATTCAAACAAATCATCAATCATTGCGTTTATTTTTGATTGTATGAGATATTGTTTAATTTTTTTCCTTGAAAGTATATCAGTATGTACTTACTTTTGATCTCAATGAGATCCTCAACACGCAGTTCTTTGCCGTTGATAGGGTCCACGCCATTTTCTATGATGTACTTTTCTATCACTCGCTTTTCAAAGACTGACCCTGAATTAGGAGACACCACAGGAACTTCTGGCACTTCGTTTGATACTAAAAAGTTAGGTTATGATTGAGAAATAGCTTGAGATTGTGTTGAATTATAAATAACCATTAATGTATACATGTACTTATGGAATATGTAGAATCTTTTTATTACATAAGCTATAAAAATATGGATTCAGCAAGCATTAACATACTGAAGTCCCGGCTGTTCGCGGGTTGTGCACAATCCAAAAACCGACAAAAATTACTAAACAAATCCAACAACTATTACTTACTAGCGCAGTATAGAGCCATTTTGCTTAATTTTTACTGTTAAATAGGCAAAAATTATTTAAAAACGCATGAAATCATAAAAAATATCTAACCACACAACAAACTACAAACAACGCTTTGACAAATTTTGACATTGACAGTATTTAACAACTCGGCATTTAAAAAAAGGTTTTTCTTTTAATTTCCTCGTGAGGATTTTGGCTTCGAACTCTTGTGCCAGTGTCAGTTAGGTTATGTATTAAATTATTATTAAGTTTGATGAAATGTAGTCAAACGAGTTGGTCAGAGTCAACCAATGTAAGTCATGGTCAAGTCAAAGTCATTCTCTAGTAAAGTGGTGGAGACTTTACAAAAGACTTCTATAAAGTTTTGAAACCATCAACCATCAACTTTGAACCATCACGAAAATATATGTTTCACCGCATTATATCACTTTTCCACACTCAAACACGTCCACGAACACTTGTTTTGGCGTCAACATAAAAGTAAAAAAGTAGGACAGTAAAATTCGGAAGACGGGGCGGTATGGCCTTAATAGCTTTAGCCTGCTCAGCAACGAGCTAAAACAATGGGATCAATTTCACACACATAATAGCGGAAAATTCTGTGGGAAAATTCAATTTTCAAACACCAGTTTTTTTCTCCCGCTTTGATATTGTCCCGCGTCCCGGTAACCTAAAATTTTGTCCCGATTTTTTATAACATGCGACGATCGCTCAATTCACTCTGACCAATGAGCTTAGAAGACTGTTATAAATTCTGAAACAGCACAATGTCGCGTCGCAAAAAAAATACGCGTTGACTAGAGGGGTCACTCTTACTTTGGCAATTTTTATACTTGACGGAACTTTTGGAACTATGGAACAAATTTTTGTACTCAAAAATTTGTGTGAAACTTTCGTCAAAATCGGTCCAGCCGTTTTGGAGACATACAAATACACATCATCTTTCATCTATACTAATATTATAAAGAGGAAAGATTTGATTGTTTGTTTGTTTGTTTGCATTGAATAGGCTCCGAAACTACTGAACCGATTTGAAAAATTATTTTACTGACGGGAAGCTACACTATCCCCGGGTGACATAGGCTATAATCTATACCCGTGCGAAGCTGGGGCTGACCGCTAGTAATTATATAAGAAGATTTCAAAACTAAAACCATCGAATTTATTTCAAAGTTTTATTTCAAAGAACAACTTTTAAGAAGTGCCGATAAAATGGCACATTATAGCTACAGTAATAGCCACGTAAAAACTTATGTACTATTGTATACTGTACACACAGGGCCGCCATAAAATGCACGTGTGGCCTGTTCTTATACAGAAATAACAAAATAACAATTTGTTCTTACTTTACAATAGGCAAGTACCCACATTACAAAAACACTGTATTCTGAACATTTCTTAGTCATTATCTAAGTTTTGATAACTTATCATGAATTTATCATTCACGAATAAAAGAAATAAATTCATAATTCTAAAGCAAATTTCAACTTGAACCCTAAAAAATATATGACTTAAAATAAATTCTAAATAAGTTACAGCTTTATTAATCCTATTAAGTAATACAGGAGAACCTAGACCATTAACAAAATATCATTCTATAATGAAAATAAAACATTTCTTATACTAAATTGCACTAAGTCCTTGAATAAAATAAATCATGATATTACACTCGGTCCAAGCATTTTATTTGCTCTGCTGCAATAACGTTGTGGGAAAAAAAAGCCGAATGAAAACCACGAATTCTGATCACTTTTGCTAGATTTTTGAACATAAGATTGTCATCTTCATCATCAGCCAGAAGACGTCCACTGCTGAACGTAGGCCTCGCCCTGTAACCTCCACACTAAACGACAGCCTGCCTTTTGCATCCACTGGATGCCAGCGACTCTCACAATGTCGTCGGTCCATCTAGTGGGAGGCCTACCTACGCTGCGTCTTCCGGTTCGTGGATTCGTGGACGTAAGATTGTAGCAGGTACCAAATGGAAATAGTGCTCTGGCCCCCGATTCTACTAAAGAAATTGTTTTTAAATTGTAAATGTTTCAATTTTATTTTTTAAATAACTGCCTCAAACTTGAGTTTTTTTTAAAATACTAAGTTATAGTATAATGTGGTGGTATTTTTAGCATAAAAATATTTAAAACTGTCAGTTTTACGGCAATTATTAAAAAAATAAAATTGAAACAGTTACAATTTAAAAACAATTTCTTTAGTAGAATCGGGGCCCTGTTTAATAATGTAATATAGTTTAATGTAATACTGATTACATAAAATTTACTGTCTGAATAAATCCCACTTGTAAGCGCGTGCACTTGTATGTCACAACAGGAATTGCTTGCTCATCGGACCCCAAGACACAGGCTGATCCGAGTTTGGGGCCCACAGACAATTCTCAGCAGTGCTAAAAATTTTTTTTTTGCTCAATAAATGTATTTAGAAGTAAAAAAATTCTATTCCAAGTTTTAAGGTAATGGATTTTCCATAGGCATGAATGTCACAAACTACGAAAAATGTTTTAGTTATTGATTAATAATAATGACTCTTAAAAATTATCCATCTCTGGACATAATTATCAATGTAAAAGTTGGGATATTTTTTTTTCTTGTATCCCCGGATTCCGGTATCAGTGGGTAATATGAAAATAGTTTTTTTTAAGGAAACGGAACCCGGCATTAGTGGATACAACTCGTCGGGTTCCGTGGCTAATTCAAACCGATAACGGGATCCGTGGATACAAACCCATTTAAATTAGACTTTGAAATCTTCAAGATCAACTTGTCAAAATAATATTTTTAATCATATTGCCCAAATAACAAAACACCAAACAGATTTTTGCAATCACAACCCTCACAATAGGCATGTGTCCTAATGTTTAATATATTACAAATAATCGGCTTAGCGATGAATATAGCCCGAATAACTAAATACATTACACATACTGAAAAAATAAATTAAATTGGCTGATAAATCTCTGAGATATGAGTGTTTAAGTTTTAGGTGGGGATAGAGAGGGGACCCGGGTATGTCCTAAAACTGCGACCAGAACCACCGGAGGATGGGCAGCAGCGTCCTGTTAGTACACGGTGAACGTACTGCGATCTCCAAGCCGCCTGCCAAGCGTGGGGATTATGGCAACACCCCTCTCTAAGAGGGAGGCCTTGTTCAGCAGTGGACATTTAATGGCTGATGATGTGAGAGAGGGGATGCTCTATCCCTTTCTCGCAATGCGTGTTAGTATAGTATTTGTATGGCGCACCTGAGGCGTGACGTCACGGCTCAGTATAGTGCGCTCTCTGTCTAGCATGAAATTAAAATACTTATAATTTATTTATTTTTGAACTAATTTTAATTTTGTTTTCTTTGATGGGCTGTATTTATGATCAGCTTTTTTGTGATGTAATAAAAAAAATATTAGTCATCATGCCTCCATTCTGCGCTCATTTAGAAAGTCGTAACTTATAGGAATATGAAAAAATTATATTACTTTACTTATTAAATATTGTCAGTTTTATGTACATAGCTTACTTCTATGTGTGACTGAATTTCATGTCACTCCAACATCGAGATACAACACCTATAGAGTCACAATCTCTAAGTGAAAACAGTTAAAAAACGTCCGAACGTCATTGTACATACATTGTATCAATTATATACTTCACAATGCCACATTTACTCCAATTTAGACGTTATGTCGCTTGCATAGTGTTCAATGTTAGTTGTCCGCTATGTCATCGCTCTGGCATCGCGCGGCGTTGTAGTCGGATCGTGGTTACCTTGTAACTTACCAAAAAGTCTGCGCAATTCGAGCGCGCGCCGAGTTTTGGTTCGGACAATTTTTTGCACGATTGTGACTCTATAAGTCATATATATTGTAGCTCGATGCACACCAAGAACTATTCTGTCAATCAGCTACTCAAAAGTGCATGTAATAAATAATTCGGTATGTTAAAAACTACAAATGCAATCCTAAACTAAATAAAATAAAGTGCTATGTTAGAGATGAAATGGATAGCTGTTTGGCCGGATACCGGATATCGGATATCTGGTCGGATATTCGGCTGAACATTGACACGTATCGTAACAAACGACCCCGCGAATGTTATGCGCGAAAATCGAGCACATAGTCCATAGCCATACGCCAACAATTTTCTGTTCATTACCAAGTTATAATTGTGTACTCGAATTCGTTATACTCGAGCGCCTGTAGCAAAATAAATAACTGTGGCTGCGTAGCAATTGCTGCGACAATTTTCGAAAGCGTTATAATAACTGGTAATTCGTTTACATGACGTGGACGACCTTATTGTATTTTGTGGTGGTACTGAACCCTCAGTGCGTGAGCCCGACTCGCACTTGGCCGGTGAACAAACTGGCGGCCTCGGTGAATTAAAGCATTCATGAGAGAAGTGTTTATTGAGTAGGTTATTGCAAAAAATTTTTGAAAAGGAGGTGGTTTTATTAATGTTGTCGTCACAGAATATTGATTATTATTATACCTTGTATTAGTGTTAAATTGATTGAATAATGAAAAAAAATTAAAATTGACATTTAGGTAATGCATATTTGAGTTTTTTGTATGAGCACATTGCATTTTGCCATTGCATATAACCCGATATCTAGTATCTACTATGATATTTTTGTATATTTTTTTTATTTGGTATCCGGCCGGATATAGGCTTACTATACGGTGTCCGGTCGGATAATACATTCAGGCCGGATACGCCAGATACCAGATAGTTACCGGATATCCGTTTCATCTCTAGTAATGATACATTATTCCAATCTCCTTAGAAGATTTCACTAACCAATTTCGTTTCTCTCATCAAAATATTAATTTCTAAATTGAAATTAGTCTTATTTGCAATTTAATATTAATACCATTTCGGTTCACAATAACACTGGCAAAATGGTAACTTCTGAGAATGATTACTAGTAAAATAACAGCCTACATTTGGCTAAGGGCCTCTTTAGACTATGCTATAATGTAACATTATTTTCCCACACTGCCACAATGCTTTATATTATAGCATAAACTGAAGAGGCAATAAAATTTTATAACAATGTGCATGATATCCACATTAATTAATAAACAAAACAGCATTGAGATAAAATTCCTATAGAGTCACAATCTCTCAGTGAAAACAGCCTAAAAACATCCGAGCGTCATTGTAGATACATTATATACTTCACAATGCCACATTTACTTCAATTTAGTCGTTATGTCGCTTGCATAGTGTTCAACGTTAGTTGTCCGCTATGTCATCGTAGCTCTGCAATCGCGCGGCGTTGTAGTTGGATTGCGGTTACCTTGTAACTAACCAAAAAGCCGGTGCAATTCGTAGCGTGCGCCGAGTTTTGGTTCGGATTTTTTATTAGCACGATTATGACTCTATATATATTGTATCTCGGTGCAAAACAGCTACATAAAGATGGCATGACCTTTATTACACATCACTTCAAAAATATTATGTTCACCTTGGTGCAGTCATGATTCCGCAAAAATAGCGACAGAACAAGGCCGTCGGCGTCGCGTCGAAATATCGCACTTTCCATGCTCGTAAACAAACTCAACGCAAAACGTCCTTTGTCGAACTCAATACTTTTCTTACACTAATAATTTTTCACAAAAGTTTTTAACTGAAAATGTAATAATATTTACATCCGCTTACATCTCACGAAATACAGTATTTACAACAGATAAAATGGCGACGTTTCGGTCGGCGACGAATAAAATAATAACACGTTAATACGTTCAATAACTCTCGAGTCTAATTAGACGATAACGGCGTCGATTCTGTCATACCACTCACTAAACTAAACCAATCTGACAGGACTAAAATTATCTACTTCTCTCTACATTTTAATATGTGAGAGAAGAGGAATACCTTTTCGAAATATTTCTTGTTAAATTCAAATTTTTATTTCAGAACATGCAACCCTGGAAGGGAAATCCTGTACTCCAAAGGCGGATAGCAACGGTTGGGGTCTGTACATCGAGACCGACAACGAGATTCGCACATCGAGTTCCCGAAACGTTGCTGCTGAAGACCTGCAGTCGTCGCTGGTGGTGAATGGTATGTATTTTAATCTATACTAATATTATAAGGAGGAAAGATTTGATTGTTTGTTTGTTTGCATTGAATAGGCTCCGAAACTACGAACAGATTTGAAAAAATTATTCACTGTTGGCAAGCTTCACTATCACCGGGTAACATAGGCTATATTATATTCCACTGCAGGGCTGTGGTAGATTCTGCTCAACACACACTTGAGGAATGCCCTGCGTGGAGTGCAGAGAGAGGGATGCTCGTGAACAGGATCGGTCAGGACCTGTGTCTACCCAGCGTAGTGTCAGCAATGCTGGCAGACAGTTCTGCATGGAGGGCTGCGGTTGATTTTTGCGAAAGCGTGCTTTCTCAAAAAGAAATCGCAG
The DNA here is from genome assembly GCA_932305915.1 of Agriopis marginaria. NCBI lineage: Eukaryota > Metazoa > Arthropoda > Insecta > Lepidoptera > Geometridae > Agriopis > Agriopis marginaria. The sequence goes on from OW029919.1 coordinate 781,019, forward strand.
AGCGAGCTCGTGAAAGGGCAGACCCTGCACGAAGACGACGACGCCGGATTGGCGGCAACGGCCATTCTAGCTCATTAGCCCTGGCGCCGGGGCAATAGAATACGGCACCGGTAACCCCTGCCTGTAGTAAGAGGCTACTAAAAGGGGACCTCCGGGCTCGGGATGGTCAAAGTTGGGGCTCTGACCATCCACTTAAGCGTGCCCAGGGACAGAACGACAACGTTGTGTGACCAACGTTGTCGTGGGCGGAGGCGCTGAGACAACGCAGTTGTCTCGGGAGGAGCCGTAGCGCCGTGCCGAGGGCTCCGGTGCGTTCTTCTAGAGATCTCGGAGCCCTTTTGACAAGCACTAAGGCTGGTCACCGAGGGGGTTTTAGTGGGTATAATCCCACATAACCTGGCTGCACCCCAATGCAGCCGGGTATCAGATTTCCCCCTCGAAAAAAAAAAAAAAAAAAAAAAAAAAAAAAAGGCTATATTATATTTTCAAAAAAAAATATTGGGATCCTTACTAAAACACCAATAATGAAACCCAAGGTGTAAAAAAATTATATTTACTATTTTAACTTTGCGTGTTTGACAGTTCTAAGACAGGACAACGTCTGTCAGGTCGGCTAGTACGTGATATGTGAGAGAAGGATGGCAACAATTTTAGAGCTGTCAAGTTTAGTTTAGAGTACATTAGAATCGATGCCATTATAAAATTTTGTACACTATCTAAAGATCTATTCACAATATCCACACTGACATCGCGTCCGTGCGCGGTCGAGCTAGCCTCGCCGGGCCGGGTTCACTCACTTCATATAAAGTGTCATATATCGTCGTACACGACGGGCGGCGAGTCGGGCGGGTCCCCCGAGTGTCGGCGCACGCGGTACGATCACGACACCAGGTCGCGCAGCTGTCGCACCGCCGCGTACACCTGACGACATAGTTATTTGCATGATCTTCATATTAAAACACTCCAAGAGTGCAACTAGGTAAGAATTTAATATCATGTTCAAAACTTTAGGCGACTTTTAAACACAAGGATAGGTCCTTAAATTAAACAAACACTAGCGACCCGCCCGCCCGGCTTCGCACGGGTGTAATTTACGTGCGAAGCCGGAGCAAGTCGCTAGTTATATATATATAAACCTTCCTTAAAAATGTATCTAACTGATGGTGAAAACCGCATTAAAATCCGTTGTATGGTTTAGGAGTTAGCGGCCATACAGACATACAGACAGACAAGATAGACGCGGAAAGTGATTTTAATTTATACTATGTAGAGATAGAGAAGCAAACATTATCATCATTTCTAATTTAGCAAATGTAAAGTTCACGCTACTGGTAACACAGAAAATCAGTTGTCTAATAGACACTCCGCCATTGTTTCGTGTATAGTCATTTTTGCATGCTGTGTTCACAGCTTTTAGAATGGACACTGAATGTTCCTTATGTAATATATTTTGTAATGTTAAGGGTGTCACATTCAATTAGTGAACTGAATAATAAAAATAAAAAAACTCACGAACTTGTTGTAAATTACTTTAATGCCCTTGCTTATGCAGTTGTATGTGTATATTGTGTATCCATGACATTGATGACGTCAGTGGGTGACACCCACGAAACATTTTTTCTCGGAGTGCTATACACGGCGGAGTATTTTATTATATAATGGGTAAATTCATACTAGTAGCGATTCCATCAGCTGGACGCAAAAGGTCACCAGCGCATCGACAAGAGCCGTGTACTACTGCAGACCATCAAGAAAATGAAAGTTGGGTATCTTGGCCATGTTTTGCGACACGAAAAATACCAGCTTCTCCAGTTAATAATGTTGGGCAAAGTTGAAGACAAACGACGCGCTAAAAGAAGGAAAAAGTCGTCCGGGAGTGGACCAGCATAGAAAGCGTCGAACAACTATTCCGCTTGACACAAGATAGAGAGAAGTTCGCTGAGCTGACGACCAACCTCCAGTAGTGGAGAGGCACTTGAAGAAGAAGAGCGATTCAATAAATACAATATGATTATGATGTGGTGGTGTACCTTGACGGCGGGTCCGAGCCGCAGGCGCGCGCGGCAGACGAGCTCCTCGCGCGAGCACATGAGCAGCTCGGGACCGCGCAGCCGCGCCGCGCCCGCCGCCAGCGCTGCGCCGGCGCCGCCCACGCGCCCCACCAGCTGGCACACCTCCTCCTAACACATTCAACTTTAATTAATAAATATTCGGGACATTTTTGCACACACGGTCATCTGACCCCAAACTAAGCAAAGCTTGTGATATGGCTGCCATAGACTGATATACATACATCATCATCATCAGCCAGAACACGTCCACTGCTGAGCATAGGCCTCCCCCTTTAACCTCCACACTGAACGACAGCCTGCCTTTTGCATCCACTGGATGCCCGCGACCCTCACAATGTCTTTGGTCCATCTAGTGGGAGGCCTCCCTACGCTGCGTCTTCCGGTGACGTGGTCCGGTCGTGGTGGATATACATACATATATAGTTTTAAATACATACTTAAATAGATATTAACAACCAGATATAGAACAAACACAAATGTTCATGACATGAATGTTTGACCTAGTTGGGAATCAAACCCACGCCCTCAAGCGCAGAAGGCATGTTTACTACCAATTGGACCAACGGGGCTATCACACATACACGTCGTCATCCGCAGCCTCCGTTATCCCACTTCTGAATGCTGTTTCTTATAGTGCTTTCGTTTCTCATCTTCCTTGATCTCGTGATAGTCGGTCCGGGTATAACCTTGGATTACGAGCATATCACTGCTGAACTATTACATTACAAGTTCACAACCTAGATGGAGTCTTCAAGTTATAGAATATTAAGGAAATTCAATGACATGGATTGACATGCATAGAAAAGGTATTATGATCAAATTTCTGTAAGATGCTATTCCCAAAAGAGAACAGTCACACACACACTTGAATAAATTATGTCAGTGTCTACACATCAGTTGCCATTAAGCGTCCGCTGCTGAACAAATACCTCCCTCTTAGAGAGCGATGTTGCCATAATACCCACGCTTGGCGGGCTTGGGGACCGCAGTATGTTCACCATGTACTATTAGGCTGCTGCAACCCATCCTCCAGTGGTTCTTCTCGCAGATCTAGGACATACCCAGGTCCAAAAGAAAACAGTCAAATAAAACTAAATATTGTAATGCTATGATGAACACGAGTGCGTGAAGTGCGCGTGCTGCTCGCCACCGCACAGTACGTGAGTGCATGTGTACCTCGGTCCACTGCGTGGGGTCGGCGGGCAGGCCCAGGTGCTCCATGTGGAGCAGCACGGGGGGCGCGGGGCGCGGGGCGGCGGGCGCGGCGGCCGCGGGCGGCGACGCACGGAGGGACTCGCTGGTGGCGCGCCACCGCTTGCCTCCGCCCGCGCTCGACACCGACTCCTCGTCCGACGCCTGGTAACAACATCGAAATGACATTCAATACTGAATAAGAAAAAAAAAAAAAAATTGGCTGCGTTTGACCGCCAACTCGCCTGATGTTAAGCGATAATGCGGTCTACGGTGGAACACGCTTGCCTAAAATAAACCGATTCACTCGTGATTTGAAGACATCCAGATTGTAACTATCGGGGAACACCCATTCAGGCAGCGCATTCCAGACTAGAGTTCGCATAATAAAAGTGGAATCAAAGCGATTCGTACGGGTTTTCAGAATATCAACCATAAAGCGGTGTCGATTTTTAGTGCCCAGTCTGGCAGTCCGATAGAAAAATGGGCAGGAGGGAATTAGATCGTGCAGATCCGATGCACACTCTCCGAAATGTATCCGATAAAAAACCGATAGACTAGCAACTTTGCGCCGATGCTTAAGACTAAGGAGCTTAGTCTGAACCAGGGATTCGTTGCCGATGAGCCTTTTGGCACGCTTCTACTTAGCTGATCCATCCCAAAATTTATGAATGATGATTTATATCGTCGATCGACTTTAGAAGAAGGTGTACAATAAGTAAAGCGAACAGTTCAACAATCCGAGTTCAGTGTGGAGCCTGTGTAAAGTTAATAAACTTACGTCATTCTTGGAAACTTCTTCGACTCGCTTGTGCTTGGGCGGCCTACCACGAGGCCTGCAACCAGAGAAAAACAGTCAGGAATTGTACCAAAATTATACACTCACTCAAAATGTATTAACAAGTACCTCTCTTTGGGCGGATCACTCGTCGGCGTGCTTGTGTTTATTGGTTTTGATATTTTGCTCAGGACCCTGAGAAAGAAATTACAATAAATGATGGTGAGTTGATAATTACATTCAGATTATCATTGAAAACAAGATTCAGTAAACACTGTACACAGAAATCGCTGGGCGAAAGAGATCGGTCTTGATGGCGGATTTTGACAGTTATCTCTTAAAGCCCTATCAACTTTGAATTGCGTTTTTAGGTAGAATTTTCGCTGATCCTCAGTTCAACAGTATCTCAAAAATTGAGAGTTTTTTAAGTAACCCTGTAAATGTTGAACCTATGACTAATATATTGTCAGTGTTGATTTGTAATTATATAACCTACAAATGTGATATAATTGTCTCCAAAATTTGTTTATGTTGTTCTGACGTTCAAAAGGGTAAAGTGGTGTTCCCATTTAAGGCGAGGTTTTCCCACTTTTAAGCAACGCTTATTACTACAGATGACCATAATCTTTGGTTTATTGAATTAAAGTCGCATTTAGCGGAGTAAAATCATGGCGCTTACACACAGTCGTGCGTTTTTCTACTTCTATTTTTGGGGTTTTTCTCATATTTTTCGAAATGTACAGCTGTAATTTAAAATGTACCTCACGGGTTTGAAATCCATATAACAAGATATCGCAGACATAATTTAATAAATAGGTCAATAAATGAATCCCAAAAAACAGGCATAAAAGTGCACATCAGTGCTACTTTGATATATTTAATGCACAATACACCCCAAGCGGGACGTCAGTGCAGGACTTATCGCCCCCATCTCGAATAAGAATATTTTTTCTGTCGAGCGAAATGTACTTAGTCGTGTTTCGGTGTCATGGGTTTCCTAGATAAAACATTCAACTGTGTTATGACACCATTTTTATAATTTTAAGCTAACCATGGAGGTATGCACACTTAAACTAGAATGACCATTATTGGCATGATGACTAATATTTTTTTATTACCTCATAAAAAAGCTGATCATAAATAGAGCACATCAACGAAAACAAAATTAAAATTAGTTCAAAAATAAATAAGATACAAGCATTTTAATTTTATACTAGACAAAGAGCGCACTATACTGAGCCATGACGTCACGGCTCTGGTGCGCCAAACAAATGCTATAATAACACACGCTTTGCGAGAAAGGGATAGAGCATCCCCTCTCTATCCCCACCTAAAACTTTAACATATCTCAGAGATTTATCAGCCAAATAAAATATTTTTTTCAGTATGTGTAATGTATTTAGTTAAATTAATTGCTAAGCCGGTTATCTATACTAATATTATAAAGAGGAAAGATTTGTTTGCATTGAATAGGCTCCGAAACTACTGAACCGATTTGAAAAATTCTTTCACTGACGGGAAGCTACACTATCCCCCGGACATAGGCTATAATCTATACCCGTGCGAAGCTGGGGCGGACCGCTAATTTGTAATATATTAGATATAAGTCATCATGCCTATTCTAAAGATCGTAAAAGAGCGTCGTAAGGAAATAGATGTAACCTGCGTTCAGTGGTGAGGTTCCGGCGGTCGGGCAGCGCGGGCGAGGCGGCGCGGTAGGGGCACGCGGAGGCGGCGCCGTGCTGCTTGTGTCCGCCGCCGCGCGCCGAGCCCAGCCCGCGGCACCCGCCCACGCCGCACGGCCCGGCCACCGCCAGCTCCTCGTCCGCTGCAAGAACACACACAATGTTTTTTTTTTTTATTATTGAAAGACCACACAACTGAAAATCCATTATGAACTATCTTTAAATTAACAAACAGCACTTAATAAAAATAAAACACGTTCTTCCGCTAGGCTGAATCAAAGAAATTTATTTAAGGTTGCGCTATTATGTCAGTGCGTATAGTGAATCTTAGTATCGATACAAACAGCTTAGTTTTTCGATACTAATTTAGATTAAATATGTGTACATATATGAAATAAATAAATTAAAAAAAAAAACTGACGTTTAGTAACAAAAAAAACTAAATACTACCCTACACCACAGATGGCAACACTACAGTGATTTGATACCACAGATTAACACTTAATATTTAACTAAATGTATTTCCTTCTAGATGTGGACCTAGCACTAATGTTACATCTAGATATAAAATCAATAAATTAAATAATTTATTAATAACTGCTGTCACTAGCTACAAAACATGAAACAAAACTCAAAAAACAGTAACATATTAGCGCTACGGTAATTTGTAGAACCCTTTCGTACATTATCTGACTGCAGCGCTTACGGAAGATCGAGACAACCTATAGCACGCTCAAAGTACGGTGCCATCTAAGTTTATACCGTTTTTAGGCAAATTTCCGAGCTACGCTCTAATGTTCCGCTATTCTCTTTCCTCTTAGTCTATCTTCCTTGCTGAAAGGTACAAGTAGTGACGGTACTGACTGAGTGGCGGCTCGAGCGGGTGTCCAGTCTTGAGGCACCAGCCGACGGGGTGCAGGTCGGGCGAGTCGTCGTCCAGCCAGCACGCCAGCTCCTCGGCCCAGCCGTCGAACGACACCCGCACTTGGTGGCCGCGGACCGCCGATATCGTAGCCACGCGGATCAGGAACGGAACCTGTATTAAATATAAGGGACATATATTTTTTGCATACACGGTCATCTGACCCCAAAAACTAAGCAAAGCTTGTGATATGGCTGCCATAGACTGATATACATACATCATCATCATCAGCCAGAAGACGTCCACTGCTGAACATAGGCCTCCGCCTTTAACGGCCGGCTATCTGAGTCGCGTAGGCAACAAAACGCTCCCTCAGCCCCCGCCAAGTTATAGCGACGATGTATATTGCCGCGCTAGAGTCAGGACGCCCGCGGGGGGAGTGCAACGACAAAAACGAACATAGGTCCGACCTCGATGACGCCTGGCGCGGCATTGAACGCGGCGCGCGCAAGTTCTCGGGACCTTTTTACGGTTTTAAGAGGGGGCCTCCGAAATTTTATGCTAATTTGCCATGATATTCTAACTAAACCAAATATCCTATCAACGTAATAATTGATATATGTGATTTTTCAATTCATTTTCTTTCCGGCACTAAGACAGAAACATAATAGCAAGATATTTACTCGATACTTTATTGTTTTCAAAATGGTGCCTTTTTGCTGATTTTTTTGATTTTTTCTTGGATAGAACTTCAGTCACATATCTAAAATAAATACTCATCGAAGGAAAATATAGTTTGTTTTCCAGTGCTAAGACAAAATTTACCTAGATTAATTAGTACTCTCATAATAAATTATATTCGATTTGAGACTTACGTCCTTTAGTTCTAAGCAACTATTCGGTCAAACGGCAAGTCCGATATTCAACCTTATTCTGTTGCGCTTTGTATCTAAATGGCGAAACACGCTCCGTTCAACCTCAGTACCGCACTATGCTCCAACGGGGAAGGACGCACGCGCTTGCTATTCGCCTAGATTTATCTTCCGAGTGCGATTATATCAACACCTACTGTATTTTCAAACAATGGATAACATAAAAAATCTATGGCTCGAACGCGACCATTTGATGCGGCAACCAAGTGTTGCCATATGACCTAGAGCACAGACTAGGTAAAGCTACTATGAAAAAATTACAGGTATTAATAATTATGGATACGACTAGGCCATCTATCATTAGGGCATCTATTATTATGTACGCTCGGTAATATAGTTACAAGAGTCTAAGTGTTTCGTGTGGAGAGAGAAAGAGAGAGAGAGAGAGACAGACGGAGAGAGATAGAGAGAGAGAGGCAGTCAGAAAGACTACTAAAAATCAAAATTATTAAGTAAAATATAATTTTTGTTGAATAAAAAAATATAATAAAAATTAACAAATATTTTTTTTTTTAAATTAATAATTTCATAAATTAAATGAAATTTAATTAAATAATTCATAATTATATACTTAAATAGATTATAGTTATTACCAAACAGGTATAGAACAAACACAAACGTTCATCACATAACTGTTTGTCCTAGGTGGGAATCGAACCCACCCCTCCAAGCTCAGAAGGTAGGTTCACTACCAACTGGACCAACGGGCTTTCGCGTGTTTCGTTTATTTTAGTATAGTATAGTATAGTATAGTATAGTATAGTATAGTATAGTATAGTATATAGCATAGCATAGCATAGCATAGCACAGCATAGCAAAGCATAGCATAGCATAGCATAACATAACATAGCATAGCATAGCATAGCATGGTATGGTATGGTATAGTATGGTACGGTATGGCACAGCATGGCACAGCATAGCACAGCATGGCACAGCATGGCTTAGCATGGCATAACATGGCATAGCATGGCTTAGCATAGCATAGCATGGTATGGTATGGTATGGTATAGTATGGTACGGTATGGCACAGCATGGCACAGCATAGCACAGCATGGCACAGCATGGCTTAGCATGGCATAGCATGGCATAACATGGCATAACATGGCATAGCATGGCTTAGCATAGCATAGCATAGCATAGAATAGCATAGCATGCATTTACGGAAGTTGTTTGAAGGCGGGCGGGGGTATGTCCGTGGGCTACTGATGGCATGTGGAACGAACCGGTAAAGTTTTCAAAAATTTTTAAAATTTTGGGGTAGTGCGTAGGATTTTGGTGAGGGGGGGTCCGGGTAAGAAGACCAAGTCTTGATCTATACACAAAATCCGGTCAGAATTTGTCTCCGACGCTCCGAAATTTTTGAAAAAATTTGGAGGTGGTGGGGGGGAAAGTTTCAGGAAATGTTATAAACTAAAGTCCGGATTGACATCCGATTTCCAATTTTTTTTACAAAAATGATCTCATACGTTCTGTTTCTGAGATAATCGATGGTTTTTGAAAAAAATTACGAAAGTTTTTCGGATTTTTGCGCTTTAATATTTTGAAAGGCATCCTTTGCACAAAAATAGCCGAATTTGAGCTTATCAGACGCGTCTTTTTATTTTCTACATACGTGTGTTTACTGTGTTTCTATTTTATTATTATTTATGCCTACCAACTAAATAAACACATATTTTTTTTTATATTATTTATTTCCTGAAATCGTGAGAGTAGAAAGCCAAAAAAAAAATGTATAGTCTATTTATTACACCACTGAATTTTTTGTGTTGAAAAATTTTGTTATTTTTAACATGAAATTCCGGTTACGTAATTTCAAACCCAATTTGGGGTCCTTAGGGTTAGGTCCTAAAGCCGAGTTTTTGAGTTTAACGTCTTCGTCTGCCAGAAAAAATGATGCCTATGACGTCAGATTTTTGATTGGACCTTTGTGTCCAAAGTTATGGACCTTCAAAAAATCGGGTATTTAGGGTCCGCCTCGCCACTTAGTAACTCAAGTTACTATGTACCTACGAGTCTTAAAATACTAAATGACCTATCGTTGGATAGCCAGTGAAGCTAACTATTCTTGCCTGGATTGATCTGGGACAAAATGTTTGAGGAGCCGGGTATTTCAGGTCGTCAAAATCTTAAGACCTAACTTAGACTATAATATAAACTAAAAACTAGAACTAGTTATATTTCCTAAACCACAGCCTTAAAAAATCTGCAAAAAAATTACTAAAATTTAAAATGAGCTTTACTAACTCGAGCCAAAATTTGGGCGTGGTAGGGGGTGGTTTTCACCCCTCTTTATTTCTATTTAAATGTATTTCTCACTGATTTCAAAAGTAAAAATCTAAATATTTTTTTGTAATTTTTTTGGGTTAAAGGTCTGGTTTAGGAGATATGACCCGGGATCGGGTACCCCGTGCCACGAGGTTTTTGGGGTTTTTTGGTCTTATCCCGGCAAGTTCAACCTAGCAAAGCATAGCATAGTTCAGTTTAGTTTAGTTTAATGTTTAGTTTAATGTTTAGCTTTCTGAAACTGTCTCCAGCGTAATATTTTAATTAGAGAATTTATTTAGGTTATATTAATTTAATTTATATACTTCATTATATTTATATTGTAGAAAACCTAAAAATAAATAACAAATACAATTTTGAAAAGTGAAATAAACAATTTACGGTTTTGCGTGCCGCAACCGAACTCAGCTAATCGCCAAAACACCAAGTACACCAACACTATGCTTATCCTGTGTGTTATTGCTCCTTGCCGCTTTACAAGGTCGAGTGCGCGAGTTGTGTACACTTTAGCTGCGCGCGACTGCCGCGCTGCCGTGGTTGTGTTTCACACTAATGCGGGTGATGCGAGATGCGCGGGTGAAATCAGAAATTTTTCTTGCCTTATACGCAGCCTTAATTTCACTAAAAAACGAAACTATTCACTATCAAAATTCTATCTAAATAATATTTTTTTGAATAAAATTGCCTTTCAGTACATGCAATTTCCAGGTTGTTACGAGCTTTCATTGGAGCATAAAACGAAAAAAATAAACTGAATCGACTTTGTTTCAGATTTTTTTTTGATCGAGGAAAGTTTATTCTATCGTGTTTTGAACCAAATCACAGACTCTAACACAGATGTATCTGTGACATGTATTTTTTTCCAGCTCAAATATTGTAAATTAACTGAAAAAAATTGATTTAAAACCGTCAAATTTGGTATAACAGGCTCTTAACCTCCACACTGAACGACAGCCTGCCTTTTGCATCCACTGGATGCCCGCGACCCTCACAATGTCGTCGGTCCATCTAGTGGGAGGCCTACCTACGCTGCGTCTTCCGGTGACGTGGTCCGGTCGTGGTGGATATACATACATATATAGTTTTAAATACATACTTAAATAGATATTAACAACCAGATATAGAACAAACACAAATGTTCATTACATTAATGTTTGTCCTAGGTGGGAATCGAACCCACGCCCCCAAGCTCAGAAGGCAGGTTCACTACCAACTGGGCCATTTAGCTTTCCGTGAGCTTGGTGCATGTAACTGCGCCGATATATCGGGAGCTCTATCCGCAACCTTATCACGGTAACTATCGCGTTAATAATCATTTAACTGTAGATTCACCAACAAGCACTGGGCCAACATGGTAGATTAGAGTCCATCCTTTCTGCCTGTGTCCAAATAAATATTCGGGACATTTTTGCACACACGGTCATCTGACTCCAAACTAAGCAAAGCTTGTGATATGGCTGCCAGAGACTGATATACATACATATATAGGTTTAAATACATACAGTAGAATTCATATATAACGACTTCGCTTATAACGACTAACCTATTTTAGCGACGATATTGTTTACTCAAATTAGGTTTCATAATAAATGTACTCAAGAAATAATCCTGCCGTTTTGTGCGTCATCCGGTTAGTACGACATAGTATCGCCGGTCCCTTGAAGGTCGTTATATCCAGATTCTACTGTACTTAAATAGATATTAATACCCAGATATAGAACAAACACAAATGTTCATCACACAAATGTTTGTCCTAGGTGGGAATCGAACCCACGCCCCCAAGCTCAGAAGGCAGGTTCACTACCAACTCGACCAACGGGCTATCAGTGGCCAAACAGTGGCGACATCAAAGGCCGATGATGATCGTCGCGTAAAAAGTTTCCTGTACTTTCTTTTCTCTCCAAGAAACCTCTGTTTTCTTTCATTTTTCTTCTCTTGTCTTTTCCTTTCTCTCTCTCTCTTATCCAAATATTTCAGCAGAAAAAATACGTCAATCCTAATTGACGTGAATGGATGAGAATTGAAGGAAAGACAAGAATTTGTTAGAGTGAAGATTGTAGAAACGAAAATGATTCTGATAAAACGACAATCTGCTAATTACTCTAATGGTGGGTTGCACCATCTTACTTTAACAATAACATACAACGAAACAGAGTACTGTTTAGGCAAAAAATTAGTTGCACCATCTGACAATTGTTAAATGACGTCTTAACTTTAACTGTTAACCGTAACTGACCACACTTGGCTGGTTAACTGTTATTGTTTATGTTAAATATCTGTCAGGTGTTAATGTTTGCTGATGTGCAGCTGGGGTAAATAAGGTCTCATTTGACTCTTTTCTTTGCATTTGACAAATCACGAGTGAATCGGTTCCTTCTAGGTAAGCGTGCTTCAACGTAGACCGCATCATCGCTTAACATCAGGCGTGATGGTGGTCAAAGGCAAACCTATTTTTTTTTTTTTTTTAAAGCCTGGTTTCTTTAACTATGCTAGTACAACGCTGGTACAACGCATTTACCAGTAACTGTTAAGTCAGCGTTACTGTTATTGTCAAATTTCTCCTAACCTTTATTTATCATACCTTTACTTTAACTATGACTATGGTGCAACCGAGCCTGAGTTGTTCAATAAAAATAAACATAAGTAGTCTTCGTACCTTTTTATCAACAACTTCGAGCTTCATGCCCGCCTTGAATCCCTGCGGCAGACGCGTTTTGAACGCGCGCGGCGGCGCTGCACTGGAGCTGGTCTCCGACAGGTAGTTCTCCCACGAAAAACTGTCCGGATCCTTGTAAACTGGGTACGAAGAAAAATTACAACTTATCCACAAATCCAAGTTAAGATAAAACTAAGCAGCCAAGATTCACTGAAAACAGGGAAGCCTGTAGAGACGAGGTTTATGCCCAATAGTGGGCGCATACGAGCATCAAATGATGGTAATAGGCATACTGAGGAAGTTGGCAAAGGGTACACAGGGTACACAGGTCAGTTTAGTCTACATAACAGTCCCTTTGGCGAGCGCTGCCATGCCCAAACGCAAGCAAACAAAACGCACATGTTCATTTGCTTTAACATAGAAAGCAAACTAATGAATCACAATTAAACAAAAAAGGTACGATGTTTATAAGTTATGCATTGGGTGATAGGGCTAATTATTTAAGGGCTACGTGGTGGCCATGGGATGGGCTAGTCTTGTTTGGGCTGAGGATTATGATAAATAATTATATTATTCCTCAACAAATCCATAATAGGTATAGGGGCTACAGGAAACCCAAACATTCATAGTTGTTATTATGATTTGCAGTGTCGGCTCGTTGGATATACCTTTAACACATAATTTATTAATTATGGTTGACTGACCAGGCGTTTGACCACAGCTCAGAGACGTTAAGTGGCGGTGTGGTCGAAGGTGGTAAACACGCTTAACTAAGAGTGAAATGAAATTTATTCACTACTAGTTGAATCCCGCGATGTTACCCGCGATTTTCCAATTTTCTCGCATTTTTGGGGGAAAAGTACCCTATGTCCGTCTTCATGATGCATACTATCTTCCTGCCAAATTTCTTTAAGATCGGCTTAGCCTTTTAGTCGTGAAAAGCAAACAAACATCTAGACAGAGAGACAGAGTTACATTCGCTTTTATAATATTAGTAAGGCTATATAAGGATTATTTATAGAAAAAAAAAACTACTTCAATATATTATAGTATTGAAGTAGTACGTCATGTACAAACTTAAACTAAAAATAGTAGAAAATGGTAAAAATAGTAGTAATGGTAGTGCTGAAGTTAACTATAAACCAAAACGTCATCTGTGTATATTTTTTTTTGGTTTTGGTTGATGTTTACAAAAAGCACTAAATCAATTTCGATAAAATTGATATGGGACTATCCCTGAAATATGAACTACCAAACAAAAAAGAATCATCAAAATCAATTCATAATTGGCGAAGTACACGCGTAACAAACATACAAAAAATTAGAGTCCAATTGATAACCTTCCCCTTTCGTCGGTTAACAATAGGGTTATACACTGATCTTAGATTTTTTATATTTAGTTCTCTTATTTTGCCTTTACTCGGCATGTGAATTTAGTTAGTCATAAAATTAAATGTGTATTATAAAAATAAACCAACCGCTTCCAACCGGCCCTTTTGGAGATCGATGGGGGAGGCCTATGTCCAGCAGTGGACGTCCTATAGCTGAAATAATGATGATAAAAAAAATGAAAGTATACAATTCAATGTTCAATGCGTGGACAAAATCAATATTACTAGATTGGTAGGTTATCAAAAGAAATAATTCAGAAAAATAAATAGTACATATGACAAAATAAACAAGTGGGAGCTGGCTCTCAAGTGATGCAACCAGAACACACGCAGGTGCTTGGACTGCTTGGCAACATATTTTAAACTGGAGCTAGCATTAGATTAGTATGTATGGAATATGTAAAATTCCATTATTATATTAGGTATCAGTTTAGGAAACCTTGAAATTAGTTTAACGAAGCGTTTCCATTCACAAATAACATGTTTAACAAACATTCCTTGAAGTAACAATAAGTCCTTACAATAACACAAGCTAATTAAGTAAGTGGCCAACTCATTTACCTTATGATCATTAAGAACTACAATTTCCAATGTAATGGTTTAGTTAATATTCGTGGTAGAGATTACTCGGCGTGAGACATGTAGCCGGGCCGACGGCCGCTATGGCACTATCGGAGACTCGGAGTGATGGGCGTGACTCATTTCTGTACAACATAGATAAACTCGACCCGCTATCCTGCTATACTTCACTTGACTTGTTTGTTTCAATACTTCCACCAAACTGGTCGATTATATTTTCCTTAATATATATTTTTTGATAAGTGGCACAAAGGGCGATGGTAGGGGCCATGTTAGGCATATCTCTCCTGGACCGCATACCAAACGTAGAAATTCCACGAAGGTCGAAGACGTGGTTAAACGGATCATGAGACTCGAGTGGAGATGGGCGGGACACTTGGCTAGAAGGGAAGATGGACGGTGGACCAAAGTAGTCACAGAATGGTGGCCGCGGAACGGAAAGCGACCACCGGGCAGACCACCAGCCCGTTGGTCGGACGACATCGTTAAGACAGCAGGAAAGCAGTGGAAAAGGCTAGCACAGGACCGGAAAAGATGGCGCGCTGAAGAGGAGACCTATACCCAGCAGTGGGTGGAGAATGGTTGATGATGATGATAATATATATTTTTTAATTTAATATGAATATATATATAATAAAATATAATAGACTTGCATTTGACCGCCAACTAGTCTGATGATAAGCGATGATGCGGTCTACGGTGGAGCACGCTTGCCTAGGAGAAACCGATTCACTCGTGACTTGAAGACACCCAGATTGTAAGGAGAACATCCATTCAGGTACCGCGTCTAGCAGTTCGCACAATAGTTATACGAGAACCGGTGGTGAAAAGAATTGTCAGAATTTGTCACCGACTCGCACTTGGACAGTATTTACTACTAGCGGTCCGCCCCGGCTCCGCACGGGTATAGTTATATAGCCTATTAAAATTGCCTATATTAATCAGTGATAATGTAGCATTTAAATGGTGAAATAATTTTTAAAATCGGTCCAGTACTTTTTGAGCCAATTCGCTGCAAACATACTTACATACAAATCTTTCCTCTTTATAATATTGTATAGATTTGCTGTTTACTTTAGAGTGTGTACTATAATCATACCAAGTTTGACGCTTGTACGTATTACCGTTTTAACACTATAGCAAATATATCACTATGTTGAAAAAAAACGTTTCCTTCAGTTTACGCTTTTAGTTTTTTTTTATTTATTTTTTTGTTAATCCTCCTTGTCATATTTAATTTTGTTCGTTCGTTCTGTGACAATTTTAACTAGCTATCTATTACGGTTCGAAAGATACAGCCGTTCAAAGGTAGGACAGACGGACGGACAGACAGACAGACGTCGTAGGCTTAGTAATAGCGTTCCGTTTTTACCCTTTGGGTACGGAACCCTAAAAAGGCGACAAAATCGACCCAGCGAAGGGCGACCAGTGAACCCTTTGCTGGGAGTTCTACTAAAGGCATTAAGCCTGATTTAGCGCAGCTGCGTTCTTACGCCGCCACGCCACTTTACCACCTCTCTTGTTTGTCTGATCCGAGTAAGGAACCCTAAAACTAAGTATGTTATGTCCAAGAAGTGATGCTTATCCTCAGCAGTGGGCAAATGCTGGCTGCAAATGATGATGATGTCAAAGTGGTATATAAATCTACTATACAAAAATAAGTCGGGTTTTCCTTCCTGACGCTATAACTCCAGAACGCACGAACCGATTTCCACGGTTTTGCATTCGTTGGAAAGGTCTCGGGCTCCGTGAGGTTTATAGAAGTCATCTGGTGGCGAAACGGAGTTCGCCGGGTTTGCTAGTCAGCATATAAAAATACGAATGGAATCAAGAATTTCAAGTTAAGATTGCTATTAACACAAAGAAAGTGAAAGTCAAAATGTAGGAGGTTGGTAATAATGTACAATTGCAAATTACAAATTCAAGGTTAGACAACCAACCAAGTTTTATGTCCCGTTATCATATTTTCTGAATAATTATGTACTTATGTTTATAATTGTATATTGCAGAACAATTCAATGCGCTGAAATAGTCTATACTAATATTATAAAGAGGAAAGATTTGATTGTTTGTTTGCATTGACTAGACTCCGAAACTATTGAACCGATTTGAAAAATTCTTTCCCTTTTGGGAAGCTACACTATCCCCGGGTGACAGGCTATATATCTATACATGTGCGAAGCTGGGGCGGGCCGCTAGTATCAAATATAATTGTACCAAGCATGGATGTATTAATGTTGAATAGGGCAACAAGAGATTACAATTAGAGAGACAATTACAATCTCTTCTTCTCTTCTCTATCTCTTCTCTACATAGTATAAATTAAAGTCGCTTTCCGCGTCTGTCTGTCTGTATGGCCGCAAACTCCTCCTAAACCATGCAACGGATTTTGATGCGGTTTTCACTACCAGTTAGATACATTTTCACGGAAGGTTTATATATTTATAACTAGCGACCCGCCCCGGCTTCGCACGTAAATTATACGATGCCTCATGCCACAGACAGACACACTGATACACACGTAAAATTTATAAACCCCTCTTTTTGCGTCGGGGGTTAAAAATCAAGTTGGTTCATCCATTTGTTGTTGCGTGAAAAATGGACAAACATGCACACTTTCGCATATAATAAGCTCTAATTTAGTTTTATATTGACCCGGGTATGTCCTAAAACTGCGACCAGAACCACCGGAGGATGGGCAGCAGCGTCCTGTTAGTACACGGTGAACGTACTGCGATCTCCAAGCCGCCTGCCAAGCGTGGGGATTATGGCAACACCTCTCTCTAAGAGGGAGGCCTTGTTCAGCAGTGGACATTTAATGGCTGATGGTGTGGTGTAGTTTTATATTTAATATTAAAAAAAAAAACATTGTAAATTGTGTTCATTGTATTTTTGCCACAATTATATTATGTCTATGTCTATAACATTAGTAGTTTATAATATTAGGAGGATGGTAGCAGCTATAGAAAGCACACAATTTCAGCTTTGGAAGATCTATATCAGAATATTAATGCTGAGTCCTTATTGGCGATATTACGCCGCAACACTTCAACACTGAGAAAGACATTGATCATTGACAGAAAAGAGTTTTTAGTCACGCGAAAAGTCAGGTCCTCAGAAAAAGGACTAAAGCACGCAGGTCGCGTTAGTGTGTTGAAATGTCACTAATCTGGACCATGCACATAAATAACCTATTAGCATATACTATAGCAACAGCGACTACTCCGTATATTTGAACGGTCCAGCCAATACACATTGTTACAGACAAAGAAGAAAATCTGGGGCACGATTGATAACAGTACCTAGTATTCCTCAGACTGGTAAATCTATTCCAAGAAATTGTTACCATCATAGGATCTGTCTTGAAATGGGTTTTTATGCTATAGGTGGCAAACAATTTGACGGGCCGCCGCGACGACAATGCGACTTGGCCGCCACCCGACGTATCGGCTTGCGCTTGACCGCCATCTTTTCTTAAGTTAAGCAATATGTAGCAATACTCGTGACTCAATGATTGTAACACCCATTCAAGCAGGGCGTTCCACAGTCTAGCGGTTCCCACATTGAAAGTGGGATCTAAAGAGTTTTCTGAATATTTACCATGAAACGGTGTCGCAAAATACTATTTGGTCAACTGTTCTCAGGCTATGGCGAGGTGGCGGTCAAACGAAAGCCTATTATTTATTTGTTTTCGATATTTTACTGTAATTAAAAAAATACCGAAAAATATATTATTATTTTTGGAATTTCTAGTAATCAAACCAAGGCCCTATAGAGACTCGATCCTCATAAAAAACAGAGTTAAAAGGCAAAAAATAAACTCATGCCAAGTTTCCCATCTTGCCTGTGACCATTTCTCAAACAGTGATTAGCACACAGCATGGAAGAAACTTTGTTGCCTGGATAACTGGACTTTAGTATGCCAACTTTTCTCTCTTCCTATATAGCTCAGAATTTTTCTCCTCTATATCCAGAGCAATAAGGTTGGTAAGGTAAGGGTGTGCTTCAGATCTGCATGATTTGATTCCCTCCCGCCCATTTTTCTATCGGACTGCAGAGTGGGCATGAAGAATCGACACCGCTTTATGGTTGATATTCCGAGAACCCGTACGAAGCGCTTTGATTCCACATTTATTGTGCGAGCTGCTAGTCTGTGGAATTCGCTGCCTGAGTGGGTGTTCCCCGTTAGTTACAATCTGGGTGTCTTCAAGTCGAGAGTGAATAGGTTTCTTCTAGGCAAGTGTGCTCCATCGTAGGCCGCATCATCGCTTAACAACAGGCGAGTTGGCGGCCAAGTGCAAGCCTATTTATAATAACAAAAAAATGGCATCGCAGAGTGTAGTTTGTCAGGCCTTAACAACACAGTAGCAGTACTCACAGTTGGGCGGAGTGAGTCCGATGCCGTTCTCTTCAGCCCAGCCCACCGGGTGTATGTACGGCGAGGATGGCTCAACCCAGTAGTCGTACATATCGTCCCAGCTGTCGAAATTAATCCGCAGTCGGTTGTCCAGCATGTCGGCTACTGTCGCCACGCAAACAAGCTGGTTCTTGCGGTCGTCGGCTTCAAGCTTCATGCCGGTGCGGAAGCAGTTGGGCTTGAACACCTGATGATAAGGACTTTGTTACAAATCTGACGAGGATAGAAGAGGGTTGCAGGGATAGTTTATCCTCCTCTATCACTGCCACCAAGCAGTGCATTGTTTGCTTGTTTTGACAGTAAAATTACAGGACAAATGCATTCAAACATTTTATATGTAACAGTGCAGAACCACTATTTTAGAGTGTATGAAAACTAGCTTTTTATTTTTAACTAGCGACCCGCTCGCCCGGCTTCGCACGGGTGTAATTTACGTGCGAAGCCGGAGCGGGTCGCTAGTTATATATGTATAAACCTTCCGTGAAAATGTATCTAATTGATGGTGAAAACCTCATCAAAATCCGTTGCGTGGTTTAGGAGGAGTTAGCGGCCATACAGACATACAGACAGACGTATGTAGAGATATGTAGATATAGAGATTTTCTCACATTAATTTCAATAAGGTTTCAGCTTTAGCAACGCTTGTTGCGTTCAGTAGTTAAAGTCATCATCATCATCATCAGACTTTGAATATAACCTAGAGGGGTTTAGTAAAGTACTCATCACGACCACTCTAAAGAGCCCAAACACAATGGGGTTATCTTGTTGCGATTTTTAGTTCCTACCACCACCGTCCGACTCCATCATCAGAAAAGCTCCATGGTACCATATTAATGCAATGTCATCCAAGTTACATAGGTGTACCAAATTTCAACTCAGTTGAAGCCGGGAAGTGGGTAAAATCAGGCTTGCAAGATTTATACTTAACATACAAACAAATATACTTATATTATAACTAGCTGAAACCCGCTACTTTGTACGCGTAGAGCTCGGCCTTCGGCCTCGCTACTACAACCCCCTTTTGTCGTCCTTAATTCGGCCCTTTCGTAAAATCCTTTCTTAGCGGACCTCTATACACCTCATAAGGAATCTATCTGCCAAATTTCAGCTTCGTAGGTCAAGTTTTCGAGATTTCGTGTTTAGTGAGTAGATGAATTTCGCTTTTATATATATAGATTATAATTATATACCTAGAAACATGTGAAATCAAATAAAAGCTTGTAATAATAAAAAGTACCCTATAACCGTTCCCATGATGTATACTACTTTCTTTGGCAAATTTCACCAAGATCTGTTCCATTGTGAAATGGTAACAAACATACGTTACTGCAAATAATAAAGTAGTTCCTAAATAATACTGAATGGAGGCTTTTACCTTGCAGTGGGAGAGTCACAGCTAAAATAATATGCAACCAGGGTTGTTAAATAGCTAACCTCTTGCAGGTTTAATGTAGGGCGGTTCCCTACAATACTTAACAAAGTTTGTTGCATGACTATATCTTTTGTTCCATACGCAAAAACATTTAAATTAGGGCTTTAAAGGACATTCAAGGTTTCACACGGGGAGGAACGCGGGGGTCCACCCGAAGCTTAGGAGCACACTGTTGCACCTACAAATTACACAACTAAACATGTTTTATAAAAACTCATATTTTTTGTGGTGAATGTGTAAGTTTAGTAAACTCATGGAAAGTTGTGGAGTATACATCATACTCCACACAGGCCCTATTTCCCTACAGGGAAGCTGCCAGCAAGAAGTTAGCTAATTATCAATAACCATAATTATATAGTAGTGTGTTAAAGAGTTACCGATGTCGTAAAAAATACGTACCGAGGTTGTGACGTGCAGAAAGAGATTCCTGGGCGCGGCGATGGCCCGCATCTGCTTCAGGTACAGCGGCCAGGAGAAGGAGGAGGAGTATCCAGCGGGCGGGTCGAGCACGCGTCCGTTCTTCTCGCACCAGCCAGCTGGGAATATATCTGGGCAGTCTGCATTCACCCAGTAGTCGTACTCTTCAGGGTAGCCGTCGAAGTGCAGCCGCATGCGGTATCCCTGCACCTCCGCCACCGACACCACTCCAAACAGGGCAGGGTGCTGCGGGTCGATGGCCTCCATGCGCATGCCTACGCGGAACCCGATGCGCCCGTACGGGAACGGATTTTTAAACAACTTCACGGGCGCCGCCTTTGCCTTACACGCCTCTAAGTATTGCATCCACGAGAACCCAGTTTTTCCACACATCCATGGATACTTCTCATTCTCGCCGAGATCAGAGCCCGGGCGGGGCGGCGCGACCGACACGCTTTCTACCGGCATCGAATCGTAGTGCTTTAACGGTGCTTTATCCTCCTTGTCAGGCGTAGCCTCCGACTCGGACAGCTGCTTCCTCATCAATATTTTCTTGATTTTGTTCCGTTTCTTGATGAGCTCAGCTCGCTCTCTGTCTCTGCGCTTCTGGAGAGCTTTCTCGATCTCGTTCTGACAAGTGGAGCTGCAGAAGTTGGGAGTAATGAACTCGGCCGCCATGCCGTGGCAGCCGCATCCATCGCATCGATACAGGTCTTCAGGTGACGTCTGTTTCTTGTCGCGGTTCCTATCGATCCTCTGCTTGAGGGGTGTGTGGTACTTGGTGTTCCTATGGATTAGTTCCTCTGCACCGCAGTTGTCGACGAGGTCAATCAGCCCAAACTCATTGGTCTGGAACTGCAGCATACTGCCATGCAGGCCGGCTATACCGTTGTTCCACGTCAGCCCGGGAGGATCCTCATCCGAAGTTTCACTTTCGCTTTTAACCCTGGAAGAGACCTCGTAATCATTTGCTTTAGGAAAGTACGACACTTTATTGTTTGTGCACGTTTCGGTGCCCGTATCTTGTTTCCTATCTTTGTAGTCCTCGACATCAGAATCGCCAATAGTTTTGGTATCCAGATCTTTATCCAGTTTTTCATCACAAAACAGCGAGGGCACACGATGATCATCGTTGTATTCTATTCTGTCTTGTTCCTCAACTTTTTCGGATTCTTTCTGATTGGTCAGAATCATTCGTGAACTTTTGTTGGTGAGATTTTCCGTGCATAGCGATATTCGCCTTTTCATGTTTGTGTTGGAGCTTTTCTTGTCGCTGTTGTCAGAATTAGAGCGTTTCAATATTGCGGGCGCTGCGATTACTGGAGGCACGTCATTTCTGTCGATAATATTTCTATTCAGAAGACTTTTACTCTTTTCTGGTATGGACAATGTGAATGACTGTTCGTGGTTTTGACCCCCTTCATCATCTTCTATGGAGACAGTATAAATGTCATCGTTCATAGAGGCATTTGTCTCGGGTATGGACAGAGTGTATTCTCCTTGCTCCCCAGTAGGCTCTGCTCTAGACCCGGCAATAGATATTGTGTATGGTTGTTCCATTTTAGAACCATGATGTATTTGTCCATCTTTTTCATTAAAATTAAGAACCTTCCCCAGCGGGTGCAAGGGAGGGACTTCAGAGGTGTTGAGACCACCCGAGTCTCGCATTACAGTTATATTTCCCTGAGGATCATTTTGTATCTGTCCGTTGGCTATTTGCAAGTTGATGATGGGTCCCTTTGATGCCATTGTAGCTGGCAGAGTAACTGGTAAGATGAATTTGGTATTTTGAATCTTAGGCATATTCATTGGAGTCAAAAATAGTTTATTGTTAGGGTTATTACCCTGATTGTTGGAAATAAGGATAGATTGATTTTCCGATATGTTTTTAGTGTTTGATTTTTTTACAGAACCGAGATAAGCTATGGCTTGTTTGGCAGGTGCTCCTGAAGCGATGCTGACTGGAACGATGACTTTATCACTTGCTTTTGGTTTCTGAATGACAATTGGTTGAGTAGCGTTAACGGGAGCTAGTATGGAAGATTTATTGTGTATGGGCAGTTTTGGTGCAATATTAGGTTTACTGCTGACACTTGATAACAAATGTAAGTTTGATTTACCGATAACCTGAAATTATACAAAACCACTATTTTAATACTAAATTCATTTTAATGTTAAGAAACAAAACAATGACAAAATTTGTGGGATTGTGTGCTACTTACAGGTCTCCGTACAATTATTTGTGGAGGATTTCCACTTGTGCTGGCCTGGCTGATGACCTCCGTGCTGGTGACTGGCTTCAGGCCTGTCGGAGTCTGGATGTAAACCACATGAGGCATGGGCCGCCCCCCTCCTCGTAGTTGGATGGAGTTATTGGAGGAACTTGGAATTTGTACAACTGTAGGGTTCGATCCTACTTGGACTTGAGATACGGGTGTAGAGTTGTTCATTTTAACTTGAACTCCAGATGAATCAGATAATTGAAGCTGTGAAGCATTGGAGACTGTCAGCTCTTGTGTACCTTCCATATTAGCAGCCCTCGAATTGGAACCCATATGGACATGAATGATGGAGCTGTGTAACTGCTGAGTGGGGCCGTGCAGAAGAGGCATAGAAGGCAATGTTGCGCTTGTCAACTGAATATTTTGGCCGCCGCCTGGAATTTGCAATGGAACATTTATTGTTTCGCCAGCAGATAATTGCATCGGCACACTGGTCGTGCCGGAAACTTGCAAAGGTAGACTGACCGGAGCTATCTGGAGTGGAACTGTGCTGGTAGGCCCGGACAGCTGGACAGGGACATTTATGTTTGAAGTGGAGCCAGGAATTTGGACTGGTACGTGCACAGTTGACAGATGCAGGGGGTAAGGGGAGTTACTTGCATGAATTTTCACAGGAGTGATGGACTGTGTGACTAAGTTGTGAGTGATCGACATAGAGTTCTGGGGCGCCTGCATCGAAGACACGATCATGCTGCTCGGGATTGGCGCCTGAAACGAGAAAAACAGCGTCAGAGGGTCAAGGCCTGTTGCGCCTCAAATCATGTACCTATTTTAGCAATTGGTTATACTTACACGCAATGTATTCAGAAGGACATTATTTTGTGATCCGTTCTGACGCGAATTACACCCAAATGACGTATTCACAGATTTTAATAGCCTCTTTTTCAAAATTTCAGTTTTAGGCTCATCAAACTTTTGAAGTGAATTACAATGCCGTTTCTCCATTTCTCGACTACGAGAACCACGACGAGTGCATTTCACACGTTCGGTTATCTTTTACAACACATTATTGATGCCCTGTAATGCATTTTAAAAATAAAATAGCGCAATGTGAAAAAGACAGAAACGCAACGTTGCTTCAAAGTATACATAAAATTATTCTTTTGTGTAAAATTTAAACCTCACATTCTTCATATTAAATTAAAGTCTAACCAAATTGTAACAAATTCTTTAGAATAAACATTTTTCTTCTGCGAATGAATTCGCACTCTATCAATTTTGTGGAGCTACTTTTACAGAACCCGAACCTTCTATATAAAAGTTCACGAAACACTATTTATAAAGTTTTCTACTTACATTTTATGACTATCATATAAAAAAGAATTAGGCGCACTTATTTCTCAATAGCGCAACATCGTAAACGTGTTGAAATCACTAAATAAAAATAAAATATGCTTGATGCAGCGACGATATTTACCTGCCCAGCAAAACTGATATCTGACAACTTAGCCAAAATAAAATGTCTCAGCAATACTATTAGGTTGGTACTTCCGACTTTTATAGCCAATCCGGAACTTTAGTTTTTGTGTCGAAGCTTTCGCGCGCTCACATAAAATAACTTTTGGTAGAAGTTCATCAATTAAAACTAACTTGGTCCCACCTTTCTTTTCCATAAAAATATAAAAATTGAATACATTGCTTCTAACAACATCATTTCCAATAAATAATTAAACTGAAGCTCAAAACAATGGTATGAGATTGATAAAGAATTCTGAAACCGTAATAGTTTGTAGCGAAACCATTTACGATAGGATTACATTCAGCGTTAGCGGTTATAATATTCATTATTCTCTTGCTTTGGGGCTACATCTCACTGTGCCAAACCACAGATTAGTATTGATGTAGCTAGCTATGCCAAACAAGGAACCATTAACCGCATCGCAACATTCGCAACACTGTCTCGGAGTATGCTGGGTTGCTGGCCCCCCTGATTTAGTAACTAAAACGCGCACAAAACGCGGCGCGTTAAGTTGACCTCTAAAAGATGGCCTATATTTCCCAGGAAATCGAGTTTTTTTTTTAGACCGAAGTATCTCGCCCTACGTTACTATAATATATAGTGCTAACAGACGAGACGCACTTGCAAGGAATATACTACTCTCTGCACACTTGGTTGACGGACCGCCGTCCAACTAACGGGAAAGAAAGAGAAAATTTACTCATAGGCGGCGGTCCATCAATCAAATCCATACGTCTGTTAGCACTATAACTTGGGAATGAACAGATTTTTAGTTGTTATTCTTTAGTTTCATCATGCCAAATTTGATTCTTGTATGTATTACCGATTTTACATTAAAGCAAATAGGTACAAAAAACAAACATCGTTTAAGTGTTCTTGAACGTGCTAGAGTGTAGGCAATTGTTATAATGGGGTGAAACCTTTGGAAACATGTATTTTATGATATTTCTCTAACTCCACAGAAGCCTCTTCTAGTCTTTGCCGTTTTACTATTGCATGCTGTGATTGCATGACTTGGACTTGACCGTTACGTTCTTTGCTTAACTCTGACTGTGACTTCTTTGACGATATTTTTTTTTTAAACTTGGCAAATGCAAAAGTCGTGCTACGCCAAAATTCTCCTAATAGGAAAGAAGAAAAAAACTGGTGTTGTAGTTTTGGCGCCAACGTGAAAAAACATCTCGCTTCATTGTATTAGTATTATTTACTTACGTATACTTGTGTGTTGTCGAGTGTTGTCTATCGTGTAATAATGGTGGATTATTATTTATTAAGTGTACGTGCTCGTTTGGGTAGTGATTTCGCGGTGAAACATGTCTTTTCGTGTTATTTCTATAACTCCAAAACCCCCTGTAAAGCCTCCACCTCTTTACAACTCTTTACTAGGGCTGACTGACTTGACTGTAACTTTATAACTTACTTTGCTTGACTACGACTTGCCTTGACTTCTTGGGTTGATGGCCTCTGCGACTTTATTATAGTCACAATTTCTGCAAATGTCCGTTTCAATTTCAATTCAAGTTCTTCTTCGTTGCTTCTTGGTTGCTTCGAACGGTATTGCCACAACTTGTCAAACGTGGATTTGGTTGACAGACCGCCGTCTGACCAACGGGAAAGATAGAAAAAAATTTGCTCTTTCTATCCCGTTGGTCCGTCAACCAAGTCATGATCAAGTCCGTCTCGTCTGTTATGGTGCTAACAGACGCTCCAACGCGGCTGACCTCAACCGCCGTCTGGCCAATGGGAGAGAAAGAGAGAGAAATATAATATTCTCACTCTTTCTCTCCCGTTGGTTGGACGGCGGTCCGTCAGCCGCGTTCGAGCGTCTGCTAGCATTATTAGCTCTATGAATAGCTGTTGATAATCTATGATGGTGTATCTGTGGTTCCCCCCCTTACCCTTATTATTATTATTGAAAATTCGCGAATTTGCTGGATTAAAATCACATATCACAGATATTTAATGAATTGGTGATATTTTAACTATTAGGGCAGGTTTTTAACGTTTAAGATATAAGTGAATGTGAAAATACCGAATAGAATTGAAGCAAATATAAGTGTCTGGCCGCTGTATCATATTGCGTACGTAGCCTGCAAGGAGTTACTTCGATTATTTTTCGCAATTATTCGACTTATTGGATATCTTCTTACCACACCGCTGGAGTTAAATGTTTACATATAAGTCTAAAAAGTAATTACCACTTTTACTCTCAGTAAATTTCAATTTGTTCTGAAATGTATGTTTGTCGAAACTTTTTTGTATTGGTTCTGTCAGATCACCTACATACCTAAATAAATAAATAATTATTAACATACATAATAATATATTACCACCTTTGAGTACTTTCTATTGAACCACTGATTACTTTTACTTGCAAAGTATTTTTGGTAGTTGTTATTTATCTCAATATAAAAGTTTGAATTTTACAATGTAACTTTGTCAACTCCACTTAAGTTATCTCCTGTTGTTAAGACTTAAGATCTTCAAGACCCAAGACTTCACTGATCATCTGCGTAAATTGGGATCCCGCCACCAATAAACCGGACAATCTCCAGAATATTTGCCTACTCGACTCTAAACAAGACATTGGCAAGTTGTGGCAATACCGCACGAAGCCACGAAGAAGAAATTGAATTGAATTGACTTAAGTTTTTTATTTGCTTGCCAATCCGGATCCAATAAATCAATACAAGGTCTTAAAATAATAATAATAAAGTACTATTGTGCATACAATTTACATTATCTGTTAAGTACAAGCATGAGTGAGTGCAAGTTATTTTGTAGACATGTTTTGTTCATCTCTACATAGTATAATTTGAAGTCGCTTTCCGCGTCTGCCTGTCTGTCTGTATGTCTGTATGGCCGCTAACTCCTCCTAAATCACGCAATGGATTTTGATCCGGTTTTCACCATCAGCTAGATACATTTTCAAGGAAGGTTTATATATAACTAGCGACCCGCCCCAGCTTCGCACGTAAATTACACCCGTGCGAAGCCGGGCGGGCGGGTCACTAGTTAATTCATAAAGAAGGTTAAAGAACCATATCAATACTGACCCGTTGTCATAATGAACATCTTCTTTTAACCCATTCAATCTATTGATTGGCTCCATCGGTCGGTTTACTGCGAGTCGCGACCTGCACGAGCCGAAGCGCCATACTGATGCTCAGTCTGTGTGCTACGAGACGAAGCCTCCTCGCTCAGCTCCATCGGTCAGTTTGCTGCGACCCGCATGAGCTAATGCATCTTACTGCTGCTCATTCCGGTCCTTCGGTTCGGTGCCACCCGCAGACCCATCGCCTCATCCTTCTGAAAACTGTTTGATCAAAAGAACTAATAATTTCCATTGTAGCGAATTAAATAATTGTGCAAAGCACGCGACTCGTTATACAGCAGGACCTCTTTAATTCGAACTCCAAAAATTTACTCCTCGTTCGGATTCGTGGAGCGTTGGAATTACAGTACAGACGATTTATAAGGTATTTTTTAATGAAATAAAACTAATACTATTATGAAATTTCAAATGTATATTCATCTATAAACACAACCATATCTACCTACCTATAACATAATATAAAGTGGAGTATATAAAGGAGTGGGACGTTCGGATTACAGAGGTCTTGGGATTAGAAGGAGTTCAGATTATAGAGGTCCTGCTATAGTTGATTGATTAGTTGGATGTTGTTCGCGAACAACACATTGCTACAAGTTACTGACACTTGTATTAGTGTCTATTAGTTTATAGTTTTTTGGAAATAAATCATCATCATTATCATCCAGAAGACATCCACTACTGAACATAGGCCTCCCCCTTTAACCACACACCTCCACTTTTGCATCCACTGGATGCCCGCGACTCTCACAATGTCGTCGGTCCATCTAGTGGGAGGCCTCCCTACGCTGCGTCTTCCGGTTCGTGGTCTCCACTCCAGAACGTTTCTTCCCCATCGGTTATCGGTTCTTCGAGCGATGTGGCCTGCCCATTGCCACTTCAACTTGCAAATTTGAACAGCTATGTCGGTGACTCTGGTTCTTTGGCGAATATCCACGTTTCGGATTTTATCGCGCAAAGAAACTCCAAGCATAGCTCTCTCCATTGCCCGTTGTGTGACTCTCTGAGTTTGGAAATAAATGTATTTGCATAGCATATTAGATGTTTAAAATTTTACAAATTTGTAAAAGGACTGCTTTATGAGCCATTTATTATTACCAGCCATCATATTTATAAATTTTTTCTTTTTTGCTGCGGTGCCTTTGCTACAAAATTTTCACGGCAGGCAGGCAAGAAGGCAGTATCATAATGGTGAGTGATTCTCTAATATGTTTGTAATTGTTGTTATAGTTAGCGGCAGAGGCTTGATGTCAGCACTGGAAGATGAGCAGCCAGCACCAGTACATGTCCGTTAACAGCACGCCCAGCACACGAGTCGGAGACATTGAACATATCAGTGAGATATTCACACTATATCATACCTTACAAAGAAACATTCAACACTATTGATGAGACAAATATTATAAAACACTGTTTTAAACTATTACGGTTGTTCACTAAAGTTATATGATTATTTACGGGATATTTACCGTGGTAAAGTTGTGGAATGAGCTCCCGATAAATAGAAAAATTATGAAAAAAGAGAAAATATATGTTAATAAAGAAATATCATGTTAATCTATGGCCCAGTGCATCATGTTGATGTAGGTTTACGCTCAATTTTTTTTTTGTAATAGGCTTGCGTTTTACCACCAACTCGCGTGATATTAAGCGATGATGCGGTTTACGATGGAACAAGCTTGCCCAGAAGAAACCAATTCGCTTGTGATTTGAAGACATCTAGATTGTATCTGTCGGGGA
This sequence comes from Agriopis marginaria, assembly GCA_932305915.1. NCBI lineage: Eukaryota > Metazoa > Arthropoda > Insecta > Lepidoptera > Geometridae > Agriopis > Agriopis marginaria. Next base: position 810,307 of record OW029919.1, read on the forward strand.
ACATATTGAGGCAGCGGAATCCACAGACTAGCAGTTTGCATAATAAAATTGGACTCGAAAGTGGTTCATACCCAAAAGTGTTAGCCCAAAGATTTTGCTTGTCTCATAGTTTGCAGATTTGACACCGACCCGAATCAATACAAAACAATGAAATGTGTAGTGTGTACCCTATTCATAATGTCTTGTACACTGCACAGCCGAATTTCAAGTATTCTATGAACACATATTTTTGCCTCCAATGCTCACCAACCAACCATTTCATTTCTAGCAAATCGTGCATTGCCTTGTTTATATTTATATGTAAATATAACATGTTAGCATTATGCTTAAAACTATCAATTAACAATCAATTTGTTACTTCAAAATTCTCAAGGAAACCTAAATTATTGAATCGAAGTGCATAATCTTTTTAATGCCTTTGAAACAGATATCACTTTTAATGGAATATATCAACAAGGCCGGATTTAGAGGTCCAGAGGCCTCGGGGCAACAAAAGATAGATCAATGATTTCTGTTATTTAAGATTAATATAATCAAATAATCATGTATGTATAAAGTACTGTAGGCTGTAGGTAAAGGTGAAAGAGCAAAAAAAAACAAATATCAAAGGATAAGATGCTTACTAGTGTTAACTAGTTGGAATTTGAAAGATTTTTTTTTCCGAAGTCTCTATTGTGGAGGCCCCCCGTTTGTGGAGGCCCTGGGGCTTTCGCCCCGGTTGCCCTCCCCTAAATCCGGCCCTGTATATCAATGTCACTGTTGGATACCAGGATTTCTTTGTATTGGCGGCTCATACTGACAATACGTTTATAATACCTAGTACCTAGTATTGCACTTTAACATCGATACCAAATGTCAGAGATGCAAATCCATCTCTTAAAGCTTCTCTACAGGAACCCCACATTACAGTATTACACAAGTCAGAGTAGTATGGCGATGGGCCCACTACTGGCGCAGCTACACACAAATGTTTTAGACATTCCAATTGACATTTAGGTGTGTCTGCCGCAGGTCACCTGTCTGAACACATAGGTTCTCTGTGCCTGTCGTCAGAGTACTCGGATGTGACTCTCATAGTGGAGGGGCAGAGGATCCCCGCACATAAAGTCATCCTCGCAGCCAGCAGCGACTACTTCAGGGCTCTGCTCTATGGCGGCATGAGAGAGGCTAACCAGGTCAGTATGTAAATGCTTACTAAAAGAAAGCTAGATTTATCGAGGCTCAGATGAGTGGTGTTGTGTTAAGCAGCGAAAAACTTTCAAAATAACAGTTAATTTTCATAGCACATCACGCCTTGCAAGTTCTTGTTGGGCGAAATCACGCCGCTCCAGCTGTAATGGAAAATAAGCAGTTGAGATAAAAGAAGAAATTATGAGTGGAGTTTAAGATTATTAACAAAATGTGTTGCATTAGAGCCGCGCCGCTTTCCGCGGCGTGTTTGTTCGCTCAGCTTGTTCTACAGATATCATAACAGGAAACGCTCTAATGAACTTTTTGACCTCATCCCTCAGTCCTGGTTTTACCACCGACCCGGCCGCCATCACCAGAAATATTCACACGTTAAAATATGTGGAAGTCTCGCATTGTTTTAATTTATTGTTTCTGCCACGTACCTTTAAATTGTGGAACTGTTTACCTTCAGCTTTTCCTTCGAAGTATAATCTGGTCTGCTTCAAACGAAGGGCGAATAGAGTCCTCAAAGATAGGCAATGCACTGACAATGGCCCGGGTATTGTAAGTGTCTATAAGCTATGGTAACCACTTACTACCCAGTCACTTGTTTGTTACTATTCTATTAAAAAGAATATTTTGTTCTAGGCCGAAGTGGAACTTCAGGCTCCCTTGCAAGCTTTCAAGGCTCTACTGCGGTATGTCTATTCTGGTAAGATCATAGAAAATGACTTGTAACTAATTGAATTTAGTATTCACTATCCTCGCTTTATCATCCCCACTAGTATTAAATGCAAAAGAAACTCTGTCTTTCAGGTATTTTTTCTCTTTGCAACATTGATAAACTGATCTTAATGAAATTTAGTATTTGACATCACAAGGACAAAAATGGGATACTTTCCACCCGGAAAATACGGGAAAACCGCGAACGAAATCGCAGGATGCGGCACGTAAAATTGCTAATTTTCCTCTGCATGAACACCATAATAATCGAAAGGAAAAGATGTTGCACATATTATTAAAAGGGTATTGCAGTAAGAATGGGCATCTCTGTTGATTATCGTACTGGTTGCAGGTCACATGGGGCTATCGCTGCTGCGCGAGGACACGGTGCTGGACATGCTGGGGCTGGCGCACCAGTTCAACTTCCAGGAGTTGGAGGCCGCCATCTCCGACTACCTGCGGCAGGTACTGGCGCTGAGGAACGTGTGCGCAGTTCTCGACGCAGCCAGGTATACCCACTAGCCAGGCGTACTGTGAATCTGCAGTGCAAGTACCGTTCTTTATCGAACGTCAAATTCGATAAAATGCCATAGAATCGATCACAGCAAGTACTGATCAAATGGCATTTTAACGAATTTGACGATCTCAACTGTAAAATTTGACGATCGATAAAGAAGGGTACTTGCACCGCTGAATCTTAAAAAAAACTCTATTGTATTCCGTTTAAAAGATGTGGCGTGTTCTGATGTACTGTATTTATTGATGATGATATAACAGCTGATAAGGTGAATGACCGCGCTCGCGGCACTTGCATACAAACAACAACTACTGCGAGTGCAAGTAGTCACCTCTATTTTGTGCATGATATTGAATACCTAGTTTCTGATTGTGGTTGCTTTTAGGGAGTTTTAGTAGTCTCTAGTTACAGGTTTGAGCCACCTTAGGCAGGCCACCAATATGTTCAATCTCCTGGGTGAAACAAACCCTTTTTTTTTCTTGTATAATATTACCCTTACAAATAGAGTTTGAAATATGTAAAATATAATCTCCAAATACACTGGTTACTATGATGGTTTAAGAATTAGAGCGATGGTGACATTGGTGACTGACCGGTAGCATGTGCGCTTTACAATCTGATGGTACCCGGTTTGATACTCGGCCTTGCACCAATAACTTAAATAAATTATGTGCAGTTATCAAAATCGGTGAAGGAAAACATCGTGAGGAAACCGGTATGTATAAGAACCTCAAAAGTTCAAAGACATAATTATGACATTCACCAACATGCACTGGGCCAGCATGGTGGATTAGGGCCAATCCTCTCAGAGAAGGCCTGTGTCCCAGCAGTGGGAACATGGTAGGCTGATAATAATGATGACACATCAGGCAGATCCTTCGTTTGTTTGCATATTGTTAACTGATAACGAATCTTGGTCCAACACAGATTGTATGGGCTGGATGCTCTGATGGACTACTGCTTCAATTTCCTGGACAAAAATGCGATAGAAGTCCTCCAGCACGACTCCTTCCTCCAACTTTCAGTCGTAAGTCTTCAATATTGTTTTATTGCTAGTAGTAAAAGAAAAAAAAGTATTCCTTAAAATCATTGTATATTAAAGTTAAATACCATTCACTCACTGACTCATCACGAAATCTCGAAACTACATGTCCTATGAAACCGAAATTTGTCAGGTAGATTCCTTATGGGCTGTAGAGATCTGCTAAAAACAATTTTGCAAAAGGGCCGAATTAGGAGGGTCACCTGTCTATTGACTCTCAGTTGGATTAGCATAGTGCGACGGTGTCAGAACCGCATGCACAAGAACAGCCAATAGGTCAGGGAAGTCGGTGACATTACCACTTACTGGGTGTGGGGGCTTGGGGAAATAGGCTAATTCTAATTCAAAGTGGGAATGATAAGACCTGCACTGACATTCCGCTTGGGGTGTATTGTGCATTTGCCCCTACCTGCCTACACAAACCAGCCGAGCTCCTTAAAATAACGAAGCACGGCTTTGGGTAAATTGGGTAAATAGGCTGTTTACGTATGTAGGGGTGGCCCATTGATTAGTAAAAGTTAAGTATTATAAATTGCAACTGATATGTTCATAGTCGCTGTTGTTCCCAGGAAGCCCTGCAAAGTCTCCTGGAGCGCGACTCGTTCTTCGCACCAGAAGTAGATATCTTCAAGGCAGTTTGCAACTGGTTCAATGCCAACCAGCTCTGGGTGAAGTCGGAAGGCGGACAGGCACAGGTGGTGAGAAACTGATTTTTAGATTGTGTCTGTTCTTTGATGTGCCATATCTACACAGATGCAGATACTCTTCCATGTTCAAGGGTGAAGATGGTCATGTTAGTCTGTTCCAAAGTTCAGCAGGAATTTGTGACAATTCTCGGTTGACATAGTGTGATGGGGACAGAACCAATATCGCATGCACAAGAATAACCAGGGAAGAATGCTGCCTGAATGGGTGTTCCCCGATGGTTACAATCTGGGTGTCTTCAAATCACGAGTAAATAGGTTTCTTCTAGGCAAGCGTGCTCCAACGTAGACCGCATCATCGCATAACATCAGGCGAGATGGTGGACGAACGCACGCCTATCTATACATCTATGCAATATTATAAAGAGGAAAGATTTGTATGTATGTTTGTAACGAATTGACTCAAAAAGTAATGGACCGATTTTAAAAATTCTTTCACCATTTGAATGCTACATTATCACTGATTAATATAGGCTATTTTAATAGGCTATATAACTATACCTGTGCGGAGCCGGGGCGGACCGCTACTTAGTAATAGAAAAAAATGTCACTCGAAATGTGCTGATACTTATCTGGAGCAGTAACTCGAAATGGAGTTCTAGTATCTCCAATATTAGAACGCCATTAATTCCGGTCCCGCGCTGTCTCTTGCCGTCGCCTGATAGTATGTCTATAAAGCAATTTGTTCCATCCCCAGGAGAAGATTCTAAAATGCGTCCGTTTGACCCTCATGAGTCTGGAAGAGTTGCTGACCGTAGTCCGTCCGTTCGCCCTCGTCACGCCGGACATGCTGCTTGACGCCATTCAGGAGAAGACGCAGACCAAGAGCACCGATCTGCGGCACAGGGGGCTGCTGGGTGAGTTTAATGATCACCACAAATGAGTTTTATTGTAGAAACTGACGGCCCCGGGTATGTCCTAAAATTGCGACCAGAACCACCGGAGGATGGGCAGCAGCGTCCTATTAGTACGGGAGGGAGGCCTTTGTTCAGCAGTGGATGTTTACGGGCTGATGATGTGATGTGATAGAAACAGACGTGGTTTTCACACATTTTATTTATATTACACGGGAATTACTCACGTAAGAAACGCGGTTGAAACTGTAGTCGGAGTGACCGATTTAATCTTACGTGAGTATTTCCCGTGTAATATAAATAAAATGACAGACTTTTAGTCTGTGGGTCCAATTTGATAGCCCGTTGGTCCAGTTGGTAGTGAACCTGCCTTCTGAGCTGGGGGGCGTGGGTTCGATTCCCACCTAGGACAAACATTTATGTGATGAACATTTGTGTTTGTTCTATATCTGTTTGTTAATATCTATTTGAGTATGTATTTAAAAACTATATATGTATGTATATCAGTCTCTGGCAGCCATATCACATGCTTTGCTTAGTTTGGGGTCAGATGACCGTGTGTGCAAAAATGTCCCAAATAAAAAAATAAAAAAAATTACTTGACTTAGAGGGAAAAAGAGAAAATGTTCACTGAATTTTTATTCAAACAATGTAGGTCCTAGAACTTGTTATGCCTTTTTAACCACCCTAGAGCTCAAGATAACAAGGGTAACGATTGGGAGTGCGCAGCTAATAACCAATTAAGCACTTGATGCTGCATTGATTCCACCACACTTATTATTTCTCTGTTCCTCAGTTCTGGAAGAGAATGTGGCGACGCCGAAGCGCGGTGCGCGCGTTCTCTCCGGCGACATGCGCTCCTCGTTACTAGACGGAGATACCGAGAACTACGACATGGAGCACGGGTACACTCGACACACTATCAGCGACGCGGCGGACAACCCCGGCATCCTCGTGCGCCTCGCCACTACCACCATCATCAACCATCTGCGCTTGCTACTGTGGGATCGTGACAACAGGTGATGATTCATTTTATTTATATTACGCGGGAATTAAAAGATTAAGCCGGTCACTCCGACTATAGTTTCAACCGCATTAGGCGGTCTTTTTCAAACAGTAGTTTTTTTTTTGGTAGGTGATGATTCATTACCAGTCCGACCTGTGGGCTTACTCATGTCACTCGATTTCAATCGTAATTTGGGGTTGGGATCAAAAAAATGCCATTTTGGTACTCTTGAATTCTAAACTAGCACACGATTGGAACCGATAATGGTGGAATTATATGGAACTAAATAAAATTTACTCAACTCGACGCTTTCGGTACTCTTGACGCGATTGAAGAGTACCAAATGGCATGTTTTCGATCCCAATCCCAAATTACGATTGAAATCGAGTGTCAAGAGTAAGCCCACAGATGGGAACCAAATTTTGCACGTGGTTAAGAGTATCCATCTGCCTCCTCCGTTGGAGCAAGAGGGATGAATCTCTACACTTAATCCAAATAAGATTCTCAAACCTTCAGCTTAAAAGTTATAATCTAGTTATAAGAATAAAAAAAAAACTTGCTTTATTACAATAAAACAGCAAGATCTAAATAATGAGACCCAGGAGATGGAACCACAAGGTGGTCGAGTGCATTGTGCGCTACATAATAGATAAATTTTGCCCGTAGTGGACATTTTAAAAGTCCATCATGAGCAAAATTTCAGTCAACCCAGTCTGTTCTCAGGGCATTTCTATATAATGTCCACAGCCACATTTTTGTCTAGGGCAATGGTTCCCAAAGTGGGCGATAACGCCCCCTTGTGGGCGCTGCAGGCCTAAAGGGGGGCGGTAAGAGACCCAGAAAAAAAAAAAGAATTAGAATTAATGTTTAATCTCCGCTAATATAGCTCACAATAATTGGTTAATTTAATTCGAAGTTATAGTGGTTTTTAAGTAGGTGAAAAAATGGGGGCGCTAAAAAAGAATTTATTCTCAAAGTGGACAGTAGACAAAATAAGTTTGGGAACCCCTGGTCTAGGATTAGGTTAATGTCATACTGATTTGCTGACTACATTCAGTGTTGTACCCCAAAAAAATATTTAATATAGCGCCGTTTTGTTGTTACAAAATACACTGGTTTAACTATTGTTCTCCTAAGTGGTACATGTTATTTGCAGATCATACGCGTACTATATCGAAGTATCGGTAGACCAGAAGGACTGGGTGCGAGTGATCGACCACAGCAAGCTGTTCTGTCGCTCGTGGCAGCGGCTCTACTTCGAGCCAAGGGTCGTTCAGTTTATCCGTATCGTCGGCACTAGCAACACTGTCAACAAGGTATGTACATGCTATATACAAGTAGCAGTGAACTAGAGAGACTGCGTGTGAGTGATCGACCACAGCAAGCTTGCGGCTAAGAACTACATTTCGATTATATTCCTGGGCCAATCAAAAAAATCAATGTCATGTGTTCAATGTGTGCCAATAGGCATGTGTTGTAATTATTTTTTATTACAGTATAATACAATTCTTTATCAATTCTATAACAATTCAGAAAATACAATGTCCTAAAGTGTCACATTATGCAGATAATTGAACATAAATATTGCAAATTGTCAATATTTTGGAATACTGTGTGTTCGAAAACCTCTGGTTCTGCAGGGAAACGCTGGATGCAGGCCGCTTCCAACCGGCCCTTTTGGAGATCGATGGGGGAGGCCTATGTCCAGCAGTGGACGTGCTATGGCTGAAATGATGATGATAATAAAAACTTCTGCGAAGTGTTTTGTTGCTGTCTGATGTACTTTCACTGGACATCAATGTAGAGTACATTGATGTCCAGTGTAGAGTACATCAATGTAGAGTACATTGATGTCCAGTGTAGAGTACATCAATGTAGAGTACATTGATGTCTGGTGAGAGAATATCGAAGACGTTGGCACATCAAAGGTAGAATCCTGTATGGGTTCAATAAGAGGCAGTTGTTTTTACGATTAATTAATAAAATATGTTAATTAATGCATCGGATCTTCATGATCTAATTCCCTCCTGCCCAATTTTCTTTCGGACTGCCAGAGCGGGCACAAAAAATCGACACCGCTTTATGGTTGGTATTCCGAAAACGCGAACGAAGCGCTTTGATTCCACTTTTATTATGCGAACTGCTAGTCTGTGGAATGCGCTGCCTGAATGAGTGTTCCCCGATGGTTACAATCTGGGTGTCTTCAAATCACGAGTGAATCGGTTTCTTCTAGGCAAGCGTGCTCCACCGTAGACCGCATCATCGCTTTACATCAGGCAAGATGGTGGTAATATCTCCGATATTAGAACGCCATTGGTTTGAATATGAAAAAATTATATACTTGCGTGTGTTGTTCAGGTGTTCCACGCGGTGGCGCTTGAAGCGCTGCACACGGCGCGCGTGCCGCCGCTCTGCGAGGGCCTGGTGCGGCCGCTGCACAACGTCGCTACCGTCGAACTCTCCTCCGTCGTCATCGAGGGCATCAGGTACACCCCTTTCGTACTTCTAGCCACCTGCACCTTTCTCCATTTATGTGGGGTCGGACAGTATGAACGTTTCTAGTGTACATAATATTATTAGTCATCATGCCTATTCAAAAATATGTGGCAGTCGTTCCCGCAACGCGCTGCTGAACGGCGACACGGAGCACTACGACTGGGACCAGGGCTACACGTGCCACCAACTCAACTCGGGCGCCATCGTGGTGCAGCTCGCGCAGCCCTACATGCTCTCCTCGCTGCGCATACTGCTGTGGGACTGCGACTACCGGCACTATTCCTACTACGTCGAGACTTCAGTTAACTACTGGGACTGGGAAATTGTCTGCGACCGCACTAGAGATGCTTGCAGGTTACACTCGCTTTTTAATTATGTTCATTATTGAGATAGTGGTCATTGCATTATGGTTATCGATGGTACATGGCCACTCTCTTGTGTAATAGGTCCTAGGGCTGCTTCTGGTGGCTAGTTGCATAGCGCGCACATTGAATCAAGGTGCCTTGCAGTTGAGACTGGCATGCAGAATTTTGTATTTAAAGCATGTGAGAGAAAGGGGGCGCCCATTAATTACGTGAGGTGTTTAGGGGAGGGAGAGGTCGAACCGAATCTCACCCAACCTCACGTGGGAGAGAACAGGGGGGTCAAGACAAATATCACCCAATTTTTTTCCCGTAATAAGCGTGAAAACTTGGTTAGATTAAGTAAAACATGTTTCTCCAATAAAATATGTATCTACATAAAATATAATCTGTAATTATTAGATATATTTTAATATTAATTTATTCCAATAATTATTGTTTTTTTTTAAATCTGTAATTACGGATTGATTTTGTAATTATTAGATATATTTTATTTATATATTGTATAAATAAAGTATATCCAATAATTACAGATTGACGTATTTACACAAAAAATACGCATTCTCAGTGGGGGAGGGGGTCGAGACAAATTAATTACTTACCAACAGGCGAGTTGGTGGTCAAACGCGGACTTATCAGCGTTAAAAAAAAAAAAATATCTCACGATATCTCACCAAGGCGGGAGGGGGGTCGAAAAGTTTCCAAAACCACCTCACGTAATTAATGGACGCCCCCAAAGGCGCACCAAGTGATGGTAATAATATCTTCTGTGTAATGCGACGTAATGCGTATAATGTAATATCTGTTAGTGGAACATGCATGCAGCCATTCACCTTGTATCCACTGTTACCGGCACAGACTATCTGTCGTTGTACGTTTTTTGTACATTAGCTACATACACTACCAATCAGTGCATGGTCAATCATATTCAAGAAAGTTTATAGCTTTTTATAATATTACTAGCATCCATCCACGGCTTCGTCTGCGTGGACTTTGACTTCAGTCACGATGATAATCCCACGGGAACAGTGTTTTCGGGATAAAAGATACATTATGTGTTAATTCAGAGTATAACCTATCTCAGTATATGTTTTTATTGTCTCGCAGAAAGTGTGAAAAGTAGAGTATTTTCCTCAGGGATAAAGGTGTCTTCGTCTTGGGCGTGCTTGAATCCCGAGCGTAATGAAGAATTCTCTACTTAACTCCCTCGCTTCGCTCGCTAATGAAACCTTTACATACTACTATTTATATATACTTTCATGTTTAACTACTGACATATTTATTATGTGACCCATTACAATGAGATTCGTTTAGGAAGTAATTAGCCTGGTTTGGTTTCAGATCGTGGCAAGTAATCTATTTTACACCGCGGCCCGTTTCCATCATACGTATCGTCGGCACTAACAATTCTGTCAATGAGGTAATTATTGCTCTTTACTTACAACCCACTACAAAATTATGAAAAACTAATGATTCTTGTTTTGAATGGCATACAAATGATTCTTGTTTTGAATAAATAGCAAACAAATTATTCTTGTTTTGAATGGCAAACATGATTCTTGTTTTGAATAAATAGCAAACAAATTATTCTTGTTTTGAATGGCAAACAAATGATTCATGTTTTAAATGGCAAACATGATTCTTGTTTTGAATGGCAAACAAATGATTCTTATTTTGAATAGCAAACAAATGATTCTTGTTTTGATTGGCAAACATGATCTTGTTTTAAATGGCATACAAATGATTCTTATTTTGAATGGGATACAAATTATTCTTGTTATGAACGGCAAGTAAATGATTCTTGTTTTGAATGGCATACAACGTTACGATAAACAATGGTTTATGACGCCAAGAGCACATAGATTCAAATGTGTTCTGTGGTAATGTAATGTTGGGTTGTTCCAGGTGTTCCACCTGGTGCACCTGGAGTGCCCGGCGCAGGTGGAGGAGGCGCGCGAGGACCCCGCCACCAAGAAACAACGCCCTTCGCATGAGAACAGGCTCAACCCACCCAACGGAAATGGTAAGGACGACATCTGTGACGATATAACCACTTGACAGCTAGTACTTTTCCCCAATCACGAAAATAGTACACTTCTACTTTTTTTTGGGTAGGGATTTATTGCTCTTTAATTTTAAAGCACCCGTACTTAATAGCTATGCAGTTTTTACCCCCGACTTTGCGTTCCTTGCTAATATATATATGCCAGTTTTAGTTTATAGCCGCAAAAGATCAGTGGGCTTACTCTTGACACTCGATTTCAATCGTAATTTGGGATTGTGATCGAAAACATGCCATTTGGTACTCTTCAATCGCGTCAAGAGTACCGAAAGCGTTGAGTTGAGTCGATTTTATTTAGTTCCATAAAATTCCACCATTATCGGTTCCAATCGTGCGCTAGTTTAGAATTCAAGAGTACCAAAATGGCATGTTTTCGATCCCAATCCCAAATTACGATTGGAATCGAGTGTCAAGAATAAGCCCACAGATAAGAGAAACATGACATCAAGTGAGCTGTTGTCAAACGCCTAGCAATAAAAAATAAACAATCTTTTCATGTTGATTGGGTACCCATTTTGTTAAAAGGTACTAAACTTTTTTTTTATGTATGCTGTTTTCACTCCAAGTAGGACATACACTAAGGCTCATATTGTGTACTGTTTAATTAAGTTCTACATGTGTATTTCCAGTTCTGCGATCCTATAATTAAAAAAAAAATAACTTTCGTGTTTGTTGTGCAGGGTCGGGGACGCCCCCGCCGGTTGCTGAGCGTCCCTCCTCGCCCGCGTCATCCACCTCCAGCTCGGTGGGCTCGGGCCGGGCTGCGGCGCGGTCCCGCTCGCTGCCGCCCGCCGAGACCGCCACTGAGGCCGCCGAGCGGTACGACGAATGAAACACCCTGCACCTCCATGTTCTGTCATACGCATAGAACAATCAACATCGACACAACGCCTGACAATGTCGACGACCGACCCAGCCGTGGCAGCCGTCTTTCTACCTACACTGAGGTCGGCGGAGTAGCCGCATCACCTGCCTCATTTCCACTCCTTGAACAGACTACGGCAACACCTAGCAGTCTACTAAAACAGAGGCGATTAAGCAATGTATCTAATACTTTAACAAGCTATATAAGCCTTGTGCAGCGACCAAAGTTAATAATAACCACTTGATCGCGCATTTAGTCAAAATTCTCTTTTGCAAAAGTAAGCCAATTCGGGCGCGGTGGGGTATCGAATGGCGGCTTGTGATTGGAGACTAAAAATGTCATTCTTCGATTCGCGCCGAGGAATCAAGTATTTTGACACGCGCAAAAAGCATCACAGACATTCTATTCTGAAAACCTTCACTCTCAGGTCTATTAGCGGCACAAGGATACATAATTTTCTAGTTATTACAACAACGTAATCTAGTAAAGTAATCTATGTAAATGCAGTTTCTCTGTTTATGTTTTCATGTCTGTAGCAGGTAAAAGAAGAAAGAAACAAAATTTGTAAAATGTTTAGTTATTTAGTATGTAAGCTTATTTTTTCTAGTCTATTATATCGGAATGGTTATGTAATGTAGCATGCTTGGGAATAAGTTTCACTTCCGTATACTCCAGAGTAAATAATAAATAGCTTGTACAGACGACAGACTTTTTAGTCCACCGGCATGGAAATGACAGGTGAAAAGTCTGTGAGTTCAAACTAGGATGATAATTTTATTGTCCGCGGTTTGCATTCAAAACTGTTTTTCGGACGAATATATTATATTTCCGCTTCGTCGCATCAATTACAATAAGAAATTAGGGATCAATTATTAATATTTCACTTTACAAAAATTTGTTAATGATAATAATTTAACCCAAACTTTTTTAATTTTTAATTAGTAATAGGCTTGCGATTGACCTCCAACTCGCCTGATGTTTAACCTGAACCAAATAAGTGATTAATGTGTAATGTTTTTTTTAACACACACACACACACACACACCAACCAACAAATTAGATTTAGGTATAACATTTTTTTAGTAATTTTTTTTATTTTACTTGATATGATGAAACGGAAATACGTCTAAGAAACAGTTTGAAGATAGACACACAGTTCCCACAAACAACAACAGTTACAACGGTTACAAGACAAGTTTGTAACAGTTTCCACAAAGGAACGCCTGGTTGAATCTAGCTAGGCTGGCTGGCCCTTATTATTTAGTAGGAATAGAATTAATAGGGGAACACAAATTATGAATAAGGTAAACTATTTTTGTACTATAATTTTCAGTGTTATGTCACTCACAGACATCTTTTCTTTAGCCATGAATACTACAACGATTTTAATTTAATGTTTTGTATTGATTAGGTTGTGAAACAATTTAGTAGGGGTTTTAATTAGTGAAAATATGAAAACAATCATGATGGAAATATGGACTGATGATGGGATTGAGACATTTCCAAATTATGTTTTTACGTCTACTTATGTTATAAGGTATATGTCTTAAAAATATGTAATTAATGTTAGTGTAAAAGGTATTGCATATCAACGTTTTGCGATGTCGTTTGTTAGGGTCTGTTTGTCTAAGGGCAAATGACAGCAGAAGCTAAGTAAAACAACACAGCTCATGACTTCAGAGCAGTATTATAATAACAGGAAACAACCTGCTTTTGCCTTCAGAGAATATAGACCCTTGGCTACTGTGATAAAAGGTAAAAAAAAGGTATGTTGTTATAAGATAGAAGTGGGATTATTTCGAAAAGCTAGTTGTAATTTTAGAGTTAGACAGCATAATTGAGCTTTCAATAGTTAGGTATGTTTTAATAAAAGTTAATTTTGTCTCATAAAAATGGTTTTTTATTTCAGACTTGTTCACGCCACAGATCTTTAGCCTACATGAAATAGGGCCAAATCTCATCAAGATAGCGGCCCACAACTCTCAGGAAATAATTTGTTAAATGCTGTTTAATGGGACAAACTGATGGTTGATTGCCATCTCGGTGTGAATTGGGTTTAGTATCACAGTGATAGAATTTCAGTATTAGATTTAAGTGACTTGGGAACCTCTTTCCTTGATAGCAGCCTTAGTTCTTTTCAAAACCCGTTCAGTTTGCACAATATCTGGATTATTTTCTTCGGCAAATTCATCCAACCTTTTCCTCAGTAACTGTTTTAGTTCTTCTATACTCTCCTTGTTATGTAACGCTGATATCCCTATTATATCTTCAAAAGATATGACATTTGTTGGTCTTATTTCTTCTGGCATTAAGTGCAATTCTTTGCTTATATTTTGATAAGCTTCTTGTATTCTTTTAAAAGTTTCTTCAGAATCTTCTAAATCCATTTTATTGACTGCCAGAATAGCAGGCTTTTGAAGTAACTCGGGATCATATAGTTCGAGCTCTTTGTTGAGGAGTAAAACAGTTTCCAAACAAGACCTGGTTGGATGTTTAGGACTGAGCTGGAAGCCTTTGACGTCAGCTATAAATAAGAGTAATTTGGTCCTCTCAACGTGTCTCAGAAACTTATGGCCAAGTCCTACATTGATGTGTGCTCCCTCGATAAGCCCTGGAAGGTCTGCTATTGAGATCTGTCTCATGTCTGGATACATAATAATACCTTTGTTTGGTTTGATTGTTGTGAATGGATAGTTGGCTATTTTAGGTTTTGCTCTGGATATGGCTTTTAGCAAAGAGCTTTTTCCCGCATTCGGGAACCCGACAAGACCAATATCCGCAATCAACTTCAGGTCCAACCTGATATGATGGACTTGACCATAGTGTCCGAGGAATTGATTTTTAGGATTTCCTCCCGGGCCTCCTCTGGCAATAATTACTGTTTGATCTACCTCGTCAATCGAGCCCAAAACCTTACCCTCCTCAGTGTGGATTGTGACGCCAAGGGGCACTTCCAATTTTACGTCAGTACCTGGTTTACCAACTATTTTAGTTTTCCTGCTATCTTCGCCGGGTCCAGCATTTATTGTCTTGCCGCGAAATAAAGACATGATATTTTTTAGGTTCGCGTCTTCCTTTCCTACACAGTAGACGCATCCTCCCTGTCCTCCCAGACCTCCAAACTTTGGGAGGCCCGTTCCACCAGTCCCACCTTTGACATGGAGTCTGACTGAATCAATGAATTTAGATCGTAGATAGTTTCGGGGCTTCTTGAACTCTTTAGCAGCAAACAGCGTTCTTAGGATAAAAACCATTGTGTTATTTCAATTTAAAGTCGTTAGCACGATAACATCCTTGCTCACAAATCTTACTTTTCAAGACAAGATTATCCTTGGATTATCCTCTCCTATTATATTCTCTTTGATCCTCTCGTTAGAGAGTAGTATATTCCTTGTCCTATATTATATTAAAAATTATTTAAAAAGTACTCTTTGGACGAGCTTTGCTTTGGACAAGAATTGACAAGCAATACAAGCATTGAATTTTCATGTTTTTTTTTGGTTATTTGCTATCTTTTTCTTACAAATGTCATATTCTAGATTGTCGTTTCATTCTATTGCGAATGCTATAGAATAAAATAAAGAACATTAGTTTGTCCAAAAACAGCTGACAAACCCAAGAAAGTTTTAGGGTATATATAAAATCCTTGGACAAACCAGACGGGTGTCTATAATGTACAACATGATATTTGCCGACATGATAATGTACGGGAAGGAAAGCACAGGCAGTAATTCATGTACAGTGCTTCCAAATATCATGCTGTACAATCCATGTCGTACAATACTGGCTGTCAATTATCGGCTCGTGTCAATAATGTACGGCAAGGAATGCACAGCCAGGATTGTACAGCCAATAATCCATGGACGTGGGAAAAGTCCACGTTTTATCGGGCTGTACATTATTATGCCGTATTTTATCATGTTGTGCAATACGGGCCGTGTTTTGTTGACACAGGCCGAAAATGTACGCCCGATAATGTACAACATGATAAAAGGTGGCATCCCGCCGTATTGGCTAAAATGACTGAAGGGTCTCTGCTCTTATTGGCTGTTGAGTCCGTGAACTCTCTCGATTCCATGCTTCGTTTGAACGAGAAAGTGTAAGATACTCACAGATTAAATATGGAACTCGTAGTACTCGTACGATGTACTCTATGGAGATGGAGATAGTAATAAAAAAGACATGGCGGATCAAAAGTTTGGATCAAAACAAATTAACCATGATTCACGTAAGATTAAGCCGGTTACCGTTTACCTGGAGCGTTACATTCTCTATGCCTGGATACTGAGCTGGATCACATTAAAGGTGTGCTGTACTGTATAGCAACGGGTATAAATGGAAGCAGAGCTGGCGTATTACAAACTCGATGGCCGGGACATGTCGGACACCGGTAGAGAGAGTACGGACAGTATCAGAAACTTGTTACGCCGGAGGTACATCATCAAGACGATCTTCCGTCCTATAGGGCAACTCATACAGCTGCTCCGCCTCCAAAAGATAGAGACCCATTGGGAGTTCCCGGTATTTATATGATCCCCTGCGAATGTAAATGTTGCGTTGGCGAAACTAAGAGGAACTTGTCCACAAGACTCACGGAGTATAATATACGTTCCATGAAGAAGCTCGACACCAACGGTTCCGCGGTGGCAGAACATTCTCTAGGCTCCAGCGCTCAGCATTATTATTAGGTTCGACAGAGCGAAAGTGCTTGCACGGGAGAAATTCTTAGTGCCCCGGAAATTCAGAGAAGCCATCGAGATCAGTCGACGTCCAACTTTCAATAGGGACGGAGGATGGAACCTGCCACTGACTTGTCTTCATGGAGTTTTTGGGAGTTCACACAGGAAGATTCGAGTGGGGAAGAGCTCCAGTGCGCGCCGGCGCAACATATTTCGTTACGCGCCCTACCCCCGATCAGCAGCTGTTGTGCGCGCCGTGTGGCGACCCATAGTGCAAAGTGAGATACAGCTGCGCGCGCGCATTTACCTTGAAAAAGACCGCCTAATGCGGTTAAACCATAGTCTGAGTAACTGGCTTAATCTTTTGTGAGTAATTCCCGTGTAATATAAATAATATTATGTTTTTGCATCGAGATACAATACATAATAGAGTCACAATCGTGCCAAAAATATCCGAACCAAAACTTGGCGCACGCTTCGAATCGCGCATACTTTTTGTTTAGTTACAAGGTAACCGCGATCCGACTACAACGCCGCGCGATGCCAAAGCTACGATGACAGCGGACAACTAACGTTGAACACTATGCAAGCGATACGTCTAAATTGGTGTAAATGTGGCATTGTGAACTATATAATTGTTACAATGTATGTACAATGACACTCTGGACGTTTATTGCCTGTTTTCACTGAAAGATTGTGTCTCTACAGGAATTGTATCTCGATGATGAAGCGGCAAGAATTGAAATCATAAATTGTCACATAAGTCAAAGGAGGTTGCTATCGCTACCAAGGAGGTTGCTTAAGGCCAATAACACAGGTGAAACACCCCTTGTCCTCAAGTAATTTTCCATTGGAAGATTAATCATAGAGCTGGAATGAATGAAGTGTAAATTATTAATATTATTATTTATTTATTTATTAACTAAAACGGCACACAACGCCAATTACATCAGTCAATCAAAAATTAAAAATTAAAGTTGTATGGAAAGAAAGTAAATGTACGTGCGATTTCTCATTCTCCTCGGCCGCTATACTCACGCCATAGAACCAAGATATTCGGATGCAGATGGGCCACTGGTGCCCCATCGCACACGAGCCGACATAATTATATAAAAATTAATCCCTATTGACCTTGATCAGGCCATAACTTGAGAATGACTTTACCGATTTCAGCTGCTGGCCTTCCTGGAGGAGACCGAGTGGTTGAAGTAGCTGCAGCCGGTTCACACCATAAGGGCCTATGGATGGCCTAGTTGCGGTAAATGCCCTCACCACAATGCTGTCGCTGCCGCAGCAGTGTGGCGGAACAACGAAATAATATCCTTGGGTCACCGAGGACGCTTCGGGAGGCCTGCATGGCATCAGCGAGCTGCTGACCATCCAGGAGGAGACCGGGTGGTTGAAGTACCTGCAGCCGGTTAACGCAAAAAGGGTCTATAGATAGCCTAGTTGCTAAAAATGCCCGCTCCAATATGCTGTTGCTGCCTGAGACAGCCAGCCCGTCCCATTGCTGATGGTTTAAAGAGTCCAAACTACGTCATAATTTACATTTTTGATAGGAAGTGTCCTTTTGTCCATAATATCGGTGCGATATATCATGATCAAGAACAAATAAACAGTAGTGTTCCTTATTTAACACTGCAAGGGGTTTTATTTGAAGATAAGTTCGCATTCCGAGAGCATAACGATTACATCATAAGTAAAAGCACTTAACTATTCTTCGTTTCCCGAATCACTAAGAAATTCAAAACTTCATACAGTTTTTTAAACCTATATTATTCTTTAGTCTGTAGCATTCTAGAGTAAAATTCGGTCATTTGGTCTCCACATTATAATGTATGCAGAAAGCGCATTTAACGCGCACATAGTAAGTGTTTAACTATACAATGTTATAGACAGGGATTGAACCGAAAACTCATAACACATATTCCGAGAAGTTGAATAAGTTTCATTTACAAATATTTAAAACATGAGGCACTTATACTTTACCTACCTATTTAAAATTTTACATTCAAAGATAGATTCCCCATCTCAAGTATTACCTATAACGTTACTCAAAAAGTTTGCAACCACTATTATTTAAAACCGAAATCTTTCTATCTGCACACTTATAAAAATAATACTTCTTTTTTAACCGACTTCAAAAAAGAAGAGGTTATCAATTCGACTGTAGGTGTTTTTATAACCCTGTAGATAGCCACGACGTAGTAGACCTCTACATAGCATCAGCGATGAGAGTGCGAGAGCTAAGAAAGATGACTTGACTAAGCATGCTAAAGCCGCTTTCCCAATTATTGGCAGGAAGATCACCAACAACCTATTGAAGTTGCAACGACAGGACCTTCGCCTGATGGTAGGCCTTATGATGGTGTTATTAGTCATTGCAACTTGATTAGTTACTTGTATAAAGTTGTATAAGCTAGGAGCCACGGACAGTCCACTGTGTAAATTTCAAATGTTTTTGTTAATATCATGTTTGACATTAGGTATCATAAGAACTATTTTATAATCTTCCGATGTAAGCAGACGGCTGAGCCAATTTTTTTTTTTTTTTTTTTTGTTTCAATGGTGACATGGTAAAGTTTTATTAGCTATAATTTAAGAAAATCTGTTCAACCGTTTGAAAATTATTAGCTCTTTTATCAGGGTTTATAAAACAAAATAATAAAAATGTCATATATACTTCATTTCTCTGAATATAAATAAACTAGCTGTTGCACGCGGCTTCACTCGCGTAGTATTGAAATCTATACTCTACTACCTCCCGTCTTTTTAGTTTCAGTCTCGCATCCGTCCTGTATTCCACTCTCCTCTTGTACCACCCTTTCCGCTCCAGTTCTGCATTCGCCCCTAAATCAGGGCCGGATTTAGGGGGGGGGGCAACCGGGGCTACAGCCCCGGGGCCTCCACAAAAGAGGGGCCCACAATAGATATTTCTAGGTAAAATTTTCTAATCATTGTGCAAAATTATAACCGGAAATAACATCCAAGTTAGTGTATATCCTTATATATAAAAAAAAGCATTGTTTGTTGAATTAATTTCATTTGTCTCGCAATAAATTTTTGTAAGGCAGGTGTAGTAATTATTAGTATAGGCTCTAAGTGTGTGTGTGTGTTTGCTACAAATAAAATATTGTCTATTGTAACAAGTTTTTTTTTTAACCTAATTTAAAAATCACTTAAACTTTCGCATTTTGAACACGTTTTAATGTTTATTCATCATTTCAGCCATAGGACGTCCACTGCCATACGTAGGCCTCGCCCATCGATCTCCAAAAGGGCCGGTTGGAAGCGGTCTGCATCCAGCGTTTCCCTGCGGTCTCTTTTAGGTCGTCTGTCCATCTTGTGGGTGGACGTCCTACGCTGCGCTTACCAGTCCGTGGTCTCCATTCCAGAACCTTTCGGCCCCATCGGCCATCTGTTCTGCGTGATATGTGCCCTGCCCACTGCCACTTCAACTTGCTAATCCGGTGAGCTATGTCGGTGACTTTCGTTCGTCTACGGATCTCCTCATTTCTGATTCGATCTCGTAGAGAAACCCCGAGCATAGCCCTCTCCATAGCTCGTTGTGCTACTTTGAGCTTGCTTATGAGGCCCATAGTGAGAGACCATGTTTCAGTGCCGTATGTCATCACTGGTAACACACACTGGTCGAAGACTTTCGTCTTAAGGCACTGAGGTATTTTAGATGAGAAGACGTTGCGAAGTTTACCGAACGCTGCCCAGCCGAGTTGGATTCGCCGATTGACCTCTTTCTTGAAGTTGGACCTACCTAGTTCGACTGTTTGTCCTAGGTAGACGTACGCGTCAACAACTTCAAGAACTGAGTTCCCAACTGATACTGGGGTGGGCACAACATGGATATTTGACATGACCTTTGTCTTGTCCATGTTCATTTTAAGGCCCACCTGTTGGGAGACTCGGTTGAGGCCTTCGAGCATTATGCTGAGATCTTCCATCGATTCTGCCATGACCACAATATCGTCGGCAAACCGAAGGTGAGTGATGTACTCGCCGTTGATGTTGATGCCTAGTCCTTGCCACTCCAGGAGCTTGAAGGCATCTTCCATTGTGGCAGTGAACAGTTTCGGAGAGATAACGTCTCCCTGTCTCACGCCTCTTCGCAATGGAATTGCCTTCGAACTCTGCTCCTGTACTCGGACCGACATGGTGGCGTTATTGTACAAACACTTCAGCACTTCGACATACCGATAGTCAATACGGCATCGCTGGAGAGACTCGAGCACCGCCCATGTCTCGATCGAATCAAAGGCTTTCTCATAGTCCACAAACGCTAAACATAGTGGCAAGTTATATTCTTCGGTCTTCTGTATAACTTGGCGTAGCGTGTGGATGTGGTCTATGGTACTATAGCCTTTTCGGAAACCGGCTTGTTCGATAGGCTGGAAGTCATCGAACCTGCGATCGAGACGATTCGTGATGACCCTGGAAAACAGCTTATAAACATGGCTCAGAAGCGAGATGGGTCTGTAATTCTTCAGCAAGGTTTTATCACCTTTCTTAAAGAACAGCACCACCACGCCTCTGTTCCATGCTTCTGGCGTTATACCTTCGAGTAAGACAGAATTAATGTTTATTAGGACAAAAAAAAAACGAAATAAAAAAAATACGGGCCTTCCACTTCTCTGTTGCCCCAGGGCGTCCAGTCCTCTAAATCCGGCCCTGCCCTAAATCCACTCTACTCTCGTTCGGCTCTTTCCGCTCCATGCCCGAATCCGTCCCGTAATCTACTCTCTAAGAGTGCAGGTATTCGTATCTCATATGTCTGCTCTAATCATCTATTAAAAGTTGAAGACGCGAGGGTCGGACATAAGCAAGGATCATGTCAGGTTCTCTGTGCTTACCCCTAAGTGAAGCCGGCCTAGTAAATACGTCGACTTACATGGCAACTGCGTCAATCCCGCGGAGCCAAAAGCCCCAATACGGGAAAGAAGAAAAAAAAGTACGTAGAGTAATCCTTGACATTGAGTGTTTTTTTTTTTGTTAATTTTGTCAATGACCATGGATACAAAGTCTTTCAGTCATAATATTATACAAGTTTACATCGTATTAAATTTAATAGCGTCAAACAAGTCATAGTCACAGTCAGAGACAAGCAAAGTAAGCCACGGTCAATTCAAACTGCCCTTGTAAAGTGGTGGAGATTTACATGAATGAGGCTCCTATGGAGTTTTGGAAACAACGCGAAAAGACATGTTTCAACTCGTCATATCACTTTCCACACTCGAGCACGTTTACGAGCACTTAATAAATAATAATTCACCATTTACTACACATTAACACTCGAAAATACGATAAGATTTGCGATTGTAATAACTAATTATAAATATGCAAAGTGTCTGTGACTGTTTTATTCATGCGGCGAACCCAAAAGCCAGTCGGGCATTAAACAACCACTATTATTGTCAACGGCGTGTCAACAGCTTTGTAATTAAAACACGGTGAAATCATAAAATGATAAACAATTTAGACAAACCGGTGATAGGATATGCCTCCTTTTTTTAAATTAAAATCTTTGTTAGCTAGGCGAGTTTAGGCGACACGTAATTACAGCGCAAGATGGCATTGTGCGTATCGCACCACGAGAAGGTCAGTTTTAAACTTTAACAAAATGCCGTTTATAACCTTTTGGATTAATAATAATCTTGACGAATTATTGCATTCCTTCCTATGTAGTTATTATTATGACGTTTTGTTTAAATGTGTGGAACTGGCTACAACCAAGGATTTTATATATACCCTAACTTCCTTGGCTACAACAGATTTCTTGCAAAAATGCATTGACAGCCGTTTTATTTTAAACGAAAAAAAAAAATCTCTTCTGTGGGGCATACTAAAGACAGTAAAATACGGAAGACGAGGCGGTATGGCCTAATAACTATAGTCTGGTCCATACCGAGCGAAAAAAAATGATCCATCGTAATTATTGGTCTGTGGTTGCAGTCGATCCTTGCGCTTGTTCTGCGATTTTATCTTCGATATCCTTTTGTTTTTTCGACCTTAGCATTGTTTTACGGACTGATTCTGCTTCTTTTAGTGTTAACCACAGTGTTAACACACGTATAGTATGGATATGGTTGAAGTCAACCGTCAACGGCGTGCGTCCATAGACAATTTGTCTATGGCCGTACCAAATCCGTCCATCAGGGTGCGTTTACGGCACTTATCCAGACTAAAACTTATACTCACAGATAAACATCAAAACACCTTACGAAGCTAAAATTTGGCAGGTATATTTCTTTCTTATGGGGTGTAGAGGTCCGTTAAGAAAGGATTTTGCGAAAGAGACGAATTAAGGGGGGGGGGGGGGGGGGGATGTTGAAAGTTTGTATGAAAGTCCTTTGTTTTTGATGTCAGCGACGTAAAATTTAGTATTCAGATTATTGGTAAAATAAATAAATACTGTATAATTGTTTTTCCGAAAAAGACGGACTAAAGAGGGGAAAAGGGGGTTGAAATATTATATGAAAGTCTACGCGTACGAAGTCGCGGGCAACAGCTAGTATTAAATAAACTTGTCTAATATTACGACTAAAGGACTTTGTATCGAAAGTCATAAAAGTTTAACAAAAAAAAATGGTAGGGGATCCCCTCAAACTCGTAATCAAAGAAAGTATCTCGTAATAAAATATAAACCCGCCGCTCTACTATGGTCATGCTCCCTCCAAGGAAATTAGAAATGTTTTTTTAGGAAATTTTGGGGATAATTCTTGAACAAACTAGGGAAAAACCAAATTTGAAAGTGGACAACTGGTACTGACTTGAAGCGCCTTTGACTTGACCAATGAGTCATTGCAATGACTGGCTCTGTTGGTCGAAAGTACAAATGAATGATGGCTTATTGGCCAAATTTAAATAGCATATGCTCCGGTAGGTGGGAAACAAATTACAAAACAACGGTTATTATTCCCGCTTTTATTTTGATCAATCACCTTAGAAGCTTGCTTATTCAATGCTTAGGTATTCGGCCACTGATTGGGCACATCACAGGTAATAGGTATCTTATAGAACGGGGGGAAGGGACTCGCGCGCGCCATGCTTTCTGGTTTGGAAGCACAGTTCGGCAGTGGCACGCGATTGTAGTGTACTTCGTGAGTGTACTACAAACGTAAACTTAATTTATTATAAATTGAAATATTTGCACTGTGCACACTACCTACATTTCAAAGAGAATACAATAACTACATTCGGCGAATCACTTGTGAAGCAAGGTAGGTAATTGATAGATATAAAATAATATAGGATAAAAAGTTAAAGTTCATTTTGAGGCCGGCCTGAAAATTTGTGATCACCAGTAATATAATAATAACTCGATGGATCATCGCTGAATTCCCTGATAACTACAATAAACCAGCATTGTGCAATTAACAGTGGTAATATCAATGCATTAAGCAACAATTTTTCAATATCAACTTGTCATTTAATACCTAAACTAATGTAGGTATTGTAGGTGAGATCATCATCATCAGCCAGAAGACGTCCGTCCATTGCTGAATTAGGTTTTAAAGGCCTCGCTCCTTAGAACTCCACTCTGAACGACAGCCTGCCATCTGCAATTCTGCATCTTCTGGATGCCCGCGACCCTCACAATGTCGTCAGTCCATCTAGTGGGAGGCCTATCTACATCACCTATGCTACGTACAAATTTATAGATTAGGTACATTAATTTTGATGGGGCGTGTAACCCGTCCACGCGTTCATAAGTCAGCAATAAAATAATCTCCTAAAATACTTCGATCAATAAAGTGATTGTTTGGTCTAAGCTAAAAATAACCTCATTAGCACTGCGCTGAGTACGGTTTTTGATGTGGCTGCTTGGTGGCAGCACTGCTTTTCGCTGTTCCCAGTTAGTTGGTCACACAAGTTGCTTCATTTCATTTTCTTCCCGCCATACAATACTATAGACTACTAGTTACTAAAGTAGCTACTACCGAGTGTGTTTCATTATTTAGAATTAGAAGTTTTGTGTTACAGGATGGACGAGGAGTATGTGGAGATCGAGCCGTACAAAGCGGGCTCGAGGTGGTTCTGCCGAGATGGATACTTTTACGTGGTCAGTCGCTCCAGAGGCATCACCACTTATCTTCGTTGCGCCAGCGACAGGTGCCCCGCTCATTGGTCCTTATCGGTGACAAAGGGTCCTGGACCTGTAATGGGGCAACACGACCATGAGCCTACGCCATGGATTCCAAATCGGTAAGCGAAATAGTTTTAGTGAATGGAGACCACCGGTAAGCGCAGCGTAGGACGTCCACCCACAAGATGGACAGACGACCTAAAAGAGACCGCAGGGAAACGTTGGATGCAGCCTGCTTCCAACCGGCCTTTTTGGAGATCAATGGGGGAGGCCTATGTCTAGCAGTGGACGTCCTATGGCTGAAATGATGATGATGAAATGAAATAGTTGCGGTACATACTTTGTTTTTAAATATAGCTCACTAGCTGAATCCCGCGGTGTTGCCCCTATGTACTTCCTCATGATGCACACTATCTTCCTGCCAAATTTCGCTAAGATCGGCTAAGCCGTTTAGTCGTGAAAAGCGAACAAACAGAGACAGAGTTCAACTGCAACTCTTAGTTCGTGGCTTATAATAGGTATGTAAAGATGCCTCACAACTCTGCCAATGTCAAGTAGATAGACCGTCAAACGCAAGGATTTTGTACTGTTGGCCGGTGAATAATATAGATCGAGAGAGATTACTTTTATAATATTAGTTAGAATTTAATCTCGAGCTTCGGTCCTCGGCTCGTATATCGCCACCTCCCTTATTGACACTTATTTGTCAGGTCAGGTATAGGAATTGTAAGTATTGAGTGTAGTTATTACTTTTGTGATGGTTTTTTATCTATCCCAACAAAGTGGTTTGATAAGTGTTGTACCCACTTACCATAAATTTCTAAACTGTTCAATGTAGAAACTATTAAGTTGAGTTTTTCCGCCAATGTGAAAATTGTTGCCTCATTCATGTTGGGACATAGAAAAAAGCCTCAATGTATTATTTTCCTAAACTTGTGTTATTTTGAGTTTTGATGTGTAACCGAAGTCGGCAAGTGATTGTGAGCAATATACTTGTGCTCACCACTAAAACTGTCCAATGGTCGCGTTTATTTGAAGTATAAGTCAATGTTGTGAGTATTTTTTTTTACAGCAATGCGATGTTCCATGCTCTTAAAAGAAGGGCTACATCAGAGAGTGTCTCCTTAAACATTATATACGAAGAAGAAGCAGCTAGGTATTTATACATTCTATGTAATCCATCCACAGAACAGAAAATTATTTTTAGTTCTCTTTTCTGTGATTTCATCTGTCTAGTTATTTAAGGCTATATGAGTCCCAAAATTTGCAGGTAGAAATATTTATGGACAGAAACATTGATCATTGCCCGTGTCAATCACACTTTCTCCATCGCTTGCTACTTTTAAAGATCGCGTTGAGAGGTCCACTGCTGAACATAGGCCTCCCCCTTTAACCTCCACACTGAACGACAGCCTGCCTTTTGCATCCACTGGATGCCCGCGACTCTCACAATTGTCAAAGTTGCAGCCTTGTTAATATTGTTATGTCGAACAGCTTATTCGTATTATTTGTATCATTAATTATTACATAATTATGTCATCATCATCATCATCATAATCAACTTTTTAACAGTCCACTGCTGTACTTTTAGCTTACCCCCGAAAGGGTGATTGGGCCATATCCAGCACGCTGGCCCAGTTGCGGGTTGGTGGATTCACATACGCCATTGAATTCTTTCTCCGTACGTATGCAGGTTTCCTCACGATGTTTTCCTTCACCGAAAATCCAGTGGTATGAAAATCCGTACATAAGCTCCAAAGAGCTCATTGGTACGGGCCCGGGGTTAGAACCCGCGACCTCACGTTTTCAAGTCTAGCGGTCTCCCAAATGGGCTACAATACAATACAATACAATTCTTTATTAATAACTCCATAGTTACAAGTCAAACTTCTCCAGTACACTTTCTACATCGATGTATATAAACTTATGTAAACAGTATATGTTAATAATATTATAAGCTACCACGGCTATATGAATATATACATAATTATTATTAATTATGTATAATATGTATATGTTCATATTAATTGCATATCTATTAGTATATTTATTTTAAAGAATTTTAAATAATAGTGTGTATTATAGAAAACGATCATTGATACTCGACAAAATGTATGGGGTTGGTCCCATGCTAAAAGTGGTTCATAATGATGAGTACAATTACCTTCTTTTGGCTTCGACAGTGTTCCCCTTACACCCTATATTAAAGATACAGTAGTCAATAAATAAAAATAAAATGTGTGTTTACTAATTCAGGTTTCTGTTAGAATGTACATTTGTAATTTGGCATATTTTTGTTTAGTAGGTAAATATAATTTTATTGTTTACAGATATCAAGACGCCGCATCACACCTCCTTTTCGAATCGGTGGCACCGTCGATGCGGAAGTGGCGGCGGAGCACGCAGCCTGCGGTTCCTCAATCGCTACAGGAATATGGGGCTGCACTCGCAGATCACCCCCGCCACAGCGATCTGCTGTTGGCTACTGTTTCTGCGGGTGGAGCCTCAGCAGTCATTTTGGCAATGCCCGAGTTCGGAAGGTGTCTCCGCGATAGCAGCACAATTATCGTGGACGGCACCTTCCTGACAGTCCCGGCCGGCTTGCCTGCCTGCCAAATTTTAACTATACACGGGGTGATCGAAGGATTTTACTTCCACCCCGTAATGGTCATAATGGAGAACCGCAGAAGAGTACTCTATGAAGCGGTTCTCCAAAGAATTTGGCAGGCAGCAGGCAACCCGCGCCCTGCCCATATAATTACTGATTACGAGCCAGCACTACAGGCCGCGCTCGAAAGTGTGACTGGAGTACTGGTTCAGGGCTGTCTGTTCCACTTTGTGCAGGCCATGCTGCGGCGCTTGCGGCAGAACGGCGTGGCAGTAGCGCGCGGCTCCTCCGGCTGGCGCCTCGTCCAGTTGTATGGGTCGTTGGCGCTTTTGGCACCAGCGCAGGTGCCGCTTGGTCTGGCCGAGGTGCAAGATCTGGCCGTGACCCAGGGCATAGCAACAGCAGATTTTCACGAATACTTCGAGTCGCAGTGGATGGCTAGGGTAACTGACACCTTTAAATCTTATACCTACTTCATAGTTGAAGCCAGCCCAGCTCACTCTGCGTCGTCACAGCCCTGTTTGCAAGATACTAGTGTATCTTGCAAACAGGCTTGTGACTTGCTCGGTTCGAATCGGTTTTATATATGAGCATTATGAGCCTTAGTAAGAACACAAAATACATTCGAAAATTTTTAAGAACAAAAGTTTCGGCTGTCGGTTTTCGTTTTGTCAACAGATCCAGTTCCAGGATCTATTGACAAAACGACATGAATTTTTACATAGAGATAGTTGGACGGCCACACAGGTGAAACGCGGAGCGCAGCTCGTAAATTATATTCAAGGATGCCGTACTCGAAGGATTGCCTTTAACCCAAAATTTATCTGGCGATATTATGCAGGTGGGTCCTGACGTGTTCAGCGTCCACTCCCGTCCACATCAGACATCCAACGTAGCCGAGTCGTTCCACGCTTCCCTGCGCCGCTCTCTTGGACCTTCTCCAAACATTTGGCGGTTCACAGGTTGAACAGTATTTAAATAAACATTTTAATGTAGTAGATTAGAAATATTTAGTCTTAGTTTTGTCCTTTTTATATACATATAATTATTATGTAAATAAATATATTATATTATTTAACTAGTAAAATATGTTTCGTGTCAAGAGAAGATATTTCATCATCATCAGCCAGAAGACGTCCACTGCTGAACATCCCTCCCCCTTTAACCTCCACACTGAACGACAGCCTGCCTTTTGCATCCACTGGATGCCGGCAACTCTCACAATGTCGTCGGTCCATCTAGTGGGAGGCCTCCCTACGCTGCGTCTTCCGGTTCGTGGTCTCCACTCCAGAACCTTTCTTCCCCATCGGTTATTGGTTCTTCGAGCGATGTGGCCTGCCCATTGCCACTTCAACTTGCAAATTTTAACAGCTATGTCAGTGACTCTTTGGCGAATATCTACGTTCTCGATTTTATCGCGCAAAGAAACTCCGGGCATAGCTCTCTCCATTGCCCGCTGTGTGACTGAGTTTTTCCAAAAGGCCAACAGTTAAGGACCACGTCTCAGTACCATATGTCATCACTGGCAACACACACCTTCACAGACTGATTCAACTGACTCAAGACCTTCGTCTTGAGGCACTGTGGTACTTGGAGGAGAAGATGTCACGCAATTTCCCGAACGCTGCCCATCCGAGTTGAATTCTTCGGTCGACCACTTTGCCTAAGTTGGATTTACCTAACTGAACAATCTGTCCAAGATAGGTGTAATGGTCAACAACTTCGAGAGTATCGTTCCCAACGACTACTGGCACGGGTTCAACATGGGCATTGGACATTTTTTTTGTCTTATCCGTGTTCATTTAAGACCCACCTGTTGGGAAAGGCTACTTAGGTCGCTGAGCATCGTATTTAGGTCCTCCAGCGACTCTGCCATGATGACTATATCATCGGCAAAACGAAGGTGAATGATGTATTCGTCATTGATGTTGATGCCGAATCCGTTCCAGTCCAAGAGCTTGAAAACGTCCTCCAATGCGTTCCGTGCTCTCGTCCTGTAATCGGATCGACATGGTGGCGTTTCTATACAGACACTTCATCACTTCGATATACCTATCTATAGTCGATATGAAGAAAAAGTAGAAGGTATTCTCATTCATTGTTTAAGTTTGCCAATATTGATTTATGTTCTTATTTATTTTGTAGTTCTTAGGTTAGTCAACCAAACTACCTAGTTTTGCTATTCATAGCAAATTCACACCACAACAAGAAAATAATCCAAAGAAAAGAGTGACATGATTAATGTTGGATGTTACAAAGAAATCAAAGAGGAAGTTCCTAAATAATATTAATGAGGTAAGTCACAGGTAAGTTTTACCTAGAGCTTTACGGCTAGCTGTTTTAGGCGATTCAGATTAGGTGATGAAAAAAGTTGCGCGACTGCAAACTATATCTGGGCGGGTTAAGGTTGGCGCGTTGTTTTAGCGCTAGTTTTAGACCGCGTAAGGAGTTGGCCGTAAGGCCCCTGTTGTCATAAACTAGAACTAGATAATTATGTATTGTAGTGGTGTAGGTCATATTATATATACCCTTAAATAGTGAATACCTATTTATAGAAAAATAGGCACATCATTCAAAACTGCATGATCTGTAGATATAGATCTAGTACGAAAATATGTAGTTACTTCACTGTTGTATTTATTAGAACAAAACTTATGGACTATGTTGTAGTACTTAATTTTTTTATCACCTATACATGCAAGGCCTAAGGATTTTTGTACTAATCTAAACCTAATTAGTTCTCATCTATGTTAGGCCAATCGTACGCAAGCAACAACTGGTGTTGCAGGTGTCCGTAAGCTGCTCAGGTAGACCGCCTGCATGTGCCACACTTTCTATTAAATAAATCGGCCAATTGCGGGAGTCGGGCTCGCGCACTGAGGGTTCCGTACCATCACAAAATACAATAATTATAAATATAAAAACCGACTTCATTATTAGTAAAATATGGCATTTCAATTCGGCGAGGTTCGAATGATAAGGTCGTCCAAGTAACGAAACTACCAGTTTAATTTGTTAATGAACAGAAATTTTTCACAGACTCCTTGGCCATTATTTATTATTTGTAGTGTGTACCATAATCATGCCAAGTTTGACGCTTGTGCGTATTACTGTTTTTACCTTTGATTATATATAGAAAATCAAAGGTTTTTACATTAGAGCTAATACAAAA
Source organism: Agriopis marginaria (assembly GCA_932305915.1). Classification (NCBI taxonomy): domain Eukaryota; kingdom Metazoa; phylum Arthropoda; class Insecta; order Lepidoptera; family Geometridae; genus Agriopis; species Agriopis marginaria. Next base: position 840,665 of record OW029919.1, read on the forward strand.
ATACGTAAAAAAATATTTTTGGTTTTTTATTATTTATTAATTAAATGCCGTAACATTTCATATTCTATGAAAATTTCAACTGGCTATCTATGATGGTTTGAAAGATAGAGCAGTTTAAAGATAGGACGGACAGTCAGACAACGTAGGCTCAGTAATAGGGTCCCGTTTTTACCCTTTAGGTAAGGATTTCTAAAAACGGACTTTGCTCTTACTAATAAAGTTAGTGTATCAGCTAAAGTGTATAAACTATTTTTGTTCTATTGTCTTAATTTGTTTGTTTTCTTTCAGACGTCGCTGCGGAAAAGTTTGCGGTAACCGCATCGCGACTTGGAGCGCTTCGCGCTGGTGGTCTGCCGAGGAGGAGCAGGGAACGGTCCTACTTGCGGGCTACAGTTATCGCCAGCAACACAAGAGCTCTCGAAAGGGGGTTGATAACCCTCAGAGAGTTTCTTGTGGCGACAAGTAGGCTGATGAATGTAGGTTTGGGTGTGGTGGTGGATGACGTACCCGATGTAGCAGAAGAGGTTATTATCCATGGGGAGGTTGAGGTAGTCGTAGGACTAGGGGAGGGAGGGGAAGGGGAGGTTCTGAATGCGGAGGTTGTTGCACCGCCCAGACCAGCACCACCACCAATACCACCTGCTCTAGTGTGCGGTATTTGTGTAAGTAATGTGCCCACTTTGGTTTTGCAGCCATGTGGGCACCCTCTCTGCTCTCAGTGCCGATGGCAATTAGAAATATGCCCCTATTGTCGCACTACCATCGGAGATACGGTGCGATTCTATTTGCCATAGGTATGTAAGTAAGTAGGTACTAAAGTAAGTACATATAGGCATCCGTACCTATATGAACTGTTAGTCTTTTTAACCATTTTTTTATTATTACTTTCATGTTAGGCCTCCCTCATTCCATTCCATACTGCACATTAGATAATAGTAGTCCTTAGTATTTTTTTTTTTCATGGTAGTCTTGCATTTGTAGTAAGTAATAATTGTTTAATAGTAGGAACCATTTTCTGTCTCCTCTTAGGTAGTTTATTTACTTTTATAATTTTATTTTGCTATGACAGACTAATTATTGTAATTTCAGTGTAACTCCGCCACTCAGTGTTCTCCACTTTGTGCCGGTCCTCAGCCCGGATAAGGAGGAAGGCACTATTTTTTTTAATTCAAATCGCATACATTACCACACCAGTGTCCGCCAGGGGGCGTCGTATCGTAAACAATGATTTACGTCCGGTCCGCGAATTTAAATCTTTTTTAATTATTTAATGTATAGTTTTTGATGTGTAATGCCGATTTCTAGTGACTATTAGTGACAAATGAACAGTGTAAAGTGTTATTCATACACAATATCTATTTTCCGCACAGTTATTTTGAATTTTCATAAGTGACCAGTACAATGTTTTTGAATTTAGATCGCGCCAAAATGAGAAACATTAATTAGAAGTTGAGTGCAAAAATCTAAACTAAACTAAAAACAGTGATACGGTATTGAACGGTATTAAGTGCTTATTCCTGGACAATAACAATTTTCCACGCAGATATTTTGAATTTTAATAAGTGACCAGTACGATGTTTTTTGAATTTCAATCGCGCCAAAATGTGTAACTTTTATAAGTGGAGTGTACAGTTAACAATTTAACTAAAACAATTATAATTGGTTAAATTGTAGTGTTAAACCCTAAGTTTAGAAAAACAAGGACAAAAATCAATTTCAAAAAACTCTAATTGTGAAAATACGAAAAACAAAATATCGTGAAGCACCATCTAGCGCAATTCATTTGTACAATTATTATTAGCTTATTCAATGATCGAACTGTGAACCCTGACCCGTGACCTGTGAACCCTAACCGTGTGAGTGTGTGAATGGTTTATTCCAAAACAAAAAGATGGCGCCAACACCAACATGCTCGGTATGCCATAACATTATTAAAACTAGACAACATCTAACGTGCTCAATATGTAACAATACGTTTGATCTGGAATGTGGACGTGTAGCGTTTAAGCGTTACACTTTGATGTCACCTTCAAAGAAAATCAGTTGGGAATGTGTACCTTGTTTGGAGTCGAAGGGTGCAAGCAAAACGGTAGCTAGTGCTCGTGTGACACATACTCCCCCAGCATCTCAGTCGAGATACATCATACCTACTTATTCTCCTCCGAAAACTCGCTTGACAACCAATAGTAGTGCGAAGTCTGCCTCCACTGAAACTAGTAACTCGTCGTCAAACACTGTTAACGAGAGTACTAAATCGCATAATGAATTAAAAATATGCGCAAAAGAAAATATTGTGGGTTCCAACTCAGATATCTTAGCTGAAATTAAAGCCTTTCGTGCAGATATTTCGAAACAGCTTCAAAATCACGACACTAAAATAGATAACGCATGCAAATTGATAAATGAGCTCAAAACTAGTTTCACTCATCTTGCCAACAATTATGAAAAATTGAAAAATGACGTAGATGGCGCTATCTTATCCATGGATAGTTGTACTGACGTATTTGATTTACTAAAAACCACAGTGGAGTCAAATCAGCAACAATGCCGGGATCTAGAACTTCAACTTTTAGACACCAACCAGAGGCTAACTACTATCAATCAAACTGTAGTAATAGAGAAAAAACCTGAGCATATTACAAGTATCAATGTGTCTGATGGCAACCTCTGTAACAATGACGCCATCGCTGGTAATGCAGCCAACCAAACACCGCGAAAGAAAACATCTCCTGGGAAAAAACCCTGTCCTAGTAAGATAGCAGTCAAGAGCGGTCTCTTAACAGAAAGTGCCGCAACCGTCTCACCAATCTCACCAACGTGCCCTTTTATGTGCCGCTGTGTTTTATGTGCTTCTGTACCTATACTACCGACCAGCGCTTCCGATGTAGCCCCGCTGCGTAAATCACACGGTGCTAGTGATACTTTGGATGCTGATACAGACAACGACCAACCATGGCAAGTATACAGATCGAAACGTTCGCGTCCAATCCGTAACGGTGTAATAATAGGTACTGGAAATCAGAAAGACCTACTGCAGGCTGTTGAACGAACCAAAAAAATTCATGCATGCTTTTTCAAACCTGAAACCACTGCAGAAGCTATAAGGGTACACATGGAGGAAATAAGCAAGAAAAAAGGCTACCATGTAGATAAACTAAGACTGAGGCACGAACTATATGCGTCTTTTGTGATGACCGTACCTGAAAGCAATTTTCAGCTGTTTATGACGTCTGAGGTATGGCCAGCCGGTACTGAAGTTCGCCAGTGGTTTCCCAGAGACGCCGGGCGTGCCATCAAATCACACTTCCGTCACACCCCCGGTCAGAAATCCACCAATGACGGCGCAACATTATATAAACAGTAAGTTAAACATTATGTATCAGAATGTTCGAGGCTTGAAGACCAAGCTTGCCTACTTTAGACAACATATATCTATGATGGATTGCATCGACGTAATAGCCATTACTGAAACAAATCTAGACTCGTCTGTTTATGATGCTGAGCTATTCCCACCGGGCTGGAGTATCCTGCGGCGAGATCGACCATCCAGGGGTGGAGGAGTACTCCTCGCTGCCAGACCGGGGCTTAAAATCTGTCGCAGGGTGGAACTCGAAACCGACAGCGGTGAAGATCTCTGGGTGTCGCTTGTACTTCATGGTCGGGTACACTACGTCTGTGTTGTCTATATAACACCGTCAGCTAAAGAGGAAGACTATTTGGACTGGTGTTGTAAAGTAGAAGAAAATATAACCTCGACATTACAAAAAGTAGTACCAGTAATAGTGCTAGGTGACTTGAACTTAAATAGTGCAAACCTCAGTGTAAATAACTATATGGAATACTTCAACGCTTACTGTAACTTTACCGATCGAAATAATATTTTTAATGTATGTGGTAGTAAACTCGATGTGGTGCTTGTGAGTGAGAATGTGCATGAGGTGAGCGTGAGCGAGGCCGATGAGGGACTCGTTGAAAAGACTGATCGCTACCATCCCCCTCTCGAAATAACAATAGGTATTGAAAAATGTAAAAGTAATCCCCAATTAGAACATAGTAACATTAACAGATCTACTGACTGGAATTTTGCCAAAGCAGACTTTACAGCGCTTTATGACCTAATCAATAAGTTAAATTGGAATCCAGTATTAAAAGAAGTTAATCCTAATAGTGCTACTGAAGTTTTCTATGAATTGTTATATGACTGTTTTAATCAAACCATACCGAAAAAGGTTCGTCACAACAAGCCCAGTAGGAGATATCCCACTTGGTATACACATGACATAATTGCCGATCTCAAACTTAAGCACAGTTTACATAAACTATGGAAAAGTAGCAAGGACTGTCATGTCTATACTTTCTTCAAGGCCATAAGAATAGACATTAAACATAGAGTAGGTGTAGCGTACAAAGACTATACATTGCAAATACAAGAAAACCTTTCAAAAGATCCTGCAGTTTTCTGGAAATATATATCAGACCTTAGATCAAAAGGAGGATTTCAGCCCAATATTACAAGCAATGGTCAAAGTTACACAGGCAGGGCCGCTGCTCAAGCGTTCGCAGAATACTTTAATAGTGTATTCTTAGACCAATCGCCGACACTCAACCATAGTCAAACTAACACAACAGGAAATAATAACATCATTAACATTTTTGAACTAAGTCCATATGACGTAGAAAATCAAATAAATAAATTAAAGTCTAAAAGCTCTGCAGGCCCGGACAATGTCCCGACGTACATATTGAAAGCGTTCAAAACGCAGTTTGCAGTTCCTTTGTCATATATTTTCAATTTATCTCTCAAGACAGGCAGCTATCCTTCGGTTTGGAAATTATCAAGAGTCGTACCTATACCAAAATCTGGAGATAAAACTGTAGCGCAAAATTACAGGCCAATTGCTATTTTGTCCGCAACAGCTAAAGTTTTTGAAGGGGTTCTTCATACAAAAATATATAGGCAACTGGAACCTTTCCTCAGTAACGCTCAGCATGCATTTAGGAAAGGTCGCTCGGTTAATACAAACCTGCTTACTCTAGTTGATCACATATCGAAAAAGCTTGATGAAAACACTCAAGTCGATGTCATCTACCTAGACTTCAAAAAAGCATTCGATTTAGTGGACAACGACATACTGCTTCTCAAACTTGAGGCACTAGGTTTCGCGCCAAAACTGCTCAAGTTTTTCGCAGACTACCTGTGTGACAGAAAGCAATTTGTTCGCCTGGGATGCTTTGACTCCGACCCCTATTCCACACTTTCAGGAATAAGCCAAGGATCATCTCTTGGGCCTCTTCTCTTCACGGGTATGGTTAACGACGTAGAACAATGTCTAGAGAACAGTAGCTGTTTGCTATAATTATGCAGACGACCTGAAAGTTTATCGCGAGATAAAAACAATAGATGATTGCAACAAGGTGCAAAATGATTTGACCGCTATCTACCATTGGAGCCAAAAAAATAAATTGCCTCTAAACATTGATAAGTGCTATGTCATGAGCTACACTCGATCAACCCGTCCCATAACTTTTAAATACACTCTTGATAATAAAGCAATAAATAGAACCCAATCCATAAAAGATCTTGGTATTTTATTTGACCCCAAACTTAACTTTCATGACCATATGCAAACCCTGGCAGCAGAATGTTTTAAGCGATTGGGATTCGTTACCAGAAACTGCCGTGAGTTTACAAATCCTAATGCAATTAAGGCTCTCTACACCGCACTTGTCAGGTCTAAGCTTGAAGCAAGCTCTGTCATTTGGAGTCCCTACGAAAAAACATATTCACTTATGTTAGAGAAGGTACAGAGAAGGTTCATACGGTTTTTGTATAAAAACTTGTATGGATACTATCCCTTTTTATATCCATCAAACTACCTACTGGGGGCCACTGGCTTTAATTCCCTTGAAACACGCCGTACGAATGATCTACTTTTGACTATGTACCGTATCCTACATGGCATCCTAGACTGCCCCACACTATTGTCCGAAGCAAGCCGCTTGTCTGTGCCAGATCATCTTGCACGGTTCCGTATTGGATGCGTGCCTCTATTCTCCCCCGTGCCGCCGCGCACCATGGCGCGTGAACAATCCCCTATCTGCCGAGCGCAGCGCCACCTCAATGCGCTTGTATCCTCACAACCACAGGTCGACATATTCGCCGATAAATGGTCGGCATTTTAAAAAAAATCTTTGATGTACAGTGAGGAGTTTACTATTTTTTAGTTTGATTATAATAATTTAATTGTTTTTTTTATTTTTTTTATTAAATGTTTATGTCGTTTTTATTTTTTATTTTTATTGTTACATATTGTAAATATTTGTTGATTTAGTGTATAAATTCGTAGATTAAGTAAATAATGCCCTGGTAAAAACTGTAATATTATTTACTAAATAAATAAAGAATTTGAATTTGAATTTGAATTTAATGGTAATAAAATTGTATATTTTTAAAATTTCAATTATTGTTATCAATTCATGTGTGTTAATACATACAGGGTTATAAGGAAAGGTTATACTAAGCCAGGGCCGGATTTAGGGGAGGGCAACCGGGGCGAAAGCCCCGGGGCCTCCACAAACGGGGGGCCCCCACAATAGAGACTTCGGAAAAAAAAACTTTCAAATTCCAACTAGTTAACACTAGTAAGCATCTTTTCCTTTGATATTTGTTTTTTTTGCTCTTTCACCTTTACCTACAGCCTACAGTACTTTATACATACATAATTATTTGATTATATTATCTTAAATAACAGAAATCATTGATCTATATTTGTTCACTCCACGTTGCCCCGAGGCCTCTGGACCTCTAAATCCGGCCCTGTACTAAGCTAATAAGGGGCTATAGTACACATAATTATGAACAACTTTGGGAGTATAGGTCTAACCCTGAAATCGCGAAAAAGTTGTTCATAATGATGAGTATAACGAATCTCTTTCGGTTTGGCGTACCCTTTCCTTATAACCCTGTATACAATTATTTTTATTTGTTAGTAATGCATGCGTTTGACCTCCAGCTCACCTGGTGTTAAGTGATGATTTGTATTTGTGATAATGCAGTCTACGATGGAGCATGCTTGCCTAGAAGAAACAGATTTACTTGTAACTAGAACAAATCCTGATTGTAACTATTGGAACATCCACTCAGGCAGCACGTTCCACATTCTATTGTTTATATTAAGGTATTTCAAACAATTTCCTAGTGTTTTGGCGCATAATCGTATTAATATTTGTTTACTGAATATTCTTGGATTTAAAATGATCTTTGTATAAATTGTTAATATCTGTACGAATTTAGTGTGAATTAAATCATCATCATCATAGTCAGCCTTTTAACAGTCCACTGCTGGACTTTTAGCCTACCCCCGAAAGGGTTATTGGGCCATATCGACCACGCTGGCTCAGTGCGGGTTGGTGGATTCACATACGTCATTGAATTCCTTCTCCGTACGTATGCAGGTTTCCTCACAATGTTTTCCTTCACCGAAAATCCAGTGGTATGAAAATCCGTACATAAGCTACAAAGAGCTCATTGGTACTGGCCCGGGTTTGAACCCGCGATCTCACGCTTTCAAATCTAGCGGTCTCCCAAATGGGCTACCACGGCTTCGGGTGAAATAAATGAATAAATACATTTTTTTTTATCTACGAAAAATGTTGAAAAACTCGCTATACGACCTAGCAAATTTCTAATTTCAAATATTACAAGTCTCGATCTTATGAAATCTATTAACAAACCTTTTACTGATTTTGTCAAAATTATAACTAGTTTTCTTAAAGATCAGTGGGCTTACTCTTGACACTCGATTTCAATCGAATTTGGGATTGGGATCGAAAACATGCCATTTTGGTACTCTTGAATTTTAAATTACCGCACGATTGGAACTGATAATGGTGGAATTTTATGGACCTAAATAAAATCGACTCAACTCGACGCTTTCGGTACTCTTGACGCGATTGAAGAGTACCAAATGGCATGTTTTCGATCCCAATCCCAAATTACGATTGAAATCGAGTGTCAAGAGTAAGCCCACAGATCAATCCTTAATTACTGTAAACAAAAACTGGACGTACTATCATCTATCTACAGTAGACCTATGTACAGCAACAATGTCTAATGTAGATAGATGATAGTTCAGTATGATGATGGTAGTGTCTGTACTTTGAGCAAAAGGTACCATTTTTTTAACCCTAATAAAATAATATGTGATAAGTCCCGATAAACATTTAAAACATATGATAGTTCATCCAGTTTTTGGTTTCTAGAAATAATTTTTTATTAGTATTAAAATAGAAATAAATTCTAATATGAGCAAAATCCAATCTGTCAAGGGGTTGTGAACATACAGGGTTACAAGATCACAGTTCAGGGTGAACTATTGCTGAATATATTAGTAAATTGTGTAAAGTTATTATTATTAAGATGTAGTATATAGTTCTTATTTGAGATGGGGGCGATAAGTCCTGCACTGACGTCCCGCTTGGGGTGTACTGTGCATTTCCCCCTACCAGCACCTACCCGAGCCAACCCAACTCCTTGAAATATCGGAGTAAGGCTCTGGGGCGTTGGCACAGTTGCTCCAGTGGCGTAGATGGTAGTGTAAGTAATGATGATGAAAAGCAGTCCAGCTGTTGTGGCGACGCGGATGAAGAAGGCAATGCTGCCTCATGCAACCGGGTAGCGATTCTAGTTTCTTCTGTGGCTTCACAATGCCACAGCACATGCTCTACAGTTTCGTTTTCTTTCATGCAGCCACGACACAGTGGACTGTCCGTGGCTCCTAGCTTATACAAGTGACTATTCAAGTTGCAATGACCAGTTATAAGGCCTACTATCAGGCGAAGGTCCTGTCGTTGCAACTTCAATAGGTTGTTGGTGATCTTATTGTCAAGAATTGGGAAAGCGGCTTTAGCATGCTTACAGTCATCTTTCTTGTCCCACAGATTCTGTTGTTCTTTTTCTGTGTGACGACGCAGTAGCTCTCGCACTCCCATCGCTGATGGTTTGCAGAGGCCTAATGCGTCGTCGCTTACCTGTTTCTTGGCACCCTCCTTGGCAAGAGTGTCTGCCGTTATATTCTTATTCTTATTCGAAATGGGGGCGATGAGTCCTGCACTGACGTCCCGCTAGGGGTGTATTGTGCATTTCCCCCTACCAGCACCTACCCGAGCCAACCCAACTCCTTGAAATACCGGAGTGAGGCTCTGGGGCGCTGGCACAATTGCTCCAGTGGTGCAGATGGTAGTATAAGTGTAAGTGATGATGATGATGAAAAGCAGTCTAGCTGTTGTGGCGACGCGGATGAAAGCGGCAGCGGTGCCCCATGCAGCCCGGCAGCAGTTCTAGTTTCTTCTGTGGCTTCACAATGCCACAGCACATGCTCTACAGTTTCGTTCTCTTTCATGCAGCCACGACACAGTGGACTGTCCGTGGCTCCTAGTTTATACAAGTGACTATTCAAGTTGCAATGGCCGGTTATAAGGCCTACTATCAGGCGAAGATCCTGCCGTTGCAACTTCAATAGGCTGTTGGTGATCTTTTTGTCAAGAATTGGGAAAGCGGCCTTAGCATGCTTACAGTCATCTTTCTTGTCCCACAGATTCTGTTGTTCTTTTTCGGTGTGACGACGCAGTAGCTCTCGCACTCCCATCGCTGATGGTTTGCAGAGGCCCACTGCGTCATCGCTTACCTGTTTCCTAGCACCCTCCTTGGCAAGAGTGTCTGCCGTTATATTACCTACGCAGGATTCGTGGCTTTTCATCCATCTCACTATCGTTCTGTACTTGCTCGCGAGTAGTATATAGTTATTGACACTTGTGGCACTAGCTCATAAATGTTTTCTATCTGTTTGTAATTTTTATTTCTGGTGTACACAATAAAGAGTTGCTAACTATCTATCTATTGTAAAGATAAGATTGATATGATAATTTGATGTCTACCTGCCACCTACATTATTTTGTACCACAGTTGCAGGCAGAAGCTTTGTCTCGCTTACTTTCTTCCTCCTCGCTCTTGTAGGACTTTGGCATAGAGGGTGCTCTTCTTGCCGAGACAACACTGAAGGTTACTGCCCCCAAGAAAATTAAAGAAGTACCCACTACCCAGCCCGGTATGAACCGGCCAGTGTGAAGATATAGTAATTGCGCTGCAGCATTGTCATGAGGGTGTGGTCCGTTGTCTGCACGGTTTAACGATTTATTCCCCAGAGATACACTTTCCCCGTAGAGACACTTTTAATAAAACTACGCTTGATGCACAAACTACGACCCGTGAACTCCAACAACTAATATTCACATACCAGCGATAATGTTATTGCGTACGTACCAGCCAGCTCCCGAAATAATTCTTAGGGAAACGTTCTGGGCCACCTGTAGTTTCTTCTGGCTGGCTGAGCATAGCTTCACTACTATGCCAGTGCACTGAAGATGAGTTGTGTGTGTTGCTATATGTTTTGGTAATGCCCACTATGGTTCTCATTGGCAGCTTATAGTGTAGTACCAGCAGGAGCTATTATACATTGTATTCATCATCATCATCATTTCAGCCATAGGACGTCCACTGCTGGACATAAGCCTCCCCCATGGATCTCCAAAAGCCGGTTGGAAGCGACCTGCATCCAGCGTTTCCCTGCATACATTGTATTGGGTTAAATAAAATATACACAGCCATACATATTGCAGTTAGAAAACAAAACTTTAATGATGACCAAACTGAAATATATAAACATCAAAACAGTTTCGAAGGTACAAAGGTCGAACACCTGACGCAGGTCGACTATATAGCATTTCTCTCCATCCACCTAAGGCCATTTCTTAATGAGACGACGCGGTGGCCTACTCTTAGTATTACGTGGCTGTGCAGTGTGCAATCAGCACTCTAATGGAACTTAGTCTGTGGAGATGATTCGTTTTGTGCAGGTGGAGACTGGTGATGGTTTACTTTGCACTTCGTAATTAATGGTGTTGTTCCAGGTGCACCAGTTGCGAGTATACCGTGTTCTGATTTTCTTTTGGTTGCACTTCTGTTCGTCGTGGTCTCTTGTACGTTTTTATGTCTTATTTCTTGAATTGAGTGTGTATATGTACAACTTGTAAAATTTTATCATTCAATTTAATTATGTACTTATAAATAATTATTTAGGAATAGCACTAAATCAAAATCTTTGAATAATAAACAAACCCTTTGATAAAACTAACCTCACATTCCTCATAAACAACTTGACAATGACATTTGAATGAATGAATGGTAGAACAATCTTAGTGAATCTGTGGTACAACTAGCACGCAAATGGAATGTCCACGTCTAAACGAAGCTTCAGTTTTACTTTTTTTATGTCACCAATTATCATGTTGTACAATATCGGGGTGTGCATTATTGAACCGAGTCAATAATGTACGGCATGATATTGTACGCCACAATATTGCACAGCATGATAATTCGTGTACTTGTACATCAAATATCAGTCTGTACATTATTGGTTGTGCATTATTGGGCCGAGCCGATAATGTACGGCATGATATTGCACGGCACGATATTGTACAACATGATATTCCATGTACATGTACACCAATTATCATGCTGTGCATTATTATGTTGTACAATATCATGCCGTACATTATCTGTGTCGTACATTATTGCCTCCCGATTGGATTGGTGGGTTTCGGAATAATAAACGATAGGTAGGTTACAAATAATAATGTTTTCTTGGATCATGCTCTTTGACAAACGAAGTACGGCGGACCATTGAAAAAAAAATAGAATTATTATTTGAATGTAAAATCAAAGAATGTAAATATCATTGTCACTGTCACTGCCCCTTGAGTCTTAATGTCAAACATACCTGTTCGACAATTATTCTGTTTTTGTTTAAAAATTTATAGATATTTATTTTAGTTTTACTGTTTACTGACTGTGATTTTACTTTTCTTTATCTTTTCCTGGGAGATAGTTTTGGTCTACTTTTGTAAAAACAAAATGAAGTTTACTATTATGATTATTTTATTTATTAGTGAGAAGTTTTCACCAACTAAATGCAGTGTCGGCGACCGGTCTGTTGTTTATCAAAAGTGTTTAGGTTCATGCATTCAAGATAACTGTTTGGAAGGTAAGTAAGTGGTAAATGAAACTAACAGAATGTTTCCTCTACGAATACCATCTATTAATTATGTAATCTATTTATAAGGGTGCGTTTCGCAATGCATTGGTTTAAATCCATATCTCGTCTCCATCTCCATTCTGCGCTCAGAAAAAATAAATAAATGGAAGCGTTATACCTACAAATCCCCCTTTAGCATTAGCAATGTAGCAATATTCTGACATTGTTTACCACAAATATTAACATTTCTCTGCAAAAAAAATTTCATTGTATGTACTGAAAACTTACAACATACTGGGACTTATTTTGGTCTTCATTATAATACTCGGAGGGTTCCGAAATCCAAATTCTGTCAGTTAGGTGAGAAGGCTAAGGCGGCAGCGAAGCGTAGCTCCTGCCATAGCCTTCATGATATTTTTTGTAACACCCAAAATCCCTTAAATTCAGGAGAAAGAGTGGTCTAGCCAAGGCTATTATTAAATAATTAAAATAATTGATCATCATCATAACAAAGACGAGAATAATTGTAGCTATGTAAATAAAAAATAAATAAATAAATAAATATCTGGGACATTTTTGCACACACGGTCATCTGACCCCAAACTAAGCAAAGCTTGTAATATGGCTGCCAGAAACTGATATACGTACATATATATTTTTTAAATACATACTTAAATAGATATTAACACCCAGACATAGAACAAACACAAATGTTCATCACACAAATGTTTGTCCTAGATGGGAATCGAACCCACGCCCCCAAGCACAGAAGATAGGTTCACTACCAACTGAGCCACCGGGGCAGTCACGAAGAGCAGAGTATAGTGGAGCTCTGCTATAGGTTTTGCCTCTACAAACAGAGCTTGCATTGCTCCACTACACCCTGTTCTGCTAGACTGCATTAAGAAGTCTGCAGATCATAGCTACACAGCACTGCAAGTGTTTTTTTTTTTTTAAATTAGATAGGCTTGCGCTTGGCCGCCATCTCTCCTGATGTTAAGCGACGATGCGGTCTACAATGGAGCACGCTTGCCTAGAAGAAACCGATTCACTCTCGACTTGAAGACACCCAGATTGTAACTGACGGGGAAAACCCATTCAGGCAGCGAATTCCACAGACTAGCAGTTCGCACAATAAATGTGGAATCATAGCGCTTCGTACAGGTTCTCGGAATATCAACCATAAAATGATGTTGATTTTTTGTGCCTGCCCTGGCGGTCCGATAGAAAAAAGGGCAGGAAGGAATTAAATCATGCAGATCTGATGCACACTCTCTGAAATGTATCCGATAAAAAACCGATAGAATAGCAACTTTACGCCGATGCTCGAGACTAAGAAGCCTAGTCTGAACCAGGGATTGATTGCTGATGAAGTCGCTTGGCACGTTTCTCAATTTGCTTCAATGGAAACACCAAACTCTTTTCACAGTTTTTTTTCTGCTTTGCATACTATATTTTTTATAAAACAAATTACTTAGTACTTCTTGAAAGATACTATATTCATATTTACTAAGTAACTTTTTAAGTTTCAGGTAATAAATCTTACAGTGGAAACATACTTTTGAATGCATGGAAAAAGTTATTCAAGAAATGTTAGTAAAACATTGTATATTAGTAAATATTTTTCTAGTTACAGCTGACTTACCAGCATGCTGGGTACGCTGCCAACTGGTAGTGGGCTTGAACATTTGGATTGTCTTTAGACCTTCAACGGTCTATGGGCAGTCTAACTGTATTTGTAGTTTTAGTTTTAGCTTGTATTTTGTTTAGTTAATAAAGGCGCTAGCCCAAAAAACACTTAAAAATAATATCAATGATGATTATAAGAATTTTTAAACTGTAACTTCGTGGGAACGACCCGTTCGTATGCACAACTAACAATAATACAATTTTCCTTTCCTATTATTTTATTGTATTTTTCGTTGTACGGAAGTCTAACTACTTACTTTTAATACTTTTATCCCCTATTTAATTGCTATTAGGGTTTTTTTTTTAAACGCAAAACTGAATGGACAGCTTGTATATGTGTTTGGTTGCATAAGTTGTGTGTGAATGTGCCCGAGTGGACATGAATAAAATTCCCATAAACTTTCACAGCGTATATTGGTTCTTGCTTGTACAATTATCTTTTGTTGAAGGTTTTAAATATAATGTTGGTTGTATGACAGTCAGTAGCACACTGAGGGTGCCTAATTAAAAATATCACTGGTAAAAACGAGCGACGAGGTTGAGCGACATTGCTACACGAATTGGCGTAGGCGTAAACATCCTGCCCCCGTTGAAAGCTTCGGTTTTCAACCCTCTAATTCTTCTGCAGTAGGCAGGGCACACAGACGAACTAACGGGCGGCGAAGGCATCCTCTGGAAGTTTTTACATCGGCAACTCGTGGTATTCTATCTTTAGGTCCGTAGAATAGTTTAGAAATGCGGCCGAGTCTCCAGCAGAGAGGTGGGACGTTGTCTTCATGTATTAGGACCAAGTCTCCTACGCTTGGATTTGAAGAGTTGGTCTTCCATTTTTGACGGTGCTGTAGCTCCGCTATGTATTCGCGTTGCCATCTCTTCCAGAAATGTTGATATATTTGTTGGACTCGTTCGTAGCGCTGAAGATTGTTAGGATTGCAGTCTTCCAGTATAGGTGAAGGTAGAGCGGTGAGAGCACGACCAATGAGAAAATTTCCTGGAGTTAGGCAAAGGAAATCGTCGGGTGAAGGGGATAAAGGACACAATGGACGGCTGTTTAATACTGACTCTACTTGTGCGAAAAGGGTTGAGAGTTCTTCATAAGTTAGATGAGAATTGCCCATTACGCGTTTGATATGAAATTTTGCACTTTTGACAGCACTTTCGAATATTCCTCCAAAATGAGGCCCAAGAGGAGGCGATTGAATAAACTTGATCCCTTCCTCACTTGCGAATTCAGATATAAAATTAGCGTTGTTATTTAAAAAGTTCGTTATTTCTTTAGCACCAGATACTATATTGCTGCCGTTGTCGGAAAATACTTCCGTGGGCCGACCACGTCTTGACACAAATCTGCGAAATGACATGATAAAGTCGTTTTTGGAAAGACCATTTACGGCTTCAAGGTGCACGCATTTATATCGGGTACATACAATTATTAAAAGATAGCATTTTTCTAGTTTAGCGCCTCGGCCCTTTCTGTTCAATATATAAAATGCTCCAGAAAAATCTAAACCCACAGACTGAAATGGGAAATTCGGCGTAACGCGCTCGGAGGGTAAGTTACCCATCATTGGTTTCATAGTTTTTCCTTGAAGACGTCTACATTTGAAACAGTTACGAAACGTGCGTCGAGCTAAAATTCTACCGTTGATAGGCCACACAAATTCACGAATCGTTGCTAATAACAATTGTGGCCCGGCATGTAGGTTATGTCTGTGTTCGTATTCAAATAAAATTTTAGTGAAATGATGATTAGCATGCAATAAAACCGGATGTTTTTTGTCAAAGTTATAATCAGAGGCGTCTAAGCGACCACCTACTCGAATAACCTTATCATCACCGTAAAAGGGACTTAGTGATAGAAGTAGAGATTTAGGACTTAAATGTTTGTTATTGGAAAGCAGTTCATGCTCTATCGCAAATGACTCTTGCTGAGACAAGCGACATAAACATAGAAATGAGTCTTTTAGTTCATCTACTGATAAAGGACCTGTAAGTCGAGATTCGGGGTTCCTTGCATTATGCAAAAATCGTAACAAATAAGAAAATATTCGTTTTAATTTAGTTAGGCTAGAGTAGTTTGCAAATTTTAAAATAGGTTCGTCATTAGTTGTTACGTTAGTTATAATTGTAGTTTTAGTCTCAGGTAAAGGTTCATTTTCTACCTTATGGTTTAGCGTAGGCCAAGTACTTTCTGGTCCTGATAGGTATGGAGGACCTGACCACCATAGCTCCATCTTACTTAATGGATCTGGACAAATACCTCGAGAGATTAGGTCCGCAGGGTTAGCCGTTGTTGGCACGTAACGCCATGAAGCAGAATCTGTCAACTCACTAATCTCTAAAACTCGATTCGCCACAAACGTCTTTAAGTTTTGGAAACTGCTATGCAGCCAGGCTAGTACAATGGTAGAGTCGCACCAGTGTAATGATTCCCTCACAGCCTTGCATAATTTAGCTGCCAATAGAGCGGCACAAAGCTCAAGGCGGGGAATCGTAGTAGCCTTAATTGGAGCTACCTTAGATTTCGAACAAAGTAACATCACAGTACTTCGTTATTTGAATTTACAGAGCGCAGATAGATACAGGCTCCCATGGCCTTCTGACTTGCGTCGCTATAGGAATGTAGAGACACAGACACAGGTTCGTCGCAAAGTACACGGCGGGGTACTTCGAGACTGAGTAAAGTGGGAACGGCTGTAACAAATTTACTCCAATTCTTTTTAATATCATCGGGGATTGGATCGTCCCATGATAACTTGTGCAACCACAACTGTTGCAGCAACATTTTGGCCTTGATTACACATGGACTCAACAATCCCAAAGGATCGAAAATTTTAAATAAGGATGAAAGAATGGATCGTTTGGTTAGGACAATATTATTTGTCTGGGGTGGAATCATGAATGGGAAATGAAGCTGATCACTAGATGGATTCCAGCCCATGCCTAACGTTGATGTGGATTCGCTGACAATCAAATTATCGTTTGAATTGCTAGCCGCAGACTTTATTAGAGAAGCTGAATTTGATTTGAATTTTCTTAAGTTAAAGCAGCCTTTTAGAAGAGCGGTACATACAGCTTGTTGAATATGATGTAACGCCTTCTCGTTGTCGGCTCCTGTAATTAGGTCATCTACAAAAAAATCGTGTTGTATTATTTCCTTAACTGCCGGGTCTGAGCATTCCTCTCCAAGCTGCCAAAGACAACGCGTACTCAAATAACTAGAACTTGCCATACCGTAAGTAATAGTATTTAATCGTAGCGCTTGGATAGGACTGGATTCATCTTCTCTCCATAATAAATGTTGAAGATTTCGGTCTTCATCATGAATCAAGATCTGACGGTACATTTTCTCGACATCGCCATTCAGTAGGTACTTGTACTGTCTAGCTCTGATGAGAATAGAGAAGAGTGAATCCTGCATATTGGGACCTACCAGAAGAATATCATTGACTGAATGTCCGGATGTCGATGGAGCAGATCCATCGAACACTACCCTAATTTTAGTAGATTCGCTACTGTCCTTGAAGACAGCGTGATGGCATAGAAAATATGAATTGTTCGGTATACGTATCGGAGACTCCGACAGATGACCTAAGTCGGCGTACTCACGCATGAATTCAACATATTGTTGTTTGACTATTGGTTGTCTTTTGAATCGTTTTTCTAAATTAAGAAATCTATTTTTCGCTAATTTATATGAGTCACCGAGACAATCGGGTGACTCCTTTAGAGGTAGACCAACTGAGAATCTACCTGAATCTAGGCGAGAGGTGCGCGACAAAAAATTCGATTCGCATGCCTTCTCGCTCTCACTATGTTTTGATTTTAGGGGAACCTCTTCCAGCTCCCAAAACTTAGTGAGTTCTTGCTGAATTTGAATATCGTCATCATTCGATTTATTAGAAATGATGGAATGGTTGCATTGTACGTTCTTGTTGGTAAAATTTGCCATTATAGGACCTGAAATAATCCAACCAAACTGGGAGCTTATTAGTTTTGGATTGTTAGAACCGAGAGTGCGTTGCTCGCGGCCAATAATATCCCAGAATAAATCGGCGCCTATGAGAACATCAGTCGGCGCTGGCTGGTGAAACATTGGATCTGCAAGTTTCAAATCGTTTGGTATTTGTAGTAATTCAGTATCAATGGGGAATTTCGGGATATGACCGGTCAACTGCGGGAGCACCAAAAAACCTGACGTAACGTTGAAAGGATTGACTAGTGATTGCAATTGCGCTACACAAGATTCGGTGACCTTACCGGTTTGATTATTGCCTATACCCAAAACATTGATATTGCAATCGGATCTGGATTGTAACGACAGCCTGTTCTTGAGAGACTGCGTTATGAAAGATGACTGACTACCGCAATCTAATAGGGCACGAACCTTTTCGGTCTGGTTCGTCCGAGGATTAGCCACCTCAATGAAAGCGGTTGACAGAAGAACTTGCTTCGAGTTCTGCTTGGAAAAATTCGTTATGGTATCGTCAGCGTTGCCAGATATGGTGGTGACAACACTGGAAGAAGAAGAATGATTATTGTTTGTATTGGATGCCTTGTGTATGAGACTGTTGTGTTTTCCTTTGCATTTCAAACAGGGACCCAGACGACAGGTTTGTACTTTATGACCGGCCCGTAAACAATTTGTGCACAGGTTTAACTTATGAACGTCGGCTATTCGCTCATCTATTCCTTTGGCAATGAACTTGGGACAGTCATAAATTCGGTGTCCTTCATGACAGACAACACAAGTGACTGGGGAATAAGAAGTCCTACTAGCATCGCTGGCGCAAGCAAATGATTTTGTATTGACCCGGTTGTTGCCGGTACTGGATGCGGCCCTGGTCGTAGAATGATTTGTTGGTTTCGGTAAGTTTCGATTTATTGATTCGAGTATGTCAGCACGATCGATTAAAAATTTATAAAATAGTTCCAAAGTAGGTATATCATCCGACGCGCCACGACATTCTTCCCATTTCAATAGAGTATGGGTGTCTAACTTAGAACTCATGATATGAATTATCAAGACATCCCATTTGTCAGTGGGAAGCCCAAGGCTAGCTAGAGCGCGCAGATTTTTAGTTATCTGATCGACTATGAATCTCAAAGATCCGTGAGTTTCACGATTAGCTTGTTGGATATTCAATAAAGAGTTTAAATGATGATTTATCAATTGGCGCTTGTTGTCGAAACGTTGGCATAAAATTTTCCATGCTTCTGAATAGTTGGAATCAGAAACTTCAAAGTTTGAAATAATGCGTGCTGCATCACCCGTTAAATATGATATCAAATAGTGAAACTTATGTACAGGTGCGATACGTTGATTATTATGGATCAAAGACACAAACGTATCGCGGAACTCGAGCCAACGGAAATACGATCCGTCGAACTTAGCAATTTGTATCTGGGGCAATTTAAACCCCAATGGGTTATGATGATCGACACTACACGGAGCTGATGAAGAGTGACTTGCATTTAAATCTCTGCAAATACTTTCGTCATGTTTGCTTGAATTATACCTTTGAATTACAATCTGAGCAGAGGCAATGTTGGAAATAAATAACTGCTCAATATCATCTCGTTCATCAACTTCGCTTGTTAAATTGTCGGGATTCGAAATATCAATCTGATTTTGCAAGTCATCGTAACGATTGGACAAAGACTCAAACTTACCAAGTTTAAGTGTCAACTCGGCTAACTCAACTGAGGTTAGCGTTTCCTTAGCACGTACACTATATAAATAATTCTTAAACTTAGTGATTTGACCCTTTATCGAACTACGTTTGACGATAAGATCAAGTAATAATTGTGAATCTTTTGAACCAGTTTCACCTACCATTATGTATAAACTATGTTAATTACCACAATAGGTAATTACAAAATTGTTGTGAAACTTTGTACAAAAAATTCTGAATTTAAAATTCTAAAATAGAATTGTAATGAAAAATCGCTCACGCTCCTCGCTTAGGCGTCACCTGAGTCGGGCCCTGGCTGCACTGGACTCGTTGTTCCAGGATGCTGGCAGGTCCAGATGTCTTTTGTGTCCACACGATCAGATTCGTGCGAAATCACGTCGCTGAAATGTTCGGCAAATGGGCGTGAGTTTATTTGCAAAATAGACAATGAATAAATGATTCCTGATGCTTATTATGATAAGATTACGTAACTTTAAGCACGAATATAACGTTTAAATTGACTCAAAATAACTAAATAAGACTTATTCTTGCAAAATGGGACAAAATTACATAAATTATTTTTTTATCATGTAACATGTGGGTAGAAAATAAAATAGTGTTTTTTCGATATATTACTGTAAATTAATGATTTTAATTGCTAAAAATGTTAGATTTATGTGGAGAAGGATTGTATCTAGATAATTAGCACAAGTAATAGTACAATATACGCCAATAAATTGGTGAAAATTGAGTGGAAATGTTGGATAGGTAAAAATGGATACACGGAAAATGTTAGGAAGGAAACTTATCTGCATTGGCCTGTGCTGCGGTTCGACGCTATAGCTGATCGTCCGGCGGTGGCTGCAATGGATAAGGCTTCAATATTCCCGTGGTGCTTGTCGTAAAGACGGCGGCTGGCTTCGGCTTCGAATTGGTACGTCACCGAATTGTTGAGGCTGCACCGTTGGATTTCTTGTTTCTTCGATTATTTTAGATCGTGTCACGGTCGCCAAGATGAATGTGCCCGAGTGGACATGAATAAAATTCCCATAAACTTTCACAGCGTATATTGGTTCTTGCTTGTACAATTATCTTTTGTTGAAGGTTTTAAATATAATGTTGGTTGTATGACAGTCAGTAGCACACTGAGGGTGCCTAATTAAAAATATCACTGGTAAAAACGAGCGACGAGGTTGAGCGACATTGCTACACGAATTGGCGTAGGCGTAAACAGTGTGTTAGTGTGTATGTTTGTATGACTGTTGCCATCTTTCTCTAGGTTGGACCGAATTAGATAAAAATGTAAAATGTATAGCAGTGACGCGACACAGGGCTGGCCGTCGCTCCCCATCTCCTGCGACACCGCGACGCCGTCGCTCGAGCCGTCTGCGGGCGCAACGCCCATGCGCTGACTGCGCATGGGCGTTGCGCACAATTAGTTCAAGCCCGCGACCGCACGCGACTCGTGCGACGACGTTCGTCAGCTGGAAAGGACGTTTTAATTATACCCCGCTATAAATGTAAGAATTAATCCTGTCCCAATTTGGTGAGCCGTGGTAGTATTTGAGAGACCGCTAGACTTGAAAGTGTGAGGTCGCGGGTTCAAACCCCGGGCCCGTAACAATGAGCAGTGACAGCAATGACAATTTGGAGTTTATGTACTGTTTTTTATACCACTGGCTTTTCGGTGAAGGTAAACATCGTGAAGAAACTTGCATACGTACGGAGAAGGTATTCAATGGCATATGTGATTCCACCAACCTGCACTGGGCCAGCGTGGTGGATATGGTGGATATAATCACCCTTGCGGGGGTAGGCTAAAAGTCCAGCAGTGGACTGTTAAAAGGCTGGCGATGATGATGATGAATTTTTTATTAGCAATCACCCTGTATATTATATTATCATAATATTAAAATAAAGTACTTGTTTCAGATGGCACATTATTCTCGCTCAAGTCTCGCATACAGCAGGACGCCTGGAGCTCAGCGCTGCAGTGGCTCTGCCGGGACGAGTGCTGCTACAACTGCATGTGGCTCACTGTTGCCCAATACCAGAAGGCAGGATATGGAGAACCTAAGTTTCATGGCAAGGTAAGATGAGATAATATTTATTTCTAAGCATCATTTACATAAACATTTACACAAACATACAAGCATGACTAAAAAATTACTTAAAATCATTCATCATCATCATCATCATCATCAGCCACACATCCACTGCTGAACATAGGCCTCCCCCTTTAACCTTCACACTGAACGACAGCCTGCCACCTGCATCCACTGGATGCCGGCGACTCTCACAATGTCATCGGTCCATCTAGTGGGAGGCCTACCTACGCTGCGTCTTCCGGTTCGTGGTCTCCACTCAAGAACCTTTCTTATTCCTTCGGTTATCGGTTCTTCGAGCGATGTGGCCTGCTCATTGCCACATCAACTTGCAAATTTTAACAGCCAAAAAAGAAAAAGGCCATAAAAGTATTAAAATATTATTATTAAGCACTATAAAATATATAAAATTATTAAGTTATCCTAATATTAGATATTAAGATGAAAGTTCATACTTAATTAGATAGCCCGTTGGTCTAGTTGGTAGTGAACCTACCTTCTGAGCTTGGGGGTGTGGGTTCGATTCCCACCTAGGACAAACATTTATGTGATGAACATTTGTGTTTGTTCTATATCTGGTTGTTAATATTTATTTAAGTATGTATTTAAAACTATATATGTATGTATATCAGCCTCTGGCAGCCATATCACAAGCTTTGCTTAGTTTGTAGCCAGATGTCCGTGTGTGCAAAAAACATCCTGAATATTATTTAATTATTGTATTACAAGCCGTATGTGCTAATTCTCAGCTACAAGTTAGTTTCACAACTTATCATTTATGAAGCGGGTGTGGTAGTGTAGTACCTTAGTGGGGGTGAAGTAAAAGCTTGAACATCGTGAGGTCTCAGTTCGGGGCAAACTACTAGCTATTAAGATACAAATATTTATGTATCTGTATATTTGTATATTGTATGATTTAATTTATTCTAGTGGCCATTTACAAGGGTGATGGGAGTGCAGGAGCCTGCAGCTGCTTTCTCGTCACTTCTGAACCTGGCAGCTAATGTATACATGTATCGGAAGATACGGAGAGAATTCCCGATGAAAAGCTCAGCTCTAGCTGCATTCTGGCATGTATTTGCTTATGTAAGTTCCTGATGTACCGTTTGCACCATTAATGGTGCAAACGCAACTGCTTTGTATCGTTTGCACCATTAATAGTGCAAACGCAACTAACGTTTTCACCTCGTATCCTATGCACCATTGACCAATGGTGCATATGCAACTGCTTTGTATCGTTTGCACCATTAATGGTGCAAGTCCATGGTGCAAATGTAAGTTTACATTTAGGTATTATCTGTAGCCTCATGGATTATACATACAACATTCTGTCCCATTCTTATCCGTTGCGATATCCTACAATTTTATAAACGCAAAAGTTTGTATGTATGGATGTATGGATGTTTGTTCCTCTTTCACGTAAAAACTACCGAATGGATTTTAATGAAAGTTTATACAATAATATAGCTTATACATTAGAATAACACATAGGCTATAACGGGTTGTAGTAGCGAGGCCGAAGGCCGAGCTCTACGTGTACGAAGTAGCGGGTTTCAGCTAGTTGATCATAAACTTGTCAAATGGTCAGCTCTATCTGGTTCCAAGACAGGTGTATATGCGAAAATTGTACTTAGCGATAACATACAGATGAGAACTACGTTCTTGGCGGGCAAGAAATAATCAATGAGATCACATGAGACGGGCCTTCCCTACATCCCCTTGCTTCTCCGCGTGCTTTGAAGGAGTGGCGATATTCTCGCCTCGCGTGCTCCTCATTCAATCGCCACGAATGTAGTCCCTATTTGTAGTTCAGTCTGTAAATACGTGTGCGTGTGTGCGTGTGTGTTTGTGCAGGTATGCATGAACGCATGGGTGTGGTCCACAGTGTTCCACACGCGAGACAAGCCGTTCACTGAGTTCATGGACTACGCATGCGCGCTCTCCATGGTCATGGGGCTCTTTGTCGCCGCCGTTGTCAGGTATATTTACCTTATAACAACTACAAGGTATCTAGCATGCCAGAGAACACCAACTTGAATGCCAATGCACCCTTGTTTCTGTTGACGTTAAATCCTTTCCACTTTTGCTAAAAGTTAGATGATTAATGCTTTCCTTACTAATTTAAGAGTGATCTTCCATTTGATGCTAAATGCTTTCTTTCCTCGTTCCAGAGTGTTCCTGTAGGTAGAAAGAAGTAAATCCTTACCTCTTTCGAAAAAAAAAAAGCTTAATGCCCTCCTTACTAATTTATGAGTGATGTTCCATTAGAATTAGATGCTAAATGCTTTATTTCCTCATTTTAGAGTGTTCCTATAGAAACACAAACACTCTAATATGAGGACATAGCGTCTAATTATCTATAGCAGTGGTTCCCAGTAAATTTTTCCTGCGTACCACTTCAAGAAAGACCTCAAACTTGCGTACGCCTTGATCTCGGCTCAAGCATACCAAATGCCGTCCGGTCCGGTTCAGACTCAGTTTGCGAGGTCCAGTAAAGTATGAAATTCTATGGAAGACGTCACGTTGTATGCAGTTAGTTGGACTGCAGACTGACTACAAAATGGCCTGCTTACGGTGTGACGTTTTTAATAGAATTTCTCCTAGTCAAGAGATTGGCGCGCGTACCTCTTGATGCAGCCACCCCTAATAATCCCTTCGCGTACCCCTAGGGGTACGCGTACCTCTAATTGGGAACCGCTGATCTATACTTTAATTTTCTATTTTACAACAATATGGATTCCATGCCTGAAATAATGACATTTTATTATTTATTTATTGTATAAATGACTAGCGACGCGACTAAATGACCGCGTAGTGATGAAAAATTGTGAAGATGATGATAAAAAGTAGCCTATGTCACTCTCTGGCTCTTGAACTATATCCATGCAAAAAAATCAGACCGATCCGTTGTTCCGTTGCAGCGTGAAAGAGGAACAAACATCCATACATACAAACTTTCGCGTTTATAATATTAGTAGGATTAGACGCTATGTCCTTTATTTTTTCATAAAAAAATTTATGCTTTATGCTTTACTCATTGAGGAGTTTTGTTGACTTAGACGGTAAATGGTTTCTTTCCTTGTTCCAGAGTGTTCCATAGACGGCGGCGGCTGACGACACTGGTGCTGGCCGTACCGTTGTTCTACTTCGTCACCCACGTGCAGTATCTGTACAGCGGGCGGGTCGACTACGATTACAATATGAAGGTCAACATTTTCTTCGGTAAGCCATTGCTACTGATTACAATGGTCTACAATATCTATAGCCCTGTTGGTCCAGTTGGTTGCGAACCTGCTTTCTGCGCTTGGGGGCGTGGGTTTGATTAACATTCATGTTTTTTTTAATATATATATATATATATAATTGTAGACAAACAAGCGACGGGCCACCTGATGGTAAGTAGTCACCGTCGCCTATGGACACCTACAATACCCGGGGCATTGGCGGTGCGTTGCCTACCTTTGAGGCTCTATTCACTCTTCGCTTGAAGCGATTGAGGTTATATGTTGGAGGAAAAACCGAAGGTGGTAAGCCGTTCCACAACTTACAGGTGCGTGGCAGAAACAATCGATCAAATCGAACAGTGCGAGACTTCCACGCATCTATAATATGAGGATGGCTTTTTTGGCGATGGCGTCCGGTTCGATAGTAAAACCGCGATGGAGGGATGAGGTCAAAGACGTCATGTGGGGAAATAAAAAATAAAAAAAAAACTGTGGCTTAGCACTTTATATACATTCATACTGAGTAGTGGGTCGCGCGACGCGGCCGTTGACGCCAAGATCGGAATGCTGCCTTTCCACAGCTGGTTTATATTGATCAGCTTAATATCCGTTGGCAGGCGTGTCGGGGTCGCTGGTCTGGCTGGTGTGGTCGGGCCAGCAGTACTTGTCGGGGCAGCGGCACGCGCGCTCCATGTTGTGGTTCACGGCGCTCAACGGAGCTGCATTGTCGCTCGAGCTGCTGGACTTCCCGCCGCTGTGGCGCGCCTGGGACGCGCACGCGCTGTGGCACCTCGCCACCGCGCCGCTGCCTTTACTGTTCTACAGGTATACTGCACTGTAGCTCCGGCGCTCCACGGGGCTCCATTATCACACATTATCACTAGACTTGCTGGACTTCACGCCGCTGTGACCCATACGAGCGTGACAGAGTCACTATAAATCAACAATTCATACTTTTTTTACGTCTATTCAGTCAATATCATAGGGCGGACTGCCCACCAAACATGTCATTTGTTTATATTAATTATT
Source organism: Agriopis marginaria (assembly GCA_932305915.1). Taxonomy (NCBI): domain Eukaryota; kingdom Metazoa; phylum Arthropoda; class Insecta; order Lepidoptera; family Geometridae; genus Agriopis; species Agriopis marginaria. The sequence continues at coordinate 866,479 of OW029919.1, forward strand.
AGCGGTCCGCCTTTTGTCCAATTGAACTTATTTAAATTTTCAGTATTTTTACTGTCGTAGAGCGCACTTTACTTATAAATTACAGGCTCAGACCATGCAAAGTAGCATGCAAGTACAAGTAACAAGTGGAAGTATCAAGAACAAGTAGGCGTTCAAACGTAAATAGTCACTCGCGCGGTGACGCGCACAACTCTTGTGCCAGTACGCCCTCGCATGAGTGTTCGAACGAGACGAACAATGCGCGTACTACGCCACGTGATGCCACCCCATGCTGTACTGATCCCGCGGGATAAGTTGACAAATTAATTTTTTTGTCGAATGGACCCGCTTATAGTATACATTTATAAGTGTCAGTCCATTTGTAGGATCACGATGATATGCTGATCCTTATGGTCCTACTGGTAGGGGCATAAGGACATATTAGTCCTCGTGCTCCTACTAGTAGGAGTACCCAGTAGGAGCATGTGGATACGCTCATCCATTTGGTTAGCTTTTCAACTGACAATCGTGGAAACACGTCTGCCTTGTCCGGTGAAAGTGAACCTTTAACAAGTATCGGTTTCTTCTAGGCAAGCTTGCTCCATCGTAGACCGCATCGTCGCTTAACATCAGGCGAGATGGCGGCCCAGCGAAAGCCTATCTATTATAAAAAAAAGAAAGTATTGAGTATTTCAGTATTGAGTTTTGAGTATTGGTGAGTTGGTGGTCAAACGCAAGCCTATTATAAAATTATAAAAAAAAATGTTTTTTAAAGTACCCGATAAAATAACTGATTATCTTCAAACGGCTGAACATATTTTCATCAATCATAGCTAAGAATACTTCGATCAAGTCACCTTTCAAACAAAAACACCAGGCGAGCTGGCGTTCAAACGCAAGCATAGACAAGTCCTACAAAAACTAAATCAAAATCGGTTCAGCCATTTAGGAGATACGATGCCCCAGCCAGACACACAGACACACACGATAAATTTGAACACCCCTGAAAGTTGTGGAATGGCTTACCACCTTCGGTTTTTCCTCCGAAGTATAATTTGGACTGCTTCAAACGAAGGGTGAATAGAGTCCTCAAAGGTAGGCAACGCACTGACAATGCCCCGGGTATTGTAGGTGTCTATAGGCAGCGGTGACCACTTACCATCAGGTGGCCCGTAGCTTGTTTGCCACTTATTCTATAAAAAAAAAAAAAAAACCTTTTTGCGTCGGGGGAAAAACGTGTATCATCATCATCAGCCAGAAGACGTCCACTGCTGAACATAGGCCTCCCCCTTTAACCTCCACACTGAACGACAGCCTGCCGTCTGCATCCACGGGATGCCAGCGAATGTCACTATGTCGTCGGTCCATCTAGTGGGTGGCCTACCAACGCTGCGCTGCAAAAACGTGTATATTTATAACAATTTTGTTAATTTCATCGTCAAGTGACACGTGTATTGTTTGCAGGTTCGTGATGGATGACCTCAGGTTGCTACAGTCTAGCTACTACGAAAAGTTGGATATCAAGAAAACGTGAGCTTTCGTCTCATTGGAATAAGCGTTAAGTTTCTGTGACTATGAATGTTTAATAATATTAGAATTGATAAACAAAATGTTTTAAGTTATTTCAAACGGCTTACGTTACTGTTCATGATTTCATCACGATTATGTTTATCGGTCGACGATTGACCGGTTTCACGCGAGTTTTGATGAAGAAAATGTTTAAGTTAATGTTGGTTCTACTTTCTCTAGTCATTCAGCTATATAGTTATAAAATTAAGTTTTATACCTCATAAGTACAAAGTTAATAAATGACACAAATATCTTCTTACTAAGACTGATTTTTACTTACATTTTTAACAACACTTTTAATTTCACAAACGCTCACATCAAAAAACTTCACTTTAAGATACTGATACATCAGCCATTAATAATCAGTTCCTTCCACTGCTGAGCGCAAGGCTTACATTTCTTCAGCAATCCTTTAGGAAACACACCTTTCCGGTTCCCATTGTTCTTGACAGTGACAAAATGGGGCCGCATAGTTCCGGGATTTATGTCATTTCTTACATTATTTGGATAACTCTGGTAATTGTTGTAACCTGGGTTATTTGTTCGGCTTACTTTGCAGTTCTCTCCATGTCTAGTGTAGTGATTGTTACTTGCCAAGTACCGTGACTTCATGATATTGCCTGGCATTCGTAGAGGTACTTGTTTGATGGGGTCTACCAGGATCTGTCTAGCTTCATAGTTCTGGTAGTAGGATTGTCTGTTACCCTGGTTCCTATCTGGTGGCTGTCTCGACGCATTGTTGGAGTATCTCTGTTGTTGGTTTTCGTGGAACATCAGCTTTTCGTCCCAGTATCTTCTGTACTCTTGCTCCATATAAGGAGAAGTTCTTATATGTTTCTCAGGACTTCTAGTTCTAGATGTTCGTTTCTGAGGTTGCTTGGAGTAAAACACTTTCGAATGAGGTCTGCTTCTCACAGCTTGAGCTTTCTTCGGTTTTGGAGCAGCATCAACAACCTTGTGGCTGTAGACCGTTTGGTAATCGTCGGAATCGCTTTCTGATTCTTTTTCACTTTCATTTGCGACATCATCTCTCCGTCTCCTTCTCCGTCTCGACTGGAACATTTTGAACATCTTCTTGAATATGCCACTTTTCTCTTTTTTCTGAAACAATATAAACTTATTTAATTGATGATTTTATTGAAACTACGTTCAAAAATATGACAAGCGCTTACCGCCTCCATAAACTTTACTGGCTCATTCTTGACTTCTACTATATCGGCTGTTTCTGTGTCGGTGCTGGATTCTTCAGTATCTGCAACAGCAGTGTCATCACTCTGGTCACTCTGGTCACTCGGTTCTTCAACTTCATGATGCGTAGACATTCCTTCTGTTTTCTGATCTCTCCTGTACTTAGTAGAATGTTCATTCTGGGTGAACTTCTTTTCAGTCTTGTAATAATTTTGCTTACGTTCTTCGGATACATCTTTCGCTTTGTTCGGATTCACGTAACTATTTAAAGTAGTGTCTGTGGTTCCCGTCACTGTACTATCTCGAGGGTGTGTATTTTTAAATATTTCGGAAATGGCTTTTGCGATATTCCTGGATTCCTTGTCGGTCTCCCCTTTAAGCGCGTCGACGTTATGGTTTGGTGTCGCTTTAGACTTAGTGTACTCACGAAAACTGTTATCCTTTGAAGATGCTTCCATACTTAATGCCATAGATTTATATATTTCTTTTATCAATTGTTCAGTCTCTTTACTTCGTTCGTGGGCTTGCTCAGTGTTAGTGGCGGCGCTAGCTGCTTGTTTTGTATAAGGTTTAGAAAAGTTGCTATTCCTGTAGTAACTATTGCACAAATGTTTTTGGGGTTGTATTAACAATGGATATTGCTGGAAGGGCATGCCTTGGGCGCCTGTATATTCTGGGTAAACATAGTTGCTACAAGTAATCGGATGCGAACAAGAAGGAATGTAAGGATTTATATTCATGTTGTAAGGACTATATGTATAGGTTTGTAGCAGTTGGGAGGCTCCGTACTCGTAGCCATGCGCGGCTCCATTTTGCACGACCGCGTCTTTCTTTGGCTGCACTGGAGGATTTCCGACATTGCTGTTAGTTTTAACTTCTGTCAGAACAGTTTGCAGCATATTCTTGATTTGGTTGAGTGTCGTCTCTGTTTTGTCTTCGGGCGGGTCAGTGAGTGTAGCAGCAGTTGTAGCGGTCTGTTGGTCTGCGAGTTTGTGTCCGGCCGCCGAGCCAGATGCCACGTTATGTTGTTGCGTGGTAATGGTGTTAATGTTCTGATTTTTGAGTTCTCTTATTTGTTTTGCATATATGGGGCCGAGGTCGACCTCAGCCAGTCGACGGCGTGGCGTACTGGCTACAATCCGTCCTGCTGCTTTTCTGTTCACCAGTACCTGTTTGTCGAAACTCACACGCTCGTCCCGTAGCGGAGACACGGTGCAGTAGTTAACTAACGTAGGTGATGCGACTCTGTGTTTAGGGCGTGCTTTCTCCGGCCAGCACTTTATAATATGCTTCTTAGGTTCTCTTCCCTTGTGCTTGTCAATATCGGTTCTTTTTTTTTCTTTGACAGGAACTATGTCGTAATATTTTGAGTCGTAATATTCGTTCCTATCAAATTTCCCGATAGTCTCACATGTTGGGTATTTGTTAACATTATTTTTATTGTTCATGTACTTATCAATATTCTGAAAATTACCATGGAAGCAAGAAAAAACGTCTGATTCAAAATATGGCGATTTCGGAGAGATGCCTGAAACGTGGTCCCTACACTCGGGAGACGAAAAATCACTTAAATTTGAAAATTTGTTTGCGATCGGCAGGTTCTGGTACTGTTTTTTAATTATATTATTTATATACGACAGATTCAGATTTTCACCTTTATTGCCTACATTGGGTTTGTTGTGGGTAAGATCATCCGTCAAACTAAAGTGATTGTTGAATGGGGTCTTAGTATCAGTCTGGGCACAGTAAACGAGCCGACTTTTGGCCTTCTTTTTGTATTCTTTTTTTTTCTTTGAAAAAAATCTTTTGTTTTTGGCGGCCTCCTCCGTTTTTGGTAAGAGATCCATGCGGTCCACGGATCCGCTCCGCTTCAGCTGCGCGGAAGAGCAGCCGCTCGGATACAGGACTGATAACGCGCTGGTGGTGCTGAGCAAGCATTCATTGCAGAACACTTGCCTCGGAGAGGTTTCGCTGCGTTTTGTGCAAGTGATACAAGTTTTAGGAGGTGTAGTGGCTTTGACGTCAGCTAGTTCGTTCTGAAGCTGGAAGATTCTCTGCTGAAGGTCCGTGACATCTATCGGGATGCAGGATATGATCTTCACCTCGGTCCTAGACTGGGTGTTGCCTGAAATGTTTTATGTACTCTAGAATTATAGGCGAATCATTTAAAGGGATCATTAATGTTTGCTCTCACCTAAGTTGAAAGCTACCCTCCGCAGAAAATTTTCTACCGCTTTGAAACTCTGCTTGTAACTCGACACGTTTCTACAATTTTCTTCACTCATTTCGCAAAAAACTGAAATAAAACATTTATTTTTTAAACGATGTTAGGTTTAACCTTTGTTTCAGTAGGGATGGCATACCTAGTTATGAGATAGTTGGTATGGACTACGACATATTATGTTTTTAACCACTTTTAAACATAGAAGCACCGAAGAAACTCCCGACATTTCGTTAGTAAATTGATCCACATGAATAGCCTCTTAGAACTGTTTAGTTTGATCGCCTATTCTGACACGTTCATAGGAACTTGTACCTCTAAATAAATTTTAAATAAATATAAATATTTCGAGACATTTTTGCACACACGGTCATCTGACCCCAAACTAAGCAAAGCTTGTGATATGACTGCCAGAGACTGATATATAGTTTTAAATACATACTTAAATAGATATTAACAACCAGATATTGAAAAAACACAAATGTTCATCACATGAATGTTTGTCCTAGGTGGCAAATGAACACACCCAAGCTCAGAAGGTAGGTTTACTACCAACTGAACCAAACGGGCTATCAAATATGTATCTCTAAAATGATTAGAAGTTATGCTTCACGGTCTGTTATTCGAGTCGCGTAGGGAACAAAACGCTCCCTCAGCCCCCGCCAAGTTATAGCGACGATATATTTTGCCACGCAAGAGTTAGGACGCCCGCGGGGGGAGTGCAACGACAAAAACGAACATAGGTGCGACCTCGATGACGCCTGGCGCGGCACAGCGCGGCGCACGCAAATTCTCGCGACCTTTTTACGGTTTTAATGTCAAAAAAATTTGAATAGGATTGCCTTTCAGAACAGGCAATTACTAGCTTTAATTAAAGCATAAAACGAAAAAAATACTAAATCGACTTTGTCTCCGATTTTTTTTTGATCAAGTAAAGTTTATTTTGTCGTGTTATGAACCAAATCATAAACTCAAACACAGATACTGTATCTGTGACATGTATTTTTTTTCAGCTCAAATATTGTAATTTATCTGAATAAAATTGATTTAAAACCGTCAAATTTGGTATAAGAGGCCGTTCAGGTATTGGGGAACCTATCCGGCTGAGATTCTACCAGGAACACTATTACTCCTAGCGGAGGATTCTACACTCAGGCAGGACATCTGATTGATTGCGTTTGCTTCTCTTAAGTCTCAGAAAGAACTTACCGACGACGGACGGTGTCGTTAGCTACGAAATCGTGTGCATTGAACTTTCACAAATAATTTCATATTGGTAGATGCGTATCTCGATCGTTTTAACACTAGAAATATTTGAAAAACATGTAATTATTTTTAGGTTTAATTAGCTTCAAATACTTGACAAATTGTCAGAAACAATCATTTCTATCAAAGAGAATATAATATTTCTATTGGTGGCCAGCAGACTTTAGAAAATTAATTGAATAAAACCTTATAGATACGTGCACACTGTGCAAAGAAGTCGGACCTTACCTTTTTGGGTAACACTGTCGCTGACTAGTCTTTGGTAGACAAATACTCTACGTGTGCTCTATGTAGTAGCTATACCTAGTCTGTAATGGTTAGTGGTAGACCATGTCTCCAACGTTGTACCAAGTACATACTTGTACCTTGTAATATTCCTGGTTAGGCATTGGCACAAATACTACTACATAATATATATATATATAAAATAATAACGTAATAATAACGTTTTTTTATAATACTATAAAATATATATATGTCGGGGCGAGCGTCGGGGGGGGGGGGGGGAGCGCCGGTGAATGGCTGGTGTTCCGCCTTGTAACGGACGCTGCCAACCTGTGCTGCCAACCAACAATCCAAATTCGAAACCCAAAGTAAAGTGATCTCTACCGAGCCTCGCGTGTCCGCGCGCCCTCACTAGCGCCTCTGCCGGACGCTATCCAAACTTGCTAAACGCTGGTTGGTTGCCAACGACACATCCATCCGTAAACAATTTCAGCCGGTGATTTCAGCAGAGTAAGTTACTGCAGCGTTACACCAGTGATGGCGCCACCTCCATCACTAGTCCACCAAAACTAAGCTAGGTGACGTCTAACTAAATAATCTAAGCCTTAAAAACTATCCGACGGTAATTGCGCCCGAATGCTGAAACGTCAATTAACGTGCCGACATATATACCTACTTTGGACTCAAAGTGACCATTTTCGTGTGGGTCAAGATTTCACACCATTTTACGAAAAAAACAGAGATCACTATATCTATAAAGTAATTTCAGTCTAGTATAGACTATACTAGACGATACTAGACTGAAATTACTTTATAGATTATCACGACGACTCCTCGGTGGTATATTAATGCAATCTAACCAGGGACACATCTAACAGTGGCCGTGGTCAGACCAATCTAACGAACGATCTGACTATGGATACCTAACGATTTTAGGTATTGAGCTAAGCTAATTTGAATTGACACAATATTTTTGTGTAACTGTTCGATTCACCTATAGTTTCCAAGCGATCTTTCAAGTTGTGAGTAGATAATTAAAAGAAACGGTTTTATTTTAAAACATACTTATATTAAAAACATATAGTAATCAAAAACATTTATTTTACAACACACGCTTCAAAAAGAATTTAACACAGCTAGGTAGAATCACATGAACATTCGTGCTCGCAACGAACCCTGTGGTTCGCCAAAGCTAGACTTGTCTCTGCCCATGAGTGTCCTAACTATAAGATTCCTCGGAGAGAAAGGATTTCTTTTGTGAAACATCTTTTTAAGCATGGCATTCCTCATCTTCATGTCGCGTTGCACCAGGTTCTTTTGGGTTTGGTAACCGAAAGTGAACGGATTTATTTGGTGGTCCATCAACTTTGCTTGGGGATTTTTCCAGCTAAACAATCCGGAGTTATTTTTAGGTTTCTCATTTCTCATTTGAGGTGTCTGCGTGGAGCCGTTTTTTGGGAAGTTGTCGTTTTGCGTGCTTCCTGCAGGCTGTTGTATTTTCTGCGTTATCTTCCGGAAAAACGAGAGCTTTCTCTCGCTCTGGCATCCTATGCTCTTGACTTCCACCTCTTTCAGACATAGAGGTACCTGTGGCTGTGTTTGATGGTAGCCCTCATAAGGCTGTGAGTAAGGTGAATCTGATGGACACTCTCCGGGCCGGTACTGCGGATGGGGTGGATGGTGACTCTGCGGTTGCAATCTAGGATCCCAGTAAGGAACGGCAGGATCATAAGGTGGTCGATAATCCTGTCGATACTCCGGTCGGTAATTAGGGGATACGGGTGGTGGCCTGTTATACACCTGGCCGTGCATCGCGTAGTTAGTGATGTTTTGGCGAAACGGTGGCTTCTTCTCTACTTCCTCAACGACTGTGTTTTCGCTTTCGCTGAGTTCTTCAATGATGTCCTTTTTGATTTTTTTGCTAAGACCGAGAGATTTTAACACTTTAGCAAATTTGCTTCTTTTCACCTGAAACATATTTTGCATATTATTTTAACTCAAACGCAATACACCAGGCAATTACCATTAAAGGATTTAGAAATCTAAATGGCTGTGTTAAGATTGTATTATGAGTACCTTATCTACTTCCGAAACCTCGGCGCTGGATTCAGTTTCTGAAGTAGAGTGAGTAGCTTCGAGGCTTAGTTTATCTAACACCGTGTCAGAGTAACTGGCAGTGGTGTCGCTGCTGTATACATCTGACATCTTTATGGCTTCACAACTCTTTGAAACACAGTTCGTTTTTGGGGTCCCAACTTTTGCGTCATGTCTAAAAAGTCGCGTGCTACCACCGACACTTCGTGAGGTGAGCACTTTATTCTCAGTCCGAAATACTTGTTTTGCATCGCTTCTTCTTTTGAGGCCGCTGCTTTTTCTACAGAATGTAGGACTTTGGGAAACGAATTTGTAAATCTCTTTTATGAGTTCATCGGTTTCGTAGGCTTCGTTTGCATGAGTTTTGGTATTTTCATTGGTGTTGTATGTTTCGTTAGACTTGTCGACACATTTGTTGTGTGTGAAGCTCGTACTGGGCATCGCATAACCGTTTTGCATACAGTTAATTGGGCACATTGGCATAAGTGGATAGCAACAAGTATTTCCAAAGGCTGGCAACGCGGACATGAAAGGAGAAGGAGCCACTGGACAGTGTGCAGAATTGTAATCGCTAAAACTATGCCTAGCATTAGTCATGGTGTTTACATTATGTAGTGGACTATTACCACTTTCAGTCATTTTAGTGCTGACATTTGACTTTTGATTGGATGAAGATGATTCTTTTTTTATCTCTATTAAGAAGCTTTGGAGAATATCTTTGATTTCGCAAAGTGCTTTATCTGTCTTGTCTGAAGACACTGTTTCCTGAGTTTTATTCAAAGGGGTTTCTACCGGGACTGTAACATCTTCAGTAGCCAATACTGGATAAATACCACTCATTATACTATTGGCCCGTTGCACGCCTACTTGATGTAACTTGTTACTTCTTCTCATTGTTTCAATTTTAGTCGGTTCATAATATTCTTCAAATTCTTCGTTGTCTTGATGTCGCGTTATATTATTGGGCGAAATGATATTATTACGATTGACGGATCGGTGATAGTTTTCTTCGCGGTGTCGCATTGCATGCTTCGGTGACATTCTTTTTACGGGATTTCTTCGGAATTCTACGTTATAATCAGACTCCGCATACCGCGTTTTCAAGTTTAGTTGTGGTCTTTGCGTCCTTGGTGATGGAGGCACTTCTTTGTAGTAAGCAGAACGCATACTATCTTCAAAAAATTTTCTTCTAGACTTAGGACTTGACTTTTCTTTGACTGGCACCAGGTCATAGATATCAGAGTTATCATAAGCATCTACTTGTCTTCTACGATGTTTAGTGCGGGGATTTCGTCTAAAATTGTAGAGCCGAGCATCGCAAACGCTTCTTATATCAGTAACATCACTATGATGGCTAAATGTATTGTATTGACATCCTGGACAATTACAAAGTTTACGGTCTTCTGGAATATTGTAACAGTCGGCAGTGAGACCAAACTCGCGATCGTGGCATACCGGTGCAGAAAACTGACTTAGATCAGAATGTTTTCGTCCAAACTTGACTGGTTTGTATTGGCGTCTAATAATGTCTGCTATGAAATCCGGATCAAGTTCTTTTTCGTTATGCCTTGATTTCTTGTACTTCAAGGCGTTTCCTGCTTGTTCTTTGTATCTTTCAGGGCTTTGTTTTCTGTGTGTTTTATTTGCGTGATGGCTATTTTGTACCTTACTTCGATTTCTTTTCTCCTCGACATTGCCTGAGAAACCTGGCATGGTGTAGTTCATTTTTCTGAATTGATCTAAAGAATGAAAACTACTCGTGGAATATGCGGAAACGACGTTTTTGTGTGATGATTCAGTTTTTTGCTTTTGATAATTTGATTCGACATCATAATCGTTTCCTCTATTACTAATTTTACAAATTTTTTTCTTTAATTTTTGAACTCGTTCGTCATTGAAATCAGTTTTCATTGTGTTGGCTGATTTTACTTTATTGCTTTCATTATTTGTTCCGAACGCGTAGTCACTTTGGACAGATCTCTTATATTGATTTTCTTTTTTGGTAAATATGATATTAGTTTCTTTTCCTTTCAGTTTCGTGCCCGACGGTATCTCTCGCTGGCTTATTACGTTCCTTGACTCTGTCGCAGTAGGAGTTTTAGAGTGTATTGAGTTATTCTCTCGAAGGTTGTCACGACATGTTTTGCAAACTTCGTTCAGCTGTTGTTCTAGTCCTACTATTTTGTGATTGATGTCTGTCACGTTCACAGCGATGCTAGAAGTAATTTGGAGAAGGTCCGGCTGTGATAGACTCCCTGAAAAAAATATGTAGCACAAAATATAAAAAAGCCATGGTAGCCCATTTGGGAGACCGCTAGATTTGAAAGCGTGAGGTCGCGGGTTCAAACCCCGGGCCCGTACCTATGAGCTCTTTGGAGCTTATGTACGGTTTTTCATACCACTAGCTTTTCGGTGAAGGAAAACATCGTGAGGAAACCTGCATACGTACGGAGAAGGCATTCAATGGCGTATGTGAATCCACCAATCCGCACTGGGCCAGCGTGGTGGATATGGCCCAATCACCCTTTCGGGGGTAGGCTAAAAGTCCAGCAGTGGACTGTTAAAAGGCTGACTATGATGATATTATGTGGATGAAATTTCAGGCGGTGGCGGCTAGTGCGATGGTAAAACCGCGATGCTGATGCCAGATCGAACAGTTCTTCAGTTCAACATCCCCCGTTGTAAATGCGATAAAAGACACAGAGACCCAACGTCTCTGCGCATGCTGAGCGGCTCTAGGTATACAGTTAGCTTGGGATTGACGACAATTCTGACAGCTCTACGCTGAAATGCATCAAGTGGGTCAAGCTGATACTTGGGTAGGAGCAGTGCTCCATTTGAGGTCGGACTTGCGCTTTGTAAATCAAAAGTCTTTGTCCCGACATGAAGTACCACTTCGCCTCGAAGTAGCACACCAAGTTTCTTGGATACATACATACATAGTAGTACACAGTACACACTTAATTATAACCTTACCTAGAGCTCGTTTAAAAAACCCTTTGATAGCCCTTTTTTGACATGAAGTACCACTTCGCCTTGTTGAGCACACCAAGTTTCTTGGATACATACATACATAGTAGTACACAGTACACACTTAATTATAACCTTACCTAGAGCTCGTTTAAAAAACCCTTTGATAGCCCTGCACCGGCGCCTCGTCTGAGGTGATATACGACGCCGCGGGGTCTGCAGGGTCATAACCGATCTTCACAGAAGAATACTACTAACCCTGAAAATAATTTTGGTGTGCAGGTAAATAATCGCCTCACCCAAACGTGTATAGTATCGAAAGCGAACTAGAGGTGAATAGACGGAGTAGGTACTCACATGGTACTCACCTTACCTGCTGAAGGCGTCTTTATCAAAACAACCTAAAGACAGTGTTAAAGTCATTATCAATTTTCATATTTGCCGCCTTATTACCTAAAAAGATACCGAAATGATTAAATTAGTTTACGCTTATTGATAAATAATTTTTTACCGTAAATAAAAACGTTTGACTTTTGAATTTAATTTGACGTCGTCAAAATAAGTGTATTGTTTTTTTAGAAATACTAAACAGGTTCAATCACATTACATAACATTATATAACTGCGAAAGTTTGTGAGTGTCATCTACACACTCACCTGCGTGTATGTTTGTTTGTTCGTACGCAACTCCGTAAAATAATTAAAAATTTATATGTATAATGTGGGTTTTTTATTCTAGGTGCATATTACTTTATGTATTTATACTTTTATTACTAACTACCTAGCTGTTACCCGTACGCGAATTCGTACGCGTAGATTTACATAGAAATAAATGTTAACCCTTTTTTCCTCCCTTAATACGGCCCTTTTGCAAAATTATTTCTTAGTACACCTCTACAGCCCATTAGAATTTTTAGCCAAAATTAAGGTTCGTAGTTACAAAGTTTTCAACACATAATTCCCAACTCAACTCCCATTTCTCCTCCTTATTCCGTCCTTTTCGGGAAAATATTTTCGTAGAAAACTTTTATTTTTTTTCTTTAATTTAATACAAAAAAAATTAATAGGTCTTACCCATTTATGCAAGTAAATAAGTCACCGGTCTCAAGTGATGCGCTTACCAACGAATAGCATTTCATTTTTATTAACACACACTATGATATGAGAATGACCTGTTTCTGTAGCATATAATTATATCGAGCTGGTGAAACAGCGGGCGCTGCCATAGTTGTACAATAACTATGGTACTGGAACTGCCAACTGTAACCTCAGGCGAGTCAGCTAGCCAAACTATTTGTACCATTAATATTTTTTTTATAATTGTCGTTGAACCTCTGACAATTTGTCATTGTTTTTGACAAGACAAATCTATACACCTAAAAAGTTTTTTTGAAAGATTTTACCTCAATTAAATTAATTATTTTGGCGTAATGCTATCTAAATTGATACGGCCGGGTTGCCAGAGTTCAGTGATGCTGTTGGCCATCAAGGGTCCGCAGAAGATAAACAAGCGGAAGATCCTGGGCTTGATCCCTCCGAGCCAGTACGACGTGCCGATTCCTAACAAGCTGCGTATCGGCTACTGCATGAAAGAATACTGGGAGACCATCCCACTGTTTGCGGTGACATTCTTAGCCATGGGCATGATGGTCTTTTCTATTATTTGGGCGTGTAAAAATAAGGTAGGTATTACAATAGTAAGCCCCTTGGAGATCCAAGTCATTACGAAAGATTTATTTATTTATTTTTTGGGCCCTGATTCTACTGCTAAACCAACTGTTTTTAAATTGTTACTGAATTGCCTCAAAATTTACACTTTTGACACTATCTATACCAAAAGTGTCAAAACTGATTTGTTCAAACCCCGGGCCCGTACCAATGAGCTCTTTGGAGCTTATGTACGGATTTTCATACCACTGGCTTTTCGATGAAGGAAAACATTGTGAGGAAACCTGCATACGTACGGAGAAGGAATTCAATGGCGTATGTGAATCCACCAATCCGCACTGGGCCAGCGTGGTGGTTATGGCCTAATGACCATTTCGGGGGTAGGCTAAAAGTCCAGCAGTGGACTGTCTAAAAAGGCTGATTATGATGATTATGAAACACACACATCATCATCATCATTTCAGCCGTAGGACGTCCACTGCTGGACATAGGCCTCCCTCATCGATCTCCAAAAGAGCCGGTTGGAAGCGGCCTGCAGCCAGTGTTTCCCTGCGGTCTCTTTTTTTCAAACACACGTTCACAAACTTTTGCATCACACCAATATAATAAAGCAAAAGTTTGTGGGTAAGTTTTGGTTTTGGATGAAATTTGATCACTTAATATACCTAGGATTAACACAGGCTACATTTGATCCTGAAAAACTGTACGGTTCTAAAGTATAGCGAGTGAAATAGCGGGGTGCAGGTAGTTTATAATGTAAGTGTGATATGTGGCATTATAAGGTGGAATAATGATTTCTTAGGTTGTCGCGTTTTACACACTGACATGCAACGCTTTTTACGGATTTTGTCGCGTGTATTTTACATTATTTTAATGTAATGTAATTCCTGACATTGCGAACACTGCAGTGTTCATCGTCACAGGTTGACTAGATGACAGATGTCTCATCATCATCATCATCCTCAGCCAGAAGACGTCTACTGCTGAACATAGGCATCCCCCTTTAACATCCACACTGAACGACAGCCTGCCTTTTGCATCCACTGGATGCCAGTGACTCTCACTATGTCGTCGGTCCATCTAGTGGGAGGACTACTTACGCTGCGTCTTCCGGTTCGTGGTCTCCACTCAAGAACCTTTCTTCCGCATCGGTTGTTGGTCTATAAACATATCAGACATTTTATGAAAAGAACCGCCAATGAATTTAAATCAAAACGTGGGAGATGTAAGAGTATTCGATGCGTAAAATACGTATCGAAATTTAAACAAATTACGAAATTACAATTTCTATGGAATTCGATGCCTATTTTACGTATCGAATACTCGTACTTCGACCACTGTACGCAGTAGTTCAGGACACGCTCACGGTGTCCTGAGGTTTTGTAGTTCGAAAGAACAGGAATTAAAATAATGTAAAATATACGAAATACAATTCGTTAAAAGCACAGAAAAGAGAAGTAAATAGAACGGAAATGAGAAGGAAAATCTGTTACCGGGCATCTGTTATTATGAGTGAACCTCGATTGAACATTTTTATTTAGATCAACGCGTCGAACTCCCCTTCGTAGCTACTGTTGCTAACTGATTTCGAACGACTGACGTTTTGTTTATATGGATGCAAGTGGCTACAAAAAAAATCTTACAAAAATGCCTTGACAGCTGTTCTAATTTAAATTAAAAAAGAATACTTTTAAAAGTGTTTAATTAGAATGAGGTGGGTTGGCAGGTGGACGTGGTGTTCTCCACCCGCAACCGCTGCAATATCTCGCGCACGATGGACCTGCGGAACCCGACCGTGCACAAGATGCTCATCGTCCACCAGCGGTACGAGCCCTGGCCGGAGATGGCGGACGTGTTCGACAAGATGGTTGCCGCCGAGAAACGCGCAATCATGCGCATGCAAGCCTGCAACGCGCCGTGACTTGCATCTGCCAATATACGATACGAGTGGCCGCTTCCGTTCGCATTTCATTCTTGGTTCTAGTACCTCGTAGATGTATATCGATCGGGTTGTCTTCTCATTCCTAGTGGGGACAGGGAAAAGGTTCTAGGGCGAAACCCCTGTGTCCCTGGCAGTTCTTCGTCCATACATATGGTCGTGTCTATTGGGTATTAGTTAGTTTCAGGGGATTCAGGGGCCGGTAGGCGTCCTCCGACCACTAACAGCTACCGGTGCGATCAGGCCCTGCCGGGTGAAATACCCGAATTCCCAGGGAAATGAAAAAAATATTTAAACCCCCAATAAATAAGCTGATTATCTTCAAACGGCTGAACAGATTTTCATGGATCATAGCTACGAACACAATTGAGTTACAGTTCAAACAAAAAAATAATTAAAATCGGTTCAATCGTATAGGGGTTACGATGGCACAGACAGACACCACGTGTTGCGTTGCGGGTTAATCACATCGTAATGTCGTTGTTCGATCCTGTTTATGGGATGGTTAGAAACTAGTTTCGGATCGAGAACCTATACTAGAAACTTCATAAATCACAAATATACTTAACCTTCCAACTTCACTACCAACTGCCACGGTGGCTCAGTTGGTAGTGAACCTATCTTCTGTACTTGGGGGCCTGGGTTCGATTCCCATCTAGGACAAACATTTGTGTGATGAACATTTGTGTTTGTTCTATGTCTGGGTGTTAATATATATTTAAGTATGTATTTAAAAAATATATATGTACGTATATCAGTTTCTGGCAGCCATATTACAAGCTTTGCTTAGTTTGGGGTCAGATGACCGTGTCTGCTAAAATGTCCCAGATATTTATTTATTTATTTAACCCATTTTGTTTTTCATCATCATTTCAACCTTGTTTACACTGCTGGGATTCAGGCTTTCTCTCAGAGAGAGGATGGGCCCTAATCCACCATGCTGGCCCAGAACATGTTGGTAAATGTTATATGTGTTTGAACTTTTGAGTTTCTTGGACATACTGGTTTCTTCACGATGTTTACTTTCATCGTTTTTGAGCGATGGCATCGCAAAAGCTAAGTCATTGGCGCAGGGCTGACGATATAACCGGATGCCGTCAGATTGTAAAGAACACATGATACCGCTCAGCCACCATCGTTCCATCCTTCTTCATTGCATTTTATTGCCACGGGAATAAATTGCAGAACAGGGGCCTTACGGACAACTGCTATAGCGGCACCTAATCGGCTCAGTTGGAAAATCACGCGACCGCAAACCGTATCTGGGCGCGATAAGGTTCACGTTCGCGTAATTTTCCAACTGAGCGGATTAGGTACCGCAATAGCAGTTGTCCGTAAGGCCCCAGAAGGGATTATCACAACGAAAAAAAATTGCTAAACCAAAAGTTGTTTGCGAACAGTCATTTGGAAATATTGTAGATTGATATAAACGATTGAATTAATAGAATGATTCTATATAAATAATAAATGATCTTTAAGAAATACGACTTCAAAAAACCACAAAACAAAAACATTCTAAGTTAATATGCTATTATATAATACAAAGAACAAAATAATATTTTTACACTGATTTTGAAGTCGGGCGGGAACTATATTTAGGAACGAACTATATAAGATATACATTTTTCAAAATTTATTTTGTAGTTTTTCCCGCCCGACTTCAGTGTAAAAATACACTATAAATGAAACACCTATGATTTAACTCTGTATGAATACCCCTTGTTTTTTGACTCGAACAAAGTGCCTGAACAAAAGACAAAACAAAGGTATTGTAGTTATAGAAATTCGTATTAGACGCTCGAGCGATATTATCCATGATATTCGAGCTGGTCTAAAAACTACTAAGCCAAAATTAATGAAAATTTTGTGGGCCCACCTCGAGAGTTTCCTCTACATGATAAAAAATTTACATGCAAAATGGTTCACAGATCGTACTTACGTATGAACTTTTTTTTTTTACATCGGACTAGGCTAACGTTTGACCGCGACGTATTTAATTATATGTACGTCGATCGTAATCGACGTACATACATTAAAAATATACGGGCCGAATTGAGAACCGCCTTTTTCGAAGTCGATAAAAAATTCGATAATGTTGGTCGGCAAGCGTATCCTTGAGAACGAATGGGACGTTGTGGCAATTTTTTTATGTTCGTAAAATAATAATTTGCGTATATAATATTTACTTTGAGATTACTCAAGATCATAAACTGATACAAATTTATTTAAATTTTGACACGACGACGCCTGTTCAGTTAGTTATTGATATTATACCGAGACACCCCGCGACCGCTGAATACTTCTGCAAAACGGTTGTACCGATTGTTGAAACGATGAACCGATACATCGTAGCATTAACCGTAGCTCTGCTACGTCGTATATTCAGACATCGTAGCCAAGTCGTAGCCAGTGCTACGACAAATTTCAATCCGTCGTAGTCAAGACGCACTAGCCCCCGATTCTACTAAAGATTTTTTTTTTATTCGGGACATTTTTGCACACACGGTCATCTGACCCCAAACTAAGCAAAGCTTGTGATATGGCTGCCAGAGACTGATATATATACATATAAAGGTTTAAATACATACTTAAATAGATATTAACACCCAGATATAGAACAAACACAAATGTTCATCACACAAATGTTTATCCTAGGTGGGAATCGAACCCACGCCCCCAAGCTCAGAAGGCTGTAATTGTTTCAACTTTATTTTTTAAATAATTGTCTTAAACCTGACATTTTAATTATTTTTAATTACTAGAAAAATATATTAACTTAGTATATAAAAAAAAAAAGTTAATTTTGAGGCAATTATTAAATTTAATAACTAAAATTGTAACAATTACAATTTGAAAACAATTTCTTTAGTAGAATCGGGGCCCAGGTACAATGTATTTTGATGTAGCTCGTGCTAAAAGTGAACGTTGGGTCGAGTACTAACGTAGGTAGCACACCTCCGCCGCGAAATCATCACAGCGAAGCCGGCTCTCTTTGAAATATGAACCTTACTATAATGTTCTTTAAAATTTTGTTTTGTTAATTTGTTCCTTTCCATTCGTTTTAAATACGCATGGGAGAAACGCCAAACGTTCATACCGCCTCCGTTTCAAGTTTGCTAAATTACTGCTGCAAACACTGTTTTAAACTATAATGGTTGTTCACTACAGTTATATGATTATTAAATATTTACGTGGTAAGGTTGCGAATGGAGCTCCCGATATTACGTTTTTTTAACTGCTGTATGTTACACGATTTGGACAAGTGGAAAGCTCTAGAGGAGGCCTATACCCAACAGGGGTTCTCATCAACTAACATTTAATTTAGGATAACAACAATGACGTGAAATAAATTCAAAATAATGTATAATCAATCAAATAATTCATATTAATAATTATAATTAATGAAAAAGTTGACATAATATACTATAAAATTAATTAATTCTATTGCAATTGTAATGATGAGAAATAAAAGGCTTTTTTTTTTTTTTTTATTTTTTTTTTATGTTACATGATTTAAGTTTACATTTAAACTAGTGTCGGTTTTGCTGCTACGGTTCGCGGCGAAGGTGTGCTACCGGCGTAAGAGCTCAAATTTTGTCTTCACGTGTTAACTTTGATCTTACGAGTACATGTTGTCAATCAATGAAAAAAAAAATGTCCCGAATATATTTATTTATTATTATTATAATCAACTGCTGTGTGTTTTAGAGAACACGTATTTCGGAGCTGATTATTAGTTTCTTAGATATCGTAATAAAACTAATATTATAAAGAGGAAAGATTTGATTGTCTGTTTGTTTGTTTGCATTGAATAGGCTTCGAAACTACTGAACCGATTTGAAAAATTCTTTCACTGTTGGGAAGCTACACTATCCCCGGGTAACAAAGGCTATATTATATTTTAAAAAAAATTAGGGATCCTTACTAAAACTCCAATAATGTAACCCAAGGTGTAAAAAAATAAGATTTACAATTTTAACTTTGCGTGTTTGACAGTTCTAAGACAGGACAACGTCTGTCAGGTCAGCTAGTCGTAAAATAAAACTTAAAAAACCTCATCGTTTTTGTTCCCGGAAGTGATACCGCGGTGGCGGAGTTGTAACACTCAGCCTCCTCCTTTGGGGGTATTTGTTTGCTCACCCCCTCCACTGCAGTCGATTGGTTCCGCCGATCGGAGATTGCCACGCTGAAATTGATTTTTTAGGTTCCTTTGATGACAGTTTTTAGGTACCTAAGTTGTTGGCAGATTCATATATTTTACGATAGGAATGGAAGTTGGTACGCTGTTTGTTTTAACCGACTTCAAAAAAGGAGGAAGTTCTCAATTCCAATATTTGTTACGCGATTCTCCGCCAATTATGAATTGATTTTAATGATATTTTTTTTTTGTTTGGTAGGTCATATTTCATTGGTGGTCCCATGTACATTTTATAGATATTGAAACAGTGCTTTTTGAAAAAAATACACTCACAGATGACGTTTTGGTTTGTGGTTCCTTACAGCAATAGTTTTGATGAAGACTTTTAATCTTTGTTTTAACGGTCATCATATTATATTAGTTTAAGTTTGTACATGTTGGTATTGTCTTGAAGTAGGTTTTTGTTTTTTCTTCTTCTAAAAAATTACTTTATAATTATTTGAACACAATTTAATACATTTAGTGGCCGGAGGGCATTTCCTTATGATTCGATATAATACTTTCTTTTATAACTATATCATAAAATATGAAAATGAGCTTGCTTATGAGGCCCATAGTTGAGAGACCAAATTTCATTTCCGTATGTCATCACTGGCAACACACACTGGTTGAAGACTTTCGTCTTAAGGCACTGAGGTATTTTGGACGAGAAGACGTTGTGAAGTTTACCGAGCGCTGCCCAGTCGAGTTAGATTCGCTGATTGACCTCTTTCTTTCTTTTTATCTGTCTAGTTTGACTGATTGTCCTAGGTAGATGTACGTGTCGACGGTTCAAGAACAGAGTGAGCTAGTAAAAATATACAAATTACCAACTTCGCCCCGCGGTTTCTCTCGCGTGGCATTCTCTCAAAAACCGTATGTTTTTCCAGGATTAAAAGTAAACCTACAATCAATCTCAATGCAAAAATTACGTTGATACGTTACTCTGTAAAAGAGGAGAACAAACAAACCAACAAACAGTTTCACATTGATATTATTAGTGTGATTGGTAAAAGAAAACTCCCAAAACATCATTTCCAATATTTTTATTTTTAAATTAGTGGCAGTGAAGTTTGTCGGGTACGTTAGTTTAACTAAACAGAATCCGGTACTGCCTCAGTCGATGAGAAGGTCCGAATCAAAAAATAAGGTCTCGGAATACACATTTTAGTACTGAGAGGTACTTTGGATAATACACCACTCTACATTTCAACTCTCCAACGGAGCCACACTCGAGCCGATGTAGAGTCGGTTCACACACTGGCGCTATTTCACTCAAACATCCTTCAAATAAAGAATTCAAATGTAGAGTCAACTATAAAGTTTCACTAGTGAAAATCAGTGCCAGATCTACGTTACAATTATTATTGGTTTGGCATATATTGGCACTTGGAGAATGACCAGAGTGGCGTGCGTTCGATGCGGCTATCGTTACTTAAGGTAGCATTCCGATCTTGAACACTGCGACCGGCGACCGCGACCGGCGGCAGAAGCCGCGTTGCGCGACCCACTGCTCAGTATAAATTTATATGGAGTGATAAACAATGCAAGCGCGGTTGCAAGGCGCATTGTTTAGCACTGAACAGCAACAGCACCACTGGTGCACGACGCGGCCGCTGCCGCCGGTTGTGTACGCCAACATCGGAATGCTACCTTAAGGGTGAGGCTAGACGGGAGCAATTCGATTAGATTAGATGAAACCAAAATTACGCCACACAAATATTTTGTGTGGCGTAATTTTGGTTTCATATATTTGCGTCACCCATAGCTCTATTCACGCTAATGTATGAAATCAATTGCAACGTAAATACGGGACATGAAAATACGATCAAAAATGTGGAAATTTCACCCCAGTTTGAAGAGCGGCATCGAACGTAGCGTCAAACCAGCAGAAACAAAACTTGAGGATTTGGCACATTGTAACGAAACACCGCTCGCCCTAATACCTATACACTGTACTGGTTATCATGATTTATCTAACATTCAATATTTTACGTATTTACTTTGCACAACGGCTCAGTGAGGTTATGTTAACAATATTCAAATGTGACGTCACTATTGAAGGATTCCGTTATAAAACGAAATATTCAAAAACTTTTGGCTTCTTTCTAATTGGAAAACAGTCGTACTATCTGTATCGCATCAATCGTATGAACGCGCGAACATTTTTTCTTGAGTACTACTACTTAAAGTTTGCGCGAACAGTGGACGTTGCCTCTGTGTTTCGATTGTACGAAGCTGCATCGCATACCGTTAGCATACTACTGTTTTCCAGTTAGGAAGAGGCCTTATCGTGTACATCGTATTATCTAATGTAGTATGCATTAATCGAGTTTCATAATTGAGAATTGCGAAGAGTGACAGTCGATTCCGATTCTTGTACGAACTTTGTTTGGAAGTTTTTGTGAGTTGTCCTAAGTTTGCGGAATTGAAATTCTTAGGAGATTCCCTGAAATGTAGCCAAAGGGATTCGATAGATTGAATGCCTACCTGTATTCAACTATAAATGTGAATTTTCATTTCAAAATGATATTTTATTAAATCCTCAACATGAAACGAAGGAAGTTCCCTTGTTTATATTTAAAAGTTAACTTATAACCTTTTGCCCTTTTGCTTTGTGTGTAAAATCTATGTTAATCGTGATTAATATTTTTTGTTCATATTTTCATAAAACAAGAAACGAGATAGACTGTCACGCATCTCACCCTGTCTATAGGAAGATATCCCGGCTGCATGACTCTTAATAAATACAATTCAGTCGTGGAACTATCTGCGACTCAGAGCGACGAGTACTGTAATGGCGTTCTACGGGACTGTTCATCATCATCATGGATGTCCCTGAAAGCATACTTTCAGGGACATCTATTGTTGACGCAATAGATGTCACTGATAGTATAAAGAGACGGAAAAAAAAAATATATATACAATACATTTTTGTACCTTAAAATTAAAATAGTAAAAATTTATTTAAGTTGTTATAGCATCGCTTTAGTTTATCTGTAATGGTGTTATAAGTGTTTTTGATAATAAATAAAAATAAAAATAAATAAAAATAATAAATAAATCATTTTATAGAAATCTGACGTGAAAATGCATCAAAGGGATTCGTATATTCAAACAGGCCTTTCGTTTATGTGAAGCGCCACGCTGGCCCAACAGTACGGCCATAAGTTTTTTTTTAAATCTATTAATAGGCTTGCGTTTTACCGCCAACTCGCCTGATGTAAAGCGATGATGCGGTCTACGATGGAGCACGCTTGCCTAGAAAAAACCGATTCACTCGTGATTTGAAGACACCCAGATTGTTACTATGGCCATTCAGGCAGCGTTTTCCACAGACTAGCAGAACGCATAATAAAAGTGGAATCAAAGCGCTTCGTACGGGTTTTAGGAATATCAACCATAAAGCGGTGTCAATTATTTTTTCTAAGTTGCGTATTTTTGCTTACTTTAATAATCAACTGTACTTGTAGGTGGCTGGTAGGTGCTGGTAGCTGAGTTAGAGTTTCACAGTGAAGAGTTTCCAGTCTCTCAGTCTCAGCCTCAGTGGCTGGGAACTCTCGTTATTATCTTCACCTATTTAAGATTATAATATATTCCTCATTTTTATTTCTTATTTTATTATTCTTTTTCTTTCCTTAATTTTTTTTTGTGAAATTACTGTAACAACGAAAGAGCGGTCTCTCCTAACACAGGTTGTCAAAACTTAACAGGAGAGACCAATCAATCACCTTTGTACTATAAAAACTGTTAATAAAGAATTTTGTTTTTTTTTTTGAATTTTTTTGAATTATAATTCTATTATAATGATCTTGATTAATGTTATGAACAATCCCGTAAAAGTCCGGACAGTGCAACATTATCATTGTACGATTTGTACGCATCGATGGAGGAGTTAACTCACACATACTGATTCTGTTAATAAAACTAAAATATAGCAAAAATATAAAGAAGAATATTAATTCAGTTTGTGTCTTGTAGACGAAAGCTCTATTATATGGGAAAGTATGAGTGTTGAGTGCGCATTAACTGCCCCATCGTCCCACTTAAACCGTAACCGACCTCTCACAAACCATTATTTTTATACAATTTATTCCATCATTACTCCTATACACATAAAAATATTAAAACGGAACGTATTTTAACTAGATACCATATACTTAATGTGCGTAACGGACCGTAACTCCATAATAATCATCATAGCTGTACAAACGAACGAGAAACTTACAAATTGTGGTTTAAATTAACTATATATTATAAATCTTATACGTAGGGCTCACATAAATTGTCACGATCCATTTTACTTACAAAAATTAACTAAAACGGCCGATATTTGTACGATCGCAGTCGCACGCGTGGCCGACAGAACTCTCAGACATCATACGCAAAAACGCGACACGCGGTTCATACATTCGTAAAGCGCAATTGTTAACACTGAAGATTTTACTAATTCTGTACAAAAACTTTATTTCCCTACGCGACGCTCGAAACTTAATGTTTCAATTTTCAGCTTTCATTCTCAGGCCCTTGCCGAGCACGAGTTTCCGACACAATCTCTTACTAAAATTACTCACAAATATTCAAATGAGCAATCATCTTCATAGTTGCATTG
Source organism: Agriopis marginaria (assembly GCA_932305915.1). Taxonomy (NCBI): domain Eukaryota; kingdom Metazoa; phylum Arthropoda; class Insecta; order Lepidoptera; family Geometridae; genus Agriopis; species Agriopis marginaria. The sequence continues at coordinate 890,386 of OW029919.1, forward strand.
TTGGTTGATCCGCCGGTTACTTATGAAACCATTCCTTATCAATCGAACGTATTATTGGTAATGCACGTTCTGATATGGTACAGCGGACCAACGAGACAAAAATAGCGGAATTATATATCTCACTCTTTTCTCTTGTTGATCAGACGGTGGTAGGGCCGTACCATCAGAATTTACCTTTAGTCTTACGGCTTTCTTTACCTTAACAGCGAGTTTTATAAATTAAGTAAATTAGGTACCTATATGAGTTTAGGACAAGTCACAATATCAAACTTTAAATCAAGGTTTTATAATTTTAAAACATGAAACTGGGACGCGATTGATCCGTGAAAATCTTCATCCTTCCCTGTTTTTAAGAAGGATTGGATCGACTCTTTGTGATAGAAGTAAAGTTGTCACAATTCTATACGTTATTTAAATGAATGAAATTTTCACGGAGCGCCCAATATTAGGAGACAAACATAAACAAGTTGAATAATACGAGCATAGAAGCCCTTTAAACACCGAAATGACTAGGACACCGTCTCGTGGAGCAAACAAGCTTCCTTCAACTCGACGCTGACGTCACCGCGAACCATCCTGTTGCCACGTTATCATCATAATAATTAATAATACTCATCGTTATTATTACACCTTATGTAACTATACAGTTATGAGACCCCGCGGGTTGTAAAACTTGATTTAATATCATACATTAGTGCGTGATCCACCCACGTATCGGTACTATACAAAAATTAAAAACATTATACAGTAATACTACGATACCATAGACCTATTAAATACAAGAATCAACTTACGCCTACAAAAGGTACCCGCATCGGCACGATGACTTTATGCAGCGACGGTATATTCGTATTTTAGTTACAACCTCTTTATAACGTTCAATTTAATAATTATTAATATTTTATTATATCTCTTATATTATTATGTGCTCTCTCTGAAACATGCTCTTGTGTGTGTGTCGTTTGTGGTGTGACGTTCTCTGGCAAGCCGGCCGAGCCCTGCCGCTCCAGGCCCGCGCGGTGCGGCGGCGCTCCGCCCCGGGCCTCCACGTCGCACCCCTCTCTACACAGGCTCGGCTCTGTAGGATCAGTCGTGTCTCCAGCGGTACTCTCTCTGAACACCTAACATACTTGAGCTGACCGACAGTGTGAGCAGTTACACCATCCTCCGACGTAATGCGTTACTTCCGTCTGAATACCATGAGATTAAAGTATTAGACAGACTACGTTTTCCTATAAGTAGTTATTTATTGTTTTTATTGAGCCTTCCTCACGATACACTGGTGTTATTAATAGATTAGACCGCGTCGACGACTCGACGGCATGATGCGGCGCTGCCGGGAGGACCCTAGCTGCATGGGTTCGTCGGAACTTATTACCCATAGTTAGGCCAACCTCGAGGGTGAATGAACGATGGGGTCGCGCTGGCTGGCGACGCGGGACGAAGCGGGGGTGCGGGCTGCGGGACGGGGGACGGCGCTCGGCTCCGCGGCATCAACTTCCTCACCGGTATATCGCAATCTTCGCTAACATACGTGTATAATTTTATTATTTATCTAAGAACATTGACGACAAAATCGATGATAAACGTTTGTGCTGCGGTCGAGTCCCGCGAGGCAGCGCGGGCGGCGTCTCCGGGACGAACACTCAAGTAATCACCTTAGAAATCGACATCGGAAGTCCGTTTCACTTAGAATAATTCCTCTATTAATGTATAACCTAGAGACGATAGAGTCCGTAGTGGGCGAGGTCGCGGCGGTGCGGCGCGCGCGGCCGCCGCCGGCGCCCCCAGCGCCCCGCTAGCGCGCCGCGATGCGGCAGAGCGCGGTGCGCACGGCGGCGGCGGCGGCCGGCACGGCGGCGCCGCACAGGCCCGATCAGAGCCGGTCCTCCTCCTCCTCCTCCTCGGCCTCGTCGCCGGCCTCCTCGTTCTCCTCGCGGTAGCCGGGGTGCTCGCTGATCGCGTAGTAGTTCCCGTTGTAGATGACGCCCAGCTCGCGCAGCGCGTCGCCACGGATGGTCGCCTTGATCGTCCAGTTGTAGCAGTCGTCCGACTCGGACTCGCGGTCCAGCCGCTCCACGTCCAGGATCTTGGAGCTGAGCCGCTCGAGGATGATGCCGATGTCCTTGATGGTGAGGTGCCGCTTCTGGTCCACGCTCAGCTGGTCGATGAGCAGCAGGAACTTCTCGGAGGTGACGGCCTCGTCCTCGACGAGCGTGTTCTCTGTCTCGCTCTCGGAGGAGTCGCGGTCGCCGCGGCGCGCCGACTCCGCGTCCAGGAAGCGCACGTGCCCCTTGGGGCGGCCCTGGGGCGAGGCGCGCGGCTGCGCATCCTGGATGGGTGAAGTGGCGACGCTCTTGTGCACGGCGATGCGGCGCCCCTCCTCGTGCAGCGCGCAGCAGTGGAAGTCGCACTCGTCGGGCGGCGGGCGCGCGAGCGCTGGCGCCGGCGACGCGGCCGCGGCGCGGCATTCGGCTGTGTGCACATGCACGCCACCCGGCGGGTGCTCCAGCGAGCCGGGGCCGCGCACCAGCCGGCCGCGCACGGCACCGCTCGCCGGCTCGTCGTGGTTCACGACCGTGATGTGTGGCGGCGGCGGCTGCGCGCGCTCCACCGACGTCTGGATGACGAGCGAGGGCCGCCGGTCGGGCTTGGCCTGGCGCGAGGGCGAGCGCGCAGCCGGCGACGCGTTCGGCCGCTGATCCCAGTGCAGCACCACCGTGACGCGCCCCTTGTTGTCCATGATCTTCCATGAAGGCGTCTCATCGTGCAGCTCCAGCGCGTGGATCGTCTCGCATACTATCTTCGGGATCGCTGATATCGCTGAAAATGCAGAAATACACAGTAACAGTACAGCTACAGTACAGTAGGAACTCTACCTGCCTCGGCCTCGATTATCTAGGTACCTATATACTATTTAAGTACATACCTACCCATAACCCAACTACTGACAAAAACGACTCTGATCTACGCTTATTAGTAGATCAGAGAATTTCAATAATGCAATAAACAAGATTTTAAATGTATTTATCAGCGTTAAATAGGTGAAGCAGAAGTATGTGTGACTCACCGGCCTTGATGACGTCGACACCCGTGGGGTACCATCGCTCTCCCTGCCGCAGCAGCAGCAGCACGGTGTTGGGCGGTAGTGTGCGCCAGTACTCGCCGTCCTCGACCTGCGTGCCGTCACTCTCCAGCACCAGCCGCACCGGCTCGCTCGCGCTCACGCTTAGCTTCTCTTTACCTGCGCCAACGCATAACACAAGCTCATTACTAACCAAATTTAGATTTGTAAGGCACTGGCACTGCTCTGGCAGGAAGCTTGCTTAGCATCTAGAGTCTATTACCTGCCTACGTTTTATTTTTACTTGCGTTTGACCGCCAACTCGCCTGATGTTAAGCCATGATGCGGCTTATGATGGAGCTCGCTTGACTAGATGAAACTGATTCACTCGCGATTTGAAGGCGATTGTAACTATCGGGGAATACCCGTTAATTAGATTTGAATGAACGGGTATTTTATTATACTTGTATTTTATTATGAACGGGAATTTTGAATAAATTATTATTATTCAGGCGTGCTCCTATAATTAATATCCGAGATTCCTAGTGGTTCCGACTGTGTTAGAATACTTTGTTGGATATGGCCGAGTATCCAGACAACCTGCTAGGCTCTAGTAGTTTTGGCCTTACTAAGTACGGCGATGATTATGTATGTAAGTTTACTGGAATAAGGCAGATTAGACTATCACAAGATTATAAAGTATGGCCTATTTCTCAATTTAGTAAGAGCTGGGTTCTGTTCTGCTTGAGACACATATCACACATCAGCAGCCATCAAACGTCCACTACTGGTCAAAGGCCTCCCTTTTATAGAGGGGTGTTGCCATAATCCCCACGCTTGGCAGGCGGCTTGGGGATCGCAGTAAGTTCACCGTGTACTAATAGGATGCTGCTGCCCATCCTCCGGTGGTTCTGGTCGCAGTTTTAGGACATACCCGGGTCCCGATACTGCTTGAGACATCTGTCGTTTAATCCATTTATTCCATATCGGGTGGTTTAGTGATGGATCATTCTCGATAGATCCAATATTTTATTTAGTTTACATAAGAAAGTTCATTACATTTGTAAAGCGAAAAATTCAAATGGTAATAAGGTCTGGAAATTGCCGTTTATACCATTCTGTCCGACTATTATTTCGATGATTGAACTGCCAAGTAAGTTCTTCCTAAGCTAATGCACTTGTTTATGTAATGCATTAGAAGAAAATATAGGTTACGTCCGCATTCGGTGTCTGTACGGATACCGCTCCATTTAGAAATTGCATTAAACCGTGGACTATCTAGGCCATGTTATAAATGTAGGAATAGTGGCCATCTCCACCGGTCCGCAGTGGACTGACTCTATCGATCCCCCGATAGATGTCTCAGGTGGAACACACTTCAGCTCTCCTTCACAAACCAAATTAAGAAATAATCTAAGCAGTTTATTTGAGTTTAAAAATAATACCAATACTAATTATGGCTGGACAGGACTCTCAGAAATGCAACTGCAAAGTGAAGCTAAAACAAGTTCTACAAAGTTGCACAGTTTATGAGTACCTACTTATTTGCACTGAACTGCTTGAATGTTTAGGGGAAATTTATATCTGATTTCAACCCAACCCAACCCATGTCCTGCGGCGCGGTATCGATTGAGTTTACTGCTGCAGAATCAACATCGCTGTATGAATGATTACCACATTCTTAATCTATACCTACAGCTCATTTCCTAAACTTCCAAAAACTATAATAATATAATATATTTATTACCAAAAATATTTGTACATGTACAGATTAACAGTGATCCCCAAACTAGGCGAGGAAGCCTGTGTTTTGGGGTTCTGAGCAAGAGTTGTGTACAAATGAAAGCTTAGTTTTATTACAGCTATTGTAAATATAAATACATATTAGATATTAAGCAGTTAAACATGAGATAAACTTAGGGCTACAAATTTGTGTTCTGCAGGTATGTGGGGGTGTGAAAGGATTGTCTGTGAGAGGATGCATGCTGTGATGTATACGAAGATGTGAAATGGTGTGTGTATTTATGTGTGTGTGTGTGTGTGTGTGTGTGTGTGTGTGTGTGTGTGAGTGTGAGTGTGTGTGTGTGCGTGCGTGCCCGCACGTATGTGTATGTGTGTGGTAGTGTGTGTAAGATGATTATGGCATAGGTATTTTTCTACTGATTTCACAGGTAATGAGACTTGTACAGCAATAGTTTTTCTGTTTTATCATACGAGAGCGTCAGGAGCCAGTTTCTAACCGTGCGTTTGCATGTTGAGGCGTTGCAGCCTAGAATGACGCATTCTCTACATACTTTGTTATAGGTATTAGGCTGGGCAAATTCTGGACTTCTAAAACCTAGTAGAGAGGCGTAATTAGGGGTAGGCATCCTGAACTAGGTACACATTGAAGATAGAAATCTTCCAGTACTCAATGTAGTATAAAAATCAGCAAAATTAGGGTGAAGGCAACTGCAATCGGGGACAAAACTTTGACCTCGTCGTCTTATGACCGAGTGCGCTTGACTGTTCCCGCCTTTAGTTTCCCGACTGTTCCCGACTCTGCCTGACTACCAGTTATTAGAAGTGAGAGCACAGAGCTGAGGCAAATTCACTCGCGTCATGATTATTACATTACGTCGGATATTGGATCAAATATGAGCCTATTGTAGCATAAACAGCCTTATGGAAGCTTGTAGCTTATAACAGGGTATTGTTAGACAGGTCTAGTAATTATAGATTCTGTGCCAGTCTATGCAACTTCTGACGTAAATTTTCCGTAAACTGCTAGTGTAATTTAATTGAGTTGATTATGAGCCAAGAATTAGATGAATTTAGGTTAAAAGCTGGTTATGTTTATCGTTTAAAGTATTAAACACTTTAACTATGCACTTACCTATTTAAATTGTGGTATTATTATATATATTTACGTTTTCTTGTTTCAATAATTAAACATAATCATACTATTACAACATTAAAATTTGTTTATTGTAGGTAATAGTGATTATATAATTTTATGACCTAAATTATAAAGTTACACTTCACGGTTTTAAGTAATTTTTAAACTTTTGCGATTTGATTTCACGGTTTTTATTTGATCGCATCATCATCATCGTCATATCAGCCATAGGACGTCCAATGCTGGACATAGGTCTCCCCCATCGATCGATGCGACTTGATGGCATCACACAACCAAATGTAACCATAGTGCCGTCCCCTAGTGTTGACATATCTCGGCATTACGAGCATAACGAGTTTATTTAGTTAATGTTTTGTTCTGTACAGTTTTTGTATCGAATCAAGGCGTGTAGGCGGGCGAGATGCGAGATATATATTTCGCGCTCGGATTCGCGTCGATCCCCGGGCAATACTGTGGGCGAACCACACTAAATATAGAGAACCGAGAAACGAACCATGGTTATGATAAACTGTATACTTTTTGCGTAACTATGAGAAGTTTGGTGATATTTTTATTTGATAATTGTTCATCGAACTCGTCCTCAGAAGACAGACTAACTCGCCCTCGATGGCAATTCTCTACAACCTAATTACGTACAGCTGATTGATATCCCTAACGTAGGCAGTAAAGAACACGTTTAGATAGTATGTTGCTATCTACAATTTTCAAAGCAACTTATTGTAGACAGTTTTTTTTTTTTTACACGAAATAAAGTTTGTGCCCATGTTGTAATGTACCAAAAGGTACATGCGAGTTCCGCATGTTGCCAAAATCTCAGTTTTATCTTTGGAATTACATACAATAATATATTATATACTCTAATTATAGCGCCGGTTCGAGACAATATTTCTTAAAACAATTTTGAGAAAATATTTCCTTTTTTATGCGAATCAAAGGAAATGAACAGAATATTGTTTTTGAAAACCATTTTTAATATTCTCGATCTGGGTGGGGCCTTACGGACAACTGCTATTGCGGCACCTAATCCGCTCAGTTGGAAAATCACGAGAACGTGAACCTTATCGCGCCCAGATACGGTTTGCGGTAGTGTGCCATAAGCCTTTAGTTCTGGTAATAATACAAAAGTGACACGATCGCCTACAACTTGAGGAGGCGTGCGTTGCACGATCATCATCTTCGACTAAAGATATGGTTGCGACAGAAAACAATCAAAGAAATAAAACTTAAATACTTATCAATACCTGGGGCCTTAAGGACAACTGCTATTGCGGCACCTAATCCGCTCAGTTGGAAAATCACGAGAACGTGAACCTTATCGCGCCCAGATACGGTTTGCGGTAGTGTGATTTTCAAACTGAGCGGATTAGGTGCCGCAATAGCAGTTGTCCGTAAGGCCCCAGGTATTGATAAGTATTTAAGTTTTATTTCTTTGATTGTTTTCTGTCGCAACCATATCTTTAGTCGAAGATGATGATCGTGCAACGCACGCCTCCTCAAGTTGTAGGCGATCGTGTCACTTTTGTATTATTACCAGAACTAAAGGCTTATGCAAAATTTGAGCAAAATTGGTTGAGTGGAATTAAAAAAAAAAGCTTTTATTTAAATTGTGCTTTTTTGGCGGCCATTTGGAAATATAACAATATTGGGTATTGCATATTGTGCCTATTGTTACCAGAATTAAAGGTGTATGCAAAATTTCAGCCAAATCGGTTAGAAAGAAAATTTTATCTAAACAAAATACCAAACATTGCGAGTATAATAAGCGCTTGTAAAAAGGTGTCCCACATGCTTTTTAATGTATTTCTGTTTTCATTGAAAGAAATAATATTCTATTTCCGATTAAACGATTATTAATAATACATTTACTATCAGTAAGCTTGCAGATTTTATTCAAATCACAATAGATCGTTAAACATAAATGTTGTAGTAGAGACGGCCAGTCTGCAGTTCTGAAGGACACAAAAAAGGGCCATGACCTTACAGACACAAAAATAGCTGAAGGTTGCAACGACTCCTCAATGTCAGAAAAAACACTTAAAGTATTGAAAAACTCCAAAGGGGAATCGCAAGGACAATTTGATGACGTATCTTGTCCCCTTCAACTGACCTGTAGATAGTTATGTTCATAAAAAATATAGTTTTTTTTTAAACCTAATCATAACCGATTTTACAAGCATAACTGACAGGTTAGGCTTAGTTAGGCTTGTAAAGTAGAAAAATTCGGGTATATAATATCTAAATTCTCTAGATATAAAATATCTAAATAAAAAAAACATGTCAATTAATAACTGGTTTTTTTTCTTCTCTTTTAGTCTCGATCTTATGTCAAATATTTAGTCTACATCATATATCAAAACATTTTTGTATTACTAGGAATTAACTTTTATTATTGTACTTAAATATGGATTTTTTAGGGATAAAAAAATCAAGATAAGTACTTTTGGACTACAACCAGTTTGATGGTTAGTGCCGCATCTGTTTTTGATAGGTAAGTACTGTTTATAGAAAATATAAGGTTTGATTTGGATGTTCACGGGCATCGTTAACAAAAGTGAAATACCCAACATACTAACTGACGAATATTAAAATCACGAAAACTATTTGACATACGAAGTTAAAATTAGGTAAGTATTTCCTTATATAGCGTAGACATCTATTAAGAAAAGACTTTACGACAAAGACGTCCTTAGAAGTATGGAAAGGACGAAACCATGTGAAAGTACGCGTACAAAGTTGCGGATCATCATCATCATCATCATTTCAGCCATAGGACGTCCACTGCTGGACATAGGCCTCCCCCATCGATCTCCAAAAGGGCCGGCTGGAAGCGGCCTGCATCCAGCAAGTTGCGGATAACAGCTAGTAAATAATAAATGTACGTAAAATGTAGTTATCTGTCATGTGTGCATATGTGTCTCACCTCTGTGTATCAGCTCCTCGAAGCTAGTGACGACGAGTCCCTTCCTCACGTTCCGCGAACTGTCCCATATCTTGAAAGGCCTCTTCCCTCTAACCTCCTGCAACACCACACAATTTCACAAGTTGATTCACTCATCAAACCCACAACAAAACGCTGCTTTCACTTTTGTTTATCTTCAACCACACATTCCTCCATCGTCGACCACAGTCACTTACCATCAGGTAAACTGTGGTCAAACGCATAACCATAAAAATGATAAACTCGTAATCCAGAAGGCACACTTCTATCTAAGCTACATTTAAATTGAAAGTACTAAAACCATTTCGGAGTTCATTATTTGTAAAACACTTTTAGTGCGGTAACATTTGGTGTTCATGAATGGCAGATAACGGCCGGCGTCACTGTTTACCATTGGTTACGTTCACCGAGTGTACTCGCTGCCATGATTACTAGTTCCCATCGACAAGCAACACGTCTCCGCCTCGCAGCACTGCTCCGATAACTGACTCATCATGCGACTCGCAATCAGTCCAATCAAGTTCATCCACTGATAAAAATAACTCATATGACACCGTTACGCTCTACGGCTACGGCGCCGTAGACTAGCTACGGTACCGTAGACTAGCTACGGCAGTCGTAGTGCGTAGCCGTAGCGGGCGTCAGTGCAGCGGTGCAACGCCCGCCCGCTCCGCCCGCTCCGCCGCACGCACTGTGCGTTGACCCACTGACACCGTCGCCCTCACACGATCTTTAATCTAGACTAGGACTTTTGAAGTTCGAGCACCCGACAGTTCATGCCCTTTGCAGTACCGAGTTCAGCGACTCGTACACCGCTCCCTCCGAGGACAGCCCTCGGATATAGCTCCTATACGTCGGTTTCTATCGGCATATATCGAGCCGTAAAAAAGCCATTATAAGTTAGAGGCTCCGACGTCCTCGATCCGCGTTACTTCCTCCGATCGCGCGAGACCTACCTCCTGTATTTCGACAATCATCTTGGCGCTTCACACGGTTACTTTCAACATCACACAGGCGTCTGTATAAAGTGTAAATAAAAAAATAAAGAGTGTAGATTGTATGAACGGGGTGCGAAGTGATAGAGGTTATGTGTTGGGTTGATGTTAAGGCGCGGGCGGTCCGCGCGCCCGGAGCGCCGCGGCCGCACTGGGCGGGCGCTCCGTGACCGGGTCGCGGCCCCCCGCCCCCCGCCCCGCGCCCCGCACTGCAGCGCACCCCGTAATCTCCTGATGCCCTGATGCCGTAAGATGTTGAAATTAGCGCTGCCGATAATGCACTCTCCAAAGGTCTCGGGCCGCTCCAAGAGAAGTGACCGTCACTTGTACGACATATATCGTGTGTTACAGTGTGTGTATACGGTCACAAACGTGAAATTAGAGCGTGCATTATTTTTCGACAACACTCATTACAAGATTTAGACGTGATTAGCATCAGCTTGGTATTAATTAGACATACTTTATTCTAAATGGAGGTCAAAATGTCAAAACAACGTATACACGTTGACTGACGGAAAATCGCGCACAAAAAATCGTGATTGATGGTGACCAAGGTCGAACTGAAGTGAAACTACGTAGATGTTAAAATGAGCGATGTTGAAAATGCACTCTGAGAAGGTCTTGGAACGGTTGTGACCGTAAAATTTGCTGTCACATGCAGTAACAAACCGTCGCATACTATACGGAAACTGAATTATTTGTTTTGCTAAATACGTCAAGAGTCAGTGCTGGTTTTTATTTGCTGTTAATCATTGAGGAAAATACTTTAAATCTTATTATATTTTGCAGTTGCGATGAGTGATGTTTTCATGTCTCCCGTGGCAAATATAAGATTGCAAAACTGATGCCTTATTATAGGTGATTTGGATCGTGATCGCGTGCCATCTCACTTACGCACGTGGTGCGAGTAAATATATGCGAACGGGATGGCATGCAACCTCGATCACGATCAAACTTCTATAATAAGGTCGCTGTACCGTAATAATTTTAGATAGTTTTTTTGTTGATTTGTAACTACATAACAGAAAATTATCATCTCTCATAATAGATAACACTATCTACGCCTTAGCAAGTGGCCGTAGCACATTCGTAGCATTTCGTAGCACAACAAAGTTACTCGCATTTTGCCCGACTGAAGGAAGGTAATATTATATTTGAAGGTATGTATGTATGATTTTGTTTGTGCCTGTATAATTACCTTCTCCAGCCTAAATAGTTCGTCAGATTTTGAACGTTGCATTCATCATGTCCGAAATGTCATTAGGCCACATTTTTCAAGTCTTTTCTTGTGTTCCATTTAATATAAATAAACTAAATATTTTCAATCAACATGCCATGCATTATGTCATTTACTAGCTATGAGCTTTTCGATAGCAAAGCTTAAGACAATATTTGTACATCGTTAAAACTATTGGTAACCATTGGTTGCCTGGAAGAGATCGCTTTTAGCGATAAGGCCGCCACTTGTGGCACTAGCTCGTAAGTGTTTTCTATCGTGTTGTAATTTTTATTTCTGGTGTACACAATAAAGAGTTTCTATCTATCTATCTACTATTGTGAACATCTTTTTAAATAATTTTTCAAAGAACATATTGTGATATTGTGTACATCTATTAAACAGTAGTTAAAAAAAAAAAAAAACTAAAACCAAATAAAAACTTTTAAGTTACTGTTTAAAATATGTCAAAATCATGGGTACTCGAATTCTCATAGCGTTTAAGTAGACGTAACGGTCAAATTACAAGAAAGCTAGCTTATTAAAAAAAAAGTTTTTTTTAATAAGCTGATAAAATGTAGTGCGATTTGAAAACCTAAATGATGACATAAACCATTTGAAGTCAGGGCCTTCCTTATTCATAATTATTGTTATAGCTGATTTTGAAAAACCTTTTAATGGCAAACCTGTAAAGTTTTACGGGGCTTATAGCGTGTATTTACATTGTGTAATGTGTATCCCGTTGGTCAGGTTGGTAGTGAGTCTACCTTCTGAGCTTGGGGGCGTGGATTCGATTCCCACCTAGGTTCATGTGATGAACATTTGTGTTTGTTCTATATCTGGTTGTTAATATCTATTTAAGTATGTATTTAAAACTATAAATGTATGTATATCAGTCTTAGGCAGCCATATCACAAGCTTTCCTTAGTTTGGGGTCAGATGACCGTGTGTGAAAAAATGTCCCGAATATTTATTTATTTATTTTATATTTATTTCTTAAATGCGCGACTGTAAATGATGCCGAGGTTCCCGGACTATGTGTAACATTTGCACGTTATTTTGCGGGTAACATCACATGTAAGTATAACATACGCGACCCACACGTGGGCAGCGCAATAAACAACAATCTAATTCAATATTAAAATCTCTGTTTAGCGCGTCAGTTGTATTCATTAACGCCCCACGTGTGGGCGACGTGGGCGTGTGACTTAGTCTGATAAATTTATGGAATTCGCACATCATATCGACCCATTGACTCGACAACACTCAACTTAAAAAAAGCATTGTCAAGTGCGGATCGCGACACGCTTACAGCCATATCACGTGGATAATTGACCGAGCAAAGCAAAGGTCTTATAGAGCCTATTGTAACAGATCATCGTTTATATGTGTGTTTGTATGTATGTTAGATGTGTTCTATGATGACGTACCTACCACTAATACGATCTGCACGACATTTTATAGCAAGTACCTACTTTATTCCAATATATTTTTTAGTTCAAATATGAGCATAATAGGTCAAGCAATTGCAAACAAGGGGTCACGAGGTCACAGTTCGGGGCAAACCACTAGTTTAATTCGTATCTGACATGGCTAGTTTTTATGATTTGCTAATTCCGGGCTTGTTACAACCCTAAAAAAGTAAAGAAGGAAGTTCGTATAGAGTACATGGTCAAGTGTCAGGCTTTAAAGGTAGCATTCCGATATTGGCGACCGCGACTGGCGGCAGCAGCCGCGTCGTGCGACCCACTGCTCAGTATGAATTTATATGGAGTGTTAAACAATGCAAGCGATAGTCGTGCGACGCGACGTTAGGCCACCCGAACGTTTCCGACATGGATTTACGGTCGTTGTCCGAGGACAAACTGCCGGGCCTACAATTTAACGTGCCATTCGAAAAGAGCATTGAAATATGTGTAATGTCGTGCATAGTCAATAAAGTTTAAATTGGAAGTAGGTAGTACTTTCACAATATCTGTTTTAGCATAGCTCTCGCTTTAGCCGGATTAGGAATTGACAATATTTAACGATTAAAACAAAGTAAGTAAGTCAACGGAGCGTTGGTCACACAGCTACGATATTTATGTTGACAATATTCTGATATTGCTGGGCAAGTGCTTTTATTAACTAAACAAAATACAAGCTAAAACTAAAACTACAAATACAGTTAGACTGCCCATAGACCGTTAAAGGTCTAAAGACAATCCAAATGCTCAAGCCCACTATATTCTGATATTATGGTTTAATTTGGACACTTAAAAATAGAAAGTATTGTACTTTAAATAGTGTAGGTATCTACTATCTCTATAGGTATCTATATAGGTAACCACCTAAGTAGATTGTGATTTAGTAACACGACATAGAGTTGACATCTACTTTAAGTCAACTGAACTTCGAGTGTATGGTGTGCGAGCTCCATTAGCTGTATCGCGATTAACTGCCATCAGTTGTCTTGTAAACCCTAATGAGTTTAATTTGAGCTTTAGGGGTAACTTTGGGGGTCATTTGGGGCCCCTACGAGTGATCGGGCCCAGAGCGGCCCACGTGATCGTTACGTTAAATGTCACGTGAGTCATTGTCGTGTTACGTGCAGTGACATTGCGTGAGGTGGGATTAAGAACGCTTTCGCCAATTACGCCTTCTCTCTCGCTAGCACATTTTTTTAAATTATTTATTACAAAGATGAAGTTCAATAAACGGGATTCATCCCCTTATCGTCTACCCGCTGAAGTAAAATATTGTTTTCAAAGTTAAATAGGTCCATCCTTGAGATATAGCCTATTTAATAAATAAGTCAATGAAAGCAATTGGCTAAAATATTGAGTAACGCGCACTTTAAAAAAAGTTGAGGTCGCTTGATAAAATTACTGATATGTAATATTGAGAATGATTTTAATATAACTTTCTATAATATAACACTGTTTTAAACAACCTTACCACGGTAAATATCCCGTTAATAATCATTTAACTTTCTATAATATGTCTATAGCTACATTTAATTTATATCAAATCGTGTTACAATTTGTATTTATAACAATATAATTAATTAATAGAATAAAATCTTGTTTGAATCAACATAATAAAAAAATCATTTCATAGCGAAAAAATTATCAGCCGCTCCATACAAACAAATCATTTCACTCCCGACGTAATGTATGAAAAAGTTCTTTTTTCCCCCGCCAATTTTTATCCGTCGTAGAACAAAAGTTGTTTGTTTTGCGTATTGTGCCTTCCCAACTGATTACCAACAACCTCGTATATCTAGAAAATTACGAAAAACAAAAAAACAAGAAAAAAGAACCAACCCGGAAAAATACACGAGAACAACTCCGTTTCTTATTCTAATCATTGTACCTTCTAAGCTCGTCATAATTTATAAGTACTTTCCCGTAATTATTCATGTCATAATTTAAGCTGTGCAAAATTGTCGCCCCCCTCTTAATTACACGACTGTTCCAATTATGGCGAAAGTGGGGGGAGGGAGAGACGTAAACTGCAACAGTTTATGCCTTTTTGCGCCTTGAGGGGTGACAGAGTTGCTAATACATAGGGCTGTTGCTCTATGAAAGATATATTTTTCAGTTCAGAGTTAAAAGACGATTTAAAAAAAACATCAGTAAGACAAATGCATGTTGGGTAAATTTCGCCACAATTAATTGACGCCGCTGGTGACAAGAGAGCTGGCTCATTCCTCGCGCAGAGAATTTCTTTAGCAATTCAACGCGGGAATGCAGCCAGCGTTCTTGGCACTTTACCACACGGGCAACATCTTGTTTTTGATTTTTGATTATATTAGTGTTAATTAGTAATAGTTAAGGCTTTTTTTTATTTTCTTTGTTTGTTATACCTACCTATGTACATAAATAATAATAAATCCTGTTGGGTAAAAATGGAATTGTATTAGATTAGAGGAAAATATTTATGAGTCAGGCAATCAAGATCGGTAATGTCCTGGGGAAGGAAAGTATGAGACCGTTTAAAATTCTACTAGGCAGTGGTACAGAAGGCGAAAATAGCACCATCAAGCTGCACTACTGCAGCTTGATGTTTTGGGACCAACCCATATAATTAAAAAATTAATAAATCAGAATTACATAATTATTGTTACATAAAACGTCAACATCGAAAAAATAGGTAAAAATTAGCTCGTTACATTAACGACAAGTGCTCAGCTCTTATATAAGCACTTTTAATTAAAGATCCTCGCTGTCCAACGGGCAGCCCTACCAGACAAATGAAAGTCGGAAGTGTGAACATAAAAGTGGAGTTCGCAAGACGTTTGTTTTTACAAAAGCTCGCTTATTGGAGATGCCGAGCGCGGAATGGCTTACAGGTATTCGAGAGAACAGAACGGGAGACGCCGACACGGCGCAGGCATGGCGGATTAACGCTCCAGGAATGAACGGGGAATTTATTAACGAGTGATGTTTATATGTAGGAAAGCGTAGCATATGACACGCTAAATACTTGATGGAGTAACGCTATGAAAGGCAGTGATTGGGAACAAAAAGGCGAGGCTTGAGCTAGCTGGCTGGCTGTGCACAAGCAGTGCGCAGATGGACTGTTGATATTTATTTAATTTCATACGTGTTTGATTTGGCTAAGAAAGAAGATAAAAAGAAAAAAAATCTTGAAATAAATAAATGATGTCTATGTCTAAACGTTAGCTTCAAGATTTTTTTGGCCTATGAGCTCACACACTGCTATTATAGGGGGAAATAAATAGCTTAGAGACATTGTAAAGAAAGACAATATTAAATATTTTTGTCATAAGAATGAGTCTTTGTGATTGAGTGAGCGTGGGTTATTTCTTGATTCACATCAGACAGGTTCCACGTTCCACTCCCATGAAACGGCTACAAAACATTTAACTGAGTTAACTTAATGAATAATTTGAGTCAACAAATGAGACGGCGACAAGATAAAACTGGTTATAATTATCGGTTTTCCATAACTTTAATTTAGAGAAAGGGGCTGGGTGGGGGTCATTCTCCTGCAAAAATCCTCGGGGAGGCGACTTTATGAGGCTCTTCATCAGGAGATTAATGCTAAAACGAAGGAATTAAAGAGAATCCCGTCGATTGGAGCCGCCGAGACATCGACCCGGCGGCCGCGCAGGCCCCGCGGTCAGTTTGTCAATTATTTACTTTAATAAAAACACATATTATAAATGTCAAATACCTAACACATAATAAAAAAAAATAAGTCAATAATTAGGACAATAAGACGAATGAACGAAATTTTTACATGCCTTTAAGCTTTTTTAAATAAATAATTACAAATAAATTTTATAAGTACCTACGTAATACGTACGATAATAAAGGCCGATTGAGGTTATAATAACAAAAAAAAAGTACGTTTAACCTGTAAGTTTGTATGTTTGCACCACAGAAAATTCCTTCTTTTCTTTTTTGTTGTTTATACGAACAAGATGGTTTTCCCGTATTAGACCGAATAATCGATAGCATAGCATTTAATATAGCATTTAATCGTTGACAAAAGCTGTACCTATGAGTAACTCGCAATTGGAGTGTCAAATGCACGGTAAGATAATGGTTTTACAATTAGGAATAGAATTGGACGGTGGACCAAAATTTACTTATTGGGGTTCTAGTAAGATGATTTTTTTTTCAGGTCCGCGGTATGACCTGAAATTACAAATATCTTTTACTATGGGATCAACCCTAAAATCGCGGGGGGAATTCAGCTGTTCTATACATTTTGTCGAGTGTCAAAGACTGTTTTCTATGGAACGCAATTTCAGGTTTGGTCCCTTAAAAAAGTTGTTCATACATACCCTTCAGTATTACCATAGAGAAATATACTTTACCCAAGGACGTATAAAACGTCCTTGCTTTACCACTACTTTTTACACGTTGTTTGTAAAAAAAATATCACTGAATGACTGAAAGAGAGAAAAAAAAACAGAAAATATCTAGAGATCCGCTCGGAAAGGATTTTGCGAAAAGGCCGAATTAAGAGGGGGGGGGGGGGGGGCTTTTTGTGAAAGTGATATTAATATTACTGTGAAAAATTATGAGGAGTATTTATTAACCCCCGATGCAAATAGAAGGGTGTTATAAGATTAACGTGTGTATCTGTGTTTCTCTGAGGCTGTGTATATCTGTATGTCTGTCAGTGTCATCGTAGCTTCCAAATCCAAAACGGATGAACTGATTTGAATTCGTTTTGTTTATTTGAAAGATAACGTACGAGAGCTATGATTCATGAAAATCTGCTCTGCCGTTTGAAGATTAACGATTTATAGGTACTTTGTAGTTTTAGCTTTTATATTGTTTTAATTATTTCAGAAATAACGTTTTGTCAACTTTTGTGCTCCCATGATTTGGTAATTTAACGTAATATACAACCGCGTCGTGGCCAAAGGAACCAAGTAGAAAGATTAAGAGCTGCAATAAAAGACGACAATATTTTACATAACTACATTCGATCCTATTGAAATTATTTATTTTATTAACAAATATTCAAGCAAATTTTAATTATTACAATAGCTAAATTAATATCATTTATTTTGTTTATGCGATATTGTTTTTCGGGTAAAGTGAAATAGTGACTGGTTGACCATTTTATGTCGTAATGGTGATACTAAACTAATTTTAACACGGCAATATGTACTCAAAATGTATGCCTTTTTTGGAGTTCCGTAGACTCCGTAGTGTTTACTACAAAGGACCCTTATAATTTTTTACTTTCCGTCCGTCTGTCGTAATTCTTTAGAACCTTATAACTTCTATAGTTGTTAAGGTACCTTGCATGAAACTTTGCACTATTACAGTTTAAATACATATTTAAATGCCCAATTTTCTATCGGACTGTCAGAGTGGGCACGAAGAATCGGCACCGCTTTATGGTTGATATTCCGAGCGCTTCGTACGGGACGAAGCAAATTCCACATTTATTGTGCGAACTGCTAGTCTGTGGAATTCGCTGCCTGAGTGGGTGTTCCTCGATAGTTACAATCTGGGTGTCTTCAAGTCGAGAGTGAATAGGTTTCTTCTAGGCGAGCGTGCTCCATAGTAGACCGCATCATCACTTAACATTAGGCGAGTTGGCGGCCAAGCGCAAGCCTATTTATAATAATAAAAATAGTTTTATATTTCCTTTTGTACACATTCTATAATTGTATTTTTATATTCAACGGGCCTCTTGGTGTTGGCTTCGGCCCCACCAATGCCTACCAAATGTCCGGGCTAGACCAGATAATTATAACAAATAAAAAATAATAATAATAAGCATGAAAAAAAATTGCATTTTAGGGATGGCTCTGGTATTTTGTACAATAGAAATGACCCCCCCCTCTTCATGAGGATATCGTTGAATAAGCCTTTTGAAATGAAGGTTTATCATACATAACTAACTAAAATTGAGATCTATAACTAGTATAAAGGTGTATCTCTAGGCAAGCGTACTTTATCGTAGACCGCGTATTCGTTTAACATCATGCGAGGTGGAGGCCAAAAATAAAAATTTAAATTAAAAAAAAAAAATGTGCAAAGTTTCATGCACTTATCTTAGTAACTATAGAATTTAGAAGGTTCTTAAGAATTAGGACGAACGGACGGATCGACAGACGGGCAGACAGACAGACAGATGGACGTTATAAGGGTTTCTTGTAACCAAAATTTCGAATAAAAAAATTAGGTCACTTTATTTTTCCACTTGTTATCAATATCTCATATTTTTACGTTTTATAGATATTAATTAACTAGCTAATGTTCTAATAGTAAGTAGGCATACAAATAAACTAAATAGGAAAATATTTCGTTGATATTTATTTCGCAAATTACGCTATAGTTTTCTCGAGACATATTTTAGGGTTCTGCAGCAAAACGGAACCCTTGAACCTAGTAGGAATATATAACAAGTGACTCGATACTGTGTTTTATCAATTGATTACGTAGCTAATTAAATTAACGAATTTGTAAACACGTAATTTTATTCAATGCTCTACTTCATTTTGACTTTTTTGAATGTAAATTTTGCATGTTTCTATCACACAGGTTTTGTAGTTTAATGTTGATATATGTATATGTAGCAACCGCGAGTACAGCTTGCAGCCGTTACTGCATCGATCGAAAACTATTTCGTGGCATACAGGTCCGAACTAGGGCAGGTCTACGCGGCTCGGGCTACGCCGCTCCGGAGCTACGAAGCGCTACGGCACACCCGCTACGCATGTGCTTACTTTATGTAATAACTTATTTCATATTTTGAGGGTGCATGTTCTAAAATTAGGTTAGCTATTTATACAGCACACGGTAAATAGGGACACGGAGCAGAATATCGAGTCGGTGCACGAGCTGAACGTCGTCCAGTCCATGAACTGTAACCCTGGGTGTCGCTGGCGGAGCTCCATCACGGCCGGGCTGATGTCGAGGGCACAGGCAATGCATGTGCAGCGGCATACGGTAGAGCGAGCGGGAGGGAGCGCGGGGAGTCGAGCGCGCGCGAGCGAGACGCCGGCTGCGGCAGCGCGTGCAGGGCGGGCACGGGCAGCGCGCGCGGGCGTGGCGCCGCCGGGTTTCGCCAGCGTGCGGTTACCTCTCTGGCCATCGCGGCATGACCGCCGGAGGCCGGTGGGCGCGCGCTCACGCCGCCATCGCACGCAGCGCGCGGGGGACTCGCGTCGTGTCGCGGGGCACTTGAGCGCCGCGCCGCCGCTGCGCCCGTGGCCGCTGATCGATCTCGCCCACGCGCCTGCGCCAACGACCACACCCGACCAGCCCACGAGCCCACACGACCGACCCGCCACACCACGGGGTTGCTATACACATAAACTAAAAGATGCACATATTTCTAACGGTATCATGCTGACCTGAGACAAGTTTGTGGCAAAAATACAAATTTCTTGAACTCTCAATAAGTGGTAGCTGTGAAAATGTGTAGTGGATTTTTGACACAAATAAAATATTTACTTTACTTTACTCTATATTGTATATTTTATTACCTTCCATGCTAACCGTCGTTCAGAGTTGCAATTAATACTATAATGCACGCCAATTAATATGTACCAGGTCCTATTATTCAATCTTAAGACAAAAGTTCTATCTAAGTACTGTCGACATTTCAAATACTTAGCAATTACTCCAGCAAAAGATGACTTCGCAAGAAGAAAATGATGAAGCACCAAGTGCCTATTATTTTGCGGCAGTTCCATTGGATTATGCAACTCTTATTTGGCCCAACCTACCGCAGAAAAGACAAAAAGGGTTCTAGCCATGGTTAAATCCAGTTTGGCAAATAGATCGAGCCTCGTTTGACACCGGGATAGTAAATATGCCGGTGTCAAATGAGGCGCTGGTTGGCTCAGGCAAGGACGTTTTATACTTAGGGTATAAAGCGTCATTGGGTTCAGATGCTCAAGTGAAGTGTGATATTAATGTTAAGTACTATAAGAGCGACATTTTCGCTTTGCGAAAAAGCACTTTAAATAAAGATTTAAAAAATATGTAGTATGAGGTATCCTATGACATAGTCGTCTGCCTTGATTTGAAAAAATACATTTAAAAAAAAAACTTTATTCATGTAAAGTAATCGTTTCTATTATTGAACATGTTATTTAACGTTTGGCCTAGTTTCCCGTGTGGATCATGAATGTCCCCGACACGCGGGCAGTGGTGTCCGCCCTGGCAACTCCCGGGTGCATCCGCCGTGACCTAGTTGCGGCGCACAGTGACCCGCTTCGCGCCGCCCCGAACACACCTACATGCACATGTTGCACTGCTTATACACCAGGAGCTGGAACACAATAATTAAAACACTGTTTTAAACTATCACAGTTGTTTACTACAGTTATATTATGTTTATAATCATTATTAGCTGCGCCCCGCGGTTTCACCCGCGTAGTGATGAAAATGGTGATGATGATGATGATGATGAAAAGTAGCCTATGTCACTCTCTGGCTCTTGAACTATACCCATGCAAAAAATCAGGTCGATCTGTTGTTCCTTTCCAGCGTGAAAGAGGAACAAACATCCATACATCTATACATACAAACTTTCGCGTTTATAATATTAGTAGGACCACAACCTTATCACGGTAAATATTTAGTTAATAATCTTTTTTTTCAACGGGACATTTTCGCACACCATCTTCACCCGACCCCAAACTAAGCACAGCTTGTACTATGGCTGCCAGAGACTGATATACATACACATATATTTTTAAATACTTTATTAAATATATATTAGGTAACCCCCAGATATAGAACAAACACAATTGTTCATCACAATGAATGTTTGCCCTAGGTGGGAATCGAACTCACGCTCCCAAGCGCTGAAGGCAGGTTCACTATATACCAACTGGACCAACGGGGCAGTCTAACTAGTGCACAAATTAATTTACTACTTAATTAATGTCATTGTTAAAAGTGGGCAAGAAAATATCGTGTGATTGAAGGACGAAACCCAAGTTATTGTTGAAAATAAAACCAACCAAGTGCGAGTCGGGCTCGCGCACGGAGGGTTCCGTACCACCACATAACTTGTTAGCTACTAAAGTACAATTTTTTTTTGCAAAAAGACAACATCCCTAGTAGGTACCTACTGTAACTACGAGAATGTAGTAGCCCGTGGTATTACACACTGGTATAATATACAATACAATACAATTCAATTCTTTATTAATAATTCCATAGTTACAAGTCAAACTTCTCCAGTACACTTTCTCTTCTCTATCTCTACATAGTATAAATTGAAGTCGCTTTCCTCGTCTGTCTGTCTGTATGTCTGTATGGCCGCTAACTCCTCCTAAACCACACAACGGATTTTGATGCGGTTTTCACTATCAGTAAGATACATTTTCACGGAAGGTTTATATATATAACTAGCGACCCGCCCCGGCTTCGCACGTAAATTACACCCATGCGAAGACGGGCGGCTAGTAAACTTATGTAAACAGTATATGGTAATAATATTATTATGTGTACATAATTCAAATTAAATAATAACTTATTCAATTAAGAATATTATGAGCATATAACGTCAGCTCTCCGAGTAGCTGGTACCTTGCAGATGGTGTACTGCTATCTGTTCTGTGGCTGTGTGCTCCGAGGAACCCCACCTCGCTCGCGGATAACGAACTATGAAATAAAGGCAAACTCGAGCCGTGGACGTCGCCATCTATTATTGTCTATAACGTTCATTTATATATTTATACTTGAAGGTAGATTGGCTTGACTTGTTCTCTTCATTTATTGGTATCCTTCCACACTACTGAAGCGACGTTTTAGAGTAGGTATATATAGTACACTAGCAACGCACCCCGGGTCCGCACGGGTGTAAGTCTTATTTTTTACACCTTGGGTTACATTATTGAAGTTTTAGTAAGGATCTCTATTTACAAAAAAAAAAAAAAAAAAATATAGCCTATGTCACCCGGGGATAGAGTAGCTAGCTACCCAACAGTGAAAGAATTTTTGAAATCGGTTCAGTAGTTTTGGGGCCTATTCAATGCAAACAAACAAACAATCAAATCTCTCCTCTTTATAATATTAGTATAGATTACTCGTAGACCGCCCCGGCTTCGCACGGGCGAAGCCGGGATATATAGCCTATGTCAACCGGGGATAGTGCAGCATCCCAACAGTAAAGGAATTTTTCAAATCGGTTCAGTAGTTTCAGAGCCTATTCAATGCAAACAAACAAACAAGCAAATCTTTCCTCTTTATAATATTAGTATAGATTAGTACAGAAGTATAGATAAAGGGCGCAGCAATGTATGCACATGCGACTGGCCACAAACCAGCAGTGCAAGTACCGTTCTTTATCGATCATCAAAATTGACAGTTGAGATCGTCAAATTCGATAAAATGCCTTTTAATCAGTACTCGCTGTGATCAATTCTATGGCATTTTATCGAATTTGACTATCGATAAAGAACGGTACTTGCACTGCAGATCACAGACATAAATATACATAGGTATGTGTACTAATCTATATTATAATTTATTATTGCCAAGAATATCTTATCATCATCATCATGTCAGCCATAGGACGTCCACTGCCTGACATAGGCCTCCCCCATCGATCTCCAAAAGGGCCGGTTGGAAGCGGCCTGCATCCAGCGTTTCCCTGCGGTCTCTTTTATGTCGTCTGTCCATGTTGTGGGTGGACGTCCTACGCTGTGCTTACTGGTCCGTGGTCTCCATTCCAGAACCTTTCGGCCTCATCGGCCATCTGTTCTGCTTGATATGTGCCCTGCCTACTGCCACTTCAACTTGCTAATCCGGTGGGCTATGTCGGTGACTTTTGTTCGTCTCCTCATTTCAACTTCATTGATTTTCTTATTTTAATTTGGCAAGATTCGATCACGTAGAAAAACCCCCGTGCATAGCCCTCTCGATAGCTCGTTGTGCACTTTGAGCTTGCTTATGAGGCCCATAGTGAGAGACCATGTTTCAGTACCGTATTATAGAAATCTAATACTCACAATTAAAACTTCGATCCTGTTACGTAAACTCTTTCCATCCAATGGTTGCCTGGAACAGATCGCTTTTAGCGATGAGGCTATCTCATATAGATAAATTAGAATAGAGCAACGAATCGAAGTGATTTTTTGCATGGATACAGTAGGTCTTCCCTAGTACTTATATTATCTCTGACAGTAGGTATATTATCAAAGGCAACATACAACCAAGCATAGGTACATAGACCACACAGGCAACTTTTTATTCCGATTTTTTTTTCTATTCCTGTAAAATTGTCAACGTTGGTGAAGCCGTGGGTCGCAGCTAGTGCCCAATAGGGTGAGTATCGTTAGGTACAAGTAAGTCTCTTGACCCAACATCTTCAACCAGGCACTACCGCTCAGCGGCCTCAGTGCGGTTGTTGTTGGTGTAATCCGAGCCGCGACGGCTCGCGGATCAAATCGCATTACGAACTAAACCTATTTGTCGCGAAGCCGTATTTCTCTGGAACTGCGAGCTATGCTCGAAGGCTATATTAACTCAGATCTGAAGGGAGATATGATAAGGTGCGGCGTGGTGGGTGCAAATGCATCAGGCCTAAATCAGTCTTGATGCCATTAGTCGTACTCGAACTAATGCTGAAAACGACCTCGCCATAAAAAAAAAAATTACTATGACCTCGCTGCCCTTTTTTGTGCTGTGGACTATTAGTTCATTGGTGTCGCTGCAAGTTTCTTAGTGTGCGTTAAAAATGAGTAAGCGATATCTCCATAACTTTACTGGGGCATCCGCCACCGAGGCACTATTATTTTTTTGTGAAATACAGCAATATGGCTCTAATAGCTATTGCCTGCCCATTCGGCAAATTATTATTCTGTGTATGACATCGGCGATGACAGTTCCTGGCACCAACAGTTTTAATTAGCTTTTTAGGGTTACGTACTACCTCAATATCAAAGACCTCAATAAGAAAGAAGGAACCCATAAAGGATTACTTTGTTATCCGTCTGTCTGACACAACTATGGGAATCAAAACCTACTATTATCTTCCCTCAAACATGGAGAGGAGAGCGATGGCTGGCACACGCGTCAACTCGTGAATGGGTGCTGCTTGCGGGAGCTGGACTGCTCGGTGTATACACGCAACATAGTCATAAGATTTTATAATTTTTATATTCCTCTTGTATAGTCATTAGTTTAAGTAATATCAGTTAAAAAATAAGTTGTTAAATTTGACAAAGGGCACGGACCCAGGAGTCCGTGGAGAATAAAAAAAAACTGCACATTTAAATTTGTCCGAAACTTATTAATTTCAGGTTACATCACATGAAAAAAGAAAGTGTTATTACAAACTTACATTTTGTAGTTGGTATGTATCACAGCACCTGTTTGCCAACTACAAAGTTATGTTTTTTCCTAAATATTTCAACTTCGAGAGTCGAGACTCGCTACCCGGGATAGATGAACTATCTACATACATATTTAAAAGATTGTTCGGAACCCTTAGGGTGCGAATCCTACTCACACTTGTCCGGTTTTATTTTTATTATTTCCTGTGTGGATTATGGCGTCGCACTCTTGTGCATTTGCCAGTCTCAAGTTTAAAATGATTATCAAGTTTGATGAAATGTCAAATCTCAAAGACATGCCCTAGTAAAGTGATGAAGACTTTACAACAAGCTTCTATAGAGCTGCTGCTTTGGAAACAACACGAAATTATAAAATCACATTTTCACCGCGTTATATCACTTTCCTACACTCGAGCATGTCCACAAACACTTAATAAATTCACGCGGATTCTGTCTCGTACTCCAACCAAATCACGTGACATTGACAACTATAAAGACTGCGTAACGTCAATGCTAAACTGACAACTGAAATTGACAAATATTGACAATGGACAAACTTCAAAGTCAAACAGCTGCAAACCAAAACTTAAGGGAAGCGGTTTTTGTGTTCATTTTGAGAAAATAATTAATTTTCTTAATTATTCCTGTGATCTGTTGTTAACAAAAGAAGAGGCTCTATTCCAATGGCATTTGCGATGTATCTGCAACTACTCTTATGAGAGGACTCCAGTTAATACAGTATCGCAGGCGTGAAGACGGATGGAATGTTGCCCCTGAGTACAGAGTATGAAGTTTAAAATATTTACTACATATAATAATTCACGCCTCGGACTAGCTTAGCTCCGGCTATATTTTGTTGCAATAAGTGTCAACGCTGCTTTTTCTCAGTGTGGTATACCTTATAGATATAAAGGGAGATATTTTGTTTTGAATACCGCCTACGCAAACTTATGCGGCAGTAGGGCACTTGGGCTATATTTAGCTGTTGGTTCGTTTTAGGTACATAATTAAACTAATTCATGAATGGAACGTATCTTTAACTATCTAGTGTTTTACACTGATCAACACAGATTCACCTACTTCTACATCTTTATAAAGTAAATAGGTTCTTAGGCTGTTTACAATTATCAATGTTTATAAATAAATAATGATAGGTAACTTAACGAATTCACATTACAGTGGTAACCACATTTAGCGCGAACTTGTGTGAACAGCAATATGAGTGTACGAATTAATTTCTACCTAAACCTAACGCACTCAAGTCTATTTTATAACTTGCTTAACTTGACATGCTCAATATTAACACTCCGTTTATGATTATCTTCATGATTTTATCAAATAACAACAAATTATCTCCTTAGTGACCTCGGCACATAATAAAATAATGTTTGATAATTAAGTACACTATTTTAGCATCTGTTAGTTGTGTGTGTGCGAGAGCAAAAAGATTTTGCTTGTTTGTTTAATGAAAGCAAAATGCGAAACATATATTTTTTTAAAGTTACATAAAAGTAGTGTCTGGCACATAACTAGTGCTATGATGGATATTTTTTAGGTGATTTGAACCTAGAACCTAGTGCCTATGACCCTAGTGTGATAAATCATAATCCAGTTCTCACTTTTATATAACTTTATTGATATTCTTTATTCCTACTTATTACAGTTTTCAGACCAATATGCTTTCGCTACCAACGCTCAAGCCAGACTAAAGTCCGTCTTTCCAACATCCTACCACATTCTTCTGTGGATTCACAATGCCAGAGCATGTGCTGTGGCATTGTGAAGCCACAGAAGAAACTAGAATCGCTACCGGGTTGTATGAGGCACCATTGCCTTCTTCATCCACGTCACCACAACAGCTGGACTGCTTTTCATCATCATTATTTTCACTACCATCTACTCCACTGGAGCAACTGTGCCAGCACCCCAGAGCCTCACTCCGATATTTCAAGGAGTTGGGTTGGCTCGGGTAGGTGCTGGTAGGGGGAAATGCAGGACTTATAGCCCTCATCTCGAATAAGAAGAATCCTACCACATTATCTTCTTCCTACCCCCACTATTTGCACTATTGCACTGCCGAGACCCCCGAGTCAACACATTTCCAACCGCCATTTTAAATAAAAAGACTTTTAGTCAAATTAGATACCAAATAGTTTAAAACCAAGAAATCACAAAGAAATAATTGAAATAAGTTAGAAATCATGACACTAGTTATGCCAAAATTTAATTTTGAATCAAACAGGTTTTCATACAACAAAAAAAAAAAAAAACTTAATTCATTTTTTTTTTATAAATTGCCATTCCACATTCTTCCTTACCACAATGTGCAAAAGCATATGAAAGCTAAATATAACAGGTCCTTGCTTCCCCACCATTCTCAGTTCTCACAACCTGTTATACCGATTGACATATTCACAAACCACGGAAACTTTTCAATCAATCAATTGATACCTTGATTGAACTGGATACTTTGACCCATTGTCAAAGTATCCGGTTCATATTTACAACTGAACAGTATTGATATGGTTCTGGTGTCTATTTCACTCGCTTCATGACTTGTTTTATGAGTGATGTGTGTTTAGGTGTGGAGCATGATGCACGTGCGCGTGAACCTGCGCGTGGCGCTGGGCGCGCTGTGCCTGGCCGCGCTCGCGCTCATGCTGTACTGGTCGCACTGCCCCGACCTCGCTCCTAGACCCAGTATGTACCTATTTACTTACATCACATCATCAGCCATTAAATGTCCACTGCTGAACAAGGCCTCCCTTTTAGAGAGGGGTGTTGCCATAATCCCCACGCTTGGCAGCCGGCTTGGAGATCGCAGTATGTTCACCGTGTACTAACAGGATGCTGCTGCCCATCCTCCGGTGGTTCTGGTCGCAGTTTTAGGACATACCCGGGTCCATATATATTTACTTACATCATCATCATCATCATCATCATCAGCCAGAAGACGTCCACTGCTGAACATAGGCCTCCCCCTTTAACCTCCACACTGAACGACAGCCTGCCTTTTGCATCCACTGGATGCCCGCGACTCTCACAATGTCGTCGGTCCATCTAGTGGGAGGCCTCCCTACGCTGCGTCTTCCGGTTCGTGGTCTCCACTCCAGAACCTTTCTTCCCCATCGGTTATCGGTTCTTCGAGCGATGTGGCCTGCCCATTGCCACTTCAACTTGCAAATTTTAACAGCTATGTCGGTGACTCTGGTTCTTTGGCGAATATCCACGTTTCGGATTTTATCGCGCAAAGAAACTCCGAGCATAGCTCTCTCCATTGCCCGCTGTGTGACTCTGAGTTTTTCCAAAAGGCCAACAGTTAAGGACCACGTCTCAGTACCATATGTCATCACTGGCAACACACACTGGTCAAAGACCTTCGTCTTGAGGCACTGTGGTATCTTGGACGAGAAGATGTCACGCAATTTCCCGAACGCTGCCCATCCGAGTTGGATTCTTCGGGCGACCTCTTTGACTAAGTTGGACTTACCTAACTGAACAATCTGTCCAAGATAGGTGTAATGGTCAACAACTTCGAGAGTATCGTTCCCAACGACTACTGGCACGGGTTCAACATGGACATTGGACATAATTTTAGTCTTGTCCATGTTCATTTTAAGACCCACCTGTTGGGAAAGGCTACTGAGGTCGCTGAGCATCGTATTGAGATCCTCCAGCGACTCTGCCATGATGACTATATCATCGGCAAAACGAAGGTGAGTGATGTATTCGCCATTGACGTTGATGCCGAATCCGTTCCAGTCCAAGAGCTTGAAAACGTCCTCCAATGCGTTCGTGAACAGTTTCGGAGAGATAACATCTCCCTGTCTCACGCCTTTCTGCAGTTGGATTGGTTCCGTGCTCTCGTCCTGTAATCGGATCGACATGGTGGCGTTTCTATACAGACACTTCATCACTTCGATATACCTATAGTCGATATGACAACGCTGGAGGGACTGCAATACTGCCCAGGTCTCGATTGAATCGAAGGCTTTTTCGTAGTCCACAAACGCTAGGCATAATGGCCGATTATACTCCTCAGTCTTCTGTATAATCTGGCGGAGCGTGTGAATGTGGTCTACGGTGCTCCAGCCTTTACGGAAACCGGCTTGTTCGGGGGTCTGGAAGTCATCAAACCTGCTTTCGAGACGGTTCGTAATGACTCTGGAGAACAGCTTGTACACATGGCTCAGGAGTGAGATGGGTCTATAATTCTTCAATAAGGTGTTATCACCTTTTTTGAAGAAGAGTACCACCACACTCCTGTGCCATGCTTCAGGCGTAGTACCTTCAAGAATGACGGAATTAAATAACTTCTGGAGGACTAAAAGTACCGGTTTTCCACCCGCTCTCAGTAGTTCTGTCGTGATTCCGTCATCACCCGGCGCCTTGTTGTTCTTAAGCTGTTTCAGAGCCATTCTAATCTCGTACAAGTTGATGTCTGGGATGTCCTCAGTGTAATGTCGGGTCAGTTTCGCTCTCTTGTCCTGAGCTGAACTGACAATAGGCTGTCGTGTCGAGGTGTACAACTGTCCGTAAAACCTCTTGAGCTCTCTCAGAATCTCCGGCTTTGATGAAATGATACTGCCATCCTCGATCTTCAGCTTCGTCATTTGGCTCTTCCCAATAGACGAATTCTTCGCGAACACTTTCGAGCCTTGGTTCCGCTCAATTGCATCCCTAATACATCTTGTATTGTAGGAGCGCAGATCGTGTCGCACCGATTTCGAGATTCGTCTATTAAGTTGGCCATAATCCGACATATCAGCTGAAGATTGCAGTCTCATCTCAGTCCGGTCTTTCATTAGCTTAATGGTTTCGTCTGAGAGCTTCTGAGGTCTTTTTCGGGGTGGGGTCTTAAAGAACTTGGACCCCACTGCTTGAACAGTTTCCACCAGCCCATTGTTTATTTCGTCACAGTTCCACTTTCGGCTAGGCCCTGGAAGCGATTATGCAGTTCGAGTTGGAAGTCATTGGGGTTTTGGATTTGGGCATGACCAGGACGGAGCGTGGACTTCACCAGACGCGACCTCT
This sequence comes from Agriopis marginaria, assembly GCA_932305915.1. NCBI lineage: Eukaryota > Metazoa > Arthropoda > Insecta > Lepidoptera > Geometridae > Agriopis > Agriopis marginaria. The sequence goes on from OW029919.1 coordinate 920,309, forward strand.
CCAGCTTGATGTTGATATTCAATGTGCCTCTGACAATACGGTGATCGCTACCGGTTTTCACCTTGCTGATCACGGAGACATCATTGAATATTCGCTTCTTGGTCGTCATGATGAAGTCGATCTCATTTTTGGTCGCACCATCTGGGCTCATCCAAGTCCACTTTCTGGATGGTCGCTTCTGAAAGAAGGAGTTCATCAAATAGAGTTCCTCCTTCTCCATGAAGTCGACCAGCCGCTGGCCCCTCGGATTCCGCTGTCCGTACCCATATGACCCCACTCTTAACTCATCGACATTCCGTGTGCCCACCTTTGCGTTAAAGTCACCCATAACAACGGTGAAGTATGGTTCGGAGGAATGTATGGCTTCGGATATCTCCTCATACAAAGCCTCTACTTCATCGTCAGGGTATGTCGAGGTCGGCGCATATACCTGTATGACCTTCAGCGAATAACGATCGGTTATTCTGAGTATAAGGTATGCTACCCTGCTCGACACACTATCGACTTTGATCACGTTGTTGATGAGTGACTTGCGGACGAGAAAACCAACACCACCCTGGGACTTTCGTTCTCCTTCCCGGAAGAAGAGCATGTTCCCGGAATCCAGAACTATCGTATCCTGTCCCTCTCGTCGGATTTCAGAGAGTCCTATGATGTCCCATCGTATTTTGCTCAATTCTTCCTCCAGTTCGACAATTTTCTCGTCGGTCCTCAGAGTTCGAATATTGTGCGTTGCCAGGGCCAGATTTTGTTGGGGGTGGTAGCGGGGCAACTGCCGGAGATTCCTAGCACCCCCTACTCCACCGTTACCTGGCCCGCTACCTGGGCCAGGGATAGAGGAGCTGCCGGGGACTGGGGGCCGTCGTATTTGTTTGTCTGTCATGAAGGGGGGGGGGGGGGGGTTGCCAATAATCCCCACGCTTGGCAGGCGGCTTGGGGATCGCAGGAGGAGCCACCATTCAAGTAGGAGGATGCTGCTGCCCATCCTCTGGTGGTTCTGGTCGTAGTTTTAGAACATACCCGGGTCCCATATTTACTTACATATCACATCAATATCAATAACTTCTCCCACTTGATAAGGAATTCTCAAACTCAGTAATTCAGTGCCTTATTGACACAACTTTAACTGTCCAAAATTATTAAATATTCCTAAGAACAAACATACAAACTTTACCTATTTATAATATTAGTGTAGATAAAGTCAAAGATGAGTGAAATTTTAGGGCTGAGTTGCCACCATAATATGATGGACAGAATTTGAACTCTCTAGACTTCCATTGCTAAGATGTTTTCTTGCCTATACTTCGCTGATCTTCCTCAACATAATCATTCTATCGCTTTCTAGGTCCTTTGTGACTTTTCTGTTGTTGGGTTCACTTAGATTGCTTTGACAGCTCTGGTGTCATCTATTATTTCCAAGTGATCTGCTCATCTTCGTGTTTATGACATACAGCACGGGTAGATTGTTACTTTGTGAATAATTTCCTCCAGTGTATCATCCATGCCGTCATCTTCACACATTGGTCTGAATTTTTCTCAAGACTTTCCTTTTGAACAATGCCAGTTCAAATAATTGAAAAACGTCATTTTGCGTCAGCAAAACCACATATGAGTAGTCCACTTTCAAACACCGCTATGTCATAAGATTTACGATTTTTTGATTTTGACAGATAACGGTTTAGAGTTTAAAATACTATGCAACAGACAACGGCTTAGAAATTTAAAATACTATGAAACAGACTAACGATACTGCGTCAAAACTGGCTATACTTTGTACAAATCAACATCAAAGTTCAACTACTCCTGCAAAACTCGCTACCTAATGGACGAATTTTATGTATGTACAAACGATTACATAGCAAAATCATATCTAGAAGAATAAGTTGATCTCATGTTTATAACTTAAGATGTTTACTATAAAATAATGATGATTTGTTATTACTGGTTTTCTCATGTTGTACCCATGTTTATACTTACATGCTTATACTATATTTCTAATGATTGTTTACCAAAAATATGATACAATTATGTATTTTTTATTTTTTTCTGTTTCTTCTCGACATACTTATTCGATTTCACCTTATGTATGTTATAGTACCTAGATACCAAATATTGCACGTCCGCTAGGATAGACTGTTGGATCTAAAACTTTATGTAACACCTTTGTACACAGTTTTAAGCAATAAACGTTATTCTTATTCTTATTCCTTCGCTATCATAAATCTTATGACATAGCGGTGTTTGAAAGTGGACTAATCATATTATGTATATAATAACCTGTCTGCCTCATATTTAGTAGCTTATTGGCCCAGGGTTTAGATGTGGCCCAACAATAATTATAATGGCAGTATATCTTATTCACAGTAGGGTCGGTGTTGTCGAGCGGCAGCTCCGACCGCGGCGCGGACATCGAGTGTGTCATCAATGGCGAGTACTCGGTGGGGTGCCGCCGGGACGCCGCGCGGGACGAGGTCTTCGTGCCCTTCTCACTTGTGCACAAATACTTTGAGGTGAGTGACGTCAGTGGTCTGAGGTAGGTTCCTTGCTCTTCAGTTTAATATGGATAATCTCGAATAGCGTGACAGAACTACGGTCATAGATTTACTATAGTCCATTTCAAATAGCATGGCACTTGACAGGTGGTTTGATAGTACGATAGAATGTAACGTGATTCGTAAATATTGAATGTGACGTCACAGAACTAAATTAAAGGTTCACATTTTGCGGCGAAAACATATAGCTAAGCGCTACTATGAAAAAAAGCGGTGAAAACTTGTCTATTAGTGATGGTACCAACTGACATGCTATTTAAAAAGGATTATAGTTACTAGTAGAGCTTCACTATTTTACTTGTGATTTTCCAGATTACCTGCATTGTCTAAGATAAAAGTAATCTATTTCCGTCTCCTCATGCTGCACACTGCATCCTTGCAAAAAGTAACAGTTACTTTTGCACTTATAATAGGTACTAGTAAGTGATCAAGTAATCACAAACCCTGCCAATTCACATTGGTACTTGCTTGGATTTATTTGTGAACTCCTTGGCGATCCTTGAGCCAAAAAAGGCAATATGGTCACTGAATGTGTGACATCTAGTAGCAGAATTTGTCACGTTTTTAATCTGCCACTTGCTTGCTTCCTCTCTTGTTTTTCAATATTTAAAAAGTAGTAGATTGTTACACAAGGGATGCTATGGTGATCTTTCACACGAGATATATTGGCGCTAATACTTTGAGGGTGCAAAATATCACCTACTCGCGTGTGTCTACTTTCTACTTTTCATCACTAGTCTAAGGTAAGACAAATAAAACTATAGAAAAATCAGTTTATTTTTAATTTCCCGCCAAAAAAATTAGTTTAGCTTTACCTCCCTAGGGAGGTAAAGCGGTATTTACCGCCCTCATTTTGAGTCATTATTAATAAACCACTTCCAAGCGCTAGTGATCAAAATCATATTTACCTCTTGTCATTATTATCAGCTTCTACTACTTCTTTAGTCCTGTCCATCCAAAGGTTGTCTGGAAGAAATAGCTTTAGGCGATAAGACCGCCCATTATACTGCCGTTTGTTTTCTATGCTAGTTTTAGTTAAATTTGTATTTTCAGTGTGTAATAAAGAAATATTGTATCAGCCTATTATGTTACGAATGCTGGAACAGAGACCCTCCACTTACCTTTTGGTTAAATTTAAAATAACATTCTTCCAGATTTACGGCAAAGTGACTACAACAGACGGTGTGGAAAAGTTCGAATGGTCGCACAGTTATGGCAAAATATACCATCCGAAGAAACGTTACGACCCGCGCGGCACTTTCACCACTTTCGAGAATTACAACGTCGAAGCTAGAGACCGCGTTAAATGCATCAGTGGGATCGAAGGCGTCCCGGTTTCCACCCAATGGGAGCCAAAAGGGTTCTTCTATCCAACACAGATAGCTCAGTTTGGCCTGGCACATTACAGCAAGCATCTAACTGAACCAGAGCCGAGAAGAAGAATTATAGACGACGGAGAAAAGCATTTAGAGAACTGGATTGTCAGTCAAGACGCATATATGGCTCGAGAGTTTGACACAGTTGCTCAGTCTAACGTTCTAAGGTTTTCCACCTCGGAACCGATGGCTAGCCAGGTGTGGCTCAAAGTGAACATTAGCTTAGACTTTGTGCTAAGTGTGGATGTGCAATTGAAGCCCAATTCCTCTCTCATTGTGGTGCTGCAGAATAAAGATAAGAAGAAAGAGACTGTGTATTTGCACTATGTTACTAACACACAGTTGATTTACGTTCAAGTAAGTATGAACTGAATAATTTGATTAATTTGATCTGATGCCGGCGTCGCGGTTTTACCATCGCACTAGCCGCCACCGCCTGAAGGCTCATCCACACATAATAGATCAGTGGAAATCGCACACTGTGCGTTTCACACGATCCTTCTTGCCCCATACCTGCAAAATGTGGAATGAGCTACCTTCTACGGTGTTTCCGAGAAGCTACAACATGGGGTTCTTCAAAAGGCGAGTTAATCGAGTTCTAAAGGGTCGGCAACGTATTTGTGATGCCTCTGGTGTTACAAGTATCCATAGGCGACGGTGACTGCTTTCCATCAGGCAGACCGTCTGCTTGTTTAACACCAATGGCATTAAAAAAAAAATTACTACCCATTTTTTAAATAAAGTTTCGCATATTACTTACATTGATACATTTTAAACCTTCAACGCAAAAAGAGGGGTGTTAAAAGTTTAACGTGTGTGTCTGTCTATCTGTGCCATCGTAGCTCCCAAACTGTTGAATCAATTTTGATTTCGTATCAAAATAAATAGTAAAAAATATAAATAGTATTAAGTAATCGTTTATCAAACATATCATTATAAGTTATACTAATATTATAACTGCGGAAGTGTTTCTTTGTTTCTCTTTCACGCAGCAACAGAGCAACGGATCGATGTGATTGTTTGCATAGAGATAGTTGGCAAGCCGTAAAGTCTCATAGAAAACTTTTTATCCTGATTTTCCCGCGGGTGTTATCGCGGGGCGCAGCTAATGCCTTTCATAAATAATATATATCAGAAGATGGTTCCAAAGCCAATAGTCAATATCAATATAATTTAATGTTTTTGTATGTATGTATGTGAATTTTATGTTGTATGTATGTGTTTCTGGGTGTTAATATCTATTTAAGTATGTATTTCAACCTATATATGTATGTATATCAGTCTCTGGCAGCCATATCACAAGCTTTGCTTAGTTTGGGGTCAGATGACCGTGTGTGCAAAAATGTCCCGAATATTTAATATTTTTTTGTTTTATCGGTTTCTTCTAGGCAAACGTGCTCCACCGTAGACCGCATCATCGCTTAACATCAGGCGAGTTGGCGGTCAAGAGCAAGCCTATTATTTATTTTAAAAAAAAAACATGTCAAATTGTGAAAAACCCTAATGCATTTTTTGTATATTATGTGATGTGCAATACCTGGCTAATTGTTATTTCCAGGAGGAGCACATCTACCACGGCATCGGCGTGGAGCAGACGTGGCGGCGACTCACGCGAGATCTGATCATCGACATGCAGAAGGGCTGGGCGCTGCTGGACCGCCCCAAGAGACGCTCGCCCAGGAACAAGTTCAAGGTACACTACACAATCATCAACCTATCTTATTATGTAAATGTAATAGCGATTAAAAGTTTGAAGACCGGCACCATTGAGTACGCCCCGAGCGCCCTTCTGTCGGACTCCAAAATAACAATTAAATAGCAGTCCTCAAGTGCGAAAGAAAGAAAGAAAAATATTTATTTATGACAGAAACAAAATAATATAGACATTATAAATAAAATTAAAACAACAAAGTAATAGTTGTGCGGAACAACACGTCCTATTCTAGTCCCCTGCTCGATATAGACCTCTTCCAAGGCTCACCAATCAGTCTGATCTTCGGCCTTTCGCTTCCAGCCACTGCATTGCAAAAGCGCTTTGACTCCACTTTTATTGTGCGAACTACTAGTCTGTGGAATGCGCTGCCTGAATGGGTGTTCCCTGATAGTTATAATTTGGGAATCTTCAAGTCGCGAGTGAATCAGTTTCTTCTAGGCAAGCGTGCTCCGTCGTAGACCGCATCATCGCTTAACAAACGCAATCATATTATGCAAAATAAATGAAAGAATTTTTAGTACAGTTGTCATCCATGTGAGTGTAAATACTATAACAGACGTGTGGATTTGGTTGACGGACTGCCATCCAAACAACGGGAGAGAAAGAGTAAGAATAACATATTTCCCTCTCTTTCTCTCCCGTTGGTCAGACGGCGGTTGAGGTCAACCAAATCCGTACGTCTGTGAGGTAATCGATGTTCCTAGTATTGTGTGTATGTTGTGCAGATATCGAGCATGATCCTGAGCGGCAGCGGGTCGCTGGACAACGTGACCGTGTCGTCGGCCTCCCACATGGCGCAGTTCGAGGCGGCGGCCGCGTGGCTGGCTCGCTCGCAGCGCGCGCGTGGCGGCTGGCCCATCCCCGTGCGGCGCCGCATCGCCGCCGGCGTCGCCGAGCTCGAGCCCGGCTGGTCGGTATCTCTAGCCCTCTAAACAAGACCCACTTTCTGTTAGCATTCACGCCTGCGGAAAGATGAAAATGACATTGACAATGACATTAGCTACAGATAAATTATCTCAAGCTAATGTAATTTTCATACAATTTCATCTTTCTGCAGGCGTTAACGCAAACAGAAAGCGGCTCTTGTCTAGACCCCCTGGACACACTGCCTCCATTATCAACATACTAATCGATCCATCCTTACGTCGTGAACTTTTGCAAAGTCCGCACGCAGCGTTTCCAAAATTCCTTCCTAATACGAACTGCACAGGAATGGAATGCGCTCCCTGCCTCGGTGTTACCAATAAAGTACAACCTGGGTTTCTTCAAGACAAGAGTGAATAGACACTTCATGGGCAAGCGTGCCCCACCTTAGACCGCATCGTCGCTCACCATCAGGTGAGTTGTGATCAAACGCAAGCCCATTTCATCACAAAAAAAAACTATCATTGGCCAATATAAGTTATGTGATTCGGGATGTGACATGAAACAGCATAATCGAGACTGAATTTATCAGTGAATGCCGGTAATCGTATAAAATGTTATTGGCAAGTTTTTTTTACGCCATAGGTGGCAAACAAGCTATCAGGCCGCCTGATGGTAAGCGACCACCGTCGCCTATAGATACCTGTAACACATCGCATCATCATCAGCATCACAGATACGTTGCCGACCCTAAAAGACTTGAAGAACCTCATGATATAGTACCTACTAACACGTTCCCTGTCTATGACTCCATTACGAGTCATAAAATTTCATCAGTTGTACGTCCATAGGTATTAATCGGAGTCACGGTCCCCCTGCAAACTTAACGGCTTTTTTCTCTATGGACGTATCAGATATAAAAGACACACACACAGAAACAGAAATTATCTCTGAGATTACATTCAGAAATTATCTCTGATATATGTTTCTACTTACTACCCGCTTTCTAAAATAAAATTATAAAAATTGGACGCAATTACAGAGTAGCCCAATATTGCTTCGGACAGGGAACGTGCTAATCATAACAGAACAATCCACAGCACACGCCGTGAGATAGCCAGGGTCGCGATCGTCGGATACGATGTGACTGGCATTCGACATAAATCTATAAATATCCAGAGCTAGAAACCTCCGACTGTATGCCAATAAGCTGTCTTCATAGTTGGTCCAAAGAGGGGTTTAATTAGGACTGAAAGGGGACAGGAACCAGATATAATTAAGATAAGCATGGTATAGGAACGAGATGGAACAAGGATGAGGATTAGTTTGATCAGGACGAAAGAAGGTCAGCGTTGCCCAAGCAGTCGGTCTACTTTAATACTGTACAAAAATGCGGCAAGTGATTATTCAAAAAATATAATAAATCTAGTTGTTACTGGTACGAATTTTTCCACAGTCCTAAGTTTTTTATCATGGTTAATTCCAGGCATTCAGCAATGAGTCAAGGGCATGCGATCTCGCTTCTCTCCCGAGCCTACCACCGCTCCGGCGACGGCGCTTACCTTCAGGCGGCGCGCCGCGCGCTCTATCTACTGGACGTGCCGAGCCACGCCGGCGGGGTTAAAGCGATGTGGATGGATAAATACGTATGGTGAGGAGTTGTATATAACCTTGGGGATTAGACAAGACCCACTTTATGTTAGCGTTAACGCCTGCGGAAAGATGAAATTGTATGAAAATGACATTGACAATGACATTAGCTTGAGAGATGCTTATTTAAATGAGTCTATACATAAACAATGGGTTTTATTTTCAGGTATGAAGAGTACCCGACCAAGCCGCCTCTGTTTGTGTTGAACGGTTTCATCTACACACTCCTCGGTTTGTACGACCTCCACGTTATAGAAGGCGAAAACTCCATTTCATTGGCGAAGAAAATGTTCGACGATGGAATGACGTCACTGAAAACACTCCTACCGTTGTTCGATACTGGCAGCGGGAGTTTTTATGATCTCAGGCATTTTACACTCGGAGTTAGTCCTAATATTGCAAGGTGGGATTATCACGCAACTCATGTTAACCAACTTTATCTCCTAGCTGGCTTAGATGACGATCCGATTTTGATTAACACGGCTAAACGATGGGAAGGCTATATGCAGGGCAAACGAGCGGCACACAATTGAAAAAAAAAGAAATTTGACGTTTCTTCGAATCTGTCAGAGTGACAGTTGAGTCTAGTCCTGTCCTTGTCTGGTGTACCGAGTTTGATATCGTTGTCTCTGTTATGAAGAGAGACGTTTCTTCGGCTTCCGAGGTGGTGTGTGGGTGAATCAAATACTTTTTCTCAAGAAAATGATAATTTTGTAGTTCTCTTTAAAAAAAAAAAAGATGTAGTTGGTCAATAACTAAAAGACAAGTTATCGTCACCTTTCTTATAGTCAAAGTGTATTTCTGTATGGGTAATGTGAATCATTGAGAAACACTAAAGAAGAGTTATTCCGTCAAAATATGACCCATGAACTTATGCAAAAAAAAACTAATCCAAAGGAAAATTTCAAATAGCATTTTTTATAGGGTGGAATGTAAACCGTGGCCTGCAAACGTGATTCCATGAATTCCCAGTTGCCACTAAGGCTTGTATAGTACTTTTCCCAAACATTGCGTAAAAATTCACGCACAAATATATTGAAAAAAAAACTCAAATTTTATAATTATAAACAATTCCAAATTCACTGCCATGAACAGAACATGACTTTAAAACACTTTTAAACTATCACTGTTATTCACTACAGTTATAACATTAAGGGGGCATCCATTAATTACGTGAGGTGTTTTGGGGTTGGACGGGGTCGAGCCGAATCTCATGTCAATTTTCTGACAATACAAGTATACCTATGAGTATGCTGTGTAAAAGTACACCTGAATCAAATCGAAAAACTGAGTCAAATGTATGGAATTGCTAGGTGTTTTGGGGCCCCCATGCCCCCCTGGATCCGCCAATGAGAACATGTCTTGTGAACAAAATTGCAGAAAAACTTAGTAAATTAGGCTAGACAATGTTGCCAAACATAAGCTTAAAATTGGCGAAAATCACACATGTACCTTTTTAATATTAGCATGTACATTAGGACTTTGAGATATTTTGTGTTTATTTGCTGTATTTGATTCTTTAACAAAGTAATAAAAAAAATATGCAAATCAATATCAAAAGCCGTTCGTTGAATATATTTCAAATGTTTTACTAACATGTTGAATAATGCTACATAGCATTGAGAAGTCAGACTCTATTGTAAGATACATATTTTAGACTGTCTATGTATGTATTGGCTTTAATTTTAAACAATCTAAATTTGTACTGTTTAAGACTGATGAAAAACGATTTGAAATGAACAAATTAGTATGATAATATGACATTTTGAAAAGGAAATCCGTTGCGGGTAGGCCTCTAAACCTGCCCATGCTGTATATGTATGTACGTACATATTCATATGTTTACGTACGTTAATGTGTCGAATCCCATACAAATTTCAAGTTCAAAATTCAATAGTTATTTAAGTAAATGAATATTCGTACTTCGGGTACTGATAAAACAGAACTTAAATTAAATTTTTATAACTACTTCTGTTCTGCATCTAACAGTAAGACTAAACTGACTAAATACTAATTTAATCTCTGTAGATATTATAAGAAACTAATATACAATTTAATCATATCATTGTAAAAAGTGAAAACGTAATTTTAAATTATTTATTTAGTGTAACTATTGATAAGTTGTATTTATATTTGTAAACATGCCAGTACTTGATAGTGCAAATTCTAAATAATGTTTTCGTAACATTGAAATACGCGTTTAACGCACATTGAGACAACATTTTGGGGTATATGTATAACGTGGACTTTGTTGTACCATTTTCTAAACTAACCTATAGAGATTTAAAAAAAAACATTATTTTCTCGAAAATTGAAATAAATGTAGATAATATTAGAGCTATCAGATTAGTTTAAAGAATGTTGTAACATAATCAACACAACTATTTCCTTAAGTTTAGTTTGATTGCCATAGCAAAAAATCAAAAAAATTGTTCAGGTGGTCTAGACAAGAGCCACTTTCTGTTAGCGTTCACGCCTGCGGAAAGATGAAATTGTATGAAAATTACATTGACAATGACATTAGCTAGAGAGAAATTATCTCAAGCTAATGTCATTTTCATACATTTTTAAAGGCACTTTTGCTAAACATGTGCCACGTGCCAGGGCCCTTTTCACAAATGACGGTTTCTGACAGCTTCACTATACAAAATATGTCAAAATTCGTTATTTATCAAACCATCATTACAAAAAAATGTGAATAGGATGTCTTTGTGATAGAAAGTAGGTCGATAAATTTAATCTTAAGTTAATAATTTATACTTTATTTAGCATTTTTACATCACAGGTACTGTAGACTAGCTCGTACTCGGAGTGGTTTGCCGGCAATCCACGGTGCTCTTATTATGGTAATTTCTCACTACATTGTTCTTTAGACAGTAAAACTGCAAGGCCATATGTACCTTGTACCAACCACTGGAGTTTATTCCGATACGCCATTCTATAAACTAAATTTGATTTTCTTAGAGTAATTAATTGTCACACAAGATATAGGTATATCATTTTAAGAATTCCAAAACGTTCATTATAGTCAGTTCTAACCACAGAAAAGAAAAAGATTTTTTTTTTTAAATTACATAGATCGGCTGTGAAGGCATTTTTGTAAGTAATTTGTTGTATCCAGTTGCACCCATATAAACGAAACGTCAGTCATTCGAAATCAGTTAGCAACTGTGATGCGGAGTTCGACGCGTTGATCTAAATAAGAACGTTCACTCATAATGCCTGGTAACATATTTCCCTTCTCGTTTCCGTTCTATTTATGTTGCACGTAATTCTCATCCAACGTTTGTGGTAATAGGTAAGCCTAGTAAAATTCAGTTTAGTTTATAGTATGGTACTTTAGTTGACACTAATTTCTGTACCTAATATAGTTAGGTAGCAAACCTCACAAATCGTATAGAAGTCGAAGTCGACTGTAACTTAGTAATGTATCCTTGCCTTTTTGCGCCCTTAGCGTGGATATAAAATAAAGTGGTGTTTATTCGTCCACCTTCGGGGGATGAACTTCTAATTTCGAAAATACTACCATTTTTTATTTATTTTTTACGTTATGCAACTTGTATCACATATCTTTGTAAATTATCCATGTAATATTTAAATTTGGATTAAAAAAAAAACAACCGTCCATGCTAAGGGTAGGCTGTAGTGATTTTTCTCATCTTGCCTCGTTAAGTTTCTAGATTTTATTACTAGTCCATTATTTTCTATTTATCTGTCTTGCTAAAGCAAATCGATTGAATATAATATTTATTTTCTGTTAAAAATCTTACGTCAAAGAATTGACAAATAACTAAATGTAATCATATCAAACAATATGAAACTTGTATAAAATGTAAATAAATATAATTATGTATCTTATATAAATAATTGAACAATTAGGTTTATATGCAATAATGTAAAACATTTAGTTTCTCTTTTTACCATATAATTTTACTGTAGTATATTGACGCCAATGGCATCAATTCTGATGTACTCTAAACTAAAATTTGACAGCTCTTACGTTGTTGCCATCCTTCTCTAACATATTTAAATTAAAAGAGAGGCAGATAATTTTAGTCCTGTCAGATTGGTATAGTTTAGTGAGTAGTATGACAGAATCGACTCCATTATAGCCCGACGTGATATCGACGTGATAGCCCGTTGGTCCAGTTCGTAGTGAACCTACCTTCTGAGCTTGGGGGCGTGGGTTCGATTCCCACGTAGGACAAACATTTATGTGACGAACATTTGTGTTTGTTCTATATCTGGTTGTTATATCTATTTAAGTATGCATTTAAAACTATATATGTATGTATATCAGTCTCTGGCAGCCATATCACAAGCTTTGCTTAGTTTGGGGTCAGATGACAGTGTGCGAAAAATGTCCCGAAATATTTATTTATTAATTTTATTTATTTATTTATTATGATATTCTCTAAACTACATCTTATTCTAAAAATGTTTTTCTCGTCTGATGTTAAACGATGATACTATAGTCTACAATGGAGCACGCTTGCCTGCAGGAACCGATATAGACAGAGCAATCCACAGTCTAGCGATTGACACAATGAAAATGAAATCAGTTCAAATGTTGCTTTTCTGTACTCATTATACTAAAATGAAAAGAGATGCAGAAACTTTTAGAGCTGTCAGTTTAGATTAGAGAATCGTGTAACTAAATCAACTTCAATAACCAAGTATAACATAGTAACTACCAAAATATGTCTTTTAGCCCGAAATGAACCGATTTAGGAAATAACAATAACTCTGACATAATTTTTACTAATTATTTTTTTTTCAACAAACTCTTAATATAAGACTAATTCGTACGGCTCTGTCATCTTTCTATTAGTACTATCTTTAATACTATGTTTTCTTCTCAATTTCTCTGTTTAATGTTGGTTCTTAGTCTCGTATTTATATATATATATATATATTTCCAATTGTTTAATTTGTAATATTTAGTTTTATACTTTTATGTACTAGCACCATGACATGTGTTGCTAAGTGATAACCTATATTGGCCTACGTTTTTTTATTATTTCTATATTTTTGTGTGAGAAGGCTGTTGGCTATCCAAATATAAATAAAATAATACCTGTAGAAATAATACTACATTACAATGCTTGTATCCAAATATTGTAGGTATACATTTGTCATACTATTATACAACATTGATTTTAGGTCTGCTGTGGACCGAAGCACAAATAAAAAAGATAATGGATGTCAATTGATACAATAAATATGAGGTTTGTTACATAAGTTGACACTCGCTATAACAATCGTGTCGTCCCGTTCGCGCTATCTTACACCATAAGTGCGAGCGGGATATTGACACGATAGCGGGTGTCATCTTGGGGTCTAGAGAAGAGCCACTTTCTGTTAGCGTTCACGCCTGCGAAATTGTATGAAAATGACATTAGCTTGAGATAATTTCTCTCTAGCTAATGTCATTGTCAATGTCATTTACATACAATTTCATCTTTCCGCAGTCGTGAACGCTAACAGAAAGTGGCTCTTGTCAAGACCCCCTTGTGTAATAACACGGCTGATCAAAATAAATAATTATTATAATTTTGGAGTAGATAATAATTAAAGACTACCTCTTTGTGCATTATGAAATTGTAACAAAATGGTATACTCGTACTGAACTATATACATATTGTAAATTTTGACAAAACGCACGAACCTTTATTAAAAACTGTTTTTACTTGGTCTGTAGATTAACTCCCGTGCCCGGCTATAATGTAAAGTAGGAAAGGCTTTGTCGAAACGTTTCATACCGACATGCATCCTAGAACCGTAAATAATATTAAAATAAAGTTCAAATAGACTCTTTATAGCATTTTTTGGGGAAAAATGCGTTCATAAAAAACCTCTAAAATGAACCATATTTTAATGGTGTTGTAGATCAATATAGCATACAGAAACATTAGAAAGAGAGATAGAAAACTGGTTAGATAGCCAATCTCTAAGCATTCTCCCTTTCTGGCAGGCATGGCCAATACAGTATGGCTGAATATGTCGGTAAAGTCATATTTTGATGAAATTTGTTGCGATTTTCTGATAGAATGCTCCCCGATCTTCGAATCAAAATTCAATTTCAAGTGCGAATTCAAACTCAGAAAAATATGGACTCTAAAATTTGGACTTTTCTACTTCTGTTGTTTTGTCGGTTTTAGAACACATGTCGCTGTGTTCAGCGCTAGTCTGGGGGAAGTATAAATATTTACGTAAATACGTAGGTATTCGGTCACACATACACGCAGCGATCCCACCGGCGGGACCCCAGGATCTGTTAGAAGATCGGTTAGATTCTCTCCAAATAGTCAATCAGTTCAACAAACCGCTAAGGGCTTCAGGGCACATTGATCTGGGTTGCCTGGGCAAGTCTGATCCCCACTCCCAGCGACAGCCAAGCCAAGGTTCGTACCTTGGAGGTGCCCTTGAGCTAGTCGCAGTTACGCCGAACGCACTCTGCGTTTGCTAACTAGTTCGGTCAAGCTGTAGAGGCAGTAAGGCCAACAGCGTAACTCAAAGTAAAAAAAAAAGTAGGTACTCAGTTTCATACCCACTTCAAAATTTGTATGAAATTCTATATGTATTCACGTAACCAATATTCATACTTCGCCCACTGATGACATCAGAAATAAATCTAGAATAATGAAAACTTCTAACATTCCAATTTTAATAAAGAGCTTACTACTTAGTAGTGATTGTAAATACTTAAAACTAGTTGCATTTTTATTTCGTTGGTTTTTAAGCCTCGTCAATATTGGCAAGCAGGCGCGATAATGTCATGTGACCAAAACTCAGATCAGACAAACAAGGGGGATATGCCTTAGTACAATTATCGTTCGTGTCCAAATGTCTCCATCTTTCATTAAAAAAAAAAAACATCGAGATTCAATACCTATAGAGTCACCATTTCTCAGTGAAAACAGTCAAATACCGTTCGAGCGTCAGTGTACATACATTGTATCAATTATATACTTCACAATGCCACATTTACTCCAATTTAGACGTTATGTCGCTTGCATAGTGTTCAACGTTAGTTGTCCGTTATGTCATCGTAGCTCTGGCATCGCGCGGCGTTGTAGTCGGATCGCGGTTACCTTGTAACTAACCAAAAAGTCTGCGCAATTTGTAGCGTGCGCCGCGTTTTGGTTCGGACATTTTTTGGCACGATTATGACTCTATATGTATTGTATCTCGATGTTTTTTTCACTAAACCGCTACAGCGCTTACCGTAAAAACTGTAAGTACGGCTCTCTTACAAATTTTTCACGCACATTAAGAAACTGGTGGCGTCCACAAAAGGGTGACATGGTCGCCTGCTGGTCAAATTTGACTCAAGGCATCAAGCCTGATTTAGGCCAGATGCGTTCGCACCCGGCACGCCACCTTATATCTCCCGTTTGTCTGATCTGAGGACCAAAATATTCGAAGGTTACAAGATTTCTTATGTGCTCGTAAGTGCATGACGAGCTAATGCAAGTTCGGAAGCCTGCTTTCCAATACGAATTCTTATTTTTTAATTTAAGATTATTCTTTTTTAATTCAAAGCGTATATGCGCCTTTTTCCCCCTATGTGTTTATGTTCAGATGCCAACAGGGGCCTTACGGACAACGGCTAACTCGGTATCAAACTAACGTTAAATCCGCTCAGTTGGAAAATCACGCGACCGCAAACCGTATCTGGGCGCGTTAAGGTTCACGTTCGCGTGATTTTCCAACTGAGCGGATTTAACGTTAGTTTGATACCGAGTTAGCCGTTGGCCATAAGGCCCCTGATGTGTTTTGATGAGTGTTTAACTTGCGAACTATTTATTTTTCACTTTACAGGAATTTGTTAATATTAATTATGCACAAATAATTTAATTAATAAATAATGTTCTTGTGTTTAAAATTTATTTTGTCAGTACTTCGCCTGTAGACAGGGCCGACCGGCTACAGCCCGGGGCCTTGCCGGGGCCGCCAAAAGACATTTCTAGGTAATTTTTTCTAACCGAATTATAAGCAAAATTATAATATTTTTTTTAATATGTTATTTTATTTGTCTGGCAACATTCTGGCAATAAATTATTTAAACAATTTGTTTAACCTATTTAAAAATAATTAGGGGCCTCCACTCCTTTGTTGTCCCACGCGCGCCGCTCTACATATACTAATCTGTGGGTAAAATGTTGGTAATTTTTTAGATGAGCAGTACTCGCGCGAGTTTACATCGTCTGCAACGGGTATATAAGTGTGTTGCATTGGGCCCTTATTCTAATGATCTTATATTATGTTCCTTAGTCACTAGCTAAAACACGCAAGTAAACTTTTTGAGGTTAATTTAACGCGCAGCGTTACGAGCGTAATGTTTTGAGGGTATTTTTGTATTTTCAATCCAATTCAAAGCAAAAAAAACCATTCGCATTCCAACTATGTCAAGACTATGTCGCATTCACATGAAACTTCCATTTTGATGTTTTTTTTATTATTTCTGAATGTCAGAGTCAATGTCAATTTTGACTGATGTTCTGATACACTCTATCAGAACATCAGAATCAATTTTGACTGACATTCTGGAAATCTAGCGCTTTTTTGACAGTTTATTTTTTGGTGCCAATTCATTTTTCTATCTGGCAGTACATAAGATATATATTTTTTTGTAAAAAATTTCATGACCGTTGATTCAATGTCCTTTAGTCGTAATTGAAACATGTTTACATTGTATAAAAAGCGTCAAACAAGTCAAAGTCAAGCCAAGTAAGTTACGGTCAAGTCAAACTCATGCCCCTGTAAACCAAGCCTACGATATCTGTCTGTCCGTCCGTCAGTCCGTCTGTTCTAACTTTAAATTATACTTGTGTATTTTCGAGTGTTAATGTGCAATAATGGTCTATTATTATTTATTAATTGCTCGTGAACGTGCTCCATTGTGGGAATGTAATCTATCAAAGTGAAACATGTTTTTTCGTATTGTTTCCAAAACATAGAAGCCTATTGTAAGTCCCCCACCACTTTACCGGGGCATGAGTTTGACTTGACCGTGACTTACTTTGCTCAATTATGACTGTGACTATGACTTGTTTGACGCTATTAAATACTTTGTCTCTATTAAATACTAGGTAAACTTAAATAATATTTCGACTGAAGGACTTTGTATCCAAGTTCATGAAAAAAATCTAAAAAAAAAATTTAAACATTTTCCGCACTTGCAATCAATATTGCGAATTGCGAAGCGAAGATTCGTCATCGGACTTTTGATTGCGATTTCTATGTTTTTTCATTTTCAATTCATGTTATTTTTAGTTTTTTTTTCCATTAAACAGCGTATGTGATAGTGGTTCCGACCTTTAAAATTATTATTGCATAGAGCTCTTGATAAAGATGGTTAAAATGGAGCAAGAGGATGCGAACTTTCGTTCGCTACCATTGTCGTTGCTCCCTAAATCAACTAAAGACAAGCTATCAGACTTGTTAAATTCTACTAAAGTCCTTCCAACTGATGGACCTCGGAAGCTGCCCAGGTAAACATCTATAAACTTTAACGCGAGTGAGTAAAAAAAAGAATGATATGCGCTAGATTGTGATTGTTTTCGTAGGCGTATGCGTAAATACATAATATATTTACTTACCTACGATGTAGGGTTCATGTCTGTTGTTTTTTTTTTAAATATTTTGCTAGAATTTTCTTATCGCAGCTGTCATTAGCATAATATTTAACTAAACAAAGATCAGTTTCATAACCATTTTAATTCCAGAGATTGGCGCGGGCTCGCCGATTTAGCAGAAATTCCATCAGAAGTGCAAGCCTCTATCCGTAACTATCCCGATCAAACTGCCAGAGTATTGGATCTGTGGACTCGAGACCCAACTGTGGTCTTAGGCCACCTGCTAGACCACTTGAAAACATTGGACCGCTTCGATGTTTATGACGATGTTTGTGAAGACTTGGCTGAACAGATGACAAAAAGAGATCAAAGAATAGGTAGGATACAGTTAGCTTGGTACCTAACTCTCAGTAACTCATTATGCAGCAGAAAAGTGAGCTGGCAGAACAAGACCAGCTCTGGATTAAGGACTTACATTTTTCATGTTGTTTCTCTGAATTTGCTGAATTAAAATAAAATTAATGTAGTAAAATTTTGAATTACTGGAAATATCCTGGATTAATCTGCTTGTGTTACGGATATATACATAAATAATAATATTTCAAAAGCAAAAGTGCTAAGCACGCAATCAGGCCAGCTATTGTTGTGCATGCAATATTGTATCTATCCGTGTTGCATGCTCCTGTCAATCCAAATTCGAGAGATCAGTAAAAACATGTAGGGTCTGGAATAACCCGCCTATCTGTATTACCATGATAGTGGTCGGCTTATTAGAATACTTTGCACCCATATTTGAATAAACTAGAGAATAGTCTTGCGCATAGTAGTTAGTGACCAGGGGGTTAGACAAGAGTCACTTTCTGTTAGCGTTAACGCCTGCGGAAAGATGGAATTGTATGAAAATGACATTACCTTGAGAGATTTTATCTTAAGATAAGAGAGTGGATCTTGTCTAACCCCCCAGCAGGCCTAGCATGGGCTGCGGATAAATTGTCTTTCCACCGTTTTTATCCATGCCTAGTCGCAACAAAGCGAGAATATGGATATGTTTGTCTTTTTCTCGCGGGATAAAAACGGTGGAAAGACAATTTGTCCACGGCCCGTGCTAGGCCTGCTGGAGTGGCCAGTTTAGTGTACAGCTCCATAGCGAACTAGGTTGTTCTTTTAGTTCGTCAGCTCTCGTTTCGAACCCGAGAAAGCCAAATTGTTTGCTTGCTTTGCTGTAGTAGTGACGTGACTAGCTCGGGCGGCGACGCGCTCTTTCTCATTCTCGCTATTACAAGTCTGTCTTCGAACAAATTAAAGAGTTAGGAACTTCAGCTGCGGGAGCGCTCTAACAACCTAATTCATTCGTGGATTACCCAAGTCTACTAGAGAAAAAACCATAACAGCATGCAGCTATTCTGTTAAAGCAAAGGATACAATTCAAAGATGTTTGTTACAGTGAATCATCAGAATCAAACTCCATCTACAATAGATGAAGACGATGAGTCGGAGGTCCTCACCTATGATGACTTGCCGGGATACATCCATCAGTATGATGCCTACGTGCTGTATGCTGAACAAGACCAGGCATTTGTAGACGATCTCACCGACTATCTAGCTTCTGGGGGATTCCAGGTTATTGATTCACTTATTGCAAACTTTGTTTACTTCTTATTTATTAACTTTACTTATAACTATGGAAACAAACCTTTTTAGGAAGTTCATTTTAAGTTTCTTCTAATTGCCATATCGATTTGAAACCTAACAAGTCTCATCATCATCATCATCAGCCAGAAGACGTCCACTGCTGAACATAGGTCTCCCCCTTTAACCTCCACACTGAACGACAGCCTGCCTTTTGCATCCACTGGATGCCCGCGACCCTAACAATGTCATTGGTCCATCTAGTGGGAGGCCTCCCTACGCTGCGTCTTCCGGACTGCGGTTAACAAGTATGTAATTCAAATGACATTACAATAATTTGGTTCTGTTGAAATGATCTGATGATGGAGCCAGAAGGAGGATAAAGGAACTCTTCAATAGGGAATCGCACAGAAAGTCATCTAGCATCAACCACCATGCCGTATGAGCTGATCAATGTGGTATCGACCCTCCACCCCTATCTCCATACCTCCCCATGGCGCATCTGTGGGTGCCCTGTTACGCTATTTAAAGAGTCACAAAAGCTTTAAAAACGAATATTTCTTCACATACATTAGATAAACTAGGCTAAAGAGGTCAATTTTAATGATAAGTGAGGTAAGTGAAATGTTTGCAGATTGAGGACTATAGGTTTTGAAAAAAAAAACAATTGGAACTTGTGGGAATTCACATAGTAGTTCTGTCTAATCTTGTACTATTAAAATTTTAAAGGGACTTATCTGTTTGAGCAGATTTGTACAAACAACAAGTTGCTGCCGGGGCAGACCAAATACCCTCATGTTGCCAAATTGATCTCGGAGCGTTGCCGCCGAATCATACTTGTGTACTCACCGGAATTCCTAAACAGTCCTGCCGAAACATTCTTCAGGGACTATGCACAAGCCATCAGCATCGGTGAGATGATAATACCTTGACAAACCAGAGCTAGCAAGATTTGAAATGAAATAAACCGGCCAAGTGCGAGTCGGGCTCCCATACTGAGGGTTCCGTACCACCACAAAATACAAAAAGTAGTGCAATAAGAACATCATGCCCAGGCGGTCACCCAAGTACCGACCACGCCTTACGTTGCTTATCTTGGGGATGTACAGAAATTTGTCACCGACTCACACTTGACCATTATTTATTGTTTTACTTTTGAGTGTGTAAAGCCAATTTTGCCGTTGTTTTGTGGATTGGCCAAGCCAAGCCAAGTTTGACGCTTTTACTTATTACCGTTTTTAAATTACAGCAAATACAAAAATATGTCAAAAAATTCTTTTTTGTGTTGATCTTTTGTTCTAGTAGTATTTTTAGGATTCCGTGTTTCTTTGATATTACAATAGGTACAAAACACTAGAAGCGAGTAGTCTCTTTGTGACAGCTTGTTAAAAACCAATTTAATGATACGAGTTCAGTAGTGACGATTGTATTGTTGTTTCCAGACTCACGGAAGAACAAGATCATCCCGATAATGTACCGAGACTGCCACCTCCCCAAGCACCTGGCCGTGTACCACAACCTGCGGTACGACAGTGGCATGTACAACTTCTGGGACAAACTGGCCCACACCGTTAACATCAGCAGGATGGCCAGGTATACATCACCTCTACTGCCACTACTATATTTATAGTCACACCAAGTATTTCGGCAAAAGAAAACATAAACATAAAATTTATTACCATTAAGCCTTAAAAAGGACGTAAGTTATCTTAGACCTAAGTTACAATTTACAGTAGTTATGTCTAAGAATAATGCATAAAACTATTAGCTCCGGGCCCCAAACTAGGCAACAAAGCCTGTGTCTTGGGTGCCCCGTGGATCCAGTTAAACATAGTGAATAATTGTGTCACAGTTTGTACATGTTTAAGTGACTTAGGACTGAATTAATAGGCTAATTTACAATACAACGAGATTCAGTGGCAAGTCAACGTATACTTGAGGCTATATAGGGGAGGGGCAGGTGGATTATGGTAGATTATGCATAGTGAATATTCGTGTCACAGTTTGTACATGTTTAAGTGACTTAAGACTGAATTAATAGGCTAATTTACAATACAACGAGATTCAGTGGCAAGTCAACATATGCTTGAGGCTATATAGGGGAGGGGCAGGTGGATTATGGTAGATTATGCATAGTGAATATTCGTGTCACAGTTTGTACATGTTTAAGTGACTTAGGACTGAATTAATAGGCTAATTTACAATACAACATGAGATTCTGTGGCAAGTCAACGTATGCTTGAGGCTATATAGGGGAGGGGCGGGTGGATTATGGTAGATTATGGGCAAAACAATGGGACAATTAAGTCTGACAACACTGAATCTAGTTGGCCTTATAAACGTTACTTAAATTTAAGCAATGCTTAAAATTGCTGTTAACTTCTAGCTGATGGGAATTGTCACACATTAAAACTAGACAGAGCAAGCATTGCTTGAGTAACGTCACAGGAGACATATTAGAAAAAGATAATATAAATTATCATTGGTTCATGGTCTCCACTCAAGAACCCTTCTTCCCCATTGGTTATCGGTTCTTCGAGATATGCGACCTGCCCAGCCACTTCAACTTGCAAAATGTTGGTGACTGTAGTTCCCGGAATACCCTTGTTCCGGATTTTATCTTTCACAGAAATTCCGAGCATAGCTCTCTCCATCATTTATTGTATATACCCATATATTATTTTTGTATGTTTGTCCCAGGATTCTACCCAACAACAGCCCTGTGACGCCTCGGATCCAAATTCAGCAGGCGCATTCAGCTGTCAACATAGTGGAGGTGTCCACGTCCAACCAGAACTGTTTAACAGTCGAGGAGGACTGCTTAACGCAACGGAGCGTGTCCGTAGAAACATTCGGAGAGGCATCGTCCCCTGAAGGCTCGGTCACCAGCGACACCAGCGAAGTAGTCAAGAAGAAGAAACTGACGAAAATAAAGAAAATGCTTAACAAATTTCACTGGAAGAGAAATGTAGTCAACGCGCAATAAACGAGGCAAATGTACAAAGAATAGTACATTACTGCAGTAGACAAGAAAAAAATAAGTGGGCCAAGGTGTAGCTGAGCCCAGCATACACGAGTCTATAAATATCCAGTTGTCGCTAAGGATTGTACTTTAAAAAAATATTGTGGATATGCTTATAAATATTTGGGGTGATTTTAACATTTCGTTAAAAAGTTGCCTAGCAGCCGAATACGAAAAAAAAAATAGATGGCAGTAGCTTATACTATGAGTCAATCATAGAACACCAGCCATAGCCCCTGGATTTGTCAATTATTAATGTGTGGGCGTATCACAAACGTAATCAACCCTTTTTGAACAATTAGAAGAGACGGAACAAAGGCGAGAACTTAAAAACTGAATTTTGGTCAAAATGAGTTCTTTAAATAATGGCATTATGCCATGTTTGAGAAAAAAAATATTAGGTAGTGTCATGCTAAAAATATGCGGCCTTATAAACGTTACTTAAGTTAAGCAGTGCTTAAAATTGCTCTGTTAACTTCTCGTTGACGGAAATTGTCCCACATGAAAACGAGACAGAAAAGTTTTAATCATTGCTTAACTTGAGTGACGTTCATAAGTGGGGTCGTTAATCTTTTACGTAAGTAGGCTACATACATGCGTAGGATTGTAACTGAAAGTACTTACTGATTGAATCATGCACATTGCACGGTGCTATTCATTTGTGCCAAAAATATGCTCTTGTTAATATTTTTTATTAACTTTGCATGTTGATCTTTTTGTCACAAAATAAAAATGTCTGTCTGTAAAATAGTTAAGAATTCTAGTTATGGTCTCCCTGAAATTGCCCATTTGCCTTGTTTAAGGTGGTTCGATTCACCTATGGCGGGAAATTTAAATTTTAAGCAGTTTTTTGGTCCTAGAAGCCAGGCTAGGTAATTATTTTTAAATAACACAGGGTTTGCGCAAAATGTTCGCTGTTCTTTACATTATAATGTACAATTATTTAACAGTAACGCACCATATTACTTACATTTGTGAATAAACCGTTTGAAACAGCAAAAATTTGTTTATTCACAAATGTAGGTAGTAATGGGCATTAGAGATAAATAGCTTTACATGATTTTGTAAAGAATAATAATCAATTTGCGCAAACATCATGGTTGTTTACAATACTTACCCGGCCTAGCTACAAGGAAAATAAAACTGTTTGAAATTTGAATTTCCCGCCATTTGTGCAACGAACCACCTTAATAACGAAAGTGTGTGAAAGTGTGTTGTTGTGTGTGTATTATTGGCATTGATTCTGATGTACTCTAAACTAAACTAAATTTGATAGCTCTAAAATTGTTGCCATCCTTCTCTTACATATTAAAATGAATAGAGAGGCAGATAATTTTAGTCCTGTCAGACTGATTTATTTTAGCGAATGGTATGACAGAATCGACGCCAATCACTACAGTTTTTGACATTTAGTGATAACTTTACTGTATATTGCTAGACGAATAGGAATATGGTATGTATATTTATGTTGCCTAAAGGGTGGTACGTACACATGGACACATGTACGTAATTTTATTTCGGCATGAAAAATAATACTTGATAAACCAGTGATGAAGTACATAGCAGTCTTCCACTACGTAATTTTTATAACCAAAGAAAAAATCTTATGAACATTTAATACCAATCGGTTCTATGAACTTTGTGAAATCGCTGTTGGCGATAAGGCCGCCACTCATGTCGTCACTAATTCTTAAGTTATCCTTTTCTATTTAATCATACTAAATATAAATGCGAAAGTGTATTTGTTTGTTCCTTTTACACTCGGCAACAGAGTTTGTAAAGAGAGCAGAAGTTGGCGGCCGGAAGAGTGGTAGGATTATTTGTATCCTGAAAAAATATTCAGTTGAGGGAATGTCCACGTAGGTAAAACTACGGGGTGCAGCTAGTTCTTTTCATGTGTACATGGGCCTACGGCTACCTGCATTAAGCGATTCTGTTTAGGTGGCTGTGAAAAGTTGCGCGACCGCAAACTGTATCTCGGAGCGTTAGGCGTCGTCCTAATTGGCCAATGATCGTACGAGATAACGATGCGTTTTCGTCGCACGTTCAAAATGATCGTGCGATGGTCCAACAGGTGTTGTTAGGTCGTGCGATGCCGCCGCGCCGTCACCGCAACGGCGCCGTTATATCTACTCAACTAAGACTCGACTCGACTCATCGGTGCCGCCCCTCGCGCTTTGCCTTGCTGTGCTCGCGCGATGTCGCGTGACCCAATTAGCTAAGACACTCCAAAACGATTTAGTAGCGTTGATCGCACGATCAAACCCCACGTACGATCGTTATTAAGGTGGTTCGTTGCACAAATGGCGGGAAATTCAAATTTCAAACAGTTTTCTTGTCCTTGTAGCTAGGCCGGGTAATTATTGTAAACAACCATGATGTTTGCGCAGATTGATTATTATTCTTTACAAAATCATGTAAAGCTATTTATCTCTAATGCACATTATTACTTACATTTGTGAATAAACAAATTTTTGCTGTTTCAAACGGTTTATTCACAAATGTAAGTAATATGGTGCGTTACTGTTAAATAATTGTACATTATAATGTAAAGAACAGCCAACATTTTGCGCAAACACTGTGTTATTTAAAAATAATTACCTGGCCTGGCTACTAGGACAAGAAAACTGTTTGAAATTTGAATTTCCCGCCATTCTCGCAAATCGAACCACCTTAAGCATTTTCTGTGCTCGCGCGATGACTTGCAAGCTTCAATTAGAACACTAAAGAAATGTGTGTATTTTATCTCGTCGTGCGACGAAATCGCATCGTTTGCTCGCACGATCGTAGCCAATTAGGACGACGCCTTACGGTTCATGTTCGCGTGATTTTTCTTATTGCGCTGCTTCGAGCCGCCTCTTCAAGAGGTAACCGTATACCGTAAGGCCTCAGGAAAGAGTTTATCTTACAAAACTTGGCAGATATAAATTGAGTGCTATTAATATCGGATAATTATGAATGCTTATCATAATTAACGAGATGGAAATATAGAGATATAATTGATATACGAACAAATATTGTAATTTCTAATTTAATTACGTAATGTAGGTAATTATATGCATTTTTATTGTGACATCGATAAATACATCCTACTGACATTTATTAATTTTGTAAGTTAGTGTTTGCACGCCATCTCGCCTGCTTCTTTTAGCTAGTCATATATTTCAACAAGTCAGTAAATACATTTAAAAAAATAAGAACGTCCTGCCTTTTTTGAAAGTCGGTAAAAAATTATGTGTTATTGTGATGAATTATAATCACCAACTGAAACTTCACTCATCGTTCTTATAAATGACTAATATTGAAATTTATTTATAATTTCCTTGTTTTGTAGATTTTTTCTTATATGATGGTAAGCGCAAGTTCATCAATACTGATCTCACAATATAAATGTAGTTTTGGTTGTAAAGCTTGGCTTTCCTCGGTCAGCGGTACCGCGACATAGCGCTGCAATGAGCGCCTATGAACGATTGGCATCGTTGCTTTCTTGGGAAATTGAAGCATTAGTGATAAAATGATAATAATGAATAACAATAATTATTACCATTATATTTATCCATCAAGATTAAATTACCACGCACAAGGTAAATATACACTTAATACAAAGTTAAGTTTAATATTTTGTAATAAGTATGATCTTTATGAAACTTTTATTGTATATAATAGTGTTTAAATTGAATGTACATAAAATATAGATTCGTTCAAAGAGCGCTTAATTTTATAAATTAATGTTGATAAAGTTATATGTTTTATATAAGTAAGAATAAGAGTACATCAAGTATATTTTTCTAAAAGTATACATTTTTGTCATAGGTGCCTATTTAGAAATAAAATGTATATTGTTAAATAAATACTCTCATATACATTACCTAGTTTATTATTGTAAATATATTTATAAGACAGTCATAATCTCCTATAGTATGAGATAAAAGTCGATGAATGCTTTGATGCGTGACAATGTGACTAAGATTATTATGATATGTTATTTATGCTATCAAACGACCGCTATAGTCATGTTTGATAGGGATTGATAACCTGTTATATTTGAAATAATCAATCATTTCTACGAAGACACGACGGGAATGAAGTAATTTCCAACGCTATATAGAACACAGGTTCAGCAGGCCCAGCACGGGCCGTGGACATATTGTCTTTCCACCGTTTTTATCCCGCGAGAAAAAGACAAACGTATCCATATTCTAGCTTTGTCGCGTCTAGGCGTGGATAAAAACGGTGGAAAGACAATTTATCCACAGCCCATGCTAGGCCTGCTAGAATGGAGACCACGGACCGGTAAGCGCAAGGTAGGACGTTCACCCACAAGATGGACAGACGACCTAAAAGAGACCGCAGGGAGACGCTGGATGCAGGCCGCTTCCAACCGGCCCTTTTGGAGATCGATGTGGGAGGCCTATGTCCAGCAGTGGATGTGCTACAGCTGAAATGATGATGATGATATAGAATATTACCAACAATCTTGATACCTCAATATTAGGGGACGAAGTAATTTGGAAATAGTTACTTCTATAATTTATTGTTTCACAATAACGTATCGCCAAGTGAAACAATTAGGGCATTTTTTAGTTCAACCGAAATGCAGCTACTAACAATATATTTAAATCCAGAACAAAACTCCACAGTACTCTCAGTAAAGCTTCTTACTCGGTCAAGGAGTATGTTGGTGACAAAGTATGACTATAATTTTAGTAACTAAATGTACCTAACAAAAATATGACTTAAGGTGGTTCGATTTACCTATGGCGGGAAATTCAAATTTTTTACAGTTTTTTGGTCCTAGTAGCCAGGCCAGGTAATTATTTTTAAATAACACAGTGTTTGCGCAATATGTTGGCTGTTCTTTACATTATAATGTACAATTATTTAACAGTAACGGACCATATTACTTACATTTGTGAATAAACTGTTTGAAACAGCAAAGATTTGTTTATTCACAAATGTAAGTAATAATGGGCATTAGAGATAAATAGCTTTACATGATTTTGTAAAGAATAATAATCAATCTGCGCAAACATCATGGTTGTTTACAATAATTACCCGGCCTAGCTACAAGGACAAGAAAACTGTTTGAAATTTGAATTTCCCACCATTTGTGCAACGAACCACCTTAATAAATAATCTGTATAAATAAAAAGGGGTTGTCTGTAAAATAGGTTTACGGACGATAATTTTACGTCACAACGGCCTGTTATCCAAGTCGCGTAGACAACAAAACGCTCCCTCAGCCCCCGCCAAGTTATAGCGACGATATATTTTGCCACGCAAGAGTCAGGAGGCCCGCGGGGGGAGTGCAACGACAAAAACGAACATAGGTCCGACCTCGATGACGCCTGGCGCGGTACTGAGCGCGGGCGCACAAATTATCGCGACGTTTTAACGCTTTTAATTTCACTAAAAAACGAAACTATTCACTATTCAAAACAGTTTTTTTTTAATAAGATTGCCTTTCAGTACATGCAATTTCCAGGTTGTTACGAGCTTTCATTAGAGCATAAAACGAAAAAAAAAATACTAAATCGACTTTGTTTCAGATTTTTTTTTGATCGTGGAAAGTTTATTCTATCGTGTTTTGAACCAAATCATAAACTCAAACACAGATGTACCTGTGACATGTATTTTTTTCCAGCTCAAATATTGTAATTTAACTGAGTAAAATTGATTTAAAACCGTCAAATTTGGTATAAGAGGCCGATGGCCTCTCTATCGCTTATTCCGCGCTCTCGCTTGCACGCTCGGCTCAGGCGGATCGTGACAATTTTTCGTGCGTGCAGCCGGCGTTCATCGATTTATAAAACGTGAAAAAAAAAACAAAGTAACATAATATAAAGTTTGGTATTGTACAAGAGTTAGGTTACAGTAGGGAGATGCAGTGCAGCCGCACCAGGTGGTCGGTCCCGCAGCTGGCCAGGAGCGCTTGTTTGTCCTTGGGGTCTTGTTTCTGGGGCTTGAACGCCAGCCGCTTCACAGTCAGGTGGTGAGCCGCGCTGGGGGAACAATAACGATAGTTTAACTTACCTTCAAGGGATACCTGTTTTAAGCGATTCTGCAGTGCAAGTACCGTTCTTTATCGATGGTCAAATTTGACAGTTGTGGTCGTCAAATTCGATAAAATGCCATTTGAGCAATACTAGCTATAATAGATTCTATGGCATTTTAACGAATTTGACGACCGATTTGAGCAATACTAGCTATGATCGATTCTATGACATTTTAACGAATTTGACGACCGATAAAGAACGGTACTTGCACAGCTGTTTAGGTGATTGCGAAAGTTGCGCGACCGTAAACCGTATTTCGGCGCGATAAGGTCTACGTTCGCGTGATTTCTTCGCTGTTTCACATTGGCATTCTGTTTGTCACTGGCAAACGCACAGACAGTGCGATGCCAAAATTCTCACTGAAAAAATAACTAAAAAGATGCTAGTGGTCGCGACGCGAGCCGACGACGCTACTTCCGGGTTATGTCCCCTCTCTCTACAGTACAGGGGACGAAAAACAAATATTCCATACGAATTTCGAAATTCAAATGTTTATGGAATTTGAAGCGAGGAAGAGCAATGTTGGCCGAGCGGTAGATGTGCGCTTTATAATTCAACTCCACCCGGTTCGAACCTCGGCCCTGTAGCAATGACTCATTTAGTACCTAAATAAATTATGTGCAGTTTCAATGCCATCGTTCAAAAAAGGCGAAGGAAGACATCGTTAGGAAACCGGTACGTCCAAGAACCTCCAAAGTTCAAAGACATACGACATTTCCCAACGTGCACTGGGTCCAAGCCAAGCCGAGTCCAAGCAGCGGGAACTGCTAGGCTGCAATGATGATGAAATTCGATAATTATCGAATATTCCTCTTTGTCCACAGTATATTACAACAACCCTACTCTCACGCTTTGAAAATTTGCAAGTTTAAGTGGCAATGGACAGTGTCCAAACCCAGAGCGCATTGCATGGTAAAATCTATTGGCATTATTTATTTAGTTCCGAAAAATATCTGGCGTCACAGAAAAAATTTGATCGCGCAAGTGTTTCGTTCGCGGCAAACTAAGGCCATGTCAGTGTTTGTGAATAAATTGCTTTCTTTCTACGGTATACAGTGTGTTGTTATTTGTGAACCTTCCTACGAGAATAAACAGACAGGCCATCGCTCGAAGAACCGATAACCGATGGGGAAGAAAGGTTCTTGAAAGGAGACCACGAACCGGAAGACGCAGCGTAGGTAGGCCTCCCACTAGATGGACCGACGACATAGTGAGAGTCGCTGGCATCCAGTGGATGCAGATGGCAGTCTGTCAGTGTGGAAGTTAAAGGGAGAGGCCTATGTTCAGCACTGGACGTCTTCTGACTGATGATGATGATGACTCTCACGCTTGTGTATTGGAGACACGGTCTTTACCCTGCTTCTGGCTCACCTAGTATCCATGACATGTATAAGCGTCCACAGTCCGTCGAACGCGTACAGACGCACCACGCCCGACTCCAGCCCGACGGCGATGATTCTGGACCCGTCGAGAAGGATCGGCGCGAAAGCGAGCGCAGTTACCGATGAGCTGGACAACTCTAGCGCCTTGCCTTGGAGACCATACTCGCCGAGGGATGATTTGGGCGGGGCGGGGGTGATGTCTGTTTTGGCCCAGACGCACACCTGTGACAAGAATGTAGAATTTAATTTATGGGTGTTCCCTGATAGTTACAAATGTGATGATAAGTGATTGCAACCCTTACTAAAAATATTAATAATGTGCCTCTTTCGGCATAGTACACTTAACGCATTAACGCGTATATAACATACTAGTAGGCCGCCCCTGCTTCGCGCGGGCGAAGCCGGGATATATAGCCTATGTCAACCGGGGATAGTGCAGCATCCCAACAGTGAAAGAATTTTTCAAATCGGTTCAGTAGTTTCAGAGCCTATTCAATGCAAAGAAACAAACAAACAATCAAATCTTTCCTCTTTATAATATTAGTATAGACTAGCGGTCCGCCCCGGGTGAGCACGGGTATAGTTATATAGCCTATTAAAATAGGCTATATTAATCAGTGATATAGGTATAGATATAGGCATTATACAGCGTTTAGGCTTTAGGTAGGTAGGCTTCCTTTTGTCTTGGCATCGTTGGGTAAAAAATAAAAGTAAATTGTTTTTTTTTTTTTATTTTTATAATGCCCATTAAAATTACTGTACTTTATATTAAAATACTTTCGGTTATAAATATTATAAGCATGCCTTACCCATCAGTGATAATGTAGCATTCAAATGGCGAAAGAATTTTTAAAATCGGTCCAGTACTCTTTGACCCAATTCGTTACAAACATACATACAAATCTTTCCTCTTTATAATATTGTATAGATATAGAAAAGAACAAACCTTTCCATCCCTAGATCCGGTCCCGAAATATACCCCGTCGGGTGCCCAAGCGCAGCACCATATTATCCTCCCGTGAACTCCATTCGTCTTGTCCGTGCTGGCCACTTGGTCAAACAAGTGTGACCCTTGTCTCCTCTCGAACAAGCACCAGCGGCGGTCGCGCGACACCGACAGCAAGCGACGGCTGTCCGATGAGAATTCCACTTGAGTAACTGTGAGCTGGTGGTAGACCAGCCTTTGTATCTGAGTCCAGGATTTCGTCTCCCTATAAACGTGTAAACGTGTGGTGAAGATTAGTGTGCAAAGAACTGCAGGCCTAGCATGGGCTGTGGATAAATTGTCTTTCCACCGTTTTTATTCCGCGAGAAAAAGACAAACGTATCCATTCTAGCTTTGTCGCGTCTAGGCGTGGATAAAAACGGTGGAAAGACAATTTATCCACAGCCCATGCTAGGCCTGCAGGCATTGTCTGATTATTTTTTAATGCCTCATAAAAATCTGACTATAAATGGAGTCGATTGAAGTAAACAAAGTTAAAATAGTAAAAAATTAGGATCATTTAAAAAAAAAATTGGCTTACGTTTGACCGCCAACTCGTCTGATGTTAAGCGATGATGCGGTCTACGGTGGAACACGCTTGCCTAAAATAAACCGATTCACTCGTGATTTGAAGACACCCAGATTGTAACTATCGGGCAACACCCACTTAGGCAGCGCATTCCACAGACTAGCAGTTCGCATAATAAAAGTGGAATCAAAGCGCTTCGTTCGGGTTTTCGGAATACCGACCATAAAGCGGTGTCGATTTCTTGAATATATTTCGAACTTCTCGAGAGTCGCTCCTTGCTCCTTAGGCTTCTCAATCCATTAGCGACACCATTACACTACCGGTTCTGTTAGTCGCAGCGCGAAAAAGAATACGCATTTCGCAACCATACGAGAGAGAAAAATTCCCCCTCCATGGTAGCGTTAAACGTTTAACGCAACCTTGTTGCAAGTCGCATAAAAAGTATAACTTCAAAAACAATTGAATTGAATTGACTTCTTTAAAACTCAGTTAAATAAGGTAACCTAGCAACCTGCATCAGGGTTGGTAGTTGGTAGTGCTTACCACAGCAGAACAGCAGCGTGCTCCTGATCAGTGGCCTTGCAGGAGGAGGCTAACAGCGTGGAGTCAGGACTGGCGGCCAGCGAGAACACTTCGTATCCGTGCCCGTACAGTTTCTGGTGCTCCGGCCAGAGCGTGTTCTGCATTAGCGTCTCCTCTGTCGGCGGCTCTGAAATTAAAATGAAAAAAAAAACGATTGAAAGAAATATAAGCATGACCAACAATTATCAATGTAATTCCTTTCTGTGACGTAGGAGTTACATGTATACAGGGTGTAAAGGGAACACTCTCGAAGCCAAAAGAAGGTAATTGTACTCTCATCATTATGAACCACTTTTAGTATGGGACCAACCCTGAAATCGCGAAAAAAATATCTGCAGGCCTAGCACAGCACAGGCCTGTCTTTCCACCGTTTTTGTCCCGCGAGAAAAAGACAAACGTATCCATATTCTAGCTTTGTCGCGTCTAGGCGTGGATAAAAACGGTGGAAAGACTACTTCCGCTATGCTGCGACCAAGTGTTGGAACAACATCCCGCCGCCGATAAGGAATCTGCAAAGTATCTATGGTTTTAAAGCAAAACTCAAAGAGTTTTTATACGAACATCAAAAAAGTGAAGAGCTTTTAACGAACGACACCAGCGCAATTTAAACATGATTGAAACTAGTCAATATTACATACATACATATTACATAATTCTACATTGCATTCTGCTATAATCTTATAGTTTTATTAGTAGTTTATTTATTTAATGTTTTATGTTTAGGTTTTGAGTAGGTATTTATAAAATTGCTTTCGTGTTTGTATGTGTATATCATTGGTAATATAGTATTTTAGCAACGCACACCTGCTGCCTGACGTGCGTGACGTCACCTGTCGGTTCCAACGGAAGACCAGCGCTGGTTGTTTACAACCAGCATCACCCTGAGTTGGGATCGGCTTGTGACAGAAACTATTACTTTGTTGTTTTAACTTTTTTGCTGTGTTGCTACTCTATCGACGACCTTTTTAAAAGCGAGACAAAATGTTATTTAAATAACTACGGTCGCAATCTTAAATAATTAATTATATAAATAAATATTAATTTATACAAGAAAGGTATACAATGTAATTAAATTGTTTATTAAGCAATTGTAATGTAACTTAATTTGAATAATTTTTAATGTACTTTTATTGACTGACTTATAATTCACACAATTATCAATAAAAATGTTTATCTGTTTAATTTTATTCATAATGTTTAAATACTTTGTTTCTGTCATAAATAAATATTTTTTCTTTCTTTCTTTCTATTTATCCACAGCCCATACTAGGCCTGCTGGTTAGTGTTTGGGTGATTATTCTGTTTGCTGTATAGATGGATTGGAACCGAGTGTGAAGTATCCTGCTAATTCACATGACGTAGCGTGAAGAATGTTTGTATGAATTCCTTACCAGTCAGGTTGATGGGGACAAAGTACCCGTCGTTTCCATTGTCAGTGAGCGTGTTGTCATGTCCGCTGAATACGGCCTTGTTGGACAGCCCCAGCGACGGCACCGCCGCGCCTTCCGGACCTGCAATTATTCCGTTAACTCTACTTTGAGGACAAGGTATAAGTACTAATAATAATAGCTTATATAGGTAGTAATAAACATCTAATTAAGGTATAAAATACAACTAAACCAAAATATGTTTCTAACAATATTCTAACATAGACTTTTTTTTTAACTTTAACAAAAATTAATAAAAATACATATGAAAAACTAACATTTGTACGCTGTAACAGGCAAGGACATGAGATACGTCTCCATTCTTACGACCAATGTATGTGTACATGATGTATACCTACCATGTTCTGACAAATAAATATTTTGAATTTGAACTACGAAGAATCCGTATCCTAAGGCCATTTGTATTGTATGGCGACCAAAGTAGTGGGTACTCGGCGACTCGAATAGCCCTGAATCTCTTAGGGCCGGTTTTTTGATCCGTGGTCAAAATCGACACAACCATTAGTTAACCTGACTATAGTTAACTAGCTAACCAATGGCTAAACCAGTTTTACGTCCTTTGATCCCATTTTAACTTTAGTTAAAGTTGACTATGGTTAGTAATGTTGCCTTTACAAGAGACACTGGCATTCCACAATATAAGTCGTAAATGCTCTAGGGAGGCATTTTTTGATATGGTAATACGTAATAAAAGTTGTCACTTTTGACGAACTTTCTACGTCACTGTCAGTTTGTCTAGTATGTCAGTATTTTTTTTTGTGATAAGGTAAATACTGATAATATTTTCGTCCGTGGTATTTTCTAGTTTAACAAAAAACCCTTGTTCTACTTTTTTCATTTCTTCAGGCGGGCGAGCGTGGCATTGCAATAATATGTTAAAATTTGAGACAAAATTGCCTAGACACAGCGTGAATCATTTTGAGGCAGTTGATTTTGAACTCCAGACAAATCTCCGGAACATTGCTACACTATTGTCCGTAGTCATAAAATCGTAATGTAAGGAATAATTGTTCCAGTGGTGTGACGCCATCATTCCTCGTAGTTGGCGGGCTTAAATCGCTTTCTATTTCACTTACGATCCACGTCACAGTTTCATTCGATAATCTATAGCGCTTTGAAAAATCTTTGTCATTCCACTGGTATAAAGGAGGATTTCTTGGGTTAAATATCTTCGATCTCCTCATTAAAACGTAGTCAACAATTTCTTTATCGTCAGATGAACTCTCCGACATATTAAAGTAATGCACAATATTTGAATTCAATAGTACGTGGTACTAAAATCACACGAAACAGCTGTTGCAACGTCCGTTAACTAGCCGCCATCTTGCTTAACCCAGCAAGGAGCGGTGGTTAAATATTGGGACTAATGGTTAAATTTTTGACCATTGGTCAAGCTAACTATGAATCAAAAAACCGATTTATTGGGATTTTAACAATTTGTTACCGTATTTAACCATTAGTTGGCTTAACTACGGATCAAAAAACCGGCCCTTAGCGTGTTTAAACTGAGC
Organism: Agriopis marginaria; assembly: GCA_932305915.1. Lineage (NCBI taxonomy): Eukaryota > Metazoa > Arthropoda > Insecta > Lepidoptera > Geometridae > Agriopis > Agriopis marginaria. The sequence continues at coordinate 955,190 of OW029919.1, forward strand.
TAAGTACATCGTCAGCGTCACGGACGTATGCCATACAAGTGCGCAGCAAATCATCGATTTGCGTCTCCGTGTGCACGAGCTCTCTAATTCTAAGACATTACAATACATTGTTAATTGATTGGGTCATTATATCATTGGACTAACATTTAAAATAATCATCATTATGGGCTTATGCAACCTCGCGTATTACACAACATTTATAAATACAGTGTAAACTCTATATACCGACACTTAAGGGACCACGCATTTTATGGCGTTATTGAGAGTTGTCGTTAAATAGAGAGAAGAAAAATCAATATTATTTTACTATTATAATATATATAAATATGTACTAGTAGCTTTTAGCGATAAGGCCGCCACTTGTGGCACTAGCTCGTAAGTGTTTTCTATCGTGTTGTAATTTTTATTTCTGGTGTACACAATAAAGAGTTTCTATCTATCTACTAGTAGAGTATAAAATTTACAAATAACAAAGCTTATTGTGTATAGTCTGTTATCTTCGTCTGATGTTTTTTGCTGCTCCAGTATTTTAATTTTATTTTAAATACGAGGTGTTAGAAATTATTGTTTATTGCTTGATAACGACATATTGATGTCGTTATTTAGAGTGGGTTGTGATGCTACATAGAGTATGTATCATTTTATGGACATTGGACAACAAGGTAAAACAACGAAAGTCAAGTAATTTCGACGTTTTAGGGAGTGTGTCGTTAAATCCAGTGTCAATTAGAGTTTACACTGTATATAAAATTACAGAATGTACTTTCAAAACAAAAAAATCATATTGGTTCAAAAATATTTTCATACACAAAAATCAGTAAAACGATTCCGTTTTGATCAGTTTTTTAATGTATGAACACTTATTTAGACCAAAATGAAATTTTTGTTGTACCTACATTTGTAATATTGTTGTCGAGGTTTAAGTTTCTCAAATTTGTTTAGGTTTACATTCAGTTTTTTTAATCTTCAGAAATGTTGAAATGCTGAGTGAGATAGTGAATGCCCATTGCATAGGCTAAGAGTATAACGACTTTCTGAAGCGTCCTGTCGTTCAGTGTGATGGTCTAAGGGGGAGGCCTATGTTCAGCAGACGTCTTCTGGCTGATGATGATAATATGTAAATAAAACAACAAAGTATACATTTATTATTACATCTATTCAATATCATCTACTATATCACACATGAGTAAAGCTGTAAACTTGGGTTTTCACTCTACAAGTGGTCTCTGGCCAAGTGAAATGTGACTACTCGAACGCTACCCGTATCATGTAAACACGTCATCCATCCAAGGACGCTCAGACCCTGGCAACCAATCAGAGTGGGCCGGGCGGTGTTCTACTTAAGCAGCTAACTCCGATACAATTTACAAAACAAAGTAACGCTAAATGCGAATTTACAAGTCTCGTATTAAAAAAGAGACTTGTAAATTCGCCACCATCCGCAACACCACCACCATCAGCAATCCACCAATCCGCACTGGGCCAGTGTGGTGGATATGGCCCAAGCACCCTTTCGGGGGTAGGCTAAAAGTCCAGCAGTGGACTGTTAAAAGGCTGGTTATGATGATGATGATGTATTAAAAAAGGGCACGAAACAATTGATAGAATTAGGCACAAATAGGCAAAATACAATTGATTGAATAGGCACGAAACAATTGATAATGGAGCCGTTAGCAAAAGAAATTTGAGGAATAATAAGTTAAAAAAAACATTTAAAAAATGCAGTGTAATAACGAGACAAAACAATGGTACTAAGACATTCAAGATTCAACTATATTTTGACATTTTTGAATACACTCCTTTTTTTTTTCTTTTCTTTACAACTTACATAAGTTGCATATTGTACAAGCAACTCGGCCTGAGTCCATTCCTATGGTACCTAGCTTGTATCATGAAAACCCGGCTGAAATACTTGCGTAGTCTTACTAATCTAAACAAATAAGTTTTCAATATTGTGATAAGGTTTAGGGGTTGAGTCACTTCAGATCACACTCTTGCTTTAAAGAAAACCCCAACGTTTTGTGTCTTCAGAATAACCCGGTTTTCTAATACTCGTTTGTACATCTGCATCCTTTTTATCGCCAGAGGTAGTTCATCATATTCCCTCTCCTGAAAACATAACACTTTTTTATAGGATTTAAAAATATTTTTGTAAATTTAGATATCAATATATTATCATAAGTTATCACAAAGCTCGATAATTTTATTATTTTTCTATCCCCTTTACAAATAAACTAGCCGCACTCTGTTTTATCTCCCATTATCCTGATTTCCTGTATTTTTATGAGTTAAGAAGTATCCATGACTCTCCTTTTTCCTCACTATTTTATAAAGATCACTTCTGCTGTTTAGTTGTGAACAGTAAGCTAATGGACAGGTGTGGTTCACTTGCACATTTACATTATCACATTAATATTTTGAATGTTTTTTGTGTTTAATGTGTGTATGTAGGTGTATTTGTTCACACTCAACTCTGTAGCAGATGAACAGATTTGAAAGAAATTTGGTATGGAGGTAGCTTATACCTCAGATCAAACATAAGGTACATTTTATCCTGAAAAAAATATACAATTCTTCTAGGATATTGACCAGCCGGGCTAACATGCGCGCCGTGACAAAGTTTTGTCGACTCTTTTTATCGTGCCAAAGCGTGACAGGCGTATAAGAAACCGTAGGCGCCTTGTCGCGTTCTCGCTCGGCAGACTGACGACAAAATTTTGTCGCGGTGCGCATGTTAGACAGGCTGGGGGCTATATAAGCTAATTATATCACAAAAAAAAAAACTTCTAGGATATCGAGTGAAACCTGGAGGCTCTATAAGCTACTTTTATCCCAAAAATATACAATTCTTGTAGGATAGTGAGTGAAACTGCGGGTCGATACTTGTTTAGAATATAAGTGTGACTAGTTATCAAGGATATAATTATCATTGATACTTACTTCTGGGAAGAAATCTATTGCCATGAGGATAATCTTGTCAAAAGTTGTTGCAATAATGACTGTGCCAGACTTTGTTTCAAACACATCAAGTTGTATTGCAAATTGACCGTGTGGAAGAATCATTATCGGTTCCATAATGGGTTTGGAAGCAAACTTCTGATCTCGCTGTCGGTACAACCAAATGTAACCTTTAATATCCGCTATTAGAACATTTTCATCGTAGAAAAACAGGGCCGTTACAGTTTTAAAATCCAAGTACAAATGGTTACTTTTCTCAGTTTCTATGTTAAATAAATATCTTGAATAGTATATGTAGTTTTTGTCGTTGATTGCACAGATATGTCTGATTTGGTCTCTCCATTGCGGTGGACAGTGTATAGGCTTGACGGACACATTTCCCTGATATAATGTTACAATATTTCCACAGCTTGTGAATAGAAATGTTTTGCCATCAAAATGTTGTATTTCTATAATATTGTAGTTACTACGATGTATGCATATTGAATCTAACTCTGGCGACAGCAGATCGCACATGAAAACATCGTAGTCATTGTAGAAATACACTTTGTCTCTATACAGAGAGAATCCCATGGCTTGGTAGTATCTTTCGGCTTTATACTCCTCGTTGTCCACTGGTCTGACGACGCCGAGCGCCAAATTGTACAACAATATTAGAGCATATTCATTATTAGCAAACTTGAGCTTCCTGTACTTTCTCGCTCTGGGTTCAATTTTTAAGTTTTGGATGAATTCAACAAGTGGGAACTCTAATTCTTTATATTGTACATCCCACTTGTTAATAAAGTTGACATGGTTCCACATTGTAAGGTTTTTGTAGATATGGTGCCACATGCAGGTGCGGTGGCTTTTTTCTTTGGCGATTCTTGAGGCATATGGAAAATCTTTGCAGCATATTTTTTCCCAGAGATATTCTGAGCTGTCTATGACGTTTCTCCACTGTTTGCAGACTCTGCGACTAGCTCCCAATGTTGTACCGTCGGTTTTCAGTAAAATATCAATGAAAATCTCGATTGGAAGTTTATTGATGTTCATTGTTTTTATTTTCTTTAAAATCAGATGTTTTCCTTACAAATTTTGCTAGCGGTAATAATATGAACATTTGTGAAGGTGTTCGTTAATGACACACGATTCAGAAAATATTTTTTTACTTGATTTATTTAATGTTTATCCATTTTTATCAGTTTCCAATTTTTATCACTGTGACCTTGACAACTCGTGATCGATCGGAAAACAAAATTTGACGTCTTATCTGTCAAACGTCAAACTACCAAGATTTGCAAATCTGCGCCTTTCGTTCAAAAACCGAGTGATGTTCAGCAGGCCAGGGTTTTGGCGCCAATTTGAAAAAACATATCGCATCATTGATGGTCTAACTACAATGTATTTTAGAACGTTAATGTGTAAATGCAACACTATGTTGAAAAATTAATAATAACTTTCAAAAAATATAATTATATTCCTTGTTTGTTTGTTGTGATGCTGCCCGATGTGGGAGGCCTATGTCCAGAAGTGGTCGTTCTATGGCTGAAATGATGATGATGATATTCCTTATTTACAGATTTATAACTCTGCCTTCAAACCCAATTATTCCTGATCATTTCAGTGTGCCCTTAGATCAGACAAACAACAGAGATATGATAACGTGGCGTGCCGGGTGCTAACGCATATCGCCTAAATCAGGCTTGATGCCGTTAGTCAAACTCGCACAGCAGACGATCTTTTTTGCATGTGGACCATTAGTTAGTTCATTGGTGTTGCTACAGGTTTCTTAGTAGGCGTGCCAAAATGAGTAAGTGAGCCGATTTTGCGTAAAGCAGTTTAGCAGTAGACCGCATCATCGCTTAACTATATTTAAAAAAAAGAGAAAAAAAAATAGACCCGGAGACATTTGAACACAAACAATAATTTTGTAATAGAAACTGACGTGGTTTTTACACGTTTTATTTATATTAAACGGGAATCACTCACATATGCCAAGCGAGACACAGCCAAGACTGCCTAATGCGGTTGAAACTATAGTCGGAGTGACCGGCTTAATCTTACGTGAGCAGTTCCCGTGTAACATAAATAAAATAACTTTATACTCAGGCATATCGCCATTGTTGGTCTGATTTTAGAGTATGCCTCTTACATAGTAAAGTCTCCATTACTATAGTGAGGTTAAGTTATGATAGCTGTTTTATTATCACTGACCTATCGTATTCCCTTCAACGAGCACCTGTCCAGTGATGTTCTCAAAGTTGTGGTGGAAGTTGTTAGGCGCAGTGAACACCCGGATGACCTTCTCTTCAGCGGCCGACGCGAACATACGAGAGGACACGAAGGCCAGCGACGCCATGTCGTAGCCGTGGACCTGGGGACGGGCCAGCTCGTGCCATTCTACCAGGCCTAATAATCACACAAAAAAATTAACTTTCATTTAAAACTATGGCTTAAGTCCTATCACATTTTTTGACGAAAAAAGCAACTAATAAGATTTGTAGAAAATTCAGTTGCTGTATTAAATAGATCTGTATTTTTTATTGAATTTAGCGGCTTCAGATTTTGGTAAAACTCAACAAATCCATTTGTTACTTCCAATTTACATAAGTAGTTTTTCATAAAACTTTACGAGGGAAAGTTTGAGAATGGATTTCGTTAAATTACTGTCATAAAATCATAATTTTTATGTTATGGTTTACTTATTATATTTATCGTGAAAATTACGGCTTTATTCGTTTTATGCCCGAAAATACAAATACTTAAAATTGAACGGTACAATTTGTAATAGGCATCTTGAAGCCAATAGTAGATTGTACAATATGTAAAAGACACACTGAAACAAGTAAATCCTTACTAATATTATAAAAGCGAAAGTAACTCTGTCTCTCTGTCTGGATGTTTGTTCGCTTTTCACGACTAAACCGCTAAGCCGATCTTAACGAAATTTGGCAGGATGATAGTGTACATTATATGGACGGACGTAGGGTACTTATTCTCCCAGAAAATACAGGAAAATTGGAAAATCGCGGGTAGCACCGCAGGATTCAGTTTATATTAAATAATTTTGACAGACCATGAATGACAACAAAAAAAGTTACACTATACAGGGTGTAAGGGGAACACTCTCGAAGCCAAAAGAAGGTAATTGTACTCATCATTATGAACAACTTTTACTATGGAACCAACCTGAAATCGCGAAAAAAAATCAGCTGTTCCATCGAGTGTCAATGACCGTTTTCTATAGAACAGCTGATATTTTTTTCATGATTTCAGGGCTGGTCCCATAGTAAAAGTTGTTCATAGTGCCGAGTACAATTACCTTCTTTTGGCTTCGAGAGTGTTCCCCTTACACCCTGTATAAGGTAGAATATTTGTGACACACGTTTGTATATCATCATTTATGACAATATTCTACTTAAGGCAAGGCAAGATACTTGCCGCTATAAACAGACTTATTTGAATTAATTTTAATTCTTAAAATCCTGTCGAATATATGAATGGGAATGAATGAGGTACCGTCAGGCCTGTTCCAAGGCGCATGCACTCTGGTGGTCTGGTCAGCGGAGACGCTCGCCAGAAAGCGTCCCTTGTGCGGCTCCCACTTCACGTCCTCCACTGCGCTGTGATGGCCTCCGCACACAACTGCCGGCTTCCACTCGTTGCTTTCCTGAACACAATATTACTAATGTTCTTTTTACATGAGGCTTGCGTTTGACCTCTTACTTAACTTAGCATGCTTGTCACCCCAGTCAGAGGATTACCATAAGGGCAAGTTTTTTTTTAAATTTTGAATTTTTGTCTACTTTTTAAAAATGTGCTTCAGTTATTTTGCGAAATTAATATTTCAAAACCACACCACTGTCCACCCACAAGATGGACAGACGACCTAAAAGAGGCCGCAGGGAAACGCTGGATGCAGGCCGCTTCCAAACGGCCCTTTTGGAGATCGAGGCCTATGTCTAGCAGTGGACGTCCTATGGCTGAAATGATGATGATGATGAATATTTCAAAATATTTAGTTTTTTTTTGTACCACGAAAAAATGGGATAAATGCAATGCACAAGCATTGCCATTCAACGTGGTAATGCCGCCAGCATGCTGGGTACACTGCCAACTTATAGTGGGCTTGAGCATTGGGATTGTCAGGTTCTATGGGCAGTTTAACTGTATTTGTAGTGTTATTATTAGCTTGTATATTGTTTAGTTAATAAAGGCACTTGCTCATTAAAATATATACTGGGATAAATAGTTTTTCTTGTTTATTCTGGCCATTATAAAAATATTAAAATTCGTTTTAAATAGTTTGAAATACTAACGTTGTAAAATGACTGAAGCACATTTTTTAACAGTAGACAGTTATTTTATACCTAAAAAAACATCAAATGCGCAAGCGAGATCGCTGCAGCCTTTATTCTGGCCTTTAAGGGAAAAGTTCAAGTTTATGAACCTGTGGCCCTCTGGCACACTCACTCTCTCACACTAATTAATATAAAATTTATTATATCCCTCTGTCTCTGTTTACTACCTTTTCACAGCTAATAGCTTATCATAGCTGATATTGATAACATTGGGAACCTAATGCCCAGTATAAGGCACATGCCCACATTGGAATATGTATTCTGCAAAAGTATGGGATAAAAAAAAACTCACCTTACAATGTCTCCAAACATGAAAACTTCCATTATGACCATGGCCGAGCACTTCCCCCTGAGGCCCAAACCGGCTACCATAGAATCCTAATCCATTCCCCCCCACCTCTCCCAGCCGCACCCGCTCTGTCCATATGCCGGTGGTGGCATCTGGCTCCCAGATGATAATGGTTTTATCGAGTGAAGATGATAGGAGACGGTAAACTGGTTTGCGTTTACCTGAAATTAAAGAAATATTCTTGTATTATGTAAATACATAGAATCCAGACAGACAGATTAACTGGCCAAGTGCGAGTCGGGCTCGCGCACTTAGGGTTTCGTACCACCATAATATTCAATAACAGAATTACCAGTTATAACTTGGTGATGAACAGAAACTTGTCACCGACTCGCATTTGGCCATTATTTATTATTATTGATTCATTATAGTTTAGTGTACTGAGTGTGTACTATAATTATGCCAAATTTGACGCTTCTTCGTATTACCACTTTTACATTAGAGCTAATACAAAAATACGTAAAAAAAGCGTTTGTATGGGGGTTTTTTGTATTGTTGTATATACCCCTTTCTTTTTTTCCTTTTTTATTATTTCTCAGTTAATCCACCGTAACATTACATATTTTGTGAAAATTTCAACTGGCTATCTATTACGGTTCGAAAGATACAACTGTTTAAAGGTCAGACAGACATCATAGGCTTAGCAATGGGGTCCCGTATTTACCCTTTGGGATTTTATCTATAAAAGTTAGAAGGCTCTAAAAAATTTGGACGAATAGACAAAGCTTGTAAGGGTTCATTGTACTATGGAAATTTAAAAAGTATATACATTAAAAATACAACTATTTACATTCAAGTGAACTTAGCTGTGCTTAATCTTGTACTAAGTAAGGTGGTCTAAGTAAGGTGGTAATACCTTCTTCAAGTGTAGACCAATGCCACTGTATCCCATACACCCATCCCTCGTGCCCTCCAAGCACTGCTTCTAGTTTCACGGACCACTGTCGTCCATACCCAGTGAAAAGTTTCTGCTCCACTGCAATGATACCAGTGGGAGTCACCTCGCCTTCCTGCCGGGGGCTGATGCGCCACAGACGGATGTACGAGTCTTGGGACGCTGATGCTAGGAGAATTGTGGTACTATCTGAAATGGTAGACAATCAAAGACTTACGAAAAAATAAAATTTTTGGGAAACAAATAGGCTTTTTGTGGAACAGATACAAAATGCTACAGAAGCAAGTTCATCATAAAAAAGGGCAAATATTTTTTTCAAAATTGAAGCATACATTTGCATTAATTAAGGGTCTTGGACATTGGTCATATTCACACAAACATGACTGTTAGTTTTAAGAAACGTGAAGTTTTAATTATATTGTTAAAATTAATAATTTTGCGCCACAACACGAGGCGAACATCACGAGGCTTCGACATCACCATCCCACATGAGAGCCTCGTGAAGGCCGAGAAGGACAAACTTAGCAAGTACCTTGACTTGGCTCACGAGGTTACTGCCATGTGGGATGTTGACTCTGCAATCATTGTCCCGATAGTCATTTGGTGAACGGCCTTATGACGAAGAGCCTCGACCACCACTTTAAGAAGCTCTCGCTAGACGGTTGGGTCAAGGGTCAGATGCAGAAGGCGGTAATCCTTGATATGGCACGCATTGTCAGGTTCCTCACTCTGCAGCCCTAACCACCGGTAGCTCTGGCCCTGCCCCACTGTCGGTGGCACCCTAGTTTTTAATGTAAAAAACTATAAAATTATGAAAGAAAATAAATAATGCGAATGAACAAAAAATGGTTTTTGAACATTTTGAACAGCTGTAGCAGGTTCCCGATATACTGTAGTGAAATAATAAACGAAAATGTTAATATTTACCTTTTTACAATATTAATGCAGCTGTCAAAGCAAAATATAAACAAATTTATAGAAATTGTTTCAGAGCTATGAAGTGTATGTGTGCAGTAGGGTGTGTTGAGTGTATATTAACGGTGAGTACATACTAATCTCCAACACATCCAGTCCCCTGACCCAGTCTTCGTGCCCCCACATGGAATGCACCCTGTGGTACTTGTCGCCGGTGTACACATGTATCTTGTGATCATCTAACGCACAAAACAGGACGGGCTTGTTAGCTAATGGCATGACGTGGGCGCGCAGAGTCAGCGCGAGGCCGTTGTTCAGCTCAATTGTGTGTTTGAGTGTGGTGGTATCTGTAATGGATTAACACATTATTTTAGTGGTAGGCAAGTTATAATAAATGAGTCTTACAATCATCATACTAATACTGGGTTACGTGGAATAGAAAGGGTGTACTAAGTTGAAAAGGGTGCTTTCTACTCATCATTACATATTAAGTAAAAAATGTTGCAAACTACGCTCAGCGACTTCCAGGTACGATCCACAGCATATTTACGTTTAGCGAGCCTGGCGTCACCGGCCGCCGCCGGCCGTATTGAGTGAACAGATCGCACGATATTGAAAATATTGTTTTACCTACCCTCTAATGTACGATGACAACATTTATTTTAAGTTATATTCTCATGTAATTGTTTTTTTTTCAATTACATGAATTTTACAAAAAAAAAACTATTTATTTTTTCTTCCCCATCGGTTATCGGTTCTTCGAAACTCTGAAATCACGAATTACAATTTGTCGCCATAAGTGTAACGTACCACTTTAACAACATACCAATACTCCTCTCCCAGACATTAACAGTGCAATCAATAGAGCCTGTGTAGATTAGAAGCTTGTCTCCATGATATATTCCATGCACACACGTAACGGCATCCGTGTGGCCAGTCAGTGTACTTGTGACCTTCCACGTTCCATCCACTAAGGTCCATATTGCCGCGGTCTTGTCCGCTGAGCATGAAACCAGCTCCGTGCAGCTTCCGTCAGGTTTGTACAGCCATCTGACAGTGTTCACAAATGAACGGTGATGGCTAAGTACTGTAACGGGATCTTTGCATTTCTCATTCTGAAATAACGTCACACGTTCTTAGTCACTTTTGGGTAAATTAATACTTGTCTGGTTTTACTAAGTAATTTTCGAGTGAAACATGCGTACACATGGCTAATTCATTTTAACACAACAGGTTGTTGAAAATATTGATTATTTGTTTTCATCGTAAAAACTTAAAATTTAATCATATTTAAGGAGAAAATAATAGGCAGATTTTTGGATTAAATAGCAGTATCTAACACCGATTTTAATTATGTTTTTACTTACGATATCATATATAACAACAGCGTTTGTCGCTCCATAGCAAATCAATCCTTCCTTGTTCCAGTCAACTATTTCTGGTGTGCGATTGCACCCTACAGCCGTGTAGACTTGATTTACTACCACTTTCATGTTTATAAGTTTACCGAGCGGTTTTATTTATTTCTTCATAAAACATTATTTGCTTTTTCAACTATAAAAACAAAACAAAGTTTGAGATTGTGATTTGATTTGAGGATTTTGAGGTTATCTTTTTTTATTCGTTCCTCTGTGACGAGTTTGGCGTCGCACTCTTGTGCATTTGCCAGTGCCAAGTATAAAATTACTATCAAGTTTGATGAAATGTAGTCAAACAAGCCATTCTCTAAAAACAAGCTAGTTCGAGTCAAGTAAAGTAAGTCACGGTCAAGTCAAAGTTAAGCCATATAAAAGTGGTGGGGCTTTACATGAGGCTTCTTTGGAAACCCTACGGATAACGACCTTACGATATACGGCAATCTTATGGATTTGCCTTAAAATCAAGCTAGTACCGAAAAAAGTGAGCTGCGGGTTTTTGTATATTTACCAAAATTTACAAAAACACGCAAAAATTTAATTATCATAGAAAATATCATACTACAGTACGATATTTTAAATTTTTGTGAACGCATCCATATATTAAAGCGGGAAAAGAAAATGGACAAAAATAAATTGATTTTGATTTGAATTTGAAAGAAGAAATATGTTTGACACCACATGTCCGAACTTCGCTAATTCGGTAAGTCAAAAAACTGTAAAATAGACAAAATAGTGTTCATGTAAGCAAAATATCAGAAATAGTTAAATACATTGAATCATGAATATATTAAAACTGTACACCTAAGCTTCTGAAAGCTCTGAATACCTATGTTATTGGAAGAAACATTTCTGTATAAAGTGAAAAAAAAACAAACAAGAAAACTTATTTAACAGCCAAAATGCCCGATGTTATGATTGCTGGTATACCAGTCAGCTTTCCTTTTGAGCCTTACGATGTCCAGAAAATATATATGGAACGAGTGATTGAGAGTCTTCAGAACAATACTAATGCTCTACTAGAATCTCCTACAGGTACCGGAAAGACGCTAAGTCTTCTGTGCTCTTCATTAGCATGGCTCCTTGTCAAGAAAGCTCAGTTGCAAATGAATGCTCAGGTGGGGAATTTTACAGACCACAGCAACAATTTTAGTGGAAACCTTAGGGACAATTTAAAATCTGGAGCTGGTAAATCCAAGGAAAATACAACATGGGGTATGCCAAAAATCATCTACTCATCAAGAACCCATTCCCAGCTGACACAAGCTATGCAAGAGTTAAAGAGATCAAGTTACAGACACGTCAAGGCAACAGTTCTAGGCTCAAGAGATCAAATGTGCATCCATCCAGAGGTTTCCAAAGAGACAAATAATATGAACAAAGTACACATGTGTCAATTGAAAGTAAAGTCCAGAACATGCCACTTTTATAACAATGTAGAAACCAAAAAGGAAGACAGATCAGTGAAAGGGGATGAAATTCTGGACATAGAAGATTTGGTTGCTGTGGGAAAGAAATTAAAATGCTGCCCATATTATTTATCAAAGGAACTGAAGCAAGATGCTGATATAATTTTTATGCCATACAATTATCTTTTAGACCCAAAATCAAGGAAGGCGAATGGAGTAGAACTAATGAACAATATTGTTATTTTAGATGAAGCACACAATGTTGAAAAGATGTGTGAGGAATCTGCATCTTTGCAGATTAGAACAACAGATGTGGCTTTATGTATTGAAGAAATTACTCATGTTATGCGTTCATTCAGTGAGACAGCTGAAGAACAGATGGACATGACAGTGGATATCAATCAACCAAAAGATTTTACCGCTGATGACCTGTGCATATTGAAAGAAATGATGCTGGCATTAGAAAAGGCAATAGATGAAATTGATGTTGGGAAAGAAGGCACAACTTTACCAGGAGGCTTCATATTTGATCTACTCTCAAAAGGAGAAATAAAAGATCACAACCAAATGTCAGTGATAACTTTGATCGAGAATCTTATTCAATATCTGTCCACCGCAAGTGCCTCTCCATTTCAGCGTAAGGGTATTGGATTGCAGAAAATTGTGGATTTGCTGAATGTAGTTTTCTGTGGCACTACACATTCATATAAGGAGAGAATTAAGTTATGCTATAAAGTTCATGTCCAAATTGAAGACAAGAAAAATAACAAAAAATCTGATGGTTGGGGAGCTCTGAAAGCTGCAAACTCTAAAACAGTTGAGAGAGTCATCAGCTATTGGTGTTTTAGCCCTGGGTTTGGAATGAAGCAACTCATTGACCAGAATGTCAGGAGTATAATACTGACCAGTGGAACTCTCGCACCTTTAAAACCACTGAAATCAGAATTGGGAATCCCTATTGGTGTACAATTGGAAAACCCCCATATTGTTAAGGGAAACCAAGTATGTGTCAAAATAATTAGCCAGGGACCAGATGGAACACAACTCAATTCAAATTACCAAAATAGAGACAACCCTAAATACATTTCTGCTTTAGGTAGAACAATATTGAGTTTTAGCCGAGTGATCCCAGATGGTCTTTTAGTTTTCTTTCCATCATATCCTATAATGACAAAATGTCAAGAAATGTGGCAAGCAGAAGGGATTTGGTCAAGCATCAATAATATAAAACCAGTATTTGTGGAACCACAGAGGAAAGACACATTCAATGCTATCATTCATGACTACTACAGCAAGATCAGTGACCCCAACACAAAAGGAGCTTGTTTCATGGCCGTCTGCAGGGGCAAAGTATCCGAGGGCTTAGATTTTGCAGACATGAATGGCAGAGCTGTCATAATTACTGGGCTTCCATTTCCACCAATGAAAGACCCAAGGATTATTCTAAAGAAAAAATATTTAGATGAGCTTAGATCTAAAGACAAAGATTTCCTTTCAGGAGATGAGTGGTACTCCCTTGAAGCTACACGAGCAGTAAATCAGGCTATTGGGAGAGTAATAAGACACAAAAATGATTATGGAGCAATTTTACTCTGTGATAGTAGATTTAATAGTCCTAGGCTGAAAAGCCAGCTATCTGCTTGGTTGAAAGATCACATTAGCGTATCCAACAAGTTTGGAGAGACAGTGAGTGAAATATGTAGATTCTTCAAAACCGCACAAACAACATTGCCTTCTCCCAAATTAAAACCTCTTCTACCCAATGAATCAAACAAGAGATATCCCACTGAAACCAAACATTTGCATGCTAGTGGTGTCGCATTCCCCGTTACCAATTCAAGATCAGTAAAAACTGCTACAAAGAAGTCTGTTACCCAGTACCCCAACTCAAACGAAGTCTATGCAGACTTTTCAATGGATTTCTACAAAAATTCAAAATCATCAGCTTACGTAAATGAGTTTAAACCGAAAGAAGCTAAAGACCTCTTTAGTGCACTGGACAGCAGTAACAGTAGCCAAGCATCTGATGCAGCTTCACAACCTTTGGTGACAATACACAAAAGAAACGCTGAAGATGCAAGTTCTACTTCTACTGTAAAACGGAAAAAACTTAAAATCAAGCCCTTTGGATTTGAGGAAAACTTAAACGTCAATGCAGGATCTAGCGTTGTAGTGGTTGAAAAGGAAGCTCCTACGTCACTTGTGGACTTTGTAAAAGAAATAAAAGTTCTATTGCAACCTGATAAGTATAAAGAATTTCAAACTTCAATATCAACTTACAAGAAGGAAGGGGACTATTTAATATTTTTTAAAACCTTATCCAGTTTACTTGAGAATGGAAAAATGTTTTACTTATTTAAGGGCATGAAGAGATTTTTAAAAGAAGAACATAAAACGAATTTTCAAGAATATTGTGATAGTGTGAAACTAGATAGATGATTGTTGCTCAACCCTATGTAATAGGGCTGTTTAGGTTTTAAAATAAATCAATATTAATTATAATCTATAGTTAATTTATTATTCTAATAAGTAAACACAAGTCTTAAAAAACATTATTGGGAGTTTCATTTATTTTATTTCCTATTTGAACAGAGTTAATTCTGAGCATTGTCTGCTGTGCTCGTTGGAAGTTGATTCTCATGAATTGCTTCCTCCTTTTCTTCTTGAAATGTGTTCTTGTGTGGGACAGGCCTTTAGAGATTACTGTTGCAGTCACATTCACCAAGCCTGGTTGAACAAGAGGTCTGCCTATCAGTGAGAAATCTTTGGTTCCGGCTAACAGTACTTTATCCAACCTTATTTGGTCTCCGATATTAGGCGGCCAATATCCTTCAACAACGAGCAAGTCTCCATCAGTTACTCGCCATTGCTTTCCCAGGAGATGGATTATAGCAAAATTACGAGAAGCACTTTGTTCAATTAATTTGTTGCAAGTTTCTATGACACTCTTCGTAGTTTCTGTCACAGATTTGTTCGCAGTAGCTGGGTTGTTTGTTATAAATCTCGATAGGATCCCACCTGGAAAAATAATGATTTAATTATATCCAAAACAAATTATTCACAAGTTGTACTTTTTGTGGAGTGTTTCACGTATCGCTACCTTGGGCATTGCTGAACGCGCTAGCAAGCCTTTGCAAGCCAGCTCTAATCATAGCCATGCTATTTTACGGTATTGAACTTTTCCAATGAGAAATAAAACTAATTGAATTATTCAATCAAATCAAAACATTATCATGATATAACCTAAAATTCTAGTCTTACTTAACTTAGAGTTGACTGAAGTTAGCTGCATATTGTGACTTGACAAATAATGACAGCTTTCACAACAACTTTTTTACACGTTTTTGACTCTAGTCATATTATTTATTTAGCCGTGTCAAGAAATATAAATTCAGGAAATTGAAAATTTCAAGTTTATTCATCATCATTATTTCAGCCGTAGGACGTCCTGACTGTTGGATAAACGCCTCTCCCATCGACGCCCCAAAAAGGGCCGGTTGGAAGCGGCCTCCATCCAGCGTTTCCCTGTGGTCTCTTTAAGGTCGTCTGTCCATCTTGTGGGTGGACGGCCTGCGCTGCGCTTTCCGGTCCGTGGTCTCCATTCGAGGAATTCGGTCATCTGTTCTGCGTGCTATGTGCCCTGCCCACTGCCGCTTCAACTTGCTATCAGGTGGGCTATGTCGGTAACTTTCGTTATTGTACGAATCTCCACATTTCTGATTCGATCTCGTACAGAAACCCCGCGCAGAGCTCTCTTCATAGCTCGTTGTGCGACTTTGAGCTTGTTTATGAGGCCCATAGTGAGAGACCACGTTTCAGTGCCGTATGTCATCACTGGTAACACGCACTGGTCGAAGACCACTGAGTTCTCAAGGCTCAAGTTTATTATTATGTAAACAATTATCTCCAAACGAGTCATAGCCACAGTAATACAAATCTTTTTAAAATGTAGGTACCTAATAATAGACAAACAAGCGACGGGCCACCTGATGGTAAGTAGTCACCGTCGCAAATGGACACCTGTAATACTTGGGCTGCGTTGGCGATGCGTTGTCTACCTTTGTAGACTCTATATTCACTCTTCGTTTGATGTATAATTGAGGTCATATTTTGGAGGAAAAACAGACCCATTCCACAACTTACAGGCGCGTGGCAGAAACAACCGATCAAATCTTTTGGCTCCTATTTTGAGAGCAAGACTCAATCAGCTGCCAAAAAGCTGGGTATCCCATCGAAGGTGCGACGGTACCTACTTACCTATTTCAAGTTGGAACAGTTGCTATCACTGTATCAAGCACAAGTTCGGTCGTGCATGGAGTACTACTACTCTCACCTTTGGGATGGATCAACTAAGTAACAGCTTGAGGCATTGGAGTCTACAGAGAAAGGTGCCAAGAAGCTCTTTAGCAACGAATCCTTAGTTCAGACTAAGCTTCTTAGTCTTGCGCATCGACGTAAAGTTGCAACTCTATCGGTTTTTTACCGGATACATTTCGGAGTGTGCATCGGATCTGCACAATCTAATTCCCTCATGCCCGTTTTTCTATCGAACTGCCAGAGCGGGCACAAAAAATCGTCACCGCTTTATGGTTGATATTCCGAAAACCCCTACGAAGCGCTTTGATTCCACATTTATTGTGCGAACTACTAGACTGTAGAATGCGCTGCCTGAATGTTGGTGTTCCCCGATGTTTACAATCTGGGTGTCTTCAAGTCGAGAGTGAATCGGTTTCTTCTAGGCAAGCGTGCTCCATATAGTAGACCGCATCATCGCGATGGTGGCCAAACGCAAGTTAATAAGTTATCAGTTGGAAAATCACGTGAACGTGAACCTTATCGCGCCCAGATACGGTTTGCGGTCGCGTGATTTTCCAACTGAGCGGATTAGGTGCCGCAATTAGCTGTTGTCCGTAAGGCCCCTGGTACTGAAATCATGATGATGATGATAAATTTAAATCTAGAGAAGAAAATAAAAATTATATGACAATAGTAGGTTCCTTATAAGAAGAAAATACGTAGGTAGTTACATAGTGTCTTGAGTCTTGTTTTGAGGTAGAAACCGCAAATTCGTCTAGTCGAATAAAAACCCTAGTGTAAAAGTAACTTTAAAACTTTGGCGATTTGAACACGTTAATCATGTTAATTTTACTATAGAAACTGACGTGGTTTTCATACATTTTATTTATATTACACGGGAATTACTCACGTTAGACTAAGCCGGTCGATTTAGCCAATTCTTATGTGAGTAATTCCCGTGTAATATAAATAAAACATCATGTTATAATGTTTATCGGGACTCATCGCGCATTATTTATTATTTAGATTTACTTACGTAGATTAAAATGTACCTACGTTTTGACCATGTTACAATGACCGTGGTCAGCTTGTGACCACGGCCATGATCAGTGGCGTAACTATAGGGTGGCAGGGCTGGCAAAATGCCACGGGCCCCCGACCCAAGAGGGCCCCGGCCCAAAAGACCGCAAGCGCAGAAATAAATTTTTAACATTGCACCTGAGTTATATTATAATTTTATTGTACTTAAAAAAAAAAACATTTTCTAAAGCTTAACATCCATTAAAGACCATAATACAAATTCAAATTAATCACTAAGAATTTCAACACATCCTTAACAAAAATGTGTTGATCAAAATTAAACTAAGAACAACATGACGAATTTATTTAATAGGGCCCCATCAAAAGAATTTGCCACGGGCCCCAAAGTATATAGTTACGCCTCTGGCCATGATTGTAATATGGTCGAAACGTCGAGCGAAAGGTTAGATACCTTTAACTTTTTAGTACACTAGTGAAAGGTACAACCCTAAAACAACCTTATTATAACGTATTTTTTTGTATTTACTAAAACTTCACGAGAGCAATTTGGCGTTAGTTTAAATTCTTTCGCATGGCTAACTACTTTTGAAGAGTTTTTACCATAGGTATGGCGTAATTTGTCATTTTGTATTGTCGTCTGACATGGTCCCTTTAGGATATATATAAAATCCTTGCTGACGTGATCCTGCTAAGACAACGAAGATAGAACTGTATGAGGAGTGCGAGCTGGAGAATAAATGCAACTTGCAACGTGAACTTGCGAGGTCTATTCAGATATAGTAGATATTTAAAAAAAACTATGCCGCACCAACAAATGTGGGTAAGGCCTAATAGTTTAACCTACTTACTAAATGTACCTACCTTTTTTTACAATAGGTGGCAGACAAGCTGACGGGCCGCCTGATGGTAAGCGATCACCGTAGCCTATGGATACCTGCACCATCTAGAACAGATTTGCTTAGATGTACTCTACAACTCTATGCTTTGTACAGACTCCGAGTAATGCATTATGGTTTAAGGTTGGCCACTACGACAAGTGTAGAAGTAGGTACTTATCATTATCGTAAAATAAACGAATAGCCTTATAGGGCCAAGCCAACCTAAGTAGCTATAGCAGGAGCATTCTGGTGCGTTCGACATTACTTCTACTTCTACATTATTCTTGGTTTTGTACCTACGGCTTCCGTTCATTTGATTAAAAAAAAATGATTTTGACGTTTTTTTAATAATTTAAGTGTGATTTAAGTGGTGTCCCTGGAATACCGATTAGTTATTTTAAATATAACAAGTTTTCAAGCTAAACTAAATTTAACTTGTGCCTTCAGAATCGGGCCCCATATGATTTTTTAGTTCCATCGTTCGGCCGTTCGTTCTACCATGCGTTCTACAGACAAGTTGGCCGCAATCACGCCGCAATGTACTCGGTTGAAAAGTCACTTGACAGTAGGGCATGGCAAGGTTCCATTTTGCCGATCGGCCAGCTGTAGGGTTCGGGCGTTGCCGAGGCGCGTCGGGCGCCTTCAGGTGCGTTGCCGTGGCAACCAGCGGGCGACGGTGGCGCGGCGGCCGCGGCTGAAAATAAACACGAGAGCGGGAGTTCGCACTGAGGAAAATGGCGCTATACGGGCGGCTTTCCCGCGACGTAGAGAACTTCTGAGATATCGAGCTTTCATGCTGGGTGATAGAGCAACTTTAGACATGATTGTACGTTGGTTGTACGAAATGGGTTTCTATGTCTAATATTTAGGGTACTAACGGATGATGAGAGTCTTAAGTTGTAGATAATGTTTAGATTTTTTAGATTTTTCTCCAATATCGTGTACATAATTCGATCTTAGAAAACCGATCTGAATTGAGTAGTTCTCAGATGTTGTGCCAAGTGCTAGACCGGCTCGCAGCGGCTTCGATACAGCTTAGCTTACCATTGATCACGTGTTTACCCACTTAAGTTTACCGGGGCTTTTCCACGTGTACCTCGCCGCTGGCAGGTCCCGGGTCGCGCGGGCGCGGCACGCGGCGGGAGGGGGCGCGCGTGGAGGGGAGGGTGCGCGCGCAGGGCTCCAGAGTCAGTCGCTGGGCGGCGCGCGGCCGGCCGGTCGATAGCTGCGCTGCTGCCACGGCCATGTTGCAACAACCGTGAACGCGCGACGCCCGACGCGCCGCGTAGTGCTGTGCAGTGACGTGGACGCCCCCCCCTCGCCGGCATCGAGCTTTCGGTACGAACCATGTGTTCACTGTGAGAAATGCGCTCGTGAAGGATTCAGGAGCTCTGAACTTGCGGGTGAGGAGCGCATCTCCACGTGACGAGACCTAGTATCCCACCAGACCCGTGTAGCTCCTTCCCCCGCCTCGGTCGGTCCCCACCATCACTGCACACATCAAAACATCACGTACCACACATCCATCCAGACCACTGACGCTTCAAGAAGACAAACACATCACCCCAGCTTCTTTTACATTTGAGCTTTCAGCTGACACACATTTGGCAATGAAACAAACTAATGATGGATATGCATTTAACATCGTAGATCCCGCTTCGTACAAACTAGGTCTGATAGAGTCGTACCTACATGTAGGACCTATACCTACGTGTGTCTAGGTGAAGTTAGGTTAGGGGTAGGAAATGAGATGCAACGCGCGAGGGTAGCTATCTGAGAGGTTATTGATGAACTATAGCTACGTAAAGGTTTTGTGTTCGTTGTGAACAATTTCGTGAGGCAAACAGATTTTAATTAATTTTGAGGGTAGTGAGCTGAAATTGGGAATTAAAGACGATATTGGCAAAGTTTCGGGCTCGAGAGGTGATTTCGTACGTAAATTGCTTGTTTCAATCGAAATATCGGCTAAAGCAAAGAAAAGTTGCGTTATGTTTTGCTACGAGATTTCTCCGGGCCGCTACGAAACGCTACGAAAGCTACTAACAGCTATGATTGGGGTAGTTTCTTATAATTTTTTTATCAAGCTTTTTGTTTGGAGCGTTTTTAGATCTAAATAATTTTAAGAAATGTTCACAGATGTCGCTACAGGTTTGATTGATATAGTAGACTCGTAAAATATCGACTGATTTCAATGGATGCTCTATAGCTACCTACTGAATTCGTTTACAATCTTATTAAATCTACTCGTCAAACATTGGAATTGGTTATTATCTCATTTTGTGTGATTTCAGAATGGTGATTTGAAGAATAAATGATTGGACTGACTCGATGTTCGCAAGTCGAGCGGTTTTCTCTGTTTAATTTATGAGACTCGGCTGTAATGGATGGTAGTAGAATTATGTTTAAATTAATCTCAGTATAGAAACCAAATTATTGGAGTTATACTACTCTGCCAAACTGCGTGAAAATTTGTATGCTAAATCCTACTCTTATTACTTACATTTCACTATGTACAAGGAGGTATACAACGTTATTAACATATTATTACAAAATAAGATTATCATCATCATCATCATTAGCCAGAAGACGCCCACTGCTGAACATAGGCCTCCCCCTTTAACCTCCACACTGAACGACAGCATTACTTTGTCTGTAATGGGGGGGGGGGGGGGGGGGTTGCCATAATCCCCACGCTTGGCAGGCGGCTTGGGGATATCAGAAGGTTCACCATTAAATTAGGAGGATGCTGCTGCCCATCCTCTGGTGGTTCTGGTCGCAGTTTTAGGACATACCCGGGTCATAAATAAGATTATAATTAGTAAAAAAGGGTTATCACGAGAATACCAGGGGCTTTACGAACAACTGCTATTGCGGCACCTAATCCGCTCAGTTGGAAAATTACGCGAACGTGAACCTTATCGCCGGAAGACGCAGCGTAGGGAGGCCTCCCGCTAGATGGACCGACGACATTGTAAGAGTCGCGGGCATCCAGTGGATGCAAAAGGCAGGCTGTCGTTCAGTGTGGAGGTTAAAGGGGGAGGTCTATGTTCAGCAGTGGACGTCTTCTGGCTGATGATGATGATGATGAACCTTATCGCACCCAGATACGGTTTGCGGTCGCGTGATTTTCCAACTGAGCGGATTAGGTGCCGCAATAGCAGTTGTTCGTATGGCCCCAGGAATGGAAGGCAATAACCCGCAATAAAAGAAAGAGTCCGAAAAAACAATTCAAAACCAACATTTTATTAACTCACTGTTGGGTAGAACAAAGCAATTATCGACTTTTATAATTCAGATGGCCAATGGGGCCGGAAGGTTCTCGAATGGAGACCACGGACCGGTAAGCGCAGCGTAGGACGTCAACCCACAAGATAGACAGACGACCTAAAAGAGACCGCAGGGAAGCGCTGGATGCAGGCCGCTTCACACCGACCCATTTGGAGATCGATGGAGGAGGCCTATGGCATGGATCGATGGGGGAGGCTTACTTGATTTTATGTATCACTAAGCTAACCAAATAAAAATAGCTTTTGTGCAACGTTAAAGAAATAAAAAACATCTCTTAACATCAGGCGAGTTGGCGGCCAAGCGCAAGCCTATTTTTAAATTAAAAAAAAATTATGCTATGGTAGTGACGATGAATAACTCGATACTTCAGTAAAAATCAAGCTACCAATTCTACTAACGCGTCGCATCAAAGATATGAGTGGTATTTCTCACTTCACAAATAAAACATCTCTCTCAAGTCTCAGGTCCCTTCCCAGTAAACCAGTAAACCTGCCCTCCTCGTAAAGCCGCAGGATGCAAATCTGTGAAGAATAGACATCACATAAAATATCCCTTACGTCGCTTCCAATAAAACTGCTTGTAAAATCTTCTCAAAATTCCGGAGATACGTGCAATCGGATCGAGCTTTGAGTTTGATTTTACTTTTTTATTTTTGGATGTGAGTAAGTATAGACAGAAATACATTTATAAAAAAAAATATGAAAAATAGTGTTGCGTTAGATCACCATCTCGCCGGATGTTAAGCGATGATGCGGTTTACGATGGAGCACGTTGCCTAGAAGAAACCGATTCACTCGCGACAAGATAAGATAAGATAAAAGATAAAGATCATTTATTTGCATACAACATTAGAATTTTTGTGCATTTTCATGCACAAATGATGTTATAATTAATAAAAATAGTCCTAAATCACGTTGTGCCGGTCAGGCGTACAAATGTAAGAGTGATGGCACTATGCTCGTAACACTAATGTTTTAATATTAATAATATCTAAATTAACAATTTCATACAGATAAAAAGTTGAAAAGAAAAAAATAATTATAAAATACCTATGCTATGTCAAAAATAATAATCAATTATATCAATTACAATTTAATTTTGTCATAAAAAAAATCATCAATTTTATAATAGCATTTCTGTTGCAACAGTGCTTTTAATTTATTTTTAAATAAGTGAGTATTGAGATTTCTTATTGACTTTGGTATCTTATTGTAGATAGCGACTTGAAAACACCCGGATTATAACTATCGGGAACACCTATTTGACGACAGGAACAGTTGGTAAATACGTTTGCATTCTGCGTTGGAGGTCTTGAGTTCGATTCCCAGACAGACATTTAAATGGTGATTTTAAATATCTTGTGCTTCATCTTGGTATGTTATGACATTTCAGAGACATTCTAACCTAGTGCGGAACTATGTGTATGATACGTTTTTAGGGTTCCGTAGCCCGACAAGGAACCCTTATAAGTTCGTTCTGTCCGTCCGTCCAAAATTTTTAGAACCTACTAACTTTTATAGTTATTGAGACAAATGCTTGAAACTTTGCACAATTACAGTTTAAGTATAGATCTAAATTTTAAAAGTATAAAAAGAATATAATTTTATCTGGCACATGTGATATGGGGATGACTTATTTTTTTCGCTGTACCCTGTGTGCTATCTTTAAATAGGCCTTTAAATAGGTCTTTCATCGTTGAATAGGTATTTTTTTTCATACGTCCCTTTTTTATCAAGTGTATATTTTGTGAACTACAAGTTTTTGTTTCAGGTTAGGTTAATTTTGTTCTTTTATTTAATTAATATTTAAATTCAGGTTAGGTTCAAATTAGAATCACAATTATCTATAGAGAAAATAGTTTAACCAAAATCCTTATTGTACTCGAAACGACGCAGAAGCGGAATTACACTAGAAATTCGACATATACAAATTAAAAATGGACTTCCGCAAAGTAACGCCTGATTCAATTAACTATTTATTTATTTATTTATTAAAACGGCATTAAGCCAGTTACATCAATTGATTACAGTACAAATATCAAGATTAAAATAAAAAAAAATACATTTCACAAATTCTTAAATATTTAAAAGCATGTCAATTTATCCAGTCCTTAAAATTTAAATTTAAACATAAAATAAACACGTTTATCATGACGTGTTCTTCTTACAATATGGCAGACTCTCAAATATGGTGGACCAGTTATTTCTTATGCACTCCCGTAATATGGGTATCAAATGAAAGGGTTTACTGAGAAGAGTAAAAAAGTAATAATGACGTCACCTAAATTCAATATGGCCGACGCCTAAAAATTCGTTTTTAAAACGTTTTTTTTTTTTTTTTTTTTTTTTTTTTTTTTAAATAAATAATAGGCTTGCGCTTGACCGCCAACTCGCCTGATGTTAAGCGATGATGCGGTCTACGGTGGAGCACGCTTGCATAGAAGAAACCGATTCACTCGTGATTTGAAGACACCCAGATTGTATCTATCGGGGAACACCCATTCAGGCAGCGCATTCCACAGACTAGCAGTTCGCACAATAAAAGTGGTATCAAAGCGCTTCGTTCGGGTTTATTATAGAAACTGACGTGGTTTTCACACATTTTATTTATATAACACGGGAATTACTCACGTAAGATTAAGCCGGTCACTCCGACTATAGTTTCAGTGCAAAGACAGACGCAACCGCTCACGCGCATTCACACTGAAAAAGACCGCCTAATGTGGTTGAAACTAGTCGGATTGACCGGCTTAATTTTACGTGTTTAATTCCCGTGTAATATACATAAAATATTATTTATTTTACCCGGGACCCGGGTATGTCCTAAAACTACGACCAGAAACACCGGTGGATGGGCAGCAGCGTCCTATTAGTACACGGTGAAAGTACTACGATCCCCAAGCCGCCTGCCAAGCGTGGGGATTATGGTAACACCCCTTTCTGAGAGGGAGGCCTTTGTCCAGCAGTGGACGACGCAATGGCTGCTGACGACGAATATTTATTTTAAATATTAAAATACGTTCTACCATCTTCGATATATCAAAAGCTTAATATAATTAATTATAATTTAATATTATAATTTTAATATTAATTGAATCAGCTTTTGGCTATTAAGTAGGTCCTAAGAGTGTAGTATTCTATCTTAAAATGGTAGTTTTTGGCAATATTTTACTTTATAAAAGCTTTTTGTTGAAATTATCGGGCGTAGGTTGCTATCATTAATCTACAAACAATACCTGCGAGATATCGTGTATCAAATCCGTATTGTCTGGGACTCCATTGAATGTACAGAGTACATTAACAAATTGGGCAGTTGAACAAAAAAAAGGCTAAATACTTTTTAGATGAATTTGTGTAAGTATAAATCCGGATAGGTTATTTATACAAACTTTTTGTTAACTTGCAATGTATGTATGTAACTATGTTTGTTCGGGTGGAATTTTGAAGCAGATATCTTTAACCCATTGAGCTGAAATTTGGATACTTATGTAAATTCGGTGACAATGCAATGCTATGATACCTTCGAGCTGGTCTGATAATGGACACAGAAGGTGGCCATAGGAATTCCTAAACGAAAGGACATAACCCCGTCGAGTTTGGGTTCATTGGATTTTGTCTTTCCAAGCACTTTGGTCCTATATGATAAATTCAATATGGCGGACAAAGTTAAGTTAATTTAATTTATATGGATTAATTAATTACATTAATTGTAATTTTTCTTTTTAATTTATTATGATTGACTTTTTATGTTTCTTTTTAACTATTTGATTCGTGTATGTACCTACTTATTTATAATTTGATTACTATAATTTTAATTTAATTTATAATACGATTTGACATGTAAAATAAAATTTTATGAATAAATATGAGTATGACACCTCAAGATGGCGGGCAAAATGTTCACATCATGATATGGGCATCAAATGAAAGGGTTTGCTGAGAAGAATACGAAAAAGCTTTTTATTTATATTACACAGGAATTAGTCACGTAAAAAAAATAAAAAAAAATATGTGAAAACCACGTCAGTTTCTATACGAAAAAGCTTGTTTATAATAGTTTTTTTATAAATAAAAAAATAATAAATTAATAAAGCTTATTTTGTGGTTACCATTTTATTTATTGAGGTAAATATTAAATATGGATACGTTTACTTACACATTACACAATAACTTCAAACTGAGCTTTCTTACTAACAACCCCTCTGTTTTTCACAGTTTAAGTTTTCTTTATTACTTTATAAAATACTAACTTACCTAAATTATGCATTATGCTGAGTTGGGGCCGATTTGTGACCTTATATTATAACTTGTCAATAAGCTATTTTTTAACAAGCCTAATTTGGTCACAAATAAACTTTTTCTTTCTTTCTTTTCTTTTAAATAACCTCCTACTAAAATACCTACTCATCGAATATGAATCGATAACCAGTATGATAACTCATAAGCAGCTGATGTTCAGTTTACTGACTGAAAAAAGTACAAAAAACAAGCAGTATTTTAACTCGTATCTCATCCAGCTAAAACCTCCAAATCCTAGCTAACCATAATTAATTTATCCAGCAGTTTAACGTGCCTTTACGTTTTGTTAATTTGTTTATCGGGTCACCTTCCCACCTGGGGTAATGATCGCTTCGATTCCTGGCCCAGGATTACAGTCACTCGTTATGGGCCTTGGGATTAGGTATTTACGACGCTACGCTCCTTTCTCTACGGTTCACCTGCTCTACTCTATGTTGATTAAGTAATAATTGGGGTGAAAATAATTTTAAATCTTGTTAACTAAGGCTTTTGTTTTGTATGTAAGCTATTGTTTGTTTAGTGTAGTCTTTTGTTTTTTATAGTTAGACCTTTTTAATGGTACGTAGCTTACATATTTCTGGGAAATTTCTTGTTGTGTCTATGAAGTTTTTGAACGAAACGCTGAGTAGGAAAATATTGCGGGCTGCCAATTTGAGATTAATTTATAGACCTTTTTCATAGGGTAAGTGCCAATTAACCAATCAAAATACCTAAAAAAACTGCCCATAGGCCGTTGAAGGTCTAAAGACAATCCAAATGCTCAAGCCCACTAACAGTTGGCAGCACACCCAGCATGCTGGCGCCATTACCACGCTGAGTGGCAATGCTTATACGTTGAGCCAGAAACACGCAATCATTTTAGTAACGCGTCGCATTAACCAGGCACTCTGGAAGATTTTTGAAAATGACGTGAGCTCCCGTGCCCAATGGCCCAATGTTTCGACCCCAAACGCCTTGAATATGTAACCATTGCCGAGGTAAGCATATTTGCGCCACTTGTGCTGCTCTGCCGTTACTAAACTAGAGTGGATGTTTTCTATTATAATTTACTGTTTGTATTATTTTAAGGATTTCGCAAGTACCAAAAGTTCGGTATCTTAGTACCAGTGGCGTAACGTGGACTAATATAGACGTGGGTGAAGTCACATCAGCGAGGCCCCTTTTCATTAAGTACCTACCTACTCCAAAGATCAATGCAGAGATCTTACCTTGCCTACCATATTTTTTACCTTACGGCTTTTCTCTATAATAATGAGTATAAGGCACAATTATTACACATTACACAATAGTTAGATGACCGGTTAGACTAGTCTGTCTCCTGAGTAGAAGGCCGGTTAGATTTCCGGCCTGGCATATATTTGTATGAAGATTTTAAATATCTATCCTCAATAATAACAATAAAAAATAAAATAAAAAACTATCTGGATATCCTCGACACATCGGATATAAATTACCTATGTAAAACAAAACATGACTCCAAACCACAACTTTTCCAAAAACCACAAGTGAAAATAAAAAGTATCTTCCACTCAAGTTCATCAACATTATTCCCGAAGCAAAACAAGAGCATTTGAACATTTCCCTAAAACGCGGAGGTTAGAACTCCCTCCAAGAGCCTTTATTACAGGCATCGTTACCATTATCAGTGGCCGCCACATTTTCCTTCGCGGGGTAATGCTGGGGATGTATTAAGACAGTAACGGTGGCCCATCATCGTCTATAAGGCAGGTAAAGGGAGATGCTTCAAGGCCCTATTTATAGAGGAAACTGGGATAGCATTGCTTTGTGAAAGCATGGGCCTGGTTGATAGATGTTGTACTGTTTGAAAACATTGTTAAGGTAAATTGAAGTCTATAAAGATTTCTCAGGTGTTTATTACTTATTGAAATTAAACATTAACGACATTGATGATATTTGTAAGTAATTTCATAACATTTCTATAGACATCCGTCACCTAGGCTACTGTGACCATCACAGACAACTGCAGTGTTGGAATCGACAGGAAATAAAATAATATAAAATACACGCGATAAAACCCGTTACCAAGTGTTAAATTTAAATTGTCTATAATTTTTTGTCGTAAAATATTATGACATATTTTATATTAATAGTTATTTTGATCTATGTTGAAATGAAATACGTATCCAGATATGAGGAAGTGAAGAACAAAACCTCACTTTTCCACTTGCGAAAATTTAGTTTTTTTTTTCTTTGGGCAAAAAATGATAAATTGATTGAAGCATGTAAGTAAAACCTTGTCAAAAACACCTCTTTTCCTATATAAAATTTCATTTGAAATCGAGAGTTTCGAATAAAACCACACTTTTCCGTTGAAAAAGAGAAATTTCGTCGAGACATTTTTATGTATTCTCTAAAATTTGAAAAACTGGAAATGTGAGGTTTTGTTCTTCACCTCCTCATATACAACTACAAACGAATAAAAATCAGACTTAAAAAATCTATCGCGAAAATTCAAAACCTCGATTAGGTTTTGAATTTTGTGTCGTTTTGAATTTTTTTCGTGTCTTGAATAGTTAAATAAGACATGAAATGCGTGTAAAACAAGCATTTATATATGCAAACTACAATACCTTTCTTTTGGTTGCTGTTTTCAGGAAAAATAAGCTACTGGTACTCAGGTAAAACGATCAGTTTTTTGGATACGAAAAAATTTAGTTTGACTCAAAATCGAGACTCAAAAAGCCTATCTCAAGATCGCTCTACCGATACGGGTACCACCGAGCAGTCTCGCCCCGGGCGCTTGGCAATAATTACAATGTTGGTTTGTTTTACTACATGGAACTTATACGTGTTTGTTTGTGGAAGACGGTTTCATGCGGTTCCCACGCAACGCTTAACTGAGACTTACGTACATTGTTATGATTTCGGCTGTTGGCAACTGTTTCAACTGTTTTGATGTAGGTATCTAATGTCTATAGCGAGTACGAGTAAGAAGGTTAGGTTAAAATTAAGTAAATTCCTTTTTACAAGTTTTTACTTAACTTGCAATGTTGTTAAGTTTGATCAGGTCAAATCTTGCAAGCTGAATTTGAATCACTTCCTCTTATCCTTCGGAGTTGAATATCTACATGTTAGTTCAGTCCCGATGATAATGTATTTTTATGGTGAGCATGACCTGAATCGACATCCACGATTAGCTCCAGATAAAGAAACTCTTCATCGGTCAACGTGCTGTTGAAGACACGAAAATTCTCTCCCCCTTTCTATAAATCTCTATCTTTTATTCTGATGGAATAAATAAACAAAAAAAAAAAACGCGTCATTTTTTCACACACGGTCACCTGACCCCAAACTAAGCAAAGCTTGTAATATGGCTGCCAGAGACTGATATACATGCATATATAGGTTTAAATACATACTTAAATAGATATTAACAACCAGATATAGAACAAACACAAATGTTCATTACATAAATGTTTGTCCTAGGTGGGAATCGAACCCACGCCCCCAAGCGCAGAAGGCAGGTTCACTACCAACTGGACCAACGGGCTATCAAATGTAACGTATTATGTGTATTGAATAATATAAAATATTAAAATTCGTAGACAATTTACTAATTAAATATAAGTAAGTTGCGAGTTTTATTTAAATTATTTATATTATCTACCTCATAGTCTCACAATATGTTTTGAAAAATGTCGATAGTACACGAACGGAAAAGAGTTTTACTGCATCGCGAAGATGGTAAGTCCTCAACTACGTGTCGAGCTTACATTTGTCTACTTGTTTTTGCAAAAAACAATCTACCAGACCAGTTTGACAATGTCATCTTTTGATACCGTTATATTTTAGGTAGCTTGAGAGAACCACCTTCTGTAGACGAAGTACGAGTCTTCGATACTTAAAATACGCATCGAATTCCATAGAAATTTCAAAATTGATATTCAATAAAGTTTATATCAATCTATACGTATTTTACGTATCCAATACTTCGCCTTCTGTTGTTATAGACAGATACATACTTGATAGACAGACAGATGCTTGACAGATAAATGTATTATAGTCTCAGAAAAAGACTAAAGATTATGGTACTTAGTTATTTTTCTTTTGTGATTATGTACTCTATTGTAAGACTG
Source organism: Agriopis marginaria (assembly GCA_932305915.1). Classification (NCBI taxonomy): domain Eukaryota; kingdom Metazoa; phylum Arthropoda; class Insecta; order Lepidoptera; family Geometridae; genus Agriopis; species Agriopis marginaria. The sequence continues at coordinate 985,372 of OW029919.1, forward strand.
AATATATTTTAAGATTAAAATCCCGAACGAATCATCATTCTTCACACGAATTTTTGTAAGTATGTATATTAAATGGTTCGTTCGTTTTTTTCACGCAACAGAGCAACGGATCGACATGATTTTTTGCATAAAGATTTAGGACCAGCAATACTTTTTATCCGGGGAAAATGTTATCGAGGAAATATCGACATGTGTGAAACCACGGAAAGCACCTATTAAGAGATTCCCTCCTGCCCATTTTTCTATCGGACTGCCAGAGTGGGCAAGAATCGACACCGCTTTATGGTTGATATTCCGAGAACCCGTACGAAGCGCTTTGATTCCACATTTATTGTGCAAACTGCCAGTCTGTGGAATTCGCTGCCTGAGTGGGTGTTCCCCGATAGTTACAATCTGGGTGTCTTCAAGTCGAAAGTGAATAGGTTTCTTCTAGGCAAGCGTGCTCCATCGTAGGCCGCATCATCGCTTAACATCAGGCGAGTTGGCGGCAAAGCGCAACCTATTTATAATAAAAAAAAGGAGATACTACTCCTTACACTACTTATGCTGACGCAGCGATCCAAAATGTGTCTTGGCCTCTGATACTAAACGACGCCACTCTTCCCTATCTTACGCAAGTTCATGCCAATCATGTACATCCAACTTCTGTAGATATTTTCCCGTTTCACCTTTCCATCTATACCTGGGACGACCAAAGGGCTTCCGGCCTAGTAAAACTAACTTAAAAAAAAAACAACATTTTATTTTTATACTAGCTGCGCCCCGCGGTTTCACCCGCGTAGCGATGAAAAATGGTGATGATGATGATGAAAAGAAGCCTATGTCACTCTCTGACTCTTGAACTATACCCATGCAAAAAATCAGGTCGATCCGTTGTTCCGTTGCAGCGTGAATGAGGAACAAACATCCATACATCCATACATACAAACTTACGCGTTCATAATATTAGTAGGATAATTTAGGCAATATAATTTAAATAGCCATTTTTGTACCTAAAAATATTCAGAAAGTGTTTTTTATTTTTTTTTTATTTTTTTTTTATAATCTTTATTAACGTGCTTTTTCGCACAGCGAAAATGTCGCACTAATAGTACTTATCACTAATATATAGTACTTAATATAGTTCACATGAGCATCTGAACCCAAGGACGCTTTATACCCTAAAAACGTCCTTGCCTGAACCTCAGATCTGAGCCTCATTTGACACCGGTATATTTACTATCCCGGTGTCAAACGAGGCCCGAGTAACACACCTCGTGTTTGAACACACCGGACCGAACGTTAGCCAGAACTGTTGTACTAGCATCTATTCTGTGCCATCTCCGTTACTTACATACCAAAACAATTTACAAATTGAAGGAAAGCAATCCATTAAGACGCAGCGCAGATGTAGGTTATCGACTGCGGCCGCATCTAGACCAACCTTAACCGCATGGCCACGCCACAGCCAGACGCGATTAAAAAAAAATTTAAAACTCTCAGCTCGCTTACGTCACGGGGGCGTGCGCGTGACGTCACAGGCGGAAATAGAACGGGTGGGGGCACGGGCCGTGCACCTCGCCGTTCTATTTTAGACCCAGTTACATTCTTCCCAAGGTTTTGTTTTGAAAACATGCAGTTATTTGTGTGTTAGTACGTCATGGGATGTTAGATTGGATAGGTATCGTATTCGATAACAGATATTTGTGTTGCGGAAATTATTCAAGCTACTAGAAATCAATTGTATTATAATAACCAATACACAAATGTTAATGTAGGAAAAATAGGAATAAGGGATATAAAATTTAAATACTGAGCTAGGACGTTATCATTCAAACTCTTTGTGGCGTTGTATTATTGGCGGTCGTGAAGAACTCACTGAATCCAGATTTTATCTCGCTTTTCAGTTTTTCTATTAAGGCAAATGGTTATAATTTGGACTGCTTCAAACGAAGGGTGAATAGAGTCCTCAAAGGTAGGCAACGCACTGACAATGCCCCGGGTATTGTAGGTGTCTATAGGCAGCGGTGACCATTTACCATCAGGTGGCCCATAGCTTGTTTGTCACGTAATTTAAAAAAAAAGTTGCCAAACGTAGGTCTATACTCAATAATAAAATAAAAGTGATAATTCTCACTTCCTATGATAGAAATCACGTTTCACTTAAGTGATGTAACTGCGCCGAAATATCGGGAGCTCATTCCACAACCTTACCACGGTAAATATCCCGTAAATAATCATATAGCTTTAGTGAACAACCGTGATAGTTTAAAAAACATTTAACTTTTTGCGTATAAGTGGTTTAATCGAATTTATAAATTAACTAGCGACCCTCTCCTGCCGCATAATTTTCACGTAAGGGTGTAAGTTTTATAATAAAACTTACACCCTTACGTGAAAATTATCTAAATGATGGTGAAAACCGCATCAAAATCCTTTGCGTGGTTTAGGAGGAGTCAGTCGATATATCGACAGATGCGGAAAGCAACTTTATTTTATACTAGCAACGCACCCCGGCTTCGCACGGGTGTAAGTCTTATATTTTTACACCTTGGGTTACATTATTGGAGTTTTATTAAGGATCCCTATTTTATTTTTAAATATAATATAGCCTATGTCACCCGGGATAGTGTAGCTTCCCAACAGTGAAAGAATTCAAATCAGTTCATTAGTTTCGGAGCCTATTCAATGCAAACAAACAAACAATCAAATATTTCCTCATTATAATATTAGTATAGATTATGTAGAGAAGTATGATTTAGTAAGGGATTAATTATGAAGGTGGTCATAGCCTATTTTATCTCGAAGACAACTGAAATACCGATTTTGATATCACGGCATAATTTCATAAACCCGAAGTGTATCAGGGCCAAATCGAATTTACCAGGAGACCTTCAACAAACCAGATCAAACTGGAATCCCTGAGAGCTGGGGCCAATGTCGCTGGGCCACAAATAGCGCAAGGCCAGCTCTGGCCCGCTGGTGATAGGGAAAAGTGAATGCGAGCAGGCTCGGAGGTATTTTTAGATGACATTCGGGTAATTTTGAACAGTAGCTAGTAATAATTAGATTTGTATTTTGTGTGGAATGGATTAATCAATGAAAAGTTTACAATTATAGGTAAGGTGAGACGATGTTTTTTTTCAAGTAAACATTTTATTTTAAATATCATCATCAGCCAGAAGACGTCCACTGCTGAACATAGGCCTCCCCCTTTAACCTCCACACTGAACGACAGCCTGCCTTTTGCATCCACTGGATGCCAGCGACACTCACTATGTCGTCGGTCCATCTAGTGGGAGGCCTACCTACGCTGCGTCTTCCGGTTCGTGGTCTCCACTCAAGAACCTTTCTTCCCCATCGGTTATCGGTTCTTCGAGCGATGTGGCCTGCCCATTGCCACTTTAACTTGCAAATTTTAACAGCTATGTCGGGGACTCTGGTTCTTTGGCGAATATCCACGTTTTGGATTTTATCACGCAAAGAAACTCCGAGCATAGCTCTCTCCATTGCCCGCTGAGTGACTCTGAGTTTTTCCAAAAGGCCAACAGTCAAGGACCACGTCTCAGTACCATATGTCATCACTGGCAACACACACTGGTCAAAGACTCTCGTCTTGAGGCACTGTGGTATCTTGGACGAGAAGATGTCACGCAATTTCCCGAACGCTGCCCATATTTTAAATATACTGGATGTGTATTATTATCTTACTATTAATGTATGTAGATGTGATGGTATTTTTAATTACTTATAAGTAAAAACAATATTAATAAAATAAAATAAAAACTTTTTTAAAACAAGCTTTTTCATATTTTTCTCAGCAAACCCATTAATTTGTTACCCATATCAGGATGGTAGATCAGAACATTTTGTCCAACATCTTGGGGCCATATTGAATTTATCATCTAGGACCAAAGTGCTTAGAAAGGCTGTTAAAATTCAAATATTAGCGCCTTAATTCAGCATTGACAATGACACTCTTGTGAACAACGAACGAAGCGTCCTCTATCTCTTTTTGATAATCCGCTGAACTCACGAGACGCGCTCCGTGTATTTCCAAACTTTTTGCTAAATAAACCAGTGTTAACGACTACGAAAGACGTTTAATTACAACAAAGACATTGCGTCGTTCCGCTTAAGAGTTCCTATGGCTATCTTCTAAGTCTGCGTGCTTCATCTTAGACCACATCGTCGCTTACCAACAGGCGAGTTGGCGGTCAAACGTGGACATCATCATCATCAGCCAGAAGACGTCCACTGCTGAACATAGGCCTCCCCCTTTAACCCCCACACTGAACGACAGCCTGCCTTTTACATCCACTGGATGCCCGCGACTCTCACAATGTCGTCGGTCCATCTAGTGGGAGGCCTCCCTACGCTGCGACTTCCGGTTCGTGGTCTCCACTCCAGAACCTTTCTTCCCCATCGGTTATCGGTTCTTCGAGCGATGTAGCCTGCCCATTGCCACTTCAACTTGCAAACGTGGACATATATTAGCGTTAAAAAATACACACTTTTCGTATTTGTAAGATTAGTGTGATCTTATGAACGTATAATTAAATTAGTTATTCATTACCGAATCATAGGACGCCATTAAATGTATGTAGATCCTATTCCTAGCATTAGAAGGAAGCTCCAGCATGAGACATTGAAGAATCATGAAACTGGGTATACAAATGCATTTTCTTACATTTCTCTTATGCAAAATGTAGGAGCTCTAACTAGGTGCTTGTTACCACGCGCTCGTTTATTGCGGTCGTAGCTCGTAGCACGTAGCACACGCGTAGCACTTTTGTAGCGGCAAACGACTAGCATTCTGTACGAAAACAATTGAAAATTGCAAGATGTTGAAAGTACAATGGCATTTGTTTTATGTGAAGTAATAGAATTGAAAATGAAATGTGCTCTCATTGTATTTGTTTTTATCGTAGCCGAAGTGTTATTTTTTCATTGTTTTTAGAACATGTTTTTTGATTTCAGTTACATTTTAGACTGAAAATAATAAAGAGAAAAATTAAAAAAAAAAGTTTTTGTTGTAGGTACTATGTATGATTAACCGATTTCAATACATTTTTTTGTTTGTTACCTCAGGACTTTCCGTCATTTTTGAACCGTATGGATTGAAAAAAAAAATGAATAGAAATTTCATCTAAGTCGATTTAGTAGTTTGGCTTTAATTGTAACTAGATTTTATATGTAAAAATATGGGTTCTATGCCTGAAATAATAAAGACATAAATCAAAATAACTGGAAAATTCGGTTACATAGATGATAATATTATGTCATCTAGGGAGATCATTCCACAACTTTACCACGGTAAATAATCATGTAACATTAAATAATAAATAAATAAAATAAATATTCGGGACATTTTTGCACACACGGTCATCTGACCCCAAACTAAGCAAAGCTTGTGATATGGCTGCCAGAGACTGATATACATACATATATATTTTTAAATACATACTTTAATAGATATCAACAACCAGATATAGAACAAACATAAATGTTTGTCCTAGGTGGGAATCGAACCCACACCCCCAAGCTCAGAAGGCAGGTTCACTACCAACTCGACCAACGGGCTATCATGGCTACATTGTAATCTATTTGAATAATGTCATAATTATTTTAGCAATAATTGTTTTTGAAGTTTTAGAGATATTTTTAACCATATTAGCTTTTTACATGAAATGTTAGTTATAGCAGTAAAAGGGTTTCATTAAAAAATAATCAACCTCACACGTTCCCAGGGTCGGTATGAAATGTGGCATGTAGCGGTATTGCACGAATTAAGTTAAGACAGCTTAATTTGGAGGAAAATCCTAATTGAAACTTGGCGTTGGATTACTCGTATTTTTAATTATCTTTCGCAATATAAAAAATAAAGTTATATGATTATTTACGGGATATTTACCGTGGTAAGGTTGTGGAATGAGCTCTGTGTCTGCACCTAACTTTTTAACTGTTCGACCAACCACCCGCATTCTTCAGTCTTCCCGTGAACATGGTGCATGTAACTGCGCCGAAATATCGGGAGCTCATTCCACAACCTTACCACGGTAAATATCCCGTAAATAATCATATAACTTTAGTGAACAACCGTGATAGTTTAAAACAGTGTTTTATAAAAAATTAATGTGTTATTATTCCATTTGTTATAACTGGCGGACCCGACAGACTTTGTACTGATAAAATTTTTGTTAATTTGTTTCACTTATCATACACTTGATCTGGTCGGTCCATCGCATGGGTAACCTCCCGCGCGGTCTAGTGCCTTCCACCTTTCCCTGGACAACGAGGCGTTCTATGGACTGATAATCTCGTCTTGAAACGTGTCCGAAGAAGGCTAGTATCCGAGACTGTACTGTGGAAAATAAGCGCTGCTTGATGCCAAGTTCTTGGAGTATCGAGACGTTCGTGCGAAACCAGATCAAGTCTGCAGTGGGTGGTCCCTTAAACGAATGCAGCAGGATGACCTCCAGCAGAGAGAGATGGCGAGACATCGTGAAGCGCATCCTATCTGCCCCGTCCAATACTACTTCATGACGACCACGACCGCTCTGCCAAGAGCGAAACGACTAAGAAGAGAAGAAGATCATACAATTATTAATTTAAGAAACCTACTTCATATTTTTTCTTATTATTTTTATTACTATTTTTATTACTACACAACCGATTTTAATGAAATTTCTATAAGACTAAACAGAAAATATATCTTTTCAAATACAAAAATTATATCCTAAATCAGTTTAATAACGAATAGTTTTAGTTTTAGATTAATTTTAGTTTTAGATTAGTTTTAGTTATAAATTTAAATTTAAGATAGTTTTTATTTTACTTGTAATTTTTATTGAATAAATATGTCTCTAAATTAAATGAACTAAATTAAACTCTAAATTATACAATTTGTTTAATAACGAAAGAGTTCTGATGTAACAAACATAAAAAATATACAACCGTATTGATTTATACCCTCAGTAATATTTTACTATATAATAAGAAAATATTGAATGTGCGAGCGAAAGAGTGCATAAATAGCATTAAAGGGTACTTACAATTTTTTTTTTTTTTACATTTTGCACACACGCAAAATGTAAAACTAAGCAAAGCTTATGATATGGCTACCAGAGACTGATATATAGTTTTAAATACATACTTAAATTGATATTAACAACCAATTGAATAGCATTTAACTATAATCTTACGCAAATCATTTATGCACATAAGGTATACCTACTAAGTTTTCGTTGGTTGACATAGCCACTGAATATTTAGGTAAACTGATATATTTTATAATAACCATAATCCGTACCATAATCGTGGTCCTTCCAGATTTATCCAATCGCCGAAGAGATCGTCTGTTGACCGCCGACCGGGAGAGCTGGTTACGTTATAATATAAATACTTTCTGAGCACCCCCCGAGGTCTTCCACATAGCCTGATAAAATGGAATAACCTTAGTTTTCGTTCTTCACTCATCTTAAATATTAACTTAGTAAGAGAAATTTTATATTGTTTGAAAATATGAAAAACTCGTTGCGGTCCACGGTTTCATCTGCAATCCAATATGAACTGTATTTTTAAGGATAAAACTAGCCTATGTTTTGATACAGACTTACAAGCTATATACCAAAACTATACCAAATTTCAATTAAAACAAATAATTCAGTTTAATAATTTTAAAAAGCCGTAAAGTTTTGAAAAAAACACACTCACATACAAACTTTCGCATTTATTATATAAGTTAAGTGTTTTCATTTGATTTTGTATTTTAAACATTACATATGTCGTGCACAGTTGCCTGGAAGAGATCGCTTTAAGCGATAAGGCCGCCTGTTAAAAGCCTAGATAATATTTTTATTGTAATGTTTATGTTATTCTTGTTTTGTGGTATTTTAATAAAGAGTCATTGTATTGTATTGTATTGTATGTCGAAATGCTAGATCTAAACTTGACAAGACTTCTCTCTTCTAAGGTACTTCCTTATTTAAAACTTTACTAACCAATTCACGGAATTGGCCAAAAAGAAACCTTACATTCACTTCTTGAAGTTCTATTTTTGTATGGACCCTGACAAGATGTTCCATGCGAATGCAAATTTACGTAAATTCCTAGATGCTGTAGAAGAAGCACAAGAAACTCCAGCACAATCTCTTTTCTTAACAGTTATAACAATTTCGGGTAATAAATGGACAGAGTAACAACCCGCCATGTGCACTGGGCAGCGCTCCAAGCAAAACTGTTCTGAAAATCACAAGCCATGCGTTGTAAAGCGCTTTAAATCGACTGATTATCATGGTAATACGAGATGAAGCATGACTCTAGACTGCAGAATTTAGGTGGCGCCGATGTAAAAAAAAAAGTGCGTGGAGTCCCTCTGCGCAGAAGAAGTTATACGTCAACAAGGAACCCTAAAATTATAACTAGGGCAAAAATATCAACAATTTAAAAACATGCTTTTCTCGAGATTCGAACCTAGCTCCTTAGGCTTCTCAATCCATTAGACACCATTACACTACCAGGTCTGCTAGTCGCAGGAAAAAAGGATACGCATTTCGCAACCATACGAGAGAGAAAAATTCCCCTTCCATGGTAGCGTTAAACGTTTAACGCAACCTTGTTGCAAGTAGCATAAGAAGAATAACTTTAAAAAAAATACAATAAAAATTACGAGTAAGTAGAATAAAAACTATCTAAAAAATAGTTTTTTAGATAATATACTTCAATTTCGGGAAGGGTTGCATTTTAAATTTCTGTATGGTGTGAATCTAGCCGGAATGAGCTTTAGTCTAAAAACATAAAAACCAGTTTATGTCACAACAGTGACGAATCTAAAAAAATCGCCATTTTTGCTTTTCAAATTAATTAGTTTATGGTTCGAGGGTTAGATTATATCTCACCTAGGATACGACACAATTTTATTTTATTTACTTTCATCACGATCTATTATCTCGAAAGTAAAAAGGAGCAATTTAGGAAAAACGAATAACAGACAATTTTCCAAATAATATTATATTTTTGTATTTTAATCACGGCGTAGCGCTTAAGGAAAATATTATCTTTCCCGCTCTAAATCCCAAGTCTCGTAATTAATCACAATACAAACAAGATTAAGGCTCCTCAGGCGACCTCAAATAAAATAACGTTGTAAATAACATAGAAAATATAATTTTCTTACGAAAGTCATATATAACTATTGGTACAGATACCTTGTTATCGTTGTGTAGATGCGTATAACGTATGTACTTATAATACTCTAGAATTACCATAACGATCCAAGGTAGGCCATGACCGACACAAAATCCACACGTTTTATTATATTGAAATCGTATTTTCCTACCGAAAATTTTCACCGGTCTCAAAAACGCGAGCAACGTGCCCCAGAAAATTAAGAACCATATTTTACCTACACAAGACGTACGAGCACACAGAGATTTTTAAACTTCCAGATAAGACATCCCTACCATTTCGCCGAGACCTGCATGCGACCACCGCTGGCCATTTTTTATGCTCCTTCAAAATCTCCGAAGCGGGAAAGGTTCTCATTGTCAGATCGACACGACTTCGGCCAATTTGAGTTGGACTTTAAAAACATTCAATTTCCCCCGCTTATCTGAGAGTTTTCCCTCAGAGGGGGAAACGGGGCGGGTCCATTGATTCTGGCCATATAGGGCTGATAAGGTTCCGAAGCGTCTCAAAGTTGTAGCGTAAGATAATGGATGGGGCTGCAAGTGATAGGGCCGAGATGCCCTCATTGGCTCTCGGTTGCTCTTGGAACTATGTTGAGTTGACACTGCTAAGTAGTCGGTTAAGTTTATGCAAATCTCTAGAATGGATACTGGCAAAGTGATTTTGGAGAAGCTTAGCTGTGCCGAAATAGGGTTGGTCGCTTTCCTCTGTACATGACAAGTTTTACATAATTTTCAAATTTTTATTAATTTATGACATCCTTGCGATAGGATACTGGAAAATTTGTAACCAACGTTATATTATTAAATACCCAAGTATTAGTAACTCTTTTTTACGTAAAATTGCACGTTAGTATGAAACTGTAGTTTCTGCAAAGTATATTTGTTATTTTTTGAAAGATCAAAAACATGACATTCACCAAATTGCAGCTCATCTTCTCTCTTTGGAGAGGAGAGAAAGAGAAGGCCTGTGTACTAGTAGAGGAAACGTGCTAAGCTGTTATTGATATTGATGATATTTGTTAAAGGCAAAATAATCAGTAAAAGAAGTACAAATATTATGCGTAAAATATGCATCAATTTCCATACAAATTATAAATTTCGAACTTGACATTTGTATGGAATTTGATACGTATGTAGTTATGTACGCACGTAAATATTTTACTTTGCTTAATTCGAAAAATGTACTAAAATTTTCTGAGTCTTTGGCATACTTAGTTCTTTCAATTAAACAAAAATATAATTATATTACCTCGCCTGATGTTAAACGATTATGCGGTCTACGGTCTAATTTATTTTGTGACTCATATTTTTGCTGTTTTAATTAACTTGCTTCAAATAATGCTGAGAAAATGATTGCCAGTTCATAACGACAGAAACAGTCTGTCACATTGTTAGAAAAGCAGACGGTCGTAAAGTTCGTCTACCATTTGTAAGTTATATTTCATGAAGATTTTTATGTATATCGTGCTTAATATCTGCGCTACAACTTTTTGCATAATCATAAAATTTATAGACAAGAAAATCTATTTTGTAGAGAAACTTATTTCTTTCCATCCATGCTTCATCGGCTGGAGGGATATTATATATATTAGTAATTATGTGCAGTCTTATTCACAAATATTCGGTAAATCAGTAGTAAAAACATAAGCTTGAGAGCATTAGGATTGTCTTTAGACCTTCAACGGTCGTTGTACGGCAATACAACTTTTTTTGTATAATATATTAGGTTTAGGCCACTATCTAATACGTAGTATAACATATATAGTATGACAGATTTAGGTTTTGATGTGGCTTTGCTCTAAAAATATATCAAGCTCGATAAAAAAAAAAAAAACATTAGTTATTAATATTAAAAGCAAGTCTATTATTAAAAATTTGTATTTCTACATGGATACTTTGTTATCTCAAATAAAATGATTTTATTTATTATTAACTTTATTTATTTTATATCTTAATTTTTAAGTTTATTTAAAAAAAGTATTACCAGTTAGTATATTTGTTGTAGTTAGGATTTGATTAGTTTTTCCCTGTAGATGTTTTTTTTTAAATAATTAGATTTTTAAGTATCTAGAAATTAATTTTTTCTTCGCCGTATTTTTTTAATTATTGTGAATATATTACGAATGTCGTCGTTTATTTTGAACAAAGGTTTGTAATGTAAAGTATGGCAACAAAAAAATTGGAACTAATGAAATATGCTTACAGACGAAATAACATGTATAAATTGTTTTTTAAGCCCCCCATAAAACAGCTGGTAATATTGAAAATATGAAAATATATATTTGGTGTCTACAAACGTTGTCGATCATAAAAAATTAACAATAGTTTGTTCCTTAAATAAATACTCCATGATGAGGAGCCTTGTTACTCAAGCTAGGAATTAACCTGTGTTATGGCGTAACAATAAAAAAAAAAAATATTTGGGACATTTTTGCACACACGGTCACCTGACCCCAAACTAAGCAAAGCTTGTAATATGGCTGCCAGAGACTGATATACATACATATATAGGTTTAAATACATACTTAAATAGATATTAACAACCAGATATAGAACAAACACAAATAAAGTTATATGATTATTAACGGGATATTTACCGTGGTAAGGTTGCTTTTTAACTTTTCGACCAACCACCCGCATTCTTCAGTCTTCCCGTGAACATGGTGCATGTAACTGCGCCGAAATATCGGGAGCTCATTCCACAACCTTACCACGGTAAATATCCCGTTAATAATCATATAACTTTAGTGAACAACCGTGATAGTTTAAAACAGTGTTTTACAAACACAAATGTTCATCACACAAATGTTTGTCCTAGATGGGAATCGAACCCACGCCCCCAAGCTTAGAAGGTAGGTTCACTACCAACTGGACCAACGGGCTATCAAATACCCTCCGCCGGACAATATACATATAGTCACGATTAAATATTATGAGACAAAAACTAATGGAATATAAAAGTACTAAATGGACAAATATTAAAAGGAAAGAACGAATTTTCTTGAATCATCATCATCATCATCATCATCAGCCAGAAGACGTCCACTGCTGAACATAGGCCTCCCCCTTTAACCTCCACACTGAACGACAGCCTGCCTTTTGCATCCACTGGATGCCCGCGACTCTCACAATGTCGTCGGTCCATCTAGTGGGAGGCCTCCCTACGCTGCGTCTTCCGGTTCGTGGTCTCCACTCCAGAACCTTTCTTCCCCATCGGTTATCGGTTCTTCGAGCGATGTGGCCTGCCCATTGCCACTTCAACTTGCAAATTTTAACAGCTATGTCGGTGACTCTGGTTCTTTGGCGAATATGCACGTTTCGGATTTTATCGCGCAAAGAAACTCCGAGCATAGCTCTCTCCATTGCCCGCTGTGCATTGTCTTGAATCATAGCTAAGAACAATCTCATCAAGTCACCTTTCAAACGAAAAAACTAAATCAAAATCAGTCCAGCCGTTTGGGAGCTACGATGGCCACAGACAGACACACAGATACATACCGCTGGCTCACTATTACAAGGTTCTATGTATTTTTTTTACACATTCTGTAATTTCAATTCAAAAAATTTGACTTTCATAAATATTGACTTAGCAAGGTTTATGCTTTGAGAGATATTTTCACTCAAGCATAAACCCTGTTATGTCAATATTTATGAAAGTCAAAACTTTAAAATTAAAATTACAGAATGTGTAAAAAAATTACATAGAACCTTGTAATAGTAAGCCAGCGATACGTTAATCTTATAACACCCCTCTTTTTCGTCAGTGGTTGAAAACCTTAAATAAAATAGCCAGTACAATATTTTTGTACTTATTGTAGTATCGTTGAACAACACACTGTTCGACGGTGCAAGTTTAGATACTTTTGCGTTATCAAGCTAATGAATATTAAAAAAAAAAAAAAAAGATTTATTTCAGGCATGGAACCCATATTGATACACATTTGTTACAGTTACAAAAGAAAATTAGAAATAGATCATAGTTAAAAGTGCAATAATAATATAAAATTGTTAAAATTATAGAAATATCACAGTCATTTTCGGTTCGCACTCCGGTGCACTGTCAGCCACGATTTAAAAATCGGGCTTCCAAGGTAGTCCCCCATGCACTGCAATATGCCGTTCTTCGAACTCCTCAACCCAGCCCAGAAGGAAGCCACTCTGGATCTGATGACAGCAAAGAAATCCGGAACCCGTGCATCGGCGAACATGCCCGACGCGCTGCAATAACGTGCTTTTTTCATGAGGATGCGAAAAACATCATTGTATTGCACCCTTATGGTATAAAGATTAGATGATTATAAAGAACATTTTTCAAAGGCAGTATGCAAGTATCGTAATATTTATAGGGAGATAAAAGGCAGATTACGAACGCTCCGAGGCGAGGCTAGACGTCACAAATCTGAACGAATGTACTTTACAACAGCTCTCCTTTTAACAATAATAGTCGAGTGTTCACGACCTTCTACTGTTATTTCAATGTAAGCTTTATTGTTAAGCTTTTAAAGATAGCATTCGCATGAACTAGGCAGTCGTAAGGTGAAGAAAACGACTAAATTGTTAACCTCTCGCAGTAATAGTGCTGTTTGAAATGCAGCGAAGTTCACAAAATATCTATAAAAGTTGCTTATTTACCTTTTATTTTAGTGTAGCAACATTAGATTCCTCATTTTCGCTTATCATTGGGCGAGGCGGAGTAAAATTCAACTCCTTTTAAGATAATTTTTTTTTATCTAGACAAGTGTTCCAAATAATGGAGGCAGTCGAAAATATTAAAATTTTACTTATTGTAGTTTCGCTTAACTGTGTTTAGATATCTTTATTATTTTCCGGATGTAAGAGCTTTTGCTTCTGGAAAAATTATTACATAAACTAATAATTATTTTGATATTTTTTAAAATAAACTATAAACTAAAGTAACGTTTTTTTGGATGTCTGACAAAAACATCCTGTCATAAAAATGTCTTAGAAAATCCTAGAAAATATGCTACATAGCGTCTCAAAGTGCTCTGGGCCTCCGGGCATAGGTAGTTGTCCACATTCGTCACCTAGCACTTAAGGTAGATAAGGATTTACACACGCGTGCGATCCGCGATGAACGAGGTGAAGACGCCGTATTTAGCTTGACAAAAATTTGTGTCTTAAGACTGTGTGAAAAATTGTTATTACGACATAGTTACCAATGTACGTTACCTATACTAATATTATAAAGAGGAAAGATTTGATTGTTTGTTTGTTTGCATTGAATAGGCTCCGAAACTACTGAACCGATTTGAAAAATTCTTTCACTGACGGGAAGCTACACTATCCCCGGGTGACATAGGCTATATAATCTATACCCGTGCGAAGTTGGGGCGGACCGCTAGTTTTTTATAAATCTTTAAAAAAAATGTGATGCTTGGGCTCCTGGGTCCATGCCACGTTTTTAATGTTTATTGTCTATTATCTGAACTATGTTTGAAGTTTCAAGTTAATTATGAAGTTAGTTTCAAACCAGTTTTAAAATTTGTACTAAACAGACAAAAAAACAAGACAGCGAATTAATTAAGAAAAAGGTAAAAATGGTTACAAATATGCATTTTCTAGCTACAGCTCAATTTTCAATGTGTGCAAAATATAGGTGACGTCATTTCGCCTTATGGTCTTCGGATGCAGTTTAGACGACGAAAGATCTCTATCAGCCGCAATTGCGATTGATGGTTGCGATTTGTCGCGCGGTCTGAAGCCAGCCTTACAAATTCCGTGTGACGGCATGTTGTATAGACGATATATTTTTGCGCGAAAAATTGATTCAATTTGGGCATATGCAAAACGATTTTAGTTTTCTCGGCTCGGGTATCGTGGATATTGTTTTTATGTACTTTGCTGCTGTATAATATTGTATTTTCGCGCTTTTGGCGTTTAATATCGTGGTATGAAATGGAGATATAGAAGGAGAAAAAATTATCTAAAGAGCCTTAGTTTTTTTTTTCCTGGGCTAGCGCCTTTATTAACTAAACAAAATACAAGCTAAAACTAAAACTACAAATACAGTTAGACTGCCCATAGACCGTTGAAGGTCTAAAGACAATCCAAATGCTCAAGCCCACTACCAGTTGGCAGCGTACCCAGCATGCTGGCGGCATTACCACGTTGAATGGCAATGCTTATGCGTTGAGCCAGAAACACGCCTGAGCCTTAGTTATACTGGTATATTGCTGGTAATATGAAAGATTAGAGATCATGTAATGTTTCCAAGACAGTGTGCGCAAATGCTCTAGACAAGTCTAGAGTTAGCTGGGAGTGTTAGTTGTCAGTTACTATTAGATCTAAGTTACGCTGCGACTGCGTTATGTTTCGTCACAATCATCAGCCTATATACTAGTTCACTACTGGACATAAACCTCTCCTAACTCACGCCACTCTGCCCGGTCTTCGGTTTATTTTTCAGCCACTGCCAGCTCTGCTCCCTTACATAAAACGGATTTATTATTATTTATGTACATAGGTAGGTATAACAAACAAAGAAAATAAAAAAAGCCTTAACTATTACTAATTAACACTAATATAATCAAAAATCAAAAACAAGATGTTGCCCGTGTGGTAAAGTGCCAAGAACGCTGGCTGCATTCCCGCGTTGAATTGCTAAAGAAATTCTCTGCGCGAGGAATGAGCCAGCTCTCTTGTCTTACATAATATATCGACATAGTAAAAAATATCCAAAGTAACCGACATAGTTCAGCGTATTAGAAAACTGAAGTGGCAGTGGGCCGGTCATATTAAATGCAGAATCGATAATCGTTGACATGTTAGACATGTTAGGAGTCCATGAATCGGCAAACGCAGCGTAGACGCCCTGAGACTCGTTGGAGTGACGATAGCCTCTTAAAATTAAAAGCTCACCTTTATCAATCTAGCTTCTCTCACGTCTATCAGCTTCAGGTTTCCAAAGATCTTTTGCCACTTAATTTTTAAGTCAGAGATTCTAATACTTGTATAAAATTAATTTACTTAATCAAATGAAATTCAGTAAATTGTTGAGTGTAACACAATAATAACTTATATAGGTAGTTAATTAACATTTTTCATTTGTTAATTAAAGTATAAAATACAACTAAACCAAAATATGATTTTAACAATATTCTAACATAGACATAATTTAGTTGTTTTTAACTTTAATAAAAACTAATAAAAACATATAAAAAAACAAACATTTGTTCGCTGTAACAGGCAAGGACATGTGATACGTTTCCATTCTAACGACCATGTATACATGCTACTTTATATGTGTGTATGTGTACCTACCATGTTCTGACAAATAAATATGACATATTTTGAATAACTCTGTAGCGATAGAACGGATTATGGATAACATTTGGTATGAATGTAGTTTATATCCTAGATTAATTCTAACATAGACATAATTTAGTTGTTTTTAACTTTAATAAAAACTAATAAAAACATATAAAAAAACAAACATTTGTTCGCTGTAACAGGCAAGGACATGTGATACGTTTCCATTCTAACGACCATGTATACATGCTACTTTATATGTGTGTATGTGTACCTACCATGTTCTGACAAATAAATATGACATATTTTGAATAACTCTGTAGCGATAGAACGGATTATGGATAACATTTGGTATGAATGTAGGTTATATCCTAGATTAACATAAGTTTTTTTTATCTCAAAATTAAAGTGTCTGTCGGTTAGCGGGTGAAACAGCACACTCAGATAGTTTCTAAGAGAATAGATGATTCGACCAGAGGCAGATTCAACCTAAATGGAGAAGAAAGGCGCATTTAGTTACGTGTCGACTATTGAATACAAATTCACTTTAAAACAAATATCTAAATCGAAATACGAAATTGGTCCGAGTAACAAAGAGAATGTTTGAAGCGTCCCGTCTCTCGCTCTAACTAGATTGGACATCTAGTTAGGTCCCTGTCTCGCGTTCGGCTCGAATCCTAAATTAGTTTAAGCTATAGTTAGCGTCTGAATTCGCGACTTGTTAGCTTTTAACTTATGCACTCCTTTTCTTTGACTATTCGTAATTAATTTCCCTCCGTGTAGTTGTTTCTGCGACAAAATCTAAGGTATCTGTACAAAGGGAGCCAGATGGGTAATTTATAGCGTTTGTTAACACTATCTTTGGAATGGAAATTAGTTTACTTTTGTTGCTTCTTTCTTGTAGCTTACCTAACATTAGTATGATATTGTTATTTGAAAGGACATACTTTCAGATGTCTCATAGAAATTTCATCAAAATTGGCATGGTAGTTTGGTTTTTTAATCAAAATGACTTGATCAAATATGTCATCCAAGTAAACGAAATTGCGTATTTACTAATATTGAAGACGGTTTTTTAAATTCAAATTCAAATTATTTATTTGTAAGAACATGGTTGGTACACATACATATAAAGTTAGAATGGTCGTAAAAATTGAGAGGTATCTCATGGCCTAGCGTGGGGATTATGGCAACACCCCTCTCTAAGAGGGAGGCCTTGTTCAGCAGTGGACATTTAATGGCTGATGGTGTGGTGTGGTGTGTCATGGCCTTGCCTGTTACAGCGTACAAATGTGAGGTTCTTATATATATTTTATTAGGCTTGCGTTATTTATTATTATTAAATTGATAACCCCAATCAAAATATGATTGGGTATGAACTAAACCAACATGTTATTTGCTTATGAACGGTGTTTCTCAGTAATAAACGCTTTAGCTAGTAGTCATTAAATTCTGTTTAATGGAAAACAGAAAACAAAAACTTAATAGTAGGCAATTGTATTAAGACTGAAACGGAAAAAAAAGTTTCACATTAAGTATGTAAAAGATAAAAAGTAAATTTATTATCTTTCCCTAAGAACTTGGGGAGTTAAAGAATAAAAAGTGTGGACGCAGTGGAGTAAATTTATGCTAAGTTTTATTCATGTAAATCAGGAAAGAGAATTATTTATAAGTAGAGGACCGGTTTCATAACGCACCTATCACGTGGATTGTCCACGTTTATATACAGGGCTATGATAATAATCTAACGAGACACCTAGAAAGGTACTTATACTGTTAAAAGAGTGTTAAATTTAGTCATGTTATCATCATCATCATAATCAGCCTTTTAACAGTCCACTGCTGGACTTTTAGCCTATGTTGTAAATATACGAACTACGCACAACACAGCTATCGCCAAAGAGGCTGTGCACCATAGATGGAGCAGTCACATCAAGTGTCAATGCCTGTCTATTGGTGTCCGACTTGTGTGAAAAATATTATAAAATGTATTTCGTTATGTTTCCATAAAAATATTATTCTTCTACTTCTTCTACTTCTTCTTCTTCTTCTTCGATTTGTAGGATAACCCAACATGTGGTAGCAGAGCGTGGTTGGTTACATATCGATTATCAGTAGTAGAAGAAAAATGACTTCGTCGTCTTACCGTATACAGGGTGTAAATATACAAGTACTATCGAAAGAAAATTACGATACCTGGTGTCTGCAAGCCCAAGCAGTACTAATTAAAAATGAACTGTGGGAATACGTGTCTGGCACGAAAAATGCAGAAAATACGGGAAGGGAAGAATTTGAAAAACGGGATCAGTTGGCAAGAGCGGAACTTATGCTGCTGATTTCCCCACCTGAATTAAAACAGGTAAAAGGATGCGTCACTGCAAAAGAAGTGTGGGAGAAATTAAAGGCTACATACCAAAGTACCGGCCCCGCACGGAAAGCTACGTTGCTAAAGCAGTTAGTACTAAAGAAAATAAACGCAAATGAAGACATACGAGATCACCTCAACAATTTCTTTGACATTGTTGACAAACTGGCCGATATGGAAGTAAAGATACATCCAGAACTATTAAGCATAATGATGCTGTATAGTCTACCGTCAAATTTTGAAAACTTCAGAATAGCGATCGAGTCCAGGGATGTCCTTCCAACTCCTGAAGAGTTGAAAATAAAAATAATAGAAGAAAATGAGGCCCGAAAGAATAAAAATTTCACAGAAGGAGCTCAAGAAGCATTCTATACAAAAAAGAAAGTCAAATTTTGCAATACATGCAAGAAAAAAGGACACTCAACGGAGTCATGCTGGCATAAAAATAAAAAAGATAGACAAGATAAGAAAAAAGAAAGAGGAAATAAAGAAGAGTCATACAACTTAACATCACCCTGTTTAGCAGCGAGTTCATCAAACTCATGGTGCTTAGACAGCGGATGTACGTCACATTTGTGTGCACAAAAAGATAGTTTCGACACAATGGATCCTGAAACTGGATCACTAAGGCTAGCGTCAAACAGTCATACTATAAGTGTTGAAGGTAAAGGCAAAGTACGTCTACAAATAAATGATGCAGCTATTAACCTACTAAATACCTTGTATGTGCCTGCCTTGTCGACCAATCTTATGTCAGTGGCTAAAATAACTGAAAAAGGAAACAGTGTTGTTTTCACAAAAGATAAAGCGTATATCAAAAATGACAAAGGCCAAATATCCTTGACTGCTGATAAAATAAATGGTCTATACTATGTCATGAATTGTGAAAAAGCGAATGTGGCTCGAACTGCTGACACTGATCTCCAGAAATGGCATCAAAAATTAGGTCATTTAAATGAAAGTGACTTGAAATTGGCTGCAAAGCGAAAACTTATAAAAGGTCTAGAGCTGCAGTCTACAGACAAACTACCCAATTGTGAAGTATGCATAAAAGGGAAGATGTCACGATTGCCATTCAAGTCTGTAGAAGGACCCCAATCTACACAGCCTCTGGAAATAATCCATACTGATGTTTGTGGCCCAATACAGCCTGAAACTCTAGCAGGAGCTAGATATATACTAACATTTATAGATGACTACACAAAATATTGTGTCATATATTTTATTAAAAACAAAAACGACGTGTTCGAGAAATTCAAGGAATACAAGAACAAAGTCGAGAAATTCCATGATAAATATAAAATAAAGAATTTGCAATCGGACAACGGAACCGAGTACCGTAATAGAGAATTTGATTCTTACCTAAAAGAATACGGGATTAAACGTAGATTAACTGCACTGTACACCCCACAGCAAAATGGGCAGAGTGAAAGAAAGAATAGGTCCCTATTGGACAAGGCCCGATGCTTAATGATTGAAGGAAACTTACCTCAAAATTTGTGGGCGGAAGCGGTATATACAGCTAATTACCTAATAAATCGAAGTCCGGCAAAAGCCCTGAAAGAATGTACACCTTATGAAAAATGGACTGGACGTACACCATCAGGGAACCATCTCCGTGTTTTTGGATGTAAAGCTTTTGTTTTGAACAAACATAGAAGAGGAAAATTTACACCAAAAGCGACTGAAGGAATTTTCGTTGGCTATGCTCAAAATGCCAAAGGATATCGAATCTATTTACCAGAAAAAGACGTTGTTATAATAAGCAGAGACGTGAAGGTCATTGATAGATTGTATTATAACAACGATAGCGCTGAAAATGATAGTAATTACAATAAACTTTTCGGCGAACAGGAACAGCTGCAACCTGAAAGAGAGGAGAAAAGAAAGAAAAAAGGGTACAAACCTAGTGTTGATATTGAAATCGTTAAGACGCCTGCAGATCCAGTTCCTGAAAATAATTTTCCGGGTAATATTGAAAATCCTACCAGTCACGAAGAGGTAAATGAAACTTTGAGTCAGAATAGAAGACCTCAAAGGCAAAGAAAAGCTCCTATCTGGCAAAAAGACTATGTCTTAAATCAAGAAGAATCATCTTCGTCTTCTGATGAATACCAGGAGGTATCAGATGGAATAGCTGATATAGATGAAATTACATATTTATGTGAAGTTGATAACAAGAATGGAAAAGACAAAGAATGGCGCGAAGCTATAAAAGCTGAAATAAGGGCACATATTAAAAATGGTACATGGCAAGTTATGAAAAAAGATGTAAATAATAAAAACATCGTAGATTTCAAATTAATACTCAAAGAAAAAGCGAACAACGTAAAAAAGGCTCGTCTTGTTGCACGAGGGTTCACACAAAGACCTGGCATTGACTACAATGAAACTTGGGCACCAGTTGCCAAGCTAAGTTCAATAAGACTACTACTTGCGACGGCTGTCCAAGAAAATTTGAAACTTCATCAATTAGACGTCACAACTGCTTATCTAAATGGCGATCTTGATGAACAAATAATAATGAAAAAGCCAGAGTTTTTGGAAGAGTATGTTACAGAAATTCTGATCGATGAAAGTGAAAAAGAAGATTTAACTATTTTCTATAAAGCAAAGAAAATGTTGGAAGACATTACAAAGATAAAAGGAGAAAAAGTATGCCTACTCAAGAAAGCTTTATACGGACTTAAGCAATCCGGCCGACAATGGTACAAAAAGCTAGACAATGAATTAAAGAAACTTGGCTTCGTCTCGTCAACAGCTGATCCATGTATCTATATACTAGAGAAAGGAAGAGCTAAAGTCCTTCTTGGATTATACGTTGACGACATGCTAATGGCATATTCTTGTAAACAATTGTTTACAGAAATAAATGAAAAATTAAAGACAATATTTGAAATGAAAGATATTGGACCTGTAAAAGACTTTGTGGGAATTGAAATAAAACTAGAAGAAGGCAAAGTAGAACTTAAACAGGAAAAGTATATAGAAAAACTGCTTATCAAATTTGGAATGGAGGATTGTAAACCGAGCGTTACGCCAATAGAGCCTCGTTTCAAATTAGAAAAAGGAAAAGGTGTTGAAAACTTACCCTACCAAAATCTGATCGGATCTTTAATGTTTTTAGCTGTTGCCACGCGTCCCGATATTATGTTTGCGGTCAGCTATCTGTCACAATTTAACAACTGTTTCGGGAACGAGCACTATAAAGCGGCAAAAAGAATCCTAAGATATTTAAAAGGAACAAAAGCAATGGGGGCTAGTTTCGAAAAAACCGAAAATAAAGAAATAATTGGTTATGCAGATGCCGATTGGGCAGCTTGCACCATCGATAGACGCTCATATACTGGATATTGTTTTATGATGGCAAATGGAGTCATTAGCTGGGAATCCAGGAAACAAAGAGCAACAGCGATGTCAACTGCAGAAGCAGAATATATGGCCATGTCAGATGCAGTGAAAGAAGCACTTCACTTGAGAATACTTCTGAGAGACATGACTGCACTAAAGCAGGATAAAATAATGATTTTTAATGACAATCAAGCTGCGTTAAAACTGTGCGAAAATGCTATAATAAGCAGTAAGACAAAACATATAGACATTCGCATCCATTTCTTGAAAGAGCATATATCGAATGGGACAATAACAGTCAAATATAAGGAGACATCAAAGATGCTCGCAGATCTCCTGACAAAGGGAATGGCTGGTCCTCGCCACCTGGAATTAAGGAGATGCCTAGGAATACGATAGCATCGTTGTGAGGAGGAGTGTTGTAAATATACGAACTACGCACAACACAGCTATCGCCAAAGAGGCTGTGCACCATAGATGGAGCAGTCACATCAAGTGTCAATGCCTGTCTATTGGTGTCCGACTTGTGTGAAAAATATCATAAAATGTATTTCGTTATGTTTCCATAAAAATATTATTCTTCTACTTCTTCTTCTTCTTCTTCTTCGATTTGTAGGATAACCCAACAGCCTACCCCCGAAAGGGTGATTGGGCCATATCCACCACGCTGGCCCAGTGCGGATTGGTGGATTATAGTGTAGTCATGTTATAAAGTTAGGTTATTTAGGTTATTCTTTTTAAATTAGATATTATATTGGTAAATAAATAAATAGAAAATTTAAAATTGAATAATCCGCGAAGTAATTATACTTCATACTAATATTTTAAATGCGGAAGTATGTTAGTTTATACCTCTTTCACGCATCAACAAAACCCAAGCAAACCCACGGTTCAAAATGATTTTTTGCATAGAGATAGCTCGGAAGTGAGTTAGACGTGTGAGTCCGGAAAATGTACTGTATACGACATTACTTCTACAAGGACATTCCAAGGACATGCGACATTCTTTCTAGTACCTTCTACAAGGTATAGCTTGGTTTAGGTAGTAGCGTAAGAACGATTTGACAAAACACTTCAACAGATCTCTTAATCTTTTTGTTACGGGTCGAAGGTGGCCAAAGCTCG
Organism: Agriopis marginaria; assembly: GCA_932305915.1. Lineage (NCBI taxonomy): Eukaryota > Metazoa > Arthropoda > Insecta > Lepidoptera > Geometridae > Agriopis > Agriopis marginaria. Next base: position 1,008,652 of record OW029919.1, read on the forward strand.
CTCTTCGAACAAAGAAACGTTCGAAGGTGGTCATAGTGGTACCACAAATTGAGTTCCATGTTAAGAAGGATACAATTATTCTGGGATTTTGTCTTTTTCATTGCCATTAATCATCATAAACATTGCTTGACTACAAACGTAGTCAACCCACCGAATAACATGTGAGTAACCAGTGTTGCCAGTCACCAGGATCCCCACCGTTTATTTCTGGCGCAGCCTCGCCGCTGACGTGAAAGGGCGCACAAACGAATAAAAAAACAGTTCCGTTTGTTCATAACAGGGAGTTTACAGCGAAACAGGGTCTTTTTACTGCGCCCGACAACGCGCCATATTTGCCCGGCTGCCTCTTTCTTTGTGATTTTTTGTCACTCTGTTTCGGTGTTTTCGCGCTACAATGCGTTTTCGAAATATGGGTATCGGATTTATTTTCGAGATAAGGGTCGAACAATGGCAACACGGAAGATGGGAAAGCAACAGTAATACAAAAGATAAAGTCGTCGGGAACGTGGAAATGTTTTTGTATTAAAATTCGCAGCGCGAATATCATAATGTGTACGAGATTGATTGATGGTTGAGGAGGTTCCTGGGAATAATGCGGACTGTATAGTCCGACTCCGTGGGCAGTTACAAATGAAAACGCGGGGAGGAACAGACTTCCTCATTTTATTTTGAAAACCTATTGACAAAGAATCGTATTCCCAGTGTCAAAGATGGTTTTCCACAAAGTAACGCCCGATTCAATCAACTAGAGAAAATATGATGCCACAAACTTTCAAAATACTACATAGTCGTTTCCCATTAGATGAAATCGTGGTTAAATACATGTTATGCTTGTGTCTCAGTGTAAAATAAACACTGGCCAAGAGAAAAGAAAGAAAACATTTTTTTTTTTTTTTTTTTTTAAGAGCAAGTCGGACTCACGCACCGAGAGTCCCGTTGATACCCTTTGGGTATAAAACCCTGAAAAAAAACAATTTCATAGAAAAAAAAGCTTGTGTATATTAGGTATAATTTGTAGAAGCTTTTTTTTTGTTAGGATGATACAACGACGTATCACGTAACGTAATTTTTATGCTGGGTACGACTAACGACTCGGTCTGATTGTATTTAGAATTGTTGTATTTATTCAACGGTTTATACGGGCACTAAGCAAGCAAGTGCAACTGTGTTTGTATAATAAAATAAATAGCTTAGTTTTTACTATTGAAACTATAAAAAAAAACGGTTTATATGGGCACTAAGCAAGCAAGTGCAACTGTGTTTGTATAATAAAATAAATAGCTTAGTTTTTACTATTGAAGCTATAAAAAAAACGGTTTATATGGGCACTAAGCAAGCAAGTGCAACTGTGTTTGTATAATAAAATAAATAGCTTAGTTTTTACTATTGAAGCTATAAAAAAAAACTGTTTATATGGGCACTAAGCAAGCAAGTGCAACTGTGTTTGTATAATAAAATAAATAGCTTAGTTTTTACTATTGAAGCTATAAATAAATAGCTTAGTTTTTATTGTTAGTTAACTTGTATTTTGTTAAGTTAATAAAAGCACTATCCGTTTTTTTTTACTTAGTCATAAATAACGTGAATTCACATATTTTGCGACGTGAGGTGATTGATTCCAATATAAACCATCAGTTAAATCCTGGGAGTCAGCAGTGGGTTGCGAGGTTTCGCGGATCGATCAATGTGCCGGTGAGATTAGATAAACAGGGCTGTACCGGTGCCTTGCCTCCAGCTACCGAGTCATGCCAGGGACAGGCTGGTGGATGTGGTATCTGACAGCTTGGAGGTGGAGCAGTCGTTACTTAGCTCAGCACTACTTTAAGCCTGTATTCTGGGCTCAGCAAAAGCAATTCTTGGCATGTTGTAATCTTTACCGTTAATACTATCTGTTTAAGGTGGTTCGATTCACCTATGGCGGGAAATTTAAATTTTAAACAGTTTTTTGGTCCTAGCAATCAGGCCAGGTAATTATTTTTAAATAACAGTGTTTGCGCATAATGTTGGCTGTTCTTTACATTATAATGTACAATTATTTAACAGTAACGCACCATATTGCTTACATTTGTGAATAAACCGTTTGAAACAGCAAAAATTTGTTTATTCACAAATGTAAGTAATAATGTGCATTAGAGATAAATAGCTTTACATGATTTTGTAAAGAATAATAATCAATCTGCGCAAACATCATGGTTGTTTACAATAATTATCCAGTCTAGCTACAAGGACAAGAAAACTGTTTGAAATTTGAATTTCCCGCCATTTGTGCAACGAACCACCTTAAATAAGAGCGGTAGATACTAAAAGAGTAGCGAATAAATACCACAGTGTTTTTTATTTAACTGACAGTCAAAGATTTCATAATAAAAGATCTTTGCTTACAGTATTATGCGTTAGAGCATATTGTTTTGAGCATCTTGTGTCATATTTTGTAGGGATAATATCATAGTGACATCTCGTCTCTATAATCAATATGTCCGGCCTACCATGACCTATGGTACTGAGAAGTGGACGCTTCGAAACTTTGTTTCTCTCTACTTTCTAGACGTCGTAAAAAGGGTGGAACTGGGCAGGACACACGGCCAGACGTAATGATGGGAGGTGGTGTACAGAAGTGACCACGACAGCACACTTTACATCATCTGGTAATTTGCTAAACCTACTGTCAACCACAAAAAAGCAAACAATGGTGTGATCGTAATTTTTAAACTTTCAAAATTTGAACACATGTTTAAATGTTTATCGGGACTTATCACGTATTATTTTATTTAGGTAAAAATAGGTACCTTTCTTCTCGCGGGATTCACCCGCAGTTTTCAGTCAGCTCGTGACCACGGCCATTGTAACATGGTCGAAACGTCGAGCGAAAGGTACCCATTTTTGGCTAAATAAAATAATACGTGATAAGTCCCGATAAACATTTAAAACAAATGGTGTGATCTGCGATAAAACAAGTGTCATGATTTCTAACTTATTTCAATTATTTCTTTGTGATTTCTTGGTTTTAAACTATTTGGTATCTAATTTGACTAACAGTCTTTTTATTTAAAATGGCGGTTGGAAACGTGTTGAGTCGGGGGTCTCGGCAATAGTGCGAATAGTGGGGGTAGGAAGAAGATAATGCGGTAGGATGTTGGAAAAAGGGACTTTAGTCTGGCTTGAGCGTTGATACCTAAAGCATATTGGTCTGAAAACTGTAATAAGTAGGAATAAAGAATATGAATAAAGTTATATAAAAGTGAGAACTGTAACACAAGTGTAACTTGAAATCAGCAGTTTCCTCTCTTCCCAAACAAACTTACCGTTACAAGGTAGTACGCTATTACTGTAGGCTTTTTCTAACATCTGCGATTACATAAAAGTGCTATCGAAGATTTGCCTCCTCCCTCACAGCGAGCTGTGCAGAGGTTGGCGTCCCCGCGTACCGAGGAAACGATCAATCAACCGGCAGCTAGTCGCAGCTGAAAACAATATAGCGCTCGGCTTAGATTGAACGCCTGCTATTGTCTCTGTATACACTACTCTACGTACACAATGCTTATACTTATACGCTGTACGCTAATAAATACGCATCGGTTTTTGTAACTATCTTGTCGAATGCGGTGGAATGAATGTTCCTTTGAAATCAGTCCCGATCAAGAAAGATTATAATTAAGAAAGAGTATACACACATCACATCATCAGCCATTAAATTTCCACTGTTGAACAAGGCCTCCCTCTTAGTGAGGGGTGTTGCCATAATCCCCACGCTTGGCAGGCGGCTTGGGGATCGCAGTACGTTCACCGTGTACTAATAGGACGCTGCTGCCCATCCTCCGGTGGTTCTGGTCGCAGTTTTAGAAACATATCCGGGTCCAGAAAGAGTATAGTGATGATATAATTGCTATGAAAGATGCAATTCTTTGCAGCTATGTCGGTGACTGTAGTTCTTCAGCAAATATCCCCGTGCCGGATTCTATCGCGCAAAGAAACTCCGAGCATAGCTCTCTCCATTGCCCGCTGTGCGACTCTGAGTTTATTCGAAAGGTTCCAGTAGTTAAGGACCAAGTTTCAGTACCATATGTCATCACTAAGCAACACACTGGTTAAATTTTGGGTGATCAAAGAAAACTAATATTGAAACATTTTTCGAAACGAAAAATTAAATAAAACGAGCTTTTGTAGCCAAGTCATGGTGATCCTTAGAATTGGTTATCATAATTGAATGCGTATAACATATTAAAAAAAAAAAAAAAATGCTATATTGATATACAAACTTAACTTAGTAGTCGACAATAAGTTTCTATTTACCAACTACAAAATGTAAGTTTGTAATTGTAAAACATTTATTTATTTAACGTCAAATTACCAACCTTAGGATTTTTTCCTTTATATGTGCTATGAGACCTTGCCTTTTGCTAAATTTCATGATTATGGCTTTACGGGAAGTACCCTATAGGTTTTGATTCCATTATCGCATAACATGCGACATAAATGGTCATATCTCATGATTGCGTTGACTTACACGTTTGATTTTTCACAGCTGAAAGAAACCATAGTTTTAAATGTTTATCGGGACTTATCACGTATTATTTAATATAGGTAAAAAAATATGTACCTTTCGCTCGACGTTTCGACCATGTTACAATGGCCGTGGTCACGAGCTGACTGAAAACTGCGGGTGAGTCCGGCGAGGAGAGCGGGTGTTTTGCTCTCCTACCCTCACTTGATCTTGAAAAATCGCAGGGTAAAAATTAGAAACCATAGTCTCTATACATTTCAATTTGAAACCTCTACTCGTTCTTGAGAAAAAGGGTCTTGACAGATGGACAGACGGACAACAAAGTGATCCTATAAGGGTTCCGTTTTTTCCTTTTGAGGCACGGAACCCTAAAAATTCAACTCCGTAGGATAAGTGGCAGTGGTTCTAATTTAGCTTGCAAGATTTTATTTAAATAAACAAACACAAACATTGCAGGTTAAAAACGAGCTTGTAAAAGAGGTGCTGGTCTAGAGTTATTCAATAAAACAACAACGCACTCACCACCTTTGCATAGCTGTCTAACTCATCATAAAACGATGCTAAAACCGCTACGAACACTCGCAATACAACGGTATCCCTGGAGGAAAATGTTACACTTTTATCTCAGGAATAAACTGCAATTTGGTCCGTTGAAGCGTCACGTGACCGCGCCGTCATAAAGTGCAACGGCCGGTGGTGTTGGAGGTTGCACTCTTTTTCACAAAAACTATAAAATGCACAGAGAAATAGTTCTTGAAAAACAAAAGTGTAACCAAGTTACCACACGCGCAACAATGTATGCGCGCAGACTAGGGCCTATAAAAACTGCAAGTGAGAATAAAAAAATACTTTACAGTCAGCTTATTTCATAAATCATCGTCATCATTTCAGCCATAGGACGTCCATTGCTGGACCTAAGCCTTCCCCCACATCATCAGCCATTAAACGTCCATTGCTGAACAAAGGCCTCCCTCTTAAAAAAGGGGTGTTGTCACAATCCCTACACTTGGCAGGCGGCTTGGGGATCGCAGTACGTTCACCGTGTACTAGAAGACGCTGCTGCCCATCCTACGGTGATTCTGGCCGCAGTTTTAGGACATACCCGGGTCCCCCCGTTCCCCATCCTCCAAGCCTCCCCCTTGGATCTCCAAAAGGGCCGGTTGGAAGCCCTATGACTATATCCAATGGCTGAAATGATGATGATGATGATTTTATAAATGCCAATAAGAACGATAATCTGAAAGATAGTCTGCGTCGCGTGAATCTAACCAGGGCGCGTACAACAGCCCCAAAAGCATTCTAACTTTAATCATAATTTGAATTTCGTCTTGCTTTTCCAGTAGCAGAAAAAGCGAGACAACGTTTAAAGTAACATTCAAATAAGATTTTTTTAACTCCCGACGCAAAAGAGGGGTTTTGTAAGTAATGGGTGAATCGGTGTGGCGGTGTATCTTGTGGCATTGTAGCTCCTAAACGGCTGAATAATTTTGTTTTAGTTTTTTTGGAATGTGACTTGATCGAAGGTGTTCTTAGCTATATATAATTCACTAAAATCTGATAGCTCGTTTCACAGAAAAGAGAATCAGAATCAGAATAAATTTATTGCAATAACTGTGTACAAAAGATGTTCTTATTAACTAGAGTATCAACAGATTACCCATTTCGGGCGTGCAATTTTTATGTATAAAACTAACTAAAAACTAAATAATAATTAGGTACACGTAAAGAGAAGTAAATAGAACGGATATGAGAAGTAAAATCTGTTACCAGGCATTATGAGTGAACCTTGATTGGACATTCTTATTTAGATCAACGCGTCGAATTCGGCTACACAGTTGCTGACTGATTTCGAATGACTGATGTTTCGTTTATATGGGTGCAACTGGATACAACGCCTCGATAGCCGTTCTAGTTTAAAAAAAAATACTTATGTGGGTCGTTTGAATATAATCAGCTCTTTTATCGTAAAAAACTTATTGAGATAATGGTACGCCCCCAGATCTACAATTTTGCGATCTTTGTAGTTATTCCTCTGTAAGTTTTGTACTTACAGTATAAGTGTTGCGGTGTCACGTGACCACTCGCCGTGACAAAATTTACTGCCGATGTTTATTGAGCGAATGGAGTTTCTGTCTCTGTATCTTGGAGTGTTTGAAATAGAGATATTTTAAAACCTGGTTTAAAACTGCGGTGTAAGTTGCAGTGATGGGGTCACGTAATCGCAGCTGTTGTTTATGCGACACGTGACATTGTGAGAGTCGCTGGCATCCAGTGGATGCAAAAGGCAGGCTGTCTTTCATAGTCATAGTCATAGTACTTTATTGGTAACAAATTACAGGTACACGTCACAGAAAATAATTGATAATAAAATAATTTAAAACTATTACAATAATTATAAAAGAAATCACATTCAGTTAGTGTTAGTGTTAGTTAGTTCGTTCAGTGTGGAGGCTAAGGGGGGAGGCCTATGTTCAGCAGTGGACGTCTTCTGGCTGATGATGATGATTATGATGATTATCTCTCCTCTTACTAGATAAGTATGAAGAGATTCGTAGACGAACGAAGGTTACCGACATAGCCCACCGGATTAGCAAGTTGAAGTGGCAGTGGGCAGAGCACATGGCACGCAGAACAGGTGGCCGATGGGGCTGAAAGGTTGCCGAATGGAGACCACGGACCGGCAAGCGCAGCGTAGGACGTCTTCCCACGAGATTGACAGACGACATAAAAGAGACCGCAGGGAAACGCTGGATGCACGCTTCCGTCCCTTTTGGAGATCGATGGGGGAGGCCTATGTCTAGCAGTGGACGTCCTACAGCTGAAATGATGATGATGTAACTCACAAATCTGGTAGCATTTTGTGGTATACATCATCATCATCATCATCATCAGCCAGAAGACGTCCACTGCTGAACATAGGCCTCCCCCTTTAACCTCCACACTGAACGACAGCCTGCCTTTTGCATCCACTGGATGGCCGCGACTTTCACAATGTCGTCGGTCCATCTAGTGGGAGGCCTCCCTACGCTGCGTCTTCCGGTTCGTGGTCTCCACTCCAGAACCTTTCTTCCCCATCGGTTATCAGTTCTTCGAGCGATGTGGCCTGCCCATTGCCACTTCAACTTGCAAATTTTAACAGCTATGTGGTATTGCAACCTTTTAAATTTGCTCCCTATCACTATATTTCAATTAAAATTTTACTATGAAACTGACGTGATTTTTTACCGTTATTACTGTATGTTTTTTTTGTATGTTTATTATGCGATTACTCCGCCTCTTACTAATTGGTTTTGATTATTCTTTATTTGTTTTATAGATCACACTTCCAAGGTAGTCTCATATTTTATTGAAAAAAAATTTTGATCAATGTATTTGTAAGTCAGCGCTTCAAGAAAAAATCAACGAAAACGATATACACAGATAACGTTTTCCCCTCAGCACGTGGTTCCCTTCAGCATAAGTTTTGATGATTACTTTCAATTACTGTTTTAACTGTAAATTTTCTTTTTCTTGAAGTCAGTATATTTGTCAAAAATTTCACTTTATTATATTACAATCTTTAATTTAACTTGCCCTGTTAGTATGTATATTTTTTTTTTCCTGGGCTAGCGCCTTTATTAACTAAACAAAATACAAGCTAAAACTAAAACTACAAATACAGTTTGACTGCCCATAGACCGTTGAAAGTCTAAAGACAATCCAAATGCTCAAACCCACTACCAGTTGGCAGCGTACCCAGCATGCTGGCGGCATTACCACGTTGAATGGCAATGCTTATGCGTTGAGCCAGAAACACGCCAGCATTTTGGTCACGCGTCGCATTAACCAGGCGCTCTGAAAGATTTTTGAAAATGAGGTGAGCTCCCGGTCCCCAAGGGCCCAATGTCTCGACCCCAAACGCCTCAAATATGAAACCACTGCCGAGGTTAGCATATTTGAGTCGCTTGTGCTGCTCTGCCGAATTGGCAGCCGCGCCAGCCCTACCCTGTGTCTCAGGAAGATGTGACGGCGCCAAAGTATTATATGTGCGTGAGAAAAATCTTGCATTTGAAATTAGACAAATTATCTATAACCGACTGAGCTGAAATTAGGCGCACACGTTTATTTTGGATGACAATGCATGGTTAGCTAAATGACGTCATTCTAAATCCAATATGGCGGACTCGCAAAGATGGCGGACCAGTTATTTTTTTTGCCTTTATATGGGTATCAAATGAAAGGGTTTGCTGAGAATACCATAAGCGAAAAAGAAGAAAAAAAATATTTTTCGTGGTTTTCGTAGTTTTGGTTGCTAATAATAATATATAATAATCATATATTTTCAAGTATCATAGACTGATACAAATAAAAAAAAAACAATATCAATGGAAAATAATAGTAATAGTAGCTAGTCACATTACATTAATAATAATTATTACCAATTGAAATTTAAAATAATCAAACTAAAAATGTCAACATTATACAATAAATTAATTATGTCAAAGTAATAGTCATGCATATCAGTACCTACCAGCGAAACAGCCGGACGCGTACATTTAACTTGAAAAATATCGCCGAATGCGGTTGAAACTATAGTCGGAGTAACCAGCTTAATTATACGTGATTAATTCTCGTATCAAATAAATAAAAACAATCCTTCAATCACTCTCATAAAAAAATTGCCAGTTCAATTCAATCATTTCAACTTTACCAAATTGATCAGATTTTTATCGTAAATGGCGCACAAATCAAACGTACAAAAAAAATAATTACGTGCGTCAAAAAATACAAAAATAATAGGCTTGCGTTTGACCACCAACTCACCTGATATTAAGCGATAATGCGGTCTACGATGCACGCTTGCATAGAAGAAACCGATTCACTCACGATTTGAAGACATGGAATACCCATTCAGGCAGCGCATTCCACAGACTAGAAATTCGCACATAGGTGGAATTAAAGCGCTTCATACGGGTTTTTGGAATATCAAACATGAAACCATTACCAAAAAGATAAACCAAGTACATTTTGTCATGTTATTTTAACAGGGAACGTTATAAAAAGAAAACAACTAGTTAATTTTTGTAACAACAATAAAAAACTTTCAACACTAAAACCGTTTTATAAAAGTATTTACGCTGGTGTTTACACAAAACCGGCAATTTCCCTCCAAGGCCGCGAACACTTCAAAATATGACACGTCCAAAAGGGCCGCAATAAAAAAGGGTAATGACCATTGTGTGTTACAGTTGAAGAAAATTCTCACATTCCTTATACAAGAGTAAGAGCAACGTTTACGAGGCACTTAATAAGAATAGCGCTTAACGACACTAAAAATTCATTTATTGCCGTTTCACTGAACGTAAAAATTTAGTTTTATGAGTGGTAGTGTAAACGTTGAGCGATGCGCGAGCGACGCGCGAACTGCGCTCGACATGGCTTGATACTTTATTGCATATCTCTAGTACACTATGTCCTAGCTTTTCATGTATAAAAATATGGTTAATGGAATAATTTTGTTTCAGGTTTTTTTACAATAATGCGGCAGTCTATTGAGGACTAGCTTAGGCGCTACTGAAGCCGGTAAGTAAATTTATTCTGTTATTTTTAAATAATCGAATGACGAGATCTGCCCATAATAATTGCAGCAAAACTTTAGTTTAATGAGGACTATATCAAAATTTTCCCCGCCCACTACCTATCATGTTTTAAATGTTTATCACGTATTATTTTATTGAGGTAAAAATAGGTAGTCAGTGGTGTGTGTCGTAGTGACAACCCTGCGATTTTTCAACTGGACACTGATTTTTCCTTACGGACAACTGCTATTGCGGCACCTAATCTGCTCAGTTGGAAAATCACGCGAACGTGAACCTTATCGCGACCAGATACGGTTTGCGGTCGCGTGATTTTCCAACCGAGCGGATTAGGTGCCGCAATAGCAGTTATCCGTAAGGCCCCAGGTGAGGGTAGAAGAATAAAACACCCGCTCTTCTCGCTACAATCACTCGCAGTTTTCAGTCAGCTCGTGAGCACGGCCATTGTAACATGGTCGAAACGTCGAGCGAAAGGTACATATTTTTACCTAAATAAAATAATACGTGATAAGTCCCGATAAACATTTGAAACATGTTTTCAAATGGCGATAGTTTAAAAAATACCATTACCTATCATTTCACCAATCCATTAAAAAACATATCTATTAAAAAATCATTAGTTGTATTAACAACTAAGAATTTGAGATAAAACAAGCATCAGAGCGCGTCTTCGGATTTTAGCAGTTAAAACATAATGATAATAATAGCTTATATAGGTAGTAATAAACATCTAATTAAGGTATAAAATACAACCAAACCAAAATATGATTCTAACAATATTCTAACTTAGACATAATTTCGTTATTTTTTTAACTTTAACAAAAACGAATAATAATATATATAACAAACATGAGATACGTCTCCATTCTTACGACCTTGTATGCTACTTTATATGTATGTGTACCTACCATGTTCTGACAAATAAATATTCTGAATTTGAAAAATTGAAAATCATAGCAAGAACCGATATCAAACACGTCATCAGCCTGTAAACGTCCACTGCTGAACAAAGGCCTCTCTCTTAGAGAGGGGTATTGCCATAATCCCCACGCTTGGCAGGTGGCTTGGAGATCGCAGTACGTCACCGTGTACTAATAGGACGCTGCTGCCCATCCTCCGGTGGTTCTTGTCGCAGTTTTAGGACATACCCGGGTCCCAGAACCAATATATAAAAAGTATGTCTAAAATGTGAGCCTCTTAAACCAAATTTGACGGTTTTCAATAAAAAAAAAATCAGTTAAATTACAATATTTGAGCTGGAAAAAAATACATGTCACAGATACATCTGTGTTTGAGTTTGTGATTTGGTTCAAAACACGATGGAATAAAATTTCCTCGATAAAAAAAATCTGAAACAAAGTCGACTTAGTTTATTTTTTTAATTTTTTGCTCTAATGAAAGCTCGTAACAACCTAGAAATTGCATTTACTGAAAGGCAATTTTATTCAACATTCTTTTATTTGGATAGATTTTTGATAGTGAATAGTGTCGTTTTTTTGTGAAATTAAAAGCGTAAAAAGGACGCGAGAATTTACGCGCGCCGCGTTCAGTGCCGCGCCAGGCGTCATCGAGGTCGGACCTATGCTCGTTTTTGTCGTTGCACTCCCCCCGCGGGCGTCCTGACTCTAGCATGGCGTCGCTGTAACTTGGCGGGGGCTGAGGGAGCGTTTTGTTGCCTACGCGACTCGGATAACCGCCCGTTAATCCATGCTTATAGCACAGACCACTTCATTTGTCTCTCTCGCAGATGGCACTGTGCCCGCTCTAATACAATATCGAGGGCGTAATGCTTCGACAAACAGAACGTGTCTTAGCACGATTTAAGCCAGCGCTGCTTTGGCCGTTCCATCTATATTTACTTAATGCCGTTTAGAAGAAAATAAATCAGTACGAAACTCTATCGTCAAAGCTCCGGCAAACTGCACGTAGCTCAGCACAATTTGCTTTGGCTATTCCATTTGGCGCTTCGATTGCTCTATTAAATGAGGTATAATGATTGAATCTAGTTTAAACCAGAAAAAGTACTTAGACTTCTTTCTACAGTCGTTTGTAGGCTATGACACTGCTTAAACTCTCCAACAGGCATTGGGTCCAACTATATCGCATGTAATAAAATAGGGTATTTGACTGATTTAACGAAGCCATCTTAAATTGTTTATTATATTAAAATAAAGTAATCTTGTGATTTAATCTTCATAATTACAGTATTTGTGTTTTAAATGAAAAATCTAAATTTGAATTTTTAAACTACCGCGTAAACTTTGCCATTTATGGGGCCACGTGACATTAGTGACGTCACACATAAGCAAACTAGTTCTTCTTGCCATATTTTTTTTGCCTCTATTTACTTTTGTGTGACGTCATAAGGAAATTCGACCTATATAGTGTTTGCAGTCAAGTAACGTGATCAATGAAGATCATATTTTTAACAGACTTCCAAAAAGAGGCGGTTATCAATTCGACTATATGTTTTTTTTAATGTATGTTTGTTACCTGAGTACACCGCCAATTTAGAATTGTTTTTGATGATTATTTTTTTGGTTGGTAGGTCATATCTCCATAGGTGGTCCCATAATTTTTTATCGACATTGATTCAGCGCTTTTTCAAAAATCTACAAAAAACATGACGAACGAAACATGAGTAACGAATTCAATGTACAATGTAAACATTGTACAGTGCCACCAACTTAGCTGTTAAGGTGGGCAAAATTGGAACTACAGTTATTTCTTGGTGAATTTCAGACTTTGTTCTCCACTAGCGACGCTGTCAACTGAACAGCAAACATAGAGGAACTGTTCCTACAACTGAACTTCAAAAAACAAAGAAGTGTCTCCCTGGCGACCGGGCCCTGTTGTTTTTCGTGAATTTTTATGACCATGGATACAAAGTATTTCAGTCGTAATATTAAACAATATTTTCTACTTTTTAGTGTCAGTTGGGACCCGGGTATGTCCTAAAACTGCGACCAGAACCACCGGAGGATGGGCAGCAGCGTCCTGTTAGTACACGGTGAACGAACTGCGATCTCCAAGCCGCCTGCCAAGCGTGGGGATTATGGCAACACTCCTCTCTAAGAGGGAGGCCTTGTTCAGCAGTGGACATTTAATGGCTGATGATGTGTGTCAGTTTGTAAATGTAGGTATAGTCATGAAGTCGGTTCTTTTTTTTATAGGTCAATGTTTTTTTTCTAATAATTCTAATTATTTTTATTATTTTGTATTTTTCTGTAAATTGGTACTATATTTGTTTAGTTAAATAACTAAAAAAAAAACTTCTTGGGTTACACCATCATAAATTATATTTATAATGCAGTCAAATACTCTATTACAAGGTGCCTCATAGCAAAGTTTTGATATTTGATTTCTGATTGCAATGCAAGTTGCATACTTTGTAGCGCGATGGCACAGCGTAAAAACACAAAAAGGTCCTTACAGAGTCTACCTACCATGCGATTTACTCTTACTTTCAAGAATAATACGTACACCTAAGTACCGGGTATTTAGCCCTCATCAGGGCGGCTGCAGGAAGCCGCGCTGGGCACATTAATCACGGAGACAAAGGGCTGTATTGTAGCAGCGCTGTTTCAAGCCGAGGGATGTACTTGCGACCTTGGAGAGGCTGTGAGGCTTCGACCAAAATAATATGAATGGACGGGCCCAGAAGAAGCGCATTTTTGGAGATGAGCGCCGGCTCTCACTTGTTTTCAGTCGGTCTCTAGCCGTAGGAAGTGCGACACGCGTCTATTGTTACATGATAACGAAACATCTTACAAAATTATGCTTTCGTGTGCTTTCCCGAAGTGTAAATACACATTAAAAAACCGCTATCTATTTTTTGTAAGAAATTTACTGTACATGGTTATAATTAGGTGTTGAAGTATATGTCCAACGGTTTTGCCTCATTTTTACTGAGCAAGTTCAATGGTTATGGCCCGTCCATTCATTTTATTTTGGTCGAAGCTGTGAGGTACATGTTTTAAATGTTTATCGGGACTTATCACGTATTATTTAATATAGGTAAAAAATATGTACCTTTCGCTCGACGTTTCGACCATATTATAATGGCCGTGGTCACGAGCTGACTGAAGAGCTGAGCTGGCTGTGAGGTAGGTACATGTTTGTAGCGGAGGGTTTCGTCAAGATTTCACCGAAGTTATTTAAAATCTGGTGGACGAAATTGGCACAACAGCGCGAGAAACTCATCTGTAGAGGTCTAGGAACTATAGGTATAGGGACCGGGAGCTCACCTCATTTTCAAAAATCTTTCAGAGCGCCTGGTTAATGCGACGCGTGACCAAAATGCTGGCGTGTTTCTGGCTCAACGCATAAGCATTGCCATTCAACGTGGTAATGCCGCCAGCATGCTGGGTACGCTGCCAACTGGTAGTGGGCTTGAGCATTTGGATTGTCTTTAGACCTTCAACGGTCTATGGGCAGTCTAACTGTATTTGTAGTTTTAGTTTTAGCTTGTATTTTGTTTAGTTAATAAAGGTTGCCCAGAAAAAAAAGGAACTGTATAATTTCACTTGGACGGGATGTTTTCCTAGTAGTTTTCTTTTTGACTTTTAACTTACTTAAAAGCATGTGTTATAAAATGTCGGGTCGATAATTTTATCTCCGAACATTGGTTATTTCTACGGAGCTTCGTTCATTCGATTTTTTCTATAACCGCCAATTTTTGAACTAATATTAATTTAACTACAATTATGGCTTTGGCTACGGAACCCTGTCATATGCGTGTTTCGATACGCTCTTGGCCATTCATTTAACAATAGGAACACTATCAACGGACCAACAATTCTATTGATGTCAAAGAAATTTTTACATAGAGGTAATACAAGCTATACCTACCTACTTGCTTTTTTGCCGACGCGACGAATAGAATAAGTACTTTTTTTTATCGCTACACCTTAAAAAGTGGCCTTTCCAAAGCTTATTACTTTGTTTAATAAATTGCGACACCTCCAAAACTTTTAAAAATGCACGACCGTGATAATTCAAATTTCATGGTGATTCGAATAATTGATCTTATATATTAGAAACAAAAAGTTTTTATTAGAAATTCGTTGTAAATTGAGATTATTACGATCAAATAATCATTATTATAATTTCATCGCATCCATCAAAGAACAGACATCTCAAACCGCAATCTTAATTCCAAACTGTATAAT
Source organism: Agriopis marginaria (assembly GCA_932305915.1). Lineage (NCBI taxonomy): Eukaryota > Metazoa > Arthropoda > Insecta > Lepidoptera > Geometridae > Agriopis > Agriopis marginaria. Next base: position 1,023,900 of record OW029919.1, read on the forward strand.
TTGAAACTATCCTTCAACATCAAAGAGACAAGAACTAAGAAATTAATTTAGAAGATCTGCAGATACCTAACCAAGTGTAACACTGTTTCCTAAAGTTAGATTAGCATGATCCACTCCATCGGAACTATGATCAATCGGGATTCTACATTACAGGAGGAGGCAGGGCTGTCTCCCGCATACTTCTTCTATTCTAATATTATAAAGAGGAAAGATTTGATTGTTTGTTTGTTTTTTGTTTGTTTGTTTGCATTGAATAGGCTCCGAAACTACTGAACCGATTTGAAAAATTCTTTCACTGACGGGAAGCTACACTGTCCCCGGGTGACATAGGCTATAATCTATACCCGTGCGAAGCTGGGGCGGACCGCTAGTATTGTATTATAGCAAGAGACCGGAGAGAGTGGCAAAACAAAGAGAGGCCTATACCCAGCAGTGGATCACTCAGGACCGAATGATAATGATGATGATTCCTATTTAATCTATACTAATATTATAAAGAGGAAAGATTTGATTGTTTGTTTGTTTGTTTGTTTGTTTGTTTGCATTGAATAGGCTCCGAAACTACTGAACCGATTTGAAAAATTCTTTCACTTTTGGGAAGCTACACTATCCCCTGGTGACATAGGGTATATTATATTTTCAAAATAAATAGGGATCCTTACTAAAACTCCAATAATGTAACCCACGGTGTATAAAATAAGATTTACAATTTTTACTTCGCGTGTTTAACAGTTCTAAGACAGGACAACGTCTGTCAGGTCAGCTAGTTTTTTATAAAATGCGCGGCAAACAAGCTTGCGGTCCGCTTGATGGTAAGCAGAGACCGCCGCCTATGGACACCTGCAACACTAGCGGTGTGTTCTTTGAATTTTCCAAATCCGTTTATAAATGGCGGAGTTCGGAGGTAAAAAACATTTAAAAAAAAATGAATTCTGGGACATATCTGCACATTTTTGCACACACGGTCATCTGACCCCAAACTAAGCAAAGCTTGTAATATGGCTGCCAGAAACTGATATACGTACATATATATTTTTAAATACATACTTAAATAGATATTAACACCCAGACATAGAACAAACACAAATGTTCATCACACAAATGTTTGTCCTAGATGGGAATCGAACCCACGCCCCCAAGCACAGAAGATAGGTTCACTACCAACTGAGCCACCGGGGCAGTCTGAATTGAGAACCCCACCCCTTTTTGAAGCTCCCAAACAGCTTTACTGATTTTGATTTAATTTTGTTTGTTTGCAAGGTGACTTGATCGAGTGTTCTTAGCTATGATTCAAGAAAGTCTGTGGGCTTACTCTTGACACTCGATTTCAATCGTAATTTGGGATTGGGATCGAAAACATGCCATTTGGTACTCTTCAATCTCGTCAAGAGTACCGAAAGCATTGAGTTGAGTCGAATTTATTTAGTTCCATATTATTCCACCATTATCGGTTCCAATCGTGCGCTAGTTTAGAATTCAAGAGTACCAAAATGGCATGTTTTTGATCCCAATCCCAAATTACGATTGAAATCGAGTGTCAAGAGTAAGCCCACTGTTCAGCCGTTTGAAGATTACCAGCTCTTCATCATAATCAGCCTTTTAACAGTCCACTGCTGGTCTTTTAGCCTACCCTCGAAAGGGTGATTGGGCCATATCCACCACGCTGGCCCAGTGCGGATTGGAAAGCCTTCACCGAAAAGCCAGTGGTATGAAAATCCGTACATAAACTCCAAAGAGCTCATTGGTACGGGCCCGGGGTTTGAACCCGTGAACTCACGCTTTCAAGTCTAGCGATCTCCCAAATGGGCTACCACGGCTTTAGCTCTTATATCGAGGGTTTAAAAAAACAATTTATAATTTTTTTAATTCAATGTTGACATCCCTAATAGTCAATATGAACAGGACCAGACAAGGCATAAAACTTGGAAAATCGCCGGACGGTGGATCGCTGTTCTGTCAATAATTGATAATGGATGACGTCATTACGTCAGCGAGTGATTGATTGGCTGTTCCGGCATCGAACCCTCCCACCCCCCCCAGCGCTCCTGTGATGGAGCATTACGGGCTATTTAAAATGCTAGGTCCACAAGGTAATGGAACATAGTTCCTGAATAAATATGGGGGAGATGATGAGATGGAGTCCGCATTTTTGAGGAAAACGCGCGGTTATTATCGCTGACGTAGAGTATTTTGTTCGTTGATTTGTTTTATTTGTTGATATGTTGACTGCCCCGGTGGCTCAGTTGGTAGTGAACCTATCTTCTGTGCTTGGGGGCGTGGGTTCGATTCCCATCTAGGACAAACATTTGTGTGATGAACATTTGTGTTTGTTCTATGTCTGGGTGTTAATATCTATTTAAGTATGTATTTAAAAATATATATGTACGTATATCAGTTTCTGGCAGCCATATTACAAGCTTTGCTTAGTTTGGGGTCAGATGACCGTGTGTGCAAAAATGTCCCAGATGTCCCAGATATTTATTTATTTATTTATTTTGTTTAAGATTGTTGTCTGTACATAATAATATCATAAAGAGAAAAGATTTGATTGTTTGTTTGCATTGAATAGGCTCCGAAACTACTGAACCGATATGAAAAATTCTTTCACTGTTGGGTAGCTACACTATCTTCGGATGTTATAGGCTAAATTAGATTTTTTTTAAATAGGGATCCTTACTAAAACTCCAATAATGTAACCCAAGGTGTAAAAAAATAAGACACCCGTAATACGAAGCCGGGGTGTGTTGCTAGTAACTTATAAGGATATCGTATTATCAATATGTTTAGAATTATACTCAAAATTCTGAAAATCACCATCATCATCATCCACATCCTTCTTTATTCTACTGGGTATAGGGCTGTCTCGATCCGCGATGCTGACGATATCGTCGATCCAACTGTCTGTTTGATTTGTCTGTTTATCCTAAAAAGCTCGTCCAAGATACCACAGTGCCCAAAGACAAGGGTCTTTGACCAGTGTGTGTTGCCAGTGATGACATATGGTACTGAGACGTGGTCCTTAACTCTTGGCCTTTTGGAAAAACTCAGCCACACAGCGGGCAATGGAGAGAGCTTTGCTCGGAGTTTCTTTGTGCGATAGATTCCGAAACGTGGATATTCGCCAAAGAACCAGAGTCACCGGTATAGCTGTTAAAAGTGGGGTTATATAAAGGGCTCTGACACCGAATGTCTTTGTGGTGTGAACCCTCAAACAATGACACACTTGATGGAGTGTGCAGCGTGTCCTACAACTTGCACACAAGACGACCTGAATGAAGCCACGGAGAGTGCCATTGGGGTGGCAAAGTTCTGGTCTAGAAACTTGATTTGAAAATAGAATTGTATTTTGCGGAACATCGACTCGAAAGAAGAAGAAGAAGAAGAAGAAACTGTTAAAATTTGCAAGTTAAAGTGGCAATGGGCAGGTCACATCGCTCGAAGAACCAATAACCAATGGGGGAGAAAGTTTCTTGAGTGGAGACCACGAACCGGAAGACTCAGCGTAGACCTCCCACTAGATGGACCGACGACATTGTGAGTGTCGCTGGCATCCAGTGGATGCAAAAGGCAGGCTATCGTTCAGTGTGGAGGTTAAAGGGGGAGGCCTATGTTCAGCAGTGGACGTCTTCTGGCTGATGATCCTGAAAATATTATGACAATAAGAATGTTCACTTACTACAATAAGAACGATATGGTGGAAAACACTTTCTTATGTTCATCTGGCTTGGTACCACACTGATGACAAGCGCCAGCAGCTCAGGCTTCATTTGAATGGCCGCTCCTGGCTTAACATGCAGCTGTCGGATCTTATTATTAAGCCTACATTGTCTGTCTGTCTGTCTGGCCGTCCTATCCTAAATTTAAAAGGCTGTATCTTTCGAACCGTAATAGATAGCCAGGTGAAATTTTCACAGAAAATTTGTAAATTGCAATTATGGCGAAATAACCGAAAAATTACCGGAAGCACCGGAGGATGGGCAGCAGCGTCCTATTAGTACACGGTGAACTTACTGCGATCTCCAAGCCACCTGCCAAGCGTGGGGATTATGGCAACACCCCTCTTTAAGAGGGAGGCCTTTGTCCAGCAGTGGACGTTTAATGGCTGCTGATGTGATGTGATGTGAACCGAAAAATTAAAAAAAGTCAAAAACTAAAAATCAAAACCGGGGTTCTCCATACAACAAACGTATTTTTGTATTAGCTCTAATGTAAAAACGGTAATACGTACAAGCGTCAAACTTAGCTTCATTATAGTACACACTCTAAAGTATAACAAAAAATAATAAATAAGTCAAGTGCGAGTCGGTGACAAATTTCTGTTCATTACCAAGTTATAACTGGTAATTTCGTTATTGAATTTTGTGGTGGTACAAAACCCTCAGTGCGTTAGCCTTACTCTCACTTGGGCGGTTTATTTGTATATATATGGAATTGTTGATTCTGTAATAAATTGATTGAATTGAATTGCATTCGGGCCAAGTGCTTTGAAAGATAACTTAGACCGATTGTGCAAATACGAGTATTTGGATTCGGCCAATCACAGCCAAGAACCTTATTAGGAAGAGATGCGCGGTAAGGTCCAAGTTCTTTGGATGCGCGAAGCTTTCTACTTTTTTTTCCTTCCTGTGAGGATTTGGCGTCGCACTTCTTTTGCATTTGCCAGGGTCAAGAATCAAAATATTATCAAGGTTAATGAAATTTCGTCAAACAAGTCACAGTCAAAGTGAAACTCTTGCTCTAGTGAAGTGGTATAGACTACATGAGGCTTATGTGGAGCCAACGATCTTTTACTTATACTACGTATATCTCAATGTGTGGAGCTTTGGAAATAACACAAAATACATGTAAAAACAGCAAATTAATTTACCGCGTTATATCACTTACCCACACTCGAGCACGTCCACGAACACTTAATAAATAATAATCCACCATTATTACGCATTAACACTCGAAAATACATACATTTAGAAAAATAATACAATGAGACGATTTGTTTTTCTTCACGTTGGCGCCAAAACTCATTTCTATTGTATCATTCGGTTTGTAAGTGTGGAAAAACACTTAAAATTTAGAAATTACCAACTAGTTCTTTGCAAGTTGAAGTGGCAATGGGCAGGCCACATCGCTCGAAGAACTGATAACCGATGGGGAAGAAAGATTCTTGATTGGACACCACGCGCCGGAAGATGCAGCCTCCCACTAGATGGAACGGCGACATTGTGAGAGTCGCCAGCATCCAGTGGCTGCAAAAGGCAGGCTGTCGTTCAGTGTGGAGGTTAACGGGGGAGGCCTATGTTCAGCAGTGGACGTTTTCTGGCTGATGATGGTGACTACTTTTTTACGTTTTACCGTTTTATTGATGGGTTGATGGGAAGATAGGTCGACGATATTATTACTATCGCGGGTCGAACCTGGACTGGATTAGCACAGGACCGAGGCAGATGCCATAGCAAGAGAGAAGCTTATACCCAGCAGTGGGATAAGGAAGGCTGTCCATGATGATGATGATGACAATACATAAATGACGATGATGATGATGACCGTTTTATTTTAAAAGATGTATAAGATCTCTTATACATCGGTCTGTGCTAATCCAGTCCAGGTTCGACCCGCGATAGTAATAATATCGTCGACCTATCTTCCCATCAACCCATCAATAAAACGGTAAAACGTAAAAAAGTAGTCATCATCATCAGCCAGAAGACGTCCACTGCTGAACATAGGCCTCCCCCGTTAACCTCCACACTGAACGACAGCCTGCCTTTTGCAGCCACTGGATGCTGGCGATGGATGATTTTAAAAGATGTATTACTCTCTTATACATCTTTTAAAATAAAACGGTCATCATCATCATCATCATTTATGTATTGTAAATCTCATTAAATGAGATTTACAATACATAAAATCTATGATTAACTGACAGGCGAGGCTGTTGAATTATTATTAACCCTTAACCTGTCACGTCAAAAATTGTGAAGCCCGTGGTTAATTTCATCTAGAAACTCCAGTTCCTGGTTATCGTCCCGGCCTACTATCGGGCGGACCAGTAAATCAAGCCCGGACAAAAGGCCGCGACTTTGATAGATTGATCCCTCTATCGTCCGGTTGCATATAAAGAAATGTTTTTGTACTAATGCCCGCAGAGCTTATGCTTTTAGTGGTGTTTTCTGATTTATTTATTGCTGACTTGAGGTGATTTCAGGGATATTATTTTTTGCTAAACTGATGTAGATGGTTCTGTACTTTTTGGTAATTTGTCAATTGAGTTAAAAGATTTGTTATCCGTTGTAAAAATTTAAGAGCTATAAAAATAAGGTTGGCACTGGATTACTCATCATCATCATCATCATCATTTCAGCCATAGGACGTCCACTGCTGGACATAGGCCTCCCCCATCGATCTCCAAAAGGGCCGGTTGGAAGCGGCCTGCATCCAGCGTTTCCCTGCGGTCTCTTTTAGGTCGTCTGTCCATCTTGTGGGTGGACGTCCTACGCTGCGCTTACCAATCCGTGGTCTCCATTCCAGAACCTTTCGGCCCCATCGGCCATCTGTTCTGCGTGATATGTGCCCTGCCCACTGCCACTTCAACTTGCTAATCCGGTGGGCTATGTCGGTGACTTTCGTTCGTCTACGGATCTCCTCATTTCGGATTCGATCTCGTAGAGAAACCCCGAGCATAGCCCTCTCCATAGCTCGTGACATCGACTGGATTACTAGTCCTAAAGATTTAATCGAATTCTCATTTTTGAAGTTATATTTCTTATGCGACTTGCAACAAGGTTGCGTTAAACGTTTAACGCTACCATGGAGGGGGAATTTTTCTCTCTCGTATGGTTGCGAAATGCGTATCCTTTTTTCGCGCTGCGACTAGCAGACCCGGTAGTGTAATGGTGTCGCTAATGGATTGAGAAGCCTAAGGAGCTAGGTTCGAATCTCGAGAAACGCATGTTTTCAAATTGTTGATATTCTTGCCCTAATTATAATTTTAGGGTTCCTTGTTGGAGTATAACTTCTTCCGCGCGGAGGGACTCCACACACTATTTTTTGCATATTAATCCATTTCAGTTTCTAGACATCTATTTTATACTCTGAATCTATCATACTCTACAGTTTCACACAGCTATGCATAGTAACAGCTTTGTCCCTCAGAAATGCCCAAATCTCTCATAGTTTCATGTACACTATACCTACGTAGGTATGCATGCGTACAGATTAGCACAAAGACATCCCAACATCGCAACCCCGACATTTAACGTCCATCATTAGTGTGTCCACGCCGGGCCAAAGGTGACGAAAGTTGCCATTTAAATTCCAACAAACAGAATCGGACTTTCCCTACTCTGCACTAAACTCGACTTTATTGTCTAAGCAATAAGGATTGGCTCTCTTGTTGTCAGTGTTCGTAACTTGTCCAAACCGCTACAATGGGGTGTTAAACACCGCCCGGGGCGGCTTGTGCGGGTAAAACTGGCTAAAACCGGATAATTCCGGCGCACGCGTATACTGCTGGGTATGTAACAAAGTTGCATTATGGAGTGACGAAAGGTATTTTAGATAGCATAAATTAAAAAACAGCCAATGATAATTTTATGCATTTTTAAGGTAGAGGTAAATAATACTCAAGTTACTTAAAAGTATAATTATCTCAAACGACGTTACAAACTCTTTAAAACGCTTTTAGAGCATTTTTCCAAAATCTCAATACCACAAAAATACCTTTCTACACTTTCTCTTCGCCGTAATGAGAATACCTTTGAGCAATCAAACGACGATGTGTGCACGAACGTTCCTCAATAGTGATTGACGTGAAGTTCATTCTTCACAATTCACAAGTTTAATGTGAACATTTTATTCGCAAAATGTCTGCTAAATATGAAGGTCAAAAAGAGTTCGAGTTTGAGATTGAACTGAAAACGATGATCTTCTAGTTTTGTAAGCTAACTCAGTAGTGGGCGGAATCGGGTACCACACCACAGGGCGTGGGTGAAAATCCCTCCAATGAGGTTGTACTATTGGCGATAGAAAACGTTTCGCAGAAAATAATGTACTTATAACAGTTATACTTATAACACTTTCTAGTATTCGCTTGGTTAGCTTCCTTTAAATCACCTAGCTCTGAAGGTGTATGTTTGACCATACATAGAGTCATACATATATTATTATTATGTATATCAGTCTCTGGCAGTATATCACAAGCTTTGCTTAGTTTGGGGTCAGATGACCAATAAGGTCAGATGGTCAATTTAAAACTAAACTAAAAATGTGGTTGATAAATAATGTATTTTATGATTTAAATGAGTTCATTAATAGAAATAACCCTACTGAAATGACATTGTTAAATAAACGATTTTGACTAATATTTTGTATAAATAACATGAGTAAGTTAACGCAATTATTATTTTTATTGTATTATTTTATCATTTTGTATTCGCTGTTGACATGTATAATTTACTTGACATCATTATTATATAAAAATTGGTTAAAATAAAATTATTATTAATGTAAATATTGAATGCCCGATGAGGGTAGACTGATGAATACAATTTTTGCACTAACATCTAGCATAATAATAATGTATCAGTTGATCAATAAATGTTTTCTGATTCTGATTCTGATGACCGTGTGTGCAAAAATGTCCCGAATATTTATTTATCTTATTTATTTAATATTCGAGTACTATGGCGTAGACCGAACAGTTCTACATCTTCTTCTAACATGTTCTTATGAAAACTACCTTTTTTATAGGATGCCCAAAATGCTGGTTTGTATTTTGTCAGAAAGTTAGCCTCGCAATCCAGTGAAGCAGCGCAATCCAGCATTTTGGGCACATTGCCTGAAATTAGAGATTGTTTGAAATAGACCTTCGTTGCTTATATCTTCTATACATATAAAAGGCTTTGTCCTGAATGACTGACTGATGGATCAACGCACAGCCTAAACCGCTGATCGTAGAGACCTGCAATTTGGAGGGTGTGTTCTTTGTATGACGTAGGCATCCGATAAGAAAGGATTTTTCGATATTCTACCCCTAAGGGGGTGAAAAAGGGGGGCAAAGTTTGTATGGGACAACGTGATTACTTGGTCCAATCTACTTATAATTTTGCAGAAACCGTTCTTAGTATGACGTAGGCATCCGATAAGAAAGAATTTTCCGAAATTCTACCCCTAAGAGGGTGAAAAAGGGGGGAAAAGTTTATAAGGGATAACGTGATTCCTTGGTCCAGTCTACTTAAAATTTTGCATAAACCTTTTTTAATAGAATTGAAGGAAGACGTGTTTCATATTTTATTGAAATTCATACCCTAACGGGGTTAAAAAGGGGTAGAAAGTTATTTTGGCTGTGATTTGCCACGAAGTTGATATCAATACTCCTTATAGTGCTTTTGATTTAAATTACATTGTATTATAACACATGTTTGAAAACTGAATCCGATTTTATTTAAAAAAGGACGAACTCACTTAAAAACATAAGCAAATACTCTTTAAAATTGGAATGTTTAGAAAGTCAAAGTACTATAATTAGTACCTCATTTGAAGGTTTCTAAGCTTAAAGAGGTTATAATATGCACTTTTAGGACACGGGCTCATAGGGACGTTTGTTGTGTATAATAATACTTAGTTTTCTTTTAGTTTGTCTTCGAAGTTTAATTTAGAGTAAAAAACCAATTAAAAATTCTATTAGAACCATTTTCGACTTCTACGCGGACGAAGTCGCGGGCAAAAGCTAGTACAGTATAAACGGTCTTCAACTAGTTAGTTTAGTTTTTTTATAAGTTTTGTGTTTGGTATTCTTAAGTTAACTTTTGTTTGATGTATCTAAAGAAAACTTTTTAGGCTTTGATTATGTATGTCTTTAGGATATATCAACTGACTAGGTAAAGCTACTATATGTATATTAGAGCCCACAGATCGTTTACAATTATTTTACCTTTGACATTATGTCACTGTCTCTGTTTCTTCGAACTGCTTCACCAGATGTCAGAGCAAGAGGCTTGCTGAAGCCAGAGGTAGAATATCTGAACGGTCTGTAACTACTCAACTGTTTAAGCGAAGAAAGAGAGAGAGAGAAAGAAAGAGAGAGAGAGAGAGAGAGAGAGAAATATACACTTCAAATTCTACTTTATTTTACCTCAAATGAAAATACAGTACTACCTAACAGCGTATACAAGAAAACATGTTTACAAGAGACCTCTGAACTTCGACAAATTCACGTGACAGTCGAGTGCATTTCAAAACTTACGTCTTTAGGGTCATAACACACTACATCAACTCGACACCGAAATGGTTTCAAACATTCAAAGTGGGCCTTATTTTATTTAGTATAAATAATAAGTATTTTGTACACAATGTACCTACAGTAGTTTTTATGAACTTTTTGATAAAATTATATATTCTGCTTAGTAAAAGTATGAGTTATCTTACTTACCTACATTTGAGTTATAGCGGAAGCAATTATTATTCGCTTAAGTTTCTGCACATTAGGTGCCATAAGCTACGACATATGGCTCACGTATGCACGCACGAATGACATATTTATTAAAAAAATACATGAGAAATGAAATAAGTTTTATGTGCCAGAATGCAGGTAAGTGATACAGTTTAAAACGTTCTATCTATTACATACAGTCATTTTTGACGTGAAAATATTTACAACAAATCGTTAACAATAATCTTAATCATAAAACTAAATTCCAGGTTTTATTTACATCTTATTTTAGATGGACTCTACCGATCTATAAGAGGCCCATGTTCAGCAGTCATCTAAAATGAAATAATTATGATGACATAAATCCTATAATTATATCAAAAGTCAGCATAAAATGTCAATAGAGCATAATTAAAAACATATAACAAACAATAATTGCTATTCTACCATACCTGCTAATTGTCACGATTTAGGGCTCACATTTCAATGACTTGCTTTCATCGGGACTAATTTTAATTTGATGCAGTGTGCTATGACCTTTTTACTGTTAGTTGCCAAGAGGTGTAAAACTTGGATGGTAGTTCGCGATCTCCGTGTTATTGTGTGGGAAAACGTTCTGAATTGTTGTAAAAACTGTTTACGAGATACGGGAAGTGGATTGGAAGACTTTAAGCTTTTAAAATGTGGGTGAGTTAAATTTCAACAAAATTGTTGAAGTAGCTTGAAGAAACTATACGAAAATGTAAAAACCGATATAATCGTATATCGTGTTGTACTGCTAAGCTTCAAAGAAACCAGTGGCATAAACAAAAATTGGTACCGACTTCATAAAAGCATGGAGATTCACAATTTAATCCATTGAGAATAGCACTCTTTTCCGAGATCAAAAGCGGCCGGAACTTTTGTTTTCTAATGTGTGAAATTCTAATAAAAGTATCAATATTAGCCTTGAAGCCGGCGCAATGTTGTTAATCTATCGGTTTTTTATTTCAGAAAGTGTGCATCAGATCTACATGATCTATTTCCCTCCTGTCCATTTTTCTATCGAATTGCTAGAGTGAGCACGAAAAGGCGACACCGTTTCATTCCAAATTCCGTTTGATTTACGTATATTCCAAAAAACTGTACGAAGCTCTTTGATCCTACCTATTGTGCGAACTACTAGACTGTGGAATACGCTGCCTGAATGTGTGTTCCCCGATAGTTGAAATTTAGGTGTCTTCAAATCGCCAGTTAATCGTTTTTTTCTAGGAAAGCCTGCTCTATCTTAGACCACATCATCGCATTAAATCAGGCGTAAACGCAAACCTATTAGGATTGCATTTTTTTAATTGCTTTATTTTATATTACTTTATTAATTTAAAGTAATATGGTTATTTACGGGATATTTACCGTGGTAAGGTTGTGGAATAAGCTCCCAATATTTAGGCGCAGTTACATGCACCATGTTCAATATTCCGTAAATAATCATATAACTTTAGTGAACAACCGTGATAGTTTAAAACAGTGTTTTATTAATTTATTTGCATATTATTATATTTTTTATTATAATTGCTTAATTTTATTTTTTATTCTGCCCTCTATACTCATATTCTTGAAAGATGGGCAACGTACGTGTAGCAGGTATTCGTAGGGTACGGTGACTGCTGACTTTCAGGCAACTCTGCTTGTTTGCCACCTATGGCATAAAAATGTTACGTAAATATTGAGCTAACTATATGCTGATATTTGTGAAGGAGAGCAGGAGATAACATTTGCGTAGCAGTAAGATACGGTAGATATGTTTACTAGGGTATAAAATGTTTATTCTGCATATAAGTGCAGTGCTAATCCTGCCCGAACTCGGTGCGGCTCAGCGCCGCATCGGAGCAGTATCGCTGTCGCACAGCGACCGCTAGTGTTTTATCAACGAGTCGCATGTCCGTACCTGCTATTGTTCCAGGGTAGCTGCTACTGTCTTTTATAACGATTTATGACCATTTTATCGCTTTGATACGCTTGTGTTGGAGCATAACTAGCCAGTGGCCGGCTCCGTGCGAGTGACCTATCTATGACAAGAGCGGCTGCTGGTTGAAATAACAAAGAAAAGTTCAGGAACCAAGGCACTTTTCTTAGTTTTTAGACACAGACACGCATTCACACAGATACATAGATACACACATTTCGGAGAGTGTGCATCTGATCTTCATGATCTAATTCCTTCCTGCCCATTTTTCTATCGGACTGCCAGAGCGGGCACAAAAAATCGACACCGCTTTATGGTTGGTATTCCGAAAACCCGAACGAAGCGTTTTGATTCCACTTTTATTGTGCGAACTTCTAGTCTGTGGAATGCGCTGCCTGAATGGATGTTCCCCGATAGATACAATCTGGGTGTCTTCAAATCACGAGTGAATCGGTTTCTTCTAGGCATGCGTGCTCCACCGTAGACCGCATCATCGCTTAACATTAGGCGAGTTGGCGGTCAAGCGCAAGCCTAATATTTATATAAAAATAAAAAAACATAGATACACAGGTACACAGATACACCAATATACAAATACTTCAAAAGGCAAGTTAATAGAGTCCTAAAGGGACGGCAATGTATTTGTGATGCCTCTGGTGTTACAAAGTATCCGTAGTAAATGGTGACTGCTTATCATCAAGCAGCCTGTCTGCTTGTTAGCCACCTATGGCATAAAAAACACACGTTTAACTTATAACGCCCTTTTTATGTCAGGGGTAAAAAAAATTGGTCAAACTAATAAATCAAGTGTAAAACCGCGGATCACAGATAGTCTGAAAGGGCACCAAGAAAGCACCAATCGAGGGGTGTCAAACCATAGAATTAATAAAACCTTAATGCAGAGAGAGGCTTATGTTTTATTCTGTTTTGGTTTCGTTCGTTTGACAAGTGAGTGAAAGCCGGAAAGCCCCCGAGAGTGCGCCGCTTTTTAACACGAGTGTGGTACGCTACGTGCTAGTGTGACTAACGGCTGCCACACGACGCAGTGCGCGGAGACAACTCTCTTCTATATTCAAATAAATAACTTGTTTACCACCGACCGGTATGGCTCAATGGTAGCATGGCTGCATGAGCAGAAGGTCCCGGTTTCGATTCCCAGCCGAGTATAATTTTTAATAGTTACATTTGAATATATGCTCCTGGTGTCAGTTCCTTTGTGCGTGTTCACAGCGGGGGAGCTGACGAGTGTGAAGCATTGTTTATTGATAATATATGAAAAAGTTAACTGTTGGCCTTTTGGAACACTCAGAGTCACACAGTGGGCAATGGAGAGAGCTTTGCTCGGAGTTTCTTTGCGCGATAGAATTCGGAACGTGGATATTCGCCAAAGAACCAGAGTCATCGACATAGATGTTAAGATTTGCAAGTTGAAATGGCAATGGGCAGGACACGTTGCTCGAAGAACCGATAACCGATGGGAAAAAAGGGTCTTGAGTGGAGACCACGAACCAAAAGACGCAGCGTAGGTAGGCCTCCCACTAGATGGACTAACGACATTGTGAGAGTAGCTGGCATCCAGTGGATGCAAAAGGCAGACTCTCGTTCAGTGTGGAGGTTAAAGGGGGAGGCCTATGTTCAGCAGTGGACGTCTTCTGGCTAATGATGACGATGATGATGAAACTTGAAAATAAAAATACTACCACATGTTCTAACCACTGCCGCGATCTAAGCTACTAGATTGTAACATGCTAGCAGATTAGGTGTCCCCGATAGTTACAATCTGTGCGTCTTCAAGTCGCGAGTGAATCGGTTTCTTCAAGGCAAGCGTGGTCCATCGTAGGCGGCATCATCGCTTAATAACAGTCGGGGTGGTCGAACGCAAGCCTATTTTACAATTAAAAAAGCAGAAAAGAACAGCCTCAAAGAACGCACCATACCATAGCAGTTGCTGTGCTGTCTTGAACTTTGAACTAACTCCAAATCTCACTCCGGTTCTCGTTAATTTCCCATTCTACCACACCTATGCGACGAATCGAGTAAAATGGAGAAGCATTGCAAAATCAGTGATCGCCGCCGAGAAGACCGACGACGTTGAAGACCCACCGTGTACCACCGTCTTACCAACCACGACCACTCTGCCAAGAGTGTCCGACTAAGAAGAGAGAAGCGACCACACCTATAAATCCGTAACCAAACAACTATAATATTTCTTTTTATGAAATCTTCCTCCCCTCTAACATCACCTAGTTTCCTATTAAATAATATCATGCAAAACCTTATTTCCCCCAAACTCACCGTCACCCTCACCGACGTACATTGACCGGCACACTTCCTCCCCGGCGTTCTATCACACCGCAACGTAATCTATTAATTAAACTAATACAATTACAATAAACTAAAATGTTAATAACACATATTATAATGTTTTACGGGCTGACCGAGGATGAGGTGGACCGATGACATCAAAAGAACTGTTGGAAACGAGTATATGCGATTGGCCATGATCAAAGAAAACAAGGTCTTCTACTCTGGCAGTTGTCCCTGATTACGTCACTGTCCAGTTGCCACTTTATTCAATTAGCTGATCAGCTGTTACGTGGTGTATCGTCATCTCTCTCCAACCTGTTGTAAATTGACATCATGACATCATTGCGGGACGGGAGTATTATACCTGGCGGAGTATATTATTATACCATGCGACTGGCGAGACCAAGGAGAGAGGCTTAAACAAAGACAGGCCTATGACCAATTGTGTGTCATTCAAGACTGATGATGATGATAAAGTGTTTGTATATTTTGTAAGGACTAAACATATTCAGATTTTTATTAGTTAGCTTGTTTAATGGTTTTAATCTGGATAAAATATAAAATACTGGATAAAATGCTTTACTAGGTGTAGCTTGTATCCAGATACAAGCTACACCTAGTAAAGCATATAGGATACTGTTTGAGAATTTTTGTTAAAAAAAACAATAAAGATTATTTAATATGATAACGTGATTACGTTTTTTTTTTCATTTATTAAAATTAGGTTTGAAATATGCTATTTTGACAATATTCTAACATATACATAGTTTGAACTTAGAAGAAAACTAAAAAAAAAAATCCCCTCACATTTTTATACCGCACCTGGCAAGGACTGAGATACATTTCATTTTGTAGTTGACAAACTCACATTTATAATTTAAGTTGAGTTGGAACGCAGGTAGCTACTCCGGCATAGCTACATGGACTTTTTATCCTTATAAATCTCCCGCCCTATTGAGGGAGCGAGAAAAAATGCGGGATGCAGCTAGTTATCCATAAAAATAACAATCAGATGACTCTCAGTTTCCTCTGATAGCGTACGTCCATTAAAACTTCAGCCCTTTATTTAGCAAGGAGGGGAGGGGGGGGGGAGAGATCCGGCAAGTACAAGTTTAAGCCTCCGAGGAAACTCCGGGATGGTTTTTGTCGGGACGCCAGTTTTTTGCAGTGTAACTAGGCCACTAGAATGTGGTGCAGTGGAGATGTACGTTTGGAATTTTTGTGTGAGGTTTTATTGCAGTGCGTAGTATTTGTTTATTACATCATATGTTTTTACTTTACTTTTTTAAGTTAAGTTTTGGCACCAGACATTTTGTCTATTTAGCCAGTGTCAAGGTGTAGAATTTTTAAGTGTACTCTCTTGTTGTCATATTAAACCGGCCAAGTGTGAGTCCGGCTCACGCACTGATGGTTCCGTACCACCACAAAATTATAAAACGAAATTACCAGTTATAAATTAGTAATGAAGAGAAACATGTCACCAACTCGCACTTGGCCATTATTTATTATTTGTTGTTATATTTTACAGTGTGTACTATAATCATGCTAAGTTTGATGCTTGTACGTATAACTGTTTTAACATTAGAGCTGATAAATAAAAAAACGTAAAAAAATACGTTTGTTGTATGGGGTATGTATACCCCCCCTATAGTTTTGACTTTTTTTTATTTCTTAGTTAATTCGCTGTAACATTATATATTCTGTGAAAATTTCAACTGGCTATCTATCACGCTTCGAAAGATACAGCCGTTAATAGATAGGACGGACGGACGGGCAGACAGACAGCGTAGGCTCAGTAATAGGGTCCCGTTTTTACCTGTTGGGTATGGAACCCTAAAAAACAAAACAGTTTATTTTACCATAAAAGTACCTATCAATAGTTGGCGGCGTACCCAGCATGTTGGTGGCATTACCACGCTGAATGGCAATGCTTTTGTGTTGAGCCAGAAACACGCCAAAACAACATTTTGGTCACGTGTTAACCAGGCCCTCTAAAAGAGTTTTGAAAATAAATGCCAGGTGTTTCCATGTATTATCAATTTAATAATCTATTCCACGTAGCTCTAAGAGCATCTTCCAATTTTACAACGAATTTTACAACTTGTTTAAAAATTGATCGTTCAACACGTACGTTTCGGCCGCCGCCAGCACCGTAGCGAGCGGTATTTCCTGGCTTCCGAATGTGCATAAATGTGTAGGTGAAGTCCTTTATGTGTCACTTGCCCGGTCGTTTTCAACAAATGCATTTACATAGCTATATTTTAGACATATATTTAATGTCCACGCGATCACTTGACCAAAATTCATTTCAAAAATATTCGTTTCAGCATTTTTGGATATTTAATGATAAGTTTTGTCTAATAAATTTAATAAATAAAATAAATTTCACTTATCACGTTTTTTTTACCAACTTCAAAAAGGACGAGTTTATCAATTCGACTGTATGTTTTATTTTTATAATTAGTTTGTGAAGCGTAGTTTTATGTATTAAACATTTATAAAGTAGTTAACATTTTGTTGATTTGTCTGGAATTGCTAAATCGAAATTTGTAATTAGATAACTTTATGAATTGTAGGCATACAAAAAGTATTTAATATTTATGTGATTCCATTGGAAAACTTTCCACTTTTACCTTCTCTCTCTCTCTCTTTCTTTCTCTATCTTTACTTTTAGAAGACTGCTAAATAGCCAAAGAGCTGCTTTCTTTAGGTTCGAATCATGCTAATTTGTTTTCCATATTTTTTTCATGAAATACCTTGTGAGACGTTCGTTAGATAATGAAAAATCGTAAACTTTTTTCGTTTTTAAACGTCAGCAAACGATCCTTACTTGACTATGCACACACAGCCGTAGTAGTACGCACGTACATACCTACACGTGCTGGTAAATATTTTGGCGTGCATTATTGATTCGTGAACGTGGCATGAATCTGTTCGTTTTCCGATGGAGCTGTTCCGTTTAGAAATGAAGTATATTGTAATCTTGTCAGGAACTCATCATTTGGAACTAAAATGGGAGTATCATCATCATCATCATCAGCCAGAAGACGTCCACTGCTGAACATATGCCTCCCCCTTTAACCTCCACACTGAACGACAGCCTGCCTTTTGCATCCACTGGATGCCCGCGACTCTCACAATGTCGTCGGTCCATCTAGTGGGAGGCCTCCCTACGCTGCGTCTTCCGGTTCGTGGTCTCCATACAAATGGGAGTATACATTTATGAAATGGCTTTTTTGGCTAGTTTATTTTTTGGTTTCTAAAGCTGTGGTTTAGTCGCAAAGTTTATAGGTATAACAAATAATAATAATAAAAAAATAAACTATAAAATTTATTTTTTTAATTGTCTTTACAGTCACCCATCATTCAGTAATTCCATCAGAATGTAAACAGGAATTAGATTGAAGGACAGAGAAGCCGATTTTGTAAAAAAAAAATAGTTCTAATACATTTTATTTATATTACACGGGAATTACTCACGGAAGATTAAACCGGTTACTCCGACAAAGTGTGCAAAGCGAGACGCAGCCGCGCGCGCGCATTCACCTTGAAAAAGACCGTCTAATGCGGTTGAAACTATAGTCGGAGTGACCGGCTTAATCTTACGTGAGTAATTCCCGTGTAATATAAATAAAATATGTGAAAACCACGTCAGTTTCAATAGTTCTAATATATATTTTTTACAAAAATTTACAAAGTGAATTTTATGTTTAAGAAATTTATTGTTCTCAAGCCTACGTTCGATGATTCGTACGTTGATTCCAAACACTCTCGTTACACCTACGTCGCCTATTCAGTGCAACGTTAACAAATTTTGTTTTTGCTAGCAAGTGCAGTATGTGTTGGTACTGTAAACTATGCAGTACATGAGCTTCAAAGAATATTATAGAGATCACTTCTATCTTTATCGCGTTATTTTGAAACTATTTAATTTCAAAACTATTACATGTAGAATGTCGGATATGCAGTACATGAGCTTCAAAGAATATTATAGAGATCACTTCTATCTTTATCGCGTTATTTTGAAACTATTTAATTTCAAAACTATTACATGTAGAATGTCGGATATGCAGTACATGAGCTTCAAAGAATATTATAGAGATCACTTCTGTCTTTATCGCGTTATTCTGAAACTATTTAATTTCAAAACTATTACATGTAGAATGTCGGATATGCAGTTCATGAGCTTCAAAGAATATTATAGAGATCAGTTCTGTCTTTATCGCGTTATTTTGAAACTATTTAATTTCAAAACTATTACATGTAGAATGTCGGATATGCAGTTCATGAGCTTCAAAGAATATTATAGAGATCACTTCTGTCTTTATCGCGTTATTCTGAAACTATTTAATTTCAAAACTATTACATGTAGAATGTCGGATATGCAGTACATGAGCTTCAAAGAATATTATAGAGATCACTTCTGTCTTTATCGCGTTATTCTGAAACTATTTAATTTCAAAACTATTACATGTAGAATGTCGGATATGCAGTTGTACATGAGCTTCAAAGAATATTATAGAGATCACCTCTGTCTTTATCGCGTTATTCTGAAACTATTTAATTTCAAAACTATTACATGTAGAATGTCGGATATGCAGTTGTACATGAGCTTCAAAGAATATTATAGAGATCACTTCTGTCTTTATCGCGTTATTCTGAAACTATTTAATTTCAAAACTATTACATGTAGAATGTCGGATGAGCTGTGGGCTAGAACTACTACCGAATGTCTGCCGCATGCCATACGACCTCTTGGAAAACTCAGAAAAAGATGGCGGGATGAGCTGGACTCCCACGCAAAAGACTGGTCCACCATAGCACAGAACAGAGAGGAGTGGAAGAAAGAAAGTGAGGTTTTTGCCCGGCAATGTGAACACCACGGCTGAAATAATAATACTACATTACTTCTAAAATTCGATAAGCCGACTCATGATATTACGAAAGTTCGACATGCAGAATTATCATAATATAACATGTAGGTTAAACGCTAATTTACTTCAGATGAAAACATCATTATCAATTCAGCCATAGGACGTCCACTTCTGGACATAAACCACCCCCATTGATCTCCAAAACGGCCAATTGGAAGCGGCCGGCATTTTCCTGTTTTTTTTTTTTATATTGACTTGTAATGTTGGCCTTTTGGCCTCTACAGATGGACCGGACTAGTTAGCGAACGCAGAGTGCGTTCGGCATAACTTGATGGTTTAAGTTTTTGGGCGACTAGCACAAGGGCACCTCGAAGGTACGAACCTCGGCTTGGGCCGTCGCCGGGAGTGGGAATCAGACTTGCCCAGGCACCCCAGAAGGGGTGTGCGGCATTTTCCTGTGGTTTCTTTTAGCTTATATATGCATCCTGTCCGTGGCCTCCATTCTAAAACTTTTTGGCTTTTTAGCAGAGATGTACGATAATATTTATTTGTCAGCTTTCCTTCGTGATCTGAGAACTAGTATTACATTAAGAGTACTGGTTTTGTTGAAAACTAAGGTACTGATCTTCATAGCGCCTTTGCGAGTGTTTTATTCAAGGTGAGGTCGGTTTAGCCGGCCGCATTCACACTGTCACGTAACGGTGTCAAGGCACGCGCTGTACGTCCTCTTGATACTTATGTTTAAACATATTAAACTTGTAGCTGATATTAAATTTACAAAGTAAACTTTTTAAATAAGAAGAAAGTATAATTTTTTTGTTGGATTATGAGTCATAGTCAGTATAATTTGGACTGCTTCAAACGAAGAGTGAATAGAGTCCTCAAAGATAGGCAACGCACTGACAATGCCCCGGGTATTGTAGGTATTTATAGGCGGCGGTGACCACTTACCATCAGGAGAATCGTCGCTTGTTTGCCACATATTGTCTTAAAAAAATTATGGGACAACCCTTGACTACCTAGCCTATTCAATAAAAAATATAATTTAAAATTGGTTGTAAAACAGTCGTCGTAGATACAGAAGAAGATGGCGCGACGACATAGTGGAAGCTGCCGGAATCACCTGGACGAGAATGGCGCAAGAGCGACAAGAATGGCGTTGCATGGAGGAGGCCTATACCCAAATTTGGGTGCCCAAAAATACAATTAACTACTACACACTGAAATTTTATGTAATTTATTTGGGAATAAAGGCTTTATTTATTTAATGTATAAACGAACAACTGCCGTTGGTTGTTCGAATGTCTGCACACTTCGGTGTGACAGCCGGCAGTGGTATGATTGAGTGACGGCCGCACTGCAGATTATGCGAGTCGTCGGAACGCCAGCATTCAGGTTAACTCCTGCCGGAATGTCCGCCATCCCCTTTGATTTATGAATTCTTTTTAGCTTTTCAGACGGTTCATTCTATTTTGAGTCTTTGAGTGTTCATCTTTTTTGAAGGTTTCCAAACGGATCCATTTCGTTTGGGACAATTTCAGCGGATGAGTTATTTTTTGAGTGGATTAGAGGTTGTTAAGAGAAATGGAAACGGGATAGCTATTTTGAAAGCCATTGAAATGCGTCTCCATTTTCTAAAGTGATATTGTTTTGCCTGCAGTTTGCTGTTTCACCTGCAATTTATAGTTTTTAGGGTTACGTACCCAAAGGGTGTGAACGGAACCCTACAGCTACGGCTACGGCCACGGGCCACAGAATGGTTACGGGCTGTCTGTCTGTCCCACAGAAAAGAATATGTTTTCATTTAAGTCTGTCTTATTTTTTGTCTTACTTTTTTTTTTTTTTTTTTTTTGCTCTTTTCTTTTTTCGGCTGTATATTTTAAACTGTAATTAGATAGTCCGCTGAAAGTTTCACATAATAATAAATGTAATGTTCAGCGGATTTACTAAGAAATAATAAGTTAAAACAAATGGGGTCTCCATACAACAAACGTTTTTTAAATCGTATTTTTCTACTTGCTCTAGTGCAGGGGTTCCCAAACTTATTTTGTCTACTGCCCACTTTGAGAATAAATTATTATTTGGCGCCCCCACTTTTTCACCTACTTAAAAACCACTATAACTTCAAATTAAATTAATCAATTATTGTGAGCTATATTAGCAGAGATTAAACATTAATTCTAATTTTTTTTTCTGGGTCTCTTACCGCCCCCCTTTAGGCCTGCAGCGCCCACAAGGGGGCGTTATCGCTCACTTTGGGAACCATTGCTCTAGTGTAAAAATGCTAATACGCTATAGTAAACACTCTAAAATGAAACAACAAATAACCAAGCCAAATACTGGCCAAGTGCGAGTTGGTGACAAATTTCTGTTCACCATTGCTTCTCGTACGACGTCGTGTGCGGTCGGTACTTGAATGAGTGACCGCCAGGCGTGATGTCTATTTATTTGCACTACTTTTTTATACTTTAGTAGTTAACAATTTAAGTTGCTCATGGTCTTTATTCAAAAAGTGATTAATTCTTTGTGTAATCAGCCAAATTTAAAAAAAGATAATTTAGTTTTATATTAAGTTTTTGTATTTTATGTCGTGGTAAGGAACCCTCAGTGTGTGTGTCACAAATTGCACTTAGGTGTTTTTTTTCACATTTATCCGGCTCAAAAAGTGTTTTAGTAAATTTATCTATTAGAAGTGAACGTTTCTAGAACGCGACTCGGGTATTTCCTAAAACTGCGACCAGAACCACCGGAAGATGGGCTGCAGCGTCCTATTAGAATACGGTGAACGTACTGCGATCCCCAAGCCGCCTACCAAGCGTGGCGATTATGGCAAAACCCCTCTCTAGCAGTGTAGCATTTGTCCAACAGTGGGCGTTTAATGGCTGCTGCTGATGATGATGATATTTGTAGAAAACGTGCTTTTATATTTTGGTCCAAACTTACCATAACTTTATCTATATATATATTTATATATATATCTACATTGAGAACCACGTCTTTAAATGGTATACTGACTCTTTTCGCATAAAAACCAATGCTTATAGAGTTAATTTTCCGTACACAGACCGTACCATTAATATCAAAACGTAAGTCATAAAGCATAGTCTACACTCTCCGGGGCTAAAGGAAGGACTATATATAAACCCGCGGTTACACTAACGACGTAAGTTTTTCTATTTCAAAGTTCTGCGACAGATATCGCTTGGAGACGTATTACGTGTTACGACGGGCAATGGCAATAGGGACAAGTATTTGAAAGTTAAAGAAAATTAATTCATTCGAATTTCATTTGATTCTAGATTTGTACGCCTACAAACTAGGCAAAACATGATACAAAGTGACTAATATTTTAACCCACCTATTGTGCATGCGTTTTTAAATGTGTGTATGATTTACTCGTGTTTTGTGCAAATAAATAATCTTTATCTTTATCTAAGTTCTATGAGAAATTTTGAAGTTTACTGTCAATATTTTTAAACATATTTATCCGTCTCATGAAACCAATCTAAAAATATGCACAGAGTTTTTGATCCAATGTTGAAATATTAAAGTAGAGTTTTTTTTTCTGGAGCATGTGTCTTTATTAACTAAACAAAATACAAACTAATACTAACACTACAAATACAGTTAGACTGCCCGTAGACCGTTGAAGGTCTAAAAGCAATCCAAATGCTCAAGTCTACTATCAGTTGGCAGTGTACCCAGCATGCTGGCGGCATTACCACGCTGAATGGCAATGCTTATGCGTTGAGCCAGAAATACGCCAGCATTTTGGTCACGTGAAAGATTTTTGAGGTGAGCTCCCGGTCCCCAAGGGCCCAATGTATCGACCCCAAACGCCTCAAATATGTAACCACTGCCGAGGTTAGCATGTTTGCGTCGCTTGTGCTGCTCTGCCGAATTGGCAGCCGCGCCAGCCCTAACTTTCATCTCAGGAAGATGTGACGGCGCTCAAGTATCGACACAAGTTGCAACCCATACAAGGGGACACCCCAACCGCCTGAGAACAAGTGTCATACCGTGAGGCCTCTATCCATCGTCACGCGCAAGACAGCTCGGTAGAAAAAAACATCGGTCATAAAAAAAATTGGAACATTGAAATTAGAATAAAAACAACAAATTAAATGCGATTTTTCAAGATCAAGTGAGGTTAGAAGAACAAAACACCCGCTCTTCTCGCCGGACTCACCCGCAGTTTTCAGTCAGCTCGTGACCACGGCCATTGTAACATGGTCGAAACGTCGAGCGAAAGGTACATATTTTTTACCTTTATTAAATATTACGTGATAAGTCCCGATAAACATTTAAAACATAAAAACCTAACTATTAATCTATCAAACCGCTACCAGTGGGAATTGTTCCCAAAATGCTGGCCCCATTACCACGTTATATGGCGATGGTCACCCTTTGAGCAAAGTAGAGGCCGGCATTGTGGTCACGAGTTGCATCGACCAGACGTGAAGACAAATCTTTGGCTCCTGATCCCCACGGCCCCACGGTTTCGACCCCAAGAGGCTCAAAAATGTATCCACTATTCAATGTACTATATTTGCGCGTTTTGAGATCCTCTGCAGATTCTGCCACCGCGCCCAGCCCTAATCTTCGCTCAAAGGATGAAATTAATATTCTATATGTCGGCGCGTTGTCGATTTAGCATTCGGGCGCAACTACCGTCGGATAGTTTTTAAGGCTTAGATTATGTAGGTAGGCGTCACCTAGCTTTGTTTTGGTGGACTAGTGATGGAGGTGGCGCCATTGCTGGTGTAACGCTGCAGTAACTTACTCTGCTGAAGTTCGTTGTGAAGTTGTGTCGTTGACAACCAATCAGAGTGTAGCTAGTTTGGGTACCGTCCGGTAGAGACGCTAGTGAGCGCACGCGGACACGCGTCGGTGACGTGAGGCTCGGAGGAGCTCACTTTGCTTGGGGTTGTGAATTTGGATTGTTGGTAAGAGAGTGGTAGCGTTCGTTACAAGGCGGAACACCTTGTCCCCAAGTAATTTTCAAGTAATTTGATATTGTAATTAGTAATCACAGCGCTTCGAAATAAAAACTGTGTCAATGTACGTACGATGTCTCACTCTCCTCGGCCACTAAACACGCGCCATAGAACCAAGAATAATCTAATGAAAATCGGCCATCGACGACCGGCGCCCCCTCTCACGCATTCGATTCTCGCGCCGTCATATATAAATAGTTATAAATAGTTTATTTCGAAAATAGGTATTCACAATAGTAATTTTTAAATTTTCGTGATTTGAACACATACGTGAATACGTAATACGTGATAAGTCCCGATAAACATTTAAAACAGGTATTCACAAATATCCTATACAAAGTTTACTATTAGTGATGCGTTAAGTCATTGCTTTCAATTAAGAACCACGCGAGTGAGCGCTGTAATCCTGTACCGTTATTAATAAATGGATTTCACAGTTGCAGTTTTTCACAATTTAGTCAATCACCATGTAACCCGCGTTTTCATTTATCCCAATCCTTTTGTTGAAACTTTGTATGAAATTCACATCCTCTGATCAGACTAACAAGGGAGATATGCCTTAGTAAAATTATCGTTCATGTTCAAATGTCTCCATTCTCATAACTTTTTTCACTATAACGCTCGTGCAAAAACTGTGAATACTGCTCACTTACTAATTTTTCGAGCACACTAAGAAACTTGTGCTAATAGGCCACAAAAGCGGCAAGGTCGTTTGCTGGGTGAGTTCGACTAGAGGCATCAAGCCTGATGCGTTCGCATCCGCCACGCCACCACCCGGATCTGGACATATCTCCATTGTTTGTTTGATCTTAGCTCACAGCTCTGTCTCCATTTTATGTGGTTTTGTGAGGTTGGAATTATAACCGCACTCTTTACTAGCAACTACATTAAATACTTTTTTTTGATGAAAAAGTGCTTTTAACATAATTTTGATTTAAGTGTACGGGAATAACTCACGTTCGGGCTCATACTGTTTTCCATCAAAGCGCTTATTTGCTCTGACAGCTGCAAATCCTACTAATATTATAAAAAAAATAAACGCGAAAGTTTGTATGTATGGATGTTTGTTCCTCTTTCACGCTGCAACGGAACAACGGATCGACCTCATTTTTTGCATGGGTATAGTTCAAGAGCCAGAGAGTGGACATAGGCTACTTTTCATCATCATCATCACCATTTTTCATCACTACGCGTGTGAAACCGCGGGGCGCAGCTAGTAAGTGATAGAGTTACAATTCTGGTACAATTATAGTTAAGTAAATATTACTGAATATTCATCATCATCATCATCAGACAGAAGTCGTCCATTGCTGAACATAGGCCTCCCCCTTACATAGGTTCCCCTTAGAGGTTGCCACAATCCCCACGTTTGGCAGGTGGCTTGGGGATCGCAGAACGTTCCACCATTCAAGTAGGAGGATGCTGTTGCCCATCCTCTGGTGGTTCTGGTCGCAGTTTTAGGACGTACCCGGGTCCCGGGTACTGAATATTACTATAACTTTTTTTTTACAAATATTTACAAGTAACAATTACGAAATAATTGCATACGAATATAATAGGCTGAAATGATGATGATGATAATGATGAGTTATACTTTTATGCATATTCATATATTGTTATTATTTTACTGTCGACTGATATTCGCGATATGTTCTTATAAGAATAACATGTTCAATGGGTCTCAAGGCATAGGCTAAGCCAAGTTCGGGACCCACAGATAACTCATATACAATGCTTTTGTTTTACTAAGAAATAAATGAATTTGATATTGAAATTCGTCCAAGATACAACAGTGCCTCAAGACGAAGGTCTTTGACCAGTGTGTGTTGCCAGTGATGACATATGGTACTGAGACGTGGTCCTTAACTGTTGGCCTTTTGGAAAAACTCAGAGTCACACAGCGGGCAATGGAGAGAGCTATGCTCGGAGTTTCTTTGCGCGATAAAATCCGAAACGTGGATATTCGCCAAAGAACCAAAGTCACCGACATAGCTGTTAAAATTTGCAAGTTGAAGTGGCAATGGGCAGGCCACATCGCTCGAAGAACCGATAACCGATGGGGAAGAAAGGTTCTGGAGTGGAGACCACGAACCGGAAGACGCAGCGTAGGGAGGCCTCCCACTAGATGGACCGACGACATTGTGAGAGTTGCGGGCATCCAGTGGATGCAAAAGGCAGGCTGTCGTTCAGTGTGGAGGTTAAAGGGGGAGGCCTATGTTCAGCAATGGACGTCTTCTGGCTGATGATGATGATGATGATGATGATATTGAAATTAAGCAATCGGATTAGCAAGTTGAAGAGGCAGTGGGCAGGGCACAAGGCATGCAGAATACATGGCCGATAGGGAAGAAAGGTTCTCGAATGGAGACTACGGACCAGTAAGCGCAGGGTAGGACGTCCACAAGATGGACAGACGAACTAAAAGATACCAAAGAAAAACGCTGGATGCAGACCTAATGCAGGCCCGGTCGAAAGCGACCTTCCAACCGGGCCTGCGACTTCAACTCCTCTGAGATAGTGGATTGGCCCATCCACTGAATAGTACATGAAGCACTACACTACCGGCTATGGGCTGCCAGTGTTTCGTATGGACCGCATTTTTCATTCCCAGAGGGGCATACGAGGATGGTGTAAAGCGCTTAATATTAATACGTATGCACCACTCGCTTGTTGCAGTCGACATGCAGCATTTTGAGGTTTAATAATGCATTTTATCTGTTTTACTCATACTTTCTGTCCGATGTTTTACCAAATTCGTTGCATTAGTACTTCGTTTCATTCACAGAAAAGAGAAGTAAATAGAACGGAAATGAGAAGGAAAATCTGTCGCCAGGTATTATGACAGAATCTTGCTTGAACATTCTCATTTATGTCAACGCATCGAACTCCGCATCCAAAGAACTTGGACCTTACCTTTTTGGGTTACATCTCAAAGTTCTTTGTCCGCATCACAGCTGCTAACTGATTTCAAATAACTGACGTTTCGTTAATATGGGTGCAACTGGCTACAAAAAAAATCTTACAAAAATGCCTTGACAGCCGTTCTAATTTAAACAATTATTTTTTTCTGTGGTTTCATTAGTCGAGTTGATTCCTTCATTGACTAAAGGTTTATCTATCAGTAGGTTAATTTTCAAAGCCCGTTTTTGTGTTCTTTTAAATGAGTATTTTTTTAAGAATAAAAGGCAAGCTACGAGCCTCCTGATGGTAACTGGTCACAGCTGCCTATAGACACCAACAATACCCGGGGCATTGTCGGTGTGTTGCCAACCTTTGAGGACCCTTCGTTGAAGCAGTCCTATAATGTGGACTGCTTCAACGAAGGTGCTTTGGAGGAAGAACTGAAGGTGGCAAGCCATTCCACAACTTAAGGTACTGACAGACGTGCTCAAAAATAGCATGCTAATAAGCTTGCTTAAAATTAGCATGCTCTGCAAACTGTTCACATTTGCCAGAAATAAGCATGCTTGTTTTAAAGCATATATAATAGGCATGCTCAAAGCAAGAGCAAACATATTCAGACGTGCTCGGATCACGCCCCCCCCTACCCGCGCCTCAGGTAGCATGCTCGAAAATCAAACGTCGTTTGATTTTTGAGCACGCTCTAAATAAGCATGCTCATTACATTACACACGTGCTACTAATGAGCACTTGCTCAATAAAAGCATGCTTTTGTGCTAGTAATGACCACGTCTGTCCGTACCTTTACAAGTGCGTAGCAGAAACAATTGATTAAATCGAACAGAGCGAGACTTCCATTTATTTATGATGTGTGGACGAACACGGTGTGGGTAATATTATGGTACGCATGACAAATCTGCAGTAAAATTCGGCGTTACAGTGTAATTCTGGCGTACTTGAAATGGTTTTTCTCTCTGTCATACTCAAATAATACTCATATCTATTTCTATGGACTAGAGTGCCATAAAAATTTCTCAAAAAATTTTTGTTTAACCGAACACAATAAATCTAAATAAAGAAAGAAAACATTTATTTTATGCACAGCTTCTGCAACATCGACATTACAAAAAAGAAAAGATAATAGATGTACAGTTGTCACTGTAGTGTCCAGTTTGACAAAAAGGACAGTGCTCAGTAGATAATGCTGCAGATTTCTCTGCTGCGCACTTCCTAAACCTGGTAAAGACCATAAAATAGCTGCTAATTATCGTCCTATCAGTTTACTACCGACACTTGCTAAGTTATTTGAGCGTGTTATCTATGAACAGTTGTTAAACTATCTCGACGGCCGATTCATCAACGAACAGTTCGGTTTTCGTCAGTCTCACTCGACCATTCAGCAACTGGCACGTGTTAGTGAACATATTTCTCACAACTTAAACATGAAACAATCCACAGGGATGTTTCTACTAGACATCGAAAAAGCTTTCGACACTGTCTGGCATGAAGGCCTATTTCATAAGCTTTTACTGTGCGGAGTACCTGTAAATTTAATAAAACTTATACAGTCGTATCTCTCTGAGCGCAAATTTAAAGTTTACATTGGTAACACTTCTTCCAAAGTTTTTTACGTCCCTGCTGGTGTACCCCAGGGCTCGGTCGTGGGGCCTATATTATTTTTGGGGTACCTAAATGATATTCCTAAACAGCCACGTACCAGCCTTGCCTGTTTCGCCGACGACACTGCCTCATTCACTTCGTCTAATGACGAAGACTTAATTATTAGCAGGCTTCAATTATCGATTGACAAACTTGCCAATTACTTCAAAAAATGGAAGCTAAAATTGAATGAGTCGAAGACGGAGGCCATAATGTTTTCGAGAAAACGCAAACCTCCGGCTCGAACATTAATTATTAATGGACACCACATACCATGGTCTAAATCTGTTAAGTACCTCGGAGTTCACTTGGACACTAAGTTAAATTGGACAACACATATTAATCACGTCAAACTAAAAGGCCTTAAAGCCTTTGGTGCACTTAGCCCTATAATGAATAGAAAGAGTAATCTTAGTTCGAAAACCAAACTAAAGATATATACTGCGTTAATAAGACCCTCCTTTACATACGCTGCGCCGGTATGGAGTAGCACCTGTCAATCAAACTATAGCAAGTTGCAAGTTTTGCAAAATAAGGCTTTAAAAATTTCATTTAACACTAAATTTTTCACTAATCTTAAAAAATTACATAACAAGATAAAATTTCCTACAGTAAATAATTTTTTAATAAAACAAACTATTAAATTTTACAAACATACTAATATTAATCACAGAAATCGATTGATTTCTAAAATAGGCAAAACACGATTATCAAAACTTCCGTATGTCGATACATACAGAAGATACCGTTTACCCCATCACTACGTGCTCGACGACTGCGATGACGCAGCGCGGAGCGACGAGTTTTAACAGTCACTATGAGGGTAGATTTAGTTGCTAGCAAATGCCGTTCAAAATAATTCCTAATATTATTATATATTTTAAACATGTTTTAGTGCCTAAAGACTTAGGTACTATTTATTGATGTAAATTGTTTTTTTATGCGTTAATGCATAAAATGTTTAGTAGCATTAAAAAATAATTAAAAATGAGTCTAGCACAAATGATTCATATTTATGCACCATATCATTAGTTGTATGTTATATTATTATATACCTATACTTATTTAAATATCATGTTTTACAAAGTATCCTTATTAATTAACTTTTGGTTATTAAATGACTGTTAGAGGCGAATGTAGCCTGAGAAGTCATATATATTTATGTTATCTACAATTATTGGACCGTGTCTGTTTTGTAAGAATGTATGTATAAGAATGATAAATAAAGAACTTTTAAAAATCAAAAAATCTGCTGCGCTGATCTAAAACGTTATGTAATCTTAAAAAAATATTGCCAATAAATGTTCTCCAAAGATCGCCTTGCAACCTGACCTAACCTCTTCTCTTGACTCTACCTGCCCTCTCCCATTAGCCCGGTACAAATATAAGACCGTAGATCATTTTCATCGCATCCCATCCCCGGATCGCCACGTCCCCGTCTACGGATAATCCCCACTAATTACAAATAGAATAATAGATGCTCATATAACTTAACGAATTCATGAACAACATTTCTAAGTTGTCCAAAATTTATTGTCTCCCCTCGGCATTTATCAAAGCGACTTCCTTCGAGTTAGAAAGCTTTACAATCGAGAACTTGTGAGACTTTCTGTTCGTAATTAAAATTAAACTCTTTGGTGACTGGAGATTTCCCGTTTTAAGGGTTGGTGTCCACAAAACGGTAGTAGTCGAAACGTTGTAGAAATATTTTGGTTGGCAGATAGAATCGTCTTAAGATGTACGGTTTTTAATCCCCGACGCAAAAATGGGGTGTTATAAGTTTAAAGTGTGTATTTGTGTATCTGTTTGTGGCATCATAGGTCCCAAATGGGCTGAAACGAATTTGATTTCGAATTTTTTGTTTTAATTTGTTGTTGTTTTTTCTTTACGTTTCTTCTATACTAATATTATAAAGAGGAAAGATTTGATTGTTTGTTTGTTTGTTTGTTATTTGGACTTTTAGTGTGTTTTTGTTTCTCTGACATTTTGTAATTTGTAATTTATTGACTGGAATTATTCTTAATTGTTATTGACATTTGTATTTTATTCTTTATTTTTTGTGAGCTTGTTTTTTGTAATTAATTTAATTCCTTTCTTATTTTTTTTTATTGATATGCATAATTATTATTTTGTGAGAATTGTGAGATACTAATGTAATTGGCTTGACCGTGTTTAATCTCAATAAATACAATTTAATTTAATTTAATTTGTTTGCATTGAATAGGCTCCGAAACTACCGAACCGATTTGAAAATTTTTTTCACTGACGGGAAGCTACACTATCCTCGGGTGACATAGGCTATAATCTATACCCGTGCGAAGCTGGGGCGGACCGCTAGTATGTAATAATTAAGTTTGAAAGGTGACTTAATCGAGAGTGTTCTTAGCTGTAGCAGAGAACACTGTTACTAAATTCTGTTCAGCCGTTTGAATATAATTAGCTCTTTTATCGGGGGTTTAAAAATGCTCAATTTATAATTGAGCATTTCAGAGATAGGGCACAGGCTCAAGGAAAAGTGTGGTGACTCCCGCTCCGGCTCGTTCCTGGTGCAAAGGTTGGCCATTGCCATCCAACGCGGTAACGCAGCGAGTGTTTTGGGTACCTTTGCACCGGGAACGGTCAGGGGTGGGTTATTTGAATAGTTATTAGTTTAGTTGTAATTTGACTGAGATTTTGAATCAAAGTGTTATCTATATATTTACACTAATTGAAATTTATAATTGTATACTAAAACTATAAATGGGTAAAGTTGCTTTTATTGTACCTAGGACAAGTTCGGTCGTACATTACTTACTGCTTGCAGGTTTGGAGTGGATCAGCCAAGTTCCAGTCTTTATTCCAGCTAAGGGCATTGCAGTCAATTGAGAAACGCGCCAAGTAGCTCGAAATCAGCAACGAATCCCTAGAATCGCGTAAAAATGTCAGTAAAAGTAGAAAAAATCAATCGAAGCAACCTCATGCCCCCAAATACGTTTCCCCATCAAATTGCACATAAATAATATAATATTTGCCGCATCGGAGTAACACTCGCAGTTTGACCTTTATTTCGGCCAATATGGCTATTTCTATTTTGGCTTTCGATTTTCTGTCAATAAGCACATTCGACCTTCGTCATTCGCCACTGCCTTTGACACTTTGTAATTTCAACATTTCGTTCACGTGTTATATATTGTACCGAGCAGAGGTACCTTATTAAATTTCCACCTGGTTAATGAGTAGGGATTCGGGAGTTTTAGGTTTTGTGATAAAATTAGAAGTAAATATTACATTACACTTGAATTATATGATTATTAACGGTATATTTATGCTTGTATGTTACTGCGCCTCAACCTTATCACGGTATATATCCAGTTAATAATTAAATAATTGTAGTGAACAATGATGATAGTTTAAAACGGTGTTTTATATTTCACTTTAAAAACAAACTATAAACGAAAGTAACTAAATAATACGTAACTAAATTAAATAGAAATTAAACTGACTATATAAATGCATTAAATTCGCTGTTTATTGAGTTTTCTTAGTCACGCTATAGGTATGAAATAGTAAAAATATATTTTTTGCAAATTTTTGCACACACAGTCATCTGACCCCAAACTAAGCAAAGCTTGTAGTTGTACTATGGCTGCCAGAGGCTGATATACATACAATCATTATATATTTTTAAATACATACTTAAATAGACATACATAGTGAGAGTCACTGGCATCCAGTGGATGCAAAAGGCAGGCTGTCGTTCTGTGTGGAGGTTAAAAGGGGAAGCCTATGTTCAGCAGTGGACGTCTTCTTGTTGATGATGATGATGATAATGATGACTTAAATAGATAGTCATTGGTCCTTGTACGGTATTTAAAATTAAACTACACATCAGAAAAGAAAAGTAATAATTATAGTGACGACGAAAAATAAAAATATTTTTATAATTTAACAAAAGTGAAGGAATGAAACACGTACTCGCATAAATCAAAATGGTTTCTCTAGTTTAATTATAAGTATTTAAGTCTCGAATAGAAGTGCTAACAACAACAAGCATGTAAATACAACGGTACAAAGAGCGTTAATGACGCGTCAGTCGCACGACTCCGCTGCGGCTACGTTGCGGCAGTGCGGCTCGGCGGTACACTGGGGTGCAGGCAAAGATTTTTTATATACTACTATCTAAGGGTGCAGGAATAAAGTAGAAGTATGAGTATACAAATAAAATTTTGGTCAATATCTGGTCTCTACTACTTTTTTTTTAAAATTATATTTCGCCCATCGGGCAGGCTAAAGCCTTTAAGGCCATACCGCCTATACTTCTGTTTTTTATAGTCTTAATAACGTCAAACAAGTCATAGTCACAGTCAGAGTCAAGCTAAGTAAGTCACGGTCAAGTCAAACTCATGCCTGTTTTGGAAACAACACGAAAAGACACGTTTCACCTCGTTTTATCACTTTACCACACTCGAGCACGTTTACGAGCACTTAATGAATAATAATTCACCACCTAGAATGCATTAACACTCGAAAATACACTAGTTTAGGAAAATAATCCAACGAGCCGACATGTTCTTTTCAACGTTGGCGCCAAAACTCTCTGGTCTCTACTACTATACTCCGTTTTTTAATCTTAGATATATTATGTAAACAAAGAAATGTCACGAAAAGTCACTGTCAAAGCGATATGCTAGTTGCTCAAAATTTTTCACTTATGATCAATATTTTACTCTCTATATTCCTCGGCTTTGCTCTCGCGCGGTACAACGGGGGATATGCTGATAGTTCAAAAAATTTATAAAAAACATTATTAATAGATTGTAATAGATGGCGTTATTATAGAGGCGTTGACTAATAAGATAGAGGAAATAGAGGGCAAATCAAACGTTAGCCAGAAATGTTTAGAATCCCTACTGTCCTACCAGTATAATA
This sequence comes from Agriopis marginaria, assembly GCA_932305915.1. Lineage (NCBI taxonomy): Eukaryota > Metazoa > Arthropoda > Insecta > Lepidoptera > Geometridae > Agriopis > Agriopis marginaria. Next base: position 1,057,917 of record OW029919.1, read on the forward strand.
AAATATTTTCTATCAAAATATGTTTTTTTTATCACAACATTGTATAGAACAGATATTACGTTAAAATAAATAGTACAACACGATTTTTATTTTATAATTGTTCATATTACAACTAGAAAAACTTAATAAAATACTTTTTTGGTCAAATATTGTAAACTACCATTATGAAAGATATTTTTTTGCACTGGTAACCCCTTTGTTTACATAAAATATCTAAGATTAAAAAACGGAGTATAGAATATTTTTCGTAACGACGGTTTTATATCATGTTCCTACAGCAGGCAGGTCTTCTTTCAGAGCGGATGGACCCCAATCAGCCATGCTGGCCCCAAGCATGTTGGTGAATCAGGTCTTTGAATTTTTGAGGATTTTGAACATACCTGCGTCCTCACGATGTTTTCCGTCACCGTTTTGAACGATGGTATTGAAACTGCACATTATTTAGTTACTAAATAAGTCAAATAAACGGCTAGCACTTACGGGTATTGAAGTCGACGTATTGAACTCCCTGAGGATGGGCGTCCATAACGTCGGAATACCGGTCGAGTTTTGGACTTCAATGTCAACAACTTGCAAGTAGCCAGTATTAAATTATTTAACACTTTTTTTTTTTATTAAATTATTTTTCTATAGTCGGAGTAACCGGCTTAATCTTACGTGAGTAATTCCCGTGTAATATAAATAAAATGTATTAAATTATTTGTTATTTTATTTTAGAGTGTGTACTATAATCATGCCAAGTTTGACACTTGTACGTACATATTACAGTTCTTACACTATAGCGAATACAAAACGCACGGGCCGAAGTGAGAACCTTCCTCTTTTTTCGAAGTCGGTTAAAATGCTTTTAAACGTTTTTGTATTGTCAAAAACGGAAATTATGGGTCCCCATAATTTGTAGTATATTATACCCCCTAGTCTTAAGTTTTAAACATTTTGGCTTTTTTTTATTCCTGTCGGTGTATATTTGTTTACACGAAAAAATATTATAATTAATATTCATCATCATCATCATCAGCCAGAAGACGTCCACTGCTGAACATAGGCCTCCCCCTTTAACCTCCACACTGAACGACAGCCTGCCTTTTGCATCCACTGGATGCCCCCGACTCTCACAATGTCGTCGGTACATCTAGTGGGAGGCCTCCCTACGCTGCGTCTTCCGGTTCGTGGTCTCCACTCCAGAACCTTTCTTCCCCATCGGTTATCGGTTCTTCGAGCGATGTGGCCTGCCCATTGCTGCTATTGTATTTTATTTATTATTATTCCTTGGTTAATCCGCCGTAACATTAGATATTCTGTGAAAATTTCAACTATCTATTACGGTTCCAAAAGATACAGCCGTTAAAATGAAGGTATGTTATGTTCAAAAAGAAGCCAAGTTAGACTGAACTAGGAATTCTTTTCTGACAAGTTTCTTGGCATGTTTCTCAATAAATGCTTCCGTCGTTACAAAAATAACATTCCCTTAAATACAAATTGAATGTGTAACATACTTCAAAACGTAACATCAAAAGGATCTTAGTTTAATCTAACCTGCAATCTACTCGCGAGTAATTAGTTCTGTAGAACTTCTCTGGAAGTTCACCGCTAGCTGCATTTTGACAAGTGGCGCTCGGTGCTTCTCGCCGCATTGATCCTTGCTGGGAAATTTGGAAAAGTTTGTCATGTGTGATTCTGCTTCAGACCTTACTTTATAGGAAGAACAGTATTAAGGTGGTTCGTTGCACAAATGGCGGGAAAATCAAATTTCAAACAGTTTTCTTGTCCTTGTAGCTAGGCCGGGTAAGTATTGTAAACAACCACGATGTTTGCGCAGATTGATTATTATTCTTTACAAAATCATGTAAAGCTATTTATCTCTAATGCCCATTATTACTTACATTTGTGAATAAACAAATTTATGCTGTTTCAAACGGTTTATTCACAAATGTAAGTAATATGGTTCGTTACTGTTAAATAATTGTACATTATAATATAAAAAACAGCCAAAATTATGCGCAAACACTGTGTTATTTAAAAATAATTACCTGGCCTGACTACTAGGACCAAAAAACTGTGTAAAATTAAAATTTCCCGCCATAGGTGAATCGAACCACCTTAATTGCTCCACTGGGTAGTGTAGATACTAGTGACGCAAAGTGGGCATTGACTCTTGGTTTCCGACACCAAAGAAAGCTGGCAATCCGATTACCATTCAAAAAGAAAAGGTGACTCAAAAAATGTACACTCATATTTTATGAAAAGTGACATCATCGAGATAAATTCCTTGAATCATTATGATGTTTGCTGGTTTAACACGACGAGACATATAAAGACGCGTGCGACAAAATGTGAGTTTCTCATAACCAGCACTACAACTTTCCACCTCCGGTCGAAAACACAAAGGTAGATCTGAAACAAATTCAAATTATTTATTTGTCAGAACATGGTAGATACACATACATATAAAGTAGCATACCCCTTTACAACCGGAACTTTTTTTTTCAGATTCTGACTGTGAAATCTTTTTTCTGGTTTTCGGCTATGTTTAAAAAGCCTAAAAAAAATGTTAAAAAAATCCTAGGTATATAGTTTACTGTTGTTTGTTGTTTACGATCGACGCCGAGTGCGCACGGAAAAAGTGAAACGTTTGGCGCCATTTTTTTTTTAAAATCAAACTCACTCTTGTATCATCCCGAGTGTAAAGGGATACATGGTCGTAAGAATGGAGACGTATCTCATGTCCTTGCCTGTTACAGCGTACAAACATATATTTTTAAAAAATATTTTTATTCGTTTTTGTTTGTTTAAAATAAACGAAATTATGTCTATGTTAGAATATTGTAGTAGAAGAAAAGTCAGACTTCGATTCAGTTGGCTTCTAGCCGCAGGAAGTGCATCACGTGACTATTGTTACATGACAACGAAACATCTGACAAAATTATGCCTTCGTGTGCTTTCCCGAAGTGTAAATACACAACAAAAAAACCGTCTATTTTTTGTAACAAATACATGGTTATAATTAGGTGTTGAAGTATATGTCCGACGGTTTTGACTCGTTTTTACTGAGCAAGTTCAACGGTTATGGCCCGTCTTTTCATTTTATTTTGGTCGAAGGGAAGAGAGTGTAAAAAGATAATTTAAAAAGTTACGAAAAAGTTTATCAGACCCTTGTGTAGAAGACCGTTAACTAACTACCTACGCTCCACTCTATCAGTGCAGAAAGTATCGCATCCCGGCAGCATCCTTCCATAAATAGTTAACTCGTTGCACTGAAGCGATCACTTCGACTGGACATTGGAACTTCTTTTGCCAGTTAAGAAGTTAATTAATTGAATCTACTGAAGCCTTAAGAAGCATTGAAACGCTTTTGAAGAGTAGATGCATTAATAATGATATATTGTTTTGTTTTCTTTACAGTTTATATATCAAAAGCAATAATATGCAGTAAGCAATTTGCGTTAATAAATGTAGTTCCAATTTTGCCCACGTGAACCGCTAAGTTGGTGGCACTGTATAATATACATTGTGTACATTGAATTTGTTGGTTTTTGTCATGTTTTAGTAGATTTTTCAAAAAGCGCTAAATCAATGTCGATAAAATTTATATGGGACCACGTATGAGAAATTACCTACCAAACAAAAAAGAGTCATCAAAATCAATTCATAATTGGGGGAGTAATCGCGTAACAAACATTTAAACAAACAGTTAAAAATGCAATTTCGACAATTTGATCATTGAAAAGAAATTTTGTGATATAGTAAAGTGATATTACAAGTTCCACCGTACTTCGGTACACAAAAATGTATGGAAAACAATTTACGCAAACGCATTGACGCGTTACATTCGAGTCACGAGATAAGTTGAATGAGAATCACGCAATGTATGATATACAATGTAAATGTTTGTTTCCAGGGCTGGTTCCAGAATGTTCTGGTTAAGGTATTGTTTTTGACAGCGGCGGTTCAATAGCGATAAATTCGAGAGGAATGATCAATGATTGGAATACTTGAAAGTGACAGGAGCTGAGTCGAAAAACAGCCGGATTTGTAAATAGATAGCAGTGTTTGTAAATAGAATCCATTTGATATATTTATCGGTGAATTGCGGTTGAATTCAATTCAACATTCATTATCTGGTAGGATAATAATCCGGTAAGATAATAATCTGGTAGGATAATGATTGTTGAATTGTCCGGTGGGTACCTGACAAATCATAAAGGCAAAGGAGTTGGGACGGCTTGTGAACGGCCCCTCTCTAAACTGAGAGATGAAAGACAGTGTGTAGAACTAACGCCTCTTAACGCATTTACTAAACCAGAGTCCAGCGCCTGGCTGCAAGCCTGACCTTCTCCACACATGGACACGCTGCTGAATGATATCTGTCGCAGGGTGGCAGTGGCTCTTTGGTACGATTGCTCCGTTTGTGAACCCCAGATCTGTACCTGCGGAACGAAAGTTGAAGCGAACGGTCACCATGGCCTGAGTTGCTCTCGGTGTGAGGGTCGAAGACCCCAACATCACGCCATCAACGACATCCTGAAGCGTGCTCTTGTGTCTGCAGAGGTGCAGAGCATTTTGGAGCCCCCCAGGATTGTCGCGGTACGACGGCAAATGACTTGACGGACTTACGCTGGTTACATGGCAGAGAGGAAGCTGCCTCGTGTGAAATGCCTGTTCTTTATGTTCAATGCGTTGTTATGTATATTACCTAAATAATAAAACCACGTGATAAGTCCCGATAACCGATTAAAACCACAAAAGTTCAAGTTATATTTATCATAATCTGTTCAGCTGTTACGAAGCTAAATGTGGACAAACATATACACTTACATAATATATAAACTTTCGCAGTTATAATTTTAGTGTGACAAAATATGTAATTTCCCCGAGGATTAAAGAGTAATTTGCTAACTTTATAGTCAATCAAAGGCATCAGTTAGAATGGCTGACTTGGCCTTTCTCGGAATTTCAAAACTTTTACGGCTTAAGTGTTGTAAAACTTTATACGGAAATGTTTTTTACTAGGATTTAAAAATATAAACAAAAGTAGCACTTATATAAGAAAAAAGTTACCTTTTGGAATGACTAGTTTATTTACTAAGTATATCATCCTTCTTACCTCATAAGTACACTAGCAATAAATATTACATAATGCCTAACACTTTAAATAATCAGTAACCAATCATATCCCACTGTAGAGTTTACACTGTCGTAACTTCAACGTACGGATCTGAGTTCCATTCTATCACCGAATAGTTACTCCACACGAAATTACCCTTGAGAGATAATGGTGCTTCTAACGCTAGATACAAGATGGCTTTAGCTCCTTCCTCGAATGCCTTTGCACTTCTCCGCCCTTCCTTATGCGACAAATTTCCAGGATTCACGCAGTTGATCACCACTCCTTTGTCAGTCCACTCTCTGTGCTGTAAAAATGTCACAGCATTCAATGATACCTTGCTTACAGCTTGCACGTTCGCGCCCCATCCTTCCGTTTTCTCGACACCTCGTCTGGCCGCTTCTTCGTACTCCTGCATTATAGCTACCAATTCGTCTTCTGTTAAAGCTGTATCACTGATTCTCCTTTTTATTTCATCATTTTCAATAGTAGCTAGTAGACCAGCTGGCCCAGACACATTCACGACTCTTGCACCTTCATTTAAAATTGGATACACCAATTTTCCGAAGTTTATGAATCCGTAAAAGTTGACACTCAGCGTTCTTCTCACACGTTCAAAATGGGATATGTTCCTCTCCGTTACGTAATCAGTTAGGTTTATAAGTAAATCTATTCTTTCGTCCAGATCTTGAATGTGGTGTCTCAGTTTTATAATACTTTTCGTGTATGTGATATCCATTTGTAAGTAATGCAGATCCAGTCCATCTTTTTCTAAATTTTTCAAGATATTGTAGCCATTAGATTCGTCTTCGGTGGTAAAATATATTCTTCCATCGTATATTTGTGTTAGTCTTTTGAGTACTTGATAGCCTAAATTGCTGGTGGCTCCTACAACTAGAGCTACCTTGTACATGGCTAGTTTAATACTAGTATTAAATATGCCTTATCAGTGTTATCACCATCAATTCGGTGACGTTATCAGCTAACATGCTGCGTCGAGATAACTTTTTGGCGAGATAGCGCTCTAGCTTGTCGAGTTTTGATGGAATGAGAGCGTATGATGCTGTATTTGATTTTTTCTTAAAACTAGGTTAGATGTGATCAGCTACTGCACTACTTGGAAGTATCAAGAAAATAATTCAATTTCATACTTTTACCTACTAAATTCGATGTGTTACAATACAAATATTTCATATTTATTGAACTATATATATATTTTTACTATAAATAACAAAAAAAATGTATTCTAATAGAGCGTAGGTACTATACGTACAAATGACGTCACTTATAAGTACGCTATACAAACTCCATATTAACAACACTCACATTGCGGGAACCTTTCCTGATCCGATCAAAAACTTAAACACTTCAAATTCAAATTCAAATTTATTTATTTCACATAAAATGGTACATCAATAAATATTGTCGACCCTAGCCACCAAACTGAGCGCTAGCCCGTATCTTGGTGGATAGTTCCTTCCGAGTTGACTTAGGTCAGAACTTTGTACAATGTATTGTTTTTTAGTGCAGATTTAACTAAATAAATATTCAAAATTAAATATAAATTACAATGGATTGTCATTATTATTTGATTTAACTTAATTTAATTTAACTTATTTGGTTTTTTTTAAAATTAATTATTAAGTAGCATGCAACACATAGAAATAAACAAAAATCAGTAACAATGATAATAATTCTAAAATGATATAAACAACACACATGATCCGAAAACAATAAAATTGATTTAGAATAATAAGTCCAGGTAAGTAACGTAATATAATTATATTAATATTGAATTTTAAAAAGATCTTCGGTCTCTTGGTATGTTAGATTTTGAAGCCATGATACTAACGTTCTTTTACAGTTTGCATATGTTAGTGGAAATATGGCAACTGAGCTACTTATGGTATTATACAAGTGGAACTTTATAAGCTGTTTTAAATAATTTATTTAGTGCACGTGTTATAATACGTGTTACGTATATATTTTTTCTCTAAGCTTGTTATTTTTACCAAATCAAACACCTATCCGATGCCTAGTGCGGTTGAAACTATAGTCGGAGTGACCGGAACCTTACGTGAGGATTCCCGTGTCATATTTAAATAAAACCTATCCAATACCTTGTTTAGTTATGATCGCTATACAAATTAAGAACATTATGCATAATATTTATTTATTTATTAATATTTATATTTGGTTAATATTTATTAATTTATTATACTATGTATCATTTAGTAGTATTTATTTAATGGTATCATTAAAAGTGTTTTAGCACTTCACCCCCGTCGATTCTGTTACGTAAATTCTTTCCATCCAATGGTTGCCTGGAAGAGATCGCTTTTAGCGATAAGGCCGCCACTTGTGGCACTAGCTCGTAAGTGTTTTCTATCGTGTTGTAATTTTTATTTCTGGTGTACACAATAAAGAGTTTCTATCTATCTATCTTAATTTGTCACACATTTTTGTTAGTTGTAATCTTGGACTTGATTTTATACCAATACTTCTTCATATATATATATATTTTTTTAAATTATAAGTTAGAGCAAAATAGGTAACTTACGCAATAGCAATAGGTTGATAACTGATATACACCGTGAACAAAATTATACAAATTTCTGTATATGTATACTTCAGTCCAAGAACGTCAAGACGCCCATTGCTGAACATAGGCTTCTCCTTAGAACTTCACACTGAACAGAACAACAGCCTGCCATCTGCATCCACTGGATGCCCGCGACCCTCACGATGTCATCTATCCATCATCCAATTTTTAGGATGGTTTCTACGTAAATATCTATTTATTTTAAGAATGTTTAATTAAAATTGTTTCTATCAAAGTCTTAGTACTTTCTGGATGTATAATGAGTTTTCCCCGATAACAATCTGGATGTCTTCAAATCACGAGTGAATTGGTTTTTTCTAGGCAAGCGTGCTCCACCGTAGACCGCATCATCTTTTTATAGCCCGTTGGTCTAGTTGGTAGTGAACCTGCCTTCTGAGCTTGGGGGCGTGGGTTCGATTCCCATCTAGGACAAACATTTGTGTGATGAACATTTGTGTTTGTTCTATATCTGGTTGTTTAATATATAATTATTTAAGTATGTATTTAAAAATATATATGTATGTATATCAGTCTCTGGCAGCCATATTACAAGCTTTGCTTAGTTTGGGGTCAGATGACCGTGTGTGCAAATGTCCCGAATATTTATTTTTTCCCCGCTTCACATCAGGCACCAGCTAGCCTGATATTAAGCGGCTGAAAAAAAAAAAAAAACAATCTTCTTAATCTAATAAAATCTTCTTATATTTCGCTAGCGACCTAGTTTTTTTATTATAAATAAACTTGCGCTTGGCCGCCATTTCGCCTGATGTTAAGCGATGATGCGGCCTACGATGGAGCACGCTTGCCTAGAAGAAACCGATTCACTCTCGACTCTAAGACACCCAGATTGTAACTATCGGGGAACAGAACTCCCAGTTCAGACAGCGAATTCCACAGACTAGCAGTCCGCACAATACATGTGGAATCAAAGCGCTTCGTGCGGGTTTATTCATCTTGACAATTACGGCTTTATGTTATAATTTTATTCCCAATAATCCAGATACCTATATTGAACAATAAAATTGCATTTTGTAATTTTCTCTTAACAAGTTAAATTGTACTTTATTTTTATTTTTTTAATTGTACTTGTTACCTTCATTAATTAAACCATCACAAATGAAGATAACAAATATATTTTAATCCGCAATGCGTAATATTTGTAGGTGGATAGATTACATGCGTTATCTGAATCAAAAATATGTGCCATCTTATCAAACCGCGCATACGACATTAACGTAAAGATAGTATTAATACTAGTGGTATTTAGGGAACACTCACTTACTCTCTCACTGAGTCATCACGAAATCTTGAAAACTACTTGACCTACGAAGTAGAAATTAGGGAAGCATAATTCTTTCGGGGTGTATACTGCATTGCTCGAAGGCCTCAACCGAGTCTCCCAACAGGTGGGCCTTAAAATGAACATGGACAAGACAAAGGTCATGTCAAATATCCATGTTGTGCCCATCGTAGACCGCATCGTCGCTTAACATGAGGGGAGATGGCGGCCAAGCGCTAGCCTATCTATTATAGTAGCTAGTAACTACTACAACTACAAGCTTTTATTTAGTAACCTGCCCTGGTGTTTGTCTATGTGTAGTCAAATTTTGCAAGTTAAATTTGACCCACTTTACGGTGTTTGATTGAGCTGAAATTTGGCATAACTGTCAAGTTCCAATGACAATACAAAACATGGTGACAGTGAGCTGATTTAATGATGGTGACGGTGGACAACGGCACTCCTCGATGTATAGTACTAGACTACAGTGTTTGGGCTCATTTTGATCAGAACACCGTTCCGAACACTAATTTCACAAAAACTTGGTTTGAAAAAAATATTTTTCATTAAAAAACTAGTTAAAAGACTCAACTCTAAGCCAAAATTCTGACAATGAGGTCAAATTATAATAGTTTACTTATGTTTTGTATTTTTGTCAGACCTTTTTATATTTTTGAATAAATTATTATAACAATTTATTTCAATATTTTGTTATTATTGGTTTGAAAAAAATATTTTTCATTAAAAAACTAGTTAAAAGACTCAACTCTAAGCCAACATTCTGACAATGAGGTCAAATTATAATAGTTTACTTATGTTTTGTATTTTTGTCAGACCTTTTTATATTTTTGAATAAATTATTATGACTCTTTATTTCATAAAATTCTCGGGTTTGACCCGGTCATTTGTTAGGCATTGGTGGAGTCGAAACCAACACCAAGAGGCCCTGTTGAATACAAAATACAATTACTATGGAATGTGTATAAAATGGAATATAAAACTATTGTACAGTATAGGATAAAAAAAAAAAAAAACAGGTCTATTGAGGTGAACAATTTGTGGGTAGTTGAACTGATCTATGGGATGAGAAACGGGATTATTATTACTAAATATTTTTTTCTATTTTTGTCATACTATAGTATTTAAATATTTTTTTATTACGTTCGTTCCTGACGTTGGTCCGATCAGATTCCCACCACTCTCGACTCCTCAGTCTACGACGCACTCCATGTTGCTGAGGATAAAAGACGATGGAAATATATTATCATCAGCGGGCCTAGCACGGGCCGTGGACAAATTGTCTTTCCACCGTTTTTATCCCGCGAGAAAAAGACAAACGTATCCATATTCTAGCTTTGTCGCGTCTAAAGGCGTGGAACAAACGGTGGAAAGACAATTTATCCACAGCCCATGCTAGGCCTGCTGAGAGAGATTGGTGGAAGGTGGTGGTCACGACCCTCTGACATGAAGAATACGATTTAAGGAGGGGGATTTCATTCCTGGTATTAACTATTATTCGGATGTCAAAACCAGTTATTCAAGAGATCTAACTATGATAAAAAAAATACAGCATTTTTTTCGTTTCAAACATAAACAAACTACAATTTCAATAATAATAGTGACAAGTGGTGTTGACGCACTGGAGCCTTCCTCACGTCCTGAGCTCGGAATGCTCCGACATGGCTCAAAGACATCAATAAATATTTATTGCTTCGTATTCCGTCGCGGTTATACCTACAACTTGTTTTAAATTGATTATTTATTGGCACTTGAAATGTTTAGGATATCGCCAGTTTATACATGCTTTTGTTGTTTATGATAGACACCTTATTATAGGGTCAGATAAATTGTTTTGGGAGACATAATAGGCTATCTGCTTGATTAGGTCAAGGAAGCCAATGTTTGATTAGGTCAAAAACAAGCTTATTAATAGTAGATTATTCACCAAGGGGATAAAGCAGTGTCTTAAGTCAGGGTTTCATATTAAATCCCAAGCGTAATGAAGGATTCGTGGATTAATTCTCGAGTGAAGTGAGGGAGCTAAGAATAGAATCCTTCAGTACGCTCGGGATTCAAACACATCTAAGACGAGGATACCTTTATATCCCCGAGGAGATTACTCTAATTTTCACACTTTCTGCGATAAAAGAGACAAGAATATAAGCCATGAATTGTAAATGACTGGTTCACATAGCTGAATATTTAACTTAAGCAAACTTTTAATGTGTTGTGAATTGTTCGTTGGTGTGTCTAAATAAATAAATAAATTTTGATCACTTTAGCTAGGTTTATGAACATAAGACTGTAGCAGGTACCTGATATACTTCAGCAAAATATTTAAAGAAAATGTTTTTATTCAGCTTTTTACAATGTTATTGCAGCTGTCAGAGAACATAAACGAGTGGAAATAGATGAATCAATCCCCTCCAGAAATCTATGGGGTTTGTCTAATATTATTTAGTAGAAATCAATGTAAGAAGCTTTACATAGAATGTCATGTACCAGTAGTTGGAATACAAAAGCACAAAATTATGGAAAATCATGATATTTTGTCTGTATAATGCCTATTTATTGGAAGTACTTGCGTAATAAAAAAACAGCTTGACCTGAAATGGATTCTTGTTTCGCGTGCGTCGACACAATGAGAGGCTCCGAGGCAATCCGCCGTTACCGTTACGTGTGATGACAGCGCGTTAAACGCGTAACTCGTTATTTGATGAACAACGTCGTTAAACGTTACGTCGTTACGGCACGCTAGCTATTAATTCAGACTGTTATGTTGTCAAGTGATTCCTCGCATGATTTGCTTTTCGAAAATGAAACTTGTCCCTTAAGACGCGAGTGAGCTTGCGATTTGTTTACCGGGGAAAATTTGCTCGAATAGGCACAATAATATAAATAAATAAATAAAAAAATATTGGGGATCCTAGAGCTGGCACATACTTTTCTCAAAAGCTAAGTATTGCTATACAGCGGGGCAACTCGGCCAGTGTTCTGGGAACCCGGAACACGGTGGTGATCTCGACGGCGTTTTTGTTTTGTAGTAGGTAAATGTTTGTATATTTTATACAATCACTTTGTAGCTTTTATTTAGTTATTTTAAGTTTTAGTTTTTAGTTTATATTTTAAGTTTTCATTAATTTTCTGTTTTTTTAAGTTCCATCAAATAAATAAATAAATATTCAGGACATATTTTTAATATCAGCTGCGTATTTTTGGAAATGTGTGAATGACCGTTTTCTATGGATTCTTTAGTTTTGTACCACCACAAAATACAAAAAGTAGTGCAAAAAGAGAACATCGTGGTGGTCACCCATCGAAGTACCGACCGCGCCCTACGTTGTTTACTTGGTAATGAACAGACCACCGACTCACACTTGGCCATTACTTTTTGTTACATTTTAGAATGTGTACTATTACAGACCTCTTGTACCATCATCTATCGTCATCGTCGTCGTATCTAGCGTCAAACTTGGCATAAGTTTGACGCTTGTACGTATTACCGTTTTTACATTAGAGCTAATACAAAAATACGTAAAAAAATACGTTTGTTATAAATGGGGACTTTCGGTTTTACTTTTAGACTTTTTTATTATAATTATCTTAGTTAATCCGCCGTAACATCACATGTTCTGTGAAAATTTCAACTGGCTATCTATTACGGTTCGAAAGATACACATGCAGATAGACAGACATACAGACAGACAAACGGACGGACGGATGGACGGACGGACAGAGGCACGGACAGACATCGTAAGCTTAGTAATTACCCTTTGGGTACGGAACCCTAAAAAGTAGACAACACAAACACGAGTGTTCCATATAAAAGAAACACATTATTCCACCCCTACTTACTAAGCGAAAGACGTTTCGGGCGCCATCTGCAGAAGAGCTTTTTAAACATGGTTTACATCTCACTTGCCGATAAATAACAAATGAGCGGCGCCAGAACAAGTATCGTAAAGTTTGCAGATGGGTTGTTAAAATCAAAACAAAGCGGCAACCTTGCGAATGCATTATTCATTAGTTCAGGTGGCCAAGTTGGCAACACTGGGGCTCGAGGAAACTTTAATGGGACGTCGCCGTCCATCGGCAAGCATGCCCTCAGATAAAATATTATAAGTACAATTATGTTTAATTTGAAAATTAAGTGGTTTGTCAACAAAGTGGGTAGAACGCGCCAGACAAAAGCTAAAAGAAAAAAAAGTTTTCTCACTCCTCTCAACAGTTTTTTTTTTAAACATAATAACACTTCTAACGCTTGAATCGATCGAATCGATTTAGATGTATTTTATTTGGAAAACGTACAGTGTTATTCGTATCTAGGCTATGACTAATAATATTTCTAAACACCATTTAGTTGTTTTCGCATTAAGAGTTTAGATTGACTTGTTTACCACGAAAATAGATAAATGAAATACATTACTTATTTAGAAAACTCTAGAGGTACCGTCAAACCAAATATATAATGTATGTTAGTGTCGCTAGAATAATAACACCATGCCCAGACATATACAATATATATATATATATTATATACAAACTTGTTTTTTTTTTCTGATGCAAATTTGTAAACATGAACGGATAAATGCACAAGCCGGGCGAAGTTGAAACAAAGATTTAAGTAAAGTTCCATGATTTACTTTATTATTATAGACAGAAATACTCTTTAAACTTAAAGGTAAAAATATAACTTTTCGTTCCAGCCTCTGGAACTAACTTCAGCGTATAAATGATCGTTAAGATTGATACAATCTCCGCGACCAAGTGGAAGGGAGCTAGTTAAAATTTAATAATTAATTACAGTGACATTTCCATCAAACTCAGGAATGGGGAGTGAAAGCTTTCCTTTAATTGGTAAATATTGTTGAAATGTTTCTCCAAGCGATAAAATAATATTTTTACTTTTAATTTATCTTTCGGGTGCTCTATCGTAGTTGAACCTCGAACCGAAGAAGAGAGCTGTTGATGTATTTGTCTGCTTATGTCTGTGTGCGTGTGTGTACGTATGTGAGTTATATTAAACTACAGAAATAAGATGGAAAGACTCATCATCATCATTTCAGCCATAGGACGTCCACTGCTGGACATAGGCCACATCGATCTCCAAAAGGGCCGGTAGGAAGCGGCCTGCATCCAGCGTTTCCCTGCGGTCTCTTTTAGGTCGTCTGTTCATCTAGTGAATGGACGCCCTACGCTGCGCTTACCGGTCCGTGGTCTCCATTCCAGAACCTTTCGGCCCCATCGGCCATCTGTTCTGCGTGATATATGCCCTGCCCACTGCCACTTCAACTTGCTAATCCGGTGGGCTATGTCGGTGACTTTCGTTCGTCTACGGATCTCCTCAGATGGAAAGACTAAAATAAATAAAATAAATATTCGGACCATTTTACACACACGGTCATCTGACCCCAAACTAGGCAATGCTTGTGATATAGCTGCCAGACTGTTTTTTTAAATGCATATTAACACCCAGATATAGAACAAACACCAATGTTCATCACATGAATGTTTGTCCTAGGTGAATCAAGCACAGAAGGCAGGTTTACTACCAACTGGACCAACGGACCAGAACCCGAACTGATGATAATGATTGATAAATGACTTATAACACACATAACACTTATAACAGGCTAATTATGATGATGTCTTTTTGTCTGTACAATGTAAGGTCCTGCAATATATCGGTCCAGTTTTGATGCAGTTCTTTTTATTTTGTTATCTATCTATAGCTATGTTGTTTCATAAAAGGTTTGTAAAATTCACGACAACATTAAAATGTTGGACGAGACATTTATTTATTGTTTAACACGTGTACCACACAGAAACTCTTTTTTAGGATATGAAACAATAAACAGAAAAAATAAAATTTTCGTTTCAAATATCACTGGCTCCGTAGCTCAATTTTGAAGTTTACGCAGTGTGAATTTTATTTAAAAGCTTCTAGCGAGTTTGAATAAAAAACATTCCGTCAGTATTTTCAATAAAGTGCTGTGAAATTTGACACAACTTTGATACAACGATAGTAGAGAGACTCACGTCTGCTGTTCCTATGACTAATTCAAGTGTGCAAACTGTGCAACGTGGCATAACTTTTGACTTATTTAGATTTCTTTACCCAATATGGAAAAATTTGGCCCTGTCGCTACACTACCGTATTTATCGCGTGGAAACATCTTTCGCGGAATTGACATGGCGATTATTTTTTTCTTCTTCTGGTTAGATTACCTTTTAGGACACCTCAATATCTAAACGACAAAGCACAAATAACTCGTGTTTATCTTTCCGTGGCGGAGTTGACTAATTCTTTAGTCGCGCAGAGTGAATTTTGAGGTTCTTTTTCAACCCTCCTCCCATCTATGAGGTAGGTGCACAATAGAGTAAGTGCACTAACATGCAACGTACAGTAATCTATTTTCAGAATATATATAGCGATAAAGGCGACAATAAAAGTGTTTCATCGCTAACTCGCAACTTTAGTATGGAAGCTTTTAAAATCGTTTTCGCGATAAAAAGTCGTTCCTACCTACCTAATTACATGCCAAGGCTGCGTCTATAAATAAATATGTCATACCCCATAAGCGTGGCAAGATAAAAGCACACGAGCAAGGGCCTATTTTCGTGTTTTGTGATATTTTCAGTGATAAGACAATTATTGTTGGTTTTACATATGTAGGGCAATATCGAATGATCAATATTTATCCTTAGGTTAGTAGGTCTATTGATCAATCTGTAGGCGTGTTTAGATAAAAGTTATATATAATTACACCCACTTTTTAACCGACTTCCAAAAAGAGGCGGTTATCAATTCGACTGTATGTTTTTTTTTATGTATGTTTGGTACGCGATTACTACGCCAATTTAGAATTGTTTTTGATGATTCTTTTTTTGGTTGGTAGGTCTTATCTCATAGGTGGTCCCATATTTTTTTTATCAACATTGATTCAGCGCTTTTTGAAAAATCTACAAAAACATGTAAACATTGTACAGTGCCACCAACTTAGCTGTTAAGGTCGGCAAAATTGGAACTACAGTTATTTCTTGGTGAATTTCATACTTTGTTCTCCACTAGCGACGCTGTCAACTGAACAGCAAACAGAGGAACTGTTCCTAGAACAGAACTTTAAAAAAAACAAAGTGTCTCCATGGCGACCGGGCCCTGTTGTTTTCCGTTAAATTTTTCAAGACCATGGATACAAAGTATTTCAGTCGTAATATTAAACAACATTGTCTACTTTTTAGTTTCAGTTTGTAAATGTAGGTATGTATAGTCATGAAGTCGGTTCTTCTTTTTCTAAAAATTATAATTATAGTAGTCGTATCGGATTGAAACTATGGAAATGAATTTGGTTTTAATGGCAATGCAGTAATAATGAATGGTACCCTGGTCTGATGATGGAACTAGATGATGGGCAACATAGAGTTCAAGCTCATTAGATTGTTCTTTTGATGTGAAACATTTCTCGGCGTGCCTTAGCAGTAGAACCGATCACAAAACAAAAGTAAAATGCGTTCAAAATCAAGGAAGATAGAAGCATTTTAATATCTTGCTTGAAAGCGTATTATACTTATAAATGACGTCACTAGTAAACACGTCTTACAATGATACTGAAACTCACTTTGCGGGAAAGGGACAGAGGATATTTTTTTCTAATCCGACCAAGGATTTTATATATACCCTAAAGGGACCAATCCGACCAATACTTCAGTACTTTTTATCAGCCGATTTAAATAATTTCTTCAGTATACGTATTATATAATAATATTATATTATTTCAGACAATGTCCATATTGTTGCAAATTAAAATTACAAAATTCTATATCAATTCTTAATTTAAAATGCTATATTATAAAACAATAAATAAATTAAAAAAAAGTAAAAATAGTAATGCAAGATATTAGAAAAATATAGAAAACTTAAATTATCTTAGTCTAAACTTCGGTTTGGACCCGGAGTGCTCGATGTGCTCACTTGTCCAGTGCTGCATTATCGGGCAGTCCAGATCCATCCGCCAGGCGAACAGCTGCAGGCAGCTGTTGGAGCTGCCCCGCACACGGCGCATCAGGGACGCGACTCGTTTGCGCATGATCGCTGCGAACCCATTTATGTGCGCGTCCGCAAACATCCATCATATTTAATAACTAGTAGGCCGCCCCTGCTTGGCACGGGCGAAGCCGGGATATATAGCCTATGTCAACCGGGGATAGTGCAGCATCCCAACAGTGAAAGAATTTTTCAAATCGGTTCAGTAGTTTCGGAGCTTATTCAATGCAAACAAACAAACAAACAAATCTTTCCTCTTTATAATATTAGTATAGATATTTTTACTAAGTCTGCTATTTTTTACAAATCAATTTTAATAAGACTCCTGATATGACCTTACCTGACACTTGACGTCAATTATTATGGTATTAATATTTTACGGTGACCTAGGTCACATTAGTTGAAAATTAAAGTCAAATATTTTATAGCTAATTTTATTTGTAGTATTATCACTTGGGTATTTCATCGTATGTTTTTTTGGCATAACGCAAGAATAAGCCCCCACCACTCAATAAGACATCGCGGCCGATCGCGAAATATGCAAAAGGGGAGCGAAATATTAAAGGCTAAAAAAGTAACGTGTCATCTAAATGTAAAAATTGATTTGGGTCCTCTACCCTCTGTTCGGGATGATACTCGCGATTTTGGAATATGTTGTCAGTTTTGTACATTGTAAGCTAGTAATAGTGATCAGGATTTACTGTTTATGTTAAGCTTTCTACAATGTTATGTCAACTGTCAGACACATTCATTCAGGGGCCGCAACTTATTTTTTTTTTATTAAAAAAGCCTTTAGGATTTCAAACGAATTTTAAAATTGATTATAGATTTGGTTTAACTCCTAGTCTTTCACAAACGAGAGACTTTCAGAGCCCTTTTTCCAGTGACTAGGTCCCATCCACCCCGGTGTCCCGTTAGCGGGGCAAATATGTTATTTTTAGGGTTCCGTACCTCAAAAGGAAAAAACGGAACCCTTATAGGATCACTTCGTTGTCCGTCTATATGTCCGTCTGTCAAGACCCTTTTTCTCATGAACGCGTAAAGGTATCAAGTTGAAATTTATACTAAATACTTGGGTCTACGGTTTCTTTCGGCTGTAAAAAAAAAAGTTGTAAGTCAACGCAATCAAAAGATATGAACGTTTATGTCGCATATTTTGCGATTTTACAGGGGAATCAAACCCTATAGGGTACTTCCCGTTGACCTAGGATAATTAATTTTGACATGAGGCAAGGTTTTTTTTGGACTATCGCTATGATTGTTCCGTCCAACGGAACCCTCAGAGCACGAGTCTTGGCCGGTTTTTTATTTTAACACGACACGTCTTTAACACGAGCTAGAGAGTTTTCGAGTATCGCAATCGGAAAAACTCGCACTAGGCACTCAGAAGTCTAGCCCTGGTGCCGGGGCAATAGAATACGGCACCGGTAACCCCTGCCTGTAGTAAGAGGCTACTAAAAGGGGACCTCCGGGCTTGGGATGGTCAAAGTTGGGGCTCTGACCATCCACTTAAGCGTGCCCAGGGACAGAACGACAACGTTGTGTGACCAACGTTGTCGTGGGCGGAGGCGCTGAGACAACGCAGTTGTCTAGGGAGGAGCCGTAGCGCAGTGCCGAGGGCTCCGGTGCGTTCTTCTGGAGATCTCGGAGCCCTTTTGACAAGCACTAAGGCTGGTCACCGAGGGGGTTTTAGTGGGTATAATCCCACATAACCTGGCTGCACCCCAATGCAGCCGGGTATCTTTGGAAGATTTCCACCTCGAAAAAAAAAAAAAAAAAAAAAAAAAAAGGCACTCAGAAGTCACATTTATATTTTCGTAGTTTCGTTGGTGACAATCGAGTTCAAGTGGTAGGGTCCGCTGTCTCACATTTTTAAACAAGACCGAAGTATTACCGCCAGAGCCGCGTTAAATTACCGCCGCCGTTGGCGGTGTATTTATTGATTTATGTAAATATGCAGATAAATACGATCACTGTGCCGCCGATGTGGTGCGGAGCGGCTCAGCTGCTAGCCTTGTATTTATTAACTGCTGTTATGTATGCAAAATGTTACATTCTTACTATTATCATAAGCATATTAGTTTTATACGCCGTGGAGGTTTTTTTTTTTAATTATAGATAGGCTTGCGCTTGGCCGCCAACTCGCCTGATGTTTAGTGATGATAAATATCTGGGACATTTTTGCACACACGGTCATCTGACCCCAAACTAAGCAAAGCTTGTAATATGGCTGCCAGAAACTGATATACGTACATATATATTTTTAAATACATACTTAAATAGATATTAACACCCAGACATAGAACAAACACAAATGTTCATCACACAAATGTTTGTCCTAGATGGGAATCGAACCCACGCCCCCAAGCACAGAAGATAGGTTCACTACCAACTGAGCCACCGGGGCAGTCAATCTACGAAGTCAATGATGCGGTCTACGATGGAGCACGCTTGCCTAGAACTCGACTTGAATACACCCAGATTGTAACCATCGGGGAACACCCATTCAGGCAGCGAATTCCATAGACTGGAAGCGCTTTGAAGCGCTTTGATTCCACATTTATTATGCGAACTGCATAATAAATGTGGAATCAAAGCGCTTCGTACGGGTTCTCGGAATATCAAACATAAAGCGGTGACGATTTCTCGTACCCACTCTGGCAGTCCGATAGAAAATTGGGCAGGAGGGAATCAAATCATGCAGATCTGTAGCACACTCTCCGAAATAAACCGGCCGGAAGTAGGTACCGGCCTAAGAATAGACCACCACCTTCTCTTCCCGTGGGTGCCGTAGAATTCGGCTGTGATCAACCAGAAGACGGGCAGCAGCGTCTTCTGAGTATGAAAACACCGACTGCGCTCGCCAACCCGCCTGCCAAGCGTGGCGAGTATTGGCAGCCCCCCCCCCCCCCCCTCAAACGACCTGAAAGAGACCGCAGGGAAACGCTGTATGCAGGCCGCTTCCAACCGAGTCTTTTGGAGATCGATGGGGGAGGCCTATCTCCAGCAGTGGACGTCCTATGGCTGAAATGATGATGATTAGTTTTATACTTTTACTAACTTGCACGTATGAAGTCAGACGTGACAGAGACGTGTGTATCCGTGTCTGTGGCATCGTAGCTCCCAAATGGCTGAACCGATTTTGATTTAGTTTTTTCAGTTTGAATTTGCCTTAATTTAGGGCGCAATCAGCTACTTATGATATATGAAAATCTGTTCACTCGTTTGAAGTTTATCAGCCTTTTTTCAGGAGTTTAAAAAAGGTAAAACAATGTATAATTTTATTTATATTACACGGGAATTACTCACGTAAGATTAAGCCGGTCACTCCAACTATAGTTTCAACCGCATTAGGCAGTCTTTTTCAAGGTGAATGCACGCAAGCGGCTGCGTCTCGCTTGGCACTATGGACCGCCGCGAGGCGCGCACTTGATGTCAACGGCAGCTGATCGGGTGCGGGGGTGGGGGTGCGTAGAGAAATATGCTGCGTCGGCGCACACTGGAACTCTTCCTCACTCGAATCTTCCTGTGTGTCGGGAATACTCCAGTACGCGGAGCTCACCACGTTGCCACCAGTCCCACGGTCACTCCCACGAACTCC
This sequence comes from Agriopis marginaria, assembly GCA_932305915.1. Classification (NCBI taxonomy): domain Eukaryota; kingdom Metazoa; phylum Arthropoda; class Insecta; order Lepidoptera; family Geometridae; genus Agriopis; species Agriopis marginaria. Next base: position 1,078,547 of record OW029919.1, read on the forward strand.
ATAAAGACACGGTCTCCAAGTCGGTGGTAGATTCCATCCTCCATCCCTATTGAAGGTTGGACGTCGACTGATCTCGATGGCTTCTCTGACTTTCCGGGGCACAAAAATTTCTCCCGTGCCAGCACTTTCGATCTGTCGATCCTAATATAATGCTGCGCGCCGGAGCCCAGAGAGCATATACATTCCATGAAGAAGCTCGACACCAACGGGTCCGCGGTGGCAGGCTTCTTCATGGAACGTATATGCTCCGTGAGCCTTGTGGAAACGTTCCTTTCAACAACAATGTTCAATGTATAATTGTTTATTTTGAAAACTATCTGACCCGACAAACGTCCTGCCTCGACAAAATGGATAGTACAGCTGATTTTTTTGGCGACTTCAGGGTTGGCCCCGCTGACCTTTTGGAAACACGTTGTATATAGATTACTAAATCTATACCCAGGGAAACGTGCCAAAAAAGCTTTTTACCAGCATGCTTTCAAATTCGTTCATTAAAAAACAAAATTGTATCGTTCTCATTTATCTTTCTAGCGAGCAACTTGCCGAATGAGCACTCGTATAGTTATTTAAACGGATATTTTCCCTTTGACAACATTTCGACCGTGATGCAATAAAATACCATCAAAAGATTCAGCGCAAATTTTGCTTATCCAAGTCTGCAAATCAGATAAAATGTATTAACTGATGCTGATCTGGATAATACCTATGCATTTTTGTGCACTTGCATTTTGATTAGGGTTCCGTACCCATAGATTAAAAAAGGGACCCCATTACTAAGCCTACGATGTCTGTTTGTCTGTCTGTCCGTCCGTCTGTCCTACCTATTAACGGCTATATCTTTCGAACCGTAATAGATAGACAGTTGAAATTTTCACAGAATACGTGACGTTACTTAATAAAAAAGTCAAAGAGTAAAAACGAATGGGGGTGGTGGGTCCCATACAACAAACGTATTTTTATCGTATTTTGTATTAGCTCTAATGTAAACACGATAATACGTACAAGCGTCAAACTTGGCACGATTGTAGTGCACACTCTAAAGTATAACAACAAATAATTAATAATGACCAAGTGCGAGTCAGTGACAAATTTCTGTTCATTACCAAGTTATTATACTCGAGCGTCTGTAGCAAACTGCGTAGCAAATTACTCCGACAATTTTGGAAGGCGTTATAATAACTGGTAATTCGGTAACTTGGACAACCTTATTGTATTTTGTGGTGGTATGGAACCATCAGCGCGCGAGCCCAACTCGCACTTGGCTCGTTTATTATATAAATATAGATTTGATGTACCCATTATTTAAAGAACACACTTCGTCGAGGATCTCGACTATTCCTATAATAAGTTGCGGCCAATTTTTGTGTTTGGCATCAGGTCGCGGGCCATGCATATTGGAAGTTAACGGCATAAGAGAGCGTCATGTTGTTTGCCGTCACGGCATACAAGTCGGTTTCACTGCTAAGGCGCGTCATTAGATGTGTCACATCAATAGTGGTTTTGTATTATGGAACCTGTGGGTTGCATTATCAAATGTATGTAGAGTACAGAGGCAGCCGCACAACATAAATGATCAAATAACGCTCTGAAAGCTCCCAGCGGGCGGCGTCCGATCGAATCGATAGTTTAATTGCAGTTGAGATTGCTATTGATGTTATCTCAGGCCGACATTGTTATTAAACACCTTAGTGTCTGGTTTATTTACCTGTTGTTGGAATACTAGACTATTGCTTCAACTGTACATACACAAAAAGAGATATTGTAGTTAAGGTGGTTCGATTCACCTATGGCGGGAAATTTAAATTTTAAACAGTTTTTTGATCCTAGTAGCCAGGCCAGGTAATTATTTTTAAATAACACAGTGTTGGCTGTTCTTTACATTATAATGTACAATTATTTAACAGTAAAGCACCATATTAATTACATTTGTGAATAAACCGTTTGAAACAGCAAAAAATTGTTTATTCACAAATGTAACTAATAATGGGCATTAGGGATAAATAGCGTTACATGATTTTGTAAAGAATAATAATCAATCTGCGCAAACATCATGGTTGTTTACAATAGTTACCCGGCCTAGCTACAAGGACAAGAAAACTGTTTGAAATTTGAATTTCCCGCCATTTGTGCAACGAACCACCTTAACATATAAATGTATGTATATTTCCACCTACTGACAGCGTTAACGTTTAACTTTTCATTTATTTTTTAAATCGCAAGCTTGAATTTTGACCGCCATCGCACCTGATGCGTGGTCTACGATGGAGCACGTTTGCCTAGAAGAAACCGATTCACTAGCTATTTGAAGACGTCCAGAATGTAACTCTCGGGGTACACCCATTTAGGCAGCGTATTCCACAGACTAGCAGCTTAAACAATAAAAGTGTAATCAAAGCGCTAAAAACGGGTTTTCCGAATATCAACGATTAAGCTGTGTCGCTTTATCGTCTGGCAGTCCGAAAGAAAAATGTGCAGGAGGGAATTGAATTATGCAGATCCGATGCACACTCTCCGAAATGTGAGTCCGAAACCGATAGATTACCAACTTTGCGTCGATGCTCAAGACTAAGCAGCTTATTTTGAACTAGAGAATCGTTGCTGATGAACATATGGACACGTTTCTTAATGGACTCCAACGCCCCAAGCCAAGTTGGTACTTGGCTGAATCGTCCCAATGGAGCGAGCAGTACACCATGCACGAACAAACTTGCGTTTGGTACAGAGCAACTGTTCCGACGTGAAGTACTGTCGCAACTTTGATAGAATACGTAGCAGCCATATTTTTTTACGTGTATGTGTCCGCGTTTGACCTCCAACTCGTCTGTTGGTAGGCGACGATGTGGTCGAAGATGAAGCACGCAGACTTAGAAGATACCTATTCACTCTGGCCTTGAAAAGGCCCAGGTTATATCTCTCAGGAAACAAGGAAGCTGGCAGGTTGTTCCGATCTTTGGCCGTACGGATTAGAAACGTAGAATCGAAACGTTTGGTACGTATCCAAGGATAACCACAATGTATGGATGGTAGTGGGCCGTTTTCCTACTTGTCCTGTAGTAGAAAGGGGATGGCAGGATAAGGTCATGTAGCTCTGATGCACATTCTCCGAAATGAATCCTGTAGAAAATTGCCAGACTCGCTACTTTACGGCTAATTGAGCCTTGTTTGCAATATAGGTGTCAAAGTTGAGGGTTGATGTTAGAGAAAAACCCAAAAACTCATGCCGGTCAGTCATCGGAATGGATACATCCCGGAAAGTAGGAGCCAGCTACTTTCCTAACTACGACATTGACAACTAAACAGATAAGTAGACGGACCAGTGGCCTTATTATAGAAGTTTGATTGTGATCGAGATTGCATGCCGTCCCGTTCGCATCTACATACTTGCACCACGTGCGTAAGTGAGATGGCACGCGATCACGATCACAATCCGAACCACGATAAGACATCTATAATAAGGCATCAGTATATGCCCTTGCAAGATTGACGAGAATTACTTTAGTAAGCAAAAAATGGAAATTTCCCATTGTTTTTAATCATCTAAACCCGACTGAACTTCAATCTGAACTTTGTCCAAAAAGTATTATAAATTTTTTGAACGCTTTCCCGCGGCCATATTTATTTCCAAAGTTGGCCGCCTCGAGATCCTTATCCAGTGGAAGTGGGTTACTTATAACGACTTAAATAAGGATATGTAAAGTTCATAAAGGGCCGTTATAAATGTCGAGGGTGGCCATTCGAGTGAACGGGCGCTCGCCACTCGCCCGACTCGAGTTTTAATCAAGAAACCGTACGGTCAGCAATGGTACAATTTGATTATTTAAAACTTGACGTCTTCCCTTCACAAATCCGAATACATTTCGAATCTATAGCAAGACAAGTTATACAGGGTGTAAGGGGAACACCCTCGAAGCCAAAAGAAGGTAATTGTACTCATCATTATAACTAGCTGAGCCCCGCGGTTTCACCCGCGTAGTGATGAAAAATTATGATGATGATGGAAATTGATGAAAATATGTGTTAATCCAGGACATAAAGCTATCTGTATTCTAAATTTCATCCAAATCCGTCCAGCTATTTCAGCGTGAAGGAGTAACAAACATATACACACACACACGCACGAACATACACACACACACTTCGCATTTATAATATTAGTTTAAAGTGTGATGTGATAGTGTGATTGTGATTATTGCTAACACACAACCAACATTATTTTCTTATCACACGTCGCCAGTTCTGTTGCTGACTCTACGTCTCCTGGTAGTCCGGAAGTCCACCTGATTTTTTATGAAACAAAAGAAAGTTATCCAGAATAATCTGGCATTACGGAAGCGACGGCAATCTCGGATTATGCCGAAGATGAAAATAGCCACACAGATAAGAAAAACCAGTTTTGGGAAATAAAATTCCCACCTTCATAACAGGTTTGGTATTATGGCGTTGTAACAATATTGCGGTCCGGCTAATGTTTTTATTCGGCGTTGATTAACAAAAGTGTGCTTAATTACAATTGGGGTAAGGACGGAAAAGTTTTTAATGTTTTCGCTGTTTTGTAAAAACACACAGCAAAGAAGAAAATTAATAGTGGTCCGGTCCGTGGTTTCCACTCAAGAACCTTTCTTCTCCATCGGTTATCGGTTCTTCGAACGATGTGGCCTGCCATTGCCACTTCAACTTGCAAATTTTAACAGCTATGTCAGTGACTCTGGTTCTTTTTTTTTGTAAATAATATGCTTGCGCTTGACCGCCAACTCGCCTGATGTTAAGCGATGATGCGGTCTACGGTGGAGCACGCTTGCCTAGAAGAAACCGATTCACTCGTGATTTGAAGACACCCAGATTGTATCTATCGGGGAACACCCATTCAGGTAGCGCATTCCACAGACTAGCAGTTTTTTGGCGAATGTCCACGTTTCGGATTCTATCGCGCAAAGAAACTCCGAGCATAGCTCTTTCCATTGCCCGCTGTGTGACTCTGAGTTTTTCCAAAAGGCCAACAGTTATGGACCACGTCTCAGTACCATATGTCATCTCTGTAACATTACATAACCTCAATAGAGTCCCATACGAGTCTACTTTCCAATTTATTCATCCAGACAGCAAAGAACATCAAACAAAAGCCTAATTTGTCACTGAAAAACACGAACCTTTGAGCTGTGCCTACTTGTTCCATCATAACATTTTTGTCAAACAAACCACAGATGAAAAGCCCAACCTCTCGAGTTGTGCGCGAGCAACGCCGCGCAATTTCATTATTTTTATTCAAATATTCGATATGTCTGGATTTCGGTACAAATACTACCTCCCTTTTTAATTTTCCAGTCGGATTGATACAGGAAACCGTTCAAAGGGCAAGTTTAATACTTTTAATGTTTATATGTTGCGAAAGCGTTGAAGAATTCGAGCAAACAGATTTCGATGCAATACTTCTTTGTAAGTTTGAATCAATCGATTATTGATGAAGAAAAAATAAATACTACAAAAATAAAAAAAATAAAAATATTTATTAATAAAACCGGTCAAGTGCCACTCAGTGACGGAGTTTGGCTCGCACACTGAGGGTTCCGTACCACCTTTTTATTATTTCGTAATTAATCTGCCGTAACATTACATATTCTGTGAAAATTTCAACAATCTATTACGGTTCGGATTATACGGACGAACTATACGGACATACGGACAGACATCGTAGGCTTAGTAATAGGGTCCCATTTTTACCTTTTGGGTACGGAACCCTAAAACACAAACGCCACTGTGGCTTTGTGCTTTATCCAGACATATCCAGATGGCCTAACTCCCTCCTCTATACACGTGTCACCACCATTTTGCCCGGTTTACCGTAGCTTACCCTGCCGGCTTTACTCCCTTTGCCTGTACGCAAATTCCATGACGGGCCAGCCAGTGACCGCGATAAACAAATTCGCCAATCCGTAAAACTATCCCGGATTCTTTACGGCCCTTCCATTTGGGATCTTTGTGGACATTATTCCTTTTATTGCAGTACGAGTGTGTCGCCGCTTTGGACAGATTGTGACTTTGTTTGCATTCAGTGGTCACTTGACTACCAACAAATAGATGTAGACACTAATCTTTATTCTCTTTTCTTCTTTTTTTTCAGGGCAAGTGCCTTTATTAACTAAACAAAATACAAACTAAAATTAAAAATAATACAGTTAGACTGCCCATAGATCGTTGAAGGTCTAAAGACAATCCAAATGCTCAAGCCCACTACCAGTTGGCAGCGTACCCAGCATGCTGGTGGCATTACTTTTTTTTTCTTCTCTTCTACTTAGTCTAATGTTTTATATAATTCAATTAAATACTCATGAATAAATTTTAGGAGTTAAGTTAGGGATTAATTTTGAAATGTTAAATATGAAACGGTTAAGTTTTTCCAATAGTGTATTTGCTTTAGTGACGTTTTATTGCAAGCAGTAGGTAAACGACGCCATGGTTGAATGGATGCTAAATATTTATTTCTACATTTCTACTCATAATATAAGACAATGTGTACAAAAATAAGCGCATAAACAGAAGCTGTTAACTGGCCATAGGGCGTCCAAGATATACAGACTTTGCCTAGTTTGGGGCCCGTTGGCACAACAATTTTTTTCTTGCTAGTAAAGTAGTAGTCCATTAGTAAATTATTTTATGATTGTTTAATTTAAATAACTGGATTTGGGATTAAATTAATCATATTATATACCGTTGAAGGTCTAAAGACAATCCAAATGCTCAAGCCCACTACCAGTTGGCAGCGTACCCAGCATGCTGGCGGTATTACCACGTGGTAATGCCAACGTGCAACGTGTGTATTTGTAGTTTTAGTTTTAGCTTGTATTTTGTTTAGTTAAAAAAGGCGCTAGCCCAGAAAAAAAAAAAAAAAAAACATATTATATTATTCTTATTGACATTACAATGTCAATGATTGTACTAAAACCCGTACTTAGCGCTTTGATTCCACTTTTATTATGAAAACTGAGTCTGTGGAATGCGCTGCCTGAATGGGCGTTCCCCGATGGTTACAATTTGGGTGTCTTCAATTCACGAGTGAATGGTTTCTTGTAGGTAAGCATGCTCCAACGTAGACCGCATCATCGCTTGATATCAGGCGAGTTGGCCGTCAAAAACAATAAAACACTAACTGATAACCAGAAATTAATTCTGTATCTTTCTCTGCCTGCCTAAAAATGTTTGTTCTATATTGGTAAATGGTTGTTCTAGTTTGTTCTATATTATTGTCTATTTGGTACCTTTTCATAATCAAGTGGCTGAACCAATCTTGATAATATTTCACATGAAACTAGTATGCCTTACGAGGAACGAACACAAGATTTATTGTACCCATGTCATGTTGTAAATTATGTTGAAAACATAACAAATGTCGAAAACTTTCAGGAAAACAGCAAAATCACTGGTAACTTCACTAGTCGCTGAACGAGAACACATCATCAGCCATTAAATGTCCACTGCTGAACAAGGCCTCCCTCTTAGAGAGGGGTGTTGCCATAATACCCACGCTTGGCAGGCGGCTTGGAGATCGCAGTACGTTCACCGTGTACTAACAGGACGCTGCTGCCCATCCTCCGGTGGTTCTGGTCGCAGTTTTAGGACATACCCGGGAACGAGAACGTAGAACGTTAATTTGAAAAAAAAAAACATCTAATATTTTGAACAAAAATAAACGAGTCTGATTTTATTGACCCATAGTCTTACTATATATTTATAGACTATGCTACTCGGGTTAATGCAAGAAATGTAATGACATCTCTCACATCAAAAGGCATTAAAGATATGATGGAATAAAGAGAAAAAACCCACATACATAAACAATAAAAACATAACACTCCTTCTTGTAGCTGTGTAATAGAGATTCTGCAAAAAAATATGAAAACATTGTAAAATAGTCATTTGCCACAACGTCAAATTTGTGTCAATTAGTAAAATATTGCGGCGTATTCCCTCTCCCCAGCCTCGTGGCTCCGCGCGGGATAAAAACACACATTGCATTACCAACAAAATTAAATTCCCAATCCCAGGGAACTGGAACCGCTTCAGAGTATCCTTCGAACGTAGTACTGGTAGCAGCCAGGTGCCATCGCAGCATGCATTTAAATCGAATATTACAAAGTGGATCCGGCCATAACCGCCTCAGACCGGTTCAGGTCGGTTCTTCGGCCACCGGATACCGGTATCGAAGCGTTGTATCAACTATTTAATGAAAGCTCGTGTGGAGTGTGCTGCCATCTTTATGTTACTACGTTAATATTAGGTGTTGGTGTTTATTGCAGCTTCTGAAAGGTCATTGTACACGTAGTAAAAAAAAATTAAGTATTTTTTTTTATTTGTGGCGAGTGGTAAAAATGTTAAATGTTAAATGGTTAAAAATGTTTTTCAAATTTTTTTTGTATAATAATTTCAAAAAATCTAGCTGGCTTATGAACAGGCGTGATGCTAAATAAATGTGGTAAAAATTTGTTATATATGTTTTTATTTTGGGATTTTTTTTCTGTGGTAGCGATTACATAGATTAGTTTTTTTAGGTATTTTTGTCATTCAGTTCTATATTTAAACTGAAATATATTTAAATTAAACTATATTTAAACCTAAAGTTTCAAGTCTCTAGATCTATAAGAAGTTAGTTAAAAACAATTTAAAAATAAACACACACACACACAGGTAAGAAAGTGAGTTAATAAAACGTGCAAATAAAATTAGGAATCGGGTTGAGTGGTGTTGGGAATGAACTGTGTCCAGCAGGAACAGGCTGTAACTGATGATGATGAGGCCTAAAACTACTTCTAATAATAATTATATATTATATATGCTCTATTTGGTCACACAGCGGGAAATGTAAAGAGCCATGCTCGGAGTTTCTGTGTACGATTGAATCAGAAACGTAGATATTCGCCAAAAAATAGGCATCGATGGGGAAGAAATGTGGTTGAGACCAGGAACCGGAAGACCGGAAGATCAGCGTAGGTATGCCTCTAGATGGACAGACGACATTGTGCGAGTCTCTGGCATCGAGAGGATTTTGGCATCGAGAGGATTTAGATGGCAGGCTGTCGTTCAGTGTGGGGGTCTAAGGAGAAAGCCTATGTAGAAATCGCTTTTAGCGATAAGGCCGCCAGTTGTTACATTCGTTTTTTAAGATTTTTTTGTCCTCTGTATCAAATTTAATGGTGTGAACAATAAAGAGTTAAAATCAATCAATCAATCTATGTTCAGCAGTGGACGTCTTCTGGTTGATGATGATAATCACCATCTGACTTTATCTGCCCACTGCTGGCCATGGGCCTCTCCTAATGCACGCTACTGAGCTCGGTCAGCAGTTCTTGATAATGTTGACGATTTATATTAAAAGTCAAAATTAAACCAACTTACACAGAAATATCTGCACGCTTATAAAGGCATGTATTTGAAATGTGACGTTATTCCTTCATATCTTTACACAATCGAACGAACATCCCAAAGCATACAAACGAAACTCAACAACCACAAACCAACTTTAGTTTTACTCATTTCCCTTTTAAAATCCCAATTGTAAAGCATTCCGCATTATTACTGGGTGCGCTGAAGTTTCACCACATTCGATAATCTGCAAGTTTTTCCCGGCGGGATGTGGGTCAAGAGAAAACTCAGAAGGGAGAGCTTTAGGGCGGTGGTTGACGAGCGACCGCGACGTGGTTTTTGAGTCGGGTCGCAGTGAATTGTCGACGGGGTTATTTGTGATAGGGGAAATTTACTTTTGTTCTTAATATTAAAAAAATAAGGCTTAATCATTGATGTAGGTAAAAGTGGGGGCTTAATGCATCCATATAATATTATAAAAATATTGGTGTTGTGGTTAAAAGTCTTTATGAGAAAATGTAATTAATCGACCTTAATTTATAAACAAGTTTAGATTGGATTGTAAAAAAATATTTGATTACATATGCTAAGACACTGTAAAAATAACTTGTTATTTAATTTTGATTTGTTTAATTTAATGGAAATGCCTAGGTGGCTACTTACCCGGAGTAGAACAAGAAACAAAAAAAAACAAATAACTAAGAATCGAATTTTAGAAACTATTACATTAACTCTTTGAATTTACACAGTGACTATATAAGCGAGTTTATCGACTTAAGCAATATTGTAGATTTGAAAGTTAGTTAAATAATCTAGGACGACATTTTGTGGTGTCAACGTAAAGTCGTCACTCTGTCATCGCCTTAACCACGCACACATCAGCATTCGTCACGTCGCTCACAAAGTCGTTTTGTGTCGGTGTGCGTCGACACTTCCGTGTGTTGTTCTCTTGTTGTTTGTGTGCGCGCTGGTTCTATATTGGTTGTGTGTACGGGTGTGTACACGTGCTCGCTGTGTGTGAGACGTGTACAGACTCGAGTGCTGTTTGAGGGACCCAACAACTTTACTGATGGATTGTTTTTCCCTCTCTAGACGTGATTCACGTTATGTAGTGGCTTCATGTAGATTTTGCTGGTGAAGATTTGAATTTGGGAAACGTTAATTGAAAAATAGCCTTTATGTTGATTATATACCTACTCAGTGGTACTGAAAGAAATTAAATAACGATGGTTGCTAACGATTGGCGTGCTATATTCTACTTTGCTCTTCACTAGACTGTATGTATGTACCTAAGTGTTTTAGTATCTTTGTTCTCACTTAACTCCATAACGGCTGAATGGTTTGGATGAGATTCGGTACGAAAGTAGTTTAAACATGGGATTAACACACACATAATTTTTATTCCAAAATTAATACGTTTCTTGTAAGCTGTAGAAACCGCTAGGCACTCCCTGAGATTATACATTTAGTTTTTTTTTGTATTGAGACGTATATTAATGTGTGTTTCATTTTTTTTCAGATACATGTCATGCGCTGAATCCACAAGCTATGCTATCAGTCATACGTAAGTGATTATTTATAATACGTGCCAATAAAACACTTTGGAGTTTTATGGCTATAAAATTCAAATTTCAATGACGCCAAAGATGTCAAAATTTCTTATTGAACCAAAATCCAATCTAGTAATTCACAGTTCTATATCTATGGCCTTAAATTATTAAACAAACTACCAAATAAAATAAAAGACAGAAAAATAAAACAGATTCATTAATGTTCTCAAAAATTACTTGGAATCTAAAAGTTACTACACCCTGGACGAATTTTTCAAAGATAATTTTGACGATGTACAAATAGACCGTTCCGTTCTTTCTGTTGCCATACCCTAACAGGGTCATAAAATGTACTAAATGTAAGTTAAGAAGATAATTAAAAAAATATATATAAATAATAGGTTTGCGCTTGACCGCCAACTCGTCTGATGTTAAGCGATGATGCGGTCTACGTTGGAGCACGCTTGCCTAGAAGAAACCGATTCACTCATGATTTGAAGACACCCAGATTGTAACTATCGGGGAACACCCATTCAGGCAGCGCATTCCACAGACTAGCAGTTCTGTTGTTTAAGATTTGCATGCATACATATGTCGCAATAAACTTATTGATTATTGCAATGCTATAGATCTTTTAAACAAAGCTAAAAGTTTTTTTTGATGAGGTTTTTATATATCTAATTTGTCTTTATTTGTTTGACATACGCAGCCATGTTGCGGCAAGCGTCTGAAGTTAGCCAATTATCAAACTTCTCGGTCTTAACTGGCGGATAATTTATTCAGTTGTATCCATCATCTGCGAGGCCCGCTATCCGTCCCAAAGGATGGATCTGCTTATACTTGCCAAAAGCGATTAGCCCAACTATTTCAGAGCCGCAACGTAAATGGACCAGATTGCGAGACCTTTTAATTTTGAGGGTAGTTGTTGAAGCGTTTGATGAAATTTATTATGTTCGTTTTTGGGTATCTTTGTAAGGTTAGAGCCAAATAGGTTTAAACTTGATCAGGAAGGTTTGAAGGTCTCCAAAGGATGTTTCTTGTTTTATTTGTTAAGGGTTAGCTGTAGGCTAGCTTTATAACTTTTATAATTTCCATTGAATTCAAATAGAGGTCTCTATTTGAATACAGCTGTCTTAAGATTCATTCACGGTTGTCTGGAAGAGATCGCTTTGAGAAAAGGCCACCTGTTAAAAGCCTAGATAATATTTTTGTTATAATGTTTATGTTATCCTTGTTTTGTGGTATTTTCATAAAGAGTTATTGTATTGTATTGTAAGACAAATGTTTGGTACGAGAGTAAATTATCTGAACAGATTCCACGAAAAATTTATTATTTATCAGTCCATCAAAACTGTGTTGAACTGTTCCAATATTCATTGATTTGATAACGCCAATTTACAAGTCAATAATAAGTATAATAATAAATTATCTGTAGTATAGCAACATATTACAATTAAAATAAAATGTTTTCAATAAAATTAAAATCAATTAATTTCAACTAAATTAAAATAAAATAATTTCAATTAAATTAATAAATATCAACATAAAAACAATAATTATTATTACAGATCTAACTGCAAGGATTCATTAATGTCAGAAGGTAGCCCATTTGGGAGACCGCTAGAGATGAAAGCGTGAGGTCGCGGGTTCAAACCCCGGGCCCGTACCAATGAGCTCTTTGGAGCTTATGTACGTATTTTCATACCACTGGCTTTTCGGTGAAGGAAAACATCGTGAGGAAACCTGCATACGTACGGAGAAGGAATTCAATGGCGTATGTGAATCCACCAACCTGCAACTGGATCCACCAACCCAGCCGGGTAGTTGAACACTGGGCCAGCGTGGTGGATATGGCCCAATCACCTTTTCGGGGGTAGGCTAAAATCCCAGCAGTGGACTGTTAAAAAAAGGCTGATTATGATGATTATGATAGAAGGAGCCTAGTACTCAATAATACTCAATACAATAGATTTTTGTTGTTATAGAAACTTTACAAATGATTTAATGTACACTATTTTTTTTAATACACGATACTGTGTACTGCTTCAATGTAAAATGCAGGGTAAGGTGGTTCTAGAGAAAACGTTTTGAAGATATAACCGCGCAGCGAGGCGCGGAATTCGGGCGTGTGGGACCGTCCATTAATCACGTGAGGCTTGAAAGGGGGGGGGGGGGGGGGGTTTAGCAAAAATCACGAAATATCACAAGGGGGAGGGGGGGGGTGTAGTAAGATATCACGTGTATTTATTTTTTCATCAAACGCGCGAGTTCTAAACTGTGTGTGACCTCGACTCGCTTTTGCAAGGCAACCCTCGCGCGCCGCGACAATCGCCATGCTCGGCTTGCCAGTCGCCAGTTATTCCGTTAACGTGATTAGATAATACCTATTTAAACAAAAATTAAGATTTTTTGAAAAATACGTGATTTTGGTGGGGGGGGAGGGTTGTTATAAACCTCGCCGCGTATCACCGGGGGGGGGGGGGGGGGTTAAAAATGCTACAAAAAACATCACCTGATTAATGGATGGTCCCTGTCGCGAAAGCATCTCGTGCGAGCTTCCTGAGCCAATTATGGCTCTGTTGGGATGACAGGACCTAGTTCACTGAAGTCTCTGAATATCGCTTTACTTTACAACATACTGTTTTATGAGCTGCGAGTATGTTTTTGTTTGTGAAGCGTTTGCGTTGAGCGATTCGTTTTAGCGATGGTACATTGGAATATTTTTTTTTATTTGTTAAAAAAAGGGGGATTTCTCTACAAAAATTGATGAAATGAAAAAAAGTTCATGAATTGTACAAAATATATTAAGAAGAATGCATATTTTTTATCAATAGCTCTTTCTTCTAAAAACATAAGACTTGAGAACATTAAAAAATAATAATAAACAAATCTTGACTTGAAAATGAACATAGTCAATTCAACTCAGTTTTAAATGGAAAAATTTGACGATTTCTCCAAGAAATATTCCACTTTTGAAATAATACGAACCGAATGATTTTTATGAGCAAAGTAAACACCTAATGAGGGCCAAAATGTTTGCGCGTTCACAGTCGGGCGCGTGGAACGAGGCGCGGAGCGAGCGTTTCTTGAAAATCCCGAATTCCTGCTTGATTGCAGCATGTGCTGACGTGGAATTTTTCACACAAATATTTTTTGTCAAACATTTTTGGGGAACGTCGGCTTTCGAGTCTGACATTTGGTGGCTTGGATTCTCTCGCTGGTTTCGATGAATTGCCGCGGTGGAATGTAATGCAGTTTTTTGCTACCATTTGCTTCATTCACGAATATTATTATCTTCTATAAACGAGCAAAAGACTCACTTACTTCCTGATTGACTCACCACGAATCTCAAAAACTACTTAGGTAACTTAGGAAACTGAAATTTGGCTTGTAGATTCCTTATGGGGAGTGGAGGTCCGCTATGATTTTTTTTTCCAAAGGGGGCGGAACAGAGGATTTATGGTGTTACAAATAAAAATATTGTGACTAGATGAGTTGTGTTGACTAGATGAGAAAAAAAACAAAGACTTACATTATTACTATTAGATTATTATTCACACATTTATTTATTGACTTAATTTTAAAGATTTTAACATTAAATAAATTTATAAAAACATAAATATTATTTAAAAAACTTCAAAAATAGGTGCCGCTGGCAGCGGCGCACGGCCCAAGCTACCGGTGGTCAAGGCTGCAGAGTGAGGAACTTCCTGACAATGCGCGCGCGATGACCACCTTCTGCATCTGACCTTTGACCCAACCATCTAGCGAGAGCCTCTTAAGGTCGAGGTTCACCGAAACAACTATCACGAGTGAATCGGTTCCTTCTAGGCAAGCGTGCTCCAACGTAGACCGCATCATCGCTTAACATCAGGCGTGATGGTGGTCAAACGCAAGCCTATTATTTGTAAAAAAAAAAAAAACTATCGGTACAATGATCGTCGAGTCAACATTCCACATGGCGGTAACCTCTTGAGCCGAGTCAAGGTACTTGCTGAGTTTGTCCTTCTCGGCCTTCACGAGGTTCTCGTCATGTGAGATGGTGATTATTTTTTTTATTCCTCTACTTTCGGAACTTCTGAACGAATACTGAATGAGTAAGAAAAGAATATATTTCCTACTCTGTCATCACGTGCAAAAATGCCCGAGTATAGGCGCGTGAATATCTTCAGCCGCAATCTTGATTCTTTTGATTTGTTTTTATTCACTTAAGTATTTTTAGAGCTAATTTGAAATTTTACAAAGCCTGTAAAGCCACTTTACACTGGTGAAACAGTCGCGACCTTTGATCGCAAACAAGTTGTGATGAAAGAGCGGCACCCGCGGCTCCGCCCTACGGTGACAACCTATTTCCGAGTCAAAGGGCGGCCTCGAACCAAGGGCCGATGTTCGGAAACGCTACAATGGCCCTGAAAAGTACAGCCGGGAGGATAGGTTGTTAGGGAGAGTCAAAGTATAAAGCGACCAGTAGACTGATAGAAAAAAAAGAGGAACAGATATTTAATCTAAATGTGAATGTGATACAGATCATTAAAATGTAAATTCAATATTATTTTAATATTATTGCATTATGTTTTGTATGTTATTGAATAAATTAAATGAAATCTAAATGGGTTAATATGTTATTACTGGGCAAACGTGCTCCACCTTTGACCGCATCGTCGCTTTCCATCAGGCAAGATCGACGTCAAACGTTAGCCTAGAACGATGTAAAAAAAACTAGAATAAATAAATAATAAATAATAATAAAAAACTACTTCAAGACTACATAATTATGTACAAAAAACTAAAAAGTAGAAAATGACAGTTAAATCAGAGATTGAAAGTCCTCACCAAAACTTGCCTAAGAGAAGTAAAAACCAAAACGTCATTTTTATTATTGAAACTGACGTGGTTTTCACATATTTTATTTATATTACACGGGAATTAGTCGGAGTAACCGGCTTAATCTTACGTGAGTAATTCCCATGTAATATAAATAAAACCAAAACGTCATCTCTGCATATATTTTTGGTTCTAGTTGATCTTTTCAAAAAGCGCTAAATTAATTTCTATAAAATTTAAATGGGACCACCTCTAAAGCATGACTTACCTAACAAAAAAAAAAACACCAAAATCAATTCATAATTGGCGGAGAATTGATAACCGCCTCCTTTCGTCAGTTAAAAAGTCATGACTTCTTCTCAAATTGTATACATGGATTTATTTGATGGAAAAAATTAAGCAACTTTCACGTTGGTTATTCCATGGATGAAATATAAATCCATCCTCAGGATAAAAAAAAGGAAAGCTGCAAGCCTAGACCTCAAGTGTTTTTGACGGGTGTCTGATTTGTTTTTATTAACTTAATTATCTCTTTTTTTTTTTTTTTCGCATTTGACAATTTGCGCAACCATGTTTCGGCTAAAACTATTTCATTCTAAAATTAGCTAAACTGCATAATATGTGACTTTTCTATTTAACCATAGTGTTGAATACGTTTCTGCGTCACGATTATAAAATGTAGATATTAACGTGGCGCGTAGGGGATGGGGTTCACCATGAGATAGACAGGCGGGTTTGGCAGGTTCAGAGTTTTTGAGCGGTCATAAAACCTGGCATAGATTCAGTTGAGTTAGTGTACTGCCGCCACTGTGGCAGCCCTCTGACTAGGTTGTTAGGGCACGGGTGAGTCTTGTAACAATGGCGGACGATGTCGGATGAAATTGATACTACAATCACTGACGTTCCCCAATTCCAACTCCGGGGAAAGAACATCCTTTGTCTGGGGTTGACCTCCGTTATTTTGGGTAAGATTTAGTACAATCTCAACCAGGAGATGGATATTCTATCAAAAATATACACGTGGAAATAAACTGAAGTATATTGACCTTTTGTCGCCTGTCTTTTAATAAAAAAGTAACTTCTTATACAACAAAAAACATTAAAATATTTTGGCCTTTGGTTTCCAGATAATTTTGTACGAAACTTTTATGGTATTTCTAAAAACAATTAGGTCACGCAAAAAGTTATTGGAAACAAATTCACATTCAAAACTTTCGAGGCACAAAATGTAGGAGAAAACGAATCTTTTTTTAAGAAACTGTTTCAGAAGTTATTTATCATCATCATCAGCAGCTGCTAGAAGACGTCCACTGCTGAACAAAGGCCTCCCCCTTTGACCTTCCCACTGAATGCCAGCCTGCCATCTGAATCCACTGGATGCCCGAGACCACAGAAAAGTTTTTTTTGTTTAAAATAGAACGGCGGCCAAGGCATTTTTGTAAGAAATATGTTGTAGCCAGTTGCACGTATATAAACGAAACGTCAGTCATTCAAAATCAGTTAGCAACTGTGATGCAGAGTTCGACGCGTTGATCTAAATAAGTACGTTCAATCAAGTTTTTTTTTAATTTAATTTTTTATAGTAGATAGGCTTGCGTTTGGCCGCCATCTCGCCTGATGTTAAGCGACGATGCGGTCTACGATGGAGCACGCTTGCCTAGAAGAAACCGATTCACTCTCGACTTGAAGACACCCAGATTGTAACTAACGGGTTAACTAACGGGAGGTTCACTCATAATGCCTGGTAACAGATTTTCCTTCTCATTTCCGTTCTATTTACTTCTCTTTTCTGTGCCCGCGACTCCTGTGGCAGAAGTTCTTGCAACAGTTAAATTCTAAAGTGTATAAAATAAGTCTAGTATTATAAGCGTAGATAAGTTCAAATTAAATTATCACGGATCCAATTATCAGAATATCTATTCCAAGAGCGTAAAACCAATTTTGCGGTATCTGAATAGTCCTGTCATCAATTCCGTCGCGGTCTATTTCACTCAGTCGCTAATAAGACTTGACTTCGTCTCTATGGTAACGGAAAGGTCACGGCATGACCTGGAAAGGTCACCTGTGAGGTCAAGGTAGCAAAATTCATGTAGTTGTGAACCACTTAGTTATACTTTTGTATAAACACACCAGACCTAGTTAGTAAAAATACGTTTCATTGGACATTGGAACGGATATGACAATGGCAACCTTATTATGGAAACAGACGTGGTTTTCACAAATTTTATTTATATTACACGGGAATTACTCACGTAAGATTGAGCCGGTTACTCCGACTATAGTTTTAACCGAATTAGGCGGTCTTTTTCGAGGTGAATGCGAGCGCGTGGCTGCGTCTCGCTTTGCCGCATTGGTTAAAACTATAGTCGGAGTAACCGGCTTAATCTTACAATGGCAACACATTTTTGTATAATATCATAATTAAATATTCGGGACAAATATTCGGGACATTTTTGCACACACGGTCATCTGACCCCAAACTAAGCAAAGCTTGTGATATGGCTGCCAGAGACTGATATACATACATATATAGGTTTAAATACATACTTAAATAGATATTAACACCCAGATATAGAACAAACACAAATGTTCATCACACAAATGTTTGTCCTAGGTGGGAATCGAACCCACGCCCCTAAGCTCAGAAGGCAGGTTCACTACCAACTGGACCAACGGGCTATCTAAAATTATCATTAATTCTGGACAACAATGTATTGTTAACTATACAAGGATAGGCGGAAAGGGTGTACTGAGCTGAAATTGGTTCATTATAATCACCATTATAAAGACTTTAATTTAACTACGGGATCAACCCAAAAATCACGAAAAAATATCATCTGTTCCATACACTTTATTGAGAGTCAATGACCGTTTTCTATGGATTTTTTCGTGATTTCAGTCTTGCTTCCATAGTAACAGTTGTTGATAATGATGGGTAGTGTCATGATTTCTAGCTTATTTCAATTATTTCTTTGTGATTTCTAGGTTTTAAACCATTTGGCTAACAGTCTTTTTATTTTAAATGGCGGTCGGAAACGTTGACTTGGGAGTCTCGGCGATAGTGCGAACCAAGAACGATTGTCTGGGGGTAGGAAAAAGATAATGTGGTAGGATGTTGGCAAGAGGGTCTTTAGTCTGGCTTGAGCGTTCATAGCATATTGGTCTATAAACTGTAATAAGTATTGAATAGTAATAATTATGAATAAAGAATATTCATAGAGTTATAATTATAGATGCGAAAGTATGTTTGTTTGTTGGTTTGTTTGTTCCTCTTTCACACTGCAACGGAACAACGGATCAACCTGATTTTTTGCATAGTCCAAGAGCCAGAGAGTGACTACTTTTCATCATCATCATCATCACCATCACCATTTTTCACCACTACGCGGGTGAAACCGCGGGGCGCAGCTAGTAGAGTTATATAAAGGTGAGAACTGGATTATAATTTACCATATGGACTTCTTTCGACTTAGTACACCCTTTCTGCATAACCCTGTATTTAAATTCTCCGCCCTCCGTGCATAATATTTGAAAGATAAGCGTAATTGTGTGCGTCCGGCGTCCGCTGCGCCCAGTGTCAGAGTGCAGTGCCGCGATCGTCCGCTCGACTGGACGCCCAATCACGCGGGTGACGTGGCCAGTGACGTCATTCATCCGTCATCACTCTGATAAGCGAGCTTTACATTTACAGGAGCCGGGTATGTCCTTAAGCTGCGACCTGAGCTGCGGCTGAGGGTGGGCACCAGTGTCCAATTAGTACACTAATAACTAAAAACAATTTATACTGGTTTTATTGTCGTTTTCTATTTATTTATATTTTTTAATTTAATCGGATTGACCGGCTTAATCTTACATTAGTAATTCCTGTGTAATATAAATAAAATGTATACTAATTTTTGTATATGAGTTAAACCTGCCGATCACTGAAGCGTAGACTTATCGACATGTGTATTTTGCCCGTCCTAACCTACGGTGCTTAGACCTGGTCACTGACCGATTCTCAAATGTACAAACTTGGGGTTTGCCAAAGAGCAATGGAACGCAGCGTGCTGGGTATCAAAAGAATGGACAGAGTCCGCAACAGCGCGCTGCGCTCCATAACAGGTGTGGTCGACGTTGGGCAAAAAGCTGCCAGACTAAAATGGGATTGGGCGGGACATGTGGCGCGCATGCATCCCGACCGATGGGCCAGGATCGTCACACAGTGGGTGCCAGATGGACGGCGCAGTCAAGGAAGGCCCA
The DNA here is from genome assembly GCA_932305915.1 of Agriopis marginaria. Lineage (NCBI taxonomy): Eukaryota > Metazoa > Arthropoda > Insecta > Lepidoptera > Geometridae > Agriopis > Agriopis marginaria. The sequence continues at coordinate 1,098,517 of OW029919.1, forward strand.
AGAAACGCTGGCGAGACGATCTTGACTCATTCCAGAGAGGTTGGCAAGAGGTGGCGAAGGACCGAGATTTATGGAAGGAGATGGGGGAGACCTTTGCCCAGCAGTGGGACAGTAAAGGTTAAAAAAAAAAGAGAATGTTTTTTGTGTGTATGTTACGCAATAATACGCAATGTCATTTCAATAAAAAATATTCTACGTTTAAGGTTGATAAATTAAGGGATGAATCCCGTTCATTATGATGGTTACTTTTTAACAAGCTCCAATAATATCAGTGATTTCGCTCGAGCGCCTTTTTTGAAGTCAGTTTTTTATTTTGATAATTATTAGACGTTAACCAGCCTTCTGTTTTAAAACCAATACGGGGTGCAAACACTAAGGTGTAACAAACACATCACCAGTAACCTTGTAATCTATCTGTGCACGCGAACCTATCGTTAAACATAGTAGATTAACTTTTTGTAATCTAATACCTTTTGTTTATCTAAACATAACTAAAGGAAAAATAAAACATCAAGCAAAATTTTATTATAGAAACTGACGTGGTTTTCACACATTTTATTTATATTACACGAAAAATTCTCACGTAAGATTAAGCTGGTCACTCCGACTATAGTTTCAACCGCATTAGGCAGTCTTTTTCAAGGTGAATGCACGCGCGTGGCTGCGTCTCGCTTGGCACTTAATCTTACGTGAGTAATTCCCGTGTAATATAAATAAAATCAAGCACAATGTTCATAATTTAATCAGATTTTAATTAATGAAATCGCGTTTGCTTATATTTATAATTTTTGATCAGCCAGTTTCAATTTTCAGGGTTCCGTAGTACAACAAAGAATCTGATGTAAAAAAAACAAAAAACTTCAGGAGTAAAACGAGTCATATAAAAGAAACAAGTATTTTCTCGAGTAAAATAGGTCATATAAAAGAAGAAAAAAAAAGTTTTTTTCCCAGTAAATTTGATAATAAAAAGAAACAAATATTTTCCCAAGCAAAAAGAGTCTTGTAAAAAGAGGTAAGTATTTTCCGAGTAAGACGTCTCTTATAAAAGGAACAAGTATTTTCCCGAGCAAAATGTGTGTTGTAAAAGGGACTAGTATTTTCCTGTGTAAAACGTATCACGTATAAGAGATAAATATTTTCCTGGGTAAAACGTGTCTTGTGAAAGAGATAAGTAAATATTTTCCTGGGTAAAACGTGTCGTGTGAAAGAGATAAATATTTTCCCGAGTAAAACGTGTCTTGTAAGGAGAAAATATTTTCCTGGGTAAAACGTCTTTTGTAAAAGAGATAAATATTTTCCCGGGTAAAACATTCTTGTAAAAGAGGTAAGTATTTCCCGGTTAAAACGTGTCTTGTTAAAGAGGCAAGACAAGTATTTTCTTAAGTAAAACGTGTCTTGTAAAAATACAGCATTTTATGGCTGCTCACACTCACATCAAATACCAGAAACAAATAAAAATCTAATCAAACAGAAATTCGGTTTCGGCAACTTTTTGTCACCGCGCCATATGTGTCCAATGTGCAAACGACGTAAAGATGATTCCTCAGCGGTCGACAAGACACCCTAATGTTTACCCCACTTTATGGGGAGTTTTATGACCATAATAAATGGGATTTAATTTAAAATTTTAACGCCTCAACCATTTATTACGGAGCTAGCCGCAAGGTATAAATATTATCGGAGTCGACGAGAGCACGGTTTCGAGATTAATGGGATAGAAAATCTCGTCTCGGCTCTAGTATTTCGAGATTTTATTTTAACTTTACATGTTTGGTTTTAGTTTGTAGCGGAAAATGTCTTCAAGTAATCGTTGTCTGTAATTTTATCTCCATTAAAATAAATTTTTTTTATTAAATAATTAAATTAAAACCTTCAAATACAGTAATTTTTTTGAAAAATATATTAAAAAAATAAAAACACTCAAAATATTAATATACTAATAACAAAGATCGGGTGGATATTCGTAGTGTCAAACATTCCAATGGAAAAACTGAAATCATAGAATAAGCGGAAAACCATAGAGTCGACGACTCTACATAATATCAGGAAAATTTGTATAAAGTTTACATCAGTAACTAAGTAATATTCCACCCACTCTACTGCCTTGTATCTTTCTGTTGCACCCAATTTCATAGTGCAGTTAATTATACATACGGGTAGCTTTTCGCGAGATAGCTAGCGCCAAAACACAGTGACTGATGTAACTACCTACGTCATTAACAACCAGCGTGTTTTCGTATACAATCTCTAATTCCTGTATTGCACTTTAAAGCAGATAAAGTAAAATGCGTATTATAGTAGCTGCTGAAATTAAAGCCAATGAGTAACACATTATAATATGGATTCATCATCATCATCATCAGCCAGAAGACGTCCACTGCTGAACATATGCCTCCCCCTTTAACCTCCACACTGAACGACAGCCTGCCTTTTGCATCCACTGGATGCCAACAACAATAATATGGATTATTGTTGTTTAATTCATATAATTCAGGTTAAGATAGACCCATATACCATAAACCGGCGCTGATAGTCCTTGACTTTCAGCATTTATGCCGAGACGGACCCATTCGACACTGATTGTATCCTCTAGATATAAGTTTTTTGTAAAGGTGTCGAATAAAATTTATTTTCTTTCTTTCTTTTCTTATATAAGACCCATATAATATAATTATATACGCGAAAAAAGTTGCTAAATAAAAACGAAGGAGCACAACTTACACTTAGCACTTTGTTTGCAGGTGTTGCTCAAGCCCACTACCAGTTGGCAGCGTTGCCACGTTGAGTGACAATGCTTAAGCATTGAGCCAGAAACACGTCAGCATAATGGTTGCAAAATGGTTTTGAAAATGTTAGTTGTTTTCTAATTTGAAATGAAACAGCTATAAAATATTATTTTAGTTATATAATATAGATAATAAAATGCCCTGTAATTTCTTCGCCATCACATCAGCAGCCATTAAACGTCCACTGGTGGGCAAAGGCCTCCCTCTTAGTGAGGGATGTTGCCATAATCCCACGATTGGCATGCGGCTTGGGGATCGCAGTACGTTCACCGTGTACTAATAGGACGCTACTGCCCATCCTCCGGTGGTTCTGGTCGCAGTTTTAGGACATACCCGGGACGAATGTTCTTCCCTATGTTCGCTTTACATAGAAAACTTTTTGGCGCTGTCTTTGTAAGTACTGTGTAGGTGTGTACCACACCCTTGTCCATCCGCGTGGAATTATTTGATAAACTATTTGGCACAATGTTGCCAGCATACGTTGAGGTAGAGTGCTTTTATGGATAATACATTTTTGTCATAAACTTACATTTTATGAGTTCTTACTTCTAATCAAAAGTGCAACTCCCCGAACAAAAACGGATGCGGCACTGCAGAATGCACTTTCAAAACCTACAAAAATGTATATCCATTAGTTAGAAAAACGCGGGTTTAGCTTTATCTTGGATACTCACCTGGATATGTCAATAAAATAGCTAAAGAATCATGACTGCACAATTAATACGCTTTTATTAGCTTCATCTGTAATTAACGAACTATGTATATTAGAAGTAAATATTAACCAAAATGCTAGTGGGTTTCTGGCTCAACGCATAAGCATTGCCATTCAACGTGGTAATGCCGCCAGCATGCTGGGTACGCTGCCAACTGGTAGTGGACTTGAGCATTTAGATTGTATTTAAACCTTCAACGGTCTAGGGGCCGTCTAACTGTATTTAATTTTGTAGTGTTAGTCTTAGCTTGTATTTTGTTTAGTTAATTTTAACCTACTTCTAATTGTGATATCGATTTGAAACTTAGATTTTTTTGATCGAGGAAAGTTTATTCTATCGTGTTTTGAACCAAATCATAAATTTAAACACAGATGTATCTGTGTCATGTATTTTTTCCAGCTCAAATATTGTAATTTAACTGAATAAAATGGATTTAAAACCGCCAAATTTGGTATAAGACGCTCTTAACCTGTGACATGGTGAATGTAAATGCGCAGAGATATTCACAACCGTGGTAAATATCTTATTAACAATCATATAACTAGTTGTCGCTATTTAACGAGTTACAAACGTTCCGTACCCAAAGGGTAAAAACGGGACCCTATTATACAAATACAAATACAAATTAATTTATTGGGCATTATAAAAATTGACAAAATAATATATGAACCCATTGGCTCCGAACTAGTAATAAATACTGTAACAATGACCCAATGGCCTCTCCCATTAAATGTTACTAACTAAATGCCTAAACACAACTAAAATAATAAGAAAAAGTTATGACAAAAAATTTACAAAAGTTATTAGTTTATACAAAACAAAATAAAATATATATATATATATATATAATTTTATAGATACAGGCAAAATTTTATATCAAATACATACACTTAATAAGGCGATAGTCTAATACATAATAATTAAACAATAAAAGTATTAAAACAATTTCATATAAATGTACGCATTTATGTGCCATCTCAATACACAAGTAGTCACAGGAGTATGTGCACAGCTTTCTTTATTACTAAGCCTTCGATGTCTGTGTGTCTGTCTGTCTGTCCGTCTGTTCGTCTGTCCGTCCGTCCTACCTGTTAACGGCTGTATCTTTCGAACCGTAATAGATAGCCAGTTGAAATTTTCACAGAATATGTAATGTTACGGCGGATTGACTAACAAATAATAAAAAAGTAAAAACGAAAGGGGGTTCCCATACAACTACCGATATTTTTTTTACGTGTTTTTGTATTAGCTCTAATGTAAAAACCGCAATACTTACAAGCGTCAAACTTAACGTAATTATAGTACACACTCTTAAATATAACAAAAAATAATAAAAAATGCCCAAGTGCGAGTTGGTGACAAGTTTCTAATATATCTGTATCTAATTATAACTGGTAATTTCGTTATTGAATTTTGTGGTGGTACGGAACCCTCAGTGCGCGTCCCCGACTCGCACTTGGCTGGTTTTATTAAACTACATTAATAAACATGTTCTCTGTCATGTTGTAAAAGGTGAAATGACAACTTATCTCGTGAATTCCTGGAGATTTCCAATGCGCCGCGCGGTGTTGTGCCTACTCGGAATATACATGAGTTGCGCGCACCATGCACGCGCTCGTCGTGGAACGTATTACTACGTGATGTATCCCCACACACGTACATATACGTGAGGACGTTTGGGACCTACCTACGTTTGCAGTTTACTTACGTGAATACATTTCGGAGAGTGTGCATCTGATCTTCATGATCTAATTCCTTCCTGCCCATTTTTCTATCGGACTGCCAGAGCGGGCACAAAAAATCGACACCGCTTTATGGTTGGTATTCCGAAAACCCGAACGAATCGCTTTGATTCCACTTTTATTGTGCGAACTGCTAGTCCGTGGAATGCGCTGCCTGAATGGGTGTTCCCCGATAGATACAATCTGGGTTGTCTTCAAATCATAAGTGAATCGGTTTCTTCTAGGCAAGCATGCTCCACCGTAGACCGCATCATCGCTTAACATCAGGCGAGTTGGCGGTCAAGCGCAAGCCTATTATTTATTTAAAAAACAGGTTTTCACTAAAGTACAATAAAGTATTTGACTGTTTTTCCTCTTTCACGCAGCAACAGCAACGGATCGACCTGATTTTGCATGGGTATAGTTCAAGGGCCAGTGAGTGACATAGGCTACTTTTTATCACCACCATCATCATCATCATCATCACCATTTTTCATCACTACGCGGGTGAAACCGCCGGGTGGAGCTAGTGTTACAATAAAGCAATCTTGCAATCTCAATCACAATTAAACTTCTATTAAAAAGGCCGCAGCACATTAAAAGTTGCATGTATAAAACCTTTATAAAACTATACAATGCGTTTACATAAGCTTCTAGCCAAGATAGGTCCCAGGCACAAAAAATACTAAACGTATTTCTCCAAGCCTTTTTGGACACAGCACAAAATATTATAATAGAACCAAATATAATAATATAGGAATATGGGACAAAGTCGTGTATCACCGCTTTATATCGAATGCGGCGCGCCTGACCGCCATCCCGGAAATTGTACGACGTAGGTTTTAAATTATGGTTAGGTTAGGGCACGTCAGCGCTGAGGTGCTCAGATTCGACGGGAGACGACGGGTGATGGAAGGAATTTGGGGGTTAAGGTGGTACGTTTCACAAATGGCAGGAAATTCAAATTTCAAACAGTTTTCTTGTCATTTTAGCTAGGGCAATTACAATTACAATTTAAAAACAATTTCTTTAGTTGAATCGGGGCCCTGGATATTTGTGCAAATTAATTATTATTCTTTACAAAATCATGTAAAGCTATTTTTCTCATGCACACTATTACTTACATTTGTCAACAAACAAATTTTTGCTGTTTCAAACAGTTTATTGACAAATGTAAGTAATATAGTGCGTTACTGTTAAATAATTGTACATTATAATGTAAAGAACAGCCAACAATTTGCGCAAGCACTGTGTAATTTTAAGATAATTACCCAGCCTAGCTACTAGGACCAAAAAACTGTTTGAAATTTGAATTTACCGCCGCAGGTGAAACGTACCACCTTAATAATAGTTGTGTTGGTATAGAGTAATCTGCTCACGTAGTCACTATCAGGCATCTAACTGTTGCCGTAGCTAGTTCTGGCACTCACCATCAGGCGGGTGACCAGCTCGCAATCACTTTGGGCACTCAGTATTAACAGTCAATCTGCTTACGTCAGTGTCAGGTAATGCGTTTATTCTATTCTGCAGTGCAAGTACCGTTCTTTATCGATCATCAAATTTGACAGTTGAGATCGTCAAATTCGATAAAATGCCATTTAATCAGTACTCGCTATGATCGATTCTATGGCATTTTATCGAATTTGACGTTCGATAAAGAACGGTACTTGCACTGCTGATCGACTAGTAGTTCGTTGCTCATCAGAAATGAATCCTTAGTTTGGTTCTTAGTTCCTAAGCTTCTTAGTCTTGAGCATCGACGTAAAGTTGCTAGTCTATCGGTTTTTTATCGGATACATTTCGGAGAGTGTGCATCGGATCTGCACGATCTAATTCCCTCCTGCTCATTTTTCTATCGGACTGCCAGAGCGGGCACGAAAAATCGTCACCGCTTTATGGTTGATATTCCCAAAAAACGGTACGAATCGCTTTGATTCCACATTTATTGTGCGAACTGCTAGTCTGTGGAATGCGCTGCTTGAATGGGTGTTCCCCGATGGTTACCGATGGATGGAGATAACCCTAAAACATTAATTATTTTAAATCGACTCAAAATAGTAGATGTTTTTAATTATGTTTTTTAATGAGGATAAACAAAACAACCATCACACAATTACACTTACAGAAGCTAGTCAACTTCCCTAGGTGATATTCAACGCTGGTGATGATGATGGAAGGTGGCCATAGGAACTACTGAACGCAACAAGTTATTACAGCTTATTATTTTTAAATCAATTACAAACTAAAATATGTTAAATCAATATTCAATAAATCAAATATGCTAGGCGTAAAAGCTAGTAAAATATTTTTTTTTACTATTATCTTATTAATATATATTTAAAAGGCGTTGTGTGTATGTATTCATGTGTGTTCCTTATGGACTCCAAATCGACTGGACTCTTTTGACGGGCTTTCACTGGCAGATAGCTAATGATATATGAAGTAATCCATTCGGTGAAACCGCGGGGCACAGCCAGTAAAACATAAAACCAATGAACAAACAAGAAGATTATTAGGTCAGTATTATTAATTACGTGAATGATTGTAGTCATTGAGGTTGGTCATGAATGTTTGTAGTCATTGAGGTTGGTCACGAATGATTGTAGTCATTGAGGTTGGTCATGAATGTTTGTGGTCATTGAGGTTAGTCACGAACGATTGTAGTCATTGAGGTTGGTCATGAATGTTTGTATTCATTGAGTTCGGTCATGAATGATTGTAGTCATTGAGGTTGGTCATGAATGTTTGTATTCATTGAGTTCGGTCATGAATGTTTGTAGTCATTGAGGTTGGTCATGAATGTTTGTAGTCATTGTGGTTGGCCATGAATAATTGTAGTCATTGAGGTTGGTCATGAATGTTTGTAGTCATTGAGGTTGGTCATGAATGATTGTACATAGTTATATTTTCTTTGTGTGAAACAAGTCTTCACAAACTAAACCAAACTTCAACCACATCAAACCCAAACATCAAAATGTACTATTAAACTAGTTAACCAAGATGTGTTTGAGAATCATAACTATAGTTACCCTTCGTAGCTTTATGAAACTTGTACGGAACTTAATCCCGCGTAATTTTGACGTTTGATGAAAGGGATAATCAAATTTCTGGATCCTTGGACATGGGCGGGTTGGGGAGCGATTGGACTTCCGCTTCCGGTTCGATACAAAGTTGCTCTTCCAACTTTTTATTGGGTTCAGATTATTTTAAATTACGAAAGGATTTTTCAATTAGGAAACTTCCTTGTTTATCTTATGATATTAATACGGAGAGAGAGTTTCGATTGTGTTTCAAGCTTATTAAATAGTTGCTGTATTTTTTGTCTATTAATGAACTGGCTACTAGGGTTATACGAGCAGCTCTGTGGTATTCATACGATATTAAGTATTAGATTAAAAAAATATAAAATAAATATTCGGGACATTTTTGCACACACGGTCATCTGACCCCAAACTAAGCAAAGCTTGTGATATGGCTGCCAGAGACTGATATACATACATATATAGGTTTAAATACATACTTAAATAGATATTAACACCCAGATATAGAACAAACACAAATGTTCATCACACAAATGTTTGTCCTAGGTGGGAATCGGACCCACGCCCCTAAGCTCAGAAGGCAGGTTCACTACCAACTGGACCAACGGGCTATCTAAAAGGTTTTGATGATTGAAAAAACGTTACTAAAAAGAATATATCAGCTTGGCAGGCGGCTTGGGGATCTCAGTGCGTTCACCGTGTACTAATAGGACGCTGCTGCCCATCCTCCGGTGTTTTTGGTCGTAGTTTTAGGACATGCCCGGGTCAACATAACATAGCAGCAGCTAAACCTGCTGAAACTGTTCAAAATCCCCGCTCCCTTCCAATTACACCGTGGAGCGGCCATGTTTACTGGTGAATGCGATTTGTCGGCAGGTGTCCTCACAGAGCCGATTCGATTTCCGTCGACGCCGGCCGCGCGACGTGTCGCCTCTGTATGTACCGTCTATGGTACATACATGGTGGTCGCTGCCCCTTCACGTCAAATGTACTTATATGACTAGGATAAATAGTCATCATCGTCATCATCATCATCAACCAGAAGACGTCCACTGCTGAACATAGGCCTCCCCCTTTAACCTCCACACCGAACGACAGCCTGCCTTTTGCATCCACTGGATGCCCGCGACTCGATATAAATAAATAGTGGTGGCCTAAAATAAATTCATGTAAAAAGTTAAGCTTGAGATTATCAAATTTTGTGTACTTTTTTTGATTACATTTGGCTTTAATTCTTATTAGATGTTTGTTAGCCGTGGTAGCCCATTTGAGAGACCGCTAGACTTAAAAGCGTGAGGTCGCGGGTTCAAACCCCGAGCCCGTACTAATGAGCTCTTTGGAGCTTATGCACGGATTTTCATACCACTGGCTTCTCGGCGAAAGAAAACATCGCGAAGAAACCTGCATACGTACGGAGAAAGAATTCAATGGCGTATGTCAATCCACGAATCCGCACTGGGCCAGCGTAGTGGATATGGCCCAATCACCCTTTCGGGGTAGGCTAAAAGTCTAGCAGTGGACTGTTAAAAGGCTGACTATGATGATGATGAGATGTTTGTTTGCAAAGATAATTCAGTATTTGGAGTCCAACAGAAAAACGACAGAAGCTAACGAGCTACACAATATTTATGAATTTATTTACACGAAAAATATTACACAGTATTTAAAAACTAAAACTATCACTACCTAATTATTAAATATACAAATATACAAATTAAAATATATATTTTTTTATATAAAATTATTATTAATATTTATTAATTTTAGTTTCAATACTGAAATCAAAAGAAGCAATGCTTAATGTTTTTATGGACCATAAAAAAAAAACTTATCTGAAAAATTTCAATGTTTTTTCACGAGATACACTTCATCTTTGTACTATGAAGTAAACGAGGAATAAATGTTGCGATCCCATACTGTATTATTTAGGTGTTTTGTTTACGATAAACAATAGACATATTTTAACAATTTTTTTTAATAACTGCTCGACCTGCCCTCAGGGGGGCTCCTTGTTTCGTATCAATAATGCTAGTTGAATGCATCAAAATTTACATTAAAAATCCTTTCATTAAATTAAGTTAGACTAAATCAAATTAATAAAAAATTATAATAGCGGAATGCATGCAATTAAATTAATTAAAAAAGCATAAGTAGATTACTTGTGTAATCATCATCATCAAGAAGACGTCCACTGTTGAACATAGGCCTCCCCCTTTAACCTCCACACTGAACGACAGCCTGCCTTTTGCATTCACTGGATGCCCGTGACTCGTGTAATGCGAGTGGTTAAATAAAGTAGGAATGAACACTTCAGTTCAATCGGGAGTGGAACGGTAAATCAATCGGGCAATTTAAAATGGCGCGCAGTACACGGTCAGAACCATGAGCGATAGTGGCCGACCGGTAGCATGTGCGCTTTGCAATCTGACGGCACTCGGTTCAATTCTCGGCGCTGCTTGATTATTAGTATCTAAATTGATTATTTAGTATCTAAATTAATTATGCGCAGTTTCGAGGCTTTGGTTTAAAAAACAGTGAAGGAAAACATCGTGAGGAAACTGGTACGTCTAAGAACCTCAAAAGTTCAAAGACATATGACATTCACCAGCATGCACTGGACCAGTGTGGTGAATTAGGGCCCATCCCATCTCTCTGAGAGATGGCCTGCGTCCCAGCAGTGGGAACATGAAAGGCTAATAATGATGACGAAAGACTTTTTCACATACTTGTTACAAAAATAGTTATTCAAAAATTTTACAGTAATTACAGTAATTCAATTCAAACCTGCGCCACCCGGGTATACGCCCGAACGCGCTATCCACTAAACGACGGTCGCTTTCCTGTTGGTCTCCAAATTCTCGACCTGTCTTTGCAACCAATCTAACTGTTAGTAACGCCATCTACAATTCTTGTTATGTGCAAATAACTATTAAGCCAGAACCCTTACTGACCCCAAAACTAACCGTGGCTTAGCAGATTGTAGAGTCTTCGGGACGTACACTCGGAAGGCGCAGGTTCGAATCCTGCCGGTCTTCAAATATCCGAATTGACTATAACATTTTAATTCTTAAAATCAATATTAACTACAAAAAAACCAACGCTAAAATATACAAATAAATGTACCTAAATGACACTATAGTAGTATGTCAAATTGAAAGCAACTTGGCTCTCAAGTTGCCGTAACCTTGTAAAGAGGCAATGCTAGATCATACGTATTTATTCGTATGGGATATAATTAGCTAGACGCTTTACAAAGTTAAGTCTTCAACTTTGTATGAGCTGTCCGATTAACATAATGGACATATCATTGGCGAATTTGTGGTGGCTCCTCCACTCCACAAAAGAGGCCATTAAATAAGAGTTGAAGTTGACTATAATCTATTAAATTGCTACTAATAGGCAATTGTTCTCTAAGTGTCGCATACTGAATAAATTTTTAAATAAGGTTTTTTAATAAAATATATTACCGCTTTTTAATTTAGACTGACTTTTTTCTCCAACATAAGTATTTTGGCATCCATCCATTTTGAAATGGTAACCCTAGCATGCCACAGAACAGTGCAACGGCGTCACGCGTCCGATACGTAATTGCAGTAGCTATCGCTATTGTTTACCAATAGCACTTGTGAATTTGAAATTGTACCGACACGAAACTTGATTTTCTCATGAGCAATACGGAACAATACTATGAAACGTGTACACTTAGAAACAAATTGGTGCTGCTGCGAACAAATGCAGACCAAGTTTTGTTGCCCATAACTTGAAGACAATTTTGAGAGCATTCTTGCTAGTTATTTGTATTTCTAAGATATAAAAATCAGTGTAGTGCGCTGTTTCACGTACCGCTTATGATAATAGTTCATGAGCAGTACGTGTAATCAAATGTCTTTCATCAGATTCTGAAATTTTCCAATTTTCTGGGCAATTTTCTTAATTTTTCTTTCCGTAAGAGCCTACAGAGTCATTGAAAACTTTAAAAAAAAAGTTGAATTAAATCAGTAGAGTCGTTCTCAAATTATGGCATGACCTAGGTAAATAGCCCGTTGGTCCAGTTGGTAGTGAACCTGCCTTCTGCGCTTGGGGGCGTGGGTTCGATTCCCACCTAGGACAAATATTTATGTAATGAACATTTGTGTTTGTTCTATATCTGGTTGTTAATATCTATTTAAGTATGTATTTAAACCTATATATGCATGTATATCAGTCTCTGGCAGCCATATTACAAGCTTTGCTTAGTTTGGGGTCAGGTGACCGAGTGTGAAAAAATGTCCTGAATATTTATTTATTTATTATTTATAGGGATTAATTTTTATATAATTATATAGATATTAAATACCTGGCAATTTAAATAAATAAATGAATACAAAATAGGGTGAAGTATTTATTATGCTGTTGGACATACAAACATCGCATATGTTTATATAATAAACGACAGTTAGGTATGTTATAATTAACGGGATATTAAAACTATGTTAAACGGGTTAAAGTTAAAGGGTTACGCAGAAAGGGTATAGAAACGCAAAAAAAATATCAGCTGTTTCGTACATTTTGTCGAGTGTCAAGGACCATCTTCTACGGAACAGCTGATATTTTTTTCGCGATTTCTTATTTGGTCCAATTGTAAATAAGTTTTTCATAATGATGGCTACCTACTATATGGACCTCTTTCGGCTTAGTACACTCTTTCCGCGTAACCTAGTATACATGTTGAACACAATAGCTTTACTTTGCTTCGTCATTAGTTAGTTTCAAAGGCTTTCGGGTGACCTAACCTGTCACTAACTGTCACTAAGGAATGGTCAGCATTCAGGTGTAGAAACGTAATGTAGAACAAAATACTCTATTGGATTTGTCTTAGTTATAAATATTACACTAAACTCGTAAGTAAGGTCGTAGTGTTCACTTTTATAAACAGTAAAATGTTTTCAGTAAAAAAAACGGTGTTAAGGAAAACCACCAGAAGTAGACATATTTTCAAATGGCTCAGTGATCAAATATTGCTCAAGACCCGTCAAACGTGGTTATCGAGGGGAAATGCCCTCGCTCGTATTGGGTTACTTCAGGCGAAATGTTTCATTACTAAAAAGACCTTCGACAGCGCTTCTCAGACCCATTGGGATTCTGTTTGAACTAAGAAGAGCTTTTGTTGATAAGAATTGTGGAGAAAGTGAATGAAAAAATTTAAGTAAATGAATGACACTGCAATAATTAAACAAACTAGCTGCCCCCCAATTCTACTAAACAAATTGTCTTTAAATTGTAATTATTTCAATTTTATTTTTTAAATAACTGCCTCAAAACTCACAGTTTAATTTTTTTTGAAGTTATGCCTCTTATGCAACTTGCAGCAAGGTTGCACACACACACATCATCAGCCATTAAATGTCCACTGCTGAACAAGGCCTCCCTCTTAGAGAGGGGTGTTGCCATAATCCCCACGCTTGGCAGGCGGCTTGGAGATCGCAGTACGTTCACCGTGTACTAACAGGACGCTGCTGCCCATCCTCCGGTGGTTCTGGTCGCAGTTTTAGGACATACCCGGGTCCAGGTTGCGTTAAACGTTTAACGCTACCATGGAGGGGGAAATTTTTCTCTCTCGTATGGTTGCGAAATGCGTATCCTTTTTTCGTGCTGTGACTAGCAAATCCGGTATTGTAATGGTGTCGCTAATGGATTGAGTAGCCTAAGAAACTAGGTTCGAATCTCGAGAAAAGCATGTTTTTAAATTATTGAGATTTCTTGCCCTAGTTATAATTTTAGGGTTCCTTGTAGAAGTTATTTTTTCATACTAAGTTATAATATTAGGTGGTGGTATTTTTCTAGTATATTTTTTTTTATTTTTAGTGCTGAGGCAGTTAATTAAAAAATAAAATTGAAACAATTACTATTTAAAAACAATTTTAGAATCGGGGCCCTGGGATGGTGCCTGGCTCTTTCATGTTTTACCGTAATATATTTCGGCAATAGTGACGAGGAGAGCTTTTTAGTTACTATTAAAGTACAGTAATAAAGAAATAAAATAAGTTATAACTACTTGGTTAAAGAAATTTGATTATAAAGATATGCTAGACAGTCTACGTATTTAATAAATATGATGGATATATCTATTGAAACACTTAACCCTACTAAAAACACACGTGCATGTTATAAATTTAAAATTTTAATGAATATTTTTATTATTTTGTAAGTTCTGTTCTTTTTCTCATTTTGGCTTTATAAATATTGATAAATTTACATAGTAATTCTAAATTATACTACTTTTTTGGGAATTTTGCACTAGATTCGACATCTATGTGTTTGTAAATCAATGATTATAACAAAGAAAATAATTGTTCTAACATGAAAAGCCGTTTTTACTGCGAATAAGCAAACCCCTAATCAGATATTTACAGTTTACGGTTATTTCAGAAAACAAACACGATGAGTGCGGCGTTTTAATAATCTCATCTCAGTGTTTACAGCGGAGGCATTTTCCACAATTTTATGGGAATTTTGATGGTCGGCAAACTTTGACGAGAGACTGTCGAACGCTCCGACTCATCTCATCTAAAATGCTATCAGTGACGTAAAGTTTGCATTTATTTATAGGCAGATGTTACTGCTGAAATAACGCGTCGAAAATGAGGGAAATCATAATTTTTATTTTAAGTTAATCGACTGAAAAAGCTTTGTATGCCTTTCGTCTACTATCTACCTACTATAATTAGTTAGTTTCAGCTGTTTGTTTTCCGAATAGTGTAAAATAAAATAAAATAAAATATAGATATAGATTTCCATTATACGCCTTGAAATGTAACACTATTACCAAGGTACTTAACATTTTGAAAAATTTATCGACGTTTAAATTGACTTTTACTATAAGATGGCTACTTATAAAAGTTAATTTGCTAAAAAAATCTTCAACTTCACACTGATTGTGCGATGATATTGTGTAGTGCAGTTTACTCAAATCATAAAATAAATTTTGTAATAGATACTTTGCCTGGCTCAACTGTTACAAGATTATAGACGAATCGTTAACTGTAACAATTAATTTAAAAAAAGATAATGTCTTAAACTTAAGTTTCGTGAAGAGACACGTTTAAAAATTATAGTAATATCACTTTCCGTGTAACTTCGATTTGAATGCGTGATTTATTTCGGCCGTTTCATATTGTTAAAATAGCCATTTTGTGGTAAATAATAATAGTTTAAAAGCGCAATAAAGCTCCGTTTAATCCATAAACCATGATTCCTTATTTTTAGACACAAACTATTTGCTATCATTGTACTTGTAAGCTAAGCACTCTTATTCAACAACTAGTAGGCCGCCCCTGCTTCGCACGGGCGAAGCCGGGATATATAGCCAATGTCAACCGGGGATAGTGCAGCATCCCATTAGTGAAAGAATTTTTCAAATCGGTTCAGTTGTTTCGGAGCCTATTCAATGAAAATAAACAAACAATCAAATCTTTCCTTTTTATAATATTAGTATAGATATAGATTAGACACCTCAATTTCCTTCTTTTTGATATTTTTCTAATAAAATACAGAGTAAGTAAAAAATTGACTCGCTGACTCGATCTCACATTTCTTTGCCTATGTTCACTGCTTTAGCTTTTGTAATGAGATTAATCTGTAAATTTTATTATTGCTGAGGAATGTAATCTTAATATAATAACACCAGCTTATTTACATAATTTAATATTTTTCATAGTTAAATCTACTATATAAAAATAAGTCGGGTTTTCCTTCCTGACGCTATAACTCCAGAACGCACGAACCGATTTCCACAGTTTTGCATTCGTTGGAAAGGTCTCGGGCTCCGTGAGGTTTATAGAAGTCATCTGGTGGCGAAACGGAGTTCGCCGGGTTTGCTAGTATTTTATATAATTCAAATAAATACTCATGAAATATTTTTTAACGTAGGTATTAATTATGTTTGCTTTGGTGACGTTTTATTGCATGCAGTAGGTAAACGACGCCATGCAAATGTCTAAAAACATAAGCGCATTAACAGAAGCTGTTAACTGGCTATAGGGCGCCCAAAATACAGGCTTTGCCTAGTTTGGGGCCCATTGGCACAACTATTTTTGCAGCTAGTAAATTGTTTTATAGTAGATATTCTATTGATTGTAAATTTTAAATAACTGGATTTTGGTATTAAATAAATGAATTATGAATTATTATGAGTTAAAAATTCAATCCGCGTCATTTAGATTTTTGTATTTCACTCAACCGTGTGCTACACGAATATGAAGCTTATGAACGGCTTGTCAAGCAAAGTTTGAGCGCCCAGCCACCACCCGGCCAGGGCGGGGCATTGAGAGCGCATGCGCGGGCAACATTAAATATACCCTCACATCCCTCTGAAAGGCACGGCTTTCCCACAATTCGGGGAACAATTAACTTGTTGAGAATTTAATTTGTATGTACTTAAAAATGCTCCCTTTAAGCAATATGAATCCGCGAGTAGTACTTTGATTCTGTGATTGGAATTAACAAGGTTTGATGGGACTTGTGATTTTTCTTGGACTTTGTTATGTTTAATTTCTGAGGATAATTGTATTTAATGTTTGAAATTTTCTTAACGAAATGATACTTAGATAAACTAATTAGGTTCAGGCAAAGAAGACTTCCCAATACGTACTGATCATATGAATTGTAAAATTATTCCTCCTACCCTATCTACTTAAACATTTCTCTTGAATAGATATTAAATCACAAAAAGTTATATGATTATTTACGGGATATTTACCGTGGTAAGGTTGTGGAATGAGTTCCCGTAAATAATCTTATACCACTTTATACTTTAGTGAACAACCGTGATAGTTTAAAACAGTAAGATCACAAGAATTTCTAAATAAATGCTACAAATTATAGCTTCCATTCCTGATTGCACCAAAAAACCAAATTCTACCAAAACCTGAGCAGCAAAATGAAACGTGGTAGAATTGCCCCTCACCTGGCAACCCCGCGGCCGTGCGTCAGTTGCCGACTGACTGCGGAGCGAGGAAGACGTGCCTCGCGTTATGACCAGCGCGTTATGACACGCGCCCGACCCTCCCGCGCGAAATGACTGATTCTATCATTGCCCTGAAAGTTACTGATGGATACAGCGAAGTAAAAGTGAAAGTGTGTGCCGAATATTAACTCTTTAGGATATTAGTATAGTTGAAAGTTTTGTGAACTGTATAATGTATTCCAATGTCGCGATTGTGGTTTTATAGTGAGCGTCGGTAAGTTTTATTTGAATAATATAATATTTTTTTTAACCTATACTGTCCCACTGCTGGGCAAAGGTCTCCTCCATCTCCTTCCATAGATCTCGGTCCTCCGCCACCTCTTGCCAACCTCTCCGGAATGAGTCAAGAAAATTAAAAAAAAAAAAACAATCTATTACTAGTTTGAATAATATTAAAACTAGTAATAGATTAAAAATATCAAAAAGCTTGTATTCTTTTACATTTAATCTTTTTTTCTGTACACTTATCACAAGTAAAAATTTATCTTAATTAATATATTAGATGAAATTATTTAATAAAAAAAACACTAATATTAATTATCCTCGTTTGTTATTTAAGTCCATAATTCTTCTAAATAATTGTACATCATAGTAACGTTGTTATTACATAACTTAAAAAAAACCTTTCGTTTCGTAAACGCGATTAAAATTTCTGTTTCTCCAAAATCCAAATTATATATTATCTTAATCAAGCCATTAAAAAAACTACGCACAATTAATTATTTTAACCAATCAAGCTAAACTAAATATGAAATAAAATTAGTAATTCATTAGCGTGAGTAATATAAATATAATCTTTATTTCACACTTAAAAACTCTAATTGATAACAAGACGAAGAAAAATCTGGGTGTCTTCAAATCACGAGTGAATCGGTTTCTTCTAGGCAAGCGTGCTCCACCGTAGACCGCATCATCGCTTAACATCAGGCGAGTTAGCTCTCTAACGAAAGCATAATTGTAAAAAAACACATAAAATAATTTTTAATACCTTAAACTACTTAAAATCCATTTTAATATATACAAACTATAACTAAAAATTAATACGAGCTAAATATTATATAAGTGAAAATACCGATTGCAAAAATAAAAGGAGATTTTCTCTAAGTCCGTTCGAACCAGAGCTCGCCCGGTGACCTGATTACAGTTAACGACTTGCTAGAAATAAAATTATCATCGTATTAGTACGTAAAAATACTACAAAAAAGGTAACTGAGAAGGCATCGACTAAACTAGCAATACTCAATTTAAACAGTAAATTTTAAGAGAAGGGTCTTTAAGCCATAAGCGTATTCTATCGAAGGACGAAGCATCGCTTATTGCTTAAGTGGGTGTGGTCACACACAAATTCTGTTATATATTGAATAAAAAAATCTGTATATAGTTAATTTTTTTTAAATCAATATTACATTTGAATATTTAATAGAATTTAATAGAATAAAAAAAAAGCTTAAAAAAAATTGTGCGTGGAGTCCCTTCGCGCGGAAGAAGTTATACTTCAACAAGGAACCCTAAAATTATAACTAGGGCAAAAATATCAACAATTTAATAACATGCTTTTCTCGAGATTTGAACCTAGCTCCTTAGGCTTCTCAATCCATTAGCGACACCATTACACTACCGGATCTGCTAGTCGCAGCGCGAAAAAAGGATACGCATTACGCAACCATACGAGAGAGAAAAATTCGCCCTCCATGGTAGCGTTAAACGTTTGACGCAACCTTGTTGCAAGTCGCATAAAAAGTATAATTTCAAAAATAATATTAAAACATTTTCAAATATTTTCAAGATACTCAACACGCACACACAGATAGTTTAGTGATTTTTTTATTGAGTTAGGCCCAGTTCGTCATTAAATATTTTGGCCCAGTTTGAAACAGCCACATTCACACACATGATATTATCGTTAGGCCGCACGGTCCGCGGAAAAGCGGCGTAGCAATTAACCTACGCTCTTTACCGGTCTCTACGAGTTGCGTAGCAATTAGTGCTACGTCGTAGCAGCTCTACGTCGTTACAGCTCCGTTACGTAATTATGGCCGCTTAACAGGGTGAAGATGAGAACGAAAAATTACATTTTACACAAAAATAGTGCAAGTGTCTGTGTTTCAAGTGTCACCAAGGCTTTCGTAAAATGTCATCATGCCAATGATTGTTAACATATTTTAGATAGCCCGTTGGTCCAGTTGGTAGTGAACCTACCTTCTGAGCTTGGGGGCGTGGGTTCGATTCCCATCTAGGACAAATATTTATTTGATGAACATTTGTGTTTGTTCTATATCTGGTTGTTAATATCTATTTAAGTATGTATTTAAAACTAAATATGTATGTATATCAGTCTCTGGCAGCCATATCACAAGCTTTGCTTAGTTTGGGGTCAGATGACCGTGTGTGCAAAAATGTCCCGAAATTTTAAAATATTTATATACTACATCAAACCCTATCTAATCATACCAATATTATAAATGCGAAAGTGTGTTTGTTTGTTGGTTTGTTTGTTCCTTTTTCACGCTGTAACGGAACACCGGATCGACCTGATTTTTTGCATGGGTATAGTTCAAGAGCCAGAGAGTGACAGGCTATTTTTCATCATCATCATCATCACCATTTTTCATCACTACGCGGGTGAAACTGCGAGGCGCAGCTAGTAAAATATAAAATTAAGTGTATGATCAATTTTTGATTAATAAACATTGCTGAGTTATGCGTAAAAATATCTTTAAAAAAAAACGATGGCTCATAGTGCGGATCGATCGCCCTTAAAATTTTATAAATACAGCCATTTTCAACTATACTAATAGCTTTACAGACATTCGTTTCCAATTTTTTTTATGATGACTAAGACATATGCGTAGCCTTGTAAAACATTTTTTTTTATTACTTACTCGCGTAACAGAAGTAATTATTGATTCATCTAAACTATTCATCTACACGTAACAAACATACAAAAAAATTAGTCGAATTGATAACCTCCTCCTGAAGTCTGTTAAAAAACCCTGTATGCACATTAAATACAATATCTTCTTTGTTTTGAGTCATCGGGTCAAAATAACCTAAATTGCATTATACACAAGTTCCATTTCCATTTATGTATATTATGTGATTAAGAATTTTTTGAAGTTGGTTGTCTTTAATTAAAATTCTATTTGAAGCAGTAAAATGGAGCGGATAATATTTAATGGGGCTGTCTATGGGACGAGCCTTTGATCTTAGAAGAAAACAAGTTTAAAGCAAAATAAACATTAACGATTCTTGCTTTAAAGTTATATGATTATTTACGGGATATTTACCGTGGTAAGGTGATGTGTTCAAATACTATACGCAGTGATACATTGAGTGTGTTTTGTCGGGAGTTAGGTTCGAGTTCGAGTTCCAGTGATAACCGTAGTAATAGACTAAGAAAGAGGGTAGATCGTTATGTCTGCACTTAACTTTTTAACTGTTCGACCAACCACCCGCATTCTTCAGTCTTCCCGTGAACATGGTGCATGTAACTGCGCCGAAATATCGGGAGCTCATTCCACAAATAATCATATAACTTTAGTGAATAACCGTGATAGTTTAAAACATATAACTTTAGTGAATAACCGTGATAGTTTAAAACATATAACTTTAGTGAATAACCATGATAGTTTAAAACATATAACTTTAGTGAATAACCGTGATAGTTTAAAACATATAACTTTAGTGAATAACCGTGATAATTTAAAACAGTGATTCTTGCTTTAGTATTAAGGCGAGGTTTTCTCATTTTTAAGCAACGCTTATTACTACAGATGATGGCTCAGTTTATTGTATTATAGATGCATTTAGCGGTGCAAAACCATGTCGCTTACACACAGTCCTGCGTTTCGCTACGTCTGTTTTTGAGATTTTTCTTATAATTTTCGAAAATTATAGATGTAATGTCAAATTTACTTTTGCGGTTTCCTTCATAATTATGAAATCTGTATATTAAGATATATCGTATACATAATTTAATAAATAAGTATATCATCATCATCATAATCAGCCAGAAGACATCCACTGCTGAACATAGGCCTCCCCCTTTAACCTCCACACTGAACGACAGCCTGCCTTTTGCATCTTCTGGATGGCCGCGACTCTCACAATGTCGTCGGTCCATCTAGTGGGAGGCCTACCTACGCTGCGTCTTCCGGTTCGTGGTCTCCACTCAAGAACCTTTTTTCTCCGTCTATTATAAGTATAAGAATGAAACAAAAAAAAAAAAAAAAAACGGGTAGAAAAGCGCAAATCAGTGTAACTGTTTTTCTATCGAGTGATTTTTGGGGTTTCCTAAATAAAACATTAAATTTTGATATGACACGTTTTTATAATTTTAAGTTTAACATGGAAGTAGACACACTTAAACTAAAATGATCTATATATATAAATGAACCAGCTGTTTTTTCCCGCGAATTTTGATAATTTATAAAACAAAGTTGTTTGTACCTTTCGCTCGACGTTTCGACCATGTTACAATGGCCGTGGTCACGAGCTGTAAAATGATTAAATAATACGTGATAAGTCCCGATAAACATTTAAAACATGTGTTCAAATCGCGAAAGTTAAAAAAAAAAAAAAAAAAAAACTAAACTTGTTTGATTTGATGTGCTGAGGCCGCCCTTAATATGATGCTAAATGACTACCAGTAGCACTGTGTAACTAGATATTTTTTTTTCTATTAATAGGCTTACGTGTGACCGCTAACTCGCCTGATGTAAAGGAACCGATTCACTCGTGATTTGAAGACACCCAGATTGTAACTATCGGGGAACACCAATTCAGGCAGCGCATTCCACAGACTAGCAGTACGCATAATAAAAGTGGAATCAAAGAGCTGCGTACGGGTTTTCATAATATCAAACATAAAGCGGTATCTATTTTTCCGTGCCCGCTCTGGCAGTCCGATAGAAAAATGGGCAGGAGGGAATTAAATCATGCAGATCCGATGCACACTCTCCGAAATGTATTCGATAAAAAACCGATAGACTAGCAACTTTACGCCGATGCTCAAGACTAAGGAGCTTAGTCTGACCCAGGGAATTGTTATTTATTAGTTAATATGCTATTTTTTTACATGAATCAACTAAAAAATAGCATATTAGCTTATTTTACATCCAAGAGCGTGATGGCGCAAGAAAAAAAAATGACTTAGGCATTTAATCAATTAAAAATATCATACAGCAATCCAAGACGATGAATATGATGTATAATAGACTGCCCCGGTGGCTCAGTTGGTAGTGAACCTATCTTCTGTGCTTGGGGGCGTGGGTTCGATTCCCATCTAGGACAAACATTTGTGTGATGAACATTTGTGTTTGTTCTATGTCTGGGTGTTAATATCTATTTAAGTATGTATTTAAAAATATATATGTACGTATATCAGTTTCTGGCAGCCATATTACAAGCTTTGCTTAGTTTGGGGTCAGATGACCGTGTGTGCAAAAATGTCCCAGATATTTATTATTTATTTATTATTATTATAATATATGAACATACAATGTCAAATTGATAGGTTTTTTTTTTTTACATCCGGTCAATTTTCGAAAATTCGGTTGGACTCTCGCATTTCTGGCACCCGAGGCTACTCAGCCCCTTGCGCGGTACGGTTTAAATGAACACACTCGTCATATTAATTACCCAAATGATTAATTACGCGAAGTAATTGTCCGACACTAGAGATGCATTACAGTACAACTAAATCCCATAATGAAATACACAAAACAATAGCCGTCGTAGCACTAATCTCCGTAGCGATTAGTGCTACGACGCTACGTCGGAACAGCGTAGCAGCGTAGCTTGGTGCTACGGCGTAGCTCGACGCTACGTAGCTACGATAATCGCGTGTAGTTTAATTGCAGAGGATTTTATTGTGACTGGAGTGTCGTTTGAATTTCAAATGTATTTTAAATTAAAGAACGTTTACTCGATGCGTTACGTGTATTTTACGATAACAGGATTATCTAGTATCTAGGGTTCTGTACCCAACGAGTAAAAAAGGAACTAAGTCATAAGTAATTTATTGATGAAATGTCGATTTACACGTCAATGTTAACTTAACGTGAGAAACATTAAGATGTTAATTACTTAATTTCCTGGTCAAGTGCTTTTATTAACTAAACAAAATACAAGCTAAAACTAAAACTACAAATACAGTTGGATTGTCTTAAGACCGTTTAACGTCTAAAGACAATCCGTTAACAAAGACAATATGTCTATGGTTTGTACTATAACCTAATCACACGACACTAGCCATTGGCGTCGATTCTGTCATACCACCTATCATACTCGCTAAACTAAACTAATCAGACAGGACTGAAATGATCTGCCTCTTTTCATTTTAAAATGTGAGAGAAGGATGGCAACAATTATAGAGCAGTCAAATTTAGTTTAGTTTAGAGTTTGGACTTACAAAAATGGCGTGGACCAAAGGGCAAAAGGCGGCAAGGCAGACCGGTAGCGCGCTGGGTAGATGGTATCAAGAAGCTGGCTGGATCATCTTGGATTAACCGAGCAACGGACAGGGACAAGTGGAAAGCTCTAGAGGAGGCCTATACCCAACAGGGGTTCTCATCAACTAACATTTAATTTAGGATAACAAAAATGACGTGAAATAAATTCAAAATAATAATTTCAATCAAATAATTCATATTTAATAATTATAATTAACTAGCGACCCGCCCGCCCGGCTTCGCACGGGTGTAATTTACGTGCGAAGCCGGGGGGGGGGGGGGGGTATTTAAACTATCCTATCTCTCAAGTTGGATCGAACTGCACATGGTGTGCGAATTTTATTATAATCGGTTAAGTGGTTTAGGAGTCCATTGAGGACAAACATTGTGACACGAGATTTATATATATTAAGATGTAAAAGTTGACATAATATACTATAAAATTAATCAATTCTATTGCAATTGTAATGATGAGAAATAAAAGGCTTTTTATTTTATTTATTTATTTTAGAGTACATCAGTATCGATGCCATTATTTACCATAAGTAAAAGCACCTTCAATAGTTTATTTGTTACTTTTCTGTTCTATTTAGACTCACCTTAATGAAAACGCTACGTCCTCGGTTTGTTAACAAATAGCTGTTGGCACTTAGAGCCATCTATTTACTGGAACAATGCAGCATTAAGTGTGGGACGTGAGTGCCCATCTAACTGGAGTTGTAAATGTACCGAGAACTACTAACAATGTAAGGAATATAACACCCAATTGCAAAGGACACGCAATTTTATGCAATCGAACCCAATTTTTAAGCTATCAGCTAACCACAAAAAAAAACTGATACGATATTATTAAGTTTTATTTATATTACACGGGAATTACTCACGTAAGATAAAAAAAAAATGAATGATGATTTATAAAATGTACCCGTGTATGTAATGTAAACGGACCCGGGTATGTCCTAAAACTGGGACCAGAACCACCGGAGGATGGGCAGCAGCGTCCTGTTAGTACACGGTGAACGTACTGCGATCTCCAAGCCGCCTGCCAAGCGTGGGGATTATGGCAACACCCCTCTCTAAGAGAAAGGCCTTGTTCAGCAGTGGACATTTAATAGCTGATGGTGTGTAATAAAATGTGTGAAAAAAACCACGTCAGTTTCTATAATAAAATATTATTAAGTTGCTTGCAATGTTTGCAATCTTTAAATACCTTACTTAAGTAAAACATGACTGTATTTTCTCACATAAGTGTTTTTTTTTACTTCGGACTATGCTAACGTTTGACCGCGATCTCGCCTGATGGAAAGTGATGATGCGGTCGAAGATGGAGCACGTTTGCCCAGTAATAACCTATTAACTCAAGACTTGTACAATCCAAGATCATTGTTATTCTTTGTGAAAATAAAATCTTAAACCATATACAATATTTTAAACTTTGCTGATTTTGCCACGTTTTGACTTTAAAAACAGTAATCACAAATATTTTATTTACTTAATACGCTTGCGTTTGGCCACTAACTCGCCTGATGTAAAGCGACGATGTGGCCTACGGTGGAGCACGCTTCCCTAGAAGAAACCGATTCACTCGTGATTTGAAGACACCCAGATTGTTACTATCGGGGAACACCCATTCAGGCAGCGCATTCCACATTATCAATATAAAAAACAGACTGCAAAGAAGACAATTTTTTCTAGGCTCACCGAATTTACCGTATATTGATGAGTATAACACTATAAAATTCATCGTTTTTTTTTGTACCATTCGGACGAAAGATAAGGTAAAGATGAAACCGGAATAATAATATAAAGAATAATATATGTGATTTTTGCCACAATTCATTCATTTCCCTTATAAAGTAACTTTTTTTTTCACACCGGAACGTTTTTAATACGAAAAAGGATGCATGCTTAGGAATTTTTATACAAAAATAAATAGACAATATTTTACAACAGTGGCCATAGTAATCGGCTTTTGTCAATATTCCGGTTTGATCGGATATAGCTAATATTACCACTAAATTTAGAGATTATGAGGAACAAATCGACATGAGTTTCATTACTATACGGATTTAGTTTGTGGTGGGCCTATTTTTCAAACAAAAGAAATTGTCTCATTTATAAAGCGCTGTAATAAAATCATTGCTTGGCAATAACAATCATTTTGTTAGAGCGCTTAATTTTTTTTAAATTTATTTTAACTTGCAGGTCAAACAATATTATTCGTATTTTTGGAGCTGGTTCAAAAACTACTGAGCTAAAGTTAATGTTTTTATGTGGTAACAAAAAAAACCTTCATTTCGGGAGCTTCTTCTACATAATAAAAAAAAATATCACATAAATGTCGAAGTAGTAATCGATGTACATACATTAAAAAAACCGGATCAAATTGAGACAATTTTTCCTGAAGTTGGTTAAATCGTCACCGCTTTATAGTTCTTTATCCAAAAACCCGTATGAAACGCTTTGATACCACATTTATTGTGCGATCTGCGAGTCTGTGGAATGCGCTGCCTTAATGAGTGTTCCCCGATGGTTAATTTATGGGTGTCTTAAAATCATGAGTGAATCGGTTTCTTCTAAGCAAGCGTGCCCTGACGTAGACCGCATCATCGCTTAACATCAGGCGAAACGGTGGTCAAATGCAAGCGTATTATTTATTTTAAAAAAACCAAGAGCTATTCAAAGCTCGTTGTTATTTTGTTTGTCAAGTGAAATGACCCAATTCCCATAACCTTGGTGGATATTAAGATGAGAATCGACAAACAACATTATAGTGTGACAATGGTCTTCCGTTATGTCCCACTTAAGAGCCCGTCGTTATAGATCACGAGAACCTGCTGTCTCCATGTCGTATGCGCAAAAAGTGACATAAAATTTATGGCCTCTTTTTATTGAATTGGAGATACGACAGTCTTTCAAACGAAACTTGCTACAATGTATATCCACTAGTTTTTATACAACGAAGTAAAGAGATGAACAGGTTATTTATATGATGGTATGTGGATGGCACATGAAAATTAAGGCCATAAATTAATTGAAATCACATGGATCTAGAATGAATTCACGAATAAAGTCTCCAGATTTCAGTTCAGTTTAGTATATCAATTAGGTACTAAACATTATACACTTGCGAGAATTATAGATACATCATCATCATCATCATCAGCCAGAAGATGTCCACTGAAAAAAAAATTAGATAAAAAAAAAAAAAATTATATACTATACCGAGAACCAGTTGTCTGGATAAATCTAACATAGGTTTTAAGACAACTTACTAACTCGAAATGTAACGTACAATGTGTTTTTAAATTAAAAAAAAAAAAAAAAAAAAAAAACTTCTGAACATAGGCCTCCCCCTTTAACCTCCACACTGAACGACAGCCAGCCTTTTGCATCCACTGGATGCCCGCGACTCTCACTATGTCGGTCCATCTAGTGGAAGGCCTACCTACGCTGCGTCTTCCGGATGTATAGATACATGCTTAAGATTAAAGATAAATGTATTCATACCGCATCGCACTCTTTTACGCGTGATCTAATCAAACGCTAGAATGTAGGCCCTGCTACACAGGCGTCTAGTGCAGGGACTACAAGTGCCTGTAAACCTTCATTAATTTACCTCGTTCCTGTCTACCTTAATGTATTTATTGTTCACTATGTTTTTTATTAATTAATATTGCACATGATCTTGTCTTGTCAATTAATAATTAAACAGTAGGAATAGTTATAGCCCATTTTTCCATCGGACTGCCAGAGTGGGCACAAAGAATCGACACCGCTTTATGGTTGATATTCCGAGAACCCGTACGAAGCCCTTTGATTCCACATTTATTGTGCGAACTGCTAGTCTGTGGAATTCACTGCCTGAGTGGGTGTTCCCCGATAGTTACAATCTGGGTGTCTACAAGTCGAGAGTGAATAGGTTTCTTCTAGGCAAGCGTGCTCCATGAAAATTACAACTTATTGGTTCATGTACGACTGATACCAACTTACTCGCAAGTAACAAAATCCTTGTTTGTATATATTTTAGATTTGAATGGATTTGTTCCACGTGTTGTTTGCGTGTGTACCCAAATGTGAAAGCTTTTAGTTGAGAAAACATGAAATATTTATGAAATAAATTCGTATTTTAAAAATGGAACCCTAATCTATGAGATTTGATCGTTTTGAATGCCATATAAGTTTAGATTAAAACCCAGCGCTAATATAACTCTAATTTAATAGATAAGATAAGATAAAGTTAATACAATAAAATTACTATACTATAATACAATAATAGTTAATATAATACAATACAATAAAATAACTCATGTGAGGCCCTAACTCCCACAGTAGGATACCCTGAGTTTGTGGGAGCTAGTTCTCTTCGGGGGTGCATGCGAGAAAGTGCACATGCATACTATCAGATGCTAATTCAATTATTTGTCATCTGATCAGAGTTATTCAGAGTTTAATTGTTGTGTGAAAGTGATGTGATTTAGATTGTGAGTATATGAAAATAATTATTAAATGTGTGTATTTATTTATAATAATAACATATATGTAATTAATATTTAATTTATATGTAATTATAATATAGGTCTAATTATATTTTCTGTGCTACTGTAGTCCAGCGTGAGAAGATAATCTTTTATTTTTCTTTTACATTCGTTTCTTGTTTTGCCTATTATATTAAGTATTTTGTCAAGTTTCTTATAGACGAAAGGTCCTAAGTAACTATAACATCTTTGTCCTAGTCTTGTTTTCCTGTTAGGAAGATCCCATCTACGTGAGCGCAATGAGGTAATGTTGGGTCGGTGACAGGAAGCAGTTTGAAAAGCCGTTTTATGGAATCTCAGAGAGCACAACTCAATAAAAATCTGCCGAACCCTGAGTTCTTTCGTGTCTCTGTAGAGGTCATCGGTTGAGTATCGAAAGGGTTTTTTAAAAGCAACTTTTAGAATAAGTCTCTGTGCTCTTTCCGCTTTTATCAGATGCGAACATGCGAATACATACTACACTTAGCTCTGCAGTTTTACCTGCTATTCAAAACAATCAAAATCAGGGCGTGAGCTGTCCATGCTACATTGGTAATACCATCCAAAGTTCTTATGGGATTGATTGGGAACGTGGGATGGGATGACAAACATACTTAAGGGGCCTGTATACCCTCTGCAGCTCTCTCGCTCGCACATTTTCACATTATCGAAGATATAAAATCAATGAGTGTGAATTTCCAAAAAGTAACAAAATCATGTCATGGTGTCTATCGTAACATTACAAACAAAGAAACGTTTGCTTCGATATCTTTTAATTTGACGGAATAAAATGACACGAGAAATAAAAACCACTTGTTACCATTTTACTGGTCAAATTAAAATATATCAAATTGACAATTTTTTTCTTTGTAATGTTACGATAGACACCATGACATGATTTTGTTACTTTTTAGAAATTCACACTCATTGATTTTATATCTGGACCTGGGTATGTCCTAAAACTGCGACCAGAACCACCAGAGGATGGGCAGCAGCATCCTATTAGTACACGGTGAACTTACTGCGATCCCCAAGCCGCCTGCCAAGCGTGGGGATTATGGCAACACCCCTCTTTAAGAGGGAGGCCTTTGTCCAGTAGTGGACTTTTGATGGCTGCTGATGTGATGTATGTGATTTTATATCTTCAATAATGTGAAAATGTGTGAGCGAGAGAGCTGCAGAGGGTATACAGGCCCCTTAAATCGTATAATAAACTTTTCCATTGATTATATTCTTATTGTGCGAACTGCTAGTCTGTGAAATGCGCTGCCTGAATGGGTGTTTCCCCATAGTTAAAACCTGGGTGTCTTCAAATGACGAGTGAATCAGTTGTTGCTAGGCAAGCGTGCTCCATCTTAGACCGCATCATCGCTTAACATCAGGCGAGATGATGGTCAAATGCAAGTCTATAATTAAATATTTAAAAAAATTGGACTTAAAAGAGTACATTTGTGAAAAATATTTTGTATGTGGAATTATGTGTGTGTGGAACTACTGAGCTTCGTAGCGATTGAATGGTTTCAGTGGGCGTAGTGATAAATTATCCTGTAATCACAGAGGTAAATTTTCATCATCATCATCATCAGCCAGAAGACGTCCACTGCTGAACATAGGCCTCCCCCTTTAACCTCCACACTGAACGACAGCCTGCCTTTTGCATCCACTGGATGCCAGCGACTCTCACTATGTCGTCGGTCCATCTAGTGGGAGGCCTACCTACGCTGCGTCTTCCGGTTCGTGGTCTCCACTCAAGAACCTTTCTTCCCCATCGGTTATCGGTTCTTCGAGCGATGTGGCCTGCCCATTGCCACTTCAACTTGCAAATTTTAAAGGTAAATTTTATACGTATCTAAAGATAAATAACGGCTTGTGTAAACCCACGGGATGCAGCTTGTTTAGGTGGGATGATAATGGCGCCCTTAAAATATACCTAAATATCGAGGAGCGTTCCTTTTCCCTCTCGTTACAGTGTTCGATATCCTCTCTTGTCTAAAACAGATACTGCTTCAACTTTCTGACGACACAAGAAACGTCTCCGAGCGTTTTGAGAGAAACTCTGTTGGCTTAGCAAAAAGGGGACCGGACCATTCGTGGGTCTAGTAGGTCAAAGCATTGACGTTAGATAAAGTTTTTCTTGTTATTTTTTTTTATCGAGATGTTTGATATGTGTCTGGGACATGGACGGGCCCATTCTTGGTTTATTCTCTGTATATTGTTCAGATTGCGGCTTTGTTGAAGCGGGTTTACGTCACGGCCACAAATTGGACGCCGTTTTTTGATGAAATTATAAATAGACTTGTGTATTTTTTTGTGCCTCACTGAATCGTGAATTGGTTTTTTGCTCAGTCTGGAGTAAGCTTTTTATGAAATTGCAAATGAAGTTTTCTAAAACAACAATACTTAGAATGAATAAAGTTATAATTATGATTATTTACGGGATATTTACCGTGGTAAGGTTGTGGACACCCGACATAACTGTGTTGTGTCATATAACTTTAGTGAACAACTGTCATAGTTTAGAACAGTGTTTTAGCATGAATATTTTACTAAAGATTAATCAACAATGAAATTGCTTTATTTATCACTAGTGGTCCGCCCCAGCTTCGCACGGGTATAGATTATAGCCTATGTCACCCGGGGATAGTGTAGCTTCCCGTCAGTGAAAGAATTTTTCAAATCGGTTCAGTAGTTTCGGAGCCTATTCAATGCAAACAAACAAACAATCAAATCTTTCCTCTTTATAATATTAGTATAGATTACATTTGTATACATTTATCATCGTTATCAGTCTATTATGTTTCCACTATTGGGATACAGGCCTTCTCTCACAGAGAGCGAGAGGATAGGCCGTATCCACCATGCTGGCCCAGTGAATGTTGGTGAATGTCATATTATTGTCTTGGAACTTTTGAGGTACTTGGACATTCCAGTTTCCTCACGATATTTTCCTTCACCGTTTTTGGGCGATGGCATAGAAACTGCACGTAATTTATGTAAGGTACTTAATACTCACGAATGGCCACATCGCTCGAAGAACCGATAACCGATGGGGAATAAAGGTTCTTGAGTGGAGACCACGAACCGGAAGACGCAGCGTAGGTAGGCCTCCCACTAGATGGACCGACAACATTGTGAGAGTCGCGGGCATCCAGTGGATGCAAAAGGCAGGCTGTCGTTCAGTGTGGAGGTTAAAGGGGAGGCCTATGTTCAGCAGTGGACGTCTTCTGGCTGATGATGATGATGACTTAATACTAACTAGGTCGTTGGTGCGGAGCGGAGAATCAAACTGGGTATCGTCTGATAGTAAAGCGCACATACCACCACTCGGTCACCATAGCGCCATTTGTTTTGATTTGCATCTATTAAAACTACACGTGATCTAACTAGCACAAGAGTCGTCTAACTTGGATCTGTAATGAACCCGACGTATGTGTTACGCACCGCATGTCGGCGTAAGAAAAAAGTGCTCCGACGTGCGTATTGTGTGTAAGAAGA
The DNA here is from genome assembly GCA_932305915.1 of Agriopis marginaria. Taxonomy (NCBI): domain Eukaryota; kingdom Metazoa; phylum Arthropoda; class Insecta; order Lepidoptera; family Geometridae; genus Agriopis; species Agriopis marginaria. Next base: position 1,130,246 of record OW029919.1, read on the forward strand.
TTTATACACAATACCAAATGGTATATAATATTATGCATGCATTTTATACCTTTTTTTTTAACATTTTAGCCATAAAAAAACTCCTTCACTCACATTCAAAGAGTTAAAGGCATTTATTATAGTACCAGCTATGACATAAGGTTACTTTGTTGGCTGAGAGGCGGAACATTGGTACTAGTTTTTAGAACTTAACCAAATCATAATTATTAGTCTGTTTCTCTACAGCTAATGTTATACACAGCTCTTCTGCCTCTGCCCCAGGCTTCTTTTTACTTGCCGAGTTGAGCAACATCTACTAGCATAAGCATAATCAGCATTTTTATAGTCCACTGCTGGACTTAGGTTTGCTCCCGAAAGCACGACTGGCCCAGCTGCGGGTTGGTAGATTCACATACGCCATTGAATTTCTTTCCCGTACGTACACAGGTTTCCTCACGATGTTTTCATTCACTAAAAAACCAGTCGTATGATAATCCGTAATAACCAAAAAGCTCATTGTTTTCGGCCTGGGATTTGAACCCGTGACCTCACGCTTTCAAGTCTAGCAGTCTTCTAAATAGGCTACTACGGCTGTCATGTCAGCATATACTAACCTAAACACATTCGAGATCTTATTTTCCATTGAAGTATCCCCAAAATGAATAAACTTTACCTGCTATTATAACTTGACGAGTTACAAAGGTATCCTAATCCGTGAGACCCTCCATATTTTAGGAGCTATCGTACCTGACCAATAAATGATTTTTACAAGGTCTCTGCGACCCTGTATAATAAAGGCGTATGGGGTGTAAGAGAGGCGTAAAGGAGGCATGAGAGAGGCGTAAGGGGGGATGTAAGGGCACCGGCCAATACTGCTCGGCCGTAAATTACCTGAGAGCGAGCCCTTTGTCATGATTGTCTCCTCGTATACTAGGAGAACAGTAGGGCAAGTTCGCTTCTCTTTACTTGTTTTTAATCATTTAAAAAAAAAAATATAACGGCAAAAATTACGCTAAATAATATTTAATACCTAAAATACTGAAATTGTTGTGCAACGCAACGGATTTTGATGCGGTTTTCACCATCAGTGAGTATAACATTTGCTAAGTGGGAATAAAAAAACGTTGAACGTTTTTTTTCTTTTCTTTAATTACTTGATAGGCTAGCGATGGGCCACAAACGTGCCTTAAACTACAAAGCAAATGCAAAGGTTGCATAAGTTATGAAGTAATTTATATATCGGTATGTTTTATTTTTGGAGGAAATTTTTTCGATCTCCTTCGCCTGCCATATATATAATATAAAATATTAACACGAAAATTGCTTTATACAATTTGCAATGTCAATCCAAAGAGAATATTTAATCGGCTTTTTAAAATTCTTACCCTGTGATTTTGTATCTTAAAATATGCGGAAGAGATAGCTCTGTCTGGAGACACGGCCTTAAGTAATATTTTTTTCTCGTCCATCTGAAATCAATCATTTACATTTATTTTCTTTACATAGGGTACTGTTTCGCCCGCGCTTACTGCGACGATATGTAGGTACATGTAGACAATTATAGGGGTTGGCTGACATCAGTGTCGCAGTTTCGTTAGAGATTTCACTTACGCTGTTTTGTGTGGACATATGTGCCGACGAACGACAGGCAAGATATAAATAAAAGTAAGATGACGAATAACTAAAAAAAGAAGTAGTGTCGTTAGAGAGATTTATGAAATAATGTAATATTATCTATGGGCAAAAAAATTTAATGTCCCTAACATTTATTTATTTGTAGCACACATAGTTACTACCATAATGGTAGAAAAACAAAAGTGTCTATTACGGAAAACAAGCTAGGCGTATGACCACGGCTCACCTGGATCAAGCGACAGTGTTTGAAAATTGTAACCACACCAAGCCAGAAAGAAGAGCTATGCTTCTTCTTGTTCATGTTGTTTAGTCGAAATCCAATAATTTATAAAAAAATATCCAAAATATTATTTAATGAACCGTTGCAGTGAGATATCATCCGAAGACATGGCATAATTTTTTTATGAACAACAGGAAAATCGGCGAAGCAACCCACTCAGACATTTCACAAAAGCTGTCATCCTACTAGAAAATGTCGTAATTACATCCCAAATTATGTTTTTAGAAATCCCTGCTATTTGCCGTCAAAAAGGTGCAAAGCGTAAGTTAACACCGGCGTGAAATCGTTTCCATAATGCCTTTTCCTTTTAAATTAGAAGATGTTCCCCGAGGTAGGTTTAGAGACGGTTTGATGTGATATTTGTCATCAGGAGGTGCGATGCGTGAACGGTAAATCTAATTTTCACACGTATCTTGTAAACGGAGATCGCTCGAATGACGCCCAGGTTTCAGCGTCGAATTAATGCGATTTGTGATGAACCCTTTAAATATACGTGTCGGAAAACACCCTAAATCTGTACGCACATCTCTAAATGGGTTAAATAGCTATACGATCAGAATAGGCATGATGACAAATATTTATTTATTCCAAATAATCGGCTTAGCAATTAATATAACTAAATACATTACACATACTGAAAAAATAATTTAAATTGACTGATAAATCTCTGAGATACGAGTGTTTAAAGTTTTAGGTGGGGATAGAGAGGGGATGCTCTATCCCTTTCTCGCAAAGCGTGAATTAGTATAGCATTTGTATGGCGCTCCTGAGCCGTGACGTCACGGCTCAGTATAGTGCGCTCTTTGTCTAGCATGAAATTAAAATGCTTATATCTTATTTATTTTTGTACTAATTTTAATTTTGTTTTCGTTGATGTGCTCTATTTATGATCAGCTTTTTTATGAGGAAATAAAAAAATATTAGTCATCATGCCTATTTTGTATAAGTCTTTAAAAGTATAGTCACACAAATTGGATATTTGTGTGACTATACTTTTGTCTTCCACTTCGTCCATTTAGGTCAGGGGTTCCCAAAGTTTGCGATAACGCCCCCTTGTGGGCGCTGCAGGCCTAAAAAGGGGTGGTAAGAGACCCAGAAAGAAAATTGATTTGTAATTTAATTTATCTAGGAGGCCTCTTAGACACCTACTGCATGAGCTCTCGACTCTCAACTACAACTTGTGAACATCAACTAATATTAGTTAAGAGATTGCTCAAACTCGGTTCGATATTTCTCTCTTTTTAGCGCCATTTTGAAAATAAGGGGGCGCTAAAAAAATATTGATTCTCAAAGTGGGCAGTAGACAAAATAAAACGAGAGTGTAAGCCGTTTTGTAATCTCTATCTCTACATCTTCTCTACATAGTATAAATTAAAGTTGCTTTCCGCGTCTGTCTGTCTGTCTGTATGTCTGTATGGCCGCTAACTCCTCCTAAACCACGCAACGGATTTTGATGCGGTTTTCACCATCAGTTAGATACATTTTCACGAAAGGTTTATATATATAACTAGCGACCCGCCCCGGCTTCGTACGTGAATTACACCCGTGCGAAGCCGGGCGGGTGGGTCGCTAGTATTTCATATAGTACAAACATTATGACCCATCGATTTTGACAGCTCTAAAATTGTTGCCATCTTACATCCATACTAATATTTTAAGGAGGAAAGATTTGATTGTTTGTTTGTTTGTTTGCATTGAATAGGCTCCGAAACTACTGAACCGATTTAAAAAATTATTTCACTGTTGGGAAGCTACACTATCCCCCGGGTGATATATGCTATAATCTATACCCGTGCAAAGTAGGGGCGGACCGCTAGTATTAAAATAAAAAGAGAGATAATTTTAGTCCTATCAGATTGGTTTAGTTTAGTTGGTATGACAGAATTTACTTGTTATCCTCCGTTGTTTACAAGAGCAACTAATTTATGGTATTTTTTTTTAAACAATACTTTAATCCGAATATTAAAAACTACATGTACTTAACACACCATGGATTATAAATACAATTGTTAATATGACCAGCGGCCTTATTATAGAAGTTTGATCGTGATCGAGATTGCATGCCGTCCCGTTCGCATCTACTTACTAGCACCACGTGCGTAAGTGAGATGGCACGCGATCGCGATCACTATCCGAATCATCCATAATAAGGCTGCTGTATTTAGATTTAGTGACATAGTGAGAGTCGCTGGCATCCATTGGATGCAAAAAGCAGGCTGTCGTTCAGTGTGGAGGTTAAAGGGGGAGGCCTATGTTCAGCAGTGGACGTCTTCTGGCTGATGATGATGATGATGATTTGGATTTGCGAGAGGAATGACGGTATTAATATATCTATCGTCCTCCAACTTACCACATCTTTAATTGAATTTATCGTCATTGTTTTTTAGTGCTTCAACAATGTCCGTGTTCTGCGAAGAAAAACATTATCTATAATAAATTATACTAATAAAAAACTATGATTATGGTATTCTGCGGCGAAATAAAAAATAAAATTACAGTAAAAGTTAATATTTACTGTAAGATTATTTTTATTGTAGGTTTTTGGTTTGGTGAATTAAATTATTTTTATTCCATTTTCTATTAATATAAAACTAGCTGCGCCCCGGGGTTTCACCCGCGTAGTGATGAAAAATGGTGATGATGATGATGATGAATAGCCTATGTCACTCTCTGGCTCTTAAACTATACCCATGCAAAAAATCAGGTCGATCCGTTGTTCCGTTACAGCGTGAAAGAGGAACAAACAAACACAGATTCGCATTTATAATATTAGTATGATAGGCAGTCATGGGGACTGCTGATAGAAGTGAAAACTAATACGTCACATTAGCATGTCGGTGGCGCAAATACAAAAGTTTTGCACCTACCATATATCTCATTAATTTAAAAAAAACACCCAGTAGGTATAGTTAATACTGTTCCGATCTCACCTTGTTTATCTCCATTGTAATGGATCAGCACAAAGAATAAAACAAAAACAACCGTTTCCCCCGTTTTGTTTTTAGAAGAAGATACAATTTCCTTTCGTATTCTAACTAACGTTTTAACTCCCATATTTACGGCCCGGAAACGGACAATATGTCACACTAGACCACTCACACTTGACATTGTCTTGAGTGCTCCCTCGGCCAGCGTGATCTGACCTCTGGACATGTCTTAATCAGAGCAAATCGCGAACTAAGTCAAAGGAGTTGAATAGATCCGGGGGTCTAGATAAATCGGTGCGATGGCATAACACTTGGATAGATTCCAAAGTGTCTGAAACGGTGCTACTTACCGTGACATAACAGTTTTGGTAATGTACAAGTCGGTTGAGTTACAACTAGGTGTAGAAACAAATTGAACTGAGAAAAATAACGTTTCATAACAGTGCGTTTGCGGGCCTCTTTACATACAGATAATTAATTGGTGAACTATTACATATCCCACGTATTATACAATATTATATCCCACGTCACCGTTGTAAATATATATACGGAGGTTTACAACATGTTGCCGGATACAGTAACAACTGCTCCAAGTGCGAGCTGTTTTAAAAGCAGACTCAAGCGCTGGCTTGTCGAGCAAACATTCTATGACTTCAATGAGTTCATAGCCAAATAAAATAATATTATAATAAATAAAATAATTAATATAATTAATAATAATACATAATGTAAATGTTTTAAATGTTCAAAAACATTGTTGTGTTTGTTGTTGTTGTTGTTTTATGTGTTCAAATCGCGAAAGTTTAAAAATTACTATAATGTAAATGTATAGAATTTTTTTAATACCATTGACGTGTAAATTTATAATTATGAATAAATGACTTTGACTTTGACTTTATATTACTAGTAAAGTACTCCATATAATGTAAAGCACAATGTTTAGTTTATGTTACAAAATAATTCGTATATACCTAAGTAGCGACCCGCCCGCCCGGCTTCGCACGGGTGTGATTTACGTGCGTAGCCAGGGCGGGTCGCTAGTTATACATATATATAAACCTTCCTTAAAATGTATTTAACTGATGGTGAAAACCGCATCAAAATCCGTTGCGTGTTAGGAGGAGTTAGCGGCCATACAGACATACAGACAGATGCGGAAAGCGACTCTATTTATACTATGTAGAGATAGAGAAGAGAAGAGATATTGTATACCAGAATACTCTTTGAGAGAGTAGTAAGTCCCTTTCGACCAAAAAGCCGTCTTTACCATATATTTTTTTAATAGTCAGCAAACAAAGGCATGAACTATTTTGTCCATGGTGAAAATGTATATAAAAAAACCATTTGGATATTAATGTAGGGTGCGATGGTAACCGGGCGGTAGCATATAGGTTTTCCAATCTGTGAACATTTGTGAAATAAATTATCATTATATTATTATTTAGTGCTTAAATAAATTAGTCGGCAACGTATCTTTGATGATCCCGGTGTTACAAGTTGCAGTTATTTATTTTATTTTATTTATTTTATTACAATTTCTCAAAAACTTACAGCTAAAACCAAAACATTTTTGAGACAATAAAAACTTATTAATAAAAAAAAAATTATGATCCATACACGACGGTAATCGCTTACTATCAGGCGGCTCGTTTGCTTATTTGCCAGATATGGCTTAATTGGGACGAAATATTGTAAGACCAATAATAGTTTATTGCCATGTTTTTCATTCGTATCCTACGATGTTGCACACTTTATTCAAATGGCAACATTTGATTTATGATTTGATGGATACAGAACTTGAAATGTCAACGTCAGTAATACAAATGAGAAAATTTCTTTTGTTTGAAAAATAGGCCCACCACAAACTAATACCGTATAGTAATGAAACTCATGTCGATTTGTTCCTCATAATCTCTAGATTTAGTGGTAATATTAGCTATATCCGATCAAACCGGAATATTGACAAAAGCCGATTACTATGGCCACTGTTGCAAAATATGGTCTATTTATTTTTGTATAAAAATTCTAAGCATGCATCCTTTTTCGTATTAAAAACGTTCCGGTCAAGTGACTTTATAAGGGAAATGAATGAATTGTGGCAAAAATCAAAACAAGACATATTATTCTTTATATTATTATTCCGGTTTCATTTTTACCTTATCTTTCGTCCGAATGGTACAAAAAAAAAACGATGAATTTTATAGTGTTATACCCATCAATATACGGTAAATTCGGTGGGCCTAGAAAAAATTGTTTTCTTTAGTCAGTTGAAAAACATACAGTGAAAAGACAACATATTGTTATTGAGATTAATTAATAAATCCTTATAAATCATACAAATCACGCTTTCATATCTGAGATAGAGATAATGATCTTACATCATCGAGCATTATTATTAAAACGGTTAGCGTACAACTTTTAAATAGGTAGTCAAATTTTACCTATAAAAAGAACCAAAGCCTCATATTCGAATAAGCCCCGAATATTTCGCGGGTATTTCATCCGATGCCAGCAATTAAGCCGGACAGGGTATCCTCTGTCAATCCACTTCAGATGAAAAATCCGGTTGAAATTGTTCAAATTTAAAAGAACATTTTAAACTGCAACAGGTTAATGAATCAGGTTACAATATTCTGAAAGTGGGTTAAAAGAGTTTTCGTGCATTACCTACGCCTTTTTTTTCTTGTATAAAGAAGACAAGTAGATTTCGGTCTGGGGCGGTGGGAAACTTCAATAATCGTTGAACATCGTTGAAGTAATTCTGACACAATTTGGTAAGAATAATAATAAATAATAATAATAAATATCTGGGACATTTTTGCACACACGGTCATCTGACCCCAAACTAAGCAAAGCTTGGAATATGGCTGCCAGAGACTGATATACGTACATATATATTTTTAAATACATACTTAAATAGATATTAACACCCAGACATAGAACAAACACAAATGTTCATCACACAAATGTTTGTCCTAGATGGGAATCGAACCCACGCCCCCAAGCACAGAAGATATAGGTTCACTACCAACTGAGCCACCGGGGCAGTCATAAGCAAGAAGAAAAATAAATATCTACGAAACTGTTTCTATTCGTTTTAATAACTAAATGTTTTCATACGAAACTGGTAACGGTACCTGAGACTAAGAAAAACATAATGGAAAAGATTTTGTCTTTGTTTTTTTTTTAAATTATAAATAGGCTTGCGCTTGGCCGCCAACTTGCCTGATGTTAAGCGATGATGCGGCCTACTATGGAGCACGCTTGCCTAGAAGAAACCTATTTACTCTCGACTTGAAGACGACCAGTGGGCTTACTCTTGACACTCGATTTCAATCGTTATTTGGGATTGGGATCGAAAACATGCCATTTTGTACTCTTCAATCGCGTCAAGAGTACCGAAAGCGTCGACTTGAGTCGATTTTATTTACGTCCATAAAATTCCACCATTCCATCGGTTCCAATCGTGCGCTAGTTTAGAATTCAAGAGTACCAAAATTGCATGTTTTCGATCCCAATCCCAAATTACGATTGAAATCGAGTGTCATGAGTAAGCCCACTGATTGCAACCACCGGGGAACACCCACTCAGACAGCGAATTCCACAGACTAGCAGTTCGCACAATAAATATGGAATCAAAGCGCTTAAGCGGTTACGTGATTTTCGTCTACTTAATATGTAAGCAAATAACTAATATGAAAACAAAAACAAACTGAACAAAATAAATACATAATTAAATTAAGTCTAAATCAAATTGACTATCTAATAAAACTTGCTTTAAATTATATTTTTAAAGTAGGAAGTAACACTAAAAATATTTTGTAATAAAATTCTTAAAAGTGACAAAAAACAACATAAAAAATATCGAAAACATCAAACATTGCCGCCAGCATTCTGGGACCTTTCCCTCCACTAATGGTCTTTTAGATTAAGTTTTTATTTATTTATTTTAAGTTTTAGTTTTTAGTTAATATTTTAAATTTTAGTTAATTGCCTGTTTTTACCGTGATAAAAATATAAAAACATTTGTCATGATTTCTAACTTATTTCAATTGTTTCTTTGTGATTTCTTGGTTTTAAACCATTTGGTGTCTAATTTGACTAACAGTATTATTAATTAAATGGAAACGTGTTGACTCGGGAGTCTCGGCAATACTGCGAATAGTGGGGGTAGGAAAAAGATAATGCGGTTGGATGTTGGCAAGAGGGACTTTAGTCTGGCTTGTGCGTTCATAGCGAAAGCATATTGGTCTGAAAACTGTAATAAGTAGGAATAAAAAATAAGAATATGAACAAAGTTATATAAAAGTGAGGACTGGATTATAATTTACCACACATTCAAATGTGTTTTATGAGAATGTTGCTAAAACATTATTAAATATCAAACTTGCTAATTTTATATCAATTAAATGTCCAACAGGGGAAAACAAAAAGCGGTTTCCTGTTAAAAGAGCGCGTACTCGGGTGTTCGGTACACGGGCACCTTTTACACGCCTTTATTCGCCTATTTAATTTAATATACTGTACAAAGGTAAAAAGCGTACCTGTGACACAATAATTTGATTTATAAGGAGCTTCCGTACGAGAGCGGTAATTTTTATTATGGCCTCTTTTTGACGTCGTATATTCATCTGCCTATTTGTAGGTAAAGGGTCTTCCATTAAGGGCGCTCGAATTTTAGTTACAAATAAAATAGGACGTGAGTTATTTTGTAAAATAAAAATACTCGTCCAAAATGTGTTCAAAATACCACACGCAGTGTATAGTGGGTGTATTTTGCTGGGATTTAGGTTCGAGTTCCAGTGATATCCGTAACAAAATACTACGAAATAGTAGATCGTTTTATCTGCCCCTAACTTTTAACTTTTCGTCCAACAACCTGCATTCGCCTTCTATTTCCTGTATAAATCCTCTCCATGCTAAGGTTGCCTGGAAGAGATCGCTTTTAGCAATAAGGCCGCCGATTATTGCACTAGTTTTTAAGCTGTTTTATCATGTGTACGATATGTGTGGTGTGAACAATAAAGAATTTATCTATCTATCTATCTATCATTCTCCAGTCTTCCCGTGAACATGGTGCATGTCATCATCATCATCATTTCAGCCGTAGGACGTCCACTGCCGGACATAGGCCTCCCCATTAATCTCCAAAAGGGCCGGTTGGAAGCGGTCTGCATCCAGTGTTTCCCTGCGGTCTCTTTTAGGTCGTCTGTCCATCTTGTGGGTGGACGTCCTACGCTGCGCTTACCGGTCCGTGGTCTCCATTCCAGAACCTTTCGGCCCCATCGGCCATCTGTTCTGCGTGATATGTGCCCTGCCCAATGCCATTTCATCTTACTAATACAGTGGGGTATGGTGCATGTAACTGCGCCAAAATGGGACCTTGTGACAGTGAATATCATATTAATAATCATATTATTATAATTCTACCAGTGCCTTTATTAAATAAACAAAATACAAGCTAGCACTAATACTACAAAAACAGTTAGAATGTCCATAGACCGTTGAAGGTTTGAAGGTATAAAGACAATCTAAATGCTCAAGCCTACTAACAATTGGCATCGTACCGCTCATGTATTTTTATTTATTTCTACGCTATTTTGTATTTTTTCTTCTTCTTTTTTTTATAAATAATAGGCTTGCGTTTGACCACCATCACGCCTGATGTTAAGTGATGATGCGGTCTACGTTGGAGCACGCTTGCCTAGAAGGAACCGATTCACTCGTGATTTGAAGACACCCAGATTGTAACCATCGGGGAACACCCATTCAGGCAGCGAATTCCACAGACTAGCAGTTCGCATAATAAATGTGGAATCAAAGCGCTTCGTACGGGTTTTCGGAATATCAACCATAAAGTGGTGAAGAAAAATGGGCAGGAGGGAATCAGATCGTGTAGATCCGATGCACACTCTCCGAAATGTATCCGATAAAAACCGATAGACTAGCAACTTTACGTCGATGCTCAAGACTAAGAAGCTTAACCCGAACCAAAGATTCATTGCTGATGAGCTTCTTGGCCCGTTTCTCTATAGATTCCAATGCCTCAAGCTGGTACTTAGCTGATCCATCCCAAAGGTGAGAGCAGTACTCCATACACGACCGAACTTGTGCTTGAAAATGCAATGCAAATTTGTATGAAATATAATATCGGTCAATGGCTTTGCTACGCGACGCCGACTTGTGTCCGACAGGTTCTAGAAATTTTCGATGGTTCGATCGCATAAATCGGGGTCGAAATAATGTATTCCATTGGTTATGTTGAGTTTATAAGGGGTTTAAATGGCTTTATAGGGATAGTTTAATAATAAAAATAGCTTCATTTGAAATGAATGTTTCATGAAGCAATGTGATAACACAGTTAGTGTCACGGCGCGTCGGATGTCGTGTCGCACGATAGAGCCAGCCTATTAATAGAATCGTAGGAAAATCCATTTTATTAGCGACCAACATAAGAGATAGGGTTTATTTAGATTAATTCGTACTATTGTTTGAATATTCTAACTAGGGTTTTACGGCTACCTCTTAACGGCCTGTTATCTGAGTCGCGTAGGCAACAAAACGCTCCCTCAACCCCTGCCAAGTTATAGCGACGATGTATTTTGCCACGCAAGAGCCAGGAGGCCCGCGAGGGGAGTGCAACAACAAAAACGAACAAAGGTCCGACCTCGATGGCGCCTGGTGCGGTACTGAGCGCGGCGCGCGCAAATTCTCGCGACCTTTTTAGGCTTTTAATTTCATTAAAAAACTAAACTATTCACAATCAAAAATCTATCTAAACCAAAAATATGTTGAATAGGATTGCTTTTTAGTACATGAAATTTCCAGGTCGTTACAAGCTTTCATTAGAGCATAAAACGTAAAAAATAAACTAAATCGACTTTGTTTCAGTTTTTTTTTTGATCAAGGAAAGTTTATTCTATCGTGTTTTGAACCAAATCATAAACTCAAACATAAATGTATCTGTGACATGTATTTTTTTCCAGCTCAAATATTGTAATTTAACTGAATATAATTGATTTAAAACCGTCAAATTTGGTAAATTTGGCTCTTAACGCGGGTTCAAAACAGCGCAGTGTGGAAAACTACGTGAACATAAATCTTAACGCGCCGATCGCTACTTTTCGCATTAACTAATCAGTGCAAGTGCCGTTGTTTATCGATCGTCAAATTTGACAGTTGAGATCGTCAAATTCGATAGTTTTCTAGTAATTTTTAGAAGCTTCTTATGGAAAGAAAAAATAAGAAAATTGAGCAGAAAATTGGAAAATTTCAGAAAACTTAACGACGATTTTAACTTTGCGCGTTTGACAGTTCTAAGACAGGACAACGTCTGAGGGGTCAGCTAGTCTATATCTATACTAATATTATAAAGAGGAAAGATTTGATTGTTTGTTTGTTTTCATTGAATAGGCTCCGAAACTACTGAACCGATTTGAAAAATTGAAAAATTCTTTTTCTCTTGGGAAGCTACACTATCCCCGGGTGACATTGGCTATATATATATACACCCGTGCAAAGCCGGGGCAAGCCGCTAGTCACTTATAAACTAACTTTGTAATAAAATGTTAGACTAAAAGTTTTTTTTAGTTTTTTCTCAAATAAACTCGTTTCTAGATCCCTTACTGAATTACAACACTATACCAATGTTGTAGATAAAATATTCCATACACATTATACTGTGGGCAATTAAGACATCTGTTTTGGTCTCTACGATTTTAAATGATTTTTAAATTCCAACTAACATTCTTATCATATAATTAATTATGAATCATACAAATCGTTTCCTAAAATAGATTATAAAAGTATAATGAATTCGCCCAAAGGCCGACCACCTCAATTTATTATGCATCCCTCTCATTACCGCCACAAAAGAAAGGGACGGCGGGAGGTACGACTAGATCCGAGGGTGATTTACTGCAAATTACGTGAGGCAATAATTAGTGTTGGGCGCTTTATCGCCCGATCGTGTGTCTTCGGTAAGAAGGATCAATGGATCGTTACTGTACTCTTAACTTTATACGTGTTGATACAATAATAATTCCTTGTTTTTTTTAATAAGTATAAGTTTTAATGTAATAAACATCCCGATGAAAATAAAGTGAAGTCTTCAAACGACACAAAAGTGAAAAGTAAGTATGACACAAACGTGAAATGTAGGTATGACAAATAAGTAAATAAAAAATAAACCGGCCAAGTGCGAGTTGGGCTCGCTCACTGAGGGTTCCGTACCACCACATACCACTAAGCCATTATTTATTATTATTGTTATATTTTAGAGTATGTACTATTATCATGCCTAGTTTGACGCTTGAACGTATTACCGTGCTTACATTAGAGCTAATACAAAATTACGTTAAAAAAATACGTTCGTTGTAGGGTAAGTTTGTTGTAATAATAAAAAAAGTCAAAAGGAACGTGAGGTCCCCGTTCGTTTTGACTTTTTTTATTATTTCTTAGGTAATTCGCCGTAACATTACATATTCTATGAAAATTTCAACTGGCTATCTATTACGGTTCGAAAGATACAGCCGTTAATAAGTAGGAAATATGGACAGACAGACAGACAAACATCGTAGACTTAGTAATAGGGTCCCGTTTTACCCTTTGGGTATGGAACCCTAAAAAGCATTTATGACATAAAAGTGAAAAGTAGATATGAGTAATAGTGAAAAGTCGCTATGACACAGAAGTGAAAAGTCGCTATGACACAGAAGTGAAAAGTCGCTATGACACAGAAGTGAAAAGTGGGTATGATACAGTAGTAATAAATAAAAAAAATAAAAAAAAAATATTTGCATAAACATTTTGTGGATACAATTTTTATAATGCGTCGAACTCCGGACAAGTAAACCTGATTCCCGGAGTCGACTTCTTCCCGCGGTGGGTAGGTGTAATTCCAAAATACAAACTCAAAAATAATCTAAATATATCAAAACCATCTAGTTACACTTTTATCAAAAATATATCCTAAATGCATTATAAGTACGAGGTACCTAATAAGTAGCAAAACATTTAGCGAATAATAGTAGTGAAAAGTAGTTATGATACAAAAAAAAGGTTTGAAAGAGAATGTGAGTTCAGATACTGTTTTGGCTTAGTTTTCTCGAAACAACGAAAACAGTCCAAATGCAACCACAGTCAGTATTAAATTTCCTAATACATTTTTCTTCGAGAAAATTGTCTCAAAAGACTTAATATTGAAAACTGGAATATAGTCGCAAAGGACAGCTTCAACTATGTTTCTGCTTGAATAAAAAATAATAAGTTTCATTCAAAAGGCCTCGGTATGAGTAAATGAATATCAAACAGTTTCAAGGAAATGAGAGCACTATTATTTGTAACACAAAGGGTGGATTCCTTCGACACAATGAGGAAAAACTTGTTTACATTACACGGAGTGCATCTGATGGGCCCCGGGCAGACGCAATCAAGCCTGATAGGACGTAAAGGAAAGGCGAAAGCGAGAACGGATTCCAAACATTTATGTCTCATAAGTCATCCTTCAGAAATCCTGCATTCAATTAATCTATATGCATAAAAATAAATCCCTGTTATTATTTAATACTTTATTGGACACTTAAAAATTATGTAGACACGTACAAATGGAGGACTTAATGCTAAACATTTTCTACCAGTCATCTATCAGGTTGGAACAAATGTTACGTAGGCGTGCCTCAAAAACACCTTATAAAAGACAAAACGAAAATAAACAATAGGACTAAAGTTTTACAAGATATTTAAAACCGAAATAGATTTAGCAAATATAAATCTAACTTAAATTATATATCAATTCATAATAATATAAGTACATGATTTAACTGAATGTTATTGCACAAGTTATATTAATATATATATATTTTTTTTAACTTGCTGGGCAAGTGCCTTTAATATTAATATTATTAATTTAATATTAATATTAAACATATATAAATGAAATTATAAGATAAGTAAGTAAGTGACCCCTATTTACCTTTGTCACGCCATAACTTGAGAACGACTTTACCGATTTCATAAAAAAAAAAGTTTCCTAATACGTTGTAGAAGGTTCTTACGGTAAGAAAAACTAAGAATATTGCGCAGAAAACTGGAAAATTTCAGAAAACTTAACGGCGATTTTAATTTCGCGTGTTTGATAGTTCTAAGACAGGACCCAACAGAGGTTTCTGTTGGGTCAGCTAGTAAATAATAAATATTCAGGACATTTTGCTCACACGGTCATCTGACCCCAAACTAAGCAAAGAGAAGTACTTGCTGCCAGAGAATGATATACATACATACATATTTTATATACATACTTAAATAACACAGACACAACAGACAAACTACATACTTAAATAGAAATTAACACCCAGGTATAGGACAAAAACAAATGGTCATCACTTGAATATTTGCCCTAGGTGGGATTCGAACCCATGTCCCAAAGCGCAGTAGACAGGTTGACTATATCAACTGGGCCACCGGGGCAGTAATTTGATTTGCTACATGATTACTACTTTATGATTACTGTACTTAGAAAAAGTTCAGAGCTTTTGCTTACTTGAGGAAGAGTCAGTTCGAAAATGTCATGCATATCAAAGAGCGCTGCAAAGGAGAAAGACAAGAAAGGCTGACCCCAGTTCCACGTGGTTTACACCCAGAAATAAAGAAAGAGTTTTTTTCTTTACCTTTTTAATTTGCTCTGCTTTTGCTACAATCCTACTAATCCTACTATCCTACTAATATTATAAACGTGGAAGTTTGTATGTATGGATGTATAGATGTACGGATGTTTGTTCCTCTTTCACGCTGCAACTGTACAACGAATCGACCTGATTTTTTGCATGGGTATAGTTCAAGAGCCAGAGAGTGATATATGCTACTTTTCATCATCATCATCATCACCATCTTTCATCAATACGCGTGTGAAACCGCGGGGCGCAGCTAGTTATGTATATTTCAAACAATTGTAATGTTCATCTATATAAATAAATATTATTATAGTATTTTATTATTGAAACTGACGTGGTTTTCACACAGTTTATTTATATTACACGGGAATTACTCACG
Organism: Agriopis marginaria; assembly: GCA_932305915.1. Classification (NCBI taxonomy): domain Eukaryota; kingdom Metazoa; phylum Arthropoda; class Insecta; order Lepidoptera; family Geometridae; genus Agriopis; species Agriopis marginaria. Next base: position 1,146,116 of record OW029919.1, read on the forward strand.
TAAGATTAAGCCGGTTACTCCGACTATAGTTTCAACCGCATTAGACGGTCTTTTTTAAGGTGAATGCGCGTGCAAAGCGAGACGCATCCGCGCGCACGCATTCACCTTGAAAAAGGCCGTCTAATGCGGTTGAAACTATAGTCGGAGTAACCGGCTTAATCTTAAGTGAGTAATTCCCGTGTAATATAAATAAAATGTAAAAATTATTATAGTACTTTCTGTCGTCTGTCCTAGAATAGGTTAATGATATCTTCATCATCATCATCATCATCATCAGCCAGAAGACGTCCACTGCTGAACATAGGCCTCCCCCTTTAACCTCCACATGATGAGATGTTATCTCTCCGAAACTGTTCACGAACGCATTGGAGGACGTTTTCAAGCTCTTGGACTGGAACGGATTCGGATCATCGTCAATGGCGAATACATCACTCACCTTCGTTTTACCGATGATATAGTCATCATGGCAGAGTCGCTGGAGGATCTCAATACGATGCTCAGCGACCTCAGTAGCCTTTCCCAACAGGTGGGTCTTAAAATGAACATGGACAAGACAAAAATTATGTCCAATGTCCATGTTGAACCCGTGCCAGTAGTCGTTGGGAACGATACTCTCGAAGTTGTTGACTATTACACCTATCTTGGACAGATTGTTCAGTTAGGTAAGTCCAACTTAAGCAAAGAGGTCGCCCGAAGAATCCAACTCGGATGGGCAGCGTTCGGGAAATTGCGTGACATCTTCTCGTCCAAGATACCACAGTGCCTCAATGATATCTTAAGCCTATGTAATTACAACAAATAACCACGTATGAACCATTCTAAAAACGGTAGTTTTTAATATTTTTGTACATTATGATCAATAGATGTTGCAAGTTTCACAAAGATTTTTTGTCGACGGATAATGATTATCGCATTCGCTTATAACTTATCCGCTTGCAATGAACCGAGTCGACAGTTGATTACTTCTGCGCCGGAATTTTAAGAAGAACACAGCGGGCGGCCCCTGTCGCCGATTCAACGTAAACATTGATTGATTATACAACATTGGCTGAAAAGAACAGAATTAGGGTGTTATTTTGAGAATCCTGCAGGTAAATGTGTATCAACACCAAGCCAAGGGTCATTAGGTCAGGAAGTGACAATATATTCAAACCTGCATTGTGAGTTTGACTTCTTGAACTGATTGCCCAATGGGCATGGCTTTCGTGCCATGGATATTTTTTATTTATTTTATTTTATTTGTTAACAGGATTGCTTTTGACCGCCTACTCGTCTGATGAAGACGAGTTGACGGTTAAGCCTATTATTAAAAAAAATTCTTAAATTAAGCAAAGATGCGGTCTAAGATGAAGCAAGCTTGCCTAGAAGAAACCTTCCAGACTTTAACCGCCTGATCACCACCACGAATTGCAGGTTTGCGCCGCTTACATTTTATCCAATAGACTAGTTGACAGATGTATTTAATTTTATTTTTATAGTAGATGTTTGATATGTTAAGTGCTGGTTATTGAAAAATATAGTTAAATGTCATACAACTAATGAATATTTTATTTAAATCGGCTGATAAAATTCTGAAATATATGCAATTTTTTTTTCGGATTATGAACAGATGATCTGTCACAAGTGACGTCATTAGTAAGTACAGTGTGCTCTCTGTCTAGAAAAACATATAATTGAAAATATCTTCCTTAATTTTGAACACATGTTAATTTTGTTTATAGTGATCGATTTTATTTATGGTCAGTTTAAAAAAAACTACCGATTGCTTATTTATTTCTCAAATTGCTGCAACTGAAGGGCTAGGATTAGAACGGTACTGACTAGGGTTGCCACCCGTACTTTATAATGAAGTATTGTTCTCTATTTTGGCCTAACGTACTTTATACTTTATGAGGGCAGTAAAGTACGTAAAAATAATTTATTTTTACCTGTGAAGATTTTTTTAAATGGACTTTTATTTTTTACGTGTAACAGAACGGACTGCTTTGGAACGTAACCTAAAACGTCAATGTCAATATCATGTCATATCAACTTGTATTTTTTTTGCTACTGTTGTTTTTATTTTCTCTTCTTGTTTGAGTTTCTGTTGTAACAAATATTTGTTGAATGTTGCTAGAAGCAACAAAAAATATGTATGGAAGAGAAATAGTTTGGTAAATAAATAGTACTTTATTTTCAGATGTTGTACTTTTTTTTAACCTAAAAAATTAAATATACTCTATTTGCTTAAAAAAAGGTGGCAACCCTAGTACTGACCCCCAATCACCGTGTCTTTGTGTCACAGATATACACAACCAGATCGGCAATATATTTCAGTGAAAGAGACAAATTGATACAGCTCAGCACAAGTACAAAAAGGACATAGATAGACTTTTTTGTCCTTATCGGCGTGGCCTCTTTTTTGGACCCGAAATGTCAAAATCTGACGGTTCAATGCCAAACAAAACGGGTCAGAATATTATTTATTGGCTTATTTTGGTGATTTAATGTGTTATGTGCGTCTTTTCTCTGAGTAATAACTGTAAAAATGGTTCTACAATGCTTGGGTGTGGCATTTTGGGCTGCAAGAAGCGCAGTGAGAGACAAAACGATGAAATATTATTTCACAAGTAAGTAAACATAATAACGCTTGTAGCGATCATCTAAAGACATTCAGGATATCAATTCGTAAACATATTTTCATAATTAGTCAGTATTTGTGGTCTAATTCTATGAATTTTATCAAATTATTCACTTAGAAGAATTATGACGAATGTTGCCAGTTTATGAAAGAAATTACCCACTGCATCTAACATAAATTATTCGTTCTGCAGGTTTCCAATTGATCCTGTCTTACGAATGAAATGAATGTGCTACGCGGTCGTGAAAGTTGGGTGCCAGCAAGACATGGTAGAATTTTTTCGAAACATTTCAATGCCGGATCCATTGTCAGAAGAGATATTAATTATTTAATTCCGTTTGCCGTACTAACAATGCACTTGCCTAATGCGAACATTGAGGATTATTCAGTAGAAATACCATCGATAAGTTCTTTTGCCACCAAAAATTAGAAAACTTTCTTATGATGATGAAAATATTTTACTAGCCGAAAAAAACAAAATTGATTGAGATTTCTTTCCAACCAATGTACATGTACAGTCAAAAAAGCTGGCACATTACAAGAAGTGCAAAATACCGACCCTTCTATGCCCATGTGAATATGGTGAATGTTAGTATCAAATATATACTAATGAGGCCAGAATTATGAAGCAGAAAAAGCAAAAAGCGATTTCGGCGAACCGACTCAAAAACCTACGCGCTGTTCGCGAAATTTGTACTATAAACATTAAAGAGTTTTATCTATTTATCTAATTATTTGGAATGTTATACGTAATTCCATTCATGAAAAAAATTTACTGACCAAGCGCGAGTCGGGCTCGCGCGCTGAGGGTTATTTACAATTACAAAATACAAAAAGACAACATCACGCCCAGGCTGTCACCCATCCAAGTATCGACCGCGCCCAACGTTGTTTAGCTTGGTGGTAAACAGAAATTTGTCACTGAATCGCACTTGGTCAGTGTTTATTATTTGTTGTTTTACTTATGTTCACTATAATCCGCAAAATTTGACGCTTGTACGGATTACCGTTTTTACAATAGAACAAATCCAAAAATACCCCGTTCCGTTTTAGCTTTTTTTATTATTTTTAATTAATCCACCGTAATATTACATATACATGAAAATTCTAACTGATTATCTATTACGGTTCGAAAGATACAGCCGTTTAAATGTAGGATGGACAGACAGACAGATAGACGGACAGACAGACAGCCAATTTAGACTTAGTGATAGGATCCCCTTTAGTTTAGAATATTTTTATTTCTTAGGTAATCAGCCTTAACATTACATATTCTGTGAAAATTTAAGTCATCTGCTATCTATTACGGTTTTTGTCAGGACGATAGGGTATGTCATGAGGACAGACAACGTGCTTTTCTTACCAGAAAATTGCAGGTAGTACCGCGGGTTGCAGCAGATAGTGTATAAACAATAAATATTTAAAAGAGAGTATTGTCACAGAAGACATAGTATTGTTTCCAAAATTACTCATTGAAGATTCACTACCCATCATATTAGGTAAATTACCCTAACTTATAGCAAATAATTTTAATGTGGCAACACACCTTGTTGAAGCGAGAGGCACTGAGCTAGCCACGCTCATTGAAAATCTATAGGTATTAGATCTGTGCTTTGTGTAGACGCGGGCTCCCTGTGGCTGTGGTGTAGACAATCCCATGTGTCATTTGATCTTGACACCACTAACTCATCATCATAATTTCAGCCATACGTCCGTCCACTGCTGGAAATAGGCCTCCCCCATCGATCTTAAAAAGGGCAGGTTGGAAGCGGCCTGCATCCAGCGTTTCCTTGCGGTCTCTTTTAGATCGTCAGATGTTGAAGTGGCAGTGGGCAGGGCACATATCACGCAGAACAGATGGCCGAAAGGTTATGGAATGGAAACCACGGACCGGTAAGCGCAGCGTAGGACGAAATGAAAAGAAGAAAAGTATCAACCCAGTCTCGATAACTTCTCAGCATTAATAATTAGTTTTTTATGTGAAAGCAAACCCAGAACACAAACTTCTAAGCTATATATATTAGGTTACTAGACACTATACATCGATCGTGATCAGGGCGTTTGTTTATCGTCCATCGCATGCCCCGGAGCCGTTGATTGCCTCCTTTGATTGTTGAAGCGATCGATGGTTGACACATCTTCAATTTTCGCCTGCTTTCGGCAGTTTGAGATGAGGTGGAGGGTGGTTGCCGTCACGTTTGTTAATCGCACGTGGGACGGGAACGTGACATATTGTAAAGTTTTAAGCTCGGTTATTGGAGATCCGCATATCCGTGCATGTGACTAATCTTGTGTTCAAAGTTCTGTTGCAAATTCGACGTAGATTTGTTACGTTACAGCATATAAATACTTACTTACATGTTAGAAACACGTGCTTACATTTTAAGACGTGTATCAAGTTAAAGCCAATTTTGTTGCCCTGAGCCAAACACTCTGAAGTCTAAAGTAATTCACCATAGTTTGCCTGGGTAGTTTGCTCGCTAGTCTGACTATTTTATTAACGTGTAGATGAGTTAAAATACTACCTAAAAGAGACCGCAGGGAAACGCTGGATGCAGGCCGCTTCCAACCGGCCCTTTTGGCAATCGATGGGGGAGCCCTATGTCCAGCAGTGGACGTCCTACGGCTGAAATGATGATGACGATGATGAAAGTTTGGAACAACCTGCCAGCTTCCCTGTTCCCTGAGAGATATAACCTGGGCCTTTTCAAGGCCAGAGTGAATAGGTATCTTCTAAGTCTGCGTGCTTCATCTTCGACCACATCGTCGCTTACCAACAGGCGACTTGGTGGTCAAGAGCGGACTTATCAGAATTAAAAAAAAAAAAAAAAGACAAGTTAATTTTTTTTTTGGAACTGTTTAGATCCTTTCAACGCATAATGTCAAAAACGCAAAATGCTAAAATCAGAAGATTTGGCGTTTTGCTATAGTGAAACAATAATTATGCAAAATGCCAAACGCGCATGTCACTGTATATGAAAACGCAGCTTTACACTTGCTGTTTCTATTATCTATCATACTAATCACACTAACATAAAAAATATGAAAGTTTTTTTTTTATATTTTTTTAAATCTAATTATAGGCTTACGTTTGACCGCCAACTCGTCTGATGTTAAGCGACGATGCGGTCTACGGTGGAGCACGCTTGCCTAGAAGAAACCAATTCACTCGTGATTTGAAGACACCCAGATTGTGTATGTTAGTCGTCATCAACTTCCTAACAGCTATGAATTTGAATGAAACTTGGTATGGACGTAGTTAATCCCTGGATGAACACATATGCAACAGCTTCTGAGTGACAGCGAGTACAACCGCGGAGCGCTGCTCGTTAGAAAATATTTTCTAACTGGAATTTCAAAAACATAACCTAAATACGAAAGATATTGTAACAGCGTGCGACATTTTTATGCCATAGGTGGCAAACAAGCAGACGGACTACCTAATGGCAGGTAAGCCGTCACCATCGCCTAGATAATAATTATAATTTCAAAGTCAACGTCGGAATTCTGGCATTATCAACAACCGAAACATAGGGAGACCTGGGCAAAAATAGCACATATCGTTATCCCTAGCAACGGAGACTGTACGTACAGTAGTCTTTGGCCAACTGACTGACAGCTTGAAGACTTCGTAACCTACATACACCATCTATCGCCTTCGCATATTTATGTATACCGGATAAAAATTGAATAACCGTGGCTGGTCCCTAACAGTAATCCGTCCCGGTCGGGCGCGTGACCCAACATAATCACGCGGCGCTCGGCTCAAGAGTGCGCGGGTGGGACACGGGAGGAGAAGTAGCGGGCACCATCATTATTGAGATGCCTTGAAGAAGAGTGGTTACCTATAGGTATATTTATGACAGTCCGTTGGTCCAGTTGGTAGTGAACCTACCTTCTGAGCTTGGAGGCGTAGGTTCGATTACCACCTAGGAAAAACATTTATGTAAAACACTGTTTAAAACTATCACGGTTGTTCACTAAAGTTATATGATTATTTACGGGATATTTATCGTGGTAACGTTGTGGAACATTCATGTGATGAACATTAGTGTTTGTTCTATATCTGGTTGTTAATATATATTAAAGTATGTATTTGAAACTATATATGTATATAATTATGTATATCAGCCTCTGGCAGCCATATTACAAGCTTTGCTTAGTTTGGGTTTAGATGACCGTGTGTGCAAAAAAATATTATTTATTTACTATCAAAACGGGAAGGAGATAGGGATATTCGAGAAATTTGGATGTATAATCGCACTTTGCTGGAATAAGTAAGATTTCTCAATGGCCAGTGGACACTGGGAACTCCGCAGAAACGCACCGGTATCGCTGCACGTTGCCTGAGACAGCACTCCCAGAAAACTGTTTCCTTCTTCTTCCTGGCAACGACGCGGGCCACACTGCGTTATTATTTTCCCCGGACTGGCTTGAACTTTAAGTTACCTGTACGGGGTTTGTCAACTTCCACTAACTTGAGTTCGAAACACTTTTCGTTTTTCAGGCAGCCTGCAACCGCCGCAATTACACCCGAAATCCTACAGGATCCTTCAATAATACCAGGAAAAAGTAGCCAATGTGCTGATCCAGGGTATGAGCTGGCAGTTCTTCCAGCTGGCACGGAGTTAAGTGCGGCTCCAAAAACATCATCATCATCATCATCATAGCATCATCAGCATAGTGTAGTGGTGTTTTATTAAATACTAGCTGACCTGACAGACGTTGTCCTGTCTTACACGTGTCTTAGAACTGTCAAACACGCAAAGTTAAAATTGTAAATCTTATTTTTTTATACCTTGGGTTACTAGAGTTTTAGTAAGGATACCTGTTTTTTTGAAAATATAATATAGCTTATGTCACCCGGGGATAATGTAGCTTACCAACAGTGAAAGAATTTTTCAAATCGGTTCAGTAGTTTCGGAGCCTATTCAATGCAAACAAACAAACAAACAAATCTTTCCTCTTTATAATATTAGTAAAGATAGAATAGATAAAATATGGAATACCTACAAAAAGACCGACGATCCATTTTTTGTGTAGTGATTTTTGTAGGATTTACACATATTTTTTGGTCAACGATGCAACTGTTATTGGGAGGTATTCTGTATGTGGACAGGAGCGAGTGACAACAACGGTAGCTGTATTCACACTGGTTTATTCGACGGCTTGTCGGTGGGCGCAGCCACCACTATAACTACTTACATATAGTATATAACATCTTTCCCCCTTTAAAAATTTAAAACATTTTTTATAGTCCAACACTGGCCTGTTACGACGATTACGGTGGCTCGGTAACGTTCCATGTTGAAGCTTAGTGGGAAGATCTATTACAAGGGACCTGCAGGTCCGTGGAATAAATGAAGAAAGAGCTCATAAATCCTTAATAAAATCTATACTTCTATACTAATATTATAAAGAGGAAAGATTTGATTGTTTGTTTGTTTGTTTACATTGAATAGGCTCCGAAATTACTGAACCGATTTGAAAAATTCTTTCACTGATGGGAAGCTACACTATCCCCGGGTGACATAGGCTATAATCTATACCCGTGCAAAGCTGGGGCGGACCGCTAGTAATATTATAAAAGCGAAAGTAACTCTATCTCTTTGTCTGGATGTTTGTTGCGTTTTCACGGCTTAACGGCTGAACGGATCTTAGTAAAATTTGATAAAGAGTTGCTGTATATCTCAGACATGGACATAGAATACTTTTTTGACGATTTTTTTTATTATATTATGAAATTCTGGAAAATATACGCAAATTATAGGACATTTTGGTGCTCATAGAATACATCACAGAATAGGTCGTAGTAGTTGGATTCAGTGGCGTTTCACAATGCGTTGTTGCCACTTCGTGCTGAGAGTGCACGGGCCGAACCGCGCTGTGCGACGTTGCCGGCGCTGTATCTACATGATTTTATGCATGGGTATAGTTCAAGTGCCGGAGAGTGACATAGGCTACCTTTCATCATGATAATCATCACCATTTTTCATCACTACGTGGGTGAAACCGCGGGCGCAGCTAGTCAATAATAAACACAATCTGTCGTCATCTCTTCTGCCACAGACCATGCGACCGCAGCCGCGGGCGTTCAGGGCCAGTCATCTCAATCCGTGGTTGTAGGACGTACCCAACCCCCTCCTCTCACCTACCCCCTTCAATCCCTGCAATCCAGTAATCAGTACTTGCGAACACTACCAGATTATCTGGCATACCAGAGAATAGATTCCAATCTCCTTGGAATAATATAACCGTTTAGGGTTTAGGAGACTTTCGGCAATTGGCCATACGAAAAGGGTTCTTTTTAGATTACTCGGAATGTACTTGTGCGTTAGTGGAGCTTTGGAAAATAAGTGGGCGGTTTTTTTTTTAATTTTCAGAATCGGGTACAATGAAGTGCAATATTTACGTAAAAAGTACATTGACGTTTTGTTAAGATAGTTTCTCAGGTCTTGTCTAAAAGCTCGAATCCAATCACCTATTTTTGTAAAGAAAATGTGCATAAAGTACTAGGAACTAGAAAAAATATTTGTATGTTTTTACTTAAGGTTCATTACAAATCACAGTTCTCCACTTAGTAAAGTATAAAGTTAGAAAATGTAAGTTTCTTAATAGCTTTAGTTAGGGAAACAATGTTTTTGAACTAAAACTAATTATGATATTTTTTACAAACGACTTTAGTTTTAGGGAGGATTTTATTTATAAGGTATTTACGTTAAAAAAATATCCTGTCTGTATCAAAAATTATCTATATACATAAAAGGGGTTTGTGAGTATGTAATGTATGTATGATCCCTAAGGACTTCAAAACGGCTGGACAATTTTTGACGAAACATACACTGATGTAAGGAGTAATGTCCGCGGGTGAAACTGCGGGGCGCAGCTAGAAAGATAAAAAGATGGTTTGGATACTGGAAATACATATTATTATTATGAAATGATATCATTGACGAAAAAGCATAAACCACATATTGCCATACCCTTTGAACTGAAATATTTCAGAGCTTATCTTTTGTCATAATTCGAATACCTCCATTCATTCCAATGCTTTACGACGATGTTTCTATGACCAATAATCCAACGTCCTGTATTTATCATCATTACCCACGTTGCCTCGACAAAGATATGCATGGGGAAATCTATTGGGACAAATTCATCCCTACTTCATACCGCCAAGGAACCCTCGTCATCGAAGGGATAAATCGGCTCCAAACCAAAACTGGCACAGTGTAAACACAGACAGTAAATCAATTCTTAATCGTGCTTGCAATCGTAATTATTTGATGACCTTCTGCGGCCGACGGCGACAAGTTGTTGGGAATTTATGACAGTAGATGTTGGTTGGCTGGGAGTAGGGCGAGCTCAGTTTCAAATGGTTTAGGGATATTTTGGTGCTTTAGGTGCTTTAAATCATCATATCATCATCATAATCAGAGTTTAACAGTCCGCTGCTGGACTTTTAGCCTACCCCCGAAAGGTTGATTGGGCCATATCCACCACGTAGTCCAGTTGCGGGTTGGTGGATTCACATACGCCATTGAATTCCTTCTCCGTACGTATGCAGGTATCCTTTCGATTTTTCCCTTCACCGAAAAGCCAGTGGTATGAAAATCCGTACAAAAACTCCAAAGAGCTCATTGGTACGGGCTCGGCGTATGAACCCAATAGGCTAATTAAATAGGCTACCATGGCTTTTAATGCGCTTTAAGTGCTCAGAGACAATACCCAAAAATACTTAGACTCAAGATGATAACGTCAAACTATTAAAAAAACTTACTTGTTGAATAAGGCCAGTAACATTGGTGGTTTAATTTGTATTTTGCTAACTAGCTATTATACAGGGCTACGCGGAAAGGGGCCTATTTTATCCATCACTATGAACAAATTTTACTAACATGTATGCAGCAGCTGAAATTTTTATCGCGATTTCTGGGTTGGTCCCAAAGTAAAAATTGTTCATAATGATGAGTTTAATTGAACACCTGCGTCTTAATACACACTTTCCTTGTAACTCTATATAACGAAGTTTAAGCCATATGCTTATATGGCTTAAACAGTCGCTTGCAGATGATGCGTAGTACAAATAACAAGTGGAAGTTGCAAATACAAGTAGGCATTCAAACGTAAAGTAGCCACTCACGCGCACAACTCGCGTGCAAGTACGTACTCGCACGAGTGTTCGAACGAGACGAACGATGCGCAGTGGACGTCGCGCCAGCAGGGTGGAACGAAGTTTCATACCACTTTGACTGCCACTTTCAATAGGCACACCGTTGGAGACGATGCCTAGTAGGCACTTGCTACTTCTGCTTGTCACTTGTACTACGCATCGTCTCCATCGTCTGTTGTCGTATTAGTTTTAGTGGAAAAGAGAATATTTAATGTCGCAAACCTTTTGTTCCAAATTTACGAATGAATTTCCGCGCGCTATTTGCCTCTCTGGTCACAGACTGTGTCGCGGGAACTAACGTGCCATTGATCTAATTGTTCGGGCCTTGATTGATTATTAATTTCATTCAATAGTGTAGAGCCATATAGAGCGTGGAGCGTGTGGTTTTCAATATCAGGCGTGGCGTGTAATTAATTTACAGGTGTCCCAGAATCGATAATGAAGTTGGAGTGTGGAGGTGAATTAGGGGTATGTTACATGTATGTGTCACATCATCATCAGCCAGAAGACGTCCACTGCTGAACATAGGCCTCCCCCTTTAACCTCCACACTGAACGACAGCCTGCCTTTTGCATCCACTGGATGCCAGCGACTCTCACTATGTCGTTGGTCCATCTAGTGGGAGGCCTACCTACTCTGCGTCTTCCGGTTCGTGGTCTCCACTCAAGGACCTTTTTTCCCCATCGGTTATCGGTTCTTCGAGCGATGTGGCCTGCCCATTGCCACTTCAACTTGCAAATTTTAACAGCTATGTCGGTGACTCTGGTTCTTTGGCGAATGGTAATGTATGTGTCACATACATTACCCTTATCTGTAGGTGAATGCGGAAATTGAACTCAAAGGGAGAGTTATGCAATAGATCTGTTTTCCTAGGATAGCAACGTCGTCACGTAGCGGATGCAACATTACGGATGCAACGGCCGTCATGAAAATGCAGGATCATTTTTGACAATACGCTGTGAAATACCGCTCTCTAGGTAACCGCGTCATTATGTTTACGTAGGCAATCTTCTAGTGACGCCATCAATCCGCTGTATTACCACAGAATAGATAATAGTATCACCCTTTCTGGGGTAGGTAGTCCAGCAGTGGACTGTTAAAAAGGCTGATTATGATGATGATGACATAATAATACAAGGTATTACGTGCGTTTAATAACGGCACCGCTATTACAGGAAACCAGAGCTCAACAAACGTGTGGATTTAGTCCGACAACCAAGTCTGTTAGGGTTTTAACATATAATTAAAAGTAACCAAAAAACATAAACATTCTAAGTTAATATGCCACTACAAGGAACAAAATGTTATTTGTACACGAATTTTCAAGGTGGTTTAACGTTGCCTGGAAGATATCGATTTTAGCGATAAAGCCCCCAGTTGTAACACTAGTTTTTAAGGGTTTTTTGTCCTCTGTATCAAATTTTATTGTGTGAACAATAAAGAGTTAGTCAATCAATCGACCAATTAACAACTACAAAATGAATGATTGAAAATTTTAAGTCTAAGTTTGATAATAAAATATAGTTCCCGCCCAACTTCAAAATCCATTTAAAAATATTATTTTGTTCTTTGTAGTGGTATCATCATCATCATCATTTCAGCCATAGGACGTCCATTGCTGGACATAGGCCTCCCCCATCGATCTCCAAAAGTGTCGGTTGGAAGCGGCCCGCATCCAGCGTTTCCCTGCGGTCTTTTTTAGGTCGTCTGTCCATCTTGTGGGTGGACGTCCCACGCTGCGCTTACCAGTCCGTGGTCTTGTAGTGGTATATTAACTTAGAATGTTTGTGTTGTGGTTTTTTGAAGTCGAGTTTTTTATAAGAAAATTTATGTTTACTACTGGATAGTTATTTCAATTTAGAATTTTACTAGCAATTTACAAATTGATAACCTACCAATCTGCCAGCCATAACTGTTTAAACTTTAAACTGTCAGATTTTGTTGTTTGTTTTAAACTTTAAACTATAATTTAATAGAGAATGAACGTACATTTCGTTATTTGAATCGAAAAATTCATGAGCTCTCGTTTGCTGGCGCTCGTTTTATTTTTAGATTGATATCACAGCAAATTTCTCATATTCTGCATCACCAGTGAATTCTATTTTCAATTTTGTTATGCAAACTGCAAAAGATTTTCCAAAAGAGCATCTTGTGTTCCAGCATTGACTATGTCCACAATTTTACTTTCTCTCTTTTGCTAACAGCAATATACGTACTAAAGAAAACTTAGATTTAAAATTGTTAAACATTTGAAATAACAATCACATTCAAACAACTGCATGTATCTACGAGGTAAAAAAACTTGAGTATTTATTTTAGCGAAATATAAAACACTAGTAGGCCGCCCCTGCTTCGCACGGGCGAAGCCGGGATATATAGCCTATGTCAACCGGGGATAGTGCAGCATCCCAACAGTGAAAGAATTTTTCAAATCGGTTCAGTAGTTTCGGAGCCTATTCAATGCAAACAAACAAACAAACAAACAATCAAATCTTTCCTCTTTATAATATTAGTATAGACTAGCTGCGGCCCGCGGTTTTACCCGCGTCGATTACTCCTTATAAATTATAATCAGCTATCTGCCAGTGAAAGTTCCATCAAAGCCGGCCCAGCCGTTTTGGAGTCCATACATACATACATACACACATACATATACACATGCACAATGCACATCGCCTTTTCTATAAAAATATTATAAAGAGGAAAGATTTGATTGTTTGTTTGTTTGCATTGAATAGGCTCCGAAACTACTGAACCGATTTGAAAAATTTTTTTACTGACGGGAAGCTACACTATCCCCGGGTGACATAGGCTATAATCAATACCCGTGCGAAGCTGGGGTGGACCGCTAGTATATAATAAGGAGAAGAAAGGTTTTAATATGATACATGAGATAGAAAAATCGCGCTAAAACCATATCCGCTCTTTACCTACATTCCTACATTCACAATGTAAAAGTGTTGAACATAAAACATATTGTACAATGAAAACATCAAAGGCAACAATCCAACACGACCACCAGGTTAAATATTCACCAAATGGCTGATCAGAAAAGCTTTGTGGCGAGGCATAGTTGCTACAACCAGCGGGTTTAATCCATTGACCAAATCCGAGGAATTTTACTACATAGAATAGAATATAGTAAGACATTTCGAAATGGAATTAGCACATTTCGGTTTTTGAATTCGAAATAATCGAATGAACATCGAATTCATAATTTGTATAATTATGACGAATCTCTAGTGTAATTCCGCTTCTACGTCGTGTTACGAATAGCAGTTTATATGGTATCTCCACAAGTATATTTTCACTGATTTACTATACAGCACTTATCCTTCAGCCTTTCGGCTTCCAATCCACAGCTCGACTGTCCTGACGGCCACTGAACGGCCCAATATATACTTCCCTCTCTACTTAAATTAGCCCCTCCTACTGCAATTGTCAACAACCAATGACAAGTGACACTGATTTAGACTTTGACACCTATAAATATTCATGGACGTCAGCATGTCCATGTAAATATTGATACATATTTACAACTATTGACAAGAATCACCACAGTCGAAGCATAAAACAAAGTAACACCTGATTCAATCAACTATCGAATTCATACTTTATGCTACGAACAAAAAAGGTCCTCGTAGTTCTGTTGTATTTTCATTACGGGTTCTGTATACCCTCTGCAGCTCTCTCGCTCGCACATTTTCACATAAATTGAAGATATAAAATCAATGAGTGTGAATTTCCAAAAAGTAACAACATCATGTCATGGCGTCTATCGTAACATTACAAACAAAGAAATGTTTGCTTCGATATCTTGTAATTTGACGGAATAAAATGACACGAGAAATAAAAATCACTTGTTACCATTTTACTGTGTCAAATTAAAATATATCAAATTGACAATTTGTTTGTTTTTAATGTTACGATAGACACCATGACATGATTTTGTTACTTTTTGGAAATTCACACTCATTGATTTTATATCTTCAATAATGTGAAAATGTGCGAGAGAGAAAGCTGCAGAGGGTATACAGGACCCTTAACGTACTATATCATAAAATGTGTATAGTAAATTGTCAGTCCAAAATGAAACAAACCACTGAAATATTAAAAAATCATAAAAACCTTTTGATTACCTAAGTTTGTTCGAATACAATTATTTGAATGACAAAAAGTGATTCGAACAACTTCTTTAATCGATCAACCTATGATTGACGTGTGGGATTTTCCAGGCTTAAGTTGCTGTAGCGCACACAACGCATTAAAATGTATGAATAGTCCGAAATCTAAAAAAAAATACTTGATTTTATTTTTACCAAGCATCGCCCATCTCTAAATGTAACCAGTATCTGTCGGTAGCATCGGTCACAGCTACTTTGTGACCGCGTCAGTTTTTGCGCCTGATTTATTTTTGCCGGATGTAGTTAGGCAGTTTCAGTTAAAATATGGCCTGAAACTGTCTTGTTATATCACAATTGCAATAGGAAAGTGACAAGGGTGCCAAGCTTTAATGGATATGTGCGGGTCACGCTTGTATATGCCTAAAAAGACACGAAAATATAACAATATAATTACACAACAATATAATAATTACATACAATATTATCACGCATACTTATATCATCATCATCATCAGCCCTGAGTGACCCACTGCTGGGTATAGGCCTCCCTTTGTTATATATATCATACTTATATATCAATCATTAATTATTGTAACAATAAAATACTATATGTACAAAAAACCACAAATATTATAGTTAATTCTAATTACCGATATTGCTATCACGCTTTAGACGGTATCCACGGTATGCAATAGAACCCAATATTTACGCTGCCAACTACCCACTAAAGAAAAAGAAAAAAAAAACATGTATTTTCTCACCTAACTAAATTAATGTTATTCTTTAGAGAAAATAAAATCTTAAATCACAAAAGAATTCGCTCTACAAGCTATAAGACGGAAAGCTGCCTCAAATGGGTTTTCCCCGTCAGTTACAATCTGGGTGTCTTCAAGTCGAGAGTGATTCGGTTTCTTCTTGGCAAGCGTGCTCTATCATAGACCGCATCGTCGCTTAACATCAGGTGAGAGGGGGCCAAGCGCAAGCCTATCAGCGACAAAAAAAAGAAAGAAAAAAAAACACCTTAAACTAGAACTCAGAAGCTGTGGCGAAATGATCTGAATGCAGTCTGCAAAGAACAGAAACTTTCACAGAAGTAGGATAGATAGAAGGTGATCCCTCTATCACCCTCCTTCCAGATCTTTGTCCAGCAGTGAGAAAATGTCGGCTAGTAAATATCTACAACTACTTGTCTTACTACTTGCAGAATAGTAGAGAAGCGTTGGGTGGCCTGTCCTTAACCATCTGGGTTGTCTTCAAATCACGAGTGAATCGGTTCCTTCTAGGCGAGCGTGCTCCAACGTAGACCGCATCATCGATTAACATCAGGCGTCATGGTGGTCAAACGTAAGCCTATTATTTATTTAAAAAAAACTACTAACGGGTCGGTTCAGAAGTGCAGTAATGCCTGCTTTATAAAAAACACAAACACCCCTTTTTCTATAAAAAATATAATTTTTACACAGATTGTTAACTTATCTAAGTTATAATAAACACCGAATAGCTACAAAAATTCAAAAATTCACGTACCTTACAAAATATTACCAAAAGCACTCTACTAGTATGGTTTAATTACAAAGTCTAAACAAAGCTATAAATTCCCCATTTACTGCCACCGACAACAACTAAATTGAACTTGCCCTGCTCGTCACGCACAAAGTGCAAATTTCTGACATAACATGCGAATTTAATATCTTACTTGAGAGGTTAATAGCGAGATAAATTTGATGTGATAATAGTAGTAGCTCAGATGAGAACAAATTGAATTATTTTAATTAGTATTAAAGCCTTTGTAGCAAACGCTACAACGACGCGACGGTGACTGCTTACCATAAGGGAGACCGCGGGATTTTAAAATGACACAGTGTTTGCGCAAATCATTGGTTGTTCTTTAAATTATCATGTACCTACAGCTATTTAACAGTTACACACCATATTACTTACGTTTGTCAATAAACTGTTTGAAACAGCAAAAATGTGTTTATTGACAAACTTAAGTAATAATGTGCATTAGAGATAAAATAGCTTTACATGTTTTATTTATGTTACACGGGAATTACTCACGTAAGATTAAATAAAATGTATGAAAACCACGTCAGTTTCAATAATAAAATATAGCTTTACATATAGCATTATTATAGCTTTATTTTGTAAAGAATAATAATAAATTTGCGCAAACATCATTATCGTTTACAATAATTACTCAGCCTAGCTACAGGGACAAGAAAACTGTTTGAAATTTGAATTTCCCGCCATAGATGAAACGTACCACCTTAACTGTTACACTTTCTAATACAGTAGATGTAGATGTTGAATAAGAAATGATTACTACGTAAGTTTGTATCGTAGACCGCATCATTGATCATCAGGTGAGAACAGATAGACAGATAAACAATTTAAATGATAACAGTGTGAATAATTATAAGTCAGTCAAGAATTTCATGTTAAAAATAATCATAATAATCAATAATTTACAAATAACTCATTCATTCATAAATTAGATATATAAGATTTAGATTATAGAAAGATTTAAGAACAACTCAAAGGTATAATAAAATTAAGCCTATAAAAAAAATAGCCCAGTCCATGAAGATGCCTTACTGTATCCATACGGAAATAGAGTTTCAACAAACACAAAGCCCTAAGTGCAAATTCCGAATCTTAAGCGCGGAATTCAATACACGAATTCCTGAGTAGCGGCACAAAAGCAGGGGTTAATACAGCTGACTTCATTTGCTGGTTGCGAGATCGCGCATAATTCCGCATTTGAATGTATTTATTATGTAGTGCGAGGCGCTTAGTCTTGGTCTTGGATTTATTCGTATTGAATTTCGATAAATTTAAAAAAAATCTCCCTGATTGTTCCCCCCTTTCAGAACTACACATAAACTATAAAACTGCAAAACACATAACTGCACAGATTAAATACTTACGATAGGTTGTGACCTATAATATAAGACACTCAATCGAATCACATGTAACATTTACTTTTTACTTTAGTACAATCAAACTGATCTAAGTAGAATTTGACAAAATAATTAATAATAACTTTTGTCCAAAAAATATGAAAAACCTGGAAACAAGCGGGTAAATTTTGACTTCGGGTTACAGTCGCTGAATCAAGATTATCTTAAACTAGGCAATTGACAATTAGAAGATCTTAGCATGATGCTCGAAGAAGTTAATCAAGTCTCCCAACAGGTGGGCCCTATGATGGACAAGACAAAGGTCATGTCAAAGTAAGCGTTCGGTAAACTTTGCAACGTCTTCTCGTCCAAAATACTTCAGTGCCTTAAGACGAAAGTCTTCACCAGTGTGTGTTGCCAGTGATGACATACGGCATTGAAACGTGGTCTTTCACTGTAGGCCTCATAAGCAAGCACAACAAGCTATGGAGAGGGCTATGCTCGGGGTTTCTCTACGAGATCGAATCAGAAATGAGAAGATCCGTACCGGCATAGCCCACCGGATTAGCAAGTTGAAGTGGCAGTGGGCAGGGCATATAGCATGCAGAACAGATGGCCGATGGGGCTGAAAGGTTCTGGAATGGAGACCACGGACTGGTAAGCGCAGCGTAGGACGTCCACCCACAAGAGACCGCAGGGAAACGCTGGATGCAGGCCGCTCCCAACCGGCCTTTTTGGAGATCGATTGAGGAGGCCTATGTCCAGCTGAAGTGATGAAGCAATTGACGGCTTTTTACAAGTTTTGCTCCCTTATCGAAAATATTTAACAATCAAGACTCGACAATATTTTAGATCATTAAACACCCCATCCCTAAATCCTATGCGTGTTACAGCATTATTTACAGTACCGCGTCTCTGTAACTTAATCTATGGGTTGTTCGTTTGCTATGTTTGAGACTTAATTAAAACTGGATAGTGATATAAACTAATCCTTTAACGCGACGTTGTTAGCAGATATTCATTACGACGTTTACTTGATAGATAGATAGATAGATAGATAAACTCTTTATTGCCAAGTGGATAATTTTTATCGTTTTGCCGGTGGGGTAACTTTTTGCCTTCGCGGTCTGCTAGCGTTTTCACCTCCTTGTACGATATGACATTTGCCTTCTTTTTTATTTGGTCTAGTTATGTTCTCTTTCTTTAGAGCGATGGTGGCCGAGCGGTAACATGTGCGCTTTATAATCGGAAGGCACCTGGTTCGATCCTCGGCCCTGGACAAATGACTTATTTAGTCCTTAAATACCATCGCTCAACAAGTATTTTTTAATTTAATTTTTTATAGACAATATTTTATATTTAACAAAAATCCATTATATAATACACATAAAGCTACACACAAATATAAAGTTAAAAACGTTGGACTTTTGCCACAAACCGGCCCCAGCTCAGCATAATGCCGTTTGCTGTCAAACGGCGCTGGTCTTCCGATGAGGCCGGCAGGTGACGTCACGCACCGCACAGGTGCGCGTACAAGTAAGTACATACCTCAATCATATTTAATTCTAAGTAATTTACAATAATAATGTAATAAAATAGAACAAAAGACAAAATATGCTGTATAACAAGATAATATATATAAATGAATACAAAAATAACCACGTACAAATACAAATACAAAGTTCCTAATAAGCTAGCTTACCTATTTACTAAAGTAGTTTAAACAGCGCTTGTATCATTTATAAGAAGATCTTCGCCCCTTTGATGACTATAAATAAATATTTTAATATAAAATCTAAAACATTGTATAGTTTGCAGGTTCCTTATTGGCGGAGGAATATTGTTGTGTGTTTATAGTATTAATTGTATTTTTATCCCCTGTTAAAGGGCAAATATTCTTCCCAAGGGTTAAACAAAATTAACCGCTCTCTCCATTACTCATTGTGTGATTTTCTTCGTCCACGTCTCAGTACCATATGATCCTTGTCTTGAAACAAAACTATTCTATTCATAACGTTAGTGTGATTATGATAAACCGTGTAAAATGAAGTTATATGTTTATTAACGGGATATTAACCGTGGTAAGGTTGTGGAATGAGCTCCCGATATTTCGGCGCAGTTACATGCACCACGTTCACGGGAAGACTGAAGAATGCGGGTGGTTGGTCGAACAGTTAAAAAGTTAGGTGCAGACATAACGATCTACCCTCTTTCTTAGTCTGAACAACCTTGATAAGGGTTCGTTTGAAAACCGGCGCTGATAGTCCTTGACTTTCAGCATTTATGCCGAGACGGACCCATTCGACATCGATTGTATCCTCTAGATATAAGTTTTTTGTGAAGGTGTCGAATAAAATTTATTTTCTTTCTTTCTTTTCTTTGATAATTTAAAACAGCGTGTAAAATGATACAGAGTGAAGATGTTGACACATGGAACTGGTCTCCGAATGCTTCTATGCCAACGTTACGAACACGATCCAGAAACAACTTGAGTAAACACTCAACTACTTCCCGTAAGTAGTTTCTCTGAAGCTCCGCATTCACTTTGTGATATTTTATTCACAGTTGAGACAAGCAGTTAATACCTACTTAGACTATATTCACTTCGTAAACGAATATCCACTTGGTAAGATAATACTTAGCTCGTAAGATAATTTAACTAGAAGGTTATATATGTTTGGTCACCTTGTACGACATGACAAATTAATGAAAACTAGCATAAAAGGAAAAATATGAAGATAAAAAAAGGAATCATCAAAAACAATTCTATACAGGCGGAGTACTCGCGTAACATACAAAAAAAAAACATACAGTCGAATTCATAACCTCCTCCTGAAGTCGGTTAAAAAAGAAGTTCAGGAAGTAATTAAAAACGATGCCAACGGGCAGCGGTTTATTAGATTAGTTTAGTTTAATATAATATATTTTTATTTAGCGTATTTAATTTAATATAGTTTAGTATTAGTTTTTAATTTTGTAAGTAGTTTTAGGTTTTATTTTTATTCTAATATGTGTAATTTTCTTGTTTACTGAATAAACAAATTACTTCAAAAAAAAAAAAAAAAAATTTTTAAAAGTAATTTAGTAATTAAATAATATGTATTGTAATCTTAAGGTATACCTACTTGCATGTTTATATAGCTGAGGTAGTGTACTTAATTTAATTATAAGATCACAATGTAAGTTGTTCGACCTACTCTCGCAAGGAATAAATGAATTATGAATTATGAGATCAACAACAGTATCATCTTATTTATATTACACAAGAATTACTCACGTAAGATTAAGCCGATAACTCTGACTATAGTTTCAAACGCATTAGGCAGTCTTTTTCAAGGTGAATGCGCGCGCGCGGCTGCCTTGTGAGTAATTCCCGTGTAATATAAATAAAATGTGTGGAAACCACGTCAGTTTCTATAATAAAACAATATCATCATCAGTAACAGCCTATCATGTTCCCACTGCTAAGATACATATCTTAACTGAGCAAAGGAGGATGGGTAGGGCAGGAGAAGAAAGAGCATAGGCCCTAATCTACCAGGCTGGCCCAATCATCATCATCATAATTAGTCTTTTAACAGTCCACTGCTGGACTTTTAGCCTACCCTCGAAAGGGTGATTGGGCCATATCCACCACGCTGGCCCAGCGCGGATTGGTGGATTCACATACGGCATTGAATTTCTTCTCCGTACGTATGCAGGTTTCCTCACGATCTTTTCCTTCACCGAAAAGCCAGTGGTATGAAAATCCGTACATAAACTCCAAAGAGCTCATTGGTACGGGCCCGGGGTTTGAACCCGCGATGAACGCTGGCCCAATACATGTTGGTAAATGTCATAATATATTTGAATTTTGATGTTCTTGGACAAATTTCCACACGATGTTTTCCTTCACTGTTTTTAATCCACGACACAAACAGAGGGACTTTTAAGTTTAACGTGTGTATCTGTGTGTCTGTCTGTGGCATCGTAGATCCCAAACGGCTGAAACGATTTTGATGGTATATTTTTTGTTTGACGTAATCGAATGTTCTTAGCATTGAATCGAAAAAAAAATGTGCTGTCGATTGAAGATTATCAGCTCTTTTAGCGGGGGTTATTAAACAATTAAAATTTGTACTTTTAATTTTTATAAAACTTTTTGATCTTTAACAGCAACAAAATATGTATGTAATTATGTACGAGATGCTTGCAAGAAACACAACATAAATTCAATAAAAAATACTATTTCTGACCAGTTCTCATTGACCAAATTCAGTGAAATATTTAATAAATATGGCGACATCCATCTCAAACCTTTAGATACATAAATATACAAAGCAAAAAAAATTATTATCAATAAAAACGTTATCATAATATATGCGTCATCTGAGAGCAAAGAAACATTCATATTTCACTGTCCTAAAATAATGTGAAGCGAAATATGAAAAAACGCGGGCGTGCGTATTTACACTCAACATTTGGTTAATGGACATGTAATCCTTTCTATGAAAATTTTATTTACGTTTTGGCCTTTTTGCGTGCTTATTTTTATATAGGCTAATGGCATTAGGATACTTTAGATATCTTTCATCATCATCATCATCATCAGCCAGAAGACATCCACTGCTGAACATAGGCCTCCCCCTTTAACCTCCTCACTGAACGACAGCCTGCCTTTTGCATCCACTGGATGCCAGCGACTCTCACTATGTCGTCGGTCCATCTAGTGGGAGGCCTACCTACGCTGCGTCTTCCGGTTCGTGGTCTTCACTCAAGAACCTTTCTTCCCCATCGGTTATCGGTTCTTCGAGCGATGTGGCCTGCCCATTGCCACTTCAACTTGCAAATTTTAACAGCTATGTCGGTGACTCTGGTTCTTTGGCGAATATCCACGTTTCGGATTTTATCGCGCAAAGAAACTCCGAGCATAGCTCTCTCCATTGCCCGCTGAGTGACTCTGATAGATCTATATATCTATAGATATCTTTACTCATTTGGAATTGGACCTCGCATTTCTTAAGGATACCCGGAGTAAACCTACACATCGTATCATTACATCATCATCATCAGCCAAAAGACGTCCTCTGCTGAACATAAGCCTTTCCCTTTAACCTCCACACTGAACGACATCCTGCCTTTTGCATCCACTGGATGCCCGCGACTCTCACAATGTCGTCGGTCCATCTAGTGGGAGGCCTACCTACGCTGCGTATTCCGGTTCGTGGTCTCCACTCAATAACCTTTCTTCCCCATCGGTTATCGGTTCTTCGAGCGATGTGGCCTGCCCATTGCTACTTCAACTTGCAAATTTTAACAGTAATGCCGGTGACTCTGGTTCTTTTGTGAAACCAATACTCTAAGAGTCTAAAATACTAAATATAGACCATCCCTCTGGGTGAAAATCACACATGTTAATGCAAAATTACATGATTCATAGACAAATTTAGACCAAACTACCTTGACCTATATATCTACCACCACCACTTATTTTTCGTGGAAGGTGCTGAGTGGAAATTTAAAGTGATTTTTTACAACTTTAGCAGTATGAAGCAAAAAAGTACAAAAAAAAACATAAGTGCATTTTTATGTCGCAATTCTGAAATGCCCGCCAAACTAAACGAACCTTCATCGAATTCACGTCAAAACATTACCACGAACACCACTTAGCGGTACCCTTTCGACCAAATCAGCAGGACCCAAAGTAACCCCAAGTGATATTAACAATGAGCGTGTTTCCAATGGCCAGTTATGTAATAGATAACTGTTTTCTCTCAACAAAACACGCAACCAGCGCAGCAGGCGACAGCTTGACGACGCGAGAGATGACACGAAAGCCAATCAAAATCATTGCTATGCGCCAGTTATAATGATAACTTTATTTACGACACTAATCTGCATGATTTAATTCCATCCTGCCCTTTTTTCTATCGGACCGCCAGGGCGGGTACAAAAAATCGACATCGTTTTATGGTTGATATTCCGAGAACCCGTACGAAACGCTATGATTCCATATTTATTGTGCGAACTGCTAGTCTGTGGAATTCGCTGCCTGAATGGGTTTTCCCCGTTAGTTACAATCTGGGTGTTTTCAAGTCGAGAGTGAATCGGTTTCTTCTAGGCAAGCGTGCTCCATCGTAGACCGCATCGTCGCTTAACATCAGGCGAGATGGTGGCCAAGCGCAAGCCTATCTACTATAAATATAATAATAATAAATAAATAAAAATGTAAAAGAAGTAAAACACTGTTTTAAACTATCAGGGTTGTTCACTAAAGTTATATTTATTTATTGGAAATCCAACAGCTTTTTACACTAAAATATACAATGGAAAAACGATAGGAAGCCAATTACAGGTTCTCACGAATAGATATAGATTATTTATAAGAAGTTAAACATGTGCAAACACTAAGAAAGGTTTCGGTTATATAAAAAACAAAAATGTATAGATAACATTTTATTTATGTTACACGGGAATTACTCACGTAAGATTAAGCCGGTTACTCCGACTATATAATAAAATGTGTGAAAACCACGTCAGTTTCAATAATAAAATGTATAGATAAAATAAAATAAAGAAAACAAGGTAGTAGGCAATAATTAAAAATAAAATACACATAATATAAGTCCCACATTTTACGGTTGTTGACCGTCTGCTAGGAAAAACTCATTTAATATATTATGATATATGAAGTTGTTACAACCTTACCACGGTAAATATCCCGTAAATAATCATATAACTTTAGTGAAGTTGTTTTTTTGTAAAAAAAGTGATCATAATTATATATTTTACTAATTTTGGAAATACAAGTAGATTACGTATATACGTTTGGTGAGAGACAAGGGAGAGTGGCATTAATAAAAAGAGGCCTGCAGTGTACATCCTATGGCTGAAATGATGATGATGATCCATCGATCTCCATATGGGCCGGTTGGAAGCGGTCTGCTTGACTAGTTACCGCCAACGTGTCCTACGTTGGCGGTAACCAGTCAAGCAGACCGCCACAAGATGCACGGACGACCTAAACACCCTCTAGGTCTTACAAATACAGATTTAACGTCAAGCTAAACTTAAATCCAATTTGAACAAAAACAACACCCAAACTTGAACTATCAATTTACAATTGCAAAAGTTTAATCCATCAAATAAGTCGAGGCGCACACTCACCGACTTAAAGCTATCAATACACGTCTACAGCATTAATTAGAGGGCTCAGGGCTCAGGTGCAGCATGCGAACTTCTAAATAAATAACTGTTACTATCAATCTTGGATGCGGATTTAGACTCGAGTGTGCGGTAACTCTTAACTCGAATGGGTTTAATTTAACAAAGGTATAAGGTACTAGCAGTCCGCCCCGGCTTCGCACGAGTATAGATATATAGCCTACTAGCTGTTGCCTGCGACTTCGTACGCGTAGACTTTCATATAAACTTTCAACCCCCTTTTGTCATCCTTAATTCGGCCCTTTCGCAAAATCCTTTCTTAGCGGACCACTACACCCTATAAGGAATCTAGCTGCCAAATTTCAGCTTCGTAGGTCAAGTGGTTTTCGAGATTTCGTGTTTAATGAGTGAGTAGATGAATGAATTTCGCTTTTATATAATATATAAAATATATAGCCTATGTCACCTGGGGTTAGTGTAGCTTCCCGTCAGTGAAAGAATTTTTCAAATCGGTTCAGTAGTTTCGGAGCCTATTCAATGCAAACAAACAAACAAACAATAAAATCTTTCCACTTTATAATATTAGTAAGGTATGAAATGAAATGAAATATTTTTTATAGCAAAGCTACCAGCCGGGCTAACATGCGCGCCGTGACAAAGTTTTGTCGACTCTTTTTATCGTGCCAAAGCATGACAGGCGTATAAGAAACCGTAGGCGCCGTGTCGCGTTCTCGCTCGGCAGACTGACGACAAAATTTTGTAGTTTTTTTTTTTTTTTTTTTGGCAGGTAAAAAAAAAAAACAAAAAAAAAATACCAATAACCTAGCCTTTTCTGGTCGGTAAAAATAATACCATATTATTATTAAAATCGTTTACAATAAATAAAATGTTTGTAAATTAATTAATAGCGCCCACAAGATGGACAGACGACCTAAAATAAACAAAAATATATAAATATATTTTTTTTTTTATATTTGTAATTTGGTCACTAATAAACTTTTTCTTTCTTTCTTTCTTTCTTTCTTTCTTTTTCTAAAAGTGACCGCAGGGGAACGCTGGATCAGGTCGCTTCCAACCGGCCCTTTTGGAGATCGATTGGGGGAGGTCTATGTCCAGCATTTTTTATACCGTTTTTTTTTTATTAAGAATCTTTTAATACATTGGGTAAAATCATGAGGCGCTGCCAGTGTGTTATAATTTTATTCGTTTGTGATATATCTAGAGTTGGTACACAATATACCCGAAAGTGTTTCATTAAACTCCGTGCCGTTGCTCAGCGCTGTACATCACAAAGAACCCCGAGCATGAAACAAGCTACAGCTCCAAATTACATTTCAGCGTCAAAACACCTGCATACATTCCTGCATAACATTCAACTTAATCATCCGCTGTGTGAGACAGACGCTATTGTTGGTTATTCTTTGTAACAGCTCTGTTAAGTTACTCGTGACGTCTTGAAAATTGAGTATTAAATTAAATGCTTTGAAATCTTGTTGCACAGCTGGTATGAGAAAAGCAAGATTTGAAAGAATATAAAAACATAATATAGATGAGCTCACAATTTATTCAAAACTTTTCAAAATTATGAAATTAAATTCTAAATTATATTTTTGCATGATATAACTGTTTGCTTTGGCATAATTGTACTGTTATAATAAGAGAAGCCACTGCCACCCGACACAGTCCCAGACTAGTTCGGAAGCCTATAGAAAATCATGTTACGTAATACTTCATTTATGTCAAAATAAATTACTTTTGTTTGTTTGTTTGTCTTCTAAATGCTTACTTACTAATACAAACAAACTCACAAACTGAAAAGAACTTCTCAGATAGACGAATTAAGTAATAGCTTCTGCTGATGCGATAGATGGCATTACATCATCATCATAATCAGCCTATACTAGTCCAGGCTGGACATAGGCCTCTCCCAAGGAACTCCACTTAACCCGATCTTCGGCTTCTCTTCCAGCCACTGCCAATTGCCTTAGGTATACCGTCACTTCAAAGAGTCTCAGGGCGTCTCACGCTACGTTTGCCCATTCGTGGTCTCGTCTCGTCGCGGACACGTCTACACCTTTGACGATATTTAATAAAAAATTAAAATATTTATACCAATAGTAGAAATTGGCAAATGCACAAGAAGTGCAACGCCAAAATGCTCTTAAAAACAAACCATCGCATTTCTATATTATTAGTATGATTCTCAGAATAAGGCTAAAGCTATAGAAGTCAAATAGCAACAAAATACATTAGTTTATACTATTTTCACTTATCACTTTGAAAAGGAGTTGCAACGAATTTACTTTCCAAAATTTAGAAGGTTTTCATCATCATCATCAGCAAGAAGACGTCCACTGCTGAACATAGGCCTCCCCCTTTAACCTCCACACTGAACGACAGCCTGCCTTTTGCATCCACTGGATGCCAGCGACTCTCACTATGTCGTCGGTCCATCTAGTGGGAGGCCTACCTACGCTCCGTCTTCCGGTTCGTGGTCTCCACTCAAGAACCTTTCTTCCCCATCGGTTATCGGTTCTTCGAGCTTGTGCCCATTGCCACTTCAACTTGCAAATTTAGAAGGTTTTCATAAGCTTTCGTAAATATAGTGATGTACATTGTATCGACTACAATATCTAAATATAAACTCCATAAACACAAACAGTTAACAATGTATTTTTATGTAAAATGTGCGGCAAACAAGCTTGCGTTCCACCTGATGGTAAGCAGAAACCGCCGCCTTCCATAGGCGGCACTTGCAACAATAGCGGTGTTGACGGTGCTTTGGTGTTAAATTAGTTAAGTATATTTTTTTTATTGGGCAAGCGCCTATATTAACTAAACAAAATACAAGCTAAAATTAAAACTACAAATACAGTTAGACTGCCCATAGACCGTTGAAGGTCTAAAGACAATCCAAATGCTCAAGCCCACTACCAGTTGGCAGCATACCCGGCATGCTGGCAGCATTACCACATTGAATGGCAATGCTTATGCGTTGAGCCAGAAACACGCCAGCATTTTGGTCACGCGTCGCATTAACCAGGCGCTCTGAAAGATTTTTGAAAATAAGGTGAGCTCCCGGTCCCCAAGGGCCCAATGTCTCGACCCCAAACGCCTTAAATATGTAACCACTGCCGAGGTTAGCATATTTGCGTCGCTTGTGCTGCTCTGCCGAATTGACAGCCACGCCAGCCCAGTGTGTCTCAGGAAGATGTGACGGCGCCAAAGTATCGACACAAGTTGCGTCCCATACAAGGGGCCGCCCCCCCAACCTCCAGGGCACAAGTGTCATACCGTCAGGCCTCCTTCCATCGTCGCGCGCAAGACCACTCGGTTCGAGCAGTAAGTATAAGTATATAAGGTTAAGTTCAGTTAAGTTCGAACTCGCACACAGGCCGAGATGAAACTCTGCCCACGTACGGCCAAAACTGCACTCATGCAAAAAAGTGTATTCTGTATGGCTCCTTTAATATATACTAAAATTCCTAAAATTATCAGAGAATTAAATATTGGAATGTATAAAAATAAACTTAAAACTTTACTAGCACAAAAAAGCTACTATGAAATTTCAGAATTCCTTAATGATAAAAATGTTTTGATATGTAATGTAGACTAAATAATTGACATAAAATCGAGACTAGGTACTAGGAATAGATAAAATGATAATAATTGCTTATATAGGTAGAAATAAACATCTAATTAAGGTATAAAATACAACCAAACCAAAATATGATTCTAACAATATTCTAACTTAGACATAATTTCGTTATTTTTTTTAACTCTAACAAAAACTAATAATAATATATATAAAAAACTAACATTAGTACGCTGTAACAGGCAAGGACATGAGATACGTCTCCATTATTACGACCATGTATGCTACTTTATATGTATGTGTACCCACCATGTTCTGACAAATAAATATTTTGAATTTTTGAATTTTTGAAGTATATAGTTCTGTGGGTACGATTATGACTTAGTCCATTTGCCTATCGCATATGATTTTAGAATATTATAATGACAGTTTGGTTGTAGGATGTTGTGTTTACTGAGTAGTCTTGCCCGGTAGACTTTCCGCCGCCAGTCTTCCTGATATTCGACTTCTAAAGATCCTATGTTCAATTTAATTTGAATATGACAAATTTCTAGTGTAATTCCGCTTTAACGTCGTGTTGAGTACAATAAGGATTTTGGGATAAACTACTTTCCTCTATAGCCAAAACAAAGCAAAGTAACGCCTGATTCAATATTTTTTTTTTTTATTTTTTTTTATTTTTTTTTATGCCATAGGTGGCAAAC
The DNA here is from genome assembly GCA_932305915.1 of Agriopis marginaria. Classification (NCBI taxonomy): domain Eukaryota; kingdom Metazoa; phylum Arthropoda; class Insecta; order Lepidoptera; family Geometridae; genus Agriopis; species Agriopis marginaria. Next base: position 1,175,378 of record OW029919.1, read on the forward strand.
AAGCAGACGGGCTGCCTGATGGAAAGCAGTCACCGTCGCCTATGGATACTTGTAACACCCGAAGCATCACAAATACGTTGCCGACCCTTAAGAACTCGATTAACTCGCCTTTTGAAGAACCCCATGTTGTAGCTTCTCGGAAACACCGTAGAAGGTAGCTCATTCCACATTTTGCAGGTATGAGGCAATACAATCAATGTACAATTTTACATGCAACTTAATTCTACACACTCCAACTACACGTAAAACTAATTATTTGCCATATCAACCATAAAATAGAAATGGAAAAATATGAAAGATCACCTACAAAGCTTTAATTAATGTAAACATAACCTCAAAACAAACAAAGCTCCATATGAAATCTAAAACCAATATTAAGTTACTCCCATAAAAGCTGGTTCAAATGAAAGCTTGTTTGCTTCAACATAATTACTAGTACGCAGCCGTTCTCTTTGATCTGAGCATTATTTGAAGTTTATTGTAAAGGTACTAGTTGGTATTCTGTGGACTATAATGAAAGCTGGATTATGGGATTTATTGAGAGTGAAAATTTGATTAACTGGTACAAATTTTGATTAAATAAAACCCCTCTTTCTAGTGTTCAATCTGAATCTGCCAAATTTATAAAAATTCTAGCATTCCCCTTCTAAAAAGCTTATTTTATTCATTGAAAACAGTTAATAAAAAGCTTTTAATCACTATTTTGGTGTTTGAATTTAGAACACACCAATATTATTTAACCTCCAAATCAATGCTATACAACCTCTTTGCGCAAAAAATACTCGATTCAACTCCTTAAATCTTTCTTTTTCTCGTAGTCATAGTATAAAATATAGTATGTAACTTTTGAACAAAACGGATTTATATTGAGGGCCATGAATCACTCGCATCGCTCAGGATTCTATCACTGGAATCACTCGATACGCTCGTGATTCAGTCGTTAGAATCCTTCACTTGCTCGTGATTCATCTATGGCCCTCGCTTTAAATCCGTCCTTTATTCACTAATTGCATAATATTCTATTAGTACACAGATTTTTTTAAATGGTCTAGAATGTTTTGGAACTGCCCTATGAGTTTATAGCATATGTTTTGTATAGCATCAGATCTATTGCGGCAGTGAATAAGATTAGCGTGGTATTGTGAACAATGGCACATAGGTAAAGGTCGATGATGACGGTGATGATGATTGGAAGATGGGAAAACACAGAACAATAACACAACCCATGCTTACCTGAAACAAATAACGACTGCGTCAACGATGACAAGTGAACTGATGCGTGACGTCACTTGCCAGGCCCAACGGTCGAAGAACGAGTATTCGATACGTAAAATACGCATCGAAGTCCATAGATATTTCAATTTCAAAATTGTAATTTGTTTAAATTTCGATACGTATTTTACGCATCGAATACTCGTACTTCGCCCACAGGATACCAGCGCTGGTTGTGTACAACTAGCAACATACTGAGTTGGGGCCAGTTTTTGTGATTTCATGTTATTTAATACTAGCTGACCTGACAGACGTTGTCCTGTCTTAGAAATGATAAATACGCAAAGTTAAAATTGTAAATCTAATTTTTTTTACACCTTGGGTTACATTATTGGAATTTTAGTAAGGATCCCTACTTAAAAAAAATATAATGTAGCCTATGTTACCCGGGGATAGTGTAGCTTCCCAACAGTTAAAGATTTTTTCAAATCGGTTCAGTAGTTTCGGAGCCTATTCAATGCAAACAAACAAACAAACAAATGCAATATATAGATTTCTTGTTCTATATTTTATTGCCACAAAATAAACTTATCTGATTTTTCTGAATAATTTCTCATTTTATTCTAGTTTATAATTTCTCAATTTTATGCACTTGAAATTATACTAAACAGTTAAACAAGGGTCTAAAACCAACTTGACTAATAAAAAGCTTATAATTTGAACTCCACTGGCGCAGTGAACCAAACTGGGTATTGGCAATATGAAACAGCGTCACTAGCCTCAATCTATTGCTGCTTTCCAATTGAAGACAGGAAGTAAAAATTGGGACAGAAAAACCTTCTTAGAAATTATCTCAATTCCTCGCTAACCACTTAGATAATTCTGCCATCGCAGTCCAGGAACAACCATAATCCAGTGTAACAACTCTGGAAGTTGTTCGGTTTGCGCGGCGGCTTACCGGCGCGAAGGTAAACACAGGGCCCGAGGATGCCTCCCGAGTTGACGCCTAATGTGATTGTAGCAAAGTTTCATTAAGTGATGAAGTGTGTAACTTATGAGGTATTGACATGAGGACATTGCTGTAACGGAGTTTGCTCTACCATTTCTAAAGAGAAACTGAATCAGAAACCACCAGTTGAGGCAATGTTTGAACCAGCTACTATATGGATGGGTGACCAGTTTACTGCAGAGCTTCAAAAACATTTAAATGAAGAACTATTCGATCTTATACCAGCATCGTAGTTTCATCGTCGCTCTACCCACTAGCTTTTTTTAACACGGATAAGACCGCGTTTGACCTCCAACTCGCCTGTTGGTAAGCTACGATGTGGTCGAAGATGAAACACGCAGACTTAGATCGCTGGAAATCGCACACGGTGCCTTTAAGCGATCTATTTTACCTCACACCTGCAATTTGTGGAATGAGCTCCCGAATTCTGTGGAGTTTCCGAGTAATTATAACATGGGGTTCTTCAAAAGGGCTGTTAATAGAGTCTTTAAGGAGTTAGGTCGGCAACTTACTTATGGTGGCAATGTGATGTCCCTGGTATTGCAGGTATCCTTAGACAACGGTGATCGCTTACCATCAGGTGGCCCGTTAGCTTGATTGCCAAGAGGTCATAAAAAATAAGGCTTAAAAAGTACTCTGCTATATTTTCTCGTTTATTCAATTTTATATCACACATCATCAGCCCGTAAACGTCCACTGCTGAACAAAGGCCTCCGTCGTAGAGAGAGGCGTTGCCATAATCCCAACGCTTGGCAGGCGGCTTGGGGATCAATTTTATATACCGAATTCTAATTACAAAAGCTAACGCCACTCAAAACAGATCAAATTAAAAACCCACTTAAAATGCCGGGCATTATAAATACAGATGTTTCTTTTGTGATTAGAAAATCCTTCTTTAACAGTCCAAAATTAGGCTCACCATAATTTTGAATTAACAACTCCCACGGAGTCGAAACTCTAATTTTCTCATTTATATTCCATCTTCGAACACGGGGGATCGCAAAAACGAAATTGTAGACAATTGGGTGGCGATTTTCGAGAAAAAACTTTTGGTACGTGCAACCGTAATATTTTGTAGGAAAGCTCACCCGATTGGTTTTATCCAAATCTGTAAATATGCAGCTGTTAAGGAGTATTCACGTAAAATAAAGTACTAGAGATTTTTAATTTAGGGAAAAGGGTAGCGTTTACAATCAGGGCCCTTATTCTCTATTTCACATGAGATTTTTGCCATAAACGCGTGACGTCATAACATGAAAATTTGATTGGTATAGATTGAGTTTTTTTACAAACCCCCGATAAAAGAACTTATAATATTAAAATGGCTGAATAGATTTTCTTGAATCATAGCTCTCTAACAAACAAAAAAATACTAAATCAAAAATCTGTACAACCGTGTGAGAATTACGATGCCATAGACAGATAAACAGATAGACACGTTAAACTTATAACACCCCTCTTTTTGCGTCGGTGGTACCGCATAAACAAAGCCGCGACCACGTTACATTCATCATCATCAGCCAGAAGACGTCCACTGCTGAACATAGGTCTTCCCCTTTAACCTCTACACTGAACGACAGCCTGCCTTTTGCATTCACTGGATGCCAGCGACTCTCACTATGACGTCGGTCCATCTAGTGGGAGGGAGACCTACCTACGCTGCGTCTTCCGGTTCGTGGTCTCCACTCCAGAACCTTTCTTCCCCATCGGTTATCGGTTCTTCGAGCGATGTGGCCTGCCCATTGCCACTTCAACTTGCAAATTTTAACAGCTATGTCGGTGACTCTGGTTCTTTGGCGAATATCCAAGTTTCGGATTCTATCGCGCAAAGAAACTCCGAGCATAGCTCTCTCCATTGCCCGCTGTGTGACTCTGAGTTCTTCCAAAAGGTCAACAGTTAAGGACCGCACATTACATTATAAGCATGGAATTGGGAATCTCAAGTTTGCTAACGCGATAAAGTTCGTAATAAACTCATTTTGAAATAACATGGAGCAAGCCGAAGTCACGTGCGCGTTTGTCAAGATAATGTATCCAATCGGAAGACGTGTTTGATTTGATTAATTTTGTAACTATGCTTACTGTGTTATTTTTAATCATGGTTACAGTATTATACATTTATTTATTTATTATTTGTTTGTTTATTCATTTAGCACGGTTATACACCAATTACACTAAAGAGACAACGATATTACAAATGTTATGAAAAATAATAACCTACAAAATTAACAAATTAAATGTCATAACAAAATCTAATTACATGCTCATGGAATATTATTACTATGTGGTTTCATATAAAAAAGCACCCAGCTGCCGTCCGATTCCTAAAAGACCGTTAAGTGACATTGCCACAATGTCACTTAACGGTATTTTAGTAATTGGACGGCAGCCAGGTGAGCTGCTTCGTCACTCAATTTGCATACAGTGAAATGGCATACAGTTAAAGTTTTTTTGGTGAGTGTGTTTTGATCAGTTTTCCTGTCAAGAGAGGCAGAGTTTGCAGTCGTTCTATGCTATGATACCTCTAACAGGAGATAATTCCGTATTCGTCCACTTATTAGTCCACTTCTTACCCCGTTAGTTAAGTTTCCATTCTCAAGATGAAATAGTTCAAACTTGAAACAAACAAAGTTTTCAAGTGACAAGAAGTAAGTCCTAGTCAGCGATCGGAGCTGGTCAAACGGTTGGCCAAATTACCGACCTTGTCAGAATATAGTCCTAACAATTGTGTCGAGTTTTGCAGAGTTGCAAGACAAGTGTAGTTCCAGGAATTGTATTAATTGCGTATCTACCTAGTGCCTACCTAATGCACATTGTGTTAGGAAATCAAATGAGACAATTTCTTTTGTTTGAAAAATAGGCCCACCACAAACTAATACCGTATAGTAATGAAACTCATGTCGATTTGTTCCTCATAATCTCTAGATTTAGTGGTAATATTAGCTATATCCGATCAAACCGGAATATTGACAAAAGCCGATTACTATGGCCACTGTTGTAAAATATGGTCTATTTATTTTTGTACAAAAAATTCTAAGCATGCATCCTTTTACGTATTAAAAACGTTCCGGTCAAGTGACTTTATAAGGGAAATGAATGAATTGTGGCAAAAATCAAAACAACACATATTATTCTTTATATTATTATTCCGGTTTCATTTTTACCTTATCTTTCGTCCGAATGGTACAAAAAAAACGATGATTTTTTTAGTGTTATACCCATCAATATACGGTAAATTCGGTGGGCCTAGAAAAAATTGTCTTCTTTATGCCAGCATCGCGGTTTTATCTTCGCACCAGCCGCCACCGCCTGAAAGTTCATCCACATATCATAGATCGCTGGATAGAAATTTGAATATTGTTGTTCAATAATGTTTAACTTAATTGTGCGTTAATAAAGTAAAGTCAAGTAAACATATATTTCTGAAACGCTTTTATATTATCATAATTATCTACAGGCCTAGCATGGGCTGTGGATAAATTGTCTTTCCACCGTTTTTATCCACGCCTAGACGCGACAAAGCTAGAATATGGATACGTTTGTCTTTTTCTCGCGGGATAAAAACGGTGGAAAGACAATATGTTCACGGCCCGTGCTAGGCCTGCTGGGCAAGGTACATAGCTGTTAATTGTGTCTAACGTAGGTTATATTGACTTAGCAGTGGGATCCAAACTCCTTTTATGTTCCCAGTGCTGGGATAAAACCTCTGAGAGAGAGAGAGAAAGAGAGAATGGGCTCTAATCCACGATGCTGACCCAGTGCATGCTTTGAACCTTTTGATCTCGGACATACCGGTTTCCACCACGATGTTTTCCTTCACCGTTGTTGAGCGACGGTATTGAAACTGCACATCTATATATATATATAAAAGCGAAATTCATCTACTCAATCACTTACTCATTAAACACGAAATCTCGAAAACTACTTGACCCAGAAAACTTGAAATTTGGCAGGTAGATTCCTTATTGGGTTTAAAGTTCCGCTTAGAAACGATTTTGCCCTCTAATAAAAGGGTATTAAAGGGGGGGGTGGGGGGTGGCAATTAAAGCTAATTAAACTAAGCGTCCGATCTAAAAGGGTGTTGAAAATTTATGTGAAAGACTACGCGTACGAAGTCGCGAGTAACGGCTAGTAATATATATTTATGGACTAAATAAGTGTTTAGTGCAGGGTCAAGAATTGAACCGGTTGCCGTCAGATTGTAAAGTGCACATGGTGGCTCCACCAACATTACTTCCATTAAATTAACATAACCCGAACCCTAATTTCCCCAAGCACAATAAAACGCAACAATACGCTATATATTCCTAAACGGCCGAAATGGAATAAAAAAGCAGCACGACGGCCATTACGAGAGACAAAGCGTATAAGTTTGCTAATAAGCACTCCGATGTACCCTTTCATATGCTCCCCTTTGACTTTCGCAATCCTGGGGATAATTAACGGAGAGTACGTCCCCAACGCACCAAATGATACCTACAGCCTCAGATCAGACGTACAAGGGAAATATGCCTTAGTACAATAATTATGGTTTGAGTTCATATATCTCAGTGCTTCTACTTTTTAGGGTTCCGTACCGAAAGGGTAAAAACGGGACCCTATTAATAAGCCTACGCGGTCTGTCTGTCTTTCCGTCCTACGTTTAAACGGCTGTATCTTTCGAACCGAAATAGATAACCAGTTGAAATTTCACAGAATATGTAATGTTACGGCAGATTAGCTGAGAAGTAATAAAAAAGTAAAAACGCAAAGGAAAGAATAGGCAAAAACCCCATACAACAAACGTATTTTTTTAACGTATTATTGTATTAGCTCTAATGTAAAAAGGGTAATACGTACAAGCATCAAACTTGCCATGATTATAGTACACACTTTAAAGTATAACAAAAAATATATAAATAATGGCCAAATGCGAGTCGGTGATAAGTTTCTATTCATAACCAATTTATACCTGGTAATTTCGTTTTTGAATTGTGTCGTGGTACTGCAGGGTGAGTTCCACTAAAGGCATTAAGCCTGATTTATGCTAGATTCATCCGCAAGGCTATATCTCCCTAGTTAGTCTGATATGAGCCAAAAGCCAACTATTATAATATTATCGTTGTTTCTCGAATGATTACAGACTTATTACAGGTGACTTTAATAGGTCAGTTTTTTTTTATTGATTTGGTTTGGCGGTGGGCCGGTCATATCTGTCGCAGAACCGATAACCGCTTCTATGAAAACTAGTCTGTTAGTAGTAGTGGGTTTCAAATGCCATGTTATTTGAAAATGACTTTAGGAGTTGGTGAGTTGAATCAGAAATGAGGAGATCCGTAGACGAATGAAAATTACCGACATAGCCCACTGGATTGGCACGTTGAAGTGGCAGTGGGTGGGGCATATCACGCAGAACAGATGGCCAATGGGGCTTAAAGGTTCTAGAATGGAGACCACGGACCGGTAAGCACAGCGTAGGACGTCCACCCACAAAATGGACAGACGACCTAAAAGAGTGCAGGGAAACGCTGGATGCAGTCCGCTTCCAACCGGCCCTTTTAGAGATCAATGGGGGAGGCCTAAGCCCAACAGTACACTACCTATGGCTGAAATAATGATGAATAATAACTACTCCCTTAAAGAGAATACACAAGTGCCCTACTTACAGAATAAAGTACATTTCTTACATTTTCCAAATCAGATTCTCGAAAAACTTAGAAAATAAAGTTTTGTCAACGTAAACCTGTTTGTAGCAGGCTTCGAGGCAAACTTGTAACTCTGTTTACTGTAGCTAGGAGGGTTCGGTGTCAAAACTTGGAACTTTTATATCGAATTACCGAAATTTTCATGAGCTGTGTCATACTGTGTATGTTTAAGACATGCAAAATTCTTTCGAAACATTTGAGCGGAGAATTTGTTTAATATTTGTACCAAAAGGCAACCGTTCATGTTAACTTCACTTTTGAGATATGTGGCTCAGATGTGAAAAATCTTTTTGGGAATTTTCGCTAGACTTTGACGCCTTGTTATTTATTTGCTGTTTTCGTGTCGTTAAAGGATGATGATAATATTTAACATGCTTTTATTAGTTTCACTCGTAACTAACAAACAATTGTTACTGTAATTTTGTCCAATGTGTGCCCCAAAGAAAATTGACAATGTGTCATAGGTACGTGTAACGTATATTAAAATAGAAAAAGTCCGAGTGGTGTCGTGGGACACCCGATTGGAATGAAGTCTCTATTGGAGTCTTTCTCGTCGTTACACCACTGTGTAACGTACATGCGTTACATAACGTGTACATGCGGTGTAACCATGTGGAACTCCTTGAGGAAGAGGGTCTTTCTCGTCGTTACACTCCCTCGTTTTATCGATAGTCAACAGTCTATCATAGTTTTCTTAAACATTCAGATCCATAGGCGGTGGATGCCGCTTACCATCATTATTTTTTGTAGCTATTTAGATATCATCATTATCAGCCTACTATGTTCCCTCTGCTGGGGTACAAGCCATACTTAAAGGAGAGAGAGAGAGAGATAGAGAGAGGTTGTGCAATAATCCCCAATGCTGGCCCAGTGCATGTTTGTGGATGTCATACGCCTTTGAACTTTTTAAGTTCTTGGATATACCGGTTTCTTCACTATGTTTACTTTCACCGTCATTGCATCGACTGCCAATAATTTACTTAAGTACCGAATAAGTCATTGATGCAGGGCCGAACATCGAACTGGGTGCCGTCAGAGTGCAAAGAGCATATTCTACAGCTCAGCCATCGTTGTTTTTCAGATATAACTCTGTAGTTTGTAATAACTTCCACGGTGTTTCCGAGAAGCTACAACATGGGGTTCTTCAAAAAACGAATCAATCGAGTCCTAAATGGTCGGCAACGTATTTGTGACGCCTCTGGTAAACAAGTATCCATAGAAATTATATGATTATTTACGGGATATTTACCGTGGTAAGGTTGTGGAATGAGCTCCCGATATTTCGGCGTAGTTACATACACCATGTTTGCGGGAAGACTGAAGAATGCGGGTGGTTGGTCGAACAGTTAAAAAGTTAGGTGCAGACATAACGATCTACCCTCTTTCTTAGTCTTTTTTCGATGTTTTAGTCGGGAGCTCATTCCACAACCTTACCACGGTAAATATCCCGTATATAATTGTATAACTTTAGTAAACAACCGTGATAGTTTAAAACAGTGTTTTAAGTATCCATAGGCGGCGGTGATTGCTTACCATCAGGCAGCCGGTCTGAATGTATGCCAACAATGGCCAAAAAAAATCGAAATATTAGTCCTGTGCGATAAATTGTGTCATGTTACACCCAAGAAGTTAACTTTCATCTTCTATTTATAGGCCCAGCTTGAGCCCAGCTTGAGCCCAGCTTGGGCCCAGCTAACCTCCCAGAGCGTAAGCTTGTTAGAGTCGTCTTCAGCAGAGATTGGTCTAATTCTGTTAATGGAGAAGTATTATTTCGCCTCCTTGACGTTTTGTCGACTGAATACAACCAGACTACTGGAAATATTACTCAAATTAAATTTAGATTTGCAAAAGGTTTTTTTTTTTTTTTTTTTTTTTTATATATAATAGGCTTTCGTTTGACCACCATCACGCCTGATGTTAAGCGATGATGCGGTCTACGTTGGAGCACGCTTGCCTAGAAGGAACCGTAAAGAATGGTTCAAAATATCACATTAATCTAATGGCCAAATTCAAATTATATATTTCACTGAACATGGGGTGTTCCAATTTTAATAATTGTGACAGTGTGTTAAGATAATGTGGTTACGTTCGCCATGCTCCAACCGGATGTTCCAAGATAAACTTAATTGTAAATATTCGGGACACAAGTTATAAAAGGAAAGATGTATTTATTTTTATATAAAAAAAAAAAAAAAAAAAATGCACCGAATAAGTTTTTGGCAGTTTTTTGAGAGGACATGGTGTATCATCATTTTCAGCCTGTCATGTTCCCACTGCTGGAACTCAGGCATCCTCTCAGAGAGAGAGAGAGAGAGAGAGAGAGAGAAAGAGAGATGATAGGCACTAATCAGTGCTGATCCAGTGCATGTTGGTTAATGTCGTATTATTATGTCTTTCAACTTTAGAGGTTCTTGGCCATACTTCCACATAAATACTTGGACATAATATCACGATGTTTTCTTTCACTGTTTTTGAACGATGGCATTGGAACTGCACATAATTTATGTAGATACTAAATAAGTCATTTGTTATATCGGTCTTTTGTTTTCGATGTTATAAGTCTCGGCAGGGCCGAGGTTCAAACTGGGTGCCGTCAGTTTTTCAAACGCTAATGCTACCGCTCGGCCGCAATCGGTCTTGAAGTATATTTATTTTATTATTATAAATAGGCTTGCGCTTGGCCGCCATCTCGCCTGATGTTAAGCTATGATGCGGTCTACGATGGAGCACGCTTGCCTAGAAGAAACAAAAAAAAAAAAGAATAAATGGACAAAGTTGTGAAAGTTATAAATACAAGCATATTTATAAGATCTAACATTTCTCTTAAGTATATACACCGACTTGATTGATGAATAATTATCGTTTTTCTGGCATATTATAAACTAGTAGGCCGCCCCTGCTTCGGACGGGCAAAGCCGGGATATATAGCCTATGTCAACCGGGGATAGTGCAGCATCCCAACAGTGAAATAATTTTTCAAATCGGTTCAGTAGTTTCGGAGCCTATTCAATACAAACAAACAAACAAGCAATAAATCAAATCTTTCCTCTTTATAATATTAGTATAGAGTATAGATATACGTAGTATTTCTTGAGAACATTAATCTCTTAAGAACTACAATCAAAACCGCCATCGTATTACAAAAAATCTTGAAATACCTTTTCAACGTCTCCAAGGAACATGTAAAACAGCCACCGTTGTCAACGAATAAAAGATTTCAACCCAAATTGTAATTCTAAAACTTTTTTCCCACAAAGGCGAATTCACAAAACGCTTTCTATTTTACTTAAAAATATATTTCCTTCGAGTATCTTTTCAAATTCTGAAGCTTTTAAACCTTATTTCTCGCTGGGACTTTCTGGAATTGTCCATAAACAAACACTCGCTCACACTTGCACACGTTGCGAGCTTAGCAGTAAAACGGGAATTTCTCAATTCGTCCAGCAAACTTCGCCAGCTGTATCAGCAGTACCGACTAGATAGATTCTATTCCACATGTACACAGTTGCTGGATCTGACCAAGCGGATTTTATGATGCTTTCAGATAACTTTATTACTCACACGCTTTTGATGGGAAACTCACTTACTGACTTTTAATTGGACAATGTAACAAACTTATACAGTGTGGTTAGAACGTGGTGATCTAAATCAATCTTTGCCGACCAAATGTCAGAATGAAAATTGTTATCTATACTAATATTATAAAGAGGAAAGATTTGATTGTTTGTTTGTTTGCATTGAATAGGCTCCGAAACGACTTTTTTTTTTTTTTTTTATGCCATATGTGGCAAACAAGCAGACGAGCTGCCTGATGGAAAGCAGTCACCGTCGCCTATGGATACTTGTAACACCCGACTACTGAACCGATTTGAAAAATTCTTTTACTGTAGGGGAAGCTACTAGTGTAGCTTCCCCGGGTAACATAGGCAATATTTTTTTAATAGGGTTCCTTACTAAAACGTTTAAGCTGTTTTATCATGTGTTTGAAATGTGTAGTGTGAACAATAAAGAGTTTATCTATCTATCTATCTAAAACAAATAAATTTATTAGCAGACGCCTAAAGATAATCTATTTATACAACTTATCGATAAAACTACTATGTACAACTAAAAATATAATATATACAAAAAATAAAAATAAAATCCTAGGCGAACAAATCGCCACCATGCGGCAGGGTTCCCAGAATGCTGGCAGCATTGCCCCGCTGGATTGCGAGGCTTAATTTCTATCTAAAACTCCAATAATGTAACACAAGGTGTAAAAAATAAGATTAACAAATTTTAACTTTGCGTGTTTGACAGTTCTAAGACAGGTCAACGTCTGTCAGGTTGAATCATAAAACTGTTTGAATTGACAAAATTTCAGAAATACCGCACAAAAGCCATGAACAAAAGTTGAAGTTGAATGAACCAACCAAGTGCAAGTCGGGCCCGTACACTGAGGGTTCCGTACCACCACAAAACACAATAAGGTTGTCCAAGTAACCGAATTACCAGTTAAAATAGTCTAAGAAATTGCTACACAGCTTTTAATACAAGCTCTCGAGTATAACACAATTATAACTTGGTATGAACAGAAATTTGTCACCGACTTGCACTTGGCTATTATGTATTATATGTTGTTATACTTTAGAGTATGTACTATAATCATCTTATCAGTCTAATGTATATGCTTGTTGTAAAGAATCATCATCATCATCATCATCATCATCAGCCAGAAGACGTCCACTGCTGAACATAGGCCTCCCCCTTTAACCTCCACACTGAACGACAGCCTGCCTTTTGCATCCACTGGATGCCCGCGACTCTTACAATGTCGTCGGTCCATCTAGTGGGAGGCCTCCCGACGCTGCGTTTTCCGGTTCGTGGTCTCTACTCCAGAACCTTTCTTCCCCATCGGTTATCGGTTCTTCGAGCGATGTGGCCTGCCCATTGCCACTTCAACTTGCAAATTTTAACAGCTATGTCGGTGACTCTGGTTCTTTGGCGAAAATTAAGTAATATAGCGAATGTAAAGAATACGGACCCACAATACTTATTACAAAAATGCCAAAGGTCATATACCACGCTAAAATAATGGGAATGCTCCTCAAAATATCCCCAGGAACGTCAGATTAGCCTGGCTAGACGAATTTATGATTAATTTATGAGACAGAAACCCAGGAGAGTTGGCCACTTTCCCTGAATCACGTGACATTTCAATTTTATTGCCCTCGAGTGCTGGACTAGAAATGTAAAGATTAGATCAGATTATTCTGTCAGGGTTTTCTCTAAATATGAAAAAGGGTTTAAGAATAGTAGTTTTTACGAAAATATACTTTTGTTTTTCCATGATAAACTGTTTATTAAATAAATTTATATTATTTTTATAATGGTAATAAAATTTATGAGTAACTTGCGCCTGCGGTTTCACCCGCCTTAGAAACTGTAAATTTTTCCAGGATAAAAAGTATCGTATGCCAATTTTCGGCTCATTGACTATTTCTATGGAAAAAAATTACATCGTTCCGTAGATAATGATGCTGAGTGAAAGAGAAGAAAACACTTTCACATTTATTATATACTAGCGGTCCGCCCCAGCATCGCCCGGGTATAGATTATAGCCTATGTCACCCGGAGATAGTGTAGCTTCCCGTCAGTGAAAGAATTTTTCAAATCGGTTCAGTAGTTTCGGAGCCTATTCAATGCAAACAAACAAACAAACAATCAAATCTTTCCTCTTTATAATATTAGTATAGACTAGCGGTCCGCCCCAGCTTCGCACGGGTATATATTATAGCCTATGTCACCCGGGGATAGTGTGGCTTCCCGTCAGTGAAAGAATTTTTCAAATCGGTTCTGTAGTTTCGGAGCCTATTCAATGCAAACAAACAAGCAAACAATCAAATCATTCCTCTTTATAATATTAGTATAGATAGTATAGACTAGCGACCCGCCCGCCGCACGTAAATTACGCCCGCTTCGCACGGGTGTAATATACGTGCGAAGCCAGGGCGGGTCGCTAGTTATATATATAAACCTTTCGTGAAAATGTATCTAGCTGATAGTGAAAACCGCATCAAAATCCGTTGCGTGGTTTAGGAGGAGTTAGCGGCCATACAGACAGACAGATGCGGAAAGAGAATTCAATTTATACATGTTTTAAATGTTTATCGGGACTTATCACGTATTATATAATTTAGGTAAAAATATGTCTTTCGCTCGACGTTTTGACCAAACAAAAAACAACAACAAACAATCAAACAATAAACAACAAAAAAACTACAATTCAACTAAAATACACAATCAATTAAATTATAGTTTTTTTTTTTCAATGTATACTATGTAGACATGCATTTTATTGATGAATAGAATGAAATTATGTTTTAAATGTTTATCGGGACTTATCACTTATTATTTAATTTAGGTAAAAAATATGTAACATTTAAAACATGTGTCCAAATCGCGAAGGTTTAGAAATGACTAGAATGAAAGTACTTATTTACTACTACCGTGCGGGTGGAGGCCGAGCGGTAGCATGTGCGCTTTACAATTTGTTGACACCCGGTTTGATCCTAGGCCCTGCCTAATAAGTTTTAATAAACAATTCACTGCTGGGTAAAGGTGTCACCCACAGACCTATATCTAAGTAGACTTCACAAGCGGTCCAAACTGTATGGAAACTAGCGAGTCAAATTTTTCGTACCTAAAAGTGAAAAGAAATATCTTCATTCTGTAGGCCAACTCTATTTACGGTATTCTTACAACTCAGTATTGCACAATTATCAATTTTCGTTTCAAACTGACACGTGTTGTAATGGCACAGATTAAGCAGATTTTAGTCGGACTCAATTATGACGATTAATCATAATTGTAAGGGAATATGACACACAAGTCGACCTAACTTGTGGCATCTACTTGGATATAATGTCTGTGATCTCCCCCAATTCCTAATAATATTATGATTCTTACTGCAATATTCATTAAATAAAAATAATTAATTATACGCGATTACACCTAAAAATATAAGTGTTTTACCAGATTGTGGATCTGGATCTCCAGATTTCAACGGCATAATAAAAACAAACGCGTTTTTTATACGTCTTTCTGGTTTGATGCCCTCGATATAGATAATTTATTTGCACCATACACGAGTAAATTACCATTAATTAAATGAGCATTTGGATTGTCTTTAGACCTTCAACGGTCTATGGGCAGTCTAACTGTATTTGTAGTTTTAGCTTGTATTTTGTTTAGTTAATAAAGGCGCTAGCCCAGGAAAAAAAAAGACATAAAAAAAAAAAAAAATGTTATAAAATATTGATTTTTAAGAATTTGATACAAGTGAAATATTTCTCAAATATAGTTTGCAATTGTTCATAAGGCAAATATTCTTCAATAAATCTCTGATTCACTTGACAGTGACCCTTGGACAAAGGGTCACCCTTGGAGTTGCAATCGCTGTAAAGGTCGCGGGCCGAGCGGGCCTTTGTTGTCAATATTATAGTTAGCTCACAATCTGACGCTTCTGTTGGAGTAACGAATTTTATTTGCTTGATAAATGACTTCACCATTTTTTTATGTTAATATAAGGCTTACATTTGACCGCCAACTCGCCTGATGTTTAAATCTGAATCTTGGTTATAAGACGTAGTTTCCTGATTCTTTGACTTGAAATAAAGAGGTAAAGATAAAGATATATTTATTTGCACAAAACACGAGTAAATCATACACATATTTAATAACGCAACTGCGGTATTAATTATTTTATTGGTGTATTCTTGTTTTTTCATCACTAGCACTCTAAGTGAGTCATAAATTACTCAAAATGCGGGCGGAAAAATTACTTGGCAGCCTTTGGGAGGCGGAAAATTTAACTACCATTGAGCTTACTTTTTTTTCTTCTTCAATATTCCATGTAAGTCTTTACAATGTCAAACTTTTTACTCTGTGAAATGATGTTAACAACTATGTACCTCTGTGGTGTGAACCTACTTTGCATTTTTTGGCGGGAAATTAAAAAGTATTATTTATATTCTGTGTTAAAAGCTGGGAAATATGACTAAATAATAATAGTATAAATATTCGAGACATTTTTGCACACACGGTCATCTGACCCCAAACTAAGCAAAGCTTGTGATATGGCTGCCAGAGACTGATATACATACATATATAGTTTTAAATACATACTTAAATAGATATTAACAACCAGATATAGAACAAACACAAATGTTCATTACACAAATGTTTGCCCTAGGTGGGAATCGAACCCACGCCCCCCAGCTCAGAAGGCAGGTTCACTACCAACTGGACCAACGGGCTATCAAATATATAATATTTTGATACTTTTTTTCCTTTAACAAGAAAACATTTAAATTGTGGGGAAATCTATGAATTTATCAGTTTCAAACTGTTCAAACATGATTCTTAATAATTTACATCGATTAAACAATTTTTTCTCAGTGTTGTTGTCTTACCAAGTAGATTATTTACACACGCAAGTGATCTTTTACACCCTCCAACTATTAACCTAAATATCTTGTGTGTAAAAGATTACCTGCATCCCTTGTGTAACAATCTATTATTGTTTATGTCACTTGATACCTTCGCCGTTTGTTAACCGATGTTTGTTTGTTGTTTTTTAATAGGCCGTGTTTCGAGAATGTTTTCTATAAGAAAATTAAGAAAATGTTTCATTCCCAAGGGTGAAAACTTTGAGGATAGTGAACTTTCCGTGTAGTTGGTTTTATTTTTCTGTAATAACGTATAAATTATTAAAAAAAAATCTTACTAATTAATAAATTGGGTTAAATTGTATAAGGTAACATTACACCTTGAAAAGGGTGTTCCCCCATAGTTACATTCTGGGTGTCTTCAAATCACGAGTGAATCGGTTTCTTCTAGGCAAGCGTGCTCCATCGTAGGCCACATCGTCGCTTTACATCAGGCGAGTTGGCGGTCAAACGCAAGCCTATAAATAGATAAAAAATATAAGACAATGTATATATTTGCGACATTCTGTTATAGAGACCCGCAAGATTCAAAGCGAGTCCGCCTTAGATAGAGGTCGCAGGTTAATTTCTCCGTTCATGTCTCAACCCCACAAGGCAATGATAATGCACTGCCACGACATGACAATGAACAGGTGTTGCGGTTCCCCAGGATTTGGCTGCATGCCAGTTTGTCACCTTCAAACCTAAGCTAACGTGGTCTTTTCAGGCTTCGGTAATAATCTAAAATTAATGTCCACAGAGAATATAACTCATATTTTTCCCAGTACCGTTTTTAAATTTACAAAAATGCAATATTACAGTTATTGAATAAGTTAAATAAAATATCTTTTAAAAAACTGACTTCAAAAAAACAGAAAACAAACATTGCTGGACAAAACACTACTAAGCCAAAATTAATGAAAAAAAATTGTGGGGCCATTTCAAGAGTTTCTTCTAAACGATAAAAAAATAAAGACGCAAATTGGTTAACAGATTGACGTACATACATACAAAAAATATGCAGGCTGGATTGAGAACCTTCCTTCTAGTTTAGAAGTAAGTTTAAAATGGAACGCCAGAAACTCAGGCCAGAAACTTTGTGAAATCTGATCCTAGCTGATAAAATGACAATTTTCTCTTCTCCTCATTTCGCCTTTGTAACTATCCAATATTCTGCGTAGAAAGACCCGCCTGGGCCCTATAAAGTGACGATTCAATTACAAACGCAGAGCACGGAATGCCGGAGCCACCCATAGAAGGATATTGGACACTAGTTTCGATTGATTTCTGCCGTTGCGAAGACACAATCTAACTCTACTGTTGACGGACAAACTTCCGTCTTTTATGGTTTTAATTATTTTGATGAGTTATTTTATACGTATTTAGTTGGTTTATGATAGTAGCAAGTCCAGTCACACTCACACACTAAAAAAAACGACCGTTATCAAACAAATCTATAAAATATTGTGAACGCATCTGTGTGACTTAAAGAGTGATGAAATACGGGACTTGGTTGGCACTTGCTAGCGACTGAAATGTAAATGAAATTCCGGATTTGCATCAATAACTTATTACACAAATTACATTAATTAATTGATGATTATAAAATTAAAATACGAAAATTACACATAGATAAATAATAATTTTTAGAAAAAAAAAGAACCGACTTCATGACTATACCTGCATTTACAAACTGAAACTAAAAAGTAGAAAATATTGTTTAATATTACGACTGAAATACTTTGTATCCATGGTCATGAAAAATTTAACGAAAAACAACAGGGCCCGGTCGCCATGGAGACACTTCTTTGTTTTTAAAAGTTCTGTTGTAGGAACAGTACCTCTATGTTTGCTGTTCAGTTGATAGCGTCGCTAGTGGAGAACAAAATAAAATAAAATAAATAAACAAAGTATGAAATTCACCAAGTAATAACTGTAGTTCCAATTTTGCCCACCTTAACAGCTAAGTTGGTGGCACTGTACAATGTACATTGAATTCGTTGCTTATTGTCATGTTTTTGTAGATTTTTCAGAAAGCGCTGAATCAATGTCGATAAAATTTATATGTGATATGACCTACCAACCAAAAAAAGAATCATCAAAAACAATTCTAAATTGGCGGAGTAATCGCGTAACATAAAAAAAAGTCGAATTTATAACCTCCTCCTTTTGGAAGTCGGTAAAAAAATTGCGTTTTTTTCCCCATTGGGATAGAAGTTATGTCTAGAAGTGTTTTTGATTTGGTTTGGACTGATGAGAGTTTACGGTTTTAATGTTGATATTTTTGTTCTCTGTAATTGTTGTTTAGATGTGAATATGTTGTTGCAGGTGAGGGTGACCGCGGGGGTGAGCGGCGACGCGGCGCGGGCGCAGCGGTGTCGCGCGGCATGCGGCGCCGCCCGCTGCTGCCGCTGCTGCTGCTGCTGGCGCTGCTGCGCGACCACGGCCTGCTCGCCGCCTCCGGAGGTCAGTCAACTCACTACCATCACCATCATCATCACCATCATCATCACTATCACCAGCCTATAAATTTTCCACTGCTGGCGTGCCAAAGAAACCAGCATAGATACAAACATACACTTGTTTTTTTTTTAATTCCAATTATATAAATTTTTTACTTTATTTATTTATTTATTATTATCACTTTATTTATTTTATATCTTATTTTATACATCAAATAAATAATAAAAAACTACATAAAAACTATTATTATTATTATGCACATATATTTATTTCCTTTCTTAAATTTAAGTTTTTTTTCACAATAAATAAATAAAAACAATATATTATAAAAAAAAAAACTAAACCTAGAGTGCCGCCGGCAGCGGGGCAGGGCCCAAGTTACCGGTAACCGGTGGTTAGGGCTGCAGAGTGAGGAACCTCCTGACAATACGTGCCGTGTCAAGGATTACCGCCTTCTGCATCTGACCCTTGACCCAACCATCTAGCGAGAGCCTCTGAAGGTGTTGAAGCTCTTCGCTATAAGACCGTTCACCGAAACGACTATCGGGACAGTGATAATTATAATTTTTTCTTCTTGCGCAGTCGGGTACAATACGTTATCTACCGGTACTTTAAATCAAAACCGGTGCAAATAAAAGAGTACAATAAAATGGATCTCGGAACAACGTCCGCCCGATGAAGCGGATCCGAATGATGAATGAGTGAACGCCATTACTGGTAACATGACTCGAATGTTCTGCCATGTACCAGATACGCAGTTGTTTGGCTCGGGACGTTGTGTAAATAATAAATAATTTTTAGAAAAAAAGGGCCGACTTCATAACTATACCTACATTTACAAACTGAAACTAAAAAGTAGAAAATATTGTGTAATATTACGACTGAAATACTTTGTATCCATGGTCATGAAAAATTTAACGAAAAACAACAGGGCCCGGTCGCCATGGAGACACTTCTTTGTTTTTTTTAAAGTTCTGGAACAGTTGCTCTATGTTTGTTGTTCAGTTGACAGCGTCGCTAGTGGAGAACAAAGTATGAAATTCACCAAGAAATAACTGTAGTTCCAATTTTGCCCTTAACAGCTAAGTTGGTGGCACTGTACAATGTACATTGAATTCGTTGCTTATTGTAATGTTTTCTAGATTTTTCAAAAAGCACTGAATCAATGTCGATAAAATTTATATGGGACCACCTAGATATGACCTACCAAACAAAAAAAGAATCATCGAAAACAATAATTCTAAATTGGCCGAGTAATCGCGTAACATACATACAAAAAAAAACCATTCAGTCGAATTGATAACTTCCTCCTATTGGAAGTCGGTTAAAAACCATTGCAATGTTTGTTTTCTTGCAAGCTGAATAAGTACCGGTTCTTTTTAACCGATTTTGCTGAAATTTTGCATACACCCTTTTAAAATAAGTAGTAAGGAAGTGTACTAGAACAATATATTTATACCTTGAACGAGAGTAAGTTTTATGAAATACTAGCTGACCTGACAGATGTTGTCCTGTCTTAGAACTGTCAAACAAGGAAAGTTAAAATTTTAAATGTTATTTTTTTACAACTTGGGTTACATTATTGGAGATTTAGTAAGGATCCCTATTTTTTTGGAAAATATAATATAGCCTATGTCACCCGGGGATAGTGTAGCTTCACAACAGTGAAAGAATTTTTCAAATCGGTTTAGTAGTTTCGGAGCCTATTCAATGCAAACAAACAAACAATCAAATCTTTCCTCTTTATAATATTAGTATAGACTATAGATAGGATCCTTTCTTTCAAACTGATGGTGAAAACCGCATCAAAATCCGTTGCGTGATTTAAGAGGAGATAGCAGATATACAGACAGACGCAGAAAACTTTATTTTATACTATGTAGAGATAAACTCAACAAATAACCGGTTTCTTTCTAAGCGACTTTCAGCGCTTCAGCGCTTTCGTATGGCACACGTTGGCAGGGAGAGTTACAGCTTGCTGCAGCGCTGACAAATGGAGTGCTGTAGTGTGCCAGTGTTGTTGATTAGACGGACGCGGATTTAATGGACGAATTCTCAAGTGAATCGCTGGGGTGTGGGTATACAGGCCAAGAACGCACTTTAAGGAGTTTCATCAAACTTGTCGTTTGACTGGGAGCGATGGTGGCGAGCCGTAGCATGTGCGCTTTATAATCTTACGAACCCGGTTCGATCTTCGGCCCTTCACCAATATTATTTGGTATCCATATAAATGATGTGCAGTTTTGATGCCATCGCTCAAGAACGGGGAAGGAAAACATCGTAAGGAAACTGGTATGTCCAAGAAGTTCAAATACGTACGAAATTTTCTAATATGTACTGGGCAAGCATGGTGGATTAGGGCCCACCCTCTCTCTGAGAGAAGGCCTGTGTCCCAGCAATAGAAACATGAAAGGCTGATAATGAACATTTGTGTTTGTTCTATATCTGGGTGTTAATATCTATTTAAGTATGTATTTAAACCTATATATGTATATATATCAGTCTCTGGCAGCCATATCACAAGCTTTGCTTAGTTTGGGGTCAGATGACCGTGTGTGCAAAAATGTCCCGAATATTTATTTATTTATTTATTTATTTATTTTTAATGAAACCTGTCGTTTGTAGGTAGTTTAATAAATGATTGTGATAATTAATATAATGATGTAGGTAGAGACATATTTTACATACAAAATGCTTACCATCAAGTACACAAACTTCGGTACAAAAGTTCGGTTAACTTAGCAAGGTCTTCTCATCCAAAATACCTCAGTGCCTTAAGACGAAAGTCTTCTACCAGTGTGTGTTGCCAGTGATAACATACGGCAGTGAAACGTGGTCTCTCACTGTGGGCCTCATAAGCAAGCTTAAAGTAGCACAACGAGCTATGGAGAGGGCTATGCTCGGGGTTTCTCTACGATATCGAATCAGAAATGAGGAGATCCGTAAGGTTACCGATATATCCCACTGGATTAGCAAGTGGCAGTGGGCAGGGCACATAGCACGCAGAACAAATGGCCGATGAGGCCGAAAGGTTCTCGAATGAAGACCTCAGACCGGCTCAAGCGCAGCGGAGGACGTCCACCCACGAGATGGACAGACGACCTAAAAGAGACCGCAGGGAAACGCTGGATGCAGGCCGCTTCCAACCGGCCCTTTTGGACATCAATGGGGGAGGCCTATATATAGCAGCAGGCCTAGCATGGGCTGTGGATAAGTAGTCTTTCCACCGTTTTTATCCACGCCTAGACGCGACAAAGCTAGAATATGGATATGTTTGTCTTTTTCTAGCGGGATAAAACCGGTGGAAATACAATTTGTCCACGGCCCGTGCTAGGCCTGCTGTGACTGTGGACATCCTATGGCTGAAATGATGATGACGATGATGAAGTACACAAACTTTTTTTTAATGCTTCGTCTTAAAGAAACTCATAACTGCAAGCAAATACATTTTCAAAACGCCCCTATATTCCAGTCAGCTACGGTGAACTACAAACAAAGAAAATACAATCTCGGTCATATTCACACAAATCAACCTACTACCCCGGCCCTTACTATACATAAATAAAGGTACAAATTCACCCTGGTTAGCTCCACCAAACCCTAATAAATCCCTTATGCCACCATATTTTATATTTTCCCAAAAGGTGTTGCCGCAGAAAACATAGTAAATTGATATTTACCTCGCACCAATAAATGTAATTTAACGTGGTACAGCAAACGCGAACGAGTAAAATGGCAACACTGATAATGAAGCCTCTAATGTGTTTTTTCAGGGTTCCGTGAAAAATAAATTAAAACGCGTGACATATAAGTAATAACATAACCTCAAAATCGTAAATATTTCAATTAAAATAGTACTGTAGTATTGAAATAATACTGTACGTATATGAATATAAAGGTTTTTTCCTATTTTTACGGAAAGAAAATTAAAAATAGCAAAAAAAAATTTTTGCTGTATCACTAGTTCAGTTTAATTGATGATTTTTTTAATTGAAACTTGCAGCGCCCTCGGTTTCACCCGTCATCGCAAAGGATCTTTTATATTATTCCATTTTATAAGTAAATCAGGTATGAGCTATATTAATACCAAATTCTATTATATTCCATTAAGCTGTTACGGAGTTAAGTGTGGATAAACTACGCACATTCATACAAACTTTTGCATTTATAATCCAAGCAGAGACATTTTTTTTTCGAGATAATAATATGTTAATTCAAGGCATATGCTACCTCCATACCAAATTTTATTAAACTCCGTTCAGCTGTTACGGAGCTAAGTGCGTAGGTGGTACACGCTTACTGACTTACTTAACTTTTTTGTAGCCCAAATCACATCCAAATAAGTAAACTAAAGTTAAAAGTCTTAACATAAACTCAATTACCCAATCACAAAGTCGAAAAGTAACAACGTAATCTGCGAATAAATTCCACGGAACCATTACAATCGGGCTGAGCCCTAACTTTGCCAGTTCCGGGGTCTTTAACCAATCGCCCCAAGACTTCGGGTGTTGAATGGAGTCCCTCCCAAGATGTTTCAGTCTGGTAATTAAAAGATAATGAAAAACTTCAAGTGGGGAAAGTATGTAAATTAGTTTGCAAAGATTCGACCCTTGTAGGGTACAAAGACCTATTATTACAGTCTGTCTAGGATGAGAAAAGCCGTATTTGGGTTCCGAGTTCCAATAATTCTTGATTCGACTATAATTATAAGGGGTGTCTCTCGTATCGTTACCTCTAGCTTTCTCTGTATCTCCTTCTTTAAGCACTTTATGTTTGTGTTTTTCTCCTTTTTTAACGGACTTCCAAAAAGAGGCGGTTATCAATTCGACTGTATGTTTTTTTATGTATGTTTGTTACGTGATTACTCCGCCAATTTAGAATTGTTTGTGATGATATTTTTTTTGGTTGGTAGGTCTTATCTCATAGGTGGTCCCATAATTTTTTTATCAACATTGATTCAGCGCGTTTTGAAAAATCTACAAAAAAATGACGATAAGCAACGAATTCAATGTACATTGCACAGTGCCACCAACTTAGCTGTTAAGGTGGGCAAAATTGGAACTACAGTTATTTCTTGGTGAATTTCATACTTTGTTCTCCACTAGCGACGCTGTCAACTGAACAGCAAACATAGAGGATCTGTTCCTACAACAGAACTTCAAAAAAACAAAGTGTCTCCATGGCGACCGGGCCCTGTTGTTTTTCGTAAATTTTTTCAAGACCATGGATACAAAGTATTTCAGTCGTAATATTCAGTTTGTAAATGTAGGTATGTATAGTCATGAAGTCGGTTCTTATTTTTTTCTAAAAATTATAATTATTTGTATCTCTCTCTTATTCTCTCTTTTAACCACATTATCTCTCTTTTTCTCTCTTTCCCCTTTAAGCACCACTGTACTTTCTCTCTCTATCTCTTTAAACACTATATCTATTACTATTATTCAATTTTTTTTTTTAATTTTTTTTTAAGATAAAGATAAATTTATTATATTATACTATTATAGTAATTTTTAAACTTATGCAATTTGAACACATGATAATACGTGATGAGTCCTGATAAATATTTAAAATATACTATAATATTTTTAATTTTATCTGTTCTTTTTTTGTTTTGAGCTTTATTTTTCCTCTCTTTGTGTAGCCTTTGCGGCCAGCCCTAAAGTTTGGTGAGAGCCCACCAGAAGATCCGCAGCATGTCCATACGACCGTTCTAGAATTATTAACCAGGCGCTAACCATTTAAGATCCTGCTCATTTTAAATCCACTCGTTTTCACGGACCGATTTAAGTTAAGGTGGTTCGATTCACCTATGGCGGGAAATTTAAATTTTAAACAGTTTTTTTGGTCCTGGTAGCCAGGCCAGGTAATTATTTTTAAATAACACAGTGTTTGCGCAAAATTTTGGCTGTTCTTTACATTATAGTCTACAATTATTTAACAGTAACGCACCATATTACTTAAATTTGTGAATAAACCGTGTGAAACAGCAAAAATTTGATTATGCACAAATGTAAGTAATAATGGGCATTAGAGATAAATAGCTTTACATGATTTTGTAAAGAATAATAATCAATCTGCGCAAACATCATGGTTGTTTACAATAATTACCCGGCCTAGCTACAAGGACAAGAAAACTGTTTGAAATTTGAATTTCCCGCCATTTGTGAATCAAACCACC
Organism: Agriopis marginaria; assembly: GCA_932305915.1. Taxonomy (NCBI): domain Eukaryota; kingdom Metazoa; phylum Arthropoda; class Insecta; order Lepidoptera; family Geometridae; genus Agriopis; species Agriopis marginaria. The sequence continues at coordinate 1,200,395 of OW029919.1, forward strand.
TTAAGGCATTCTGCTAAATAGTCCATGAGACACATCGCTAAATCAGAACGTGCCATCAAAAAATATAGTAGCGTAGCGTAGTAGTAGAAAAGTTGCCAATCACGGTCATATATCCAAAGACGAACTAGATTGACCGCTACTTGACTTTGCTGATCTATTAATATTGACTAGTTGAGTTATACCACAAGCACTTCTTCTGTAGTTCTTCATAGTTTAGCCTCACGGGTCAGGTCTGGTCTGCCAGATTCAGGTTACAGAGATTAAGGCCACAATGTAAAATTTAATCTCTGCAGAAAGTTCGGCCAAATCGTAACTTGATTACGAATGAAGCCCAGCGAATGAAACCGTAGAGTACCACTATTTTTTAGGGTTCCGTACCTCAAAAAGAAAAAACGGAACCCTTATAGGATCACTTTGTTGTCCATCTGTCCGTCTGTCAAGACCCCTTTTCTCAAGAACGCGTAAAGATATCAAGTTGAAATTTATATCAAATACTCAAATCAACAGTTTCTTTCAGATGTAAAAAAATAAAACTTGTAAGTTTACGCGATCAAAAGATATGACCGTTTATATTGCATACTTTTGCATATTTTGCAATTTTACAAGGGAATCAAAACCTATAGGGTAGTTCCCGTTGACCTAGAATCATGAAATTTGGCAAGAGGTAATGTTTTACAGCACATGTAAAGGAATAAACCCGAAAGTCATAAATTTGAAGTTATAATATTATCATTTAAAAATAATTGATTTGCTATTATAAACCTATATTTTGTAGTTGAAATGTATGGAAGAACCTTATAGTCCACTACAAAGTTAAGTTTGTCTTTCAATATTTCAATATTTGTTTGCTGTTTTTCTGTTTGGACTCGTGCTCTGAGGTTTTCATTCAACGAAACCCTCAGAGAGCGAGTCCTACTCGCACTTGTCCGGTTTTTTCCCACTAACCTGACTTCATCTATACTATAATAATATTATAAAGAGGAAAGATTTGATTGTTTGTTTGTTTGTTTGTATTGAATAGGCTCCGAAACTACTGAACCGATTTGAAAAATTCTTTTACTGTTGGGATGCTGCACTATCCCCGGTTGACATAGGCTATATATCCCGGCTTCGCCCGTGCGAAGCAGGGGCGGCCTACTAGTTCACTATAAGTTGGTTCTTCATCATCATCATCATCCACAGCCTTCCTTATCCCACTGCTGGGTATAGGCCTCTCTATTGCTATGCCATCTGCCTCGGTCCTGTGCTAATCTAGTCCAGGTTCGACCCGCGATAGTAATAATATCGTCGACCCATCTTGCAGCTGGACGACCAACGCTCCGCCTACCTTATTTAAGTTGGTTCTTATTTGCATCAAACTCTATCTTTATATTTAAATAAACTAGAAGGCTATTGTTTCCAAGTTATTGATGTAGTATAGTCAGCAAATTGCTGGCGGGATAATAAACCCTGTCGTCGATCGATCTGTTTTCGCAAAATCTACATAATTATCTTAATGTCTAATTGACTCTTAAATTTGTTATTGTATATTTAGGAGCAATTTTAATGTACCAAAGTTAACCTTTGTTTTAAATTCTTTTCATCGGGTAAGTGCCTTTATGTACTAAACAAAATACAATCTAACTAGCACTAACTAAACTTCTTAGCTTATACAAAAAACAGTTAGCAGCGTCATGCCCTCTACCAGTTAGCAGCGTACCCAGCATGCTAGCTGCATTACCATGTTGAATGGCAATATACATACCTATATGCATTGAGCCATAAAAGTTTTTTGGGTGTATTCAAGTCACGAGTGAATCGGTTTTTTTCTAAACAAGCGTGCTCCATCGTAGACCGTATCATCGCTTAACATCAGGCGAGGTGGTGGTCAAACGCAAGCTTATTATCTATACTAATCTATACTTCTATACTAATATTATAAAGAGGAAAGATTTGATTGTTTGTTTGTTTGTTTGCATTGAATAGGCTCCGGAACTACTGAACCGATTTGAAAAATTCTTTCATTGACGGGAAGCTACACTATTCCCACCCGGGGATAGTGTAACATAGGCTATAATCTATACCCGTGCGAAGCTGGGGCGGACCGCTAGTTTATGTAAAAAAAATAAAACTATCGGCGGTATTCGAACCTGATCCATCCGGGTTTACGCCCATTAGCTGTGCAACCAATCTAAGCGTTGGTGACGCCATCTATAATTCTTGCTACCTGCAAGTAACTACTTAGCTAGAACTATACAAAGTTGGCATGTAAGTATCTTAAAAATTGAGAAACCTATACTCTTGTCCAATCCTATACCATAGAGCGGGTATAGTGATCTTTACCTAACAATTTTTATTACGTGAACCAATTTTAGTTATTTATTTAAGTCCGCCCACGCACCACACATCAATTGATTATTAATAAATTATCTTCCACAAAACACAAACATTCAAAGTTGATATGCCACTACAAAGAACAACAAGGTTACGAAAAAAAAAACCACGTAAATACATGTAAAGATAATCATCAAACATCAACAACAACAACAACATCAACAACATCGTAATCATTGTACATACATAAAAAAGGACTAAATTGTGAACATTCCTCCTTTTTAGAAGTCGGTTAAAAAGTTAAACATAAACAAAAATAAAGTAAATAGTATAAAAAATAGTAATAGTAATAATATAAAAAATAATAGTAATAGTATAAAAATAAGTAAAGGTGTGTACAGCATACATTAATATTGAGCGAAAAAAACATTTCATCATAATTTCAGGCTATCATATTCCCACTGCTGGAACACAGGCCTTTTCTCAGAGATAATAAAATGAAATAATACTAAATTTCACTACATGACATTATGCAGATGAACAGACAGACGAACAGATGGTGAAACTATATAAGGGTTTCGTTTGGTTCAGAATTCTAATAGTAGGTACATACGTAAGCACGTGTGTGTTGCCAGTGATGACATATGGTATTGAGACGTTGGCTTTTTGGAAAAACTCAGAGTCACACAGCGGGCAATGGAGAGAACTATGCTCGGAGTTTCTTTGCGAGATAAAATCCGAAACGTGGATATTCGCCAAAGAATCAGAGTCACCGACATAGCTGTTAAAATTTGCAAGTTGAAGTGGCAATGGGCAGGCCACATCGCTCGAAGAACCGATAACCGATGGGGAAGAAAGGTTCTGGAGTGGAGACCACGAACCGCAAGACGCAGCGTAAGGAGGCCTCCCACTAGATGGACCGACGACATTGTGAGAGTCGCGGGCAGTCAGTGGATGCAAAAGACAGGCTGTCGTTCAGTGTGGAGGTTAAATGGCATATGTTCAGCAGTGGACGTCTTCTGGCTGATGATGTTGATGATGATGATGAAGTAAGCAAAATAAGCGACAATTTAGAGCCTGTCGCAAAAAGTTACCTCAAAACTTTACCTACTATTTAAAGCTTTAACAATCCTAATGGTTCTTTTCCTTCCACAATTTAAACTTTAAACGTCCGCAGGTAAAAGCAAGGTAACATTTTAAAATGTATCACCTAAGTTTGTGAAAAACTGGCGACAAATAAATTCAAGTGAGCGTGGCCGAAGCAGTAATATTTTCACAATGCGTCGAGATATGCGCCTTATATTACAGGCGAAGCTTTCTGCTTACATGGAAATGTTTTATTTACTATTTAGACTTAAGCAAAACACATTTCATCATCATCATCATCAGCCTTGAGTGACCCACTGCTGGGTATAGGCCTCCCTTTGTTTATGCCACTCTCCCCGGTCTCTCGCTATTCGCATCCACTCGTTCCCGACAGTATTTCTAATGTCGTCAATCCACCTCATCCTCGGTCGGCCTGGGTTCCGCCAACCTAGTCTCGGCCACCACGCAGTTACTGCTGTTCACCACCTGCCATCATTACGTCTGGCCATGTGTCCTGCCCACATTTAGGTATTCTTAAAACAAAACACATTTAGGTACTCTTAAAACACTGTTTTAAACTATCATGATTGTTCACTAAAGTTCTATGATTATTTACGGGATATTTAGCGTGGTGGGAGCTCATTCGAAAACCTTAATAATACGGTAAATATCCCGTAAATAAACATATAACTTTACTATGTACTATTGTTGTAAGTAGTGTATTTATGTACTAGATACACTTAAATTTTGTATAGCTTTTGTAATGTACCTTTTCTCGTGCAGAATCAGATGACATAGATTGACATTTTGAGGCTGATTTCAAAACTTACTTTGCGTAAATTGGTTTTTTTTTTTTACGTTGTTTTTTTATTATTAGCGGGTGTGTGTGCATCTTTGTGTTTGTCTGTGGCATCGTGGCTACCAAACCACAGAATAGTTTGTTTTTTATTGAAAGTTGACTTGATTGGCTATGATTCTATAAAATCTGTTCAGCTGTTCAGCTTTTTATCGGGGACTTATAAAACAAACAAAAAAACAATACTAAAAAAAAGTGACAAGTTTGAGTTGCATTGAGAGTTGAGGGTTCCGTACAAACTTAATAAATATGTATGGACTATCTCCATAAGGATCAAGGACAAAAATAACTTTGTAGTTAGCAAACAAGTGCTCCCCTTACACACACAACTACAAAATGTAAGTTTGTAATAGCAAAATAATTATTTTATATGATGTAGATGATAAATTCAACATGGTGGGCGCCCCAAGATGGCAGACAAAATGTGGACATCAAATGAAAGGGTTTTCTGAAAAGAATACTAAAAAAACATGTGATTAAAAAGTTTTTTAAAATTAATAAAGCTTATTTCCTCCGACATTAGAGAAAGCTATCTGTCCGTCTAGCGCTATCTTTTGCCAGTTGGCGACTTGCTATACGATAAGCAATTTCATAAATCAATTTAAACTCCTCCGAGACTAACCTCACAACAAAAATGGAGGTGAATTTAAAAATCCATTGAATATAAATAACGTGGACACGACGTTGACTCCCGATTCACTTGCACCACGCGAGCTACCTCGGAGACACGCCTGGACCGCTGCCAAACGGAAGAGTGTACTTTGCCATGCCAAAATGGATTCCAGGGATGTCCGCACAGATAAAAAATCAATGTGAAAACTTTTAAATGTATGGGTTTGTATTTAAAGTTTATGCTTTTTTGTTCCGGTGCGACGTCGGTGGTCCCGTTAGTAAATAGAAATTCAAGCGCCAAAGTGACACTTTCAACGTGTTTTTGTGTTACCAGTTTTTTTTGTCTGCTTCTTTTGTTTTGTGTATTAATAAAAAAGTTTTTGCTGTCACAAATATTTGTGTTTTTTTTATTAGACGGTAAGTAATTTTTATTCTACTAAGGATCATCATCATCAGCCAGAAGACATCCACTGCTGAACATAGGCCTGGCCTTACTAAGGATTAGTGTACTACAATTCTGCAAAATTCTTCAACAAAAGCAATCTTATCTTGCTTTTGTAATTGCTTTTAATGATATACGTAAGGACCAAGTTAGGTTTTTTCCTAAATAGGCTTGCATAGCTGCAATCTCGCATGATGTAAAGCAATAATGCGGTCTGAGATAGAGCAACCTTACCTAGAAGAAATGTACTCGTGACTTGAAGACACCTAGTTTCTAACCATGGGGTATCAGCATCAATTATTTCGCAATTCAATAGGTTTAAGTAGTTCACGATAACCGATGGGGAAGAATGGTTCTGGAGTGGAGATCACGAACCGGAAGACGCAGCGTAGGGAGGCCTCCCACTAGATGGACCGACGACATTGTGAGAGTCGCGGGCATCCAGTGGATGCAAAAGGCAGGCTGTCGTACAGTGTAGAGGTTAAAGGGGGAGGCCTATGTTCAGCAGTGGACGTCTTCTGGCTGATGATGATGATGATGAAGTAGTTCACGTAGTGGAAAGTAGAATCAAAGAGCTTCGTTCAAGGTTTTGTAATGTCAACCATGAAACAATGTCGCTATTTCATATTTTTTAAGGACAGGAGGGAATTAGATGCAATGCACACTTTCCGAAATGTATCCGATAAAAATCAAGGTGTGTGCAAGCTTATTGCCAAGCCTGTCATTCTTATTTAGATGAACATGGGAGTTACGGGGACAGAAACAATCTCGATCGCTTTAGATTCGGCCCACTGCCCTTTTAGCCTAGACTATAGGGCAATTCTCCTGACACAAGAAAACCCATTACAATAAAAGCATTCTATAATCCTACATTTGTGCGAGCCAATCTCAAATTACCGTATCAACTGCGCGCCGTCCTCCCTTCCATTAATCAAGTGATAGGATGTAGCGCGCAATGTAGGTCGTCCATTACTTTATTGTCTGCCAGGTGCATGTCGGCGAGGGGTTAAGCTGGTGGTACATTTGTCAATGTAAGGCGATAATGGTATTGGATAAGCGTAACTTAATTTGCACTTTCAGGTGTAAGCAATGTCAGTACAATGTTTCAAGTGTATAAATAATAAAAGGTAGAAAGTATAAGCTAATCGCTTAAGCCAAGTGAAGTGAAATTAAAAGCCAAGTGAAGTGAACAACAATAAAAGGCAGAAAGTATGAGCTAATCGCTTAAGCCAAGTGAAGTGAATAACAAATATAAAAATAATTAAAAAAAAAAAATACAGCCGGCTTGGAGATACGATGCCAATGACAGACACACAGATATACACGTTAAACTTTTAACACCCCTCTGTTTGCGTCGGGGGATAAAATAATTTAACAGTGAGTTACATTTTTCTTCTTAGATCTTTGAATTTCTGCTACTTGGTGCTTTGCTTGTAGGTGGCCATTATGGTAATGAAATTGACTAAAATATTTTGACTATAAATTTAATATTATTATTTAAAATCGACAAAAAATTGGCTACTGTCTACGTGAAATTTAGTCACCCCGGAATACCACAAAATTAACCCAAGAAACATTAAAAAAATACAAATTTCTCAAACCCCAATGGCAATTCAGCAACCTAATTAAAAACACAGCACTGCCAATTTCTGCTAAAATTTTCAATTCAACGGTATCATTTTGTAGAGAGTTAATTCCAAGGAGCCGTTATAATGATTTTAATTCGGGACACGTGCCTTTTAGAGCCTTATTAAATGGAGCTGAGAATCCCCCAGCTAATTACGAAGTTGCTATTTCGCTCCGTGTTATCATTACCATGATACGTGGCCTCATTAGTTCGATTTAAGATATGAAAAGGTCGCTGTAATAGGCCTGGTTCAAAGTGAGAGATGTGGGAGCTATCCTATTATTAAAATGTGCCTTATAGGGATGTTTTTGCTGCTGTGGTCTAATCTAATCAATTTATAATACGACGGTCATCATCATCTTCATCATCATAATATTGAAGTGTGGAAAATGCTGTTTTTAAAAATACTGCAGGCCTAACACGGGCCGTGGACAGATTATCTTTCCACCGTTTTTATCCCGCGAGAAAAAAATATGAATATGCTGTTGGTCTTAAATAAACATAAAATAAATAAAATAAAATAAAAAAGACAAACGTATCCATATTATAGCTTTGTCGCGTCATAGAGAAATATACTATACTAGGTCGCGTCTAGGCGTGGATAAAAACGGTGGAAAGACAATTTATCCACAGCCCATGCTAAGCCTGCTGGTTGGTTCCGTTGACGGTGTTGCTAGTGCTCAAATATCGAGCTTCAGCTACACCCTTGATAGAGTCACTAATAGTAAAATGAGTTCCGATTTCCAATTTTGTAAATGTCACTGTCCGTGACTGACTTGCCCAACCAACGCTTCTTGAATTAACTGCATTATATAAATAAAATTAATTATTGATTTTTAAAAAAACCGACTTCAAGACTATAACTATACATACATGTATTGTACAAACTTAACTATAAATTAGAAAATAATATTTAAATTACTTCAAAGCAAAGAGCATTAAAGGACAATTTATCAACGAAATTATTGATACATAATATACCTATTTACAATAGGCATGATGACTAATATTTTTTTTATTACCTCATAAAAAAGCTGATCATAAATAGACATGAACAACAACAAAATTGAAATTAGTTCAAAAATAAATAAGATACAAGCATTTTAATTTCTTGCTAGACAGAGAGCGCACTATACTGAGCCGTGACGTCACGGCTCAGGCGCGTCATACAAATGCTATACTAACAGACGCTCTGCGAGAAAGGGATAGAGAATCCCTTCGCCATCCCTACCTAACTTCAAACACTCATATCTAAGAGATTTATCAGCCAATTTAAATTATTTTTTCAGTATGTGTAATGTATTTAGTTATATTTATCGCTAAGCCAGTTATTTGTAGTAAATTAAACATTAGAACACATGCCTATTTATAATCACTTATTTTTGGAGTCGGTGCCAGCCAAGAAGGACAGCTTAATCCTACCTTTGTAGGAAAACACTTTTAAAAAACTACAGTCTATTTGTATATATTTTCTGCACTTTGCTGCCTTGGATTTTACTTTTGGTACCTGTAGCTGTACAGCTAGTAATATCGCGTCAAGCTAGTGTGGCTAGGTTGTTATTTAAAAAATCTCACTTTTTTGACATCAGTATTCTTGTAGGCTTGTTAACGAAAAATCAGTATTGTTGGTATATGGTTTGGTATGTATTGGGTAAAATATTTTTTATAGTTAGACCATTGACGACCAATGTAACTTTAGATACAATTGTGTTTAGTTAAGTATTTAAAGCAACAACAATAGAACAAAATTCCGATTCAGTTATAAATTATTCTTCGAAATTGAAACGTTTAAAACGGAAACGTTTTGCCTTAACACAAAAACAACTCTGTGCAATTTAATTTAGATACAAAATTAATTAAAACAAAGTTTAAATTTATAGAATTAAATGTTATATAAATTAACTCCATTACTTTATACTTCAGTAATATTAACACTTTAATAGACTTTTTGTTATTTTGTTATTAAGCCAATAAGTTTCAAACTCCAAATCCAACTATCTCTAGGTGAAATTCACGTTGATCCGTTGCTCTGTTGTTGCGTAAAAGAGAAACACTAGTATGATTTTATTAATTACGTAGTTTTCACACATTTTGTTTATCATCATCATCAGCCAGAAGACGTCCACTGCCGAACATAGGCCTCCCCCTTTAACCTCCACACTGAACGACAGCCTGCCATCTGCATCCACTGGATGCCAGCGACTCTCACTATGTCGTCGGTCCATCTAGTGGGAGGCCTACCTACGCGGCGTCTTCCAGTTAGTTTCTGATTTTGTTTATATGACACACGAATTACTCACGTAAGATTAAGTCAGCTACTCTGACTATTGTTTGCATTCGGCGGTCTTTTTCAAGGTGAATGCACGCACGCGACTCCGTCTTGCTTTGAATTTTGTTTGTTTTGTTATTGTTTTGACAATCGGTTAAATCTTACGTAGTAATTCTTGTATATTTATAAACCAAATATTATACTAAACGCATTACCATCTGAGTCGTCAGGTCATAAATCATTGATCATCACATCTCGCTCGCACCCACATGTCATATCTGTCTATCTCGCTCGCACTTACAGGTCTTATGGTATAACGTTTATTGCTCGACGACTCAGTTGGTAACGCGGTGACTACAGTATGATGTTTTCGTAACTTCCTTTTCAAAGCCACTGGAAACATTACAATAAAACTCAAACCAAATTCTGTTTATTTTGTTTTTGTTACCTGAATCAAATTAACTAATGGTATTGACTCTCCTTGTACTTGATTATTGAGTATTACTAGTAAGTTTAGTGTTATAGGTAGTATAAATAAAACGCGATAGTATAAACTCCAGTATTTTATAGTCTAAGTAATGTAAAAGAAATAAAATATGTAACTGAAAGTAGTGAAGTTTACAACAACGCCAGGTATGGCATAAAGCTGTTTCAAGTTACGACTTTATTCACTGCTCGGAGAAAATAATGTAGTTGTAAGATGTAGAAGACTCAACGGATTGTCAATTGTCATAAAAGTAATATTTCACGCTCTTTTTTAGGGTTCCGTACCCAAAGGCTAAAAACGGAACTCTATGCATATGATATCTGTATGTCTGTCCGTCTGTCTGTCCGTCTTTAAACTTAGTCTTAAAGGTCCTGTTGCAAGGGGCTTGTTGTAAAACACCCCGTTATTTTTTGCTTTTTTATTATTTCTTAGTTAATCCGCCGTAGCATTACATATTCTGTGAAAATTTCAACTGGATATCTATTACGGTTCGAAGATACAGCCGTTTAAAGGTAGGACAGACGGACAGACAGACAGACATCGTGAGCTTAGTAATAGGATCCCGTTTTTACCCTTTTTTATTTTTCATTCATCATTCATTAGCAGCCATTAAATGTCCACTGCTGAACAAGGCCTCCCTCTTAGAGAGGGGTGTTGCCATAATCCCCACGCTTGGCAGGCGGCTTGGAGATCGCAGTACGTTCACCGTGTACTAACAGGACGCGGCTGCCCATCCTACGGTGGTTCTGGTCGCAGTTTTTTTATTTTTTATTTTTATTGTTTATTTATTCTCCACGGACTCCTGGGTCCGTGCCCTTGGTCAACTTTTAACATATATTTTTTTAACTATATTTGATGTAACATAAAACTAATGACTAAAGTAAGATGGATACCCTTTGGGTACGAAACCCTAAAAAAGAAGAGCAAGTGAGCCCTGCGGTGGAGTCGACAACTCACTCTTAAATCCCGCTACAACGGTTAACATCAATCTCTGAATTATGGAGCTCGATGAATATTTCAAAGGGAATTCTAAATCTAGTTTAATTGAGAACTGCGGTGCTGTGAAATTGTCGTGGAGAGGACTGTCAGTTATTGCGCTGGTGACATGCTGACTGCTCCAGATTATAATAACTCGGAATTTAAATTTTATGCGCTGACAGTTTTACACTGATTTCCACCAATCTCGGATTTTGCGTTTATTTGTTACTAATTACTAACGCTTCGCGGTTTTTCGACTTATCTCACAATTTACGAACACCAGCAGAGCAAGCTACCGTTTTTTTTTTTCTTCTTCCCCGTATTGGGGCTTTTGGCTCCGCATGATTGACGCAGTTGCCATATACAAAGTACCGTTCTTTATCTATCCTCAAATTTGACAGTTGAGATCGTCAAATACGATAAAATGCCAAATGATCGGCATTCGCTGTGATCGATTCTATGGCATTTTATCGAATTTGGCGATCGACAAAAAATGGTACTTGCACTGCTGTTCTGATAAACTGCTTAGTATTTGAAAATCGCAGCGTAGGGAGGTCTCCCACTAGATGGACCGACGACATTGTGAGATTCGCGGGCATCCAGTGGATGCAAAAGGCAGGCTGTCGTTCAGTGTGGAGGTTAAAGAGGGAGGCCTATGTTCAGCAGTGGACGTCTTCTGGCTGATTATGATGATGATTTGAAAATCAAAGAATTTACTAAGTTAAGGTAAATAGAGGGCAGGTGTAGACATAGACATAATTTATATGTGGCACAAAAATAAAATGAACACAATATACAATACAATGGAAAATAAAAATAAAACTAAATTAGAGCTTATGCTTAGGGCTTGGAGTGGTGCCCTAATTTAAAAAAAAAACATAACAGGTAAGTAAAAATTCGACTCCCAGAGGTTCTCGAGAAGGTGATGTAAGGATAATACCTTAAGAATTCTTTTGAAAGTCCGTTTATAGTAGCCATTTGTGGCAAATATTAGTGAAATATGTAAATAGTATTTTTTTATATTTGTAGATGTTCCACACTTTTTTAGACCGACAGAAAAGCAATCGTAGCTTAAATGGAATGAGCACACGGGGCGTAAACCTGATGGTGCAGGTTCAAATCCTGGTGGTCATCAAATTTTTGCTATGATATTTAAATAGTAAAATTTAATTTTTACCCTCGCTAAGCGATTTTGTCTTAACAGTAATCTAGCACAACGTCAGTGAGCCCAATCACTTCTCACAGCATCCGGTATGCAATCTTGTTAATTTGATTTGTTGATTTCTTGTTGACAGTGCAAGGGAATTGTGGTGCAACCCAGTCCTGTTTGATTTGTGGTGACCTTCGTTATGAACCACGACAACTGTGCTGACCTGACCACACCTGGACTGTTTGGAATAGATCTATGATTAATTGAATCTTGACGGCCAGGAACTATATTACGATTTTATTTATATTACACGGGAATTACTCACGTAAGATAAAGCCGGTTACTCCGACTATAGTTTCAACCGAAAACTACATTATTATTTTTTATGTATAGTTTTTGAGTGCAAAGCGAGACGCAGCCGCGCGCGCGCATTCACCTTGAAAAAGGCCGTCTAACGCGGTTGAAACTATAGTCGGAGTAACCGGCTTTATCTTACGTGAGTAATTCCCGTGTAATATAAATAAAATGTGTGAAAACCACGTCAGTTTCAATAATTATATTACGATTTTTGGTACACTCAAGATTGACTTTATCTCTCTCACTCCCTTAGTTAAGTTGAGCTGACTTTACCCGAACGAGTATCTGAGCGTGATGGTCACGCGAATTCAGTACATTTCCCACCACAAAAAGTGCTCTACGTGCCTAAAGAAGTTTTTTTCTCTTTTTAATGGTTGACTGGAATTGATTGGTTTTAGCGATAAGGCCGCCACTTGTGGCACTAGTTCGTAAGTGTTATCTATCTGTATGTAATTTTTTATTTCTGGTGTTCACAATAAAGAATTTCTATCTATCTATTTCAAAAAATTATATTCGAGAAATGCTGCATATAAAATCTATTTCACTTTTAACTGAACACATTTTTTTTTAAATATAAATAATAGGCTTGCGCTTGACCGCCAACTCGCCTGATGTTAAGCGATGATGCGGTCGACGGTGGAGCACGCTTGTCTAGAAGAAACCGATTCACTCGTGATTTGAAGACACCCAGATTGTATCTATCGGGGAACACCCATTCAGGCAGCGCATTCCACAGACTAGCAGTTCGCACAATAAAAGTGGAATCAAAGCGCTTCGTTCGGGTTTTCGATACCAACCATAAACCATAATTAGACATGAAGATCAGATGCACACTCTCCGAAATGTATTCGATAAAAGACCGATAGACTAGCAACTTTACGCCGATGTTCAAGACTAAGGAACACATAAAACAAAACATCTTTATCGATCGGCAGTGGCTGTAATCAAAATTTCAATCTGCTTTCCCTGTAACAAAATTTTTAATAACCTCGCTACAATACACAATCTATAATCAAAGACGTTGATAAGTCTGAGACAACGTTCGTCGCTGTAATGCAAGCGTACGGCTCAAAGTTTTAACAACGTCGCCAAGTTTGGACAAACTTTTCAATTGGGACAATTCGCGGGTCATGCCACTGCTGCCGTCACCGCGCCGGTAGAAGTAGGTATTATATTATTATAAAACGCGGTGTAAGAACCAGATGAACGTATCTACCAAAAATTCGAAAATCGTTTTTTTTTTCATAAATGTGTCTTAAATGTGATCCTGCATGATGTGCCAAAACGACGTAACTGTACAGTCAATATTACACTAATTCAATAGTAACGTAATAGTAAAAAACACACTTTTTATTTAACTAGAAGAACGTAACTTGAATACCGTTAAAAACTTTTCAATTGGTTGACATCATAGGTAATGCAAAAAGAACGTATGGGCAAAAGTTTCCTTGGATCTTAAACTATTTCTCGGTTGACAATTTGAAGCAAGCCTTAACAACGCATAAGCCTTATACGTTATTTTGGCTTTAAAATAATTATTGCTTATCGATGTTAATTTTATAAACCATATTAGCGTATGTTTTTTTGCCACTTATATTAACTTCCCAAATAACATAATCTTAATACGCAAAGGTAAACTATTTCGGAATAATTAAAAGCCAAAATAACGTATATCAACAAATTAAAAAAAAAAAAAAAAAAAACTATAATAAGTGCACATAATTTTTTTCTTGTATGTTTATGAGTTCTCTAATAGTATGAGTGAATTTCTGTATATTTTTTTCGTTTGTCAAATATATATTATCTTTTATATAACACTACAAAGTTCAAAAGAGTGAAATATGGACAGTTTTTTAGCTTCATCAAAACCCGCGTGAGGATTCATTATCAATTATTATAACACCGGTTTGCACTCACGATTATAAACAACGAAAACATAACATAATCAACATAAACATAATCGTGAGTGCAAACCGGTGTTATAATAATTTATAGTTTTTTAGCTCTCCTGTAAAATTGTAAAAACGTAGATACGCTCATCTGGTTCTTACACCGCGTTTTATAATAAGAGTACTTGGCGATGTTACTTGAAATATTGGTATCATTGCTTGCTTCATTATCGTGTGTGCTTGGCCTTGTGTGATGTTTTTGGTCGCTTTTTTTCATGTTTATATATAAAAGTTGCTGCCACAACTGAAACAGTAACATTTGTAGCAGCATTAGGATGCATAAAAGTTTCGGCTATGATCGAAATACACAAATAAACAAATACACACTTTGTACTACGACTATACACGACTACGACTATGACACCCTTTTTTGTCGGGAGTTAAAATATACAGTCTTGACTATCTTCTGTCTTCTATATCATCATCATCATCATCATCATCGGACTTGAATGACCCACTGCTGGGTATAGGCCTCCCTTTGTTTATGCCACTCTCCCCGGTCTCTCGCTATTCGCATCCACTCGTTCCCGACAGTATTTCTAATGTCTTCAGTCCACCTCATCCTCGGTCGGGCTGGGTTCCGCCAACCTAGTCTCGGCCACCACGCAGTTACTGCTGTACCTGCCATCATTACGTCTGGCCATGTGTCCTGCCCAGACAGTCTATATATAATTATATGAAAGCGAAATTCATCTACACACTCATCACGAAATCTCAAAAATTACTTGACCTACGAAGCTGAAATTTGGCAGATATATCTCTCATGGGATGTTGAGGTGCGCTAAGAAAGGATTTTGTGAAAAAGCCGAATTGAGGGGGGTAAATGGGGACTGAAATTTATATGAAAGTCGCGTACAAAATCGCGGGCAACAGCTAGTAAATAATATAAGGTAAATTGCCAAATGTTTTTATTCAACCCAGTTGAAAGTTGAACAAAACAAAGTATTTCACTTAAGAGGTCGTATGAAGAAACATTTTAGTGCATCGTAAATGCGGAACGTTTGACAAAAATGGTCGCGCAATAGACGAGAGATCCTGTGCTGTGACCACCAATTACGTACTTGGGAGAAAGATTGACTAAAATACGGAAAAACTAAAAATACATTTAGTCGAAAAATGTAGTTACGAAGTTATTTTGATGGCATGTTGCAATTCAAATTCATTTATTTCAGGTTATGACACCCATACCATAATTATCCATAACTAGCTGAATCTTGCGGTGTTACTCGCGATTTTCCAGTTTTTCCGCATTTCTGGAAGAAAAACTATGTCCGCCCTTATGATGTACACTACCATCCTGCCAAATTTTGCAAAGATCGGCCTAGTCGTTTAGTCGAGACATGGGAACAAACAGACAGAGAGACTGAGTTACTTTTGCTTTTATAATATTAGTAATGATAAGGATTTGACAAAAATTTACACTACAACAAATAATATGATGTAAAAAAAAGTCAACATAAAATTAAAATAAAAAACATTTAAAAACACTACGTGTTTCTCACAGCAATGCCGGAGGAAAGCACTAGTGAATCGGTTTCTTCTAGGCAAGTTTGCTCCATAATTTTTTATATTATATATTTATAATAGGCTTGTGTTTGACCGCCAACTTGACTGACATCATTGCTTAACATCAGGCGAGTTGGCTGTGAAAGATAAACCCACTAATCCTATCATTCAATAATAATAAAAAGCAGTCTAATCTGGTCGCTATAATTTTCAGGACGGTGTTAGAGCTGGCCCGAACTCTATACCAAAAACACATTAGGTAATAAAAAAGTTAAGTTTAATAAATAACTGGACTAAGAGCTTTTGGTAGAGTTATTTTATTTTTCATGGAAAACAAACAGTTGCTTACCAACGCGGTAGATATGCGATATGTGTTATGGCAAAATATCTCTTAGTATACATAAATATCATCTTTTTGTTTTCATTACACTGAAATCACTCAAGTAAGATTAAACCGATTGCTCCGGTTATAGTTTCAGCCGTATTCGGATGTCTTTTGAAAGGCAAGTGCACATTTTTTTATAGTAGATAGGCTTGCGCTTGGCCGCCATCTCGCCTGATGTTAAGCGATGATGCGGTTCACGATGGAGCACGCTTGCCTAGAAGAAACCGATTCACTCTCGACTTGAAGACACCTAGATTGATTAGATTTTTTTATAACCGTTATCTATATCAATACTTATATTATAAAGAGGAAAGATTTGATTGTTTGTTTGTTTGTTTGCATTGAATAGGCTCCGAAACTACTGAACCGATTTGAAAAATTCTTTCACTGACGGGAAGCTACACTATCCCCGGGTGACATAGGCTATAATCTATACCCGTGCGAAGCTGGGGCGGACCGCTAGTTAAACAATATAGCTCTTAAACAGCTTTACAAGCCCTAAAACATACTTCCAAAACTCTCCCAATACAGTAGACACCCCATAACACTTACAGCAGTCCCAAACAAGTGATTAACAATCAATGGTCAGTGCGAGCTTGGGACTGTCAAATACAACCGTATACGATGCCCGGAGCCGTATTCAATGACCTACAGTGCCGTATACTCGATGAGCAAGGACGGGGAGTGTATTAAGGTTTTTTTTTAAATTAAAGGAGATTAAGGATAATTAAAGCTATTTTCTTTATGTCGTTTTTTTGAGAAAACTATGGACGGTGAATGTATAATGTTTGTGCCTTACCCCGGTGTACGTTATACGTGCTATTATTGTTGTCTTTTTTGGCCCCCGAAGCCCGCCCTTACGTTTATGGCTTAACGAATGCTGTTTTTTTAAGAAAAAAAAACATTCAATACCTATTTATTGTGCGACACGTTGTTACGATTGAGCTACGTCACAAGTGTTACGTCGCTACGGTTGAACTATGTCCCAAGCGCTACGTTGCTACAGTCAAAATATGCCACTAACCTTACGTTGCTACAGTCAAGCCTTGGCACAAGCGCTACGTTGTTACAGTCAAAATACGCCACAAACCTTACGGTGCTACAGTCAAGCTTTGGCACAAGCGCTAGTTGCTACAGTCAAAATATACCACAAACCCTACGTTGCTACAGTCAAGCCTTGGCCCAAACGCTACGTTGCTACAGTCAAGCTATGCACAAACGCTACATTGCTGCAGTCAAGCTATGCACAAGCGCTACGTTGCCACAGTCAAGCTATGCACAAGCGCTACGTTGCTACAGTCAAGCTATGCACAAGCGCTACGTTGCTACAGTCGAGCTACGCACAAGCGCTACGTTGCTACAGTTGAGCTATGCACAAGCGTTGCGTCGCTATTTTGTTATGGATGTAGATAGATTGATAGACAGATAGAAAATCTATATTGTGCAAACCAGAAATGAAAGTATAGATAAAAAAACTTAAGAGTTAGTGCCACAAGTGGCAGCCTTAACGCTAAAAGCGATCTTTTCCAGAAACCATTGGATGCATAGAATTCACGTATAAGTTAGACGGGAAAAGGGTGTAAATTGATATTTCCGTTAGTTAATATAACACACGACTGTTTAGGAGCAGTTTATAATACCAAACACATTTTCAAAATCTCGATAACTGTATTTTCGAAGGCTTAAAGCGAATAATACGTATGTAATGCTTTTTCTGTATCCGTCGGTATACCCACCCCAAGTGGCACCCTGACTACGCCCACGACATTAACATTGTCACCCTACAGCCCCTAACTGTAACGCGGGTTTGCGTTTACGCTAACTCGTTATGTGAAATCGTGTGTTATCCTTAAACGTAGTTTTAACGGTTCCCGTTATAGTTGCGGATGAGAAAGTCGGCTTGCGTTTTATGTATAGAATATCGAGTGTAACTAAGTTTGAGAGTCAAAAGTTTTAGTATAATAGTTAGTTTTAGCTAATATCTATTAAATTTTCTTGAGCTCAAGGCTTAGGCTCAAGTTATTCGAAACCTACATCTGTAAGCACACACACACACACTCACACACAAACATCAGCGGTAATAACACGTTCACTGCTGGACAAAGGCCTCCCTATTTTTTTTGTTAAATTTTTCATGACCGTGTATTCAATGTCCTTTAGTCGTAATATTAAACATGTTTACATAGTATTAAAATCGTCAAACAAGTCATAGTCACAGTCAGAGTCACAGAAAAGAAAAAATATTTGTATAAATTAGAACGCCTGTCAAGGCATTTTTGTAAGGCTTTTTTTGTAGCCAGTTGCACCCGTATAAACGAAATGTCATCATCATCATCATCATCATCAGCCAGAAGACGTCCACTGCTGAACATAGGCCTCCCCCTTTAACCTCCACACTGAACGACAGCCTGCCTTTTGCATCCACTGGATGCCCGCGACTCTCACAATGTCGTCGGTCCATCTATTGGGAGGCCTCCCTACGCTGCGTCTTCCGGTTCGTGGTCTCCACTCCAGAACCTTTCTTCCCCATCGGTTATCGGTTCTTCGAGCGATGTGGCCTGCCCATTGCCACTTCAACTTGCAAATTTTAACAGCTATGTCGGTGACTCTGAAACGTCAGTTATTTGAAATCAGTTAGCAGCTGTGATGCGGACAAAGAACTTTGAGACGTAACCCAAAAAGGTAAGGTCCAAGTTCTTTGGATGCGGAGTTCGATGCGTTGACATACATGAGAATGTTCAAGCAAGATTCTGTCATAATACCTGGCGACAGATTTTCCTTCTCATTTCCGTTCTATTTACTTCTCTTTTCTGTGGTCAGAGTCAAGCAAAGTAAGTCACGGTAAAGTGAAACTCATGCCTCTGTAAAGTGGTGGAGACTTTACAAGCGGCTCCTATGGAGTTTTGGAAACAACATGAAAATACATGTTTCACCTCGTTATATCACTTGCCCACACTCGAGTACGATTACGAGCACTTAATAAATAATAATTCACCATTTACTACACATTAACACTCGAAAATACATAAGTTTAGTTTTTTTTTTTTAATATATATATTTTTTTTATAGTAGATAGGCTTGCGCTTGGCCGCCATCTCACCTGATGTTAAGCGACGATGTGGCCTACGATGGAGCACGCTTGCCTAGAAGAAACCGATTCACTCTCGACTTGAAGACACCCAGATTGTAACTAACGGGGAAAACCCATTCAGGCAGCCAATTCCACAGACTAGCAGTTCGCATAATAAATAAGGAATCAAAGCGCTTCGTACGGGTTCTCGGATCATCAACCATAAAGCGGTGTCGATTCTTCGTACCCACTCTGGCAGTCCGATAGAAAAATGGGCAGGAGGGAATCAAATCATGCAGATCTGTAGCATACTCTCCAAAATGTATCCGATAAAAAAACATATCTTTATGCTCGCGATAGAGATCAGTGCTAGTAACATGAAGTAATAACGAGGTTTTTGATTTGAAAGTGACATTATTAACTAAACAACATACAAGCTAAAACTACAAATACGGTTAGACTGCCCATAGACCGTTGAAGGTCTAAAGACAATCAAATGCTCAAGCCCACTACCAGTTGGCAGCGTTGATGTGACACATCTGTTGGCGCACCTTGGCTTTGCTGACTGGTATGCCGTAACGGACATGACGTCATGTTTCACATCTGCCAGGATGAACCCACAGAAGAGATCCAATAAGCTAGTGAGTAAATCCCACAGAAAAGAAAAGAAACATTTCCAGAACGGCTGTCAAGGCATTTTTGTAAGTTTTGTATCCAGTCGAAACCATTTAAACGAAACGTCAGTCATTCAAAATCAGTTAGCATCTGTGATGCAGAGTTCGACGCGTTGGTCTAAATAAGAATGTTCAATCAAGGTTCACTCATGATGCCTGGTAACAGATTTTCCTTCTCATTTCTGTTCTATTTACTTATCTTATCTGTGGTAAATCCCATCGAAGAAAAACCACCAAGAACATCAAGACCACTGGACCACACTGGTCCACGGAGGGAGCTGAGATGCCGCCGGTCAGATAGCAGCAGCTGGACGCTGGCCTCTCCAACACCCTGATACGCCGAGACCAACGGACCATATCGGTCTGCCTGGATGGACAGTACCGGATGGACGCTTGCCCCGCCCACTTCCTTGAGGGCTATTGTTCCTCAACGCCCAGTCTGCAAGGAGTTTCACACTTCGTCACCGATTTGCTTCATCATTCATCTGCCAGGCGTCCCGTGACGGTCAACTTTTTTTCCGTAGTAAGGTCTTGCCTCCACCCTGTACACAGGTTTAATTTGAACACTCATAACTTGGACCAACGTGCGAGGAAACAAAGAAAGTTATTAATGTTTGTGCCCATTGTCTTCAATTCTGACAACCACCAGTCTAACAAGAACTTCGAGCTGTAAGCAAAGCCCTACTTCAATCTGAAGACGGTGAGGCCTACCTGACTGGTCAGCGTTGTCTGCTAAAATATAACAGTTTTCTATTGTCCACGGAGAGAGGAAAGATTCTTTTCGGTACAGTTTATTTTGTTCGGTTTCAATTGCAACGCTTTGTCTGATAAATTGTGTTGATTGACGATGTTAGAATGAAGGGCTTTCAGTTGAGAGCTCGTCTATTTCTGGATATAATGAATGATGAGCACGCATTTTGTTTTACATCTTTTGAAGCAATCACTTCAAGATCGTCTTTTTTGTAAAGGTCGCGCTACACTGGTCGCTGTTTGTAATTCCGAACACATACAAATTTTCGTAAAGCTGTGGTAGCCCATTTGGGAGACCGCTAGACTTGAAAGCGTGAGTTCGCGGGTTCAAACTACGCGGTAATGAGCTCTTTGGAGCTTATGTACGGATTTTCATACCACTGGCTTTTCGGTGAAGGAAAGCATCGTAAGGGAAACCTGCATACGTACGGAGAAGGAATTGAATGGAATGGCGTATGTGAATCCACCAACCAGCACTGGGCTAGTGTGGTGGATATGGCCCAATCACACTTTCGGGGGTAGGCTAAAAGTTCAGCAGTGGACTGTTAAAAGGCTGATTATGATGACACATTTTCGTCTATAACATATTTCAGAAGTTGAAAAAAATTGCGATACTTGACTTTTGCAAGCGAATTCCTGCTGCTCGAACAATTGCGGCAAGCTCAATCCAGATTTAATATTCATTGTGAAACCGATCAGTGCATGTTCAATGGGCATATTAATAATTAGCTGTTGCCTGCGAATTCGCACGCGTAGACTTTTTTGTAAACTTTCAACGCTCTCTTGCCTCCCTTAACTCAGCCCTTTCGCTAAATCCTTTTAGCGGATCTTTACACACCAAGAAATCTGCTTACCTGCCAAATTGCAGCTTCGTTGTATTAGTGGTTTAAGAAATTTCGTAAAGAATATTATTTTAATATAAACAATAGGCTTTCGTTTGATTGCCATCTTGCCCGATGCTGTGTTATGGTGCGGTCTCAGAGCAAGCCATCAAAAGTCATTCATACAATTTGCGCCTAGGATTGGTCCGCTCGAAATAGATTATGCTGATAATTTTGAATCATTTCATCAGGGGGGGTAAGGATGAGCTGTCATTTGGTTATATTCTCATTGGTGTACCAGTGTACACCCATAGGGATCAAAGGGGTCAGCAAAAACAACCTAAAATATGACAAAGATAAAATATTGTCTTTGTTTTTGTCATACTACGATGAACGATCATTCCTGGTATTGACAACCGGAAATCAAATCCAGTTATATTCTTCATCCTATTTTTTTTCGTTTCTTTTTTCTTATTATTTTTTATAGGTTTCGGCATCGCACGTTTTGTGCATTTGCCAGTTATAAACAATTGAAACATTTTCATGTTTGATTAAATAAATTAAAACAAGTCATAGTCAGAGTCAAACAAAGTAAAGTCTAAGTCCAAGTCATGCCCTGGTAAAGTGGTACTTTAATAAAAAATGAAACTTTACTAAAAGCTTTTATGGAGTTTTGGAAACAACACGAAAAGACACATTTCACCACGTTAGATCACTAGCCCAGATTTTAGCTCGTCCATGAAAACTTTAAAAAAAAACCCCAAATAAAACAAGTTGAGAAAAATTACGCAAACATGATTTTTTACGTTGGCGCCAAAACTTTAATCCTAGTTGTTGTTTTTTTTTTTATAATAGGTAGGTTAGGGTTTGGACGTCATCTCGCCTATGTTCTGATGTTAAGCGACGATGCGGTCTACGATGGAGCACTTTTGCCTAGAAGAAACCGATTCACTCTCGACTTGAAGTTGTTGCACTATACAAAAAATTTTGAAACTATATAAATATATTTATTTATTTCATCATCATCATCATCAGCCAGAAGACATCCACTGCTGAACATAGGCCTCCCCCTTTAACCTCCACGCTGAAAGACAGCCTGCCTTTTGCATCCACTTGATGGACCGACGACATTGTCAGAGTCGCGGGCATCCAGTGGATGCAAAGTGGAGGCCTCCCTACGCTGCGTCTTCCAGTTTGTGGTCTCCACTCCAGAATTTATTATTCATAATTTATTTATTTATTGAAATAAAATAAATAAATATATCAATTTGACCTATGACTTGCTAACGTTAAGCAAGTCATAGGTCACCTCTTTAGTTCGGTAGATCTGTAGTACATTACCCCGTTCAAACAAAACTAAGTATTTCCCGACAAACTAATATACTCATCCAAACCCAGTGAAGCATACCAAATCACAATAAAAGCCCCCCGAAACCGCCAGTCACCGAAGCCGTCTCAGGCCATTATACAAAGAAATAATATTTTTACACCGTCCTTACCCACTGATCCTGGTTTACTTATTCATGTACCCGTTTAGGGGACATATGAAAGGGCCCCTGAAACGTTTTACAATTGCCCCCAAACGCCCTCTGTGGTGTATTTGAAGTGAATTTGTTATGTTTATCGGAGCACGCTGTAACTCTATGGATGCCCTGAATGTAAAGTCGAATTTAGACGAACAAGAACTTAGATGAATTACTTTAATTCGAGTTAGTAAAAGCGTAATTTCTGAGTTAGCTTTGGTGTCTGTAAAAGTTCTAGCTGATTAGTTACTTGCAGGCAGCGAGAATCATTGATGGAGTCAACATTCTTAGATTGGTTGCAAAGGCAGCTCAAGAATTTGGCGCACAGGTACGCGACCAAAGCTTACTGGTTAAAGCAATTGAGACGTAAAACCCAGATGGCACAGCTTCAAATCCTGCCACTTGTATTTTTTAATTGGTTCACCATGTTGGTCCAGTTTATGTTGGTAAATATCATATATCTTTGAACTTTTGATGTTCTGGTTTACTCACGATGTTTTCATTCACCCTTTAGAGCGATGGCATCGAAAGTGCTATGATTTATTTAAGTATTAAATAAGTCATTGGTGCAGCGCCAAGGATCGAACCGGGTGCCGTCAGATTGTAAAGCTATTATAACATTTAAATAGCAAAAACTTTTTGCAATTTACGTATAAATGGCCAAGCTACACGAAGCTTGCAAAGTTGCCGTCATGTTTGAGGTTGATTTGCTTTAGTGAACTTCTGCAAGTTTCTTGCAAGTGTAAATATTGCTTATTTCCATAGGTACCCTATATATATATAGGTAAGTGTTATGGATACTCTGGGAGTGTAGAAGGTAATGCAGCATTAAATGTGTCATATAAAATGGAGCAAGGGTCTTGTTTTCGTAGGACGTGAATTTAAGACGATCCTCTCAAGGGTTGGTAAGGTGTGGTAAGGGCTTAATAATTTACAGAAGTAAGGTATTGATAAGGCCCTTTAAGTTTATTGTAGACACTTAGAAAAACAAGTGTTTTTAAGTTAAATTTCATCTCTCCTCCAGTGTTTGGGTTTTTTTTGTGAAGACTTGAGTCGTCAGTCCTAAAATATTGGGGCTGTTATAACTTATCTTGAAAAACCCCTACGAGATCTGCAACGTGCTATCCAAAACCAAGCTGTAAATTCCACTCGCGGTCACCTACCCAAAGACTGACCGGGCTAAATGTGGTTAAATTTTGTTGATTTATTACCAATTTGTTGATCGCTAGAAAATTGCGACTTACCGCAACAGTGCATCGAAAGATTATAAACAAACAAAACCTGCAAAAACCACAACCAAAACCTACTTCACATTCGACACTAAACCGCCATAGTAAAACCGCGTCGGCACTAGAAAATATACGATACGCCACGACATGATAAAATACATTCAGTTTGCAGAAAAATATTTTAATGAAACATTTTGACATCGGACAAATATAAATAAATGAAAAAAATTAAATAAGAATATCTAAAAAAAATATATCCGAAAAACAAATAAGAGGCCGATAAAAATATGAAAATTTAAAAATGTAAAAACCCACTGTTGGTAGCGCCGTAAGGGGACGATGGAAACTTAAATGAAATTATGTAAGCCCTTTTCTTAACGGGTTAACTTTATGTGATTTCCCCCGTAAAAAATAAGTACTTAAACTTTTTACCACTTCCTTGTACTAGGCATGTTCATAGGCATGTTAACAAAAAAGTTGAAATTTGAACTCAAAACACAATAACAAATAGTTGTTCCCTACTTAAATTAAATTATTTTAAAAAAAATATAACCTGACTGCATTGTATAAATAGTAAGTAAGTAACTGATAAGTAACAGCGGCACGCTATGTACCTACAAATACAAATACTTATTATTAAGGTGGTTCGTTGCACAAATGGCGGGAAATTCAAATTTCAAACAGTTTTCTTGTCCTTGTAGCTAGGCCGGGTAATTATTGTAAACAACCATGATGTTTGCGCAGATTGATTATTATTCTTTACAAAATCATGTAAAGCTATTTATCTCTAATGCCCATTATTACTTACATTTGTGAATAAACAAATGTTTGCTGTTTCAAACGGTTTATTCACAAATGTAAGTAATATGGTGCGTTACTGTTTAATAAATGTACATTATAATGTAAAGAACAGCCAACATTTTGCGCAAACACTGTGTTATTTAAAAATTATTACCTGGCCTGGCTACTAGGACCAAAAAACTGTTTAAAATTTGAATTTCCCGCCATAGGTAAATCGAACCACCTTAACACCTATGTTACATGTCAATAAACGGTAAATTCTGTCTTATTATAATTACATTGATTATAAATAATAATTTCAAATAAATTTAATAATAATTTCAATTAGATTATTTAACACTGTTTTAACCTATCACGGTTGTTCACTAAAGTTAAATGATTATTAACGGGATATTAAGACTAAGAAAGAGGGTAGATCGTTATGTCTGCACCTAACTTTTTAACTGTTCGACCAACCACCCGCATTCTTCAGTCTTCCCGTCAACATGGTGCATGTAACTACGCCGAAATATCGGGAGCTCATTCCACAACCTTACCACGGTAAATATCCCGTTAATAATCATTTAACTTTAGATTATTTTACAAATTAATAGTCCGGCAATTTGAAAAAATCTGCTATTTCGTAAAATAGATTTTCATGTAGCCAGGGCTTATCTATACCTATACTCGTAGTAGATACAGAGCTCTTTCATACCGCTTTATCTCGTAAACTACTGAGTATTTCATAGTAATGTTATATATTTATGAAATCTGCTGAGTTATGAATTCTACATAATGGTAATATTGACTTATTTACCAAAGAACACTTACTATTATTACCTTTTTTTAGACGCTATCTTGAATTCTTGAACCCTATGTCAGTCTCACTACTAAAACCACAGAAAAGAGAAGTAAATAAAACGGAAATGTGAAGGAAAATCTATCACCAGGCATTATGAGAGAACCTTGATTGAACATTCTTATTTAGATCAAAGCGTTGAACTACGCATTACAGTTGCTAACTGATTTCGAATGACTGACTTTTCGTTTATATGGGTGTAACTGGCTACAACAAATTTCTTACAAAAAACCCTTGACAGCCGTTCTAATTTAAACAAAAAAAAAATCTTTCTGTTGTTCATCATCATCATAGTCAGCCTTCTGCACTGCTGCACTTTTAGCCTACCCCCGAAAGGGTGATTGGGCCATATCATAGAGAAATATACTATATCCACCACGCTGGCCTTCCAATTCCACTGGAATTCCTTCTCCGTACGTATGCAGGTTTCCCTACGATGTTTTCCTTCACCGAAAAGCCAGTGGTATGAAAATCCGTACATAAGCTCCAAAGAGCTCATTGGTACGGGCCCGGGGTTTGAACCTGCAACCTCACGCTTTCTAGTCTAGCGGTCTCCCAAATGGGCTACCACGGCTTAATGGGCTACCACGGCTTTATTAAAACGATTTAAATGACAGCTAAGTAAAAATCCATTAAGCCGTTTAGGATGAATGGCGTACCAAAGAAACCATCAAACATACACTCGAAAAACATAACCCTCCTTCTTGCACAGTCGTGTAAAAAGGTTGAAAGCGAGTGTGAGAAACCTGGTGTCAAAGATGGTAGTAGCTAGTAATATAAAAAAACCTTAGTCTAATCGCAGCCTAAAACCAATGCGAACAACACAAACATGAGTGCAAAGCCACATACACAGCAAAAATAAAACTCTACCTCTGCAGCGAATCAGCGGACGGCCATGCGCTCCAAATATGAGGATTAAAGTGAAATGAATTTGCAACACGACTCGCGGCAAAGATTATTGGAGCAGAAAGTTTAGTAAGACCTACTGCCTGCTAATGCTTCTTTATATTTTTGTGACTGCTTTTGAAAATATACATCATCATATAAGTATATTTTTACAACACACATATATATCTATTACATTATTAAATTTGTAATTAAAAAACTTAACTAAAGATCTTTTTATTTATATTACACGGGAATTACTCACGTAAGAGTTATATAACGTGGATGAAACAGCGAGGCGCAGCTAGTCACATTTATAAGAGCTCAGTTTACCCACAGGTTTCAACATCTTTAAAGAAAAAAATCACTGAGTAGGAATTAAAAAAAAAAAAAACGATTGTCCATTATCTTTTGAAAAATATGGGTTTGTATCCACGGATCCCAGTATTATTGCAAATAGTTTAAAGTAATTCCCATGTTGACATAACAAAGAACGGCGGGCAAAATTTAAAAAAAAAAAGGAATTTTCTGACCTCTGCCTTAATAACATGTCCTACTCAGTCCTACTACTACTAAACATAAAAAAACCTCATTCCACCGTCACAAATCCTGCGTCAGATTTCCACTACCGTAAATCCCGACACTTTTTTACTGTTTATTTGCTACTTGGTTCAACGCATTACTATCGTTATAAATAACGCATTAATATGTATGACAAAATATAGATCGAATTTTTTTAAGTAGTTAGTAGTAGGTGCCAGGCTATTGTGGGACTTGAAATCTGTTAAAACGCTTTTTCGGATCCGTGGCGCCACCTTCGCTGGTGCTGTCATTTGTGGTTT
Organism: Agriopis marginaria; assembly: GCA_932305915.1. Classification (NCBI taxonomy): domain Eukaryota; kingdom Metazoa; phylum Arthropoda; class Insecta; order Lepidoptera; family Geometridae; genus Agriopis; species Agriopis marginaria. The sequence continues at coordinate 1,227,845 of OW029919.1, forward strand.
ATTTGAGGTTATAAACATTGCTCTTGAATGAAACAATAAAAATAAACTTTGCTTTTAAACAGTAAAATGTTTCTCTAATGACAGTGACGAATCTCAAAAAAGAGAATGCATCCTTAGCTGGTAAAAAAGCGAATCTTTTGGCAAGGTAGGTATGTAATAAAATTATCAATATTATTTTTACTCATCGGAAGGAAAACGGTGTGTACCTCTAATTTTACACTGAACTACATTTTACACTGCACTACACAGTGGCATGTTTTAATACCAGACGATATTTATTGTGTAATTACTAAAATTATCTATTGATATTTGACATTTCAACAACACCAGCGACAATGCGCCACCTGGCGTGATAAATAATCAGTGCGTCTCCCCATTAAACCCGTTTTGAAAGTTTTGTTCTTGGCGAAGTAAACTATACCAAAATAACAGTTAACCTTTGCAACAACAATCTACAGGCAATTTGATAAATCGATATTATTTGGTGCTCGGCTTTTTGATTTGCAACGCAAAAGGTGAGTGGTACCAAAAAAGGTTGGGACAAGTTTACGACCCAAAGGCTCAGTGGAGTTGAGAGTTTATGGCTTTTAGGTTCGTAGTTATTTTTTATTGGCTCAAAAACAAGTTTGAATTGGATTTAGATTTTTCACGGCAATCATTTTAAACTTAACTACCTAAAAATATAATGATTAGAATAGATTAAATGCTATTTATTTATTTACAACCGACTTCATAAAAGGAGGGGGCTATTAATTAGGTTTTTATGTTTGTTACCTCAACACCAATTTAGATAATTATAAGATACTAGCGGCACGCCCCGGCTTCGCACGGGTATAGATATAATTATAGCTTATGTCACCCGGGGATAGTGTAGCTTCCCAACAGTGAAAGAATTTTTCAAATCATTTCAATAGTTTCAGAGCTTATTCAATGCAGACAAACAAACAAACAATCAAATCTTTCTTCTTTATAATATTAGCATAGAAGTATAGATAATTTTGGCATATATAAATGTCATCAAAATCGATTCAATAGTTTGGTTTTCAAATCATAATAGCTGGGAAAAAAATAATCCAAGTAAACGTAATTGTGTATTTACTAGTTTTGAAGTTATTAAATTTAATTAAATTATTTCTATTAATATCAACGCTTGCCCGTCGTGACTAAACAGTAAAGCAAATGATTATGTAATAAAATTCATCATAAAACTTTTTACAGTACAGAAGTTATAGAAATAAATGCCTTATTTTAATAGTATAAGTACTATTTTCGACCGCTAACTTGTAACCGACTCATCTGTTACTGTAATTTTCTTTGACTACATGTTCCGAGATATCAAGCATAAAATCCTGCGAGGACAGTTGGCCGCATTCTCATACAAATAGAAGCGAAATATGACTTTATTTCATGTTTTTATACTGAGCATAATAATAGATGATTTCATGTTTAAAAATACCAAAATGCATTAATTTTTCTTTGGGTTCCGTACCCAAAGAGTAAAAACGGGACCCCATTACTAAGCCAACTACGTCTGTCTGTCTGTCTGTCTGAAATTTTCACAGAATATGTAATGTTACGGCGGATTAACTAAGAAATAATGAATAAGTCATAAACTAAAAACAAAAGGAGGTCCCCATAAAACAAACTTTTTTTAACGTATTTTTGTATTAGCTCTAATGTAAAAATGGTATTACAACCTAAAACTTGGCATGATTATAGTACACACTTAAAAGTATAACAACAAATAATATTAGTGGCCAAGTGCGAGTCGGTGACAAGTTTCTGTTTATTACCAAGTTATAACTGGTAATATCGATTTTGAATTTGTGGTGGCACGGGACTCTCAGTGCCTGATTCGCACTTGGCCGGTTTATTTATTAAAGATTGATGCGGAAAGGATTTTAAATAAAACGTTAAATTATCCTTCGCTAAATAATGGGTACTTCTGCAGGGCTAAATCTTGAAATGTAACGTGATCTTAAAAACTTGTTTACGACCAAAATACACAAAATCCTCTAAAACTGCTCCGAGAAAGAACAAACAAAAAATTAAAACCAACAACCGGAAACATAAAAAAATGCAACTCACGCACCTAATTCCGTCGTAAAAACATTCTCCATCGGAAAGTCGTTTATGTTTTAATTAAGCGGCCTTAGGGCCTTGTCGGGGATTATTAGAAAACGGCCTTACTTCGCCCAGAAACAGCTTTAGCTGGTTTTTTAGCCGCTTTTTATTTTTTCACGGAGATAAAACAGGAGTTCCGAGTTCGGACGCTGGAAAGTTTCACGGGAACTTGCGCCTGCTTAAAGCTTTATTTCTGGAGTTTTATCAAGTCAATCGGTTGTAAATAACTTAGCTCTTCATAAACTGGAAGTGTTAGCTTTACTTAATTCAGTGCCTTAATGAAAAAGTATTGTGTATTTACTAATTGCGCGGTCGGTTTTTTAAATTGATAATTATTGATTTGCGTCGTCGACTGTCCACTGCAGGAAAACAAAACTCACAGCCATCGAGACACAATTCCTATAGAGTCACTATCTCTCAGTGAAAACAGTCAAAAAAACATTTACATTGTACTTATATTGTAGCAATTATATACTTCAATGTGAATCGGTTTCTTAGGCAAGCATGCTCCAACGTAGACCGCATCGTCGCTTAACATCAGGCGAGATGGCGGCCAAGCGCAAACCTATCTACTATATTAAAAAAAAACAATACCACATAATTATACTCCAATTTACACGTTATGTCACTTGCATAATGTTCAACGTTAGTTGTCCGCTATGTCATCGTAGCACTGGCATCGCGCGGCGTTGTAGTCGGATCACGGTTACCTTGTAACTAACCAAAAAGTCTACGCTATTCGTAGCGTGCGCCGAGTTTTGTTTCGGACATTTTTTTGGCACGATTGTGACTCCATGTTATGTATTGTATCTCGAGGCTCACACCGCTGAAAGTTAACTATGTTCACGAAACAACCTAATTTACCACTCTGCTAAGACCGCAAACAAGTGACAACTCGCTGAAATTAAGAGCACAACTTTGTCCGACGAAGGCTGGTCTTAAACAGCCTTAACGCATCCGACATTTCTGAAGCTTATTTGCTATTCCAAAAGTTTCAGGGCCTCTAGAACCGTCGACAAAAATAAAATGAATGGACGGGCCCTAACCATTGAAATTGCTCAGTAAAAACGAGTCAAAACCGTCGGACATATACTTCAACACCTAATTATAAAAATTTACAGTATATTTGTTACAATAAATAGATTCCGGTTTTATTTGTGTATTTAAACTTCGGGAAAGCATATGAATCCATAATTTTGACAGATGTTTTGTTATCGCCTAACAATAGACACGTGCTGCACTTCCTACGGCTAGAAATCGACTGAAACGAAATGAGAGCCGGCGCTCATTTTGTTATCTTCAAAAATGCGCTTCTACTGGGCCTGTCCATTCATTTTATTTTGGTCGAAGTCTAGAACCCGCTTCTAACATAGGATTTATTCTAAGACTTGAAATTTTTATTCTACACACAACCCTTGCGGGATTCATGCCCAGTTTAAACGCTGTGTGTGAGCTGAAAATTTCATTTTATTTTCCTGAAAGCTTTTCATGTGTTGAAGTTTCAGTGGAGGCGGGATTTCTCCTTTTAAATGTTTTTACATTGGGATTTATAAAGGTACGAAGCAAGGTGTGTACGGTATTAGTTTGTTTTAGTCCGAGTTATTTAGCGAAGTACGCAGCTACGGAGGGAGAAAGGTGAGGCAGTTTTGTAGAAAAAAAATATTTAAAAAAAACTTGACCTGGTTTTAGAAAAGTGTGCATTAACACAAATATAATGTTTGTTTTTAACCCCGACGAAAAGGGATATTTATATCTGTGTGTCTGCCTGTCTGTGGCATCGTAGGTCCCAAACGCCTGAACCAATTTTGATCTAGTTGTTTTATTAATTAAATGGACCCGGGTATGTCCTAAAACTGCGACCAGAACCACCGGAGGATGGGCAGCAGCGTCCTGTTAGTACACGGTTAACGTACTGCGATCTCCAAGCCGCCTGCCAAGCGTGGGGATTATGGCAACACCCCTCTCTAAGAGGGAGGCCTTGTTTAGCAGTGGACATGTAATGGCTGTTGATGTGATGTGATGTGTGTTTTATTAAAGGAGATTTGACCGAAAGTTATGATTTAATCTGTTCAGCCGTTTGAAAACTATCAGCTCTTTTATCAGGCGTTTAAAAAAAAACAATTTATACTTGTTCTAAACTTAATCAATGCCAAGTCTTGGCAAAATTACTAACTTTTTAAGTGATTGACAGACTTGGCGATTGACCACAACTCGCCTGGTGCTAAGTGACGGTGTGGTCGTAAGTTTACCTCTCTCGCATCGCACACGCTTAGCCTGGAATGGAAGTTACTCTCAAGTTTGTACATAATCACTGGTCTCTCTAAGCAAGATTCCCCAGAGATCTAAGTGTTTCTAATACTTCCAAGTTTAAAGTTTGTGGTATGTAAGGTTAGGTGATACTGTGACACATTGATAGCCCGTTGGTCCAGTTGGTAGTGATCCTGCCTTTTGCGCTTAGGGGTGTGGGTTTGATTCCCACCTAGGACAAACATTCATGTGATGAATATTTGTGTTTGTTCTAAATCTGGGTGTTAATATCTATTTAAGTATGTATTTAAAAATATATATGTATGTATATCAGTCTCTGGCAGCCATATCACAAGTTTTGCTTAGTTTGGGGTCAGATGACCGAGTGTGCAAAAATGTCCCGAATATTTATTTATTATTACTATTTACACACCTAACTTGTAATAAGCAAAACTTTCAGATCACAGAAGTTGGTTTGCAGTCATAAAGTAGCATGTGCAATTTACAATCTGACGGCATCCGGTTCGATCCTCGGCCTTGACAATTACATATTTAGTACTTAGATAAATTATGTGCAGTTTCGATTCCATCGCTCAAAAACGGTGAAGGAAAACGTGAAGAAACCGGTATGTCCAGGAACCTCAAAAGTTCAAAGACGTTTGACAATCACCAACACGCACTGGGCCAGCATGGTGGATTAGGACCCATCTCTCTATGAGATAAGGCCTGTGTCCTGGCAGTGGGAACATGATAGGCTGAAATTAATGAATGATAAAGGTACATATACTTAAATGTTTTTCATACAATACATTTTTTTTTTTTTTTTTTTTTACATCGGACTAGGCTAACGTTTGACCGCGATCTCGCCTGATGGAAAGCGATGATGCGGTCGAAGATGGAGCACGTTTGCCCAGTAGTAACCTATTAACCCTAGACTTGAACACTCCAAGATTGTAATGCTGCGGAAACACAGACAGGGGCAAGGCGTTCCATTGTTTTGCTGTTCTAATTAAGAAAGAGGAGTCAAAACGCTTGGTGCGAATAAATGGCATGTCGACCAAGTAAGGGTGACGCCTTGCCGTTCGTCTGGACGTCCGGTAATGAAAAGGTGATGGGGGAACAAGTTCGTGAAGTTCCGTTGCACACTCTCCGTGGAAAATCCGATAGAATACCGACAAGCTTGCGACTTTACGCCGATGGTTCAGACTCTGAAGTTTCTTTCCAACCAACACTTCGTCATCAATGAGCTTTACTGCCCGTTTTTCTATTGAATCCAGTACATGAAGTATTACTCTACATAGTATAAATTGAAGTCAATTTCCGCGTCTGTCTGTCTGTATAGCCGCTAACTTCTCCTAAACCACACAACGGATTTTGATGCCGTTTTCACTATCAGTTAGATACATTTTCAAGGAAGGTTTATATATATATATAACTAGCGACCCGCCCCGGCTTCGCACGTAAATTGCACCCGTGCGAAGCCGGGCGGGCGGGTCGCTAGTACTTCATAATATACTAAACTTCATACTAGTAATTTTTAAACTTTCGCGATTTGAACACATGCAACCCCTGCCCTTGCCCTGCGATTTTTCAAGATCAAGTGAGGGTAGGAGAACAAAACACCCGCTCTTCTCGCCGGACTCACCCGAAGTTTTCAGTCAGCTCGTGACCACGGCCATTGTAACATGGTCGAAACGTCGAGCGAAATGTACATATTTTTTACCTATATTAAATAATACGTGATAAGTCCCGATAAACATTTAAAACATACTTCATACTGTCTTTCATACAATGTAACATAACACAATACTCTCTTTCACGCCATTGAAAAGGATCTTAACATCCTTTATCTTTAAAGTACAGTTTCCTTTCTACTTATACATCAGTTTACGACACCACAAAGAATATCCTTGCTCTACCTGCGACAATCGAGAGAGCCACTCCGTGCTCTATGGCCATCCGCAAGGCAAAGATAACCCCTTTCATTAAGGGTGCTCTGTCGCGGGTATGAGAGCCTCTCGTGATATACTTTTGCTATACTTCATATTACTGCCATTTTATGGGCGGTTTAAGATGGCGGACGGTGGACGGTAATTTTATAACACGGCAATGGTACTTTTAAATATGGCTTACTCTTAGACTTATCGGATTTAATATGGTGGACGTTTGGGATAAATTTTCAATCCGTTTTGTTCGTTGACTTTCAGCTATAATTACAATACAATACAATACAATATTACTTTATTACACACCGAAAAACAAATGAAACTTAAACTAACATAAAAAACAAATTATGTTATCATCATCATCATCAGCCAGAAGAAGTCCACTGCTGAACATAGGCCTCCTCCTTTAACCTCCACACTGAACGACAGCCTGCCTTTTGCATCCACTGGATGCCCGCGACTCTTACAATGTCGTCGGTCCATCTAGTGGGAGGCCTCCCTACGCTGCGTCTTCCGGTTCGCGGTCTCCACTCCAGAACCTTTCTTCCCTATCGGTTATCGGTTCTTCGAGCGATGTGGCCTGCCCATTGCCACTTCAACTTGCAAATTTTAACAGCTATGTCGGTGACTCTGGTTCTTTAAAAATTATGTTATGTGTGATTTTAATTTCCGCGAATAAAATAGTTGACATAATAATATTGAGAAAAAAATACTACATGTTTTGAAACCATGATATTCCACATTTCTAAAGAAACCTTCACACCAAAATTTTCGGAATAAAAATAGTAAATTCCATTTTTCTTTTTAAATTAAATAATAGGCTTGCGCCTGGCCGCCAACTCGTATGATGCTAAGCGATGACGCGGTCTACGATGGAGCATGCTTGCCTAAAAGACATCGATTCACTCTTGATTTGATAACACCCAGGTTGTAACTATCGGGGAACACCCATTCAGGCAGCAAATTCCACAAAGTATAGGTAAAAATAACTGTAAAATATTTTATGATCAACAGTAGCGTTAAATACGAGTATGTCTATGAAAGAAGATACACCATTATCCCAAAACTTTTTTACAGCAGAACCGATAGAAAAAACAATTATAATTAAAATGAATCTAAAATTACACCATATGCAAAGCCCAGCTCTAGTCTTTCCAATAGAGCTACTAGGTACCTCAACATTTCCCGTTAGTATTAATACTGATTCCGTAAACATTACCCAGCCGCAGAACATTAGCTTCCAATATCAGCCGTGGGTTTAATTCGATGGAAATGCAGCAATTCCATTACTGCTTGGATGTACACTGTAATGACGGAATAAAGTGTTGCCCACAAACGTGGCTCAGTTTTTTCTATACGTGCAACTTTAATACTTTTGTAATCGTGCTTTATAGGTAAAGGCTTAAAAATAACTTTGCTTAGTGGCCAAAGTTGGAGACAACATTCTGGTCACCAGTCGCCTTCACCAAACGCTTGGCCAGGTCCTTGCTGCAAGCGTTTTAGCCATTTAGCCATCTTTCTTGCCATTATGGGCTTTTGGATATATTTTTAGCTTAGTTTTTATCTTAATATTTATTTTCAGTAGATAAATTTTAGTTAGAATATTATTTAAAATTAAAAAAAAATTTGTAAAAATTTGGTATTAAAAAATATTAAATATTATTAAAATATTAGTTAGTTAATAGTTAGATTTTAACTTTAGTTCTTTATTGTTCCAATAAACTATAATTTTCTTACGCAATCTGCAACTAAGATCTTTGGTTAAATGTTCAATATACTTTTAGGTAAATGTTTGAGTATTTCTCTAAAAAAAGTTGACGTTTTCTTGATTTAGTCAAAAACATAAAATAAGTGTTTCCTGCGCAAGTTTGTGCAATCATGAACGTCCAGTTTCTGGAGATCTTTTCTCACTTCATCTTTTCATCTCTACCTAGGACTATTGACTTTGACCCTCCTCCAGCAGCTTCGAGTTAGCTCTTTTTGCGGCGCGATCCTCTCCCATCTTCTCCAAATGTCCAAGCCAGCGGAGTCTATGAGACTTTATTATGTATCTATATATTTGACTGCCCCGGTGGCTCAGTTGGTAGGGAACCTATCTTCTGTGCTTGGGGGCGTGGGTTCGATTCCCATCTAGGACAAAACATTTGTGTGATGAACATTTGTGTTTGTTCTGTGTGTTAATGTCTGGGTGTTAATATCTATTTAAGTATGTATTTAAAAATATATATGTACGTATATCAGTTTCTGGCAGCCATATTACAAGCTTTGCTTAGTTTGGGGTCAGATGACCGTGTGTGCAAAAATGTCCCAGATATTTATTTATTTCACTAAAAATGTTGAGCTTCGCCACCAGCTCTTCGATTTCTTGGTTTCTTTGGATCCTCCAACATCCGTGTTCCCGCTTAACAGGCCCTAAAAAAAATCTGAGCCCTTGCAATCTGCGCTAGGCTCACTAACAATTTGTTTTATTTTTTAGCTTTACATGTTTTTGTTTGCTTCTTACAAAATATGCAAATCTTTTAGTTTTCAATTAAATGTCCCTACACTTGGCATATAGTTAATTTAGAAAACATAACTTGTCGTAACAATTTCAATTTGGCCCCATAGGTACCTCAGTCCCCTACCACGCTTCTATTTCCAATCACGTGCGTGTATCGCCATACAGCTGAGCGGTTGATATTACCACCTTTACTAGGGGATATTACCGAGCGCGCAAAATTACCTGGTTGAGGCGATATTGCACTAGCGGCAATATTGGCCCGCGGTCGCTGCGATTAGTCCAATCGGCGATAATTATTGGTCACTTTCAATTTGTAATGTAGAACAATTTGGTGCGCATTGGCAAAGTTTTATGTGGGGGATACTTCGCCTTTATTGATCGTAGATTTTTAGTTTAATGATACTGATTGTAGTCTTAACAGGATTGATATAATTGTTTGTAGTTTTTAATGACCATAAAGAAAACATCAATAAATATCAAAAGTTCTAGCTGAACTTTTGAAACGTTTGATGAGTACTAAAGTATAATCATCATCATCAGCTAGAAGACGTCCACTGCTGAACATAAGCCTCCCCCTTTAACCTCCACACTGAACCACAGCCTGCCTTTTGCATCCACTGGATGCCCGCGACTCTTACGATGTCGTCGGTCCATCTAGTGGGAGGCCTCCCTACGCTGCGTCTTCCGGTTCGTGGTCTCCACTCAAGAACCTTTCTTCCCCATCGGTTATCGGTTCTTCGAGCTGTATACTGTATGTTGATCCTTAAATAAATAAAAATAAAAAAATACTTCTGATAGCCAGGGAGCTGCATTACACAAGTATCTCTACCTCGATAGAGATTGAGCCTTTGACTGGCGGCTCTGGGATTGCCTGTCTGCGCCGTAGAGCTCCTACTTTAGCAAAAAACGTAGGACAAAGAATAAATCCATTTTAGTGAACATTTAAAACATTGACGTCACCATCATCATCATCAGCCTATTTGATGTTCGTCCACTGCTGGACGTAGGCCTCTCCTAAAGAAGGCACAAGGCACGATCTTCTGCTTTTCGCATCCACTTGCCACCAGCCGCCTTTCGCAGATCGTCACTCCACCTGGCTGCAGGGCGTCCTACTTTACGTTTGCCGATTTATTAACTAACGTTATTAACCAACGATAGTTAAAACATTGACGTATAAATACAATAATAATAACTTGAAAATTAGAATTGAATTTAGTGTGACGTCATTTATTTTTCTTATTTTTCTCAGCAAACCCTTTCATTTGATTCCCATCTCATGAGGGTGCATAAAAATAGCTGGTCCACTGGTTAGGGGACTAAGATTCATCCCCTAATTCTCCACCTTGAGAGGTGGAATATTTTCTTCAAATAAAAATGGGTACACCTTCAATATTTAGCTAATTCAATAAAAATAAAAACATTAAAATTGGTACACAATTGGCGAAATTATTGAGTAACTAGCACAAACATATAATTGCAATAATATACATTCTTGACATTTAATGTGATGTGGATTTTATTTAATAATAACTGGGCATTTTTAATTTAGTCATTTAATACATTTTTTGAAATAAGTTGCGTGTTACTTGAATATTGTGCTAAATGCGGTTAAAGAGGAAGTCGTACCTAATCTATCACCTTATATTGCTTTCAAATATGTATAAAATAAAATAAATAAAATATTATAGTAATCGACTGTTCAACTTAATCTATATTTAATATTATTAAGAGAAAAGATTTGATTGTTTGTTTGTTTGTTTGCATTGAATAGGGTCCGAAACTACTGAACCGATTTGAAAAATTCTTTCACTGACGGGAAGCTTCACTATTCCAGGGTGACATAGGCTATAATCTATACCCGTGCGAAGCTGGGGCGGACCGCTAGTTAGTGATAATTTTACACGTTCAATAAGTGTTAGGGCTAAAATATTTACATATAAAATTTGTTGTTGTTTGTATTTTATTTGTTGTGTCGTAAAAATATACGAATTTGATTTTATTTTAGAAATAGAGTCAAAATTTAAACCCCCTTTTTTAAGTCCGTTGCAAAGATGCCTACCACTAAAGATGACATTTGATGGGTATTTTTTTTGTTGATTCTATTTTATTGATTTTCGGAACTCCACTTTATATCCGGAGAAAACACAACGGGGGTCAACCCTCGTCCAGTCTGCGTATTGTCGAGACGCTTTGTAGAGACGAACTCTGGAATTGGACCGTCTTGTTTGAGAAATGTTCGTTATTGGAGTCTGTTTAAAAAAAAGTCAAGTGCATTCAACATAATTATATTTTCTGAAACTTTTTTCCATAATTTGGAGACACCTCTTAGCCGAGAATTTGATTTTAAGGCCTTAAAGAGATCGGTGTATAACTGAAAACTTTAAACCTTGTAGGTACGTCTTGTACGTGAGTACAATATTTAAATATTCAAAGAGATTAGATTACGTTTTTCCACAAAAATAGGCGAATGCCTTAGGTTAGGTTGTGGTTAGGTTAGGTTAGGTTTGGTGTTTGCCTTTAGGTTAAATTAGAATTACTTACAAATAAAAGGTATTGGCAGTTCCAGATGTTGCCTTGTGATTAGCCCATAGTGCAACCCATAGACATCTTTTTTATTTATATTACACGGGAATTACTCACGTAAGATTAAGCCGGTTACTCCGCTCCGAACATAGTTTCATAGACATCTTGTAATTTTTATTTTAGAAATTTGGTGTCTCGGCATCGTTTTAATGAAAAGCGAGAAACACCAAAATGGTTTATGCATTATATTGTTATGTGAATATTATAAGGACTATTAGATACGAATATATAATCACTCTACGCATCGGCTAAAACTTTTATCTAGTCCATAAATGCTTTTTTTATTTAGCCTACTTAATATTATAAACCCAAAAGTTTGTATGTATGGATGTAAAGATGTATGGATGTTTGTTCCTCTTTCACGCTGCAACGGAACAACGGATCGACATGATTTTTTGCAAAAGTATAGTTCAAGAGCCAGAGAGTAACAAAACTTACTTTTCATCATCATCATCACCGGTTTTCATCACTACGCGGGTGACACCGCAGCTAGTTTAATAATAAGCTTGCGTTTGACCGCTAACTCGTACGATGTTAGGCGACGATGCGGTCTACATTGCAGCATGCTTGCCCAGAAAAAACCGACTGCAGACTTTTATTGCCAGCTGAAGCAGTAATGTAGTACACATAATACAATTGTAATAATTTTGCCCCGTTTCCCCCCTAGCGTTTCCAGTAAAATCACTCGTAACTATTTTATTAACTATGCACCTAAAATGAAATTTTATTTTGGTTATAAATGTTGTTGACTGAATTTATGCGATACAAGGCAGTTGTTTGGGTTAAATAAAAAACTATTGTAAAATTAAACAATTAAAATTAAAACTACAAACGAATTTTGTCGTGTGTATATTTTACTAGCTGCGCCCGCGGTTTCACCCGCGTAGTGATGAAAAATGGTGATGGTGATGATGATGATGAAAAGTAGCCTATGTCACTGTCTGGCTCTTGAACTATACCCATGCAAAAAAATAGGTCGATCCATTGTTCCGTTGCAGCGTGAAAGAGGAACAAACAAACCAACAAGCAAACACACTTTCGCATTTATAATATTAGTATGATTATTTGAATACATGATAAAAATAATTTAAAATATACTCGACAAAATTCGCTTATAGTATTTAATTGTAATATGTAATAATCACGAAACCAAGAAAAAAAAATCGGTAAACTTTATATTATAAAAGAAACTTTAGTTTGAATCGAATTATAATTTCTGAGCTAGAACCACTTGTATGATGGACTATGATATCATATTTATTTTTACACCTTTCCTGTAAGACTAACTTAAAAAGGCTATAAAGTATGTATTTAACAATAAGCTTTATTTATATGTATAAAGTTTTATAGCATATCAATTTCCACTGTAGAGGTACCGTTAAGCCACGGTTTCAATGACATTCTAGGAAAGGGTCCGCAAATATTGAGGATGCCACGAATGCCGGTTAGAAATGGAATCGGTATGTTATGTTCGGTTTATTTCATCGATCTTGAACTAATTGTTCGATTAAAGTAGGCGAAGTGGATAAGAAACGTGTTATAAAACGTATTTCAAACGTGACAAATATAAATTATTATAACACCGGCTTACACTGACGATAATGTTTTTATCGGTCGAGACGATCGACCGTCTCCAGAATCGCGCGTATTCCGTGATGAAGGAGCTCTAATGGCTCCGTAACCGGTCGATCGTCTCGACCGATAAAAACATTATCGTGAGTGTAAGCCGGTGTAATAATCTATACTAATATTATAAAGAGGAAAGATTTGATTGATTGTTTGTTTGTTGCATTGAATAGGCTCCGAAACTACTGAACCGATTTGAAAATTCTTTCACTGTTGGGATGCTGCACTATCCCCGGTTGACATAGGCTATATATCCCGGCTTCGCCCGTGCGAAGCCGGGGCGGCCTACTAGTAATTTATAATGAATCTTTACGCGAGTTTTGATGAAGGGACAAATATAATCTGTCGGATTGTGACTAAGGTCATTGTAAAGGTAGCATTTCAATCTTGGCGACCACAACCGGCAACCGCAACTGGCGGCTGCGGGTGCGTCGCGCCCACATCGGGCTTCATTTGGCATCGCGTCATGTCCTCATACAACAAACGTATTTTTTACGTATTTTTGTATTAGCTCTAATGTAAAAACGGTAATACTTACAAGCGTTAAACTTGGTATGATTATAATACATATTCTAAAGTATAACAATAAATATTGGCCAAGTGCGAGTCTGTGAGAAATTTCTGTTCACCACCGGTTCTCGAACGAACACCGAAGTTAAGCAACGTCGGGCGCGGTCGGTACTTGGATGGGTGACCGCCTGAGTTGATGGATTGTTATTTGGTGGTACGGAACCCTCAGTGCACGAGCCCAACTCGCACTTGGCTGTTTTATTTTCTCACATCTGCAATTTGTGAAATGAGCTCCTTCCTGCGGCATTTCCGAGTAACTATAACATGGGGTTCTTCAAAAACGCTGTTAATTGTGTATTTAAGGGTCGGCAACGTATCTGTGATACCCTTGGTGTTGCAGGTATCCATAGGCGATTGTGATCGCTTACCATCAGGCGGCCCGTTAGCCTGCTTGACAACTATGGCATTAAAAAAACGTAGGTTAGTGTCGGGCCTTAACAATAATCTTACTAATATTATAAATGCGAAAGTTTGTGTGTAAGTGTGTAAGTGTGTAAGTGGGTAAGTGTGTAAGTGTGTAAGTGTGTATGTTTGGCTGAAGTCACCGCCGAAACTACTGGTCCGATTTGGATGAAATTTAGAATGTAAATAGCTTATACCCTGGATTAACACATAGGCTACTTTTTATCCCGAAAAAATGCACGGTTCCTGTAGGATAATTTCAATTACACAAATCTCCACAACGGCTCAACAAATAAGTATGAAATTTGGTACAAAAACAGGCAAGCAGCCACATTGCAACACAAGTCACTTTTTATCCCGGAAAATTTGACAGTTCCCGTGGGATGGTATAATCATTCTTTTTCACAACGGCTCAACGAATAAATATGAAATTTGGTAAAGAAACAGACAAGGAGCCACATTAAAACACACAAAACTTTTTATCCCGGAAAATTTTACAGTTCCTATAGGATAACTTCAATCACACAACTATGTAACTGTTAAACAAATTTTGATGAAATTGGTATGGAGGTAGATTATACACTGAATAATATTATAACATAACCTAATTCTGATCCTGGGAAAATGAGTGGTTCCTGTAGGATAACTTTAATCCTTAACTCCGGATTTGGATGAAATTTGGTATGAAGGTACAATATTCCTTGGACTATCACATGAGTTACTTTTAACCCGGAAAAAATCTATGGTTCCTGTAGTATAACATCAATCACTCAACTCTGTGACTGTTTAACGGATTTCGATGAAATTTGGTATGGAGGTAGCATATTCCCTGGATTAAAACTAAGGCTATTTTATACCGACAATATGTAAGTTCCTGTAGCATAATTTCAATCACTCAACTCTACGACTGTTTAACAGATTTAGCAAGCCGTAAGCGGCCCGCGAGTGTTAGTTAAGCCCAAGTGACGTACAAAAAAGAAAAAAAATACTTTCTAGGTTGCGTGGTTCGCTGGGCCGCAAGCGGCCCGCGAGAGCGAGTGTCAAGCACAAGTGACTTACCAAAAAGAAAAAAAAACTAGGTTGCTCGGTTCGCTGGGCCGCAAGCGGCCCGCGAGGGCAAGTGTCAAGCACAAGTGACGTACAAAAAAGAAAAAAAAAACTTTCTAGGTCGTGCGGTTCGCTGGGCCGCAAGCGGCCCACGAGGGCGAGTGTCATGCTCAAGTGACGTAAAAAAAGAGAGAAAAAAAAATTCTAGGTTGCTCGGTTCACTGGGCCGCAAGCGGCCCGCGAAGGCAAGTGTCAAGCACAAGTGACTTACCAAATAGAAAAAAAAAATCTAGGTCGCGTGGTTCGCTGGACCGCAAGCGGCCCGCGAGGGCGAGTGTCAAGCTCAAGTGACGTACAAAAAAGAAAAAAAAACTTTCTAGGTTGCGTGGTTCGCTGGGCCGCAAGCGGCCCGCGAGGGCGAGTGTCAAGCACAAGTGACTTACCAAAAAGAAAAAAAAAACTTTTTGAGGTCGCGCGGTTCGCTGGGCCGCAAGCGGCCCGCGAGGTCGAGTGTCAAGCACAAGTGACGTACAAAAAAGAAAAAAAAAACTATCTAGGTTGCGTGGTTCGCTGGGCCGCAAGCGGCCCGCGAGAGCGAGTGTCAAGCACAAGTGACGTACAAAAAAGAAAAAAAACTTTCTAGGTTGCGTGGTTCGCTGGGCCGCAAGCGGCCCGCGAGGGTGAGTGTCAAGCACAAGTGACGTACAAAAAAGAAAAAAAAAACTTTCTAGGTTGCGCAAGCGGCCCGCGAGGGCGAGTATCAAGCACAAGTGACTTACCAAATAGAAAAAAAAAAAAACTTTCTAGGTTGCGCGGTTCGCTGGGCCGCAAGCGGCCCGCGAGGGCGAGTGTCAAGCTCAAGTGACGTAAAAAAAGAGAGAAAAAAAATTCTAGGTTGCTCAGTTCGCTAGGCTGCAAGCGGCCCGCAAGTGTAAGTGTCAAGCACAAGTGACGTACAAAAAGAAAAAAAAACTTTCTAGGTCGCGCGGTTCGCTGGGCCGCAAGCGGACCACGAGGGCGAGTGTCAAGCTCAAGTGACGTAAAAAAAGAGAGAAAAAAAATTCTAGGTTGCTCGGTTCGCTGGGCCGCAAGCGGCCCGCGAAGGCAAGTGTCAAGCACAAGTGACTTACCAAATAGAAAAAAAAAATCTAGGTCGCGTGGTTCGCTGGACCGCAAGCGGCCCGCGAGAGCGAGTGTCAAGCTCAAGTGACGTACAAAAAAGAAAAAAAAACTTTCTAGGTTGCGTGGTTCGCTGGGCCGCAAGCGGCCCGCGAAGGCGAGTGTCAAGCACAAGTGACTTACCAAAAAGAAAAAAAAAACTTTTTGAGGTCGCGCGGTTCGCTGGGCCGCAAGCGGCCCGCGAGGTCGAGTGTCAAGCACAAGTGACGTACAAAAAAGAAAAAAAAACTATCTAGGTTGCGTGGTTCGCTGGGCCGCAAGCGGCCCGCGAGAGCGAGTGTCAAGCACAAGTGACGTACAAAAAAGAAAAAAAACTTTCTAGGTTGCGTAGTTCGCTGGGCCGCAAGCGGCCCGCGAGGGTGAGTGTCAAGCACAAGTGACGTACAAAAAAGAAAAAAAAAACTTTCTAGGTTGCGCAAGCGGCCCGCGAGGGCGAGTATCAAGCACAAGTGACTTACCAAATAGAAAAAAAAAAAAAACTTTCTAGGTTGCGCGGTTCGCTGGGCCGCAAGCGGCCCGCGAGGGCGAGTGTCAAGCTCAAGTGACGTTAAAAAAGAGAGAAAAAAAATTCTAGGTTGCTCAGTTCGCTAGGCTGCAAGCGGCCCGCAAGTGTAAGTGTCAAGCACAAGTGACTTACCAAAAAGAAAAAAAAACTTTCTAGGTCGCGTGGTTCGCTGGACCGCAAGCGGCCCGCGAGGGCGAGTGTCAAGCACAAGTGACGTACAAAAAAGAAAAAAGAAAAACTTTTTAGGTTGCGTGGTTCGCTGGGCCGCAAGCGGCCCGCGAGGGCGAGTGTCAAGCACAAGTGACGTACAAAAAAGAAAAAAAAAACTTTCTAGGTTGCGTGGTTCGCTGAGCCGCAAGCGGCCTCGAGGGCGAGTGTCAAGCACAAGTGACGTACAAATAAGAAAAAAAAACTTTCTAGGTCGCGTGGTTCGCTGGGCCGCAAGCGGCCCGCGAGAGCGAGTGTCAAGCACAAGTGACGTACAAAAAAGAAAAAAAACTTTCTAGGTTGCGTAGTTCGCTGGGCCGCAAGCGGCCCGCGAGGGTGAGTGTCAAGCACAAGTGACGTACAAAAAAGAAAAAAAAAACTTTCTAGGTTGCGCAAGCGGCCCGCGAGGGCGAGTATCAAGCACAAGTGACTTACCAAATAGAAAAAAAAAAAAAACTTTCTAGGTTGCGCGGTTCGCTGGGCCGCAAGCGGCCCGCGAGGGCGAGTGTCAAGCTCAAGTGACGTTAAAAAAGAGAGAAAAAAAATTCTAGGTTGCTCAGTTCGCTAGGCTGCAAGCGGCCCGCAAGTGTAAGTGTCAAGCACAAGTGACTTACCAAAAAGAAAAAAAAACTTTCTAGGTCGCGTGGTTCGCTGGACCGCAAGCGGCCCGCGAGGGCGAGTGTCAAGCACAAGTGACGTACAAAAAAGAAAAAAGAAAAACTTTTTAGGTTGCGTGGTTCGCTGGGCCGCAAGCGGCCCGCGAGGGCGAGTGTCAAGCACAAGTGACGTACAAAAAAGAAAAAAAAAACTTTCTAGGTTGCGTGGTTCGCTGAGCCGCAAGCGGCCTCGAGGGCGAGTGTCAAGCACAAGTGACGTACAAATAAGAAAAAAAAACTTTCTAGGTCGCGTGGTTCGCTGGGCCACAAACGGCCCAGCCAGGCCAGGAATTTAACTTTAGATCTCCTGCTCATAAAGCACCGTGTACCTACCGACCATCAATATCCAGGATGAAATACATAAAACGTATTTAGTCGCGTCCTAAAATAAAGCTTTTTGCTTAGTACTTCATAATTTTTCCCTAGAACAACGCGGGCAAAGCCGCGGGCGGAAGCTAGTAACAAATAAAATCGATAGTTTTATACAATAACGTCAGCTCACAGACCGCAGCTAGTCAATCTTTGTCTGTTCAGGCAGCGATAAATATTCGCCCAGACATTTTAGTGCTGATCGTTCTGCCTTAATGCGAGCCTAGACAAAGGCTGTTACGGTTAACCAGTGACAGATAATAGTCTGTTGGGGTTTTCTAGTGACAGATAATCGGCAGTTAGGGCAGAGATGATCGTCGATTTGTTAAACAGCGGTTCGCCGAAAATACTCAGTCATATGATGTACTGGGCGTTTGGGATCAAGAACACAAATAAACTGTTTATTCATATTCTCATTTTTATAAAAAAAAAATATATAAAAATAGGCTTGCGTTTGTCCGCCAACTTGCCTGATGTAAAGCGATGATGCGGTCTACGATATAGCACGCTTGCCTAGAAGAAACCGATTCACTCGTGATTTGAAGATACCCAGATTGTAACTAATGGGGGACACCCATTCAGGCAGCGCATTCCACAGACTAGCAGCTTTTTTCTTTTTTTAAATGTAAATAATAGACTTGCGTTTGACCACCATCACGCCTGATGTTAAGCGATGATGCGGTCTACGATACAGCACGCTTGCCAAGAAGAAACCGATTCACTCGTGATTTGAAGATACCCAGATTGTAGATATCGGAAAACACCCATTCAGGCAGCGAATTCCACAGACTAGCAGCTCGCATAATAAAAGTGGAATCAAAGCGTTTCGTACGGGTTTTCGGAATATCAACCATAAAGTAGTGTCAATTTTTTGTGTCCGATCTAGTATTCCGATTGAAAAATGGCGTATTCTTGCGATAGAATTCTTGACCAAGTGACGGTTTGAGATCGGTTGTACGTTTCTTGATATGTATTTTGTTCTGTGATAACTTGCTTTTTAGAGCGATGGTGGCCAACCGGTAGCATGATTCTGCTCTTTACAAACTGACGGCACCCGGTTGGATCATCGGTCTTCCACCAATGACTTATTTAGTACATAAATAAAGTTGAGCAGCTATGTCAGTGACTGGTTTTTAGCAAATATTCTCATTTCGGATTTTATCGCGCAAAGAAACTCCGTGCATAGCTCTCTCCATTGCCCGCTGTGCGCCTCTTGAGTTTTTCCAAAAGGCTACACTCACTGGTGTAAACTTATATTACTTATAAATCATCATCATCATCATCTTCATCATCATCAGCCAGAAGACGTCCACTGCTGAATATAGGCCTCCCCCTTTAACCTCCACACTGAACGACAGCCTGCCTTTTGCATCCACTGGATGCCCGCGACTCTCACAATGACGTCAGTCCATCCTATAAATGCCAAATTACATATTATAAATAGTTGGAAATTAATGACAATAGATGATATGGTTTAAGATTTTATTTTCTCTAAGAATAACAGTAATTCAATTAGGTGAGAAAATACATGTTAAACTTAACTTTTTACTGGGCAAGCGCCTTTATTAACTAAACAAAATACAAGCTAAAACTAAAACTACAAATACAGTTAGACTACCCATAGACCGTTGAAGGTCTAAAGACAATCCAAATGCTCAAGCCCACTACCAGTTGGCAGCGTACCTAGCATGCTGGCGGCATTACCACGTTGAATGGCAATGCTTATGCGTTGAGCCAGAAACACGCCAGCATTTTGGTCACACGTCGCATTAACCAGGCGCTCTGAAAGATTTTTGAAAATTAGGTGAACTTAACTAAGGTACTTAAAGATTGCAAACATTACAAGCAACTTAATAATATCGCATCAGTTTTTTTTATTTTGTAGGTAGGTGACAGCGTAAAACTAGGGTTCGATTGCGTGTCGCGAATCGTCCAAAGCGCCACAGCAATATCGGTCATTAGTAATTGCCGATATTATATAACATTTTGATATCATAACATGATCCCGTTTTTTTTAGTGCTTGAAGGCTTCACGTGGGTGAAGTCGTGGGACACAGCCAGTACTTAATAAGTAAAACAACCCGTATTATGTGAAAGGACGCCGCCACTGGCCGCCCGTGTCACGGCACTAATCCGCCTCGTACCGGTGTCCGGTTTAACCGGTTTTCGGTAACACGAGACCCGGATTAAAATGCATCCGCGTGGTCGTGTTAGTTTAAATTTTCAAAAACATGACCCGGGTCAGGCAAAACATTTACGGGTTTGTGGCCAAGTTGTAGTTAGTAGACCAAATAAATAAAATTAATAATAAAAAGAAACTTTTAATAACCAAGTATTTTCGTTTTCTTCTCAATAAAGCCTTTCATTTGATTCCCTTATTATCATGATGGTAGATAAGAACATTTTGTCCGCCATCTTGAATTTATCATCTAGGACCAACACAGATGTAGATCTGTGAGGACCAAAGTGCATGAGAAGACAAATCTAACGAACTCAAATTTGACAACGTTATGACGTTTCGTTTAGGAGTTCCTATGGTCACCTTCTGTCTCTAACATCAGACCTGTTCGATGTTATCATAACATTGCATTGTCACCGAACTTACGGTGTAGTTAGTAGTTCCGGTTACGGTTAAGTATGCCAAAATTCAGCTTAATCAGTTGAGAATAACTGATCTAAAATTCAGTTGCAAGATTTGTGCCATACATACGAAAGTACCTACATACTAATTAACAGGGCAAGTTGAGTAAAAGCTTGTAAAAAGAGAAAGAAAACAATATTACCATCTCTATCTCTACATAGTATAAATTGAAGTCACTTTCCGCGTCTGTCTGTCTGTCTGTATAGCCGCTAACTCCTCCTAAAACGGATTTTGATGCGGCTTTCACCATCAGTTAGATACATTTCCAAGGAAGGTTTATATATATAATGTATATAATATATATAATGAGAATATTCGCTAAAAAACGAGTTTCACAGAGCGGCAATGGTTTTAGTCATTACCAGTCCAAAGCTGGCGTACTTATAAATTATTGTATGTTATTGTTGTATATTATTATTGTATGGTTTAGTTTAGATAATAGGGTTTAAAGTCATAGTAGTTTTTATACAATTGTTAGTATTTATTTAAGATTTTGTTCAATGTTTTAATTTAGGTCTGTTTTTTTTAGTTTGTGCTGTAGTTTTTATTTTTAGTTTTAGTTAACCTTGAATGGGTGAATTGGGAAACTGTAATGCCCATTCAAGGTATGTATTTCATAAATAAATAAATAAAAATAAATAAATAACTAGCGACCCGCCCCGGCTTCGCACGTAAATAACACCCGTGCGAAGCCGGGCGGGCGGGTCGCTAGTAATCGATAAGAATCTTGTGGTAAAATCCCAATCATAGTTTAAAGTACAGTAACTACGGCTCGATTTCGAACATTCACAACTTTTCATACCTGCAATTTTCCACAATACACAGCTGAAAAATGACCAGCATTGTCTCCAACGGCGACCGAAACACTTTCTACGGGCTCTGAATTTCAGCGTGGCCTCTTTATTGCACTGGCGATCTAAATTTCAGTAGTTTCATGCTAGTATTGGAGGCGGTGGGGTGGAAAATCGGATCTGTAAAATGCGGACAGTGGTCTTTGTGTAATAGATGCTTTGGATTTTACTACGCAATTTAAAATTTAAGACAACCCATAAGTTACTAGAGTTAAAGGTTTTTGGATGCAACCTGCGGCCTTATTATAGAAGATTGATCGTGATCGAGATTGCATGCCGTCCCGTTCGCATCTATTTACTCGCACCACGCGCGTAAGTGAGATGGCACGCGATCGCAATCACGATCCGAATCATCCATAATAAGTCATCTGATTAGTATTATCATGCTGTCCCGCTCGCTCTCTTCCATCTAATATTTAGTATGAGCCTCATACAATCCTTGTATTAATTCTGAAGTAAAGTAAAGTAAAATTTTATTGCATACAATGGTGGAGTAAGTTAAGGTAGTCTCAACAGTTTATCCTCGCGGAAGTGCAATATTTGAGTGTATTATATACATGTAGCTAATTACAATAATATTACATTATCAATTAAGTACTGACATATATACAACACACAAGCAAAAACATTCTATAATCTCCTGAATAACTGGATAAGAGCGTGTCCAGATTCGAAACTCGAGATACGTATAATATTATTATGGTAGTTCCGTTTTTCGTAGCCAATGTTACATAATTGAGGTCACTATTTACAATCATTATTTATGAAGAGTTGTATTTTGTCACTTTGGTGGGCCATTTTCACAAAATCCCTGCATTTCTAAACTATTGGACACAGAAACTTGTAAGTTGCCATGCTGATAGGTCATTATAAAAACCTTCATTCAAAAATATTTCAAACATTTTCTGATTATAAATTTTTGAGATTCAGCGACAAAACTGTGACAAATTCAAGACGTTCTAGGTTAAAGGTAACTATCCTCATCGTAAAATTCTCTTCACTCAGAATGTTTCAATAATAGTTTTCTTATTGGATACATCTCATAAAGAAGACAATTTTTTCTAGGCCCACCGAATTTACCGTTTAAAGATGGGTATAACACTATAAAATTCATCGTTTTTTTTGTGCCATTCGGACGAAAGATAAGTTAAAAATGAAACTGGAATAATAATATAAAGAATAATATGTTTTGTTTTGATTTTTGCCACATTTCATTCATTTCCCTTATAAAGTCACTTGATCGGAACATTTTTAATACGAAAAAGGATGCATGCTTAGGAATTTTTATACAAAAATTAATAGACCATATTTTACAACAGTGGCCATAGTAATCGGCTTTTGTCAATATTCCGGTTTGATCGGATATAGCTAATATTACCACTGAATCTAGAGATTATGAGGAACAAATCGACATGAGTTTCATTACTATACGGTATTAGTTTGTGGTGGGCCTATTTTTCAAACAAAAGAAATTGTCTCATTTGGCTGTCCACAGAGCTTCGTTCATACGAAGTTTTCTATAATCACCAATTTTAGAACTATGAATGTCACCACCATTATGGGTTTGGTGAAGGAATCCTTCTATATGGGTGCCTCGACACGCTCGTCTTCTGCGTTATCCTCATCATCAGCCAGAAGACTTCCACTGCTGAACATAGGCCTCCCCCTTTAACCTCCACACTGAATGACAGCCTGCCAGCGACTCTATGTCGTCGGTTCATCCAGTGGGAGGCCTACCTATGCTGCGTCTTCCGGTTCGTGGTCTCCACTCAAGAACCTTTCTTCCCCATCGGTTATCGGTTCTTCGAGCGATGTGGCCTGCCCTGTAACGTTCCATGATCGTTACCTACTCCCAAATTCATGGCAAATGGCACATACGCTAGAAGCCAAACTTAACGAATAAAAAAGGTCACTACTATGACATAAACATTGTTGACAGAATGAAGGTGATTGACGTAATGTCAGTCAGTTTCATTTTCTTAACCACAAAAACATTGTCTAAACCCACGAAAATTATAAACTCAGTTTTAAAGATTCGGGTATATAAATATCGTATTCTTTCTAGAAGGAATAGCCTATATATAGGACTCGAAATAAAAACTGGGTCATACGTGCAGATGTACTCCAGTGAGAAAGTCGCTCATATCTTTAAACCTATAAATTAACTTTGTTAGCCCGTACTCAAGATCGGGTAAGTTTTCAGAGATAATTCTGCTTTTAAATGTGTTAATTGTGAAATCTGTCTCGACAAATAATGCTAATCGTTATTTGTCAATTGAATTATCATCAGGCCACCTGTGTTCTAAAACGCAGTGCAAGTGCGTTTCATATCCGTACTATCTGCGGATGTGGATGCGCGCCGTACTTACATTCTAATATAATTGTGTTCTAAGCTCTTAAAGCATTCTGTAATCTTGGATCCTTCCGATCAAAAACTGTGTTTTAACGCCGGTACCACGTCATGTGAGGCGGGGCCTAGTCCGATCTGCCGTTATCTTCGGGGTCTCACACGACGTGGCCGTGCGGCTCTTCAGTACTGATCCTCATGCGTAGTTTCTTCGACGCATTTCAGGCTCCTACCCTCTACGCCAATTCTCCGACCACGTACGAGTCGCCACGCTGTCGTGACGCTACGTCTACTTCCCTTCTACTACGTCGGTCGTACTCCGGCCACGCACAAACTTCTGGAACTACTACGCGCAGACCGCACTCCGGTCACGCCTGAAAAAAGCTCACGAAGCCGTCTCGTCGCTGCGCTGCCCCGCTGGACATCCTACGTGCCACGAGCCGCGTCGAGCCACGCGGCGATCGGCGCCCCAGCTCTTCAAGCTAAGTCTCAAAACAAGGGACCAACACGTTTTTTTATCGCCATCACCTTCCGAGTTCACACGACCCTCAGTCTCCTGTAAATTCATTCTTGCTCGATTAAATCTTAACTTATACTATCTTAAACTCTTTCTTTTGAAACTCCTACCCACTGCTAGGTAGAACTTCACCAAGCTTCACTTGGTGAACGTTTCAGCCCATTGCCACTTGCAAAAATCTTCTGCGTCAGCTATTATGTATTTAACATTACATTTAACTTCAGGTCTAATACTGCCTCTCAAATGTCCGGGTTAGCCCCGAAAATCAAAAGGGATAAAAGGAAATCATTTATAGTAATAATATGAAGTGAAACGTGGTCTCTCACTATCAGCCCCATAAGCAAGCTCAAATTCGCACAGCGAGCTATGGAGAGGGCTATGCTCGGGGTTTCTCTACGAGATCGAATCGGAAATGAGGAGATCTGTAGATGAACGAAAGTTACCGACATAGCCCACTGGATTAGCAAGTGGCAGTGGGCAGGGCACATAGCACGCAGAACAGATGGCCGAAAGGTTCTCGAATGGAGACCATAGACCTGTACGCGCAGCATAGGACGTCCGACAAGATGAACAGATGACATAAAATTGACCACAGGAAAACGCTGGATGCAGGCTGTTTCCATCCGGCCCTTTTGGAGATTGATGGGGGAGGCCTATGTCCAGCAGTGGACGCTCTATGGATGAAAATGATGATGAAATTTTGCTTTTGTGTTTGCGTTTGAACCCTTGTCTAATTGTAAGTCCAAGGTGGGATATGTTTAAAACCTCATCATCATCATCATCAGCCAGAAGATGTCCACTGCTGAACATAGGCCTCCCCCTTTAACCTCCACACTGAACGACAACTTACCTTTTGCATCCACTGGATGCCAGCGACTCTCACTATGTCGTCGGTCCATCTATTTTAAAACCTATATACTTTTTTTACCCCCGACGCAAAAAGTGGGGTGTTATATTTGTATTGTTTTTCGTTCTGTTTCGTTTTTCCTTGAGCATAGTAGCCCGCAGGAATGTCTAAATGTGGAAGTTTGTGTGTGTGTTTGTATGTATTTGTGTGTGTGTGCGTCTGAAATGATGATTTGTTCCCCAGAGATACACTTTCCCCGTAGAGACACTTTTAGAAAAGTTTCGCTTCTGTTCCTTAGAGATCCACTTTCGGCTAATACACTTAAATAGAAAAGTTTTTGAATCCCCATATATATTTTTTATATTTTTCCCTAGAGAAAAAAAAAAACTAGACTCCACCAAACTAAAACAAATTTTCTTTGGTTTATTCCACTTTGATCACCTGGGTGATAGGCGACTCCATTTAAATCATTATTTGAGTATCCTTTGATCACCTGCACCTAGGTGACCATAGTTGTTTTGGTATCTTTTGATCACCCATGAATATAAATAAATAAATAAATATCTGGGACATTTTTGCACACACGGTCATCTGACCCTAAACTAAGCAAAGCTTGTAATATGGCTGCCAGAAACTGATATACGTACATATATATTTTTAAATACATACTTAAATAGATATTAACACCCAGACATAAAACAAACACAAATGTTCATCACACAAATGTTTGTCCTAGATGGGAATCGAACCCACGCCCCCAAGCACAGAAGATAGGTTCCCTACCAACTGAGCCACCGGGGCAGTAAAATAAAAAATGGTTCAAATGAATAATATGAAATGAGATTACTACGCTGTGATAATGTATTATTAGAACGGCGATAATCCTGTCGTTTTCAGAATTTACGCTGGATTCATATTTAAATATTTCATTGTATCAGTTCTCTCTACCACAATTAAGAGGACCGTGTATTCAGAGCGGCAGAATATTTATCGGAAAACAGCGTTATCAATGAGTTATTGGGTAATACAGTTAGTATTGATCTAGTTTCACGAATTCAATTTACTTTTGATGTACAGTCAGCGTTCAACAGTGTTGTGCAACTAGTGCATAGGTACCGTTAAACTGTTTTAACCTCTGGTGAAAAAGAAGAGGCATTATAAGTTTCACGTGTGTTTTTTTATGTATGTGCGTGTCTGTGGCATCGTAGCTCACATAAGACTGAAACAATTTTGATTTCAAACAACAATCTGTGTGTCTTCAAATCACGAGTGAATCGGTTACTTTTAGGCAAGCGTGCTCCAACGTAGACCGCATCATCGCTTAACATCAGGCGTGATGGTGGTCAAACGCAAGCCTATTATTTATTAAAAAAAAAAAAAAAAAAATTTGTAAAAACTTCTTTAGGCACTTTGGGCACTTTTTGAGACGAAGAAAAAGCACCGAACTCGCATGACCGTCACGCTCAGGTACTAGTTAAGTAAAGTTGGCTCGAGTCGACTAAGATAGCGAGATATATAGTCAACTTTGATGAAGTTTTCACTTCTGTTGTTTGGTCTTAAGTACACACTTTTTTGTTTATATCATAGCTAAGATGCGTTATTCGAGATTGTTCTTTTGAAACAATAAGCCGTTTGAAAATTATTATGCTCGGTTTTTTTATTTTCGATTTATACTTGTCAAATGATTATGGTCTCTGAAACATGCTTAAATTATTGTAATTTCTCGTATTGTTTGTTTTATCACGTTTTAACCAATATACTGTATTGTTTCAGGTATGTACCACAAAAAATATGTCTACGGTCAGCTTCTGTAAGTATACATTTATTACAAAAGAAAATGTACACATAGTTAGTGGGAAAATAATGTGTATACGAGCCTTCAATGTTTTTTTTTATATTTTTTATTTATTTTGGAGACTTTTGCCAGTAATGGCACGTCAGCCCCATCATACCTTAAACTAAATTTACAGTAAACTAAAAAAAAAACTACAACTATTTTTTTGTATAAAAAATTTAGATTATTTAAAGGAATATTATTACAGCTCCTGTTTCTGACCAAAATCTCATTCTTCCAAAACAAGGACCAATAGAATTCCAACTCAAATTTCAAACATTTCAAGTCTTTCTCCAGCTCTATCTTCAAATCAATCAAGGCAATGTTCATGTGCAAATATCCAAACGCATCTCCAATACCTACTCAAAATGGCGTCTAGCTTGCAGCTTGTGTCTTGTGTACATTTACTATGTCCCGAGGTTCTAGACAAATGGACGATCTTATGAGAGAGCCGAACGAGCGATTTACCAATAAATTTAGAATCAATCTAAACTACAGCCTGTTCAGTACTCTGGGCCTTACTCTCGCGCGCTCGAGATTATTTCCGTCACAGTATCTCTAGGTAGAAATATTATGAAAGTGAGAGTGACAGACGTAATCTCAACCGCCCAAGAATAGGGGCCCTGTTCAGGTGACTGGAGAACGCTTCACCAGATTTTACGTCCGATTGGAGGAAGCTGGAATATAGTGTTTTTGTACAGATTGGTTCAAAGTTTACAACTCGGTGACTGTTTATCCTCTGTATTGCTTTAGTAGATAATGAATTAGTATCACACTAATGTTAGGTACTATAGCAATTATTACTTTTTGATTTATATATTCGCACGTTATTATAGCATTTTGGTTATTTCTTTCAGTCCAAAAATGTATTAATAGTTTTTATTTATTTTGCCTAATTGAAAGAGGATTTAATGATTTCAAAGCCAACTAGATGTATCAACGCCAATCAGGAACGTCGGCCAATCACAGCCCACCGTGGTCTGGTGGCGTGATCGGGCGACGTTGACAGGAGGCTTGGTTGAGCAGCTAAAGAGAGAGGAGGTGTAAAATGGTTTTACGAATAAGCGTTAATTATGAAATGTAATGGAAAAGGATATCAATGGGAAAGTGCTAAAAGCTTTAAGGATAATATTATAATAATTATACTGTAAAGTTGCTGAAAGGACTATGGATTTTACTTCCCCCTGACCTAACCCTTTACTAATAATATAAATGACAAAAAAACATACACATTGTTGTAGGTACTGTAGGTAAATAGTAAACATTATCATGCTACTATGTGGGTAGCCCCAAATAAAGTTAGTTGTCTTCCTACTGCTCACACGGCTGTTTCATTTATCAGATGCCTTATTATAGATGTCTTATCGTGATTCGGATTGTGATCGTGATAGCGTGCCATCTCACTTACACACGTGGTGCGAGTAAATAGATGCGAACGGGACGGCATGCAATCTCGATCACGATCAAACTTATATAATAAGGCCGCTGTTTCCCAACTGAATACTGAAAACTGTTAACAACTGAATGAAATGGTACGTAGGCGAGCATCAAAAACACCTTATAAAATACAAAGAAAATAAACAACAGGCCTAAACTTTAAAAATAAATAGATAATCTAGATATATACAACAAATATAAATCTAACTTAAATTATACATCAATATAAAATCAAATGAGTATATGATTTTACTACATATTATTACACAAATTATCTATGCTAATATTATAAGGAGGAAAAATTTGATTGTTTGTTTGTTTGCATCGAATAGGCTCCGAAATTACTGAACCGATTTGAAAAATTCTTTCACTGACGGGAAGCTACACTATCCCCGGGTAACATAGGCTATAATCTATACCCGTACGAAGCTGGGGCGGACCGCTAGTAATTAATATTATCAATAGTACCATTAGTATCTAATTCAAGCATAATACCAATTCGAATAATTTCTTAAGTTTGACAGTAACTTCAATCACTCCTAAGTGTTTGGTAGAAAATAGACTTTGGCGATGAAATATCGCGACAAAGCCGCCCTTGAGACGCCATCACCAATGCCGAAGAAAATAAAAGCGAACTTTGTAATTATTTCAGCGGCAGTAGAAAAACAATTTAATTCATTACGGCTCCTCGATCGTGCAAGATACCCTTGTCTATAGAACTTGTTTCTGGCGCGCTTCCAATCCTACGAAAACAATTAAGACTGGTGGCGTGCTTCAAGCCGCGACATTTTATACATTTTTTAAAGTGATTGTATAAAATTTACATTGTTTTTCGAAAGCGATATCGCTTTTAATAACAAGAGGCTTCTTTAAATTGCTTGCAAATTAATAAACCTGAGACCATTGCCTGAGACGGTAAGTCTGGCTTATGTAAAATTCTGTTTAAAACAATCAAGACGAGGTTGTCGGGCGCGTTTCAGTAAATTCACGACTTATTTGACATTGAATAAATATTTTTAGAGTGGAGATGAAGCCGGTCATATAATTGTGTTCGTAGCGAAAGACCTAAATAGCTTGGTTGTTTACTAAATTTCAAGTTAGTTTGTGTGTATCAATTGAACTCAACGCCCGGCGGCCGGGCGGCCACGAAAAGGGAATACTGTTTTATGGTTTATATTCCGCAAACCCGTACAATTTGATTCCACTTTTATTGAGCCCACCACTAGACTGTGAAATGCGTTGAATGGGTATTCCCTGATAGTTACAATCTGGGTGTATTAAAATTGCGAGCGAACAGATTTCTTCTAGTCGACCAGTAGTTCGACCCACACGTCGCACGACGCGGTCGCTTGCATTGTTTAGCACTCCTTATAAATTCATACTGAGCAGTGGATTGCCTTAAAACCTCTGGAAACTGTGAGTAACTACATAAAAAACACATAAAAAATTAATAAAATAAAAAAAGCGTTTTATTTCTCATCCATTACAAATTTTAATTAATTTATTAGTAGGTACATTATGTCAACTTTTATCTATTAGATATAATAATTATTGTGAATTATTGATTATTATTTAGAATTATTTATTCCATGTCATTTGTTGTTATGATATTATATTTCATTTCATTTACGAGAACCACTGTTGGGTATAGGCCTTCTCTAGATCTTTCCATTTGTCCCTGTCCGTTGCTCGGTTAATCCAATATCTTAATATGGTATGAATTAAAATAAAATAACCTACTCTTTTCACCCGAGTCAAAGTCAAGTCAAAGTCAAAGTCAAATAATTTATTGCACATTATGCTAAATAGGTGAAAACTTATATAAACATAATGACCCAATTAGGGTAATAATATGGCAATTTATATATATGGTGCAGAAATATGGAGCGGCCCGATCTGTTTTATAATGTTTTATCGTTAAGAAAACTTTCTACTGAATAATAACACTTTGTAATTAATATGTTTTTAAAATATATGTGCCGTGTACTATATGTCGATATCAAAGATAATTTCGATGGTGCAGAGATGTGGTATTTACAATAAAGTAATTTTTAGCTACAACGACTTTAAAGTTTGGATATATATTCCATTAAAGCTTTCATACTTATAACTTCTTTGTTGCTATATACTTGAGTACTACTTCATTGGCTAACACAAAATAGCTAATTAGAACAATTAAAGTAAAGTTTGAATGTTTAATTTATATTGTCATTGGTCGATAGTATTAATCATATCCCATAGGTTCATTTCGCACTCTTAATAAAACAGTGACCGAATCCAAAATCGCATCTTTTTGGGAATCGACAAAAAACAATTTTTAACTGAGTAACAGCGCGCAAGGTGAAGGACGGATAAAGACTCAAGTAGATATAAACATTATTGCATATAGAAAACAGGTGTTTTTAATCGCCTAGATTGTAGAGCATGATTTTTAGGTCGATTTTTTTCTTAAACCCAATTTGCCAAAATTTCGAGTTCGGTGATTGTTTTATTAAGAATGCGATTTGTTCCTTAACTCTTTTCCCTACAGACATGCCGTGACATCCTTTGTAGCTGTTTACCTAAAGACCGCTACAAAGTACATAATCTCAGTAAGCCCAGTTTATTTGCATACCCGCACCGATAAAATAAATAACCAACGGTGGACTCTCTACCCGCCCGGCGGGGGTAAGACATTACTCTGCACTTTGCTTTTGTCCATGAAGATGACAACCCCTTCCCAACCCCGCTCATACCCTTCCTACCCCTATTCACCCCCCCGTGATGAATCACGCCATGTCATTTAACCCCGAAAATGTATGAACATTGTGCTATTGTTTCCGGTGTCTGTCAAAATGTCTGTAATTTTATTCAGGAATCGCTTTTCCGGAGGCGCTGAACTGTGACGTAAATGTTGAAGTCACATTTTAGTCTGTCATCGAGTGTTTTATGCGACGCTGCTTGAAGAGCTACTGATGTATATACACTCAGTACCACATAAAACTGAGCTAAAACGTAAAATGGTTTCTGGCATATTCATACTTACACTCCTAGCGTTTGTTTGACTGATGAGAATTCTAAAATAGTAGCAATTATTGCTCTGAAAAGCATGGTGTGGATACTTGATAAAATTTCTATAATACTGTTTTAAACTATCACGGTTGTTCACTAAAGTTATATGATTATTTACGGGATATTTACCGTGGTAAGGTTGTGGAATGAGCTCCCGATAACAACACAACAACAACAACGTCAACGTTCATATAACTTTAAGACTTTTTTTACTGGTGTCAACTGAAAACTAAAGGTTTTCAGTTGACACCAGTAAAATAAAATATATATAATAAAAAATATACATCAATAAAATATAATTATACGGACACTCAGACTTTTCTTAAATTACTAACAATAAAATAAACAATTTTAATGCTAGGATTTACTTGTTTTATAATCGAAATTTGAAGCAATCTGATGTGCTTGCGAGATCTATGCTGATACATATCTGTGATTCATCATCATCATTTCAGCCGTAGGACGTCCACTGCTGGACATAGGCCTCCCCCATCGATCTCCAAAAGAGCCGGTTGGAAGCGGCCTGCATCCAGCGTTTCCCTGCGGTCTCGTTTAGGTCGTCTGTCCATCTTGTGGGTGGCCGTCCTACGCTGTGCTTACCAGTCCGTGGTCTCCATTTCGGAACCTTTCGGCCCCATCGGCCATCTGTTCTGCGTGATATGTGCCGTGCCCACTGCCACTTCAACTTGCTAATCCGGTGGGCTATGTCGGTGACTTTCGTTCGATCTGTGATTAACAGCAACTTGAAGAAAAAATAGAGCTGGATTGAAAAAATACACGTTGCCTTTTTACATTAAACGTTTTGTAAAGTTTTTAGCAAAATTAATCTCTTACTTTACTACGACACCAAAACAACGGTAATCCAAATATTTTATTCACGAGCTGTCTACCAAAAAAAAACTATCTTCTAACCGCACAAAGAGAAAAGTTAAGCACGTAACTTACCGAAAGCAGTTTTTGCCGCGCCCTTACAACAAGGCTAAGTGAAGCCAAGTTGGCCAGACTACGTAACTTGGGCAGCTGATAAAATACTAAACTGTTTTCTACCCACTACTCCAGAGCAACTACAGTTTCAGTCACAGCAAACTGCTTCGACTCGACACCGGACCGACACCAAAAGCATTGTATTTAGATGAGAGCTGTATTATTATCTCCTACAATAATGTAAAATCAACAGCTATATCACACTTATGTGTTTTCATGTCCAGCTTGCGTCTTCCTCTGTTATATACACGAATCTATTCCACTTTGATCACCTGGAAATATAATCATCTGGGTGACCATTTTCAATTTAAAATATTATTTGGG
This sequence comes from Agriopis marginaria, assembly GCA_932305915.1. Taxonomy (NCBI): domain Eukaryota; kingdom Metazoa; phylum Arthropoda; class Insecta; order Lepidoptera; family Geometridae; genus Agriopis; species Agriopis marginaria. Next base: position 1,260,639 of record OW029919.1, read on the forward strand.
CATACTTTGATCACCTGTACCTAGGTGACCATAGGTGACTCGTTTCAAATTTTATTATTGTTGCGGTATCTTATGTTTCCATGAATATAAATAAAAAAATGGTTCGACTTAGAAATTTCATCATCATCATCATCTCAGGCTATTATGTCCCCGCTGCTGGGACATAGGTTTCTCTCAGAGAGAGGATGGGCCCTAGCCCACCATCATCATCATTCGCAAAGTATCCACAGGGAAATGCAATAGCACTTGCGCTAAGCTTTCAAATACGACCGACCGGTTCCATGCGAAAATAGCTCTGAGTTTGTTCTATTTTGACCTTATCTCAATGGTATTAAAGGTTTCGGAAAAGCGAACAAAATATTGTAAAAAAATTACTTCGTGAAAGAAAGATGAAACGGTTTACAAAGGTGGGAATAAAATAAACTCACCTTAGTCAAGTGTAATATGAACGTAACTGGTTGAGTGGCGTAGTATTGTCGTTAGCGCTTGATTTTCGTGCATAGTTAGCACCATACGTTATAGCATGAAATCACAGCTTACTCTAGATGCAAGATAAACGGAAAGTTAAAGTTGTACGTAAAACTGGGAGCGTGTGAGATTAATTAGTATTAAATGTAGATTGATTGTAGATGCATACATACTAATACTTTGTTTTTAGTCCATCTAGTGTCGAATTGGTGTAGTGTGCTATGACTACACTGGTTTTTTTGTAAAGATTTTCTAGCAGCTCTACCGTTGAGATTATAAGTGCGACTGAATTTTTAATCGGTTGAGTTCAAGTCAGAATTTATGGCTGCAGCACACTTTTAATGGGATAAGATACAAGTGATAATAAAATGGTGTTTGTTGTTCTTTAGATTTAAGCTTGTAACGGACCTGAGTTGATAATTGTTATCTTTTTTATTGCTTTTATTTAGTTGTTCTAAAATAAATATTTATATCAGCTTTCAAGTTCCAAAATACTAGGATAGCCTAGCGTGTAGCGTCTAGCGTGTAGATATACTACACGATTGACAAATAATCGTTTTTTTAAAATAAATAATAGGATTGCGTTTGACCACCATCACGCATGATGTTAAGCGATGATGCGGTCTACGTTGAAGTACGCTTGCGTAGATGAAACCGATTCACTCGTGATTTGAAGAAACACAGATTAATAAATGTGTCATCATTTGAATAATATAATTATTACGAATAAAATCAAACTTAAGATGGTACGTTTCATCTATGGCGGCCTAGCTACAGGACAACAAGGACAAGAAACTTGTTTGAAATTTTAATTTCCCGCCATAGGTGAAACGTACCACCTAAAATAAACAGACGTAAAATAAATTGGCAGCCTCTTATCTTTTGTTCGTACTTATTTCTTCAATATGCAAAGAGGTTTAATTACGTTTTCTGACCAAGAAGGTAAATAATGGAGGTTATGTTGGAATTAAAAAAATAGGTACATTCGAAATACTCGTGATTTATGATTGGCTCTAAGTTCAAGCTACCTTCATGGAAAATATATTTCTGAAATTTTGTTGCTAGACCATATTTTCACGCAATGTTTAAGAAATAAATACGTATCATGGCGACAGCTAGCAATTTATGAACTTACGTATGCTGGCTGCTGGTATGTGACAACTTGACTTATATTTTCATATTCGTCCATATATGCCTCTATCTCTTGTCATTGCAGTAATGCAAAACAGAAATATATAAATAAGCAAAACAAAAGACAAATTGCGGGACTCGCAAGCTTTTGTCAGTATTTCAATTTCCCCTGAATGAATTCTCCAGCAGAAAATTAGGCTAAGCTAAAAAAAACTCGTTACACCAATTTCTATCAGTATAAAAGCTTGTGAAAATTCAATTACTGATCCAATAAACTTGTCAAATATCAACACGAGGTTACCGAGGGTAGAGGGCGGTTGATCGACGGCTTAGCACATTTTTTTAACATTAAATTTTTCGTACAAAATGTTTAATCAATGTATATATTTGGTTTTCTTTTTCCAATAACGCATTGTGTCAATGACTGTCAGAGGTTGCATGCGTTTTTGTAATTGGAATGTCAAATGTTGTTTGAGAAGTAATTTGATAAATGAGGTGGAATTAAGTTTGTTTTTGATTTATAATCACTCTCCGTGAATAATAAACCGTTTTAATTCGTTTTAAATATATGTATTTTTTGCTGTGTTTGTATTTTTGCCTTAGGTAATTAAAACCCTTAATAATTCTATTTAGTTTTTTTTTTTTACGTTTTTACAGGTCTCAAAGTTAGATTATGCAAATTATGATATTCGAGGTTAAAAGTTCATTTTCTCAAGTCTAAAAAGACATCAGAAATCAACAAAGAGGTTTTGCTTCTACTTTTCTTTAAACTCGGGGTAGCATACTTAACCTTTTTTCTAAGCATGATTTGGACCACTCATCTTTATCGCCCTTTCAAGAGGTTACATCAAAAGAGGAAGTTTTCTAAAAAAGAACAATGGCGGCAACAAAATTAATAATTTTTAACCCTTTTTAGACAAATACGTCTACAAACAAAAAGTAAATAGGTACAAGCCGATGAAAAATTCAAACGCCAAAAATCCTTTTTACATCAAAAGGGATTTTAATGTTTGAAAGAATTTCTACTTATCTTGGCTAAGCTGTGTGTATGTGTGTGTCGACACAGTACGGTAGCTTCGAAAAATTGGTTGATCTTTCTTACTCACACACAAGAGAGTGTCACGACAAAAAAAGGGCAGAAGATAATGTCGGCGGAGCTTATTTATTTCAATATACAAGTAGATACTTATTATTACGATGAGTTGGCACCGGCTTATGGCAGTAACTATTATTTCACTGTTTTTGTACGACGAAAGACCATCGTAGACCGCATCGTTGCTTTACATGAGGCGAGTTGGCGGTCAAACGCAAGACTATTAATAAATAAAATAAAAAATGAACTGTATTTTTTTTGTTACGTTGTAACTCCGCGATTTTGATGATTCTTATTTTGTTTGGTAGGCCATACAGTTGTGATTCCATACAAATTTACGAACTTAATTCAGCACTTTTTGAAAAAATCAACAGAAACCAGAAATATATACACATAAATGACGTTTTGGTTTGTAGTTCTCTTCAGAAAATTTGTTGTTTTGATGAATTCGTTCAATCTCTGTTTTAATTGTCATTTTCTACTGTTTTAGTTTGTAGGTATATGTAAGTGTAGTCTATAAGTCGGTTTTATTTTATTTTATAATAATTAATTATTAACTCATGTCCAAAGAAAATATTTTTTTTGTTTAAATTAGAACGGCTGTCAAGGCGTTTTTGTAAGAGTTGCACCCATATAAACGAAACGTCAGTCATTCGTAATCAGTTAGCAACTGTGATGCGAACAAATAACTTTGAGACCTAACCCAAAAAGGTAAGGTCCAAGTTCTTTGGATGCGGAGTTCGACGCGTTGACACCTATACATAAGAATGTTCAAGCAAGATTCTGTCATAATGCCTGGCGACAGATTTTCCGTCTCATTTCCATTCTATTTGCTTCTCTTTTCTGTGGTTGTGCTGTATATCTTTTTTTTCCTGTCACAAATAAGTATTTAGCTTACGCACTATATCACCTTGACAAATAAGTTACAGAAGAGTTACATTATTAATATTGGGTTCCATTTTTGCGTGAACTTTGCTACTGTATGAGTACGTACTTATTTCCGCGCCGAGACTTGAACCAGTTTGCTTAATTGAGCAACAAACTCTTTGGAGTTCGACGAAGGTTCCGGACGTCCGGCCCTTCGGGCTCGCGAACATTCCCAATTTCATTATAAAAAAAGGCCTACGGGACCCTGAGACCTACCAGAAATCTCGTTATCCTTCCAAGACGTGTTTTATTGGATCAAGGTGTTACTTTTACCGAAATTTCGCATCATGACATTATGGAGATCAGTTCGATCCGAGTTGGCGTTCTCATAATGTAAAAGGTTGTTGGCGCCTGGTTTTAAGGAAATGCTTTTACTCAAACATTATATTTAATTTAACATAATACATTTAATTGGGTACAGAGATATAGAATTTTTTTCTTTTGTTTGTCTTTTTTGTACATTTCCTGTGTTCTTGAGAACACACTTTTTATATAATTGGACTTTAATGACCTTAAATAATTGGCAAACAACTTTTTTCGTCCTTAATATTTTTTCGTTTTTTTCTACAATATTCCAATGTGAAAGGGGTATGATTACGTTATTCCAATAACAAGTATAATATTAAAAAAAACATAGAACCTGACTGCAAAATATAAATCTAGGCATCAATAAAACTTTAACGACATCTCATACATCAAAACCGGTCAAGCTGTTTAGGTTGTAGGAGATAATATAGAAACATACGCCCGAAAACATTACCCTCCTTCTTGGGAAGTCGGGGGAAAAGAGACAAGACACAGGTTATACCCTAATGAACAGAGAACAACGAACAGAACTAGTTTACTGACATTGTAATAGGGTAGATACATTATCAATTTAGTCCATTGTAAGTCATGTACATCAGCCAGAAGACGTCCACTGCTGAACATAGGCCTCCCCCTTTAACCTCCACACTGAACGACAGCCTGCCTTTTGCATCCACTGGATGCCCGCGACTCTCACAATGTCGTCGGTCCATCCAGTGGGAAGCCTACCTACGCTGCGTCTTCCGGTTCATGGTCTCCACTCCAGAACTTTTCTTCCCCATCGGTTATCGGTTCTTCGAGCGATGTGGCCTGCCCATTGCCACTTCAACTTGCAAATTTTAACAGCTATGTCGGTGACTCTGGTTCTTTGGCGAATGTCCACGTTTCGGATTCTATCGCGCAAAGAAACTCCGAGCTCTCTCCATTGCCCGCTGTGTGACTCTGAGTATCCATTGTAAGTACTTGGTATATTTCATATTACGTGCAAGCTGAATACTGATGTTCATATCATTACCTCAAAGTTTCTAAGAACAAGGACAGGGAACAGGGAGTTTATATCTTACAAATGAAACTGAAGTTCTCTCGAGGAACTACTAGCATATATGTACTTTTCCAGAGTAGAGCTAACCATATCTTGTGGAAAAATAGGAAAAAACCTTTTTGCCAATCATCAGAATCGTTTGTTCTAGAACAAAAATAGCTGGACATTAGTGATTAGTAACGGGATATTTACCGTGCTTAGGTTGTGGATGGAGCTCCCGATATTTCAGTGCAGTTACATTCATATTGTTCAAGGGGAGACTAAACAAGGCGGGTAGTTAGCAAAAAAAACAACTCATAACAAGGTTTTAGTTTGACAACGTCTACAAATCGGCGAGTGTACTCAGAAGTTGCATGAGCTGATTCTCTTCTGTCCACTCTAGGACCTCAAAGATCGGTAAATCGTTAAATCGGGTTTGGGACCATTACACATTACTTTACCATGTCTACACATTGGCGGGGCAAAATGAAACGTAAGCAAAAAAAAGAAAAGAAAAAACACCACAAAAAATTAAGTCAGATGCCTCAAAAAAACTCAGTTGCTAGCTAGCTGCTCAGTATTTGAACCACCTATTAGCTGATTATTCATTTCACCTATGGAATTACTAACCCAACCGCGCGCAAATTTTGAAAAACTAAAATAGTCAAAGTCAAACGATTTCAAGGCAGTTATGCCTAATGCGTTGCTCCTACCAGTTTGCACCATCTTACATACGTCACGATACCCTTCATGTCACCGAAGATAGAAGATGTTGCAGAAGATATTTTTTTATATGGAATAGATCTACGTTTAGCCACTGAGTCACCTGATTGCAAGCAACGGTGTGGCTAAAGATAGAACACGTAGATCTAGAAGAAATCTATTCACTCTAGCCTTGAAGATGCCTTGTTTGTAGTTCTCAGGAAACAAGGAGGACGGCAGGGATCCATTCTTGGGCAGTACGTATCATAAATGATGACGACGGTGGGGACACGATCCTCAGACATGAGCTCTTCGAAAGGAGAGAAGGTTAAAACTAAACTCTGACCAAGGAAAATGTAAATCGTAACCACCCTGGGAAGGTTAGAATATCCACAATACTTCGAGCCAGAAATTCAGTTGTTCCGAAGTGGAAGACTAGAATTTTAAACAAAGTTATAGTGCACGGAATGGTTTGAAAGGCTTACAGAGATTCATAAATTTATGTAAGAGTACAGTAAAATTGTGAAGTAGGTAAAATGAAAGTAAAGTTTGTACGGGTTGTTCATTTTGACAAGCGCCGCCATTCTAGTATAGGTAAGCGTAATTTGATGACATTTGCTCACCTTGAATGTAGAAAATTTAAAACCGAGGCGACTTAGTGCCTCTTTCATCATCTCAAAGTAAAGTGTTGATTAGCTACTTTCCAAGTAGTGCTACTTGGCGAGTAAAAGTCCCAAGTAACTTTTGTCAGTTTCACAAATGAAAACATAGCTCCGAGTAACTATGTGCTGGTTAGCCGAATGAATGTATGAAAATGTTCAACGTTCGTTCTAATTTAGTTGTCACTACTGTCACAACTGTCTAAAAGTAAAAAATATTTTTTGATGTTTGACAAGTTTGACGGACGGCTGACGTGCCGTGAGAAGAAAGAAACTGAAGCGTGTGATTTAATTTTGTTTTAAAATTAAATTAGCAAAAAAAAAAAAAAAAAAAATTACTGTTAGGTCGCGTACTCGTTTTGCACAATTTTAAGGTAGTCGAAATGTATTTTTTTTTAAAGTCTGTGTTATAGATCAATAAAATAATTAAAACGAACTTTAAAAACGCGATTTCTCGGAACTCTTCGTGATGAAAGACGTTCTAATTCTTCTACGAGATCTTCAATTAATTCGAACAAATCCATTTCAGACAAATTCTTCGTAAATTACTTACGAAAACAACACACGTAACAGGTTTATGATGCCTTACTTGCCGGTTAACCCTGTAACGTTCCATGATCGTTACCTACTCCCAAATTCATGGCAAATGGCACATACGCTAGAAGCCAAACTTAACGAATAAAAAAGGTCACTTCTATGACATAAACATTGTTGACAGAATGAAGGTGATTGACGTAATGTCAGTCAGTTTCATTTTCTTAACCACAAAAACATTGTCTAAACCCACGAAAATTATAAACTGCCGTTTTATAGATTCGGGTATGTAAATATCGTATTCTTTCTAGAAGGAATAGCCTATATATAGGACCCGAAATAAAAACTGGGTCATACGCGCAGATGTACTCCAGTGAAAAAGTCGCTCAGAACTTAACCTTATATCTTACAATCAACTTGTTAGCCCGTCTTCAATCGGGTAAGTTATCCGTGAGATGCCTTTTAAATGTGTTAATTGTGAAATCTGTCTCGACAAATAATGCTAATCGTTATTTGTCAATTGAATTATCATCAGGCCACCTGTGTTCTAAAACGCAGTGCAAGTGCGTTTCATATCCGTACTATCTGCGGATGTGGACGCGCGCCGTACTTACATTCTAATATAATTGTGTTCTAAGCTCTTAAAGCATTCTGTAATCTTGGATCCTTCCGATCAAAAACTGTGTTTTAACGCCGGTACCACGTCATGTGAGGCGGGGCCTAGTCCGATCTGCCGTTATCTTCGGGATCTCACACGACGTGGCCGAGCGGCTCTTAAGTACTGATCCTCATGCGTAGTTTCTTCGACGCATTTCAGGCTCCTACCCTCTACGCCAATTCTCCGACCACGTACGAGTCGCCACGCTGTCGTGACGCTACGTCTACTTCCCTTCTACTACGTCGGTCGTACTCCGGCCACGCACAAACTTCTGGAACTACTACGCGCAGACCGCACTCCGGTCACGCCTGAAAAAAGCTCACGAAGCCGTCTCGTCGCTGCGCTGCCCCGCTGGACATCCTACGTGCCACGAGCCGCGTCGAGCCACGCGGCGATCGGCGCCCCAGCTCTTCAAGCTAAGTCTCAAAACAAGGGACCAACACGTTTTTTTATCGCCATCACCTTCCGAGTTCACACGACCCTCAGTCTCCTGTAAATTCATTCTTGCTTGATTAAATCTTAACTTATACTATCTTAAACTCTTTCTTTTGAAACTCCTACCCACTGCTAGGTAGAACTTCACCAAGCTTCACTTGGTGAACGTTTCAACCCCGCTAGTGGGCAGATGAAGTAACAAGTAAGTTACATGCCAGTTTATGTGACGAGTAGTGCTACTCGGACATTATGAAACTAATAATACTTGTACATAATTCAAATTAAATAATAACTTATTCAATTACAAATATTATGTACAAAAATGTATTACAATATAATATTATGTCGGTATTTCAATATATCAAATTAATTAATTAATAATTATTTATTAACGCAGCTACCTGAAATATTTATGGACGAATCCATTAATATTTCAGGCAGTTTCACTAATTTTTATTTTTTTATTTTTATTTTGCCTATAGGGCATTTATATGAAATACAGCTAAAGTCTGTACAGTACACTAAGTCACAGTAAACGCAAGCAGCGCGATAGTACCGGAAGTACAGAGTACAGCTGACGCCGCCGGCCGCCACGACGCGACTTCCGTTTCCGTGGGTGACGCCCTATTGCGCTGTGGCAAACTTTCTACTGGTGCTGGCGTTTTATTACTGCAAAACATTAAAACTAAAATAAGCATTATTTTACTGCATGGTCCGTAAAATTAATCGACAAAAATGTAGAATGCACTGTCAAGTATAACAATCCTACTTACTACTAATATTATAAACGCGAAAGTTTGTATGGGCGTTTGTTCCTCTTTCACGCTGCAACGGAACAACGGATCGATCAGATTTTTTGCAGAGAGTGACATATGCTAGTTTTCATCATCACCGTCACCATTTTTCATCACTACGTGGGTGAAACCGCGGGGCGCAGCTACTACATCATAAAATGAGTTTTGACAAATTGGATGCATTGATTGACATAGACATAGACATATCTTTATTAATAATTATAGGAATTACAAGTCAGGCAGTATACAAAATAATATTATGATAAAAATTTGCTATACAATAGTATTATGCGCTATCTTAATATCGAAAAAGTCACTATATTCATAAAAAGCTTGCGTAATAAGCCACTTATTTAATTTATTTTTGAAAGATGCAAAGCTCGGAGCTTCAATGACCGTCTGTGGAAGTCTGTTGTAAATATCAGGTCCCATTACGTGGAGCATTTTAGAAGATTTCACCAACGACCGTTTTACGGTAACTAACTTTGTTTCGTATCTGCTACGACGTGGTAGCCATTCTCCTCGTTTAGGGTACAAGTGCAGATTGTCCCGTGTGTATGTAGCTGCTAGCATGATAAGGAGACTGGGCAATGTCAATATCTTCAGCTCAATAAAGAACGGCCTTGCGGACTCATCCTGCTTTATATGTGCCATCGCTCTAACGGCTCTTTTTTGCAATCTAAATACCCGCTTCCATTCGGCAGCACGTCTCCAAAACTCAAGCCCGTACTGAAGCAAAGACTGTACGCTAGCAAAGTAGCAAGACCGCACAGCTTCTTTTGGCAAGGTCGACGCGACCCTACTGAGATCAATATTAATACTGTGGTAATTTTTTGTTTTTAATTCCCTATCGGGAATTTTATTGCAACGTTGGAAACCTAACACCGTCCAGTTTTTCCGCTCGTTTCTTCCTCGGACCTGCAAGATGTGGAATGTCCCTCACCATAGGCTTACCCGCCTAGGTTCATTGCAGCGTTTTAATAAGGATATCTATCTAGGAACCACCTCTCCCGGCTGACAAAGCATGAATAACACCGCTAGTGTTGCAGGTGGACATATGCAGCGATTACTGCGTACCATCAGGGCCCCGATTCTACTAAATAAATTGTTTTTAAATTGTAATTGTTTCAAATTTAGTTTTTAAATCATTGCCTCAAATCTGAGTTAAAAAAAAAATATGCTAGAAAAATACCACCACCTAATATTATAACTTAGTATTAAAAAAAAAAAAAACTCAATTTTGAGGCAATTATCAAAAAAATAAAATTGAAACAATTACTTTAAAAAAAAAACTCTTTAGTAGAATTGAGTCCTTAGTGGATCACATGCCTGTTTGTCACTTTTTTAATGTAAAAAATTGTTATCGCGCAATAAAACTAGGCTGTTTAGGTAAATAGGTAACTGCCTCTCGTTTGACGTTGTGACCATGTTGCAATGGCTTGGCCGCGTTCAGGGGATCAAAGAACAGTTTTTTCGTTGTTTTTCGCTCTTGTCCTAATGTACGAAACGACGAAGTAGTTTTCTGACCTCATAATTTAGTATTGTTGCTGCTTTTACGAATAATCACTTAATACTGGAAAACGATGAATGATTATTGCATTATATAGACCTATTTTTGCCAAACCTAGCATATTTTCGCAATTGGAACGACAATAGAAACAAAATAAACTTTGTTTTATAAGCGTCAACACGAGTGTAAAAAAAATTACATATAAACAATTCTTTTTACATTTTTAAACGTCAGTGTGCTCGTAACGGGTCAGTTGTGTCACGGTTGTTTTTCACACTGATGTTATGCACGGAGAAGTTGCACTCTATACGCACTCCGACGCGACCTAAACGTATCCGTGTGGTCACGTTTTTACAGATTTTTAAGCGAACCAAGTCTATCTCCCTTTCATATGTAAAACGCTACTAATTTCAAACATGTTAAAGCTCTCTTAGTTTCTAGGAATATTGCACATCATATCATGCCCTCTCTCAAGCCTCATTAAAATAGGTGAACTTGTGTCATGTTCAGCAAAATATGGCGCTTTAAATACAAGCTTCGTTGAACGAGCTGACGTGTTGCGGTGTGACCCCGCGTCAACAGCGTGGAGCTGTTGTGTATGATGCTTCATAACGAGATAAATTTCAGTAAAACTGGCCTATCACGCTGTTCAGTAGTTTTGAGCAAAAAAAAGTTTTGAGCAGAACAGATAAATACCTGTAATTTTCAGTTCAGTTTTGAACTGGGTTGAGTTGGGATCAGTTTAACAGATAAAAAATAACCAGCCAAATGCGAGTCTAGCTCACGCACTGAGGGTTCCGTCATCATCATCATCATCATCATCATCAGCCAGAAGACGTCCACTGCTGAACATAGGCCTCCCCCTTTAACCTCCACACTGAACGACAGCCTGCCTTTTGCATCCACTGGATGCCCGCGACTCTCACAATGTCGTCGGTCCATCTAGTGGGAGGCCTCCCTACGCTGCGTCTTCCGGTTCGTGGTCTCCACTCCAGAACCTTTCTTCCCCATCGGTTATCGGTTCTTCGAGCGAACCGTACCACCACAAAATACAAAAAGTAGTGCCAAAAGACAGCATCACACCTAGGCGGTTACCCCTCCAAGTAGCGACCGCGCCCGACGTTGCTTAACTTAGTGGTGAACAGAAATTTGTCACCTAGTCAGCCTTACTACAGCAAATTTTCTTAAAATGAACATAAAATTCATCCAAACTGCAATGCATTTCAAGTAAAAATTATCCATACCCACTTTTTATCATCATCATCAGCTTTTTATTGTCCTTTGGTGGACATAGGCCTCTCCTAAGGCACTGCACTGAGCTCGGTTCGCAGTACTCTGAATCCAGTTTATACCGCGCCGTTTTACGCACCTCACCCGTCCGCAGGGTGACCTACACCCCCCTACCCCCCCCCACCCCTTATGTTCGCCTAAACGTGGTCTCCACTCCAGAACTCGTCTACCCCATCAGTTATCTGTTCTTTGGGCAATGTGACCGGCCTACTGCCACTTCATCTTACTAATCCTTTGAGCTATCTCGGTGTGATTCTATGTCAGATCACTTCGTTTCGGATTCTGTCCCGAATAGAAACTAAGCATAGTTCTCTCCAAAGCTGGCTGAATGACTTAGAACTTTGTGGTCCACTAGTAGATAGGCTTGCGCTTGGCCGCCATCTCGCCTGATGTTAAACGACGATGCGGTCTACGATGGAGCACGCTTGCCTAGAAGAAACCGATTCACTCTCGACTTAAAGACACCCAGATTGTAACTGACGGGGAAAACCCATTCAGGCAGCGAATTCCACAGACTAGCAGTTCGCACAATAAATGTGGAATCATAGCGCTTCGTACGGATTCTCGGAATATCAACCATAAAACGTTGTCGATTTCTTGTGCCCGCCCTGGCGGTCCGATAGAAAAAAGGGCAGGAAGGAATTAAATCATGCAGATTAGTGTCGTAAATAAAGTTATCATTATAACTGGCGCTTAGCAATGATTTTGATTGGCTTTCGTGTCATCTCTCGCGTCGTCAAGCTGTCGCCCTGGCACAAGAAATCGACATCACTTTAACCGAGATTTGTCTTGAGGAACTATGGTATGGACGACGGTGAGGTGAAGACTTGACCTCCTTCTATACCTTTCTCGAAATACATATTCGTAGCTTATCCGCACTAGCATCAAGAAGCTACAGTACTAAAAAAATATTTGTACAGGTAAAACTTAACCGAAGACGGTAAACAAAGTTTTTGGTCGTATATCACTACCTAACAGGTTCATTTCCTATTTCGCAAAGTTTCATATCGCAGCGGGCGATAGAACAAACTTAACATTAATCATTCTTTAGAAAAATAAAAATTAAAGCATAGCCCTTTGAGTAGCTGTTCTGTCAGTAGAATTTAAAAGAAGAAACGCCAAAGAATTACTGGCTGAAAAGGTTTTAGTACCATTGCCAATGGTCGCCGAAAAAAAGTAAATTGGTGATTTGCCGCCTTTTTCGCCAAGATGGCCGCCACTTCTTTTTGGCAAACGGCCCTTCGCTGGAAACATGTTTCAGGCAACAAAATTCACTCCAATTAAATCCCTCTTTACCTCGAGAGGGTAGTATTAATTAAACGCGGGCCTCGGTCCGTCCTCCAGTGCCACCTCTCCTGCTGCCGTCACTTGCTATAATCGCGTCTGAAATATCATTCTCTTTGATTGTCTATGAAGCGCTCACGCTTTGATTCATAATTGCTCAGGATTACGAGTGATTACCACCATTTGTGGATCAAAGAAGTTATGTAATGCGACCATTGTTCTGCTTTTAGATCAAACGGCCGGTAATGATGGCGAATGAGTTAACTCGCTTGTGAAGTATCGACTTCCATTTGGTGGATCGGATTTGTTATAGCACGTGCGTCCTTTTCCCAAATTTAAATGAATAACACAGAATACACATAAATACAGAAGACAGGTACAGAAGATTCACTCTTTCCAAATCATTTAAATAAGTAGCGACTCTTGCTACTACACAATAAAGTACAATTCAGGACGTGCGAGCGCTAACTACCTACAGGTATATTAACCTAGAAGTTGCCTCTCTGTCTATCGCGTAACTCTTGTAGCGTTATCTCTGTCTATCGCGCGGCAGGTCCGACAAGTCGGCTACTTGTAGCTTCATATGCCAGGCCTGTTAATATAGGTAGTTAGTATCGCTACACCTAGCGATTTTTAAGTGTTTTTTTTTTTATATTAGATAATAAACAAAAGATGCCCTAGGTGGCAAACAAGCAGACGGGCTGCCTGATGGTAAGCAATCACTGTCGCCTATGGATACTTGTAACACCAGAGGCATGACAAATACGTCGATTAACTCGCCTTGTGAAGAACCCTATGTTATAGCTTCTCGGAAACACCGTGGAAGGTAGCTCATTCCACATTTTGCAGGTATGAGGCAAGAAGGATCGTGTGAATCGCACAATGTACGATTTACACTAATCTATGATGTGTGGATGAGCCTTCAGGCGGTGGAGATGGTATAACCGCAACGCTGGTTAGTAGATAGGCCTGCTCTTGGCCGCCAGCGACGATGCGGTCTACGATGGAGCACGCTTGCCTAGAAGAAACCAATTCACTCTCGACTTGAAGACACCCAGATTGTAACTAACAGGGAACACCCGTTTAGGCAGCGAATTACACAGATTCTCTCTCTCTCTCTCTCTGCACACGATGACGCACAAATAGATCGCACATTTATCTATATCACGAGATATATAAAAAGTTTGGCGACAACAAAAGCGTTTAATCGTTAATTCAGGATACTTTAGTATGGAAACCGCTATAAACGTTTTCACATTAAAATCACAAGCATTGAAACAAACAGGTTCATAGAGTAGTAACATGATATTTCCGCTGCCGCCCCGCATATATCGAGGGCGACCATTGTAATGAATTATTGTTTGAAGTTATAGTAGTAGTAGTTCATTAAAACTGCTTACGCAAGCATTAATGTTGACCGCATCGATCTCTAATCTTTTTATTATCCTAGTCTTTGATACAATACTATTTATTTTGATCACATCTATTCGAAAGTTGGCGTTGTGTTCGTCAATAAATGCGAGCAAAATAGGTCTCTTCCGATAGGTCTTTTTAATAAGTGTAAATAATGTGTTGTGTGAATCCACCAATCCGCACTGGGCCAGCGTGGTGGATATGGCCCAATCATCCTTTCGGGGGTAGGCTAAAAGTCCAGCAGTGGACTGTTAAAAAGGCTGACTATGATGACTATGATGAAGTGTAAATAAAAAAGTTTTGAAATTGGAATATACATAATAATTTTTATATATGTCGAATTTCTAGTGTAATTCCGCTTCTACGTCGTTTCGAGTACAATAAGGATTTTGGTTAAACTATTTTCTGTATACATAATATATTTCTTAGAAAATTCCTCGACATCCTCAACCAAAGAGATATGTTTAGATTATTATTAGAATAAATGCAAAATAAGTTCGCATCTAAGGGTGGCGCCACTTTCTACTGCTGGGAGACAGGCATTCGCTCAGAGAGAGAGATGGGGCGGGGGGGGGCTAATACACCATGTTGATTAGTGTCGATATGTCTGAACTTTTTCAGGTTCTTGGACATACTGATGGACATCACGATGTTTTCCTTTATTGTTCTTGAATGAACGCACATAATTTTATTGGTGCAAGGTTGAGAACGAACCGGGTGCCGTCAGATTGTAGAGCGCACATGCTTCCACACGGCCACCAATGTTAAATATGTTTATTACGTCAAAAATATGCGCTGTACTTTCCATTTTCCTTTTTGTAATACTAAGTAAATTTTGTATTTTGTACTTTGTATTTTACTAGCGACCCGCCCGCCCGGCTTCGCACGGGTGTAATTTACGTGTGGAGTCGGCGGGTCGCTAGTCATATATA
This sequence comes from Agriopis marginaria, assembly GCA_932305915.1. NCBI lineage: Eukaryota > Metazoa > Arthropoda > Insecta > Lepidoptera > Geometridae > Agriopis > Agriopis marginaria. The sequence continues at coordinate 1,275,796 of OW029919.1, forward strand.
TATAACCTTCCGTGAAAATTTATCTAACTGATGGTGAAAACCGCATCAAAATCCGTTGCGTGGTTTAGGAGGAGTTAGCGGCCATACAGACATACAGACAGACGGGGAAAGCGACTTTAATTTATACTACGTAGAGATAGATATAGAGAAGAGATAAATAGGTCAGTCAAAAATGTGCCTTTACATAATAATTTCTCATAGTCCACGCAGGCAAAGCCGTCGGATGCAGCTGGTTTTTTTGTAATGGCTTCTGAACAGCATAACAAGATGGAAATCACAATATTCCAAAAACATAAGAAACAAAAAACGAAAATTATGGTATTCGGAAATACGCTGACAATTGATGAATTACAGTTTACTAAAAGCCTATATTTTGGTAAACAGCTAGACCGAGACCGTATTAATCATTTATCTTATTATTCCTGTCTTTATTCAAAATATTTTGCAACTGACTTCTAAAAAGAAGGTTCCCAATTCCGCTTTATCTTTTTTTGTGTATATTAAGCGTTTTTTTTTTTTTTTCCATAATTTTGATAACGCTACATGCCTTAAGTGATTGCGAAAATTTGCGCGACCGTATAACGTTTTATCTCAGCACGTTAAGGTTCACATTTGCGTGATTTTCCGCACTGCGCTGTTTCAGCGCTGTTTTGTGGTAGCCGTATTAATATACGTTTTTTTTTTTTTTTATCGTACCGACTACGTTTTGGCGTAGTTGAGATTTTGATAGACGGCATTTTTTGGGGCTTTTGAAGTACTAATCATATTGAGCGATGGTGACCGAGCGGTAGCACGTGTGCTTTACAATTTGATGGCACCCAGTTCGATCCTAGGCCCTGCACCAATGCCTTATTTTATTTAGTACCTACTCTAATAAATTATGTGAATTCTGTGCCATTGATCAACAACGGTGAAGGAAAACATCGGGAAAGCGCCCTAAGGTTGTTCCAAGAACCTCAAAGTTCAAAGACATATTACTTCGCTCATTAACATTTCGTTGACATAATTATGACATTTACCAACATGTACTGGGGGCCAGCATGGTGGGTTAAGGCCCATCTTCTGTCTCTGAAAGAAAGCCTGTGCCAGTGGGAACATGATAGGATGATAGGATATGATAGGATATGATAGGATATGATAGGATAGGATATGATATGATATGATAGGATATGATAGTATATGATAGGATATGATAGGATAGGATATGATATGATATGATAGGATATGATATGATAGGATATGATAGGATATGATAGGATATGATAGGATATGATAGGATATGATAGGATATGATAGGATATGATAGGATATGATAGGATATGATGGGATATGATAGGATATGATAGGATATGATAGGATATGATAGGATATGATAGGATATGACAGAATATGATAGGATAGGGTAGGATGATACTAATGAAATAATACCAACATCTTTTAGGAAAACAATCCATGTAACGTCGCAGTACATTAGTTCCACATGGCTTGCAGCGGTCACGCCGACACGCTGTCCCGCGTCCCGCGTCAATCACGCCGTCCGTACTTGACACGCTCGCGTTTTTGTATGCGTCGCTTGTAGACTGCCTGTCTGGCTTGTGCGAATGTGTGTTTTTATTTGGACCTTATTTTCTCTACTACTTAACATTGATTTATAAATACACTAGCTGTTGTCCGCTTTGCTCGTTTAGTATTGAAATCTACTTTACTACCTCCCGTCTTTTAAGTTTCAGTCTCACATCCATCAAGTGGAATCAAAGCGCTACACTTTGTGACTTCCATCTATGTCAACTCCGAAATTACTACAAAGCACCCAATGAACACAACAAAAGGCGCTCTCGACCGAAAAAATAGCGCATTAAAACAAACAGAAACTAATTCACATTATCACTGAACTTAAGGAGTGGTCGTTTTTCTTCATTACCATCATTAAGGAGCGGACGCAAGAGCAGCTTAATCCTGGCTGTTATTGCTTGTTCAATGCTTAATGAAGTTGGATTTAATATATGTGTGCTTGGAATTAGTTGCCGTACATTTTTACGACTGTAGAGAGGGGTTACATTCTTAGGGAGCGCTGTTCAATGATGCTCGAACCCGAAACGAATTGATAATCGATTAAAAGCTCATGGCTCAACATTAAATTATGAGTCTTTGGGTCACATACTTACTAACTCTTATTATGATAGACTCCGCAAATAACACTGCACTGCACGCTTCGCACTTTTAAAAATAATTATTTAAATATTCCTTAGCGGCAATTTTAATGTTTATAATAATTTACAAATTTATCTTAACCTTCTTTCCCATTATTCTTACCTCCTCAGTATTTCTGCACGCCTGGTACTTTGTTTTGTATCGCAGAAACAGTTAACATGATAAATAAAATAAAAATACTTTCTTCTAATTTTTTTGTTACCAAATAAATATGAAAAAGTATAAAAAATGTGAACGTATAAACAACGCACTAAAAAGGTCAGTTGGCCGATTATTTTTATCACCGGACGGACTATGAGACGAAAAAGTTTCATCGTTCCAATCATCAGACTAGTGGTACTTCGCCCTAAAAAATCTTTGAAACCAAATTGGCATGCGAACTACCACTAAATTACTCTCATGAAATGCGACACGCTATGTTTTCTTAAAACTGTATCTCTGTCTAAACCAATTTTGAAGAGAAACGAGAAATTAGTGTTAATCGTTCACGAGGAACCTTTCCTGCCTTTTATCCCGGAAAACGCGGGCAAACAGGTATAAGTTTTTCAAGATCAAGTGAGGGTAGGAGAACAAAACACCCGCTCTTCTCGCCGGACTCACCCGCAATTTTCAGTCAGTTCGTGACCACGACTATTGTAACATGGTCGAAACGTCGAACGAAAGGTACATATTTTTTACCTAAATTAGGTAAAAAATACGTGATAAGTCCCGATAAACATTTGAAACAGGTAAAAGTTGTCCTGTAAGTCTTTTTAGAGATGATGAAGAACATAGAATGTCAACATTATTTTCTGCTTCAAATTAGTAAATTTACATTTGCACGATATTGTGACACTAACTCCAAATGAGATTATCACAAATGCATCCAAATTACACATAGAGTTCTCTATTTGTCACAGGTGTAGTACAAATTATTCTAAGCATAAAATTACCCTTTATCATTGTCCAACCGGATTAACATTAATCCTGCAAGTAACACGTCAAATTCAGCACAATGACGTTGGCACCCGCTAAATAATATATTAAATACGTTGCATATTGTCTAATTCTGTAGTTGAATACACTGTCCCAACAGTAAATTAGACAGAAGGTAAATGGACATAACGGTTATTATGGAAACATGACGCTTTCGTGATGACAATTTTCAAGCGTCCAGATTACTCCTAATTAAGGTAGTAAAGATAATTTTACACAATTTTGATCAATGAGAACTTAAAATCGATATTATGCAATTAGTGAATAAAGGACCCGGGTATGTCCTAAAACTGCGACCAGAACCACCGGAGGATGGGTAGCAGCGTCCTGTTAGTACTCGGTGAACGTACTGCGATCTCCAAGCCGCCTGCCAAGCGTGGGGATTATGGCAACACCCCTCTCTAAGAGGGAGGCCTTGTTCAACAGTGGACATTTAATGGCTGATGATGTGATGTGATGTGAATAAAGGACGAACTTAAAGCGAGGGTCATAGATGAATCACGAGCAAGTGAAGGATTCTAACGACTGAATCACGACCGCAGGGACATATGCATGGTGATTCAAGTGTTACAATTCTGAGTGACGCGAGTGATTCATGGCTCTCGCTATAAATCCGTTTTATTCAAGAGTTGCATATTATCTCTACATAGTATAATTTGAAGTCGCTTTCCGCGTCTGTCTGTCTATATGTCTGTATGGCCGCTAACTCCTCCTAAACCACGCAACGGATTTTGATGCGGTTTTCACCATCAGTTAGATACATTTTCAAGGAAGGTTTATATCTCTACATAGTATAAATTGAAGTCGCTTTCCGCGTCAGTCTGTCTGTCTGTATGGCCGCTAACTCCTCCTAAACCACGCAACGGATTTTGATGCGGTTTTCACCATCAGTTAGATACATTTTCAAGGAAGGTTTATATCTCTACATAGTATAAATTGAAGTCGCTTTCCGCGTCAGTCTGTCTGTCTGTATGGCCGCTAACTCCTCCTAAACCATGCAACGGATTTTGATGCGGTTTTCACCATCAGTTAGATACATTTTCAAGGAAGGTTCATATATATAACTAGCGACCCGCCCCGGTTTCGCACGTAACTTACACCCGTGCGAAGCCGGGCGGGCGGGTCGCTAGTACTTTATACAATGACTACGAGAAAAAAAAAGATTTGAGCGAAAATAGACATTTAATGAAGAAAAAAGGAAGGTTGTTGTATAGCATTGAGATGGAGGTCGAATATATTATAGTAATTTTTAAACTTTCGCGATTTGAACACATGTCAGCTCGTGACCACGGCCATTGTAACATGGTCGAAACATCGAGCGAAAGGTACATATTTTTTTTACCTATATTAAATAATACGTGATAAGTCCCGATAAACATTTAAAACATGAATATATTATATATTATTTTTTCGGGACATTTTTGCACACGCTGATTTAATTTTTATTTATATATCATAATAAATACTGGTAGGTAATATCCACCAATTTGCCAGTACCTTGCTGAGTCTAAATTCCATCTCAAGAACCCCTACAATTTCCTCAACTCGACAGCTTAACAACCTTCGTATAAAAACGCCATTAGCAGAAATAACCAGAGCCAGTTAAGTCTTAAATCTAGTCGCCTGATATCGTCCAGTTTCGGATATTAACCGGGCATTATGCGAGGACCGCATTTTATAATAAATTCTCGGCATAACCGCGCTAGGATTAGTCTCGTCAGCTCAAAGACGGATAAATTCTTTTTCTCATTCTGTTTTATTGCGTTCTTCAAAGCTCCGTGGTTTCGAGGGGTTTATAATTTAAATTATTCCATTATGAAGACGACGGATGTGCTTAGTTTTGACAGAGTTGTGAGATTTCTGCTGAGGTGGTGTTTAAAGACACTTTCCTATTTTTTACTGACAGCCCGTTGGTCCAGTTGGTAGTGAAGCTGCCTTCTGCGCTTGGGGCCGTGGGTTCGATTCCCACTTAGGACAAACATTTATGCGATGAACATTTGTGTTTGTTCTTAATCTGGATGTCGTAGTAGTGAGGCCGAAAGCCATCTTAAATTTACTATCTAAACCTATAAATGAAGGAGCATAAACTGAATTTGTTTTTTAAACCTCCGATAAAAGAGCTGATAATCTTCAAACGGGTGAACATATTTTCTCTATGATAGCTAAGAACACTCTTGATCAAGACACCTTTCAAACAAAAAAGACTAAATCAAAATTAGTTCAGCTGTTTCGGAGCTACGATGCCACAGACAGACATATACGTTAAACTTATAACACTCCTATGTTTGCGTCAGAGGTAAATAAATAAATAATAATAATAAATATACGGGACATTTTTGCATAAACGGTCATCTGACCCCAAACTATGCAATAAAGTTGTAATATGGCTGTCAGAGACTGATATACGTGCATATGTATTTTTAAATACAATTTAAATATTATATTAACACCCAGATATATAAGAAACAAATGTTTATCACATAAAAGTTTTTTTATTGACTCCCAATATTAAAAAGTTAATTTAGTTACAAATTAAGACAAATTAATATAAGCGAGTGAAATGATTATTGATTAATGATTGCATAATTTAGGATACGTGCGAAGCCGCACCTACATTAAAGGATCGAGTACATTAGGACTAAAGTAGCTTTCATACGTTTTATATGAAGTATCGCACGTTATGCCGGGCCGCAGTGGGCCGGGGCGCATCGCAAAAATCGCTTTCATACGTTTTATATGAAGTATCGCACGTTATGCCGGGCCGCAGTGGGCCGGGGCGCATCGCAAAAATCGCTTTCATACGTTTTATATGAAGTATCGCACGTTATGCCGGGCCGCAGTGGGCCGGGGCGCATCGCAAAAATCGCTTTCATACGTTTTATATGAAGTATCGCATACTATGGTGAAGCGCAGCGGGGCGGATTTCCATATATAATGGAAATGCGATGTGCCCCGGCCCGCTGCGGCCCGTCCTAATGTGCTTGATCCTTAATTATACGTAATGTCTGTTGTAATGATATCCCCAAATGAATGTTCAATTATTTTTGTCATGTTCATTTGGAGATAATTGATCGTTATTTTAATTTGATCCATTAATTTTATGAGATTCCAATTAATTTAAAGTCATTATGGGCTGATACAGATAAAAATTCAGTGTAATGGTTTTAATCCTGTGTAACATGTCATTGTATTACTATAATTAATTTTTATGTAAATTTTACGTGTATTTTATTGGAAAATTTAAATAGGTGTAGGTTTGGCCACCAACTCACCTGATAGAAAGCAATGTTGTGGCCGGAGATGGAGTGTGCAAATCTAGAAGGTACTTATTTACTCTGGCCTTGAAGACACCCAGGTTATAGTTTTCAGGTAACAAGAACGGTGGCAAAGCATTCTAGTCTCTAGAGGGTCGAGTTCCATAACACTACCGAGTTTACTTTAAAACGACAGTTAAGACAAGCATCGTTTAAAATTGCTTTCTTAAAAAATCATTAACCTGGCCACGGTATTTTGGTGGATCAGATTTAGCAATCGGCGAACAACGGAAAATGCGGAATGCTCTGATGAAACACGTATTCCTAGCGAGCTTGTAGGAAGTTGATTTGCATTTCTAACCATGAAAGGCAAACTGCAATAATCTAAAATCAATAAACATCAATACAAACTCGTGCACTGAGCCAGTGGCGGCGTATAATCCTGATGAAGTGAAAAGCGCTCCCTGGCGGCATGCCAACGCGGCGCCTCGCTGCAACTCAATTAGTGAAATAATAACAAATACGAGTGTACAGACGACATGCATACTGTTTACTAGTTTTTATTTAATTTGCAATGATTGTATGTTTGTTTGTTTAGGTCAAATCCCTCAAGCTATATTACTCCTAACTAATTTTACTGACAATTTGCATACAACCTTTAGTTCTGATGACAATACAATATGTAATACCCAATGTTGTCATATTTTCAAAATGGCCGCCGCCACAAGATGGCGGACGGTGTATATTTTTGTCATCCCTGTTAATATGGGTATCAAGTGGAAGGGTTTGAATAGTGGAAAACGATACAATTAGTGACATCACACTAAATTCAAAATGGCTGCCGCTTTAAGATGGTGGATTATATTTTCTAAAAGCTTATTTTAAAGAAATATTTTTAACGATTAACTAGTTTTAGATATCATCGAAATGGTCTCTCAAAAGGTTATTATTATTTTTATCTGTTTTTAAATCGTTAGCTAAATTTATCATGACACAAGATTAGATTAAACAAGTTTGTATAAATAGATTTTTTTAAACCCAATAAAAGAGCTGATAATCAGAATCATAAGAAGGGGTAAACAAAAATAGGGCTAGTATAAGTTTAACATGTATTGTGTGTCTGTATATCTATGTGTCAGTCTGTGGTATCGTAGCTCTCAAATGGCTAAATCAATTTTGATTTAGTTTGTTTTTGTTTGAAAGGTGATTTGATCGAGAGTATTTTTAGCTCAAATTCAAGAAAATCTGTTCAGCCGTTTGAAGATAATCATAAAAAAAAACTTAAAAAAACTTGTATATTATAATTATAAGGTAGTAAAACACAAACACCTGAAATACCGTAAAATGTTTTTGCTAAAAACGCTACATGATATAAATAATACAGGTCGCCAGTTTCGGCACCACGATTATGGCGGTTTAAATTAATTTAGCTATCGGAAAATGTGGCGGAAATTTAGACAAAGTTGGCGAGGCTAGCTCGGGCTTAGTTGGGACAAAATTAGTGGCCTAGGTATCACGTACGCGCTTAGTAGGATCATTTGAATAGTGCTACTTTTGGAGCCTCTATTTTTAGACAGCATTTTGCCACGATTGGCTTTGATTTTCATTTAGGATAGTTGTTATTGAGTCAACTGATAGCAAGAGACCTATATTCTTATAGCAGTGGGGTAAAAAGGCTGAGGTTCATAACGAGAAGTCAACTGAGCTCTGAACAATTATCTCAAACATTGCGTGGATATAACGTAAAAACCACATTGATTCCACATTTATTGTGCGAACTGCTAGTCTGTGGAATTCGCTGCCTGAGTAGGTGTTCCCCGATGGTTACAATCTAAGTGTCTTTAAGTTGAGAGTAAATCGGTTTTTTCTAGGCAAGCATGCTCCATCGTTTAAAAAAAAAACTTCCGGCCAATTGCGAGTCGGACTCACACCCAATGTGTTTTCTTTTACAAGATCTATAGCGCGTCTTTAATCTCACTTGGCTGGTGGTTTTAAGAGTGTGTACTATTAAACATACCAATTTTTTTCTCGGCCCAAGATACTTGCCATAACATCTTTGTAATTTTTGTCAACATCATAATTAATTGCTTTTGAGGAATTGTTTTGTGATGCCCAAAATAAGACCTTTTTTATCCCTGATAAGTCTACGTTTGACCACCAAATCGCCCGCTGGCAAGCGACGATGCGGTCGAAGATGAAGCACGCAGACTTAGAAGATACTTATACACTCTGGCCTTGAAAAGGTCCAGATTATATGTCTCAGGAAACAAGGAAGCGGGCAGGTTGTTCCAATCCTTGGCTGTACGGATTAGAAACGTAGATTGGAAACGTTTAGTACCTATCCAAGGAAAATCCACAATTTATGGGTGGTAGTGGGCCGTTTTCCTACTTGTTCTGTAGTAGAAAAGGGGTGGTATGTTAAGTTTTCTGCTAAAGTCCTTTCTGTGGTGTCAATAAAGCATTGTTGTATTATATTGTATTGTAACCAACATCTCATTGGCTCGTAATTTTTTCTAATATACAATACTAGCGACCCGCCCGCCCGGCTTCGCACGGGTGTAATTTACGTGCGAAGCCGGGGCGGATTGCTAGTTATATATATAAACCTTCCGGGAAAATGTATCGAACTGATGGTGAAAACCGCATCAAAATCTGCTGCGTGGTTTAGGAGGAGTTAGCGGCCATACAGACATACAAACAGACAGACAGACGCGGAAAGTGACTTTAATTTATACTATGTAGAGATAGAGAAGAGATACACCGATACTGACAAACACTTGCTTAAAAGTGAATGCTACCACTTAGTAGAAAATAACTCCCTCATGGTAGAAAAATTCTATGCTAACTCTTTCTAAAATTGGCAACTATAATGCCGCTAACGATCGACGAGCGAGTGTTCCGATACATAACAATTTGTGATGGATAATAGAGAAGCGGAAGTGAGGAGCTATGCGGGGTATCTGGCAACCGGCAGTTTTTAACTATGTGGCCGGATAGCTAAGGAAACTGCCAGATCGGGTGGTAAAGATTGCCAACAAGTGTTTTCAACTATAACGTAAAATGTAATGTAAAAATACTGTTAAGTTGAACCGATTTAGTTGTAAGATTACTTTTAACAGAATTGAATATTGAGAAGAATTACATTAATTTATTGTGAAGGGTATTGAATTTTGTCACCATTTCGAACTGACTTCAAAAAAGGAGGAGGGTCTCAATTCGACTGTATATTTGTTAAGCAATTACTCCGACAATTATGATGATTATTTTTTTGCTTGGTAGATCATATTTCAGAGGTGGTTCCATTATACATTTTATCGAAATTGATTCAGCGCTTTTTAAAAAAATCAACAAATTCAAAATATACACAATTAAGGTTTGACGTTTTGGTTTGCGATTCGCCTCTGCAATAGTTTTGATGAGGATTTTCAATTTCTGTTTTATCTGTCATTCTTTCTATTTAAGAACAAGTAAGTTTGTATATGTAGATAGTCTAGAAGTCGATTTTTGTTTTATTTGTTTCTAAAAATTTACTTTATATTATCTTTATGTCTGTGCAATAGTTAATACAACTCGAGCAACAGTAATTCCAGACGCGTGACATTTCGGGCGTTAGTGCTATTATGGTAGTCCTCTTCACAAAGATGCTCTATGTTTAAATCGACAACCAGATTAGTTCAGGCATACCTCAGCTAGGGTTGCTAGTTCTGGACAAATATTCTATAGATTTTATATTGTTTTTGCTTTGTTTTGTTTCCTGAATTAGATTATCTCCAAATAAACTTTTCGCAATGATATTAAATCAATGAAGTTCCCACGACACGGGCCTAGGTCCTAGTGTGGGCATATTCGAAACATGATGTAAGCTTTATATTATGAAAATAAAGTGTTTAGACAATTTCAATTGTTATTTTACCCTAAATATTCAAGTAAATGCCTAGTAATTAGTTACTCTTACTTACTTACTCCTAATTAACGAGTAGCCTTGCTGTGCCATCACCGCAATCACGAAAACTCTGCCAAAAGTGCACGACTAAGAAGAAGAGAATTAACTGGGTGCTTAATTCTTATAGCTCGTAGTTTGTATTTTCTGACAGATTCCTAACCCTTCCCATGCCTATCACGTTTTTATATCGCGGACGAACCGGAACCCTAACGACTTCCATTCAAGTGTCCATGTCAGACATCGGTACAATAAAGGCTCTAATTGCCAGTTGTATTGGCGGGATGCCAATCCCTGCATTGTATCTGCATTAAGATCCGATATTATTTTTCAGTTCGATTCGGTTCTGCGAAGGTTTTAATAATTGCACGATGCGATTTGGCAAGCGTGTGCCCTACAGCTTAAATTCAGATAATTTTTAGGGTTTTCTGAAATCTATATTATACTAGATATACTCCGCGGTTTCACTCGTGTGTATAATCCTTTATAGAAACCGTACATATTTCGGCACTTATTTATCCCATAACACTCAAACTGTCTCTGCAAAAGACACGTGGTTGTATTGAACTGTCGCTGCGTGAAAGAGGGATGAAAAAAAACTTTTCATTTATTGTATAAATAATAAGTCATCATCATCAGCCAGAAGACGTCCACTGCTGAACATAGGCAGAGTAACATGTCGTTCAGTCGTTCAGAGGTTAAAGGGGGAGCCCTTTAACCTCCACACTGAACGACAGCCTGCCTTTTGCATCCACTAGATGCCCGCGACTCTCACAATGTCATCGGTCCATCTAGTGGGAGGCCTTCCTACGCTGCGTCTTCCGGTTCATGGTCTCCACTCCAGAACATTTCTTCCCCATCGGTTATCGGTTCTTCAAGCGATGTGGCCTGCCCATTGCCACTTCAACTTGCAAATAAATAATAAGTAAGATGATTATATTTTATATAATTTATGATTTATTTTATACTAGCGGTCCACCCCAGCTTCGCACGGGTATAGATTATAAATAGCCTATGTCACCCGGGGATAGTGTAGCTATAACAGTGAAATAATTTTTCAAATCGGTTCAGTAGTTTCGGAGCCTATTCAATGCAAACAAACAAACAAACAATCAAATCTTTCCTCCTTATAATATTAGTATAGATGATTTTATTTTATATGATATTATATTATAGTAAATAAGAAGTAAGATGATTATATTTTTTATGACATTGAGTTTCTAACGAACTCTTAACGAAAAGCCTTTTCCTTCGGTCTCGGCCTTTATTCCAGCTTGTCCATCAAAGGATGCAATGCTGACCACTCTGCGATGGTCTGGACCTGCGGACTTATTATAGAAGTTTGATCGTGATCGAGATAGCATGCCCATTTTTTTTTTCCCGTTCGCATCCATTTACTCGCGCCACGTGCGTAAGTGAGATGGCACGCGATCGCGATCACGATCCGAATCAGCCATAATAAGGCATCTGCACAACGCTGCGCTTTCGGCCTTCATCATCGCTGCCAACAATGAACTAATAACAGACCGCGACAGTAATGTACTATTGTAATATTTCTCGTCTTGTAACACGCTTGCAAGTTATCCATAACTTTCAAAGTATTGCTGCAAGGAAGTTATCTTGTAACGACGCCAATAACGAATGTTTACTACCACCCAATGCTGCATTCGTTTAACTTTTATCACCGGTTACTGTGGATACTTCTCTGTATATGTAGTTCACAGTTTTCGTTTGTAAAAGATGACTAGTGCTTGAGACAGTGACGAATCTTCTAGAGAATTTCTGATTCTATAGTTATGTATAGTTTCAAATTTACCGTAAACTATCGAGTCAGTCAAAACTATTTCTTTTTTAAATAGTTATATCACATCATCAGCCATTAAATGTCCACTGCTGAACAAGGCCTCCCTCTTAGAGAGGGGTGTTGCCATAATCCCCACGCTTGGCAGGCGGCTTGGAGATCGCAGTACGTTCACCGTGTACTAACAGGACGCTGCTGCCCATCCTCCGGTGGTTCTGGTCGCAGTTTTAGGACATACCCGGGTCCGGGTCCGGGGTAAATAGTTATATCGAGGGCCATGAATCACTCCTTACGGTCGTGATTCAGTCGTTAGAATCCTTCAATTGCTCGTAATTCATCAATAGCCCTCGCTTTAAATCTGTCCTTTATTCACTTATTGCACAATCCTACTAATATTATAAACGCAAAAGTTTGTATGTATGGGTGTATGGATGTTTGTTCCTCTTTCACGCTGCAACGGAACAACGGATCAACCTGATTTTTTGCATGGGTATAGTTCAAGAGCCAGAGATTACTTTTCATCATCATTATCAGCATTTTTCATCACAAAGGGGGTGAAACCGTGGGGCGCAGCTAGTATACTATTGATCTCAAATATTTTCAAGGGTAGATTCGTCTAAAGGTAAGACCTAAGGTAATAAGATAAGATAAGATAAAAAAAAAGATAAAAGAAGATAAAAGAAGAAATAAGAAGATATAAGATAATTTCTTAAGATGCAAAAGTTAAACTACTGTAAACACGTTCTTGTGTGAGCGTCCTAGCAAACTTTTGATGGCCGTTATAAACATAATACTACCATTTCACGTGGATCCTCCCGCTAAATGGCCGCCTCTCAGGGACGAGTGTCTTTTTATTTGACAGTTTGTCTTAAAGACGTCTGTTAGTGGCATAATTCCTGGTCGGTTAACGATAATGGTACACCTTTAATATTTTAACGGTGTTTTGGTAAAATAGTACTTTGTTGTCTTTTAAAACAAAGAAATAAGACATTGTTTTAATATTGTCCGTAAAATAAGATAATGCCGTAAAATTGTATTGCTGTTATTATTCCAAATACGTTGAGAAGTACCTATTTTTCCTACTTTAAATTGTTGATCAGCTTGTTTTTTTTTAAAATATTCTGTTAAAGAAAACGGTATTAATATATTTAGTTAAAATATAAATGTATATTTCACGAAGCAAACAAAAAAGCCTTAGTTAATACACTTGAGTTAAAAATAAAAATTAAGAAGCTGTTCGTGTGGTAAAGCCTAAGAACGCTGGCTGCATTCCCGCGTTGAATTGCCTAAGAAATTCTCTACGTGAGAAATGAGCCAGATCTCTTATCACCAGCGGCGTCGACTTGTTGTGGCGAAATTTGTTTTTTGGTACATGGACCCCATAAACCAAAAGCGCTCACCGATTAGCGGCGTCGAAAACAAACTAGAAAATATTCAAAACCATTTTAATCGTAATTAATTCCATCTCACAAAGTTTCGGTTTCAAAATCCTTGTTGAAAGGAAAAAGGCGGTAATCGCTGTATTATTCCGCGAAGGTGGCAGTCCGTTGATGATAACTTTATCCCGCCCGCCCTGAGTGCAGTTTCCGGGCCGTTTGGGCGGGCGGTGAATCGAGAGTTCGAACGGTCGTTAATGACGAGAAAAACTGGCATTAATGGCCGGTTTAAATATACGTTACTTGATGAGGTCGAGTTTATCTGTTAAAGGTGTTTTTAAATAGAATAAGGTAAAAACTAATTTTGAAAAAAAAAGACACTAGCAAAAGTTAATAATCCATTTAATTGTTTTCAATTAAATGCTTTTCCTATCTGCAGAATCTGTACAATATGATTCAACTTTATCCTTTTATCCAATTCAGAAAAGTCTATTGTTTAGAAAACAACCGATATTTCCTTCGAATAGGTACGAAACAGGGTTACCACGATTTCAAATAATTGAAAAATCATCATCATCAGCCAGAAGACGTCCACTGCTAAACATAGGCCTCCCCCTTCAACCTCCACACTGAATGACAGCCTGCCTTTTGCATCCACTGGATGCCAGCGACTCTCACTATGTCGTCGGTCCATATAGTGGGAGGCCTACCTACGCTGCGTCTTCCGGTTCGTGGTATCCACTCATGAACGTTTCTTGAAGAACCGATAACCAATAGAGATTGGTTATCGGTCAAATGATGTGGCCTGCCCATTGCCACTTCAACTTGCAAATTTTAACAGCTATGTCGGTTACTCTGGTTGTTTGGCGAATGTCCACGTTTCGGATTCCATCGCGCAAAGAAACTCCGAGCATAGCTCTCTCCATTGCCCGCTGTGTGACTCTGAGTTTTTCCAAAATAATAATTATAATAATTGAAAAATACATTGAATCTATTCTACAGTTAACATACCGTAGATATATGAAACGTGATTCATTCTATAAATTCTATTAATTCATTCTATAAATATATTCTAAACGTGTTAATATCTATTTAAGTATGTATTTAAAAATATATATGTACGTATATCAGTTTCTGGCAGCCATATTACAAGCTTTGCTTAGTTTGGGGTCAGATGACCCCACATTTTTTGCACACACGCAAAAAATGTCCCAGATATTCATTCAAAACCTTAAATTTTATAATACCTAATCTGACTCCAATAAAGAATCAGTTTGAAAAAATAAATAACCATAGTTAGTTAAGGCGGCTAAACATCCTAAGTATTTAGGATATATAGGATATATATTTTATAAAAGACACATATACCTTAAGAGTGCGAAAACGACAGTGCAGCTCTGTAACAGAAGTAAAAGAAGCTCTTGTACGCGATAATACGACAGATTAAAGCCTACACACGTGCTTCGAGCCCCTGTCAATATTTGTGAGGGATTTTTTATCGCTTTTAAGTCCGCATTTGACTACTTTCTCGCCTGTTGGTAAGCAACGATGTGGTCGAAGATGAAACACGCATACTTAGTTATACTTTTATGTGCGTACGAAATGTTGGCCTCGTCATCATCGTCAGCCAGAAGACGTCCACTGCTGAACATAGGCCTCTCTTTTTAACCTGTTAATGGCCTCCCCCTTTAATATTGTCCGATGAGATTAATTTCCTGGTTTTTTTCCACTTGGTCCGTCCAGCAGTATCTGAAATAATAGGTAAATCTTATTATTTTATCTATTTCCCTTCTACGCATAGGTTTTTGTTTCTATTTTGATGCAATTGGTAGCCCTACTTTGAGCCAGACTCGCCGGTCAATATAATGGGTTATGAAAAGCACCCACGATACAACTACGGTGGCGAAAAAGTCAGTAGTAAAGATCCACGCGTCTACTAAGAGTTCTAACCTGAGAAAACTTTACAACTACTTGAGAAGACACCAATCGCATAGCAGCGAGAATGCCGTTGATCTACCACTTACAACGTGGTGGGTAATTCAAAACTACCAAGATCTTACCTAATAGCCCAAAAAGTGCATGCATAAATAACTAACCAAGGCTCAATTGGCTGCCAAAAAGCTGGGTGTCCTATCGAAGGTGCGACGGTACTTCACGTCGGAGCAGTTGCTGTCACTGTACCAAGCATAAGTTCGGTCGTGCATGGAGTACTGCTCTCACCTTTGGGATGGATCAGCTAAGTACCAGCTTGGGGCGTTGGAGTCTATTGAGAAACGTGGCAAGCGACTCATCAGCAATGAATCCCTGGTTCAGACTAAGCTTCTTAGTCTCGAGCATCGGCGTAAAGTAGCTGGTCTATCGGTTTTTTTATCGGATACATTTCGAAGAGTGTGCATGAGATCTGCATGATTTAATTCCCTCCTGCCCTTTTTTCTATCGGACCGCCAGGGCGGGCACAAAAAATCGACATCGTTTTATGGTTGATATTCCGAGAACCCGTACGAAGCGCTATGATTCCACATTTATTGTGCGAACTGCTAGTCTGTGGAATTCGCTGCCTGAATGAGTTTTCCCCGTCAGTTACAAGTGGGTGTCTACAAGTCGAGAGTGAATCGGTTTCTTCTAGGCAAGCGTGCTCCATCGTAGACCGCATCGTCGCTTAACATCAGGCGAGATGGCGGCCAAGCGCAAGCCTATCTACTATTTAAAAAAAAAACTAAGCTATATGGCTTAATACTTTTATATTGTAAAGATCTATGGCAACCCTTTTTTTTACTGGGGGGAAAACTTCTATAGATACCCGGCTTTATTGGAGTACAGTCAGGTTATGGAGGTTGGAAACCACTAAGCCCTCCTCGATGGCCTGCTTCCGTGCTTGATACGATCTTCATAAGAAAGCACCAACAATACCCTCAAAGGGCGTTGTCTGAGGTTGGCCCGGGAAAAGCTCGCAGCATTACCAATCCTTCCCTCTACAATGGCTCATCACGCCGTTGTCTTCCCAGCAAGTCTAGGACGGGCTGTGGACAAATTGTCTTTCTGTCGTTTTTATGCCGGAGGAAAGGACAAACGTACCCATATTGTAGCTTTGTTGCGTCTTAAATGAATGCGAATAAAATTTGTGGCAAGATAGATTGTCCTCTGCTTGCTGGGCTCGCTTGAATGAGAGATACCTCAAATGGACCACGAGTCCTAATGTTATTTTTAAAATGGCCGGTAAGAAGGGTAAGGAACTAAGGAAGGCAACCTTTCAAGTAAACTGCTCAAACGCTAAAAAGCTAGTGAAATACTCCAAATGGGAGCAATTAAAGTCACTGTTACCGCAAAAGCTAGTGGACTGTAAAATCGTGAAGAAGCCTATGCACACGCAAGATCAATAAAATTAGTTGAAAACAATATTGTACTCACCGAGATTAACCGCCGATCGCTGCCACCAAATAGTACCGAACCGAACTCGTGCAACCTAACTGAAGCACTTGCAGGATGATGATGATCTGACAGCTGACTTTGACAGATCAGCTGCGTCTCTGATTGGTCGTCGGCTCTCGACGTGTGGTTGGTCGAGGGTATGGAGGACACAGACGCGCGAAATTTGTGAACAATAATGATTACAGCAAACTTCATCAATCCAGCGTGAACAGTCACAATCAGAAATTGCAGTAGTTACTGTACTGTTTTTACGACTCTGAGCTATTTCAGGGCGGGGGGGATAAGAGGAAATGAAATCCAGAACTTTCGATATTTACACGCGAAACTCGGTTTAAATACGAATAAACTTCGCTTTTTGTCCAAACTTTGTGTATGTGAAAAGGTTTCATTGTTAGAACGAAATAAACTTGTTTTAATGTTGGAAAGGTTCCGAGGTAGGTAATACGTCTGAAAGAGAGTTAATGAACAGTCGGCGAGGAACGTAAAAAAATTAATTACCAAAGAACTAGGTAATAGGAAACATAAAACAGGCATTGGTTAATGGCTAATAAGTACGTTGAGCTAGGTAATATACAAGGGTTGCATGAACCATGGTCACAATTCACATACTTAATAACTGTAGAAAATAGAAGGTTCTAAAAAATTAGGACGGAAGGACAGACGCACAGACGGACAGACAGACAGACGGCGGAATGGACACAAGGAATTTATAAAAGTTCATTGTCGGGCTACGGAACTTTGTTGTATCGACCCCTTTTAATTTTTGCTTTTTAGGGTTCGGTACCCAAAGGGTAAAAACGGGACCCTATTACTAAGCCTACGATGTCTGTCCGTCCGTCCGTCTGTCCTACCTATTAACAGCTGTATCTTTTGAACTGTAATAGATAGCCTGTTGAAATTTTCACAGAATATGTAATATTACGGCGGTTTTTTTTACAAATTGACTTAACAGGAAATTCAATAAACAGGATCAACTAACAATCATCAGATAATGACATAAGGAGTAATCCACGCGGGTGAAATCTGCGGGGCTTAACTAGTAAAAAAAAAACATTAAAAATCGGTTCATTATTGGTGAAGATACGCTCGAATTGAATCATATTTTAAGGCGGTTAAAAAAGTAGCAATAAGTCATATAATCAATAGGTAGGAAGTATAAGTAGATGCCTACAGCAGACTTTGTATCTGGCAGGGCTCCTGTGCAGGTTCTGCAATATGGGGCGAACCAACACGGCAGATTGTCCGCCTCGGGCGCTGCCGGCGCGCTCCATCAACGCAGGCCCGACCGCCGCCCCGGGCTTCCAGCGCAGCCTCTTACTTCTGTGTTTCTAAGACCACATACGTGTACCCAGGAACACATACTGCTATACTTCTATGTACTTTACGTCATGACATGCACATGAGTTAGGTACGCAAGATGTCGTTTTACATTTTATTGATTTGGTTCATAGTTATTTTATTAATATCAGAAAGATACATGTCAAATATAGGTTAAAAATGAACTTAATATAATGATTAATATAAATAATTAATTAAGCGCGTAATTACATTTTAATAACACTAATTATACAAATAAAAAATTTAATTAATAGCAATATCAAATTAAAATAATTAATAGCATTTAAATTTAAAAAATAATAATAATATTAGTAAGATGTCATAAAAAATTATAATCAAAGTCATGCACAACAAATTATAATAAAATAAGTCAAATAAATAAATATCAATTAAAAATTAAATGGATAATATTATTGACTAATAACATAAATTAACTTTAATTTTGTGCGTCTTTAAAAATGTCAAAGTCATAAAACGTTTGCTCGATAAGCCAGCGTTTTAGGCGAACTTTAAAGCAACTTAGGCTCGGATAGATAGTATAGTATAGATTTAGCGATCAAATTCAAAGCTAAAGTCTCAACCATATATTATATTACAAGTATTGCAATATGCGAAAGCTTAATTTTGATAAACTTGTACATAAATTTAAAACGTACAAGGTTCAGAAAACAAAATGTATTACAATTCTGATCAAAAATTTCTAAATCATAATCAAGCCAAAGTTATATGATTATTTACGGGATATTTACCGTGGTAAGGTTGTGGAATGAGCTCCCGATATTTCGGCGTAGTTACATACACCATGTTCACGGGAAGACTGAAGAATGCGGGTGGTTGGTCGAACAGTTAAAAAGCCATTAAAGCAAAGTAATCAAGCCATTTGTTGCAGCGTAGCGTTTAAGCATTATCATAAAAAAATAGCTTAATAAATAATAATAAACTCGTATTTTATACGTCGCCAGATTGTGCAAGGTTGTAAACCGTACGTGTCATTAGCAAACGCGTGTTTTACATTAAATCCATGTTTTAAAGTCATTAGGTTTGTACTTGCTTCGTAGCATTTTCAGTCTGAACGGGACAAGCTTGGTAAATACTTTCTGATTACGAGCTAAAACAATCTCAGATTTATTAATTAGAGCTTGAGTTAATTTTTTGAAGAGAATTAAGTTAATTGTTGAAATGGCTGCCGGTTAAAGAGTCTGCCAAAGTAAGTGGAGTCTGCAGTTTTAATTTAGAAGCCAAGTGCTTGCTCAGACGAATCTTAGAAGGTGAAAATTATTAAAAACATACCTTTATGTTATTATCTTATTCAAGTGAAAAATTATAATTATTGTTTGGAATTACAAAAATAAAAACAAAATGTGCAAATACCACTTTAGTTTTCGTAATTTGATCGACTATGGCATAATATAATGGCTTATTAATTTATGCTCAAAATGTTTTGATGAAGTATTCATTTTAATTTGTATATGTCGAATTTCTAATGTAATTCCGCTTCTACGGCGTTTCGAGTACAATAAGGAAAGCAAAGTAACGCCTGATTCAATCAACTAATATTAAATTTGTCGGTGGATTTTTGACAAACCTGATTAATTTTTACGAATCTCTTAAAAATAAATTTTAAGATAAAGATAATTTATTTGCATAAACACGAGTGAATGCATTAGCTAAAGTAAACGCATTCAAAATGCATGCACAATAGGTGTTAAAATAATATTAGTCACTTTGTTAAAGTAAGTTTATCACATAAAGACTAACCAATAAATTTTCTTTAAAAAAACTGAATCGAAAAATCACAAAACACATTAAGTTAATATACCACTACAAACAACAAAAAATTTTTTTTTACGGATTTTGAAGTAACTAAAAACTTATTATTTAAAAAACTTCTAACAGAAAATCATTCTTGTCTCTATGTTAATTATAAACTAGTCAATATTTTAAACATTTAAATTACAAGACGTCATCTTGCGCATTTTTAAATTTTTATTCCCCGACGCTCTCCTCGGCTAAATGAGCATCTCGACAGCAACTTAAAGCGTATTTACAGTGGGTGTAACATCACGTACGTGGCACGTGGGAGGTAGGTAATACATTTTGGCTCTCGGCCAGACTGTTCCAGCGACGCCTATCCGATCTTCTTCCTATCCGATTCTTAGGACGGTTCGCCAGCTCTATTCCGAAGGTCTTACGATTGGTTTCACTAATATTATGTCAGATCTGGAATTGAGTTTCAATTCATTATAAATCCTCTCTTTGATTATAATCTGTAGCTTTATTGTTTTGATTACGTACCTTGGTTACATTAAAAATAGGTGTAAAATTGTTATTTTTAAAGGGTTCCGTACCCAAAGGGTGAAACGAGACCCTATTACTATGCCTATGCTGTCTGTTTATCCGTCCTTCGTTTTATCGGCTGTATCTTTCGAACCGTCATAGATAGCCAGAAATGTTCACAAAATAAGTAACGTTATGGCGGATTAACTAAAAAAATATAGTAAACTAAAAAAGAACAACCGCGGGCACGGCTAAGAAGAGATAACTTTTTTTTATCAAATTATAAATTCATTATCTAGTTTTATCTGTAAGTAGGTACTCTCGTAAACAATTTTCCTAGAATTCATTACACGACTTTTGCATTTCAGAATCAGAAGTTTCTTTATCACTGAACAAAACTTAGGGATGCTCAGAAACTTCGGAGTTAAATGCACTCATTACAAAGATGAGAAAGTCATCCAGATAAGCTATAAAATTAAGTTTTTTATCACATTACTTTTGAAGGTATTCTGAAAGTAAGTCGTTGGGATGTATAAAAGTCGTGCCAAGGGAAATCATGCAAATCGATATCTTGATCCTAAGGAGCATTTATAGAGCGGCACGCTTGGTCGCCTACATACATACCTATTTGCCCATAAGCTTAACAAAGATCAACTGAGTAATTTTCTTGTCCTTGCTCGTAAATAATGCCGCATTGTGTTTGACATTTCTTCATTACTTTGATACAGTAGATGTAACAAAATTAGGATTAGGGTTTGTATAATATTCAGCTGGAAGTGGGAATTGCGTTTATGGACAGAGTATTTGAGCTTCCAAGTTCTTTGAGTATGAAGCACTTAAATGTTACGATGGTACTATTTGCATACTGTGCCTGTTTATGTGCTTTGTTTGTGTGCCAAATCATTATTCTCGTTGACTTCGCTCAGGACTTTATTTTCTACTGTGCTGGAATTAGTTGGTATACTTTTGGTTAAGCAAAGCTGGCAAAATAGGCGCTATTAAATTTATCTAATACAAGTTATAAATGTAATGTGCGCATCATCATCATCATAATCAGCCTTTTAACAGTTCAAATACTATAGTCGGTATTAAACCAATAACTGCTGCTTATATAAATATCTGGGACATTTTTGCACACACGGTCATCTGACCTCAAACTAAGCAAAGCTTGTAATATGGCTGCCAGAAACTGATATACGTACATATATATTTTTAAATACATACTTAAATAGATATTAACACCCAGACATAGAACAAACACAAATGTTCATCACACAAATGTTTGTCCTAGATGGGAATCGAACCCACGCCCCCAAGCACAGAAGATAGGTTCACTACCAACTGAGCCACCGGGGCAGTCAAGTCAAAATATAAATTGTTTTTTTTTTTCAGCTTTTACCAACTGCAATATCCTCGGAAGGATAATCATTTACCATTAATGGCTATAAAACCTCTTCACATTTTTTATGAGAGTAATCTATAAAAAAAACTGGCGGTAAACCTTCGAGCTCGTAACCGTTCAGCTTTGGAGGCAATTTAACAAAAAGCCTAAATAGATACGTAAGTGGATGATAAAAATTGGATGCGATTCGCTCTCCTAATCGTTGGTGTGCTCGGGGGAAATCACAAAGTAGCAGCCAATGTAAGAGGCAAGGGAGCCTTGCGGGTAACGATGTAAATAGGCTGAGAAATATTTGATCTTATTATATTCATCTCGAAATGTAGTGCCCACTTTCTTATCGTGTTTTAGTTTATTTAAGATAAGCAATGTCTTAGTAGAGACACTGGAACTGGCCTACCTGTGAAATAGCATGAAAAATGCTTTAAAATACTTGCCCGTTTCAGATCGTAATCATTTTTTGCTGTATACGTGTTTGTATGGGATAGGAATCGGCCGTTTTTGAAAATATATCAAAACGTCTGGTTGGTGCGACACGTGACCAAAATAGCTGAATTTTATCTGGTTCAACATATTATAAGCCCTGGCATTCAGCTTCGTAATACCACCAAAGAATACTGTGTACGCTGCCAACTGGTAGTGGGCTCGAGCAGGATGATTATTTTTAGATATTCAAAGCTATTTGGTAATTCAAACTGTTTTTGTAACAGGCTAAGTAGGTTGTTAAGTAGTGATAGACAGACACGCCACTAATATTGTAATGTTAGTACTTTTTTAAATCATGATACATTTTTGAATATTGATTGTAATTAATAAGGTTGAAATAGTTTAGTTCAGTAATCCAAATTACTGAACGAGAGTTAAAATCCCAAATGCAAATGAAACTTCACCGAAGGCCTTTCCTAAACACGGACTCGTCCCAACGTGGCAATAATTACTGGCCTTACATAGCAATTACAGATTGTGTGTAAAACCCAAAACACGCAAATTGCATCCACAGTGTAACAGAAGGTACGAGAAACTACCAATATTACATAGTGCTAAAAGCGTTACATGCGACTTCTCATATTGATCCAGCAACAAGATTTTGTTGAAATCTTCAATATTTAACTTCTCAAAATGTAACTCGAATAAAATTGATATTGGTGCGTCGATAGTTGTAATTTATTTTTGCAGTCAGTTATTTGTTTTAATTTTCCACCATTATAGGCACAATATAATACTAACAAAAGTATAGCAAATTCTATAAGCATTTTAAATAGTCATATGAAACCTGCAAAGTAAGTGAAAACTTACTGCTTATAATGTTCTGTGTCCTAATTGTATCCTCAGATAAAGTTTAATTTGGACGTCCAAAGGCCGAATCGGGCACCTTGTTGCGGACCAATTTGTAGATAGTTTCATTTAAAAGCTAATTGCTGTTTGGCATAGACACTATGGTTAGAATAAGTTAATTTACTTCCTCTAAAGTTTAACTGTACCTGATAGACTTCGATTAAATACGACCAGTTAGATGATTGAGTTGAAAGAGGGACAATAATGTACTTTATGGAACCGAAAAGTATGTTAAAACTTTATTATCGACACATCCATTGCAAAATTCTACAAAATAGTAAAAACATTTCCTGAAATTAATAGTAGGTATAACGTTATTTTGTCTCTATTATAATAAAGCGGGTTCCGAGGTATAATCACGGAGGGTGTTCAAGACCGGGGTATCAGCTTATCCTGTTACCCTCGGGGAATTAGACAATCTGGTGAAATTGGCCAACGCTCCTGTAAATATACCGCGCGCTTAACTTGCCGATTTGACGGTAGGTAAAGTGGAATTGGAGAAGAAGTAAAATAATTAAACAATAAGAGATGAAAATAAAGTCGAGTGTGGTTAAAATAAATATGAGGTTGAAATAGTTGATTATATTGGCAATCGCTTATGAATTAATTCTGATATCGTCTATCAATGAAATACCGCTTGGGGGCCAAGCGCAAGCCTATCTACTATAAAAAAAAATGTAGTAATGAATTTTATCACGTCTGTAATTTTATAAACATGAGAGCCACAGAGTTTTGCCATAAACAGAGATACAACCTTTTGGTTGATACAGAAAAATCTCATGTGAGATATAAGTGATATCTATATCAGATATAAGTGAGTAAAGATGGTTATATCCATGACTTGCAATGATATTCTCAAACTTGTTGAGATCGTATTCAATTTCACTACTACAGATACGTTTATGAAAGGTTTTACAAGCTTCCGCATTGTCAAAGGTCTTCTTAAACAAGTTTATTACATATATCTATTGAATAATAAACGTTGTGCCAGCCCTGAATATGGCTCAAGACGTGAGGCGACTTACAAGGACAACCCTACAATATAATGCAGGAACCAAATTCAAACCTCAATTTGTATTGCACTTTATTGTCCACAATCCAAGGCTGATTTTACTTCTAAGCAATTTAAAGTTAGTCACTTTACAAACTGAAAAAGAAAGTTTCATAAGCCAGGTTTTCCTCAATTTTGTGGGTAATTTCCAGGGCTTTTTCATCGTAAGTTTGAAATGTATGCTCGAAATAGTCAAATAGGTGTCGCAAAGTAATTTATTGGAGTTTTAAGAAAAACCGCAGTTGACTGGGTGTTTTTGAGAGGCGAAGGTTTTACGCCTAATTTCAATTGGAGTTCTAATGATATATTAAGGAAGTCACTTCAACAAGGTACTTTCCAAACTTTATTCACTAAATCAATATGCTAAAATGAAGGCATATTAATGTGTGTAGGTTTTAAGGTGGTTCGATTCACAAATGGCGGCAAATTCAAATTTCAAACAGTTTTCTTGTCCTTGTAGCTAGGCCGGGTAATTATTGTAGACAACCATGATGTTTGCGCAAATTGATTATTATTTTTTACAAAACCATGTAAAGCTATTTATCTCTAATGTACATTATTACTCACATTTGTGAATAAACATATTTTTGCTGTTTCAAACGGTTTATTCACAAATGTAAGTAATATGGTGCGTTACTGTTAAATAATTGTACATTATAATGTAAAGAACAACCAACAATTTGCGCAAACACTGTGTTATTTAAAAATAACTACCTGACCTGGCTACTAGGACTAAAAAACTGTTTAAAATTTGAATTTCCCGCCATAGGTGAATCGTACCACCTTAAATAAGTATATCCTGACAAAACATAAGATACTGATAAAATTTTCACATAATCGTATCTACATTAAAAATAAATAAGTCGACAATAGCGTACAAAAAAGAAGCAAAAAGATTGTAACAACACGCAATAAACTTGGTTTCATTGCACATATCACACGTCCCTCAATGATCGATAGAGTAAAACGAACGGTGCGAAGGTCGCGATCGCAAAACTTTACTACCGTCGTTCAACAACGAAACAACATAAAACAACACAACGTCATAATAACACAACACCGTAATAACACGTAAAAATACAAACAGCTATTGCGATGGGCTTTCAGCACGGCAAATATTTAGACAAGTAATGGCTGTAACCCGCCGAAGGAAAAATAAAATACAAATAAATGGAGTATGTTTTGAAATAAATGAATACGCTTGCGCAAAATAAATATGATGGATGATACGTGATTGTAATAAACGTGATTCTTCAAACCGTTGGGTTGAGGTTAATGGTGCTGTAAATATTATTAACAATACAACAAAAAATATTAATTAATTTACAATATAACAGCGTATGTTTTGTACCCCATCGGTTATCGGTTCTTCGAGCGATGTGACCTGCCCATTGCCACTTCAACTTGCAAATTTTAACAGCTATGTCGGTGACTCTGGTTCTTTGGCGAATATCCACGTTTCGGATTTTATCGCGCAAAGAAACTCCGAGCATAGCTCTCTCCATTGCCCGCTGTGTGACTCTGAGTTTTTCCAAAAGTCCAACAGTTAAGGACCACGTCTCAGTACCATATGTCATCACTGGCAACACACACTGGTCAAAGACCTTCGTCTTGAGGCACTGTGGTATCTTGGACGAGAAGATGTCACGCAATTTCCCGAACGCTGCCCATCCGAGTTGGATTCTTCGGGCGACCTCTTTGCCTCTTTCGATGGGGACGAAAGGTTCTGGATGGACCGACGACATTGTAAGAGTCGCGGGCATCCAGTGGATGCAAAAGCCAGGCTGTCGTTCAGTGTGGAGGTTAAAGGGGGAGGCCTATGTTCAGCAGTGGACGTCTTCTGGCTGATGATGAATGATGAATGAATGATGATGATGTTTTGTAGTGACATAAAATACATCATGGTACAGTAACCCGAACTCTAAAAGATTTGGGTGCTGATCACAAGACCTTTGAATTGCTCTACGAAAATAATTTACATTAGGCATCTCAATATCATCAAATCTTAAAGAGATTAAAGATTGATTGCCGATATGATTATTTTTTAGCAATGCAATAATTACTCCATTAATACACAAGAAGAGGAAACTGTTTAAGATTTGTACGAGAATTATCTGATACAATAATCGTTGTATCGATAATCGATATCGGTTTTCTAAAATGAATGAACGAATGTTTCTATAACATTATATTGGCCGCATTAGATAGCCCGTTGGTCCAGTTGGTAGTGAACCTACCTTCTAAGCTTGGGGGCGTGGGTTCGATTCCAATCTAGGACAAACATTTGTGTGATGAACATTTGTGTTTGTTCTATATCTGGTTGTTAATATCTATTTAAGTATGTATTTAAACCTATATATGTATGTATATCAGTCTCTGGCAGCCATATTACAAGCTTTGCTTAGTTTGGGGTCAGGTGACCGTGTGTGCAAAAATGTCCCTAATTTTTTAAAATCTTTCAGAGTGCCTGATTAATGCGACGCGTGACCAAAATGCTGGCGTTTTTCTGGCTCAACGCATAAGCATTGCCATTCAACGTGGTAATGCCATCTGCATGCTGGGCACGCTGCCAACTGGTAGTCGGCTTGATCACTTGAATTGTCTTAAGACCTTAAACGGTCTATGGGCAGTCTAACTGTATTTGTAGTGTTAGTATTAGCTTGTATTTTGTTTAGTTATAAACGCACTTACCCCTTGTACGTAGTATAACACATAAATATAACACAAGACTAGATCAACTAGATTAAATAAGATATAGGATTTATTTAAAAGAAGCCTTATACACGCAATATAAACAATTTGTGTCGTCCGTCGTTGGAGCTCAAAGCTTGTGTAGCAACACAAAGTTATGCTAACGCGCAGCTCGGTGCGGATTACATTATCGTAACCGATTCTGTACGCTCAGACGACTGGAGATAGCCGAGTGTATAGACAGCAGTAACTTTTTGGATAAGCTCATTTTAATTCGAACAAATTATATAAATCTTACTAATATTATAAATGCGAAAGTGTTTTAATGCATCTCTTTTTTACGTATCAATGGACGTAACTGACATCTTTCACTCTAAAAAGCAAGTTTTAAAAAATGATGTCTATAAAATTATACATGGCAGAAATGCAAGTTAAATATCCACTCACACACACACACACACACACACACACATGCACACTATCACCCCACACACTCGCCTCCCGCACACACCCACAACATGTACCCATAAATTGATTATAATATACGACTGTAGGTATTAATTAGATTAGTAATATAATGTAAATCCATTATTGGCCGTAAGTTAAGTTCTTAGTTTATTGTTAAGTTTTTAAAGGGCTGTGGATTTTGTTGAATAAATAAAATAAAAATATAAATAAAAAAATACTTTTATCCCGAAAAAAAAATTGAGTAAATATCCACGTGGGTGAAACCGTAAGGCGCAGCTAGTAAAGTTATATTATAAATATCGGACCGGTAAGCGCAGCGTAGGACGTCCACCCACAAGATGGATAGACGACCTAAAAAAGAGACTGCAGGGAAACGCTGGATGCAGGCCGCTTCCAACCGGCCCTCTTGGAGATCGATGGGGAAGGCCTATGTCCAGTAGTGGACGTTCTATGATGATGACAATAAATATCAATGAATTATTGTTTATCTTTTGCTGCTGTTGCATTAATTGAGGCTGACCATGCCAAAAACTGTTAAGTTTATTTTTCTTTTTCTTAAATTTGCAAATGTACCACTCGAATCGTTATAAAACTGTCGAAAAACAGAAAAAGGTTTATTCAAAATAAACCTTTAATTCAATTTTATATTTTTTCGATTCGTAGCGGACTCGAGGCATGCAAATGATTTCTTTCTACATTATCAAATGCTGTTTGTTGTGATGTACCGGCGCTCGTTCAAATTCGTTTCGAATCGCTATCTCTGGGACTCTTTTATTTGTAAAAATGTCGCTTCGGGCGTAACTATAGTTTCATAACCAGCAGTGCAAGTACAGTTATTTATCGATCGTCAAATTTGACAGTTGAGATCAATAATTCGATAAAATGCCACTTGATCAGTAATCGCTATGATCGATTCTATAGCATTTTATCGAATTTGACGATCGATAATGAACGGTACACGAGCTGCAGTTACGATCTAAGCTATTTTTTAATATGTAACTTGAATTTGTTACCTTAGCTTGGTTAATAAAACATTTTTATAAGACTTTTTAAAACGATGAAATAAATAGTTAATCATAATTATGATGGATTATTATGTTGTAGGTTATAATTATAATTAATTTTTGAAAAACAAAATGTTGAAATAAGTTTAAATGATTCTGCGTTTATTTTTAATTTTTTGTTCTGTAAAAGACCTCCTTCCTCATTTTCATTTTATTGATTTTTCTCCTTTGAAATGCAAAACATTACATTTCAATTCCTTGTACTTGATAGAAACAAAATATTTCTACAGCTATACTGCCTTTAATTTGTTTAAAAACTAAGCAATCTTACGTTATAACTACTATTGAAGTAGAAAAATCATTAATATTTCTCGGCCTTACTTATAAACGTAACGTAAAAGTTAAGCAATACTTAAAATTGCTGTCAACTTTTCGTTGACGGAAATTGTCACAGGTGAAAACAAGAGAGAGCAGTTTTAGGCTTTGCTTAACTTAAGTAACGTTTAAAACGTTTAAATAAGTAAGGCCGTCTATGTTTAAAAGATTGACAATTCAAAAGGCGTTGCAATTACTTGCAGTAAATAGGTTAATTAAGTATGAGTTTCAGCTTAGTCTTAACCTGGAGAATTCTCAGGTATTTTATGAATTACTAGGGATTTTATACAAAGCTTGTGAAAGATTTTCTATTGTACTCGTAGTTTATATGTATTTAGATAGCCCGTTGGTCCAGTTGGTAGTGAACCTGCCTTCTGAGCTTGGGGGCGTGGGTTCGATTCCCATCTAGGACAAACATTTATGCGATGAACATTTGTGTTTGTTCTATATCTGGTTGTTAATATCTATTTAAGTATGTATTTAAAACTATATTGTATGTATATCAGTCTCTGGCAGCCATATCACAAGCTTTGCTTAGTTTGGGGACAGATGACCGTGTGAAAAAATGTCCCGAATATATTTTTTTTATATATTTTTTTTTTATTAGAAACTCAGCATGTTGGAATCAGGTGTTCAATATTTAATGTAAACAGGTTTTTTTGCTATGGGCTTGAAGAATTTGACGTGGTGTTGAGATGCATGAAAATAATAAGCTTAACAGAAATAAACCGGCCAACTGCAAGTCGGGCTCGCGCACTGAGGGTTCCGAACCACCAAAAAATTCAATAATGAAATTACCAGTTCTAACTTGGTAATGAACAGAAACTTGTGACCGACTCGCACTTAGCCATTTTTTATTATTTGTTGTTATACGTTAGAGTATGTACTACAATCTTGTAAAGATTGACACTTGTAGGTATTACCGTTTTTACGTTAGAGCTAATACAAAAAAAAAATCTTTTTTACTTTCGTTTTTACTCTGTGTAAGGTAACATATTATTTTGCCTTAAGGGGCCTGTATACCCTCTGCAGCTCTCTCTTTCGCACATTTTCACATTATTGAAGATATAAAATCAATGAGTGTGAATTTCCAAAAAGTAACATTACAAACAAAGAAATTGTCAATTTGATATATTTTAATTTGACATAGTAAAATGGTAACAAGTGATTTTTATTTCTCGTGTCATTTTATTCCGTCAAATTACAAGATATCGAAGCAAACATTTCTTTGTTTGTAATGTTACGATAGACACCATGACATGATTTTGTTACTCTTTGGAAATTCACACTCATTGATTTTATATCTTCAATAATGTGAAAATGTGCGAGCGAGAGAGCTGCAGACGGTATACAGGCCCCTTAATAGAAAAAACTTGCAACGTAACATGTTTATTTAACACGTCTTAATAAAGAACGTGCTACGAGGCACGCCTTTATGCCTCCACATTTTCACTTCACACCTCCAAACAGAATGTGCCAAATCCATACTTCTGAGATAAAATTTAATTAAAATCCCGCATTTTGGTGTTGACAATGTCGAAGTTAACAACCTCGCGAACTAGGAAAACGTTGATCGTAAAATGTTTTACTAGAGCGGCGGTAAATTGAAATATCGTTGTACTCGAAAATACGTTGCAGGTTATGAACACTTTCGACTACAAAGTTGAATATTATAGTAGTTTGACAAGTTAACGACTTGCTAGAGGAAGACGTTAAATATTTGATGACGTGCTTAGGAGGAAATCAGAAATACATGATGTTAGAATGAACTTTATAATGGCATTATTTTTGCACATTCAACTGCCACTGATGTAAAATCGATGAACTAAAACATAAAACTCAATGCAGAAATGTAAATAAACCTACAGGGTTTCATAGCCCCGTTGGTTCAGTTGGTAGTGAACCTGCCTTCTGCGCTCGAGGGCGTGAGTTCTATTTCAAACATTCATGTAATAGTCTATTTAATTATGTATTTAAAAATATATATGTGTGTATATCAGTCTCTGGAAGCCGTAGTACAAGCTTTGCTTAGTTTGGGCTCATATGACCGTGTGTGTAAAAATGTCCCAATTTTTAAATAGGGCTATCTATATGTACAGTCCCAAGACGGGCCGACACATCCGCGATGCGCGGAGTCAAAATAAATTAAAGTCAAAGATTTCCTACCAGAGGACGGCTGAAGATCCTGTCACCTTTGTCTCGGCCCAGACTTGCAGCGGTTGTCCTCGATTTCAAATTCGTTGTGTTGTCGCGAACACAAGTCTTCAAACCGCTTCAAACAATGAATTCCGCTGACATCCGGTCAGCTCCAATGGAATTATCACAAAATAAGAGTTCGCCGACGCACGCGTCAAGCTTCAAAGAACTGCTTTGTCACCAAAAATGAGGTTCGCCGAAACTCGGCCGGCCGCAAAGAACGTCTATAACTCACTGGCCAGGCGCGCGCGGCACTAACCGGCGCGCGCGCACCGGCCGCCTAATGGCCTTGCCCGCGGGCGAGTCCAAACAGGTTGGAACTGAACATAGGTATATAAAAATGAATCCCTATTTATCTTGCTCACGCCATAACTTGAGAACGATTTTACCTACATACACACATCATCTTTTATATACAAGATTTTTGACAGCTTCATTATACTAAAGTACAGTTAGTAGTAGCATAGATAAATATAGGTAGTAGGTATTACAAAAAGTTGTCAAATTCAGTGTCTACAACAAATTTGAACGAGACCCAGCTTAGAAACATGAAACGTAACTGCAACCTTACCTAACCTTACCTAATCACGTGATCAATAAAAATGTAGATAAGGAAAAGTAACATCAAATCACATTTAGGCACTGTATTAACAGGAGAACACGTAACGGTAGCGAGCAAAACCTCGAGTGTTATGAAGTAAGATAATAAGCCAGAATTGGGTCTTCATACGTAACCACAAGGTGGGCCCGGACGTGCCTGCAATGCGTAACGTGTCTTCGGTATACTCGTATCTGAGGAAATAAAATAATGTACGGTAATAGGGTTTCAAATGGTATTGGCTGGTGAGATGGATAAGTGAGGGGACGAGTGGACTCTGTCGACTTTTGTTTTGCCATATTTTATTTATTTATTTTATTATATACACAACACAAATTACAATCTTACAAAACATTATATCTATTATCGGTCCAGCCGTTTTGCAGTCCATAGGAAACACATACATACATCGTCTCTTATTTATAAGAAGCCAATTAACAGTACATACAACGATACAAACACAAAAATAATCGGGGCATTTTTGCACATACGGTCATCTGACCCCAAACTAAGCAAAGCTTGTGATATGGCTGCCAGAGACTGATATACATACATATATAGTTTTAAATACATACTTAAATAGATATTCACAATAAGATATAGAACAAACACAAATGTTCATCCCATAAACGTTCATGTTTGTCCTAGGTGGGAATCGAACCCACGCCCCCAATCTCAGAAAGTAGGTTCACTACCAACTGGACCAACGGGCTATCTAAATGGCTATCTAATAAGATGGAAAATGTTAAAAAAATATCCTAAAAGTTAAAATAATCCTAGTTTCAACTTCCATCAATCGATATTACAACAGGTGAGCATTAATTGAAAAACGAAAAGTGTCCAGAAGAAATGTAATTTAACAGGAGCATCCTTTTGAAACGGTAATAAGGAAAACGACAGCTTTAAAATTGAGGGTGAAGAGGGAGGGAAAAAACTC
Source organism: Agriopis marginaria (assembly GCA_932305915.1). Classification (NCBI taxonomy): domain Eukaryota; kingdom Metazoa; phylum Arthropoda; class Insecta; order Lepidoptera; family Geometridae; genus Agriopis; species Agriopis marginaria. Next base: position 1,308,451 of record OW029919.1, read on the forward strand.
GAAATGTCTGCAGGCCTAGTCGGCTGGAGGTTGGAGTCTCGGACGAGGGCAATTTGGAGAAGATTAAATCCCGAGAGCAGCCGAGCATGCCCGAATGGTTGCGTGCTTGAGTGCGACACAGGGCTGTAGACGTCGTGGAAGAAAAAAAATAGAGCAAATCTATTGTATAAATATTAGTAACATAGTTAGCAGCACAGAAAAGAAGAGTAAATATAATGGAAATGACAAAAAAAAACTGTTACCAAGCATTATAAGTGAACCTTGATTGAACATTCTTATTTAGATCAACGCGTCGAACTCCGCATCCAATGAACTTGGACCTTACTTTTTTGGGTTAGGTTAGGTTCTTTGTCCGCATCACAGTTGATTCATTGATTGATTAACTCTTTATTGTTCACACCATTAAATTTGATACAGAGGACAAAAAACTCTTTAATAAAAACTAGTGTAACAACTGTTGTTGCGAACTGAATTCGAATGACTGACGTTTCGTTTATATGGTTGCAACTGGCTACAACCTTACAAAAATGCCTTGACAGCCGTTCTAATATAAACAAAAAAAAACCTGTGGTTACCTGTATCATTAGTTCAGTAGCAGAAATGTACAATCCAAATTTCCGAGGTCAATTCCTAAAAATATAAGGTCAATATTGACGATTATAATTTTGCCTAATTGATATAACTATACTAATATTGGCTGCAATAAAGACAAAATCTCAAATTAAGGATTACTAAAGCAGCCTCAGTAGCAGCAACATAAATTTCATTTTTCCAAAGTCAATTTTATAAATCAAGACATATTGTCTACAAAAACACAAAGAAGACAATTTTTTCTAGGCTCACCGAATTTACCGTATATTGATGGGTATAACACTATAAAATTCATCGTTTTTTTTTGTACCATTCGGACGAAAGATAAGGTAAAAATGAAACCGGAATAATAATATACAGAATAATATATGTGATTTTTGCCACAATTCATTCATTTCCCTTATAAAGTCACTTTTTTTTCACACCGGAACGTTTTTAATACGAAAAAGGATGCATGCTTAGGAATTTTTATATAAAAATAAATAGATCATATTTTACAACAGTGGCCATAGTAATCGGCTTTTGTCAATATTCCGGTTTGATCGGATATAGCTAATATTACCACTAAATTTAGAGATTATGAGGAACAAATCGACATGAGTTTCATTACTATACGGATTTAGTTTGTGGTGGACCTATTTTTCAAACAAAAGAAATTGTCTCATTTACAATGATAGAAACAATAAATAAAAACTATTTAAAAAAAACATGGTATCTAAACAGCTTTGGAAAATAACTACCGAATTTTAGGAAGATTTCTAGGGTGGAAGCTAATTAATTTTTGAGGGGCGCTGTACCTTAGAGAATAGGCAAATTGATGAAGAAGGCAAATTCTTGTTTGTTTACAGTCTTCCTGCACATTCACAGAAATAAATAAATAAATATAAATATTCGGGACATTTTTGCACACACGGTCATCTGACCCCAAACTAAGCAAAGCTTCTGATATGGCTGCCAGAGACTGATATATATACATATATAGGTTTAAATACATACTTGAATAGATATTAGCACCCAGATATAGAACAAACACAAATGTTCATCACAAAAATCGCACTCTTAATAAAACAATGACCGAACTCGAAATTTTGGCAAATTGAGTTTTAGTAAAATATCGACCTAAAAAAGCATGCTCTACAATCTAGGCGATTAAAACACCTGTTTTCTATATGCAATAAGGTTTATAACTACTAGAGTCTTTATCCGTCCCTCACCTTGCGCGCTGTTACTCAGTTAAAAATTGTTTGTTGTCGATTCCCATAAAGTTGCAATTTTGGATTCGGTCACTGTTTTATTAAGAGTGCGAAATGTTTGTCCTAGGTGGGAATCGAACCCACGCCCCCAAGCTCAGAAGGCAGGTTCACTACCAACTCGACCAACGGGCTATCTAAAAGGGGACAGGCACACTAGTACAATATTCTGTAACAGATCTGAGACATTCCAAATTTATCCTTCGCGCAATATCGCAATATCACGACAGCACATTTAAGTAGCAACCTACTTTCTCGAAAATATCGTTCTGGTTTGAGTATGCCATCGCCGCTAGATTTCCTTACCTTTATTCATATCGCGATATTGGGGCGCCAAGAATTGGTATCTATTCCGGGACAATTTGAATATTTCTTTGTACGTGGGGAGGGGATATTATACACTTCTTTTTATTAAAACGGGGCCGTTCCCGACGAGGAATATTAAACGGGGTGTGTGGTAATTATTTGCAGATTACTGTGAAGTGGTGCCGGGAGACTAAATGCCATTGAAGTTACCATATGATATTTTTATCAACCTTACTGACAAGATCTTCAAAACTGGCAAAAATTTAAGGTGGCTTTCGTTTAGATGTGACAGTTTTGACATGAACTGAAAAGTCCCACAGCCGGAAAAAAACTACAACAATGTGACAAGGTTACATTGAGTATTTGATTAACTGCGTGTTTGGTGTTATGCATATGTGGCAGAATGCGTTTTTTGGACTTTTGCGGTTTTGGCACCTTGCGTCAAAATCGCTATGGCGTTGCGCTGTGGCGTTACGGCATAGTAACGGTATGGTTCAATTTGCCGTAACACCCATAGACGTTTGTCCAGAAATAATTATTTTCAAAACTTTCGCTCTTATCTTAGGTTACAAAAGCTTATCTTCTAGCATTTAGGCAACTATTTAAATATACATTGGCTCAAATTAAATTCTACTCTCAATTCAAACACTTGAAACGGGACTACAAATCAACAGTACAGTCAAGGGACCAGCCCCGCATCCTGCCTTTATCAAGGTGCTCTAGGAATGCCGTACAAAGGCTTTGAGTGGCCATGTCGCAGACGTCGGAGCCTGTATGAGGTGCCGCCGGTCTAGGCATGACTTGCTTACAAGGTTGTTTTTATTATACTGTGTAGGTTGGAAGCTACAAACTTGTTTGAAGATGGACGTATTTTACGGTCCAAAAGGTTGAATTCGCTTAGATTAAGGTGGTACGTTTCACCTATAGTGGGAAATTCAAATTTCAAACAGTTTTTTTTCTAGGCTGAATAATTATTTTAAAATGACACAGTGTTTGCTGTTCATAATCGTGTACAGCAATTTAAGAGTAATGCACCATATTACTTACATTTGTCAATAAACCGTTTGAAATAGAAAAATTGGTTTATTGACAAATGTAAGTAATAATGTGCATTAAAGATAAATAGCTTTACATGATTTTGTTAAGTTTTTTTTTTTTTTTTTTTAATTATTCGGGTCATTTTTTTCGTGGGAATACAGTTTCTTTCGGCTGTAAAAAAATCAAAGTTGTAAGTCAACGCAATCAAAAGATATGAACGTTTATGTCGCATATTTTGCGACTTCACAGGGGAATTAAAATCTATAGGGTACTTCCCGTTGACCTAGAATCATGAAATTTGTCAAAAGGTAAGGTCTTATAGCATATATATAGGAATAAATCCGAAAGTTATAAATTTGAAGTTATATCATTTAAAAATAATTATTTTGCTATTACAAACTTATATTTTGTAGTTGGAATGTATGGAATAACCTTATTGTCAACTACAAAGTTAAGTTTGTCTTTTAATATTTAAACTTCAGTTAGTTTTGTTCTGGAGTCGCGCTCTGAGGGTTCTGTCTAACGGAACCCACGAGTAGCACGAGTCCTACACGTACTTGTCCGGTTTTTTATCTGTAACAAAGGATCCTACGAACAATCTAACAGCTTCATAAAATGACACGTCTCGTTACCATAGAATGCTAATTTAAATTCTACGCCAGCAATACTCCACCGTTAACCATTCATAAAATGCGAATCATGGTTGACGAAAATTATCTCTATAGCCACTTGAATTTATAGGTATATTTTAATCTCGGTGGAAGACAGTGACAAAGCTTCAAGATTGTCTTCATATTTAAGACTAGCAATGCACCCCGGCTTCGCACGGGTGTAAGTCTTATTTTTTACACCTTGGGTTACATTATTGGAGTTTTAGTAAGGATCCCCATTTTTTTTTAAATATTTTATGGCCTATGTTCATTTGAATTCTTTGAGCCTGTCACCCGGGGATAGTGTAGCTTCCTAACAGTGAATGAATTTTTCAAATAGGTTCAGTAGTTTCGGTGCCTATTCAATGCAAATAAACAAACAAACAATCAAATCTTTCCTCGTTATAATATTACTATTATTTTTATATAGTCATCATCATCATCATCATCATCAGCCAGAAGACGTCCACTGCTGAACATAGGCCTCCCCCTTTAACCTCCACACTGAACGACAGCCTGCCTTTTGCATCCACTGGATGCCCGCGACTCTCACAATGTCGTCGGTCCATCTAGTGGGAGGCCTCCCTACGCTGCGTCTTCCGGTTCGTGGTCTCCACTCCAGAACCTTTCTTCCCCATCAGTTATCGGTTCTTCGAGCGATGTGGCCTGCCCATTGCCACTTCAACTTGCAAATTTTAACAGCTATGTCGGTGACTCTGGTTCTTTGGCGAATATCCACGTTTCGGATTTTATCACGCAAAGAAACTCCGAGCATAGCTCTCTCCATTGCCCGCTGTGCGACTCTGAGTTTTTCCAAAAGGCCAACAGTTAAGGACCACGTCTCAGTACCATATGTCATCACTGGCAACACACACTGGTCAAAGACCTTCGTCTTGAGGCACTGTGGTATCTTGGACGAGAAGATGTCACGCAATTTCCCGAACGTTGCCCATCCGAGTTGGATTCTTCGGGCGACCTCTTTGCCTAAGTTGGACTTACCTAACTGAACAATCTGTCCAAGATAGGTGTAATGGTCAACAACTTCGAGAGTATCGTTCCCAACGACCACTGGCACGGGTTCAACATGGACATTGGACATAATTTTTGTCTTGTCCATGTTCATTTTAAGACCCACCTGTTGGGAAAGGCTACTGAGGTCGCTGAGCATCGTATTGAGATCCTCCAGCGACTCTGCCATGATGACTATATCATCGGCAAAACGAAGGTGAGTGATGTATTCGCCATTGACGTTGATGCCGAATCCGTTCCAGTCCAAGAGCTTGAAAACGTCCTCCAATGCGTTCGTGAACAGTTTCGGAGAGATAACATCTCCCTGTCTCACGCCTTTCTGCAGTTGGATTGGTTCCGTGCTCTCGTCCTGTAATCGGATCGACATGGTGGCGTTTCTATACAGACACTTCATCACTTCGATATACCTATAGTCGATATGACAACGCTGGAGGGACTGCAATACTCCCCAGGTCTCGAATTTTTGTATAGTATAGACAATCAATTTTGAATATAAGTACGTCTAATTCTGATGAATTTTGTGATGTTATGTGAGTGAAAACTGAGAGAACACTCTGGATTTTATGAAATAAATAGATTTAATTGATTTAATTAGGATTAAGATTTTTAGTTAAGGATTTAAGAGAAGGATTTAATTAAACACGTTGAACATTTTTTATTCATTTCTATCAATATTAGAATTTGTAAAACAATATGTATAGTTTTACAGTCCTTATAGTGTCTTTCTTCAGTTTACACAACCAACCAATTAGATCTCAGAAAGTATAAGCAAAAATAGCAATTACAAGATTCTTACTGTAAAAAGGTTGTCTGTAAAATCGGTTTACGGACGATAATTTTACGTGCTAACGCTTAGGCCGATCGTGCCTCTCTATCGCTTGTTCCTCACTCTCGCTTGCACGCGCGCCTCAGGCGGAACGTGACCGTGATAATTTTTCGTGCGTGCAGCCGGCGTTCATCGATTTATAAGACGTTATCACGCTAAAAAATATCATATTCAAGAATAGTCAATCGTAAAAGAGAGGTATTTCTTTTGTGATTAGCTAGGCAAGTGTCGCTTAAAAGAAGCCTATGCTTATCAGTGAGTTATCATGTCGGATAATGATAAAGATGACGATGATGAATAATATCCAAAATATAATTTATAATAATTTTTATTTTTTTATAATATTATAAAGGCGAAAGGGGGGGGGGGGGTTATATGTATGGATGTTTGTTCCTATTTCACGCTGCAACGGAACAACGATTTTTTGCATGGGTATAGTTCAAGAGCCAGAGAGTGACATAGGCTACTTTTCATCATTATCATTACCATTTTTTATCACTACGCAGGTGAAACCGCGGGGCGCAGCTAGTTATAAATAAGCATAGATTATATTAAAAAATTGCAATAATAAGTACTCATATATCAGTTGAACTCTTACTCGAATTAATCGCATCGTATTTAATTAAAACAAACTTTAAGTCTCTAAATTTACCTAAAGATGTCGACCTTAAGTACTGTAATCACAGTCTATATCTCTATTAAGTTAAAAGTTGCCGTTTAGGGCAGTTACAAACGGCCCCGATGTTATCTGAGACTGTAAGCGCGGTCGGCCCAAATTACAATTATGATACAATTTCGCACTGTAATTGGTGCCCGTTGGAATCTGTAACAGGGTTTTTAAAATTTGCTGTAAAATGGGACAGCAAAATATCTGTGTAGCTTTAGAAGTTGGGTTTGTTTCATATAAATAAATGTTTTATTGAAGGTGCTTGCAGACGATAGTACAAGCAGCAAGTAGAAGTAGCAAGTACAAGTAGGCATTCAAGCGATACGTAACCACTCGCACGGTGACGCCACAACTCGCGTGCGAGTACGTACTCGGACGAGTATTCAAACGAGACGAACGATGCGCAGTGGGCGTTGCGTGAGCAGGGCGGGACTACTACCAAGTGCTACTAAGCACTTTCACTGCCAGGTTCACACACCATTGCAGACGATGCGTAGTAGGCACTTGCTACTTCTACATGTTATTTGTACTACGCATCATCTGCAAGTGCAGTTTTATTTGACACGGATAGGATACAAACAAAAGTCGTGTAAATCATAAACAAATTTAAAAACTCATAAACAATAGGTGTTTAAACAATATTAGTATTATAATTATGTATCAGTATCATAATTATGTATGTTTTAAATGTTTATCGGGACTACAACACGACACAACACAACACAACAACAACAACACGCAACATTGTCGAAACGTCGAGCGAAAGGTACATATTTTTTACCTATATTAAATAATACGTGATAAGTCCCGATAAACATTTAAAACATGTGTTCAAATTGCGAAAGTTTAAAAATTACCATAATTATGTAGTATAATGGTTCTGAAATGGAGACCACGGACCGGTAAGCGCAGCATAGGACGTCCACCCACAAGATGGACAGACGACCTAAAAGCGACCGCAGTATGGCAGCCTATGGCAGTGGACGTTCTATGGCTGAAGATGATGATGATGATGTTATCCTTCTAATATTATAAACGCGAAAGTTTGTATGTATTGTCATATAACATAATATATTTTACTCCTGGCGGCAAATTGGCGCTTGGATATCTTGTGACTTTGCTCTTACAGAAACGCTAGGAACTATTTTAAAATGGCATGTAACTATTTTCACTTATATAAACAAAACAATGTACATAGATTTACATTTAGGCATTTATTTTGGAATTGTGAACTAATATTAAAATCAATATTTAAATTTATAATTAATCGGATAGCTAAAAACAAAATTGTATTTATTATCTGTTGAACGCTACATAATTATGGAGACATCTTGTGCGCCGACTCGCTCGCACTCAAGCCATTTTTCTGTAAGCAAGAAAGAGAAAGGAGATGCAGGAAGCCATTTTGATGGCCGGCATTCTCACGACGTCCAGCAGAGCAGTTGGATCGACGGGAATCACATTTTATTAATTTCTTCGTTTTTTAACATGAGAACTTGAAGAAGATTACCGCAGTTTCCCTACGGGAACGAGGGAGTCAAATTTTCAGCTCGAAACCAAGATGGGCACTATTTTGAAAACGTTTTTTTGAAGACCACGTCACGGCCACGCCTTGGAGGAAATTTGATGATTCTTTGAGATGAAGATTGGATAACTTATACTCAAGAGCTACATCGAGTGTTCCTGCTTCAGCTTGAGACGATCTTGTAGAAGCCACCTCGCACAACCAGGAATACAGACCTCCATTTTTCATTTTATCACTTTTTTACCACGTCGTCATTTTCAATTTATTTGATGACGACGCGAACTTGCTTTAACTTTCACCTGAACCAATTGCCTTAAGCAACTCCAGAATTTATATTCAGTTTAGAACAATTTATATTAGTTTTTTTTACAAGACCATTGTGAAAATTCTAACCTACAAAATTCGAATCAATTTATTTTCCATTAGCATTGACCTATATTCTTTGTCCATTAGCCATTTTTTTTATTCGATATGACAAATGGCGCCCGAATTTGTTTAAATTAAAGCTTATTTTGAATTAATTATTATAAAAAAATCACTTGATATCTTGTGCAAAGGTGTATGTTGGAATTTTGTTACAAAAATTTCAAGTTAGTCAGCTGTACTTGTATTTATACAGTAATATTTTAAGTTTATATAACAAATTTTATTAGAAAGATGTTTAAGACACCGCCAAATGACCATGAGCAGTCAATAAACAATACACCCGAACCCGAGATAGAAATTTCTCATAGCTTAATCGATATACCTGTTTCAGATACAATGAATTATGTCAACACTAATGTGAGAAGGACAATGGCACAAGGATCATATCAATCGCCAATATGCACAACAGTTCATGCAAATCCAAGAACGAGTGTATTACATCCACCCGCAGACGGTGACAATTTCATACCATTTTTGAAACAAAGAAGCTCAACTCCATGTAATGAAAATCCAGTCTCGCAGGTAACTTACATGTTGAACAATAGTTTCAACTCAAACTTATAGTCTTGGGAACTGAAATGTAGCGGACATACCTGTGTGATGGAAATTTTTGAATCATGTGAGTGAATTTTTGTTAGGCCGGAGATGTATGTCATGCTCTGGTATTGAGAAGTTTCTCAGAACTGCTGGATGGTGCAGCATTAAAGTTTTATAGGTCTGTTCGACACGCTTTAACCTCATAGGAAGTTTTTTTATATATTTTATACCACCGCAAACTTCTAATATAAGAAGTTTTGTGGAACACAGTCCACCTTACAGAAAAAAAGGTGAGACAATTTTTTTATAACCTAATAGGAAGTTTTTTTTTTATATTTTATACCACCGCAAACTTCTAATATAAGAAGGAGTTTTGTGGAACACAGTCCACCTTACAGAAAAAAGGTGAGACAATTTTTTTATAATTGTTAAAAATCGAAGAAATTAACAAAATTAGCATAAGTTTAGCATAATTTTTTTTGATTTACAGTACCTACACATATCTAGTTACCAATAGATATCTAAATTTTGAATATCGGCTAGGTATTTTTGAAGTTAAAATGAAAACAGTATTTTAACACCAAAATTTACAAAATGAAAATTTAAATTTCATTGTTTTTTTCAGATTAGTACTTCTATAGATATTTTAGGCTTTTCTAAATACATAAAAATAGGCACGAAATCATATTATCTATGATTCTCCTTAGGGATCCTATTCAGAATTATGACATTGTCATATTTTCTATTCAAGTTCATGTACTTACCGTTGCATACTACAAGTTTTTTACTCAAACAAAGTATGTCTACAAATCATACAGAGAACTACCTACTTAAGCGTTGTGAATACACGCATTTAAGTACCTTTTTTGATTTACCAAAGTTGCTAGTAATAAGTGCTATACCGGAAGGCAAGACTTACATACATACACGCATTTGGTATTTCGCTACATAGAACAAATGTTGTTTTTTTTTCGTAGCAATTTTTTGTACTTTGAGATTTGGTTATTATTCAAAAACCAAATCTGTAAAGAATTTTTTAAGGTTCCTATTGGACAGGCAACCTACCACTTAGCTTTCCGCTAATTTTTTTTTTGGAAGAATTTAATTCCAAACTTTTTGTTACATTGCTAACATATCGGATTTGACAAAAATAAGTATGTACCTAGTATGACTTATATATTTTTAACATACCGGATTTGACTAGAATAAGTATGTACATAGTATAACTTATATATTTTTAATCAATAGATATTAATCCTTAGTTTATAGTTAGCAGCGGCCACAGCATACAAAATAATTTTTTTATTGTACTTTGAGATTTGGTTATTATTGTTAGGCCAAATCTGTGGAGCATTTTTAATCATTAATTTATAGTTAGCAGCGGCCACTGCATATAAAATAAGTATTCTAACCAATAGTTAGGTTTAATTATTAAGGTTTATCTTTAATTTAGTTCTTTAGTTTTGTACTTTAGATAATTTAGGTTTATCTTTGGTCAAATTATTAAACAATAGTAATAGATTTTACCACTTATACATTAGCATAAATGTTTAACACCAATATGGTATAGTTTTTTTTTGAAAATATCTTTCCATACCTACCTACATACGGATGGGTGGATCATAGATAAATTATTACTTTTACAGGACTTTTGCTTAACTACTTTTGAACTGTTAGGCAATTTGTTGTTTTTATAAGGTTTATGTGAATAACAAAACCAATATGCTATATTTTTCTAGAAAATAACTTTCCATACCTACCTACATACGGATGGGTGGAAGATAGATAAATTACTTTTATAGGTCCTTTACTGAACTACTTTTGTTTTGTTAGGCAATTTGTTGTTTTTATAAGGTTTATTTCATACCATCATGGTACTTACATAGGAAGGAATGACACATGAGTATGAAAAGTGAAGCAAGATGAAAGATTTATGAAGGTTGAAGTATACAGGTGTGCATGGTAATTTTGAATGAGTTAGTGGATGTGTATAATGGATGGATATTTTGCAAGATGAGATGAAAGAACCTTGCTGAAGTATCAAACTCACTATATTTCAGAATTCCAAACTACTACAAAACCTTTCTTTTCATGCCTACCCCGTCTGTTCAGACAGTGAACTGTCTTTTGTTTCAAAAGGGGGATATTGTCATATAACATAATATATTTTACTCCTGGCGGCAAATTGGCGCTTGGATATCTTGTGACTTTGCTCTTACAGAAACGCTAGGAACTATTTTAAAATGGCATGTAACTATTTTCACTTATATAAACAAAACAATGTACATAGATTTACATTTAGGCATTTATTTTGGAATTGTGAACTAATATTAAAATCAATATTTAAATTTATAATTAATCGGATAGCTAAAAACAAAATTGTATTTATTATCTGTTGAACGCTACATAATTATGGAGACATCTTGTGCGCCGACTCGCTCGCACTCAAGCCATTTTTCTGTAAGCAAGAAAGAGAAAGGAGATGCAGGAAGCCATTTTGATGGCCGGCATTCTCACGACGTCCAGCAGAGCAGTTGGATCGACGGGAATCACATTTTATTAATTTCTTCGTTTTTTAACATGAGAACTTGAAGAAGATTACCGCAGTTTCCCTACGGGAACGAGGGAGTCAAATTTTCAGCTCGAAACCAAGATGGGCACTATTTTGAAAACGTTTTTTTGAAGACCACGTCACGGCCACGCCTTGGAGGAAATTTGATGATTCTTTGAGATGAAGATTGGATAACTTATACTCAAGAGCTACATCGAGTGTTCCTGCTTCAGCTTGAGACGATCTTGTAGAAGCCACCTCGCACAACCAGGAATACAGATAACCAGTTTTCATTATTCACTTATTCTCCACGTCGTGTTTTTTTTCCCCAAATTTTGATGCTGACGCGCAGAAGTGCGCCAGCTTTTCATTTAACCAATCGCCATCAGCCATCACAGGATTAGGATTAGTTTGTAACAATTTTGTAATAGAATATTTTAACAAGTAAACGCATGGTAACCTAAAATATAATAATTAGTTTATTTTCCACATCCCCTTAGCACAGGATAGGTACATCTAAATCTTTCGATTCCATCAAGAGGACCCTTGCACTCCAGAGGTCCGATGATTCTGGACTGACTCGTATCCAGGCAACGTTCCACCACAATCCCACACTTTGTCATTTTTTCCACCATTTTCCATTTGTCGCTCATCCATCGCGACAAATGGACCTTTTTTTATTCGATATGACAGTATGGATGTTTGTTCCTCTTTCACGCAAAAACTACCGAATGGATTTTAATGAAAGTTTACGTTAACATAGCTTATACATTAGAATAACACATAGGCTATAACGGGTTGTAGTAGCGAGGCCCAAGGCCGAGCTCTACGCGTACGAAGTAGCGGGTTGCAGCTAGTGTATCATGTTTAGGCTTACAAATCTAAAGAGATGGCATAAAATACCGTAAATATAATTTGTATTAAAAATTTGCTTAATAAATAATTTTAACGTAACGGAAGTGTTAGAAGCGTCAGGAATTAAAAAAAAGTGATTAATTGTATTAAAATAAGTGTGAGTGTATAATTTCAATGGTCTACGAAAGATGTCACACTGCAACAGCGTGTAGTCCTGTAGGACGGTAGGCAGTGTGATGTATTTCATGAAATGTCACTTTTTTTTTAAATCTAGTAATAGGCTTGCGTTTGACCGCCAACTCGCCTGGTTTTTTTTATTCTCAAAAGATACGTTTATACATAATACACACACACGTATATATATATATATATATATATATATATATATATATATATATACATATATATAGCTGATCCATCCCAAAGGTGAGAGCAGTACTCCATGCACGACCGAACTTGTGCTTGATACAGTGACAGCAACTGCTCCGACGTGAAGTACCGTCGCACCTTCGATAGGATACCCAGCTTTTTGGCAGCCAATTGAGCCTTGTTTTCAATATAGGAGCCAAAGTTGAGGGTAGGAGACAGAGCAACGCCCAAAAGCTCAAGCTGGTTAGTTATCGGAATGGATACATCCTGGAAAGTAGGAGCCAGTAGTGGATAGTCGTGTAATAAGAATGAAATATTGCTAGTAAGACGCCTGATGTAATATGTTGCGGAAAAGGAAATAATATTTCCATATAAAGTTGGCCTTGAAAATATTAGTTTTGTTATTAATAAAATGTAATTTTCTTTGTTGCAGGTAAGAATTACTAATAAAATTTTGAATATTATGGAAAATTGGTAAGTACGGTGTTGGTATTGGTTATTATAGAAAATGACGTGGTTTTCACACATTTTATTTATATTACACGGGAATTACTCACGTAAGATTAAGCCGGTCACTCCGACTATAATTCCGAAGTACCGTTCCGTTTGTACGTGAGTAATTCCCGTGTAATATAAATAAAATGTATTGGTTATTTTTTCAACTTGTAAGCGAAGTTTTTAAACTTCCTCTACATTATTAATTTTTGACCTGATAGCAGCAGACAACTACGTGTTGTCAAAATTACAAGAACTTGAACAAAAAGCAACTAGGAAATCAAGTTTTGTAAGTTTTCGTGCAAAAAACCAATAACTGTTTTAAAAAGGGGGAAGACGCGTGACATCCAAACATTGTACCCAATAAATATGTGTTGTACCCAGCTGTGCTTCGGCTCGAGTCAGCGGCGACGTTGACGTTTACACTGTAATTGTCAACTTCACCGCTCCATTAGACACTACACTAGACCATAGAAGTGACATTTAAAGAAAATTAAGTTAATTGTTTTAAGTATTTACGAGTGAAAAGTAATGCCGTGAAACTTGTTTTTTGTCTTCGAACTGTTGGTGCACCTTGTGAAAACGCAGGAAGTAATTTTTGCTACTTTATTTAAACACAATTTTGACAAGTAATTCACGTGCTATCAAAACGACAGTTCCATTGTGACTGAAGTTGATTAGGCCAGTGAGCCTAACTTGTGCGGTCCACGTCAAGAAGTTCGTCCCAAATCTTCCCCCTATTTACTTACATCAATGCAAAAAACACAAATCTTTAGACGCGGTTTGAAAATAAAAACTAATTTATCAGTTGTGCCTGATAAAACTTTAAAGTTTAAAATGTAGAATCCAGCCAAACGATCCAAACTGTTCCGTTAATGCGCTAACAGCACCGCACGTCTCCAATTATATCATCTACCTGAAGCATGAAGACGAAGACTCGAATAAAATGCAGTCTTTTTGCTTTAGAATTCCTACGCTTTACCGTTGCCAAGCTGTTGGGCAAAGCGTTTGGATTCTAAAACGAAATAACTGCTTTACTACGGAGCTACGCTGCTACGTCGCTACAGCTACGTCGTAACAGGGCTACGAGCGTCTACGAATGTCTAAGAGGAATAATTTATGAAAAGAGGGTAATTATGCTCTTGATATGAATTAGCTTTTGTATGTTTGTAAATTAACGTTAAATTCTTAATGAGAGGGACTTTTCCACTTTTAACTTAGATTAATTTTAGACCGAGTTTTGTGAATACTGATTTTAACGCATCGGTAAGTGTGGTGATTAAAGTAACTTGTTAATTAATGTTTAATGTGTTTTATAGCATTACTCAGTTTAAATTTAAACCAGGTTTATTAACTCTTTCTAAGGTAATGTAATAAGCTTTGATTTATTCAAAAGCTACTAAAAAAAACACTTTTTTTTTTATCTGTTGAATACTTCACCTACATAGAATAAGAACAGGCTCTCAAAACTCCTCAAGTATTATCTCTATCTAGGGCTATCCTCTTTTTCTCTCTCTCTCTCAAATACTTCAATAGCCCTACTAGAAATAGCATTAAAACCAGTTTAAACTGCATGGAACATAAATCTCAAAACAACTTTCTGCTTTTTGTTCTTCTTTAACATCGCATACGCAGAATAAAATAGCGCAGAAGTGAAACGTCTATTCCTGAACACTATCCAAACAAACAGACTCCAATGGAGTGCTTTATACAGAAAGTGTCGCGGGACATTTAAATGCATTAAGTCCCACCTAGTCGATTATTCAGGGGTACGTTCGAAGTTACAGAGATGCGGTTATCCGGCTTAATTTGGTATCCGGACAAATTTATCATGACTTTAAGTGAATGAAATTAAATCATGCAAGGCTTAAAAGGTCAACTTAATAATACCAGGTAAAATATATTAGAATATACCATGTAAAAATACTTTTTACGACCTAAAAGTCACTTATAGTTTATCCGGTCACATAGTAAACAAATTCTCGAAATCAAAATAATAAAACTAATAGACGGTTGTTTTTGTATCAACGCCTAACTGTCTAATGGACCACTCAGCGCTTACTACCAATCTAAACCCGATTTATTTAGTCAAATTTTTCTACAGCCATAAAACCTTGTCTTAAAACATGTAGAACTAAGTGGGCTTGGTTTTTTAAATAATTTTTGTTTGTGAGAAAATGAGTTTTTTTTTAATAGACTTGCGTTTGACATCAGGCCAGTTGCCTGATGTTAATCGATGATGCGGTCTACCATGGAGCACGATGGAAACCGATTCCCTCGTGATTTGAAATTCTAATATAAAATCTATAGAAATCTAGATTGATCCGGTCAAATGTATCCGGCTTAAAATGTATTCGTTACATCTCTATCATGAATTTTATGGTCCAGGACGATTGTCGCCCGGATTACTGGGCTCGTTAGACCGACGCCCACAGTTTTATGGCCCGCCCGCTCGACGATTGACGGTATATTGGTTTTGTAAAGATTTTATATCCTCACCAGATTTCGAATCGGTCGCTTTAGTTTCTAATAGTTTTATTATATTATGCCACAGGTGGCAAACAAGCTAACGGGCCACCTGATGGTAAGGTATCACCGTCACCAGTGGATATCTGTAATACCAAGGGCATAGCAGATACGTTCCCGATGGGCAGCGTTCCGGCAATTACCAAAAAGGGTTAGGAGGGGTTGTTTATCTTCTTATCCAAAATACCACAGTGCCTAAAGATAAAGGGCTTTGATCAGTGTGTGTTGCCAGTGGTAACTTATGGTATGGTCCTTAACTGTTGGCCTTTTGGAAAAATTCTCAGTAACACAGCGGGTAATGGAAAGAGCTGTGCTCGGAGTTTCTTTGCGCGATAGAATCCGGAACGTGGATATTCGTCAAAGGACCAGAGTCACTGACATAGCTATTCAAATTAGCAAGTTGATGTGGCAATAGGCAGGCCATTGCTCGAAGAATCTATACTCGATGGGGAAGAAAGCTTCTTGAATAGAGACCAAGAAAGAAAGCAAGAAAGTTGCTAGTCTATCGGTATTTTATCGCATACATTTTGGAGAGTGTGCATCGGATCTGCACGATCTAATTCCTTCCTGCCCATTTTTCTATCGGACTGCCAGAGCGGGCACGAAAAATCATCACCGCTTTATGGTTGATATTCCGAAAACCCGTACGAAGCGCTGTGATTCCACATTTATTATGCGAACTGCTAGTCTGTGGAATTCGCTGCCTTAATGGGGTGTTCCCCGATGGTTACAATCTGGGTGTCTTCAAATCACGAGTGAATCGGTTCCTTCTAGGCAAGCGTGCTCCAACGTAGACCGTACCATCGCTTAATATCAGGCGTGATGGTGGACAAACGCAAGCCAATTATTTATAAAAAAAAAAAAAAAGAACCAGAAGACGCAGCGTAGGTAGGCCTCCCACTACATGGACCGACGACATCGTGAAAGTCACGGACATCCAATGGATGCAGGTGGCAGGGTGTCGTTCAGTATGGTGGACTAAAAGGGAGGTTTATGTTCAACAGTTGATGTCTTCTGTCTGATGATGATGAAGAGTTAGTCCAATAGAAACTCGGTTCAATTAATTTCAGATTTAACTACAGAGCTAAGTTTCAACTTGACAGCATAGCAAGGAAAGCTTACGAGGCTAAGTAGCTCCTATCATAATGTTACCTAAAACTGTTGTACATTCTAACTTGAGCGCTGTACGTAAGCTATTTTATTCCTAAGTAGGTAGCTTGGTAAACTCAATATTAGTTCTAAGAGGTATAAGCTACTACGTTAATGTATACTGCTTGGTTTATAGGAATAACATAACAGTTTGGTATAAATTACTCTCATTTGCGCTTAATACGGGGTGTATAGACGATGTACATATTCAAGGATACCATTGTATTCATCATTATAAACAACTTTTATTTTGTGACCAACCCTGATAATGCGAAAAAATAATACTAAGTAATTTTTAGAAAGAAAAAACCCGACTTCATGTTTATACATACAAGCACAAACTTAAACTAAAAAGTGAGAAAATGACAGTTAAAACAGAGATTGAAAGTCCTAATCAAAACTTTTGCTGAAGGGAAAACAACAAATCAAAATGTCATTCATCTGTGTAATTTTTTTATATATTTTTTTTTCAAAAACCGCTGAATCAAAGACAATTAGTTTTATATGAGACTACCTCTGAAGTATGACCTACCAAACAAAAACATAATCATGAAAATAAATTCATAATTGACGGAGTAATCGCGTAACAAACATACTAAGAACACACAATCGAATTAAAAACCTCCTCCTTTTTTGAAGTCGGTTAAAACGTAATAAATAATAGAAGGTTATATAAATAAATAAATATCTGGGACATTTTTGCACACACGGTCATCTGACCCCAAACTAAGCAAAGCTTGTAATATGGCTGCCAGAAACTGATATACGTACATAAATATTTTTAAATACATACTTAAATAGATATTAACACCCAGACATAGAACAAATACAAATGTTCATCACACAAATGTTTGTCCTAGATGGGAATCGAACCCACGCCCCCAATCACAGAAGATAGGTTCACTACCAACTGAGCCACCGGGGCAGTCAATTAATTATTACAAATTAATGAATACTAAATAACACACATAATCCAATTAAGAACCTCTTCCTTTTTTTGAAGTCGGTTAAAACGTAATAAATATTAGAAGGTGATATTAATGAAATCAGAGCCATGCCAGCATCACGCACAGTGTATCTTTAAACACGTGTTCACAATCCGCGTCAACAACGATATCGGAAATGAAATAACGAAAATGAAATGTTTCCCGTTATTCCGTTATGTTTGTTATATTTCGTTATAGCCGTTATATCCGCAGTAAGCCGCACGATCCCTCAATCAGAGGGGATTATGCTCTGCAGTTCTGTCCCGTTCGGTGCAACGGTTCGAAGGTAGAGATATGTTATTGTTATTTTGTTGCTTTTCATTGCTCTAAGTATATATAAGTACAGATATTGTATTATATAACTAGTGTGTGTGTATAACATTTGGTACTGAGACGTGGTCCTTAACTGTTGACCTTTTAGAAAAAATCGAGAGTCACACAGCGGGCAATAGAGAGAGAGAGAGTTATGCTCGGAATTTCTTTGCGCGATAGAAACCAGAACGTGGATATTCGAACCAGAGCCACCGACAGAACTATCAAATTTTTTAAGTTGAAGTGTCAATGGGCAGGCCACATCATGCGAAGAACCGATAACCGATGGGGAAGAAAGGTTCTCGAGTGGAGACTACAAACCGGAAGAAATAGCGTAGGTAGGTCCCACTAGACAGACCGACGACATTGTGAGAGTCGCGGGCATAGGCGTCAAGTATTTCCTTTTAAATATTTGACGCCAAGTTTGTGAACCATAAGATTGATAATGATGATGAAGATTGCGGTGTGTGTTAGGTTAAAACTATGAGAGAGCTCTTAACAAGGACTGTCTTTCATATTGTTAAACTCTCACTTTTGATAATGTCCTAATCAGTCTCTGCTTACATTGTCTCATATACAAGACCTAGATGCAAAACGCCTTATTATTAAGACCCGTCCGAAGCCTTCCTACACCTACACCTACAATGCTGATGGTCAGTTGCACTGTGCGCCTTGCAACAGGATCTTTAAAACTAAGTTTGGTTTTGCCAGCCATATACGCGCTCATAACCGGCGCTAGTCAGGTTCGCCGTTGACGGACACGTCAAGGAGGCCGATCATCATCACATTGTCTCATCCATTAAATCAAACGAAACTCGGCATTTCTCGCACCATTTCCACGAACAAAAAATTATAGTGTTATAAAAAGGACTAGCTTTTTATTGTTAAAGTCTCACTCTTGATGATTTTCTAATCAGTCTCTGCTTACATTGTCTCCTCCGTTGAATCAATTTCGTCTAAACTTGTAAAAATACTCATCAATTCAAACTAAACCCGGCATTTCTCGCACCGTTTCCGCGAACACAAAATTATCGTAAGCTTAAAACTATGATAGTTTTCTAAAACAGAATTAGCTTATTTAATGTATCACTCTTGATAATTTCCTAGTCAGTCTCTACTTACATTATCTCCTGCGTTGAATCAACTCCGTTTAAACTTGTAAAAATGCTCATCAATTCAAACTAAACTCGGCATCTCTCGCACCATTTCCACGAACACAAAATTATCGTAATCTTAAAACTATGAGTTTTCTAAAAAGGACTAGCTTTTTATTGTTAAAGTCTCACTCCTGATGATTTCTTAATTAGTCTCTACTTAAATTGTGTCTTCCGTTGAATCAATTTCGTTTAATCTTGTAAAAATGCTCATCAATTCAAACTAAACTCGGCATCTCTCGCACCATTTCCACGAACACAAAATTATCGTAATCTTAAAACCATGAGTTTTCTAAAAAGGACTAGCTTTTTATTGTTAAAGTCTCACTCTTGATGATTTTCTAATCAGTCTCTGCTTACATTGTCTCCTCCGTTGAATCAATTCCGTTTAAACTTGTAAAAATACTCATCAATGCAAACTAAACTCGGCATCTCTCGCACCGTTTCCGCGAACACAAAATTATAGTGTTATAAAAAGGACTAGCTTTTTATTGTTAAAGCCTCACTCCTGATGATTTCTTAATTAGTCTCTACTTAAATTGTCTCCTACGTTGAATCAATTTCGTTTAATCTTGTAAAAATGCTCATCAATTCAAACTAAACTCGGCATCTCTCGCACCGTTTCCGCGAACACAAAATTATCGTAAGTTTAAAACTATGATAGTGTTATAAAAAGACTATCTTTTTATTGTTAAAGTCTCACTCTTGATGATTTTCTAATCAGTCTTTACTTACATTGTCTCCTCCGTTGAATCAATTCCGTTTAAACTTGTAAAAATACTCATCAATTCAAACTAAACTCGGCATCTCTCGCACCATTTCCGGGAACACAAAATTATCGTAAGCTCTACATCATCAAGGAGAGCCTTCAACAAAGCGCCGCAAACGAAGGGTTCAGGATTAAATTCTGCGCACAATGACACCGATCCGGCTTATTCAAGATACGAAATGAAAATTCTATGGCTTTCGTAATTGAAGCTATGGGCCTATATCAAATTTGTAGGAAGAATTAAAATTGGTTGTTTTTTGTTGGTTTATAATTGGAATGGGTAAAACATCAGATCAGAAAATAGGAGATATGCCTCAGAACATTTTATTGTTTAACACTGTTTTAAACTATCACGGTTGTTCACTAAATTTATACGATTATTTACGGGATATTTACCGTGGTAAGGTTGTGGAATGAGCTCTCGATGTTTCGAACATGGCGCATGTAACTGCGCCGAAATATCGGGAGCTCATTCCACAACCTTACCACGGTAAATATCCCGTAAGTAATCATATAACTTTATTTTTTGTGTTCAAATGTCTCCGTGGTTCAGCCATTGTTTTTCAATATACCGCTAGCCCGCTCAACGCCAAAACTGTAAGTACGGCATTGTTATATTTACCTAGATACCTACTTCCTACTTACTAATAGTCCACATGCAAAAAAGGACGCAGTCTATTGCAGAGTGAGGTATCAAGGAATCAAGCCTGATTCAGGCCAGAGGCGTTCGCATTCGCCAAGCCACCTTACGATATCTCCCTTTTTAGAGTTTCATACTCAAAGGGTATAAACGTGACTCTATTACTAAGCCTACATTGTCTGTCTGTCCGTCTTTCTTTCTGTCCATCCTTACTTTAAAAGGCTGTAGCTTCGGAACCGTAATAGGTAGCCAGTTGAAATTTTCACATAATGATGTAAAGTTACAACGGATTAACTAAAAAATAATAAAAAAGTCGAAAAGTAAAAACGAAAGGGGGGGTATTATACAATATACTCCATCCAACAAACGTATTTTTTCAACGTATTTTTGTATTATCCTTAATGTAAAAACGATAATACCCATAAGCGTCAAACTTGGCATGATTATAGTACACTTTCTAAAGTATAACAACAAATAATAAATAATGGCCAAGTGCGAGTTGGTGACAAATTTCTGTTCATTACCAAGTTATAGCTGGAAAATTCGTTATTGAATTTTGTGGTGGTTCCCCTCAGTGCACGAGCCCATGGCTGGTTTATTTACTATTGTAATTTCGTACAGGGTTAGGTACCAGTTTATCTAACTGCACGATAAGTCCCGATAGACAAAAAAATTGTGCGTGGAGTCCTTCCGCGCGGAAGAAGTTAACTTCAACAAGGAACCCTAAAATTATAACTAGGGCACGAGTGCTTTTCTCGAGAGTCGCTCCTAGCTCTTTAGGCTTCTCAATCCATTAGCGACAGCATTACACTACCGGATCTGCTAGTCGCAACGCGAAAAAAAGGATACGCATTTGGCAACCATACAAGAGAGAAAAATTCTCCCTCCATGGTTTCGTTAAACGTTTAACGCAACCTTGCAAGTCGCATAAGCAGTATAACTTCAATAAAAAAAAAAATATGTGGTTTATTTCAATTATGCACAGCGCTAGGTACCAGTTTATACAACTACTAGTAGGCCGCACGGGCGAAGCCAGGATATATAGCCTATGTCAACCGGGGATAGTGCAGCATCCCAACAGTAAAAGAATTTTTCAAATCGGTTCAGTAGTTTCGGAGCCTATTCAATGCAAACAAACAAACAAATATTTCCTCTTTATAACATTATTAGCTGTCCGCCCCAGCTTCGCACGGGTATAGATTATAACCTATGTCACCCGGGGATAGTGTAGCTTCCCAACAGTGAAAGAATTTTTCAAATCGGTTAAGTAGTTTCGGAGCCTATTCAATGCAAACAAACAATCAAATCTTTCCTCTTTATAATATTAGTATAGATAACAAACTTGATACATATACAAATTACAAATTGAGTCAGTTGATCTGTGGGAGGACGATTGCAAACAAACAAACAAACAATCAAATCTTTCCTCTTTATAATATACAACTACTTATCTCCATATCTTGCTCCAGTTTCAATCCCAACCAGTCAGTAGATAGGTTCGTATAACAACTCATCCAAGCATCAATCTCTATGTTGGCGCGCCGCCAACTCCCTGCCTCCCGCTGATGCGATGATGATGCTTCAAGATACGGATCTGAGATATTGCTGTCGCACACCATTTGTTATCATATTATAGACGGCCTTTTGAAAACGCAAAAAAGTCTAAAACTCGATTGTTTTAAATTGTGCTGTAATTTGTTTGGTATGCATGCGTACGTGCTTGTACGCACTTGTATGCATGTGTGCATAAAAGTTTAGGTAGGCTTACACATGACTAACATGTTATTATTCAAATGCAGATTTTACGATAACTATACAGATAAGATAAGATAAGATAAGATGAGATGAGATGAGATGAGATAAGATAAGATAAGATAAGATAAGATAAGATAAGATAAGATAAGATAAGATAAGATAAGATAAGATAAGATAAGATAAGATAAGATAAGATAAGATAAGATAAGATAAGATAAGATAAGATAAGATAAGATAAGATAAGATAAGATAAGATAAGATAAGATAAGATAAGATAAGATAAGATAAGATAAGATAAGATAAGATAAGATAAGATAAGATAAGATAAGATAAGATAAGATAAGATAAGATAAGATAAGATAAGATAAGATAAGATAAGATAAGATAAGATAAGATAAGATAAGATAAGATAAGATAAGATAAGATAAGATAAGATAAGATAAGATAATTTATTTGCACGAAACACGAGTATATCATATAGGTACACATTTATAAATGCATGCACAATAGATGGGTTAGTATATTTCTCGAAATTTGGCTTAATCAACTAATGAGCTTCAGATCCCTAAACTAAGCTTAGCTTGTGCTTCAGGGATCCGTGCTCCCCCTGCTACGTTGAAGAAATTTATTAGGTCAATTATGATATATTAAATAATTTAGTTGATCGTCTAAAAAAATCCTATGCAACATAATTTATATAGTAAATTGTCGTGACAATAATTATAAGAAATACATTAGTAAATAAAAGTTACAAAATAAGAAGTTTTTAAATCTAGAGTTATAATATAAAACCTGTTCGGTTTGAATCTTTATAAAACATCGATTTTGGGTGTGTATTATCTTTGCGACACCGAGTCCTCGTAAGAGTCTGGGTCATATTGTCCTAATATTTTTTCTTAAATTTATAGTTGTTGTATTTTGTTGATGGTACAGTAACCCTCAGTGCGCGAGCCCAACTTGCACTTTTTTCTTGTTGTTGTTTTCAAATTGCAATCGTCCTCCCACAGATCAACTGACTCAATTAGTAATTTGTATATGTATCAAGTTTGTTATCTATACTAATATTATAAAGAGGAAAGATTTGATTGTTTGTTTGTTTGCATTTAATAGGCTCCGAAACAACTGAACTGATTTGAATAATTCTTTCACTGTTGGGAAGCTACACTATCCCCGGGTGACATAGGCTATAATTTATACCCGTGCGAAGCAGGGGCGGACCGCTAGTATTTTGTAAAAACAATATGAGATTTTTGCGTATGTATTGTAAAATTGAGAATAAAAAACTCAGCCTAACATACTTCCAAAACTTGATGAATCCCACCTTTATATCCGAACGAATTCTACGTGTGAAGATTCCCAAACGGATTTGAACCCGCACTGCATTAACTCGGTTTCGCTTGTCAGCTGATTGGTGGTCGCACAAAAGGCGGCTCCTGTTGGCACCGCGCCATTTCGTCGACATGGATTGAAATTTCTCTAGCCACGTTACTGTTGCGTAATCAGTCTGTCTGTGTGTTCTATACATTGGTTACACTGTACAATGGGGTTGATGTACGAAAATATTCCAGTTGATTGAAAAAAAAAACTATGCTTGCCACAATGTCTGAAAAGGTTCTTCGATGTCATTAAAAGTCTACAATCAACAACTCGGAACGCTGTGAATCATTTTCATTGCTTTCTCCCTCTACGTTTTTAAGATTTTTTACTAGCTGATCTGACAGACGTCCTGTACAAATTTCATTAAATTTTTATTTTATTTAACAATAAGCTTGCGTTTGACCGCCAACTTGCCTGATGCTAAGCGATGAAGTAGTTCAAACAAAAAAAAACATTTAAAAAAAGTTCGTCTAGTTCCGTTCTCTCCCTGGGCACGCTTAAGTGGATGGTCAGAGTCCCAACTTTGACCATCCCGAGCCCGGAGGTCTTAGTAGCCTTTTACTACAGGCAGGTACCGGTGCCGTATTCTATTGCCCCGGCGCCAGGGCTAAAGAGCTTAAGTAGTCGTTGCCGCCAACGTGCAGGGTCTGCCCTTTCACGAACGCGCTCTGCGATTTCTTTTTGAGAAAGCACGCTTTCGCAAAATTCAACCGCAACCCTCCATACAGAACTGTCTGCCAGCATTGTTGACACAAGTCCTGAAAAAAGTAAAGCCTAGAGAGCACTGAATCTTAACATTCGCTCGTAAGATCGCATCAAAATAAAGAAAGCGCAGCCGTAAACACTGGTAATATGCGCTCGCCGCGCAAAAACTGGATGCCAAGTGCCAACTGGTATTTCGTGTATCGTTGTGTAAGACATTACGGAGTTGTGTACTGTCTTTTATTTCTATTAGGGGAAGTGGTGGGGATGGTGGCGAGCACTATCTTATAAACAAAGTACTTGGTATTCATGTAAAAAGTTCTGTCATCATCATCATCATCAGCCTCTAACTGTCCACTGCTGGACATAGGCCTCTCCCAACGCACGCCACTGAGCTCGGTCGGCAGTTCCTTGTATCCAGTTTTTACCCGCCGTTTTACGCAGGTCGTCACTCCACCTGGCCATAGGGTGTCCTACACTACGTTTGCCTAAACGTGGTCTCCACTCAATACTAAATACTCAATCATTTATTGCATAATTATTATGAAGTTCACATACAGATGTTAAGTAGCATGTTTAAATTAGGTAATACATAATAATAACCCTGATTGGGTATGGCAATATAGTGCGGAGCGGATCGATTTATTCCGTAATTTATTTGTCTTCTAGATATACGTTTAAGCTATAATAACATTTTGCTAACAATATGTTTCTTAGGGTGAACTCCACAACTCGTCGTAGAAAAGTTCTGTAGTAGAAATAAAATAGGAAATGGTTGCTATGGTTTCATGGTACTTCGTCTTTCGAAGAACCGATAACTGATGATGAAGAAAGGATTTTGACTGAAGGCCACGAACCGGAAGACGCAGCGTAGGTAGGCCTCCCATTAGGTGAACCAACGATAAAGTGAGATTAGCGGGCATCCAGTAAATGCAGACAGACTAGAGTTCAGTGTGGAAATCTAAAAGGGAGGCCTATGTTCAGCAGTGGACATCTTCTGGCTTTTACTAGTTTCTACAATTTCTATAACATAATTCGTACATATAACATTAGATAAAGTCACCCATCCAGTCTAAAGAAGAGTATATCTCTGTACAATAGACATGCCATAAATATTATTGCAGATCAAAACAAAGGCCGGCCGTATATCAGTCTCAGAGGAGTAGACTCTCGTAATACTGTCAAAGATACTGGTTTTTTATTTATATCCCTCGCTACGTTAGTTCGGTAATAGACTGGCTGGTTTATTATCGCGTGTTGTTCTGTGTTTGTTGATCAATGAATGGTATCAGAAAAATTACTTAGACAAGTGCCATTCTCGTTTATTATGGATAAATAAATAAATATTCGGGACATTTTTGCACACACGGTCATCTGACCCCAAACTAAGCAAAGCTTGTGATATGGCTGCCAGAGACTGATATACATACATATATAGTTTTAAACACATACTTAAATAGATATTAACACCCAGATATAGAACAAACACAAATGTTCATCACACAAATGTTTGTCCTAGGTGGGAATCGAACCCACGCCTCCAAGCTCAGAAGGCAGGTTCACTACAAACTCGACCAACGGGCTATCAAAAAATATAAAATTTATATAGGATAAGTAAAAACACTCAATTAATTTATCTAACACTCAAGCGGACCTGTTTTGAAAGTAATTTTTTAATTTGAAGTCCCCGTACTTGTGGACTACTATTTAAATCCAATCAATCCATTTATTATTAATATTTAATTCAAATGTGGTAGACAATTCAAAAAAATTACGAACGGCAGGATTGGAACCTGTGTCATTATCGGGTATTATTAAGCCCGAACGCTCTATCCACTTTGCTACATGCCCATGCCGCTACGACTTGTTTTGGTTTCTTTCATTCCTAAGCGCCATTGTTTTATCGTTTTCTACATGATCGCTTACTAACAGACGAGTTGGTGGTGAAACGCAAACTTATACGCGATAAAAAGACATCAGCCAATTTCGTTACCACTGTTTCAAAAACGAAAGGACTTATTCATCGTGATCCCATCGTATAATCCCATTTGTACATTATGCGACCACGAGAAAACTCTATTTTTAGTGGTTTCAATTTTGGGATCAAATAATAATATTATAATAATGCAGGGGCGGCTTTATGGCAAGCCGTTGGTGAGTGGCAACACCGCGTACCCCGATTTCACGGGGCTAAAATCCCAGAGCCACGACCCCTGGCTTGCCTTAACCGGCCGTCTGGGGGTGGAAACCACAAGAGCTAGCTCCAGGGTAGAAGTGTTAAAGGGCATAAAGCTCAAGCGAGTAGCTTTTAGTGAAAGTGCAGCGCACCTCTCGACACCCTAAGCCACCCAAGCCAATGTTGCCCCTCCGGTGTCTATATGCAGCAGCCTTTTTTTATTGTATGAAAATGACATTGACAATGACAATATTAACTTGAGAGATGTTATCTCAAGCTAATGTAATTTTCGTACAATTTCATCTTTCCACAAGCGTTAACGCTAACAGAAGTGGGTCTTGTCTAACCCCCCAGGAAGGATAAACCAACCAAAGTTTACCCACCAAAAAAAAAATTGATGCCTTTGACCAATGCCACAAAAACATTAAACTGTATTGGTTCAGATACCTTATCGAGTGTATCTACAAGACCGCATATATCCACATTCACTCATATAAACTTTACTGCCCTGCCGATGGAGACAGCCGAATTTTATGACGGGAGATGATCGATGCTGGAGATTGACAGATCGAGACGAGCTATTCACGAATACGTCAATTCAGAAGACAAAGATGGATAAGCTTTAGGACGCCGACTGTCCAACTTTTACGTCTTTAACATGTATTTGTTCGCAATCTTCTTTATAATTTGTTCTTAAGCCAATGCCATACATGGTCTCTCCTAAGACATGCCACTCAGCTCTTCAACATCATAATCATCATAATCAGCCTTTTAACAGTCCACTGCTGGATTTTTAGCCTACCCCCGAAAGGGTGATTGGGCCTTATCCAACACGTTGGCCCAGTGCGGATTGTTGGATTCACATACGCCATTGAATTCCATCTCCGTACGTATGCAGGTTTCCTCACGATGTTTTCCTTCACCGAGCTCTTCAACATTTCATCTCAAACCACTGCCAGCTAAAAAACCCGTGGTAGTCTATTTGGGTGACCACTAGACTTGAAAGCGTGAGGTCGCAGGTCAAATCCCGGATCCGTACCAATGAGTTATTTTGAGTTTGTGTACGGATTTTCATACCACTGGCTTTTCGCTGAAGGAAAACAAACAATAATTGTTTGTAATTGTTTGTTTCAACCTGCTTGTTTGTTTCAACAAACAATACTTGTTTGTTCCAACCAGCAGGAAACCTGCATATGTACGAACAAAAAAATCAATGGCGTTTGTGAACCCACCAACCCGCAACTGGGCCAGCGTGATGGATATGGCCAAATCGCCCATATCTACGTCCAGCAGTGAACTATTAAGGCGCGGTCTGATCACGATTTCAATTTCGTTTTTCACCCGCTTACGCCATGATCTATTTGCTATCTAAAACGGCTTTGTTTAAAGTCGAAAATCGTATATCATCGTATTTGATGATTATGATGACTTTGTGCTTGTGTTTATATTATTTTGAGGGTTTTTATTTAATTTATCAAAATATATAAATGAATTTCAACAATTAACTGGTTAAAGTTTTAAAAGACTAGTCTGGCTAAATAATTCGAACAAAAAAATATGTTGTTGTCGCTGAAAATTCAGAAGCTATTATTATTACGCAATTTGTAATATGTTTTTTTAAGAGTCTAGACAATTTTTCAAAATTTTATTCGGTTAAGATTATTACCAAGGGGTTTTTTCTACTTGTAGTATTTTTTTTATCTGATCAGCTAATTTTGGCACGTCACACAAAGCGTTTAAAAACACTTCTTTTGGTTAATTTTGCGATTGCACCGCGTCTTAAAAGGTTGTGATTATGGTAATATGCACTGCCAAGATGTTCTACGCTACGTTTGTCAATTTGATGTTTCCATTTCAGAACACGTCTGCTTTACTTGTTATCAAATCTGCGACAGGAATTACCAGCTGAGCTCACTACGATTTCCGCCAATAATTCAGCGGAAAACCAAAGTTTATTACATACTCAGCGTATCTTAAAGTTATGTAAAGTTATTTATTTCCTTTAATGTTCTTAAATAAAGGGTATTTTTATGTGTTTTTTTAAATCCTCAAACCATTAAAATACTCTTCTTCCAGGTTCCATATGAAGTTATTTCAGTTTTATTTGCGTTTAAGTCTGTGTGACCACCAACTGGACCAGGTTATGTCCTAAAATTGTGACCAGAACTACCGGAGGATGGGCAGCAGCGTCCTGTTAGTACACGGTGAACGTACTGCGATCTCCAAGCCGCCTGTCAAGCGTGGAGATTATGGCAACACCCCTCTCTAAGAGGGAGGCCTTGTTCAGCAGTGGACATTTAATGGCTGATGATGTGATGTGATGTGATGTGATGTGTGACCACCAACTCGCCTGTTGTTAAGCGACAGTGGACGCCAATTGGTGTCTATTCTGTCATACCACTCACTAAACTAAACCAATCTGACAGGACTAAAATTATCTGCCTCTATTTTCATTTTAATATGTGAGAGAAGGATGGCAACAATTTAAGAGCTGTCAAATTTAGTTTAGTTTAGAGTACGTCAGAATCACAATACACCCCAAGCGATGCACAATACACCCCAAGCGGGACGTCAGTGCAGGACTTATCGCCCCCATCTCGAATAAGAATAAGAATAAGTACGTCAGAATCGATGCCATTGTGTTCGAAAATGACGTCTTAGAAGACGTACAGTCACTCCGATGATGAAGACCTATCTCACTTCATTTTCCTCAACTGTTTAGTTTACTACAAATAAAAGAGACGGTTCTATTATAATTCATGACAACAGACAGCCGCATTTAAATATTTATCCAAATTAAAATGCAAGACCTTGCACCCCTAGCTCCGGCTAGCGCGAGCGCGAACAAACAGTTCCTCCAGTCCGTTCGCCACTCACTACTTTTTCAATGCACTAACAAAAGCTCGAAAACAAGCAAAACCCAAAATGTACAACGGCGCATTATAAGGCCCAGCGCACACTGGCGCAACTCACTAATGAGCCTCGTTAGCTCCGCTCACTAATCCCGGCCTCGGAAAAAGACATTTACGTATTCCCTTAATAAACGCACGGTGACAATGATGACATACTTCTAAATCACACAACTTTACACTCTATTCGTAGTGTACAAGGTCGACAGTCCATTGTTGGAGCTGTGTTTAAAATTACACGTAATTCATGAGCTACGTTAGTGCAACGTGTAAAACTAGCAGATGGCAAAAGGTGGTAAACATGTGGATTTATTAGTGTGGACTGTACCTAATTAGAACTTAATTTGAAAATATTTCGCTGTAGTTTTAGAGATTTTGTGTTTCTTTTAAATTGCATGAAATTTTAGCGCAAATTTAACAAGTCATAATTCATTATCGTAAAATAAATATATCTGTATTTCTGTACTCAATATGAATTCGATAAAAAATGGTATTACGCTTTTGGTGTTCTGTCAAATCTGTGCTATATTACTAACTAGCTGTTGCCCGCGACTTCGTACGCGTAGACATTCATATAAACTTTCAACCCCTTTTAGTCATCCTTAATGCAGCCCTTTCGTAAAATCCATAGCGGACCTCTACAGCCCATAAGGAATCTACCTGCCAAATTTCAGCTTCGTACGTCAAGTAGTTTTTGAGATTTCGTGTGTTTTGTGAGTGAGTGAGTAGATGAATTTCGCTTTTATATAATATAGATACATTTCATTTAGCCCAGTCTCAATGCTGGGCAAACGCTTTCTTTCCTTTCTTCCACTTCTTGTTTTTTTCTATCTATACTAATATTATAAAGAGGAAAGATTTGTATGTAAGTATGTTTGTAACGAATTGGCTCAAAAAGTACTGGACCGATTTTTAAAATTCTTTCACCTTTTGAATCCTACATTATCACTGATTAATATAGGTTATATAACCCGTGCGAAGCCGGGGTGGACCGCTAGTATGTATAGCAAAAAACGGATAGCTTTTTTTATATTTTTGCTTTCTACTCCCTAAATAACACACTGGATCCAATAAAGATTCCCAAAATATCCTGAAAAGGTCTTTCTGTCGGATCATATCTCTCTCGAATTAATACTTCCCGGCGTCTCTCCGAGGAGAAAAATGATGGTACAGCCTCTATCTCGTAATATATTATTATATAGGTAGGTATAACATTATCGCGTACATGTCACGTGACAGTTACTCTTCGGGACGTTTTGAGGGCCTTTTTTACCGACTTCAAATAAGGAGGAGGTTCTCAATTCGACAGTAATTGATATGGTTTTTTTATATGTTTGTTATGCGATTACTCCACCAATTAGGAATTGATTTTGATGTTTTTTTTTTGTAGTAGGTCATACACATAAATTTTCTCGAAATTGATTCAACGCCTTTTGTACAAAATCAACTAAAACAAAAAATATATACACAAATGACGTTTTGGTTTGTGGTTCCGCGAAAGCTTTGATGAGGACCTTCAATCTTTTTTTAACTGTTATTTTTTTAACCGACTTCATGAGGAGGTTATCAATTCAACTGTGTGTGTTTTTTTTGACGCGATTACTCCGCCAATTATGAATTGATTTTGAAGATTATTTTTGTATTTGGTAGGTCATATTTCAAAGGTGGTCCCATATAAATTTTATCGACATTGATATAGCTCTTTTTGAAAAATCTACAAAAACATTAAAAAAAACAACTAATTCAACGCACAATGTACACCAACTTAGCTGTTCTGGTGGACAAAATTGGAACTACAGTTTTTTCTCGTGAATTTTTAGGTGGCATTACTTTTTTCTCCACTAGCGACGCTGTCAACTGAACATACTAACATGGTGGGACTGTACATAGAACATTACTTCAAAAAACAAAGACGTGTCTCCATGGCGACCGGCCCTGTTGTTTTTTTGTTAAATTTTTCATGACCATGGATACTAAGTATTATTAGCTTAAGTTTGTACATGTAAGTATATCTTGAGTTAGTTATTGTTTTTTTTTTTTTTCAAAAAAAATATTATTCTACTTTTTAGTTTTTTTAAGTAAGTACATGTGGGTATAGTCTTGAAATAGTTTTTTTTTTTCTTTTTCTAAAATTAACTTTACTATCCTCCTTGAAATATCTGGTTTTTTTTTTTTTTTTTATTGAATTTCAATTTTTACTATAGGAGCAACATTCAAATCATGAAAGAAATATACAACTACCCTACGAGTCTTTTAACTCTCTTCAAAATATTAAAAAAACAATGTGAAAGTAAATAAATAATAGTAAAAGAGGGTAGTAGTTCTTCGTTTATTATTTTTGCATTAAAAAAGCATTATAGTAAAAAGAGATTAGCATTATGTCAAGTTTTAAATTAAAAAGTAATTTCATCATCATCATCATCATCAGCCAGAAGACGTCCACTGCTGAACATAGGCCTCCCCCTTTAACCTCCACACTGAACGACAGCAAAAAGAGATTGTCAAGTTTTAAATTAAAAAGTAATGCATCTCTAATATTCTGGAAAAACGCCAGTTCGAACGTGATTTCTGCAAATTGACTATTCTAAAAGCATTCGATATAAATGTCGCGTGATTTTATACGTAACTCATGGTATTTTATGAGTCTGTGAACTCCGGGTCTGGTTTATGCGGGCGTCGTTTCATATTTTGTTTGACGAGACGTCGCGTCATAAAACTGAGTGCGGTAGTTAAAAGGGTAATTTTGTTAATACGTATCGTTCGCACAAGGTCGTGAACTTTGAAAATCACTTTCGTAAGAATATCATCCGTACAAAAAATACGTTTTACAAAAAAAGTGAAGTGCATGTTGTCACAATTGTGGTAGGATTCCGTAGTCTTAGCAGATTTTTTTTTATATTTTCCATTAGATCGGGTATTATTGTATTATTATTACCTATTATTTATTAGAAGCAACTTGTGGTTTAATAAAAAAAAAAAAAACTGCGATAAATAACCAACGTGTTAAACCAAGATATAAGTTACCTCCATACCAAATTTCATTTAAATCCGTTTAGCTGTTATAGAGTTGAGTGCAGACAAATATACACATTTACACACAAACTTTAATATTTATTATATTAGTGTGATTTATTTATTTATTTATTTTATTACAATTTCTCAAAAACTGTGATGTGTTAATGTGTACGAAACATCGACATACAATTCCTATAGATTCACAATCTCTCAGTGAAAACAGTCAAAAAAAATCCAAGCGTCATTGTACATACATTGTATTAATTATATACTTCACAATGCCACATTAACTCCAATTTAGATGTTATGTCGCTTGCATAGCGTTCAATGCTAGTTGTCTGCTATGTCGTCGTAGCTCTGGCATCGCGCGGCGTTGTAGTTACCTTGCGGTTATATTGAGGTTACCTTGTAAATAAACAATAAGTCTGCGCAATTCGTAGCGAGCGCCGAGTTTTGGTTCGGCCATTTTTTTGGCACAATTGTGACTCTATACAATACAATAGCCATTTTTTCCGAATAAGATTTTAACATAAATTATTTCTACAGTTTTGTAAAATGTCTCTTAGTTCGGTCTGCCTTTTGGCATAGGCCTCCTCCAACTGTATCCATTGTTTTCTATCATCTGCCACTCTTGTCCAGTATGTCCCAAGGGTCAGTCGAATGTCATCATTGTAACTCTATAATGTATTGCAACTCGATGGTACGAAATGTCAGCACGAAATAATAAATGTTTATTCAAAACAAACAGACTTGGTGAAACTATAAGGGTTCCTTGCGTTGCTATGGAACCCTCAAAATATAGGAAAGAAAAAACTTTTTCTTCAGCCAATTGAATGATTCGGTCGAGTTCTGTTTTAAATTCGATGAATAAATAAAATTATGCCTCCATATATCTAAAATAGAAAATGTTGCCACAAATTCGACTTTCTTCTTTTATTTGCTATTCAAATAAAATATTCATTCATTCAATATGAATTCGATAAAAAATGGTATTACGCTTTTGGTGTTCTGTCAAATCTGTGCTATATTACTAACTAGCTGTTGCCCGCGACTTCGTACGCGTAGACATTCATATAAACTTTCAACCCCTTTTAGTCATCCTTAATGCAGCCCTTTCGTAAAATCCATAGCGGACCTCTACAGCCCATAAGGAATCTACCTGCCAAATTTCAGCTTCGTACGTCAAGTAGTTTTTGAGATTTCGTGTGTTTTGTGAGTGAGTGAGTAGATGAATTTCGCTTTTATATAATATAGATACATTTCATTTAGCCCAGTCTCAATGCTGGGCAAACGCTTTCTTTCCTTTCTTCCACTTCTTGTTTTTTTCTATCTATACTAATATTATAAAGAGGAAAGATTTGTATGTAAGTATGTTTGTAACGAATTGGCTCAAAAAGTACTGGACCGATTTTTAAAATTCTTTCACCTTTTGAATCCTACATTATCACTGATTAATATAGGTTATATAACCCGTGCGAAGCCGGGGTGGACCGCTAGTATGTATAGCAAAAAACGGATAGCTTTTTTTATATTTTTGCTTTCTACTCCCTAAATAACACACTGGATCCAATAAAGATTCCCAAAATATCCTGAAAAGGTCTTTCTGTCGGATCATATCTCTCTCGAATTAATACTTCCCGGCGTCTCTCCGAGGAGAAAAATGATGGTACAGCCTCTATCTCGTAATATATTATTATATAGGTAGGTATAACATTATCGCGTACATGTCACGTGACAGTTACTCTTCGGGACGTTTTGAGGGCCTTTTTTACCGACTTCAAATAAGGAGGAGGTTCTCAATTCGACAGTAATTGATATGGTTTTTTTATATGTTTGTTATGCGATTACTCCACCAATTAGGAATTGATTTTGATGTTTTTTTTTTGTAGTAGGTCATACACATAAATCGTCGTAGCTCTGGCATCGCGCGGCGTTGTAGTTACCTTGCGGTTATATTGAGGTTACCTTGTAAATAAACAATAAGTCTGCGCAATTCGTAGCGAGCGCCGAGTTTTGGTTCGGCCATTTTTTTGGCACAATTGTGACTCTATACAATACAATAGCCATTTTTTCCGAATAAGATTTTAACATAAATTATTTCTACAGTTTTGTAAAATGTCTCTTAGTTCGGTCTGCCTTTTGGCATAGGCCTCCTCCAACTGTATCCATTGTTTTCTATCATCTGCCACTCTTGTCCAGTATGTCCCAAGGGTCAGTCGAATGTCATCATTGTAACTCTATAATGTATTGCAACTCGATGGTACGAAATGTCAGCACGAAATAATAAATGTTTATTCAAAACAAACAGACTTGGTGAAACTATAAGGGTTCCTTGCGTTGCTATGGAACCCTCAAAATATAGGAAAGAAAAAACTTTTTCTTCAGCCAATTGAATGATTCGGTCGAGTTCTGTTTTAAATTCGATGAATAAATAAAATTATGCCTCCATATATCTAAAATAGAAAATGTTGCCACAAATTCGACTTTCTTCTTTTATTTGCTATTCAAATAAAATATTCATTCATTCATTACAGCCTAGAAAAAACAGAACACCTATCTCGGGCGGGCAACCTTCCATGCTATAAATTCACACCCAAATGTTCAATTTGGAGGCAAACGTAAAAAGGGAATTTATCAGCAACAATTTGTATGCGATAACCGCTATCCAGTGCTTCGTAAATAACCCTCGGCCATTGAGGAGCCATGGTCCCGTAGGAATCCTAAATAAGTTGTGTAAAACGAACGTGTGGGGGTCTTTTACTTATCCAGAGTTTACTGTTCACTTATCGCGCAGGCTGAGTGGTCGGCCCTAGAGTCGAAAGTTTTAGGTAGCTCAAAGCTTGTGAACACTGCCTATTATTGTATTATTACAGTACCTTTGGCCTTAAACAAACAACCAGGACCTACAGTTGAACTGGCTTGTTGAAACATGGTAGCGCCCATCCACATACGTTCATACAATAATAGTGGTGTGTCCCAAGGACGACTTCGCAGAATACTTTCGTAGAAAAACGCCACAGCAATAAAACTAATAACTTACTAATCGTACAAATAATAAATAGCACTCTCGGTCACCCATCCAACAACTGACCAGATCGATCGATTTTTCTGATAGGTTAATTTAAGACGAACACCCCTATACAGTGTGCATTTATTTTATTTTAGATTAAGACATTAATTAGTACGAGATCTATGGGTCAAGTTGCCTGAATTAAACGTTTTTTTTTTTTTTTTTTTTTTTTAATTTCAGCTTCTACTAGTTAAATCAGATTCTAACGTCACAACAGTTTAAAAATTCGGTTTTTTAATAGCATTTCGTGACACGGCTTATTTTTGATAACTTATATTTATCTGAGTGTTAACATATAATATTGTTATATTATTAACCATTTGATGGTCGATGATTGTTGCTTCTCTACATCTCTTCTCTACATAGTATAAATTAAAGTCGCTTTCCGCGTCTGTCTGTCTGTCTGTCTGTATGGCCGCTAACTCCTCCTAAACCACGCAACGGATTTTGATGCGGTTTTCACCATCAGTTAGATACATTTTTACGGAAGGTTTGTATATATTGCTAGCGACCCGCCCCGGTTTCGCACGTAATTTACACCCGTGCTAAGCCGGGCGGGCGGGTCGTTAGTATTTTTTATAAGTTAAAAAGAGCTAGTAGTAATACCAGATACTAACTACTTCACGACGTTTTTAGGGTAAACGTTTTCATCACTTAACAAGGGCATAAAATATGTTTTTTATGGCTTAGGTGGCAAACAAGCAGATGGGCCACCTGATGGTGAGCAGTCACCATCGCCTATGGATACTTGTAACACCAGAGACATTACAAATACGTTGCCGACCCTTAAGGACTCTAATAACTCGTCTTTTGAAGAACCCCATGTTGTAGCATCATCGTCATCAGCCAGAAGACGTCCACTGCTGACCATAGGCCTCCCCCTTTAACCTCTACACTGAACAACAGCATAATATTGTAGCATAATGTAACTTAACTCAGTTGTAATGTGACTTAATCTTAATTTACTAATTGGTTAAAATTAACTATAGTAAACGCATTACCATCTGAGTCGTCAGGTCATAAATCAATTGTCTCTCTATCTCGCTCCCACCAGATGTCATATATGTCTATCTCGCTCGCACTCACAGGTCTTATGGTATGACGTTTATGGCCCTACGACTCAGTTGGTAACGCGGTGACTATAGTAAGTTGTAGTTAGCTAGTAGTAAAGATACTAACTACGATAAGACTGCCAAACAAATAAATGGAATAAAACGTAAGCGTGTGAGAGTCCTTCCCCGGACTTTATTACTCGAATGGCGTTTATCTCGTTCTCTGTAAACAACTTGCTAGGAATATCTTAATTTCTGCGAAACGTCTCGCGCGCGGTACTTCTGTAAATTGGTGCATTTAAAGTAGAAATTATTTTGTTGGTACTTGCTTACTGTAGCTTGTTGCTAGCTGACTAGATTCAAGGACATGTCTAGACTTAATAATTTCCCTGCTTATACAGTTACAAGAGAGTCTTACTAATCTGGCAATATTAAATACTAGACGGTACCGGACTATTGGAATATTCGGGTTCTGGATTATACGGGGTGTAAGGGGGAACACTCTCGAAGCCAAAAGAAGATAATTGTACTCATCATTATGAACAACTTTAACTATGGGACCAACCATGAAATCGCGAAAAAAAAATCAGCTGTTCCATACATTTTGTCGAGTGTCAATGACCGTTTTCTATAGAACAGATGATATTTTTTTCGCGATTTCAGAGCTGGTCCCATAGTAAAAGTTGTTCATAATGATGAGTACAATTACCTTCTTTTGGCTTCGAGAGTGTTCCCCTTACACCCCGTATAGGGAAATTCAAGGTAAATAACATAAAGTATAACACAATAAAGTCTTCGATCAGTGTGTGTTACCAGTGATGACATACGACATTGAAACGTGCCTCACAAGCAAGCTCAAAGCTATGGAGAGGGCTATGCTCGGGGTTTTTCTACGAGATCGAATCAGAAATGAAGAGATCCGTAGAGGAACGAAAGTCACTGACATAGCCGACCGGATTAGCAAGTTGAAGTGGCAGTGGGCAGGGCACATATTACGCAGAACACATGGCCGATGGAGCCGAAAGATTCTGGGATGGAAACCACGGACCGGTAAGCAAAGAGTAGACGTCCACCCACAAGATGGACAAACGACCTAAAAGAGACGCTGGATGCAGACCGCTTCTAACCAGCCCTTTTGGAGATCGATGGGGGAGGCCTATGTCCAGCAGTGGACGTCCTATGGCTGAAATGATGATGATGATGAGTGGCACTCTCCGTGGTTTCATTCAGGTCGTCTAGTGTGCAAGTTGTAAGACACGCTACACACTCCATCAAGTGTGTCATTGTCTGAGGGTTCACACCACAAAGACATTCGGTGTCAGAGCCCTTTGTATAACCTCACTTTGCTATATTATCCCGACTTCAGCCCACTTGAGACCGAAGTTGGTTTAGAGTTTCGTTCTGATTCAACGCATGTCTTAAAAAAAATAAAAGCATGCCAGCCCACCACACTTATACAGAAAAACCAAGCGGTACTCCGACAAGTTCAAAATGATAGAGTTCTGGCGCACCGCCAGCGGTCTCTGAGTGCGCTTTCATCGCTGCAGCGCTTGAGGGGCTTGAAGACGGCATTGTAAGCGGCTTTCGATGGCATTTGACCGAGTGTGATCAATCTGGTTCAAGATCAAATAACACAATGTTTTGTCCTTGAAAACTGAATATATATTATACACTCTAAAGGAGTATTTGATTTATAAAGAGTGTAAAAACGTACTCACTCATTTTTGTGTGGTTTGCGAAATATGTTTCGTGAACCTAACTAGCTGTCTGCTGCTATGACCCTATTTGAGTGTGGCCATGGTCGGCACGGACGAAATAGGTAGGCCACATCGCTCGAAGAACCGATAAACGATGGGGAAGAAAGGTTCTTGAGCGGAGACCACGAACCGGCAGACGCAGCGTAGGTAGGATTCCCACTAGATAGACCGACGACATTGTGAGAGTCGCAGGCATCCAGCGGATGCAGATAGCAGGCTTTCGTTCAGTGTGGCGGTTAAAGGGGGGGGGGGGCTATGTTCAGCTGTTGACGTCTTCTGTTTGATGATGATGAATAGTCAGCATGGAACTATCTATATAAATTACGACTAAATTATCATTGAAAATTTCTTCTAGCTTATAATAACATCCAACAAAATCCGAAACGTGGATATTCTTCAAAGAACCAGAGTCACCGACATAGCTGTTAAAATTTGCAAGTTGAAGTGGCAATGGGCAGGCCACATCGCTCGAAGAACCGATAACCGATGGGGAAGAAAGGTTCTGGAGTGGAGACCACGAACCGGAAGACGCAGCGTAGGTAGGCCTCCCACTAGATGGACCAAAGACATAGTGAGAGTCGCTGGCATCCAGTGGATGCAAAAGGCAGGCTGTCGTTCAGTGTGGAGGTTAAAGGGGGAGGCCTATGTTCAGCAGTGGACGTCTTCTGGCTGATGATGATTGTAATAACATTCGAATTCTAGGATAGTTTTTAAATGAGTTGTGATACTTCTTTTTCTTTTAATACGATTTATGCCCAATTCATCCCAATGTTTCGGCCCTCAAGCTTAAAAAATATTGTTTCGTCCTTCTCGATATATCATTCTCGTTTCGAAAGAATGAAAGTCATAGGTAGAGATTATTTTATTAATTTGCTAGTTAAATAGTAACAGTAAGTAGTTAAGTAGTAGTAAACAGAAGCCGTGGTAGCCCATTTGGGAGATCGCTAGACTTGAAAGCGTGAGGTCGCGGGTTCAAACCCCGGGCCCGTACCAATGAGCTCTTTGGAGTTTATGTACGGATTTTCATACCACTGGCTTTTCGGTGAAGGAAAACATCGTGAGGAAACCTGCATACGTACGGAGAAGAAATTCAATGCCGTATGTGAATCCATCAATCCGCACTGGGCCAGCGTGGTGGATATGGCCCAATCACCCTTTCGAGGGTAGGCTAAAAGTCCAGCAGTGGACTGTTAAAAAGGCTGATTATGATGATGATGATTATGATGAGTAAGTAGTTACTTACGTACGTTAAGTAGTTAGTCACTGTAATGAGGAACAAAACATGCGTTTAAAGGATGACTATGTCGAACAGGTAAGATTGGCTAAAGCGACGCCAATGCACACAACGTGAGTCCATCTTAATCGCCAACCAGGCTTGTATAGAACTTATCTCGAGCATAGCGAGGATATTCAGGGTAATGTAACGACATTACATAAAAATACACACTAATAAACGATTCCGGGAACTCAGTATCATCATCATCATCATCATCAGCCAGAAGACGTCCACTGCTGAACATAGGCCTCCCCCTTTAACCTCCACACTGAACGACAGCCTGCCTTTTGCATCCACTGGATGCCAGCGACTCTCACTATGTCGTCGGTCCATCTAGTGGGAGGCCTACCTACGCTGCGTCTTCCGGTTCGTGGTCTCCACTCAAGAACCTTTCTTCCCCATCGGTTATCGGTTCTTCGAGCGATGTGGCCTGCCCATTGCCACTTCAACTTGCAAATTTTAACAGCTATGTCGTATATATTAATATATTATTATTTGTTATTATAACAAGTACAAACTAAAAAAGCCACGGCCTATATGGAAAAAGTCTTATAACTTTTAAGGGACTCAACCGATTTCGATCAAACAACGAACGACGTAGAAACTAGTTATCAAATTTAAAAAAATCGCAATCAAATCGGTCCAGCCATACAACTTCTTACCACAAACGGAAATCCGCTTCGTTACGTCGAACTAAAAAATTGCTAGATCAGCACTCCGATATCACAAAATGATTCATAACCAAAAAGTGTCCTCAAAAGACTCTCTATTTTAAAAGATCTTAAAAACTATTTTAAAAATATTCCCGTAAAAGCTCTAGGTGTATCAAAACTTAGGTTGGATACTCCTGCAGTGAATTTCATTTGAAAAACTACTTCCGAAAACCGTTTCTATAGACTGACTCGG
Source organism: Agriopis marginaria (assembly GCA_932305915.1). Taxonomy (NCBI): domain Eukaryota; kingdom Metazoa; phylum Arthropoda; class Insecta; order Lepidoptera; family Geometridae; genus Agriopis; species Agriopis marginaria. Next base: position 1,349,097 of record OW029919.1, read on the forward strand.
CGGATAAATAAGACGGAAAAGCAGAAGTAAATAAAATGAAGCGAGAGCGGGTTATTCTGAGAGCGGATAGCGGACTGGGGTTATAAATACCTACGGGTAAAATATCATCCCGAAACGTGGATATTCGCCACGACATAGCTGTTAAAATTTGCAAGTTGAAGTGGCAAGAGGCTAGTACCAGCTGGATTTAATAATTGTTACGTTACCTATCCATTCCAGGAGTAGCTTTATTTTTGAGAACTGGGTCACAGTAGATGTATAAGCTAAAGCAATAGTTTGACTTGGACTTGTCCAATGGTCACAGAACTATCGGGTTTTAAGAAAATGTTCATTAATTTGTTGTATTGTTCGCTGACGACATTCAACTTCGAAACGTGGATATTCGCCAAAGAACCAGAGTCACCGACATAGCTGTTAAAATTTGCAAGTTGAAGTGGCAATGGGCAGGCCACATCGCTCGAAGAACCGATAACCGATGGGGAAGAAAGGTTCTGGAGTGGAGACCACGAACCGGAAGACGCAGCGTAGGGAGGCCTCCCACTAGATGGACCGATGACATTGTAAGAGTCGCGGGCATCCAGTGGATGCAAAAGGCAGGCTGTCGTTTAGTGTGGAGGTTAAAGGCCTCCTGCCTATGTTCAGCAGTGGACGTCTTCTGGCTGATGATGATGATGATGATGATCTTTTCATCATCATCATCCACGTCCACTGCTGAACATAGGCAGGAGGCCTTTTTCCTGTAGTGGACGATCAATCGATCTCCAAAAGGGCAGCGTTTTACTGGGTCTGTCCATCTTGTGGGTGGAAGTTCTTCGCTGCCTACCTACCTGTCCGTGATCTATATTCAAGAATTTTTGGCCCCATCAGTCATCTGTTCTGCGTGTTGTACCTGTGCAGTGCCATTTTAACTTGCTAACCTGGTATTCAGGCATGGATTAGAAACGTAGAATCAAAACGTTTAGTACGTATCCAAGGAAAATTCACAAAATCGAAATGTTAAGATGCTCTTTTCTGACTTTTAGCAATTTTGGTCATTCTAGTTTAAGTGTGCTTACTTCCATGGTTAACTTAAAATTATAAAAATGGTGTCATAACAAAATTGAATGTTTTATCTAGAAAACCCAACACTAAACACGTTTAAGGACATTTCGCTCGATAAAAAATATATGAAAATAGCACTGATTTGCGCTTTTATCTCTGTTTTTTTATGATTCATTCAATTACCAATTTTTTTATTATATCTGCGATATCTTGATATATAGATTTCATAATTATGAAGGAAATCGCATAGGTACTTTTACATTACAGCTATAATTTTCGAAAAATATGAGAAAAACTCCAAAAATAGAAGTAGCGAAACGCACAACTGTGTAAGCGCCATGATTTTGCTCCGCTAAATGCGACTTTAATAAAATAAACCAAGGATTATGGTCATCTGTAGTAATAAGCGTTGCTTAAAAGTGGGAAAACCTCGCCTTAATGTCGGACTAACAGCCGCACTCAGAAAGGTTCCGTACGTTAAGCAATGCTTAAAATTGCTCTGTCAACTCCTCGTTGACGGAAATTGTCACACATGAAAACGAGACAAAGCAATTTTAAGTGTTCCTTTTCCTGGGCTAGCGCCTTTATTAGCTAAACAAAATACAAGCTAAAACTAAAACTACAAATACAGTTAGACTGCCCATAGACCGTTGAAGGTCTAAAGACAATCCAAATGCTCAAGCCCACTACCAGTTGGCAGCGTACCCAGCATGCTGGCGGCATTACCACGTTGAATGGCAATGCTTATGCGTTGAGCCAGAAACACGCCAGCATTTTGGTCACGCGTCGCATTAACCAGGCGCTCTGAAAGATTTTTGAAAATGAGGTGAGCTTTGTTTTGCTTAACTTAAGTAACGTTATCTGAGTGCGGCTGTAAATGTCAATTATTCGGTTCCGCTATCGCTTATACTATGGCCACAGACTGCACAGATCTTGTCAAGACTGGTCACCCAGCCAGTATATTGTTTGAAGTCGCTCGTAGCTCCATTGTGTCGTAATGAGACAAGCTACTATCCTATAACATTCTATATCCTCAGCAGAGGTCAGAGGTAGGAGACTGAGGAAATGGACGGTAATTAGGTCACTGTTATTGAATGGTATGACAATATCTATTGTTGTAGAAATAACAAATGACATCACCTCTATTTATAAAAAGAATGGCCGGTTCCATCAGGGGTTTGATACGAGGTTAATTATAAGAGATATATAAAAGACCACAGAAAAGAGAAGTAAATAGAACGAAAATGAGAAGGAAAATCTGTCGCCAGGCATTATGACAGAACCCTGCTTGAACATTCTTATTTACATCAATGCGTCGAACTCCGCATCCAAAGAACTTGGACCTTACCTTTTTGGGTTACGTCTCAAAGTTCTTTGTCCGCATCACAGCTGCTAACTGATTTCAAATAACTGACGTTTCGTTAATATGTAGCCAGTTGCACCCAACTGGCTACAAAAAAAAAATCTTACAAAAATGCTTGACAGCCGTTCTAATTTAAAAAAAAAAAATTCCTTTTCTGTGTAATAGACGATGTGTGTATGTATGTATGTATGTTTCTTATGGACTTGAAAACGGCTGGACTGATTTTAATAATTTTTTTAGGAATCTTCAGATTAGTCCAGCGAGTGATTCTGTGCAGTTTGGTCGGATCAAGTTTTTTTTGACGTTTAACGTCTTATAAATCGATGCACGCCGGCTGCACGCACGAAAAAAATTGACTTTCCGCCTAAGCCACGCGTGCAAGCGAGAGCGCGGAACAAGCGATAGAGAGGCACGATCGGCCTAAGCGTTATCACGTAAAATTATCGTCCGTAAACAGACTTTACAGACAACCACTTTTTTTAATAGAAGAAGTGACAAACAAACTACTGGCCACCTGATGGTAAGTGGTCACCGCTGCCTATAGAAACCTACAATACCCGGGGTATTGTCAGTAAATGTACACAGACAAACCTTACAACCCCACAACTACAAGTCACAGGACGAACGCTGGCAGCTGAGCGTAAGCGACCCAAACCTAGCTCTACATCCCTAATCCTACCGCCCTACTGAATTTGGCAACAAGCAATTAGCGCAGACCAATTTAGCGACTAATAGCTAAGAATAATAAATCCACACTATTTGCATATATTTTTTTTTTCTGGGCTAGCGCCTTTATTAACTAAACAAAATACAAGCTAAAACTAAAACTACAAATACAGTTAGACTGCCCATAGACCGTTGAAGGTCTAAAGACAATCCAAATGCTCAAGCCCACTACCAGTTGGCAGCGTACCCAGCATGCTGGCGGCATTACCACGTTGAATGGCAATGCTTATGCGTTGAGCCAGAAACAATTAATTAAAACATATAATTAACCCATAGATATACATTATTATCTAAGTATCTACCTTAACTAAAGATGATGACGAACCGCCGTCTAACCAACGGGAGAGAAAGAGTGAGAATTCGTTACTGTTTCGAACACTGTATAAATAATAAAAACAGTAAGAATAATTAAAAATTACAAAAACTACTTCAAAATTTGGAAAAAAAAAAACAGAGAGAAATGGAAGTGGGGTAGGGAGGCCTTTGCCCTGCTGTGGGAACATGCAGGTTTATATAAAAACTAGCGGTCCATCCCGGCTTCGCACGGGTATAGATATATAGCCTATGTCACTCGGGGATAGTGTAGCTTCCCAACAGTGAAAGAATTTTTCAAATCGGTTCAGTAGTTTCGAAGCCTATTCAATGCAAACAAACAAACAATCAAATCTTTCCTCCTTATAATATTAGTATAATATTAGTATAGTATTATAGATAATATAATCATAACCTTCAAAATTAGTAAATATGCTAATTAGTTTACTTGCATGACTTAATTTTTTCAGTTATTTTGATTTAAAAACTAAACTACTTAACTGATTTTGATGAAATTTCTATGGGACCAATCTGAAATTATATCCTAACAAAAAAAATCAATTTTCCAAATGACGGAGTTCTGAGGTAACGTTTGTTCAAATAATTGACACTTTATGAGTATTTTTTGTCTCATTTTTAACCGAATTCAGAATTCCCATCGTTTTTGAAGTTGATAAAAAATGGGACAAACCATACACATAAAGAGGTGTTTTCAAATCAAAAAACTAAAAAAAATCTTCTGCAAACACAACTAAACAAAACAATATTTTTCGATACATATCAAAACTATCTTTCCATTGTTTACAAGCGTAATTTTCACATGAAACTCCGTCCCTCAAATTGCCTTACCGCCTTTATATTAAAGCGATAAGGGTTATTTTGCACAAACATTTTCTCATAGCCTATGTCAATGTGTATTGAGATTTTTGCCTCATAAATATGTAGAGAAAAACTGTTTAGTGTATGATTTGGGAGTAATGGATTGGAAGCTTGGGAAAATAAAGGAGAGCAAGGAAAAATGAACGTTTGTGTGTTTTCAAAATATGGAGCATTTTATTTGGAGTTACGTGGAGCTCTACGGTCATATTTTTGACTTGGGTAAATAGTAATATATTTTTTGTAACTATTAAAATAAAAAAAATAAAATAAATATTCGGGACATTTTTGCACACACGGTCATCTGACCCCAAACTAAGCAAAGCTTGTGATATGGCTGCCAGAGACTGATATACATACATATATAGGTTTAAATACATACTTAAATAGATATTAACAACCAGATATAGAACAAACACAAATGTTCATCACATAAATGTTTGTCCTAGGTGGGAATCGAACCCACGCCCCCAAGCTCAGAAAGCAGGTTCACTACCAACTAGACCAACGGGCTATTAATACTATTATACCACTTTTGGTACCTTTTCCGTGACGGAAAACATCATGAGAAAACCAGCATACGTACGGAGAAGATGGCGTATGTGAATCCACCAACCTGCAACTGGGCTCGCGTAGTGGATATTACTAAATCGCCCTATCAGGGGTAAGCCTAAGTTCAGCAATCAAATCAAAAAAAATCAAAATTATTTATTCAAGTAATGTACATTATAAATTGTTACTGACTCTAACTGCCAAACTGGGTGTGGGAAACCCGTACCTTGGTAGTTAGTTCCTTCCATAGACATATGCTGAGGTCGTGTACATTCATTGATTGTTATTATTAGCAATGGACTATTAAAAGGCTGTTTATGCTATGCTTAATATGCTATTGTTTTAGTAAAACTAAATCTTTTATGAAACATATTTTTTTACAAATTAATCTTATATTTGGTATCGCTCCCACAATATTTGCAGCATTGGTGCGTTGGATTACAATGGCGACGCGTAGCGCAAGGTACCAGCCAGACTTAGATAATTCTATAAAAAAAAATCGTTAAAAAAATGCACAACAAGATCTGTGAGGCAATTAAAATAAGATATTTGTTTGTCTGTTAAATCTGATGTAGAATAGATTCAAGTTTATTTCTGCCTATTCTTATTAATTACTAGCTGCACCCTGCGGTTTCACCCGCGTAGTGATGAAAAATTGTGATGATGATGATAAAAAAATGCACAACAAGATCTGTGAGGCAATTAAAATAAGATATTTGTTTGTCTGTTAAATCTGATGTAGAATAGATTCAAGTTTATTTCTGTCTATTCTTATTAATTACTAGCTGCACCCTGCGGTTTCACCCGCGTAGTGATGAAAAATTGTGATGATGATGATAAAAAGTATTTTATGTCCGTCTTCTGGCTTTAAGCTACTTCTCCACCAATTTATAGCCAAATCGGTTTTGCCGTTATTGAGTTATAAATAGTGTAACTAACACGACTTTCTTTTATATAATTAAATAGATTCATAAACCAGAACCTTAATTCCACCGACGAAAACTCCAAAGGTATGACTAGCGCCGTCATAAATCTATAGATTTGAAACTAGCAAACTAAACCTCACGAATTTCCAACCATTAGACTTGGAAAAACGAAACTAAAAGATCGATTCTTTGTCACACTAGCGCCACCTACAAACTTCTAAAAACTTTGGAACTCTCAACGTAATTAAAACAGTAAAGTTAGTTCAGAAGGAAAGTTTTTTTACCTAATGACTCGTGGGTAAAGTTAGCGGCGGAGTTTAGGAGCTCCTTGTCGGTGCTCTGAAGCCTATATTTTACCAAGTTACTATAAACGTACTTACCGACGCTCTGTGAATCAAACTAAATAAGCAATCGGAGTATTCAATCTTACCAATATTATATCGAAAGTTTGTATGTATGGATGTATGGATGTATGTATGGATAAATGCTTGAGGTCTGTCTGTCACTTAAAGCCGACAGATTCCTGTAAACCACACTTTTTGAAATTTAATATTTTGACATTCCCATGTCTTTATATTTACGAGATTTCAGCATTTGTTAGAAATAATTTACACATGTATGAGTTCCTCAGAAGTAAAGGAAATAAAAATAAAATACGCATGCCCAAGCACAGGACTGCATGTTTTGGTAAGGGAGTTTGTGGTATGGGTCCGATAATCTACAATCATTTGCCAAAAACAATATTAGAATCAGAGAGTGTGACTGTATTTAAAAGAAAGTTGTTTAATTTGCTCGTGTTGAAGGCTTACTATAAAATACAAGAATTTTTGGTTGATAAGTTGTGATAGTGATAATTTAAGCTGACATTCTTATTTGACCCGTTTTTTTATTACTTTTTTGACATTTTTAATTGTGACATTGTAAATTGTATTTTTAATTTTTTTTATATAATTTTGTGTACATTGTGATTGAATGAGGTGTGGGTAATTGTAATTGGAATATAATTTAATAAATGCATGAAATTAGTAAGTAAATTATTATTGTATGTTCGCAATGAACCTGACTGTTGATACTTATAAGCATTAATTAAGACCTGACATGTAACACAGTTGAACAATAAATAAAATCTGAATCTGAATCTGATGTTTGTTCCTTTTTCACGCAAGAACTACCGAATGGATTTTAATGAAAGTTTACATTAATATAGCTTATACATTAGAATAACATATAGGCTACAACGGGTGGTAATAGTGAGGCCGAAGGCCGAGCTCTACGCGTACGAAGTAGCGGGTTTCAGCTAGTATTACATAAATATTAAATATTCGGGACATTTTTGCACACACGGTCATCTGACCCCAAACTAAGCAAAGCTTGTGATATGGCTGCCAGAGACTGATATACATACATATATAGTTTTAAATACATACTTAAATAGATGCACCTAGATATAGAACAAACACATATGTTCATCACATGAATGTTTGTCCTAGGTGGGAATCGAACCCACACCCCCAAGCTCAGAAGGTAGGTAGACCAACGGGCTATCGATTCATATTGATTTAAGAATTCTATGTTTTCAACAGCATGATGAGGAATCATCATGTTTTCAGCCATAGAACGTCGCGGTGGGTTTCCTGGTTTCATCATCAGAACAATTTGGTAGTGCCAAATTATTAAATTACCATATCCAGATTGTTTTTTTTTTACAGTTTAGATGCAAAGTTTCAAACCAATAATAAAATTCACCACCGGTTCTTATACGATCACCGAAGTTAAGCAACGTTGGGCGCGGCCGGCACTTGGATCATGGGTGACCACTTGGGCATCATGTTGTTTTTTGCACTACTTTTTATACTTTAGTAGTTAAAATTGTATTTGGTGGTACGGAACCCTTAGTGCACGAGCCCGACTCGCACTTGTCCGGTTTAATTTATTTATTTACAAGTGAAGCCAATATAAGCGTTTTGAAAATGAATCAAATAAAAAAACTTTTTATTAGAGATAACAAAGAACAAATTTAATATGTAAGTACTTTGCAGATTAGTTTTTAATCTTAATTTACCTACTTATTTACAAGTGAAGCCAATATAAGCGTATTGAAAATAAATCAAATAAAAAAAACATTTTATTAGAGATAACAAAGAACAAATTTAATATGTAAGTACTCTGCAGATTAGTTTTTTAATCTTAATTTACTTATTTACAAGTGAAGCCAATATAAGCGTTTTGAAAATAAATTAAATAAAAAAAACATTTTACTAGAGATAACAAAGAACAAATTTAATATGTAAGTACTCTGCAGATTAGTTTTTTGTTTGCCAAAAAACTTCTAACTACTGAGCGAATAAATCGATTCGACGGAAAAACTTAAATTTCACTACCAAGAATACGACATTTGCAATTCAACTTGAATGCAAAACACACAAAAGCGTTCCTATTCTGGACTCACTTGAACTCCAAACTCCTTGATACCGAAACTCGTTCGACATCAAATGCTCGTCCGTGTGATTGCGGTGTAAAGTTTTATCGAGCTGCATTCGTTGGCTCGTGTCGGCGACGATATTCCGCCAATGTTTTTCGACTGTTACGAGCCGGCATGACAGAAGTAAAACCTCTTGGAAAGTGAAACTTTTGTTGTTGGAGTGAATTTGCAATAATTGATTTGAAAATTCGGAAGAGGTTTTGGCGCCAACATGAAAAAAACATGTCTCGTATTATTTTCCTAAAATCTTTGAGTGTTAATGCGTAATAACGGTGGATTATTATTAATTAAGTGTTTGTGGGTTGGTGATATGACGCGGTGAAACGTAAGTTTACTTTCGTGTTGTTTCCAAAGTTCCATAGAAGCTTCTTGTAGAGACTCTACCACTTTACTAGGGCATGACTTTGACTTGAACGTGACTTACTTTGCTTGGCTGATTGTGACTGACTTGTTTGACTACATATATCATTAAACTTGATAATGGCAAATGCACAAGAGTGCGTCGCCAAAATCCTCTCACTGGAAAGGGAGTTTTGGCGCCAACGTGGAAAAGAACATGTCGGCTCGTTGGATTATTTTCCTAAACTAGTGTATTTTCGAGTGTTAATGTGTTCTAGGTGGTGAATTATTATTCATTAAGTGCTCGTAAACGTGCTTGAGTGTGGGCAAGTGATATAACGAGGTGAAACGTGTCTTTTCGTGTTGTTTTCAAAACTCCATAGGAGCCTCTTGTAAAGTTCCCACCACTTTACAGAGGCATGAGTTTGACTTGACCGTGACTTACTTAGCTTGACTCTGACTGTGACTATGACTTGTTTGACTTACAAAACAGAAAACAGAACAACATACAAAACAGAAAAAAACAGAAGAATAGGCGGTATGGCCTTAAAGGCTTTAGCCTGCCCGATGGGCGAATTATAACAAAAAAAAACTCACTGAAAAGAATAAAAAAAAACTCGAAACTCTTTCTGTAGGTATTTTCTATGATTTTTCTTGCCGAAATAGTTGAATTTTATTATGGAACCTGGCGTGGTTTTTTTTTAGTATACATTTCGGAGAGTGTGCATCAGATCTGCATGATTTGATTTCCTCCTGCCCATATTTCTATTGGACTGCCAGAGTGGGCACGAAAAATCGACACCGCTTTATGGTTGATATTCCGAGAACGGGTTCTCGGAATATACGAAGTACTTTGATTCCACAGTTATTGTACGAACTGCTAGTCTGTGGAATTCGCTGCCTGAGTGTTCCTCGATAATCACAATCTGGGTGTCTTCAAGTCAAGAGTGAATCGGTTTCTTCTTGGCAAGCGTGTTCCATCGTAGACCGCATCATCGCGCGAGTTGGCGGTTTGAATAAAATAAAAAAGTTTTTCAATTCAATTCAATTCTTTATTTGCTAGTATAAGGGTAACATTGATCTTATATTAGGATTGTACAGCCAAAACAACCTTAAATCAGGCATGCAAATTTATAATTAATTATTACATAATATAATAATATGTCACAAATAATAGCTCAAAATAATAATAAATCGATATCAACATCCCTCGCGATAGAGGTAATAGCGACACGATGCTTTTTTCAAGAAATCCTTAACTGAGTAAAAACCTTCGCTCACTAGCCACTTTTTTAGTTCTGCAGAGAACTTATAATAGGGCAAGTCCACTAGTCCGATTGGTAGGGAATTATAAATAAGTTTACTGTATTTTTACTGTTTAAATGGTTAAAAAACAGAAGTTTACCGTAAACTGGTGCATTAGTTATCTTTCTAACCAGAAAATGAAGCCAAACAGAGAGCTCTCTGCAACTCGAGCCAAAACAGCTCCAACTCAAAACTGTAGCTCATTAAGCTGTCACCAAAAATAAGTGGTTCCGGTCATTTCACGCGAGTTTTTAATTCGACCGCGACACCCGGATTACCGCTTACAACCGGCTCCGAGGCGGTTTTATCCGCTTTTTAAACGCCACTCTGTCACTTTGAGCTCGCTTAATTTGTTTGAGTCGCTTGTGTAATTTGTCGTGTACCTGTAATTTACCGTACAGATCAGCAATGGAATTATATTTATATCATCATCATCATCAGCCAGAAGACGTCCACTGCTGAACATAGGCCTCCCCCTTTAACCTCCACACTGAACGACATTTGCACTTTTGACTGCCTTTTGCATCCACTGGATGGCCGCGACTCTCACAATGTCGTCGGTCCATCTAGTGGGAGGCCTCCCTACGCTGCATCTTCCGGTTCGGTAGGTATATTTATATATACCTACTTATATAATTTAATAATAATAATAAGCCTTTATTTCTGAATGTTAAATTACAAATTTTCTTAATTTAAACATAAATAAATAAACCTAAATGAGGTCTCTCAATTCAGAGTGCCTATCGGCAAAGGCCTCCTCTAGCTCTCTCCAGTGAATTCTTTCAGAAGTTGCTCTTTTCCAGTATGGGCCCGCTGTCAACCTAATTTCATCTTCCCATCTTTTGACCGGCCTTCCCTTACTTCTTTTGCCATCTATTGGGTACCAATTCGTTACGATTTTGCTCCATTTTTCATACTTGCTGCGAATCATATGTCCCGTCCAACGCCATTTTTGTTGATCTGTCTTAGTTACTTATATAATTACTTATTTTTTTATATTTTTTGAAATATATATTTATGCTAGCTGTCCCGACAGACTTTGTCCTGTCTTAGAACTGTCAAACGTGCGAAGTTAAAATCGTCGTTCAGTCTTCTGAAAGTTTCTAATTTTCTGCGCAATTTTCTTAATTTTTCTTTCCGTAAAAACCTTTTACAAAGTATTAGAAAACTTAAAAAAAGAGGAATGAAATCGGTAAAGTCGATCTCAAGTTATGGCGTGACCAAGTCAAATGGGGATTAATTTTTATATATATACAGATAAGAGCGACGGTGGCCGGGTGAGCATGTAAGCTTTGCAAGCTGAGCACCAAGTTCGATCCTCGGTACTGCACCAAATTATTTGCAATTTTGTTGCCATTGCTCTACAACGGTGAAGGAAAACATCGTGAGCAAACCAGTATGTTCAAGAATTTCAAAGTTCTAAGACATATTCTGAGCCTGAGGGTGTGGGTTCGATTCCCATCTAGGACAAACATTTATGTGATGAACATTTGTGTTTGTTCTATATCTGGGTGTTAATATCTATTTAAGTACGTATTTAAAACTATATATGTATGTATATCAGTCTCTGGCAGGCATATCACAAGCTTTGCTTAGTTTGGGGTCAGATGACCGTGTGTGTAAAAATGTCCCGAAATATTTATTTATTATTTATTATATGATTTAATTCAATTTTATGGCCTCCACGAGGCAGACTTAGTGGATTACGTCCCATCCTCTCTTTTCCTGAAAGAAGCCCCGTGTCCCAACAGTGGGAACATGATAGGGTGACAATGATGATTACATAAGATTCGTGCGAAAAAGCGCACGATTTCGGACTACAGCTGCTATCTAATCTATACTCTTATTTCTATGCATCGAGATATAATACCTATAGAGTCACAATCGTGCCAAAATTAAATACATTGTCATCACAATAGCGCTCTTGTCGTACCTCTATTAGTCAAACATGCTCGTAACAGTGCAGTGAAACAAACACAAACGGTATACCATGTTACATGTTGGGCGTTGGCCTTAATTGGTCTCGGATGGTCTCGGACAACAATCATTACGCCTTTGTTAGAGGCCTTCGAAAATCATACGACTCTAACTGCACCCCGCGGTTTCACCTGCGATATATCCGGGGTAAAAGTAGCCTAAGTTACTCCTTATAACATCAGCTATCTGGCAGTGAAAAAGAAAACAATGCAACCTCCTTGAAGCAACCTTCTTTGACATAGATGTAAAAAAAAAACTGTGATGTATTAATACTTCAACTCTCTGGTCCGGTGACTCTGGTTCTTTGGCGAATATCCACGTTTCTGATTATATCGCGCAAAGAAACTCCGAGCATAGCTCTCTCCATTGCCCGCTGAGTGAGAATTTTTCCAAAATCTAGTTTCTATTATCTAGGTGCATGTAAATACCGAAACACGATTAGTAAAAAAAACTCGATAGAAATAAATTATGAAGATAACCCTAATTTGTGATTTTTGCCGTGGAATGGTCAGAGAAACCATGTCTAAAATGATCACAAAGATATCAATCGAAATATATAAAAAATATTAAAAGAAAGAGCTCCTCATTAGTAACGAACCTGTGAAGATAGTTTTTGTTTTTTGTATGGAAATTATTAAACACAAAAAACACTGTTGATCCGAGTGCTACCAAACTTCAAAGATCACTTGCTGGTATATCTCAATATTTAGTATAGCCGTTTTGGAGTCCATAAACATATCGCCTTTTATTTAATTTATATAACCTTATCTATCTTTCTATATAATATATATTTATATAGATTTTGCCTTTCCAACACAGTGTTTTCACTAAAGCAAAGGCATAACTACAATTTTTTTTGTACACATGTGTTTACCAATAAATTATGTTTATTTAACTGACAATTTTTACCTAACAAATATAGTCATAGAACGTGAATGCAACCATGTGTATAAATTTCATAATTTGTGATATAATAATATAATATAACAATTTTTATAAATGTACTCACAATAATACTCAAAAATTATGTAATCTTATATTTTATCAACTTATAATCATAACATAACATTTCTAATAAATGTACTTAAAATATACTAAATAAACCGGCCAAGTGCGAGTCGGGCTCGTTCACTAAGGGTTCCATTTATAACTTGGTAAATAACAGAAACATGTCACCGACTTGGATTTGGCCATTATTTGTTACTATTTTAGAGTGTGTACTACAATCGTGTCAAGTTTGACGCTTGTACGTAATACCGTTTTTACATTAGAGCTAATACAAAATACGTTTGTTGTATGGGGACCCCCTTTTGTTTTTAGTTTTGACTTTTTTATTATTACTTAATTAATCTGCCGTAACACTACATATTCGCTCGAAGAACCGATAACCGATGGAGAAGAAAGCTTCTGGAGTGGAGACCACGAACCGGAAGACGCAGCGTAGGGAGGCCTCCCACTAGATGGACCGACAACATTGTGAGAGTCGCGGGCATCCAGTGGATGCAAAAGGCAGGCTGTCGTTCAGTGTGGAGGTTAAAGGGGGAGGCCTATGTTCAGCAGTGGACGTCTTCTGGCTGTTTTTTTTTTTATTTATTTCAAATTAGCACCGCACAAAAACGACTTACACTAATGACAATGACTGACGATGATGACACTACATACTCTGTTTAAAAAAAAATTTACTGGCTGTCTATTACGGTTTGAAAGATGCAGCCATTTAAAGGTAGGACGGACTGACAGACAGACAACGTAGACAGTAATAGGCTGCCGTTTTTACCTAGGGTACGGAACCCTAAAAATTATGTAACAAAAATTTCATGAATTTGCATTACATTACCTACAGTACAGTACATTGACGTCTATCGAGTTGTTTGAACTACTAAACCACAAAACAATAATTCTACGTATCAAAAATAACAAATGAATCGAACCTAAGCAACAACCTATTTCACGTCATAAAGACCTAAGCCATAAAATACTAGTGCTCTAGTCCATAAACCGGCCAAAGTGGCTCCTTAGCCGCCTATCAAAGCTAATGAAACCGTAAGCTTGTTGCCCTAATCACATCGCCGGTGCTTAATCACAGTTATTTACAATCGGCATAATTCACGCACAATTAGGCTTCAAGAAGCTAAACAACAGAAGCAACAGTATACTAGAGCAGCAGTACGTAAGTTTTGTCAAAAAGCGATTGGATTTGTTATGGTTATAAACGCGTGGTTTCGGAGGACAAATAATATTTTGATGAAGCAGTGTTATTACCCAATTCCAGTTTATTTTAATTATTTACGTATGTACGTCGTACCCCCCTCTCTAAGAGGGAGGCCTTGTTCAGCAGTGGGCATTTAATGGCTGATAATGTATGTATGTATGTACGTCGATTACGCTGGCACGGCACCTGTAAATCAATTTCCGTCTTTCTGTTTTTTATCATGTATAGAAAAATCTCGAGGTAATAACACCAACATTTCATTACTTTTGGCTCAGTAGTTTTTAAATCAGCTAATATTATGGATAATTTTGCCTGAGCACCTACTAATTTCACAACAATATTACAAACTGTAACTACAATATTTTTGTTAAGGCACTTTGTTCGAGTCAAAATAAGGAGGTATTCAAGATGTGTAAATGAGTCGTAATGTTGTTTCGCTACAAATTCTAAAAGAAATTATCTTAAAAAAAACCCGACTTCAAAACCCACAAAACATAAACATTGTGCCACTACAAAGATCAAAATAATATTTATACTCTGATTTTGAAGTTGTCCATTAATTCAATATCATTTTTGAAATTTTGTTGTAAACTTATGTATTTTTTTTTCCTTCAAGACTAATAAAAAATAAAATGGCAGTTGGCAGAGTTGCTAAAAAGAGCGAAGTGAATCTTAAAACAATATTCAATTTAAACAATTTTTCATTATTTTACACTTCTTTACATATTTATTAGGGTTCCGTACACAAAGGGTAAAACGAGGCCCTATTACTGAGCATACGCTGTCTGTCCGTCCATCTGTCTGTCCTTCTTATTGTGCGAAACGGTGACAAGTTTCTGTTCATAACCAAGTTATAAATATGGCAAAGTGGGGTTATATAAAGGGCTCAGACACCGAATGTCTTTGTGGTGTGAACCCTCAGACAATGACACACTTGATGGACTGTGCAGCGTGTCCTACAACTTGCACACAAGACGACCTGAATGAAGCCACGGAGAGTGCCATTGGGGTGGCAAAGTTCTGGTCTAGAAACTTGATTTGACAATAGAATTGTATTTTGCGGAACATCGAATCGAAAGAAGAAGAACTGGTAATTTCGTTATTGAATTTTGTGGTGGTACGGAACCCTCAGTGCGCGAGCCCGACTCGCACTTGGCTGGTTTATTTTATATAGATCATGTGTTTTTCTCAAGACTTATTCGAAATGAAGCAAGATGAAGTACTGCCATCGCTCGTGTTATTAAGCGATACAAACACCTTGCGTGACAGTGTCTTGTTACAACGTTGGTTACGCAACCGCACGCGACCGCGCGTGCTGCCAATGTTCTGTTTGATTAGACCTTTATCTTGAGATGTTGTTTATAGTGTCTTAAGTAAATTAAAGGAACATTTCGTTGGATTAATTTAGGTAGTAAATAGGTAGTATACTCTGTGGAAGAAATTTGTTTTTAAATGTTTTAATTAATTGCATGTTTTATGTGCTCTAAAAGAATCTCTAAAAGGTTCTGGAGTGGAGACCACGATCCGGAAGACGCAGCGTAGGGAGGCCTCCCACTAGATGGACCGACGACATTGTGAGAGTCGCGGGCATCCACTGGATGCAAAAGGCAGGCTGTCGTTCAGTGTGGAAGTTAAAGGGGGAGGCCTATGTTCAGCAGTGGACGTCTTCTGGCTGATGATGATGATGATGAAAAGAATCTCGAGCCAGCTTTGAGGTGTAGTTAATAATATTGTCGTATCAATTTGCATCGAATACCGCAGAATGCGCGTATATATTTTAACACTAGCGGTCCGCCCCAGCTTCGCACGGGTATAGATTATAGCCTATGTCACCCGGGGATAGTGCAGCTTCCGTCAGTGAAAGAATTATTCAAATCGGTTCAGTAGTTTCGGAGCCTATTCAATGCAAACAAACAAACAAACAAACAATCAAATCTTTCCTCCTTATAATATTAGAATAGATAGATAAATAGTACTCCTTTTTCCTATGAAACTTCACAAAAATAAAACTACAATTATAATTCTCTTTATTTATGTTACACGGGAATTACTCACGTAAGATTAAGCCGGTTACTCCGACTATAGTTTCAACCGCATTAGACGGCCTTTTCAAGGTGAATGCGCGCGCGCGGCTGCGTCTCGCTTTGCACTACGGGCCGCCGCGCGGCACGCACGTGATGACACCGGCTGCTTGTCGGGTGCGGGGGTGGGGGTGCGTAGAGAAAAAAACGATAAATGTAATGTGTGATGTGTGTATGTGTGTGTGTGTGTGTGTGTACTTTAATGTGTGAAAACCACGTCAGTTTCAATAATATAATTCTCATCTCTCAGCCAATCTTAATACTTATCAGGCACTTCTAGTTGACCTTCTCTTACCTACATAAATAAAGCATCACCACCCTCCATCAAGGTGACATTACGGGCCACGGATCCTTTGTAATCAGTATAATTGGACTCATTACGATCTTCAATCGGATTAAACGAAAAAACCTCATTATGTTTATTACAGAAAACCTTTTAGCGATTAGCCGGTCTGGAATAGTCTGGGTATTGGTACCTAGAGTCTGGCTAATGGAAGTAGAGACTGAAAACGACAGCCAAATTTAAAAAAATCCGCATTGCAACCCCAAAATTTATATAAAATGCAAACATTACTGTGTTCTGACTGTGTTAGAATAAAAATTAATAACTTACAAGTATCAAGTGAGATTATTCCAGGCATTTCATACTGAATTTTGGGGTTTCGATGCTGATTTTTTTAAATTTGTCGCACTTTTTCGGTCTCTACTTTCATTAGCCAGACTCTACCTATGGTATTAAGATCAGTCATCATCATCATCAGCTGGAAGAAGTATACTGCTGAACACAGGCCTCCCCCTTTAACCTCCATACTGAATGACGCCTATGTTCAGCAGTGGACGTCTTCTGGCTGATGATGATGATGATGACCCTTTTTAAAGAGCTTCATGTTGAAGCTTGGAAGAAAGCCCTTTGGGGGAAGAACATTTCACACCTTGCAGATCCTCAAAAAAAGGAGAGGAAAAGTCGAATGATCCAGCATTGCAAGATGTAATTTAATTCCTTCCTGCCCTTTTTTCTATCGGACCGCAAGGGCGGGCACAAAAAATCGACATCGTTTTATGGTTGATATTCCGATAACCCGTACGAAGCGCTATGATTCCACATTTATTGTGCGAACTGCTAGTCTGTGGAATTCGCTGCTTGAATGGGTTTTCCCCGTTAGTGACAATCTGGGTGTCTTCAAGTCGAGAGTGAATCGGTTTCTTCTAGGCAAGCGTGCTCCATCGTAGACCGCATCGTTGCTTAACATCAGGCGAGATGGCGGCCATGCGCAAGGCTATCTACTTTAAAAAAAAAGTAAGACTGAGCTTCTTGACGGTGCAAAATGCAGTAATTTTATCGAAAATAATTATGGTTTCGCACCATTTAGCCAAAATTCATAATTAACAATAATTATGATTCCTTCCCAGACATATATCAATTATTAACCTCCCACAAAAGTCCTCATATAATTTGCAACGTAGCAAAAGTACTGCCAGTGAGGGCTTTCCAACTTTTAATGAAACATCACATTTAGCCCGCTGCGAGTCTACCCTAACAAAATCCAATTTAGAAATTGCTTACGACCGTTTCAATGATCCCCTATTTCAATATACCATCCATAACTATACTCGAGCACGAGAACAATCGGAAGTATACCTTATTATGATGAGAGCGGAATCGAAAATGGTTTGGCAGGAGCAGGGACACTCCTGAGGTCGGCCCATATTCCGAAACGTAATGACATTGATAGGTAATGAGATGTTTTTTTTTTCATGAGAAAAAAAAAATTTAAACGTGACTTGACTTTTGACGAACTTTTTGCTGTTAAGGTTGAGTTAAGGCAAGTAAACTTTAAACTGAAACGGAGATCAATAATATTAGAAACAAAATTTGAAGAGGATTTTTTTTTAAATATTACTTATCACACAAAAAACCTCCTCACCGTCGAAGCATATCTTCACCATTTTACTGGGGCATGAGTTAGACTTGGCTTACTTTGCTTGACTCTGACTGTAAATAGGACTTGTTTGACGATAATCAATCAAACTTGAAAATCTTCCAATGCTTGGTGCACAAATTGAATGCACAAGACGTGCGATGCCAAAAAACTTTTCCCTCTATTTAAAAAATAAAAATAACTTTATGCGTAACATACAAAAAAAAAATATCCCTCAAATAGCTAAGAATCGTGAAAACCCTTGCGCATTCACGAACAAAACAGTTCTGCAAGAAGTTTCTATATTAAGGGCAGTCATTCTAGGATGATCATCATCATCATCATCATAATTTCAGCCATAGGACGTCCACTGCTGGACATAGGCCTCCCCCATGGATCTCCAAAAGGGCCGGTTGGAAGCGGCCTGCATCCAGCGTTTCCCTGCGGTCTCTTTTAGGTCGTCTGTCCATCTTGTGGGTGGACGTCCTACGCTGCGCTTACCAGAGAAACCCCGAGCATAGCCCTCTCCATAGCTCGTTGTGCTACTTTGAGCTTGCTTATGAGGCCCATAGTGAGAGACCACGTTTCAGTGCCGTATGTCATCACTGGTAACACACACTGGTCGAAAACTTTCGTCTTAAGGCACTGAGGTATTTTAGATGAGAAGACGTTGCGAAGTTCTATTCTAGGATGATGGGCGAGCATAATCCGACGCAGTGGTTAGAGATCAGAGTTATTAGCGATATCAACTGTCGGGTTTATATGGGGACATTCTATCATCTTCTTTTTTATATCAATAGGAAATCCTGCCATTTCTACCTTTCTTAGAACTCGTGATTAGATAGATATAGGTGTTTTGTCTGATTGGATTGTTTGTGTGAATAAAGACGCTAAAGTTGCATGTTCATTCTCGGACCACTAAATATATATTTTTCTGTCGCACTCAATATAAATGGTATATCATCATCAGCCAGAAGAAGTCCACTGCTGAACATAGGCCTCCCCCTTTAACCTCCACATCCACTTTGAACTACAGCCTGCTTTTTGCATCCACTTGATGCCAGCGACTCTCACAATGTCGTCGGTCCATCTAGTGGGAGGCCTACCTAGTCTACATACGTTGCGTCTTCCGGTTCGTGGTTTCCACTCTCTCAAACACTTACCAAAACCTACCTTCCTATCTACCAATGGTATATATGTGACCGATACAGAAACTCACAACCAACCGCCCCGGACCCGGTTCCGACAACTTTTGAAACCGTAAAATTTCAGATGTCGTGCAATCTAAAGAAAGCTTATCAGGGTCCTTCTTCAGGTAAGCTTTACTATATAGCGTAAATTTTTACCCGACTGCCCAATAAGCAGGGCAATGTTTTTTTGAGATTTCTTTATAATTTAATTATGTTTATTCTTTAATAATCTTTATTATAATGCACAATAAACATCAAAGTAGCAGCGGCCCCTGCACTGAGCGAGAGCTTGTATCGCAGGAACCAACAACAAGGTAACGATGTAGATTTCATGGGCTGACAACCATTGTCTATGAATCAGATATTATATCAAATCAAAGCAGTCTATTTTTAATTTAGTAGGATTATAGTTTAAGTAGAATTATGTAAGAGAAAAATAAATACAATTGTTACGTAATTGGAAGTTACATATGACACAACACGAAGTTTGTGAATAGAGTGTTATGTGAGTATGTGTGTGTGTAAGAAAGTAAGTGAGTGTATATGTATGTTTGTTTGTATTTTTTAAATGTTTTTATACTACCTCCTATATCATATACAGCTAGACTGATTTAAAGTGTGCAAATAAACTAACTCAACCAATTTGAGTATATATTAGTACTAAAGTTTTGTCATTAATGAAAAAGTTAAAGATGAAAGACCTGAATTACCTTTAAATGTAGACTGGTGAATTCCGAAATGTTAGAGTTTTAGGCTGCCTGTAGACCAAAAACACCTTTAACTCAATGATTTTAAAGTAGGCATGGTTTATCAAAGGTAAATCAACCTCATTTACTTTCCAACTTAATTACCTTCCAGCACACAAAGCACCCTAATCACTAGTGGTACCGATTACAAAACAATCACTCAAAGTTTCGGGACCCTGATGGAAATGGGCCCGAGGTCCCATGCTTGATTACTGTTTAATCCTTCTCTTAAAATATACTCGAAATTACCGCTAACAGGCATTAGAAGGATTTTGTTTTGTACACTCGTTTTGACAATTAATTAAAATGGAGTCACAGAAAAGAGATTTTTTGTTTAAATTAGTACGGCTGTCAAGGCATTTTTGTGAGCCAGTTGCACCCATATAAACGAAACGTCATCCATTCGGAATCAGTAAGCAACTGTGATGCGGACAAAGAATTTTGATACATAACACAAAAAGGTAAGGTCCAAGTTCTTTGGATGCGGAGTTCGACGCGTTGACACAAATAAGAATGTTCAATCAAGTATTTGGCATAATGCCTGGCGACAGGTTTTTCTTTCTAATTTCCGTTCTATTTACTTCTATTTTCTATGGGACGAGTAGATAACAATTTATTGTAACGCATGTGTGTTTTACAACCTGACGGCATCCGGTTCGATCCTAGGCCCTGTACCAATGCCTTTTAGGTCTTAAATAAATTATGTGCGATTTCAAGCCATCGCTCAACAACGGTGAAGGAAAACATCGTGAGAAAACCGCTATGTCCAAGAACTACATAAGTTCAAAAACATGAGATTTACTCACATGCGTGAAAAGAAAAAAATAATAAAATTAGCTATAACGGCTATCAAAACATTTTTGTAAGAAATTTGTTGTAGCCAGTTGCACCCATATAAACGAAACGTCACTCATTCGAAATCAGTTAGCAACTGTGATGCGGAGTTCAACTCGTTGATCTAAATAAGAATGTTCAATCAAGGTTCACTCATAATGCCTGGTAACAGATTTTCCTTCTCATTTCCGTTCTATTTTCTGTAATTACTCCATTGCTGCGTGAAAGAAGAACATACAAACACTCTTTCGCATTTATAATACACCCAAGTATGATAATTTATATCAACATAATTTCAAAACCTCAAAAAACTAATTCACATGCTGTTAAAACTTGAGTAGAAATCATCATCATCATCATCAACCATTCTCCACCCACTGCTGGGTATAGGTCTTCTCTTCAGCGCGCCATCTTTTCCGGTCCTGTGCTAGCTGAGTAGAAAGCAACAAACAAAATTTTAAAATTATCATAATCCTACACACTCGTTCATAAAACAAAATCTAAATCCGTTTTTGTAATTACGTGACAGCTTTTACGTACGTGACGCGATTCTGTGGCAAATGAAAGCAGGGAGACCTGGGAACTTACTGGGGGTGGAGGGGGTGGAATAAAGGCGTCATCACACCGGCGGCGTGCGAGTGTGATTCTAGCGGGACGATGCGATCGGTCTGTAGTGTGTAAGCAGCGTTAGTCTTAGTGTAGTATGTAAGTAGCGTAGGTATAGGAATAAGAGTGTAGTTAATAAACGTTCCTCGAGGAACTCGCACGTCTTTCATTCATTGCCTGATCCCTGGCTGCCTACCATCATCACATGGCGACCTTGCCATGGCCGGACGTCAGCGTGGGCAACATCAGGCCCATAAGTTAAGACGAACACCCCTATACAGTGTGCATTTATTTTATTTTAGATTAAGACATTAATTAGTACGAGATCTATGGGTCAAGTTGCCTGAATTGAACGATTTTTATTTATTATTATTTTATTATTTATTTATTATTATAAGCGGGATCCGAGCTATGGAGAGGGCTATGCTCGGGGTTTCTCTACGAGATCGAATCAGAAATGAGGAGATCCGTAGACGAACGAAAGTCACCGACATAGCCCACCGGATTAGCAAGTTGAAGTGGCAGTGGGCAGGGCACATATCACGCAGAACAGATGGCCGATGGGGCCGAAAGGTTCTGGAATGGAGACCACGGACTGGTAAGCGCAGCGTAGGACGTCCACCCACAATATGGACAGACGACCTAAAAGAGACCGCAGGGAAACGCTGGATGCAGGCCGCTTCCAACCGGCCCTTTTGGAGATCGATGGGGGAGGCCTATGTCCAGCAGTGGACGTCCTATGGCTGAAATGATGATGATGATGATGAAGCGGTATCCGGACTTTGCCAAAAATTTTAAATAAAATAAAAACTCATATATAAAGTGATACAGTGAACTTTGAACGTATCAAATGTCGGGACCGAGCGAAAACCGCTACATTGCACATTCTTGTGTGCATCGGTGCTACAATATAGAATTAATAACATAAATCTTAATGACTTCAGATGCGTAAACGTTACCACACAGATTTCATCATCATCATCATCATCATCAGCCAGAAGACGTCCACTGACGACGTACGCCTCTCCCTTCTACCTCCACGCTAAACGACAGCCTGCCATCTGCATCCACTGGATGCCCGCGGCTCTCACAATGTCGTCGGTCGTGGTGTTTACTGGTGGCTAATAAAAAATCCCAAAAGAGATCGTAAGGAAACGCTAAATGCAGGCCGCTTCCAATCGGCTTTTTGGAGATCGATGGGGAGGCCTATGTCCAGCAGTGGACGCCCTAGTTTTTTGTAAAGGTGTCGAATAAAATTTATTTTCTTTCTTCTCTTTCCCTATGGCTGAAATAACAATGTTCGTGATGATTAATAAATCCATTATCCACCCCCTAGCTCTATTATTAGAACCGCTTCACTTGTAATAAAAGATACATACGTTAAACAAACCAAATGATCTCAAACTCGAGGGGTTTACCATCATCTTTATTGCAAATCATTACTTGCAAAGTTTCAAATCATCATCATCATCAGCCAGAAGACGTCCACTGCTGAACATAGGCCTCCCTCTTTAACCTCCACACTGAACGACAGCCTGCCTTTTGCACACAGATTCAACTTCATACATCTCCAGTCGCGGCCAGTCAGTCAGCCATGTGCGTGAAAAAGAATCAACTACGTAGTAATGTTCACTACAAAACTGATCATAAAGGGCGTATTATTTGCTTAGAACGAAAACAATGCAGAAATTTTATATGAAATCTCATTACTGCACAGTTTTACATTAATGCACTGTTCTTTATTTTTAAACCAAAACTCGGCGCACTCTATAAATTGCGAAGACTTTTTGGTTAGTTAAAAGGTAACCGCGATCCGACTACAACGCCTCGTGATGCCAGAGCTACGATGACATAGCGGACAACTAACGTTGAGCACTATGCAACTAACGTCTAAATTGAAGTAAATGTGGCATTTTGAATTAAATTGTATTTCTATGCCAGTTAGCTTCGCTAAAGGGTTGGCAACGTAGTTGTGATGCTTCTGGTGTTATAAGTATTCATAGGTGACGGTGACTGCTTACCATCAGGCAGCCCATCTGCTCTTTTACCACCTAAAAGCATTAAAAAAATACTAGGAAAGTTGCTCCGTTGTTGGCGTTGAAAGCACGACTGTCAAGGCATTTTTAATAGCCAGTTGCATCCATATAAACGAAACGTCAGTCATTCGAAATCAGTTAGAAACTGTGATGTGGACAAAGAACTTTGAGACCTAACCCAAAAAGGTAAGGTCGAAGTTCTTTGGATGCAGAGTTCGACGCATTGATCTAAATAAGAATGTTCAAGCAAGGTTCTGTTATAATGCCTGGCGACAGATTTTCCTTCTCATTTCCGTTCTATTTACTTCTCTTTTCTGTGGTCGAAAGCAAACTTGCGAATCAACAGTGGCGGAACGCCCTTATAGGGGGTTTGTGCTTTCAATTATTTGTTACCTGCGCGGGGCTTTCAATCGGACTTTGTGAATGTACCCACGGCCGTGGTCGTTTTGACAGTTGATCTGGAGGTTGAAATCTGGCTTGATTGACTGATGGATTCATTTTTGCTGGTTTGAGTACTTATTTTATTAATTGTAAATTTAGTGTTGCGTTTTCTACTCATCAAGTTATTACATAACAGGGGTGTGGGAAAGGAGTTCCCATATTAATGGGGTCGACAAAAAATATTCACCACACGCCATATTGTGGCGGCGGCCATTTTGAAAATATTACAATATTAGGTATTGCATATTGTATTTTTTTTTGTTTTTTTAAATAATAGGCTTGCGCTTGACCGCCAACTCGCCTGATGTTAAGCGATGATGCGGTCTACGGTGGAGCACGCTTGCCTAGAAGAAACCGATTCACTCGTGATTTGAAGACACCCAGATTGTATCATCGGGGAACACCCATTCAGGCAGCGCATTCCACAGACTAGCAGTTCGCACAATAAAAGTGGAATCAAAAAGCTTTGTTCGGGTTTTCGGAATGCCAACCATAAAGCGGTGTCGATTTTTTGTGCCCGCTCTGGCAGTCCGATAGAAAAATGGTATCGTCACCAACCAAAGGTGTGTGCTAAATTTCAGTAAAACCAGTCAGAAGGAACTGGTCCTAATTCAGCTTGCAAGATTTGACTTAAATAAAGAAGCATACAAACATTCCTTTCTCTTCCCTTTTTTTAAATACACTGCAAGTTAAAAAAGTCCCTTTTCAAAGTCCCTTGTGTCAAGAACACACGGTCTCTGGTCGGTGACGCGCCAAAAATCAAATTACGATTTACCGTCCGCCCGTCCGGAAACCACGTTAAAATTATTAATTAAATAGCGACGTGACTCTAGCACGTAAACGTAGAGATATGTGGACAGTGACAAAGCTTTTAACAACTCTAAAATAGAGTAAAGTTTTTTTTTTTTTTTAGAATACATCTTCGTTTGGCCACCAACTCGCCTGCTGGTAAGCGACGGTGTGGCCGACGATGGACCACGTTTATCTAGAAAAAATCTATACACTCTAGTCTTGAAGATGCCTAGATTGTAGTTCTCAGGAAACAAGGAGGACGGCAGGGAGTTCCATTCTCGGGCAGTACGTTACGTATCATAAATGACGGCCCAAATCGTTGATATAAGTGCTTTGATTTACTGAAACTTAGGTTTAATTAAATTCATACAATTTTTTTTAATGTTGTGGTGTATAAATTCAACACTACGATTATACTATTGCGCAGCGTAGGACGTCCACCCACGATATCGACAGACGACCTAAAAGAGACCGCAGGGAAACGCCGGATGCAGGCCGCTTCCAACCGGCCCTTATGGAGATCGATGGGGAGACCTATGTCCAGCAGTGAACGTCCTACAGCTTAAATGATGATGATGAGTATAATATAGAGTGGTTATAACTGCAACTTC
The DNA here is from genome assembly GCA_932305915.1 of Agriopis marginaria. NCBI lineage: Eukaryota > Metazoa > Arthropoda > Insecta > Lepidoptera > Geometridae > Agriopis > Agriopis marginaria. Next base: position 1,374,464 of record OW029919.1, read on the forward strand.
ACACCACCACTTACTTACTTTCAGTCTCTAATGGCATTGTTTCACTAAATCTCCATTGTTGGGTAGAGTGGCAAGTACGCCAGTGTTACACTGACAGCTTTTTTTTGCCCTAGCTGGCAAACTAGTAGACGGGCTGCCTGATGGTAAGCAGTCACCGTCGCCTATGGATACTTGTAACACCAGAGGCATCACAAATACGTTGCCGACCCTTTAGAACTCGATTAACTCGCCTTTTGAAGAACCCCATGTTGTAGCTTCTCGGAAACACCGTAGAAGGTAGCTCATTCTACATTTTGCAGGTGTGAGGCAAGAAGGATCGTGTGAATCGCACAGTGTGTGATTTTCATTGATCTATGATGTGTGGATGAGCCTTCAGGCGGTGGCGGCTAGTGCGATGGAACTGATTCCAGCATAAATAAGTGTATAAGCGTCGTAATTGGCACATGCGTGGCGTTGCACAGCAGCAGTACTACTAGTACGTATCAAATTTTTATCTGGTCCAATTTACCATATTTTGCACGCTACGGTGGGCCACAAAAAAAAGTAAAGCCTTGGTGTTTTTTAATTTTTTGAAAAAAAAAAAAACTTCAACCTAACCTAAAATAACCTAACCCACGACAAATAACCTAACCTAGCGTGTGCGTCACACTCGTGAACGGGTGCTGCTTGCGGGAGCTGGATTGCTCGTGGTATACACGCTAAATGGACAAGTTGTAATAAAATACTAACAGTAATTTTAAGTAGTATAAGAAAATTTCCTTCTGTACGCCATGTAGATTTGAAGATATATGTTAAATCAAATAAAAAAAAAACAAGTTAAAAAAAGGAACGGACCCTGGTGTCTGTGGAGAACTAAAAAAAAAAAAAAAAAACCTAACCCATGATGTGTAGAACCCAAACTAATGTCCCTACATTGCTCGTGTGTACGCAGGGTCAAAAATTTATAGTCATCAAGAGTCTTATTACAAACAATTTAATTTGCCTAGGGCAAGGTTATGTTCGTCGGATGCACCTTATACATAAATCTAAACAAATAAAAAATCCTACCGACAATACTAACCATATTATATACCAATGCAGCATTTCGTCCAGGATGCAAGTTTCCTGTGGTTCCAACAGGCGTACTGGCGTGGCGTTTATGCGACTAAAGCTTTTTGCAACGGAATTCACCGCACTTCCGCACAATTTTGTCACCGCACACATAAAATTGCCGCTATGCGTCCCAAAAAGCAATTTATAATGGTTTTACAGAAGTTTCCGACAAATATGTTTAAAAAATATAGTCCTTCATGGGGACTGTCGACAGAAGTGAAAACTTAAAACTCAATTTGGTGCAACACGTCACAATAGCATGTCGGTGACGCAAACCCAAAAATCGCTCAAAGTGACTGAAGAAGTTTTCACTTCAAAAACAAGATCTTGTCTAGTTGATTCAATCACGCGTTACTTTGCGGAAGTCACAACACATACAAAAACACTAGAGAGACACACACACACACACACACACATACACACACTCACTCTGACACTACACACACTATAGATTCGTCATATATAACTACGTCAACACAAACGTCAACTGAGGGACAGGTTTTTTCCTTCCTATCGGGATTGGCTATGGTCTTTTGACCCAAAAGCATGCTAATCTAAATTTGTTCACACGGTCGGTTGCGAACACATTTAAAGTTACATAAAAACCTAAAATACAATAGTAATTTTTAAACTTTCGCGATTTGAACACATGTTTTAAATGTTTATCGGGACTTATCACGTATTATTTAATATAGGTAAAAATATGTACCTTTCACTCGACGTTTTCAGTCAGCTCGTGACCACGGCCATTGTAACATGGTCGAAACGTCGAGTGAAAGGTACATATTTTTACCTATATTAAATAATACGTGATAAGTCCCGATAAACATTTAAAACCTAAAATACCTCTATGGTCTAATTCTCATTGAACCTTATCAACTCACTTGTATGATACCCATTCCGCTACACTAGAACACGTGACTCGCATAGGGGCCTCACCACAAAAACCCCTGTGAAGTAACTATTATTGAATCTATGTCCATGTGCTCTAAATTTCATTATACCGTAGTTTTTGCGGCGCTCCAACTAAAAATAGTGGTAATTTGTTAAACGCTCGCTGCAGATAGGTTGGGTTAGTGCTGCGTCATCATTACGGGTCGTGTTACAGAAGAATATAGGTTTTAGCGGAAACTGCAATTATTGTGTAAAAATATTGATAAAAATTTCACATTCGAAAATATTGTTTTGTAAGCAATAAATAAAAGATCTGGGTGACGATCCTGGGGCCTTACGGACAACAGCTAATTGCGGGACCTAATCCGCTCAGTTGGAAAATCACGCGAACGTGAATCTTATCGCGCCCAGGTACGGTTTGCGGTCGCGTGAATTTCCAACTGAGCGGATTAGGTGCCGCAAATAGCTGTTGTCCGTAAGGCCCCTGGTCACTCAGTGGGTGCCAGATGGACGGCGCAGTCAAGGAAGGCCCAAGAAACGCTGGCGCGCGAACTTGACTCATTCCGGAGAGGTTGGCAAGAGGTGGTGGAGGACCGAGATTTATGGAAGGAGATGGGGGAGACCTTTGCCAAGCAGTGGGACAGTATAGGTCATAAAAAAAAAATAAAAAAAAAAAAATAGAAGTTATTAGTACGAACCTTTAAATTATTGTTTAAGTCATATAATATAATTCCATCTACTCCTTACCTGCGTAATATGTTGCCTCCAGTAAAATACAAAACATTTTGCAGAAAACAGTTTTTCTAAATCGTATTTATAATCGTATTTTGTTGAAAGTTGGGCCAGAAAAAGGAAACATAATTTTTGAGTTAATTTAATTTAATTTTTTAGTTTTAGTTTTAGATTAGTTTTAGTTATAAATTTAAATTTAAGATAGTTTTTATTTTACTTGTAATTTTTATTAAATAAATTTTTGAGTAACTAATATCTGAATTTAATTTTTCATCAAGTATTGCTATATTTTAGAATAACCCGAAATGTAAGTAAGAAATAGGTACCAGCCTCATCTCCAAAGTTTGCCAGCAAAAAAATATGAATTAATTTATGTAGGTAGGAAATCATAATCGATAGGGGAGGCCTATGTCCAGCAGTGGACGCCCTATGGCTGAAATGATGATGATGATAAAAAACGTAAGATTTCTTACTTAGTGCGTTAGCCTAATTAATGGCTTTTATTATATAGCATTAGGAACAGTTAAACATTAATTTTATTGTTAGCCTTAGTACTAATTTTTAGAACTTTTATCATTTGTTAGCATGCCTAATGAAAATTTGTTTAGCTGGTTAAAGGTTATGAGCTCTTTCCCGAATTGGTCGGTTTTTATATTATTTCAGTTGTAGAATGTTTTATTAAATAAAACAAAAAACAATAATTAATATATATTTTTAAGGAGGCCTCTATACCCAGAATTGATTTATTCAGGGCTGATAATGATGATGATTTAATTTAAAAACAACATTTCGGCTGATTCCGAGTTTCAAAAGCACAGATAAAAAAGTCTGTCAGTACTTGACAGCGCACTCTCCCGGAAATCGAGTTACTTCGTCCAATATTGATACAATTGTACCAACAAAACGGAGCCAACATAACTACGGAAGGTGGGTAATCCAATTTTTCGCGATACTTCCTTTAGAAGAATTTGACTGGAAGTTTGTCTTTTTAACTTTACTTGATTTGAGTCTAGTTGCTGTGACTAATCCAGCGCAGTTTCTATTGTAACATTGCAGTTTTTTTTATTGTAGATAGGCTTGCACTTGGCCGCCATCTCGCTTGATGTTAAGCGACGATGCGGTCTACGATGGAGCACGCTTGCCTAGAAGAAACCGATTCACTCGAAGACACCCAGATCGACTGATTGATTGATTGTTTTTAAACTGTTTTTATTCTGGTAAGGTTGCATTTCATCATAATCAGCCTTTTAACAGTCCTCTGCCGGACTTTTAGCCTACCCCCGAAAGGGTGATTGGGCCATATCCACCACGCTGGCCCAGTGCGTATTGGTGGATTCACATACGCCATTGAATTCCTTCTCCGTACGTATGCAGGTTTCCTCACGATGTTTTCCTTCACCGTTGCATTTATTAGTAGGTATTTTATTTGCTTGACCGGTGGTAGGACTTGGAGGTAGGTAAGCTGGAGAAAATCCTTGATAGTAAGCCTTCAACTCCAACAAACTGTTGTAACCTCGTAGGAACTATTACAGGTACTACTGCTTTGGTAATTAATTTAGAAACACATTTATTTTACAACAGTTTTTTTTATAAATGACCCAGAACCCAGGTATGTCCTAAAACTGCGACCAGAACCACCGGAGGATGTGCAGCAGCATCCTATTAGTACACGGTGATTGTACTGTGATCTCCAAGCCACCTGCCAAGCGTGGGGATTATGGAAACACCCCTCTCTAAGCGGGCGGCCTTTGTTCAGCAGTGGACGTTTACTGGCTGATGATGATGAAAGTTAACAATAAGTCGCAAAATAATATCTCACAGTAACTTCCGAACAACAAGCGATTCGAAATCTCCATTATGTCAGCGCTCTCTCGAAAATACATGAAACATGGCGCCGTGACCCCGGAACTCTGTAGATATCCGTAGCGGCCATTACCGTGATTGTCACGCCAGTATTCCATCAAACTTGCCTTTTGTTGACTTTCACAATTATATATTCTGAGGAGTTTGTTTAAAAACTTGTATCTGTAAAAATTAATGTATATTATCGAATCCTAGACACAAGCCGCGTGCTTAGTTTGGAGCTCACCGACCAAACACTAGATGTCTTACTAAACTACTCTTAATTGTAAGAGATTTGTCTAATAATTAGTTGTTCTTTCTATGTAAGTTGCCTTTTTGTGTGATTAAATTTATCTTTATCTTTATCTAGATGCGCCCCGCAGTTTCACTACCTTAGACAGTAGTATACATGTACATTTTCCGGGATAAAAAGTATCCTATGTCATTCCCAGGCTCTTTAACTACTGTCAATGGTTACCTGGAAGATATCGCTTTTAGCGTCAAAGCTGACACTTGTGGCACTAGCTCGTAATCTGTAAATTTCTTCTTTTGTCTGTAAATTTTAATTTCTGGTGTACCTACACAATGCAGAGTTTGAGAGTTTCTATCTATCTAAGCAAAAAAAGTCATGTTGATCCGTTGCTTTTACAATATATTACAAGAACCCTCTTAAATAAGGACTATAAGTGTTATAAATAGTAGATATTTTTATTTTTTGTTGTCTGTTTCATTTGTTATTATTATGTATAATTTTTATTTTTATTTTAGAGGCATATTTTATTTATCTACTTTTTAATAGATTTTAAGGTGTATTTTTTTATTATATCCATGGGTGGGTGAATTGGGGCCCCCTGTAACTGCCCACCTAATTGTATGTTAAATAAATAAAATAAATAAATAAATAAGAGTTGTTGCCCGTGACTTCATATGCATAGACTTTTAATATAAATTTTAAACCTCCACTTTCCCATCTTAATTCGGCCCTTAAGCAAAAAAATATATTTCAACATGTGTTTTTTTTTTAGATATGCTAGTTTTTTTTTAAATAACAGTAGTAATTTTAAAATGAAAATTCTAATTTGCGTTGCAAATATGGAATGTTAGGGTAGAGTACGTGTAGGTACGTTTTAAATAAATACTTCATCATTATTTCAGCCATAGGACGTCCACTGCTGGCCAATGGCCATAGGCCTCCCCCATCGATCTCCAAAAGGGACGGTTGGAAGCGTCCTGCATCCAGCGTTTCCCTGCGGTCTCTTTTAGGTCGTCTGTCCATCTTGTGGGTGTCTATGGGCCTTATAAGCAAGCTCAAAGTCGCACAACGAGCTATGGAGAGGGCTATGCTCGGGGTTTCTCTACGAGATCGAATCCGAAATAAGGAGATCCGTAGACGAACGAAAGTCCCCACAATAAATACTCGAGCGTCATATAAACATATTATTTTTTATCATAATATCATTTGCATTTAACACATTATAACTCTGAATTTCATTTCACAACAAAGGTTTTGCGTCCTGCACATTAAAATGTTAATCACTACTATTAAAATACGCCAGCATTGTAAAACAAATTACAAGATTAGTGCTCCTATGCCGCGCCGCCATTTTGGATGCCACGCGTACCTGACGTCACGACTACGCTGCATCCGCCACCAAATTATGTCTGCATTAAGTAAATAATTGCCGCGTAAACAGAAAACTTCATTTTGTATTCTGGAATTTCGGGTTGAAAGCTTTGGATGGCATAGAATATGGCATTGTCGAAGCATTAAAAAAAATTGGTAGGTTGATTTTCAAGGTGGTAAACGATTCTAGGTCGAGCGAAAAATACGCTTATATACGTAAATAACCACGAAATGTTTGATAAAAGTACTATGCCAGTTTCGAAATGGACACTTTGTATACAGGGAAATGATGAGAATGGAATTTTAATCGTATCCCTAAGCTACATGATCAATTAACGAAGATTTCAAAATAACAACTCTATGGGGTGATTTCTCTTTAGAAACTAAGTAATTTAATCAAATCCTTTAACTGTTTTAGTGAAAAGATAAAATAATATTATTTCGACATTAATAGTAGATTGCAGCATCGAGCGCAAAGTGGATTATTAATTCACGAATGTTATGTTGGTGCCCGAGCGCATGCGAGTGCACTAAATTAACACGAGTACATTAATTGCTCACTAATTTAGCGAGGTGCGTAATCTACGTTTCTTTCAACTACCAATCTACCTACCGTGATAAAATATACCTACTTGAAATAAAAACTCAAGATAATGAAAACAAGGTTAATTCATCTTGTTTTTTTTTTTTGTTATAATTCGCCCATCGTGCAGGCTAAAGCCTATAAGGCCATACCGCCTATTCTTCTGTTTTGTTCTGTTTTGTATGTTGTTCTGTTTTCTATTTTGTACGTCAAACAAGTCATAGTCACAGTCAGAGTCAAGCTAAATAAGTCACGGTCAAGTAAAACTCATACCTCTGTAAAGTGGTGGGAACTTTACAAGAGGCTCCTATGGAGTTTTGGAAACAACACGAAAAGACACGTTTCACCTCGTTATATCACTCGCCCACACTCGAGCACGTTTACGAGCACTTAATGAATATTAATTCACCATTTAGTACACATTAACACCCGAAAATACACAAGTTTAGGAAAATAATCCAACGAGCCGACATGTTTTTTTCCACGTTGGCGCCAAAAACCTTAATTCATCTTCTCGTCAAACATTTAAAACTTACAATTATTTTCACCAAGTCGGTTTCATTTCGCTGATTTTTATTTTCAGCCAGTATCTTTTTGATCTAATGCGCACGTTTTATATAAAACTTAATGGGATACATTAAACCTCTGTGGTAAATTTAAATCTAAATAAAAAAAACAGTGCATTGATGAAAAACTGTGCTACAATGAGATTTCATATAATATTTCTGCACTGTTTTGGTTCTAAGCAAAAAATACGTCCTTTGTGATCGGTTTTGTAGTGATTACTACGTAAATGAAAAAAAAAAGATGTATTTAGTAGACCGTGAATTTTTATCATCACCCTGCGACATATTTATACATAACCTCAGCTATGCTTCGGCCCATATTATCACCCCCTTCTTTATCTGTTATGTATGTCCTCTCCATACTAAGGTTGCCTGGAAGAAAAGCAGTGGGAACATGGTAGGCTGAAATGATGATGATGATGAAATTTCTATTTCAAACCAATTTTTTTATATTCACGGGTGATCAAAAGATACCAAAACAATAATTTGAATCGAGTCGCCTATGGTCACCCAGGTGATTTCACCCAGGTGATCAAAGTGGAATAGACCTAATGGTAAGCCAATTATTTTAATAGTTTTAAGTTATTTTTGTCTTATGTAACTAATTACCTATGTCATTACTGGTGTGAACAATAAAGAGTTATCTATATATCTATCTATCACGTTTGTTCGTTTATTTAAATAACCCTGTTCCTAGCCGCTGCAGTAATGTATACTACCTAGATACACGAAAGTGTATTAGGTCACGCAGTTAATATTACAAAGAATGAACTTTAATTTCTTTGCATAATTTAATTTTCGTCACAAAGAAGTTCACGAATAATACCATGAAAGTATAACAAATTACGAGACAAACTAACTAATAACGGTCCACGGCATCTTCATTTATTTAGCAATTTAACTAAGGCGTTTGCTCCATGCTACAATTATGTTCAACGAAAGCAATTCATTTTAATTAGAAACACTTGGGGAAAGAGAGAAAAATATTTTAAACAAAAGTCACTCTGCGATGTTTTCCCAAACAATAGCGTCCTTAAATTTCAGAAAATAATTATGGAAAATTATTAAAATTATTAATCTTAACTCTCGTGAATTCAAGTCATTAGAACTAAGAAGTGGTGCCCAGTAAGGGGTTATACGAATTTTTACTTTTACATACCAATTTATATAATGTCGTATTTCTAGTGTTATTATATAAACTAGCGGTCCGCCCCAGCTTCGCACGGGTATAGATTATAGCCTATGTCACCCGGGGATAGTGTAGCTTCCCGTCAGTGAAAGAATTTTTCAAATCGGTTCAGTAGTTTCGGAGCCTATTCAGTGCAAACAAACAAACAAACAAACAATCAAATCTTTCCTCTTTATAATATTAGTATAGATTAAAAATGGACTTCCGCAAAGTAACGCCTGATTCAATCAACTATTTTTCATACCACGTTGGGCGCCACTTTTAATTTTCAAATTCGGCTGTGTAAACTTAGCAATAACATTACAAAAAAATATGAGTAAAAGTGGATATATTATTATTATAATTCAAATTCAAGCCAGTTAGTATTTTAAAATATCCTAAGTGCTCGCCCCACGTTGGGCGCCAATATAGCTAGCAATACCGGCGCACTCTAAATCACTTCCGGTGTCCAGTAGTAACTGTGGCGCACTTCCGACCCGACCTTCTACTCGACCTGGGAATTATATACTCCGTCGATTAATTGAGTTCTGCTAGTACCTGCTGGATTTAATAATTGTTACGTTACCTATCCATTCCAGGAGTAGCTTTATTTTTGAGAACTGGGTCACAGTAAATGTATAAGCTAAAGCAATAGTTTGACTTGGACTTGTCGAATGGTCACAGAACTATCGGGTCTTAAGAAAATTTTCATTACTTTGTTGTATTGTTCGACGCTGACGACACACAACTCCGAAACGTGGATATTCGCCAAAGAACCAGAGTCACCGACATAGCTGTTAAAATTTGCAAGTTGAAGTGGCAATGGGCAGGCCACATCGCTCGAAGAACCGATAACCGATGGGGAAGAAAGGTTCTGGAGTGGAGACCACGAACCGGAAGACGCAGCGTAGGTAGGCCTCCCACTAGATGGACCGACGACATAGTGAGAGTCGCTGGCATCCAGTGGATGCAAAAGGCAGGCTGTCGTTCAGTGTGGAGGTTAAAGGGGGAGGCCTATGTTCAGCATTGGACGTCTTCTGGCTGATGATGATGATGATGACGACACACACACACACGGCGAATCACAGAAATACGGTGCGTGCGACTATCACTTTGAGCGTACCGAGAAGTATCGTAGCGGGCTAGAATAGGCGCTCGTTTCATTAACTATCTTGATTCGGGCGTTTGTTTAAAGTCAACCTACTGCTTTGGCTTATACTAGCGCTCCGCCCCAGCTTCGCACGGGTATAGATTATAGCCTATGTCATCCGGGGATAGTGTAGCTTCCCGTCAGTGAAAGAATTTTTCAAATCGGTTTAGTAGTTTCGGAGCCTATTCAATGCAAACAAACAAACAAACAATCAAATCTTACCTCCTTATAATATTAGTATAGATATTTACTGGGAATGAGTGGTGATAATAATGTTGAAAATTTAAAGGTGGTGATTAAGCGAAACGTATTTCCAGAAACTATTTTGCTGCATTGATAGGTAATTAAATATCCATTTTGAGTTTCAATTACGTGTTTAGCTTTTTTTTTACTTGCGACTACGTTGATCTATACTATAATATAATATTATAAAGGGGAAAGATTTGATTGTTTGCTTGTTTGCATTGAATAGGATCCGAAACTACTGAACCGATTTGAAAAATTCTTTCACTGACGGGAATCTACACTATCCCCGGGTGACATAGGCTATAATCTATACCCGTGCGAAGCTGGGGCGGCCCGCTAGTATAAAATATAAATGATGAGCGTAGTCCTACTTTAATATTTAAAGGTAACACAACTTTTTGTCGTTCACAAAACCTCACATAAAACCGTTACTAGAGCATTAAGAGGCATGGCATAAAAGTAACGTTAAACAACAATAAGAATTCCACGTCTAAGACGTCGTAAAGCGTATTTTAAAAGGCGTACTCTCATCATTTGTACCACAATATTTTGTCGAGTTGACTCTAGTATGCTCCCTTATTGAGCCATAAAAGCTAATGGCAGCATTTTCTGTATCATATTGTTTTAAGGGCTGGCATTTTATATGGGAAGGTTATAACGTGCTATGTGTGATAGGAGGGTAGGAATGAAATGATGGGAATCGTTCAAATACGTTTACTGGCAGTCGACTATTACGGTACACGAAAAAAGCCACTATTACATATTTATATTGTATTTATAGAAGGGAGTGATGGTGGTGAGATTTTTAGAGTAGAAGTGTTAATGGCTCCAGAAAAGTTTGACCTCATTGGACCTTAATTTTCATTAATAATTACAAACGGCTCCTACAAATAGCTACCTTAAAAAGTAACTTTTTAAGAAGCTTAGAATACATTAAATTCTCTAATTAAAACAAGGTGCTGTAACTGCCTCAGCGAAATTACCTGCCTCCCTTCGCCCATCAAATATAATTACGTTTTAATTTATACACTTTCACACATAAATTTTTCAGAGGCTTTTGTTTCGAATCCAGTGCCGGGTAACGAGTTAATTACAATGACAATGGCGGTACCACCCACCCCGCTCTGAATGGGGTGAAATAAAAAAACCCGTCATTCCATGGAACAAGCCCATTGTGTAATTTATTGTGGGAAAGTCACTACCGGTAATTATTGTTTTCTTTTTGAGCCGTTTTTGTGGGGCTTTTGATTAATTTATGGAAGTTTCAATTGATTTGGTTGGGGTTAAATGAGTACGCTGAAAATAAATTCTGGCTATTTTTGTGTTTTTAATCATTGTCGCATATTATTGTTTCTATGAAGGCACATTTCCAAAAACAATTTCTAACTATTTCTCAATTATTATGAAGTGTATACATATGTAACACAATAAAAATAAATGTTGACCATTTTCTATGAAGTGTAATTCTATCTTGTCAGTACAATATCATATCTAAATATTGTACAAGTAAGAGCTCATATCATTATCAACTTTGCGATAATGTTCTCAAAACACATATTCCCTTGACGTAAATAGCTCAGAAGTTATATAATTTGTTTCAGAAGCCGATTACACTCTGGACGACTCATTTTGGAATGAAGAGAGCCCAGTTGGTAAGCTCCTATGATATATTTTATTTTATTTCCCCAAAGGTATAGGTAACGTGATGGATTATAGGATTATCTTAAATTGGAATCTCTCTAGCCCGAAATACGTTATTATGTGATTTTAGGACCATTATTGGTTTCTTTTCCTCGGAATTCAGGTAATTGTGGAGCTAAATCGAGAATAAGAAAGATACCCTGTTAGATGATAACAGTAATTCATTAACCAGAGATATTAAAAAATATAGATATCAAAAACTATAACACAATAAAAGCGCCCTTATAAAATATAATACAATGAAAGGGTATTGTAGGTGTATAATAATTGTCTAAAGGAGGGGGTGACCAAAAATTTTTATCGAACTAAAAGTAGACCTAATCCATACTATATATATATATATATTTTCATATATATACACATAATTAATCTAAGTTAGTATCGAAAAACTAAGCTGTTTGTATCGATTCTAAGATTCACTATACGCACTGACATAATAGCGCAACCTTAAATACATTTAATGAATATAAAAAAATACAAAATCACCTAACGTTTACAAATAAAAAAGTAATCTGTACGTTTCTGTGCGCTTAGTCTACATATTTTTTATAATTTCATAACTAAAAAGTAAGTTTATGCATTTGGAATAATATTTTTTTATATATATTTTTGTTGACGTGAAGAACAAAACCTCACTTTTCCATTTTTGAAAATTTAGTTTTTCTTTTTTTTTTGGGCAAAAAATGATAATTTGATTGAATGAAGCATGTAAGTAAAACCTTGTCAGAAATACCTCTTTACCTTTATAAATTTTTATTTGAATTCGAGAGTTTCGAACAAAACCACACTTTTCCGTTGAAAAAGAGAAATTCCGACGAGAGATTTTTATGTATTCTCTTAAATTTGAAAAACTGGAAATGTGAGGTTTTGTTCTTAACCTCCTCATATAGACTTTCAACGGTCTATGGACAGTCCAACTGTTTTTACTTAACAAAAACCTTCATATAACTTGCCTTGTAAGTTTGGGTCAAATCATGCAATTCAATAAAAAAATTAAACAGTTATCCCAGACTGATTGAACTGAAATTTTGTATACACGTTTAGTATATACAAAATTATTCTTCTAGGCAAGCGTGCTCCACCGTAGACCGCATCGTCGCTTAACATCAGGCGAGATGGCGGCCAAGCGCAAGCCTATCTATTATTAAAAAAAAAAAAAAAAAAAAAAATTGTTTGGATGACAATGACAATGGTTAGTTGAGGTCATTATTAATTTAATATGGCGGTCTCCCAAAGATGGCGGACCAGTTATATTTTATGCACCCCAATAATAAGGGTATCAAATGAAACGGGTTTCTGAGAAAAATACGAAAAATAAAATTACCTTACACTAAATCCAATATGGCGGACGCCTAAAAGTTTTTTTTTGTTTTTTTTTTTTTGTTGGTAATAGTGTAAGTAGTGTTAGTTGTGGTGTAGGTACTTGTTTTTTCTTTAGTTAATAAAGGCACTTAGCTATAAAAAAAAAGATTAAATTTTGTACTAGACCCAACATCTATATTTTTAAATCAATGTCGTGAACAATACATATTTATTACTTGAAAAACTATATAATTATATTGACCAAAATCTATCGATTGTCATATCGGATAAAAAAAAGTCCATTTGTCGCGTGGAATGAGCGACAAATGGAAAATGAGGGAAAATGACAAAGTGTGGGATTGTGGTGAAACGTTGCCTGGATACGAATCAGTCCAGAATCATCGGACCTCTGGAGTACAAGGGTCCTCTTGATGGAATTGAATGATTTGAATGTACCTATCCTGTGCTAAGGGGATGTGGAAAATAAACTAATTATTATATTTTAGGTTACAATGCGTTTACTTGTTAAAATATTCTATTACAAATTGTTACAAACTAATCCTAATCCTGAGATGGCTGATGGCGATTGGTTAAAGGAAAGCTGGCGCACTTCTGCGCGTCGGCATCAAAAATTGGGAAAAAAACTACGACGTGGAAAATAAGTGAATAATGAAAATAGGTTATCTGTATTCCTGCTTGTGCGAGGTGGCTTCCACAAGATCATCTCAAGCTGAATCAGGAACACTCGATGTAGCTCTGGAGTATAAGTTATCCAATCTTCATCTCAAAAAAATCATCTAATTTCCTCCAAGGCGTGGCCGTGACGTGGTCTTCAAAAAAACGTTTTCAAAATAGTGCCCATCTTGGTTTCGAGCTGAAAATTTGACTCCTTCGTTCCCGTAGGGAAACTGCGGTAATCTTCTTCAAGTTATCATGTTAAAAAACGAAGAAATTAATAAAATGTGATTCCAGTCGATCCAGCTGCTCCGCTGGACGTCGTGAGAATGCCGGCCATCAAAATGGCTTCCTGCATCTCCTTTCTCTTTCTTGCTTACAGAAAAATGGCTTGAGTGCGAGCGAGTCGGCGCACAAGATGTCTCCATAATTATGTAGCGTTCAACAGATAATAAATACAATTTTGTTTTTAGCTATCCGATTAATTATAAATTTAAATATTGATTTTAATATTAGTTCACAATTCCAAAATAAATGCCTAAATGTAAATCTATGTACATTGTTTTGTTTATATAAGTGAAAATAGTAACATGCCATTTTAAAATAGTTCCTAGCGTTTCTGTAAGAGCAAAGTCACAAGATATCCAAGCGCCAATTTGCCGCCAGGAGTAAAATATATTATGTTATATGACACGATATATAACGATATTCAATGTGCGATAACTGCTATATGGTGTTTAAATATTCACATCATCACATCATCAGCCATTAAATGTCCACTGCTGAACAAGGCCTCCCTCTTAGAGAGGGGTGTTGCCATAATCCCCACGCTTGGCAGGCGGCTTGGAGATCGAATTATTCAATATATCAGTAATCTAGTTATTTATCATTGTATTTTGTTCAAATAAAATAGAATTAGTTTGATCCAATATTTTAGTATCTGATAAAAAGAAACCTGACATGCTTTTTATTTTTTTTTGTAAATTTTGGTAAAAATAAACGATTTTGACAATATTTTAATATGTAGGTACATCATTTTAACGTTAAATAAAACTATTAAAAAACACATTTGCACGCCGCATCTGTCAAGGACAAGCTGAGGTTCAATATTTCAATTTGTTTGACCATAAAGGCTTCTTTGTAAATAAATAGATAGATAGATAGATAGAAACTCTTTATTGTGTACACCAGAAATAAAAATTACAACACGATAGAAAACACTTACGAGCTAGTGCCACAAGTGGCGGCCTTATCGCTAAAAGCGATATATGTGTGTCATGAACGTAGTATTTGGTATTTTTCCTTTTACGACCCAAAAAGATCTGACTGACTCATTTTAAATCAGTAGGTCAAGCTCAATACGTACACCAAAACAACCCTTACAGAAATACTGTCTTTGTATTTCCAAGCCCGTCATAATTATGATCCCTGAAATTAGTCCGGCAACGAATTGTAAAAACGTGCATCTACCGGACGTCCCGGGCGTCGCTCGTTTATCACGGACAAAACCGGGAAGCGAGCCATAACCGGGACGCCAAACCGGGACGGGGCCTTAACTGGGACGATACTGGCAACCGGGCAATAACCGGGACATAAGCATCGTAGCGGCGGCGTAATAATGAATTTTTTAACCGCCTTTTTATTATAACAGGTAAGGAGTTGGGATTAGGGCAGTGTAAATAATAGATAAACCTTTATTCTAAGAGATAAACATTGTAAATGGTCCGGCGCAGTTTTTTTGCATATCTGTGGCAATTCACTTCTGTTTGCGGTTCGGGTTGCCATGTAAAAATCCTATTTCAATTCAGATTATTGTTGTTTGCTTTGCATAGAAATTGCACTCGGTAGCCATCTAAATATTCTGTTATAAATGGGTTTCTTTGAATGAAATACTGCGTCGTAACATTTTGAAAAAATACGAATGTTACAGAATCTTGATTTTACCTTTTTCATAAAAATATCTGCTGCAGGAATGTAACAAACAATATTTTGAAAAAGTTTTTGAGCAATTTTTTCTACTCATAGGTACAGAGTCGTACATTTGCCAAGTAGCTTATCAGCAGCAGAGCGATGTTGGCCGAACAGTTGCATGTGTGCTTTACAATCTGACGGCACCCAGTTCGATCCTCAACTCTGTACCAATGATGTTCTTTGTACAAGTTCTGCATCAATTATTTTTATTTTATTCTATACTAGCTGACCTGACAGACGTTATCCTGTCTTAGAACTGTCAAACACGCAAAGTTAACATTTTAAATCTTATTTTTTTTACACCTTAGGTTACATTATTGCAATTTTAGTATGGATTCCTATTTTTTTTGTAAATATAATATAGCCTATGTCTCCCAGGGATATTGTAGCTTCCCAACAGTGAAAGAATTTTTCAAATAGGTTCAGTAGTTTCAGAGCCTATAGAATAGGCTCTGAAACTACTGAAACAAACAAACAAACAATCAAATCTTTCCTCGTTATAATATTAGTATAGACGTATAGATTACAGCGTAGGCACCTAACATGTATTGTTAGTCAGTGCGGGGTGAATCTGTGTGCCAAGACAAACCTTTCGTGGTTTTTTGGTGCTACATTTTTGTAAATCGTATGTGAACAATGTGTTGATTAAACAATAAAAACAAAAAAAAAATAGTACCTAAAAAAATTATAGGCAGTTTCTTCGATGCCATCGTTTAAAATGGTGAAGGAAAACATCGCGAGGTAGATATGTCCAAGATCCTCAAACGTTCAAAGACCAATATGCACTAGGCCAGCATGGTGGATTTGGCTATTCTCTCTCTGAGAGAAGGCCTCAGGCCTTCTCTCAGAGAGATAATAACAGCAGTAAGAATAATAGATAGGCTGAAATGATGAAGATTTCGGAGAGTGTGCATCGAATCTGCGTGATCCCTCGTGCCCATATTTCTATCGGACTGCCAGAGTGGGTACGAAATGGCGACACGCTTCATCGTCGATATTCCGTAAGCCCGTACAAAGCGTTTTGATTCCACTTTTATTGTGCAAACTGCTAGTCTGTAGAATGCGCTGCCTGAATGGATTTTCCCCGATAGTTACAATCTTGGATTCTTCAAGTGGCAAGTGAATTGGTTTCTTCTGCAAGCATGCGCCGTCGTAGACTGCATCATAACTTTTAAGAAACTTTTCAGTATCATCATAAGATAAGGATAGAAGCTACTTTTGAAGAATGCGCTTTGCCTGTACCAACTACTATTTTTGACTGTACCAACTTTTATTTTGCAAACAATGTGTTCATAATAATGTATGTGTGTATACGAACGAATATTGGGTTACTTACTGAAAATTCGCATCGCCACATCAAACGTTTTATATGAAACCGGTATCCCTGTATGGAGCTATTTTATCTGGTTCTCACTGCTTTGAACCGGTTTCCGGCAACTATTCGGGTTACATGTAAGTATACCTACTTATCTTTTTTGTTGATACTATACTGCCATGCAATGTGTGTAGTAATTAGAGCTTCTTGTTTGATAACTTTGATTATGGACATGTACATTGTCAAAGGTTGATAACTAGTAATGTTTTAAATAGCATATGAGGAGGTGAAGAACTAAACCTCACTTTTCCACTTTTGAAAATTTCGTTTTTTTTTTCTTTGAGCAAAAAATTATAAATTGATTGAAGCATGTAAGTAAAACCTTGTCAAAAACACCTCTTTTCCTATATAAAATTTCATTTGAAATCGAGAGTTTCGAACGAAACCAAAACTTTTCCGTTGAAAAAGAGAAATTCCGTCGAGACATTTTTATGCATTCTCTTAAATTTGAAAAACTGGAAATGTGAGGTTTTGTTCTTCACCTCCTCATATGCTGTCGAGTCCGTTATATTAGTAAACGTATCTAGGTGACCATATTTCTATCGGACTGCCAGCGTGGGCACGAAAAACCGACATCGTTTTATGGTTGATATTCCGAAAACCCCTATGAAGCGCTTTGATTCCATATTTATTGTGCGAACTACTAGTCTGTGGAACTCGCTGCCTGGCCCGCGATTCTACTAAAGAAATTGTTTTTAAATTTTAGTTAGTGTGTTAGTGTGGTGCTGTAGATGGACCGACGACATTGTGAGAGTCACTGGCATCCAGTGGATGTAAAAGAGGGGCTGTCGGTCAGTGTGGAGGTTAGATAGATAGATAGATAAACTCTTTATTGTTCACACCACACATTTCGTACAGATGATAAAACAGCTTAAAAACTAGTGCAACAATCGCACGGGGTATTGTAGGTGTCTATAGGCAGCGGTGACCACTTACCATCAGGTGGCCCGTAGCTTGTTTGCCACTTATTCTATTAAAAAAAAAAATTAAAAAAAAAGTTGGCCTTATCGCTAAGAGTGATATCTTCCAGACAACCTTAGGATGGAGAGGATTTATACAGGAGGTTAAAGGGGGAGGCCCCCCTTTAATCTTCACACTGGCTCAACCTATTTTTATTTTTTTTACATCGGACTAGGCTAACGTTTGACCGCGTTTAATTTATTTAATTCATACAGAAACACCAACAGTACACATATTAAATAATACAAATAACACTCATTTATAATTGATACAGTTCTGATATGTGCACCTTTAACAGGTGTTTACAACGTTCACCATAATCATCATCAACCTCTGGCTGATGATGATTATGGTGTGATGTTAAACTCAACATAATAGTAGGTATAACTAACTCGAGTGTTCGGTGATGTAACAAGTTGAAGCGTCACAGAGCGCCGGCACAGAGAGCATGCATGCGTGAGCCGCACGCCCCTTGGTTTCCACACTCGGCTGGCTGCCGCCTGGATCCTCTGTCATTATGTACTCACACTACTACCTAACTACTACTACTAGTGTGTGCGTTTTCACATATTACAATTTCTTTATATTCTACTAGCAGTCCGCTCCAGCTTCGCACGGGTATAGATTATAGCCTATGTCACCCGAGAATAGTGTAATTCCCAACAGTGAAAGAATTTTTCAAATCGGTTCAGTAGTTTCGGAGCCTATTCAATGCAAACAAACAAACTATCAAATCTTTCCTCTTTATAATATTAGTATAAATAATACATTTTCAAGTATAGCCTGGACATTTGAGAGGCATTGGCTATTATGTCTTCTGTGGCATTGGTGCGGCCAAAACCAATAATACCAAGAGAGAATCTCTACATAGTACAAATTAAAGTCGGTTTCCGCGTCTGTCTGTATGGCCGCTATCTCCTAAACCACACAACGGATTTTGATGCGGTTTTCACCATCAGTTAGATACATTTCCACGGAAGGTTTATATATATAACTAGTGATCCGCCCCGGCTTCACACGTAAATTACACCCGTGCGAAGCCGGGCAGGCGGGTCGCTAGTTTAATATAAAATAGAATTATGGAATGTGTGTGAATGGGAATATGAATCTATTGTACAGTAACAAAACACACATCACCATTTAAATCCTCCCATTTGTTAAACACCATTATGCCACACAACCTAGACACAGACACAATAAGAATAGGTTTTAGGAGTTAGGTTTCCTATAAATCTCTATCTATTTATATTTTTCAGGCTATTTAACTCATTTATATTGATTTATTATATTCATTGTTTAATTGTTTTTTATTTTTCTGTACACCAGAAGACGTCCACTGCTGAACATAGGCCTCCCCCTTTAACCTCCACACTGAACGACAGCCTGCCTTTTGCATCCACTGGATGCCCGTGACTCTCACTATGTCGTCGGTCCATGTAGTACGAGGCCTAACTACGCTGCGTCTTCCGGTTCGTGGTCTCCACTCAAGAACCTTTCTTCTCCATCGGTTATCGGTTCTTCGAGCGATGTGGCCTGCCCATTGCCACTTCAACTTGCATATTTTAACAGCTATGTCGGTGACTCTGGTTCTTTGGCGAATATCAACGTTTCGGATTCTATCGCGCAAAGAAACTCCGAGCATAGCTCTCTCCATTGCCCGCTTTGTGACTCTTATGTGTGTATTATCTGTGTGTGTGTGTGTGAGTTTTTCCAAAAAGCCAACAGTTAAATTGCCAAATATGTAGTCTGTACTAATATTATAAAGAGGAAAGATTTGATTGTTTGTTTGTTTGCATTGAATAGGCTCCGAAACTAGTGAACTGATTAGAAAAATTATTTCACTGACGAGAAGCTGCACTATCCCCGGGTGACATAGGCTATAATCTTTACCCGTGCGAAGCTGGGGCGGACCGCTAGTCTTCAATATAAATAAATACCAACAAATTAAATCAGTAAACCATAATAAATATCTTCTAATCAAACGAATCGTTTCCCCATTACCTCTACATACGAGAGTCCTTATTCTAGAACGTCCCGTATCGAATCGATTCAGAATCGATTAGTCTCCGAAGCACGTAGAGTGCGCGTGGTCGCGTGTGTGAATGATCAAATTTACATCGCGAATGCATTGACATGTAAATTGTAGTACAAGACGGCGGCGTGCTACGGGCAGTCGACGCGACACGATTGTCATAATCTCGACATGAACGCGAGTTGGAATGCCAGAATAGGAAGTTAGTTGGACAGATGAGCTTAACATACATTACATACATACATTACATTACGGATACATTTCGGAGAGTGTGCTACAGATCTGCACGATCTAATTCCCTCCTGCCCATTTTTCTAACGGACTGCCAGAGCGGGCACGAAAAATCGTCACCGCTTAATGGTTGATATTCCGAGAACCCGTACGAAGCGCTTTGATTCCACATTTATTATGCGAACTGCTAGTCTGTGGAATTCGCTGCCTGAATGGGTGTTCCCCGATGGTTACAATCTGGGTGTCTTCAAATCACGAGTGAATCGGTTCCTTCTAGGCAAGCGTGCTCCAACGAAGGTCTTGGTCAAAGGCAAGCCTATTATTTATTTAAAAAAAAAAACTGGTCAGTATTATTCCTTTTTAGGGTTCCGTACCCAAAGGGTAAAAACGGGACCCTATAACTAAGCCTACGATATCTGTCTGTCTGTCCTACCTATTAAAGGCTGTATCTTTCGAACCGTAATAGATAGCCAGTTGAAATTTTCACAGAATATGTATTGTTACGTTAAATTAACAATACATATTCGGTGTGGTGGTTTTACTCATGGTATAATAATATACTTCGCCAGGTATAGCCCTCCGAGAAATAATGTAACGTGGGCATCCCGCAATGATGTCATCAATGTCATGGATACACGTACACGTGCATAAGCAAGAGCAGAATAAGTAATTTACAACAAGTTCGAGAGAGATGACGATTCACAAAACATTGGTGGACTCTCTATAATTTTCTGTGTTAACAGTAGAGTGAAATTATAACTCCCAAATATTCGTATATTACCTGTGGGAATCCAATAAATCAATGTGGTTTAGATAAAATTGTGTTTAATATATTCAATTCCCGGTAAGCCCGGTAGGACCCGGGTATGTCCTAAAACTGCGCGGAAAGCGACTTTAATTTATATAGAGATGTTACAGGTCACTAGTTTAAGTGATAAAATGTCAATAAGAACGTGCATGTCCCGCGAGATCGAATTCCTAACTCCGAAGCGCTAATATTTCGAAGGGATCAAAGCCAGGGACTGCGAGCGACACTCGATAAAGGCTTCCGTAAATAGAAATAGTTTCCGAACAAAGCCCCGAAAAACGTTTCTATTTACCATACATGTGTTGCTTGTTTTGTCTTCTTCGCGAAATACGCGATTCAAATGGTGAAAGAATTTTTAAAATCAGTCCAGTACTTTTTGAGCCAATTCGTTACAAACATACATACAAATCTTTTCTCTTTATAATATTATTAGTATATTAGTATTAGTATAGAAGTATAAATAAATAAATATCTGGGACATTTTTGCACACACGGTCATCTGACCCCAAACTAAGCAAAGCTTGTGATATGGCTGCCAGAGACTGATATACATATATATATAGTTTTAAATTCATACTTAAATAGATATTAACACCCATACATAGAACAAACACAAATGTTCATCACACAAATGTTTGTCCTAGATGGGAATCGAACCCACGCCCCCAAGCACAGAAGATAGGTTCACTACCAACTGAGCCACCGGGGCAGTCGTATTAAGTATAGAAGTATAGATATAGATAGTATAGATAAAGTTGCATACATGGTCGTAAGAATGGAGACGTATCTCATGTCCGTGTACGTGTCATCTGTACGTGTAATAGTACGTCACTACGGAAATAACTAATTCGATCTGTCTCCTCACCGGTAACAGGGGGACAAACCGAGTTTTTTTTTCTCTGTTTGCCCCTCTTAGGGGACAGAGCAGGGGATAGACTGGAATAATCTGCTTTGTGCATCTAGTCAATTTCTTTGACTCGTTTCATGCCATGTATATTGACAACTGGTAGTGGGCTTGAGCATTTGGATTGTCTTTAGACCTTCAACGGTCTATGGGCAGTCTAACTGTATTTGTAGTTTTAGTTTTAGCTTATATTTTGTTTAGTTAATAAAGGCGCTAGCCCAGGAAAAAAAAAATTATATTGACTAATTCCCAACTCGTCCAATCCGTTTGTATAGCACAAAATATTTTTTCTTAATAGAACCAAATTTTCTTTAATCAATAACTGCTAGCGAAACGATGAACTAAAAAATTTAATTCCGGTACAATGATGAAGCTTTATAATGCTTTAGAATTGTTGATTATTGATGCGGAACCATCGAAATTGGTTTTGTATGTGTTGCTTCAATATCTATTTGAAAGATTGGTGGCAGAAATAATATCATTTCAACTAGCAGTGGCGTATGGTTTTATCCGCTAAATATTGAAGTTAAAACGTGTTTATTAGGATTGTCATTAAACCCTGATATATTACAAAAATCTATTTTGTATCATAGGGGTAAATTTTACCTTCTTCTACATATACATTTTAGTGTTAATAATTCTTTATTTTAAAAATAATGTATTGTTTGTAGTAATTAATATTAAAAATTTAAGATTTAGTACTTTAATATAGTAATATAAAGTTTTAACAAATTGTAAAATTTAATGATTTTAGAATCCATTAATATATAATTTATATTATATAAATAGTATTGCTTTTTAATATCATCATCATCATTTCAGCCATAGGACGTCCACTGCTGGACATAGGCCTCCCCCATGGATCTCCAAAAGGGCCGGTTGGAAGCGGCCTGCATCCAGCGTTTCCCTGCGGTCTCTTTTAGGTCGTCTGTCCATCTTGTGGGTGGACGTCCTACGCTGCGCTTACCAGTCCGTGGTCTCCATTCCAGAACCTTTCGGCCCCATCGGCCATCTGTTCTGTGTGATATGTGCCCTGCCCACTGCCACTTAAACTTGCTAATCCGGTGGGCTATGTCGGTGACTTTCGTTCGTCTACGGATCTCCTCATTTCGGATTCGATCTCGTAGAAAAACCCCGAGCATAGCCCTCTCCATAGCTCGTTGTGCTACTTTGAGCTTCCTTATGAGGCCCATAGTTAGAGACCACGTTTCAGTGCCTTATGTCATCACTGGTAACACACTTGCTTTTTAATAATACTATTTTAATTATTATTGCGCGCTGAGCACTTTATTTTGTGGGTATTGGTCACGCTCGGCTATTTAACGCTCGTTCGGGTAAAGTCGGCTCAAGTCCACTTTACTTTTTGAGGGACCGAGAGAGATATAGGCAACCTTGGTGAAGTTTTCACTACTGTCGTGTGGCCCACACTTATTTTTAAATTTAATTATATGCTTTATTTTTCACCTCCAACTCGCCTGATGTGAAATGATTATGCAATGTACAAACGCTTGCCTAGAGAAAACTGCGCTAAATTAGACTTATCTTTTGCATCACTCACTTTTTTGAGACAACCGTTTCACAAAAATGAAGAATTATTTTTGCAAGTGTCAAAAACATGAACCGTGAATGGTTCCAAAAGCGACCTTTGTAATTTGCATGTTAGCAAACTTTGTATTAAATTTTTATGTGACTTTATCGAGGTAGGAAGAGTTTGACTTTCGCTGTTTTGTGTAAGTTCAAATGTTTTGTGTAACTTCATATATTTTTTGTATAAGTTAAAACTGTCGGCGGCATTGTTAGCGGTTTCTCGTTTACGCGGGTTTTGTTCTCGGATGATGGATGTACTGGATTTGTTTTATGAGAGATTTTGTTTTTAGCCGCTTATTTGGTTTCGCACATTTTTTTCATTATCATTGTAGCGAAGTTAATGGAACTTTTTAAAATAGATTAACAACTTTTACTTGACACTGGATGTATTAGGTCCAAGTGGTTTTTTTAAGCAACAAACGTTTGGCTTGAATAAGGCTAAGCCTAAAAAGTCTGATAACTTAAAAGACGACATCGACATCGTTTTATGGGTGATATTCCGAGAGCCCGTACGAAGCGCTATGATTCCACATTTATTGTGCGAACTGCTAGTCTGTGGAATTCGCTGCCTGAATGGGTTTTCCCCGTTAGTTACAATCTGGGTGTCTTCAAGTCGAGAGTGAATCGGTTTCTTCTAGGTAAGCGTGCTCCATCGTAGACCGCATCGTCGCTTAACATCAGGCGAGATGGCGGCCAAGTGCAAGCCTATCAACTATTAAAAAAAGGCAGATACTTGTGATTAGGACACTACTTGTAACACTATCTCATAAGTAATTTCTATTTGTTTGTAATTTTTATTTCTGGTGTACAAAATATAGTTTCAATCTATCCAAAGCAGAAAAAAAAATTGCTGTCACAGGACGCCCAGCAAATACGAAACGTGACGGCATAAGAGAGCGTCATGTCGTTAGTCGTCACGGCATATGAGTCAGTTTTACTGCCAAGGCGCGCCTATAGATGTTTCACATCAAACACTAAATCAAAATCAGATTAACCGTTTAAGATCTATGATGAGAGAAAAAAAATACTATTTATACAAGTATAAATATACTAGCGGTCCGCCCCAGCTTCGCACGGGTATATATTATAGCCATGTCACCCGAGGATAGTGTAGCTTCCCGTCAGTGAAATAATTTTTCAAGTCGGTTCAGTAGTTTCGGAGCCTATTCAATGCAAACAAACAAACAAACAATCAAATCTTTTCTCTTTATAATATTACTAGCGGTCTGCCCCTGCTTCGCACGGGTATAGATTATAGCCTATGTCACCCGGGGATAGTGTAGCTTCCCAACAGTGAAATAATTTTTCAAATCGGTTAAGTAGTTTCGGAGCCTATTCAATGCAAATGCAAACAAATAAACAAAAAAACAAACAATCAAATCTTTCTTCTTTATAATATTAGTATAGATATAGATATCATCATTTCAGCCATAGGACGTCCACTGCTGGACATAGGCCTCCCCCATCGATCTCCAAAAGGGCCGGTTGGAAGCGGCCTGCATCCAGCGTTTCCCTGCGGTCTCTTTTAGGTCGTCTGTCCATTTTGTGGGTGGACGTCCTACGCCTCGCTTACCAGTCTGTGGTCTCCATTCCAGAACCTTTCGGCTCCATCGGCCATCTGTTCTGCGTGATATGTGCCCTGCCCACTGCCACTTTAACTTGCTAACCCGGTGGGCTATGTCGGTGACTTTCGTTCGTCTACGGATCTCCTCATTTCGGATTCGATCTCGTAGAGAAACCCCGAGCATAGCCCTCTCCATAGCTCGTTGTGCTACTTTGAGCTTGCTTATGAGGCCCATAGTGAGAGACTACGTTTCAGTGCCGTATGTCATCACTGGTAACGCACACTGGTCGATATAGATATAGTACAGATAATTTGAGAGAGAACATTCGATATTTAGCAAAAATTAGCCGTTTCTCAATAGGCGGCATTTCTCGTGTAACCTTTATTTCATGAGAATAAAGGCAGCTCTTCAGGTTTCAGTCGCTTTCATGGCGCTGCAACAAAGTGAATGGTCAAGGGTGACGCTCTTTGCCCTCCAACCTACACCCTTTGTGCTGGGTAGGGGTAGCGTTACAGGATATATAAGTAGGTAGATATGACATTTCACAGTTTCAAACTAGATATTAAAAGCGAGAAAAGTGTTGTACAACTAAGAGCATTTATATGGCAACGAAAATTAATTAACATATTTATTTTTTATTGTTTATTTATTCTCCACGGACTCCTGGGTCCGTGCCCTCTGTCAACTTTTAACATATATTTTTTTAACTATATATGATATAACATATAACTAATGACTATTTATTTCGATACTTTCACGGGTTTAGCCCGGACCTTTGAGAGGCATTGGGGGGGCCGAAGCCAACACCAAGAGGCCCTGTTGAATAAAAAATACAATTATGGGGTTTGTATAAAATGGAATATAAAACTATTGTACAATATGGTATAAAAAATCTGGGCTATTGAGGTGAACAACTTGTGGATAGGAAAACAGATCTATAGAATGAGATACGGCACCTGCCTTATCCTGTCTCATCTCAAAATAAATTTAGGCAGGTGATGACTTGCCACCCACTAAATGGGCCCCCCATAATGGCGCCGCATCTTGGCACCGGAGGGGCAACAATGGCGTGGGTGGCTTAGGGTGTCGAGAGGTGTGCTGCACTTTCACTAAGAGCTACTCGCGGCGTTATGCCCTTTAACACTTCCACCCTGGAGCTTAGGTTCTTAGCTCTTGCGGTTTCCACCCCCAGACGGCCGGTTAAGGCAAGCCAGGGGTCAGGGTCTCTGGGGTTTTAGACCCATGGAATCGGGGTACGCGGTGTCGCCACTAACCGACGGCTCGCCATAAAGCCGCCCCTGCGTTTTAAGTGTTAATGACTATTATTATTAACATTATTATTCACGGTATTTATTTTTATCTTAATTTTTAAGTTTTTCACATTAAATAAATAATAAAAAATATATTATTATTATTAACTTATTAGGGTTCCGTACCCAAAGGGTATAACGGGACCCTATTACTAAGCCTACGATATCTGTCTGTCTGTCTCTCTGGCCGTCGGTACTACCTATCAACGGCTGTATCTTTCGAACCGTAATAAATATCCAGTTGAAATTTTTACATAATATGTAAAGTTATGCTAGGAGTTTCTTTGCGCGATAGAATCTGAAACGTGGACATTCGCCAAAGAACCAGAGTCACCAACATAGCTGTTAAAATTTGCAAGTTGAAGTGGCAACGGGCTGGCCACATCGCTCGAAGAACCGATAAACGATGGGGAAGAAAGGTTCTTGAGTGGAGACCACGAACCGGAAGACGCAGCGTAGGGAGGCCTCCCACTAGATGGACCCACGACATTGTGAGATTCGCGGGCATCCAGTGGATGCAAAAGGCAGGCTGTCGTTCAGTGTGGAGGTTAAAGGGGGAGGCCTATGTTCAGCAGTGGACGTCTTCTGGCTGATGATGATGTAAAGTTACGGCGGATTATCTAAGAAATAATAAAAAAAACGAAAAGTAAAATTGAACAAACGTATTTTTCAGCGTATTTTTGTTTCACCTCTAATATAAAAACAGTAATATGTACAAGCGTTAAATTTGGCATGATTATAGTACACGTTCTAAAGTATAACAACACATAATAAATAATGACCAAGTGCGAGTCGGTGATAAATTTCTGTTCAATATAATTTCGTTAATGAATCTTGTGTTGGTACGAAACCCTCAGTGCACGAGCTCGACTCGCACTTGGCCGGTTTATTACCTAAAATTGTCTCACGGGGCTATTCGAGTTCGTTATTAAATCTTCGTTACATTTTTATAATAGATGCTAAATTAAAATAACAATTTACGGGCATAATAACTAACGTTAAATCCCAGGTTACCACTAAAATACAGATGGATCGTAGCACCTCTACGGCGTAGCATCCACAGCAGTGTAGCACCTCGGCGTAGAGGCGTAGCAACCAAATCGCGCAGGGTGTTCAGATTTATTGATTTCGTGAGCGCTCCCCTAAGCTATTGAGATGCTAATACGCCACCGTTCGAACAACAAACAGCCTTACCACCCTAATAATAATGTCTAAATCACCCGGCATCGACATGATGAGTCAATGAAAGCTTGCTGAATAAATTGTTATGTATTTACCGCGTGACATGACAGGGTCTCATTACAATTTATGATGAGTCGGTATGTAAGTAAATTATGTTACGAATAACAAGAAAATATATTATTTTTCCGGCGGATGGGACGCCACTCTAATCCACTTTAAGGGCACTGAAGCGAGGCACATAAAAGTTGAATAACGAATCTTAAGGCGGTGCAAGTGTAAATGTACTTCGCAAATGTACCTAACTATAAGTTTAACAGTCTTATTCATTTTTGCATGCTGTGTTCACAGCTTTTAGAATGGACACTGAATGTCCCTAACATAATATATTTTGTAGTGTTAAAGGTGTCACATTCAATTAGTGAAACGATTAAATTAAAAAAAAAAAAAAAGAGTTTGTATTTTTTGTACTGACCCATTTTAAGTAAACCGTGTGATATCCTTGCTCTTTTTGTAATTTTTTTTTTCCTGGGCAAGTGCCTAATTAACTAAACAAAATACAAGCTAAAACTAAAACTACAAATACAGTTAGACTGCCCATAGACCGTTGAAGGTCTAAAGACAATCCAAATGGTCAAGCCCACTACCAGTTGGCAGCGTACCCAGCATGCTGGCGGCATTACCACGTTGAATGGCAATGCTTATGCGTTGAGCCAGAAACACGCCAGCATTTTGGTCACGCGTCGCATTAACCAGGCGCTTTTTGTTATTAGCAGGGAGAGCGGAAAAGCACCCCGTTATTATAAATGCGATAGTTTTTTGTATGCAAAATTTTAACTTTGTTTGTTCCCATTTAACTAAGGACCCAGGAACATTAAAGGAGTTTAATGACGTTACGTATTTCAGCAGTTTCTATTTGGATTAAATAAGAGGCTCATCAGAAACGAATCCCTTATTCAGACTAAGCTTATTAGTCTTTAACATCGGTGCATAGTTGCTAGACTATCGGTTTTTTATCGGATACATTTTGACAAGTGTGCATCGGCTCTGCATGATCTAATTTACTCCTGCTAATTTTTCTATTGGATGGTCAAAGTGGGCACGAAAAAGTGACTTCTCTTTATGGTAGATATTTCAATAGCCCGTTTGTAGCGCTTAGATTCCACTTTTATTGTGCCATCTGCTAGTTTGTGGAATTCGGCCTGAATAGGATTTCCCAGATAGTTATAATCTGGTTAAAAATAAACAATGTTAGGTACGTTTATTTTATTTTAAATGGAAAACAAATAGCTGCATTTTTTTTTATTCTTTATTTTATTTGAAGGAGTTTTGTCGATATTCGACCATGCCACTTCCGTAAGTCTAATAACATGATTAAACTATTTTTTTTACTTGCATACTATAACTAACTCATTACTTGGGATCGCTTAAAGCATCTATAGGCCATCTATAGGCCACGACGGCCCATAGGTACTTCAAGCGATCCCCAATTACATATTTATACATATAAATACTAAATTACCTAATCTGCTTAATAAACACAAGCGACGCAAATATGCTAACCTCGGCAGTGGTTATATATTTGAGGCGTTTGGGGTCGAGACATTGGGCCCTTGGGGAGCGGGAGCTCATCTCATTTTCAAAAATCTTTCAGAGCGCCTGGTTAATGCGACGCGAGACCAAAATGCTGGCGTGTTTCTGGCTCAACGCATAAGCATTGCCATTCAACGTGGTAATGCCGCCAGCATGCTGGGTACGCTGCCAACTGGTAGTGGGCTTGAGCATTTGGATTGTCTTTAGACCTTCAACGGTCTATGGGCAGTCTAACTGTATTTGTAGTTTTAGTTTTAGCTTGTATTTTGTTTAGTTTATACAAACACAGTAAATCCTTACTAATATTATAAAAGCGAAAGTAACTCTGTCTCTCTGTCTGGATGTTTGTTCGTTTTTCACGACTAAACCGCTAAGCCGATCTTAACGATAGTGTACATCATATGGACGGATATAGGGTACTTATCCCAGAAAATGCAGGAAAATTGAAAAATCGCGGATAGCACCGCGGGACTCAGCTAGTATGATAGAAAGATTAGATAAATGATTGAAAAAAAGCCAAAAAAGAGCTTTCTGATCTTAACTAATCTCTTTAAATTCTATTCAAAATTTAACAGCTCAGCTAGTTGTTTATGTATATTTTGTCTTTATAGTACGGAAAAAACTCTGCCTTGGCACCAATTTCTCTCCGATTGACCTCATTCCAATAAAGTTTTACTCAAAGCAAAATCCAAACAAATTTTTTGTAAACTCTGATAAAGCTAAGCTGGTCCAGACCACCAAACCCATAGACCTATATCTAAGTAGACTTCACAAGCTTTCCAAGCTGTATTAAAACTAAGCGTGTACAATTTTTGGTAGCTAAACGTGAAAACAAATTTCTTTATTCTGTCGGCCAACTCTATATTTTGTGGTATTCTTACAGTGTTTTCTATCCAGTATTGCACAATTACCCATTTTCTTTTCAAACTGACACGTATTGTCGCGGCACAGATTGAGCAGACTGGTTTTAGCCTGACTCAATTACGACTGTTCGTCATAATTGTGTTGGAAATATGCAAGGTAGGTCGACTTGTGGCGTCTACTTGGATATAGGTCTGTGACCCCACCACAATCTTAACTTTAAATAGGACAAGTGAGCTGTGCCCCTAACTTGTAGATATACTGCGCAGTGTTAAGCTGGGCATTAAGGGGAAGGTAACCGCTTGAGAAAATAATTAATCTATATGTGTGGAGGGACAAACTAGACTCCTACTTAAAGGGCTGGACTCAAATTGCTCAAAACAGAGAGAAATTGGAGGAAAGGGAAGCCTTTGCCCTAGTGGGATGATTTAGGTTAATAATTATATAGTTATAAAAATAATGTGTGTTTTTATATATTCAATACTAGACTTGCGTTTGACCGCCAACTTGCCTGATGTTAAGATTGTAGTGTATGGCGGTACCTACATTAGTACATTATAATAACGTGTTGAAGTTTAACCGAGGGTAGGCGCCGGCGGGCGGCGGTCTGTTCTCATTCCGAATAAACCTGTGCTAAGTACGACAGTGTTTCTCATTACTCCCGTCATAACCAAATATTTCCCATGCTAAATATTTTGCATGCTGCGGTCTACGGTGGAGCACGCTTCACTTGTGATTTGAAGACATCCAGATCGTAACTATCGGGGAACAATTCAGGCAATGCATTCCACAGACTAGCAGTCCGCATAATAAAAGTGGAATCAAAGCGCTTCGCACGGGTTTTCGGAATATAAACTATATAGCGGTGTCGATTTTTTGTGTACACTCTGGATACAGCTTGACTGTTAGTGATAGTTTAAAATAGCTTGTTGAAAAAGAGCCACGGTACGACGCTCTTTTCCGACTTTTGGCAATTTTGCTCATTCTAGTTTAAGTGTGCCTACCTCCATGGTTAGCTTATAATTATAAAAATGGTGTTATAACCAAATAAAATGTTTTATGTAAGAAATCCTAGACACCGAAACACGATTAAGGATATTTCGCTCGATAGAAAAAATATATGAAAGTAGCACTGAATTGCGCTTTTATCCCTGTTTTTTGGATTAATTCACTTACATATTTATTTAATTATGTCTGCGATATCTTGATATATAGATTTCATAACTATAAAGGAAACCACAGAGATACATTTTATATTACAGCTATACTTTTCGAAATATATGAGAAAAACCCAAAAAATAGAAGTAGCGAAACGCACGACTGTGTGTGAGCGCCATGATTTTGCTCCACTAAATGCAACTTTAATACAATAAACCAAGGATTATGGTCATCTTTAGTAATAAGCGTTGCTTATAAGTGGAAAACCGTGCCTTAAATTAAACCAGAAGCGCTACCTTACTGCTTTGCTTCCAATTTCCAGTTTAAGAGTTTATATGTCGTGTACTTGGGTAGCGTTGCATCAATTTACGCGTTTATGGCAAACAGCAACAAATTCATATTTTGGTTATGAATAGTTAAGTATACAATTAAGTTAAATGTAATTTTGGAAATATGTATTGTGAAACTTTTCTTGATAGAATAATTCGGCGAAAACAGGCTTTCACAAACACGTTTTAAGTTTTTTCTCCGCGTCTGGAAGTTCGTAACAATTTATTTATTCATATTCTAATGGTCATTTGTATAATGGAATTTAATGTGAATTCCTTTTATTTAAAATTAATATAGTTCTTGAGTAATTTGACGTTTTTAGCATATGTCGCTTCCGTAATTTAGTTCTGAGGTGGGTGCGTATATATATCTTCCTGCAGGCGTAGATAGCATATTTTTGTCATTATTTCGTGCAGAGGCAAAACTTGAATTTGAGCTGACGGCATATCGACTCTTAAGTTCTAGACATGTTGTTAAGATTCCTTACTTGTCAGGGACGGTGGTTTTTTAATTTGTCACCATCAGAGCCGTCGCGGGCAGAAAATGCTCAATAACTCGTGGAAATGGCGCGAGAAAATTGTCTTTGGAAATAAGGGTTAGGTTAACAGGTTCTTATGGTGCGGAAGAAATGTTGTTGTCGATAGATTACAGATCGTTTGTTAGTGTCGTTAACTTAACGTTTAGAAGCAATCCCTGGCAAAACTGTTTTGTTTGTGTTTTTGAGTTTCTGTGTTGTTAGGGTTCCGTACCTCAAAAGGAAAAAAACGGTACCCTTTTAGGATCACTTTGTTGTCCGTCTGTCCGGAAATTTGTGTCAAATAGTCTGAGCTACGGTTTCTTTAAGCTTTGAAAAAAAATATTGCAAGTCTACGTGATCAAAAGATATGACCGTTTATGTCGCATATTTTCGCATATATGAAAAAAAAAATTGCAAGTGGTCTTGCAGCATATATAAAGAAAAAAATCCGAAAGTTGTTTATATGAAGTTATATCATATAAAAAATATTGTTTTGCAATTACAAACTCAAATTTTGTAGTCAGTATGTATAGAAGCACCTTATAGTCCACTTCAAAGTTAAGTTTGTCTAAAAAAGATAATTGTTTTTTTTTTTGGACTCACGCTCTGTGGGTTACGTCCAACGGAACTATCGGAGCACGAATCTTACTCGTACTTTTTTTATTATTAATAAACAATAGGCTTGTATTTGACCACCTCGCCTGAGGTGACGATGCGGTCTACGATGGAGCATGCTTGCCTGGAATAAACCGATTCTATGAAGACACCCAGATTTTAACTATCAGATTTTAGCAAGTCTTGTTGTACTTCAATGCCCTAAAAGCCCTTATATGACCTTAAGCAGCTTTATTACTCTTTGGAATGTAAGGTTCCTTAAAATTTGCTAAATAAAAAAATAGTACGTGGAGTCCCTCCGCGCGGAAGAAGTTATACTTTAACAAAGAACCCTAAAATTATAACTAGGGCAAAAATATCAACAATTTAAAAACATGCTTTTCTCGAGATTCGAACCTAGCTCCTTAAGCTTCTCAATCCATTAGCGACACCATTACACTACCGGTTCTGCTAATCGCAGTGCGAAAAAAGGATACACATTTCACAACCATACGAGAGAGAAAAATTCCTTCTCCATGGTAGTGTTAACGTGCGGTTATCCGAGTCGCGTAGGCAACAAAACGTTCCCTCAGCCCCCGCCAAGTTATAGCGACGATATATTTTTCCATGCTAGAGTTAGGACGCCCGCGGGTAGTGCAACGACAAAAACGAGCATAGGTTCGACCTCGATGACGCCTGGCGCGGCACTGAACGCGGCGCGCCAAAATTCTCGCGTCCTTTTTACGCTTTTAATTTCACTTAAAAACTACACTATTCACTATCAAAAATCTATCCAAATAATTTTTTTTTTAATAAAATTGCCTTTCAGTACATGCAATTTCCAGGTTGTTACGAGCTTTTATTAGAGCATAAAATGAAAAAAATAAACTATGTCGACTTTATTATTGAAACTGACGTGGTTTTCACACATTTTATTTATATTACACGGGAATTACTCACGTAAGATTAAGCCGGTTACTCCGACTATAGTTTCAACCGCATTAGACGGCCTTTTTCAAGGTGAATGCGCGCGCGCGGCTGCACAGAGCTACACGGCTTATAGTCGGAGTAACCGGCTTAATCTTACGTGAGTAATTCCCGTGTAACATAAATAAAATATGTCGACTTTGTTTTAAATTTTTTTTTGATCGAGGCAAGTTTATTCTGTCGTTTTTTGAACCAAATCATAAACTCTAACACAGATGTATCTGTGACATGTATTTTTTTCCAGCTGAAATAGTGTAATTCAACTGAATAAAATTGATTTAAAACCGTCAAATTTGGTATAAGAGCCTCTTAAACGTTTAATGCAACGTAACGTTGCAAGTCGCATAAGAAGTATAACTTCAAAAACCCTGTTCCTTTACAGTGGTTATCAAACCTATACGTAAATTATATCCATCCAATGGACTAATTTAGTTTCAATATTCCGCAAGTTATCCAAGAATCTAAATTTCATGGCACGTTTAGTGATTCAGCCGCCCTGCACGCTCCCTATCGCTAAATGCAGCGGCATGCATAATGCACACGTCATCTGCTGTAGCTTCAAGCGGTGTGCGCGCCACTGACAGCGGAAAGCGGCAAGCGCGAAATATTTCTTACTATTGTACATTTTATCTAATCATAATTTTTTTTTTTAAAAGAACCGACTTCATGACTATATCTACATTTACAAACTGAAACTAAAAAGTAGTTTAAGGCTTTTGAACACTATACTATAAATTGTTAAATATTACGACTGCATTACTTTGTATCCATGGTCATGAAAAATTTAACGAAAAAAAACAGGGCCCGGTCGCCATGGAGACACTTCTTTTTTTTTGTAGTTTGGTTCTAGGAACAGTTCCTCTATGTTTGCTGTTCAGTTGACAGCGTCGCTAGTGGAGAAAAAAGTATGAAATTCACCAAGAAATTACTGTAGTTCCAATTTTGCCCACCTTAACAGCTAAGTTGGTGGCACTGTACAATGTACATTGAATTCGTTGCTTATTATCATGTTTTTGTTGATATTTCAAAAAGCGCTAAATCAATGTCGATTAAAAAAATATGGGACCACCTATGAGATATGACCTACCAAACAAAAAAAGAATCATCAAAAACAATTGTAAATTGGCGGAGTAATCGCGTAACAAACATAGAAAAAAAAACATACAGTCGAATTGACCTCCTCCTTTTTGAAGTCGGTAAAAAAATCGACATCTCTGTGCCAGCTTCTGGGCCCGTAACTGTTCTAGCTAAGTAATGACAAGCATGTAACAACAATAGGCTTGTTGACTGGTATTTCTTTTATTACAAAAACGTAGCGTTCGAAGAATGCTTAGCAAGGGATATAAAAATTACAATAAACATACTGAAAAAATAATTTTAGTTAGCTGATAAATTTCTGATATATAAGCGGCTAATATTTTTGGTGAGCATTGATAGGGAATTCTCTGTGCCTTTTCCGCAAAGTGTTAGTGTCTGTAGTATTAGTGAGGGGCACGCAAGGCTAGACGTCATAACTAGCTAACTATAGCTCTATCTAGCATGAATTAAATTAAAATACTTATAGCTTAAATTTTGTTTTCGCTGATGGGCTGGCTTTATTTATTAGCTTTTATTTTTTTCTATGAGGTTATAAAAAAATATTAGACATTCTTATCATAGATGGCTTCGCCAATACTTATATTGGTTGCTTAAAACTAATTAAAGAATTTGGAACCAAACAAAAGTGACCGTAGTTCGGTGGTTAAGTTGTGCTTACACAGATCGTGGCGCAAGTTCAAATCCTCTCAGTCGTCAAATTATTAAATTTAAATCCTACCACGTACCAACAAACGTAGTAGTGTGTGAACGGAAGTGATGCATAAATGAATGGAGAGTGATAATATCGTTTTTTATCGGTGCTAACATAATACGTACCGCATCATCGCTTAATCAGGCGAGTTGGCGGTCAAACCTAAGCCTATTATTACATTTAAAAATAACTAGGTCAAAAACCGTTTTTC
This sequence comes from Agriopis marginaria, assembly GCA_932305915.1. Classification (NCBI taxonomy): domain Eukaryota; kingdom Metazoa; phylum Arthropoda; class Insecta; order Lepidoptera; family Geometridae; genus Agriopis; species Agriopis marginaria. The sequence goes on from OW029919.1 coordinate 1,410,001, forward strand.
CTATAGCTATACATTTCGTTTATGGTACATGATGTTTACGCATTGCTAGGTAACAAGTAACTGAATGCCAACTGCTGCACTGGCGCGTTTAGGCAGAGTTATAGGTATAGGCTGCGGTCAGCTGTTTATTTGATCTAAGCTCGTAACAATCTCTGCTAATCCTTGTAAATCTAAAAAAACATCTTAAGTAATTAAATCGCTATTTTAAAGAACAAACCCTTTGTCCGCCAACATAGCTTAGTATGTTAGCTATACTAAGTGTTATGTTACCTAAGGTCGGAAGGGAAATAATAACTTGTAATGAACAAAAGGAACTTATATTTATAGCTTTTTGTACATAGTGTGTTATATACACATACACATATAGTATGTGTTATATTTATGCAGGCCGCTTCCAACCGGCCCTTTTGGAGATCGATATGTATATCGATATATCCTATATATATCGATATCGATATATATAGGCCTATGTCCAGCAGTGGAAAATGATGTGTATAATTATGTGTGTGTGTGTGTAATACACATTACATAAATATTATAATTCAGTACATTTACAATAAAAATAAATATTTTTTATTTATGTATTCCAGTCAGATCCCATGAAGAGATACTACATGGCATCATTTATATGTATTTATTAGCTGTTTCCCGCGACTCTGTACTCCTAGACTTTCATATAAAATTTTAACCCCCGTTTGTCGCCATTAATTCGTTCCTTTCGCAAAATCTTAACTGACCGAACCTCTACACTCCATAAAGAAGCTACCTACCAAATTTCAGCTTCGTAGGTCAATTAGTTAGTAGTAGGTAGTTTTTGATATTTCGTGATGAGTCAGTGAGTGAAAGAGTTAATGAATTTTACTTTTATATAGATCATCATCATCATCATCATCATCAGCCAGAAGACGTCCACTGCTGAACATAGGCCTCCCCCTTTAACCTCCACACTGAACGACAGCCTGCCTTTTGCATCCACTGGATGCCCGCGACTCTCACAATGTCGTCGGTCCATGTAGTGGGAGGCCTCTACGATGCGTTGGTAGGGGGTGGTAGCGGGGCAACTGCCGGAGATTCCTAGCACCCCCTACTCCACCGTTACCTGGCCCGCTACCTGGGCCAGGGATAGAGGAGCTGCCGGGGACTGATACTTAGGTTTATTTTTACACCGGTTGAATCCTGCTTTTTATTTATAAAATGGGATAAATAAAAAATAAAAAAAAATGCTATGCTAGTCTACTAGCCAGTCTGCCAGTAAATAGTAATAAAGTAGGAGAATTTTGTACTTTTAATGGTAAAATGTAAGTAGTATGAATGCAATTCTCTACATAGTATAAATTGAAGTCACTTTCCGCGTCTGTCTGTCTGTCTGTATGGCCGTTAACTCCTCCTAAACCAAGCAACGGATTTTGATGCGGTTTTCACCATTAGTTAGATACATTTTCAAAGAAGGTTTATATATATAACCAGCGACCCGCCCCGGCTACGAACGTAAATTACACTCGTGCGAAGCCGGGCGGGCGGGTCGCTAGTTTAATATAATATGGACATTTTTAATGTGTATATATAATCGAGATGCAATTCCTATAGAGCCACAAGCTCTCAGTGAAAACAGTCAAAAAGCGTCCGAGCGTCGTTGTACATACATTGTATCAATTATATAGTTCGCAATGCCACATTTACTCCAATTTAGATGTTTTATCACTTACATAATGTTGAAAGTTAGTTGTCCGCTATGTCATCGTAGCTCTAGCAACACGCGGCGTTGTAGTCGGATCTCGGTTACCTTGTAACTATAACCAAAAAGTCATAGTCGTAATTCGTAGCTCGTGACTCTATATTTATTGTATCTCGATGGTCTATAATAAACGATATATTTTTTTTACCAGCATCACTTTTTATTAGATTAAAAAAAATTAAGAAAAAACATTTTCAATTAACAAAACAGTTTGAACAAACAGAACCATTCGCCCGATGTTTAGTTTATGGTCCTGCAGTTTATAGTACTTCAAGCGTCGCGGAGCCAAATAATGCTATATCTGATTATAACCTTCCTCGTAAAAGGTAGTTCTAACGCAATCTAAACACTCCTTTAATTTGTGTTTATTACGAAGGAAGTGGAGAGAAGAATACTAATTCTTTTGTGTTTGCGGTCGGCTCTTCGGATTCAAATTAAAAGTCTGCGCTTGGTTTTGAAAGTGAATAAAGCAGAGCTTTGTGGATCTTGAAAGAATTTGAATTTATTTCTCAATTGGAATTTCCGTTTTCTTTAGTTAAATAACGAATTTTCATTTAATATAATATTTATTATATGCTACTGGTGCAATGTGGGTAATTATTATCTTTAAAAAACTATTAAACGTGGATATTCGCCAAAGAACCAGAGTCACTGACTTAGCTGTTAAAATTTGCAAGTTGAAGTGGCAATGGGCAGGCCACATCGCTCGAAGAACCGATAACCGATGGGGAAGAAAGGTTCTGGAGTGGAGACCACGAACCGGAAGACGCAGTGTAGGGAGGCCTCCCACTAGATGGACCGACGACATTGTGAGAGTCGCGGGCATTCAGTTGATGCAAAAGGCAGGCTGTCGTTCAGTGTGGAGGTTAAAGGGGAGGCCTATGTTCAGCAGTGGACGTCTTCTGGCTGATGATGATGATGAACTATTAAAACTGTATTATGAAGGTGCCATAGCATATAGTTAGATATTATATGTATAACTCGTCACTCAATATCAGATGAAAATAAATCGAGCAGCTACCCTGCACTAAATGCTTTTTCCAGCAAACCTTTTATGGATTTTATATTCGGTAAAGTTCATATTTGCACTGAAAAACAATTTTAAAACTCTGAATGTACCTGAAATTTGTATTCACATGCATCACATCGTTCCCTCCACGTATAGTTAATTAAGCAATTCATCAAAACTGATCCAAACAAAACGCATTGTAAGCTTTGAATCGCAACCGTAGCGCCCGTACCGCCCAATGTAAGCTGACCTCTCGTTTCCAAAAATTGTAGTATACTTTAAGTAGCAAAGTAAATGCAAACGTGCACGTGTAAACGTGCCGAGAAGCTCATCAGCAACGAATCATTAGTCCGGACTAAGCTTGTTAGTCTTGAGCATCGACGTAAAGTTGCTAGTCTATCGGTTTTTATCGAATACATTTCGGAGGGTCTAATTCCCTCCTGCCCATTTTTCTATCGGACTGCCAGATAGGGTACGAAAAATCGTCACCACTTTATGGTTGATATTCGGAAAACCTGTACGAAGCGCTTTGATTCCACATTGTTTGTGCGAACTGCTAGTCTGTGGAATGCGCTGCCTGAATGGGTGTTCCCCGATGGTTACAATCTGGGTGTCTTCAAATCACGAGTGAATTGGTTCCTTCTAGGAAAGCGTGCTCCAACGTAGACCGCATCATCGCTTAACATCAGGCGAGATGGTGATCAAACGTAAGCATTATTATTTATAAAATAAATAAAAAAACATTGTTCAACTAATTTGATGCATTAGATCAGCTTAATGAGGCTTAGTAGGGGGTCTTTAGATGGCCTAACTAAATAATAAAATATTAAATATTAAAAACTTACTTATACTGAAACTACTTACAAAATTAAAAACTAATACTACTATATTAAACTAAATTAAATTAAATACGCTAAATAAAAATATATTATATTAAACTAAACTAATCTAATAAACCGCTGCCCGTTGGCATCGTACCCAAAATGCTGGCCTCATTGCCGCGTTGTATTACAATACTTACACGTTGCGCAAGATACCAACCAGCATTTTGGTCGCGAGATGCTTCGACCAGACGTTTAGATAAATCTTTGAAAATGTTTTTGGCACCCGACCCCCACGGACCCAAAGTTTCGACCCCAAAAGGCTAAAATTTTTGTAAGTAGTTTTAGGTTTTATTTTTGTTTCTTTTCTAAATATATGTAATTTTAAATTATATTAGGTAATTTTAAATGCACTTCGAGGAATATAATCTTTGGGATATTTATATAGTAGTTAAATTATAAGATAAAATAAATTATAGAAACACTTTTACTGTAAGAGATAGGTAAGTCATACTTTCGACGCATGTCTACGTAAGCTGGTTTAGTCTCTTAAATGCTTTTCGAGTTAAGGTATACTAAAACCGTCTGTTTATCTTAATTAAGTTGTAGCTCGTCTTTAAAATGCATGCTCTTTAATGGTGGTGGGAGATGAATGTTTAAGTAGAAGCTTATTTTAGCTGTGCAGCTTTTATAGCTTATTGCGTTTATGCTAGCGTTGGGAAGACATTCAGTTGTGAGAAAAAAAAACGATAAAAGATCTGAATATTTTCAAACGGCTGAACAGATTTTCATCAATCAAAGAGAACACTCTCGATCAAGTACCTTTCAAACAAACAAAAAACAGCCATTTGGAAGCTAGGATTTCATAGACACACACAAATACATCAGACGCGTTGGCGGACCAACACAAGCCTATTATTAATTTAAAAAAAAAACATCGATGCACAATTTAAACACACGTTAAACTTATAAGATAATATTAAATTTGTTTACCACAAATACAAATTAACTACAATTTAACAAAGTTATTATACAATATACACTGAAAATAAAGGAGAGTAACTATAACATGGGGTTCTTCAAAAAGGCTGTTAATAGAGTCTTGAAGGGTGGCAACGTATCTGTGATACCCTTGGTGTTGCAGGTATCCATAGGCGACGGTGACCGCTTACCATCAGGTGGCCCGTCAGCTTGTTTGCCACCTATGGCATAAAAAAACAATGAATTATCACCGAACTTACATATGTATGCCTAATTTCAGCTCAATCGGTGAATAAGTGGTCTAAAATCAGTTGCAAGATTTGTCCCACACATAAAAACGAACATACTATAAATAAATAAAAATATTCGGGACATTTTTGCACACACGGTCATCTGACCCCAAACTAAGCAAAGCTTGTAATATGGCTGCCAGAAACTGATATACGTACATATATATTTTTAAATACATACTTAAATAGATATTAACACCCAGACATAGAACAAACACAAATGTTCATCACACAAATGTTTGTCCTAGATGGGAATCGAACCCACGCCCCCAAGCACAGAAGATAGGTTCACTACCAACTGAGCCACCGGGGCAGTCAAACAGGGCAAGTTAAATATAAGCTTGTAAAAAAAGGCTTATGACGTATGGGTGTAGAAAGGTAGGTAAAATGAGTTGAATAAATAATTAAAAGTACTTACATTGGGAGCCAGATGCTACTGTACGTACGTCGTACGTGCCTGAGTAAGTACCTCTTTCTCTAAACAAGGTACTCAGCAAATGTTCCAAGTAAACAACCCTTATGATTTATCGTTTGTAGGCGTTGCAAATTAATAACGTGTCAGGCGAGCGCGGCGTTAAAAAGCATTTTGTTTTGGACGATTGTTCGCGGGTGAATAGACAGAATGTACGGTTCTGGCATCGTTACTTGAAGTTATTGAGATACTTTGTGAGTTAAACTTACAATACAAACCCTATAAAATATAATATGGGAAAGCTACAAGGTCAATTTTTCGTTTTTGAAACCTTTGAATTCAATCATATGAATCGAAGATTTTAATGGACAATAAGGAAAATTAATCCACCAACCCGCTCTGGGCCAGCGTGGTGGATATGACCCAATCACCCTTTCGGAGGTAGGCTAAAAGTCCAGCAGTGGACTGTTAAAAGGCTGATTATGATGATGAAGGAAAATTATGTCGTACCCTAAATTATTTTTTATTTCATTAATAAAAAATTATAATATAAAACTTGTTTTATTATAGAAACGGGCGTGGTTTTCACACATTATATAGTAACAAGAACCGCCAAATACCACGGAATGCGGTCTAAACTATAGTCGGAGTTACGTATTAATTCTCGTGTTATCTACTATATAAAAATAAGTCGGGTTTTCCTTCCTGACGCTATAACTCCAGAACGCACGAACCGATTTCCACGGTTTTGCATTCGTTGGAAAGGTCTCGGGCTCCGTGAGGTTTATAGAAGTCATCTGGTGGCGAAACGGAGTTCGCCGGGTTTGCTAGTATAAGCATAAAAGTATTGAATAAAAGTTTTGAAAAATTTGGAGATGAAAAGTAATCATCTCCTAATTTATTAATTAGAAACTAATTTATTAACGCTATAGTTCACCGATTGTAAACCGAAATAAATGATTATTTTTATATTCATTAGGCTTTAATGTTTTAAGAATGGATTTGGAAACGGAAACGCGTTTTATAAACATATAAAAATAGAGTCGACTTGAGAATCTCCTTTTTAATGTCAGTCCAGTTGAATATGAGAAAAATCTAGATCATCATTATCAGCCTTTTTAACAGTCCACTGCTGGACTTTCAGCCTACCCCCAAAAGGGTGATTGGGCCATATCCACCACGCTGGCCCAGTGCGGGTTGGTGGATTCACATACGCCATTGAATTCCTTCTCCGTACGTATGCAGGTTTCCTCACGATGTTTTCCTTCACCAAAAAGCCAGTGGTATGAAAATCCGTACATAAGCTCCAAAGAGCTCATTGGTACGGGCCCGAGGTTTGAACCCGCGACCTCACGCTTTCAAGTCTTGCGGTCTCCCAAATGGGCTACCACGGCCACGCCAAGGAGAGACCTGTATCCTACTAAGTACTAAGATAGAGGCTGATTATGATAATAAAGAATGTAAGTGCATTGAAACGCACGCAATGATGTAATTTGTACGGGCTCAGGGTTCGAACCCGCGATCTCAGGCTTTTAAGTCTAGCGGTCTCCCAAATGGCTTTGTGAAAAATCTAGAAAACCGTGACCAATTAAGCCTCAAATCACATTATCGGGGCGTATTCTATATGAATAAATGGTTAAGTTTGCAACAATTTTAATAATAGCCCCATAACGTTTTGCAAGGTCACGTAACGCGTTAGGGTCATTAACTACCACATAAAAATCAACTAGTACTAACGGGCGTTAACGCGCGCGTTAAACGGCCGCTAATTGCTCACGTAATAGTAAAAGTTTACAGTTTTGAGTCTACAAACAAATTCCGTAAACACAACCCTTTTGCATCAACCCCAAAAGCTCCCAAACTAATCATCGAGTTCGGACCTTTAATGTTCGCCAACTTAAGCTTTAGCCCTGAAACAGCTGATTTGAGCGAGCGAGTGAATCAAGTTTTTGGATACATTTGCTTTACGCCTAATGTTTCGAGGATATTTACCGAAGAACCACAGTCACCGACAAACGATATAGCTGCTCAGATTTGCAAGTTGAAGTAGCAGGCCACGTCACTTGAAGAATTGATAAACGATAGGGAAGAAAGGTTCTTGAGTGCCTACCACGAATCGATAGACGCAGGGTAGATAGGCTCTCCTAGATGGACCGACGACATTGTGAGAGTCACAGGCATCCAGTGGATGCAGATGGCAGGCTGACGTAATAAACTAAGTCATTGATGGAGGGTCGAACCAGATGCTGTCAGATTATAAAGCGCACATGCTACCGCCCGGCTGCCATTGAACTGTCTATGACATTAAAATAATAAAAAAAACATCATAACCATCATTTCAGCTATAGGACGTCCACTGCGTGACATAGGCCTCCTCTATCGATGTCCAAAATGACCGATTGGAAGCGGCCTGCATCCAGCGTTTCCGTGCGGTCTCTTTTAGGTCATCTGTCCATCTTGTGGGTGGACGTCCTACGCTGCGCTTACCGGTCCGTGGTCTCCATTCGAGAACCTTTCTTCGCTATCGTAAAAAAAGTAATACGCTACGTTTAAAACAATGATAATCTCTTGAAGGTTTGATTTTCAATATTTTAGAGCTTATAATATCTGTAACTACTCAATATTTCATAATAAAATCTAACCTTTCAATTCCTATATACAAGAACAAACACCACTTAACAATTAGGGCTTTGTCCAATTCAATTTAAGTTTGCCCTCATAGGTAGATGGCTAAATCTTTTGTGATAGGGTACAATAGAGTAGACGGGGCGGGCGGAGAAAACTTATAGACCAGGGGTTAGCTCGAGATTAAATTACTCGAGAGATTAATAACTACTTAGAATCAAAGTTTAAGGTGGATTCAATTTTAAGATGTTTAGATTTAAATGTTTTTTGACTATTGGAGAGAGCATTTTTAAACAAACTACATCTTAAACAAAACTAAAACTAAAAAAAAGCTAAATTAGTTGATTGAATCAGGCGTTAAAAAAACATAAAAACAAACAATAGAAAAACAGTAGTAATTAACTAAATTAAATTGACTGTCTGAAACTATAAAAAAAATGGATTAAGTTTATAAGACAACATTTTTTACAAGAATTTACATTTAAATCACGTTTGGCAGATATTGTGGTATTTATAATTATATATTATTGATTTTTTCTTTTCAGTTTTAAATTTATTGCTGAAACAAAAAATAAATTTGTTACTCCAGGGTGTACTTACGTAAATTTATTGTACAACAAGTAGAGTAAAGTATTTTTTTTTTTGAAAAAAACTATTTTACTATCACGGCTGTTCACTACAATTATATGATTATAAACGGGATATTTACCATGATAAGGTTGTAATTGTGTGTGTGTAAGCTTCCCGTGAACACGGTGCATGTAACTGCGCCTAATTATTTGACACTCGAACAAAATGTTTGTTCTAGCCAATTTAGCATCCCTCGAACAAACAATATTGTATTATGGTAGCTGGTCAAAAATCACTCGTCGAGTCAATGAAACTTTTGTAGAACCACTTTGAGAGCTTCCTCTAAAATACTCTAAATAATAAAATAATAAAAACATGTAAAAAACAGCAACATACCGAATTCAAAACCTCTCTTCAGAAGTCTGTAAAAAAGATATATTTTTTAAGTTCTGTCAGGTTGAAATTGAGTGGAAATTAGGCTGCCAAGTCAAGCCTAGTCCAAAACTACAGAGTTTTTATGCCATGGTAGACAAAAAAGCAGACGGGCTGCTTGATGGTGAGCAGTCACTATCACTTATGGATACCCGTAACAGGAGAGACATCACAAATTTTTGATGTTGTTGTTGGTGCCTTGTTTCCTGAGAGATATAATCTGGTCCTTTTTAAGGCCAGTATAAGAAAGGTATCTTCTAAGTCTGCGTGCCTCATCTTCGACCACATCGTCGCTTGCCAACAGGTGAGTTGGAGGTAAAACATGCAATTATTTGCGACAAAAAAAATACAGTAATAAATACCCGACCAGCGGCTCCCGACCTATCAGTAATTATTCGTATGCCCGACTAATTGAGTTCAAGCTCGGTTTCAATTATGACATCGCTGTAAGTTTCGCCGTTAATTCGTTAGAGGTATTTCGTTAACACCTTTTCAAATAGTTTTACGAATTGAATAGCGCCGCTGGAAGTTTGCGTTGATTTCACCGTGAGTGGGACGCTGACGTAATTTGGGACAAAGTTTTGAGTTAACTTAGTATCCAAACTGGATAAATTTTGTAAGGTATTAGCTTATTTTCGAGTGCGAGTCAACATATATATCAGCTTTTATTTTTGGCGAGTGTTTTTTCTGTACTTTTGAGTTACTTATAGATAAAGTGCAAGTGTGCTTCATCGTAGACCGCATAGGTTGACGGTAAAGCGCAAGGCATTTTTTTAAAGTGATTAATTAGATCACTCCTATTATGACTATTATTATAAGAAAGCCTAGTATTTTAGGTTTCCGTACCCAAAGAGTGAAAACGGGACCTTATCACGTTGTCTGTCTGTCTGTCCGTCTGTTTGTATGTCTTACCTATCTTTCAAAGAAAAAAATATCCCCCCAGGCCATAAAGAACCATGGCCCACTTGGAAAACCCTGAACCGACTTCGGTCTCAAGTGGGCCGAAGTCGGGACAATATGGCAAAGTGGGGTTATATAAAGGGCTCTGACACCGAATGTCTTTGTGGTGTGAACCCTCAGACAATGACACACTTGATGGACTGTGCAGCGTGTCCTACAACTTGCACACAAGACGACCTAAATGAAGCCACGGAGAGTGCCATTGGGGTGGCAAAGTTCTGGTCTAGAAACTTGATTTGAAAATAGAATTGTATTTTGCGGAACATCGACTCGAAAGAAGAAGAAGAAGAAGAAAGAAAAAAATAGGTATATTTCATTTTCATGACAAATGTCATCGGATAAATTTATGGTGCGTGATTTACCACAGGTCTGGAAATTGTATGTAGCAAAAATATCAAGCTGTTTCATATAACTTTATTTAAAATATTTATTAAGCTTGCATTTGACCAATTCACCTGAGTTTTACTTTTTGTAATAATAGGCTTGCGTTTGACCACCAACTCGCTCGCTGTTACGCGATATGCGTTCTTCGATGGAACATGCTTGCCTAGAAGAAACCGATTCCCTCGAAACAAAGTCTAAATCGACCCTTAGATTAGTTTTAGATATATCCTTGCAATAATATCTCCGCTACGTATTTTGATTAGCATTATGATGAATATCAAAGCAATTGCCCAGTGAATAGAGCCTTTCTATTAAGGTGACCTAGATTAGAAGTTATTCAAATCTCAAGAATACCTCCTTGAAAGGAAAGGACGCGACTTCTCAGAACTTGTAGCAATTTGCCCTTTGATCTATATTTAATATGCAGGGTCTTAGTTATTCCTAGAAGACTCAAGTTACAAGATGGATATGAAACGGATATCTCTTGAATTATTTACGTGTACTACCGCTGCAGAGACCAGTCTGCTCTGGGGCCTTATTGTAAGTCTGGTGGTGAATACATTCTTCTACCGTGCTTATGTGTATGGTATAACTAAGTTAGTGCAAAAGTAGTAAAAACTTATACAAAACAATAGTATACAAGTTTTTTTTTTTTTTATATTCGGGACATTTTTGCACACACGGTCATCTGACCCCAAACTAAGCAAAGCTTGTGATATGGCTGCCAGAGACTGATATATATACATATATAGGTTTAAATACATACTTCAATAGATATTAACACCCAGATATAGAACAAACACAAATGTTCATCACACAAATTAACTTAATTACTTAATTAACTTGCCTTGTTAGCACGTATAAAATCTTGCAACTGAATTTTAAACCAGTTATCCCAAATCGCTTGAGCTGAAATTTTACATACACGTTTCGTTTGGATGACAATGCATGGTTCGCTAAATGACGTCACATTATCCTACTATATATAATACTAGCGACCCGCCCGCCCGGCTTCGCACGGTTGTAATTTACGTGCGAAGCCGCGGCGGGTCGCTAGTTATATATATAGTAGGATAATGTGACGTCATTTAGCGATTATACATATAAACCTTCCTCTTGAAATACTCTATCTATTAAAAAAAACCGTTTCAAAATCCGTTGTGTAGTTTTAAAGATTTAAGCATACATAGGGACGGACAGACAGCGACGGACAGAAAAAAAATAAAAAAAAGTTTGTACCTATGTATAGATGTATGGATGTTTGTTCCTCTTTCACGCTGCAACGGAACAACGGATCAACCTGATGTTTTGCATGGATATAGTTCAAGAGCCAGAGAGTGACATAGGCTACTTTTCATCATCATCATCACCATTTTTCAACACTGTGCGGGTGAAACCGCGGGGCGCAGCTAGTATTCTCTATAGCGGACTCCCAAAGATGGCGAACCAGTTGTTATTATGTACTTAAGATATGGGTATCAAATGAAAGGGTTTGCTGAAAAGAATACGAAAAATAAAATGCCGTCGGATGAAATTCAATATGGCGGACACCCCAAGATGGCGGACAAATTTTTCTTAAGTATGATGAGATATGAATATCAAATGAAATTTAGCGGTTTGCTGAAAAGAATGAGAAAACATATTATTTTAAAAAGTTCTTTAAAGTTTTTTTTTTTTTTTTTTTTTTTTTCTTTGAAATTTAGCGATGTTGCGGTCTACAACGGAGCACGTTTGTCTCAAAGAAACCGATTCACACGTGAAGACACGCAAATTATATATAGGGCATAATGAGGCTATTTAGATAATTGATGTCATAGATTAAAAGTAAGTGGCACATAAGACCTAATTGCTTAATGGTCCTGTATACCCTCTGCAGCTTTCTCTCTCGCACATTTTCACATTATTGAAGATATAAAATCAAAGAGTCTGAATTTCCAAAAAGTAAAAAAATCATGTCATGGTGTCTATCGTAACATTACAAACAAAGAAATTGTCAATTTGATATATTTTAAATGACACAGTAAAATGGTAACAAGTGATTTTTATTTCTCGTGTCATTTTATTCCGTCAAATTACAAGATATCGAAGCAAACATTTCTTTGTTTGTAATGTTACGATAGACACCATGACATGATTTTGTTACTTTTTGGAAATTCACACTCATTGATTTTATATCTTCAATAATGTGAAAATGTGCGAGCGAGAGAGTTGCAGAGGGTATACAGGCCCCTTAAGTTCAACGACGAATTAATTTTTCTCTAAAACTTAATTAAAAAACAGAATTAATCAATAACATCATGTCTTATGTGAATTTATTACCAAGTTTCGATTTCGGTTATTTATGACTTTATCAGATTTTAATTACATTTGAAACTATCGTGATTATCACCCAATAAACCTGTCGGTTATTAGTTTTGATGTTATCTATGAAGTAAAGTGGAGTTTAGAGCAAGAAATTCTCGTAATTTAGTCGTAAATTCAAATTCAAATTCAAAATATTTATTTGTCAGAACATGGTGGGTACACATACATATAAAGTAGCATACATGGTCGTAATAATGGAGACGTATCTCATGTCCTTGCCTGTTACAGCGTACAAATGTTAGTTTTTTATATATATTATTATTAGTTTTTGTTAAAGTTAAAAAAAATACGAAATTATGTCTAAGTTAGAATATTGTTAGAATCATATTTTGGTTTGGTTGTATTTTATACCTTAATTAGATGTTTATTACTACCTATATAAGCTATTATTATTATCATTTTATCTTTTCCTATGAGCGAAAACGCTTGCGTGGCGCTATCGAAGGGTTCCAGGCATACAGATTAAATCTGAAGGCTATTGTTACACGAATTGCACAAATTGAAATAAAATTAAACCGGCCAAGTGCAATTCGGGCTCGAGCAATGAGGGTTCCGTACCAACACAAAAAAATTACTACTAAAGTAAAAAAATACAGTCACCCATCGAAGTACCAACCGCGCCCGACGTTGCTTAACTTCGGTGATGGTACGAGACCTGGTGGTGAACAGAAATTTGTCACCGACTCGCACTTGGCGAGTTTTTATTATTTGGTTTTACTTTAGAGTGTGCTATAATAATGCCAAGTTTGACTATTTTATGTATTTACCGTTTTTACATAGCAAATAGAAAACTAAGTTTGTTGTATTGGTATGGGTGTTGTGACCCGCCTTTAGATTAAACTTTTTGACTTTTTTATTTATTCTTAGTTAATCCGCCGTAACATTACAATACATATTCTATGAAAATTTCAATTGGCTATCTATTACGCTTCGAAAGATACAGCGGTTAAAAGATATAGACAGACCCACAGCGTAGGCTTAGTATTAGGGCCCCGTTTAGATACATCGTTTGGGTACGGAACCCTAAAATACCCTCTCCCAGAAGTGGGATAGTGTAAGTTTGAAAATGTGTAAATTGCAGCAAATTCAATAGCCACTAAACTTGCAAAGAGTTTGCTTCAATCGTACTTTTCAACAAATATTTCGGGTATTATCTTGCAAAAGTCATTATGTGCAAATTTTCTTTGTAACTTAATTATTAGTTCGCATGTTAATAATGGAATGATTTCTCCACGTGCTAACGTAGCACCACTGAGGCTTACTTAGGTGTAGAGTGGTGTTGGGTTTACTTTACATCACTGTTGTAAGGCTTCACAAAACGAGAAGGAAATTGGTATTATGTTGTATTATCTGCTGAATTATGCTATAAATATGGTATATAAGATAACTATGAGATTAAAGATCTGAAGAGGTTTTCTGAAAATGGGAGAAACAGCATTTTAAGGGAAATTAATGCACAGTATGATCAACTGAAAATATATTTATAACCAGCAAATAATTTATAACCTTTTGTCAAAATACCCGTAATTAAAGTAGAAAAATCTAAATTTAAAGTATCAAACTATGGTAATGTATAGTGTTTCTTGTGTTTTTTGTGTTTCTTGTGTTTTTTGTGTTTTTTGCGTTGCAAGCATTTTGCGGAAGATCTTATTTTTTACAAGTTTTTATTTAACTTGTACTGTTTGTTAGTTTATTTTGGTCAAATTCAAGCTGTACTGCTGGGTGCTCCATCGTAGACCGCATCATCGCTTAACATCAGGCGAGTTGGTGGTCAAACGTAAGCATATTATTATTAAAAAATAAATTAGAACCAGTTCCTCAAGAACGATTTTGCTGAAATTTTGCATACGTCTTTAGTTTTGTGATAATACATTGTGCAAATATTTACAAAATGGCCGCTAAAATACAATAAAAAAATTACGCGTCATGTACATACATAAAAGTATGTTTTTTTTTTTTTTCAATTGAACTTGTATTTTACTAATACATTTTAATTTATTTATAACAATCATAGAACAAAATGTACAGAAAAAAGAAACCGAAATAAAACTCTATTAAACCGCTAGCAGTGAGAATTATTCCCAAAATACTGGCCAAAAAAAAGTTTTTGTGAACAAAAGTTTGTTTCTTAATTATTTTAGCATAAGAAAGGTAAATAAACACATCCAGTCAGGTAAAATATTTTTAATACCCCAATGGTATACACTGCATATGAAGTTTGTAGGACGCTTTTTCGCAAATTATAATATTTCCAGCATGTGCCGTTCTCTCTTCTATCTAAATAAAATGAATGGACAGGCCATAACCATTAAACTTGCTCAGTAAAAACGAGTCGAAACCGACGGACATATTATAGGTACTTCAACACCTAATTTTAGCCTAATGTTACAAAAAAATAGCGTTTTTTTTGTTGTGTTTTTACACTTCGGAAAAGCACACGAAGGCATAATTTCGTCAGATGTTTTGTTATCATGTAACAATAGTCTTATGTCGCACTTCCTACGGGTAGAGACCAACTGACACAAAGTAAGAGCCGATGCTCATTTTGTATTCTTCAAAAATGCGTTCCTTCTGGTCCAGTCCATTCATTTTATTTTGGTCGAAGCATTCTATAAACAAAATAAGCTAGCCGACTTCGTGTACTTTATTATGTTCTATCAAAATCCTCCGAATTATCCAAAGCGACCCTAAAGCGAATCTTTTATATTTGAATACAAGCAACAAGCATACAAAGCGCAGCAACGAGTCATCAGAAAGCTTTGGTTCCGACCACAATCAGAGCGTGAGTAGAGGCAGCCGCAATTCGGGACGGCACACTCATTGTGCCGGGGGTTTTAGAGCGTGCTGCCGTGACGCTGCTGCTTAAATATACCTATGCGAAGTAGCAGCACTCACCTTCTACCCTAAGGCTGCATTTTATACCCCAGCGGGCCGGGGAGTGACAGCAATTCCGAGGCAGTGGTGAAAACGATAACGCCATTTTCGTAAAAACAATCTTAAAGTTCAGTCGATGAAGCATTTCATCGGTAAATGGTGTTTCGGCATATCGTACGGATTTCAAAAAAAAGGCAAAAGTATTATATTTTGTTTTATGTCTATCGCCTTGCGGTAGAGAACATACAACGTCGTTAACTATCTGGTCTGTTCGCTTTTTACGACTAAACGGCTAAGTCCTTCTAGGCAAGCGTGCTCCAACCGCATCATCGCTTAACATCAGGTGTGATGGTGGTCAACGCAAGCCTATTATTTATAAAAAAAAAGTCGATCTTAACCAAATTTAGCAGGAAGATATTGTGCGTCATGAGGACGGACATATGGTACTTGTCCCCTAGAAATACAATAGAAAATCGCGGGTAACACCGCGGAATTCATCTAGTATAACATACATTTTCAAAAATCTTTCAGAGCGCCTGGTTAATGCGACGCGTGACCAAAATGCTGGCGTGTTTCTGGCTCAACGCATAAGCATTGCCATTCAACGTGGTAATGCCGCCAGCATGCTGGGTACGCTGCCAACTGGTAGTGGACTTGAGCATTTGGATTGTCTTTAGACTTTCAACGGTCTATGGGCAGTCTAACTGTATTTGTAGTTTTAGTTTTAGCTTGTATTTTGTTTAGTTAATAAAGGCACTTGCCCAGAAAAAAAAGTATAACATACATGTATATCCAGATACATACAGCTAGCTAGGGACCTGTAACCAGCCGCGTCACGCTGCCAGTCACACGAATTAATAACATCTCGTGCTGACGCCAAATTAGTTGGAAACACTCGAATACATTATTGGATAACTTTCCCTATAACGTGCGTTGTTTTGCTTACTCGTAGTTTATCGATTGAAATATGAACGTTTATTAGTTTCATATTTGTTCTATCTACGAATACGTATACTTGTAATGTGAAACACTGCTTTAAACTGATTGATTGATTGACTCTTTATTGTTTACACCATTAAATGAGACAATTTCTTTTGTTTGAAAAATAGGCCCACCACTAACTAATACCGTATAGTAATGAAACTCATGTCGATTTTTTCCTCATAATCTCTTAATTTAGTGGTAATATTAGCTATATCCGATCAAACCGGAATATTGACAAAAGCCGATTACTATGGCCACTGTTGAAAAATATGGTCTATTTATTTTTGTATAAAAATTCCTAAGCATGCATCCTTTTTTGTATTAAAAACGTTCCGGTCAAGTGACTTTATAAGGGAAATGAATGAATTGTGGCAAAAATCAAAACAACACATATTATTCTTTATATTATTATTCCGGTTTCATTTTTACCTTATCTTTCGTCCGAATGGTACAAAAAAAAACGATGAATTTATAGTGTTACCCATCAATATACGGTAAATTCGGCGGGCCTAGAAAAAATTGTCTTCTTTGATACAGAGGACAAAAAACTCTTTAAAAAACTAGTGTAACAACTGGATGGAAAGAATTTAAAGAAGCCGTAGAAGACGGGGTGTGCAATAGAGGATAGACTATTAAAAAAATTACTTATACCATACACATACATTTTAATAGTAATACACACTATTAGGGACCGTCCATTAATCACGTGAGGCTGGAAAGGGGGAGGGGTGGGGGTTTGCAAAAATCACGAAATATTACAAGGGGGGAGGGGGGTGTAGTAAGATATCACGTGTATTAATTTTTTCGTCAAACGCGCGATTTCTAAACCGAAAAGCGGCGTGTAGCGTGACTTTGCCAATCAAAAACAACCTGCAATATTTTGTCTAGACATTTTTGTCATGGTCCTTAATTTCAGAATAAAATTAAATTATACTTTATACCTGTATTCAGAGATAATATTATTAAAAAAAATTAGATTCTTTGTAGGTATTAACAACTACACGTGATTTTGGGTGGGAGGGGGGGTAGTCTTAAACCTCACCACGTATCACCAAGGGGGAGGGGGGGTTAAAAAATGCAAAAAAAAACATCACGTGATTAATGGACGGTCCCTTACTTAAAATTATTTAACATAAATATACTAATAGATATGCAATTTATATGAATATATACATCATTATGCAATAATTAATGATACAAATAATACGCATAAGCTAAAGTCAAAAAACTGTCACAGTTGTTCACTAAAGTTATATGATTACGGGATATTTACCGTGGTAAGGTCTTCCCGTGAACATGGTGCATGTAACTGCGCCGAAATATCGGGAGCTCATTCCACAACCTTACCACGGTAAATATCCCGTAAATAATCATATAACTTTAAAAAATATATAACAAAAAAGCTGTACATTAAACAAAATATTTACCACTTTAATCTTTGGGACAAAAAGAAACACATGCCTAAGCAAAACGACGAAGTTGCCTTTACAGCTGTAAAACCAACCGTCTTTAATCAACGCGGTAAAAAATCCAGTTCCTAAACTGCAATTGCAACTTAAGGGCAAGGGACATAAACCTACGGCTACGACTTGAGACGTAAAATGACGTAAATCCGGGTTTTACGATGGTCTTTACGCCGACAATGGACGGCTAGATTGAAACTCGTTTAGGTCATAAGTGCCATTGCGGTTACGTGACTTACGTGGTCTTAAACGGTGCGCTGGGAACAATGCATATTTATTGAGAATTGGCTCTTAACAGGCGCAATGAATGGTTATTTTAGTGTAAAGTGAGGAAAAAAGAGCGTAAACGTTTTTAAAAGTTTTTTGCTGATAGTATTGTCTACTAATGAATATTTTCTAGAGAAGTTTCGTTCGTTCTGTCTAGAGGTTTAATTAATGCGACGTGACCCAAAACGCTGTCTTTTTCTGCCTCAACGTATAAGCTTTACCATTTAGTGTAATGCACCAGCTTGCTGGTGACGCTGCTCACTTGTAGTGGGATTGAACATTTGGGTTGTCTCTAGAACTCTAACGGTCTATGCTTATCCTACTGTTTTTTGTGTAATAGTCTAATCGTAGATTTAAATTGTCAATGTTAGATAGCTTATTTTTTAAATTATAGGTTTGCGTTTAGCCGCATCGCAACCATTTTATTGATATTAAGCGACCATGTTTTGTTTTGTAAATATATAACAACTAGCGGTCCGCCCCAGCTTCGCACGGGTATAGATTATAGCCTATGGCACCCGGGGATAGTGTAGCTTCCCGTCAGTATTTTTTTTTTTTAAATCGGTTCAGTGGTTTCGGAGCCTATTCAATGCAAACAAACAATCAAATCTTTCCTCTTTATAATATTAGTATAGATAAAGACACTTGGCCGTAAAAAGGGCTTTAATATTCGAGTTATAATTTCTGGCCTATTGAAAAAATAAAACATTTGGGCATGTTATTGCGGATGTTTTTCTAAAATGTTTCTAGTTTTCATATAAAAGTTGTTTTGACGTTATCACAAGCCCCTAAAGTTTACATTCATGCAAATGCCCCAGTAAAAATGGCGATAAACCTACCCCGTTCAATAAAATCTTATAAAGTAAAGGTAAATTCAGAACTTTTCAAAGACGACGTCTTAAAATTTTAGCCGTTTCTTTGAAATGTCGGTTTTACGGGCATCGATCAGTCGATGCTCTTTAAGGGGGACGATAAAGGAACGGTGAATGCAGCGGGGAACAATGACCGCGGTTTATGTGATATTAGATCACCACCGCTCCGGGAATGGGAGATAGCCTATACGACTAGGTACGGTCAAGTTACGAGTAGATGCAGAAGATTTTTTGAAAGTTAAAAGTTGAAAGTTATATATCGTGTAGGTATCTATTCTAATGACACAATAAGAAGCTAGTTTTTAGCTAATCAAAGATAATCGTTTTAAATTTACGTTTATTATTTAGTTAACATTAACTAATTTTTTATTGGCGTTTTGGCGTTTTTGGCTTATGGCTAGATAGAAACTCTTTATTGTTGAATGTACACCAGTCCTAGCCAGTTCAGTTCAGGCACATAGGCCAGTTTCACATCATCAGCCATTAAATGTCCACTGCTGAACAAGGCCTCTCTCTAAGAGAGGGGTGTTGCCATAATCCCCACGCTTGGCAGGCGGCTTGGAGATCGCAGTATGTTCACCGTGTACTAACAGGACGCTGCTGCCCATCCTCCGGTGGTTCTGGTCGCAGTTTTAGGACATACCCGGGTCCATTGTGTACACCAGAAATAAGAGTTACAAAAACAATTTTACCGCCGTAATTGTACCATATATGTACGGTAAAAAAATTGCACAAAAATAAAAATTTAAGAGGGTTGATACGCACCCTCCAAATAATTATTTGTAATCCATTGTAATTATGCCAGGTGATAGGAAATGCTCCAGTAAACGAAGACTGGTGGTAGTGCTGGTGTTATCTGATAAGATACTACGAAAAATATATTTAATGTTCTCATCATCACATCATCGATATCGATGGCCCGTTGGTCCAGTTGGTAGTGAACCTGCCTTCTGAGCTTGGGGGTGTGGGTTCGATTCCCATCTAGGACAAACATTTATGCGATGAACATTTGTGTTTGTTCTATATCTGGTTGTTAATTAATATCTATTTAAGTATGTGTTTAAAACTATATATGTATGTATATCAGTCTCTGGCAGCCATATCACAAGCTTTGCTTAGTTTGGGGTCAGATGACCGTGTGTGAAAAAATGTCCCGAATGTCCCGAATATCATCATCAGCCAGAAGACGTCCACTGCTGAGCATAGGCCTCCCCCTTTAACCTCCACACTGAACGACAGCCTGCCTTTTGCATCCACTAGATGCCCGCGACTCTCACAATGTCGTCGGTCCATCAAGTGGGAGGCCTACCTACGCTGCGTCTTCCGGTTTGTGGTCTCCGCTCAAGAACCTTTCTTCCCCATCGGTTATTTGTTCTTCGAGCGATGTGGCCTGCCCATTGCCACTTCAACTTGCAAATGTTAATGTTCATGTTCTCAATTAAATGCAAATAAAATACCAGCTGACGTTAGAGGTCAACGAACGATGTGCATTGCGCTGCGCCGCGCGCACGCTTGTACGCTTTACATTGCTGGTTTGAAACATTCTAAACTACAAAAAACAACACTAAAACAACAAGTATAAGGCAAATGGTTATTGTTATTCAATTGTTTTTATTTATTTTATTTTATTTGGAAAACGTACAGTGATAATTAACTAGATTACACTGATTACATTGAATAATTAAACACCATTAAGCAGTTATCGCATATTGAATCTAAATTATAGAGTATATTATTAGCGTTTTGGTTTTTTTAAGCGTTGTCCTTACTTAGTAAGCTTTACCGCGAGTCAAGGATATTTTGAAAAAAAAAAAATGCTCTTTGTTTATACTATATAATATAATATATAATCTATACTAATATTATAAAGAGGAAAGATTTAATTGTTTGTTTGTTTGTTTGCATTGAATAGGCTCCGAAACTACTGAACCGATTTGAAAAATTCTTTCACTAACGGGAAGCTACACTATCCTCGGGTGACATAGGCTATAATTTATACCCGTGTGAAGCTGGGGCGGAGCGCTAGTAATATTATAAAGAGGAAAGATTTGATTGTTTGTTTGTTTGCATTGAATAGGCTCCAAAACTACTGAACCGATTTGAAAAATTTTTTCACTGTTCGGAAGCAACACTATCCCCGGTTAACATAGGCTATATTATATTATATTATATAAAAAAATAGGGATCCTTACTAAAACTACAATAATGTAACCCAACATGTAAAAAAAAACATTTACAATGTTAACTTTGCGTGTTTGACAGTTCTAAGACAGGGATACAATCAGGTCATCATCATCATCATCATCATAATAAGCCTTTTAACAGTTCACTGTTGGACTTTTAGGCTACCCCCGAAAGAGTGATTGGGCCATATCCACCACGCTGGCCCAGTGCGGATTGGTGGATTACCAATACTGTCACTACTTTGCCGTGTGTACTATAAGATCAGCTAGTAGTTAATAGGTATAACAAGGTTTTATACGTTAAATTGCTGACCAAAGTTTTTCTTCGGCAGGTGAAGTGGAGCGGTTACTGCGAGAGTACAGACAAAACCAGGAGCTGGTCCGCAACATCGGTGCACACTACTACCAGATCATTTACCCGGTGCAGTTGCGCCACCACGAGAAGATGGGCATTTCCACCAGGGAGGTCAACACGCAGAAGGTACGAATTTCTTATAACAAACATTTTGGAGAACGCCGCAGTTTTCTACAGTTCGATAGCCCGTTGGTCCAGTTGGTAGTGAATCTACCTTCTGAGCCTGAGGGCGTGGGTTCGATTCCCACCTAGGACAAACATTTATGTGATGAACATTTGTGTTGGTTCTATATCTGGGTGTTACTATCTATTTAAGTATGTATTTAAAACTATATATGTATGTATATCAGTCTCTGGCAGCCATATCACAAGCTTTGCTTAGTTTGGGGTCAGATGGACGTGTGTGCAAAAAAAAATTATATATTTATTTATTCATATAGTTCTATTATTAAAAGGATATTATGCTAACATTGACAATGGTTACATATTTGAGCCGTTTGGGGTCGAGACATTGGGCCGTTAGAGACCGGGAGCTTAATTCATTTTTTGCTTACTTCAAAAAATCGACACCGCTTTATGGTTGGTATTCCGAAAACCCGAACGAAGCGCTTTGATTCCACTTTTATTGTGCGAACTGCTAGTCTGTGTGATGCGCTGCCTGAATGGGTGTTCCCCGATAGATACAATCTGGGTGTCTTCAAATCACGAGTGAATCGGTTTCTTCTAGGCAAACGTGCTCCACCGTAGACCGCATCATCGCTTAACATCAGGCGAGTTGACGGTAAAGCGCAAGCCTATTATTTATTAAAAAAAAGAAGATATTTTAATATAATATATTTTTATTTAGCGTTTTTAATTTAATTTAGTTTAGTATTAGTTTTTAATTTTGTAAGTTGTTTTAGGTTTTATTTTTGTTTCTATTCCAAATATGTGTAATTTTCTTGTTTAAATAAATTGACTATCCTTCAGATATTTTAATTGTATTTAGACCAAAACGGTCTAACGGGCATTGCAACTGTTTTTGTATTGTTAGTTAGTGTTAACGGGATGGCATATGAAAACTCGTGAAAGTGGAGACTACTTCATTTATTCAGAAATCGAAAGGAACAGAGAGATAGTTGGCTGGCTGGCTGGCTTATATACACTCTTGTCAAAGGCTTGGCGAGCTTGGCAGTGGCATGGGGTGCGTTGGGGCGGCTGGCTGGCTGTCAATCGTGGTTACGCAGGAAGACGTAACGTCCATTTTGTTACATTATCCTACATTTTGTTAAGTTGATTGCGTTGACTTAACATTTATTTTTTTACAGCCCAAAGAAACTGTATACCCAAATAATTAGTATAAATTTCAACTTGATACATTTACGCGTTCTTGAGAAAAAGGGTCTTGACAAACAGACGGACAGACAGCCCGACAACGAAGTGATCCTATAAGGGTTCCGTTTTTTTTTCCTTTTGAGCTACGGAACGCTAAAAATTAATGAAAATTCAACTGGCATAGAAACAGAGACTTAAATAAAATGTTTTACTAACTTCATGACCCGGAACGACCTTCAAGCCCAACTCCACATCTCGAAACGCAATTACAAAATCATTCCAACCAACTTAACGTAATTAAAGTAGAAATCACACCACCTCCGCACAGAGTATAAATTCGATTTATTTACAAGAGTCTCAAAACTTCCAAGGCTCCGACAACAATAACATCATCCGTTGGAATCGCCCCAAAATTTTGGAGAGGGTAGGAGTAAACTTACTTGGACCTATACACAGCTGGACCAGGACGATGATCTCACGCTTTTACCCTTTTAACCACGTAGCTCTGAATTTGTTACGATTTTAATAGAAAAATTAATAGTTACATCACACTAATACAAATGCGAACGTTTGTGTTTGTGTTTGTGTACGTATACATGTATGCTCACCCGTCCCATTCCGTAAGGGTAAACGAATAAGGATGAAATTTGGCATGGAAGTAGCTTATACCCAGGGTTAATATATATATTATGCTAAATAATTTTTATCTCGGAAAAACTTGGTTCCTATAGAACTGCGGATGAAACTATAACCGCAGCTAGTATTGCGTAATGCACAGAACACAAAACATAGTAAAAATAGAGCCAATTTTATTACTTCTAAGTGATATTTTTTTATATATTTGATAACTAATGCGGTATAAACAATTACATTAGCTATGCAATATTATTGTTATAGAATTAAACGTAGTCAAAATGAGATAAAAAATACATTGAAAAATAATAATGAACTAAAATTGATCAGTTAAATAAAACAACATCGACTACAAGCAAAATCAGTCCATGTTTTGCACAGATATAGGGGCCCCGAGGTCACAGTTTGGGGCAAAAAACTCGTATTTTTTGAAGTTTAATAACAATACTAGCGACCCTCCCGCCCGGCTTCGCACGGGTGTAATTTACGTGCGAAGCCAGGGCGGGTCGCTAATTCTATGATTATATAAACTTTCCGTGAAAATGTATCTAACTGATGGTGAAAACCGCATCAAAATCCGTTGCGTGGTTTAGGAGGAGTTAGCGGCCATGCAGACAGACAGACGCGGAAAGCGACTTTAATTTTTATACTATGTAGAGAAAAGATAGAGAAGAGAAAGCATTACCGACGCAAAATAAAATCATTGTACCCCACTGCCGTAAATATTGATTGACTATATTTTCACAATGCGCGTCCAATGGCTTATTGGTACACGTAGGAGAACTTCCTTGAATCGACTTGCTAAGATCGCTGGGCGAGACAGACTTTGTTCCCAATAATTTTAACAGGGATTTAATCTACTTATGCTGAGTTGTAAAACTTGGAGGCCGTATGATGGGGCTAAGTGGGTATGGCGTTATCTAATGTTCCAAAGCTGACGAGATTTATTGATGGTGTTGTGATGTTCTCCCGCTTTCGTGGAATTCTTTATTTTTGTTCGTCTGGTACAAGTACAGTAAAGTCGAGAATCTCTACATCATCATCATCATCATCATCCAGAAGACGTCCACTGCTGAACATAGGCCTCCCTCTTTAACCTCCACACTGAACGACAGCCTGCCTTTTGCATCCACTGGATGCCCGCGACTCTCACAATGTCTTCGGTCCATCTAGTAGGAGGCCTCTCTACGCTGCGTCTTCTGGTTCGTGGTCTCCAATCCAGAACCTTTCTTCCCCATCGGTTATCGGTTCTTCGAGCGATGTGGCCTGCCCATTGCCACTTCAACTTGCAAATTTTAACAGCTATGTCGGTGACTCTGGTTCTTTGGCGAATATCCATGTTTCGGATTTTATCGCAATTCAGAAAATCTCTACATAGTATAAATTAAAGTCGCTTTCTGCGTCTGTCTGTATGTATGTATGGCGACTAACTTCTCCTAAACCACGCAACGAATTTTGATGCGGTTTTCACCATCAGTTAGATACATTTTCACGGTAAGGTAATTGTACTGATCATTATGAACCATTTTTAGTATGGGACCAACCCTGAAATCTCGAAAAAATATATATCAATCAATCAAAAAAAAATCTGTTCCATACATTTTGTCAAGTGTCAATGACCGTCTTCTATAGAACAGATGATATTTTTTTCGCGATTTCAGGGCTGGTCCCATAGTAAAAGTTGTTCACAATGATGAGTACAATTACCTTCTTTTGGCTTCGAGAGTGTTCCCCTTACACCCTGTATATAACTAGCGACCCGTCCCGGCTTCGCACGTAAATTACACCCGTGCGAAGCCGGGCGGGCGGGTCGTTAGTTGATACTAAATTTTGAATTTTAGAATAGCCGATAGGCTATTCTAAAATTTGTTGGACAAGTGTTTTATTTGTTAAGAATAGCAGATTTAGGCGCTACGCAGACTGAGATACTTTTATGTCTTGTGTCGGACACAAGCTATCAATGAATATTTGATTTCTATATAAGTAATCAGTATGAAAACAGCCACTCCCTGCGCAGACTCTGTGTCCAGTTGCTTCCACTTGATTGGTTCTTGGTGTGCCGTATCGGCAACAAATAGTGTCTAGGTTTGCGCAGCGCCTTAGTGAAAAATATGACGAAAAGTTCCAAGATATAAGTGTTTAGAGTTTATGGTTGGTTTTGGAAGGGATACTTAAGGCGCGGTCTGATCACGATTTCAATTTAGTTTTTCACCCGCTTACGCCATGATCTATTTGCTATCTAAAACGGCTTTGTTTAAAGTCGAAAATCGTATATCATCGTATTTGATGATTATGAAGACTTTGTGCTTGTGTTTATATTATTTTGAGGGTTTTTATTTAATTTATCAAAATATATAAATGAATTTCAATAATTAACTGGTTAAAGTTTTAAAAGACTAGTCTGGCTATATAATTCGTACAAAAAAATATGTTGTTGTCGCTGAAAATTCAGAGTTCTTCAATTCAGAAGCTATTTTTATTGCGCAATTTGTAATATGTTTTTGTAAGTCTAGACAATTTTTCAAAATTTTATTCGGTTAAGATTTTTACCAAGGGGTTTTTTCTACTTGTAGTATTTTTTTTATCTGATCAGCTAATTTTGTCACGTCACACAAAGCGTTTAAAAACACTTCTTTTGGTTAATTTTGCGATTGTACCGCGTCTTAATCTCTTTTCCGCAACGTGAGTGTCAATTTGCAATTGTGGTGCGCTCTCTATCTATCAGACACACAAATATACACCCTTACAAATTAACACACAACCACTTTCTGAAACACATAAACATTCTATTTTCTCTTTTATTGTAACTTTATATTAAGAACTAATAAACTTTTCACTACATTAGGCCGTGGTAGCCCATTTGGGAGACAGTTAAACTTGAAAAGCGTGAGGTCGCGGGTTCGACCCCGGGCCCGTACCAATGAGCTCTTTGGAGCTTATGTACGGATCGTCATACCACTGGCTTTTCGGTGAAGAAAAAAACATCGTGAGGAAACCTGCATACGTACGGAGAAGGAATTCAATGGCGTATGTGAATCCACCAACACGCAACTCGGCCAGCGTTTTTTTTTTATTTTTATTTTTTTTAATGCCACAGTTGGGAAGCAAGCAGACGGGCTGCCTGATGGAAAGCAGTCACCGTCGCCTATGGATACTTGTAACACCAGAGGCATCACAAATACGTTGCCGACCCTTTAGAACTCGATTAACTCGCCTTTTGAAGAACCCCATGTTGTAGCGTGGTGGATATCGGGGGTAGGCTAAAAGTCCAGCAGTGCACTGTTAAAAGGCTGATGATGATGATGAACTTTTCACTGCAAATATTTTGTATAGCTAAAGTAAATTCGTTTAAGTTAATAAAATTGTTGTTAAGTATAACCAAAGTAACGGACCGGTGTACGCGGAGTTGCTTATTACATTTATGAAAAAATATATACATAAAACTCAAATATATATTATCTACTTTAATTTATTTATTCCTCAAATGAATATCAAGTGCACAAGCAATATTTAAGGCGCTTCTACAAAAATAATTAATCAATCACAAATCGCTGACAAGCCAAAACCATCGCAAGCTCAGCACACACTACTGAAATATATTAAATTTCTCTTCCAATGAATAAAACTCGTCTTTCCAATATAACTCCACTTATAACGATACCCGCCGGCCACGATAGGGTTTACGTGGCTTTATGTTAGCTTTAAGACCGCAATCCTGTGGATAGCTGGCTTTAAATGTGATTTAGAGGATGCATCCACCGCTTTACGACTAACTTTGTCTCTCTCTAAATTGTAGAATGTGTAATGTTGTCTCTGTCACACGTAAAGGCGAATGTTTGATAGTTATGGGTGCAATCAAACTGGACTATTCTTCAATTTGAACGACAAAATAAGGAATCACATTATATTGACACGTTATTTGTCAACCTTCTTATTCTTATTCTTATTCGAGATGGGGGCGATAAGTCCTGCACTGACGTCCCGCTTGGGGTGTATTGTGCATTTCCCCCTACCAGCACCTACTGGAGCCAACCCAACTCCTTGAAATATCGGAGTGAGGCTCTGGGGCGCTGGCACAGTTGCTCCAGTGGCGTAGTATGGTAGTGAAAATAATGATGAAATATATAACTTAAATTATTGGAAAACTAAAAAAAAAGAATGATATTGGTAAAGTCGTTCTCAAGTTATGGCGTGACCAAGGTAAATAGGGATACATCATCATCATCATCAGCCAGAAGACGTCCACTGCTGAACATAGGCCTCCCCCTTTAACCTCCACACTGAACGACAGCCTGCCTTTTGCATCTGGATGCCCACGACTCTCAGAATGTCGTCGGTCCATCTAGTGGGAGGCCTCCCTACGCTGTGTCTTCCGGTTCGTGGTCTCCACTCCAGAACCTTTCTTCCCCATCGGTTATCGGTTCTTCGAGCGATATGGCTTGCCCATTGCCACTTCAACTTGCAAATTTTAACAGCTATGTCGGTGACTCTGGTTCTTTGGCGAATATCCACGTTTCGGATTTTATCGCGCAAAGAAACTCCGAGCATAGCTCTCTCCATTGCCCGCTGTGTCAACCTTAATCTTACCGAAATACCCTCAGATCTATTACCACCCATTAAATAAAAACGGAATTAATGTATACGGATTCTCAAAGTCAAAGTCAAA
The DNA here is from genome assembly GCA_932305915.1 of Agriopis marginaria. Classification (NCBI taxonomy): domain Eukaryota; kingdom Metazoa; phylum Arthropoda; class Insecta; order Lepidoptera; family Geometridae; genus Agriopis; species Agriopis marginaria. The sequence continues at coordinate 1,438,195 of OW029919.1, forward strand.
GTTTTTATTTGCTTGCCAATGGGTATAAAAGGTCTTAAAATATTAAATTTTCATCCATTAAAGGTAAAATTGCGAGCAAAATTGTATTAATTTATAAATATGTCAAAAGAATTAATATTAATAATTAATTAAAAATTATAAATTTATCAACAAGCCAAATCATAAGCATAAAAACGACATGACATTTTCTTTAGGAATAAGTTTTTCTAGTATTTAATATTAATATAGACCGTTGATATAGACGTATATTTGATACTAGCTGTGCCCAGCGGTTTTACCCGCGTGTAATACTCCTCATATCAGCTATCTGACAGAGAAAGTTGTAAAAAACCCCCCCCTTCTTAAAATTTATTTTTTTATCTTTATTTGTTTTTAACCTTTATTATTTAACTTTTTATTATTTAACTGATTTATTAATTGGTTGCCTAAATATTAGCTGCGTATATTAAACCTATATTGGAGTATGACTATTATGTTATTCGTATCTTTAAAATATTACAGTATAACTGCTACTCCCGTTCGAGAAATCTAGAATCGTAAAAGACCTACTAACACCGAATAAGTTACTTTACCTAATGTATGCCTACCTACTTGCGGATTTAATATTTACCTACATGTTTCGTTTTGGCCAGGTGATTGTCTAGTGGAAGAACCCTACTTTGTGATCATAGAACCCAAGTATACGAATAGGTATGAGCTGTGTGACGAGGTCCTAATCTAATATTATGATTAAAATGTTATTAGGTTTACAATATCCGTACTACTGAATAAATTAATGAAGATGTAAGAATGTTGTGGAAAATGACCTAAAACGAAGGTAAGTAGATAATATTAGAAATAGAAGTAAAATAGATTATGTGTATATTAAATGCGGATACTAAGCATATCGCTAAGATATTTGTTAAGTGAACTTTTGGTTAGTATTTTATGTAACGTATATATTAATTGAAACAAACTCGTATGGGGCTAAGGATCGGCGCCCCTCCTCCGCGTCGACCGATTGATTTCGTCATCCTTACTGGTCATCACCTCCCCCATACGAGTATAAATACTCGTTTAAATAAAGAACTCTAATAGTCAAAATTCGGAGTCAGTCTGTGTGTCTAACAAAAGGTGGGACAAGAGGGCATAATCTTTTAGCAACCCCAGCGAACCCCAGCAAAAGGGTCAAATAATGAGTTCCCAAGATTAGGAAATCAAGGTACTCTTTAGGCACACGCCCAACCCTACCTAAACCTGAAACAGAAGATCATCCTGAATAATGTTATCTTATTCTTATGTGACCGCATAACTTTATCATAATTTGATGATGCAGACCTCGGAATAATTTACCGAATACTGATGAACTAGACAATCAAGTCATACACATTCTTAGTGTAATGAAGTTAATAACTTTTCCCGTTATCTCTTCAAATTGGCCATCTCAAACAGGACCTTCCTTCAAGTGAGATTATATTAATTAGGCCAGTATCACTAAATTCAGTGACATTAGTAAAAGGCGCCCTTTGTTGTTTTTTATAACTAAAGGGGTAACCCAGAGACAATCGCTCCATGTATATTTCAGCTATACTTAGCCTAAGGTTCCTTCTATGGAAGCCATAATAAAGTGTGATGTTGAAGTAAGCCCATTATATTGACTTTCAACTCGAAGAGACAAATCAACTTCTTTCGTCATCGTCTCGGTTCTGAGAACTATATTTTCTCTTGATAGAACCTGTATGACCTGGCAGCCCAGCACAATCAGCTCAAAGCAGTTAAAGGACTTTAATAATTAGTTACGGAACCTCTTTGTCCATTCGAACCTTTATTTATAAAACAAGTTGACCTTTGCAACTGAATTTACTTTATGTTAATATAAGAAAATAGCAATGACTATCGTCTGTAATTCGATTAGGAACATTTATCCATTCGAACTATAATCTCCTCTTTTTTAGAAGTCGGTTAACAATTACTTTATGTAAGTAAATAATATCAAATAATAAAATGGCTACATTGTCTGCAATTCGATTAGGAACATTTATCCATTCGAACCATAACCTCCTCTTTTTTAGAAGTCGGTTAACAATTACTCTATGCAAGTAAATAATATCAAATAATAAAATGGCTACATTGTCTGCAATTCGATTAGGAACATTTATCCATTCGAACCATAACCTCCTCTTTTTTAGAAGTCGGTTAACAATTACTTTATGTAAGTAAATAATATCAAATAATCAAAATAATTATAAAGCTTACAATTGGTCCTCGCGCCGGCTTCCACAGACATCGCCCCACTCTGCCCGGGACAACTGAAGCAACTCTGAATCCAGTTACGATGGTGACACAATGCATGATGTACCTTCCCGCAGCTCCAGGAAGATCGTCCCATCGCCATAGGAAAAGGAGTATACCCCCGAAGGTGACGAAGGCCAAAACCCTCAACGGAGTGAGCACATCGACCCCGGTGGCGTCACAATCCACCGACATATTTAAAACCCACAGGAAAAACGCAACACCACTCGGAGAGTGACTTTACGCCGGAACTTGGTCGCTTTGGGAACCACCATTCCTTAAACTGCAGATGTTGTGATCTCTAAGCCCTCCCTTCGCGATAAAAGTATCGTTTCAAATCCATTCCCCCGCAAAAGCCGGGACGGTGGTACTAGTCTACCACTATGGGTATGACCACCATCCCAATGGGTGTATACGACCAAGCGCACACCCAAACTTTTAACGAAAAAAAGGATCCGAACCAACACTATAATCCAAAACGAGTTAAATGACTCTATAATCAAATACGGTTCCGTTCCCAGACATGCAACATAAGAAGGGAACCGAGGCTCACATAAATTCACTCTAAATCACTATTTACCCACAAAAAGATCCTAAAACGTTTTTAATTCGTTGTGTTCTCTAAGCCCTCCCTTCGCGATAAAGGTATCGTTTCAAATCCATTCCCCCGCAAAAGCCGGGACGGTGGCACTAGTCTACCACTAGGGGTATGACCACCATCCCAATGGGTGAATACGACCAAGCGCATACCCAAACTTTTAACGGAAAAAGGATCCGAATCAACACTATAATCCAAAACGAGTTAAATGACTCTATAATCAAATACGGTTCCGTTCCCAGACATGCAACATGAGAATGGAACCGATGCTCACATAAATTCACACTAAATCACTATTTACCCACAAAAAGATCCTAAAACGTTAAATTATTTCAGAGTTATTTGGTAGTACAAATTGACTGTCGAATAACTCCTTATAAAATTAAAACACGCGTGAATTTAAATCGCGGACATACAAAGGTACTCGAACGACACCGAAATTCGTAGACGCGTAACCATCTACAAATCTAGGCTAGTCCAGGCACTAAAATTTTATAAAATAAAATCAATTTTAATTTTAAAACGATTGAGCAAATATATGAACACAAGTCACTGAATTTACCTATCCAAAGTACTCGTCCGCTCTCGACCGATCCCCGAGAACGAATGCCACTACGCTACTCTACGCCGCCCGTTTTTCACGCGAACAGCGCCTTCCCTTCCAACATGAATTTTTCCGAGAAATTGTCGTATGATCTCTTTTTAATTTTTCTACCTACCTCCAACTTATTATTATTCGTGCGCGTATTTGTTTTAGATAACCAATAAAATTACCGGTTGATGTAGGTACTTATTTGCAGTCTAACAAACTAAATCTAGAAAACCCCAGCCAAGCAATTAAGTGTTGAACCATTTGTCTTTAGTGATTTTGTTTATGAGATGAATTTCGCTGATATTTCCGATTAGTTCTATACAAAAGTATTACCTTAGATGTAGAAAATTCCGGGTTTTATTATTATTATAATATTTAGAACTAATTTATAGTAGTTAAGTTGTTTTAAAGCATTCTTTCTTAACGCCTGACTCAATGCAAACATCGGACAATGTGCATAACTTGCTGTACTGAAGGTTAACTAAAAGAATCCCTGTTCTCCATTTAGCTAGGCATGGAGTAAGGATACTATTAATCCTATTTTATTATCATGTAGTTACCAAAATCCTTTATAATATGAGACAGCATTTGATACTCAATCTTTATTTTAATTCCTGACCCTCTTTTCATTGCAAAACTTTGTTTTTATTTTTCCTTGGTTTTTTTAGATTCGCGTGATTTAGGTATTTGCCATGCACCATGTACAAATTAATAATGTGTTAGAATTTTAAACGAAACATCTATTTATTTAATTATTTATTTATGAACGATGAACTTGGTTCTGTTACATTCGACCCCATTAAATTTAAGAAGATGACCTAAATCGGAGTAAATTTAATAATATTAAATGAGTTCCCAAATAAATAATTTAATAAAGAAATTAAGAATTGAAATTTAACAACCCCAATGATATGTCTAATGTGCAAGATCTTTGTTGTCCACTTTCAAGTTTCAACAATAAAATTAAACGTGTAATAGAACTGTTTGTGTATGTGCCCTAATTATTATATGTGTAGTTTGTTTAAACCGGTCATGAAATAATCATCTTAGAAACTCAATCCGACAGCAAACCCGTGTATCATAAAAGAACTTTTTTCGTCCACATAGTATATTGACTTCTACGAGGAACCCGGTTGTGAGTCGAGTCGTTAGAAGAACAGAAAGATTGCTTTCCCCGCCAAATTCAACCTTTCAATCGAGGGGGTTTGCATTCATATCTCCTCGGTCCGCTCTCAACGTCCTGTGAACTACAAAAATCCACCTATGACCTCTCAGGGTCCTATAAGCTCTCGAAACCGAATTAAAAATCTGACTACCTCCGATCGGTGAATGTGAGTGTAGGAAATATTGCGGTTTACCCTTCGCATGAAGGCTGCGTGTGAGTATGAGCTCAATATAAACTCAATGTTTAATATTGACAGGGATAAGTGTCCTCCTGACTTAACCTAGCTCCAAGTTCCCCTTTTATATTGAGCCGGTTGTGTAGTGTTTTGCTAAACCTTGAAATCGACAACTCGCCTCTAGCCTTGGTGTCGCTACAACCCTGAAACCTCTAAACATACTTATAACTCAAAATTTCCAACATCCTTCCACAATTCATTCCTCATTCGTTTATTCTTATTATTCAGATACAGAGCATATCTTTCATTGCTGTTCAATCCATCCCAAGGAAGTATCGACACCTTTAAGAACTATTGGCGACCAAGTTTCTGCACGCCTATCCCTAGGTTCATAATCTCAAATAAAAGCAGTAACTTCTATCAAGATCAGATACTACTAACTTAGGAAACACTAAAACCCCCCAGCTACTAATGAACTACAACCCACCAAAATACTAAATATCTAGAAAACAGTATCAAAACCCGTTCACGTTCACATTGATATATAATTACATTGTTCACGTTAATTTTTTTTTTTTTTTTATCAAATATATATTTTTCCAAATTAATGACTGTTAAATAAATTTTTAATATAGTAAAATTTTATTGCTATACATTTTTCGAAGTGATTATTAAATACAATTACATTTTCCGAATAGTTAAACTATAAATAACCTAAACTTTTAACTACTCTGCATGAATTTATTCCGATTGCTTTTTATCCTTCAACATCTATTTATCGCGCCTATGATTAGATCTATTTAGCCGTTCTAAATCTTGCTATTTTACCAACTAATAATAAGTACCGTAGTTAGCTAGCTGTTATGGATTATTCAAGACTGTGAATCGACCCCAAAGTTTTAATTTACAGTTACTTCGCTATCAAATATTTAGAAACAAGAAAGTCAAATACTTAATTAGATGAAGTAATATCATTAGAATACCTTCTTCTAAAACGCACTACATTTTTTTTTCATCCAAAAACGTTCTATTAATTTACTACATCCTTCTACTAGTCAAATTAATTGCCGTATCATTTAACAAATTAAATAAGTTAATTTTTACTATATGAGCTATATAATTATTTACGGGATAAGATAAGATAAGATAAGATAAGATAATTTATTCAGATAACGAACACTCCCACAATACCATTGCCTAAAAGCAATAATACCCATGTGGTGCACGCTATGTCTCGTCAAAAACAAAATACAATTCACTCAAATTCATATTAAAAATTGTTTCATATTCAAATTAATATGAAAAACTCAACACATTATATAATTATTAAACAACATAACAAAATTATATGTGTGCAAAATTATACTACTACGTCATAATAATATAACCCTACACACAAATATTTCTTTAGTAAACAACCGCGACAGCTTGAAACAGTGTTTTATTTTTTACTAGTTTAGTTTTTAAAATACCTGGAAATAGAGAGTTTATTATGTGTTCTTTCAATTCTACCTTAAACAACCCGAACCCGTTTTAGTAAGCAATCATAACCCTTTTTCCAATTAAATAAACACCTTAACAATAGTAACAAAGTGAAAGTAAGTATAGTTGAAACTGATAGTTACAAAGCTTAAGAAATAATAATAATTATAAATTAATTGTTTTAAGATTTGACATGCGCGTCGTTTTCCCCCAAAGAATTATAGCACCTAAAATATAACACACAAAATGATCGTGGGTGGCATTTTGTAGATTTAATTGTTACCCAAATACGTTAGAAGTCATAAATTTCATGCCCCAATAACAACGACAAAAATTTACATAAATATAACAAATACTAAATTGTGAGAATCATAAACATAGATATTTCACTAGCTACGCCTATGCACTTCATCAACTGTCTCCGTCTTATACACAGGTGCCTTACTTCCCGTTTACTATGGTTTCGTTGAGTCACGGAATTATATTTTGAAGTAACTCAATCAACAAAAGATTATATCTGTACCATATCTATATTTGAATTAGAAAACATTAATAGTTGCGCGCCTTACTTCACAGAAAATTAAATTTAAAGCTACCGTCCCTATATTTTTAAACCGGCCTTATTCGTGAAAACCAAACCAGAATTATAATCGTAATTTTTAAACTTTCGCAATTTGAACACATGTTTTAAATGCTTATCGGGACTTATCACGTATTATTACAGAATTATAATTTCGGTAACATCTGTCCTGGCGGTAAGACCAAAACAGACGTCACAATCGCCCACCTAAAACCACCCCAATGAACCCCAGTAAAATGTATATGCAACCTTTTCATCAATAATACTACCAAATCCGATAAATTCAAAATTCGAGCCTATTTAAGATAAACCTACACTTTTATTCGCGAAATGTCACATCAAAGTTAATGATTTTATAAATGACACATCATAGAACGGCAGTAAGTCAAACTGTTTACTTTGCAACTATAGACGTGTTCATCGATCAATTAATTAGATTAAAACCATTTTCATTAATTATTGAAATTGTTTCGAGTATTTAGTTTAATTCAAAAATATTTACATAAACAATACCAACGGTATTTTTATGTCACCTCTATTATATCATTACTATTTTTATGTACACTCACTAACCGGGCCAACAAGACACAAAGTGACCAATATATCAACCGACCTATTGTGCAAATAAATTATCTTTGAAATTTCATAGATAAGACTTGGCATAAACTTAACATTTGTAGCAGTAGCATTCCAATGAAGATTTCTTTTCTTCTAAGAAATGCTTGTTCTAGCGTAAAGACATCAACGAGATACCACGTGCCACAATCCCTATTTTAAAACCTATTGAGAACCTACTTAACCCTGATTTGTGACATGCTAACACACAATATTTTTAGTTGGCTATAGTGATAGGTTTTTAGACCTTACTTGTACGAAATTCACAAATTTAACACACTGTTTAATTTTACAACGTCATTTAACATCATTACAATACCCTACTAGAAAGATGTGTACAAAGATAAATAGCTACCTGTTAATTTAAGAGCATTTAAGAAATTTACTATAATTTAGATCAATCCGATTGTAACTTTAAATATTGCAGTTCCTAAAACCATTATGACTTTTGATTAGACTAAATATTGCATTATCAGGGTCAAAATTATGTCCTAGTTATAAAATAGTTTAAGATTTTACATTCCCTTTAATTTAACTTATTTGTTCATAATTATTCCTACTAATCATTATATTAAAGTATTTCACACTGTGTGTTCAATTTTTAATTTACCGATTACTTTTAAATATGCATATCCCTATCCAAGCTAATAATTTAGTTCCCTAGTCAGCCCATTCATATTTTAGTAATAATATTTATTATATTTGACATTTATTTAGAGCAAAATTTTCTAAAGTTTCTTACGACCTCGCTCATTACGACTCCGTTTCTTACGACCCCGATTATTACGACCCCATTTCTTACGACCCCAATTCTTATGAGTATTTTTCAACCCCAGTGAAAACCCATAATATAAAACCATATTACACAACAATGGAAACACACGGATTATATACATTAGGTTTTCCCATTTTTACAAATTTTGCAAGCGAGCGTTAGCCATTTTTAGAACAAATTTGGAATCTATGATAAAGGATGTAATATATAAGATTAAATTCACATTTTCTATTATTTTTGAACCCATTTACCTTACCACATGCGTTACCCAACCTATTAACCTACTACGCTAGTACCGAATGTAAGAAATTCTAATGATTTAACCTTGATATTTTTGCACAGCTCATACCAATTCTCGTCTCCTTTGCACGAACAACAAATTGTGTTCAAGCGGACTTGAACACTCTTAAATATAATCCCTTTCTAATAACTAATTTAACTCTAAACGACCCCATTTCCTTTGACGATTCTACGTGTTTGAGCAAAACAAATACTATACATAAATTCTAGTGAGAGTATTAAGAAACATCGATCCTACATTGACCTATATGTCCTAATGTAGTTAATACTAACTGTTATCTACATAAATATCCTATTAGAAATTACCATCGTTGTACGCGTTTTTAATTACAAAGCCACTACAAAGTTAAAATCTTGGCTGATGATGATGATGATGATGATGATAATGATCCTGGTCACTACGGCATACCATATTGTAAAAAACCCCCCCCTTCTTAAAATTTATTTTTTTATCTTTATTTGTTTTTAACCTTTATTATTTAACTTTTTATTATTTAACTGATTTATTAATTGGTTGCCTAAATATTAGCTGCGTATATTAAACCTATATTGGAGTATGACTATTATGTTATTCGTATCTTTAAAATATTACAGTATAACTGCTACTCCCGTTCGAGAAATCTAGAATCGTAAAAGACCTACTAACACCGAATAAGTTACTTTACCTAATGTATGCCTACCTACTTGCGGATTTAATATTTACCTACATGTTTCGTTTTGGCCAGGTGATTGTCTAGTGGAAGAACCCTACTTTGTGATCATAGAACCCAAGTATACGAATAGGTATGAGCTGTGTGACGAGGTCCTAATCTAATATTATGATTAAAATGTTATTAGGTTTACAATATCCGTACTACTGAATAAATTAATGAAGATGTAAGAATGTTGTGGAAAATGACCTAAAACGAAGGTAAGTAGATAATATTAGAAATAGAAGTAAAATAGATTATGTGTATATTAAATGCGGATACTAAGCATATCGCTAAGATATTTGTTAAGTGAACTTTTGGTTAGTATTTTATGTAACGTATATATTAATTGAAACAAACTCGTATGGGGCTAAGGATCGGCGCCCCTCCTCCGCGTCGACCGATTGATTTCGTCATCCTTACTGGTCATCACCTCCCCCATACGAGTATAAATACTCGTTTAAATAAAGAACTCTAATAGTCAAAATTCGGAGTCAGTCTGTGTGTCTAACAAAAGGTGGGACAAGAGGGCATAATCTTTTAGCAACCCCAGCGAACCCCAGCAAAAGGGTCAAATAATGAGTTCCCAAGATTAGGAAATCAAGGTACTCTTTAGGCACACGCCCAACCCTACCTAAACCTGAAACAGAAGATCATCCTGAATAATGTTATCTTATTCTTATGTGACCGCATAACTTTATCATAATTTGATGATGCAGACCTCGGAATAATTTACCGAATACTGATGAACTAGACAATCAAGTCATACACATTCTTAGTGTAATGAAGTTAATAACTTTTCCCGTTATCTCTTCAAATTGGCCATCTCAAACAGGACCTTCCTTCAAGTGAGATTATATTAATTAGGCCAGTATCACTAAATTCAGTGACATTAGTAAAAGGCGCCCTTTGTTGTTTTTTATAACTAAAGGGGTAACCCAGAGACAATCGCTCCATGTATATTTCAGCTATACTTAGCCTAAGGTTCCTTCTATGGAAGCCATAATAAAGTGTGATGTTGAAGTAAGCCCATTATATTGACTTTCAACTCGAAGAGACAAATCAACTTCTTTCGTCATCGTCTCGGTTCTGAGAACTATATTTTCTCTTGATAGAACCTGTATGACCTGGCAGCCCAGCACAATCAGCTCAAAGCAGTTAAAGGACTTTAATAATTAGTTACGGAACCTCTTTGTCCATTCGAACCTTTATTTATAAAACAAGTTGACCTTTGCAACTGAATTTACTTTATGTTAATATAAGAAAATAGCAATGACTATCGTCTGTAATTCGATTAGGAACATTTATCCATTCGAACTATAATCTCCTCTTTTTTAGAAGTCGGTTAACAATTACTTTATGTAAGTAAATAATATCAAATAATAAAATGGCTACATTGTCTGCAATTCGATTAGGAACATTTATCCATTCGAACCATAACCTCCTCTTTTTTAGAAGTCGGTTAACAATTACTCTATGCAAGTAAATAATATCAAATAATAAAATGGCTACATTGTCTGCAATTCGATTAGGAACATTTATCCATTCGAACCATAACCTCCTCTTTTTTAGAAGTCGGTTAACAATTACTTTATGTAAGTAAATAATATCAAATAATCAAAATAATTATAAAGCTTACAATTGGTCCTCGCGCCGGCTTCCACAGACATCGCCCCACTCTGCCCGGGACAACTGAAGCAACTCTGAATCCAGTTACGATGGTGACACAATGCATGATGTACCTTCCCGCAGCTCCAGGAAGATCGTCCCATCGCCATAGGAAAAGGAGTATACCCCCGAAGGTGACGAAGGCCAAAACCCTCAACGGAGTGAGCACATCGACCCCGGTGGCGTCACAATCCACCGACATATTTAAAACCCACAGGAAAAACGCAACACCACTCGGAGAGTGACTTTACGCCGGAACTTGGTCGCTTTGGGAACCACCATTCCTTAAACTGCAGATGTTGTGATCTCTAAGCCCTCCCTTCGCGATAAAAGTATCGTTTCAAATCCATTCCCCCGCAAAAGCCGGGACGGTGGTACTAGTCTACCACTATGGGTATGACCACCATCCCAATGGGTGTATACGACCAAGCGCACACCCAAACTTTTAACGAAAAAAAGGATCCGAACCAACACTATAATCCAAAACGAGTTAAATGACTCTATAATCAAATACGGTTCCGTTCCCAGACATGCAACATAAGAAGGGAACCGAGGCTCACATAAATTCACTCTAAATCACTATTTACCCACAAAAAGATCCTAAAACGTTTTTAATTCGTTGTGTTCTCTAAGCCCTCCCTTCGCGATAAAGGTATCGTTTCAAATCCATTCCCCCGCAAAAGCCGGGACGGTGGCACTAGTCTACCACTAGGGGTATGACCACCATCCCAATGGGTGAATACGACCAAGCGCATACCCAAACTTTTAACGGAAAAAGGATCCGAATCAACACTATAATCCAAAACGAGTTAAATGACTCTATAATCAAATACGGTTCCGTTCCCAGACATGCAACATGAGAATGGAACCGATGCTCACATAAATTCACACTAAATCACTATTTACCCACAAAAAGATCCTAAAACGTTAAATTATTTCAGAGTTATTTGGTAGTACAAATTGACTGTCGAATAACTCCTTATAAAATTAAAACACGCGTGAATTTAAATCGCGGACATACAAAGGTACTCGAACGACACCGAAATTCGTAGACGCGTAACCATCTACAAATCTAGGCTAGTCCAGGCACTAAAATTTTATAAAATAAAATCAATTTTAATTTTAAAACGATTGAGCAAATATATGAACACAAGTCACTGAATTTACCTATCCAAAGTACTCGTCCGCTCTCGACCGATCCCCGAGAACGAATGCCACTACGCTACTCTACGCCGCCCGTTTTTCACGCGAACAGCGCCTTCCCTTCCAACATGAATTTTTCCGAGAAATTGTCGTATGATCTCTTTTTAATTTTTCTACCTACCTCCAACTTATTATTATTCGTGCGCGTATTTGTTTTAGATAACCAATAAAATTACCGGTTGATGTAGGTACTTATTTGCAGTCTAACAAACTAAATCTAGAAAACCCCAGCCAAGCAATTAAGTGTTGAACCATTTGTCTTTAGTGATTTTGTTTATGAGATGAATTTCGCTGATATTTCCGATTAGTTCTATACAAAAGTATTACCTTAGATGTAGAAAATTCCGGGTTTTATTATTATTATAATATTTAGAACTAATTTATAGTAGTTAAGTTGTTTTAAAGCATTCTTTCTTAACGCCTGACTCAATGCAAACATCGGACAATGTGCATAACTTGCTGTACTGAAGGTTAACTAAAAGAATCCCTGTTCTCCATTTAGCTAGGCATGGAGTAAGGATACTATTAATCCTATTTTATTATCATGTAGTTACCAAAATCCTTTATAATATGAGACAGCATTTGATACTCAATCTTTATTTTAATTCCTGACCCTCTTTTCATTGCAAAACTTTGTTTTTATTTTTCCTTGGTTTTTTTAGATTCGCGTGATTTAGGTATTTGCCATGCACCATGTACAAATTAATAATGTGTTAGAATTTTAAACGAAACATCTATTTATTTAATTATTTATTTATGAACGATGAACTTGGTTCTGTTACAAAGTCCAGTCAGAATTGGTCCAGAAACAAGAAGATATAGCACATCGGTAGTCATAGACTAGTCTAGACGGCTAGTCATATTTTTGGTATTTTTTGTCATGTTATTTTTTTTTTATACTAGCTGACCCGACAGACGTCCTGTCTTAGAACTGTTAAACGCGCAAAGTTAAAATCGTTGCTAAGATTTCGAAAATTATCAAATTTTCAGCGCAATTTTCCTTTCCATAAGAACCTTTTACAAAGTATTAGAAAACTAAAAAAAAAAAAATGAAATTGGTAAAGTCGTTCTCAAGTTATGGCGTGACCAAGGTAAATGGGGATACATCATCATCATCAGCCAGAAGACGTCCACTGATGAACATAGGCCTCCCCCTTTAACCACCACACCGAACAACAGCCTGCCTTTTGCATCCACTTGATGCCCGCGACTCTCACAATGTCGTCTGTCCATCTAGTGGGAGGCTTCCCTACGCTGCGTCTTCCGGTTCGTGGTGTCCACTCTAGAAACTTTTTTCCCCATCGGTTATCGATTCTTCGAGCGATGTGGCCTGTCCATTGCCACTTCAACTTACAAATTTTAACAGCTATATCAGTAACTCTGGTTCTCTGGTCGTGCCGGTTATCGTTGGGAACGATACTCTAGAAGTTGTTGACCATTACACCTATCTTGGACAGATTGTTCCGTTAGGTAAGTCCAACTTAATAGGGATACATTTTTATATAATACTAGTAGGCCGCCCCTGCTTCGCACGGGCGAAGCCGGGATATATAGCCTATGTCAACCGGGGATAGTGCAGCATCCCAACGGTGAAAGAATTTTTCTAATCGGTTCAGTAGTTTTGGAGCCTATTCAATGCAAACAAACAAACAAACAATCAAATCTTTCCTCTTTATAATATTAGTATAGATAGATTTATTTTTGTTATACTAATTTAAGATTCTCGTACAGTTTCTTTCACTAAAGTTAAATGATTATTAACGGGATATTTACCGTGGTCAGGTTGTGGAATGAGCTCCCGATATTTCGGCGCAGTTACATGCACCATGTTCACGGGAAGACACAAAAAAAAACCCGTAAATACCCCGTTAATAATCATATAACTTTAGTGAACAACCGTGATAGTTTAAAACAGTGAGTTTCATTCACTTTTGCTATTCATTCTCTTCGGAATGTATTGTTCTTATTTTGTTCAAGCATCAGCCATTATTATGGTAACTATAAATAGAAGGTAGTAAACAATTATTCCATCAATTTCCTCAAACTCGGTCGGTAATCTAAATCACTATATCGACGTTTCCTCCCCCATTGGCCGGGGATCATTATGTATGGGATATACGAGTCTTAACATAATAATCCTTGGACTGGATAATGCATTATGTATTTTTCGACGCAGAATCAACACTGATTGGGGCCAGAGCAACCTTGTACGTATTTTTAGAATAATGGACGTCTTTTCAAATAGTAACAATGTTTTCGTGCTGCGTATTTATTTTTAGATGGTAACATTTTTGCAATGCAAAGTATTGTTGGGGTATTGTAGTTATCATAATATTTTATTGTATGTCATCATCATCATCATCATCAACCATTCTCCACCCACTACAGCAGCCCTAGCATGGGCTGTGGATAGATTGTCTTTCCACTGTTTTTATCCACACCTAGACGCGACAAAGCTAGAATATGGATACGTTTGTCTTTTTCTCGCGGGATAAAAACGGTGGAAAGACAATTTGTCCCCGGCCCGTGCTAGGCCTGCTGGGTATAGGTCTCCTCTTCAGCGCGCCATCTTTTCCGGTCCTGTGCTAGTCTTGTCCACTGTATTATTGTATGTATTTTTGTATAATTTTTGTATGCCTAGACTTGTTAAGGGAAACGCGGAAATATTAAAAAAAAAACCGGACAAGTACGAGTAGGACTCGTGCTCTGAGGGTTCCGTTGGACAGAACCCTCAGAGCGCTAGTCCAAAAAAAAACCTAAAGTTGAATTATTGAAAGACAAACTTACCTTTGTAGTTGATTATAAGGTTCTTCTATACATTACAACTACAAAATATAAGTTTGTAATAGCAAAATAATTATTTTTAAATGATATAACTTCAAATTTGTAACTTTCAGATTTATTCCTATATATGTGCTATAAGACCTTGCCTTTTGCCAAATTTCATGATTCTAGATCAACGGGAAGTACCCTATAGATTTTGGTTTTCCTGGAAAATCGCAAAATATGCTACATAAACGTTCATATCTTTTGATTGCGTTAACTTACAACTCTGATTTTTTTACAGCCGGAAGAAACCGTAGACCCAAGTATTTAGTATAAATTTCAACTTGATACCTTTACGCGTTCTTGAGAAAAAGGGTCTTGACAGGCGGACAGACGGACAGACGGACAGACAGACAGACAACGAAGTGATCCTATAAGGGTTCCGTTTTTTCCTTTTGAGGTACGGAACCCTAAAAATACATTATCTTTATTAATTTTAATTTATTTAAACGTGTATTACAATTGAAGTTCGTACAGAGTGACGAAAAACTAAGCTTAAATAATAGGGCCAAACAAAGGATGAACTTGCCCTATCTGCAACAAGCCAGGGCCCCGATTCTGCTAAACCAATTGGTTTTAAATTGTAATTGTTATTTATTTTTATGAATGGCCTCAAAATTAGCAATCAAAGCAGCAAAATGTCATGTGTACGAAATGTGTGGTGTGAACAATAAAGAATTTATCTATCTATCTACCTATCTATCTATCAAAAGTGTCATAAGTGTAAATTTTGGCAATTTTGGCCAAAATGGACACATGTGCAATTTTTGAGGCAATTCTTAAATAAAAAACAATTACAATTTAAAACAATTGTTTTAGTAGAATCGATGCCCTGGTGCAGTCGGACGATAGTGCGTGGGCGCTTAGTGAGAAATAATAAAATAAAACTGCTGTTGATTTTTTTTAAGAACGAAATTTGTCTTGTTCTGATTCAATTTATTATACCCTATCACTATATTTCAGGACACAATTAGCTACACTTAGTGTGCTCCAATGTAGACCGCATCATAGCTTAAAATCAAAAGAGGTGTACCGTTTTCTTATAAAGTTAAATGTCTATCACTATCCCTACATTTGAATAGACAATATGCGCAGTTATGTTTTCAAGTCTTGAAGTCGCGACTGAGTCAGTTTCTTCTAGGCAAGCATGCTCCATTTTTGACCGCATTATGGCTTAAGGTGGTACGATTCACCTATGGCGGGAAATTCAAATTTTAAACAGTTTTTTGGTGCTAGTAGCCAGGTCAGGTAGTTATTTTTAAATAACACAGTGTTTGCGCAAAATGTTGGCTGTTCTTTACATTATAATGTACAATTATTTAACCGTAACGCACAATATTACTTACATTTGTGAAAAAACCGTTTGAAACAGCAAAAATTAGTTTATTCACAAATGTGAGTAATAATGTGCATTAGAGATAAATAGCTTTACATGATTCTGTAAAGAATAATAATCAATTTGCGCAAACACCATGGTTGCTTACAATAATTACCCGGCCTAGCTACAAGGACAAGAAAACTGTTAGAAATTTGAATTTCCCGCCATTTGTGAATCGAACCACCTTAACATCAAAAGAAGTGGTGACTAAGCACAAGCCTTATTGTTCAACAAAAATATTATATTTAAATAAACGTGCACGAAGTTTCACCAAAATCTATCAAGAAGTTATTTGTTCGTATATTTTTCATAGATCCTTACTTTTTGCTGGTAGGTTGCCATATTTTTGTGTAGAACTGTGGCCCATGCTATACGCAATAAATAAATTTTTCATATCTCTATCTCTACATAGTATAAATTGAAGTCACTTTCTGCGTCTGTCTGTCTGTCTGTATGTCTGTATGGCCGCTAACTCCTCCTAAGCCACGCAACGGATTTTGATGCGGTTTTCACCATCAGTTAGATACATTTTCACGAAAGGTTTATATATATAACTAGCGACCCGCCCCGGCTTCGCACGTAAATTACACCCGTGCGAAGGCGGGTGGGTCGCTAGTAAGGTATAAAAATGCCAGCTTCTCTAAAATTTTCAGCGTCTAACAAATTTGCCTACTATTTATGCCAATTCACTGATGATATATTTATTAGTAATTTTTAAACTTTCGCGATTTGAACACATGTTTTAAATGTTAAATGTGTTTTAATTGTTGTAACGTCGAGCGAAATGTACATATTTTACCTATATTAAATAATACGTGATAAGTCCCGATAAACATTTAAAAGATATTTTTATTATGCAGTTAAATGGGTATCATAAATAGAAGTACAAAGCCTCAGCGAGTCCTTCGGTATAATACAATTATAAGAAACATATATTTTATGTGAGTGGTGACGTCACTACCTGACCTCAATTTCAGATGGATGTTGACATCAATGGATATTAATATAATATTCAATAGGATAGAATAATATATTGGGAAAACAATAAGGACTTATTGGGGAATATTCGGGATAGTGTGCCAACGGTGGGCCGTTTAGATTAAAAGGAAACGTGGAGGAAAGGAGAAAAAGAAAAAAAGAAAATTAACTAAAAGGAATCAAATCCTTCATGTTATTATGGACACTGAAGTAGTTTTGGCACATTTTACCTGACTATGAAAAAGGGGATCTGATTTTGTCAATCCATATAAGTATTTTATTTATGTTACACGGGAATTACTCACGTAAGATTAAGCCGGTTACTCCGACTATAGTTTCAACCGCATTAGACGGCCTTTTTCAAGGTGAATGCCCGCGCGCGGCTGCGTCTCGCAGCCATGCCAGACGCAGCCATATAAGTATGTTGATAAATGAGTGTTCGTATATGTAATGCATGTGTTTTTAATATTGTTATGTATACAGGGTGAATTTTTTCATCGCACCCGGAGGGAAAGTACTGTAAAAACTGGAAAAAGCAAATTTTACTCAAAGGAAAAATTTCTTTATTCCAAAAAGAAACTAATATGCAGTCAAATGTTTTCGTTAACTCGCTTTCCACACTCGGTAATCAAACTGGCTCAAACCCGTTTTATTGTTATAAAACAGGTTTCTATCTGATGGCATGAAGAAACGACACCATTTTATAGTTGATAATTATTTCGAAAACCCGTACCAAACACTTTGATTCCACTTTTATGATGAGAACTGCTAGACTGCACTGCCTGAATGGGTGTTCCCCGATAGTTACAATCAGTGAGTCTTCAAGTTGCGAGTGAAGATAAAAATACGAACAATGGTAAAAAAATGGTTTCGTAAGCAAAAATTCGGCATTGCCTAAACAATTAGTCTAATTTTACTTTTTCAACCTAGATCGACCTTTTTATTATACGAGTACGACGTGTAAGTCCAGGAGAGATCATCCGTGTTTATTACACAAGAAGCTATGATTATTATACTTTATACACGTCATTGTTTTATGATTGAAAATGATTGAGTAGCTATTCAAATTAGGTTTAAACCTCGGAATAAATTTAGGTGGATATAACTAGATGGGCCGACGAAATTGTGAGAGTCGCGGGCATCCAGTGGATGCAAAAGGCAGGCTGTCGTTCAATGTAGAGGTTAAAAGGGGAGGCCTATGTTCAGATGTGGACGTCTTCTGGCTGATGATGATGGGGTATAACTATGTAAACTAAGTATGTGGGTCTCCGGCTTTTTGTTTAAAAAAGTGTTTTTCTACTGCCTAGTCGAGATTTTATACCCCGACACAAAAAGATGGGCTCTATAAGTTTAACGTATTTGTATATGTAAATTTCTGTCTGTGGTATCGTAGCTCCTAAACAGCTGAACCGATTTTGTATTATTATACACATGTTATATTTATTTTCATTCATAAATCTAAGTTTTTTTTACAATATTTACCTATAAAAACATAAAATATTATAAAAAAACTTAAACCTAGGATGCCGCCGACAGCGGGGCAGAGCCCAAGCTATCGGTGATCAGGGCTGCAGAGTGAGGAACCTCCTGACAATACGTGCCGTGTTAAGGATTACCATCTTCTGCATCTGACCCTTGACCCAACCGTCTTGCGAGAGCTTCTTAAGGTGGTGGTCGAGGTTCTTCGCTATAAGGCCGTTCACCAATACGACTATCAGGACAATGATCGTCGAGTCAACATCCCACATGGCGGTAACCTCGTGAACCAAGTCAAGGTACTTGCTGAGTTTTGAGAACCTCGTGAAGGCCGAGAAGGATCTCGGCCTTCACGAGGTTCTCGTCATGTGGGATGGTGATCGACGAGCACTGCCCGGCGCTGGGACCGGTCGACCAACACGATATCAGGCTTATTGGCGACAATAGTCCTGTCCGTGATGATAGAGCGGTCCCAGTAGAGCAAAGCGCGGCTTCCCGAGAACTGGCGCTGGTGCGTACTTATAGTACGGCAGATCAGATTCTACTAGGCCGTATCGAAAGGCAAGTTGCTGATGGATGATGCTGGCCACTTGGTTATTATTATCATAGTGGCCAGGTATTGAAAGGTGACTTGATCAAAAGTTCTTTCCTATGATTAAAAAAAATTGGTTTGCTAGAAGATAATTTTGGGTTTTTATAATCTCCAATTCATACTTATGATAATTTGTGTCAACAATACCACCTTTGAATTATACACAGAAAAGAAAAAAAAAATTGTTAAATTAGAACGGCTGTCAAGGCATTTTTGTAAGATTTTTTTTGTAGCCAGTTGCACCTAGGTATCATGGTTGCACCCGTATAAACGAAACGTCAGTTATTTGAAATCAGTTAGCGGCTGTGATGCGGACAAAGAACTTTGAGACGTAACCCAAAAAGGTAAGGTCCAAGTTCTTTGGATGCGGAGTTCGATGCGTTGACATACATGAGAATGTTCAAGCAAGATTCTGTCATAATACCTGGCGACAGATTTTCCTTCTCATTTCCGTTCTATTTGCTTCTCTTTTCTGTGGAATTATACCTACCTGCTTCTTATCCAATACGATAGAAAGCCAGTTAAATCGATACAGAAATTACGGACAGATTTCGTAAATAAGTCAAATTGAGTACCAGTAAATCACGACGATATTTCTCAGATTAAATGACAAAGATAAACTCAAAATTAAAATTTTAAACATGCTACTTTTATTTAAAATTCAATACACTCTAATGAGATGCCTGTATAATTATTATATCCCCGCCTTTAAAAGGCACGGGAATCGATCGAACAATCTCTGAGAAGTTCAAACAACTTTCAGGCTAAGTTAAATTGGTTTCAAGGCGAATATTTTGTGTGCTCAACCGTGTGGGGGTAAGAATGTGGGGGGATGATCTTTATACATATATTAAAGGGGTAGTTTAACCTACTGGCAAATATTTTACACTAAAGAAGAGCTTAGACTTTCAAATGGTAGAGTAGATGTGTGATAATTCATGTTTGTTGCCATTTTCGCAGAATTCTATGATTTCATGTAATCTCCAAAGTAAAAAAGAGTTTTATAAGTTTGTGTAAAACCTCTGTGTGTGTGTGTGTGTGTGTGTGTGTGTGTGTGTGTTGTTTGTAGCGTTGTAGCTATCAAACACGAGTACGGTTTTTTATTTATTTTAAATCAGGTTTTAATGTTCTGGCTTTGAGCTTTGTTTGTAAAAACTGTTTTCAAAGTTATGCCTATTTTTCACACACTTTTGACCTACCTTGAAAATTGTCCTTTTTTTATTTTTTTTTTATTTATCCTACTAGCTGAAATTAAAAAGTATATAAACGGAAAAAAATGGCAAAAAATTAACTTCCATTTTTTTATTCCTTTTAATTAACGACATGACATTAATTAGAATAAAAAATTAAATAAAAGAAGTAAACAATTTCAAAACTAGGTTTAAGTTTTGTGGCAACGATGAGCTGAGTTGAACGGACAGACAGACAAACAGGGCGAACTTACAACGGTGACTTGTAGTACTACGGATGGTTTAAATCATCATTATCATCATCATCATCATCATCATAAGCCAGAAGACGTCCACTGCTGAAAATAGGCCTCCCCCTTTAACCTCCACACTGAACGACAGCCTGCCTTTTGCATCCACTGGATGCCAGCGACTCTCACTATGTCGTCGGTCCATCTAGTGGGAGGCCTACCTACGCTGCGTCTTCCGGTTCGTGGTCTCCACTCAAGAACCTTTCTTCCCCATCGGTTATCGGTTCTTCGAGCGATGTGGCCTGCCCATTGCCACTTCAACTTGCAAACTTTAACAGCTATGAAATATAGATAAATCATCATACTGAATCATTATTATCTCTTGCTTTCAAACGCTTGAGTAATGTATTCATATTGCCGCCGGTACTTACCGCATATATAAAGACAAAATGTTCCTGTTCCGTCTCATAAGAATATTGTAAAAACGTATATACCCTAAATCAAAGAGCATTCTAAATATTCACCATCCCAAATGGAATCAGTGTCGCGATCGCAACAAAAGCGAGAGAAAAATTTATTTTTTCGTATCTCCGCAGTCCCGGTTTGGAAACGAAGTAATTACATGCTTTAGATAAACAAGGCATGGCTGAGGTTCGTTTACTGACGACTAATTCTGTTTGCTTAGTGTCTGGGGCGTTAATGCGACTGTTTTTTTTCCTTCCGGCACAAGGTAGAGAAAGGAGCGAGGCGGAATCTTGGGGCCAACTGGTTGAAATATTCATACTCATAATCTTTATTTGTAACACAAGTTACATGTCATGGTGTAAATAAATAATAAATATTCGGGAAATTTTTGCACACACGGTCATCTGACCCCAAACTAAGCAAAGCTTTTGATATGGCTGCCAGAGACTGATATACATACATATCGCTGGCTCACTATTACAAGGTTCTATGTTATTTTCTTACACATTCTGTAATTTCAATTTAAAATTTTTGACTTTAATAAATATTGACTTAGCCCCTGCTATATGCTTGAGTAAAAGTATCTCTCTCAAGCATAAACCCTGCTAAGTCAATATTTATGCAAGTAAATTTTTTTAAATTGAAATTACAGAACATGTAAGGAAATAACATAGAACCTTGTAATAGTGAGCCAGCGATATACAGGTTTAAATACATACTTAAATGGATATTAACACCCAGATATAGAACAAACACAAATGTTCATCACACAAATGTTTGTCCTAGGTGGGAATCGAACCCACGCCCCTAAGCTCAGAAGGCAGGTTCACTACCAACTGGACCAACGGGCTATCTAAAGGGTGTAGTTAGCTAATTGCAATAACAATTTCTCAATACTAATAATTATAACATCAAACTGTCTAAATAAATAATACAAAACATTAAGTTATTAATAATTACCAATTATGGTCAGTAAAAAAGTCAAAAAGAATAACATAAAAATAAAGGTATTAATAATTAATTGCTGCATCTCGCTACAGTATTCATCATCATCATTTCAGCCTTTCATGTTCTTTCAGAGAGGGGTGGGCCCTAATCCACCATGCTGGCCCAGTGCATGTTGGTGAATATCATTATGTCTTTGAACATTTGAGGTTCTTGGACATACTGGTTTCCTCACAAAGTTTTCCTTCGCCGATTTGAGCGATGGCATCCAAACTTCACTTAATTTATTTATGTACTAATTATTTCTACATAGTATAAATTCAAATTAATTTATTTCAGGCAACAAAACAACCCATACAATTCATTAAAAAGATAATCAATACATATAAAAATAAACTAAGGTAATAAATCAAATTCACAGTGACAATACAATTCCAAATAATAAGTTAATAAGTAATGTCAAAATATTAATAATAGTTCAGTCAATTCACAGTTATATCAATTAAATCAATACAAAAATACAATACAAAATGTCCATAGTCATACAATACAATGTCACCATAATTAGTATTTTCGCTTCGGCATGGGTACTGGAACATGCCTGTTACAGCAATGCCGAAGGAAAGAACAATCGAGTCTGGTCGCAATCATCGCCAGGACGGTCGAAATTGAAGTCGCTTTCCGCGTCTGTCTGTCTGTATGGCCGCTAACTCCTCCTAAACCACGCAACGGATTTTGATGCGGTTTTCACCATCAGTTAGATACATTTTCACAGAAGGTTTATATATATAACTAGCGATCCGCCCCGGCTTCGCACGTAAATTACACCCGTGCGAAGTCGGGCGGGCGGCTAGTAATAAATAAACTAATGTTCGGGACATAATTGCACACACGGTCATCTGACCCCAAACTAAGCAAAGCTTGTAATATGGCTGCCAGAGATATAAATACATATATGGTATTAAATACATACTTAAATAGATATTAACATAAATAGAACAAACACAAATATTTATAACATAAATGTATGTCCTAGGTAGGAATCGAACCCACGATCAGAAGGTTGGTTCACTACCAACTGGATCAACGGGCTAACCGCTTCTTTATTGAGTTGCAAGATTCCAACCGAACAAACGTAGTTACATACATACATTGCAAATTAAATAAAAACTTGTAAAATGTATTTTATTAATTAATAATTTATTAACAACTAGCGACCCGCCCGCCCGGCTTCGCACGGGCGTAATTTACGTGCGAAGCCCGGGCGGGTCGCTAGTTATATATATAAACCTTCTGTGAAAATGTATCTAACTGATGGTGAAAACCGCATCAAAATCCGTTGCGTGGTTTAGGAGGAGTTAGCGGCCATACAGACAGACAGACAGACAGACGCGGAAAGCGACTTCAATTTATACTATGTAGAGATTAGAGCCATGTACGCACCCGAATGTATACATTTTGACTTGTAAATGAATTGAAATCATTATCAAACCCTTAATATAAATTTACGACAGCATTGGTGAATAACGTCGATATTTTTCGAAAACATTTCAAATCTTTTGTCAAGCGTTTTCTTTTCTGTGTGGTGATGGTTTATCGACAAGAAGCTTATAATTTACGCCGATTTCTTCACTCCGGGGAGGAATAAATTGCGTCCGCGGACAATTTCCATGGATTTACAATCGCCCCTTTTAGCATAAGGAATGATTTGTTTGCTGATTATACATAAAAATACGATTCGACACAGTCATGGTAGCTTTGAGACAAACTCAAATAAAACTGTAAGTTATAATTAAAGTTAAAATATTTATTTTACTATACAAAAATGAAGGCTATGACGTCTACGTCTTAACAGCATCATCGTCATTTTCAGCCAGTCATAATGTTCCCACTGCTGGGATACAGGCCTTCTCTGAGAGAGAGAGAGAGAGGATGGGCCCTAATCAAAGATAAACATATAATAAACTAGCGACCTGCCCGCCCGGCTTCGCACGGGTGTAATTTACGTGTGAAGCCGGGGCGGGTCGCTAGTTATATATATAAACTTTCTTTGAAAATTTATCTAACTGATGGTGAAAACCGCATCAAAATCCGTTGCGTGGTTTAGGAGTTAGCGGCCATACAGATATACAGACAGACGCGGAAAGCGACTTCAATTTATACTATGTAGAGAAGATAGAGAAGAGATAGAGAAGAGAAGAGAAAATATTCGGGACATTTTTGCACACACGGTCATCTGACCCCAAACTAAGCAAAGCTTGTGATATGGCTGCCAGAGACTGATATACATACATATATATTTTTAAATACATACTTATATGGATATTAACACCCAGATATAGAACAAACACAAATGTTCATCACTTAAATGTTTGTCCAAGTGATGGGAATCGAACCCACGCCCTCAGGCTCAGAAGGTAGGGTCACTACCAACTGGACCAACGGGCTTTCGCTATCGAGATAATATAATCACTTGATCGTGCACATCGGCATAATTTCCTTTTGCACGAGTAAGCCACATCGGTCGCGGGGGGTATCGAATGCCGGCTTTTTATTGGAGACTAAAGTTATTCATTCAATTCGCACCTAGGATTGGCCCGCTTGAATAAGGTTATGCCGAAAATTATGTACCCTTGTCATTGCGTGAGTATAAAAGATAAGCAGTCAAGCGTTTATATTGTCATTGACCCTAATCCACCATGCTGGCCAAAAGCATGTTGGTAAATGTCATACTTTTTTAACTTTTGAGGTTCTTGGGTACATCGTCATTCATCTACATTATACTTGGATGTTGTTTAAAAAAAACTGCCAAATGCCTTTATTAACTTAAAAAACTGGTTGATATTGAATTGTTAAAGGCAATCGTAACAATTACTATCAGGTAAACAAATTCATCTCATCCATTTGTGGAAAACCCCATCCTTTATAGGCAGTCGGGTAAGAAGTGCGACATTGTTCCTGTAGTGAAAACTCTGATCTTCATTATCCTTCCAAACTTGCAAGTTGTACTAACGAAACCAACATCCAGGGATAAAGATTCAATTTAAACTTTAACTCCACAAAAATTAAGCCGCACAATGTTTAAAGTTCTTGTGAATTACATTTAGGCATCGCAAATTGGTACCGTGAATGTTATCGAAAACCCAAAGTTTTTATAATAAAGTTCAATTTGGCGGGAACATTTCCTGCTTTAATCAGAAAATTCTTAAAATCGGGAGGATTAATAAACGTACGTATAAACTAGTAAATAAAGTTTAAACTTGAGTCATGTTACCAATTCGAAAGTTTGTGTGTGCAGTACTTAACCCTGCAGAGGTTGAAGAAATTTCAATGAAATTTGTTTTACTCGATAGAAACAAAGACTGGTTATATACGTTGTAACTTTGCCTAGACGCATACAGGCCGGAAAATCTATGGTTCTTCAGTGGCAGCGCATGTTACAGACTAGCAGTTCGCACAATAAAAGTGGAATCAATGTGCTTCGTACGGGTTTCTTTATGTTATCAACTTTAGTTGTACTAGCAACTTCAGAAATTGCAAACCTTTTCCCATGTCATGTTTTACTTTTACTTGTCATCACTTCAATCTATGGCAACTTTAGCCCATATTTAACAACTAGTGACAACTTGTAAACATGGGCCCACGTTTACATCGTTCCAGTGGCTAGACCCAGTGGCTTACCACTAGTAGTTGAAAGGTTAGCGCCATTCGCGCGGTCGCACGCGGATTTACTCGCCGACGGTTCGTTACAGAGTTTAGGGGGTTAGTGAAGTTTCAGTTCAGTTATTTTGCGGTTTGCAAGTTTTGCTAAGTATTAAGTGATTTTGTAAAGGTTACTCTCGACCTTTCGGCGTAGAATGTTGTTTATGACTTGAAATATTTGTGTGGTATTGTGATTGTGTGATAATATACTTTTATTTGTTTTCAGGGGCGGGGCTACGACTACCAGCAGGGGACGAGGTCACGTGCACGGGTAAGTGTTCTTTGGACTTTTATTCTATTACATACGACTTAAGCATCATCAGCACTATAATCAGCCTTTTAACAGTCCACTGCTGGACTTTTAGCCTACCCCTGAAAGGGTGATTGAGCCATTTCCACCACGCTGGCCCAGTGCGGATTGGTGGATTCGCATGCGCCATTGAATTCCTTCTCCGTACGTATGCAGGTTTCCTCACGATGTTTTCCTTCACCGAAAAGCCAGTGGCATGAGAATCCGTACATAAGCTCCAAAGAGCTCATTGGTACGGGCCCGGGGTTTGAACCCGCGACCTCAGGCTTTCAAGTCTAGCGGTCTTCCAAATGGGCTACCACGGCTTTTTACGACTTAAGCAGTGTGTCGGATTTTATAGCTACATTTCCAACCGACTTAAGGTTGACAATTTAACTGTACCTATGTTTTTTTCGTATGTTTGTTATGCGATTACTCCACCAATTATGAATTGACTTTGATGGTTTTTTTTTGTTTGGTTGGTCATAGGTACCTTAAAGTTGGTCATATAAATTTTATCGAAGTTGATTTAGTACTTTTTTACAAATCAATTAAAATAAATATATATACCTACTTAACCTACTGAAGGTTTAGTTCTTCTTCTGAGATTTACACAGACAAAGATTTACACAGTTTAAGCAAAAAGTTTTGATGTGGACTGTCAATCACTGACACGGTTAAGTCCAGTTACGCCACAGTAAAGCGACAGGGACTTTAAAAGAGGCTTCTATGGAGTTTTGGAAATAACATGAAAAGGCGTCTATATCTTTATAATCACTTACCCACACTCGAGCATGTTAACGAAAACTTCATCATCATCATCATCAGCCAGAAGACGTCCACTGCTGAACATAGGCCTCCCCCTTTAACCTCCACACTGAACGACAGCCTGCCTTTTGCATCCACTGGATGCCAGCGACTCTCACTATGTCGTCGGTCCATCTAGTGGGAGGCCTACCTACGCTGCGTCTTCCGGTTCGTGGTCTCCACTCAAGAACCTTTCTTCCCCATCGGTTATCGGTTCTTCGCGCGATGTGGCCTGCCCATTGCCACTTCAACTTGCAAATTTTAACAGCTATGTCGGTGACTCTGGTTCTTTGGCGAATATCCACGTTTCGGATTTTATCACGCAAATAACTCCGAGCATAGCTCTCTCCATTGCCCGCTGAGTGACTCTGAGTTACGAAAACTTAATAAATAATAATCATTACCACTCGGAAAATAGTAGTAATAGTAATAGTTTATTGATCAAAAATTTAAAGACAACAATATTGTTATAAAGCAATCGAACTGGACATAATAATAACATTTAAAGAAGACAATTTTTTCTAGGCCCACCGAATTTCCCGTATATTGATGGGTATAACACTATAAAATTCATCGTTTTTTTATTGTCCCATTCGGGCGAAAGATAAGGTAAAAATGAAACCGGAATAATAATATAAAGAATAATATGTGTTGTTTTGATTTTTGCCACAATTCATTCATTTCCCTTATAAAGTCACTTGACCGGAACGTTTTTAGTACGAAAAAGGATGCATGGTTAGGAATTTTTATACAAAAATAAATAGACCATATTTTACAACAGTGGTCATAGTAATCGGCTTTTGTCAATATTCCGGTTAGATCGGATATAGCTAATATTACCACTGAATCTAGAGATTATGAGGAACAAATCGACATGAGTTTCATTACTATACGGTATTAGTTTGTGGTGGGCCTATTTTTCAAACAAAAGAAATTGTCTCTTTTAAATTTACAATGTTGTTTGTGGGTGGAACTGGCTGGCACCCGTACTAGTAATTAAACTGTGCTACAGGCACCAGCGTCCTCCGTTTGAACACTAATTAGCTTTGGTTAAAATTAAACATAAAAAAATGACATCTCTACATAGTATAAATTGAAGTCGCTTTCCGCGTCTGTCTGTCTGTCTGTATGTCTGTATGGCCGCTAACTCCTCCTAAACCACGCAATGGATTTCGATGCGGTTTTCACCATCAGTTAGATACATTTTCAAGGAAGGTTTATATTTATAACTAGCGACCCGCCCCGGCTTCGCACGTAAATTACACCCGTGCGAAGCCGGGCGGGAGGGTCGCTAGTATATTACATAATTAGGTTACTTAACATTTTATTTTTCCGAATACAATTTTTTTTTTAATAATTAAGAATTTTAACAAATTTAAGTATGTAAATAATCAAAGATTATAAATTATTTCAGGTATAATTTTTTTTAATTTCCTACTTAATATTATAAAATAAGCATGCAGTGTAGTAACTTAATGTCGAGGTGAATAAGATGTCTGTGTGTGTGTGTGTAAAATATATATAAAAATAATACAATTAGAATATAATATAATAAAAAACTTTTTCTCTACATAGCTATGTCGATCAAAATAATAATAAATTAATTAATTAATTAATAACAGAAGGGGTAAGTAAGCAAATTATAAACAAGTTTAATAAATAACTAATCGGTGTCAAAAAATTTACCCATTAAAATATTTTCTGAGTCTCGCAAGAAGCTAACTAAAAAGCAAAATGGATATATACCTATAAATATACGTATGAACCAATCTATTCAAAATTGCTTTCATTGAAATTCTACCCCATCTGGAACAGTTTAAAATTATTTCACAACACAAACAAAACATTCGAGTTTTCATTTCCACCGTTCCGTTCTATTTATTAATTAACAAATCTCCAGTAGACCCGAGATCAACGCGGCGATGATTGAATCCTTTACAGGAGGAAAAAGAAAGGAGCATAATTACGGCGGGGCTTTGCTCGATCACGTAGGGCGTAATTAAGGGCGGTCTCAAAGCATCACTTTCGCGTACCTCCCAACGGATCACGATATCGGGTGTCATTAATGGATCAGAAATTATTTTCTAGGTCGTAACAGATCACGTGATCAGTTGAAATTTAAACTGACATATTTTACCCAACGGTTATCAATGTTAATCATTTTGAACCTAAACTAACACCTGCTTAGAATATTCTATTAAATTTTTTTTTTTTTTTATTTTTTTTTTACATATATACAATTTATTTCAGAGACATAATTATTACTGATATTAGTCAATAAACAAAAATAAAACCTAAAACTACTTACAAAATTAAAAACTAATACTAAACTAAATTAAATTAAATACGCTAAATAAAAATATATTATATTAAACTAAACTAATCTAATAAACCGCTGCCCGTTGGCATCGTTCCCAAAATGCTGGCCGCATTGCCGCGTTGTATTGCAATGCTTACACGTTGCGCAAGATACCGACCAGCATTTTGGTCGCTATTCGCTATTTTTCTGTATTATTATGTTAATTTAGGTTCGTAATATTTACTATCTAATTATTTGGTAGGTACGAGAAGAGGTCGTAAAGTATATATTATACCGCTAGGTGATACAATTGTCATAGCCTGCCGAATGCCTAGCTCTACGCGTACGAAGTATAGGGTATCAGCTAGTAATAAATAAATAAATGTGTGATATGTTTGAAACATGATTACCAAACTAAAGTTGTATGATTATTTACGAGATATTTACCGTGGTAAGGTTGTGGAATGAGCTCCCGATATTTCGGCGCAGTTACATGCACCATGTTCACGGGACGACATGGTACATGTAACTGCGCCGAAATATCGAAAAAAAACCAAATGATCTCAAACTCGAGGGGTTTACCATAATCTTTATTGCAAATCATTACTTGCAAAGTTTCAAATCAATACGATAATATTAATTACTAGCTGCGTCCCGCGGTTTCACCCGCGTTACCGCGTATTGATAATTTTTTTGATGATGATGATGAAAAGCCTATGTCACTCTCCGGTCATTGAACTATACCCATGCAAAAAATCAGGTCGATCTGTTGCTCTGTTGCTGCGTGAAAGAGGAACAAACAAACCAACAACTTTTTCGCATTTATAATATTAAATATGAAGTATGATTACTTAGGTGAAATTGCTAGTACCACGCTTTTACTGGCTTCGCAACAAGTTAAGTTCACGATTTCTGTTTTTGATATGTTAAGATAGGAAGAAAAATATGGTGATAACTTTTTGAAAAGTCACATGATATATAGAGTAAAAAAAAACCGAGAGAACGACAAAGGGAAAGATCCCTCTAACATCAGGCAAAGTGGCTGTTAAACGCAAGCCTATGTATTAATAAAACAAAAAACAACTTATAACTTTAAAGAAAATATTCCTATGTAGTGATAATATATTACTTTTTTTTTGTTTTGGTTTCGGTAAATGCACCGAAATGCATTTTACCAAATGAGGTAATCCATGATAATGTACCACCATTGAACAATGGAAAGGTTTTGGTCGTATTTCATCGCAGATTTGAATTATAAGACGAAGCTCTCACCAAGAGAGTTCTAAGTAAAGTGCATTCCTCTGCAGAATATATTAGGTTCACTTCGGATTTACTTTGACTAGAGATTACGCTGATATACTGCTAGGAAGGAAGTATCAGGATATTTATGGGCTTTTCTTGAGATTGGTACTATCTTTTAAGATTCTCTGATAGAAGCTTGTACTTATGAAATCCATTTTATTTTAAAATTAAATAAGCGGTGTTTGTGGGTTTAACCGTTATAGACTTAATTAGAAACAAAAGGAAGAAATAATTAGAATTTTTAGAAAAAAAAGAACCGACTTCATGACTATACCTACATTTACAAACTGACACTAAAAAGTTGAAAATATTGTTTAATATTACGACTGAAATACTTTGTATCCATGGTCATGAAAAATTTAACGAAAAACAACAGGGCCTGGTCGCTATGGAGATAATTCTTTGTTTTTTTTGAAGTTCTGTTGTAGGAACAGTTCCTCTATGTTTGCTGTTCAGTTGACAGCGTCGCTAGTCATAAGTAAGTCATAAGTAAATTTATTAATAAAATGGCAATTTACAAGTCAATACAATTTTAACTTAAAAAGTAAGAAAATAACATGATAAAATAATAATTAATTGATTGAATTTCAAACAGATTAATTAATTAGATTACAAAAATAAGAAATGAAAAAACAAAATAACAATAATCATAATAAACATGTCAAATAATTTTAAAATTATATGGTACCATGGTGGAAAACAAAGTATGAAATTCACCAAGAAATAACTGTAGTTTCAATTTTGCCCACCTTAACAGCTAAGTTGGTGGCACTGTACAATGTTTACATTGTACATTGAATTCGTCACATATTGTCATGTTTTTGTAGATTTTTCAAAAATCGCTGAATCAATGTTGATAAAAAAATTATGGGACCACCTATGAGATATGACCTACCAACCAAAAAAATAATCATCAAAAACAATTCTAAATTGGCGGAGTAATCAGGTAACAAACATACATTAAAAAAAATACAGTCGAATTGATAACCGCCTCTTTTTGGAAGTCGGTTAAAAATATAAATATTTGTGACAGAAACAAAAGATACAAGATAAAAATAGACAATTACGCAGCGAAATTTTACTTAGCTGACATTACGAGTAATTAAACCCGCTGAAAAACC
Source organism: Agriopis marginaria (assembly GCA_932305915.1). Lineage (NCBI taxonomy): Eukaryota > Metazoa > Arthropoda > Insecta > Lepidoptera > Geometridae > Agriopis > Agriopis marginaria. The sequence continues at coordinate 1,469,908 of OW029919.1, forward strand.
GCGTAGGTGCATATCCTTGTATAGGGATTTTACCAATACTTCAAAAGAAGAATTTGTTATTATTGTATAAACTGTGATAGTTCAAAACAAAATTATATAAATACCTTCGACTATCTACATATATGCTATAATAAACAGTAATTACACGGACCCTTGATGAAAGTTAGGTAGGTATCCTAAACTTGCTCTTAGACTTTGCTTGTATTACTATTTTGTATGTCATTATGGGATAATGGAGCCAATTCTACTAGGTACTTTCACCAGATATTACCAGGCCATCAAAATAACCCCTATATTATTCACTAGCGACCCGCCCGCCCGGCTTCGCACGGGTGTAATTTACGTGTGAAGCCGGGGTGGGTCGCTAGTTGTATATCTGAACCTTCCTTGAAAATGTATCTATGTGATGGTGAAAACCGCATCAAAATCCGTTGCGTGGTTTAGGAGGAGTTAGCGGCCATACAGACATACAGACAGACAGACGCCGAAAGCGATTTCAATTTATACTATGTAGAGATAGAGATATACATATAATTAGTAATTCCAGAGGTCGAATTTAATATCATCTGGAAATTACCTATATATGGGCACTTACGAACGTTGTACCTGGAGCCAGGGTCTTAGAATACAACTTCGGCTTTTGGGCTCATGGTGGTCAGATCTGAGTTCCTATTTAAACACACCCAAGGAAGACAACAGCACAGCATTGCCCACTTCTACAAGTGCTCCAAGCATTTCACAGGAGTGGTGCCTCTGGCAACGTGCTATGTGCATCCCAATGGAGATCCCGGTGCCCTCCGCCAGGCTCAGAGGCCAGCCACCGAGGAGGTTTTAGTGGGTGCAATCCCAAAGGGTACTTACAAGCATAGGTAGCAGTTTTAACGTAAGGTGAATACAGTCCTCAAACCAACGCATCGACAATCTTTTGTGTATTGTAGGGACCCCTTTTTTATTTGTACTTTTGACTTTTTTAGGATTTCTTAGGTAATCCGCCGTAACATTACATATTCTGTTAAAATTTCAACTGGCTATCTATTACGGTTCGAAAGATAGGTACAACTGTTAATAGGTAGGACAGAAAGACAGACTGACATCGTATGCTTAGTAATAGGGTCCCGTTTTTACACTTTGGGTGCGGAACCCTAAAAATAAACATACAAGAGTCACTGAAGCGCTTGCCACGCCAGTTTCTCTTAAACTAAGTTGTCCTGTATTATGTATGCAGGGAATGACCTGTACGCCTTTGAAGTGGTCTTGCTTTAGACAGAGGACAGAGTTAAGATATTTGAATACAATTTGGAGTCTGTACGGTACGATAGGTTTAGGTTTCTAAGACTTGAGTACGTATTTTACTTGTCGTATTTACTTTATGTAGCTTTAAATAAGGTTCTAAGTCCTTTCTGCTCCATATGGTTGTTTGTTATTATGAACTGAAATACCTACTCGTTTGACTTGCAATTATGTATGTTAAAGTGTTTGCGGAATTGTTTGTGGATCCCTGTATTATGTTAATCAAATAGCAATATTATTAATTAAATAAATAAATATTCGGGACATTTTCGCACACACGGTCATCTGACCCCAAACTAAGCAAAGCTTGTGATATGGCTGCCAGAGACTGATATACATACATATATAGTTTTAAATACATACTTAAATACATATTAACAACCAGATATAGAACAAACACAAATGTTCATCACACAAATGTTTGTCCTATGTGGGAATCGAACCCACGCCCCCAAGCTCAGAAGGTAGGTTCACTACCAACTGGACCAACGGGCTATCTGAATAATTATTTAGCAATTACTTATTTTTTATAGCCATAGTCATCATGAGTCTGTATACCATTTTCTAGGTAGATGCTAGAGCATATACAACTGTTTTAACACCTCATCATCATCATCATCAGCCAGAAGACATCCACTGCTGAACATAGGCCTCCCCCTTTAACCTCCACACTGAACGACAGCCTGCCTTTTGCATCCACTGGATGCCCGCGACTCTTACAATGTCGTCGGTCCATCGGTTTTAACACCTATGTAACATATATTATTACCTAGTTTCACAGATTAATAAAGTCATTGTATCATATGATTTCACTAGGATTTTATTCAATTCTCGTTTTTATTTTTTTAAGAAAAGTTTTTTTTTTAACTTTTCTTGTTTTGGGGAATGGCCAGGCAGGCCACTTCCAACCGGCTCTTTTAGGATCGATAGGGGAGGCCTATGTTCAGCAATAGACGTCCTACGGCTGAAATTATGATGATGTTTTTTTTTATATGATAGTAGACAAACAAGCGACGGGCTACCTGATGGTAAGTAGTCACCGTCGCTTATGGACACCTACAATACATTGGCGGTGCGTTGCCTACCTTTGAGGACTCTATTCACTCTTCGCTTGAAGCATATTCATGATGATTTCTTTTAGCTGTTGGATGATTCACAAATCAAAAGTACTGTCGGGAATGAGTAGATGCTACTAGCGAGAGACCGGGGAGAGTGGCGTAAACAAAGGGAGGCCTAAACCCAGCAGTGGGTCACTTAGGGCTGATGATGATGATAAACCATTCACCAGTGCATCAGACATAAAGGCTCGTCCACACATACATCAGGCGGCAACTAATGCTACCAATTACACGAGCTAACGGAGCGCGTGAGAACGGGGAGCTTCATTACACCCGCGTCCTCTACTCGAGCGTAATGTTCTAGAAAATGGCCGCTGACGGCTTTTGACGTCTGTTTACGCGTTAATTTTAAAGTTATAATAGGCTCATCATCATCATCAGCCAGAAGACGTCCACTGCTGAACATAGCCCCCCCCCCCCCCCCTTAACCTCCACACTGAACAACAGCCTGCCTTTTGCATCCACTGGATGCCAGCGACAGTCTCATCATCATTACCAGCCAATCACGTTCCTACTGCTGGGACTCAGGCCTCCTCTCAAAAACGCAGCAAAAATAATCATCATAAATGGTTTTTATCCAGATTTTACAATGTTATTGCAGCTGTCAGCGCAAATGAATGCTAGGGCCGAGTTAAAATACTAAACTTCTTTGTTATACAACAATCACAAATGTTGATAAAATGACATTGGATATTAGAGTCCTCAAAGGTAGGCAACGCACAGACCATACTCCGAGTATTGTAGGTGTCTATAGGCAGCGGTGACCACTTACCATCAGGTGAATCGTAGCTGGATTGCCACTTATTCTATAAAAAAATATAAAAAAATTACACTTTTAACGTATTTCACTTAAATTTTGACACTTAAGAAATCAATCTTTATTAATAAAAAGCGGTGTTTGTGTTTATAATTATGTATGTGTATATTCCTTATGGATCTCTGAAGCAGCTGGACCGATTTGACGAGACTTGGAATGGAATATATCCAATGTTATAAGGAGTAACTGGGCTATTTTTCATCATCATCATCATCATCATCACAGCAGTGGTGCAGCTAGTCTATACTAATATTATAAAGAGGAAAGATTTGATTGTTTGTTTGTTTGCATTGAATAGGCTCCGAAACTACTGAACCGATTTGAAAAATTCTTTCACTGACGGGAAGCTACACTACCCCCGGGTGACATAGGCTATAATCTATACCCGTGCGAAGCTGGGGTGGACCGCTAGTAATATTATAAAGAGGAAAGATTTGATTGTTTGTTTGTATTGAATAGGCTCCGAATCTACTGAACTAGAGTGAAAAATGTTTTCACTGTTGGGAAGCTACACTATCCCCGGGTGACATAGGCTATATATATAATATATAATCTATACCCGTGCGAAGCTGGGGCGGACCGCTAGTCATTAATAAAATCAACAGTCATTACCAACCGCACTTTTAATTAAAACCACTACAAAGAGTTTTCAATCCATTTTTATGCAACCACAACATTTGCATTTCGAATGGTAAGATATTTCAATCTGAAAGCAGATCGCAGAGATCCAATTCGCTCGGATAAGGTCGCATGTTCATTCCGGCACAATGGTTATAGTAACCCGATCCTTTGTCTGCTTTTAAACATTCCCAACGTCTTTCGGTACTTGCTTTTGGAAATGACAGTTCGGAGTGAAATAGAAAGAGAGTGAGAATTGTGGTCTGAATGTAAAGAAAATAAGTAGCTTTTAACTGACTTCAAAAAGGGTGGAGCTTCTCAATTCGGTTATGTCCTTCATCTCTTCACTACACTTTCCGCGTCTGTCTGTCTGTCTGTCTGTATGTCTGTGTGGCCGCTAACTCCTCCTAAACCACGCAACGGATTTTGATGCGATTTTCACCATCAGTTAGATACATTTTCAAGGAAGGTTTATATATATAACTAGCGACCCGCCCCGGCTTCGCACGTAAATTACACCCGTGCGAAGACGGGCGGGTGGTTCGCTAGTTATTTATAAACCTATTTGGAAAAATATTTATATTTATTTGAACGAATATACTTTCATCATTTCAGCCATAGGACGTCCACTGGTGGACATAGGCCTTCCGTATCGATCTCCAAAAGAGAAGGTTGGAAGCGGCCTGCATCCAGCGTTTTCCTGCGGTCCCTTTAAGGTCGTCTGTCTATCTTGTGGGTGTGGACGTCCTACCCTGCGCTTACCGGTCCGTGATCCCCATTCAAGAGCCTTTCGGCCCCATTGGCCATCTATTCTACGTGCTATGTACCCTGCCCACTACCACTTCAACTTGCTAATCCGGTGGGCTATGTCGGTAACTTTCGTTCGTCTACGAATTCGATCTCGTATAGATGAATATACCTTCATATTAATAAAGTAATAGATATTAAAGACATTTTTTTAAATTAGTCCCGTATACCATCAAAAATAATTTGACCAGTGTGTGTTGCCAGTGATGACATATGGTACTGAGACGTGGTCCTTAACTGTTGGCCTTTTGGAAAAACTCAGAGTCACTCAGCGGGCAATGGAGAGAGCTATGCTCGGAGTTTCTTTGCGCGATAAAATCCGAAACGTGGATATTCGCCAAAGAACCAGAGTCACCGACATAGCTGTTAAAATTTGCAAGTTGAAGTGGCAATGGGCAGGCCACATCGCTCGAAGAACCGATAACCGATGGGGAAGAAAGGTTCTGGAGTGGAGACCACGAACCGGAAGACGCAGCGTAGGGAGGCCTCCCACTAGATGGACCGACGACATTGTGAGAGTCGCGGGCATCCAGTGGATGCAAAAGGCAGGCTGTCGTTCAGTGTGGAGGTTAAAGGGGGAGGCCTATGTTCAGCAGTGGACGTCTTCTGGCTGATGATGATGATGATCATCAAAATCAATTCAATAGTTTGGTTCTTAAATGAAAATAACTGAAAAAACATGCCATCCAACTAGGTAAATGAAATTGCGTATTTACAAATTTTGAAATTGTTTTTTTTAAAATTGATTATTATAAACATAACTAGTGGTTCACCCAACCTCTATACTATCTTCACAGCCCCTTAAACAATATTACCTAGATACCGCGAGTTCACCTACACTTACTTTCCGTGTCTGTCTGTTTGATCAGTGAATTTATGGAATGAGCTCCCTCTTGCGCCATTTTCGAGTAACTATAAAATGGGGTTCTTCAAAAGGGATTTTAATAGAGTCTTTAAGGGTCGGTAACGTATCTACGCTGTGATGCCCCTGGTGCTGCAGGTATCCAAAAGCGACGGTGATCGCTTACCATCAGGAGGCCCGTCAGCTTGTTTGCCACCTATGGCATAAAAACAATTATGTTATTAACTTGCCTACAAAAAATTATAAAAATCGGGTCAAGGACTCGCTAGTTATCGTCAATCTTCCAAATACATCGAGGGGACAGACAGGAATAATCCCAAACGTCACCGCGCTGATCTATTCCCACAGTCCAAGTCTTTTCTTCTCTTCAAACAAATGTGCTGTGGCATTGTGAAGCCACAGAAGAAACTAGAATCGCTACCGGGTTGTATGAAGCACCATTGCCTTCTTCATCCACGTCGCCACAACAGCTGGATTGCTTTTCATCATCATTATTTTCACTACCATCTACGCCACTGGAGCCACTGTGCCAGCGCCCCAGAGCCTCACTCCGATATTTCAAGGAGTTGGGTTGGCTCGGGTAGGTGCTGGTAGGGGGAAATGCACAATACACCCCAAGCGGGACGTCAGTGCAGGACTTATCGAATCATCTCGAATAAGAATAAGAAATCTCTGTCCTCCAGAACAAGCTCTCAAATACAAACCAGGCAGGATATCTCACTAATAATGTGCCACACGATAAATTTACGTCTTTAAGAGCGCGTATTCAGCTCGTCTCGTAGTCTGAGTCTGAGAGACGACTCGAGTCCAATTAGCGTCCTTTGTCGCATCTTTTGCCGATCTGCCGAGTTCCTTATTGACGTTAAAGGTTTTTGCAACCTCGAGGAAATTACCTCGTTCCTACCTTGTTATAATGAACACTTCGCGCTGTGATCGCTGCGAGACTTAAGCTGGATTTACTTTATTTTTCTATGGCGATGACTGTCTTTGGAGGAACCTCTCAGCTTTGAAATTAAAAACTTTAAAGAAGACTTAACACGTTTTATCGCGCATATTTCACATTATTTTAATTTCTGGCGTTTCGAACTGTCCCTGGTCACAGTTAGACTAGATGGCGGATGTATATTATGACGTTATGAAATTATTTAGAAATGCCGCCGTCCACCAATGATTTCATTTAATTGTTTAATGATCGCGAAAACCTAAGAAAACAGTTACCTAAATTATGGTTTAACTCCATTCACACGGCTGACTGCTTTTGAAGAGTTAGACACAATTTTTGTTTGACGCCTGGCGTGCTACTGCCAAGACGACGAAGATCAAACTGATTTATAAAACATGCTACTTGGAGCCTTTATCCAACTAAAAACAAATCACTGACACGAAAAGTATGTGAACCGGTGGTCTCTATTTAGATAAAGGTCTGCGGTCACATTTGTCCCTGTTACCAAAACGTCGCTTAAGCAATTTTTGTTCTCTAACCAATTCAAGAACAAAATATTGCTAAATCCTGACACAGAACTATCAAGCAGCCTAAAACACAACCTATATAAATCAACGTACTAAAATAATATACACAAACTAACCACAGACATAAGAGTAGCATAGACCACGCTAACAGGCATATTCAGCAACCAAACACACTATTAATGATACGAATGAGCGATGGCGCATCGATTGACCTGCTCGCGTCAACGCGGACGGATGATGGATCGTCTTCTACGTACTGGCAGCAAAGAAAGAACGTAGCTTAGCTTATTCTAGTTCTGTGGGATGAGTTTAATGCTGCAAAATACAAGTTCAGTTTTTACAAATCATGGCGTTGATTTGAAACTTCACAGAGCAGCATTTTTTTGAAAATGTATTTCAAAACTATCTCAAAAAGGATACCAAATTACAAGAATAATCGCCATCGTAAGACGTAACTTAGTAGACAGATGATTGCAACGGCATTTTACATTTGCCTGCCATTTTTTTGTATAAAGGTCTACAATTAAGGGTCCTGTATACCCTCTGCAGCTTTCTCTCTCGCACATTTTCACATTATTGAAGATATAAAATCAATGAGTGTGAATTTCCAAAGAGTAACAAAATCATGTCATGGCAATTTCTTTGTTTGTAATGTCACGATAGACACCTGACATGATTTTGTTACTTTTTGGAAATTCACACTCATTGATTTTATATCTTCAATAATGTGAAAATGTGCGAGAGAGAAAGCTGCAGAGGGTATACAGGACCCTTAATAAGGTATCGTTGAGTTTAGTAGGATAAACTTATCTGCTAACGGTACTCATCTCAAGAGATTCTCTGTTACGCAGAATTTCCATTACCATTCGTCTTATTACCATTGTTTATTCATCTGCCCCACTCGATTGACCGCGGATCCGAAACTGAAACATAAACGAGAATAATAAAGATAAAGATAATTTATTTGCACAAAACACGAGTAAATCATACACACATTTAAAAACGCATGCACAATAGGTGGGTTAAAATATTTGTCACTGTTTGTATTTGTCCTAGTTTGTAGGAATACAAATCTAGAGAGATGGTCTAAAAATGCCGTAAATATTATTTTTATAAAAATACAATACAATACAATACAATAGCCCATTTATTTCAATAACATAATTTCATGTTATAATTATAAATCATTATTACATATATATTATTATTATTTAAAAATCAATACAATTCAAGTTTCAATACAGTTATTGGTTGTCCATTTTTGGACATAGGCCTCCTCCATCCTGTTCCACTCTTGCCTATCTTGGGCCAGACGTGTCCAATTGACCCCGGCAATGGCTGTTATGTCATCAGCCCAGCGTCGGCGCGGGCGCGTCTCGTGGGTACAAGTGGAGCACCCTCTCACTCCAGCGGTTGTCCCGAGTTCTGGCTGTGTGCCCCGCCCAACGCCACTTTAGGCGACACACTAGTTTTGCTGCATCTATTATATAAAATATAAAAATTATATAAAAAGTATTACTTAAATTAACTGTCGAAACAATTTAAATAGTTAAGATATGATGTTATTAATTTAAATAGTTAACAGATAGACATTAATATAATTGTATGATCAACAAATTGACCTACACTGGAGTCATTACTAAAATTTATCATTTATAAAATCACTAACTTTGTAATAACATTTCTTGACTAAAAGTTTTTTTAGTTTTAAATTGTCTAGATTTTAGATCCCTTATTGAAATTGGTATAGTGTTGTAGATAATCGGTCCCATACACATTATACTGTGGTTCATTAGGGTGGTTTTAGATGGGCGATTACGACATCTGTTTTGGTCTCTACTATTTTTTACCGGTAAGTCAGATATTGCCGGGAATAGTTCTGGATTAGTTTTTACGAATGAGGTAGTTTCCAATATATATAGAACATACCAATATAATTATATAGAGATAGAAGAGTAAGTTTTTTTTTGCACACACGGTCATCTGTCCCCAAACTAAGCAACGCTTGTGATATGGCTGCCAGAGACTGATATACATCTCTACATAGTATAAATTGAAGTCGCTTTCCGCGTCTGTCTGTCTGTCTGTCTGTATGGCCGCTAACTCCTCGTAAACCACGCAACGGATTTTGATGCGGTTTTCACCATCAGTTAGATACATTTTCAAGGAAAGTTTTTATATATAACTAGCGACCCTGGCTTTGCACGTAAATTACACCCGTGCGAAGCCGGGCGGGCGGGTCGCTAGCACATATATGTATATATTTTAAATATTTTAAATAGATATTAACAACCAGATATAGAACAAACACAAATTTTCATCACATAAATGTTTGTCCTAGGTGGGAATCGAACCCACGCCCCTAAGCTCAGAGGTTAGAGAGGAGTAGGTTCACTACCAACTGGACCAACGGGCTATCCAAATTATCGAAAATATCCAAATAGAACTGGATTACGGCGTGTCTTCAGGGTTGAGCACAATACTTTATAATATTTAACACAATACTTTTTAATATTTGTCACAATACTTTATGCACTTATCTTTCCAAAGTATATTTCACAAACTTAGGAGTAATCTATCCAATCATCGACAATCATACTACTAATATTATAAATGTGAAAAGTTTGTTAGTTTGTTTGTTCCTCTTTCACGCAGCAACAGAGCAAAGAACGATCTGATTTTTATATGGGTATAGTTCAAGGACTGGAGAGTGACATAGGCTAATTTTCATCATCATCATCATCACAATTTTTCATCACTACGCGGGTGAAACCGCGGGGTGCAGCTAGTATCAACAATGAACATCTTCCAGCACTAAATCCATGTCAATCGATAGCCAAGGTAGGCGCGTCAATGATTTGTGGACCGCTACTACCAATTTTTCATCTACCCTCTCTACTAAATCACTTTGACAAGACTGCTACGTACTATTAATTTATCTGTAACTTTGTTTCAATCAACTATTGGAAAACCTTTCTATCATCGGCTATATCTCAATTATTCTAAGGTTTAATCTTGTGTGGAAAATTTATACGTATAATATAAAGGTCAATTCCCGCGTTATACGTATTTATTTGTTTACCGATTCAAATAAAATTCCTTTTGATATATGGCGGGTTTTATTTGATCCTTTATTTCGGTGAAATTGTATTTGCATTGTGAAAGTAAAATATGGTTTTTAATATGTAGTTTAAAATTATGTTGATCCTGTGGATATCGTTGATGGGTTTCTGAGTTACTAATGTTTTAGTTATAGTACTTATAATCATCATAATCAGCCTTTTAACAGTCCACTGCTGGACTTTTAGCCTACCCCCGAAAGGGTGATTGGGCCATATCCACCACGCTGGCCCGGTGTGGGTTGGTGGATTCACATACGCCATTAAATTTCTTCCGTGTACGTATGCAGGTTCCTCGCGATATTTTCCTTCACCGAAAAGCCAGTGGTATGAAAATCTGTATATTCGAGCTCATTGATACGGGCCCGGGGTTTGAACACGCGACCTCGCTTTCAAGTCTAGCGGTCTCCCAAATAGGCTACAAATACTCAAGTCTGCAATAACTTGGAGCTGTGAAAAAATTATTCTTCTAAAACACAATCAAAGGATATGGCCATTTATGCTGCATATTTATAACACTTGCAAGGAGATCAAGACCTACAGGGTACTTTCCATAGACATATAATCATAAAATTTTGCAAGAAGCAAGGTTCCAGAGCATATAGGTATATAGCAAAAAAAAATTTTTATATACCTAATATAAAATTTTTTTTTGCTATTACATATTTACAGAGTAACGTACGGAGAAGAAATTCAATGGCGTATGTGAATCTACCAACCCGCACTGAGTCAGCGTGATGGATATGGCCCAATCACCCTTTCGGGGGTAGGCTAAAAGTCCAGCAGTGGACTGTTAAAAGGCTGATTATGATGATGATGATGATGAGTATTTGATATTAATTTCTACTTGATTCCTCCACACATTCTTCAGAAAAAGAGTCTTAACATACAGACAGACATCGAAGTGATCATATAGAATATCTTATGTAAGTAATTCCCGTGTAATAAGTAAAATGTGATCCTATAGGTTCCTTTTTTAAGCGACTTCCAAAAAGAGGCGGTTATCAATTCAACTGTACGTTTTTTTTAAATGTATTTTTGTTACGCGATTACTCCGCCAATTTAGAATTGTTTTGAAGAAGTTTGATGATTCTTTTTTTGGTTGGTAGCTCTTATCTCATAGGTGGTCCCATATTTTTTTTATCGACATTGATCAGCACTTTTTGAAAAATTTACAAAAACATGACGATAAGCAACGAATTCAATGTACATTGCACAGTGCCACCAACTTAGCTGTTAAAGTGGGCAAAATTGGAACTACAGTTATTTCTTGGTGAATTTCATACTTTGTTCTCCACTAGCGACGCTGTCAACTGAACAGCAAACATAGAGGAACTGTTCCTACAACAGAACTTCAAAAAAACAAAGTGTAGCCACGGCGACCGGGCTTTGTTGTTTTTCGTTAAATTTTTCAAGATCATGGATACAAAGTATTTCAGTCGTAATATTAAACAATATTTTCTACTTATTAGTTTCAGTTTGTAAATGTAGGTATGTATGTATGTATGGTCATGAAGTCGGTTCTTTTTTTTCTAAAAATTATAATAATTTCTTTTGAGGTACGGAACCCTAAAAATATACAATAGTAGGTAGTAAACAAATGAAAATCAGAGCAAACTCAATAAGCTATGTAAACAGCAAAGCAAACACGCTAACGGGAAAAACATCACAAATAATGATATCAACCCTTGTTATTATTTTTTTCTTTCAGCTTTCGCATCGCGATGTTGAAATATGTTTTATAATGTACTCGTTAGTTTAATACGTGTATAGAAAATGAAGCCCGAAATGCAAAGGTTTTTGAAGTGGAAACTTTAGGCTCGTTGAGCACTTTTTTATGGGGGGAAAGCACTGAACTCCCGTGACTGTCACATACAGAGACTGCCCCGGTGGCTCAGTTGGTAGTGAACCTATCTTCTGTGCTTGGGGGCGTGGGTTCGATTCCCATCTAGGACAAACATTTGTGTGATGAACATTTGTGTTTGTTCTATTTATGTTAATGTCTATTTAAGTATGTATTTAAAAATATATATGTACGTATATCAGTTTCTGGCAGCCATATTACAAGCTTTGCTTAGTTTGGGGTCAGATGACCGTGTGTGCAAAAATGTCCCAGATATTTATTATTATTATTTATACAGATAAATTTTCGGGTAAAGTCGGCTTAAGTCGACTAAGGGAGCGAGAGAGACGGATATAGTAAAGCGTGATGAAATTTTCGCTTGTCATGTGGTCTTAAGCATACACGTTTTTTAATTTCTTCACACTAAATCTTGCTACCCGTGGCGCTACCCATGGGTAGCCTGAGTGCCCAGGCGTAAAAAATGTAATTTGCACTATGGGTACCAGAATATCAGTGGACTGTTTTTTTCTACATGAAATCAATCTTTATTAATTACTAACAGTCCGCCCCGGTTTCGCACGGGTATAGTTATATAGCCTATTAAAATAGCCTATATTAATCGGTGATAATGTAGCATTAAAATGGTGAAAGAATTTTTAAAATCGATCCATTACTTTTTGAGCTAATTCGTACATACAAATCTTTCCTCTTTATAATATTGTAAGTATAGAAAAAAAAAACAGGAGTACCCAAGAAATAATCGCGACGCACTGTCAAAATATACCTTATTCTCTTTTTATCGTGAATATCTTGGGTAGGGTATGAGTTTGTCCCACTCTGGCCTGAAAGGAGCTACATGTTGAGAGGCACAACGCATAGGAGCTACGTTTTGAGAGGTGGCAACACCAATCGGCGCGGACGCGCGCAAAAAATGCCGCGGAGGGGAGAGACACTTAACGGCCGACTATCCGAGTCGCGTAGGCAACAAAACGCTCCCTCAGCCCCCGCCAACTTATAGCGACGATGTATATTGCCACGCTAGAGTCAGGAAGCCCGCGGGGGGGGAGTGCAACGACAAAAACGAACATAACGAACATCGATGACGCCTGGCGCGGCTCTGAACGTGGCGCGCGCAAATTCTCGCGACCTTTTTACGGTTTTAATTTCACTAAAAAACTAAACTATTCACTATCAAAATTCTATCCAAATAATTTTTTTTAAAATAAAATTGCCTTTCAGTACATACAATTTCCAGGTTGTTACGAGCTTTCATTACAGCATAAAACGAAAAAAAATTACTGAATCGACTTTGTTTCAGATTTTTTTTTGATCGAGGAAACTTTATTCTGTCGTATTTTAAACCAAATCACAGACTCTAACACAGATGTATCTGTGACGTGTATCTTTTTCCAGCTCTAATATTGTAATTTAACTGAAAAAAACTGATTCAAAACCGTCAAATTTGGTATAAGAGGCTCTTAACGGTATTCTCGCGCGGGCAATCGAAGCGGCTACACAACTAAAACAAACGATACAATCGAAAAGCTACACCATAATACGAGAAATGCAATATGACTTGTGTCGATATTTTGGCGCCATCACCTTGTGTCTCCCTGAGACACAAGGTAGGGCTGGTGCGGCGGCCAATTCGGCAGAGCAGCAAAATCGGCGCAAATATTGCTTACCTCGGTAGTTACATATTTTAGCCGGGGTCGAGACATTGGGAATTCGGGGACCTAGACCTCACCTCATTTTCAAACATCTTTCAGAGCGCCTGTTAATGCAACGCGTGACCAAAACACCGGCATATTGCTAGCTCAACGCATAAGCATTGCTATTCAGCGTGTTAATGCCACCAGCGTGCTGGGTACGCTGCCAATTGGTAGTGGGCTTCAGTATTTGTCTTTAGACCTTTAACGGTCTATGGGCAGACAAGCTGTTTTTGTTGTGTTAGTTAACTTGCATTTTGTTTTGATAATAAAAGCACATGCCTGTAAAAATATATAGCCGATTGTTAGACACAAAAAATACATCGTTAATTAGACGTTTCAAGTAATGCTAAGATTATGGAATGGATAGGAAATATTGGTATATGTCCTGTAATCTCAAAGTCTATCAAAGAAAATATTGGTATATGTCCTGTAAAATAAAACAAAAAAAAGCTTAACTAAACAGTTCAAGTAAAATAGCTTGAAGAAAAGAAATCACAAAATTATAAGGCATCGTTCTCATCAGAGCAAACGGTCCACCCGGGTGTTTGTGTTTATCCGGATCCCCCGAGGTTCACTTGTTATTTTTAGAATATTTCTTGTAGATACAATATTTTTGTGTACATAACAAAGTTATTTTATGATTGAAAATAGAACTACAAATTATAAGATATGTACACAAGGGATGTGGGTAATCTTTTACGTACGAGATATTTTTCGCTTAACGAGCGAAGCTAAGAGCTAATAGTATGAGGCTTTAAAAGATCACCTACTCGAATGTACTTTTCATCACAAGTTTAAGTAAGGTAAAACAAAAAAAAACCTGAGAAAAATCACTTTCATTTTTAATTACCCGCAAAAAATTTGCATAGCACCAGGTTCACATCACAGAGGTTTTAAATATGTAGTTGTTAACTTCATTGCACAGAGTAAAAAGTTTCTGATATTAATGGTACGAACCTACATGGTCGAAGAAAAGAAAAAAGTAAACTCATTGGTGTTATTTGATATGGAACAATATTAGATTATTATAATTTTTTTATTTTATTTGTTAGTTCGATTTTTAAATTACTTTACCTCCCTAAGGAGGCAAAGTGATATTTACCGCTCGAATTTTGAGTCAAATGACTCACTTACCTATTGTTAGTGATGAAAAAGTTATTTTTAACTGATACTGAGCTGTTATCCCGCCTGTACAGCGTACACTTCCCGAGACTAGGTTTACCAGACATTTACTGCATTTAAAAGGCTTTTTAAGGCTTACATAGCTTACCGGAATGCGGCTGGCTTATAAAATGCGGAGCACGCATTTTTGTATTTGAAATTTAGAAAACTTTGGCACCATATCTTATAAACTAATGTAATTAAACAAAGAAGAAAAAAACAATCAAAAAAAGAAAGAAATAATAATAATGAAAAAATATCAATGAAAAGATATCGCCATCAGAAAAAATATAGAACAGATCATCATCATCAGCCTTGAGTGACCCACTGCTGGGTATAGGCCTCCCTTTGTTTATGCCACTCTCCCTGGTCTCTCGCTATTCGCATCCACTCGTTCCCGACAGTATTTCTAATGTCGTCAATCCACCTCATCCTCGGTCGGCCTGGGCTCCGCCAACCTAGTCTCGGCCACCACGCAGTTACTGCTGTACACCACCTGCCATCATTACGTCTGGCCATGTGTCCTGCCCTGGGCAGGACACATAGAACAGATAAAAAACATTTAAAAAAACTTACCGTCCCGGGACGCCCAGCAGATGTGAAACATGATGGCATGACGACATCATATCGTTGGCCATAATGGCATACGAGTCATTTTTTGTGTTATTTTAGTGCCAGGAACGCCAACAGATGATTCACATCAAAAAAAATCATTTATGAAATGATTCACATCAAAAATACTACTCCTGTAGGTAATACGTGCATACTGTAACTGATTTTTTAACGCTTTTTAATACCGCATTTTACTAGGGCTCATTTACCGTTTTCAACTGAAAAATCCGTATAGTCCGGTCAATTTACGAAGGTGCACGCCGTAGTTCGACAATATGTTAAGGTGCTCTTTTGTAAGTTATACGGACTATCACGGTGTATAATGTGTTTCAGCGAGAGTGTGTTCAATCAAACATAATAATTGTAAACTGATGCCTTATTATGGATGATTCGGATCGCGATCGCGTGCCATCTCACTTAAGCACGTGGTGCGAGTAAATAGATGCGAACGGGACGGCATGCAATCTCGATCACAATCAAACTTCTATAATAAGGCCGATGGTTTGTTAAATAATAGTGCGTATTTTTTTATGCTTCTTATAAATTTTAATTGAAATACTGCTTTTGATATCATAATTAATATGAATCATTTATTTTCTTTCGTGTTACAATAATACATAACGAAATGAGAGTTTTGTACTGTTTGAGTTTAATAAGTATAATTTCTATTAAAAAATGTAATTTTTTCCAAAGTAAAGTTTTTTTATCTTTAGTTTTATGTAGCACCTACATTTCTTTAGACATTATTTTTAACCAATCGCTACGGTCAGTTGCCGTTCACCGATTATGAGCAATATGTTTACCGGGTCCTCTTCAAACACGGCGTGTGGACACAGTGTAAACATGCCTTTATGTCGTGCTTCAAATGTTGCCATGTGCACTCGGCCGTATATTTGGGATACCCACTTGACGTTTTTCCATTTCAAACAGTGCTTGACAAGTTTTTATTCAATTTTTTGTAGTTTATGACGGAGATTTCGTAAGTATTTCTCAAACAGATCTGATGAAAGTTGACTTCACTTGAAGTCTATTTACCAGTCAGATCAGACATACGTAGCGGATCAGACATAGCGGGTGAAACCGCGGAACGCTGCTAGTTAATAATGAAGTAAAAAGGTATAATGACAAAAAACCACAGAAGAGAAAAAAAATCGGTTAACTTTTCTGTGAAAAACTGATTAAGAGCGGTTTCGCACTACGTCCGATCCGAATCCGATCCGAATCCGTGAAAATACATTCCGAAGTCGTCGTACAACTATTTGTATGGTAGGTTACGCACTAGATCCGATTTCCGTCATCCGAATTCTCTCCGTCATCCGTAAATTTCCATTTCGGAATAGATTCGGAAGCTGGCGTCGATTGAAAGGACTCATGATCAACGACGTGAACACTCTGCTGTGGCTCCGCCTAAAATGATTGCTTGGATTTGTATCAGAGATCGGACTAGTGCGTACGCAATATCCGAATTGAGTCCGAGTTTTCTAGATCCATATTTTCACGGATTCGGATCGGATTCGGATCGGACGTAGTGCGAAACCGCTCCAAGAATGTAAGAATGTAATTTTAATAAACGAAATACTGCCTTTGTGCCAACTTCATCTTCTTCATTTAATATTTAAAACTAGTTGCGTCTCGGAGTTTCAGCTTAATGCATTTATTGGCCTGTATAATACAATTAAACAAAGGAAAGGAGACAATTCTATCGGTTTATCGGCATAAAAACGTTTGAGCAGGTGCGTCTCCATGCAAACCAGCGGAGCGTCTCTCGGACCGTTCACCTCGCTGCCTCGCACTACGAAGGTACTCGGTAATATTAAATCAGTAAAAACTTTCACACTGGAACTATTTAGTCGTACAGTAGTTGTATTGCATCTACTTAAAAGACGTTGAAGATCGTGCGTAGTAGGCACTTGCAACTTGTACTTGCTACTTGTACTACGCATGATCTGCAATGGCCTTTAGCCCGATTGCACTTTGATTAGTGCGAGTGCGAGTGATTATAATAATAATAGCCTTTTATTCAGATCAAGTTAGTTACAATAAATGATTAAAAATTAAACTAAAGTTTAATTTTTTTTTTTGCTTCTTTTCTGATCTGTTTGCCAGTCGACATAGGCTTCCTCCAACCTTTTACTTCGATCAGACCAGACGGTTTGGGGAAGTTTGTGTTTTTAATGGTTGGTTGTTTTTCATAGTTTGTTTGAGTTTTCCGTTTGCCGGTTGTTGATTGCTATACTGAGTTAGTAGTACATACTAACTCAGTAGATGCGAGAGATTATTTACTAGTAATTTTGAGAGTGATTAAAGTATACACTCGCACTAATCAGTTATGGTCCAAATGTGTATAGTACTAATCTCTAAGCACCTGTATTAATCACTCGCACTTATCACTAATCAAAGTGTAATCGGGCCTTTAAGGGCGCTTGCAGACGATGCGTAGTAGAAGCAAGAAGTAGGCTGGTCCCTTAGTAAAAGTTGTTCATAATGATGAGTACAATTACCTTCTTTTGGCTTCGAGAGTGTTCCCCTTACATTTCATATTTTTTTGTCTTACCACCCTTAATTGCAAAAGTTGTAAACACCTGTTAAGAGTGCACAGTGCACATATCAAAACTATCGAGCATAAAAAAGTGGAATTTGTATTATTTAATATGTGTACTGTTGGTGTTTCTATGTGAAATAAATAAGTAAGAGAACGCTACACATCAGCCACAATGCGATAGCTCCCGAAGGACGAACAAGTCATATCGTCGTGCTCATTCGACGGAAAACTCGCCGAGTTGCGTCACCGAGCCGAGCTCCCGAGAAATGAATACCAGTCATATTTTTAACATCTATTTCTGGAATCGTATTTTTTGTATTGTTGTCGATTCTTGAAACACTTGTAGTTGTATCTGTCCTCTGTTGTATTTGTTGTTTTTGTGAAACGAATTCGTACAGACTGATCATCATAACAATTTTTTTTTTTTTTTTTAAATTTTTTTTTATTTCGTTTTTACACTGGTTTTGGTGACATTATTAGTATATAAATATTTGCTTAGGTGTATAGTGGTTTACCTATAGGATCACTATACCCTGCACTAGGTCTCGTTAGAGCCTGTATTGCAGTGTACAGTTTCTTCTGGCCTAAATACAATTGTTAGTATACCATTTTAATTTTTTGTAATTATTACGTTGTATAACGAAAATCGTTTCTCTTCTGCAACAGGAGGTTTTCTAAGCACGGGCCAAAGCCAAGTGCATTTTTTTTCCCTATTGTTATTTAAGTTAGAAATTTACGTACAATTCGGCAGGTATTTAGTATCGCAGGTTTTTGTAGGAGAATGTATGTTGTTGGTGGGATCCCTAAAGTATGCAAGCTTGTGTGCATTGTTTTTGGTATTACACCTGTGGTAGATATGACTATTGGTACTGTCCTGGTGGTATTTACACGCCACTGAGTTTTAATTTCTATTGAGAGATCGACGTATTTTGCAATTTTTTCATTGTGGGTGGAGGTGAGGTTATGCGTGTTTATAATTTTATGACATGTAAATAATATTTACCAAATAAATGAATATGAATATAATATTAGAAACGCGAAAGTATGAATAATGATTGACGATTATTTGACGATGATTTGTACGATTTGGAACGTGAATATTCGCCAAAGAACCACAGTCACCGACATAGCTGTTAAAATTTGCAAGCTGAAGTGGCAATTGGCAGGCCACATCGCTCGAATAACCGATGGAGAAGAGAGGTTCTTGAGTGGAGACCACGAACCGGAAGACGCAGCGTAGGCCTCTCTCACTAGATGGACCGACGACATTGTGAGAGTCACGGGCATCCAGTAGATGCAGATTCGTTCAGTGTAGAGGTTACAGGAGGAGGCCTCTGTTCAGCAGTGGACGTCTTCTGGCTGATGATGATGATGATGAAAGTATGATTACTTGTCGGTTCGTTTATTTGTTTGCAAATTTTTCACGCAGCAATTGATCAACTAAACAGGGCCCTGATTCCGGGACTTTGACACGCACGTAACGCGCCGCGTTAAGTTAACCTCTTAAAATTTGGACTCTATTCCCTAGGAATAAAGACCAACTTTTAGAGGTAAACTTAACACGGCGCGTTACGTGCGTGTTTGTAGTTACAGAATCAGGGCCCTGATTGTGTGATTTTTAATCTGGATGGTTCTCAATTCGGTCCTCATTTTCTAGGATTTCTTATCACAAAAGAAAAAAAACGGAACCCTTATAGGATCACATTGTTAGCCGTCTCTCCGTCTGTCTGTATGTCTGTCTATTTGTATGTCTGTCTGTCTGTCAAGGCCCTTTTTCTCGGAAACGCGTAATAGTATCATGTTGAAATTTATATGAAATACTCGAATCTACGGTCTCTTTCAGCTTTTAAAAAATCAAACTTGTAAGTCTACGAGATCAAAAGATATGACCGTTTATGTCGAATATTTTTGCTTATTTAACGATTTTACTGGTTACTCCGATATTTGTCAACTAATTAACGTGGTTTTTCTGTATTATGTAGATAAAACTCTCATTAACTTTGACTCAGGAGTTTTGAAGTAGCGCTAATAATACGAACAATTTATACGACTACCTGTCAATTTAGCTATATGAATAATTTCCAAAAATAAATTCAAAAAAACTTTTTTTTTATAATTAATGTTTCTTTTATTTTAAAATTTTCAAATGTGTTCAAAATATTTTACGCAGTGATACAGTGAGTGTGTTTTGTCGGGACTTAGGTTCGAGTACTAGTGATAACCGTAGCAAAAGACTGAGAAAGAGGGTAGATCGTTATGTTTGCACCTAACTTTTTAACTGTTCGACCAACCACCCGCATTCTTCAGTCTTTCTGTAAACACGGTGCATGTAACTGCGCCGAAATATCGGGAGCTCATTCCACAACCTTACCACGGTAAATATCCCGTTAATAATCATATAACTTTAATGAATAATTTTGTTCTAGCGCTTATTATTTTTATTGCATTTTTTTAAAATATATTTATAATAATTTTGCTTAGAGTTAGTTAACTACCTAACAAGACACCAAAATAGTCCATGAGATACGATGTCACCTGAAGACATGCAAGAATTTTACAGTAATTGTCAAAAAATTATACTATGTACTCGTGATCAAGATGATGAAGATTGCATTCACGGCTCATCGTGAATGTAGCTGTAACTGAAAGTAAAATTATAGTTATTAACCAAATTTTTTTTTTTATTTTTTTTTATATCATACTGTTTTTTTAATAACCATGATGAGTACGCATGTTTTGGGATATGGTTTAGTTCACAATTGTCAACACACTTAATTTAGTTTTTATTATGACTGTATTCTGTTTTGTGTACCTCAATAAATAAATAAATAAATAAAAGATCTAAATAAATATATTCTAATGTTTAATCAAACAATATGCCCCTGATACATACCTAACAAACTAATTTACCTACAAATAACAAAATTGTGACATCTCCCTGAAAATTGCGTGACATCTTCTCGTCCAAGATACCACAGTGCCTCAAGACGAAGGCCTTTGACCAGTGTGTGTTGCCAGTGATGACATATGGTACTGAGACGTGGTCCTTAACTGTTGGCCTTTTGGAAAAACTCAGAGTCACACAGCGGGCAATGGAGAGAGCTATGCTCGGAGTTTCTTTGCGCGATAAAATCCGAAACGTGGATATTCACCAAAGAACCAGAGTCACCGACATAGCTGTTAAAATTTGCAAGTTGAAGTGGCAATGGGCAGGCCACATCGCTCGAAGAACCGATAACCGATGGGCAAGAAAGGTTCTGGAGTGGAGACCACGAACCTGAAGACGCAGCGTAGGGAGGCCTCCCACTAGATGGACCGACGACATTGTGAGAGTCGCGGGCATCCAGTGGATGCAAAAGGCAGGCTGTCGTTCAGTGTGGAGGTTAAAAGGGGGAGGCCTATTCAAATTCAAAATATTTTATTACGGACAACTAAAAAATCCATTGGGTTAGTACAAACAAAACTGTACTATGTTCAGCAGTGGACGTCTTCTGGCTGATGATGATGAACAAAATTGTACCGCCATTTCGATATTAATACCATATTCACACAGTTATTCTGGTATAAACCCATACCTGCGACCGCAATAACCACTGGTTAATTAATTAAAAATTAAATGTACGTTAAATTGCGGTGTTTGGCAGAGCGCCGGGTAAAAGAGACAACCGATGCGATGGTTAAATACATTAAGGCGAGGTTTTCCCACTTTTAAGCAACGCTTATTACTACAGATGACCATAAGGCTAATTTATTGTATTAAAGTCGCATTAGGCCGAGCAAAACAACAGCTCTTACACACAGCCGTGCGTTTCGGTGCTTCTATTTTTGAGGTTTTTCTCATATTTTCGAAAAGTATAGCTATTACAGCTATACGGTAAAGTTATGTGATTTAATACAAATAGTATAGTTAAGTCACTAAGAACAACCAACCTTTTCATAAACATAATTGTTTTTTGCGCATCTCCCAAAACATTTTTCGCCGTAAACTCTCTGTTAACGAACATTAAATAACTTGACCGTAACTGGAAGCTTTTTATAGAGAGGGCACTACCATTTCCGTCGGATTACCAGCGTTGACGTCCTTTTTAATGAGTTGTAACCGGAACTCGTCAGGTGGCGCCACCGTAGCAGCTGCGCGCCATTTTGTTTTCTTGAAATTGTTGCGCGCTCTTTGGAATCATTGGCGTTTAAATTTTCGTCGAAGCAACATCTCTGTAGCAGCCCTAGCTGGGCTCTACTCCTGTTGCAATATTTTTTATTCAGTGATCAGTGATATTATAATAAAGTGGTGAAGTATTTTCTAAATTATTATGTGCTTAGTATAAAACGAATTTTATGCTGTAAGTACCCACATTAATATTTATTTTGTGTTAAAGCGTAATATCACTTTTTAACGGTTTTTGCCGTTCGATTCATAAGTGCCTCATGTGTTTTAACACATTTGTGGCCTGCTGAAAGGCTGTCAAGCCTTATACCAGTGTTAATATCGTCGAGGAGTTTTCCCGTTGACATGGCGAGACGTGCTGTGGCCGGCCCTACATGGATGGCGAAACTATTAAAGGAAATGGGTGAGCTCCGCAAACATTTTAAACAGTGTATCAATTATATTATCTATACTACGAGTCATACGAATAACTCGATTATGAACCTTAGTTTGAAAAATCACTTTAAAATTTTAATTTTAAAAATTTTATTTGATACACTTGCCTTAAGTTAATTTGAGTTTTATTATGAAAAAGTTTAAGACCATCTGGTTTTAAGAAATAGTAAGTAAATAATTTAAATACTTATTTTCAGCGGCTAGGTACTAGGTACATAACTCTTACGTCTGACGTGAGATATATATTTATACTCCCGGTTTTACAGACCGAGTAACAAACTATAAGGGGAAAAACAAGACACCTCAAGTCACCTAGCATGTACGCTGAAAAAGCATATTCGTATACTAAACTAAAAAGGTTTCGTTATGAAGAAATTTGTAACAACTACTGTCATGACAAACATTTTGTAAGATACGTATTATCTGATATTTTCCATTTGTTGTAGTTTAAGCAATATCTTAGTCATATCTATAGTTAATAGTGTTGTATATTGCAAACAAATGTAAACTAAACTAACTACCGCCCCTCGCGTGGGGCAAAAAGGTGCTCGAGAGTCAACGGTTCCATGCGTGGAGTTTTAATGCTAACCTCTTCTTTTTTTGTGCAAATCTTTACACAAACAATGTTTGTATTTTTTCTAATTGACAATAATGTGTAGTTTGTCTTTCCTTTTCAATTAAATTGTATTGAACAATAATTTCAATTCGTAATTTACTCGAATGCTAGTAACAAAAATACCCTAAGGTGAATGTCTTCTGCAAACTTACAATGAAGCAATCAATACAACATGCACTACCATGCTTGTATTAAATCACCCTCGCGGGGTGAATGATTGCTAACAACATGCACTCTCGTGAGTCATGCTTTTAATAAGCCGCCCTCGTGGGGTAAAAATTATTATGGAAACAACAATCTTACGTTGAACCGGGCAATTGACACACATGCACTTGGATGCTTGTACTAAAACCACCCTCGCGGGGTGAATGTCATATTGCTAACAACGTGCACTCTCATGAGTCATGCTTGTAATAAACCGCCCTCGCGGGGTGAGTGATTGCTAACAACATGCACTCTCATGAGTCATGCTTGTAATAAAACACCCTCGCGGGGTGAATGATGCTATCAACATGCACTCTCATGAGTCATGCTTGTAATAAACCGCCCTCGCGGGGTGAGTGATTGCTAACAACATGCACTCTCACGAGTCATGCTTGTAATAAAACACCCTCGCGGGGTGAATGATGCTATCAACATGTACTCTCATGAGTCATGCTTGTAATAAACCGCCCTCGCGGGGTGAGTGATTGCTAACAACATGCACTCTCATGAGTCATGCTTGTAATAAAACACCCTCGCGGGGTGAATGATTGCTATCAACTTGCACTCTCATGAGTCATGCAGGTAATAAACCACCCTCGTGGGGTGAATGTCATATTATTGCTAACTACCATCTTACCTTAATCAAGCAATCGATAGGTACACTTGCACTTATGGGCACACAGCAAACCACCCTCGCGGGGTGAATATTATTTTGTAAACTACTATTTTTTCTATAATAATATCGATGCAACATGCATTTGACTACTGTAAAGAACAGGGTAGTATCACAGCAGTGGCTCGCGACCATGTTATAATTATTTTAGGTCTCTCTGGAGCCTGTCAATCTGGGGTTAGTTATATTTTCTCTTCTATTGTATTGAATTCAATAATAAATAGAGCATGTACGCGCTTGCTTGTAAGAAGCCACCATATCATTATGTACCTGTGTGTTTTGAACACTTCATTTATTTCAAAGATTGTACCTACTGAAAAAATATACTTTCCCAACTAAACTATGAAATAGAAGTAAATTTGCGAACAAAATGTCAAAATCTTCGATAAACGTATGTACCGCCTAGTAGGTATAGTATTCATATACTTAAAACATAATCATGCTACTACCCTCATTTTGTCGCTCTATGGGACAAATACACTTAATCACCACCCGAGGTGTTAGCATTATTAAGAAGGTTATCTGCAAAATGAGAAAGGTTTGCTACCTCTAATGGAAGGCAATGGGAGCACCATTAAATTAGTGTCTCATTTATAGCTAAGACGATGTACAAGTCACTTTGTTTAAGCAGAGTCCTAAAAACCCATTCGATTCTTACAAACTGGGTAGCCCAAATGTAATAAAAACGGTGACAGCCAAGGTTAGCTAAAAAAGATTAGATTAGGCAATAAAGCCGCTCAATGTATCGGTTATTATAATATCGAATGTCTATGATTTGGTGTGAACATTTTTCTATTACATTATTAAACTGTACATAGTTTATTCAAAGAGAGGCCGAATTTGCACTCCTTAATAAAAACCACCAAACGTGGGTGAATTTTTTAACTGAAATACCCAGCTCACTCGTGTGAGCAAACGTATAATTTAAATTAATTAAATGGGTGTGTGGCTCACTCGCCGTTGATCGCACAATTAATACAATCTACAACATGAAAATAGGGTAGCTCTTAAATTTTCAAACATACCCTAGTCTTTAATAAAGACAAATAATTAAAAAGTTGCAAAGAATAAGTAGGGCTCTTAAATATGTTATTTTTGTTGTTCCACAATGAGAACTTAGTCGTGTCTTTGCACTGTCATGGAAACTCAAGGTTCGGAAATAATTGAGCCGCTGAAAGGTAGTTGACTCAAAACCAGTTATCAAAACTTTTTAATTACCAGAATTTCTGATCAGACGCTGGATCATAATGCTCGAAGATAGAATCGTAAGGGTAAACCTAAAACATGAACTACCTAAAATTTTCTAAAACTAAAGAATGTTTAATTTTACTTAACCTTGCAATGTATACTCTGGCCCACTTGCGCAGCTTCATTAAGCCCTGGGCTAGTGACTTAATCCCGTGCTAACTTCATAAATTTCGGGATTCGTCTTGCACTGACACAAAAACGAGGTCAGCTCCGGGCTACATTTGATTATTTTGTCATAATGATTAGTTAGTCCAGATTAACAAATCCAGATACCTTATTATAGATGTGTTATTGTGATTCGGATTGTGATCGTGATCGCGTGCCATCTCACTTACGCACGTGGTGCGAGTAAGTAGATGCGAACGGGACGGCATGCAATCTCGATCACAATCAAACTTCTATAATAAGGCCGCAGGCTATCTAGATACTTTGCTTGTTCTCGTGCAAGTGGCTTAATAACTCTTATATCTCTACTCTAATAGTTACATATTACATATATCAAACAAATTCTTTTTACACAACTGTAAAGACTAGCGCATAATTGTTGCAGATAAGATAATGAATTTAGAATACTCATATATTTTCAACTGAACTCTGTTCGGATAGTGATAACTAGAGACAGGATTGTCGGATTCTAATCCACATGATAATGTTGCATGTTGTATACAACAAACCGTAATTTAGATAATTTGCCGCTTCAGCACAGTATTAGCATATTTATTAAAACTATTTGGAAAGAAGCTGGCATCAGTTTTTTTCCAGAAACCGGTCGGTCCGAGGTCGCACCCATGAGTCGACTACGAAACTGTTTCGGTCAACAACATGTTTAATAAACGACGTGAAGATTAATGTAATGACACATGTCGACATGTCAGTGTAATGTGACGTGTATTGTATGTATAAAAATTTTAGGTAACTAACAATTTATAGACCAGTTGATCAGGGAAAACGATTGCATTGGTCCCAGTTTTTATTACTTAATAAATAAAAGATTGATGGATATGTTTTAGCCAACGGCGATAGCCTTTGATTCTATATCAGAATAGTCTCGATAACAAGTTCTATGCCTAAGATTAATAATATTGTCACTTGTCGATATGATAAACACAGCTAATTGAATCAAGTCTGAAGTGAGAAACCATTTATAGTCATGCCGTTTTTGGTAACATATATGTATTAACAAATACAACATTATTTATTTCACTAAAAATAATGATATCTGCAATACAACAATTGCCTGAGGGCCTAATATATATATATATTAAGATTTATTATTATGGCTCACATTGGCGTTAGATTTTATGATTAAAATGAAGCCCTACTATAGGTGGCACCACCAGGCGAAAACAAACAGGCTCTCTATAAAAAGCTTCCAGTTACGGTCAAGTTATTTAATAGCAGCGTTTTACCTGAAATAAAACGCATATTAAAATACTTACCTTACTGGAAGCTTTCACTTTAATTCCTGCCTGGTGGAAAATGAGCAATGATTCCAAAGAGCGCGCAACAATTTCAAGAAAACAAAATGGCGCGCAGCTGCTACGGTGGCGCCACCTGACGAGTTCCGGTTACAACTCATTAAAAAGGACGTCAACGCTGGTAATCCGACGGAAATGGTAGTGCCCTCTCTATAAAAAGCTTCCAGTAAGGTAAGTATTTTAATATGCGTTTTATTTCAGGTAAAACGCTGCTATTTTCAATCCATAATACGCTCAGGCAAGCGTAAAAAATCTGTTCAAGTTTTCATCGCTGTCATTAAAGAGCCAAAAAAGGAGTTTTTAATTAATAAAGTACGTAACATTATCAACTGTGCCCACGAGACGTAAATTAATAAACCCCGCTTTTCGCCTGCGAAAGTTACACAAAAAATTCAACCCCAAACAATCAAAATTGTTTCCGTAAAGTGTGGCGGAAAAATAAAAAAACCAAGGGGTCCCCTGGAGGAACGTTATGGCGGCGGCCGCGCTAAATCTGGCCCAAGATGCCCATAGACGGTGTTTTGGCTAAAACGCGTAAACATTGCTGGGTTATAGTCGAGGCCGCAATATATGCTGCATAGCTAGTAGGTAATAGGTATGGAAAAGAGTTTTAGAGCGTTCAATTAAACATGGCCTTACTTGTTTGAAAAAAAAAAGCAATCCAGTCCTAGAATTTAGTATACCTACTATCGAAACAAGGTAGCTTTTGCAATCATTTAAAAACCTAAAAGTTCATTATTCTAATCTTTTTTAGCAAAGCTAACTCAGATCAGACAAACAAAGGAGATGGTAAGGTAGATGCGTGGTGGGTGCGCACGTATCTGGCCTAAATCAGGCTTGATGCCTTTAGTCCAGCTCAACCAGCAGACCTTGCCGCCCAACTTTCAAATGTAGACTATAGATAGTTAATCGGGGTAGCTACAAGTTTCTTAGTTTGCGTGAAAAATTTGTAAGTAGAGCCGTACTCACAGTTATAGCTTTATAAGCGTCAAGCGGTCATGGTATAAAAAAATACACGGAGAAATTTGAACACGAAATATAATAGGCATGTCCTAATAATTAATTATTACAAATAACTGGCTTAGCGAAGTATATAATTAAATACATAATAAACACTGAAAAAAATAGCCACAAATATTTCTGAGATATAAGCGTTTAAATTTTTTGGGGGGGTTAGAGAGAGGTTGCTCTATCACTCTCCCACAAAGCTTGTGTTAGTTTAGTATTTGTATGGCTCGCGCACGGCTTGACGTCATAACGTGCTATAGAGCGCTCTCTGTCTATCATGAAATTAAAATACTTATAACTTATTTATTTTTAAATGGATTTTAATTTTGTTTTCGTAGATGGGCTCTATTTATAATCAACTTTTTGTAAGTGGTACCTAATAAATAAAATAGGGTTTAGGTATATTGTATTAACATTTGTGTTTGTTCTATATCTGGGTGTTAATATCTATTTAAGTATGTATTTAAAACTATATATGTACTAGCGACCCGCCCGCCCGGCTTCGCACGGGTGTAATTTACGTGCGAAGCCGGGGCGGGTCGCTAGTTATATAATTATTTAAACTATCCTATCTCTCAAGTTGGATCGAACTGCACATGGTGTGCGAATTTTATTATAATCGGTTAAGTGGTTTAGGAGTCCATTGAGGACAAACATTGTGACACGAGATTTATATATATTAAGATGTATATCAGTCTCTGACAGCCATATCACAAGCATTGCTTAGTTTGGGGTCAGATGACCGTGTGTGCAAAAATGTCCCGAATATTATTTATTATTTATTTATTAAGGCTAATCTCCCTTATTTGTCTGTTCTGAGAGAGCTACTCTACACGTAACGATGTGTGTACTAGACATTTATTATTTTCTCCACGTCAGCGTTGTGTTTTCGCGATGATATATCGTCTCACAGGGTATTGCAATTTAGTTGCAATACTGAATTATTGCGCTGTGCAAGACAGCGACAAATTACAACTTGACATGGGTGAAAACAACCTTAACTGTCAGGGAAACTAAAATGTCTTTTTTCTGATGGATTATGAGACCAAAACTGGGCCAGTGTTGCCAACTCGTTATCAGGTTTTGGGGCCTAATCGATTTTAAATTTTGGCTAGATTTGCCCCAATATGCTAAAATTTGTTACAAAAGTAATTGATTTTATACTATAAATTGTCTATTGTGTAGGTTACAAGAAAACATTACAAAGTTTTAGATATATGCATTGTTTGTTTAAACACAATATAAACTATCTATTTGCAAAAACTTATTTAAGTAGTTAAAAGTTACTTAGAAAATAAAATAAAGAAAGATTACAATTGGTTCATTCCCGGGTTGTCTATGGTTTTGACGGATGATAATTAGGGCTAGGGGCTAAATCACCATTTACGGGGTTATATAAGCAGAAAAAGGGCTATACCTAACCTATAAAGGGCTAAGTTGGCAACCCTGAAAACAGTTATAGTATATAGGTAAATAGCGCCACATACAGATAGTTTCTCACTAAGCTCCTTGTGACAAGGAAGTCTTATAAAAAATTGATAGGCTTGCGCTTGGCCGCCATCTCGCCTGATGTTAAGCGACGATGCGGTCTACGATGGAGCACGCTTGCCTAGAAGACACCGATTCACTCTCGACTTGAAGACACCCAGATTGTAACTGACGGGGAACACTCATCAGGCAGAGAATTTCACAGACTAGAAGTTCGCACAATAAATGTGGAATCAAAGCGCTTCGTACGGGTTTTCGAAATATCAACCATAAAACGATGTCGATTTGTCGAGGGAATTAAATCACGCAGATCTGCCTTAGAAAACACACAAAAATATCAAGTGACACTTGATAGATTCACATACCTGTTTTGGGTCTGGGACAGAACAGGTAGGTATGTTATTATGCCCAGAGAACTAGTTTAGGAAAAAAAAACATTTGAACTGAACTAGTGTTTAACAATTGAACTAGTATTTGTCTCTATCGGCCGAAAAATCTATACATAAAACACAATTTTTTTAACCGACTTTAAAAAGAGGAGCTTCTCGATTCTATCTGGGTTTTTTTTCTCAACTTAGCCACACCAAAACTGGAAAAATTCGTTACTAAATCATCATCCCGAAAAAAAAACAGCACCGTCAACCCCGCTAGTGTTGCAGGTGTAAGTAGGCGGAGGTTTCTACTTACCATCAGGTGTAACACTTGCTCGTTTGATGCTTGTTTTATAAAAAAAAATATAGAAAAACCTATTTATTCACAAATTAATAAATATTCAGGACATTTTTGCACACACGGTCAACTGACCCCAAAATAAGCAAAGCTTGTGAAATGGCTGCCAGAGACTGATATACATACATACATATTTTAATATATTTTGTGTTAGGACAGCAGGAAAGCAGTGGACAAGACTAGCACAGGACCGGAAAAGATGGCGCGCTGAAGAGGAGACCTATACCCAGCAGTGGGTGGAGAATGGTTGATGATGATGATGATGACTTAAATATATATTAACACCCAGATGTAGAACAAACACAAATGTTCATCACATAAATGTTTGCCCTAGGTGGGAATCGAACCCACGCCCCCAAGCGCAGAAGGTAGGTTCACTACCAACTGGACCAACGGGTTATCTAATTCAAATGTTTTTGTACTTGGTAATAGCTATCTACAAATTACGCTAACGTATCTGCAACAAGCTTTTAAGCAGCACACTCTGCAAACACAAAAAAAAATCAACACCATTTGTTACCAAAATAACGTGGCCATTATTACGGCCAGCACTGTACATTAGCCGCGCAATATATTTCCCCAAGTGTTGTGCTGACTGTATTTCGCCAGCCTTTGCTTTCGTGAGAGTTGCTGACTGTACCGTGCCATTGCTCATTGCTGTTTGTCTTTCTGTAACGTATACG
Organism: Agriopis marginaria; assembly: GCA_932305915.1. NCBI lineage: Eukaryota > Metazoa > Arthropoda > Insecta > Lepidoptera > Geometridae > Agriopis > Agriopis marginaria. The sequence goes on from OW029919.1 coordinate 1,500,606, forward strand.
GTGCGGTGTTGATTCACCAATTCATTCTCTGTTGACGGGGAAGTTCCAGGATTTTGCAGTTAATATTGTAGGTTGCAGCTTACTTAAACCTTTAGGTTATCTATACTATTATACGATATACTATATTACTATATATAATATTATAAAGAGGAAAGATTTGTATGTAAGTATGTTTCTAACGAATTGGCTCAAAAAGTAATGGACCGATTTTAATAATTCTTGCATCATTTGAATGCTACATTATCACTGATTAATATAGGCTATATAACTATACGCGTGCGGAGCTGGGGCGGACCGCTAGTTATAGAATAAAGTTCCAAGAAATTAACGTAACAAATTTTAGTTTCATGTTTTGGTATCATAAATGGTATGGAGGTGCATGATAATTATTTTTTTACCTATACTGTCCCACTTCTGGGCAAATGTCTCCCCCCATTTCTTTCCAGACAGTGCGATCACCCGCCAGACTTGACCACTGTATCTGGAACGTGTCGAGGTCATCGCGCCAGCGTGTTCTCGGCCTGCCTTGGCTCCTTCGTCCGTTTTCAGGCGCCACTGTGTGATCCTCTGGGCCCATCTTTGAGGGTGCATCCTGGCCACGTGTCCCGCCCAACCCCACTTTAATTTGGCAGCTTTTCCACTAATATCAGCATGATTATTACAAGATTTTATGTAACTTGTTTTAATCATCATCAGCCAGAAGACGTCCACTGCTGAACATAGGCCTCCCCTTTAACCTAGTTTAGTTTTTTAGTGAAATTAAAAGCGTAAAAAGGTCGTGAGAATTTGCGCGCACCGCGTTCAGTACTGCGACAGGCGTCATTGAGGTCGGACCTATGTCCGTTTTTGTCGTTGCACTCCCCCAGCGGGCGTCCTGACTCTTGGGTGGCAAAATAGAGCGTTTTGTTGCCTACGCGACTCGGATAATAGGCCGTTAACAACGGGGAGTGTTCTGAAGAACTGTGTGATCTGATGCCGGCGTCGCGGTTTTATCATCGTACTAGCCGCCACCGCCTGAAATTTCATCCAGACATCATAAATCAATGGAAATCGCACACTGTGCGATTCACATGATCTTTCTTGCCTCACACCTGCAAAATATGAAATGAGCTACCTTCCGTGGTGTTTCCGAGAAGCTACAACATGGGGTTCTTCAAAAGGCGAGTTAATGGAGTCCTTAAGGGTCGGCAACGTATTTACGTATTTGTGATGTCTCTGGTATTACAAGTATCCATTGGCGACGGTGACTACTTACCATCAGGCGGTCCATCTGATTGTTTGCCACCTATGGCATTAAAAAAATTATAAAGAAAAAAGGATTTTAATTAATGTGTACGCAATTCTGACCTCATAGTTGGTGTAACTATTTCTCACCTCGTTCAAAATGTATTAAATAATAGCCTATACAAACGTAGAAAGTAACATTTTTGAAATATTATTTGTTAACGATTATTTCTTCCAGGATCGTTAAATCTTAAACCTGTTTCAAAATTTTATTAAGTTTTCATTATTGTAGCTTCATAACTGCAACAGATTTTTCATAGCTCTGTGAAGTTCCTTCCAAAATCCAAACTACCAACTAAAAGCCTCAACATTCTTCTTCAAGCGGATGCCTGAAAAAGTTCGGCCCACAAAAAACAACTCCATACATCTTGCGAACAGCGGTGAATAAAACCGCTGAGTATTTTTATTTCCGTACCTCTGCAGACAATAGGAGTGGCCAGACTTGATACATAGGCCAGACCTCTTCAGCTAATTAAAAAAGATAGCATTTTGAGTGTGCGGCCGCACTTAATTCGGTACCTTTTCTGGGAAATTGATTTTTTATTCATGATATTGTAGTTTTAGTTTAGTTGTGTAGTTATGTATGCGGCACAACAAGTGTATACATTACTAACTCCTGCTAATTTTTTTTTTCTGGGCTAGCGCCTTTATTAACTAAACAAAATACAAGCTAAAACTAAAACTACAAATACAGTTAGACTGCCCATAGACCGTTGAAGGTCTAAAGACAATCCAAATGCTTAAGCCCACTACCAGTTGGCAGCGTACCCAGCATGCTGGCGGCATTACCACGTTGAATGGCAATGCTTATGCGTTGAGCCAGAAACACGCCAGCATTTTGGTCACGCGTCGCATTAACCAGGCGCTCTGAAAGATTTTTGAAAATGAGGTGAGCTCCCGGTCCCCAAAGACCCAATGTCTCGACCCCAAACCCCAAATTTTATATACATAAGCACACAGTTTACGGGCTATTTATAGAATGTATGCACTTTACCACTCCACACAGTCCGGCCGCTAAAATAATGTGACTGGCAGCTGCAATAACATTGTAAAAAAAAAACGAATGAAAAGATTTTCTTTTAATATTTTATTTTTATTACCTATATTCGCTACCAGTTATAATTTTTGCTTCAAAAAGCTTGTAAAAATTTACAGTATTAAGGGAATTCACTGTTTTTAAAAGTTAAATGATTATTAACGGGATATTTACCGTGGTAAGGTTGTGGAATGAGCTCCCGATATTTCGGCGCAGTTACATGCACCATGTTCACGGGAAGACACACCCTCATTATCTTCCAGTGAACATGGTGCATGTAACTGCGCCGAAATATCGGGAGCTCATTCCACAACCTTACCACGGTAAATATCCCGTTAATAATCATTTAACTTTAGTAAACAACCGTGATAGTTTAAAACAGTGTTCACTGTTTTTGTTGAGCTTTTTACAATGCCATTGGCAACTTTCAGACACATTACTTTACCAGTCGCACTTTAGGTCGGTACACAATAGATACATAACCCAGACTTCTGCTAACTAAGCCCGCGAGTTAAAATTATCGTTAAGTTTTCTGAAATATTCCAATTTTCTGCGCAATTTACTTAATTTTTCATTTTGTAGAAACCTTCTACAAAGTAATAGAAAACTTTAAAAAAATATGATTGAAATCGGTGACGTCGTTCTCAAGTTATGGCGTGACCAAGGTAAATAGGGATTACTTTTTTATATATATAGACAACGCCAGATATAAATTGCTTAGTCTAAGATCCGAGTTAGGAACGACCTTCAGCTGTCTGTTTAATGGATGAAAAGTATTTTCAATTTTCAAATTTAATAATAATTATGGTATATCCCATAAAGGTTGACTAAAAACTTTAAGTCCAGGCTAGCTTTATGATTAATTTAAAAAAATGCGATTACAAACTTACCTTTTGTAGTTGGTTTGTATGGAACCTTATTGTCCACTACAGTTAAACTATATACTGTAACTAACATTAACAGTTAGACTGCCCATAGACTGTTGAATGGCTAAAGATAATCCAAACGCTCAAGCCCACTATCAGTTGGCAGCGTACCCAGTATGCTGGCGACATTACCACGCTGAATGGCAATGCCTATGCGTTGAGCCAGAAACGCGTAATATTATAAAGTAACTAGGTACTGAGTTAAGAATACAGAACAAGTTGGTCGAGCAAGTATATCAGCCAGAACCTATTGTTTATTAACATGTTATTCCATATGCATTGAAAAATGTCACAACCAATTCAGACAATAACCAACCAATCCGACCCGAGTCGACTTTCCCAAATGCGTTTTGAAAGGTCACCCCAAAATCCTGATTTTATTCTGCCTTTCCGCCATTTTTCCCCGACCCTTTGGGCCCGCTGTAGGTCTATTTGTATGTGAATGTAGAGCCCAGCTTGTGGCAGGGCTGTTAAAGGGACATTTAAAGTAGGCATTCGTAAATAATGGGGCAGATACGGAGAAATCCTTTCTCAGTTGTATCACTTTGCCGCGCGTTGGCAAATAGGACCCGTGATATGTTTTTACTTTTTATGGAATCCGTGCTAGTGCTGTAGCGACATTGTGAATTCTCAGAATAAAAACACTGGTGACATTGGTTCGCTTCTTGTCCGCAATAAAAGTCTGGTCCGGTCGTTTTTTTTACACGCTTTTATTTATCTTGCTAAGTTTATTTGTTTAGGTCAGGTCAAATCTTGTAAGCTTAATTAGAACCAGTTCTACTTAACTGATTTTGCTGAAATTTTGCATACACCTAAAGGTGTACTAATTAGTTGGCAATGCAATATGCAATACCCAATATAGATTTTTAGATTGGTTTCTTTATTATGTTATTTTTATTTTGTTGTGGTGTACTGTGTGTGTGCTTGTACCGAAACATAAAACATACGGCTCCAACGCAATGTCTTTTGTGTCTTACGGAAGACCAGCGCTGGTTAACAGCCGGCATTATGCTGAGTTGGGGCCAATTTGTGACCTTATTACCTGTCATTAAGGCATTTAAAAAAACGTAATTTGGTCACATTTTTTTTTTTCTTTCTTTCTTCTTTTCAATGTTGCGATATATTCAAAATGGCCGCTGCAACAAAATCGGATTGTGTATATATATTTTGTCAACCCTGTTAGTATGGGTATCAAATGAAACAGCTGGAAAACTTGAAGAAGTAAGAAACGATAAAGTGAGACCACACTAAATTCAATATTGCCGCCGCTCCAAGGCGGTTACATTTTCTTTTCTAAGGCTAAAAGCTTGTTTAATTTTATTTTGATTTTTTACTATGAACTTTTCTTTATAGGTTAGCGACTCGACGTTTTGAATCCCACCCTAAGAAAACAGTTAATAAAATTACTATGGAAAATGACTTTCACACATTTTGTCCATATTATACGGTTTTTTTTTTTAATGCCGTATTTGGCAAATAAGCAGACGGGCTGCCTGATGGAAAGCAGTCACCGTCGCCTATGGATACTTGTAACACCAGAGGCATCACAAATACGACACACACACACACACACACACACAATAATAAAACAAAAATAATAATAATATATCACATAAAATAAATATTTTATTGTTAATAAAATTAAGGTTATGTTTGTTTTATTTCTGGCAATAAACATATTCAAACATATTCTAATTACTCACGTAAAATAAAGCCTGTTATTTCGACTATAGTTTCAACCTAACTAAATTATAGTTTTAAACGTACAAACTTTAATTATGTATTATGTCGATATTATACAACCAAAATGTGTTCACTATGGACATACGTCCTTGCATTTTCATCTCAAAATGTAGTCTGAAGTCTAAATTGTGAGAACTTTTAGTGTATTGCTTTTGAGAGAACTGGGTGTGGCGAAATCGAAACATCTAGAAAAATCGATCGTTGAACTCGCATTCTAATATTTCAAATCTAATCCCGAGCCGTCAGGCGCACTCGAAAACGACGCAAACTTGCCAGCCCGCTTCTCGACATCAAACGCTGTCCTGACGCCACGATCTTATACTACAAACTATAAAATGCACAGAAACATAACTGGAAACAAACAAATCAAACTTCAACTCAACTGAAATCAAACTTCTTTGATGTTTTGGTTGCAGTTTTTTAATGCCATAGGTGGCAAACAAGCGGACGGGCCGCCTGATGGTAAGCATTCACCGTCGCCTATAGATACTTGTAACGCCAGAGGCATTACAAATACGTTGCCGAATTGAAGAACCCAATGTTGTAGCTTCTCGGAAACACTGCAAACGGTACATCAGAACAAAAATAATGATACAAATGTATACAAAACTTCAATTTCATTTTAAAATATCTATCCATGTCATGTCAAATGAGCAGGTGCAGTCAAATTTATTTTTTGATTCGGAGTTTACATGCCGTCATCTTGGATTTATGATGACGTCATCCACCCATCCCTGAACTTAGAGGAATCTGTCGACACCTCATTCAAATCGGTTTAAGCGTTTACGGTGTAAGTGGGAACGCATACAGGCTAAACACGACACTCTCCTCTTTTCTTCACGTCGTCGGGTAAAAAACTGGCAATTGTTACGCTCTACATTCATGTGTTTACGTCGTTCGTACAACTATTTCAACCTAAGGTCATCATCATAGCTTTTAATGAATACACTGACAAGCAGGTAAATTTGAATGGGTCAACATAAACCGTATCGTCACGAAGGCTATTATGCCATTGAGGAATTTTGGCGCCAACATAAAAACAGGTCACATTTTTTATTATTTTCTTAAGCATGTGTATTTTCGTGTGGTAATAATAAACCGGCCACGTGCGAGGCTCGCGCACTGAGGGTTCCGTACCACCACAAAATTCAATAACGAACACACGACAGACAGACAGACAGACATCATCGTAGGCTTAGTAATAGGGTCCCGTTTTTACCTTTTGGGTACGGAACCCTAAAAATTTTACATTATATTATTTATTATGTATTGTGTTCGTGAACGTCCTCAATCGTAGGCAAGTGATTTTTTAATAAGCGGAAACATGTATTTTCTTGATGTCTTCAAAACTCCATAAGAAGGACATGAGTTTGACTTGACCGTGACTTATTTGGCTTGACTCTGACTGTAACTATGACTTGTTAGACGCTATCCAATAAATTTTGGAAATATTTAAAACTTAACACTGGCAAATGCACAAGACGTGTGACGCCAAAATCTTCTCAAGAGGAAAAAATCTAAATGTTAAATTTTTACTATTGACATTGACAGACTTTGGTGATGTCGTTACCAAAGAAAAAGAGAAAATACTTGTGTATTAGATTTAGCGATTTCTCGGTCCATCTAGGTATGTGTTAAATTTTTAAGGCAACTAAATTATTATTAGTCGTCTAGATAAAACTTACAACGTGAAATTTAATCATTTAATTGACATAATATATTTCTCTCTAAAAATCAAGTTTTTAAAAGTGGTCTTTAAAATTATACATTTCAAAAATGCAAGTTAAATATTCACTCACACACACACACACACGCACGCACACACACACACACACACACACACACACACACACACATACATTTATTATAATATACGACAGTAGGTATTTATTAGATTCACAGATTAGATTAGTAACATAATGCAAATCCATTATTGGCCGTAAGTTAAGTTCGTAGTTTATTGTTTTGTTTTTAAAGGGCTGTGGTTTTTTGTAATAAATAAAATAAAATATCTGCATTATTCTAATCCATGCGTACAATCTCGAGGCATCAACAATAACTCAAAAGAAACTTAGCCGACAATTTATTAAAGTTCAGTTCACTTCGACGTCTTGTTACTATTTTGCTTTTGATAACTCTGCCGGAGTTTGCTAACAGCTTCCGCGATAGTTGAGCTGTTCAACAACCGCTGGAATGAATTACTCGCTCCACCTGAAGTTTGATGGTGTTCTTCCGGAGCTGGATAGGTTTATCACTCCGTGTCGTCTGGTACTGCTCTGGAAATCAGCTGTAAAGCGACGGTAGCTCAGTGGCTGAATCGAGACTTACTAGGATGTCGATCGGTGATTGAAATTCGTGGCTTAAATTCCACATTTTAGTCATACTAATACTAAATGCGAAAGTTTGTGAGTGTGTGAGTGAGAAAAAACATAAGTAATAGAAAATTTTATAACTTATGATCTAAAATAGACTTTGTCCATTTTCTTTAATTTTAGTTCTCTGTCTGCAATGGAACCAAACCAGACATCGCGGAAAAAAACAGCTGCTCTATACATTTTGTCGAGTGTGATTGATCATTTTCCGATTGTTCCGATTTCAAGGCTGGTCCTACAGTAAACCCTTTCGGCTTAGTAAACTCTTTCCGCGTAACCCTATAGAGTTGTCTAAAAGTCTTATTTACCACTGAACTGAACCGGAAGCGTAGGTAGGATGGTTAGCTAGATGGATCGATGATATCGTGAGAGTCGGGGGCATGCAGTGGATACCGATGGCAGGCTGTCGTTCGGTGTAGCGTTCTAAGTGGCAGTGGACGTCTTCTGGCTGATGATGATGATGACGATGAAAAGGCTGTAATTTCATTACTTGTTTTTTTATATATAATAGTAGACAAACAAGCGACGGGCCACCTCACGGTAAGTAGTCACCGTCGCCTATGGACACCTACAATACATGGGGGCATTGGCGGTGCGTTGCCTACCTTTGAGGACTCTAACCTCGCTTGAAGCAATTGAGGTTATATTTTGGAGGAAAAACCATATTTTTTTATATTTTTTTGTATTTTGGTATTCGGGCAAATTCACAGCAGTTTGTAGTTATTTTTAAAGGCAGTTGATCCGCAGGCATCGTTTTAACTCTGTTTTGGAGGTAGCTCGCAGGCGCTGAGGTCACGGCTCGGATGCATCGGATTATTGCAGAGCCATATCTGAAATTTAATAATCTGTCGCCCGAAGCGAGACTCAGTAGAGCGTGCGCTGACAGCAAAAAACGCACGTCCCGATATTTACTCAAATTCAATGACACGGGCGTGGGACTGCTTTCAACTTTGTCTTCTCTGTCAAGTTGATAAGGATTATGTTATTGATTAATTCCTAGCGTGTCAAGTTTTTTTTATGATGCAATGGGCTTGATTTTGACCACAACTCACCTGATGGTAAGTGACGATGCAGTCTAAGATGGGGCACGCTTGCCCATGAGGTGCCTATTCACTCTTGTCTTGAAGAGACCCAGCGGCCTTATTATAGAGGTTTGATTGTGATCGAGATTGCATGCCGTCCCATTCGCATCTACTTACTCGCGCCACGTGCGTAAGTGAGATGGCACGCGATCACTATCACAATCCGAATCATATATAATAAGGCATCAGGTTGGACTTTGTAGGAAACACCGAGGCAGGGAGCGCATTCCATTCCTGTGCAGCTCGTATTAGGGAGGAATTATCTAGTATCTATTTGGTTATCGTATTAATGGTTAAAACTCTGTATTAACTTTTTTTTTTCTAATTGTATTAATAGGCGTGCTTTTGACCACCACCTCACCTGATAATGTGGCCTAAGATGGAGCACGTTTGAGTAGAAGAAACCGATTCACTCATGATTTAAAGACACCCAGATTATAACAATCGGGGAACACCCATTCAGGCATTTTCTTGCTTCTTGGAATGATAAGCAAAATATTGATAGCTATTATACAGATATTTACAAGACATGATAATGTTTGACGCGGTTATATACGTTTTTTTCCAGGCTTTAATCTTCAAAAAAAGGAGTAGGTTATTATAGTCGATGCTTATTTTTCCGCAGTTATCCTTGATAATAATTTTCTAACGTTCTTCTTTACGTATGATGCTCAATATGTTTTATGCTCAATTAATTTAAAGTTCAGCTCAACAGTATTGGTGTGAAAAGGTAACAACAAAACATGGAGAAAGTTTCTTGCGGATTTATAATATTTTCTCAGAAATTGTATTTAAGGCATACCACGGCCAAGAAATTTGATGAATGGTATTTAGCAAATCTATTGCTGTCCCCTGACCTCAAGCCTCTCCCAGTAGAGCGCAATAGGGACAACTGCAGCTCGGATCGATTATACCTACGAAAAGAAGACAAAATCATCGTCTCGTATTTTTCTGTTTCCTCGTTCAAAACTAAGCCAATTTCATTATTTTTTTAATTAATAGAAGTGAAAAAGATTGAACTATGACTCTATCATTTACTTTTGTTTTATAAACTCGGCAAATTTGTTTGAAAGACGTCTGAACATGGCGGTAAAAAAAATATTTTTTTGGGATATTTAAAGGCTCATATTTCTTATAGTAGTTAATTTACAAGAAAAAATAAATGATAGAAGCATGACAAAGGGGGAGATAAATTTTATTTAAAAAAAATTAGAGTTCTAGCGGTATTATCCAGGGAGAAAACACGAGAATACGTTTGTATGGACAAAACGCTGCCCGTGAGCCCACTTGGACAAGGTCTCGACTTTTCTAAACAAATTGGCGGCCAATCAAAACTGGAACGCTTGTCTTCTCTAATATCTTCTGTTTTTTTGTAATTTCGTCCCTATGAAACCTTTTTATTAACTATGTCTTTTTTTATGTAAAAATAACTACATACAAGCATGCGACCCGCTTGATGGTGAGAATAAACCGTAAACGCGCACGTACAAAAAAGTATACATTACCGCACCGACAAAGAAAACTAATTCGGCACAGTATAATCATACGCAAACAATGACCCCATAAATATGAAACTACGAGTAAACCTTTTAAAATCAACGTTTGCCCTCGATCATGGGTCACATTTACCCCCATCATGGGTAACATTTACCCCCTATTACCACCCCAAGGCCTGTCAATTCCGATTTAAGGGCGGTTTCGGACGAGGGTGCCTAATTTATACAATTACTGAGGGTTAATCAATGTTGTCGATAGTTGTCATCGGGGATGTGATGGTCGTTGATTTTTAAATTACCGGGCTCTCCTTTTAATTTCTCACGAGCCTGATTTGGAAAGAGTGTTGGACACACTAGACCAGGCCCACGATTCTACTAAAGAAATTGTTTTTAAATTGTAATTTTTGATTCTATTTATAATAAGGTATTTTAATCAAAACATAATAATAATGATAACATATGCATAACTAGTATCTAATAAAAAAAAAACAACTAAAAACTACTTGAAAAAATACAAACTAATACTAATATATATAACTAAACTAATCTAATAATCCGCTGCCAGCAGGCATCGTACCAAAAATGCTGGCTGCATTGCCGCGTTGAATTGCAATGCTTATACGCTGTGCAAGATATCGGCCAGCATTGTTTCAATTTTATTTTTTAATTGACTGCCTCAAAATTAAAAAATTTAAAAAATTATAAATTATAAAAATTAAAAAATTATCCTTACCCATAATACTTTCAGATAACGCATGGTATTTGAACAGTTCAAGAGGTATAAGGCCCCAGAACACGACATGTAATACGGTTTGTATAAAGCGAAAAAAATAAAATAAAAAAAATTACAGTTTTCTTATTTTATATGCTAAGTTATAATATTAGGTGGTGGTATTTTTCCAGTATAAAAAAAATATTTAAAACTGTCAGTTTTGAGGCAGTTATTTAAAAAATAAGATTGAAATAATTACAATTTAAAATCAATTTTTTTAGTAGAATCAGGGGCCAGGTGATGTGACGATCTACGAATATTGGACAGAAATTGAACTCAAATAGCTATAACTACACTGAATTCAGTGGTATATGTTCGGAGTGGTCTACGTCCAGCAGTGCTCTAAAATTGGCTAAAGATCATGAAAAATAAGGGTTTGAGTGTTGATTTGATTGAAGATACTGGCTTGTTAGGACCCGGGTATATCCTAAAAATGCGACCAGAACCACCGGAGGATAGACAGCAGCATCCAATTAGTACACGGTAAATGTACTGTGATCACCAAGCCGCCTGCCAAGCGTAGGGATTATAGCAACACCTCTCTCTAAGTAGGCGGCCTTTGTTCAGCAGTGGACGTTTACTGATTGATGATGTGTGTGAGTTGCTTGTTATAGAACAAAATGTTGTCAGATGAATGAGCTAGTGACCGAGCATGTGCGCGTAACAATCTGATGGCAACCGGTTCCATTCTCGGCTCTGTACCAATGACTTTTTTACTAAAGTAAATTATCTGTAGTTTCCATGTCACCGCTTAAAAATGGTGAAGGTAAACATTTCGAGGAAACCGGTATTTCTAAGAACTTCAAAAAGATCAAAGACATAAATGACATTCACCACCAAAATGAACTGGGTCAGCATGGAGAATTAGGGCCCATCCTCTCTTTGAGAAGGCCGTGTCCCAACAGTGGGAACAAGATAGGCTTATATTATATAGAACAAAATAAAGTCTAAGAACTTCTAAGCATTGCCATTTGGCGTGGTAATGCCGCAAGCCCACTACCAGTTGGCATCGTACCCAGCATGCTTTAGTATTCGGATTGTCCTTAGACCTTCAACGGCTATGGACGGATTGGACAGTCTAACAGTATTTGTAATGTTTGTATTAGCTTGTATTTTGTTTACTTAATAAAGGCACTTGCCCAGTAAAAAAAAAGAACTTCAAAAAGTTCTCACCAAAATGCACTGGGTCAGTTTTTTTTTATTTTTTTTATGCCATAGGTGGCAAACAAGCAGACGGGCTGCCTGATGGAAAGCAGTCACCGTCGCCTATGGATACTTGTAACACTAGAGGCATCACAAATACGTTGCCGACCCTTTAGAACTCGATTAACTATGGTATCATATGATATCAGTATGGTGGATTAGGGCCCATCCTTTTTTGAGAAGACCTGTGTCCCAACAGTGGGAACATGATAGGTTGATATTGTATAGAACAAAATAGACCTTTTTCTTCGTATTATTATTTTTGTACGATGATGTGATTTGAATTGAAAGAGATGATTTCAATCGGTCAAAACATGTTTTTTCGAAACAACATTTTTGCATTGTTTGCTGCCAGTTACTTACTGCCAGCGCCTTACGTATATCGTCACTCTGTCGAGTCTCAGGGCGTCCCACGTTACACCCGCTGATGTAACGTGGGACGTTTCTCGTATCGACGTGACTCGTGTTTTTCCACTCTAAAACACGTTCAACAGTTATCAGTGCTATGACAGCTATGTATATGGATGGAGTATCACTGTAGTCGACGAAATTACGTTGTTTTGAATTTGGACGTCGCATTTTTCCATTTCCTGTGAATATTTTACCAATGTAACTTTCCAACGTGAAATAAAATCTTGGTATTTTTCATTTCATTAAATCCGGTGCACAAAAGCGTTACCATTTGATTTCATTTACCACTCGGAATTGAGTTCAGTATAGGACATGACACAAATATAGGGCACGCAAAAAAAAACACATTTTGACTAAAGCTCTAACTGGTACGCATGTTAAGCTTTGTACAGACATTCTGTAATGACTTTAATAACTAAACAAAATACCAGGTACAAGGGACAGATGGCCAACAAGCTAACAGGTCGCCTGATGGTAAACGATCATCGTTACCTATGGATACCCGCAACACCATGTGATGCCCCATCACGAATACTTTGCTGACCTTTATTAACATCCCCTGCTCGGCTCAGCTCTATTAACTAATTAGCCTGTACGAAAACCAATTGGACTGTCCAGCATATGCCATCAAAAGTCTAGATACAATCCAAATGCTCGAGCCAACTGCCAGTTGACAGCGTAACCAACATGCTAACGGCATTACCAGTTACGAACGACCAGAATATCTTTTTTAAAGTAAAAGTATAAAAGCGAACATTATGGATTATTCAAGTCGTCCACCATCCCTTACTGAGGAAGGAGTTTAACTTTTTTTTTTGTACTAGCAGCGTACCGCGACTTCACCCGCTATCGTAAAGTAGCATTCTGATCTTGATGACCGCGATCGGCGACCGCTACCGGCGACCGCTACCGGCGCCCGCGACCACCGACCGCGACCGGCGACCGCAACCGGCGACTGTGACCGGAGCCCGCGACCGGCGACCGCGATCAACGACCGCGACCGACGGTAGCGGCCGCGTCATGTGACCCGCTGCTCAGTATGAATTTATATGGAGTGCTAAACAATGCAAGCGATGCACCCACAAGTACAGCAACAATAAATTTTCCGAGTTAAAAATTAACTCATGTGTCAATTTAGAGAATAAGCTACCTCCAGGTTTGAATGACATTTTAGATGTTCCGGAGTGAAGTACAGACAAACATACGCACTTTCACACAAACTTTTAGATTTAAATTATTTGTGTGATAATAACAACGAATGTACAAATGGTAGTGGTAGTGGCAGTGGGCAGGGCACATAGCACGCAGAACAGATGGCCGATGGGGCTGAAAGGTTCTAGAATGGAGACCACGGACCGCTAAACACAGCGTAGGACGTCCACCCACACGATGGACAGATGACCTAAAAAAGACCGCAGGGAAACGCTGAATGCAGGTCGCTTCCAACCGGCCCTTTTGGAGATCGATGGGGGAGGCCTATGTCCAGCAGTGGACGTCCTATGGCTGATCATCATCAGTCAGAAGACGTTCACTGCTGAACATAGGCCTCCCCCTTTAACCTCCACACTGAACGACAGCCTGCCTTTTGCATTCCTTGGATGCCAGCGACTCTCACTATGTCGTCGGTCCATCTAGTGGGAGGCCTACCTACGCTGCGTCTTCCGGTTCGTGGTGATGATGATGATGATGATGATGATGATGATGATGATGATGATGATGAATGTAAAAATATTTTGCATCACAGAATATCTGTACGAAGCTTTACAATACATATGGTGAAACTGAAAGCACATAATCGCACAGTGGTTCAAAAGCTTTCACTCTGTAGGGAAAAACACTTTGATGTTTTATTTGGAACAATTCAATGGTTAGCGTCCAATTTGGAAATAGGGGCCGCTGTGTTTAGTAAACCACAGTATAACTGAATGAAGGAGAATGTATTGTTGAAAACCTCTCGTTTTTGTTATTTGTTCATTATTAGTAAAGGTGATATTCGTGTTTAGTTTTACTGGGTTCAAATTCAAATTCAAATTCAAAATATTTATTTGTCAGAACATGGTAGGTACACATACATATAAAGTAGCATACATGGTCGTAATAATGGAGACGTATCTCATGTCCTTGCCTGTTACAGTGTTGAAATGTTAGTTTTTTATATATATTATTATTAGTTTTGTTATAGTTAAAAAAATAACGAAATTATGTCTAAGTTAGAATATTGTTAGAATTATATTTTGGTTTGGTTGTATTTTATACCTTAATTATTTTTTAATTCTAATGATTTTTTTGCGTGTGATTTAGAACTTTTGTTCTAAAATAGGCTATTGGACTGATTATGTTTTATTGTCTTTAAAAAAGCTGGCCTTAAATGGAACTGATGGCTGAACACAAAATTAAAAAGTGTTTCATAGTAAATTTGAATCATCATCATCAGCCAGAAGATGTCCACTACTGAACCTCCCCCCCTGAGCCTCCTCCTTTACCGTCCAAAAGGGCCGGTTGGAAGCGGCCTGCATCCAGCGTTTCCCTGCGGTCTCTTTTAGATCGTTTGTCCATCTCGTGGGTTGGATGTCCTACGCTGCGCTTACCGGTCCGTGTTCTCCATTCCAGAACCTTAGATATAGGTCTGTGGTTAGAATTATTCAAATTAACAGGCTCATTGAAAATATCATTATATGTTATGAATATACAGAAGAAATTAAAAAAATCGGAGAATGAAGTTTCGATATAATTATAAGCTTTCAAAGTTTTTGGCTGGATTAGTAAGGCAAGTCTTTTTCCCGCAAAGCGAGTGTCTTTATGTAATTTGTATGGCGTACTTACGTGACGTCATTTAGTAATTATGGTAAGCTCTAGCAAGGTATTAAAGTGATTATAATAATAAATTATAATAAAGCTCATTTATGACGAAGTGTTGGTTGGAAAGAAACTTCAGAGTCTGAACCACCGGCGTAAAGTCGCAAGCTTGTCGGTATTTTATAGGATTTTCCACGGAGAGTGTGCAACGGAACTTCACGAACTTGTTCCCCCATCACCTTTTCATTACCGGACGTCCAGACGAACGGCAAGGCGTCACCCTTACTTGGTCGAAATGACATTTATTCGCACCAAGCGTTTTGACTCCTCTTTCTTAATTAGAACAGCAAAACAATGGAACGCCTTACCCCTGTCTGTGTTTCCGCAGCATTACAATCTTGGAGGGTTCAAGTCTAGGGTTAATAGGTTACTACTGGCAAACGTGCTCCATCTTCGACCGCATCATCACTTTCCATCAGGCGAGATCGCGGTCAAACGTTAGCCTAGTCCGATGTAAAAAAAAAAAAAACTTCCTTAAATTTGAACACATTTAAATTTCGTTTTCGAAAATCGCTTCTATTTAAAGTAATTTTTTACAATTCAATAAAAAAACAGTTCCATTTCTAATGTTTATTCATAATAAAAAAAAATACATAAAGTACCAAACCTTTTCGAACAAATACCAAAACATGAATACGTTCACGTTTCCTTTAAAATAACATTCCTCCGGCAGTCGTTCCACATTTCACCATTACAAAAGCAATCTAACTCAAATATATCAATTGGACTGGCAGAATTCAATCAGAAATCCGCCGAACATAATTACGTTGGCTCGTTTTTTCCAGCGAATGGTTTCGTAGTCACAAAATAATGTGTCCGATTCAATGGTTCGGGGCAAGGACTTTCTTGTGACGCGTGACCAAAATGCTGGCGTGTTTCTGGCTCAACGCATAAGCATTGCCATTCAACGTGGTAATGCCGCCAGCATGCTGGGTACGCTGCCAACTGGTAGTGGGCTTGAGCATTTGGATTGTCTTTAGACCTTCAACGGTCTATGGGCAGTCTAACTGTATTTGTAGTTTTAGATTTAGCTTGTATTTAGGTTAGTTGATATTGTTGGATTAAAAAAAAAAAAAAAAAAAAAAAGGACTTTCTTTTACAATATTAAACTGACCTAGTTTAGTATACCTGTGTGTTTTCAAGAAAGAATAACCCCCAATGAAAATACTGCTTAATAAACATAAATATTACTATTTAGTTCTATTACATTTTTTCCGGGCAAGTGCCTTTATTAACTAAGCAAAATACAAACTAAAACTAAAACTACACAAATACAGTTAGACTACCCATAGACCGTTGAAGGTCTAAAGACAATCCAAATACTCAAGCCCACTACCAGTTGGCAGCGTACCCAGCATGCTGGCGGCATTACCACGTTGAATGGCAATGCTTACATTATTATTACATACATATATACATTACAAACATACATTATATCTATACTAGTATTATAAAGAGGAAAGATTTGATTGTTTGTTTGTTTGCATTGAATAGGCTCCGAAACTACTGAACGATTTGAAAAATTCTTTCACTGTTGGGATGCTGCACTATCCCCGGTTGACATAGGCTATATATCCCGGCTTCGCCCGTGCGAAGCAGGGGCGGCCTACTAGTTTACATATATGTGATGAACATTTGTTCTATATCTGGGTGTTAATATCTATCTAAGTATGTATTTGAAAATATATGTATATCAGTCTCTGGCAGCCATATTCCAAGCTTTGCTTAGTTTGGGGTTAGGTGACTGTGTGTGCAAAAATGTCCCGAATATTTTTATTAAGCTATGTACGTTAAAGAAGTGAACTATTTAAGAAATCCACTTACGTACACAATAAAAAAAATTACATCATAGTGTATAATGAGTAAGATAGTTAAATTAGTTTAGTAAGTTAAAATTAAGTGAGCGCACCCATGGAAATTTTTCGGTGCTTTTGATTTCGACTCTATCGTAAAAACAGTAATGCACACAATCGTCAAACTTGGTGTGTTTATAATGCTAACTCTACACTAAAGTATGAGTTGGATTTTTTTGTGTGTGGTGGTACGGAATCATCAGTGCACGAGTCCGACTCGCACTTACCCAGTTATAAAAAATCATGTCCCTAACAAGTAATCTATACTAATATTACTTTATTTTGTATTTAGTTCCTATTAAATTGTCTATGTATACTATTATTTACTATATTTATTTTAACTGTTCTTATTTTTGGGAAGACACTGTCTGCTGCATCACAGCTAACGCTAAAGCAGCAGGCAGGGTTACTTATTTTTTCTGTATCTATGTGTTATAACAATAAATTATTTTGTATTTTTTGTTATTTAACAATAAATTATTTTGTATTTTTTGTTATTTTGGTTTTTTTTTTATTATAAAGAGGAAAGATTTGATTGTTTGTTTGTTTGCATTGAATAGGCTCCGAAATTACTGAACCGATTTGAAAAATTATTTCAGACGGGAAGCTACACTATCCCCGGGTGACATAGGCTATAATCTATACCCGTGCGAAGCTGGGGCGGACCGCTAGTCTTTAATATGACAAAAAAGCGGTACATTTTAAGATCGCCAACATATCTGTGGCATGACGGGTTTCCATTTGCTTGTTGTAAGTATGGCATGAAAAACAATCCTATTACCCGGCAATTTAATAATTAATTACTCATTATCACAAAAAACACTAACTTTTGAATAAAACCAAATGGGCATATAAAATATTACCGGCCATATTCCGGCATTCATTGGACGGTCATAAATTCCACGGTCACTGTACTGGCCAACGTAAACAATGGCCACAAAACCTCTTAATGGGAATCGTATGATAAGGGTCGAACAAGATATTAAGAGAGAAATGGAACGTCAAAAATTAGGGAGATAATTGGTATGAAAAAGTTTGACAGTAAACGCGAAAGCTTTGGCTTGAAAAGTGAAAAATGCAGACTATGAAATGCCGGAGTGTTGACCTACTTAGAGAACCCATTCAGGAATTAACTTTAATCTATACTTATTAGTAAAAAAAGAGGGAAAAAAAAAAAAAAAAAATTATATAGAGGAAAGATTTGATTGTTTGTTTGTTTGTTTGCATTGAATAGGCTCCGAAACTACTGAACCGATTTGAAAAATTCTTTCACTGTTGGGATGCTGCACTATCCCCGGTTGACATAGGCTATATATCCCGGCTTCGCCCGTGCGAAGCAGGGGCGGCTTACCAGTAGGTAATAATCGCAATAGCATTCATTACCTTTTTTTTAATTCGCATATAATGTGCGAACTGCTAGTCTGTGGAATTCGCTGTCTGAGTGGGTGTGCCCCGATAGTTACAATCTGGGTGTCTTCAAGTCGAAAGTGAATAGGTTTCTTCTAGGCAAGCGTGCTCCATCGTAGACCGCATCATCGCTTAACATCAGGCGAGTTGGAGGCCAAGCGCTAGCCTATTTATATTTTTTATTTATATTATTTATATTATATTATTATTTATATTATAAATAAATAAAAATATTTTTTTTACTGTATTTTATATGCTTGAAATACATTATTGCACTAATTGATTTCGCTTCAATTCAAGTAATTGTATAACTTTATTATAGACTAGCTAAATCTCGCGGTGTTACCCGTGATTTTCAGTATCCACCCTTTTCTAGAGTAAAAAGTACCCTATGTCCGTCCTAACGGTGTACACTATCATCCTGACAAATTTCGTTTAGTTGTTTAAAGCGACAGACAGACAGACGGACAGAGAGACAAGAGGTACTTTTGCTTTTATAATATTAGTTTACAAAATTTAAACTAAAACTAGCTACGCTCCGCGGTTTTATCTGCTTAGATGTTCCGTCCATTCTGCGTAGGGACCGTAAATTTTTCCGGGATAAAAAAGTAGTCTAGGTTATACTTTCCGGTACTCAAACTCTCTATACAAAAAATAACATCGATCCGTTGTTCTGTTGCTGCGTTAACAAACAAATACGCTTTTACATTTGTAATATCATATATGTTTTTTTTACATATTAAGGAACTTAAATCAATGTGTTAGCAAATAATTAATAAAAAATTCAAATACACAAGTTTTGAGTCGTCATTTATGATTCGTACTGCCCAAGAATGGAAATCCCTGCCATTCTCCTTGTTTCCTGAGAACTATAATCTAGGCATCTTCAAGACTAAAGTGAATATATTTCTTCTAGATGAACTTGTTTCATCCTCGGCCACACCGCTGCTTACCATCAAGCGAGTTGGTGTGAAAAGTAGATTTATCCTATGTAAAAAATGCGTAGGTCATAAGAGCTGGAACTGTGAGGTGTGTGTGTGTAAAATAAGTCCTTTCTACACAGATAATAATCATTCGTCTCCCGCCAGTCCGCAGTTGTGAGCCAATCTTGTCAATCCCATAGCTAAAAGATCTTCAATGTCATGTCGTCAGAGTAACAGGAAAGTTGTATTGTTTCAGACTGGAAAACACTTTCACCGGACATCACTTCTCATCAAAGCTTTCAACCACAAGTTCAGACTGGACCTCGAGCTTAACACGTAAGTACTAAAATTTTGCCTTAAACCAATGTACAAACTAAATTCGAACCCATTGAACTCTGAACTAGTCTTTAGTATTAGCAAAAGATTTGCATTTTAACTGAAACGCCATTTGTGCCGTTAAGCAAGAACTTGAAGACAGGTCCGTCACTGTCACTGATTTACAAACGACAATCGCCGGAAATAATAATAAATCACAAAGATGAAAGGAACACTTATCAAACAACCTCTTCCCGCTCATATTACAAAAAGCTTATAAAAAAAACGCGAACGAAATCCCAACGAATGATTTCGGCAATCGTAATATTGCCGTCTTTGGGCGAATTTACAGCCGCTCTCTGTCTTTTTTCAACCTGGTATTTTTAGCGTCTGTCTGTCTCGTTTTTTATCCCAGTTTCTGGAGTATCATTGCGCTACTCGTGTCCTTTTTTATTTCATTTATGATCTGCTCAGGAAGTGTTTTGAAGTTTCGCAATTCCATCGATTTGTTTTCACGGCCCTCTCGGAACCTCGGGTCAAAACAGATATTCTATAAAGCTATTCTGAATATATTGTTTTTCGAGTGTTTGTTTTAGGTACGTAGTTTAGTTAGCACGCTATTAAAAGTTACTTTTAACATACCTACTTTGAAATTAATTTGGCTTTAGAATAATGAGCTAGAAACCTTGTTGAAGCCTGAACTAAATTTATATTATATTCGTATTTTTGTTTTAATTGCAAACGTGAACGTGATTCTAATCTTTGTCAGATACAGCTGTAGATAAATACTGTTTTTGCTTATTTACATATTAGTAATAACCATAAATTGTTTTGCTTTCAAACTTATAGTACCTACATAATTTTAAACAATGTTCATGTAAGGCCAGAGGCACACCAAACAAGGCAAGATTTTCCTGAATCAATAAAAACCTTATTTCATTTATTCAATCAAAAAAAAAATTTTTATACTTTACCAAAAGTAACCTTGTCCTTGGAGTAAAATTTTCATCCAAGTGTGTTATTAAAAAATAGACACATCAAGTCCCATGTCAAAAAAAAATATATTGTAGGGTTTGAGAGAGGTTGGGCAGAGGCAAGCATGTAACTTTGAGAGATAAAGTAAATATGTGGCATATAGTGCCATCAAAAATTCCCACGCGAGAGTTTTTGATGGCACTGCCTATGTCAAAAAATCTCCCCACCAGTGGGGCGATCTTGGTGAAATAAACAATTTTCAGGTGCCGAACCCATATCTGGGGCCTTACGGACAACAGCTAATTGCGGCACCTAATCCACTCAGTTGGAAAATTATGCGAACGTGAACCTTATCGCGTTTAGATACGGTTTGCGGTCGCGTGATTTTCCAACTGAGCGGATTAGGTGCCGCAATTAGCTGTTTTCCGTAAGGCCCCTGGTACCAAAATGGTTCCAAACGTATCTTTCGTACGGCCTTGTTCGTGTCGTTTTTAGGGTTCCTTACACAAAGGGTGTCAACAAGACCCTTTTACTAAGCCTACGCTGTCTGTCTGTCCTACCTTTTAACGACTGTATCTGTTGAACCGTAATAGATAGCTAGTTGAATTTTCACAGAATATGTACATTTACAGCAGATTCATTAAAAAAAAATAAGAAGAAAAAAAGCCTTCCCTTACAACAAACGTATTTTTAACGTATCTTTGTCTTGCCATGTCATGTGAACTATACTCATGGCACTCTATAGTACACTCTATAGTAAAGAAACTGGCCAAGTGCGAGTCGGGCGCGTGCGTAAGATTCCGAACCGAATGAAAAAAACAAATTTTTTGGGTGCGAACCCTTGGTAAGCACTGCTGACACACACTTGGTCGGTGTTTATTAATAACTAGCTGACCTGACAGACGTTGTCCTGTCTTAGAACTGTCAAACACGTAAAGTTAAAATTGTTTAGACGCGGTACAATCGCAAAATTTACCAAAAGAAGTGTTTTTAAACGCTTTGTGTGACGTGACAAAATTAGCTGATCAGATAAAAAAAATACTACAAGTAGAAAAAACCCCTTGGTAATAATCTTAACCGAATAAATTTTTTAAAAATTGTCTAAAATCTTAAAAAACATATTACAAATTGCACAATAAAAATAGCTTCTGAATTGAAGAACTCTGAATTTTAAGCGACAACAACATATTTTTTTGTACGAATTGTATAGCCAGATTAGTCTTTTAAAACTTTAACCAGTTAATTGTTGAAATTCATTTATATAGTTTGATAAATTAAATAAAAACCCTCAAAATAATATAAACACAAGCACAAAGTCATCATCATCATCAAATATGAAGATATACGATTTACGACTTTAAACAAAGCCGTTTTAGATAGCAAATATATCATGGCGTGAGCGGGTGAAAAACGAATTTGAAATCGTGATCAGACCGCGCCTTAATCTTTTTTTTTACACCTTGGGCTACATTATTGAAGTTTTAGTAAGGATCCCTATTTTTTTTTAAAATATAATATAGCCTATGTTACCCGGGGATAATATAGCTTCCCAAAAGTGAAAGAATTTTTCAAATCAGTTCAGTAGTTTCGGAACCTATTCAATGCAAACAAATAATCAAATCTTTCCTCTTTATAATATTAGTATGGAAGTATGGATAAAAAAACTGTGATAGCAAATTATTATATTCACAATTTTCCGATATCAGCACACTACATAACAATATTGATATTTTCGTCGTATACCCGATATTGCATTCCTAAGCATAATATTCCTGTTTTGGCACAAATACCGGCCCCATATCACTTGCTAATAATATAAAAATCGTCAAACAATAGCTACTGAAATAAATAATTCTCCAGTGACGAAAATAGCAGAACATAACATGATGAACACAAAAACGCATTCAATTAATCTATAATCAGGTGTACTTATATTTTAGGACGGGCATACCTTATGAGGTTACCGCGTTACTGCAGTGCGTCAAGTATGTTTGCTGAGGCGGGGGTGCCTGACTTCTTTGCTATTATAAGATCCAGAGTGGCTTCCTTCTGGCATCGCTTGCGTCGTTCCGGCAACAGAATCCTAGCGGCTGTCTCTGATGATGTAAGCAGTCCAATGTTTAAGCATTGGATCTCTGTTCACATGAATAGAAACAAAAAGTGACCTGGCACTATTGTGCACCGTACTTCTTTTTGTATAGTTTGTCAGAGTTTGACTATCACCCATATACAGTGTGCTTATATAGTTTAAGACGAACACCCCTATACAGTGTGCATTTATTTTATTTTAGATTAAGACATTAATTCGTACGAGATCTATGGGTCAAGTTGCCTGAATTAAACGATTTTTATTATTTATTATTTATTATTATTAGGGCCGAAACCAGATTTTTTGTGCGGGACTAATTGGGCACAAATCCTCTAGATGATATACATTCAAAGTTGGTATTGTTCTCATCACTGTATCATTTTACATCACTGAAGCATTTTACATTGGAACTAACACTGAAAAAAAAACAGCTGTTCCATATTTTTTTTGTTATTAGCATTTTTGTGGAATAACTGTTATTTTTCGCAATATTCGGGTATCTACTAAAGTGTATAAAGTGTACAGTTTTAAACAATTGAAATTTAAGAAACGAATCAGCATTTTTAACCGACTTCAAAAAGGAGGAAGGTTTTCAATTCGGCCCGTATTTTTATAATATAATATTATTTATAAGTATTGCAATGATAGGTTAGTGTCACTAAGGTGAACGGCCACACAGCCATATCTAAGTCGAATGCGTGCTTGCACGCAATTAATCCTTGCAAGTAGCTACAGATTAATAAGTAATTGTTTAAATTCAAAGAACTTGGACCTAGTAGAAAGGTAAGGTACAAATTATTTGGTTAAATTCATTGAATTTGGTGCATACGATGCGTGCACTAAAACTCAGAGACACACAGCGGGCAATGGAGAGAGCTATGCTCGGTGTTTCTTTGCGCAATAGAATTAGAAACGTGGATATTCGCCAAAGAACCAAAGTCACCGACATAGCTGTTAAAATCTGCAAGTTGAAGTGGCAATGGGCAGGCCACATCGCTCGAAGAACCGATAACCGATGGGGAAGAAAGGTTCTTAAATTGAGACCACGAACCGAAGACGCAGCGTAGGTAGGCCTCCCACTAGATGGACCGACGACATAGTGAGAGTCGCTGGCATCCAGTGGATGCAAAAGGCAGGCTGTCGTTCAGTGTTGAGGTTAAAGGGGGAGGCCTATGTTCAGCAGTGGACGTCTTCTGGCTGATGATGATGATGATGATGTGTGCACTGCGGACGAGTGTACGGCCATCCGTAAAAACGGAGATTGCTACGAAGTACTACGAGATTGCTACGTTGCGCTACGAAATCTTCACGAGCTTTCTATAAGAGATAATAGTAGATGCAGAGTATACGTTTATAAATTGCTACTATAATTTTATCACCTGTTTATGAAAATAAATGTTCCTTACTCTCTCTCTGTTGGACGTTTTATAGTACTAATACGATAAGTATGGTAGAAACCGTTTCTGGACATATAGTACATATAATTCATAATTTTTAACCGACTTTCAAAAGGAGGAGGTTATCAATTCGATTATATGTTTTTTTTTTTGTATGTTTGTTACGCGATTACTCCGCCAATTTAGAATTGTTTTTGATGATTCTTTTTCTGGTTGGTAGGTCATATCTCATAGATGGTCCCATATTTTTTTATCGACATTGATTCAGCGCTTTTTGCAAAATCTACAAAAACATGACGATAAGCAACGAATTCAATGTACATTGTACAGTGCTACCAACTTAGCTGTTAAGGTGGGCAAAATTGAAACTACAGTTATTTCTTGGTGAATTTTATACTTTGTTCTCCACTAGCGACGCTGTCAACTGAACAGCAAACATAGAGGAACTGTTCCTTGAACAGAACTTCAAAAAAACAAAGAAGTGTCTTCATGGCGACCGAGCCCTGTTGTTTTTCGTTAAATTTTTCATGACCATGGATACAAAGTATTTCAGTTGTAATATTAAACAATATTTTCTACTTTTTAGTTTCAGTTTGTAAATGTAGGTATAGTCATGAAGTCGGTTCTTTTTTTTCTAAAAACTATTATTGATTATGCTTTGCATGATCGTCGATGTTCTATCCTTCAAGCACTATTTACATAGAACGCTTGCGTACGCTTTATTGAGCTGTATTGTTTTTCAATCGCGCCAGTCCCGGGGGCGGCTGGGTTGACGTCACAACATGGCCGCCGGGACCCGCTTGTTTCTCGCTGAATTTCCCTCCACTTTGTTTTGTTTAAAAGGTAAACTGGAGCAGAATGGACCGGTTTAATAGAATCTGAAATAACCTCTCGGATTTAAATCCCAGTTCTTGCTCGATGTTGGTTTTGAGAGCTTATAAAACAACTTTGGCTTGCGCTCATTAACAGATCAAAAGCAAGTTTTGTTGACGTGGCTTTGCAGATTCCGAGTCATCATTTATTATGAACTGTGTGAAAGTGGTCGTCGATCGGTGGAGAAGACCAGAGTTACTTTTGAGGGAAATAACTTTTGCACGCATAGTTAAAATGGCTTATTCGAGTAAGCTCTCTTGAATTTGGTCACGTCACATATTTTTATCACGCGTCGCATTAACCAGGCGATCCGAAAGGTTTTTGAAAATGAGGTGAGCTCCCGTTTCTCAAGGGCCCAATGTCTCGACCCCAAACGTTTCAAATATGTAACCACTGCTGAGGTCAGCATATTTGCGCCGCTTGTGCTGCTCCACCGAATTGGACACCGCACCAGATCTCCCTTGTGTCCCAGGAAGATGTAAACTGTGCTAAAATTGTGGACCAATTTTACAAAAACAACTGATGCCAACCAACAAACCAATCATCTATACCGTAACGAATCATTTCTCAAATGCACGACTGTGAGTGATGGTGTGATGGCTTCTTGTCCATAAAAGCCATTTTTTGCGCGTCATTTTTAAATCTGTAGATTTAAAGATCATTGGGGATTACACTTGAGGTCGTGTTAGGAGCCTTATCCAATCCAGGGTTCTGTACAACAAGAAACCCTCATAAAATGATTATTTATCATTATCATCAAACTTTCACTATCCACTGCTGGACATATGCTGTGGTAGCCAAACCCAACGTGGCCGTGGTAGCCTATTTTGGAGACCGCTAGACTTGAAAGCGTAAGGTCGCGGGTTCAAACTCCGGGCCTGTACCAATGAGCTCTTTGTTTATGTACGGATTTTCATATCACTGGCTTTTCAATGAAGGAAAACATCGAGAAAAAACCTGCATACGTACGGTAAAGGAATTCAATAGCGTATGTGAATCCACCAACCCGCAACTGGACCAACGTAGTGTGGATATGGCCCAATCACCCTTTCGGGGGTAGGCTAAAAGTCCAGCAGTGGACTGTTAAAATGCTGATGAATGCTCAGTCAGCTTTTCCTTGCATCCAATTTTTACCCACCATTTTACGCAGGTCGTCACTTCACCTGGCCGCAGGGTGTCCTGCACTACGTTTGCCTAAACGTGGTCTGCACTCTAGACCTCATCTACCTCATCAGTAATTATCAGTTTTTCGGGAAATGCGACCGGCCCACTGCCACTTCGGCTTACTAATCTTTAAAGATATGTCGAAAACAACAAGCTAAAACTACAAATACAGTTAGACTGCCCATAGACCGTTGAAGGTCTAAAGACAATCCAAATGCTCAAGCCCAATTCCAGTTGGCAGCGTACCCAGCATGCTGGCGGCATCGCCACGTTGAATGGCAATGCTTATGCGTTGAGCCAGAAACACGCCAGCATTTTGGTCACGCTTCGCATTAACCATGGCCCTCTGAAAGATTTTTTTATAATAAAATGATTATGTTATAAAATGTTTGTGTTCGTTCATTTGCATTTTACATCGTCATTGTTTCAACTTAGTTAGTTTCTCCAATATATAATTCGCTTGGTTAGATTTTCTTATAAAGACGTTGAATTGTTTCACACTAAACGTACACGTTTCAGTTGAATCTTGGAGCTGAGTCAAATCGCTTGCTAATGCATGCTTCGATTGAACTCAATCAGACACGCTTAATGCCTTTGTCCGGGGATGGGAAGGAGGGTTCCAATTCGAAGGTTCAGCTAAGCTTTACAGGTTGGTAGGTTCTAGTGTTTGAATGTTCATTCAAGCATGAATATTTTGAAATAACGGTTAATTTTATACTGTATCAAATGTTTTGTACGATTCCGAGTTTACAATTTTAATATACGTAAAGATACAATGTCAATCACGATAATAATGCATAATTCAATTGGTTTATTGCGATATATTATATCATAAAGTGTCCAGAATTGTAGCAACATTCATTCATTCATCCTAAGGTTGTCTGGAAGAGATAGCTTTTAGCGATAAGGCCACCAGTTGTTACACTAGTTTTTGAGAGTTTTTTGTCCTCTGTATCAAATTTAATGGTATAAATAATAATGAGTTAAACAATCAAGCATTCACATGCTGAATGGCAATGGCCAATATTTACACTAAGAACGAGCCAAAGAGAACTTTTGAAACCAACCTCTTGGCCTTAGCGCCAAGCGAGTGATCGGTGAGCATGCTCTTTCGTAGACTGCATCATCGCAAGTTGACAGCCAAAGGCAAGACAAAGCAAAGCAAATAAAAAAAATACATTTTCATGTCAATATTAAGTGCGAAGTATTTAGAAGCCGTGGTAGCCCATTTGGGAGACCGCTAGACTAGAAAGCGTGAGGCGTGGGTTCAAACCCCGGGCCCGTACCAATGAGCTCTCTGGAGCTTATGTACGGATTTTCATACCACTGGCTTTTCGGTGAAGGAAAACATCGTGAGGAAACCTGCATACGTACGGAGAAGAAATTCAACGGCGTATGTGAATCCACCAATCCGCACTGGGCCAGCGTGGTGGATATGGCCCAATCACCCTTTCGGGGGTAGGCTAAAAGTCCAGCAGTGGACTGTTAAAAGGCTGACTATGATGATGATGATGATTAAGTGCGAACTATGTTTCGACTCATACAATGACGAAGCTAGTTCTCAGAGGTTCTCAGAAGTTCTCTCTTTCATCGGTATCCAGAAGCTCCCCGGAATGACACAGCCAAAATCGTGAGCAAAAAATGAAGCACAATAAATTTCTGGCTGTCAGCACCCGTAATATATTCGGATCAAGTGGCCGCGCCCTAATGAGATGAATTCAAATGAATGCCACCCCTTATCTTTAACAAGGCAAAGATTATATTTTGCTTAGAATGCAAGAATTTATTCAGCGAAAACGCGCTTTTATTCCCGGGATAATGTTCCCGGGATTTACGTGTGAAGATGTTTTTGTAAAACTTGGTTTATAAAATCTTAAGCGATTCTATTAAAATAACGAGTGTCGAGAAAATGAGATTTTTCTAAAGCTTCTTTGAAACTAGATATTTTATGTAATTATTCGTCCTAGAATTTATTTACGTAATTAATTTCGGAGATTTTGAAACGTGATGTACACTTTGAAGTCTTTAAATTACGTTAGTGTTAATTATGCTGTTCTTTGGAGATTTTTAAGTGTTACATGATATAATTATAGTTTTTTTTGGCTACTTGCTTACTTGACTATCTGCGGCTTATTGGTTTGGTGAATGTGTGACTAGCGAGTATAGAGACTAGAAGAGGCAAGATGTTTGGCAAGATGTCATCATCATCATCATCAGCCAGAAGACGTCCACTGCTGAACATAGGCCTCCCCCTTTAACCTCCACACTGAACGACAGCCTGCCTTTTGCATCCACTGGATGCCCGCGACTCTCACAATGTCGTCGGTCCATCTAGTGGGAGGCCTCCCTACGCTGCGTCTTCCGGTTCGTGGTCTCCACTCCAGAACCTTTCTTCCCCAACAGGTGGGTCTTGTCATGTCCATGTTGAACCCGTGCCAGTAGTCGTTGGGAACGATACTCTCGAAGTTGTTGACCATTACACCTATCTTGGACAGATTGTTCAGTTAGGTAAGTCCAACTTAGGCAAAGAGGTCGCCCGAAGAATCCAACTCGGATGGGCAGCGTTCGGGAAATTGCGTGACATCTTCTCGTCCAAGATACCACAGTGCCTCAAGACGAAGGTCTTTGACCAGTGTGTGTTGCCAGTGATGACATATGGTACTGAGACGTGGTCCTTAACTGTTGGCCTTTTGGAAAAACTCAGAGTCACACAGCGGGCAATGGTGAGAGCTACGCTCGAAGTTTCTTTGCGCGATAAAATCCGAAACGTGGATATTCGCCAAAGAACCAGAGTCACCGACATAGCTGTTAAAATTTTCAAGTTGAAGTGGCAATGGGCAGGCCACATCGCTCGAAGAACCGATAACCGATGGCAAGATGTATGACATAACTATCATAGAGGGAAAGGTAGAAGAAAAGAGAGGACCGCAAAGACCACAGATCTACTACGCAAAGACCAAGAAAGTTATTATTAGACCAAATAAAAGAGAAGGCAAATGTCATGTCATACAGGGAGGTGAAAACGCTAGCAGGAGAACGTCAAGCCTGGAAGTTACTCCACCGTCAAGAGAGGTCTTAAATGAATGAATGTGTGTTAAGTTTTTTCTAGTTATATTTATTTGTTAAATTCTTTGGTAATATAACCATCTTCACCACCATCCATTTCATACTCTATGTACGTACATATTTCAAATTTTATTATGTCTTTATTCGTAAAGTACGTCCCTAAAGCCATTCCGCGAAATCTCGAGAGTAAAGTCACAAAAAATCACCTAAATTAAAGACGCAACGCATTCGCAAAAAGTAAAAGCACGGGAGCGTAATAAATTACACATTCAAGTTTTTCTCATATACTTGCCCCCCGTTACCCCTTACCCTGTAGGTACCCCGTTACCCCGCGTTACCCTTCGTTACCCCGTGGCTTAAAACCGTCGGTTCAGTATACGACGTAATTCATCTGTGCCCGAGCAAGAGTTATTCCTTTCCTGGGTGTTGCCCCAAAAAATATATATAACACCCGAAACTCAAGTGGATTTGCCCCCACTCGGTTACGAGGAAATAATAAATAAAACACGACACGGAATGTTATCACCGGCCGGAGGAAGCGATGTGCTTTCCCGGTATTTTTGGGGGAATTATTTCTTGGGATATTGTCAAACAGGCTGTGCGATTGATGAGCATGTGCTTTTTTCTGCAGAACATCTTTTTTGCAGCAAGTTTGTCATATTTTTTTTTCGAATTGTAAACATACACAACAAAGTCTGGTTACTGGGGGCATATAAAACTAAAACACAAGAAAATCAATTACTACAGCTGACCACCTCATTTTCAAAAATCTTTCAGAGCGCCTGGTTAATGCGACGCGTGACCAAAATGCTGGCGTGTTTCTGGCTCAACGCATAAGCATTGCCATTCAACGTGGTAATGCCACCAGCATGCTGGGTACGCTGCCAACTGGTAGTGGGCATGAGCATTTGGATTGTCTTTAGACCTTCAACGGTCTATGGGCAGTCTAACTGTATTTGTAGTTTTAGTTTTAGCTTGTATTTTGTTTAGTTAATAAAAGCTAGCCCAGGAAAAAAAAAATTACTACAAAAAATAATTACCAATAAAAAAACGACTTAAAAATAGTAAATACGCAACGTTTACTTAGATGACATACTTTTTCCAGTAATTTTGATTTAAAACCCAACTACTAAGCCGATTTTGAGGAAATTTCTATGGGACTAATCTGATAGTATATCCTTTTAAATAAAATAAAAACCTAATCGATTTACAACTGACAGAGTTCTACGGTAACAAATATTTTAAAAAATACAACTGAATTGAGAGCCCCCTCCTTTTTTGAAGGCGGTTAAATAACAACCAAATTTGTACTTTTACATGGGCAGTAAATATTTTTTTAACATAAATTTCTTTTCTATTAATTATATATATATTAATTAAATAGCTAAATATATTAATAATAGCTTAATATATTATTTAAATTGCTAAATATATTTTCTTTATTTCTATCACAAAAGTCCATCAGAAGATTCCTATAAAATTATAATCATGCAAAATGCTTTTGGAAAAACTCAGACTTTTGGAAAAACTCGGAGTTTCTTTGCGCGATAAAATCCGAAACGTGGATATTCGCCAAAGAACCAGAGTCACCGACATAGCTGTTAAAATTTGCAAGTTGAAGTGGCAATGGGCAGGCCACATCGCTCGAAGAACCGATGACCGATGGGGAAGAAAGGTTCTTGAGTGGAGACCACGAACCGGAAGACGCAGCGTAGGTAGGCCTCCCACTAGATGGACCGACGACATAGTGAGAGTCGCTGGCATCCAGTGGATGCAAAAGGCAGGCTGTCGTTCAGTGTGGAGGTTAAAGGGGGAGGCCTATGTTCAGCAGTGGACGTCTTCTGGCTGATGATGATGATGATGATGATGATGATATAATCATGCATCCCATATTTACAATAATTCCATGTTAAAATTAAGCTTATTACGTTTGTTGCATTTGCTATCATTCATTTTAATTAAATATTAAACAATAGCGTCCGTAAATTAAAACCAAAAAGATCATTCTGTCATTATTTCCATCCAATAATGAAATACGGGGTCATAAATCATTTTATTTTGAACATCGAGATTACGTTTTCAGTGAAGACGTATTAGAGACAGTAAAATTCTGTTACAGCATCAGTGCAGAACCACAAAGTCCCAATCAAAGATTGTTACATACATCTTGATTTTTGTTTTCCTGGGCTAGCGCCTTTATTAACTAAACAAAATACAAGCTAAAACTAAAACTACAAATACAGTTAGACTGCCCATAGACCTTTGAAGGTCTAAAGACAATCCAAATGCTCAAGCCCACTACCAGTTGGCAGCGTACCCAGCATGCTGGCGGCATTACCACGTTGAATGGCAATGCTTATGCGTTGAGCCAGAAACACGCCAGCATCTTGATTAATCCTCTTTTGACAAGCTTTTATTGAAGTTATATTTTTTATGCGACTTGCAACAAGGTTGCGTTAAACGTTTAACGCTACCATGGAGGGGGAATTTTTCTCTCTCGTACGGTTGCGAAATGCGTATCCTTTTTTCGCGTTGCGGATAGGAGATCCGGTAGTGTATTGGTGTCGCTAATGGATTGAGAAGCCTAAGGAGCTAGGTTCGAATCTCGAGAAAAGCATGTTTTTAAATTGTTGATATTTTTGCCCTAGTTATAGTTTTTGGGTTCCTTGTTGAAGTATAACTTCTTCTGCGCAGGGGACTCCACGCACAATATTTTTTTTACTTGCAATGTATATCTTTTTTAAAGAGTTTTTAAATTAATATAATGCTTATTTGACTAGGCAAGTAGTTTGACTATTACTTATTCCACTTTAAGAGTGACAACGTACTTGAAAAGGTCTTGTACAAATTAAGACAGAATGTAAGGAGGGCTAATTTAACAGACTTCAGGGGAGGTGTTCAAACCATAATTGTTTTATATATATATATACAACAATTACTTCTACTTTCTGTGAACTGATTTACGAGCTTTTTTATGTAGAAGAAAGCTTTTGAGGTAGTCCTACAATAATATCATTAACAACTGGAACTCGAACCAAAGTCCCGACAAAATACACTCACTATATCTCTGCGTATGGTATTTTGAAAACGTATTTTTATTTGCACTTATTAATTTTTTCAAGCTTTTCACGGTAAATTAAATAAACCCTTTAATAACCATATACCTGTATTTTTTTCTAATACATTTTCTCATCGCTACACTAATAATTAAATAGTTACTTGGCGATGACGTAGCGCTTGCATCGTGATACAATTTCTATAGAGTCACAATCTCTAAGTTAAAACAGTCAAAAAACGTTCGAGCGTCATTGTATAAATACATTGTATCAATTATATACTTCACAATGCCACATTTACTCCAATTTAGACATTATGTCGCTTGCATAGTGTTCAACGTCACTTGTCCGCTGCCATCATAGCTCTGGCATCACGCAGCGTTGTGGTCGGGTCGTGGCTACCTTGTAAAGTTGTAACTATTCGTAGCGTGCGCCGAGTTTTGGTTCGGACATTTTTTTGGCACGATTGTGACTCTATATGTATTGTATCTCGATGAGCGCATGTCATTATTCAGAATGAGTTATTGGATACGAAATGATTATTTCGTTTCGATGACGCTAAATCTCTACATAGTATAAATTGAAGACGCTTTCCGCGTCTGTCTGTCTGTCTGTATGTCTGTATGGCCGCTAACTCCTCCTTAACCACGCAACGGATTTTGATGCGGTTTTCACCATCAGTTAGATACATTTTCACGGAAGGTTTATATATATAATTAGCAACCCGCCCGGCTTCGCACGTAAATTACACCCGTGCGAAGCCGGGCGGGCGGGTCGCTAGTATTAAATAATTATAACGTAGTGCTTATTATTGAGCATGTAAATTAAATTTAAGTGTGAAAAGTTTATCATAATTTCATGGCCGTTATAGAGAAAATGTTTGATTCAATGTGAAAATAAAACGAATTTTAAATGGAATCATTTAGCTTTTAAAATTTGACCTAGACAAACCAACAAACATTCCAAGTTAAATAAAAGCTTGTAAAAAAAAATCCTCGCGACCTTGGACTAAGTGCGACCTCACAACTGATACAATATGCCACCGTGGCGCTTACCATTAACTTTCAACAACCTTCTTCATTTTCTAACCTAATTGTATCGTCACCATAGTTTTTTTATACATATCAAAAGCTCCAAGCTGCGATTTCACTCTAATAATAAGTATAATTTATGTAGAATTTATTTTTAAAACGCAGGGGCGGCTTTATGGCGAGCCGTCAGTGAGTGGCGACACCGCGTACCCCGATTCCATGGGTCTAAAACCCCAGAGACCCTGACCCCTGGCTTGCCTTAACCGGCCGTCTGGGGGTGGAAACCGCAAGAGCTAAGAACCTAAGCTCCAGGGTGGAAGTGTTAAAGGGCATAACGCCGCGAGTAGCTCTTAGTGAAAGTGCAGCACACCTCTCGACACCCTAAGCCACCCACGCCAATGTTGCCTCTCCGGTGCCAAGATGCGGCAGCCATTATGGGGGCCCATTTAGCGGGTGGCAAGTCATCACCCGCCAAAATATCTTGAAATGAGGCATAATTGGCGGGTGCCGTACCTCATACCATAGACCTGTTTTCCCATCTACAAGTTGTTCACCTCAATAGCCCAGATTTTTTATATCCTATACTGTACAATAGTTTTATATTCCATTTTATACACATCACATAATTGTATTTTTATATTCAACGGGGCCTCTTGGTGTTGGCTTCGGCTCCACCAATGCCTACCAAATTTATTTTATTTATTTATTTACGGAAAACAAACAGCGTTAACAACATAAAACATAGTAAGGAAAATAAGAACAAACAAGCCTTAAAAGTTTTCACAAATAGAACAGTTATACAATCCAGTTCCGTGAATGTTGAAATATAATAATAACAAGTGCAATAGAACAAACTATCAAACAGTATAAATAACATTCAAATATATATATATATATATATATATAATCAATGGTTGAAGCCATATCAATCTAACAATATAAAAAGTATATATTAATGAAAAATATAGTAAGGAAAAATAAATCAGACTACTCAAGAAACACAATCAGAAGAAAAAAAAGCTGAAAAAGCATAATTTTTGAAGAAGTTTTGTCGAAGAATGCAAATGTCCGGGCTAGACCCGTGTTTATATTGAAATAAAGTATAATTTACTTTCATAAACAGAAAAGTACATTCCTCTGTATAGAAGTGTATTCTGGTGTATTCCTCCAAAATGTCAGGCATTTCATGTAGGAGGCCGACTAAACACCGGCGCCGAGTCTGTAATGCCATTGCTGCCGTGCCATAGTTAAGTTATTGATTGGCGTAAGTAACAAGCTTCCACGTCTATTACAATAACCATTTAATTATTATTTTTTCCACGAAGTGAACATATTTTTTTTGTGTAATATACAACTCTCTCTCTCTCTCTCTCTCTCTCTCTATTACTCGTGTACAAATTTTTCCCGCAAAACAAAATGGTTTTTTACTCATCTTAACCAAATGGACTAAATAAAGAACTATTAATAATCCTATTCTATCTTATTAATAATAGGGATTAATCCTTTAATTCTACGTGCATAAAGGTGGAAGGTTGTATATTCACTGGAGCGAACAAGCGACCTGCGCCCAGTCGCGTAGCAAAGGTCCGCATGCAGCAAGCGGCCGGGCGCAGGTCGAACGGTCATCTGTTTTTTTTTCATTCTGCCACGCGCGGCCAAATTCGCAAAATTGCGCTTGCCGCCTGAGCGCATATTATCTTAAAATTTTAATGAGATTATCCTCGAGCCTATTCAATAAAAAAAATATAGATATCGCGTAACATACACAAAAAGTAGTCTAATATTTTTTTTTGTTTAATTTGTTGTAAAG
Organism: Agriopis marginaria; assembly: GCA_932305915.1. Taxonomy (NCBI): domain Eukaryota; kingdom Metazoa; phylum Arthropoda; class Insecta; order Lepidoptera; family Geometridae; genus Agriopis; species Agriopis marginaria. The sequence goes on from OW029919.1 coordinate 1,535,746, forward strand.
TTTAAATATGACTTTTATTTCTAAAACATTTATTGTTTATTTCAATTAGATACAATACAACATTAGGTACATTTTCGAAAAATCAAATATCAAAATTTAAATAAAACCCAACATTTAAAATGGAAATTGTGTAATTTAAGGCAACTACAGATTCGTCAGCTTAGTATTTTATTAAAATAAAGTCCATTTATTAAACTTAAAGAGGTTATTTGGAATGAAAATACCTTACGATAGTTAACATCTTCTCATATGAAACAAAATAAAAATTTAAACACCAAAAAGATATTTCTCAAAGAGATCATGTGCGTCATCGTGCTTTCAAAATTTTAAAAGCCCGAAATTTTCCATGGTTTGTCGTTTTGCTATAGTAGCATTTTGCTATAAAGGCATTGTACGATATAGCAAAATGCTACTATAGCAAAACGACAAACCATGGAAAATTTCGGGCTTTTAAAATAAAAATAAAGGCATTGTACGATATGGTCCATGTCATATGCCACCGCGCAATTCTGTCCAAGTAAAAACAGCAGTATAAGCGTATTGCCGAACTCTAGTATCTGCGCCGAATGTCGTCTATGACTTACACCACAGGCCATCGACCGACACAGAATTTAATCCTGAGGTCGGGTCTGATTTCGTGGGTCATTGGTTTAGACGCACCTGTGGCCGCGGGCTTGGCATGGAATAGTCACCTCTAATACCGTGACACTTTGGGAGGTTGCCGTATCTTTGCGGCTTTCACAATTGTTGGATTGCGGCTGAGCAACAATTTTATACCCGATGACGCAAAGCCAAAATGACCATTTAGGCAACGAAAAAAAGGAAGAGGAAGGCTTTTTACCGACTTTTAAAATGGAGGAAGTTTCTTAATTCAATCCGTATTTTTACGGGTATTTTCCCAACTACATAAACTCTTTGACTGAATTTGATAAATGAGGTGTCAAAAGATTCGTGTTTCAGGGATGGCGATATCATTCTAAATACAAGATGGCGGCATGTAGAGTTGAAAAAAATGGCACCTTCATATGACGTATCATTGAATAGACCTTATAAAATAAAAGTGAGGTTTGGTAGATCATTTTTTGTTTTGGTGCACCATTTACGAAATATGATTTGTCGTTTTGTATTTGTTGTTGTTGTTTTTTTTTTTTATAATTCCTTTCCGTGCACGGTTGCCTGGAAGAGATCGCTTTAAGCGATAAGGCCGCCTGTTAAATGCCTATTTTTTTATTGTAATGTTTATGTTATTCTTGTTTTGTGGTATTTTAATAAAGAGTCAATGTATTGTATTGTATTGTATTGTAATACTGCTTGTTGCAAACGATTACAAAAAAAGAAAGATTGGTTCTCAATTTGATTCGTATTTTTGACCAAGCAAAGAGAGGTCTAAGATTCTAATGGCTAATTGGACAAGTCGGCATTTCGGAGTGCATTGTTTGTGCAACGATAACTCGCGTATTGTTGGCCCGATCTTCATGAAACTTTGTAGGTAAGTAGTTCATTTCAATAGAATTTTTAACTTCGAATATGGGTAAAATCGATTGAGAGGTTCTAGCTATTAATGAAATAAACTTGTGTTGACGCGCAAAATACAGCTAAAATTGTTTAAAAAAAAACATTTAACTATTTCCAACCTTTGCTAAATATACTTAGGTCTCTTCGTTGACGTGCCACTTTTTCTGGCCTTATGACAGTTCTTAATTTTTTTATTTTTTTTTATTCGGGACATTTTTGCACACACGGTTATCTGACCCCAAACTAAGCAAAGCTTGTGGTATGGCTGCCAGAGACTGATATATATATATATAGGTTTAAATACATACTTAAATAGATATTAACACCCAGATATAGTACAAACACAAATGTTCATCACACAAATGTTTGTCCTAGGTGGGAATCGAACCCACGCCCCCAAGCTCAGAAGGCAGGTTCACTACCAACTCGACCAATGGGATATCTTTATTTTATGCTATCACACAAGGACGTGATGTTAATCGGCTCGGTGCTTACGTTTCAAGAGATTTACAGATACACAGATACATAGACACAGATACACACGTTAATCTCATAACAACTTCCACAGACGGTAATTGATGCTCCGAGCTTTGTATCTTTCAAAAACAAGTTAAATAAGTGGCTTATTACGCAAGCTTTTTATGAATATAATGACTTTTAATCGACTTCCAAAAAGAGGCGGTTATCAATTCGACTGTATGTTTTTTTAAATGTATGTTTGTTACCTGATTACTCCGCCAATGTAGAATTGTTTTTGATGATTCTTTTTTTGGTTGGTAGGTCATATCCCATAGGTGGTCCCATATTTTTTTATCGACATTGATTCGGCGCTTTTTGAAAAATCTACAAAAACATGACAATAAGTAACGAATTCAATGTACAATGTAAACATTGTACAGTGCCACCAACTTAGCTGTTAAGGTGGGCAAAATTGGAACTACAGTTATTTCTTGGTGAATTTCATACTTTGTTCTCCACTAGCGACGCTGTCAACTGAACAGCAAACATAGAGGAACTGTTCCTACAACAGAACTTCAAAAAAACAAAGAAGTGTCTCCATGGCGATCGGGCCCTATTGTTTTTCGTTAAATTTTTCATGACCATGGATACAAAGTATTTCAGTCGTAATATTAAACAATATTTTCTACTTTTTAGTGTAAGTTTGTAAATGTAGGTATAGTCATGAAGTCGGTCATTTTTTTCAAAAAATTCTAATTATTAGATATTGAGTTAGCGCGTAATGCTATTGTATAGCAAATTTTTACATAATATTATTTTGTATACTTGTGATGCCTATAATTATCAATAAACATAAATGTCTATGTCTAACATCCCTCTTTTTGCGTTGGGGGTTAAAAGTCAATCTGTTCACAATTTCTATTTCTGGCTCTCTCATTAACATATCCATGGTCTTTGACAAACAGCGTTTCTCAAACGTTTACTTAGTCTCAACACAAATTAACTTGTTACAGTCAGCCCCGCAGCGCCAGTGCGACACGCCAAACACAACTTGCCTAATTATTTTACTTTGAAGGGTATCTGACACTATTTACGTGGGCGCCAAGTTGCGCCAAGTTGCGCCAACTTGCGCCAAGTTATATTACAGCCAAATTCGTGACCTGTTAAAAGGAATTATAATCGTAAAATAGTTTTCGATGGGTTAAACTTAACACTTCGAGTTCGTTATTGTCGCGGAGGTAATATAACGGTAATATAACGGTGATATAATTGTAATGAAGATAATGCCGGCCTGAAAATTATGGGTTCGTATGAACAAAGGTTATTTTGTGTTTATGAGTTTACGGCGAATAAAGCTGTATTCTGGGTTTATATCACGGCTCTAATAGTTAGATAATAAAAGTTATTACGCGTGCTAATGAGGTAGATTTTACTTAGGTCTTTGGAGCAAAGAATTGATAAGACTAGGTGCTTGTTTTTTTTTTTCAATTATAAAAATAGGCTTGCGTTTGACGACCATCTCGCCTGATGTTAAGCAATGGTGCGGTCTACGTTGGAGCACGCTTGCCTAGAAGAAACTGATGCACTCGTGATTTGAAGATACCCAGATTGTAACTATCGGGGAACACCCGCTTAAGCACCGCATTCCACAGACTAGCAGTTCGCACAATAAATGTGATTATTGTAATTAAATACTTGTGCTGATTTTATCGCGTGTTTTACGTTATTTTAATTACCTACGTTTCGAACACTTTCCAGTGTCTGTGATAACAGGTAGATTAGACGACGGATGTCTATAGAAATGTTATGAAATTGTTAGCAACTATTTTACAGATCATTACCAGATCACCCGCTGTAGCATAAACTTTCTCCCTTTTTTGTCAGCCATCACTATTTTGCTCTAATTTTGTCCAGATGTTACCACTAAGTTTTAGAAGTATTTCACAAACCAGATAAAAACTTATCCGTAGATACTAAAACGTGGGGCACATTAAAAGTTTTTAGACGCTAAAAACTTTACAAAGTCATGAACTACCATGCCAACGGCTGCCTAAATGGGTGTTCCCGATAGTTGCAATCTGGGTATCTTCAAATCACCAGTGAATCGGTTTTTTCTAGGCAAGCATTCTCCACCGTAGACCGCTTCTTCGATTAACAACAGGCGAGTTGAAGGTCAAACGCAAGCATATACCTAAATAAAAGAAAAAAAATTGCGTTTATTATTTACTAGTGACTTTTTACGCGTAGCCTTTCATATAAACTTTCAACCCCCTTTTGCTCCCCTAATACAGCCCCTTCCCAAAAAAAATCTTGTGGACATCTACACCCCATTAGGAACCTACTTGCCAAATTTCAGCTTCGTAATTACAAAACTTTCAACAAAACTTAAAACCCCCATTTCTCGTCCTTAATCAGTCTTTTTCGTAAAAATAACACAGTATTTATTTATTTTACCATTAACCTGGAAAACAAATTTCATGTCCCTAACATCAAAACAAAGGACTTCCATACAAACTTTCAAACTCCATTTGCCCCCCTTTATTCGGCCCTTTCGCAAAATTCTTTCTTAGCGGACCTCTACACCCAACAAGGAATCTACCTGCCAAATTTAACTTCGTAGATCAAGTAGTTTTTAGATTTCGTGATGACGACGACATAGTGAGAGTCGCTGGCATCCAGTGGATGCAAAAGGCAGGCTGTCGTTCAGTGTGGAGGTTAAAGGGGGAGGCCTATGTTCAGCAGTGTGGACGTCTTCTGGCTGATGATGATGATGAGATTTCGTGATGAATGAGTGAGTAGACGAATTTCGCTTTTATATAGAAGAAGATAGATGATAGTAGTGGGTTTGGGATTCACTTGTATAAAAATGTAATTCAATGTGTCCCTTGTTTGTCAAAACTGCGACGTAAACATTATTGTTTGCATCAATCCCGCCAATATTGCTCCATAGGGTTAACCTTCCTATCACCACGGTATACCCGCCTCTCAACCTCTGCACAGTAGGCCGACGCGATAATAAATAAGACACAATTTTCGCGTGTCAAAACGCAATGAGGCGCGAAATCAACGGGCCTTGTCGAATCCTCAGCTCAAGTACGAACGGATTATTGTAACAATGTTTGACGAGCGAACGAAGCCTGATCAGGCGCAATGATGACGTGGCAGTGAAAATCAATCGTGGATTTTTTTTCGCTGGACTGCATCATCATCATCCACAGCCTTCCTTATCCCACTGCTGGGTATGCCCCTCTCTTGTTATGCCATCTACCTAGGTCCTGGGCTAATCGAGTCCAAGGCTTTACGGCCAACGGCTAACTCGGTATAAAACTAACGTTAAATCCGCTCAGTTAGGAAAACCCGCGACCACAAAGCGTATCTGGGCGCGTTAAAGTTCACGTCCACGTGATTTTCCAACTGAGGGGATTTAACGTTAGTTTGATACCGAGTTAGCCGTTGGCCGTAAGGCCCCTGGTTCAACCCGCGATAGTGATAATGTCGTTGACTCATCAATGACCGCAGCTGGATGACCAACGCTCAGCTTACTTTGCCTCGGAAAACACGGTCAAGACCTTACTCCACCTGTCAGTCACTGCGCTTAGCAACGTGTCCTGCACAGCTCCACTTTAGTTTCATGTATCCATATTATTTGCTCTGGTTTCAAATCTACTGAACCCTAATTAATGAAAGTTTTGTGGTATCACTTCAAGGGTTTCTTCTACATGATAAAAAAATAAAAAAGCATAATGCAAAAAGAAAAACAAAAGTATTGTAGTGATTTGTTATCGCGCTCTAGCAAAAATCCATATTATTTGAGCTAGTTTAAATACTACTGAACCCTAATTAATGAATTTTTTGTGGGACTACCTCGATAATTTTTTCTACATGATAGATAGATAGAAACTCTTTATTGTGTACACCAGAAATAAAAAAAACACACATGATAAAAAAAGAAGCACGCAAATTGTTTACAGATGCCGGCGTATTCGCTCTACATACCTACATTAAAAAACGAGCCGAATTGAGAAACTTCCTCCTTTTTCGAAGTCAGTTAGTAATAAAAATAATACCCGAGAAAAGCCGGGATATGTCGCAAGAAAATTTAAAAACAAAAATCCTTACGCGGTGTTCGAACCGGATCCTGGCTTCGTTTTCATTTCCTTAGCCATCAGGCTATTAAAGTAGGGTCGGATCGGATCGCGCTAAATTAACTACCTACTTACACTTACTTATCTATGGAATTAATCACAACAAAGTAGTAGTTGATATGAAGGAATTACTCATGTAAGATTAAGCCGGTCACTGCGACTGTAGTTTCAACCACATTAGGCAGTCTTTTTCAAGGCAAATGAAGGTTCCCGTGTAATATAAATAAAATGTGTCAAAACCACGTCAGTTTCTATAGTAAAATTGTTGATATGAGTTCGGCGGAATCAGCTAATTCCAAAAACAAAAATCGTTTCATCCCTTTTACATGGATTCTAAAATCCCCTTGCCTGCGGCTGCCAGCGATGGAAAATTTGAATTATGAATGTATGGATCGATCGGAATACCTCCATTATTCAATTCCGCGCCGCAGTTCCGATATCTGTAAAGTTGTCGTGAAAAAAATGAATTTGAAATTCGGATAACGCTAATTTGACAGATGAAGTGAAAGATTTTGGTTGGTATCACTGAGACATGGAGGCATTTTATAGGGTTTTTTTTATTTTATTTTACCCTTAACCAGGCGTTTGCATTGGCACACCCAATGTTAGGTAATAATTATGAAAATGTTGTAAATACGGATATTAGATAGATAGATAGAAACTCTTTATTGTGTACACCAGAAATAAAAATTACAACACGATAGAAAACACTTACGAGCTAGTGCCACAAGTGGCGGCCTTATCGCTAAAAGCGATCTCTTCCAGGCAACCATTGGATGGAAAGAATTTACGTAACAGAATCGACGGGGGATGCTAAAACACTTTTAATGATACCATTAAATAAATACTACTAAATGATACATAGTATAATAAATATTAATAAATAAATAAATATTATATAAATATTATCCATACATACATAAACACACATAATACACACGATACAGAGATATTGTAAATATCATTTCTATCTCATTCGTATTTTAATCACATTGTTCAAGTCTTTCTTGGAGATTATTTTTATGAAAATCACTGAAGTTAAATAAATTTGTGGTTTATTACGTTTTATTTAGTAACTTTTCCCTACAGTGTGCAACAACACATAATTATATCGACATAATTAAACCTAACACAGAAAGCGAATCACAAATGAATACATTCCAAATGCCCTTTGTAAGAGTTCGTTTGTACACCGGAAACCGCTGAATCGATTTGTATCTAATTTTCAAACTGACTCAACTCTATAGTCAATTTCTACTCAATATAAGTCAAAATTGTCTCGATTTGAATCTTATATCGAGTCAAATATTTTTGACTCGTATTGATAACATAACATTTCATGTTTTAGTCTAAGTCGTGTCGATACAGTGTGGAAACTGCTTTGTTCGTATTCCACGTATCAAGCTGAGTTTACTATTGGAGAATGTTGGCTGATAAATATAATATTATGCTCAATATAACTTTACTTAATTATACATTACTAGCAGGCCGCCACTGCTTCGCACGGGCGAAGCCGGGATTTATAGCCTATGTCAACCAGGGATAGTGCAGCATCCCAACAGTGAAAGAATTTTTCAAATCGGTTCAGTAGTTTCGGAGCTTATTCAATGCAAACAAACAAACAAACAAACAATCAAATCTTTCCTCTTTATAATATTAGTATAGATTAACTGTTGCCCGCAACTTCGTCCACGTAGACTTTCATATACACTTTCAACCCCCTTTTGCCACCTATATTTCAGCCCTTTCGCGAAATCCTTTAGCGGATCTATAAACCCTATAATTATGGTATTTACCCACTCGGCGTACACTCTTTCGTCTGTACACCGCCTGTGACTATTGCGTACTTAAGGATCGAGCACATTATGCCGGGCCGCAGCGGGCCAGGGCGCATCGCATTTCGCCCCGGTATAGTATGCGATACTTCATATAAAATGTATGAAAGCGATTTTTGCGATGCGCCCCGGCCCGCTGCGGCCCGGCATAATGTGCTCGATTTAACTAAAACTCTTGGCGGTACATGTCAATATTTTCATAGAATTTCTATAGACATCCGTCTAGTCTACCTTTGACAACGAGAATAAAGATAATTTATATTGTCATTACCACAGATCTAATACCTAGTCATTACCTTGGACACTGAAAACTGAACTGAACTTTTTGTATTTGAAACGTCAATAGTTAAAATAATATAAAATACCCGCGACAAAATTAATTAAAAGTGTTTAAAGTGTCTGTAAAAATTTCAATGCGAGTTGGCGATCAAACGCAATTCTATTATTAAATACAGAGTTATTATTTTATATTGTTTGTGAGAAGTATTAAGCGGAATGTGCTTATCTAGTAAATAATACGACGACACGTCCGTAACATACTTCATTTATTCGACACTAAAGTTTTCCTTGCTACCCTACCTTACAATATACTTAAGCTAATACCCTACACCTCTACACAAAATAATACATATAAGAACTTACAAATTTATTTAACAGAAACTAGGGCTGATACCTAACTACTGGTTTTCGGACCCTTTTGGGACGGTTCATCGGCGATTCGGTCGGCGGCGATCTCGGTCCCGGCGTACCGGAAGCCGAGCGCCCCGGTGAGCACTGTGGTGCATCTACCGCCGGCGCGCTCAACCCGTCATAGTGCTCAACCTCCGAGTTACGCGGCTTAGTTGACGGAGGAGTAGTGACCTTGGCTGTACCGGTCTTGGTACTTGATTTTTGAGGTGTACCTGCGCCACTCTCTTCGATTATACTATCTTGAATGACCGGAGCCACCACAACCTCACCCGGAAATGGTACATCGGACATGCGTGACCTGCGACGCAATTGATCTACATGTTTAGTAGTTTCTCGACCATTATCCTCTCTCACAAGCAATCTGCGCGACCCTGATTCGTTAAGTACAGTGCCTTTTTCCCACTTATTGCGCCCCTTGTAACTCCTAGACCATACATTTTCGCCTGATTGGAACTGACGCTGAGTACCACCTGAATACTCTACTTGTTTCTGTTGTGCCTCGCTCACTCGGTCGAGCACTGCCCTATCACTACGCAGCAGATCCAGACGTGTGCGAAGCGGTCTACGTTGTAAAATAAAAGCCGGGGTCTCCCCCGTCGTGCTGTGAATCGAATTCCGATAAGCTAACAGATATGTCTGTAAAGCGGCATCTATATCTATTTTATCCGTGATCGCTTTCTTAATGGCCCTTTTACATAATTTTACCGCATTTTCCGCTGCGCCGTTTGATGATGGATGATGTGCCGGTGAAAAAGCCTGTCTAATGCCATTGTTTTTTAAAAAATCCGCAAATTCCGTACTCTGGAAGGGGGGACCTTGATCCGATACTACTTGTATAGGTAAGCCAAACCTTGCAAATAAGCTTCGTAATACTTTTATTACCGCGGTGGCTGTCGTACGCGACATCTCGAATATTTCCATCCATTTCGAGGTAGAATCAATTACCACCAAAAATGTTAAGCCATGCAAAGGACCTAGAAAATCCAAGTGCAACCTGGACCACGGTTGCGCATGATAAGGCCATGGTTGCGGCTGCGCGTGCGCCGGCGCTGGCATCTCCAAAGCGCAAGTCTCGCAATTCCGACACATTTCTTCAATTTCCGTATCTATTTTAGGCCAGTAAACGTAACTGCGAGCCAGCGATTTAGTTTTAACCATGCCCATATGACTACTATGTAATTGCTTCAAAATTTGCGGTCGCAAAGACGGCGGAACTACTATGCGGTAGCCCCACATAATACAGTTCGCCTCGACATACAACTCGTTCCGTCTATTATGATAAGGTCTAATATCGTCGTCGATACAGTTCAAAGGCCAGCCCGACTGCACATATAACAGTACCCGGCTGAGTACCGGGTCTGTGGCTGTGGCCTTCCGGACGTCGCTGTGCGACACAGGCAAAAATTTTTCTACAAAATTTATGTACGTTACTTCTGAGGTCTCCTTATGACAGTTTCCCGCCAGCAATCGTGACATGGCATCCGCGCAATTTTTTGCTGACGCTATATATTCTATGTCATAGTTATAACCCGATAGTAAAACCCCCCATCTCTGCATACGACTAGCGGCCATCACCGGTATACCTACCTTGCTGCCGAATATACAAGTCAAGGGCTTGTGGTCGGTTCTCAACGTGAACTTCCGACCATATAAATACTGGTGAAATTTCCTAACCCCGTAGATAATAGCAAGCGCCTCTCGCTCGATCTGCGAATACGCTCGTTCCGCCTTGTTTAACGCCCGCGACGCGTAGGCGATCGGTCTCTCCCCAGCTTCCGTGTCGTGCGAAATAATCGCAGCAATGCCGACAGCACTAGCATCCGCAGTTAAAATCGTCGGTAAATTAATAGAATAGTGCACCAGCACCTCGCTAGAAGCCAGTAATTGCTTTATTTTATCAAAAGCCATCTGGCACTCGTCACACCAGGCAAAATCAACACCCGCTCGCAGCAAATAATACAGTGGCGCCGCTATCGTACTCAAGTTTTTTATAAATTTCGCGTAATACATAACCATACCTAAGAAAGACCGCAACTCCGAAACATTTGTCGGTACCGGTGTTTCCCTAATAGCTTTGACTTTCTCCGGACAGGTATGAGTACCGTTCTTAGAAATTACGTACCCTAAATACGTCACCGACTCCGCAAAGAACGTGCACTTGTCTTTCCTCACTCTGAGACCGTTCGACTGTAAAATATCGAATACCTTATGCAGATTATCTAGATGCTCCTGCTCATTTTTCCCCGTGATGATTATATCATCTAAGAACACCCCTACATCCGGTACCCGCGCAAACAATTGTTCTAAAATCTTTTGAAATATACCCGGACTCGATGCGAGACCGTATACCAATCTATTATAGCGAAACATCCCCTTGTGAGTGTTAATCACCGTGTATTCCCTAGTATTGTCCAGTTCAAGTTGCGCGTAGGCCTGGGAGAGGTCAATTTTTGTAAATCGTTCCCCGCCATGTAGCCTAGCCAGCAGATCCATCCTCGTCGCCACTGAGAAGTATTAAGCGGAATGTGCTTATCTAGTAAATAATACGACGACACGTCCGTAACATACTTCATTTATTCGACACTAAAGTTTTCCTTGCTACCCTACCTTACAATATACTTAAGCTAATACCCTACAGTTTGTTTGTATATTTGTTATCTTTTCAGTAACAGTCTAAATGCTTTTTTATTTTATTCATTAAATAGGCTTGCGTTTGACCGCCATCACGCCTGATATTAATAGATGATTCGGTCTACGATGGAGCATGCTTGCCTAGAAGAAACCGATCCACTCGCGATTTTTTATAAAATTTTGACGGTAACAATAATCGATCGAATCGAAAATCGAAATTGAAAAATCGCTGAAAAACCGCAGTGGGTTTAATTACGCGAAAGTGAACCTTAACGCGCCGAGATACGGTTTGTGGTCGCGCTACTTTTCACAATCATCAAATAATCGCTTAAAATAGGCAGCCCTAAGATCCCTGACAGTTTTTACACTGAAACAAACAATCGTATATAGGCTTCGACTTAAATAAATTTATTTTGGTCGAAGTATATAGGCAAGTAACGTATCTACCTTTAAGTTTCCATACCGTCGAGTCGTTTCTATTGAATTCCATTTGTCTAATTCCACCAGTGATGGTTGCCATTGCTATCGTTAATCACAAGTCGCGGAGGGCGTGCTCGAGAAACCAAACAGGCGACTAATTAATGTACCGAACCACATACGAGATTTGCGAGTAGGCCTTACAGGATCCGGCGGCACTTGTTATGTTAATTTAGAACTGTAAGCGACATAATACTACGTTGAAGAGAAATTAGAATTAAACATATAATATCTGACCTTTAACAGCTTATGGACAGTCTTACTGTTATTAGGGTTAATAGCTAGCTTGTGTTTTGTTTCAGAAATCAAAAAAGTTTTTAATCCCGAAAATTGTGTGTACCAAATTATACTTCTCCCCCTCATCTTTTTATCCCCACTTCACATATCACCTTCTTATATTAATTTATGATGGCATCACTTTCCCTGTGAGCATTTCTGAGCGTAGAGGAATCTATCGACACCTTATTTATCCAAATCGGTTCAGTCGTATAAGCTAAGTACGAATAATACAAGCACTCATAAATACGTGTTAAACAAGATACACCCCTTTTGTTATGCGTCATCGGGTTAAAATGTTAATTATGTAAGTTATGTATCTTACCTACTCTACATTTTGTTTATTTATTTTCTACATTACATGTTGGAAAATGGGTTAATCATTGTGTTATACACTGAATACATGGTTACCCGGAAAAGGTGTAACAAACCCAAAAGAGAACAAATTTTACAATAAGACCAACCCTGAAATTGCAAAAATAAAAACATCAATATGGTCATCGACACTCGACAAAATTTATGGAATAGCATACATTTTGTCGAGTGTCAATGACCTTTTTTATTGAAAAGCAGATATTTTTTTCGCGATTTCAGCGTAGCTTCCAGATTCAAAGATGTTCATAAAGATGGGGACTATGGACTCTTTTCGACTTAGTACATCCTTTTCGCGTATCCCAGTATAGTATAGATCCTGTTCATAGTTATGGAACCATAAACGTAAGGTGGAATCAGATGCTTTCAAAGGGTTAAAAACTTTTACATTAAGGGTCCTGTATACCCTCTGCAGCTCTCTCGCTCGCACATTTTCACATTATTGAAGATATAAAATCAATGAGTGTGAATTTCCAAAAAGTAACAAAATCATGTCATGGTGTCTATCGTAACATTACAAACAAAGAAATGTTTGCTTCGATATCTTGTAATTTGACGGAATAAAATGACACGAGAAATAAAAATCACTTGTTACCATTTTACTGTGTCAAATTAAAATATATCAAATTGACAATTTCTTTGTTTGTAATGTTACGATAGACACCATGACATGATTTTGTTACTTTTTGGAAATTCACACTCATTGGTTTTATATCTTCAATAATGTGAAAATGTGCGAGAGAGAAAGCTGCAGAGGGTATACAGGACCCTTAAGGTTGGAAACTCAGCCTACATAAAGCTAATATACAAGCAATAATTTGTAATCCTTTCCATCCAAATAGATAAGAGTTAGTTTGAACATTGTTTTAGAATTCGCTGTAAAGTGTACTACAACACATTAAATTTCAATTACAATTTGAAATCTATATTTACGCCACCTCGGCATTGGTTAATATTTCAGACGTTTGGGGTTTGAGACTTTAGAACCGGGGATCGGGAGCTCACTTTATTTTCAAAAATGGTTAGTAATGGCGCCTGGTGTCAACAAAATTCTGGTGATTTTCTGGCTCAACAAATAAGCAACAGTAATTGCCATTCAGCGTGGTAATACCGCCAGCCTGCTGGGTACGTTGTCAACTGAGAGTAAGCTTAAGCTTTTGGATTGGCTTTAGACCGTCAACAATCTTTTTTAAAATTTGTTTATTGCGTATATGGGATGGAAAATTTACAGTAAAAGAGCGCCAAAATCAACCTTTCGGTATGCAAACAAATTTAAGGATAACAGTAAAAATAAACTAAGCATTGAAAAAATATTATCACATTGTACATTATCAAATTAACTTCAACTATGGTTAAACTATGGCAATAGGCAACTATAGTTAAAAAAAAATGTACAAGTATAATAAGCTTAATAGTTTAGGTAGGTATATAATTATCCTAATAATATAAATGCGAAAGTTTGTATGTATGGATGTATAGATGTATGGATGTTTGTTACTCTTTCACGCTGTAACAGAACAACAGATCGACCTGATTTTTTGCATGGGTATAGTTCAAGAGCCAGAGAGTGATATAGGCTATATACTTTTCATCATCATCATCACCATTTTCATCACTACGCAGGGAAAACCGCAGGGCGCAGCTAGTATTTTTTTTTTATATTACTTTGACATTGATTATTTGTTTTTGTAATAATAATTGTGAGATATGAGAGGTACACTATTAGTACATTTTTACCAAATAGTTTAATTTACAATAGATCTGTATAATTGTTTACTTTAGTACCTTGATACTTGTAACAAATCTGACTTGTAATTATTAGTTACCAATAAAATGATTATGATTATTATGATTAATTTTAGTTAGCTTGTATTTTGTTTAGCCAATAAAAGCAAATTAAAACAGTTCGAAGTTTATGATATACTAGCTGCGCCCCGCGGTTTCAACCGCGTAGCGATGAAAAATGGTGAAGATGATGATGACAAAAAGTAGCCTATGTCACTCTCTGGTTCTTGAACTTATACCCATGCAAAAAATCAGGTCGATCCGTTGTTCCGTTGCAGCGTGAAAGGAACAAACATCCATACATCTATACATACAAACTTTCGCGTTTATAATATTAGTAGGAATAATTATATACCTAACTAAACTATTAAGTTCATTATACTTGTACAAAAAACAATTGAACCATAGTTGCTTATTGCCATAGTTTGCCGCATTTATAATATACTAATATATAGAATAAGATAGAATTGGATTTGTACTTACATTTCAATTTAAATTTGAAATCAATAAGTTTTATGCCTAAAACATCCGAAAGCCAACTAAAACACTCGAATAAATCACGCACAGCAGTAAATTAACATTGAGCGTCGCAATAACCGGTATCACGACATCTATGTACAAGAGCTAAATCAAATATTAGCGAGTTAACCGTAATTCATTTCGATTTCACGGTTATCGGTCCTCGCCTGTCGCGGGTCGGGAGCGGGGAGATTATTAACGGTACTGAGCGGTATTGCTGGTAATGTGTCGTGGTTGGTGTTTAGTTGACATAACAGTTTATTTTCAAAATACTTCATATTTTTGTGTAAATTTAATGGGAAAAGTTCACAGAATTCGCTACAATATTAGACAAGTAAGGCGTAGCGAGTGTACGTTTTCATAAAAGAACCGGTTACACAAAATTCTAAAAAGCAGGCTGAATATTAGGCCGTCGTATGTCACCGACATAGCTGTTAAAATTTGCAAGTTGATATGGCAATGGGCAGGCCACATCGCTCGAAGAACCGATAGCCGATGGGGAAGAAAGGATCTGGAGTGGAGACCACGAACCGGAAGACGCAGCGTAGGGAGGCCTCCCACTAGATGGACCGACGGCATTGTGAGAGTTGCGGGCATCCAGTGGATGCAAAAGGCAGACTGTCGTTCAGTGTGGAGGTTAAAGGGAGAGGCCTATGTTCAGCAGTGGACGTCTTCTGGCTGATGATGATGATATTAGGCCGTTTGATTTTTTGAGACGAGTAAGCTCACCTGATGGTAAGCAACACTATTGCCCATATCAGGTCAGTATCGCCCAGAATTAGAACTTTGAACGTTTAAAACCCTGCGTGGCAATGGCAATGCTCTGCACACTTCACCGTGATATACCTACCTATTAGTTGTTATATTTATTTATGCCCAGTGATATCATCAGAAACTGGAAACAGCAATTTGAAACAATATAATGGTTAGGTAAGTAAATAAAACTAATCTAAAACTAAAATTAATCTAAAACTAAAACTAATCTAACAATCCGCTACCGGTGGGCAGCGTGCCCAAAATGCTGGCAGCATTGCCACGTTGTATGGCAATGCTTATTCTTTGGGCAAAATAAAGGCCAGCATCTTGGTCACGAGTAGCTTCGACCAGTCGCCCTGATAGGTCTTTAAATATTCGATGGGCTCCTGGTCCCCACGGTCCAAGCGTCTCAACCCCAAAAGGCTCAAATATATATCCGCTATCTAGGGTACTATATTTGCGCCTTTAAGGTAAGTAAATTCTGTTCTATATCATATCATAGGTATTTTTTTTTGTATAACAATTATATATGTACCACTAAAAGCATTCCAGTTGTCACTGTTCTTTTTCTTTTTTGTGTTTACTGTGCGAATCATCAGCCATTAAATGTCCACTGCTGAACAATGCCTCCCTCTTAGAGAGGGGTGTTGCCATAATCCCCACGCTTGGCAGGCGGCTTGGAGATCGCAGTACGTTCACCGTGTACTAACAGGACGCTGCTGCCCATCCTCCGGTGGTTCTGGTCGCAGTTTTAGGACATACCCGGGTCGTAGGACATACCCGGGTCGTAGGACATACCCGGGTCGTACTAAGCGAATACCTACTCTAAAACCTGAGGTCAAGTTAAAAAAAAACCGTTAAAGTAATTTAATACAATGCATTTTATTATTGGCCATACGCCCAGGCCCAATCAAGAAATTCATTCACAAAATCCAAGGACCGAAAACGCGAAATAAAATTGCAGCGCCGCCCCAACAAACCATACAATACATTTCCCGCGGATTTGCCGGCGACATCGTCATAACTCGTGCAATTTTGAGTTTAATAATGGCCGCTCCAGAACGCAGCGTGTTATATTATTCATCAAAACTGTCGCGTCGGAACAGAATGCAAACGGAGTTGGCGTACGAATGCGGCGTATACTTGGTCGGGATAGAGATTAAAGGGAAATAACGTGATTGAGTTTCGTGTTTCAGATAGATCTTTGAATAAAAGTCTTATTATGAGCGAGATTTTCACACATATATTAAATTATACGAGAATTCATCATCATCATCAGCCAGAAGACGTCCATTGCTGAACATAAGCCTCCCCCTTTAACCTCCTCACTGAACGACAGCCTGCTAGCTGTATCCACTGGATGCCCGCAAATCTCACAATCTCGTCGGCCATCTAGTGGGAGGCCTACCTACGCTGCGTCTTCCGGTTCGTGGTCTTCACTCAAGAACCTTTCTTCCCCATTTACGGGATAAACCGGTTACTTCGACTTATAGTTTTAACCGCATTTAGCTTAATTTTAAGTAAGGGATTCCCGTATAAAGTAAATTAAAAACTCTTGATCACTTTTGATCATATTTTAGAGTATTTTAATAATTAAACGAAATTATAAGAGCGTTCGGTTACTTCTCAAAAGATTGGCCATCATCATCATCATCATCAGCCAGAAGACGTCCATTGCTGAACATAAGCCTCCCCCTTTAACCTCTTCACTAAACGACAGCCTGCCAGCTGTATCGACTGGATGCCCGCGACACTCACAATGTCGTCGGCCATCTAATGGGAGGCCTACCTACGCTGCGTCTTCTGGTTCGTGGTCTTCACTCGATAACCTTTCTTGCCCCTTTACGGGATAAACCAGTTACTTCGACTTATAGTTTTAACGGCCTGTTATCCGAGTCGCGTAGGCAACAAAACGCTCCCTCAGCCCCCGCCAAGCTAGAGCGACGATGTATTTTGCGACGCAAGAGTCAGGAGGCCCGCGGGGGGAGTGCAACGACAAAAACGAACATAGGTCCGACCTCGATGACGCCTGGCGCGGGACTGAGCGCGGCGCGCGCAAATTCTCGCGACCTTTTTACGCTTTTAATTTCACTAAAAAACTAAACTATTCACTATCAAAAATCTATCCAATGGAAAAAATGTGGAATAGGATTGCCTTTCAGTACATGCAATTTCTAGGTTGTTACGAGCTTTCATTAGAGCATAAAACGATTTTTTTTTACTAAATCTACTTTGTTTCAGTATTTTTTTTGATCTAGTAAATTTTATCCTATCTAATTTTGAACCAAATCATAAACTCAAACACAGATGTATCTGTGACATGTATATTTTTCCAGCTCAAATATTGTAAGTTAACTGAGTAAAATTTATTTAAAATCGGCAAATTTGGTATAAGAGGCCGTTTACCGCATTCGGCTTAATCTTAATAAGGGATTCCCGTATAAAGTAAACCAAAAACTCTTGATCACCATAATCATATTTCAGAGTATTCAAATTATATTTAAAAAAAATAAGAGCATTCGGTTATTTACGTATTCTCTCAAAAGATTGGCATCATATAGGCATAATATAGGCATAGATTAACAAAATTAGGGCAAAGTTTTTGGTACTAATCCTGTTTATTCATGTACAAGTACCCTGTAACATGCCGCGGTTATTCTTGGATGGTCGTACTAACCGTATAAGCATAAACAGGTCCGGTTTAACCCTGTACCAGCTGCACCCGAATACAGCGTGTTCCGGAGATAATTTCAACTGCAGTAAGTTTGTTGCTTTAAGGCGAAGTTTTCCCACTTTTAAGCAACGCTTATTACTACATATGACCATAATCCTTGGTTTATTCTATTAAAGTCGCATTTACCGGAGCAAAATCATGCGTGCACACACAGTCGTGCGTTTCGCTACTTCTATTTTAAAGTCCAACGTTTTTTGACTTTAAATTTGTGTGTAGCTTTATGTGTATTATGTATGGATTTTTATTACAAATAAAATATTTTCTTTTGTATATTTTTGGGGTTTTTCTCATATTTTTCGAAAAGTATAGCTGTAATGTAAAATGTACCTCACCGGTTTCCTTCACAATTATGAAATCTATAAATCAAGATATCGCAGACATAATTTAATAAATTGGTAATTGAATGAATCCAAAAAAAAAAGGCCTCCCACTAGATGGACCGACGACATTGTGAGAGTCGCGGGCATCCAGTGGATGCAAAAGGCAGGCTGTCGTTCAGTGTGGAGGTTAAAGGGGGAGGCCTATGTTCAGCAGTGGACGTCTTCTGGATGATGATGATGATGATGATGATGATGAAAAAAAAAAAAACAGGGATAAAAGCGCAAATCAGTGCTGCTTTCATATATATCGAGCGAAATGTGCTTAATCGTGTTTTGGTTTCCTAGACAAAACATTCAATTTTGTTACGATACCACACTTAAACTAGAACGACCATAATTGCTAAAAGTCGGAAAAGAGCGCCTTAATGTGAAACTCATTCTTGACATAGGTATTAGGTACCATACGTAAACTAATGCTTATGGAAAACAAGTAGATACGGTTATTCTGTACCTCGTTATGCAGAGTTACTCGAAATTGTGGTACTAAGCCGAAGAGAGGTAATTTAATGTATTTTTTTACAAAACCAACCAAGTGCAAGTTAGGTTCGCGCACTGACGGTTTCTTACCACCACATAAAGTACAAAAGCTAGTATAAAACAAAAAAATATTGGCCACTTTTCCTTCCACTAAAGGGCTTTTAGATTAGTTTAGTTTAATGTAAGTACAATTTGTAAGTAGTTTTACGTTTTATTTATTTTTATTATGCAAATATGTGTTTTCTCAAAGATACACGAATTCAATTGAGATCATCAGCTTTTAAAATTATTAATGACTTAACTACAAAAAAGTAGTGCAAAAAGAAATCACACCCAGGTGGTCACCCATCCAAGTACCGACCGCGCCCGACGTTGCTTAACTTCGGTGATCGTACGAGAACCGGTGGTGAATAGAAATTTGTCGTCGACTCGCACTTAGCGAATATTTATTATTTTCCTTTAGAGTGTTTAGTACTATGATCACGTTAAGTTTGCTGCTTGTATGTATTACCGTTTTTACACTAGAGCAAATAGAAAAATACGTTTAAAAACGTTTGTTGTAGGAGTAGGAAACTGGCAGAACATCCACCTGATGGTAATAGCTGCGTTTTGACTGCCCCGGTGGCTCAGTTGGTAGTGAACCTATCTTCTGTGCTTGGGGGCGTGGGTTCGATTCCCATCTAGGACAAACATTTGTGTGATGAACATTTGTGTTTGTTCTATGTCTGGGTGTTAATATCTATTTAAGTATGTATTTAAAAATATATATGTACGTATATCAGTTTCTGGCAGCCATATTACAAGCTTTGCTTAGTTTGGGGTCAGATGACCATGTGTGCAAAAATGTCCCAGATATTTATTTATTTATTTTATGAGCACGCATTGATCAAAGTTGTTTTAGATAATAATTGTACCATATAAAACTAACAAGATTCAAAATATCCATGTTGCTAGTTTGGGGGTAACCGAACTTGTGTTCTATGAAAGAAAGCTTTGGTTTTCTTTTTTTGAATTTTAATTTGGCACTAAATTCCTCCAGCACCACGAATCAAGATGAGAAAACACACACTCTATTGTACCGCATGTCACTGGCACAAAGAGAAAAAAAAATCTCTAATGAACTCAACGGTCACGCAGAAAACAGAAAGCATACAAAATTCAAAAATTCAAGCACGGAATGTTCCATGGCGGTTTTTTCAATCCTCATATTTAGTTTTCGCCTGGTTTGTGTGCGGTAAACATTAAATATGTGGTTAGGGTTGCCACATACACTGTTTGTAGATTTTAGATAGATTTTAGATTTTGATAGCCCGTTGGTTGAGTTGGTAGTGAACCTGCCTTCTGAGCTTGGGGGCGTGGGTTCGATTCCCACCTAGGACAAACATTTGTGTGATGAACATTTGTGTTTGTTCTATATCTGGGTGTTAATATCTATTTAAGTATGTATTTAAACCTATATATGTATATATATCAGTTTCTGGCAGCCATATCACAAGCTTTGCTTAGTTTGGGGTCAGATGACCGTGTGTGCAAAAATGTCCCGAATATATTTATTTATTTATTTTACTTGTCTCTTTTTATTTCGTAGCACTAACAACAGAAAGTAACAATAGCAACACTTAGCATAATACGATATTTCACTGTTTTTACGAAATCATCTCAAAATGCTTTATCAAAACTGGTGTTAGGAAATATGATAAGTTATTCCAAAAGGCTTACACTCACGATTGTGAAAAAAAAAACTACCTAAACAAATCAAATCATCTCTACAATCGAATATTTTTTTATGCCATAGGTGGCAAACAAGCAGACTGGCTGCCTGATGGAAAGGAGTCACCGTCGCCTATGGATACTTGTAACACCAGAGGCAGTATATAATATACTAGCGGTCCGCCCCAGCTTCGCACGGGTATAGATTATAGCCTATGTCACCCGGGGATAGTGTAGCTTCCCGTCAGTGAAAGAATTTTTCAAATCGGTTCTGTAGTTTCGGAGCTTATTCAATGCAAACAAACAAACAAACAATCAAATCTTTCCTCTTTATAATATTAGTATAGATATCGACTCTAAAACGGCTGGACCAATATTAACAGGACTTTCACTGGCAGATATCTGAAAAAATAAAGAATAATCCACGTGGGTGAAACCGCGAGACACAGCTAGTCTTCTATAAATAATAAAACTATGTCTGTATGTTCCTTACGGACGGTTGTCGTTGTTCTGTTTGTCCAAAACGGGTGGACCGATTTGAAGAGACTTTTACTGGAAGATAGATATTATTATAAGGAGTAACTTAAGCTCCTTTTATCTCGGAAAGTCGTGTGAAACCAAAAAAAGCAGCTAGTATTGAATAGAAACTGTTTCTTAGCAAATTATCCCAACAATCGTATGAAGATTTAATTGGAATGAACCAATCCTATTCCTTTTCGAGCTGATTTGTCATTGAATCTATCTAATGACGTCACACGTTCTACCGATTGATGACGTCATGGCGTCAACCGCTCGTGATGACGCAGAGCACCGCAATCGCACCGCATCCAGTGTTTTGTATTGAGGGCCAAGGGATGCGCTGCGGCGATAACAAAACTCTAACACATTTATTGTACGCAGTTCTGGGGGGTTAGACAAGACCCACTTTCTGTTAGCGTTAACGCCTGCGGAAAGATGAAATTGTATGAAAATTACATTGACAATGACATTAGCTTGAGAGATGTTATGTTATCTCAAGCTAATGCCATTTTCATACAATTTCATCTTTCCGCAGGCGTTAACGCTAACAGAAAGTGGGTCTTGTCTAACCCCCCTGGAGCAGCCTTTACTTCCCTTCTTTTTTATTAACCCCCTTCGCAAAAAGAGGATTGTTATAAGGTTAACGTGTGTGTGTGGCTGTTTGTCTGTCTGTGGCATCGTACCTCCCCAACGGCTAAAGTGATTTTGATTACTGTTTCATTTGAAATCAGATATTGTATTTCTTGCAGCTTCCTATGGCAACTAATCTGAGTCTAAATTTATATGACCTTTGAACTAGAACGTCTTGAACTTTTTAATATTAATTAAGGTTTTTTTATATGACCTATCATCGTGGTAAATTATAATTAGAAATGCAGTGAGGCAAGGACAAACTTTCTGCCACTTTAGCATCCATATTTCACAAAATATACACTTGATAAAAAGTTATGTATAAACCATTTCCTCATTTTAAAGGAGTATTCAAAGATATCCCACACGAGGTGTAGTGAAAAAATAAATTTCATCCCCATTTCACATGTACCAGAGCCACATCTTTACTTAGTTTTACTTTTAAAATTGAAATCTATACCAAAACTGTAATTGTTCAAAGATTCAAGCATTTACCTTAATAACTACAGAAGTTAGAAGGATCTAAAAAAAAATGGACGGACAGACAGACAGATAAACGGACAGAATGAATTTATAATGCTTCCTTGGCGGGCTACGGAACCCTAAAAAAGATGTTGTTTAATTTGATCAACTTTTCAGATAATTATATTAACATGTAGTCATTTTGCGATTTCGTCTTTCTGCGATGAAGCAAATTTACCATGTGGTCGCTACGCAATGTGGTAGTTTTGCGATCTAGTCAATCTAATACTAACCCAATTGATCGCTGTATTGCTTATAATCGCTCTCTCTACATCTTGTGCTTTACAACACCAAGCTAGCACTCGACGATCGTGTGTGCCACTAATAAGCCGTGCATGAACCGCATCATAAAACGGTTAGCTGATTGGTTTTAAAATACTATTTTATAGCTGGCAATCTCCAATATTATTATTTTGCACCCATTTTATATCTTCTTAATAAAAATTATAAAATCATTCATGCAGTAACAGAGAACTTTTAGCTATTTATGTCGTAAAATGCTTTGGAGAAAGTCATGCTGTTTTGGAAGGGGGGGTATGGTTTTCGGAACGGGCGTATGCTGTTTTACATGTTCAAACCGTGAAAATTTAAAAAAATACTGAAAACCATGCTCTTCTTCCACATATTTAGTCCTATTGCCGAGGCAATATAATATGGCATCGGTATCCCCAAATTGTAATAAGCCTAAAACGAGCTTATTCAAAGAGATTTCAGGGCTCGGGTCAGATTGGAGTCAAGGCTCTGATCATCTATCCAAACGACGACGGAGAGTAGTACAACGATGCATGGCTCACGTAGGAAAAGATTCTGGACATTATAGACCCGCCCCATAGTCCCGGGAGGAAATGAAGCCATGCACTTGGCTGGCTCATTGCCGGGCAATAGAATCCAGCATCAGTATCCGCTGCTTGTAGCAAGCCTACTAAAAAGTAAGCGTTTATAAGGATCTCAAGGCTTGAAAGTTTTTGAAGGAGAGAACCTGAACATCCACCGAAACAAACTGGTTACAATCTAGGTGTCTTCAAGTAGCGATTGAATCGGTTTCTTCTATGCAAGCGTGCTCCATCCAAATCATCGTTTAGCATCATTGTTTTAAAACAGGCAAAGTGGCAGACAAATTTAAGCTTAGTAATTCTGAGAAACTGTGACATGGGTGGTTTTAATGCGTAAAATTGACTGAAGTGCTCCAGTCTTTACTCGATTGCCTCAAACAAGCATTGTTGCGTCACAAGAGTCTCCCAGATCCAAGTGGACATGGCTCAGCAACTCTATAAGTAAGAAGCAATATATCCTTCAGTCCACCCACTAGTCCCCTAGTGATGTGACCTCACCTCGGGCTACGTTCACGTCTCAGCGGATCCGAAAGGACATCTCTATGACAACGGGCACTTTGACGTCAACCGATTGTGAACGAGTACGTACTTATAAGTAGCTATAACATGTATGTCCGACAGTAGAAGATTTTTTGTTATCAGTATTATGTTTTACTAATTAGTCTTTATGTTATTATGTTGCATAGGATTTTTTTAGACGATCAACTAAATTATTTAATATATCATAATTGACCTAATAAATTTCTTCAACGTAGCAGGGGGAGCACGGATCCCTGAAGCACAAGCTAAGCTTAGTTTAGGGATCTGAAGCTCATTAGTTGATTAAGCCAAATTTCGAGAAATATACTAACCCATCTATTGTGCATGCATTTATAAATGTGTACCTATATGATATACTCGTGTTTCGTGCAAATAAATTATCTTATCTTATCTTATCTTATCTTATCTTATCTTATCTTATCTTATCTTATCTTATCTTATCTTATCTTATCTTATCTTATCTTATCTTATCTTATCTTATCTTATCTTATCTTATCTTATCTTATCTTATCTTATCTTATCTTATCTTATCTTATCTTATCTTATCTTATCTTATCTTATCTTATCTAATCTTATCTTATCTTATCTTATCTTATCTTATCTTATCTTATCTTATCTTATCTTATCTTATCTTATCTTATCTTATCTTATCTTATCTTATCTTATCTTATCTTATCTTATCTTATCTTATCTTATCTTATCTTATCTTATCTTATCTTATCGTATCTTATCTTATCTTATCTTATCTTATCGTATCGTATCTTATCTTATCTTATCTTATCTTATCTTATCGTATCGTATCTTATCTTATCTTTAACTGAAAATTTCTAAAAACCTCCGATAAAAGAACTTTTATACTTCAAACGGCTTTTTTTTGTGTGTGCGGTGTGTGTTGCCAGTATGACATATGGTACTGAGACGTGGTCCTTAACTGATGGCCTTTTGGAAAAACTCAAAGTCACACAGCGGGCAATGGAGAGAGCTATGCTCGGAGTTTCTTTGAGCAATAGAATCCGAAACGTGGATATTCGCCGAAGAACCAGAGCCACCGACATAGCTGTTAAAATTTGCAAGTTGAAGTGGCAATGGGCAGGCCACATCGCTCGAAGAACCGATAATCGATGGGGAAGAAAGGTTCTGGAGTGGAGACCACGAACCGGAAGACGCAGCATAGGGAGGCCTCCCACTAGATGGACCGAAGACATTGTGAGAGTCGAGGGCATCCAGTGGATGCTAAAGGCAGGCTGACGTTCAGTGTGGAGGTTAAAGGGGGGGCCTATGTTCAGCAGTGGACGTCTTATGGCTGATGATGATGATGAAATCTTTCAAACAAAAACTAAGTATAATTCGGTTCAGCCGTATGGAAGCTACAATGCCACAGTTGAAAACACCCTTCTGTTTGCATCGGGGGTTTAAAAATCGACACGTTAAAAGTAAATAAACCGGCCGAGTGTAAGTCGGGCTCTCGCATTCAGTGTTCCGTACCACCACAAAACACAATAAGGTTTTCCAAGTAACCAAATTACCAGTTATTATAACGCCTTTCAAAATTAGTCGGAGTTATTGCTACGCAGTTTGCTACAGGCGCTAGAGTATAACATAATTATAATTTGGTAATGAACAGAAATTTGTCACCGACTCGCACTTGGCCATTATTTATTATTTGTCGTTATACTTTAGGGTGCGTAATACAATCCTGCCAAGTTTGACGCTTGTATGTATAAACGTTTTTACATTATAGCTAATACAAAAATACGTTTAAAATGCGTTTGTT
This sequence comes from Agriopis marginaria, assembly GCA_932305915.1. Classification (NCBI taxonomy): domain Eukaryota; kingdom Metazoa; phylum Arthropoda; class Insecta; order Lepidoptera; family Geometridae; genus Agriopis; species Agriopis marginaria. Next base: position 1,561,325 of record OW029919.1, read on the forward strand.
GTATTAGGGGACCCCCCTTTTTTGACAATTTTATTATTTATTAGTTAATTCGCCGTAACGTCACATATTCTGTGAACATTTTGACTGGCTATCTATTACGGTTCGAAAAATATAGCCGTTAATAGGTAGGACAGACGGACAGACAGACAGTCTGACAGACAGAGATTGTAGGCTTAGTAATAGAGTCCCGTTTTTACCCTTTCGGTACGGAACGGAACCCTAAAAAGTGAGCACACAGATAACCTAAATCTCCACACACACGAAAACAAAAAGCAATTACTTCACTGTAGAAAAAAGATTACTTTTATAAACCTACGTTTTTATATCCCACTTGAAGTTCTCATGACAAATGCCTCTCTCAGTTAAGGGTGGATCTCAAGATGCTCCCATACAAATTACTCCAAATCCGTATCTTGTACGTAAAACTGCCTACTTAAGCACCCTTTAAAAATCCTTCACCCTTTCTAGAAGTAATAAAATGAGCATAAAAAGTTTATTTGAGCGGATTGTTTCTTTCAAAGTTCGTTTGAAGGAATGTTGTCACTAATTCAAGAAAATGTCATTGTAACCTAGATTGCCGCGGGTATAATAATTTAAATATTTACGTAAATAGACACAACGTGTATGTCTGTGTGTGTCATCGTAGGTCCCAAACGGCTAAAGCATTTTTTTTATTCAGTATTTTTTTGGGACTTATATAGTACTAGCGACCCGCCCGCCCGGCTTCGCACGGGTGTAATTTACGTGCGAAGCCGGGGCGGGTCGCTAGTTATATATATAAACCTTCCTTGAAAATGTATCTAACTGATGGTGAAAACCGCATCAAAATCCGTTGCGTGGTTTAGGAGGAGTTAGCGGCCATACAGACATACAGGCATACAGACAGACACGGAAAGCGACTTCAATTTATACTATGTAGAGAAGAGATAGAGATGATAGTATTCAACATGTCAGTTCCATTGTATATTCTAAGCTAGAGGACGCATACTTAATACATAAAACAGACAACAAACAAACACAGGGTCGATGGTCATTTGACTATTTAGCCAATTTTGATATAGTTTTATTTTTTTGTTTAAAAAAAAAACACATTTCAAACAAAAAAAAAACGAAATCGTGAATATTCTAAGCTATGATTCAAAAAAATCTGTTCAACCGTTTTAAGATTATCAGCTCTTTTATAGGTTTAAAAAATCGATTTATACTTGTACTTTGAATTTAGGAATGTCCTACAAAATTCTGCTGAATATTTTTCAAGCTAAATTAAATTATTAAAAAAATTTATAACCCGACTGTATTGTATGAATAGGTAACTGAAAGTCAATAATTTTTCATCAAATTCTTTTTCGCTGACTCCATCTTAAATTATTGTACCCTATGTCACTCCTAGCAGCGTTTTTTTTTTATATTAAATAATAGGCTTGCGTTTAACCACCATCACGCCTAATGTTAAGCGATGATGCGGTCTACGTTGGAGCACGCTTGCCGAGAAGGAACCGATTCACTCGTGATTTGAAGACGCCCAGATTGTAACCATCGGGGAACACCCATTCAGGCAGCGAATTCCACAGACTAGCAGTTCGCATAATAAATGTGGAATCAAAGCGCTTCGTACGGGTTTTCGGAATATCAACCATAAAGCGGTGACGATTTTTCGTGCCCGCTCTGGCAGTCCGATAGAAAAATGGGCAGGAGGGAATTAGATTGTGCAGATCCGATGCACACTCTCCGAAATGTATCCGTATCCGTGTAGCGTAGGTAGGCCTCCCACTAGATGGACCGACGACATAGTGAGAGTCGCTGGCATCCAGTGGATGCAAAAGGCAGGCTGTCGTTCAGTGTGGAGGTTGAAGGGGGAGGCCTATGTTCAGCAGTGGACGTCTTCTGGCTGATGATGATGATGATGATGATGTCACTCCTACTATTAAAACGATTCAAATGGCACCTCACATGTAGAAATTCATTAAGCCATTTAGGTTTTCATTATGATTATTTCAGGCATAGGACCTCCACTGCTGGACATAGGCCTCCCCATCGATCTCCAAAAGGGCCGGTTGGCATCCAGCGTTTCTCTGCGGTCGCTTTTAGGTCGGCTGTCCATCTTGTGGGTGGACGTCCTACGCTGCGCTTACTAGTCCGTGGTGTCCATTCGAGAACCTTTCAGCTCCATCGGCCATCTGTTCTGCGTGCTATGTGCCCTGCCCACTGCCACTTAAACTTGCTAATTTGGTTAGGCTGTAGGATGTGCCAAAGAAACCTCATACATACTTACATACACTCGGAAAACATAACCCTTTTAGATACCCCGTTAGTCCAGTTGGTAGTGAACCTACCTTCTGAGCTTGGGGGCGTGGGTTCGATTCCCACCTAGGACAAACATTTATGTGATGAACATTTGTGTTTGTTCTATATCTGGTTGTTAATATCTATTTAAGTATATATTTAAAACTATATATGTATGTATATCAGTCTCTGGCAGCCATATCACAAGCTTTGCTTAGTTTGGGGTCAGATGACCGTGTGTGCAAAAATGTCCCTAAAATAACCCTCCTTGCGCAGTCGGGTAAAAAGAATAATGTTTTGTCGAGCTTCCGATTCAATACACAAAATATTTTCCTCCCAGAAACTGCAACATTTGCCGTTTATTTTGAAATAGCAACACAATAACAAAACGAAACCTCGAGTAAGGTTATAAATCCAAGATTATGAGAGAAGAAGCATTAGCGCCTGCCCGCCTGTTTCCATTTACGGAAAACATTTGTCTTCCTGCACCTTCAAATGTTAAGCAAAAGGAAGATCATCCTATAAATAAATACGAAAGTTTGTTAGTATATTTGTTACTGTTGAACTTTATAACAGGTGAATGGAAAAAGTGGTTTTATTCGTTATCTTATAGAAACAGTTTTTTTTTTTATTTAGAAATTAAGCACAAGTGTGCATTTTTCATGTAGCATAAAAACGCAGTTCCTCAAATGTAGGGTAACAGGATCCGTGTTTTTTTTTCAATTATGTATTTGGTCAGATGTGAGAGATATGTTACACATATAATAAATTAATAATTGTAATAAATTAACAAATTGACGCAAAATTTTATTTAAAAAAAATTGTGCGTGGAGTCCCTCCGCGCGAAGTGAAACTCTCGCTCTGTCTCTTTCTACCCCCCTCCATGGTAGCATTAAACGTTTAACGCAACCTTGTTGGAAGTCGAATGTTCTGCCATCTAAAACTCTCGCTCTGTCTCTTTCTATTCCCCCTCCATGGTAGCGTTAAACGTTTAACGCAACATTTCTGGAAGCCGCATAAGAAGTTTCACTTCAAAAACATATCAGCAGGATAACAAATAAAACCACTTTTTACAAGATTTTATTAAACCTTAAATGTTTGTTAGTTTGTTTAGTTTAGGCATAGGTTTAGGTCAACGCTTGGAAGCTGAATTAAAAATATTAATCGATTTCGGTGAAATTTTGCAAACACCTCTCTAGTTCTAATGACAGTATGCAATATGAACCCAATATTGTAGTTTCAGGATGGCCGCATAAAGTAAAAAAATAATATATAAACATCATTTAAATAAGTGCTTGTTTTTTCTTTATAAAATTAATGCTTGTATCTTTTAGCTAGTACAAAGTTCAGAAGTAACTAATACATGATGTAACACACCGTTGTGATACATCCCGTATAGCTGAAAGCGGATAAACCCACGGTATCAACATAGAGCAAGTAGTTTATTGTAAAATATAAATAATATGCATTTATTAAGCGAACTGCTAGTCTGTGGAATTCGCTGCCTGAGTGGGTGTTCCCCGATAGTTACAATCTGGGTGTCTTCAAGTCGAGAGTGAATAGGTTTCTTCTAGGCAAGCGTGCTCCATCGTAGCCCGCATCATCGCTTAACATAAGACGAGTTGGCGGCCAAGCGTAAGCCTATTTATAATTAAAAAAAATAATGACTTAAATTCGTATTGAATGTGTATCGCTTAAAATAGTGTTACATTAACTCTCGGATTATGTTATTTTTTATCAAAAAAGTTTCCATTTAAATAGTGGGTAAGCTGGGGAACGTAGCTTGTAGTATATATTTACTACGTGAAAATATCAGGGATTAAGGAAAAACGAGGACTCAGACTTTTCCTTGAGAGAACATTGTGATCTAAGTAAACGCTCGGAGCAAGTATTTCTCTACAAAAGGAACTGTTTGGATTTATTGTTATTCTTCAACTAACCGTTTGCTTGCGGCGCGGCCTGATACCGTATTATGGATGTCCTTACTAGGAAAGATATCAAAGACAATGAAATTCTGCCCAAATCAGTACGATTTTTTACTTGATAAAAATTATGTATTAGTCTCGAATACTATATGAATTTACATTTCAATTAAATAATATTAAACTATAAATAACAAACTGCATTGAGGTCGCTGTCTTCGGGTAAGGTGCCCAAAAAGCTGGCGACATTACCACGTTGGATGGCCAAACTTATTCTTTGGCCAAGGTAAGTACCAGCTCTTTGGTCACCTGTCACATCTACGAGGCGTCTGGACAACTCTTTAACCAAACCCCGAATTATTAATAACAATTTTTTCTATCATCAAAACGCGTGAGGATTCATTATAAATGATCACAAAATGGCTTACTCTCGCGTTATGTTGATCGGTTGAGACGATTAACCGGTTTCAGAGCCATTAGTGTTTCTTCATCAGGGAATACGCGCGCTCCCGGCACTGAAACCGTTATATTTACTAATAATTTTGTATTTAAAAATGTAAAAATATTTTTGTTAATTTTGTAGCTTTATAAGTGTTTTCTAATTGTATTTCTTCCAATGCCATGATAGTCATAGGTCCTAGAAATCACTGCTGGAATTTGTTCATGTTATTGCACTGTTAGTAATTTTAAAAAAAATAAGCTTTTGAGTTGAGTAAGTAGTAAATTGCAGTTTTTCTTTTTGTCAAAGCAGTACACATTTATTGTGCGTACTGCTAGTCTATGGAATGCGATGGATGATCCCAGATGGTTACAAACTGGGTGTCTTCAAATCAAGAGTAAATCGGTTTTTTCTAGGCAAGCGTGCTCCACCGTAGACCGAATCATTGCTTAACATCATGATAGATGGTGGTCAAACGAAAGCCTATTATTTATATAAAAAAGTATTACATTTGAAATCTAAAGAAAAAATGAAGCTAATCTGTGGAATGCGCTGCCTGAATGGGTGATCCCCGATGGTTACAATCTGGGTGTCTTCAAATCACGAGTGAATCGGTTTCTTCTAGGCAAGCGTGCTCCACCGTATACCGAATCATCGCTTAACATCAGGATAGATGGTGGTCAAACGAAAGCCTATTTATGTATAAAAAAGTATTACATTTGAAATGTAAAGAATGAATGACACATTCACTCACACAATATACCATACTTTTCAAGGCCTTTAATATACGAAAAACTCCACAATCACGTGCAAAAGACTCGTCCAATAAGCATGACTGACTCACGTTCCCCACGCATGTCCAACTCATCTACACTTAAGATCCTACAGGGATCTGAGACCCTGCAGGTGAGATCCCCCGGATCCATGTTAATGTACCCGCATTCGTGCTTAATATGATAATCAAGCCATTGCCAGCTCAAATACACGGCTTTTAATGAGGCCAGGCTTAGACGCGTTGTAACTTGCGTCACACACGGGCGGAGAGTTCAGAGAACTTCTTTATAAGGATCAGAATAATTATGGTTGCTTGCTCGTTGAATTTGTGATGTTGTGATAACATTCAGCTGGAAATAACTCTAGCAGAGTAAAAATTTGTTTTTATTTTACGCAGTAGTACAACAATTTATCTAGAAATCACTAGTGAATAGGGCGATGCGATACACCCAATTCACGTGGAAACCACCTGGGTGAATAAAGCGACGCAATATACTCAAATCACCTGGAGATCACCAAGGTGAATAGGGTGAGACAATATACTCTATTGACTTGGTAATTAATTACCTAAGTGAACAAAAAAAAGTTACGCAATAATTATACTCAATTCACCTAAAAATCACCAGAGTGAATAGGGTGATGCAATGTAATTAATTCATCTGGAATTCATCTCGATGAACAAAATAAAGATTATCTTCGGAAAAGTGGATCTAATCCAGGTGCATTATTTGTATGTCTACGTCTACGAATTCATTATGACTGTGTGAAATATCTTCGTTGATAAACTGACGAGTCATGTTCGAGGCTTTCTTATACCAAGCTTATACTTACCAAAAACATAAACGCATGGACCTAGGTAAGAGAGACAATCATGACATCAAGTTCTTCATTCATGGCCGTATTAACAACTTCGTGTTAAACACATCCTCACTTCATTTTTACTTCTCTTATTTATTTTTTTCACTTCTTTTCTTCGCGTTCATCTTCTTCATCTTCATGTTCACTTCTTTTATATTTCGAAAAGCACGGTTAAGTACAGTCTACGGTTGTTCGTTCTTTAGACCACTTTAAAATCCTAACGCATTCATGGTAAGTTGTTTTAACTACTAGCCCGTATGCATCCTTGTAAATGAGAGTGCGGGGGCCCTATCCTGATGAGATGTATGGCTGCAGGCTTCGAAGGAGGGATTTTTGTGCCCTCCCAAGCGTTCTGTGGCTTTTGAATAATGATAAGATGCCTGCGGCGTCGAGTGACGGGACTAGACAGTATCGGAGCTCATTTCTTTGGAAAACTAGAGCCTAAGCCTTGGGTTTTTGACATTAGCCATTAGCGGTATAACCACAGGCCGCTGTTGTTTATCGTCAAAAGACTTTTTCATATAGCGGCTCTCCTATACAAGGTCATGGCATGAGTTTCTAGGAACCAAAGTGTTTTTATTCATCATCATCATCATCATCATCATCATCATTATTTCAGCCATAGGACGTCCACTGTGGACATAGGCCTCCTCCATCAATCTCCAAAAGGGCCAGTTGAAAGCGGCCTGCATCCAGCGTTTCCCTGCGGTCTCTTTTAGGTTGTCTGTCCATCTTGTACTGGGCGTCCTACGCTGCGTTTACGGTCCGTGGTCTCCATTCAAGTAACTTTCGGCCCCATCGGCCATCTGTTCTGCGTGATGTGCCCTGTCCACTGCCACTTCAACTTGCTAATCCAGTGGACTATGTGTTTTATTAACTAAACAAAATACAAGCTTAATTAAAACTTAATACTTAATTGACCCCGTAACTCATTTAACCCAATGGGAAAGAAAGGAGACCATGTACCGGTAAACGCAGCGTAGTAAGTCGACCCACAAGAAGGACAGACAACCTAAAAGAGACCGCAGGAAAATATTGGATGCAGGCCGCTTCCAACCGGCCCTTTTGGAGATCGATGGGGATACCTATGTCCAGCAGTGGACGTCCAGCTGAAATGATGATGATAATCCATTAGACAGACGCGAAAATTGTAAATTGTTGTTGTTAAAATTTTCAACATCCGTTTGAAATTCAATGGCCCGAACAGTGATTTTAACAATATGGTGGTTCCATCTTTCGACCATGATAAAATGAATGGACGGGCCATAACCAATGAACTTTCTCAGTAAAAACGAGTCAAAGCGTCGGACATATACTTCAACACCTAATTATAACAACGTACAGTACATTTGTTACAAAAAATTGATAGCAGCTTTTTGTTGTGTATATACACTTCGGGAAATCACACGAAGGCATAATTTTGTCAGATGTTTCGTTATCATGTAACAATAGCCTTGTGTCGCTCTTCCTACGGCTAGAGACCAACTGACACAAAGTGAGCGCCGGTGCTCATTTTGTAATCTTTAAAAATGCGTTTCTTCTGGTGCTGTCTATTCATTTTATTTTGGCCCATCAGTAAAATTAAACAACACATTTTTATTTCATTGTTTTAAAACATCGAACGAGCACTTATCCCTAACTACCCGTCAGTCCAATTTTCATAATCTGTATAGTTTGCAATCTCATCCTAACTCCCAAAAAGTTTGCTCAGCTCCCGAACATAAATTCCACACTTCTCTGTGGTTATTAGCAAACACCAGAGTGGTGGTATTAGGTACACGTGTGGCTAACAATGTAAGTTTTAAAACTGGCCGCCGACGCGAGACGTGATGCTACATGATTCAGTTTTGGAAGCTGACGTCGTAACCAGTAATCTATACTAATATTATAAAGAGGAAAGATTTGATTGATTGTTTGTTTGTTTGTTTGCATTGAATAGGCTCCGAAACTACTGAACCGATTTCAAAAATTCTTTCACTAACGGGAAGCTACACTATCCCCGGGTGACATAGGCTATAATCTATACCTGTGCGAAGCTGGGGCGGACCGCTAGTTGTGAATAAGTCTATAGAATAAACCAGCCAAGTACAACTCAGGCTCACGCGCTGAGGGTTCCGTACCACCAAAAAATACAATAATTATCGTTTAAAAAATCGACATCAAAATTAGTAAAATGTGGCATTTCGATTCGGTGAAAGAAATGATGAGGTCGTCCAAGTAAAGAAATTACCAGTTATAACTTGGTAATGAACAGAAATTTGTCACAGACTCGCACTTAGCCATTATTTGTTGTTATAATTATTGTTATGGTCCTACCGGTAGAAGTTTTATTTTGTAAAGTTATATGATTATTTACGGGTTTTTTTTTTATTTACTTTTTAACTGTTAGACCAACCACCCGCATTCTTCAGTCTTCCCGTGAACATGGTGCATGTAACTGTGCCGAAATATCGGGAGCTCATTCCACATCCTTACCACGGCAAATATCCCGTAAATAATCATATAACTTTAGTGAACAACCGTGATAGTTTAAAACAGTGTTGTATTTTGTATTTGTATTTCTAAAGACATATGTCAGGAAAAGTGTTTGAAACGTCAGGAATTAAAATAATGGTTTATTGTTTATTAACTAAAACGGCACACAACGCCAATTACATCAGTCAATAGATTTTTTTTATTGTACATAAAACAATGCAACACAAATTTAAAACTATCACAATAATGTTTATACATTTAATTCAACTTAGAATAGCAAAGCTTAGCATAGTGTCGATGAGTTTCGAATTCAAGGTTTTCCACATTATATTTTCTGATATCATTGTACTTATTACAATGATATCGGAAAATATAAATAGGTAATCTTATTGGTCTAAATTATAAATTTTACAATTTCCGATAGCATAAGTAATATTTAATTTTATATATAATATTGACATTTTTTTTTTTTTAATATTATTTTATGTGTAATATTCGAAAACAAAAAAAGAACTTTAGAATATGTTTGTTAAATATTTGCCTCAAAAGTACTAACTACTACTATATACCGCTGAATATTCATAATCTGATCCAAATAAATTATTATGGCTCCCAGCTGACACATTTTATTTATAGATTCAGGCGCCATTTCCCCCGCACAGTGGGCGAGGAAATGACGTCATAACTTTAAAAAAATCACCCCTAACGTAACTGTTTGCGTTTGGCATAAAAACGAAAAGATTTGTTAAGTCAGATAGAAAATGGTGGATTGAAAGTTTGTTTTACTTTTTTTAAGCAAATGGCCGTGCGCTTTATAGTAAAATGAAGCTATCATTATAATGGGGGCATAGAAATAATAGATTTAAACATTTACCCCCTTACTAATAAGCGTGGAGTAGTCTTAGAATAGTTACGCCATGTTTTGTCTTTTTCTCTCTCATAATATGTTCATTCATTCATTCATCATTCATCATCAGCCAGAAGACGTCCACTGCTGAACATAGGCCTCCCCCTTTAACCTCCACACTGAACGACAGCCTGCCTTTTGCATCCACTGGATGCCAGCGACTCTCACTATGTCGTCGGTCCAACTAGTGGGAGGCCTACCTACGCTGCGTCTTCCGGTTCGGTAATATGTTCAACTCGGTCGAAAAAAACATAAGACGGTCTTGGGATCGGGATAATCTTGTTTTTTTTTTCTTCTAATTATTTTATCCATCATTGAATACTACTTGGCCAAATCTACGTTAGGGTATTCTATACAATATTTGGACTATGAATTGTGTACAATTCCTAGGTAAAGTGTGGAATAATAAACTTTTTATACATTCCCTAGAGAATTCCGATATTGAATAGAATACCTGTATACAATACCTGTATAATATACATTGCCGTTAACATTATTATGTACAAAGATTTAAGATATAATAATTCGTGAGACCGATGTACGCAAATTCTTTCTTCGACTCTATTGTGTATACATGACCAGACAGACGCCCATAAACATTCGTTATGCGAGAAAAATATGGTTTCGAAATATTGTTTACCGCAGTTTCTGCGACGCCGTAAACAAAATGTTTATATTGTATCGCACTGCGTGATTTTACTACGGGTTACGTACTACGTACAATCAGCGACAGTAGCATCTAAACTGCAACAAAACAAACTTGAGAAAATAAACATAATCTATATCTATACTAATATTATAAAGAGAAAATATTTGATTGTTTGTTTGTTTGTTTGTTTGTTTGCATTGAATAGGCTCCGAAACTACTGGACCGATTTGAAAAATTATTTCACTGTTGGGAAGCTACACTATCCCCGGGTGACATAGGCTATATAATCTATACCCGTGCAAAGCAGGGGCGGACCGCTAATGATTTAATAAGTATAAATAGATTGTAATTTAAACTAATTTTACCCTCATTCATTCCATTCAGTCATGGACTTTATGGATATGAGTGGAAACGAACATTTTTATCTACATAATTAGCTACATCCATTCAATCTCAAAATCTAAAAATATTGACAATATAATATAATATCAGGAAGCTTAGCGATCCTGTTTAGGTGATTGCGTAAAGTTGCGTGACCGCAAACCGTATCTCGGTGTGTTAAGGTTCATGTTCGCGTGATTTGCCGTACTGCGATGTTTCGAGCCTGCTTTAAGATAAAGTAAGGCTTTCTCTTAGCCCCAAGACGTCCCCCTTCCGGTAAGCTTCATTTGATAGTGTTCGTCTCACAGGGAGTAAAGGCGAAAAGTGAATTAGGCCTAAATTTAGTTTTGTACCATATCTTAGATTTAGTTGCTGTTGTATCGCCATCAATCGAGTCAAAGGAATTATTTCTTTTTTTAATCGTCTCTAAATACCATTTTCGTCATTTCGTTCGATAATATATCGCTATCAACACGACTGGGCTTCAGACAATTTTTTTTAAATTTAATGCCTCGCTGATTATCATTTATTGGTATATATTATCAGTGTGATAATTTTATTTCATTTCTGTATTATTTCCAAACCGCACATCTGGACACCGTCAAAAAGGTCACCCACCACATCTTGCAAAGCTAGAAATCTCACAACGTCCGATTTTTCAGTTCCTTTCTTCCCCGGACATACAAGGTGTGAAATGTCCTTTGCTCAAGGTGTCTACAACTAGATATGCGGGCTGCCAAAGCACCGTCAATACTGCTGGTGTTGCAGGTGTCCATTAGGCGGCATCAGGTGGGCCGGATGCTTCTATGCTGCTCTTTCTATAAAAAATCCAACTCAAATAAATGACATTAAAAAAAACAAAAGACTCCGAGAACTTATGATCGTTTACAAGGAGTGGCAGCGACTGTACTCACTTACTGAGAATTTGAATTTATAACTTGTGAGGAAAAAATAGAGATTTTTTTATTTTCGGCAAAGGTGAGCTTTCCCTTTGATGTCTATGAATCGACGGTTTGCGGTATCGTAAATGTAACGATGTAACGGTAGGGTATTATTTTATTGGGATGCTGAAAATGCCGGGTTCTTTGTACGAAACGTTGGGTTTTTGTCGGAAATTCGTAAGCTTTTATTTAATAATTGAAGCAAACTTGCAGGTAATAAATAGGGAACAAAAATATTCACAACGTTTTTTTGAGATATTTTGAGAATTTAATAAATCAATGGGACACGTGCGAAAAATCTGTCACTTCGACAGAGTTTTGTGATTGTTTTGACGATTTATAAACTACTAGTAGGCCGCCCCTGCTTCGCACGGGCGAAGCCGGGATATATAGCCTATGTCAACCGGGGTTAGTGCAGCATCCCAACAGTGAAAGAATTTTTCAAATTGGTTCAGTAGTTTCGGAGCCTATTCAATGCAAACAAACAAACAAACAAACAATCAAATCTTTCCTCTTTATAATATTAGTATAGAAGTATAGATATAGATTAATCATAAGTAAGTACTGGCTGATACTTATAACTTTTTGATAGAAAAACTAACATCATCAAATTTTTTTTTTTTATTGATATTACCAATGTTACATGTCAAAAAAGGAAAATATATCATTATCATCATCAGCCAGATCCATTGAGATCCACTGCTGAACATAAGCCTCTCCACACTGAACGACAGCCTGCCATCTATCTGCAATCACATAAACCTAACATAGCAGATGATAAAGTAGGAGTTAGGATTCGCTTTTAATATAAAAAACTAGAATGTTTTTTTACGATGATGGCAATTCATCATGTGTGGTTTCATTCTCAAATATCCTGTGATCCTGTGATGTGGGTAATCCTGTGTTTCAGCTCTTTTCGCCTGAAACACAGGATTACCTAGTTCAGGCTCACGTGCTTTATAGACCTAATTATGTTTACTTATGTTTTGTATTTTTGTCAGACCTTTTTATATTTTTGAATAAATTATCATTATTATTATTTATTATTCACGTTATTTATTTTTAATCTTAATGTTTAAGTTTTTTACATTAAATAAATAATAAAAAAAATTACATAAAAAACATAAAAAACTTAAAAACTAAGGTGCCGCCGGCAGCGGGGCAGGGCCCAAGATACCGGTGGTTAGGGCTGCAGAGTGAGGAACCTCCTGACAATGCGCGCCGTGTCCAGGATGACCGCCTTCTGCATCTGACCCTTGACCTAACTGTCTAGCGAGAGCCTCTTAAGGTGTTGGTCGAGGCTCTTCGCTATAAGACCGTTCACCGTAACAACTATCGGGACAATGATCGTCGAGTCAACATCCCACATGGCGGTAACCTCGTGAGCCAAGTCAAGGTACTTGCTGAGTTTGACATATTATTCGTATTTCTTAAAATTACTAAAATATTCCACCTTTAAGTGTGGCTAGGGGACAAATTCTTTGTATTGAATTTCTCTCACATTTTTTTTTTTTTTTTTAGAATTTACTTTATTAAGATAAATATCATTTCAGCATTTATTTGTAAAACGACATTCACTATTAATATATTTTTGCTTTATTACAAAAAACCTGCAAGTTTCATTAAGGCTACTGTAAAGTGGCAATATGGAACACATTGATCGTTTTGATGTCTAAAATCTCCGATAACTTTGCTTGGCGCCTTTCCCCACTTGATTTTAGACTTAAAAGCGCTTGTATAGGGTTGATATTTCTTCAAATTTTATCGTCAAATTATTCGAGCATGCGTCACTAGAGGGAGTTTAAAGCTATTAATGAGCTCGGGGTCGCGCGGCCGTCAAATGCGATTATTGGACGGTATTGTTTTCATATCCTGTGAGAATGGCGGCTAAGGTCTATTGTATAGAAACTTACATACCATGTGCTGTAGGCTATTGTTACATTGTGACTGCCAGAGTGGGCACGAAAAATCTATACCGCTTTATAGTTGATATTCTGAAAACCTGTACGCTTTAATTCCACTTTTATTGTGCGAACTGCTAGTCTGTGGAATGTGCTGCCTGAATGGGTGTTCCCTGATGGTTACAATCTGGGTGTCTTCAAATCACGAGGGAATCTGTTAAGACCGCATAATCGCTGACATCAGGCGATGCGTAAGACTGCCTACTTGCCTGACGGTACTAGCTTCGAAACTCAAAATGTCGATTGCATAACACATGGTTAGTGACGTCAATAATTTACAAAGAAAAATGCGTTCTAAATCCAACCTTATACCACCTTAGCAGGATGTTATTCAAAAAATTTGCCATAAAAAAGCCGGCCAAAGTTTGGAACAACCTGCCAGCTTCCCTGTTCCCTGAGACATATAACCTGGGCCTTTTCAAGGTCAGAGTGAATAGGTATCTTCTAAGTCTGCGTGCTTCATCTTCGACCACATCGTCGCTTACCAACAGGCGAGTTGGTGGTCAAACGCGGACTTATCAGGGTTAAAAAAAAAAGAAAAAAAATTACGTTAACCTGCGTTAACGTTCCTAATATGGAATCGACTCTGTGGAAATTAAATTATTGACTTTCACGTTAAATTGTATATTGGCGCATATAACATATTGTAAAACAAAGCGACAATGAAACGGCGAACAAAGCACAAAGCAAAAATTAGAAAAAGGAACAAATAAAGTGCGATCTACGTCCAAGTGAACTGGGTAATAAACGACCGAAAATTGCGGCGCGAAGCGTTCAACTTTCGCTTTCCTCTAACAAATTATAACAGAAAGTGTTTGCAAGCAAATTAAAGCAATCACAAAACTCGAAGAATACGATTCTCGGAAAAAGTAATTCTGGGAAAGCAGGCTCGTGATTTAATAGCGTTTTGCGTTTTTACGTTGTTGTGTAAAGCGACGTTTTGTGATATTGAACAAATATTAAAGGACAGTCTGTAATTTGCTGTGTACGAAGTGTTGTAGCTCAACAGTTTCGTTTGTGGCGCCACTCAATCGGAGCACTCGTGGCGCCATTAAACCGTTGCGCTCGGGGTGTAGCTGAACCATTGAGATTTTGATGTAGTTCAACTGTAAACTTTGAATCGTAACTCAACTATCACTCTTGTGGCGCCACTCAACCGTAGCGCTCTTGGCGTAGGTCAACAGTTGAACTTGTAATGTAGTTCAACTGTAAATTCTGCGGCGTAGCTCAACTGTAAACATTGCAGCATCGTAGCTCAACTGTTGCTGGTGTGACGCCACCCAACCGTACCGCTTGTGACGTAGCCCAACTGTTGAACTTGCAATGTAGTTCTACTTAAATTTTGCAGCGTACCTCAACTGTATACATTGCGGTATCGTAGTTCAACTGTTTTGCTTGTGGCGCCACTCAACCGTAGCGTTTGTAGCGTAACTCAACTAAATTTCCCGTGTCGTGGCACGATTCTCCAAAGAGAAACGCGTTGTGAATTTACAATGCATCATTGCCTTATTTTATTAATTAACAAACAAAATTGCTAATTAATTTGTAGACCCTGGTATTTGTTCCAAAATCTAGAATAAACATCATCAGGTATATCCAAACCTTGTAGGTTTGTAGCCTAGGCTAGGTTAGGATTCGATGAATGTTTGTAAAGCTAGTAATACTTATTTTATTATTTGTTTTGTTTCAGGCAACTGCTAGCACCTAACTTAAAGCAAACGCAATACCTCGCCAACGGAGCAGAGAGCGATATACGAACGGTGAGTTTATCAGTACATCTCTATCTTCTCTACATAGTATAAATTGAAGTCGCTTTCCGTGTCTGTCTGTCTGTCTGTATGTCTGTATGGCCGCTAACTCCTCCTAAACCATGCAACTGATTTTGATGCGGTTTTCACCATCAGTTAGATACATTTTCAAGGAAAGTTTATATAGTATAGACTAGCGACCCACCTCGGCTTTGCACGGCAATTACACCCGTGCGAAGCCGGGCGGGCGGGTCGCTAGTTACAATATATTATGCTTTTATTTTGTCAGTTACGTGTGTGTTACAGAGACTTGCCAGACCAATTATGTCTTCTGTGGTAATATACACATTTGATACACGATATGTAATTATTAAAGTGATTTATGCGCCATCCGTACATGGTGGACAATGGACATTCCATCCATACAAAGCGCTTCGATTCCACATTTTGTAATCGTGCAGCGAGGGTGTGGAACTTTCTGCCAGTTTCTTTGTTCCCCGGAATGTACAATATAGGTGTCTTCAAATCGAGAGTAATCAGGTGTTTTCTAGGTATGCGTGCACTATCCTGGTCCATGTTTTAAAATAAAAAAAAAACATTATCATGTCAACCTATAATATTGCCATTGCTGGGACTCTGGACTTCTCTCAGAGAGAGAGGATGGACTCTAATCCACCATGCTGGCCCAGTGCATGTTGGTAAATGTCATATATTTACTAAACAAAATACAAGCTAAAACTAAAACTACAAATACAGTTAGACTGCCCATAGACCGTTGAAGGTCTAAAGACAATCCAAATGCTCAAGCTCAAGTTGGCAGCGTACCCAGCATGCTGGCGGCATTACCACGTTGAATGGCAATGCTTATGCGTTGAGCCAGAAACACGCCAGCATTTTGGTCACGCGTCGCATTAACCAGGCGCTCTGAAAGATTTTTGAAAATGAGGTGAGCTCCCGGTCCCCAAGGGCCCAATGTCTCGACCCCAAACGCCTCAAATATGTGACCACTGCCGAGGTTAGCATATTTGCGCCGTTTGTTCTGCTCATATATTTATGTCTTTGAACTTTTGAGGTTCTTGGACATACCGGTTTCCTCGCGATGTTCTCCTTCACCGTTGTTAAGCGATGGCATCGAAACTGCACAAAAATCATATTTCACAATAATTACACAATAGCTGTTGCCCGCGACTTCGTACGCGTAGCTTTCATACAAACTTTCAACCTCCATTTGCCCTTAATTCAGCCCTTTCGCAAAATCCTTTCTTAACGGACCTCTAAACCCCATAAGAAATCTACCTGCCAAATTTTAGCTTCGTAGGTCAAGTATTCTTCGAGATTTCGTGATGAGTGAGTGAGTAAGTGAGTAAATGAATTTCGCTTTTACATATATAGATTGCCGATAACCGATGGGGAAGAAAGGTTCTTGAGTGGAGACCACGAACCGGAAGACGCAGCGTAGGTAGGCCTCCCACTAGATGTACCGACGACATAGTGAGAGTCGCTGGCATCCAGTGGATGCAAAAGGCAGGCTGTCGTTCAGTGTGGAGGTTAAAGGGGGAGGCCTATGTTCAGCAGTGGACGTCTTCTGGCTGATGATGATGATATATAGATTGAAAATTTAACATTTTTTAACAATTTTTTAATGGATTTTATTGCGAATGATTTACATAATTAAACATTAACAGGACATTGCAAAATCAAATTCAATATAGATATAGGATTCCGGTTTTAAGGTAATTTTGCCCGGTAAATGTGTGAGTAATTTAAAAAACAGTTGAGGTATCTAGGCTATAAAATACGTATAATCCGTGTCACGGAGTTCTCTGCCATACTGCCAATTAAGCGGCGTTCGCTCGCCAGAGCGCAGTTTTTGCTCTCTTTTCACGTGGACCCATTTTTCTCTGCCTCTCCCGTAGTACTGACAGCATAAAAAGCCAATTTTATTCGTGTTCAAGTGTATGTGCCTTAGTTCATACTTAAGACGTCTTATTTTTAGGGTTCCGTAGTACAAGAAGGAAACCTTATGAGATCGTTGTATCCGTCCGGCTATCCTAGTCTGTCACAGCATCATTACGTATACATTTATGAACCGAAGTATATGTTACTATCTGAATCCCGCGGTATTACCCGCGATTTTACGTATTTTTTTTGAAAAAGTACCCAATTTTGTCTTTATGATGTACACCTATCATTATGACAAATTTCGTTATATCGGCTTAGCTGTTTAGTCATGAAAAGCGAACAAACAGACAGAGAAACAGACAGAGAAACAGAGATACTTTAGCTTTTATGATAGTCATCATCAGCCTATTTGATGTCCGTCCACTGGTGAACGTAGGCCTCTCCTAAAGAAGGCCACAAGACACGATCTTTTGCTTTTCTCTCCCACTTGCAACCAGCCGCCTTTCGCTGGTCGTCACTCTACCTGGCTGCAGGGCCTTTATAATATTCATCATCATCATCATTTCAGCCATAGGACGTCCACTCCTAGACATAGGCCTCCCCCATCGATCTCCAAAAGGGCCGGTTGGAAGCGGCCTGCATCCAGCGTTTCCCTGAGGTCTCTTTAGATCGTCCGTCCATCTTGTGGGTGGATGTCTTATGCTACGCTTACCGGTCCGTGGTCTCCATTCCAGAACCTTTCGGCCCCATCAGCCATCTGTTCTGCGTGCTATGTGCCCTGCCCACTGCCACTTCAACTTGCTAATCCAGTGAGCTATGTCGGTAACTTTCGTTCGTCTACGGATCTCCTCATTTCTGATTCGATCTCTTAGAGAGACCCCGAGCATAGCCCTTTCCATAGCTCGCTGTGCGATTTGAGCTTGCTTATGAGGCCCATAGTGAGATACCACGTTATAATATTAGTTAGGATTTAATACCAAAATAAAATAAATAAAAATATTGAAGACATACTCAGATATTAATTTTAAAGGAATAAAAATTAGTGTACTTTTAAGGGTAGCTCCCATGAGCTCTGTGGAAGATATTACTTTTAGCAATGAGGTCGTAAGTTTCTCTACCTGCATGTAATTTTTATTTTCGGTGTGCACAATATAGGTTCTATCTATTTATCAATGTCTACATTCTACTTATAGGCTGTCTGATCAATCAAGATGCGGGTGTTTAATTACATCTAGATTAATGGTTAGTGCCGCGATTGTATTTTGATAAGTAATCTATACTAATATTATAAAGAGGAAAGATTTGATTGTTTGTTTGTTTGCATTGAATTTGCTCCGAAAATACTGAACCGATTTGAAAAATTCTTTCAATGTTGGGAAGCGACACTATCCCCGGGTAACATTGGTTACATTATATTTAAAAAAGAAATAGGGATCCTTACTAAAACTCCAATAATGTAACCCAAGGTGTAAAAAAAAAGACACACTCGTGCGAAGCCGGGGTGCGTTGCTAATGTTTTATAAAATTTATAATTTAGATTTGTTTGGATTCGTTGTACCTCTGTTTGCCAAAATTTAAGAGCACTGTAAGTTTTTTAGTCGCAAAAAGGCAACACTTTCACAGGAAGAGACATTTTAACCAACTATAGGACTTTTGATTCTCTATTCGAGATAAATATGGCAAAAAAAATATTGCAAGACAGTTCAACACCATAATCTGTTTGATATCGCAATTTTTGATACCTACAACTCATGTGTGTACGAGAACGGGTACAATTTCCCCCTCTTCTTCTTTCCAATTTCGAGATTTATATCCAAACTTTTAAATAGTCGGCAGTGAAACGCAGACAGCTGCAAGTTGAAGATTAAGTGGAGAACAAATTGTTTTCTACAACAAACTCTGGAAACTGCACTTTAGATAATATAGCTCACTTCATATTAATTGCTTCTAAATGCTTCAATGTGTCTGTGAGACGCAGTACCCAAGTATCGGACAATCTGTGAAAACTCACGCACACTAACCAACATCTATAATAACCAGAATATATTTGTTGTGATTAAATATTTATAAAGCAACAGTGAAATCATAACAATAGCTTCTGTGACAATAGTGCCAACTTATTTCTCAAATATAGGACATACGTAATATATAATTTTTTAGACATGTTACTAAAATATAAAACAAAACTCGCTGGGCGCTACTATCATAAAATTGCCACGCAGCATGCTTACATGTCGCTGGCATCCAGTGGATGCAGAAGGCAGGCTGTCGTTCAGTGTGGAAGTTAAAGGGGGAAGCCTATGTTCAGCAGTGGACGTCTTCCGACAGATGATAATGATGATGAGCGAAGCTATGTAAAAAAAAAAGGAAATTTTCGAGTTATTTGTTAATTTTTGAACAAAAATCACGTTTTTTTTTTTTATCTGATTTGTGGTTATAAGGTCTCATTTACGAAGACGCATGGCGTAGAGCATGACGTTGCGTAAGGTATTGAGCAGTGCATCGTGTGGTCAATTTAAATATATGGCCTTATAAGAGAGCGTTTACGTTGTTGCGTCTGTTTGGTACACGTATTACGCGACACCACGCATCTCAATGAGGTATAACGATTACAAAATAAATCGTCTCAACTTATCCGTCTATAAAGTTAACATTTTAGAAAATCAGACACTATCACTAAATTAACGGACTTCATATTTGTTTTCAAAACAAAATCTATAAAACACGTCGCGAAGTTTATGTACCGTTTAGAGTCATTTATATCCTTGTCGCTCAGTGTAAGGAGCTCGTTGCTGAGATGACGTCGCGGTGTTCCAGAAACGTCTTTTATATCTGCCGCGAGACATCTTACTGGTTAATTGTGTTGCTGACACTGCACTGTGTCAATTTGCGTCTCTCCCACTCAAAATTAAAATGTTAGTGAAGTTTTTTCCACAAAGTTAATTTAGGGATAACTGCAAAAAGAAGCTAAAATTATTTAATATCAAAATTACTGATATTATGCTATTTTCATCTACACCCTGAACTCACTACTATACTAGACTAGCTGCGCCCTGCGGTTTCACCCACTTAGTGATGAAAAATGGTGATGATGATGAAAAGTAGCCATGCAGAAAATCAGGTCGATCCGTTGTTCCGTTGCAGCGTGAAAGAGGAACAAACATCCATACATCTATACATCCATACATACAAACTTTCGCGTTTATAATATTAGTAGGATAATGTATTGTACATTATCAGCCTAACATGTTCTCACTGCTGGGGCACAAGCTCTCTGACAGAGAGAGAAAGAGAGAGAGAGAGAGAGAGAGAGAGTGAGGATCTAATCCACAGAAAAGAAAAAAAAATTGTTTAAATTAGAACGGCTGTCAAGGCATTTTTATAAGATTTTTTTTGTAGCCAGTTGCACCCATATTAACGAAACGTCAGTTATTTGAAATCAGTTAGCAGCTGTGATGCGGACAAAGAACTTTGAGACGTAACCCAAAAAGGTAAGGTCCAAGTTCTTTGGATGCGGAGTTCGATGCGTTGACATACATGAGAATGTTCAAGCAAAACTCTGTCATAATACCTGGCGACAGATTTTCCTTCTCATTTCCGTTCTATTTACTTCTCTTTTCTGTGAATGAAACGAAGTACTAATGCAATGAATTTGGCCAATTTCAATTTCAATTCTGGCCAAGTACATGAATGTCATATGCCTTTGAACGTTTGATATTATTGGACATGCCGGTTTCCTTACGATGTTTTCCTTCACCGTTTTTAAGGGTCAAAAATCATCGAATCAAAAATGCACATAATTTATTTAAGTACTAAATAACTAATTTCTGCAGGGCCGAGGATTGAACAGGATGCCGTCTGATGTAAAGCACACATGCCACCGCTCGTCCGCCATCGCTCCAATGTGAAATACACGCGATAAAATCCATTAATTTCAATCCATATTCTATATTTAGATTTCTATATTTTCGGACCCGGGTATGTCCTAAAACTGTGACCAGAACCACTAGAGGATGGGCAGCAGCGTCCTCCTACTTGAATGGTGGACCCTCCTGCGATCCCCAAGCCGCCTGCCAGGCGTGGGGATTATGGCACCCCCCCCTCCTTAGGGGGAGGCATATGTTCAGCAGTGGACGTCTTCTGGCTGATGATGATGATTCTATATTTATAAAAGCGAAATTCACTCACTCACTCCCTTACTCACTCACGAAATCTCGAAAACTACTTGACCTACGAAGCTAAAATTTGGCAAGTAGATTGATTCCTTATGGGGTGTAGAGGTCCAGTAACAATTAAGGAGTACAAAGGGGGGTTGAGAGTTTATATGAAAGTCTACGCGTACGAAGACGCGGGCAAAAGCTAGTGTGTAATAATTGCGAAAACCAAGAAATCATTAATTATAAAGTATGTCATAACCAATGTCAAAGTAAATCTTTTTACAAAATAAAAAGCAGCAAAAAATATGTTTACGCCCGAAGGCATAAAAGCACTTTGAGTTACTCGTACCACTGTGAATTAAATAAAAACAATGTCTGTTGGATACATCAGGAGGGTTATTTTTACACACAAAACAGTGTGTCCACAGCATAACCTGAGGGTAAACATGTCAGGCGTGAGTACGACCAGTGGGCTTACTCTTGACACTCGATTTCAATCGTAATTTGGGATTGGGATCGAAAACATGCCATTTTGTACTCTTCAATCGCGTCAAGAGTACCGAAAGCGTCGAGTTGAGTCGATTTTATTTAGTTCCATAAAATTCCACCATTATCGGTTCCAATCGTGCGCTAGTTTAGAATTCAAGAGTACCAAAATGGCATGTTTTCGATCCCAAACCCAAAATAAGATTGAAATCGAGTGTCAAGAGTAAGCCCACAGGACTACACCGCGCAATTTAATTTATAATAATATATATGCAATAAACTAATACTAAGTTTACTATTTGCGGTGGGGATCTGGCCTGACTTGACAGGCGATACACAAAGGGCCTGTACCTCATCCCAATTAATTCCTAACTTAAATTAGACGAATTTCGTTTCCTAGTTAAGACAAATATTATAACCGTAAGACAAACTTGGGGGATTAGATGTTGAAGAGCTCTCGGATCAGTTTTGGATGGATTAAATTTCATAAGATCAATCTTGCTTTGACGTCGGTACCTTCGATGTTCGTAAATTCTAGTTTTTACCCGACTGCGCAAGAAAGGTTATGTTTTTTGAGTGTACGTATATATGTATGCATGTATGATGGTTTCTTTGGCACGCCCTACAGCTTAAACAGCTTTATGTAGGCATTTGAATCGTTTTAATACTGGGAGTGACATAGGGTACAAGAACGTAATATGGTGTCCGTAAAAAATTATTTAAGGGAACCAAGAAACCAACCAACAAACACTTTTGGTCAAATCACATTCAAAATTATATTTGTATGAACTATGACAATAAACTTTATTGATATTAATATATTGATATATTTAAGGAGACAGAGCGAGAGTTTTAGATGCCATCTATGAGGAAATTGTGAAACTTGTACATCCTTTTCATCGTTTATTAGTTCACTAATATTTGCATAGATGGCAGAACATGCGACTTCCAACAAGGTTGCGTTAAACGTTTAACGCTACCATGGAGGGGGAATAGAAAGAGACAGAGCGAGAGTTTCACTTCTTCTCCACGTACTATTTTTTTTTATTACTAACGATCTTAATTAACAGATTTAATAATTAGCTAGAGACAAATGAGCCATTTAAAAGTTTCTACTTATAAAAAACAGAGTACAATATATGAACGCTAAAACATGTGAATAAAAAATATAGAAGTAGAATATTGTTAGAACAAAAAATAGAAAAGCAATAGACTCTAAATAAACTAAGATGTGCACTTAACAAATTAAGAAATAAATTTAATAATTTAAGACAGAATGGTACCTAAATTTTCAAAATGTTTCACAAAATTATAACAATTCTTCTACAATAAATTAATCTGCCTTGCAAAATTTCGTTTTATTGTCAATAAATCGTCTTTAAATAAAATTAGATTATTTAAATAAAATTAAATCCGAAACGTGGATATTCGCCAACGAACCAGAGTCACCGACATAGCTGTCAAAATTTGCAAGTTGAAGTGGCAATGGGCAGGCCACATCGCTCGAAGAACCGATAACCGACGGGGAAGAAAGGTTCTGGAGTGGAGACCACGAACCGGAAGACGCAGCGTAGGGAGGCCTCCCACTAGATGGACCGACGACATTGTGAGAGTCGCGGGCATCCAGTGGATGCAAAAGGCAGGCTGTCGTTCAGTGTGGAGGTTAAAGGGAGAGGCCTATGTTCAGCAGTGGACGTCTTCTGGCTGATGATGAGATGATGATGAAATAAAATTAAGATCATTTATAATCCTTATAAAAGACTTGATTGACACGCGTTCAAGCAAACTTAATCTTAAACTTCAGAACTTAAGTATTAATATCAGAAACTTAGGCAATTCATCAGCAACACAATTAAACTGCTGGAAGGATTTTAATTGGATTTTCGAAGGTTTTACGTACTTTAGATCTAAAATACAATCGGATTAAGATTTGATGGCTTGAGACGCCTGGTGTTCGACTGCTTTTGTAAAGGGATATCTTGACCTGTGACTTTAAGTTGTGGGAGAGACATTGGGCTCTTGGGCATTAATGGCAGATTCAGCTTTGACGAACTTTTTTACTATTGGGAAAAGGCCTCACTTATTCATGTATTAATCATTTGGGGAAGAAAGGTACTTCAGTTGAAATCACGAACCGGAAGACGCAGAGTAGGTAGGCCTCTCACTAGATGGCCCGACGACATTGTGAGAGTCTGCCTTTTGCATCCACTGGATGCCAGCTTCCAGTGGATGCAAAAGGCAGGCTGTTTATAATTTATTACCTGAATGTTTGACAAGTCTAAATGACAAATATTTTAAAACAACAATTCTTCTTAGTCTTAGTTAAATTGCAAAACATGCGACATAAACGTTCATATCTTTTGATTGCGTTGACTAACAATTTAATTTTTTTTACAGCCGGGTGAAACCGTAGACCCAAGTATTTAATATAAATTTCAACTTGATACCTTTACGCGTTCTTGAGGAAAAGGGTCTTGACAGACAGACAGACAGATGGACAGACGGACAACGAAGTGATCCTATAAGGGTTCAGTGTTTTTCCTTTTGAGGTACGGAACCCTAAAAAAATAGTATGTTATTAGTAGTCTTCCCGTGAACATGGTGCATGTAACTGCGCCGAAATATAGGCAGCTTATTCCACAACCTTACCACGGTAAATATCCCGTAAATAATCACGTAACTTTAATGAACAACCGTGATAGTTTAAAACAGTGTTATGTGAATATCCGTATGAAAGACACCCCAACTAGTTTCATTATTTCAGTTGCGGGCAAATAACCATTCAACTTGTTTGCGCTACGAGTCTAAATAGAGATGGCAAATGAGTCTATACAAGAACATATGTAAACAACGACATAGACGGCTCATGTGTGGAGCTGTGTATATACGAAGAAGTCATACAAATACCTGACAAATCTTGTATATAGACAGACATAATAATAACAACTTACATTTATCTGAACTTGGTTTCAATCAAAATAATGTTCTTCAATTTTGGAATAAAGTTCTTCAAAACCTCATTGCACTGCGGCACATTAAAACAAATGTGCACTGTACTGTGTATTGAAACCACTGTTTTTTTTTAAACTAAGTAATTATTTTTTTATCATTGTTAACCCCCGACGCAAAAAGAGGGGTATTATAAATTTAACGTGTGTATATGTGTCTGTCTGTCTGTGGCATCGTAGCTCCCAAATGGCTGAAACAATTTTCATTTCAGTTTTGTTTTGTTTGAATGTCACATTGACTTAATCTATTCATAATAATATTATTTATTAATTATTATTCTTAATATTAATAATTATCAATTGGAATAAATGTGGCATTTTGAAGTATATAATTGATACAATGTATCTATTTACAATGACGCTCGGACGTTTTTTGACTGTTTTCACTGAGATATTGTGACTCTATAGGAATTGTATCTCAATAACCTTAAACAAAAAAAAAATTGTGCGCGCATACTGAAAAATAAACACGAAAAAACGATTCAATCTTAATAACAAACCAATCCCGTCAGAATCAAATGCGATACATTGCAACTGGGTGCAATTAGATAGTGCGACTTAGTGCCTGGTTTAATTAAACTTTTCCCGGGTTGGGCCCGGGGGTGGGCAAACAGCTGAGAATCGATTCCCGCCTATCCAGGGGTAAGAAAAAGAAAACGATGCTTTCTTACCCGACTAAACAGAAATACTAATTCACAATCTAGCCAGGATACTTAGTAATGCTAAGGCTAGGTGAAATGAAGAAACGCGAAGTAAGACAGCAACTAAATGGCAAGGAGATTTGGTCGTCCAACCGCAATATGATACTATGACGATCTCAAAATAGTGAAATGAACCATTTGACCGTGATGACCAGATTTACACAGGACTGAAGCAGTTCCACCGCAAACCGGCCGTCATCACCAGAAATGCTATCCACAGATCATAAATACATGGAAGTCAGACACAAGGCTGGTCGATTTATTCTGCCAAATACCTTTAAGTTGTGGAACTTTCGGTTTTTCTTCCGAAATATAATTTGGGCTGTTTCAAACGAAGGATGAATAGAGTCCTCAAAGGTAGGCAATGCACTGACAATGCTTCGGGTATTGTAGGTGTCCATTAGACTGAGGTGACCACTTACCATCAGCTGGGCCGTCGCTTATTTGCCATTTATTCTATAAAAAAGGTGGCTTGATAAGAAGCCTGTACCCAGCAATAGAGTAAAAAAGGCTATTACCGTCAGATAACAATTTTAAACAGAAGAGCAAAATATTTTTCAAGTATACGCGGACATAATTATTTGCGTTAAAGAAACATCATGATTTATTTTATTTTATTTTTATTTTATGTTTATTTAAGACCAACAGCACAAAAATATATACATAGTTTCAAATAATTATTTTAAATTACAGCCATTAATAGGTCTATACTAGTGATATAAGTAACATTGTCATGGAAAATCATATATGTATTGCAAACAAGCGCTAAAAAGCTAAGCTTCATAAGTTATTACAAAAGGTAGTTAACAAACAAAATTAAGCACAATTATACCTATGTAGCACACAATACAAATACTAGCTTAAAGTTATGCTTGGGTATATTAACATAAAAATGTGCAGGTAATAATAATTTTTTCCAGTGTCATTGCTCAAAAGCGGCGAAGGAAAACATCGTAAGGAAACCGGTATACCCAAGAACTATATAATTTAATGACACCAGAATGGAAACACTGGAAACACTGGGCCAGAATGGTGGACCATCCGTCCTC
Organism: Agriopis marginaria; assembly: GCA_932305915.1. Taxonomy (NCBI): domain Eukaryota; kingdom Metazoa; phylum Arthropoda; class Insecta; order Lepidoptera; family Geometridae; genus Agriopis; species Agriopis marginaria. The sequence continues at coordinate 1,587,966 of OW029919.1, forward strand.
TCACTGAGGGAAGGCCTGTGTCCCAACAATAGGACCGTGAAAGGCTAATAATGATGATTTTTTATTTTTTTATGATGAAATTTACTTGAATTTATTGTATATCCACATAAATTATACACAATTGCAAACAATTTTTATGAATAGGAGTAAAAAATATCTATATATATATATGATGTTTAGTATTATGTACCTATTAATATAATATATTATGGATGATATATTTATAAATTATAAAAGACAAAAATATATTTCTTTGAAAAATACATGAGTTATTAGTCGACCTCTGTAAGTATTTCAATAACATCGCGTTTAAATATAAATTTAGAAGTATTAAAAATGTCTAAATCTGAGAATTTATTATTATAAGTTACACATAAGCGGGGGATGGGTGCATTTCTAGCGTATTGGGTATAGTGAAAGCCGGACGAAAACAGTTTGGTATGACGTGTGCGTTTACCAGGAACGTTAAATCTAATAGAAGAAAGCAAGGCTGGTGCATCTAGATGACCATTAGCTATGTTAAACAATAACATCATGCCCAGCAGAGTGCGTCTTTTGTCCAAAGGCATGAGCTTATAACGAATACAACTTGTATTATAATCTGAATGTGTATGAGTTTTATAATTTAAGTATTTAATAAATTTAGCTTGAATTTTTTCAATTTGTTGCGTGTAAGTTATGTAGTATGGAGACCATATACTACAAGCATACTCAAGTACACTGCGAACATATGCATAATATAAATTTTTAATACAATTTATATCAGAGAATGGTTTGCATGTACGAATAACAAATCCCAAATTCTTGTAAGCCTTACTCAATATTACCTCAATATGTTCGGTCATTGTAAGTTTACTGTCTAGGATCACCCCTAAGTCTCGAACTACATTGACTTTTTCTATTGCAGTGCTATTCAAAGTGTATGTGAAGATGATGTACCTACGTTTAAAGGAACATGTCTGTATTGTTATAGGAAACTATAAGTAACTCTAATCATTATTGAGCTACAATTTGGACTGATGAGCCCTCTTCAGTCCGAATTGCATACCCGTGCAAACCTTTACATCGATCTGCACTTAATACCCCCTCTCCACGAATAGTATTTTCGATGAAAAAAACTCCATATTTTCAGATATTGCAACACTGCAAAAAATGCATTCTCAAAGGGGTTTTGGCGCCAACGTGGAAAAAAACATGTCGGCTCGTTGGATTATTTTCCTAAACTTGTGTATTTTCGCGTGTTAATGTGTACTAAATGGTGAATTATTATTTATTAAGTGCACGTTAACGTGCTCGAGTGTGAAACGTGTCTTTTCGTGTTGTTTCCAATACTCCATAGGAGCCTCTTGTAAAGTCTCCACCACTTTACAGGGGCATGAGTTTGACTTGACCCTGACTTACTTATTTTGACTCTGACTGTAACTATGACTTGTTTGAAGCTGTTAATGCTATGAAAACTGTTTAATATTACGACTAAAGGACATTGAGTCCACGGTCATGAAAATTATAACAGAAAAAATGCATTCTCAAACTGCACTATCAATACACTGACATAGAATATAATTATACTAACACTATCAATAAAAATCTATCGAAGCTCTAGCATTAAAACTTCATCATAATATGGCCGTCAAACAAAAATATCGATAAAAATCTATCGGGGCTTTCCCACGACGAACGATCGATTTCCGTTTTCCGCTCACGGTCGCATTAGCGTCCCGACAGGGTTGCCATCCGTCAAGATTTCGCGGCACCTGTCAGGTGGCAAGAAAAAACTGCAAGAGATATCAATCTGTTGAGCTTTTTTCAAGTAACTTTTAGGTTAAGGCATTGTCGTAAATTTTTAGTGATACTTTTTTATGTGGTTTTGTAATTTTTGATTCCAATATCTGTATGTAAAATAAGGAAAAAATACAATTATTATTCAAGAAAAACTACTTGGAAAGACATATTTGAATTCACGTTTAATTGTATTAATATACTTGACAAATTATATTCTCTTATCTTGATACTCATGACTAACCAGATATTTCACGCAAAACACGCAGGGGAAATTTTGCCAGACCTCACAAATACTCAGGGTTTAGTTTAAAGGCTATTTCATCAAAATTGGTCAACCCTAGTTGAGCAATAGATGCGAAACGGTTCAGAAACTCGTTTAAGCTGCCGTATGCAAACGTCGGCAGATAACGGGCTGTCAGACGATCGTAAAAATGTATCGACATGGCCACCTCCCTATAGACCTTCCTAACTTGTGACAGTACATAACAGTTATTAATATTGGAACAATACAAGGTAGTTATACTTTGAGCAGAAATCGATATTCTACCTAAAAGATATACAAAAGACATAAAAGACATACAAACATGAGTAGAAATTTACATTAAGAATTTGTAATTAAAATAATTATTATAGGGAAGTACTTAATCATTCTACCTTTATTATCAGCCTTTCATGTTCCCACTGTTAAAGTATGTATCCGCTTTTTCTCAGAAAGAGAGAGAGAGAGAGAGAGAGAGCATGACCCTAATGCCCCTAATCCACCAAGGTGGCTCAAAGCAAGTTGGTGAATGTCATTAATATTTAAATTTAATTTTGAGGTTCTTGGTCAAACCGATTTTCTCACGATGTTATCCTTCGCTGTTTAAGAACGATGGCATCAAAACTCAATTCAAAAGTCATCGGTGCAGGGGTGAGGATCGAACTGGCTGCCGCCAGATTCTAAAGCGCACATGCTACCGCTCAGCCACCATGGCTAATTATTCTATAATAATATTGGCTATCTATAATAATTAAATGTGCACATAATTGTACCGATAGGCCCAAACTAGGCAAAGCCCATCCATCCACTCTGCACCCTTGCAGCTTCGATGGGCATCATTGTGGCCCAGTCCAGTCAGATCAAAAATTGAATTTGCCAGTGATTGCCAGTGTGGCAGTTGATTTCATGTGTCTATCCATATGATTTGTTAGAATTATTCAAATTATAAGTGCAGGAAGATATATATAACCTATCACTTCGGTAAAATTTGTCCCGTTTTTTTTAATATTATATACTGTTTATACAGTACTGTACTAGGGGCTGTCCTACCTTATAATACGTTACCTATGGTCGAAATATATTGTTCGGAAGATGTCGTCAAATGCACATTTACTTTTTAGAGCCGTAGTTAAGGATGGTTAGAATGGTATCTGAAAAGAGGGGAGATAATATCAGCATTTGGTCTGTATTCACGTATAGTGTAGGGTAGAGCCACCTAAGAGTACGCACTTTTGAAACTTATATTTTTAATAAAACCAAGTTTAGGTTTACATGCTACAAAATTATTTTTTAACAGCCTTTGATCCATTAGGAACATATTTTTAATTCTTAAAATAAGTAATTTAATCAAATATAGTAAAACGGCCCTAATTTGTTACCAGTCTAATGCGTACTTTTAGGATGCGCTCGTGCAAAGAGTACGCACCTTAAACTCTTCATACATGCTAAGAGTGCGCATTTCAAAATGGAGATGCAACGATGGATGGAATGGATGGAACGGAAATTAAGGCTCTATCAATTTCGGGAGTATTTGAGTGCTGTGCCGTAGAACTCAAACGAGTCCAATATCAATAAAAAAAACAAATATTTTTGCATACGCATGCGCACTCTTTGGGTGCGTACTCTTACCAAAACCATGTTTTGGATCTCTGATCATGAAACTTTTTTTTAACAATAGAATATGCCTGCATAACCTCTGATTTATACAAAATTCTATTTGCAAATTTCATGCATAATCCCCATTCATGGATTGAGTATTCGTATTTACCTTACAATTCACATTCAAAATTGTTGATAAATAACATCAAGCATGTTAAAAACTTAAATATTGCAATTAAATTGTAAAAACTAACCACAGCGAAGCGAAGTTACGTCAGACACCTTGTCTTAACACAGACGACTGACTGGTGTCACAGGATTCATCATCATCAGCCAGAAGACGTCCACTGCTGAACATAGGCCTCCCCCTTTAACCTCCACACTGAACGACAGCCTGCCTTTTGCATCCACTGGATGCCAGCGACTCTCACTATGTCGTCGGTCCATCTAGTGGGAGGCCTACCTACGCTGCGTCTTCCGGTTCGTGGTCTCCACTCAAGAACCTTTCTTCCCCATCGGTTATCGGTTCTTCGAGCGATGTGGCCTGCCCATTGCCACTTCAACTTGCAAATTTTAACAGCTATGTCGGTGACTTCGTCGTCGGCTGGTTCTTTGGCGAATATCCGCTACTATTTTGTCTGTCATGGGGGGGTTGCCATAATCCCCACGCTTGGCAGGCGGCTTGGGGATAGCAGAAGGTTCACCATTAAATTAAGAGGATGCTGCTGCCCATCCTCTGGTGGTTCTGGTCACAGGATTGCCATTACAAAAAAATAATCTGTATTTAGGAGCATTGCGTACTCTTTGGTAATGCGCACTCTTATGTGGCTCTACCCTATACCTATACTTTAAGCTCAGAGAATCCTAAACCAAGTTGTATTATGAAGAAGAACTAGTTGAAACTAGAAGTTGAACTACTACTACTACTACTAGTTGAGTATCAATGAACTAGTTGATAGTTACTAACTTGTTATCTAGAAGTTAGGGCAACCCCTTGTATGGGACGCGACTTGTGTCGATACTTTAGGGCCGTCACTTCTTCCTGAAACACAAGGTAGGGCTGGTGTGGCTGCCAATTTGGCAGAGCAGCACAAGCGACGCAAACATGATTGTTCTTTGGCGAATATCCACGTTTCGGATTCTATTACGCAAAGAAAGAGAAAAAGAAATCCCGCTATATGACTCATTACGGGACCAAAATTTATAACGAAGAGAATGGGGTTCTTCAAAAGGCGAGTTAATCGAGGGCGCGGTCTGATCACGATTTCAAATTCGTTTTTCACCCGCTCACGCCATGATCTATTTGCTATCTAAAACGGCTTCGTTTAAAGTCGTAAATCGTATATCATCATATTTGATGATGATGATGACTTTGTACTTGTGTTTATATTATTTTGAGGGTTTTTATTTAATTTATCAAACTATATAAATGAATTTCAACAATTAACTGGTTAAAGTTTTAAAAGACTAGTCTGGCTATACAATTCGTACAAAAAAATATGTTGTTGTCGCTGAAAATTCAGAGTTCTTCAATTCAGAAGCTATTTTTATTGTGCAATTTGTAATATGTTTTTTTAAGAGTCTAGACAATTTTTAAAAAAATTATTCGGTTAAGATTATTACCAAGGGGTATTTTCTACTTGTAGAATTTTTTTTATCTGATCAGCTAATTTTGTCACGTCACACAAAGCGTTTAAAAACACTTCTTTTGGTAAGTTTTGCGATTGTACCGCGTCTTAAGGGTCGGCAACGTATTTGTGATGCCTCGGGTGTTACAAGTATCGATAGGCGACGGTGACTGCTTTCCATCAGGCAGCCCGTCTGCTTGTTTGCCACCTATGGCATAAAAAAAATAAAAAAAAAGAGTACTTACTCTCAGTAGAGGCTGGAAAATGATTGATGACGATGCTGGTATGTAATCCTCAAGGTGCTTGCTGTCACTATTTCCCCGTACCCTACGTAAATTGATATTTTTATTATTAGTAACTACTACAGTCCAAGAACGTTAGTATAAAATTCTATTTTCCAACGCCCTCGGCAGTTGTTGTTTTTTTTATAAGCATCAAATAAAATGCTTTTAAGTGCCTTAATTTCATGCCAGTATCACTTAAATATTAAACAATCCATTTTCTCTGACATAATTAAGATACAAAATGAGATCAGACGCGCACCGCTCCCTAAGGCCGCTAGCGCTAAATAAACCTGAATAAACGAAAACAAATAGGTAGTAGAATAATCGAGAAACAGCTCAAATACACGCCATGGATTGCAAACAACATCCACCCGGATCGAAAATAGTGCGAAATGAATCGAGAAATCGAAAACTTTTGATATGAATAGGCGAAAAATATTTTTTCCTAAATTGGAACCCAACATTGCGCAATATACCTACTCGTATTCCGATTCGCATCGCCGATTGCACAGTCTGTAGGTAGCACGAAATATAGCCATAAATAATATTGCAAGTGCACGAATGCGATGCTACCGCATTTTTTTTAACATGTATATACAATACAATACAATAGCCATTTATTCCGAATAAGATTTTAACATCGTTAGGACAGCAGGAAAGCAGTGGACAAGACTAGCACAGGACCGGAAAAGATGGCGCGCTGAGGAGGAGACCTATACCCAGCAGTGGGTGGAGAATGGTTGATGATGATGATGATGATGATGAAGATTTTAACAAAAATATTTCTATAGTTTTATAAAATGTCTCTTAATTCGGTGTGCCTTTTGGCATAGGCCTCCTCCAACTGTCTCCATTGCTCTCTATCATCTGCCACTCTTGTCCAGTAACTTTTTTAACATGTATACATTAATAAAAAAAATTAAAACATACGATAAAATTGCTAACAATCTTCAAACGGCTGAACATATTTGTTTTATATTAATTAATAACTTTTGTAATTTTTTTGTAATAACTTTTTTTATTATTTTATTCTGTGTTTAGGCATTTAGTTAGTAACATTTAACGGGAGAGGCCATTGGCTCCCTAAACACAGTATTTATTACTAGTTCGGAGTCAATGGGTTCATATATTATTTTGTCAATTTTTATAATGCCCAATTTGTATTTGTATTTGTAAATTTTCTTAAAAAAATTGCTAAAAACAGTTTCTACCAAACAAAAACAAACTCAATCAAAGTCGGTGCTAATTATATATCTGTTTTTCTCAGGAGTAAAATAAAAAAGAGGATTATCACCTTCCTAACCACAGACCTATATCCAAGTGGACACAACTAGCCGACCTACCTTGCGTGTCATATTTCCAATACAATTAATCGTCGTAATTGAGTCCGTCTAAAATCAGTCATTTCAATCGGTGCCATGACAACACGTGTCAGTTTAAAACGAAAATGGGTAATTGTTCAATACTGAGCTGTAAGAATAACACAAATAGAGTTGGCCGACAGAATAAAGATATTTCATTTCCTAGGTAAGTACTTATAGGTACGAAAAATTTGACACGCTTAGTTTTCACACAGTTTGGACCACTTATAAGTAAGTAAGTAAAGTAAAGTAAATATTTGTTTCTAAAAGCTGTGTAATCTTAAATTAATTTTAATACAAACTACTAAGACTTAATATTAAAAAGTTAAAAATTTCCAAAAAATTTAAAAATATTTAAAATGTCGACTTTAACAAGAGCCCCCACACTAGGCTCATGGCCCGTATTGTGGCGGCCAAGTGACGATGTACTCAAATAATTTTTTTAAAGTGGAGGCATCCAATATTTTTTTATTTTTGTTTTTCCTAGATTATTAATTTATATTAATATTAGTTACATTTAGATTGGTTAGTTTATTAAAATTACTACATTTCACTAGTTATTAATTGTATTAGTCAAATTATATCAATAAATAGGTATGATATTTAGGACTTGTGAAGTCTACTTAGATATAGGTCTGTGTTCCTAACCTTTACTAACTAAAATCTGCTTGAGTGATTTTGCATGAACCTGTTTTAAAACTTTTGTAGTGAAATTCACGCCTGAATAAAATAGAAATACCCCGCTAGCTCTGACCTGTACCTTCCATAACTTATACCTGCGTGTAAAGTGGATCTAATAAATCACCCACTTTTTGTGGAGGATGAAAAACCGACGTAATTTCGTATTTTCTGTCAATAGTAAGCGGTAATCTGCTATAACCGGTTACAATAATGAACTAACTTAATCCAAATAAAACCTGAAGAAGAAGTAGAGAATTAAGTAAATAAAACCTGTTAAACTTAACTTCTGGAACTTAATAACTTGGATTTTTGGTGATGTCAATCTCTATCTCTTCTCTTCTCTACATAGTATAAATTGAAGTCGCTTTCCGCGTCTGTATGTCTGTATGGCCGCTAACTCCTCCTAAACCACGCAACGGATTTTGATGCGGTTTTCACCATCAGTTAGATACATTTTCAAGGAAGGTTTATATGTATAACTAGCGACCCGCCCCGGCTTCGCACGTAAATTACACCCGTGCGAAGCCGGGCGGGCGGGTCGCTAGTAATGTCTAAACTAAACCTTGGTCTAAACATACGTTAAACGTAGTATAGTAATAGATCGTTGGTTCTAAACTATCATAGTTGTAGTTTAGATATTATTATTATCGTTTTCTCTGCACCTTACCTTGAACTTTTCGACTAACCCGCATTCGTCAGTCTTCCCATGATGTATGTAACAAAAAAATATCAAAAATAGCGCCAAAATATCGCAAGCTCCATCCACAACCTTATCACGGTAAATATCCCGTTAATAATCACATAAGCTATTGTTTAGTCTAAGAAAAAAAAAACTTTTTACATTATTTTCAGTATAGTAAGAAATGCTGTAAAGTCTCAGATAAGTTTTTTTTTTTTTTTTTTTTTTATATCTGGGACATTTGCACACACTGTCACACATACACATCAGCAGCCATCAAACGTCCACTACTGGACAAAGGCCTCCCTCTTAAAGAGGGGTGTTGCCATAATCCCCACGCTTGGCGGGCGGCTTGGGGATCGCAGTAAGTTCACCGTGTACTAATAGGACTGCTGCCCATCCTCCGGTGGTTCTGGTCGCAGTTTTAGGACATACCCGGGTCCGCACACACGGACATCTGACCCCAAACTAAGCAAAGCTTGTAATATGGTTGCCAGAAACTGATATACGTACATATATATTTTTAAATACATACTTAAATACATATTAACACCTAGACATAGAACAAACACAAATGTTCATCACACAAATGTTTGTCCTAGATGGGAATCGAACCCACGCCCCCAAGCACAGAAGATAGGTTCACTACCAACTGAGCCACCGGGGCAGTCTTATAATAGTTATTACAAGTAAAATGTCTAAAGTGTGTTCGGAACACAATACAATACATCAGCGTCCTGATTACGGCCCTGCCCTGGGACCAATGGCAGGATGGGCTGGGAGCAAGGAAATTCAAATTGGATTGACGGAAGTTTAGATTAGATTGAATTCGCCTGCCACCTTGTTTAATTTGCCACGGCTGAGCGAGTGTTTGATGCTCCCTGATGCCTCTGATCCTTCATCCTCTTATACCTTATAAGGATTTTTATGAGGAGCGACTTTAGGTGTATCCAGGATCCCGTTTTAATGGATTTTGGATATCGGATATGGGTGTAATTTCTCGGAAGTACCGACAATCGGGTCTTTTGACGGCACAAATTGGACTAAAGTACTTACAAAATATTGGCGGGGTTTTAATTTGTATATATATGTCGAATTTCTAGTGTAATTCCGCTTCTACGTCGTTTCGAGTACAATAAGTTTTTTTTTATTATTTTTTTTCATACTAATTTCAAAATCTATTTAAAAAAAAAAAAAAAAAAAAAAAAACCTTATTGTACTCGAAACGACGTAGAAGCGGAATTACACTAGAAATTCGACATATATACAAATTAAAAATGGACTTCCGCAAAGTAACGCCTGATTCAATCAACTATGGCGGGGTTTTGTTTTAACCGACTTCTGAAAAGGAAGAGTTTCTCAATTCGGTTGTAATTTTTTTGTGTTTGCAGTATTCTGTCATTTTTAAACCGATTTGTTTTTTAAAGGTACTTTCGGATTGGTCCCGTAGAAATTTCATAAAAATCGGTTCAGTAGCTTGGTTTTTAAATCAAAATAACTGGAAATGAAATGGGTTTTCCCCGTTAGTTACAATCTGGGTGTCTTCAAGTCGAGAGTGAATCGGTTTCTTCTAGGCAAGCGTGCTCCATCGTAAACCGCATCGTCGCTTAGCATCAGGCGAGATGGCGGCCAAGCGATAGCCTATCAACTATAAAAAAAAAAAAAAAAAACGTTTGTCATCCATGTAAACAAAATTGTGTATATACTTATTTTAAATTAGATTTTTTAAATTGATATTTATTTTGTGTTCACATGAAACATTCTTTTTTGTATTTACTACTTATTATAATAGACATGTCGAAGGCATTTTCAGCTAGGCTAAAAACTGACATTAGGGCCGGCCACTCAGAATACGTACCATATTTAGATATGTTATTGTAGATATGGGCATTCTCAAAACATTTCTGAGAACTACAATATAGGCATTATTGCAGCTAAAGCAAGTATAATATCGATAGCCCATTGGTCCAGTTGGTAGTGAACCTGCCTTCTGCGCTTGGGGGCGTGGGTTCGATTCCTACCTAGGACAAACATTTATGTAATGAACATTTGTGTTTGTTCTATATCTGGTTGTTAATATCTATTTAAGTATGTATTTAAACCTATATATGCATGTATATCAGTCTCTGGCAGCCATATTACAAGCTTTGCTTAGTTTGGGGTCAGGTGACCGTGTGTGAAAAAATTTCCCGAATATTTTATTTATAATATTGAATACGTCTAGAAAAATTTACGTAGTTGATTCTCGGACACATCATCGCTTACTATCTTCGGGTAAATCAGAGATACAACCTTAAAAAATACTGGTAATTCTTAGTTTATGGGTCGCAATCAAATCTGATGTTTTGCGATAAAGGTCTAAATAACCTAAATAAACTTTTAATAGAAAACATCTCCCAAGGTAACATTTATCTAGAATTTAATAGTTTGTAAAAGAAAGCCTAGTCGCAGAAAACCTTTAGGCATGATGAACGAGCTCATAAAACGTCTATTCATTTCTCAGGTCGCCGGTCCAGTGAAAATGTAATAACAGTGAACCTAGCACGTAACAAATAGGCGACCTAATCGTACGCCAGCATCGCTTTATATCACGTGAAAATAAATACGTCATCATCATCATCATTTCAGCCATAGGACGTCCACTGCTGGACATAGGCCTCCCCCATCGATCTCCAAAAGGGCCGGTTGGAAGCGGCCTGCATCCAGCGTTTCCCTGCGGTCTCTCTTAGGTCGTCTATCCATCTTGTGGGTGGACGTCCTACGCTGCGCTTACCAGTCTGTGGTCTCCATTCCAGAAACTTTCGGCCCCATCGGCCATCTGTTCTGCGTGATATGTGCCCTGCCCACTGCCACTTCAACTTGCTAATCCGGTGGGCTATGTCGGTGACTTTCGTTCGTCTACGGATCTCCTCATTTCGGATTTGATCTCGTAGAGAAACCCCAAGCATAGCCCTCTCCATAGCTCGTTGTGCTACTTTGAGCTTGCTTATGAGGCCCATAGTGAGAGACCAATATATACGTCAGCCAGAAATTACGTACATAGTGTTCTGGTTCACTAGGTTTAGTTGGTATTACTGTTATTACCCGATGGCCAAATATTTAGAGTTGTTTTTAGGGTTTCGTACCAAAAGGGTGAAAAGGGGACCCTATTACTAAACATATATTATTTATAAATGAACTAACATGTGTACGCCGTAACAGGCAAGGACATGAAATACGTTTCCATTCTTACGACCATAATATATTTATAGTACTTTATGACATGACAGACAAACAATTATGGACCGACGACATTGTGAGAGTCGCGGGCATCCAGTGGACGCAAAAGGCAGGCTGTCGTTCAGTGTGGAGGTTAAAGGGGGAGGCCTATGTTCAGCAGTGGACGTCTTCTGGCTGATGATGATGATGATGACTTTATATGTATGAGTATGTACCATGTTCTGACAAATAAATAATTTGATTTGATTTTACTAAGCCGATGTCTGTCTGTCCGTCTGTCTTTCGAACCGTAATAGATAGCCAGTCGAAATTTTCACAATATAATTATGTAATGTTACGACGGATTAACTAAAAATTTATAATAAAGTTACAAAGTAAAAGTAAAGGGATCTCCATACAACAAACGTATTTTTGTATTTGCTCGAATGTAAAAACAGTTATACGTACAAGCGTCAAACTTGGCATTATTATAGTACACTCTTTAAAATATAACAAAACAAAAACTGGCTAGCTACCACCCTTAAGTACAAAACCTGGTGCCAAGCACCTAACGGTCTGTTCCGACGGGCTCATTTGTGAGCTATTTCCTTATCCAGGCTAGATGTGTTTACCATTTTTAGGGTTCCGAACCTCAAAAGGAAAAAACGGAACCCTTATAGGATCACTTCGTTGTCCGTCTGTCCGTCTGTCTGTCCGTCTGTCAAGACCCTTTTTCTCAAGAACGCGTAAAGGTATCAAGTTGAAATTTATAATATATACTTGGGTCTACGGTTTCTTTCGGCTTTAAAAAAATTAAAGTTGTTAGTTTACGCAATCAAAAGATATGAACGTTTATGTCGCATATTTTGCGATTTCACAGGGAAATCAAAACTTATAGGGTACTTCCCGTTGACCTAGAATCATGAAATTTGGTAAAAAGCAAGGTCTCATAGCACATATATAGGAATAAATCTGAAAGTTACAAATTTTAAGTTATATCATTTAAAAATTATTATTTTGCTATAACAAACTTACATTTTGTAGTTGGAATGTATAGAATAAACTAATAGTCAACTACAAAGTTAAGTTTGTCTTTCAATATTTCAACTTTAGGTTTTTTTTGGACTCGCGTGCTGAGGGTTCTGTCCAACGGAACCCTCAGAGCACGAGTCCTACTCGTACTTGTCCGGTTTTTTTTTACTATTCTGTCACTTAACATCAGCCTGTCGACCATCAAAACTTTTTTTTATTTGTTTGTAGACCAAAAGCTAACAATATGGAGACATTCTTTATCCCTAGGGGGTCTGGTTTGGAATAGATGGAACAAGCCGAAAAGATTTATCCTTGAACACTAATGGATTACATAGTATGTAGAGATAAGCCAGAAATATACGTTTTAGTCAGGCACTCCAGAGAATAGTATCTAAAACACTGTCAATTCCAGTAATTTCTGAAAAACTGTAATGCCTTTTCTCTGTATCTTGGTTCCCCACAGAGAGCATCAATCATGCCGTGAAATAGGCCTTACATTACCCTACAAGTGTTGAAAGGTGTACTTGCGTAACACAAAGGTTTACCGAAGAGTTGACTGGGGAAATGTCACCATGTTTCAGTATGAAGGGCAAAGTGTTTTGGCCTTTGCTAAAGGTTAACAGTGGCGAATTATTCTTAGGAGGAAGCAGTAGTAGTTCCCACTGTTTACAATTTTGTTTAATTGTTACTCGCTTTTTTATGCCGTCGACTATAGGTTCTTACGTCAAATGAACCGCTCGAGCCAAAGTTATCTCGTTAAACAAGTTATAGAATCATATTTTACAAACAGTACGTTGATAAAAAAGCGGAAAGGTGGAGACTGCGAAGCGGAAGGCACAGCGTTGGTAGGCCTCGCACTAGATGGACCGACGACATCGGGAGAGGAGCGGGCATCCAGTGGATGCAGATGGCAGGCTGTCGGTCAATGTGATGCTCTAAGGGGGAGGTTTATATTCTGCAGTGGTCGTCTTCTGGCTGATGATAATGATGAAATTTAAAAAAAAAACTACAAAACTTCACTTTTATTTTGAAAGACTAATTCAATAATACATCACTTTACATGTCACCATATTGTATTTATGACGTCAACTACCTAGTGATCATCTCTTAACATAAATAAACCTATCGACGCCTCATTTAGATTACAGGTGGGATAAACATGCAGACCATTTAAAACAATCTTTTGCTTTAAGTCGTCGCGTAAAAATTACATTTACTTGCAAAACCATTACTCCTGTTTTTGACTGAAACCCCCAAACTCCTTGTTTCACAACAAAATTAATCGATGTCTCACACAATAACCAAAAAATTCTTGGCGCGTAATTTATGTCTGAACAATTTTGGCGGGAGGCGCTAATTCATCATGGGAGCGCGGTGACAGAGCAAAAGTGCGACTGGATGAGTGCTTTTTGTGCTTTCGCAATTTGTGCTGAGGAATTAGCTTATACGCAGTGGAAGGGATTACGCTCTCGCTGGTATTCCTATGTCATGCTTACGAGAACGATGGGGCTCGCGTGAACGCTCGCTGGGATATATTTTGTATCTTTATTGGACCGTTTGCATCTTCGTTCTTGTCATCATTATCATCAGCCAGAAAACGTCCACTGCTGAACATAGGCCTCCCCCTTTAACCTCCGTACTGAACGACAGCCTGCCTTTTGCATCCACTGGATGCCAGCGACTCTTGTACGAGAGATGAATTGTATCATGCATATAAGATTCGTCAACATGATGTGTGCGAGATACAACGAATATTGATATCAAATTAAACCAAGTCTTCGACCATGTGTGTGTTACCAGTGATGACTCTTTTTGGAAGTCGGTTAAAAACAATGATCCATCTCTATTACACCTCAATTGTTTTGCTACTAAATTCCGCACCCTGCTCATCACTTTATCTCACATTTCTGCTCATCACACATTTCACGATAAACTATATTGTGTTATTTCAAACGCTTTATCGACTAAGGTGCGATACAGATAAATATATTACCAAACATACAGGTGTATATCTATAAGGAATATCGTCTTTTAACGTGTCCCATTCAATATGAATGAAAGAAAACCTTCCCCGATTCCTCGCCAGCGCTGTGGCCCAGGTTCTATTCACCGCAGACGAAAAAAGTACACGCCCTAATTGCGAGAGAGGCTTTCAAGCTTGCACGGAAAGAAAAAAAGTCTCGAATCAAGAGTATATCTATTGGTCAAGAATAATATGGTTTCATATATGGGGAAAACAATATTTTCTTGAATAAAGCAATTTATTGTTTTAGTTGATAAGCTCAAATCAACATTTTAATGTCTCATATAAAGATGATATATTATCGATAGAAGAATTAAGCAATTTCTTCATGCAAGAGGACACGGTTTCTTGTTCTTCAAGACTCACAGTTTTCTTGAACAAAGACAGTTAAAGTTTTTGATGCATACCTATTTTATTTTTAGAGTAAGACAAAGCAATTTTTATAGAAAACATAATAATCTTCTAATAAAATAATCGAATTCTCCGCTCAGAATGCAAAAGTCTTAAATGAACAAAATCTTAGTATTAGTAGAAGATAATAGTATTTTTCAATTGAGACAATAAGTTTTATTTTAAATACAGTTTTAGTTCTAAAGCAAGATTGTGATAATTATGTTGGAGACTGTTTCATCTTGTTGAGACCGCACATCATTTTAACTTGAGAATTGGCGTTGTTTAACTCAAAACATGCTTAATTGAATGAAGATTCGATCACATCTTAAACCCAAACAACTGAATGTTAGTACAATGCAACAGTTATTAGAAAGAAATAGCCTTTTAATTTGAGTCAAAAATTGTAACAGCTTCTACTGAGAATTCTGTTGTTTAAACTAATCATAATATTTCTTAATTTAAGAAACTTAAAATTTTATACTGAATAAAATTTCTCTCCTTTCAATACTTTCTACATTTTATTTGAATAATGTCATTTACTTTTCTTTAGTATTTTAAATCTTAAGCAGAGACTAATACTACTTCTGAACTGAGAATATAGATTTTCAAGGTGAGATTATCAATGTTCTTTTCTTGAATAACCAGGGATTTCATACTAAAACTAAATTGATCTCTGTTTAAATAATAACCTTTTCTTGTCCTAAGATTTTTTATGTCCAGTCAAGAATAAAAATATTTTTGAATTGAAAATGCATACTCTTAAGTAAAGTATTTCTTTATCTTAACCTTAAATAACTGAGAATCTTCTGCAAAGACAAAAGTTCTTAGTTTGAATAATGCCTTTTACTTGCCTAAAGAATGTTTGATTTTAAGTAAAGACTGTTGATGTTTTGATATTAAGAATGTATCTTCTTAGGGAGAGTATGGTAATATTCTTAGTCTGAATAATTGGGGGTTTCAGATCAAAAACAGATTGATCTTAGGCGAACGATTTCTGTGCGTTATTTGAAGAATATATTTGCTTCTATCAAGATGTTTTGTTGCTTCAAGTAAGTAATTTCTAGATTTGCATTAATAATTCTACTTCTCAGATGAAACTAATAATTTTTTTAATTGGAAAGTAGAAAGTCTCAAAGCAAGACCATAATGAAACACAGGGTTACGCAAAAAGGGTGTACTATCCCGAAAGGGACTCATAGTACTCATCATTATGAATAACTTTTACTCCGGGGGCTACCCTGATTTCGCGAAAAACCACAGCTGTTCCATACATTTCGTCGAGCTTCACTGACAGTTTTATATGGAACAGCTGATATTTTTATCGCGATTTCGAGGTTAACAACAAAGTAAAAGTTGTTCATAATGAGTACTACGAGCCCCTTTTCAGGTTAATACACCCCTTTCGCGTCATCTTGTGTTTCATTCTGGTCTTGCTTTGAGACTTTCTGTCATCTATGCATATTGACAAAAGCTGAAATGCAGTGCTTATAGAGCAATACATTCTGGTATTGCTCTATAAACACTTGACACATTTGAAAACCAATACATACAACATAGCAGAATTATCAATACAATCGATTTTAGCTCGATTTAGTTACGACTTACGCCATGGATCAATCTTATTTTAACCCTGACTTTAAATTAAAATAAGTTGTCATTTATCAAAATATTTATTATTATAATACTATATTTTTAAACACGTCATACACACAATCTTAATTCTTAACTTAGGTATATACAATAAAATTGTTCAAAAATATAAGATCAAAAACATAGTAGACTTACAAAAAAGATGCAGTTTTTAAGGGCGTGCTCGCCTGCAATATAAGCTATCCATTTCGCACGTTTTAGAGATAACATCTAATTTTGGCAAAGGTATCACATAAAAAATCTTAAAAAACTAACTTTTCCGATATCTTCGCCAAAATCTGATATATCAGTGTGAAAATTGCTTTATAACATTTGTAATTTTTTCTGAATAAAATTACTATTTAATTTTACTGTTTTTATACAAACATCCTGATTATTTATCTTGACAAAACGTTTAAACTGTGCAAAAGAGAAAGCAATGAGGGCCTTAATGCTATGAAACGGGACTTACATACTAATACTGCAGCCTTAACATATTAATATTGTGGAAGACTGGTTCAATAACAATATTTTCGAATTGACATATCGAATCAACGCACGAAATAAAAAAAAAATACTCTATTGCCCACTTTTTAGTTGGCCTTAAAGCTATGAAACGGGACTGCAGCCTTAACATATTAATATTGTGGGAAATTGGTTCACTAAAAATATTTTCGTATATACATAATAATATTTAATCAACACACGAATTAAAAAAAATACCCTATTGCCCACTTTTTAGTTGGCCTTAATACTACGAAATGGGACTGCAGCCTTAACATATTAATATTGTGGGAGACTAGTTCACTAAGAATATTTTAGAATTTACATAATTATTTAGTCAAAACACGAATAAAAAAAACTCTATCGCCCACTTTTTAGTTGGCCTTAAAGTTATGAAACGGGACTGCAGCCTTAACATATTGATATTGTGGGAGACTGGTTCACTAAGTTTTTTTTTTTAATTTACATATTTAGTCAACAGACAAATATACTCCACGAAAGTTATGGTAGTTAATAGATTAAATTTTGGTGGAAACCAGGAAAATAACAAATAAATCTTTTAAAAAATAAGACCGGAATATTAGTATACTTTAATATTCCGGCCTTATTTTTTAAAAGATTTATTTGTTATGGAAATCAGTTTCCACTCTGGTTCTGTTGGTTGTGGTTCTGAAAACCACGTCAGCGTGGTTTTCACACATTATTAATATCTGAACGGGTGTTATTCACGATCCGGCCTAATATAACGTGAGTAACACCCGTTCAGATATTAATAAGGTCAGGTTTTTTTTTGGCCAACTTTTATTTTCCAAATGGTTCCCCGAACACACCCGTTCGGCTTATCTAACCTTCTACGGCATAACGCCTTGCATAAATAAATAAACTTACATCAATATCAACAATGAGATTCTCGATGCACTCCAGTGTCGAAAATTTTGTTTTTCTGTCGAGTCTCCCTTATGGAGGGATGAGATGACAGGAGTTTCATTTTATCTGGAACCTTCCGATCTGAAAAATAAATGCGAAAAATTATACATAGGTACTTATACTACCCTATACACATAGGGCTAGTGGCTGGCTAAGTGGCTACCATGCTGTGTTGTAGTAGATAGGTACCGAAAAAAGTATGTACCTAACTCACCATTATCGGTTTCCTGTGTTATGCCTTCGTATAAACTTGCCAATGAATCATATTTATTTGTATTAGTAAATTTCAAACTGATAATTGTATTTATAAACGTTTGCCACTTTGTATAAAAATTCAAAGTATTTTCCTTGTACTTTTCTTCGATATCCAAATTAATCTGAAATCACACCACACTGATTAATATTATATATGCGATATTTTGCGTTTAAGTTTGTTATCACAATAGCACGGATTGACACACATGCTACATTTTTAGCAGCTTCACGCACTAAGATTTAAAAAATATATAAACTGTTTAAACAACACCCAGAGATTCTTGAAGAGATAATAATTGTCTTGTTTTTAGTTTACATATTGAGAATAATATTGTTTTTCACTTACTTTACCACTAAATGAGTGAAACTGCTATCAAAACTAATAAAAAAACATACCTACCTATACTCAATGCAATAATTATAGTTAGTTGGCTAAATAATAGTTATTTTTACCAGTATACATCCAAATCAAATTTGGATGTATACTGGTAAAAAAAAAAAAAAAAATGAAATACTAATTATTAGTAGGTGTAACTTACCATGTGCAGTAAAATATTATATTCTTCAATTTTGGATTTAACCAAAAGTCTGTGGCCAATTAAAGGGCATAGCTCCTTGAGAAAATCATCACTTAGATGTTTTAGTTGGTATTGCTGAATTACATTTTCTGGAAGAAAAAAAATATATTAATAATCAATGTCATCATCTCAGCCGTAGAACGTCCAATGCTGGCCATACGTCTCCCCCATTGACTTCCTAGAGTGGTTTGAAGCGAAAACTTACCTTTAAATCTGTCTATAACAGACTCCGGAACTCCCCATTTGTGCAATATAACTTCTATCGAAGTTTCATCATCAGCCATCTGCATTAATATCACAACAAACGAATAAGAAGGTTAATAATCACAAAGTAAACTGTAACAGTAGAAAATGAAACAACACACGATCACACGATTTTTTGCAGAGACAACTTACGATAGTTTTTTTGGTTCAATTCAATTCTTGGTGTACGGCGAATATGGATCACAACAGCTCTGCTTAATAAATTACATTAATTGGAATTTATATTAAAAAATATTCGATACGATTCACAACCCCACTTGACGCGACAGGACAAATCAGAGAATTGGCGAATACAGGGTTGCCAGCTCCGAAACATTTTCCTTTATAAATGGTAAAAATTCTTTAAATGAATTTAAAGAATTTTTACCATTAATCAAAACATTAAACGACTAAATTAAAATTATAATCGAATGAATCGAAGCGATTAGAGAGCTCGAGTTGACAGCTCTCAGGGTTTTGTATAATATGCGCGAATGGGTGATCGATCGGTGGGCGAACTTCGGTGATCGCACGTGACTATTTTGGGCGGGCCTGACTCGTACTTGGTCCGTTTTTTTTGTTAGGTACCTATACTACAGATTGTGCACTATAATAGTACCAAGTTTGAGCCTTGTACTTATTACCGTTTTTGAGATATGAAAAATACAAAAATACCTTTTCAAATATGTTATTTTGTATGGGACCCTTCATTTTTGACTTTTTGTTGTTTTTGTTTAATCCACCGTATTCTGTAAAAAAATCTGCCAGCTTTATTACCTACGGTTCACGAGATGCAACCGTTTAAAGGTCAGACAGACAGACAAACACCGGAGACTTAGTAACAGGGTTCCGTTTTTACCCTTTGGGTATGGAACCCTAAATTACTAATTACTAACAGATCGTATATTACAGACGTTGTTTTAAACTATCACGGTTGTTCACTAAATTTATATGATTATTTACGAGAATACTATACGCAGTGATACAGTGAGTGTGTTTTGTCGGGACTTGTGTTTTGTTTGAGTTGGAGTTCCAGTGATAACCGTAGCAAAAGACTAAGAAAGAGGGTAGATCGTTATGTCTGCACCTAACTTTTTAAATGTTCGACTAATCACCCGCATACCTCAGTCTTCCCGTGAACATGGTGCATGTAACTGCGCCGAAATATCGGGAGCTTATTCCACAACCTTACCACGGTAAATATACCGTAAATAATCTTATAACTTTATTACGGTCATGTACAATACATGGGGATTTTACCCTGCAGTTCAAAATGGAGCGAGTACTCACTTCTTTAGTGCGTGAGGGTAGATAGACGTGCGGAACGCTATCTATCTCTTTCAAATGAACTGTCTCAATATCTGTATCTACACTATTAGGTACACACTATAATTTACACTTCAACACACGTTTTATAAGGAGGTAAAGTTTGTGAGTTTGTGTGTAATGAGCAAACTCCAGGACTACTGGTCCGATTATAAAAAAATATTTCACGCATAGAAAGCTCCACTATCCCTGAGTGACATATTTGGCTATGTTTTGTTCACAGCGCGGGTGAAGCTGCAGAAGAAATCTAGTTTACAATAAAGTAACATAAATGTTCAGTGAAACCAATCACAGGAATAAAAGCTGATACGTTGTGTTGTATATTTTCAGTACGTGTTAATAAATTGCGGTCAGTATTATAAACATGGATGAATTGTACGACCTGATATTTGTACCTGTATTATTGGTTGTGCTTACCTAGTCATGATCCAAAAAACTCTTTCACGAATACAAAGATACACTCTCCTCGAGTGACTTAGATTATGTTTTATTGACAACGCAGGTGAAGCTAGAGGGTTATAATCTCAAGGGTGGTCCAATATAAATTAATTATTCCACCCATAAGGGTAGAAAGCAGAGTAATCTTTCAAGTTAAACAATAGTCGGTTTTTTAGTTTTTTTAACCTGGGTATTATTTAAACTGTTCTGTTTCTCACTTTGATTGCGAAGAAATAGTTTCTTAATATACTTTTAGGTATTAATGCACATTCTCTTCTGAAAACTCGCACTTTCCTTAAAACTAGGGAATTTATTTTAGATATGACAACACTCATTCGTCCCCCCCATCCTTCCGTTGCCGGTTTAGTCACATACTCTATTAGTCAAGACATTCGAATTACATCTAAGAATCAATTATTCTTGGATGAAGAAACGCGACTTTCAACTTCTACTAGTTATAGATAAGTTAATACCTACTAAGTAGAATTTTAAAAATATATAAGGAGTTCACAATTGAATGGCTTATAACGTGTAACAATTGTACATTTTTTGAGTTGGTCGGCTTTTACTCGTTATATTATAATAAAGCCTACTTATCCGTGATAGAGAGCCCTATGATAATTAAATTACTATGGAACCCAGATGGAGATATGGAAAAAAAATTCCTTATCAAAACGCGTTAAGGTTCAATTTTGCAATAAAATCTACAGCTGACTACTGATAAAACGATATTTCAGATTATATAACTAATATCAGCTAGTAGTCAAGTCAGCCATAAAATTACTGCAGATGCCTTAAAATTCAAAACCTAATAGTAAACCACCAAAATTAAAGCGTATTTAGTGAATAAAATTGCTTTTCAAGTTTAGACACCTAATATTCAATGAAAAATCATAGCGACAGTGCAAATAGATGATCGTAGATCATAGGCATCCTAAAACGCAGTTAGTTCGTACGTTTGATTATTTAACTATCAGAGATCAAAGATTCTGTTCAATGGTAAATTCTACCGCTATTTACATAAAAATAAAGTCTGTAAAGTTTGAGCACTGGTGCAGGGCTGACAATCGTTTTTTTACCTACTCGAGTTATCGTCGAACAAACATAGGTAGGTATAAAATACGAACTCCGATTTGTCCCCTTAGACTAAAAGACTTTCGCTTTATTTTATTTAGTGGCCTAAATATATTTAGCATAATGGGGATTCTTAGTAAATTCGCGGTGTAAGATCCAGATAAAAGTATCTAGGTTTTTTTTTATTAACTGGAGAAAAATTTCAATTCTTTGAACTTTAAAGAGTTATATAGAGGATAATATATATTTAACTAATGAAAAAAGTATAGATAAATTAACCCATACTATTATAGAATAAAATTAGGCATAAAATATATACACTTATTAAAGAAAATATTAATATGTTTTCAAATATTGGTTACATACGTTATTTCGGCTCTTACTTAAATATTCTTAACTTGTTTACAAACATTTATTTTATTAGAACAATATACGTTATTTGGAAAGTTAATTGGTATAAATGGGTTGATTATTTTACCTATTATCGAGTAATTAAAAATAAAAATTCTCAAACAAATAATTTGCATTCTTAGTTGAACAATCACATACTTGTTCCCAAAACACAGATAAATCTTGGCTGAAAACATAAGACGATCTTGCTTAAAGTTATTTTGTTTTTTAGTTTGACGCTAGTAGTTAAGTAATCCAATTAAAATTGTCTCAAACTAAACATGTATTTTCTTAGAATAAAATGTATGTCTATCTTATTTTGCATCATATGGGGATTCTTAATTGAAATATCCAATACTTATTCCCTCAAAACAGACAAATCATGGCTAAAAACATAAGACTATCTTGCTTAAAATTATTTTGTGTCTTAGTATGACGCTAGTAGTTAATTCAATAAAAATTGTCTCAAACTAAACATGTTTTTTTCTTATAATAAAATGTTTTTCTATCTTATTTTGTATCATATAGGGATTTTTAGTTGAAATATCCAATACGTATTCCCTCAAAACAGACAAAACTTGTTTACAAACATAAGACTATCTTGCTTAAAATTATTTTGTTTCTTAGTATGATGTTAGTAGTTACTTAATCCAATAAAAATTGTCTGGAACTAAACATGTATTTTCTTAGAATAAAATGTATGTCTATCTTGTTTTGCATCATATAGGGATTTTTAGTTGAAATATCCAATACTTATTCCCTCAAAGCAGACAAATCTTGGCTAAAAACATAAAACCATCTTGCTTAAAATTATTTTGTGTCTTAGTATAACACTAGTAGTTACTTAATTCAATAAAAATTGTCTCGAACTAAACATGAATTTTTCTTAGAATAAAATGTTTGTCTATCTTATTTTGTATCATATAGGGATTCTTAGTTGAAATATCCAATACGTATTCCCTCAAAACATACATATCTTGGCTAAAAACATAAGACTATCTTGCTTAAAATTATTTTGTGTCTTAGTATGATGCTAGTAGTTACTTAATGCAATAAAAATTGTTTCAAACTAAACATGTATTTTCTTAGAATAAAATTATTGTCGATCTTATTTTGTATCATAGGGATACTTAGTTGAAATATCCAATACGCATTCCCTCAAAACAGACAAATCTTGGCTTAAAACATAAGACTGCTTTACTTAAAAGTATTTTATTTCTTAGTTTGACGATAGTAATTACTTAATCCAATAAAAAATTTCTTAAACTAAACATTTATTTTCTTAGAATAAAATGTATGTCTATCTTATTTTGTATCATAGGGTTTCTTAGTTGAACAATCCACTTCTTATTCCCACAAAACAGGCGAATCTTGGTCTAAAACATTTAGTTACCTTGTTAAGAATTAAATCGATTCTTACTTTAATGCCAAAATACTTACTTAACCCAAAAAAAAATATCTTGAACCAAACAAGTGTTTTCTTAATAGGAAACGTAACCCTATCTTATTTTGAATCATTTTACATTATTAATTCAATACTTAAATTTACATCAAAATAAAAATATTTTTCTTCATACGAAATTTATTTTTCTCTAAATAAGACGTTCCTACTTTCCGATTTATGAGAATAATACATTATTTAAAGTAAGACAATATTTTTTTGAATCTAAAAGATATTCTTGAGTTAACAAGTTAAAAGTTTTAGTTAAAGTCAAGTTTCACAGGTTCTGAATCAAAGTTTTATAGTTCTTGGTCCTATACATTATTTTCTTACACTAAGATACAAAAAAATCTTAATTTGAAAAAAATATAAATTGTTTACCCAACACCCAGATATTCTTGAAGGAATAATAATTGTTTTGTTTGTAGTAAATATAATGAGAATAATATTGTTTTTCGCGAAGAGTATCAGTTTTGTTGTTCTAAGACATTATTATTAATTCAAGCATTTATTTACTTGATATTAAACAATATTCCTGAGAATAAAAATATTCTTGGTCGGAAACAAATTTCGCGAGCATTTTTTTCCGTGTGGGCTAGAGATGTAGCGGTTGAATAAAGATCAATATTGCTTGTACCAGTTTTTTTATAATAGGCTTTCGTTTGGCCATCAACTCGCCTGATGTAAAGCGATGATGCGGCCTGCGGTGGAGCACGCTTGCATAGAAAATATCAAATTAGAATCGAAAGGCCATTTCGAAGGTATTTAAAAGCGTCGATTCTTTTGTACCATTATCTAAACTAAACTAATTTAACAGGATTAAAATAATCGGCATCATTTTTAATTTTAATTCGTCAGGAAAGGCTAACATCAATTTTAGAGCTATCAAATTTAGTATCTCTATCTCTACATAGTATAAATTAAAGTCGCTTTCCGCGTCTGTCTATCTGTCTGTCTGTCTGTCTGTATGTCTATATGGCCGCTAACTTCTCCTAAACCACGCAACGTATTTTGATGCGGTTTTCACCATCAGTTAGATACATTTTCACGGAAGGTTTATATATATAACTAGCGACCCGCCCCGGCTTCGCACGTAAATTACACCCGTGCGAAGCCGGGCGGGCGGGTCGCTAGTAGTTTATATAATGATACTACAGAATCAACGTCAATGTCTCTGTCACTAACTTTGAGTGTGTTTTGCTGCTTATGCAAAACTAATGAGCGAAATTCTGACTAAGTAAATTTGTGAAGAAATCATGACATTGTGGTGGTATTTACTGGTGCTCAGTTGGCTAGTGTCATGATTTCTAACTTTTTTCTATTGTTTCTTTGGGATTTCTTAGTATTTTGGTATCTAATTTGACTAAAGACTTAGTCTTATTTAAAATGGCGGTTGGAAACGTGTTGACCCGGGAGTCTCGGCAATAGTGCGAATAGTGGGGGTAGGAAAAAGATAATGCGGTAGGATGTTGGCAAGAGGGACTTTAGTCTGGCTTGAGCGTTCATAGCGAAAGCATTATTGGTCTGAAAATTGTAATAAGTAATAACAAAGAATAAGTATATGAATAAAGTTATATAAAAGTGAGAACTGGATTATGATTTACCACACTAGCTATCCTCAAATAGATTTATTGTTCATTATAGACTCAGCAATAATGAAGTTTAGAAGACAGAAAAAAATATTGCTTTAGAAACATAATTTTGAATAATATGTTCTGAATTAACACATAGGCTACTTTTTATCATCATCATCATCATCTCTATTTTTGATTACCACGCGGGTGATACCGCGGGACACAGCTAGTATTTAACAAAACTTGAAGATATTTCTATATACTTGACACTGGCAAATGCACAAGACGCGCGACGCCTAAATCCTCTCAAGAGAAAAGAAAAAAACTCTACTTAAAACTACAGTCCTTTTTCGCCATCGCGCGAGTTGGTGGCCAAAGGTAAACCCAACCTAAGTAAAAAAAAGACTTACCCGTGGTAGTAACAGAAATAATCTCGATTGTTCTAAAATCAACTCGATTGACATAAATCATGCTACGCTGTTCGAAGAACCTGGATTCCAAACGACAGTAAAAAACAACACTCGCTACTTCGAAGGCTCCTCACGTTCGTCGCTTCTTTCTCCCTCCAGTTTGAGGCCGATACTCCTGAATGACAAATTAGAATATTTCACAAAGCACGAAATTGCTTCGGCGAAATATTTTATTGAAGCCTCCCCTCACGAGTAGATATTACAATTTATACGAAGGTATAGAAGTTGCGACTGTGTGCTAATCCAGATTTTATTTCCTTGTTATTTATTGAATAGCAGCGCGCTTTCAGCAGTTTTTTTATCCTACAGGAACTGTTCTTTTTTCGGGATAAAAAATAACCTACATGTTAATCCACAGTGACAGAGGGTTACGCGGAAAGGGAGTGCCAAGCCGAAAGACGTCCATAATTATAGGGGTTCATTATGCAACAACAAACAGGGGAATCACTTTTACTACGGAACCAACCCTGAATTCGAAAAAAAAAATCAGCTGTTTCATAAAAAACGGTCATTCACACTCGATAAAATGTATGGAGCAGCTGAAGTTTTTAATTCATACTTGTACACTAAGTAAACATTAAAACAAAGCAGGGTTACCACTAGTCCCGATTCAGCCGGGACAGTCTCGATCTTTATGATATTGTCCAGCGTCCCGATAACCTGTTGTTTTGTCCCGACTTTTTTAACGTGCGATGATCGCACAGTAACACAGCACAATGACGCGTCGAAAAAAATAAGCCTCAAATAAAAGACCGTTCCTTTATTTCCTAAAATTTTTGCAATTTTTCTCCAAAACGATGACCACCCGATTTCCAAAAAGGTGGCAACACTACAATACAATACAATAACTCTTTAACTCTCTAACATAAACATTACAATAAAAATATTATCTAGGCTTGTTTTTTCTCTAAATCCAAGTGAATGCTAACTGGTCCCGTTGTCCCCAGGAGATCGAGCACTGCTACTATCACGGCACGGTGAAAGACTACCCTGGAGCCTCGGCTGCCTTCCACACGTGTAACGGCGTCTCCGGAGTCATCCACATCGGGAACGAGACCTTCGTCATTCACCCCTTCTACGGGGGTGATCTTTCGGTCAGTGTCGCATGCTTAGAAGCCGTCCTAACCTTAAGGCTGCTTTTCCACCAGAGATGTGCTATGCAGCTAAGCTATGAGGTAACGCTAAGCTACGAAACTTTGTGACCGTTTCCACTAATGCTAAGAGGTATAGCCGAGCGGGTGAGATGAGCTATGAAGATGCGTGACTCGAGCTACATGACATCTACTCAGCTCTGTACATAGCTACACCACTCGCGCATCCGTAGCTGCCATCTCTAGAACGCATCCCTCTATATACAAAAAAATCCTAACTTTATTGAACCCGTTTTCACCAGTGCTAAGCTAACCTAAGCTATGAAAATAAAGGTTCCTTATTGGTGGATGTCAAACCATCCGTAGCTACATAGCGTAGTGCATCTCTGGTAGGAAAGCAGTTTTATTCCAGTCTTTAGTTTATGGCGTATCTAAGTAAGCAGTTTTGAGCAGAGCAGAGGAAGGCTGGCAAAAAAATTGACGTGACTTTATTTGATTCTATTTTGCATTCTTCTATTGGTCAACATATCATCGGTCTCGTACACTGAATTTTAATGGATACTGGGCTATATGGGCCTGAATTCGTCGCAACGAAGTCGAAGAACGCTTCGCAACTAATTCTAAGAACGCGTTGCAACGAAGTCAAAAAATGCGTCGCAATGGTCAATTCTGATGCTAGCTTAAAATCTAAACATACAAGGAATGAGAATTGATCTTGACTATTCAAAATTTTGGCAATATAAAATTAAAGTAAAAAGATAGACCCAATAACAATTCACGAAAATACAAAGATTTTTCCATAGACTTTTTTTTTTACTATTTTTTTTTTTTTTTTAGTTTCGGCTTTGAAACAACTTTTTTCGTAATGTTTATAAAAGCAGGCGAAATGCAGAGTTGATTATTTGTTAACAAGAAAAAAAATAAGGTAAGTGAGATACATAACTAGGTATGCATAGTTAGTTTATACTTTTATACATGTATACAAGTGTATATTTAATACTCATTTTAGAATTACCTAACTAATACCCATTAGATATGTTATTTACATAATTAGATATATGTAAATTAAACTGACAAGTATTGTAATTGTATAATTAATGAATTATCAATTAACAACATCTGGTATCTCATTAACTATACATTAGTGCTCTTTGCAACAATAATACCTATTACATAAGGCATAAGTATTTCAGTTGATTGAATCAGGCGTTACTTTGCGGAAGTCCATTTTTAATACGTATATGTCGAATTTCTAGTGTAATTCCGTTTCTACTTCGTTTCGAGTACAATAAGGAAAAAAAAAGAAAAGTATTTCATTCTAGATACTTACTTGATATTAAAAGAGACCGCAGGGAAACGCTGGATGCAGGCCGCTTCCAACCGGCCCTTTTGGAGATCGATGGGGGAGGCCTATGTCCAGCAGTGGACGTCCTATGGCTGACATGATGATGATGATGATGACTTGATATTATGTACTTTTACATAATACAATTAGTTTTTTTTTTATATTTTAATAATGAGCAAACACAGGCTTGGACGATTTTGTCCACGGTGAAAATGTATATAAAACATTGTGGTTTAGGGTCCATGCTCTCTCTTTCTCTCTCTTTCTCTCTCTCTCTGAAAGAAAATATATGACGCAGCAGTGGGAACATGATGGGCCGGTAATGATGATGATGATGAAGCTTATTACTACAACGAAAAAATTGGAATTGCAGCGCAAGTTAGTAAATTTCCTCAATGTAATCCTCTTACAACATAGTACATACGCATTTTTTTTTAAATTAACTTTTAAATTAATATTCACTAAAGTTATATGATTATTAACGGAATATTTACCGTGGTAAGGTTGTGGAATGAGCTCCCGATATTTCGGCGCAGTTACATGCACCACATAAGTTACATGTACAAGAAAAACATGTTCGTCTTCCCGTGAACATGGTGCATGTAACTGCGCCGAAATATCGGGAGCTCATTCCACAACCTTACCATGGTAAATATCCCGTTAATAATCATATAACTTAAGTGAACAACCGTGATAGTTTAAAACAGTGTTTTGAATGTTTTATTCGCAATTAACTATCCAAAACATTAAGGTAATATACCTTGATTGTAATTTACCTCAAAATCGTTGTAGCTATTATTATTGATGCCACTAATTCCATCGTCCTCGACCGCGAAGTCCTCGCCAACACTAATTACTATGTATTTGCTAATTAAATAATGCTAAATTAGCTAAAACAAGCAATTTGAGTTCGCGGTAAGTACACGTGTTGAATTTTGGATGCGACATAATGTAATCCTCAGTGCTGTTAATGGGGTTCAAATTGTATATCGTCGCAAGAAAGGCAGAATTCCTGAAGCGCCAAAATAGGCATATTGAGTTATATAGATATTCGGAATCAGCGTTTTTTTCTGCGTCGATCAGTCTGGGTCCCATAGCGATACGAGCACTATTTTGGCGTTTCAGTAAAAGGAAAAAAGGGGGTTTTTCGTCAACCAGAGTCCTTAAACGACACTTTTTTGTCATTTTATTCGTGCCTGTCACCTAAGTAATTTTGTTTTCCTGCAATAAATTACCAGTAAATTTTAAGTAAATTTGGCTTCCGGCAATTTAAAAGCTAATATTTTAGAGTAATAAGTAATTGTGATTGCTATAAATATTTGAATCAAATGGCGGTTAAGAAATTTTGCTTTACTGTAAATTGAAGTCATTTTTACTTAAGCGCCACTATATCACAAACCAGCAGTCCATTTATTATGGTTTGTACTTTTGGACATAGAAAATGAAAAATTAATAAAAGTTTACCTTGACGTCATCGAAATTCTTGTGCTGGGAAAAAAGTTATGAATTAAAAACGAAAAAAAAAAAACTTAAAACGGCTTTTTCTCGAAATGGTAAATGACCATTTCGAGAAAAAGCCGTTTTAAAGTTTTTTTTTTTTTGGAGCTTCAGTAAATTTGCCTTTCCTGCGACGATATAATGGGAGTGATATTGTATTGCGATAGTAAACTTTAACTTTTATAAAAGAGCTGCTAACAAGCAAGTGGTCCACCTAATCATCATTCATTTGCCTTTCATGTTCCTACCACCTGCAAAAAGACCGCAGGGAAACGCTGAATGCAGGTGTCCAACCGGCCCTTTTGGAGATCGATAGGGGAGACCTAATCTATGTCCAGCAGTGGACGTCCTATGGCTGAAATGATGATGATGATGATGTTCCCACTGCTGTAACGCAAGTCTTCTCTTGGAGAGAGAGGATGGGTTCTAATCCACCATGCTGGCCCAGTGCATGTTGCTTAATGTCATTTATGTCTTTGAAGTTTTGACGTTCTACCGGTTTCCTCACTATTACCTTCAGCGAAACCACCCAGCCACTGCCGTCACACCCGTGCACATGACGTGTTTGTACACGGACGAGTCGGTGCTATTCACACTAGTTCATAGGGCAGGTCTTTACCTATATAAATATATTCATTATGGTTACAGTTAACGTAAGCAAAAAAATTATAAATAATTTTAAAGCCTGGATTTATCAAACGCTTATGTATTACTAGCTGCGCCCCGCAGTTTCACCGGCGTACAATACAATACAATATTTCTTTATTACACACCGAAAATACAAATTAAACTTAAACGCGCGCGCGCGCGGCGTAGTGATGACAAATGGTGATGATGATGATGATGATGATGAAAAATAGTCTATATCATGCAAAAAATCAGGTCGGACCGTTGCTCTGTTGCTCCGTGAAAGAGGAACAAACTAACCAACAAACTTTTTACATTAATAATATTAGTATGATACATTATTATTTGGGTGCTTAAAATGACGAGATTTTCTTGACCACAATCTTGCCTGATGTAAAGCGATAATGCGGTCTACGTTGAAGCACTCATGCCTAGAAGAAAACCGATTCACTCGTGATTTGAAGACACCCAGATTGTAACCACCGGGGAACACCCATTCAGGCAACGCATTTCACAGACTAGCAGTTCGCACAATAAATGTGGAATCAAAGCGCTTCTTAAGGGATTTCGGAATTTCAACCATAAAGCGGTGACGATTTTTCGGGCCCGCTCTGGCAGTCCGATAGAAAAATGGGCAGGAGGGAATTAGATCATGCAGATCCGATGCATCCGATAAAATGTATCCTCCGAAATGTATCCGATAAAAAAACTATAGACTAGCAACTTTACGTTAATGCTCAAGACTAAGAAGCTTAGTCCGAACTAAGGATTCGATTAAGGATTCTTATAGAACAATACAAAAACCCTACCTTCAAAAAATTTCGGCCTATATTTCTCAACGTTACTTAAAAACAGGTTAATATTCATACTTTCAAAGATTTTAAACATCCAAACTTCGGTCATAAAGCTCAATATTAGCGCAAATTCCACACTTACCCGAGCAGCTTCTGTTTGTACCCCATAATTATGTTTTAACGTCTTCCACATTAAACATTTTATGCGGCCACGGCTAATTAAGAGCGAAGTGGGGTTAAATTATGCCTCTCTACCTATATACCCGCGCCGTGTGGGCTTATAAAAACAGATTCATCGTTCCTGGCGGACGGACTATTTTTATATAATAAACGAGTTTTTCTTCATTGAATAATGATTAGATATCTCATCTCAAAGCAATCCTATAACACTGTTTATAATACTCTCTATATCTTTTTTACATGTAATGTTACATTTCATGTTAGCAAGTTGTCTTAAAACTTATGGTAGATTTAATTAGACAACTAGTTTTAGCTTGAAACTTCGTCAATTTCTCACTGATGAAAATTGTGACTAGATGAATCATCATCATCATTATTTTCAGCCTATCATGTTGCCACTGCTAAGATACAGGCCTTATCTCAGAGAGAACGGATGCGCCCTAATCCACAATGCTGGCCCACTGCATTTTGGTGAATTTCATAAATGTCCTTGAATTGTTTTTTTTTAGGTTCTTGGGCAAACTGGTTCCATCACGATGTTTTCCTTCGCCGCTTTTGAGCGATAGCATTAAAACCACCCCGATGGGTCGATGACATCAGGCCTATCGCAGGTCATACGTGGATGAGATTAGCCCGAGACAGGAGGCCTATACCCAGCAATGGGTTGATACAGGCTGACAATGATGATGATGATGATTAAAACTGCACATAATTTATTTAAGTACTATATAAATCACTGGTACAGGCTGAATATCGAATATCGGGTGCCGTCAGATTCTAATGCGCACATGCAAACTCGGCTACCATGGCCCTCTCCAAAAAGTATTGTTAGCCTAAATGGCCAAAACTAGTTAGGTAAATAACAGTAATTTTTATACTTTCGCGATTTGAACGCAAGTGTACAAACCGCGGTGTAGGTGTAGGTACTAGAACATTTACCGATACAGTCAGTCTTGTGTGTCATAGTGCCAACCCTTCGATTTTTCAAGTTCAAGTGAGGGTAGGAGAACAAAACACCCTCTCCTCTCGCCGGACTCACCCGCAGTTTTCAGTCAGCTCGTGACAACGGCCATCGTAACATGGTTGAACCGTCGAGCGAAAGGTACCTATTTTTACCAAAAAAACATTTAGTAAGTCCCGATAAACATTTAAAACATAGTTGAATAACTTCTCTAATATTTACTAAGTACTTGAGTAAGTCCTCGTTCAGTTGAAAACGTTTAACAGCGGAGCTTGAAATCTTGATCCTCGGCCCTCGTCTAAAGTTCTAAATTCATTAAGGCTTCTTTGTAGACAGCGCAAAAAATGAACGCGAGCAAAAAGGTCAAAATCCGAACCCTTAAAATTCATCACAAAAAATTACGTTCTATCACAAAAAAATTACGCAAAATGAGGACAATACTTCTCGCTGTAAAGGCTTCTCGGCACGTTCAAATTAGGCTTATTACGTAACAATTAGGGTGGTTAAATGGTAAAAAATAACTTTTTCACTAAAATTTCATCTCGGCCTGTTTATAATTTACGAGATCGGCCTTTAATTAAGTTGTGAAATTGTAATTATAATTTTGTTGGAAAGATTAGGTTCTCTTTTTGTAGAGCGCGAGGTTTTTTTAGTTTTAACTTTGTTTTTTTGCAAAATATCTTGGGACAACTATTGTGGATAGATAGAACAATATTACAGTTTCTTTTTTTTTAACGGGCAAGCGCCTTTATTAACTATACAAAATACAAGCTAAAACTTAAACTACAAATACAGTTAGACTGCCCATAGACCGTTGAAGGTCTAAAGACAATCCAAATGCTCAAGCCCACTACCAGTTGGCAGCGTACCCAGCATGCTGGCGGCATTACCACGTTGAATGGCAATGCTTATGCGTTGAGCCAGAAACACGCCAGCATTTTGGTCACGCGTCGCATTAACCAGGCGCTCTGAAAGATTTAAGATTAAAAGATTGTTTCTTTTGCTCTGGATATAAATACTATACAGTTTGAAACTTTAAGAAACTTTAGTTTAACTTTTTGGTGAATCTGAAAATAGACATCTTTTCTATTATATCAATAAGTTGTATTCTCAGTAGATACAATTATGTGAAGTATCTCTATCTATACTGTAGTCAAAGTATACTTTTTTTTAATGCTCTAGTGCAGGGGTCGGCAACCTTATCTAGCTTAAGAGCTCATTCTAAAATAATTTTCTCCTGAAGGGCGCATAAATTATTGATGAAAATCATATGTTACACAAAGACAAAAAAAGATGTTTATTGCATGAGCCATCATCATCATCAACATTTCAGCCATAGGACGTCCACTGCTGGACATGGGCCTCCCCCATCGATCTACTAAAAGGCCAGTTGGAAGCGGCCTGCATCCAGCATTTCCCTGCGGTCTCTTTTAGGTCGTCCACCCATCTTATGGGTATGAGGCATACATAGACAAACAGTCAAATATAATATGTAACTAGATGTTACAAATAAAAAAATATATGAAAAAAGTCACTTATTAATAAAGTGATACCTGGCCTTGCGTTTCTGCAGACAACTTGATGAAATATGGCTCATCATTTTGAAGTGCCTGTCCTCATACAATGGTCCAAATTTACATTTGTAATTCTGCTTCTATATTTTGATTTCAAGTGCTTCATTGTTAAAAATATGGATTCGCATGCGTACGTTGATACACTATACGCGTTTATTTTAAGGTGGTTCGATTTACCTATGGCGGGAAATTCAAATTTTTTACAGTTTTTTGGTCTTAGTAGCCAGGCCAGGTAATTATTTTTGAGTAACACAGTGTTTGCGCAAAATGTTGGCTGTTCTTTACATTATAATGTACAATTATTTAACAGTTACGCAACATATTACTTACATTTGTGAATAAACCGTTAGAAACAGCAAAATTTTGTTTATTCACAAATGTAAGTAATAATGGGCATTAGAAATAAATAGCTTTATATGATTTTGTAAAGAATAATAATCAATCTGCGCAAACATCATGGTTGTTTATAATAATTACCAGGCCTAGCTACAAGGACAAGAAAACTGTTTGAAATTTGAATTTCCCGCCATTTGTGCAACGAACCACCTTAAGAGATAATGCTTTATTACGGTGTGCCGTCACAAAAGGCTTGCTGACTTGTACAGAAAGCTAAAAGATTGCTTATTCAAAGTAACGATGTGATTTCTTGAAGGGCGCATCAAACGGCAACCGCGGGCGCATGTGCGCCCGCGGTCACAGCGTTGCCGACCCCTGCTCTAGTGCATAAAAGTTTTGATTTAGTGCACTAGAGCATAAAAAAAAACAGAACCTCTTTTATTTGTAATATATTTCATGTTGGAAGTTTGCTTCGGTCTCTAATATCAATCATAGATCAGTGTAAAGACCCAGAAATCACTTTCGTCTAATAAACAGATGTTTTGGCGCCAACGTGATAAGTAAACATGTCACCTCATTGTATAATTTTTCTAAACTGGCGTTATTTCGAGTGTTAATATGTAATAATGGTGGATTATTATTTATTAAGTATACGTGGACGTGCTTGAGTGTGGACAGGTGATAGTACAATGGGGTGAAATGTGTATTTTCATGTTGTTTCCAAAACTCCATAGAAGCATCTAGTAAAGCATTTATTACTGGGGCATACTTTTAACAATAATATACGGAAGACGAGGCGGTATGGCCTTAAATGGCTTTAGCCTGCTAAGTAATGAGCAAAACCAGACAAAAATCAAGCACAGTGTAATTTTTTTTACTGCCTACATTTAATTTTACGTACGTATTAGTTACCTAGTACCACAGATATATCTGTGCCTAGTACGTACGTATTTTAATTTCCCCGCCATTTTCTTGTCACAAAATACCTACGATAATTGAAATTAACTACAAAATTTAAAACTAAACAAGGATAAGAAAATAGAACCAAAATATTCTCTCTACCTATTTAAAATGTAGCTCGTAACTTCCCAATTTGTAATTCTAACCTAAAATTTATAAGGGCAAGTACACATTAATCTAAAGACATCGACGGGCCCCCAGCCCAAACAAAAGCACTCTTATCTGGCACCCATGACCTGTCCGCGAACAATGAGACTAGGGGTAAAGTGGGGAGAACAGTTACCCCCTGGGGGTAAGGGGGAGATTAATCGACGAGCCTTTATTATGTGAACGCCGCCTTACTATCACCTGCTCGGTAAATGTTAATTTGTATCAGTAATTGTTGTTTAATGTTTATTAAGGTGCGAATGCTCTGGTGTTTATATCGGGTGCTAAGATAAGGTAAGTCAAAATCTTCGGAGATAGGCTTCGATAACGTAACACACGTTACTTGTACCACATTTACACACTCCACGCTCGTAATTATTGCAAATCTGAAAGTAATACGCAAGTATCCTAATTTTTTTTATCTAAACTAATATTATAAAGAGGAAAGATTTGATTGTTTGTTTGTTTGTTTGCATTGAATAGGCTCCGAAACTACTGAACCGATTTGAAAAATTCTTTCACTGACGGGAAGCTACACTATCCCCGGGTGACATGGGCTGTAATCTATACCCCTGCGAAGCTGGGGCGGACCGCTAGTTACCTCATAAAAAAGCTGATCTTAAATAAAGCCCATCACGAAAATAAAATTCAATAATAATTATATCATCATCATCATCATCGTCAGCCTTTTAACAGTCTACTGTTGTACTTTTAACCTACCCCCGAAAGGGTGATTAAGCCATATCCACCACGCTGGCCCAGTGCTGGTGGATAATAATTATAATATGGTAGACAGATAATCATACTAATATTATTAAGCAATAAACAGTGCTATCTAACACCTCGTATTTAAAATAAAACATAATACTGGAACAGCAAAAAATTTCAGACAAATACGCAACAACAGACAATACGCAATAAGCGTTGTTATTTGTGTCAATATTGATGTTTGTTGTTTGTAAATTTTATACTTTACTAGTAAATACATATTATAATAGAAAAATTATATTGATTTTTCTTCTCTCCATATAACGATAACCCTTAATAACGCCATAAAATACGCAGTCCTAGCGACACTTAGTCGCTATCATCATCATCATAGTCAGCCTTTTTAACAGTCCACTGCTGGACTTTAAGCCTACCCCCGAAAGGGTGATTGGGCCATATCCACCACGCTGGCCCAGTGCGGATTGATGGATTTACATACGTCATCGAATTTCTTCTCCGTACGTATGCAGGTTTCCTCACGATGTTTTCCTTCACCGAAAAGCCAGTGGTATGAAAATCCGTACATAAGCTCCAAAGAGCTCATTGGTACGGGCCCGGGGTTTGAACCCGCGACCTCACGCTTTCGAGTCTAGCGTTCTCCCAAATGGGCTACCACGGCCTAGTCGCTATATAGCACTGTAATTTTAATTATACCGGGTGGTATAAACGTGAACACTTATCAAAACGAGTTCAGTACCGGGCCATGCTACCCAACATTTTAATTTGTATTTATAATAAATATCCATGCAAAACTCAGTATTATGGTAACATAAGTTATAATCTATGCTTATCAAATTACATATTTAAGCAGGCCCTAAACCTTACCACGTAATTACAGTAAAGTTTAACAAGCTTAACTCCCGCTACCTGATATTCAGGCCGTTTTATGGACTGCCATTATTGCCGAGAACGCGCATTGAGTATTTATTCACCGTTTAAAAGTCGTAAATTAACGCTGAGAATTATACCTGTGTAGTTAATTAAGAACGAGAGTTATAATTTCAAATGTGATTGTACGTCACGTGATTTCAAAAGACATGGTGTGGAAATAACATCTTAAAGGTGTTTTAATTTGGGATTATTAAAATAAATCTAAGAAAAATTTATTCAAACCTATCTCATGATATTTTAAGAAGGTATTTAGTCGAATAGAAAAATAGTAGGCAGTTTTTACATGACAATGTAACTGCATTGACGATTTTTACGATTTTGACAAGCGTCAAGCAAGTCTAAAAAGACGTTTCTGAACGCCTTTTCGACGTATACATTTTAATAATAAATTACCATTAAAAAAACTCGACTTCAATAAACCACAAAACACAAAATTTTACGTTAATATGCCACTACAAAGAACAAAATAATATTTGTATACG
Source organism: Agriopis marginaria (assembly GCA_932305915.1). NCBI lineage: Eukaryota > Metazoa > Arthropoda > Insecta > Lepidoptera > Geometridae > Agriopis > Agriopis marginaria. Next base: position 1,625,387 of record OW029919.1, read on the forward strand.
GATTTTGAAGTCGGGCGGAAACTATATTTTATTGTCAAACTTAGATTTATTTTTTTCAAAATTTAAATTGGTTTATTGATGGCCGGCGCAATCGTTGTACACACAAAAAATACGGGCTGATTTGAGATCCTTCCTCCTTTTTCGAAGTCGGTTAAAAAACTAGTTCATCAAGTCCATTTTATTAGCTATGCTCTCCTGTTTTACCTGTTACTTGTCTGCTCTAGAGGGAAAGGTCGCAGATCATCATAGAGACAGACAATCATACTTTTGGATTTTTTATGTTCATCATCACCATCATCATCAGTCCTGAGTGACCCACTGCTGGGTATAGGCCTCCCTTTGCTTATGCCACTCTCCCCGGTCTCTCGCTATTCGCATCCACTAATTTTTATGTTAGTGTAGTGTTAAGTCAGTTCTATGAACAGGGTATTTTCACATATGAAAGAGTGACAAAGGTCAGTGTCGCCACGTCTTTAAAGATACTTGAAAAGGTCGGCATAATTCATAACGTCTTAAGACCTGTCTAATTTACAAGGCTCACTGCGAGTATAAAGCGTGACAGTAGAGCCGTGACACGATGCCTTGTCACGTGAAGGGCTCGGATTATCTCGTCGTAGACGAGTGGACGGCGTGACAGCGGGACGACCTAACAGTCGCATACTCATGTCTGTTGTTCGGGTGAGATATTGGAGTGATGGAGATAAGATGACGTCTTCAATTGTTTGTTTAAGTAGTGTGCAAACGTAGTACCTAGTGCTAACACATAACAGGTTTTTTACCAAATACATTTCGGAGAGAGTGGATCGGATCTGCATGATCTAATTCCCTCCCTCCTGCCCATTTTTCTATCGGAATGCCAGAGCGGGCACAAAAATAGACACCGCTTTATGGTAGATATTCCGAAAACCCGCACGAAGCGCTTTGATTCCACTTTTATTATGCGAACTGCTAGTCTGTGGAATGCGCTGCCTGAATTAATGTTCCCCCATAGTTACAATCTGGATATCTTTAAATCAAGAGTGAATCGGTTTCTTCTAAGCAAGTGTGCTCCATTGTAGACCGCATCCCGCTTTACTTCAGGCGAGTTGGCGGTCAAACGCAAGCCTATTAATAGATTTAAAAAAAAACAAGTAAAAGCAATACCGGCATTTATAAGACGTATGAAAGCTGTCAAACTAGATCCATAGATTAACGCTCTTACTAATAAACGTTACTTAAAAGTTAAGCAATGCTTAAAATTTCTGTCAATTTCTCGTTGACAGAAAATCGTCACAGGTGAAAACAAGACAGAGCGATTTAAAGCTTTGCTTACAAAAGTAAGGTTTATAAGTAAGGCTGCCAATGTTTATTTCTAAGTACTGTTGTTTTTATTATTAAAAAAAAGTCCCGAATATTATATTATTATGTTTTATTTTAGACTATCAATTTACTTTAAGTAATAAATTTGACTGAAAATGCGAGCTTGCTACTTTTGATAATACTCTTTAATTATTTATTATTCTCATTAACATTAAAATGGAAATGACGAAGACATGAAAGATGTCGATTGCTTTCTATAATGAATACTAAATGTTTTTGACTACTACATTATTATAAAGTTATTTAGGTAAGTACCAATATTATTAAATGTTTTGTTTATACAAAACTCAAAAATATATGGTAAAATTGTAGATTGTTGCATCGAGCGCAAAGTGGGTTATTATTGCCAAGTGTTATGTAAATAAATAAATAAAGCCTTTATTCCCAAATAAATTACATAAAATTTCAGTGTGTAGTAGTTAATTGTATTTTTTGGGCACCCAAATTTGGGTATAGGCCTCCTCCATGCAACGCCATTCTTGTCGCTCTTGCGCCATTCTCGTCCAGGTGATTCCGGCAGCTTCCACTATGTCGTCGCGCCATCTTCTTCTGGGCCGCCCCTTTGACCTGGTTTCTTCTCTGGGGTACCAGTGCAGGATTCGTTCGCTCCAGCGCCCATCTGTAGCTCTCGCAACGTGACCAGCCCACTTCCACTTAAGCCTGCAAAGCGTGCTTGCGGCATCTAGTATTTTTGTGGTTTTCCGGATGCTAACGTTTCTGATTTTGTCTTTGAGCTTAATTCTCAGCATGGACCTTTCTGTTGCCCTTTGGAAAATGGCTATTTTGGCTATAAGGCTTTTCGTTAAGGCCCAGTTAAGACATCCGTAAAGAAGTGATGGAAGGATGGTGTTATCCATCAACTTTTTTTTAATATGTATGGGTAGCCTACTTTTAAACACGTCTTTATTCGTTAAGTTATGTAGGTTACACTAAATTAACACGAGTGCATTAATTACTCACTTTAGCGAGGTGCGTTATCTACTTTTCTTTCAACTATCAATCTACCAACCGTGATAAAATATACCTACTAAAAAAACTCAAGTTAGTGAAAATAAAGTTTAATTCATCTTATCCGCAAACATTTAAAACTTACTAATTATTTTCACCAAGTCTGTTTTATTCCGCCAATTTTTATTTTCAGCCAGTATATTTTTGTTCTAATGCATACATTTTATTAGAACCAGAGTCACAGACATAGCTGTTAAAATTTGCAGGTTGAAGTGGCAATGGGCAGGCCACATCGCTCGAAGAACCGATAACCGATGGGGAAGAAAGGTTCTAGAGTGGAGACCACGAACCGGAAGACGCATCGTAGGGAGGCCTCCCACTAGATGAACCGACGACATAGTGAGAGTCGCTGGCATCCAGTGGATGCAAAAGGCAGGCTGTCGTTCAGTGTGGAGGTTAAAGGGGGAGGCCTATGTTCAGCAGTGGACGTCTTCTGGCCGATGATGATGATGATGATGATGATGATACATTTTTAGGAGCTATTCAACCTCTGTGGTAAATTTATATCTAAATAAAAAACAGTGCATTAATTAATGTCATTGTCATTCATAATCTCATTGTTGCACAGTTTTTCATTAATGAAAAACTCTGCAACAATGATATATTTCATTATAACATTTCTGCACTGTTTTGGTGCTAAGCAAAAAATACGTCCTTTGTGATCGGTTTTGTAATGATTAATGATAACATTACTACGTAGTTGAAAGAAAAAGTAATTGCATTAAGCAAACCTCGTTGTCAAAGTGTCACGTCGAGCACTCAGTTCGGACGTGACAGGCTGAGACCTAAACAAACAGTTATGTATCGCACTGCGCGTGACTCTGAGGCGCCAATGGTGCTACCGAAATACATGCCATTTGATGAAATGAAACGCCCTTTGCAAGAGCAAAATTGTAGGCTGGAGATGAAATAGGGGGAGTAATGCTTCTATTATGTATTTTCATAGGGCCATAAATTTATTGTGAAGTAGTTAAGTGGTTTAGAGCATGGAAGGTAGCGGATTTGATTCTGATGAATAGTTTTATTAATTTATTTGTGTTAATGGTTTTGTAGACTTCCTGAGAGAGGTGTTTGAAGACAGCATTTTAAGTGTTTGAGGTATAATCATAAATCCATGAAAATATTTAGCAGACATTTCAAATTTTCATATATAAAACTAGCGGTCCGCCCCAGCTTCGCACGGGTATAGATTATAGCCTATGTCACCCGGGGATAGTGTAGCTTCCCGTCAGTGAAAGAATTTTTCAAATCGGTTCAGTAGTTTCGGAGCCTATTCAATGCAAACAAACAAACAAACAATCAAATCTTTCCTCTTTATAATATTAGTATAGATAATTTTCTTTCAAGCAACAAAAATGTACAAACGCAAAAATCAGTCATTCATTCGACCATCCCTAGATTGTAAGACCGCGTTCTAATAGCCGTCACTAATGCGCCAGCTCCTAGCCTATAGTAGGAGAGTTTTGTCCACAGACGGATTAGCCGTAAGAGGATCAGCACGGACGAGTGCGCAAATCCCGGAATAATATTTGCGAAATTACTTTGGTCTGTGTTATGATGATATTTTAAAGATATTAACGATTTTTTTCTTATTTATAGACTTATAGATTAATCATTACACTAATATTATAAATGCGAAAGTTTATTTCTAGGGTTCCGTACCCAAAAGGTGTAAACGAGACCCTCTAACTAAACCTACGCTCTCTGGCTGTCTGTCCGTCCGTCCGTTCTACCTTTAACGGCTGTATCTTTCTAACCGTAGAAAGATGAAATTTTCACAAAAATTATGTGTTACAGCGGATTATCTAAGATTTGTTTTGTCAAAAATTTTGCAGTTTGGCAGTTACTATGTAGATCGTACAACCGCACCCCATAATCCAAAATCTAAATTTGCCTGAACCAAGTCATAGAGAAATGTACTATACTAGAGACCAAGTAGAATAAATGTTAGAAGAACTAGAGCTTAAGGCGATATTTTCCCACTTTAAGGCGCGGTCTGATCACGATTTCAAATTCGTTTTTCACCCGCTCATGCCGTGATCTATTTGCTATCTAAAACGGCTTTGTTTAAAGTCGTAAATCGTATATCATCATATTTGATGATGATGATGACTTTGTGCTTGTGTTTATATTATTTTGAGGGTTTTTATTTAATTTATCAAACTATATAAATGAATTTCAACAATTAACTGGTCAAAGTTTTAAAAGACTAGTCTGGCTATACAATTCGTACATAAAAATATGTTGTTGTCGCTGAAAATTCAGAGTTCTTCAATTCAGAAGCTATTTTTATTGTGCAATTTGTAATATGTTTTTTTAAGAGTCTAGACAATTTTTAAAAAATTTATTCGGTTAAGATTATTACCAAGGGGTTTTTTCTACTTGTAGTTTTTTTTTATCTGATCAGCTAATTTTGTCACGTCACACAAAGCGTTTAAAAACACTTCTTTTGGTAAGTTTTGCAATTGTACCGCGTCTTAAGCAACGCTTGTTACTACAGATGACTAAAAAGCTTAACATATTGTATTAAAGTCACATTTGGTGGAGCAAAACTTGGCAATTACACACAGTCGTGCGTTTCGCTACTTCTATTTTTGAGTTTTTTCTCATATTTTTTTAAAAACTATAGCTGTAATGTAAAATATACTTTTACGGTTCCCACCGTAACACACCACAGTATTCCGGTTTTATATTATGAAATCTTTATTGTATATTAATTATTTTTCATTACGCAATTGTATTATTATAATTTTAACTTAAGCTATTTTTAATTTTCAATTTTCTATTGTACAACAATATGGGTTCCATGCCTGAAATAAGGACATTTTATTTTTTTATTTATTTTTTTATTAAGATGGTCTTTATTGTATATTAAGACTGTATCTATATTAAGATATCGTAGACATCATTTAGTAAATAGGCATTTGAATAAATAAAAAAAAAAACAGAGAGAAAAGCGCAAATTCAGGTTTAGTGTCATATATTTTTTTCTATCGAGCCAAGGATTCATATGATAGAATCATATGAATCCTTGATCGAGCGAAATGTTCTTAAGCGTGTTTCGGTCTTTACGGATTTCTAGATAAAATATTAATTTATGATATGACACCATTTTGATTTTAAGGTTAGCAATATATCCATGGAAGTACACATACTAAAACTAAAATGGCTAAAATTGCAAGAAGTGGGAAAAGAGGGCCTTGAAAACATCTGGATCGTATACATATACACGTCCACGTCTGCGCTATGCGAATGGAAAGCTATATGTGATTGGTGCAATTGACGAGCGCAAGCGGTTTTGATTTTTGCGATTCGTATAAATTCATATTGTTGATGCTCCATCAGTCTGGAAAACAGGCTAGGCAAATATAAGAGACTAGCGGTGCTCCGCGGTTTCACTCGCTATCCATCACGAACCATGTTTTTTTTCGGGTTAAAAAGTAGCCGGTATGTTGGATATAAGCGACGTTCATACTAAATTTCATTCAGTTGGAATTGAACGCAGACAAACACACACACACAAACTATGTAACTTATAATATTAGCGTCAAATATTTCGTAATATAGTTCTACGTATGCGTGGTTCCGTATGGGGAATTGCGTCACAATTGCGAGCGAGTCATCGTCAACAAATTATATACGTTTCATACAGAGCTTATCGAATGCACGTGAACGGCCTAAGAAAGGCAGCAGATACATACTAACGAAATTATTATGTACACTCTGGCGCAAGTAATAACATTACGTAATATTATGTATTTTGTTTGTGTAATTATGTTAGTTGTTATAACATTCTATAGGCAATTAATAGGCATTCTTTTATGTTTTATTACGACTTATTCAACATTATTTTTGTTACTAATGCGAATAAGCTACTCTAAGCGGTAAATTTAAATGACTCTATTAGTAATCTGAATAGTGCTCTGGGCTGTGTATATTTTTATACATTTTTATACTCGGGTCTAGCCCAGACATTTGAGAGGCACTGGTGGGGCCGAAGCCAACACCACGAGGCCCGTTGAATATAAAAAACAACTATTGAATGTGTATAAAAAGGAATATGAAACTATTGTACAGTATAGGACTGGTTTACTGTGAAGAGTTCTTGTTAAGCTGGTATATACTCAATCCTCATAATTATACTGCAGACATAATTATGTAGGTACATGAAATTCCTAAAATAATATAAGTGACCGTATTTGGGTATGGCAATAATCGGCACGGAATGATCTATTTAAATATAATTCAAAATTTGTGTTGAAAAATTCTGCTACGTTATAATAGCATTTGGATGCTAAGTTATCTTTAAATTATATGAGATACGGCATTGTCCAGAAATCCAGATTTAATCTACTAGCTGCGCCACGCGGTTTCCACCAGTGATGGAAAATGGTGATGATCATGATAATGAAAAGTAGCCTATGTCACTCTCCAGCCTTAACTATACCCATGTCAAAAATCAGGTCGATCCATTGCTCTGTTGCTGCGTGAAAGGGGAACAAACAAACCAACAAAGCCCTTGAACTATACCCATGCAAAAAATCAGGTCGATCCATTGCTCTGTTGCTGCGTGAAATAGGAACAAATAAACCAACAAACTTTTCAAATTTATAATATTAGTATGATTTCACTTTATCGTTAGTTTTACAAAATCGCTGTTTACTGTTCCTTAATAAATAAATAAGTAATTCGACGCGCGTTCATGACTTGCACCGACAGTACCTCCAATGGGCACGACAAAGTTGCCCGCGTCCGTACTCGGACCGAGAACTAGCTCAACTCTGCCAGAGGTAGTTATTAATGCTTAGATTATGCCGAGCTTGCTGAAATGTGAATAACCTATAGTACTACCTACTTCCCCTGAGTAAGTTGATTGGTAAAGTTGTACGTAATGCGGCTGGAACTGAATGCGTAAAGATTATATTTTAAGGTTCCTCCTAACATCGGGTTATGTTTAAACAATTCTTGTAAACGTACTTGTATTATCTTTATATTAGGTACTCGTCCGATTTGGTGAAACTTGGAAATACAAATCATCGATATGATACTTTTTATAAAAGTAAACTTAAAATTAGTAACATCTCAGTTCATGGTGCTAATGAAAACAAATTTAACAAGTTCCATCAAAATTGGAAAAGTTTTTTTTAACGCCTTAGGTGGCAAATAAACAGACGGGCTGCGCGATGGTAAGAGGTCACCGTCGCCTATGGATACTTGTAACACCAGATGCGTCACAAATATGTTGCTGACCCTTTAGGACTCGATTAACTCGCCTTTTGAAGAACCCCATGATGAGCTCCTCAGAAACATCGTGGAAGGTAGCTCATTCCACATTTTGTAGGTTACGTCGGTAGTAGTTTCCGAAATATTACTAGTAGTAAATTACGAGTATGGTAATAAGGTTCTTGACCTTTTCGTACAATAATCTGAGCAAAGAATGTTTCTCAAGTAGTTTCCTCTGTAAACCATAAAAAGTATACTTATGTTATGTCAGAATGATAATGAAATGTAGGTTAGTCCACAGAGCTTCGTTTGAAACGCTATTGCGAAAAGTCTATGACTAATTCTGTAACTAATTTCATAATTCATAATTCATTTATTTAATACCAGAATCCAGTTATTTAAAATTTTACAATCAATAGAATATCTACTATGTAATAATTTACTAACAGCAAAAATAGTTGTGCCAATGGGCCCCAAACTAGGCAAAGCCTGTATCTTGGGCGCCCTATAGCCAGTTAACAGCTTCTGTTAATGCGCTTATGTTTGTACACATTTGCATGGCGTCGCTTACCTACTGCATGCAATAAAACGTCACCAAAGCATAATTAATACCTACGTTAAAAATTATTTCATGAGTATTTGAATTAAATGTGTAGCAGCACAGTGCAGTACAGTGTAGCAGCTGTAACACAGGTCTTCCTTGAACAGCTGCTTACGAGACACCTACAGAGAGGTACTTATTTATAAATGTTAATTTTAGACTTGTTAAAAATGTTAGGTTAAAAAATGTAAAATTATAAATATTGGAATAAATAAATGAATTGAATTGAATTGAAAATAAATTATTAAACAATTAAAAATATTAAATTATTAAAAATATTAAATTATGTAACCTATGGAAACTTACTATTATTTAACTATATTGGAACGAACGGAACGACACGCTCTTAGCTATTAATTTTTAAAAGTATCTTGGAGTTTTTAGTTTGTTACATAAGTCTTAAGTATATTATGTAGCAATTTAATATTGTTTTTCGGGTTCCGCTATTACAAACTTACATTTTGTAGTTAGTATGTATGGGAGCACCTGTTTGCCAACTACAAAGTTAAATTTGCCAATAAATATTTCAACCTTTTTAACCTTTTTTCATCGAGACTCGGATTCGTAAATCTTACGGGATGGATGAAATATATCTACATATATATTTATTAAGTTTGTATGAAACCCTCAGTCATTATTTTAGACATAGGACGTCCACTGCTGGACATAAGACTCCCCCATCGATCTCCAAAAGGGCCGGTTGGAAGCGGCCTGCATCCAGCGTTTGCCTGCGGTCTCTTTTAGGTCGTCTGTCCATCTTGTAGTTAGACGCTCTACGCTGCGCTTACCGGTCCGTCCATTCGAGAACCTTTCGGCCCCATCGGCCATCTATTCTGCGTGCTATGTGCCCTGCCCACTGCCACTTCAACTTGCTAATCCGGGGAAACTATACTGAACCCGTATCTTCAGTATGTATGTATTCACTAAGCGAGTCCTATTCACACTTGCCCGGTTGAATTTTTTCTTTTATTTCTATCAAAATAGACTTCTTTTGTTCTCGCTTCCTAGATTATCTCGGGCGTGACAAATTCGTCCGTCCCGTGACGAGAGCACGTGTTACACAATACGTCACGCCACGTTATCACGGCCGGCTCAGTGCTCAGGGTTAATATTTTTCTTCTGAACACGCACCGCTGTAAATGATTGGCGTGCAATTTCAGAGTTTAATAGGGATACAAGTTTTCGTGAAGAGGGCAAAGATAAAGGTGGTTTCAGAGTAGGTGATTCAGTAAATGATGCGAGCATATGAATATAGACTATTTTTTTTTTATTGACGAAGCTTATTATACAATTACAGATTTTTTTAATGATAAGGATATTAAATAATATATTAATAATAATAATAAATAACGCAAGCCTAGTAAAATATATATGAAACTAACATTTGTACGCTGTAACAGGCAAGGACATGAGATACGTCTCCATTCTTACGACCATGTATGCTATTATATATGTATGTGTACCAAACATGTTCTCACAAATAAATAATTTGAATTTGAGCTTTAAATATGGGCACAGAGTTAGCAACCTGCCTTTTTTAAAATTTATTTATTTATTTAATTAATACAGAAACACCAACAGTACACATATTAAATAATACAAATAACAATCATTTATAATTGATACAGTTCTGATATGTGCACAGGTGTTTACAACGTTCACAGTTAAAAGTGGTAAGACTAAAATATGAGATAAAAATGATATATGGGTGTTTACCCATATATCATTTCTACCAGTTTATTCTTGAATACGTTCAAAGAGTCGTGAAAGATATCGAGACCGCTTATGGAAGCATTAATTTCGTTATATGTTCGACATATTCTTAATAAAGGAGAGTTGTAAGCTAAGTTTGTTTTAGCATAAGCTACATGAAAAAGTTTAGAGATTATGCGACGTGGATAATGGCAAGGAACGTATAGGGAAATATCTTTCAAAATTGAGGAACAATCAGTGAATCCGTGAATTAGTTTAAAAAGAAATGAAAGGTCTCTGATTTTTCTCCTGTCGCGCAAATTATCCATTTCAAAAAAAGATAAGCGATATAAAGATTTATTTCTATTTGTTATAATTAAATTATAGGCTTGCATTTGACCGCCAACTCGCCTGATGCTAGCGATGATACGGTCTACGATGCAGCACACTTGCTTAGAAAAAACCGATTCACTGATCTCTGCATAAGTTAGATCTTGAGAGAGAGTCCGCCTTTTAAAGCTTTTGTACGATGGCGACATAAAGGTATCAACCAAAGACGCGCTACAAAGTAACATAATCTAGTATCTGCTTGTGGCACATCAGCCGTGTTTCCACACCTTCATCGCTTAAGAGCCTCTTATACCAAATTTGACGGTTTTGAATCAATATTTTTTTTAGTTAAATTACAATATTTGAGCTGGAAAAAAACTCATGTCACAGATACATCTGTGTTAGAGTCTGTGATTTGGTTCAAAACAAGATAGAATAAACTTTCCTTGATCAAAAAAAAAAACTGAAACAAAGTCGATTCAGTAAATTTTTTTCGTTTTATGCTCTAATGAAACCTCGTAACAATCTGGAAATTGCATGTACTGAAAGGCAATTTTATTCAACATTTTTTTTTTGGATAGAATTTTGATAGTGAATAGTTTCGTTTTTTAGTGAAATTAAAACCGTAAAAAGGTCCCGAGTATTTGCGCGCGCCGCGTTCAGTGCCGCGCTAGGCGTCATCGAGGTCGGACTTATGCTCGTTTTTGTCGTTGCACTCCCTCCGCGGGCGTCCTGGCTCTAGCGTGGCAATATACATCGTCACTATAAGTTGGCGGGGGCTGAGGGAGCGTTTTGTTGCCTACGCGACTCGGATAGCCCGCCGTATTGGCGGCTAAACGCAAGTCTATTTATTTTTTAAATGGACATTTAATAAGTCATCTAAAAACGATTTACAGCTGATTTATGTTGTGAACAAACTTGAAAGCGCAAAACCCATAAAAAAACCTATTAAAATATAATTTACAAAGACTATATTAACCTTTTAGAAAGCAACTTTGGAATCAAAGTTCACAATACGATAACAGACAACAATAACATTCGTTGTTGAAACGCAGGAATACATTAACAAAGTTTTGTTCAACAACACGCTATAATGGAGTTTCGATGTTCTAAAACATACACGTTTGATAAATCACAAACAGTCGCGAGTTCGTTCGGGAAGCCAAAAGTTATAATTGTAATCATATTATAATTAGAATTGATATAAATATCTGTATTATTTTGGAACATTTAATAATTACACATTTAAACCATAATTAAGTCATTTTGGGCATTTCAATTACAGTCCGAATGAACAACGAAGTTATTTCAAAATTACCCTTTAATTATTTTCAAACCTTCAACGGCATATGCATGGGCCCTTCAGTTTTGTTAAATAATAGGCTAAGGTTTTTTAATTATTTAGTGAAATTTAACATGATATTTTGTTTTGCAAAAAATTTGACCGATATAAGAGGGAAAAAAACCAATCTGACGTTTAAACGTGCGTTTATTAGGTAACTAGAGGTCCGCCCCTGCTTCGCACGGGTATAAATTATAGCCTATGTCACCCGGGGATAGTGTAGCTTCCCAACAGTGAAAGAATTTTTCAAATCGGTTCAGTAGTTTCGGAGCCTATTCAATGCAAACAAACAAACAAACAATCAAATCTTTCCTCTTTATAATATTAGTATAGATAAGCCTATTTGCTAATCAGTTTATGTGTGCCTTGGCTTCGTTTTAGAAAGACGAACACGGCAAAACTATAAAGGTTCTTTAGTTTGCGACGGCACTCTAAAATGAATCTAGAATTTATTAACCTACTCATTGTTCTTTAACTGTTCGCATTCAGCTCTCTAAGAAACAATTATTAAAAGTACAAATCATACGGCGGCGCTCCCTTTTTTGTGATTAATAGCTCGACAAAATGGCGGCCGCATTTTGTCAGCGTCTTTTGATTACGCATGACGTGTAACATAAAAAAGTGTTTAAATAATATAGCTACATTGTAATAAACATACTTGTTATTATAAATACGATAGTGTATTTCTTGGTTGTTTTTTTTTTGTTTCTTTTTCACGCAGTAAAAGAATAACGGATCAGGGTGACCTTTTCCATAGAGATAGTCGAATAGCCGAAAAGTGACATCGGATTGTTTTTATCCCGGAAAAATGTTCGATTCCTGAATGTCCAAGCGAGTAGAACCGTGGGGTATAGCTAGTTTGGAATGAACCTATGCTAGCCTATATGAGCCTTCTTCACTATCTGCCCTGGCTACTAGGTATTCCCCTGACACACTATCACCGTTCAAAGTGGTTGCGTAAAAGTTTTCAATTGTGTGTTAAAACTTTGTTTAATATATATTGGTATCAATTAATATTTTAGTGACAATAAAAAATGCGAGACTATGCATTTAGATATTTACATATTAAATTAGGTACCTGGAGTATTGGAGTATCAAAATTTTCACGCCATTTCGACGGCCGTACGTTCCAAATATTCGGGGATTTTATTTATTTATTTTATTTTATCTTTATTCAAGACCAACAGCACAAAAATTTATACATTAGTTTTAATTAGTTATTTTAAATTACAGCCATTAATAGGTCTATACTAGTGATAGTAACAATGTCGTGGAAAATCACTACCAAAAATCATATATGTATTGCAAACTAAGCTCTAAAGAGCTAAGCTTCAATAAGTTAATAAAAACGGTAACTAACAAAATTAAGCACAATAAAATTATACTTATGTAACACATAAAATAAATACTAGTTAAAATTATGGTTGGGTATCATAATAATTATATAATATGAGGAGGTAATAAAAACATTTCTAACTAGGTCTAAATATGACATATTTTCTGGTTCCTTGGCCTCAGCAAGAAGTAGCGTTTTTGGTGTTTTGTTTTTTTTTGTTTTTTATAATATACTAGCGGTCCGCCCCAGCTTCGCACGGGTATAGATTATAGCCTATGTCACCTGGGGATAGTGTAGCTTCCCGTCTGTAAAATATTTTTTCAAATCGGTTCAGTAGTTTCGGAGCCTATTCAATGCAAACAAACAAACAATCAAATCTTTCCTCTTTATAATATTAGTATAGATATTACACGTAATAGAATTTGTATTATGATTAATCTAATTATTTAACATTGTCCGTAAACTGCATGATGTGTTCACCAGTATCAGGAATTATGTGTAAATTCCAAATGTGAACCAAAACAAGAAAAAAAAAACTATTCCATTGCTTAAAAGCGGCGAAAGAAAACATCGTAAGGAAACTGGAATACCCAAGAACCATATAATTTTAATTATTTTCTGTAATCAAGACCTATATTCCAATGTAACTTTTTCTCACCCTGCCATAATCTTTCTTCTGAATTTCTACAAAAACAAAATCATCCACGGCCAATATTCTGCCAAGTCCTTAACAGAATTCGCGTGTTATTTTTCGCGGCAAAGCTTTCACGTCTTTAATTGCGTTCGAAGCGTGATGCCGCAGCGTGACTGTGTAGACTGCGTGACGTCACAGCGTGACTGTATAGATAGCGTGACGTCATTCGGCGAATATTACGTGCAATAAAACGGGGATAATGTTTGTGCGATTTTTAAGATGAAAGGAGACTCGAGAGCGGCTTTTATGAGCAATATATTGTGCGAATGTCGATTTGACTTTCTGAGCTAAAGAAAAAAATATCAATGGTGGAATAGATGTTAAGTATCTATAAATATGGCTCTTCAGAATACGTGTAAATAGTCTTTTAAAGGTCAACAACGTATGGGTATCTCTAGTTTGACAGTTATCTATAGGTGATGGTACTTTGCTTACCACCAGTTTGCCTGATACTCGTCATTATCAGCTAGAAGACGTCCACTGCTGAACATAGGCCTCCCCCTTTAAGAGCCTCTTATACCAAATTTGACGGTTATAAATCTTATATTTTTTTTTGTATATGTCGAATTTCTAGTGTAATTCCGCTTTTACGTCGTTTCGAGTACAATAAGGATGTTGGTTAAACTATTTTCTCTATAGATATTTTTGTGATTCTAATTTGAACCTAACCTGAATTTAAATATTAATTACATAAAAGAACAAAATTAACCAAACCTAAAAAAAAAAAACTGTAACAAAAAATTCGTTATAACAATTTGTACTAATGAATTTAATTTTAAATAAAATATTTGTAAATTTTGAAATTATTATGAAATTAATATAAATATGATTTAATTGAAATGAAATAAACAATAAATTTTGAAAATAATATGAAACCACTATAAATATAATTTAATTGAAATTTAAATGAAATAAACAATAGATTTTGAATCAATAGGTTTTAAATCAATTTTATTCAGTTAAATTACAATATTTGTGCTGGAAAAAAATACATGTCACAGATACATCTGTGTTAGAGTTTATGATTTGGTTCAAAACACGATAGAATAAACTGACTAAAAAAATCTGAAACAAAGTCGATTTAGTTTATTTTTTTTAAGTTAGTTAAGTTTATGCTCTAATGAAAGCTCGTAACAACCTGGAAATTGCATGTACTGAAAGGCAATTTTATTCAAAAAAATATTATTTGGATAGATTTTTGATAGTGATTAGTGTAGTTTTTTAGTGAAATTAAAAGCGTAAAAAAGACGCGAGAATTTTGGCGCGCCGCATTCAGTGCCGCGCCAGGCGTCATCGGGGTCGGACCTTTGCTCGTTTTTGTCGTTGCACTCCCCCCGCGGGCGTCCTGACTCTAGCATGGCAATATACATCGTCGCTATAACTTGGCGGGGGCTGAGGGAGCGTTGTGTTGCCTATGCGACTCGGATAACCGCCCGTTAACCTCCACACTAAACGACAGCCAGCCTTTTGCATCCACTGGATGCCAGCGACTCTCACAATGTCGTCGGTCCATCTAGTGGGAGGCCTACCTACGCTGCGTCTTCCGGTCTCCGGTCGTGGTCTCCACTCAAGAACCTTTCCTCCCTATGGAAGCCTTGATAATCGATAGCGATTATCGGTTCTTCGAGCTATGATAGTTAGTAATATCCGACAATTTTTTTCTTGCACGTGACATCATTTTTGAAATGCATTGCCATTCAGCATGGCGATGCCACCAGCATGCTGGGTACGCTGCCAACTTGTAGTGAGTTTGAGCATTTGGATTGTCTTTAGACCTTGAACGGTCAATGGGCAGTCTAACAGCTTGTATTTTGTTAACTTAACAAAAGACACTTGCCATAAAAAAATACTGAAAATTGTTTTTGTATAATAATAACAAGAAACCCCTTAAATTCTTCTCGATGAGCTATTTTAATTAATTTATATTCAATAAGAAACCTGACAATATCAAATTAGCTCTCCAGCGAACGTTAAAATAAATTTTGCTCTATGGAAAACTGACACTCCCTTCGGATTAAAATCTATTTTTTAACCAACTTCCAAAAGGAGGTTATCAATTCGACTGTATGTTTTTTTTGTATGTTTGTTACGTGATTATTCCGCCAATTTAGAATTGTTTTTGATGATTCTTGTTTTGGTTGGTAGGTCGTATCTCATAGGTGGTCCCATAATTTTTTTATCGACATTGATTTAGCGCTTTTTGCAAAATCTACTAAAACATGACAATAAGTAACGAATTCAATGTACAATGTAAACATTGTACAGTGCCACCAACTTAGCTGTTAAGGTGGGCAAAATTGGAACTACAGTTATTTCTTGGTGAATTTCATACTTTGTTCTCCACTAGCGACGCTGTCAACTGAACAGCAAACAAAGAAGTGTCTTCATGGCGACCGGGCCCTGATGTTTTTCGTTAAATTTTTCATGACCATGGATACAAAGTATTTCAGTTGTAATATTAAACAATATTTTCTACTTTTTAGTTTCAGTTTGTAAATGTAGGTATAGTCATGAAGTCAGTTCTTTTTTTTTAACTATTATAGAAAATACGTGTTCGTTTGTTAACTAAAAAACATGTTTTACAAAAGAAAATTATACTTTAGCATGACGTAGCAATTTATAGTATCGTAGCCAAATCGTAGCACTACGTAGCGCTTCGTAGCAATGTAGACCAACTTCGTAGCAAATGCTTTTTCTCAACTTTTAAATAGTTGCCAACAGAAACGAAAACTAAGAGATCGCAACTGTTGATTTTACGATTTTATTGCAGAAACAAATCTGCCAAGCTACGAAGCTCTTGTGATTATTTCTGTCATAATTTTCGTCAAAAATCCCCACTACAAACATGGTTTTTAAAAATATATTGAATGTTATGGTTTGTGTGAAAATAACCTAAAAAAATAATCGTAGCAGCTTTATCACTCAACTAATAAGCTATTGTAAAAAGTATAGTGCAGGTATATAGTAAAACATTGTTGACTGTTAACAACACTCTTACGAGATTACCTCAAGACTGTTGTGTAGAATGTAGTAAAATTTAAGTGCTCTCTAGACACTTTTGAATATTATACACTGGACTTATTCGTTAGTGGTCCAATGTTTTGTCGGCAGCAGCATTAGCAGTTAATATTAAGGCGGAGCAGACGATTCGTAATAAAAGTTACAAGTAGAAGTAGCAAGAACAAGTAGGCGTGCAAACGATAAGTAGCTACTCGCCCGGTGAAGCCACAACTCGCGTGCAAGTACACAGAAAAGAAAAAAAGCTTCTCTTTTCTTTGTGCGAGTACTTACTCGCACGAGTTTTCGATCGAGACGAACTGTGCTCAGTAGGCGTCGCGCGAGCAGGGCAATACGAAGCTTCACTTGGCACCAAGTACCAGCTACTTGCACTTGCTACTTCTACTTGTTACTTGTACTACGCATCGTCAACAAGCGTCTTTAGTTCAGCCATTCTAAGTGGGCAGATCGCTAGCATTTTGGACATTCTAGGCGCAAGCCTATCTACTATAAAAATAAAAGTAAAGTACTACGGTCGCTGTGTTCGGGCACAGCGACCGTAGTACTTTACTTTTATTTTTATAGTAGATAGGCTTGCGCTTGGCCGCCATCTCACCTAATGTTAACCGACGATGTGGTCTACGGTGTTCACTTTAATTTTGGTGGCTATTTTGTAAATATTACAGTATTGGGTATTTTTTATTGTATTGTCATCAAAACTAAAGATGAATGGAAAATTTCAGCACAATAAGTTAAGAGGAACTTGTTGTAATTCAGCTTGCAAGATTTGACCTAAAAAAAATACAAGCAAACAAATATACTATATTTTTCATATATTTTATTTCATATTCAAATTGCATTTCTATGGGTATATTTATTTTTAAATATTTTATGTACTCGTGTGTATTACTATTAGAATGTATAATTATATATATTGGCCTCCTTGACGTGTCCGTCAACGGCGAACCTGACTAGCGCCGGTTATGAGCGCGTATATGGCTGGCAATACCAAACTTAGTTTTAAAGATCCTGTTGCAAGGCGCACTGACAAAAAAAAGTGCAACTGACCATCAGCATTGTATGTGTAGGTGTAGGAAGGCTTCGGACGGGTCTTATTATTATAAGGAGTTTTTTTTTGACGAATGTATATGTATTGTTTAAAAGAATTTCATAGTCTATCCTCAATAGCATACCTCGTCTTCTACGTCGTCTATAAATCTTTTCTATCCTAAGGTTGCCTGGAAGATATCGTTTTTAGCGATAAGGCCCGTATTTGTTACTCTATAATTTAAGTTTTTTTTATACTTCTGTATGAAACAATAAAGAGTTAATCAATCTTACTTTCGCATTCCAAATATTAGTATAATAGGCATGATGACTAATATTTTTTATTACCTCATAAAAAAGCTCATCATAAATAGAGCACATCAACGAAAACGAAATTAAAATTAGTTCAAAAATAAATAAGATATAAGCATTTTAATTTCATGGTAGACAAAGAGCGCACTATACTGAGCCGTGACGTCACGGCTCAGGCGCGCCATACAAATGCTATACTAACACACGCTTTGCGAGAAAGGGATAGAGCATCCCCTCTCTATCCCCACCTAAAACTTTAAACACTCATATCTCAGAGATTTATCAGCCAATTTAAATTATTTTTTCAGTATGTGTAATGGATTTAGTTATATTAATCGCTAAGCTGGTTATATGTAATAAATTAAATATTAGTCATCATGCCTATTGATAACACTTTCAGCTCCTATTCGAGCATATAATATATTGTGTGAATAACTAGGAACCATAAACAGTTAAACCAAACTCATCCCAACAACCGTCTTATATCTTTTATCTATCAATTATCTAGATCCAGATACCGGCACCCATTTTCAACTGTAGTCTCTCTACCCCTTTCCTTCACAATGCAGGGACGTTGCAAGGATGTTATTTGGTTCGAAAAATAAAAACATTCCAGTGATTTCACAATGAGAACTTTCCTTTCCGTATCGGGAAATGATCAGTAACTTCTTGTAGTAACTTGATGCAGTAGTACAAACTTCTACCTTCAATAATCTCAGTTACCAACCGAGGTAGCAAATTCCTTAGAGAGACAATGCAGTGCCACGACTGTGCAGGACTTTGAGTACCATTTAAAATATCCCACTCGAGCGGTCCCTAAATTGTACGTCAATGTATTGAAATATTGTAAATTCTCGTCGAAACTGCAACTGTTATAAACAAACGAGTCATCTTCACGCAATTAAAAAAAAAACCTGTTTTTACTGGACAACAATTTAATGCCATGTATCAATAGAAATTAACACATATTTTTATTCCATTTTACAAAGCTATCATTCATTGAGTAATATGTAACTCTTTAGGTTATAAACAACCTAATGATTTCTTAGGTTTACACATACAGACTTTTTTTTAAAATAGTAAATAGGTTTGCGCTTGGCCGCCATCTCGCCTGATTAACGGACACAAACATAGGAAACGTTTTGACTTTAAATCGTTGGCGGTACTTGTAAACAATTTCATAGCATTTATATAGACATCCATCATCTAGTCTTACCTTTTTTTTTGTTGACGGGGGGGGAAATCTTCAAAAGATACCCAGCTTCATTGGGGTGAAGCTGGGTTATGTGAGATTGCACCCACTAAAACCCCCTCGGTGGCCGACCTCTGTGCCAGACGGAGGGTACCGGGATCTCCATAGGAACGCACCGGTACCCTCCTAGCACACTGTCTGAAGGAACGCTCCCGGGAAATTGTGACCACGTAACACTGATTTGCGCTCTTCTACCTGTTTTTTTTGGATTCATTCAAATACCTATTTATAGAATTATGTCTACGATATCTTAATTATGATTCGTTTTCATAATTATGAAGCAAACCACATAGGTACATTTTACATTACAGCTAAACTTTTCGAAAAATATGACAAAAACCCAAATATAGAAGCAGCAAAACGCACAACTGTGTGTAAGCGCTATTGTTTTGCTCCGCTAAATGCAACTTTAATACAATAACCCAAGCCTTATGGTCCTATGTAGTGATAAGCGTTGCTTAAAAGTGGTAAAACCTCGCCTTAAAATAAAGTAACATAAACGCAAGTTTTAATTTATAAACAATCTACCTACTATTGAAACTGACGTGGTTTTCACACATTTTGTTTATGTTACACGGGAATTACTCACGTAAGATTAAGCCGGTTACTCCGACTATAGTTTGTTTATAGTTTGACTATAGTTTGACTAATGCGGTTGAAACTATAGTCGGAGTAACCTGCTTAATCTTACGTGAGTAATTCCCGTGTAACATAAATAAAATCTACCTACTTGTACCAATGATTTTTAATACAACAAACAAAGCTGCTAAACTAAGAAAAAACGCTCTTTTTCTTTGTCAATGACTCCATCTCTGAGTCCGCTTCGACCAACCGTCATAGGGGAAGCCTGATGAAGTTTCAAAGACCAATGTAAGCTGGCAGCGCTATCCTTTCTCAAGTAACGAGAGTTTCTTTGTTGAGATAAGGCATTGTTCGACCATTGTTTCAACGCTTGATTTGTGCGCTTTGATAACGAAATCACTGACGGGACCGTGTCTCGATTCTAAGGAGATTGATTAAGAAGGGTTTAGTGTGTTGGAGATTTACTTGTTATATGGTAATTTTAAGTTGTAGGCGTATAAAGATCAGAGATCAGGTAGACCTCTAAGAATTGACTTCTTAGGGGTCTGTGGGTCTATCTAGATATACCTATAATGATCTGTTTGCATAACCAAGATTAAGGTTTACAATTTAGTTGGAAACTCTTTTAATGAAGGTTCAAAAAAAAAGTTGAAGGTGAGTGAGTTATCCGACTGCAGAGTATAAGTAATCACAAAGAATTTAAAGTTTTTTAACCGACTTCGAAAAAGGAAAAAGGTTCTCAATTCGTCCCCTTTTTTAATGTATGTATAGCGATTACGCACCAATTCTGTACACCAATTTGCGTGTTTTTTTTTTTATTATGTAGAAGAAACCTTCAAGGTAGTCCCACAAAAAATTCATTTATTTAAACCGGCTCAAATAATAGCCTGCAAATTTCGCCATAACAAAAATCACTACAATACTTTTGTTTTGTCTTTTGTTCAAGTCAAAATAAGGAAATATTCATGCATGGATGTGTCTATAAAATAAACGATTAGTTCGCTACAAACAGGCTTAAAGAAGGTTTTAAGCATTCCACTATCACAAGTGTTTCACTTAAAATTCTAAAATAAATTATATTTCTAAAACCGTCCTCATAAAACCACAAAACAAAAATATTCTAAGTTAATGTTTGTGTACTGTGTTTTTTTGAAGTCGGTTTTTTAAAAGGTAATTTTTTTTCATGGTTTTTGTCTGGATATTAGTTATAAATCTGTGTGTATGTGTTGCTAAATCCTTAAGCATCTCCAATACAGCGTAACTTAGCTTTATTTGGGATACGCAACATAATATACCGTTGTTTTTTAAATTTGCATTTAACTTAAAAATTTGAAAATAATTGCATGCAACCTGTGCTTCCCCATTTAAAAATATTGCGATGAAATTGATCCTACTTAATGATAATCCTTTATTGGGGAACCAAATTTTAAAAGAGATTTATTAGTATTTCCTACAAATTGGATATTCGAAACGATCTCATATTTTCGAGATGGAAAAATACTTTGAGCATTAGAAATAGCGATTAAATTTAGGAAGGATTGGAGAAATAAGGGCTTAGGCGAGTTTGAATAGATAAACAGATTAATTAATTCTGTATTTCATACAATGAGTTTCATGGAAAGATTTTAATTTACAGACGAGAGGACAAGATAATTGTTTTGTGGAAAAATTATGCGGAGTGTTGTTTTTAGAACATTTGTTTTATGAAAATTTTATTAAGCTTATTAAGTATTTGGTTTATGAATGAATTAAAGGTTTAAAAAATTATGTTAAACCAGATAAAGAAGAATAACATCCGATTAAAATTTAATTTAAGTTCATTTATAACATATATGCGAGTCGGTGACAAATTTCTGTTCATAACCAAGTTATAACTGGAAAATTCAGTTACTTGGAAGACTTTATTGTCTTTTACGGAATCAAAATGGCATAGTTTACTAATATGGAAGTCGGTTTTTTAAATTGATAATTATTGTTTTTTGTGGCAGTATGGAACCCGGCGCGAGCCCGACTCGTAATTGGCCGGTTTGTTATATATATTTTACTATAGTTTATCGCCTACCAGCTGCTACAATATTACGTTCAAAACCCTAGAATTTCCTGTTTTCATTCATTATTTTCCAATTTCCTGCAGTTCTCACAGCTAAAATTAACTTAGACTGAGTATAATGATTTTGAAATCTTTATCATCACATATTTAATAGATATTACTGTACATAATTCCTTACATTGACTTACGAGTATTAAATTTTCTAGCCTGCCTTTGGTATCAATCTAATCAATAACAAATCTTATGCTCTCTACACTAAAAGCATTCTCGTAAAATACGCCGGAAGTAAATCCATCATCAAAAAGTAGAGACATCAAAGTCTGCGGTATCTTTTCAATAAGTTATAGCTACATCTTCCTGATTTTTAGTTCACCAATTTTATACCTGGTTTTCAGTACCCATTCCGGAAAAAATCTCTGTTTACGACGCACACATCGATAATTTTATAGCCTTATGCATATGTATGTGTTTGCTTGAAGTTAAGTATGTATATGTGGGATCAAATAAGTATATATTGCAGCTAAGGAGAGATTTATTTTATGATGATATAGAAAATAGATGTAGTTTTCAAATTAGCCGCCAGCATGCTAGGTACGCTGCCAACTGGTAGTGGGCTTGAGCATTTGCATTGTCTTTAGACCTTCAACAGTCTATGGGCAGTCTTAACTATATTTGTAGTTTTAGCTTAAGCTTTTATTTTTTGTAGTTAATAAAGGCACTTGCCCAGTTAAAAAAAAAGTTTTCAAATTATTTTTTCTTCAGGGTTTTATTTTTGTACCGATTATAACTGAAAAACAAGTTATATGACTTTTATTAACACGCTGACATTTGCTTCACTTTTAACTAACTAGGTAATTCTTGGAAGTCAATTTTGTACTTCTAATTGACGTATCAATTTGAAATTTTTGAAATAATTATAACATACTAGCAAACCCGGCGAACTCCGTTTCGCCACCAGATGACTTCTATAAACCTCACGGAGCCCGAGACCTTTCCAACGAATGCAAAACCGTGGAAATCGGTTCGTGCGTTCTGGAGTTATAGCGTCAGGAAGGAAAACCCGACTTATTTTTATATAGTAGATAATTTCACGAGCTTGGGATGGTCAAAGTTGGGGCTCTGACCTACCACTCAAACGAGCACCGGGAGAGAACCACAACGTTGTCACGTGTGGAGGGGCGATACAACACGCAGTTGTCTCAGGCAGAGCCGTAGCGCAGTGCTGAGGGCTCCAGTGCGTTCCTCTGGCGATCCCGGAGCCCTCTTGTCCGCCACTAAGACTGGTCAAAGGAGGGGTTTTAGTGGGTATAATCCCACATAATCTGGCTGCACCCTAATTCACGGGTATCTTTGGAAGATTTCCCCCTCAAAAACGAACAAAGTTTATTTAATTCGAATGACAATACAGTAATTTGGTACAATCGAAACTGAACTGACGAGGGTCAAGAAGTGAAACTCTTCAATGGTGGGAATTTCACTCACAGAGCCATCTAACGGAAAGACGCTAAATATAATGCAGCAAGCGCAGTGTGGCATTGAAACTTAAATATTTCATCGAACCGAAAACGGGACATTATATTTGGGACATTTTTTTTTGCACACACGGTCTTCTGACCCCAAACTAAGCAAAGCTTGTGATATGACTGCTAGAGACTGATATACATACATATATAGTTTTTAAATACATACTCAAATAGATATTAACAACCAGATATAGAACAAACACAAATGTCCATCACATAATTTTTGTCCTAGGTGGGAATCGCCCCACGCCCCCAAGCTCAGAAGGGAAATTGCGTGACATCTTCTCGACCAAGAAACCACAGTGCTAGAAGACAAAGGTCTTTGACCAGTGTGTGTTGCCAGTGATGACAAACGGTACTGAGACGTGGTCCTTACCTTTAGAAAAATTCAGAGTCACACAGCGGGAATGTAGAGACCTCTGTTATGTATTACTCAATACAAAATTCACTTAGCTACCTATTTCGCGAGCGACCTAAAACGTTCTAACCATTGATTCAATCTCACTCAAAGCTCTCGCAAAACTTGTTCTTACTACATTTCCGAGTGTATAGAAACGGAAAGGTGAGGACTATAAATCAGGACCCCGGTGTAATTCCTTAAGATCAAGGTTCAAGGTTCGCAGCATCCGGCACGGTATTGATTTTGATCAGTTCAGAACTGATTTATATCTGTAACGATTGGAAGGTGACAGAGATTAGTTAAATAAGGGATTCCATTGAACTAATTTGGATTTTTTATCACAATTTTTCGATCCTTTCTTAGATTTTTCCCATTTAAGGCGATGTGAGTCCCAAAACTGATGGGGAAGAAAGGTTCTTGAGTGGAGACCACGAACCGGAAGACGCAGCGTAGGTAGGCCTCCCACTAGATGGACCGACAACATAGTGAGAGTCGCTGGCATCTAGTAGATGCAAAAGGCAGGCTGTCGTTCAGTGTGGAGGTTAAAGGGGGAGGCCTATGTTTAGCAGTGGACGTCTTCTGGCTGATGATGATGATGATGATGAGTCCCAAAACTAGCAGGGTGATGTATATTGACAGAAACATCGATCGTAACGTCGTAGACTTACAGACTAATTCAGTCCGTACTTCAGAGCGACGGTTACGGTGAAGACAATGGAATCTGATTTTTAAGATTTTAAATTTAATTCGCTAGATAAATAAAAATTTGGTCGGTTTATTTTAATTGAAATCTGGGACATAAACTTAATAAGCAAAACATTAACTAAATACAAATGTTAATCCAAATGGTTAGAGCCTTTTTCGAAATCATCATCATCATAATCAACCTTTTTTTTAACAATCCACTGATGGACTTTTAGCCTACCCCGAAAGGGTGATTGGGCCATATCCACCACGCTGGCCCAGTGCGGATTGGTGGATTCACATACGCCATTGAATTCCTTCTCCGTACGTATGCAGGTTTCCTCACGATGTTTTACTTCACCGAAAAGCCAGTGGTATGAAAATCCGTACATAAGCTCCAAAGACCTCATTGGTACGGGCCCGGGATTATAACCCGCGACCTCACGTTTTCAAGTCTAGCGGTCTCCTAAATGGGCTACCACGGTTTTCGAGATACGCGAAATAAATTTGCTCTTTATTTTTTTATTCTATTCAATTCAATCAACCAATTCTTCAATCTATCATTTCGCCTACCGTCATCATGTTCATAGGTACAATAATTATAATAATAATTAATTAATTATTCGGGACATTTTTGCACACACGGTCATCTGACCCCAAACTAAGCAAAGCTTGTGATATGGCTGCCAGAGACTAATATGTATACATATATAGGTTTAAATACATTCTTAAATAGATATTAACACCCAGATATAGAACAAACACAAATGTTCATCACACAAATGTTTGTCCTAAGTGGGAATCGAACCCACGCCCCCAAGCTCAGAAGGCAGGTTCGCTACCAACTCGACCAACGGGCTATCTAAATGGGGCTGACGTAAACTTTAAGTCTAAAAGTTTTTTATTTATTTAAATAACACAGATATGAGATCAAAGCACCAGAACTGCATATTATCAGCGATGCCCAAAGTTCGGCCCGTGGCAGCGACGTCGCGCAACTCCCATGGTCCCGCAGCAATTTTTGCAAATTTACCCAGTTTCATTCCAGAGTTTCACCTTGTTTTTTACATATTTTGTTTTATTTTTTACGTGGAACCCGTTTCGACGTGTAGCCTCTGAGGATTTGGATTAACGAGGTAGGGCTGCATCTTTTATTTGGCACCTTACTGCTGTTTTGGAATTAATTTGGTCGCGAGGGACACGCAAGTTCGTGTGAAATTGGCCCCTTCGAGTTTGCAACACGTGTAAGGAAAGCTTTTGGGAGTTTGCGGTTGTCTGAACCCGTAGGGGTTTGTGAATGGTATCTTTTTGGGAGAATAATTTGGCGTTACTTTAAGCAAACAAGAATATTGTTGTCAGTATAAAATTGTTATACACATTCATGTAAGTTGGATGCTCACGGCACAAGTATGCGCATTTGCGCAATAGTTTTGTAGAAGTTCATTCTATTGTCGCTAGATGGCGCAATAAGTTATATTTTATTACCCTACTACAAAAAAGAGGGGATTCTCAATTCAGAACTCCGTCATTTATAACCCGATTTGAATTTTTTAATATTGAAAAGTATATACTTTTTTTTTTTCCTGGGCTAGCGCCTTTATTAACTAAACAAAACACAAGCTAAAACTAAAACTACAAATACAGTTAGACTGCCCATAGACAGTTGAAGGTCTAAAGACAATCCAAATGCTCAAGCCCACTACCAGTTGGCAGCGTACCCAGCATGCTGGCGGCATTACCAAGTTGAATGGCAATGCTTATGCGTTGAGCCAGAAACACGCCAGCATTTTGGTCACGCGTCGCATTAACCAGGCGCTCTGAAAGATTTTTGAAAATGAGGTGAGCTCCTGGTCCCCAAGGGCCCAATGTCTCGACCCCAAACGCCTCAAATATACTTTTAGATTGGTCCCATAGAAATTTCATCAAATTAACGGGCTTTATTATTATTTATTGTTAGTAAAATTACTATAGGTACCTCAGTTTGTTTCTTCTAGGCAAGCAGGCTCCATCGTAGACCGCATCGTCGCTTAATATCAGGCGAGATGGCAGTCAAGCGCAAGCCTATCTATTATTTAAATATATATATATGACGGAGCGAGGGCCTCGATTGCGTGATAGGGGGCCGCTCCGGTCGTCGATGAATGGCCGATCTGCATTAGATTATTCTTGGTTTCTATGGCGTGAGTATAGTGGCCGAGGAGAATGAGACATCGCACGAACATTGACACAGTTTTTATTTCGAAGCGCTATGATTACTAATCGAATTACTTGAAAATTACTTGGGGACAAGGTGTTCCGCCTTGTAACGAACGCTACCACTCTCCAACCAACAATCCAAATTCACAACCCCAAGCAAAGTTAGCTCCACCGAGCATCCAACAGTCCCCCTCTAAAACACAAAGTAAAGTGCTAGCTCCTCCGAGCCTCACGCCACCGACGCGTGTCCGCACGCTCACTAGCGCCTCTGCCGGACGGTACCCAAACTTACTACACTCTGATTGGTTGTCAACGAAACAACTTCACAACGAACTTCAGGCAGAGTAAGTTACTGCAGCGTTACACCAGCGATGGCGCCACCTCCATCACTAGTCCACCAAAACAAAGCTAGGTGACGTCTACCTACATAATCTAAGCCTTAAAAACTATCCGACGGTAGTTGCGCCCAAATGCTAAATCTTCAACGCGCCGACATATATATATTACCAGCTCGAATAATTTGAATAATTTTGTTCGGTGCCTATTCATTTGGCCTTATCAATGATTTTGTTCAAGCGCCTACTCATTAAGAAGTAACACAATATATCTCGATGTGGTAATATATTGTGTACCACACAAATAGCTAAGAAAACGTTTCAAGTCCAGGCCGTATTCATAGTAAATAAATATAGCTTTTCAAAGCAGCGACAATCCTCTATATTTCAGTCCGTTGATACCACAAAATGCTCTAAAAAACCTTCGGCGCTCGCGTTGAAACCAATCGCTCCGTTTCAGGCATTAAACAAATTGGTTTGGAAACAAAAAGCTGCGGATGAGTCAGGCCACAGAATAGATAGCAGTAGGTGAGGCCAGCACTTCGGGTAATGAGCACTGCGACGGATAGATTAAGTTATAGGTTGCTGTTTCGAGTTACCAGATTTGAGTTTAGTCGTAGCTCCGTGGTCAGGGCACAGAAACAGTCAGTTACAAAGTCTTTGAGTCAAATTTATTTAGCAGCACTTTCTATTGGCATTTCAAGTCAATAGCAAGCCCATTAATCATAAAAAACATTCATGTCTATAAAATATAGTCCTTTTTTGATTATAGAAAATACTAGCAAAACATCACGGTTTCAAGCGTTGTTTATTTAAAAAAGTCTTTTATTTATACCACAACTACAATTGTGGAACATAATTTTAATAAACCGGCCAAATGCGAGTCGGACTCGCGCACTGAGGGTTCCGTACCAAAACACAATAATTATCTGCAAAATTAGTAAAATATGATATTTCGTTTCGGTGAAATGATAAGGTCGAAGTCACAATAAGGTCGTTTAAATCACGAAATTACCAGTTATAACATATATATGTACATATTACCATTTTTACATTAGAAGTTTGTATGGGGACTCCCTTTTGTTTTTACTTTTTGACTTTTTATAATTTCTCAGTTAATCCGACGTAACATCACATATTCGGTAAAAATATCAACTGGCTATCTATTACGGTTCGCAAGGTACAGCCGTTTAAAGGTAGGATAGACAGACAGACAGACAGACATCGTAGGCTTAGTAATAGGGTTCCGTTTTTACCCTTTGGGTACGGAACCCTAAAAAAGACGAACTCAGGGTAGGAATCCGTTTATTATTTTTTTCCTGCATGAAGTCGTATTTTTTTTTAATTGTATTGGTTAATATCGTATGTCTTTGAACTTTTGAGGTTCTTGGACATACCGGTTTCCTGACTAGGTCAGAATGGAGGATAAGGGCCCACCCTCTCTCTCTCTCTCACTCTCTCTCTCTCTTTCTGAGAGAAGGCCTGTATCCTATCAGTGGCAACAAGAAAAGTTTATGATGATGATGTTGGAAAATGTATTATTTATTAAAGAACTAGCGACCCGGCCGCCCGGCTTCGCACGGGTGTAATTTACGTGCAAAGCCGGGGCGGATCGCTAGTTATATATATAAACATTCCGTGAAAATGTATCTAACTGATGGTGAAAACCGCATCAAAATCCGTTGCGTGGTTTAGGAGGAGTTAGCGGTCATACAGACATACAGAGAGACAGACAGACAGACGCGGAAAGCGACTTCAATTTATACTATGTAGAGAAGACACCATGTTGTTTAACCATCTCAAAATGTGCGTACATGATATAAAATGTTAATTTCAATGCAGTTTTTGATAGCCCGTTGGTCCAGTTGGTAGTGACCCTGCCTTCTGAACTTGGGGGCGTGGGTTCGATTCCCACCTAGGACAAACATTTATGTGATGAACATTTGTGTTTGTTCTATATCTGGTTGTTAATATCTATTAAGTATGTATTTAAAACTATATATGTATGTATATCAGTCTCTGGCAGCCATATCACAAGCTTTGCTTAGTTTGGGGTCAGAAGGCCGTGTGTGAAAAATGTCCCGAAATTTATTATTAGTTTGAGTCAAGACTCACGTATGAGTCGTTGTAGCATGCGAAGACCCTAATTCAAATCAAACATTCGTCTCCGTGCCGAATCTAATTTCCTAGTCGGATTAAATGGCGTCGCGATTCCGTCAGATCGGATTAGAGTTATGGTAAACACTGGTACGTTTACCCGCACACGGTGGTAATCTATAAAGGTGCGTGTTTAACTTGGTTTTACGAATCAGAGGTAAAATAAAGGGATTTGTTGGCTTTGGTATTAGTTAAAAGACGGTGTAACTGAGGGGGCTTTCCTGTTTTGACATTATTTTTAACGTAATAACAACTTTTATACCATTCCCTCTCTAAAAAGTTAATTTTATTCACTGAAAACAATAAAATACAATAAAAAAAATTGTGAATAAAAAGCACTATTAGTCACTATTTTGGTGTTTGAATTTAGAACACACCAATATATTCGACCTCCATCTCATTGCTATACAACCTCCTTGCGCAAAAAATACTCGATATAAAACTCCTTAAATGTTTCTTTTTCTCGTAGTCATGGTATAAAGTATAGCATGATACCATGAATACTCTTGAATAAAACGGATTTATATCGAGGGCCATGCCAGTCACTCGCGTCGCTCAGTATTTTAACACTTGAATCATCATGAATCTCTCCCTACGCTAGTGATTCAGTTGTTTGAATCCTTCACTTGCTCGTGATTCATCTATGACCCTCGCTTTAAATCCGTCCATTATTCACTAATTGCATTTTTTTTAAATAGGCAAGTATTTTTTATTATTGAAACTGACGTGGTTTTCACACATTTTAATCTTACGTGAGTGATTCCCGTGTAATGTAAATAAAACAAGTATTTTTTGTTTGGTTATCCGATTACTGACCATCCTTATTTTAAAGCGCATTTTTAGTTGTTCAAAAAAGCATATTTTATTGTCTTTACTTTTTTAATTGATTAATAACTTGCGCTTGACCGCAACCTAGCCCGACGTTATGCGATGATGCGATGAAATCTATTCACTCGCAACTATATTTTGGAACTTTTTCTAATTTAGCCTAACATTCTATACAGAATGTTCGTTAGAAGAAAAAGGTTGTTTTTTGTTTCTATATAGAAATAAAAAACAAACTTTCCCTGCACAGCTATAAAAAAAAAAAAAAAAAACAGGCTCGCCTTGCGCTCACGTCCGACTCTGGCCAAGTTTCGGACGCGGCCGCAATGATTTCCCGGCAGAGGGAGCTAATCACGAGTTTGCGGTAATTGCGCCAACTTCCTGCCTCTTACGTGAGCCGAGACAGGTGGGGCGACACGTTATGCGGTTCCAAATTTGAATATTAATGTTCTTCATTAATTTATTCGAGGATTTTGCGGCCAGTAATTTTGTTTGGGTTGTTTGAGATAACTTTACTTCCTGTTTATGTTATCTGAAATAGGCGAGTAGTCAAACAGGGCACATTAAAAAAAACGGTTTTTTTATCGAATGTAAGTACCTACTGATATAATCTACTAAATAAGACTTTCTCAAACATCGAGTATGTTTGAGAAAAACGTACTAGTATACCTACATAACTGTAGTGGTATTTTCTTCTTAATTTCACGTTGTGTAATATCATCGAGTCTCAAACTACATTTTTGCCGTGCAACCACCCGTTTCAAAAAATTCCTAGCGTTACATACTTAGTAGGTAATGTAAGTCCTACAAATTCATGGTCTAATTTCCTCCTGCACATATATCTATTGAATGGTCAGTGGAGAAACAGTGCCACCGTTTTATAGTTGATATTCCGAAAACCTGTACGAAACGGTATTCCGGTAAAACGGTAACTTCTAGTCTGTAAAATTCGCTGCCTGAAATGAGTGTACCCCCATAGTTACAATCTGGGTATAAAACACCAGTAAATTGGTTTCTTCTAGGCAAGCGTGCTCCACCGTAGACTCATCAGGCCAGGCGGCGGTCAAACGCAAGCCTATTAGACAATAAAAAAATAACGAAGTATTTACATTGCCAATCGATAATCATTATTTAGTATCAAACAGTTTCTCGTAAAATTTCGGTATCCATTTTCCTGTAGGATACTTTGCCCCGTTTGAGGCAATAAGTTTTGTCCGAGGAGTAATTGCGTCGCGGTATCGCTTATTTCCGTTTTTTAGGGCGCCGTGGCAGCAACGAGATTTATGGACCGAGATAGTGCCGACGAGGGCCAACGGCGCGTACTTGATAAAAATATTCCTTTGATTGAAAAAGTTTGGGGAACTCTTTACGGCTTTAATAAGTTGTAGAAATTGCGGTGCATAAATTAAAATTTAATTTCGATATTTTTTTGCTATGTAGTATTATGGTATAACACTATGAACAATATCGTCCGATTACTAGGCAATATTGATTATCCTTATGTCTTGTTTTTAGGGTTCCGTACCCAAAGGGTTTTACCATTTGGGTACGGAACAGGACCCTACTACTAAGCCTACGATGTCTGTCCATCTGTCTGTCTGTCCTACCTTTAAACGGGTGTATCTTTCGAACCGTAAGAGATAGCCAGTAGATTTTTTTTATAGAATATGTAACGTTACGGCGGATTAAATGAGAAATAATAAATAAGTCAAAAAGTAAAAACTAAAAACGTATTATTTTTACATATTTTTGTATTAGCTCTAATGTAAAAATGGTATTACATAAAAGCATCAAATTTAGCATGATTATAGTACACATTCTAAAGTATAACAACAAATAATAAATAATGGCCAAGTGCGATGGCCGGTTTATTTTTATATGAATGAACGGAAAAGTAAAAGTAAAAAAAACTGAGTTTTGGCGCAAACGTGAAAAAACATATCGCCCCATTGTATTATTTTCTGTAAGTTGTGTATTTTCAATTGTTAATGTGTAATAATCGTGGATTATTTTTCATTAAGTGTTCTTGAACATATTTGAGTGTAGAAAAGTGATATAATGAGGTGAAACGTGTATTTTCATGTTGATTCTAAAACTCTATTAAAGTCTCTAGTTAAAGTCTTGACTACTTTACTGGAGCATAGTCTAAGATAGTAAAATATGAAAGACGAAGCGGTATGGCTTTAATGATTTAGCCTACCCAGTAAGGGGCGAAAAATAAACAAAAATAAATTCAAAAATAGTGGTCCATTAGTTTTAGCTAACGGCTTTTATTACCCCACACTGGCTCAATCTGTTTATTTAACGGCAATAAATAATTGCACCCCTTTAAGAAAATTCAAAACACCTCAGCACCAGCTGTTTGCGTAGCTCCCGGCCCATTAGATCGCGGCAACATTGACCCCGACGTAAATATTCACGTCAAAATTACGTTATTTACGTTCCAGTCCCGTATTTATGACCGCACCGTAAATTGCCTAGAGATGGAGATAAAATTTTACTGCAAAACTTTCAGCGTTTAAACTGGGGCCAAGTTCAGTTGTTTGTCTTCAGTTTTTGTTGATTTTATTACGAAAGTGAACAGTTTCAGTTGCTGGACTGCGTAAATCATATTTTATTAATGCTGTAGCTGTAAATATTAAAATATCAATCAAGGTACTTAACAAGAGTTCGGAAGTTATCGGTTGTTTCCGGATTGTAAATAATTCAAATTTCTGCTGTTGCTATGATGCTATGTAAAAACATAGGAATTTATTATTGATGTCTATTGACATGCCTTGGCAGTTAAACTAACGCGTTTACCGTGACGGCAAACGTGATGATACTTTCTTATGCCGTCATGTTTTACATCTGCCAGGCGTCTTGAGTCGGCCAACTTCTTTCTGTATCTAAGACGTTTGATAACCAATATTCATTTCGTCTTTATTTAAGATATTTTTAAGTTTCAGATGGGATTACCTTTAGACCTTCAATGGTCTATGGGCAGTCTTAACTGTTTTTGTAGTGTTAGTGTTAACTTGTATTTTTTTTAGTAATAAAGGCACTTGCCAGTAAAAAAAAAGTTCCAGAAAGTTATTATAGCTAGTTCAAGTAGGTATATCTAGTTCGAAATTATTAGGAAACGTTTACAGCCTTACGAGTACAAGTAGGTATCATCATCATCAGCAAGAAGACGTCAACTGCTGAACATAGGCCTCCCCCTTTAACCTCCACACTGAACGACAGCCGGAGACCACAAACCGGAAGACGCAGCATAGGTAGGCCTACCTACCGGGCCATCCCACTAGATGGACCGACGACATTGTGAGAGTCACGGGCATCCAGTGGATGCAAAAGGCAGGCTGTAATTCTAATAGGTATATTAGTACTTAATCAAAAATATTTATCTACTTTTAGTTTACAGCACAATTAGGAAAAATATCTATTAATGTTAGTAGCTGGCCTTCTATGTAAAATATACACAATAGTTTCATGGAAAGTAACAATTCTACGGTCCACATTATGCGAAAGGTAGCCAATTGTAGCGATGTATCATCCGACCCGGGACGGTGTTTAGCAAGAGCGCGCCACGCATTAATCCAACCCGCGCCCACTCGGGGAATTTATCGGGGAAATGAGGCTCGGGTTTCTCAGCCCAGATGTTATATACACGCACCCAGAATATTTAGCTGTATTTATGCATTTTATTTCCTTATTTTGTCGAAAAAAAGGTTAAGCACCGCAACCCCAGAGCTTAAAACAAAGTACTAACGCTTTTGTATTTTTTTTGTTGTTGTAATTTAACACTTTAAATAGATATTACCGCGTGTTATATATTATTTTCATTCCTGACGAACAAACACATTCAAACACTTTTCAGTGTTTGTGGTCACAGGTAGACCACGGTCGCCGTGGTGTGTAGTGTCTGCATGTGACGGATCAGTAAAAAATACCAGCATTTGAACTGAAATATTATTTATACCATCCCCCCACTAAAAAACTTATTTAAGTCACTGAAAACAGTGAATAAAAAGCAATCAGTTAATGACTGTTTTGGTGTTTGAATTTAGTTTTTGAATTTGAATTCCGTCAGATCGGATTAGAGTTATGGTAAACACTGGTACCCTATGCAATTTTTAATAAAACGGATTTATATCGAGGGCCATCACTCACTCGCGTCGCTCAGGATTCTAACACTTGAATCACTCCTTACGGTCATTTGTATTTGTATTTGTATTTGTATTTATTTATTCAATTAGCACGGTTCAAAAACCAATTACACTAATGACAGACAATATCACATAATTATAGAATTTAAATACCTACCAGATTAACTAATTACATGTCGAATAATACATTTTTGTCACAATTTAAACTAACAATACAAAAGGTGATGATAATATTATATACAAAATAAATAAATGGTCATTATACAATAATTAATTAAAAGTCAAAATAAATTATCATCAATTATCATGATTATGTCGTTAGAATCCTTCACTTGCTCGTGATTCATCTTTGGCCCTCGCTTTAAATCCGTGCTTTATTCACTAATTCTATTTGCTTTTTTTTTTCCTGGGCAAGTGCCTTTATTAACTAAACAAAATACAAGCTAAAACTAAAACTACAAATACAGTTAGACTGCCCATAGACCGTTGAAGGTCTAAAGACAATCCAAAAGCTCAAGCCCACTACCAGTTGGCAGAGTACCCAGCATGCTGGCGGCATTACCACGTTGAACGGCAATGCTTATGCGTTGAGCCAGAAACACGCCAGCATTTTGGTCACGCGTCGCATTAACCAGGCGCTCTGAAAGATTTTTGAAAATAATAATACTACTAATTCCATAATTATATCTACTATTAAACTTAGTTTTAACACATTTTCTTAGATTATGGATTTTTTTTGGAAAGTACTCGCATTTGGTACTCTTATTTTTGCAGCGAAATGTCGCACGTAAATTAACATTCCGAGCTTAAAAGTTAAACAAGCCGTAAAGTAAATATGCCACTCACGTTGATCTGTTTGTAACTGTTCTTTTAATTAAATAATTAAAGCTCGTAAAATCTACGTGTTTTACGTGAACGGGTTACATTGTTAGTTGTGGCCGTTTGTATATCAGTAAAAAACAATAATGGGAACACACGAAACATTTCATTTTTTTATGGCGCGAACAGAATGGGAAGTACAACGAAACAAGCCACTAAATCTAAGCGAAACATGGTCGTCCAATCATAACGCTGTAAATAACAAGCGACGCGAACACGGCTTTATCACACTGTCGATTTGCGATTTCAGCGAGGCGATCGGTAAACGCACTAGCTGCGTGCGTAGGAAGTTTGCTGCAACGCCTCGACCTATAATATCTGTGGTGCTTGATAAGCTAAACTGTTTTATATTTTTGTCTGGTTTTCACGCATGGCATTTCTCAATAGCGACCATTTTTTATTATAGATTAGCTTATCAAGTTCATAATAAGGTTATATAAAAATTTACTTAGAAACTTACGCAATTTGAACACATGTCATGTTTTAAATGTACGTTGGGACTTTTTGCGCATTGTTTTATTAAGATAAAATTGGTACATTTACATTTAGGTATTTTTACCTAAATAAAATAATGCGCAATAAGTCCCGATAGACATTTAAAACAAGGTTATAATATAGACGGTATTTTACACTCAAATCTATATTAAATTTCAAATTCAATAGTTGGGTTGGCTCTAACACTATACACAATATAAAAAACGCTACTTCCATTCCAGGCTAGATGTGTTTAACATCTTACTATCGACCTTACTGTTACTTGACATCAGGTGAGCTGTGGTCCAACTCCAAGCCTGTCAACCATAAAAAATAGCGCAACGTTCGCGTATTTTTTTTAATTCATAATAGGCTTGCGTTTGCACGTCACTTCATGTTAACAGATGATGTGATCTACCAATTCTACGATGGACTCTCTCGATATCTATATTGTTGTTTTGTGTAATTCTGTCTATCTTATTGCCGAGTTACTGTATCTCTGATTTACTGCGATGAATGAGTGGAGTATTGAGTACGTTGATCGGTCGCAATTCGCTAGTGTAATGACGCCCTACGGTCTGCCAAGCCCGTCCGGCGGTTGCCGGTTGGGCCACTGGTCCGGTCCGGTTCGATCAGCCCTACAAATTATTGCCGTGTTTGCGCCCTTTTATGAAGTGGCTCATAACTCCCAACGTTCCGATCCTTATCGAGGTTAACCTCCAAAAATGTGGGTTTTTGCACAATCATGATTATGGACCAATGTAGTCAGCTTTTGTAAAGGGGATGTTCAATAGTGGTCGTAGTCACTATTTTTTTGTTGGTAGAATAGACCAATACAGTCACAAGCCTCTATATTAGGTGTAATAAGCTCTTGGCAAGATAGTAGTCTAGCAAGATAGTATCACAACATCAAGATAGTGTCAAGGTAGCTGTGAATCAAATGCTTAGCTTATCACACCAATAATATCTCACATATCACTAAATAGTATAAAACAAAGTCGCTGTCGCTGTCTGTCCGTCCCTATGTATGCTTAAATCTTTAAAACTACGCAACGGATTTTGAGGCAGTTTTTTTAATAGATAGAGTGATTCAAGATGAAGGTTTATATGTATATATAACTAGCGACCCGCTCCGGCTTCGCACGTAAATTACACCCGTGCGAAGCCGGGCGGGCGGGTCGCTAGTAATATTATAAATGGGAGTGTTTGTGTGTGACTGAGTGAGTCAGTATGTTTGTTACTTTATCACGCTGAAAAAT
Organism: Agriopis marginaria; assembly: GCA_932305915.1. Taxonomy (NCBI): domain Eukaryota; kingdom Metazoa; phylum Arthropoda; class Insecta; order Lepidoptera; family Geometridae; genus Agriopis; species Agriopis marginaria. The sequence continues at coordinate 1,662,092 of OW029919.1, forward strand.
TTGAACGGATTTGAATTAATTTTGGAATGGAGACAGCTTATAATACCTAATTATATTAATATTATATTGGATTAAAACCTATCCTACTTTTTTCTTGAAAAAATTAACGACACCAGTAGAGATAGTACCTTAAGAAAAAATTTCAAGCTTTTGACCATAAATTAAAAGCATTGTGAACAACATAATCTTCAAACTAAAATACATAGAGTCGTTTCCACACAATTTTATTTAAACAAATATTGTTGGACGATATACACGACATTGAGAGCAAGCTTTGCATTCAGATATATTTACACAAATGATGATGATGATGAATGTTTCGGTACAAAGCATCAGCTTAGAGCGTACCTTACAAATCGAAACTTTTTCACTTTCTGCTAGCGCCGATTTTGAAGTAAACAGCTGTTCAAGACACAGTAAAGAGAAGTAAATAGAACAGAAATGAAAAGGAAAATCTGTTACCAGGCATTATGACAGAACCTTGATTGAACATTCTTGTTTAGATCAACGCATTGCACTCCGCATCACAGCTGCTAACTGATTTCAAATGACTGACGTTTCGTTTATATGGGTGCAACTGGCTACAATAAATTTCTACAAAAATGCCTTGATAGCCGTTCTAATTTAAAAAAAAAAATGGTTTAAGACGACAAAATTACGATTATCCGTTGACTTAAAATAACGCTGTCAACTAAATATAATATGCTATTGGAATCTACTATTGGAATTGTATTAACTATCTTTATCCACTATCTAGATCTACTATAGATAAAGATAGTTAAAGACCACAAACTCACGCCTCATCTTGCTATTTTCTACTCTATTATAGGGTCACTTTCAGTTAACCACCCCGCATTTTCTGTATGATAAAACAAAAAAAAACAACAACTTTTTATAATCTGCTTTTCTACACAGCTGTTTGTCGCAGGTCAATGTAAACAGCAGATTTTTTGCGATTTTCAGAAGTCGTAGAAACAATAGTTGTTTGAAACGTACAGGAGCTTCTCCTAAGAAGTGGCTGGTTAAAAAGTAACCCTGTTGGATAGAATTGACATACTTACACTTTACACACCCATCTGTTATCTTGTTATCTGTGAGTACAATGGCATCCGGACTCGATGATTTTTTTCTGCATTCCCTTGATAGGATTTTGGCGGTGCACGTCTTGTGCGTTTGCCAGTGTCAAGTAATAAAAAAAAACAAGTTTTATTAGTTTTCGTAAAATAAGCCATAGTCAGAGTCAAACAAATTCATAGTCAAGTCTAAATCATGCCCTAGTAAAGTGGTGGTGACTTTACTACAGGCTTCTATAGAGTTTTGGAAACAAAACGAAAATAAAAATGTTTCATCTCAGTATGTGATTTGCACATACTCGAAAATACACAAGTTAGGAAAAATTATCGGAATGGTGACTAAATCGAAAGTGTTCATCTTAGCTATGATTCAAAGAAATCTGCTTAGCTGTTTGAAGATTATCAACCCTTTTTCGCGGGTTCAAAAAGTCTATTTATGCTTGTTAAAAAGTATATTATATGAAACGATCTCATTAGGAGAATAATACAGTATACTGAAAGAAAGAAAAGAAAGAAAGAAAGAAAAAGTTTATTTGTGATTGACAAGTTATAATATAAGGTCACAAATCAGCCCCAACTCAGCATAATGCCGGCTGTTAACCAGCGCTGGTCTTCCGTTGGAGCCGTTTGGTGATGTCTCGGTACAAGCACACATACAGTACACGCGACAAAATAAAAATATAAATAAAATAATAAATTAACCAATCTAAAAACAAATACTAATATGATGACAATGAGGTAATTATTATATATTATATACTTTGAAAACATAGTTCCTTATATTGCACTCGTGTCATGCTTTTGAGTTTCCTCTTGTTGCTGATGTGCAGTAATAATTTTTTTAAGTTTATAACTAAAACTTTTACTGTGTTCATAAGCAAATAGATATAGACATTGTACAAAATAAAACTGGAACGAAATAGTATTGACACAAAGCGCGATCGTTTGCTGCGGTAAATAGAGCGCAAGATTACCATTCAGATGCTGCAGTACAAGTCACACGCAAGAAGCGATTTATTAAAAGTTTTTTTTGATTGAGATCTTCGACCAAAATAAAATGAATGGACGGGCCCAGAAGAAGCGCATTTTTGAAGATTACAAAATGAGCGCCGGCCCTCACTTCGTTTCAGTCGATATCTAGCCGCAGGAAGTGCAACACGCGACTTTTGATACATGATAACGAAACATCTGACAAAATTATGCTTTCGTGTGCTTTCCCTAAGTGTAAATACACAAAAAAAAGCCGCTATCTATTTTTACTGTACACGGTTATAATTAGGTGTTGAAGTATATGTCCGACGGTTTTGACTCGTTTTTACTGAGCAAGTTCTATGGGTATGGCCGTCCATTCATTTTATTTTCGTCGAAGATTGAGATATATAAAGTTCCATTTTTATTTCTTAACTTGTAAATACTTATTATCTGACGCAAAAAAGTATTTGCCTAATAATCACTTACAGCTGAGCATAAGAACTTTTCATGATACGCTACTAGAAAAAAATGTTTTTTTTTTTTAATTACAATATTATTTTTTTTAGTTTTGGCACGAGACATAAATTTTATTTATTAAGCAGGTTACAAAATAGTAGCACTGGCTATCCTACAGGTACTGTAGATTGCTACCGGGATAAAAGTAACCTATGTGATAATCCAGGGTATAATATGAAATGAATCCATATGTTATATGAAATTTGATAATGAATTCTTACTTTTTCTATTATTATTATTACACGTAAAGAGGTTAATTTCAATACCAATAAATAAACACCGTTGTAAGACTTTACAAAAAGGACGGAAAAGGAGGTGAGATTGGGTTTGAATTTTGTATTGAAATTTATATAACTACGAAGCTGAAAACTGGTGGGTGATTCCATAAAAGGTGTAAAAGTCTGTTAAAAATGGATTTGCAAAAGGGCCAAATAAAGAGAGACAAAAGAGGTTTGATAGTTGCTATGAAAGTCAGTTCAACATAAAAAGTTCAACATAAGCGTCTTCGTTATGCTATCGCCTACAAATTGTACCAAAGCCCAAAAGCCAACAGCGCCATTCCGCTGGGATTTCGCACAAATATAGCGATATTTCGACAATTAAGATACCTACATAACCACCGTACAGTACCTCTATTAAGATTCCTAAAATCTACATAATACGCCGATCTTATAGTCTAGGGTCGGAGCTACTCGAGGCGACATTGTCAGACTCTCGGCTACTTAAGTACCGTCGCAATTCTTGCTGCACACTTCAATGGAGCTATTTATACAGACACTAGCTGCACCCCGCGGTTTCAGTCGCGCAGTGATGAAAAATGGTGATGATGATGATGATGAAAAGTAGCCTGTCACTCTCCCGCTCTTTAATTAGCCAACACTACATGTCAGAAAAAAATAAAAATTTATTACTTCAAAACAAATAAACAAATCAAACAGAATAATACTATGTCAATTTAAAATCATTTCTGCCTTTCATGTTATTACAATTTCCATCAACACAATCACATACATGAATTTCCACATGAGAATGCAAAAAACATCATCGCGTATTGTCATCATAGGTATTGCACCCTTATGGTATAACGAACCACTTGGGCGTTTTGCGTGTAAAATTAGTCCACAACTGACATTATGTATAGGCACATACAGTAAGCTCTAAACAATGTTGTTAAACCCCCGACGCAAAAAGAGGGGTATTATAAGTTTAAAGTGTTTATCAGTGTGTCTGCCTGTGGTATTGTAGTTCCTAAACGACAACCGTTTTACAACTTTTATTTATGTGACTCATGCCCCTGTAAAGTGGTGGAGGCTTTACGAGAGGCTCCTATGGAGTTTTGGAAACAACATGAAAATACATGTTTCACCTCGTTATATCACTTGCCCAGACTCGAGCACATTTACGAGCACTTAATAAATAATAATTCACCATTTACTACACAATAACACTCGAAAATACACAAGTTTAGGAAAATAATCCAACGAGTCGACATGTTTTTTTCCACGTTGGCACCAAAACTCGTTTTTATGTGACTTTATTGAGAGTGTTCATAGCTATGATTCAAGAAAATCTGTTCAGCCGTTTGATGATCATCATCTCTTTTATCAGAGGTTAAAAAAAAAACAATGTACAAAAAATACTTGTTACCATTTCTGAGTACGTTCGTTTGCTTGCCCTGTTATCTCAATCCAGTGTACTGCGGTATGCTACGGCAACGGAGCTACGCTAAGAACCCCATTTACTTGAAGTATGCCCCAATAAATAGTGGATCTCACGGCCGGTGGTTCGCATTTTTCAAACGGCAACACAGACGCTGCGCCTTATGTCAGCCCTAACGGGAGATAGAGATGTGGGATCGCTACAGCTGGAGGCTAACTGGCAACAACTATAGCTATGTGTAGCTAGTTTCAGTGCAACTTATCTGTAGTGTTGAATGGGTTAGCTACTAGCGTATTTTCTGAACACAGCTGACTGCGATTGCCATAACAAACTGTTTTAAGGGAAGTCGAAACTTTTAGTTCTTTAGTTTGACCGTCTGTAATCATCTAATAATTTCATTGTCAGATTTTCTATAGTAGCTTTACCTAGTGTATGCCTAACGTGTAAATCACAATTCTAACTATTGATACAAATATTAAGGTAAATTCGCCAGCGGCGAAACTTTTGACATCGATATGAAGGATCTTACAAATGACGATCCCGTTTCATAAAAGATTGCATATTTTTGCAAATCCATGTCGTCCAAAATGCTTTTTTAATTCCTTATTATTATTATCAGCCTATCATTTCCCACTGCTGGGACACAGGCCTTCTCTCAGAGAGAGACGATGGTCATAATACACCATGCTGGATTAGTGCAAGTTGTAGAATGTTCTTTGAACATTTTATTTATATTACACGGGAATGACTCACGTAAGATTAAGCCGGTTACTCCGACAATAGTTTCAACTCCGGCTATAATTTTCCGACTACAGTTTTTCTTCACCGTTGTTGAGCAATGGCGTCGAGAATTGACGATTGCCTTTTTTCATTCAAGTATCTCCAAATCAGTTGCCAATGCACAAATCCAAAACGGTATATCAAGAACATTTGAACAATTCAGCAGATAGGCATGCAAATACCCGCTATACATCAAGCTCACAGATAGTTGCAGCCATTTCCGGCAACATTTCTGGTTGGAACAAACAAACGGAGCGTTCAATCGAGACCGCATTCGGCGATCATTCGACATCAGGCGTGACAATACGTGACAGTGACGATATTTCACCGTGTCACGTCTGCATTCTCACGACTAGCCACTGCTGCCTTAGGGATATACAAGTGCTAGTCTGCTTGGTACAAGTTACAAACTGTCGCGATCTATGGTTTGAGTTATAAGAAGAGTATAGGTATGGAGTAAACCTTGGATATAGGTATGGATTGTATCATTGTCATTTTTGACATCGATATAAAGGCTTTTGAGTATAGGTATGGAGTGTTTGAATCGATACCGTATTCGGCAGTCATTCAACATCGGGCGTGACAATATGTGCCAGTTACGATATTTCACAGTATCACGCCTACAATCTATCCACTTATGCTGGGAATATACAAGTTTAAGTACCAGTCTTCTATGTAGCAAGTTTCTCTATTCCTCTATTGCACACCCCGTCTTCTACATCTTCTATAAATCCTTTCCATCTTAAGATTGCCTGGAAGAGATCGTTTTTAGCGATAAGGCCGCCAGTTGTAAGACTAGCTTTTTTAAGGGTTTTTTGTCCACTGTATCAAATTTAATGGTGTGAACAATAAAGAGTTAATCAATCAATCAAGTTTCTGTCGGGATCTATGTTTTAGTATAAATAAGATGAGGTATAGATACGGAGTGATTGATTCGATACCGTATTCGGCAATAATTCGACTATGGGCGTGACAATACGTGACATTGACGAAATTTGACCGTGTTAATAGTTACTCTGGTTCTTTGGCGAACATCCACGTTCCGGATTCTATCGCGCTAAGTAACTCCAACCATAGCCATTGTACAATTCAATTCAATTCAAAATGTATTCACTCTGTAGACATATTCCATGTTAGAACCGTCAGTTTTTACAATATATACGTATCATTATTTTCTAGGCGAATTATTGCAGCCTACACGTTGCACACTGCACACAGTAGGACCTAATTAATTAATGTAAGGGTAGGTACTGATATGCATGACTATTACTTTTACATAATTAATTTATTGTATAATGTTGACATTTTTTAGTTTGATTATTTTAAATTTTAATTGGTAATAATTATTATTAATGTAATGTGACTAGCTACTACTATTATTTTTTCTATTGATATTTTTTTTATTTGTATGATTTCTATTTGTTTGAGTCTGTTACTTGGAAATAAATAAATTATTTATATAGCTCTCTCCATTGCCTTCTGTGTCTCACTAACATAAGTCATCATAATAAAGTTTTCCTAATGTCAAAATTGTTGACTTTCTTAGTACCCTATTTCTCTACATTTTATCAGATACTAGCGACCCGCCCGCCCGGCTTCGCACGGTTATAATTTACGTGCGAAGCTGGGGCGGGTCGCTTGTTATATATATATATAACAAGCTGCTTAACCTTTACCAAGCGCAAGTGCGGTCCTGCTTGGAATACTGCTGTCACTTGTGGGACGGCTCTGCTAAATACCAGCTCGAAGCATTGGACTCAGTAGAGAGACGCGCCATTCGTCTAATTAATAACGAAGCGCTGGTTAAGGGGAAGATGCCGCATAGCCTCCTGCACAGGCGGAAGGTGGCTTGTCTGTCCATTTTTTATCGCGTTCATTTTGGAGAATGTGCACAAGAGCTGTTTAAGCTGATCCCGTCAACCAATTTTCGCCATAGGTCATCGAGGCGTACATTCCATCCTTACGTCGTGAACTTTGGTAAAGTCCGCACGCAGCGTTTCCAAAATTCCTTCCTAATACGAACTGCACAGGAATGGAATGCGCTTCCTGCCTCGGTGTTCCCTACAAGGTACAACCTGGGTCTCTTCAAGACAAGAGTGAATAGGCATCTCATGGGCAAGCGTGCTCCATCTTAGACTGCATCGTCACTTATCATCAGGTGAGTTGTGGTCAAACGCTAGCCCATTTCATCATAAAAAAAAAAAAAATATATATAAACCTTCCGTGAAAATTTAACTAACTGATGGTGAAAACCGCATCAAAATCCGACGCGTTGTTTAGGAGGAGTTAGCGGCCATACAGACAGACAGACGCGGAAAGCGACTTTAATTTATACTATGTAGAGATAGAGATTAATACAGCTCTAACTATTAAACACAGTCATAATGACGTGACCAGAACAATAGTTCATCATGACAGAAGCATGACTCGCATAACACGATGACAAGTTTAATTTCACGTTTCCAAATGTGACCTCCGGCTGTGGCTAGCTGTTTTGTACATGTACACATTAAAGCTAGGTCTGGATCTGTCTGCCAACTGTCGTGGGCCTGCCAGAGATAGACTAGATCTGTTTGTTTTCATAACTAAACGCATTCAGGTACCTACGTATAATGGCAAATTATGTGTAACATTATGTTACACATCATTTGTCATTATACGCAGGTATTTGAATGCATCGAAATGCAATACCTACTCATGTGACTACATGAGACAACTAGTCTGAATAGATTAACAAAGTTTACCAACAAACGAGTTAGCTTTTGGATATGATTACAGGCGTGACTTATATAGAAGAAGGCGCGGACGTAGCTCGCGCGTAACGCGAGCATAGTGCGGGCGTGGTGCGGGCGTGGTTCGGGCGTGGTGCAGGCATGGCACGGGTTTGACACGGTCGTGGTGCTGACGTAGCGTAGTCATGGTGCTGACGTAGCGCAGTCATGGTGCTGGCGTGGCTCGGTCGTAGCACAGTCGTGGCGCAAACACGTTTCCAAACAGTCGTATAAACCACGCCTTAGACGACAAATTCTTACTGTTTCTGATAGCATGTTGAACTGAAAATCCCGCTGATTTTGCCATAGAATATACCTGCTACACTACACCGGAGGTTTTTGAGCAGTGCCCTATCCAATTACATGGTATGTCCGTACCGTACACCATTTCGAAGTCAATCAAGTCACACCAACAACTTGTAGAACCCACATATATTAGCCGCGTCAATTGTCAAAGCTTACTCGCGTTCGGCTGTGCGTTCAGTAGATTTATAGACAGCAACCTTACAACTTGGCAGTTAACAGTTGACGGCAGCTAGCTGAGATGCGTTCTGAAGTTACGTCCAGAGTGCAACTTTGCCGTTCATAACGACTGTGTGAAATACAACCATGACTTGGTCGTTCCGAGCGTTTGAGCGTCAGCTTGGTTACAACTCTAAATAACCGTCGAAATCGGTGGTTAAAAAACACTCAGTATTTTTTTATGTTTTTTACATGATAACGTAATAACGTCTTATAAATCGATGAACGCCGGCTGCACCGACAAAACGTTGTAACGTTCCGCCTGAGCCGCGCGTGCAAGCGAGAGCGCGGAACAAGCGATAGAGAGGCACGATCGGCCTAAGCGTTATCACGTAAAATTATCGTCCGTAAACCGACTTTACAGACAACTCTTTTTTTGACACTCATGTTGACGTAAAAACCAAGTTAAGGTTGTTCGTTGCACAAATGGCGGGAAATTCCAATTTCAAACAGTTTGCTTGTCCTTGTAGCTAGGCCGGGTAATTATTGTAAACGACCATGATGTTTGCGCAGATTGATTATTATTCTTTACAAAATCATGTAAAGCTATTTATCTCTAATGCCCATTGTTACTTACATTTGTGAATAAACAAATTTTTGCTGTTTTAAACGTTTTATTCACATATGTAAGTAATATGGTGCGTTACTGTTAAATAATTGTACATTATAATGTAAAGAACAGCCAACATTTTGCGCAAACACTGTGTTATTTAAAAATAATTACCTGGCCTGGCTACTAGGACCAAAAAACTGTTTAAAATTTAAATTTCCCGCCATAGGTGAATCGAACCACCTTAATGTTTGATTTTATTTTCATTCCTTTGCAAAAATTCGCAAAACTTAGCAAACCGAAGCTATATAATTAATGAACATGCATTATTTTCAAGTTCTAAGTTATAATGTGTAAAAACAGTAGTAATACTAAATTGTGAGGTTATCAAACAACCGGGTTATTCTATACCAAGAGCTAGTGCCAAAAACAACGAAAGGACTACTTCCTGACAGTGATGGCTGACTGGTGACCGCAAGGAGTAATCAGTAAGTCAGGATCTCACACCAGTGAATGCGTTCATTGACTCAGTCAGGTTTAACTCAGTGAGTCGGTTGGCGATACGCAATTCTGATCGACTTGCAGATTTTGAGATGCTTCCGACCTTCCGACCGATTTGATTTTGGATTCACGTCAAAATTTGCGAATACCTGTATTTACGTAAAACTGTACAATATTTGCCCCGGATATATTGTTCAATATATGGACCCGGGTATGTCCTAAAACTGCGACCAGAACCACCGGAAGATGGACAGCAGCGTCCTGTTAGTACACGGTGAACGTACTGCGATCTCCAAGCCGCCTTCCAAGCGTGGGGATTATGGCAACACCCCTCTCTTAGAGGGAGGCCTTGTTCAGCAGTGGACATTTAATGGCTGATAATGTATGTATGTATGTATGTACAATATTTGGATATTTAAACTTCTATCGAACAAAGCATACTGACTGATTTACTTACTAAGATGCACTGTATCTATTTTTTTTTTTTTTTTTTTTTAGTTTATTTGGTTCACAATTTGGAATATATAAATAATACATATATAATAAATACACATATCTTATACTAAAATCTTACACAACAAAAAATCGTGAACACAGCATGCAGTTACGGATTATTTAAAGAATAAAGCACATTGTCGACCTCAAAGTATAATAAGCTACTGTATATTGGATCATAGCAACATAAAACAAATATTTTTTTCGTCTCAAGAACGAAATTTAAATAAACATAAATAATTTTCACCCTTGTTAAGTCCGAATAGGTGTTAAAGACAGCACCGTGGCAAAGTTTAAGCCGAGTTCTGACAAACGCCCTTGTCCTAATCCCTGGAATCTTTGCACAAATATTTACAGGAAAGTTTGGAACAGATCGTGTAAATTCTAGTCTTACAGGTGGGTCGGGCTTCCTAAGACAATACTACGTGTTGGTCTTTTGTTTTTGCCGTTGGTTAATTGATTCTTTGTGAACAAACATTTGGTTAGTTGAAATGTATAGGATACTAGCGGTCCGCCCCAGCTTCGCACGGGTATAGATTATAGCCTATGTCACCCGGGGATAATGTAGCTTCCCGTCAGTGAAAGAATTTTTCAAATCGGTTCAGTAGTTTCGAAGCCTATTCAATGCAAACAAACAAACAAACAATCAAATCTTTCCTCTTTATAATATTAGTATAGATTTAAAAATGTACTTATATTTATTATATTTAAGAGCAATAAGTACCGCGTCGAATGATAGCGGCCGAGCGGTAGCATGTGCGCTTTACAATCCGACGGCACCCGGTTTAATCCTTGGTCCTGCACCAGTGACTTATTTAGTACTTACTTATAAAAATTTGACAGATTGACTCGAAATGTTATTTTTGTAATTCTGAATGTTCATCTATGAACATTTCAATCTGTGAATCTGTGAATGAAGCAAGGACTACTAGTTTTAAAATCTTGCAAAAGCAACAAAATTAACAACATCCATCGACGTGTTAATAGCGTTAGATGAGTTATAAGTCATCCTGTCAGTCAGTCGGCCTGTAAAGTAATATCCAACAATAAGTTAGGAATAAAATTACCAAACAGGGTCCCAATAAATCTTCAAAAGAATTTAAGCCAGAAATGCCTCGGGGACATTAAAGTCCACCCGAATAGAATTGAGGACCGGGGAGCGTCCCCGAAACGGCCCTGGACGCAAATATTTGCCCACTAGATTTACACACTCGTCACTTGATTTATTATGTGAAGATTTTGGACGTGTAGACGCGCCCTAATGGGCTTTATTCCGGATGGGATTTACCCTTGACTGATTGACGATTGTTAAATTTATTACTGACAAAATTAATTAAACTAGCAATTGTCGGAAGAATCAAGAGAGACAATATTGAAGGTGCAGGCTGTATCACTACATAGTAGTATAAAACAAAGTCGCTGTCGCTGTCTGTCCGTCCCTATGTATGCTTAATTCTTTAAAACTACGCATCGGATTTTGAAGCGGTTTTTTTAATAGATAGAGTGATTCAAGAGGAAGGTTTATATGTATAACTAGCGACCCGCCATGGCTTTGCACGTAAATTACACCCGTGCGATGCCGTGCGGGCGGGTCGCTAGTATCAAATAAAATTCTCATTTAACGATTTTATAAAACTAGTCTTCCAGAACTTAAGTACCCATAACTGTTTTTAACCCTCGACGCAATCAGAGGGTTTTTATTTTAACGTGTGTATCTGTGTGTATCTTTTTTGTCCCAATTACCGGTAAAATTTATTTTGATTTAGCTTTTTTTTAAATGTATCTTGATCGATAGTATTGTTAGCTATGATTCAAGAAAATCTAGCAAAAGCTCAATGAAAATTATCAGCTCTTTTATCGGGGGTTTAAAAAAAACTATTTATGCTTACGATTCAACTTTTTCTTATTAGCTTAACTTTCGTATTTTATTTTATTTCATCGTCGTAAAATCTTTGAAACCAAAGACATCATCATCATCATCATCAACCTGAACGACAGCCTGTCTTTTGCATCCACTGGATGCCCGCGACTCTCACAATGTCGTCGGTCCATCTAGTGGGAGGCCTCCCTACGCTGCGTCTTCCGGTTCGTGGTCTCCACTCCAGAACCTTTCTTCCACATCGGTTATCGGTTCTTCGAGCGATGTGGCCTGCCCATTGGCACTTCAACTTGCAAATTTTAACAACTATGTCGGTGACTCTGGTTCTTTGGCGAATATCCACGTTTCGGATTTTATCGCGCAAAGAAACTTCGAGCATAGCTCTTTCCATTGCCCGCTGTGTGACTCTGAGTGAAACCGAAGACAATGTACCCATAATGGGTCGAAACCAAAGAAAGGTGCGAAATAATCAGGCATTATAACCATCTTCAACTACCGTTTTATGATCCTCATAATATATGAATTTTGGGTAGTAACGCTGAGCCAAACATAAAAATACCTCTCGTGTTTTGGGAAGTGTATTGCTGTCATCTAGTACGCAGAAGACCAAGAACTGTTTAAAAAAACCGCCGAATCAATAGCGGTAAAAAAAATATGGGACCACCTATGATTTATGGCCTACTTAAGGTGCGTTTGGATAGCCCCTTGGTGGCAAAAATAACTGTTACAAACGCCAATAATGATCACATGTAGCGTTCGTTTTGGGAATGTGTGTGCAAAAATGGCACTATTAACTGTTTTCGCTCACCGTTCGGATAGGTCGAAAACAGCTAAAAATGCCATCGTAATCTGCCACTTTTGACCCTCCTCGCGACATGGGATCGTTGTGATCGTTTTTTGACATTAAGATTTTGACGTTTGATTTTCGCGGTGTTTTGGTGCTTTGTTTGCGCGCGACTGAAATAATTCTTCAGTTTCTCGTTTTACGACTGTAGCGTTCGTTTAGGGAAGGGATCAAAAGTGGCAAAAATTGCAAAATTCTCAAACCGAACGCTTTACATCAACGCCAATTTTGACAATGCTAAAAATGCCATCATAGCCTATCCGAACGCACCTTTAATAAAAAAGGAGTCATAAAAAACAATTCTATATTGGCGGAGTAACAGCGTAACATACAAAAAAAAACTATTTGATAACCTCCTCCTGAAGTCGGTTAAAAAGTGGTGTCAGAACTCCCAAACTACGAATACAGTAACAAAACTAGAGCTCTCATTTCCACGTTTCAACTGTACCTAACGCGACCTGAACGTTATCGTATGTCCAATCAGTGTTGCCAGCAGTCAATGCAGTCTCCCATAAATAAAGGTAAAACACGGCTGGTAAATTACCTATCAAATAAATTCACGGGCGGGTACGACCGTCGTTTTAATCAAAGCGATAGATTTTCGGTATTTTACCGTGAGATATTGGCTCGTCAGCGCTTTGGAAAGCCATCAAGATAGATTATTCGGGTAATTTCGTATTGCAGATAGTTTAGATTTGGTATCTACTAAAGCCATATCGTAATGGCATTGTTTTTAGGAACGATACCTTCTGCCCTTAAACAATAGAAAGAGAGGAAAGGTCGATTTTGAATCTACTTCTTTTTTTTATGATCGTTGGTGGCTGATCGGTAACATGTGCTCTTTACAATCTGACAGCGCTTGGTTCGATCCTCGGCCACTAATCTATATCTATACTAATATTATAAAGAGGAAAGATTTGTTTGTTTGTTGGATAGATTTTATAATTTGTATATTCTTTTTGTATAGTCATTAGTTTTATGTTATATCAAATATAGTTAAAAAAATATATGTTAAAAGTTGACAAAGGGCACGAACCCAGGAGTCCGTGGAGAATAAATAAACAATAAAAAAAATTAAAAAAACTACTGAAACGACTTGAAATATTCTTTCACTGTTGGGAAGCTACACTATCCGCGGGTAACATAGGCTATATTATATCCTCAAAAAAATTAGGGATCCTTACTAAAACTCCAGTAATGTAAGCCAAGGTGTAAAAAAATTTGATTTACAATTTTAACTTTACGTGTTTGACAGTTCTAAGACAACGTCTGTCAGGTCAGCTAGTCTATACTAAATATATATTGTAAAGAGGAAAGATTTGATTGTTGGTTTGTTTGTTTGCATTAAATAGGCTCCGAAACTACTGAACCGATTTGAAAAATTCTTTCACTGTTGTGATGCTGCACTATCCCCGGTTGACATAGGCTATATATCCCGGCTTCGCCCGTGTGAAGCAGGGGCGGCCTACTAGTGACTTATAAGTGCCTAAATTTATATTATGTACATTTTCGCTGCCAGAACTCAAAAACGGTGAAAGAAAACATCTAGAAGAAACTGATATATTCAATAACCTCAAAAGATCAAAGGCATGTGACATTCACCAAGTGGCACCACGGATTAGGGTCCATTTTCTTTCTCTTTGAGATAAAGCCTGTGTTGCAGCAGTAAGAACATGATAGGCTTATACTGTATGCTTGATTTACGTTAAAACATACCTAGTGCCTACTATTCATAAACAATACTGTTTTAAACTATCACGGTTGTTCACTAAAGTTATATGATTATTTACGGGATATTTATGTATAGAGATAGTATGCCTCATACCTGCAAAATGTGGAATGAGCTACCTTCTACGGTGTTCCCGAGAAGCTACAACATGGGGTTCTTCAAAAGGCGAGTTAATCGAGTTCTAAAGGGTCGGCAACGTATTTGTGATGCCTCGGGTGTTACAAGTATCCATAGGCGACGGTGACTGCTTTCCATCAGGCAGCCCGTCTGCTTGTTTGCCACCTATGGCATTAAAAAAAAAAATTTACCGTGGTAAGGTTGTGGAATGAGCTCCCGATATTACGGCGCAGTTACATGCACCGTGTTCACGAGAAGACAATATCCCGTAAATAATCATATAACTTTAATAAACAATACTATTTATATATTTATATAGTATACGAGTATGAGATATTGTATTGATAATACATATAGTATTATATTAATATCTCACATCCCTATGAAGTATACATAAAGCAATTTAAGGATATCATTTTCACAATTATACTGATGTCGATGAAAATTTCATCAACTCGTTTCATTAAAATTCAATCAGGTACTTACTCATGAAAGCTACCAAAGCACAAAGCGTGCAAAATTAATTGAAATCCGTCTGTAACACAATCGATATCATCATTAATCCATTCTTCGTATCGATACTACATGCTAATTCGATAATAAACTAGCGATTCGAGTGCTACGTATAAATATAATAACAGTATGGTATCCGTAAATGTTTACAGCAAATTTAGGTAAAAACGCGGTTCATTTAAAACACATTCACATCACACATCATCAGCCATTAAATGTCCACTGCTGAACAAGGCCTCCCTCTTAGACAGGGGTGTTGCCATAATCCCCACGCTTGGCAGGCGGCTTGGAGATCGCAGAACGTTCACCGTGTACTAACAGGACGCTGCTGCCCATCCTCCGGTGGTTCTGGTCGCAGTTTTAGGACATACCCGGGTCCAAAACACATTCATCTATACTATAATCTATACTAATATTATAAAGAGGAAATATTTGATTGTTTGTTTGTTTGTTTGTTTGCATTGAATAGGCTCCAAAAATACTGAACCGATTTGAAAAATTCTTTCACTGACGCGAAGCTACACTATCCCCGAGTGACATAGGCTATAATCTATACCCGTGCGAAGCTGGGGCGGACCGCTAGTAATATTATAAAGAAGAAAGATTTGATTGCTTGTTTGTTTGCCTTGAATAGGCTCTGAAACTACTAAACCGATTTGAAAAACTCTTTCACTGTTGGGAAGCTACACTATCCCCGGGTGACATAGGCTATATTATATTTTTTTTAAAACAGGGATCCTTACTAAAACTCCAATAATGTAACCCAAGGTGTAAAAAAATAAGACTAACACCCGTGCGAAGCCGGGGTGCGTTACTAGTTTGTACTAAACAGCTTTAGAGAACAGCTAGGTGTCGCAGATCCAACTTTACGTTATCCTTCCAGCTGTATCTAGGCCGGCTAATGGTTCGACGGCTATTTGAAACTCCAAGACCATTCCAGACCATTCCATTGGGAATCCATTGGGATCCTCCAAAATCGTTGGGAAACATTCACAACGAGGAGTGTCCTGAAGAAATGGGGCTGAAGGGGAATATGCACCTTATGCCCGACGATTAAATTACACATTTGAATTATACAAGTATTTTGTTTTGTTCCTAACCTGTTAACTTCCAGAACCTAAGCAAACAGGTTTTATAAGTTCACTAACGCAACGATATAAAGATGCAATTTTACACGTATTAACGGATTAACGTTAACTTACGTTAATTCTTCCGAAATGTAACGCTTTAACGTTTAACGAAGCTAACTTTTTTTGTAGCGGATTAACGATTAACGAAGTTAACTATTTGATTAACGGTATCCAGATATGGGTGTGACCCGTTTTCAGACTTCAGGTTTGTGTAAAGTTTAGTTACTGTTCTCGTGAGAATATTTCAATTCTGCCATCGAAGCGGTCCATGTAATTGAGTTTCGGTTTATTGACGAGAATACTTATTAACTGCGAATTATGTAACGCGACGATTAACGCGGACTAATACTCACTGGAATTTTGCCACAACACTACATAATTTATATGTATATGACTCACTTATTTAACGGGAGGTTATCCGAGGCGCGTAGGCAACAAAACGCTCCCTCAGCCCCCGCCAAGTTATAGCGACGATGTATTTTACAATGCTAGAGTCAGGACGCCCGCGGGGGGAGTGCAACGACAAAAACGAGCATAGGTCCGACCTCGATGACGCCTGGCGCGGCACTGAACGCGGCGCGCCAAAATTCTCGCGTCCTTTTTACGCTTTTAATTTCACTAAAAAACTACACTATTCACTATCAAAAATCTATCCAAATAAAAAAAATGCTGAATAATATTGCCTTTCAGTACATGCAATTTTCAAGTTGTTACGAGTTTTCATAAGAGCATAAAATGAAAAAAATAAACTAAGTATACATTGTTTCAGATTTTTTTTTTGATCGAGGAAAGTTTATTCTATCGGGTTTTGAACCAAATCATAAACTCTAACACAGATGTATCTGTGACATGTATTTTTTTCCAGCTCAAATATTGTAATTTAACTGAATAAAATTGATTTAAAACCGTCAAATTTGGTATATAAGAGGCTCGAGCCCACTATTGGCGCTGGGATCCTATGGCATATTTTCAAAATTTTGGAGTTATAAATCTCACTCAGCGGTAATTTAAATAAAGCCGGCATTATCTATACGTCATCGCAAATGTTATAAAGCTAATTACAAATTGATGTTTTATGTTTTGGCGGAGAAAATAAATAGTTATAATCAAAGAGTTTCTAGTCTGTGGTAATAATGGACCGCCACCGCCAAAATAAAAATATCAACGTAAATATTGGTACAGTTATAATTATAATTCTTAAACGGGAAATTTTCCGTGATCTCCGTGATCCCGTATAGTTATAATTATAATTCTTAAACGAATATTTACCAATATTTACGTTGATATTTTTATTTTGGCGATGGCAATCCATACTAACCACAGACTAGAAACTCTTTGATTATAACTATTTATTTTCTCCGCCAAAACATAAAACATCAATTTGAAATTAGCTTTATAACATTTGCAATGACGTATAGATAATGCTGGCTTTTTTTAAATTACCGCTGAGTGAGATTTATAACCCCAAAATTTTGAAAATATGCCATAGGATCCCAGCGCCAATAGTGGGCTCTTAAATAAGTGAGTCATATGCATATTTATGGTGATATTTTTATTTTGGCGATGGCGGTCCATTATAGCCACAGACGACAGTCTTTGAATATAACTATTTATTTTCTCCGCCAAAATATAAAACAATCAATAATCAATTATGTAACACAGATAATAAAAATAAAATAATTCAATCTTAACAAAATGAGCTTGTACGATAAATAAAAGTGGCACATCACTAAATATATGAAAAATCTACTTTGTATTTGAGGATTAGTTGAAACGATCCTGCGATTGTGTACTCGATATTTTAGTACAGTGCGTCATTATCCTATTGTTGGTTCCATGATATCAATAACAATTAATCGTTTTGAATAATGTTGTGTAATCGATTATGTTTACGTTACGATGTTACTAATTACTATTTGAATTATTAACACCTCTCTGTCGGTAGTATACATTACGCTGTTTCATGTTAATTTTCGGTCAAACTGGGGCCACTCCGCGATCGTCTAGTTTTTTCGCATGTTACTTGACCCATGCAAAAAATCAGGTCGATCCGTCGGTCTGTTGGTGCGTGAAAGACGAACAAACAAACCAACAAACTTTTCGCATTTATAATATTAGTATGATTTATAATCCCGGTATAATTCATAAAATTGCTAATATCTAGAAAACTGCAACAAGTAAAACTATGTATTCAATAGGGGTTGATATCTCTTACCAATTGATAGGTGGTTTGGCAACCACTGACATTATACAATATAGATACGTTAACGACCATGTAAGACACGTTGATTATCTGGTAGTGAAGCATGTAGGACACCCCCTCTCGCCTCGCACAACACCCTTCTTGCCGCTTCCTGATTACATAATAATCCCTGGGCGCAGTCCTAATTATTTGGACATTTCGTCGATACATGATAAATATCTATTTGTTATGATTGTGTAGGTTTTGTCTGGAACTACACGTGTTAATTTTACTAAAACTTCGTTTATAATTATAAGAAAGTAAGTGGGCATCCAGTGGATGCAAAAGGCAGGCTGTCGTTCAGTGTGGAGGCTAAAGGGGGAGGCCTATGTTCAGCAGTGGACGTCTTCTGGCTGATGATGATGATGAAGTAGGCATCATAAAGACAAACAAAGTATAGTACTGAACCAGAGCTCGATTATCTCCGAACCCTTCTATAAAATAAATCGGCCAAGTGCGAGGCAGGTTTGCACGCTCAGGGAATTCACGCTGATTTGTACCATAACATAAATTTATTGTTGACTACTAAAGTACGAAAAAGTAATACAAAAAGACATCACGCCCAGGCGGTCATCTTATGGTAAGTGGTACCACTATCTATGGACACCTATAATACCATTGTGTCTTTGGTTGGGGCATTATCAGTGCGTTGCCTTCCTTTGAGGACAAAATTTAAATTGGATTAGAATGGAGTTGTTTTTGCCTTTAGTTAATTAAGTTTTAGTTTAACTTCATTCCTACGGCAAACTGCTTTCGAAGAGTTATTACACTTACTATGGCGCAGTTTTTCATTTTTGTTTTGACGTCTAACGCGCTAGAATTTATAACGATTTTTTTCTTTTATCTGTAAGAAACCAATTCACTCGCGATTTTATTTTTATATCAGCGGACGTAAGTGCGATGTGAAAATGAATCTGAACTTTAACTAATACCGATTTTGATCAAATTTGGCAAGGAGATAAAGTGCACAGTAAGGACGAACGTATGCTTTTTATCCCAAAAAAAACCGAACAAGTACGAGTAGGACTCACGCTTTGAGGATTTCGTTGGATGGAATCCTCAGAGCGCGAGTCCAAACAAAAAAAACCGGCCAAGTGCGAGATGGACTCGCGCACCGAGGGTTCCGTACAAACTTGTCCAAGTATTATAAGTTCAATAGTTCGCCCATCGAAAACTAATTCCGTTTTTCCGATTAAGTATCTCAAAAACATATATTACAACTAGCTTCCGCCTGCGGCTTCGCCCGCGTTATTCAAGGGAAAAACTAAGGAGTTCTCTGCAAAAAGCTTTATTTTAGGATGCTACTAAATACGTTTTATGTATTTCATCCTGGATATTGATGGTCGGTAGGTACACGGTGCTTTATGAGCAGGAGATCTAATGTTAAATTCCTGGCCTGGCTGGGCCGCTTGCAGCCCAGCGAACCACGCAACCTAGAAAGTTTTTTTTTCTTTTTTGTACGTCACTTGTGCTTGACACTCGCCCTCGCGGGCCGCTTGCGGGCCAGCAAACCACGCAACCTAGAAAGTTTTTTTTTTCTTTTTTGTACGTCACTTGTGCTTGACACTCACCCTCGCGGGCCGCTTGCGGCCCAGCGAACCACGCAACCTAGAAACTTTTTTTTTTTTTGTACGTCACTTGTGCTTGACACTCGCCCTCGCGGGCCGCTTGCGGCCCAGCGAACCACGCAACCTAGAAAGTTTATTTTTTATTTTTTGTACGTCACTTGTGCTTGACACTCGCCCTCGCGGGCCGCTTGCGGCCCAGCGAACCACGCAACCTAGAAAGTTTTTTTTTCTTTTTTGTACGTCACTTGTGCTTGACACTCGCCCTCGCGGGCCACTTGCGGCCCAGCAAACCACGCAACCTAGAAAGTTTTTTTTTTTCTTTTTTGTACATTACTTGAGCTTGACACTCGTCCTCGCGGACCGCTTGCGGCCCAGTTAACCACGCAACCTAGATTTTTTTTTTCTCTTTTTTTACGTCACTTGAACTTGACACTCGCCCTCGCGGGCCGCTTGCGGCCCAGCGAACCACGCAACCTAGAAAGTTTTTTTTTCTTTTTTGTACGTCACTTGTGCTTGACACTCGCCCTCGCGGGCCACTTGCGGCCCAGCAAACCACGCAACCTAGAAAGTTTTTTTTTCTTTTTTGTACATTACTTGAGCTTGACACTCGTCCTCGCGGACCGCTTGCGGCCCAGTTAACCACGCAACCTAGATTTTTTTTTTCTCTTTTTTTACGTCACTTGAACTTGACACTCGCCCTAATTAACCACGCAACCTAGAAAGTTTTTTTTTTCTTTTTTGTACGTCACTTGTGCTTGACACTCGCCCAAGCGGGCCGCTTGCGGCCCAGCGAACCACGCAACCTAGAAAGTTTTTTTTTTTCTTTTTTGTACGTCACTTGTGCTTGACACTCGCCCTCGCGGGCCACTTGCGGCCCAGCGAACCACGCAACCTAGAAAGTATTTTTTTTTCTTTTTTGTACATTACTTGAGCTTGACACTCGTCCTCGCGGACCACTTGCGGCCCAGTGAATCGCGCGACCTAGAAAGTTTTTTTTTCCTTTTTTGTACGTCACTTGTGCTTGACACTCGCCCTCGCGGGCCACTTGCGGCCCAGTTTTTTTTTTTTTACGTCACTTGTGCTTTACTAACCCTCGCGGGCCGCTTGCGGCTTGCTAAATCTGTTAAACAGTTACGGAGTTGAATGATTGAAATTATCCTACAGGAACTTACATTTTGTTGGTTGGTTTGGTTGGTTGGTTGGCCTTAGTTTTAATCCAGGGAATATGCTACCTCCATACCAAATTTTATCGAAATCCGTTAAACAGTCACAGAGTTGAGTGATTGATGTTATACTACAGGAACCATAATTTTTTTTCGGGGTAAAAAGTAACTCATGTGATAATCCAAAGAATATGGTACCTTCATACCAAATTTCATCGAAATCTGTTAATTCAGGGAATATGCTACCTCCATACCAAATTTCATCTAAATCGGAGCAGTAGTTTCGGCGGTGACTTCAGCCAAACATACACACTTACACACAAACTTTCGCATTTATAATATTAGTAGATAAGATTATTATAGTGTAGCTGAAATTTTATTGTGGTTAGTTTCTATAGCAGTATTACTTAAGTAAAAAATAAAAATGTTATTTGATTAATTGCTTATGTTTTAAATTTGAACCAAATCTGTAGGTGGTGAACGAAAAAGGAATGAATAGTGCCGCATTGTATATCGAAGATACAAGAAAAAGGGTCTTGACAGACGGACAGACAGACAGACGGACAACAAAGTGATCTTATAAGGGTTCTGTTTTTTTCCTTTTGGGGTACGGAACCCTAAAAACGAACTGAAGTTGAAATATTAAAAGACAAACTCAACTTTGTAGTTGACAATTAGGCTTTTCCATACATTTCAACTACAAGATGTAAGTTTGTAATAGTAAAATAATTATTTTTAAATGATATAACTTCAAATTTGTAACTTTCGGATTTATTCCTATATATGTGCTATGTGAACTTACTTTTTGTAAAATTTCATGATTCTAGGTCAACGGAAAGTACCCTATAGGTTTTGATTTCCCTGTAAAATCGCAAAATATGCGACAAACGTTCATATCTTTTGATTGAGTAAACTTACAACTTTTATTTTTTTACAGCCGAAAGAAACCGTAGACCCAAGTATATATTATAAATTTCAACTTGATACCTTTACGCGTTCTTGAGAAAAAGGGTCTTGACAGACGGACAGACGGACAGACGGACAGACGGACAGACGGACAGACGGACAACGAAGTGATCCTATAAGGGTTCCGTTTTTTCCTTTTGAGGTACGGAACCCTAAAAACAACAGAAAACTTGATATATTGAAAGACAAACTTAACTTTGTAGTGGACAATAAGATTCTTCCATACATTCCAACTACAACATGTAAGTTTGTAATATCAAAACAATTATTTTATACTAGTAGGCCGCCCCTGCTTCGCACGGGCGAAGCCGGGATATATAGCCTATGTCAACCGGGGATAGTGCAGTATCCCAAGAGTGAAATATTTTTTCAAATCGGTTCAGTAGTTTCGGAGCATATTCAATGCAAACAAACAAACAAACAAACAATCAAATCTTTCCTCTTTATAATATTAGTATAGATTATATAACTTCAAATTTATAATTTTCAGATTTATTCCTTTATATGTGCTATGAGACCTTGCTTTTTGCCAAATTTCATGGTTCTAAATCAACGGGATGTACCCTATAGGTTTTGATTCCCATGTGAAATCGCAAAATATGCTAAAATATGCGATAGTTTAGGTCATATCTTTTGATCGCGTTGACTTAAAAATTTGGTTTTTTGACAGTTGAAAGATACTGTAGAGTCGAGCATATGATACATTTCAATTTGATACCTTTACGCGATCTTGAAAGACGGACAGACGGACAACAAAGAGATCCTATAAGGGTTCCATTTTTTCCTTTTGAGGTACGAAACCCTAGAAACGGGAATTTAGGAAATGGCGAGTAAAACCGAAGTCCTCTACCAGTTCATAACGTAAAGTTTGATTATGAAACGGGCTAGAACACCGCAACTAAGTTAGTTCTCATTAGCGACTGCGTTCCAAAAGTTTATTCAATAGAAGTTCCGAAGAGCATTCAGCGCCGACCCACGTACAGAGTAACAAAAACTATGCTGACTATCTATTTAGTTGCACAAATAGTTCTTGCCTGCATTTCGGATTAGCCATCCACTTCGCTTTGTGCCACAGTAACAAAAAAGCAGTCTTCTAAGTAGCTACTGAATCTAAATAAAATAAAATTCGTACAAACTTTCTAGATGACGTGTAAATTGACATTTTATCAATAAATTACTTATGACTTATAATGAGGGTTTTAGAATAACAATTTCAGGCTTTTTTTTTACTTGGCAAGATGGGTGTCAACTTGTGTCATGTGTCATGTGTCAACTTTCAATGATAACTGAATGTTGGATTATTCTCTTCAATGTAGTTGTCTGTTAGAATTTTTTTTACAAGCGCCTTTATTAACTAAACAAAATACAAGCTAAAACTAAAACTACAAATACAGTTAGACTGCCCATAGACGGTCCATGTTTTAAAATATAAAAAAAACATCATCATGTCAACCTATAATATTGCCATTGCTGGGACTCTGGACTTCTCTCAGAGAGAGAGGATGGACTCTAATCCACCATGCTGGCCCAGTGCATATTGGTAAATGTCATATATTTACTAAACAAAATACAAGCTAAAACTAAAACTACAAATACAGTTAGACTGCCCATAGACCGTTGAAGGTCTAAAGACAATCCAAATGCTCAAGCCCACTACCAGTTGGCAGCGTACCCAGCATGCTGGCGGCATTACCACGTTGAATGGCAATGCTTATGCGTTGAGCCAGAAACACGCCAGCATGTTGGTCACGCGTCGCATTAACCAGGCGCTCTGAAAGATTAGAATAAAATATTGTAATGAAAAGTAAGTTTTATTCAGCTTTACTAGAAAAAAATACGAATAACAAAAACTCTTTGAAATCGCAATGAAGAAATTCAAGGCGAAATCAGACTATTTGTAAAGATATTTTTGTGATTTCACGCCAAGCTACGACCAATCTAAAGATAAGTAGGTAGTACTTGTAAATGCATAAATATTCCGAAAGTAGTACAGCAAACCGCACAATAGTTGAGCGTATTAATTTTATTAACCTTTATTTAGGCTACATTTATTTATTTTAGACTTAATAGCGTTCAAAATATTCTGCTAAACAGGGAGGGAGAGTCTAAGGAACAGGGAGCGAGGGAAGTATTTTGTATAAACTTCTAGGTGACCTGACAGACGTTGTCCTGTCTTAGAACTGTCAAACACGCAAAGTCAAAATTGTAAATATAATTTTTTTACACCTTGGGTTACGTTATTGGAGTTTTAGTAAGGATCCCTATTTAAAAAAAATATAATATAGTCTATGTTACCCGGAGATAGTGTAGCTTCCCAACGGTGAAAGAATTTTTCAAATTGGTTCAGTAGTTTCGGAGCCTATTCAATGCAAACAAACAAACAATCAAATCTTTCCTCTTTATAATATTAGTATAGAAGTATAGAAGTATAGATAAATAAATAAATAATTATTCGGGACATTTTTTCACACACGGTCATCTGACCCCAAACTAAGCAAAGCTTGTGATATGGCTGCCAGAGACTGATATACATACATATATACTTTGAAATACATACTTAAATAGATATTAACACCCAGATATAGAACAAACACAAATATTCATCACACAAATGTTTGTCCTAGGTGGGAATCGAACCCACGCCCCCAAGCTCAGAAGGCAGGTTCACTACCAACTCGACCAACGGGCTATCAGATGATGACACTTCACAAAAATAAATTCGTTTAATCACTAACCATACTAATTCATCCTCAATATTACTAGTACACTTGTAGAGATAGATTTAATTCATTGTCCAAGAACGTCTTGCATTACTGGCGGTGCACTGCGCCTACCAACGCTTGATCTCGTTCATCTGCCAGCGGTCGACTCGACGAACTAAACTAATTTGCGCTTACCGCCACTGACACTGCTTGAATAAGTTCACGAGAGCATTTGTTAGGTGAACAATTGAATGTGGAGTTTGCTTACGATTGGAAGTTTCGTGCGCTGTGGCTCGAAGGAAGAATGTCGGGGTTTTTGGAATGAATTGGTTTAGTAACTAATACATTAATTACTTTTTTATTATTGAAACCGACGTGGTTTTCACACATTTTATTTCATTTTTTTCGTGCGCGCCGCGCGGCGGCCCGTAGTGCAAAGCGAGACGCAGCCGCGCGCGCGCATTCACCTTGAAAAAGGCCGTCTAATGCGGTCGAAACTATAGTTGGAGTAACCGGCTTAATCTTACGTGTGTAATTCCCGTGTAACATAAATAAAACATTAATTACTTGTGCATTTTTGTAACATATTAAGCATGGTTTTACCACAACTGATGGGAAGCTGATGTGATCAAAAAGCCAGCACGCTTGCCTAGAAAATACCTTTATTTGTTTGACTTTTTTATTTTATGTGCATTGTTGTTTTAATATTATATCTTTCTAAAACCCATCGGCATAATTAATAATCTTTATGATACCTGCGACTCAACAAAAATGGACATTGGTAATCAAAGAGGGGAGGGTGAGGGTTAATTAGATTTTTAGATTCTTCAAACTTGCCTTTTATTTTGCCTTGTTTTGCTCATGTAAACTAGCTTTACAAGGGTATTCACTACTTTGTATAAAAGTGAATATTATGTAATTGTTTCTATACCAGTATAAATTAAAAACTAAATAATCCAACAGCGTCGATAACACTACTGAAATGATGTTAACCAACCAATAGGATGGCTTAATTCTGTCTCGCCTCGCATTCAATTGGTTGTTTTTTTTTTCTCGCACATTGCGTAGCTACCGGTCCATGTTTAGGAAACACAGTTTCTTTCACACTGTTTTAAACTATCACGGTTGTGCACTAAAGTTATATAAATTAATATCCCGTATATAACTTCAGTTTCTTTAATGCTTTACAAAATGATTTTTGAATACTTGTTCGAATAATATGTATGGCCACTGAAAACTTTGACACTTCTACAGATGCATTGTTTTGAAGATTACGTCTCGAATTCAAGTCAGGTCCAATCAGAGCTTGTATCGTAGAACACCAAATGCAAATCGTCACCGAATCGAAATCCAACTCGATCGATCGACTTCGGCAGGATTGATTTGCATCGCAGGCTCGTTGCTGAACCCGGATTGTATTCCAATTAGGGGGTAGGAAGTAAGGATGTAGGCACAGCTCGATACAAGGTAGCACTTCGTACTTGAGGTTAAGAGATCACGGTGAAAGTTCTAGGATTCTTTATGTAGAATAGACTCACAAAGAAAAATCTTGCTCTACCATGATCAAAGGCAAGGGCCAGCGCTGAAACTTGTTGTAGATTTTTTCATTGGTTCTACTAATATAGGTAACTACTGTGCAGTTTACCTTTCCCTCAATAAAAAGAGTATTGGTGGTCAAACGCAAGCTTATTAATAGATTTAAAATATAAAAAAACCTACCAAATATAATTTGGTTTAACAAAAACATATTTTTTTTTTTTTATATATTAATTTTCACTATGGGCAAAATCTTCCATGCCTTTGCTCTTTATTTATCCGCACTATCCGCACGGGTATAGTTATATAGCCTATTAAAATAGCTTATATTAATCAGTGATAATGTAGCATTCAAATGGTGAAAGAATTTTTAAAATCGGTCCAGTACTTTTTGAGCCAATTCGTTACAAACATACTTACATACAAATATTTCCTCTTTATAATATTAGTATGGATATAAATATTTTTTATACAATATGTAATATTACAAGCTTACATTAAACTTAAATACTAATGAGTTCATCCTTTTTTTCTCTCCTTTTCTCCTTTACCGTACTTCACAACAAATGAAATATATATTCAAGTCTCTATATACTTTGGTACCTACAAAAGTGCGTAAGGCTTTACTTAAATTATAGTCAAGTCCTAAAGGCGTTTAAATTACTACCATATTACGACAATTTATAGTCCAATATTCAATATCCTTATTCTTTCTCATAATATTTGAATGGGCATGGCGAGAGATTCGTTCCCGAAACGATAAATCGAGTGGAATATCTCAAACTATTCAAAATCACTTTCCACCTCGGCGTAAATGGGGGAATTTATCTTAAGACATGAATTACGTTAAATTTATTGGTATTGTCTGTTGCGGTCATTTCTAGGTATTTGAAATGAGTACGATTTCAATGTAGGGAACTGTAGAGAATAAAACACTATTTTAAACTATCACGGTTGTTCACTAAAGTTATATGATTATTTACGAGATATTAAGACTAAGAAAGAGGGTAGAGAGAGTAACTTTTAAGGTGTTCGACCAACCACCCGCATTCTTCAGTCTTCCCGTGAACATGGTGCATGTAACTGCACCGAAATATCGGGAGCTCATTCCACAACCTTCATCATCATCAGCCAGAAGACGTCCACTGCTGAACATAGGCCTCCCCCTTTAACCTCCACACTGAACGACAGCCTGCCTTTTGCGTCCACTGGATGCCCGCGACTCTCACAATGTCGTCGGTCCATCTAGTGGGAGGCCTCCCTACGCTGCGTCTTCCGGTTCGTGGTCTCCACACCAGAACCTTTCTTCCTCATCGGTTATCGGTTCTTCGAGCGATGTGGCCTGCCCATTGCCACTTCAACTTGCAAATTTTAACAGCTATGTCGGTGACTTTGGTTCTTTGGCGAATATCCACGTTTCGGATTTTATCGCGCAAAGAAACTCCGAGCATAGCTCTCTCCATTGCCCGCTGTGTGACTCTGAGTTTTTCCAAAAGGCTAGGCATAATGGCCGATCATACTCCTCAGTCTTCTGTATAATCTGGTGGAGCGTGTGAATCTGGTCTACGGTGCTCCAGCCTTCACGGAAACCGGCTCGTAATGATTCGTAATGACTCTGGAGAACAGCTTGTACACAACCTTACCACGGTAAATATCCCGTAAATAATCATATAACTTTAGTGAACAGTGTACAGTGTAGAGAATTGTTGTGAAAGTTTATCGTGAATGATACGCAATGTTACAGTGTATATTAGAAAGTTTAATATTGAAAGAAGTCTGGTACGTTTTTTTGTTCATTTCTTAGTGTGCACATACTACGCGTTTTTAATAGTACAAAATAAATAATACTTAAAAGTACTTAGTATAAAATAACAAATAAGATGAACAAGGTATAATATTTAAAAAAACAGATAAAAGAGCTGATAATTCACAAACGGCTGTTTTTTTTTATAGTAGTTAAGAACGCTCACAAAGTCACCTTTCAAATAACAAAAAAACGAAATCAAAATCAGTTCAGCCACAGATAGACACACAGATACACACGTTAAACTTCTAACACCCCCTCTTTTTGCATTGGCGGTAAAAAATGGCGAGATACACGCTAGCAGAAGAAGAAAATAATAGTTCTACAAAAATAAACTTAACAATAGTCCCGAAAGTGATACAATTAAGGCGCGGTCTGATCACGATTTCAAATTCGTTTTTCACCCGCTCACGCCATGATCTATTTGCTATCTAAAACGGCTTTGTTTAAAGTCGTAAATCGTATATCATCATATTTGATGATGATGATGACTTTGTGCTTGTGTTTATATTATTTTGAGGGTTTTTATTTAATTTATCAAACTATATAAATGAATTTCAACAATTAACTGGTTAAAGTTTTAAAAGACTAGTCTGGCTATACAATTCGTACAAAAAAATATGTTGTTGTCGCTGAAAATTCAGAGTTCTTCAATTCAGAAGCTATTTTTATTGTGCAATTTTTAATATGTTTTTTTAAGAGTCTAGACAATTTATTCGGTTAAGATTATTACCATGGGGTTTTTTCTTCTTGTAGTATTTTTTTATCTGATCAGCTAATTTTGTCACGTCACACAAAGCGTTTAAAAACACTTCTTTTGGTAAGTTTTGCGATTGTACCGCGTCTTAAAGCGAGCAGGCAATTCACCATTGTTCCAATCTCACTCTCTGACCTTATCATTCTCCGATCGCTGCCACGCTCGCTTTCCCCTGCCCACCGCTCAAGTCATTACAGAATATCATAGAGAGACAACTTTACACAGACAAACATTTCTAGTAAAAGACTAAATTTTTAGAGTTGTGCACCGGGACCCTAATAATGTGCCTACGCTGTCTGTCCTTCCGTCCGTCCTACCTTTAAACAGATATATCTTTCGAACCGTAATATATTATAGCCAGTTGAAATTTTCACAGAATAAGTAATGATACGGCGGATTACCTAACAAATAAAAAAGTCAAAAAGTTAAAAAAGGAGGGTCCCCATACAATAATGTATATTTTTTACATATTTTTGTAATCGCTCTAATGTAAAAACAGTAATACGTACAAGTGTCAAACTTGGCACGATTATAGTGCATACTCTAAAGTATAACAACAAAAAATTATTAATAATGGCCTAGTGCAAGTCGATGACAAATTACCAAGTTATAACTGGTAATTTCGTTCCTTGGACGACGGATCTTATCATTCAAACCTCGACCTTATCATTTCACCGAATTGAAATGCTATATTTTACAAATTTTGAAGTCTGTTTTTTCTAATTGATAATTATTGTATTTTATGGTGTTATGGAACTCGGAAGAAACCGATTGCCTCGTGATTTGAAGACACCCATATTGTAACTACCGAAAACACCTATTCAGGCAGCGTATTTCCCAGACAAGCAGTTCGCACAGTAAAAGTGGAATCAAAACTCTTCGTATTGGCTTTTGGAATATCAAACATAAAGCCGTGTTGTTGCATTTATGGGAGATTTGCCCTTTTGGCAGACTGCTCAGAAGAAATATGATGTTTTAGAACCCCGTGCCGGGCATTATCCTTTTAAAGTGCAAGGTGTCGTTAGTTTTTTCATTATGTCCGGGGTATCAAAGACAAAATTTTGCAATCGGGTTTTTATTTTCTTCTAATGATATAATTGACTGTTTTTCCACATCTGTCTTTCGTAATCTGTGAAATCACCTTAGCAGTCCAGTCCGTCACCGTGTTCCCCCGAAATGAGGCTAATTCCTCATACTGACAATGACAAAAAGGGGATGGCATGGATCGAACCCTAACACGGATCAGGAAGGGGCCACTATACATATGTATAAGACAAATGTATAGACTAATAAAACATTTTCTGAGAGCTGACTTAGTTAGGTATAGTTACCAATGATTGCCCTTAAAATGTTTTTTTTTTAAATCACAGTTTACTAAGAGTTTTATGCAGTATTATTTTATTTAGGTAAAAATAGGTACCTTTCGATCGACGTTTCGACCATGTTATAATGGCCGTGGTCATGAGCTTTAAAGCATGTGCTCAAATTGCGAAAGTTTAAAAATGACTATGGTTTCATACAGGATAAAATATAATTAAATGTAAAACGTACACTTACTAAACAAACTATTAAATCAGCTCATAAATTTCAGAGTTAGAATTGTTTAAAGATATTGGTTTCATCAGTACGGGATGCTCTGTCCCTTTCTCGCAAAGTAAGTTTCAGTATGGTGAGTATGGTCATACTAACAAGTGACGTCATCCGTAAGTATCGTGTGATCTCTGTCTAGCAAGATATTCAAATGAATATAAAATTCCATATTTTTGTAAAAAAAAATGTTTTTTAACTATTACTATGGTGCAACCAATACAAATACTGTATTTACGAGAGAGGTCGGTGTACATCACCTAAAGCAAATTAGTGTTCAAACGGAGGACGCTGGTGCCTGTAGCACAGTTTAATTACTAGTACGGGTGCCAGCCAGTTCCACACACAAACAACATTGTAAATTTAAATATAAATGTTATCATTATGTCCAGTTCGATTGCTATTTAACAATATAGTTGTCTTTAAATTTTTGATCAATAAACTATTACTACTAAATTGAACTCAGGGGTCATCACTTCACCAGTCAATGTTTTTTTTAAATAATTCTGTTTAATTCCAAACTAGGTCAATAGAATTTATTATATAAAACAGGGTACATGATTTGTCACAAAAGTATCACAGTTATCTATCTGCTCTATCTTTGGGCGTATATTAATTATTTACAACAAAAAAAAACGATTTGTTAATTAAAACAAAATACTAACAATTTCATACCGGTAAATTTGAGCCTCGACATAGCCCACCGGATTAGCAAGTTGAAGTGGCAGTGGGCAGGGCACATATCACACAGAACAGATGGCCAATGGGGCCGAAAGGTTTTGGAATGGAGACCACGGACTGGTAAGCGCAGCGTAGGACGTCCACCCACAAGATGGACAGACGACCTAAAAGAGACCGCAGGGAAACGCTGGATGCAGGCCGCTTCCAACCGGCCCTTTTGGAGATCGATGGGGGAGGGCTATGTCCAGCAGTGGACGTCCTATGGCTGAAATGATGATGATGATGAAATTTGAGCAATTAAATTCCCTACTTTTAGTTTATTATGAAATCCAGATATCTTCGTGTTTGCTTCTTACTCGGCGTTAAGTAAGCGAAATAAACATAGCAACAACAGTTCGATTTATGTGTTTCCAATATATTTGCGACGAAAAAGTAAACTAAAAGATACTGGAATGGACCTCGAAGGCACAGGAAGGTACTTAGGACAGAACAACTCGTAAGAAGGGGCAAAAAAATAAAATAATTCAAATGCAAAAATTATTGTATTGAATTTTTGTATAAAAAATTTAAAACATTAAAAACAAGGATAATGTCAGCTGTTACATAGGCATTTTTTATTCACATACTACGAAATGTACATAACTGCTGATATTTTAATAACAATTTCATGGTTGGTCCTATAGTAAAAGTTGTTCATGATTCCGATAACCTCCTTCGTACCAGCGTTATTTGTATACCTTTAAATTCATTTAAAAATGAACTTATAAGCTAACTATAATTTTATATCGCTACCATTCCCACGTTCACAATGAGTAAGTAATACCTTTTTTTTTTTACTTTTTTTCTGGGCTAGCGCCTTTATTAACTAAACAAAATACAAGCTAAAACTAAAACTACAAATACAGTTAGACTGCCCATAGACCGTTAAAGGTCTAAAGACAATCCAAATGCTCAAGCCCACTACCAGTTGGCAGCGTACCCAGCATGCTGGCGGCATTACCACGTTGAATGGCAATGCTTATGCGTTGAGCCAGAAACACGCCAGTAATACCTATCTGTCAGCCACAGCATTGTCAAAATTTAATTCGCAGATAATACGATTACAAACAGATTAGAGTTTGCTGCGTTCTATGAACGCACGTTTATGTTTAGTTAAGTATATTGCATAATCTGTGGGTCGCGTGCACATCACTAGTGGAGTCGACCGATTCGGTGTGCATGCGCCCTCATCACTAAGAGTTTTGGCGCCAACGTGGAAAAAACATGTCGGCTCGTTGGATTATTTTCCTAAACTTGTGTATTTTCGAGTTTTAATGTGTACTAATTGATGAATTAATATCGATCGACGAATAATAATCGAGTGTGGGAAAGTGATATAACGAGGTGAAACGTGTCTTTTCGTGTTGTTTCCAAAACTCCATTGGAGCCTCTTGTAAAGTCTTCACCACTTTACAGGGGCATGAGTTTGATTTGACCGTGACTTACTTAGCTTGACTTTGACTGTGACTATGACTTGTTAGGCGCTATTAAGACAGTAAAAAAATAAGGTGTAAAAAAATTAAGATAAAGAGACTGATGAATAGGCGGTATGGCCTTGAAGGCTTTAGCCTGCCCAATGGGCAAATAAAAAAAAATAAAAACTCATCACTAATTGTCACTTGGATTTGGTAAAACGTAAAGAGAACTACTTTCTCTCTTGTTTATTATTACATTATCGGCAACGGCATTCCATTACGTCTCGTTAGACCGTAGGAGCCTGTCTTACAATAACTGTAAAAACTTAATTATAACAAACGTTCAACCATTTGAATACATTTGTGAATCACTATGGATGCCGTTTTACTTTCGTCGTCACCTCCTCAGAAGTATTTAACAAAAGGGATCCCGGATCATATCCATGATCCCAAAAGTTCATAAACAACTCGCTGCTGCATTCAACTGTTAATTGATACAAGTTGTATAATAATTGATTCATTGAATCACAGGGTTGCAGGCTGTTCTGCAAATTCGTAACAGCCTCAAGGTTTATTTAGATAGCCCATTGGTCCAGTTGGTAGTGAACCTGCCTTCTGCGCTTGGGGGCGTGGGTTCGATTCCCACCTAGGACAAACATTTATGTAATGAACATTTGTGTTTGTTCTATATCTGGTTGTTAATATCTATTTAAGTATGTATCTAAACCTATATATGCATGTATATCAGTCTCTG
Organism: Agriopis marginaria; assembly: GCA_932305915.1. Classification (NCBI taxonomy): domain Eukaryota; kingdom Metazoa; phylum Arthropoda; class Insecta; order Lepidoptera; family Geometridae; genus Agriopis; species Agriopis marginaria. The sequence goes on from OW029919.1 coordinate 1,695,357, forward strand.
GCAGCCATATTACAAGCTTTGCTTAGTTTGGGGTCAGATGACCGTGTGTGCAAAAATGTCCCGAATATTTATTTTATTTTATTTATTACTGTACCCACATTGATTTATACAATTGAGTGTAATTTATTGACATAATAATTATAGTAGGGTGGAAACACGGTTACCTTAAGTAGCATGGGGGTTTTTATTATTTCAATTTATTGGCTCGTTTAGTTCAAAAGTCTGATTTAAATTGCCAAAAAAAATTTCGTCACCATCATCAGCCAGAAGACGTCCACTGCTGAATATGGGCCTCTCCCTTAGAACTCCAAACTGAAGGATGGCCTATCACCTACATCCACTGGATGCCCGCGCCTCTCACGTTATTGTAGGTCTACCTGGAGGGAGGCCTACCTAAGCTGCTTCTTCCGGTTCATGGTCTCCACCTTTCTTCACCATCGGCTACTGGTTCTTCTATCGATGTGGCCTGCCTATTGCCACTTCAACTTGCAAATCTGAGTAGCATGTCGGTGACTGTGGTTCTTCGGCAAATATCCTTGATTCGGATTTTATCGCGCAAAGAAACTCCGAGCATAGCTCTCTCCATTACCTGCTCAGCAACTCTGAGGTTTTCCAAAAGGCCAGCAGTTAAATACCACGTCTCAGTATCATAATATGTCATCAGTAAATAAAATATTTACATTCATTCAAATACATTATCACACTTTAACTAAACCACAGTATCTATTATACTTAAATCCTAACCAACAAAATAGAACATAATTGTTTACTACTTTTGTCTCTCTCCTTATTTCGCCCCTGTTGTGAGATACACTAGACGTAATTTAGAAGGAAGTGGATTTAAGAGGTGCATTTGCTTCGACTCCACCTGTGGCTTATTTATTGCCCAGACAACGATTGCTTGAATAATCCATTCCCAAATACAAACTGGAATATTTTTGCAGTTTTGGCTAAATGTAGGTATAGAAAAGGTGAAAGAAGTTGGCAGGCGGTTTTGTACAATATATGACACTATGCTCCCTCTGATGCAATCTTTTTTGAATAGTACTTTACGATTCTTATTAGAATTTACTCTACAGATTACATTAAAAAATGACTTTTACCACAGAAGACAAGTACAAGTAGATATTCCGCATTCACTGATTCACTCTGCAAAATGTAAATAAAAATAAGTTTAAATAAGTAGCGACTCTTGCTACTACACAATAAAGACCTACTACCTACAGCTATATTAACCTAGAAGTTGCTTCTCTGTCTATCACGCGTAACTCATCCCGCGTTATCTCGTGTCTATCGCGCGGCAGCGGGCGCGGCAGGTCCGACAAGTCGTATTACTTAGCATGATACACGATATATTTCCTAGAAAGTCTTAAGTAAGTCCATGCAACAACATTTTAAAATCATTATCATTTCAGTCACTCAGCACTGCTGGACATAGGCCTCCCCCATCGATCTCCAAAAGGGCCGGTCGGAAGCGGCCTGCATCCAGCGTTTCCCTGCGGTCTCTTTTAGGTCGTCTGTCCATCTTATGGGTCTCCATTCCAGAACCTTTCGGCCGCGTCGTTAATGTGTAGTAAATGGTGAATAATTATTTATTAAGTGCACGTAAACGTGCTCGAGTGTGGGCAAGTGATATAACGAGGTGAGACATGTCTTTTCGTGTTGTTTCCAAAACTCCATAGGAGCCTCTTGTAAATCTCCACGACTTTACAGGGGCATGAGTTTGAATTGACCGTGACTTACTTTGCTTGACTCTGATTTTGACTTGTTTGACGTTTTTAATACTACGTAAATATGTTTAATATTACGACTAAAAGAGATTGAAAAATGAAAATTTTAACTAAAAAAAAAAGAATAAAAGCGACTGATCTCTTTCAGTCGTCTAAATGCATGAGCTAACTTGAGCCACAGAATAGGTTATAGCAGTAACGTACTTGAGCACTTCCTAATTACCATGCTGCAGTCACGTACAAGAGAGGTAATGCCAAATTTTAAACCTCGTTCCGGCTTGAGTGGCTAGCTCGCAGGCCGTAGCTACATCGTCGTGTGGTATATGTGATGCGTCATTAAAAAGTATCGTTTTTTTTTACTAACCTATTATAGGTACTTGTTTTAAATGTTTATCGAGACTTACCAAGTATTATTTAACACATTCACGTTGTTTTTCACGTATCATTGTAACATGGTCGAAACGTCGAGCGAAAGGTACATATTTTGTTACCTAAATTATGTAATACGTGATAAGTCCTGATAAACATTTAAAACATGTGTACAAATCACGGCGTAAGCACCAGATGAGCGTATCTACGTTTTTAAAATTTTACAGGAGAGCTAAAAAACTGTCCATATTTCACTCTTTAGAACTTTGAAGTGTTATATAAAAGATAATATATATTTGACGAATGAAAAAAGTATACGAAATTCACTCATACTATTAGAGAACTCATAAACATACAAGAAAAAAATTATGTGCACTTATTATAGAAAATATGTATATTTTTTCAAAAATTGGTTGACATACGTTATTTTGGCTCTTAATTATTCCGAAATAGTTTACCTATGCGTATTAAGATATGTTATTTGGGAAGTTAATATAAGTGACAAAAAAACATACGCTAATATGGTTCATAAAATTAACATCGATAAGCAATAATTATTTTAAAGCCAAAATAACGTATAAGGCTTATACGTTGTTAAGGCTTGCTTAAAATTGACAACCGAGCAATAGTTTAAGATCCAAAGAAAGACTTTTGCCTATACGTTCTTTTTGCATTACCTATGATATCAACTAATTCAAGTTACGTTCTTCTAGTTCAATAAAAAGTGTTTTTTTACTAGTACGTTACTATTGAATTAGTGAAATATTGACTGTACAGTTACATCGTTTTGGCACATCATGCAGTTTAACAGTATGTGAGATAAATGTTAGTGGAATTTGTCCGTTTTTACTCTCAATAAATAATTTTAATTTTAATTTAATAATTTGAATGCACATTTATGAAAAAAAAAAACGATTTTCGAGTTTTTGGTAGATGCGTTCATCTGGTTACATCGCGAAATAGCGAAAGTTTAAAAATTACTAACCTATTATACTGACCCACACTGGCAAAGGTTCCCCCATTTCTTTCCAGACAGTGCGATCACCCGCCAGGTTTGAAGTATAAATAAATAAATATTCGGTACATTTTTGTGGACATTATGATAATCGTCACGCCACCCTAGCTTGGAGAAACATTCAGTATAGCGTTGTATTACTCCCAGCATTTTAGTTTATGTACCCCGTCTAAGTAGGTATCAAATTCTACATTTCCTTTGTGTTTTGTTTCTTGAAACCTTCCAACGGAATCTTTTGGGGATTATATTATTTGATTAAGTATATTTTATTCGGCTTCTTGAACCAAACTTGGGCCAATTAGATTTTAGAGGGCACGCAGATTCTTGGAATGTGGGGTATTTTTTACAATAATGTCGTATGTAAAACTTCTCTCCAACCTGTAGCACTGATTGTCGAAACTCGAGTTTCTATTTTCTGTTTTATCCTCATTATTTATGAAATTCGTCAGATATTTGCTTACTTTTAAATTTTTTGAGGGATTTTTGCTTAGAGAAGCAATGTAGCGTCTTTTTCGTTCTAATTGATTAACAAAAATAAATAAATAAAAATAAATAAATATTCGGGACATTTTTGCACACACGGTCATCTGACCCCAAACTAAGCAAAGCTTGTAATATGGCTACCAGAAACTGATATACATACATATATAGGTTGAAATACATACTTAAATAGATAAAAACAACAAATAACTAAAAAACTTACCTAACATACAAGAAAAAAACTTCAATAACTTCTTAACTTAAATAACTTACTATTTCAATTTTGAAGATAAAACTGTAGTTTTAGTCGTCCCTGTATATTAATATTTATTCATCATCATCATCATCATCATAGTCAGCCTTTTTAACAGTCCACTGCTGGACTTTAAGCCTACCCCCGAAAGGGCGATTGGGCCATATCCACCACGCTGGCCCAGTGCGGATTGATGGATTCACATACGTCATCGAATTTCTTCTCTGCACGTATGCAGGTTTCCTCACGATGTTTTCCTTCACCAAAAAGCCAGTGGTATGAAAATCCGTACATAAGCTCCAAAGAGCTCATTGGTACGGGCCCGGGGTTTGAACACGCGACCTCACGCTTTCGAGTCTAGCGTTCTCCCAAAAATTAATATTTATTACACACCCAAAATACATAATATTATAAATTCAAAAAGATTGTTGGTTTGTTGATTTGTTAGATAGCCCGTTAGCCCAGTTGGTAGTGAACCTGCCTTCTGTGCTTGGGGCCGTGTGTTCGGTTCCCACCTAGGAACAAACATTCATGTGATGAACATTTATTTGTATTTGTTCTATATCTGGGTGTTAACATCTATTTAAGCATGTATTTAAAACCATACATATGTATGTATATCAGTCTCTGGCAGCCATATCACAAGCTTTGCTTAGTTTGGGGTCAGATGACCGTGTGTGCAAAAATGTCCCGAATATTTATTTGTTTGTTCCTCTTTCACGCAGCAACAGAGCAATGGATCGACCTGATTTTTTGCATGGGTATAGTTCAAGGGTCGGAGTGTGACATAGGCTTCATCATCATCACCATTTTTCATCACTACGCGGGTGAAACCGCGGGGCGCAGCTAGTATAATATAATCATAATTACCTATATGCATCACTACTTTGGACTATGAACTAAGATACTGTTAAAGCTATCAATGGCGCCGAAAGCCTTTGAAACGACGTGACTGGCGTAATTCCTATCTAATCTTGAAATCAAAATTGCAGTTGCCGAAGTTCTCGCTTAGCAATACGCGAGTAAGCACCTTGCAAGGCTTCAAACTTGCACGTTCAGGTCGCTTGATACCTAACTACTACCGGCAACTAGCTCTACATGCGGGAGCCACGATTCAACCTTGCTTTGTTATTGGCTGACGATTCTCTCCTATAGTTAGAAACTGCTTAGATGCAATCGGATAGAATAATCTTACTATAGTACAGTTGATAATCTTACTATAGTGTGCATGTGTGTGTTTGTTTGTTCACACAGCTCAATGGATTTAAATTGAATCGGTTTCTTCTAGGCAAGCGTGATCCATCGTAGACCGCATCATCGCTTAACATCAGGCGAGATGGCGGCCAAGCGCAAGCCTAACTTCTATAAAAAATATAATTATAATTGTTGTGGCTTGTATTATTCTAGCTTTATACCCTGGAATAATATAACCCACTTTTATTTTTAGGAAATAATCTCAGTTCATTAGGATATACCCAGTAGAAATCGGCAAGACTAACGGCTAACTCTTAACGCGGGCTCGAATTAGCGCTGAAACAGCGCAGTTCCGAACATCACTCAAACGTGAACCTTAATGCGCCGAGATACAGTTTGCGGTCGCGCAACTTTCATCACCTAAACAGCAGTGCATATACCATTCTTTATCGGTCGTCAAATTTGACAGTTGAGATCGTGAAATTTGATTAAATGTCATTTGATCTGTACTCGCTATGATCAATTCTAATGATTCTATAGCATTTTATCGATCGTCAAATTTGATAAAATGCTAATTAATGAGTACTCGATATGGTGGTATCTATGCCATTTTTATCGAATTTGACGATCGATAAAAAACGGTACTTGCACTGATCGCTGAAAACCGTAAGTAAGGCCCCAGAGCTAGATAAAAAGTCGTATATTACTATCTGTGTAAAAGTTCGTAAAACATTTTCCGATTCGTCATACTCCGCAAAAATAGAATAACGTAAAAATATACATGAGCCATCTTGCGAAGTTTTCTCATTAGGGCAAGTTTGGCATTTGGCGAACTTCTCTAATTGGTGCACCCACCCTCTCCACGGAGTCAACTGAACGACTAGAGCACATTGACTATTTGCTTATTTAGTCAGATATTTATATCGTTGCGCACAATTTTTTAGGCTACTTTTTTTCGTTGTTTCTGATTTTTTTCAGTCCCAGGTATGAAACATGAACACGAAAAGTCGTGTTGTTTCCAAAACTCCTGGAGCCTCTTGTAAAGTCTCCACCACCTTACAGAGGCAAGAGTTTGACTTGACCGTGACATATTTTGCTTGATTCTGACTGTGACTATGACTTGGTTCATTGGCGGATCCAGGCCAAGGCCAAGGTAGTCTTGCTTGCGTGCCAAGCGAGACGCAGTCGCCCGCGCGCATTCACCTTGAAAAAGACTGCCTGATGCGGTTGAAACTATAGCGTGACCGGCTTAATCTTACGTGAGTAATTCCCGTGTAATATAAATAAAATATGTGAAAACCACGTCAGTTTCTATAATAAAATTACTTAATCTTACTAATTATTTAGAACTCTAGAAGTTCTGTAATAGTTCTTCTGTGGTAGGTTTTATAGGACTGAATTGTATGCGATATAAAAACCTTTACTTGTATTTGGACGTGAATGTAGGTCACACAGAAACAAATTTGTGCAGACCAATTCCGCCTATAGATGGCAGTGGTACCTCAACAAAACAGGCTTCTGTTCACAAATAAAAACAAACTAAACCAAGCTGGGATAGCAAAAACATAGAAAACAGCCCGCGGGAGGTTTAGACTGTGAGAAATATCCAATTTAGCCGCGTTTGCCCGGTAAATTGGCGCCATTTTTCATTCAGAACCGCCATGTTGCGACAGTGGCGCCGCAGCGTAGCGTCGCGCCGTAAAAGGTGCTTTATAAACGTGACCGCTAACAAGCTATGGTGTGTGTAAACAATGTTTACAAAGGGACTTTTTCAAGGGAATAGTTAGATGCACGATGTTTTGGGCTTACAATTATGGTTAGTGAATTGTCTGGTCGGATTTTTCATAACGAATCTACGTAAATATATTGTCGCTTTATAGTATTAAATGGCAACATTTTGTTTTAATAAGGTTGTGCTAAGATAATGTAAAAGAAAATTTTGTCTTTCCCTCCCCTTGGTTGGACGGCGGTTCGTCAACCAAGTACGTCTCGTATTTAGCACTATAATAAAACAAACCGGACGACGCATTGTAGGTAGGCCTCTCCACTAGATGGACCAACGACATCGCAAGAGTCACTGGCATTTAGTGGACGCAGGCTGTCGTTCAGTGTGGAGTTCTAAGGCGTAGTCCTATGTTCAACAGTGGACGTCATCTATCTGATGATGACAAACATAATGTATTTTTAACTTAATAAATATCTTAAATTCATTCACTGACAACAACGTAGATCATAAACTGCATGGTATATAAACATGAAATTTTGCACAAGTGTTCCTTAGATAACGTAAGTGAGGTGGCGTTTACTTAATTCACTTAAGTGCATTATGTATAGGTACTATTCACACATTAACCACCTGGTTGATCGAAGCCTGGATGCATTAAGTTCACATAAAATAAACTTTAAAGGATTTAAGAAAATAATGATATCTATGGCGATGCTGAATGTCGAATCTTATGCTTATAATGTCGCGGGCATAAAGAACTTTGTTGAATTCTTTCCTAATACGTAATTTAGACGCTTGAACTCTTAAGAGTCCTAGCCTATATTATAAAGCACACTCAAGATCCCTAGTCCACTAGTTTAGAATATACAATGGGACTGACATGTAGAACACTATACGAGTCCCAAAAAAACGGAATTAAAAAAAAAACCTCAAGATCCTTTTTAAAAGCAACGCACCGTGACTGGTTCTAATTCAATTTACCAGCGTCTGTGAATGGTTGAAAGGTACATCTAAGGAACCACTCTTTCATATCTGCTCGTAGTAATATGTTTTATTTATCGCGCACGCTTTTAACACCTGAAAGCTCCGCGCCTCAATTTATTCGGGACAGATTCTGCCGGATTGGGACTCAGAATCCTGGTCCTTATCTTGAATTGGAGAATGATTACTCCTTTGGGACGCGTGTTTCGCGAATATCGGATGGGTTTCATGACAAACGAAATTTATTTTAAAAGGTTTAATGTAGCAGATTTTTATTTTTATGGTAGTTTGAGTAAAAGATGAAAAATGTTTTTTTTTTTTTTTTTATTGGTTTGCCAACCGGATGTTGCAGCTGTTGCAGTTGCATGTTATTTTTGTTGTTACGAAAACTTAAGTAGGTATGTATTATGTTTGTTGGCCACGCAGCGTTAAAGCCAGTCGTCCTACACCAGCCTCCTCGGTAGAGTGCAGCCTCCATGGGCGAGTAGGAGGCTGGCGAAGGGCGACTGACACGGCGCGTCACTAATTCGAAAATAAAATTATCAATCGAACACTAGGAATAATTGGGGACATAGTTTTTCTGAATAAACGCCTTTTTGTGGTTAATTAAAAAGCCTTTTCACACTCTTCCGCATCCGCCGGTCGCCAACAATGTTCATAATATATCAGCATCATCATCATATATCCACCATATCCACCACGCTGGCCCAGTGCGGGTTGATGGATTCACATATGCAATTGAATTCTTTCTCCGTACGTATGAAGGTTTCCTCGATGTTTTCCTTCACCGAAAAGCCAGTGGTATGAAAATCCGTACATAAGCTCCAAAGAGCTCATCGGTACGGGCCCGGGGTTTGAACCCGCGACCTCACGCTTTCAATTCTAGCGGTCTCCCAAATGAGCTACCACGGCTTCATAATACAGCTTTAAGTTAATAAAGTTCTAAGAGTGCATTATGCACAAAAAAAATTATTAGTTCCACATCTATATACTAATATTATAAAGAGGAAAGATTTGATTGTTTGTTTACATTGAATAGGCTCCGAAACTACTGAACCGATTTGGAAAATTATTTCACTGTTGGGAAGCTACACTATCCCCGGGTGACATAGGCTATAATCTACACCCATGCGAAGCAGGGACGGACCGCTAGTCAAATATAAAGTGCGTTGACAAAATAAAGAAAAAACTATGGATGTCGGGTTAACATTCAAAATTTACCGACCCAAAGTGGACTAATAATCTATGCATTTAGTATACATATTTTTTATTTATTTATGGACAAAAACATAAATAATTATGTTGAACAATATTGTAAGACAGGCATCATGATCATCATTCAGCCATAGGACGTCCACTACTGGACATAGGCCTCCCCATCGATCGCCAAAAGGGCCGGTTGGAAGCGGCCTGCATCCAGCATTTCCCTGTGGTCTCTTTTAGTTCGGCTGCCCATCTTGTAGGTTCACTGGTACGTTGCCGACCTTTAAAGACTCATAACAGCTATTTTAAAGATATGTTATAGATACTCCGAAAGCCGTAAGCCTCATTCCACATATTGCAGGTGTAACGCAAAAATGTAAGTAAGAAGTTTCGTAAAACATACAGTGTGCGATTTTCACTTTTCCGTCTTACGCTGCGCTTACTAGTCCGTGGTCTTCATTCGAGAACCTTTCGGCCCAATCGGCCATTTTTTCTGCGTGATATGTGCCCTGCCCACTGCCACTTTAACTTGCCAATCTAGTTTGCTATATCGGTAAATTTCGTTCGTCTACGAATCTCCTCATTTCTGATTCGATCTCGTAGAGAAACCCCGAGCATAGCCCTCTCCATAGGCGTTGTGCGATTTTGAGCTTGCTTATGAGGCCCATAGTGAGAGACCACGTTTCACTGCCGTATGTCATCGTTGTAAGACAGTGCACATTACTAATTGTTTCCAGCACAAACTTGTTCGAACTCTGCATAATGCAAGTTGCGAACACTGGTTGATTGCAACCAGCATAATGCCGAGTTGGAGGTGTAAGTACGGCATACTTACACCTCTTTTCACAGACACTAACCCCCATACTAATACACGTGGAGTAGCTTTGGAATAGATACTCCATCTTTTGTCTTTTTCGATCGAGTTCAAAATTTGAAATAGAGAAGAAGACAAAACATGGCGTAACTATGCCAAGACTACTCCACGTTTATTGGTAAGAGGGTACGTGTTTGCGCATGTTTAACTTTTATCTATTAGTGAGAACCTGTAATTGGCTTTCTATAGATTTTCCATTGTATATTTGTAGTGTAAAAAAACTGTTGGTTTTCGAACAAACAAATGCAACCCGTTGGTACGGGCCCGGGGTTTGATTATGATGATGATGAAATACACCCAGAGAACCGTAAATTCTACCGACAGGCTCTTTAGGTGTTGGTCGAGCCTCTTGGCCGTTCACATCAGCTCTCGGGACAATTATCGTCGAGTCAACATCCCACATGAAGGATATCCTCCGTCTTAATCCTAAAGATTGTTCAGACGCAGCAGCTGTGTTGCGTCTGAAGAGTCCATCTCATGTTTAGTTATTTTTGTTCTTTTGTTTTAGTTTTTAGTAAAATGTTTTGCCATCTTGGAGGTGCCCATCAGCAAGCTCATTGCTATGTGGATGGGTACTTTCATCACGTTTGTCTCATTTTTTTTGTGTACACATGTTTTGGGTGACAATCCAGTTCAGATTTTTGTATGTATTTATTTAAGGATTTAATTGATTGTTATCTGTTTTGTGTATCTAAATAAATAAATAAATAAAATAAACATGGTGGTTAGTTCGTGAGTCAGTTCAATTATTATTAGAAAATAATAATCCTAATAGATAAGTATATTATATCTTATCCTACTAATATTATAAATGCGGAAGTTTGTTACAACGTATCTCCGTGATTACTAAATCGATTTTGATGAATAACACAGAACGCTTATCTGTGTTTTTGGAGGGAAAACTTCTAGGTGTAAGTAGGTATTTAGCGCTCGCATGACTTTCAGTGGTACCAATAAACCGACTAATAGTCCAAATGCAAAAAATAACGGGAAGATCGTCTGCAGGGTGAGTTCGAGTAGTTCAACTGAAGGCATCAATACTGATTTAGACCATAGACGTTCGCACCCGCCACGCCATCTTACCATCATCTCCTTGGATTGTCTGATCTGAGGTTTGACCAAACATAGACACTCACACACACGAACTTTCGCAGCTATAATGGCGTCGATTCTGTCATACTACTCACTAAACTAAACCAATCTAACAGGACTACAATTATTAGCTTTTCATTTTAATATGTGAGAGAAGGATTGCAACAATTTTATAGCTGTCAAATATAGTTTAGTGTAGTATTTTTTTTCAAACTTTCGCGATTTGAACACTTGTTTTTAATGTTGTACCTGTATATTATATTTATATATTTTATATATTTTTAACTAAATTAAATAATACGTGATAAGTCTCGATAAACATTTAAAACATAGTTTAGTATAAATAAATATAAAATATTCGGGACATTTTTGCACATACGGTCATCTGACCCCAAACTAAGCAAAGCTTGTGATATGGCGGCCAGAGACTGATATACATACATATATAGTTTTAAATACATACTTAAATAGATATTAACAACCAGATATAGAACAAACACAAATGTTCATCGCATAAATGTTTGTCCTAGATGGGAATCGGAACCACGCCCCCAAGCTCAGAAGGCAGGTTCACTACCAACTGGACCAACGGGCTATCTATTTAAAATATAGTTTAGTCAGAATCGATGCCAATATTAGTGTGATTATAACTAGATTATGATTAGACGTTATGAACGGACGTGACTAAATTACCAGACCGACTGACGTTATTGCTCAAGAAAACCTTAAAATATTGATTTATTGAAGTTTTCAAAATATCATAAGTTTGTTACCAAGATCAAACAAGAGGCAATCTAAGACAGACCTTCGCCGCGAGGTGAATGTGAATTACATTCAATAAACAGCCAATCAATACACGAAACTTGTGCAAACTTGGTCCATTAGCGATCACTTCAGACGGCTCTGTGTGGGACGGACTGAGGGCGGGCCGGAGATTCTTGCACATCATATTGAACTTAATTTTCAGTGATTGGACAACAAAGTATTATATATAATTATGACAAAACGCTAATTTCCACATTAGGCTAGAACGTTAAGTTTCCTCTTTATAAGAAAACATCTGTTAAGAGCACGAGAGATGGAGAGAGATGACCATTGAGCGTTATCTTGCATCACAATGAAACAAAAAAGTGGATGAGGTATAAATATACCAATTAAAAAGATGTCTATTTTTGTATTTTTTGTTCTCTATTGGACTCATCATCATCAGCCAGAACACGTCCACTGTTGAACATAGGCCTCCCCCTTTAACCTCCACACTGAACGACAGCCTGCTTTATGCATCCACTGGATGCCAGCGACTCTCACTATGTCGTCGGTCCATCTAGTGGGAGGCCTACCTACGCTGCGTCTTTCGGTTCGTGGTCTCCACTCCAGAACCTTTTTTCCCCATAAGTTATCGGTTCTTCCAGCGATGTGGCCTGCCCATTGCCATTTCAACTTGCAAATTTTAACAGCTATGTCGGTGACTCTGGTTCTTTGGCGAATATCCACGTTTCGGATTCTATCGCGCAAAGAAACTCCGAGCATAGCTCTCTCCATTGCCCGCTGTGTGACTCTGAGTTTTCTCAACTCAATTGGACTAATGTGTAATAAGTATAATGTACATGCATAGATCAATTAAAAAGTAGTCTATTTTTTTACTTCTCAATTAGACTTATCCTTCCGTTTGGACTCCTTGCGCTGACACTGCTATCCACCTCAGTGCCCTGAACACGTTCAACAGACCAGTCGTATTTTATTAGATCATTAAGCTCCACCGTGTTCAGGCTGGCTCGAGCCACTCCATCAATTCTCCATTGAAAGGGCCCGGAACTGGGCGCGAGTCGGGTTGCGACCCGCCGCGATTGAAAGGAGCGCCTGTTTTGTGATTAATACAGGTTATACATAACTATAGTGTAGATGCAATGGTGGCCGAGTGGTAGCATGTGTGCTTTACAATCTGACGGCACCCGGTTCGATCCTTAATCCTGTATCAAAGATTTATTAAGTATTTAAGTAAATTATGTGGAGTTCCGATGTCAGAGAACTTCAAACGTTCTAAGATATCACATTCACAAACGTGGTCTAGGCCAGCATGGTGGATTAGAGACCAATCTCTCTATTTCTCTCCCTCTCTCTCTGTCTCTCCCTCTCTCTCTGTCGCTCCCTCTCTCTCTGTCTCTCCCTCTCGCTCTGTCTCTCCTTCTCTCTCTGTCTCTCCCTCTCTCTCTCTCTCTCTGTCTCTCCCTCTCTCTCTCTCTTTATCTCCCCCTCTCCCTCTCTCTGAGAGAGAAAGCTTGTTTCCCAGCAGTGGGAACCAAGTGCAGAAGACAGGTTCGCTACCAACTGGGCCACCACGCACCAGGGCAATCATAAAACATAATACATGTTTATAAACATAGACAACTTCATGGGAAACTTATTAAATGAGATATATAGCCTTTGAGATATAGAAAGATAAAGATAGATATAATATATTATCGCATAACATACAAAAAACAGTCGAATTGTGAATCTCCGTTTTTTGAAGTGGGTTGATTAATGCCATTACTACTCGCTCGCAAAACCAAACCACTGCCAACTGAAATCGAAAACACGGCGTCACATTTTTTTTTTATTTTAATTATGTTTTCCGAATTAAAAACTCGCCGACGATGCGCAATATTGATCAAAGACGACGTCGAAGTGGTCTTGAGATCCACTGTTCCAATGTTCTGATTACGTAACCGAGGTGAACAGACGAAAATCCTCTAATTTGGAGAGTTCACAAGGTCGTCTGGAAATTCTGGAATACGCTTAAGTCTCAACAAGCTAATTAATTAAAACCAACGATTTAAAGTCTTATTTCATTTGCAATAAAGTCTATAGTAATAGGGAATAATAGTTAACGTTGAATATTAATTTGTGATTTTATAATTAAACCATTTAGTTGCGAAGATTTTGTTTTGGAAGCTAACTAGAAATTATATATGCCAACAATTTTAATGTGTGCTTAATGTATATACTGTAATGTGTGTACTGATATTATAAAGAGGAAATATTTGATTGTTTGTTTGTTTGCATTGAAGAATAAGAAGAATAAGAATAAGATATATTTATTGCCAAAAAACAAAAACAATGAACATGTACTATAAGAAACATAAGGAGAAACAGTGTTTGGCAAGGGGTAAGCTCCGAATAGGCGATTAGGCGGGGTGAATAGGCTCCGAAACTACTGAACCGATTTGAAAAAATCTTTCACTGTTGGGAAGCTACACTATCCCCGGGTAACATAGGCTATATTATATTTTCTAAAAAAATATCCCCCTTACTAAAACTCCAATAATGTAACCCAAGGTGTAAAAAGATAAGATTTGCAATTTTAAGTTTGCGTGTTTGACAGTTCTAAGACAGGACAACGTCTGTCAGGTCAGCTAGTTTATTAATATTTTGCAAATGATACAATTTCTTTTGTTTGAAAAATAGGCCCACCACAAACTAAATCCGTATAGCAATGAAACTCGTGTCGATTTGTTCCTCATAATCTCTAAATTTAGTGGTAATATTAGCTATATCCGATCAAACCGGAATATTGACAAAAGCCGATTACTATGGCCACTGTTGTAAAATATGGTCTATTTATTTTTGTATAAAAATTCCTAAGCATGCATCCTTTTTCGTATTAAAAACGTTCCGGTCAAGTGACTTTATAAGGGAAATGAATGAATTGTGGCAAAAATCAAAACAACACATATTATTCTTTATATTATTATTCCGGTTCCATTTTTACCTTATTTTTCGTCCGAATGGTACAAAAAAACACGATGAATTTTATAGTGTACAAATCCCATCCCATCAATATACGGTAAATTCGGTGGGCCTGGAAAAAATTGTCTTCTTTGCCAAAAACAAGGGATGACTTTAACAAATGCGTAATGTATGCTAAGAAATGAAAAGACCTTTATCCTACTGAAACCTATCTACGAGTATGGATCTATTTAATTTATATACATAATAAATATCATATTATTCAGTGGCCTATCTCGTCCCACCGCTGGGAAAATACCTCCCCCATTTTCTTTCTTGCATCTCTATCCTCAGCCAAATTCAGCCATTTCGAGTAATACGCGCGAAGTTTGTTACGCCACTCGTTCGATGCCGACCAGGGGGTCGTCTGCGTCTGTAGGCTCTTATTGAATGACAATCTTTGGGTAATCCATCTTGCTGGGTACGCAGATCACGTGGCCTGCCCAGTTCCATATAAATTTAAAAGCAAAAACCCCTCTTCCTGACTTATCATGAAATCTCAAAAACTACTTTACATACGAAGCAGGCTACAGCTAGTACTTTAAATAAAATTAATAAATAAATATTCGGGACATTTTTACACATACGGTCATCTGACCCCAAACTAAGCAAAGCTTGTAATATGGCGGCCAGAGACTGATATACATACATATATAGTTTTAAATACATACTTAAATAGATATTAACAACCAGATATAGAACAAACCCATAGCCGTGGTAGCCCATTTGGGAGATCGCTAGACTTGAAAGCGTGAGGTCGCGGGTTCAAACCCCGGGCCCGTACCAATGAGCTCTTTGGAGTTTATGTACGGATTTTCATACCACTGGCTTTTCGGTGAAGGAAAACATCGTGAGGAAACCTGCATACGTACGGAGAAGAAATTCAATGCCGTATGTCAATCCATCAATCCGCACTGGGCCAGCGTGGTGGATATGGCCCAATCACCCTTTCGAGGGTAGGCTAAAAGTCCAGCAGTGGACTGTTAAAAAGGCTGATTTTGATGATGATGATGATAGAACAAACACAAATGTTTAGTTTATCACATAAATGTTTGTCCTAGGTGGGAATCGAACCCACGCCCCCAAGCTCAGAAGGCAGGTTCACTACCAACTAGACCAACGGGCTATCTATACAAAACTTTACCTTTCCACCCTAATCATTATTATCAGCCTATCATGTTCCCACTGCTGGGACACAGACCTTCTCTCAGGGACAGATGATGGGCCCTAATCCACCTTACTGTCCTAGTGCATGTTGGTTAATGTCGTATGTCTTTGAACTTTGGAGGTTCTTGGACATACCGGTTTCCTCGCGATGTTTTCCTTCCCCCTTGTTGAGCGACGGCATCAAAACTGCGCATAATTTATGTATGTACTATATACGTCATTGGTGCAGGGCTAAGGATCGAATCTGGTTTAGTCAGATTTTTAAGAGCCTCTTATACCAAATTTGACGGTTTTAAATAATTTTTTTTCATTTAAATTACAATATTTGAGCTGGAAAAAAATACATGTCACAGATACATCTGTGTTAGAGTATGTGATTTGGTTCAAAACACGATAGAATAAACTTTCCTCGATCAAAAAAATAACTGAAACAAAGTCGATTCAGTTTATTTTTTTCGTTTTATGCTCTAATGAAAGCTCGTAACAACCTGGAAATTGCATGTACTGAAAGGCAATTTTATTCATTTTTTTTTTATTTGAATAGAATTTTGATAGTGAATAATTTCGTTTTTTAGTAAAATTAAAACCGTAAAAAGGTCCCGAGAATTTGCGCGCGCCGCGTTCAGTGCCGCGCTCTCGTTAGGGAGTAGTATATTCCTTGGTGCCGCGCCAGGCGTCATCGAGGTCGGACCTATGCTCGTTTTTGTCGTTGCACTCCCCCCGCGGGCGTCCTGGCTCTGGCGTGGCAATATACATCGTCGCTATAAGTTGGCGGGGGCTGAGGGAGCGTTTTGTTGCCTACGCGACTCGGATAGCCCGCCGTTAAGCCCACATGCTACCCATGCCCGTCCACTCTTTAACTCTCGCTCTCTAAATTCTGTCAACTTTACGTCTATTCCTTTATTAGTTCTTTCACCCTCGTGCTGAAGTTCAATATTAACCAAACCCGGTTTGTTCCAGCAGAAGCACCCACATGTGATATTCGAGGCGCGTACGAAGGCCAACAAGGGGTGCGCCAACAAGCTGGAGTTCCGGCCCAAGAGTCGGAGAACGAAACACGTGTCGTTCGTCGAGGAACCACTCGGAGATGACCCTGGGACCATGTGAGTTAACTACCATACTAATATCTAGGAAGTGTACAAAGGAGGACAAATGGTACGGCGTATGTGAGAAGAGGAATTTTCAACACAAGATTTGGAGAACAATCCATGAGACCAATTTAAATATATTATTTGAATTCCTTTTGAAAATTAACAAGGAGTGCTTAGTCTTGTTAAAGTATGGACGAAAGCTGGACGAGGCACACCAAAAAGCTGGAATATTGGTCCAAGAGTCAATGAAGAAACACGTGTCTGTCTTCTAAGAAGTTGAGCTACTTTTTTCTTAGTAAGGTGCATACGGGACCAAGCAAAGAGTTCGCTAACAAGCTGGGGAATGGTCTTAGGAAAAGTTGAGCCACTTTTTTCTTGGAGAGGTGCATACGGGAGCAAACAAAGGTTTCGCTAACAAGCTGGAGCCGGGCTTAGGAGAGTTTTTAAATAGGGAATAGATATGTACCAACTCACCTGATGGTAAGCGACAATGTGACCGAGGCTGGAGCGCATTGATTTATAAGAAATCTACTCACTCTAGCCTTAAACATAATTATTATCATGTAGAAGAATGTGTATTTAGTTAAGTAACCACTCAAAACCCTGAGACTCTAAGTTTGTAGACTTTATTTTAGCGAAGCGTACAACTTGATTGAATCAAGTCTAGCACGGTTTTGTGGTAGTAAAAATAAACCGGCCAAGTGGGAGTCGGGCTCGCGCACTGAGGGTTCCGTACCACCACATAATTCAATGGCGAAATTACCAGTTATAACTTGGTATTGAACAGAAACTTGTCACCGACTCGCATTTGGCCATTATTTATTATTTGTAGTTATACTTTAGAGTGTGTAATGTAATCATGCCAAGTTTGACGCTTGTACGTATTAATGTTATTGCATTAGAGCTAATACAAAAATACATTAAAAACTACGTTTGTTGTATGGGACCCTCCCTTTGTTTTTACTTTTAGACTTTTTTATTGTTTGTTAGTCACGTAACGTTATATATTCTGTCAAAATTTCAACTGGCTATCTATTACGGTTCGAAAGACCGGTACATCCGTTTAAAGGTAGGACAGACAGACGGACAGACAGACATCGTAGGCGTACTAATAGAGTCCCGTTTTTACCCTTTGGGTACGGAACCCTAATAATTAATATCTACTATAAGATTTTAACAGCTGTAAACAAAAACGTTGGTTTATTCGACTTTTTATAGTTAAAAGTCACTTTGAATGTTAGTAGACTTTAAAAAAATAATTGGTTCATAGCAATTATTAGAAATTTTAGTCATCGCTTTGAATTTATTTCTCTTTGTGTAAAATGTACAATTTATGAAAGTTTCTCAATTAATTGCGGTGAAATGGTATTCCAAAATTAAACTCTGAGAGCCGAGATTAGAGGTCTGTAAGTATTTTTCTTATTTGTTTAGTATAAAGTATCGAACGTTTTGATTACTTACCATCATCATCATCATCAGCCAGAAGACATCCACTGCTGAACATAGGCCTCCCCCTTTAACCTCCACACTGAACGACAGCCTGCCTTTTGCATCCACTGGATGCCCGCGACTCTTACAATGTCGTCGGTCCATCTAGTGGGAGGCCTCCCTACGCTGCGTCTTCCGGTTCGTGGTCTCCACTCCAGAACCTTTCTTCCCCATTGGTTATCGGTTCTTCGAGCGATGTGGCCTGCCCATTGCCACTTCAACTATATGTGGATATTCGCCAAAGAATCAGAGTCACCGACATAGCTGTTAAAATTTGCTAGATTACTTACCGCTGTGTAGTAAATGCTATATTTGTACTCGCCCATCTAACCAGATGCCTTATTATAGATGTCTTATCGTGATTCGGCTTGTGATCGCGATCGCGTGTCATCTCACTTACGCACGTGGTGCGAGTAAGTAGATGCGAACGGGACGGCATGCAATCACGATCACAATCAAACTTCTATAATACAGGTCGAAAAGTATTTTCTGTCCTATTAAGCCCTGCTCAAGGACGTTTTATAGGACGTTTGTTCATCTACAAAAACAGCGCAAAAGTTAACGTTTTCCGAAGAGAGAGCGTTATTCACCGTCACATGGGTAGAACTAGCAACTACCGCTACTAGCAAGTTAGTTGCAAGTTTTCCCCACTAGTTATTAATCAAACAGGCCAAACTCGACGAGGAGAAGTGAATAATGTATCTAACTTCACTTCCTAACTAGTTTGAATTTTTTGCATATTTTTTGGGTTCCGTGGGAAGCTCAAGTCGATGAAACTATTATTTCGATGGTGTTTAAAAATTAATCAGACTTGAATAATTGTATTATGTTTAATATTATTCATTAATAGCTACGATGACAATCATTGATGTAATTAAATAGGGGGAAGATACGGGATGAACTTCTTGACGTGGACCGCACAAATTAGGCTCAAGGGCCTAATCTACTTCAGTCACAATCGAACTGTCGTTTTGATAGCACGTGAATTACTTGTCAAAATTGTGTGAAATAAAGCAGCAAAAATTACTTCCTGTGTTTTCACAAGGCGCACCAACAGTTCGAAGACAAAAAAAAAATTCACGGCATTACTTTTCACTCGTAAATACTTAAAAATTATTAAATTTGTCACTTCTATGGTCTAGTGTAGCGTCTAATGGCGCAGTGAAGTTGAAGTTTACAGTGTAGACGTCAACGTCACCGCTGATTCAAGCCGAAACAGAGCCATATTTATTGGGTACAATGTTTAGAGTATTGTATAGAGTATTGTCGCATAAGCCACGCGTGGCTGCGATCAGCTGCAATTCTGAGGGCTAAAAGATCAAAGAAATCAAATAGTATTACGTAATTTTTTTTACAAACATATAAAGTCAGATACGGAACCCAGTGTTTTAAAAGTGCAACTTTCAGTTGGCTGGTTTTTTTAGCTTCCTACATTTTAACAAAGTAGTTTCTTTATGAATTCAATTTGAATTTATGTGCGGAAATAATTTTAAAGTTGGTCGACAGAGAAAACTCTTTTCGATTGCTAACTTTACAGTTGATCGTAGTTTATGTCACTAGCGAATTTACATTGTCGGTATAACTTCATCCAATAAAACTTGAGCTCGAAGCTTATGCAAGTCTTACTTCGTATCGTATCAAATCCAGACTCATCCAGTAGAGTTACCAATGACACACAAGTGGCTTCGTCGCGTGACCAAATGACAACGCGACCAGTAGGCCTAGCACGGGCCGTTGTAACGGTTTGGGTTCATCCCCGTTAAAGTTAACAAATATTATACAATTAAAGTTAATTTAATACCTTAAGACTAAGGTTTATTTGACATTATCATGTAAAAAGTTAAGAAGTTTATAAAACTAACTTTATTATTAAGATTGCCTTGTATTTAATTTCAATATTCTAGTAGGTTAATTCTTTGAAGCAGTCGAGGACCGCGAGGCACGCGAATGCCTTGAAGCTCGCGAGTCATGCAAGTTGCTCGAATCACTCGGGGCCGTCCAACGTAGTCCCACGGTTCTCTTGAAGCAGTCGAGTACCGCGAGGCACGCGAATCCCTTGAAGCTCTCGAATCACGCGAGTTGCTTGGTTCACTCGGGGCCGTCTGACGTAGTTGAAAGGTATATAAGGAGCATTGTTGGTTGGAGAGGGGGAGTTCGCTATTGGGCCTCGAATAAGAAGGTCGTCGGTTCCGTGGAGTGTCCGCCGTCTAATTCGTGAATACCTTTAGTGTGGATTTGTTAGTGCTAGAATAAAAGTGCCAAGGAATTGTTGGAGCTTGTCCGGACTTGTCAGCAGCTGACGGCGAGAGAACTGACAGTTGAGGCATCAAACATGTGAGTAACTAGGCTCATTAATGAATTCATTTGCTATTAATTCCAATGTGTTTTACAAATGTTTTCAGGTTATGTAAAAACCTGAAATTGGTTTATTTCTTAAATAATTGAAAATTTTCACTTCTGATAATGTATTGAGTTGGAAAGTGACTTACTAATTGAATTAAACTAGTTTTGAATGTAGTACATATAGATAGATGTACATAATGCTATGAGTCGTATACAGACTTTGATGAGAATTTAATAATCCTCGATTGGCGAAAGAAAGCCTGATTTTCTGGAGATAAATCTAATAGGCCTAGCAGAGCAGTTGCCTAGTCATAGATCTCTACTAAAACAGAGAGACGTTGACATCTTCACATAGATTTTGTCTTCTAGAAAGTTGTACTTACCACCTTTTACAAAAAGATGTGTATTGTTCAATCTTGTTGACGAAGGCTGTCTACAGATTTCATAGTTGAAACTATACCTAGAAACCGGTTCTAAAGAGCTTGTGTTTAACAAATGTCTACGGTCACTTTCCATCCATCAAATATTTATTTATGTTACTATAGGTATAGAGAGGTTTGCCAGGGAGTGTTGATGGTACGCAAGGGTCAAAATACTTACATATATAAACATCACGGTGATCAAAAGATAATAATCGTATCTTCTTAACGATAAGTTTTCTCTTGACCTAAGTTAGGATTCTTTAGGGTTTGAAATAATGTAGGGTGTGCTTAAGGAATAAGTTATCTATTTATTTATATGTTCCGATAGAGTACCCATGGGATTTATAAATTAAGCCCTGTGGGTTCTCGCAAAGAAACAGGTGGTCTTCTACCACCACCAACGCCGCTAGCCCCACACTGGCGGTGACAAGTAGATGACTCAGGAACAAACAGACTTACTAGACATTTCGCTAGCCAAAAGATAATGTCCTCTTGTCCCTTTCAAACCGTATTCCCAAAATAGTGGGAGAGAGATATCCAGGTCTAAGGAAGCGTCTCATCTTCACAAGCGAAGGAGGGGCTTGTGGACTTAGCTTTGAGAACACACTGTTAATAAGCTAGCCGCTGGGGAATACTAAAGTAGATAACCCTGAATCTAAACTTCACCCTGTATGAATTTTACCCTGTATGGATAACCTATTCCACTCTTTTAATATTAGGTTAGACTAAGCTAAGCATATACTGTAGAAGATTAATCTCGATTAGGTAGCTTTAGAAATTATGTATAGCAACTAGGACTTAAGTAGTGTATGGTAGCAGTTCATCTCAATACTATCTTGGGTTATTATAGATCACAACACCGGGTCCTTCCTAGACGATCACTTGGCCAAATATAATCTTTAATTTTAGTTCGGGTCTTATTAGTTTATATTACATAATCACATAGCCTTTAAAATATAATAAATATTAAAATAAAATTTACTTAGTAAGTTTAGTATGTAGGTTATCCGTATATAATATTAGTTAGTTAGTCAGTTAAAAAAAACAGTAATGCGTTTGAGTCGTTACAATTCGGGTGCCGATGTACCAGGATGTATATAGTATAAGGTTTTACCAATAACTATAATTTAATTTCTTAGTTAAGTACCTAGTTTACTGATAAGGTAGGAAAATTTTATCCATTTAGTAGGTGGTCCAGGGTCACTCCCGGACTGCCTACAATTTGTCTGCCGTAGAAAATGGGTGCGCTTGAGATGAACTGTTGGTGAAATTAGGAAACATAGAAAAATAAAAAGTAGGTAGGTAAATAGAGGTTTAAAAGATGTAAAGGTAGAGGGTGGATTCCGTCAGCTCTAAAACTTTACGTTTCTAAAAATAAAAAATATTCAAAAATTTACTAAGGTTCTCAACTTCTATCAACAGTTTGAGACCAAACACCACAGAAGGGTTGAGATGTGTGGTTGAGTTAGTCACCAAAATCAAAAGAAAATAATATAATGTAGTGAGTATTACTTTCTGCGGCTTGGGGGCGTGGGTTCGATTCCCACATGGGACAATCATTTATTTGATGAATAATTGTTTGTTTTATTATATTTGGGTGCTAATTATCTATTCAAGTATATAGTTTAAGAATATATGGGTATATATATCGGTCTTTGGCGGCCATATTACAGGCTTTACTTAGTTTGGGGACGGATGGCCGTGTGCGCAAAAATGTCCCGAATTTAATTTAAGAGACTCGACTGTCAAAAGGAAAGAGTGTTTTTCGGACAATGTTGGTGTCTTCAAGTCGAGGGTGAATCGGTTTCTTTTTGACAAGCGTGCTCGATCGTAGATTGCATCTTCGCTTGACATCAGTCGGGATGGCGGCCAAACGCAAGCCTATTATAAAAATAATCAATTACGAATATTGTCAAACAAGAATGAATAGATACCAATAAGTCTCATGTTACCTTCATCATCAGCCAGAAGACGTCCACTGCTGAACATAGGCCTCCCCCTTTAACCTCCACACTGAACGACAGCCTGCCTTTTGCATCCACTGGATGCCAGCGACTCTCACTATGTCGTCGGTCCATCTAGTGGGAGGCCTACCTACGCTGCGTCTTCCGGTTCGTGGTCTCCACTCAAGAACCTTTCTTCCCCATCGGTTATCGGTTCTTCGAGCGATGTGGCCTGCCCATTGCCACTTCAACTTGCAAATTTTAACAGCTATGTCGGTGACTCTGGTTCTTTGGCGAATATCCACGTTTCGGATTTTATCGCGCAAAGAAATTCCGAGCATTGCTCTCTCCATTGCCCGCTGAGTGACTCTGAGTTTTTCCAAAAGGCCAACAGTTAAGGACCACGTCTCAGTACCATATGTCATCACTGGCAACACACACTGGTCAAAAACCCTCGTCTTGAGGCACTGTGGTATCTTGGACGAGAAGATGTCACGCAATTTCCCGAACGCTGCCCATCCGAGTTGGATTCTTCGGGCGACCTCTTTGCTTAAGTTGGACTTACCTAACTGAACAATCTGTCCAAGATAGGTGTAATGGTCAACAACTTCTAGAGTATCGTTCCCAACGACTATCGGCACGGGTTCAACATGGACATTCGACATGATTTTTGTCTTGTCCATGTTCATTTTATCTTCATGTTACCTTAGTGTATATTTATTTTAGAATAAACTGAATAAAAAAATTAAGTACTGATAGCCTTCGAGCGGCTGAACAGATTTTCATGGAATGTACTAGCGGAAGGTAATCGCTCTGGAAACACAGGTACGCATGTTGACTCGAGGCACCTCTTCTTTTGCAACAGGGGATTAACAAAATAAAGGGGTAAATTAGATGTAATTTCTCTGAAAATTAAAGTACATGTATTTCTGTATTTATCTATTACAATGAAGGGTTGAATACAGAAATAAAGTAATATAAAAAAAGTATGAAATCCTGAACGTATCTGAACAAAATTTTAGTTATGGCTAGTGTATCTGGGCGATTAAAACAAAGAGCGCGAAAATATTTTATTCATAGGTAACTCTAAAATAAGGTACATAAAAAAGGTCAGGTATAAAGATTAACAAAAAAAAATTGTTTGAGCTTCTTGTTTGGAGAAGCTAACACGGGGTTTCACTACAGATTAGCGTTTAAATGCTTCATCTTCATAATGGCGGAATCTCTCCGAAATGTGCAGCATGTGTAAAGTCCTTTAGGTTGCAGGTTGCATGTCTGTAATCATATAATAATAAAATACTTTTATATCAAAGGTGTGTTGTTTTCTAAACAGAGAAGGTAGATATGTAATTAACTAATGTACATACATACATACATACAGCAGCCATCAAATATTCACTGCTGAACAAAGGCCTCCCTCTTAAAGAGGGGTGTTGCCATAATCCCCACGCTTGGCAGGCGGCTTGGGGATCGCAGTAAGTTCACCGTGCACTAATGTACAGTCATTAGAAAATGTAAAAGTAGGCCTGTGTGACTTTTCTTTAGGTTAAGATTGGGTAGACTATATAGAGATAGTTTATAATCTACTTATAGTAATTATTGTAGGGAAGTCATCATTATCATCATCATCAGCCGGAAAACATCCACTGCTGAGCATGGGCCTCCTCCTTTAACCTACACGCTGAGCGGTGGGCTGCCTTTTGCATCCAATGAATGCCAGCGACTCTCACTGTGTCGTCGGTCCGTCTAGTGGGAGGCCTACCTGCGTTCCGTTTTCCGATTATGGGAGAGTATTTCACTAACATCACATTATAATATTATAAATGCAAAAGCTGTGTGTGCTTATGTTTGTTACTCTTTCACGCTGAAATGGTTGGTCGGATTTGAATTAAATTTAGAATATAGATAGCTTATGTTCTTGATTAACACGGGCTACATTCATCATCATATTTCATCACTATGCGGGTGAAGCCGCGGGGCACGGCTAGGTTGTATATAAATTGTAAATCATAAAGTCAGACTTAGGGCATAGGTACATATTTATCTACTTTCGGATTCGTGATTGCGGGGCGGATTTAAATGAGGTTAAGAAAAGGCTTGGACACTTCAATTAGGCTAATCAAATTAAATCATGTTATGTCAACATGATAAAAGGGGATCGGTGGTCACCTGGTCACTGGACGGTTCATCAAAACGATTCTGGAACTGTCACATCACATAGGTTATATCACTAGTTTTCTGTGCATATCACTAGTTTTCTGTGCATGTTGTAGGTCTATAGATAAGTTATCCAGTCCGGAAACTCCGTGTATTTCTGAAAAGAAAATACGGAAATGTAAAAAGCAGGCTTAAAACAGAGCTAACATAATTATGGCGGATTAGTGTATTAAATCAAACTAATTTAGTATTAGGATCGGTTCAAAAGAAATGAGATGGGGTTATTATAAGGTTTAGTTAAGATAGGCACCTAGTCAGCACCTTCTGGCAAACAATATAACAAGGACAAGGTTAATAAACATGTAATCTAATAATTTTGTACTTACCAGTTTAAATTTCAGGGATTTAACACATTTTTAAGCATTGATCAAGAGGTATTCAAGCTTGATTCAGTCAGGTTGGCGCCGGTCTGGTTGCTTCATGAAATTGCATGTGAGTCGGGTTTGGCAACTCATAGACGGCTCAGGAAATTAATCATTTAGCATGTGTTTGATTCTTTACAGGATTTACAGCGAACAATTAAACTTTTGTACATTAATAAGTTTACTAAACTACTTTCAGATTTGTTGAGATAGAGATGTGAAAAGGAACAAATAATCGATAATCGATGAAACTTAATATTTGGATATCGACTAATTTCATTTCAGACATAATTCCGTGGTATTTACTATAATAACAAAGCTGTCTATAGCTCGAGTTTGATTTACAACTTTAGGAACTGGCGAGATGTTAGCAGATATTCTTACTTTTTGGGAACAAAATTAGTGCCAGTCACATTTCCAAGGAAAAGATTTTTCTTTACTAAGTGTGAAGAGTTGTAACCAGTTAGTAATTTTGAAATGTATGTTCTTTATTGTATTCTGAGGGAATCATAGTGGCAACAATTTGTGAAATTTCACTGTTGTTTTGTAACAAGCAATCTCGATATCAGGGTAAGAAACTTGAGGCATCCCTTATTTTCTGACGTCTGGAGCGAACAGTGTTGCCAAGAGCTAAACTCAATATTCAGCCAAAATATAGCGAAGTTTACGACTGATACATTATAATTGTTTGTATTAGAAAGAAAAGAAAAACTGTTAAAATAAAGGTAACTTGACTAATAAATAAAGCAGTACATACAAGTATGTTAGGACAGTCGTCAATGCTAGTAGTTTGTTTCGGAATGTGCTATCAAAATAACTAATTGCTAACTTCTACTTAAATTATGTGTATGATAAATTTTCGGTAATTTCTCGTCGCGTTTCAACCAATTACTTTAGGTTTTATTAATCTAACGGCGCAATGACAACGTCGCGTTTATGTGTAAATAAAAAAAAAAGCTTTAATCAATTAGCAATTTGATCTGACTTATAAATTAATAAAAAACTTATGTGATAGTTAGTCCTTTTAATAGTGAAAATCAATCACAGTGGTTATCAAACCATGTGTAAGGTAATTAATTATAGAGTTTAAATTAAAATCATGGTGGTGTTTAAGTTAGTGTAAAACGGAATAATTAAAACATTTCGAATTAAACATTAAGTGATTTATTTCAATACACGTTAATAGCTAAATTAGTTTTAGTGACGATAAATTGGCAACACTAACCGTGATTGTTTTGACATTCTGGTTTTCTTAGAATATGATTTATGGTATAGAACGTTTCAATCATTTGCCCGGTGTGTAAAAATTGTCCCTTTTGGAGATGTTACTTTAAATTTTGTAACTTTTGGCTTAGAAAGTTCCGGTTATTTAATAGACTTGTATTTAGTCAAAGATAAAATTATTTATCACTGTGCGGTGTGTTTCATTTTGTTTTATTTCAGCAATTAGTGTATAATAGTGATTATTCACAGAGAAGGTATAACTTTACTTCTATTTGCTGTGTGTTTACTAGTCCGGACGGTTAGTACGGCACAGTGGAAACGCAATGGATGTGAAACGTGGGTTCGATTCCCGATTCCGGATGTTGATGCGGTTACCAAGAATAGCAAAACAAATACCAGATTATTGTATTATCCTTATTATCTTATAGGAGGATCGAACTATAAAAAAAGAGGAACGTGGTTTGTATAGTTTGTAATCTGTTCGCAATGGTTGATGCCAAAACTCTGTTTTTTATTTGGTATAGATTTAATGAACAGTCACAGATCAGCTACGAAATGACGAGCGAAATGTCATGAGGGCGGTTTTAAATCGCGAGTGGGTTTTAAGGGCGGACGTTCTCCGTTTTGCTTGCGGCATTGATTGACATCGGGCAAGTTGGCGGTCAAGCGCAAGCTTATTAAAAAAAAAAAAAATATTAACGTATTTGTCAATTTAAACTTTTGTATATAATTTTAAAATTTTAGTTAATAAAGGTTAAGTAAATAGGTACGAATGCGTTATGGTGGTTATTTAAAAGGGAGATAACATACTAGAGAAATACAAGAGCGGTTTAACCTTGCTTTTTCAAATGGATGTCCGGGTTTGTAATAAAACTGTGGGGTGAGTTTGGCATTGGAATCATTCAAAACACAGTGATGTCATATCTTCCAGATTTTATTGGTCTTGGGTAATTAACGTTGTACTAAACTTCTCTAAGAAGTTGATTTCACTGCCATCTACCGAGTAGAAAGTGAGACTGGGACCGAATAGGTTATGGAATTACTCAGAACTAATACTAAAAACTGAACATAGATGGCGCTAAGTGTTCAAAAACACAAAAAACTATATTAAAAGAAATATTAATAATAATTATAGAGGGGATTGATTATTTTAAATTATTATTTATTAATGTTGCCTACATGTACATACTTACGATCAATATTTTGTGATTTCAGGTTCTTGGATATTTTAAGGTAGTTAGTAAGAGGGACAGCTGGACCAATTTTGAGGAAATTTTGTGCTATTATTTCTTTATATTTATAATTATTCTATACGTATGATAATCACTGAACTACGCCGAAATGGTTAGACCGATCTTGATGAAATTTTGTGGATACCTTAGTGTCAAAAACACGTGAAAAGAAACTATGAGCTCTGTTCACCTTTACGCGTGTGTTCACTGAACACAACTAGTTGTGTGTACATGACACCCAGACCAATTAGTGTTTCATAATCATCATTTCAGCCATAGAACGTCCACTGCTGAACATAGGCCTTCCCATCAATATTGTATAAGGATGATTAACTAATTTTACGACAGGCATATAACATTTGGATTTTGAGGCGTGAGTGCCATAATTCAAGAATAGTAATAGTATACTTACACCATTGATTTTCTTCGTGATTGAAAATACATAAATCTTTCCAGCAGAGCTTGAGGTTAATAAGAATCAATTTTGGTCTACTTGTTTAGGAACTTTGTTTAGGGTATACCTACCCATTTAAAGGATTATATAATTGTGTTATCTGTTATATCAGTTGCTTTGTTATAATTATGTGTTTTCCATCTTTAACGAGTTATTATTTTGTCTTTAACTAATTACATTAAATGTTGCAGGGAATTTAATCGAATTAATTAACCAGCTGGAAGTTGTACTTTTATCACCGTGCGGTAAACTGATATGGTAACTGGTATTCAGGTTAAAGAAATGGTCAGAAGTGACTAAAGGTAACTACAGGTAACTAAAGGTAACCAAAGGTAACTAAAGGTAACTAAAGGTAACTAAAGGTAACAAAAGGTAACAAAAGGTAAATAAAGGTAATAAAAGGTCCAAATTAAATAATTTGGTCTTTCTTGGGTAATAAATTGATATTGGTATTTGAAATAATGTGTGTATAATAAAAATATATAGAAATATTATATGTGCAAATAAGTGTTTGGTAGGGTACTTCATCCATAGGATAGTGTTATATTGTTGAGTCAGCGTGCAGACCAACGTAAGGGGGGTAAATTGAAAGAAGAGTGATACATTTTGGAAGGTATGAAAGGTTTATGGAAGAGTGAGTGATGAAAGAAGAGTTAGTGTTATTAGTGTGTCAGTGTCTGAATTGTTCAGGGAGGGGCTCAAGATAGTAACATTTTCCGGATGAAGTACGGTTTGTCGGAATTCGTTAGTAAGCAAAACACTTTACAAATTAATCTATCGAAGGAGAATTGGTGTTAGGTAGAGTGCCAAAATGGCATATTCATCGACATTTGTCGATTTCGATAGTTTACGACTTCACAGAGGTACGATCTTGAGAACTAGTACACTCTACACTCTCCAGCTTAAAAGATTCTGCCCGTACTTTTTGACTCTAGGTGGAATTTTGAGGCTATACGGAAATTTTGACATTTTGCCTTTGATTTATCTATACTTTATAAGGGGTGTTCTTCCGTGGGAAGCTCTTGGCGAACTAAAAAAATTGGCTTGGTAAGAGACGACCATGCACTACCATTAGGGTAAATCCTGCCCCACAACCAGGATTCTCTTGTAGACGCTGATACTTCTGTGAAATGACGAATTTTGTTTATAGCCGATTAATTAACAAACCATGAGTCTGGAATTCCATAATGAATATTTTAAGTTGGTCTAAACACATTTTTCATATTGTGCTCTAGGGATACACATACAGTCTTTTATAAGGCAAAATGAATCTCCAAATTTTCAGCGAGTAATAAAAGGAACATTGACTATTTATTAATATTATGACTAATGTAGTTTAGTCACATCAACCTAACAGTTATGATAAAACTTAATTCATATTCCACGCTCAAGTAGCACCATAAAATTCCAAAATTAAGTGCTAAATTATAGAAAGATATTTGTATCTTTACTTCGCGGTTAAGTATTTTGAGACTCATTTCGTCTTTAACACACATTTAATTATATCTTGCAGAAACTCGAGTTCTGACAAATTTAAAATTTGCACATAATAGATTGAGGATGGGGAAACACTAGGATAATATGCGTGCATTGTAGTTTTCTTTGGTAAAATTTACTACGATTAAGAAATTGGCATCTGCGAAAATTTTGAGGGTGGACTGTAACGGTTTGGGTTCATCCCCGTTAAAGTTAACAAATATTATACAATTAAAGTTAATTTAATACCTTAAGACTAAGGTTTATTTGACATTATCATGTAAAAAGTTAAGAAGTTTATAAAACTAACTTTATTATTAAGATTGCCTTGTATTTAATTTCAATATTCTAGTAGGTTAATTCTTTGAAGCAGTCGAGGACCGCGAGGCACGCGAATGCCTTGAAGCTCGCGAGTCATGCAAGTTGCTCGAATCACTCGGGGCCGTCCAACGTAGTCCCACGGTTCTCTTGAAGCAGTCGAGTACCGCGAGGCACGCGAATCCCTTGAAGCTCTCGAATCACGCGAGTTGCTTGGTTCACTCGGGGCCGTCTGACGTAGTTGAAAGGTATATAAGGAGCATTGTTGGTTGGAGAGGGGGAGTTCGCTATTGGGCCTCGAATAAGAAGGTCGTCGGTTCCGTGGAGTGTCCGCCGTCTAATTCGTGAATACCTTTAGTGTGGATTTGTTAGTGCTAGAATAAAAGTGCCAAGGAATTGTTGGAGCTTGTCCGGACTTGTCAGCAGCTGACGGCGAGAGAACTGACAGTTGAGGCATCAAACATGTGAGTAACTAGGCTCATTAATGAATTCATTTGCTATTAATTCCAATGTGTTTTACAAATGTTTTCAGGTTATGTAAAAACCTGAAATTGGTTTATTTCTTAAATAATTGAAAATTTTCACTTCTGATAATGTATTGAGTTGGAAAGTGACTTACTAATTGAATTAAACTAGTTTTGAATGTAGTACATATAGATAGATGTACATAATGCTATGAGTCGTATACAGACTTTGATGAGAATTTAATAATCCTCGATTGGCGAAAGAAAGCCTGATTTTCTGGAGATAAATCTAATAGGCCTAGCAGAGCAGTTGCCTAGTCATAGATCTCTACTAAAACAGAGAGACGTTGACATCTTCACATAGATTTTGTCTTCTAGAAAGTTGTACTTACCACCTTTTACAAAAAGATGTGTATTGTTCAATCTTGTTGACGAAGGCTGTCTACAGATTTCATAGTTGAAACTATACCTAGAAACCGGTTCTAAAGAGCTTGTGTTTAACAAATGTCTACGGTCACTTTCCATCCATCAAATATTTATTTATGTTACTATAGGTATAGAGAGGTTTGCCAGGGAGTGTTGATGGTACGCAAGGGTCAAAATACTTACATATATAAACATCACGGTGATCAAAAGATAATAATCGTATCTTCTTAACGATAAGTTTTCTCTTGACCTAAGTTAGGATTCTTTAGGGTTTGAAATAATGTAGGGTGTGCTTAAGGAATAAGTTATCTATTTATTTATATGTTCCGATAGAGTACCCATGGGATTTATAAATTAAGCCCTGTGGGTTCTCGCAAAGAAACAGGTGGTCTTCTACCACCACCAACGCCGCTAGCCCCACACTGGCGGTGACAAGTAGATGACTCAGGAACAAACAGACTTACTAGACATTTCGCTAGCCAAAAGATAATGTCCTCTTGTCCCTTTCAAACCGTATTCCCAAAATAGTGGGAGAGAGATATCCAGGTCTAAGGAAGCGTCTCATCTTCACAAGCGAAGGAGGGGCTTGTGGACTTAGCTTTGAGAACACACTGTTAATAAGCTAGCCGCTGGGGAATACTAAAGTAGATAACCCTGAATCTAAACTTCACCCTGTATGAATTTTACCCTGTATGGATAACCTATTCCACTCTTTTAATATTAGGTTAGACTAAGCTAAGCATATACTGTAGAAGATTAATCTCGATTAGGTAGCTTTAGAAATTATGTATAGCAACTAGGACTTAAGTAGTGTATGGTAGCAGTTCATCTCAATACTATCTTGGGTTATTATAGATCACAACACCGGGTCCTTCCTAGACGATCACTTGGCCAAATATAATCTTTAATTTTAGTTCGGGTCTTATTAGTTTATATTACATAATCACATAGCCTTTAAAATATAATAAATATTAAAATAAAATTTACTTAGTAAGTTTAGTATGTAGGTTATCCGTATATAATATTAGTTAGTTAGTCAGTTAAAAAAAACAGTAATGCGTTCCGGTTCGTTACACCGTGGACATATTGTCTTTCCACCGTTTTTATCCCGCGAGAAAAAGACAAACGTATCCATATTCTAGCTTTGTCGCGTTGTGTGACCAACGTTGTCGTGGGCGGAGGGGCTGAGACAACGCAGTTGTCTCGGGAGGAGCCGTAGCGCAGTGCCGAGGGCTCCGGTGCGTTCTTCAAGAGATCTCGGAGCCCATTTGACAAGCACTCAGGCTGGTCACCGAGGGGGTTTTAGTGGGTATAATCCCACATAACCTGGCTGCACCCCGATGCAGCCGGGTATCTTTGGAAGATTTCCCCCTCGAAAAAAAAATTAAAATAAAAAAAAATTTAAAAAAAAAAGGCGTGGATAAAAACGGTGGAAAGACAATTTATCCACAGCCCATGCTAGACCTGCGGGAGGCCTTACGGCTACCTGTTCTAAGCAATTCAGTTTAGATAATGAAAAAAGTTGCGCAACCAGGCCTTACTGCCAACTGCTTACGCGGTATTAAACTAACGTTAAAACTGCGCAGTTCGGAAAATCACGCGAATGTAAACCTTAACGCGCCCAGATACGGTTTGCGGTAACGCAAAATTTTTCCATCACCTAATCTGCATTGATTTAAACAGCTAGGCGTAAGGTCCCTGAACTGGTTTTGATGTGAGTGATATCATTAGAATCCTTGTATTATCCTGAGTGCGATAGGCAATTTAATCTTACTACCATCCTCTAAAATTTGTTGAATAGATTCTAAAAACATAGAAGAATATCGTAGTTTACAAGAAATAGTCATTAGAGTCAAAGGAAACGTAATGAGTTCATCATCATCATTTCAGCCATAGGACGTCCACTGCTGGACAAAGGCCTCCCCATCGATCTCCAAAAAGGCCGGTTTCAAGCGGCCTGCATCCAGCGTTTCGCTGCGGTCTCTTTTAGGTCGTTTTTAGGTCTTTTAGGTTCATCTTGTGGGTGGACGTCCTACGCTGTGCCTACCGGTCCGTGGTCTCCATTCGAGAACCTTTCAGCCCCATTGGCCATCTGTTCTGCGTGCTAAGTGCCCACTGCCACTTCAACTTGCTAATCCGGTGGGCTACGTCGGTAACTTTCGTTCGTCTACAGATATCCATATTTCTGATTCAATTTCGTAGAAAATCCCCGAGCATAGCCCTCTCCATAGCTCGTTGTGTGACTTTGAGTATGTTTATGAGGCCCATAGTGTGAGAGACCACGTTTCACTGCCGTTACTTAATAAGTAATTGTTTGGGTATTTTTTTTTTAAATATATTTTTTATTTCCATTTATTTCATTAGGTACCTAATGAAGATAATTTTCAACGTCGTGCGGTAGGATGGCACCGCTGTATCATTGTATTTTGAACAATGTACAATGTGTTTATTGCAGTGTACGAAATATCGTCGATTCCCAGCGAGCGGCCGCATTCGCTTCGGTAATTCAAATTAATTATGAGGGGACACGCCCGGGACAGGTGTGACGAATAACGCACATATTTGCGTTTTCCAAACATTACTGGCAACCGGGTATCGTCTATGTACTTAGTGGTAGGTAACAGATAATCTTAATATGCCTGTGTCCTAATGTTTGATTTATTACAAACAACAGGCTTAGCGACGAATATAACTATATTTATTGAAAAAAAAAAATATTGGCTGATAAATTTCTGTGATATAAGCTGAGATAGCTGTGATATAAGAGAGGGGATGCTGTCTCTTTCCCGTAAAGCGTATGTTAGTATAGCATTTGTATGGGGCGCGCAAGGCTTGGCGTGACTATATAGTGCGCTTTCTGTCTAATACGAAAGTAAAATATTTATATTTTTTTTATTTTTGATAATATTTTTATTGGAGTGAAACTTCTTATGCGACTTCCAACAATGTTGCGTTAAACGTTTAACGCTACCATGGAGGGGGAATAGAAAGAGACAGAGCGAGAGTTTTAGATGCCATCTATGCAAATATTGGTGAACTAATAAACTATGAAAAGGATGTAAAAGTTTCAAAATGAATCATTTTGAACATGCTACTTCCAACAAGGTTACGTTAAACGTTTAACGCTACCATGGAGGGGGAATAGAATGAGACAGCGAGAGTTTCACTTCTTCCGCGCGGAAGAACTCCACGCACAATTTTTTTTGTTTTGGTTTAGTTGATATTTATGATCATCAGCTTCATCAGCTTTTTTATGAGATGATTAAAATAACTAGGACACAAGCCTATTGTATACTTAGATGTTTGTATCATCATCATCATCATTAACCAGAACACATTCATCGATGAGCTAGGCCCATCCCCCTTAGAATTCCACACTGAATGACAGCCTGCCATCTGCGTCCACTGGATGCCCGTACTCTTACGATGTCGTCGGTCCATCTAGTGGGAGGCTTACCTACGTTGCGTCTTACGGTTCGTGGTCTCCGCTCAAAAACCTTTCTTTCCCATTGGCTATCGGTTTTTCGAGCGTTTGAGAGATTCTCTCTTCAAGAGATGTTTGTACGCTGATATAGATTTAAATAAATAATAAATAAATAAATAAAATAAAAGAATAAGAATAAGACATATTTATTGCCAAAAAAAACAAAAACAATGAACATGTACCTACTATAAGAAACATAAGGAGAAACAGCGTTTGGCAATAGGGGTACGCTCAGCGCTGTACTGCGAGGCCCCGAAGGGTCACGCAGGGCTGGTTTTCGGCATACCCCTTTGCTCAGAAAAAAAGATGGTAGGTGAGCACTAGGCGACGGCGGGTATTACAAAATCAGCTAATAATATCTGTCGTTAAACGTAATACACTATAATTACTACTACTACTACTATTTTCATTATCAAATATTAAATATTAGAGCACTTAGGTTTGTGTATGGTGTGTGTGTGTCTGTGCGTGTGTCTGTGTGTGACGCAGTAATTATGTAAATCTGTATTTCCGTTCGTAGAGTGAATAGCTAACCATATTGACCGATTATGGTTCCACTTTACCATTATCATATACTAATAGGCCGCCCCTGCTTCGCACAGGCGAAGCCGGGATATATAGCCTATGTCAACCGGGGATAGTGCAGCATCCCAACAGTGAAAGAATTTTTCAAATCGGTTCAGTAGTTTCGGAGCCTATTCAATGCAATCAAACAAACAATCAAATCTTTCCTCTTTATAATGTTAGTATAGAAGTATAGATTAAGGTATAGTCACTTTCGCGGCTCTCATGGCCTCGATTGATTTCTTGTCTAGCTTTTAGTGAAAACAATAATTTTAAAGTACCTACGTACCTGTAGTTTTATTAAACACTTAGTATGAAAAAGGGGAGTCATTAAGAATTTGGCAAATAATTAATTAGGAAATTTTAACAACGCACTGAATTAGAATTTACTCAATTATTATGCGTAAGCCAGCCATAAAAAAATCGGGAGAGTCCAAAACCCACAGACTAGGTAAAGCTACTAGTTATAGAAAGTATTAACCAAAATTAAAACTAAGCGCTAATTCGACGTACCTTACAGCGTATAGACCGGCCATTATTCAAGTAGCGAGGATGTGCAAATAATATCGTATTCCGTATTGGTGTGCATGACAGCTGTCAAAGTTTCTCATTGTGTAGATACGTACTGTTGACAGTTGTAATCGATATGGTGATCGCGAATGGTGTGTTGATTCATTCGAGTGCTGTAATCATTAATTCTGGATTTAACAATGCCTATTGCCAGTTTATGTTTGAAAAGGACTAAAATTTGTTACAAATATCGAGGTAAATCATGGCCAAGATTCTCATCAGCAACGAATCCTTAGTTCAGACTAGGCTTTTTATGAGCATCGCCGCAAAGTTGCTAGTCTATCGGTTTTTATCGGATACATTTTGGAGAGGGTTCATCGGTTCTGCATGAACTAAGTCCCTCCTGCCCATTTTTCTATCGGACAGCCAGAGTGGGTACGAAAAATCGACACCGCCTTTATAATCACCCTTTTAACAGTCCACTGCTGGACTTTTAGCCTACCCCCGAAAGGGTGATTGGGCCATATCCACCACGCTGGCCCAGGCGGGTTGGTGGATTCACATACGCCATTGAATTTCTTCTCCGTACGTATGCAGGCTTCCTCACGATGTTTTCCTTCACCGAAAAGCCAGTGGTATGAAAATCCGTACATAAGCTCCAAAGAGCTCATTGCTTCGGGCCCAGGGTTTGAATCCGCGACCTCGCGCTTTCAAGTCTAGCAGTCTCCCAAATGGGCTACTACGGCTTTTTCACGGCCTTTTTGGTTGATAATCCGAAACTCTGAACGAAGTGCTTTGATTCCACTTTTATTGTGCAAACTTCTATGTATGTGTAATGCGCTGCCTAAACGGGTATTCCCCGATAGTTACAATCTGGGTGTTTTCATATCACGGGTGAATCGGTATCTTCTAGGCATCTATCTTCTAGCGCGTGCTCCATCGTAGACCGCATATTTGCTTAGCATCAGGCGAGTTGGCTGTGGAGGTACCGGCCTAAGAATAGACCTCCCCCTTCTCTTCCCGTGGGTGGGCTAAGGGATCAACTAGAAGACGGGCAGCAGCGTCTTCTGAGTATAAAAACACCGACTGCGCTCGCCAACCCTCCTGCCAAGCGTGGCGAGTATTGGCAATCCCTTCAATGATAAGTACAAAAAGACCAGGACCCCAGTCCCCGGCAACCCCGCTATTACTGGTCACAGGAGCGGTCACGGTAATGGCGGGGCATTGAGTGCTAAGAATGCCTGGCATACGCCCGGCCACATGCTCAGCAGTGGTTAGAAAATGGTTGATGATGATGATATCCACTTTGTTCCAATGATAAAATGCTTCAGTTAAAAAATATTGCTCGCCACAATAAGTATCTCTATTGATCCCCGATTCCGAGCCGCGTGTACGAATATATGATAAGTTTATTATCTGGCCGACCTACTTTACCCGTGACTTGTGCATTCGTAGCCGATATTTACGATACAACTGAGGGCTGAGGGCGTTTACAGAGGCTTGGACTATTGTGCACGTGGACGTAGTCAGGAATGGAGCTTGGGGCCGACTAGATTTACTTATTTAACTCTATGTGGTTTCAGTCAACGATGTGTTCCAGTAATAAAAAAATTACAAGCAAGCGCTGCTTGGTTTCATTTTCGAAATAATCACAATATTGCAAATTAAGAACTCGAATCTATAATATAAATCTTGCAGAGAATCTCAAAAGGCGCAAATATGGTACACTGGATAGTGGATAAATTTTTGAGCCTTTTGGGGTCGAAACCATGGGCATGGGGCCGTGAGGATCGGGAGCCAAAAAAAATTCACGTCTGGTCGATGCAACTCGTGACCAAAATGCCGACCTCTACTTTGCTCAAAGAGTGAGCATCGCCATACAACGTGGTAATGGGGCCAGCATTTTGGGAACAGTTCCCACTGGTAGCGGTTTAATAGAGTGATAGTTATGTTTTAATTTGTTGTTTTTTTTATTTTAATTTAGTTTTAAGTTTTAAATATCTGTGTTTTTACCTAAATAAAAAAACTACCTCCCGTCTAAAGAGTACTCGAATAAATGTTTATTAAAATGTTAAATCAGTTTTCTGGCAGAATCGAGATGAGCACATATTGATTAAAAGCACACACAGAGAACAAGTTTGTTTGTTTGTACTTTCAGATATTTAAATAAATGGCATGCTATTATGGTTGTGCTCGTGGCGTATCTCGGCTAGGTGTCCCTAATTGATCATCGAAGGTAAGTAACGGACGATCCTGACCTTATAACTGAGCCATGCCGTGGCTTGATAATAAATTGTAAGACCTGGTTGTTTATCCTATCACAAACAACTGCTTACCCATATAACAAACCTTCTGGAGGCCTAAAAAATTTAAGATTAAGACTGGCCTGTAAGCTGGTGAATTTACTTACTTATTGCCATTAATATTTGTAATTTTATCAACTATATTCAGTCAAAAATTAATTGAATTTTTAATGTATAATGTACTAACTTATATTCCAAAAAGGAACTCTCGTTTTTAATAGCATTTAGTCTGCACCTATAATTGTGGTGGCGTTTAGTTTAATTCTTGTGCCTTGTCTCCGTCATGTAAAGGGCGTATATCATGTTGGTGTTCATTAATAAAATAAAATATTTAAAAACACCCCTAACCTGTGTGCAAAAATGTCCCGAACCTACCAATCGCGAAATAAAAATATACGTGTATTAATTGCCCCCCTACTTAATACCCTTAATTCGTGCCCTTTCAACCATTGTGCGCCTTATTCCCACCACTTATATCTCATAAATCATTCAGCCGCACCCAATTTGTTGGCGCCAACTGATGAAAAGACCCCTCTAAATATTTGGGGGGTGAGATCCCGTAGGAATGCATGGGATTTTATTCTATCGATGGATTTGCTTACGATTCACTCTGGGTTTACTTAGAATTGGTATTTTGTATCAACAGAGATGTCCTTTGCTGTTATGGTGATCGGGAAGACTTTAGAGACAAAAATAGAGAAGCAAAATTAAGTTTGTAACGCAAACATGTTTACCAAGTTATTAACAAATTATAGAGCTCGGAGATTACTTGATCGTAAAGATTTGAACAGCAGATGTTTTTTTTTATTTTTTTTATTGTAGTTAGGCTTGCGCTTGGCCGCCATCTCGCCTGATGTTAAGCGACGATGCGGTCTACAATGGAGCACGCTTGCCTAGAAGAAACCGATTCACTTTCAACTTGAAGACACCCAGATTGTAACTACTACTTGTTTTACTATTTCACACACATCATCAGCCATTGAATGTCCACTGCTGAACAAGGCCTCCCTCTTACAGAGGGGTGTTGCCATAATCCCCACGCTTGGCAGGCGGCTTGGGGATCGCAGTATGTTCAGCGTGTACTAACAGGACGCTGCTGCCCATCCTCCGATGGTTCTGGTCGCAGTTTTAGGACATACCCGGGTTTTACTATTTATTTATAACTAAATAAAATACGGATAGCCTTCTTGGCGAATGCTTTATCCTGTGACATTATTACCATGAAAGGCAATGCAACCAACTTAAATGTAGACGTGACTTAACAAAAAGTATATTAACTTTTTTACACCAAACAATTGCCTTAAAATTCCATCAAAATCTGTTCAGCTGTTTCGGAGTCCATAGGGACATACATACTCACATCGCATATATTTTGTGCAGGGTCAAAGAGTGACTTTGAAGATCGATAAAGAACGGTTCTTGCACTGCTGATGGGTAAGTATAATATGTTCGAGAAAAAAAAAGTCATCTAGATAAGACTATCAACTTTCGTTCTGCAAGTTTTCGACCCTGTATAATGTAGATGACCTTTTTCTCGAACATAATATAATCAAATTTGATGAAATGCCATAGAATCGATCATAGCGAGTTTTTTTTATCTTTAGGCCTTATAATTGGTTTTTCTTGGGACACATAATTTATCTAAATTAGTATCGAAAAACTCCCACTAGATGGACCGACGACATAGTGAGAGTCGCTGGCATCCAGTGGATGCAAAAGGCAGGCTGTCGTTCAGTGTGGAGGTTAAAGGGGGAGGCCTATGTTCAGCAGTGGACGTCTTCTCGCTGATGATGATGATGATGATGAGTATCGAAAAACTAAGCTGTTTGTATCGATACTAAGTTTCACTATACGCACTTAAACTATAGCGCATATATTATATATTATACATTTATGTATTATAGCTATTATAATATAAGATTATATAATATAAATTATAAATACATATAATATATTATTATACATATACATATTTATTATAGCGCAAACTTAAATAAATTAAAATATAAAAAATACACCTAACGTTTACAAATAGGTACTCAAATCAAAGTGATCTTATGGCATTTTATCGAATTTGACGATCTAAGCTGTCAAACATGACGTTCGATATAGAACGGTACTTGCACTGCAGATTAGACACCACAAATGAGAGAGTGGGTCCCCCATTAAACTCTACAAACAAGTAGTTCGTGGGACCGCTAGAGGTCGCAGGACGGAGTGTCACCAGGGACGGTCACGTGTGACATGTGCCTGTGATAGTTCGTTCACTGCAATAACCTCGTCTCTAATGAGTTCGTTCACTACTTGAGAAACCTATTGCTGTAAATTGGTTATTCAACTTCTTGAACTTAATTCAATCAGTTCAAATTGGAATTTAAATTTCATAATTCAATATTCAGAGACAAAAATATGCAATACCGTATTTTTTTTTCTTTGTTATTTTTAGGGTTCCTTACCCAATGGTTATCGTGGATATTCGCCAAAGAACCAGAGTCACCGACATAGCTGTTAAAATTTGCAAGTTGAAGTGGCAATGGGCAGGCCACATCGCTCGAAGAACCGATAACCGATGGGGAAGAAAGGTTCTGGAGTGGAGACCACGAACCGGAAGACGCAGCGTAGGGAGGCCTCCCACTAGATGGACCGACGACATTGTGAGAGTTGCGGGCATCCAGTGGATGCAAAAGGCAGGCTGTCGTTCAGTGTGGAGGTTAAAGGGGAGGCCTATGTTCAGCAGTGGACGTCTTCTGGCTGATGATGATGATGATGATGACCCAATGGGTTTAACGGGACCCTATTACTAAGCCTACGATGTCTGTCTGTCCGTCTGTCCGTCTGTCTGTAAACGGATGTATCTTTCGAACCATAATAGATAGCCAGTTGAAATTTTTACAGAATATGTAACGTTACGGCGGATTAACTCACAAATAAATGGAGTCCCCATACAACAAACGTATTTTTTAACGTATTTTTGTATTAGCGTTAAACTTGGTATTATTATAGAACACACTCTAAAGTATAACAACAAATAATAAATAATAGCCAAGTGCGAGTCAGTGACAAGTTTCTGTTCATTACCAAGTTATAACTGGTAATTTCGCTATTGAATTTTGTGGTGGTACGGAACCCTCAGTGCGCGAGCTCTACTCGTACTTGGCCGGTTTATTTTATATGTAGTTTCATTGCTATAATGAACTTTTTTTCATAAACTGTGTAACCTAAATATGCGTCATGTGGTACATTAATCTACAGTAACCATAGATATCTCCAGGTGGTCGTTTTCTGGCGCGTTGGAGTATTATCTCTCTGTTGTATACTGGCCACATTCCATCCTCGTCGCCAATTGATGAGTTTTTAGTTCATTAATACGCTTTTTATTATAAACAAATCTTGTTTATTTCGTAGATAACTAAAAACCTCCGCTAGGACTAATGATGTTCCTTGCTAAAAACTGACAAACCTTCAAAAAACAAAAGAACAACAGGTTTATCTATACTAATATTATAAAGAGGAAAGATTTGATTGATTGTTTGTTTGTTTGTTTGCATTGAATAGGCTCCGAAACTACTGAACCAATTTGAAAAATTCTTTCACTGTTGGGATGCTGCACTATCCCCGGTTGACATAGGCTATATAATATCCCGGCTTCGCCCGTGCGAAGCAGGGACGGCCTACTAGTTCTAAATATTATTAAAACTCCTTGGTGGTATGTGGCAAATAGAGCACACTCTGTCACTGTCTCTCCCGTTAGCTCGCGTTTCCAAT
The DNA here is from genome assembly GCA_932305915.1 of Agriopis marginaria. Taxonomy (NCBI): domain Eukaryota; kingdom Metazoa; phylum Arthropoda; class Insecta; order Lepidoptera; family Geometridae; genus Agriopis; species Agriopis marginaria. Next base: position 1,737,295 of record OW029919.1, read on the forward strand.
AGCCATGAATTACTTGAGACGCTACACGCCATTAAAAGACTGAAAAAAAACCTGCACTTTTACAAAATAGCGTCGTGAAAATATATATTTAATTAGGTGTTTATTTCTAATTAAAAGTCAACCATGGTATTCATCTTTATTATAAGGTAGGGTACACAAAGAGTTTGAGTTAGTTAGATTATTGGTTATATTTAATTTTCATTTATCCATGGAAGGAAATCTTCAAAAACTTCAGGATTAATTTCAAATAAATTGTAAAATAAAGGGATATTAAATACTTCTGCGTCTGATTGGTCTGATCCGTAAGCGAAATTTTAAAACTGATCTAAAGGAAATGAAAACCTTTACTTCAAAGAGCAAAAGCGCTTTTTCATTCGTTTCTTTTCACTTTGATATCGCCAGGATTTCACTTATTTTAGAAGACGCATAGAACGGGTGATCTTGAGGAGCAATTTTGGCATTTTTTTCGGCCGTTAATCTTAACTAGTAACATCAGTAGTTTAGACTATTATAGGAGTTTTAGCGCCAACGTGGAAAAAAACATATCGGCTCGTTGGATTATTGTCCTAAACTTGTGTATTTTCGAGTGTTAATGTATAGTAAATGGTGAATTATTATTTAATAAGTGCTCATAAACGTGCTCGAGTGTGGTGAAGTGATATAACGAGGTGAAACATGTATTTTCGTGTTGTTTCCAAAACTCCATAGGAGCCTCTTGTAAATCTCCACCACTTCACAGGGGCATGAGTTTAACTTGACCGTGACTTATTTTGCTTGACTCTGACTGTAACTAGTCATAGTTACAGGCAGGTTGTTTGACGCTTTTAGTACTATGTAAACATGTTTAATATAACGACTAATGGACATTGAATCCACGGTCATGAAAATTTTAACAAAAAAAAAAGACTATTATAGCAAAAAACTTAAGTCAGCGAGTTTTGGCGCCAACGTGGAAAAAACACGTCGTATCATTGTATTATTTTCCTTAACTTGTGTACTTACGATACGAGTGTTAATGTGTAATTTCATCATCTGCCAGAAGACGTTCACTGCTGAACATAGGCCTCCCCCTTTAATCTCCACACTGAACGACAGCCTGCCTTCTGCATCCACTGGATGCCCGCGACTCTCACAATGTCGTCGGTCCATCTAGTGGGAGGCCTCCCTATACTGCGCCCCTCTCTACGGGGGGGAATGTGTGTAATAATGGTGGATTATTATTTATTAAGTCTTCGTGAATATGCTCGTGTGTGGGCAAGTGAAACAAAATAGCGAAAAAATTGTGGTGAAACGTGTATTTTCAGGCGAGTTGGTGGCCTAACGCAAGCCGATTATTGAATACTAGTAGGCCGCCCCGGCTTCGCACGGGCGAAGCCGGGATATATAGCCTATGTCAACCAGGGATAGTGCAGCTTCCCAACAGTGAAAGAATTTTTGCAAATCGGTTCAGTAGTTTCGGAACCTATTCAATGCAAACAAACAATCAAATCTTTCCTCTTTATAATATTAGTATAGAAAAAAGGTGTTGTCTATAAAGTTGGGTTACGGACGATAATTTTACATGATAACGCTCAGGCCGATCGTGTCTCTCTATCGCTTGTTCCGCGCTCTCGCTTGCACGCGCGGCTCAGGCGGAACGTGACAAATTTTCGTGCGTGCAGCCGGCGTTCATCGATTTATAAGACGTTATCACGTCAAAAATAAAAAAAGACAAACATCAAGCCTGATTTAGGCCAACTTACCATATTATACTCCTTCTTTGTCTGACCTGAGGTACCAAGTCAGTCGCGTTTGCTAATTATCCCACTATACGTAGCAGTACGACATAATCACCACATAATGTAAGCTCGACGTATCAAACGGCCTCTAATTACCGCAAGGATCTCTATTAGCTGGTTGAATCAGTAATTCTAATCAAATGTCTATCTATCTTTCCTTGTTACTGCCATTTGTGGGTTGTTATCGTCAAGTTGAGAATAGGTAGGTAATAATTAATACATTAAACACCTACCCTAGTGATCCCTAGTGATATTTGATAAACAATTAGGTATCCCAGATGTTACACGCTAATTGTTGTAGTAATACGATCGCGGGTGAATCGGTTTCTTCTAGGCAAGCGTGCTCCATCGTAGACAGGTGAGTTGGCGGTCAAAAGCAAGCCTATTTTTCGTGTGCAAAATCAAATGTCTACAACTTTAGTTGAAGTATGATGTTGATTTCCAATACATTGGTTTCCCAATATTTATTAGGAATTTGCTTCTTAATGTACAATTTCAAATGAACTAAAACTATAACCTAAAACTACCTAAAAATAAATAAACCCTCAACTAGACTAAAAAAAAACAAATCTAAAAACCCCTTGGTTGAAAAAAAAGTTGCTAGTATGCTGGCTGCATTGCCACGTTTTTTTATCGCAAATAAGTCTGCGTTTGACCACCAACTCGTCTGTTGGTAAGCGATGGTCGAAGATGAAGCACGCAGACTTAAAAGATATCCAAATTCAAACATATTCACTCACGTTGAATGGCAATGCAATTTTTTGGCAAAAGTAGGCGCCAGCGTTCCTGTCACCAGTTGCTTCCACTAAACGTTGGCCAGGTCCCTGTACAGTTTCAGAGCAGCCGGCTGCCACGTTCCTAGTGTCTTGACCCCAAATGGCACAAACATGTACATCCTGCCGTTTGACGTTTACAGCTTTAGCCGCGGTAGCACCAACCCTACTCATAGTTGCAGAAAGATGAGACGGTGCTAGTTTTTTCGGTACTATCGAAGTAATCTGATGATGATATACTAGATATCTTCATCATCATCATCAGCCAGAAGACGTCCACTGCTGAACATAGGCCTCCCCCTTTAACCTCCACACTGAACGACAGCCTGCCTTTTGCATCCACTGGGTGCCCGCGCCTCTCACAATGTCGTCGGTCCATCTAGTGGCAGGCCTCCCTGCGCTGCGTCTTCCGGTTCGTGGTACTAGATATCTTCAATGGCTAGTAAACCCAAGCATAGCTAAGTTAATTTGGTTTGTTTTAACGAATCCCAAACATTCACTTGGTGGGTCTGATGGTGGAGCTGATAGGTGGGTAAAACTTTTCAATAGATTTTGATCTTTGCGTTTTTTTTACTATGGTATTGAAATTATTGTTGTGTACAAATAATAACGTTCAAAGCAGTGCCTAATTTTCTTACAACAAGCATTCATAAGACTCATCATTACCATCACCAGCTCTGATTGACCCAATGCTGGGTGTAAGCCTCTTTTTGGGTATGCACTCTCCCCAGTCTCTCGCTAGTTGCATCCACTCGTTTCCGACAGATCTTTCGATGTCGTTAATCCACCTCATCCTCGGTTGCCCCCGCAACCTAGGCCAACTTAGTCATAAGACTTTCAGCACCAAATTCAAACCATTCAAAGCAATGCATCATATATCGACCACCAGAGTTACTGGAATCACCGAGTATGCAACGTGTGGTCGACACATCACTTGAAATCTCCTGTGCGTGACACGAGCTCCTAATTCAACGTTTCACGTTCGGATGGGATGGTGTTGAGTGAATCTAATGAACGACGACTTTATAACGGGACTTGATAGCCCCGTTGGTCCAGTTGGAACCTGCCTTTTGTCTTTGAGAGCGTGGGTTCCATTCCCACCTGGGACAAACAATCATGTGATGAACGTTTGTGTTTGTTCTATATCTGGGTGTTAATATTTATTTAAGTATGTATTTTAAAATATATATGTATGTATATGGAAAGGTTCTTGAGTGGAGACCACGAACCGGAAGATGTAGCGTAGGTAGGCCTCCCACTAGATGGACCGACGACATTGTGAAAGTCGCTGGCATCCAGTGGATGCAAAAGGCAGGCTGTTGTTCAGTAGGGAGAGGCCTATGTTTAGCAGTGGACGTCTTCCGGCTGATGATGATGTATATATATCAGTCTATGGCAGCCATATCACAAGCTTTGCTTAGTTTGGGGTCAGATGATCGTGTGTGCAAAAATGTCCCGAATATTTCTTTTATTATTAACTAGCGACGGGTTTAATTTACGAATAAAGCCGGGGCGGGTCCCTTGTTATAATTATAAATAAAGCTTCCATGAAAATTTTTCTAACTGATGGTGAAAACCGCATCAAAATTCGTTGCGTGATTTAGGAGGAGTTAACGGCCATACAGACAGACAAGGGTGTCTTTCTTCTAGGCAAGCGTGCTCCATCGTAGGCCGCATCATCGCTTAACATCAGGCGAGTTGGCGGTCAAGCGCAAGCATATTTATAATAAAAAAAAAATATTAAAAAAAAGACAGACGCGAAAAGTGACTTTAATTTATACTATGTAGAGATATTTATTAACTAAATTCGGCAATTCAGTAAATCATTGAAAGATCATTCTGGCCACCAAATAAAGGCGTTGTTTAGGCAGTGTAGACGCAGGAATGTTTATCGGCTCATTTATAACGGTGCGCCGCGCTCCCGCTTGACAAATCTGCTTTGCTCACGCACACCCAAAGCTGAAGACAGATGGCTGAAACGCCGCGTTTTCCCTAAAGGGCTGGATACACTACGGAACTCTAGCTAAGTAACTCGACGGTTTGATAGAAAGGTTACTAACTTTAATATCTAGTTTTATTTAAATTACACGGGAATTACTCACGTATGAGTAAGCCAGTTACTACGATTATAGTTTCAACCGCATTAGACGGTCTTTTTCAAGGTGAATGCACGCACGCGGCTGCGTCTCGCTTTGCACTGATTTCCCATGTAATATAAATAAAATATGTGAAAACCACGTCAGTTTCAATAATTTAACATCCAGTGTTTTTTTTTAAGCCCCCGGTCACAACACGAGGGGTGTTATAAGTTACCGTGTACGTATCTGTGCGTCGGTGTGTCTGTCTGATTGTTGTTTTTTTTTTGTTTGAAACGTGACTTGATCGAGACTTTTCTTTGCTATGATTCATAAAATTCGTGAAAATCTCTTCAACCGTTTGATAATCAGCTCTTTTATCTATACTAATATTATAAAGAGAATAAATTTGATTGTTTGTTTGTTTGGTTGTTTACATTGTATAGGCTCCGAAACCACTGAACCGATTTGAAAAATTCTTTCACTGACGGGAAGCTACACTATCCCCGGGTGACGGGTGATAGGCTATAATCTATACCCGTGCGAAGCTGGGGCGGACCGCTAGTTGGAAAAAAACAATTAATACTTGTTTACTATTATTCTGCGTTTTCAGTGTTTATTATATTATTTCATTTATTTTCATCATATAATTATACAATAATAATGTTCCTACAGAGGTTTCAGCGAAAAAGTGATACTATTCCGAAAGGAGGTCATTGTACTCTTAATTAAGAACAACTTTTAACATGTGACCAAGCCAATCCTGATAATATTATGAATATAATCAGCTTTACCATGGCAATATGTCATTCTCACCAAATAAAATATATGAAACAAATTCAAAGAATACGATTTTCTCTGATGGAGTTGATATTTTAATCCCATTGCCAATGTTCATAATGACGAGTACAATAATCTCCTTTCAGGCAGTACCGCCGTTCCGTGCAACCCTGTTCAGATTTATAGCAGACTTGAAGTAATAATTTAGACTATAATTCAAAGATAAAAAAATTATTTATGATACTCTTTAGTGTAAAACTTTATTTATTTATTTTATGTTCTTAAAATTACTGACCTCGTTTATTGCCGATCCCCATATTTCGTCCAACATTTCCACTGGACTAGCACATCGTAATTTATCACGACTGATTCTTTTATTCCTCATTAAATCCTAAGTATGCGCCTTCCTTAAACATTTCAACAGGAGCGTAATCCCGCCCTTACCTTGCACGAAAATAATCCCAGAGGGATTAATTGTGCCGCTAAATTTTCCCCAAGTCCGCTTTTTCCAAACTCGATTGTCTATGGAACGTATTGCGAGAGCTTGAGATGGGTAACTCGCCCAGGGGACGCCGGACGCAAGACAGCTGTCATATTAGCCAGAAAATAAGAGCTTGGTTTTAATTCTATTATCTCCTTTTTGAGAAGAGGATTAGTAGTCACCCGGAATCTGAAGTGAAAATTGTAAAGCGTTTCTAGTAACCGGCATTAGTAGTGGGAGAAAATTAGTCTTAAAATGTTACTCATAGACGCTATATTTACGTAAAGTTGGGATGCTTTGGACTGCTCTTAAACAAGCTCGTTTGTAGTCGTAAGGAAAAGCTAACATAACAAACGTTATATTGCTCTAAGTTTAAATGGACTGACTCGCTAACTAGTCCAGGGGCCGTACGGACAACAGCTAATTGCGGCACCTAATCCGCTCAGTTGGAAAATCACGCGAACGTGAACCTTATTGCGAACAGATACGGTTTGCGGTCGCGTGATTTTCCAACTGAGCGGATTAGGTGCCGCAATTAGCTGTTGTCCGTAAGGCCCCAGTTATTTAATTACAGTATGTACACACAGTTACAGAATCACCCTATCATGTTACCACTGCTGAGACACAGGCGTTCTCTCAGAGAGAGAAGATGGGCCCTAATCTACCATGCTGGTTCAGTGTATTTTGGTGTGTCATATGTTTTAGAACTTTTGAGGTTCTTGGACATATCCACGTTTTGCTTTACCGTTTTTGAGCGATGGTATCAAAGCTGCACATAATTTATTTGGTCTATTCCACTTTGATCACCTGGTAATATAATCACCGGGGTAACCATTTAAACCTGAATAATTCATTGGTGTAGTGCCGAGGATTGAACTGGATGCCATCAGATTGTAAAGCGCACATGCTACCGCTCAGCCACCATCGATTCTTTAGTTGACTGCTCTGATTTTTATATACAGCATTCATAATATGATGTATACGTATCTGCAGGCGTCGGCCCTTAGAAAAATGTCCCAGCTACCTGTAAAAGCACTATTGACCCACATCAAACGACGTCTCCATAATCACATAATATCTATTTATACCAGCAATTGGAGCTTCCCGGAAACATTCCGGGCAGGAAGGCCTGGTTCCCGATAATGGAAGCCCTGAAGGATGGTCTCAAGATAAACTTGATTAGGAGCCATCTTTGAATTAAGCGGGAAAAGGGACTCGCCATCCTTAATAGCTTTAAAACGGTTTTTTGTTACATTATAAATGGAGCTTTTGTGTCTCGATGTGATGTTCGTCTGAGCTTTTGAGATAGGCAAAGTTGTAATTGAATGTCTGAGGGAAAACGAGCTACCTTTGTGAGTTTAATAAACGAGTACTGTTATAGCGTCGCCGCAGAAAGCGTCATGTTCCACTGACAACCAACGTATTCGTTTATTTACTTCAAAAACAAGTTTTTCTGTTGCCTCTATGGTGTCTTTGAATCTGAAAAGTTGATATTCTCATGTGATGTCATCATGCTCAATAGGGATTATTCCGGTCTGTCCCCCTGCTCTGTCCCCTCGGGGAGACAAACAGGGAAAAAAGTTCGATTTGCTACCGGCGAGGGGACAAGATCGAACTAAGTATTTCCGTTCTGTCCCCCTGCCGTTTTCTTAGAGACAGAAAAATTAAACGTTCGTGCTGTCTCGACGAGTAGACAGATCGAACGGCGCCCCAAATACAAATATTTCTTTGCTCCAAGATAATGCCGCAAACTATGTAATTGATAACATAATTGAATTTGTTTGCTTGATTTTTTTCAAGAAAATTTGTTATGGAAAGTGTACCGCGCGCTACCAACTAAACGTTTCGTTCTTATTACAAAATATAGTAATAGGAGGCCTGGTGCACTCCGCACTTTAGGTATGAAGCTACAAGTAGCCGACTTGTCGGAGTTGCCGCACCCGCTGCCGCGTGATACACAGAGATAACACGACAAGAGTTACGCGATAGACAGAGAGGCAACTTCTAGATTAATATATCTGTAGGTATAGCGCTCGCGCGTCCTGAATTGCACTTTATTGTGTAGTAGCAAGGGTCGCTATTTATTTGAATGATTTTTCGGAGTGAACCTTGTGCTTGTACTAATATGTCTTCAGTGGTAATAGTGTAAAAACTGCTTCAACCAAATTTCAACCTTATAAATATTATTTCCAGAGACACAAGTCATCCGAAAGTGGAGAACAACTGGCGATGGTGGCAGGACGCTGGCCTCCGAGCTCTCAACAGGCGGAGGCGTGACGTCCGCGAGACCACGAAGTACATAGAAACCGCCCTCGTCATAGACAAAGCCATGTTTGACAGAAGAAACGGCAGCACGAGAGCTGAAGTCGTTCATGATGCTATCCAAGTCGCCAATATCGCTGATTTGGTAAGAATACTATTTACCTAATTCTAAATCTTTTTGACAGTCTCAAGAGTTAAAAAAAATACATTAAGGTGCATTACATTAAATTGCAGCCATAGCCGCCAAACTAAACTAGGTGTGCGACCTGTATTCTGGTGGGTAGCCGAGTTCGCTTCGGTTTTGGCGCCAACGTGGAAAAAAACAGCTCGTCGAATTATTTTCCTAAACTTGTGTATTTTCGAGTGTTAATGTGTTCTAAATGGTGAATTATTATTCATTATGTGCTCGAGGAGATCCGTAGAGGAACGAAAGTCACCGACATAGCCCACTGGATTAGCAAGTTGAAGTGGCAGTGGGCAGGGCACATATCACGCAGAACAGATGGCCGATGGGGCCGAAAGGTTCTGGAATGGAGACCACGGACCGGTAAGCGCAGCGTAGGACGTCCACCCACAAGATGGACAGACGACCTAAAAGAGACCGCAGGGAAACGCTGGATGCAGGCCGCTTCCAACCGGCCCTTTTGGAGATCGATGGGGGAGGCCTATGTCCAGCAGTGGACGTCCTATGGCTGAAATGATGACTATTTAATTCTAAATCCTTCTGACAGTCTCGAAATGTAGCTTAAAAAAATTTTTTTACTACTCTATGGTGCAATCTAAGATAGTTTTACCTGTCGATAGGTTGTGCCCGCCACCATATTAACTAGACAAATCCAAGGCTGGCTGCCCGACTTCGTTCAGCCGTCTCTGTCACGCACTCCGAGTGTCCACAGCAAATTGCATTTTTGTCTCTTTCTAACAACAGATATAGCGTAAAAAGTCTCATGTTCTTTCTCTTATTTCACAAAATGCAACATGCGTAGGTAAGTAGATATATGCTGCGTTTAGTCAGTTTTTAAAGCCGTGTTGTTTACCTATAACGTCTCTATCATTACACCTCACTGGGTGCAATACATTAAAATTGCAGCCATAGCCGCCCAAACTAAACTAGGTGTGGCAACATCAGTATTTTGGTGGGTAGCCTTCCCATAGTGATGTTTTTTTTTTGTACATAACGATTATGCTAAATTGTGATATTCTTAAAATGATTTTGTCGTAAGTAATTAAACAAATTGCTGGTTAAAATTTGAATTACCCCATTTTAAGATTACAAAATTTTGGGAAAATAGGGCGACATTATAAATTGACTAAGCAAAATAAGTTACCTCTTTATTTATGGACTCTCGATAAGCTAATCCGTTTATTAAACATTTTATCTCACACTCACTCGTGACGCTTCTCGTCAGCCAAAAGTTGAGAGATCCAGCACTTATCTATGTCAGAGCTTAGGCCACCCAAATGCCTCCCTTGGGAGATATATTCGTAGCATCGATTTGCCTATTCAATTATAACTATCTTGTCACAAAAAAGACATAAGTGTATATACCATAGGTGTAACGTTATACAATTTTATTTTCGTCTATATTATGCCCATTTTAGTTACTTTTAGATGTTTTTATTCTATCACAAATACTTATATAGGTATAATAGTGTTTTTAGAGAGAGAAAAAAAAAAGATTAAGTGAAATTGATGATAGATTTTTTGCGGTACTGTTTATCATATAAAATAACTCTCTACCTTTTTCTAGCTACTACAGAACAATTTTAGACATATTCAAAACACTATTCTCCAAAATGCAGAGAAATTGCCGGCCCCTCGCGCCCTATTGTAGCAACTACAATTTACTCTTCCCCATTATAGTTTGCTATTCTATGACCGTCGCCTACCGACCGTGGATAGGTTAAACTCAAGGATTTTATATATACCCTAAAGGGACCTGGATCGAGTACTCATGCTAAAAAAACGGTCCGAGGGAAAAGCGAGCACGGAGTAATTTGTCCTTTTCTTGTAGGGTGTTCATGATTTTGAGGAAACGAAGACATTGTAGGTAATTCCTAAAATCATCGTATTGGTACTCTCAGTAAATACAGGAAGTTCATATAGGCCCAGTGACGAGCGCTAATGTCAGAATTTTAGGCTGCCAGGACGCCTGAAGGCCTCTGAGATGGCTTAGCGGCTATTGTTATAAGACTCAACCGGGACATACGGGTCACGTGACATATATTTTTTTTTAATTATAAATTGGCTTGCGCTTAGCCTCCATCTCGCCTGATGTTAAGCGATGATGCGGCCTACGATGGAGCACGCTTGCCTAGAAGAAACCTATTCACTCTCGACTTGAAGGCACCCAGATTGTTAACTTTTTATTCGATCATTCGGTTTCTAAATGCCACTTGCAATCACCCTACCTAAAATTTACCGTGTAGTCCGTTGCTTAAATTCGGTGATCAGTTAACAACATCTAGTAGATGACGATGATGATGAAAGTAGGCTATAACTTTCCATCCCTTGAACTATAACCATGCAAAAAATCTGGTTGATTTGTTGCTCTGTTACTGCGTAAAAGAGTAACAAACACACTTTCGCATCCTATCCTACTTTCAACTAATATTATAAACGCCAAAGTTTGTATGTATGGATGTTTGTTCCTCTTTCACATACAACAGACAAACTTTTGTATTTATAATAAACTAGCCGTTACCCGTGTGACTTCGTACGCGTACACTTTCACCTAAACTATCAACCTTTTTTGGACCCTTTAATTCGGCCCTTTCGTAAAATATTTTTTAATGAAGTTTTACACCCACTTGTCAAATTACAATTTCGTAGTTGCATAACTTTCAACACAACATACAAACTACAATTCCACCTCCTTAATCTTTCTTTTTTGTAAAAATATTATAACAGTATTTATTTAATTTAAACTATTAGCCTGAATACCAAATTTTATCCCTGAGTATCATCAAAAACAAAGGACTTTAATATAATCTTTCAACATCCATTTGCCCCCTTTAATTCGGCTTTTTCGCTAAATCCTTCTTAGCGGACCTCTATACCCCATAAGGAATCTACGTGCCAAATTTTAGCTTCGTAAGTCAAATAGTTTTTGAGATTTCGTGACAAGTCAGTGAGTGAGTGAGTGAATTTCGCTTTTATAAATATAGAAGATTGGCATGACTACTATTTGGCATATTTTACTTACTGCGGGAAAATGACATCGAACTACATTCATTTTCAAAGTTTGTCGAAAGCATCACTACATCACTATCACTATCACTACATAGGATAAAACAAAGTCGCTGTCGCTGTCTGTCCGTCCCTATGTATGCTTAAATCTTTAAAACTACGAAACAGATTTTAATGCGTTTTTTTAAAATAGATAGAATGATTCAAGAGAAAGGTTTATATATTATAATACATGCATAATATAGTAGAGAAACACTGATAATTGTAGAGGTTTCTAATGTAATGTCGTAAATAAACATATTTTTTTTGCGCTTACATTGCAAACGCTGGCTGAACCCTACGTGATAACGAAGGGATTTTAAGCAATACAGCATTAATCTTTATCCAATTAAGTACCTTAAATACATTGTGCATTTAATATAGACCAATATGGCCGTTTACAGCATGTAATTTATATGAACATTTTCGAAGATATTAAAGATTTAAAATGCAGGGACATAGCGGTTGCGGCGGTACCGGCCCCCCAGCCAGTACCGCAACAGGCCGGTACCGGCGGCGTGTTTTTCACATGGCCAATCATAATGTCGCTCTTTAAAGAGTAACCTCTAAAGAAAACATGTTTGTTTTGCCTAATGACAAAAAGCTGTGAACGTTGTAGGTATATAAAGACATTCCGTAGTATATTATATTAGTATTAGCATTGCACCTGCGATGCCGGGGCGGGTCGCTAGTGTCTTTATAAAATCTTCTGTGTTGAAGTGCAAACTGCACACCCTGGAGTTTTTTGTTATTCTTGCTGTTCGACTAAGAATTACTTCCAACCACATTTTTCTTACATCCTCTTTTGTTGGTATACTCTAACATGAAATATATTCAGCGATGAATTTAGGTACTTTCATTTTTTATGTAATATTTAGAATGATTCCCGTACGATTCGTCGAAACACCCTTGAACGATACAACTGTACACAGAAAGCTCGGTTCACCGTTGGATGGTGGTACTAGATCTACGTTTCGCCACTTACTCACCTGATGGTACGTGACGGTGTGGCGGAGGATGGAACACGTTGATCTAGAAATCTATTCATATCTATCTATACATATCTTTTTTTTTTTTATATATAAATAATAGGCTTGCGCTTGACCGCCAACTCGCCTGATGTTAAGCGATGATGCGGTCTACGGTGGAGCACGCTTGCCTAGAAGAAACCAATTCACTCGTGATTTGAAGACACCCAGATTGTATCTATCGGGGAACACCCATTCAGGCAGCGCATTCCACAGACTAGCAGTCACTATCACACTATCACTATCACTGTCACTATCTATCACTAGCCATGAAGATATCTAGTTTGTTGTTCTCAGGAAACAAGGAGGACGGCAGGTAGTTCCATTCTTGGGCAGTACGTATCATAAATGAAGACCCAAATCGTTGAGTTCAAATCTTTGGAATTTTCACTAGGAAGGGAGGGTAGTGTGCATGTGCAGTCATTCTACTTTTCCTAAGTAAAAGGGGGAGGGTGGAACAAGGGCTCGAAGCTTTTGCGCACACTCGCCGAAATGCGAATTACTTTAAAATATCCCTAGGTCATGCTAAAACATAATGTATAAAAATAATTGTTCATTGTTCAAAATATTGTTCATGTTCACACGTGTATGGACACCCTAGTAAACATTTTCTTGTATTTCAAGCTTTGTGTACCTACCTGTGAAAAGATATGCCGCAGCCACCGAATGATTCACTAGCACAGTTTCTTATACAGAAATTTTTCACCATTTTAAAATAAATATTCAAAAATCATGCTTGAAAAAACAAAATATAGTAAGCAAACAATCAAAAACGCCATGTCGTTAATGCTGCCAGTAGCTTCATGGTTCAGCAGAACCATGAAGGTTCCTAGTAATTATACTAGGAACCTACATGGTTACTTAAAAATAAAATTTTAATATGTACATGATACATTAGATATATTATCTACATTAATATCCGTTGGAAAATGGAAATAAAAATGTATCTTTATTTCATTGGTAGTAATTTTATGTTTACACCCCAAAATAGGGCCTGCCTGGTATGTCCGATTGAATAAGTAAAACTACTAAAATATGATTACGGGATAATTACCGTGGTGGTTGTGGAATGAGATTCCACAACATTATATAACTTTAGTGAACAGCTGAGATAGTTTAAAACAGAGTTTTACTAAAATATATGTTTTATGTAATGGCAATCTTTAGAAAGGGATACACTTCCTCCGTGGTAGCTATTTCAGTGAGCTCGTTGTACCTCTATGTTCCTAGCCTCATTATTATGAACCTTATCGTTAGACGTTAAGGTTTAGTTTTGTATGGGAATATTTTGACAGAACGCGTTCCTTTCCTTGCAACTTCCTTGGTTAAACTAGAAATAGAGGGGCTAGTGGGCTGTCACAAAGTTTTAGGTTTGCAAATCCTGGGATGAAACGGTGGTCTTTGTTTGTAAATAGTTTTTAGACCTGAAATGTACATGAATACAACCTATTTTTTCAATGGGCAAAAATAAGTGACATCTGACTTGCAATAGAAGAATTTATGAACGAGAATGTGGGCTGAGTCCACTAAGGGTCCACAGAAAAAAAAATCGCTTAAATCCTGAGTCCATAAATGCTCCGTTGCCGCCAAGGCTTGTTTAGTACTTTTCTGAAACATTAGCAATGCAATGTTTCAGAGAAGTACTACACAAGATTTTTACATAAAATTTACATACATATTTTGGGGTAACTTATAATACGTTGATTAACAACCAAACTACGAATAAAGCCATTTCCAGATGGCTATGGCTTTTATAATGAGCCAATCAAAGAGAATATAATTGCTAACGCTGAACCAATCACCGGACACCCGACCGGACCGGACTTTTGACAAGTCTTCTAGACTAGCTTGTCATTGACACTACATGGACACTACCTTATAATGACAATAGATTTTGTTAACCTCTGTGCATTCGCCTCTTTTTAGTGAAAATTCGTAATCGACCCATCGACTAAATCAACCTCTTTGCACATTGAAATACTGTACGTAAGTACAAGAAAATCAGAGGAGAAAAAAATATGCGACGGTCGAACGGTCCTAAAGTCCAATTCTCGAAGTTTTTTTTTAAATACTTAATAATCAGTTTGACACATGGGCACTTGCCTTATATCTGTCAGGTAATATAGAAAAATATTTAACAACTAATTTTGCTCGGAGTTTCTTTGCGCGATAAAATCCGAAACGTGGATATTTGCCAAAGAACCAGAGTCACCGACATAGCTGTTAAAATTTGCAAGTTGAAGTGGCAATGGGCAGGCCACATCGCTCGAAGAACCGATAACCGATGGGGAAGAAAGGTTCTGGAGTGGAGACCACGAACCGGAAGACGCAGCGTAGGGAGGCCTCCCACTAGATGGACCGACGACATTGTGAGAGTCGCGGGCATCCAGTGGATGCAAAAGGCAGGCTGTCGTTTAGTGTGGAGGTTAAAGGGGGAGGCCTATGTTCAGCAGTGGACGTCTTCTGGCTGATGATGAATTTAAAAAATGCTCGCTGTCAACACCACGTCATCAAGAAAATAAAACGACAATTTTCCTTTCATTTCCACCAAATGTGATTTTGTTTCTCATCCATAACAACAATAACTAAAGGCTGCCGTCAGCGAAAGCCTCGACCGTATTAAATCAGTACCGCCAGTGTGGACACTACACTTGCTAAAGGTTTTAGCACACTGGCGATTTGCGAACGGGTTTCAGCGGGACGGTGAACGCGCTCATTGCATTGTCGTTAGGTTCTCCAAATCAAATCAAAATACAATACAATATCACTTTCTATACTCCAAACAAAATACAAATTTACCAAAAATTTACTTAAAAACTGGCAGTATATTAGGCGGCCTTATCACTTCAAACGATTTCTTCCAGGCAATCTTTGGAAAAAAACTATGCTTCTTTGCGACGAATATTGTCTTACAGTTTAGACGAAATATACAATGTGTGTCATTTTGCGAGACATTTCTACCTTATCTGGTGCATAAATCTTTTGTTGTATGGCATGGTCTAAATTACATATTTTCTTATTTTAGCCTGTCTTCTTCCCAAAGAGGCGTGAGGTGTAACACAAAGTGAATAGTGACGTTGACTCATTAAATCATATTTATTATTATTCTAATAGCACAAATTCAGTGGTGCTTACAAGTGTACTGCGCACCAGTGTGAAGTCAAACGCTCGCCAACTGCGTCGGTGACTTGGTGCGCATTCGTTGCACGTCGCATCATTCTTGACAGCAAGTATAAATGGGCACATGATTATGCATTATATAAAAACGGATAAGCACGCTGAGGTGCGACCTAATTAGTTGACATTTAGATAAACTGTTAACATTTTAATGTTACATTATTAGTACGCAATGTTTGGATCGCCCACTATTGATATTTAGTTTTTCTACACATGTTTTCTCCATTTATTTTAATTATATTTTTTTCCGAGGACTGGTCGTTTCTACATTTATTTTGTCCGAGGACTGATCGTCTCGCCTGGCGACATGTTCGCAATTCGCCAGTGTAATAACGCTCCTAAGGCAGCAGTAAGGCGCAGTTTGTTTACTCGCGCTTATAACACTCCAGTCCGAGTGTCATCCCTTGTTATAATAGTAATAGTAATTCTGGGTTTTTATCGTCCTCTCGTAAGCTTTCGTAGCTTGGAGGATTTGTAGAGCGAGGGGCGGTTAGGGCGTGGACTGTTGCATGTTTTCGTATGTTATTGAAAGTAGTACAGCTATTCGGAGATTGCGTAAAGTCCTCGTATTTTAGGCTCATATTCCCAAAAAGGTTTTATGATTTAAACCTCTATTGTATGTGTTATATCTTCTATGTTGTCTATGGAAGAACTGTCAAAGATAGAAAGTTAAATTAAGTTTCGACATAACATTTGCTAAGATTGTGAAGAGAGAGAGTTAGTTAAACAATATATTTGGTTGCATTACTCAATTACGGTATGTTTTGGTGTCAGTTATAAATAAATGCATTTATTCCAGATTAATAATCTATATGTGAAATTAATAATAATGTTAAAACAAAAATAATTAAGTTATGTTCAATTATAGAGATAAACGTTTTTTAATGCAACTGAGTGATGAGACGAGCGAGTAACTAACCTGATGGTAAGCGTCATGTTTTCCCATAACAGCTCAGTATCATACAGAATTTAAAACTTGAACAGTTTAAAAACCCTGAGGTAATAAAACACTTTATTTATGAAAGTCTTCGACCAGTTTGTACTGTGTATAGGAGAGTATAGGATATGTGGAGAGCAACAGCACAGTTTCTATAATAATTCCCTTTTAAATTAAAACAGCTTATTTGCTAGTAACGAGGTTACTTAGTTAGCTAGCCAGGCCCCAATGTAGTGCACGCCTAGGAAAATTTTAGTTTCAGAAAATTATTGTAGCGAACGCCAACAAAGAGGGATTAACTTATTTATACTAGAATTGGGGCAACACGCCACAATATTTTTAAATAATCTTATTCTAGAAGGAAATTGTGAAATGCCAGAACATTAATTGAGAACTTAATTTTGTCACTGATTAGTAGCATTAGTAGCCGCAGGTTTGTTAACCTGAACCAGTTTTACAGTCATCATCATCATTTCAGCTATAGGACATCCATTGCTGGACATAGACCTCCCCCATCAATCTCCAAAAGTGCCGATTGCTGATGGCCTGCATCTTAGTGTGCGTGAAAAATTAGTAAGTGAGCTGTACCTTCAGTTTTTGTGTTAAACTGTTTAACGATTAGGGAAAATAACTCATGAAACACGGTGACATTTGAAAATCAACTGTCAGTTAGAAAAAAGAAAACATCACGGGCAGGCTAACGCACTTTGCCCCAAAAAGCCGGAATTCAAAATTAGCGAGTGGTCTCGAACAATATTCTTTTGTTTTTGTTCCAGTACTTCCGCACGCTAAACACGAGGGTATCATTGGTCTACATCGAGTCGTGGCAGAGCGCCAACCAAGCAGACATTGACCGCAAGCAGGACATCACGCGAGCCATCCACAAGTTCAGCGACTACACCGCCAGGAAACTCTTCAACGTCGAGAAAGACACCACGCAGTTGCTGACGTGAGTGCACACTACTCACAACTCTACCAACCAATTTCCTCGTAATAACACCACTAAACTCGCTCCAAGTATGTATTTCCTGTGACAACTGCAATAACATTGCAAAAAGCAGAATAAAAAACACCTAGGTATATTGATCACTTTCGATATATTTTTGAACATAAGACTGGAGCAGGTACCCGTTTTATTTTTATTATACTATTTTAGGCTTACGTTGGAACGCCATTAAAATAAAAAATTAATATGTTTTTTTTTTGTTCGGTCAAACCCATTTGCTCTCAATACTTCAGTGAAATATTAGTAGAAAATGTTTTTATTCCGCTTTAAAAAAAACCGCGCAATTCTCAGCTTTTATTGTTAGAGCAAAAAATGCTTGGGACTGAGTTTAGAAATATTTGTTAGGCGTTTACTCAATTTGCTCAAATATACCTTTGAACTAAAGTTCTCGCCAAGTATTGCAGTGTGGTCCTTTACGGTAGCTCTTCTATAGCCGACCCAATTTTTTTTAAAGAAAATATACATAACATTATATATTTCACTTAGTGAGAGCACGCTTAATATCTGCTTCAAATCACTCAACTTTTCCTAACCACTCAACTTTTAAGCGCCAAAAACTCGACTCGAATACTTTCCATTACTTATTCCATTTCCAATCGTAATCTATAACGATCACATTTCCTAACACATCTGTCGATTATCGCCGATTATTACAAATTACGAGTTCCGAGTTGGGAGATAATCGCTTCCCCTCCCCCACTCCGCCATAACTCCCGATGTCGACATCTGGGAGCATGTCGAGGCTGGATTCACGGATTTCCGGCGATACGCAGTACGCGAGTACGCAGAGGTACGCCGATTTTGACTCTCGGTCTATTATTGATGCTGGCGTACTACATGATTGATGCCCATCAAATATTTACGGAACTCGCGTCTCGATACGCCGCGTACGATTGTTCCAATCCTCCGGGAGCGTGCTTAACTTGCTATCGGTGCGGTGTCAAACTTTGTGACGCGCGACTCAATATATATCTAAATTCCTATACCAGAATACACATTGCTTTATACACTTACAAAAGTACACTATCACAGTTGTTATTTTAGTGAAATTGTCATGGTATTCGAATAATGTAACAAAAATAAAATTACAGAACTGAGGGTCAACTATCGCAGACTACTTAAACATAATTTATTTCGCAATCAATTTATATTCACCAGAAAATGTTCTCTCCGGACCAATAGGAGCAACTTAAACAAGCCAAGCTAATGTAATAACCGTTAGCAGTTAAATTAAATAGAGCGAAGGCCGAACCCTTCCGCCCGAGGCTCTCGTCTGCAAACACGAGAATTTTATCCAATTTCTAGCTCCCGCTTGTTTATGTAACCGGAGGAGTCACTAACCGAAATTAGCGATGCTCAGGTACTTGGGACGGGTCAATGTAGGTCATCCAGCTCAAAATTTTACTTACTATCTGTAGGAATACCCAAATCTGATTATAATTTTCGTTTTACGTATGTCGTAGCAAAAGCGTAGCAAAGGCATAGCAATGATGTAAAGCAAGGAAATTAATTAATATTCGGGTCATTTTTTGCACACACGGCCATCTGACCCCAAACTAAGCAAAACTTGTAATATGGCTGCCAGAGACATATACATACATACACATATATATTTAAATACATACTTAAATAGATATTAATTAACATCCATATATAGAACTAACACAAATGTTCATCACCTAAATGTTTGCCCTCGGTGGGAATCGAACCCACACCCCCAAGCGCAGAAGGCAGGTTCACTACCAACTGGACCAACGGGCTATCTAAATTGTTACTTATAATGCAATATATAGTACATACTTAGAAAAAGCGAGTGTGTTGCGCTTTGTTTCATTTCAATTGAAATTAAAGAGACAGTGCATTTGCCTTAGCTCGTTTCGTTAAGTTTGTACACAGTATAAGACAAAAGATCATTACTCCTTATATGGAAACCGTAAAACAAAATTAAATTCTTTATAGAAAATTTGGTTTTTGTTATGTGTATAAGTTTCACAGAATTTAAATAAAATACTCAAGAAGATAAGCCGCTCAGAACAAACTATGACGAGGGCTAAGCTACTTGACAAAGTGAAGCACTTTGCGTGCAAAAATATAACTCGAGTCGAAGCCAGACGGATCGTCATTAATCAGAGGTGATCTACAGCAATATCCGTCAACATTTTATCGCTTATCACCCTCACCTTAAAGTTCGGAATTCGGCACTAATGCTCGCGTAATCTCGGATATCCTGCAATCGATGCCGCTCGATGATCGTCCCGAGCTCACAGACCTAGAGACGTTATCGATAAGACGCTGACGTTATCCCGACTTGTTACCGAGTTGGTGAATTCGATCGATGCCGGTTTATGAGGAGGAAAGTCGACTTCCAAACTAAGAACAAAGTTATCTTAACTTTTCTAAAAATATTCATTTAAAGTTCTTGAACCTTTAAAACCTATAGATTCAATATACACGTGCCAAAAAATGCAGTGCTTATAATATAGGCCGAAGCACACCACGCAGTTTAGCAATGAGTCATAACGGTATTGCAATGTTGGGCCCAGTGGCCTATCTGCCTTATAAACAGGTGACCCCAGGTTCAATTCTCGTTGATGTTCGAATTATACATTTAAATATCAGCCTGGGTGTTGCCCGTATCTTTATGTGTGGACCTTGGCATCTTTACCGGGAGGAATCTTAGTGGGGAGTTATAATTATATCAAAGGTTATTTATAACATGGACAAGACAAAAATCATGTCGAATGTCCATGTTGAACCCGTGCCGATAGTCGTTGGGAACGATACTCTAGAAGTTGTTGACCATTACACCTATCTTGGACAGATT
This sequence comes from Agriopis marginaria, assembly GCA_932305915.1. Lineage (NCBI taxonomy): Eukaryota > Metazoa > Arthropoda > Insecta > Lepidoptera > Geometridae > Agriopis > Agriopis marginaria. The sequence goes on from OW029919.1 coordinate 1,757,645, forward strand.
GTTCAGTTAGGTAAGTCCAACTTAAGCAAAGAGGTCGCCCGAAGAATCCAACTCGGATGGGCAGCGTTCGGGAAATTGCGTGACATCTTCTCGTCCAAGATACCACAGTGCCTCAAGACGAGGGTTTTTGACCAGTGTGTGTTGCCAGTGATGACATATGGTACTGAGACGTGGTCCTTAACTGTTGGCCTTTTGGAAAAACTCAGAGTCACTCAGCGGGCAATGGAGAGAGCTATGCTCGGAGTTTCTTTGCGCGATAAAATCCGAAACGTAGATATTCGCCAAAGAACTAGAGTCACCGACATAGCTGTTAAAATTTGCAAGTTGAAGTGGCAATGGGCAGGCCACATCGCTCGAAGAACCGATAACCGATGGGGAAGAAAGGTTCTTGAGTGGAGACCACGAACCGGAGGACGCAGCGTAGGTAGGCCTCCCACTAGATGGACCGACGACATAGTGAGAGTCGCTGGCATCCAGTGGATGCAAAAGGCAGGCTGTCGTTCAGTGTGGAGGTTAAAGGGGGAGGCCTATGTTCAGCAGTGGACGTCTTCTGGCTGATGATGATGATGATGAACCGGAATAAAATACACCTCAAATGTTTAAATTCTTCACAATTTCAAGTTAACACATTGTTTAACTCCAGTCAGAGTTGTTTTGCAGAACATTCTTGCTACTTGTGCTGAAAGTCCTTCTTTTGCTAACCATGTGCAGTATGCGTGAACTCTCGCTTTGCTGGCATGCGAGCTTGGAACTTAAACTTTTTTGAGTTTAATAGACTTTAAGCCCGTTTAGTTGTTTTAACTTTAAACGAGCTCTGTAGCCTAACGGAAATTTAGTCTTGCTGTAAAAACTGCCTTTTTTGCCGACGACACGTCTATGCATGGGATGAGTATTGTGTTTCAAATGTAGGTATTTATGTATAGAACCTATAGTTTTAACGTCTTCACCGATTTTGGTAAAAGAGGTGTCGATAGTTTCGCACAAGCTCAGGGAAAGTCACTAGATAGGTGATGTCATCATTAATAAAAGATGGCGACATGTAAAGTGGGTACATACGAAAAAAAACTGCACCCCTTCATCTGACAATTATATATATTGGCCTTTTAAAATTAAAATGAAAGCGAAGTTTGGTACATAATTTTGTTGAAATGTATTAGCGAAATATAAACGGATAAAATTTGTAAAACTTTAAACTAATTTTTACTTAATTACACATACTGAAAAAATAAATTATTTTGGCTAATAAATCTCTGAGATTGAGCGTTTAAAGTTTTAGGTGATAGAGCATGAAATTAAAATACTTATAAATTATTTATTTTTGAACTAATTTTAATTTTGTTTTCATTGATGGGCTGTTTTATGATCAGCTTTTTAATGAGGTAATAAAAAAATATTAGTCACTATGCCTATTTAGAACACAGGGTTAACCTTTTTGCGTAACTTTTTATATTTACATTACAGCAGTAGTTACAACTACTAGGCACATTAATATTGGAGTTTTTTATATAACTACGATAATAAACATACGAACTTGTAACTAGCAGAAAATATTTCACACAGGGGAGCCGTACGCGGAATATAAATACTCTACAACTTTAACACGAGAAAATGCAATTACACTTTTCGATGAATAATTTTCCTTGTTTATATCACTCTAGGGGGTATAGTTAACGAAATACGAACTACTTACGCGTAACACTCACGCCCGTATGAACTTACTTGTTATAAACAGTAGGTATTGAATACCTACATCATCTATCCACATCTTTTTAATACAGGTAGCACAGAAAAACAAAATTGTTTAAATTAGAACGGCTGTCAAGGCATTTTTATAAGAAATTTGTTGTAGCCAGTTGCACCCATACAAACGAAACGTCAGTCATTTGAAATCAGTTAGCAACTGTTATGCGGAGTTTGACGCGTTGATCTAAATAAGAATGTTCAATCACTCATAATTCCTGGTAACAAATTTTCCTTCTCATTTCCGTTCTATTTACTTCTCTTTTCTGTGACTGGTAGGACGGACGTTTGCCTATATTGACGGTGCGGTCAAAGACGATAAAGCTTAAGCTGGGCTAAAGCTAAACGATATTTTTTTTCTTCTGTGGGCTAAAGCACGGCTATCTCACACGTGCATTTCAAAATTTTTGAAGAACATACATCACTCAGTGAGAATAAAAAAAAAACGAATGGGTATTTTCTTAAGAATAACATTGCAAATAATAATATTAGATCCAAAGCAAGGCTATATAATTTAAGATGCGTACGTAAGTTCATACAGGGGGAGTGGGCAGCCCTAATGTCTGTATTTATGTGTATTTATATAATATGTATTTATTCCTCCAGACAGCCTCTGACGTGTCTTCAGGGTCATACTTGTGTTGACGAAAGCACCTACTATAATTAAGTATTTTTCTTCACAGTGGTCTGACGTTCCCGGGGGGTGAGTCGGGTATATCCGTCCCGGACACGCTGTGCACGCCCAAGTCCGTCGGCATATCTGTAGACACCAACACGTACGAGCCGCACCTCCTGGCTGGCACCATGGCGCATATGATCGGACATAACATTGGTATGTACAAAGATAATCACCACCACTTGATCGCGCATGTAGTCAAAATTCCCTTTTGCAAAATGATGCCACGGCAGGGGGCAGCTTGTGATTGGAGACTCAGCGCGACTCGACGCTTGTGATTGGAGAATCAAAAGTCATTCATTCAATTCGCTCCTAGGATTGGTCCCGCTCGAAATAGTTTAGGTTGACATGTTGGAACTTTTGCCTCATGCGGGGTAAAGGATGAGCAGTTAAGTGGTTATATTTTCATTGGGTTATGTATGACCCAAGGACGCTGAATAGAGTGCACGGACCACAAACTTACTCAATCTAGAACGTCCTTGGGACACGTCGGCCATGTTTGCATACCTGGCAAGCGGTACATTAGCTGTCAAAAACAATAAACGTCACTAGTGAAAGACACCATTTTGTGCAATCCACCTTCGACCAAAATAAAATGAATGGACGGTCTATAACCATTGAGCTTGCTCAGTAAAAACGAGTCAAAACCGTCGGACATATACTTCATCACCTAATTATAACCATGTACAGTACATTTGTTACAAAAAATATATAGCTGTTTTTGTTGTGTATTTACACTTCTGGATTTTCGGGAAAGCACACGTAGGCATAATTTTGCCAGATGTTTCGTTATCATGTAATAATAGTCTCGTGTTGCATTTCCTACGGCTAGAGACCACCTGAAACGAAGTGAGCGCGCGCGCTTATTTTGTGATCTTCAAAAAGCGCTTCTTCTGGGCCCGTCCATTCATAATATTTTGGTAAAAGCAATCAACATGCTGTACATCACGTCACTTTCTTTCCCATCTCTATAAAAAACGTAATAAAATAATACAGAGTCCTTGGTAACCAGGCAAAATATTTTTTTATGCAAAAAGATCTAGTTTCTGTAGACACAAAGGCTAAGAGATGATTTCTCTTGCACTTGTCGCTTATCTATACTAATATTATAAAGAGGAAAGATTTGATTGTTTGTTTGTTTGTTTGCTTGCATTAAATGGGCTCCGAAACTACTGAACCGATTTGAAAAATTCTTCCACTTTTGGGAAGCTACACTATCCCCGGGTGATCCTTACTAAAACTCCAATAATACCCGTGCGAAGCCGGGGTGGATCAGTAGTAATTATATATATGTATAAAAGATATAGAATGTATTACTGTAGGTAATATAGTGTAAGTTAATAATATTTATGTTAAATATTGTACAAAAAAAGATCATGTCATGAGGGAAGGCTACCGACCAAAATACAGGTGTTGCCACACCTAGCTTGGTGGCTATGGCTGCAATCTTAATGTGTTGTACTTTAATGTAATAAAATTATTTTAATTAATTAATTAAAATCTATTCAATCCTTATAATCGCCAGGCATGGGGCACGACGATGGTCGCGAGCAGTGCTTCTGCCGCGACTGGCACGGCTGCATCATGGCGCAGTCCATCGTTGGCTCCGAGAACGTGCAGCCCTACAAGTTCTCCGACTGTTCCAAGAACGACTACATCAACGAACTGCGCTTGGGACAGGGGCTATGTCTACTCAACAAACCTAATGAGGTAAGGAATAGAGACTATTTTAGGCCATCGCGGTTACTGACACCGACAACGTATGGACTACACGTTTTTAGTGACCATAACAAGTTCTCCGATTGCTTAAAAAATTCAACGAGCTTGAATTTGTTAACGAAAAAAAAAGTAGCTTCTACAGAAAACAACAGTTATCTAATAAGTCAAAAACAACATAGCACCAAACTTTCCTTCCCTACTAAGACGCCTTCAGAGAGTTCAAATTATATTATCTAAGTTTCACAATATTGTAACTGTTACGCTGTTAACCAACTTTTTGACTTCGTAAATTTCACGTATTTGTTGTGTATGTCTGAATAACGTACCTAAAACAATATTGTACATTGATATTCTTTTCAATCCACTATACCATTACTTTTCCGCATCTATAACAATAGATATATACTGCCTCTACATCCCGTTGTCCGGCACGGTATAGTGTTCAGCTAATAAGCCTTTACGTATTCAATGTCTTCCTTATAGCCCGACTGCTCAATCACAAATCCGCTTTATAGGGACGTCTCATTACCATAAGATATGCCTCAGCGTGCCCTTGAACCCTGCTTGTCCTCTTTACCATGTTTTTACAGCTTGTGTTAACATATCTACCTATATTGATCTCTTTGGAGGACCTTGGATGTGTGAGGATAAAAATCGATGCCAAGTTTGCAAAATTATGATTTTCTCGCATTGACATAATGTTATTTCATGTTATTTATTTTCTACGATGCTTTACAACACATTGTGTTGTGTCATGTAACATGTCATGTTAAAATGGTTGAATAGTTAAAAAAGCATCCAAACTTTTACATTATTTCACAAGAGTTTGTTTTCTTTATATGGACGCGGGTATGTCCTAAAACTGCGACCAGAACCACCGGAGGATGGGCAGCAGCATCCTTTTATTACACGGTGAACGTACTGCGATCCCCAAGCCGCCTGCCAAGCGTGGGGATTATGGCAACACCCCCCCTCTTTATGAGGGAGGCCTGTGTCCTGCAGTGGACGTTTGATAGCTGCTGATGATGTATGTTGTTTTCTTTACATAGTTTAACCATCATCTATTGCTTTTTTTTTTCATTGATGGTTATTTGCAATACAGAAGCATCTTTCTTATTTTGCCATCTGCTTAATCAAACAACTAACGCTATCAAATATTTTATCTGTAACACAAATAAAAATTGCCTAACGAGAATCATAGCACAAAGTTGCTAACATTTTCTGAAACCATTCTCTTCAAACAGGATGTTAAAACTTCCCAACTTTCAACAGTTGCAACGTTAAACAGCAGTTCTATTAGCATCAACAAGTCCCAAAATGGATAAGTTTGGAATCGTACACGATTCCCAAATCACATCGAAAGTTGAGCTCTCGGCATAGCCTTGTTACTGAACTCACTGTATTTTAGATTAACCTGCTAGCAGTTTGCTAATTCTCTTCCTAGAAAAGGATTGAATTGTGCTGTACAACCCAGTCACATCACTCACATTTTCTCGAGTAAACGAATTTGCCTTGGACCTTATGTGATTTTAAATTGCCAATCGACATTCCTTATATAATTCTTGGCGCTTCCACACCCTATGAAATTGGACATTTTCAATTTGCTTCGATGTTTCCCAATTTTTGTTGTATTCTTCTGAAACAAATTCTTCACGAATTGTTGTTTTATGAAATTCCTAGGAAGGCTGGAAATTTATGGATACCGATAAATTGTTTCGCATATTATCTCAATCCAAATTAGTTATGGATAAAAGAGAATATATCTGAGAGGAATAATATTATCTTCAAAAAGTTTGTATAACATCCATATGTTATACAAACTTTTTGAAGATAAACCTAAACAAAACTCTCTGAAGGATAATAGAAATCTACTTAACCCATTCAAATGGTGAGTAAAGTATTTTTAAGCAAATCTAATTATTGCCGCATAGTTACTAGTTACATTATAACTATTTTAAATGTAAAATAGTTATAATTATGTACAAACACACATACATACATGTTGTGTTTTTTCGACGTTACGTTTTATACTTCATACATTTTGATTGAATGAAGTTTCGTTATCATCACGTGCTGAACATCAGATTTCTCTAGAAGCATCTCGTAATCATAGTAGCCCACAAGCGCATTTCTTGTCATAGCGCTAAAACAGGCAGCTCAGGCGCGACATCGGCACACTTCCCTCATTAACACGCCACGGTTCATCCCAATGCAAAACAGATTTCCACGTTGAAAATTAATCAGAGCTCCACCGTATTGTTCGTGCCACTCCTAAGGCCCACTCCTTTAATAAAAGTTATGGAAATGCGGGCTGCCCGCTCGCGGAATTATCTCTTCGTTTGCGAATATATAATAACACGGACGAGACTCGGGACGGTTTATTGGAATAAATTTACATACTGCCGAATGATAATGCTCCTTGCTTCTCCCACTTCGATTCTGTACGTTTACATATTTATCGGGGAGATGGGTGTGACGTCGCGGGTGTTTCTCGCGCTCGCGTCGCTGATTTTCGACGTGAGATGTGAGTAAATAAAATCCGGCGTGATACCGCGCGTACTTACTACAACGTCGCGGCGGTACACAGCTGAGACGTTTCTCTGATGCATCTTTTATTGGTACACAAAACATGCTCCGCAAGAGTCTGTTTGCCTCTACTGATTTCCTTTTTACGCGTTTTGTTTCGCAAGGATTGAATTTGTTTCTCATCACACGAAACAAATGGAACAACATACGGAACTTGTTTTGGTTTTGCATTTATTTTTCCAATTAGGAGCTACCCATAAATGCCCGATGGAACAGCGTTCCGAATGTCTGTTCACGTGGAATTCTGCCTAACTAGCAGCGGCAAAACCTTCACATTACCAAGAAGTAAATTATCCGGAGACTCGCAATGAATTTAATCAGAAGAAAAATAGACGGCGCGGGAAATAAAGTTTTCAAGTTTCTCGTGAGCCAAGCGGGAGGTAACTAGATGAGCATCCGATAAACTGAAGTATTTTTTCGCATGAAAGTCGTTGAGCAAGAATTGTTTCCCTGAAGTTGGGTAGTAAGTTACGCAAGAGATTCCCCCTGTTTTCCAACAATGTACTCGTAGTTGCGGAGTTATTATATCAAATGCCAACTACCCAGCTTTGAAACCGGCGAAGGAAAACTAAAAGAAACTGCGACGATTCAGTGTTCACATTTTTAAAACAACCGTTTACAGAGCAACCTTTGGTGTATTCTTAAAACTGGATTCTTTATTTCAATTGTTAAATATCTTTCATATTTGGTCCACAGTTGGTGATCCACCATCAATGCGGTAACGGGCGCTTGGACGAAGGCGAGGAGTGCGACTGTGGTACTATCAACGAGTGTCAGAACACCAATCCTTGCTGCGACCCCTTTACCTGCCGACTCACTAAGGAGGCGCAATGTGCTTCTGGAGAATGCTGCGAAAGGTGTCAGGTGAGGAATATGACGAGCAGTGTACATTTGAGCTCTAATCACTTTATAGTGTACCCAAAAAGTACAATTAAAATGGTGCAGATGATTAAGGTTTTTTTTTTTTATATTAGATAGGCTTGCGCTTGGCCGCCATCTCGCCTAATGTTAAGCGACGATGCTGTCTACGATGGAGCACGCTTGCCTAGAAGAAACCGATTCACTCTCGACTTGAAGACACCCAGATTGTAACTAACGCACTTTGTTAACTACCTTTCTTTTTTATAATTTTGACCCTTGAGGGAACGGAGAAGTATATTTGGTTGTGTTGGGCTTGGAGTTGTTGGTGTATATTTTTGTATGTCTGGTGTTAAGTACGTTTCGTTAGCGTTACGCTTCCAAAATATTGCGGTGGTCTTAACTATCTTTCAAATTCTGAACCGATGTAACCGATATATTCACGATTGCTTACTAGTAATTTTTATTGTTCTTTCTTTATTTGATTGTGATTAGGAACCAATCGAATGTCAACGTTTCGTTTCACGACTGGTTTTCCATTTTGCCATCGTTTACTCATCTATTACGAGTAATTACGAGGATTCAAATCATCTATCTTTTAACCGGTGCCTGTGCCTTTGGTTGAAAAAAAAACAGACCTACAATGAAGTAGCTAACACGTTTCTAACATCGTCCGTTCCAGTTGAAGCCCCGAGGCATAACTTGCCGCGACGCGACCAACGAGTGCGACCTCGAAGAAACTTGCACCGGCATGTCTGGTACTTGTCCACCTGACGCGCATCGCAAGAATGGGGAGCCCTGCGAAGACGGCAAGGGGTACTGCTTCGCGGGCCAGTGCCCCACGCTCTCCCTGCAGTGCGAGAGTATATGGGGTCCTGGGGCACTTGGTGGAGACAAGGAGTGCTTCGATCAGTTCAACTCGAAAGGAGCTGTGACGGGACACTGCGGGAAGGACAATAGCGGGAATTACATCAAGTGTGAAATGGAGTGAGTGGCTTTTTTCCTATTTCGATATATATTTCATCATCATCATCGCCATCATCTTCCACAGTCTTCCTTATCCCACTGCTGGGTATAGGCCTAATTTTTGCTATGCCATCTGCCTCGGTCCTGTGCTAATCGAGTCCAGGTTCGCCCCGCGATAGTAATAATATCATCGACCCATCTTGCAGCTGGACGACCAACGCTCCGCCTACCTTGCCTCGGCCACCATTATTATATTTATCACAGTTAAATTGCTACAAGATATGTTTTACCAAAACTCCAGATCACATTTTTGTAGAAAAAAAATGGATAATTTAGCTGAACATTTAGCTTTAGCTTTAGCTTTAGCTGTGTGAAAAAGCATTTTAAAAACTCAAATTTATTAAATGAATTTTTAAGGTTTACATTATTTTTAACAAGTTAATGGGCGACCAGATGATAAGCCATCACTTTCGCCTATAACACCAAAAGCATCACAGATACGTTGCTGACCTTATAAAGCAGCCCTTTATGAAGAACCCCATATTATAGATATTATGGTTTCATTGTAGCAAATAACTTTCCAAATTACGCCTTGTATTACATTTGCACTTTGAACTAAATAGTGAGTCATCATAATCAGCCTTTTAACAGTCCACTGCCTGGACTTTTAGCCTACCCTCGAATGGGTGATTGGGTCTTATACACCACGCTAGCCCAGTGCGGGTTGGTGGATTCACATACGCCATTGAATTCCTTTTCCGTACGTATGCAGGTTTCCTCACGATGTTTTCCTTCACCGAAAAGCCAGTTATATGAAAATCCGTACATAAGCTCCATAGAGCTCATTGGTACGGGCCCGGGGTTTGAACCCGCGACTTCACGCTTTCAAGTCTAGCGGTCTCCCAAATGAAAAAAAATTGTGAGTAAGCTCTCAGTACTGGCAGATAGAGTAGTGGTGATCCGTTCCAGGAACGTGCGGTGCGGGTCGCTGCAGTGTCAGCTCGGGAACCGGTACCCGATCGTGTCCGGCATGGACGAGTACTTCACACGCACGCTCATCAACATCAAGAGCACAGAGTACGAGTGCAAGTGAGTATCTTCACTGTTTGTTTGTATTTAAAATATCTTTATTTCACACTAGCTGACCTGACAGACGTTGCCCTGTCTTAGAACTGTCAAACACGCAAAGTTAAAATTGTAAATCTTATTTTTTTACACCTTGGGTTACATTATTGGAGTTTTAGTAAGGATTCCTATTTTTTTTTTAAATATAATATAGCTTGTTACCCGGGGATAGTGTAGATTCCCAACAGTAAAAGAATTTTTCAAATCGGTTCATTAGTTTCGGAGCAAGAAATGATATAATTCAAGTATTTTCACTCCAAGATGTCATGTAATCATAAAAGTTACAAAAACTTTTTTGTACACATATTGTTAATTTAAATTGGCTTGAACTAGTTATTCCACCAACTTAGCTGTTCAGGTGGGCAAAATTGGAACTACAGCTTTGCCTTGGTGAATTTCTTAGGTAGCAATACCAAATTCTCCACTAGTGACGCTGCCAAGTGAACAGCTAAGATGGTGGGACTGTATACGAAATGCTAGTGAACAGACTTTTATAATAGACACTGCAAACACGTCTAGTTATATTATTATGAAAATCCAGTGACATGAAAAAAAAACATTTTTTTAAATAATTTGTTTGCGTTTGACCGCCAACTTGCCTGATGTTAAGCAATGATGCGGTCTACGATGGAGCACGCTTGCCCAGAAGAGACCGATTCACTCGTGATTTGAAGACACCCAGATTGTAACTATTTGGAAACGCCCATTCAGGCAGTGCATTCCACAGCTAGCACGGGTTTTCGGAATATCAACCATAAAGCGGTTTCGGCTTTTATTTTAGCTTACACTGTTTGTATATTAGTTTGTTTGATTGTTTAGGTCAAATCTTGCAAGCTGAATTGGAACCAGTTCCTCTAACCGAGTTTGCTGAAATTTTGCATTCACCTTCCTTTAGTTTAGATGACAATACAATATGTAATACCCAATAATGTAATATTTCAAAAATGGCCGCTCCTATAATTTTGTCAACCCTGTTAATATGGGTATCAAATGAAAGATCTTGAAGATTAGGAAACGATAAAGTGGCATCACACATAATTCAATATAACCCGGTGGTCATACACACCATCTTGGAGCGGTCTCCAAGATGTTCCATAATTATTTAATTTGTTGTTTCCGACATTTATGATCATCATCATAATCAGCCTATAATTTTTCCACTGCTGGGACACAGACCTCTCAGAGAGAGAGGATGGATACCGAAAAGAAACATTTTCTCTTTTCTGTGGGATGGACCCTAATCCACCATGCTGACTTGCTGACCCATTCATCCGGCACATATACCGTAACATTAAATTCTTAGGTTTTCGCGATTTTAACAATTCTTACAAATGCGAAAATTAATACTCTCTTTGTATTCAAAAATTTTATACACTTCCATTTTATACATTCTTGGTGTCTTTTATTTTGTTATGTACACTGCGTTAGCAATTTGTATTAATTTGTTCAACTTATTACTTCTAAGATTCAGTCTTAGACAGTAACTGAACGCTAGTGATTTTACCACCATTCAACGTTCTCTGGCCAACATTTCCAGAGCCACGACGGGTCTGCCGAAGCACTCAGAGATAGCTCCAATGGGGCTGGTCCGCGACGGCACGCCATGCGGCGACAACCTTGTCTGCGTCAACCAGAGCTGCACTTCTATCTTCCCCTTCATCGACCACACTAAGTGCCCTACAGACCATAATAACAACGAGTGCTCCGCTAAAGGGGTGAGTACACTTCATCAGTTGACTGTAGGCTACTTTTTCAGTCGTCAAGTTTTCAGGCTTTATTTTTATGGAGCCGCCATCCCGCCACTACTCTGCTGTCATCAAGAACAGTTCTATGCATTGAAATGGATGCCCTTGTATCACCATTCCACCGGTGCCCGCCAATGGCGCTAACGTTAAAACGAGGGTCTGCCATAGCAATTACTCTCTGAGAGAGCTACGAATTCATCTCTGATCCGATGAATATATGAAGTGTTAAGTACTGTCATAAGAACTAGTTTGGAGAATGTCAGTCCAAGCCACACAGGCCAGGGGCCTTACGGCTACCTGTTTAAAGCAATTCAGTTTAGGTGATGAAAAAATGTTGCGCGACCGCAAACCGTATCTGGGCGCGTTAAGGTTCACGTTCGCATGACTTTCCGAACTGCGCGGTTTTAACGTTAGTTACGGCCTACCTAGGGGTTACAACTACCTGTTTTAAGCGATTCAGTTTAGGTGATTAAAAAATGTTGCGCGACCGCAAACCATATCTGGGCGCAAGATTCACGTTCGCATGATTTTCAGCACTGCGCTGTTTCGAGCCCGCTTTAAGATGTAGCCGTAAAACCCAGTACAATAACTATCAATATAAAAAGTCGACTTCAAAATTAGTAAGTTCTCAAACCAAATTATTCATATTTTTAGAGCTGGTTAAAAAACTAGTACTAAGCCAAAAATATTTTTTGTGAGGCCACCTCGATAGCTTCCTCTACATCGTAAAAAAACACGTAAATTAGTCCACATCAGAGTAAGTAATCTTCTAACACTTCACTAAACTAACTAACTAAAGACTTCACAATTTTGCACACAACCTTTCGCATTACAAAATTTCCCAATTCACTTTTGAGATGTATATATAACAGTGTATATGGCCTTTATAATTTCCTATTATCAATATCCCTACATCGAAGTCTGCGATGTACTTCTAAAGTAGCTAACGATATATTGGAAAAAGGTTAAAATAAAGCATTAAACCGGATACTTGTTAAGCATCGGTTTACGATCAAATCACTGGATATTGGGATCCAAAATGTTGGCTTTTTTAAAGAAGCTGAAAATTATTAAAATTCAGTGAACCGACTCCCGATAAAAACTGAACGGTCGATTAACCTCCTATTGTTTATGTTTAAAACGTCAAATTATTCATTTTTATTTCGCTGCCGTTGTCCAGTGTTTGAACCTACTGTTGGTTGGTTGTTGCTACGGTACAACGCTTGTGGCAAAGTTCAACGAGACCATAGAAAAAAAAATCGTTTGCTTCTCTTTTCTGTGGACGTTTTCTTTTCTGCAGACGAGACTCTCTCAAGAAATCTGACAAGTGAAGCAGGCATCGGACTGACCGAGCGCCTCCTGGTGGAGCATCTCACTTCCTGTCGTTTACTATACAAGCTTTGTCCCAAGCACTTTCTTATAGTTAACGGGCGGTTATCCGAATCGCGTAGGCAACAAAACGCTCCCTCAGCCCCCGCCAAGTTATAGCGACGCCATGCTAGAGTCAGGACGCCCGCGGGGGGAGTGCAACTACAAAAACGAGCATAGGTCCGACCTCGATGACGCCTGGCGAAGCACTGAACGCGGCGCGCCAAAATTCTCGCGTCCTTTTTACGCTTTTAATTTCACTAAAAAACGACACTATTCACTATCAAAAATCTATCCAAATAAAAGAATGTTGAATAAAATTGCCTTTCAGTACATGCAATTTCCAGGTTGTTACGTTAGAACATAAAATTAAAAAAATAAACTAAGTCGACTTTGTTTCAGATTTTTTTTCAATCGAGGAAAGTTTATTCTGTCGTGTTTTGAACCAAATCATAAACTCTAATATATCTCTCTCTATATTGTATCTGTGACATGTATTTTTTCCAGCTCAAATATTGTACTTATACTGAATAAAATTGATTTAAAACCGTCAAATTTGGTATAAGAGGCTCATAATCGTAAAATATGTCAATAACTGTGTACTGGTTTAATCTATTATATTTGTTTTTATACAATCATTAGTGATATGATTTCGTGGCTAATATTGTATTTGCTTATAGCCAAAATGGCCGCCATGGTTCATTCTATAACGAATGTAGTCAAAATTATACTTTTAATAATCATGATCTTACACTAGTTATATGTGGGATGGTTTACTGCGTCATCATCAACCATAAGACGTCCACTGCTAAACAAAGGTCTTTTCCTTCGAACCCCAAACTGAACGAAGCCTGCCATAAAACTCTTCTTATTTGTTAAAATTTTCATGACCGTGGATTCAATGTCCTTTAGTCGTAATATTAAACAGTTTACATAGTATTAATAGCGTTAAACAAGTCATAGTCACAGTCAGAGTCATGCAAAGTAAGTCACGACCAAGTCAAACTCATGCCCCTGTAAAGTGGTGGAGACTTTACAAGAGGTTCCTATGGACTGTTGGAAACAACACGAAAAGACATGTTTCACCTCGTAGTATCACTTGGCCACGCTCGAGCACGTTTACGAGCACTTCATGAATAATAATTCACCATTTAATATCGAAAATACACAAGTTTTGGAAAATAATTCAACGAGTCGACATGTTTTTTTCCACCTTGGCACCAAAACCATAACGCTCTTCTCTTATTTCGGTGTTACCATAATATCCATGCTCGGCAGGTGGCTTGGAGATCGCAGAGCGTTCACCGTCTAATAGGAGGATGCTTCTGCCCATCTTTTGATGGTTCTGGTCGCAGTTTTAAAGCATACCCGGAGCTGGTGGTTGTCAAATGGCTGACTGCAAATGCCACAAACTCATCACTGAACGCTACCGAATATCAAATGACACCTTAAACTAGGTCCTGATTATTTGTTTTTGTAAAACAATCGCTAGTTCTATATTCGGGACTTTTGAGAGGTTTAAATACTGACACTAGGGCTGGCTACTCAGCTTGTACAATCTTACTTTATATTTAGTACAAAACTGGCGACGGAAGCAACGCACACAGTTTGTAATAGTTTGAGTGCTCGATACGGGCCAGTTATTAAATTTTTGCTTTACAAGCCGCGAGCGAAACTTGCTAAATAATACAGCGCTGTCTCTATTTATAGACGCAATTTTGTGATGACATTGTTAGGGCCACGAAAATATACAGATAGTTTAACCTGTGGAAGGTTTTTAACAAAATGTGCAGGACACTTAAGAAATTACTAAAACTAATGTTGAAATTACTCTATCGAACTAATGTCAGCGTGAAACTATAGATATCGGTCCAATCAAAGATATCCGCACCAAAACTAGACTAAAATTATAGTTTCGAGACTATTTTTATTCGTTTATTTGCTCTGACATCTACAACATCATCGTAAAAAATTAATAAAAATATTTTCTATTAATATTTCAATGAAGTATGTCGTATATTATATGCTACCAGTCTTCTTACGTTCAAAAACCTAGGGAAAGTGATCAGAATTTGTGGTTTCCATTCATCTTTTTACAACGTTATTGCAGCTAGGCAAAATTTAGTCTACATTACATACACACATACTATATTACATATACAGGCATACGGATTGCCGTGATAGAGGCTTTGCCTAGTAAGACAACCAGCAGGAACGGTTTATTTAAGTAATTTAGTTGGTAATAAATATTTGTTTGCAAGCTAAACTAAACATTGTCTTAAAGAATTTATAAATAATGTAAAGCAAATTTAAATATGTAAACTAATGTTTATTAAGATTTTGATTAATATTTAGTTAAGTAATATTTATAAAAACGTTGACATTAAAAATACAGTCAAATTACAACTAAACTAATAACTATTCAAATAACCCACCCCTGACCGTTCCCGGCGCAAAGGTACCCAAAATACTCGCTGCGTTACCGCGTTGGATGGCAATGGCCAACCTTTGCACCAGGAACGAGCCGGAGCGGGAATCACCACACTTTTCCATGAGCCTGTGCCCTATCTCCGAAATGAGCTTCTTGGCCTCAGTCCCCCAACAACCCATGGTCTCCACGGCAACGGGCACAAAATTGTAAAGCGGCAAATTTAAATTATTATAGATAAAAAATGCTATAAATCGTTTATAGCAATGTTAAACTTAGAACAAATTAAACATTGTTACAAATCTCTACATAGTATAAATATAATGTCGCTTTCCGCTTCTGTCAGTATAACCGCTAACTCCTCCTAAACCACGCAACGGAATTTGATGCGGTTTTCACCATCAGTTAGATAATTTTTCACGGAAGACATATAAATAGAAAGAAGAAAGAAAGAAAGAAAATAAATTTTATTCGACACCTTTACAAAAAACTTATATCTAAAGGATACAATCAGTGTCGAATGGGTCCGTCTCGGCATAAATGCTGAAAGTCAAGGACTATCAGCGCCGGTTTTCAGACGAACCCTTGAGTTTACACTTACAATACACTTAACACAAATTTACATATATATTTTTAATTATCTATATGCAATTTAAACAAATAAGACATAGGAAACAGAAAAAAAAGTAGGACACAAAATAAGTATACTAAATTTACGGTACTAAAATATATGGAAAAACAACAGGAATTATACATAACAACAAGACAGAGTATTTAATAACAATAGTAATAGTAATAAATATTAAATAATAATAAATAGTAATAGTTAATATAAATAACTAGCAACCCGCCTTGGCTTCGCACGTAAATTACATCCGCGCGAAGCCGGGGCGGGCGGGTCGCTAGTCATTTAGAAGTAATCTAAAAACAATATTAAATGTTAAATTTACAACAAATTAAACATTGTTATAAATCATAATAACAATGTTAAATTTAGATACATAGGATTTAAATCAGTTTGTCGGTATTTCTAAAAAAGTATCATACGACGCTTTTGCGTGAATTTTGTACAAGACCCAACATCTATGTGTTTTTAAATAAATGCCGGAACAGGTACTAATTGTAGCGTAGTTTTTCAAAAAGAAACTATTAGGTATTTATAAATTTATGGTCCAATTTACGACAGTCAAAGTTAACCCCATAATGGTAAAACACGGAAAGCAAAAAGGCAGTGGTTACAAATTTATTGAAACTAGTAGGTAGGTAACATTACAGGAGGCAATAGCATCGTGTTCGGCAATAACACTTGCCTTTATTCCGTTACCAATGGGAATCGGTGCGCACGATCGGTGATCGCGGTATTTCGGTTTAATTCCGTAGCTGGATCAGGGGTGGTTGTAGTTCTAAGAGGGTAAATACGCTAAACTAAAATAAAAAGCATTCTATAGAAATGCTTTACAATACAATACAATATTTCTATATTACACACCGATAAAATACAAATGAAACTTAAACTAACATAAAAAAACAAATATACGACAGTATAATAAGCGGCCTTATCGCCTAAAGCGATTTTTTTTCCAGGCAACCAGGCCAGGCAAGGCTTTAGAAATTCTTAAAGCTATTTAAAAAACGCTTATAAATAAAAAAAGGTTTTGGCTTTAAAAAAATTATAAGCTAGAAAAATATAAAATAAAATAAAGAAAACATTATAGGAAGAAATAATTTTTATTCCTTTTTGAAGCCGGCAAAAAAGCGAGCATCAATCTTCTCTACATAGTATAAATTAAAGTCGCTTTCCGCGTCTGTCTGTCTGTATGGCCGCTAACTCCTCCTAAACCACGCAACGGATTTTGATGCGGTTTTCACCATCAATTAGATACATTTTCACGGAATGTTTATATATGTAACTAGCGACCCGCCTTAGCTTCGCACGTAAATTACACCCGTGCGAAGTCGGGAGGGCGGGTCGCTAGTTTTATCTAATATGTCTCTATTTACTCCAAGCAAATTGTCCTTAAATCCGCCCCTGGCGCGGCTCACCAGCGGACATCCGTACTGTTGCACACATTTGTGTAATTGGTAATTAAAGCATTGATTAAAATACGTTTGTTCGATCGTTCCCGAACTACTCGCCCAGGATTAAATTAAAGTAGGTAATAATTTTATTTAAAATTTTAATTGGTCGCACGACACACGCTGGACTTCGCTTCGTTTTCCATTATTTGGTTTCTGTTCCTGTTCTACGATGTATTGTTCTGAAACAGTGTTGTACTTTTATAACTCGGGTATATTTCATTGAAAAAAAGCACGAGAAGTTCAATAAACGGAATTTACTGAACTTCCCCCTAATTTTCTGCTTTTTATTGGGACCACCTTGAGTCCTTGACTCCTTTTGTTTTCTATTCAATAGAAAAATAAATGCTAGCGGATATAACGCGTAAAATCACAGAAAAGAGAAGTATAAATTTTATCTCTTCTGTGCGTTAAATCACAGAAAAGTTAAACGATTTTTTTTTCTCTTCTGTGCGTAATATACATACAAAATAGAGTCGAATACGAACTTCTTTTTTGAAGTCGGTAGATTGCAGTTTAGTGCGTCATATAATTTACCTAATTATTATTTCGTTTTTATTTTATTTCTTAACATTCTGATTTAACAGATGTGATAAAAAAATATTTTAGAGCTTATCAACCCTTATTTTTGTGTAAGTACTATACAAGGTTGCCGTTGCTAGGCACGAACATGGGGAGATTGGTTGCCCCCCCCCCCTCCCCCCCCCAAGTAAATCCTGCGACGCGAGGTACAATATCTATATAATTATCTATCACACTATGCACTATATAATAAACAAATACTATTCAGAAGTAAATAAATTCATCTAAACTCGCGTGAGGATTCATTATAAATTATTACAAAACTACTTACACTCAAGTTATGTTTATCGGTTTATCGGTCGAACTGTCGACCTGAACGCGCGTATTCTCTGATGAAGGAGCTCTGATGGTTCCGAAACTGGTCGGTCGTCTCTACCGATAAACATAACGTGAGTGTAAGCCTTTTATAATAATTGTGGAAGTCATCATCATCATTTCAGCCATAGGACGTCCATTGCTGGACATAGGCCTCCCTCATCGATCTCCAAGAGGGCTGATTAGAAGCGGCCTGCATCCAGCGTTTCCCTGCGGTCTTTTTTAGGTCGTCTGTCCATCTTGTGGGTGGACGTCCTACGCTGCGCTTACCGTGGTCTCCATTCCAGAACCTTTCGGCCCCATCGGCCATCTATTCTGCGTGATATGTGTCCTGTCCACTGCCACTTCAACTTGCTAATCCGGTGGGCTATGTCGGTGACTTTCGTTCGTCTACGGATCTCCTCATTTCTGATCCGAGGAATCAGTTCTTCTCATTTTGGATGTAAATTGTTTGAAATGACACAACCAAAACTCATTCAGTTTTAGAGCCAATTAAATGAGCTTAAATATTGATTTAACTTCCTCAGAAAACACTATCGGTAAGCTCTTAACACTGAGGTAAGTACCCATAATTTACCTAAAATTTGGTCTAACTTGTTGAGGCTGTGCAGGTAATATAGGAGCAAGTTTTAACTCAATATCATTGAATACTGGAAGCTGGGCTCGGACATCGTTCATTATAAGTTGGCCAGTGTGCTCTTCCAATACTGCAGTGCAAGATATCTACGTACCTATGGGATACCTATATGGATACCTATCCCCTACCTTACATTGGTCACTACTGTAGAATGCACATTGCACAGATAATGTTATTTTTTGGAGAGCCTTTTATTTAATTTTTTAGCTTTTAATTTTTGCCTACCCGTTTGCATTGATAATTAACTTAAATCACCCCTAATTCATGCCATGGAAATAAATTACCTCGGAACATATTTAACTTACTGGATTGGGTAGAGTAGAACAGAAATCATACCTGTGGTTTGATTTCTTTTAATACAAGTATAACTTGATTTTTATAAACTTTTTATTTATAAATAATAGGCTCGCTTTTGACCACCATCACTCCTTCAGATTAAAGAGCAGATAATCTTTAAACGGCTAAACATATTTTCTTGAATCATAGCTAAGAACACTCTTCATCATGTCTCCTTTCAAACATGAGAATCAAAAGATGGTAGTTTAACGCAAGCCTTTTATTAAATTTAAAAAAAGAGAAAGTTAAATCAATATTGGTTCAGTCGTTTGTGAACTTCGATTTCACAGACAAACAGACACACATATTATACACACTTTAAACATATAGCACCTCTCTATTTGCGTCGGGGGTTAAAAACGTATAACACAAACAAAGACGAATTCTTCAACATCACCAAAAAGTCAGTATTATCAAGAACAAATCTCAAATCCAGTAAACATAGCATCGCAGAGATCAACTTTACTCATGTGAACCTTAACTAAATCTGTGGCAGACGTCAGGGGCAACTCCGGCTTGCAAATCGAGTTGGGGGCGATACCTGGGAGGGCGCGCTATACGGGCAAATTGTTCATACCGAATTTATGCTCGATGGTTCCATGATTGTATCGGGAGCGATAGCTTTACGAGAAATTATACCTAAACCTTCCTTCCGCAACAGATTCGGGAAAACGACGCGTTCAATTTCGCATAATACAAGGGGAGAACGTGTGAACTTGTCGGGAATTTTCTTTGACTATATACGTAACTCAATAAGGCACAAAAACTTGTTCAATTGAAAAGTTTCAGACAACCGAAACCCATGAGGCTTTTGGTCGATATTTCGGGATTTCAGCATCCTTAATAGAGAAAATAACTTAGTTGTGTTTTTCCGTTTATTTGTCAAAGTTCACACATGTTGCTAACTGCATACGAGTTTCATAATTAACTAGTCTAATGCTAACTTACAGAAAACTAACTTGCTAAATCATATAAGTTTAATACCGCCACGAGTCGAGAACCTGCATAAGTGGCTAACTGCATAATTTCGGCTTATCCGGTATTCTACATCTGTCGCATACAGCATGTTGGCTGGCTCTCCCTTACTTGTTACTTGTGTAGCGGGCATTTTCCGCAACTAGGCCATTCACTGGCCCATTTTGCGTCACCCGGCTGTAGCAAATTCAGCCACCCGGTCTCCTCCAGGAAAGCCAGCAGCCCGCTTATGCCGGCGCAGGCTTCCCAGAGCGTCCTCGGTGATCCGAGGATAGTGTTTCGTTGTTCTGCCACGCTGCTGCACTCCAGCAGCAAATGCGCGGCCGTTTCTTCAGTCTCCAGACACCCTCTACATAGGGGACTGTCAGTAACCCCAATTTTAAAAAGGTGTTTGTTTGAAAGGCAATAGCCTGTGACAACCCCAACAATTTGCCGGAGCTTGTCACGTTTTAGATTCCACAATCTACGGGAGTATCTCGGTTTGAGTTCCGGGAAAGCTTCCCTTGATTGTCTACAGTTTTTAGTACTTTCCCAGTATTCTTTGTGAAATCTTGTAGTACGTTGTCGAATCCAGGATCTGATTTGGCTGAAAGGTAGGGGGATTATCGGCTCGGGCCCTACCGGTCGTATGTTCGCTGCTGGCTCTCCCTACAGAGTGTCGAGTACATCGTCTTGCATTCGTTTTTTTTTTTTAATGTAATAGTAGACAAACAAGCGACGTGCCACCTGACGGTAAGTAGTCACCGTCGCCCATGGACACCTACAATACCCGGGGCATTGGCGGTGCGTTGCCTACCTTTGAGGACTATATTCACTCTTCACTTGAAGCAATTGAGGTCATGTTTTGGAGCTAAAACCGAAGGTGGTAAGCCATTCCACAACTTATAGGTGCGTGGCAGAAAGAATCGATCAAACCGAACAGTGCGAGACTTCCACGCATCTATAATAGGTATATCATTTTGGTTACATACATACAAGTCACGCTTCTTTCCCATTGGAGTAGGCAGTGACCACATCTTTCCACTTGCTACGATCCTGAGCTTTCACGTCTAATTGTTTCATGAGTGTTTTTATACAAGCTCGTTGGTTACGGGTACTTTTAGCGAGGCTTTTGCTTAACAGGTCTTCGATTGTTTGTGATAATGTTCGACTCCTACCGGCTTACCTTATCCATTCACACATCACACCAGCAGCCATTAAACGTCCACTGATGAACAAAGACCTCCCTCTTAGAGAGGGGTGTTGCCATAATCTACTAATAAAGTGTACTAATAGAAGGCTGCTGCCCATCCTCCCATGGTTCTGGTCGCAGTTTTGGACATACCCGCCCATTCACGCTTGGCAATTTTTTTTTCGTCTACCTTCTTTCATTCATTCTCTCTATATGTCCGAACCATCCAAGTATCCCTTTCTCTATTTTTGTAAATTTGCGCAAACACCATGATCGTTTATAATAATTACCCGGCCTAGCTACATGGACAAGAAATCTGTTTGAAATTTGAATTTTCAGCCATGGGTGAAACGTACCACCTTATAAGCTTTAACCATTGTCAGTTTTACTGATAGTGTGGAGCCACCATAAAGTAACATCAATAAAAGCCTAGATTAACTCAAGGTAAAATGCTTTCAGAAATCAGGTCACACTGTACCGGAGTTTCATGCACTATTACAAATAGAGCACTCGTAACTTCGTAACTGTGAACAAATGTGACTCGGGACGGCTGCGCGATATATGCACTTACCCACTTTTGCACGGCAACCGGCACTCTCGCATGAAATGAAATTTACAGAGATACTTGCATGTGAACAAACCAGAGTTTTCTATAGACGTTGATTGTAGTTTTACAAGTCATCATCATCAGCCAGAAGACGTCCACTGCTGAACATAGGCCTCCCCCTTTAACCTCCACACTGAACGACAGCCTTCCTTTTGCATCCACTGGATGCCAGCGACTCTCACTATGTCGTCGGTCCATCTAGTGGGAAGCCTACCTACACTGCGTCTTCCGGTTCGTGGTCCACTCAAGAACCTTTCTTCCCCATCGGTTATCGGTTCTTCGAGCAATGTGGCCTGCCCATTGCCACTTCAACTTGTATATTTTAACAGCTATGTCGGTCTGCTAACAGCTATGTTTTACAAGTACATGGTCATAAATCAAAGTTTAGTTGAAACTTACGTAACATAGTTGATTGAATCAGGCGTTACTTTGCGGAAGTCCATTTTAATTTGTATATGAAGAATTTCTAGTGTAATTCCGCTTCTACCGCTTCCGCTTTCCGCTTTTGTAGAAGCGGTATTACACTAGAAATTCGTCATATACAAATTACGTAACATAACCTAAATGATAATTGTAACGTTAATTTTCTAACTTATGCAAAACGTTTTCAACCGACTTCAAAAAAGAAGATTCTCAATTCGAATTTTCTTTTATGTATGTTACGATATATACATTATAAAGGGTTACGCGGAAAGGTCGTACTAAGCTGAAAGGGGTCCATAGTACCTACCATATGTAGGAAAAACGGAAAATTGGGGACCAATAAATCTAACTGTAAGGTCGGTTTTGGTTTTTTTGTATTTTTTTTTAAGCGTATGAATTATGATATGAGCCGGGTATGTCCTAAAACTGCGACCAGAACCACCGGAGGATGGGCAGCAGCGTCCTGTTAGTACACGGTGAACGTACTGCGATCCCCAAGCCGCCTGCCAAGCGTGGGGGTTATGGCAATACCCCTCTCTAAGAGGGAGGCCTTGTTCAGCAGTGGACATTTAATGGCTGATTATGTGATGATGTGTATCAATTATTAACTTTATATTTATCAGTATGTTGTGTAAAAAAATCTTTCAGACTGACTTGCACTGATGTTAAATATTGCTTTTCCTAATTATAAATAACACTAGCATCTTGAGTTTTTCAACGAGTACATTTTAACAAGTGCTTTCTCTTACGAAGCAGTGTCGTTTTTCAACAGAATACCTGTAAAGCTGCGTCAAATAATCTTCATCAAATGTTAAACTAAATTTAAATTGGAGTGTCTTCTAAGTTTAATTGGATTCGAACGGTGATTCCAGACTAGAAGTCATCATTTGTAGCTAACTCGATCTACAATGCGAGGAGAACTACTTGTGAAACTCGCACAGTTCGTTGTTATTTTACATTGTTGTTTGAATAATTCCAAGAAAATTAAGCTTACTTTATTTGACTTGAAAATTATATTATCACTTGAAATTCACTATACTACCGCAATTATAATCATTCAACTCTTAAAATAATGTGTAGTATGTGAATTCCGCTATAAATTAAACAAAGACTTAAAAAAATTTCTTCTTTAAAAAAGGATAGGGATACTACTGCTAAGTCCCTTTCAGCTTCGAAGGTCAAGTATTTTTCGAGATTTCGTGATGAGTCAGTGAGTGAGTGCGTGAGTAGATGAATTTCGCTTTTATATAATTACTAGCTGAATCCCACGGTGTTACCCGTGATTTTCCAATTTTCCCGTATTTTCTGGGAGAATAAGTACCCTATGTCCGTCCATTTGATGTACACTATCATCCTGCCAAAATTCGTTACGATCGACTAAACCATTTAGTCGTGAAAAGCGAACGAACATCCAGACAGACAGACAGAGTTACTTTCGCTTTTATAATATTAGTAAGGATATAGATAAACATAAATAAATAAATATTTTCGGGACATTTTTCATTATTGCACACACGGTCACACACACCACACCATCAGCCATTAAATGTCCACTGCTGAACAAGGCCTCCCTCTTAGAGAGGGGTGTTGCCATAATCCCCACGCTTGGCAGGCGGCTTGGAGATCGCAGTACGTTCACCGTGTACTAACAGGACGCTGCTTTTTTTTTTACATCGGACTAGGCTAACGTTTGACCGCGATCTCGCCTGCTGCCCATCCTCCGGTGGTTCTGGTCGCAGTTTAAGGACATACCCGGGTCCACACGGTCACCTGACCCTAAACTAAGCAAAGCTTGTGATATGGCTGCCAGATACTGATATACATACATATATACTTTTAAATACATACTTAAATAGATAATAACACCCAGATATAGAACAAACACAAATGTTTATCACAAATGTTTGTCCTAGGTGGGAATCGAACACACGCCCCGAAGCGCAGAGGGCAGGTTCATTGCCAACTAGACCAACGGGCTATCGAAATATAGAGATACTCTTTCTTATGTTTTTATAATATTTTTTTTAACAATGTTATTTTTTTCCTGGGCAAGCGCCTTTATTAACTAAACAAAATACAAGCTAAAATTAAAACTACAATACAGTTAGACTGCCCATAGACCGTTGAAGGTCTAAAGACATTCCAAATGCTCAAGCTCACTACCAGTTGGCAGCGTACCCAGCATGCTGGCGGCATTACCACGTTGAATGGCAATGCTTAGGCGTTGAGCCAAAAACACGCCAGCATTTTGGTCACGCGTCGCATTAACCAGGCGCTCTGAAAGATTTTTGAAAATGAGGTGAGCTCCCGGTCCCCAAGGGCCGGGGAATTATAAATTTTATAACTGTTTTGTAATTATTATTTGCGTGTTTATCCGCAACATTATTGCTGAGCCCTGCTTTTTTTATCTGTTTTATCGCACTGGCTACAACAGTGACAACTGAACATGTACTTATCTTGTAATCATCTTTCTCTTTGTCATTTTGTGTTTAGTGGTGTTAATGTTGCAGTGTTCTGTGCACAAAATAAACGTTTTCTTTCTTTCTTTTTAATCAACATCAATGTCGATTGTACTCACAAACCACACACACACATACTCACTCAGTCACACACCACAAACACACATTTTGGGGTTACAATATGCAAACTATGTATGCCTTGAGGCCCTCTTTTCCCACTTTTAGCAATTTTGGTCATTCTAGTTTCAGTCTGTCTACTTACATTATTAGCTTAAATTTATAAAAATGGTGTCATATCAAGGTTCAGTGTTTTGTCTAGGAAACCGTAAGACCGTTACACGATTTATGACACTTCGCTCTTTAGAAAAAGAAAAGAAAAATAATAATAAGAATGAGAAATAGTAAAAAATTATTTGTTCTCTTCTCCGTTTTAATTTATAGTCACTTATCACTAATATTTGGAAACTGTTAAATACTGTCAGCGCTATTTCTGGAAGTACGTATGTTCTGATCTTTCCGGGTACCCAAGATACAGGCTTTGCCTAGTTTGGGGCCCAACGCAGACTTATTTTTTGTCTTTTTTCTATATTGTATGTCTATTAGGAATTTTATGTGCTGTTCTTTCGGAAATATATGATTTATGATCCCACCGCGCGCCGCACCAAACACGATCGTACAACAGTACCGCTCCCTTCTTCCTAGTCCAATTTGCGGCAGTTAGGTAATACGATTCGATTCACAAGTCCGAAATTAATTCCGTAATATCGGAACTTGTTCGAAGTCCCGGTGGATTTGCAGCTCAAGTTTGAATACTGCTGACGTGTGAACGTGGATTTACTTTGAATTAGCTGTATAATTTTGTGTGATTGCTATCAAACTGTAACGGTATGAAACTTCAGCGTAAATAAATATACAACACACACACACACACACACAAAATAAATAATAATAATAAATATCTGGGACATTTTTGCACACACGGTCATCTGACCCCAAACTAAGCAAAGCTTGTAATATGGCTGCCAGAAACTGATATACGTACATATATATTTTTAAATACATACTTAAATAGATATTAACACCCAGACATAGAACAAACACAAATGTTCATCACACAAATGTTTGTCCTAGATGGGAATCAAACCCACGCCCCCAAGCACAGAAGATAGGTTCACTACCAACTGAGCCACCGGGGCAGTCAAGGAATCAAGCGTGGTCACATAGCTTATGCGGTAAAAATGTACGATTATAAATTTACTACAAAAGTGCGCAGGATTTCGTAATTGAGAGCTTAGTTTCGTCCAACAAAAGTAGTTTTGATGGCAAGTTTTTTTTTTTTTAACGTGGATAAGTCCACGTTTGACCACCAACTTGCCTGTTGGTAAGCGAAGATGTGGTCGAAGATGAAGCACGCAGACTTAGAAGATACCTATTCCCTCATCACATCACATCAAACGATTGGTTCAAGCGGTGGTTCGATGGTGTTGATCAGCTCAGGTCAATTTATTTTACTATAAATTGTAGCGTAATCCACGTGGGTGAAACCGCAGGGCGCAGCTAGTTTAATTATATAACATGCTATACTAGGCTATACAATAAAATATTTAGTAACAGTAGTATTTAGTAAGTATTTTTGTAGTTAGTGTTTAGTTTTTGGGCTATTAGATAGCCCGTTGGTCCAGTTGGTAGTGAACCTGCCTTCTGAGCTTAGGGGCGTGGGTTCGATTCCCACCTAGGACAAACATTTGTGTGATGAACATTAGTGTTTGTTCTATATCTGGGTGTTAATATCTATTTAAGTATGTATTTAAACATATATATGTATGTATATCAGTCTCTGGCAGCCATATCACAAGCTTTGCTTAGTTTGGGGTCAGATGACCGTGTGTGCAAAAATGTCCCGAATATTTATTACTAAAGTATTTTATTTATATTACACGGGAATTACTCACGTAAGATTAAGCCGGTTACACCGACTATAGTTGCGTGACGTTACGTGAGTAATTCCCGTGTAATATAAATAAAATTTGTGAAAACCACGTCAGTTTCTATATTATTAAAGTAATTTATTTATTTATTGGAAAACCAACAGCTTTTTACACTAAAATATACAATGGAAAAACGATGGGAAGCCAATTACAGTTTCTCACAGGTTCTCACTAGTGTTTTTTTTTTGGATAATAGGCTTGCGTTTCACCGCCACCTCGACTGATGTTAAGCGATGATGCGGTCTACGATGAAGAGCTTGGCTAGAGGAAATCGATTCAATCATTCATGTTTTTATTTCTATGTTTATTGAGCTGTTTAAGATGTAGGTAGTGGTAAGCCTCCACTAGGTGGATAGATTGAACAACATCGTGAGAGTCCCGGGCATCCAGTGGATGCAGAGACAGGCTGTCGTTCAGTGTAGATTTTTTTTTTAATTTTTTTTTTTGTTTTTTTTTTTTTTTTTGTTTTTTTCCATATCTATTAGCATTAAATTTAATTTTGAAAATTACAGACGCATTACAATCTATAAGTATTATAAAATATATCTACTTCATCAAATATGCAAGGCCAAATTAAATCAGAGCATTAAATCACATACTTCCATTTTAGCCACAATACGAAAGAGTTGACAAAATTTAACCCCTTACGTTCCATTTACAGCGTTTACCGAAGCTGGTGTAAAATTACAACTTTATTCCTACCAGTTACATGCAAATTACGACCCGAACAATTTAACTTTGCAAACTCCGTGTCCAGTTATTAAGGGCGGTAAAGTCTCCGGATTCGTGCGAGCCTTTTAGTTCAGCTGGGAGACGTTGTTGGTTGGCAGATAGGGCGGGGAACTCCTATTTACAATTGATTATTGCTATTAGGAAAATTACAGATTCGGTTGAAATAGCTACGACTTCGTAGACCTTTTGTTTCGCAGATCTACGGCGTAGAATTGCTGTGAATTATCGTTCATTTGGCGACAGAGTGACGTAGCAAAACTATATCTCTCTAGAATACTATTAGAACTTTATAACATGGTTGCTGAGGGTATTTGGAAAATATTATCATAAACAGATGAATGATGATGATGATGGGGCCGAAAGGTTCTCGAATACAGACCACGGACCGGTAAGTGCAGCGCAACACGTCCACACACGAGATGGACAGACGACCTAAAGGAAACCGCAGGGAAACGCTGGATGCAAGCCGCTTCCAACCGGCCCTTTTGGAGATCGATTGGGGAGGCCTATGTCCAGCAATGGACGCCCTACGGCTGAAATGATGATGATGAATATCATAAAAGGATTAAAAGAAGGGAGGCCTTGACTCTGCAATGGGACGACCACGGCTGAAAAAAATAACAAATAAATATCATAGAGTTCACTGTCTAACATGATTTCAAGGTATGCTTGAGTAACTCGGTCTGTCTCTTATAATAAGAGGCGCCATTTCTTTTTATCCACGGCAGCCTTTTGCTACGGTTGCACAGTTACTCTCCACGTCCACGTTTGATTTAAACTTAATGATATATTTAAAAGCAGCCTTTCCCGAAGTGGGCGATAACGCCCCCTTGTAGGCGCTGCAGGCCTAAAGGGGGGCGGTACGAGACCCAGAAAAAAAATGGGGGCGTTGTGGGGGCTTGGATTTGTAATTTCGTTTAGCTAGGAGGCCTCTTAGACACCGACTGCATGAGCTCTCGACTCTCAACTACAACTTGTGAACATCAACTAATATTAATTAGTTAAGAGATTGCTCAAACTCGGTTCGATATTTCTCTCTTTTTAGCGCCCCAATTTTTTCAAAATGAGGGCGCTAAAAATAATTTATTCTCAAAGTGGACAGTAGACAAAATAAGTTTGGGAACCCCTGTTTTAATGCATGCACTAAGCCTTACATCGTTGTTTTCCAGGAGTGCTCAAACCTAAACAAGTGCGTGTGCCACCGCGGGTGGACGGGCCCAGACTGCTCTCAGCACGACGCTCTCCCACCCTCACCCACGCCCTACGTACCAGACAACGCCACCAAGGCCGCTTACAACATGACCAAGAAGGAAACACCGTATGGTGAGTCATAGCCAGTTCGCCACCTAGCTATAGCTGTTAGGTGCTGCTTCTTTTATTCATGATCAAAGAAAACAAGGTCTTCTACTCTGGCAATTGTCCCAGAATGACGTCACTGTTGCCACTTTATCCAATCAGCTGTTACGTGGTGTATCGTCATCTCTCTCGAACCTGTTGTAAATTGACATCATGACATCATTGCGGGACGCCCACGTGGACATTTTTTCTCGGATTGCTATACCTGGCGGAGTATATTATTGTACCATGATTTTATTCATACCAGGTTGGGTGCTGTGACACTTTGGTTGTTCGTGTTTTGTGCAGATAATATCGTAGTCGATCAAAAACTTTGGTACCCCACAGGTTTTTGAAGTGAAATATTCTTAAGCCGTGTTGAGTGATTTTTGGTAGGGGCAAAACTTATGGGTTCGCGTCACCGACATTAATAATGACGTCTTAAGCTGGAAACAAACTATCGACGCGGCTGACGGGTGCGACATAAAGGTATCTAGGTAATTAATGTACACTGAGCTTTGCAAACTATCGGACGTAAGTCATGGACGTAACCTTGAGCGTTCGGACGTCCGACAGAAATCTCGCGCGCCGAATGTTTTTGTCAACCGAAGCCAAGTCTCAAAAGACTGTGCACACTTAGTCTTATCAGTCGCGTCCGTCAGCCGCGTCCGATAATGTGTTTCCAGCTTTAGTTTTCACTTCTGTCGACAGTCCCCATGACTGCAATTTTTCAATTTTTGCAAGGTGGTTCGTTGCACAAATGGCGGGAAATTCAAATTTCAACCAGTTTTCTTGTCCTTGTAGCTAGGCCTGGTAATTATTATAAACAACCATGATGTTTGCGCAGATTGATTATTATTCTTTACAAAATCATGTAAAGCTATTTATCTCTAATGCCCATTATTACTTACATTTGTGAATAAACAATTTTTTGCTGTTTCAAACGGTTTATTCACAAATGTAAGTAATATGGTGCGTTACTGTTAAATATTTTTTTTTTTTTTTACAGGGCTAGCGCCTTTATTAACTAAACAAAATACAAGCTAAAACTAAAACTACAAATACAGTTAGACTGCCCATAGACCGTTGAAGGTCTAAAGACAATCCAAATGCTCAAGCCCACTACCAGTTGGCAGCGTACCCAGCATGCTGGCGGTGGTTAAATAATTGTACATTATGATGTAAAGAACAGCCAAAATTTTGCGCAAACACTGTGTTATTTAAAAACTAGCTGTTGCCCGCGACTTCGTACGCGTAGATTTTCATACAATATTTCAACCCCCTTTTGCCCCCCTTAATTCAGCCCTTTCGCAAAATCCTCTCTGGGCGGACCTCTACACCCCGAAAGTAATCTACTTGCCAAATTATAACAAATAAAACCCCCATTTCTCATCCTTAATCCGTCTTTTCCAAAAAATATATATGTTACCGGCAATGTGTATAATTCAGGTATTCTATACAATGCCTAGGCGAGATGTGAGAGAGAGAGAGAGAGTATGAGTGTGTGTGTGTGTGTGTGTGTGTGTAGGTGAGTGCGAGTGTGAGTGTGTGTGTGGGGGTAAGTGTGAGTGTGGGTGTGTTTGTGGGCGTGAGTGTGCGAGTGGGCTTGAGTGTGAGAGTGGGCATAAGTGTGAGCGTGCGTCTGAGCGAGCGTCAGACCGTGCGCGTATGTGTGTGTGTGTGTGTGTGTGTGTGTGTATTTGTGAGTGTGTGTTTATCAACACCTTGCTTTTATCAAAACCTTACTTTAAAATTTATTAGACCCATCTCGCTTCTAAGCCATGCTTATAAGCTGTTTTAGAGGGTCAGCACGCCTCCCGCCCGCGTCGCAAGAAGTTTACTTCCTGCTCGCACGTCTCCCCCTTCCCTGCTCTCGTATTTTACACACATTGCCGGCTGAGCATTCGGCATTGTATAGAATACCTAGGCAAAGTATAAAATAAATAATATTTCATGCATTGCCTGAACTTTTTAGGCATTGTATAGAATACCGGATTATACACATTGCCGGTAACATAAATACAGTATTTATTTATTTTAAATTATTAACCTGAATACCAAATTTCATATCCCTAAGATCAAAAACAAAGGACTTTCATACAAACTTTCAACCTCCATTTGTCCCCCTTAATTCGGCCCTTTCGCAATATCCTTTCTTAGCGGACCTCTACACCCCATAAGGAATCTACCTGACAAATTTCAGCTTCGTAGGTCAAGTAGTTTTCGAGATTTCGTGTTTAATGAGTGAATGAGTGAGTGAATGAGTAGATGAATTTCGCTTTTATATGTATAGAAATATAAATATATAGATTTTCTAGAACTTTCTCGAACATTCTATATCGATTATAATAGTTTGCAGTCATTTTAGAATTTTTTAGATCATTCCAGAAATTTCTAGAACTTTCTCGAACATTCCAAATCGATTACAATAGTTTGTACTCATTTTAGAATTATGTCGATCATTCCAAAATTTCTAGAACTTTCTCAAACATTATAGATATAGTAGGTATTTCCTTTCTAAAGGATGTCTTCAGATAGGCTATCTAAGTACCTACTCAACGTACACTACAAAGTGCGCTGCAAATCAATCGCCAGCTTAAGATGAGCCGTACGTTCAAAGCTTCCCGTACATTCCGGAGGTCAAGTTATTTGGGCCTAATATTGAGGGTTGTGATGTGTGTAATTTCTGAACTACGAAATCGACGACCTTGAAATTTTTACGGGACGTTACTTAATATACCTCCTTTCTAACAAAAAAAGAATTAATGAAATCGGACTACGCGGTAATGAATTACAACTAAGTTCACATTTTGACTTTCATCCCCTCTCCCAAGGGAACCATGCAAAATTTCGGGATAAAAGGTATCCTATAACCTACCTCGTAGTATGAACTCAAATTATGCTAAGTTTCATTTGAATCCATTGAGTAGTTTCGGCGTGATGCGCGGCCCAGATACAGACAGACAGACAGATAGACAGACAGACAGACAGACAGACAAAAATTAAAAAAATTACAGTTTTGACTTCAGTATCGATTATAGAGTGCCATAAATTTATTTTTTTCAAAATATCTTCAATGTACAGAATTGGACCTGTTACAGTTTTATTATAAGTATAGATAATTACCTGGCCTGGCTACTAGGACCAAAAAACTGTTTAAAATTTGAATTTCCCGCCATAGGTGAATCGAACCACCTTAAGTGAAATATTTTTAATCATACTGCAAGTTGCGTGTTTATTATTACACGAACCATTTGCTTGTTCAAAGGACTCAACGGTGTTCAACGCCGTTGTATCTGCACTCAGTTGAGTCGTTACTCAGCTGAGTGCAGACAGCGGACACAAAACAATAATATTCATGTTGTGAGTTACCCAACAATAATTATTTCAACCCAAGTGTCACGGTTTCCCTTATTTTTAGAAAAATATTTTATGGTTAAACAGGATGCGTTTACGACGTTGAACCAGTTATCTAAAAGATAAATAAACCTGTGATGAAAGAACCAAAGGCAAAGTCTGCGCGAAAGTTTTTGTGTAATGCTTTGCTACATACTGTTCCATTTTCAAGCAATAATAATGATACCTTAAAAAAAGGTTTACAGCTAAAACCTCTTTGAAACGAAAAAATACATCAACCGGTATCTGAATTAGTTGTTTTATGATGCCTTGTTATTAGGCATATTATTATATTCTGATAATTTCCAAATAGATGAAATTTAGCAGCTTTTTTCGTCAAACGCGCTTATAGCGGCTGGGTCGCGTTTTGTCTTACTAGCTATTGTTATTCTGGATTAAGGAGGTTACAAACAAAGAAGTAAACAAATACACATCAGACATTTCGATTGCCTTATCTTAAAGAACATGGATGTATACTGAATAACTTGCACCACGTTGTGTATTTAAAATACATATTTAATATATTATATTATATACATAAATATACAGCGTTATGAATTTTGTACAACATTTAATATTAATTTCTATATTTTTCAGGTGTCTCGTATATCTAATAATATTCCCCCTCATTATAATGTGTACTATAATTGGCCAAACGAATCCGAGCACTGCTATCAAAATTCTGAATTTTCGACGATAGCTATCCGTTGCAACGTCACGAAATCGGGTCGCGTTTTTTTTTCTTGGTGACCACGTGCCGAATTTAAAAGTAGCTGCGGTTAAAATACGGCTTCGAAGTGTAAACATCGGGCTAACGTATCGGTACGAGTAACGATAACAGTATCGGTTGAGGCATTGCTCGGAGCGGGCGTGGCAGCGGGCGGCGCCGGCGCACTAACGCGCGGGACCCCTCTCTTGCAGGTGAGCACAAAGGCAATAAGATGAGCACCATGAACATGGTGATTTTGTTGCTCGCGGTCGTGCTCTCGGTGTTCGTGGGGTTCGCTTGGATGGCGTACTGCTTCAGGTAACGGCCGGTAACTGGGTGTTGTCGCTGTGTGTCACTCGTGTCGTGTCGTGTCGTGTCGTGTCGTGTCTCGCGGCGTGCCGCTGCAGGCCCGCGCGCCCGCGCCGCCCGCCGCGCCGCGCCGCCTGCGCCTGCGCATGTCACCCCTGTCTCACTCACACCCTGTCTCTTTGGGCGCAGAGAACTACCACGGCTCGAACACGGTGTTCCTCGTGGCGGTGCTCATGTCTGTGGTAGGGGGGGTATTCATAGTATTTGCCCTGAGCGCTCTCTGCTACAGGTCAGTCGTAGTACACAAAAACTTCTCCCTGTGCCTAAGGTTAGTGAGCAGAAAACAGACCAAAGGTAGTCTTTAAGAAGAAATTTAAATCGTCACCTTCGTATACTTGTATGTTTATTTTAGACGTTAGCGTTGGTGTTTCCGTTCATTTTATTACGTCGGCGATTGGTTTTTGTTTGGTTATTACTCTTTGGACGTTATTTTATGTCGTTTACGTTTGTGGTCGTAGAGCTAGAGTTGGGTGGTGGTGCGTCGGCAGCCGTCGGCGCGCCACAGCTGCATTTGATCTGTGGTTCTGTGTCCGGCCGGCGGGCCGGCGCTCGCGCCTGCTCGCCGGCCGGGGTCCGCTGCATGCCGACAGGGCTTTCCTCGTTCTACTCGAGACACTACTCGACTCAAACCCTTAAGATTCTGGGCTCTTGGATGTATGCATTGGCTTATGTGAACTGTGACTCGTTTTTCGTTTCCTTTCTTTGGTCGGAGCGCCGGCGGGCACCCGCGTCCCGCCGGCGCCTCGCGTCTATATCTTCCATCGCACAGTACCGGGCTCGACCGACTCACTCACAGTTCCAGTGTCGAGTCGCTCCGCGCGGACCCGGACCGAACTAAAGAAGAAGATATAGATCGCTTGACTACCGTCATCACTCACTATCACTCCACTAACCTGCACGAGAAGCGAATGTGCGATGCACGATCTTCCTTCGAGCCGCTGTCTATAGCTAGCAACGCCTAATGTTACATTGTAAGACATTCGGTTCTTTCCAGTATTAAATAACTCGGAGCTTATTAATTTTATATTAACTTTGTTACCTGTTTTGCTCCTTCCTGATAAGTTCTAACAAAAACTCATCATTCCTAGAAAAACTCTTAAACTTTCAACCGCTTGACATCAGGAGTAGAAACAGGCGTTGTGAAATTCAACTATTATTTTTTGCTTTAGCTACTTGCGTTGTCATTTTAAATGTGCTTACTGGAACGAACTTCTTTATCATTAAGCTAAAATCAATCCTTTGATTATTAATATCCATACAACATCAATTCCCACGAGGAATGAAACGAAAAGTTGATAAAAGTCCAAAATCCAAAATTGATAAATTGTTGATATCGATTGACATATCCAAAAGCCTGGGTGCTTTCAGTCAAATCTGCTCCTTTAAAGTCAACGAGGAACGAACGGTGAAAAGCAGTTTTTCATTTCGTAGTTTGTTTACAGATAATCTTTTGTCAGAATCTAAGAGAGGGGTTGATAAGGTAAGGCATTCAGATTTCGATATCCTTCAAGATCATTATTTCAAACCGGGTAAGCAGCTGATCGAAATATAACTCAAACACTCATCACAGCTCAATCAACATAGTATTAGCGGGCTCGAAATTGTCTAAGGATCTGCTAGCAGGAACGAGACATTCTAATTGATAGGTAATAAATATATCCAGATTCAAATAACCGTTGTTTTTGAAGCATCAAAAGGACTCTCAACGCCATATCTTCCGTATTGTAAACTATCGCACGTCAGGATAAAAGAATAGCTAAAAATTGCTAAATAATTCATATAGAGATCTGATGACATTGTCAGAGTTATCGGTCAAAACGGAACCGCTTCCTACTACCAAGTCCTCGGACAATCGGGCATCTATTCGATTCACTTCATCATTCGTTCCTACAATGTTGGAAGTCCTGAAGTCTTGCTAAAGTGATATGTTTACATTCCGCTCGGTTCGATGTTGTAAACGTAATCGATTGATCTGAGTGTGCGTTCCCACGCCACGCCTGCTCCAGGAAAAAGAGTACGTCGAGGAAGTACGACCCTCCGTATGTGAAGAAACCTATAGCCAAGAACTTCGCGGGGTCTACTACCTCCAACAACTCCCAGGAAGACATCTCTATGGACGGCGGCAAGATGCATTCCTTCAACAACACTTTCAGGTAATTATTCCCCCCTTCCTCTCTATGGTTCTGTCTGTCATGTGTAATATGTGTATGTCTATGTGAAGTTCCGTTGTCTTTGTATGTCTCCTGGTTTGAAAATAAACAAAATATTCTTTCACGGTTGTGTACTTTGTTTTAAGATAAAAATGATATAAGTTTTGTATGTGTACCCTTTTAATTTTATGCAATTTAGCAGTTACATTGTTTGTTAACGGTTTTAATAAATAAAAAAAACAATTACGTTAATTAATCATTGACGTGTCTAACATTGAAAAACCGTGTAACTGCTTGTTTATTCTGAAATTAAATCTTTCTCTCCTCTTTTTATGGGATCTGGTGGTCTCTCAGAAACCTCTTGAGGTATGTCGGAAGCTTGGCCAGTCTCCCCACGCTTGGTTTTTGTTTGTGCTCACCAAATTTAGCTTTTATCTACTATGCTTAAGATGACAAAATGCTTTGAATTGTAATTACTACGCTAATTTTTACTTATACATATTAACGTAAACAAGCACTGTCACATAAATCGATGACACGCTTCTTAACTCCATTTTATTAAATAGCCAAGTATATCAAAACAGAAAAAGAAACTAAACTACTCTGTTTTGAGTGATATCTTTCACAGCATCCGTTTGTTAATTTCTTGATGTAGACACAGTAAGCTTATTAGAAATTCAAAAGTAAAATAGATTAACTAAGTATTGATAATATATCCCTTGTTTTTTTTATATATTTTTGACCGTAAAACGCGTTGGATTGTTTTTTTTTCTTCTTCTACATTATTATTTGCTCCTACACAGTAAGTAATTGTGGTAATAGGCACATTGTACATATTTTAATTAGGCTTTGGGCTGGAATGTCAGTATGTTTGAACGTGATGTTGACGACAGTGTTGGTTTCCAGTCGCGGGGACTCGCAGCGAGTGATCTTTAAACACGGGAACCACATGGCTGGCGCAGGCAGTACTAGTAGATATCCGTAAGTGGACCACATGATCTGTAATTCCCACTTTAATTTTAGGTATTTTTAAATGAGGGAAAGTGCCTTTGTTAACTAAACAAAATACAACCTAACACTACAGAAACAGTTAGACTGCTCCTTGACCATTGGAGGCTTAAAGTCATATGCTCAAGCCCACCAGCAGTTCACAGCATAACCACCATGCTGGTGGCATTACCACCCTTAATGGCAATGCTTATACGTTGTGCTAGACACACGCCAACATTTTAATCCCGCCTCGCATTAACCAGGCGTTCTGAAAGGTTTCTGAAAATGAAGTGAGCTCCCAGTCCCCTAGGGCCCAATGTCTCGACTCCAAAAGGCTCAAATATATTAATCGCTTTCGAGGTTAGCATATTTGCACCACTTGTGCTACTCTGCCGAATTATCCGTCGCACCAGTCCTACCTTGTGTCTCAGGAAGATGTGACAGAGACAAAGTATCGACGCAAGTAGCGCCCCATACAAGGGACCGTTCCAACTTCCAGGGAACAAGTGACATACAAAAAAAATTTGATTCAAATACAAATTTTTATTAATAACTCAATGTTACATGTCAAAAAAACAATTGTAAATTCTGTCTTATAATTATGATAGGTAGGAACATTGAATTTAAACATTGAATTCTTTGCTTATGATAATTGTAAAATTGCATAAAATTGATATAGATAGTTTCTTTGCTACGTCTTCTAATATACCGTTCGTGCGTATGCAAGAGTTGTTCTAAGAAAACCTCCATTCCAATTGTATTACAATTTCAGAGACCACAAGCAAATGAAGAGAGTGCACTCGGGAAGCGAAGATGAACCTACACATTCAGGTATTTGTTGCGGCTCATAGTCACCATGTTCCTTGCGTATTCTTTCACCAATGGAAAGTAGATTTATGACTACTAAATGCCTTTGTCAGAATTCTTTTTTTTTTATCTATTAATAGGCTTGTGTTTGACCGCCAACTCGCCTGATGTAAAGCGACGATGCGGTCTACGATGGAGCACGCTTGCCTAGAAGAAACCGATTCACTCGTGATTTGAAGACACCCAGATTGTAACCATGGGGGACACCTATTCAGGCAGCGCATTCCACAGACTCAAATGTGGAATCAAAGCGCTTCGTACGGGTTTTCAGAATATCAACCATAAAGCGGTGTCTATTTTTAGTGCCCACTCTGGTTCCGATAGAAAAATGGGTAGGAGGGAATTAGATCGTGCAGATCCGATGCACACTCTCCGAAATATATTTAATTCTAAATGCTCGTCATTATGGTCGCAATGGTCTAAGTGCTAATTTGATGGTGTAGTACCACACACACTGGTATGTTCCAGGAGAAGAAGACATAGCGTTCATCGACGTACAGCCCAACTCGATGGCGAAGCTGCCAGAGAAGGGCATCCTGAAGAAACATGGGTACGGTGCCGTCGACGGCAAGGACAAGTGGTGTGACGACTCGCAGTCCGAGCAGCTGGAGGTGGGCTCGCAGTCCGACGGACAGGAACCTGCGGGCGCCGTCGCCGATATGGAATATAAGTTTAAGGTATACGCTTGCTCCTAGCAATACTATTATTAAAGACTAGCGGCTCGCTCTGGCTTCGCACGGGTATAGATATATAGCCTATGTCACCCGGCATATAGAAATAGAAAATAAATTTGACAAAACCCTAAAATAACAAAATAAAAATAAACAATATATTTAATACATTGCTAGCAAAATGTTATTATAGCTTAAACGAGTATTTAGAAGACAAATCAATTATGGAATAAATCGATCCGCTCCGCACTATATTGCCATACCCAATCAGGGTTATTGTTATGTATTACCTAATTTAAACATGCTACCTAACATCTGTATGTGAACTTCATAATAATTATGCAATAAATGATTGAGTATTGGTATTGAGTATTGGATAGTGTAGCTTCCCAACAGCGAAAGAATTTTTCAAATCGGTTCAGTAGTTTCGGAGCCTATTCAATGCAAACAAACAAATCTTTCCTCTTTATAATATTAGTATATATGACAGAGGCTGAAGAGGCTCGCATTCTGAGCAGCTGGAAGTTTGCATAAACGTAAACTAAATGACACGAAAAGTATTATATACTAGCGGTCCGCCCCAGCTTCGCACGGGTATAGATTATAGCCTATGTCACCCGGGGATAGTGTAGCTTCCCGTCAGTGAAAGAATTTTTCAAATCTGTTCAGTAGTTTCGGAGCCTATTCAATGCAAACAAACAAACAATCAAATCTTTCCTCTTTATAATATTAGTATAGATATTACGTCAAGTAACGATACTCACTTCCCCCTACGTTATCATTGCCCGTATCCAAAGATAATTATATTATATAATTTGCGCCCATGATTGGCTCGCTCGAAAAAAAAATATGTTGAAAAATTTGTATGTCCATACTGCTGCCGTCCGATTACTAAAAGACCGTTATGTGACACTGTGGCCATGTCACTTAACGGTATTTTAGTAATCGGACGGCAGATTGTTCGACTGGCCAGTCTAACAAATTGGAATATTTTTGTCCAAACAGTTCGATCATCGAACTAGTAGTCGGACAGAATGGAATAAACGGAAAATTTAGAATAATTTCATCGTAGGGTGGAAAGGACTAGCTGTCTTCATTGCCCGTATCCTATAATAATTTGCTTTTCTTAAGTATTGATGTTTATCAACTTGAATAAAATAAAGTTATATGATTATTTACGGGATATTTACCGTGATAGGGTTGTGGAATGAGCTCCCGATATTTCGGCGCAGATACATGCACCATGTAACTGCGTGGTGCCATGGTGCATGTAACTGCGCCGATATATATATAAATATCAAATATATAAAAATATATAAATATCGCAGTTTTCTATCTGCGTGCAATTGCACTGTGGCGCAGCGCGTAGCGCGTCCCTGCATACTAATTGATAATGCGCGGTGCTAAAGAGACCGGTCAAAGCGGACCATTTTTGACAAATGTAGGGTAGATATATTATAAAACAAAATAAAATAAAATATACTATTATATAATATAATAACGTCAGTTAGCTTAATTTATACTTATATTTATGATACCTACTGTTAGACATATTATTACTTTAGTTTATTTAAGTTTTCCAACATGTGGAAGCATTAGTTATTAAATCAATTTAATTTCTCGCATAAGTGAAATTGTTAATTTCTTGTTGAGAAAATAAAGTTCTTTAACCCGATATCGGGAGCTCATTCCACAACCCTACCACGGTAAATATCCCGTAAATAATCATATAACTTTAGTGAACAACCGTGATAGTTTAAAACAGTGTTGAATAAAATAAATACTAACTTGAGACCTAATTGCGTTTCAGGACCTTAACGGGTACCACGAGAATATAATCGTGGCTCTAAAGACTGCCGCAGCACAGCGCGCCAGCGCGGGCGCAGCCGTCGGCTCCGGGGACCTGCGGGCGCTGCAGGTACTCCCCGACATATTGTTACAGAAGAATTTATAACACGTAGAATTACTAGCTTTCTGTACGGGATCGAATCAGAAATGAGGACATCCGTAGACGAACGCAAGTTACCGACATAGCCAACCGGATTAGCAAGTTGAAGTAGCAATGGGCAAGGCACATATCACGCAGAACAGATGGCCTCGGTTCAAAGGTTCTGGAATGGAGACCACGGACCGGTAAGCGCAGCGTAGGACGTCCACCCAGAAGATGGACGGGCGACCTACAAGAGACCGCAGGAAAACGTTGGATGCAGGCCGCTTCCAACTGACCCTTTTGGAGATCGATAGAGCCTATGTTCAGCAGTGGACGGCCTATGCCTGAAATGATGTGGATTACTAGAGTCTGGCTAATGAAAGTAGAGACTGAAAAAGCGCGGCAAATTTAAAAATATCAGCATTGATACCCCAAAAATTAGTATGAAATGCCTGAAATAATATCACTTGATACTTGTTAGTTATTAATTTTTATTGTAACACAGTCAGAACACAGTAATGTTTGCATTTCATATTAATTTTGGGGTTGCAATGCGGTTTTTTTTTAATTTGGCGGGCGTTTTCAGTCTCTACTTTCATTAGCCAGACTTTAGCTAGCTTGCTTTAACTATGAAAATCCAGGGTAAAGGTTCGTTTGCATACAAAGCAATAGATGATGTATAACTAAAGTAAGTTTTTAGACTTATAATCCGACAGCGATGAATAGAAGAATAGAATAGAACATCATTTATTATCATTAAGTCACATTAGTAATAATGTTTATAAAAAATATACACCACAAATGCTCCTATTATGAACTC
Organism: Agriopis marginaria; assembly: GCA_932305915.1. Lineage (NCBI taxonomy): Eukaryota > Metazoa > Arthropoda > Insecta > Lepidoptera > Geometridae > Agriopis > Agriopis marginaria. Next base: position 1,798,394 of record OW029919.1, read on the forward strand.
GTCATTTTTGACACAATTTTTTTATTTAATTTTTTGTTGTAAGAACCATCTCGCTCAGCAAACGAAAATTTAACCATAATGAGGGTAGATCTATGCGCGTAATAGCGATAAATAAGTCGGCTGTATAAAGGCCTCGTCAGACTGGTGATGTTTTAAGTACCTACTCAGTTTTTTTTTTGTTAAAATTTTCATGACCGTGGATTCAATTTTCTTTAGTCGTTATATTAAACATGTTTACATAGTATTAAAAGCGTCAAACAAGTCATAGTCAAGCAAAGTAAGTCACGGTCAAGTCAAACCCATGTCCCTGTAAAGTGGTGGAGATTTATAAGAGGCTCCTATGGAGTTTTGGAAACAACACGAAAAGACATGTTTCACCTCGTTATATCATTTGGCCACACTCGAGCATGTTTACGAGCACTTAATAAATAATAATTCACCATTTACTACACATTAACACTCGAAAATCCACAAGTTTAGGAAAATAATCCAACGAGCCGACATGTTTTTTCCACGTTGATGCCAAAACTACTCAGGCCTCCGTGGTGTTGTTACACTCCACATTGTTGATTGGCAGGAGTACGAGTACAAGCGCGAACGCGCGCCGAGCGCAGAGAAGTTGCACGAGGAGGCGCGGCGCGGGGGCAGCGCGGGGGGAGGTGCGCGTGACGAGGACGAGGACGAGCCGCAGGCGTGCGCGCCCATCCGCATCCGCAACCTGGAGGACCTGATCCGGCAGCTGGAGCACCACTCCTCGCGGCACATGAGTCCCTCCGGCTCCGAGGACATTCGCATGTCCGAGACCGAGGCCGACCGACACTACCGCATCGACCCCGCTGAGATGCCGCCGTTAGTACTTGGAATTATCTGTTCAATACTCAATACTCAATCATTTATTGCATAATTTATTATCTCTTATGTAAAGACTTCGAATATTTGTTTTCCTATTACTATTTATCTATCCAGCAGGCCTAGCACGGGCAGTGAACTAATTCTCTTTCCACCGTTTTTATCCCGCGAGAAAAAGACAAACGTATCCATATTCTAGCTTTGTCGCGTCTAGGCGTGGATAACAACGGTGGAAAGACAATTTATTCACAGCCCATGCTAGGCCCAAGTTGGTGTTGCAACGGGGCATTTACACTATTTCTAGTTTGTATTAGTGAAAACATGTTTTTGGCTTTTGTGTAACTATTTATCTCACATCTACTGTATTAATTAGCATGTATGTTTTCCTTGTAAAATAAAATAAAATAATTATTATGAACTAGCTGCGCCCCGCGGCTTCACCCGCGTAGTGATGAAAAATGGTGATGGCGATGATGATGATGATGATGAAAACTAGCTTATGCCACTCTCTGGCTCTTGAACTATGCCCATGCAAAAAATCAGGTCGATACGTTGTTCCGTTGCAGCGCGAAAGAGGAACAAACAAACCAACAAACAAACACACTCTCGCATTTACAATATTAGTGTGATGATTTCACATACAGATGCTAGGCAGCATGTTTAAATTAGGTAACACATAATGACCCTGATTGTGTATGGCAATATAGTGCGGAGCGGATCGATTTATTCCATAATTGATTTGTCTCCTACATACTCGTTCAAGCTATAAAAACATTTTCAAGAAAGCGTAGGCCCGAGTATTTGATGTTGATTTCAACTTGATACCTCTGCTCGTTGTTAAGAAAAGGGTCTTGATAGACGGAAAGACAGACGGACAACAAAATGATCCTATAAGGGTTCCGTTTATTCATTTTGAGGTACGGAACCTTAAAAAATCGTTGTCCGTCTGTCTGTCTGTGGTTTTTTGCGATGAGCTTTAGTGAAACTACAAGAAACTTATGTGTGAGTCATAATTATACGGGGTGTAAGGGGAACACTCGCGAAGCCAAAAGAAGGTAATTGTACTCATCATTATGAAAAACTTTTTTTACCGGGTATGTCCTAAAACTGCGACCGGAACCACCGGAGGATGGGCAGCAGCGTCCTGTTAGTACACGGTGAACGTACTGCGATCTCCAAGCCGCCTGCCAAGCGTGGGGATTATGGCAACACCCCTCTCTAAGAGGGAGGCCTTGTTCAGCAGTGGACATTTAATGGCTGATGATGTGATTATGAAAAACTTTTAGTATATGGGACCAACCACGAAATCGCGAAAAAAATCTGCTGTTCCATACATTTATCGAGTGTCAATGACCGTTTTCTATAGAACAGCTGATATTTTTTTCGCGATTTCAGGGTTGGTCCCATAGTAAAAGTTGTTCATAATGATGAGTACAATTACCTTCTTTTCGCTTCGAGAGTGTTCCCCTTACACTCCGTATTGAAAAGTTGTGAAATGTAAACCTCCAGTACTCAGTACTCAGTAGGTAGAGTTACGAATCGAGGTTCAGGAAACTAAATAGTCCCCCGTGTGTTGTGTTCAGTCGGTGCCGCGGTCGCATCGGCGGCGGTGAAGAGGAGTCTCGGTTCAGCTACGGACGGTTCCGTGGCAGCGGGCGGCACCATGCGCCCCCGTTCGCAGGCGCCGCGCCGCTGCCGCCGCACGCGCCGCACGCGCTGCACGCGCCGCACGTGCGGTTGCCTGATGACGACGCGCTCTACGAGACTGCCGACACAGACCGTCTGCGCGAGGCACCCGACAGCGAGAGGTGAGTCCCACACCGGCACACCTCTTCTATCCCACGCGACCGGCTGTACGTGACGACTACCTACACGTACCTACTTTCTAAATGAGGAGGTGAAGAAAAAAACCTTACATCTCCAGTTTTTAAAATTTTCTTAAATTTGAAAAAAAAAAAAAAAAAAAAAAATTATTTCTCTTGAATACATAAAAATGTCTCGACGGAATTTCTCTTTTTCAACGGAAAAGTTTTGGTTTTGTTCGAAACTCTCGATTTCAAATGAAAATTTATGTAGGAAAAGAGGTGTTTTTGACAAGGTTTTACTTACATGCTTCAATCAATTTATAATTTTTTGCCCAAAGAAAAAAAAAACGGTTTTGTTTTTTACCTCCTCAAATAATCTGCATGCAGTAGCGCTTGTTCCTATGAATAGCTGGGCGGCCGCTCGCGGTCTAGACAAGAGCCACACACTGTTAGCGTTCACGCCTGCGGGAAGATGAAATTGTATGAAAATGACATTAGCATGAGAGAAATTATCTCAAGCTTATGTCATTTTCATACAATTTAAGAAAGCATACCACGGCCAAGAAATTTGATGAATAGGTATTTAGCTAATCTATTGCTGTCCCATGACCTCAAGCCTCTCCCAGTAGAGCGCAATAGCGCAACTGCAGCTAGGATCGATTATACCTACGAAAAGTAGACAAAATCATCGTCTCGTATTATTCTATTTCCTCATTCAAAACTAAGCCGATTACATTATTTTTTAAATTAATAGATGTGAAAAAGATTGAACTATGCTTCTATCATTTATTTTTCTTTTATGAACTCCTCGAATTTGTTTTATAGACGTCTGAACATGGCGGTAAAAAAAAATCAATATTTGGGATATTTAAAGGCTCATATTTCTTATAGTGGTTAAATTGTAAGAAAAAATAAATTATAGAAGCATGATAATGGCGGAGATAATTATTTACAAAAATTAGAGTTCTAGCGGTATTCGGGACATTCGGGACATTTTTTTCACACACGGTCATCTGACCCCAAACTAAGCAAAGCTTGTGATATGGCTGCCAGAGACTGATATACATACATATATAGTTTTAAATACATACTTAAATAGATATTAACAACCAGATATAGAACAAACACAAATGTTCATCACATAAATGTTTGTCCTAGGTGGGAATCGAACCCACGCCCCCAAGCTCAGAAGGCAGGTTCACTACCAACTGGACCAACGGGCTATCAAAATCTTATCCAGGGAGGAAACACGAAAATACAGAAATACAGAAAAGTTTATACGTTTAAATAAAATACGTTTGTATGGACAAACCGCTGCCCGTGTGCCCACTTAATCTTTCCGCAGGCGTGAACGCTGACAGTGTGTGGCTCTTGTGTAGATCTGCACTCGCACACTAACCCGCCGGACCGGCCGAGGCCGCCGAGTCTCGCCGCGCCTCGACTCTCCGTTCCTCTTCTCTATCATTTTCTAGTGATGAATTTATTCAAGCTCAACAACAGCTAGCCCGGTGGGCCAGTGAGGACGCGGTGCCGGCGGCGGCGCAGCGCGAGTACTTCCCGTCGCCGGCGGGCTCGACCAGCAGCGAGGCGACCCTGCGCGCGGGCGCGGCGGGCCCCGCGGGCGGGCACGCGGGGCCCCTCGCGCGCCTGCCGGGGCCCCCGGAGTACACGCACTGACCGCTCCGACCGCCGCGGTCAGGGTAATCACCGTTACGAATAGTTTAACCGTTAGTAATGAACACGATAAAGTCTCTCACGTGTAGTTAATCTCTATAAAAGTAAAGTGAATTCGATCGTCGGGCGCGGCTCGCGGCCGCCGCTTGTGAATACGTAGTTATCGTTAGAAGAAATATGTGAAATGTAAATATTATGAATATTAATTGCACAGTATATAAACGATATGACTGAACTTAGTAAATTGAACAATTTAGAGTAAACCGTTGAATGTAAGTCTCGACTCGGTGAAGTGTGTAGCCCGCCGCGCCTCCAGAGGGACGCGCCTGTTACGTTGAAGTATTAATAGTTATATTAGTTTCATTAAATCGATACGCTTTATAACTCTATGATTATCTGTTGGAGGGTAGTCGCTCGGCGGCGCGGAGGTGTTGTTCTAAAGTAAGTTGTAAGGGTCGCTGTACGCACCGTGACCGCGAGGGGGGTAGGTGTAAGTTGTAAGAGGGTGGTCGCTGTACGCACCGTGACCGCGAGGGGGGTAGGTGTAAGTTGTAAGGGGGTGGTCGCTGTACGCACCGTGACCGCGAGGGAGGTAGGTGTAAGTTGTAAGGGGGTGGTCGCTGTACGCACCGTGACCGCGAGGGAGGTAGGTGTAAGTTGTAAGGGGGTGGTCGCTGTACGCACCGTGATCGCGAGGGGGGTAGGTGTAAGTTGTACGGTGGCGAGGTCGCGGCCGCGCCGAGCCCGCCCGCTCCTCCGGCACACGACGCTCAAGTAGCTTGCATTATTAGATAGGCGATTAACAAATTCTGAGCTCACGTTCTCATAAGCGAAGCTTTAATGTTACAAGTGTTAGTTCGAGGGCCAGTAGCAGCGGCCTGCGGGCGGGCTCGTCGCTCGCCCGCTCACTATGTCCCCGTGCGTTCAATCGTCGCTCGTGTATGGAGCTGACACGTCACACTTGTAGAAGGTGGGCACAAGCAACCGTCCCCGGAGAGTAATCGCTTTCATTCTGTATCACCTCTCCGACATACGCCCAGCTTCTGTTCTCTTCACCGCAGCTACACGAGAAAGAACCGACGTGACATCGACGTGGTTCGTCTTACCCGTTCATAACCTTCAGTTGCGTTTGTTGAGTCGACTTGTAACTCCAGTTTGGTCCATCCAGCGATCTCGCACCACCGTGCATCAATATTATTTTATAAAACTAGTCTGTAACGTAAACATATTCTAAAAAAACTTTAGTGTGAATAAAATAAAGGTTATTTCAATTTTATCAGAATATCTATTATTATTGTATTGACATTAAACGAATTTATGCCGATTTCTAACGCGAAAAGGTGTATGTTAAATATGTTATAGTTTTGCAAGTTTATTTTATTGGGACAATTTAGGACGTTACGTTTCAATCGCGTTTACGCTAGGCTAGGTGGCGCGGCCACGGGTGTAACTTGTAGCTATCGACAGTTAAATTATTAATGTAAACTCAGTCACTTATCGACTGCCGTTTTGACCGACTCACTGGCACTGCGAGGTCAGCTCATCTATTCCCCTGTATTCATAGATATTCGTTAAATGTAAGTAAATCTAAATAAATACTGTAAACACGTACAGGGTAGATGTGATTGCAATACTCTGTGGCTGGTCGCGACACTCGCGAGCGCCATAATCTACAGACTGTCAAAGCAGTTCCACTCTCAGTGCACCTCCTTTGTGGTATTAACTTATGAACTAGTTTGTAACAGACGTGCGAGCGAGTGTTGGCGGCCAGCAGGCGTCACTTGCGTGCGGTCATGTTCTAAGCACGCCGGCGGCGGTGCGTTACATTACACATTCTGTTCTTACACGTTATGTCTAGAATCTGTAAACCCTACTGCTAGGCATCGCATTTTACTTGAACCTCTTGCGTTCATCTGTAAGCTACGTGCTAGCTATACGAGTTATATTGTTGTTTCATAAAGCTCTCGCATTTTAAAAATGCGCCCCATTTGGTGTGGAAACTTAATGGCGATAGCTAGTAGCTTTTTTTGTAATGTATTTTTATTTTAAATATAAAAAGGCCAGGCTATTCTAGCGCCACTTTTACAGTTGCCAGCCATTGTGACAGTTCAAGCTGTGTCTAGTACGTAACTGTGTCATAACTAGAGAGCGATATCTAATGGCATAACAATTGAAATATTTATTTAATCATGTTAAATTCACATACCAGTAATTTGTTTTAACGTTCTATCAGTTTACCTTCCACATAAGGTCTCAACAAAAAATAAGTGTTATTACAAAGTTGATCAGTACTGTCAATAGCTTGGTCAATATCTAAGCAATCACGGTCGGTATTGTTACTATCGTGGTCAGTATTATAACCTTGATCAGTATTATAACCGGCTCGGAATACTGATCAAGGTTATAATACTGACCACGATAGTGACAATACTGACCGTGATTGCTTGGATACTGACCAAGGTACTGACAGAACTGATCAAGATTGTTATACCACGGCTCGGCTAGTATTATCACCATCTCGGTTAGTTTATGTCAGTATATCGACAGCGCACCGCCGACCCGGGTGTCTGTACGCGTAGGCCTAAAACGTCAATTGCGGACGGCGCCGTACCCCGACTTTGCTCACGGTAGTGCTCTGTTACTCACACTAATTCTTGTAACTGTTCCCAATATTATAGGAGGAAAGTATACTATCTGTCCAGTCCTAATATAACATCACATCATGAAATCACGACACGAAAAGACACCAATATTTCTAAAGAATATTTTGTTAAGAAACGACTTTTTAAAATAGTTCATTGTTATTCAGTTTTTTCTTTGAATTTCCTTAAAGTGTGAAACCAAATAAAAGGTTCATTGCCTTATATTTTCTTGTCTTTTAATATTTAATCTGCAACAAAAATGCTACCTCATGTAGTTTTTTTCTAAATGTAATTTTTTTTTTTTTATTTAAATCATGAGAGTGGTAAGGGAAAGTCCGTACATGGATTTTCTTAACGGTTACTTGAATCTGTGTTCAACTTGGTATCTGGTACTGCAGCGTTTGAGAAATTGATCAAATTAATTTTAACGTTGCCTGGTGTTGATTAATGTTGGTTTTTACACGAAGGAAGCCAACTTGCTCAATAAAACTCCTCAGGGAACTAGAGCTCTTATTCACAAATTTTGTTACAGAACGAATTTTGACATCTTTTGTATTTATAGCAAATCTGCCAAAATTCGTCGTTAAAACTTCGTTACGAAAAATCGGAATAACGGCCCAGTTACGAGAATTCGTACAAGCAAACAACACTACCGAACTACTGAATTAGAAATGTTATAGTTAAGTGATATTATGTAATATAAAAATACGAATTTTAAACGAAAAACGTTAAGACGTTGTAATTTTCCGTTTGATTTGTCCTTGTAAATATATTTGCTATATGATTTACTAAATGAATGTAACATATTATTAATGAAAAAATAGATGAACACACATTTTACGCTTCGTTTTATTGCCTACACCCTTTACTACGATTCACAGAAACTACTATAATAAAAATAAATCTCGTAAAACATGCATACAGTATTTTAATGTGCAAAAAAGATTCATTACGTTTTTCCACTAAAAAGAGACGAATGCACAGAGGTTATAATTAGAATTTACAATAAAAAATTGCACAAAATATGAATGCATATTTTTAAGTTAATTTCAACGCAATGTTCCAGAAAGTACTATATAAGTCTTGGCGGCAACCGAGCATTTCATGGACTCGCGTATAGTGGCCTTTTTTACGCCTAAGCCCACATTTTCACGTTCATCTATAAATGCCTTTATTGCCGGCCGCTGCAATAGTGAAACCAATGAGGTTTTACCAATAGGGATGTCATACTCATTAAAGCACTAAAAACATGGAGATATTTTACTACAGCTACCTACATAGGACCCATAGAACTTTACAGCACAATATGGCATTTTTGATTATTTTTCACACTGCAAAAGCGCGCATCGTACGTGTTTGTCGTTGCCAGACACAGGCTAGTGTTTGTATTGCCGCGTAGACATCGGTAAAACGTATCCGTCTAAGTTTATATAAATAAATAACATCAATTATTGAAACCATTTCAAATGTTTATCATAAGTTTGGTCGTAATATAACAGGAAAACGATACCTCAATTAAGTGACGTAATTAACAAAGCCGCGAAACAATTGTTTTAACAAATGACTAAAAATAAGTAAGATAACTTAATTAGAAACATCAGTGCTTTGACTCCTTCTTCTTATAAGATATTTGGCAAAATCGTCCTTCTGCGGATCGAAGGTGGAAGTCTTCTCGCCTTGCGCAGTTGTCGCGGCCTGCTCGATTTGGTCTCCGAATGCCTTGACATCGTCTCTCTTTAGCTCCGCCAGGTACTTGCGCGTCTCCAGCAGAATGACGGCATCATCGCGTGCCATCGACCACACGCTGGGCTTCACTCGAGACAGCATATTGTGCCCCAAAAACACTCCATGGAACAGTCCTTGGAACTGCGGCTTGTGTGGGTAGTGCTCCAGCGCAGATAGTGACAAGAAATGCACCTTCCCGTAGTCTAAGTTGATGTACGTCTCACGATCCTCCCGCAACAGCAGCGCCGCTTCAGGGCCGTTCTCAGAGATCTTTGCGTCGAGGTCGGCCATGACGACCATGCCCAGATTTTTATCGTTCTCCAAACTAAACTCGTTGGCGTCGAACTTCTTTTGGTTTTCCAATTCGTACAGCATACGCATGACATTGCGTTCAGATATATCAGTCGCGCGCTTGTAATTCACTCCGTGCGATGATTTTAGCATATCCGTATCTTCGCATTCCAACCCATACGAAATATACGGTGAAGTCACAATATCTCCCAGGTACCCCCTGTGCAGGTATCTATCGCCGCATTGATACACTCCCGCAGCTAAGGTTACATTTGGACGACACACCTCAGTTTCAAGCCAAGTAAATGCTACACCGTGTTCCCTAAAATGCTTGTACTCTTGGAAGCATATCTGTCCTGCGACTTCTTTCAGCCGCATGTGATAGTCCCAGTCGAAAACTCCCACTCGGTTGTCGTAGCGGATCCCAAGGCTCTGTCGGATACGATGCTCCCACAGCTCACAAGCGTTAAACTGATTAGTATTACCAGTCGTCCAAAAGTTCAACAAGTTTTCCATGTAGTCTCTCTCTCGGTACTTCATTTGCTCTATAGACACGCATGGCAAGAGGCAGTTCATGTAATCTGGATTGGTAACCATGCCGACGAGCTGGCGCGCTTTAGCGATCACATATCGCGACGTGGGTGGTCGTAGAAGTATGTTTCCGTAGACTTCGAGAAAGCGCCTGGTTTTTTCCAACAAGCCGCAGTACTTGGTCTTTTCTAGTGCAAGCGACAAAAGCAGGAGTTGGCGGGTGACCAGCTCGGGGCAGCCGTCGACTACGAATATGTTCATGTAGCGGCGCGTGTGCCTGTGTGCCTCTGCGAGGGTCTTCAGCAGGTGGCGCGCGTCGCAGCCGCCCACCACCAAGAAGTTAAGCTCGTAGGCGGCCTCATCACCGTGCCTCAAATACTCTTTCTGCAGGTCAAGTGCCGGACTGACTCCCCAAAACATTGCGTCCACAAAAAAACTAAAATACACGTTAAGTCTCGCACGATATCAACAACAAAATGACAGGTTCGTCAATGTCATGGCGACGGAAACAAGCTGATGGAGCGTGAGGTTCGAAGGGTGTTGCTATGACGACCGGCTATTTATGCAGAACTTGCGCAAGTAACTTTTGTGGTGTAGACACGTGCACTTTGCATCAAAGAACGTGGGTACTGTGCTCGTACCTACGGCTACGGTTAATTAAATCAGTCTAACATTCGGTCGAGTGTTAATAAACGAGTATTGATTTTTCCACTTTGGAGCTCAATAATCTCGAGCGTAGACGCTACGATGTACCTAATAATAAAACGTTCACTCTACGTTTTAGTATGGGTCATTAGCTCTTGGATAAGATAAAACCATTGTTTGTATAAAAAATATCGTTAAGTATCATTATACGAATGAGTAAAACGAATTTGTTTTTATTAGAAAGTATCTAGATTTATAAATGCCTTCAAGATAAAAATATTTCTTTTTCACAAACAAAGTGTGTGGAAGTGTCTCTGTTTGGTTCTAAAATATTTTTTTTTTTTTTTTTTTAACCTATACTGTCCCACTGCTGGGCAAAGGTCTCCCCCATCTCCTTCCATAAATCTCGGTCCTTCGCCACCTCTTGCCAACCTCTCCGGAATGAGTCAAGATCGTCACGCCAGTTCTAACATTACAATGGTTTTTTAACCGACTTCAAAAAGGAGGAGGTTATTAAAGTATGCGTAACTTTCCGCGCGTGCTGCCGCTTAAAGCGGAGTAGGTACCACAAAATAAATATGTCCTAGGACGCTCTATAGATAATTTCGTAGAGAATCCTTAAACGCTTTGGAATACTTGGGCGGTATTTAATTATTTTTGCAATATTAATTAGTAAGGCTTAATGAACTACTAAAAATGACCATAAATACATGATGCATATTAAAATCTAAGTGGCAGGCTGGAATTACTGAGTGCATGGCTGTAATATACAAATACAAAATTTATTTATTGTTACATATAAAAGAAGCACAAAATATAACTAGAATCCCTGCCTGCTGCGTTAGCGTGAGCTGTGTTGCAGCAGATAGTGTCTTCCCCAAAACTGGGGAAAAAATATAAAATGAATATTGAATATCAGACCTAAATGAAAAAAAAAAAAATTAAAAAAAAAAAAAAAATTTTTAGTTATTCAGGGGGAATTAAAATCCATAGTCTTTTCAGCAACTTAACAGTACATTCTATTATTCATAAAGTTTTCAACAATTTCCCATTGACATCCTTTTCTATTGCATTCCATAATTAACTCTTATTCGTAAAACCATTTTTCACTTCCTTTCTCTTTGGCAGCAGATCCGAATTCTGACAGTTAGCTTATAAGACTAAGGCGGGAGTGAAGCAAAGCTTTACCTTAGCCTTCGAAGCGACTTAAAAAACGGAGGAGGCTATTTAATAACAACGCGAAATCTTCCCTCTATCAGTACAAGAGTTGGCGAGTTGGCGGCCAAGCGCAAGCCTATTTATAAAAAAAAACATATAGGTTAATGATCAGGGTAGATTTGAATGCTGTCAGTCAGAATACCTCGATTAATATAACTTCTATTCTGGAAATGAAACATAATATGCAAAATGTTGAATATATTGTAAGCATTTTCATTATTTGTATTCGCCCACAGTCTTTCGCCCACTTAGTATATCAATATTTCATATTAAGTATTTTTGACACCTTTAATTTAAGTTTATATTCGCTCGTCTAAATACTAACAATTATTATTTATTATAATGTGAGGTAAGAATGGGGTATATAATAATATGTACACAAAGACGTTCATTAGAGCTACAAAATAACATAATTTGGGATCTTTTTGAGACACTTCAGCCATGTTTGTATACTTGCCATGTAAATATGTTGTCAATTTTTTTTTTTTTTTTTATTCAGTTTTTTTTTGGGACTTATATAGTATTCTACATGTCAGTCCCATTGTATATTCTAAACTAGAGGACGCATACTTAATACATAAAAAACAGACAACAAACAAACACAGGGTCGATGGTCACTTGAGGTGACTCACACATCCGAACAGCTCCCTGGCTGCGTCCGAATTGGGTTCAGCCAGTAGTCCGTTAAACTGACCCACATCTAGTCTGTTCAGATGGTAAGTCACCTCAAGTCTCCTTCTCTCATGCTGGAGGCGGACACATTCCACCAGAAGGTGGTATACATCTTCCACCACTCCATTTGTATCACAATTCGGTGTTTCTGTTTTGCCCATCGAAAGCGAATTTTTTAAAGGCATGAAAGTCGCCATTTGGAATTTTGGCGCTAACGTGAAAAAACCATTGTTGATTTATTTTACAAAAACACCAAGTTAACTAGATTACCACGAAATATTACTATACTATAAATAGTAATACTATTATTACTATTTAATAATGACTATTGAACACTACAACTTATTATATATATTATTTACTAGCGGTCCGCCCCAGCTTCGCACGGGTATAGATTATAGCCTATGTCACCCGGGGATAGTGTAGCTTCCCGTCAGTGAAAGAATTTTTCAAATCGGTTCAGTAGTTTCGGAGCCTATTCAATGCAAACAAACAAACAAACAATCAAATCTTTCCTCTTTATAATATTAGTATAGATAACTAATGACAAAAATCACAACACAGATAATTTACCTTATACCTATTAGGTACCTACTATAAATACCGATATAAAAAGGAGTTAGATTATCGGTCAATTAATAGAACTGCCAGGAATACGTTTATTGTTTATAATCTGATGCCTTGTTATGGATGATTCGGATCGTGATCGTGATCGCGTGCCATCTCACATACGCACATGGTGCGAGTAAATAGATGCGAACGGGACGGCATGCAATCTCGATCACGATCAAACTTCTATAATAGGGCTGGCCGCTGGCCGCTGGCTGAATAATCAACGACAACAAATCTTTGGTAGGTACAACCAAAAAATGTAAATGAATTGAAAATTACATTAGCAAGAAATAAAGCAAATAAGTTTTATAGTTTACTAGCGACCCGCCCGCCCGGCTTCGCACGGGTGTAATTTCCATGCGAAGCCGGGGCGGGTTGCTTGTTAAATATATAAACCTTCCTTGAAAAATTATCTAACTGATGGTGAATACCGCATCAAAATCCGTTGCGTGGTTTAGGAGGAGTTAGCGGCCATACAGACAAACAGACGCGGAAAGTGACTTTAATTTATACTATGTAGGGATAAGTACCTACCCACAATGATGTTATTATAATGCACCTAGGTATACATAGTTTTAGAATGTGATACAGAACATTAAAATGTAAATTCAATATTATTTTAAAATTATTGCATTCTGTTATGTATGTTATTGAATAAATTAAATTAAATTAAATCCCAGGCAATTATTGTAGTGGATTGACTAGATGGACCCGTCTTTATACAAGACCTACACACAAACGACAGGGCTTGAGAAAGATGGATAAGCATAGTATAATCAGCCTTTTGAAATGGTTGTTTTTGAATTGGTTTGAATTAACAAAACTAACGACATCATACCCACAAAAAAAAAAACCCACAAAAGCAATAAATTGCGGATATTCTATAACAATGTTCAATAGGAAAGTTGTAATGGCTACTCAACCTTCATCGAGCCACATCACCTTGTCAAGTACCTCCAGTTGTTAAAAGTCCTGGTTGCGTTCGCTTCTTAGGAAGCGGGCGTCGTGCTCCTTCTAGACTAGAAAGAGGAACATTGGCTCCCTTACTCCTGTTAATATCCGTCGTAGTGATGAAGGGAATCCTCGGCTGCTTTATCTTTAACTTAATAAGCCAGAGCTCGCGTGTCTTTCTATTACACACAATGAAAATGAACAGCACGAAGCCTTGGAAGGTGGCAAGAATCGTGAATAGAAAGACGCATACGACGTTGAATGCGAAAAGACCAAAGAACCATGGAAGACCAAATAAGAAGACTAGTAAACAGCTGACGGAAACGCATCGGAATGCTTCCTTAGCACCGTTAGGGTCATTGTGCGGAGGTCGCCCACTGCTAAACAAGGAACGCACTATCAGCACGAATAGTGTCCAATTTGCTAACAGTATCAGGGTGATAGGAGTGTACACAGCGAGCCAGAGCGCCAGACCTGAAGGATAGCAAAAGGCTCCGCTCGGAGACTTTCCTTCATATTGCCCCGAATAAGAATGCGGGGCCGCAGATACAAGAATCCCCACTACAGCACAAGGAGCCCCCCATGCGAAAGCAGATGCACGCAACAGTTTATGAGAAACATCCCGACTAAATACTAACACGAGTTTTCTGTAAGATATAACAGCGGCTACTAACATCCAGCAAAATGAGGATAACACAGAGTAGTGTAATGCTACACCAGTCAACAGACAGAGAATATTTTTCTCTTCAAATTGAGCAAACACGACTACAAGGAAACAAAGAGACAAGATCAATATCGAGATGCATAGTTGAAGCCAGATTTTGTTGTTGAAGTCTCGCCTCCAGGAGCGGAATAATCCTGCAGTTAGACCGACGAGTGATAGCCCTATTATTGATACACAGCATCCGATGATGGAAATATCTTCTAGCGTCGCTTCGATTTCTTCAGGGAACCCGGTCCGAATGATAATCTCCGCAAAGTGTGTCAAGTGATTACAGCTACAGTTATCTAACAGGCCTGGCTGCGTGGCCCCGATGAAGGTGCAACCTTTTTGTGACCAGCTCCCGGTGTTGTCATTGTTGAACTGCCAAAATGCACAGGTGCGGTTCTGGTTACGCTTCAGTTTGTTCAATGGCTTCATGAGGATTTCAATCACCTGTTAATAAAACATTTTGTTTTTATCGTGAAAACTGCATTCAACATTATTTTGAAAACATAATTGGGAGAAGAATTTAACTCACCTCTTCAGACGGAAACTTGGTAACATTCTCCACATTGACACTGAGCACCCTGCTGTTTACGGTGTATTCATTTTGCCCTCCTTGGAAGGCATGGTTGTTCCGAAACACCACAAAACTGACGCGCCGCCGCTCGGACGAGGATACAGAATCTGGAAGGGACACTATCATTTCGCTCTCAGCATCCGACACCAAAGTCGTGTTGATTTCTGAAAGAAAATATGGATTATCAGCATGTCTCGTTGATGGTCCCACAGAAAAAGATGGCCATAGATTTACTCAAGTTTAATATAAAAATAAAAAATTGTGTACCTACTCTCGATAAATTAAAATAATGTTTTTTATTATTACTCACATTCTACATCATTTGTGAAATCATCATATGATTAAAGCATGTCTAAAAATTAAATAAAAGTAAGTATCTAATATTTTACTTTTACCCGACTACCTTAAAATTAAAGGTAATGTTTTACGTAATTACGTTCTGTTTATAGCACAATGAAACGTCATTGCAGATATTTAACGAGGTGTTGTTAAATTCATCTTTGTGTCTGAATCTTATGCGTCAATTTGATTCCAAACACGACACGACATGTTTGTTGTTGGTCAGTTATTGCAATGATTGTTGTTACCTCTAATGATCGTGAACGTGTTATTGGTGAACGTGTCACTGTCCCTGGTCGCCACTCGCAATCCCTTGACCGGTGCATGAGGTTGTGCGTCAGCCACCAGCATCGCAACGTTCTCTCCCACGGTTGAGGAGTTAAGTGACCCGTTCAGATCTATCTTCGCGGCAAAATTGTCTAGCAGTTGCAAAAAGTTGCCTTTGATGTTTAAATTTTTCAATGATAGAACTTTATCCACCTGGAAAAGTTTTTTGTACAAGTGGTTGAGGAGATTAAGCTCAAAGTGATAAGCTTGCCCAAAGAGCCTGCCCCAAATTAAATGCAAAGTCGAGCTTAGAATTACAAAAGTTCTTGTGGTGCTCCACTAGCTGTTCTCGTGACTAGTCAAAGCTCTGTTTGCCCTGTAACTTGACATGAAATATTGTCTACTATCTGGCAAACAGTACAATTTGCACGACAAGGTTTGCACGGTGCTAGGTACTTTCCCATGCTTCTGCAAAAAAGTTCTCTGCTTGCCAAGTTTACTCGTAATTTTTTTTTCTTCATAGAAGCTCATGGCAATTTTTAGTCAAAAATCCAAGACAAAGGTTAGTTTTATAAGTACATGCATGCATGCTAAGGCATATTAGGGGAAAAAATCTAGCACTTCCTCTCTTTCCAAAAAGACTTATTGGTCAGATGTCAAAGATTATTTTATTGCCATTGAAATTGCAGCCATTAGAGAAGGCAGAGGCAGAAATATGCAAACATTGAAACAAGTGCTTTCATTAAATCAATTTGTACACACTATGTACAAATTGATTGTGTCTTTGCGTAATCATCTAAGTCTGAATAAAATTCACTATCATCATCAACCAGGTGGTTCAACATACCTGGTTGAAAACTTTCTGGATATCTTGCACCATGATGGGAGTGGTACGGTTGAGAAATTCTTTCAATTTGGTAATGGCTAGCGCCAGTCCCAGATCTCCCGACTCAAAACAAAAGGGAAAGTTTGATATAGAAAACACTTTCTTGAAATATTTCAGTTGGATTCAGATAACCCACGTTTAAAAACTAAAGTGACGAGTATTCATATATTTATTAATTTACTGCAGTCTGAGCTGTAAAAAATTATACGGATTATAGCTCATAAGAAATCTTGGAGAAATAATTGACCGTTTAAATATTAGTGGTAAGACACGAAGTCTAGAAAAAACTCTCTAACTTTCACCTGTCTAATTTCCACCACCTCTATTGTGAAAACTTTGAGTGTATTAACTTGGGTGTAATTTTAACAATAATTTAAAAAGCTGGCAGTTTGTCGACAATGTCTCAATTTCGCATCCAAAACACTCTCTGCTGTAGTGCAGCCCTGCCTCTTAGTGTCCAGGCTTTTCAGCAGAAGCAGGAATATCCATATTTATAAATCATTCGACCAACACTTATGGCTGTAAAGACTGAACACTAGCCCAAAAGGAGGAAAACAAACTGTTAATAGCAGAGCGCAAGATATTTAGAAAAAAATAAGCGCCAGTTAAGCGAGAAGACAGCGGTAGGAAAATCTGAAAAAAACGAAGAGATTAACAATCTCATAGTTTTTAGTGACAAATATTACACATTTTAAGCAGCTTTTCATGCTTATAAGGCCCATAGTGAGAAATCACGTTTCAGTGCTGTATGTCATCACTGGCAACACACACTGGTCGAAGACTTTCGTCTTGAAGCACTTAGGTATTTTGGACGAGAAGACGTTGCGAAGTTTACCAAAATACTATAGAGAAAGGTAAAAATTGATCAATTGACTGTTGTAGTCCAGTTTTATTATCACTGCGGGTTCACCTAGTTCGCTAAATAAAAATTGAAATTGAAAATTGCAGAAGACCGGCTGAATAGAATTTGCAATAAATAGCAATTTACATTATTCATGTTAAGTGCCCTGGATCACTTAAATCTAGATCAGAAAAAGAGAGAAATATAGAGATAAATAATCTAGATACTAAAAATACTTTTGATATTTTTGTAGTACAAACTAAACAATGAATTTTGATACTGACTGAATCTACACACCCACATGGCAGCGAGACGGGAGCAATTCTAGCAGCAGGCCTAGCACGGGCCGTGGACAAATTGTCTTTCCACCGTTTTTATCCCGCGAGAAAAAGACAAACGTATGCATATTCTAGCTTTGTCGCGTCTAGGTGTGGATAAAAATGGTGGAAAGACTATTTATCCACAGCCCATGCTAGGCCTGCAGGAGATAGAAGCGGGAAGGCGATGGATAAGAAAAAGATGAGAATATAATACAAAACGTAATAAAAATAATATGTCGTTATGTAAGCGAGACTGGGGCGAAAAAGTAAGATGGTGGAGTAGGACGGCACAGGAGTACGACGGTACAGACGAGAACGGAATTGTAACGGGACGGGGTAAATAGGATACACATGGTAAATGAGGCGAGAGTGGAACTGAGGCGAGAAAGTAGCGAGTCGAAAGCAGTAGGTCAGCACGGGAGCATTACAAAACGGGGACAGTTGCAAGGTGGAACTGGGATAAAAATGGAATGGGAGTGGAATATGGGTTGGAAATGGAATGGAATGGAAATAGAATGAGAACTGGAACGAGAAGGAATGCTGATAAAAGTTGAATGGGAGTGGCTGAGAATGTGATGGCATGGTGTATACATTACTTCACTACACAAGGAAAGCCGCAGGCAACAGTTAGTTTTTACACAAACTTCGAAACGTAAACAAATAATACTGTGGCGATTTAGTATGACAAAAACAAATTATAAAAGACCCTCAGGATAGTATGATCACAACATCTGGAAAGTATGGGTGAAGATCACGCCGTACAAGAGAGGCTTAAATGGAAAATAGAACTAAAAAAACTGATGATACATATACTAAACGTGCATGCTTGGCATGAACTTGCACAAGGCAGGTAAAGGTGGCACCATTTGTAATCGGAGATCAAAACGCATAGTCCTGCATCAGCATAGTTTTAGTTATGTTGACTGTACAATCGGGCAGTTCATACCTGTGCGAAAACGCCATGGAACTCCTCATTCATCAAGATGGATTCGGTATTGTTATAAAGTTTCATCATTTCATTTATTACTACATCTACACTTCTCTCCGACTGAAAACAAAAGGCGATGGTTGTTATCGGTAAACTAAATCCTACTAATATTATAAACGCGAAAGTTTGTATGTATAGATGTTTGTTCCTCTTTCACGCTGCAACAGAACAACGGATCGACCTGATTTTTTGCATGGATATAGTTCAAGAGCCAAAGAGTGATATAGGCTACTTTTCATCATCATCATCACCATTTTTCATAAATTCATGGGTCTAAAATAACTCATATTCCCGGGAACTCCCGGACTGGATACCTATCAAACCTGTAGTACGAAACCCTAAAAAGTACTCGTAGTAAAATTTTCGGAAGAAATATCTATATAATTATTTACCCGGGTGCTCAAGAAGGTTGTTAATTTCTGTTCGGGCTTATGTATGTTTGTTTGTATTATTTAATGTTTTTACTTAGTACTAACTACTACACAAAGAAAAGCCACCACAGTAGGTAATGACATCGTCATCCAGTGCCATCTATATGTTGAAGTTTATAGTTTTTTTTTTTTAATATAAATAATAGGCTTGCGCTTGACCACCAACTCGCCTGATGTTAAGCGATGATGCGGTCTACGGTGGAGCACGCTTGCCTAGAACAAACCAATTCACTCTTGATTTGAAGACACCCAGATTAAACTATAGGGGAACACCCATTCAGGCAGCGCATTCCACAGACTAGCAGTTCGCACAATAAAAGTGGAATCAAAGCGCTTCGTTCGGGTTAAAAGTTAAAACTAGTTGCGATCCCATGCATTGTTCTTTAGATGCTGGTAACTCAACTCGGACTATTTCCAGACCTGGTGCACTCCGCACTTTAGGTATGAAGCTACAAATAACTGACTTATCGGACTTGCCGTAACCGCTGCGATGCGATAGACAGAGATAACGCGACAAAAGTTACGCGATAGACGGAGATGCAACTTCTTGGTTAATATATCTGTGGGCTTACTCTTGACACTCGATTTCAATCGTAATTTGGGATTGGGATCGAAAACATGCCATTTGGTACTCTTCAATCGCGTCAAGAGTACCGAAAGCGTTGAGTTTAGTCGATATTATTTAGTTCCATAAAATTCCACCTCCATTCCTTCCTTCCTTCCATTTATCGGTTCCAATCGTGCGCTAGTTTAGAATTCAAGAGTACCAAAATGGCATGTTTTCGTTCCCAATCCCAAATTACGATGAAATCGAGTGTCAAGAGTAAGCCCACTGTAGGTAGTTAGGGCTCGCACGTCCTGAATTGCACTTTATTATGTAGTAGCAAGAGTCGCTACTTATTTAAATGATTTTGCGGAGTGAATCTTCTGTATTTGTACTAATATGTATTCTGTGCTACTTTTATGTATAACATTATTGGAATGCAGTCGGCTCTCACAATACCTATGTTTAATATTCCCGTAACAAGGAAAACAATTTTTTCCTGAAAGTTAATTAAAACCGCTGAAACTGCGTGCCATGACGTAAGTTAATAACAAAAATAACCGTATCGTCTGCGTCCACTGTTGTGGTTGGAAATTCAGTCGTCGAGGTGCACACGTCAGTGGGATTCATTTCGACACCTTCGTTGAAGTTTCCGTCGCATATGTTCACATTGCACCCCTCTGAGCGGTTCATTCCTGGAATGAGATTGGTACGATATTCGGTAACATCGGCATACATAGTTAAAAAGGATAGTTTTTATTAACATATACTGTCCCACTGCTGGGCAAAGGTCTTCCTTCTATAAATCCCGGTCCCCCGGCACCTGTTGCCAACCTCTCCGGAATGAGTCAAGATCGTCACGCCAGCGTTTCTTAGGCCTTCCATGACTGAGTCGTCCATCAGGCACTCACTGTGTGACGATCCTGACCTATCGGTCGGGATGCATACGCGCCACATGTCATAGCATAGAAATATATATTATTATTCTAATAATATGTTGAAATTTTTCTTCAATCTATTGCTTTATTATTGTGACTGACCGCCGATATCCATATAAAGGTGGAATTCCGCAAGCGACGGCAGGATGCAGTCGGCAGCGGCAGACTGTGGCGGAATGTGCCATGGCGGCAGACGGCATTACTTTACAATGTTAACGGCCTATTATCCGATTCGCGTAGGCAACAAAACGCTCCCTCAGCCCCCGCCAAGTTATAGCGACGATGTATTTTGCCACCCAAGAGTCAGGACGCCCGCGGGGGGAGTGCAACGACAAAAACGAACATAGGTCCGACTTCGATGACGCCTGGCGTGGTACTGAAAGCGGTGCGCGCAAATTCTCGCGACCTTTTTACGGTTTTAATTTCACTAAAAAACGAACCTATTCACTATCAAAATTCTATCCAAATAAAAAAAAATTGAATAAAATTGCCTTTCAGTACATGCAATTTCCAGGTTGTTACGAGCTTTCATTAGAGCATAAAACGAAAAAAAATTACTGAATCTACTTTGTTTCAGATTTTTTTTTGATCGAGGAATGTTTATTCTAACACAGATAACTCAAACACAGATGTATCTGTGACATGTATTTTTTTCCAGCTCAAATATTGTAATTTAACTGAATAAAATTGATTTAAAACCGTCAAATTTGCTATAAGAGGCCGTTAATTTGTATGAGATCGATTCCGACTTACTACTGCAACTGCCCCGCGGTCGGTGCAGTCGTATGTCGAAATCGGTCACATACTAAGTAATACTGTAGTAGAGTAATGCCATCTGTATTGACTTCCAAGATTTGTTTACTTAGACTGTAATTGTATCGATTTCCATTATTTGTTTCCATAGTTTTATTTATTTATTTATTTTACGCAAGCCTAATATTAATAGGCTTGCGTTTGACCGCCAACTCGCCAGATGTTAAACGATGATACGGTCTACGTTGGAGCATGCTTGCCTAGAAGAAACCGATTCACTCGTGATTTGAAGACACCCAGATTGTAACTATCGGGGAACACCCATTCAGGCAGCTCATTCCACAGACTAGCAGTTCGCATAATAAAAGTAATAAAATGATAGCCCGTTGGTCCAGTTGGTAGTGAACCTGCCTTCTGAGCTTAGGGGCGTGGGTTCGATTCCCACCTAGGACAAACATTTGTGTGATGAACATTTGTGTTTGTTCTATATCTGGGTGTTAATATCTATTTAAGTATGTATTTAAACCTATATATGTATGTATATCAGTCTCTGGCAGCCATATCACAAGCTTTGCTTAGTTTGGGGTCAGATGACCGTGTGTGCAAAAATGTCCCGAATATTTATAAAAAAAGTGGAATCAAAGTGCTTCGTTCGGGTTATAGTATAGTTCATTAGTTGCAAGTGAAGCTAATAAAAGGGTGAAAACAGTTGGATAGTCCATCGACCGTTGAAGGTTAGATATTTTGGATGGTCTTTAGACCTTCAATGC
Organism: Agriopis marginaria; assembly: GCA_932305915.1. Lineage (NCBI taxonomy): Eukaryota > Metazoa > Arthropoda > Insecta > Lepidoptera > Geometridae > Agriopis > Agriopis marginaria. The sequence continues at coordinate 1,820,369 of OW029919.1, forward strand.
CCACTACCAGTTGAAACCCGGCATGCTGGCAGTATTGCCATAGTTTGTTTGTTATGTATAAGTTTCCGCCACGCCAAAGCAAAAGCAAAAGTATTATACAATACTAGCTGACTCAACAGACGTCCTGTCTAAATTTCAATATATTTGTTTGAATAATGTTCTTGCTTGAGTCCATACAAAAGTCCTATGTAAAAAAGGACGTTCACATTTTTTTTAAACTAAAAATATTCTGGAAAACGTTTTTCAATATTATAAAAACTTGAACTATAACAAACATTTTAAAACAAAAAATAGGTAAATCAGTCCAACCTTTCTCAAGTGATACGTTTACCAATGAACAGCATTTCAATTTTATTTATATAGATAGATAGTTAATTATGTCACTATGTAGTTATTCATGTATTGTTCTGTTGGTTTTCAGTTATAAATATACTTCATAATGCATCACATCATTTATTTGTTTTAAATTAGAATAAAAGGTATTTACGTACAATAAAACTATTTTACCTCTTTACTATGTCATCCGACACCTAAATCCCAATTACTTAAGTTTAACAAATGAAGTACATATATATTACTAGCGACCCGCCCGGCTTCGCACGGGTGTAGTTTACGTGCGAAGCCGGGGCGGGTCGATAAACCTTTCGTGAAAATGTATCTAACTGATGGTGAAAACCGCATCAAAATCCGTTGCGTGGTTTAGGAGGAGTTAGCGGCCATACAGACATACAGACAGACAGACGCGGAAAGCGACTTTAATTTATACTATGTAGAGAAGAGATAGAGAAGAATAGAAGAAGATAGAGATGTTGGCAGAAAATCTATAAAACAATTTTGAAACCTAAATGATGACAGATATTCGTCATCAAAACAGTTATTTCCTACGTATCTACGGAACCCATAGCTTGTCTAGGCACTTGACAGTTTTATTGTAATTTTGCCAACTTTTACGCTTACTAGTGGCTCACTAGTAGTGGGGTAACACCACGGTGCTAGAAAGCTCGACGTCATACATACGATGAGCTCTCACGCATCAGGCATTAACATCATCATTAACATCCTTTTCTGTCCCCACTGCTGGGACACAGGCCTTCTCTAAGAGAAAGAGAGAATTGGCTCTAATCCACCATGCAGGCCCAGTGCATGCCAGTCGTAGAGAGAGAAAGCAATCTATGATGCCAATAAATGTCATATGTCAAAACTTTTGATGTTTCCATGTTTTTGTGTTTGACCATTTTCTATGGAACTTCTGATATTTTTTCCCGATGTCAGAGTCGCTCCCATATATAAAAGTTGTTCATAATAATGGATACTATCATAGATAAATATACTATACTAGATACTATGGACCACTTTCTGCTTAGTACACCTTTTCCGAGTAACCCAGTAGTGCAGCTGTTTTGTTATTTATTTTATTTTATTGAAATAGGTTCGGTTACAGGCTTTAGGTCATTTCACATACAGGTAGATATATATGTAATATCAGCACACATAACATATTAAACCTAAAGTCCAATTAAAACCGCACACAACTTATACATAGAATAAAAATATTGACACAAAAAGTTAAACAGAAAGTTTTTTTTTTTTTTGTTAGATTAGGTTGAAGGAATTGAAAATTTGAAGGACAAAAAACTACATGAAAACATGTCTCTGGGATCACTCAATTCATCGTATCTACGACACATCCTGGTTAGAGGACTGTTCCGTGAGACATTATTGACATTATAGTACACTCACCCAGGCTGATTTCCTTGTCGCAGTAATAGACGGGCTTCATGTACTCTATGGATATTTTTTCCCACTGGCCTGGTTTCACGGGCTTCATATCCGGTTCCAGTTCCACGTGTAACAGGGCAGTCTTCGCGTCCAGGTACAGACGCTTTATTTTCTTTTCCACGATTGTATCACCACTTTTATAGTCTAGATCGGTGTGGTTGTTTCTGAAACGATTTTTGTTTATTTTTAAAGTTAGTTAAGTTTCATCATCATCATCATAATCAGCCTTTTAACAGTCCACTGCTGGACTTTTAGCCTACCCCCGAAAGGGTGACTGGGCCATATCCACCACGCTCGCCCAGTTGGTGAATTCACATACGCCATTGAATTCCTTCTCCGTACGTATCCAGGTTTCCTCACGATGTTTTTCCTTCACCGAAAAGCCAGTGGTATGAAAATCCGTACATAAACTCTCAAAGAGCTCATTGGTACGGGCCCGACATTTGAAGCCGCGACCTCGCTATCAAATCTAGCGGTCTCCCTAATAGGCTACCACGGCCGTATTTATACATTCGTCAAAGCTTTTATATTATTATTTTTACTATCCTATTAGAGCCCACTGCTGGGCAAAAGTCTCACCCATTTCTCATACGATTATTAGTTAAGTTTACAATTATCGAAATGCTAGTTATCACTTGCCATAACAAGTACTTACGAACTATTATACATAAATATACTAGCTGGTACCCGCTACTTCGAACGCGACTACGCCACTACTACAATTTAAACAGTTATCGGTATCAAATATACTATTACGACCTATTCTCATACATACCAAATGTACTTACAAAAACATAAAAATCGGTCAAGCCGTTTCAGAGGAGTGCAACCACAAACGCCGTGACATGAAATTTCTATATATTAGAAGATGTGTATGTTATACACAAGTTTAGTTTAAGACATTTCATTAATGGTAATTCACCTAGTTACTAGTACATAGCCATCAAAATCTTCAGTAGCACATTTATCACACGCAGAATAGGCATGATGACAAATATTTATTTATTCCAAATAATCGGCTTAGCAAATAATATAACTAAATACATTACCTACACATACTGAAAAAATAATTTAAATGGACTGATAAATCTCTGAGATATGAGTGTTTAAAGTTTTAGGTGAGGATAGAGAGGGGATGCTCTATCCCTTTCTCGCAAAGCGTGAATTAGTATAGCATTTGTATGGCGCTCCTGAGCCGTGACGTCACGGCTCAGTATAGTGCGCTCTTTGTCTAGCATGAAATTAAAATGCTTATATCTTATTTATTTTAGAACAAATATAAATTTTGTTTTCGTTGATGTGCTCTATTTATGATCAACTTTTTTATGAGGTAATAAAAAAATATTAGTCATCATGCCTATTGAGACGAATGGTGCTTTGAAGCAAATTATTCAGTTTACACTTGATTCCCACTGATATTCAGCGACAGTTTAAACATATTGTATAAGGAGTTTCATCATCATCATTATCAGCCTATCATGTTCCCACTGCTGGGACAGAAGTATAAGGTAGATAAAATAGACATTGCAATCCCACGTAATCATGTAAATTACTTTTGTCAATTTTAATACCAAAACAGTCATGTGAGCTGCGGTCAAATACCTCTCCGCTAGTATTATTTAAAATATCAAAGAAAAATAACAACATTAAATTATGTATGTATGAAAGAAAAAAAATACCTATCTACATAGGCATATAATGATATTACTAATACTTTACTTTTTGCGGAAGTTTCGTAAAAATATTATAATATTAACTTTCACGTTTCACTTACTTATAATTCAGTATATCTGTATAGTTATAATCTCCTTCATTTGACTTGATGTATTCATTGGTATAATACACGTATTCTCTCAGGTTATTGTACCAGGTATCATCCATCAACTTGTTGACTGATGCGTCATTTAACAGATAAGGATCTGTAGATATTAATTTCACAGCATACACATATTTAAGTACCGAAGAAGAGGTGTCAACGTACAATGCCTTATTGGACTCCGAAATGTAGAAGTTCTTTGTATCCGAGTGTGTACACCAATAGTAGCCGTTCTCAGAAGGTGGTATGCTGTAAACGTCTGAAGTGCCAGATGAAACAATCTCAGGCGACAATCTTTCAGGGTAGGCTCTAGAAGAATCTGTGAAGCACATTATTTCCTTCACATCCAGCTTTTGATCTACAGTCAGTTTTATTTCGCCGCTGTAAAACAAGTTCAGTGTTATTAAGTTAGTTCATAAAAAAGACTATAACTATTATCAATCAATATTATACAAACCTGTCGATCGTGACAGTCAGCTTGACATGCTTTAATTCATGAGTGCCTGAACCGGCTTCTACGACGCAGTATCTGTAATGCCGAGCGTCGCATCTCACCATAGAGAAGTTCTTGACTGGATCAATCACCACACAGAGCTCATCACCGACGCTCACGTCATCGTCTCGATTTATCTCATCAGTGTTGTTCAATCTATCCCCCATCAAACTCGTGTACGACCAGTCGACGAAGGGACCCCCAGGGTACAACGACTTGTAGTCAGTCCATAAAGAACGTCCTTCTAGTTTCGGTAATTTCAAATTTGTATACATTTCATATGTAAATAAGTTGCCGTCACAGCTAACGAACTTGTCCGAGAATTGTTCTGGGTCTTTCTTAAGAGAGTAACAATATTTTTCTGTGCCAGATGTCGGTGCTAGATTAAAGTCTAAGGGGCATTCATCTGCGGCTTCTAATAATGGTAGCTGGATGATAACTATTAGATATAAAACTACATTAACGATGTGCTTTTCTAGACCGACCATCTGAAAATAAATACAAAATTGCACAAAGTGCAATTGCAAAAAAATACACAAAGCACCACTTGCTTATTTGCTTTTGCAGTAAATTTTTCCTACCATATAATGGGAACGCTTTCTTCTCTCATAGATAGAGGAAGGTCTCTAATCTGACATGCTTGTGGATTAATATCATTTATTTTTGAACTTTTGTGGTTCATGGATACACTGGTTTCCTCATGATGTTTTTCCTTCGCCTCTTTTTGAGCGATGGCATCGAAAACTGCAATTTATTTAGGTACCAAATAAGTGATTGGTGCAGGGCCGAGGATCGAACGGGATGCCGTCAGATTGTAAAGCGCACAACTACCGGTCGGTCACTAGCGTTACCAAAATGTATGTGTTTGTGCAACTCTGTAACGGCTGAGCAGACTTGAATGAAATTACCCAGAGTATCAGGCTCGTCTGCTTGTTTGCTACCCGTGGCATTAAAAAAAAAAACAAAAAAAAACATTCGATTATCATAATATAGGCTCCTTTTTATCTCGAAAAATAAACAGTTCCGAAACTGCGGGGACGCCGCTAGTGTATCATTTGTTAAGGGGGCTGTTCCCGTCTGCAGCTCTCTCACTCGCACATTTTCACAGTATTGAAGATATAAAATCAATGAGTGTGAATTTCCAAAAAGTCACAAAATCAAGTCTTGTATCTATTATAACATACACTATAGAGGGTATACACTATACAGGCCCCTTAATAAGTATTTATTATAAAGTTTTGATGCAATCTCTCAAAAGAACAGTACTTGAACTGAAGTTTCTCCTATCCCTCTGAAGGATTTTATTCCTATAAGGATCAGACTAAGAGATACCATCAGGCGAGCCATATGCTCGTCTCTTCACTTTGTTGCATTAAAAATACACAAACAGTTTACGTAAAAGCCATGTTTTAATATATGTTTTCTACGTGTAGAAATATAAAATAAAATGTGAGTAATAACCACAGAAAAGTAAACGGAAAAAAATATATAAGTAGAACGGAAATAAGAAGGAAAATCTGTCGCCATTGCCAGGTATTATGACAGGATCTTGATTGAACATCCTTATTTATGTCAACGCGTTGAACTCCGCATCCAAATAACTTGGACCTTACCTTTTTGGGATAGGTCTCAAAGTTCTTTGTCCGCATCACAGTTGCTAACTGATTTCGAATGACTGACGTTTCGTTTATAATATGGTTGCAACCAAAAAGTAGTATAATAAAGGCGGGTGCAACTAGCTACAACAAATTACCAAGGCCGTTTTACCTATAGGGTATATAATATAAGGTCCTTGCAAATTACTTACAAAATTGCTATGCAAAAATGCTTTGACAGCCGTTCTAATTTAAACAATCTTTTTTTTCTTTGCTGTGGTAATAACCATTTGCTTAAAAAATCTGAATTTAAAACTGACATACCGAAAATAGATATTTATCCATCACTGAAACAATCCAGCCACGTCGTTTTGTTTTATACATAGCTCTGAACTAAAATTGCAAATAAAATAATAATTGAATAAAGCTTTATGCTTCACTACCATCGCGTGCGCCGATCAACACTATTCCCAAGACTGATTTAATTTACTCGCTGCACTGATACACAATTTTAATTTATTTTATTTCCTTCCTTAATAATCCTGGATGTAAACGTAAAGGTAAATCGACCATATCGCGAACTACGTCACGGTATTGTTAATAATTATTTGAGCATTTTTAGGATTCCGTAAAACTGCGACCAGAACCACCGGAGGATGGGCAGCAGCGTCCTATTAGCACACGGTGAATGTACTGCGATCCCCAAGCCGCCGCCTTGGGCGACCACGGAGGCCTTTGTCCAACAGTGGACGTTTAATGGCTGCTGATGATGATAAAGATGACCCAAAATGTAAAAACGGGACCCTATTACTAACGTCCGTCCGTCCGTCTGCCATACCTATTCACGGCTGTATCTTTCGAACCGTAATGGACAGCCAAATGAAATTTTCACAGAATATGTAACATTACGGCGGATTAACTATGAAATAATAAAAAAGTAAAAACGAAAGAAATCTCCATACAACAAACTTTTTTTTTACGTACTTTATAGCTCTTAGGTACAAGCGTCAAACTTGGCATGATTATATTACACACTCTAAGGTATAACAAGAAATAATAAATAATGGCTAAGTGCGAGTCTGTGACAAATTTCTGTTTGTTACCAAGCTATAAATGGTAATTGGGTTATTTGGGTGACTTCATTTTCTTTCACCGAATCGTAATGCCATATTTTACTAATTTTGAAGTCGGTTTTATGAATTGATAATTATTGTATTTTGTGGTGGTACGGAACCCTAATTGCGCAAGGCCAACTCACACTTGGTCGGTTTTATTTTATTCATGTTATGTTTGCATTTTTCCTATCAGCTGACCAGGTTTTAATTATATATGACGGAGCGAGCGTCGGATGCGTGATACAGGTGGGCCGGCGCCGGTCGTCGATGATGGCCGATTTTCATAAGATTATTCTTGGTTTCTATGGCGTGAGTATAGTGGCCGAGGAGAATGACACATCGCACGTACATTGACACAATTTTTATTTCGAAGCGCTATGATTACTAATTACAATATCGAATTACTTGAAAATTACTTGGGGACAAGGTGTTCCGCCTTGTAACGAACGCTACCACTCTCCAACCAACAATCCAAATTCACAACCCCAAGCAAAGTTAGCTCCACCAAGCATCCAACAGTCCCCCTCCAAAACACAAAGTAAAGTGCTAGCTCCTCCGAGCCTCACGCCACCGACACGTGTTCACGCACGCTCACTAGCGCCTCTGCCGGACGGTACACAAACTAGCTAAACTCTGATTGATTGTCATTGTCAATGTCATTAACAATCAAGATTGTCAACGAAACAACTTCACAACGAACTTCAGGCAGAGTAAGTTACTGCAGCGTTACACCAGCGATGGCGCCACCTCCATCACTAGTCCACCAAAACAAAGCTAGGTGACGTCTACCTACATAATCTAAACCTTAAAAACTATCCGACGGTAGTTGCGCCCGAATGCTAAATCTTCAACGCGCCGACATATACATTTGATAAAACGTGTCATTTTGTATTGTTTCCGAAACTCCACACAAGCCGTTAGAGAAGTATTTACCTTTTTATTGGGAAGAGACTTTTGGACTTGACCGGGACGTACTAGTACCTACTTTGCTTGACTTTGGCTGTCTATAAATTGTAGTTTTACTAAAACTTGAAATATATATATATATATATATATATTCGAGCCAGTGGTTGAATTGGACTTATTCACGAACCGGAACGCATTTCCCTTCAAACCTTGCGAACTTTTAACCAACTGTACAAGAAGGAGGGTAATGTTTTTGGGTTTAGGCACCTCCTGTAGCCTAAACGGCTTGACCGATTTTGACGAGTGAGGTGTCGTTGGATTCCTTTACGAAACGAAACGGTGATTTCACTAAACGGATTTCTGATTCAAGATTGGAACTGGTTAAATCTATATATATAAAAAAGAATCCCTATTTAATATAGACACTGACGTGGTTATCACATATTTTATTTATATTACACGGGAAATACACACGTAAGATTAAGCCAGTCACTGTGACTATAGTTTCAAGAATTAATTTTACGTGAGTAATTCCCGTGTTATATAAATAAAATCCCTATATGCTACTTACCCTTGGTCACGCCATAACTTGAAAAGACATTACCGATTTCGTTTTTTTTTTTTAAGTTTTCTCATTCTCTGTTGAAAGAAACTGTTCTTACGGAAAGAAAAATTAAGAAAATTGTGTAGAAAATTTGAAAATTTCAGAAACTTAACGACGCTTTTATCTTTGCGTGTTTGAAAGTTCATGTTCGGCTGAGCTAGTATCAAGGACTTTGTATGTATAGTGCCTTTAGGGTATACAAAGTCCTTGGCTAGTATACAATAAGAATGAAGGCAGAACTTTAAAAAAAGTTAGCTGTCAAGGGATGCCCGATGTGAAACGGCATGTCACGGCATACGATTTGGTTTTACTGCCAAGGTGTGCCAACTATGATATTTTGGCTGTGGTTTAAATAAATATAAATAATAAATTTATCGAACCAAAAATTATAAATTCCTTAGTGAACAATATTTGTTTTCAAACTTAAAAAGTCTTACAAAGAGAAATTAGACATATTAGGACTACATTAAACATTACAAATATTGTTGTTTGTCTGAGACTGGCTGGCGCCTGTACTAGTAATTAAACTGTGCTACTGGCGCCAGAGCCCTCCGTGATGACTACAATAGATATATTATGACATTGTATTACTTAATGAAAGAGATTTTGGTTTTATTTTAGGTTTGACCGCGTGGTTCGATCCATCAGACTACGTGAACTTTTATTCTAGTCGGTGCGATCCATCGGACTACGTGAACTTTTTTTCCAGTCAGTGCGACCCATTGGACTACGTGAACTTTTTTCCAATCAGTGCGACCCATCGGACTACGTGAACTTTTTTTCCAGTCAGTGCGACCCATCGGACTACGTGAACTTTATATAATCGGTTCAATTAGAGAGGCCTAACCACCTTCGAGGCCTTCGCACGAAGGGTAGGCCTAACTCATAGATTATTCAGATCAATTAGGTGACTTTCACCCAAGAACATTTCTAAACGCATTTGTAGGGTTCCGTAGCCAAAGCCATAGTATAATTATAGTCACATTCATAGTTCAGAAATTGGTTCTTTTCATGTGTCTTGCACATCGTATTGCACATGGAGTGTGATAGAATAAATTTGTTTGAGGATAGCAAATTGAGCATAGTGGAAAGGCAAATAGACCGGCACCAGGTAACGATACTTATACTGCCCGAAACATGAAGAAATCGGAGGTACAGAAACTACAGAAGGAAAAACAATAAAACAACTATTTATTATAACAAAGTTCACAGTTTTTTTAATTTTATTCATTAAAAACACCCAATATTATATTAATGTTTTTTTTTTTTTAAAACTTCATATTATTTATGACTTAATTCATTTATTTAGGCTTTGTGATTGCTGACATCATTATTTAGGCTTCTTTACTAAATCCATTCATTTATTTGCCTTGACAGCTGCAATAACATTGTAAAAATGCGGATTGAAAACAATTTCTTCTAATATTTCACTAAAATATACCGGATACATCCGGGTACACCCGGGTCCCGGGTTTGTGCCCGAAGAATCCAACTCGGATGGGCAGCGTTCGGGAAATTGCGTGACATCTTCTCGTCCAAGATACCACAGTGCCTCAAGACGAGGGTTTTTGACCAGTGTGTGTTGCCAGTGATGACATATGGTACTGAGACGTGGTCCTTAACTGTTGGCTTCTTGGAAAAACTCAGAGCACTCAGCGGGAAATGGAAAGAGCTATGCTCGGAGTTTCTTTGCGCGATAAAATCCGAAACGTGGATATTCGCCAAAGAACCAGAGTCACCGACATAGCTGTTGAAATTTGCAAGTTGAAGTGGCAATGGGCAGGTCACATCGTTAGAAGAACCGATAACCGATGGGGAAGAAAAGTTTTTGAGTGGAGACCACGAACCGGAAGACGCAGCGTAGGTAGGCCACCCACTAGATGGACCGACGACATAGTGAGAGTCCCTGGCATCCAGTGGATGCAAAAGGCAGGCTGTCGTTCAGTGTGGAGGTTAAAGGGGAAGGCCTATGTTCAGCAGTGGACGTCTTCTGGCTGATGATGATGATGATACCGGGTACAGCTACACGGCCTGAGACGGCTATAGTTTTGCGTTCGAAAACCTAGAAATAGTGATCAGAATTCGTGGTTTTTATTCAGCCGCAGCTGGCAGAGCAAATACCTAAATACTTGGACTGAGTTTATATAAATAACTGCTCTGATAGCTTGAGGAAAACAACTGCTTCTCCGAAATAACAATGTTACAATGCAACTAAATGAAATAACTACAAATAAGTATAAACTATTATTTTCATATATTTTCTTCCTTATTTTTACACGAACGGTTACTAAATATTGAATTATTATAAGGTAAACCATAAAATCTTATAAGTACCTCATATTTATAAAGGCTTTGCCTTTATAAAAAGAGGTAATAATAAGTTGATTCAATCAGGCGTTACTTTGCGGAAGTCCATATTTTTTTGTATATGACGAATCTCTAGTGTAATTCCGCTTCTACGTCGCTCCGAATAAGGGTTTGGGATAAATTATTTTTCTCTATAGATATTTGTGATGCAAACTTTACTGTACATATTTGTGTTTGTTTTTTTTTTTTAAGAATAGCGTAGTAGATTTGTAGTTACACTAGAGATTCGTCATATACATAACTATGAACATATAGGTACTAAATAAGTTCTACTAATATTCAAAGGCAATAGTTTTGTAATTGATTGATTATATGAGCATCTGTTGTAATGCAAAATCAGTCACACTGGCTTAAAAATATTCACATAATAAAATAATACGTTCTCAGCGGTATCTCCCGCGTTATATATTTTTTTACATTTTTGCACACACGGTCATCTGACCTCAAACTAAGCAAAGCTTGTACTCTAACTGATATACATACATAACATATTTTTTAAATGTATACTTAGATATTACCTAATACTAGATATAGAACAAACACAAACACAAACGTTCATCACATGAATGTTTGCCGTAGGTGGGAATGGAACCCACGCACCCAAGCGCAGAAGGCAAGTTCACTACCAACTGGACCCCTGGGCCCTGATTCTGTAACTACAAACACGCACGTAACGCGCCGTGTTAAATTTACCTCTAAAAGTTGATCTTTATTCCTAGGGAATAGAGTCCAAATTTTAAGAGGTTAACTTAGCGTGGCGCGTTACGTGCGTGTTAAAGTTACGTTTGTACCCTAAAATGCTAGCAGCACTTGGCAACCTGCCAAGCTGCCCACGGCCACCGAGCCTTCCCAGGCGAGCACCCTTCCGTCCGCGGCGATCAACAGACTATTGGACAACGTTTAATTTTTTTTACTTCCTATTTTTATTGGTTTAAATTGAAAAATAGTTGATAGTTTTTTTTTTTATATTTTTTATTGGATAATCTCCAAATGGTTTTCGAATTTTTGACTCTTTGCAAAAATGAAATGTTGTCCATTCCCGACCTTCAAGATAAGCCACCGCCTTCCAAGCTCACGACCATTGTTTTTTTATATTTAAATAACTCAAATTATTTATCTTCTATACTAATATTATAAAGAGGAAAGATTTGATTGTTTGTTTGTTTGTTTGTAAAATTTGAAAAAATCTTTCACTGTTGGGATGCTGCACTATCCCCGGTTGACATAGGCCATATATCCCGGCTTCGCCCGTGCGAAGCAGGGGCGGCCTACTAGTTGACAATAAAAACGTACAAATTCCATAAACATTTCTCTTAGAAACTGTTAAACTAAAATATATTTCCTAGTAAAAATAGGAATAAAAAAAAACTGGTAACTAATTTATTATCTCTTATGTTAAAGACTTCGAACGTTTGTTTTCCGATTACTATTTATCTATCTTGACCCTAGTTAGTATTGCAACGAGGCATTTACACTATTTCTAGTTTGTATTAGTGAAAACATGTTTTTGGCTTTTGTGTAACAGTTTATCTCATATCTACCGTCTTAATTACCAGCTGTATATTTTCCTAGTAAAATAAAATAAAAAACTAATTTAATAAATACAACAATGTTTTGGATTATCTGTTAATTATATGCTTAATTTGTAATAAAGAATAAAGAACAACTTGCTTTTAAAATATGTCAACATCATAATATTAGTATGTCATTCAAATTGTCATAATAATCATCGTGTATATCTGTGGGTTTATTGTCCATATCCCATTGGTCAATTAAGTTTTCACAATAAGTCAAAAACACTTTGTCACAAATAATATCAAAATCATTGTTGGTGGAAAGTATAGTGCATTGAAGTGGCGGCGGGGCGGGCGGGAATCAGCGGAGACATGGAGCGTGCCACAATACGGCTGTGATCCACGTGGAAAAACTTGGGCGATTTTCCACGCCTATTAGCCGGAAACCCGGGTTTGTCTGGCACGAACAAAGTGCACAAAAAATTATGCAGATGCAAGGAGTCCACCGATCATCTCTCATCTCTGAGCACCAAAGTTTAATTTCTTTAGCTTCAAACCTAACCTACCCTTTGTATTGTTTTGAACTTTGTAACTGTACTTTTAACCCTTTCTTTTGATCACTTGCTTCCACTACACTTCACTTGAGGTGGGTACTGTTCCACTTATTCAGCCAAAGAACGCGCGTCTTTTTATTGCCTAATACAAAGCAAAAGAACAAAACAAACCCTTGGAAGGTAACAAGGATCGTAAAAAAATAGGCGCAAACCACGTTGAATGAGAAATTACCAAAGAGCCATGGAAGTCCGAATAAGAAGACGAGTAGACAGCTGACGGAAGCGCAACGGAATGCCTCATTAGTGCTGCTGTGGCCATGGTTCTGAGACTGGCGGGTGCCAAACACGGAACGCACTATCAGCACGAATAGCGTCCAGTTTGTTAACAGCATCAGGGTGATTGGTGCGTACACCGCCAGCCAGAGTGCCAAACCTGAAGGATAGCAGAAGGCTCCACTCGGAAACTTATCTTCGTATTGTAACGCATAGGGATCCGGGGTGACCGAGAGAAGGATCCCCACTACAGCACAGGGAGCCCCCCAAGCAAAAGCTGATGCTCGCAACAGTTTGTGAGAAGCATCCTGACTAAATACTAACACTAGCCTTCTATAAGCTAAGACTGCGGCTACTAACATCCAGCAAAATGAGGATAGCACAGAGTAGTGCAATGCTACACCAGTCAACAAACACATAATATTGTTCTCTTGGAATTGAGCGAACACGACAACAAGGAAACAAATAGACAGAATCAATATCGATATGCATAGTTGAAGCCAGATTTTGTTGCTGTAATCTCGCCTCCAGGAGCGGAATAATGCCGCAGTTAGGCCGATGAGTAACAACCCTAATATTGAGACACAGCATCCAATGATAGAAAGTATCTCGAGCGCAGTCTCATTTTGTTCAGAAAACACGGTACGAGGAACGAGAATCTCGGCAAAATGTGTTAAATGATCGCAGCGACAGGTATCTAACAGACCTGCCCGCGAGGCTCGGATGAAAGTGCAGCCTTCTTGAGACCAGTTGCCGGTGTTGTCATCGTTGAACTGCCAGAAGGCACAAGATCGGCTCTGGTTGCGCTCTAACTGGTGTGTTAATGGCATCATGTGGATGTCAATCACCTGTTGACAAAACGATATTTTGTAATGATGTGAAGTCTTCTAACGGATTACTATACCAAATGATGATTGTACTATTAGTTTAAATAAAAATTATCACAATAAATCTTTATGTGATCCAATTACTGAACTCTATTCACGACCTTGGTGTCTGAAGTATTTGTTATTCTTTGGCAAATTTTACTTTTGATAGATGAAGAAATATTTTTTTTGCTGAAAGTGATTTATCATTATACAAATTAATATTATTATAAAGTGCCGATTACTCTCAGTAACAAATGTGTCTTCCCTAAAAACACGGTCATTCTGCAGCACCAAAAAGGTACGCAAAGGCCCCTTGGGAATGTGACTTACCTCTCCTGGTGAAAACTCAATAAGATTCTCGACATTGATGCTGAGCACCCTGCTGTTGACGGTGTAGTGCTCGTGTCCTCCCTGAAAGGCGCGGTCGTTCCGAAACACCAAAAAGCTGATGCGTCGACTGGAGGAGGACACAGAGTCCGGAAGGTACACTACCACTTCGTTTTCATCTGTTGATAATTGAGTCGAGTTGAACTCTGAAATAATAAACAGTCTATCAGAATTTATCATTTCTAGCAAACAACCAAGATAACTGGCAGATAATCTTAAAATGCTCATTCTGATAGGAAAGGGAAGGTGGAGGTGGGTAGGCAAAATAGCGAGAGGTTATAAGCCTAAACATAATAATTATATAATCTTATTGAAATATTCATGGTGCTCAGCAATTAACATTAAAAAAGGAAGAAGAGGAATAGACGATTCCGTGGAAAAGGCCCACACATTATTATCTATTATTCATTTATTCAATTAAAATGCTAATGTTTAGCTAAACGATTGTTTGAAATACTCAATCTGAAAATTGTACTAAGTAAGTAAAGTTTTCTACTGAGAAATATATTTGGAAATTTGAAAGAAACGATTCAATATAGGGGTACTGATGCTGTTCAATATTGTAGCATATTATCATCTTAATTGCAAAATGTGTCAGTGTGAGCAGAGGATGTTGTTACCTCTAATGATCTCAAAGGTTTCATTGGTAAATGTGTCAGTTTCCCTGACCGCGACTCGCAGCCCCCTGACCGGTGCCTGCGGCTGTGCATCGGCGACCAGCAACGCAATGTTCTGTCGCACGGTGAAGGAGTCATTTAACCCGTTCAGATCTATCCTCGCGCCAATATCGTCAAGTAGGTGCAGCAAGTACCCTGTGATGTTCGTTTTGTGTGTGAGTTCCTCTTGCAGAACTAGAATTTTGTCTACCTGAAAAATGTTTTACACGCTTTTATTAGTATGACTTGTAATGTTACCAACTAACGAACTATACTGTAAATACATTTGGAAGTGGGTGATTGTGTCAATGGCGTGAAACGTACCCCAAGTGAAGCTTTGGTTAAGTCCTACCTAGCAGTGGGCAGGTGTTTCAAGAGAAAGAGTTTATGTGAGTATAAGTTAAGATTTAATCAGTTAAATCGTCGAAGAAAGAATTTACAAGCGAGACTGACAGAGGGTCGTGTGCTCGGAAGGTGATGTTATAAAAAACGTGTTGGTCCCTTGTTAGGAGACTTAGCTTGAAGAGCGTGGGCGCCGATGGCCGCGTGGCTCGACGCGGCTCGTGGCTCGTAGGAAGTTCAGCTGGGGCAGCGTAGCTCAGGGACAGCTCCGTGTGCGGCTAGCGATCAGGTAGACCGGCAGCGTGGCTCTGCAGCGTGGAGAGAAGTTCTAGGGCGCGGCCGGAGTATGGCCAGCGTGGCTCGGCAGCGTGGTAGAAGTATGCCCGTAGACCGGCGGAGTAGCGTAGGGCACCTTATGGTGGCGAGATAGCTCGTGCCGGGGAAGAACCCTGGAATGCTTCGAAGAACTACGCATCAGGAGTAGCACGATAAGAGCCGCTCGGTCACACCGCGTGAGATTCCGAAGATACCGGCAGATCGGGACAGGCGCCCATAAGTCTCACGTGGCGTGGCACCGGCGTTATAACACAGTTTTTGATCGGAAGGATCCAAGATTACAGAAGGCTTGAAGAGCTTAACACAAATCGTAGAACAATGTAAGTACAGCAGTCGCGCCTATATTCGCGAAAGTAGCACGAACACAGAACGCGGCTTGCACTGTTAATGCAGTCCAAAATGACTGCATGATAATTTTACTGACAAATAAATGATCATCATTTATTTGTCGAGACAGATTACACAATTAACACTTTTGAAAACACAAATCCTAAAAATACTTCACGACAAACTATGGTCAATTGTACGGGGTTTGAAGTAGTAATTTTATAGTTATTTAAGAACGACTTTCACTTGGAAGTATAGCGGCACGAATAGGCAGAATTTATGGCCGGAGGGGCTTACATAGACTAATTCTTCTGGAAGGAATCGAGAATGTACGTACCTGCTAAGTTTTAATGTGATTTTTAGAAAACTGGAGGTTTTTTTTGTTTTTTTTCTTCTTCCCCGTATTGGGGCTTTTGGCTCCGCATGATTGACGCAATTGCCATATACAAGTCTTATGAGTTTTGGTTTTAGAATTTAAAGGTAGGGAAACGATACGCGATAATTAGGATTTAGTAAGGATTAGGATGGACGGATCAGAGGAGTGTAAAAGATATAGAAATATAAATAAAATTTAAAGTTTAATGTTATTCAAGATGATAAAATTAGATAGAGAATGATAGATAGAAAAGGAATTGCTACTGAGAAGAGACTGTATATTATTAGGCAATGGAACACGGAGAGATATCAAGTCATCGTAAAAGGAAACATGGTCATGTAAAGGACAGGAGAAAAATATATGGTCCAGATCCCCATAATCACCACATTCGCACTGCGGACTATCTATGATGTTAAACCGAGCAAGGTGGACGGGACAAGTGGTATGCCCAAGACGCATCCTGATCAAAATCGTTGATGGCACCTTGCCAAGGTTTAAAACAGAGAACCACGGCTTATTGCGAATGACCGGTTGTATACTAGCATAATATTTTCCTTTATACATGCTACTATCCGCCCAGACTGCTTTCCAGGAATCCTGGAGGTGCAGTCTGGGAAGTGCAGCCAGGTCGTGAGTATAATTTTTATACGGAAATAAATCACCACACACCACAGCCTCATTGGCAAGTCTGTCTACTTTTTCATTACCAGTAATCCCACAATGGCTAGAAATCCATACAAAGTTAATAATTAAGTTTTTAAGAGTGCATAGATGAAGTTATTCTCTGGCTTCTATTATAAGAGGATAATGTGACTTGGTTTTAAAAGGAAACTTCAACAACGCCTGTAAAGCACTCATGCAATCGCTAATGATAATGGTTTTTTTGAGCTCTCAAACTAGCACATATGCTATAGCTTTAACAATGCCAAGACATTCACCTGTAAATACTGACATTTCAGGAGGACATTTTATTTTTTGTACAATACCATATTGAGCATGGTAAACACCCACACCTACGCATTTATTTGGTGAATGTTTTGAGGCATCCGTATAAATGTGGTGCCAATAGGGCCATTTATCGTTTACAGTGAATTTAAAATACGCGTTAGCATTTTGTTTATCAATATTTAAATTAAGGCAAACTATTGGAGGTTGTATTAATGCTTCATAATTGCAAGTAAATATACTAAGAGTTCGAGATTGATGCGTTGGGGCATGTAGTGCCTTAAACTTAGTTAGGCTTTGCACTAAGCAAGGGAGGGATTTATGCTTCCAGTAATTTGAAGACGCAGTTAAATCAGCAAGAAGGTGGAGTTTTGAGATCAAAGGACTATTAGAAAACTGTGATACGCGATAAAACAGACGATCTGATAGGAATTGTCGCCTCAAATGAAGAGGGGGTTCAGAACATTCCACTTGTAGCGCATTTAGTGGACTAGACTTCATAGCTCCGGTGATTATTCTTAGTGCTTTGGATTTAATGTTATCCAATTTCTTAAGGCCAGCTACACTACTAGGCCCCAGCAAGAAGGTCCCATAGTCAAGAACGCTTCGTATTAGCGCGTTATAGAGGAGCTTCAAAGAAAAAGGATGTGCACCCCACCAAACACCAGAAAGGCACCTTAATAAATTTAAAAGTTTTTCACACTTTGTGGCAATATACGTACAGTGTGGTAAGCCCGTAAGTTTCGAGTCAAGGCAAACGCCCAAAAACTTGTCATCAGATACTGATGGAATTAAATTTCTATCATAATGTACAAAGACAGCTGGTGGAATTCGTTGACGTGTAAAATGAACCACAGAACTCTTAAGGGGAGATATGCTTAGTCCATTTTTCGCTACCCAATTTTTTAAATAATTTAAAGCTCGTGATATTTGACAGTGAATATCTCCAATCGATGTGCCTGTGGCGTATAAAACAAGATCGTCTGCATATTGTAACATATTAACTGAGCCGTGTAGAGATGATTCCAAGTCATATGAATAAAAATTAAATAGGATGGGACTTACAACTGAACCTTGCGGCAGACCTTTCCACACGAGCCTGCATTGATCTAGTGCTTGATCTAACTTTATTGTTCTTCCTGACAGGAGATTAATTATAAAGCATGAAAGAATATCAGGGATATTTACTTTATGAAGTTTTGATTTCAGGATATCAAGAAGAACATTGTCATGAGCTGATTCTAAAAAATACTGCTAGAACTGATTCATTCCACGGAAATGCGATTCTAATATCTGTGACAAGTGTACCCACACTATCCAATGTACTTTTGCCTTTTCGAAAACCTGTTCCAAACCGTTTTGAACAGCTAGCAAAGATGTAAAACACCATAGTTGTTCACTACAGTTATTTAATTATTAACGGGATATTTACTGGGGTAAGGTAATATCCCGTTAATAATCATATAACTGTAGCAAACATGTGTTACTTCCCTGCACATGTACTCTGCAAAGAAGCTCACTTTAGTATGAATGCACACACTGTTCTGGTAGTTAATGATGGTTCAACATACCTGGGTAAAAACTTCTTGGATGTCTTGGAACATGAAGGGGTCGGTGTTGTTTAAAAGTTTTTCTGAATTGGTAATCACTAGCGCCAGTGTATCCTCTGGCTGAAAACAAGAGAAGACGCTTGTTAACATAGACTATCAAGATAAATATTAGATTACAAATAGGGAGCCAAATATTAAGGGGGCTCTCAAAAATCAACTCAATTACCGTGAAACTTACAGGTGGTCTCGTAGGTGGCAGAGTGGTTTCCGTCGTGGGCTGATTAGTAGACTCAGTTGTGGTGGGTTCCGGAGATGGTGGAGGGCGTGGAGAGGTCAGCGGGGGAGGTCTCAACGGAGAAGTGGCTGTCAACACCTTGTTTGACATCGTCGACTCTTTATACGTGCTCTCTGTCACTGTAGTAACTTCAGGGTCCGTTACGTTAGCTGAGGTAATGTTGAAGTGCTTTTTTTCTGGGCTACTCGAGTAATAGCTCCTGTCGTGAGGCCTGGGTTCACTCTGCAAATGTTAGTTGGATTATTTAGAACTTACACCATTTTGTGTAGTACAGAGTATATACCTACTTGCAAGAAATGGACATGGCACAGTGTCACACTTCCCACCCAATAAAACAACAGGTAATAATCAGATTAGTCTTTCTTCTTGTTCAAGGAGTTCAAAAGATACTCGTAGGTTATCTTTTATAAATATTGTGATCATCTAAAATTATTTAGTATTTGGGCTTTGGAAAGTATGGCCAACGTGAGTTGTTTTCTTATAAGATGTAAGTGCATTGTAAATGGACGCGAGCAGCAGGTTTTTAAAAAGAAACATAAAACTACCGTGTATGTAATGTCCGGGATCTCTCTCAGTGGCGGGATGGTGGGCATGAGTGGAGTTACGTCAACGACGTCGACTGCCGTGGCCGTCTTGACGGTCTCCAAGTAGCATCCATCCTGTGGAGTGATGATCGTTTGGACGCCATCATTGTAGTCTCCCATGCACTTGTACAACTTGCACTCTGGCGTTGAGAAGTTCATACCTGGAATGATAATTATAAATTTAATGTAAAACGCCAGAGAGAGAGAGAGAGTAAAACGTGAGAGTAATTGGTGCTATTCACTGACTCAAATCACAAACTCTTAATAAACGTAGGCCTGGAATTTGCTGCACACGTGTTATTATCGGAGTATTGTGCATGATGTTACGTGGGGCTTGAAACAGTTGGTTGGATTGGGGTTTGGTAGATCTTTAGAGCTATAATATGCCAAAAGTCTCATTATATATCTCCATAAAAATATCCTTATAACTTTTAGATGTGTTTCTTTGTCATGTTATTGTTGATGTTTGCTGTTTTGTTTGTTTGGTAAAGAAGGAGAATTTTTGTTATGATGGTTGTGTTAATGAAAATATAGCCCTAAGTTTACAATTACGAATATCGATTTATTATAATCTTAATGGTATTGTACCTCATAAAACATTAATCGGTTATTCATAACAAATGGTCTGTTTTACACAATGGTACATAACCTCTACCCTCGAACGCCGAGCGTTAAACATCTATCTTACTTCGTCACTCATATTTAATTTAATTAATTGATTTAAATCACATCTTCAGTGCAGTAATTGTGTTAATTCGGAGGAATAAACTACTATCCACATTTTGCAGTGATAAAAATCTTTCTATAGTACTTTTTAGTGATAATTACTTTCATCATCTAAAAATTTACAAAAAAGTGCAAATTATTGTTAATATCGTGTAAGCGACGCTTAGTGCATGGCGCTTACGCCCTTCTGGGCGTGAACTGAGATATGTCCGCTGCTAGTTGTACGCTGCGCATCGACGCGTTCCGTCAACTTCAAATCAATGCACGTTTGTTATTTACTACAGTCGCAGCAATGAATGCTCAAAAGTGCGCAGCGTGCCCTAATCAATTGAAAAGAGTGTATTTCTTGTTATGTTGCCGTTGTTCTGATAAATATCATTACACCTGTTTGAACTTCAGCAAGCAAGAATACAGTGTGTTCACGAAGGAGTTTAAGTTATCGTGGGTGTGTGCAAGGAACCTAAGTGCGGAGATAACTCTAACACACCGATCCGTTCGGCATCCTCGATGCAAAAACCGGCATCGGTTGAAGCGACAGTGCGTGCGTCGACCGAGCCGGCCGCTGTAACTTCTGACTCCGAGTGCGATAACGTCACTCTGCGCTCAAGACCTCGCAGCAACTGTAGCTGTTCTTGTATTTCAGCTGACAGCATCCGCGATATAATTAGGGAAGAGCTGGACAGGAAATTTAACAATCAGTTAACTGATATCCAGATAAAACTAACTAGTTTCGAAGAGTCTATCGCAGCTTTCCATACACAAAACGACATACTTTGCCAAGACAGCGAGTCGCAGAAGGTTTTAATCACGGAACTACAAAAAGTTAACGAGGGTTTGCGTGAGGCTACCAGTAACTTGACTCAACGCTTACACTTATTGGAACAGCTCTCGCGCACCAATAATATCGAGGTGCAGTGTGTTCCAGAGAACAAAACAGCTGCGCCCGCCGAACTTCGTCCAGTACCGGCCCGCGTGATCAAACACTCGCACCAGACCCAGAAAAACTGTCACGTTAGTTCACCGCGCGACACCCGCCCTGCACCTGATGCCGTTGTCTCGCTCGATACACGCGATACATCAGTAGCAAACAGATCCAACCAAACATTATTTTTATCCAAATCTGAACCACCAACTGCAACGAATGATGGTAAAAATTGGACTGAAGTGCGACACAAGAAATCACGCCAGTCGTTATCGCTTCGCTGTGTCGGTGGGCCGACTGTGACGTCACTGAAACCGGCCGAGTCTCTGAAACATTTCCTCTTATGGAATATGCTGTCGGAATTGAATGAAATCAAGCAATACCTGGGTGAGATTTGTCCGGACAGAGCAGTCACAGTACTTCAACTCAGGACTACGAATAGCTATAACTCATATAAAATTGGTGTACCTGAGGACTGCTTTGAGAAGTGCTTTTCAATAAATATTTGGCCTGAAAACGCACGAGTCAAGAAATGGATCAAGTACCGACAGCGCTTTCCTGCTTCGGACGGCCAAACATTTCTTCACGGAGTCGGCGTGCAGTGATGCGTGCGCCGCTGTACCTAAGCAGTCTTTTAAATTTTTTTACCAAAATGTTCGCGGTTTGAAGACGAAGCTCCGCTCATGGTATGCCAGCATGCTACTCTCCGATCATTTGTTCGTGGCTGCTACTGAAACATTCCTCGACGGCTCGGTGGAGGACGCGGAGGTGGTGCCTGATGGCTGGACGCTGCTCCGCCGCGACCGCGCGACGCCCTGCGGCGGCGTGCTGCTCGCTGTGAGGCCGGGGATTTCCGCGCGCCGACGACCCGAACTCGAGTCCGACCTTGTAGAAGATCTGTGGGCTTCACTCACTTACCATGGTATCTCGTTTAACGTTTGCGTGGTATACATAAAGCCTAAGGCCGCTGATTCTGTATATATGGATGTTTTCAGCACCATTGAAACTTTCTCTTTAAGTAATTCAAATAGTAATTTTTTTATAATCGGCGACTTAAATATGAAATAGCGCTTCAACCAACATTAAGCATTATTATTGTTATTTTTTGACGTTTTGTAATGTAATTGATTATAATGACGTATTTAATTCACACGGCGGCATTCTTGACGTAGTGTTGGCGCAGGAGTGCAGTGATGAGGCGTCGCGGGCAGTGCGCGTGCAACGCGCCGCCGACGGGTTCGTCCCACTCGACGCTCTTTACCACCCCGCGCTCGAGACAACGCTCGCTCTGCGACTGCATAGTAACAGCTCTGTTAAACTCCAGCCGAGTAACATTGAATCGACACGTGACTGGAATTTCAATAAAATTGATACCACTTTTAAACTCATTGCTGGCCGAGACCTCGTGGGCACCTGTACTAGAGTCCTGTGACATTTGCACTGCTACCGATGCTTTCTACAATATTATGTATTCGTTGTTCGATATGTCAGTGCCTAAAAATAATAGGCAACTTGCTAGACGCAATAGGTACCCCGTATGGTTCGACGCAGACATTATAAAAGATGTTCGGCGCAAAGCTAGATTACATAGAGCCTGGCTGGATACAAAATGTAGCACGGCTTATAGGTTGTTCTCAGGTTTTCGTTCTAATTTAAAGCACCGTATTTCTAAAGCCTACAAGTCTCATATGGATCATATCGAAGAGAATCTACAGCTGAATCCACAACATTTCTGGAAACATGTACACAATCTTAGGTCCAAGGGTGGTTTCGAACTCTGTGTGTCGTATAAAGGTAAAATGTGCATTGGTACAGAAGCGGCTGAAGCGTTTGCTAGCTACTTCTCTAGTGTCTATTTGGATGATATACCTGAGTTAAGCGTCGATGCATGTTCTGAACAAGGGTATCTTGGTGGTTATGTTAGCACACCTGTGGTGTCCCCAACAGATGTTGAGCGCGGTCTCAATAAACTTAAATCAGGCATCTCACCTGGTCCGGATAATGTTCCTAGTTTCATCCTCAAGACTGGCAAGAAACATTTGGTGCATCCGCTTTGTCACATACTAAATCTTTCGCTTAAAAATGGAAAATACCCCACGCAGTGGAAATTATCCAGAGTGACCCCTATTCCTAAAGCAGTAAAATAACTTTGGTGGAAGAATACCGGCCAATAGCAATTCTTTGCGCACCGGCGAAAGTATTTGAGTACATTCTGCACAAGGATATATATAGACAAGTAAGACACCAGATAGGTGAAGAGCAGCATGGTTTTAGGCCGGGCCGCTCTGTTAACACTAACCTGCTGTGTCTTGTCGACTATATTTCCGATGCCATGGATAGGGGATCGCAAGTCGATGTCATTTATTTCGATTTTCAGAAGGCTTTCGACAAAATCGATAACGACATATTACTGCGCGAACTCTGTGACATTGGTTTCAGCCCCAGTTTGCTTAATTTTTTTGCTGACTTTCTTAAGGACCGGAGTCAATACGTAAAGCATGGCACTCATACTTCTAGACCGTATCATACTAAATCCGGTGTGAGTCAGGGTTCCATCACCGGACCGCTACTCTTTCAAATTATGGTTCACAAGATAGCTAGAGTATTGTCGACTGCCAAATGCTTATTGTATGCTGACGATCTTAAGCTTTTTCTAGAGATAAAATCCCCCCGTGACTGTCTTAGTTTACAAAATGACATAAATCAAATATTTAATTGGAACGTGACAAATAAAATGATATTTAATATTAATAAATGCAATTGTATGACCTTTGATCGCAAAAAGAAACCAATCCACTTTGACTATTATTTAAATAATTTGCCTATTAACAGGGTATGCACTACCAAGGATTTGGGGGTAAACTTCAATCGTAGCTTGACGTTTCACGACCACATATCTGATCTTGCAAAGGAAGCTTACCGTCGTTTGTGCTTTGTTCTGCGTAATGCCCGGGACTTTGAAAACCCGCAAGTTATCAAAACCCTTTATAATTCCTTGGTAAGGAGCAAACTTGAGTCGGGTGCATGTGTCTGGAATCCTTATCACGTCGCCTACACGCGAACACTCGAGAAGGTCCAAAAAGCTTTCTTGTGATCGCTCTACAAGAAGGTTTATGGATACTATCCATACATGTACCCGACCAAGTTCTTGCTCGGCCAGCTTGGGTATAACTCACTAGAGGTGAGGAGATTAACCGACCAGCTCACTGTCTGCTCTAAGGTGCTCAGAGGGGCAGTCGATTCTATAGACCTGCATAACCTCCTATTAGGGTTGTTTGTGCCGGACGAACCCGGAGTCCCGGCAAACAGGCGCGGTCAGCGGCATGACTTATTTTACATTAACAGCGGTCGCACGGTGGCGCGCTCTATGTCGCCTTTAATTCGCGCCCGTCGCCACCTCAATGCACTCCTCACCGCCAACACTGAACTTGACATTGTATTTGATAACTGGAAGACCCTTATTGCATCTTTCCAAACATATTCTGAAAGTTTAATTGACCAGTGGGATAGATGCAATAAGACTAACCCTGACTTTGATGATTATTTGGACTTTTAGTGTGTTTTTGTTTCTCTGACATTTTGTAATTTGTTGACTGGGATTATTCTTAATTGTTATTGACATTTGTAAAATTATTGACATTTGTATTTTATTCTTTATTATTTGTGAGCTTGTTTTTTTTGTAATTAATTTAATTCCTTTCTTAATTTTATTGATATGCATAATTGTTATTTTGTGAGAATTGTGAGATACTAATATAATTGGCTTGACCGTGTTTAGTCTCAATAAATACAATTTAATTTAATTTAATTTAATTTAAATGTAATAATAACTAGTATATAAAAACATTATAAAATAATCACAATGTTCCAAACCTTCTTACAACAATGATATATTTATCTTAGTTATTTTTTTTTCCTGGGCTAGCGCCTTTATTAACTAAACAAAATACAACCTAAAACTAAAACTACAAATACACTTAGACTGCCCATAGACCGTTGAAGGTCTAAAGACAATCCAAATGCTCAAGCCCACTACCAGTTGGCAGCGTACCCAGCATGCTGGCGGCATTACCACGTTGAATGGCAATGCTTATGCGTTGAGCCAGAAACACGCCAGTTAATTACATTGATTGGTGATATGATTAGGTACAAATAGGCCTCATTTAAAACAAAAAATATATTAATATTTTACAAATGAATAAGAATACTTACTAAATCATTAAGCGAGTGAGCGTATTATTATGTATATAGTGGTATAAAAGTGTATTTAAAGGTCCTAAAGTAGAGTTAGAAATAAAATTATCCAAGAAAGAAGTAAAATATCCGACATATGCATTGGCGGATCCATGGGGGGCCATGGCCCCACCCCACAAAAACACCCAGCAATTCCATACATTCGACTCAACTTTTCGATTTGATTCAGGTGCACTTTTACACAGCATACTCATACGTACCTATATTTTATCAGGAAAGAGTTTTTTTTATCAATATTCGAATTTCTATTTCTAGTTCTCAGTTCATATTTAGAGATAAATAACAAGCTATAAGCATAGACTTAGAATCACTAGTAAGCCACCCCGTAACCACTTCCATTTGGAATTTTGAAATGAACATAAGTCCTTAACGGCCGGCTATCCGAGTCGCGTAGGCAACAAAACGCTCCCTCAGCCCCCGTCAAGTTATAGCGACGATGTATATTGCCGGGCTAGAGTCAGGACGCCCGCGGGGGGAGTGCAACGACAAAAACGAACATAGGTCCGACCTCGATGACGCCTGGCGCGGCACTCGGCACTGAACGGCGAACGCGGCGCGCGCAAATTCTTGGGACCTTTTTACGGTTTTAACTTTATTAAAAAACTAAACTATTCACTATGAAAATTCTATCCAAATAAATGTTTTTTGAATAAAATTGCCTTTTAGCACATGCAATTTCCAGGTTGTTACGAGCTTTCATTAGAACATAAAACGAAAAAAATTTACTGAATCGACTTTGTTTCAGATTTTTTTTGATCCAGGAAAGTTTATTCTATCGTGTTTTAAAGTAATTACCTATCGACTGATCGTAATGTAAGTGTAAACTCAAGGGTTCGTCTGAAAACTGGCGCTGATAATCCTTAACTTTCAGCAATTATGCCAAAACTGACCCATTCGACACTGATTGTATCCTTTAGATATACGTTTTTGTAAAGGTGTCGAATAAAATTTATTTTCTTTCTTCTTTCCTCCTTTCTATTTGGCTATTACTTTTTGTAAGTATGCACTCACCCAGACTGAATTTCTTTTCCTTGTCGCAGTAGTAGACGGGTCTCATATACTCTATGACTATGCTCTCCCACTGGCCCGGCTTCACGGGCTTCATATCCGGGTGCAGTTCCACGTGTAACAGGGCAGTCTTCGCGTCCAGGTACAGGCGCTTGAGCTTCTTGTTCTGGACGATGTTTTTGTCTTCCCAGTGCAGACCAGGGTGCTCGTTTCTGAAATATTTTTCTAATGGTGATTTAATTTAATTTAAGTTTTACGTGTATCAGGGAAGTACGCCCGTCCATGTACATGTGCTTGAACTTATAGAAGACGATGTCTGAGTCTTCCCAGTGCAGACCAGGGTGCTCGTTTCTGAAATATTTTCTAATGAAGATTTAATTTGCATACATTTCAAAAAATCTTACTGCAAAACTGCACCAACATTATTTTTCGCTTTTTTATGCAAAACTTGTGTTTCTGTTGTTGTTCAAAGTGTTTGTGCTGTGCTGCAAATGCGTTTGTCTATCTCCAACGACAAAATGAAGCAAGGATACTCATATTTATAAATGTGTAGGTACTTGATTAAGTCCACATTAAGAAAAAACGCAGCGTACCTACGTAGGCCTCCCACTAGATGGATCGATGATATTTTGAGAGTCGCTGGCATCCAGTGGATACAAAAGACAGGGTGTCGTTCAGTGTGGAGGTTAAAGGTGAGGCCTATGTTCAACAGTGGACTTCTTCTGGCTGGTGGATGTTGATGAAAGAAAAAAATATGTGCAAAGCTCAGTTTCACAGTACTACTGGAGTTTCATCATCATCATCACATATCATGTCCCAATGACACACAGGCCTTAGAAGTAAAGGTAGATTAAATAGACATTAAGATAGGTACCACGTAAATTACTATAATGCGCAAAGCACATTTTTTGTTACAAACGTAAGACATGTGAAGGCCTGTAACCCTAAAAGAAACGCAAACCAGTTTATATATTATGTATTTTGTATGTAAGAATCAGATTTACATTGAATTTTCACCTGAAAACTCATCCACATATAGTGTATTTGTACTATTTATATAGAAGGAGAGGTTTAAGCTACCGACAATAGAAGAAAATAGCCGAGTCCGAAGGAAATTATGATTTTAATGAAACGAAAAATTTAGATAAAAGCGAATGACAATTCTTTTGAAAAAAACAATGTACTTTTATTTTCTACTTTTTACACACCAGCGCCACCGTCGTGGAAATCTTGAATTAACTTCACGAAGGTTGGCACAAGGAGTACAAGTACGGATGGCGAGTCCATTATGTATATTCAATATCGTGTACTTATATAATTATACTACACAACAGATGTTGAGTATTGATTTTTTGTTTGCATGTATACTTTTGCATATATAAAAAACTTATGATGAATACAAATATAACGAAAATACAGATGCGACTATAATTTGTTGTAATTATGGTTATTAAACATGGAAAATACGCAAGCGATCTCCAAGACCGAAGTCAGGTGGTAGTGTAACTGAAACACACATCAGTTGCGTATGGTTAAATAAACAAAAATATCTAATAAAAAGACAACAGAACAACAACATACGTATGTGCAAATGCAAAAAAAAATGCATTTAAAAAAATACATAGGTGACATAGGTACACCTATCTAAGAGTATTATCATAGAGAAATATACTATACTAGAAGTATTACTAATTAAATTCGTTAGATAACTATTGCTTTTATGCTAATTTCTCGTAAAAATTATTACAATAGTAACTTTCACATGATTCACTTACCTAAAATTTAGTATATCTGTATAGTTATAAGCTCCTTCATTTGACTTGATGTATTCATTGGTATAATACACGTATTCTCTCAGGTTATTGTACCAGGTATCATCCATCAACTTGTTGACTGATGCGTCATTTAACAGATAAGGATCTTCAGATATTAATTTCACAGCATACACATATTTAAGTACCGAAGAAGAGGTGTCAACGTACAATGCCTTATTGGACTCCGAAATGTAGAAGTTCTTTGTATCCGAGTGTGTACACCAATAGTAGCCGTTCTCAGAAGGTGGTATGCTGTAAACGTCTGAAGTGCCAGATGAAACAATCTCAGGCGACAATCTTTCAGGGTAGTATCCAGAAGAATCTGTGAAGCACATTATTTCCTTCACATCGAGCTTTTGATCTACTGTCAGTTTTATTTCGCCGCTGTAAAACAAGTTCAGTGTTATTAAGTTCATCATCATCATCAGCCTTGAGCGACCCACTGCTGGGTATAGGCCTCCCTTTGTTTATGCCACTCTCCCCTGTCTCTCGCTATTCGCATCCACTCGTTCCCGACAGTATTTCTAATGTTATTAAGTTAGTTCATAAAAAAGACTATAACTATTATCAATCAATATTATACAAACCTGTCGATCGTGACAGTCAGCTTGACATGCTTTAATTCATGAGTGCCTGAACCGGCTTCTACGACGCAGTATCTGTAATGCCGAGCGTCGCATCTCACCATAGAGAAGTTCTTGACTGGATCGATCACCACACAGAGCTCATCACCGACGCTCACGTCATCGTCTCGATTTATCTCATCAGTGTTGTTCAAACTCGTGTACGACCAGTCGACGTAGGGACCACCCCCAGGGTACAACGACTTGTAGTCAGTCCATAAAGAATGTCCTTTTAGTTTCGGTAATTTCAAATTTGTATACATTTCATATGTAAATAAGTTGCCGTCACAGCTAACGAACTTGTCCGAGAATTGTTCTGGGTCTTTCTTAAGAGAGTAACAATATTTTTCTGTGCCAGATGTCGGTGCTAGATGAAAGTCTGAGGGGCATTCATCTGCGGCTTCTAATAATGGTAGCTGGATGATAACTATTAGATATAAAACTACATTAACGACGTGCTTTTCTAGACCGACCATCTGAAAATAATAAGAAAATAATTTGTATTAGATACACAAAGCATCACAACAACTTGTTTGAGGACTAGCCGTGTGCCGGATGGGATTTCCTATCGACAACTTCTCATGCAGGATAAAATACTTTCATCATTTCACTGCTGGAACTCATGCCTTCTCTCAGAAAGAGAGGATTGACCCTAATCCAACATCCTGGCCCTGTACATGTTGGTAAATTTAATGTGTTTGAACTTTTGAGGTTCTTGGTTCATACCGGTTTCCTCACGATGTTCTTCCTTCACCGTTTTTTTAATCTATGGCATCGAAAACTTCACGTTCTTTATTTAGGTATTAAATAAGTCATAGGTGCAGGGGCGAGTATCGAACCGGATCAGTCAGATTGTAAAGCCTGCATGCTACCGCTCGGCCATCAACACTGTATAAAATACTATTAAACTTTAGCATAAAACACTTTAACAAACGAATAAACTATCCATGTTATGTAACCCTCCAAAGCAAAATTAGACTGCACCCAGCCTGAACTGCTCGGTTTGGAAACATAAAAAAATAATCTGCGAATGTGCGTTGTCTGTCAGTGAATTTAATATAATTATAAAGAATTTATTACTTTTAAACAGAAGTCTAATAACCAATTTCAAAAATTTCCAGTTTCTATAGAAACTTTCAATTCCTATTTAACCCTTATTGGGGATGAATTTTTAACAATAGTTTCTTAGTGTTTTTCTTTGTTATATAAAGAAAACTGGTACAACATTTCATGCTTTTAGAATCAGTGGTGTAAGCTGTACGATGTTTGTCAGCAACATTTTTGCACACGAGGTTGGCTGACCCCAAACTAAGCAAAGCTTGTAATATGGCTGCCAGAGACTGATATAAGGTAAAGCAGGCAGGTAAGGCTGTTGTAACGGTGTCGAATAAAATTTATTTTCTTTCTTTCTATATACATACATGCTTAAATAGATATTAACACCCAGATATAGAACAAACACAAATGTTTGTCCTAGGTACGAATCGAACCCACAAGAACAAACTACTATTATTACTAATCTACTAATAATATCCTTACTAATATTATGAAAGCGAAGAAAGTAACTCTGTCTCTTTGTCTGGATATTTGTCGCGTTTCCACGGCTAAATGGTTGAATGGATCTTAGTAAAATTTGATAAATAGTTGCTGTATATCACAGAAATGGACATAGAATACTTTTTTGTCGATTTTTTTTTATTATTTTATGAATTCTGGAATATAAACGAAAATAATAGGACATTTTGGCGCTCACAGAATGCATCACAGTATAGAACGTAGTAGTCGAGATCAGTTGCGTTTCACAATGCGATGTTGCCACTAGTCGTGCTGAGAGCAAGGATTTTATATATACCCTAAAGGGCTGAGAGTAAAGGTACTGACAGACGTGCTCAAAAAAAGCATGCTAATAAGCTTGCTTAAAATTAGCATGCTCTGCAAACTGTTCACATTTTCCAGAAATAAGCATGCTTGTTTTAAAGCATACTCCTAAATAGGCATGCTCAAAGCAAGAGCAAACATATTCAGACGTGCTCGGATCACGCCCCCCCTACCCGCGCCTCAGGTAGCATGCTCGAAAATCAAACGTCGTTTGATTTTTGAGCACGCTCTAAATAAGCATGCTCATTACATTACACACGTGCTACTAATGAGCACTTGCTCAATAAAAGCATGCTTTTGTGCTAGTAATGTACCTTTAAGGTACGGACAGACGTGCTCATACGGCGCTGTATCGACTTTTTATTTTATGCATGGGTATAGTTCAAGTGCCGGAGAGTGACATAGGCTACCTTTCATCATCATAATCAGCACCATTTTTCATCACTACGCGGGTGAAACCACGGGACGCAGCTAGTGTATAATTATATAAAAAGACTAGCTGTTGCCCGCGACTTCGTACGCGTAGACTTTCATATAATATTTCAATCCCTTTTTGCCCCCCTTAATTCAGCCCTTTCGCAAAATCCTTTCTTAGCGGACCTCTACACACCATAAATAATCTCCTTGCCAAATTTCAGCTTCGTAATTACAAAACAGTCAACCAAAAATAAAACCCCCATTTCCCCTCCAATTCCCATTGTTCCTTAATCCATACTTTTCGGAAAAAATATACAGTATTTATTTATTTTAAACTATTAACTTGAATACCAAATGTCATGTCCCTAACATTAAAAACAAAAGACTTTCATACAAATGTTTAACCACCATTTGCCACCATTTGCCATTTGCCCCCCTTAATTCAGCCTTTTCGCAAAATCCTTGCGTAGCGAACCTCTAAACCCAATAAGGAATCTACCTGTCAAATTTAAACTTTTTATGTCAAATAGTTTTCGAGATTTCGTAATTATTGAGTGAGTGAGTAAATGAATTTCGCTTTTAGGTATATATAAAAAGATATGAAATTAAAATATATTAAATTACTTATTTCACAAAACTTATCCTCATCATCAGCCAGGAGACATCCACTGCTGAACATAGGCCTCCCCTTTAGAATTCCACACTGAACGACAGCCTGCCATCTGCATCCACTGGATGGCTGTGACTCTCACGATGTCGTCGGTCCAGCTAGCGGGAGGCCTACCAACGCTGCGTCTTCTGGTTTGTGGTCTCCACTAAAGATTATTTCTTCCCCATTGGTTATCGGTTCTTCGAGGGATGTGGCCTGCTCATTGTCACTTCAACTTGCAAATTTTAACAGCTATTTCGGTGACAGCTATTCCGAATTCTATCGCGCAAAGAAATTCCGAGCATAGCTCTCTCCATTACCCACCGTGTGACTCTGAGTTTTTCCAAAAGTCTAACAGTTAAAGACCACGTCTCAGTACCATATGTCATCACTGGCAATACACACTGATTAAAGACCCTTTTCTTAAGGCACTGTGGTATTTTGAACAAAAAAATGTCACGTAATTTCCCGAACGCGTCATTCAAGTTGGATTCATCTGGCAACCTGTGCCTAAGTTGCACATACCTAACCGAACAATCTGTCCAAGACAGTTGTAATGGTCAGCTAATTCAAGAGTATCGTTCTCACTGACTACCGGCACGGGTACAACATGGACATTGGACATAATTTTCGTCTTGTCCATGTTTATTTTAAGACCCACTTGTTGGGAAATGCTACTTAGATCAATGAGCATCGTAGTGAGGTCTTCCAGCGACTCTGTCATGATTACTGTATCATCGGCATAACGAAGGTGAGTGATTTATTCGCCATTGATGTTGATGCCGAATTCGTTCAGGTCTAAGAGCTTGAAAACGTCCTCCAATGCATTCGTGAACAGTTTCGGAGAGATAACAACATCTACATGTCTCACGCCTTTATGCAATTGGATTGGTTCCGTGCTTTCGTCCTGTAATCGGATTGACATGGTGGCGTTTCTATACAAATACTTCAGCACTTCGATATACCTAAAATCGATATGACAACGCTGGAGGGACTGCAAAATTGTAGAACATTTATACAGTCAAAACAGTTCACAAAGCTGAAGAACTTTTATGCAGTTATGTTGCTCTACATAAAAATACAACATAAAATAATTAATTATGTCACTAATATTATAAAATAATGCGAAAGTTTGTAAGAAAATGTATCATCATCATCATCATTTCAAAATATCATGTTACCTTATGATTAAAAAAACTGACATACCGAAAATACATATATATCCATCACTGAAACAATCCAGCTACGCCGTTTTATTTTATACATAGGTGTAAACTAAAATTGCAATTAAATACAATTTTTAAAAGGATTTATGCTCTACTACCATCGCGTGCGCTGAGTAGTGTCGAAGTACTGCTAAATACTGATTTAAATTTACTAACTGGACTAACACATCATTTTTATTTCCTTGCTGAACAAACCTGGATGTAAACGTGGAGATAAATAGACCATATCGCGACATACGTCATGGTATTATTAATAACTAACTGTTTCCCGCGTCATATCGTTCACGAGGTGTTAAAAATTACTTAAGGAAAATCTTGTTTAGGATATGGAAAGATAATTTATTTATTTATTT
Organism: Agriopis marginaria; assembly: GCA_932305915.1. Classification (NCBI taxonomy): domain Eukaryota; kingdom Metazoa; phylum Arthropoda; class Insecta; order Lepidoptera; family Geometridae; genus Agriopis; species Agriopis marginaria. The sequence goes on from OW029919.1 coordinate 1,853,922, forward strand.
AATTTTATTTTATTTAAAAACACATTTTACGTTACATTTCGAGTTAGTAAGTTGTCTTAAAACCTATGTTAGAAAAAAATATGTTATGTTAAATTCGAAAATGCTTGTATCTTTATTGCTTATGGTTGTAAATTTTTTAATATACTAGAGACCTGTAAAAGACTCCAAAGGCTACGTACTATTTGACAGAAGGCTTTTATGGTTTCTAATCACGTGAGCGATTCCTTGCTCTTTGTATTGCTAAAATAACTGACACCATGTATAACATGTAGATTTAATATTGTATGACGTACTTGGAACGTCCGAACGTAAGAGACTTCAGTTTATAACATCACAATGTACCACGTTTGCTACAATAAATATTTTTTAATTTCATTTCATTTCAAAAATACTAGAAACAAAATACGTAAATATATAATGATACTTATAATTTACACGACTCCCGCTCCGGCTCGTTCCTGGTGCAAAGGTTGGCCATTGCCATCCAACGCGGTAACGCAGCGAGTGTTTTGGGTACCTTTGCGCCGGGAACAGTTAGAGGTGGGTTATTTGAATAGATATTAGTTTAGTTGTTGGTGTTATATTTAGGATTTTTTTGACATTTAATAAATATTTACATGAAAGTAAGACTTATTTTTGCAATATAACTACTAACTTGAAGTAATAAAAAAAACAGACAAGTGTGACTTGGACTCGCACTCTGAGGGATCTGTTCAAACTTAATAAATATGTATGTAGATAGTTTATCCATCCTGGTAGTGAGTCTTGATGAAAAATGGTTTAAAAGGTTGGATTATTGATGGACAAACTTAACTTTTTAGTTGGCAAACAGGCGCTTCCATACATACCAAATACAAAATGTAAGTAAATGTAAAAAAATTAAATGTAATAACTTTTTTTATGTGATGTAACTTGAAACAAACAACTCGTCTTTAGGGTTCGTCGTTTTTAGGGTTCCGTACCCAAAGGGTAAAAAACGGGACCCTATTACTAAGCCTACGATGTCTGTCTGTCTGTCCGTCTGTCCTACCTATTAACGGCTATATCTTTCGAACCGTAATAGATAGACAGTTGAAATTATGTAACGTTACGGCGGATTAACTAACAAATTATAAAAAAAAAAAAAATTAAAACGAAAGGAGTGGGTCTCCATACAACAAACGTATTTTTTACGTATTTTTATATTAGCTCTAATGTAAAAACGATAATACGTACAAGCGTCCAACTTAGCACGATTTTAGTACACACTCTATAGTGTAACAACAAATAATAAATAATGGCCAAGTGCGACTCGGTGACAAGTTTCTGTTCATTACAAAGTTATAATTGGTAATTTCGTTTTTGAATTTGTGGTGGAACGGAACCCTCAGCGCGTAAGCCCGGCTCGCACTTGGCTGGTTTATATTATACCAGCGACCCACCCGCCCGGCTTCGCACGGGTGTAATTTACGTGCGAAGCCGGGGCGGGTCGCTAGTTATACATATAAACCTTCCTCTTGAATCACTCTATCTATTAAAAAAACGCTTCAAAATTCGTTGCGTAGTTTTAAAGATTTAGCGATTTGCGTAGTGATACTGGGTGACTCCAAAAGAACTAGAGTCACCGACATAGCTGTTAAAATTTGCAAGTTGAAGTGGCAATGGGCAGGCCACATCGCTCGAAGAACCGATAACCGATGGGGAAGAAAGGTCTGGAGTGGAGACCACGAACCGGAAGACGCAGCGTAGGGAGGCCTCCCACTAGATGGACCGACGACATTGTGAAAGTCGCGGGCATCCAGGGGATGCAAAAGGCAGGCTGTCGTTCAGTGTGGAGGTTAAAGGGGGAGGCCTATGTTCAGCAGTGGACGTCTTCTGACTGATGATGATGATGACTGGGTGACTGGTTAGATAGTGTAAATAGTAATTATCATTGTACTCATCATTATGAACAACTTTTACATACGTTACGTGGGTTCTTCCTCTCTCCTGTTAGGGGAGGTAGGGATACAACTTCAGACTGTAGAGTCTCCTGCTGTGGCTGGGCTCTGGGGCACACTGACCCCAGGGAATTTTCTTCGAGGGTGCGAGTGCCTTGCGGCGCCTCGAACACCCTCTGTGGTCCGGCGGAAGGGTGCGAGCGAACTCAAGCGACCCTTCAACTTTTACAATAGGACAATAGAATTGTATTTTGCGGAACATCGACTCGAAAGAAGAAGAAGAAGAATAGGACTAACACTGCAATAGCGAAAAATATCTGCTGCTGCAAACATTTCGTAGTGTCAATGAACTTTTTGTGTGGTTTTTTATGGACAGCAGATTTTTTTGAATAATTGGAACGAGTTTATTTAAATTACTCTTATCTATAAAAGCTTGAGGAAAATTCAACTGCTTCTCCAAAATAACAAAACACTACAAATACTAAGTATAAAATTATTAGTTTTGTTTTTCCTCATGTTTACACTAACTGTTAACTTATTTTGAATTATTATATTTTAAACCATATCAACTTATTACTAATAGGTAGATATAAAAATGAATCCCTATTTACCTTGGTCACACCATAACTTAAGAACGACTTTACCGTTTTTTTTTTTTTTTACTTCTGACTAGGCTAACGTAATACATTACGTTATTAATCTTTTATTTAAACAAAAACCCTATTTACCTTGGTTAAGCCATATAAATAAATAAATAAATATCTGGGACATTTTTGCACACACGGTCATCTGACCCCAAACTAAGCAAAGCTTGTAATATGGCTGCCAGAAACTGATATATATACATATATAGGTTTAAATACATACTTAAATAGATATTAACACCCAGACATAGAACAAACACAAATGTTCATCACACAAATGTTTGTCCTAGATGGGAATCGAACCCACGCCCCCAAGCACAGAAGATAGGTTCACTACCAACTGAGCCACCGGGGCAGTCGATATATAAATATCTTGAGAACGACTTTACCGATTCCATTCAAGTAGTTATTCTAAGCCATTAATTTTTTTTCTAGTTTTCTAATACTTTTTAGAAGTTTCTTACGGAAAGAAAAATTTGGAAAACATTAGAAAACTTAACGACGATTTTAACTTCACTCGTTTAACAGTTCTAAGACAGGACGTCTGTCGGGTCAGCTAGTACCTTCATAAATAAGATTTTAATATTTAGAAGTACTAGTAAATTCAACACATATTTTCATTTTAGTAGCTTCTTTGAAAACAGTATTCTAGATATTAAATTCATAGGAAATAGTTTAGTAATAGGACTATATGAGCATCTGTTATAATGCAAAATCAGTCACAATGCTTTAAAAATATTCACACGATAGCTATATACCTATTACACTAGCTGCGCCCAGTTGTTTCTCCAGCGTTATATATACCTCCGTGAAGCAACCTCTTTTGACTTCGATGTTTTTTTTTATACGATGTAATTTATGTCAATGTAGGACTTTTGGCGCCAACTTGAAAAAAACATGTCTGATTATATTATTTTCCTTAACTTCGAGTTTTAAACAGTTTTTTAACAGTCCACTGCTGGACTTTTAGCCTACCCCTGAAAGGGTGATTGGGCCATAGTCCATATCCACCACGCTGGCCCAATGCGGATTGGTGGATTCACATACGCCATTGAATTTCTTCTGCGTACGTATGCAGGTTTCCTCACGATGTTTTCCTTCACCGAAAAGCCAGTGGTATGAAAATCCGTACATTAGCTCCAAAGAGCTCATTGGTACGGGCCCGGGGTTTGAACCCGCGACCTCACGCTTTCAAGTCTAGCGGTCTCCCAAATGGGCTACCACGGCTTACTGGCAGAAATTGGTGGTTTAAAACAATTCTAACAAATAAAGTTCGGTAATTGTAATGTATACAGTTTGAATGTTAATTAATGGCTAAATTGACTAGTATCAATTTTTTAGCTCATTTTGATAGGTCTTAGTTAGATGGTAAATACTAAACACTAGCTTGAAATGGGAACATGCTCTATGAAGTCTGAGAACTGGGGAGGCTACCGCAACGAAACACAAGGTTACTTGCATTAAGGTGGTGCGTTTCACTTATGGCGGGAAATTCAAATTTCCAACAGTTTTTTGTCCTTGTAGCTAGGCTGGGTAATTATTGTAAAATGACACAGTGTTTGCGCAAATCATTGGTTGTTCTATGGTTGTTCTTTACATTATAATGTACAGCTATTTATCAGTACAACATGTTGCTTATTCGTAACTATATATATATGTATATCAGGTTCTGACAGCCATATTACAAGCTTTGCTTAGTATGGGGTCATATGACCGTGTGTGCAAAAAATTACCCGAATATTATTTATAAACTATTTATATTTGCGAATAAACCGATTGAAACAGGAAAAAAAATTATAGGCAAATTTAAGTAATAATGTGCATTAGTTTCACATGATTTTGTGAAGAATAATAATCAATTTGCGCAAACATCATGATCGTTAACAATAATTACCCGGCCTAGCAACAAGGACAAAAAACTATTTGAAATTTGAATTTCCTGCCATAGGTGAAACGTACAACGAAATCAAATAATCATCATAGTAATGAAATAAAATAAAAGACAAGTTTTTAACAACGTAGTATTTATTATAATAAATGCCTCTGTTCTTAAAATATTATTCTCTAAAACCACTCTACATTTCATCAGTGACATCTGTACAAAATTACCTCACGTTACTCAAGATACAAAATCATTTATATGCGCTGATAGCTGATATCAATATTTAGGTTCTTATAATGAACACTATGTAAATTACTCTTATCATTAATAGCTTGAAGAAAACCCAGCCGCTTCCTCGTAACAACAATTTTATAACTAAATTAAATAACAACAAGTAAATATAGAACTATTATCTTCATAAATATATTCGATTTGGCGTGGTTATGCTACGTTCTTCCTTATTTTTACGAGAACTGTTTCCCTTCATATTAAATTATATTTTAAACCTTAAGCCTAAATAAATAAGTAACACGATGTCAAGCTTGACATTTCTTATAATTTTGGTAACTTCTTTGACGACATTATTCTTGAAATTAACATTAAGCAAGGCAAGCCATAGGCAATAGTTTAGTAAGTTGACTAGATGAGCAACTTCTGTAATGACTAATCAGTCACAACAGTTTATTTTTTTTACAATATAGCTGAAATGTACTAGATTAGTAGAAACAAAAAAAAAATATAAACAATTTGACAAAAGTACTCGTAATGATAACATAACTTTCTGTTACTATTCATAATTTCAGAAACAAATGCAGATATATTTAATTCAGTTGCGTTGAAATAAACCGAAACAAACGACAGATAAAAAGTGCGATACAAACCACCGAAGTAATGTAAATCGGATAGTCTATCATTATAAAACAGTGTTTTAAACTATCACGGCTGTTCACTAAAGTTATACGATTTCCACAACCTTACCACGGTAAATATCCCGTAAATAATCATATAACTTTAGTATATCATTATTCATTATAGTCTTCAATCGGCAAGTTGTAATGGCAACTCACCCTTCATCGAGCGAGGCCACATCATTCGTCAGGAGAACCTCGAGTTATCGGAAGAATTTAACGACCTAGGCTTGGATGCGTTCGCTTCTATAGAAGCGGGCGTTGGGTTTCCTCTAGAAGAAGGCATATTGACTCCCGTACTTCTGTTGGTGTACGTGGAAGACGTGACGGGAATCTTCCTCGTCTGTTTTATCTTTAACTTATTCAGCCAAAGATCACGGGTTTTTTTATTACCTAATACAAAGAAAAAGAACAAAACAAACCCTTGGAAGGTAACAAGGATCGTGAAAAAATAGGCGCAAACCACGTTGAATGAGAAAAGACCAAAAAGCCATGGAAGTCCGAATAAGAATACGAGTAGACAGCTGACGGAAGCGCAGCGGAATGCCTCATTAGTGCCGCTATGGCCGTGGTTTTGAGGCCGGCGGGTGCCAAACACGGAACGCACTATCAGCACGAATAGCGTCCAGTTTGTTAACAGCATCAGGGTGATAGGTGCGTACACCGTGAGCCAGAGTGCCAAACCTGAAGGATAGCAGAAGGCTCCACTTGGAGACTTATCTTCGTATTGTCCCGCATAAGTATGCGGGGCAACCGAGAGAAGGATCCCCACTACAGCACAGGGAGCCCCCCAAGCAAAAGCTGATGCTCGCAACAGTTTGTGAGAAGCATCCCGACTAAATACTAACACTAGCCTTCTGTAAGATAAGACAGCGGCTACTAACATCCAGCAAAATGAGGATAACACAGAGTAGTGCAATGCTACACCAGTCAACAAACACATAATATTGTTCTCTTGGAATTGAGCGAACACGACAACAAGGAAACAAATAGACAGAATCAATATCGATATGCATAGTTGAAGCCAGATTTTGTTGCTGTAATCTCGCCTCCAGGAGCGGAATAATGCCGCAGTTAAGCCGATGAGTAACAACCCTAATATTGAGACACAACATCCAATGATAGAAAGTATCTCGAGCGCAGTCTCATTTTGTTCAGAAAACACGGTACGAGGAACGAGAATCTCGGCAAAATGTGTTAAATGATCGCAGCGACAGGTATCTAACAGACCTGCCCGTGAGGCTCTGATAAAAGTGCAGCCTTCTTGAGACCAGTTACCGGTGTTGTCATCGTTGAACTGCCAGAAGGCGCAGGATCGGCTCTGGTTGCGCTCTAATTGGTGTGATAACGGCATCATGTGGATGTCAATCACCTGTTGACAAAACGATATTTTGTGATGATGTGAAGACTTCATAGACGGATTACTATGCCATATGATGTTAGGAACTGATCACACTTTCGTGGTCCCAATAGACTACTACTATTAGTTTAAATAAAAATTTACATGTAATAAACCTTTACGTGATCCAATTTCCTTACTCTATTCACGACCTAAGGTTGTCTGTCAACATGGTCTGAAACATTTTCCATTCTTCGCCAAATTTAACTATTAATAGATGAAGAAATATATTTTTCACTTACTAAGTGATTCATCATTTTGCAATTTAATATCATAAAAAGTTACCGATCACTCTCAGTGACATACGTTTCTTTTCTGAAAAACACGATCATTCTGGAGCATCATGAAGGTACTTGGGGGATGTGACTCACCTCTCCGGGCGAAAAATCAGTAAGATTCTCGACATTGATGCTGAGCACCCTGCTGTTGACGGTGTAGTGCTCGTGTCCTCCCTGAAAGGCGCGGTCGTTCCGAAACACCACAAAGCTGATGCGTCGACTGGAGGAGGACACAGAGTCCGGAAGGGATACTACCACTTCGTTTTCATCGGTTGATAGTTGAGACGAGTTGAACTCTGAAAATATAAAGAATTTATAATTTCCAGTAAATCACCAACATAACTGGCGGATAATCTTAAAATGCTCATTCTGATATGGAAAGAAAAATATCGAGGGGTTATAAGTCTCAACATATGATCTGGTAGACATCTTTATGACGCTCAGCAGTTAACCAACAGTAAAAGAAGGAATACGAGGAGTAGATGGTTTCGTTGAAAAGGACCACACAATATTATCCATTATCATCAATTCACAGCTATGTTAAATTTAGCTATACAATTGTTTGAAATACTTAATCTGAAAATAGAAGTTCTAAGTTAGTATAGTTTTCTACTCAAAAATATACAAATTTGAAAGAAACAATTCAACTTTGAGATACTGCTATTGCTATGCTATTCAATATTTTTGCATATACAATACAATACAATAGATACAATACAATACAATGACTCTTTATTAAAATACCACAAAACAAGAATAACATAAACATTACAATAAAAATATTATCTAGGCTTTTAACAGGCGGTCTTATCGCTTAAAGCGGTCTCTTCACGTGCACGGAAAGGATACAAAAAAAACATATAATCATATTATCTTAGTTTCAAAATATGTCAATATAAGCAATAGCTTTTGTTACCTCTAATGATCTCGAAGGTTTCATTGGTAAATGTGTCGGTTTCCCTGACCGCGACTCGCAGCCCCCTGACTGGTGCCTGTGGCTGCGCATCGGCGACCAGCAACGCAATGTTCTCTCGCACGGTGAAGGAGTCATCTAACCCGTTCAGATCTATCCTCGCGCCGATATCGTCAAGTAGATGCAGGAAGTTGCCTGTGATGTTTACTTCCTCTTGTAGAACTAGAATTTCATCTACCTGAAAAATTCACTTTCATTAGCTTGAATTGTAACTAATAAAATATGTACGTACATTTGGAAGTGCATTTTAACTTACATCTCATAATTGTTGTTGTTTACCTTGCAAGTAAGTTTAAGTAATTCAGGTGATAATACAATAATTTGGTATCATCAATCTGATTTGATGATGAATCCAGGAGGTGGATGGTGGAACTCTAAAATAGCCACTAGTAAAATCTTCGAGTTAAAGCTTATTTGATTTGTTTTAACAAGTCCCATTCTTTACACTTGGTTACGAGGGTCTGATGATGAGTCCTGGAAGTGGATAGTGGAACTATTCGATAGCTACCAGTAAACTTCTCGAGTTTGGGATCCTTTGCTTTGTTTCAACGAGTCACATAACTTTTTATTAGTTTAATAACTAGCATAACCAATAACTTTAATAATTATATAGTTAAATAACTCAATGACGAGCTGATTCTAGGTTATCGTAACGCTTTCCCGTAGCAATTTCAGTGGGATCCAATATTTTACACTAAAAAAAATTAAAAGAATGGCGTATGCTATTATTTAATCTGTTATATTAGCTGTTGAATATCTTCCTCAACAAATATTACCCTTTAATATAGATTGTTAGAATGGGATTATTGATTGAACTACTAGAAAACATGTGTTTCGTCCCCACGTGTACTCTGCAAAAGAGCTCGCTACTAGTAAGTATCGACACACTGATCTGGTAGTTAATGATGGTTCAACGTACCTGGGTAAAAACGTCTTCAATATCTTGGACCATGATGGGGTCGGTGTTGTTGAGAAGTTCTTCTAAATTAGTGATCACAAGCGCCAGTTGATCCTCTGGCTAAAAATTAGAGAAGACGCTTGATAACATGGATAATCAAGATAAATCTATATATATCTTAATATATATAAATCTCGTGTCACAATGTTTGTCCTCAATGGACTCCTAAACCACTTAACCGATTATAATAAAATTCGCACACCATGTGCAGTTCGATCCAACTTGAGATATAGGATAGTTTAAATAATTATATAACTAGCGACCCGCCCCGGCTTCGCACGTAAATTACACCCGTGCGAAGCCGGGCGGGCGGGTCGCTAGTAGGTATATAAAAGAAAGTCGTATTAGTTACACTATTTATAACTCAAGAACGGCTGCACCGATTTGGCTGAAAATTTATGAGGAGGTAGCTTAGAACCAGGAGACGGACATAGAATTATTTTTATCATCATCATCATCACCATTTTTCATCACTACGCGGGTGAAACCGCGGAGCGCAGCTAGTGATTAATAAATAGCAAAATATTATGGTGGCTCTTCCCATCCGCAGTTCTTGCTCGCTCTCCCATTATCACATTAATGACTATTTAAAGTGACGCTACAATGTTTTGATGTATAAATCTAAGTACAGTATAAAAAAAAAGTTTCAATTTCAATTTTCAAAAAAGCTCGAATTGATAACTGTCGTGGTATTTTCGTGAATATCCTCGCTATGTTTGAGAAAAGCCTTATATACTCTTGTTTTATTTACTTCTGCTAACCCTCAGCCCATTCATACATCAAACGCCCATTTTTGCTATCCGCACCCATTTGTTCATCATGTTAGTAACATATTTGTAGTAGTTTTAGTTTTAACAAGGGTGGTTTTCTATACGAAATTAGGTTGGGTACATTAAACTTGATATGCATTTGATGGTATAATTATATGGATCGCTTAATCATACTGTTTTGACCGGTATTGACGGTATGACTAAAAGATTCACATTACCGATATAGTGCTTGATGTTTCCATACAATGGCATTGAGGATAACACAACAAAGTAAACTTACATCAGTTGCCTTCTTTTTACGTGCGTTTGGCTTTCCTCGAAAATGAAAGGCACTAAAAACTACAGCAAAAAACTATATCTGTGTAGATACTGACGTGATTTTCACACATTTTACAAGCCAAGCGCCAAGCGAGACGCAGCCGCGCGCGTGCATTCACCATGAAAAGACTGCCTAATGCGGTTGAAACTATAGTCGGAGTAACCGGCTTAATCTTACGTGAGTAATTCCCGTGTAATATAAATAAAATATATCTATGTATTTTATTTTCGGTTCTGCCTTTTGGCTTCGAAATCTGGAAAAAACTGATAACTATTAACGATTGAAGGTAACCGTCAAAAGGTTCCAACGACTTTCGTGTTCATTGTGTTAATGGCGTTTTTGACATTTAATAAGGCAGAGATAAATTTCAGTTGCCTCTTTGAGTTTACGAAACTTCCAACATTCTAGTCAAGTACCGTGAAACTTACAGGTGGTCTCGTAGGTGGCAGAGTGATTTCCGTCGTGGGCTGATTAGTAGACTCAGTTGTGGTGGGTTCCGGAGATGGTGGGGGGCGTGGAGAGGTCGGCGGGGGAGGTCTCAACGGAGAAGTGGCTGTCAACACCTCGTTTGACATCGTCGACACTTCATACGTGATATTTGTTGTTGTAGTAACTTCAGGGTTCGTTACGTTAGCTGTGGTATTGTAGAAGTGCTCTTCTTCTGAGCTACTCGAGTCATAGCTCCCGTCGCGAGGCCACGGTTCACTCGTCTACAAATGTTAGTTGGGTTAGTTGATGCACATTCATGACAAAAGATTAGTGTTATTACATGAAATCTCACAAACTTACACCGTTTTGTGTAGTACAGAGTATATACCTACTTGCAGAAAATGGACATGGCACAGTGTCACACTTCCCACCCAATAAAACAATAGATAATAGTCAGAAAAGTGTTTCATCTTGTTCAAGGAGCTCACTTACGAGTATCTTTTGTAGATATTTTAATCATTTAAAATCCTCTAGTATTTGGGTTTTGGAAAGTATGACCAGAGTGACATGTTTTCGTATAAGATGTAAATGCAATATACATATGTGCAATGCAAATGGAAGAAAGCAGCGGGTTTTAAATATTTCTTGTATGATACCCATCACCTAAAGCATTTTCGTGACAAAGAAATCAAAAGGTTATGTTGCTGGAACAACCTGTAATTCGCAGTGTCACTTAAAAGAAACATAAAACTACCGTCACTGTAATGTCCGGGATCTCTCTCAGTGGCGGGATGGTGGGCATGAGTGGCGTTACGTCAACGACGTCGACTGCCGTGGCCATCTTGACGGTCGGCAAGTAGCACCCATCCTGCGGAGTGATGATCGTTTGGACGCCATCATTGTAGTCTCCCACGCACTTGTACAACTTGCACTCTGGCGCTGAGGAGTTCATACCTGGAATTATAGAAATGTAAAGGTTAGAGATTGGATATATTATGCCATTAAAAAAATCGCTTTTATGATGGGGAAAACAGAAACGCCGATTTGTGACACAAATCGGCGGATCCAATCGGAGTGGTGGAAGATGTATACCACCTTCTGGTGGAATGTGTCCGCCTCCAGCATGAGAGAAGGAGATTTGAGGTGACTTACCATCTGAACGGGTTCAACAGCGGGGACGCAGCGTAGGGAGGCCTCCCACTAGATGGACCGACGACATTGTAAGAGTCGCGGGCATCCAGTGGATGCAAAAGGCAGGCTGTCGTTCAGTGTGGAGGTTAAAGGGGGAGGCCTATGTTCAGCAGTGGACGTCTTCTGGCTGATGATGATGATGATGATGACCATCTGAACAGACTATCTGTGGGTCAGTTTAACGGAATACTGGCTGAACCCGATTAGGACGCAGCCAGGGAGCTTTTCGGATGTGTGAGTCACCTCAAGTGACCATTGACCCTGTGTTTGTTTGTTGTCTGTGTTTTATGTATTAAGTATGCGTCTTCTAGTTTAGAATATACAATGGGACTGACATGTAAAATACGATATAAGTCCCAAAAAAAAGTTTGGCGTCAAAACACAAAATCTTAATAAACTTAGGTCTGGAATTTGGTGCTCACGTGTTATTATCGATGTATTGAGCATGGTGTTAGGTGGGGGCTTGAAATAATTGGTTAGATTTCGTAGATCTTTAGACCTATAATATGACATAACTCTCATTATTTAACTCCATAAAAGTATCTTAACATCTTTCATCATTATTTAACAAGTTTTAGATGCGTTTCTTTTATGATGTTTGCTGTTTTGTTTGTTTGGTAAGGCAAGCTTAGAAGAATCTTTCTTATGATGATCGTATAAATGTAAATAAAATCATATTTTTTTATTTATTAAATAAGTTATCGATTTAATAATATAATCTAAATGTTATTGTACCAGATAAAACATTCATCGGCTACTTAATCGTTATTAACGGTAGTAAATCAATTATTCATGAGAAGGATTCAAATTAATTGATCTAACAAAGGGTCTGTTTTACACAATGGTACATAATAACTAGCATTTAAGAACATTATGGTATAATCACGATATCCCAAGACCTACTAACAACAAGGCCATTTTTGTCTAAGTTAATTACAGTGATTGGTGAGATGACTAAGTACAAATCATCATCATCATCATCATTTCAGCCATAGGACGTCCACTGCTGGACATAGGTCTCCCCCATCGATCTCCAAAAGAGCCGGTTGGAAGCGGCCTGCATCCAGCGTTTCCCTGCAGTCTCTTTTAGATCGTCCGTCGACCTCGTGTGTAATTTTCGTTGGTGGGTTCTGAAGTTTCGTTTCGAAGTTAAGTGTAAATAGGGCTCATTCAAAAATTATATATAGAGAAAACTGTATCTTTTACAAACAAATTAGAACATTAAATCATCTAGCGAGCAAGCGTATTACGTGCAGTGGTATAAAAGGCTTGTTTAAAGGTCCTAAAGAAGAGTCAGAAATAAAATTATCTAACAAATAGCTAAAGTAACCGACATATTTCAAGCTTCAATGTAAGCTGAAGTGGAAAAATGACAACGGTTGAGGATGACGGGGTCTAGAGAGAAGAACGCGTATCGGTAAACGTAGAGAACGTAGAACGCCTTGCAGCTAAGAACAGCCACGACCTTGCAAAGATCCTGCCATGTTGCATTCTTTAGGAGAGACCTACGTACATCAGTGGGCAAACAAATAAGCTGATGATATTACCTACAGTATATTAATAAAATAACTATGAGATAAAAGTGGCCGACGGAAACGATGTAGTTTAGTATGAAATATTTGGATGAAACTATAAGGGTTCAATATTAACTGTCATAAAAACAATCCAGAGTAAGGAACGCCCATTGTAATGCAAGAAAGCCGGAAATTTGAAGTCGATGATTGGCATGAACTTGTAGAAGATCGTAAAGGTTGACTACAGCAGCAAATTAGTAGTTGATTTTTAAGTAGAACATAAGGAAAAAGAGTTAGCTAAATGGGGAGTGGTTTGGTTAATTATTATTAAGTAGGTATTTCTGGACGTGGTCCTTAACTGTTGGCCTTTTGGAAAAACTCAGAGTCACACAGCGGGCAATGGAGAGAGCTATGCTCGGAGTTTCTTTGCGCGATAAAATCCGAAACGTGGATATTCGCCAAAGAACCAGAGTCACCGACATAGCTGTTAAAATTTGCAAGTTGAAGTGGCAATGGGCAGGCCACATCGCTCGAAGAACCGATAACCGATGGGGAAGAAAGGTTCTGGAGTGGAGACCACGAACCGGAAGACGCAGCGTAGGGAGGCCTCCCACTAGATGGACCGACGACATTGTGAGAGTCGCGGGCATCCAGTGGATGCAAAAGGCAGGCTGTCGTTCAGTGTGGAGGTTAAAGGGGGAGGCCTATGTTCAGCAGTGGACGTCTTCTGGCTGATGATGATGATGATGATGTATTTCTGATCTCTGAACTGTACTGGCCTGTATCATGGACCCAATGACATTACAATTAAGCACGAGGAGCGTCTAAATGACCAATCTCATAATTAGATTAAACCAATACGTAGGGCTGTTAAGGGACATGATAAACTTTATTATGTTTATTGAAGTTTTTTACTTCACTTGCATTAAAAATTACAACCAAAATATATATTATTATAGTTCAAAAACCGCATATGTAACTCGTTAAACAAAAGAAAGGAGCCGAAACTAGACGTGTTTGTTACTGGTAACTATTGGTGAATTTCACTTGTTTTTGGCTCCATGATCAGATCAGTTCAATGGTAACAAATTTATGTGATGTCACCCGGAATACATGCAAAGTATCAAATCGATACGACAATTAAAAATACATTGGAGTCGACTTCTGCTTCCGACTTAGTGACGCTATTTTTATCCTATGTTTTTTTATCATAATTGGATACGGCCATAGATGTAGGGCCAGCACTATGAATTACAAGATACTTCGGTTCAATAAGTTTATGCCTATATTACGATTTGATTTCACGTTGATTGTCGATTGCTCTTTGAAAGTAGTCAGGGTATTATAAAACGAATTCGCAAATTTCTATTCCCTATATATAATTTTAAAGATGTCAAAGATAGAATTTTAAATTTAATGAAGTAGTGTTTATGGAAGTTTGTAATGGTAATTGTCAGGGGTCTTTTGTATTGGCCAAGATACGGATATACTATTTCTGAGCAATCAAAAAATCTTCTGCATTTACGCTATTTCCCTATATTATAATGCCGTACCTGGGCCATATGGCGTATGCATGGTATGCAGTAATAGCTGTGTTCAGATCCGTAGCTCATCGACCTCATCGTAGTTCTCTCAGCGTGTACCTACGTGAAACTGCTCAATTTAGCTTTTACTTTTTGTAAGTAACACTCACCCAGACTGAATTTCTTTTCCTTGTCACAGTAGTAGACGGGTCTCATATACTCTATGACTATGCTCTCCCACTGGCCCGGCTTCACGGGCTTCATATCCGGGTGCAGTTCCACGTGTAACAGGGCAGTCTTCGCGTCCAGGTACAGGCGCTTGAGCTTCTTGTTCTGGACGATGTTTTTGTCTTCCCAGTGCAGACCAGGGTGCTCGTTTCTGAAATATTTTTCAAATGGTGATTTAATTTTTACACATTAAAAAAAAAAATGCAAAACTGTACCAAAATTATTTTTAACATTTTAATGCTAAACTTAGTGTTATGTGCTGTGTTGTAAATGCGTTTGTCTATCCCCAATGACAAAACAAGGTAAGGGTACTCATATTTAGAAAATTTTAGGTACCTGGTAAAGTCCACATAAGGAAAAATTTATGTTCAAAGCTCAGGGCCACAGTACTACTAGTAGAATTGGTTACCGTTGTCGTTTTATGTTTCGTTCCAAATTCAAACTAACTATACAAAACTAGTGTGATTATTTGTGCACATCCAGTTATTGTAACCGACACTGATCTAAAGTAACAGTTAGATTATTGTCATTAATAGATAGAAAAAACTCTTTATTGTGCTCTCCAGAACAAAAAATAAAATTTCCGTTCCTAATAATAATCCGGAAATATATTTCTTTAATCCAGGGAATAGAGTTGTGATGTTATATTACTTACCTGAAATTCATGACGGTGTAGTTATCATAAGACCCCGTTCCTTCATACGTCTGGATGTACTTCGTGCTGTAAAATACGTATTCTTCCAGTTTCTTTATCCAAACCTTCTCCAGCAACTTGCCGATTCTATCCAACGTATAAGGATCAAAAGTATGTATTTTCACTGCATACAAATTCTCAGTAGATTCCTTAACTTTGATGTACAAGGCCTTGTTGGACTCCGCAATGTAGAAGTTCTTCGAATCTGAGTGCGTGCACCAATAGTAGCCATTCTCTAAAGGCTTTAAGATGAAAACGTTGGAGTCTGTAGAATGAGGCTTGACCGATACTTTGTTAGGGTAGTATCTAGAGGAGTCTGTGAAGCAGATAATATCATCCTCTAGTAGCTCTGGATCGTTCGCATCGTGGGGTTCAGTGTAGTCTACAATCAGTTTTATAAGTTCATCGCCGCTGTAAAACAATTTCAATACGTATATTTTAACCGTGAAACTTTATAAAGACATAAGATTTTTGATTTTTGTTTTTGCATTTATGAGTTTTTTAATTGCGTTTAACCATGTTTAACTCAATCGTGTTAACGTTAACTACGATTTGTATGAAATAAGAGCAGCGCCATCTAGCGCCATGTAGATGGAGCTTCTCTTACTTTATAGAAATTATAATAAATATCTGGGACATTTTTTAATTTACCTGTTGATGGAAACAGTAAGTTTGACACGCATCAGTTCAATGGATCTCTCGCAGATGACATTCATAAAAACGTAGGTACTATTAACCAGGTCCCAAAAATTGTTATTGTTGATTGCACCTAATGAAGTGTCTTTCGTCTTGGTGCTACTACCAAAGTGCCACTCTGAAGGTGAAATCTGAAATATTCAGTTTTTTTTTTATTAGCAATATGAATAAAATCTGTTTAAATCTATAATTTTGTGTAACTAAACTCACCACTGAAACTGCGTTAGTGAAATTATCGTACTCAACAACTTCTGTATGATTTGAGTTGGAGACAATATTTAACGGGTACATTGGTAGTTCAGAGTCCAGTGCACCAGACGTCTGAAAGTAGTTGGAGTACCTCCAACCTCGACCCAGTACGGATCCTCCTCGTTTCTCGCACAGGCCTTGAGACTGGTTCCAGGTGGCCCTCACACCCCCGCGCCCTCCCGCAGCAGCCACGGTCGTCAAGCATGTTTGCAACGGACTATAGAACCTTAACCCGTCCGTTAGTTCATCACATCCATCATCGGATGTTTCATCTGTATATGCTTCCACAAAACAATATCTGTAATGCAATTCGTTGCATCTCACCATAGTGAAATTATCGACTGGGTCAATCGCTACACAGAGCTCATCGCCGACGCTGACGCGGAGGTCTCGATTCACCTCATAGGTGGTCTCCAGAATACTGCCCGTAGAACTCGTGTATGACCAGTCGACGAAGGGTCCCCCGGGGTATAATGATTTGTAGTCGGTCCATAGAGAGTATCCTTCCGGTTTTGGTAAACTCAAACTGTTATATAATTTCAACGTAAATAAGTTTCCGGTACAGTTAACGAACTTGTCCGAGAATCTTTCTGGGTCTTTCTTTAGAGAGTAGCATATTTTTTCTTTGCTAGTTGTCAATGCTAATTGGAATCCTATCGGGCATTCCTGTGATGGTCTCTTACCCTCTAATAAAGGTAGCTGTAGGATAATTATCACAGATAATACTGCATGAACGGTGTGCCTTTCTAGACCGACCATCTGAAAACAAAACGAGTAATTTTAAAGGCATTATTTTTAACAAATGCTTTGAAGTGACATTATAGATTTTGGTGTGATCTGTCTGATAGAAGCTATCTAATCTGTCTGTGCTATATTACCGTACGTGTCAACAAATAGATCACTTAATGCCATTACAGATAACAAAGTAACCGATTGATCGTCAAATTAGAAATAGTTGTTTCGAGATGTGGACGTTGAGATAGATATCTAAGTTAGCCAAATGTTTTACTTAAAATACATTATATTATTACCTGAACATAATACAAAGTATAAAGAATTATACGGCATAAGGTGTAAAAAGGATAAGTTATTTTTTTTACCATGACATTGAACGTGGTAATGCCGCCAGCATGCTGGGTACGCTGCCAACTGGTAGTGGGCTTGAGCATTTGGATTGTCTTTAGACCTTCAACGGTCTATGGGCAGTCTAAGTGTATTTGTAGTTTTAGCTTGTATTTTGTTTAGTTAATAAAGGCGCTAGCCCAGAAAAAAAATTGAAAAAAAAAATGACATTGATTTAATTGAGATTATTTTTAAATATTGAAGAAATCTATTTTTAATTATTTTTTAGGTTTTCGCGGTTAGGTTTTTTTTTCATATTTGCAGGCCACTCTAGCCAAGAGCATAAGTTACAGAATTTAAATTTAGACGATGTATGCTGCTTTTTAAGTGTACCTACCGTGTTCTGTCAAATAATCTAACCGACAGAGACCTTCTCTCAGAGAGGTCTCTGTCCTAGTAGTGGTAACATTTAGACAGTGATGATGATATCGTAGTATAGCTTATCTTCGACCAATAAAAATGAATGGACGGGCCTAGAAGGAGCTCATTTTTGAACATTACAAAATGAGCGCCAGCCCTCACTTCGTTTAATTCGGTCTGTAGCCGTAGGAAGTGCTACACAAGACTATTGTTACATGATAATGAAACATCCAACAAAATTATACCTTCGTGTGCTTTCCCGAAGTGTAAAAACACAAAAAAAAACGCTATCTATTTTTTGTAACATATGTACCTACTATACATGGTTACAATTAAGTGTTGAAGTATATGTTGGACGGATTGACTCGTTTTTACTGAGTAAGTTCAATGGCTATGGCCCGTCCATTCATTTTATTTTGGTCGAAGTAGCTTATGAGCTATATTAGTAAACAATCAAACATTATGTAGATCGAACGTGCACGTGACCTTTCTTGAATCAGGTTCCCTAAATGCTGTAAGTATGTGGACCACTCTTAAACAAATATTTATTTACCTGTTATATAAATATTTATTTATTTGCGATCTCCAAGCCGCCTGCCAAGCGTGGGGATTATGGCAACACCCCTCTCTAAGAGGGAGGCCTTGTTCAGCAGTGGACATTTAATGGCTGATGATGTGTGATATAAATATTTAGTGGGTCACTTAAATTGGTCATTCAAAAAACAATTTCAAGTTTTCTTCGCAGAGTTACAATATGTGTAAAAACCGGCCAAGTGTGAGTCGGGCTCGTGCACTGAGGTTTGCGTACCACCACAAAATACAATAATTATCATTTTAAAAAACCGACCTCAAAATTAGTAAGATATGGCATTTCGATCCGGTGAAATGATGAAGAGGTCATCCAGGTAAGGACTTACCAGTAATAACTGGTAATTCCTTACCACCGAATCGGAATGCATAATTATTAACAAACTAGCGACCCGCCCGCCCGGCTTCGCACGGGTGTAATTTACGTGCGATGCCGGGGCGGGTCGCTAGTTATACATATAAACCTTCCTCTTGAATCACTCTATCTATTAAAAAAACCGCTTCAAAATCTATTGCGTAATTTTAAAGATTTAAGCATACATAGGGACGGACAGACAGCGACAGCGACTTTGTTTTATACTATGTAGTGATTTTGAACGCGGTTTTTTAAATTGATACCTAATTATTGTATTTTGTGGTGATACGGAATCCTCGGTGTGCGAGCCCGACTCGCACTTACCGCCGGTTTTATTTTATATTTGTTACCTCATAACTCTGTCATTTATAAACCGATTTGGAAAAGTCATATTTTTTTTTTTGTGAAAGAATAACACAGAATACTCTACTAGAAATATCATCAAAATCGGTTCAGTCGTTTGGTTTTAAAATCAAAATAACTGTTTTTTTTTTCCATTAATGGAAAATAATATGTCATTGTCATCCAAGTAAGTAAACTGCGTGTTTACTTATTTTGAAGTCGGTTATTTTAATTCATTATAATTATTTTTCAAAAATCATTCAGAGTGCTTGATTAATGCGACACGTGATCAAAATTCTGACGAGTTTCTGGCTCAATGCATAAGCATTGCAATTCAGCGTGGTAATGCCGCGAGCCTGCTGGGTACGCTGCCAACTGATAGTGAGCTTAAGCATTTGATAACGGTCTATGGGCAGTCTAATTGTTTTTAGGGTTCCGTACCTTAAAAGGAGAAAACGGAACCCTTATAGGATCACTTTGTTGTTCGTCTGTCAAGACCCTTTTTCTCAGGAACGCGTAAAGATATCAAGTTGAAATTTATATCAAATAGTATCTATGGTTTCTTTCAGCTGTGAAAAAATCAAACTTGTAAGTCAACGCCATTAAAAGATATGACCGTTTATGTCGCATATTTTCGCTAATTTTGTTATTTCACAAGGGGATCAAAATCTATAGGGTACTTCCCGTTGATCTGGAATCATGAAATTTGGCAAGAGACCTTGCCTCTTGCCAAATTTCATGCACATTTAAAGCAATAAATTCATCCGAAAGTCATAAATTTAAAGTTGTTTCTTTTAAAAATAATTGTTTTTGCTATTACAAACTTACATTTTGTAGTTGGAATGTATCGAATAACCTTATTGTCCACTACAAAGTTAAGTTTGTCTTTTAATATTGCAACTTTTTTGTTTTATTATTGAAACTGACGTGGTTTTCACACATTTTATTTATATTACACGGGAATTACTCACGTAAGATTAAGCCGGTCACTCCGACTATCGTTAATAGTTTTTCGGCTTAATCTTACGTGAGTAATTCCCGTGTAATATAAATAAAACTTTTTTGTTGTTTTTTTTTTGTAGCAAAATCTCTCGCGCTCTGAGGATTCCATCCAACGGAACCCTCAAAGCGCGAGTCCTACTCGTAGTTGTCTGTTTTTTTTTTGTAGTGATAGCTTGTATTTTCTTTAGTTAATAAAGGCCAGTAAAAAAAATATTAATGATTTTAACGACATAATTGTCGTCGTTTCTTTGTTGTTTCGGACAAAAAATGCAGCTGCAAGGTGAACGATAGTGATAGTTCAATGTACAGTCAGCAAATATGAGTACTTAAGTTGTAACTAAATCACACTTCATCATCATCATCATCATCATCATCAGCCAGAAGACGTCCACTGTTGAACATAGGCCTCCCCCTTTAACCTCCACACTGAACGACAGCCTGCCTTTTGCATCCACTGGATGCCCGCGACTCTCACAATGTCGTCGGTCCATCTAGTGGGAGGCCTCCCTACGCTGCGTCTTCCGGTTCGTGGTCTCCACTCCAGAACCTTTCTTCCCCATCGGTTATCGGTTCTTCGAGCGATGTGACAAATTTTAACAGCTATGTCGGTGACTCTGGTTCTTTGGCGAATATCCACGTTTCGGATTTTATCGCGCAAAGAAACTCCGAGCATAGCTCTCTACATTGCCCGCTGTGTGACTCTGAGTTTTTCCAAAAGGCCAAGAGTTAAGGACCACATCTCAGTACCATATGTCATCACTGGCAACACACACTGGTCAAAGACCTTCGTCTTGAGGCACTGTGGTATCTTGGACGAGAAGATGTCACGCAATTTCCCGAACGCTGCCCATCCGAGTTGGATTCTTCGGGCGACCTCTTTGCCTAAGTTGGACTTACCTAACTAATCACACTTACACAACTAATCACACTTAAAGTTGTATTATTATTCACGGGACAATTACCGTGGTAAGGCTATGGAGTGAGGTGAATGGAATATTATATTATTTTTTAAATCACAGTTCCCTTAAATATTATAAATGCCTAAGTTTGTGTGTATAATATTTCTTCTAGATCAAGGTGTTCCTCAGCAGCAATGTCGCTTACCATCAGGCGAGTTGATGGCCAAAGGTAGATCGAATCTAAAAAAAAAAAAAAAAAAAAATGTCGACTAGACACTTTTTTTTTTGCATCGACCAGATGCATCCCCTGACCAAAATGCTGGTCGGTATCTTGCGCAACGCGTTAGTATATTATATTGCATCTAACGCGGTAATGCGGCCAGCATTTTGGGACCAATGCATGCGAGCAGCGGTCTCTTAGATAAGTGTAGTTTGATCTATTTATTTTAATTTAATAAAGTTTGTTATCATCCCAAATATATATACTTTTCATGTTTTAATTAATAAAAATAAAAGTGCGCAAATGTGTATGTTTGTCCGATTCAACTCCGGAACAGCTGAACTGATTTTGATAAAATTTGGTATAGAGCTAGCTTACACTACTTTGTGACCAAGTTCATGGTTTCAGTACAACGATAAACCGCGAGACGCTGCTCGTATCTTATAAAACACTAGCGACCCGCCCGCCCGGCTTCGCACGTGTGTAATTTACGTGCGAAGCCGGGGCGGGCCGCTAGTTATATATATAAACCTTCCTTGAAAATGTATCTAACTGATGGTGAAAACCGCACCAAAATCCGTTGCGTGGTTTAGGAGTAGTTAGCGGCCATACAGACAGACAGACAGACACGGAAAGAGACTTCAATTTATACTATGTAGAGATACAAATATAATAAATCTGCAATACAAACATATTTTTTTTTTTTTTTTTTTATAGAACAAGTGGCAAACAAGCTACGGGCCAACTAATAGAATTTTCAATAGTATGGTGATAAATTCTGATAGATCAACCACTTTATACCTAGTTACTAGGCTGAAAAATAGTAGAAAATCTAAGCCACTTGCACATACAAAATTACTTATTAACCTTTAGGATCAACAAGTTTTTCGGTAACCTTATAAACTTTTATCATCATTAGCAGCTCATTCAGCCCACTGCTGGGCTCACAGATCATACAAGCCTGTCGCCGGGCTTCCTCTAAATTTTTCCTGTTCAAATGCCATTTTTCCTTGTACAAATCTCGTACACGTGTTTCCGCTAGATTTGATTAAATTGTTGTATTAATCAAATTTTAAACTTGTATCTTTTAATTAATGTTATCACCTAATTTGTATAGAAGGTACATATTATTTAATTTCCAAATCATTTATTCAATGATAATTAGTAAGTAATAGTTTAATGTTTAATTAATGTTTAATTTTTTTGTATTTTTTTAATATTCAATATTTAAATTTATTTAAGGTTGCGCTATTATATATAGTTGCGTATAGTGAATCTTAGTATCGATACAAACAGCTTAGTTTTTCGATACTAACTTAGATTAATTATGTGTATATATATGAAATAAATAAATTAAAAAAATTAAAAAAAAATGCTTTTTTATTTTCTTTGTTTGATATACCTACCTTTGTACTAAATATTGAATATCAAGGGCCAACTCAATTGTGTCCGGTTGTAATAAAACCGCTATTATTGGAATGAGCTGCTCGTGAACTTCCTCAGTAGCGAGATATTTTTGGCCATTTTATTTTGCCATTCACTTGCATGTAAAGATAAAGATAAAGATAAAGATTATTTATTTGCACAAAACACGAGTAAATCATACACACATTTAAAAACGCATGCACAATAGGTGGGTTAAAATATTAGTCACTTTGTATCATGTTTTGCCTAGTTTGTAGGCGTACAAATCTAGAGAGATGGTATAAAAATACCGTAAGAATTATTTATATAAAAAAGTATTGATTAAAAGTAATGTATATGCATCTGATGGATGGATACAAACAAACTTAAGAATTATGCACTATTGAATCTAAACATTTAGTAAATATGTGAAATGATGTTTTGTTTTTGTGTTATTCTGAAGGAACTTCACATCTTTATTATTATTCACTACTTGTATTGTTCATTAACTTATTTGATCCCTGCTGGGTGAAAGTCTCTCTCTGCATTTCTCTGCATGATCTAATTCCCTCCTGCCCATTTTTCTATCGGAATGCCAGAGGGGGCACAAAAAATCGACATCGCTTTATGGTTGATATTCCGAAAACCCGAACGAAGCGCTTTGATTCCACTTTTATTATGCAAACTGTTAGTCTGTGGAATGCGCTGACTGAATGGGTGTTCCCCGATAGTTACAATCTGGGTGTCTTCAAATCACGAGTGAATCTTTTTTTTTTAAATAGTAGATAGGCTTGAGCTTGGCCGCCATCACGCCTGATGTTAAGCGACGATGCGGTCTAGATGGAGCACGCTTGCCTAGAAGAAACCGATTCACTCTCGACTTGAAGACACCCAGATTGTAACTGACGGGGAAAACCCATTCAGGCAGCGGTTTCTTCTAGACAAGCGTAATCTACCGTAGACCGCATCATGGCTTTACATCAGGCGAGTTGGCAGTCAAACGCAAGCCTATTATGTAAAAAAAACGCTCTATCGCTGGGACCTTATTCCATTATATCTGCCCAATCGAACTACTTAAAAGCAGGGTGGCGCTAAACTTTAATGGGCAAGCATGATGCCTACCATCACGCGAGCGACTTGCTCGTCTCGCTACTTACTGAAATAGCTCAATTGTGTTTCTCAACTCCGAGAGAAAAACAAATTCAACATTAGTTAGTAGTCAAACATTGAAATTGGCAACGTATTCGATTCGTATTTTATGTTTGCAATATTCTTACCTCGACCACTGATATCTAAATATAATCGACACATAATATTAACGTTTGTTATTGTTGTCGGTACGTAATTAAAACATGAGTATAATCATCGACGGCCTTAATCGAGTAAACGACAAGGTTTCTTCGTAATCTGACAAAAACTCTCACCTTCACTTAGGGCTGCCACTCATACTTAAATAAAGTCTTTTACTGTCTCACTTACAATCGTCAATATAAAAAACCCAATAATTTAGTTCAAAAATTAATTCACATTAGAAAATACTGCAATTTAGATATACTTAGGTTATAAAAAACATTTTTTTTTTTTTTTTGGACCCGGGTATGTCCTAAAACTGCGACCAGAACCACCGGAGGATGGGCAGCAGCGTCCTGTTAGTACACGGTGAACGTACTGCGATCTCCAAGCCGCCTGCCAAACGTGGGGATTATGGCAACACCCCTCTCTAAGAGGGAGGCCTTGTTCAGCAGTGGACATTTAATGGCCGATGATGTGAGGTTATAAATTACTATAACAACGATACTAGAGTTACATCAAAATCAGACGAGTTAATTTCTAAAATTCAACTTCGTGTGTGAAAAGTATAAAAAATACTTTACTAGGTTAGCAAACATTTATTTTGTCTCGTTTTCGCGCATCACTATTTCCGCTACATAAAAGTTGACCGAGCTGTATTGAGCAGAAGGTTAACATAGCTTTTATAAGTAAATTCGTAGCTAATTGGAAAAGTTACTACTTTATAAACCTATACTGTCTACATCTAGCCAAAGATTAATACACCATCCACCATAAATCACCCTAATAAACAATATCAGAGAATAATATTTAACATACATGATCTCTAGTGTAGATTAAAACACCAGACACTAGGTTGTCAATCCTTTAGGATCTAAATCTACACTAATATAGTAAAAATATATAAAGTCTGCGATTATGTGTTTGTACGAGGCAATCCCTAGAACTACTGAAACAATTCTAAAATATTGTTTTTAATCTGTCATCACCATCACCATCACTCATCATCATCAGGCGAGGTGGCACCTGCGCTAATGCGGTCTATGATAGAGCATGCTTGCCAAGAAGAATTTGAATCAATCGGGATTTGAAGACACCAGTAACTATTGCGGAAAAAATAAAAAAATACCAAAATTCTTTCTCAACTAATCAACGCTATCCTTGAGGAGTGGCATAGGTTATGTTTTGTTCACAACGCGGTTGCGTGAGCAAAAGCTAGTCTATACTAATATTATAAAGAGGAAAGATTTGATTGTTTGCATTGAATAGGCTACGAAACTACTGAACCGATTTGAAAAATTCTTTCACTGTTGGAAAGCAACACTATATAATACCCGGGTGACATAGGCTATATTATATTAATAAAAATGGGATCCTTACTAAAACTCCAATAATGTAACCCAAGGTGTAAAAAAATAATATTTACACCCGTGTGAAGCCGGGGTGCGTTGCTAGTGTTTTATAAAAAAGAATGAGATGACCATCAAAATAGTGTCAGCCCTACCTTCACTTGGTTCAAGTGATCAGTGCGTAAATGTAGCGTCGGGCACCGTGACCATCCACCACCGCAGGCATCTTACGTGGACTCTAACCACCAGGCATAAAGGCTGGACTCCCTTGTCAGCGCTTCTCTGGTTGGCTGGTAATTTTACACCTGGAACCAAAGAGATTCGATCGTTGAAATTACAAGGCGGTAAGATTGCAGATAAAGGAAATGCCACACACATTCGTATGTATGAATATTTGACGCTACTGAGTTAACTAGTTCGTCGATGTGCTTCAAAGTAAGAAACAAATTCCTTCAAGATATAAACAAAATGTCCCTATTTTTAGGGTTCTGTACCCAAAGGGTAAAAACGGGACCCTATTGCTAAGCCTACGATGTCCGTCTGTCCTACCTATTAACGGCTAGGTATATCTTTCGAACTGTAATAGATAGCCAGTTGATATTTCCACAGAATATGTAAAGTTACGGCGGATTAACTAGCAAATAATAAAAAAGTCAAAATGTAAAAACGAAAGGAACCAACAAACGTATTTTTGTATTAGCTCTAATGTAAAAACGATAATATGTACAAGCGTCAAACTTGGCACAATTGTAGTACAAACTTTAAAGTATAGCAACAAATAATAAATAAGGGCCAAGTGCAAGTCGGTGACAAATTTCTGTTCACGACCGGTTCTCGTACGATCACCGAAGTGAAGCAACGTCGGGCGCGGCCGGTACTTGGATAGGACTCGCCAGGGCGTTGATGGGATGTTGTGTTTTTGCACATTTTTTTTTGTACTTTATTAGCTAACAAGTTATGTGGTCGTGCGGAACCCTCAGTATGCGAGCCCGACTCGCACTTGGCAGGTTTTATTTTCTACGCTTTTTATCCAATAGGTACATAGTAGATAGAACCGTCTTCATAGTCAGTGTACCATGAATGTTTTAAGGGGGGGGGTTTCCTGTCACATTTTTTGACGAAAAAAGCATCAAAAACTGGATTTTTAGTATAATTTTTCATAGAACTAATAAGATCTGTAGAAAATTCAGTATAGATCTGTATTTTTTATTGCTTATAGCGGCTTTAGATTTTGATAAAACTCAACATATCCATTTGTTACCTCCTATTTACAAAAGTAGTTTTTCGTAAAACTTTAGGAGGGAACGTTTCAGAATGGATTTCGTTAAATTACTGTCATAAAATAAAATAAATTATGTTACGGTTTACTTATTTTATATTTATCTTGAAAATTACGGCTTTATTTATTCGTTTTATGCCCGAAAATACAAATACTTAAAATTTTACGGTGCATTTTGTAATAGGCCTCTTAACGCAAGGAACACTGTTTATAGAGTTGTCAGTATGTTTTTATCTCTGGATCTGAATGAGAATGCGAATCGATACGTGCGGGTTCCGAATACTATTATACATCCGTTTAATCTGATTCATTGTGATTTCTTGCCCATTGTTCTATAAAAACCCAATGACATTGACGAAATCTATCTCCGCAGGTATTTCCAGCTGGAACAAAACTTATTTCCGAATTAAATACCGACCTTGTCGTTAAAGGTTAGAGTGCAAAATAGATCGGGAGGCTCGAGGAGCTGGCCAGGGGCCTTACGGACAACAACTAATTGCGGCACCTAATCCGCTCAGTTGGAAAATCACGCGACCGCAAACCGTATCTGGGCGCGATAAGGTTCACGTTCGCGTGATTTTCCAACTGAGCGGATTAGGTGCCGCAATTAACTGTTGTCCGTAAGGCCCCAGGCTATTAATCGTGCTGGCGTGTTCGCTAACAATTAAACGAAGGAAATTATTGCTGCCGCGTCACTCCGCCGTTTGGTAAATGTTCTGTTACTCGTATTTATTTAAAGACGAAATGGTAGAGAACGTACCCTTGTTTGACGGTAATGCCTGCATACTCGGCGTGCGCACTTTCAAATATTTACAATAATTAATTTTTCTTTATTTTCTACAAACAATCTTACGTTTTTACAAAAAACTGCGATCACTAAAGTATTTGAATGATTGTTAGGATAACACACATTTTTTTTTTTTTTAATAAAAAAATCTTCTATTGTAAACTAAATTAATTTGATTCCATCCATCGAAGAGACGTAAACCGAGTGTTTTTAGAAAAGTTCACGATTTTAGTGAAATTGTTCACCGGATTGTGAATATCCCTTTATGTAAATGGGCCATGTTTTGTCTTTCTCTCTTTAAAATTTTTAACGATCACTATCGCTCTCTTGGCCACCATTGCTTCCTCGATCACCATCTCTCCTCGGTCACCATCGCTCCCACAGAAAAGTTTTAAACGATTTTTTTTTCTCTTCTGTGATCGCTCCCCCCTTTAATTTTTTTCTCTGTCAATAAAATAAACCGGCCAAGTGCGAGACGGGCTTGCGCACTGAGGGTTACGTAGCACCACAAAATACAAAAAGTAGTATCTCTTCTCTTCTCTACATAGTATAAATTGAAGTCGCTTTCCGCGTCTGTCTGTCTGTCTGTGTGGCAGCTAACTCCTCCTAAACCACGCAACTGATTTTGATGCGGTTTTCACCATCAGTTAGATACATTTTCAAGGAAGGTTTATATATATAACTAGCGACCCGCCCCGGTTTCGCACGTAAATTACACCCGTGCGAAGCCGGGCGGGCGGGTCGCTAGTATAATACAAAGCTGAGTTTATTATTATCTAGAAATATAGAGTTATTTTTGCCTTTGCTCCTATATACATACATATAGGATCTTATACATCCTCCGTTTTGTCTTATCAGCCATGCTGTATTTGTCCCAAGATCCGCAATAACAACATCACCGTGACACGATTTAGTTATTTCACGTGCCTTATCTAGTACTACCGACGTGACTCAAACTGCAAATAATATAGCTATCTCAACAGGTGAAATGTATGACGACTCTGTTTTATGAAAAAAGTTACGTCATTCGAGCGTTACCTGAAAACATGACTATTATACTCTGCCAGCATGCTGGGTACGCTGCTAACTGGTAGTGGGATTGAGCATTTGGATTGTCTTTAGACCTTCAACGGTCATGGGCAGTCTAACTGTATTTGTAAGTAGTTTTAGTTTGTATTTTGTTTAGTTAATAAAGGCACTTGCCCAGTAAAAAAATAAATATATATAATATATATATATATAAGGTTTCTGTGATTGATTTCAAATAAAAACCAGCCAAGTGCGAGTCGGGCTTACTCACTGAGGTTTCAGTACCATAGTCATAGTCATAGTCATTTTATTTATAAAGCCAATTTACACGTCCAATTATAAAAAATAATAGTAAAATAATACAATAATAAATAATTTAAAATACTACTTAGTAAGTAAAAATTAACATAAGAATTTGTAAAATTCATGATAATTGTAGAATGCTTGCTCAACAAGCCAACGTTGTAAGCGTGATTTAAAACATTGCAGACTAGGAGCTACCACTACCATTACATACAATACAAAAACGTAAACGTAAAATTGGGATGAGAGGACTCTAATAAAAGGATAATAAATTCGTGACAAATACGTAGTTAGTACGAGTACACACTCTAAAGTATAACAACAAATCCTAATAATATTATATACGCGAAAGTTTGTATGTATAGATTTATGGATGTTTGTTCCTCTTTCACGCTGCAACGGAACAACGGATTGACCTAATTTTTGCATGGGTTTAGTCCAAGAGCCAGAGTGGCATAGGCTACTTTTCTTCATCATCACCATTTTTCATCACTACGCGGGTGAAACCGCGGGGCGCAGCTCGTTATAAATAATGTCCAAGCGCGAGTCGGTGACTTTCTTTTCATTACCAAGTACCTAAAGCAACGTTTTTTAGATAATCTCATCATTCGTCTCACCGAATCGAAATACGACCATATTTTACTAATTTTGACTTCGGTTTTTTAAATTGATAATTATTGTAATTTCTTTTTTTTTACCCTCAGTGTGCGAGCCCAACTCACACTTTGCCAGTTTTATTTATTTACTTTATATTATCTATGGAACCATCATTGATAGAACCAAGGAGTCAGGAACTGAGACATCATTAATGTTGTGTAAAGAATTACCTTACGCGTCTATACGCTTACCAAATATACCTATCCTATAATCATTTGTAACGATGAAACAACATTTTTCACATTAGACGTAAGAAATCCCAAAAGATTTATGTGGTCTTAGGTATTTACAAGAATTATGTTCTTATAGTTGCTCGTCTTCAATACGTTTGCGCATCGTTCATCCGATTCATTTGAAACTTTGTCGCTATCAGACCGAAACATGGCGTTTCTACCTTGAAAACGTGGGCGTAACCGCGGGTAAAAGCTAGTTCTGAATAAAATTTAAGTGGTCTTCATTTCATACATATGTCTTGAACCAGCCTTGACTCCAGTTTGGAGATACAACCGCTTGACACCGAATATTTACATGTTTGTGCTAATTTACTGACACCATATTCCTTCCAATTGCACGCACACGAATCCCTGAATTCACATCACATCACATCAGCAGCCATTAAACGTCCACTGCTGGACAAAGGCCTCCCTCTTAAAGAAGGGTGTTGCCATAATCCCCACGCTTGCCAGGCGGCTTGGAGATCGCAGTAAGTTCACCATGTACTAATAGGACGCTGCTGCCCATCCTTCGGTGATTCTGGTCGCAGTTTTAGGACATACCCGGGTCCCTGATTGATCCCTGAATTACTGTAATCAAATTTTTTATTTGTGAGAACATGGTACATACACTACACATACCAAGCGCACAGGTATCAAGCTTACAGGGTCGTACAAATTGAAATGTATCTCATGTCCTTGCCAGATGTGGCGTACAATTAATGTGAGAAAACTTTAAGAAAAGTTAAAAAACACGCTCAGGTATCTATCATGAGACCCTCGTCATCAAGTGATTTAAATTGATAATTATTTAATTTATATATATATATATATATAATTTATATTTATATTAAATAATATTACTCAGAGTCACTCAGCGGGCAATGGAGAGAGCTATGCTCGGAGTTTCTTTGCGCGATAAAATCCGAAACGTGGATATTCGCCAAAGAACCAGAGTCACCGACATAGCTGTTAAAATTTGCAAGTTGAAGTGGCAATGGGCAGGCCACATCGCTCGAAGAACCGATAACCGATGGGGAAGAAAGGTTCTTGAGTGGAGACCACGAACCGGAAGACGCAGCGTAGGTAGGCCTCCCACTAGATGGACCGACGACATAGTGAGAGTCGCTGGCATCCAGTGGATGCAAAAGGCAGGCTGTCGTTCAGTGTGGAGGTTAAAGGGGGAGGCCTATGTTCAGCAGTGGACGTCTTCTGGCTGATGATGATGATGATGATATATATATAAATTAAATAATAGAAATAATAATATTCGGGTTATTTTTTCACACACGGTCATCTGACCCCAAACTAAGCAAAGCTTGTGATATGGCTGCCAGAGACTGATATACATACTTACATATGGTATATATTTTTTCAATACATACTTAAATATATATTAACTACCAGATATAGAACAAACACAAATGTTCATCACATAAATGTTTGTCCTAGGTGGGAATCGAACCCACGACCCCAAGCTCAGAGGTTCACCATCAACTGGACCAACGGGCTATCTAGACGGGCTAGAAAGCAATTATAATCTCTGCACAATTTGTTCTATGACTGAAAAGGCTGGCAACTCGCTAGGCTAAAGATGTTTCGCCCATCCTCAACCATTTTGGATAGGCCTCTTTTATTAATTTACTTTTGTAGTAGTTTCCAGCACACGTGTTGCAGTGTTGTTGATTCAGGGCATTTGGGGGTAAATACGCCATAAAGTACTATATCGAGGCAGCGGCCGACCGCACCCTCTCATTGTCGGTGATTGGCGATATCGCCCTGCCTATTTCATGGCTATTTACTGCCTATTCAGATAACGCTCGATTGGCGATATATTTTTAGTAGTGCCAAGGGGTAATAAGGTTGAAGGGTTCTAGAACCTAAAGGATTTTTTTTAATAATAATAAAGCAGAAGAGCATTTTTTCAGTCCACCTGCTCGACAATGTCCAATTACACATCATGCAACCTCAACGTAAAGTAAATCATTATCTCTTAAGGGATATAAAGTTGTATGAAACTCCCTAAGGATTTATAAGTGATTTGAATTTGGAACGTCAAATTCGTGTGGAAACTCGTGGAAAACTCTAAAAATTCCCATATGGCATTTTAAAGAGGTTTGTTCTAAAATAGAACTAGCCACCATAAGCAGAACTCAAAAAACAAGGTGCGTTTACATAGAATGTGAAACAAAAGACGGTGTTTGGTGCTGTGTTATTCAGTGAAACCTGGCTTTTTATTGTCTCCCAGAAGGTGTGAAAAGTAGAGTATGCTCCTCTTGAATAAAGCCTGTCTTCGTCTTGGGCAGCTTGAACCCCTCGCTTTACTCAGGACTCTATATAACTCCCTCGCCACACTCGGGAGTTAACTCTAGAGTCCCTCGTTACGCTCAGGGTTCAATATGCCGCCCGCGACGTAAGAAACTGCTTTATTCTCTTAGTGCATAATCTACTACAACAGTTGGTAAATAATAAAAATAATTTTCTAGTTTTTGTAATAACCAGAAGTTTGTTAATGAAAATTAATATAGTATTGAAGAAAACACGTATGCCTGCAATTGATAAAAATGAGTTTTACTTATCTTGAATGTCCACCTGAATTATGTAAGTATAGGTAAAAAGGAAGTTGGAATCAGTCGTATCTACAAACTGATAACAGAATTTGCACATTCAATACGATATTTATGTTTTATTATTATGATTCACTTACTGAGAATTTCGAGGGGAAACAACATCAAAATTTACTTAGGTAGATGGATAAACGTTATCGAGGAAATAATTTCTTGTACTACACAAGAATTTGCGAGTTATGTATACTGAGTTACGCAGAGAGTATGTATAATAATATACTAATCCGAAAGGGGTCTATAGTGCCAAAAAGCTCAACGACGATCAGCAATGAATCTGCTTGTCTCGGACTTTAAGTCTTGAGCATCGACGTAAAGTTGCTAGTCTATCGATTTCTTATCAGATACATTTCGGAGAGTGTGGATCGGATCTGCACGATATAATTCCCTCCTGCCCATTTTCCTATCGGACTGCCAGAGTGGGCACGAGAAATCGTCACCGCTTTATGTATGAAATTCCGAAAACCAGTACGAAGTGCTTAACTTGGTGGTGAATAAAAATTTGTCACCGACTCGCACTTAATCAACCAACTTTACCAACATGCACTGGGCCAACATGGTGGATTAGAGCCCATCCTCTCTCTCTCTCTTTTTCTCTCTCTCTTTGAGAGATGGCTTATGTCCAGCAGTGGAAACATGAAAGACTGATAATGATGAAAATTATGATACTTTACGTTTTTTTGACGTTTCCTGTAGGATAGCGGGTGAAAACGTGGAACGCAGCTAGTTATAAATGAGTCTACATATTCAAACCCCATGCAGGCCCTTACCAATGAGCTCTTTGGAGTTTATGTACGGATTTTCATACCAATGGATTTTCGGTGAAGGAAAAAACCGTGAGGAAACCTGCTTACGTATATACGGAAAAGAAATTCAATGGCGTATGTGAATCGACCAACCCGCAACTGGGCCAGCGTGGTGGATATGGCCCAATCACCCTTTCAGAAGTGGGCTAAAATTCCGGCAGTGGACTGTTAAAAGGTAGATTACTATACATATTCGAAACCGGCACGGATTTTTGTAACACTCCATGGCTCTGGATAATAGCTAAGTTTAACTATCAAATAAAAGTTTACACAAAAACATATAGTTCTCCATGTATGATTCCTAAACGCCATGGATGTTTATATTTTTGTAGAACAGCTTAAATAATACTTCACACGTTTAATAGTAGTTATACCTACCTCGTACAATACATATTATTATTCCTAGAAACAGAAATACGATATGCTTGTTTGCGTTGATAACAATGTATGTGTAGTCATATTGGCAACACTGGTAATGTTGTTCGATTGGTGCACCCACATCGTGAGATTAATGATTTCTAATATTACAGATAGTCATCAAAAAACGATTTGATATACAACTTTTTAGTCTTAACTTTCAACTTAGTCAACTTTGGCTTAAGATCATTTTATATTAAACTAGCTGCGCCTCGCGTTTTCACCCGCGTAGTGATGAAAAATAATGATGATGCTGATGAAAAGTCTGAAAAACCTATGTCCGTCTCCTGGTTCTAAGCTACCTCTCCACCAATTTTCAGTAAAATCGGTTCAGCCGTTCTTGAGTTATAAATAGTGTAACTAACACGACTTTCTTTTAGATTATAGATTTAAAACAAATAAGATTAAATAATACGATTAGATTAAAAAAAATAGATTAAAATAATTACGAAAATAGATTAAAAATATAATATAAAAGATTAAAAGTTAGTCTAATATAACAAATGACAGTGACGTTTTTTTTTTTGTTTATAAACGGGAAGACCTGATTTCCAAGATACGGGTGCTTACTACACCTAGTTCAGGCATTAGTGCAATATACGAGTTAAAATAATGTAATAATACTGTTTTTTCACGATTCTCTGTTTAAACTAGGTTCTGTCTCATATTTTATATAATTATATTTCTTCAATTCTTCAATTATTTAATTTATTGTGTAACATTTAGTGTGATACTTTTGTGCACTAGCAGTGACTAGCTCAATGGTGTTACTATAAGTGATAACCTATGTTGGGCGAGCGCGGTGTGATCATATCTATATTTGTGT
Source organism: Agriopis marginaria (assembly GCA_932305915.1). Lineage (NCBI taxonomy): Eukaryota > Metazoa > Arthropoda > Insecta > Lepidoptera > Geometridae > Agriopis > Agriopis marginaria. Next base: position 1,888,367 of record OW029919.1, read on the forward strand.
AAGAAGGCTGTTGGCTATTCAAGCCTAAATAAAATACAATGTACCGATTTCTGAAATAAATAATTTTGAAATTGTTTATTTCTCAAATCAATTTCACCTACATGAGAAATTATTTAAAGTAGTAGTAGTAGTACTTACTTAGTAATTTTGAATAATAGATTAGTAAGTTTGATATCAAAAGTCGGTCAGTTTTTTTACTTTAATTTTTTTTATTTTAGCATGTAGGTCTCTTGCCACAGCCGCACTGAAAGGAATTGCACAGATCATGCAATCGATAAACATTTTCTCTTGAAATAAATTAAATAATTCACATTTTAATTAATATTAGGTTAGTCTATCTCTATTGTGATAATACATTATGACGTTATCAATCAATTACTGTAGGTATCAAAAGTGTTTTATTTGACATAAGACATAACAATATTGTACATAACACAGATATTTCAAATCTAATACTATTAATACCAAACATTAAAATTAAAAAAACAACAAATATAAAACCTTACTATCAGTGCTATTAAACCGCTACCAGTGGGAACTGTTCCCAAAATGCTAGCCCCATTACCACGTTCTATGGCGATGCTCACCCTTGCTCACTCATCAAAAGTTGGATGTTAGATAAAATTACCGACACCAATTAGTAATTTTGTTTATTTTGTTGCTTCTGAATTATACACGTTTTTATAAATATTTATAAAAGACGTAGGTCTTAGATTAGGTTATTCCCCTATACCTCTTTGATGGCATATACACATTAAAACTTTTGTGAGCGATTTCGTTATACCATTGCTTGCTTGTTTTTTTATGGAATAAGTGGCAAACAAGCGACGGGCTAGCTATGATAAGTGGTCACCAGCCCCTAAAGACACCTACAATAACTTAAGAGGGAGAGAGGGGGGAGGGAGGGAGGGTGCTTAAGAGGGTAAAATGTTACGAATGACTATGTCCTAAGGTACTACCTCCTGCCCCTACATTAGGGGCATAAGGATGTGTCACTATTCCCAATTCCAATTGTGTATGCTACCTTCGGCGTTTCCGAGAAGCTTCATAGGGTTTTTCAAAAGGCGAGTTAATAGATTCGTAAAGGGTCGGCAACGTAGTTGTGATGCCTCTGGTGTTACAAGTATCCATAGGCGACGGCGACTGCTTACCATCAGGTAGTCTTCGTGTTTGCCACCATGGCATAAAAAATAACACGTGGTTTTCATTTAAAATTTGACTGACCACTGTTCAGGTTTAACTTACTAAATTCGACTTTACATTTGTGGCATATCGTAATTCGTATACCTACTTAGGGTGCCACTTGCTATGCTGTGCTAATAAGCCACTATGACGTGGTTATACCTATATTTATCTTCATCCCAAATCGTCTGGATGCGTAGTCGCGCCAGACGGAAGCGAATGACGACGCGTCCAAAACCCGCTCATTCTAAACAAATGATTACGAGCTATTTAATTACTTTCTGGACTGGCCTGGACTGGCGATATAAAGGAACCGATAAAACTGTAACTGGATCATATCACGAGGTTTATTACGACTGATTGTTATCGACGGACACTTCCGCTATCTGTTATTGTCCTCATCGAATGATGATACACCTTTTTACATTTCTGCTAAGATCCTCTAGTATTTTGCGAGAAAATCAGTCTCGAGTTGTTGTTTTTTTAATTCCCTTTTTGGCAAAACTATTTCGTTGTTGTTGTTCCTAACCTGTGAATTACCGATGTTAAGCAAAGGCCTCCTTTCGACTCTTCCAGTATTGCACTAGCCTCCACATATCGATATTTTCGAGTTCGTCGCGCACTTCTGGTAATTTAGGTCAAAAAGCTCATGTTAAATATTCATGTCAATTATTCAAGACTAGCGGTCCGCCCCAGCTTCGCACGGGTATAGATTATAGCCTATGTCACCCGGGGATAGTGTAGCTTCCCGTCAGTAAAAGAATTTTTCAAATCGGTTCAGTAGTTCCGGAGCCTATTCAATGCAAACAAACAATCAAATCTTTCCTCTTTATAATATTAGTATAGATATAATGTAAAGTTTTATTATAATTAATAAAGTCATAATATAATGAGAAAATAAAATGCTTCTCGCGATAACTAAAAACTAATACTAAACTAAATTAAATAAAAAATAAAAATAAAATAAAAATATATTAGCAGTCGCTGAGTACCGTCAGAATCAAAATTAGAAGTCATGTAAAGTTTTAGATTCATCTGCGAGTTTATTGATCCACCGAACTGTAACAGTGCAGTCTAGTACTAGACACTAGAATACTATAACCTAGTATTAATATTAACTAGTAGTTAGTATTGTTGTTTCAGGGACCAAGGACAAGGACCAATTCAATATTGAACTTATAAGACACGTATGAGAAGTTAGCTTATTTGGCTGGGAACGTCACAGTACGTATTAGGGTATTAGTAAATTGCACAAGTTTTTTTTATTTACTTTCTACTAGTTGGGTTACATGTATTTTAAAGTGAAGACCATAAATCGGCAAACAATAATTACAATGCTTTTACGACTCTATACCTGCACAGTGTAATTTTTATATAGACTGATAAACTTGGCAGCGACTCGGCTATTGAAAGCAAAAAGCTAAAGATCGGACTATGTAGCGCGCCATGGGACCCTTCATGTAGGAGAGGTTTTTTTATTGGTTGACAGGCTATGTTCTGAGGTTCTTAATTACAGCTGATGCTGACGGAACACACTTTTAGAATGACTTATCGAATTCAACACGATTGTGATGAATTATTGTACGACTTCGCAACGTCTTCTCGTCCAAAATACCTCAGTGCCTAAGACGAAAGTCTTCGATCAGTGTGTGTTATCAGTACTTGCCCGTGATGACATGCGGCAGTGAAACGTGGTCTATCACTATGGGCCTCATAAGCAAGTTTAAAGTCACTACGAGCTATGGAGAGGACTACGCTCGGGGTTTCTTTACGAGATCGAATCAGAAATGAGGAGATCCGTAGACGAACGAAGGTTACTGACATAGCCCAACGGATTAGCAAGTCGAAGTGGCAGTGGGCAGGGCACATATCACGCAGAACAGATTGCCGATGGGGCCGAAAGGTTCTGGAATGGAGACCACGGACCGGTAAGCGCAGCGTAGGACGTCCGCCCACAAGAAGGACAGCCGACCTAAAAGAGACCGCAGGGAAACGCTGCAGGCCGCTTCCCACCGGCCCATTTGGAGATTGATGGGGGAGGCCTATGTCCAGCAGTGGACGTCCTACGGCTGAAATGATGATGATGATAATTATTGTAAAATGTGAGATATTGCTCATATATTTGTTTTAGTAAGAGCTCTTGGCAAAACTCTCTAAATACAACGTAGAATAGTGTCTCGTCAGACATTTTATACAGTGAACCAGCCTAGTTCAATTTGGCAAGATATCAATGCGTCAATTTTATTGATAAAAAATTAGTACTGATTACATGTCGTCGGGTGGATTGCTCTGATTTGATGATCAGAGTTATTTTAAATACCAGCCACTTTTAGAATTATCAACATTTTTTCATTTTATTTTACAAGGAAAACATACAGCTGCTAATTAATACAGTAGATATAAGATAAATAGTTACACAAAAGCCAAAAATATGTTTTCACTAATACAAACTAGAAATAGTGTAAATGCCCCGTTGCAACACCAACTAGGGCCTGGATAGATAAATAGTAATAGGAAAACAAATATTCGAAGTCTTTACACAAGAGACAATAAATTAATTAGTCTATAAAATGAATCACGCGTCATTTCATGCGATTAGATTTGACTAATAAAAAACCGGACAAGTACGAGTAGGACTCGTGCTCTGAGGGTTCGGTACAACGGAACCCTAAGCAAAACCCTCAAAAAAAAAACTACATGAACGAATCCCTCAAAAAAACTAACTGAAGTTGAAATATTGAAAGACAAACTTAACTTTGTAGTTGACAATAAGGTTCTTCGATACATAACAACTACAAAATGTAAGTTTGTAATTGTAAAACAATATTTTTTTATATGATATGACTTCAAATTAACAACTTTCAGATTTATTCCTTTATATGTACTGTATGACCTTGCTTCTTGCCAAAATTACGGATTCCCCGTCCCCTGTGAAATCGCAAAACATCCGATATAAACGTTCATATTTTTTTATTGCGTTGACTTACAACTTTTATTTTTTTACAGCCGAAAGAAACCGTAGACCCAAGTATCTCTATCTCCTCTCTACATATTATAAATTGAAGTCGCTTTCCTCGTCTGTCTGTCTGTCTGTATGTCTGTATGGCCGCTAACTCCTCCTAAACCACGCAACGGATTTTGATGCGGTTTTCACCATCAGTTAGATACATTTTCAAGGAAAGTTTATACATATAACTAGCGACGCGCCCCGGTTTCGCACGGGTGCAATTTACGTGCGAAGCCGGGGCGGGTCGCTAGTTTAATATAAATTTCAACTTGATACCTTTACGCGTTCTTGAGAAAAAAGGTCTTGACAGACGGACAGACAGACGGACAGACGGACAACGAAGTAATCTATCAGGGTTCCGTTTTTTTCTTTTGAGGTACGGAACCCTAAAAATAGACTACGGGAGGAATTTGACAAGAATATTTTTGATGTTTTATGTATGAAATCTACCTCAAGATAGTCAATTGAGATATATTTGACTTAGCTACATGCATTTATAATCATAATTGAACATAACGGACTTTTAAGGCATTATTTTCTTTTTATCCGCTTTAAGGCATTTATTTCGTAAAATAAATACAATAGATTGCGGTGATAATGCGCAGTGATTACGAGTCCTGTGAAAACCTACTAAAGAAAATTTATTGATGGCAATCTGGCTTGAAATTGTATTGGACTTTCACCTACACATCAAATCGCACTCACACTCCATTTACACGCAACACAAAGATATTTTATGGTATATATGTTCCTTATAATATGTGTTTTTGATTAATATTTAATATAATATATAACTGTTACTGTTCCCAGTTTTGGGGAAGGCACTGTCTGCTGCAACACAGCTCACGCTAACGCAGCAGGCAGGGTTCCTCCTTTATTTTGTGCTTCTTATGTAACAATAAATAAATTTTGTATTTTGTATTTGTATAATATATTGCGGTGATAATGCGCAGTGAATGGAAATACTTCAATCGATTAGGACCAATAAATTTAATCGTAATCATTCATAATCGACGCGGTCTGTTGACCTCGTCCAAAACAAAAAAAAACAAAAAACGTACTTTATAGGTTGTATAGTTTAAAACTAAAGTCCTAGCGTACCGTGGAAGAAAAACGCGTTGAAAAAATATTATGGATAGTCATGTACTCAGTTATTAACGAAATTAGAAAAATGAGCACGAAGCTTGCAAGAAATAAATATTCGGGACATATTTTGCACACCCGGTCATCTGACCCCAAACTAAACAAAGCTTGTGATATGGCTGCCAGAGACTGATATACATACAAAAAAAGATATAAAAATCAAATAAAGAAAAAATTTTAAATTTTAAAATTAAAAAAAAAAAAAAATATATGTTGATATCCAATGGTTGCCTGGAAGAGATCGCTTTTAGCGATAAGGCCGCCACTTGTGGCACTAGCTCTTAAGTGTTTTCTATCGTGTAATTTTTATTTCTGGTGTATCTATCTACATACAAACATACATATATATTTTTAAATACATACTTAAATAGATATTCACACCCAGATACAGAACAAACACAAATGTTCGTCACATATATGTTTGTCCTAGGTGGGAATCGAATCCACGCCTCAGAAGGCAGGTTCACTACCAACTGGACCAAAGGGCTATCAAAGAAGAATTGGAACTAGTTTTTTAACGTAAGATTGTAGCTGATATCAAACTATAGTAAAATATTGTCTTCTTCTTAGTCGTTTCGCTCTTGGGAGAGCGGTCGTGGTCGTCATGTAGTAGCATTATACGCATACACACACACACACACACACACATACACACATGTTACAAACTTTAAATATCAAACTACCATCTACATAATTATAAACTGTTAAACTGTTATCTATACTTCTATACTAATATTATAAAGAGGAAAGATTTAATTGTTTGTTTGTTAGTTTGTTTGTTTGTTTGCATTGAATAGGCTCCGAAACTACTGAACCGATTTGAAAAATTCTTTCACTGTTGAGATGCTGCACTATTCCCGGTTGACATAGGCTATATATCCCGGCTTTGCCCGTGCGAAGCAGGGGCGGCCTACTAGTATATTTATATATATACATGTGAAATTACTGTAACAACGAAAGAGCGGTCTCTCCTAACACAGGTTGTCAAAACTTAACAGGAGAGACCAAACACCTGTGTACTATAAAAATCTGTTAATAAAGAATTTTGAATTTGAATTTGAGTATTGGACGGAGCAGATAGGAAACGCTTCAGGATGTCTCGCTATCTCTCTCTGCTGGAGGTCATCCTGCTGCACTCGTTTAAGGGACCACCACCACCACTGCAGACTTGATCTGGTCGGTCCATTGCATGGGTGACCTCCCGCGCGGTCAGAAGCCCCACGCCTGTAGGGATTATCGTTTTTACTTTAGAGCTAATACAAAAATACGTTTGTTGTATGGAGACCCCCCCCATACCCCACTTAATATTTATTTATATTTTTTTTATTATTTAAAGTTATATGATTATTTACGGGATATTTACCGTGGTAAGGTTGTGGAATGAGCTCCCGATATTTCGGTGCAGTTACATGCACCATGTTCACGGGAAGACTGAAGAATGCGGGTGGTTGGTCGTATAATATAAATATAAAATATAACTTTAGTGAACAACCGTGATAGTTTAAAACAGTGTTTTATTATTTGTTAGTCAATCCGCCGTAACATTACATAATCTGTCAAAATTTCAACTGGCTATATATTATGGTTCGAAAGATACAGTCGTTAATAGGACAGACAGACAGACAGACGTCGTAGGCTTAGTAATACCCTTTTTTACCCTTTGGGTACGGAACCCTAACAAGCCGGTAACATCAAGAAAAAACCAAGACGAGGCCCTACTTGAGTAACAATTAAAAACCGTTCTCTATTAACTATACAGTTACTTTCGTATAAACTTAATTGGTCGGGAAGTGCAGTTCCATGTGTACCAACGGTCACGATATTGTACCATAACGTTGCATTACCTTCCCACGGAAAATATTTCCGAGTAAACTTCCCTGTGAGTTAGAAACAATGAGTTGGCACTCTGCACGCCACACGCGGCTGCCGGCTACTGGCTCTATTATTAAAATTGACGCTTCTTTAGAAAAAAGTGGTAATATCCAAAATACTGTAAACAACATACGTAAAAAATGAACCGTAGTTCACAGACTTAGGATCTTTTTAGGGTTTCGTACACAAAGGGTAATAATGGGACCCTATTACTGAGCCTACGCTGTATGTCTATGTGTATGTCTGTCTGTTTGTCTGTCCATCGGCTGTATCTTTCGAACAGTAATAGACAGACAGCCAGTTAAAATTTTCAGAGAATATGTAATGTCACGAGAAATAATAAAAAAGTCAAAAAGTAAAAACAAAAGCGCCAAGTGCGAGTTGGGTTCCCGCATTAAGGGTTCCGTACAACCACAAAATACAATAATTATCAATTAAAAAAACTGACTTCAAAATTAGTACAATGACATTACGATTCGGTGAAAGAAAATAAGATCATCCAAATAGTAATCACCAGTTATAACTTGGTAATAAACAGAAATTTGTCACCGACTTACATTTGGCCATTATTTATTGTTGTTTGTTATACTTTAGAGAACGTACTATAATAATACCAAGTTTGACGCTTGTACGTATTACCGTTTTTAAATTACAGCGAATGCAAAAATACGTTTATTGTATGGGGCTTATATATTATTTCTTAGTTAATCCGCCGTAACATTACATATTCTGTGAAAATTTCAACTGGCTATCTATTACGATACGGTTCTTAAGATACAGCCGTTAAAAGGTAGGACGGACAGACAAGACAGATAGACAGACATCGTAGGCTTAGTAATAGGGTCCCGTTTTAACCTTTAGGTACGGAACCCTAAAAATTTACAAACATAAAGCAGCTAGTACATAATAAATCTGACCACTGTCATAGAAACAAATCACGTGTCATGTAGCAGTTGATGTAATGAAGTGGCGTTAATTACAGGGTGTGTAATATTCACGACCTTCACCTTGTGCCGAGTCAAGGGCAGCAAAAGTATAACGTATCTACAAACTGAATACTTAACTAAAGTACCTACTAAGGCTTCAAGATCCACACAAATATTAAGCGATTTTTTTTAAACTTATATATTCAATAATGTTTACAGTGGGCAATGGAGAGAGCTATCTATGCTCGGAGTTACTTTGCGCGATAGAATCCGGAACGTGATTATTCGCCAAAGAACTAGAGTCACCGACGTAGCTGTTAAAATGTGCAAGTTGAAGTGACAATGGGCAGGCCACATTGTATGAAGAACAGATAACCGATGGGGAAGAAAGGTTCTTGAGTGGAGACCACGAACCGGAAGACGCAGCGTAGGTAGGCCTCCCACTAGATGGACTTACGACATTGTAAGAGTTACGGGCATCCAGTGGACGCAGATGGCAGGCTTTCGTTCAGTGTGGCGGTTAAATGGGGAGGCCTATGTTCAGCAGTGAACGTCTCCTGGCTGATGATGATGATGTATTTAATAATAATGAATACTCATCTCAATTTCAACTTATTCTTAAATTTATAATGATATTATTAAATATTTCAATTCATACATAGCCCGGACACTAAACTTGATAGGTATTGGTAAGGCCGAAGCCAACACTAAGAGGCCCTGTTATTGCATAAAATGGAATAATATGAAACTTTTGTTACAGTGCTGGATTAAAAAATTTGGACTATTGAGGTAAACAACTTGTGGATGGGATAACAGATCTATAGGATGAGAAACGGCACCTGCCTTGTCCTATCTCATATCAAAATACATTTAGGCAAGTGATGACTTGCCATTCACTAAACGGGCTCCCCATAATGGCTGCCGTATATTGGCGCTGGAGTGGCAATATTGACGTGTCTGATAATATTTTATTACACATACTCATTATAATAAAAATAAAAAAAACATAGTAATTATTATTCATTATTAGTATTAAATACATAAGCTAACCCGCTGTGTGACTCTGAGTTTTTCCAAAAGGCCAACAGTTAAGGACCACGTCTCAGTACCATATGTCATCACTGGCAACACACACTGGTCAAAGACCTTCGTCTTGAGGCACTGTGGTATCTTGGACGAGAAGATGACACGCAATTTCACGAACGCTGCCCATCCGAGTTGGATTCTTCGGGCGACCTCTTTGCCTAAGTTGGACTTACCTAACTGAACAATCTGTCCAAGAACAATCGCTCGAAGAACCGATAACCGATGGGGAAGAAAAGTTCTGGAGTGGAGACCACGAACCGGAAGACGCAGCGTAGGGAGGCCTCCCACTAGATGGACCGACGACATTGTGAGAGTCGCGGGCATCCAGTGGATGCAAAAGGCAGGCTGTCGTTCAGTGTGGAGGTTAAAGGGGGAGGCCTATGTTCAGCAGTGGACGTCTTCTGGCTGATGATGATGATGATGATGACATAAGCTAACAAAAAAAAAATTGTTAACTGAAAATATAAATTAACAGTTTCTAAGGCATATCATACTTTTTTTACTCACAAACAGCAAAGATTAAATAAGTTTACCTACTTACTAATTGCCTACCAAATGATTCTTTCACTGATAGAAAGCTGTGTTAATTTATATTAGTGAAAGTGAATTTTCAGAATCAGTTCATCAGTTTCTGACTTTACTTCCTGCAAACATACAAAGCAAACCTTACCTGTTTTTAATATTTGTGTTGTTTATTATTAAATAGGTAGATATAAATTATGATTATTTAGCATACAATTAATTTGTATTGCGGTTGTAACAATAGAAATCAAAGTACAGGAAAAACATACTTCTATTGCCTAATAACTAATTAAATGTGTCATCAAAACTCGCGTGTGGATTCATTATAAATTAATGCAAAACGCCGCGTTCGTGCGTCTGTTAGCACTAGTAGCGTAGGACACCCTGTGACTCGTTAGAGCAAAATTGCTACACCAAAATTGAATCAAAATGTGCGTCTCATTTGATGAGCAGAAAAAATATTTAATTCGGCAGCGAATGCCAGATACAAATGATGATTATGATGGAAGTTCAACACAATGATTTGTAGAGCTATTAGCGATTAAAATACACATAATCTATTGAGTCAGATGCTCTTCAGGGCTACGAAATAGATAATGTACCTACCCGTAGCACGCAGTACGGGTTCAAAAGCATTTGTTTATGATAGGCTATAGTTATACTAGGCCCTGTCTTTGGTTTTTCTTATTTATTTCCTTATTACGTTTATTTGCTCAATTTTTACAAACTTAGTAGTAAAGTAGTATCATCAATCAGGATTATCTCCTCTCTTTAAACAATCTCACTATCCACTCCCTCACTGTTGGTGGCAAAATTGCCCTACACCCAAAGGGGCAGTAGCCAAGATTAAAAAAAAAACTTCTTCATTTATCTTGAGAGGATTTTGGCATCGCCCGCTTTGTACATTTGCCAGTGTTAAATATTTTCAAGTTTTGCTAGACATAGCCAAACAAGTCATAGTCAGTCAAGCAAAGTCATGGTCAACTCTAAAGTCATGCCTTAGTAAAGTGGTGGAGGCTTTACTAAAGGTTTCTATGGTGTTATGGAAGCAACACCCAGCATTTCACCAGGTTGCCTACACTCAAGCACGTTCACGGACACTTATTAAATAATAATCCACAATAATTACACATTAACACATGATAATACATGAGTTTAGGAAAATAATACAAAGAGGTGACATGTTTTATTCACGTTGGCGCCAAAAAAAAAATTACTATCATAGAGTGTTATTTCATGAAACCTATATAGTCTGTGCAAAAAGAGAACCATCGTAGGATTGAGAGCGCGAGTGAGCTAACTTACTGAATAAAACACCCATCTTTTTGCATCAGGCGTCAAAAAGTATAATGGATACTTGTTATTTGTATAAATTATCAATAGGCAGAGTCTATGCAAAAAAAGAAGCATGGTACGCTAGAGGTCGCGTGTGTGCTAATTTAATGTTTTTAATTCACTGTTGCCTCAACGATTCTCTTTTTGCACAGACTTTGGTTTTTTTTGGGTGTTCCCCGATAGATACAATCTGGGTGTCTTCAAATCACGAGTGAATCGGTTTCTTATAGGCAAGCGTGCTCCACCGTAGACCGCATCATCGCTTAACATCAGGCGCGTTGGCGGTCAAGCGCAAGCCTATTATTTATTTAAAAAAAACTTTAGCACTGCAATTAGTATTGCACGTCCGAAATGAGTCCACTGTTGAAACATTATATTTACATATTTTAAGGACATCTTTGTACACAGCGTTGCAATAAACGTATTAATATTAGTCAAGTTGTAAAAACAAATTGCACGTATTTTTCAGTACAAGTGCCTTTATTAACTAACTAGTAGGCCACCCCTGCTTCGCACGGGCGATATTTATCCTATGTCAACCAGGGATAGTGCAGCATCCCAACAGTGAAATATTTTTTCTAATCGGTTCAGTAGTTTCGGAGCCTATTCAATGCAAACAAACAAACAAACAATCAAATCTTTCCTCTTTATAATATTAGTATAGAATACAAGCTAACACTAGATATCATAGGACCGACACAGATGGTAATGATGGCATAGCAAGAGAGAGACCTACACCCAGCAGTTCAGCATCAGTTGTAGATAATATTATAGCTTCAATAATAAATATAATATAGAGCCGTGGTAGCCCATTTGGGAGACCGCTAGACTTGAAAGCGTGAGGTCGCGGGTTCAAACCCCGGGCCCGTACCAATAAGTTTTTTGGAGTTTATGTACGGATTTTCATACCACTGGCTTTTCGGTGAAGGAAAACATCGTGATGAAACCTGCATCCGTACGTAGAAGGAATTCAATGGCGTATGTGAATCCACCAATCCGCACTGGGCCAACATGGTGGATATGCCCCAGTCACCCTTTGGGGGGGGGTAGGCTAAAGGTCTGTTAAAAGGCTGATTATGATGATGATTATGATGAATATAAAATATACAGGTGTATCTCTAGACGACTGACATATTCGAGGATATTATTGTACTCATTTACTTTGGGACCAACCCTGATATTGCGAATAAAAAATCAGCTGTTCCATACACTTCTTGATTGACAATAACATTTTTCATATAGAACAACGGTTTTTTTTTTCGGGAACTGTGCATCGGATAGCTGCGTCATTTAATTCCTTTTCCTGCCCACAGACTATATGTAAAGCTACTACGTCAGTCTTTGTTCCTGTCCATTTTTCTATCAGCAGGTCTAGCACGGGCCGTGGACATATTGTCTTTCCACCGTTTTTATCCCGCGAGAAAAAGACAAACGTATCCATATTCTAGCTTTGTCGCGTCTAGGCGTGGATAACAATGGTGGAAAGACTATTTATCCACAACCCATGCTAGCCCTGCTGGACACGAATACGGCCAGAGTGGCACGAAAAATCATCACCGCTTTATGTTCGGCATTCCGAGAACGTACTAAGCGCTTTGATTTCACTTTTATTGTGCGAACCGCTAGTCTGTAAAATGCGTTTGAGTTAAAAAGTCAAGGGCCTTATATTGTCATTTCTAAGAACATTGTATAAGTATAGGTAAGTAAATGCCAACTATAATTTTATTATTATGCGCACGTTTCAACAATTAAGTATGTATACTTATTTTCACGACCTTAAAGTACTACCGATGATTTCACACAAACTAAGCGTAAAATATATCTATACTAATATTATAAAGAGGAAAGATTTGATTGTTTGTGTGTTTGTTTGTATGTTTGCATTGAATAGGCTCCGAAACTACTGAACCGATTTGAAAAATTCTTTCACTGACAGGAAGCTACACTATCCCCGGGCGACATAGGCATCTATACCCGTGCGAAGCTGGGGCGGACCGCTAGTATTAAATATATTTATATATTTTTTAATCTTGTACGCAGTCAGTCGCAGTCTTAATATCTTTAAAAGATTCTCTTTTTTTCCTATTGGGGATTTTGGCTTCGCGCGATCGGCGTATTAGCCATCTTGAAATCTCGTAGGTAAGGAATATTTTAGGATCTAAGGTAGGGAAACGTTAGGTTAAAAGATTATTTCTGAGTAGCGGTTTTTTTGATATTTTCTTTCATCACTCACAGGCTACATTGTGATATGATCAAAAACAATACCACACTTAGTAGTCTGGATTAAGATCTGGCTCTCATATGGGGCTGTCAGATTCCACCTTAAGGTGGTTCGATTCACAAATGGCAGGAAATTCAAATTTCAAACAGTTTTCTTGTCCTTGTAGCTAGGCCAGGTAAGTATTGTAAACAACCATGATGTTTGCGCAGATTGATTATTATTCTTTACCAAATCATGTAAAGCTATTTATCTCTAATGCACATAATTACTTACATTTGTGAATAAACTAATTTTTGCTGCTTCAAACGGTTTATTCACAAATGTAAGTAATATGGTGCGTTACTGTTAAATAGTTGTACATTACAATGTAAAGAACAGCCAATATCTTGCGCAAACACTGTGTTATTTAAAAATAACTACCTGGCCTGGCTACTAGGACCAAAAAACTGTTTAAAATTTGAATTTCCCGCCATAAGTGAATCGTACCACCTTAAGGTGGAATCTGACAGCCCCATATGAGAGCCAGATCTTAATCCAGACTACTAAGTGTGGTATTGTTTTTGATCATATCACAATGTAGCCTGTGAGTGATGAAAGAAAATATCAAAAAAACCGCTACTCAGAAATAATCTTTTAACCTAACGTTTCCCTACCTTAGATCCTAAAATATTCCTTACCTACGAGATTTCAAGATGGCTAATACGCCGATCGCGCGAAGCCAAAATCCCCAATAGGAAAAAAAGAGAATCTTTTAAAGATATTAAGACTGCGACTGACTGCGTACAAGATTAAAAAATATATAAATATATTTAATACTAGCGGTCCGCCCCAGCTTCGCACGGGTATAGATGCCTATGTCGCCCGGGGATAGTGTAGCTTCCTGTCAGTGAAAGAATTTTTCAAATCGGTTCAGTAGTTTCGGAGCCTATTCAATGCAAACATACAAACAAACACACAAACAATCAAATCTTTCCTCTTTATAATATTAGTATAGATATATTTTACGCTTAGTTTGTGTGAAATCATCGGTAGTATTTCATCGGTAGACTATTTAAACTTTTTACAAACGAGGCACAAAAACGCAAAAAGACACAACAGTCATTATTTTAATGCCAAAAACGTGATTCAGATGCAATGATATCATAACAGTCTTATCTAGGGCCTCTCACAAAAAAACACATTAATTTATCATCCCAGCTCAAGCCAGACCTATCCAAATAAAACTCATTGTCTTACAAACGTAAAAGCACGAGCTCAAATCTCATAAAGTTTTTTTATGTTCTTAATTTACATGACTAGTTTTTTAGCATAGCCACAGATTAAATAATAGTGCATGGTTCGAATGAAACGGACGTCTTCGAATAAAGACGTCAAATCTAAAACGATTTTGACTTATAAACCACTTAATGAAAATAATTCTACTCACATTAATAACTAGACATCTTCTTCTAAGTGCAAGTTCCACCTAACCAACTGTAATGTATGTATTCAAGTTCAAGCAACAAAATTCACGGTTTCAATGCCTATACATTGACAGAAGTGTGACCGTGAATAGAACCGCTCGCGTGTGCGACCTGTAGGCCCGGGTGAGTCAGCCGGTCATCTAATATACATTTAAGATGAGTGATGACGATCTAATGACCCTATTATGTGGAGTTAAGAGCTGACACTCACAAAACAAATCTGCATGCGTAGGTATACTAAAGTTCTTCGATGGTAATCGCGATCCCTCCGGTCAAATTTGTCCACTTCCGAACTTGCGCATTTCCAAATATGTCAACTTTCTAACATGTCTTCTTCCTTGATTATCATGTCTTCTACTTTACAGGAGAATTTATAGAGTCAAACGCCATCGACGATTGTAGGTTCAATTAGCGTAACTAACAAAATACGACTTTACAACAATGATGTTTTTTTTTTCGAAATTAATTGAACATAACTTTTTACGTATTTTGGATCCGTTACGACGAGCGTTTCTTGCTTAGAACTCAAGAAAATTTCAGATCAACAATGTTTCTTTTATGACATATTTTAGGAAATAGATTTCAGTTGCGTCAGTTACTCTACAGAAATACTTTTTTTATGATATAGTTATAGGTGGCAAACAAGGAAACGGGATGCCTAAGGTAACCACTTACCGTCGCCTATGGATACTTGTACTTGTGTGTGTATTTTTATACACACTTGTAGTACTTTCAAAATAATACTCATGTCATTCTATTTTAAATTAATAACATCATACTTGAACTTTTGAAATTTTTTCGACAGTTATTTTAATCAATACTTTTTTATATAAATAATTCTTACGGTATTTTTATACCATCTCTCTAGACATGTACGCCTACAAACTAGGCAAAACATGATACAAAGTGACTAATATTTTAACCCACCTATTGTGCATGCGTTTTTAAATGTGTGTATGATTTACTCGTGTTTTGTGCAAATAAATAATCTTTATCTTTATCTTTGTCAAAGTAGTACAAAGCATCCAAAATAATAAAACTATTTAATTTATTCTGACGTAACGACCGTTCGTTATTTAGCAGCGTAAGATAAATGCTAATCACCTTTTTTTTATTCTGTTTTAAAAATAGAAATACACCAATTTCACTCTTAATAATGGGCATCATGTCAGTACCATCGTAATTTTGATGAGAATTTGAAGTGCTCAGCAAAAAGTTGTACTGTAATATTTAGATAATTATAATATTTTTATAATGTCTTTCAAAAATCAGAAAAACGTACAAAACTGTAAATTTAACTCAACTTACATATTTTGTCTGTTACGTTATTTGAACCAGCAATGCGATTTCGTCCCTTATTTAGCCATTTTAAAGGATAATTTTTAAACCTTTTCTTAGTGATCCAGCTTCATTATATAAGGAATAATTGTGAAAAATTCAATGTTCTTATACCAAACGGTTTAGGCTGTACGTTGTCTGCCATTGAATTTAACATTTTTATTAAGTAGAGATAAAACCAAGTAATTTTTTGCCAATTCGGCAGAGCAGCACAAGCGACGCAAATATGCTAACCTCGGCAGTGGTTACATATTTGAGGCGTTTGGGGTCGAGACATTGGGCCCTTGGAGACCGGGAGCTCACCTCATTTTCAAAAATCTTTCAGAGCGCCTGGTTAATGCGACGCGTGACCAAAATGCTAGCGTGTTTCTGGCTCAACGCATAAGCATTGCCATTCAACGTGGTAATGCCGCCAGCATGCTGGGTACGCTGCCAGTGGGCTTGAGCATTTGGATTGTCTTTAGACCTTCAACGGTCTATGGGCAGTCTAACTGTATTTGTAGTTTTAGTTTTAGCTTGTATTTTGTTTAGTTAATAAAGGCGCTTGCCCAGGAAAAAAAAAGATTTTTTTTTGTAAAATATTCGTAATTATGAGAAAATAGGATAACATAATAAAAAAAGGATAAGTACAAAGTTTTGGCGCATGTGAAAATTAGACACTGTGGTGAGAGCCTTTAAATGAAAATCGTAAAGTGAAATCTTGACGTATCTAACGTAAAGGTGTCAGTTTTTTTTATATCGCGGAAATGTTTGCTTGTTTGTTCTTTTTTCACACAGGAGAGTGACTTTGAATACTTTTTATTCCAGAAAAAATACGGTTACTGAGGAAATGTCTACGTGGCCGAAACCGCGGGGAGCAGCTAATGCAATTTATATACCTACCTAACTAAGATAAATGTAATTGAACAAATAGATTTTTAAACCCTCGATAAAAGAGCTGATAATATTCAAACGGCTGAACAGATTTTTTTAATCATAGCTAAGAACACTCGGTAAAGTAAGTTTTCAAACAAAAAACACACTAAATCAAAATCGGTTCAGCCATTTGGGAGCTACGATGCCACAGATATACATACGTCATATACACATCTTTTAACATGTCGATTTGCTTCGGGGGTTAAATATCTATATATAAATAAAAAATAATCCCTATTTATCTTGGGCACGCCATAACTTAAAAACAACTTTACCGATTTCATTCATTTTTTTTTAAAGTTCTCTAATTCTTTGTAGAAGGTTCTTACGGAAAGAAAAATTAATAATACTGCGCAGAAAATTGGAAAGCTTCAGAAAACTTAACGACGATTTTAACCTGCGGGGCGCAGATAGTTGTAAATAAAAAGTTAGAGCTCAGGTAGTGTTGTTGAAAAGTGCTCTACACATGTATTTTAATAGGTAACCGGTATATTAGTATGTATTATTGCAAACTATGATCAACTTACAAGTACAATAATTATGCTACTACTTAGATAAAGATACAATTTGTCAGCTTTATTTTATGTCAGATAAGGAGGTGGTTGAAATGATATTAAAGTACCTATTGATACTGCAATCATACCTTTTTAAGCAAAAGTGCAGGGACCAACTGTTTACCCATATTAGGAACTGGATACAAACCAATCTTTTTAAATTAACTTCTTGTCTCGTTTTTGCGCGTGACGATTTCAGTCTGGGATAAGTTGACAGTAATTTAAATAACCTTTAGTCGAACAGTTTTAACTAAAATTGCTAGTGGACTGTGACAAGGCCACTGTTGGCGACCGGCGGGTGCGAAAGAGAGTGAAAAGCTTGTTAATTAAGCACAAAAAACCGTTTATTCAGCAAAAAGCTATTTTCCTAATTTTTTCCTGTTGTTCGATCGATATCTTTATTTAAATTAGTGACGCGCCGTGTCAGTCGCCCTTCGCCAGCCTCCTACTCGCCCATGGAGGCTGCACTCTACCGAAGAGGCTGGTGTAGGACGACTGGCTTTAACGCTGCGTGGCCAACATTCTCCACCCTGTGTCACAAGACACTCAAACGGGCCACTCTAGTTACTGGCCTGGTAAATATCCGGTCATTAGTTCTCACGTCAACCGTGCGTACTCGACCGTCACTGCTGCTGTACGCCTTTTTTATTATACCCTTTGGCCAGGTGTTGCCGGGTGAATTCGGGTCCACTAAGATGACCAGATCACCTTCTTTTAAGTTAACAGTCTCCTTTTGCCATTTAGGTCGTGAAATTATTTCAGGCAAATACTCCTTGACCCATCGCTGCCAAAACATATCGCTCAATCTTTGTGCGATCCTCCACATCTTCCTCAAATATAAGTCACCGTCATCAAATACTCCGGGTATAGGCAAATTTGAGTAGTCGTGAGGTTCACTTTTATCATCTATCTCCCCGAGACGATAAGCTGCGAATATTTTATAATTGCGGTTAGGATTTTTGATCCAATGTACAGTCATAGAATCACTCCAGTAATATTTTTTATCGAGTATCAGCCTGCTTTCTTCTCGGATCGTGTTAGCGAGACGACAACCCGAAACAGCACTTTGCGATCTAGCGATCAAAGATACGCGTACGTTTTCATTGGTGCACACGACAAAATGCAACGGTAGCATATGCGGCCGGACTTGCATCACAGAAAATATGCAATTCGGTTTCTGTTGTTGTAAGTTTTATATTGGTTTTATATCGATCGATCAAATATTCTCTTGACATTTTTGACAGCGTTCAAATTGACGGAAATACAATCTTGGTATGCGAATCTCTTTGAGTTTGCTCAATTGATTAATCCATTTTTGGAACGGACTGTACGACTTTTCTAAATGGATTCGTTGGGATTTTCCCTCCACAAGAATCTCCGGCGACTCCTATGGGTCGTTCTCGGAATCTTAACATAATGCCCAACAGTGATTGTAATAAATCTGGTCCTTGCAGTAAAAAATCGTTCAAGGAGTGTCCTTCCGAAGTAGCTGCGCCGTCAAATACTAGACGCAATTTCTTTTTGTTTGGATTACCTATGCGAAAATGAGGTAAGTACCATAATTTAAGTGAATCATCTTCGTCATATCTCAGTTTTCTAGCGTAATCATTTTCAAACAAATGATCTACTCTTGCTTTATATCTTGCAGCGAATCCAGCATCGGAACTCATCCTTTTCTCTACAGAATTGAGTTGACGAAAAGCATTCGAGTATGAATCTGTCATTTTAGAGTCTCTAACCTTCCAGGGTAGGTCGACTTCCCATTTTCCGTCTTGTAGTTTAGCTGTTTCGTCCAATATTTGGATCGCCTCTAACACATGTTTATTCTGTCTGGGCTTTTCCCAGAGTTCAATGCTTTCAAAGGCAAACGACTTTTTAACAATGTTTTGCAATTCATCTGATCGCCCGTGCTGGAGTTCTAAAGCTTCGATTATTGTGTGCGGGGTGGTGTTTCCAATGAGCAGGGAAGACACGGCTTCTTTTGCCTCTCCACGAAGGGATTTCCGCAATCTCCACTTGTTTTCATCGTCACTCAAGTTGCACAATTTGGTCGATCCTTCGTAGACCTGCTTGAATGCTACAGGGTCTCCGTGATACTGCGGGAGATCCTTTGAAGTTGCAAATCTTGCTAGTATCTGCTTATTCTGTGCGTTTGACTCTTTAATAGCACTTGATAAGTTATTAAAATGAACTGCGCTAACGATAGGAACGTCGCACTGAGGAGAAATATCTTTTTGATGGTTTTTTATATTGTCATGGTTGTCTCGTTCAAACCAGTGATGTACTTTGTTCACTGAATTTTCTACAGATTTACCTGAGCTTCCCCTTCTGTTTCGACGTTCGCATTCTAGTGCGGCTAAATCTGCGGCTAGCTTTTTCTCGATGAGCTCTGTCTCTATGGCTGCTCGTGCCTGTGCAGTGGCTGCTTGTACCTGTGCAGCTTCTATCTCTATGGCTGCTCGTGCCTGTGCAGCTTCGAGTTTTAAAATCATTTTTCTAGCCTCAATCGACGCGGAACTTTTAGATACGGTAACGGATTTTTGTGTGTCTTCATTCTGTGCATCTAATTCTGCGGGCTTCTTCCTTGCGGTTGCGCTGCGTGTAATCATTATAGTGCGCGATGTGCTAGGCGGAGTCCTCAACATTAGACACGATAATCACTCTACTTCCACGATCCGGCTCGAAGGACTTTGTTGGCGACCGGCGGGTGCGGAAGAGAGTGAAAAGGGCTTGTTTATTAAGCACAAAAAACCGTTTATTCAGCAAAAAGCTATGTTCCCCATTTTTTCCTGTTGTTCGATCGATATCTTTATTTAAATTAGTGACGCGCCGTGTCAGTCGCCCTTCGCCAGCCTCCTACTCGCCCATGGAGGCTGCACTCTACCGAGGAGGCTGGTGTAGGACGACTGGCTTTAACGCTGCGTGGCCAACAGCCACTTTTAAAAGAAACCTTCGATGCTCTATTCAAATTTTTAAGTAAGATCCGTTCAAAGACATTAATTACTTTTTAAACACAGATGGTCTTAGACATGCTCTTAAAAAAAATTACTAGATCTATGTAAGCTTTGTCTAACAGGCCTAATCATTAGACATTTTACATTTACTTGCCTATTTTTAAGATAATAAAGTAAATTTCAATCCGGGCATGTCCTAAAACTGAGACCAGAAACACTGGACGATGGGCAGCAGCGTCCTATTAATAGGTGCACGGTGAACGTTATGCTCTTGATGTCTCTTGTTTGTTTTCGCCAAAGAACCAGAGTCACCGACATAGCTGTTAAAATTTGCAAGCTGAAGTGGCATTGGGCAAGCCACATCGCTCGAAGAACCGATAACCGATGGGGAAGAAAGGTTCTGGAGTGGAGACCACGAACCGGAAGACGCAGCGTAGGGAGGCCTCCCACTAGATGGACCGACGACATTGTGAGAGTCGCGGGCATCCAGTGGATGCAAAAGGCAGGCTGTCGTTCTGTGTGGAGGTTGAAGGGGGAAGCCTATGTTCAGCAGTGGAAGTCTTCTGGCTGATGATGATGATGAACGTTATGCTATCCCCAAGCTGCCTGTCAAGCGTGGGGATTATGGCAACACTCCTCTCTAAGAGGAAGGCCTTTGTTTAGCATTGGACGTATACTGGCTGAATATGTGAAAGTAAATTTAAATTAAGTAAGTAACTTTTGACAAAGGAAAATTAAAACAGGCTTCAGGGGAAGCGAGTACAACTATTAAAGGTGGAATATAAAGTATTTACAAATTTAGTAGGTATACATAACATACTTTTGAGAGCGCAGGGCGTAGTTTCTCAGTTGACTATTATGGAAACGGCGCTCGTAAAATGCAACCTATAACATAAACAATGACGAATCGGCATTGTCATTCGTCAAATAAGCCAGTTTGTGTCAACAATAGCAATTTGTTTAAGAGTACTCTATGATAAGTGGTCATCATGAGGCATACCTCATGCAACCTCAACTTATATCGCCTGATGTACATGCCTGGTGACCTTGGGCAAATGTGTGCAATTCTACTTTTTTGTTATTGTCATCAAGCTAGATGATGCTTCATGCCAATCTCACCCACTAGCCATGGGCAAACACAACAAACCTCTTGAAATGGAACAAGAATATCATGATGGGATACGAACTTTATTTCCTCAACAAGAAAGTTATATTATTTTCAAAAATCTTTCAGAGCGCCTGGTTAATGCGACGCGTAAAATATAGTAAACTGCTAAGCATGTTTGGTTATGTTAATATGTTTGGTTAGGTAATGTTTGGTCTAACAATGTCTCCGGCATGTGTCGGAGGAAGTATAGAAGGAACAAAAAAAAAAAAAAAAAAATGCGACGCGTGACCAAAATGCTGGCGTGTTTCTGGCTCAACGCATAAGCATTGTCATTCAACGTGGTAATGCCGCCAGCATGCTGGGTACGCTGCCAACTGGTAGTGGGCTTGAGCATTTGGATTGTCTTTAGACCTTCAACGGTCTATGGGCAGTCTAACTGTATTTGTAGTTTTAGTTTTAGCTTGTATTTTGTTTAGTTAATAAAGGCACTTGCCCAGTAAGAAAGTTATATTCCACATAATAAATAAAATATTAAATTGATTGATTGTGTACTATTTTTATTTGTAATTGTGTTTTGTTTTTATGTTTGTAGTTATTATTTCGTCATTTTTATTTTCATACAAAATTCAAACAGTACTATGTTTGTATTTTGTCTAAAAATAAAAATGACGAAATAATAACTACTACTAATACATGGTGTATATGGATATTTTCCGAAATAAAATAATAATAATATTAATGAAAACTAACTTTTGTCAGACTTTATTCGTATAGACTTATACTGTCCGTCTTAGACTGGAAATATTCGAGTATATAATTATACTCATCATTGTGAACAACTTTTACTGTGGGGCCAACCCTGAATCGCAAAAATAACAGCTGCTCCATACAAAAAGTTCATTGACACTCGACGACATGTATGGAACAGCTGTTTTTTTCGTGATTTCTGTGTTGGTCCCGTAGTAAAAGTTGTTCATAATGATGAGTACAATCATCTCCTCAAATATTTCCAGTCTCACCAGTCATCCAGTATTCAAAGCTATAGAGTGAAAATGGATTGAAATTATTTACTAGGAAAACAATATAAGTTAGGTTAGGTACTAAATAAAACGCAATACATTATTTTCAAAATTTTCTTTGTTTTCAAATGAAACCACTCGCTAAATAACTTTGAAGTAATACGAGTATCTAAAAAGTATCTAATACCTACTAAATACTAAGCCCAGAAAGAGGAAAAGTTTATTATTTAATAATTCGTCAAAGTTAATAATAAATATTTTTACAGCCTTTGATATCCGTGATAAAATCGTAAAACCATTAATATGTTTTGACCGAATGCACAAATCGTTCAAAGTAGCAAACAAGAGTTATTTGTTGTACTGTTGTAGAATTGTTATTTAGCGCGCAATACTGGCGTTAGGGTAGAGCCTAGTGTAGTGGGATGACCGCCCAGGGCGCCAGATAAAAAGGGGCGCCGTAGGCACCCTTTTATAGGTGCCTACGGCGCAGGTATATAAAAATCTAAGATCTATTCTATCTAAAACACTGTTTTAAACTATCACGGTTGTTCACTAAAGTTATATGATTGTTTACAGGATATTTACCGTGGTAAGGTTGGGGAATGAGCTCCCGATAGCTCGTGTTTGTTAGTGATTTTGTTAGTATGGGAATGTAATACCTATAATGAGGTCAAACATATATTTTCATGATGTTTCCAAAACTCCATAGAAGCTTCTAGAGAAGTCTACTATAAAAAATGTATCACTTACAATATCACTGTTCAATTTCCTCGCAATTAAAGTGAAAGGCCGAGTGTCTATAACTCGTGTTAAAACATCCTTGAAATAAGTATCTGCCCTCGTCTTCGGCTCGGGCTGATAAACGTCTCTGCTACAATGACTTGTTTTAAGCACACGTTGTACAATCTACTATTTGATACTATAGAGTTTAGACTAGCAAGAATTAGCCGCAATTTATTGCACACGTACGTGTCTTACAGCAACTGACATTCACTATTATTTACGAGGTACTATTTTACTAGCAACAGTCTTATTTTCTTCTTCTTAGTTAACTTATTGAATAAAATACATGTATGTTATTATAACACAATTCTGCCAAACTGCATAGCAGTTTGTAGGCAGACATCTACTCTCTTTACAAAATTT
Source organism: Agriopis marginaria (assembly GCA_932305915.1). NCBI lineage: Eukaryota > Metazoa > Arthropoda > Insecta > Lepidoptera > Geometridae > Agriopis > Agriopis marginaria. The sequence goes on from OW029919.1 coordinate 1,912,158, forward strand.
CATCATACGATATATCAACGAGTAGGAACACAACATTTTAGACATACTAATTATATACTTAATTATAATATTGGATATAAATATATGTGGCAACAAAGAGTTATCATGGGAACACCAGGAATGGACAAAGATTCCTTGCAAGCCTGGAAGGGCGCAGCGACGTAATTGGCCATAGCTCGCACGAACAATCGAGGCGATTGTTCGTGCTAACATTACATTTAGACATTTTAGGTCTGGTCGTGTGAACTCAACTATACATGTGTTTGATCGCGAAATCGTACGATTAATGCGACACAATCATCGTTCGTTCGTGCAACAAAATTTTCAACAAGTTTCTTTACGGCTGCTACTGCAAACAGCAAATTAGCAGTCAAATTCACAGGTTTGTGGACAGGTTAGCGCCACACTGATAGCAGGAGAAAACGCGATAAACGCACATTCGACACTGCGCAAGTGCCATGGCACTGCTGCCTAGTGCTTGCTAATTGATAACGAACTGTTTGATAAAGTTTATTGCACCCACGTAAATACATGGCAAGGAAAAGAACGTCAAAAACGAAGCTGATAATTTTTCTTGTTTGTTTTTTTTTCTGACGGGTTCATACAGAGATTTTATAAATCAAAGATTGTTACAGGGAAAATATTATAAACCCAATATTGTATAAAATATTATACAAAAAGTTTTCTTTTCGACTGGTAGGGACACAAAACTCTCGAAAGGTAAATTTTACTTGCGTTTTAATTTGTTTAGCCCGATCATATAAAAAGTGTTCACATTTCCATTCAACTTTGTTTTTTTCCGCCACTTCAATTACCTATGTAGGGTAGGCTTAGGTGCTTGATTAACGTAATAGATAAAATACTTGCACGGAATTCGGAATTCTAATTTATCTAATCTGTTCAAGACTTTAATTACAATATTCGTAAGTACTCGTTTATTTTGATAAAATAAATATTGTACATAGTATCTACTAAGATATTGTTTTTTGTGTATGAAGATGGGTGTTTAGATAACATACTAAAGCTAGAATTATTTATGTATTTGTTCATTAACAAACGAATAAATATTGCCATTCAGCGTGGTAACTGGGTGCGCTACCAATTGGTAGGTAGTAAACTTGAGAATTTGAATTCTCTAAAGACCTTCCACGGTTTATGGGCAATTCAACTGTTTTTTAACCGACTTCAAATTGAAAACCTTCTAAGAAGGTGGTCGATTCGGCTCGTATTTTTACTTTTAGTGTATTTTGTTTAGTAAATAAAATCACTTGGCCGTAAAAAAATATTTTAGCCATGTAATCTATTGTTTGTTTGTTTACCTATTAACGGCTGTATCTTTCGAACCGTGATATTAGCCAGTTGACATTTTCACAGAATATGTAATGTTACGGCGGATTAACTAACAGATAATAAAAAAACTCAAAAAGTAAAAACGAAAGAAGGGTGTCCTCATACAACAAACGTATTTTGTAATGTACTTTTGTATTAGCTATAATGTAAAAACGGTAATACGTACAAGCGTCAAACTTGGCATGATTATAGTACACACTTTAAAGTATAACAACAAATAATAAATAATGGCCAAGTGCGAGTCGGTGTCAAATTTATATTCACCACCGGTTCTCGTAGAATCACCGAAGTGAAGCAACGTCGGATGCGACCGATACTTAGATGGGTGACCGCCTGGGCGTTGATTGGATGTTGTCTTTTTGTACTTTACTATAGTGGTGGTACGGAACCCTCAGTGCGCGAGCCCGACTGGCGCTTGGCCAGTTTATTTCGATATAAAATGAATTCTATGTCCGTCTTCATGAAGACCACGACTGCAATACGAATTTTTTAAATTTTTCACTTTTGATATAAGTAGAATAAATTGTAATTGAGGATTTATATGCCAAGTTATTATAAAAAAGTTACCTCTCTATTTTCACACACTCTTTATAAGTACTTAGGTACCCAATTGAAGCACCTATAAAAGTGGTCAGTTTCAACAGCCCCATTCGGTACTAAAAACTCGGCTGTAAAACTGAAAATAGTTTACTAACTACTAAACGAGTCGGTAGCATTTTCCAAGAGCTGTTTTGTAACTTAATTACCTATGTTTAGGAAATTAGAAACCTCCATGGATTCTACGTGCCTAAAATCAAAACAGGCGAGAAATAACTAAAATTCCTACAAAATCTAAATAAAAGTATCTAAAACTTACCGAAAAGATATTTTTCAATCACTAAAACAATCCAAGCACGTCGTTTAACAATTAACTGCACAAACCTATTATTTAAAAAAAAAAAGTTAAATAATTACGAAAGGAAATTAAATTCGTATTTTATCTTGATTTCCGCGCCACTGCTATCCGAGACGATACGATGCGTGCGCCGAGCGACGCTACTTTCCATAGACTAATTTACTTTTTCTTTCACTCGCTCGCTGATCAAACATTGGCTGGATGCGAACCAAAGTAAATAAAATGTTAATCGCGACCCTAGCCACAGAATAAGACAGACTTGTACGTTTTAGTTGTTTAGTTTGCACCTATTGTTTACTTTTTCGCGTAGCTATGTAACAATGCGTGTGATTGCTTTATTTGTTAGCGAGCCAGTATTTTGTTCCAATTAGAATGTTTGCTCAGTTTAATTGCTGACACTGAAGTCTTTGTCGCTGAAAATTTGGTTTGTAAGGTTTTCAAAAGCCTTCTTAACTCCAGGTTGTTTTTTTTATCACTTCAAATAAGTCAGCTTGATGGAGCTAGACTCCTGTAGCCTATAGTAGACTCTGAAGAAGAGATTTATTTTATAGGCGTTCGCGCCAAATCACCTTCTCAATACTCAATGTTTATTGTGACATATGTATGCATGCAGATATTACATAACATGTTTTAATACATCTTAAATTAACATGTAGTAATTGTTATGTTAGAGGAGACAAACGTTATTAAATTATTCGCCAAATAATGTAGGAAAGGTTCCAAAAATTTTCGTCGAAGTGGGTTCTTCAAATAATAAACACATCAAATAACATGTTTGAGATGAATATATTTTGTTCTCTTCATTAACGCTGTTCTAGATATATAAGAATTTTACGAAGAGTGTAGAGTAAACGTCGACGCAGCATTGAGAGTAAGAAACATCTATATAATTAGGTTTGCAAATATCATCTAAACTGAAAGTTATCTAAAGTCCTTAATGAGTGCCCTAAATATGCAATGCAATGGTAGCGGTAGGACAAAGGACATTATAAACAATGTAAACAATGTATACTAAAGAACTAACCCTGAAATCGTGAAAAAAACCAACTGTTCCGTAGAAAAATTATAATTACACTCAACGAAATGTATGGAACAGCTGATTTTTTTCGCAAATTAGGGTTGGTCCCAAAGTAAAAGTTGTTACCCTTTCCTTGTCACCCTGTGCGAGACAACTATAGGAACTACCACAGACTAGGTAAAGCTACTAAGTAGCAAGTCTTTGGGAACTACACACACGCTTTTTGATGTTCGCCAACTCGTATCTAGTTTCTAGCTCTAATAGCTTCTCGCTCATCGCCGGCCGTGAGACATTATCCGAGTCGCGTAGGCAACAAAACGCTCCCTCAGCCCCCGCCAAGTTATAGCGACGATGTATTTTGCCACGCATGAGTCAGGACGCCCGCGGGGGGGAATGCAACGACAAAAACGAACATAGGTCCGACCTCGATGACGCCTGGCGCGGTACTGAACGCGGCGCGCGCAAATTCTCGCGACCTATTTACGCTTTTAATTTCACTAAAAAACTAAACTATTCACTATCAAAAATCTATCCATATAAAAAAATATTTTAATAAAATTGCCTTTCAGTATATGCAATTTCCAGGTTATTACGAGCTTTCATTTGAGCATAAAATGAAAAAAATAAACTAATCGACTTAGTATCCGATTTTTTTTTTGATCGAGGAAAGTTTATTATATCGTGTTTTGAACCAAACCATAAACTCAAAAAACACATGTCACAGATGTATCTGTGACATGTGTTTTTTTCCAGCTCAAATATTGTAATTTAACTGAATAAAATTGATTTAAAACCGTCAAATTTGGTATAAGAGGCCGTTAAGCAAAACCATTTATTTTCCTCCTACTTATCTATGTACTGAGGTATGGGAAGGTTTTCACAAATCAGATATTAAAAAAGTCAATGGTTCAAAACATGTGGCTGATGTTTTATCAAAAGAACGACTGTTCAATCTCTTTATCGCACAGTTAGGTACATGTTTATCTTCGCGATAAAGCACTTACCTACTTGTTCAAGATGTTTCTTAAGAATGATAAAAACATCAAGACAAAAGTTGCACAAATTCCAAAACTGATCGACAGACTGATAATATCTGTCTAGTTACTTCTTATTTTAGATACTTACCAACTATTGCTTAGATAATAGGCATGTGTCCTAGTTAATTTAGTACTAATAACCGGCTTAGCGTTGAATATAACTAAATACATTACACATACTGAAAAAATAATTTAAATTGGCTGATAAATCTCTGAGATATGAGTATTTAAAGTTTAAGGTGGGGATAGAGAGGGGATGCTCTATCCCTTTCTCGCAAAGCGAGTGTTAGTATAGCATTTGTATGGCGCACTTGAGGCGTGACGTCACGTCTCAGTATAGTGCGCTCTCTGTCTAGCATGAAATTAAAATGATTATATCTTATTTATTTATGAACTAATTTTAATATTGTTTTTGTTGATGGGTTTTTATGAGTTAATAAAAAAATATTAGTCATCATGCCAATTAGATTTGCTTCTAAGTATTCAATGAATACTTGAGTACGAGATCCTGGTTCAGCATGTCCAACATAAAGATAGCCCTAGCGATACCTGGGGCCTTACGGACAACTGCTATTGCGGCACCAAACTAACGTTAAAACCGCTCAGTTGGAAAATCACGCGACCGCAAACCGTATCTGGGCGCGTTAAGGTTCACGTTTGCGAGATTTTCCAACTGAGCGGATTTAACGTTAGATTGGTGCCGCAATAGCAGTTGTCCGTAAGGCCCCTGACCTCCAGTAATAAACATGACACCTCAACAGGTTCAAGAAAGAGGGAGTAATGAATGAGTAGGTTGAACTTCAGCTAGTAGTAGGATTTTGCTTAGGATAATTATATACTGGGTTACGCGGAAAGAGTACTAAGTCGAAAGGGGTCCATATCATTATAAACAACTTTTATTATGGGAGCAACACTGACATCGCGTAAAAAATATTTATCAGCTGTTCCACAAAAAAACGGTCATTCACACTCACTTCGCGATAGACCACTAACTCGCCTGTTGGTAAGCGACGATGTGGTCGAAGATGAAGCACGCAGACTTAAAAGATACCTATTCACTCTGGCTATTAGTTGGTCCTAGAGTAATATACATAATTATACATATTATTTGATTGCGTTGACTTACAAGTTTTATTTTTTCACAGCTGAAAGAAACCGTAGACCCAAGTATCTCTATCTCTTCTCTACATAGTATAAATTGAAGTCGCTTTCCTCGTCTGTCTGTCTGTCTGTATGTCTGTATGGCCGCTAACTCCTCCTAAACCACGCAACGGATTTTGATGCGGTTTTCACCATCAGTTAGATACATTTTCAAGGAAAGTTTATACATATAACAGTATTTGATAAAAATTTCAACTTGATACCTTTTACGCCTTCCTGAGAAAAAGGGTCTTGACAGACGGACAGACGGACAGACGGCCAACAAAGTGATCGTATAAGTGATTCCGTTCCGTTTTTTTTTTTCTTTTGAGGTACAGAACCCTAAAAATGTTATTGAGTGAAGACCACGAACCGGAAGACGTAGCATAGGTAGGCCTCTCACTAGATGACTGACGACAGTACAAATCATACAAATACAAGTACACTTTTGAAAGGTCAAAATTAAACATTAACAGTCAAAGCGAAAAAATAATACTAGGTACATAATAAATATATCGACATCGTGAGAGTCACGAATGTCCAGTGGATGCAGATGGCAGGCTGTCGATCAGTGTGGAGTTCAAAGGGGAGGCCTTTGTTCAACAGTGGACGTCATCTGGCTGATGAGTGTATGGGAACGAAAGAAGTTTTGCCTATTTGCCCCGAGCTTCAGTAATTATAAATAGAAAATGTAAATAATCATCTGAGTATCTATTCTGATGATGACATAAATATCAGGACGTCTGTCGTCTGTTCGCACTAATATCACTGAATATCACCTTTATTTGTTGTTTCTAAATCTATTTCATCTTTGAAGTTTCCATTTGGCGCAGGTGGAAAGCCTTAGTATAATAGGTAGATCTAGATGGGTACTTCTTTGAGAATTTCCGCGAAAATTTACCCATTATTTATTTAAAGTCTGCGTTACGTCAATTCTTTTCGCTGCCATCGATTTCAAGGTAGCCTTCACGAAATAATTTGCACAGCTCGACGAGTTTGTACAGATGTTCCAACTTACCAGGGGCATACTAAGTGGGGGGAGTAGGTAACTGTGTACTTTTGGTTCTGTCACTTAGGGCAGTGTGAACAACTTACTCATCACGAAATCTCGAAAACTACTACTTGACTTACGAAGCTGAGGCAGGTAGATTCCTTATGGGGTGTAGAGGTTCGCTAAAAAAGGATTTTGCGAATAGGCTGAATTAAGGGGGGCAAAAGGGGGTTGAAGTATTGTATGAAAGTCTACGCGTACGAAGTCGCGGGCGACAGCTAGTCTTATGTAAAAAGAGCGGCAAACAAGCATGCGATCCGCCTGATAGTAAGCAGAAACCGCCGCCTATGGACACCTGCAACACTAGCGGTGTTGACGGTGCTTTGCCAGCCTGTAGAGGTAGTTGTAGACACCCTTTTTGAAAACTTCATGCCAACCCCAAAGGGAAGACCTTTGGGGGAAGGATATTCCACACCTTGCAGGTCCGCGGAATAAAGGAGCGGAAATATTAGATGGTGTGGGATTTCCAGCTTTGCAAGATGGTGTGGTGAGCTTTTCGACCGTGTCGAGATGTGCGGTAGTGGAAGTCAGAAGATAGAATCAAAGTAGTAAGGCATTGAACTAGAAAACCAATTTCGTTGTAGTACAACGAAACCGTTGTACCTAATACAACGAAACGTTGTACGTTGTTTGCCGTTCAGGGTCGGCAAATAGAATATAACCAAATTATCTTTAATTCGACTTAAGGGTCAAGAAGAGGTTATAAACTTAAAAAATAATGGTAGGATTGTGACTCCCGTGTTTGTCCTTATGAAGGAGTTTTTTGATGTGAATCATCTATTGGCGCGCCTTGGCAGTATAAAACCAACTCGTATACCGTGACGGCAAACCCTCGTGAAAATGGATTTAAAAATACGCTTAGAAAATAGGTAACAAGATTTAGGTAATGGACCTATTGACGTCAACAATAACCGCCATAGGTGAAACGTTCTGCCTTGGTGGCTGCCCAAACTGGGGGCAGCTAGAGCACCGTACTCTACCCTATAGGATGGAAACTAGCTTGCATGACATACCTAGTAGGTACGGTACAGTCTGCAAAATATGCCTTGAGTACAACTTGCAAGACAAAATAAATGACGTGTTTATAAATGAGAGAAATTCCCTCGAATGTTTGCAATGCCTCGGAGACAACGTCGCCGCACGCGATGCGGCAGCGCCTTCCGAGAAATTCTCGCGTGCGTCAAATTGCGGCGCAAAACAACGCTATTGTTTAGCTACTAGGTAAGTTAATTCTGATTACCGGATGAAGAGTTGCCTAATTACTAGTAAAATTGCCAACATGGTGACTTGAGAGCGCATTGTGACTTGAGAGTGCATTTATACGACAGATCAGACAAGGGAGATATGCCTTAGTACAAAAATTATCGTTCATGTTCAAATTCACAAAGAGTGTGATCACTGGTCGCGAAGGGAAAACCTCTCCATTCAAATTTAAAATATTTATTGGGAATAAAAACGGATAGATTTCACTTACATTTATCTCAAAACAAAAACTGTTAAACTAAAATATTATATTTATAAAATACTAGACTAGCGGTCGGCCCCTGCTTCGCACGGGTAGGTATAGATTGCCTATGTCACCCGGGGATAGTGTAGCTTCCCAACAGTGAAAGAATTTTTCAAATCGGTTCAGTAGTTTCCGAGCCTATTCAATGCAAACAAACAAACAAGCAAACAATCAAATCTTTCCTCTTTATAATATTAGTATAGATATAGTCATCGGCTGTGATGTCATAAATTATACTACGTATAAACAGTTTCGTTACAGTTTTCCATTTGTCACAAATAATATCAAAATCAACGTTGGTGGAAAGAAGTGCATTGAAGTGATGGCGGGTGCGAATCAATGGAGAGATGGAGCGTTCCACAGTCTGTCCTACTTTAAACGGCTGTATCTTTCGAACCGAGATATAGACAGTTGAAATTTTCACAGAATATTTGTAATGTAATGGCGGATTAACTAAGAAATAATTTTAAAAATTCAAAAAGTGAAATGAAAGGGGGTGCCCAAACAACAAACTCGCCGTATTTTTGTATTAGCTCTAATGAAAAAACAGTAATACGTACAAGCGTCAAATTTGGTACCTACGAAGTACATACACTAAAGTATCATCATCAAAAACCATTTTCCACCCACTGTTGGGGTCTCCTCTTCAGCGCGCCATCTTTTCCCGTCCTGTGTGACACTAAAGTATAACAACAAATAATAAATAATAGCAAACTGTGAGTCGGAGACAAATTTCAGTTCATTGCCAAGTTAAGGGACGTATTTTGCTAATTAGATGATCTCATCATTTCGTCTCACCGAATCGAAATGCCACCATATTTTACTGCCGTCCGTCCGTCCATCCGTCCGTCTGTCGGTCCTACCTTTAAACGGCTGTATCTTTCGAACCGTAAATAAATAGTTGAAATTTTTACAGAGGTAATGTTACGGCAAATTGTTACAGCGGATTTTGAAATGATGTTGCGGATGATGATGCAGATGATACGGATCACATGTTGAAATCCATTAAGCGATTTAGCTGTCGGGCTGTGGGGGTTTTGGCTGTAGGGTGTGCCAAAAAAACCATCATGCATATTCATACAATAGTCCTTGGTTGTTGTACATCAAAACTTATTTTTCTGCAAGGTTTGGTGCCATGGCCATGGCTTTAGCCTGTCCGGTTATAGGCGGAAAAAAAATGTCATTATATCACAGCTATGTCAATGTCATTGTCATCGACGAAGACAATTGATTGACATTGACAATGACATCCACGAAGATTCTTCGTTGATGTCATTGTCAGATATGTCTTTTGGATAGAGTTTGTCGATTGGTTTGGCATTGGATTTTATTTTATACGACGAAGAATTTCATCCTCTTGTGATGAACTAGAACGTTCGCAATAAATTGATTTTCTAATTTCACAAAAATGCTTCCTAGTTATGTATAATTATCGACAGTCCTAGAGACAGTTTATTTTTCCAATTCGTCCTAAATTACACAGTATTATTGGTTCCGATCAATCACGTCGCGCTCGCGTTATCGTATTCAGAAACATCGTCAGAATCTGTGATGGAAACATACATCAACTCTATCTCGGGACGAAACAAATCGGGTGTCGAAGGCTACAAATGAAGTAGGTCTCGAGTCCCGGAAGTGTACATCGTGAAGAACTGGTTGGTCGTCGATCGACGGGTTCGGGTTTTATGCGCGCGTGACGGTGACATGAGCACAAACAACAAACGGCGTGGAGCTAGCGGTTCCAGTTGTTCAGTGCCAGGGATACCCGCCATCGTAAACGCGTCGAACGCCATGTCCGCTGATCTCGCATCGCTGTTCGAATGCCCCGTGTGCTTCGACTATGTCCTGCCGCCCATCCTGCAGTGCCAAAGTGGGCACCTGGTGTGCTCCAGTTGCCGGCCCAAGCTGTCGTGCTGCCCCACGTGTCGCGGCCCGCTTGGCAACATACGCAACCTCGCCATGGAGAAGGTCGCCGGCAATGTGATGTTTCCCTGCAAGCACTCCAATACGGGCTGCACTGTCACCCTCGTCCACACCGAGAAGGCTGAGCATGAAGAGGCTTGCGAGTTCAGACCATACTCTTGCCCGTGCCCTGGGGCGTCCTGCAAGTGGCAGGGCGGCCTCGATCAGGTCATGCCACATCTGATGCTCTCCCATAAGAGCATTACAACTTTACAAGGAGAAGACATAGTATTCTTAGCTACAGATATAAATCTACCAGGAGCCGTGGATTGGGTGATGATGCAGTCTTGTTTCAATCATCACTTCATGCTGGTTTTAGAAAAACAAGAGAAGTTTGATGGTCACCAACAGTTCTTTGCGATTGTACAGCTTATAGGTTCTCGTAAAGAAGCTGAGAATTTTGCTTATAGACTGGAGCTGAATGGGCATCGCCGTCGGCTCACCTGGGAGGCGATGCCGAGGTCTATACATGAAGGAGTGTCATCTGCCATCATGAACTCTGACTGCCTCGTATTTGACACCTCTCTAGCGCAGCTATTTGCAGACAACGGCAACCTTGGCATCAATGTCACAATATCCATTGCCTAGCCGTCGCTGCTGCATTGTCAGTAATAATTTCCCCGGAGTGACTTTCATTGGCCGTCAAAAGTAATCTAATTATATTTTAAAGTCAATGAAATTGTACCATAATTGGTTATATAAGATTTTTAATGTATTAAAATATATAAGACATGATTAAAATTTTAATGAGTCCATATTTTGGTTACAGTTTGCCAAATAGTACACTGTACTTTACGTTTTATATTGAATTTATGAATAATTAACATCAAAGCGAGCCAAAAAAAATGTTTTTGTCATTAATATGTTTGTAAATGTGTGTTCAACATAGGTTTAAGTAGTGGAAGTTAAATTCTTCAAGTGAATGTAACTGTTTGCTTAGAATTGACTTGTCAAATGTAAAACAGATTTTTTATTATAAAATCAAATTATTATGACATCTCAACCAAGAATGTGATTATCTTATTCCAAACAAAGAACAAATATTATTTGTGTTAGTATTATTATCATTTGTATATAAATGCATAAAACTTAAACTGCAGTGTTGTTTAAGATGCTCTTGTGAACTATTTACTGTCTACGAGTCACAAATTGATATAGCTATTATGCAGTGGCATAGCTATCCGAGGGCTAGGCGGTCCCATGCACCGGGGCCCTCAAAGCTCAAGGGGCCCTCGGACCTGGACCAGTAAACCTCAAACTGAACTTTTCTCCCACCTTCAGAATATAACTCATACCTACATGTACCTAATAAGTAGCATTGCACCTTTAAAGTATTCACAGAAATTTTTATTCATACTTGATAAAACCTAACCAGTTCAGATGGGGCCCCAATTCTTTTTTTGCCCAAGGGCCTTTGGTTACCTAGCTACGCCACTGCTATTATGGTGTCCCTATCTTCACCTGAAGAATCATGAATAATGCTAGAATTACTTACATAGTACCAAAACAAATTTTACTCTCTTATAAAATTAGAACCATTAATAAATAAAAATCTAACATTACGAGTTAGAATAATTCTGGATTTCTCTCATGTATGTAAAATGATTCTTCAGGGACTCATACCTATTATGGAATTAGTGGTGACTTAAGAATTGGCAAGATAAATACTGTCCGTCTGCCTTACCTAAAAACATTACTACAAGTACTAACAGACGTATGGATTTGGTACGCCAGACTGCAGTCTGACCAATGGGAGAGAAAGAGAAAAATGTATCTCTCCCCCATTGGTTGGAAGGCGGTCTGTCAACCAAATCCATCACTTCTGTTAGCTACTTAAAGTTAAACAATGCTTAAAATTGCTATCAACTCGCTGATGGGGAAACAAGAGAAAACAGGAAAATTTTAAGCATTTATTAACTTTAGTAATGTTTTCAAGTAAGGCTGTAAACCTTTTGCTAATGTGTATTTATGGTATTTTATGAGTAAAAATCTCTGTCACATGCATTCTACAGTTTAGTTGTTAATTAAGTTACTATTTAATCTTTCTTATTAATAAAAAAATCACAGTATTTGTAACTTATGTGATCAGAATCTTTAAAAACCATGGTACTTATGATAGCCATTCAAATTACTGTGAAATGTGTGTTAATACCTAAAATATCTCTACCAGAATGGCTTTGCTATTGAGCAGCACATAATTCGTTTTGGGTATTTTGATCAGGCTCTAGTTTTATCTGGGTGAAATGTTCACTCAGAAACAACTCTGGGTGAAACGTAAGAATAATAAGCTCAGATTTACCATTTTTATTGTTTTTCTTTTTCTACTTTGTGACTGTTATGATTAATTCAATATTTTTAGATAATTATCAATAGTTTTTATTAGCTATTTATTTAAACAAACCCATGTTACTTAAACATAGATATAATTGCCTATCTCTGTACCCTATGTATAAGGTTACAGCACTGCAGTGCGGTAACACCTTGTTATTGATACATCTTGCACACGATGCAAGTAACCTGCTCAACATAGGACAAGGTGCATGGATACAGGGTTATTGGTAATTATCTAACAACCTCTCGCAGGCAGCTCCATCGTACCTAACAACTTAAGTCCATGGCATTTAAGAGCCATATTATAAAATGCAATTGTACAATTTAGGTACCTGGATATTTGGGCATAAGTAAAAAAAATAGAACCGATATATAACAAGTAAACTAATAAAATTGGTTAATTTATGTCATAATCAAGTCAGTAATTTAACAAAATCCACTCACAAACTTTCTCTCGCATTTTCGTAAATTGGAGGTAATAAGTTGAGATGTTGTTTTTTGTCTCCAAAATTTGTAGCCAGTATTCTCAATTAAAAATATAGTTCTATTTATTACAGATTTTGAATTTTCTATAGATACAATAAAACGCCAAAACCCAGTTTTTGTTGCTTTTTTCATCAAAAAATGTGAAAGGGCTCTTAATAATGTCCTTTATTTTTGTTTCCTACAAAAAGCAAAAATATTTAAATTATGGCACTCAATGGCCTTTACTCTGTTTAAAATAAGAAGGAACAATGGCCCGGGCGATGCTTACGAGCCAACTGTTACCTACAATACAACATATTTATACAAACTTAAGTTTTATTAAAAACCATGGAACAATAGTCGTTATGTACTAAAAAAGCTGCCTATTAGCTAATTATCAATAACCCTATATATTGACATGTGCATCCTTCTCTAGTAGCGCAAGTTAGATGCGCCGTGTGCAAGATGCATAAACTTTCTATATGTAAGGTGAAACTAGTATGTTTCTGAACGATTACTAGTTAAAATAAATTTTTGTAATGTACAGTGGCGTCTTGTTTCAACTTTTCATTCGATAGACTCTTGATTTTGCACCAGATATTAGGTATTTGGTTTTTTATCTTTGAATGAAAGTGTGAGAGTAAAAGTATTATCTAATCTCTCTAGGATTTAGATAGTGCGAATCTCTTGTTTATTTTTCTGGGACATTGCAGAGTCAATTTAGGATTAAGTACATTTATACACAAAAACTTAGGAAACATTCATAAAACATTTATTTGACTGAACTTAGATTTAATTTACATTAAATTAACTACTACTAGTAAAATAATAAATACATTCTATTTGATATCACTGAACTCCTTAATCACCTTGGCCTGGCTCCAACACACACTGGATGCAAATTATTTTCAATAAATCACCATATTCGACCTTAAGTTGGTTTCCCCATCTGCGGTTGTAGCGGTGATGGCAGTAGACATGTGCCTGTCGGAGAATCACCCGCATCAAGAATTGAAGCATCTTTCTTATCAGAAGTGGCCGACTTCTCTTCATTTGTTTTAAACTCGGCTATTGGTGCGAACGGGTCAAATTCTTTCTTCATAGCGTCTGGGCTGAAAGGATCCTGACTCCGATGGACAACTTCAAAAGGATCCGTTGGTATGCTCGTGTTTGTGTTGACTAGACTAAACTCATCAAAGGCTTCGAGCTTGCTGTATTGCTCCCGAGAAGTTTGCGGTGCGAACGGATCAAACTCTTTCTTTAAACCGTCTGGACTAAACGGGTCTTGAGACTTCGGAGCGTCTTCTGCTATGCTGTTATCGCCGCTGAAGTCTGAGAGGTCGATATCATAGTTTATATTGCTAAGACCGGGAGCTAGGTTATCTGTTACGAAATCGTCTGGTGTCATAAGCTCGTCGATAGATCGTGAATCGAATGGTGTAAATCCAAGCGGTGACGGAGTAAGCAGCTCTAGAGAGTTGGTTTGCTTCAGTTCCCATTGATCTAGATTTTGCGGCGATTTTGATGGAGATTCTCTTTCTATCACTTCGAATCCTAGAATATTTAGTTTCGGCTCTTCTTCTGTAGTTGTAGACTGTGAAGTTTCTTCTTGTATTTCTGGTATTCCGACAGGATTCTGTGGTTCGATTTTTCTTTCATCTGCTTGTATTAGCTTAGGTTCCTCCGTACTGCTTCCGAGGTCGATGAGAGGTTCAGATTGGAGTTTCTTTAGTTTTCCTATCCTGGGCAGCTCCCTTCGCGGCTTTATCTCAAGGGGTGTCTTGGTCAGCATGTCTTTCACTTTCTTTGATATCTGCTCCTGTTGAAGAAGAGAATGTTACAATGAGAAACAAATTTTTAAATATGTTGAATTGTGAACAGAGTTTTAGGTAATGGCATCCATTTATGAACAACCCCCTATTTCTAAACGCTATACTGAAAATTTCAAAACCTAAGAAATTTCTGCTATTTATTTGTATGCAATATAGTTCCCTGAGTGTGGGAACATTTTTCTTTCCGGCTCTATTAAACCATCAAAAATTATGTTTGTTGCGTTTGAACGCCACCTCATGCGATGGAGCACACTTGCCTAGAAGAAACCGATTCATTCGCGATATAAATTTTTCAGATAAGTTGGTAGGCCAAATGTTATTACTTAATCAGCGAAATATTTAATGTAAAAATAAAACTGCTTTACAACTACTCAAAGTTGACAAAATTCATCTATCAGTGCTTCTACCGTATCCTTTCGATATTGCCCTAATTGAATTTATTTCTATTTGTACAATATAGTCTCGCGTGTCATTGTCATCAGCGAGAAGTTGATGCACACTATGTAGATTTCCTCTTAGAATGTATGAGGTAGTATATGATAATAATTTGGCTTAGTGTTCTAGGTGGTTCCTAAGAGTTATTCTCAGTCATTATTATTCACTGGGCGCTTGGGCAACTTTGTTATGAAGCCTTCGCTTACTAGGCGTCAAAGAACACAAAAAGACAATTCAGCATATACAGGTTTACTGGAAATTCAGTTGGCATTTTCTAAAGGGCGGTTTCAATACGTCGTATTCTTACTTTTTCTTTCCGTAAGAACCTTCTACGAAGTATTAGAAAACTTATAAAAAAAGATGAATGAAATCGGTAAAGTCGTTCACAAGTTATGGCATGACCAAGGTAAATAGGTTTTTTTTTTATATATATAGATAAGTTATCATCATCATTTCAGCCGTAGGACGTCCACTGCTGGACATAGGCCTCGCCCATCGATCTCCAAAAGGGCCGGTTGGAAGCGGCCTGCATCCAGCATTTCCCTACGGTCTCTTTTAGGTCGTCTGGTCATCTTGTGGGTGGACGTCCTACGCTGCGCTTACCGGTCCGTGGTCTCCATTCCAGAACCTTTCGGCCCCATCGGCCATCTGTTCTGCGTGATATGTGTCCTGCCCACTGCCATTTCAACTTACTAATCCTACTTACTATATAAATAAGTATATATTTACAAATATATATATTATGTATGTATATCTCTCTTTATATCTCTAGCAGCCATATTACAAGCTTTGCTTAGTTTGGGGTCAGATGACCGTGTGTGCAAAAATGTCCGAATATTTATTTTAAAATATATATGTGTTACCCGACGTAGTGTTACCTCGAAGATGTCGGCGTCGCTGGCCAGCTTGTCGGCGTGTTGCTGCACTTGCTGCGCACGCTCCAGCAGGTCGCGGATCTGTTGCCGTTGTTCTTCAGCTTCGCGCGCCGCGCCGCACAGCGACAGCGCTGCCGCCTGCAACACCATATTCATCAAATTCATTTAACCCCCCAAATGCGTTACGCACCGCATGTCGGCGTAAGCGAAAAGTGCTCCGACGCGCGTATTGTGTGTAAGTAGATTTATATACAATACCAATGGTAGGTATATAATTCTATCCATGATATCCATGATAATACTTATAATAATACTCATAATACTTATGCACATATTTTATACTTTTTAAAAACGTTTTTTTTTTATTATCTGAAAAGTAGGTGGAATTCCCCATTTTAGCCTTTAAAAAACTCCTTCGCTCGCATTCAAAGGGTTAAATATTATTTAACAAAAACGAATTAAGAAAACAACGTGTTTTTATCTTTTTTTATATGTAGAATATATCTACGTTTGGCCACCAACTCGCCTGATAGCAAGCGACGGCTGGCCGAGGAGGTTGGTTTTGTGTGTATCACAAACATACAGGGTACAGGGGGAAAATCAGTCAAAAGCGAAACAAGCTGCGCAATAATTACCCAGCCTAGCTACAAGGACAAAAATATTTTTGTAATTTGAATTTCCCGCCATAGGTGAAACGTACCACCTTAAAGTAAGATTAAGCCGATTATTTCGACTTATGGTTTCAACCGCATGCGGCGATCTTATTCAAGGTGCGCGCGCGCAGCTTCGTCTCGTTCGACTGATTTTTCCCCTGTACCCTGTATGTTTGGAATACACACAAAGTCAACCTCCTCGGCCACACCGTCGCTTACCACCAAGCGAGTTGGTGGCCAAACGTAATTCGTTTTTGTTTCCATATACCTAAATCATTTGGTGATTTGGCAAACGTAGTATATGGCGTCTTGCCACAAAGTCGAGTGGCCTGCGTGAATAGAGAGCGAAAGGGCAAACTTTGGCAATTCATGATGACGACTATCATTCTCGAACTAAACTAATGTAGATGATTCACTAAACTAAAGCAATCTGACATGACTAAAATTATCTGCAGCATTTTGATATGTGAGAAATGGCAAAAATTTTAGAGCTATCAAAGAAGACAATTTTTTCTAGGCCCACCAAATTTACCGTATATCGATGGGTATAACACTACAAAATTCATCGTTTTTTTTTGTACCATTCGGGCGAAAGATAAGGTAAAAATGAAACCGGAATAATAATATAAAGAATAATATGTGTTGTTTTGATTTTTGCCACAATTCATTCATTTCCCTTATAAAGTCACTTGACCGGAACGTTTTTAATACGAAAAAGGGTGCATGCTTAGGAATTTTTATACTAAAATAAATAGACCATATTTTACAACAGTGGTCATAGTAATCGGCTTTTGTCAATATTCCGGTTTGATCGGATGTAGCTAATATTACCACTAAATCTAGAGATTATGAGGAACAAATCGACATGAGTTTCATTACTATACGGTATTAGTTTGTGGTGGGCCTATTTTTCAAAGAAAAGAAATTGTCTCTTTTAGTTTTGAAAGTAATTTGTACCTTTTTCTGAGAATCGACGTCATTAGCATTGTTGCTACAACTAAAGTTTTTCACATCTAGGTTGTGGCTGAGTGAGCAAAAACTCTTGTGACTAGTTTTTTTTTTTTTTTTTTTTTTATTTATACCACCAAAATTAATCTCCGACATGGCACAGCCTTTGTTATTCTAAGACAAACTTACAGTTTACATGCCATCCGAAACACTGTAGCGCTCAGTTATAAACGTAACTCGCGGTCATCATCAGAAAGCTAACTGTTGCCTAATTAATATCACTGATCAGTTAAAACTGGTTAGTTGAGCAACGCTACGAGCGCTTCACGACAAATAGACCATTGCAGAAACCTTTGAAAATGGTAAAAAAGTGAAAAAAACAATAGTAGGATGAAACCCATTGGAAAAGCATGAGAATATAACAAAAATTAAAGGAAAAATAATTTACGGCCGATCTGAGGTCGGGAAGTGGAAGGTAACTTTTTTCCATAGGACTTGTATTTTTTCCGGAAATCGAGATAAATACATGAATACATTTTACTATAAATAAAATTGTTTCAAAAATTATCTATGCTGGTCTATAAGGTTAACGGCCGGCTATCCGAGTCGCGTAGGCAACAAAACGCTCCCTCAGCCCTCAACTTATAGCGACGATGTATATTGCCACGCTAGAGTCAGGACGCCCGCGGGGGGAG
The DNA here is from genome assembly GCA_932305915.1 of Agriopis marginaria. NCBI lineage: Eukaryota > Metazoa > Arthropoda > Insecta > Lepidoptera > Geometridae > Agriopis > Agriopis marginaria. Next base: position 1,930,352 of record OW029919.1, read on the forward strand.
TGCAACGACAAAAACGAACATAGGTCCGACCTCGATGACGCCTGGCGCGGTGCTGAACGCGGCGCGCGCAAATTCTCGCGACCTTGTTACGGTTTTAATTTCACTAAAAAACGAAACTATTCACTATCAAAATTCTATCCAAATAAAATTTTTTGAATAAAATTGCCTTTCAGTACATGCAATTTCCAGGTTGTTACGAGCTTTCATTAGAGCATAAAACGAAAAAAACTAACTGAATCGACGTTTTCAGTTTTTTTTTTTTGATCGAGGAAAGTTTAAGCTATCGTGTTTTTAACCAAATCACAGATGTATCAGTGACAAATATTGTAATTTAACTGAAAAAAATTGATTTAAAACCGTCAAATTTGGTATAAGAGGCTCTTAAGAATGTATTTACCCAAGAACTACCGCCGATGGAAGCCGGCATGGCCATGTAGCAGTCGAATTCCTTCTTGTCCATGTTCAAAGATTCAGCGTTCAGGTTTTCTATGAACGATACTGCACAACACTGTAATGAAAAGCATTTATAAATTGAAAATTATTAGAAATCCCCGATAAAAGAGCTGATAATCTTCAAACTGCTGAACAAATTGTCTTGAGTCAAACACTCTCACTCAAGTCACCTTTCGAAAAAACTATTGAAAATATGAACGCGACGCCACAGATATGACTGTTGCTTAATAAGCGCCGTTCACGGTGTGTTACCAGTTTCTAAAAGTAGCACGGGTAATTTTTAGGAAAACTTTTTTTTTTGACGTGATAACGTCTTTTAAATCGATGAACACCACGCCAGCACCAGCTACACGCACGAAAAATTGTCAAGTTTCGCCGGAACTGCGCGTGCAAGCGAGAGCGCAGAACAAGCAATAGAGAGGCAAGATCGGCCTTAGCGTTATCACGTAAAATTATCTTCAGTAAACCGACTTTACAGACAACCCCTTTTTTAAATAGATAGGCTTGTACTTGGCCGCCATCTCGCCTGAAATTTAAATGTTTCTATGATAGTATATTATCTTAATAATTTTGTTTAAAGATATGAAGCAACTTTATGCCCGTCACGGGTCACGAAAATAAGCGAGTTCAGGTGGATGCAGGCGCATTCAACCAGTTAATATCAAATGAGCTGTGGCCAAACGCCAAGTGCCTGAGTGGGTGTTCCCCGATAGTTACAATCTGGGTGTCTTCAAGTCGAGAGTGAATAGTCTTCTTCTAGGCAAGCGTGCTCCATCGTAGGCCGTATCATCGCTTAACATCAGGCGAGTTGGCGGCCAAGCGCAAGCGTATTTATAATTTAAAAAAAAGTGTGTCTACCTTATAGATACTTACCAGGTTAGTGAAGTAGTATCCCCCTTCGCCCGTCATGAGACGCTGCGCGTTGCAAAACCGTGTCACGAAGTTAATGTTGCTCGTGAGGCGCGGAGGGTTTGCTTTAAGCACCTACAAAACAAATACTCATCATTATGATACAAATTACGGCCAATTAGCAAAAGAGAATCGGTCTCAAATCAGACAAATAAAGTAGCTACGTCCTCATACAATAAAATTATTGTTTGTGTTCAAATGTTGTTATTGTTAGACTCAAAAGAACAAAGCCTTTTGAGTTAGTGTATTGTAAAACAAAGAGTCAGTTTAACACTGTTGATTGATTGATTAACTCTTTATAAATTGTTTACACCACAAAATTTGATACAGAGGAAAAAAAAACTCTTAAAAACTAGTGTAACAACTGGCGGCCTTATCGCTAAAAGAGATCTCTTCCAGGCAACCTTATTAAACTATCACGGTTGTTCACTACAGTTATATGATTATTAACGGGATATTTACCGTGATAAGGATGTGGGTGGAACTTCCGATATTTCGGCGCAGTTACATTCACCGCGTTCATTAATTTCTTTAGAAATTAGTTTCTGGAGTTTATTTAGTGGCCGGTAACAAATAAAAAAAAAAATTACCAATCGGATTCTAAACCATTGTTTTTATAGTGTTAAGTAATTTATGGAATTTAATTCTAATATTATTCATTTCTAAAATATTTTAACTATTTAGTATAAGTTTGAGCATTTGCACGTCTGCTTGCAGACTGAGTACAAAGTGACATAAATATAATATTTAGACCTTTAAATGTAATGTATTCTAGCAAATACGATAATGATTAGATTTGGTCTTCCCGTGAACATGGTGCATGTAACTGCGCCGAAATATCGGGAGCTCATTCCACAACCTTACCACGGTAAATATCCCGTTAATAATCATATAACTTTAGTGAACTACCGTGATAGTTTAAAACAGTGACAATTCTCGGATTAACTTGGTATGCGAAAACTGTTCCCCTTTTTTCTATACAACTTTCCCATACTCTAGGGTGAATTCGCTTTTTTTTATTGCACGGTATAGCTAGATAACACAACAAGTTAGATTGCTGTTAGTTACCGTGAATATGAGCGCGGGCAGCAAGTCGTCTGCGGAGGCGGGCGCGCCGCACAGCGCCAGCACGTGCCGGCAGCAGCGGCGCACGCGCGCCAGCTTGCCGCCCGGGGACGTGGCACTGTCCATACCGAGCAGCTCTGCAACACACAAGCTTCTATTATACCTTGATCAAAGAAAACAAGGTCTTCTACTCTGACAGTTGTCCCAGAATTACGTCACTGTCCAGTTGCCACTTTATCCAATCAGCTGTTACGTGGTGTATCGTCATCTCTCTCGAACCTGTTGTAAATTGACATCATGACATCATTGCGGGACGCCCACGTGGACATTTTTTTCTCGAATTGGTATACCTGGCGGAGTATATTATTATACCATGTGTTCGATTCCAAAACTGGTTTTGACCGCCCGCGGGGAAGTCCATGAGGGGCGGGGGCGGGCGGCCGGCGAGGTCACGCGGCCGGCACGCGCGCACCGCACCAGTGAGTCAATGCGGTTCTTTGTTGACGCGCGTCAGCGACCCTCATTTTTTTGTGATCGAATTCCATTGGAGCTGACCGGATGTCAGCGGAATTCATTTTTTTGAACGCGGCTTGGGAAAGCTTTTGCACAACGATTTTGATGCGATTGATCGGCTACAGATCGGATTTAGGTTTCGGTGCCTACCTGTAGCTGCGGTATCGGGTGTTTCGCAAATAGCCCGCGAGTGTCGTTCAGTTTGGAGGTTAAAGGGGGAGGCATATGTTCAGCAGTGGACGTCTTCTGGCTGATGATGACCTAGCACCATGTGTGTGATGTCTCACCGCTGATCGCCTTGTAGAGCAGCCGGCGGCAGTCGGGGCTGTTCCGGTCCAGTTTGCACTCGAGGTGTCGCTCGCACACCCAGCTCAGCTGCTGGATGCGCTCCGACATGGCTCGGTCCAGTCGCTCGTCATCCGTGCCGTGCGGGGAGAATACTATCGACGGTAAACTGGGAAAGCAATTCCAAATAAAAAAAAAACGGACATTTGTGAGAAAGCTTCGCACCCCGAGAGTTCCGTATAAACTTAATAAATATGTATGTGGGATTAAATCAAACTATAATCTCACTCACTTTGCCTAGTTCGTTTATTAGCATTTAGTTTTAATGTCATCATCATCATCATCATTTCAGCCATAGGACGTCCACTGCTGGACATAGGCCTCCCCCATGGATCTCCAAAAGGGCCGGTTGGAAGCGGCCTGCATCCAGCGTTTCCCTGCGGTCTCTTCCGAACCGCGTTCCGCGTTCCGTAGACGAACGAAAGTCACCGACATAGCCCACCGGATTAGCAAGTTGAAGTGGCAGTGGGCAGGGCACATATCACGCAGAACAGATGGCCGATGGGGCCGAAAGGTTCTGGAATAGAGACCACGGACTGGTAAGGGCAGCGTAGGACGTTCACCCACAAGACCGATGGACAAATGACCTAAAAGAGGCTGCAGGGAAATGCTGGATGCAGGTTGCTTCCAACTGGCCCTTTTGGAGATCGATGGTGGAGGCCTAGTCTGAAATGATGATGAATCAATAAATTCCATTATGTAATCTTTTTAGGGTTCCGTACCTCAAAAGGAAAAAGGAACCATTCTAAGATCACTTTGTTCTTCGTCAGTCCTGATGACCTAGAATAATAAAATTTGGCAAGAACCAAGGTCTTCTTACAGTACATATAAAGGGAAAATTCCGAAAGTTATTATATAAACGGTCCCTGGTCTCCATTCGAGAACCTTTCGGCCCCATCGGCCATCTGTTCTACATGATATGTGCCCTTTCCACTGCCACTTCAACTTGCTAATCCGGTGGACTATTTATATTGTTATTACTTATAGGAAATTGATGCCACAGATTACTTATTGTCTAAACTTACTCATGAAGGTAGGTCATGGCGTGTTTTTCTACAAAGTCCATCAGCCGTTCCTTTGTTTCAGAGTCTACATCTGCAAAGTTAGAGGATGTGTCCATGTGCTTCATGAAACGCTGAAATAAATAAAAATTGCTGTTTAACTACCTCTACCAACCCTACAATGCCAAAATAGGTGGAAAACAAGCTGACGGGCCGTCTGATAGTAAGCAGTCACCGTCACCTATTTGCGACAGCTGATTTTGAGCAGGGTTTGGCATGACTGCCTTATAAGCTCTTCATATGGCTTGTCTGAAGGTTTGGTCGCGTGGATATTGGATTTCCTCAGGGATTGATCGATTCGAGTAGTCATTTAATGGCTGCTCGTATGGTCGAACGGCTATCAATGCCGGTGTTCCCAAAAGGTCTCTGTGACGTTCTTCCTGCTGGACATCAATGATCTGCTGCTAACTGCTGCTACCGAGACGCGTCGAGACTCTGACTCAACCGCACCGCAGTCGCTTTATATTCCCGCGCAAAACTTAACGGACATTTTTATCATCATTACCTGGACATTATCCTGCATCATCCCATGTCGTGTTGTGTTTCCGTTGATGCCCAGTGCTAACCCAGCTGTATAGCGTTGCTGCTGTTCCAGACGACCGATCAGTGCAGTGCCAACCAATTGGATAGTGTGTTGGCAAAGCAAGGTTAGTGCTCATCTCTCTTTTGGTCGCTTACCATCTTTTCGTGTGTCACAACATTTTTCACGTAATTTTAAATACCGCTCGCATCCGCGTCACCATAATTTTGGTACAAAGGCAACACCACTATTGTAGAGAGCTACATAGTCAATGTACAGACCAGTGAGCTACAAATCTCTGAGGGATGTCATAGTTGAATGCAAGAACTTATCCCCACATCCATTGCACATTTAAAGGTGTCCATAAATTAAATTTGATCAAATAGCACAAACTTCCTTAAGATTAGTATAGCAGTTCTGTGTAGTGTAACCCAGTAATCATTTCATTACCTGATACTGCCTCTGCACTCTCTCCGACAACTCATCGACTGTCATCACGCTGTGACACTTCATGACATCCATTATGAATGAGTGCACGAACGCTCGCGCGTCGCGGTCCGCCTGTGGAGACAGTCGCGAGAACCGGAGCCGGAAGTCAGCTTTCATGTGCTCGTTCACTTGAGACGGGATCTTGAACTCCAGGGTACGCTTCTCGGATGGGTAGTCGTTATCTTCTGTAGAATAAACTTAATTTTTGAGTGATGTCATTGTTGTGAAACTACTTAGATTACGTCATTGTTGGGGAATCATAATTATTAAGTAATAGAAGCAAAAGTACTTAGGACAAACATACATGTGATGAACATTTGTGTTTGTTCTATATCTGGGTGATAATCTATTTATGTATGCATTTAAAACTAAATATGTATGTATATCAGTCTCTGGCAGCCATAGTACAAGCTTTGCTTAGTTTGGGATCAGATGACGGTCATCTGATGGTCATGCAAAAATGTCCTGAATATTCATTATTTATTTATTCATTAAAGGCTCTTTTATTAACATTTCTTAAAATAAAAGACATGAGAATTAAACTTGTATAATACCTGTTGCACTATTACTTTTCTTGAACAGGGTATTGAACTTCAGCAGGTTGGCCTTCTTGAGGGTCTCACTCTGTCGGAGCCGTTTCTCCTCGAACTTGGAGAATGAAGAGTGCGAAGCTGGTTTTAAGCCGCGCTCTGGTTTGCGAGGCTCGGGGCGTGGTAGTGTCGCTGAGGTTGATGAGGCTTTTTCTGATAAAACAGTCTCTTGTAAGTCACGCCATTAAATGTATTAATACGAATTTAACAAGTATTAGGAACATAACATACAACATTTACCAACATGCACTGGGCCAGCATGGTGGATTAGGACCCATCCTCTCTCTCTGAGAGAAGGCCTGTGTCCCAGCAGTAGAAACGTGATAGGCTCATAGTGATGATGATCAACAAATATGACAGTAACAAAGTTTATATCATAAGTTAGAAGTTAGCTTCTAAAAACTTAAAAATTTTGGATGCAGAAAAAATTATTTTGACTAAACTAATAAAATACAGCATTTCGCCATTAATATAATGCCGCCATAACAAGTGAAATGCCAATCACAGCACCAATTTGTTTAAAAGCAGAAATTTCAGTACCATTGACATGGGTGTATAAGATTGTGACTTCATTAGAAGATGCGTGATGTGTTTTGGTGTGAATTGAAAGATCAAACTTTAGTTTTAAACACTGATTTTCTGCAATTTTTTAAAATAAATTTATGTGTAGGAATATCTTAGAACAGTTTTAGAAAATGAGTTATTATGTCTTTTATATAGATCAATAATCGTTCAAATTTATGAATAATGAACATGGGGAAAACTCTGCATTTTTAAATCTACCAATCAAAGCAGTACATAAACTCTACATTTCGCTGGCTCACTATTACAAGGTTCTATGTTATTTTCTTACATGTTCAGTAATTTCAATTTTAAAAAAATTGGTTTCATAAATATTGACTTAGTAGAGTTTATGCTTGAGAGAGATACTTTTACTCAAGCATAAACCCTGCTACGTCAATAATTATGAAACCAAAAATTTTAAAATTGAAATTACAGAACGTGTAAGAAAATAACATAGAACCTTGTAATAGTGAGCCAGCGATTTGTTGGTCTATCTACATGACATTGGCAGAGTTTTGGGGCATCTGCACAAAAGCCATATACTAAGAGTTGAAGTTGAACATATCCGGAAGCTCCACCCCTTTTACAATTGATGGAAACCTGCCATCGAGAATTATTCTACGGGCAATAAGGTGGAAAAAATTTGCAAGTTGTAGTGGCAATGGGCAGGCCACATCGCTCGAAGAACCGATAACCGATGGGGAAGAAAGGTTCTTGAATGGAGACTACGAACCGGAAGACGCAGCGTAGGTAGGCCTCCCACTAGATGGACCGACGACATAGTAAGACCCTTAATTTGTTTATAAAGTCCATCTGATATTTTTGAGTCATTTATTGAATTATTAATCTTACAGATCATGGGAGAAGCGAAAAGCAAAAAGAAACGAGACTTTAGAATCAGGTAAGTAAATACAATCGCTGGCATCCAGTGGATGCAAAAGGCAGGCTGTCGTTCAGTGTGGAGGTTAAAGGCGGAGGCCTATGTTCAGCAGTGGACGTCTTCTGGCTGATGATGATGATGATGAATAAGGTGGATATTTTTATGAGGCAAAAGAGCAACATAATGCTGCCATCCCGCTCGTACCTTTTATGAAATGACAACAAGGCAAATAAAGTGTATATCGCGCTGGTTCTAATAGCTAAAATCAGAAAATTATGTGAAGCCTGAACTTTAATCCTAATCAATTAATAGCTTGATTCAATATGTTATTACTTTCGCTTGATTCTTTTTTGACTGTTATTTTTTTGTTTAAATATAAGAAAAGTACACATGCATACTTCAGATTAACCTTTGATAAATAACATGATAATTTTCAAAAACATTTTGATTACTATCTTCACTTCCTTGTTATACATAGAGACTAATAATTTACAAAATCAAACTGTAACAAACAAACCTTGAAAGTTACAACTACCTTTATCATTTCTTAATAAAAAAATGTTTTTATCATTTAATATTTAACTGATAATTATAAAGGAAGGTGAAGTTCAGTTACCGTTTATCGTGGGGTTAAATGACTGAACCATTGTTACGTTATCTATCTGATCTATATCTGTCTATATCGGGGAGTTACACAATGTTATGAGGAATATCACTGCACTACAGTTATTTATTTGTCTCTACGACAAAGCATTTTTTTTTAAATTTAATTATAGGCTTTCAAGCAATCATAGGATTATTATGCGGTCTAAGATAGCATGCTTGCCTAGAAGAAACCGATTCACTCGTGATTTGAACACCCAGATCATTTAATATCAGGCAAGTTGGCGGTCAAATGCAAGCCTGTTACTAAATTTTAAATTTACTACATATGGCGAAGGCCATACTTCCATTTTATAAAACATGTTTTATCCCTAGGTTTAATCAATTTGATATCAGTATCATATGCACCTAATAAAACAACTGCATCACTGCAGTTTAATGAGATTATCATAATTTCAACTGATTACAGTGAGCTCAATCAATATTACATATATTATTCCAATAAAAAATATAATAAGTTTTTTTTTTTTTTATAATTTTTCTTATTGACTTGTAAATTTTAAAATTTATGAATAAAGAATCTATATCTGTATTAATTATATAAAAGCGAAATAGCACTCCCTCACTACTGACTGACTCGTCAAGAAATCTCAGAAACTTTTTTTCAAAATTATAAATAGGCTTGCGCTTGGCCGCCTACTCGCCTGATATTAAGCGATGATGCGGCCATCATCGCTTAACATCAACTACTACTTGACCTACAAAGCTGAAATTTGGCAGGGTAGATGCCTTATCAAAAAAGTTAAGTTAATTAATTAATATAATGATTATAATGTAACAAAAAACACCTACAAAACAAATCCATAAGTACTAACAAAAACCTAATCTATTAAAGAGTGTAGAGGTTGGTTAAGAAAGGAATTAGCAAAAGGCCCGAAATAAGGGGAGCATAGGGTTGAAAGTTTATATAAATCTATATATATCTTTTATTGTGCAAACTGCTAGTCTGTGGAATGCGCTGCCTAAATGGGTGTTCCCCGATAGAAACAATCTGGGTGTCTTCAAATCACGAGTGAATCGGTTTCTTCTAGGCAAGCGCGCTCCACCGTAGACCGCATCATCGCTTAACATCAGGCGAGTTGGCGGTCAAGCGCAAGCCTATTACTTATAAATATTTTTTTTAAAAGACTGAGTATGTAGTTGCAGGCAACAGGTAGTATGTAATAATAGCTGCTGTCATGATTGTACATAAAACCTTTGCATTTTCCTTAATTTTATGAGAATAACAAGCAACCTGTTAATTCAGTCATCATCATCATCATCATCAGCCTTGAGTGACCCACTGCTGGGTATAGGCCTCCCTTTGTTTATGCCACTCTCCCCGGTCTCTCGCTATTCGCATCCTTATTCAGTCATCATTATAATCAAATTATCTTTCATCTAGGCAAGCATGCTCCATCATAGACTACATCGTCGCTTAATATCAGGTGAGTTGGCAGTCAAATGCAAGTTTTTATAGAATTTAATAAAAACAGCCATAAACTAATTTCATGATTTATGAAGCCCCTCCATCCTTGACACATGTGGTTAATTTTATTGGATCCCCTCCCACCACTGGTGTGACATTACATATTTTGGAATTTCAAATTAATTAAAGCAACCGCCCCATATCAAAAAGTGATACACTGTTTTTTATAATGATAATATTGATAGACCACATCCATGTCAGCTCGTGACCACGGCCATTGTAACATGGTCGAAACGTCGAGCGAAAGGTACATACTTTTACCTAAATTAAATAATATGTGATAAGTCCCGATAAACATTTAAAATATGTGTTCAAATCGCGAAAGTTAAAAAATTACTAATATTGATAGAGTTAATAATATTTTAAAGTTTTCACAACAGTTTAGTAGTCAGTTTGTTTTAGTATTCCAGTTCCAGGATAAAAAGTATAAAATGCCCATTCTAAAACACACTATTTTCTTGCCAAATTTCATGCAGATCGTTTTGACTCTTTATTTGTGACAAGGTAACAAAGAAAGAGTAAAGATAATAGAGGAGAGAGAAGAGAGAGAGAGAGGTAAGAGAGAGAGAGAGAGAGAGGTGAGGGGGGGGGGGGGGGAGAGTAGAGGTAATTTAACATTCATAACATTACTGTGTAATTTTTATGTTAAAAACTCACCGGCTCTTCGTTGCTTCTGCATCTGTTCTCGGTGGCATCTTGAGCAGTATCCTTGCCATTGAGGGTTTCCGAAGTAGTCACACCCATTCTTGCACTTGAGGTCACTCTGGTCGATGCGTAGTGAAGGCATCTTCGATGCAAACATCATGTACTTGTATGAGCGCTGCAGATTTGGACCATACCACATTGTGTATGTTTTAGTTATTTTTAAATTATTTTAGCAAATAATTGGATGAAGCTACTTAAATGTCAGTTTCTAAATTAATCACAGGAGTTATTCAGCTCTTCTGTGGCCTTAAATAGTCGATTGCAAGCATACAAAGGCAGTTATGAAAAACTTCGCTTTTTCTACTACAATTTGATTCCAAATCCAATTGAATCACTTTAAATAGGATTTTGATGAACAATCCTTTTTCTAATTGCAAAATTTTGCTTCCAATTCCAAGTTACACCATTGAAAATGAGTGGAGAAACATTCAACCCATTGTTGTATAATTGAACCACTGAATAGATTTAAAGCAATCACAATCGCGCTCATATCAATTTACGGCAATAACGGCGGCCGTTCAACGATCCTACACCGTTATATAGGCTACTCTTATCGTTAAAATACACTCGAGTATCTGCGATAACCAGTGGATAAATCTCACAGTTCCGACTGCGAAAAAACGGGAATACCAAAACTCTGATAGCGACTATGTATTTGTAAAGTAACAATAACATTATGCTCACCTTTCGATTCAGGTACAGTACAAGAGTTTTAATTAATTTCTATTACCTTATTTACTAAATTTCAATAAACTTTGAGAAAACTCCACAACAAAAACTGAATTGATTGAAAATGATTGAAATTGAATTGATTGACACCTATCATCTTTTTGAACTTGACATTGACAGCTAACTTTTTTCATTGATTCTAGAAAAAGTTGGCATTAGCAGATAGTATTATTCGGCTCGATGGAGGCTTTTACTTTTGCGTTCATAGTTCGTGAGTCGTGACGTTTTCGCATTTTCCTGAAAGTTAAATTGATTCGGGCACCCGATAACTTCTTCCGGGTTGGCAAGGAATGGTACCATACATCATTTGTCGGTGGATTCATAAGTAATATACTGCCATTTTCCAAACTGAGTTTCACTGCAAGAGAAAAATTAACACCATGTAATTTGGTCATACCGCCTAATGATGATGACGCTATGAATTTTTTTAAGTCTTCTTGAGGAGGATTCCGTGGCAACGACATTGAAATGTACTTTATTATTAATAATTCTTCTGTGGTCTAGTGAAGGAAGTCTGAGAAGACCGTTAGCCTGTGCCGTTAGCGGTTATACAAGGACGGTTACTCTATAGGTATCCTATACCATAAATGGGTATTCAATTCAATTCAATTTCTTCTTCGTGGCTTCGTGCGGTATTGCCACAACTTGCCAATGTCTTGTTTAGAGTCTAGTAGGTAAATATTCTGGAGATTATCATAAATGGGTATACACGGGGTATATAACGTCCTTGCGGTTATATTCTCTCTTTGATTATGTCATTGTCAAAGTATTCTCTTTGGACACGACACGATTGTTGCCATGACAACAAATGATAATCATAACTCCACAAAACATTGCAGCCATATAATTGACGTAGTATTTATGTTCTATTTGTATAATATAATACAGGGGGGTTGCAGACCTATTTACTCTGGATTGCAGCTGATAGTTACTTAGGGACTGTAGCTCCATCGATTTAAAACATCACAGTTTTTAAATAAATTGAATTAGCAATGGACTACTTGCAAATAAAAGATGGTCAATATACAAAAACAATTTATACTATGGTAAGATTCTAACTTTAGTTTTTCACAAGTGTTACATCCAGAGTAGGGAAGACTTCAGTTCTGTGGTCACACCTTATCTTGCAGGCACAAGGCATACACAGAATGCCTCCTTGTTTAATTACCTACATATCTTGCATTTTCTATGTAAACTTGCAGATCACTTTATTTATCAAATATCAATGATTTTAGGTTTAAAAAAAATGTGGTAGGTAAATAATTTGTGTGATAGTACCTAAGTACTGTCTTAGTTTAAAAATTATCTGCAATGCCTGCGTGACTAGTTGTTGCCTCCAGCTTTGCTTAAATTTTACCGAATTAATATAAATCTATTCATAATTGATAAATGTCTGTCCGTAGTACTACTAAGCACTACCACTGCCACTTGCATTAAGCAAAACTATTCTGACGATGAGTAGTAGCTACTTACAACTTCTACTTGCTACTTGTACCTACTACGCATCGTCTGCAAGGGCCCTTAGTACTTCATAGACACAAAGATCCGCTGTGCCTACTGTACCCATGATCAATATAACACACACAAAAAAATTGTGTTTGCGCATTGACCAGCAGTCAATCAGTCATTGGGTTTGCGATATTCGCCGTGAACGATTACGATTCTAAACTAAGATACGTTATTTTTTTCACTTCAGCGGAATTCGTTTTCCGCAATTTTAACGATAACGCCCATTGCATAACGATATTGCGATTAAACACATAATCGGTGACATAATTAGACCAATCCCATAGATTCCTCCATACAAGGAAGTAGCACTCAAAGCATTCAAGGTGACTTCAACGTCTAGTTATCACTGAAGTCGTTACTGATAACAACGAACGAAATTGTGGATTATTTATGTACCTACGCAGTCGTATTTCGTTAAACGAGGTATGATTAGATTAACGATTTTACCGATAAGCTTATCCACTGCATCAATACTGTGGCAATAGATTCCTACTTTAAAGTAGGTTATTTACCAACTGCAATATTTTGAGGACCTACATATTAATATGGATAAGTTTTATGTTTTGTATATTGCACAATTTACATACACAAACAGCAATAACAGACTTGCAATTGTAATGTAGACCGCACAATTTTATCATAAATTATTGTGTATTACTAATACTAGCGACCCGCCCGCCCGGCTTCTCACGGGTGTAATTTACTGGCGGGTCGCTAGTTATATACATAAACCTTCCGTGAAAATGTATCTAACTGATGGTGAAAACCGCATCAAAATCCGTGCGTGGTTTAGGAGGAGTTAGCGGCCATACAGACATACAGACGCGGAAAGCCACTTTAATTTATGCTATGTAGAGAATAGAGAGATAGAGAAAAGCGCATCATTTATTAGAAACGCATTTAAAAATAAAAAAACAATATTTATACCTGTCTTCTTTTATACATTATTTAGGACGTAATCTATCAAATATTTATTCATGATCAAACAATATGTTGTATAAACGATAGAACATTTTCTTAGTATGATAGCATGTTTCATAATAACAATGCGATAGATAACTGTTCTAGACAGTGACACGCTTTTACCTTATGATACACTACAAGGCCTGCAAAGTTAAGTAGGTACGACAAACACTCGGTTACCTAGACTATTTTTACGATCTAAAAAGGACATCCACGAGTAAACTTATCATATTATCAACATGATAACGTCTGATGCATATAGAATTATAAATACTACTTGCATAGTCAAGACATGATTAATTAAACAATAATTTATGCCTCATGGTTTGACAATGTTGCTAGTTGCGTCATATAGGGCAAAAGGTAAGTAAGATATTTCGAATTTTTGTTTTAGATCAAAGAATCAAGATTTGATGATGCAATCAAAGCGCTAAATGATGCGATCAATTTCAACCCTAACCGAGCTGGTTTGTCACTTCTGGGCTACTGCTACTTCAGGACCCAAGCTTTCGTTGAAGCTGCCAACTGCTACGAGCAACTCTCAGCAATGCATCCTGATATTCCAGAATACAAACTTTACTTCGCCCAAGCGCTGTACGAAGCATCTATGTTTGATGAATCTTTCAAAGTTACTATCCAAATAACCGCACCGGAATTGGAGAGAAAAGTGGTGAAACTGCAGTCTGCTATCAAATACGGTGAAGAAGACACTATCACCGCTAAAAGTCTGGTCGATTCTTATCCTCAAGAAGATCCAGATAAAGACATCAATCTCGGGTGTTTATTATTCAAGGAGAACCAGTACGAAGATGCTCTTCTAAAATTCTCACGGAGCCTTAATGTAGTGGGATTCAATGCGCACTTGCATTATAATATCGCTCTATGCTACTTCAAACTGAAGGAGTACCCTCAAGCGTTGAAGCACATCACTCTGGTCATCGAGAGAGGAATAAGAGATCACCCTGAGCTAGCAGTAGGAATGCAAGCCGAAACATCTGAAGTGAAATCTGTGGGCAATACGCTAACACTTCACGAAACTGCATTGACAGAAGTGTTTAATCTCAAGGCAGCCATTGAGTATCAATTGAAAAATATTGAAGCGTCAAGAGAAGCGTTGAGTGACATGCCTCCTCGACATGAACATGAGTTGGACGCGGTGACATTGCATAACATTGCATTAACTTCCATCGATATAAGGCCAACTGATGGTTTCGAAAAACTTCATTTTTTACTTCAGCAAGATCCTTTCCCACCGGAAACGTTTGCCAACCTGTTACTCCTCTATTGCAAATTCGAATATTTTGATTTAGCCGCTGATGTACTTGCTGAGAATGCACAGTTCACATACAAATATCTGACACCGTATCTGTACGATTTCTTAGATGCGATAATCACAAGTCAAACATCGCCAGAAGAAGCATTTCAGAAATATGAAGATATCGCCTCTAAGCACGCTGAGCAGTTGCGAAAACTAACCAAAGTCGTGCAGGAAAGCCGCTCACAAGGAGATAACGATCAAGTCAAGAAAGCAGTTGTTGAATATGAAGAAGCGTTGGAAAGATATATTCCGGTTGTCATGGCACAAGCCAAAATTTATTGGGATATGGAAAATTATGGTCAAGTTGAAAAGATATTCAGAAAATCAGTGGAATTCTGTAACGAGTCTGATGTTTGGCGCCTGAATGTAGCCCATGTGCTATTCATGCAAGAGAATAAATACAAGGAAGCTGCAAGTTTCTACGAACCTATTGTTAAGAAGCAGTATGACAACATATTAGATGTGAGCGCAGTCGTGTTAGCCAATTTATGTGTCTCATACATAATGACATCTCAAAACGAAGAAGCTGAAGATATAATGCGGAAAATAGAAAAAGAGGAAGAACAGCAAATATTCGAAGATCCTCACAAGAAGTTCTACCATCTATGCATCGTAAATCTTGTTATCGGGACCTTGTATTGCGCAAAAGGGAACTACGAGTTCGGTATTTCTCGTGTAATAAAGTCACTCGAGCCTTTTAACAAGCGTCTGGGCACTGACACTTGGTTCTACGCAAAGCGTTGTTTCTTATCTTTCTTAGAGAATTTAGCAAAGCATTTAATCGTCGTCAAAGATAATACTATTAGAGATTGCCTTCAGTTTCTCGAAGGTAGCGAGACGTACGGCAGGCGAGTGAGTACTGTTATAGAGAGCCCTTTTCAGGAAGAAGACGCTAACACAAAAGCTAAACAAACCGTGACGTATGAAGCCCGTCTACTGCGCTACATGTTCTACAAACTTAAAAATATTGACGATTCTGTAACTATTAATAAGTATGAAGATCTTAAATAAATTTAAGAAAGCTTAAGTCTACTTTACCTGTAGGTATTGGTTTCTTTTCTGGGCCTGGTTTTCTGGCATCCTTGTGTTTGAGGACAAACTGTCTCTCCTGGCCCAATGACACAGAGGCTATAGGGCACTGAGGATCAAGTTCGGGTTCATTGTCTCGATGTTCTCCCATGTGATCATGACCGTTTCTATATCTTTTGAAAATAAACACATTTTATAACTGAACACTACATAAATAAAATTGGCAAAAGACGACTAAATGAACTGGCAATATATTAATAAAAAGCGCCTACGTAAAAAGTAATTATGTCCATGTCCATGATGAATTCGATGCTTACTCGTAGTCAAACTATTTTGTCGAACTGGTTTGACCACAAGGAATGGTTTTCCTCGTGGTCAAACTATTAAAATGATCCCCTGTATCATTGTCAAGTTAAAAATATGTACAGTCGTTTTGAATAAAATAATAACTTTAAAAAAGAAAGTATTTTTGATGGTATATTATCTAAGGATATTTTTTTCTTGTCTTTTAGTATTGGAGGCCAAGACACATTTTGGGTCCTTGCGTCAACTTAACTTAACTTAAGTACGTATAATAACAAAATATTACTTACTTGTTAACCAAAACAAAATCGTACTTAATCCCTTTGAGCTTGAAGAGGAAATTACGTAGAGCTAGGACAGGTTCTGGCCAAGGTAGCGCTGGGATAGTTATTCCAGAATAAGTGTAAGTTACACCCGGGTCTCCATAAGCTACTTGTTGACGCGGTAAAGGATATACTTTTCCGAAAATCCTAAAATATAAGTATTGAAAGCGTTGAAAGTCAAACTTTTAGACGATATTAATATTGCAGATTGACATAATTGCATTTTGCTCATAATATTTTTAATTGAATAATTTATAGGCATTTAATTTGACGTACAAATTCAAATTATTTATTTGTCACATAATACACATAATAATATTACTAAAATATATTTTTTATATAAGTTTATATACATCGTTAAATGAAGAAAAGTTCTGGAAGTACATGGGGAAGAAAGGTTCTGGAGTGGAGACCACGAACCGAAAGACGCAGCGTAGGGAGGCCTCCCACTAGATGGACCGACGACATTGTGAGAGTCGCGGGCATCCAGTGGATGCAAAAGGCAGGCTGTCGTTCAGTGTGGAGGTTAAAGGGGGAGGCCTATGTTCAGCAGTGGACATCTTCTGACTGATGATGATGATGATGATGATGACATCGTTGTAGAAAGTGTAGGGAAGTTTGACTTGTAACTATGGAGTTATAAAGAATTGTATTGTATTGAAGTAAAGGGAAGGTAAGTACTTACTTTATCTTCGTTAATTCACCGGTAAAGTATACTAATGTATTTTCCAATTCTTCAAAAAATTCTTTTGCCAAAGTATGGGGCAGTACTACAGCGTAATCTAAATTTAATCCATCTCTCGTGATAGATTTCCATGAAATTGAATTTAAATCAATTTCATCGAGTTTGTTCATGATACCTAAAACAGACACTTGCTAAGCTTATAACATTATAGGCAGGCTGGTAGCACACAGTCAGCGAACTAAAGATAAATACAGGGATATGTTCGACATCAGCAACTAGATCTGTCGTTGTATTGTAGTAAGTACGAATATTCGCTACGCAAAATACTTACCTTTCGATTTACATACAAATTTTGAATTTCGAAATTGAAATTTGTATGGATTCGATTTCACATTTCGCAGTAAGTACTCGCGCGAGTACTGCGCATCGTCTGTAACGGGCTTTACATTTACTATAGAATAGTAGTTATTCTAAGACATTTACTAAAAATAATAAATTGTCATTGATTATTAAGGTTATTGGATTAACTACATGCCTTGATCATAATTATATAGCTTGGATTTACCTAGTATAATTATACCGAAAAAAGTCTGCCAAAAACTGAAAGGGGCGAAGTTTGCTCTGAGGGGGCGAGGTAAACACGTAACTATAACTCTATGTATTCATCGATGGTATAACGTATAAATAGATACACCAAAAAGGTACATCGTGTAAATAGGTACACCAAAGATAGTTACACTGTTATAGGTACATTTTGTCATTGGCACACAGCCACCCACTGACAATATATTCTTACTGAGTAGTTCTACAATATTGAGCCATTTGCTTTCATTTGCCTCTGTGCGGATATTAGCATCGCACTCTGCATTTTGCCTGTGTCAAGTTTGATTAAATAATTATAGTCTAACTGCAAACAAGTCACCAACAGTCAAATCAAAGTCATGCCCTAATAAAGTGGTTGAATACACAGATCTGTGTATATCTGTGGGTGGAATACAATACAAGTAACTTCTATGGAACTTTGGAAACCACACGAAATAGTAGATTGTAACATAATGGCGCAAAATAATATTTTTACGGCGAGGACGCTTTTTTGAATCCTGAGCGAAGTGAGGGATTCAAAGTACGTCACCCGAGCCAAAAAATATTTTGCGCCCGAGTGATACACTCTACTTTTCATCACCCACTATGAGAAAATAAAAGGCGCCTCCATCGTAGCATAAATATAAAATCTTTGGGTGCCTCATATTTTATTGTAATATTACTAAAACATAGAATAACAACTAAATTGAAATTAAATAGTATCTAATAATAAAACAACTAAAAACTTATATTTACATTTGAGACATTTTCGCAATTATGAAAATTTACACAAAACCATGAATTTTTAACAATCCGTGAAAATTTACGAAAACGCGGGCTGTAGTTCGCGCGCAATATTTATACTACATTATCAATGTTCGCGCGTTTTTTTTTTCTGTTGGCGGCGCGACTATAGGCCGTCGTACCAGTCAGTCTTTATTCAAACAATATTTGCGTTCGATTTCTTTGGCGCTGACATAGTAAATGGTGAATTATTATTTATTAAGAGCTCGTAAACGTGCTCGAGTGTGGAAAGTGATACCTATAACGAAGTGAAACATGTCTTTTCGTGTTGTTTCCAAAACTCCTTGGGAGCCTCTTGTAAAGTCTTCACTACTTTACAGGGGCATGAGTTTGACTTGACCGTGACTTACTTAGCTTGACTCTGTAACTATGACTTTTTTGACGCTTTTAATACTATGTAAACAAGTTTAATATTACGACTAAAGGACATTAAATCCACGGTCATGAAAAATTAACAAAAAAACAAAAACGAAAATCAGATCGAGATTGAAGTGAAAACCGTAACGAGGTAGGCAAGTAATGATAGTTGTTTTTTGCAGGAACCTAATCCTACCAAAAAACATTTACCAACCTCGTTACGATTTACAGTTCCGTAAGTATACCTACTATAACGATTTTTACTTATGTATCATTTCAAACATACTTACCTACTATGTAAAATAAAATAACACCGCACCGCCGTCGTTTATATTATGTACAATATTTGAAACTTGAAAGATTTGTTGAGCTATCCAAAGATAATGTAACGAACGCTCACAGATTAGTATATGTAGCGCTACGCGCTACGCTAAGACCTATCTATGGTGTTGGTGTGAAAGGTCAAACCAGTTGCCAGTATATAATTTTCAAATACCCTATTCTCATTTTAAACAATTAAATATATATTTTTACATAAGGATAAAATAGCTGATAATCTTTAAACAGCAGAACAAATTTTCTTGAATCATAGCTAAGAACATTCTCGATCAAGTCACCTTTCAAACAATCAAAACTGGTTCAGCCGATGCCACAGACAGACACACATGAGTTACACACACGTCAAACGTAAAACAGTTTGCGTCGAGGATTAAAACTACAATTTCTTACAAGAAATAAATATATTAAATTTTATTTTTCGCAAACAATACAACCCCAACTCCAAAACAAAATGTTTACCAAATTATTCACATCATAGTAAAGTTAAAGCAGTTGGTGTTATTTGTTTAATACTAGTACTGGTCTTTAAAAAATTCTGAAAGGCTGCTGAGCCTGTCACAATTTTTTGATTACGCAAGGTATCTAACATTTTACTGTTTGATAGTCTTGAACAGGAAGCCGTATCAGCTCCACGTTCTGTTCTGAAATAAAACATTTTAGAAATTACATTTTACCATGTCTATAAAAATAATTCTAATTATTCTTAACTCATTGACGGCAGCGACAGACGTAGATGTTTTTTTAATGTCTTTCAGATGCCCAGCCATTGAGAGCATGTAAAAATTTACTGGAAAAATGTTCTTTTAATATTCTAATAAAATTGTGTAAAAACTATAATTTTACGTTCGATATTTCAATAACATAGTAAACTTTCAGAATTTACCGTTTTCGTACTGCTTTTTATAATGTTAAGACAACTGTCAGATGCATTTCTTTAATTTTAATTCCTCTGTTATTTCCTTTGATTATATATAGAAGTTATTTCAGTTGGAGAAACTAAAGTGCCAGTGTCCAACTTTAAGTACTTACCTAGGTACCAAATTACTAAGTATTTACATAAAAAACTAACTGTGACACCAGGGCCAGCCCTGGTGTCACAGTTAGTTTTTTATGTAAATAGCCACTCAGCCTATATGAGCTTATTTACTTTTTATAAGAAAAATAACTCACCTTGTAAAATCAAGTAAGCAGTCCTTATCAAAATAAACAGAATACTGACGAATTCGTCTAATGGTATCCCCACTCTCCAAGTCGGATCCATAATCATATTCATATAGCTTTTCGATGATTCCGTCTTTATCTTTTACCGTCCAAACATATTCTCCAGGCAGCCCTCTAAGTTTTGGTGCATCTGATGATAAGGGCACTAAGCAGTCTTCTTCATTTACGATTTCTGTTATTTGTATGCTAGTACAACTAGGTATTTTTGGATTATTTACTTTAATTTTTGGGGTTAAACTTATTTGTGAAGATTTGCGACTTTTTTCTAAAAACTCCTTTATTTCTGCACCCACGTCTGCGTTTAGTAGATTATCTTTCGTTTTAACTAAGAAGCGGGTACAATAAGTTTTGAGATCTTTATTCTTGGACATATAAACTTCATTTATCAACCCCAATAAATCTTTTTCAGTCTGGTCTTTTTCTTGTTTCAATTTCACTAAACGAGCTTTGAGATAGATATTTTCTTGATGTGTGAGGAGGTACAACTGTTGGAAGCTCACATATCTAGATCGATTTTCTTTCACTTGCTTCTGAGTATCCTCCATGTGCTGCATTAGTCTATTTTTCGTCATGGTCTCGAGTTCGTATCGCATTCTAATGTTTTTATTTTCACGTATTGCCGAAATCAAAAGTTGACCAAGGTTTTTTCTCTCTTCTGCCATTTCTTTCAATTTTTTCAGTAAAATAACATGAATTTTATTATTTTTAACAATTGGTGTTTTCTTCAAACTATTAATTCTATTTAGTATATTTAATGAAGCAGTTTTAATTTTTTCCCGAAAATAAAGGGAATATTGTACTATGGCAGCTCTAGATTTTATGGCGGCTATTTTTGAATGATGAAATAGTCTAAGCATTAGAATATTTACTGTAGGTATTTTTCGGTGCGCAAAAGTGACTATATCCTGCTTCTTTTGGAAAGCTGTAACTGCTAATGCTCCAGCAATAAACATTAAAATATGTAATCCGGTCGTGTTTTCATCCTGGTTATAATATGAACGGAATGTTTCTTTATTATTAACCTGAGTGGTAACTGGCAACAGCTGGATTTTCAATGATTCGTTCGTGTAATTATCAAAGGGTTTGCTTACAATACCTAGAAAATCACGAAAGTGTATCATTAACAGTAATTACTTACTAGGTAGTTGATATTTCATAGTTTGGAACTGCCTTAAACTCGACATAGTACCGTTTTTTTTTTTGCCAAAAACTGAAGGGGCGAGGTTAAACGTATAGCTCACACTAACATATTCTTACTAGTTACAAACGCACATTTCAAATATAGCTGCAAATAATTGCAAACGACATGCTCAAAATGTTTACAAATAGACGACCAAGGGACCCAAAAATGCTATGCAATGTTTTGCTATTTAAAGGCATACTCAGAAAAAAAAAACTTTAGTACTAGGTAAGTTATTATAACCTGAGTGATCAGCCTTATTGTACCAGAGGTAAGTACTACTAGAATAGAGTAGTACTTCCTACTAGAGTAGAAATAAATAAATATATTCGGGGCATTTTTGCACACACAGTCATCTGACCCCTAACTAAGCAAAGCTTGTGATATGGCTGCCAGAGACTGATATACATACATAGGTATATAATTTTAAATAAATACTCAAATAGAAATTAACAACCAGATAAAGAACAAACATAAATGTTTGTCCTAGATGGGAATCAAACCTACGCCCCCTAGCTCAGAAGGTAGGTTCACTACCAACTGGACCAACGGGCTATCATAATATAAAAATCTCAGCGACAATCTAGAATTAAGCAGATACTAATTACTAACCGGTGCTACATATATTCATATTATTTTCTATTAACATGTCGATGATACACATCACCAACCACATGATGAGAGCCAGAGAGACGAGCCATTTGAATGCAATGTACATTACTGTTGAGGGACAAAATGGCTCATCACAAAAATTAAACACACATTAACATGCTTGGATTTATATGATAACTTAATTATACGCAAAATTTAAAACAGTCAACAGAAAAATGTGAAAATAAAGCTGAGCACAAAAATTGAGCAACATGACATAATCTTTGACATTATTTTTGAGTGACAGGTTCTCTCATTGACATGAATTAAACAAAACAATAAAGCCAAAGAGTATGTAAATCATGTCAATTCAAGGTTTCAAGTTAAATTTGAGTTAGTTAACTGTAAACTCATCATCATCATTCTTCTGAAAACCGGTCTGATAGTCCTTGACTTTCAGCATTCATGCCGAGACAGACACATTCAACACTGATTGTATCCTTTAGATGTTTTTTATAGTAACGTCGAATAAATATTCGGGACATTTTTGCACACACGGTCATCTGACCCCAAACTAAGCAAATCTTGTGATATGGCTGCCAGAGACTGATACACATATATTTATATGGTTTTAAATACATACTTAAATAAATATTAACAACCAGATATATACCAAACACAAATGTTTATCACATTAATGTTTGTCCTAGGTGGTAATCGAACCCACGCCCCCAAGCGCAGAAGGCACACTACAAACTGGACCAAAGGCCTATCAAAAATAATGTATTGTATTTATTTATCTTTATTGGCTACATTTAAGAAGTTTGTGTAAGCACTACCAAAAAGCAGGAATATGTGTGAACAGGTTGCTTCATAAAGGTTTCCATAGACCAAATTTAGCATCAACAACAGCACAGCTCGAATGCGGGCGATTGTTTTTTATAATAACTGGCCTACAGCGTGTTATGACTCGCATATGGCAGGGTTCTGTAGCGAAAGCCATATTAACTAATCACATTCATGTAGATAGAAAGTTTTTAAAACCCCCGATTAAAGAGCTGATTTTCTTGAATCATAGAACACACTCAATCAAGTCACCTTTCAAACAAAAAATCTAAGTCATAATCGGTTCAGCCGTTTGGGCGCTACAATGCCACCGACAGACACAGATATACACGTTAAACATATAACACCCCTCTTTTTGCATCGGGACATAAAAGTAGTTACCAAAAAATTTACACGAGCTCAGTGATTATCATAGTTCTCACACAAGCTACTGCGGGCAAGCTTTATACCTTTTTAAAATTGGGGTTACAGACAGGCCCCTATGTAGAGGATGTCTGGAGACTGAAGAAACGGCCGCGTGGCAGAACAACGAAACACTATCCTCGGATCACCGAGGACGCTCTGGGAAGCCTGCGCAGCTCGCTAATGCCTGCGCAGGCATAAGCAAGCTGCGGGCTTTCCTGGAGCAGACCGGGTGGCTGAATTAGTTGCAGCCGGGTGACGCAAAATGGGCCAATGAATGGCCTAGTCGCGGAAAATGCTCGCTACACAAGTAACAAGTAAGCTACTGCGGTTTGGGTATAACAATTCTCTACTCTAGTCATGCCTAGTACGTTTTTCATAAAGCTGTCATAATGTCATAGTAGTAATGTAAAAGATAATTGGATTCAATCTTTTATTCTAAGGAATCTACTTAATTTTACTCGTATTGCAAGACTTAACACTGATATGTTCTTTTTGTACCATTCAATATTGTAGTTGATATGAGATTTCCAGTTCTTATCAAGGAATGCTTTATAAAAGACACTCATTTCATCAGCGGTCAGGTTCTGTTTTCCTTCTGGTGCATGTTTTTTGAGATACTCTTCACGCTCCTGAAAAAAGGGTGACAAAAAATAAAACAGCTGACATTGTAACCTGTAGATAAAATTAAGTTTTTTGTTGTCTAAAATTTAAGGTTAATTAAATAGTTCAACAAAAACCCGATATGGCTTTTTTTTTACAGAATTGTTACCAAAAAGTCATACTGTCGGAGATAAACATTGTTATTTTACCATTATCATAGAATGATATCGAGAAACATTGTAATGATTACATAAACATAAGTAAGTATACAAATACAGAAGTGATAATACCTGAAAGAATCTGGAGTTGTGTGCCGTCCAGAAATTCTGATTCCATTCCTGAACTTCTGCTCTTAATTCCCTGAACCTTTTCTCCAATTTCGTTTCATCGGATGGCTGTCTGAACACTGTTCTTCTTAGATTAGAGACAGGGTCTGGAGGTCCCACCATGTCACTTGTAATGCTCTTCGGATTTGGAGTTTGGGCAGATTTTGACTCCGGTGTAGTGCTCGTTAACCGAGGCAGAAGGAAGGCGCATGTTCTTTGCGATTTTATGGCGCATGGACGGTATACAGCATTACTCTTTGTTAAAAATATATTTAGCGCCATCATTGCTTCACCACTTCTTCAAATCGAATGAACGAATTATGAAATTTAAATTGAATTGTTTCTTTTTGTTGTGACACTTGTGAATGACGAAGACAGTCGACTGTCATGTCAAATTGTCAAAAAGATGTTTAAAACATGTCAAAAAGAGTTTAAATCAGTCGTCAAAGACTGTCAACTTTTTTTTTTTATTCGTCCATCGGGCGGGCTAAAGCTTTTAAGGCCATACCGCCTGCAAAGGCTGTCAATAGAGTTCGAAGTAAAAACTGCTTCTTGTTTTACCCACGGGATAGGCCAAACCCATTAAAACCATATCGACTCAACTTACGTATATTTTTACCTAATTTTATCCAAGGTTTACCCCGGGGTAAGTATACCTCAATAAAGTAGTGGGGACTTTACAAGAGGCTACTATATTATTTTGAAAACAATATTGTTGGAACCGATTAACATGCATTAAACCACTTGATCACGCACGAGTCATAATATGCTTGTGCTAGATGTCAGCCACGTCGGTCGCGGGGAGGTATCGTATGGCGTTTGTGATTGGAGACTCAAAAGTTATAAAATCAATTCACGCCTAGGATTGACCCGCTCGAAAAAGGTTAAAAAAGCTGAAAAAGTGTAACTTTGGCTTAAGTTTGTCTATGGCTATTTCGTTTGATTGTCAGTTGTCACATCCACATCTGTCGTCAATACAATAATTGTCAAAGTCAAAGACCCGGTCGGTTGGTCCATCCTTGAATTTTTTTTCACTGCCGAATTATGTAAAAGTGTTTCTCAGCTAGTTTTATTTACTAGCGTAATTGTACGAATTTGCCGTGCTGGTACTGTAATCTGCGGGATAGAATTCATCTTAATACAGACAGAAGCCACAATGACCAAACAGCAAGTTGAAGATCCTTTGTCAGTTAAGCTGGACATGTGTCTCACTGATGGCATAGTAAAAACAGGTAAAAATACATTAAACCCACTTGATTTCGGGCTCGTAACCTTATCTTAGAAAATTCTGTGTAACAGAACTACTAAGCTTTGTTATATTTACAGCCCTAGCAGTCCTTTAAAAGTTACTTTATCCTGTACGTATTTTGTAACAAACCTCTAAATTATCAACTTTTCTTAATTGATACATAGGCCAATAATGATTAAATAAAGGTTTCTTCACTTCATACAAATCAAATTCTATCACATATTATTTTTGTTAACGCAGATAAGTCCGCGTTTGACCACCAACTCGCCTGTTGTTAAGCGACGATGTGGTCCAAGATGAAGCATACAGACACCTTGTCTTAGAAGACACCTATTCACTCTGGCCTTGAAAAAGCCCAGATTATATCACTCACGAAACAAGGAAGCTGTCAGGTAGTTCCAATACTTGGAACAACCAGTAGGCCTAGCATGGGCTGTGGATATAATTATTGTCTATCCACTGTTTTTATCCCGCGAGATGTATGGTTTTATGAGTGTTGTATGGTTTTAAAGAGACAAACGTATCTATATTCTAGCTTTGCCGTGTCTACGCGTGAATAAAAACCGTGGATAAAAGACAATTTTGCCACAGCCCATGCTAGGCCTGCAGGGGCCTTACGCCTAACTTCTTATGCGGTATCAAACTAACGCTAAAACCGCGCAGTTCGGGAAATCACACGAACGTGAACCTTAACGCGCCCTGATACGGTTTGCAATCGTGCAACATTTTTTTATTACCTAAACTGAATTGCTTTAAACAGCTAGGCGTAAGGCCCCTGGTTTGTTATCACATAATTATATTGTGGAGAAATGCCTTTATTATTATTCAAGTTTATTTTATGTTAGGTACATGAATTAACGATGAATTTTCCAGGTACTGGAGTGTTACTGGGAGCACTTTCCTCTATGCTATTCCTAGGGAGGCGGAGATGGCCCGTCATAGCTGGAATGGGCATGGGGATAGGCATTGCATACGCAAACTGCGAATATGAGCTTAACCCTAAAAAGCCACCTTGCGTTAAATCTGTTGACCCATGTAAGAAGTAAAACAGGTGAATGGAACTTCACATAATAGGGTCTACAATATCAGGTAATTATTGAATTTTTACTTTTCTATTCTTTCTGTATATTCACCAAAATGCACTGGGCCAGCATGTTGGATTAGGGCCCATCCTCTCTCTATCTCACTCTCTCTCTCTCTCTCTGAGAAAAGCCATGTGTCCCAGCAGTGGGATCATGATAGGCTGATAATAATGATTCCATATGATTCTTTCTGTAGTATATAATTCTAATATTGTAGAACGTACTAAAATGTTCCTTCTCACCATATTATTTTTATTTTTGATAATTCTCATGTGTATCTGTTCTTTTGCAGAGGACTTCAGTAATGAAAATCACGGCAGGACAATCCCTAGTCCAGCAAGTCATTAAAGTCTAGTAGACACATTATTTAGAGAAATACTGTAATTTTGTTGTACAAATAATTATTTAATTATTATGTAATAAATGCTGTTTAATTATTAACATTATTCTTAACCTTGTACGACAAGTCCAAACTAGTTATCTAGAATAGACATTTTCAAAGGGTAATTTTCCACAGTCACCTTGGTTGATATCCACATCTTTTCTCTCAGCTTCAATGAAAACAGTCATAGAGGATGCGAGATGAATTGGTTAAAATTGTATGGAAGTGTGGCAATGAGGAGCATAGTGGTGTGATGCAAGCAAAGCGGTGTGAGTCACCAAATCTTTACGCCGCTGGTGTCTTCTAGCAGAAAAGGGTCTTCGTTTTATTAAGCACCAACATGACTAGTGCACTCTCTGACAAATAATGTTTTACAATTTAAAAATATATTGGGATCATGATATGCTCGACGATGCTACCAATGTCCGCTTGTATCTGCTACAAAAGTTACTTCATCTCTGCTACACAAGTCTGCTATCTCCTCTACACATTTCAGCTCTCCTTCAGAGGAAGCGCCCTATTCTAATTGAAAGTGGGGGTGGTAAGACCTGCACAGGCACTGCTTAAAAAATCACACCAGGGAATCCATCTTAGCTAGTGGCGAGGAACATTGGCGGATCCAGTTTAAACACCTAGAAATTCCATACATTTGACTCAGTTTTTCGATTTGATTCAGGTGAACTTTTATGCAGTATATTCATAGGTACCTATACTTGTCAGAATAGCCCCCAAAATGAAATCCTGGATCCGCCCCTGACGAGGAATTCTGTTGGTAGCACTGGTTGGCGCTGTTCCGCGAAAAAATCAACACAAGTGACTTGAAATCTCGTTCGTAATTTACTGACCATACTGGTCGAGATCTTGATCAAGTTAGTCTTCCCACGAGATTGTATAAAAAAATGGCCCTGAAAATCTCACCATCGAAATTGCATTTTCTAACTGTATGGAACTTTTGTTGTTTAATTTATGGATATAAATAAAGCAAACAAAAATTAGAACAATATTTAATAATTTATTGTACAAATCGATACTGGAATTAAGATAAAGGATAGGTTTAGTCATTCTTAACAGTAAACATAATTTAAATACTGATGTTTAGTACGAACAGGCAAAAGCTAAACAACCCATATACAGACACCCAAACAGGTGGTAATAAAAACATGGCAACACACATCAAACAACACAATTATACAAACTTCATGTTTGGAAGAACAATTATAGTCCAATACGACTTTGTATGAACAGTAGCTATATTTCCTTAACTTAGATTGGCTGAGATGGCTATGGTAATACAAATTTTTATTAAGAGCCCATACTTAGTACACTCTCTAGTTTCCATGCATAAAAATAAATTCTAGCATTTTTTTCTTCAGTTAGTATGGATTATATAAGAACTGGATATGTTCCCTATGGACTCCAAACCGGCTGGACCGATTTTGTCGAGATTTTCACTGGCAGATAGCTGATGTTATAAGGAGTAACTTAGGCTACTCTTATCGCGGGTAACACCGCGGGGCGCAGCTAGTTCTTTATTAAAATAGAGCTTACATTTACATACAGCTTACATGTACATGAAGGCATTTTTATATCTTCAAAAATATTATAGTGCAATGAGCGAGATAGAGGACGCACAAAGTATGGGCTCTTAATCACAAAAAAAAATACATTTTACTTTCATACATAACGAAATTACTTTTGAATAATATCCAAAATAATAAACAATAAATGTAGTTTAAGTAAAACAAATGATAAGTTTAATAAAATTTGTCTTTTCACATTATGCTGTTTTAAATGGTTTGGAAATGCAAATAACAGGAGTTCATGCACAAAAGGAGATTTCTGAAGACAGATATAAAATTGATCTAACCAGCTGTACTAGATTTAAATTGATAAGCTAGTATTTATTGGTGGCAGTGAGTAGTCAGATAAAAAAAATGCCTTAGTTTAGTTACAATATTAAACAACGTCGATTTCATTGTACCATTTTCGCCTACTAACAGGCGAGTTAGTGGTCAAAAGCGAAAAAAAAGAACTTACTTAATATATTCGACAGTCCTAAAATGACTTTTATCTCTTTTCATTTCAATATTGTGAGGAAAGGACAGCAACACGCTGTTTGATTTGTTAGACATAACAGACTAGTGAAAATAGAATTAAATGTAATACATAATTATATGAAGAAATTATTTAAATCGGCTAATAAAGTTCTGAAATATAAATGTTTAAAGTTTTTCGTCAGATTAGGAAGGGATGCCCTGTCCCTTTTCTGCAAAGTGATTGTCAGTATGGAGTTTATATGGCGCATTTACTGGTGACTTCATTATTATGTATAGTGCGCTTTGTCTAGCAAGACATTAAAATACTTCTGCTTTTTTATGACTATAAAAAATATAAATCCTATAGCCTATTTTAGAGTTGAAATATCTTTTACCCGCAAGTGCTTTTAATAACTAAATAAAGTTTATTTCAAAAATGGTACAGAAGAATCGACGGCCAGAAATTAACTAACTACACTAAATATTTTGCTAAATTACAAAATAACATTTGGTATGATGATAATAATATATGACTAGAACAATATTTTGTTACATAATTGGTTCACTTTACATATTATAGGTATCTAGATCAAATGGGATGTAACTGAAAAATATTCGGTACCAATACTAAATTATTATACGATATTCTCATGTTCTATGCAAATAAATGATCTTTATCTTTAAAACAAATTCGCCGGATTCCCTTTGCATCTTTGTACATTTTTTTAAGGAAATACTGGACAATACAACTGCTGTGAAATATCGGGAGCTCCATCTACAACCTTACCACGGTAAATATCCCGCTAATAATAATATAATTGTAGTGAAAAACCGTGATAGTTTAGAACAGTGTAATACTGACTAATTGTGCCAATTCCCAAAATAGAAGAAAATTTTAAATTATAATTTGTAACATGTGTTTTTTTTTAATGATCTGCAGTTTCTAATATTAAAATGTAGCAAACAATGCTTAGTTGTTGCAGCTGGACTATCAACATTTGTTTTTTTCAGATGCTTGCTTGTGAAATTGCAATACAGATACCTAAGTACTTATTTGTAAACGTTAGGTGTATTTTTATTTTAAATATTTAAATTTGAAGTTATTTAAGTTTGCGCTATTGTGACAGCGCGTGTAGTGAAGCTCAGTATCGATGCTAATAGCTTAGTTTTACATATGAAATAAATAAATTTAAAAAAAACTTCTTGTATCAACTCAATTAGCGCAGAACAGATACAGATGGCATTACAAAAGACTCGGTCTATGATAGTTGATGCATACACTATATTTAATGAAAAGATACCGAACATTATTCATACACCCAGCATAGTTAAGATTTAAATATGTACTACATAGAGAAAAATTGGTAATTAATTAAATAGGACTCCCCATTGCTCCCTACAGTAAACATACTTAATTACTGGCAAGATCCAAAATACTAAATGTATGTGAGCTCACTGTAGTCTTGAGTTTTGTTCACAGGCACCAAATTACTACTTTTTACATTATAGTTAAAACAACTATTGAAATATGTAAACGCAATAGTACCTATGCCGTAGTAAACTTGATTAACCTCTTACATTTCACACTGAAATAAATTTCAGTAGTATGTATTTTTTTGCTACTATGACAAAGTACTAGTGTTCACATATTTTTTTAATATATAAGCATAATTACTTTCTAGTTTATAAAGATCCAAAAGTGTAAAGGCTATTCATAGTCGCCCGTGAGTGCAGTCATGCAGTGTAATACTGACTTAATATTCACTAACTCTAGTTATTGTGATTTGTCGTGAGAAAAAACGCTAATTTACAGCTAATTTATTTTCAGTTTTTTTACTGTTTTTTGTATTTATTTGCAAAAATTTTGTTTTTTCAACTTGTTCAAAAAAAGGGCAACTTAAAGGGACTTTGGTTGTCAATCTGAAATGTTTTCGTCGCCGAAACGAGGAATAGCCTCATACATAAGGCATGTCAACAAAATAGATGAATCAAAATTAGCTTCGAAAACAAGGGGGGAAAAGTTCGAGATTCAGATGACTCCCTGATAACAATAATTGAAAAATATGAAAGCTGAACTGCATTCTGCCTTATTTTCTTAAACTATGACTTGTCAAAGGCTAGCAGTCCGCCATGATTGTTAACAAATTTAAAAAAACGGACAAGAGTGTGCGCCAAACTTCATGACCGCCGCGAAGGATATTTCTTTCTAATCTATTGACAGATTTTGAAGATACAAAGAAAGAATCGAGTGAATCGGTTTCTTCTAGGCAAGCGTGCTCGAACGTAGACCGCATCATCGCTTAACATCAGGCGTGATGGTGGTCAAACGCAAGCCTATTATTTATTTTTAAAAAAGTATTTGGGTAACTTAAACGTAGGGCTAAGAAGAATGGATCACAACAGTTTTAATGGTCACAAAATTTGGCGTGGACTCTAGTTTTATTTTTAAATCAGAATCATGGCACCATAACAATAACTAACATTAAAATAAATATGCATGTTGAAAAAAAGTCACAACAGAAAGTTAATGGCCTCAATATCCCACATCGCTTTTTTCAACACCTCTGGCTTGCTTATACAGAAACACAGAAATACTAGAACAGAAGAAACTAGAAACAAACAAAGCCTACTACAACATTTTATAGCTCTCTTTCTCTCACATTATAAGATTACAGCAAGCATCCTTTAAGATGTTGTAGTACCTCTACCGATTTTGAACCACCAAATAGGAACCAAAAGATGATTTTTTTAAATCTTTAATTTAGCAAGATGGTGTTCTGGTTTTAAACCAAAATTTGAGCTTGAAAAGCCAATCCCAAAAATGTTGTCTTAAAACCTTGCCAGACGAATTTCAACTTTAACTCAACCGAAAATAGACACTGAAAACGAGACACGCATGGTCTCTACCGGAAGAACAAAGTGTGATGAATCGGAGCTCACTTGGTGGTCATGTCAGGCCAGTAATTTATGTAGTAGCGGTGTGTGCTACCTTCGAATAAGCGGTCTAGCCAGTTCTCGAGTCCGTCTAGAAGGTTCTCTGTGGAAAGAACAAAAAAAATATAAAAACATTGTGAGGTATGCCTATCACCAGGCTAGACACACATAGATGCCATAGATTGCCAGAAGACGTCCACTGCTGAACATAGGCCTCCCCCTTTAACCTCCACACTGAACGACAGCCTGCTTTTTGCATCCACTGGATGCCAGCGACTCTCACAATGTTCGCGGTCCATCTAGTGCAGGGGTTCCCAAACTTATTTTGTCTACTGCCCACTTTGAGAATAAATTATTTTTAGCGCCCCCATTTTTTCACCCACTTAAAAACCACTATAACTTCAAATTAAATTAATCAATTATTGTGAGCTATATTAGCGGAGATTAAACATTAATTCTAACCCCCCAAGGGGTTACACAACGCCCCCATTTTTTTCTGGGTCTCTTACCGCCCCCCTTTAGGCCTGCAACGCCCACAAGGGGGCGTTATCGCCCACTTTGTGAAAGGCTGATCTAGTGGAAGCCTACCTACGCTGCGTCTTCCGGTTCGTGGTCTCCACTCAAGAACCTTTCTTCCCCATCGGTTATCGGTTCTTCGAGCGATGTGGCCTGATTTCTTGTCCTGTTTGACTAGTGGTTGTAAGTAATGTTACCTTGCAGTAGCACAGGCGGGTCGGGGCCCTCGTCCTGGCTGGAGTCTGGTTCGGTGGTGAACCCGATGAAGGCGCCGGCCTCGGGGTCCGCGCACCCGGCGCCGAGCGACCGCGTCATGCGGGACATGCGCTGCAATATAATTAAGACTAACTTAAAGTACTTCATCAAAACTCGCGTGAGGATTCATTATACATTATTATAACACCGGCTTGCACTCACGATTATGTTTTTATCGGTCGAGACGATCGACCGGTTTCGGAGCCATTAGAGCTCCTTCCTCAGGGAATACGCGCGATTCTGGAGAAGGTCGCCCGCGTACTGGCGATGCCAAGGCCGCGGCGGCGATGCGCGCACGCGCAGAGCGTGCAGCCGCTCTAGCCGCTCTTTTTAACTTAAGTAGCTAACCGTTTTTAGATAGACCATCAAGACTGTCCACTGAGCACATATTCGGACGGTGATTATAAGAGATTTTTTTTGATTGGATGGGATTGGTTTGACTTGGTTTAAAGAGCGGCTTTGGGCTCTTTAATTCATCATCATCATCATTTCAGCCATAGGACATCCACTGCTGGACATAGGCCTTCCCCATCGATCTCCAAAAGGGCCGGTTGGAAGCGGCCTGCATCCAGCGTTTCCCTGCGGTCTCTTTTAGGTCGTCTCGTGGGACGTGGGAGACGTCCTGCGCTGCGCTTACCGGTCCGTGGCATCCATTCCAGAACCTTACGGCCCCATCGGCCATCTGTTCTGCGTGATATGTGCCCTGCCCACTGCCACTTCAACTTGCTAATCCGGTGGGCTATGTCGGTGACTTTCGTTCGTCTACGGATCTCCTCATTTTTGATTCGATATCGTGAAGAAACCCCGAGCATAGCGCTCTCCATAGCTCGTTGTGCGACTTTGAGCTTGCTTATGACGCCCATAGTGAGACCATGCTATTTAAATGCTTTTGTGAAGGAACCACTACAATTTCGCCAATGTTACGTATTGAGATAGACAGTGTTTTTCAACCTTTTAAATGACGCGACCCCCTTAATAAGAAAAACATTTTCGCGACTCCCCACCCTCCACTGTTTGTAATATGTATTTTATTACATTATAAATATCAAATACCAGTGGCTTTAGACACAGCAGAGATTATGTTTGGCAAACACGAGGTGAAAAAGCTCAAAAATATACGTATCTCTGACAATTAAGTACTATTCAACGCAGGATAAGCGATACATAGCCAAAACAGATCCTCATCATATTTTTAAACTTTGTTTTTTTCTTCTTTTACTGAGGCTTCGCGACCACCTAAGAGAGGCTTTGCGACCCCCTTGGGCAGGGGTGTCCAACATGCGGCCCACGAATGAGTTAAAAGTTATAACTTTTAACTTTTTTAGACGTAATTTTGTAAAGAACGGATATTCATATCTATATCAGTGTGCCTGTGCATGCAATTACAAGTGAAACCTGCTGTGAATTCCGCCAAAAGGTTATAATTATACCCATTCTACCATTTTATTTATATTAGTCTTGATTTGCTCAGTTACAAAACATCTCTTGGCCCGCCATAGTTACAAAGTTAATA
Source organism: Agriopis marginaria (assembly GCA_932305915.1). Classification (NCBI taxonomy): domain Eukaryota; kingdom Metazoa; phylum Arthropoda; class Insecta; order Lepidoptera; family Geometridae; genus Agriopis; species Agriopis marginaria. Next base: position 1,964,654 of record OW029919.1, read on the forward strand.
AATCCGGCCCGCCACAAAATTTAGTTGGACACCCCTGCCCTAGGGGGTCGATTTAATATAATTTAATTTATTATAATTCCAAAGTTAGAGGTTTAGTTGAAAGGGTGACAGTTGAGGGAGTAGGGTGTCGGTGTCCGCGTACCTTGTGCGGCTTGGCGCACTCCGGGTGCTTGGCGTGGTAGATACAGAAGTGCTTGCGGTGCGGGTTCAGCGCCAGCACGGTGCCGACGCAGTTGCGCGCGTTGAGCCGCAGCTCGCCGCCGCCGAGCGACAGTTGTAACACGCGGCGGAACCAGCTGATGTTGCGTTCCACCATCAGGTACGCGAACAGGAGGGTCTTATTCCTGAAACATCGAGAACTTGACCAAACGGAAGATTTTTTGACGTGCGTGATAACGTCTTAGGCCTTGGCCAAACCAACGCGTTCAGCTCGCGTCCGTGATGGCGATCACGCCGCGGCCAATCAGAAGACGCATCGATGTCCCTTTTCAACAGAGTGGGTAAACTGCACTTACTTGCGGTAAGGCCACACGATCTTATGGAACTTAGATAGCAGCATCACCCGGCTCTGCATATCCACGAGCAATACGATCGTTCGACATCCCGGCTTCAATAATCTGGAACAAGTCACATTCAACTTCAAGTCACTGGCGTTAAGAACTATTTCAGTTCTACAAAGCAGAAATTATCATAAATAGATAGGTCTTTATTGTTAACACAGAAATGACATACATAGGGTAACAAAGTTGACAACAAACAGCTGAACAGAATTTTTTGAATCATAACTAAGAACACTCATGATCAATCTTGGTCATCTATCAAACAAAAAGAAAACTAAATCAAAATCAGATCAGCCGTTTGGGAACCACGATGCCAGAAACAGACACACAGATACAGTTTGCGTCAGGAGTTAATAAACCGGCCAAGTGCGAGTCAGGCCCGCGCACTGAGGGTTCCGTATCACTACAAAATTACTAGTTATAAAATTGATTGAATCAGGCGTTACTTTGCGGAAATCCATTTGGAATTCAACATATTCAAATTACTAGTTATAACTTGGTAATGAACAGAAACTTGTCACCGACTCGCACTTGACCATTATTTATTATTTTTGTTATACTTTAGTGTGTGTACTATAATCATGCCAAATTTGACGCTTGTACGTATTTCCATTTTTACATTAGAGCTAATACGTAAAAAAATACGTTTGTTGTATGGGGACACCGATCTGTGATCTTTGACTCTAAAGTTTCAAATGGCTATCCATTACGGTTCGAAAGATACTGCTGTTTAAAGGTAGGACAGACATACAGATAGACATCGTAGCCTTAGTAATAGGGTCCCGTTTTTACCCTTTGGGTATGGAACCCTAAAAACGACTTAAACTCTGACAACATCAACATTTGTAGGGAACTGAATAAAAATATTTTCTTTTATTGTATTTCACTGAAGTATATCGGGTATGGCTACAGTCTTATGTCTAAAAATCTAAAGTGATCAGAATTTGTGGTTAAAGATATTTATTATTCTCATAAAGAAATACATTTCACTTACATGAGAATATAACTTAAAATAAAAAAATGTTGTTTTCGTCGTACATTAGAGGGTAGGTAAAAACAATCTTATCAATATCGGGCGGTCTGTTCACTCAATACGGCCGGCGGCGGCCGGTGACTCCGGGCTCGCTAAACGTAAACATGCTGTGGATCGAGCGTACCTGGAAGTGGCTAAGCGTACTTTGCAACTTTTTTTAATATTTTTTTTTCTCGTAATATTATGTTTTGATAGGTGGTATTATTATTTATGGTAGGTAACTGATACAATTCAACCGTTTAAAAATATACATATGTATGTATATACATTTAAATGCTTTTTCGTGGTCGTTTGATATTTTATTTATGTTATAATGTTGATAAATAAATGAGTACTTGAGTCTCTATTTTATGCTAGCTATATTTAAATAGAACATAAATATATTAATTATGTATACATATATAATATACATTTTCTGGTATGTTATAATAAAGCAAGTATATTATTCATTACATAATACTTTCATCTTTCATTACAGAATTTGTGGTTTCATTTAGCTTTTTACAATGTTATTGCAGGTGTCAGAGCCAATTAATGCTACGGCAATTATTGCTAAAAACAACTAACCTAACTTAAGAATGGAAAGGTTTTATTGAAGAGGTGAAAGACATTTTTAGGGTGTAAATCAATTGTAGAAAACTGCAGTATGTGTGGTATATAGCCCGTTGGTCCAGTTGGTAGTGAACCTCTGAGAACTTCTGAGCTTGGGAGCGTGGGTTCGTTTCCCACCTAGGACTAACGTTTGTGTGATAAACATTTGTGTTTGTTCTTTATCTGGTTGTTAATTTCTATTTAAGTAAGTATTTAAAACTATATATGTATGTATATCAGTCTCTGGCAGCCATATCACAAGCTTTGCTTAGTTTGGGGTCAGATGACCGTGTGTACAAAAATTTCCCGAATAACATTTATCATTTACTAGCTACGCCCCGCGGTTTCACCCGCGTAGTGATGAAAAATGGTGATGATGAAAAGTAGCCTATGTCACTTTTCAGCCCTTGAACTATACCCATGCAAAAAATCAGGTCGATCCGTTGTTGTGTGAAAGAGTAACAAACAAACACACTTTAGCATTTATAATATTAGTATATGCGACAAGGAAATAGCATATTCTTTCTTATTGTCATATTCTGCTATCTCGCTCGCACGTCTTGTAAGCGAGTTTCAACCAACCTGACTAGACCATTATATTTCTCAGCGCGCAGTTCGTGCAGTCTCATCTCGGGCTGCGGTTCGTTGTTGTTCTTCTTCGCGTTGTTTAACTTCTTCCTTTCTTCTTTCTGACGCTGCACAGCCTCTTCTTCTATGCGTCTAGAGGGAAAAAGAATTCAATAAGGAGGGCTGAATTTAGAAGCTGAGTTACCCACGTTCAAGTAAGAGGATGCTGCTGCCCATCTTCTGGTGGTTCTGGTCGCAGTTTTAGGACGTACCCGGGTCCGGGGATGTACTAATAGAAATATGGGCAGGATAATACATAATGTCAACCAGCTTGTTTCCCCTTGCAGGCATTACATGAGGGGAATGTACTCACCGAACCGAGGGGAACCGATAACCGATGCGGAAGAAAGGTTCTGGAGTGGAGACCACGAACCAGAAGACGCAGCGTAGGGAGGCCTCCCACTAGATGGACCGACGACAATGTGAGAGTCGCGGGCATCCAGTGGATGCACAAGGCAGGCTGTCGTTCAGTGTGGAGGTTAAAGGGGGAGGCCTATGTTCAGCAGTGGACGTCTTCTGGCTGATGATGATGATGAATGTACTCACATGAGATATGCCATGAGGTACCCGGCGCCGACCACGAGCGCCGCAGTGGCAAGCGCGGAGAGCGCCGGCAACGCGTGCGCCGTGCGCAGAGCCGCCACCGCCCGCGCGCCCCACTCACAGAGCCGCGCCGCACCGCGCCACCACGCGCCTCGGACGCTCTCGTCCAACAACTCCTGCGAACAACAAACAGGGGATAATAGAACACTGTTTTAAACTATCACGGTTGTTCACTAAAGTTATATGATTATCTCAACCTCATTCCACAACCTTACCACGGTAAATATCCCGTTAATAATAATATAACTTTAGGGGATAATAGCCATATAACCTCAAAAAAGCTGATCATAAATAGAGCCCATCAACGAAAACAAAATTAAAACCAGTTCAAAAATTTATGATTTATAAGTATTTTAATTTCACGCTAGACAGAGAGCGCACTATACTGAGCCGTGACGTCACGCCTCAGACGCGCCGTACAAATGCTATACTAACACACGCTTTGCGAGAAAGGGATAAAGCATCCCCTCTCTATCCCCACCAAAAACTTTAAACACTCATATCTCAGAGATTTATCAGCCAATTTAATTTATTTTTTCAGTATGTGTAATGTATTTAGTTATATTTCTCGCTAAGCCGGTTTTTTGTAATAAATTAAACATAAGGACACATGCTTATTAACTGTGGGTGTAGCACGAATATTCGCTACGTAAAATACCTTTCGTATTTCATACAAATTTCAGCTTCCTTGTTTCCCGAGAGACATAATCTTGGCCTTTTCAAGGCCAGAGTGAATAGGTATCTTCTAAGTCTGCGTGCTTCTTCTTCGACCACATCGTCGCTTACCAACAGCCGAGTTGGTGGTCAAATGCGGACTAACCCACTAAAGGGTCGGCAACGTATTTGTGATGCCTCTGGTGTTACAAGTATCCATAGGCGACGGTGACTGCTTACCATCAGGCAGCCCATTTGCTTGTTTGCCACCAATAGCATAAATATATATCTATACTAATATTATAAAGAGGAAAGATTTGATTGTTTGTTTATTTGTTTGCATTGAATAGGCTCCGAAACTACTGAACGGCTTTGAAAAATTCTTTCACTGTTGGGAAGCTACACTATCCCCGGGTGACATGGGCTATAATTTATACCCGTGCGAAGCTGGGGCGGACCGCTAGTGTATATATAAAAAAGAAAGTCGTGTTAGTTACACTATTTATAACTCAAGAACGGCTGAACCGATTTGGCTGAAAATTGGTGGGGGGGTAGCTTAGAACCAGGAGACGGACATAGGCTACTTTCATCAACATCATCACTATTTTTCAAAACTACGCGGGTGAAACCGCGGGGCGCAGCAAGTATATTTATAAAGGCGTTAGGCCCCAGAGCATACTGAACCGATTGCTATATGAAATACGGACAATCATTGCCAGTACAAACCTGCACATGAGTCTCGTACGGCAACACTTCAGTCGGCTGGAGCAGTCTCTTCAGCAACTGTTCGAGTGCTCGCTTCGTCTCGTTCAGTCTCTCCTGATATCTGAGCGCCTCCTCCCCCCAGCCGGCGCCCCCCGCGCACTGCGCATGCGTGCAGACAGGCCAGGTTTCGTTGAACCACTCGTACTGGATGCGGGTTGTCTCGCGACGCCAGATGATTACTATGCGGTGCTCCATTTTGGAAGAGTCAACACCTGAGAGAAGACATTTTTGAATTAGTCATCATCATCATCAGCCAGAAGACGTCCACTGCTGAACATAGGCCTCGCCCTTTAACCTCCACACTGAACGACAGCCTGCCTTTTGCATCCACTGGATGTCAGCGACTCTCACTATGTCGTCGGTCCTCTAGACTGGCAGCCTACCTACGCTGCGTCTTCCGGTTCGTGGTCTCCACTCAAGAACCCAAATACACTTGCGTCGTCATAAATTGGAGTTTCTTATTTTGTAGATCAAACCATTTTTTTTTACAGCTGAAAGGCAATGTTTGTAACGTGATTAGTATCTGTCATGAAGCAGGTAACTTTACTTTAGTTACCCGTTTCATGAAACAGGTAACTTTACTCTAGTTATCCGTTTCGTGAAACAGGTAACTTTACTCTAGTTACGTTTACCTTAACGCGCTCAGATACGGTTAGCTGTCGCGTGATTTTCCAACTGAGCGAATCTAACGTTAGTTTGGTGCCGCTACTACAGTAGTTGTCCGTAAGGCCCCTGGGCATAATTTCCTCTGGGCACTACTTTTTTAAACTTTAGTAGTTAATAATTTATGTGGTGGAACGGAACCCTCAGTACGCGAGCCCGACTCGCACTTGGCCGCTTTTATTTTATGGAACAAAACTCCACTTTCACACTCTCTGTTATGTTAAGCACTGTTTTAAACTATCACGGTTGTTCACTAAAGTTATATGATTATTTACGGGATATTTACCGTGGTAAGGTTGTGGAATGAGCTCCCGATATTTCGGCGCAGTTACATGCACCATGTTCACGGGAAGACTGAAGATTGCGGGTGGTTGGTCGAACAGTTAAAAAGGTAGGTGCAGACATAACGATCTACCCTCTTTCTTATATAATCATATTTAAAAAAAAACTGTTATGTTGTTATGCCAGTGTACTCACCGGATCCGTTGGCGAGCGCCTGAACAAAGGCAGGCTGGTTGTGCGTGTAGACGTACGCGTAGTGCGTGCGGTCGGGCGCCTGGCGTGCCATCTGCCGCAGCTGGTCGCGCGCGGAGCCGCCCGCGGAGCCGCCGGCGCACACCAGCACGCAGCACAGCCGCCGGCGCGCCGCGCGCCACTCCACCGGGCACACGGCTTCCAGCACCGCCTATTCACAATCATACTAATATTATATAAGAGTACCTCGCGACTTTTTTTATATTTTTATAGTATAAGTGACAAACAAGCTACGGGCCACCTGATGGTAAGTGGTCACCGCTGCCTATAGACACCTACAGTACCAGGGGCATTGTCAGTGCGTTGCCTACCTTTGAGGAATCTATTCACCCTTCGTTTGAAGCACTGCAAATTATACTTCGGAGGAAAAACCGAAGGTGGTAAGCCATTCCACAACTTACAGGTACGTGGCAGAAACAATCGGTCAAATCGAACAGTGCGAGACTTCCACGCATCTATAATGTGCGGATGGCATTTCTGCCGATGGCGACCGGTTCGGCGGTAAAACCGGGATGGAGGGATAAGGTCAAAAAGTTCATCAGAGCATTCCCCGTTATAATATCGACTAGACGCGACCATGCCGTGTGCCGCTCCACTACCTGCCAACAAGTATGTCAGTTGAAACTGATCGACAATAGCCCATAGTCAACCCTCTAGACAGATTTGGATATTTTTTACCCAATTTGTGGGCTAGTAACCACCAACAGCTAGCAGCGTGAAATGCCACAAAGTAGTGGTCAACTTTATGAAAGTTATTACAAAGAATGGTTGCACGCAGCGCCTCTAGTCCGCTGGGCCTAGAATAACCCACCAGGGCTTTACGGCTACCTCTTAACGCGGGCTCGAAACAGCGCAGTGCGGAAAAACAAGCGAACGTGAACATTAACGCGCCGAGACACGGTTTGCGGTCGCGCAACTTTTCGCAAATACCTAAACAGAATCGCCATCTGTTCGTGACTAACCGTTGCTAGGTAAACATAGAAATCTTTACTATGTTTAGCTGCCCTTATTCAGTAGCAGCACGTTTCCTTGTTACCTGAGAGGAGAGTCGTGGCAACAGCAGCAGCTGGTTGGGCTCGATGAGCTGACGCAGCGTCTGCGTGGGGATCTCGGTGGTGGACACCGTGGCGGCCGGCTCTGTGCTGTCCTCTTTCAAGAGCACCATGGTATCAACGTGACGCTGCACTTTGTAGCGTGATGTTACGTTGTGGGCATCATGAGCTGTCATGTCCACAAATCTGTGGGGAGATGACCATGTGATTACTTCAGAAGTGGGATTCTCCAAACCGAAGCACATTTATTTAATTCATACAGAAACACCAACAGAACACATATTTAATAATACAAATAACACAAACATAGTATAATTGATGACCCAAATGGTTTAGTTAGAAGTCTGCTGTGCTGTCTGTTTGCATTTTGGGCAGTTTTTTTATATACTAATAGATCTACGTATGGCCACCAACTCGCCTAATGGTAAGCGACGTTGCGGCCGAAGATGAAACGCGTTGATCTAGAAGAAATCTATTCACTCTATCTTTGAAGATGCCTAGATATTTCAATGATGAATTAACTGAAATATTTGTGCTAGATCTGGGTATTTTTCTTTATACCATGGCATAACATAGAAGCTCGCGTAGTAGTGAGGTCCCGGGTTTAAACTCCGGGCCCGTACCAATGAGCTCTTTTGAGCTTAAGTACGGATTTTCATACCATTGGCTTTTCGGTGAAGGAAAAAATCGTGAGGAAACTTGCATACATACGGAGAAGGAATTCAATGGCGTATGTGGATCCACCAATCCGCACTGAGCCAGCGTGGTGGATATGGCCCAATCACCCTTTCGGGGGTAGGCTAAAAGTCCAGCAGTGGACTGTTAAAAGGCTGCCTATGATGATGATGATAACGTAGAAGATAGTGGACTGCATGTATGCGTTATTTATAATTGACTGCCCCGGTGGCTCAGTTGGTAGTGAACCTATCTTCTGTGCTTGGGGGCGTGGGTTCGATTCCCATCTAGGACAAACATTTGTGTGATGAACATTTGTGTTTGTTCTATGTCTGGGTGTTAATATCTATTTAAGTATGTATTTAAAAATATATATGTACGTATATCAGTTTCTGGCAGCCATATTACAAGCTTTGCTTAGTTTGGGGTCAGATGACCGTGTGTGCAAAAATGTCCCAGATATTTAAAAAAAAAAAAAAAAAAAACAATTCCTTACCCAAAAGCAACTCTGTCTCTGTAGTGGAATGCAGTGATTAGGTATCGGAGCCGCATGATCCTCCGCTCCTCGAAGATCAATGCTTTGACTTTATTGTCCTCAAAATCAGTTACGAAGGACTCCACGTTACTGTCGCCAATTGATGTGATGAGTTTATAAGGGAACTTCCAGCGAATGAACTCTGTAAGTAGAGTGACCATTTTAAGTTTCAATGTTGTTTTCAATATTCATCATTCTTGGTAAAGATTCAATGCACATTCAAAATTGTTCTGACAGCTAAATTAATTCTCTTCTCAAGAAGACAGCAATAGAGTAATTGACTGTATTAAAAATATGATTTATTCTGGTGTAATCTTAGAATTTTAAAAAATTATTAGGATCATAAAAATGGCATAATAATGTCCTGGGGCCTTACGGACAACAGCTATTGCGGCACCTAATCCGCTCAGTTGGAAAATCACGCGACCGCAAACAATATCTGGGCGCGATAAGGTTCGCGTTCGCGTGATTTTCCAACTGAACGGATTAGGTGCCGCAATAGCTGTTGTCCGTAAGGCCCCTGATTTTAGGAAAAATACATAATATAAATAATTTTTTCATTGATCACATGACTTGACTAGCCTTGACGCCCTGGCCTCATGGCGCCATAGGCAAATAATAGAAGGAACAATTGTATGGCTAGTAAAAATTTGTTTGCTTGCTTGTAACAACACAGAAAACACATGAGCCCATAAACATAAAGGCAGCGTTTATAATAATTTTAATTTTGATTGTTCATTTATAAAACAAATACTGGGAATTATGAAGATTCACAAGATTTCTTTATTCTAATAATATTATAGATATAGACAATTTGAACGCCACTTCCAACCGGGCCTTTTAGAGATTGATGGGGGAGGTCTATATCCAGCAGTGGACGACCTATGACTGAAATTATGAATGATGATAGACAATTTGAGATGGTTTCGTAAAAACAGTCCAATACACTACATATTTAAAATCGGCTCATCATTAGCTATTGCAAGATGGAGGCATAATATGACAGCAGCCTGTGATAAACCTACCTACTATTTGGAAATTTAAGCTTTCAATGCAGTACACCCAATGGTTTACAAATGTTATCTCAAAACTTACCCAATATCTTAGGCAGCGACTGCAAACTGTCCTTATAAATGTACACATTCTTGTCAAGTATGAGAGTCAAGCACGGCACCCCATGTATGCCGATCCGTCTCGCTAGACTCGACTCGTGTCCAGCATGGACTGTAGCCATGGTCACTCCCAGCGGCTGTAGTGCGTCCACGAGCCGGCGCCAGCCAGAGGCCGATCGGACGCATTCGAAGCACCAGTCCGTATAAAATAGGACGACCGCGGGAGTGTGGGTGCTTTTCTCAAGTATGTTATTTTCGAAGTGGCTGTAAGGAGAAATGTGAAACTTAAGTTAAGAATAGAAACATTGATTTTTGACTTTTAACGTTTCTACTACTTATGATTCTTATTGGAAGAATTATATAGAACAAAATCATATTTTATGCCAATATTTAGGAATTTTATTTCTGGTGTGCACAATGAAGAGTATACCTATTTATCTACATTTCTCAGTGACTACATTTTTCCCCAAATCTGTAAATACCAATCAAAATATCTCAAAAATGCATAGATTGTCTTCTAAGACTGTTTTTATGTAATAATAACTATATTAGCTGCCCTAATATAGTTTCCACCCTGTATAATATTTTACACAAAAATATAAAAACGTGAAATCACAAGAGGTACTTACCGTGCAGTGACAGACAACTTGTGGAATAATGTAATATCTTGGTCTTGAGTTCGGAAATGTGTGCCAAAGAACTCTTCAAAAGGATCATTACTAAAATACAAATACAGATATTAGAAACATGTTTTGCAATAATGACTAAAATTGGCTAAAAATGAAAATGGAAATGCAGCTGGATGCATTTGGCAGGGGCAAAGGATACTTGAAGTTAAAGATTTAGTAAAACATTGATGTGCCAAAACTGTATTTAAGAGATGAGACATAATGGTATAGCAATATGGTTTGTTAACATTAATGGTTGTCTTTTTTAAAAAGATGGTTAAAAAAATTGTTGTTTCTGTCTCATCGCATAAGCATTGGCATTTAGCTGCCAGCATGCTGGGTAATCTGCCAACTTGTAATGGGCCTGGGCTTTTGGATTGTCTTTAGACTTTCAAGAGCCTATGGGCAGTCTTAACTGTTTTTAGGGTTCTGTACCTAAAGAGTGAAAACGGGACCTTATTACTAAGCCTACGATGTCTGTCTGTCTGTCCTACCTTTAAACGGCTGTATCTTTCGAACCGTAATAGATAGCCAGTTGAAATATTCACATAATATGTAATGTTACGGAGGATTAACTGAGAAATAATAAATAAGTAAAAACTAAAGGAGAGCCCCAATACAACAAATATATTTTTTAATGTATTATTGTATTCGCTCCAATGTAAAAATGGTAATATGTACAAGCGTCTTTGGCATGATTATAGTTCACACTCTAAAATATACCAACAAAAAATAAATAATGACCAAGTGTGTGTCGGTGAAAAGTTTCAGTTCATTACCAAGTTATAATTGGTAATTTCATTATTGAATTTTGTGGTGGTACAGAACCCTCAGTGCGCGAGCCCGACTCGCACTTGGCCAGTTTATTGTAGTGTTATTGTTAGCTTGCATTTTGTTAAGTTAACAAAGGTACTTGCCAGTTTAAAATAATAATGGAATTAACCTTGCCAATAAAACCTTTTATTGGCAAGGTTAAATCTATAGTTTCAAATACTTTTGAAAAAAAGTCAAAGGGAGGCCTAAGGTAGGTGCAGTGGGTTCTTCAAGTCTAATGATAATGATGATGATGGAATAGCAAATTATTTCAAGTGAAAGCCAAAATATCTGTAACCTGAATCAAGAATTGGAATAACTCGCATTCTGATCATGAAGTGACTCAACACATGCACCATGTGATACTGATTCACAACATGCAACCAAAATAACAAAACTGAAGCATAATTATGATTCTTAGATTCAGAGAATTCTGTTTACTCCAAATGAAATTAGCAGTAAAATTAAGTATGCTCTCCATTCAAAGGTTGGCTGAAAGAGACTGCTATTAGCAATAATTCAAATGCATTTATTTGTAGACAACTAAATCCAATAAGTATGTAGATAGTACGGAATAAGGCTTAATACCTAATTTTCACACACCTTTAAATATTTGGGACATTTTTGCACACACGGTCATCTGACCCCAAACTAAGCAAAGTGCGCACCATGGCTGCCAGGGACTGATATACAAACATATATAAATATATATTTAAATACATACTTAAATAGATATTAACACCCAGATATGGAACAAACACAAATGTTTATCACATAAATGTTTGTCCTAAGTGGGAATCGAACACACACCCCTAAGCGCAGAAGGCAGATTCACTACCAAAAGGGCCAATGCAGCTATCTGAACCCGGCAATTTGAAAAATATACTTTTTTTGTTACCTACTAGTTTTAGATTATTAAAGACTCTGGGTGCGGACATACATATACAGTAGAATCTGGATATAACGACCTTCATGGGACCGGTGATACTATGTCGTACTAACCGGATGACACACAAAACGGCAGGATTATTTCTTGAGTACATTTATTATGAAACCTAATTTGAGTAAACAATATAGTCGCTAAAATAGGTTAGTCGTTATAAGCGAAGTCGTTATATATGAATTTTACTGTAGATGAAAATTTCTAGTACAATTAAGCCTGAACAGCTTGGTACTGATCCCTACTAAAAGAGACAGAGTATCCATCTGCAGTAACTACCACTGGCCTCTAGGTCGATAGGTGGCAGTTTTTTTCATTTTGCACAATCGATAAAAAAATGTATAAACCGACCCTTACAGTTTTACCTAGAATATACTGGAAACATGCTTCGTTATATCCGCACCCATACCACTAATAGAAAATTAATTAACTTGCAAAATAAAATATTTCAATTTTTATTTTTAGTAAATGGCATTCATTTATGTTAACCTAGTTGTATCACTACATAGTATAAAACAAAGTCGCTGTCGCTGTCTGTCCGTCCCTATGTATGCTTAAATCTTTAAAACTACGCAATGGATTTTGAAGCGTTTTTTTTTAATACATAGAGTGATTCAAGAGGAAGTGGTAACAAAATAAAACACCAAATATAAATTGAACATGTTTACAAACCCCTGATAAAAAAGCTAACAATATTTAAACGGCTGAACCGTTTTTCTTGAATCATAGCTGAGAACAATCCTGATCAAGTCACCTTTCAAACATAAAAATACTAAATCAAAATTGTTTCAAACGTTTAGGAGCTACAATGCCACAGACAGAAACACAGATACACATAAAAGTTCTTCTTTAGAGTCGAAGTTTCGTGAATTTTTAAATTAAGTTTTTAGACCAAAATTTGGCCACCCCAATAGCACTCATATGTTAAACTTTTAACACTCTGTTTGCGTCGGAGGTTAAAAAAAGGTATACTTTTTAGTTTTGCGAGGTCAAAATTGTGTGATAATAGGTTGCTGAGTGCATCTTACAATTTTGCCGCCTACACTAAACTTATTTATTGGTGTACGCTGTACACCAATGAAACTCTTCTAAAACTAGATAAATCAATTGCAGCCAATTTATTTCTCATCCATTGTATGAGACTATTTTGTTGATCTTCTCAGCCTCAAACAGAAAGTATGTGAGCTCACCTGTATCTAGAATACTGACTGTAGTCATGTCTCTGTTTGTACAAATGCTCGTCTTCATTTGTTATGCCGTACAAGTCGTAAGACTGCCGTCGCTCTGTGTCCGATAGCAGTTCATATGCTTGCTTGATTTCTACAAAACGAGCTTCCGCTGTTGGATCCTCATTTTTGTCTGGATGCCTAAAATTTGAGAACTTGTATAGTAACCACAAAAATAATGTAGTGTTAAAGAGTAACAGTATCAGTCTTTATAACAATAAATTATTTAAAACAATGGCGTTGAGTAAGTAGACAAAGTTTGTGGTATCTCATGTAGTGATAGCCGTTGCAAAACACTAGACTCCAGTTTCTTAGCGTAATATCAATTGGTAAATAAATACTGACCATTCTTTGGCAAGTTGTTTGTAGGCTTTGCGGATCTCAGTGAGTGATGCGCGCCGATGGATGCCCAGTACTTTGTACGGGTCACCGATTTTTTGCGCGGCGGCCAGCGTACACAGCACGACCGCCAGCAACGCCCAGAGCCACAGCCCTATACAACCCCTGTGTTTCCATTGCATATTCACTACCACCACTTCAGTAAACCTTAGCAACAAACCAGCACATTGTTCAAACACCTTTCATAGCGACGCGTATTGTCCGTCCGTGGAGCGCATGGCTGAACAATGCGAACTTAACGCGGGGATCTTATCAACCCTTAACAGTCATTAGTCCTAAAATAGAATGGCTAAGCTAACTAAAAATTTGTGAAATCGAAAAATCTGCAAGAAAATCACTACAAACGTCAATGAATTAATTGTGCCAGGGCGTACCATAGACTGACATAACTTGTATTTTTTTTTTACGAACTTTTCGCAAACTCGTCAATGAACCATGTTTATTCGTGGAATCTTATCTAAATGGATCGAATTGATACCCCAGCTGATATGGAAAAAAACTGCGCTTTCTAGCGGGAGACGAAGTAAATACGTATCACACACTTATTTCCTAAATGCAAGTAATCGAACACAGCTTTATAATGACGGTAAAATAGAGAAGATGAGGCGGTATTGCCTCAATGCCTGCCAGCGATGAGCGAAAAACAAAAAAGCGTAGGCAACGTCAAAATATGAATGTCAAACAAACGTCAATGCAAAAGTGACGTGTGTTCCTGTTTTGTTTAGCAAATATTAATTTAGATTTTTTATTTGATTTTAAAATAATTTTATTTATGTTATTGTTTAATGTACAAACAAATCGTTTTATTTACCTTAACTTCAAGATAAAACACCAACAGTAAGTACTTGATATGTTTTAGTATTTGAGGTTATATGCCAGGCCAGCTGATTTTTAAGTTTTTATATTGTTTTATATTTATATCCTGAAATAACTTCGTGGCTCTGGTCTATTTCTTCTTAGCTCTGGGTATAATATTTGATACTGTAGAGCTAAAAGAGAATTTATTCACCAAAAAACAGTAATTATCACATGAAAAAAGTTATAATAAGTACATTAAATAAACTAATGAACAGAACACTGTCCAACGGGAGAGAAAGAGAAATTTTCCTCTTTCTCTCCCGTTGGACATTGGTCTGTCAGTCAAGTCCGTCACATCTGTTAGCTACTTCACTAAATTTATCAACTGTAAGTGCTGTGCTGCCCCAGGTTTTACTTTGATAAATTTTGATTGGTAACCTATAGAACTATTGTGCCCTTCATTTATCATTGATTTTAACTAAAGGCTTCAAGTCTGATTTGGGCCAGATGCCCGCCCATGCACTGCTACGCCATCATACCATATCTCTCTTGTTTGCCTGATCTGAGTAATAAAACTATGCTTTACAAAAGTACTCCTAACTATATTAAATTATTATAACACCGGCTTGCACTCATGATTATGTTTAACTAACGTAAAAGTAACATACATATAACTATATTGTTGTAGTGCCTGCTCTATTAAATATGCAAAAACTCTGAATTAATTCAGAAACAGCTTGTAACTTTTAATCAAATAAACAGATTTTGATCTAACATAATTAAAAACAAATGCAATGAAAGGTTTCATTTTCAAACATAAAAACTGTATTCAAAACAGACCAGCTATTTTGGGAGGAAAATGGTAACAGACATAATATGTAACATAAAGATGTGGTAATACTGTAGGGTCTCAGCGGGCAATGGAGAGAGCTATGCTCGGAGTTTCTTTGCGCGATAAAATCCGAAACGTGGATATTCGCCAAAGAACCAGAGTCACTGACATAGCTGTTAAAATTTGCAAGTTGAAGTGGCAATGGGCAGGCCACATCGCTCGAAGAACCGATAATCGATGGGGAAGAAAGGTTCTTGAGTGGAGACCACAAACCGGAAGACGCAGCGTAGGTAGGCCTCCCACTAGAGGACCGACGACATAGTGAGAGTCGCTGACATCCAGTGGATGCAAAAGGCAGGCTGTCGTTCAGTGTGGAGGTTAAAGGGGGAGGCCTATGTTCAGCAGTGGACATCTTCTGGCTGATGATGATGAATACTGTAGGGTATGTATGTATTCATCATTACAAACAACTTTTAGTACGCGATCAACTACCAAATTGCAAAGAAAAAAAAACTGCTGTTCCATACATTTTGTCGAATGTCAATGAGCATTTTCTATGGAACAGCAGATTTTTTTTAAATTTCAGATTTGGTCCCATAGTAAAAGTTGTCTATACTAATATTATAAAGAGGAAAGATTTGTTTGTTTGCATTGAATAGGCTCCGAAACTACTGAACCGATTTACTAACCGGAAGCTATATTATCCCCGGGTGACATAGGCTATAATCTATACCCGTGCGAAGTTGGGGCGGACCGCTAGTATATAATAAGTACATACAGTACCTGGCGGTAAGTAATGCACATCGAGTTAAAGAGGGAGATAATCGGCTTCGTAGAGTTCATAGACAGTCTGTTTATTACCAAGTTATAATTGTGTTATACTCGAGCGCCTGTAGCAAAATAATTAACTGTGGCTGCTAGCAATTGCTTCCACTATTTTGGAAGGCGTTATAATAACTGGTAATTCAGTTACTTGGACAACCTTATTGTATTTTGTGGTGGTACAGAAAGCTATTGCAGCTGTCAATAAGATGATAAGAGCAAATAAAAAAGTATTACACAAGCACAACTGAGCATTTATGGACTTATGCTGGCCTCGGCTACTCCTCGGCCCACATTTTCTATTTATGTGTTTTTGTTGAGGGCCGCTGCAGTAATGTACTATTGTACTATTTCACTTCTTATGTTTGTAAGATTCTTGTTTATGTTTATTCTTTTTTTGTAAGCAGACTAGTGTATAAAGTCTGCTATTATGTAATAGTGCAAAAAATTTTTACTATTTAAAATTGTTTAAAGTTTGCCTGGGCCTCTAATAATACCTTTTGTTTAGCATATTATTAAAGACCTAGATATAACTTTTGTCCAATAAAAATAGAACATTGTTCAAATTTCAGTTTTCATTAAAGAGATATTACTTACATTATCAGTTTCATTTCCTCGCAATTAAAGTAAAAACCCAAGTGTATTATGTATAACTCGAGCATACAACCTATCACCTCGCATTTATGTACGACTTAAATATCTAAAGTGAATTTTTATATTTTAAGAGGCATAATTATTACAAAATTAACCTTTCAATTTTAAGTATTTGTATTTTCGGGCATAAATCGAATAAAGGCGTAATTTTCAAGATAAATATAAAATAAGTAAACCATAACATATTTTATTTTATTTTATGACAGTAATTTTACGAAATCCATTCTCAAACTTTCCCTCTTAAAGTTTTACGAAAAACTACTTTTGCAAATTGGAAGTAACAAATAGATATGTTGAGTTTTACCAAAATCTGAAGAGCCGCTACATAAAAAAAAAAAATACAGATCAATTTAGTACAGCAACTGAATTTTCTACAGATCTCATTAGTTTAAAGAAAAATTATACCAAAAATCCAGTTTTTGTCGTCCAAAAATGTGATAGGGCCTTTTAAATGTCGAGAATGTCCTTAATTCGATATCTATAAAATTATATAAAAATCAATTGCTGTTCGTATCTCGCCAAAACTCGAGAACGGCTGGGCCGATTTAGCTGATTTTTTGTGGAATTTTGTGTTCCTGGAGCGGGTCGTAGTTGCGAGGCATAAGGCCAAGCTCTACGCGTACAAAGTAGCGGCTAGTAAATTATATTTATTCCCAGTAATTTGGAACATTGCTCTTCAAAGCTGAAACATAGTAATGACACACTGCTTGTTGGTTGAATGACTGGTAAAGGTGTGATACTTCCCCAAGCGGACTCTGCCAGAGTCCTACCACTACAAACACATTGTCACATTGTATTCCTGGAGGCTCATGACGTCAGCATCGTACGACCCGAGGTGGGTGTGCCCATGACGCATTACTCTCAATTTACTGGCCATTAGTCGTGATAAACGCGAGGAAGTGATTGCTGCTCATTGACACAATCTAGCAGTTGTTTTCATACACACCACAAAATAACCAGGTACAGAAGATCAGCTACGTCGTAAGCCAGGCCCGTGGGGAGCCCGCGCAGGCTGGGGCCCGGCTGGCAAACGCCACCTCGACTATATGGCCAGTTCGACGCTGCACAGATACTTATAACACCCCACTTTTGCGTCGGGGGTTAACAAACACAATAACAATGTTGCAATAATGTTTAATATAATGTAATTGACAAAAGAAAATAATAATATAACTACCTATAATTAATAGGAATTTCATATAATATAAAATTGACATTGAGGAATTACTAATTTATTTATTTTTCAAATACCTAATTCCAAATGAATGCATGCATTATTATGTTCTAAATGTTTATAGGTTGAGGAAATAAAAAGCAAATAAAGGAAAAGGATAACTTTACAAGCTGGAGCTGCCGCGACTAAGGCTGAAAAAATCTCAAACGGCACAAATATAGATTTTTTGACAGGGTTTATATGTTTGTGCCGTTTGGGGTCGAGACCTTTAGGGCCGTGGGGGCCGGCCGCCCATAATTTATATAGGGACTTGGCCAAACGCTTGGTGGAGGCGACATGTGACCGGAATGCTAGCGCCTACTTTGGTCAAAAAAATAGCATTGCCATCCAGCATGACAATGCTGCCAGCATTCTGGCTACTTTTCCTTTTGCTTTTAGATTAGTATTTATTTTTATTTGTATATAATAATAAAATTAGGTAGTATTAGTTTTAGGTTTTAAATATTTTTCGTGTAAAGCAAATAAATAAATATTATTTATTTTAATTTCAAACAAGCGATCCGTTTCGGTTAACAAAACATATACCTCTATAGTCCTCTATACCTAATGAACCGTCATAGATGGTCGGCAGCGACCTTCAATATTTTGAATTTTTGCGCTCGCCGGCACTTCGTTCAGTGTATGTACGGTATCTACTATCTACGTATCAGTCATTACTTGGTTACGATCAAGGCAGCGATACAGCGAACGAAACCAACAAACCATTCTTTATTCAGTATCATTTTCCCCTCACGCCAACAAGGTCGTGTCGTGTGACCTATTCATATTTTAGTGTTCGTTTATTTTAACACAGGTACTGCTTTTCTTATTTATAATTTCTTTCTAAGTATCACTGAAACAAGTTTTTCCATTTCTTTCGGTACATGTTTGGTATCAAGTACTCATGATTATAAAATGTATTTAATTATTTACATTTATAAGGAGTCTAAATGTATTTTTTATTATCTGTTGTGAAGTAATTATTCTCGGCCTTGATAGTTTTGTAGTTATCTAATGTGGCTTAAGTTGCTTCTGTAGTTCTTATAATACGGTATGCCGAAATACCTAATACACTATCTTACTCCTTAATCCTTTTATTATTCAGTCTGAGTCTAGGAAAATTGTTATTTTAAAGTTATCGATACTGAACAGTTACGGTATCCTAGAATATACTTTAAACCAATTATTATTCTGCTCTCTTTTTCTTGGCATTGTCCTCGATTCCCCTTGTCTTCAATTAACAACTTTTTATTATGTTTAATGCCGTTGTCTGGGGAATTACTACAATTGACATTACGACTAATTTTAATATTTATACCTAATATAAATATTGTTAAAGTAGATATATAGTTGTTTGTATAAACGTAGTTATGATACTGGTGTATAATAATTACTTTTTATTGACATACATAATGAAAAATCATCGTTACGGGAGAGCTAAGTGTTGAATTAGCTCATACTTTAATTTAATCTAGACTTGACATTTATTTTATATTATAATTGTATTTTGAGTAGACTTGTATAATTTGGCAACAGCCATTAAAATAAGAGTTGTAGTTGAATTCGCTGTAGTTCAAGCTAATTTGATAATGTATAATGTGATAATAATTTTTCAATATTTAGTTAATTTTTCCTTAGATCCTAAAATTTTGTTTGCATGCCGAAAGGTCGATTATGGCGCTCTTTTACTGTAAATTTTCCATCTTCTGTGTACCCATACATACGCAATAAATGAAATATGAATATGAATACTTGCAGCTGTGTTTTCAAAAAAACCTCGTCACGCCGGCTATTATCTGCTATGATACGATCATGACACTTCATGTCATTCTGTAAATCTAAACTATATGAAATCAAACACCTTTACTGTTGCTGACTTGGATAGGTGTTTCTCGCACGACTCATTTGGAAGCCCCGACTTGTAACTTTTTTTCTTTTCTTTTCTTTTCCTCACAGCACACACAACCATGGACATGAGGATATACTTCATGCTCATCTAAGAACTAAAACGATTTGTAGTCGAAATTCTCGAATAGCCTTTTAAGTAGATTTCTCGTCCGCCCATCGCAAACAAGTCAAGTTCAAACTCCAGCATTCTTCAAAATAGCTATTCATCACAGTTTCTTCCTACAGATAACCATGGACATGCTAGCAGATGTGCTCCAGCCGTACAAGGAGCTGGTGGGCACGGTGGCGGCCGTGGTCACGATGGCTCAGATGGGAGCCGGCGGGTTCATCTGCTGGGACGTCTACAAGCAGGGCAACACCCGCGGCATCAGCATTGTACCTTTCCTTGGCGGTTTGGTCATGTGAGTGTCGTATAAGAGATGCGTGAGGCTGGGTGGACCCCACACGTCGGCGGCTGTGATCACGCACAGATGGGCGTCATTGGATTTGTCTGGTGGATCTACACGCAGCGTGTCACGCGGGGTATAGATATAGACATCATGCCCTTTCATCATCATCATCAGCCAGAAGACGTCCACTGCTGAACATATGCCTCCCTCTTTAACTTTCACACTGAACGACAGCCTGCCTTTTGCATACACTGGAAGCCAGGCCAGCTACTATTTAAAAAAAAAATATAAATAGCGCTTGGCCGCCAACTCGCCTGATGTTAAGCGATGATGCGGCCTACGATGGAGCACGCTTGCCTAGAAGAAACCTTTTCAGTCTCGACTTGAAGACATAGCTTGTAATTATTGGGGAACACCCACAACAGCGAATGCGGACAGCGAATTCCACAGACTAGCAGTTCGCACAATAAATGTGGAATCAAAGCGCTTCGTACGGGTTCTCTACGCTTCCTACGGGACTCTCAAAATGTCGTCGGCCATCTAGTGGGAGGCCTACGATTTTATCTGCTGGGATATTAATAGCAAGATATCGGCATCATGCGTTTCCTTGACAGTCTGTTCATGGGAGTGTCGTAAACTTGGGAGGAATGGAAGTTATTTTTATGTTCTAATGAAAATTATGAAAATAGACTTCTCTCTACTGCTTCAGCACAGCCGCTTCCAAGAAGAAAGCATATACATAATATATGACATTCACTTACGTTACTCGTAATTGTACAATTGTACATGCGCATTATAATTTTTTCGCTAATATTTTTCTTTCAAAAGCTCAGAAATGAACAAATTAAACAGCATCATCATTTCAATCCGTAATCGCTTCTGCCTAAGCCTTGTGCTCTAAAAACTTGGAATGGAAAAAAAGAAGGCTGTTTTTTTTTTAGTATCACCTAAAAGAGGTCTTTTCCACTTTGATCATGCACCTAGGTGACCATAGGCGACTCCATTTAAATTATTATTTGTTAAATTTCATAAAGGATGATATTTCACTTGTAACTGTGCTGATATCAGTTTTATCTACTAATTTTTCCTTCCAACCCAAAACGAAGTTCTCACCTGGCGACCTTCACAGGAGCGTCCTCAACTTGAAGTTCGGCTTCATCCTGCGCGACAACGCCATGATACAAGTGAACTTCTTCGGTCTCGCGCTCAACTTGGTTTACCTGCTCATATTCTTCAACTACGCAGAACAGAAGTTCAAGGTATGCACGTGACGAGCATTAGCATCAATTCCTACCGAGGACGCCGCTAATAGTGCGCGCCGCTGTTAGGGTTACCATATCGAAATTTGAAAAGTCCGAACCTAAAGCCGGATATTTCAATAAAAGTCCGGACATAACAGTCAAAAAATCTAAACACACATTTTAATATATTATTTACATAAATTATTTTGAGTTATGGTTCATACAAAATTTCCATAGAACTAAACACTTAGTTTTTCCTTAATTATTATGATTTTTTTCCTTTCCCTAAATACATTGTTTGGAATATTAAGCAAATTGGCCGATCTTTTCACAAGTGATGCGCTTTCCAACGTACAATATAAAAAATACGTAAATGTATTATGTACAGAGATAAAGATACTTACTTTTCGAGTTTTTGTCCGTTGAAGTAAGCCCTTAGGTGTATGTTTAGTTTAGAAAAACCTACAAATAAAGACTCAGAATAAGGTATTTTACCCAACTGCCCAAAAAGAGGTTAATTTTTATCTCTGACATGTCTCTTATATTTCCTTATGTAGCCTAAAAAGGCTTCACAGATTTTAAAGTTTAAATTGTCGTTAGATCATTTAATTTTGCTTAGCATTTAATTTCATTATGTCAGTGTGGATTGATTACATTATGCATTTTGTTTATATTACACGGGAATCACTCACTAAGTCGGTCATTGCGACGATAGTTTCAACCGCATTTTGTGGTCTATTGCACGGAGAGAGCGCGCGCGACTTCGTCCAGAGACGGAGCCGCGCGTGCCTTACGTGAGTAATTCCCGTAAAATATAGGCAAAACGTGTGAAAACAACTTCAGTTTCCATACGATTACATTACGATTCCCATAGAAACGTTTTCCACGCAGGTGAAGCTTTTGATGATGCTTTATGTAGTTTGTGTGTTATGGCAGGTGTGGGCGCAGTTCGGGCTCGCCGGCGCCTTCTCCGCGGCACTCGTCGGGTACGCGGAGTACGAAGACCCCAAGCTGGTCGAGAACAGATTCGGGACCATCATCACCGCTTTCATGTTCTACCTGATCGCCTCGCCGCTCTTCCAACTGGTGAGTTCAAATAGAGATACCCAAGCGTATCATAAGTTAGATAAAATTAATTCAGATATCAAAAAGATGTTGGAATATTGGCTCACAAAAAAATCAAAAACCTACTCGGATATTGGCTCACTGCGAAACCAAAAACATGCTTGGATATTGGCTCACTGCAAAAGTCAAAAACATGCTTGGATATTGAATCACTACGAAATCCAAAAACATGCTTGGATATTGGCTCACTACGAAATCCAAACCATGCTGGGATATTGGCTCACTACGAAACCAAAAACATGCTTGGATATTGGCTCACTACGAAATCCAAACCATGCTGGGATATTGGCTCACTACGAAACCAAAAACATGCTTGGATATTGGCTCATTACGAAACTTAAAACATGCTCGGATATTGGCTCATTACGAAATCCAAACCATGCTGGGATTGGCCTAGTCCCACTTCATTCTGCTGGCTTTTTAATACAATTAAAATAATTCTGTTATACCTACGTATATATATATATATATACCGACTTTCTAAAAGAATCAAGTGCATGTGGAAAAAGTAATAAAGTGATAACACGATCGATTTCTTTCCATCTGAGAGATATCATCAAATCAAGAGTAGGTAGTGTCTAGTATTGCGTCACAAGTTGATGACTCAAGTCACTGGTACGAACAAAAATCGATGACATCAGTCGGCTAAATAGATAAATCGACTGTTTTTTTTTAAATATGTTTTTTGCCAAAAAACAAAAACAATGGACGTATACTAATATAAACATAAGGAGAAACAGTGTTTGGCAATAGGGGTACGCTCAGCGCTGTACTGCGAGGTCCCGAAGGGTTTTTTTTTTTTTCATTTTGGCGCCTTATTTCTTTGTTTACTTACACAGTACCTAATTCCTATTGTAAAATCATTGCACCTAAAGCGTCTGTTCTCAAATCTGATAACATTGCATCATTTTATGTTATACCTAATCATAATATAAGAAATGTTTCCTCAGAATTACGTATTATATTTCGTCATAAAATTTCAGATAAGTATCTAAAATAAGGCAGTAAGAGGATTATTTTTATCGTAGTTTAATAAATACTTCCAAATAGATGTTACCAACCAATCATTGTCCAAATCACTATTTTACAATCTTTTAATTAATTTTCCTTGTTCATCATCATCATCATCAGCCAGAAGACGTCCACTGCTGAACATGGACCTCGCGCTTTAACCTCCACACTGAACGACATCTGCATTCTGCATCCACTGGATGCCCGCGACTCTCACAATTTCGTTGGTTCATCTAGTGGCAGGCCTACCTACGCTGCGTCTTCTGGTTCGTGGTCTCCACTCAAGAACCTTTCTTCCCCATCGGTTATTGGTTCTTCGAGCGATGTGGCCTTGTTAGTTTGAGTCAAATTTTGCAACTGAATTTTAAAACAGCTATCCCCAACCGATTGAGCTGAAACTTCGCATACACGCTTAGTTTGGATGACAATGCATGGTTAGCTAATTATGTGACGTCATTCTAAATCCAATATGGCGGATTCCCAAAGATGACGGACCAATTGTTTTTTATGCATCCCCATGATCTGGGTTTCAAATGAAGGGTTTACTGAGAAGATAAAAAAAATACGTTACAAAATTTAATATGGCGGACGCCTAAAAGCTTGTTTTTTCAAATTAAGTAATTATTTTATTTCATTTCGTAATAAAAAAAATGCGTAGGAACTCTCGAGGTTATCTTGAAATGATTTTACCATTGTCTGTACAAAAAGTTTTTTTTTCTGTGTAGGTATCGGTCTTCGTTTGGCCACTCGCTTCATTGGCGGATCCAGGGGAGGGGCAAAACACCTAGCAATTCCATACATTTGACTCAGTTTTTCGAATTAATTCAGGTGCACTTTTAATAAATAAATGGCCTAGTGCGATTCGGTAACAAGTTTTATTATTGAAACTGACGTGGTTTTCACACATTTTATTTATATTACACGGAACGGTTTTTTTCTATAGTCGGATTAACCGGCTTAATCTTACGTGAGTAATTCCCGTGTAATATAAATAAAATCGGTAACAAGTTATAACTGGTAATTTCTTTATTGAATTTTTTGGTGGTACGGCACCCCCAATGCGTGAGCTGGACTCGCAATTGGCCGGTTTATTTGAAGTCAGTAAAAAAATATTATTCAACATGCTTATTATTGTGTTGTTTGCAGAAAACCATAATCAAGAACAAAAGCACCGCAGGTATGCCCTTCCCCATCATCTTTGGCGGAACCATCGTCACCTTCATGTGGCTGCTGTACGGCATCATCCTCAGGAACAAGTTCCTAGTCGTAAGTATAACGTTTCAATTAACACAAATTACATCATCATCAGCCAGAAGACGTCTATTGCTTAACACAGGCCTCTCCCTTTAACCACCACACTGAACGAAAGCCTGCCATCTGCATCCACTGGATGCCCGCGACTCTCATAATGTCGTCGGTCCATCTAGTGGGGGCCTACTTACGCTGCGTCTTCCGGTTCGTGGTCTCCACTCAAGAACCTTTCTTCCCCATCGGCTATCGGTTCTTCGAGCGATGTGGCCTGCCCATTGCCACTTCAACTTGCAAATTTTAACAACTATGTCGGTGACTCTGGTTCCTTGGCGAATATTTACGTTTCGGATTCTATCGCGCAAAGAAACTCCGAGCATAGCTCTCTCCATTGCCCGCTGTGTGACTCTGAGTTTCTCCAAAAGGCCAACAGTTAAGGACCACGTCTCAGGACGTAAGAAGGAACATAAAAACGTTAAAAATATAATTTATTATGTTTTCTTGACAATTACGGCTTTATTTTGTCGTTTATGCTGGAAAATCCAGATAATTGAACGATTACTTCCACTTACGAGTTTACGATTGATTGCATTTTGTAATACAAGCTATGGACCTCATAAGCAAGCTCAAAGTCGCACAACGAGCTGTAGAGAGGGCTATGCTCGGGGTTTCTCTACGAGAACAAATCAGAAATGAGGAGACCCATAGACAAACGAAAGTTACCGACATAGCCCACCGGATTAGCAAGTTGAAGTGGCAGTGGGCAGGGCACATATCACGCAGAACAGATGGTCAATGGGGCCCAAAGGTTCTCGAATGGAGACCACGGACTGGTAAGCGCAGCGTAGGATGTCGAGATACCAGCCCAAGAATAATTAATCAATAATACCAATTCGATACGTATGATAACTCCATGATAATTCATAAGGAAACTAATACACTGTCGCCCTGTGCAGTAGGTATGGGGAGATAGTATAATCGAGTTTTAGTCTCCAATAGGCTGATAAGGACATTTTTTTTATCTGCCACAAATGTGATATTATTATCTAGTAGTACTACATCTTAGATTAATACGATCGAATAGCGATCTAAACAATTTATCATAATTATACATAATGGAATAGAGAATAAAGTAATAATTATTTTATTTTATTTAATACAGGGTTAACAGCCTTTATTTACAATGTTATAGTTCTATTAAACCAGTTATACTTTGTGTTTCAAATTAATCCAAAATGATAATAAGTTGGAGTCCCAAAAGGATCCAAAAAACATACCTCACCTTTCAAGTGCAGGCACCTTCAAAACCAGAATGGTGTTTTCAAATTTTGCGCCCCAAAACGATAATTATTCTAAACGAGTTTTTCGTATCCAAGGTCCTTTTACCTAAATGTGGAGGTGTACATCTTTTATTATTCAAACAGTCTCATACATTCAAAAAGTTTTTAGTTTTATTTTATTCTAGCATAACGGTCATATTCTAGCCGTAGGCTAGTATTTTTTGTTTAGCTAATAACTATTTTGTTTGATCTCCTTACACGTCTAAAAAGCCGATCGAATTTAATAGCAAAATTTATGTTAAAAATGGTTAGTCTTTCATTATAAAGGCCAGAATGTATAAAGACCTTTTAGATAAATATGACATTTAATAATAGGCTTGCGTTTGACCGCTAACTCGCCTGCTGTTAAGCGATGATCAGTTCAAAACGGTGACCAGATTTCGTAGATGCCTCTGAGGTGGCTGTGGCTAAATTAGCAAAAGCAGCGGGGCGGTAAACCTGGATCGTTGCTCGTATGCAGGTTCAAATCCCGTCTGTCGCCGAAATGTTGAACTGTGGGCCAATTTAAACCGCTCGAAAGGCTACAATAGTAATTATTTTGGAATATGACCTAAAACATAGTGCCCTCAATAACGAAACTAGTCTTTATTTAAAGGACTTGTATATATATGAATCCTTGTTTACTTTCAGCTACAAAACATAGTGGCATTCGTTTTATGCGGAATCCAATTGTCTCTGTTCGTGATCTACCCGTCGAAGTCCAAACCTCAAGAGAAGGCGAAAGCGAAAGCCAAGAAGGCGGACTAAGCGTCAAGCGGAAGCGGCATTTTATCTGGGAGATATCTGT
Organism: Agriopis marginaria; assembly: GCA_932305915.1. Taxonomy (NCBI): domain Eukaryota; kingdom Metazoa; phylum Arthropoda; class Insecta; order Lepidoptera; family Geometridae; genus Agriopis; species Agriopis marginaria. The sequence goes on from OW029919.1 coordinate 1,991,472, forward strand.
AAGCAGAAAGTGATCGAGCAATTTAGTTTTAAGCGAAAAGCAAGCGTACATATTAGAAATAAAATAATTTTTGGTTGTTAGATTTTGTTGTTCTTGTTTTGACTGGATAGGTATTTATTCCTGTTTCGTGTAGAGATTCAATTTATATTTTTAAGCGCCTATCTTGCCTAAAACAGTTTAAAACAAAATCTTGCATCCTACAGGTAAATAGCATAGATAGGTAGTTGTTCTTTTCGACCAAAATAAAATGAATGGACAGGCCATACCCATTGAACTTGCTCAGTAAAAACGAATCAAAACCGTCGGACATATACTTCAACACCTAATTATAACCATGTACAGTACATTTGTTACAAGAAATAGATAGCGGTTTTTTGTTGTGTTATTACACTTCGGGAAAGCACAGGAAGGCATAATTTTGTCAAATGTTTCGTTATCATGTAACAATAGTCGCGTGTCGCACTTCCTACGGCTAAAGGCCGACTAAAGCTAAGTGAGCGAGGCGCTCATTTTGTAATCTTCAAAAATGCGCTTCTTCCGGGACCGTCCATTTATTTTATTTTGGTCGAAGGTTGTTCTAATAATATGTGTAGACCAATTATTTGAATCAGCTGGCTATATATAGTATGCTAGTCAAGAAGAGCTGAGCGACGAGATTTTACCCAATAGATATGTATAAAATTTACCCATTTTTCTATCGGACTGCCAGAGTGGGTACGAAGAATTGACACCGCTTTATGGTTGATATTCCGAGAACCCGTACGAAGCGCTTTGATTCCACATTTATTGTGCGAACTGCTAGTCTGTGGAATTCGCTGCCTGAGTGGGTGTTCCCCGATAGTTACAATCTGGGTGTCTTCAAGTCGAGAGTGAATAGGTTTCTTTTAGTCAAGCGTGCTCCATCGTAGGCCGCATCACTGGCGCCCAAACGCAAGCCTATAATATATAAAAAAACAAATAAAAAAAAAAAACTTCATTGATGTTGTTTTTATGTCTTGTTGTTTTGTGGATATCTAACGATAAATATCTTGCCGCTCCGGGTCTCTGGTTAAGTGTATACCAGGCATTATTCTGTAATGCCTAAAACCCGCAGTGCATTTAAAAAACGTAAAAAAGAGGAAACAGGTTACGGTAGCCTTCTGCCTGATCAATTAAACTTGTAGCTTGAGCATCCAACATAAAATATCGACGTCATTTTCCATGGCTGTGAAATAGATTGTCTATATGTTATATATTTTATAATAATGTGGAAATTTCTGTGATTTTACACTTACTAAAGATTAAGAAGTGATGAGATTGTATATGAGATCAATTTTCAAAGCCGAGCTTTGAATGTATATTTACAAATCACATTTCAGAGTCAAAGGCTTTAAATTCTTTGCGATACAGACCGATTATTGAAATCTGCAGTGCAAGTACTGTTCTTTGTCTATCGTCAAATTCGATAAATAGCCATAGAATCAATCATAGTGAATTCTGATCAAATTGCATTCTATCGAATTTGTCGATCTCAACTGTCAAATTTAACGATCGACAAAGAACAATACTTGCACTGCTGGCTCACTGATTCGCGTCGCTAGTAATAAAAAGTACATCTTTGTCTCACTCATGGTGCCTACGCGTGAGAGAGATAGTATCTTTATAATGAGATTCGTGTCGCGACTATTTTATGTTGCCAGTTTTAAATAATCGACCTGTACTTCTTTATAGAAGTTCAGAATACAATACTAGCCGAGTACTTATTTATATAGGAACTATTATAATGCAATTCTTAATAAACTACATTCCTTTTATTACAAGACAAACACGGTCATTATGTAAATAAATTATGTATCTTATTATTTTTGTATTATATTTAGACATATTTTCTGTTATCTATACATTTTATAGAGTCATGTTTTTTAATCTGTATTTTTGGAAGTGATAGTTAAGAAATGTATCTGTTTATCTGTTATTTATTTCTACTGCAATGAAGCGTCGAATCGAATGGCATAGTGCAAATAAGCACATTTTTATCCAAGTTATGTCAACGCAATATTCATTATGCTCAAAATACAAATGAAATTCCTCGTTATCTCATGATTCAGTAATTTTCTGTTGAAGTCAGTATTGTGATAATTGAGACGTGCGATATACTAGAATATACTAAAGTCAGTGATTTTAAAGTGAATTAAAGGTAATTTTATATTTATCAGTGCTCTTTATTTTTTAGCTAAGTAAACATAATTCTTTAGGTCGTCTGTCCATCTTGTGGGTGGACGTCCTACGCTACGCTTACCGGTCCGTGGTCTCCATTCCAGAACCTTTCGGCCCCATCGGCCATCTTTCATCGCAGGGAAAATCCCGCGAACGGAAACGTCAAATTTAGATACTCTATAAAAACAACTCTGTTTTAAGTCTGAGCTGGGTAGTAGATAGTATATTTCTCTATGGTAGTAGGGTAGTAGGTATCATGTTCTGAGCAGTATATTTTTTTTTGTATAGAAATTGGATTTCGCGAAAAAAACTGGTGTCCCTTGGAAGAAGGACGGACTCGGATTCCCGTTTCTCATGAAAAAATCTACGAGCAGACACTATCTCGTTTTACTTTCATGGAAAACCTATTTGTAAATCTGGCATCTAAGAATACTTCTTGTTTTCTTCACTCTTTTGTCAAATTTACCGTCACTCTTTGTAAACATTCATATTTTTGTCTAATATTTTTTTGTACAAATTTTTTATTCTCATTTTAGTTTTTATCACTAAGTTTTGTATTTATTTAATCATATTTCTACCTAGTTGGCGTAAAAGTATTCAATTCCAATGTTTAGATTTAAAAAATAGTCATCTTTCGTCAAACAAATCAAACAGGTAATTTCGTCATGAAATAAAACACAAAGTGTAACCCCAAAGATTTCATGCTATACTACGTATGTCCTTTAAAATATATTTATACATAAGTACTTAGATTGCGACAAATCAAATCTCTCGCTCGAAGAACCGATAACTGATGGGGAAGAAATGTTCTTGAGTGGAGATCACGAACCGGAAGACGCAGCGTAGGTAGGCCTCCCACTAGATGGACCGACGACAATGTGAGAGTCGCCGGTATCCAGTGGAAGCAAAAGGCAGGCTGTCGTTCAGTGTGGAGGTTAAAGGGCCTATGTTCAGCAGTGGACGTCTTCTGGCTGATGATGATGATGACTTAGATTGGCTAAATATATTGAACAAGTGCTTGGCTATGATAAGTTCACGTGAAGCTTGGCCAAACTAGTAATTCGCCTGGAACTGAGACCTCGCGGCGGCTAAGTATATCTTAGCAACACCTCGACCAATTTTGCCCATATACGAACATAAAAATAGTATAAACAAACAAACAAAGTAATTTGTTTTGACATAAATTTAGTTTTACATAACGTGATTTTCCATAGGCTCCCGAACTAGTCTGGGACTGTGTGTCGGGTGCCAGGTATACTTACATAAGCGATGGTGGCCGCGAGCAGAAGCATAAGTGCTTCACAATCTGACGGCACCTGGTTCGATCCTCGGTTCTGCACTAATGACTTATTTAGTACTTAAATAAATTATGTGCAGTGTTGATGCCTTTGCTCAAAAACTGTGAAGGAAACATCGTGAGGAAACCGATGTGTCCAAGAACCTTAAAAGTTCAAAGACATGACATGATTCCACATTTATTGTGCGAACTGCTAGTCTGTGGAATGCGCTACCTGAATGGATGTTCCCCGATGGTTACAATGTGGGTGTCTTCAAATCACGAATGAATCGGTTACTTCTAGGCAAGCGTGCTCCAACGTAGACCGCATCATCGCTTAACATCAGGCGTGATGGTGGTCAAATGCAAGCCTATTATTTAATTTAAAAAAAAACACTCACCAACATGCACTTCTTCAGCATGGTGGATAAGGGCACATCCTGAGAGAAGCCCTGTGTCCCAGCAGTGAGAATATGGGAAGCTGAAATAACGATAAATTGCCTACAAAATTTCATGAAGATCGTATCAAGTTATCTTTGAACAAATATACGAACATACATGGATTAGTATGTTCGTATATTTCGTATATTACTATTAGAATCTGACTACTCTCTTCGCTCAGTCCACTGAAATGTCCGTTGAAGGACATACGATTTTGGTGAGGTAAATTGACCCAATGCAGAGCCAGCCATAATCTTTCGTCTCGTCTCGTCTCGTCTGAGACGAGACGACATATTTGACCTAAGTAATACTTGTTCCAGAGAATATGTTTTTATCTCGACCTCTTCTCCTGAGGGTTGCTCATGTGATCCCAGCATATCACCCTGTTGTAAGTTATTATCCAATACCTCTTGTAGACCTAGATGTCTATGATATAGTGCGGTTTTCGATTAGAACAAATCGTTTGTCTAGTGGTAAGCTCCATGCATACAGGTACGTTTCTATAGAATAAATATATCAGTTTTCTCTGTATTGCAAATTCCAGAGAATATGTTTTTATCTCGACCTCTTCTCCTGAGGGTTGCTCATGTGATCCCAGCATATCACCCTGTTGTAAGTTATTATCAATATCTTATATAATACCTCTTGTAGACCTAGATGTCTATACGTAATGCGGTTTTCGATTAGAACAAATCGTTTGTCTGATGGTAAGCTCCATGCATATAGGTACGTTTCTATAGAATAGGTATATCAGTTTTCTCTGCATTGTAAATTATTCCTGTGTTGCAGAGTACGACCAACTTTTCCGAGAGTTTATAAAAATTACAGCGTGTCGCGGTATCGTCCGTTATTTTCTAGCGTTTCCGTATTTTCCCGGGGAGAAAGTATCATATTTTCAACCCTGATGCATATTACTTTCTTACATATTTTCATCACGATCGGTCAAGCCGTGAAAAGGTAGCGAATATACAAACAGATAGTTACGTTTAGATGCATGTATACTATCTACTTTAGTACGGAAGTAGAACTACATTTTCTTTAATTAGTCACACCCGTGACTATACTGGGTTACGCGGAACGGGTGTGCTTAGCCGAAAAGGGTCCATAGCATAGTGCCCATCATTATGAACAACTTTTACTACGGGAGCAACTCTGAAATCGCGAAAAAAAATATTATGTTCCATAGAAAAAGGTCATTGACAATCGACAAAATGTATGGAACCTATCTGATATTTTTTTCACAATTTCAGGGTTGGTTCCATACTCCGTATTACGTGTTTCTGGCTCAACGCATAAGCATTGCCATTCAACGTGGTAATGCCGCCAACGTGCTGGGTACGCTGCCAACTGGTAGTGGGCTTGAGCATTTAGATTGTCTTTAGACCTTCAACGGTCTATGGGCAGTCTAACTGTATTTGTAGTTTTAGTTTTAGCTTGTATTTTGTTTAGTTAATAAAGGCACTTGCTCAGAAAAAAAGTTATATAAATAGATTGTAGGCACGAGTATTTTACAAAAACTGTTTGTATTTACTTAGTATCAGGCGAAGCCTCGAGTGTTGTCTTCCAAATCGGAGTCGTTCCTCAGCGGGACCAATGCAAACTTCTTAGAAGCACAATACATCGACTGGGCGAAATCTCAAGGATCTATCGATTCTGTAAGGCACACCTGTATCTGATTTTCATTTTCACGATTTTATCTCTGTTTACCTATTTTCATTAATAGTGTTTGTTTCTGGCAGTCTTGGGATAAATTCTACGACAGTGTGAGTGGTACAGCTTTGAAGATAGACGAGCTCGACGATGAGTTCAGTCCGAAGACTGTCAGTAAGTATAGGTATTCTCTCTGTTATAGGAAAGCTTACCTACTTCATAGCAAACAATTACTCTACTAATGTGTATGTAATGTACACTCGTTTTTAATATCTGTTCACTGTATTTGAGTGTACCTCTACATCTGATATCTATTTTCCTCAAAAACTGTTGGAATTATTTAAAAGCGATTTTTTCCTAATTAAAGGCAATTTTAATCTCATCAGGTGAGTTGTGATCAAAGGCTAGATAGCCTTAGTACTTAAATTTTTCATACTTTTTTCTTCGTACATACCGCTAAACGGCTTAACGCAAAAACTGTAACTACGGGTCACTAATTTTTCACTGTTACTAAGAAACTTGTAGCTATCATTGAAATAACTAATAGTCCACATCACCCGGTTGAATCCAAGACCCTGCATCAATAGCACTACCAATGCAATAGCGGCTTCGATGACATCGCTCAGCAACGATGAAGGAAAACAACGTGCGAGGAAACCGGTATGACCAAGAACCTCAAAAGTTCAAAGACTTATGATATTCACCAACATGCGCAGGGCCAGCATGGTGGATAAGGGTTCCATCCTCTTCTGTAAGAGAAGGTCTGTGTCTCATCAGTGGGAACATGATAGGCTGATGATGATGTCTGTGGCCTGTCTTAAATTATTGATGTAATCACTAGGTAGTAGATCTGTGGATGTAATGCTCCAACTAGTATCAGTTTGATCTACGTCATCTTGGCAGTAGCGCGTCAGACGTCAATACAAAAATGTTCAATTGCACCACAATAAACTACGAACTCTTCGGGAGCAGTAGGTCGTGCGAATGGAGTTAATTTACCAATAAATTGATCTCATGTCATTATAGTGAGCACAAAAGTATCCTGTTAAAAGTCCTACTTGGCATTGCAGGATCACAAGGCACAAAAGGCTCAAATCTGTCTGAAGAAGCTATTATAGAGAAGATAACATTGCATTTGGCTGTGCAAAACCTGATAAGGAGTTACCAGGTACGATAACGACTTTTTATATGAAGCTCCAGCAGGCCTAGCACGGACCGTGGACAAATTGTTTTTGCACCGTTTTTATCCGCGCGTAGACGTGATAAAGCTAAAATATATATGGAAACGTTTCATTCTCGAAGATACAAATGATAGAAAGACAATTAGCCCACGGCCCGTGCCAGGCCTGCAGGCTAGTTACTAAAGCCCGGGTGTCGACTTATGTGGTGTTACTTTTTGGCTCCTTATAAATGTTTTGAATTGATACAAGTGGCAAGTTACACTGTCACTTGTCAGATATATCGGCCTCTTTGACGTGTCCGTCAACGGCGAACCTGACTAGCGCCGGTTATGAGCGCGTATATGGCTGGCAAAACCAAATTTAGTTTTAAAGATCCTGTTGCAAAGTGCACAGTGCAACTGACCATCAGCATTGTATGTGTAGGTGTAGGAAGGCTTCGTACGGGTCTTATTAATACGACGTCGACCGCTCAGTTACTTTGTGGTAGGGAAGATGCAAATAAGACAATTTCTAAGGTATAAGTCGATCTGTATAGCTGGTGTTATGTCTCAGGCTCGAGGACATCTCCTGGCGAAGCTGGATCCTCTGGAACTGGTCCTGCCCGCGACGTTCATCACCGCCTGGCAGAAGCAGTACGGCACGCAACCCGAGACCCTCGGCTTGGAGAGTCAGGTCGTGGCGAGGGAACTTGGTACTGTACTGGGTAAGATTCACCAAAATGATGATCTGAGTCGAGTGAGACGTCTTGTAACAGCGAGAACGCGTTTCAGAGTTTTTGCGGTGGTTCATAGCAGTCCTGACAGACAGACAGCGGGTGTAAGTAATTGCCATTTGTCAGTTGTTTGCATTTCTTATGTTCTTAGAGCGGATTCGCACTACGTCCGATCCGAATCCGATCCGAATCCGTGAAAATACGTTCCGAAGTCGTCGTACAACTATTTGTATGGTAGTTTACGCATTAGATCCGATTTCCGTCATCCGAATTCTCTCCGTCATCCGTAAATTTCCATTTCGGAATAGATTCGGAAGCTGATGTCGATTGAAAGGACTCATGATCATCGACGTGAACACTCTGCTGTGGCTCCGCCTAAAATTATTGCTTGGATTTGTATCAGAGATCGGACTAGTGCGTACGCAATATCCGAATTCGGTCCGAGTTTTCTAGATCCATATTTTCACGGATTCGGATCGGACGTAGTGCGAAACCGCTCTTACTGTGGTGTCAATAAATGTTGTTGTGTTGTATTGTGTTGCCATGTAAGTTTCCTGTTCAACAGTAGGTATTTTAAAAACATTAATTAAAGGGACTTTTTTTTATTAAAACAAAGGATGATATAAAATAGAATCACTTATCACTCCTCCACTCCTCCCTTGCGGATCGGACTCCAGTTCCAGAACACCTTGTACGTACTTATGGACGTAAATAAAAATGTTTTACATGACATGTCTAATTCTCGAAAATGTATATTGAGTTGAAATATACAATTTCGAGTCGAAATTCGAATTTCGAATTTGACCAACTAAGAAACACAAAAATAAGTAAATTATTTTTGTGTCTCTTGTAAAACATTAATTAAAGGGAGATTTTTTTTATTAAAATAAAGGATGATATAAAATAGAATCACTTATCACTCTTCTACTCCTCCCTTGCGGATCGGACTCCAGTTCCAGAACACCTTGTGCGTATTTATGGACGTAAAAAAAAATGTTTTACATGACATGTCTAATTCTCGAAATTCAAATTTCGAATTTGACCAACTAAGAAACACAAAAATAAGTAAATTATTTTTGTGTCTCTTGTAAATAGTCTTCAATTGTCTATCTTATCTTGTAGGGTTTAACTATTTTGCAGGTGAAAAACACATGGACACAGTGTTTGAATTGCCAGGAAGGACATTTATTGGTGGAAAAGAAACTCACCTCACTTTGAGGTAAGTATCGCTGTACGGTCCCAACCGCACAGACTTTGTACCTTGGCCTAGCGGCCGAATCTGGGACACACGTGTCTCTACCGCGGAAGTAAAAGTTAACCTTATTAATAGAATTAACTAGTACTATTGAGTAGTAACTAAGACACCTCACGTGTAACATCGCTGGAGGAAATTATACAATCACCAGCTATCAAGCAGAGTTTCTCTCCAGCACCCACTACTCCACAACAACGCTGTACAGTCTCAGCCACACTACGGCAGACTGTACAATCGCTATAGGTACTTATGTACTAATGTTATGTACCTATTTCATACTTCATATTGGTATGGAACACCAAAACCGTTAACACTTCTTATATAATATTATGTCTGCATCCAGAGTCTTTAATAATCTACAATTAGGAGGTAATAAAAAAAACCGGACAAGTACGAGTAGGCGCGGCCCAAAAAAAACGACTAACTGAAGTTGAAATATAGAAAGACAAACTTAACTTTGTAGTTGACAATAAGGTTATTCGATACATAACAACTACAAAATGTAAGTTTGTAATTGTAAAACAATATTTTTTATGTGATATAACTACAAAGCGGACAAACAGACGGACAACGAAGTGATCCTATAAGGGTTCCGTTTTTTCCTTTTGAGGTACGGAACCCTAAAAAGGCATATTTTTCGAGTTGCCGGGTTCAGATAGCTGCGTTGGCCGAGTTGCTAGTGAACCTGCCTTCTGCGCTTAGGGATGTGGGTTCGATTCTCACCTAGGACAAACATTCATGTGATGAACATATGTGTTTTTTTTTAAAATCTAATAATATGCTTGCGTTGTATTTGTTTGTTCTATATCTGCGTGTGTATGTATATCAGTCATCATCATCATCATCATCAGCCAGAAGACGGCCTCCCCCTTTAACCTCCACACTGAACGACAGCCTGCCTTTTGCATCCACTGGATGCCCGCGACTCTTACAATGTCGTCGGTCCATCTAGTGGGAGGCCTCCCTACGCTGCGTCTTCCTGTTCGTGGTCTCCACTCCAGAACCTTTCTTTCCCATCGGTTATCGGTTCTTCGAGCGATATGGCCTGCCCATTGCCACTTCAACTTGCAAATTTTAACAGCTATGTCGGTGACTCTCTGGTTCTTTGGCGAATATCCACGTTTCGGATTTTATCGCGCAAAGAAACTCCGAGCATAGCTCTCTCCATTGCCCGCTGTGTGACTCTGAGTTTTTCCAAAAGGCCAACAGTTAAGGACCACGTCTCAGTACCATATTATGTCATCACTGGCAACACACACTGGTCAAAGACCCTCGTCTTGAGGCACTGTGGTATCATGGACGAGAAGATGTCACGCAATTTCCCGAACGCTGCCCATCCGAGTTGGATTCTTCGGGCGACCTCTTTGCCTAAGTTGGACTTACCTAACTGAACAATCTGTCCAAGATAGGTGTAATGGTCAACAACTTCGAGAGTATCGTTCCCAACGACTACCGGCACGGGTACAACATGGACATTGGACATATTTTTTGTCTTGTCCATGTTCATTTTAAGACCCACCTGTTGGGAAAGGCTACTGAGGTCGCTGAGCTTCGTATTGAGATCCTCCAGCGACTCTGCCATGATGACTATATCATCGGCAAAACGAAGGTGAGTGATGTATTCGCCACTGATGTTGATGCCGAATCCGTTCCAGTATATCAGTCAATGGCAGCCATATCTCAAGCTATGCTTAGTTTGGGGTAGTATCAGATGACCGTGTGGTCATCTGATACGTGTAAAAATGTGCCGAGTATACCTATATTTATTTATTACTAGCGACCCGCCCGCCCGGTTTCGCACGGGTGTAATTTACGTGCGAAGCCGGGACGGGTCGCTAGTTATATATATAAACCATCCTTGAAAATGTATCTAACTGATGGTGAAAACCGCATCAAAATCCATTGCGTGGCTTAGGAGGAGTTTTTGGCCATACAGACATACAGACAGACGCGGAAAGTGACTTCAATTTATACTATGTAGAGAAGAGATAGAGATAGAGATAGAGAAGAGAAGAGATAATATATATTATCTCTTACCGGCTATTAACTCGTAGGTGACTCGTTAGCTTGCTTGTCACCTACGGCATTAAAAAAATAACACTATAAATCGTATAATCCAGGGAGATAATCCGCCGGCTAGAGAAGGCGTACTGCAGCTCCATCGGCGTGGAGTATATGCACATGTATGACTTGGAAGCCATCCAGTTCATGCGCGAACGGATCGAGCCCCCCGACAGGAACGCGAAGACCATCGAAGAAAAGAAGCTCATCATGAGGAGATTAACTAAGGCTGTTTTGTGAGTACCCTTCACGGTGTTCCGGACTTCGGGCCATTTTTACATCTATATTTTTTTAACGCTGATAAGTCCACGTTTGACCACCAACTCGCCTGTTGGTAAGCGACGATGTGGTCGAAGATGAAGCACGCAGACTTAGAAGATACCTATTCACTCTGGTCTTGAAAAGGCCCAGATTATATCTCTCAGGAAACAAGGAAGCTGGCAGGTTGTTCCAAACTTTGGCCTATTATTTATTTAATGTACTAATTTTCAACCGACTTCCAAAAAGGAGGTTTTCAATTCGACTGTTTTTTTATGTATGTTACGCGATATCTTTCCCAATTGTAAATCGATTTTAATAATGCTTTTTTTGTAGAATAGGCTATCTCAAGGGTAGTCTCATATAAATGGAAAATTACGGGACGAATTCCATTTATTGAACTTTCTGCGAAATCGGTTGTAATTTTTTTTTTATTATTATTCGGAAACCACTCGTCCATTTCGTAACTCCTATGTATAAAACACTAGCTGCGCCCTTCGGTTTCACCCGCGTGTATACATAGCATAGGTTACTCCTTATAACATTGTCTATCTGCCAGTGAAAGTCCCGTCGAAATTGGTCCAGCCGTTTTGGAGTTCATAGGGAACTGTGTATGTTCCCATAGATTTTTTTTATTTTTTATTTTTTTGAATACCAACAGTTGAGGACCACGTCTCAGTGCCATATAATTATCACCACATTCAGTGGATGCAGATGGCAGACTTTCTACAGTGTGGAGGTTAAAGGGGGAGACCTATGTTCAGCAATGGACGTTCTATGGCTAAAATGATGATGATGATGATAATATATTCCATAGATCTTTTACAATATCATTGCAAATAGAAGATAGAAAAAAAACCTGTATATAAATACAGTCGCATCATATTTATTTAACATTGATTCGTTAGCTTAGAGAGGTTTTTCGCGACGAAATGGCCGGCGGAGAAGCGGTTCGGGCTGGAGGGCGGCGAGAGCATGATCGTGATGTTGGAGGAGATCGTCGACACCAGCACCAGGCTCGGCATCGAGTCCATCATCATGGCCATGCAGCATCGCGGTACAAACACGACCCTTCTTATTCTTATTCGAGATGGGGGCGATAAGTCCTGCACTGACATTGGCGGATCCAGGATCCAAAATTGGCGAAAAAAGGATTGGCGGATGCAAACCACCTAGCAATTCCATACATTTGACTCAGTTTTTCGATTTGATTCAGGTGCACTTTTACACAGCATACTCACAGGTGCATATACTTGTCATAATGCCCCCCCCCCCCCCCCCCGCCCCCAAATGAAATCCTGGATCCACCCCTGTGCACTGACGTCCCGCTTAGAGTGTATTGTGCGTATTTCCCCCTACCAGCACCTACCCGAGCCAACCCAACTCCTTGAAATATCGGAGTGAGGCTCTGAGGCGCTGGCACAGTTTCTCCAGTGGTGTAGATGGTAGTATAAGTAATGATGATGAAAAGCAGTCTCGCTGTTGCGGCGACGCGGGTGAAGAAGGCAATGGTGTCCCATGCAACCCGGTAGCGATCCTAGTTTTTTCTGTGGCTTCACAATGCTACAGCATATGCTCTACCGTTTCGTTCTCCTTCATGCAGCCACGACACAGTGGACTCTCCGCGGCTCCTAGCTTATACAAATGACTATTCAAGTTGCAATGACCAATGGTTATAAGGCCTACTATCAGGCGAAGGTCCAAAAACACGACCCTCATATTACTACCGTGTAACTCTGTATTATTTTTACTTTTTTTATAGTAATGGGCTTGCGTTTGACCGCTAACTCGCCTGATGTTAAGCGATGATGCGGTTTACGATGGAGCACGCTTGTATAGAAGAAACCGATTCACTCGTGATTTGAATACACTCATATTATAACTATCGGGGAACACCCATTCAGGCAGTGCATTCCACAGAGTAGCAGTTCGCACAATAAAAGTGGAATCAAAACGCTTCGTACTGGTTTTCGGTATTTTTTCGTAGGTGAAAGTGCAGCTTATGATTTTTGTTTGATACATAAACTATAAGCTGCACTTTCACCTGCTATACCACAGGAATCGTTAAATTTGTCTGGATAAAAGTATGTCTATGTGCCAATTCCAGGGTATAAACTAACTCCATTCCAAATTTCATGCAACACCGTTCATCCGTTTTATCGTGATAAAGTAACAGACATACACCCAAATAGTGTGAGTATTTGTTTCTGGCCACAATTGGTATCTTTCACGACTAATTGGTAGAGTCCAAGGAATTTTAAATCAACATTACAACGCACAGATCTTTATCAGGATAGACTCCGTGAGTTCACCTACGTTGCGTGACTGTGGTCTTAAGTTAGATCAATGCTCCAACTATCACGTCACGCTCCATCATAATTCAGTTTGATCTTCGCCGTCTTGCCAGTAGCACGTCAAACGTCAATACAAAAATTTCTAATTGCGCAATTTTTTGTAATATAATAAATATGAATGTAACTCTCTCTGTCTGCTTGTTCGCCTTTCACGACTAAACGGCTAGACCGATCTTAACTAAATATGGCAGGATGGTAATGTACAAGTACATCATAAGAACGGACATAGAATCCTTGTTCCCCCAGTAAATGCGAATAAACTGGAAAATCGGGGGTAACACCGCTGTATTCAGCTAGTAACTAAATAAAATAGAAAAACTAAATATATCAAATAATACCTATTGCACGCTCGGTTTGTAATTTTTATTTCTCATGTACATACACATCTTTCATATCTATCAATATATTTACAAAACTGTTAAAAAACATCGAAATCAGTTGACCGTGCTAATAGAATTAAACTACAATTTTTCCCGTGACGTCATAGTAGGTAAGGTACAAAAATGCAGCGCGCTTGCTTTTTATACAATTTGACGTGCTTGCAGTGTCTATCTTGATATTTGTCTGTGTAGCAATGACATCTCTGTATCAAGAAGGAAAAACCTAAGATTTAACCTTCAGGTCGGCTCAACATGTTGGTCAACGTATGCCGTAAGCAGTTGAACGAAATTTTCGCCCAGTTCAAGCCTATGGAACCCCTTGAACCGGTATGTTTAAAGCTAAGAGTAATTTATACTCATTTAATTAATTAATATTCACACTTTTTTTTTAAATGTAATTGCTTAAATACAAAATATTGTTATTTATGTTTTAATAATATAAATACTTTAAATACAAATATATGTCTACGCGTGCGTTCATTGACAATATACAAAAATATATCACGGTGTGGGTTTGTCCACTTAGTACAAAATACATTGACGTAAGCGCGTGTTTGTTTTCAATACAAAAGACATCAACGCAACCGTGTGTTCGTTTTCAATACAAAAGACATCAAAGCAACCGTGTGTCCGTTTTCAATAAAAAAAACATCAACGCAAGCGCGCGTCTGATTTCAATACAAAAGACATCAACGCAAGCGCGTCTCCGTTTTCAATACAAAAGACATCAACGCAAGCGCGTGTCCGTTTTCAATACAAAAGACATCAACGCAAGCGTGTGTCCGTTTTCAATAAAAAAAAACATCAACGCAAGCGCGTGTCCGATTTCAATACAAAAGACATCAACGCAAGCGCGTGTCCGTTTTCAATACAAAAGACATCAACGCAAGCGTGTGTCTGTTTTCAATACAAAAGACATCAACGCAAACTTCGCGTCCATTTTCAATACGAAAGACATCAACGCGTGTGGTATGTTTTCACATTGGACTATCGATATCCAACGGTCTATCAACGATTAAGACGCGGTACAATTGCAAAGTTAACCAAAAGAAGTGTTTTTAAACGCTTTGTGTGAAGTGACAAAATTAGCTGATCAGATAAAAAAAATACTACAAGTAAAAAAAACCCCTTGGTAATAATCTTAACCGAATAAAATTTTGAAAAATTGTCTAGACTCTTAAAAAACACATTACAAATTGCGCAATAAAAATAGCTTCTGAATTGAAGAACTCTGAATTTTCAGCGACAACAACATATTTTTTTGTACGAATTGTGTAGCCAGACTAGTCTTTTAAAACTTTAACCAGTTAATTGTTGAAATTCGTTTATATAGTTTGATAAATTAAATAAAAACCCTCAAAATAATATAAACACAAGCACAAAGTCATCATCATCATCAAATATGATGATTTACGATTTACGACTTTAAACAAAGCCGTTTTAGATAGCAAATAGATCATGGCGTGAGCGGGTGAAAAACTAATTTGAAATCGTGATCAGACCGCGCCTTAAGACGCAATGTATACTTTCGAATTAGTAGTATGTAACGCAAAACTATAGATAGCGCTCTTGAAACTTAGTGACGCTTTCTATTCTACATTTATTATTCAACCAAAAAACATATAAATTTTTATTTGTTTTATTCCGTTACGTTAAGATTAACATACTACTACGGTTCCATGCATTGGTTCCTTGCCTATTTTTAACCTAAGGTTAAAAATAGCACGCTTAAAACCAGCGTGCTTTTGGTGCCCTTCTGGGGCTTCTGCATGGGCAGAGGTCTTCCCCAGCTCCTTCCAGACAGTGCGATTACCCGCCAAATGTGACTAGTCGTTCTGAGATGCGTCGAATTCATTTCGTCAGGGTTCTCTCAATCCTCTAGTTCTAAAACATGCTATTTTATAGGCATGCATGTCTGTCAGTAGGTTTTAACTATTATATTAATAATATACTATACTAGTGACCCGCCCGCCCGGCTTCGCACGGGTGTAATTTACGTGCGAAGCCGGGGCGGGTCGCTAGTTATTATATATGAGGAGGTGAAGAACAAAACCTCCCTTTTCCAGTTTTTAAAATTTTAGAGAATACATAAAAATGTATCGACGGAATTTCTCTTTTTCAACGGAAAAGTGTGGTTTTGTTCGAAACTCTCGATTTCAAATGAAATTTTATAAAGGAAAAGAGGTATTTTTGACAAGGTTTTACTTACATGCTTCAATCAATTTATAATTTTTTGCCCAAAGAAAAAAAAAAACTAAATTTTCAAAAGTGGAAAAGTGAGGTTTTGTTCTTCACCTTTTCATATATAAACCTTCCGTGAAAATGTATCTAACTGATGGTGAAAACCGCATCAAAATCCGTTGCGTGGTTCATGAGGAGTAAGTGGTCATACAGACATACAGACAGACAGACAGACGCGGAAAGTGACTTTAATGTATACTATGTAGAGATTAATAATGATAATAGTAATTATAGTGCATTACGATGAACAATAGATTTTATTAGTTGATTATTATTGCAATACCTACCGTCGCCTAATGCTCACCTACCATCTTTTTTCTGAGCAAAGGGGTATGCCAAAAACCAGCCCTGCGTGACCCTTCGGGACCTCGAAATACAGCGCTGAGCGTACCCCTATTGCCAAACACTGTTTCGCCTTATGTTTCTAATAGTAAAAGTCAATTGTTTTTTGGCATTAAATAAATAAATAAATAAATATTCGGGACATTTTGGCACACACGGTCATCTGACCCCAAACTAAGTAAAGCTTGTGATATGGCTGCCAGAGACTGATATATATACATATATAGGTTTAAATACATACTTAAATAGATATTAACACCCAGATATAGAACAAACACAAATGTTTGTCCTAGCTGGGAATCGAACCCACGCCCCCAAGCTCAGAAGGCAAATTATATTATATATTTATATATTATATATTTATTTATATCGATATAGGCGATATAAATGCCTATATCGTATCTTAACTTTGCTTAATGTACAGGGTTCTGGCGACATCAAGTACCATCTAGGCACATACATTCACCGGTTCATTCGGCGAACCAACAAGTACATGAAGGTTTCTATGAGTGCAAACCCTTCTCATTTGGAGGTCGTCTCACCCGTTGTCATTGGGAAGGCCAAGGCTGAGCAACATTGGAAGGGGGATAAAGTCGGGAAACGGGTGAGTTTTTATTTACTTATGTAACGATTTTAAGCTGTTTGTTTTTATCAAACAGCTTAAAATCGTAAATTATAGTATAAGTAAAATTAACATACAAGACGAATAGAATAAAACATGTTTCATCAACAAATAATCATGTTAAGTTTAATGCTTGTAAGTATTACCGTTTTTACATTTGAGCTAATACAAAAATACGTAAAAAAATACGTTTGTTGTATGGGGACCCCCTTTCGTTTTTACTTTTTTATTTGTTAGTCAATCCGCTGTAACATTACATATTCTGTGAACATTTCAACTGGCTATCTATTACGGTTCAAAAGATACAGCCGTTAATAGGTAGAACAGACAGACAGACATCGTAGGCTTAGTAATAGGGTCCCGTTTTTACCCTTTGTGTATGGAACCCTAAAAAAGATGGTGTAAATACCATAATTATTATATAAATGTAGTTTACGTTCCACACTTAGAATAACTGCATATTCTAAGATTCCACATTTGTGTTGAGGCAGGTGATGGCTATAGTGATGCACGGAGACGCCGCGTTCTCTGGCCAGGGAGTGGTGTTTGAGACGATGCACATGGGGCTGCTCCCCGCGTACACCACGCACGGCTGCCTGCACATAGTGTGCAACAACCAGATCGGCTACACCACGGATCCGAGGTTCGCCAGGAGTTCGCCGTACTGCTCCGGTTAGGGTCAAAACTCTTTTAGACAAAAATCTCTAATGTGTTTCTGCGCCAATCTAGTCTCACAATTTGTTATTTATTCCCTGTTACAATAAATTAGAATTAGGATTCGTTAAATCAAGGAAGATAGACTAAGAGGAAAGACAATAGCGGAACAGTAGAGCGTAGCTCGGAAATTTGCCTAAACACGGTATAAACTTAGATGGCACCGTAATTTGAGCGTGTTATAGGTTGTCTCGAACTTCCGTAAGCGCTGCAGTCAGATAGCGTATGAAAGGGTTCTACAAATTACAGTACTAGAGCTAGTAGCGCAGTCAAGTTTCGAAAATTTTCGAGCTACGCTCTAATGTTCCGCTATTGTCTTTCCTCTTAGTATATCTTCCTTGGTTAAATAGAACTTCGCCACAACGCCCGAAGAACCGATAACCTATGTGGAAGAAAGGTTCTGGAGTGAAGACCACGAACCGGAAGACGCAGCGTAGGTAGGCCTCCCACTAGATGGACTTGTCTTTGGGGTTCTTGGACATACTGATTTACTCACGATGTTTTCTTTCACCGTTTTTGAGCGATGGGATCGAAACTTATTTAGGTACTAAATAAGTCATCGGTGCAGGACTGACAATCGAACCGGGTGTCATTAGATTGAAAAACGCACATGCCACCGCTCGGCCACCATTGCATGAAGACGTAAAATATACCTATTCATTCTGACCTTGAAAAGACCTTACCTACATAATATCGTAGAAATCAAGGAAGCTAATAGATTGTTTTTTTCGTTTTATGGTTGTATGTATAAGAACACAAGATGGATGGATGTCCACAGTATGGATAGACGACCTAAAAGAGACCGCAAGTAAACGCTGGATGCAGGCCGCTTCCAACCGGACCTTTTGTAGATCAATGGGGGAGGCCTATGTCTAGCAGTGGACGTCCTATGGCTGAAATGATGATGGTGATGTATAAACGTAGAAAACGTTTGGTTGCGAGGTGTTGCTTTCTGACTCATATTATGAGGATGGTGGACAGACGTTGCGAAGTGTGTGAGCGCGCCGGTGCTGCACGTGAATGGAGATGACGCGGAGGCGGTTTCGACGATCGCGCGCATCGCCATCGAGTTCCGCTGCAAGTTCCACATGGACGTGGTGCTGGATCTGGTGTGCTACCGCCGCCACGGCCACAGCGAGGAGGACGAGCCTATGTTTACGCAGCCCTTCATGTACAAGAAGATCAAGACCATGCCCTCAGGTCACTTCACTATGCCTTTGTAGAACCCGGTTGCGCTAACAACCAGTCTCGTGGAAATGCAACTCAGTACTGATATCGTCTTTGCTACGATTGCGCGTCTCATGTTTTTTTTTATTATTAATTATATTTTGGTTACATCTGAATCAGACTTCATCTACCTCGGTTGCGAAGTAAGAGTGACTAGGTTGTAACTGGCCAAGTATATGTTAATTGAGGACCATTCACCATTTTTTTCATGCGGGTGGGTGCATTGAGTCATACTTGACATAGGGGACACAAGATTTATGTCCTAGGGTTTTAATAGCCCTTCGGCAGACCGTTGGAGCATCCTAGCTGCGCTAGAAGTTGTCGCCACTAAGACGCTCCGAACAGCCTCACGTGTAATATTTTCAAGTTATATCGTAGGTACTAAAACAGGGTGTGCTAGCTCTACTCTTATAGAAAAGGAGTCATTCCTTATATTATACCACAGACGGAACATTTTTAAGCTGTTATCCTAACGTCATTCTGTCGACGGAATCTATACTGATCAAGAAGTCAATGTGGCATTTTCGTTAGGAACAAGGAGTTGGTTTTGAGACCCTTAATTGATTTCTACAATAGTTGTCTTATAACGCAAATCTTTTGAAAAACTGAGCTCAGCAATAATTATTAGCATGGTTCATTCATCTTGTGATAACAGAACATAAAATACTATACTTACCTACTAATAGTTATTATTTGGACAGTGGACCAAGTATACGGCAAGATCTTGAAAGATGAAGGCTCGGTCACGGACGTAGACATCAAGGGCTGGGAGAAAGAGTACATGGACACACTCAACAAGCACTTCGAGCTCGCCAAAAAGATCACCAAGCTCAGCATCATGGCCTGGATCGACACGCCCTGGACGGGCTGGTTACAGGCGATCGACCCCACTAAGGTACATTACTGCGAATGAAGTAATTCAAATTCAAATTCTTTATTTATTTAGTAAATAATATTACAGTTTTTACCAGGGCATTACTTACTTAATCTACGAATATATACACTAAATCAACAAATATTTACAATATGTAACAATGCTCCTTGGCAACGGCAATCTTCATGTTCCCAGACTGTTCCCTAATAATATGCAATCAGCCCACCAGCCACTCAAGATCTCTGACAGTTTTAGATTACATTCAAATCTTCTTTAATTCCAAGATGGCAGTACATCATCAAGCTGTAACCTACTTTGCTAAAATGCTAGTTCTATTTTGCTAAACCATTGAACTGAATGTTGCTTTTGTAGTGCCTAGAGACGGGCGTATGCCAGACGACAATCAACACGATTGCTAAACACTTCTACACTCCACCGGAGGAATGGGCTTTCGAACTGCACAAGGGCATCAACAGGATTCTGACAAACAGGGAGAAAATGGTGTGTACTTACACTTAGCCCATACTGTTCTTGATACGTACAAATCTCTGCAGATTCGAGCCATGCCGGTTTAACTCACAGGTGATTGATGATCTAGCTACGGTATACGCTACTTCCGTACCAAATTTCATATACAGTACTTATATCACGAAATGTAACTTGCCGAGATTTAATAACCTTATCAACTAACTACCAAAGTTATCCACTCAATTCCAGAATGATTTAGCGGTCTATTCCACTTTGATCACCTGGGAATATAATCACCTGGATGACCATAGGCGACTCGATTCAAATTATTGTTTTCGTATCTTTTAATCATACTAATATTATGAATGCGAATGTGTGTTTGTCGGTTTGTTTGTGCTTCTTTCACGCACTTGCAGAGCAAGGGATCGATAAGATTTTTTCTAAGTATGATATGTAGTAAGCATTTTATTGCGCAAACGGAGTGCGTCCCTGGTGCGCCGGGTGTGGGCCAGCCCTAACGCCGTCCTGGCTATGATCGCTGATAGGCTTGACTGTGTGTACATCCGGCATGGCTGTGACAGGCATGTCAAAGTTCCATTGCCGATCAGGAAATTGTAATTTTTTAAATTTTATTTTATTTTATAATATGTATTTTAATTCTTTGACTTTTTAATTTTTTGTTAAGTACTAAAATTTTCATGTGACATTTAATTATTATTATTTATTTTTTGTTATTAATATTTGACATTGTATTGATTTTATTTTGACTTTCCACTGACATTTTTAAAATTATTTTTATACTTAATTCTGTGTCTAAATATTGCTAAGTCTGAGTCCATGGTTACTTGTAATAAACAATTTGAATTTGAATTTGAATTTGAATTTGAATTGCGTTTTCGTAGTCTAACTTGGAAAAGTTAGTAGAATTTGCGAAATCTCGATGGTGCTGGTCATTTTATGAAATGGTATAAAATGTTTAATTAGCAAGCTTTGAAGGTTATGTTATGACGTGTACCTACTGCAAGTGTATTGTGACGGCAGGTGAAGGAAGGTATAGCCGACTGGGCGATGGGCGAGGCGCTCGCGATCGGCTCGCTACTTCGAGACAACATCCATGTCCGGTTCACCGGCGAGGACGTCGAGAGAGGCACTATGGCTCACAGGTGCACTATAACACTTAAAAAGTAAAGTACAGATGAGAATTACGCTCATGGCGGGCGGAAAAATGCTGTTAATTTTATGCTTTTTCTTTTGGTTTTATTAGTTGTGGAAATTAAAATGTTGGCTTTGCTGTGAGCCACAACACGCATTTATACCACGCCAGAGTATAGTCAAATCTTTTGAATTAGCTTTAACTTCTGGTGGAGATAAACATGGTGCAGAGGAGGTATAGTCAGATCTCTTGAATTAGCTTGAACTTTTGGTGGAGATAAACATGGTGCAGAGTCTATACTCTGCACCATGTTTATCTCCACCAAAAGTTCAAATCTCTTGGGTTAGCTTGAGCCAAAAGGTGACGAAAAACATGGTGAGAAGTATGGTGTTAGTATTCACTATCTTCGGTCAATGAGATATAATTATAGTCAAACGCCTGGCCGGTCGTTATCAATGTGACTTAATACATCGCAGTAATGCATTTAGAGGCCCCAAGCCCCACATAAGAGAGGTGTGGTTGCAGGCACCACGTCTACCACCACCAGGGAGTGGATGGCGCGACCTACCGCGTGTTCGACGTGCTCTACCCGGACCAGGCGGCCTACGAGCTGCACAATAGCTCGCTCTGCGAGTTCGGTAACATCACTGATCTTATATCACTAGTCATATTAGATAATAAGACAGTAATGCGCTTCCCAGTTTCCTAATTACTTAGTACGAGCGTAAGGTAAAAATTGGAAAGAGGGTTTAATAACCCCACATACCTATCTAAATAATTATCAATATAAAAAACAGACTTCAAAATTAGTAAATTTATACGCAATTTCGTTTACTTGGATGTTTTTTTTTTTTCAATATAGTAATAAGATTATTTACGAAATATGTACCGTGGTAAAGAAGTGTCTTCCCGTGAACATGGTGCATGTTCACGCCGAAATATCGGGAGCCCATTTCACAACTTTCAAAATCTGAAGTGAAAATGAGAAGTGAAAATTTTATGCACATTTTTTGTTGTTTTTTTTTATCCCACGATTCTAAAACCTTGCTACGCCCGTAGTCCCGTACAGACTTCTCTTCAACCAATGATGCTATGTTAAAGTACTACAGTAAGGGGTAGTTGTTTCAGACCCTGGCATAGATATTGCGAAAAGATACCAGGGGCCTTACGACTATTTGTTTAAAGCAATCCAGTTTAGGGGATGAAAAGATTTTGCGCGACCGCAAATCGTATCTGGGCGCGTTAAGGTTCACGATTGCCGAACCGAACTGCGCGATTTTAACGTTAGTTTGAGACCACGTAAGGCGTTAGCCGT
This sequence comes from Agriopis marginaria, assembly GCA_932305915.1. NCBI lineage: Eukaryota > Metazoa > Arthropoda > Insecta > Lepidoptera > Geometridae > Agriopis > Agriopis marginaria. The sequence goes on from OW029919.1 coordinate 2,014,192, forward strand.
AAGGCCCCAGGTCTACAGAACTGTTTCCGGCAAGGTGTCCGCGGCCCTTATCACTTGATTTGGTTGTGTCGAGTAGGTACAGTACTCCATATTAAAATGGAGAAACTTCAATTGAATGTCGCTCTCCAGTCCACACACTTGCATTTTTTTATAGTGGTGACCCCAAAGCATTGCAATGCTGGTTATATTAGCACTGCTGAGCGGCGATCTCCGACTGAATTAAGTACTTATTTTATGGAGTTGTTCCAGCTATCCTCGGATTCGAGACAGGGTATTCATACTCGTCTCCCCACTTGCTCACCATTTGGGAGGCGCAGTATGGTGACTTCGCCGACACGGGGCAGGCTGTGTTCGACACTTTCATCGCCAACGGGGAGAGCAAGTGGATATGTCAGTCCGGACTGGTGGTGAAGCTGCCTCACGGGATTGACGGCGCTGTTAGTGCACTTATCTACTCCACTGGCGCGCCTACTCTTGGCCCCGACTCTAGAAAAGCACGTTGATCTCACGCTGTCTTCTGAAGATGAAGAATTGTGAAATCATCATCATCAGCCAGAAGACGTCCACTGCTGAACATAAGCCTCCCCCTTTAACCTCCACACTGAACGACAGCCTGCCTTTTGCATCCACTGGTTGCCAGCGACTCAAATTTGTTGACAGATTGTGAAATAACCTTCCCCAAAGGCCTTACTTCTGAGCTACGACATAGCTTCGTGACACTTCGAATTGCAAAGAAAGTGTTTTCTTGCATTTGCAGTATTTTGAATTGCATTTGCCGATACTAGACCTATTGCGTATCAAACAATTTATAAAACGTACCATATATACCTATAAGCAAATTGTTGATAAAACTAGGCGATGTCATGAATCAACCTTATTTCTTGGTTTGTCCTAATTTCACTTAAATTAATTTTTTTTTTTTTTTTGGTTTTTTTATTTTGTCATTGATAACCAGTAAATATTAATAAATTCTCGATTAATTACACTAACCGCAACATAATATAGCATTTGGATATTAAAATTCCTCCAGCGAAGAGTGTCGCAAGAATATAGTGAAAAAATATTTATTTTTGTTTTCAACCTAATAGATCCCACTGCTATCTAAAGATCCATTTCCATCCAATTCTCACACTTCATCTCTAATGTTTTTTTAAACTACACTATGATCCGAGGATCCGAGTAGCTACAACAAGGATGGAATTTTAAAGGCAAAATGCTCCCTCAGAAAGATTCTGATGTTGCCATACATATGACCATAGTTTGTAATTATTTCGTTTATCTAGGGAGTAACCTCCGAATATGTACATTTCTGACGATTGACATTGATGCGTCTTGTTAGGGTCCGGAGCACTCATCGGGGCGCGTGGAGCGGTACCTGATGCAGTGCGACGATGACGAAGACATCCTGCCCAACCTCGATGACAAAGACGTGGCTTGTATGTATCCAGTGATACTCACATCGACTCTATAATACTTAAATTAGTAGGTATATTGACACTGCCTTGGCATGGTGTTCGGTATCGCAGTATTTAGGTTTTTTATCTTTGTGACTTTGCTCCCAAAACTTCTTAAAATTCCTAGTCTCCGCTACTTTACTAAGGCATACTTATGTCAGTAAAATAGGTAAAACGACGCGGCAGCCTTAATGGCTGTAGGCAGACTAGTAATAGGCAAAAAACAAATAAAAAAAATTACAGTGAAGCAACTGCGTGCGTGCAACTGGATCATAGCGAACGTGACGACGCCCGCGAACTACTTCCACCTGATGCGGCGGCAGGTTGCGATGCCGTTCCGCAAGCCGCTCATACTGTTCACGCCCAAGGTCGGCCTCAAGCACGTCTACTACCGGTCCAAGCTCGACGAGTTCCTCATCGGGACTTCGTTCCGGAGGTTATTATACTAAAACTACATTTTCTCATACATTTTGTGTCTGTGTGTGTGATAGTTAGGTAATTACTCACTTACAAACTTGGAATTTCCTCAAGCAGGTAGACGTCCGCTAAAGATTTTGCGAAAAGAATTAATGAAGGGTACCTAAATGAGGGTTGGAAATTTGTATGAAAATCTTATGTTTATGAAGTTATGAAAAAGTATGAAGTTGCAAACTACATACTTTGTCATGTAGGTACATCAGTTACGAAAAACTTACGATTTGCCGATAACAAAGATGAAAGAGCGTATTAGCTATAAGGCATTGGAAAAAAGTCTATTATGTATTCTGTGACAAAGCCTAGGATTCCCGATATCTCATGTGCTTTTCTGTTGTAAGTAGGTAGATCTTATTGCCCTAGTATAATAGTAGTTGCATAGTTCCGTGTTTAAATTTAAGGTACCCTAGATGATTTTTGGTGAATTTATTTATCCCAAGGATGATCCCATTTTAATTATTTTCATAATCCATGTGCATGTTTGCAAGACGGTATAGCAAGTACCATGAGCTGCGAAGATATCCTAAGAAATCCTAGATGACACATCTTGATGATAATTTTACACGATGCGAGCTTTGAACAACCAAATTCCGACTTCGGTCCCAAGACAAATGGGCCGAAGTCGGGATAACATGGCAAAGTGGGGTTGTTATAAAAGGCTAATACCGAATGTCTTTGTGGTGTGTTAGGTGTGTACCCTCAGACAATGACACACTTGATGGAGTGTGCGGCGTGTCCTACAACCTGCACACTAGACGACCTGAATGAAACCACGGAGACTGCCATTGCGGTGGCGAAATATTTGTCTATAACTTAATTTAAAACAAATTAATAATTTATGAAACATCGTCTCGAAAGAAAAAGAACAATGAAAGATCGTTGCGGCCAAGGGCGTTGCCAGGTTTTTTTTGAAAGGACACGAAAGAGTCGGCTTTGATCACCCAGGTGATCAAAGTGGAATAAACCGACGGGGGGTAAATGCAACGTTATTTAAAATTTACGATAAGTACTCTTAGTTTGGCAAGCTCTCTTACCCACACTCGCCTTATACCTAAGTACCTACCTAGCGTCGCCTTTGATTGCGACACAGATTGAAATAGCGTCTGTAAAGTTAGATATTGATAATTTTTTGCTCATTTCGAATCCACCAGTGTAATACCAGAAGACGGCCCTGCTGCTAAAAACCCCGCTGGAGTGAAGAAGCTGATATTCTGCAGCGGGAAAGTGGCCATCACCATTAGTGAACTGATAAAGGTATGGGACTGTTTAATTTCGGTTGCTTCTAGGCAAGCGTGCTCCATCGTAGACCACCTCGTCGCTTTACATCAGACGAGTTGGCGGTCAAACGCAAGCCTATTATTAAAAAAAAAAAAAAAAAAAAAAAAACTGGCCTTAACGTAACTCGCGGCAATTATTATATTCAACGGTTTTTTAAAACTTATTTTTGTATTTGATCTAGTGTACAAACGGTACCTAATACGTAGGTATAAGCGTCAAACTTGTAATTATGATTATAGTACACACTCTATACAGTAAAACAAAAAATAATAAATACTGGCCAAGTGCAAGTCGGTGACAAATTTCTGTTCACCACCGGTTCTCGTACGATCACCGAAGTTAAGCAATGTCGGCCGCGGTCATCACTCGGATGGGTGACCGCCCGGGCGTGATGTCTTTTTGTACGACTTTTCTGTACTTTAGTAGCTAACAATTTAAGTAGCTTATGGCATTATTTGAAAACTTGTTTATTTCAAAAAATCAGTCAAAATAAGAAAGATGATTTTGTTTTACATTAAGTTTTTGTATTTTATGTGGTAGTAGGTACGGAACCCTCAGTGCGCAAGCCTGACTCGCACTTGGCTGGTTTATTATGTTTTGTTTATCAAAACTATGTTTAATTTATTTCTTTCTTTGAAGGAGAAAAAACTCGAAGATCAGATCGCCATGTGCAGGATTGAGCAAATTTATCCTTTCCCATATGACCTCCTACTGAAAGGTAAAATCTCAAGATTACATATCATTATCGTAGTACATAAAATCATATCATAGTAACAAATCTATGTAAAAGAATGCTTAGGTTTTTTGTTTTATTTGTACGAAATTTCAACAGCGCTTTTCCATAAGTAAGTCGTGAGTATCATATGGGTCTTGCTTGACTCTTGTTATTAAAAATTGCCATTGAAAACTGGGTTACGCGGAAAGGGTGTACACCCTTAAGCCAAAAGGGGTTCATACACAGAAAAGAGAAGTAAATAGAACGGAAATGAGAAGGAAAATCTGTTACCAGGCATTACGAGTGAACCTTGTCTGAACATTCTTATTTAGATCAACGCGTCGAACTCCGCATCACAGTTGCTAACTGATTTCAAATGACTGACGTTTCGTTTACTTATATGGGTGCAACTGGCGACAACAAATTTCTTATAAAAATGCCTTGACAGCCGCCTGTCTGTATGTCTGTGGCATCGTAGCTGCAGATGAACTGATTTTGATTTAGTTTGTATGAAAGGTGATCGAGTGTTCTTAGCTATGATTTTTGAAAATCGGAACAGCCGTTTGAAAATTATCTGGGGCCTTACGGCTATCTGTTTTAAGCGATTCTGTTCAGGTGATGCGAAGAGTTGCGCGACCGCAAACGGTATCTCGGCGCGTTAAGGTTCAAGTTCGCGTGATTTTCCGCACTGCGCCGTTTCAGCGCTGTTCCGAGCCCGCGATAAGACGTAGCCGTAAGGCCCCAGCTCTTTTCTCGATACTTGTGTCGTGAAAGGAATAAAATTGCTAGCTCCATAGCCGGGTAGTTGTACCATCTGTTCTAATGTGGTAGTTACCATCTACCGTGTTGCTCCACAAGTAGAACAAATGTGGTTATTTTTCTTACTTGTTCTATTGGTAAACGAAACATAAAACAGCTTGACAAATAGAACAACCGGGAAATATTCATCTATTTGTCTTTATAATATTATGTAGGTAGGTACATCTATTCGTGAGAGCCTGTAATTGGCTTTCTATAGTTTTTCATTGTATATTTTAGTGTAAAACGCTGTTGTGTAAACGGTTTTCCAATAAATAAAGAAAAAAATTTTTCCTACTTATTCTATTGGTAGAACAAACAGTAGAACGACCACAAAAAAAAGAAGTACCTAAAGAAAAAATTATCTCTTCTGTGGTAACGACCCTAACTTTTCATATTGAAAGTTTATCTATCTTTGAAAGAAAACATTTTTCGTTCCACAGAGCACGTCCGTTTCGATAAAGCGAAGATGGTGTTTGTGCAAGAGGAACACAAGAATCAGGGCCCGTGGCCGTTCTGCGGGCCGCGGCTTGCCAATCTGTTTGGAAAGAAGATTCCGTAAGCGCTATATTTTCTTTTTATCTAAGTTGCTACGTGTTTCCTTTTTGCAGGTTTCCCGCATTCTTCCGCGAAGAAAAGGAGGTAAATTCGGGAAATGCCACACGTGAACCACCGCAAACATCGGCGTGGGTAGGTATAAGATACCTACTTGCGCCAGCGCCGGCCCTTCATTTCTGAAAACTATCGTACGGGAATCGATTCCGTGATAAAAAGTTTTTTATGTCCTAATCCAAGATATAAACTATTTCCACATCAAAATTGTATGCTGTCTACAAACAACAGTGTGCCACCGCATGCCACGTATACGGCACCACATCCCCGTAGAGATATTAGTTTTTTTTTTTGCTTTTGGCCTAAGCTTTTGGCATTTTGGCGCCAGGGGCGCCTAGAGCAACCGCTCCTCTTGCTCTACTCAAGGGCCGCCGCTGACTAGCGCTGACAAAAAAAACTCTGCATGGCGCGGCACGGCGCGTCTTCTCGGTGGCCATAATTACTATACCTTTTATGTTTTTTAACAACTAGCTTGCAAAAGGCAAAGGCTATGAAGGGGCGCCTCTCTATGGTGCCTGCGGTGCCCCTTTATTTCCGGCACCCTGGGCGGTCTCCCCACCGCGCCCTACCCTAACGCCGGTACAGGGTACAATACGATCTTGTGGTAGGTAAGTGACTGAGTTTGTTGTTGATTTTGAAGTTCTCTCGATATTTTGTTGCCAGGTGTATATCGAGACCTGCTAGTTCCGCGTCAGCTACGGGAATCAAGTGGATACATGCGAAGGAACTCAAGGAATTAAAAGATAAAATTATAGCTCTTGAGTAAAATATTATTGAGGAGACTGGAGAATGTTACGGTATATACTTACTGTTAAATAAAATGTGCAAGTTTGTTTTAAAACTGAGTAATATTATGTTTTGTTCTTTTAAATGAAAGTAGCTAGTACCAGCAGCAAAAAAACAGCACCGAGAAGCGTGTGCCCGGCTTTGTGGCGATCCTAGGATACCCACACATCATCATCATCAGCCAGAAGACGTCCACTGCTGAACATAGGCCTCCCCCATAACCTCCACACTAAACGAAAGCCTGCCATCTGCATCCACTGGATGCAGACTCACAATTTCGTTGGTCCATCTGGTGGGAGGCCTACTTGCGCTGCGATTAGATACTACCTACTGATGGCCTTTTGGAAAAACTCAGAGTTCACATGCACACAGCAGGCAATGGAGAGAGCTATGCTTGGAGTTTCTTTGCGCGATAGAATCTGGAACGTGGATATTCGTCTAAGAACCAGAGAGTCACCGACATAGCTGTTAAAATTTGCAAGTTGAAGTGGCAATGGGCAGGCCATATCGCTCGAAGAACCGATAACCGATGGGGAAGAAAGGTTCTTGAGTAGAGACCACGAACCAGAAGACGCAGCGTAGTAGGTAGTCCTCCTAGGACACACTGTGACACACAGACGTTAAATAAACCGTTGGTGAAATATTTTGACCAACCAATACTAAACTAATTTTTCACTCCTAAAATCCAAGATGGTGCCTTGCGCTTACCATCCCCACGGTCGAAAACTTGGTTTTTTCATCAGAGTCTAGACCTAAACAACATACGTACCATGTGAAAATAATTACTAGGTATACCTTCCACCTTTTGCAAGGCAAATGCCTTTTTATCTCTGCTGACTGGGTTACTACAGCCAAACAGCTTAAAGCAAATCTGCAAGTATCGGAATACATATCTCATTTTTCACATGCACTAAGAAACTTTTAGCGACACCAATGAAATAAATAAAGGTCCATTATATATGGCAAGGTCGTCTGCAGGGCAAGTTTAACTAAAAGTCTTAGAGCCTGATTTAGACCTGATGCGTTCAGACCTGCCACTCATTACCTACCATATCTCCTTTGTTTGTCTGATCTGAGGTTCAGCCGTTATGATCAGATGCCTTATTACAGATGTCTTCAAATTCAAATTCTTTATTTATTTAGTAAATAATAAGCTGGTTAGACCGTTTGTTGCCCGTGGTCATACCAATTTTTCTACCACACCATAGATTTAGGATAAAAAATGCGAGGTCTGTGGGATAAACTGTTATAGTTATCCTTTGATTATATATAGAATCTATATATAATCAAAGTAGTTATCCTAATATTTGGGATAAATCTTCGCACACGTCTTTTCATTTTGTTTCTAAAACTCCGTAGAAGCATCTAGTAAAGTCTCCACCAGATTACTAGGGCATGACTTAGACTTGACCGTAACTTACTTTGCTTGACTCTGTTATAGTGTTCTAAAGTTATAATAGAGCTTGTTTGCCAATATTTTAAAAGTTAAGTAATTTTGTATGTTGATGCCAATAAATTAAAAAAAAACTGTCAGGCCTGTCAGTGTCAAATCAAATGACACTGCATTGAAATTTTTTTTAGGTTCTAAAACAAAATTGTGGATTTGTTTTGAAGAGAAGAAAGACCTACCTACTTGGTTTTGTTAGATTTTGTAAATTTGTACTCGTTATTTAAACTAAATAAAAGTCTTAATCTTAAGCAATCATGTCTTCTTATTTTGACTTCTACTGCAAGAATATAGAAAATTATGGCAGTCATGATATGGAACAAATACATGGTACATGTTATTCGATGTGTCCACAGGATGAAATTCAATTGTAAGTTTACCTGTAACCACTGTTTTCATTCAACTAAATATTGACAATTAATTTACTGCTAACGATACGATTCTATAAATTAAAACATATCTAAATTTTTATGTAAAATATGATCTGCCAGATAAGCTATAAAAATATGAAATAGCGTCCCGGGGTTTAACATACGATCTACGATGATGTGGGAGCACCAAGGAGTGCGCTTCTATAAAACAAATTTCAATACAATGCCAGCCCGGCAAAGCAATGAGTGTGAAAGAGAAAAATCTACACAGTCCCGGCATGTGACACAACAGATTTTCTTGTAGCTCAAATATTACAAATGTTGAACCGACAACACAACCTAACATAGGTAACCTTGTACATACCTAAGTACAATGCAAGTTAAATGAAACCCCGTAAAATAAACAAATCCAGTGAAAGCTCAATACACTCCAAGCAGAACATCAGTGCATAACTATTTGCCTCCAGCTCGAGAAGAATAATAAACAGAGGCAGTGACATGTGTTTATTTATTTCTAACAATAAAATCAATTTCACCATACTGGTCTTTATTAAAGGCGTGAAAAGGAAAGTCTGGTGCATGTACTAGAGGTAGCGGGCTCAGAGAGGAGGCTGGTGAAGAGCTACAGCCGTTCTGCTGCAGACTCCAACATGGCTGTGCCACATCACTTGAGGCCGTACTCTGTGCTGATAGGAACTGTGGAGTACCTTATATTTGAGTAAAGTATTTTATATTTACTTATAATAAGGCACTTGCTGACTAAAATCCAATGCAAATATTTCATCATATAATCAGCCTTTTTTTCTGTCTGCTGGACTTCTAGCCTACCCCCGAAAGGGTGATTGGGCCATATCCACCACACTGGCCCAGTGCGGATTGGTGGATTCACATACGCCATTGAATTTCTTCTCCGTACATATGCAGGTTTCTTCACAATGTTTTCCTTCACCGAAAAACCAGTGGTATGAAAATCCGTATATAAACTCCACAGAGCTCATTAGTACGAGCCCAGGATTTGAACCCGCGACCTCACGCTTTCAAGTCTAATGGTCTCCCAAATGGGCTACCATGGCTTCAAATACAAATATTTATCACAAAGATAATATAAATCGTCATTGATTTTATCATCATCATAATTACCTGTCGTAGTGAATATACCTGCAAGGTGGAAACTTTAATGGATAGTAAAGCTTAATTGTAATAGGTACATAGAGACTAGATCCTAATAAGGAACAGAATTAAACGGCATCAAAACCCTGTTTTGTGCTATTTACTTTTGTGCTCAAATGTATGGGAAAACGAGAAGTAGTCGCGCGCGCGCACTCACCTTAAAAAAGACCGCCGAATGCGATTAAAACTAATCGGAATAACCGGCTTAATCATACGTGAGCCATTCCCGTTTAATGTAAACAAAAGTTTGGAAAAAAACAAAGTTTGTCCCTTAGAGACTTTTGCCTCATATGAAACATTTTTTCAATAACTAAAAATTTTCCATTAATGTTTTCTATTTTCATGTAGCTATAACAATACTAAATAAACTCCCTAATTATTAAAGTTTCTACACGTTATAAATATTTTATCATATAATTTCAGGGTAGCAAAGAGAACTGATGTTCCACTCGCAGTGGTGTATGATTTTGTGAATGATCGTCTCCGGGCTGCGAGACAAGATATCACGATCCAGAGACTGAGGCCTGCAGAATGTGCACAGTTGCTGGAACCTATGGTCAGGTTCTATGTTTACTTTGGATACAGGTTATGACGCCTTTAGTATTGAAATAACTAACTGTGCTCGACTTGCTTTATTCAAACTACTTCAAAAAAGAAACTGTTGTTAACGGGATATTTACCGTGATTAGGTTGTGGATGGAGCTCCCAATATTTTTCTGCATTTAACTTTATACAAATTTGTGATTTTAAATATTTTTTTTCAAAGATTAGGCTAAATCTAAGTCTAATCATCTAATAAAATGAGCTGATCTTTATGAAATTTGACCTGCAAACATCACGAAGTTTAAGGATGGACATTACATACTTTTTATCTATACTAATATTATAAAGAGGAAAGATTTGATTGTTTGTTTGCATTGAATAGGCTCCGAAACTACTGAACCGATTTGAAAAATTCTTTCGCTGTTGGGAAGCTACACTATCCCCGGGTGACATAGGCTATAATCTATACCCGTGCGAAGCTGGGGCGGACCGCTAGTCTTTGAGTAAATTGGAAAACCTCTTAATCAAGTTAAAATAAGTTACAAATTCTCAAACCCTCGGTTTCCCCGAATTCGGGTAGTATTTTTTATACTTTTCATACAAACTTTTAAAAAAAACAGAAACAACTTCTGATTTTGTTGAAAAGTTGAAAAATTATTCAATGTCGGGCACCATTGTCTTTTTACTGTTTTTGACCAATCCAACTGAAACTGTACTGATATTTGTTGTATTGTATATCTGCAGGTTGCATGGTCTTCCATTAAAGGATTATGATCCAGTGCTCAATAAGAAGTACTTACTAGAATGCATCAAGTGGTTCCTGAGTTGCTGCGACAGTTTAGACAGAGCACAGGCCGTGGATGAACTCAGCAATGGCTTGGAAGGTCTGAGGGTCAACGGGAACCACCAACTGAGCTATGACAGAGTTCTGATAGAAAGCCTGTATATATTGTGCAACCTAGATGATGTGCATCCATTATTTCGGTACATCAATCTATCAAAGGACTTTAAAATGTAAGCTATTTTGTGTGTAGACTCTACTCAGGCCAGCATTTTGGGCATATAATCCAGAGAGGCATAATGACCAGCATTTTACCATGTTGCCTGAAATTATAGATGGTTTTAACTATCTATAGGCATTCGTCGCCTACAGATACTATAACGGACTTCATTTACATTTAGTTTTTTATGGTTCCGTACCCAAAGGGTTTTAACGGGACCCTATTACTAATCCTACGCTGTCTGTCTGTCCGTCCTACCTTTTAACGGCTGTTCTTACGAACCATAAAAGATAGCCAGTTGAAATTTTCGTAGAATATGAAATGTTACGGCGGATTAACTAAGAAGTAATAATAAAGTCAAAAAGTAAAAACTAAAGGGGGGTACAACAAACGTTTTTTTTATTCAACATATATATTTGTATTTGCTCTAGTGTAAAAACGGTAATATGTACAAGCGTCAAATTTGGCATGATTATATAAATATGACGATAGAATCAACCTTCGACATTAACAACAAGTTTCAACTGATTTGTATCTGTTTACAGGGAACCCAGATTGCAGCTAGCATATAAGGTAGCATTGGCAAACCTTAAGGGCAATTTTGTACAAATCAGCAAATTGTTGAAGAAATTATGTCCTCTCTCTTATTGTGCTGTGTGTCTCCATTTGCCAGTTATGCAGAGGTAAAATTACCCTTTTTAATTTTTTTGTTAGAAATAGGCTCCGGACAGGTGTTTGATTTGTTGAAAATAACAGACTTATTGAAAAATATAATTAAATGTTAGACAACTAATAAAAAAGTTTAAATCAGCTGGTAAAGTTTTGAGATAAAACTGTTTAATTTATTTGGATTAGGAAGGGATGCTGTCTCTTTCCCGCTTGTGTCAGTTTGGAGTTTATATTATTATGACGTACTCACAAGTGACGTCATTAGTAATTATAGTGCCCTCTTAGTCTAGCAAGTCTGCTTCTTTGATTTTGAACACTTTTTTGAGTTTCGGATTTTCGGTGATCAGTTTTATTTTTGACCAGATTATTGAAAGTCAATAAAAAATAATCAGTTCGGTAGCATATGCTGTAGAAATCAACGAGATAAGCAAGGTAGTGATATCTGAGGTATTTCGTTTTTTTTAATTGTTTAAATAGGCTTGCGTGTTACCGCCGACTCGCCTGTTATTAAGCGATTGCGGTCTATGATGGAGCACGCTTAAAAGAAACCAAGTAAACTGGCACTAAGTATTTTTAGTCTATACAGTCCCGCTGCTAGGGAAAGGTCTATTCACCATCCTTCAATTAATCCCGGTCCTCATCATAAAATCTACATTCATTGTGTTATTGCCCAAGCTGCTACGGATTGTACCCACTAAAGGGCTGTACGAAACCCTTTAGAGGTTTTACAAAATGTAATTTTATATTTCAGACGTGCTTTAGAAGTGCTAAGCCACGCGTACAACAGCAAGCACCTGTCAGTGGCCAGCGTGGCGCTGCGCCGCTGGCTGGCGCTGGCGAGCGACTGGGAGGCGCGCGCCGTGTGCCAGCACTACGGCCTGCAGCTGCACGACCGAGCCGTTCGCTTTGACAAGGGGAAACTGATGCTAGATGCTCCTATGGTATATTTCATTTGATTTTAACCCTTTGACCGCCAACGTCGCGCCTACAGGCGTCAAAAGTATTTTGTGCCCAGACCGCCAACGACGCCTTAAGGCGACCCCCACTTTTTGAACCTTATTTAAGTATTTTTTTTTTAAATTAGCCCCCACGCGCGATAATAGTCAGTGCATACTCGAAAGTACTCAACCCCGTATAGTAAAATATATATGGGTAAAATGACGGTACAATGGAGTCGTTTGTAGATTAGTAACTGTATAAACTTATAGAGCATTTAATATTGTTGCAGCATACACCGAAAATTCAACTTTTGGACGATGGAAGCGTGAACCTAAATATGGATTATGTCTTCACATACAAATTATAACCATTATAAAGGTAATGTAAGTATATTGTTTAAGCTTACTTTTCCTACTTAACTGATCTCATGTGTTTATTACGTTTTTTCAAGAATTTATCAAATTGTGTTAAAACATTAAAACGAAATATTTATAAAGGAATCCTTTATTGGTTTTACTATTTACATAAGAAAATTCTCCTAATTATGCAATAACTAATTACAATGGACAACAAAACTATCTAATATCAAATGGTTGCGTGGCTCCCAATGTCTAGTTCATTGTTATGAAAAATGGACACTGTTGTGACCTTCCCTAATTTTAATAACTTCATCGGGTCATTGATGCGACCTAAATAATATAAACACATACAACATGCATACAAATGTCAATGGAAACATGTTCATAGTTTATTAGTCAAAAAGTACCTAAAAGTATACAATAATATATTTAATAGTTTCTCATAGAAAACAGTAACAGTAGTACTTGTCGTTTCCAAAGACTGAAATCACAAATGTGCTAATGAATTTCATAAAACAATGTCCGAGTAAATAAATAGATAAATTAGACAGCATGCCATGTGAATACCACACTCTTCAGCCTCTTCATATACAATAACTTGCCAACTACGTGCAGTTATTGACTTCATTTCTAATTCTCCCGTTAATATTCAATAACAGGCTTAGCAAACGACCTGCGATAATATGGTAATCTCATTTTTTCTATTAATTTATCTCCCGCGAGAAAGAGAGACGTATCCATATTCAAGCATTGTCCAGTTTACGCACGAATTAATAAGGGGTGGGGCAACATTGTAGCCGTGCTAGGCCTGGACTACAGAATCTTATTAACTCAAACCGCCGAGAGAAGCGTTCGACCCAATTTATCACAGTAAAGCCTTAATATTGCAGCGTCAAAACAGAATAAAATAACAAAAATTAACGCGAGGCGTCCCGAGTGGTAACTAAGTTCCGCAAAGCTGCAGTGATAGAGTCCCGGTCACGTAACTGTGGCGGCTTCCTATCGCAATAAATAAAAGCAATGCATCTGAATTATGTACGAAACAATTGAAATACTGTATTGTACTGTACTTGCAGTTTCATTTGTTTGGTAAAAATCATCGGGAAATCATCTAATAAATACATTAATATCGCAATTCAACTAAAAAAACGTGATTGATTTCATTAAATACATACTTATGGTAGCACCAAGATGTACAAACTAAATCTGAAGTTAAAAACAAAAACGAGGAACCATCGAAACCTAAAATATATTCCATGAAACATGTCATAACAATAATTTAAGAGCTACGCGTGATTTCATATTCGTACAACACGTTAAAAAGTGATAAACAACTTTAAAACAACAACAATTGTTAAGTATAATAATTTACAATAGATTATAGAGGTATGTTTATTTAACTATACACAATTATTGACACGATTTGGTGAAATCAAGGTAACTAACCGTTGCACTAGTTTATTTTGTTGTCTGTAACAAACGGTAATATTTCACTAAATCGTGAGTTGAACACTGTTGTCTTCTGCCTTTTCTGTAATCACTGAGACCTGTCGTTGTCACGTCAGGCAAGGTCAAGGTACTGGCGTGGAGGCTTGGTGTAGCAGTCGATTGTAATACAAGTTTTTTTTGCATAGAAAATTCAATCGATAATATCACAGCAACTTCTAACAAAATGTCTGAGATGAGAATCCACGAATCCAGCCAGAAAATTGATTTAGCAAGATTAAGGCGAATCGAGTCATTTTTATACCTTTCATACATTCGCACTAGTTACTTAGTAACTGTCAATACGTTTTTCTAATATGATTACATATTTTCGGTTAACAAATAAAATATTAACTTTTGTTTTAATTGAAGGTTTACATTAAAGTAAATCATATTGGAAATTCATATTGCTAATTTAGTTTTACTTAACAAGTTTCATCAAAATCGGACAAGTAATTTTCCGAAAAAAAATTGCTAGTATGTTTGTATAAAATGACCCGATATTTAAACCCGTTAAATAGGGTATTTGACTATATTACAAAAACAATTTATTTAATTACTAAAAGCTACAAAATAATCCTTATGACGTCACAGGCAAGTAATAGAGGCAACAATCGCATGGCAACAGAACTTGTTTGCTTGTTTGTGACGACACTGAAGTTACGTGGCCCCATAAATGTCAAAGGGAGCATTTACGCTGTAGTCTAATAATTTTAATTTCGATTGTCCATTTGTAATACAAATACTGAAAATTATGAGGATTAAATCACAAGATTGCTTTATTATAATATTATAGACAATTTGAGATGGTTTCGTAAAAACAGTCAAATACCCTATCATGTATTCTCACATTTACAGTCCGAGTAGACTTCCTAATGAGAAAGCGTATTTATAAATCTCTTGCCTAACATAAAGAAGTAAACATAACCACGTACACACAACATGTAATAAATAGACACCCCACTTATATTCCAACCTACAGCCGATTACAGCGTAACAACTAACATCCACACTTCACTTGTTATACTGCGGGCTCATTACCAGGGTCCAAGTACCTGGCACGGAGGACATGTGGGCAAGAGGCCAGCGGTGAACGCACACACACAAATGCAGCGCCGATTCATACACGTTTGTTGACGCACACATTGAAGGGGATGAGTGGTGGTACTGCTCGTATAATTGCACTTGTACCTTTAACTGAAACAAAGAATAACATCTTACTATACTAAGCCGAAAGGAGTTCATTGTACTCATCATCATCATCATCAGCCAGAAGACGTCCACTGCTGAACATAGGCCTCCCCCTTTAACCTCCACACTGAAAGACAGCCTGCCTTTTGCATCCACTGGATGCCCGCGACTCTCACAATGTCATCGGTCCATCTAGTGGGAGGCCTCCTTACGCTGCGTCTTCCGGTTCGTGGTCTCCACTCCAGAACCTTTCTTCCCCATCGGTTTATCGGTTCTTCGAGCGATAAATCATCAGCTGTTCCACACATTTTCTCGAGTGTCAATATGACCATTTTCTATGATATGATTTTTCAGCTGATATTTTTTTCGCGATTTCAGAGTTTGTCCCATAGTAAAAGTTGTTCATAATGATGAATACAATGACCTTTCAGCTTGGTACAGTCTAATTATGCGGAACCTGTATGTATATCAAAATAAAAGTGACCCTTGACATTATAATAATCTTGTTCTAAAAATCCATTCAATCATGTTATGATTAATGTTAAATAGGCTCTAAGCCGATATAGAACAGATAACCCAGCAGCGGCCCTGGAGTAGACCGAGAGGAGTGGTCGCTTTATGCGCCAGATAGCGCCGTTTGTAGACAGCATAAAATTTTGATGCGGAAATAGTTTATATCCTAGATTAGCACATGGAATACTTTTTACCCCGGAATCGATTCCTGAGTAGTTTTCAGAAACGAAAGACATCTCAATCTTGATCAAAGCCTAGGGCTGACACTGAGATTACCTATAACATGATTTAGCCTAGAATTTCTACGCTCAATGCATCCAAGAATTGCTTCTATGTTCTGTGTGCATAATGCACAACCAGTCACAAACTATTCTTCATTGATTAAAATAGGTCTCCAGGTAGGCCTCCCACTAGATAGACCGACGACATTGTGAGAGTCGCGGGCACCCAGTGGATGCAAAAGGAAGGCTGTCGTACAGTGAGGAGGTTAAAGGGGGAGGCCTATGTTCAGCAGTGGACGTCTTCTGGCTGATGATGATAATGATTGATTAAAATGAATGAAATTTTCGCGCATTTATTTCATTTTCATCACATATTCTAAGCGTGTGTGGATTTTTGTTACAAATAAAATATTGTCTTGTCTTGTCATATTGTTTGTCTCAGGTTTGCCTCTATGTGCCCCTCTTCCCTCTCTATTATCTACAAAAAAATCCTAGAAAATCCCAGCTAAGCTGATGTTTTCAGGTTAAACAATGAGCACATACCTTGCCACAGGTTATCGCTAGTTGTTCTTAAGGAAGGCGTCGTCAAACAGTTCCAGTTCGTGCGACAGGTAGTTGGCCTTGTTGCGCAGTTTCTTGGCGGAGGTGGAAGCCTCGTCCAGCATCTTGATCGCCTCGCGGACTTCCTTCAGCTCGTCATCCATCTCCGTCGTCGCCTCGTCGATCAGTCGGCACAGGCGCGCGAACATCGTTGATAGTTCTCTGTAACATGGCGATTTGCGATTTTTAGACAATTTTTTTTTTTAAATTATTATAAATAGACTTGCGCTTGGCCGCCAACTCGCCTGATGTTAAGCGATGGTGCGGCCTACGATGGAGCACGCTTGTCTAGAAGAATCCTATTCACTCTCGATTTGAAGACACCCAGATTGTAACTATCGGGGAACACCAATCTAGTTATGTTAGCAGCCCAAGCAGGTAGACAGACGGCTTGCACCCACTTGAGATTGTGTCGACTCATCTATTTTAAGCATTCTACATCTAAGTAAGTAAAGATTTTTAAAGGCAATAAATAAGCTCATGTCATTCTGAGGGAACCTCTACATCGGTTTTTAATTTCTCATAATTTAATATCACCATCGCTCCCTGAACCTTGACTATCTATTTCGTAACTTCGTTACGAATTTTCGTTAGCTTTCTTGATATTCTGTATTTTCCTGCGAGTCCGTCTTTTACAGTATTGTTTATCTACTTTACTTACTATTTGTGAAAACTTGTAATTCGGTATGTAAAGTTTTTTTTTGGTATTTTTTTTATATTTTTATTTCGTAGGTTAAAGTTTTTTTTTTAGATTGCGCTGAAAATTGGAAAATTTCAGAAAACTTAACGACGATTTTACCTCGCGTGTGAAACCGCGGGGCGCAGCTAGTATAAAGACAATGTGAGCCGCATGTCGTGTGTAGCAAGTAAAATCTCGAGTGACTGACATGGATTAATAATAAATATAACCGTCCTCCTCACTCCTACTGTGCTGTGCCCGACAGGGTCCAAATGAAACTATGTACTAATTAAATTTTCATGTTTTTTTACCACCTTGTACTTTATGGAAGCAATAAAAATCTAATCTAATCTAATTATATATGACGGGGGGATGGATAAATGTTCGACGAGTTTTTTAGAGGGCTATCCAGTGTGATAGATGTACTCACTGCTGCACCTGGTGGCTGCAGTTGGCGGAGGTGAGGTCTACAATGAGGCGGAGTTTCTTGCTGGCGTGCGCCACGTACTGCCGCTTGAAGACGCGCTCCTGCGCCGGCGCAGTCCACGTGAGCCGCTCGTACAGGTACAGCGCGCCGTACAGCACGCCGGTCGCCGCGACCACGCGCCACCCTACTGTCTTCAGGAGCTGCCGAAACAAACATTCTGATGATAACGAAACAACAAGATTGCTGAACATCAGGTGTTTTCTCAGAACTCCGTCATTTATTAAATAAATTAGAAAAAAATATTAGAACGGGTTATACAGATTAGTATCATAGAAATGTCATCAAAACACACTACACTACACACGTCAAACACCCTTCTGTTTGCGTCAGAGGTTAAAAAAATAAATCCAAATGTGTGAAAACCACATCTACAGTGCAAGAACCGTTCTTTATGGATCGTCAAATTCGTTTAAAATGCCATAGAATCGTCATAGCGAGATTAGCGAGCGTCATTGTTCAAATGGTATTTTAAAGAATTTGACGATCACAACTCAAATTTGACGTTCGATAAAGAACAGTACTGCATAATAAACGAAGTGATGCTCACCAGTCCAGAGAGCAGCAGGCCACCCATGGTGCCCTGCGAGGTGAGCGCCCCGAGCGCGAACTTGGAGACCATGCCCCACTCCTCCGCGCTGAGAGCACTGAGCACCCCCGCGCCGGCGCCCGCGCCGTTAGACGTCCGAGACGCTTCCATCGACGGGGGCAGGTTGCTTACTGTGGGCGGGATCTGGAAACATAGATAAATAAGATAGATATTTTATTTTATTTCTAAGATTCAGTTACATGAACATTTACACAGCTATAAAACATGAGTAGAAAATTACATAAAGTTATAAAGATAAATAAAGAATGGAAGTTTATACATTAAGGCGCCGTGACTAGCTGACTTTTATGTTTTTGAGGGGGTGAAGCAGAGGAAGTGGCGGCCGACTAGTCCCACCTACAGCGGGGCGCAACGCGTGAATCTCGCCGCAACGCGACGTCCTTCACATAAAGTTGAGATTATATTTTGGAGAGGTTAGCGGAACAAAGCGACACACGTCCGTCTAGCAGCGCGCCTCAGCGGTCTCTGTCACATCGCGTAAAAATAAAAGAGAAGTGAAAAGACGCCGCGGCGGCACGACGTTTCGTTCGACACGTTCGAGCCAGTTTATGATTAAATTAATTAATAGTTCGAAAAATTGAATTTTAATCGATAAATAAAAATTATGATGCTATTTATAACAATATTTCACATCATTCTTGTAAATTTTGTAAAGATTTGTTCATAAATAGTCGAGATAAAATTGTATGCGTTTAGGTCAATTTCAAGGTTAGAGGTTATTTCATGATTTTTTTCTATCGAGAAAAATTATCGGAAACGTGTTTTGGAACTAATGGTCCACTCTGAAATATGATCAAAATTACCAAATATTTTTTTTTACTGCTTTAAAATGAATACATTATCTTAAAAAAATGTTCTGTGAAGCCTTTTTCACTGTAAGACCGCCTTAATTCTCACATAAAAAAATTATAGCGAATTCTTTAAACACTTTATAAACACCATATTCATATTCATATAAAAGATCAGATTCTAATATGCAGTGGCCCCACACTAGGCTCTAGGCCCGTGTTGTGGGAACCTAATTGAATTAACTTTATTACGTTACTAGCGACCCGCCCGCCCGGCTTCGCACGGGTGTAATTAAAGTGCGAAGCCGGGGCGGATCGCTAGTTATATATATAAACCTTCCTTGAAAATGTATCTAACTGATGGTGAAGACCGCATCAAAGTCCGTTGCGTGGTTTAGGAGGAGTTAGCGGCCATACAGACAGACAGACAGACGCGGAAAGCGACTTCAATTTATACTATGTAGAGAAGAGATAGAGAAGTTTAAGATATCATAAGTCTGGTGGTATCAAATGAGTAGGACGAAGGAGAGTGCATTGTGAGGCTACAGAGAACGCGAAGATCTAGATCATAATCTTCCACAACTAGTTACCAAAGATATCTCAACAATTGAAAATATAGCAGTGGAACAGTTTTGCCAACAATTGTAGGTTGTACTTTGTTATTTCAAAAAGCCTGGTTTGAATAAGCTTACGATGGACAATAATAAGGAATGGATGTAACACCCTGAGGTCATAAGTATAACCTTCATAAAGGTCATAAAGGAGTGTAATTTTTTTATATATTTTATTTTCTATGGAAAACAAAGGGCTACTAATCAACACAGTAGACATGTACTGTCTGTATTAGTTAGCAGCATATGCACATTATTTACTGTGTTAGTTAGCAGCTGTGTGTGTTACATCAATTTCTTATTATTTGTTACACAAAAATCAAAAATAATTTTTCACTAATACAAACTTAAATAGTGTAAATACCCAGATACACCAACAATTTATTTGCATATAAACAGACAATTGATTGAATCAGACGTTACATTGCAGAAATTCATCTTCAAAACTGTCACTTAGATGAATCTCTAGTGAATTTCCGCTTTGATGTTGTATCAAGTTCAATAAGGAATAGATTATTTATTCTTCACTTTACAGATCTTTGTTAATGATAGTAATAGAAGTGAGACCGACCTGCGTGTATCGCTGCGGATTGTTGAGCGCCAGCCGCGAGGTGTTCTTGCCCTGGAAGCGCTGGATGAGCGCCGTGATGCCGTACGAGAAGCGGAAGGAGAGGTCCTCCGTGAAGTCTGCGCACAGGTTGTCGCAGTTGAGCCGGTACAGCACCTCGAAGGGCTGCTGGTGCGGCATTATGTAGGAGGCGGCCGCCGCGCGCTTGTGCAGCGGCAGGATCGCGTACATCCGCTCTGTGACAACCACACCAGGGATCAGCGTCAGGACAAGCCAAGCGTTTCACAGGCAGTGGCGTAACTATAGGGTGGCAGGGCTGGCAAAATGCCACGGGCATCCGACCCAAGAGGACCAGGCCCAAAAGACCGCAAGCGCAGAAATAAATTTTTAACATTGCACCTGACCTGAGTTATATTTTAATTAACTTAAAAAAAAAAAAAAATTTTTAAGCTTAAAATCCATTAAAGACCATAATACAAATTCAAATTAATCATTAAGAATTTCAACACATCCTAAACAAAAATGTGTTGATCAATTTAAGAAATCATCTAAAATTTATCAATTGATCAAATGTTATTGGAATTAAATTGTTATTTCATTGTAAATGTAAAAACCCATGCTCTTGAAAATATATTTTTTAAGTATTAGTAGTGTTGGGTAACTACTTTAGTGGTTTATTAAAATTAAACTAAGAACAACATGACGAACTTATTTAATAGGGCCCCCATCAAAAGAATTTGCCACGGGCCCCAAATTATATAGTTACGCCTCGGTTCACAGGGTTTTACTAACATCCTAGAATACAATATGCCTAAAATATTTTCTTTACTAAATTCATGTCAAATCACATACTAAATAACTATATAAAATACCTACTATTACACAGTAAATTCAAATAAATAAAAGTCCGCTGTGCACAGGGCCCTGACCAAAAGTCCTAAAAATACACTAAATAAATAAATATTCGGACATTTTTGCACACACGATCATCTGACCCCAAACTAAGCAAAGCTTGTGATATGGCTGCCAGAGACTGATATCACATCACACACATCAGCAGCCATCAAACGTCCACTACTGGACAAAGGCCTCTCTCTTAAAGAGGGGTGTTGCCATAATCCCCACGCTTGGCAGGCGGCTTGGGGATCGCAGTAAATTCACCGTGTACTAATATGATGCTGCTGCCCTTCCTCCGGTGGTTCTGGTCGCAGTTTTAGGACATACCCGGGTCCTAAGACTGATATACATACATATATATTTTTATATACATACTTAAATAGATATTAACAACCAGATATAGAACAAACACAAATGTTTGTCCTAGGTGGGAATCGAACCCACGCCCCCAAGCTCAGAAGTTAGGTTCAGCGTTCCCCCGCTGAATCACAAGGGAAATCCGCTAGACCAGGAACCAGGATGCCATTGATCACTGTCTCGAGCCAACTTTATCCACGTATGACCATGGGTATGACATCAATCCATCGGGCTGGTTGTCAGTCAATGGGATGCTTATTCGCTATCAGTAACCACTCAGTCAGGGCTCTACTCCACCTGCAGTCACCACGCCTAGCCACGTGACCTGCCCAGCAGAGCATAACACTGTTTCCGACATCCGTGACTTGACCGTCGTCAGATTACCGTATTTCAGACTCGGGGTCTCTGAAGCTGATACCTAACATGGCACAATCCATTGCCCTTTGCGCGGCTCTAATTTTATGCACAGTCTCTTTGGTTCTTAATGATCATCAGCTAGAAGACGTGCACTGCTGGATATAGGCTTTCCCCTTAGAACTCCACACTGAACGACAGCCTGCCATCTGCATCCACTTGATATCCACGACTCTCACGATGTCATTGGTCCCTTGTGGGAGGCCTACCTATGCTGCGTCTTCCGGTTCATGGTCCTCTTTGGTTAGCGTCAATGTTTCGGCACCGCAAAATCTCATGTACAATTTCAACACAAATTCAATTTTACATTTAGCACTAACCTGCCATATCCTTCTGTGCCTGGTCCATCTCGTTGCCAATATCTGCCGAGAGCCGTTTCTTGAGTCGCGAGCCCAGCCCGGACTCCACGTGGCGGTGAAGTTGTTTCTTGTATTGCTCGAGTTGTGTTCGCTCGGTGCGGAATGGAACGTCGTATTCATCTACTAGAGCAGACAGGCGACGGATCTCTTGGCTTAGCGTTAGGGACACCTGCAATGTGAGGTTAACTTGAGTTTATATGTCATCAACATGGGTTGCGTTGCATCCATTTGCGCGGTTATGACAAACAGTATCAAATGCATGTTTTGTTTATGAATACGTTATTCGATACGATACGTACGATATAATTAAGTTTAATGTAATTTTAGACACAAACTTGGTGAAACTTTTCTCAATAGGTTTTTCATAAACAGGCCTTCTAAAACACGCTTAAAACAACTAACTTAACACAACTTAACTTCTAGATTGACAATTGACAATATTTTTTCAAATTTTTCGCAAAAAGAATTAAGACGTGTTAGCATTACCTTTTCAAAAATCTTTAAAGAGGCAGGTAGGAGTGCTATTGGTCTGTAATTGCTTGGTTCTAATTTGGAAGATTTTTTATGTATAGGTTTAACTAGAGCTTTTTTCAAATGGTCTGGGAACGAACCTTCTGTGAAGGATTGGTTGATCAGCAAGTAATACGGTAAAGTTAGTTCTTCAGCGCAGTATTTGATTAGGATTGGCGGTAGTTCGTCAACTCCGTAACTATATTTACTTTTCAAGTTTTTGATTATTAAATATATTTCTACACTCTCGACCATGCGGTTGATCTTGTCCTTCATCTGTCTGGTGATGGTGGTGAGCTGTTCCTCGATGGTGGAGACTTGTTCACTAACTAACCTTGAGTTCTACACTCTCGACCATGCGGTTGATCTTGTCCTTCATCTGTCTGGTGATGGTGGTGAGCTGTTCCTCGATGGTGTAGACTTGTTCACTAACTAACCTTGAGTTCTACACTCTCGACCATGCGGTTGATCTTGTCCTTCACCTGTCTGGTGATGGTGGTGAGCTGTTCCTCGATGGTGGAGAGTTGTTCACTAACTAACCTTGTGTTCTACACTCTCGACCATGCGGTTGATCTTGTCCTTCATCTGTCTGGTGATGGTGGTGAGCTGTTCCTCGATGGTGGAGAGTTGTTCACTAACTAACCTTGTGTTCTACACTCTCGACCATGCGGTTGATCTTATCCTTCATCTGTCTGGTGATGGTGGTGAGCTGTTCCTCGATGGTGGAGAGTTGTTCACTAACTAACCTTGTGTTCTACACTCTCGACCATGCGGTTGATCTTATCCTTCATCTGTCTGGTGATGGTGGTGAGCTGTTCCTCGATGGTGGAGAGTTGTTCACTAACTAACCTTGTGTTCTACACTCTCGACCATGCGGTTGATCTTGTCCTTCATCTGTCTGGTGATGGTGGTGAGCTGTTCCTCGATGGTGGAGAGTTGTTCACTAACTAACCTTGTGTTCTACACTCTCGACCATGCGGTTGATCTTGTCCTTCATCTGTCTGGTGATGGTGGTGAGCTGTTCCTCGATGGTGGAGAGTTGTTCACTAACTAACCTTGTGTTCTACACTCTCGACCATGCGGTTGATCTTGTCCTTCATCTGTCTGGTGATGGTGGTGAGCTGTTCCTCGATGGTGGAGAGTTGTTCACTAACTAACCTTGTGTTCTACACTCTCGACCATGCGGTTGATCTTGTCCTTCATCTGTCTGGTGATGGTGGTGAGCTGTTCCTCGATGGTGGAGAGTTGTTCACTAACTAACCTTGTGTTCTACACTCTCGACCATGCGGTTGATCTTGTCCTTCATCTGTCTGGTGATGGTGGTGAGCTGTTCCTCGATGGTGGAGAGTTGTTCACTAACTAACCTTGTGTTCTACACTCTCGACCATGCGGTTGATCTTGTCCTTCATCTGTCTGGTGATGGTGGTGAGCTGTTCCTCGATGGTGGAGAGTTGTTCACTAACTAACCTTGTGTTCTACACTCTCGACCATGCGGTTGATCTTGTCCTTCATCTGTCTGGTGATGGTGGTGAGCTGTTCCTCGATGGTGGAGAGTTGTTCACTAACTAACCTTGTGTTCTACACTCTCGACCATGCGGTTGATCTTGTCCTTCATCTGTCTGGTGATGGTGGTGAGCTGTTCCTCGATGGTGGAGAGTTGTTCACTAACTAACCTTGTGTTCTACACTCTCGACCATGCGGTTGATCTTGTCCTTCATCTGTCTGGTGATGGTGGTGAGCTGTTCCTCGATGGTGGAGAGTTGTTCGTGCAACACTCGCTGTTTCTCCACTTTAGTCATCTTCTGGTCTGTTGCTGTGTTGTAAACCTGGAACGTAAGCAGTTTAGATTGAAATTTTTATATTAAACTAGCGACCCGCCCCGGCTTTGCACGGGTTTAAGTTTTATTAAGTTGTGTTAAGACCGACGACATAGTGAGAGTCGCTGGCATTCAGTGGATGCAAAAGGCAGGCTGTCGTTCAGTGTGGAGGTTGAAGGGGGAGGTCTATGTTCAACAGTGGACGTCTTCTAGCTGATGATGATGATGATGAAGTTTTATTATAAATATAAACCTTCCATGAAAAATTATCTAACTGATCGTGAAAACTGCATCAAAATCCGTTGCGTGGTTTAGGAGGAGTTAGCAGATATACAGACAGACAGACGCGGAAATCTTATTACCCATATATAGAAGCGCAACCCATACCAGTAGATGGCGCTTTTCTTTATTCTCTTGCGAAATGTTGCGAAACTTGACTGCGATACTGGCGCTACGGTAATTTGTAGAACCCTTTCGTACGCCATCAGACTGCAGGGCTTACGGAAGTTCGAGACAACCTATATAGCACGCTCAGATTACGGTGCCATCTAAGTTTATAGCGTTTTTAGGCAAATTTCCGAGCTACGCTCTAATGTTCCGCTATTGTCTTTCCTCTTAGTCTATCTTCCTTGGTTTTTGTTACCTGTTCAAGCGCCTGCATGACGTCACCGGCGATGTTCTTCCCGCGGCGCGAGTGCTGAGCAAACTTGGTCCTCACAGCGGACTGAGAGATGCACTCCTCGAACCGACGCTCGAAGTCCACAAACTCGAAGTACCGCACTTGGTGACCGTCGGCTAGCGTCGGCGCTGCAACGCAAAAAACATTTTATTTATCCCACTTCTGATATTAGCAAGACAGTACACGCAGAAAATAGTAAACACCAGTCAAGTGTGAATCGAACTCGTGCACTGAGGGTACCGCCTCAAAAAATGTTTTCCTCATTCATCATCATCATTTCAGTCATAGGACGTCCACTGCTGGATATAGGCCTCCCCCATCGATCTCCAAAAGGGCCGGTCGGAAGCGTCTGTCCATCTTGTGGGTGGACGTCCTACGCTGCTCTTACCGGCCCGTGGTCTCCATTCGAGAACCTTTCGGCCCCATCGGCCATCTGTTCTGCGTTATGTTCCATCATTCAGTTAGATATATTTCACGCGTGCGCGACTCGCACTTAGCCGGTGTTTATTATTTGTTTAATGGTGTGTACTATAATCATGTCAAGTTTGACACTTGTATGTATTACAGTTTTAACCCTGGAACAAATACTAAAATGTTAAAAAAAACTTATTTTTTATTTATTTATTTATTGAGGTACACAAAACAGGATACAGTCATAATAAAAACTAAATTAAGTGTGTTGACAATTGTGAACTAAACTTATACTAACTTATAGATATTATTATTATTTATTAGTTAACTTACCGTAACGAGTTCAACTGGCTATGTTTGGGTGGAAGCGTAGGTAACAATAAAGTGTCAAGTAGAGTAACTCACATGTGACAGGTTTCTCCCGCTCGCGCATGCGCGTGAGCAGCGCCTCTTTGGCCGAGATGAAGAATATCCGCTCCTCGGCCTCCTTGGGGGAGCACACCCGGAGCTCCCGCGACAGGAAGTCTACGCAGCGGTTAGCATGCTGAGTGCGCACCTACACAATACACTTTACTAGTGAACGACATTTCGAAAGGGCAATCTGAAATTTCATGAATTTCATGAATTTGAATTTTCCAACTTAGGTGAAAAGTACCACCTAGGCCTTAAGGCCTAAAATACGTTAGGTATCAGTGTTTTTTTTAATAGTAGATAGGCTTGCACTTGGCCGCCGTCTTGCCTGATGGAAAGCGACGATGCGGTCTACGATGGAGCACGCCAGATCGAGCGATCATAGACATCCCTTCTAATGATTTTTTTTCCTCAGACACAAAAAGAGGGGTGTTATAAGTTTAACGTTACACACGTTACGTCTGTGTCTGTGTCCAAACGGCTGCACCAATTTTAATTGTTTTTTTATTTGATAGGTAACTTAATCGACTGTTCTTAACTGATTCCAGAAAATCAGTTCCGGTGTTTAAAGATTTCCAGATCTTTTACCGGGAGTTTTTATGAAATATCAGTTTATTAGAGAATTAGTTCTTTGCAAAAGAAAGGTGCAATATCTTTATTAATTTTTAGTTGGCGAGATGTCCTTGATTATTTGCAACTGGTAAGACGACAAAGTGTAATATCGCATCCACTAATCATCCACTGTTGGACAAAGGCCTCCCTCTTAGAGAGGGGTGTTGCCATAATCCCTATGCTTGGCAGGCGGCTTGGGGATCACAGTACGTTCACTGTGTGCTAATAGGACGCTGCTGCCCATCCTCCCCGGTGGTTCTGGTCGCAGTGTTAGGACATACCCGGGTCCAAAAGTGTAACAAAAAAGATAAATTTACCAAGACATGGCAGTTAAAAAAGGCACTGATTGTCTGCGTAATCGCGACACCTCGTTAATCGATTTTACTCACACCATACGCGCGAGCGAGACGGCGCGATTGCGAGTGTTAGCTACGTAATCAGGCAGAATTTATGATTGTCACTTACTTGATCTAAGTATTCCGGCTCTGAAGCGGAGGCGTCCCATCGATTGTTGAGTATGAAAATGTTCGGTTGCGATATTTTTGTCGAAACTTTGTGGAAGAAGTTCTTTTCCTGAAAACATGTTTTAAGTATTTGAGTAGAGCTACTTAAATAAATTGCGAATTTATTTCTCAACAGATGTCAGAAAGTTATGCAAAGATATGGTAAGCACAAAGCCCATCACTATTTTCTCCCAATAGTATTAAATTTGGGGATATGGTGGAAGTATTTCTACATAGTGTGGGCATTACCTAGTTAGTACTCAGGATTACCTAGTTCAGGCTCACTTGTTTTATAGACCTAATTAAGTTTACTTTATGTTTTGTATTTTTGTCAGACCTTTTTATATTTTTGAATAAATTATCTCTACAAAGTATAAATTGAAGTCGCTTGCCGCGTCTGTCTGTCTGTCTGTATGTCTGTATGGCCGCTAACTCTTCTTAAACCACGCAACGGATTTTGATGCGGTTATCACCATCAGTTAGATACATTTTCAAGGAAGGTTTATATATATATAACTAGCGACCCGCCCCGGCTTCGCACGTAAATTACACCCGTGCGAAGCCGGGCGGGCGTGTCGCTAGTGAATTATAAATTATGAATTGCAGTGACCTTTTACTGTGTCGATACTTTTGGATGATGGCATTACAACCCAAATTTATTCAAAAAGAGAGTAAATATAATCGTTTTTTTGTGGGCAAGAGTGTTCCATCTTTGGCTTCATCTTTGCTTACCATCAGGCGAAGTGGAACCAAATGCCACTGATTGAAGAAAATAAAACAAGACACAGGCACCGTGACCATGTCAAACTCACATTGACCATGTCACACTCACCGTGACCATGTCACACTCACCGTGACCATGTCACACTCACCGTGACCATGTCACACTCACCGTGACCATGAGCGTGGACTCTGCGTTGGCGACTAGCACGAACACGTCCGCGTCGAGGCAGTACTGGTCGATCCACTCGTCCAGGTTGGGCGTCACGTCCACTCCGGGCGAGTCCACTAGTACCACGTCGTCGCGCAGTAGTGCGCACAGCTCGCGCGGCCAGTACACGTGGACTAGCGCCTTCTCTTGCAGGCGGGAGTCGCATAGCGCGTGACCCAGCTGGC
The DNA here is from genome assembly GCA_932305915.1 of Agriopis marginaria. NCBI lineage: Eukaryota > Metazoa > Arthropoda > Insecta > Lepidoptera > Geometridae > Agriopis > Agriopis marginaria. The sequence goes on from OW029919.1 coordinate 2,042,644, forward strand.
TCACCGACTGATCACAAACAACAATAATAGACAGATTAAAGCAAATTTTATACAAGTGACCTTCTTCCTCTCTTTTTACTAAATAAACAAGGATAAGTCGTAAACACTTCAGAACATAAGTTAGCCAACTACTTTTGCGAAATAATTTTCTTTCTACTTTAAGCCTCTATTTCATTGTCTTTAATGACGCGTCCCGGGGTCATGTCGGTGAAGTAACAAGTTATGTTCTAAAATATTATCCTCTGTAGTAAATTTTGTTTTTTTGAAAAGAATTAATACATTTAAGTTTGCCAGACGCCTAACTTTAAGGCCGTTTTGTACGTAACGGCAAATTTAAAAAGCCAATGGACTACACCCAGTCAGAATAGCTTACAATAGTTGAGTCTCCACTCTCATAACTTGGTGCAGATCGTACCTGCACATTCTGTTTTTCCTCGGAGCCATCAGTACGCAAGAAGGCTTCGTCAGTGTCGGAGCCCTCGACCTGCAGGAAGCAGTTGGTGGTGTGCCCGATGCCGGAGGGCAGGATCTTGTCGTGAAGCATCGCATTGATCACCGTGCTCTTGCCGTTGCTTGTTCTGTAAGCAATACCGTCACTTCTGAAGGATTTCCTAAAAAGCATGAAAGCAGTAACCAGAGAGCAACAAAAGCACCATTTCATCTTATACACTTATAGTGTGGCGTATGGATCATATTATTCAACGCAATTCAGGTACATATTCCGACTCGACTAGATAAGAAACGGAGCACAACCCTTCAACAGAAAAGATACGCACACGCCCAACTCAAATCAGGTGCTCATTGCAGATTAGCCCACACTGACACTAAACTTGACCACGCTGATAAGTAGATTGCTAATTTACCACAATTTTTACTACCATCATCGAGCGCAAATATTGTTTGAATAAAGACTGGCTGGTACGACGGCCCACAGTCGCGCCGCCAGCTGAATAAAAAAAAAAGAAATCAAATTAAAACGCGCGAACTACAGCCCGCGCTTTCGTAAATTTTCATGCAAATTTCATTCAAATGTTAGAAATTCATGGTTTGCTCCCTTATGTTACAATCTATTATTACATCTATATATGAATCCATAGAAAAGATGGACATAAGGTTATGAAATTATAATAGTGAACGCTTTAGGACCATGTTATTATGTATTGTTTGCCTAAACAGGGCTCCCAAGGTTACTGTGTAGCCTTTATACTGGTCATTATGTATCGGGTTCAAGGATAAACATAATAAATTATTTAAGTCTAAATTACAACATTGTTTCTGCTAAGTAAGCATTAAATCCTGTACACATCACAAGTCTAGCTAACATAAATGCGTTGCCCCTCGATTAATTTTAATTGTAGAATAAAAACTGGCTCAATTGAAATTTAAAAAAAAAAAAACTCGTTAGGTCGCGTCAGCTAGTTCTGTACCCAACTTTCGACTGTAATCCTAACTAATGTTATAATACCGTAAGTAACTCTGTCTCTGTCTGTTTGTAAGCTTTTCACGACTAAACTGCTATGCCGATCTTAACGAAATTTGGCAGGAAGATAGTGTGCATCATGAGGATGAACATAGGGTACTTTCCAGTACCCTGTGTTCTTGATTTTCCAGTTTTTCCGCATTACTGAGGGGCAGTAATGTGGAAAAACTGGAAAATCGCGATTAACGCCGCGGGATTCAGCTGATGCTTAATAACCAGAAAAAAATACTTTCATGACCATTTAAAAATATTTTTATTTTCAGTTAAAAGCTGTTGTAACTAGATTACGTCGAGTAGTAGACTAGACCTTAAAAGTCATATTTTTTTCTCAAAGTGTTTTATTCTCAAAGAGTATTAGTGCCCATTTTTCTATCGGACAGCCAGGGCAGGCACGAAAAGGCGACACTGTTTCATGGTCGACATTTTGATGGCCGTACGAAGCCCTTTGATTCCACTTTTATTGTGCGAACCGCTAGTAGTGAAATGTGCTACCAGAATGTGAAAAATGCCTAAATTAATGCTAATGCTACATTGGATTTAGGCATTTTCAGACAGATGTTATCTTATTAGGATCTTGCAAACAATCTGGGTGTCTTCAAGTCACGAGTGAATCGGTTTCTTCTACGCAAGCATGCTCCATCTTAGACCACATTATCAACGAGGTGGCAGTCAAACGCAAGACAATCATTAAATAAAAAAAGACATGAAATACCATGTTTGAGATAAAGTATTATGAGGATGTCGTAGGAATATGTTTACTATTAGTACCCTAGTCAGGTAAAAATAACCTTAAAAATAGAAGTAGAGATGAATTACCTGCCAAAGAAGGCGACTTTCATGTGATCCCGCTTAAGCACCTCTCGTATGGCTTGCACCTTAGACACGTAGCCCTCCACATTAGCCACATCTTGTGCTGATGCGATACCATTCTCGCCGGTTACAGCTGAAATTATAAGAAAATATCAATTATGTGTTAATAAAAAATAAGACATTCATATACAACAGCATGCTGGCCGGTAGCAGGTAGGCTAGATTGCCCTTACATAAATCATTGTTGCAGCCTACACTTTGCACACTGCACACAATAGGACCTAATTAATTAATGTAAGGGTAGGTACTGATATGCATGACTATTACTTTGACATAATTAATTTATTGTATAATGTTGACATTTTTAGTTTGATTATTTTAAATTTCAATTGGTAATAATTATTATAATATAGTATAGGGCTTGTTTACTATATGCATGTATAATTTTTTTCTATTCTAGGGGTATAGGGTTCCTTATCCAAAGTCATATAATTGTGGTTACATTCATAGTTTGTTTTTTAGAATCGAAGGGTACGTATAGAAAAATTCTAATGAACAATGCTCTGTGGACTTCAAATTTCAGTTCAGTCAGAAATAAAGTTCCAGGTCCCACTTTGTCAGCATACAAGCAATTCTTTAAATTACTAATTACAAGAACAATTGGTAATGAATAATGTCAAATAATAATATTACTAAAATACATGTTCAATTTATTCAAAAAGTTTTTCATTTAAGAAGTCATTTATGGGATAGTATGCTTTTTGAAACTGTTTATATTGCTCCAGTCACGAATTGGTCATAGTAATTTAATATATATTATTGATGCAGTACAAAATACACTTTATAACATACTAGCGACCCGCCCGCCCGGCTTCGCACGGGTGTAATTTCCATGCGAAGCCGGGGCGGGTTGCTTGTTATACATATATAAACCTTCCGTGAAAAATTATCTAACTGATAGTGAAAACCGCATCAAAATCCGTTGCGTGGTTTAGGAGGAGTTAGCGGCCATACAGACACACAGACAGACAGACGCGGAAAGTGACTTTAATTTATACTATGTAGAGAAGAGATAGAGAAGACTAGCGACCCGCCAGCCCGGCTTCGCACGGGTGTAATTTACGTGCAAAGCCGGGGCGGGTCGCTAGTTTTATATATAAACCTTCCGTGAATATGTATCTAACTGATGGTGAAAACCGCATCAAAATCCGTTGGTTTAGGAGTTAGCGGCCATACAGACAGACAGACAGACAGACGCGGAAAGCGACTAGAGACAATGTATCTAACATTATCATCATTTTCACATCTATTAACGAGACTCAATTTTGGGAAAGTACTTGATTTTTTCACGAAAAGGGCGACTTTATTTCTTCAAATCACGAGTGAATCGGTTCCTTCTAGGCAAGCGTGCTCCAACGTAGACCGCATCATCGCTTAACATCAGGCGTGATGGTGGTCAAATGCAAGCCTATTATTTATAAAAAAAATATTAAAAAAAAAACTTTGCGTATGTAAATACATAGAAGGGTCATTACTTACTCTTTTTCTCTTAAGATTATCTTTTCCTTTCTTATTGTTTCACCCATTTTTTTTTGTATTTGTTTATTTTGTTGAGAACATTAGCAACATTTTCCGTACTACTATTATTTCCAGCCAAATTAATAAATTAAAATAGACTTCTTTGCACAAATTTACTATTGCATGCAATACAGTTGTAGAGTGGTTGTTTCCTTAAGTTTAAAACTAGCTCCAACCATTCATAACACTACTTGTGCAATACTGCTAGCTCTGAGTTATGTAATACTTACATTTATCCAGTGGGAACAGTGAGTAATTCAACTTAAATTGCTCACACACTATGGTTATTTAAAGCAACCTTTGTTCATATTTTATTCTATGCAAGTAACTATGTACAAGTATCTCAAACAGATTAAAGTAGTATCATCACAGAAAAGTTTTTTTTTGTTTAAATTAGAACGGCTGTCAGGCATTTTTGTTAGAAATTTGTTTTAGCCAGTTGCACCCATATAAATAAAACGTCAGTCATTCGAAATCAGTTAACTACTGTGATGCGGAGTTCGACGCGTTGATCTAAATAAGAATGTTCAATCAAGGTTCACTCATAATAGCTGGTAACAGATTTTCCTTCTCATTTCCGTTGTATTTACTTCTCTTTTCTGTGAGTATCATAAGTGGTAGTGATAAATTATGTTGATGTATAGTTTAGATGAATCTTTGATAAACAAGACATTCCTGATTCACCACTTAGATATTGCAACAACATACATATTTGGTAAACAACAGATCAATACAAGGTACTTTATTTTCTTTCTCTTACAATCCTACTAATATTATAAAATAGGAAAGTTTGTTTGTTATTATTTTATACCATAACAGTAGAAAATTTTTCTTTTTTCACAGATCGCTAGAAAAAAGCAGGGTGCTTTTAATCCCGAGAAATGGTATGGTAATTGAAATGTTGATAGGAGTGAAAATGTGGCACATAGCTAGAAAAATCGAGGAGTAAAGTAATAACACTTAGATGTTTTTGGTATTTGAAAGATTTCAGATTTACAGCACTAATATAGTGACCATATAAAATTGATAAAATAATTCTCGAAAACAGGATACTTACTGCCACAAGTAATTGTAATAAAATGAAACCTTTGCTAGAGGAATGAGAGTCATAATAGAAAGTTGAATATGAGCCAAGTTTCTAGTGCCGTCCATTTTGCTAATGCTATGCATGATGTCATAATTTGTTTAGTAAACAAAATTATATAAGGCAGGAAAATGCCTTTGTGGTCAGATTCAAGAAAGAAACATGATAATCAAATGTAAAAATGAATTAAAAACCCCATGAAAGTCCAATTAGAAGTATTCAGAAAATATGTAATCTGTACTTTCTTATATAGCCCTTTACAACCGGAACTTTTTTTTCAGATTCTGACTGTGAAATCTTTTTACTGGTTTTCGGCTGTCTAAAAAGCCTAAAAAAAAAATTGAAAAATCCTAGGTTTATAGTTTACTGTTGTTTGTTGTTTACGATCGACGCCGAGTGCGCACGGAAAAAGTGAAACGTTTGGTGCCAATTTTTTTTTAAATTCAAACTCACTCTCGTATCAACCCGAGTGTAAAGGGTTATGCTCAGAAGAATATGTATCTTCAAATCCAGTTCTTATAACTATCTTTATAGAAATGTTACTTGCTTGTTAGTGCTGTAAACTGAGTAGCCCTGTATGTAGCGACTGTGCTGTCTAAAAGCCTCTAAAGTGGCTAAACAAGGCTCAGCACACATATTAAACAGTACAAGTCAAACTCACCATGCATAAAAGTAACAGCATCTTTGACATAATCATCAATCTCTACAAATATGTCATTGATCTTCTTCTTGGCCCTGACAAATATCTGCAGCGGGGAGTCCACATTGGCCATATTGATGCGCGCCGAGCCGTTGTTCATGATGGACACATTGTGGGGCCCGTCGCCGGCCATCATGGACATCGTACGGTTAACATACGCAGCCATACGGGAAGGAAAGCACGCTTGTCGTTAGGTGAACCTTATGGCGGACAATGACAACAATAAGTCACTGTACCACTTCTACTAAATAACATGCACGGTTACAACTGCAACAGAAACATAACAGGCGTTGAAAAGTGAAGGCGAGTGCAAAACATAAATACAAGAAAAAATCTTTAAAGGCTCATCTTTGATAGAATTTTTTTTATACCTCAGTAAGAGTTGTTGCTAATTCTAGTGCAGGGACAAGTTGCTGATATTAACAAACGTGCATAACATGTTATAAACCATTGCTTATATATTAGAACCATGATATAAACAAATAATTGATTACAAACAACAAAAACATTGAAATGAAGTGAGTACAAGATGGTAACTGAGAAACAATTGCTAAGACTAAAGCACTCAAGTAGATTTTTGCAACAAAATGTAACAGGAGAGATGAGCATGCATAGACCTTGTAAAATTTTGTGATGCAGAGTGTTAAAGTCAGTTTCACTAAACAGGTAGGTATATTGAACCAGTCATAAAGTTTGAGGTTATGCTTAAGGGTCTTGCGAAGTAAGCGCAGGGAGTTTTCTTCTTAAAGAGGGGATGGAAAGGAAAATATGATATGAAGAAAGTAGAAAAAGCAACACATCGAACAGAAGAAAAATCAGAATGCGAATACAATGCACCTTATCTCGTTGCATCATCGAATGCGATACACATCCCTGTAGTCCGAGCCGCGTAAAAATATTAGTACACTTTATTTAATGTTAAAAAAATATATATTATTTTTTAGACCGATTCGAGACGTAAAACAACTGACAGCCGCTAATAATAAGTCAAAATTTTATTCATGACCAAAATCATCAATGTATTCACTGAGGCAAAATTAGGCCGTTTCGTAACGTTTATACGATTCTTTTAGCTTACCTGAATACTTTAAAACATATTTATGTGCATTTTACTTTCAATCACTTTCAATTAGCATTTATTTTCAGTAAAATTTACCAGTAAAAAATTTCGTAGATATTTTTTTGTTTTCTATTTTCTTCAATTTTACATAGTTCTCAAAATTGGTTTTCAATGTCACTGTCTTGTATTCTGATTGGTCACATGTTGTTAGTAATATCCTTTGGACCAATCAATGATTTTTGTTCACAATTCTAGCTTTTGCATTAATTTGCGTTTTGATTCGATTTCAGAATAATGTCATTCATTCTCAAAAAAAACCGAGATGTGGAAGTAAATATGTCAAAAAAATCTGCAAGAAAGTTTATTACCGACACAGATTACCGACATGTGAAATAATCTTCCCGACAATCTTTACAACCATCAAGTTTTTACGTAGAGGGAGAAATAGCCTATGTGTTTTTACTATTTAGTCGGATTGATTTGGTTTGGGTAATATGTATGGGACGAACCAATATCGAAACGTAAGACATTGAAAACCATAGACAACACAAATTCTATGAGAGCGTTTTGTTAGTGCTATGTGCTATACGTTTGATAGTGGTCTGATTTGAATTTTGTTTCTTATTTTGATACATTACCTTCAGAAATTGCGTCCTAAAATTGTAGCATACCTAAAGTGCATACTTGGTCCAATTTATTTTGAAATAGTTGGCATGTATTGATGAAAATTTTGGATTTTTGAGAAATGAAAATTACTGAAAATCTAAGCTGAAAATTATATGCGTTTGGTTAGTAGAGAAGCAAAAGCGCGGAGCTATCATGTCAGCTGTCAAAAAACTGTCAAATTAAATGGCGGAAGGCAAGTGAAAAACGCCGCTGTTTATTTGAGGGAAATCCAAAAGTTGTTGATTGTTGAGTTTTCTTTGTTTAGCTCAGATAAGTTCTACATAATTTATGAATAAAACTAATATTCCAAAACAAAAATGTCTCGTTCTGTGCGTGCGGAAACAAGAAATCGTGTAAAAGATGATATTAAAAAAGTCATGCTTGCTGTTGAAAAAGTTCGCCATTGGTAAGAAACTCGAATTCTGAATAAACAATATGAGGCTCATGCCTTAATATTACTTATCGGAAATCTATATTTGCAGGGAAAAGAAATGGGTGACTATTGGCGAGACCACCATGAAAATTTATAAATGGGTGCCTATTTCTAGTAGCGAACAGAAAAAGAAACATGCGGCGAAACGTGAAAATAAAGAGAACACTTTGACTCCCAAGAAAATGCACGACTCCTCCAATTCAAACTTCGGGATGGCTGAAGACTCCAACACGTGTAAGTAATGAACTTTCACATATGAAGTAACCTTGATCCATTGCTCTAGATTTTATTCGCAAATAGGTCAAGTGTAGAATAATTTCTATGGTTATGTATGTGTATGAATGTGATCTTATTCCTATAGCTCCGTATAAAATTCAAATATTATTTATTTCACATGAATCAATAAATATTGTAGGCTCTAGCCACCAAACTGAGCATTATCTTGGTGGATCATTCCTTAGAATTTTGTACATTTTTGTAATTGTTAAGAGCAGATTCAGTAAAATAATTATTCTGTAATATATAACATAAATAGATTACAATTAATTGTCCTGTCATTATTCAATTTACTAAATTTATTTAAATTGAATTGTTATAAGATAGGTGGAGGTACCCATTATTATCATCATTTCTCCATATCTATCCAAGTCTATGTTGAACTAGATACCTACCAGCTGAATGGGTGTTTCTGTTTAGCAACTTTTCACATTATGCTACCTAAAGAAAAAGTATTAAGGGGTTTTCTGGTTTCTTTGTGGGCCATTTATTCCCATTATGTACCAGCCTTGTCTACTCTTTACCCGATGGAGTGCCAAAAAGGATGCCTTAGTAGTTTACAACTTAGTTTCTATGGCATAGGGGCGTTGATTAACTTTGTAAAAGAATTACACTACTATAAACCTATATGGCCTGAAGGCATTGGTTAACTTTGTAAAAGAATCACACTACTATAAACCTATATGGCTTGAAGGCATTGGTTAACTTTGTAAAAGAATCACACTACTATAAACCTATATGGCGTGAAGGCATTGGTTAACTTTGTAAAAGAATCACACTACTATAAACCTATATGGCGTGAAGGCATTGGTTAACTTTGTAAAAGAATCACACTACTATAAACCTATATGGCGTGAAGGCATTGGTTAACTTTGTAAAAGAATCACACTACTATAAACCTATATGGCGTGAAGGCATTGGTTAACTTTGTAAAAGAATCACACTACTATAAACCTATATGGCGTGAAGGCATTGGTTAACTTTGTAAAAGAATCACACTACTATAAACCTATATGGCGTGAAGGCATTGGTTAACTTTGTAAAAGAATCACACTACTATAAACCTATATGGCGTGAAGGCATTGGTTAACTTTGTAAAAGAATCACACTACTATAAACCTATATGGCGTGAAGGCATTGGTTAACTTTGTAAAAGAATCACACTACTTTAAACCTATATGGTGTCAAGGCATTAGTTAACTTTGTAAAAGAATCACACAACTAAACCTATATGGCATGAAGGCATTGGTTAACTTTGTAAAAGAATCACACAACTAAACCTATATGGCATGAAGGCATTGGTTAACTAATTAAAAGAATCACACTACTATAAACCTATGTGGTGTGCAGGTATTGATTTACTATGTAAAAGAATTGCACTACTGGGTCATTCCAGCGAAAGTGACACCATGGGTAAAAAAAACAAATTATGTAATTTATATTTGAATCAGTGAATAGAATACAGACAATAAACTAATTTAGAGGAAATCAACAGCTTATTTAAAATAAATACTATTTTTCCCTTATTTTTCTGTTCATGAATGTAGCTGTAGTAGGGTTATATGTGGTATGATATTTTTTTCTTCAAATTGGCAACTCTTTTCTCTGTCTTTTATATGTCATTTTAAAAAACTAACTATCCCAGAAGAAAATACAATTCACGGAGCTTAAAACAGTGGTAAACGATTTCAAAGAAACATTTATGGTGAGAAGTTGTAGACATTCAATGAATCGCTAATCTTATGTCCCACCCGTCACTGCAAAATATGATTTTTGTATTCTAACTTGGAAATAAATGTAACTTATTGTTTTTTGGCTTAGTAAAAGTAACAATTATGCTAAGGGAAATTGTTTTGTCGTGGTAGGGCATTGCTCAAGTGAATATGCATAGAAATATTTGTGTTTGAAAGTGTGTCCCACCCGTCACAAAAACACGAAGAACAAAATTAAACTTCAGTGAATTAGAGTTTAACAGTGTTATACTTACTTTTTCTGGTTATTAGGCTTATTTTTTTGTTAATTACTTTTTAAAGAAATGAATACAGCCGAAAGAAATAGAAAATCAATCGAGAAATTAAAGAAAATGGTGATAAATTGAAGTCTTTAATAAAAAAGAGCATATAAGATACATTGGATGAAAAAAAACTATAAAATGTACAAATAAAAACCAACACCGCTTTATGGTTAATATCCTGAACACTCGTACGAAGCGCTTTGATCCCACTTTTATTGTGCGAACTGTTAGTTACAATATAGGTGTCTACAAATGTAGAAAATATTTTCATATTGAAGAAAATGATACGTCCTACATCAAAATATCTTAAATTTTAAATATATTGTCAGAACCTATCATGAAAACGCGCATGAACAGATTGTTTTACGAATTCCTGAATCCTATTGATGTGAAGAAGATAAATTGGTTATTTCAATTGTTCATCACGTTTTTTAGGCTGTTCTGATAATTTTTTACTTATTTTAGTAAGATACTTAAGTTAAAAATTCAGTAAATCGGCATGTGAAACAAATAAAATGCATTTTATGCATAACTATAACTCCTCAGTTGTGACTCGTCCCACCCGTCACAAAATGCTGTCCCACCCGTCACAAGCTAAGAAGCTCATTTTCTTTAAAATTTGCTAAGTTAAATAATGTTATTATAATAATAAAATGGAAGTTACATATTCCAGTAATAACATATCAAAAAACTGCTGAACAAAATATATATACTTTGTCTTGATTTAGAAAGCGAAGCAATCAACTCAGATAGGTGGGTGTCATGAGTGTCCCACCCGTCACAGTTAAAAAACTACAACTATAGGGTGTCTAATGCAATTTAGATTTTTTATGTAATTCGTTTCGTTTAAAAGCATTATCTGGCTTAGTTATGTTATCATTTTAAACCTGTTTACATTAATGGTTAGGGAGAAATTACTCAAAGTTTCAGAAAAAAGGAGTTACAATGTCCCACCCGTCACTTTGGAATGACCCTACTATAAATCTATTTGGCGTACAGGCATTGATTAACTTTGTAAAAGGGTCTATAAACTTATATGGCATGCAGGCGTTCATTAGTGTTGTAAATATGGTGCTAAGCCTGAACAATTGCAATTTTCCTGGAGAGCACTATTACTGCTAATCTATTAAAGTTTAGAAAAGTCTATATAAATAAAAATTTAATGCTGTTTATTGGTAAGCGCGTCACATGAGAATGGCTGAAATTTAAAAAAAAATATGTATTAGTTTGATTCAAATTTTAGAGGAACGAAAAATTTGAGAAAAACTGAAGTGTTTTTTCTATGGGATTTTTTGTGAACATCTACAACAACAAAAAAATCTATTGGATTTCAGAAATGTATTTAATTTTGACAGGACAATGTCTGTCTGGTCAACTAGTAAAAAATAAAAGCAGTATCAGTTGTAATGCTGGATTCACAGCTGCTTGTTGTCACCCATGCTGGTTGTCTGTTGCCCAGAGCGCAGACAAACATGAGGCGCTAGATCATAGTTTCAAGCAAAGAGGATTGTTCCGTATGGGACTGGCCTCAATGTAGATCCCACCCTCCGTAGTACGGGCTACTCGCACAGGTCTCCTGCACAGTTGAGAAAACAGCCTAATTCATGAAGTGTGCGAAGGAATCATGGCCACAGAATGATTCATAGCTACTTAGGAAGTGACTTCAACATTCAAAAATATTAAATGATCTCTTTTTATTTACAGGTTTCTCAACAGTGAGCGACTCCCAGGGCCCCACCGAGTTCACGTCGACACACTTCTCCGAGGATTCCAACTCGCAGAGCAGCGGCACAACCACACCCGCCAAGCGGTTAAAAACTGACTGAGGCTCACTGACACAGTAAGCCTCTTACTACCTCTTTTATCACACACCAAGGAGCCTAACTCAAGGACTATATTCGTGGCTCTATAGTGTTTCGCAAGGTGTTGACTACTGATTACATATTTTTGTTGATTTTTTAATTGTGAATTTTATGCAGTGTGCTGTGGATTTTGTTTTATAATATTTGCATCTATTGATGTTGGGTGCATGACCAATGTGTGCGTTTATGAGCAAAATGTCTTCTTAAAACCTTATTTTAGTTACACAGGGCTATGCATATAGACTGTATTAAGCCGAAAGGAGGTCATTGTACTCATAATTAAGGAAAAACTTTTGCTGGACAAACCCTGACATACCCTGAAAATATCAGCTGTACCATAGAAAACGGTCATTGACACTCAACAAAAAGTATGAACGGCATTTTTTTCCGCGATTTCAGTGTTGGTCCCATATAACAGTTGTTCATAATGATGAGTACAGTGACCTTTCGGCTTAGTATAGTCTATATGCGTAACCCTGTATTGTAAATACATTTAATATTATGACTTAATTAGATAATACATTAACTGGAAATTTTGATTTATCGTAAGTAGAATTAGTAAAATATAATGAAATAGTGAAGTTTGTGTGGAGTTGCGCAGTGCAAATGAAATGTAGCCACTGTTTGCTCTTTATTTATGATTGCCATTTACAATCCGAAATTAATGACGAAATTGGAGTAATAAAAATATTATGATGTAGGTAAGTTACAATTTTAATTGGAAAAATTAAAAATGTTAATTGTAATAAAAGATAATAATTAACACAAAGGTTTAGTTTTAATCGGAGTCCAAAGTGTAGGTGGTCTGCTGTGAGCCAGATTGTGCTGAATCATGAATTGAATACTGTTCAGAGGCCAGTTCTTCAAATTCGTGTATTCCAAGTAGGTTGGTCACAAACTCACTAAATGTGATGTCCTGTAGAAAGTAAAAAAGCGTTTTTAAACTTGAGGCTATCTATGCTGAGATAGGATAGGCGCGTTAAGATGTTTAAATGCAAATGGCAAACTGCTAGTTTGTCCGGCCTAGCTCAGGAACATGCCCAACAGAACTCTTAGGCTGATTTTACAGTCACGCTGACTCGGCGCACGTAACGCAGACTGTTGGCGCGCGTAACTATCAGCATCGAGTCTTTCAGTCGCGCGCCGGTAGCCAAAGAGAATATAAATACTACGTACCGGTAGCCGCCAAATACAGTCACAATGCTTGTTAAAAGAGTTGCGGTGCTTCCTCGTATTCAAACTATTTAGTCCAACTGGTTTGACCATGAGGAAACACCGAATAGTTGTACGGCCGCGCTCGGCTCATCGCTGAGTAATCAGTGTAACTGTAAAACGGTTCCTAGTAATGTTGTATATTCAACAATGAGCGCCGACAGTCGGCGTGGCGTCGCTGTAAAATCAGCCTTACACGCTGACATACATGATAGGCGGATAATCGGCTGTCGCGTCACTAGCTGCAAGCCCCAGGCAAGCGTCGGTATAGTCGCTGACCATGCGTTATTTGCATTCACAGACCTTTATCACGATAGACACCGCGTGTTCACCTACTTTTCATTACTGTGGCCTGTCTTAAGGTGGATCAATGCTCCAACTAGCACGCCGCATAATCCAATTTCTATCACTGTAATGCCAGACTCGGATCAAACAAGGGAGATTGGTAATATGACGTGGCGGGGTTCGCACCCGTCACCTTGCTATATCTCCTAGGCCATCTGGCCTAAATCGGGCTTGATGTCGTTAGTCAAACTCGCCCAGTACCCAGCGATCTTGCCGCCCTTTTTTTACATGTGGACCACTAGTTCATTGGGTGTTCGCTACAAGATTCTTAGTGAGCGTGGAGTAAGTGAGCCGAACTTAGTTGTTGCCTTAAGCGGTATAGTGATTTTATTTAATGAAATGCAGAGAAAAAACACAACAAAGTCATATCTCGCTTGTTTGTCTGAACTGAGATGCCAGACGTTATTACAAAAATGCTACAGTCAACTGTATAAACTCTTAGAAAGCAGTTGGCCACTACCACTAACATTGCTCTCGTAACGGCATACGAACTACAAAAAAAAATCATCAAAATCAATTCAGAATTGTCGGAGTAATCGCGTATAAAAAAAACAGTAGAATTGATGACCTTCTTTTTGAAGTCGGTAAAAATGCGGCATGCTTGGTGCTCATACCTAAATAATAAATGTAACTTGAAAATTCCACGCTCTAGCAGTCGCCTCCTCAATAGAAAAACATTCAGCCTCTCATCCTGTCGAACAAATTATTACCAACACTCACCAATGTATCGAATGTCTTCCTCTTACAATAACATTTGTAACGATTTGGATATTTTTAATACTACATCAGGCAGTATCAAAAAACATTGTAATTTAAGTAGTCAAATCAATCTTTAGTTTAATTTAAGTAGTGTTATAAGTAGCGTATTAATTATTATTGCTATTGTATTCATTCATGTGCACGCAGTGTTCACTTCTAGGAGGTCGTACATTGCCATATTTATATGTATTTAAAAAAAAAAAATTTAAAGATGTTACGGCCAGTTTAGTGAACCAATAAAAATAAAATAAAAAAAATACCAATATAAAACTAACGTTGGATATGGCCCTGGGATGCTCACCTCAGGCAAGAAACTGAAGTCATCCCCAGCCATTGCAGCTCTGTCTTCAAAAGTTTGACTGGCAAGTATTGACAGTAAATAGCACGATAATTCTCGAGAAAAATGTTCACCTGCACATAAAAGGTAATTGAGGATAAAGATAATGTAGTTTATAAAGTGCCACAAGCAGAATGCAGCAAATGTTCTTGTATTCTAGCCACTAATGCCCTTACCATGTTCTTCGAGCATATTGATGAAGTCATCTCTGGATATCTCATACGTCTCATTGTTATAAGAAGCGAAGTGCCTGAAAGCATTTTGGATGGTTCTATAGCTGTCTCCGAAAGCCGGCCGGTGGTTCAAATAAAGTTTTACGAATTCTTCAAAATCGATCTCGGTGGCTGGCGATCGCAAGTACACTTTGTATTTCGCTTCGACGATTAGGTTTTCGACCTGAAAAATGAGCAACATTAAGCACGAGCTTCGCTTTCCTAGTTATTAAGTTTGTTTATTTGGAGAACTCACTTCATACTCCGATGGGAAGTAGCCCAGTGTTCGCATCAGGTCCGGCAGCGAGTCTATCGGTATATAATCCTTCACCCGCCGCATAGCTGGTGAGAACGTCCCTTGGCATAGAATCTGAATGTAGTAGAACAAGTCTCGGATCTCCTGAAACAGCCAACCTGGGCGCCCGTTCTCGATGAGACAATAGTATGGATCAAGATCGGGTCCACCACTTTTCGTCGTCGAATCCGGTGCTCTGTAAGAAAAGAGATCTGACCAACCTCCGCATGATCCACTACTACCATACTCCTCCCTTTCGTATTATCTACTACCATCATAGTAAATTTTTCAGCTGCTCACCTGAAATTAGCAGCCCACTGGCTCATAGTGCAGTCTTTAGCGCCAATGGTGAATAAAATTCCCATATCTTCCCGGTAACATCTTTGCGTAATCTGCAGATTTTTTTTATTTTTTTATTTAAATAATTCCTTGTGAAAACAAGATTGTATAGCAGAACACTGAACTGTAAATAAGATGTTACCTGTACTGGATGTGCAAGCAACCCTACATGCTTCCAAGGGTTTCCATCTAAACACATTTTCTGCAAACCGATGACATTTTTCGTCGCGAAGACTAAATACTGTAATTCTTCGTCTTCTTCTTTCCTGGAGATCAGCTGCATCCAACGCACAGGGTAGTCGTAGCGCGGTCCCAGTACCGTCGACAGGGTCATGGTCGTTGCGTAGTTTACGATTTTGTATTTAAACTGAACAAAAATTGATCAAATAAAAAAACAGAAGTGGGATCGATTTCACCAAATGTTTGTAAGTGGACGATAGTAACCTCGTTTGTTGCCATAAGGATCAAAGGCAAATCTGTTCGGCACTCCTCAGGGTCTAAACCTTTAGGTGTCTGCCACGCTATGCCCGCCAGAGGGATGGCTGTCTGTTCTACCCGGTCCAAGCTAAACACTTCCAAGTATTCCTCAGAACTTTTTCCTATATCATACTCTGCCATGGCACGATCGGCCCCCAAAGACACTAATTTATATTCCCCGTCCTCGTTCTTATGGGATAAGAAGAAAACAGTGGAAATATCTTTGTAATGCGCACGGTGCTTGCCGATGAAGACCCATTGGAATCTGGAGCAGTCGTAGGTGTATACGCAAATTGTTCTTCCAACGTCCTGAATAAGATATTTGAGATTAAACTGTAGTGTTGTTAATTTAGAAGAACACTTTTTATAGAGTTAAATTTATGTAGTTATAGTAAAAAAAAAAACATAAATACATTGCTTACAGCGAACGCTAGTGTCAAGGAATCGGGGCTATAATTGATTTCTGTGATCTCATAGCTGGTGTCTTTTTGTGGAATAGTAGATACGATGTCGATCGTAGTCGGTTCCAAAAATATCAGTTCTCCTGTGTTCAATCCACAGGCTAGATGCAAACCTGCAACAAAAATGAGCATATTATGTTCATATGGAGTTATCTGAGTTTCAGGTTGAAATTCGCTTATCTTGATCTCGAATGTTGGCTTAAGCTCGCATCAGATATGACAAAGACAATTCAAAAATGTATCTACCCGAAGGGGAATATTTCAGGCATGTCACTGACAACTGCGGTATTGTGACTTCAAAATTGCATTTTATAGAATCATCTTTGGGAGGAATAACGATTTTGTAGTGATCCCTGAGATCCAATCTCGCGAATAGCTGGTGCTGGACGAAGTTATACATGTCTACAAACCCGTCTGCATATCCGATGCAGACAAACGGCCTGAAATACGAAGAATACAATTTGATAACGGCAGTTACGTAGTCCAGACGTAGACAGTATAATCATATCCCAGAATTTACTTCTCCGGGTGTACAGTCAGCGACAAGGCTTGCGAGATTTTGGTATTCAGAAAGATTACAAGTTTTTCTGTGACAAAGTCCGCGAATCCTACGCCTCCATTGTTCGTACCTGTGACAAAATAAAACTCTAGTAGTAGAAGTCTGCGATAAGGAATACACCTGACTTGTATTTTGAGAGAAGACCTTACAGACTATAAAATCCCTGATGACGAAGGTCTTTCCGGCAGTAGTGGCGTCGTCAGGCAGTTTTTGCTTCAGCAGCTTCTGTTTCAAGAATCCAGTCAGCGGATCCACTTCAGTCACTACCTTCTCCCAACATGGACATGCTTTTTTACCTAAAAAATTACGTAGTTCTAATGGCACCATACTGATCCACATAGGTTACAAATAAAGTTAGTTGTTTATTAGTACTTACGGCCTGCATGAAATTGGAACCATAATTTAAACTTTTTTACGCGACAGCCTAAGAAAGACGGTAGTTTTTCGCGCATACATACATATGTTTGTATATTTATTTATATTACCTCTTATAACTTAAAGGCTTGGGCGATTTTGATGTGTGAGGTGTCATTAGATTTTTCTTCATGCCGAGTGTCATCTCTATTCTCTACATAGTATAAATTATCGTTTTGTATTTTAGGTTTTTAGATGGGTTGGGCTTTTGGTTTTTAAATTATACTTTTTAAAATATTCACTTTGTTTGAGAGGCCCTAATGGCTTCTTGGATTTGTATAAGAACACATATAAAACCTATACCTATCGTACCGACAGTGGTTACTATATTCTACTTTAGGTTTCTCTAAGTTAGCAGTATTTTAGTTTAACAACTTGTTCAGAACTATTTGGAGTAAGAAGGTAACATGAAAGCACATACACTGTGGGTCAAAGATCTGGTAGCTGCGCGGCGAGATGTTAAAGCCGAGCCCTCGCACGCTGTCCACCTGGAATCCGTGGATCCAGTACAATAGTTTCATCTGCTCGTCGTAGAAGTGGATCTCTCCCGCGTTGTTGCCCGTCACTATCACTCTGTGCACGATTAAACCATTTTGCAAGATCGTTCTCCAACGTTCTCATTCTTTATTCTAGGTACCACCGACCGCATAGCTACTTAAAAACGGTGCTCACCCATCGACACTCTTCAATACGTTAATCTTGTACTTCTCTATTTGTAGAACTTTGACGTACTTCAGTTTGTCGTAAGTATCGGGGGCCGCATCGTCATGGTACTCCAACGTGTACCCATAGATCAACACGCAGCCTCGTGTGCTCCCGACCAGCACTTGAGAAGTATTCTCCACAAAAGTAAAGCAGGTCAGTCGACCGTACTCTATGTGCATAAATTTCTCGACCTTTCTGAGTTTCAGTTCATAACGATCGGTCTCTTTTAGCAAACCTCGTTCCATGACAAAGATTTTCTAAAGGAAAATTAAATTATTGTTTATTTTTTAAGTACCAAGAATCTACAGTTTAAATTATACTGACCCCAGCTACGCCTATCCAGATATCATGTTTCGTCAGTAATAGGAACTGTATTGTGTCGTACGGATTGAATCCAATTTCCAAAACTGAATCTTTTGCTAATCCCACTTCCAGTTTCGCTGAAATAAATTTTACCAACTTAGCTTTTTATCGGAACAGCAGTGCAAGTACCGTTGTTTATCGATCGTCAAATTCGATAAAATTTTAAAGAATCGATCATACCAAGTAATGATCAAATGATATTTTATCGAGTTTGACAATCACAACTGTCAAATTAGACTATCGCGATCGCTAAAGAACGGTACTTGCACTGCAGAATAGACAATATTATATAGTACAAGGTTCAATAAGAATGCAGTAGTAGACAAAAGAAATCAAGAAATCATCCAATTACCGTGCGGGGTGTCATGCCCATATGACCACATCCACCAATACAAGGCTGTTTTGTATGTATCAGGGTAAGCTAGAGTCAACAGAAACTTGGCATCGGCGCTCAGGGCGACCTTTGCAAGCTTGTTCGCTCCGTGGGGGTTGAATAGCGTCTTCTGCGGGAAGTAGTCTGTGGCGTCCCAGATGATGATGACGTTCTCTGACCCGGAGTCTGCGGTCACCAGCCAGCGCCCTCTCGCACATGACGCTATGCATGTCACTAAGTGACGCTAAAAGAAATCACTCACTTTATAGGGTTCCGTACTCAAATTGTAAAAACGGGATCCTATTACTAAGCAAATGCTGTGTCTGTCCGTCTGTATCTTTCGAACCATAATAGATAGCCAGTTGCAATTTTCACAGAATATGTAATGTTACGGCGGATTAACTAAGAAATACTAAAAAAGTATTTCTTAGTTAATTAAGTATTAGTTAGTTAAGTATTACTAAAAAAGTCAAAAAGTATAAACGAAAGGTCCCCATACAAAAAAACGTACCTATTTTTGTATTGCCTCTAATGTAAAAATAGTCTGAAGTATAACAAAAAATAATAAATAATGGCCAAGTGCGAGTCAATGACAAGTTTCTGTTCACCACCGGTTCTCGAGCCGACAACCAAACGCAAGCCAAAAAATTACTTAATTTAAGAGGGGGCCTCCGAAATTTTATGCTAATTTGCCATGATATTCTAACTAAACCAAATATCCTATCAACGTAATAATTGATATATGTGATTTTTCAATTCATTTTCTTTCCGGCACTAAGACAGAAACATAATAGCGAGATATTTACTCGATACTTTATTGTTTTCAAAAAGGTGCCTTTTTGCTGATTTTTTTGATTTTTTCTTGGATAGAACTTCAGTCACATATCTAAAATAAATACTCATCGAAGGAAAATATAGTTTGTTTTCCAGTGCTAAGACAAAATTTACCTAGATTAATTAGTACTCTCATAATAAATTATATTCGATTTGAGACTTACGTCCTTTAGTTCTAAGCAACTATTCGGTCAAACGGCAAGTCCGATATTCAACCTTATTCTGTTGCGCTTTGCATCTAAATGGCGAAACATGCTCCGTTCAACCTCAGTACCGCACTATGCTCCAACGGGGAAGGACGCACGCGCTTGCTATTCGCCTAGATTTATCTTCCGAGTGCGATTATATCAACACCTACTGTATTTTCAAACAATGGATAACATAAAAAATCTATGGCTTGAACGCGACCATTTGATGCGGCAACCAAGTGTTGCCAATGACCTAGAGCACAGACTAGGTAAAGCTACTATGAAAAAATTACAGGTATTAATAATTATGGATACGACTAGGCCATCTATCATTAGGGCATCTATTATTATGTACGCTCGGTAATATAGTTACAAGAGTCTAAGTGTTTCGTGTGGAGAGAGAAAGAGAGAGAGAGACAGTCAGAAAGACTACTAAAAATCAAAATTATTAAGTAAAATATAATTTTCGTTGAATAAAAAAAAAAAAAAAAATTAATTTTTTTTTATTTTTTTTTATTAATAATTTCATAAATTTAATGAAATTTAATTAAATAATTCATATATACTTAAATAGATTATAGTTATTAACAACCAGGTATAGAACAAACACAAACGTTCATCACATAACTGTTTGTCCTAGGTGGGAATCGAACCCACGCCTCCAAGCTCAGAAGGTAGGTTCACTACCAACTGGACCAACGGGCTTTCGCGTGTTTCGTTTATTTTAGTATAGTATAGTATAGTATAGCAAAGTATAGTATAGTATAGTATAGTATAGTATAGTATAGTATAGTATAGTATAGTATAGTATAGTATAGTATAGTATAGTATAGTATAGTATAGTATAGTATAGTATAGTATAGTATAGTATAGTTTAGTATAGTATAGTATAGTATAGTATAGTATAGTATAGTATAGTATAGTATAGTATAGTATAGTATAGTATAGTATAGTATAGTATAGTATAGTATAGTATAGTATAGTATAGTATAGTATAGTATAGTATAGTATAGTATAGTATAGTATAGTATAGTATAGTATAGTATAGTATAGTATAGTATAGCATAGTATAGCATATCATAGCATAGCATAGCATAGCATAGCATAGCAAAGCATAGCATAGCATAGCATAGCATAGCATAGCATAGCATAGCATAGCATAGCAAAGCATAGCATAGCATAGCATAGCATAGCATAGCATAGCATAGCATAGCAAAACATAGCACAGCACAGCACAGCACAGCACAGCACAGCATAGCATAGCATAGCATAGCATAGCAAAGCATAGTTTAGCATAGCATAGCATAGCATAGATATATTATATAGATACATAGCATTTTTACAAAAATGACCTCATACGTACTGTTTCTGAGATAATCGATGGTTTTTGAAAAAAATTACGAAAATTTTCCAGATTTTTGCGCTTTAATATTTTGAAAGGCATTCTTTGCACAAAAATAGCCGAATTTGGGCTTATCAGACGCGTCTTTTTATTTTCTACACACGTGTGTTTACTGTGTTTCTATTTTATTATTATTTATGCCTACCAACTAAATAAACACATTTTTTTTTTTAAATATTATTTATTTCCTGAAATTGTGAGAGTAGAAAGCCAAAAAAATAAATATAGTCTATTTATTACACCACTGAATTTTTTGTGTTGTTTTTTTTTGTTATTTTTAACATGAAATTCCGGTTACGTAATTTCAAACCCAATTTGGGGTTTTTAGGGTTAGGTCCTAAAGCCGAGTTTTTGAGTTTAACGTCTTCGTCTGCCAGAAAAAATGATGCCTATGACGTCAGATTTTTGATTGGACCTTTGTGTCCAAAGTTATGGACCTTCAAAAAATCGGGTATTTAGGGTCCGCCTCGCTACTTAGTAACTCAAGTTACTATGTACCTACGAGTCTTAAAATACTAAATGACCTATCGTTGGATAGCCAGTGAAGCTAACTATTCTTGCCTGGATTGACCTGGGACAAAATGTTTGAGGAGCCGGGTATTTCAGGTTGTCAAAATCTTAAGACCTAACTTAGACTATAATATAAACTAAAAACTAGAACTAGTTATATTTCCTAAACCACAGCCTTAAAAAATCTGAAAAAAAATTACTATAATTTAAAATGAGCTTTACTACCTCGAGCCAAAATTTGGGCGTGGTAGGGGGTGTTTTTCACCCTTCTTTATTTCTATTTAAATGTATTTCTCACTGATTTCATAAGTAAAAATCTAAATATTTTTTTGTAATTTTTTTTGGGTTAAAGGTCTGGTTTAGGAGATATGACCCGGGATCGGGTACCCCGTGCCACGAGGTTTTTGGGTTTTTTGGTCTTATCCCGGCAAGTTCAACCTAGCAAAGCATAGCATAGCATAGTTCAGTTTAGTTTTATTTAGGTTATTTCAATTTAATTTATATACTTTATTATTTTTATATTGTAGAAAACCTAAAAATAAATTACAAATACAATTTTGAAAAGTGAAATAAACAATTTACGGTTCTGCGCGCCGCGACCGAACTCAGCTAATCGCCAAAACACCAAGTACACCAACACTATGCTTATCCTGTGTGTTATTGCTCCTTGCCGCTTTACAAGGTCGAGTGCGCGAGTTGTGTACACTTTAGCTGCGCGCGACTGCCGCGCTGCCGTGGTTGTGTTTCACACTAATGCGGGTGATGCGAGACGCGCGGGTGAAATCAGAAATTTTTCTGGCCTTATACCCAGCCTTAAGCATTAATTTCCAAATAATGCCTACTTATTTTATCAACATATCGAAAGCGCTTAGGGTACCTAACTGAAAAGTTTCTCCAATATCCGACACGCACCGCGCCAACCCTAGGGAGTAGGTAGGTAGGTACGTTTGGTTTGGTACGTATCGACGTCGTTGCGCGTCCGCTGAGTGAACTATCAGTTCCAACTTAAGCTATAACTATTCATACTAGCTAATCTGAAATTGCCGTGAATTTAAGGCCGTGGTAGCCTATTTGGGAGACCGCTAGACTTGAAAGCGTGGGGTCGCGGGTACAAACCCCGGGCCCGTACCAATGAGCTCTTTGGAGTTTATGTGCGGATTTTCATACCACTGGCTTTCGGTGAAGGCAAACATCGTGAGGAAACCTGCATACGTACGGAGAAGGAATTCAATGGCGTATGTGAATCCACCAACCCGCACTGGGCCAGCGTGGTGGATATGGCTCAATCACCCTTTCGGGGGTGGGCTCTTAAAAGGCTGATGATGATAAATCTCAAATTATTGTATTTCAATCAAAATTTACAATTTCAAATGTTATTCTCACATGGCCTTGAAGAATTCTCATCTGGTTAGTAGACCAGTTGTAAAGAACCCCACAGTAGGACGCTGCGTAAAACGCTACCGTGCTCCCCTGGTCATTTAGGTTTATTACTCCTGGCTTCGGGTTATAGCCGTAAATCCATCTTAGATTCTGGAAATCATTCACACGTTTATAAAACCTAAGAAATCATAAGTGGTCCACTAATGATTTCTTAGGTTTTCGCTATTATAAACTTTTTGGTTATATTGTACATTGTATATTAAATTTCTTGTTTATTTTTTACCGGACTTATCACTCAAGCCCCCCGTATTTTATAGCTTGTGTGTGTATAAGGAGTAGGTATACCTAGTGAATTAGTGATGTTAAATGTATGTTACATTACTGCAGATTGGATTTGGTGGGGATATTGGTGATATTAGCTCGATAGTCTTGTGTTACTATATCTATACGATAAGTAAGTACTTGATACGCCAACTGGAAACAGAGGATGGAACAGCTACTGGACGCTGTATTGGTACTTAGTTTGAACAAGTCTTACGAAAGGTGTTGGCTTGTGGTGGTAGTCGCTGTATTCAGAGTGCTTCCTCAGCTGGGAGAGCGAGAGACTGTAAAGTCGTCTCACGTCCACGTCGCTGGCGACGCTCCCTCGGATGTTGGGCAGCGAGTGGAACTTATCGAAAGGATTTGCTAACATTCTCGAAATATTTCAAGAATTCGAGCCTAGCCGTTTAATTTCAGCTGACGTTAATGATTGACGTGAATCGTCATGTCAAATGTCCTCAGATTGCGATTTGAGGAAAAAAGTATAGGTACCTACCCAAAGCCTAAATAGGCTGGATGGGTAAACTAAGTACTTGTCTTGTTATCTGTACTATACTAAAACACTGTTTTAAATTATTACGGTTGTTCACTAAAGTTATATGATCTTCCCGTGAACATGGTGCATGTCATCATCATCATCATCATCAGCCAGAAGACGTCCACTGCTGAACATAGGCCTCCCCCTTTAACCTCCACACTGAACGACAGCCTGCCTTTTGCATCCACTGGATGCCCGCGACTCTCACAATGTCGTCGGTCCATCTAGTGGGAGGCCTCCCTACGCTGCGTCTTCCGGTTCGTGGTGCATGTAACTGCGCCGAAATATCGGGAGCTCATTCCACAACCTTACCACGGTAAATATCCCGTAAATAATCATATAACTTTACTGTACTATACTAATATTATAAAGAGGAAATATCTGATTGTTTGTTTACATTGAATAGGTTCCGAAACTACTGAACCGATTTGAAAAATTCTTTCACTGACGGGAAGCTACTCTATCCCCGGGTGACATAGGCTATATATAATCTATACCCGTGTGAAGCTGGGGCGGACCGCTAGTCTTCTAATAAAAAAGATGATTCCTTTTATGAAACAAATAAAGACGATATGGAAGTCCTGCTAATATGGAAGTTGATGTTTTCATAACTATGATGCTTGAGTTAATAAATACCATGACTCAGACAATATTATTAGCTTCCAGGCGCTTCCTTTATCTTAAAAAGGGATGCAGTGCAGGGCTAAAGACCTTCAGCTTAGGTCGTTAACCAGATCCACTCATAAGTTATGATTCACAGAGTAGTTGTCTGTACCTATATCTCGAGTCAAAGGTCACCACTCTGCCCGACTATCGCCTGGCCGATATATTTAGTCGGCTTCAGAATGCAAGCCTGTCGTCACTTAGCTTGGTTCCTGTGCATTATTGGATTCAGTGCAGTGACATGTAAATCTTTATCGCAGACCATATTTTTGGAGTTAAACCCACCTACACCCGAGGAGGTAAGGCTTGACACTACTGCTAGCTTACTGTCACTACTACACTAGGTTACTACTCGGTTGTGCATACTTTTTTTACTGTAAGTTAAGCCCGTTGGAGACGATGCGTAGTTTCTGCAACGAGCTTTAAACCATATGGTCCCGATAAAGATTGACCAAATAACTCAACGGAGTAGGCTGGTAAGGCTGGTACATTGATGATGAAAAAATCTAATTTATATGTGTTAATCTAGGGTATAATTATAGTATCTACCTCCATGCCAAATATCTATCAAATCCATTCAGCCGTTACTGAGTTGAGTACAGACAAATATACACATTTTTACACAAAGTTTCGCATTTTTATTTTTGTGATTTCTCAGAAAAATAATTTCTAAGATAGTAGGTAGGTACCTTGTTACCTAACTCAGCCCTTGCTCTAAGCAGTCTTGAGTTGAGAATATTGAGATAACTACAGTTCAGCTGTGTAACGTCCCGATACGATACTTCCGTTTAACTCGGTAAACAAATGTCAGCGCCCTTGAAATTATCTGTTGTACTGTCTTATTTTTAACCCCCGACGCAAACAGAGGAGTGTTTGTTTAACGTGTCATAGAACGTGTATCTCTGGGTCTGTCTGTAGTCATTAGCTCCCAAACGGCTGAACCGATTTTGATTTAGTTTTTTGTTTGAAAGGTGGCTTGATCGAGAGTTTTCTTAGCTATTATTTAGCCGACTTCAGCCGTTTGAAGATTATCAGCTGTCGTATTAGGCGTTTTTAAGATATTTCAATTTATACTTGTATTATTGTTAGCTTGCTTTCCTGAAAAAATATGGCTACATGTCTGATGATTCGTACGGGCCGGACTCGTCATCGTTCACTGCGCAATCCACCGCGGAAGCTGTCAAGAAGATGCAAGAGTTTGCTGGTCTGCCACAGACGGGAGTGCTGGACTCCCAGACTAAGAAGGTACTACTATAAAAAATCAGTCTTATAAGTAGACTTACTTAGATCATCATTATTCGCATCAGACTTCTGCTGGGCTGAGACCTTTCCTGAAGTGCCTAAGTCTCATCATCATCATCAGCCAGAAGACGCCCACTGCTGAACATAGGCCTCCCCTTTAACCTCCACACTGAACGACAGCCTGCTTTTTGCATCCAGTGGATGCCAGCGACTCTCACAATGTCTTCGGTCCATCTAGATTCTAGTGGGAGGCCTACCTACGCTGCGTCTTCCGGTTCGTGGTCTCCACTCAAGAACCTTATTCCCTATCGTGCAAATTTTATAGCTATTTCGGGGACTGTGGTTCTTCGGCGAGTATCCACGTTCCGGATTTTATCACGCAAAGAAACTGAGCACAGCTCTCTCAATTGCCCACTGTGTGTCTCTTGAATTTTTCTAAATGTAGGTACCTACTTAACTTATTTGAGTATCTTCTCATTTCAGCTGTTCAAAAAAAAGCGTTGCGGAGCGAAGGATATCATCAGTGGCACATCAGCAAGCAGGAGTCGCCGATACATCGTCCAGCAAGGATGGGACAAGAAAACTATCACTTACAAGTGAGTTGAAATCTCTTTCATAAGCAGACCCTGCGAGAGTTTTAAAGAGTTTGTTGTCCATCTTTTAGCTGGGTTCATTTATGCCGTTGCTATTTTTATGGACTATTTACATCTCAGTTGAAGAACCGGCTCTCGGGCGGCGGGTGTAAGTGTATAAATTTAAAATAATGTCGTCGATTCGTTACTTCTTTACCGCGTGAAAGAGGAACAAACAAACACACATTCAGATTTATAACACTTATACGAAAACCTACTAAACTTTGCACAGGCGTAGCCAGGTTTTAGTATCTTCAAGGAAATTTAGGATAGGTCCGAAACGGATCCATCCTAAGCTCTCACCCTTGGCTCAACTAGTAGAGCCGTTTGGTGAAACCCGATTTGAAGACACCCAGATAAACAAGTCTTGTTTCATATGAACTTAATCATAATCTCAATTGCCCCCTTAATTCGCCCCTGTCGTAAAGTCCTTTGTTAGCGGACTCTACACCCCATAAGGAATCTAACTACAAAATTCAGCTTCATATGAGTTTTTGAGATTTGATGAGCCAGTCAGTCAGTAGGTGGTACTTATTTCACTTTTATTATTACCTATAGATTAGTATGATAAGCTTCAGCCCACGGGTAGCTGAGGTAGCTTAAAATTGACCCATATATTACAGGGTGAAGAATGGATCTAGCACCCTGGGCAGGGCGCGCGTGGAGGAGCTGATGGCAGCAGGGCTGGCGGTGTGGGCACCGCACGGGGGGCTGCAGTTCACGAGGGAGGACTCCGCACCTGCTGCGGATATTACGGTGTTCTTCGCTAGCGGCGACCATGGAGACGGGTTAGAGGATATGTTTAGATATACTAGTTCTACCAGTACCACTTGGACAAACGAGCCATCAGTGAAAACAGGCGCACCGGGCAGTGTGCAGTGCAGCGGAGACCCGCCGCCCATACAACCATCATGCAACGATTTTCACAAAGTGTTTAGAAGGTCTAAGTGGGAAACAAACCTAGTGACGAGAAATGAGTTTCATAAGTGTAAGAATGGTGTTACCTAGTAGGGACTTTTTTCAGGGTGGACGCAAAAGTAAAATGTTATGCTGGCTGTACATTCTCGCCAAGACCATTTAGCCCACAGACTATGTAAAGCTACTCGACTAATTTATAAAGAAGCGCGCTAATATACATTTTAGTGTGGCCCTTCGTTAATTGATCTGTCGGTTGATAAAATAGTGGTCTCTACAGGTTCCCATTCGACGGCCCGGGGCGGGTAGTAGCGCACGCGTTCCCTCCCCCCTTCGGCGCCATGCACTTCGACGACGACGAGCTGTGGGGGGACAGCGCCGAGGCAGGGCCGGACGAGGACGCTGACGTCACCGATTTCTTCGCAGTCGCCGTGCACGAGATCGGACACGCGCTCGGGTTGAGCCACTCGAGCGTGAAGGCTTCCGTCATGTACCCGTACTATCAAGTGCCGGTCGAGACGCTGCACATGGACGACATACTGGGCATGCAGGAGCTTTACCGTAAGTGTTCCATCTTCGACCACAGCATCACTTACATGCCATAGGTGGTAATCAAGCTGATGGGCCGCCTAATGGTAAGCTGTCACCGTCGCCTATAGACACTTGAGACACCAGAGGCATGACAAATACGTTGCCGACCCTTTAGGACTGTATTAACTCTTCTTTGAAGAATCCCATGTTGTAGCCTCTCGGAAACAGCTCATTCCAAATTTTGTGGCCAACTTCTGGACCAGAAATTTAATGTAAATCGTTCACGAAACATCAATTCGGTTTAGAGCTCTAAACATTATGATTCTACGTTTCTAATCCGTACGGTCAAGGATTGGATCAACCTTCCGGCTTCTGTTGTTCCTGAGAACAGTTTCCCGAGATATATACTAAAAATCTTCGTGGTTCACTTGATCGAACTACGCGATCGAACCTCGCGGCCGGAAATAATCTGGGCCTTTTTAAAGTCAGAGTGAAAAGGTATCTTCTAAGTCTGCGTGCTTCATCTTCGACCACATCGTCGATTACCAACAGGCGAGAGAGCATAGTCAAACGCGGACCTATTTGCGATAAAAAATTGTAATATTTTTACGCGATTTTAAATAAGACTGAACGAGGCGGCCCTTGCGAAGCTAAGAAGCCGACTACTGCAACTAAAAGAAACTTTTTTGGAAAAAAAACGGAGGGCCGCCCTAAAATCTCGCCCAAGGCGCTGGTAGTGCTAAAACCGGCACTGTTTCCTCCTTCCAGTAAAGAACCAGCGGTCGTCGCCCGAGGACACGACCGACTCGCTGTCCCACGTGCCGCGGTTCACGAAGGCCGGTAGCGACGAAGTGGACGAGAACTATATGCCGGACCTGTGCATGACCAACTACGACACGCTGCAGGTCATCAACGGGAAGATCTACGTGTTTGAAGAAGAGGTGAAGCATGTCACACTCACTGCGGCTAGCAACGTAACATGCATTGCGAATTCTTTAAACACTTTATAAACACCTTATTAATATTATTCATTCCTTATTCATATAAAAGATCAGGTTCGAATATGCAGTGGTACACTAGCCTCTAGGCCCGTGTCGTGGGAACCTCATTGAATAAACTTTATTACGTTAAGTTTAATATGTTTATATTAGCATTAAAGCTAAAACATTACTTACAGCATATCAGATTTATCTTTTTACTAAAAATTATCAGCCGCGCCATATCGGCCCATTTAACCATAATATATAATTATAGTAGATAAGATACCATTGACTTAAACACATGGATTATGTTTCGGTCACGAAAATTCACGAAAGAAATGTCCTGAGCATATTTCAAACTTTTTTCTTTTTTAAATAGAATAAGTGGCAAACAAGGTACGGGCCACCTGATGGTAAGTGGTCACAGCTGCCTATAGACACCTACAATACCCGGGGCATTGTAGCTTACTTTATACCGACAATGTAATTCAAATACAATGTCGTTTATTGTGCCTTATTCCAAAAATCCCCTTAGTCAAATCCCCGTTAAGGGAATTTTTGTCCAGATATCCCCTTTGCGTCCCATTTGATAGCCGGAAGGGGATTATTGGACAAAAAGTCCTGAAACCCCTTTTGACAAACAATTGGTATCATTGTAATTTCTAATAAGTAAAAACTTATTAGGTAATCGGTAACGGTCTCATTTGAAAATGAACGTTCGGAACCCAGGCGAAGCTTAGGACCTCATTCTTGCACCTACAAAATACAAATCTAAAGAATTTATATCTCTCAAACTTTTTTTGTAAGTATTTGTAGATCATGGAACTAAAGTAAGTACCTACCCATGATGTACGGACTAGGGAAGCTGCGCGAGAGGTTTTTGGTATATTAACAAGTAATATTACAAAAACAGAAACAAAAAACCTGACTGCAAAATGTTACTTATGGCACTCTTGACATAAAGAGGTCCAAAAGGAGAAATCCAAAAACTCTTCATTTTTCAAAATTGGTCAAGCCGTTTAAGCTATGTATAGGAAGTGAAAATGACCCTGTATATATTTATATGAAAACGAAATCCCCATACAACAAACGTATTTTTTTACGTATTTTTGTATTAGCTCTAATGTAAAAATGGTTAGACGTACAAGCGTCAAAATTGGCATGATTATAGTACACACTCTAAAGTACATATAACCACAAATAATAAATAAAGGCCAAGTGCGAGGCTGTGACAAGTTTCTGGTCATTACCAAGGTATAACTGGTAATTTCGTTTTGAATTTTGTGGTGGTACGGAACAATACAATACAATGACTCTTTATTAAAATACCACAAAACAAGAATAATATAAACATTACAATAAAAATATTATCTAGGCTTTTAACAGGCGGCCTTATCGCTTAAAGCGATCTCTTCCAGGCAACCGTGAAGTACCGGAACCCGAGAGTGCGCGAGCCCAAGTCGCACTTGGCCGGTTTATAAGGTCATCCATCTTGTTTACTTATTGAAATGTAAGCTTGGTTATGTCGGCAGTGGGTGTGGGTGCTGAAAGACCGCAACGTGATGGAGGCGGGGTTCCCGCAGCCCTTCCACGACGTGTTCCGCGGGCTGCCGGCGCGCGTCAACACCGTGCGGACGATATACGAGCGGTTCAACGGAAACGTCGTCATATTCGCCGGTAACTATACTAACTACGACTTGATGGATGACTATAACGTCTACGAACAAAATGATTTTTCTATTTTATAGAATTGGAATGCCAGAAATCCCGTTTTCGTTGCTTTTTAGGGTTCCGTACCTCAAAAGGAAAAAACGGAACCCTTATAGGATCACTTCGTTGTCCGTCTGTCTGTCCGTCTGTTAAGACCCTTTTTCTCAAGAACGCGTAAAGGTATCAAGTTGAAATTTATATTAAATACTTGGGTCTACGGTTTCTTTCGGCTGTAAAAAAATAAAGTTGTAAGCCAACACAATCAAAAGATATGAACGTTTATGTCGCATATTTTGCGATTTTACAGGGGAATCAACACCTATAGGGTACTTCCCTTTGACCTAGAATCATAAATTTTGGCAAGAGAAAAGGTCTTACAGCACATCTGGAATAACTAGAAGGAATAAATCTGAAAGTTGTTAATTTGATGTTATATCATATAAAAAATATTGTTTTACAATTACAAACTTACATTTTGTAGTTGTTATGTATGGAAGAACCTTATTGTCAACTACAAAGTTAAGTTTATCTTTCAATATTTCAACTTCAGGTTTTTTTTGGACTCGCGCTCTAAGTACGAGTGCTACTCGTAGTTGTCCGGTTTTTTTCGTTAAAAATGTGATAGGGTGGGTCTATTCCGCATAAGCTATAACAAATGATGTCGCACAGGTCGCAACTTCTGGGAGTTCAGCACGCGGGACGGCAGCGACGCGTACCGCCTCGTGCACCGCGGCAAGGTCGCTGACTACTCCATCCCCTCACACGTCCCGGAACTGACCACCGTCTTCATATCCAACCACAACAACAAGACCTATCTGATCGAAGAGGAGCGCTTCTGGAGGTACGACGAGGGAGCAAGGAAGATGGATAAAGGCTACCCGAAGGAAATGTCTGCGTGGCGGCAGGTCCCCTACCCGGTCGACGCAGCTATTGTTTGGAAAGGAGGTGAGATGTAGCTCTTGTTTACCTTCTAAATATACTTTTAAGATTCATTATAAACTATGACAATGGTTCCTTGATGAAGAAGTTCAAATACCTCTATTCTTCTCTAGAGATAATCATAACGTGAGGGTAAACCATATGACATAGTTTACTTTTACTCTGGCTGTCTGACGCTCACTCATGGACTTTAGGGTCACAAGTTTTACCTTATAAGTTTTTTTACAAGCTTTTATTTAACTGTGTCAAATCAGAAAGAGAATTTTAAAACAGTAATCCCCAACCGTTTCAGCTGAAATTTTTAATACACGTTTAGTTTAGATGACAATTGGCATGGTTAGCTAAGTGACGTCATTCTAAATCCAATATGGCGGACCAGTTATTTTTTCGGCACCATTGGTCGCGATTCTTGCATGCCTCACTAAACTAGACTTAACTAAAATACACTACATTCAATGCGGCAGACGACTGAAAGCTTGTTTTTAATAAGTTTATTTTTTATTTTCATTAATTATTTCGTTATATTTCCAACACCATTTAATATTATGTGTCAGTGCGGTTGGAAAATCAGGCTTAGCGAGAGTAGGTCTTTTAACCAGAGGGCGCGAGGCAAAGCTCAGTCTATACTAATATTATAAAGAGGAAAGATTGAATTGTTTGTTTGTTTGCATTGAATAGGCTTCGAAAAAACTGAACCGATTTGAAAAATTCTTTCACTGTTGGGAAGCTACACTATCCCCGGGTGACATAGGCTATAATCTATACCCGCGTGCGAAGCCGGGGCGGGCCGCTAGTGTAAGATATAAGAAGAATGCTTTTGAGATTGTGGCGCACCGCCTGAAGGTACGCAGCGTCACCAGTATAGTACAAGGTTGTATTGTAACGTTCCAGACACGTACTTCTTCCAAGGGCCCCGATTCTGGCGGTTCGACAACAAGCTTGTGGCGGCGCATCACTACTACCCGCTGCCGGTCGCGCAGATCTGGTTCGCGTGCTCCGCCACGCCAGACATGAACAACTACGTCACCAACGACGGACCCTGACCTCGTACCTCCTGACCTGACTACCTAGTCTGTTCCTTTCACAACTACGTCACCAACGACGGACCCTGACCTCGTACCTCGTGACCTGACTACCTAGTCTGTTCCTTTTACAGCTGCGCAAGTTACAGCTCGCTGCTATCGAAAACAATTTATAAAATTGAAGAGGTTAATTTGGATCTTAATAACAACAGATAATCATTAAAAATATATCACTTTATTCAAAAGTAAAATCACAATAATTAAAAGTTTTATGTAGTAGTGATTAACAACAATCAACAGAATTCGTATACCAGAAGCGCGGCGAAATATCTCTTACAGAGACGTGAATACATATACTTTAACTAGGTTATAATTTTGTTATAGGATTTTAGTTTTTAACTTTTAGATACATACAGAATTTTTAACTATTTGATAATTAATACTGTGCAAGACAAGTGTAAGCAGTTTCACTGAGTAACAACACACATTTTGTTCGTACATATTTTTGAGACAACAATTGTATAGATTTATCTTCATCCGCGCATAACTTTTTGTACTAAACCAAAGCGGGCAAGAAATATTTAAAGTTAAAAGCCAACCTCATAAATCGATTTCCACTAAGTTACTCTCTAACAACACCAATAAAGTTCAATATCATTTGCATCCCTGTTCGTATTTTATGTCTATGATTTCCTAATAAATAAATTGAAAAGAAATATTGATCGTTTTAACAACTCCAAATTATAGCTTATTGATTTATAGAACTCAAAAAATG
The DNA here is from genome assembly GCA_932305915.1 of Agriopis marginaria. Lineage (NCBI taxonomy): Eukaryota > Metazoa > Arthropoda > Insecta > Lepidoptera > Geometridae > Agriopis > Agriopis marginaria. The sequence continues at coordinate 2,076,040 of OW029919.1, forward strand.
CAATAAATCACGTACAAACAAACTGTTCTAGGTAATATCAGTTAACTATAACGTAACAAAACTGTTACAGTGGAGCATCTACAAAATAAGGCAACTACAAACGAAACGCACCTTTCGGCGATGCCACTCTGGATCAAATAAATTAATAATAAAATAAAAAGAAATGTGCATACTTATGCACATCATTTTGGTCCTATAATGCCGGCTAAAGTCCGCTGACGTTAACCGGCCACACTTGGTACACTATTGAACATTATGCAACACTAGTCTAACAAAGTTAAATGATTATTTACGGGATATTTACCGTGGTCAGGTTGTGGAATGAGCTCCCGATATTTCGGCGCAGTTACATGCACCATGTTCACGGGAAGACTGAAGTATGCGGGTGGTTGGTCGAACAGTTAAAAAGTTAGGTGCAGACATAACGATCTACCCTCTTTCTTAGTCTTTTGCTACGGTTATCACTGGAACTCGAACTCGATCCTAAGTCCCGACAAAACAAACTCACTGTATCACTGCGTATATATAGTATTTTGAACGCGGACTTTTATTTTTAAAACAACCTAATACTGGATTCCACGCACTGGCGAGTTGAAAATCATCACCTCGATTGAAATTCTGGCATTTCGAGATCTCTATAGTTTCCTTTACTAGCCTTGGTATGTAATGGCGTTCGGTGGACATGATTGGTCGGATCGGTGGTAACTGCGCCGAAATATCGGGAGCTCATTCCACAACCTTACCACGGTAAATATCCCGTTAATAATCATTTAACTTTAGTGAACAATCGTGATAGTTTAAAACAGTGTTATACTAGTCTAACAGTCTGCCGTCCGATTACTAAAAGACCGTTAAATGATAGGCCACAGTGTCACATAACGGTCTTTTAGTAATCGGACGGCAGCAGTGTGCATGGCGTGGCGTGCACTTGGCTGTGTTAAAGTCGTGTGTATACGCCCACATACTCCAGCAGATACACACACTAACACAATGTACATATACACAACTAGTAAGCACAAGTCCACGCCAGTTTGTGTTTGTGGATCGCAACTATTGTATAATGACCGGAGTAGCATCGCCTGTGTTCCCAGTAGTAGTGTGCAGAGCACTAGTGAGTCTAGCTGCAGCAGGAGGCGGGGTTGGGGTCCTTGCCGGAGCGCTTGGTGATGTTGAGGCGAGTGAACTCTTCAGCCACCGTGGGGTGAATGCCCACCGTGTTCATTAGCTGCTCCATTGTAATGCCGCATCTAGAAGAAAACAAAAATGCGTTTCAGTGTTAATATAAAGCTTTTTACAATGTTCACACACCCTATTCATTATGGGGACAAAGATAATTAAAAATGGTTCACATGTATAGCTCCTAACTGAGATTCCCTGTGTTAAAAGATGTCGGAGTGGACCTGTCTTGTTTCCATTATTGTCTACAAGGCCAATAATTTGCAGGTTCTATAAGCCAAACTATTTATTTATGTATTAAATGTCACTTAATTAGATGCACTTTCCGCCATGTTTTTTACAAGATAAAGAATCCCAAGTGGCAGTGTTGCCAACACACAAAATATTATAAATTGGGACAATACATGTTCACAAACTCTTTACACCCTTTATTGGTGATACCATGGAACACACACAAAGATACGGACAACACCCAGACCCAGAGCAAATATTTAAATTCATTAGCGACATATCTGCCTAGCCAGAAATTGAAACCAGGACAACCCTGTCCTGGGACCTTACGGGCAACAGTTAATTGCGGCACCTAATCCACTCAGTTGGAAAATCACGCGAACGTGAACCTTATCGCGCCCAGATACGGTTTGCGGTCCTGCTTATTAGGTAGACATGCTATCAAAGTGCTATCCAGGCCGCCCGCTCATATATTGTTTCATGAAATTTGGGAAAACAATTTCCCATAAAACTAGTAAACAGTATAATGCACAACTACCACACCTAGCATGCGAGCCGCGAATAAGTGTCTACTCTTTTTATCTTACGACAGAGACAAACCCGTACTTGCATATTAAACAGCTTTCGCCTTTTCACACGTCAAAAAGAGTAAAAGACAAAAAAAAAATCGCGGCTTGCACGCTTATTTGATGTCTTGGAATCTTCTAGTTCTTCTATCCAGTCTTTCGTTTAAACGATCTGCTAAAGGATAACCTTTTTAACGGAGAAAGATTAAATGTCGCGTATCTTTTGTGGAAACTCACTTGACAGCAGCAGCGAAGCCCTGTATGACCTCTCCGGCCACGGGCCCCACAAAGTGCAGCCCGAGGATCTTCTGGGGCGCGTCGCGGAGCGCCACGGCCTTCAAGTAGCAATTCTTGATGTTGCGCTGCGGCACGAAGAACTCGGTCGGCTTGTAGTACGCATGGTACACTTCGATGTTGTCCGCACCGTGGCTGGAACGGAAAGTTTCGAGTGATGATTCATTTTGAGGAATTTAGAAACATCTTTACACTAAAAAATATTTTAAACTATATATTATAAGTAGCGACCCGCCCGCCCGGCTTCGCACGGGTTTAATTTACGTGCGAAGCCGGGGCGGGTAGCTAGTTATACATATAAACCTTCCTCTTGAATCACACTATCTATTTAAAAAACCGCTTCATAATCCGTTGTGTAGTTTTAAAGATTTAAGCAGACATAGGGACGGACAGACAGCGACAGCGACTTTGTTTTATACTATGTAGTTATTATTGAGTCAGTGCTCAATAATTTCTGAATTAAAAGAGGACAAAATCATACTAACTTAAGGTAATCTGGGCCCTGATTCCATAACTTCAAACACGCGCGTAACGCAGGGCGTTAAGTTAACCTCTAAAAGTTAGCTTTTATTCCCTACGAATAGAGAACCAATTTTAAGAGGTTTACTTAACGCGCCACGTTACGTGCGTGCTAAAGTTACGGAATCGGAGCCCTGTGTATTTATTCTTCATTTGTTGCAAGATAACTCTAATTCAAAGATAAGAACTCCATTGATGTCTCTCTCGGGTTGTATTGTGCATTTGCCCTTGCCAGCCTACACAAACCAGCCGAGCTCTTTGGAGCACGGCTTTGGGTCGCTGAGTTAACTGTTCTACCCCTATTTCGCCAGGTGTTGTAGTATTGAAGACTTGTCGTGGAGTTTCTTCAAGGAGTCCCGACCTTAATTATATGTCTTCTGTGGCTTCACAGTGCAGCAGCTCTCATTTTCGCGTAGACAACCTTGGTACAGAGGACTTAATATCTGTAGCTCCAAAGTTGTACAAATAAATACCAGCAACATATATGTATTTGATTTCAGTCTCCATTCCTTGCCTACCGCTCTGATACAGTGCCATAATGTTTTTTTAGCTTTAGTAATAACCACATATTTTTTTTGTTTAAATTAGAATGTCAAGGCATTTTTGTAAGAAATTTGTTGTAGCCAGGTGCACCCATAAGTGGCTTATTACGCAAGCTTTTTATGAATATAGTGACTTTTTCGATATTAAGATAGCGCGTAATACTATTGTATAGCAAATTTTTATCATAATACTAGCGACCCGCCCGCCCGGCTTCGCACGGGTGTAATTTACGTGCGAAGCCGGGGCGGGTCGCTAGTTATATAATTATTTAAACTATCCTATATCTCAAGTTGGATCGAACTGCACATGGTGTGCGAATTTTATTATAATCGGTTAAGTGGTTTAGGAGTCCATTGAGGACAAACATTGTGACACGAGATTTATATATATTAAGATTATTTTGTATACTGCCTGACTTGTAATTCCTATAATTATTAATAAAGATATGTCTATGTCTATAAATGAAACGTCAGTCATTTGCAATCAGTTAGCAACTGTGCTGCGAACAAAGAACTTTGAGACCTAACCCAAAAAGGTAAAGTCCAAGTTCTTTGGATGCGGAGTTCGACGCGTTGACCTAAATAAGAATGTTCAATCAAGGTTTTGTCATAATGCCTGGCGATAGATTCTCCTTCTCATTTCCGTTCTGTGTACTTCTCTTTTCTGTGGTAGTAACACAGTCGAGTTGTTTTCCACAGAGGCTAGTGGAAAAGACACGGCGCGCGAGCAGGCGGCTCGCGTGGATGGTACACTACACTAGCACTGACCGTGCAACGGCCGTCTCTTCGCTGAGTCCGACGCAGCCGTACTCGAGGGGCGTGAACACGGTAGTAGCGACGTTTTCGTAGTCCATGTGTTGAGAGGCGCCGCCGAACACACGGCGCGCGAGCAGGCGGCCCGCGTGGATAGCGACCGGCGTCAGTTCCGGCCGCCCCTCCAGGACGTCGCCGACGGCGAACACGTGAGGCACGTTGGTCTGTTCCGTCTCTGCTAAGATTTTGCCGTTCTCGCTTAGAGTCTGGAAATTAACATTGCAAATCTTAACATTTGAAACCTTAATACTAATGGATTGGCCAGATTGAATACAAGGTTGACCAGTACATTACAGTACGGTACAGTTTGACGCCTGATGGGAGAAGTAAAATAGCTGAAGTAAGTGAAGCTTAAAGAATCAACTCATTTGTTCAAATGATTTCTTTCTTTTCAATTTGTTCAAATGAGTTATTTGAAATAAGTTTAAGAGACGTTTCTGAATGCAACTCATAGACACATTTAGTGATGTGTTACAATTACGAACCCAAATTTTAGGAAATGTTGCATAAACAATATAAAAAACATTACACTATAATGTGCCATTGACATAACGCAAAACCTGAAAATAGTTTGTTCATAATCGGTAGTACTATCGATATATCTATTGATATACTTTTTTTTGTAAAATGTAATTTTCTAATACCCATATCTAAAACTCTCCACCCATTAGTACAACGCCAGCGATGACTTAAATTTTGAACACATACAATACAATTATTATTTTGTTATTATTTAGTAATATATTATTTAGTGTTTTATATCCTACTTCCTACTAATATTATAAACGCGAAAGTTTGTATGTATAGATGTATGAATGTATAGATGTTTGTTCCTCTTTCACGCTGCAATGGAACAACGGATCGACCTGATTTTTTGCATGGGTATAGTTCAAGAGCCAGAGAGTGACATACTTTTACTTTTCATCAATATCATCACCATTTTTCATCACTACGCGGGTGAAACCGCGGGGCGCAGCTAGTAATTTTATATACAACTTATAATAATTCACCTGTATCTATGTGTAAATAATTTAAATGTGAACATAAATGACTTTGAATTTGGATATTAAAAATCATCTTTTACCTTAATGAAAACTAATATTTATTTTAATTATAATATTACTAGTTTAATAAATCAGTTGGCATAGAGTTCAGCAATGCGTTGGCTCAGTAATTCTGACGTATGTGTTATTTCAATGGCACATTTTAACAAATAATATCGGAATGTGAGTCCTTTCGTGGAATAAGAACCACTTACATGTATTGGGGAAAAAGCAAGGAGGAAATCTTCAATCTCATTGGGAGACTCAAACGTCGGTTGCTGTCCGTTGTTTTATAAATGCAGATTAGAGATCAGATTAGGGTCAGGAATTTCGCGTAGACTATGGTAGGGGTCCCTAATATATGCCCGCGAATGAAAGCAAACTTACGGTGACTCCAGCAGCTCCCAGGTTGAGTTGGTCCGTGAGTGCGTAGCGTCCGGTCGCCATAAGTACTGTGTCGAATACATCGTCACATCTGGAAACCAAATATCAATCATACTTATTTCTTCATCAAAACTCGCGTGAGGATTCTTTATAAACATATAATATAACGGTTAACGGGCCGCCTGATGGTCACCAGGGGCGTCACAGATACGTTGCCGACCCTTAAATAGTCTATTAACAGCCCCTTTGAAGAACCCCATGTTATAGTTACTCGGAAACGACACAGGGGGGACCTCATGCCACAAATTGCAGATGTGAGGCAAAAAAGATCGCGTGAAACGCACCGTGTGGGATTTCCACCGATCTATGATATGCGGATGAATAGTATATATTTATTTCTGTCCTTTCTTCAAATGGAACTTAATGCTCTGTATCTTTTTAACATCAGAGTGGCGCTATCTGTTATTTAACTGTAAGAATCGTCTACTCACTCTTGTTGTGTCTCGTTGTTGAACCAGCGCGCCTTGAGCTGTCCATTCTCCAGTTTCTCGACTGCGGTGGGGACACACTTGTGGTGGAACTTGACGCCTCGCTCCTCCATCTCGTTGCAGACTGCCCGCGCCATCTGTTGGTCAAATCCGCGCAGCGGCACCGAGCGCACGAGCACAGTGGCCGGGTAGCCCATGGAGTTCAGGAAACCGGCACATTCTAGACCAATGTCTGTTGCGGGAGTTAAGGATATCGAACATTTGGCTGTGAAATACTTTTTATAAAGTTTTTTTTTTATAAATAATAGACTTGCGTTTGGCCACCATCACGCCTGATATTAAACGATGATGCGGTCTACGTTGGAGCACGCTTGCCTAGAAGAAACCGATTCACTCGTGATTTGAGGACAACCAGATTGTAACCATCGGGGAACACCCATTCAGGCAGCGCATTCCACAGACTCATAATAAATCATAAAGTAAAATAATATAATAATCAGTTCGCATAATAAATGTGGAATCAAAGCGCTTCGTACGGGTTTTCGGAATATCAACCATAAAGCGGTTTTGGAATAAACTTTCTACTGAGGGATTCGTTCATATCAATGGTTGGAACATCCCTCTACAAAGCAATGTGCTTGTGCACCAGCCGGAGTTGAAGTTGGTACGGAGAAATATAATATCATATCTGTAATTTAACGACAATAATGCAATAAGTTGGTTTGTCTAAACTTTCCGAAAACGCGCTAACAAAAATTAATATGAGTTACGGATCAAGGTCACACAAAATTTTCATTAAGTTATCTCTAGCAATTTTACTGATAGCGGTAATAAAAATATTGAATCACACATACCTCAGCGATTATTTGCAATGGGAATTGTAGAGTTTTATGTAACATGAAACAAACAAGCCAAAAAAAATCACTATCGAGTTTCTTGCGACCTGCTTGCGGCATACATTAATGATGTAAATATATTCAACAACTTCGATAACAGCTATTAAGGAGTCTATAACAATTTTACGATTGTACATGTAGTAGATGAAAAAGTTTTTAAGGAAAAGGATACATCCAGCGCCAACGACGAGCGTCTTGCCGGGAGGGTGGCTCAAGCTGAAGATATCGTCACTGCTGATGGAGTATTCCACCGCGCCCGGGATCTCCGGGTAATGCGGCCGCCCGCCAACAGCGATCACCACATTTTTAGCTGTCAGCTCTTTCTTGGAGCCATTCTTCATCGTCGCCACGATCGTGTGGGGGTCTTTGAACTCTCCCAGGCCGTTGATATAATCGATCTTTTTGTCTCGGAGGTCGACTCGCGTCACCCAGTTGACGGACTTGATATGGTTCTGGACGGACTCCGTAAGCGCCGGCCAGCTGATCTTGATGGCCTCTGGAGAGGGTACTTGCCAACCGTACGCGACCGCTTCCTGTAATCCACATCATGCTTCCGTTGAAAGGGCAGTTAGGTATCTCATAAGATAACAAATTTGCAGAGCACACAATGATACAGATTCGTTTTCTTCAGTTTCTATGCTTTGTTTTGTACTGTTTGTAAGTAATTCGTTTCTGTTAGCAACTGGTATTATTCAGATGATTTACAATCAGTTGCCATGCTCTTTATGTAGCAAGTACTACAAATACAAAGTATACCGTACCTACATTAAATTATGCATGTTAATATTATTGTTCAAGTATCTACCGATCAGTTATAATAGTGATGAGTCACCTCAGCAATAGATGACGTAAACCTGCCTTACGAGTTAATTATTTATCACATAAAACGTAAACGTAAGAGAGCGATGGTGGCCGAACGGTAGCATGTGCGCTTCAATCTGACGGCACCCGGTTCGATCCTCAGCCCTGCACAAATCACTTATTTGGTACCTAAATAAAAAAAATGTGCTGTTTCGATGCCATCGCTCAAAAATGGTGAAGGAAAACATCGTGAGGAAACCCAACCCCAAGAACCTCAAGATTCCAAAACGTATGACTTTAACCAACATGCACTGGGCCAGCATGGTGGATTAGGACCCATCCTCTCCCTCTCTCTCTCTGAGAGAAGGCCTGTGTCCCCGCAATGGGAACATGATAGTCTGAAATTATGATCATGAGACCTTTTTTAAGAGTAGATACTACTTTTATAACAGATATTGCGCAATATTAACAAACCCTCCATGAAATTATCATGTTTATCGTTACTACCTATTATGATGGTATTTCATAGGAATGACTTGCGTTATTTGGCACAGTCATGACCGGATTCACACGACGTGCTATCAGAATGAGATGGCAATGACTGCGCTTGCTTTACATATTTAGTCACTTCAAGTAGAATTTACCCTCAGTGACGTATGTATCGAGCTGCATTTATTCTATAGAAGGTAAACTTTTAAATTGATGGCTACGGTTTAATTCCTTGATGAATAGGCATGTTCTGGAATTTATTTATGCTCAGTCCAAACATTTATTTGTCATGGCAGGTGTTTGGTTTTTGAACTTATGACTGTAGCAGGTACCCGATATACTTCACTGAAATAAATAAAAAAAAACACTTCATTCTACTTTTTAACAATGTTATTACAATAAGTTTTTTTACTATTATAATATCATCACAGAACACATAATAAGTACAGGTACAGAAGAAGATTCACTCGGCAAAATCATTTAAATAAGAAGCAACTCTTGCTACTACACGATAAAGTGCAATTCAGACCACCGCAGCCGGGCTAAGATGCGCACCGCGACAAACTTATGTCGGCTCTTTTTATCGTGTCAAAGCGTGACAAGCGTATACAAAACCGTAGGCTCCTTATCGCGATCTCGCTCGATATTATGACGACAAGATTTTGTCGCGGTGCAGGTAAGTTGCCTCTGTGTCTATCACGTAACTCTTGTCGCGTAATCTCTGTCTATAGCGCGGCAGCGTGCACGGCAAATCCGACAAGTCGGCTACTTGTAGCTTCATACCTAAAGTGCGGAGTGTGCCAGGCCTGCTATTACATTGATTCATTCAATATCGAATATTTGTCTGAAAATAATAAATATCATCACAGATTGTTCAGTTATGTAAGTCCAACTTAGGCAAAGAGGTCGCCCGAAGAATCCAACTCGGATGGGCAGCGTTCGGGAAATTGCGTGACATCTTCTCGTCCAAGATACCACAGTGCCTAAAGACAAGGGTCTTTGGACAGTGTGTGTTGCCAGTGATTACATATGGTACTGAGACGTGGTCCTTAACTGTTGGCCTTTTGGAAAAACTCAGAGTCACTCAGCGGGCAATGGAGAGAGCTATGCTCGGAGTTTCTTTGCGCGATAAAATCCGAAACGTGGATATACGCCAAAGAAACAGAGTGACCGACTTAGCTGTTAAAATTTGCAAGTTGAAGTGGCAATGGGCAGGCCACATCGCTCGAAGAACAGATAACCGATGGGGAAGAAAGGTTCTTGAGTGGAGACCACGAACCGGAAGACACAGCGTAGGTAGGCCTCCCACTAGATGGACCGACGACATAGTGAGAGTCGCTGGCATCCAGCGGATGCAAAAGGCAGACTGTCGTTCAGTGTGGAGGTTAAAGGGGGAGGCCTATGTTCAGCAGTGGACGTCTTCTGGCTGATGATGATAATAATGAATAAATATCATACTAGACACTTAGACAGAAAATGGTGTTATTCCAATTTAATATTTTAATTACATTACGAAACCCAACCTTATATTTTGTAAGGTTTTTGTGCGATCTCATCATATCATGACGTTACAAACTACTTTATAAACCCCATTCGGGATTTCCTTCAATTAGGTATACGTCGTGTTATGTATATAACTAGCTAGGACGCCCTTTTTTGTCTATGCCGCACTAAACTAAAGTTACAGAACATAGTTCAGTGGAACCGCAAAAGAAATACCAGCACAATGCTGAATTTAATTCAATAAAAAAATTGAAAAAGAAGCTCGGAGCACCACTAATGCGAATAATCGATTAGGCGTACCAGTGTTACTTACCATCATCATCTTATTATCATACTAATATTATAAATGCGAAAGTGTGTTTGTTTGTTGGTTTATTGGTTTGTTTATTCCTCTTTCAGACAGCAACAGAGCAACTGATCGACTTGATTTTGCATCATTACAGTTCAAGGGCCGGAGAATGGAAGGGAAGAGAAGAGAGGCCCACAGGGTTCAAGCAAAAAAATATGTACAAAAAGTCAATATTTATATTTTCGAGGTGGCGCGGTTCGCTGTCCCCTCGCTAGCGACCCGCGAAAGCGCGAAACCCGCGGGGTTGCGAAGGTGAGGTACAAAAAAAAAGTCCGTCAAGGCCGCGGGTTTCACTAGGCCGCAATCGGCCCGCGAGTGACTTTAGAGCGAAAGTAAAATAGAAAAATGCATATATTTTTTCTCTCAGGGTTGTAAAAAGGCCGCGTGCGGTCCGTTATTCGCAGTAACGTAATAGTCCCGCGAATCTTGAGTTTGAAGCAAAGATAATACACAAAAACAGTTAATATTTTTTACTTTTGAGGTCTCACAGTAGGCCACATGCGTCCCGTGAGAGTGAGTTTTAATTCACAGTAATAAACAGTACAGTCAATATAATACAAAGTCGGTTCGCTTGGTGATGAGTTTTAGGGTGTTATTCCACCAGAGATGTGCAGTAGCTAAGCGGTGTGCGAATTATTCAAAAAATTAAATTAAAACAATTACAATTTAAAAACAGTTTCTTTAGTAGAATCGGGGCCCAGTTCGCTGTGCGTCAAACTGTCCACGAAAGCATGGTACTCTAAGAAAAGTTACTATTCTTTTCGTAGAAAACGAGGCCTTTCATTTCTATCGAAGGGAATTTTTAAAAAAACGAGTTAAAAATGAAAGTACAGTTAGAAAAACGGCTTTTGTTGCAAATTTTTAAGTTTTAAGTTTCCTGGGAACTTAGTATCACGATAAACGAAAGATTATATGATAAAGCTCGAATGCAAAGAAACATCGTATCGGCAGTGCACCTCAAAATATGATGCTATTTGCAGCAAAAGAAATATGCTATATATATTTATTTTTCTTTTCATGTTTAGACGAATGGTGTTGCATGGATATATAGTATTATATCCACCATATACATTTCACGCACGCTAAATTGCTACTGTTTCACAAATTCTAAAGAGTTGCCACTCTATGTTTTTTCATTTGTCGTCTAGACATGTATACAAACTTTTGCAATTTATGTACACTAACATCCTTCATTCTAAAATATAGATAATTTACTGACGAAACTATTGTTATTCTCTCAAACCACGCAGGCGAAGCCGCGGATGAAACTAGTGAATATTATAAGTTTTCAATGTCATTAATGTAGAAGGGTGCATGCGTGATTAGAATCGATCCGACTGCCTTCGAATAGGGAAACTATTCAACCGGCAATGACGTCGCACAGACTGCGACTGATCGCTGATACCATGCTTTGCTCGCTTGCGTGATAGCCCGCAAATCAGGCTTAAAGATTATTAGTAGAAATAGTAGACATGATTCATAATATATGATTAGATAATCTGCACTTAGATATCACGGCTGTATTGACTCTAATATGTTAATTAATTCGAATTTATTATCCTATGCCACTACCTACTAATATTATTTCTTTCACACAACAACAGTGCAATGGATCAATGTGATTTTTCGCAAAGATATAGTTAGAGTGCCGGAGAGTGACATATGATACTTTTCTGGGATAAGGAAGAGAATGACCGCGTAGGTGAAACCGGGGGTGTACTTAGTGCAAAATAAATGGGTGGTTTAGGCTCTTATATAATAGTTATAGATACTTCTTCAGTTTTTAGTTCATTTTAATTAGGTAAAATCGGTAAACTCAATAAACTTTTACTTTTAGTTACTTTTAACATCTATTCTCGCAATATACATAGAATGTGCCCATTTAAAACAACATAGAAATGTCCAAAGTTAAAGTGTCTTATATTTTTACCGACCACGGGTTTAGAACCTCTGTCTCCAACTGTGTTGTCAGTATGATTTGCATCAAAATGGAGCATACTATAAGTTTAATAATGGTGGTTGCTTTGTTTGGATGTAATGGTATGAAAGCGCGATATGCTGATAAGGCTGACACGCTTGGCAACAATGGACCATAATATGCTATGCATATATAATTATATATGCTAGGTATCAGAATAATTTTACAATGGGTTCATGGGAATTCACAGTGAAAAATACGAACTATAATTGGCATGGAATGAATAAATCTAGAATTTTATCAGACTGCCTAAGGAGATTAATAAGTTACAGGCGAATGCTACTCCACTATTTCTATGTGGTCTCATGTAGCCTAAACTGTTAACAGATGGTCCAAATGGTGACGTCAAACTACAAATTTCAGTTCCACCAATTACCCCATGTATGTTTTTAGGGTTCCGTACCGTAGGGGTCCTCAAAAGGAAAAACGGAACCCTTATAGGATCACTTCGTTGCCGTCTGTCCCTCTGTCAAGACCCTTTTTCTCAAGAACGCGTAAAGGTATCAAGTTGAAATTTATACTAAATACGTGGGTATAAGGTTAATTTCGGCTGTAAAAAAATAATAGTTGCAAGTCAACGCAATCAAAAGATATGAACGTTTATGTCGCATATTTTGCGATTTCACAGGGGAATCAAAACCTATAGGGTACTTCCCGTTAACCTAGAATCATGAAATTTGGCAAAAAGCAAGGTCTCATAACACATATATTGGAATAAATCCGAAAGTCACAAGTTTGAAGTTATATCATTTAAAAATAATTATTTTGCTATTACAAACTTACATTTTGTAGTTGGAATATATGGAAGATGGATACCTTATTTCAACTACAAAGTTAAGTTTGTCTTTCAATATTTCAACTTCAGTTAGTATTTTTTTTGGACTCATACTTGTCCGGTTTTTTTTTCATAGTTTTGGAGTTTGATATTTGTAAGGATTTTCAATTTATTTTTTAGTTCGATTTTCTTCTGTCTGTAATAAATGTACTGTAACAAAAAAAAACAAATAGAAAATATTTTCAAGACATACTGGTAGGTCATGCTTCTACTTGAAAAAATTGCAACACATACATGGCGTATTTTCGTTGAGCTTTTGGTATGAGGAATCTAACTTATATAACTTCGCTTTGATGTCACCGTTTAGACCACCCTGTATAGTTTTTGTTTGAGGTAGGCAGTCAGGTTCGATTTTCTTAGGTGACATCAAGGATGGCTGAGTTTTGATTTTTTGAGTTTTGTTTTTGATTTTGTGGTTATATTTTTATTAGCGTAATATATTTTACAAAAAGGGATTTGCACTCTAGTGATCACTACAGATAAAGAATAATGCTCGTTTTTACTATGCCGTCCAATTACTAAAAGACCGTTAAGTGACATTGCCACAGTGTCACTTAACGGTCTTTTAGTAATCGGACGGCAGAACCACGCACAAGGCGATGCCTAACTAAGGAACTCCTAATCTTAGCAGTGTCCTAAGTGTAATCTTCTGGTTCACCATACCATTGTTAATAGGTGACTCCTATGCTAAGAGTTGCCTAAATTTTTCTCAGTTATGTATGGTTTCATTGTGAGTCAGGGAGCGTGGCATGGGCTGTCAGTTTAAGAGTTGCCTAGGCACCCCCAAATCAGTCTCGTAACTTTAGGTATCGGCTAACGTCACTAGTTATCACCTAAAGTTTGGTGAAATGTTTTATTGCCCTAGGCAACTCCTAAATATTTAGACATCTGATTTAGGCGACTCCTAGGGTTAGTGAAAACGGGCATAATACTATTAAGGCTACAGATCTGCACCTATACCATATTATAGTTATTATATTTTGCAGTGGGATAATTCCCACCATGCAGGAAACTGTTGTTTTTTATTTCGGACTTCCTATTACTGTAGTACAGTTTTATAAGCCACCATCACAGACAAATATAAACATTTGATGCATTGACAGGAATCTATTAATTTGGTACACCACTGAGAAAAGGTGTTGTCCCGCAATATTTTTACTGAATTACTAGGTAAGACTAGTACGAAGTTCCATTTCAAACGAAAGTCTACGCGTATGAAGTTGTACGCGTAGACTTTCCTATGGACTTAAAACCTCAATTTGCTCCCTTTAATTCGACAACCGTTTTGCAAAATCCTTTCTTAGCGGACGTCTACACCTCACAAGGAATCAGCTTGCCAAATTTCAGCTTCATAGGGGTAGTTTTCGAGATTTTATGATGATTCTGTTTATGATTGAGAAGTATTTCTCTTTTATATGTATAGGGTTATGCGGAAAGGGTGTACTAAGCTGAAAAGCGACCAACACTGACATCGCAAAAAAATATCAGCTGTTCCATACTTCTTGTAGAGTGCGAATGACTATTTTCTATGAAACAGCTGTTTTTTTTTTCTTCTATTTAATGATCCTGTAATTAAAGTTATACCTGTAATTAATATTGGTGGATATTATGAACCCTTTCTGGCTTAGTAAACCCTTTCCCCTTAGCCCAGTATATTTATATAATAGGCATGGCAGTTTTAACAGGCCGCTATTTGTTTTCTACAGTGAATACTTTATCTATATTCTACATGGTAAAGTTATCAAAGGAAAGGTACTAGATACTTTAATTTTTAGCAAATCAAATACTCATACAATATAATCTACCAAGTGCTACTATTAAAAGGGTAAAAGGAACAAAGGGTACCAGGAGTGTGCACATCAGGAATATGGGCCAGGCCAGGAGGCAGGAGTAACACTTACCAACGCCTAGGAGAAAACGAATCATGTATCATTGTGTAGCTCTTACATATGGGATCATAGCAAATTTAACAGCTTAACTGAACATTTTGAATTGCACAACCATGATGACTGGCGGGTTTTATTGTTGAAGGCCAAGACACAGTTTGGGGTTACCGCGTCAGCTTAGCCACCAACAAAACATAGGTTAAAATAGGTAACTAAATGATAAGATAGATCTTAGCCAAATATCTGGCTTTATCAGTCACGTAAAAAGACTGAACGCCGCGTCATCGTCATCGCAATAATGTTAGTGTGAATTAAAAATACCAATAACACCTTAATGGCATATTGATTAGAACAATATTAATTAAAATATTATAACATAATAAGATGACTCATAAGTTATAATTACGATATGGCCGTTATTTCAATGCAGATAAAGTTATGATTCAAATGGCATCTAAGATCTGCCGTTTGTCATTTTCAGTCTGTTGCGGAGCTCGTAATTATACCTTTGCCCTATGGTAGCTGAGCAGTTTGTTCAAAAACTCAGCTCAACCTAATCCATCTACACCATAAATAAGTATTACATAGTAAATTATGTACTCAGTAAGTCTGGCAGTTTTTTCATGAGAAAAACGCTCGGCTTTGGGGAGTTTACTTTGCTTCGGTGGAGAGCCATGCTGCTTCTCCACTTTGCCCTGACCACCAGGTGGCTTGAAGAAGACACTAGTTTCAGTACTCACATGAATGCTCTCTCCTAACAGAGCAGCCTGATGCATCAGCTTCTTAGGTATACATCCGACATTGACACAAGTCCCGCCGAGCCCCCACTTGGTGCCCTGCGGCGAGGGAGTTACATAGTCCAGCACCGCCACACGTGCGCCCTGCGCGATTGCCTCCTTGGCGCAGGCCAGGCCTCCAGAGCCGCCGCCGATGACAGCCAGGTCATAGTCGAAAGTTCCATCTACAATGACCATACTCATCCAATAACACTTCTAGTATTGAAGATACCAAAGCAAACCATAGAAAGCCAGATGAATTTACCCATAATAACCATTACCATTCCCATGTTATATATATTATGTTATACTATGTTATTATATGTTATACTCGTTGTTGACTTATGTTATGAATTTATTATGATGCCCCACCATAAGCATTGTAATTATGTTCATTGCCCAATGAATCAAATATGGGTTTAAAACATCAACTATTGTACATACACTACTTCAGTTCCTGGTTTCGAATGCAGTTTCAGCCCAAAGCAAAAAAATACTTGTATTGGCCTTTTTTGCAATTTTTTTATTGTTTTAGCGAGTTTTGATTTATGTTTTCTAAATAGGAGTAGTTTTCAAATACTGGTGATACTTAATTGTGTGAATTTTAGGTATAAAATGAGTCCTAAATCTCTACACTTTTTGTCTGATTTATTTCACATTTTTAGTCACTTTGTTACTTAAAACCTTAATGGATTTAAGGGGTTAATCTTGCTATCACAAAAAATCAGGCCCAACTATGAGCCGCAAATCGAACAAAGCAAAAGTTAATTATAAGATAAATAATAAATGTTTTTGCGCCGAAAGCAGTATAATATGTAGGCCGAATGTTTTTTTTTTAAATTTAGGTGGGCCAAATTGACATGATCTGAATGTGGCACACCATCTGGTATACACCGCACACCAAGACATCACATTTTTTAACACATATACATAAAGAATTTTTTTTCAGATTGATCTAGTCGCATAACTGTTACTGAATGATCAGAAAATTATAGGTAGGTGCAATTGATGATAAGGATACATAGAAATTAAAGTTTTGTTTTTATGAGATCCAGTCATGTCTGTGTCCCACTGACAAATGTGTACATAGAATCAGAACTGGCTGCATGTTCATACACACTAAGACCCATGCAGGCACCCAGTCTATGATTATACTTGTATTACTTGATGTTTGCCTAGTCTTGTTACTATGCAGTAAGAGGCAGACTGTTTCGTGCCAGTGCTTGTTAAAAACTGGTGCTGTTCATCATCATACCTTCCTCGGGAGGTTCTAGAGAGGCAACCAACTTGGCGTTACGGCTACAACACAGCCAGCCGCCTGATGTGACCAAATAGTTTAATTTAATACATGCATCATTCTGGTCACTAAAGCTATTAAAAAGTTGTTTCCAACACAAACACAAAATTTACTTTGTTAGTAATTACATAGTTGAGGTTATAAAATTGCAAAGATGCGCAATTAAATATAATTTTCGATGTACCTCACCATCCCTACACAAGTTGTGATGATAATTACAAAAGTAAGTCGTCTTGTAAATGAATGTAGGTGAACGAGCGTGAGGTTATATTAGTGGCGACCAAGGCCAAAGCCACATTCGGTACGTAGATAACTGTACTTACTGGCAAATGATCTTCTCGACACGAAAACTAGATTTTCCAAGTTTATTACTGGCTTTATTACCCGATTTATCCTACATGTAAAATTACTGAGGATTGTCATTTTGTCAAAAGTGACAGATACAAAAAGTCGTAAAACTCGCTATCAGGAAAAGTTGAGCCACAAGCAGTCAATCACAAGTTTCAGAACTTTGAACGGATAATTTAATATCACTGCTGTGCTGCACACAAAATGAACACCGTACTAATCACAGGAGCCAACAGGGGCCTCGGCCTCGGGATGGTGAAATATCTCGCAAAACACAACAAGGCACAGAAAATTATCGCAACTTGCCGTAACACTTCGGAGGTATGTTCTGACTGAAATTATAACTTACCTATAGGTGCCATGACTTGTATGATATCGTTATTTGTATTAAATCACAGAACACTTAAAAAAACTATTCACAGCACATAAATTCACTAACTCTAACGGATAATTACTGGCGGAAAAGACGTGGTTAAATGGTTTTTGTAGTAAAGCAGCCACTTGTCGTTTGACTTTGAAGTTGACAGATATGGATGACGTCACGATAGGAAATTATAGGAAACGAGAACAATCGATGCCCCAGCCCCCAGCCTTTTTTAAAATGACGTCATGATCACGGTACATTACTCAAAGAGGTCATGATCAATAATAATTGACATGATGAACAATGACGATTTTAATAACTTTCTTTTACTATTAAAATCAAGAAACTTGTAGGTGTTATCGTACTAACATATGGGTATAAAATTCTTGACCAAAATTTATCGGACTGGGCCCTGATTCTGTAATTAGAAACACGCATGTAACGCGCAGTGTTAATTTAACCTCTAAAATTTGGTCTTTATTCCTAGGGAATAGAGTCCAAATTTTAAGAGGTTAATGTAACGCAGCGCAGCGCGTTACATGCGTGTTTCTAATTACAGAATCAGGGCCCTGTCCTAGCCTTTATTTTATCATACTACACTATTTAGAGCAAGACTTTCGCAGTTTTCGAACAGAACAAGCAAGACCCAGCCCCCTCGTCAGAGGTCATCCAGCTCTCGGTAGAGAGTAGTATATTCTTTGCCATTATCGATTTTATTTTGGACTGTGGCAAACGTACGTTGCTTAAATTGATAGTGAACAGAAAGGGCAAGAAATAAGACAGTTCAAGAGTTTGTAGGCCGACAGGAAAGCGACCGTAGAGTAACGGTTAGATTAGAGCACTCGGGGCGTAGAGAGTCTCGGGGCATAAACCTGAATGGCGCAGGTTCGAATCCTGTCCGTTGTTTTTGTTTTATTGCCAATGTTCAGTACATATGTACGTATTTCATGTGGATTCAAACAAATTGACATACCTACCTACCTACTTAAAAATAAATCCAAGTACGGTTACCGTATACGTTTTGAAATAATTTGATCTAAATTATGTATTTTTATATGATAAAACCTAAAGGAAAAGGTTTGAAACCAGTTTGAAACGGCAACTCAAAAATGAAATTAATTACAAAGTGGCCAGACCTTTTTAGGGTTCCGTACCCAAATGGTGTAAACGGGACCCTGCGCTGTCTGTCTGTCCGTCTTACCATTTAACAGCTGTATTTTTCAAACCGTAATAGATAGCCAGTGGATTTTTTCTTCTCAGAATATGTAACTGTGGCCAGAGGCGTAACTTTATAATTTGGGGCCCGTGGCAAATTCTTTTGATGGGGCCCTATTAAATAAGTTCGTTATGTTGTTCTTAGTTTAATTTTAATATACCACTAAAGTAGTTACCCAACACTAATACTTAAAAAAATATTTTCAAGAGCATGGGTTTATACATTTACAATGAAATAACAATTTAATTTCAATAACATTCATTAAAAAAAATCTTTTCTCCGAGCCTTCTGTTCCGCAAAAGTATCTATGACATCATCAAAGTTTAACGATCGGGCCACATAATTTTCAATAGACAGAATAGTCAAGTTACGTAACCTATCTTGTCTCATCAAAGAATTCAAAAGTACATTTAGATCGATGTGTCTCATAGAATAGGTTTTTATTAATTTTAGTTTTGAAAATGAGCTTTCTGCGCTTGCGGTCTTTTGGGCCGGGGCCCTCTTGGGTCGGGGGCCCGTGGCATTTTGCCAGCCCTGCCACCCTATAGCTATTATGTCTTTGTGTCTATATGTCTATTATGTCTTCTGTGCCTATAGTTACGCCACTGACTGTGGCGCTGTATTTCCGAGCGCTGTCTATGATGCGTCGCGTTATCGCCGCTCAGCAACGCGCGCGCTTCTATGCGTACCTGTCTAGTTATATAACTATACATTCGAGCGCTATTTGCCTAGTGTCCGGAAAAAGAATAATAAAGCCAAAAAGTAAAAACTAAAGGGGGGCTTTTACCGCAACAATTTTTTATATGCATGATTTTGTTCTAGAGTAAAAACGATTATAACACGTACAAGCGTCAAACTTCGAATGATACACACTCTAAAGTAAAACAACAAATAATAAATACTGTCAAAGTGCGAGTTGGTCCATAATCTGTTTATCACGGTTCTCGTATCTACGATCACCGAAGTTAAGCTACGTCGGGCGCGGTCGTTACTTGGATGGGTGACCGCCTGGGCGTGATGTCTTATTGCACTAATATTAAATACTTTAGTAGGCAACAATTTAAGTAGCTTTAATAGAAATCATGTTTATTTCTTTGAGAAATCAGCCATATTATATTTTTGAATGTTAAAAAATGATAATTTTGTTTGATATTGTATTTTGTGTAAGTAGGTGGTTGTGGAACCCTCAGTGCGCGAGCCCGACTCGCACTTAGCCGGTTTATTATATTAATATTTCTCATAATTATTTTCAGGAACTCAAAACACTAGCAGATGGAAACAAAAAATTAACAATATTACATTTGGGTAAGAATAATATTTAAATAACATAGGTACCTACATGAACTAAATATAACATAGGTAACTGAGTACCAGAGCCAGAAAAGTGTTTGATTACTTTTATGTTATTGTGTACCTAATCAACAGACTTGACAAACACGGCCAGTTTCGAGGAAGCATCATCTCGAGTAGCCGAGGTGGTAGGCGCTACCGGGCTCAACCTGCTCATCAACAACGCGGGCGTCAGCACCAAGTTCACCAAGCTGGCGCTCGTGAAGGCAGATCAGCTGCTAGACAACCTTACCGTCAATACCGTAGCGCCCATCATGCTTACAAAGGTGCCACTGTTTTATAACTTTAACGACCTCCCTAGCTCAAACCGTGTGTTTACCACAATAGGCAGCATGTGTCCTAATTTTAAAAAGCTTATCAACGAAAACAAAACAAAAAATTGTTCATCAAATAAGTATTTTAATTTCATGCTAGACAGAGAGCACTCTATAGCACGTGATAACGTGCGATTCCATACCTACTAACACACGCTTTGCGAGAATGGAACAGTTCAGTCTGTGTAATTTATTTAGTTAAGCCTGTTATTTGTAAATTTAAGATTAGGACAAATGCCTATTATATTTAAATTTTTCCCCACTATCTGTCTGTGTTATTTCACGTTGTTAGCTGATTAGCAAGAGAAAGCCTTTTTAATTCCCGAAATTCCCACCAATAGTGATAATAAGCATGTTGGCGATTTCAGTTATGCCAACGAAATGCAAGAAGATTTTTACACAATACCAATCGTAGGTATAGGTATAATACTTACCTATGCACGTATTTAATACTTTTTTAATAGGTGAAGTTCCCCATTTTAGCCATAAAAAAAACTCCTGCGCTCGCATTCAACGGGACATATTTATACGGGAAAATTAAGTATAAATATACTTAATTTTCCCGTATAAATATGTCCCGTTGAATGCGATATACTTAATTTTCCCGTATAAATATGTCCCGTTGAATGCGAGCGCAGGAGTTTTTTTTATGGCTAAAATGGGGAACTTCACCTATTAAAAAAGTATTAAATACGTGCATAGGTAAGTATTATACCTATACCTACGATTGGTATTGTGTAAAAATCTTCTTGCATTTCGTGGTGTCTCGTATGCTAAATAGCATACGAGACACCCGGTTAGAAAATTTAGTCACTCACTCGCATAAAACTCACTAACATTTAAAAAAAAAACAATGCCCCACCATTCGCATCAGAGGTAAAAACATTTTGTCATCCCACTTTACCTGTACGTATGGCTCGCCGCCATCTTGCATTAACGATGACGTCACCTCGTGACCATCCCTGAACTTGGACAAATCTGTCTACACCTTATTTATTAAAAATCCGTGACGTTGTAGGTTGAAAAATAAGGACCTAGCACAATAAACTCTTTTGGTTTGGCGTCGTCGGGTATTAAAAAAATCTAGGCACTTTGTAGGAAACTGGAGGTAGGTAGGTAGGTAGGTACATAATATACGGGATGTATCTTTTGACGAAGGATATCTAAGTATATTCAAGGATATCATTGTCCTCATCACTATAGACAACTTTTACAATGAGACCAACCCTGAGATCGTGCAAAAACAAGCTGTTCAATAGAAAAATGTCATTCACATGATTGTATGGAACAGCAGATTTTTTCGCGCGATTTTTTGGTCCCGAAGTACCTAAAAGTTGTTTATAATAAACATACACCAACCCCATACATAATGAGCTCTTCAGATAAAATCCTGATTCATTAGAAATCAGTAACAGCATAACAGCCATGTGTTGACCGATCAATGCGTTAGGAAATATTTATAGTAGATACCTATATAGTACCATAGATAAACATATAAACTAGAAATAGTACTCTTACTTATCATTGTTTGATGGAGTTAGGTACAGATTTGTTACATCCCGAGAGCACTGAACTTGATCTGATCTTATATACTCAACTATAATGGTATATACATCATCATCATCAACCAGAAGACGTCCACTGCTGATGCTGAACATAGGCCTCCCCCTTTAACCTCCACAGTAAACAACAGCCTGCCTTTTGCATCCACTGGATGCCCGCGACTCTCATAATGTCGTCGGTGCATCTAGTCATCTAGTGGGAGGCCTACTTACGCTGCGTCTTCCGGTTCGTGGTCTCCACTTCAAAACCTTTCATCCCCATCGGTTATCGGTTATTCGAGCGATGTGGCCTGCTGGTATAAACATCTACCTTGAATTCCATTAAAAAAATTGCAATTGTTTATGAAATGTGTTTCCCTGGCAGAGTCTCCTGCCCGTGCTAAAGCAGGCGGCTAGTGCGCAGCCCGAGGCGCCGATGGGCGTGCGACGAGCCGCCGTCATCAACATGAGCTCCGTCCTTGGCTCCATCGCGCAGAACGACCAGGGCGGCTTCTACCCTTACCGGTGCTCCAAGGTACGCGCTAGACTCATACCTACTCATTATTGGGCTTGTTTAGTTATGGGGTGATGCGACGTGCAGCTACTCGTGCATGGACACTCCAAGTAGGCGTTACCCCTGGCTTGTAACCAGCGGACCATATAAGCTTGATGCCTTTGCAGCGGACTCGAATGCGCGTGATATCACTTGTTCTACGAACTTACAGCTACGTATTCAATACGTAACAATACGCGCTGGGTAATTAAATGTGTCATTCATATACCTACGTTTTTTTTGTGTTGATCAGTAATCGCGGTCGTTAGTCATGATCTACTAAATTCTAGTGCCAATTGTAACCCAACTAGGTTGCTGTACCTGCATAGGTAGACTTACTTCTAGGTTCTATTGTTTTCAGTTGAGTTTCGTTTTATCAGCTGAATTAATAAAAACGGTTCGGGGATCAATGACAAATAGAATACCTAGATCTTTATGTACTAATGGCGATATTCCATTCGTCAAATATCTATGTCCAACGTAAAGATCAAAGAAATTGGATGAAATTATCAACCTATATAATAATAAATTGAATGAAGTCATCTAATTTCTTTGATCAAAATATTGTACAAAGTTATTTGACGAATGGAATAGCACCATAAGGATAAAGTGCTTAAAATTCCACTGACTGTACTAATAATTATTATATAATCTACCTATTATAATTATCTACTAACCTAATAGGCTACCAAATGTCTAGTTCTGGGGAACTTCGAGTTCGAGACATTTATATAGGCGCCCCAAAAGTTACTCAAAATATTTTTCCTTGCACTAGCACAGCATATAGGTAACGGCCAAAATTATAGGTATCGTCATTGGTAATGGCCAATGATGACAAGCAGCTTTTAAATGATTCATTTTGTTTGCACAATGCTCCGCAGGCCGCATTGAACGCAGCGACCAAATCCATGAGCATCGACTTGAAGAAAGAACAAATTCTGGTAGCTTCCATGCACCCGGGCTGGGTGCGTACGGACATGGGCGGCAAGAACGCGCCGCTCGACGTGGAGACCAGCGTGGACGGCATCTTCTCCACCATCCTCGGACTGGGCGAGGAACACACCGGCAAGTTCCTGCAGTACGACGGGTCGCAACTGCCCTGGTAGACGATGGAAGCTTGGGAAACGCACGGCTACATATTATCGTGAACCTATATTATGTATACCTACCAATAATTGTAAGTAAGATATACTTATGTATGGGCATCTATATAATTTTATACTTACCTACAGAAATAAATGTACAATTTGCAAGTATTCTACTTATTTTCACTTCATTACCTTCCCATGCTGGCCGCGAAAGTGTTTTTACGATACTTTCCGACGTTTCCGATTTACGAGGGCTCCCTGAAACCGACGCAACCAAAACACTCTGACTATCAGACTAACAAGTGCAATGCATTACTGATTTAATCCGAATAAATTTTGTAGAGACAACCTTTGTGGGGGAAATTGGAAAATCGTATGTAGGTCTCGGTGAACGTAAAGGGAAATATTCTTACCACCGAACTTGCTACACGCGTCTTTGAAGGGGCAGAACTCTGACAAGTCCATATCTGTTCGAAAACCCACGTGGGTGCACTCCGAGCTACCACGTCTTATTTGAAATCACTATAATTTTAAAGACAAGCAACAAAATGCAATTAGCGCCTAGTCGTGTTACCTTCATAGTTGTCATCACAGAACACAGTTGCCATCAGTTGTCTTATGTCACAGTTATGTACTCGTCAGAAACACTGTCTACTAAGGAGGTACGTCAGAAAATTGACAAACCAAAAACAGGTTTAATACTGGTCCCTACAGAGTCCCTACTGAAGAAAGATCAAAACTGAATGTACAACATGAAACAAGCAGTGCAAAAGCTACGAAAACCCACTGAGGTAAAAAAAAACAGCCTTTTACACCTCTCAATAATGCATTTATAAACTACTGCGCATGGTGTGCATGAAGCAAGAGTTAACGACAAGTCCTAAGGCTCGTGTCGGGCCGGAGCTCTGGTAAATTATAATACTTTTCATACGAACATACTATTAATTTTTTAGGGTTCCATACCCAAAGGAAAAAAAATTGGGACCCTCCTAACTTTAAAAGGCTGTATCTTTCGAACCGTAATAGGTAGCCAGTTGAAATTTTTACAGAATATGTAATGTTACGGCGGATTAACTACGATGGTGGTCAAACGCAAGCTTATTATTTATTTAAAAAAAAAACTAAGAAATAATAAAAAGTCAAAAATTTAAAAAGAAATTGTGGTCTCCATCCAACAAACGCATTTTTGTATTAGCTCTAATGTAAAAACGGTAATACGTAAAATCGTCAAACTTGGCATGATTATAGGACATACTTTAAAGTGTAACAACAAATAATAAACAACAGCCAAGTGCAAGTCGGTGACAAATTTCTGTTCTTTACCAAGTTCCAACTGGTAATTTCTTTATTGAATTTTGTGGTGGTACAGAACCCTCAGTGCGCGAACCCGACTCGCACTTGGCCGGTTTATTTTAAACTAGGCAGTCGTCCGATTTTGATAAAACCAAGTAAAACGAAATCGTAAAGATCAATAAAACTGATATCGCCAACCAAGTTTCATGAAAATTTGACGAAGTTTGCGAAAAATATACTACATTTACTAGTTTGTTTGAATATACGCACGCCGTTAATGCGAGAGAAGACCATAAGTACATTCCTTTTTCTATGACAACAGTGTCTTTCTTATAATCTGTCTTATATCTAAAAGGCCCATGTTTAATCAAAGATGCTTAGGAGTTAGTACTTAATACCTATCATAAAATGAAAAAAAAAAGTTTTGGTATCAAAAATCGGATTTATATTTCCGTTCTGCTGCAGTAGGTTAACGCCAGTAACAATTTGCCAGGTTACAGAATTGGCCGCACAGCCGGTATCAAGCATAACATGTACTTTTTATAACAATGATACATTTTTCAGACCTAGTAACCTAAAAACTTACACAAACTAACTACAAAGATATACAGGTAAAGCCTAATTATCTACAATAATCAATAAGTTATATACAGCATAATAACAATACAGCAAAGTTATATACAAGTCGTTATTATTTAGAATTATCTGTAACCCGAAAAAATTTGATTTTTCCTACATTCAGGACAGTACCATTTGCCTTTAGGCGGTACCATGATACCGACGCATTCGAAATGGAACCACTCGATGGGACAACCTTCTGCATCGCAGGCGATCATCTCCGAGACCTCGTCGTAGGGGCAGCGACAATAGCAATAGACGCTCTCGCCCTCGCGCGCCTCGCGCACCGCTGGCCGCTGGAACGCGTATGGCAGGCTGGACGTGCCCGAGTTCAGGTACGTCGGCGGCGGGATGGGGGCTGGCTGGCTGCTAGGCTGATAGATCTCCAAGTTGCCTTCCTCGCTCGAATCAGACTCATTGGAATCTACAGACTCTGAATTCATCAAAATCCGCGGGGGTTCAGGATCCGGGACAGGTGCTGTCAATCTTATGGAATTCATAGAGAGAGATATTCTAGTGGGGAGAGGCACGAACGAGGTAGTTGAAGGCACTTCTTTCTTTGCTTTGTGTGTCACTGGGGATGGCAAGTCTTCTTTCCTCCATTCTAGTTTGGGTGGTTGTTGCGGCTTGAGTGCGGCTATGGTCGTAGGCGTCTGTGGCGCCGATTCGTCATCACTTGAGTAACCGTAAAATTTATTCGGAACCCTTCTTCGCTTCGAAGCCCTTTTCCGTTCAGCAGCAGTTGATGCAGAAGAGCTGGTTTTCGCGACTGTTGGAGTTGGTTTAGGAGGCTCTGGGATTTGTACTGTGTTGGATTGTAATGATATGGTGATTTTATTTGGGATAAGTGGAGGTGGAGCTTCTAACTCAGATTTACCTATCACATCTTTAGGAATGTTAATTTTAATAGGTCCATGTTTTCTAGAACTCTTTGATTTTTTTTTCTTTTTACTTTTTTTCTTTGTACTTGCAGGTTTTTCCAATGAATCAGGTTCAACTTTAAATTCTTCTTCTTTGATAGGTTCTTCTTTAGAGGGTGTAACAGGAAGATTAGCTTCTTCCGGTATTGTAACACCTTCAGATGGAGCGGCCGGTGTCACTTGCATCAACTGGTTTAATTTCTCCTCATGCAGCTTATTAGCGATCTGCTGTGGGTTTTCATCATAAAACTCTTCATCAGTATCACTTTCTTCAGTTTCGAGATCAGTTTCTGCTATTGGTGGTTCAACTTTTTCTGGAACTAATATAGGTGTTTCTGACATACCCATAACATCCACATTAGAGCCAGTACTTACTCTTCTATCAGGTAGAGTTTTTTTGATGCGTTTTGGTTTTTTCTTCTCATTGCCGGATTCATCAGAAGAATCCGAATCTGAAGAGCTGGAGGAAGAAGAGCCACTGCTTGATGAACAACTGCAGTTAGAACCGCAGGAGCAGCTTGAATCACTGTCACTGCTACTACTACTCGAGGATGATAACCCGCCACCGCGCTGCTTTTTTGGAGATTTCTTATTTTTCTTTTTATCAAAGTTAAACACATCTTCGTCTCCATTCATATCACTGGGTATCAAACAATAATCGTGGTCAGACTCGCACACATGTTTCTTTATTGGCACCAGTGGAGGCGACTTTTGTTTCTCCACTTTAGCTTGATATTTTTTGAAATTATCCCATATATCAAGCACTTGTTGGTCATTGGGTTTTTCTTCATCAATTATTTCAGGTTTTTCCTCTATTTTAATAGGTGTTGGTTCATCTGGAGCCGCATTAGTGGTGGACGGTTCGGTTGGTTCTGATTCAGCTTGTTCCTCTTCTTTAGGTTTGATCTCAATGATATCATCTTTTGTTATTGGAGGCATTCCACTGTCAGACTCATCACTACTGTCACTTTCTGATAAATTCAGTGCAGGAAGATTAACATCAAGTAAAAGAGCATCTTTGTCTTTTATTTTCTTCTTCTTATTTTTTTTTGATTGTTGTTCAGCATCTGCTTCGCTCTTGACATCAGAAGTACCAGCTTTTTCTGAGGGTTTCTCATCAACTAAATCAATAACAGGTATCGGTTCTTTGGGTGCATCTGGAATGGGTTCAACTGGAGGTTTAACCTCATTCAAATCTTCTATCAACAGTTTTTTTCTGTGCACATCAACATGCTTAATAAGAAGTTTTTTGGACACAAAATTTTCAGAGCAACCTTCTTCTGTACATTTGTGTGGAAACTCATTTGAGTGGAACCTTTTATGCACTTTTAGATAAACAGCTTTGGTAAACTGAAGATTGCATTCGTCACATGCAAATACAGCTGGAGGTGAGCAGAAATGGTACACGTGTGGCCATTTTTTCTGCATGCATCTTTTACAGAGTATACTTTCAGTGCCATGTTTCCAGAATAGATGATTGTTAATATCTAGTTTATTTCTGTACGCAATGCCGCAGCGGTAGCACATGTGGTGCAGTTTGTGTTTCCAAACATGGTTTGACAGACGAGCTTGGTTGTGACAAAATTCCAAACAAACATCACAGGTGTGATGAATTTTTCTTAGATGCACCATCAACCGAAATTGCGAAGGTATCTGGTCCACATTACACAAACAGCATCTAAACTTGGTTTCATACTCAGAGTCGTATGTCCCGGGACATAAATGGCATAATAATTCACTATAGCTAAGAAAATTTGATTTACACATTACACACAATAGAATTGTTTTTAGATGCATTTTACGATTGTGTAGATAGAGATCTTTGTGGATGACAGTTTTGAAAAAACATTGAAAGCATTCGAAAATATGCTCATATGGAACATTTTCATTTTTTTCTTCACTGTCGTAAGAGTCCAAATTCATATACACAGAATTCAATTCTTGTGCACCTGCCTGCAGTTTGGCCGTGATAGTTTCAGGCATCAATTCCTCAGCAGTGATGCTATCGACCGTGGCAGAGAAGCGATGCTGAGCTACCATATGCAAAGAGAGTTGCTCACAGTTCACAGCTATCTTGCGAACATGGTTGCAATATATGCATCCATACACAGTGGATGCCAGAAATACTTTTAATAGCTCTTTTAAGGGATATTTGTCTAATGGTCTATTCAATGACAACTCTGTTACTGGAAGCGAAGGTTCCTCTACAACGGGTTCAGGTTGTATTTCAGTTTCGGCAGGCTCTGTTTTCACTTCCGTTTTAGGGTCAACTTGGTCATCTGTGACTGAAACATTCTCTACATCAGGTGCTGGTTCATCCTTAACGTCTTCCATTGGATGGTAACTTGTTTCAATTGGAACATCTTCAATATTTAATTCATCTTTAGGTTCCGGATGTTCTTCTATGGTCACATTATTCTCATCCACCGTGAGCTTTTCACTCATATCACTGTCAGAAGAATAATCACTAGATGAATCTTTGTCCAATAGTTCTCTAGGAACTCTTACAGTTAGCTTTGGTACCCTATTCATTGTATTTTCATCTTCTTCTGGCTTGTTATCATAAATAGTAGTTTTCATGGCAGTTTCCGGTTTGTGCTCAGGTGTCTTTGAATCTAAATTGTTGTTTAATATAGTTTTAACAGTAGTTTCTATTTTATGACCCTCATAAATAGTTGTTTTTACAAATGGACTGTCAGCTCTATCACAAATCGTCATTTTAATTGATGGGGTTTTAGGTTGGAGAATCGGTTCTGGTGGTGGTGCTTTTTCATATCTCTTTGGCGGTCTTCTTGATCTTGTTGGTTTGTGATGACTTTGTTGTCCAACAGTGGGGTCTACAGTGGAATTAATGATAACTGGTGAATTGGCATTATTTAAGCTAAGCTTCAATTTAATCCCACCACTCTCTTTTTCCTTTTCAACAGGCTTATCTTCTGGTTTTACCTGCAGTTGCTCTCTCAAAGGAGAAACATTGTCTTCTGAAATATGAGAATCACTGTCATCTGAATGATCTTCATTCTCATCTCCATTAGGGAAGGAGTTTTTGACATTTTTATCTTTACTATAAGAATGCCAGTGCACAGGACTCGACGCAGGCCGGTCTGACCCTTCAAGTTCCATTCCAGAATCTTCTGCATTATTGACATCCTTGCTTAGTGCAGCCGAGCTATCAAAACTTAAACTTGTGTTACTACTTGTGATTTCAGATGTCTTTATTTCTATTGTGGGTTTCAATGTCTGAGTAGCGAGTGACTCTAACTTTACTTCTTTTTTATCACTAATAGGTTTTGTCAAATCTTTCACTACAGTTGATGGTCCCTTTACAGATAATTCTGTGGAATTTGAACTACTTTTTACAATATTGGACTTTGCTGCATTTTTACTGACAAGAAGAGGCACAGGTTTGGGCTTAACATTATTACAATCATGATTAAAGAAGTCATCTTGTTCACTACAGATTTCATCGCACACACAACACATCAGGTATAGGGTTCCATTGTACACATTGAAGAATTCTTCTTTACTCTCGTAGTTGAACTCTTTTACACTGTGTTTGTTAGTTAAATGTGTAGACAGCTTCTCAGCCTTTGAAAACATTCCTAGGCAAAATAAGCAGATGTGCCTATTGTGTATTTCTCTCATGTGTAAAAAGAGATTCCAATTTTCATAATATGTTCCACATGCAGAACAAAGGTAAACTTTTCTGGTGACTCTTGAGGGGCCGCTGGTGTTGGCGTCACTCCCAGCTACACTGGGTGCAGCTTCAGGGCTGTGTGCGGGCTCCTTCACCTGAGCTCGGCATACCAACTGGTGCTCTTTCAACATAGCCAAAGTCTTAAAAGACATAGAGCAGCATTTCCGGCACTTGAATTTGACCATTGGCTGTAGACCCAAGCTCTCAGCGTATTCTTTGAGAAGGGGCTCCTTCCCAACCTTGCCCTTTTTATACTGCGAGAGCTGACTTTTAGGCACAAGTCGGGGTACTGGCTTGTCTTGTTCATTGTCAATAACATTATTTTCTACATGTGATGTAACGTTTTGATATTGTGTACGCTTAGGTATTAGCTTGGGTACTCTAGGGGTGGTCGCAGGTGCACTTGAATCACTGTGTTTATTTACAAAAAGCTTCTTTTTCTTGTTAGAACTATAATATTGGAGTGAATTGTCAACAAATGGTCTCTTTCCAAGGTGTATTCTGAGGGGGTTGATCCGTTTCCGATGCTTGTCGTCGTGCAAAGCGCTGGTGGCGGGGCAGCCGGGGCTGGAGGACTCTCCTCCAAAGTCGTGTCCATTGGCCGTCAATTTGGCGGGTCTTTCGGCATATAAATTTGCCAATGAAGTTGCAGCAAGTTTTTCGTCTCTTTTACTGGTTATATTACCATCTTCCATAGTTTTCTGGAAAATTAGAAACACGTGCTTTCGATTACCAGAAAACAAAAGACGCTCAATGAAGAGGATATCGAAACATAATTCGAAAATCTTAGAGCTTACAACATCAATATATACGTTTATGGTTATTACCTCTGAAATCGTACGTCCAGTACGAATACAAGAATATAGATTCGTTTCCATGCATCCGTTTGGAAAGAGCAATCCTTACATCAGGCTTATGAAGCAGCCGCGGGCTGATCATTCCCGTAAAATGGCGTCACTTCACAGCCCGAGGAACGGTGATAATCAAAAGCGTCGTTTAGTGTTTATACCACTCAGATAACATTGCACAAACATTTTAATGGTTTTATACCATTTAATTAAACTGGCTTTCACTAGAATTGTTCACAATAATCTGTTTATTTCCAAACACATTAGCAAAATCCGTAGTACAACGAGAAGCTAATTCATTTACCATAGACAAACTAAAAGTTTCTTAATTTTTTTTTCTTTAGTTATAGTGCACGACCACCACGTGTTTTTATCGGCCATAGACAATAATCGAATAACAATAATCGACTAAAATGTTGCCATGCTTAGAAAAATGTATAGAAAAAAAAGCAGATTTTGGACATAATATAAGTAATTTCGTATTTGAATGAATCGACTTAAATAAACACACTAGTAACTTCACTACTAAATGGCAACACTAAAATGCTTAAAAAAAATGCAAAATGCAGATTTGTCAAACGTACTCGAAGGACGACAGAGTGTAATTTTTAGTTTTTATCGTTTTCTTTCTTTAGATTTCCGTTTCTATGTTTGTTACGCAGATAATGCTGATTCAAGATGATGTCTGATCAGTTCAGAAAAGTAGAACCATATTCCCCAAAGTCCTCACCTCGAGGAGCGAGGTCACCAGTTGTCTCTCGGCAAGACTCCTCTGGAACTCTGAAAACTACCATCTCACTCGGGAAAAACCCTTCTATACTGCATAGTGGACCATTCTATTTGATGAAAGAACCTCCAGGTACCTCACCGTAAATACATTTTCATCATTTCAAACTTGAAATTGCTTTAATTTTACTAATTTGTGAACATTTATTTTAGGAGAATGTGAACTAACAGGGGCGACAAACTTGATGGCTCACTATGGACTGGAACACTCTTATAGTAAATTTAATGGCAAAAAGTTAAAGGAATCGTTATCATCCTTTCTTCCAAACCTACCGGGTATTGTGGATGGGCCCGGGCAAGAAGACAACAGTACCCTGGGGTCAGTGATAGCCAAGCGGCCCATTGGTGGAAAAGAGCTGCTTCCTCTGACAAGTGCGCAATTGGCTGGGTTCCGGCTGCACCCTGGCCCATTACCAGAGCAGTACCGCTATGTGAGCTCCACTCCTCCTAAGAGGCATAAGAGCAAACACAAGAAACATAAGCATAAAGATGGAGCTCCCCCCGGACAAGAAACACCTTTGCAAGGTAAAATGCATATTTTTTTTACAATCTTACAATCACTGTACAGAAGTTTTGTTAATCTTTAATTTTTATTGCTCCTAATAATGAAACCATTTCAGACTCTTCAAATCCAGACACATATGAGAAGAAACACAAAAAACAAAAGCGCCACGATGAAGACAAGGACCGTAAGAAACGGAAAAAGGAGAAGAAGAGGAAAAAGCAGAAACACAGTCCAGAACACGGCGGCCTCACACCCAGCCAGCACACTGTACCATAGGAGGATAAGAATGTACTGTAGATGTAAGTGTAACATATTGAGCCCAAAGAGAAAGCCCTTGATTTTACAAAACATGTAACTGGCAGATCAACATACTGCACCACAATCATTCCTGCTTCACCTATTAATGTTATACCAAATAATAATAATAAACACATTTATTGCAAGTCACAGACTCATGGGCACAATAATTAAATTTAGGGCAGCTACATTAAAAATAATAAATAAATGTCAAGCGTCATATATAAATGTTATTATTAAAAAAAAACTTTACATTCTTAAAGTATATAAAGTCATTCATATGTATTTCTTTAGTCATGTTTGGATGAATATGAATATACAAATTGAAAATACATGTAATCAGGCCACAATCTTTTGTAAAACAAAGTAATAATACTCATAGTGCTAAATATATTGTTACCTTGAAAAATGTGCACCATTTGTCGAAATTTCAACTAAGTTGCATCATAATGTGCCAATATGTGTTTATATGTATAGTGTAAATGTGCCTTTCAAGTATAAAATTTATGTTTGCTCTCAAGAATAATGTATCACGTCAATAACCACACATCACCAAAGTCAGCGAGCGCCTGTCTTTACACAGCAGTGCACCAGCACAATACTTGTTAGCACCACTGAGTTGGTACCTTTAAAAGAGTTAATTCTCCCCGTCCATACTACTATTTACTTTTTGAACCCTTTCGTACGCCATCTCACGTAAGTTCGAGACAACCTATATCCCGAAAAAATTGCGGCACCATCTAAGTTTCAACAGTTATTTTGGCAAATTTCCGGGGTACGGTCCAAAGTACTGTGATTATAAATAATTTCTAGTATATATGTTTATCTATGCTACTACATAATCCTGGCAGTGTCTATCTGTTATCAAAGACTAGTTTACTTGTTCTAAAATCTACTGTTATGCAGTTCCATATGATTGTACTGAGTAGCAGCGAATTGTACTGCTTTGCTTGCCTGACAAGGTTACTCACAATATCTCTTGGGGCTCGACACCTAGTATAAGTAGATAAGAATATAAAGTTATTTTGATTTGTACCACTCTCAGTTCTAAACATTGCATTGTAAATAACACACCTAGATTTTTATGATCTTTATAGTTATTAAAATATTATGAAGAATTGAAAACTGAACTGGTTTTATTGTATGCTAATTCCGATATTCTGATCTTAATAAAGCAAGATCTTTACTACTGCAGTACAACAAGCAAATCTGCAGGACCAATATATTGCTTCTGACTGCTATCGCCTTGCACATTTAATATCTTCAGCATCTGTAAGGTCCTCTGAGACCCAGTAACCCAGGTACTTAAAATGCGAGACTGGCAAAAGGAACACCGTTTAGAAGTAGAGTAGGTACAGTGTTGGTCTTAAAACCCTTAGATTAAATGACCAAGAGCTTACTCTTAACATTGTACCAGAGCCCATGTGCCCCAACATACTCTTTTTCTGATGGTGCTTATCGAGGGACCCAGCAGCACCATGTCATCAGCGTAGCTAATATTATTAATAAAAATTCCATCTATAGAACAGCCGGCACCTCAACCTGTATACCTGTAACCATCGGAAACCTTACTCGCTACCTTACTACATTTGCTTGGTTTATCATACTAATAGTTAAAAATGTCAATGACCTCATCAGGGAGACTGGCCTCAGTTCTCACCTTGTTCTAGAGCACATCATCAAGGAAAACATACATTTATTTACTAGTGTTTTCCGGTCAGTGTAGTACCCACAGACCTATATCTACCCTACAGTATGTTTGAGCGGAATATCGCTGTTATATAACCCAAGTTGAAAACCAAACTGATTAAAAAAATATCAGCTCGTAAGTGTTTTCTGTCTGTTTGTAATTTTTATTTCTGGTGTACACAATAGTTTCTATCTATCTGTCTATATCACTGCTTACCAATGGTGCTAATTATATTTTTTATTTAGTTAACAATAGGCTTGCGTTGACCCCAACTCGCCGATTATTATGCGATGATGCGGTCTACGGCTTCATATGGACTTTCGGAATATCAACCATAAAGCGGTTTAATTTTTTAACCCGAGGGGTTAAAAAGTATAATGAGAAAAAAAAAAAGGGTGTTTTATCTATACAATATTATAAAGAGGAAAGATTTGTATGTAAGTATGTTTGTAACGAATTGGTTAAAAGTGTACTAGATCGATTTAAAAAATTCTTTCACCATTTGAATGCTACATTATCACTGATTAATATAGGCTATATAACTATATCCGTGCGGAGCCGGGGCGGACTGCTAGTTCAGTATATTTGCACACGCACACCCTCAATCCTACGACAGTTCTGTTTTTGCACATAGCTGAATATTCGTGCCATCAGTATTTGTATTACTCACGCTGATTTTGTCGCCTGCACAGGAGTGTAATACGTACGTGCGCTAACAAATAAATAAAACAATTATTCCAGAGCGAAATTTATTGAAATATCCAAATTTATACAATTTAGTCTGTTTTCGCTTCATATTATAAAAAGACAGGTTGGTCATCCCTAGTTACAAATCAAAATAAATTAGTTATACAGCACCAAAAATAGATACATCATACTTACAGAATGTTACCGTCCTGTAACTTATTACATACATCTATCATAGATCTTTACACAACATAGTGTTTCCTCGAGGAAGTGGAACATTTGATACATTTATTGGCCAGTGGACTACCGTTTCTATTGTGGAGACCATTGCTCCAACATTTACTCATTGAATAAACGTTTCACAGAAGGTACATCTAATAGAACATCGGTTATATTCCCAGCAGGATTATTAAAGGAGAAGTATTAGAACAGTACGGCGGGACAGTAAATGCCTTTGAAAACTTCAGAAATGCGTAAAATTCAATTAAAATTGGATTTTTTTATTCTTGTTATTATAGCTAGGTACATAATTTTACTGTTTGGTATGCAAGAAATATTATATTTTGTATTGCATAAAATGCCTTAGAACTTCCAAAATGCGTAAAATAAATACTATCTTATGATTTTTTACTATCTTGTTATTATGGCTAGGTACATATTTTATTGTTTGGTGTGCAATGAATATTATGTTTTGTATTGCATATAACTTGATATTCTCACATCTCATCTAAATGTGTCCACTATAAAATGCTGGTTACAAAATTTCTATTATGAATGTCTATCCAACGTCTACAAGTTGGGTCCTCCGAGAAGTTCACCTGGGGAGTTAGACAAGACCCACTCACTGTTAGCGTTAACGCCTGTGGAAAAATGAAATTGTATGAAACTGACATTGACAATGACATTAGCATGAGTGAAATTATCTCAAGTTAATGTCATTTTCATACAATTTCATCTTTCCGCAGGCGTTAACGCTAACAGAAAGTGGGTCTTGTCTAGACCCCCTGGACCCCTCCCGCGACACGCCTACATTACTTCTACTATATTAATAATTACACATAAAGTTATTGTTAACTAATACATTTGGTGCGCCATGGCACTGTAAGTTAAGTGAGCATGACTAAATACCTATGTTTACTTACATTAGCGGGTAGCTTCGCAATCTCTTCGTTTTAGGTTTAAAAAGGGAAAAACATTGAAATAAAAATCTAGTAATTGTTAAATATGTTAAGACAGCGTGGTAACTTGTTAAAATCTCAAATAAAATAAACTTGTCCCATTAATTTGAAACGCTATATATGTTGTAAAATGAAGCCTGCACTACGACTATCACACCTGTGGGATTCAATTTTGAGCAATTTTTAATTCGCCGCCATTGTCGCAACACAACGCTAATACATAAATATATATTAAATACAGCTCTAAGATTTTGTGATACCAATGGCAAGTATTACAATTAAAAAATACTAATACAATCATCACATTAATAATTAGGTAAAATTAAATCGGCAAGCTAACTAAATATTCTCATTACAGAAATTATTTATACAGAAAGGTACAACACAAACATTTAAATAAATAAACGATTTATCATTAAATAACTTTAAATGTACATTTTCATCAATTACAGTTATATTACAAAATTATATAGCAATTTACAGGTTTTGTGTTACTGTTATACATAATAAAATCCCGTTTTATATAATCCAGCCCTTTTCCTAAGAAGCCACATACTTGTTACATGTCACAAATTAAAATAAAAAAATGTTAAAATGCGTAATTAAAACTTTCGCAAAGTTGTAGATAATTGTTTCTAACCCAATCTGGATCAAATCTGCACAAAGAAATGTTTCTACATATTTCTATAAGTACACCTAGCTAGTCAGTGCAATGTGATTTATTTTCCATCACTTTCACACCCCATACATCACAGTCAAATATATAAAAAGTGGACTAACAACAGAATATGTATCTGTTGATACATATTTATAAATGTTACTGGTTTTCAACCACCGATTGGGGTTAGGTGTCATTTTACGATCTATATTCTGGTAAAACATACCACAATATTGGAAATGTGGAATTATCGACTCGCATCGTTTCACCGAAACACTGTGGGTATTATTCCAGACTCAAAATTTCCAAGACTGTGACTTGTGTATTCGCTATTAAAGCTACAGAAAGTAATTAAAAGGCATCGGATAAATCTCGCGACCTCGGTGGCTTTATTAGTAGGGCTTCAGTGAGCGCACGGTCCACCGCGCGAGAATCAGACTGCCGATGCGTTTAGTTGTTTCGTATCGTTTGCAGTCCATTGCCGAGTTGCCGAGCTTTAACTGGGAATGGAGCAACGTACAGCGTGCGATGTACGCGGGGCGGCGACGTCCGTAGCGCAGTCGCCCGGTCACAGATCTTTCAGAAGCGCTGATTTGGCATTCTTCAGTTTGTCGAGCCGCTTGGTGAGGTGACTGTTCTCCGTCTCCAGTTCTTCCACCCGGTTGAGAGCTTCCCGCGCCTGCACACATACAAACACATTGTTACGCTCACTCTCTATGTGTGTGTGTTGGTATGTACAGATAACATGCAAGGATAAAAGTTGATGAATTATTTTGTGTTAACGGAGGCATAAACATCTCGGAGTTGTTACGTAATAGTACTTGAGTAGGTACATTTTCAAACCATTTGCGTTAAATACAGCAGTGTTTTTTATACATTAAATCGGATACGAATATTATTTACAATATATTTTTCACGCTTTAGTAAACTATACATGGCGTGGTACACGATCACAATGTGAGAAGTATTTGTTAGACTGTTGTTGGGGAATCACACAAGGAGCGGTGGCGTCAAGCGTCACAGTACCGTTAGCTATCGCCATTATTGATAGCGGCCCAGAAGTCTACGACTTCCTGAAAATAAATCAGAAATCATTATATTTTGTCTCACGTCATCTACGTGATACGTGACCTGACAAGTGATATAGCACGCAACTTGCCTCGTCTCAACATTCAAAGCTAATGTACGGCGCAGCGCCCACTCGCGTGTCGTCGCGTTAAATACCTGACGTGTCACTCGGCGTGCTATAGTGACGCATTAAAGTGGCGCCAACGTTAAAATATCATGTCGCACAACAGAGTTATGGCGGGAAAGGTATAAAAAAACTTGTAACAATTCATGGCAGTGAACGCGAACTGTAAAGATGAAGGACGAGTTACGTTTTAAGCCGGGTATTCATTAGGTAACATTTGTTTAGTTTCATCATCTCTATAAACAGTTTATACCATCCGGTTTATACCGGATTAGCAAGTTGAAGTGGCAGGGGGCAGGGCACACATCACGCAAAACAGCCGATGGGGCCGAAAGGCTCTCGAATGGAGACCACAGACCGGTAAGCGTAGGACGTCAACCCACAAGATAGACAGACGATCTAAAAGAGACCGCAGGGAAACGCTGGATGCAGGCCGCTTCCAACCGGCCCTTTTGGAGATCGATGAAAGAAAGAAAAATATTGATTTGTGACAGAAACAAAATATATAGACATTATGAATATAAACTAAATTAAAACAACAAAGTAATAGTAGTAACAAAGTAGTAGTGGACGTCCTATGGCTGAAATGATGATGATTTCAGTTACAGATACCGTGATGTTGCCGCGCACTCTGAGTGGAGAGCAAGGAGAAACATCTAGTTTCCTAACAGAAGTAGACAGGCGTGGTTGGCCAAGTTTCAGAAACAGCGTTTACGGTAAAGATGTTCATAAACTGTTTATAAACAAATATTGTCTAATGAATTCCCAGCTTTACCATGATTACACTAGAGAGGCACACGCAGTTGAAGTGACAATGGGAAAGAAAGGTTCTTGAGTGGAGAGCACGAACTAGAAGTCGCAGCGTAGGTAGGCCTCCCACTAGATGGACCGACGACATTGTGAAAGTCGCTGGCATCCAGTGGATGCAGATGGCAGGCTGTCGTTCAGTGTGGAGTTCTAAGTGGGAGACCTATGTTCAGCAGTGGACGTGATGACACTAGATGGCGCCAGTATGTCGTAATATCATGTTTGTAGATGTGCATGTTACCTCGCGCTGCAGCTGGCGCCGCTCCTGCTTCAGTTGTTCCTCTCGTTCGTCGGTGGCGTCCTGGCTCGAGCCGCTGTACGCTGCGTGTAGTAGTGTGCATGTTACCTCGCGCTGCAGCTTGCGCCGCTCCTGCTTCAGTTGTTCCTCTCGTTCGTCGGTGGCGTCCTGGCTCGAGCCGCTGTACGCTGCGTGTAGTAGTGTGCATGTTACCTCGCGCTGCAGCTTGCGCCGCTCCTGCTTCAGTTGTTCCTCTCGTTCGTCGGTGTCGTCCTGGCTCGAGCCGCTGTACGCTGCGTGTAGTAGTGTGCATGTTACCTCGCGCTGCAGCTTGCGCCGCTCCTGCTTCAGTTGTTCCTCTCGTTCGTCGGTGTCGTTCTGGCTCGAGCCGCTGTACGCTGCGTGTAGTAGTGTGCATGTTACCTCGCGCTGCAGCTTGCGCCGCTCCTGCTTCAGTTGTTCCTCTCGTTCGTCGGTGGCGTCCTGGCTCGAGCCGCTGTACGCTGCGTGTAGTAGTGTGCATGTTACCTCGCGCTGCAGCTTGCGCCGCTCCTGCTTCAGTTGTTCCTCTCGTTCGTCGGTGTCGTTCTGGCTCGAGCCGCTGTACGCTGCGTGTAGTAGTGTGCATGTTACCTCGCGCTGCAGCTTGCGCCGCTCCTGCTTCAGTTGTTCCTCTCGTTCGTCGGTGTCGTTCTGGCTCGAGCCGCTGTACGCTGCGTGTAGTAGTGTGCATGTTACCTCGCGCTGCAGCTTGCGCCGCTCCTGCTTCAGTTGTTCCTCTCGTTCGTCGGTGTCGTCCTGGCTCGAGCCGCTGTACGCTGCGTGTAGTAGTGTGCATGTTACCTCGCGCTGCAGCTTGCGCCGCTCCTGCTTCAGTTGCTCCTCTCGTTCGTCGGTGGCATCCTGGCGCGCGCGCAGCCGCTGCAGTTGCGCCTCGAGTCGCGCGACTCCCGCCGCCTGTAGAGCCGCCTCGGCCTCCGCCCGCGCCGCGCGACCTTTCGCCTCCGATACCGACTTACGTAGGCATTCCACTGCCAATTAAAAATGGGAAATTACATGATTAAAATCTTAAATTCATTCATTCACTGACAGACAACACACAGCCTAAACCAATGGGTCTCTTCCATTTCTTTCCATTTCTCGCGGTTTATTGCTAGCTGGGACCTGTCACGACAAAACGTGCTTAAGTCGTCCCGCCAGCTGAGACCAATCACGACAAACCGCACTTAAGTCGTCCCGCCAACGCTTTCGAGGCCTTCTTGGGGATATATGCCCGTCTTCAGGCACCTTATGTGTTTTTTGCCCACCACTCCGGATGCATTTGACAGACGTGGGTCTATAGAATATCTTTACAAGTGTTACATAACGAAAATAATATACACTTAGAAAGGATTTTTGAAAACTCTTCCCCTAAAGGGAACTATGGAATTAAAGTTCGCATCGACGCTCGTCATTGATTTTAGATAGTTGTATTTCAACTTGTATTTCTGTTTGTAAGTAAAAGTTAGGTTGAATCAATGTTTATATTATGAAAGTTCGTAATTTTGAAGTTAGAAACATGGAAGTTTGTTTTTAGGATTCTGTATACAAACAAAAGTCAGCTGTATAAGCGTTTTTAGAAATGTATCACCAAAGGAGTAAAATAGGAGATGAAAATTTGTATGATCTTAGTCATTCACTATTCAACTAATGGGAAACCCATCGGGCACACGGCTCGAATAATCCAGGCCCTTACAACACCATGAACATCGTAGATGTAAAGATAATGTGTTCTCTGATCTATCTTTAATAAGTATGAGGCTCACATTCGTTTTCGTAATCCGCGTCGTGTTGGTTGGAGACGCCGTTCTGTCTCGCGGCTCGTTCTTCGTTCAGCGTCAGCTTTAATTTGCGAACTTCTGACTCCAGGGCCGCCTTCGCGCTCACCAGCTTCTGCAACCGCACGTCTGGAACACAGCGATAAATAAATAACTATAAAGGACGTGTCCATGTGGATGATTTTATTTGTTGGTCTCTTTCAACCTCTTTGGTTGACCATATCTATGTATTTTCGTTAACCAGGAGTGCAGTGTAGGGACGAACAGAGTTTAGTAGTTCTGAGCGGAACAACATCCGTTGTGGACAGGCAAGATAATTCCTGAGCCGAGTTCCTGTCTCCTATAAATATTATAATTATCAATTTAAAGAACAGACTTTAAAATGAGTAAATACGCAATTTCGTTAACTTGGATGTTACAGTTATTATGATTTAAAAACCAATATATCGAACCGATTTTAATGAAATTTCAATAAGACTTTTCCAAATCGGTTTATAAATGACGGAGTTCTGAGGTAACAAACGCTAAAATAGAACCGAATTGAGAACCCTCTCCTTTTTTGAAGTCAGTTAAATATAATGTATATTACGCCCCAAATCATACAACAGAGTAAGTAGGAGTGCAGGTGAAATAGATCGTGCCAGTGTAGTGTAGGATAGTAGCGTCTTATTAGTACACGGTGAACGTACTGCGATCCCCAAGCCGCATGCCAAGCGTGGGGATTATGGCAACACCCCTCTCTAAAAGGGAGGCCTAGTTTTGGCGCCAACGTGGAAAAAAACATGTCGGCTCGTTGGATTATTTTCCTAAACTTGTGTATTTTCGAGTGTTAATGTGTACTAAATGGTGAATTAATATTCATTAAGTGCTCGTAAACGTGCTCGAGTGTGGCAAGTGATATGGCGAGGTGAAACGTGTCTTTTCGTGTTGTTTCCAAAACTCCATAGGAGCCTCTGGTAAAGTCTCCACCACTTTACAGGGGCATGAGTTTGACTTGACCGTGACTTACTTAGCTTGACTCTGACTGTGACTGTGACTGGTTCGACCCTATTAAGACTACGAAAACTGTTTAATATTACGAGTAAAAGACACTGAATCCGAGCTCATGAAAATTTCAATAAAAAAAATAAAAAAAAGAGGGAGGCCTTTGTTCAGCAGTGGACGTTTAATGTCTGCTGATGATGATGATGGTGTAGTGAGAGAGACTCACCCAGCGTGCCCTCGCCCTGGTCCGCTAGCGCCTGCTCCTGGAGGTGCGAGAGAAGCGCGAGCGGCGGCACAGCGCCGAACCCCTCCGCGTGCGTGGCGCCGGGCGCCGCCTCCGCGAACGCGAACCCCGCGGCGGCGGCGGCCGAGTCGCGCGCGCGCACCGCGTCTCGCGCGCACGCCAGCTCGCGCTCCGTGGACACGTGCTCGCGTTTCAGCCGCTCGTGCAGGGAACACTTCTCGCGGTGCTCGCGCTGTCCACACACAACACACGTCAACACGCTGCACGCCCGTATGACACCTGCTTCTTTCTTTGTTTGAGTTGAATGTCGCACACCAATACCAAAGCAAGCATATCAAGGTGCAACTATCTAAGAGTGTGAAGGGTCAGGTATTAAATAAACTTCGGCCAAGTGCGAGTTGAATGCGAGAACCGCAACCAAAAAATTAGTTTTCTTAAATTTTTAGGCGCCCGACTCTGTCATATTAATTAAAAAAAAAAATTACACACTTGGCCGGCCGGCTTGGTTGGCGTTTATTATTAGTTTTTATTTATTTATTTAGTGTGTAATTTAACCATGCCAAGTTGGACACTTGTACGTATAACCGTTTTTACACCAGAGCAATGACAAAAATAAGTCAAAATAATACATAAACCTTACCCATAATTTTTTACTTTTTGACATTATTCCTTGTAGTTTATTATTAGTTCCTTATAGTTAATCCGCCATAGCATTACATATTCTGTGAAAATGTGAACTTATGTTGCGGTTACCATGTTACGGTTCAAAAGATAACTTTTAAAAGGTAGGATAGACAGACAAACAGTGTAGACTTAGTAATACGCCCATTGACACCCTTTGGGTAGAGAACCCTAAGA
The DNA here is from genome assembly GCA_932305915.1 of Agriopis marginaria. Taxonomy (NCBI): domain Eukaryota; kingdom Metazoa; phylum Arthropoda; class Insecta; order Lepidoptera; family Geometridae; genus Agriopis; species Agriopis marginaria. Next base: position 2,118,997 of record OW029919.1, read on the forward strand.
GCAGGTGATGATCATGAAGGCAGTTTATTGGTGTCAGACCTGCAGCTGCGCGTACTCCTCCTGCAGCTCGAGAATGCGGTCCTTGAGCAGCTCGAGCTGGTAGTGCAGCGCCGCCTTGTCGTTGTCCAGCTGCGCGTTCAGGATCATCGCCTTGCGGAACTTCTCCTCCACTTCTTTCAATTCGTGCTGGAACAAGATATTGCAGATGGTCAGTGTGTAAAATAATATGTGCATTGCTACTAACTTAAAAGAGATATGCACCATCAAAGTAGATAAGATAATTACTTATATTTAACAAATCACTACAATGTCACCTAAGGAAGTTCTTATGACATCCAATGACTGCACTTTTCGCTCTGGCGATCTTTTGTTAAAGTTTGAACGGTTATGTGGAATGCACGGGTCGATTTCTGACGCGCGGCTAGTACGCAGGGCGAATAAACCTTGTAAAAAAAACGATTAGACGTCAGGACTGTCTGGTGATTGAAACGCCAAAGTCCGAAGCTACCAGCTTCCGACTTTTGCTGCGCAGCAACAGGCCACATCCCAAGTTACAAGCATTTCAAAGCAATTCGTAGGAGACCTTCTGTACCCGAAATCTTCAAGCTAAATGACCTAGTGTAGCTTGCTATTAAAGTCAACTGTGTAAATCGGGATTTGCGAAGCGACTAGCGGCATTCAATACTCATGTAAATGAAATTCCCGTATAATATTAACAAAATATGGTTGGTTGGGAACTTACCCTTAAGTCCTTAATATTAAAGGTATCGTCCGCGGAGTCCTCGGAGCTCCTCCGCGGCGAGTGCACCAGGCTGACGGCGGGGCTGAGCGCCGCGAGCCGCGTGCCGCCACGACGACCCACCGTTTCTGAAACGAAATGGAACAGATTTTACACGAGAGGGTACTAAGTAGATGACTAATTATAAATAATGAAATATAAATAAAAAATTGGTATGATGATCTTGATTTTAGACCACCGGAAGAAGCGGTTCCCGCTTACAGGCGACACACGTTACCATAATTGGCGAATTGGCAGAATGTAACCCCGAGAATTTCTCCACCGACAGGGTTCCCCAGGAACACATCTGCACGAGGTTTAATATCCAGCTATACGAGGAACGCTGAGATGTCTCCGGTATGCAGGAAGTGATAACTACTAGCAGCGACTTTGTGTGAAAAACACTATTTTCCAAGCGGAATGTGTAGTATTAGAAACGTGTCCAGGCGGCGACAGCGGTACTTCGTAGAAGGGAAATGATCATAGCATTGGAATCCTCTCAGGCAGTTTTGCAGTGCTTAGAGCTTAACAACGATACACTAATTTATACAGCACTCACTTTTCACTTTTTTTTTTTATTTGTTTTTTTATTTGTTTTTTTTTTTTTTTTTTACATTTTTTTTTTTGTCATAATCTACTTGAAGAAGTAAGTTAACATAACCATTACTTTCCAAAGGATCAAGGGGCGCAGTGGATCCAGGGGAAATGACGTGGCCGACGAGCTGACACAGAGAGGTTCGGACAGGCGGCCTATTGGAGCCAGGCCGATGGTCTCTCTGCCTTTCAGCCAAATCAGATCCTGGATTCGCAAATTTTCGATTACTATAATAATATAAAGAATACTGGGCATTCATCAAGTCCTGAAATTAGATACGAGATAATCTCGACAACTTGATGGACTGTGCAGCGTGTCCTACAACTTGCACAGAAGACGACCACGGCGAGTGCCATTGGGGTGGCAAAGTTCTGGTCTAGAAACTTGATTTAAAAATAGAATTGTATTTGCGGAACATCGACTCGAAAGAAGAAGATCTCGACAACTTCTGAACCCTACGGCGGATCGTCAGAGTAATCACTGGACACTGTTCTCTAAACACATACCTCTTTACCATTGGGGTTGGGAACAATCCGCTGTGCAGAAGTTGCGTAATTTTTTTATTTATTTTATTAAGAGGCAGGCAAAACGGTCACGCAAATGCTGAAAGATTGCAACATCATCATCATCATCATCAGCCAGAAGACGTCCACTGCTGAACATAGGCCTCCCCCTTTAACCTCCACACTGAACGACAGCCTGCCTTTTGCATCCACTGAGACATTTTGTGAGAGTCGCTGGCAAAGATTGCAACAATTTACAATAATCCTTATATATCATAGCTGTTAAAATTTGCAAGTTGAAGTGGCAATGGGCAGGCCACATCGCTCGAAGAACCGATAACCGATGGGGAAGAAAGGTTTTGGAGTGGAGACCACGAACCTGAAGACGCGGCGTAGGGAGGCCTCCCACGAGATGGATCGACGACATTGAGAGTCGCGGGCATTCAGTGGATGCAAAAGGCAGGCTGTCGTTCAGTGTGGAGGTTAAAGGGGGAGGCCTATGTTCAGCAGTGGACGTCTTCTGGCTGATGATGATGATAATGACAATAATCCTTGGATCACCAAGGACGCTTCGGGAACCCAAGTCCAGAACAAGAACACATTTATTGAACATACATTTTACCGCCTTTAGCGATCTTTGGCCTTCCTCGGGGACACCAGATTGGCTGAACCGAAGGTCTCCATTAAAATAAATTAAAATGTAATTCTCAAACAAAAAAAAACACTTTTTGTTCATATTAACATGAGCGCCTAACTTCTCAGCACAGCGCAACTCTAATATCAGGTGTCAGTCTGGTAAATGTAGTTTTATTAGACTCGTGTCTACGAGCTCCTCAGACCTGCCATGAAAGTAGAGCCGAATTAGTGTGGCAGGCATGTGGGGTTCGTAAGACAACATTCCATGATGGTGATCCGTTCACAGGTTAGTGGCAGGCTGGCAGCTCATGTGTCCGTACCTGCATACATGTCATACGCCTTGTCGGCATGATCCTCCTGCTCGCGCTGCTGGCGCTCCAACTCGCGCATGCGGATCTCGCGCGCCTCCGCCCGCGCCGCGCGCCGCGCTGCCAGTCGCTGCTCCGCCTGGAAAAAGGACATACCGACATCAGAACAATCATCTAAGAAACCTCTAAATGTTTTGTATCTAAAAAAAATCGTGATCGCATATATTTATGTGCGTTAGATTTATAACTTTTACAAGGAATCTCCAGAAACGTGAACTCGATGAATAGGCTTAATTGTAGTATAGGGCCAAGTAAAAGGCAAGCGAAGTCCTGGTCGATCACCAACTCTCTGGAAAGACCTCATAAAAAAGCCACGCATTCTACCATGACGCAGTGTGCTCGCAATGAAACCAGCCGCCAGAAATAAGAAGCATTGCGAGACGAGCGCGACCCTGGGAAAGGACGACGACAGCGAGGAGCCGTCATGTGCCATCCATGCAACCATTACCACTCTGTCAAGAGAGCACGTCTAAGAAGCGATTTACAATAGCAAACCCGGAATGGTGCCTCCGTAAGGGACGAGTCAGCTCCGGCAACTTTTTTTTTTTATAGTAGTCAAACAAGGAGTTGGAGACGGACCGCCTGATAGTAAGTAGGTAGTCACCGCGGCTAATGGACACTTACTATACTTGGAGCATTGGCGGTGCGTTGCGAGGAAAAACCGAAGGTGGTAAGCCATTCCACAACTCCATGCAGTGACTCCTCACTCCTATGGGTCTTGCAGGTGCGTTACCTAAATGCGAACGATGTTGCGTGTGTGGCAAAACAGAAGCCACATGTGTGGCTCCCGAATGAGGTTACTTATCTATGAGAGATGTATTTCGTACTCTATCTTTCGTAATCATCTCTTGTAGATGGATATAGGCCAACAATATTTAGAATGAGTACCTATCAGCTTACAGATTAAGGTTGATGTCAATTTGAAGTATCCTAACTGCCTACACACTGACATTTCAAATTATCGTTAGCGAATATTACTGCTATACAACATGGTTTATCGCGGCAGAGCTTGCCAAATAAACGCTGTAATCCGTTGCAAGTGTTTCGCAAGCCGCCTCGCGATGCGATGCGACAGTGCCATGTGGGCGCGAGCAAATCATCGCGCCACCTACTTCGAAGACAGGACCTCGGCTACAAACAAAATAATCCATCTACTACAAGGTAACAGACGCGCATGGTCAATCAAAGTCTAGATATTTTTATACCTAGCTATTTATCGTATCTAAGAGCTTTGGGGAAAGAATTTGTGCGTATTACTTTGTACTTCAGCATGTCCCCACGACGATATAATTTTCAGGTATATACTGAAATGTGTCTGGTATAGCGGAACATCGAAAATATTCAAGACTGCTTAGGCTCAAACGACCAACAGAACGCGTGAAAGACTTTACTAAGCTAGACACGTACCATTTGCTTCAAGATGCAACACTGGTGGTATACACTAGGAACCTTACAGACGGTGTCACAAAGTCGATAAATTACCGGCCCTCGTCGACACCGCACGTAATTAATTGTATCAACTACTTCTAAATGACATGTAACAGCGTGCAACTAGAACGAGTCCTCGTTCACTGAAGGCAGGCAGGTACGCCAATTAGATTAAAAAGTCATTATATTCGGCGTTTAGATAAAGTGCATTAGTGTTGAGTATTTCACAACGTGAAGCAATTAAAACCTTTGACTAAATACCTAAAGTGGATAAATATAACGACACTAAATTCCATTCGTACCAAGCGGCAATTATTACCGTCTTCTTATATATATGTATGTCTTCTTATATATAATTATTATATTCATCACCATCAGCCAGACCAGGCTCTTAGACCTCCACACAGAACAGCTCGCTATCCGCATCCACTGGATGCCCGCGACTCCCGCGCGATTATTATATTACCATTTCACAAAACGCATATCTCTACAGATGTTATAGATACAATAAAAAATAATATCAAAAACGTGTCAGAAAATCAATACTTTAAAATTTGTACGAGCTTTCTAATGGGTAGCGGCACTAGCGGCTAGCGGGGGACCTAGGGAACTCAGCGTAAAATGTATAAGTTATCTTGCAGAAAATATAATGCTTTACAACTTTGTAGACTTGGTGCTTTTAAAAGTCGTTTAAGAAATATAAGCGAATAACCGAAAAACTCGACCTTCGTGATCTCGTCTTTGCCTCTAATCTTTAAGTTGAGGACTATTCCTCCTACCAAGTCCGAATAAATTCCTACAACATTTCTGTTTCTTTCTTTGAGCCATTAGGAGAGTTCGTAGAGTTACTTACCTATTCCACGAGTAGAATTCATATTATTATTGAATGACGCAAGTAATGACTCCTTTATTGTCAAGACTCCTCAGAGAGCGAAATATATCCAACGGTCAGTAGAAAAAAGTCCTAACTATAAAGCCAACTTTACTTTTTATTGCGTTTCAGACGGACAGTGTGGATACTATGGTGCCTAATTTGGCAAGAAACTAATTACCTTTACGACAATAGAGGAATTAGAGGTATGGCGGGTCATAATTTGCTACTCTATCGCATTAGGTTATAACCTGTAATGATAGTTCTAAGTTGGAAATAAAAAATAAAATAAAATAAAATAAATAAAGATGCGTGTAAGTATCGCGTGGGCGCGCGGGCTCGCCTGTCCTGTCACTGAGACTAATGAGACCTCGCGGGAAGGGAACCCCTCGTCTAGACAGGGTTGGGCACGCTTTTAACCATTAGCTTATATAGCTGCGTGTAAACATTTATTGCAGGGGTCATAGACTTTTTCCAACAAATAGTTGTAGTGAAATACGGGCGTTACGCACGAATGGAAGCCGGGCCGCTCGGCTATTTAATTCAAAACCATTTAGCAGTAACGGAGTTGAGTGCGAACAAACATACACACAAACTTTCGCTTTTGTAATATTATTATGAACATAACGTAAATAAAAATGCTGGGACATAACCAACCAAATGTCCACAAAACTGTGTGTGGCTTTGGTCACAAAATATGTAGATAAAAATAATGGGTCTGGCGTGTTATTCACATGATATGTCACCAGTCCCAATGTGAGCTTACTTTTGTTAGTTACATAATTTTAAGCGCTTATTTTTTAATAGGTATGTATTTATTTTAAGATCATCTACGATAAGCTTACTATTAATATAGACCTGATAATGACTGTTATAATAAGTAATTAATATTGAATATATATTTTTTGTTGTTGGTCTTAGATATCAAAAACACATTGCACTTATGAATGCCATACAAAGAGGCCTGGTTTAGATACAGTTGCAGTGTTTAGCTAGATTTTGTTCGGGGCATAGTTTCCAATTTACCATACCCAAAAACTCATTTTGTATCAGAACCGAGAACGCCTACTACGTCGCAAGTCAAACTCGTTTACGCACATTTTTGTCGTGCCATCTCGTAAATTAATTTAGTAAAGTCACACGTGTACGAATAGACACTGTTGACCTCAAAATTATGCGGGCGATGTGTTACGAACAGAAAGGAACCGGTACCGTGCGGCCGGGACCCCGCTCCGCTGCAGTGTTGATAAGCACATCACTTACTACTACATACAATACGTCAGTATAATCCTTGCCGAAGATTAAAAGACTATCGACAAAGATGGAGTCACACCATTCCGTACGAGGAGCTTGCGCTAATCGAACTAAGTACACACAAACACACCGTGAGGAGCTAGTACTTTGTTTGAGGAACCATTAAAAAAAAACATATAAAATAAAATCATATTACAATAAGAAGAATCTTAGCCTATGTCAAGAGCACACTCTCCTGACAGACACTTTCGCACATAAAAAAATTATTAAAGGTAAAAAAAAACTGAGTGGGAATATAAAACTCTACCTAGGACAAACAGTCCAACTAGGCAGGTCCAACTTCAATAAAGAGGTCAATCGGCGAATCCAACTAGACTGGGTAGCGTCCGGTAAACTTCACAACGTCTTCTCGTCCAAAATACCTTAGAGTCTTCGACCAGTGTGTGTTGCCAATGATGACAAACGGCACTGAAACGTGTTCTTTCACTATGGGCCTTATAAACAAGCTCAAAGTCGCACATCGTCGAGCCATCTTGCAGCTGGACGACCAACGCTACTCTAACCTTACCTCGGCCAATGGTTTATTTTTCACCCAGTGATTTTAACTTCAAATATGTTAAAAATCTGTGAGCGAAATAGCGGTGGCGAAAAGGCCTGGCTTTTAATTAAAACAAAGAGACGCATTTATCGAGCATATTTTCTAGTCTTACTAATTGGAACACAAGGAGGAAAATATAAATCGAAATCTGGTAATGCTTGAACCGATTACCGACTCTACGCCCGATAACGAAACTATGCGATAAAAAGTTATTGTTTAAAACATTTCTTCGATTCCTGCACATTTGATAAAAATGTGAACATTATCATCGATGTCTAATGGTTCTGCGAAGTAACTTTTATGAACAACTTTATGGCTTTTGCACATATGGTTAGAATACAGCACAAACTGGCGGTTTGTTTGCTTGAAACCGTTGTCGGTGACATCACCCCTGGACGTTTGCGTCAAGGATACGAAGGTCATTCCCCGAAGCACTCCTTTTTGGGGTTAAGTGATAAATTTAGAGACAGTAAGTGAAGTTTAATGAAACAGTGAGTATTGTACGTGGACTAACCAATATAAGTGCAGTTAAACAATTAGTCGCGCACCGACAGTGATAAGATACCTACATAACGCAGGTCCTCGAAGGAGACAATTGGAAAGCCTAATGACGAGTTGACAAGTGGTAGGCAGCGATGATAAACAACGCTGATCTACTTAGAGGGCGATAATCTGTAGCCAACTGCGTGTGGATCTCGTCTGACAATTCAATGTTTACTTCTAGACCAATAATTCAATTTGATAGTTCCACTCAAACTATAGAGATGACAAGTCGCATAACATAATTATATTGGCGCCGCAATTTGAAGCCTAAAAACGCTCCTGGCGTTGGTCGTCTACAAAGACATTGTGGTCGACTAGATGTTCCTAAACGATTCACCATAGTCATAGACAAAAGTAATAACTTTGTCTATGCCAAAGTTAAGGCCACGTTTAACAACCAGAGCTATACGCGCATTATTGAAGAGAAAAAATTACTGAGCGAGAATAAAAAAAATTACGATAAGCCATTATATTTATTTTAGAATAATATTGAAAATGTATAAAGCAATATTCGTGTTGATATTTTATTAAATGGTGGAAAGGATCGAAAAAATCTCGAGGTTTCGTCAATATAAAACGCTAGCAATGTTATTAAAATAAATTGCCCTAGTTTTTTTTTAAATGCTATTGTTGGCAAACAAGCAGACGGGCCGCCTGATGGTAAGCAGTCACCATCGCCTATGGATATTTGTAAATCCAGAGGCATTACAAATACGTTGCCGATCCTTAAGGACTATTAACTCGCCTTTTGAAGAACCCCATGTTGTAGCTTCTCGGAAACACCACGTTAGGTATCGTAGCTCATTATATCATATTTTAAATTGCGTTTGGCTACCAACTCGCCTGATGGTAAGCGACGGTGTGGCCGAGGATGGAACACGTTGATCTAGAAGAAACCTTTTCACTCTATAGCTTTGAAGAGGCATAGATTGTAGTTCTCAGGAAACAAGGAGGACGGCAGGGAGTTCCGTGCTTGGGCAGTACGTCTACGTGCTTATAATAAATGACGACCAAAAACGTTGTGTACGGAATTTTGGAATTTCCACGAGGAACATTATCAACAAGGAACATTATTATTTGTCCTTTATCAACAACCGTTCAGCAATGTCAGAGACTTTCGGGCGGCCTGATGACTCCAACATTAGGGCTGGCCACACAGCTTACGTATATGAACTTTATCGCTTGGTAGAACCAATTTTTCAATTAAAATTTTTATTTTTCATTTCAATTCAAGAAATACGCATATGTGTGATCTATTAGTTATATCATTATTAATTAATGAAAAAGTGGTAACGTCACCAATTTATTGCACTGCTGACTTCGATATAAAGTTAGAAACATTCATTTCCGGCATTAGTAAAAAGTTAAAAATCATCCAATTACCAATCGTTTCAAAACAACTTGTCTGCAGTAATACCTGCTAATACCGATTGCATAATGTCCTGACAACATAATTTGCAATGTTTTCTTCGCTCGCAAGGTTCCTTGGTATAATACTTGTTACTAGTCTTTTTTTTATGCCATAGGTGGCAAACAAGCAGACGGGCTGCCTGATGGTAAGTAGTCACTGTCGCCTATGGAAACTTATAACACCAGAGGCGTCAAAAATACGTTGCCGAACCTTTAGGACTCGATTAACTCGTCTTTTGAAGAACCCCATGTTGTAGCTTCTCAGAAACACCGCGGAAGGTAACTCATTCCACATATTGCAGGTATGAGGCAAGAAGGATCGTATGTGTTCGATTTCCACTGATCTATGATGTGTGGATGAGCCTTCAGGCGCTGGCGGCTAGTGTGATGGTAAAACCGCGACGCCGGCACGACAAATACTAGTCGAGATGTTGTACTCGTAGGTTGGTTCTAGTGTAGTTAATATACATTCATAGAATGTGCAGAAAACGGCGATAAGCTATAATATATGCGCATACATTAGACATTCTTTTGGTAAGCGTATGTTAACGCTAATTGTGTTTGAAAGCGTGAAGCTAATTTTTGTCACACGTTTGAAATGTGAAAACAAAATGCTTTGACGGCAGTAGAGGCAACACAAATTGGCTTTACGTGATTGTATTGTTTGTCAGGCAACCATTACATACAAGCCAGACAAATATAAATATAGATATGTGAAGACGCGAACACTGGAGTGGTAACAGGTACGATAAAAGGCAACGCGGGACTTGTTACATGATATCTTCAATATGGTCGAATGAAATAGATCAGCTAAGTACTAGCTTGGGGCATTGGAGTATTTTGAGAAAAGTGCCAAGAAGCTCATTAGAAACGAATCCTTAGTTCGGACTAAGCTTCTTATAGTCTTGAGCATCGGCGCAAAGTATTTTTTTAAACGCTGTTAAGTCCTCGTTTGACCACCAACTCGCCTGCTGGTAAGCGACGATGTGGTTGAAGATGAAGCACGCAGACTTAGAAGATACCTATTCACTCTGGCCTTGAAAAGGCCCAGATTATATCGCGCTAGTCGCTAGTCTATCGGTTTTTTATCGGATACATTTCTGTGTGCATCGGATCTGCATGATCTTAATTCCCTCCTCCCATTTTTCTATTGGACTGCCAGAGTTGGCACGAAAAATCGTCACCGCTTTATGATAGCTATTCCAAAAACCTCTACGAAGCGCGTTAGTTCCACTTTTATTTTGTGCGCATTGCTAGTCTGTGGATTGCGAATGATTTTTTTTTTTTTTTTTTTTTTTAATTTATTTATTTCATATATATACACATAATTAATCTAAGTTAGTATCGAAAAACTAAGCTGTTTGTATCGATACTAAGATTCACTATACGCAACTATATATAATAGCGCAACCTTAAATAAATTTAAATATTGAATATTAAAAAAAATACAAAATACAATTGAATGGGTGTTCTCCGATAGTTACAATCTGGGTGTCTCAAATCACGAGTCTCTGTTCTTCTGAGAATCTGTTTCTTCTTGGCAAGCGTGCTCCATCGTAGGCCGCTTCATGGCGAGTTGCCGGTCAAACGTAAGCCTACTATTAAATAAATAAAAAAATAATTCAGATTTAAGCTCCAAGAACAGCGTATGATCATGAAAAGAAGAATAGTATGATTCTAGTGCATTATCAACTGTTGTATTTAAATATCAGTAACAAACGGCATTCACCAAATACTTGTTATACAAATGATGAGATCATCGCACTGTCATCGTTTGAATAAACAAAGATGATAACATAATTATCTCACCCCAACTTAGATTAGCAGATTTATTTGAATGAATTAATGTGACCTCCGTGGAACTTAAGTTTTCGAGGATTGAGAAGAGTAAAATGTCAAACGAGATTCAAATACCAGCTCACGGGAAAGGCCAATCGTGACTAATAAAATGCCAATGATTAGCAATAAACATGACTTTGAAAATGTTAGAACTCACGTGAAGAATTAACAGTTGGCCGAGTATTTGCAAAATGAATTCTGTTGGAGACATGTCACCGGCATCAAGGACACATCTGCAGATGAGGTCACCGCACGGCCCGTCCACTGACACTCGATACGAGCGCTCATTGCTACCGATACGTTTGCACTGACTTCGCTGACATAACACGTAAATATGAATAACATCAAGCGTGCGATATACGAAGACAATGGTTGCCGCAACTCAAAAGGTTTCGAAGCAGGAGACGTCACTTGAATTTCTATTGTGACTTACATAAAGCATGACGAGTCGGGCGGCGAGGGCGAGCAAGGTCTCCGGAACCGACATATCGTTGTGCAGATATGTCATGGCAAGGCCAGGTCACCGCAGCCGCCGCGTGCACCTATCAACCGGACTGGGCCCGCCACACTACTGACCGATATTGCTCTCTATTGACTCCCTTCAACATTACTTTCAAATGAGACTGTCACGATATTCAAACAACCTCACACATTGTTAGTAAGAATGGTATTTTATTCAAAAACAGTGTAGCTGTCCCGCATACAGAGCAGATGATGACTAACGCAAACAGTGTTCACCTGCGACAACTTTATTGAAACTGTGGCCTCAACACCTCACACAACTACATTTTAAATTGAGATAAGATAATATTTGTAAGCGACCTTGCATTGCGTACCTTATTAGCCATAGCATAGGATAATGGAATACATTTGTAAGGAAAATGTGGACGACCTCTACAGGGTTACGAGAAACGGTTTACTAAGCCGAAAGAGGTCCATAATACCCACCAATATGAACAACTTTTACTATGGGACCATGAAATCGAGAAAAAATATCAGCTGTACCAGGATTACATTTTTCCAGCAATTTTAATTTTAATGCAAACTGCTTAACAGATTTTGATGAAATTTTTATGGGACCAATCTGAAAGTATATCCTTTCAAATATAAAACAATTTTCTAAATCGAATAACGGAGTTATGAGGTAAGAAAAAGAAAAAATAGAACTTAAGAACTTAAAAGTTAAAAATGGTCAATCTCACTCGACAAAATGTATGAAAAAGTTGATATAATTTTCGCATTTTTAGGGTTGATTCCATAGTAGAAGAATTCATAATGATGAGTTTATACTCATCATTATGAATTCTTCGGACCCCTTTCCGCGTAACCCTGTATAACTGCATAAAAATAAAAAATATAAAGTTTCCAACCTATCAGTTTTAACCAGAATAGGGAAAGGGTAAAAGTAACAGGTGACGAGGTATTAGTGTTGAGTCATTTGTTGTGATTCAACGTAGAAGCCCAACAAGGACTGAATCCTGATTTGTTGTAATTTCACAATATCCATTCCCTTTTGGGTTGCTTTTATAAAGAAATAAAATGAGGTATAGGACACGCAGATATGTAAATAAAATGTCAGGAAATTCACCTACATGACTGTGCTGGTCTCCTAGAATCCCCACAATCGAAGGATTCTGGTCTCCGTGTGAATCTCTCCTCACATCCGACGCAGCACTGTAATTTTCCACATCACTTTGATTGTCACTGTTCTTACGTCCGTTCACTTGAGGTAGACCCTCGGGAGACGCATCGTGTCCATCATGAGAACAGTTGCCGTTTGTGAGAGTTTTATCGATCGCTTCATTAACCGTCTCGTTGACAGGGATGTTCGAAGGCTTGCTATCATTGCGTTCAAGAATGGTCTCATCGTCGGAGTCTCCGAAGTCTCCGTCGGTGAAGGCGCCTCCGCTCTCTTCGTCGCTGTTATCAGGCGTGGCCACTTCTGAACGATGCCCCATCGTTAACGTCACTGATTATCCACCGCCTTCGTGACAACTATTCAAGGAATCCAAACAACACGATCCGACCGCTGTTTACGAATTCCCACATTTGTATTGAGTAAACAAACAATATTCCCGAGGTGTCGCGGCAGGATCGCTACACCCGGCTCCACTGGGACTGGACGCAAGTCTTGCACCGAGTTCCGATCCGCACTGCACTCCCTAACGATTCGCGATAAAAATATTGTCGTAGAACTTTTTATCTTATCTTTGATATTTTCCACTTCAGACGCAGCTCCTTGACCAACATTCTTTGTTTTAGTCACGTAAAACAAAAAAATGCTTGTTTATATAAATATGCGTCGGTAGATAGTGTTATTTTCCTAATGTTGATTTATTAGTAAACATTTGTGGACAATACGATTGTTCAAGTGGAGGGAGCGCGCGAGAATGAGGGCCGACGTTAGAGGATGGTTCGCGAATAGTCCACGTGTGGTGACAGGTGTTGGCGGCGGTGCACGAGCGACTCCGGCGGGTGCTGCGGCCGACTGGCCGCCGCCGCCGCCGCCGCCACGCACGGCGCGGCCGCCGGCACTCGCGGCCACTCCGCGGGTTCTTCGCTAACGCTTTCGTAATGTGTCGCACCGTTATGTGCGCGATTCAAGAGCGGAAGCGGGACTATGAAACATGTTAAACCAGCTGCGCCCCGCGTTATATAGGTAGTTCCTTGAAGGAATCTCTTTGGGGGACAGCAACCCACTTTGACTTAAATGTAATTTTCTTTGGCTATGATGTTATATGTCAATATACAAGACTTCGATTCTTGCCGTTACATATAAAATGTATGGGAAAATGAATTTTCTTCTTAATTTATTTTTTCGTGTTTTTTTTTCCGATATTTTACTTATTCTGATATTTGGGGTGGAAAGGAATCCAACAAATCGGAGATCATGAAAATAACTCCCACCGTTCTTGAGTTATAAATGGTGTAAGTAACTCGACTTTATTTTACTTAAATATATATAAATGTAATTAGCAGCTGCGCCCCGCGGTTTCACCCGAGAGTGAAAATCGTCGTTAAGTTTTAAAAAAAATTCCAATTTTCTTAATTTTTCTTTCCGTAAGAACCTTCTACAAAGTATTAGAAAGCTTTAAATTAAAGCTTTTGGATCCAAGAATGAAACCAATGAAAACAACAGGGAAAGGAAATCGCTAATCGCTTCTCTTTGCAACGGCCTCCGAACTGTCATTAGGCTTGTGGTTCATTGCGAGACGACGCGACATCTGCGCAAAGTCAAAGCATATTAATGGTACCTAGCTTTTTTTTTAATTTATTTTCTTCGCACAAAACAATACAGTTTCTAATATATTGTAGCACCAAAAAACCACAGTTGGTTTGACATGGTGTTCATATTCCCCGCGCACTTACAAAATAAAAATAGGTAGGCTAAAATAGGCTAGCGCTCGCCGACTAGCGCTCGTCGACTAGCGCCTTCCGCTAGTCTGCGGCAGCCCTAATCAAGTGGTTAAAATGATCATTGTTCCTAGGTGAATGGAGCACGTACATAACAACACACGCACTCTGATGAACGTATTGTGAACATTTCACTTTTTGGATGTAATATTTAAGTTGTTTTTGAATAAGGTGACGGGGAAGCGTACTGTACGTGTTTAAGCAAGTACCGTGAAAGTAATTTCTCATTGTTGTCCGTAATATGCGCCGTGTGAAATTTAAAATTAATGTTATAAGATTAAGGTCAGCCATATTAATTTAGTTTATCTACATGATTCAGATCGTCACGTCACGAGAGAACGTTGTGTGCTTAATTTTATTTTGGTAAGGTCATTTGCGCCACAACTTAAACTTCATAAAATGTTCGTAAATAAAAAAAATAACTATTATCGCAATTGACATTGAAAATGGACGGAAATACAATGTGGCAAACACAAAGTTACTGTTGTGGTGATAAGAGAACGGAAATCATTCGCTTCCATTTCTATAAAATTATACATTTAATTTAAGCCTCGATTAAAGAGCTGATAATCTTCACACGGCTAAACAGATTTTGTTGAATCATAGCTAAGAACGCTCCCGATCAAATCACCGTTTATAGAAAAAAATACTAAAACAAAATACGACGATGCACACACACACACCCGTTAAACTTATAACACCCTACTTTTTGTGTCAGGGGTTAAAACAGCCCTTAGACCTTCAACGGTCTATGGGCAGTCTAACTGTATTTGTAGTGTTAGTTTTAGCTTGTATTTTGTTTAGTTAATACTAGCGGTCCGCCCCGGCTCCGCACGGGTATAGTTATATGGCCTGTTAAAATATTTTATATTAATCCTTGTGCATGCAAAAGGCAGGCTGTCGTTCAGTGTGGAGGTTAAAGGGGGAGGCCTATGTTCAGCAGTGGACGTCTTCTGGTTGATGATGATGATGATGATATTAATCAGTGATAATGTAGCATTCAAATAGTGAAAGAATTTTTAAAATCGGTCCGGACTTTTTGAGCCAATTCGTTACAAACATACTTATATACAAATCTTTCCTCTTTATAATATTAGTATAGAAAGGCAACTAAAGGCACTTACTTACCCATGAAAAAAAAAGTTAAAACATATTCTAAATGTCGACACGTCATAGTATATATTATAGGTAACTAAGTACGATATAAGTCTTAACCTACAAACTGACCCGGCTCGGATATATTCCTAAAATAACGATAGAACCTTTTTAAGGTTAATGTTTAGTCCATAGAGCAAAAAGAAAACTTCCTCACCGCGATGTAGTGTACCTTGTAACATGGAAACTCAAGGTAAATGACGACTGAGAAAAAGGTAATGCCCCCATATCGGTAGCAAATGAAGGCAATACAAAGTACCGAACGCGGTTAGCCAAGGCTCTTAGAAAATTAACCCATCCGGGAAATATATACGCTGTAGAATCAAAGAACTACTGAAATGTTGACCAAAGGGTTAACGTAAGCTTATACTTTAGGCAACACACGGTCGGCAGTTGCTAAAAATAATAATATTTATGTACAAGGTTTTGTTTAACTTGCCCTGTTAGTTTCCATATACGTATTACTATGTATGTATGGGACAAATCATGCAACAAAATTTTAGACCAACCAATTCCTTAACCAATTGAGCTGAAATTTTGCATAAACGTTTAGTTTGGATGACAATGCATGGAAATTTAATTAATTCAAAATCCAATATGGCGGATTTCCAAAGATGGCGGATCAGTTATTTTTTATGCACCTCCGTGATATGGGTATCAAATGAAAGGGTTTGCTGAGAAGAATGACGTCACACTAAACTCAATATGTCGACCCCACGATGGCAATTTTCTTATCTACCTTCGTGATATAGGTATCAAATGAAAGGATTTGCTAAAAAGAAGACGAAAAGTATGTTTTTTTAGTTTCCTCAGTATAATTTTATTTAACTTTCCAATACAAAATGTCCACCGTATCAGCCGCAACAAACACAGAGCTGGAGCTAGAATAGTAAGTCTTACTATTGATATTCCGAGAATGTCAGCTGGGAAAGCGATGACATTTCACTTGGCGTTCTCTGATTTTACAGAGTTACAATTACCACGATAAGGTATTTTAAGGAATTTTATTTATTTCTGCAGCGGACTGCTGGGTATAGACCTCCCTTTATTTCCTGCATTTGTCTCTATTTTGTACAATGATGGAACAATACTTTTGTGTGGGAGTCAAGATTGTCCCACCATCCTCACCTGGTTCTGCCAATTGGTAGTTTGACTTGTGAGCCATTCGGTCGTGGTTCGTCCCCACAGCCCATCTGACATTAGAGCGACGTAGCCGGCACAGTTCCGCTCGATTCATAATATTTCTTTTCCATGCTCTTGTTATTTCGCAATTTGTCTAATCGACCTCCGCCACTCTTACCCCCGCCCCCGCGCGCGCTGTCACAGCGATAGTATCGGCTCCGGCTTTTTAAATTTCTAAAAATATAATTACGCAAATTCTTATTAATATAACATGTGACACGTGTAAATATAGTTGTAAATAGTTAGTATTAGCGTTATCTAGTGCGTAAAATAAGTGGAACAATAATAAATCTGAAAAAACCAGTGAGCAAATCGCAGTTTCGGCGCATAATTTTATTATGCTCTAAAACTGCGAAACTATCAAAATCTGGAGTGGTTTATATGGTGAATATAATTAAAATACACAAATAACTGAAGAAAGACTTAAACTAGTGCTAAAGACTTGCTAAATTGTTAAAATCATTCAAAACGTTTTATTTAAAATAACCCTCATTTAAAAATAAAAAAAAATAAAAAAAAAACTGTTGAAGTGCTAAAAATAGTGGAATAAGTGGAACTATAGTACCTAAATCTCGAAAAACAAACTGAACTAAAGACTTAAACTAGTGCTAAAGACTTGCTAATTGTTAAAATAATTCAAAAAAGATTTATTTATAATCACCCTCATTAAACGGTGGTCTTAAAAAAAATAGTGCAGTGCGAAGTGTCGTGACTCATGCAATAATAACATTATAACGGCTACGCTCAATACGACTAAAGATCGAGTCACACATACAGTACCTTAATTTCGCACTTGCAACTAACAACTTCGTGGCCGAAAGGCAAGAGTGCTTACCTTGCGTTCGTAAGGTAGCAGGTTCAAGTCTCATCAAAGGATATTATTTTTATATATCGTGAATTTGATAATAACTACAATTTTAAGGCGAAAGACAGACTGACACGATTACGCGAATGGAAACCCACGCCATCGCGTAAAGTAGTTAGCTCCGTATCTTTTCGCATCTAACAGTGGTTTGATAAAATTAACATAAACGTACATATTATATTTGCATAATAATCGTAAATAAACAATCTCAGAAGGAACCACTGAAAATCACTGGAAATCACAGCAAGAAAGCATTTAAACAAAAGTTTTATCTCATAATTATTTATAAAACTATAACTAGGATTCAAAATGAGTTTTTTTGAGAACATCACCTTCAGGAGTAAAAGAAGAACTTCAGACATTAATTTAACCAATGATAGCACGGTTATAACACAGACTTTAAATGCAACTGTAAATAGCTTACCAGACATATCTGACGACGAAGAAAGTGAATTAGTTAAAGAACTGAGAGATAAAATTGAAACTTTGACAATAAAACTAGCCAGTGCAGACTTGGAGATAGAAACACTTTTATCTGAAAATTATGAACTTAAACGTGCTAATGAAGATATATGTAAGAAAAATGAGCTATTCAAAAAGATTACACAAAGCCCAGCAAAGCTAAATAGTACACCCAAAAAGAAAGGCACACCAAAAAGAACATATAAACAAACAGCGCTAATTTTAAATGAAAAAACATTATATGATAAGGAAGTACAAACAGAACATAATAAAGAAAAAGAAGAGAAATCACAAAACTTATGCAAAAAGAAGATTAATAAACCTAAAACTAAATCCAAATCACAGAATAAAGAAATTTTAGACGAACCCGAAAACTACCTAAATAAGATACCAACACACATAACACAGAAAACAGAGTCTTCACAGCAACCAAGCAATATCATTTTAATTAGCTCAAATAAACAAAATAGAGTACTGCACGTGGCTGAAAGCACACTAAACTCATCAAGTGGAAGTACTCTACTACGACACTACCTTTTTTTCGGTTGGAGGTAGTCCGACTATTAACATCGTTTTGAAATCTATCCTTGATTTTTGCAAATAATAATTACATAGTGATTAAATTATCACGTAAATCATAGTTTTTTCGAAAGTGTACTATCATTACGAGTGAATCAATATAAATATATCTACTGTGGACTGCTTATATTACAAGATACAATCAAAAGAAACATTGTAACGGTCAGGTGTGGTTTCGTTCACGTGTAGACTTACGATATCTCGCTCGCACTCACGGTAAGGTCTATCGTGTCATCACTTTCACTGCATCCAAAGGTACATAATTATACTGAAGATTGGGTTTTTAAATATTTAACACCGATAACTCAAGTAATTGCAATAACTTAGCGATGGCGGACACATGCGATGCGTGTCGTGCTCCCGCGGATACTAAGGCGAGGATCAAATGCTCGAAGTGTCCGCTTGTTTTTCATTTGCTGTGCGTAGCAATAGCAGCGGCGGAGGCAACAGCTGATTTTGAATCGACTTGGGTATGCCCTAATTGTCGGAGCCTTGAACCCAAGGGAGATAACTCTAACACTCCAGTACGTCAAACATACACAAAATTGACAAAGCCTGTTACGGAACGACAGAAAAAAATCGCTGCAGCCGCAGCGGCCGCCCTCAACACAGCCTCAGATGGCGCCGGCGTCGGGAATAACTCCTCGGACTCCGGGTCCTCTCGTGCTGTCCCCCCTCCGGAACAAGAGCAGTCACCATCGGAAATGGCTCTGATATTAAACGAAATAAGACTGTTAAGGCAGGATATGTGCAATTACAAACAACAAATTCAAGAAGTGGTGGCAAACTGCAACCGTAGGTTGGACGAGTTCGATAAGTCGATGTTTGCAACAGCTCATAAGATAGCTGAGCTTGAGGTGGGCCAGTACGAATGCGCACGTACTAGCGAACATGTCGCCAAATTAGAGGAAACTTTCGATCATCAAATGCAGGCTTCTTTAAGGAATGAAGTGGAAATCGTCGGAATTCCCGAGACTCAAAATGAAAACTTGACTCATCTGGTTCAAGTGATAGGCGCTAAGGTAGGAGACCAGTTACAAGAAAGTGACATTGACTGGGTCGACAGGGTTGGCCCACGTTCGTCAAAGAATGGTAACAAGGATGACCAACGTGCACGTCTCGTGGTAGTTCATTTCCTCAGGCGATCAATCCGAGACTCATTCCTGAAGGCGGTAAAATCTAGACGCAACCTAACTTCGAGCGACATAAACTTCAACGGAACAGCAAGTAAGATATATGTAAATGAACGCCTGACAAAATCCCGCCGGCAATTGTTTCAAGAAGCGCGTCGCAGGTCAAAACTTCTCGGCGTTACTCACTGCTGGACGAAACATGGTACAATTTTTACGCGGAAAGAAGAAGGGCGCCCCGCTATACCTATACGTAATCAGGCAGATTTGGACCGGCAACTCACACCTAGCGTTTCTGGCGCGAGAACTCCACCCACGCAAACTTCCACGGAAACATTTCAGTAACATAACAAGCGCACTCTTTGATGTCTATAGTATTGTATGCGTCCTGCTTGTGGATGAAATTTATTTACTGTGTTTTAATGTTATATGTCGAACCGATATAATTTTCTTTTTCCTCTTACTCACAGAGCGAAATATCTCGTTATGTGGTTATGTTGTGTTTCGGACTGTTTTAGGCTCGGTGGCGAGTGTAAGGTGTGCTGCAAGCATCGCCATACCGCTGCAAACCCGCGTCTCACTGCGCTTTCGTATATATTATTATAGTTTTCTGCTAGTTTGCAGAGCCTCGTGCAAAACAACGCGTCTGCCACCGAGTCTGACCCGAGTTCTACTACGAGTATCGTTTAAAATGTATCTTGTGCTGCTCTGCCCAGTTATATCTACTAATTGTTATTATTTTGAACTATCGTTTTACTCATTCTCCCAGCCTTCATTACACAATATGAACTTCACACTCACACAACCATTTAAACTCTGTTCTATCACACACACACTCATGACACAACAAATCAACGCGCACCGTACTGAAAAATTTAAAAAAATCTCCTATAATTCTAGGTACTTTGAATCAATTCGATTTTTTAATAATAACAAAGCACTTTTTCTTTTGCAAAAACCTCACATAATCAACAATTTAAATATTATGACGGGCCTACGAATAAATTATTTATTCGTAGGCTTAGAATGATGGAAATCCTAGATACCCTGGATAATTCGTTTTTAACAAAGTGCTACGAATCAGAATGCCTAGAACAGTGTAGCAACTATTTTACAACTTTACACAATTTTAAAGTTCTGACCATTAACATCCGAAGCATACGTAAGAACTTCAATTGCTTCGTGGTAGCTTTAATGAGATTGAGAATCAAAATCGACGTTATAGTTTTAACTGAGTGCTGGCTAAATTCAAATACAATAATCCCCCAAATACCTGGATTTAAAGCTTACAACACAATGAAGTACATCAACAAATCGGGTGGTGTCACTGCTTATGTTAGAGATATGTGGTCCGCAGTGGTCACAGAGCCAGAGGTTCATGACTGCAATTGTTTAAAAATAAACATTAATGACCAGTTTCTGGTGCTAGGCGTTTATCGTTCCCCGGCTTTTAAAAATATCTCAAATTTCATAACCACATTAAATGACGTACTCGCGCCAAATCAAAATAGTTCATGCATTATTTTAGCTGGTGATTTTAATCTCAACATTATAGAAGACCCCTTAAGTGAGGAATGTTCTGAGTACCTAACCTTGGCTGCGGAGCACCGGCTGCTTCCTGCAATAACCAAGCCTACGCGAGAAAAAGCCTGCCTCGACCATATCTTCGTAAAGCAAGGTTTTGAAGTTGTAGGGGTCGTGTGCAATACTGCTATCACAGACCACTACCTTTGTATTGCAAGTGTGGCTACAAACTTATCCAAACTTTCAACTCCAAGGGCTCGTTCTCAGCTCAAAATTGAATTTTCCGCGGTGGCTGGTGAGTTGCGGAATGTAGACTGGTCCTCAGTTACTGGTAAGTCAGACGTAAATGAGGCTACTAATGAGTTTCAGGCAATTCTCTCTTCGGCAATCTCCACACACAGTCGACAAGTTAAGATAAGCCGCTCTAATATGAATATAAAGCCATGGATTACACCTGGGCTCATTAGATGCCAAAAAATCCGGGATAAGTTGCATCGGAAAGCCAGAATTAATCCAAATAATACAACTCTTCAAATTACCTACCGGAGATACCGTAATTTTTACAAGGAACTTCTACACCGCATCAAAACAGCATACGAAAAGCAGAAACTTCTTGAGAACAAAGACAACCCTAGAAAGCTTTGGCAAACTATTAATAGCATCTGCGACAACACTAAAACACAAACAAGCTCAACTGAATTATTAGCTAATTGCGAGGACTCAACCCAAGCACTTAACACCTGTAACAACTACTTTGCTAATGTTGGTCGAAACCTTGCAGACAAAATTCTCAGCAGTAGCTCTACCAGTGAGAATACTTTGGCGGGCTCTTATAGAAGTAATGATGCATGCTTACATTCTTTTTTCATCTCCCCCACAGACACGGTTGAAGTAGGTAAACTCATCTCAGGCATCAAAATAGGTAGTGCACCAGGCCATGATGGTATCACTGGTGATCTAATTAAGCATGTAAAGCCTTTTATATTAGAACCTCTTACACACCTATGCAACTTGAGCCTTGAGAGCGGTAAGTTTCCGGACATATGGAAGCTTGCAGTGGTGGTGCCTATTCATAAGGATGGTCCAAAGGACAACCCCCATAACTATAGGCCGATATCCTTGCTGAGCATTTTTTCCAAGTTATTGGAAAAACTGGTTAACAATAGGTTGGTGCAGTACCTTGATGCAAATCAGCTCCTCTCGGAGAGACAGTTTGGGTTCAGACGTGGTAAGTCCTCTGAAGATGCAGTGGTCTTACTTACAAACTTGATCTCGGCTGCTGTAGACCTGAGGCTGCGATGCCTGGGGGTATTTCTCGATCTCGCTAAGGCCTTCGACACGGTATCGATTCTGATCCTATTAAGGAAGCTTGAGGCAGCTGGAATTAGAGGTATTGCCTTGGACTGGTTCCAGAGTTATCTGACTGGTCGTAGGCAACGCGTGAGGGTTGGGACGTGTATCAGCGATGAGCTTCCGGTGGGTTTCGGGGTTCCCCAGGGCAGTATCCTCGGACCGACTCTCTTCGCCATCTACATGAATGATATCCTGAACCTCAAGCTTCCTGGGGTTGAAATAATCTGCTATGCTGATGATACCGTAGTCATTTTCAAAGACACATCCTGGGTAAAGGTCATAAAAGCGGCGGAAGAAGGAATGGGGCATGTAGCTACATGGTTGAATAGCAACCTTTTGACTCTAAATACAAAAAAAACTAAATTTTTGTCGTTTTACAATACCCGACGATCAGAACCAGATACCAATTTATTTATAAAGCTCCACTCTTGCACTACAGGACCTAGAAATGGGCCTTTGAGTTGCTGCAGCTGCGAATCTATTGGAAGAGTTGATAGGATACGTTATCTTGGGGTTGAGCTGGACGAGTCACTTACCTTCAGGCATCACATCTCAAAGCTATCGGGACGGGTTCGTAAGCTCATTTACGTCATGAAGGGTTTACGCAACTCCTGTGAGCGGAAGACCCTCCTGATGGTATACACATCTCTTTGCCAATCGATACTAGCCTATTGTAACCTGGCTTGGGGAGGCGCAGCAAAAACTTTTATGCTGGGGCTCGAAAGAGCCCAGCGAGCCGTCTTGAAAGTCATGCTGCGAAAACCCTTTCGATTTCCTACGGTTAGTCTGTACAGGGAAGCCGAAGTTCTGACGGTAAGGCAGTTATTTATGCTGAAAGCTATAGTCGCAACGCACAAGTCACTTAAGAATTTGAGCCAGCTCTCAGAAATAACAGGTAGACGAGTATTCAGAGTACCTGTAGGTGGAACCAAATCGGCATACGCAGTCCGTCATCCAAAATCTCTTCTCCCTCGCATATACAACGAAACCGTTAGAGCTGTTCCTAATATAAAAATGCAAAGGACATCTATAGTTAAGCTATCAGCTAAAAAATGGTTGCTCACTTTGTCATACGATGACACTGAAAATTTTATAACACGGATTCGCACTGCGCAGTGATCTAGTCATATAAAAACGTCAAACATACACACACTCACACACACACACACACACACACACACCCACACATACACACACACATTTGACACTACACTTTAGATATTAAATACCTATGTACTTGAGAAGTTGTTTTTAAACTGATATCATACTTATATAAATAAGTATGATATTAGTTTAAAAATAATTTCTAAAAATAATTTCTAAATTTTCTATAATTTCTAAATTTTCTATATTGATATAATTTGACTGATACAATTAATAACTAGTGAAATGTAGTAATTTTAATAAATGAACCAATCCAAATGTAACTAATATAAATTAATAATCTAGGAAAAAAAAATTAAAAAAAAAATTGGATGCCTCCACTTTAAATTTTTTTTTTTGAGTACATCGTCACTTGGCCGCCACAATACGGGCCATGAGCCTAGTGTGGGGCCCTTGTTAAAGTCGACATCTTAAATATGTTTAAATTTTTTGGAAATTTCTTATTTTTTATTATTAAGTCTTAGTAGTTTGTATTAAAATTAATTTAAGATTACACAGCTTTTAGAAATAAAGATTTACTTACTTACTTACTTACTTACACCTAACGGAGGTATTCAAGAACTTTTACAAGGAATAGAGACTAAAGTTGCGGACTTGACTATGAACGACTACTGCGTGGTGCTCATTGGAGAGGAGGACTTTAAAGAGAATAGTGACTATATTAAACTTATTCGTCTCACTAGAGAGGCTCTGTGTAATATACAACAAACAAACTTTATTATATGTCTACCTACCTATAAATATTCTCCGGATTCTAAAGTAATGAATTATCTGAGGTCATATAATTGATATTTTTAATAAATCACTATATTTAGATAATCTGACACATAAGTATGCTTATATTTTAGACTCTAATTCATGTCTATCATACGACAATAATATATTCCATCTTCGTTCGGGTATGTTAAAAAATTATGGTCTGCGTACCATATTAAACAATGTCGCATATGCAATCAGGGAAACTAATGATAATAATATAAATCCAAGCTATGACTCAGATAACGGTAAAAATAACAAGCAACCAAATGTAGAGTTTTTTCGTTAATAAATATATATGTATCATGCATCAGAACATCGCAGGATTATTACGAAAAGCTGATGAGCTAACTATTTGCTTAGATGAACTGCGCTCTGAAAATAATTTTGACGCTGATGTTATTTGTGTAACGGAGCACAACATTAGGTTGGGCTCTGAAAGCAATTTAGTGTTAGCTAACTACCAACTAGCGTCCAGTTTTTGTAGATCAGATATTTCAAGAGGCGGAGCTTGTATCTTAATTAGAAGTGGAATTCAGTATAGAGACCTCCCGGAAATTAAGGCTCTATCAATTTCGGGAGTATTTGAGTGCTGTGCCGTAGAATTAATTCCCTATAAGATTTTGGTAGTATGTATCTATCGAGTACCTAAACAAAAATCAAAGCATTTAAAAGTATTCTTTACAGAGCTAGATAATCTTCTTCAGATCTTGTATAAAAAGCAATACAGACATATGGTTGTTGCTGGCGATTATAACATTAATATTTTAAAACCTGATATAAATTCCCGAAAGCTAGAGCAACTGCTAGCAAGTTTTAATCTCAAATTAACATTTAAACAACCAACCCGATTAAGTAGTCAAACATGCATAGACAATATCGCTCATGATTTTAAAAATAATTTTAAAGCTGAAGTGGTTGAATTCGCGCTATCCGACCACACAGCTCAACTACTGATGTGTCCTGTCGACAAAAAATGCATCATTGATAGTTGGTACATAAAACGGCGTGACTATAGCCAAGAAAATATATCTAAGTTTATATCGCACATTAAAAATCTTTCCTTCTCAGATCTATATAGTATTGACGACCCTAATGAAGCGTATAATTACTTTATTGAAACGTTTAAATTATTTTATGATTTGTGTTTTCCTTTCACACAAAAAATTGTTAAATCAGTTAAAAAGCCAAAATGGATATCACGTGGCATCAAACTATGTAGTAAAAATAAACGGAAACTCTTATGGCAATACAGACGACACCGAAATTGTAGAAATAAGAATAAATTAGTAAACTATTCAAAGCTGTTTAAAAAAATCACTAAGCTCACCCAAAGAGCTCAAAACGACTACGCTATAAAAATGGCAACAAATAAGTCTAAATGCACGTGGAATATAATAAATAGTTCAAAACAAAAGATACAAAATGAGTCTGTGTTACGAATAAAAGTAAATAACAATATAATCACTGACCCATATAAAATATGCAATGCATTCAACAACCATTTCATTGATAAAATTAAACCTATTAAAAATAATAGTCAGAAAACAAACTCATTAATTACAAGTAGGTCCAATTCAATGTTTTTTCTTCCGAGCACTGCATTAGACATATTTAAGATAATCACTACGTTAAAAAATACAAATAGTGTAGGGTACGATGGAATCTCTACAAATATTATTAAACAAGTTGCTATATACATATGTGGACACTTAAGCTACATTATGAATCTATGTATTAGTGCTGGTACATATCCTGACGCACTTAAGGTCTCCATTATTAAACCTATATTCAAAAAGAAAAACAGGGAATGCATAGATAACTATAGACCAATCTCACTTATCCCTATATTTTCAAAGATACTTGAAAAATATATTTACGCGCAGCTCTACAACTACATGGAAAAGAAAAGTATACTCTGTAACGAACAAAAAGGATTTAGGGAAAATAAAACAATAAATATGGCAATATATGATTTTTTAGATAATGTTATGACCAACATAGATGCAACTATTCCAGTTTGCGCAATATTCTGTGATATGACCCAAGCTTTTGATTATGTTCACCACGATATACTTTTACAAAAACTAGAAACATATGGCATTAGAGGAAATACTCTAGACCTTATAAAATCATACTTGAGTAATAGAAAACATTATACTGAGATTACAGAAATAAATATTCATAAAAAACAAGAAATAATTCATCGGTCTAAAGCACGTACTCCTAACTTCGGAGTCCCGCAGGGCAGTGTAGTGGGCCCTCTTCTATTTATAGGATATATCAATGACTTACCTAAAGCAATAGACCATCCTACGACTCTCTTCGCAGATGACAGCACAATTACTATTAATTGTAAAAATAAAAACACTTACGAATCAGAAATAAATGATAGTTTAAAATCAATCATTCAATGGCTAGATGACAATAACCTAAAAATAAATTTAGACAAAACGAACATCATCCACTTTCGGCAGCGTACAGTACGTGATAATATAGTTTTGCAATATAATGGTAGAGTCATACAGGAAGTGGACTCAACTAAATTTCTTGGATTGACAATCGATAGTAAACTAAATTGGAAAGCACACATAGATACATTAACTAAACGAATGGGCTCGACGGCATACGCATTATTTAAATTATCATTAGTTATTAATCAAGAAGCTCTAATAACTGCATATTATGGCATGGCAGTATCTATTCTACGATACGGCATTATATTCTGGGGGAACTCTACTGACAAAAGAATTGCTTTCAAAGCCCAAAAGAGGTGCATCAGGGCAATGTTTCATCTTCATAAGACTGATAGCTGTAAACCATACTTTTTAAAACACAGGATTCTGACATTACCATCTCTATACATATTAGAAATAGCAACTTTTGTAAAATCAAATCAACATCTCTTTGGTAGTTGGACTGATGCTGGTATTCGAACTCGCACACAGGCCGAGATGAAACTCTGCCCACGTACGGCCAAAACTGCACTCATGCAAAAAAGTGTATTCTGTATGGCTCCTTTAATATATACTAAAATTCCTAAAATTATCAGAGAATTAAATATTGGAATGTTTAAAAATAAACTTAAAATTTTATTAGCACAAAAAAGCTATTATGAAATTTCAGAATTCCTTAATGATAAAAATGTTTTGATATGTAATGTAGACTAAATAATTGACAGGTACTAGGAAAAGATAAAATGATAATAATAGCTTATATAGGTAGTAATAAACATCTAATTAGGGTATAAAATACAACCAAACCAAAATATGATTCTAACAATATTCTAACTTAGACATAATTTCGTTATTTTTTTTAACTTTAACAAAAACTAATAATAATATATAAAAAACTAACATTTGTACGCTGTAACAGGCAAGGACATGAGATACGTCTCCATTATTACGACCATGTATGCTACTTTATATGTATGTGTACCTACCATGTTCTGACAAATAAATATTTTGAATTTGAATTTGAATTTGAATTTGACTTGAACATTTACAAATTCGTAGTTTCTCTTGGTCCTACTTCGGTCAAAGCCATAGTCAGATATTTTGTGGTTTTACTAATGCATTTATGATGTGAAACATCTACTGGCACAGTAAGGCCGACTCGTATGCCGTGACGGTAAACAACACGGCCCGCTCTTATGCCGTCATGTTTCACATCTGCCGAGCGTCCCGTGATGGCTATAATTTTTCTCAGAACATTATATTACAGAATTGAGTACCTATTATTATTCGGGAATCGGTTATTAAGAAAAAAAGATTGGTGGTTTACGTGAACCTACTATAATTTGTTGAAATATGAAATTTATCTACCCTCCCACTAGATGGACCGACGACATTGTGAGTCGCGGGCATCCAGTGGATGCAAAAGGCAGGCTGTCGTTCAGTGTGGAGGTTAAAGGGGGAGGCCTAAGTTCAGCAGTGGACATCTTCTGGCTGATGATGATGATGAAATTTATCTCAAGTAAACCTAAGTATGTATATGTAGCGAATCTTGTTTGTGTTTGAAGGATCTCGTGCGTATGACAATTGCGTAGGAACCATGTTCCTTGGTCGCCCAACGGAGTCTGAACAAAGGCGCAAGGGCGTCACGGGTCCCGTCCCTTACACAATATGCCACTAACTACGACTACCTTTATTAGTATGTAGGAGCATATGCTGAAGGTAAAAGGGAACATCTACAAGGATACCTTTGATCTATCAAACCAATTACCAGTATCAATACACATAAGGGCGTGACAGAATACATGATGGGTAACTTTAAAAATATATTTTTTGCAAGCCGCTTCCAACCGACCCTTTTGGAGATTGATGCGAGGCCTATGTCCAGCAGTGGACGTCCTATGGCTGAAACAAGAATTTACTCGTAAATATTCGAAGTGACAATCCCCAAATAGTATTATCATTCAGGTCGTCTAGTGTGCAAGTTGTAGGACAATGAAGCCAGGGAGAGATTTGCCACCCAATGGGGTGGCAAAATTTGGGTCTAGAAACTTAATTTGAAAATAAAATAATAATTTACGAATCGACTCGAAAGAAGAAGAATATCATGTCCCCATATAGTAAGCTACAACATGGGGTTCTCCAAAAGGCAGGTTAATAGAGTCCTTAAGGGTCGGCAACGTATTTGTGATGCCTCTGGTGTAACAAGTATCCATAGGCGACGGTGACTGCTTACCATCAGGCGGCCCGTCTGCTTGTTTATCATCTATGGCATTAAAAAAAACATTTACGCCATGATACCATGTGGGAAGCGAAATTCTCACGACTTTTGATGTCAGTAATGTTGCGTTCCAGAGAAGTCTTTCCTAACAAAAACATCAATAAAGGAAACTCTGGATGAATGGAATGTGAAAGCTTCAGCAATTTGTAAATAATCTGCTTAATTGCCTCGAGCAAATATGTGAAACTTTTATAAACATCAATCGATATGAGGAATTGGCGTAACGATCACGAATAATCAATTAACCTAATCTACATGCAGTTGTGTTTATGTTTTTAAACTTGTTTAGAACATGTATTTATTGGTAAATCAAATATTATTACAACTGATTAATTTTGCAACAAACGTGAACGTGACGTTTAAAACGTGGAGTCGCGGGTTCAAACCCCGGGCCCGTACCAATGAGCTCTTTGGAGTTTATGTACGGATTTTCATACCACTGGCTTTTCGGTGAAGGAAAACATCGTGATGATGATGATGAATTTTGCAAAAACTTTCAAAAGTGGTTACACGTTGTACAGTCAGCATTACAAATTATTATGAATCATGTTTGAACAACTCTCCAGTACCGTGATGACACTACAGTATCGAGCAATTGTTCGTCTTTGGAAATTTTCCGGGAATAAGGCCGTAACAGAACCATAGATCAATCATTCACTAGTAAACAACCATAAGAGATCGCACGCAAAAACTGCGCCGACGCACCTCAAAGTCGCAGGTCATCATCATCAGCCAGACGACGTCCACTGCTGAACATAGGCCTCCCCCTTTAACCTCCACACAGCCGCACAAAGCCGCAGGTACTTGAGCTAATTAACGCATAGCCACGCGACAGGCGGACACGGAGCCATCGTAAAAAGCAATCGCGGACGTGCAACCGGACCATCAACCGTTTGAAAATCGAACGGGATCGATGGACGCGCGAGATGCGCACGCGACGCACGCGGACGTAAATATCGTGACATTTGCGACGCAGCGGCGGGCGTGCCGGGTGCGTGCACGCCCGCGCACGCGATATGCGCTTTCGTAATAGCAAAGGTGAATGATCGATGTTTGATCTACTTTATTTATATACTCGACATTGTTGCACCAACACACGGTATGTGCGTATGATAACAATACATTCAGTAAATCCGTAAATAGATAAAGAAATTCCAGCTAATGAGAATGATGATTATAAGGTAGAGAATCAGATGTGAAAACAACAAGAAGTAACGTACTTACTCATCCCATGGAGATATCCCTTGTTGGGATGTATAAATAACACTGGGTTAATGACATTTTGAAAACTATGGGAGGTCTATGCTAAGCTCGAAACGAGCAAAGGTTATCTGAAGTTAAACCGTCTACAGAATTGAACCTTCTAGTGTGAAGTTACTATAAAGTCCTTTTCGTATGAAGCTATATAATTCAAAGGTCTAATTTCGAAGGTCATTAAACAAAAACATAACGACTATTTTCAAATAGTTCCAAGAGTTGATCCGTTTTATATGAATTTAAATCGGCCATCAATCTTCCGCGATGCGTTTTCAATACCGCGTTAACAAGGAGACACGCATTATTCGAGCGTTTATTGCGCTCTAAATCACCGGGACTCAGATCTTCACGAATGCGGTTATTTTTAGACGTTATTGAAGTGTCCTGCGTGGTCCCAGACGCGTGCTTGTGGCGCACACAACCCGCTTGTTTCATACTATTTAAATGTAGACTATATAATCATAAGGTCGATGCAAATCTAACTATAAAAATCTGTAATATGGATAGTAATTGACATGATTTATAATGTAAAACATCTATTGGCGCGCCTTGGCAGTAAAACCCGACTAGTATGCCGTGACGGCAAACGACATGACGCTGTCTTATGCCGTCATGTTTCACATCTGCAAACGGTGCAATCGTGACGGTTTAGATATAATATAACCCATTTTGACAATGTTCTAACAGTTCGTTTCGTTGCAGCCTATCATGTACCCACTGCTTAGACACGGTAGGCCTTCTCAGAGAAAAGATGGACCCTAATCTACCATGCTGGCTCAGTGCATGTTGGTTAATGTCATAACGTCGCCCTAGTGCTTGAATGGCCAACGGACCAATTCATCAAAAACAACTTTTTTATTTTAAAATTTAGAGAAAAAAATTACACTATTTACCATATTTATAATTTTATTTTATTTTCTATATTATTCGTACTTTTTGCAAAAATAAAATATCCTATCTCCGTAATTAAAATAGTATTTAGTGCTTGTTTGTCCTAACTCCATAATTTGCTCAAAAGACCGCATCCAAATATCAAGCTCCGTTCTTGTATGTCCAACCTCCATAGGCCAACCAATCACAGCTAAGAATTTTACGCTGTGACGTTTCGCCGTCTTTTTTGCATAATGTTCGGTTTGTCACTGAGTTAGCAGTGTTTCTAAGCTCCTGTGATAAATTAAAGAGTATAATTAGTTTTTATATAAATGAGTAATTGAAAATGTCTGTAACTACTAAAAAACATCAAAATAAGCAGGCGGAACTGGATTTAGAAAGGTACGTTGGCATTTAATTTGTTTAACAGTGATGGAATTTTGTGTCACAATTTACCTACAGGCTGATTAAAAATCGAATGAATTAAAAAGAAGTTCATTCATCGCTTAGTCAACGTTAAAAAAAAACACGCGAGTGCATATTAACCTACTTCCAAAAAGGGCGTTCTCCATTTGATTTTACTTTTTTGTTTCTATATAACGCGATATAGTTAATAATAGAATAATTTAAAATAAATTAATGATCAGGAATATTTAGGAAGGATTAAGCTAGGATTATGTTAGGTTTTTGATAAGACTACGTTATAGATTGCTAGTAATGTAATATCATCATCATCATCAGCCAGAAGACATCCACTGCTGAACATAGGCCTCCCTCTTTAACCTCCACATTGAATGACAACCTGCCTTTAGCATCTACTATTTTTATTTTTATTTTTATTTTTTGTATTGTAGGTTATGTCTAGTAAACCTTGCGACATAAAATGGAACATTAAAATATACTAATTTGAATAGATTATAGATAAAACTTGGCTACGGCGATGTGTGAACGGCTTAACTAGCTAAGGGTTCACACATCGTCTTACGCTAGGTATTAGGTACAGGCTGTAAGGAATAGGTCAGTCACATAATTCACTTCCAGTACATAGCACTAAATTGACATGGATTCTATCAAGTTCGTATTATTGTGCGTAAATATTGCGTCATCTTGCGGCCATCTGTGGGTCCAACCTAAACAGTAGGTACATTTTGGCCGAGTGCATGTGACAGAACTTTACGGGACTCATAAAACAGCCCATCTCCGCTTTCTCTCGAAAGAATTCTACCTGGACAGAATAAGTCTCCTATTGTCTTTGCGCTTGAATAATCGTTTATTGCCGTTCTAACGGGTAACGGGATCGCAGATGTACAGGGTTTGCGTAATATCACTTGCGGTGAATATTTTCGCCGAAATTTCTAAATTTAGCTCGGCGTCCGTAACAGTAGGTAAGGAAGATAATTTTGGAAATAAAAATACCGGATTATGGTAGATTATGGGCAAAGCATCGCATAGCTTGCGTCGACATTCATGTGATGAACATTTGTGTTTGACAAATATCTGGGTATAAATATTTATAATATAAATCTGGGTGTACACATCTATTTAGTAATGTATTTAAAAATACATCATCAACATCATCATCATCAGCCAGAAGACGTCCACTGCTGAACATAGGCCTCCCCCTTTAAAACATCGAAACAAAAAAACAAATCTAAATTAAAAAAAAGTACTTCGGTCAGAGGAAAAAAAAGTAGAAGCTTGCTATTCTTCATGAAGAACATTGTAGTACCAGCTGCTATTTAATGATAATTATGTTAGTTAATAAATTTTTGATTATGTGTGAGTACTAGTGTATTTATTTTCATACTTTAATTTAAACTTCCAAAAACTTTATCAAAACTCGCGTAAGCATTAATAATTACACCTACTAATATGTACCATAGACTACCTCAATCCACCACTATCACCATTCAATTCACCATCCAGTCACCTCACAAGTCTCAAATTTGAATGCCCACTATACCCAGTAATTTATGTGTTTTTTTTGTGTACTCATATAATTTTAGGCTTCCTTCAGTCCTCCTGGCCCAGAGGGGATAAAAAAAACCCCACGAGACTAGGGCTATAATGTAAATATGCTCTAATTAAATAAGTTAAACTCATTAAAAACTTGAACATGCTGTATACGTATTGATGGTAGTTTGGACAAACAAGCACTGAACTCTTTAATCATTTTCATGGTCTATCTCCATATTCTCCATGTCGTTATGTCCAACCTCCAGTTACAAAATTTCTACGGAGGCATTTTGTCCAACCTCCACAAATAAATGAAAAAATATCGGTTTTATGCTTATCATATTAAAATACAATATAGACAATCATATAAATATATACAACATTATTCCTAAATCATCAAATATTTTAATAAATTTCTCATAAATTAATAACAAACTAAAAAAACGTGTCGTGTAAAATTTGGTAAATGGTCTATTGGCCATTCAAGCACTAAGGCGGCGATATGTCTTTGAACTTTTGAGGTTTTTGTACATACCGGTTTCCCCACAATGTTTTCGTTCGCCGTTGTTGAGCGATGGCATCAAAACGGCACAAATATAAATAAGTCATTGGTGCAGAGTCGAGGATCAAACCGGCTACCACCCGGCCACCACCGCTCCAAAATGTTCTAATATTGACAATATTTTAAATTTGGAAAAAAAATTAAAAAAATATTTTTTTTCCATATTAGTACGCCGCCTTAGGCAAGAACATGAGTTACAGCATTTAAACATGTACGAATCTGTATTCTCCTTTGTACGATATGTGTACCTACCTACCATGTTCTGACAAATAAATATTCAGATTCTGTCGTGACGGCAAACGATAAGACGCTTTTATGCCGCTATGTTTAAACATCTGCCGTTGAACTTTTTTCTTTTCCATATCATCAGGTCAGTTATAGTTGGAGGCTCTGGTAAAAGGCGATTGAACGAAGCATTCGAACGCGGGTCTCCCTTCATTTTAATTATGGATGACATGGCTATTCGCATCCTACGTAACATTGTGACAGACAATATTATGCAAATCGTGGAGCTTTCACCGTCGGAGCCGGCTTTTGGCATATCCAGTCGTAAACGTGAATGTGATCGCGTATTGTCACTCCATGTACAGAAAACTTGCCCGTCAAGCCTGATTCGAAAACGCTTGCTGTTTAAGCGTCTGCGGAATTTACTAAACCATTAGGCAGCCAGACTTATTGGTTTGGCAGGTATGGAACTTCGAGTATTTTTACTTATTATGACCTTATGATTTTTATTCTAGCCTGAGAATATTGAAACCTAATTTGATGATTGATGATGTGAAATGTTCATTTATATTTATTTATTTACGGAAAAAAACAGCTTTAAACAACATAAAACACAGCAAAAAAATATTAACAAACATGATAGAGAAATATATCCGATATAATATTTATAGAGAAATATATCCAATGTTACATGTTATGTTATGCTCGTACTTCAACATAAAAATTATTATTCTAATCCTTCTACTTTTTAGATATAAGAAACTGGCTTCAAATATAACACAGGGCGAACAAAAAAAAACATGAGTACAGGGAACGTCTGGAACGTGCTCTTCAGCCGGAACAATGATGTCACTAGACAAAAATCAGACAATAAAGAAGCCAAGTAAGTAGTTAGGACTAGACTTACAAGCTTAGGTCTGACTAGACAGACGATCGATCGCGCGGAGTCCTCGTCGCTGCTGCTCTCCAGACAGTCGGAGAGGGATGGGGAGCGACGCGGCGGCCAGCCCCTCGGAGGCTTCTCGTGCGTGGTAGCGGCCACCAGCGGCGGCAGGCTCGGCGCAGCCCCGCGCCACCAGGACACCAGCGCCGGCGCCACGCCCACCACCATCGCTAGCCCGAGCCGCACCATCATCAGACACTCAACTCCCGCCAGACAAGCCGCCTCCTGACGCTCTACACCATGTTATAAATCTATCGCCGCACTAGGAAGCGCCCGCTTTACTGAAGCATTGTTCGTAAATAAAAACGTCTATTTTAGATCGATGCAGTCTCACACTTTCACACCGGCAATGTGTCACCGAAACGAGCAAGCGGACGCCGCAGATTACCCACCAAGTGACGACGAAACGCACGCACGAGACGCGGAGCACGCGGCCGATACTAAACTTAATGAGATGATGATTCACTTCGTTAATATCGAATCCTTAAAACGTTTAGTTCACGTGCCAAACGCTCAGAGACGCTGAAGCGTGGAGTGCGAGCCGGTCACTGAGCGCATCGTGCACCGGTCGACCCAATGACGTTGTGGTCGAGCGATTCGCGAACAACCCACTAGAGTAATTTTCACAGACGATACCGGCTACGATTGCCTCACGACCCACGAAATAACAGATAGAGGAAATATGGACAATCTCCACGAAACACCGATTAGAACTGCCGAAAGTAGTAAGTTGATCGGGTCGGGTGCAACATGGGACGGTGTTCCCTCGCGCTCGCAGACAGACGAGTGGCGGTCGTTGACGCTGGAGCCCCCCACCGCCGCCGCCCAAGGCGCCCCTCCAGCCGCCCGCCCAGAGAAACTACCCTTCTAGTCCTTTGTACGAGATGTCTCGCAAAATCGCGATTTCAACTCCGGCGATAGTCGAGAAGCTTCTTTGAAAGGCTAATGAGGAATTTAACATTTACGATGCGGTTTTATTTATAAACACGACGTAACAAGACCGAGCACAAAATGTGTTGCTTTCATAACGCAATCTCGCGCCGTAAGCTGGGTTACAGTATGCAGCGGCCGAATTAATGGCAATAAATAAAATTCGTGCATAATACGAAACACAATATTGTATCACATTAACTCGACAGGGAAGGAAGTGTTGCATAAACGGCACGAATAAACTTTCCAAGACATAAAGAACGCGGCAATTGCTCGTATTGTAACGTGGTTCCGTAAATAAGCCGCATACCTAATTACAAAATACCTAAATAAAATTTTAACGTTTGGCTGAGTTGATATTACGTTAAACCAGAGATTAATATCAGGTTAGAAGTTGCGAGTTTACCTTTTTTGCGTGTCTTTTTCCCGATCAGTTTCAGTGCTCCAACGTGATTCTGTTCGATCTAAGTCGTCTTTACAGCAGCACGCACGTCATACATCAATACATTGCCAAATTGCGCCAAAACTGTGCAAAGACAAACCCTTCGAAAGCAGTTGACCGTGCGACGGCTAGCACTTACGGCGTCTATAACGTCTGAACACCTAGCTAGCCATCTATTAGTTTAAATAATGAATCACGCTCACGTTAGTTTCTATGGTAGTCTAAACACTGTACTCTCGCGACGTACAAAAATGCGGCACGCTGCATTTTTCTACAATTTGACGTGATTGCGGCTTCTAACTTGATAAATATCTGTTCATTGAACA
Source organism: Agriopis marginaria (assembly GCA_932305915.1). Classification (NCBI taxonomy): domain Eukaryota; kingdom Metazoa; phylum Arthropoda; class Insecta; order Lepidoptera; family Geometridae; genus Agriopis; species Agriopis marginaria. The sequence continues at coordinate 2,155,649 of OW029919.1, forward strand.
AATATTCGTGAGGATAAAGACACAATGAATGTCCAATGAGCGACTAGATAGAGAAGGAAAAGAAAAAAGCGACTTTATGAGCGACGAGGAGTGGGAGGATCGATGCACACTGCTACTGCAGGCGGTCTTTGAACCTTCAATAGGAAGAGGGCAGACTTGTTCAACGTTCAGTTTAGCAAATTGTAGAGTAGCAATACGCTTAGAAAGATAAGAAATAGGGAGATATTAGCTGATTATTATGTTTCAGCAATAATTTAATTCTTACTTTCGTGCTTGAAACGGGGGTACGAACTTAGCACTGGTACTTTTTTTTTTAAGAAGAGTGAATTATGGAGAGTCAGTAAATAAATATATTTTATTTAAAATGGGCAAACCGCCCTAGGTTATACAAAGAGCAATTTTTCAAGAATTTTCAGGCAAATACAAAAAGATGTGGCAAAACCTGATAAAATTGCATAAGCCGAATCTGGGAGGGTTTAGGGGCGGGGCGTAGACAGGTCGATGCTGGCTCTGACGTCAACGCAGACCAGACCGAATGCCGAGCTGCATGCTAAGCTACGTTAATGATCTACCTTTGAGGCTATCGTAGGCTATACGTCGAAGACCAGACGAAGCGTGGCGCTTATCATAGGGCATGCAATTGTTCGTCAAAATTCTGGATGGCGCTACATAATATGTAGCGCTTTTTATCTTAACAGTTTAAATTTAACAGTTTAAAACTCTGCTGTTCTATTAGACCACTTGAAGTAAGTATTCGTTTTACAATTTCTTGAGACGTATATGCCAATAATTTGTAAACGATAAAGAAAAGAAAAACCTCGTGATTGTTTAGTTAAGACAGGTACTTAGACTTTAAAGTAATTTCATATTTAAATGTTCACACTTTAGGATAACCATTGCTTAAATTTGTTGCAAAGGCAGTTCAAGAGTTAGGAGATCGACAGGAAAAAGACCGTAATTTAGTGGGTAGAGCAACGAATTTTGTAAATCAATGAGGTAGAGCAATGAGGGCGTTTACCCAGATCGTTTCGCAGGTTCGAATCCTGCCAGTCGAAAAAATTTTGAACTGTTCAAGTCTGTAAAGTCTTGATCCCTTCTAGTTATCAAATACTTATCAATGTTGTATGCGCAGACGCACGTGTAAAGAGCTAATATGTATAGCGCTGAGAATTGCTATGCACTACGCACGCGTGGCATGATTGAATAATATTTTGATGTTTCCTGTTCATTTTATTTTAACTCAAACGTTCATAGTTGAGTAAGGTGTAAACCGGAAGTACACCTTATGACCCCTTCAGTCATCATCATCATAACACAATTCACAGCTTGACATAGGCCTCTCCTAAGGCACTCCACTGAGCCCGATCTTCGGCTTTTCGCTTCCGGCCTTTGCCAACCTTAGATATAACGTATTTACCCCTTCAGCACCACCCTAACATTTGAATGACCAAATAGCACCGTGATCATTGCATCATCATCTACAGAAATCAACAACAGTCAACAAAGTTGGAAATCTTGAAAGTCAATACGTCACAAGCATTAAAATAACCAATCGATGAGTGTGGCGGGCAACGACCGCGACCTCTATTACACAAGGCAACCTACATCTGGGTTGTGTGCACTGCAGTGACCTATATCCCGCTCCTTGAGTAACTGGTCGTATGGGCGGCAGAGCTCGACTAGCGGGATTCGTATTGATCGGACGGTACGGCTCGGGCGACGACCCACACGACCTCTTGATGACCCATTTCCCCATTTTACGTAAGATCAATCCACTCCCCTTTTTTATTCATTTTTTCACTGCAAGTCTACGTCAGCCCCATCGTACGTTTACACACAATTTCTACTTTAATTTATAATAAACTAGCTGTTGCTCGCGACTTTGTACGCGTAGCCTTTCATATAAACTTTCAAACCCCATTTGCCTCCCTCAATTCAGCCCTTTCGCAAAATCCTTTCTTAGTGGATCTCTACAACCCATAAGGAATCTATCTGCCAAATTTCAGCTTCGTAGGTGGTTTTTGAGATTTCGTGATGAGTGAGTGAGTGACAAGTGAGTGAGTGAATTTCGCTTTCATATATGTAGATAAAAGATAGATAACGTAACTAATCTTGGGCATAATAAAATTTATCAGCTAGGTTGGTTTGTGAAGCTAGAAAGACTTACTGGAGGAGTTCGAAAATTAACCAAGTATAGGTATTAGGTAGGTTTGTGGAGTTAGAGACGTGGAGATAAGAGTCTAACGAATGATTCTGCCTCGTTGGAATAAGGATTAGATAAAATATTCTGGATTACCGACATTGGATTCACTCACTTAAAGTTACGGTAAAATTTCATGCTATCTCCATTTAGTTGCGGACACATTCCATCAGTACGTGCTGACAATCCTCACAATTAGGTGAAGATACTTTTCCAATGATGAATCTAAAAGCATTGGAATGTCTCTGGAACGTAAGAACTACTCTATGAAAAATATCCTTCGTCAGTCTCATCGCCTCGAGTGCTTGGAGATCGTAAGTTGATCAATCAAAGCTCAGTAAGCATCTGTTAATCCAATCGGTCGAGTATCTTCAAGTGGTGTTATCATCTTCATTCTAAATAATGCCGACGCTCTCAACGACCGAGTTAATCCGACTTCTGTTGCGAGTGCTGATAGAGTATGAATGCGAAGATATTAGAATAAGGATCTACAATTGGTCATCATCATCATTTCAGCCATATGACGTCCACTGCTGGACATAGGCCTCCCCCATCGATCTCCAAATGGGCGGTTGGAAGCGGCCTGCATCCAGCGTTTCTTTGCGGTTTCTTTTAGGTCGTCTTTTTTTTATAGAATAAGTGGCAAACAAGCACGGGCCACCTGATGGTAAGTGGTCACCGCTGCCTATAGACACCTACAATACCCGGGGCATTCTCAGTGCGTTGCCTACCTTTGAGGACTCTATTCACCCTTCGTTTGTAGCAGCCCAAATTATACTTCGGAGGAAAAACCGAAGGTGGTAAACCATTTCACAACTTACAGGTACGTGGCAGAAACAATCGATCAAATCGAACAGTGCGAGACTTCCACGCATCTATAATGTGTGGATGGCATTTCTGGCGATGGCGACCGGTTCGGTGGTAAAACCGGGATGGAGGAATAAGGTCAAAAACTTCATCAGCGCATTCCCCGTTATAATATCTGTAGAACAAGCTGAGCGAACCAACGTCTCTGCGCAAGCTCAGCGGCTCCAACTTGCCAGATAAGCTCGGATCATCGACAAGTCTAACGGCTCTTCTCTGCAAGGAGTCAAGAGGATCGAGCTGGTACTTCGGTGCACCACTCCAGAGATGTGAGCAATACTCCATGTGCGGCCGTACCTGCGCTTTATACAATAAAAGACGCTGGTCCGGTGTGAAGTATCGCTTGGCTCTATTGAGTACACCGAGTTTTCTGGACGTCCATCCGGATGGACCCTCTGTCCATCTTGTGGGTGGACGGACGTCCTACGCTGCGCTTGCCGGTCCGCGGTCTCCATTTGAGAACCTTTCGGCCCCATTGGCCATCTGTTCTGAGTGATATGTGCCCTGCTCACTGCCAATCCGAATCACTTGCTAATCCGATGGGCTATTTCGATTACTTTCATTCGTCTACGGATCTCCTCATTTCTGATTCGATCTAATAGAGAAACCCCGAGCATAGTTCTCTCCATAGCTCGTTGTGTGACTTTCAGCTTGGTTATGAGGCCCATAGTGAGAGACCACGTTTCACTTTTAACAATAAGACATAATAAATTGTTACATAAGCTCATGCCAAGTTCTTCTATTGTTCTTCTATAGTATTGTTTGCGGAAACGACTTACGACCTGTAATATTTATGCAGACACTGCTTTGGAAATTCGTGTGTATTTTGTTTTACTTAATTTGACAGTTTAGTGTATGATTATTGTCATTTTAAGAAATAAGATATTTTCGATAGTTTATAAATTCGCGGAGTCATTTCCGTGAAACTGTTTTGAATATTGCATAATGCCATCCTAAGAAAAACTACAAAAGAAGATACCATCGGATACACTAGCTAACTCACAAACCTATAATAGGGTAGACCCGAGTTCACCTACTGCGTGTCTGTGCCTAAGTTGGATTAATTCTCCAACTAGGACGCCGCATAATTCAGTTCTATCACCGTCGTCCAGTAGCACTTCAGACGTCAATACAAAAAAACCGACTAAATGCGAGTCAGGCTCGCACACTAAGGGTTCCGTCGGTACCACCACAACTGGTTAGCTACTAAAGTACAAAATAATAGTGAAAAAAGACAACATCCCATCAACGCCCAGGCAGTCACCCATCCAAGTACCGACCGCGTCCGACGTTGCTTAACTTCGGTGATACGAGAACAGGTGGCGAACAGAAATTTGTCACCGACTCGCACTTGGCTATTATTTATTATTTGTTGTTATACTTTAGAGTGTGTACTATAATTATGCCAAGTTTAACGCTTGTACGTATTACCGTTTTTACATTAGAGCTGGCTTGATCAAAATTTAAATAAAATCTTTGATAAGTTGTCTTCTTGGTTGCCATGTTTCGGAGTAAAAAGTTAAATTTCTTTCCACTTTTAAATAACACGTAATAAGTTTTCATAGTAATTTATCTGACCTGCTAAACACGACAGATATGGAATTTTCATATTAACTTTGCCGGCCGCTGCTTCGGCAGAATAGCATCCAAGCATATTTGAGAAAATACAGTTACTTGCCGCTTTAACAGACAAGTAGTTTACTTGTGACTTTACTTTGAGATGAAGAAAGAGGCCCTTTGCCTGCTACTTGCTGGCGTTTTATTTAGCATTAAATTTTTTTTGTTTGTCTACGTGATGTAATCTGTAATTTTAGAAATATGCATTTGCTGACGTCGCGTCGCAAGGAAAAACGAAACGAGCGACCTTTGGTTTTTCGGAGGTGATCGAAACATAATATTGTAAAGAGAGACAATTCATTCATTTAGACGCAACCATTAGAACCATGCGGGTGTTTGTTCTCTGGCTTCTGAGTTACTGGAGCGCTTTAGAAGTGGGAGCGCACAGAACGCAGACAGATGGAAGGATCCATAACGTGCCGGAGGAGGGCTCGGAGAGTGTGTGGGATGTGAAGGCGCGAGCGGCGCGACTCGGGCTGCGAGCGAGCGAGCACGCCGTGCGCACAGAGGACGGGTACGTGCTGCGCGTGTTCCGCGTGCACGGAGCAGTAGCGGGGGCGAAGCCACCCATCCTCCTGATGCACGGTGTACTGCAAGGCGCGGGCGCGTGGCTGGACGCGGGCGGTGCGGCGCTCGCTGCCCTGCTCGCCGCCGCAGGCCGCGACCTCTGGCTCGGCAACGCGCGCGGCTCGCACTACTCGAGCCGGCACGCGTGGCGTGACCCACGCACGGACGCGCTCTACTGGCGGTTCTGCGGCGACGAGATGGGCCGCTACGATCTGCCCGCGCTCCTCGACTACATCCTGGCCGCCACCGCACGTACCAAGCTCGACTACATCGGCTTCTCGCAGGGCGCAGGCTCTTTCTTCATCATGTGCTCCGAGCGGCCCGACTATTGCGACAAGGTCAACCTCATGATAGCCTTAGCGCCGGCCACGAGGCATACAGGAATGAAATCATTTGCAAGGATCGCTTTCGAATATTTCGAAAAAGCGGAAGAGGAATTGAGCAAGCGTGCTATTTGGGAAGTGATGCCACAGGGAGGTCTAATCCAATCTGTTTCGGAAACATTGTGTAACCTTCCGGACTATGGACTCAGCATCTGTGATATTATCAAGAACCTTTATGACGGGCCCCACCCTGGGTCAGTAACGAGATCTACGTTTCTAGCGGCTGCAGCTAGCTTTCCAGCTGGCACTTCTGTCCACAACATGGCTTGGCACAGCCAGAATATCAAAAGCAAACACTTCCAGAAATTCGACTATGGCCCGGAGCAAAACCTGGTCCTCTACGGCAATGAGACTGCTCCTGCATACAACCTGAGTGCGGTGACCGTACCTACGGTGCTCATCTACGGTAAAAACGACCGGCTAGTGGATGTTTCTAACATCAAGTGGCTGATAAAGAAACTGCCCAACGTCGTAGAAGCGTTCGAAGTGAAAGACCCGATGTGGACGCACATGGACTTTATGATGAGTCAAAATATACCCAAGTATGTATATCCCATGATAAAAAAGTATCTAGACAATTTTTAAATATTTTAGAGCTTATTTATTTGAAGATATCCGATTCTAAATCAGGAGTGGTTGATGAGGTAAACTATCTACAAAGTTGTATTGTACTGAAAGTGACAAAAAAAACTTTTTGTACAAGTTTTATTTTATTGTACGTGGCGACGGCAGAAGACCGGACGGGATGACTTTGATTCCGTGGAAGATGGGGCGGCCCTTAGTGTGGGACGCGACTTGCGTTGACACCTTTGCGCCGTCACATCTTTCCGGAACACAGATTAGGGCTGGCGCGGCGGCAGATTCTGGAGAAGATCTCAAAAGGGCCAAATATGGTACACTGGATAGTGGATACTTTTTTGGACCTTTGGGGTCGAAGCCATGGGGCCGTGGGGATCGGGAGCCAACAAAAATTGCAATTGATTTGTCTTCACGTCTGGTCGATTCAACTCGTGATCAAAATGCCGGCTCAAAGGGTAAGCATCGCCATACAACTTGGTAATGGGGCCAGCATTTTGGGAGCAGTTCCCACTAACGGTTAACGGAAACGGTTTAATAGAATGATAGTTAGGTTTAAATTTGTTGTTTTTTAGTTTTATTTTAATGTTTGGTAATAAAAGTTTTTGGTTTTAAATATGTGTGTTTTAAATATTTTTCATGTAAATAAATAGATAAGATTGCATGATTGTTCTCCGTTTGGTATAATGTGTGTAATACCTAGAGCGTATATAATTTCACAAACCTTTCTGTCAGCGTAGTATTCCTAATCTAAGAGTAATAGATAGATCGTTGGTTCTAAAGAATTGGAACGGACAGAAAACGATTTCTTGTAGCACTACGCAATGCTAAAAACACATTGCCATATTTAAAACGATCAAGCTGGCTTTCAATTGCTTTTCTTTCTTACTGCAAATTGGAGTTTAAAGCACAAAATAAATAACGGTATCTTACTCTAAAGTACTGTCCAAATTAAACGGACCACCAAGCACAGATTCTGGGAACATAAAGGCAGCGGTCCACAACAAGATGAATAGACTATACAGTCGATTACTGTCGTGGAATGTTTTGGGACTTCGCACATCTTTTTAATTCTAAAAATTTTTAATTTCAAGAGTCACTTACAAAGATTCAAGGATTTATATGTACTACGTCTTAGATTAGACCCAAAACGATGCAAAGTCTCGTACATGTAGAGTCAACGAAGTCAATAACAGTCCAAGCACAGAATACGAAGTAAGAAACTTATTCGCTCACAATGGAGGGCCGGCTTCAAAACTATTCACGAGACAATTTATAGGCGCTCACAATCAATGTACAAAACGAAAAATTGAAAATCTCTCAATTGGAGTATGATGAGTCGATGACCGCTCAAACGACAATCAGAGCATGATGTGGACGGTTTGCTCTAACGAGATAATAAAATACATTCACGCAATTTCTGGGATATCGAATTCTATGTCACCCGGGGATAGTGTAGCTTCCCAACAGTGAAAGAATTTTTCAAATCGGTTCAGTAGTTTCGGAGCCTATTCAATGCAAACAAACAATCAATCAAATCTTTCCTCTTTATAATATTAGTATAGATATATACAGTTTTCTAGTGTAACTAACGATATTTTATTATGCACAACTTTAAAAACAGAAAATTTACGAAAACTAAAACTTAAAATACCTAAATAAAAAATTTAAACTAAAAGAATTTATTTTCTTTACCTGGCTTGTATTTCGCACAGAAATTGAGCATTGCCATTCAACGTGGCAATGCCTCCAGCATTCTGGGGACCTTTTCCTCCACTAATGATCTTTTAGTTCAAGTTTTTATATAGTTATTTTAAGTTTTAGTTTTCTAGTGTAAAGTATAGGGTTATAACTTCTAAGGTTGAGTTAGATCTTGATAATCTTGGTTTCTATTTCTATACTTTTGCGCAGAGCTGGCTATTTATGTGATCATTACTATTTCTTTTATAAGTATGATGACTCACGTAAAATTGTGACTAGGTACATAAGACTAAAAACGTTGCGGCATATTCCCAAAATTATAGACCACTTAGAGACTTGCAAATCAAGATGTAATGTTCAGTGGTATCGTTGCAATGAATCCTAATAACTTCTCGTCTTCCTTGTTTTAATTCGAACTGCTAGTCTGTGGAGTGCGCTGCCTGAATGGGTTTTCCCAGATAGTTACAATCTGGGTGTCTTGAAATCACGAGTGAATCGGTTTCTTCTAGGCAAGCGTGCTCCACCGTAGACCGCATCATCGCTTAACATCAGGCGAGTTGGCGGTCAAACGCAAGCCTATTATTAAATAAATAAAAAATATTAAAAAAAAAAACTTTTGAATATCTAAATTTATATTGTCATCCTTTTTGATGACCGGTTTGGTTCAGTTGTACTTCTGCCTCAGTAGCATGAGTTCCCTGCGTAGGGTTCGATTCCCGGGCGGGCGGGTTGTTTGAATGATGAATTAAAGATCTGCTCCAGGTCTGGGTGTTGTCCTTGTCTTTGTGTGTGTTCCATAGTTTCCCCGACAGGAAGTCCTATTGGTGTTCTAATGGAGAGCTATGAGTGTGTAGCCTATAGGCTATAATCTATACCCGTGCGAAGCTGGGGCGGACCGCTAGTTATATATATAATTATAAGTACCTTATCCTGTAAATATGTTTTTATCAATAAAGAATCTATGGAACGCGGTTTAAGGGTATTCTCTCCAATGCAAGCTTCCAAAAGCTCTTAACTGACCCTAATCTGCATCATCACGTTTGCGATTCCAAGACTGCTGTAAAGAAACTATGTAGCATGACCAAGACGAGCTGAGACGTTTCAAACTTTAGCGTTTTAGAAACGAGTATCACCCATAAAAGCATCGGCATAGAGTCTACAAATAACGGGGTGGTGTTTTCTGTGTTGTACAGTATAAGAATTACAGTTGAAATAACTCGAGCCGCTGAGTCTATTTTGAACGAATGTCGTTTTGCTGAGCGCCGCGCAATGCGTGCTATGCGTTTGCGATCGCGCAATGCGCCTATAAATATCAGCATAGCATGGATAGGGTTGTCAGAGATTTGCAGGGACCTCAGTAATCTTTAGTTGTTTATCTTTTAGTAGTTTCAGTTAATTTCAGAGTCTGAACCACCGGCGTAAAGTCGCAAGCTTGTCGGTATTTTATCGGATTTTCCACGGAGAGTGTGCAACGGAACTTCACGAACTTGTTCCCCCATCACCTTTTCATTACCGGACGTCCAGACGAACGGCAAGGCGTCACCCTTACTTGGTCGAAATGCCATTTATTTGCACCAAGCGTTTTGACTCCTCTTTCTTAATTAGAACAGCAAAACAATGGAACGCCTTGCCCCTGTCTGTGTTTCGCAGCATTACAATCTTGGAGTGTTCAAGTCTAGGGTTAATAGGTTACTACTGGGCAAACGTGCTCCATCTTCGACCGCATCATCGCTTTCCATCAGGCGAGATCGCGGTCAAACGTTAGCCTAGACCGATGTAAAAAAAAATCATTTGAAAGAAACGAGATACCTACATTTCTACCACAACCAAAATCATAGTTACAAACACACAAAAAGAAAAACTACTTTAAAGATTTGTTTTTCAATTAGTTGTTGATTCTTTGTAATTTTCCTCTTTTTGTGAATTAATTACTTTAACCTGTAGCACTCTTATAACAATCTTACATACTTCTGTAGGATAAGTGTTCGAGAGCATTATAGGATTGAAATAATATCGCTATAAGATGTATCAAAGGTGTCAGTCAGTCTTTATGCTCCTGCTGATTACTGCCATCATAAAAATAAATGGTTGTAATAAATACAAAAGTACTGACAGCATCGCATTTAGCTTTACAGTAATCACCCTTATTAGGCTAGGGATCACTAGAGATCCCATTAGTTAATTAGGACTATGTGTCATGAACTCATACGTTATGGTGACATCTCACACAAGCTACTTTAGGCTGAGCTATTAAAATAGACGAGGTAACTGCACCCCGCGATATTACTAACGGGTTGCCAAATTTTCCGCAATTTTTCGGGACAATAGTTTATGTAGCTTAATCACAGAATACTATTAAGTCCTAATTATGTTATGCTGCACACAACCTTCTTGCTTCAGCAAGATTGTCTCAGCAATATAACAAACAAACCGACAGAGACTTAAGATTGACTTCCGTGCATCGCGGTCGATCGCAGCCGCGCGCGGCTGATGCGATTTGAAAAAGTATAGCGATGCCAGTCTTTCGGCCGCACGCGCCTGACGCAGATCTCGGAAGCGGCGCCTTACAATTTCACGACGCATAGGTCAGACGCATGCGTCTGACCTATGCGTCGTGCGTCATCTGCGTCAGCCGCGCGCGTCTGCGATTGACCGAGATGCACGGAAATCGACCTTAAGAGAAATAGTTACTAAAGCATATTTCTAATATTATTATGGCGAGATGTGTGATGATATCTTCTCATCTATCAGAACTGCTGGTGTTTGGAAAGTTCAGCGAGCGTTATTACAATAAAGTAGTAGTGATGTGCGTATGTTGCACGATGATATATCGAGGTGTGTGCACGCGGAAGTCTATTTTGATCGTGTGTCAGTTTGCTGGCCTTTACTGTGACCATTGCAGGTAGCAAATTGCACAGTGGGCTGAGGAAAAACTCAGATGGCCAAAATTATACGAAAGAATTTCTGCAATTGGAAGGTCAGTTCCTTCACTAATAAAGGTGAGGACTGACCCGCAACAGCAGTCTAGACAGACATGGAAAAACGGAAGAGAGAACCTTTGCCCAACATTAGGATGTGATGAGCTAGAGGTCCATGTGTGTCCTAATTATTTTTTATTACCTCATAAATTATCGATAACAAAATTAAAATTTGTTCAAAAATAAATAGAATAAATTTCATGCTAGATCGAGACCACACTATAGCAAGTTATGACGTCAAGCCGTGCGCGCGCCATACAAATGCTATATACTAACACTATCAGCCAATTTAAATATTTTTTTCAGTATGTGTTCATTTAATTATATCCTTCGCTAAGACTGTTATTTGTAATAAATTAAATATTAGACACAAGCTTGTTATTAAGCTGTGAAAAGTTTTGTTGCGCACACAGTGCGGTGCCGTCGCCCACTGTGCGGTGGTTGCATCTTGGAGGTGGGCAGAGTACGCGCTCGCCGACAGTGTGATTCGGATCGCGCATTATTTTCCCAAGGAATTTGTTTTCAGGTGAGTACACAGACACATCCACATAATCTTAGATCTTTGTTTATCCGGCAACTCCGATAAGCTAGCATTCTATTTCACAATCCACTTCACACATGTTGTTATTTGTTTTCTATACAAACACCTATCTGAAGTTTCTCGGATAAATATCCAGTACTATGGAAGGGGACAAATTTATTTCAAAAAATTATAAGCCTGACTGGTGCTTTTGGAGAATCAAATGTCAAACAACCGTACACCTGAACAAAAATATGTACCAAACCCCATTTTAATTTTAAAAGATCTATTCAATGATATGTCAGAAATGAGGAGGTGTAATAACTTTTTTTATCTACACTCGTGTGCTGCACTTTATCTGAAGGTTTATATAAATCCTTGTGAGAGGTGAGAGGTGCGAAAACCTAAGAAATCCTTAGTTCTACCATTCCATTTAACCATATCCTTGAATGCTAAAACGTGACAAACTCCGGCAAATTGTTGGGGTTGTCACAGGTCATTGCCTTTTAAACAAACACCTTTTTAAAATTGGGGTTACTGACAGTCCCCTATGTAGAGGGTGTCTGGAGACTGAAGAAACGGCCGCACATTTGCTGCTGGAGTGCAGCAGCATGGCAGAACAACAAAACACTATCCTCGGAAAACCGAGGACGCTCTGGGAAGCCTGCGCCGGCATAAGCGAGCTGCTGGCTTTCCTGGAGGAGACCGGGTGGCTGAATTAGCTACAGCCGGGTGACGCAAAATGGGCCAGTGAATGGCCTAGTTGCGGAAAATGCCCGCTACACAAGTAACAAGTATCCTTGAATGCTTTTCATCATCACTACTTACACTTCCATCTATCCCACGGGCGCAACTGTGCCAGTGCTCCAGAGCCTCACTCCAATATTTCATGGAGCTGGGTTGGGTCGGATAGATGCTCATAGCGGGAAATGCACAATACACCCGAAATGGGACTTCAGTGCAGAACTGATCGTCCCCATCTCAAATAAGAATAAGTACACTGACCTCTTTGGCAATCTGGTCAAGGGCCTGCTCTTCTGCCGTGGCCCGGGTCTGCGTGCGCTGCCTTCTTGACGGATCCATTCTGCTCGGCGGCTTCACTGTCTGCAATAATATTGTCATAACTGGATTTATTGCAGCAAGTGTGACCCGGGTATGTCCTAAAACTGGGCCCAGAAACACCGGAGGATGGGCAGCAGCGTCCTATTATTACACGGTGAACGTACTGCGATCCCCAAGCCGCCTGCCAAGCGTGGGGATTATGGCAACACCCCTCTCTAAGAGGGAGGCCTTGTTCAGCAGTGGACATTTAATGGCTGATGATGTGTGTGTGTGTGTGTGATGTGATGTGAAATATGTATCTTACCATCAGGCGAGTAATTGGCACGTCTAGTCACTCAGTTGCATAAAAAAAAAACTACTTGTTTGATGATTGTTAAGTAGCATCACACTGGATGCTTCTCTGCTTGAGGCTATCACGGGGAATGCTCTGATGAACTTTTTCACCTTATCCCCACATCCCGGTTTTACCACCGAACCAGCCGCCATCGCCAGAAATGCCATCTGCACATTATAGATGTGTGGTAGTCTCGCACTGTTTAATTTGATCGATTGTTTCTGCCATGCACCTGTACGTTGTGGAATGGCTTACCACCTTCGGTTTTTCCTCCGAAGTATAATTGGGACTGCTTCAAACGAAGGTTGAATAGAGTCCTCAAAGGTAGGCAAAGTACTAACAATGCCCCGGGTATTGTAGGTGTCTATAGGCAGCGGTGACCACTTACCATCAGGTGGCCCATAGCTTATTTGCCACTTATTCTATAAAAAAAGACTAAATTTGGCAATATGAGTGGCACATTTATGGTCACATTTCTGACATATTGGCTTTTTAACAAGTTTTTTTTATGCCGTATGTGACAAACAGGCTAACAGGCTGCGTGATAGTAAGCCATCACCTTCGCCTATGTATACCTGTAACGCCAGGGGATCACAGATATGTTGCCGACCCTTAAATATATTTTATTCTATTAAAAGCCCTTTTGAAGAACCCCATGGAACCAGTGTGGAACTTTGATAGGGTTTATGATTCTACACATTGGATATCACTCAAGGAATATTATGACTCCTAGCGGAGGATATATCACTGTTTTCATTACAGACTTCACAATAGACAACACAACAAAGTCAAAACACTTGAAAACTCAGCGTAAAACCTCTTTGAAGAATATTTACAGTTTACTATGGTGCTTGTAAATTTTTAGATTGACGTTTATTTAACATGCTACTGTGAAGATGCAGAAATCAAATTGAATTGTGAGGTGTGTGTGGTGTTGAGCATTGATCCAACTTAAGACAAGTCTCAGACATGCAAAGTAGGTGAACTCGTAGTCTATCCTTAATAAAAGTCTGTGGTTTTTATGCTTGTTGGTATTATACGAACAATAGCTGTAACGTCACACCGTCACTTACATTATGAGGAAGAAGTTATTATAGTGACTCATTCCAGTACAGATTGGTTCAGTGCGAGGTATTTTAGTCTATTAATAAATCAGGAAAAAGGCTTTGAGATGTAATTACATTAGTCAATACAGGGCAGAGTGCTACTGATAAACTAAACAAAGTCAGGGCGCCGACAGAGCCTTGGATTTATAAATCCACAGAGTTGCTTGCTTACTGCATTAGTGTTGTGCATGCCTTATCTACACTAGCATTATTGTAGCGAAGTTTATCTCTACTGGTTGTGGTTTCGTTATTGTTACAATGTAAATCAGCACGAGTTAAATGCAAGCTCTTACCCAGGAAGTAATTAGGGAGGAAGCATTGTTGTCACTCAAATTATGCACCTCACAATATCCAAACCACTTTCCAGTGTATGCGGCGAGTTTTTTCAGAGGGAGACGATAAAGAAAACTCGTTAATGTAGCGGCTTCTACCGCGGGGGGCTAATTAGCATAAATCAGGAACAGGTTGCCATAACCTAAAGGATTCGTTGCGCTTTTCTCGCATGCTCCCCAAAACCGTGTTCCGATGTAACTAGAGGAAAACGGGTGGGCACAAAGCCAACTGATTTTTTAAGGCAGGCACGGCAATGACATCATATCGCACTTACTGGCACAGTCACAGATGTAAACACATCACTGCAACACCCGCTGCAGCCACTTATCGGTCAACAGTCCCGACCTTGGAGTAGTAACGTGCGAATAAACACAAGACTGGACGATTCTCATAAAGAATTAGCAATTAAATCCAACAAATACGGCGACACCAATTCACTGCCTACACGATTCGCATACAATATCCACTAAAACAGCACTTTTAATAAATAGTGAGCACTTATTTGGCACTATATTATATTTTAGCAGTCTAATATATGGTTATAATTGAGTTTTATTGTTATTTTAACGCATTTTTCCTAAAATTTATGTACGAAAGCCATGTATGTATGACATGCATGCCATTGCCATTTTGAAATCGTTGCGTTCAGAAAAGTCAAACGAATTGTCATTTCAAATAACAGATGCGTTCAAAGTAAAAAAAAAAGTCAAGTGTGTAACTTGTCAAGAGCGTGTCGAGTCAAGCATGTGTTCGTCAAAAGGTCTAGGTACCGTAGAACGTCAGTACTCCTACTTAGTATACATGTTCGCAAACTACCAGGTACTTTGAAGACTACTAAGAGAACACAAGTTTGTGAAAATATATATTTGTATCAAGTCATTGGTTCCGAACTGTGAATTAAGATTTTTTGCAGCTTTCTATCTATCTATCTAAATGTGTGTATGTTTCATAGACTCCGAAACGGCTGGACCAATTTAGACGGGACTTTCACCGACAAATAGCTGATGTTTTATATTTTGTAAGAAGTAATAAGGAGTAATGCCCGCGGGTGAAACCGCAGGGCGTAGATAGTAACTTAAAAGATCTACCATTGTGGTCGAAATCATTAAGCATATGTGTTGAGTATTTAACTATGTTTTTACAAGGAGGAAAGTTATAATTTGCGTTTATCTATTTGTGCGGGGCGATGCAATCCACATTGTCGGAGCATATCTTCCTATATATAAAAGGCTGGACAGATTTTTACGGGACTTTCAGTCAGATAGCTGATGATATAAGGACGTAACGACCACGCAAATGAAACCGTTGGGCGCAGCTATGCTATTATAAACTACCTCACTGCCGCGCCGCGCGGCGCGTCGCAGGAATATTCGATTTATTCCCGAGATACACTTACGGCCTAAGTTGTGATGCACCGTGCGTGGCAACGCCGATTTAGAATCGGCGTTGCTTCACAACACAATGCAACGCAAGAAACATTATTACTCCTACAATATGTTTATCTATGCTCCTACGCATGATTGTGCGTGCATAAGCACGTTAGTTGGCTCTAGTCTAGCTGGAAGACAGATTTTGGTTTACGCCAAATGTAATATTTTCTTAAAAGGAATTATCTATGCAGGAGACTTCTTGTTTGAAAATAAACAACACCAACAACTTCATTTCAATACATTTATTTATCCACACTCATACAAATAAATTCAACACTGCACATACACATCTCTGCCCTACAAAGAGTAGATTAGTCGCTCTTAGTTTTAGGCACGTCGTCCTTGTAGTAGAGGAAGACGAATGAGAAGAGGAACACGCCAACCATCATTGAGAAGGCGCTCACGTAGTATGGATAGGCGCTCGGGATGAAGCGCTCGTATTGAGTGTGCTGCAGAGGACGGACTGACACCTGCCGAGAAAATAAATATAATTGTACATTTTTGGTAAACTTATAACCATTATAAAAAAAAATGGGCCTAGTAGCAACGGGCAAAGGGTAGTAACGGGCGTAGGTGCTTAAAGAAACTGCGAGAAAAACAAAAAAAGTAACTGAACATCCACGCAAGAGAAAGATAGAGTATTTTTTTTAATCATTCTGCGTTTGATGACCAACTTGCCTGTTGGTAAGTGACGATGTGGTCGAAGATGAAGCATGTAGAATTAGAAGATACCTTTTTACTATGGCCTTAAAAATGCCCAGATTATATCTCTCAAAAACAAGGAAGCTGGCAAGTTGTTCAAATCCATGACCATACGGATTAGAAACGTAGAATCGTAACGTTTAGTACACATCCAAGGAAAATCCACAATGTATGGCTGATAGAGGGCCGATTTTCTACTTCTTCTGTAGTAGAAAGGGGATGGCAGGATAAGGCCATGTAGTTCCAATGCACATTCTCCGAAATGAATCCTGTAGAAAATTGACAGACTCGCTACTAAAAGTTGACCGTCTGTGGCAGTTTTTATTAACCACCGGATGGATATAGAAATCTGTGGGCCATCCAGATATTTCTGTGAGTGAACTGTTGCTTATACCCGGATATTTCTGTGGGAGAACTGTCACTTACACTCGGATATTTCTGTGGGAGAACTGTCACTTACACTCGGACATTTTCAGAGAGCAGCCGACCATCCCTTACTTCTACAAAGAAATGATATAAAAACGCATGTCATTTACCTGAGTAGTATGATAGAGCCTCGTGTAACCAATCCTATCATAGTCCACCTTGAACTGGTACACTCCCCAGACATCTGGCACTTTGAATATGGCCTCGTAGACCCCATTGGGTTTCTTTTGCAGAGTGGTGCGAATGAATGGGTCGATGCGTACAAATTCCAGCTGAACATCGTTGGCATCGAAAGGCTGCCATTTGCCATTCTTCAGCTCGTCAATCTCGATTCTGTACACCTGTAATAGAGTATGAAGGTTTAGTATCTACATAAATGGATGCGCGAGTAAAATAATTATTAAAAATAAATATTGGTGAACAAGTTTCATAGCAGAAGCAGCGTGAATTCTGCTTTTAAGATTTAAAAAAAAGTATTTTTGTTTTAGACATATTTAATTCACAAAGATTGGGAGAAGCCACTGGCACAACTGCAATTTTTGTGCCTTATGCCAAATAAAGTTATTATTTAGTTAAGCTGATGTTTGAATAGTATAAAGAAAAAAATTGTCTAATTTAACTGCAATTATTTTATTGCTCAATATTATTACATGCTGTCTACACCTATAATTATTGTACACATTTAGTTATATTTTTATTTCTGTTTAACGTTTTGATAAATTGTAGTGATGTACACAGTGTAGGTGGACTTAAATAAATAAAATATATAAAGACTTGGACTAGACCATCACGGGCAGTGCGTAACTGTGATGACGATTGCAAGTTTTGTTAGTTGCAGTCACCAGCTGATCAAAGGATCAGGCAGCACTTTCCTAAGGTCAATGCATTTGTTAAGTTTGGTAACTAGTGGATATTGGCAGTGTTAATACTTACGACAGTGTCGGTGATGGTGTAAGTGTTGGTCTCCAGTTTGTCTTCCTGGCGGTGGTGGTGCACGCGACGCACACGCAGCCGCCCGTGCGACCCGAACGCCCACTCGCTGATGTGGACAGCCAGCGCCTTGTTGCCAGACAGATCAGCGGATACCTTGTCACCCTACACAAACAATAATAAATTAATTATGTTTCGCACTCATGGCTCCGCGCTAGGATTCCCTATGTGAATGATTCTATGGAACACACACAAAAGTTTTTTTATCTGCGTTCAGTTGCTGTGGTATCTTGAGTATGAGGCAGACATGAGCCAAACCGATCGTCAATAATAATAAGAATACAGTAGAAAGACCATATAAAAAAAAACACTTGAAAAGCTGCTGTTATTGTTACTGCGTTACTACTAACCTGTGAAACCAACGTTTCAACCATGTTGCAATGGTCGTGGCACAAGTCAAACTAAAGGTATTTTACCCAAACAATATTAATGCATGACAAGTCCTTATAAAAAGATCCTTAACAGATAGTAATAATGCAAAATGGTCATTGCTTCGAAAATGACGCATATTTTTTTTATAATAAATACTTACATGGACCTTAGCCACTGGTGAGTTGAAAGCATCATCAGAGAAGAAATGAAGGGAGCCGCTGAAGATGATACGAGCGTTGTTCCGAGCCTGCAGCGCGGCGATCAGCACAGTCTTACGGCCCACGGCGTGCGGGTACTCTTTCACCTGCAACACCAAATATGAATAGTACTGCAGTGGCAGGCAACAGAAGTATTTAGGAGTGAATGTGAACACACACACAGAGGTGGCCCTCTCTTGATTGCTTTATCAGGTTGATATGAAAGTTCAGTTGTTTCTAATAAAATATTTGCTACATAAACATAAAACTTGTTATCATAAAAGTTATACATTAACCCTAATCACATAATCATCATTACCCATTAAAACTTATAATACTAAGTTAAATCAAATAAAAATTTACTACTTAACTTTACTTAAATTTTTAACTTAACTTATTTTTTTTTTTAAATATATAATAATATATATTTAAAAAAAATAAAAAATAAAAATACCATATGAACAATTTAACTACCTAAAGGGAGGGAGTGCAAGAGCTACTATCGGTTTTTTTTTTTCACAAAACAGCTTATGGCTTTATGTATTACAACTTTTACTTTGCAAAGTAAATACAATACATAAAAAAAAAACTTTGCTTCAGTGCCTATTAACACTAAAGGTACTCACTCACACATAATGTACGGCCGCAGCAGGCTGGGTCGCATCGCAAAAATAGCTTTCATAAATTTTTCATACATTCATGAAGTATCGCACATTATGCCGGGATGCAGCGGGTCGGATTTCCATATAAAATGTATGAAACCGATTATTGTGATGCGACAGACGCGCGCGGCCGACGACTATAGTCGCATCAGTCGCAATGCACGGGAGTCTGTATAAAAAAATACAACATATCCTTGTATGTTTTAAATGTTTATCGGGACTTATCACATATTATTTAATATACGTAAAAATATGTACCTTTCGCTCGACGTTTCGACCATGTTACAATGGCCGTGGTCACGAGCTGACCTGCTGAGGTCGGTCTCGATGTGTTCAAATCGCGAAAGTTTAAAAATTACTATATCCTTGTATGTGTTGAATTGCTGATTCATCTCACCTGGCTCTTAGGGTTGTAACTGTAAGCAGTAGAGTCCGCAGTGAGGATTGGCAGGACCAAACTGTTCTCCTTATCCAAGATGAGGCCGGTCCCTTCAAACAGCAGAGGCTGGGTGTTGTGTTCTCCCACTATAGTGGAAGACTTGATGAGATTCTTGGGAGAGACCACGATCCTAGTGTGTTCACCCTCATCAGACACATCGTAGTTGAAGTGGTCAATAACAGCGGCTGATTCTACATCCATCTGTAAATTAAGTCATTTCAAAAAGGTTAGATAGGCTGTGAAAGACAATTTTTGTATTACTGTCAAAAGATCTTGCTGTAATAGAAACGCTTTAAGGAACAATATTTTTAAAAAAAACACCCAAATGAAAAATGGGCTATCAACATTATGGGCATGAAGACGAATCTAATGATACCTCATACATCACAATCGGTTAATCTGTTTAGGCTAAAGGAGGTAATATAGAACATTTAAACAATACATACATACATTATACATCAGTATTACATCAGGGATGTAACAGATGTGGTTTTATTAGAACCAGAGTCAGAGTTTTCAAATTTGACTTGTCGGAGTCCGAAACGAAATCAGAGTCGAAACCGGAATTTGAGTCAGAATCGGAGTCAGAAGATAGATGTGTTAAGGGCAAGATAGTGGAAGAGTAATCGACAGAGAGCATGTGGTGAGAGGGCATCCCTTGCGACAAGTACAAACTTGTTCCGAAAACAAGTATGTTTGTTTGTATGTGCTGAAAGCGGCCACCACAGTTTCACACCTCCGATTCAAAAATGTTGCGAGCCCAAGTCAGTATCAGAGGTAAATCAAGGTACCTAATATCAAAAGGACAATCAACATTGATTTATGGTTGATATTCCGAGAACCCGTACGAAGCGCTATGATTCCACATTTATTGTGCGAACTGCTAGTCTGTGGAATTCACTGCCTGAATGGGTTTTCCCCGTCAGTTACAATCTGGGTGTATTCAAGTCGAGAGTGAATCGGTTTCTTCTAGGCAAGTATGCTCCATCGTAGACCGCATCTTCACTTAACATCAGGCGAGATGGCGGCCAAGCGCAAGCCTATCTCCTATAAAAAAAAAAGTAATTCCGACTTTTCGGAATCGAACCCTCGTAACATCCCTAGTATACGCCCAAATTAGTAGATATTTAATAGTTCTGATGTATGTTACTAAAACAGATGGTATCATTTACAAATTTTATACTATTCTAAAATTTCTCACCTCGAATCCACACTCCGAAGCAATTTCCCTGTATACATCACCTGCGGCGGCGTTACCAGCCATCAGTAGATTACCACCATCATCAATGAACTTGGTGATCGCCTCCGTGTCCACCTGCCCGCCGAACTCAAGCACCGACGGCGCGAATACGATGAGGTTCTTGTAAAGGTATTCTCCATACTTCGACAGCACTAAGTTGGCGTCGTCGGCGAGTTTGAATGTAAGGGTGTAGCCGCGGTCTGCAAATATGTAACTTATGGTGAAAATAGGCAAAATAAGCAGATCCGCATTGTAGTGATTTAGACAAGTTCTTGGCTAGTTAAAAAAATAGCACAAATTACTTGAGATACCGGCGTTTTTGCCGATATCATCGATCAGTCTTACCGTGTAAAGATTTGAAGAACTGCGAATGAGTTTCTCGTATATTAAGGTTATCAACTAATACTAGAGTTTCTTGATCAGCTAATGATAAAGAAATACAGCTAATTAGCCCTAAAATTAGTAATAACTTCATTTTTATTTGCAAAAATAACCTGTCTCAAACAAAACGAATGACGTGTAATTTAATTCGACCAAAATTCGACCATAGATTAGAAAGCTGCGTTACCATAGACAAAAAAAATTATAGACGTTAAATTATTTTCTATTCTTGCAACATTGTAATTTTAGTCGATTTATATATGCCCATCTCTAGTTGAGTGTTCGAAAGAACACAACAATCTGGCCTCTGTCTTGTTAGTTGTCTATGGTTTTTATTTTGATTGACGTTTCGTAAAATGATTTATTTTTGTATCAACACAAAAAAGTGCTCATAAATGAAGGGAAATAATTAATGAAGCATAGGTTTCAGTAGTTAGTCTTCCATAGGTGTTAGCAAAATGATAATATCTCGTTCGAAGCACCGTTCGTCGGTGGAAGTGTGTGCTGATTGCGGGGCATCAGGTCAGGGCGATGTTCTGGTTCTAATTATGGTCTTAATTGATCTTGTAGCGGATGTGTATAGTTGAATACATCGGTTTATGTGCGTAGATCCGTCGTGGGCTTCAATCAACCGCGGGCTGCTACTGTGCGCCGAGTGCTGCAGCGTACACCGAAGCATGGGCCGACACATCTCCCACGTCAAGTCCTTGCGGCAAGGCTCTTGGCCGCCCTCGCTTTTAGCAGTGAGTTCATTATACAAGGGTACCCTATCTCTGTCTTAGATACCTAACTACTAAAACTGCTAAACAGTAGCTATTAAATCATACAATCTGTAAAAAAAACAGCCTACATCCTGTAAACAAACTTGATTTTCCTACTATAGGTATCCTAACTAATAATTTGGATCTTAAAAGTTTTTGTTTAGTCCCTGCAGATTAGGTTATAGTGAGTAGATGAGAGGATTAGGAGTAGAGAGATGAGACCAACTTTGGTAGAGTACTAGAAACTTCAGAAATCTCAAATTACTTCACAGTAATCAACTATTCTTAGGCAATGTAAGGAAAAGTATTTTCCACAATAGATGATCTGATTTTTTAAGTTTCCTTAACTCTTAAGTTATGTTGGTTCTTTAGAGACTTTTGGTGCTAAGAACAGAATTTAACACCATTTCTTTTTTGCAAAATTCCGTTGTTTTTCTTGCGGGGTATGAGAAATGATTTTGGCAATTTCTTATATTCTTATCAAAGTTTGTCTCATAGGGACTTGATCCGGAACTGGATTCAACGGCATGAAATGACAAAAAAATAATACTCAATGACTAATTTGTTTCCTAAATCTGTAAATACCAAACGAAATATATTTAAAATCTGTGGAATGTCTTTTGAGACTGTTTTTTGTGGGTATAATGGACTATCCCTATTTACATAATCCATCCTGCTTAGTAAGTGTAGATAAACATTAACAATTTCATTTTTAAACAAATACTGCGGCCTTATTATCGAATTTTGATTGTGATCGAGATTGCATGCTGTCCCGTTTGTATCTACTTACTCGCACCACATGCGTAAGTGAGATGGCACGCGATCACGATCACAATCCGAATCACGATGACATATCTATAATAAGGCATCTGTTGTGGCCACACTATTGTTAAATAAAACAAAATGCTTACCTAGTTATTCCAAAAATAGGAATGAAGTAATAACTTCATAGGTCATAATCCTTATCTAGAAGTTCAAACAAGCTTTGAAATAATATATTTCTATATAAATTGTATATAAACTTCCTACCTACATGTAAGGCGAGAATCCGTCAGAGCTGTCTGGAACTAGGCTGAGTTGAAGACCTTTTAAGCGGGTGACAGTCATCAAGAAGATTAAATCACTATTAGAAGATCTTCAAGACCCAAGACTCCACTGATCATTTACGTAAATTGGGATCCTGCCACCAATAAACCGGACAATCTCCAGAATATTTGCCTTCTCGACTCTAAACAAGACATTGGCAAGTTGTGGTAATACCGCACGAAGCCACGAAGAAGAAATTGAATTGAATTGAGTTGAAGAATAATAAACACTAATAAATCTTTGTATCGAGACTTAGGGTACAAGTGGCCCGGGAAATAATCCTGTTTATAAAAAATTGGTTAGAGTGCCTGGTAAATGTGACCCATTTTAGACTGTCAACACCATATGGGCAATGTAACTAGGCTATTCTTGTCTCTAGGCAATGTAAATGTAAGTTTTTTTAACTCTGCGAACTGCAATATTATTGTTAAAATCTGACATTTTCTTTTATATTTTACTGTAGTATATCCTAAATGTAAGCGTGTAAAACGCGGTGCATTCTTTTTCAAATACAGCTTGTGTTACAGTCTGGCCACTATGAGAATACGTCTGACAGCTGCAATAGCATTTAAAAAATCTGAATGGAAATTTCAAAATTTTAATATTTTTCCGTACATAGTATATTGGCTACCATCTACAATCTTATGATCAAAAAGCTAGAAAAAGTGATCAGAATTTACCGTTTTGGTTCAGCTTTTTACAATGTTATGCGTCTGACAGAGACGCGTTCTTTCAGCCGCACTATAGTGTGATATAATGTGTTTTTTAACAGATGGTGCAAGCATTAACAGCACAGAATGTGAACAGTATTTGGGAGCATTCTCTCCTGGATACCTCAGCACCAAAGCATTTGAGGAAAAAGCCACAAGCCAAGGATCCTTTACAGTATGTACCATTTGTAATAGACTTGCTTTGTTTTATTAGTTTAATAAACTAAAATAAGGAAACTGAAAAGGAAAGTCCATAATGTAACTAACTATAAAAGCATTGAAATGAAACAGTTTTAACAGATTTTATATAGTGCAATAAATAAATAAATATACTAATATTATTTTAATTCCTGATGTTTTGAACACTTTTCAGTGTATTTTCATGTAGTTACTGGTAGATTAGATAACGGATTTCCATAGAAAAGTTCTTTATAAGTACAGCCAATGATTTTCAATCATAACATTCCCTATGTACGCAGCAGTCACCGAGATTGTCCAGATATCTTGCAATTCTCTGTTCTTGCAGTTGTGTTTAAATTCAATGTGTAATAATCGTGAAAACCTGAGAAATCATAAATCTATACTAATATTATAAAGAGGAAAGATTTGATTGTTTGTTTGTTTGCATTGAATAGGCTCCGAAACTACTGAACCGATTTGAAAAATTCTTTCACTGTTGGGATGCTGCACTATCCCTGGTTGACATAGGCTATATATCCCGGCTTCGCCCGTGCGAAGCAGGGGCGGCCTACTAGTATTTAATAAGATAATATGTCAGAGATATATGTCAGAGATCAGACACAAAATGGGCCAATGAATGGCCTAGTTGCGGTAAATGCCCGCTACACAAATATGTCAGAGATCAGAGACATGAGATATTTTCTATCCCAGAAAATTTTTTCTTCTCAGAAAATATCTTTGTAATTTTTTTTTGTAACCACGTTCAGGGAAATGTTTCAAGAGAGTGCATGTAGTAGTTAATCCCGGTTTATCAAAACAAAAATGTTAGCCTTGATGTTATCGCGTAACATGGTTTTCTTTCAGTCCAATAAAGTCAGAGTTCATCCTAGCGAAGCACCTTCGGCTGGCCTACGTGCTGCGAGCTCGGCGCGACGAGCCGCCCAGTGAGCTCGGCAGACAGCTGCACAGCGCTGTGAGAAGTGCCTCCCTCGACACGGCGATGAGGCTGCTGGCACAGGGGGCCGACCCTAACTACTACAACCAGGTATTACTTGCTCCAACTAAACTTATTTTTACGTTGGACTAGGCTTACTGATCGCAATCTCATCTGATGAAAAGCGATAATATAGTATCATGATAATAAATATTCTCTGTATGTTCTGTAGGTACATTTTAGGACTATATATTTTTTTTGTTGGAAATGTGTGAACTCTCTCAAGGTTTAAATACTCGTAGTTATTAAAAAATCCTGAGAGTGATGGCGGCCGAGCGGTAACTTGTGTGATTTACAATGTGGTGGCACCCAGTTCTATTCTCGGCCCAGCACCAATGACTTATTTAGTACCTAAATAAAATTATGTGCAGTTTCGATGCCATGACTCAAAAACGGTGAAGGAACATTGTGGAGAAACTATGTCTAAGAACCTCAAAAGCTTCCGGGACATCCGGGACATCCGGTACATTTTTGCACACACGGTCATCTGACCCCAAACTAAGCAAAGCTTGTGATATGGCTGCCAGAGACTGATATATATACATATATAGGTTTAAATACATACTTAAATAGATATTAACACCCAGCTTAAAGACATACAACATACCCTGGGCCATCATGGTGGATTAAGGCCCATCCTCTCTCTGTGATGTGCCCCACCAGTGGGAACATGACATTGAACATTGATGTCCAAAACAAACAACTTCTTTCATAAAGAGAAAATAATCAGCCATCCTTATTTTCTGGGTGTTGCTGTAGTTGAAAAAAGAGTACGAAGTGAGAAATGAGACCCTGCAGCCTGTTCTGATGTGTCGAGTGTGTTGTTATAGGAGAAGGGTACCTCGTGCCTGCACGTGTCGTGTCGCGCGGGGCAGCCGGCGCAGGCCGAGCTGCTGGCCGCGTGGGGCGCCGAGCCCGCCGCTAGGGACCACGCGGGGAACACGCCCGCTGACTGCGCCAGGTACAAGCGCCTATAGGTTACACGTAATAAAATTAGAAAAAGGATCCAAAAATAGAGACCTGCTGGGTTTCCTCAGAGACATCGATTCGCTGGACTATGTGTAGTTCGAAAAAAACTTTAACTTGCGATTACATACTACTTTTCAATTTCGTATGTTTATAGCTTGGACTGAAACATTGGTGAAAACACTAATGTTTCAAGCTGTTCTTTTGAATGCCAGTTTATGTTTGACATGGGCCTCTCTTAGTGTACACCACAGAGGTTGTTCTCATCATTTAAAGCTGATCATCATAACATCCCAAAAAAAAAAAATACTTCTATTGTAAGTGAACAGTCTGTGGTAAGAATACAAAAAAAACTACATATCAAACTTTGTTAACCTTCATTGCCATTTACCGCCCACTTCCATATACCTACAAGTAACAACCAAACATAGCATTTCGTTATTCAAAAACATGTATTAAGAAATATTTTCGTGTGGGATTAGACATTTCAAAAGGTGAAGCTTGTTTTTAATAGCCATATCGCCTACAGCACACTGCACACTAAGATCCTATGTAATAGTGGAAACCTTAATTCAATCAACATAATACAAATATCCATATCTCTCTACTAATCATATAATTCATTCATTAATTGAGCTCTATATGAGGGGGGATCCAGTAAATTAAAGGAGAAGAGGCATAATTGAATATCTCAGGTCAAAAAAAATGGTATACTAGCTGCGCGCCGCGGTTTCACCCGCGTAGTGTTGAAAATGATGATGAAAAGTATCCTATGTCACTCTCCGGC
The DNA here is from genome assembly GCA_932305915.1 of Agriopis marginaria. NCBI lineage: Eukaryota > Metazoa > Arthropoda > Insecta > Lepidoptera > Geometridae > Agriopis > Agriopis marginaria. The sequence continues at coordinate 2,182,213 of OW029919.1, forward strand.
TCTTGAACTATACCCATGCAAAAAATCAGGTTGATCTGTTGCTCTGTTGCTGCGTGAAAAAGGAACAAACAAATCAACAAACTTTTTGCATATATAATATTAGTATGATTATACAGATAATAATTAAAAAAAGCCCTTTTTTGGATTGTCCTGGTTTTACAATATTCACTAAATGAGACGGGTCCAAATTAAAAGAAAAACAAGAAAAACAGCTCATGTAATTAGTAGATGCTTCCTAATATCAAATCAATAACTCATTCTAACTCTATCAGACTTAGTTCCTTAAGCTGAGCTACATGAGTAGTTACGCTACTACTTGTTTACTTCGAATGTCTGCAGGCAAAATGTTTTAAATCTTACTGATATTATAAATGTGATAACTTTTTCTGTTATTGTTTTTTTGAGAGCAGGGTTATTGATAATAATGCTAATGTTAATGGTTTGTTTGTTGTCCCTTTTCACGCACACGTAACAGACCAACAAATCGTCGACGGTTTTTTATGCATATGGCCAGTTTGGGAGCCAGGAAGTGACATGATTTTTATTCCGGAAAAAAAACTATTGTTCCTGCAGGAACGTCCATGCTAATAAAAATATAACAAAAAATATTGTTGTATGGTTTATCGCTGACTAAGAATGAGGAGATCAGACGACATTTGAAAGAAGGCTGTAAAGAAATGGATGTGAGTGGCAAGTTATAAAAGCAGATGAATCAAAGGGATATGGCCTGACATGTCCTCACAAACTGATGATGATGATGACAAATTATATCTATTTCGTATATTCTTTCAAATCATATAATATACTAGCGACCCGCCCACCCGGCTTCGCACGGGTGTAATTTACGTGTGAAGCCGGGGCAGTTCGCTATTTATATATATAAACCTTCCGTGAAAATGTATCTAACTGATGGTGAAAACCGCATCAAAATCCGTTACGTGGTTTAAGAGGAGATAGCGGCCATACAGACGCGGAAAGCGACTTTAATTTATACTATGTAGAGAAGAGATAGTATGTTAATAATGTTAATTTGTGTGACAGACGCGGCGGGCACACAGCCCTCGCGGAGCGCATGACCGAGCTGGTGTACGAGGCGACAGACCGCATGATCTACTTCCTGACGGGGTCGCGGCCGCCGCACGCCGCCGGCACGCACTACATCGTGCCGCGGGCGCACGACACGCACGAGATGACCGACGTGGCTAAAGCAGCGCGCGGGAAACTGCAACTGGTGAGCATAGTCTAGGCAATGCAAGCTACTGGTAGAAGCAAGTAGTACTATGCAAGCAATGGTTCATGCTAGAACTATTACTATACTAACACGTACCACTCCAATACTACCATGAACCACTAACATACAAGCACAAACTACAATTTATTACTGTTATGCTGGCATGAACCACTACTATACTAGCACAAACTACAACTTATCACTGCGAAGCTGGCACGAACCACTACTATACTAGCACAAACTACAATTTATCACTGCAAAGCTGGCACGAACCACTACTATACTAGCACAAACTACAATTTATCACTGCAAAGCTGGCACGAACCACTACTATACTAGCACAAACTACAATTTATCACTGCGAAGCTGGCACAAACCACTTCAATACTAGCATGAACCACTACTATACTAGCACAAACTGCAATTTATCACTGCGAAGCTGGCACGAACCACTTCAATACTAGCATGAACCACTACTATACTAGCATAAACTGCAATTTATCACTGCGAAGCTGGCACGAACCACTACTATACTAGCACAAACTGCAATTTATCACTGCGAAGCTGGCACGAACCACTACTATACTAGCACAAACTACAACTTATCACTGCGAAGCTGGCACGAACCACTACTATACTAGCACAAACTGCAATTTATCACTGCGAAGCTGGCACGAACCACTTCAATACTAGCATGAACCACTACTATACTAGCACAAACTGCAATTTATCACTGCGAAGCTGGCACGAACCACTACTATACTAGCACAAACTACAACTTATCACTGCGAAGCTGGCACGAACCACTTCAATACTAGCATGAACCACTACTATACTAGCACAAACTACAATTTATCACTGCGATGCTGGCACGAACCACTACTATACTAGCACAAACTACAATTTATCACTGCGAAACTGGCACAAACCACTTCAATACTAGCATGAACCACTACTATACTAGCACAAACTGCAATTTATCACTGCGAAGCTGGCACGAACCACTACTATAACTAGCACAAACTACAATTTATCACTGCGAAGCTGGCACGAACCACTTCAATACTAGCATGAACCACTACTATACTAGCACAAACTACAATTTACTACTCTAATATTTGCACACTACTATTTATTTCCTTATTATTTGCAGCTACCGAATCACCTCTTTGAAGAGCTGGTTATGGACATTTACGACGAAATCGATCGACGAGAGACTGAAGCGAGTGAGTACATGTAATGTAATGATGTTTCTATCATCTGAATATTCTGCTAGGACTTTCACATGATGATTATATTAAAAATCTCTAGAGTTCGCTTTAGACGGCAAGGATGCTGTTCATTGCTAAAAGAGCTGACTCGTAGACTTTATTTTACCACATGATGCCAGGCAAGCGCAACGGTGCCATTCTAAAATGAGCTTTATTTCCATGACAGTATGGCAGACGAGTGCGACCGGTCTAGAACGGAGCGGCGTGGCGTTTCTGCCTGTGAACCCGGCGCTGTCAGCTCCGCGGAACCAAGGCCGGCAGAAGCTGGCGCGCCTGTCGACCGCGGAGATGGCTACCTTGCTGAGGGATGTGCTGGTCGACGCTACCAGGAGGCAGCATATAGCCACTTTGCAACCTAGAGGTAAGCTCCATACATATCTTTTTAACCCCAGAATCACCAACTTACACCTGGGGGGTTAGACAAGATCCATTTTCTGTTAGCGTTAACGCCTGCGGAAATATGAAATTGTATGAAAATGACATTGACAATGACATTAGCTTGAGAGATGTTCTCTCAAGCTGATGTCTGTATGGCCGCTAACTCCTCCTAAACCACGCAACGGATTTTGATGCGGTTTTCACCATCAGTTAGATACATTTTCAAGGAAGGTTTATATATATATAACTAGCGACCCGCCCCGGCTTCGCACGTAAATTACACCCGTGCATAGCTGGGCGGGCGGGTCGCTAGTTTTCATATAATTCCATCTTTCCGTAGACGTTAAGGCTAATAGAAATTAGGTCTTGTCTAACCCCCTGGGTGTAAATCAAAAGCGTAAAAAGTTTTTTCTAGTGAATCAAAGGGCTATACGTATAATGGTGATACACATGGAATAGCAGTTTTAGATAGCATAGCAGAGCTATATTTTACGAATTATAGTTACATATTATACCAATATAGTTAGTTCATAGGTTGCTACAACTATCTTAGTGTTTTTTTTTTAATTTAAATAATAGGCTTGCGTTGTTCTTGCTTAGTCGTAGTGTGCATATAACTGTAAGCGTCATTAAGAAGCATATTACAAAATGCACTGTTCATTTTTAAGTATTTGGATTTTAGGGCATAAAAAGAAAAAATAAAGCCGTAATTTTCAAGATAAATATAAAAGAAGTAAACCATAACATAAAATTGTTTATTTTATGTCACTAATTTAACGAAATCCATTCTCAAACTTTCCCTCCTAAAGTTTTACGAAAAACTACTTTTGTAAATTGGAGGTAACAAATGGATATATGTTGAGTTTTACAAAAATCTGAAGCCGCTACATTCAATAAAAAATACAGATCTATTTAATACAGCAACTGAATCAGATCTTAGAAGCAGATCTTACTAATTGATAGAAAAAGAATACCAAAAATCCAGTTTTCGATGCTTTTTTCGTCAAAATATGTGAAAGGACCAGGAAAGGATGTTTAGTGAAATAAATTTCTGAAAAAAGGAGACATTTGAACATGAACGATAATAAAAGTACTAAGGCATATCTTCCTTGTTTGTATGATCTGAGGGCTTGACGCTTGCCATCAGGACCTGATGACGGAAGGAGCTGCTCCTCACAGTGTGTTTGTGTTGTCCAGTGCTAGGTCCAGTGAACCCGCTGCTGTCGGCGAGCCACTTGAAGCACATCTCGCAGCTGTCCGACGACGAGCCGCTCTACGACTCGGTGGCCTCCGACGAAGATTACGCGCACTTGACGCCCCTAGATCTCGACGTAAGTATGCCGGAGATTGTTTTTTCTTTCTGTGTTCTGATTTTATCTTCGATCAATTATATGTACTATAAGCAGATGTCTTGAGACCAGGGTATTTCGTGTAAAATGTGCCCTCCAGTGAGGTCATCTCCTTTTATGTATTTTCTTGATGACCAAATGGGGTCAACGCGCTGGGGATAACGCGCTTTCTTTTTAGCCTGGGCTTGTATCTTTGACCGACGCCCATACGTTTTGCAATTTCTTCTTTAACTGTGCTTATTTCAAGATTGTTGTGGGTTTCTGCATTGGTTGTGTACTAGGACACTTCGCTTATGGTTCTCAAGTTGTATCTCAGGATAATTTTTGTTCCAAAATGTATTGTATGGAATGGTTCCTGAAGGAATGTCTACACAGATGAAACAAGGGTGCGCACATCACAGAAAAGAGAAATAAATGGAATGGAAATGAGAAGGAAAATCTGTCGCCAGGCATTATGACAGAACCTTGATTGAACATTCTTATTTATGTCAACGCATCGAACTCCGCATGCAAAGAACTTGGACCCTACTTTTTTGGGTTAGGTCTCAGAAGTTCTTTGTCCGCATCACGGTTGCTAACTGATTTCGAATTACTGACGTTTCGTTTATATGGGTACAACTGGGTACAGCAAATTTCTTACAAAAATGCCTTGACAGCCGTTGTAATATAACTTTTTTTTTCCTCTCTGTGGCGCACGCAGATCTATACAGGTCTGTGGGTGCGCAGCTAGTACCTATACTTACGCGATCGAGGTGTGCACTTGGGCAGTATGGTTTCATCTTCTTTCCCGCTCTAGACCAAAAATAATATAAATCGTCATTGCTCTAGGCACAGCGGTTGTGTGGTTTACGTGGTACTGACAGAGGAAGGTGTGTTTAAGTTTACCTCTACTAGCAGTCATCCTGTTACATTATCATTCCCACACCAGGAGGCCTAGCACGGGCCGTGGACATATTGTCTTTCCACCGTTTTTATCCCGCGAGAAAAAGACAAACGTATCCGTATTTTAGCTTTGTCGCATCTAGGCGTGGAAAAAACGGTGGAAAGACAATTTATCCACAGCCCATGCTAGGCCTGCAGACTTGATAAGGTACACAAATATATTGTCGATGGTGAATATGGTGATTCAATTATATTCGCATTATTTTCATACTATACATTATATACAATGCAAAATTATGTTACACAGAACCCTGCCTATGAACCAGAAGTCTCATTTTACCTTCTGTATTAAATAATGTGCCTTATGATTACTGTAACAAGTACACCTTTCGTTGGACAGATATCAACCGTAGTACCGCAGCCGGGCGAGACAGTGTCCTCTACCTACAACCCATCCCTCCCCATCGAACAATCTCTCAACAACGACTTCCGCAGAACACAATCTCCCGTACCACAGAGCAGCGAACAAATCGAAACACTAAAAAAAGAACTACACAGCAAAGACTCCACAATAACGGAACTAAAGAATCAACTCAAAAGTCTGCAAACTATCGTCGAACAGCTTACGAAAGAGAACAGCGTTTTAAAAACAACCAGCAGCATAGACGATGATCAGAGTATGACGTCACAGTATTCTATGAATGAGAGCTCGACGAGTCATGCGTTAGAGACGGTAGCGAAGGCCCAGGAGAGAGGGCGAAGCCTCGAGACTGATCAGTTGACTGAGGAAGCGGATTTAAGGCAAGCGCTGAAGAATGCCCAGCGACCGGTCAGTATGTATGAGACTAGAGAGGGACCAAAGAATAACTGGCAGGTTACTAAACACCAGGTACTAATCTCTTAATTTTACTAATTTAATTACTTTAGGCATCATTTTGTGGCTAAGAAGAAACAGCAAAATGTAAATTTGCATTAGTAAAAAAATATTCTTATAATATGATGTAACTTAAAATTAACAACTTTCGTTAAAAGTAAATAAAAACACAGCTAAAGAGACCATAGACCCCCAAGTATTTGACATAAATTTCAATTTGATACCTCTAGGCGTTTCTGAGAAAAAGGATCTTGACAGAAAGACAGACAAACAACAAAGTGACCCTATAAGGGTTCCTTTTTCTTTTGAACCCTAAAAAAAGAATGACTTTAACTTAAACTGTTCTTTATTATTGCAAAAAACAACAGTACAATGAAATAAGTGAAAGTATTTTGCATGAAACAACTATCATAAAACCACCAGTTAATTAAATGTACCATAAATTTGCATTGTTATCTAATTTTACCTCAAAATGATGTCGCAAGTATTTATTTGTAGTTAGTATAACATCGTAGCATAATAAGGTGTGAGAAGTAGTCTTCCAAACTATAATATCTAACTGAGTACCATCTTAACTCTATCTGGAGTCCGTTTCTGATGGGGACTGCCTCCATGGCGGGCATGAATGAGGAATGTAGTCACTAGTCCCCGTTGTTAGATGTCACTACAGCATTATATAAGCCACTAGCTGTTGCTCGCGACTCTGTTCGCGTAGCCTTTCATGTAAACTTTCAACCCCCCATTTGCCCCACCTTAATTCTATCCATACCCAAATTCCTTTCTTAGTGGATCTCTACACCCCATAAGGAATTTAACTGCCAAATTTCAGCTTCATAGGTCAAGTAGTTTTCGAGATTTCGTGATGAGTCAGTGAGTGAGTGAGTAGATGAATTTCGCTTTTATATATATAGATTTTATATCATAAAAACATCAAATGCGCGAGCGAGATCGCTGCGCCTAGTATTCTGGCCCTTAATAGGCTTGCTTTTGACCACCCATTCTCCTGGGCCCTGATTCCATAACTTCAAACACGCGCGTAACGCGGTGCGTTAAGTTAAGCACTAAAAGTTGGCCTTTATTCTATACTAGCTGAGTCCCGCGGTTTTACCAGCGTAGTGATGAAAAATGATGATGGTGATGGTGATGAAAAGAAGCCTATGTCACTCTCCGGCTATTGAACTATACCCATGCAAAAAATCAGTTCGATACGATGCTCTGTTGCTGTGTGAAAGAGGAACAAACAAACTTTTCGCATTTATAATATTACTACCTGAAACCCGCTACTTCGTATGCGTAGAGCTCGGCCTTCGGCCTCGCTACTACAACCCGTTATTGCCTATGTGTTATTCTAATGTATAAGCTATATTATTGTAAACTTCCATTAAAATCCATTCGGTTGTTTTTGCGTGAAAGAGGAACAAACATCAATACATACAAACTTTCGCGTTTATAATATTAGTAGGAAGTATGATGAAATAGAGTTCAAATTTTTAGATATTCCGTGTTACGTGCGTGTTAAAGTTACGGAATCAGGGCCCTGATGTTAAGCGATGATGCGGTCTACGATGGTCCGGTTGACGCCCTTTGGGTATAAAACCCAAAAAAGGCACCAGATAAGGGATTCGTCAGCGAACTCACAGACACAGTACATCGCAGTCGGTAGTCGAGACCAGCCAATGTAGTAATTTCAAGTCCTTTACTGGTAGCGTATTGTTTCCAGCTGACGACGCTATCCTCCCTGGACCGGTCGCTGACGCAGAGCGTTCTGGACGGCGGCGCGGGCGGAGCCCTGCCCAGCGCGGACATGGTGCAGCGGCGGGCGGAGGGCGTCACGCGCGCCATACAGGACCTGTGGGCCGCCGCGCGGGACCACCAGCCCAGCCTGCCCGAACGAGAGCACGGGATACGGAACGCAGTGCGAGCGCTACGGGCGCTCTTCCCACAGGTATACACATATTTGTATCAAATTCGATATGTATTTTAAAGCCTTTGATATTAAATAGTTGGATCTGCCTTAAATTTGAGCTAGTAAGGCGAGTAGGGCGAGGTAAACACGTATTGCACAAACTGACATATTCTTAATAGTTCTACAAACGCACACTTCAATAGTGATCGGCACACAACTACAAACGATGTCTCAAAATGTAAACGAATGGACGACCTATTGGGGGTTTAAGTGCTAAAGGGTAAACTGTAGGTATAACGCTTCCATTAATTTATTTTTTCTGCGGTTGATCCACAAACAATTCCGCAAACACTTTAACATACATCACTGCAAGTCAAACGAGTAGGTATTTCATTACATAGGTACATAATAACAAAATTAACAATTAAGACCGTTAGTTTCTCTAAGATAATAAAACATAAAATAAAATATATCTAATCCTCCCGCCCACCTCCTCAGTCTCCGCTAGACGAGGAGCTGTCGTCGCGGCTGTCGGCGCTGAGCGGCGCGTGCGCAGCCGTGTGCTCGGCGTGCTCGGGCGCCGCGCCGCTGGACGAGGTGCGCGCCGCCGCCTACGACCTGGCGAAGGCCACCAAGCTGCTCGTGACGCACTTCCACCCGGACTCGTAGCGCTCGCCCTCCCCGCCTGCCCCGCGCCTCTACTACACCACTGTGTAGCCAGCGGACAGCGGACGGTGTGGTGTAGACAGACACGTGCCCGGGTGCTTCACTGACCGCACGCGCTGCTGTGTTACTGACTGGACGTGCCAATGTAGTGTCTCGAGCATATCACTGTGGTGACTGTAGCGTACAATTCATAAACAGCAACCAAGTTGACTCAGTTAACAAGTAAACTCGGAAGAGAAAGATCCAACCGTTTTGGAGTCCATAGGGAACATACATACATACATCGCCTTTTATATATATATATATATATGAGAAGAAAGATATTTATTTATCACAAAAACAAAATATACGATATTACGAGTTAAAAACAACATAATAATAGTTTCTGACACAAGCCGATCCCAACTCAGTGTAGAAAAAGATTATATATCTCTACATAATTATGGTAGTATAAATTAAAGTCACTTTCCGTGTCTGTATGTCTGTATGGCCGCTAACTCCTCCTAAACCACGCAATGGATTTTGATGCAGTATTCACCATCATTTAGATACATTTTCACGGAAGGTTTATATAAATATAGCTAGCGACCCGCCCCGGCATCGCACGTAAATTACAACCGTGCGAAGCCGGGCGGGCGGGTCGCTAGTGCAGTTATAAAATTAAATTATTCACCTTAACTTTGCTGATATAAACCAATGAGTTCCGCGGGATGGAGTCAACATGGCCGCTGTTTAAGAATTATAAGCAGTTCTCTTAACTACACATCAGTTCAAAGTGCTCATAGTGAATAATTAGTACAGATCGATCCCAGTGCTTGGGCGAGAGATCCAAGTATTTTAGAAATAACACTGTTCCAGTGCACCGTGTACCTTGAGTTACGCCTTACAATTGTAATAAACAGGCGATGAACAATATAAAACTTATGGGGCCTAACGGCTACTTCTTAACGCGGGCTTGAAACAGCGCAGTGCGGAAAATCACGCGAACGTGAACCTTAACGCGCCGAGATACGGTTCGCGATCGCACAACTTTTCACAATCACATAAACACAATCGCTTAACGCTAATCGGTGGTACGTTTCACAAATGGCGGGAAATTCAAATTTCAAACAGTATTCTTGTCCTTGTAGCTAGGCCGGGTAATTATTGTAAACGATCATGATGTTTGCGCAAATTGATTATTATTCTTCACAAAATCATGTAAAGCTATTTATCTCTAATGCACATTATTACTTACATTTGTCAATAAGTAAATTTATGCTGTTTCCAAACGGTTTATTGACAAATATAAGTAATATGGTACGTTACTTTTCAATATCTGTACATGATAATATAAAGAACAACCAACAATTTGCGCAAACACTGTGTCATTTTAAAATAATTACCCGGCCTAGCTACAAGGACAACGACAAAAAAACTGTTTGAAATTTGAATTTCCCGCCATATGTGAAACGTACCACCTTAAATCAGGTCGCCGTAAGGCCCTTGTATTCATTGGTGACAGTTGATGAGAAAAAGCACCATATTGCCCTGTCAGGGGATTAGACAAGACCCACTTTCTGTTAGCGTTAACGCCTGCGGAAATTGTATTGTATTGTATTGAAAGATGAAATTGTATGAAAATTACATTAGCTTTTGATTTTTTTCCTGGGCAAGCGCCTTTATTAACTAAACAAAATACAAGCTAAAACTAAAACTACAAATACGGTTAGACTGCCCATAGGCCGTTGAAGGTCTAAAGACAATCCAAATGCTCAAGCCCACTACCAGTTGGCAGCGTACCCAGCATGCTGGCGGCATTACCACTTTAAATGGCAATGCTTATGCGTTGAGCCAGAAACACGCCAGCATTTTGGTCACGCGTCGCATTAACCAGGCGCTCTGAAAGATTTTTGAAAATGGGGTGAGCTCCCGGTCCCCAAGGGCCCAACGTCTCGACCCCAAACGCCTCAAATATGTAACCACTGCCGAGGTTAGCATATTTGCGTCGCTTGTGCTGCTCTGCCGAATTGGCAGCCGCGCCAGCCCTACCCTGTGTCTCAGGGAGATGTGACGGCACCAAAGTATCGACACAAGTTGCGTCCCATACAAGGGGCCGCAAATAATATAATAATGATAACATCTCTCAAGTTAATGTTATTGTCAATCTCTTGTCTTGTCTAATCTCCTAGATGACTTTTCTCGTAGACTGATAATATTTTTTGCTTCCATATTCTTGCTTCCATATATTAATGTTTATTCTTGTTTTAGCTACTTTGAATCACTGAATAAGGTGTCTGTAGACATGTCTTGAAAATGGTACCTGTATTATGTAGGAATATAGAATTATTTTTTATTCATAAATTTTTAGTATCTCTAGCTACAATAGACAGGCAGGCTACCGGACATGTGTTTCATTTGTTTGTTAAAATAACTGGCTTAATAACACCCTAAGACAACTAGCTGTTTCCACGACTGCGTAAAGATAAAGATAAAGATTATTTATTTGCACAAAACACGAGTATATCATACACACATTTCAAAACGCATGCACATTAGGTGGGTTAAAATACGCGTACACGTAGACTTTCATATAATTTTTCAACCCCCTTTTGCCCCCCCTTAATTCGGCCCTTTAGCAAAATCCTTAGCGAAACTCCACACCCTAAAAGGAAAATTCTGACGAATTTCAGCTTCGTAGGTCAATCAGTTTTCGAAGTTTCGTGATGAGTTAGTGAGAGAATGAATGAATGAATGGTATTTCGCTTTTATATAAATAGAAGATAAAAAAAAATCAGTCCGGTAGCCATCCTCAAGATTGGTTGTTCTTTTGACTATCTTAGAATAGTTTTATATGAGTTATAATAAACCGCATCTAACAAGGTGGAAGATTCAATATAATGCGCAGTTTCGGTTTGCATAATCTCCATTGTAATTTTAATGTTCTTTATTTTTATACTAAATGGCGTCGATTCTGTCATACCATACTAAACTAAAACAATCTGACAGGACTAAAATTATCTGACTCTCTTTTCATTTAAATATGTGAGAGAAGGATGGCAGCAATTTTAGAGCTTCAGAGTCTAGAGTCAAATTTAGTTTAGTTTAAACAGGGAAGATATACTAAAAGGAAAGACAATAGCGGAACATTAGAACGTAGCTCGGAAATTTGCCTAAAAATGGTATATACTTAGATGGCACCGTAATTTGAGCATGCTATAGGTTGTCTCGAACTTCCGTAAGCGCTGCAGTCAGATAGCGTACGAAAGGGTTCTACAAATTACCGTAGCGCTAATATCGCAGTCAAGTTTCGCAACATTTCAAGAGAACAAAGAAAAGCGCCATCTACTGGTTTTGTTACGCCATAACACAGGTTAATTCCTAGCTTGGGTAACAAGGCTCCTCATCATGGATTATTTATTTAAGGAACAAACTTGTTAGATTTTTATGATTGACAACGTTTGTAGACACAAAATATATATTTTCATTTTCATTTTTTCATGGGCTGCGCTTCTCTTGAAATGCTGCGAAACTTGACTGCGATACTGGCGCTACGGTAATTTGTAGAACCCTTTCGTCCGCTATCTGACTGCAGCGCTTACGGAAGTTCGAGACAACCTATATAGCACGCTCAAATTACGGCGCCATCTAAGTTTATACCGTTTTTAGATAAATTTCCGAGCTACGCTCTAATGATCCGCTATTGTCTTTCCTCTTAGTCTATCTTCCTTGGTTTAGAGTACATCAGAATCGATGACAATGGTGTCAATTCTGTTGTACCATTATCAAAACTAAACTAATTTGACAAGACTAAAATTATTGGCGTCTCTTTTTAATTTAATACGTCAGAAAAGGATGGCAAAGGATTTAGAGCTGTCAAATTCAGATTAGTTTAAAGAATGGTACAACAGAATAGACACCAATATCATTCTTTTTACATCAAATTAAGTTCCGAATTACTAAATTAACTTTGAATAACATAAATTATAATGTACATTATAATCAACGCTTGGAGCTTTCGGTGTACCTACATATACTGTTATCTGCATGCTTCCTCTTAGATAAATATATACAATTTGTTAAGTATTCATAAGAACAAATATATTTGCCTTTAATTTACAATGTATGAGTGTGTAGAGTAGATAGGTAATCAATATACGTATATTCAATTCATTAGAATATTTGTGACAACTTGTTTGTTGCAGTCATTGTGTTCCCGAATATTTAACATTAGCTAATATTACTAAATTGTGGACCGACGACATTGTGAGAGTCGCGGGCATCCATTGGATGCAGATGGCAGGCTGTCGTTCAGTGTGGAGGTTAAAGGGGGAGGCCTATGTTCAGCAGTGGACGTCTTCTGGGTTGATGATGACTAAATTGTGTTCAAATACATTAAATGTATAAAATAATACTAGCTGTGCTCCCCACGGTTTCACCCTATCTCTATGTATAAAATCACGTCTATCCGTTGGTCTGTTACTGGGTAAAACAGGAACAAACATACTTTCGCATTTTCAGGGCTACGCGGAAAGGGTGTACTAAGCCTAAAGGGGTCAGTTATCCTTATCATTATGAACAACTATTACTACTAACGACATTGGACGCACGACGAGTGAACGAATTTGGATGCTGGCCGCTTCCAATCAGCAGATCGATGGGAGAGGCCTATGTCTAGCAGTGGACGTCCTATGGCTGAAATGATGATGATGATTACTACCACGGGCATATATTATACTTACGGCTTAGTACACCCTTTCTGCATAACCCTGTACAAATTTAGTGTGACTATTTCACGGTTCTAAGAATTAGGATCCGTGTCCACAACAAATAGAATGTCATGAAATATGTATAAATGAACATCACATATCCATATATAAAAAATCATTATGTGATGTTCATCATCATCATCATGATGATGATGAACATCACATAATGATTTTTTATAGAATGATTGAAATGTTTTTTGTTTTGTTTTGATGGGTTATCAATTTAGCCAGAAAGCTTCATATGGCCGTGTGCTGTGCTGAATGTTCAGTTAATGAGGGTACAATATGTATACCAGTGAGTAGTAGTTAGGTTGATAATCGGTTGTTGTAATTAAGGGCGTCGCCAGGTACAGGCAGGGGGGCAGATGCCCCCACCCCTCTTGGAGAGAGTAAGTAAGCGCTTGTTCAAAGAACATCCCAACCCGATCCGACTGCTCCTAGCAATAGGAAATATTCCGTTTTTGGTACAGGCGTCAGTTACCAGAGGCACACACACACACAGCGGTCCCGCCGGCGGGATCGTAGACCCTCAGGATCTGTTAGAAGATCGGTTAGATTCTCTCCAAATAATCATTCAGTTCAACAAACCGCTAGGGCTCCAGGGCACACCCCTTCTGGGGTGCCTGGGCAAGTCTGATTCCCACTCCCGGCGACGGCCCAAGCCGATGTTCGTACCTTCGAGGTGCCGTTGTGCTAGTCGCCCAATAACTTTAACCATCAAGTTATGCCGAACGCACTCTGCGTTCGCTAACTAGTCCGGTCCAGCTGTAGAGGCCAAAAGGCCAACATTACAAGTCAATATAAAAAAGAACATCCCAACCTATATAAGAGTAAATAATTTAAAATAACGTTGCATTTGCCCCCAACTGCACCAAAAGTCCTCGCTACGTCCTTGGTTGTAGACACAAGTGCCATGTACGTATCATAGGCCGGGCTGCCCTGAAGTGCGGTTTTATTGTCAAACGGATATGAACACTGAAGTTGTTGGAATAAAGTAAACAATCAACTGCCGCCAGAACGCCAAAGTCTTCTTAAGGATCCATCATAATAAGTCTATCATCCTTGGTCTTATTGACCAAAGCCTACATCTTCTCATATTTTGTTCTCAATTTACGTCACAAATCAATATTTCTTCTATTTACTGTGTCATTCCATTGAATGTGTTCTTTGTATTATTTCTGTGTCGCTTATCTTACAATTTCTAATGTAAATCTCGTTTATTTTTAAGTGTAACTTTATTCATAGACATAGTATTAAAATAAGAAATCGACATAAATGTTAAACGCGGCAATGGCTACAGGCTAGGGCGCCATGCGTCGCGGGATTTATCAGTTTGGTCAATTTATATAAGGTGCAATAATACATTCACTTTGTTCACATCACCTATATTGTAAAAAATACATCCTTTTTTCTAAATTGCCTGAAAATGTAAACAAATATGGCGGATTCCAACGTCATGTTTTTTTTTGTTTTTTTATTTTTATTATGTATTTATTTTGGGGACTTTTGCCAACAATGGCATGTCATTCAGTTCCATTCTCAGCGTATTTGTTTTGGACATTTATTTTGCACGTTTGTGACTCTATAGGTTGTATCTCGATACTATGAGTATATTATATTTTTTGTTGTTAATAGGCGTGTGTCCTAATGTTTAATTTATTAAAAACTAGCGGTCCGCCCCAGCTTCGCACGGGTATAGATTATAGCCTATGTCGCCCGGGGATAGTGTAGCTTCCCGTCAGTGAAAGAATTTTTCAAATCGGTTCAGTAGTTTCGGAGCCTATTGAATGCAAACAAACAAACAAACAAACAATCAAATCTTTCCTCTTTATAATATTAGTATAGATTACAAGCTTAGTGAAGGATATAATTAAAAACATTACACACACTGAAAAAGTCATTTAAATTGGCTGGCAAATTTCTGAGTTATAAGCATTTAAAGTTTTTGGTGGCGATTGAGAGGGAATGCTTCTGTCCATTTCTCGCAAAGTGTGTTATAGTATAGCATTTATATTGCGCGCGCACGGCTTGACGTCATAACTTAATATAGTGCGGTCTCTGTCTAGCATGAAAACAAAATAAAACTTATTTATTTTTGAAAAAAAAAATTGTTTTCGTTGATGGGCTATTTATGTTTCGCCTTTTTATGAGATGATAAAAAATCATTAGGATACAAGCCTATTGTAACATAAGCAGTTAACATTAGTCCCATAAAGGACGTGAAATACTTCAGGCGACTACATGAGGCTAATGTATCATGTGATCATATTTGTTATAGTGGAATGTTATCTATTAAGGTAGCATTCCGATCTCGGCGACCGCGACCGGTGGCAGAGGTCGCGTCGCGCGACTCACTGCTCAGTATGAATTTATATAAGCGACCGCGTCGCGCGACGTGTGGGTCGCTTGCATTGTTTAGCACTCCATATAAATCCATAAAGAGCCGTGGGTCGCGCGACGCAGCCGCTGCTGAGATCGGAATGCTACCTTTAGGCGCCCACAGTAGCACCCTTAGCACACAATGGTTGGCTCGGTTGCTCCTTACAGTGCGACCAACTTGTCTCTAAAGTTGGACGAAGATGAAAATATTAGCTTATTGCATTTTAAAAACAAAACTGATAGCCACCTAGCAACATTTTTAGCCATACTGATTTATAAATTTTCCTGACTACCCATGTACGTAGTGTTACTTTACGAACCCAGTGCTCCCTAGCACCCAGTATGTGTTGAATTTAATACGATTGTGCCTAAATGTTTATATTCATACACTTGTTAGACGAAATTAGATAAGTTTATACAGGGTGTAAACTACCAAGATTTTTAATTCAACTTTTTTAATTGCAAGCCAACTTTACCTAGCGATAAACTAGCTGTGATCATCAGATAAGCTACCACGGAGTTTTGGCGCCAACATGGAAAAAAAGTTGTCTCGTATTATTTTCCAAAAACTTGTGTATTTTCGGCTTTAATGGTGGAATCTAAACTATACGCCCAGCGTAATGATCTGGGCGTAATTTAATACGTGACACTGGCAAGTGCATCGGAGTGCGACGCCAAATTCCTCACAGAGGAGAGGAAAAAAAGCTACCAAGTTGATTTATCCATCGATAAAACAATAAAAACTGTAGCTGCATAATATTCTCGATATAATAATGTAATACAAGTCCTTGCTGGTCGACTCTATACACAAGTTGAATTTAAAGTCTTGGTCAAAATATGCACTCAATATAACACAAGTTGTGTAGATTTTATAATATTCTATATATGTTGGTAGGTACTTGATACTGTGAATTTTAAGACGTGTTTATTAACGATTTATATTAGCTTTCGTACGGCCGTAGCCTCGGATGTATTGTATGAGTATTATATGTGATCACTTCATGTGCCAATGTTTAAGTAAAAGACGTAGATTAGTGACGATGTTGTGAAGGTATCCTGTTTCTGTAGAATTACGACTAAAGGTACGCGCATATTATGCGCCGGGGTGCAGCGGGCGGGGTCGCATCGCCCTATAATGTGCGATACTTCATAATTATATTAAAATGTATTAAGTTATTTTTTATGATACGACCCGGCCCGTTGCGGCCCGGCATAACCGCCTATGTACCTTAATTGTATAAAAGAAATGCTGAAGCATTCATTCTTTAGCGATTTTGGTATGAATTTTGAATAAAAACGGTAGATGTAGATTGATTGAACGAACGCACATAAACGGACATTATCTAAGGAATAAAGAAATAGTTTAGCATCTCAATGATTATGGTTGTTTTGTATAAGCTTTAAACAACTCGCTGCAAGGCAGTTGCACTTTTATAGAAACAGGATGCATTGATATGAAAATTAAAAACAAATAATAAATAATTAATTTTGAAAAGTTGTTTCAAATTGTAGTTTAAAAAAAAATTGGTTCACACAAATGACTGGTTGCAGGAATAAATCAAAATACTCATGAATTGTTAAAATACCTATAATTTATTTGTTAAAAATCTTCACACGCTATAATTAACAAAAAAGAGTAAAAACTTGTTTTGACTAAACTCATAAAAAGTGCTTGAAGAAAAATATATGTCCATGATCTCAAGTTGGTTTCACAAACTAAACAATACCACACGTACGGTAGTTCTAAAATAGAAACTGCCCACATGAACGACAAAACTACATATTAATTGACATGATTGTTATAGTGTCGAAAATAACAACAGATTATCTGTTCCCATTAAAATAATGACTTGTCTGTCCATAATAACTACTCGACCAAGGTTTTCTTATAAAAAATATTTGGTATACAGAGTTAAAGAAGTACCTACTCGGGTTTTCTTATTATAATCGTGTATAACTACGTAACATTATTTCATTTTGTACAATGCTTGACCCTGACTGCGGGACACTCGTTAACAAAAACTAACTAATGGAAATATCATACTCAACGTCACTTGAGCTAAAATTTGAGTTGCTTGTTTTGATGGTATTAACACAGAATAAATAATAGTACAGTACTTAGTGCCTCTTGTTGTTATGTTACACTACAGTTGAGTTTATGCCACGTGCGTTCACTATATCGCTCGCGCATTTCAACATAAATCTGAAGATATAAATTATATATAGCGCCACCAACGCTTTGATTGGTTGCAAAGACAGTTCAAGAATTGGAGACCGACAGAAAAACGACCATAGCTTAGTGACTAGAGCAGGGTGTTTATCAGGATCGTTGCGCAGTTTCGAATGTATACTTACATTTGTTACTCCAATCCAAAGTTTTGTGAAAAATAGGCATAGGTATTGTTCTAATGAAAGACTTAATTTGTGCTCCAAAGTACGTTATCATAATAGATGATAATAGGTACCTCGTCACTTGGCGATAGAATTTTGGTTTCACTTTGCATTGACCCAGTTCTGCACGCTCGGTAAACACTGCCGATGACATGTGTGCATGATGTTAAACAAATGTGTAGCCGACCATGCAAACAGAGGAATCTACTTTCTTGCGTACCTGGGTACAAACAGACTTTGTTTTTGGCTGATTTGCAGGTCTTCCTACGAATTAACAATTTCAGTAACATTTTTTCAAAGTGATCTATACTACTACTTCCCCAATATTTTACAGGTGATTATTTTAAAAACATCGTACATAACAGAGATACGAAAAACTGCGGCTAACAAATCGGTCAAACCCTGCGTCGTTTTCACAGAAAACGTTTGAGAAATGTCAAAAATGTCTCGACTTGTCTCTGTATTTTCCGCTTTTATGCAAATGAATCCACAATTGTTCAGTGGAATAATAAAAACCCCATTCATATTAAAAATAATTTTGCATAATAATGTAAACGCGACATTAATTATGCGGCATTGTTTTGTGACTTACGGCTTTTTAGTTTCACCGTCTCTAAGCATAATAAGCACAAGAAATCAACTCTAGTCTAATCTAAAGTTATTATCACTCATGAAAAAGTAATCTAAATAGAATTCTTTGAAAATTGATTAATTAAAATATTTACATGTTAAACTCAGCGATTGCTACGACAGAAAGCATTATTGAATTCCACTATTGTTTAGGTATATGTTCTGCAAGAACAATCTTAATATACACGCGACTGAAAATAATAAATATCTTAGACATCAAATTTTTTTTTCAAGGCACAATAAAATTACGTCGTCTTCCCATCAGCACCAAAATTAAAGTGCGTTCGGTCGACGTCAACAGTCTGCTGCAGCAATCGCACAAAACGGCTAATCAAAAATTACCCTCAAAAAGGACAGACTCAATTAATGTTCTGGAGGTTTTCTCACGAGCACTTCCATATGCAAATAGCCTGGTTCCCGCCGAAGTATATGTAGCATATGGTGGTGCATTCGTAGGTGAGCTCGAACCCGTAGCTCTCGCCGACCACCACGTGGAAGGCGGGTCCGAACTTCTTGTCCATTGCCTCCTTGATCATGCGCGCCGCATGCTCGTTGTTCTGCGAAAACTTCTCGCAAGCCGTCACGGATAACTCCACTGCTTCTGTTCGCATCTCTTCTGACATGTCCGAATGCTGTTGAGAGAAAAACAATGCTTGAAACGTTACAGATAATAGGTACATACCTACCCATAATATTATGTATCTATATATCAGAGATGATATACGTTCCGGTTCACTGCGCGATGTTCTGGATTGCACCATTGTTTTACGAACCTTAACCTATCTATCTCATCCTCTGTCTTTAGTTACTAATGATCGGTTTGTTTATAATTTAGAATACGCAAATTAATTTAGCCTTTTATATAAACTTTTGATCATGTTTTTAACACCAGTGCAATGTTTATATGCACGGTATACACTTACCTATTTAATAACGATATAGGAATGTAGAAGTAACGGTCGTCATCTATTTTCTGCCTATCAATTAAGCAGACAAAAAGTATTCCCGACATTACCTTGGCATACATCAAATTTTTTAAAGCTATGGAGCCAGGCGAAGTTGTTACACGGCATCCTCGCTTATTGTTATATGTAAGTAGGTTTAGTTACAAAACTGCGCTGCTTCTCTAATGGAACACCGATCGTAGATATGTTAGCAGCATAATATTCAGCTACACTACAGCCGAGGTAAAAGCTTACAGCTTTCAGTCATAAATAGACGAAAATCTTGTGCGCGCGTATGCGTCCACCTGCCAAAATAAACGATGCTTCGATTTCTAGACGCGTATCAATGGTGGGATAGTAGGTAGGGTAGCTTGAAGAACAAAACCGTTTGAGTTAGAGTAGTGAAAACCAAGTTTCAGTTATAACTAACTACGGTAGTGCTACCTCTAAAGAACAAGTGGACAAAGTAGAGACAATGCGTAAGACACGTGATTGGACCAGGGGCCTTACAGCAGTATGATGAAATAAAACCGGCCAAGTGCGAGTCGGGCTAGCGCACTGAGGGTTCTGTACCACCAAAAATTTTAAAATTTAAAATTCGTAATTTATGGTGGCATTTCGATTCAGTGAGCGTGAGACGAATGAACGAATGATGAGGTCGTCTAAGTAGCAAATACGTTGCCATAAATTTGTCACTGACTCGCACTTGGCCATTATTTATTATATTTCTTTTAGAGTGTGTACTATAATCATGCCAAGTTTGACGCTTGTACGTATTACCGTTTTTACATTAGAGCTAATAGGTACAAAAATACGTTTGTTGTATGACCCCACGACCCCCATTTTGTTTTTTTTTTATTATTTCTTAGTTAATCCGCCGTAACATTATATCTGTGAAAATTTCAACTGGCTATCTATTACGGTTCGAAAAATACAGACAGACAAGACATCGTAGGCTTAGTAATAGTGTCCAATTTTTACCCTTTGGATAATGGTACATGGGTACCTACATAGATATTTTGTTTGAGATCTTACCTCTAAAAGCGAGCTGTCTCGGGGGCGAAAATATGGAGTTGTAAAATTAAATTAAACTAACAGTAGCATCAGAGAGATAGTGAATGTAGGTAATACAATATGTCATGGTGGTTGGACGATGCGGAACACTGAACATGACAAATGGCTGCTTGATTGGACTCAGATTGAACCTTGACTACGCCGAAATTTAATACTTACTATAGTAGAGATCTTTACGCACGCTCTCTACCGTATTTATGCAGTATTTTGTATGCTTAGTGCTATAGTGTAGCGGGGTAGTAGATAGGTACCTATATCTTTATACATTTTGCTAAAATGTAAAAAGTTATAGGTAGGTACGTTACCTAACTAATAACTTTCTTATAAAACCCCGACAACGGTAATTTTGGCGGATAATTTCTCGCAAATAATGATGTATATTACCAAACCTGACTTTCTTTTTATACGTGATCGATAATTGTATCCTCGCTTTACATGCAGCCATCTTGTATTTATAATGACGTCATCAACCGAGAGAGTATCCGTGAAGCTACACGAATCTATTGACACCTCATTTATCAAAATTAGCGTCCCGCCCCGGCTTCGCACGGGTGTAATTTTCGTGGTGAAAACCGCATCAAAATCCGTTGCGTTGTTTAGGGAGAGTTCGCGGTTATACTGCCACACAGACGCGGAAAGCGACTTTAATTTATACTATGTTATGTAAGTAGAGATAGAGAAGAGAAGATGGTGAAAACCGCATCAAAATCCGTCGCATGGTTTAGGTGGAGTTAGCGGTCACACAGACAGACAGACGCAGAAAGCGACATTAATTTATACTATGTAAAGAAGAGAAGTGAGTACACAGTAGGTACCAGTTATACAGTACCCTGCTTTTGGTATTGCGGCTTCGGGTAAAATAAGACAACACTCTGTACAAAATCTATCTTCATAAAATAATTTAGTTAGTTACATAAGTACCTATATACAGTGCGATGCTTATATGGCTTGTGACGACTGTGGATAAATGCGCTTTTTTGATTTCTCTTTAGTGTTAGAGAGAAATCAAAAAAGCGCAGATGTGTTTTGGCCGCGTTTATTATACACTAGTGGTCCGCCCCTGCTTCGCACGGGTATAGATTATAGCCTATATCACCCGGGGATAGTGTAGCTTCCCAACAGTAAAAGAATTTTTCAAATCGGTTCAGTAGTTTCGGAGCCTATTCAATGCAAACAAACAATCAAATCTTTCCTCTTTATAATATTAGTATAGATAAGCCCTGTAGTAGCGCTGTTACGAATTTAATTCAGGAAGCCGTATATATTTTTCATGGATTGACCACAACTCAACGGCATGGTCGAAGATGGTAAACACAAAGTCTGCGTTGGGATCAAGACCTAGTTTGCTAGTTAGGGAAGTCAACGTTGTAGAAATAAGAAAAGAAAATTATGATAATTCTTAGGATAATTCAACGTTTTGCAAAGTCGGCAAAATGGACCGAAATGGGCAGGTTGCTAAAATTCTTAAAATCAAGACATTCGCCTAATTTCTCAAGTTAAATTGAAATCGAAATACCTATTTTAGTACCTAATTGAATAATTTGTAATTTAACGATAATTTGGTCTTACCCTTATGACTGGATAGGTATGGACCACCTTCTCCGATACTACCCCCGTGGCTGCTGCAGCACCTTCCTCAGCCATAGTGTGTTTTCACGTAGTTTTTCTAAACACTTGCACTTATTGTTTCGGTAAAGTAACACAAGGAGCGACACAGCGAGCGGTCCGCGCAGCGCGACGTCTCGGATCCCTACTGTTTACGCGTTGCCTTGGAAACCGCCGGAGCGGGAACTAGATTGATTTTTCTCGACTGCACTCGGATCACAGACTCGGATGCGGCATGCCAGTGATGCTTCCATGAAGGTACAGTTGGAACAGGCTTTTCAAGTTAAATGGGCTTCATTTAGGATGCCTATTTTTTCCAGGGTTCCGTATATACCTTGTGTAACAAAGGACTATTAATTAAAAAATCGTAATAAGACAGGTTTTTTCTTCTGATTTTATTTAATTAAGTAGGTAGTCGTAAAGATTTTTGAAAATAAGATGATCTCTCGGGGGGTCCCAATTTCTCGACCTCAATCGACTCAAATATGTAACCCACTGCCATGATTAGCATATTTGCGCCGTTTGTACTGCTCCGTCGAATTGGCTGCCGTGCGTCGCCAAAGAATCGACACAAGTCGCGTCCCATACATGGGGCCATATTAAGGTAAGGCCCAACGCTGACTAGAGAGCCGAAACAGCTGCGTGCTGCAGGTGGAGCGGCAGCGGCAGGCGTCGCATCATCCAAGCATTCGTGGAATAGTCAACTGGCGTAATGTTTCCAATAGTGTAATTTTCGTATTGTTTACATAACTCCAAAGCATCTAGTAGTCTCCACCTAAAAATTTCGTATTGTTGTCTCCACCAATTTACTCGGACATGACTTAAGACTTTGACTTAAATATGACTTGTTTAATGATATATAATCAAGGACGTTTTATAACTTTTAAAACATCCTATCTAGAAAATATTTCAATGCTTGACACTGCCAAATGCTCAAGATGTGTGACGCCAAAAACCAATTATGAGGAAAGAAAAAAAAACTTTTTAAATGTTATTTATCTATTTGTTATGTCAGTCATGTCTATTAAGAACACATATTAAGAAGCTAATAAGTCACGTTGTGTAATAAGTAATATAAAGTGCCGTGATTCAAAATAAAGACATGGTCCAAAAGCCTCTGTAGTCAGACCAAAACCCAAAAAAAAAAAAAAAAAAAGTCTAAGAAGTCATAGAAGTCAATCAATCAATCAATGCGTAATTCAATGCAATGTCATATCATCAGCTGGTTTGTTGTTTTGACGAAAAATATCTTTAAACTCAAAATCCAGTCCAAAAATCCACAATTCAGTACTTATTAGTCACGTAATACAAAAATGGCTTCCAGATTTAGTGGAGCTCTTCAGTTAACTGATCTAGATGATTTTATTACTCCGTCTCAGGCAAGTTGTAAACATAACCTTTAAATATAAACAAAACATCGATTCCGCTTTTGCATGGCTTTAGTTCTAATTTCACGTGTTAACCACCACATCATAAAAGTGTTAAAAACAATCACTACTTTCAGTAGATCATTTACGATCTCTATTCTACCATTATCACTAAATTATTTGTGTTGGTCAAAATAATATAAACATCATAATTTTTTATTAGGAATGCATAAAACCAGTCAAAATCGAGAAGAAAAAGACTAAAACAGGAGCAAAGATTAAAATTGGCGAGGATGGTTACTTCGATGTGTCATCGGGGCAGGAGCAGAAGCTGCAAAAGGTTGAAATCACACTGGCTGACTGCCTCGCTTGCAGTGGCTGCATCACTTCGGCTGAAAGTGTTCTCGTCACCAGACAAAGTCAGGAGGAACTGCTCAAGTAAGTTTCACACACACACTCTCTCTGGCGCTTGCGGCCCCGCCCGTGAAAACGGGCGCAGACGACGCAGCGCCACCTACCGCGCGCAGGGACGCCTAGAGGGAGACCTCCGCTATCGCCGTCTCGCTCCAACCGGAGCGAGCTGTGATTGGGCGTCGCGTCCCCGACGGCGCGCGGTAGCACCGCGAAGGGTCGCTTGAGTTCGCTCGCACCCTTCCGCCGGACCACAGAGGGTGTTCGAGGCGCCGCAAGGCACTCGCACCCTCGAAGATTATTTCCCTGGGGCCAGTGTGCCCCAGAGCCCAGCCACGGCAAGAAGATACGTCTTGAAGCCGCATCCTGCTTCGTCCAACATTGGCCGAGGAGACGAAACCACGAAAAAAAAAAACACTCTCTCTTTGCCCCTGCTACTACTACTACTACCAGTAGTATCATCATCATCATCAACCATTCTCCACCCACTGCTGGGTATAACACTGTTAAATTGATCTTCTTTCTCACCACTGCAACAGTATGTTGTTAGAAGGGTAATAAAATTTTGTCAGTGTTACTAGCTCCAATTGAAAAAAAAAAAAAAGTTTAGTAGCAGGGGCAAAAGAGGACACTGCCAAGTTGTGCTAAGAATAAAGTAAATAATGGAACAACATAGGCACAATACTCGAGTGCCGCCGCTACTGACACCCATAAAATGTAAGCCTGTGTTGCATGTGCTGCCAGAATGGGTGTTTCCCTGTAGCATGAATATCATTGATAGCCCGTAGTTACAACCTTGGTGTCTTTAAGTCGCGCGAATCGGTTTCTGCAATTTTAGAGTTTGTTCTTATAATTAAATAAAAACAATAATAAATGCCGATAACCGATGGGGTAGACGAGTTCTGGAGTGGAGACCACATTTAGGCAAACATAGTGTAGGACAACCTGTGGCCAGGTGGAGTGACGACGTAGAACGGTGGGTAAAAACTGGATGAAAAGAACTGCCGACCGAGTTCAGTGGCGTGCATTGGGAGAGGCCTATGTCCAGCAGTGGACTGTTAGAGGCTGATGACGATGATGAAAAATTAATAATGTTATCCTTGAGATACATACACCTTAGATTATATTGTACATTCAGTAATTTCAATTCTTCAAAAAGTTTGAAAATTATTGAGCTAAACAGAAAACTTTCAAATAATGAATTCTTGAATGTAGTTGAGAAAAAAAGGTAGTTTAATAGGTTTTATTTATGTTTCTTTTTATTAGTAAAAAAGCTGCATCATGTTTGATGTTAAGTGATATTTTGTTTTAGACCCGGGTATGTCATTAAACTGTGACCAGAACCACCGGAAGATGGGCAGCAGCATCCTATTAGTACACGGTGAACTTACTGCGATCCCCAAGCCGCCTGCCAAGCGTGGGGATTATGGCAACACCCCTCTTTAAGAGGGAGGCCTTTGTCCAGTAGTGGACGTTTGATGGCTGCTGATGTGATGTGATGTGATATTTTGTACCTCGAAAACATCACCGGTTGTACAACTATCGGTTTTTACGACTAAATACGAGTAGTCCCTTCGATGTCGTTATAATAGATTTTGTCTGTATATATTTCAGAGTTTTCTCAGAGAGAAAGTACACAGATAACAAAGGAGTGAAGAAAGATGTGAGCCTCATCGTGATATCCCTGTCTCCACAGCCGACATTGTCTCTCGCAGCTAGATACAAACTCACCCCGGAGGAGGCTGCCTCTAAACTAGCAGGTGAACTTTATCTCATGGCATTTCATGCTTAAAATAAAAATTGTTTACTGTGAAAAAATCATGTTGCATCGTTTGTATTATATTCTTAAACTTGTGTATTTTCTAATGTGTAATAATGGTATTGTTTATTAATTATCATAAGCATATTTGTTACATTCTAAGTCTTTTTAAAATTTTCCAATTAAAATTTTCTTTTAAACCCTCCGATTATAGAGGCGAACAAAACAAAAAACAAAATATAAAAAATGTAGCGGTTTTTAAAAATTTTGCGTGACTAACGAACAGAAATTGATTTTTAACCAGCTTCAAAAAAGGAGGAAGGTTCTCAATTCGGCTCGTATATTTTTTTCATATTTTGCGTATGTACAGTAAAGCGATTACACCATTTTGCGTGTTTCTTTTTTTATCTTGTAGAAGAAACCCTCGATGGGTCCCACGAAAATTTGATTAATTAGCCAGAGCGCCTACGAATTTTGCGATAACAAATCACTACAATACTTATGTTTTTCTACTATTTAAGTCAATATCGTCGTATTCATGCATGGATGTGTAATCGTATCTATAAATAAACTAGTAATTCGCTCCGAACAGAGTTAAAGAAGATTTTATGCATTCCACTATCATAGGTATTTCAATAAAAATTCTAAAACAAATTATCTTTTAAAAAACACAAAACATAAACATTCTAAGTTAATATGCCACTACAAAGAACAAAATAATATTTTACATGGATTTTGAAGTCGGGTGGAAAAACTACAAAATAAATCTTGGAAAATTTAAATCTAAGTTTGATAATAAAATATACTTCCTGCCCGACTTCAAAATCCGTGTAAAAATATTATTTTGTTCTGTGTAGAGGCTATATATGAACTTAGAATGTTTGTGTTATGTGGTTTCTTGAAGTCGGTTTTTTTAAAAGATAATTTATTTTTATATATTCTAATTCAAAGTGGGGGTGATAAGATCTGCACTGACATCCCGCTTGGGGTTTATTGTGCGGATAATTTCACGGCATTGACAATTTACCTGTGACATATGTTAAACTAGCGGTCCGCCCCAGCTTCGCACGGGTATAAATTATAGCCTATGTCACCCGGGGATAGTGTAGCTTCCCGTCAGTGAAAGAATTTTTCAAATCGATTCAGTAGTTTCGGAGCCTATTCAATGCAAACAAACAAACAAAGAATCAAATCTTTCCTCTTTATAATATTAGTATAGAAGAAGAAGATTAAATGTGGAAGTAATAATATTGCGACTCAGAGCAAATAAAAATACAGAGGGACTACAGCGAACACGAAAAGTGAAGCCACTTTTTGAAACATGTGTGCGTAGTCGAAGTTCGTGTCGTGTAATTCATCAAAATAAGTGATAATATATAATTACTTAAGTGTGTAAATATTCCATCCTTCTTATTTACTTTTGTGTTGTTTTTACAGTATTAACACTGCAAGAAGTCATTGTTTCTTTTTAAAACGGATGTTTTCAGTACGACGTTCTGACAAGATATTCACGTAGTTTTGAATACGTATGTGTGCGTGAGTCGTGTATTTATTGGGAATTCACGTAGTTTTGGAAGCGATTTTGGCGTCACTTTGGCAGTGAGCCGTAGGGACACTAGGAACTGTATTTTTATTTGCTCTGAGTATTGCGAGGGAATAGCATGTAAACTTATTCAATGGAATTAACAAGTGTTGGTAATATTACAGGATATTTGAAAAGCCTCGGCGCAGACCTGGTGCTGGACATGACGGTGGCTGAGGACCTGTCGCTGCTGGAGGCGCAGCAGGAGTTCCTTCAGAGATACCAGGAGCACCAGCACGAGCCTGACGCTAAACACCTCCCAATGCTCGCTAGTTCATGTCCAGGTAACCATGGATATAGGGAACCATAGATATGGTCTTAGCTTAAATTTTTTGAGTCCCTTACTTACTTGTGACACTTACAGAAAAAGTATTATCTCTACTATCTAATTGACCGTTAAAAGTTCGACACCCCTTAAATTCTACAGTTGTTATTTTTTTGTCTCAGGATGGGTATGTTACGCTGAAAAGACCCACGGGAGCTTCATCCTGCCGTACATCTCTAGCACAAAGTCCCCACAGCAGATCATGGGGTCGCTCGTCAAGCAACACCTAGCAAAGCTGCGGGAATTAGCATCACAATCGATATACCACGTCACATTCATGCCGTGCTATGATAAGAAGCTTGAAGCTTCCAGAGAGGACTTCTATAGCGATATACTGAACTGTCACGATGTGGACTGTGTTATTACTGCGAGTAAGTCTTGTTATGTCATGTTTTTGCAATCATATAGTCATGTATCATCACTTTCCATCAGGCGAGACACCGTCAAAAGTTAGTAGTCCAAAGTAAAAAAAAAGTTTGTTAAACTTGCTGTGCTGTGTGTATATTCAAGTACTATATCGTCCATGACCAACATTTCTTCTAGATGTACGATCCATCCTCGACCACTCTGTCGCTTACCATCAGGCGAGTTGGTGGCCAAACAAAGATCTAACTCTTATAAAAAACAATACAGTACGATAATGTTGATGGTTGGAAAATACTTTAACCCCCTATAAATTATAATTTTACTTACTTATCACAAACTAGCGTTCCGCCCCAGCTTCGCACGGGTATAGATTATAGCCTATGTCACCCGGGGATAGTGTAGCATCCCGTCAGTGAAAGAATTTTTAAATCGGTTTGGGAGTTCCGGAGCCTATTCAATGCAAACAAACAAACAATCAAATCTTTCCTCTTTATAATATTATAGTATAGACTAGAAATGTTTCCTAACTAATACCATTTTGCAGTCGAGCTAGAACAAATGTTGGGTGCTGCGGGCGGGTCACTGAGCGAGGCGCCGAGTGCGGCGCTGGACTGGCCGTGGGGCGGCGAAGAAGCGCCTGCGCTGCGCCGCCACCTCGGCTCGGGCTCCGGAGGGTATGCGGACCACATCTTCCGCTACGCGGCTGAACAACTGTTTGGGGATACTGACGCGCAGCTCGTTTATAAGAACTTGAGGTGAGGCTATTATATGCTTGGGTTTTGATTGAAACATGTATTCTTTCAATTGATTTATTAGAGCGACTGACCAGACGTGTGTAAGACATGAAGGTTTTTCTGTAAAAAAAAAACATGGATACAAAGTCCTTCAGTCGTAGTATTAAACAAGTTTACATAGTATTAAATAGCGTCTAACAAGTCAGTCAAACTCAAGCAAAGTAAGTCACGGTCAAGTCAAACTCATGCCCCAGTAAAGTGGTGGAGGCACATGGAGGTTGGTTGAAAGAGAGTTGCCAGGCCTCGATTACAGAATTAGGCAAATTATAATAATGTTGCCACTTTATAGACATTAGTATCGTACAACAACGTTGACCTATGGACCTTTTTATAAGTTAGCGTGACTTAGATTAGTGCGAGCTCAGCTAAGTAATATTAATTCCTTATCGCTATGAGTTGTTACACAATCTTTTATTTTTCGTTTTTATGTCATTACTGGTGTGTTTAACAAAGAGTTTTCTATCTATCTACTAACTGATAAATTTTCTGGGATAAATAGTATTAATGACATGAATTTCAAACAATCTATATCCACGCCAATCCCTCCATCTAAAGACAAACAAACTTACAACCCTAACTAAAAAGTAATAGTTTCAGTAAACAGCTGTTCATGTTTCCTCTAGTGAATCGATTTGAACAACTAAATATAATCTATATATACTGGGTTACGCGGAAAGGGTATACTAAGCCGAAAGGGGTCTATACTTCCATAGTACCAATCATATTTTATTTTACAATGTGAGCTACTCAGGTATCTCAAAAGAAATATCAGCTGTTTCATAGAAAACGGCCATTGAGTTTGCAAAATGTATATAACAGCCGATATTTTTTTCGCGATTTCAGGTTTGGTTACATAGTAAAACTTGTTTATAATGATGAGCATATCTATATTTATTTGTAATCTATATCATATGTTAGTATTTATGTTTATAACATCCCGGTCTAATCTATACGCAAATCCATCCAATGGTTGCCTGGAAAAGATCGCTTTTATCGATAAGGCCGCCGCATGTGGCACTTGTTCTTTTACTGTAACTTTTATTTCTGGTGTGTACATTAAAGAAATTGTTTCTATCTATATATCCTCGGCCCAGTAGATTATGAAACGCAGTACGGTACTGAAAGGGTGCTTGTGACGATGTTGACATGACCCTTCAGCCACAACATTGTTGCCCGACGCTACGCAATACTGTCGTATTTATTATTCACGTATTCATACCTGCGCCTTACAGAACATTCCATTTTAAAGGGCATTCGGTAAATTAGCTAAATGTATGCATAGCATAATATACTGCATCTATTCTACACTGGACCCACTAAATGCAATGTAAGTATGGTGACGTGTTTCTATTATTAACTGACTTCAAAAATTTAGGGCGTTTTCACTTCGGTAGTAAAAAAAAATGTTACTTCAGAACTCCGTAATTTATGAACCGATTTAATTTTTAATTTTTTTAATTGATAGGATTTACTTTCAGATTGTTCCCATAGAAATGTCATCAAAATCGGTTTAGTAGTTTGGCGTTAAAATCAAAATAACTGGAAAATTCAAACACACAAAAATTTAAATAACTGGACACTGTTTTTAACTATCACGGTTGTTCACTAAAGTTATATGATTATTTACGGGATATTTACCGTGGTAAGGTTGTGGAATGATATGAGCATAGCTGAGCATCTGCTGGACGCAGGTCCTAACCACTGGATTGAATTTCACAACCCTGAAATCCTGTCCACCGAACGCCATTACATACCAAGGCTAGTAAAGGAAACTATTGAGATCTCGAAATGCCAGAATTTCAATCGAGCTGATGGTTTTCAACTCGCCAGTGCGTGGAATCCAGTATTTAAAAGTTCGCGTTCATAATGTGTTCAAAATACTATGCGCAGTGATACAGTGAGTGTGTTTTGTCGGGACTTAAGTTCGAGTTCGAGTTCCAGTGATAACCGTAGCAAAAGACTAAGAAAGAGGGTAGATCGTTATGTCTGCACTTAACTTTTTAACTGTTCGATCATCCACCCGCATTCTTCAGTCTTCCCGTGAACATGGTGTATGCAACAGCGCCGAAATATCGGGAGCTTATTCCACAACCACAATAAATAACGGTAACGGTAACCACGGTAAATATCCCGTAAATAATCATATAAATTTAAATAGGTAACTGGAGTTTGGAATGCGTATTTTCATACTAATTTGGTGAAGTCGATATTTAAAATTGATAATTATTAAACTATGATATTTTTATACAGGAACCCCGACTTCCGCGAGGTGACGCTGGAGAAAGATGGTGTGGAAGTGCTGCGGGTCGCGATCGCCAACGGGTTCCGCAACATTCAGAACCTCGTGCAGAAGCTCAAGCGCGGCAAGTCGCCCTACCACTACGTGGAGGTCATGGCCTGCCCCTCAGGTAAACACCGCGCTCCATCACTTGATAATAAACTCATACTAGCTGCGCCCCGCGGTTTCACCCGCGTAGTGATGAAAAATGGTGATGATGATGAAAAGTACAAACTCTCTGGCTCTTGAACTATACCCATGCAAAAAATCAGGTCGATCCGTTGTTCCATTGCAACGTGAAAGAGGAACAAACATCCATACATACAAACTTTCGCGTTTATAATATTAGTAGGATTACCCTGGAATCTGAATCGGAAGAGAACGAATTTTAAATTTTAATAACTAATCTAAACGAGTGTAAGTAACAAATTTTGAGTTAACGCCATTTTTTTAGTACATTTTGAGCGACGAGACGTGGAGGTCGTTCGCCTGATGGTAAGCGCCAAGGTTTCTCGTAGCGACGCGTAGTAGCCGGTCCCTTCACTATTCTACTGTAGGCACTAGAATTATGCTTAGCAGGAAAACACCATAATCTTTCTAGAATATGCTACTAATATTAATATTTCGGATAATCCTCCTACGGAAATACCTTGATGCTTGAAGTGATACCAGATGTTATAGCCACTATGACCTTTTGGTATAAATGTGGTTTTTACAGCACTCGGAACTGAATTGGGATGAGTTAATGCCAATTGGTTTTTGCTTTGGGCGGAGCATTGTTATTTAAATTTAAAACTTCTTGCCCAAGTAAATCAGCATTTAACCCACCCATTGTTCTTATCGCTTATTATTTTTTGCAAGTAATTCAAACAAATATTTTTGCAGTTTACTTTTACTCTTTGAAATAATATGTGTGTAGAAAGTCCCTTTGACCGTCAACTCACACCTAGGTACTAGGTTTTGGTATACATATTTTGGTAGGTACATACTATTATGTTTATCACATACCTACATAATGGACAGGCAAGTGGTGAAGGAATTTATATATAAACATGATTTAATTACATGTATGTCAGACCATCACTTTATTATAATAAATGCGAAATTGTGTGTGTAAGAGTGTATGTTTGTTTGTTCTTAATCAACTACGTAACATCTGAATGGCTTTGTATGAAATTTGGTGTGGAGTTATAACACGGGATTTTTATTCTGTAAAAAAAACAACAACATGGTTTTGTTTTCTGTGTCATGATTGTTAAGGTATTTTACATCGAATTCGTATGACCTATTGTAAAGTCCATTCACATCAGGTGAGTATTGTGACCAGATGTTAAGACACTTTACATGAGGTGTGAATTGTGTACCTGATGTTAAAACACTTTACATTAGGTGAGTATTGTGACCTTTTGTTAAGATACTTAACATCAGGTATGTATTGTGACCTGATGTTAAAAAACTTATCATCAGGTGTGTATTGTGACCTATTGTTAAGACACTTAACATGAGGTGTGAATTGTGTACCTGATGTTAAAACACTTTACATTAGGTGAGTATTGTGACCTTTTGTTAAGATACTTAACATCAGGTATGTATTGTGACCTGATGTTAAAAAACTTATCATCAGGTGTGTATTGTGACCTATTGTTAAGACACTTAACATGAGGTGTGAATTGTGTACCTGATGTTAAAACACTTTACATTAGGTGAGTATTGTGACCGGATGTTAAGATACTTAACATCATTGAAAATTGTGACCTGATGTTGACACTTAGCATGATAATGTAAGCCGGTAAACAGGTTGAATTTCTCTTGCTAATTCTAATCGCAGTGCTTCAACTTACAGGTTGTCTAAACGGTGGCGCGCAAGTCCGACCGTCAGCGGGCGAGAGCGGACGCGAGCTTGTCTCCCAGCTGGAAGCCCTGTACGGCGCCCTACCGACGGCGAGCGCGCGCACGAGCAAGCTCGCGAACAAACTGTACGCAGAGTGGCTCGACGGACGGGAGTCAGACAAGGCGCGCGCTACGCTGCATACTGTCTACCACGCAGTAGACAAGTCGGACATCGCGCTCAACATCAAGTGGTGATGTGGTTGTGATTTTAGACTATTACGGGTGCTTCACTTTGGTGAAGATAAGGGCTAAGAGTGAAACTGCTGTGGTAATGTAGATAAACATTGATAAAACATTAAAAAAAACAACTTCACGGGAAGTTTAATAAACGCGATTCATTCCCTAATTTCCCCCACCTTTAGAGGTGGAATATTTTCTTCGATTAAAAATGTCATCATGTATAAAGAATTATCAAAGTTGTTCAGTACTTACTGTTGTACATCAACAACATGAGGTTCTTCAAAAGGCGAGTTAATAGTCTTAAAATGTCGGCAATGTATTTGTGATGCATCTGGTGTTACAGGTATCCGTAGGCGACGTTGACTGCTTACCATTAGGGAGCCCGTCTGCTTGTTTGCCACCTATGGCATTAAAAATCGGTTCACAATCTCAATAAACTCATTAAATAAGGACAGTCGAATTAAGACCTTCTTTTTTGAAAACTGTCGAAAATGTCGTTATTTTCGTACCGTTATGACAAAAAGCTCGATAAGCTAATATCTTATTAAGTTATCTGTAAATTTTTAGCAAACGAAAAGCGTCAAACGTGCAAGCCATAAAATGTATCAAAAATTTTGGCTATTCGGGCGACACATAAAAGAGCACAAACAGGCAGGGGCTATTCGGGTGACACATAAAAATTGCACACACAGGCAGGGTCTATTCGGGCGATACATAAAAATGCACACACAGGCAGGGATTATTCGGGTGACACATAAAATTGCACACACAGGCAGGGACTATTCGGGCGATACATAAAAATGCACACACAGGCAGGGACTATTCGGGCGATACATAAAAATGCACACACAGGCAGGGATTATTCGGGTGACACATAAAAATGCACACACAGGCAGGGACTATTCGGGCGATACATAAAAATGCACACACAGGCAGGGACTATTCGGGCGATACATAAAAATGCACACACAGGCAGGGGTTATTTGGGAGACACATAAAAGAGCACAAACAGGCAGGGGCTATTCGGGCAACACATAAAAGGGCACACACAAGCGGATGCATTTGTACAGTGTGAAACTCTAGCAAGTTGAGCTGGTAGGTACATGATTATGTCACGTAGGTATGTAACTATGTACCTATTGTTAAGTTTTTGTACATTTTTCATAGTGTTACTTTAGGTATTCAAATCCTTTCAATAATAGGAAAAACAATTTGTATTGTTAATATTGGCAAAAATACTGTTATATATTCTATGGCATGAGTGTTTAACATTCGCGCACGTGTATTGACTTTGATGATTTATTAATTTTATATTCATTTGTAAGGCTAACAAATCTATAATTTTTTTATGCTGTTCGTTGGCAAGCGCATCACTTGAGAAAAGCTGGACAGATTTTGGTTGATATAGGAAATTGGATAAGATGCTCGTATATAATTGAAAATCCGTGAAAAAATTAAAATCCTTTTTTACATAAGATTATTGAATCAAATAAAGATGACTCAACTTAAAAAAAATGGACAGGACAGCGCCTGTCTTGTCAGATAGTATAGAATAATAATCACAAACATTTATCACGATAGACACCGCAAATTCACCTACTTTGCATGTTGGTCTATCTTAAGTTGGATCAATGCTCCAACTACCACGCCATATATTTCCGTTTGATCTCCGCCGTCTTGCCAGTACCACGTGAAGCACATCAGACGTCAGTACAGTCATGAATAGAAATAAAGAAATATAATTGTATTTTGTAACAACAGCAACATTAATCAATATAGACAGGTGAGCAATATTACATACTTATAGCTAAGCTATAACTTAATTAATGCCCTGTGTAACAATTGCCTCAACTCAACATAAGCTGTTTACCAAACAGCGCTGATCTTCCGTTGAAGCCGTTCAGTGAAGTCATTAAAAGCCCTAAAAACAGCGCAATATAGAAACTATATTTACAATTTTAAATTAAGTATAATTCGGGGTTGTTTTTTTTTTTGTTATTAAACATAAGAAATTAAGGAGTCAAAAGTAAAAAGCAAAAAAATATATGAACAATACGAAATGATGAATGATAAATGTCAATGTGTGTGTGTAAATGTAGTCTGCCTCATTATTTTCTTTAATGTCAAATTGCGCCATAGTTAACTGTAAGAACTCTTCGATAGTAGTTCGCTGTGTAACTGGAGTTAAACTACCACCAGCTTGCTCTAGTGACGCATAGTAGGTACAAATAATGCGGCACGCTGGGTTTTCATACAAGTTGACGTATTTGCGGGATCTATCTTCATGAATGTCTGTGATAGTAATAATTTGTAACTTATAATATTTATGATGATGTGATGTTACATTTAAAGATGTAAATAGTGTTGAATTATGTTTGTAAGAACTATTCTGAACAATATAATTGTTGATTGAAACTGGCCAGTTTGTTTGTGTAACCCCGCGCGCGGCAGTACATTATGCCGCGGTATAAATATTTAATTGTTTCTTTGCATGACCTCCTCACAAAACAGTGAGGTGACTTGTGCACTGTCACTCGACTACTTTTTAATTACAAGCGTTTTTATGCACATTTATTTACATAGGGCACTTTAAATGCCACGACCAAAATAAAAATACAACTTTCATTTTTACAAAATTTAAGTAAATAATCAAGTTTTGGCTCTATCATATAATTACTACACATTTACAGGGTTACATACATATTGTTGTGTGAATGATTTTTTTAATGGTTATGGCAAACCCCTCTAGTCTGGGCTCATTTGGTTGGTTTTAACGAGCTCTAGTGACGAGGGTCTAATGATGGAGCTATGAGGTGGATAGGTGGTGAGGTGTTTTTTGTTTTGGTTTGTAAACTAAAGTAATCTATAGATATGCTTTATTCGCTGGCAATATTAGCCTATCATGTTCCCACTGCTGGGACACTGCTGGGGCTTTCTCTCAGAGAGAGAAAGATGATGAACCCTAAGAATACTGAAAACTAATAAGTGTGCTCCATCGTAGACCGCTTCATCGCTTAATATCAGGCGAGTTGGCGGCCAAACGTGAACCTATTATTCAATTTAAAAAAAACTAATCCTGACTAATATTACAAAAGCGAAAGTAACTGTCTCTGTCTGTTTGTTAGCTTTTCACAACTGAACTGCTGGGCCGAACTTAACGAAGTTTGGCAGGATGATAGTGTGCATCATAAGGACGGACATAGGGTACTTTCCCCGCAAGAAATACATAAAAACTGGAAAATTGCTGGTAACACCGCGGTTACAGCTAGTAGTCTACATGTTCCGTTTATTTAGCATCCTCAGCCCGTAATCGTCACTGCGTAAAGGCAAAGTAAATGGAACTCATGAATAGGGAAGAGTTGCGGCCGCTCCGCGCCAGTGTAGTGCGCTCGCAGGTCCCGCGCGCGTCGTGTTGTGCCAACATGCCGTGTGTTTACATAACAACGCGCCCGCGACACACTCGCTAGACACGAGCAAAAACTGCAACATACCGACGATACACGAAAAACTTAGCTTAGTAGGTATATATTAGTAAACGATAGTTCCTATTGATAGTAGTGAAGTGTCCGCATCATGGGTGACTTCAGAGTGAGCTGCGCGACGAGACTGTGCTTTGTGGTGTCGGTGCTAACTGCGGCCGTGCGCGCCACGGGCCTGGGCAAGTGTCCCGTCTACCCGCAGCTGCCTAACTTCGATATACAAAGGGTAAGTACTATTTGCATGTCACGGTTTACACTAATATACTTCCCCATATGATTCCATGTATCGGGGATGCCAGCAATAGAACACAAGCAAACACAAGATAACAAAAACCCAGACCCAGAGCAGATATTTAAATTAATTGGCTATTCATCATCATCATCAGCCTCTTACTGTCCACTGCTGGACATAGGCCTCTCCCAATGCACGTCACTGAGCTCGGTCGGCAGTTCTTTGCATCCAGTTTTTACCCGCCTTTTTACGTCGTCACTTCTCCTGACCGCAGGGTGTCCTGCACTACGTTTGCCTAAACGTGGTCTCCAAGCCAGAACTCGTCTACCCCATCGGTTATCGGTTCGTCGGGCAATGTGGCCGGCCCACTGCCACTTCAGCTTGCTAATCCTTTTAATTGGCAATTGCATTGTATTATTGTAAAAAATATTTAATTTAAGTTTTATTTTTATGTTGGTCACGTTAGGTATATTTATGTCACTTACCTACCCAATGTCCACCTGTCAAATGTTTTTAGTTTTTAATTAGAATTACATTAAGTATTTCTAAGTAAATAAAATATAACGTCATGGATTTCTCATCTGTAATGTTATATTTAATGTGTAAATTAACTGAATTTGAATTAATCAAACATCTGCTTAAATTTTGGGAAAGAATACAAATCGATGGTATTGGAAAGGGGGTTATCAAAGTGATTGGTGGTAGACGCTTAAACTAATTAATATAATGAATTATTTTTTTAAAGAATGATTAGTGTTTTTTACATGATAACGCAAATTATAAAAAATGGCCAAGTGCGTGTCGAGAGACGCATAATAATATGATAGTGTTTTGTTATAATATAATTATAGTAAGTTTCCATACTTTACTATACTTCGCAATAACGTTTCAAACGAAGCTCTGTATACTTTACCAAATTTCAGAGATTAGTATTATCCTGACTTAATACGTTTTATGGTTAACAAAAAAATGGGAAATATTTTTTGCTAAGATAATTTTACGAAAGGTCAATCACCTGTCTTGAAATTATAACAGTTTTATCACTATAACTCTAAAAGATGTGATCACAAAATGTTTCAAATAATCTTAAATATGACCTATCAGCATAGAAAATTACAAGTTTCTATGTCTAATAGTTTAAATATGCCGAGGGTGGCAACATTTTGGCATTTTGGCGGGCCAATTTGTCAAAGAATAAAACACTCGATAAAAAAGTGGTGTATGAAACCTAACTTTACGTCGAATAGGTATTTTAACATAAAAGTACAATTATTTTTGTTCAAGTGTAGTACCGTTTGTAAAATATGACGCCAATTTTATTCTTAAGTAAGTAGGTACATAGATAAATAGTCGCTCTAGAATGAAAAATATTCTGATTCTTTTCAAATCTATTAGACCTATATTCCAAATCTATTAGACTGGAACAGTTCATTTCCGATCGAGTTTAATTATTTTTAGTCAACAAGTAGGGACTATTCAAATAAAAAATAAAAATAGGTTGACTTGCGTAGCGGGGTCAGACACTAAACATTGCATGTTATTTACTTACATTACAAGTACAATCATAAAGCCATAGAGCTACAGCCATGTGTCTAAAAGGTAACAACTCATTAATTTTTAGGGTACCTACTATAATAATAACAAGGAACCCTTATGAGCTGGTTGCAGGTAGGTACAGTGTCCGTCCTAGCCGGTCATCTATATAAAATATAATAAAAATGAATCCCTATTTACCTTGGTCACGCCATAACTTGCGAACGATTTTACAGATTTTCAAACCCCGGGGCCGTACCAATGAGCTTATGGGGTTATCGGAAGGAAGTAGTTTTAAGTATGCGATAGGTGCGACACGCGAGTAGTTCCGCTATCTAAAACAGACTGGCTACAGAGGGCACGCGAGGGCAAGCTCTTTGGAGCTTATGTACGGATTTTCATGCCACTGGCTTTTCGGTGAGGGAAAACATCGTGAGGAAACCTGCATACGTATGGAGAAGGAATTCAATGGCGTATGTGAATCCACCAACCCGCACTGGGCCAGCGTGGTGGATATGGCCCAATCACCCTTTCGGGGGGTAGGCTAAAAGTCCAGCAGTGGACTGATAAAAGGCTGATTATGATGATGAGATTGGGAATGTCACATTACATCTCGAAAATTTGACTAAGTTCAAAGCTTTGATGTTAATCAAAGGTTCAATGAGCTTCATTCGAGATTATCGTAACATCTACGGAACTCTATAATGCGTGTATTGACACTCTCTAGGCAAACTTATTGTATCTAATTTTACCTGATTGAATATTGATGCAATAATATGTATAGCTATCTAGGCATTATATTACCTATAGTGAATGCTGACCCCACAGTCATGCCGATTCGTCGAGCACACGGTAACACCCTCAGATCAGACAAATATGGGAGATATGCGTGGCGGGTGCGAGCGCAAAATGTGGAATGAGCTACCTAACGTGGTGTTTCAGAGAAGCTACAACATTGGGTTCTTCAAAGGGAGACGTTAATAGAGTCCTTAAGGGTCGGCAACGTAGTTGTAATGACTCTGGTGTTACAAGTATCCATATGCGACGGTGACTGCTTACCATCAGGCGGCCCGTCTGCTTGTTTGCCACTTAGGGCATTTAAAAAATCAGGCCTAAATCAGGCTTGATGCCTTTAGTCGAACGCACCCAGCAGACAACCTTGTCGCCTTTGGACATGTGGCCTATAGTTGGTTAATTAGTGACGGTACAAGTTTCTTAGAGTGCGTAAAAAAATTGAAGTGAGCCATAGGTACTTACTTACAGTTTTTGCGTTATGCGGTTTAGCGGTAGGTACAGTATTAAAAAAAAAATGAAAACGGAGAAATTTGAATACGAACGATAATTGTACAACAAGGCATATCTCCCTTGTTTGTCTGATCTGAGGTATAACACCCGTTGTCTGGGTCACTAGAGAACACAGCATCAAGTGACCTGCGAGCTGATGTGAACTAGCAGCATAATACTTTCGATGTTTCAAGTATGACTCGCATGTCTAATTTAACTCGGTCCAAGCATTTCAGTTGCAATAACATTGTAAAAAGATGTTTTTTTTTATTAATTCACTGAAATATATCGAAAAGTCAGTAAAGGATTCAGATTCAGATTCTTTATTAACTAATATAACATGTTCGTCATATGAGGCAAGTCAGTTTACACGAGTGCTTATTTCTAGTGTTATTAGTGTAAGAAAGTATAACAATTTTACCTTATCAATAACCTACTAAAACAAACAACCTACCAAACCTCCCTACCTACCCACATACAACCTACTTGCTCCAGTCTTACGTTCAAAAATCTAGCGAAAGTGATAAGAATTTGTGGTGTTCAATTCAAATTCTGGGGGTCTAATCGTGAGGGATCCTAATAATAATAACTTTACAAATCGTAAAACGGCCACACATTGTCAATTCATAATAGGTAGGTATTGCATTTATGCGGTTTCACCAGCGTGCGTGGGCATTCCATCAGAAATCTAACTTTTTATCCAGGAATACTCCCCTGTTCTCCCAACTTTCTCTACACAAAAAAAAGCACGTCAATCCGTTGCTCTGTTGCTGTGTCAAAGACAAACAAACACACAATAACTTGACTATACAATATGGTAGGTACCTACTTGTTTCAGTAAGTTTACGTTTGTAGAGTGACCAGCATTGATGTGGCAGCAGCTTTGGGTTACCGATGAACTTATCGAAATCTGAATCATGGTTGTTCTGTGGTTTAAATCGAAGGAGGATCGGTGTAGTGTGCTCCCGGCTCAATGAATGTGGGTGTGTCGCATCGATATATCCAATCAAAGCAATGCCATTATAATGTATGCAAACGTAGAGTACTGAATATTCAAAGCGAATTAGTTATTGCATGAAATCTTACTTGATTATTGTAAGTATGAATCCAATAGTCTGTGCAAAAACGGAACCGTCGTGGCAATCTGCCTATTGATGATTTATACAAATAGCAAGCATCATATACTTTTTAACCAAAAGAGAGGGGTTTTATTCAGTAAATTAGCACATCATCATCATCATCAGCCAGAAGACGTCCACTGCTGAACATAGGCCTCCCCCTTCAACCTCCACACTGAACGACAGCCTGCCTTTTGCATCCACTGAATGCAAGTGAAATTAGCACATACGCGCCCTCAATCCTACAACGGTTCTCTTTATGCACAGACTCTACTTAGTACCTACTATACAGGGTTATTGATAATTAACAAACTCTCGCACAGCTTAATTTCAGTACGATGCAGTGCAGTACCAGGTCAACCCACCTGTGGACCAAGACTTAAAAAAAATGCGTCTTTTATTCTTCTTAAAAAAGTGTTTTAAATGTTTATCGGGACTTATCGCGCAATATTTTATTTAGGTAAAAATTGGTACCTTTCGCTCGACGTAGTCTCGTTGTTTGTTCAAATC
This sequence comes from Agriopis marginaria, assembly GCA_932305915.1. Taxonomy (NCBI): domain Eukaryota; kingdom Metazoa; phylum Arthropoda; class Insecta; order Lepidoptera; family Geometridae; genus Agriopis; species Agriopis marginaria. The sequence continues at coordinate 2,223,649 of OW029919.1, forward strand.
GCGAAAGCTTAAAAGTTAAAATATTACAAAAACAAAAATAAGTCGGGACATTCGGGACATTTTTGCATACATGGTCATCTGACCCCAAACTAAGCAAAGCAAGTAATATGTCTGCAGAGACTGATATACATACATACATAGATAGTTTTAAATACATAGGTACTTAAATAGATATTAACACCCAGATATAGAACAAACACAAATGTTTGTCCTAGGTGGCAATCGAACTCGGAGTTCCGGAAAATCTTAGGAGCTTAGTCTTGCACCTACAAAATACACAACAATAAATATTTCATACCAACTTTAAAATATTTTTTGGTAAAGTCGTTCAGTATGTTGTACGGAAGCTGCCTTGCGAGATGTTGCTAGCAAATTATCAATAACCCTGTAAATATGTAATTATGAAAGTTCCTAGCGTGGTTTATAAATAATAATAATAAATATTCGGGACATTTTTGCACACACGGTCATCTGACCCCAAACTAAGCAAAGCTTGTGATATGGCTGCCAGAGACTGATATACATACATATATAGGTTTAAATACATACTTAAATAGATACATACTTATATAGGTCGCACTACTGCCACTCAAAATTAGCGAAAGTTCTGTTGTGAAAATTCAGCCAGCTTATTGGGTGCGTTGCCATTGGTAGTAGGGCTTGCGCATTTGGATTGTCTTTACACCTTTAACGGTCTGTGGGCAGTTGCACAAGCTAATAACAAGTAAGTAAAGTGATGCACTTGTGTTGCAGATGACAGGCACGTGGTACGAGGTGGAGCGCTCCTTCTACCTGGTGGAGATATCCGCGAGCTGCACCGAGCTGCAGGTCTCGCTCAACGACAGAGGGTTCCTGCTTATATCTGTCAACACAATCAATAGATGGTACGTTTAACGTACGTTTTACCTTGTCTTTTCTAAGGCCCAAGTGAAAAAACGTTATGTCTGTACCCAGCACGACATGCGTCGTATGTACGACGTTGCAATATGACGTAGACAGGTACCTATCACAACGCAACTTCGTAGGTACGACGCTTCGTCAATATCTATACTAATATTATAAAGAGGAAAGATTTGATTGTTTGCATTGAATAGGCTCCGAAACTACTGAACCGATTTGAAAAATTCTTTCACTGTTCGGAAGCTACACTATCCCCGGATGACATAGGCTATAATCTATACCCGTGCGAAGCAGGAGCGGAACGCTAGTATTTTAATAAAGTGAGGTTTGATTTCGTTTTTCACACAAAAATAGTACATTGATACAACGAGTTTGATCCTTGAATAATGTATATTACGTACCTACCTATGCTAGCCTCGGGCCATATATTCTCGTTCGTCCATAAATATGCTTCTGCCTGGCGCGGCAGTAATGTAGGTACCTACTCTAGTAGAACCCAATGTGGCGATAAATTTACTTTAGAAGATAATCATCATCATCAGCCATAAGACTTCCACTGCTGAACATAGGCCTCCTCTAACCTCCACACTGAACAACAGCCTGCTTTTTGCATCCACTGGATGCCCGCGACTCTCACAATGTCGTCGGTCCCTCTAGTGGGAGACCTACCTACGCTGCGTCTTCAGGTTCGTGGTCTCCACTCAAGAACCTTTCTTCCCCATCGGTTATCGGTTCTTCGAGCGATGTGGCCTGCCCATTGCCACTTCAACTTCAACTTTTGTGTTAAATATAGATGTCATCATCATCATCATTTCAGCCATAGGACGTCCACTGCTGGACATAGGCCTCCCCCATCGATCTCCAAAAGGGCTGGTTGGAAGCGGCCTGCATCCAGCGTTTCCCTGCGGTCTCTTTTAGGTCGTCTGTCCAGCTTGTGGGTGGACGTCCTACGCTGCGCTTACCAGTCCGTGGTCTCCATTACAGAACCTTTCGGCCCCATCGGCCATCTGTTCTGCGTGATATGTGCCCTGTCAACTGCCACTTCAACTTGCTCCTCATTTCGGATTCGATCTCGCAGAGAAACCCCGAGCATAGCCCTCTCCATAGCTCGTTGTGCTACTTTGAGCTTGCTTATGAGGCCCATAGTGAGAGACCACGTTTCAGTGCCGTATGTCATCACTGGTAACACACACTGGTCGTATTGTTTGTCAGTGCGGGGTGAATCTGTGTGCCAAGACAAACCTTCCGTGGTTTTTTGGTGCTACATTTTTGTAAATCATATGTGAACAATGTGTTGATTAAACAATAAAAAAAAAAAAAAAAAAGACTCGTCTTAAGGCACTGAGGTATTTTGGATGAGAAGACGTTGCGAAGTTTACCGAACGCTGCCCAGCCGAGTTAGATTCGCCGATTGACCTCTTTCTTGAAGTTGAAATATATATGTAGGATATTGTAATGTGCAGGACAGGCGCGCCGTCCGCGTCCTACGGGCTGGGCATCCCGAGCCACCCGGGCGCCTCCTCGTTCCGCTACAAGCTGAACAACCGCATGCCGTACATGATCGGGCGGCTGCTGCCCGGCGCCGGACACTACAACGTGCTCTTCACGGACTACGACCGGTTCGCGCTGCTCTGGTCCTGCAGCAGCGTCAGCATCGCGCATGCAGGTACATCTACCTACCTACCCTTTCATCATCATCATTACAGCCATAGGACGTCCACTGCTGAACATAGGCCTCCTTAGGGGGGTTTGCCATAATCCCCAGGCTTGGGAGGCGGCTTGGGGATCGCAGGAGGTTCCACCATTCAAGTAGGAGGATGCTGCTGCCCATCCTCTAGTGGTTCTGGTCGCAGTTTTCACATCCACGGGACCTACCTACCTACCTACCCTTTATACCAGTGTTTTTCAACCTGTGGGTCGCGACCTCCAAATGGGTCGCAAAGCCTTACACGGGGGGGGGGGGGGGGGGGGGGTCGTGGGTAAAAGAAAAAGGCAAGTGTAGGCCTTACACTAGAATAAAAATGAACAATTTCAGTGAGAAGATTTTCGGTCGATATTTGTCTCAATAGAAAGAAAATTAAATCTAGATAGCTTTTTAAATTACTGACAGTTTTATTAAGGCTCTGGGGAGTCGCCGAGTTTTTTTACCTGTAAGGGGTCGCGTATTGAAAAACACTACTTTATACAATCAATATCTCAGATCAGACAAACATGGGAGATATGCCTTATTACAATTAACGTTCGTGTTCAAATGGCTCAATTTTTGATACAGTTTTTCACTATCCCGCTAAACCGCCTGACGCTAAAGCTGTATCTTACTACTTTCGGCTCACTTGCTAATTTTTACGCACATTAATAAACTTCTCGCGATACTAATGAACTAATAGTCTACAAGCTAAAAAGGGCGGCAAGGATGTCTGCAGGGTGAGGTCGACGGCGATCGTTCGAAAGCATCAAGCCTGATTTAGGCACCCGCCACGTCACCTTACCTTCCTTGTTTGTCGGATTTGTTTCGGTGCCGGAAACATAAGCTGTTTGCTGTACCGTGGTGTAGGACGGTAGCTCATGAGATGTCTCCGATACCGCGATCCCTTGCCACACTCAATGCGCTCATTGACGCCACTCCAGAATGTGATGTAAGTAGGTAGTATATGTCGGCGCTTGGAGAAACATTGGCGGATCCAGGGGGATTTGGTGTTTTGGGGAGGGCCATGGGGGCCATGCCCCCCGGCATGGCCCCCATGGCCCTCCCCAAAACACCTAGCAATTCCATACATTCGACTAAATTTTTCGATTTGATTCCTTCGAACCTCTTCAGAATGCCCCAAAAAAAATGAAATCCTGGAGCCACCTCTGGCTGGATAGTGTTTGAACTATTGTGAGATAACGTCGAAGCGAAAGCGTTGCGAAGTCGTCTTACTCACATCACGTATACTTATTACTTATAATTTTACCATGAATGTATTTAAATATCTTGAATTATAATTTTTGTCTATTGTAATCTTTATGATTTTGTGATTTTTAAATGTTATTAATGTCATTAGTGTAACTCGTTTTTTAAACAGTGCTTATTTGAAATAAATAAATAAATCTCAGCCTGTGACACTCTATATATAGAAAGACGAATCTAACGCCACCTCGCACATCAAAATCGGTTAAGCCGTTTATGTTATAGAAGATATTATAGAAACATTTAAAAAAAAACATACATAGGTATAAACTCGATACACGGTAGCTCCTTCTTGGGTAGTCGGGTAAACATGGTGATCGTGCTTGATTCCAGACCGCATCTGGGTGCTGGCGCGCACGCGCTCGCTGGAGGCGCGCGTGCGCGCGCAGATCTACGGCATCATGGCGGAGCTGCGCCTCGACCCCGACCGCCTCATCCTCTCCAAGAACAGGAACTGCACGCACCAAATAAACTAGACTTTATTATTACATCGCCGTTTTACTTTTACAATACCAGCCAGACCTGACGCACTCCGCACTTTAGTTATGAAGCTACAAGTAGCCGACTTGTCGGACTTGCCGCGCGATGGACAGAGATAACGCGACAAGAGTTACGCGATAGACAGAGAGGCAACGCTATAGGTAGCTGAATTTGCTGGCGCAAATCATAGATATCATAATGGGCAGCACCAAATTTCCGAGGTTAACGGAGTGTACCGCCACCAATATAAAGTTATGGGCGTATTTTTTTTTACTAAGAGGTGAGCCGTTGTAAAAAAAACTTTCCACGCTTCACCCAGGTGGTCTCAGGAGGTGGACGGTGGGTAAGAAATCTTAGATGGCAGGGGCCGGTGGTAGTGCTAATCTACCCTAATATTTATGTAATGTAGAAATGCGGCGTATTTTTCTATAAATAAAAATAGCTGCAAGCTAGCATGTGTTCCGCCTGATCTTAAGCAGAAACCGTCGCCTATGGACACCTGCAACTGTATCTGTATTTTTGTCACAGATGGCATAGACTCATATTTTTACATTACTTTTTTTCCTGGGCTAGCGCCTTTATTAACTAAACAAAACACAAGCTAAAACTAAAACTACAAATACAGTTAGACTGCCCATAGACCGTTGAAGGTCTAAAGTCTTTTTACATTACTAAATGAAAACATAGAGCCATGACAATAGAGGAAATATGTATTGTTTAGAAAAAGTTAGCTCTAGTGGCTAGTTGTTTATCCAGGGTTGTTTGGGACGTCAAAGTGATTTTATTTATGAACACAAAATAAAACAATAGGTGTAAACTGCTACTATTTTGAAAATAGAGATATTGTAAAACACTGTTTTAAGAAATATTGCAATTTCACTTTTTTTTATTCCCTACATTTATTAAAAAAAACCTAGTCAAGTGCGTGTCACCATTACGCTGAGGGTTCCGCACATTAGGTTTGGAAGTAGTAAGTTTACGAATTGGCATTTACAACAATTAAAAAAAAAATCGCCTTGTATTTATTATGTCTTTTGTATTTGAAATTGTGTGGTTAGGGTTGGTCCCATAGAAGTTGTTCATAATGATGAGTATGGACCCTTTTCGTCTTAGTACACCCTTTCCGCGTAACCCTATATTTAGCCGAAACTATTGAATCTGGACTATAGTTTCTACTACGACTAGGATTTTTTTCCCCCATTGAGTATTATAGTTATCCCAACAAGTCACATTGGGACTGGATTTGATGTGACTCATTGAGAACCCACCATTTGATTCCACATAAAATTAACCTATTATTGGATAGTGAAATAATCCCAAACAAGTCACACTGTAAATAGACATGGTGTGAATATTGGGAACTCACCTAAAATTAATTCATCAAGTGATTCTCGTGTTTAGAAACTTCTTCTTCGGTCTTTTATGGGATTAGCAAACTATACATGCATATAATAATGAGAACTTTGAATAAGTAAATTGATACATTCCTTGAAACACAGTGAAATAAAAATCAAAGTCGCATCTTTCATTACATTTACTATTTTTTGGAAACACTATTTGCTGAGTTTTATCCTTGAGTGTTTATAACGTAAACAAACATTTCAGTAAGATACAAAGATAAACACTTACAAAAAAAGCTTAAATCAAACAATTATTATGATCAAAAATCTGAAAATGCTATTGTTTCCCAAGTTAGGTTTACTCTGCAACTTTACAAAGATCAAGTGATGCATATCTAATAATTCCTACTCAATTTGTGATGATAAAGTAACAATGGCATAACATCATAGTCCACTCATATTTCGGGTTTCAGCTTGGAATGAGAGATAACAAACTGGAAAATCATATACACCTTCATTTTGGCGTTCTAAAAAATATCTGAACGTCGTAAAATTATCTGTCATTATGAGGTTGACCACTTTTTAAATGACCACTATTATTATGTTGATTTCACAGCAGAATGACTATTGTATTGCTATTATGTACTGACATTGCAAAAAAAATAATTAAACTAACGTGATGCATATGACATTTGTACAATGACAAAATAATCTATTCTCAAAGCATTTGTACCAATATAAAAAGAATGTGTCAAGTTATAGAATGTTTAAATGTTTATATTACACTCACAGAATACTTCTGAGATTACACTACTTTTTTGGTTCATGTAGAATTCAACTATTGAAATGTTTGGTTAAATATATTTGGCGCAGAAGTGACGTCATATAACTATGTAACTGTGATAGCCGTCGATCCTCATATTTATCATACATCAATATTATAATATCAGTACTCCCTATTGTCTTTACTCTTACAACATTAGGTACTTATAATTTATTCAAAACTTGCCAAAGGCCCAAGATCTTTATAAAAGACATTAGAAACTATACATAGTGTATAAATAAATAAAACAGATCAAAATTTTTACAGAAAACATTAGGCCATAATATTCTACAACAAAAACTATAGTTCACACAAATATTATAACTTAATTTGTGCATAACAAAAACAAAGTGCAATAGAAAACAAAAATAAATTAAACAATACTTTTTAAGTACCAAAAATAACTTCATAGAAAAAATTGCCAATTGTTATATATATCTGTTGACCATACATAGAGATAGATCCATTCTAAATTAGGACAGTATACATATAAAAATACACAACACACATCATTAGAAACATGTGAACACATACATATTGCTATGCGATTACACACAGTCTGAAGAAGTGGCACTGGCAACACAAGTCTAGGTGTGGTTGTCTGCACTGATAACACTATTCCTGATATCGTTCAGTTTGAGGCACTGTGCATCTCTGTTCCTGTAATCATATGTGTTGGAGGTTACACTGTCCGCCGAGCTCTCACGGTGTGGCATGGTGTGGGAATTCTGGCAGGCCTCTCGAGAGTTCTGTGTGGAGTACTGATGCATCCACAGTTGTTTCTCTTCTACTTCCTTGCTAACAATCACAAAAAGTTCCTTTTCTTTGCTATCTAGTTGTTCCTTCAGGTATGCTATTAAATCACTGCACTGAAAAAAAATATATACAATTAGACTTTTGAAATAGAACTTTTTTCGCTACTAACAATCTGGAATTTCCAGTGATATGTTTTCTTTGAGGTAAGAATGCTTGCATCATCGCTTCAACATCAGGTGGGATGGACAAATGTAAGTTTGTAAAATAGTATTGCATGGTTTTAATACATGATTCGCCAATATTCCGGGAGCCGGCTGGTAGGCCAGGTTAAGGAAGCTTGGCTAATAAGCCAGTCAGGGCAGTCAGGACAGTCAGGTCAGGGCAGGGGCAAATGCATAATACACCCCAAGCGGGATGTCAGTGCAGGTCTTATCACCCCCACTTTGAATTAGAATTAGAAAGACAGTCATGCCAAACCCTGTCAAATGCCTTTGAAATGTCTAGGGATATGGCATAAACGCCTCCCCATGGTTCTCAATCGCCTCACTTCTAATGCAAGTCAAGTGTGTTCTAATACTTTGACCAGTTTCAGCGAAATCCGTATTGACTGTCACTAAAGAGGTCATTTACTTTCAGGTAATTCAGGGGCCAGTTGTTAGAAGATCTTAATGTTATGGGACTCCATGACTTAGTCTTATAATGTGGAGATTTGAATGTGCATCATAGTTGGTCCACTCCACTTTCCAAAGGGGTCATGGGGCTGCACACAGAAACACGACAGTCACTTCATGGCATGATTTTTCCAATTGGTCATAGATAACCCACAGCCTAGGCTTACCACCACAACTATCACCTCTGATTAACACCCCCCAGGGACCACATGTGGAGTTTCAGAATAAGTGCCTTCCAACAGACAAGTGTGACACATAACCAGATTTTTTGAAAATTTATTGGTTAAAAGTATCATTATACCAGTCTTCTCTATGCACACTATTTCCTTATATCATTTTATTTAGTTCCAGCTATTTCATGGTGAAAATGTGACATGAGTTACCGACACATTGATGGTAACTGTGAATAAAAAATCTTATATCTTTAAGCATTTCTTACCCTGCCTATTAACTGTGGAGTGTCTAGTTTGGAGTCCAGGTTGTAGAAGTGACCCTGTATCTGGCGTATGGTGATCCAGTGCCGCCGGCGGAGCGGCAGCATCACAAACCCAAGCTTGTAGTCGGATGGCACGTTCAGGATAAACCCACATATGTTTCCCAGGTCTAAGCAGCCCGGATCTCTGAAATCCATACATCGACTATGACTCAACTATGAGTATTACAAGTTATATACATTCAGTCATTCATATACTAATGATGACTGACAGCTACAGGGAAATCCGCAAGAAATTGTGTGGGATTTAGTACCTACTTTAGAGTTTGGTATTGAATATGACTTTAAAAAAACAAAGCTGTCTCAACTCCAATAACTTACTTTCTCTTATCAAACCATATTGCTTCACAACCTTTCTTCTGTAAAGCAGCCATAATGACATTGATGTCATAGTTTCCAAGCCCGAGCATTGAGCGGTGAGGGTTGATCCATACATTTGGTGACAATTGGCTGCATATTCCATCTAATTCAGACTTCGAAAACGTACTACGAGTCTGAAAAGTACATAAGCATGCACTTAATTCCAAATTATTGAACAATTTGTTACTATGTTGTGCGTGACTGTACTTATAGTAGTCTAATTTAACGTTTAAACAAAATCAATCGGCTCGTCAGTTCAAATAGCGCTAAGTGGTCTTCACGGTCAAAATCGCTGATATTTGGATATGAGCATAAAGCAAGAGCATTTACCTGAAATAAATTATTGAGCGCGTGTAAAGCGCAAAGCTCTTTTACTTGTTTTTCATGGTAAATCGGCGGTTTCGAAGTCATCTCGTCGGCTGCGCATTCAGCATGATTCCTTGATAAACTGAAAACTCAATGTTATAAACCTATAATTTGGGCGGTTAATTTTGTGTGGAGTTTTAATTGGTAACAATTTATATTTCAGATTATTATGAAATTTATGATTTTGTAAAAAAATTACTCAGAAACGAGATCCAAAATCCAAACAACTTGACAATTTTTGACAATTGGTTTGTAGTGAAATCTGACACTTGTTGAAGTTGCCTATTTATTAACAATCAGTCTGGTTACTGGTAACCCTACTACTATCAATCACTATCAATTGGGTCATAGACAACTTTTATGTGGTTTAGTTATTCGATTTTTATTCGAGTCGAGCTCCTATTTATGTTTTATCTGTAGTATGATTGACTTGACATTGACATTTATTGACCATAGACTAGAAATAGATGGCGCGAATTTTATTTTTGGTCTATACGAATTACGAGCATGTCGAGCAATAGAGCAAACGGCTTCAAAAAATTGGAAATCCAACAATAAATATAAAACCCTCGGTGATAAACAGGGAGAATTTTGTGCCCTCATTAACACTTCACATCATTGTTCACTTAACAGACAATGGATAGAAATATTCAAAGCATTATTAATAAAAGCTCTTTGAAGCTGTATGAACTTTCACTGCAAAGGTATTTACCTGTTTTTTAAAAATTTCTGCAGCTCACATCTTTTAAAGTGTGAAATCGACATACTTAATGATCACTTTGTTGCTTTTGGGGCCGTCCGTTCTAATATCATCAGCACTGAATGATTCACTGCTGGATACAGGTTGTCTTCTGTGGTACAGCAGGCCTAGCACGGGCCGTGGACAAATTGTCTTTCCACCGTTTTTATACTGCGAGAAAAATGTATCCATATTCTAGCTTTGTCGCTTCTAGGCGTGGATAAAAACGGTGGAAAGACTATTTATCCACAGCCCATGCTAGGCCTGCAGGCCTCGCTTTGTTTATGCTACTCTTCCCGGTCTCTCGATATTCGCATCCAAAGCGTACCTACATTAATATAGGAAAGTCGCATCCACTCCTTTCCGACAGTTCTTTGGTTATCGTCAGTTCACCTCAAGGAATATACTATTATCAACCGAGAGAGTAGTATATGCAAAGAGTAAAGTAATAGAGTATATGTCTGATAGTTCTGAAAGCAATAATATTAGTACCTAGAGATCAGGTTAAATAACTAGTTATCGACTCTGATATCAACTTTCAGTTCTTCTAATGCCTCGTCAAGTAATTTACTCAATGATGTCTGGTCCACAAGCAGTAAATTATTCAATAGTGAAACTGGCAATCACATTTTTGATTCAACTGCCAGTATTTTACAAAAGGCCGATGCAAGTCATAAGAAAATTTGGAAAACTGCTTTAAGGTAAATAATAATTCAGTAATTTATTACACCAATGCCTTGAACTGATGTACTTATCTTTGAAATATAGTTACCTAATCATTCTAACCTTTTAGTAAAATTGATCCGGTCTCATTGTTGGAAAACTCGCTACCCACATGTACTTATTGCACTGACCAGGAGTATGTTGGATTAGAACAGTTCCAAAAAAATGAGTGCAGATGTGATCAGAATTTAGCAGGAACTGACACTAAAATATCCACTGATACTGCTCGCAAACATATAAGACTAAATACTCTCTTTGGAAAGACAGTGGGTGCAGATAATTTGCATGAGGAAGAAAAACCATCAAATGACAATCAGCCACTAAAACACAAGTTTGGTAGATCCAGAGCTACAAACGAGAAGTTTAGTTCACTCGCACCAAATAAGAACAATTCTGAGATAGACTGGAGGAAAGAAGAAGAAGCAGAAAAAACCCATAAAAGTAATGTAGCAAAGATCACTTTTAAGACTGCCAAAGAACAGCTGCTGGCGTCAAATCCAGCAGCCAGAAGAGTTTTGGGTACCTCGAGGAAAGCTCAAGCGAAATTTGTGTCTCCCATGATGGGTGCTAACATGTAAGCTACTAATATTATGTATCACATTGATAGAACCATAAAAATTGTGAATCTAATTCTGAGAAAACAGATTGTTGATATATCCGCAGGGTGCAGCTATTTACTTCACAATGCCAGCACAGCAATAAAGCAAAAACACACACTGCTGATAATTATGACAAGCAAATTTGCCAGCGACATCAGACCCAGGTGTGGGTGATATTGGCCCAAGGCAGGGATCAATTGCATAAGGGGGACTAGGACTATACCCAGTAATGGGTATAGTCCTAGGTCTTGAAATCACGAGTGAATCGTTTTCTTCTAGGCAAGCGTGCTCAACCGTAGACCACATCATTGCTTAACATCAGGTGAGCTGGCAGTCAAACGCAAGCCTATTACTAAATAAAAAAAATGGGTTGATTAAAGGCTGGTTTATTTCTGTAACTGTCTTACCTTTATAAGGAAATAAATCATTGTAAAAGTTCGATAGTTGGGAATATTTAAGTTGGGACTGAATCGGTTTGTTCTAGGCAAGCTTGCTCCATCATAGATTACATAACTGCTTAACATCAGGCGAGGTGGTGGTCAACCACAAGGGCATTTACTTCAATAATATTCAAGGCACGTCTGAGACCTTCCACCATCTGTCTGCAAATATGATGATGATTATCAGTGTCGGTCTGTATATTGCTAGGTATCTCTCATAGTTTTATTCTCTGACAAACCTCATGTCTCATAGTTTTATTCTCTGACTCTGGCCAGCTAATTTCATCCTAGTGTCTATTGCACTAGATCTAATATCAACCAATTATACCGATGGCCAATAAAACACTTGACAACTAGTAATTTTTACTCAACCACCTATTATCAGGTCTTGCCACTTGTAGTGCAACTAAAGTCTCGTCTCCAACCACGGTTTCGACACATGTGCCCAATATTTACAAATATTTTGAAACTGCAATCTTTGTTTATTCCAGAGATAAGCAAGAAAACATGGAACAGGAGATCTCAGATGAAAGGCTGAAGCATATTGATGCTAAAATGATTGAGCTAATTGAAAGCGAGATTATTGACAATGGGACACCTATAGGTACGACAGATACCAACAATATCTTAAAAAATTACATGTTCTGTGCAATAGTCGATTTTGTAGGACTCTGCAGGGCCGGATGTACCTGGATATTTAATTACAGGAGTTGTTTGGTTGGATTGTAAGGTGTATGTGCCAACTTTTTCCCACTAAGTTGCATTTTGGTTTCAATCAAATAGGATATTGCACCAACTGCCTGACCGCAGCCTACCTAAAACTCCGCCGCGCCGCGCCGGTGCAGCAGTTTGCATTTAGTTGCTTGTTACCTTACGATGCGTATACATGACGTTCTATAAACAAATGTTAAGCTATTATGTATTAACAATTATGACACTATTTATGCAGTGCATGTACGGCGTGCGATACCCTCTGTTTATTTGATCGAAGCTTTCTGGTCATGATGTTTGCCGGCCACTATTAATAACATCAATTTTAAAAAAAAACTAAGATTTATAATGATTAATGAGGTATAGAAAAGACAAGTATGCATTGAAATATTTTTTTAAACCCCCCGATCATTAATCTGATAATCTTCAAACGGTTGTACAGATTCTTGAATTATAGCTAAGAACACTTAATCAAATTACACAAAAAAAAAAACGGTTCAGCCATTTAGGTGCTACGATGTCAGACAAAACTTCGAGTTATAATGGGATCCCTAGAGCTGACGAACCTGCCCCTGCTGATGATGATGATGCCTTAGCGGAAGGTTGAGATAGTGGGTGGGTAAAATTTTGAAAGCATCAATCAAGGCTCCACAAATAAAAACATCCTTTTATTCAGTCTTTTGTTTCTGGGATGACTTGTTCTGTTCCTTCTAGGTTGGGATGACATAGCTGGTCTGCAGCTGGCGAAGTCTGTGATCCAGGAGGCAGTGGTATGGCCTCTCCTCCGGCCTGACATCTTTACTGGTTTAAGAAGGCCTCCCAAGGGTATCCTACTCTTTGGACCTCCAGGCACTGGAAAAACTTTAATAGGTGAGTGAGAAACCCAACAAAATTTGCATGGAACAAAAAACATGATATTATGGATATATTTTTAATGAAATGAAAATGGCTTATGTCTAACCTCATAACCAATGAAGACGTTAGAAATTTAAATTCCCACACTATACTATAATTAGCGCGAGGATGTTAAAAATTTAAAATCGCAAATGAGTAATCAAATACAGGGTGTAAGGGGAACACTCTCGAAGCCAAAAGAAGGTAATTGTACTCATCATTATGAACCACTTTTAGTATGGGACTAACACTGAAATCGCGAAAAAAAAAGCTGTTCCATACATTTTGTCGAGTGTCAATGACCGTTTTCTATAGAACAGCGGATATTTTTATCGCGATTTCAGGTCTGGTCCCATAGTTAAAAAATTGTTCATAATGATGAGTACAATTTTATTACCTTCTTTTGGCATCGAGAATGTTCTCCTTACACCCCGTATATATCAGCCAAGTGCGAATCCGACTTTCGCACTGAGGTTCGGGATCTTTAGCACGCGGTCAACTCATACTGGGCCGGTGCTTATTTTTGTTTTTTTTTTACTTTAGAGTATGTACTAGAATGATGCTAAGTTTGGCGCTTAAACAAATTACCGTTTTTAAACGTGCAAAGACAAAAATATATTTGTTGTTTGAGGACTCCCTTTATTTTATACTTTTTGATTTTATTATTATTTCTTAGTTAATCTGCATCTGCATTACCTATTATATTCTGTAAAAAATACAACTGGCTATCTATTACGGACGGGCTTTCTACTGCAGAACGCAGCATAGGTAGATCTCCCACTAGATGGACCGACAACATTGTGAGAGTCGTGGGTATCTAGTGGATGCAGATGGCAGGCTGGCTTTCAGTGTGAAGTTCTAAGGGGGAGGCCTATGTTAATTGATGATCAAAAAATACAGCCAGATCAAAGGAGACAGACAGACTTGCAGGGTAGGCTTAGTAATAGGACCCCGTTGTTACCCTTTGTGTACGGAACCGTAATAAGTAAATTGTGGACGAATTAGCCGATTAACTACTTTGTTACTTGTGCAGCGGGCATTTTCCGCAACTAGGGTATTCATTGGCCCATTTACTTAGCCGATAAACCGCTATCTCAGAATGCCGCTTTATGCTAATTCCTTGTTCAGGTAAATGTGTGGCGGCGCAGTGCAACGCGACGTTTTTCAGCATATCCGCGTCGTCGCTCACCTCCAAGTGGATCGGCGACGGCGAGAAGATGGTGCGAGCGCTGTTTGCCGTCGCCAGGTGCCATCAGCCCGCTGTAAATATCTCTACATTATATTAGCTTCATCATCATCATCAGCCTTTTAACAGTCCACTGCTGGACTTTTAGCCTACCCCGAAAGGGTTGATTGGGCCATATCCACCACGCTGGCCCAGTGCGGATTGGTGGATTCACATACGCCATTGAATTCCTTCTCTGTACGTATGCAGGTATCCTCACGATGTTTTCCTTCACCGAAAAGCTAGTGGTATAAAAATCCGTACATAAGCTCCAAAGAGCTCATTGATTTGAACCCGCGACCTCACGCTTTCAAGTCTAGCGGTCTCCCAAATGGGCTACCACGGCTCATATATTAGCTTGATAAGATGTAACTACCACATTTATATTATTCAACACTAGCTGCGTTAAATAATATAAATGTCTGAATAAGGGTTTCAAATTAAATCTAATTATTTATTAGTCAGAACATGGTAGGTAGGTACATATATACAGGGTGTAAACTGTAAGGGGAACACTCTCGAAGCCAAAAGAAGGTAATTGTACTCATCATTATGAACAACTTTTGTTATGGGACCAACCCTGAAATCGCCAAAAAAAATCAGCTGTTCCATACATTTTGTCGAGTTTCAATGACCGTTTTCTATAGAACAGCTAATATTTTTTTAGCGATTTCAGGGTTGTTCCCATAGTAAAAGTAGTTCATAATGATGAGTACAATTACCTTCTTTTAGCTTCGAGAGTGTTCCCCTTACACCCCGTATATAAAGTAGCATTCCAGGGCGTAAGAATGGAAACGTATCTCATGTCCTTGCCAGTTGCCTTGGCGTACAAATGTTAGTTTTTTATACATATTATTGCTTATATATTTTTACTAGTTAGTTATTGTTTAAGTTAAATAACTGGCTAAGAGCGTGTCGAGACTTGAAACACGCATATAGAAGGGTTCCGTTTTTCGTAGTCAAAGCAGTGGTCGAATTGTACTTACGAACCGGAACGCAATTCCCTTCAAACCTTGCGAACTTTTGACCGACTGCCCAAGAGGGAAGGTAATGTTTTTGGGTTGCATGTAAGTATGTTTCTGGGTTCCTGTAGTACCTCCGGTAGCCTAAACGGCTTGACCGATTTTGACGAGTGAGGTGTCGTTGGATTCCTCTACGAAACGAAACAGAACGGTAATTTCTCGAACCGGAACGGCGTTCCGGTTCATTTCGAGCACTGAGTCAAAGTCATATAATTGTGGTTACAATCATCATAGTTCAGAAATTCAGACAGCCTCGGCACAGAGGACTTTCTGATGTACAGTAATACCCCGCTTTACGCGACCCCGTTATGCGCGGTTTCACTATAACGCGAATTTCAAACCTTCAAAATTTCGCGCTCAAAAGCCTCGCATTACGCGAAAGAGTGCGTATATGAGTGCGTATATAAATGCGTTAATAGTATGTATTGTATAAAGTGTTCTTAGAATTAAAGTGATTGATTAAAATGATTCGTATTTTTTTGTATTAAATTTTGACAATGTTTAATCGTAAACCTCGATATACGCGAATTTCAATTAACGCGATTTTTTTCCGGAACGAACGTATCCCTCGCGTAAAGTGGGGTATTACTGTATAATATAATGTAAATGTAATCAGACCTTATTATCACTTCATTACAGGTGATATTCATAGACGAGATAGATTCTCTGCTGACCCAGCGGAATGACACGGAACACGAAGCCACTAGGAGAATAAAGACTGAGTTTTTGGTGCAGTTTGATGGAGCAGCTACAGGTACAAATAAATTTATTGCCAGCATATTGTCATGTCAAACACTCGCAGTAAGCTTATACCACTTGACTGCTCATCCTTTACCGCGCCGTAAGCCAAAGTTACACTTTTTCAGGCCAATCCTGGCGCGAAGTGAATGAAAAGCTTGAGTTTCCAATCACAAGCGCCATACGATATGATTTCAAGGCCAGAGGCCAGGTATATTCTAAATCTGCGTGCTTTATCTTCGAACACATCTTCGCTTACCAACAGACGAGTTGGTGGTTAAACGCGGAATTATGCGCGATTAAAAAAAACCCCGCGACCTACGTGGCTTACATCTTGCACAAGCAAATTATGATTCGTGTGCAATTATGATAAAGTTGTTATATTACCTTTGTTCTAAAGATTGTTCGAAAAGCTTACCTACTATTTGGGAAATTTATTTATTTATTTATTTATAGAGATACGGCAACAGTGAACATATTACACATTCTTAAAAAATACAAAAAATGGAAATTTTTGCACACACGGTCATCTGACCCAAAACTAAGCAAAGCTTGTGATATGGCTGCCAGAGACTGATATACATACATATATAGTTTTAAATACATACTTAAATAGATATTAACACCCAGATATAGAACAAACACAAATGTTCATCACATAAATGTTTATCCTAATTGGGAATCGAACCTACGCCCCCAAGCTCAGAAGGCGGGTTCACTACCAACTGGACTAACGGGCTATCTCTCTAATCTAATATAATTCTGATTATGTCCAGCATTATAATCACTATCTAGCACGCCGCTCAGCATGATCTTTGGCTTTTTACTTCCAGCCACTACCAGACAGGATACTGCTAAATGCTGTAGTTTATTATTCTACTAGCGGTCCGCCCCAGCTTCGCACGGGTATAGATTATAGCCTTTGTCACCCGGGGATAGTGTAGCGTAAGAATTTTTCAAATGATAAGTCCCGATAAACATTTAAAACATGTGTTCAAATCGCGAAAGTTTAAAAATGACTACTATGTGGTTGCTATGAAAGTTCGTTTGACGTGCAGGTGAGGAAGACAGGCTGCTGATAGTGGGCGCCACGAACCGGCCGCACGAGCTGGACGAGGCGGCGCGCCGCCGGCTCGTCAAACGTCTCTACATACCGCTGCCCGATGAACAAGTAACACATTACATTATCCATTTGCACAATAAAATATTGCCGACCACTACCAGCGCTGCCAGACGTCCCGATTTTGGCGGGACGTCCCGATTTTTAAATCGGGCATCATTGCTTAAAATCAGGCGTGATGGTGGTCAAACGCAAGCCTATTAATTATTTTTTTAAAAAAACCTCATATTTTATTTGTACCTATTCTGCAGGCCCGTTGCCAAATAGTGAGCAACCTGCTCCAGAACGAGACCAACAGCCTCGTTCCTGGCGACATGCGCGAGGTGGCGCGCCTCACGGAGGGCTACTCGGGCGCCGACATGAAGTCCCTCTGCTCGGAGGCCGCCATGGGCCCCATACGGGCCGTGCCACTCTCGCAGATTGCCACCATCGATAGCAGCAAGGTAAATTTATTGCAATACTATTATCTAGCTTATAAATATCACACTAATATTATACTATGGGAAATTTGAAAGAAAACTGTAAAGACTTTTCCTATTTTTTTATAAATAATAGGCTTGCAATTGACCACCATCACACCGGATGTAAAGCGATGATATGGACTGCGTTAGAGCACGTTTGCCTAGAATAAACCGATTCATTCGTGATTAGAAGACACCCAGATTGTAACTATCGGGGAACGCATTCAGGCAGCGTATTCCACAGACAAGCAGCTCGCACAATAAATGTGGAATCAAAGCGCTTCGTGCGGGTATTCGGAATATCAACCATAAAGTGGTGACGATTTTTCGTGCCCGCTCTGCTTCTTGACGGTGATCAAATGTCACTATATCATAAACTTAAGTCAAAGTATTTGATGTTGGAATACTAGAACCTACAGAATGATAACTAGATAGAACCTCCTACTGAAAATAAATATTAATTGTTAACCTTGTATCTAAAAAAAGAAAATGGAATCACCGGAGGTTTTTTTTTTTTTTTAATATTATATAATAGGCTTGCGTTTGACCACCATCACGCCTGATGTTAAGCGATGATGCGTTCTACGCTGGAACACGCTTGCCTAGAAGGAACCGATTCACTCTTGATTTGAAGACACCCAGATTGTAACCATCGGGGAACACCCATTCAGGCAGCGAATTCCACAGACTAGCAGGTAGCTAGTATAGTACCTACTACTTTTTTGCTGACTGTACTACTGTCAATGCAAGTATGGTCTGTAAAATGGTAGAATCTCTACTGGCGGTTTACCATTTTAGATTCGTTTGTTTAATTAACCAGGTTTTACCTATATATAAATATATATATTTTTCAGGTTCGTCCAGTGTGTCTACAGGACTTTACTAACGCCCTGCAGCGTGTGAGACCAAGTGTCTCTCAAGATGATTTAGGACAGTACGTGAAGTGGAATAATACTTACGGCCAGGGTTTTTAATAAATTTATATTACTTATGTATATGCTTCTTTTACTACTTACCCTGCGGTTTGCCATATATTTTTAATGATTTTTTTTTTTTTTTTTTTTATAAACAATAGGCTTGCGTTTGACCACCATCACGCCTGATGTTAAGCGATGATGCGGTCTACGTTGGAGCACGCCTGCCTTTAGTAAATTAGTGAAAAGTAAACAGCTTTATTTACAAAAAAATTAATTTATATAAATTATCAGCGATGTGCTAAAGACGGGCTACATTGACTGGAGTATCAAACCATCTTACCTATATAAAATCAGACAGTTATCAGCAAAGAAGTAGGACTTCTTTGGTTAACGATTATTATTTGTGAACATTATGAAGTGGGATGTCTTTTCAGTTTTCCATGTTGTTTTCAAAACTTCTCAGAAGCCTATTAGTCTCGGCCACTAGGTACTTGACCATGATTGTACTTACCGTGACTTACTTTGCTTGACTTTATCTGTGACTACTTGTACTATTATTTCTTCTGTGGTGTCTATTTGGTATTTTACAAAAACTTGAAAATATTTAAATAGTTGCACACTGGCAAATGCACAAAACGTGAGACGCTAAAATCCTCTCAAGACAGAATGAAAAACCACGATAAGTAAGTCAATGTCACAAGTATTGTCATGATTGTTGCTGTCACTGTCAGGCTGTGCGAATGATCAGCTGAGTTTTGTTTGTTTTGTTGGTTGGCGCGCAAATTGGTCTTGATTTTGATTTATACAACCCTCGCGGCCTTTTTCACTTTCTACTGTTAATCAAAGAAATTAATAATTAATCTTCTCTTATATTATGACCGTCTTGTGGTAAGAAATTTAAAATGGAGTCTGAAAATAGAGTTGTAGTTTTGATTGATATGGACTGCTTCTATTGCCAAGTCGAGGAGAAAACGACCCCTGAACTGGCAGGCAAACCTATAGCCGTAGTGCAATATAATCCCTGGAAGGGCGGTGGGTGAGTTTTATCTTATTTCAAACCTTAAATCTCAGTCAAGTTTTATTTAAATCTAACCTATTTTCGTAACTACTTATTCTACAGAATCATAGCTGTAAACTATGTAGCTAGGGCAATGGGAGTGACACGACACATGCGAGGGGATCAAGCCAAGGCCATATGTCCAGAGATACAGCTGCCATCTGTGCCATGTTCACGAGGCAAAGCTGATATTACCAAGTAAGATTCACATATTTTTATCTACACATAATAATCTTGTTTTTAGGACATGCCTCAAAGGATATAGAGGTATATAGGATATGTATGGCAGTAATACATTATATAAAGTGTAAACTTAAAAGCAGCGAGAGGTAGCGAGAAAAATTATAAATCTTTTCATTTTGCAAACTTGATTTTGGTCTGTGCTCAGGTACAGAGACGCTGGTAAAGATGTGGCTAAAGTATTGCAGAAGTTCACATCCCTCCTGGAAAGAGCTTCTATTGATGAAGCATACTTGGATATCACTGCTCCAGTAAGTATAACAATTATTTACATAATTAACACATTAATTAATTATTAACTTTATTTTTTTTTTTTTTGTATACATTCTTATATAACAATATTACAATTGCCTGACCTGTAAACATAATGTTTATTAATAAATTACTTTGACTTTGACTTTTTATTTTGCTAACTGTAGGTAGGCCTCATCTGTATGTTTTTTATAGCTGCACACTGTTCGAGTAATCTGCACAACTTGAGAAGAATACATGTCCTATCGATAGTACTTGTAAAATTCCATTATGTTCATCCTGCTCTCAATGGCACACTCTTAAGATGTGTAAGGTTACTTACACTGTGCGCAACTACCCTCAATATTTAATTTCAGGTTCAAAAAAGGCTAAACTCTTTAAATGTTGAAGCTATTACCACAGATTTGATGCCTAACACTTTTGCACTTGGTTATGAAAACGTTGAAGAATTCTTGACAGATGTTCACAACGGTGGCTTGGACTCCATAGAATTTGATTATGAACATGCTAAACGACTTTTGGTGGGAGCTGTTATTGTGACTGAGATACGAGCAGCTGTTTACGAAGAAACTGGTAAAATTTACATACATACATACATTATCAGCCATTAAATGTCCACTGCTGAACAAGGCCTCCCTCTTAGAGAGGGGTTTTGCCATAATCCCCACGCTTGGCAGGCGGCTTGGAGATCGCAGTACGTTCACCGTGTACTAACAGGACGCTGCTGCCCATCCTCCGGTGGTGGTAAAATTTATTAAGGTTTTTTCAAACAAGGTTTATTCAGTACCTACTACTAGGCCAGTACTAAGTTTGATAATCAAAAAGCCTGCGCAATTCGTAGCGTGCGCTGAGTTTTGGTTCGGATTTTTTTTGGCACGATTGTGACTCTATGTATTGTATCTCGATGCCTTAGGGTTATTTATCTGCCACTGAATGTGACAAAAATTTCCATCGAGAAAGAATTTTTTGTTGTACTGTTTATTAAAATTTGTAGTATTCTACCTGAAGGTTTATATTGTTTTCAGGGTACAGATGTTCAGCCGGCATAGCTCACAATAAGATTCTGGCGAAACTAGTATGTGGCATGAACAAACCTAATAAACAGACTGTTTTGCCCAAACATTCCATTGAAATCTTATACAAGTTAGTATTTCTTCCCAATATTAATTAAAAAAAATTGCTTTCTGTACAATTTCACCTTGGCTATTAAATTTCCAGGACACTTCCAGTACGAAAAGTAAAGCATTTAGGGGGAAAGTTTGGCGATACTGTTTGCCAAGTACTGAAGATTGGCACAATGGCTGAACTTCAAATGTTTTCAGAAAAAGAACTACAAAACAATTTTGATGACAAGAATGGGTAAGATATTTTGGAACTACCCTCTAATATATTTTTTATAATTTATAAATTTAAAGTATTTTATTTGTAGAACCTGGCTATATAACATAGCAAGGGGAGTAGACTTGGAACCAGTTCAAGCAAGATTCAACCCTAAAAGCATTGGTTGCTGCAAACAGTTTAGAGGCAAAGCTGCTCTCTTAGATTTGGAAAGTGTGAAAAAATGGCTAAAAGATCTGGGAGATGAAATAGAGGACAGATTGGAAAAAGATGCACTAGAAAGCAATAGAACACCTAAACAAATGGTTGTAAGTTATTCCATAAGACTTAACGATGGAAGAGACACAAGCAGCTCAAGATCCTATAACTTCACAGCAGAAGATGAACTGTGTGGAGACTTGTTTTCAAGTAAAGCCCTGGAACTGCTAATGGAGAGCTCTGAAGGGACCAAGCCTAAAGGTAAGCTAAAACTTCATTAAGCATTGTTTGATAAATAAAGTTAAACTTCTGTGAGCAGTCCATTTTATTGATTTGTTTCAGAAGGAGAAAGCAACAGAAGATTAAAAGCTCCGATTGAGTTTCTTGGAATAAGTGTAGGAAAGTTTCAAGATCATGCTGATAAGAAAACTAGAAAAATTAATGACTACTTCGGTGCTGGATCATCAAACTTTGCTTCTGAAAAACCTAAAGACAAAATAGGAAAGCAAAACAAGAAAGACAATGGCAAAGAATACATTTTACAGAAGTTTTTTCAAGCTGCTGGAAAAGCTAAGGAAGAAGTAATAGAACCAAGTGTTGCATCTGCCAATGATCTTCCAGTTGTTGAATCTTTCTTGGACAAACAAGAGTCATTCTTTGCAAAGATGTTGAACAAAAAACTCGACTCGGATGCTGTTAGTATTGATTCTGATTTAAATAATGCAAAACCGAACACTCCTGTTTGTGAAGTCATTAACTGTGGAGAAGACAGTGTGGATACTGAATATTCTGGCTCTACAATCAACATGGAGATCAATAAAAGTATTGCATTATTTGAAGACGATCCTAAACAAATTGACAGAATTGATAACATGAGGCAGTTGCTAAACTCCACAGTACATCCAGAAAATATACAAGAATCATCAGATACAGATACAAATGATGTTCCTCTATTAAATAATAAAAGTAAAGAGATTCTCAGTCTTCCCCAGCCTGCTAAGAATGAAGTGGAAACATTTAACTGTTCTGAATGTGGGAAAGCTATTCCAATTCCCTTGGTGGAAATACATGCTGACTATCACATGGCTCTTAAGCTTAGGGATGAAGAAAGACAACTAGTAAGAAAAGAAATCAAAGAAAATAACCAAACTCAACTAGACAAAACTAAGAGACCATCTGAGGCGCAGAAGAAGTTAAATATTCAGAAAGATAAAAGGAAAGAAGAACAAAGCGCAAAAAATGATAGGGCCATTACAAACTTCTTTGAAAAATTAGATAACACAATCCCAACAGAAACTTGTTCTGAGTGTGGTAAAAAAATTCCACTGGACAAGTTTTCGGAACATTTAGATTTCCATGAAGCAAAGAAGCTGAATAAAGCTCTAAATGGTAAACCAGCCACACTTCTCATAGGAAGCTCACATAAAAGAAAAAGGAAGTCTGCATCACCAGTAAGGAAGTTAAAAGTGCCCAACTGTAAATCTATAGATTCGTTTTTCAAATAGGACTATATTTTTATAAAGATCATGTGAATAAACAGGTTATTAATTGTATCCTGGCTTTTTGTTCTACAATTAAAGTCACACAGCTGGGATGAGATTGTTTATTCTCGATTGCCACCACCGTCTCCAGCCACTGGTGGCAATCAAGAAAAAATTGGCGACTAAGAATGTTATATTCCCAGTTGTCACCAGCCTCTAATAGAAAATAACATTCCCAGTACCCACCTAGGTTCTAGTTAAGACATATTTAACTCTTTTAGATATAGTTATCTCACTAAGCCTGTCTAATAGGTAGATAATTCAAAAACAAGGAGTGGTTTTTTGTCAAAATGTATTAGTTACAATTTATGCACTGTAGATCTCAGCAGTAAACTTCCTCCAGGCATCAAGGGGTCCATGTTCGGGACGGTACTTGACATTGCAGCCATCATTGGCGAAACGGCCCTCATCACGCAGCTTCTCGTAATCAGCGCGGTCGTACTTGGTGAAGCCCCACTTCTTGGAGACATAGATCTGAAATTAAAGGAATATTTTATCAAAACATGCAATAATAATTCAAACACATTTTAACTAAAGTAAAACCAAGTTACCATGTCACTTAAGACGTTTGCTGAAACTGATGGGATAGGACATATCGATAAAGTTATGACCATGGGTAAGACATTCCCTATTAAACTTTCTATCATACAAACACTAGTCAAAATAATCAATATAAGAGCGCACACAGTTTATTGTTTCGGTAGGAATGTCAAGACAAAACAGATGTGAATGATCTGTGGACTTGATAAAAATATCGGGGCTAAGAGAATGTCGCTTACTATTGTAAAGAAAAAACAGCGTCAATGAAATATGTTTTTCTTTTGGTTATGATTGCTTGTTAATAAATTATGGAACCTCATAGGCAGGTCAAAGGTGATTTCTTAGAATGAGTACTATTTGAGATGTGTAAATTAAACTGCATTTATTTTCATTCATTTGGGCTTCATTCAAACTCTACTTGCTCCACATTGCAAAATGCAGTAAAGGGCTTTTTAAATTTTAACATATCATTCTTATAACTTGTCCTAGCTTATGTGAAACTAGTAGCATAATAAAACATAAAAGGTTATTTGTTGAAACACTCACAACAGTTTAACAGTCATGCAACCCATAAAACTGTTCTGGCTTGTGTTGTCATGTTAGGGTCCTAGCTGGGAAAACAATAATACACATCTGTCCCTAGAAAATGTAAGAATTGATAACCCACCTTCTGGCGACCAGGGAACTTGAACTTGGCACGACGCAGAGCCTCAATCACATTCGCCTTCCAGCGGTCACTGGAGCGCACGGACATGATGGGCTGTCCGATGCGCACACGGGCTACTGTACCTTGGGGCTTGCCGAAGGCACCACGCATCCCAGTCTGGAGCCTGGAATGTTATAAATATGTCATTAGATATTGGCACAGATGAATTTGGAATATTAAAACAATAATTGCAGGGTAATTAACCACCTACGTTTCTATAATCAATCCTATAATTCCCAACAACTTTGGAAAAGTAAATAAGTACCTTCATATCATAATCTCCACAGCCATATCCAGCCTAGCGCTTTTAACTAGTAAAATAAACCAGCCAAGTGCGAGTCGGGGTCGCGCACTGAGGGTTCCATAGCACCACAAAATTCAATAATGAAATTACCAGTTATAACTTGGTAATAAACAGAAATTTGTCACCGACTCGCACTTTTCCAATATTTATTATTTGTTGTTATACTTTAGAATGTGTACTATAATCGAGCCAAGTTTGAGGGTTGTTCGTATTACTGTTTTTACATTAGAGCTAATACAATAATACGTTGTTGTATGGCACCCCCTTTTGTTTTAACTTTTTATAATTTCTTAGTCAATCCGCCGTAACATTACATATATGTACTGTGAAAATTTCAACTGGCTATCTATTACAGTTCGAAAGATACAGCCATTAAAAGGTAGGATAGACGGACAGACGGACTTACAATGTAGGCTCAGTAATAGGGTCCCCGTTTATACCCTTTGGGTACAGAACCCTAATTAGCTGCCTTAAGAGAAATTATCTTGAGTCAAGACTGGTAAGACATCCTAGGACAGCAAAATATTTGTTTCATTTTCATCAGAGCTATACTATTTTGAAATGAAGATTATGAGAACGCTCCATAAATGTCCCACTGTGATATTGTAAACACATCATTTCATAAAATAAGCAGCACAACCCTAAATACCATGTGTAACACCTAAGAAGGTTTGTATGTTCCATTTCATATACAGTATTTTGCAAGAGTCACATCATTATCATAGAGCAGTGCAGATTTCAGTTGATTGCACAACATGACAAAAATGACTTGCAAAAAAGTGTCATATCACACTAGCTATTAAGTTTTATGGAGATTATAGCACCAGGATAGATAATGGCCCAAAAGGTGCTGTATCACATACTTGTGAACATTACTAACTAAACATTACAAGCTCCAGCGGGCATCCTGTTCACATCTACGTACAGTACCGGTAAGTAATGCTCATCGAGTTAAAGAGGGAGATAATCGGCTTCATAGAGTTCGTAGAGGGTCGTCTCTGTCGCACGTCACACGATGTAGTGAGTGACAGAGACGACACTCTACGAAGCCGATTATCTCGATGTGCATTACTTACCGTCGGGTACTGTACTCCTGCCATGTGATCGCAATCACGAACAAATATCAGTCTATATAAAACGCCCCCGGAGGGTGACAAAAAATTGATTGAAGCTTGAAATAGCTACACCTAATTAAGTCCTGTGTATATTTTTGTGTCTGGTACAAGTATCCTGTGCAAATTAGAACATAGTGCACATGCAAGCAGCATTATATTATCATACTGACCTTATGGTCACACGGGGCTACAATATCATTGAGGATTGAATAAGCCTAATAGCTAATAACTATCTTTTTCCAAAATAATGTGAGAATATTCAAGTGATACCTTATAAACATTAAACACACACAACATACATTCAAAAGATATAGTGGTATCATAAAATTAGATAGTCAAAATTATCCATCCGAACATATACATCCCATTACTTGAACATTTAGTGATATTAGGCAAAACCTCTGCTAATTAATGTTGCATTGCTCTCAAGTACAACAACCACACACCAACGTAGTTGGGGTGCAACTTAGTATACACTGGTGCTCTATATACTTGAGTGCCATTTTAACAATTAGGTTTGCCTTAGTGGTGAGTATTTTAGAAAGTTTATAACAGAGATAGTATGACTTATTCAAGACCATTACTATGGTATTTAATAACCTAGG
The DNA here is from genome assembly GCA_932305915.1 of Agriopis marginaria. Taxonomy (NCBI): domain Eukaryota; kingdom Metazoa; phylum Arthropoda; class Insecta; order Lepidoptera; family Geometridae; genus Agriopis; species Agriopis marginaria. Next base: position 2,250,273 of record OW029919.1, read on the forward strand.
GATGTAATTTTAAAATGTTAGGTTTTCCAGAAAATTTGGTGAAAATCCACATGTTCGAAATTAATAATATACGTCAATCGGTAGAATAAAGAAACTCACACAGACAAGTATCCTGAAAATACTTTAGAAGCGCAATAAATTATATATTATGTCGTAGAACATGCTTTAGCAATGTACAACATTCATGGAAAACCAAATACCAATAATCCCATTATTTACTTTATAGTACTTATTCATAATATGCAAGTCTCACTCACCTATCAGCTCCAGCACACGATAACATCTTGTTAATGCGGATGACATGGAATGGATGCAATCTCATGCGGATGTGGAACTGATCCTTGCCGCAGTTCTTGACGAGGTACTTGTTGCAGCAGATACGGCCGGCCTCGAGAGCCTCCGAGCTAAGCTGCTCGTACTCATCAGACACCAAGTGCACGCATAGCGGGAAGTCGTCCACTGCCGCCTTCTTCTTTCCCAAGTCGAAGATACGGATCTTGGGGTCGGGCACACCACGGCAGAACCGTGACTTCGGGTACGGTTTGTTTTTACAGTACCGATAGCTGAAACACAAGTAAAATCGGTAAAATAATGGTAACAAACTTTAAAGAGCGCAAAATGTAGGATGGGAAATATTTACCATCTCGCTGGTCGGCGCCCCATTGTGACCTGAAATATACCAAAAAAACAACTTAGTAGAGAGCAGGGGTTGGCGGGCTTAAATAACACAACTCGGTAAATAGCACTTCTCACGATTACAACAGATTTAAATTAGAAAATTTCGATAAGCACCTTCACAAAGTGACACCACAACCTCGAAAAGAATCAGGCAATTTTGACAATGACAGATGCTGACCACTGACTGCTGACGATGACACCACCGTTTTTAGTGTTGCTGTAAGTTAAAATTTAATAAGACCTATTTACACTCAGCCACTTTACCTTCAGAAAAAATAAATAAATAGAAAGCGTTAGAAATAATTTCCCCTTTAGCACATGCCATTATAAAGTATATATCTGGGCTTTACATACCCCGTTGGTCCTCCAATTGATAAAATTTTGAGCATATTGTTTGCATTTGCGTACCGCTCAATATTGAAATGTGCGTTTGAAGAACTAGTAATATGTTAGTATGCATTACGTGTTTACTTCACCCCCTTCACTTTTGTCAGGCTTTTTTCGGTACTAGCTCGAGCTTTGATTATTTATAGAAAGGATATGAAATACCTATAATTTCCCCTCAGCCGAGGTACATGCGTTGACTCCGCCCACGTAATATGTCAAACGAGCACACCGTTTTATAAAAACTGTTTCAACGTCGTTCATCCGCCATTTGTCTACTTACTATGTTACGAAACGGAGCTCCTTAAAAATTGTCATATGTGCAGTAATCACTTGTAAATCTCGATCACATACTACGAACTTCACTACGGACGGAGTCTCATATCACATATAACTATTTTTTTAAACAAATAACGTGCTAATTTCACCACAAAACGAGTTTAAGTAAGCTTAATTGAACAGAAGAAAATATTAATCGAAAACCAGGGTTGCCAACTCGATATCACAGATACTCGCTAAATGACATCTCAAATTGTGCTAGATTAATATAAATTTACAAAATATACAACAAATTTGTTTGGACATGGAATATAATTATAAAGTTTCATTATGGAACGTATTGCCTCACCCGAGAAAAACGGTTTAAGTTTTTATATAGGTTTCTTTAATTCCGAATGCTGATAAAACCAATGTTGAAGATGGAGTGGTGAATCCGCCGGAAAATGTTAAAACCGCGTACTTTAGACTTTACTTTTTATTTGAATAAAGTAGGTATGTAAAAAACAAAGCATTGTAAGGCAACGCGCGTCGTGCGTGGAGGTGGCGCAAATATAATGACTTCAAATATTCTCGCGTTAAATTCATTTTTGCCAAATACACACATTGTTTTCAAGCTATTTCCAAGCACAATTCTAGTTCTTACTAGAACTACTCAATCAACATACTAAGCTATAAAATTATAATGCTACTTTAAAACACTACGTTCAAATAGACATTCTCTTCCCCCCGCAAGCGAACGCGGGGGAGTCATACGATCCAGAAGGATAACACAATAGCATGTCACGCCTCCATTTTATCAGAAAAACGTTTTAGGGCCAAATTCTATGAATAATAAGGTTCCCACAAAGAAAGGATTATCATATTAAAATTAGACAGACAAACATATCAGTGTAGGACGTAGGTACATCGTCATCTTATTTTTTGTTAGTTCCGGAAAATCCCCCAAGATAGTATAGCAAAGCAACATATAAAACTAAAGCGTTTTGTTACTTCTCGCGTGGCTGCGTATTGTTCTACGGTGACCAGAAAAAAAAAACCAGCGTGATTGCTGTTTAGTGTTAGCTGTTTTATCTTAGATTTCAGCGCTAGACTAGACTTACGAAAATAGAGCCAAATCTAGCACATATAGTTACTAAGTTGGCAACCTTGTCGAAAAAATGAACTAGTGATGTGCTAATTTATTACTCGTAGTCTCGTACTCGTTACTTTTATAGTTACTCGTACGACGTAATCCAAGTTTGAATGAAGTTTGATAGGTATAAAAACTCGTTTTTTTTTGGTGTTTTTTGCCCATTTCGGAGCATGCTAAAGCCATACGGCCTCGTCTACTGTATTTACTTTACTGTCATAAATAAGTAAATCTCCAGTACAGTAGGTATATTATTGGTATCGTCTGTTATTGGTATATGGCCTTTGATATTATATAGTTTGGATCGGCCTTTAAACTCAAGCTAGTACCGAAGAAAGTTTGTCAAATACTAAAGGGGGCGAGGTAAACAACTATTGCAGACACTGACATAATTATTCTTACTAGTTCTACAAACGCACACTTCAATATTGAGCGCATACAACTGCAAACGATGTGCTCAAAATGTATACGAATGGACGACCGAGGGGAGGGGGAGGTAAGTGCTAAAGGGGAAACTGTAGGTGTAGGTGTAATGCTTCCATTTATTTATTTTTTCTGAGGTAATGGTGTCAGAATAATAAATGTGGGTTGAAAATGGATACAAAGTATATCATACTAATATTATAAATGCGAAAGTGTGTTTTTTTATCCTCTTTTACGCTGCAACGGAACTACGGATCGACCAGATTTTTTGCATGGGTATAGTTCAAGAGCCAGAGAGTGACATATATGCTACTTTTCATCATCATCATCATCACCATTTTTCATCACTACGCTGATGAAACCGCGAAAATTTTGTATTACCTTGGTGCTTACAGCTTGTTTTACCATTTCGACCTAAACTGATATTGACCACAGCATAATACCATGAATAGTAATGTGTTAGTGTTCGCTTGTATTTTGTTTATTTAATGAAGGCTAAAACCCACGAATTTTAATTAGTTTTATTAAAAAATATTTTCTAGAGTTTTTTTCCTGTAGTTTAATTTACCCACTGTATTTTTTGTCGGTATTATCAATACAATACAGTAACTTCATAGTTATAAATCAAACTTCTCCAGTACACTCTTCGGTATCCGATATCGGTATCGTAATTATTGGTGAAGGCACAGTATTTTTATCTCTTCACTAGCTTTGTATAATGTGTGCGAAGTAAACACAGCGAGGCGACCAATGAGCGGTGCGCATTTTGTATTTGTGTTCTGTTTTGTCAATGAGTGCAGGTTATATTGAAGTGTGCGCTTGTAGAGATGTATTCGATCACTTGAATGGGCGGGCTTAAGAAAACAAGTGTGTGCTATGCGTGTTTACTTCGTCTCCCGCAAAAAGTGCCAGACTTTTTTCCATAGCAGCTCGGGCTTATACCACATCCGTTCTATATAATCAAAGAGCTCGAGTTAAAGGCTGATCCAAACTCTAGATTATCATAGGAATGAAATGTCGTAGATGTGGCATTCTATTTCACATACAATACGTAAGACGAGGCAGCATGGCCTTAATATATTAGCCTGCCCAGTGAGCGAAAAACACTCACTGTCAAAACCCAAATCTTTCTAATCAATATAACGTCACTCATGTCAAAGTCAAACCAAGTTTTTATTTCAATCAAATGAAAACACTGTTTTGTGTCGATTACTGTCGATTGAGTCGATTCGTTGTACAAAAAAATATTTTTCTTTTGTGTTGATCGTGGTGCTCATTCGTGATTCTGAAGCGAAGCATAGTGCAGAATAAAATTAGCTTATCGATTTTTTACCAACTGTAAACAGAACAATAATGGGAGCCCTAACTAGTAGACAAAATGCGGGTGTCGAAGAAGCTGATGTCGTCTCCAATCACGCCTACAAATATCCACCTCGCTCAGGCAAGTAACAGTGACCTTTTTATTGTCCACCTGGAAATACGATAAATTTTATTATAGTTACCTCTTACTTCTTAACAATTATAGAACTTCTTACCACTGTTACCTTATTGACTGTCGTGCCATTACCTTCGAAATCTTATTGTCAGTACACAAAATTATCATTAGTACATCATAAAATGTTTGAAATCAAACAGGGAACTACTTTGGAAGCCACTTTATAATGGGTGGAGAGAGGTTTGACACACCTCAACCTGAGGCATATTTGTTTGGGGAAAATGCTGATCTGAATTTTCTAGGCAGCCGACCTACTCCTGTAAGTATATCTATGCAATATCATTAGTTTTTATTTCATCATCACTGTAAAGCTAATAATGAACATGAGTAATAGGTCTAGTTAAATCTATCTTTTCAGTTTCCATACCCACCGCCACAATCAAATGAACCAACAAAAACACTAAAAAGTCTTGTAAATATCCGCAAAGAGTCATTGCGTTTTGTTCGATGCCCAGAGCCCGTAGGCAAGCTTGCTGACAACAAAATTGGTGATGGAGCGTTGAAATCTGTTGACGGGAATGGCAAAGGGACATTTTACAACATAGAGTTCACATTTGACTGTGATAGCCGATGTGCTATCACTATTTACTATTTCTGCACCGAGGAAGTGACACCTACTGGGGTGGTGTAAGTAGTTTTGTTTTGAACTAGTTTTTAGCCCGTGGATATTTTTATATATTTCTAGTAGTTAGTTTGTTTTTAGCTCAACTTAATGGCATTTACTTTAGATATAATATATAAGTAGACTTGATTTTCATAAATATATGAAACATCTGATTATTTTCTTGGCCTTAGTATTTTGTTAAGATTTAAATGCTGTGGAATTGAGTTTTTTTTTTTTAAAACAAACTTATACTATCTTAGAATATATATAAATCAGAAACACAACTTAAATACTTTCTTTTGTAAAGCAAAAACTTGCATACTAACTCAAATAAACCATTTCAAACCCATAAGGGACGATAAAGCCAGTTTTGACTAGAATATTTTACTCTTTCCAAACTATGCAGGTACTACCCACGTGACCCAGCCATGAGCTCACAAACCTACCATTACAAGAGAGGCGCTAACCAGCAGTTCTGTCAGATATCTCATGTGATTGATCCCTCTAAGTACCCAGAAGAAGACCTGACTTATAACGCTGACAGGGAGATCATTCCGATTGCTATTTACTGTGTAGTTGACGAAGGGCAGGAAGGTAACTAGCAAGCATAAAGCTTTATAATAATATGCTTTAAGGTAAGGTTTTCCCACTTTTAAGCAACGCTTGTTACTACAGATGACCAGAAGGGTTAATATATTGTATTACAGTTGCATTTAGTGGAGCAAAACTACAGCGATTTACAGACAGTCGTTCGTTTCGCCACTTCTATTTTTGAGGTTTTCTCATGTTTTCGAAAAGTACAGGGGCCTTACGGCTAGCTGTTTAAATTAATCCAGTTTAGATTAAAAAGTTGCGCAACTGCAAACCGTATCTGGGCGCGTTAAGGTTCGCGTTCGCATGATTTTCCGAACTGCACTGTTTTAACATTAGTTTGACACCGCGTAAGGAATTGGCCATAAGGCCCCTGTAATATAAAATCGACCTCCATAATTATGAAATCTGTATACTAATATATCGTAGACATCATTTAGTAAATAGGTATTTGACTGATTAAAAAAAAACAGGGAGAAAGGTGCAAATCGGTGTTACTTTCATATATTTTATATATCAAGCGAAATGTCCTTAAAAATCTTGTTTCAGTCTTTACAGTTTCCTAGATAAAACTTTCAATTTCGATATGACACCTTTTTCATAATATTAAGCTAACAATGGAAGTACATAAGGATGGACATACACACTAAAAATATAATAATCAAAATTGCTAAAAGTGGGAAAAAGAGGGCCTTAAGGATTATTGCTGTTGTATTGATTATCTTTCTCGTTCTGGGACTTTTCAGCTGTGATAAATATTGTCTATCTCGTTTTTGTATGATTATATCAATGTACATGAGAACAGAAGTGATAGCATGTGTAATGCTGCAAAATCTGAATACACTCTATTAACACAAAATAATGTATGAAAGTCTAATATACTGGTGTCATACCCCATTTTGTGACACAAGGTCCTTTGTAATGTAATGATTTTCTTTTACAGAAATAAGACAGTCGCATACAACTATAGCAGTGATGGAGAGACACACAGATGGTACTTACGTGTTGAAAGCATTGAAGCAGAAACTGTTTGTGGATGGTCTTTGTTATCTGCTGCAGGAGATATATGGCATTGAAAACAAGAGTTTGGACACCAAGGTACTTTTTCCAGAAAGCTAAGAAAAGTTGTGCTTCAGTTAGATTACTCCCAGGCTAGTTTTTATAAAATAATACACATTTTGTTGCCATGATTTCATTCTGTAGTCTGAATATCAGTTCATGTCTTTCATCAAACTCTGTGACTGATTTGCTCTGTGGCAAGCCCCGTCTCCATGCCGCTATCAATTCTACTGACATGTATTAGGTATTGTGCTGTGCCGCTCTTCTCTACATAGTATAAATTGAAGTCGCTTTCCGCGTCTGTCTGTCTGTCTGTATGGCCGCTAACTCCTCCTAAACCACGCAACGGATTTTGATGCGGTTTTCACCATCAGTTAGATACATTTTCAAGGAAGGTTTATATATATAACTAGCAAACCGCTCCGGCTTCGCACGTAAATTACACCCGTGCGAAGCCGGGCGGGCTGGTCGCTAGTTGTGAATATGTGCAAAGCAGTGAGGTCAGATTTGTGTATATTCTGCAGCCAAGTTCAGATGAGGAAACAGAGGACGGCGGTTCAGAGTGCGTGATCTGCATGTGCGATGTGCGCGATACTCTGATCCTGCCGTGCCGGCACCTGTGCCTGTGCAACTCGTGCGCCGACTCGCTGCGCTACCAGGCCAACAACTGCCCCATCTGCCGCGCGCCCTTCCGCGCATTACTGCAGATCCGCGCGCTGCAGCGCCGCGCCACGACCGCGCCGCTCGCCACTCAGCCGCCTGCCGACACCACCTCGCCCGACGTGAGTACAATTACACTTCACACTTCTTTTGAGAGGATGCTACATACCTTTGTTCTACCCATCACTAGCGTATCTCATCATCGGATGTGTTGGCGTCGGAAAATCCACCGCCCCAGAAAACGACTGTTCACTAGCTAGGCAACAGCCTAGTCTTGCCTCATGGTAAATCCAGCTCTTACATTGCCTAGTGTTTAACGCTTTATTAGTGTTATTCAGAATGCTTGGCAACGCATCGTCTGCAATGTGTGGAATTAAAGCAATCATTGCAAAGGGCTTACGTTTTTGAAGTTGGTTACTACAATTATCTTTGTACGAAAAGACTTGTGCTAAATTTTTCTGTAGTTTTTGTAGTATTGGTCGAGTTTTATGATTGATTGGCAATTTTAAATATATTTTGATACAATTGGTTCAATAAAAGAATCTTCTAAAATTAAGAATCTAGAATATATATTCTTGAATACACATAATAATATCACTTAAAAGCACTGTTTAAATTCAATATTTATTCTTGTTTAAATTGAACTGATATAATGTATTTGCAAAAAAGCGGGAAAGCATTAAAAACTTTTTTCATACCCACCCTATTTCACCCTGTTGGGGTTCGATTTCCAACTTTAAATATAATTTCATGAACTTACTGAGTAAGTTTGTTTATAGATTTGACATTAAACAAAATCTGGATCCATACTAACTTTACTACTTCACATGACCTTATTGGGGTTGACACAATACATGTTCAATATTGTATTTAGTTTAGAGTACTTGCAAGTTTTATCGTTCATAGCTTTAGGAAAAAAATCTTGTTCAGTACAGACTTTAACGTTCCATTTCGCCGTGTGTACAAACAATGTCCCGAATATATTTATTTGTTTTATATATTTTTATTTTCGAAAAAAAATTAAACTCGTTTATTTTTTCTTAATTATCTTTATAGTATATTTGCATTTTCAGTTGCGTAAAATCCAACAATAATCTTTCTCCATAGAAACAATTACCACTTTTCACCCCTTTAGGGGTTGATTAGCACAATTCCTTTCTTAGTGGGTGATTACATCAAATAGGGAAATGATTTCCACATTCTATCATCAGCGATTTGCGTTGCGCGTTGATCTGTCAGTCAGGACATGTAGTTTTGTAGATCTAGATTTATAAGAAGTAATATATTGATTTAATATTGGCCGTAGGTGTACGTCCCCGGTGAGCGCAAAGCTCCGCCCCTCATTCTGCTAGAGGGCTCGGGCAATAGCCCGGTCCGCAGGCCCAGTGGGGACTGCTGGATAGTACACATCTTCACTTTCCGTCAGGTACGCAGTTAGCACGCAAGCCCGACCTGCAATCTATTGTCTATATTTCTATTAAATCCCCTAGTTTAGTCAAGTTTCTATCCATCATCCCACTTCTGAATGTTCCTATCAGTAGCTCAGATCGTAGTGCACAGATTACTGAGATAAATGTAACAATAGAGCGGGCTTGCTCTCACCAGATTCATGTGTTTTGTGTTTGCTGACGGAAAGTAGATCGAACATTTTCATGTCCTTCATTCATTTATGTGTATTGCTAGACACACACTCTGAACTTGAATCTAGCTTATTTATGTGAGTCATCATTTTTTGTTTGTTCGTCGTTTTATATTACTCTATCGAAAATTATATTGTAAGGCCACGTTTTCGACCTTAACAATCGGTGCTCCCAGAGCGATGGGACGTAGAGATCAAACGCATTCATTTGTATCAAACCTTTCTCTACTCTAGTGGAGCGTGAACCGGACAGCTACCGTTAGTTCATTTCATAGATACAAAATGTGAACATCACTCTCGTATCACTGCCCTCTCAGGTCGAGAACGCAGCCCTAAAGATTAAGTTCAATGGACGTGCTGAGAGCCAACTTGTGATACATTACGATACGTTGTGCCAACTGCGAACTACCGTGAACAATACTTGTGTGCTTACCGAGGTAACCAAAGGCAAAAAAATTATTGGGGCCCTATCTGAACTGCAGTGCACGTACCGTTCTTTAACGATCATCAAATTTGACAGTTGAGATCGTCAAATTCGATAAAATACCATTTGATCAGTAGTTGCTATGATCGATTCTGTGGCATTTTATCGAATTTGACGTTCGATAAAGAACGGTACTTGCACTGCTGATTAGGCTTTATGAACAATAAATAAAAATTTATATGAATACTTTAAAGGTGCAAAGCTACTTACTAGGTACATGTATGAGTTATATTCTGAAGGTGGGAGAAATTTTCGCAAGTTCAGTTTGAGGTTTACTGATCAGGGTCCGAGGGCCCCCTGAGCTTGAGGGCCCCGGTGCACGGCACCACCTGGCTCTCCGATAGCTACGCCACTGCTTGTGTTAAAACTACACTGTATAGCTTCTATCTACAGCATATTGTACCTTGGTAAAGCTTGTGACTTAATATGATCGTAGGAGGTAAACCGATTCAGAAAATTACTACTTAACTACTTATTTACTTTTTTTTTTACTTACTTATTTTACTGTTAAAAGCTACACTAATCCCTGACTGACATAGGCTATGTTTTGTTCACAATCTTCAATTATGTTATAAAGAGGTAAAATTGGTAACTTTGAATTTTCATAGGACGTAATCTCCGGAACTATTGAAATGATCTCAAAAACTTATTCACTGATTTAAAGCTACACTATTCCTGGGTAACACAAGCAAGCATGTTTTAGTAATAACGCGAGCGAAGCCGCGGGTAAAAGCTAGTGAGTAATAATCACGAGGGCAATACTTATGATTACTTAAAATTACCTGATAGCATGTCACATGCAAGCTCGTTGGAGTTTATAGGTACCTTTTATTTAACTTCCCGTGTTTGTATGTAAGGTACAAACCTTGCAAGCCTTGACTTGAAATTTGGTACACCTATGTAACTTGGATGACAATGCATTAATATGGTACCATGGAGCTTTTCTGATGATGGAGTCGATGTCGAAAGGTGGTCATAGGAACAAATGAATGCAACAAGATAACCCCATCGTGTTTGGGCTCATTGGAATGGTCTTGATGAGTACTAATACCCATACTACTAAGTGATCTATGGTGATATTCAAGGTCTGATATTGATGACGGAAGGTGGCCATAGGAACTACTAAACGCAACAAGATACCCAATTCAAATTAATTTATTTCAGGCTTAACACCCATAATTACACAATAATAACACAAAAATTAAAACATGTTAAATTAATATATACAATATTATAAAGAGGAAAGATTTGTATGTAAGTATGTTTGTAACGAATTGGCTCAAAAAGTACTGGACCGATTTTAAAAATTCTTTCACTATTTGAATGCTACATTGTCACTGATTAATATAGGCTATTTTAATAGGCCATATAACTATTCCCGTGCGGAGCCAGGGCGGACCGCTAGTATTTAATAAATTAAATATGCTAAGAATAAAAGCTTGTTAAAAAAATATTTTTACTATTCATTTATTCCTCGTCGATTTTGCGTAAACTTTGCGGTTTTTTTAATAAATAATATTTACGGTATTTTTACGTAGTGTGATTTATACGCCTACTAACTAGACAAAACATGATACAAAGCAACAAATATTGATTATAAAACTATTGTGCATGCGTTTTTATTAAATGTGTGTATGATTTACTCGTGTTTTGTTGTAGTTTGAATGTTTGATGTCCCATAATAATCTGATCCTTTCGTAAAGTTGATAATTTCACGATAGGATTCGTTCTCCATGATGTTTGCGCAATGAACCTAAAAACATCCACACGCAACGCACGGCTCGCATTGAGTCAGGCGATTGCGACGTGCGTACGCGGCGAATTAAATGCTCACATTGACTCACAGATGTCACCCCGTCCACACAGTCTGAGGCATATGTCGTGAACCATTTGCGGCACATGCCTCGCGATGTCTGGATGCACCTTTATACTTGGATCTGTTACAAAATAGTCAAGCCATGGCATGCTAAGACAACGTGAAATCTATTGTTTGAATAAGTATTGGAATTGCTTGTCAAACAGAGCTTTTGTTATTTTATTTTAGCCACTGTGTAACTAATCATCCTCTGTTCATCCTCATAAAATAGATATCTTTAGAACTGCATCTGTGACTGCATCATCATCAAGAGAGTGGTCAAACATGGACCTACCGCCAGCCTACCACTCGATAATAAAATCTCCTCCATATCAAGGTGTCTAAAAAGATGGTCCCGTCCCGGGGTGTTGATCGTTGTCGAATGAGAGATGTTTTTTTGATGTGAAACCGCCAAGGCGCGCCTTTGCAGTAAAACCGACTCGTATGCCGTGACGGACGTGACGTCATGTATAACATCTGCCCGGCGTCCCGTGACCGCATACTATTTTTATTGTTATCGGTGACTAAAATGGACGCGCTTATAAATTTTCAGGAAATTTTCCTAATTGATCGGGCCTTTGTTCTCACTGCTACACGTATAAATTATGTATATTTTTTATTGAATAATAAGGTTTACGTTTATCCGCCACCTCGCCATGTTAAGCGATGACGCAGTCAACGATGGAGCACGCTTGTCTACCCAGAACAACACCCATGGTCTTTGGTGTGTTGCAAAGTTCGTAATCTGATCGGGCTACGGGCTTAACAGTATGGTGTATGTTTTACAGGACAGCATGGAGAACATCCCGGCGGGCTACGAGCCGGTGTCGCTGATCGAGGCACTGAACGGGCCGCACGCTCCGGCAGCCGCGCCGCGCGCTCACCCCGCCATCGCCAGCCCCGACACTGACACAGCCTCGCAGGTCAGATCACATCACATCCCACAGGGCTACGGAACTGCCGCCCGTTGTTTGGGCATGTCTGTTTACAATTTTATTGCAGCTGTCATAGCTAATATATACTTGGACCGAGTTGGTGGAATGGTTTACATCATCATAATCAGCCTTTTAACAGTCCACTGCTGGACTTTCAGCCTACCCCCGAAAGGGTGATTGGGCCATATCCACCACGCTGGCCCAGTTGCGGGTTGGTGGATACGCCATTGAATTTCTTCTTCATACGTATGCAGGTTTCCTCACGATGTTTTCCTTCACCGAAAAGCCAGTGGTATGAAAATCCGTACATAAACTCCAAAGAGCTCATTGGTACGGGCCGCGACCTCACGCTTTCAAGTCTAACGGTCTCCCAAATAGGCTACCACGGCTTTTTACATCAGAGGCCTCCAAACTTTTCTGATTCATAGCTCACCTTTTTTTTTGGTAGATTCGTGATTTTATTGGGTTGCCCAGGTTTTATTTTGTAGGTACGGTGTGAGTCGTGACTCAAAGAGTCGGCAAGCACTAGTTTTTGATGTTTTTTGTTGTGGTTCAGTTACCTTAAAATACCCCAAATGCTAATGGTGGGAGAGAGAAAATTTTCTCTTTCTCTCCCGTTGGTTGGACGGCGGTTCGTCAACCATGTACGTCTCGTAGGTTAACACTAACATTGCGTTGCGGTCTATTACTTACAATTTTATAGGTTTACATAATTTTTTACAACAGAATCCACTTTTGTGGACGATTAAATCTCATAGTTTACCAAATATTTTTTCACTGCCCCCTTGCAAATCGAATCTTGGGGGTCAATATAGACCACTTTGGGAATTACTGGTTTAAATAATCCCTTTGTTATGTGTAGTAAGTAAATGCGTGAGAGCGAGTCACCATGGTATTATTATCGACTAGCTAAATCTCGCGGTGTTACCCACGATTTTCTGTTTTCATTTTCTGGGAGAACAAAATAAAATATAAATAAATATTCGGGACATTTTTGCACACACGGTCATCTGACCCCAAACTAAGCAAAGCTTGTGATATGGCTGCCAGAGACTGATATACATGCATATATAGTTTTAAATACATACTTAAATAAATATTAACAACCAGATATAGATCAAACACAAATGTTCATCACATAAATGTTTGTCCTATGTGGGAATCGAACCCACGCCCCCAAGCTCAGAAGGCAGGTTCACTACCAACTGGACCAACGGGCTATCAAGTACCCTATGTCAATCCTTATTTGATTTTTTTCATTAATTAATATGCTTGCGTTTGACCACCAACTCGTCTGATGATAAGCGATGTGTACACTATCCTGCCAAATTTTGATAAGATCGACCTAGCTGTATAGTCGTGAAAAAGAAACGAACAGAGTAACTTTCGCTTTTATAATACTAGGTAGCATAGTGCGTGCTTGACGGGTACATCACTACGCAAAACATGATTTATGAGGCCGCATGCAGCGAGATATTGAGAACATTATGATGGTGATACAATGTGATACTATGTGCGTGCAGCAGGCAGCTGAGATCCTGAACCGGTGCAACCTGGAGCGCAGCTCGTCCACGAGCCTGGGCAGCGCGGGGTCGCGGCGTCGCGCCGGCTCGCGGGACGACCTCAAGCGTGACCGACCCACCAACAACATCACGCCGGAGGTAACCTTCCCCTCACACAAGGCAATACCATGTCGCTATTTTTGACAAAAATAAAATAACACACTTAGTTAAAAATATAATTAACTGTAATACATTTACTGCAGAAAATATTTATGTAAATCGGCTCATAAAGTAAAATATGTGTTTTAAGTTTTTTATTGGATTAAGAAGGGACACTCTGTTCCTCTCCCGCAAGAGAGTGTAAGTACGGAACTTATAGAGCGCACTTACAAGTGACGTCATTAGTGAGTATAGTGCGCTCCCTGTCTAGCACAATGACAATATAACCACTTGACTGCTCATCCTTTACCCCACGCGACGAAAAGGGTACATAATTTTCAGCATAATCTTTTTCGAGCGGGCCAATCCTAGGCGCGAATAGAATGAATGACTATTGAGTCTTCAATCACAAGCCGCCATTCGAAACCAAAATCTTTAAATTATTTAAATTGGCTCTGCCTATAATATCAGCCAATTTAAAAAAAAATTCCAGTATGTGTAATATGTATTTAATTATATCCTTCGCAAAGTCTGTTATTTGTAACAAATGAAACAGGAAATAAGCCTATTCTTGTAATGATTCAAGACCTAAGCAAAAGCATGTATTTTTTAATAATAGGCTTGCGTTTGGCCGCCAACTCGCCTGATGTTAAGCGATGATGCGGTCTACGATGGAGCACGCTTGCCTAGAAGAAACCAAAAAAATATGATACAATTAACTTTATGTTCCGCAGTTCCGCATGTCAGTGCTGCTGGCGCGCGAGGAACAAGCTAAGCGTGCGGAGGAAAAGGCCAACAGCCCACTGCTACACAAGCTGCTCAACGGTGACGTCACCAAGGTACTAACACACTTACTTCTCACTTTAATGCAGGGACCACATTATCACACAAATGTTCGTGTCCGGTCGGGATGTCACGATAAATACTTCGTATTTGGTAATTGGCGAACGTCTTATCCTACTTACTTGTTACTTGTGTAGCGGGCATTTTCCGCAACTAGGCCATTCATTGGCCCATTTTGCGTCACCCGGCTGCAGCTAATTCAGCCACCCGGTCTCCTCCAGGAAAGCCAGCAGCTCGCTTGTGCCGGCGCAGGCTTCCCAGAGCGTCCTCGGATCCGAGGATAGTGTTTCGTTGTTCTGCCATGCTGCTGCACTCCAGCAGCAAATTTGCGACCGTTTTTTTTTTTTTTTTTTTAATGCCATGGGTGGCAAACAAGCAGACGGGCTGCCTGATGGAAAGCAGTCACCGTCGCCTATGGATACTTGTAACACCCGTGGCATCACAAATACGTTGCCGACCCTTTAGAACTCGATTAACTCGCCTTTTGAAGAACCCCATGTTGTAGCTTCTCGGAAACACCGAAGAAGGTAGCTCATTCCACATTTTGCAGGTAAGAGGCAAGAAGGATCGTGTGAAACGCACAGTGTGCGATTTCCACTGATCTATTATGTGTGGATGAGCCTTCAGGCGGTGGCGGCTAGTGCGATGGTAAAACCGCGACGCCGGCATCAGATCAAATCATCATTCCGTTTCATCAGTCTCCAGACACCCTCTACATCGAGGACTGTCTGTAACGCTAATTTTAATAAGGTGTTTGTTTAAAAGGCAATTGTGACAACCCCAACAATTTGCCGGAGTTTGTCACGTTTGAGATTCAACAATCTACGATAATATCTCGGATTGAGTTCCGGGTAAGCTTCCCTTGATTGTCTATAGTTTTTAGTACTTATTGTTTGTTGAAAGTCTTATCCACATTTGCTTCAACTTAAATGTCATTCTGAAAAAAACTAGATTCCATTGTAAAACCCTTTGAATTGCTCTAAAATTTACCGACAGCACGTAAATAAGCATTCATGTTAATTTGAATAGGTACTTCAGAAACAACCCGGCTACACTTGTTGCGACAGTGTCAATATTCGCCGAATTCCGATAGTGTAGACGCAGCATTACCGCGTCATAGGTCACCCGCGTACTGGCGATCAGTGTAGCCAGCGGCAACACTGATCGCCAGTACGCGGGTGACCGTCGTCAGAATCGCGCTTATTCCCGGAGGAAGGGGCTCTAATGGCTCCGAAACCGGTCGATCGTCTCGACCGATAAAACATCATCGTGAGTGCAAGCCGGTCTTATAATAATTTAAAACATTGTCCCCACCTATGATTATGTATGATTTATGTAACAAAGATCCACTTGTTTCCAGTCGAACCTGAGCATTCACTCGCTGGACTTCAAGCCAGACACTGGATCAGTGTTCGATGTGTCTGGCTCCGAAGAGGAGACGGCGCGGGAGGTTCACAGCTCGCGGCAAGATGTCTCCGAGCGGGAGCCCGAACCCGACAGCGACGCCGAGCGACTCTCGCCGCTGCTGACGCAACCCGCCGCTAACGGGGTCAGTGACCTCCTCGCTCCAACCTGAAGCTATGAGTCCGTGAGACGTGACGGGGACCAAAGCCTTACCCATGACTTTTAACTAGGCTTTCCTTAGCTTCTGCTTATTCAAGTTTGATGGCCTAGAACGGAAGAGCATTGTTAGTTGTTACGCAATTTTTTTTTATATATCCTACTAATATTATAAACGCGAAAGTTTGTATGTATGGATGTTTGTTCCTCTTTCACGCAAAAAACTACCGAATGGATTTTAATGAAAGATTACAATAATATAGCTTATACATTAGAATAACACATAGGCTATAACGGGTTGTAGTAGCGAGACCGAAGGCCGAGCTCTACGCGTACGAAGTAGTGGGTTTCAGCTAGTATATAATAGTAGACAAACAAGCGACGGGCCACCCGATGGTAAGTAGTCACCGTCGCCTATGGACACCTACAATACCCGGGGCATTGGCGGTGCGTTGTCTACCTGTGAGCACTCTATTCACTCTTCGCTTGAAGCAATTGAGGTTATATTTTGGAGGAAAAAACGGGTAGTAAGCCATTCCACAACTTACAGGTGCGTGGCAGAAACAATCGATCAAATCGAACAGTGCGAGACTTCCACGCATTTATCTTCTTTCGGAACAAACGACGGTGTGGTCGATCCTAGACGTGGTATTATTAAAAATGTCAAATTTCCGAATGTGTATGCCTATACAGTGTTACACGGAAAAGACTTACTAAGCCGAAAGGCCGAAATTATCAACTGTTCCGTAGAAAACGGTCTTTCGTATTCTACAAAATGTATGGAAAAGATTATATTTTTTTCCGGTAGCCGATTTCATAGTTAGTCCCATAGTAAAAGTAATACGATAATGATATGATAAGTTCTATTTGGCTTAGTACACATTTTCGAAGTTTTTTTTATTTATTTATGAAATGGAAAATATTTTTTTGTAGCAAACGTGGAACATTTTGACGTAACCCTGTATTTGTCTAAAGATAAAAATGAGTCCACTATATCAGCAGTCTAGCTAGCCCCTACAATACTGACGTCACATCACATCCACAGATAATAAAGACGGTGTCATCGTGCGCGCGCTCGCCGCCACTCGTGACGGACGAAGCAGAAACTGAAGCCGTCGCAGGCGCAGAGACTGAAGCGGAACGCAGCGCTTTAAGGCTGTCAGCGCCGCATCTCGCACACATTGATGATACCGACACTGACGAGCCCGACCAACGCGACTGTATGTACACACACACCTACATATATCACACACACTAGTATTATGATTTAAGACGTACAGGACGGGCATTGGCTTGGGGTGCAGCGTAGAAATGTGAACTTTATGTCGTGTCACATAGATACAGTAAAAAGGAAAATCACATTACACGTATAACGGACTCTTAACCGTGACGAGCATTGTTTTAATACGATTTTTTAGCATCGTTTGTATCTAAATTATTTTCCCCAACAACTGCAATAACATTGTAAAAATGTAAATAAAAACCACAAATTCTGTTTGCTCTCTAGGTTTTTGAATGTAAGACTGTAGCAAGTTCCTGATATAATTCATTGAAAGTACTTATTATTTGTGGTGACATTTGTATTGTATTGTTTTTAATTGCTTGACAAACTTCTTTTTTTAAATTAATTAATTTGAATAATTTTTTCAATCTAAGTTATTGCAACTGTCAGAGCAAATAAATGCTAGTACATAACAATGTAAAAAATCTTGGAAATCGATTTTAACTTTTTTATGGTGGCCAGGCTAAGCGTATGACCACAGCTCACCTGATGTTAAGTGACAGTGTGGTCGAAGACGGTAAACAGTCCTAACCACCAATGGGATCTGGCTATTACGTGCCGTACTTTTAATTATTGTTTTATCGATATGAAACTTTGCAAGTAAATGTAATTCGGATGACAATACAATAATTTGGTACCATCGAACTGATCTGATGATGGAGCCAGGAGGTGGAAGTGGAACTCTTCAATAGGTAATTAGCCGTTTCTACTCTAAAACGCTACACGTCATTGTGAGGTGTGATTGTGCCAGATACAATACAAAATCTTTACAGGGGCCTTACGACTAGTTGTTTAAAGCAATCCAGTTTAGGCGATGTAAAAATGTTGCGCTACCGCAAACCGTATCTGCGCGCGTTAAGGTTCACATTCGCGTGATTTTCCAAACTGCGCGGTTTTAACGTTAGTTTGATACCGCGTTAGCAGTTAACCGTAAGGCCCTGGTCACAAACATGATCTTGTTTGTAATTTAAAATTCTGCTGTATGTTACACTACATAGGGCTTACATTTCTATGCCCATCAAGATTTAAGCCCGGTGTAATGTATATCAAACTTAAAGTTTTAGGTAACAAACTGTGAGTGTATGTCGTATAACGTATGGTCCACATATCGTGTACTCAAATATGTCACTGAAAATTCTACTCTATGTGAGCCTATATGGAACTCACATTTCAATGCACGGTCGAGTTAATACAATGTGGCATGCCAATAATCTACCTTTTAAGTGTATTAAACTAACGGTGAATTGAACTAATAGAGAATCTCTACCGCCAGGAAGATCACTGTTGAACATATGTCATGATTGTGTAGTGTATTTTCAAGTAATTTCCTACAGTGTCGATCATGCTTGTTTGCGATAAATTGCGTTTTAGCAACATCTCATTGAAACTATCCAAATAAGAGATTTTCCTACATTTCCTACGAGTAGTTACAACAACAAAATTTTACTGCGAAATTTACGGTAACTTTCAAATCGGTGGCACTTCTGAATCCTTGTACTGAATAGGACTGACATTTCGTCAGATCTGCTGCAAACATGTCGTTTGATAGGATTACCATAAGTCCGGATTTGTCTAGACATGTTGTTTTTAGACCTATGTCCGGCTTTGTAATTCGTCCGGCTTTTTAGGTTGAGCGATGTAATACGAGTAAATCTTGATTAACGTCTCCCTAAAAACAGAGCAAAAATCTTTTAAAAATTAACAAACATACTAAAATGTTTGGACTTTTATCGAAATATCTGGCTTTATGTCAGGACTTTTCAAATTTTGATATGGCAACCCTAATTCCAACGCAATATCACTGAAAGCAAAATCTATCAGTGAGCGAGAGCCCTAAGTTACCGTCTCTTTCGTTCCCATCATAGTATCGAGTTGAGCGAAAGTGACGATTATAAATGTTACCCTATGTTCGAGGACGTTCCACTAGTTCCCGTCCCTTTAGTTCTATATCGAGAAAGAGAGACACATGACCGAGTACGCGCCCTAATATTCCCGTCTCTTTCGTTCCCACCTCAATATCGTTGAGAGCGAGAGCGACAGACACACGCGCCATGTTGTGTGAGGCCAGCCGGGCCGGCCGTAGAGCCGTGTGTTCAGTATGTGTGCGTGCAGCGGGCGGCGCGGGCGCACGCGACGCGGACTCGTGCCGCGAGGAGGACTCGGACTATTTCACGCCCGAGGACACGCACACCACCATACTCACCGCGCCCAGACGACAGAAGCTCGCCGTAAGTCGGACTCCACACCGCACCGTCTGCACTACTCGTTGCCAGAGAGCCTACAAAACTATCGGACGACATCGACACTAATAACAATAAAGTTAGATGGAAATTGGAATTTATGATTTGCATCTTATCAACCCATTCAGTCTGGAATGAGTATCGCTACAAAATTTTAAGCCGCACAATCTATAAACGCGGGAGTAAAAATCGACCGTGAATCGACATAATTTGTTTCCTTCTAGAGCAGTGGTTCCCAATTAGTTTTTATTGCGTAACACTTCAAGAAAGACCTCAAACTCGCGTACCGCTCGAGCTCGGCTCAAGCACACCTAATCCATTTGCAGTCCGGTCCGGTGCAGACGCTGCTTGTGAGGACCAGTAAAGTACACAATACTCAGCCTTTATTGCAGGAATGATAAATAAAAAATGAAATACTGGTACAGGAATACTGACAATATTATCTTAGTCAAGATATAGCCGCGTGTCGCGTACCCCTAGGCGTGGTTCCGTCCCACGTGGTTCTGGCGGGAAATTAATAAGGTACTTATCTGCACCGTGAGCGTTCTTATTAAATGGCTACTTCATTGCATCTCCCACGGTATATCACCAGCTCCAAGGCATAATAGGCACCACTGATAGCCCCATACCCAATCAATGAACTATTGTCATCTAAATGGCGTCAAATGTAAACGAATGTAATGTAATGTAATCTACTCTAAGTTTAGATTGTTTTGACCATATTTTGTTTTGTGTGCCAATAAACTAAATAAATAAATTGATTTTTCGATCAGGTACATAAATATTATATTTACTTGCTCTATTTATCATGTCGAGTGCCACCAATGGCACGCGTGGCATTGGTTCACCATCAAGGGCGGATCTAGCTTTGTTGGCAGGGGGGTCACATAGTCCTCTGGTCAAGTCACAAAAAGTTATAATTCAAAGTTATATGATTATTTACGGGATATTTACCGTGGTAAGGTTGTGGAATGAGCTCCCGATATTTCGGCGCAGTTACATGCATCATGTTCACGGGAAGACTGAAGAATGATGTTCACGGGAAGATTGAAGAATGCGGGTGGTTGGTCGAACAGTTAAAAAGTTAGGTGCAGACATAACGATCTACCCTCTTTCTTAGTCTTTCTTTAGTGAACAACCGTGATAGTATAAAACAGAGTTATAATTGAATTTTTATATTAATTTGTGGTCCACCTAGGTCCTGGAGCCAGCCCAGGGGGGTTCATGACCCCCCTGACCCCCATCCCTGGATCCGCCCTTGTTCACCATCGCTGGTGTAGGGTTTAGGAGGCTCTCTGTCAACAAATTATTAGTAGCGTGCGTCATCTTTGTGTTGGTTTATTTTATTTGGCGCTGTGTCTTTAATTTGCACTTTCATTGTCATTCAACCAGTAGATATAGCCACTCATTTGTGTTTACTTCTGCTATCATGGGACACAGATTAGTAACGGTTCCTATGACCTATCTTTGGATATAAACCCTTACCCCCTTATTAGGAGTAGTCTTGGAATAGTTACGCCGTGTTTTGTCTTTTTCTCTCTTTAAAATTTTGAACTCGATCGAAAAAGACAAAAGGCGGTGTAAAGTTTGCGCAGACGAAAGATTTTTTGTGCACAAGCTTGAAACACGTGTGAGAGAGAAACTGGATCTATACGAATGAAGTAACTGATCACACAGAAACTTTATAGGACCGTCTATTCCCGATTGCCACCACTATATCCGCCGTCACTGGTGGCCAATGGTGAATGTTTTCGCTCTCGATCCCCAACAGTGGTTGCAATCGAGACGTATTCCCGATAAGACAGTCTAGATATTAAAAGACAACTATTGACTAAAGTGTAGGTCCTGTAGGTATCAGTTTATATTATTTTGTATTGAATATAATGTTACCGGCTGACGGTGGACAAGACAATATTTAATATAACGTATTGATACGTTTAATCAGGATTTGTCATAGTTTCAATATAACAATATCTTGTTATTATCCACCTGCTAGTGAGGTGGCTTTTTTGCGACATTGTAAGCGGATCCGTTTTTATTTGACATAGATATAATTTAATGATTTGTGTTTTATTTGATGACGTATATAGTAGTTTGAGCGACATCACATATACGATAGTATCCCGGATTGTTTGACCCAGTTACTGTTGCGTGTGTGAACTCGCTCACCCTACGATATGAGTCATACTGAGAAAAAAACGGATTCACTAAAAACGGCCCCGTAAATAATTTCTGTGTGAACAAGTTGAGAGCGAAAAAAAAACCCCCGGTCTAAAGTTTGCTATCTGCGCAAGCTCTTAGAAAATAAAGCTGTCTATAATTTGCTCAAACGCATTCATCAATAACAGCATCGATAATAAAAGAGACGAAATGTTAAAATTACCCAGCAGGCGTAGCACGGGCCGTGGATATACTGTCTTTCCACCGTTTTTATCCCGCGAGAAAAATACAAACGTATCCATATTCTAGCTTTGTCGCGTCTAGGCGTGGATAAAAACGGTGGAAAGACAATTTATCCACAACCCATGCTAGGCCTGCTGGATATGTTAGAGCTGAATACCTGCACATGGATGTGGAAATACACTGCGCTTGTTAGTTCACTTACCGCCCGGTGAGGTGGTACTGGAACTTATTCACATCCGTGTTCCAGGAACCAACCAACAACGGAGAATGCACGCCGCAGCGCTGGGCCCTGCCGCATCACGTCACTTCGCTACCTGGTATGTTATAAACGTTTTAAAATCCCTTATTAAATCTTTAAAACAGAGAAAACTGCTAGTGGTGTCATCAAACATTCATTTGCTATTGATATAATATTCTATAGGGTTATAAAAATTGCAACTTCAATTTGCAAATACATATCTTTGTAATGGATAAAACTAAGATGTCTTCTCGTTCAGTGATCATCATCATTTCAGCCATAGGAAGTCCACTGCTGGACATAGGCCTCCCCCCATCGATCTCCAAAAGAGCCGGTTGGAAGCGGCCTGCATCCAGCGTTTCCCTGCGGTCTCTTTTAGGTAGTCTGTCCATCTAGTGGGACGTCTTACGCTACGCTTACCGATCCGTGGTCTTCATTCAAGAACCTGTAGGCCCCATCGGCCATCTGTTCTGAGGGCTATGCTCGTAGTTTCTCCACGAGATCGAATGAGAAATGAGATACGTAGACAAACGAAAGTTACCGACATAGCCCACCGGGACCGCCCAAGTTGTAGTGGCAGTAGGCAGGGCACATAGCACGCAGAACAGATGGTTCAGTGATCCCATTGATATAAAAATGTTCTAATGATTTGTGAAGAAAATCATGGAAAAAATTATAAATTCGTTTCTTGGTAACAAAAAAGCTACAGGATTACTCATAGTTTTAGAACATTCAGTGATCGCAACAATATGTTCAAATGATTCATAAACAAGCTGAACAAAATTGCAGTTTTCAAAAAGCTAGTCGATGGCTTTATCCTTTTGAATGGTGTTCTGCGGTGCAGGTACACCGCTGTCGCAGTCGAGCGTGCGTTCCTCTGGAGACTCGTATAGCTCGTCGTCCTCCACGCGCCAGCTACTGGCGCCGCGCGCGCCGCGCTCCGCCTGCTAGCGCCCTCGCTACGGACACTAAGGAAAGTCCGGACTTCAGCAATAATTAGACAACTACGGGCCTGGGATAGAACAAAAAAACAAATCTCTTTTCATGTTGCGCAAAACCGACATTTTTTGTGTTTCGCCCCTGCAGTCACCGCATGCGCCTGTTTACCATTTAGCCAAAAAAGGTCAAGAAATAATAAGCTGTAAACTTGTTTACACCTTTATTTTGACATTTTAAAACTTGACTCAAAGGTCTCATAAAATCTCGTGTCGACGTCTTATAGTGCCAACAGACGTGTGAATTTGATACGCCGCACCGCCGCCCGTCTGACCAACGGGAGACAAAGAGTGAGAAAAATATATTCTGTGGCATGTTGTAGTTATGTGGTATGCACAAGTCAACCTAAATTGGCAAAAAATAATCGCCAACGTACGAATGACCTCGTCGTAGATTCTGTGCGACATGGTTACTAAGAACTTGGTCAAAGTGGAACCACATCTGTCTTATTCTCTTTAGTTTGTTGCCTAAGAATGGAACTCCTTGCCATCCTTGTTTCCTGAGTTCTACAATGTAGGTATCTTCAAGGCTTGAGTGAATAGATTTCTTCTAGACCGACATGTTTTAGTCATCAACGACAATGTTGACCTTACATTATGTTTTGTATGGCTAAGCGCTGCGCACTCTCCGCGCTCTATCTTAAAAACTTTTTTTTTTAATAATGATAATTTTATGCTCTATTCTTTTTTTTATAATAGATTCAAATATCATTAAATCCATAGGAAGCGAAATACTTGCGAAAAAACTATTTTTGTGACCTTTGACCTCGAATATTTTAAGTGGACCTGAGATTTTTGAGAAAACTTTTAGAATGACAAAATAAATATTTATACAAGTTTACAGCTTATTATCTCACAGTCCGAGGTGTTTGCCTGGGCTAATATTGACAATCTAAATAAAAGTTAATTGTACATATTGTGTGCTTCTGCACCCAAACACACTGCCCTATACTCCATTTCTGTTGGTTAGTTCAGACTATCAATCATACTAAAATATGAAAGAAGCGCGGAGCGAGCGCAAGGCAACGCATTGCATCCAATTTGCAGTCTGCAGCTTTGGCGCTGTCATACTGGCCTTTCGACCCAGAATGCGCCGATTATTTAACCTTATAAGTAAAAATGCACTGACAGAAACTTTGTTATTGGTCAAGTTATAATTTAATGACTTATTTCTACACTTTCAGAAGTAGTCTATCTTTATAAGTAATCATATTGCTAGCGTTCAGTTAAAGACCAACTGCTTTTATATTACATACATACATACATTATCAGCCATTAAATGTCCACTGCTGAACAAGGCCTCCCTCTTAGAGAGGGGTGTTGCCATAATCCCCACGCTTGGCAGGCGGCTTGGAGATCGCAGTACGTTCACCGTGGTACGAATAGGACGCTGCTGCCCATCCTCCGGTGGTTCTGGTCGCAGTTTTAGGACATACCCGGGCTTTTATATTATTCCCAGATAATTGTTAATTTTAAGCTTTTTTTCCTAAATCCGTCCTAGTTGTATATTCTCGCCTATGTGTCTCCGCCTAATAATGTTTTCAAACAGGGTATTTGACTGTATGATATGGTTCATGCTGGTGTTATCCTACAAAATTATTTTTAAACATAAATTACAAAAAAAAAAAAACAAGATTGGTTCACTAGTTATATATATAAACCTTCCTTGAAAATGTATCTAACTGATGGTGAAAACCGCATCAAAATCCATTGCGTGGTTTAGGAGTTAACAGCCATACAGACGCGGAAAGTGACTTCAAATTATACTATGTAGAGAAGAGATGTAGAGAAGAGATAATAGAAATATGATAATAGAAATATGATAAAGAGGAAAGATTTATATGTAAGTATGTAACGAATTGGCTCAAAAAGTACTAGACCGATTTTAATTTTTTTTCACCATTTGAATGCTACATTATCACTGATTAATATAGGCTATTTTAATAGGCTATATAACTATACCCGTGCGGAGCCGGGGCGGACCGCTAGTTATGATATACTAGACAATTTGAGATGGTTTCATAAAAACAGTCAAATACCCTATTATGGAGATTACCAAACAACACCAAATTGTCATTGATATAACACACATTCTTTACTACAGTATATTGGAATCAGAGTTGTAGTTTCACTTAGTTATGATCATGAATTTACCTTACTTGTATATACCAACAGGCCTAGCACGGGCCATGGACAAATTGTCTTTCCACCGTTTTTATCCCGCGAGAAAAAGACAAACGTATCTATATTCTAGCTTTGTCGCGTCTAGGCGTGGATAAAAACGGTGGAAAGACAATTTATCCACAGCCCATGCTAGGCCTGCAGCATGATTTAGAAGGCAAGCTATGTTTTTATAGTAGGTAAGTTACAAAACTTGTAGAAAAGATATATTTCTTGTTATTTATACTTAAGTGCTAAATATATTAGGTGTGGGCTGTATTACTATATTGATAGAAACTATATAAAGTAGCTAACAAATGATGGATTTGGTTGATGGACCAGAAAATTTTCCCATTCTCTTGTTGGCTGGACCGAGGTCCGTCAACTAAATCCATCACATCTGTTAGCTGCAGTAGCTAACAGACGAGGGATTTGGTTGATGGTTTGTTAAGTAACTTAACATAGCAATAAAACACCATTCAAATAAAGTATCTCTGAATTAGGCTATATAGACTGACACCACATTCCTTCAAAATTATGTTGAATCTCAAGTCATGAGTGCATCTAGTATTCATTAAGATGTATTAGCAATAAGCAGTATTTATAAATAAATATATAGACTACACATTTTGTATTTTCTTTCCAGTAATACCTGAAAATGTTTACACCTTGTATAAATATTATATAATTTTATTATGATTATGTGCTTATTATTATAATTTATAGAGTAAAATCTAAAATAAATCAGTTCCAAGATATTTACAACTTATTTGAGAATATAATCTACTCTATCAGTAACAATAATGGTTCCTAACTAAACAATGTATACATTAATAATAAATGACCAATAAAATAAGCAGCAAAAAATGTCTGTGATAAAAATAGATTTAGCTTTGGTTTGGCTTTTCCCGCATTCGTGTTATCACTTCATAGTGGTCATTAGATTGGGTTGCTGCATTGTAATGATCTTTCAATTGTGAGTTCTTAGTAGTGGCTGCCCCGTTTTTCTTCATAGCGTGTCTTTTGGCAGCATAAGCAGACATCCGGGTGAGCCTCGCTTGTCTCTGCTCAGGACTTTCCTGTGATAGTCTCTTAGCTGCATAAGCTGACATTCGAGCCAGGCGCTTGGCTCTTTGCTCACTCGTTTCACTGGCTAATCTTTTCGCCGCATACTCCGACATGCGCTTTAGTCTGGTAGCGCGCTGTACTGGCGTCTCGTTTGCCAATCTTTGAGCTGCGTACGCCGACATTTTAGCCAAACGTGACGCTCGTTCTTCAGAAGACTCGGATTTGTCCTTTTTAGTTATCAAAAGGGGGTCTAGATTTGACTCTGAAGTGGGTGACTCGTTTGCCTGCCAATTACTTTCATTGCCGGGCACCGATAAGCTTTCTGCCTTCACGACATGATAAGGCGTCTGCACATAATCTAGACTAAAGTTCGCTGCGGTAACAGATGAATCTACATCATCGACACGTTCCGTTTTTATATTAGAAATAGAAACCCATTGGTCGTTGGCTTTCGCTATCACCAATTTCTTCCATGTGTCTGACGAACTGGGATCACCCATATTGATTGTTTAGAGATAAGGATATCCACAGGATCATATTACGTATTCTGAAAAGTCTGTTTACACGATTTTATCGCCGAAATCACATAAAGATATTCTTTTGCGTTTTTAACTTTTTTATAATAATCAATCCCATTTGATTGATTTAGGCGAAGCGAATGAATGAAATGAACGAAAGTCTAAGCAAGCAACCACAGCAAGCAACTATGCTATGACATGAATGAATGATAAATTTTAATATTTTTTCGCTCTTCTGACAGGCCAAAACTTTTTAGACCATACCGCCTCGTTATCCATATTTTATTGATAAAGTTGGTAAAATAATTAATATCCGATTATTTTTATCAATATTTCAAGGTTACGGTTTTTACGCAAGGAAGTTTCATAACTTGGGTTATGAAACGACCTTTATGACCGTTTATGATACGTAGGCGAATTTCGTTCGGAAAACCCAGAAAACCTCACTGGTTGTGGCTGGTGATGTTGAATGACTTTAGAAGCGGAAGGTGACTCTACGGTGTACGGAACGCCTTACAATAAAATATCAGTGATCCCGGTAATCCCTCCCTCGATTTTAGGAAGTTGGCAGCATTGAATTGATATTTTTGTAAATGTGTTTGTGAGTTGTCAAAAGTTGGCACAAAATCCATCTGTTTTATTTTCGCGTAAATCTATTTTGGCTAGCTTATATTTCAAGAGATATTCAGGTAAATAATGTTAATTGTATAATACCAAGAAATGTTTCCAGTAGTATTCCACAAATATAATAAGAAGTCTATGCCATCATTACCAAAAAATCGTAAATTAGGCAAAGAGTTTGTGATGGTTGCCCTTAGCTTTTTTTACTTACAATTTATGTCTAAAATTGTCTTCCAATTACCTTATGACCTCTAATTGAGACGTTTTTTCAGAGGTAATAGAAAAAGGGAGGATTTGAGAATACCCTTCTTGAAACATAATGGTGTAATCGTCGTTCCAACTGGTGGTGTATTATTTTCCTGTTTGAATAAAGAAACTAAGATGGACAGCGTACCGGAGTCGCCGGTGAAGGCTGCGCCTCTCTTGGAAAGCGAGGCGTGTTTCGAGAGCGAGACAGACTACTCTAGCATCAGGGGAAAGGTACATGTATAAACAATTATTTGTTTACTAACTAACTTACTCAAATTCCCGCGAAAACTGCTGCAACTGTTTGATATTTTAGTCTGCTATGGTGCAATAACATAAATACCTGCTATGGTGCAATAACATATAAATACTCGCATAAAAACATGTTAACAAACTATGTAAACAGAAACCTTTCAATCTTATTATATAAATTACAATAAATCCACTCTCACATTACAATAGAACTCTTTATTATTTATAAAATTAGAACCTGCAACAGGACTCAATAGGGATTGAATTTTTATTTTGTATTTTAGTGTACAACCGAAAATTTATTTCTAAGGAACTGAAAAGCAACTTTTCTTAAATTGTCTCTACGGGGAATGTGTCTCTGGGGAATAAATAATTTGAAATAAGAATTCAATGTTATTGTTTGTGATGAAATTAATTTTTTTGTACAGAATTTTATCTATTTTTTTTTTACTTTATCTAATCCCGAAAAGGTTATTGGGCTATATCCACCACGCTGGCCCAGTTGCGGGTTGGTGAATTCACATACGCCATTGAATTCCTTGTCCGTATGTACACAGGTTTCCTCACGATGTTTTCCTTCACTGAAAAGCCAGTGGTATGAAAATCCGTACATAAACTCCAAAGAGCTCATTGGTACGAGCCCAGGGTTTGAGCCCGTGACCTCACTTTCAAGTCTAACGGTATCCAAAATAAGCTACCACAGCCACTCTCTGATAATTAGTAATAAGTAATAATTAAGGCTTTTTTTTTCATTGATATGCCTTTGTACTTAAACAAATAAAAAATACTATCCGTACATCTACACATACAAAGTTCTTCCTTTTATTTTATCTACTTTTGGCCACCAAATCACTTGATGGCCAAATTATATATATGTTCTCCCAAGAAAACCGATACTTAATCCATTATATCTTTATATCAAACTAGCTGTGTCTCACGGTTAAACTCGCGAATGAAAATTGCCTCAAAAGATCTTGCAGAAAGTTGGAAAATTTCAGAAAACTTAACGACGATTTTAACTTTGCCCGTTTGACAGTTCTAAGACAGGACAACGTCTGTCGGGTCAGCTAGCATAAATAATTAATATTGGCCAGCATTTTGAGAACAGTGCCAACAATGGTTGCAGTTTATCAGATTAGTTTTACATTTTAGTTCGTATATATAATATATATTTTTTTACTGTAAATTTTTTTTCTGGGCAAGTTCCTTTAATAACTAAACAAAATACAAACTAAAACTACAAATACAGTTAGACTGCCCATAGACCTATGAAGGTCTAAAGACAATCCAAATGCTCAAGCCCACTACCAGTTGGCAGCATACCCAGCTTGCTGGCGGCATTACCACTTTGAATGGCAATGCTTATGTGTTGAGCCAGAAACACGCCAGCATTTAATATAATTGATATTGGCTTTTAGTACTTTTAGGTTTTTAATTAGTTTTTTCATTGCAGATGATATTAGTGAGCCCAAATGCAGATGAGTATGAACTACTGCGCAAACAACTACTGGAGCGACTAGATGCGGGCAATGGAGAGATCATTTATGACATTGGACAAGGAGAGGGTAAGGCGTAATTACATTACAACTCTAATTAGCCTGCTTTTTAATCATGTTAGCATAACAGCTTATAGTGATAGTAGCCCAGTGGCTTGTGCGCACTGAATCAGGCGCTTTAGTGAAACAAGTTTTTTTCAAAGACATGAATTTGGGCCCTCTTATTCTGTCGCCTGGGTCACGTGCCCCTGTTTGCAATGGTGTGATCTATGATGTTAAAGGAGACTTATAACAGATAATGCCCTTGGTTTTCCCAATTCTGCTCATATCTATGGACATTCCACCTGAGCAAATACAATTCCTACCTATTTAACATTTATAAACAATAGGCCATTATGTAATATTTATTTAAATACCAGAAACCTTCAAAATATTTAATACTAGCTGCGCCCTGCGGTTTCACCCGCGTAGTGATAAAAAATGGTGATGATGATGAAAAGTAGCTTATATGTCACTGGCTCTTGAAATACACTCATGCAAAAAATCAGGTTGATCCGTTGATCCGTCGCATCGTGAAAGAAGAACAAACATCCATACATCTATACATACAAACTTTCGCGTTTATAATATTAGTAGGATTATTAATGTGAATCATGATAAAGAAATGTAATCATTGCAATAGTACTGCAGTCCAGTATGGTATAGCTATCTGTATACATAATCATTATTACTAGACAGTATTGCATACGTGTTGTAATAGCACCAACTGATTATGCATGCAGATAAACACAGTTCGTTGATTGCAACCTAAGATGATTAGAAATGAAAATATAGATAGAATATAATTAACGCTTTATTATTATGTACAGCTATTTATTTAAACAATTAATTTTAAAGTTTTTTACATTAATAATAATAAAAAATTACATATATAATGTAAATGTAAAAAACTAGGGTGCCGCTGGCAGCGGGGCAGGCCCCCAAGCTACCGTTGGTCAGGGTTGCAGAGTATCCAACCTCCTAACTATGTACACCATGTCAAGGATTACCGCCTTCTGCATCTGACCCTTGACCCAAACATCTATCTATAAGGCCGTTCACCAAAACGACTATCAAGACTATGTTCGTGGAGTCTTTATTATTATTACTTTTAGCCTGTTTTGTCCCACTGCAGGGCAAAGGCCTCCATATTTTGTCTCTATATTTTTTATCGCATACTCGTATATATCCCCATTGGAGCACCAACTCGCCTGTTCGATAGCGGCTATGTAATCAAGGATGAAGCATGGAGACTTAGAGGATATCTATTCACAATTACCTTGAAATACCTTGATAATATATCATCATTTCAGCCATAGGACGTCCACTGCTGGAAATTGGCCTCCCCCATCGATCTCCTAAAGGGCCGGTTGGAAGCGGCCTACATCCAGCGTTTCCCTGCGGTCTCTTTTAGGTCATCTATCCATCTTGTGGGTGGACGTCCTAATCTGTGCTTATTTAAAGAGTGTAACGTTGTATTGTCAGACGGTCGCGGGCTCACGGAGGACGAGTTCAGCGCCTCGCTCGCCACGCTGCAGTCGCTGGTGAGCGGAGAGCGCGTGTCCTGCGTGGAACTGCGCCGCTTGGAGACCGGCGCGGGGCACATGGGCCAGTACCTGCTGCGCACGGAGCTCGACCACACAGACTTCATGGAGATCAGGTACCTACACTCAATATTATAGCATCCTCCTCCTCCTCAGTTCGTTTGCTCAATGCTGAGCGTCGTGATGCTCCCAATCTTTTGTACTTTGGCGACAAATCTGCTTCCATCTCTGACGGCCTCCAGCCTGGCACATCGCGTCAGAGATGTTCGTGCCGAGCTCTTTTGACACTTGGTCGGTCCATCTTGTTGGGCTACGCTCCCTGGGTCTTTTTCCTTCTATTTTGCCGGTCAATATTAACTTCTCCAGGTTGTCGGAGGGCTTTCGGGCGATGTGTCCGAAATACTGCAGCACCCTATGCAGACAAATGCTCGAGAGTCTCTTTGTAAGTTTTGGTTCATTAAAGATTGAGACATTTGTTCTACGAGCAGTCCACGGAATACTTAGCATGCGTCGCCAGCACCACATTTCAAAAGAGTCGATGCGTCGTCGGTCAGCAGATTATAGCTTAAACATGTATAAATTTAACATTTTAATAATCTCCCTATCATTGGCGGATCCAGCATGGGGGGGGCATGGAGGCCATGCCCCAAAACACCTAGCAATTCCATACATTCGACTCAGTTTTTCGATTTGATTCAGGTGCACTTTTACTCAGTATACTCATATACATACCCTCCCAAAATGAAATCCTGGATCCACCCCTGCCCCCTATAAAAAGAACTGATAATCTTTCAAGCGGCTGAACAGATTTTCTTGAATCATAGCCAAGAACACTCTCGATCAAGTAACCTTTCAAACAAAATTACTTAATCAAAATCAATTCACGTAAAATTATAACATCTCTATGTTTGCGTCAGGGGTTAAAAACATGCCTATGTGCTTTTTGTATGTTTTTGTACTTGTTTAGCTTTCCTGTCTCGTTTATGTAATTATTGGTGTAAACAAAAGAGTTTATCTTATGTGATGCGTGAACAAACCAAATGCCTAACTCGAGGGGCTTACTGGTAGCTATTGACTGGTTCACTGGTTCCTTTGATGATGTTATAATTGATTTGGACTGTAATATTTTTTTTTAAATATATACAAATATAGTAGAAGTAGATTAAAATCGACTTAATTTTTTTTTACATATTTAAAAGTTAAGTAATAAAATTGCGTTAAAAACTGTGTGTCCATATGGAGCATACACAAATTGATTTATATATATTTTTATTTGCACATATGGTCACCTGACCCCAAACTAAGCAAAGCTTGTAATATGCCTGCCAGAGACTGATATACATACATACATACATAGATAGTTTTAAAAACATACTTAAATAGATATTAACACCTTTTTACACAATATGTAGATTAGGAGTAAAAAAAAACTGGAGGTTATCGGCCGATCTAGCCTGACTTGTATATTGGTAGCTAGTTAGATAGAAATAAGCTTATGAGACACGTTTCCTCTCCCCAGGGTAGCAGTAGTAGGCAACGTGGACGCTGGTAAATCGACACTCCTGGGAGTTCTGACGCACGGTGAGCTGGACAACGGGCGCGGGTACGCGCGCCAGAGGCTCTTCCGACACAAACATGAGATGGAGAGCGGCCGGACCTCTTCCGTGGGGAATGACATACTGGGCTTTGATAACTTGGGTGAGTTATTTGGAGCTTGGTAAATGTGGTAGCCTGGGTGAATGTGTTTGGTAGCCTGAGTAAGTGTGGTTGGTATTACCACACAGCGTCCTAGCATGTAACTTAACTTGTAACTTGAGTAACAGTAGCAGGAAAAACGCGGGGAAATCGCCACTATTGACAGTTCTAATTCATGGTTAAGGGGCCTGGAATAAACATATCTTGTCCGGGATCATTCAGTGTGTTTCTTAACCTAGTTCAATGTGTTTTATGTTCTGTTCTGGCTGATTGTATTTGTAATCCTGATTGCGTGTGTTTCGTTTCCTGACCTAGTTGTGTGTGTTTGCCGACCTAGTTGTGTGTGTTTGCCGACCTAGTTGTATGTATTTGCCGACCTAGTTGTATGTGTTTGCCAACCTAGTTGTATGTATTTGCCGACCTAGTTGTATGTGTTTGCCAACCTAGTTGTATGTGTTTGCCGACTTAGTTGTATGTGTTTGCCGACCTAGTTGTATGTGTTTGCCAACCTAGTTGTATGTGTTTGCCGACTTAGTTGTATGTATTTGCTGACCTAGTTGTATGTGTTTGCCGACCTAGTTGTATGTGTTTGCCGACTTAGTTGTATGTGTTTGCCGACCTAGTTGTGTGTGTTTGCCGACCTAGTAGTGTGTGTTTGCTGACCTAGTTGTGTGTGTTTGCTGACCTGCTTGAGTTTCAACGTAAATGGTTTATAACTCGTAACGTTATTTCCCAGGTAACGTGGTAAACAAGCCGGACCACGGCACGCTGGACTGGGTGAAGATATGTGAGAAGTCTTCCAAGGTCATAACGTTCATAGACCTCGCGGGGCACGAGCGGTATCTTAAAACTACGGTGTTCGGGATGACGGGACACGCGCCTGACTTCGGGATGCTGATGGTGAGACATACACTGTTATAATATGTTAACTAGCGACCCTCCCCAACTTCACACCAGTATAAGTTTTATTATAAACTTATGTGATAAATTAGATAGATAGATAGAAAGAAACTCTTTATTGTGTACACCAGAAATAAATATCACAAACAGATAGAAAACACCTACCAGGTAGTGCCACAATTGGCGGCCTTATCGCTAAAAGCCTTATCTAATTTATGGTGAAAACCGCATCAAAATCCGTTGCTGGTTTAAGAGTTTAACGGATATATAGACAGACAGACGCGGAAAAGGACTTTATTTTATACTATGTAGAGATGCCATCGAGATATAATACCTATAGAGTCACAAACTGGCAAAAATAATGTCCGAACAAAAACTCGGCATGCTACGCATTGCGCCGATTTTTTCGTTAGTTGTAAGGCAACCACGGTCTGACTGCAACGCCGCGTGATGCAAGGTCTACGATGACATAGCGGACAAGCGACGTTGAACACTGTACAAGCGACATAATGTCTAAATTGGAGTACATGTGGCATTGCGAACTATATACATAATTGATGTCTAGGTATGTACAACGACGCTCAGACTATTTTTGACTGTTTTCACTTTGTGATTGTGACTCTATAGGTATTGTATCTCCATGAGAGATACAATACCTATAGATTGAGAGATGAGATGCACACCAGTGGTTCTTCACTGTTTGTCTTTTTTAGGGTTCTGTACCCAAATGGTGTTAACGAAACTATCACTAAGCCTACGTTGTCTGTCCTTTGTGATGGCCATTCCTTCTAAAACATAACCTCCTCTATCTTCCACAGATAGGCGCCAACGCAGGCATAGTAGGCATGACGAAAGAGCACCTCGGGCTGGCCCTAGCTCTCTCAGTCCCAGTCTTCGTAGTAGTGACCAAGATAGACATGTGTCCGCCTAACGTACTGCAGGACAACTTGAAGCTCCTGATTAGGATCCTGAAGTCTTCGGGTTGCAGGAAGGTCCCAGTCATGGTGAAAACCAAGGATGACGTCATTGTTAGCGCTACCAATTTTGTTTCTCAGAGGTAAGTTACGAAGTAAATTATTCAGTTATTTCGTAGGCAAAACTAAGGGGCTTGTTTAGAAACATAATTCATACCGAGATAGCAGCGTCCGGTGACATCGAACTACCAGGTGTCAGGTATCTGATGATTTAGTGGTCACACGCGGTCCTACAAGCGATAAAAAAAAACTGACTTTCTTCAGTCTTCCCGTGAATATGGTGCATGTACCTGCGTCGAAATATCGGGATATATTGCCCCATCCCCAACCTTATCACGATTAATATCCCGTTGATAACTATATACATTTGTAAAATGAGGTATCACCACATATCTGTATCAGTTTAGATGCCGCAAGTTTACCTACTTTGCGTGCATATTTTCGATCTTAAGCTGGATCCAACTGAATTCCGTTCAATCTCCGTCGTCATAGCAGTAGCACGCCAGACGTCAATACAAAAATGTAAATCGTGCTATAGTAGTAAACTAAAACCCTTTGAAACCAGTTGGCTTTGCAAATACAGTTACCACTAAATGTTGTACGCGCAACATACAATGAATGCGGCACTCTGGATTTTTATACGATTTGGTGTGCTTGCGGCTTCTTAACTTGATAAAAATCTGTGCATGACCACCTGACGCTGGAGTCAACTGGAATGCTGCGGTTTGGTCCATTTACCAGTTATGTTAGAAATACATTGTTCTATTTTTTTTTTGTAAAAATTTTCATGACTGTGGAGTCAATGTCCTTTTGTCGTAATATTAAACATGTTTATATAGTATTAAAAGCGTCAAACAAGTCATTAAAAGCGTCACAGTCACAGTCAAGCAAAGTAAGTCACGGTCAAGGCAAACTCATACCCCTGTAAAGTGGTGGAGATTTACATGAGGGTCCTATGGAGTTTTGGAAACAACACGAAATATGTTTCCACACTCCACACTCGAGCACGTTTACGAGCGTACTTTTTTCTAGAGATTATGGTATTACCAATGTTTTGTGTTGCAGGCTATGTCCAATATTCCAAGTGTCGAACGTGTCTGGTGAGAACCTGGACTTGCTGACGATGTTCCTCAACCTGCTGAAGACGCGCATGCCCTCGCAGGACGACAAGCCCGCTGAGTTCCAGATTGACGACACTTACTCTGTGCCGGTAACTATACTACTAATGTTATAACTATGTACATTGTGTGATCATAGGCATGACATGTGTCCTACTGTTTAATTTATTACAAACTAGCGACCCGACCCGGGCGGGCGGGTCGCTAGTTTGTAATTAAACACTAGTTATATGTATAAACCTTCCGTGAAAATGTATCTTATCTGATGGTGAAAACCGCATCAAAATCCGTTGTGTGGTTTAGGAGGAGTTAGCGGCCATACAGACAGACGCGGAAAGCGACTTCAATTTATACTATGTAGAGATAACCGGCTTAGCAATGAATATAACTAAATACATTACACACACTGGAAAAATAATTTAAATTGGCTGATAAATCTCTGGGATACGAGTGCTTAAAGTTTTAGGTGGGGATGGAGAGGGGATGCTCTATCCCTTTCTCGCAAAGCGTGTGTTAGTATAGCATTTGTATGGCGCACCTGAGGCGTGACGTCACGTCTCAGTATAGTGCGCTCTCTGTCTAGCGTGAAATTAAAATGCTTATACCTTATTTATTTATGAACTAATTTTAATTTTGTTTTTGTTGATGTGCTCTATTTATAATCAGCTTCTATATGAGGTAATAAAAAAAAAATGGACTAAGGCTTCGCTATCCGTAGATAATGGTGCCCCGGACTGTCAGTAACTATAGTAAACGCATTACCATCTGAGTCGTCAGGTCATAAATCAATTGTCTGTCTATCTCGCTCGCACCCACATGTCATAAATGTCTATCTCGCTCGCACTTACAGGTTTTATGGTATGACGTTTATGGCCCTACGACTCAGTTGGTAATGCGGTGACTATAGCAATCTATATTATGATAATGTATTATAATCCACCACTGTCTTCCAGGGAGTGGGTACTGTAGTGTCCGGCACGACAATGGCCGGAGTGATCAGACTAAACGACAACCTGCTGCTGGGCCCGGACCCGCTCGGCCGCTTCCAGCCAATCACTGTAAAGAGTATCCACAGGAAACGCATGCCCGTGCCGGAGGTGCGCGGTGGTCAGACCGCTAGCTTCGCGCTCAAGAAGGTGTGTAGGTGTTATTTCCTTTTATTTCTGAAAGAATTGTGACTTCGAACATCTTGTGCATTTGCCAGTGTATTTTAAAGTTTTAGTAAATATAGTTAACCAAGTCTTTGTCACAGTCAAGCAAAGAAGCCACGGTTATGTCTATGTCCTACGGAGTCCTACCCTAGTAAAGTGGTGAAGACTTTACTAGTGGCTTGTATGGAGTTTTGGAAATACGAAAAGACATGTTCCACCTCTTTATAGCACTTGTCCACTCACATGGATTGTTCACGCACACTTAAATATTAACACATTAACACTCGAAAATGCACAAGTTTAGGAAAATAATACTATGAGGCAACGTGTCTTTTCACATTGGCGCGCGCCAAATCAGTCGTGTTTATTAAAACGTTGTGATCAAACTGAAATTCAACCTGCAGCTGAGTCCATGCCCACTCGTTTCTAATGCATCACATTTTGTAGCAGAGATTTAATTTTAACAAATTTTCTAGGAATAGTATAAGTGTCCTTATATTTTTATTGTGTTCCAGATAAAGCGTTCCCAGATACGCAAGGGGATGGTGATGGTATCCCCGGCATTGAACCCGCAAGCGTGCTGGCAGTTCGAGGGAGAGATCTTGGTGCTGCACCACCCTACCACCATCTCCTCGCGCTACCAGGCCATGGGTATGTAGCATGGATGTTTGCAATGTTGCTCATTCCTCTTCTGAAATAACTTGTCATTGCAAAAGAGGAATAAAACCACTCGACAAGATAGAACATCCTACAAAACCTGTTCCAAATTTTTTTAAATGTCATGAAATGTTATAAAGACGAACTAATGTAGACAATAAGGATCTGATGATGATGTATCAATGTTTGTTGCAGTGCACTGCGGCAGCATCCGGCAGACAGCGTCGATCCTGTCGATGTCTCGCGACTGCTTGCGCACCGGGGACAAGGCGCTCGTGCGATTCCGCTTCATCAAGCATCCCGAGTATCTCAAGCGAGGACAGCGGATGGTGAGAAGCACATACAACATACAAAGGATACTGGAAACTGTAGAGCATGTGCTGTGGCATTGTGAAGCCACTGAAGAAACTAGAATCGCTACTGGCTCCATTCCTTAAACTAAACAGCCCTAAAACTGTTGCCATTCTCTTCTTACGTACTGAAATATGTAGAAGCATATAGTTTCGTTCTATCAGACTAGTTTAGTTCCTTTCGTCCAGATTTGTAACTGAATTTTCATAACCAGCTAATGGTACATCTGACTTTATGACAATCTCAGCCATTTGCATGTGTATGTCATTGATGACGTCACTGTACGGCGCTTACCAAAGGTCCCGGCTGGTTTGGATGGTTGGTGGACATCATCATCATCATCATTTCAGCCATATGACGTCCACTGCTAGACATAGGCCTCCCCCATCGATCTCCAAAAGGGCCGGTTGGAAGCGGCCTGCATCCAGCGTTTCTCTGCAGTCTCTTTTAATCATCACATCAATTCGCAAAAATGACAATTTGTTTTGTTTGTCAGGTGTTCCGGGAGGGTAGAACGAAAGCCGTGGGCAATGTCCTACGACCAGAGTTTGCAGTGAAGCCCGTGCCGCGCGCGCCGCACGCCAACAACGCGCGGCAACACGCGCGTAACAACACGCCACACACTGCGACTATCGACGGAGAGAAGACTGTCGTACGTAGTTTTTTTTACACTGTATTATCAGAGTAAAGGACATTGGGAAAGATTTACCACACTATATATGAGGCACTAGCAAGATTTGCATAAAGGGTAGTCCACTAAAAACTTTCAATATGACAGCAAAAAATGTTGTCATTACAAAAGTTTCTTTTGAGATGTTGATCGTAATGCGTATAGAGAAATTATGAGTTTTTTAAAAAATCATCTTGAAATCTATGAATGTAAAATAATACAAAGTCGATTGTGTAGTTATCGAGTCTTTCTATAAGTAGAGCTTGTGCTTTGGCCTCAGTTCTACCTCCCTACGTGATCCCTTACACTTTTAAAGCATAAACTTATTATACAATGTTTAAACTGATAAGAGGCTCCCTAAAAAAAAACTGTCTGAATCATGAGCAATTGTTTGGATGTGTTGTTCTTGTTAGGGGTTGAAATCCAGTGACTTTAGTTCTGGTGATCTCTCATTTTGGAGACCTCGCTCCAGTACATAAATCAGTAAAATTTTTGTTTTGCAGGTAGAGGAGGATGTGACAGCAACTGATTCACCCTTCGAGGTGTCGGCGGACAAGCGGGGCGCAGCGGCGGGCGGCGGCGGCGCGGGCGCAGGTGCGCGTGGGGGCCGCCGCCCGCGACGTCGGCATGTGAAACCGCCGGACCAGCCAGCGGTCGTAGCCAACTAGACCATCACTACTAGCCGCCTGCCACGTGGGAGGCGGGAGTTGACGCAATCATTCTCCTCACAAGGGGAGCGTTGACCTATTCCTCTTTTCAGCAACCTCTACGTTGTTTGTAGTGGTGGAGGGAAATGTGAACTGTGTATCATGTTACATCCAGCAGAATGTTTAATACATAACAGAAGAGTGTTGTGTTTCTGTCTTGTAACACGATATACTATGCACAAGCTACTTCAGCGCCACCTCCATGGATACAAACGTTAAGCCTACATGCTGTACTACACTGGTCAAACAGTTTCGTTTATGGTGAGCTCCCCATGTTTCAATCACAGCAGCTAGGCAT
The DNA here is from genome assembly GCA_932305915.1 of Agriopis marginaria. Classification (NCBI taxonomy): domain Eukaryota; kingdom Metazoa; phylum Arthropoda; class Insecta; order Lepidoptera; family Geometridae; genus Agriopis; species Agriopis marginaria. The sequence continues at coordinate 2,290,175 of OW029919.1, forward strand.
TAAGGAAAGTACAATTGGAATATAACGCCTATAGTATGTTTAAGTAGAAATATACCTCATTTATTTGTAATGCGTACTCTATTCAGTACCATTGTGAGAGGTTACATATTTTTTTGAATTTTTAATATTCTCATAGCTGTACATTGGCCGTTTTGAATCTAAACTTTCATGTCTACATGTAATATTTTTACATATTTTATTAGAAAATAGTTTTTGACTAGCTCAAATCTCATGTCTTATATTCTGTTGTGATTTAGAATTTATGAATGTCATTCGCAGGGATACTTTCACTGAAAATTTATATTGATTTGTTATTTGGATTGGACAATTTATTTAAAAAAAATATGCCTATTTTTGTTCTTTATTACGGATGTGGCACAGGAATGGTATTATAATGTTTGGACATTTTGCAATAATAGTGAAGGCTAGCTGCACTTATCCATATCAATATTTCAGTATTTTGATATTTACCAAGATTGTGATTTACATAGTTTAAGTAAAAGAATATTTTTATTGATTTGATTTTCAAAATAAAGATTAGTTCAAAATTAATCCTAGTTTTATTTCAACAGTCTAATTATCTAAACACTCGTAAAAAGTATTGCTGTATGTTGTTTAAAATTACAGTTTCACTTTTTTATTTGTTTCTTGGCATCTTCAATACCTTCTCTAATGTTTTGATTGAATTTCTTCAAAAATGAAGTTAATCTATTGACTTGCTGCGGATCCATTTCAGATAGTTTTTCTTTTCCTCTGTAGAATACCGACACTGCGAGTTGTGCCGCTCTTCGCACAGGGTATGATTCTGCAATCCTTTGCACAAGATGTTCATTATTTGCTAGGTACTTGAACAAGGCGCGGATGGGCATTTTAGTTGTTACTTGAATGAAGTTTCAAATGAGCACATATTCCGATACTTCTGCAAAAGCTCTCTTTTCAGTCTCAACTGAGTTCGCAGGATTTCAAACTGCTTCAGTTGATCTTGTTTGTTGTACTCAATTCCGGTGAGACGCTTAATCTAGAAGAAAAAATCTTAGATAATTATGATGCCAAACATGTAACAGTGTTGGGTGTTGGCCAAAGATAACAACAACTGACTTGAGATCTGGCAGCGTCCAACTTCTTTTGTAATTCGAGCACCTTTATACTGCACTCTTGAGATTCCCTCGCTTTAGCAGATGTGTCATGATAGTCTCTCTCCACACTGCAACACAATGTAATGATTGGTGTTTGATCTTATGAAAATCGCAAAAACTATACAGGACTAATTACTAAAAATACCTTCGGATTATTTCGTACACAATCGGTAAGAAATCTACGTCTACATCTTGCACTGATAACGGGCTAAAATTGTGTTGATCTGAGTGATCGGTGTTATTCTCCATTAGTATGAATATGTTGTTTTACTAAGCAGAAATTCACTGTATCTTTTAGCATTACTTTACTACATAGAATTAATGTAACAGAAAAAAACCACTTGCCTAATTATCTAATAATGCGTGCAGTATAGCGATTTTAGGAGAGAAAACGATTTTGTTTTTTTTTTTCTAAAAAGAATGATGTCCAGTGACAGCTGTGACAGGGAAATTTTTTTCGCCTGTCGGGCAGCCTAAAGTATTTAAGGCTATACCGCCTGCAGTGACAGTGAAGTCTTGCTGTTATATTTTTTTATTTGATGATTATCGATAGTCGTTAAGTCGGAAAGCGCCGTCGCGCAGGGTGGATTTCCATATAAAATTTACGAAAGTGCTTTTTGCGATGTGTCCCGGCCTGCTGGCTAACAATATTATGAATAAAAAAATTCACAAGGCAAGTGTCTTTATTATCTAGACAAAATACAAGCTAACACTAACACTACAAAAACAGTTAGACTGTCCATAAACCGATGAAGGTTTAAAGACAATCGAAATGCTCAAGCCCACTATCAGTTGGCTTGGTAGCGTACCCATGTTTGCATGTTTTTGAATGTGATGTTTATATAATAATATCTTGCAAACGTGCAAAGACAAAATTCTCTCACAAGAAAAAAAAAAGTTCTGACAGCTTAGCTGACTGACACTGACACTGATTAGTAATTTCATTTCATGTTTGTGTTCAGTTCTGTGATGTGAATTTATTCACAGAATTTATTCTTCTAATTTCCAACGAGGTGTATTGTATTTTTATATATTTTATGTTATGTTAATTGAGGGAATTAATTATCAAAATGGATGAGGTAGCAAGACTAGAACATCTTTCCCTTGTTTCCAAAGTCTGCACAGAATTAGACAATCACTTGGGATTGAATGACAAAGATTTAGGTAAGTTTTGTGATCATAAAACGCACAATTTCGTGTTCTCAATGTAGCTTTGTAATTAATAAAAAATTAAAGTAAAGACAAGCACATCGAACATGCTAGCGTTATACTTTAATCCATTATTGTTTATTTCAGCTGAATTCATCATAGACATAGCGGATAAGAATCCTGCATTTGACGCGTTCAAAAAGGCTCTCGTCGAAAATGGAGCTGAGTTTTCAGACTCCTTCATGACGAATTTGCTGCGAATTATACAGCACATGAAACCTACAACAACTGAATCAATTAAAAACGACACAGATGAAACTAGTAAAAATCCACTAGCATCTAAGTTTCCTGGGTTAGCTATACGAAATGAGAAACCTCCCAAGTTTTCTTCAGACGAGGCTAGCAGTGATGAGGAGGATGACAAAAAACCGAAAAGAGTTACTTCCAAAGACATATTCAAAGAGGAGAAAATAAAAGGTAGTGATGATATTGTTGACCAAGCAATGGCAGAGCTTGAAGCTCTTGCTCCATCAAAAGGAGTTACGAAACAAGAAACTAGCAAGGAGGAGAAAAAAGAAGATAGGGTGAAGAAAAGAGAGAGAAGCCGTAGCAGAGATAGGAAAGACAGGATGAAAAAGCGAGAAGGCTCTAGAGATAGACGAAGTCGAAGAAGCAGAAGCAGACATAGGAGCCGGAGCAGAGATCGCCGCAGCAGAAGCAGAAACCGGAGTAGAGATAGAAGAAGCCGAAGTCATGATAGAGATAGGAAACTGGGATCTAGAAGCCGCCATCAACGATCTAGGTCTCGAGATAGGCACAGAAGGTCGCGATCCAAACACAGGTCCAGGTCCAGAGGTAGAATGTCACCTTCTAGAGATCGCGAAGAGAAGAGATTTGGAGATTATGGGAAAAAATTGAGAAAAAAAAGTCCTGAGGTTGAAATGAGTGATGATCCAGAACCTGGAAAGGTATGTGCTATACTGTTATACTATCTAACAACTTGCTGTGCCCCAAGGTTTCACCAGGGTAGACATTTCTTGAGGGTAAAAAGTATTGTATAGTCACTCCCCAGCTCTCCAAGGTTTTTCTACCCACTGAGAACTTGCCGTGCTGGAAAGACTATAATTTTTTATTTATTTGTTGTTCATAATGTTGGGTATTATAGACCAAAGGGGTCTATACAAGTAGTTTTTGAGATTTAGTGATTAGCCAGTCAGTCAGTGCCCTTTTATAAATAAAGTTTTTTTTTTGCTTAACCTGTCTTATCCCACTTAAATATAGATTTGGTTCAGGTTATAAATCATTTATGCTTGGAAAAAGGTTAATCAACTTCTCTTGTTAACATTTTCAGATCTACAATGGTCGTGTGGCCAACATTGTGCCCTTTGGTTGCTTCGTGCTGATCGAGGGTGTGAGGAAGAAGTGGGAGGGGCTGGTGCATATCTCGCAGCTGCGGGCCGAAGGACGGGTCACTAACGTGGCTGAGGTTGTCAACAGAGGTGATAAGGTTAAGGTGAGGCTATTCTCTAGGACAGACTGACAAAAAAAAATTTATCAAAGGATTTCAATTTCAATTCATTTTTGTCCCAGTTCACAGAGTTCAATACGGTGCAGTAATATAATTCTTACAGTCTCTAAATTCACAGTATGCACAGTTCGGTTAATTAATTTAATCTAATATTATAGTATTTATTAATAATTAATTAGTATTTATATATTATAATAATATAGTATTTATTAATAATTAATTAGTATTTATATATTATAATAATATAGTATTTATTAATATAATTAGTGTAAATGAATAGCCTGTGGAATGTAATATAATAAATAACCAACTTCAATGTAATATAAATTGATAACCTATAGTAAAATTTTTGACCTAAAAGTCAAAAATTTACAAAACTATGTACCTACATTTAGTTAATACTAAATGTAGGTACATAGTTTTGTAATTTGGTCTTAACAATTGACCATGAGCCTAACGAAAATTAAAAAAAACTAAACTCTTCATTCCATAATATGTTTTTTTTATAACATTGTTATATAATTTAACAGCTTGTTTTAGAAATAAAGATTATTATTTGTTAAGAAAAATGTGAAAAGATTATAACTTGCAGTTATTGCAGAAAATTGTGCAATATAGTCTATATAATACAGATTACTCCTAAATATTTTTTTCTTGCACATATGATGTAATATTTTTTGTTAATCAACATGACTGTAAAATATTCCTGCACAATATTGAGCAATTTTGTATTCTAATGTACATATTTGTTCAGGCCCATACATATAGTCAGCATTTTCCTTTATATCTTTCGAAGTGTAGTGCTTTGTGGAAAATACTCTTTACACATTGTTAATGATAATTTTAATTGTTTCAGATTAAAGTGCTATCCATAACGGGGCAGAAAGTATCTCTCACGATGAAGGATGTATGTCAGGACACTGGAAAAGATCTGAATCCCACTTCTCATGCTCATTTGGAGGTAAGTGTATCATGGGCATTCAGTGAAATATTAAAAGAAAATGTTTTTATTCAGCTTTTTACATGTTATTGCAGCTGTCAGAGCAAATAAATACTTTGACCGAACATAATAATTTGATTCAGTTGAAGAATTTTGTCTGCATAACAATTTATATCTGTTCATGTAATTTTTACTATAGCTTATTGTATTTCCATATTCCTTAGCTTTAATATGATTTTAGGCGGAGCGCGAGGGCCGTAATCCCGACAGACCGCCGCCCGTGGCGACAGTGTTGGCGGGGCTGCAGGGCGGGCTCGACCCTGACGAGGAGTCCAGCCGAAACCGCGTCACCAGGATATCCAGCCCCGAGCGCTGGGAGATCAAGCAGGTACAAGCATTATTATAATACTGACTGGGCAGGACTCATGGTTAGGCCTGATGGTGGTAAGTGAAGTCCTGACAGAGTTATTAGTTTAGAAGATATTGTTACCAAGAGAAGAAAATATTTTGTGTATATTGTCAAAATCTAAACCAAAGTTTCTCATCCCACAGATGATATCATCTGGCGTCATCGACAAGAGCGAACTACCGGAATTTGACGAAGAGACCGGTCTACTGCCGAAAGACGAAGATGGGGAGGCTGACATCGAAATAGAATTGGTAGAAGACGAGCCCCCTTTCTTACAAGGCCACGGGCGCGCCTTACACGACCTATCTCCTGTGAGGATAGTGAAGAACCCAGATGGTTCCCTTGCCCAAGCTGCTATGATGCAGTCGGCGCTGGCTAAAGAGAGAAGAGAACAGAAGATGATTCAGAGAGAGCAAGAAATGGAAAGTCTACCGACTGGTTTGAATAAAAACTGGATAGATCCATTGCCAGAGACTGATGGACGAGCATTGGCAGCCAACGTAAGAGGAACAGGTATCGCGCCGCAAGACTTACCCGAATGGAAAAAGCATGTGATTGGAGGAAAGAAATCATCTTTTGGAAAGAAGACGAACTTGTCGCTTTTGGAGCAGAGGCAGTCACTGCCTATTTACAAACTTAGAGATGAATTGACAAAGGTAATTATGATTTCAATTTGCTTAGATCTATAATCGTATTCCGCATTTTACCCTGAATTTTGAATTCCGAGTTGAGGTTTGTTTGTGTGTTTTTTACTTCTGTTAAATCATGCTAGTATATTGGAGTTTGGAGGGATCCAAGTAAACGAAATTGCTATTTAACTAATTTTGAAGTCCGTTTTTTTCATTGAGAATTATTTGTTTTTGTTTTTACTCTGCACTAGCGACCCGCCCGCCCGGCTTCGCACGGGTGTAATTTACGTGCGAATCCGGGGTGGGTCGCTTGTTAAATATAACTATAAACCTTCCGTGAAAAATTATCTAACTGATGGTGAAAACCGCATCAAAATCCGCTGCGTGGTTTAGAAGGAGTTAGCGGCCATACAGACAGACAGACGCGGAAAGTGACTTTAATTTATACTGAGTAGAGATTAGTTTTTCTAATATGGCAGTTATTGATCGTCTTTTACATTTCAGGCCGTAATGGACAACCAGATTCTGATAGTGATCGGCGAGACGGGGTCCGGTAAGACGACCCAGATCACACAGTACCTGGCCGCGTGCGGGCTCACGGCGCGCGGGAAGGTGGCCTGCACGCAGCCGCGCCGAGTCGCCGCCATGTCCGTCGCTAAACGAGTCGCGGAGGAGTTCGGATGCAGGCTCGGCCAAGAGGTCGGATACACTATACGTTTCGAGGATTGTACGAGCCCTGAGACTGTTATCAAGTGAGTTTTATTTGGCTCTTTTTTATTATTCAGTATATAGCATCCGTTTGACCGCCAATTTGTCTGGTGTTAAACGATGATGCGGTCTACGATGGAGCACGCTTGTCTAGAAGAACCCAATTCACTCTAGATTTCCATACAATTCGGTGTTTTTGGTAAGTTTCTTCATGATTTTATTGTGGAAACTGACGTGGATTTCATGACATTTTATTTATATTACACGGGAGTTACTCACGTAAGATTAAGCCGGTTACTTCGACTATAGTTTCAACCGCATTAGGCGGTGTTTTTCAAGGCTAAAAAATCTTTAAATCTTATTTTTTTTCTTATCCGGCTTAATCTTACGTGAGTAATTCCCGTGTAATATAAATAAAATGAGTTTCTTCATGAGTTTGGTTTTCCCATTCTGAAAACTGAACTGTATTTTCTTACTCATCATAATTATTATCATTCTTCACGCTAATATTGTAAATGGGAATTATCTCTGTATCTCTCTGTCTGTTTATTATCTTTCCTTAACTACCTAGACTAAGACTAGACTAGATGATAAAACTAGTCAGCAGACTTAATACACGCGCAGCGATACGGTGGTATCCGTGCGTAAACTTGACAAAACTAGAATATCGATACATCTCTAATTCTTGCGGGAAAAAAAAAGATTTAAGTAATTTTTATCACATATCATATCACATTTCAGAAGGCCTAGCACGACCTCCTAGTCTATAGGAGGTCTAAAGATCATAACTCATTGTTCCAACATTTTAATTTTCCTAAAAGCAAGGGCAAGGGTTTTTTCTTCTAGGCAAGCGTGTTCCATTCTAGACCGCAATATTGGCACAGGCTAGTAGGCGGTCTAACGCAAGCCTAATTTATTAAAATAAAAAATTAAAAAATACTTCATTTGTTTCTCAGATACATGACAGACGGAATGTTGCTCCGAGAATGCCTGATGGACCTCGATCTCAAAACCTACTCCGTGATAATGTTGGACGAGGCTCACGAACGCACCATACACACCGACGTACTCTTTGGCTTACTCAAGCAAGCCGTTCAAAAACGACCAGAACTTAAACTGATCGTAACATCAGCTACCCTGGACGCCGTGAAATTTTCACAGTACTTCTTTGAGGCTCCGATTTTCACCATCCCGGGTAGAACGTTCCCAGTCGAAGTTCTGTACACGAAGGAACCTGAGACGGATTATCTCGACGCCTCGCTTATTACAGTGATGCAGATACATTTGAGAGAGCCACCTGGAGATATCCTTTTGTTTCTCACTGGTCAAGAAGAAATTGATACTGCATGTGAGATATTGTATGAGAGAATGAAGTCTCTAGGCCCAGATGTGCCAGAGCTGATCATATTGCCAGTTTACTCTGCGTTGCCATCGGAGATGCAGACGAGGATATTCGAGCCGGCGCCGCCTGGCTCTCGGAAAGTGGTCATCGCTACAAACATCGCGGAAACGTCGCTAACTATAGATGGGATTTACTATGTAGTTGATCCAGGATTCGTTAAGCAGAAGGTTTATAATTCGAAGACGGGTATGGATTCCCTGGTCGTCACTCCTATATCACAGGTATGTCAAATACTACAATATTTTAATCAGCTAATTTGTTGTACAAAGTTTACTTTATAGTTTACTAGCTGCGCCCCACGGTTTCACCCGCGTAGTGATGAAAAATAGTGATGATGATGATGAAAAGTAGCCTGTGTCACTCTCTGGCTCTTCAACTATACCCATGCAAAAAATCAGGTCGATCCGTCGTTCCGTTGCAGCGTGAAAGAGGAACAAACATCCATACATCTATACATACAAACTTTTGCGTTTATAATATTAGTAGGATGTTATAAGGTAAGCTATACCGCCTTCGTGATTTTTTACGATCAAAACTGGCCTTACCTTGGTTATCTAATTGGATCTTGATCATCCCTGTAATCTATCTATATATACATACTAGCGGTCCGCCCCGGCTTCGCACGGGCATTATTGAAGTTTTAGTAAGGATCCCTAATTTTTGAAATTATAATATAGCCTATGTCACCCGGGGATAGTGTAGCTTCCCAACAGTGGAAGAATTTTTCAAATCGGTTCGTTGTTTCGGAACCTATTCAATGCAAACAAACAAACAATCAAATCTTTCCTCTTTATAATATTATAGTATAGATAAATGAATCCCTTGTTCACGCCACAACTTGAGAAACACTTTACCGATATCATTCATTTTTTTTTAAAAGCTTGCTTATTCCTTGTCGAAGATTCTTACAGAAAGAAAATTGGAAAATTTCAGAAAACTTCACGACGATTTTAACTTCGCGCGTTTGACATTTCTAAGACGGCAACGTCTGTCGGGTCAGCATCATAGCGAGCAGTTCATCATAGTTTTTTTGTTCGTTTCTTTTTTAGGGTTCCGTACCCGAAGGGTGTCGATGGACCCTATTACTAAGCCTACACTACACTGTCTGTCCTACCTAACCGTTATAGATATCCAGTTGAAATATTCCAGTTGGACAACAACCATATTTTTTAACCTATTTTTGTCCTTGTTCTAGTTTAAAAACGGTAATACGTACAAGCGTCAAAATTGGCATAATTATAGTACACACTCTAAAGTAAAACATCGAACAATAAAAATCGGCCAAGTGCGAGTCGAGGGCGCGCTAAACATTAAAGAAAACTTTTTTAGAATCCTCGGTTATACACATGGCCGGTGCTATTTTTCTTTTTGTACTGTAACATTCTGTTTATGTCACCCAGGCAGCGGCGAAACAGCGAGCGGGGCGCGCGGGTCGCACGGGCCCCGGTAAGTGCTACCGGCTGTACACTGAACGAGCCTACCGCGACGAGATGCTGCCGACTCCCGTGCCAGAAATACAGCGCACCAACCTCGCCACTACCGTGAGTAGTTTAACCGACTTCAAAAAAGAAGGAGGAGATTCTCAATACGATTCGTATTTTTAGCATTCTCGCCGCGACAAAACTTTGACGTCACTTTTTGTAGTGCGCGTACGTTACAAAGCTACGTTTATATATACGACAGTTTCTTTTTCAAACGATAAAATTAGTTCACAAAGTCGCGGCGCGCATGCTAGTTTTGCACGCATGGAAGGAACATTTTCAGTCAACACATTAGAGCAAATATCACTTATGTACATTTCCAATTAGCAATGATTCGCCGTTTATCACACAGTGACATCATGATCATCATCATTTCAGCCATAGGACGTCCACTGCTGGACATAGGCGTCCCCAATCAATCTCCAAAAGGGCCGGTTGGAAGCGGCCTGCATCGTTTCCCTGCGGTCTCTTAGGTTATCTGTCCATCTTGTGGGTGGGCGTCCTATGCTGCGCTTACCGGTCCGTGGTCTCCATACCAGAACCTTTCGGCCCCATCGGCCATCTGTTCTGCTTGATATGTGCCCTGGCCACTGCGACTTCAAATTGCTAATCCGGCACAGTGACATCATCATCATCATCAGCCGCCAGATGACGTCCACTGCTGAACATAGGCCTCCCCCTTTAACCTCCACACTGAACGACAGCCTGCCTTTTGCATCCAGTGGATGCGAACTCTCGCAATGTTTCGGCCCATCTAGTGGGAGGCCTCCCTACGCTGCGTGCTGCCCTACAATGACATAAATAAATTAAATTAATATTTTAATTCTGAAACATTTGTAGGTATTGCAACTGAAGACGATGGGCATCAATGATCTCCTCCACTTTGACTTCATGGACGCGCCGCCAGTGGAATCCCTCATCATGGCGTTGGAACAGCTGCATTCTCTGTCGGCGCTCGACGCAGAGGGGCTACTGACTAGGCTCGGTCGCAGGGTATGCGTTTCTTTTTTATTAATAAACTAGCGACCCGCCCGCCCGGCTTCGCACGGGTGTAATTTACGTGCGAAGCCGGGGCGGATCGCTAGTTATACATATAAACCATCCTCTTGAATCACTCTATCTATTAAAAAAACGCTTCAAAATCCGTTGCGTAGTTTTAAAGATTTAAGCATACATAGGGACGGACAGACAGCGACAGCGACTTTGTTTTATACTATGTAGTGATAGGCTTGCGTTTGACCGTCAACTCGCCTGATGTTAAGCGATGATGCGGTCTACGATGTAGCATGTATGATAAAAAACTGATAGACTTTGCGCTGATGCTTATTACCAAGAAGTTTAGTTTAAACTAGGGATTCGCTTCTGATGAGTTTCTTGGCACGTTTTTCAATGGACTCTATTGCCCCAAGCTGGTACTTTGCTCCCCCGACTAATCCGTGTCCGTATGATGACGGTGGTCAAATAGATCGCGTTTTTAGGTGCATAAGTGCGGGAGGGGGGGTGTTTCTGTACAGTGTACTAGCTGCACCCCGAGGTTTTACCCGCGGGAATTCCTTATAAGAGCAGCTATCTGCCAGTGAAAGTCCCGTCAAAATCGATCGAGCTGTTTCGGAGTCTATAGGGAACATACAGACACACACATCATCTTTTATATACATAAATTGATGCTCATACACTACACAACCTTGTGATGTTTTTCATGCGTGTAGCAAGTAGACATAGACATCATTTATTTGTGGCAAAAAAATACAATGTACAGTTTTAAAAAAAAAAATTAAATTTAAACAAATCTTAACTAGAGCTTATTATATTTTTTCGTTACAAACCTGTTTCGACTCAGCAAGATGCCGGTCGTAAACAACCGCGAGTTCTGTCCTTCCGTCTGAACTCAACACACTCATCATGTGGCTATTTTCTCTTACAGATGGCTGAGTTCCCCCTCGAACCGAATCTTTCGAAGATTCTGATAATGTCGGTGGCGCTCCAATGCTCCGATGAAATCCTTACAATCGTCTCCATGCTCAGTGTGCAGAATGTCTTCTACAGACCCAAGGACAAACAGGTAACATACACTTTACTCTCTAGTTTTTATTTCCAGTCTTAATTTGGTTCGAAATCATATTTATTCTGTAGTCGCAAAGTACTTAGAGCTGCCTATACTAACAGAGTTAGCTGACAGGAATTACTTAGGAGATTTAGAAAGAGCCAAAGAGCTAGAAGGACTAAGTAGGTTTTTATGCAATACTACAACCATAACGAACAATATGGTTAACTAGCGACCCGCCCGCCCGGCTTCGCACGGGTCTAATTTACGTGCCAAGCCGGGGCGGTTCGCTTGTTATATATATAAACCTTCCGTGAAAAATATCTAACTGATGGTGAAAACCGCATCAAAATCCGTTGCGTGGTTTAGGAAGAGTTAGCGGCCATACAGACAGACAGACGGGGAAAGTGACTTTAATTTAAACTATGTAGAGAAGAGAGAGAAGCTAGCCATAAATTGTAAACAGAGAAACACCTAGTTCCACCAAATTTTGTACAAACGGGTGAAAAGCTTCCTCTAGGTCTTAAAATATAATCTGCAATGGCTTATTTGGAATACTATAAACTGGCTTCCAGTGAAAGTAGGCCACTGCAGATATAATAATGTGATGGGGTCTAGTTGATTCTTCAGTGGAACTGTATGACTGTCATGCCACCTCCCAGACCATGGGGGCATCTGTTTGTGTGCCCACATTCCCCAAAACCTGCACATTGGGCAATCTTTGTGAAGCCAATGCTGCTACAGTTTCTGTGGCCTCCTACTGTTCAGAAATGGTATAGTGGTTACATTTCGAATCACTTACTCGAATAGAACAAGTAGAACTCGATACCAACACAATTAAAAAAAGCAAAGCATTGAAATGTGAACCCTGAACAGCAAAGAGGATAATTATCTTTGCTGAACAGTATGTTTCCATAACCCTTCCAACATGGCAACATCTATGCTGCCTTGCGCTCATAATGTTCATTCTTTGATAAACATCTATCTTTTTCTACTACAGGCCCTCGCGGACCAGAAGAAAGCCAAGTTCAACCAGCCAGAAGGCGATCACTTAACCCTTCTAGCCGTGTACAATAGCTGGCGAAACAACAAGTTCTCCAACGCGTGGTGCTACGAGAACTTCGTGCAGATACGGACGTTGAAGCGAGCTCAGGATGTCAGGAAACAACTCCTCGGGATCATGGACAGGCGAGTACAGGGTTGATGAACGGGTTGTTGCGAGGCCACTTATATCTTTCTCATTCAAGTGTCTGCAGGGCTTTATAGTTCCATGGTTCTAAAGTGTTATCGGGGTTTCGTGGCGCCAAAGTTTTATTAGCTCAAAGCTCAAGCTTCCTTGAGATTTCTTAGATCAATGTTTTAACCCAAGTGTCCTTAGGGTTTCATGGGGTCGTGGTCCTACAAGCTAAAAGCTAGTAAAAGGTAGCTCAACTATCCTCGGGCTTTCGAGGGTCCATGTCTTATTAGGTTGTCTTCGGAGTTTCGTGGCGACATTTTTTTAACCTATACTTTCCCACTGCTATAGGCAAAGGTCTGCTCCATCTCTTTACAGACACTGCGTTCACCCGCCAGATTTGACCAGTCTATTTGGAACGCGTCGAGGACATCGCGCCAGCATTTTCTCGTTCTGCCTTGTCTCGTCATTCGTCTGTTTTCAGGCACCCACTGTGTGCTCCTCTGGGCCTTTCTATCAGGGTGCATTCTGGCTACTTGCCCCGCTTAACTCCACATTAACTTGGCAGTTTTGATGCCATCATTGATTCCAGTAATTGATTGCATCGTCGTGTTTCGGATTTGGTCTGTCCCTTTGATTCTTAGGACGCTGCGCTCCATCGCTCTTTGACAAACCCCAAATTGACTGAGAATCAGTCAATGAATGGGTCTGGGCACTGTAAGTTGAGATGGGCAGGACGCACATGTAGATGAGTGTGCGCTTTAGTGCCAAGGAAGGTCGATCTTCATAAGTTCTATCATGGACCGGTAGCTTCTCCACTGACCTAGATGTAGGTCTGTGACCTCCTCCAAGCATTTTCGACGCGGAAGTTAATTTCTTTATCCTGCCGGTTGTTGAAGGAAACTACTTGGTTTTGCAAGTAGTAGTATTAACCCGTTGACCGTGGACTGTGAGCTTTTTTAAATACGGGGTGTAAGGGAAACACTCGAAAAAAAAAATATCAGCTGTTCTATAGAAAACGGTCATTGACAAAATGTATGGAACAGCTGATTTTTTTTCGCGATTTCTGGGTTGGTCCCATACTAAAATTGGTTCATAATGATGAGTACAATTACCTTCTTTTGGCTTCGAGAGTGTTCCCCTTACACCCTGTATACATTTATTTAAAAAACTCGTTTTCTTACATACTTGTTTTTTTCTATTACAGACACAAGTTAGATGTGGTGTCTGCCGGTAAGAACACGCCGCGAATCCAGAAGACGATCTGCTCTGGCTTCTTTAGAAACGCGGCCAAGAAGGACCCACAAGAGGGATATCGGACGTTGGTGGACAGCCAAGTAGTCTACATACATCCGAGTAGTGCACTGTTTAATAGACAGCCGGAATGGTATGTACTTTTTTGATTTTTCTTTTTGTAATATGTGGTTTTTGTAGTCTGCCTGGAAAAGTACAAACCAGTTTCAACCATCAAGTAGTAGTATGCAAACGTGACTGCTCTGCATAATAGCAATGTTTCCGAAGAAAAAGAGATTTAACAGCCAATATCTCGAGGCAACTGATAACTGATCATGTGATGAAATGTGTGTTTTTGTGTTGTTTCCAAATGTTTATAACATAATCCCCATGTGAAGTCTCCCCATTACCCGGGCGTGACTAGGACTTTACTGTGACAGACTTTGCTTGTCTTTGGATCTAGTTTGGTCTTCCAAAACTTAATTTGCGAAATAATTGAATATTCTATTATGCTTGACATTGGCTAAATAGACAAAATGCGTGGAGCCAAAAAGCAATTATTTTTTTCTGCAAAATTAGAATTACATTACAAAAATTTAAGTAATTTATGTAATGTACTGATTTACAGTATAATCTCACTAATCCGGCACCCTCCGCCCGCGCCTCCCTCGCCCCTCTACGCCCATGCGCTCCGTCGCCGCGTCGTCCTCTAGCAGTATAACATCAAAACTTATCACGTGCACGTGCTTACGTATTTAGCTGTTGTTTTGAAGTACATTATATTCTCTTTATGAAATGCTTTATTTAATTTATTGTGATTTTTTCTCTATAATCCAGTAATCCGAACATTCCAATAATCCGGCACCCTCTGGTTTTTAATAGTGCCGGATTAGTGAGATTATACTGTACTTCTAATTTTACAAAACAGTAAACAGTGCACTGTAATGTTGTCGTAAGAAGATTCGCACTGCTCTGCGGTGTACAATTTCAATTTTAATTTTTGAGTTTACTTACAACATACTAACTAGTCTCTTTATTACCAGGGTGATCTACCACGAGCTGGTACAAACAACCAAGGAGTACATGCGCGAAGTGACCACCATCGACCCCAAGTGGCTCGTCGAGTTTGCGCCCGCTTTCTTCAAGTTCTCCGACCCAACCAAACTGTCCAAGTTCAAGAAGAACCAACGCCTTGAACCGCTGTACAATAAATATGAAGAGCCGAACGCCTGGAGGATATCTAGAGTGCGGAGAAGGAGGAATTAGATGGTCAACATCAATGAGATGACAAATGCTGGTCATTTAATACAGGAGTTGCAGTTTCGTAATGATGACAAGACATTGGATGAAAAATAAAAATAAGTGAAGCTTCAAATAGCTATATTATGGACCATTATGCGAGGGATCATTCTAATACTACTGAATCCATATTTAAAATTAAAACATCAAGCATATAACATTTTGTTTAATTTTATATCTTCCAAGATGTATGCTTTATAGGGTTCCGTACCCAAAGAGTAAAAACGGAACCCTATTATTTGGAGTATTAATGTGTAATAATCGTGGATTATTATTAAGTGTTCATGGACGTGCTCGAGTGTGGCACAGTGAATAACGCGGTGAAACGTGTATTTTCGCCCAAAGCTCCATAGAAGCCTCTTGTAAAGTCTCCACCGCTTTACTAGTGCATGATTTTTATCGTCTCCTACTTTGTTTGACTGACTCACTAAACTTGTTTGACTACATTTAATTTTCATCAATGACCTGCGCATGCACACAGAGCATCATCACGAGCAAGCACGTAAGAGCAAAATCGCGCGCACTTTGTTTTAAAAAACCTCTATAAATTTCACCTTTATCATAATTTTCGGGAACCTTACCCGAAGACAGCGACCTTAATGCAGTTTTTTTATCTATAGTTTGTGCTATCGGATTAGTGGGCTGTATCTCTACATAGTATAAATTGAAGTCGCTTTCCGCGTCTGTCTGTATGGCCGCTAACTCCTCCAATCTTGATAATAATGTAATACTTGACATTAGCAAATGCACAAGAGTGCGACGCAAATACCCTCAATGACGAAAGAATTGAAAAAAAAAGTGTCAACTGTCATGTCAATGTCATTATTTTGTTCATGAGAATTTGTTTGCCGAAGAAAATCTGAAAAATTCTGAAATTGTGTGAAAATCTAAACTCTGTTTATCCAGACAAAATGAGATAAAATATTATTTAAAAAAAACTTTCGTTACAATAAAATTAGTTGCATCGATCATGTCACCCAAAGACTTCTTTTCGGAAATAGTGAGCGAGACTATAATTTTGGGGATTGATTCTCTGATATTGGGATATTGTATGCGACAACTGGGGAAATGCAAAAATCTCTTCAATGCTCTACAGGTGCGTATTAGGTATATCCTATTTTATATTGTAAATCAGCTGTGTTTAATGCCTCAGATCATTGTTGATGACTGCAATGTTATTGTTATTATTAGACTAGAAGTAGGCTTAGAACATCAATAATAAAAATGTGTCGTCCGTTCAATCTTAAAGAACCATATCAATACTGACCCGTTGTGAAAATGAACCGGTTTCTTTGACCCGTACAATCGATTAATAGATTTCAAACAAATTTTCGTGGTCAGAACCATAGGGCAAGGCTATGTTAATTTTAGCTTTTGTATGCTTTAAGGATGAATGTGGAACTGCAATGGCAATTTTTATTTAATATGAATTAAATAAAAATTGCTATTCCAGTTCCACATTCATCATCATTATTTAATTATTATTATTTTATTGATGATAGGCGAGCAGCTGATGTGTCTATATCACACAGTGTCCTTAAGATTATCTTCTAATTTTCAAAACAAAGAAAACAAAAGTGGGTAGCACATATATAATATATTATGTGCCAGGCTGCGCGCCCCAGGTATAGTTAGCATAAGTAGTTAGCAAAGAGAACACAATGTGAATAATACACTCACAAGCTCGCACGACTTGCATCTTGTGAGAGAAGTGTGCCAACAATACCGATTCCCAAATTCAAATTAAAAAAATTTAAATAATTAGTTTGTCAGAACATGGTAGGTACACATACATATAAAGCATACACATACATAGCATACATGGTCTTAAGAATGGTCTTAAGAACGTATCTCATGTCCTTGCCTGTTACAGTGTACAAATGTTAGTTTTTTAATAAATATTTTTTATTTGTAACTAAGACCGTGAACACTGTGGGCTGTATATATCGATGACGTCAATCCTCTCATCGGTGCTAACAGTATTAGCTGTTGACATGCTCACATCCATCACACCCTAAGTAAGACCTTCTTTGTCGATGGTAAGACTAAGTTACCTTTTATGTTATTTTAGGCAGCCCCAGTGTTGGACATAGATTCGACTTTGCACGAAGAAATCAACAAATACTCCAATGATGTAATCCCATATGTGGTGGTGCGGGGACTGGTCAAGCCGCTGGGAAGCCCTATCACTAGCAACTACAATAAGAGCGTCACAGGTGTTATTCAGAGGTAGAGTTGTCCTAAAGGATATAAATACCAATTAGCATTGGTCAAGGCCACATTGGTAAAAGAGAGTTCTTCAATAAATTACAAATTTCATATTATGTACTCGGTTTTTCATAAGTAGAAACTTTTAAATGGCCCCTTTGTCTCTAGCTAATTATTAACTCTGTTAATTAAGACCGTTAGTTTCTCTAAGATAATAAAAAATAAAATAAAATATTAAGTACGAGTTTGAGACAAGTTTGAAAAATAAACATTACTTTCAATGTGTACACATTGCAGGTTGACAATAAAAGAGCATGTGATAGCGCGAACATCTGCCGGCTTCTGGTCAGACCAGACGCGCACCATCAATGAAGTGTACAATGCCACTCCGTTTGTGCTGACAGACGGACACTACAGCATTGAGGTGGTTGACGCGCTAGCTGCTGAGCTTCTCGGTGAGATACTCCACCCATTACTTTAAAGTTCCATGCCTATGTAGGCATCTGCGGTCGCATGCTTCTTATCCATTTGACAATAGAATAACATTGCACCAATGAAGTAGTTTTGCTTCTTCTTTCGACTCTAATGTTTCGTAAACACTGTATTATTATTTAATTTTTTTTGGACAAAAATTTGGCCACCCCAATAGCTCTCTCCATGACTTCATTCAGGTCGTCTAGTGTGGAGGTTGTAGGACATGCTGCACAGTCCATCAATTTTGACATTTTCTGAGGGTACACACCACAAAGTCAAGTATTTTTGCTAAAATAAAATTAGCTACATTAGCCACATTGCTTAAAAAAAAATGGAGTATAAAATTAAAGAAACAAATCTAAAATGGTGCCTTGTACTTGCACATGTACTTAGTTTGGAGTCAGATGACCGTGTGTGCAAAAAGGCTCGAATTTTATTTATCTAAATATTTTTTTATTTATTGATACTAGTACAGTTTACAAAAAAAATAGTAGTGCAATTCCTCTCTTCCATATAATTTTTTTTGTAGTCTTTGTACAGATTTTAATTATTATAGAGTCAGAAGTGTATAATTGTTATAAAGAGATACCATGTGTGTGCAAAACTTGTTTTGTAAGTACAATAAAACCACAAAAACAAGGAATCCACACACGAGGAAATAATAGGGACTAATATTAAAAACTCGACAATACAATTATAACGGAAAATAATAACAACAACAATGGATAAAAAAAACGGAGAACGCCAAGTCAGTCATCATCAAAGATGGAATTCCGATGTTCGGTCCCTGCTGTACTGTTTTCGGCATAACCCGCCCTCCCTAGGATAGCATTCCAATGTAAGCATGACGTGCTGTCACTTCACTTCTTGACTATGAAACAAAAAAAACCTTTCTGTGGCTGGGTTGCGCCTGTTTGCGCGCGCCACCAAGATGAACGAGTAGCGTGACCACATTTTTTTTTCTTTCTGTGACGGATAAGTCCACAATCAACATCTCAGCATTATGGATATTATCATAGATAAACATATATTATTTAACATGAGTGCATATCCACAGATTTGGACGTGATAGCAGACAAATTCGAGCCTCTTTCCCCTGGTGTGATTGATCACGTGTGGGGGTTCTTCTCGGGAGTCCGGCAGCGCGGCCTGCAGACCATGGAAGAGATGCTCCGAGACGGGTCCTACATCACAGCTGTGGGGGAACTGAGCAGGAGTAAGAGCGGAGCACTAAAAATACAACCACCTAAAGATGGACCCCCACTATTTCTCACCATGGCTACCAAATCCAGTCTGCTGAAGAGACTTTCAAGCTCTAGGGACTTTCTGAGGTGAGAATTTCGAAGTTCTAGGTATTATAGAACCACATCGTGGCAGACCTGGCGCACTCCGCACTTTAGGTATGTTCGGCCGGTGCCCCTTTCCAACAGGGTCATAGCAGGGAAGGCAGTCAGTGCTCAGTGGCCGCTCGGCTCTCGCCCGGCCCGCACGCCACTCTAGCCACGTCGCGCGTAATTAAGCATCTTTTCTGTGATTTTTGCACGAATAATGACTTCTAAACGGCTTGACCGATTATTTTCAATAGAATCTGCAAATTAGAGCTCCCAAATATGGTCTCCATTTTTTTTTGTAGTATTTACCTAAATGTGCATCGGGATGATGATCTTGTAATAGGCCTCTTAAACATATACTTTTGCATGATTGTTATATGAAAAAATATCAGAATAAGCGATAGTTTTTTTGTGCAGATTATTTATGTCATTCCAATTAAAGGAGAATATGAGTAATAGCACAGAAGACATAATAGACACAGAAGGTTCACTTCGCGAAGAAATTTAAATAATTTTTTTTTTTTTTTTATTTTTTTTTATAATCCCTTTTTTAAAGCAATCTGTCTTTTGAAGACAATAAGCTTTATTTTGAACTGTTGTCTTAAGTGACGCGTCTTGTGTGGAATACGCCCATTGACGCATCCATCCTCATAATTTTTCTTATTTTGTTAGATCTTGGGGTATCTTCCTTTTAAGTCTCCTTGGAAGCCTTCTTGATATCAACATCTTTGCTAGTTCATTTGGATGATTTTGCAGTCGTTTTTGATAAGTTAGGGCGTTATTTCTTATTTCTTCTTCCACTGTGGGCATTTCCAGGTCCTTGTGTAGCGTCTCATTTGTGACATACCAGGGAGCGTTGGTTATCATCCGTAGCACTTTTGACTGAAAACGTTGTAGAATGCTAAGGTTGGTTTTTGAAGCCGTTCCCCAGAGCTCGATTCCATAAGTCCACACAGGTTTTAGGATAGTTTTGTATATAAGTAGCTTGTTCTCTAAACATAGTTTTGATTGTTTTCCAAGCATCCACTGGTGTTTACGTAGCTTCAGACTAAGTTGCTTTCTTTTTGAGAAAATATGTTTTTGCCAGGTGAGTCTTCTATCTAGATGTATGCCAAGATATTTAGTTTCATCTACTTGTGGGATTTGACTTCCATTCATTTCTACTGGTGGACATGTATTACGCCGTAAAGTAAATGTGACATGGGCTGACTTAATCTCATTGACCTTGATGCGCCATACCTTTAACCAATTCATCACGGAATTTAAGTCAGTTTGCAGTAGCTGCGATGCTGTATTTGGATCTGTATGAGAGGTTAGGATAGCAGTGTCATCTGCATATGTGGCTACCGTTGACGTTTTGTTTATTGGTAGATCGGAGGTAAATAACGTATAAAGTACGGGCCCCACCACACTGCCCTGTGGTACGCCTGACTTGATGATGTAGAGTTTGGTTGTTTCTTCTCCCTGTCTGACTGTGAAATGTCTATAAGGACTCTATATACGAGGCAATAAAGTAGCAATTCAACTCATACAGCGCTGGGTACCGCCCACTATATTCACCTAGAAGGCCGCTCTCTTTCTATCACGTAGCTCTATCTCTCATGACGCGGCACGTGTAACGTTAGGGTTGTCTTCTTGATATTTACACAGAATCATCGTCATCATCATCAGCCAGTAAACGTCCACTGCTGAACACATGCCTCCCTCTTCGAGAGGGGTGTTACACAGAATACTTATTAGTATTTACTTACCAGCTATGTAACATATTATGTAGTACCTAATAAATAAATAAAATAAATAAAAATAAAAATAGCCTTTATTCTCTGATACTAAAATCTACAGTACTATTAGATAATTTTATGCTTAACACCTTATATATAATATATATATATATTTGTTTATTTATTTTTAACTTAGATATACACATTCAGTCTGTATCACCAGCACCATTTCCACTATCAGGTTGTCGTCCCTGGACAACCTCCTCTAGAAGTCGCCATTCTTTCCTATCCCTTGCTGTTCTACGCCACCCCTTTGGTAGGTCGTCCTCCCACCTTCTTTGTGGTCGTTCCCTTGCTCTCTTCCCATCTCTGGGGTACCAAGACATGACTTCTTTGGTCCATTTTTGTTTTGGGGATCTTACCACATGTCCAATCCAGCTCCATTTTAAACGCTTGATTTTCCGCGAGACATCTGTCACTCCTGTAGCCTTCCTAATTCTGGTCAGTCTCCACTTGTCCTTCAGCTTAATGTGCAACATGCTTCTCTCCATCCCTTGTTGACATACCTTAAGTTTTTGGCTGTGAGCCTTTGTCAGGCTCCAGGTTTGGCATCCATAAGTTAGTATTGGGAGAATACACATGTTGTACACTTTACGTTTAGCTGACATATTTCCTTATTTTTCAGTATTTCTTTTAGTGACCAGTAACGAGCCCAGGTGTTGCTTAATACTCTTCTTTGTAGTTCTCTATCCATCTGCGAGTTTGGTGCAATTATTTGTCCTAAATACACGTATTCGTCCACATATTCTATCTCTTGGTTATTCACTTTAATATTTTGTTTATGCCTATTTGTCATAACTTTTGTTTTGGAGGTGTTCATTGTGAGACCTGCTTTCCTGCTCTCTGTTGCCAGGGTTACTAGATGTTATACTTCAACCACTAACTAGCGTGTTTAACGAAATCCTTGACAGCGAAATCACTCCGGAGCAATGGACAAAGTCAACCATAATCTTGATTCACAAAAAGGGGGATAAAGACAAAATGGACAACTATAGACCAATAAGTCTAATGACAAACATATACAAACTTTTTTCTAAAATTGTCTTGGGCAGGCTCACTAAACAACTAGATGAAGAACAACCAAGGGAACAGGCGGGTCTCAGAGCTGACTTCTCAACAGTAGACCACATGTATGTTGTTAAACAAATTGTAGAAAAGTATAATGAATACAAGAAACCATACTATATATCCTTTGTCGACTATAATAAGGCGTTTGATTCCTTGTCTCACAACTACATATATAAAGCCTTATCAAACCAAGGAATAGAAAACAAATACATTAGAATTATAAAAAAGATATATAGCAATAGCACAGCAAAAGTACAACTAGAGAAAATTGGAGAAGAATTTAAAATCCAAAAAGGAGTCAGGCAAGGGGACCCTCTGTCCCCCAAACTATTTTCGGCTGTGTTGGAGGAAATCTTCAGAAATCTAGATTGGGAGTGGTTAGGAATAAATATAAATGGATGTAAACTATCCCACTTGAGATTTGCGGACGACCTGGTACTGTTTGCTGAGGATCCTGACATTCTACAAGAAATGCTTAAAGAACTGGCAACAGAGAGCAGGAAATGTAGTACGTACCTATTACTTATATTCTCCTTTTATTGGAATGACATTTAATCTGCACAGAAAAATTAACGCTTATTCTGAATTTGGACAAGATTTGGACCAATAACAATCATGCAAAATTATCAGTACCCACCTAAATTACAACTATCTACCTAAGTACCTACTTATAAACAAACCATAACAAGTAACACCTACTCAAGCTATTGGCAAATTCTTAGGCAAGTAGGTATACAAGTACGAGTGTTTAGGTGTACCTACCTAAATACAAAATACAACAAAATAGCTTACCTGTCAATATCTTTCGGAATATAAAAAAAAAACCGATTCCTTGTTCTTCTTTTTGTTTAAGCATCCGTAAACAAAACAGTATCTTTTATAGCTTATTAAGAGATCGTTTAGAACTGTAAGAAGTCATTGTTCGTAGCAATAATCACAGAAAAGATGCTTAATTACGCGCGACGTGGCTAGCTCAGCGTGCGTGCTGGGCGCGAGCCGAGCGGCCACTGATTGCCCTGCTATGACCCTCTCGGGAAGGGACACCGGCCGAACATACCTAAAGTCCGGAGAGCACCATGCCTGGTAATAGTTAGGTACTACATATGCTACATAGCTACTAAGTAAATACTAATAAGTATTCTGTGTAACACCGCTCTCGAAGAGGGAGACATGAGTGTTCAGTAGTGGACGTTTACTTTTTTTTATTTTTTTTTATAAATAATAGGCTTGCGCTTGACCGCCAACACGCCTGATGTTAAGCGATGATGCGGTCTACGGTGGAGCACGCTTGCCTAGAAGAAACCGATTCACTCGTGATTTGAAGACACCCAGATTGTATCTATCTGGGAACACCCACACAGGCAGCGCATTCCACAGACTAGCAGTTCGCACAATAAAAGTGGAATCAAAGCGCTTCGTTCGGGTTTTCGGAATACCTACCATAAAGCGGTGTTGATTTTTTGTGCCCGCTCTGGCAGTCCGATAGAAAAATGGGCAGGAAAGAATTAGATCATGAAGATCAGATGCACACTCTCCGAAATGTATTCGCAATGTATTACTGGCTGATGATAATGATGATTCTGTGTAAATAACAAGAAGACAACCCTAACGTTACACGTGCCGCGTCAGGAGAGATAGAGCTACGTGATAGAAAGAGGGCGGCCTTCTAGGTGAATATAGCGAGCGGTATCCAGCGCTGTACGAGTTGAATTGCTACTTTATTGCCTCGTAGATAGAGTCCTTATTTATTTAAATTTGTTCGTGAAGTGAACTTTCTGTGTCTATTATGTCTTGTGTGATCGTGGCTACAAAACAATGCAAAATAATCAGTCTGATAGCTTATTACCATAGTTTCATTAATCTACCTATATACTGTAACCTATGTAAGCGCCACTCAGCCATGGAATTTTAACTAGGTACTTAACCTTTTTCAACATAAGAACCTGTCTCAACTTTTGCATAATATGTTACTAGAAATGCGACCACACAATACCGAGGCCAGCATAAATGTGAGTTCAGAAATGCTCAGTTAATATTGTATAGTATTTTTCTGAAACATGGCATAAATATGTATAAATATTTTAGGGTAACTTGCACATTTGATTGAAACAATTGAAATATTGTATGCATAGTTGTAGCACACCAGTTATAAGATTTTAGAGGAGATAAACATTCTCCACCATTTAATTTTATTTTGCTAATGTACACTTTACATGATGTCCTTAAAAACTCCACGTCGGTACAAAGACCCTGTTAGGGCGCACCAATTAAATTTATTCTAACATATATCTTAAGTTATCATCATCAGCCTGAATACGTCCAATGCTGAACATAGGCCTCCCCTTTTAACCTCCACACTGAACGACAGCCTGCCTGATAATGATTCTGAGTTAATATCAAGAAGACAACCCTAACGTTACACGTGTCGCGTCAGGAGAGATAGAGCTACGTGATAGAAAGAGGGCGGCCTTCTAGGTGAATATGGCTAGCGGTATCCAGCGCTGTACGAGTTTAGTTGCTACTTTATTGCCTCGTAGATAGAGTCCTTATTTATTTAAATTTCTTCGCGGAGTGAACCTTCTGTGTGCTATTATGTCTTCTGTGTCACAAAAAAATCGGTTTATAGCAAATATCTCGCTTATAATCAAATCAAATCAAAATATATTTATTGCAGTTTGTTGGTAAACTTAGATGTAATACAGAATATATTCTGTTGTTAAGAGCTCCGAAAACAAACTTAAAAAAAAATAACAAACTTAAACTTATAATAAATAAATATTCGGGTCATTTTTACACACACGGTCATCTAACCCCAAACTAAGCAAAGCTTGTGATATGGCTGCCAGAGACTGCTATACATACATATATATTTTTAAATTCATACTTAAATAAATATTAACACTCAGTACCCTTAGTCCCAAATTTGATAGTTTACGAAAACTTTTTTCGTTTTCGTCTTGTTCCATACATTTTATCAAAGCGCCTCTATCGGAAACGTGGAGGAACTAAAGTTAAAAGTTTTCGTACTGATATAGAACAAACACAAATGTCCATCACATGAATGTTTGACCTAGGTGAAAGGCTTACAATGGTTTTAATAATATTTGCATCTATTATAAAATTGTCGAGCATGAAATTCTCTACAATTTATTTTTTTATACACGTTACCGTTTTTGAGATAGAACGCGCAGATCTTAGCCTTGCTATGCAAGGTGAACTGTGAGTCGGTAAATAATACGTGAACGATAGTTGCACTACAACTGTAGTTCAACTATCCTTTTGATCACTTAAGCCAAAGTATTGTACATAACTGTATATACTTTACGGATTCGTGAATTAGCTTAACAATTTCAATTGTTACTAGGTACTTATGTATATTTAAACTCAGTATCGGCTAATTCATTATATACTTAATTTACATATTTCCTTCTATCAAGTTTATACTGTGTCTATGTGAGTGTAATTACGTAAATAAAAATTATTCACCGATTCTGTGTGGTACTCGTTCGTATTTATAAAAAAGTAAAATAAATATTCAGTTTTTTTTATTATTTTAATGTTTGCATTGAAATATTGAGAAGATGGACAGTGGCAATGTTCGATTGACCTTACAAATTGGCGCGTCGTCGGACTCGTCGGTCAACGCGTTTGATGAACGAGATCTTTAATTCCCTCATTGACCGGCCAGCAATGCAATGTTCTTATCAATAGTGTGAGTTACAGTTTTTATTTACATGAAAAATAATGATGTACGAAGAAAAAAAAAGTCAAAACTAACACAAAATCTTAAACTAGAATAAAGACCTAATCTAATAATCCGAGTCTAAGTTGATATTCTTATTTAATTGTTAAATATTTTTGGAGATGTGTTTTTTTTGTGCCCGATGTCCACCTAAATGAAGTAAATCTTTTCCTAGCGCGTAATCTGCCGTTGCAAATCAATACTCAAAGCGTTCATATTTATGGAGCCACGCAGAGATCGTCTCTTAGGTCGGGCATCGTGTTTTATATCTAGTAATTAAATGATGATTCGTATTTTATTGTCTAGGATTTTTTAGCTCAAGTAATTTCATGAATCATTTGTGAAATTCCAAATCGCCAAGACACCATTTTGGTTGCTCTAACGGACTAAATTACAAGAATTCAACATTTTGCGAAGTCGACGTAATGTACATAAATATGTATAAATTATAAAACGTGTACCTAAAGTTATATGATTATTTACGGGATATTTATTAAAGTTCGCGTTCAAAATGTGTTCAAAATACTACACGCAGTGATACAGTGAGTGTGCTTTGTCGGGACTTAGGTTTGAGTTCGAGTTCCAGTGGATAACCGTATCAAAAGACTAATAAAGAGGGTAGATCGTTATGTCTGCACCTAACTTTTTAACTGTTCGAGCAACCACCCGCATACTTCAGTCTTCCCGTGAACATGGTGCATGTAACTGCGCCGAAATATCGGGAGCTCATTCCACAACTTGATCACGTATATATGTACCTACTCTACTGACCCCACATAAGTAGGAAAGGGTAAGAGAATGATGTGACCTTACGAAGCGGTACATCACATCTAGGGTTACCATCCAACCAGCTTTTTTTTCGTGGGCGATGTAATACAAGTAAATCTTGATTAACGTCTCCCCAAAGCCAAACATAAAACAAAAATCTTCTTTTATAACTTAACACTAGCTGACCTGGCAGACGTTGTCCTGTCTTAGAACTGTCAAACACGCAAAGTTAAAATTATAAATCTTATTTTTTACACCTTGGGTTACATTATTGGAGTTTTAGTAAGGATCCCTATTTTTTTTGAAAATATAATATTGCATATGTTACCCGCGGACAGTGTGGCTTCCCAACAGTGAAAGAATTATTCAAATCGGTTCAATAGTTTCGGAGCCTATTCAATGCAAACAAACAATCAAATCTTTCCTCTTTATAATATTAGTATAGATAAGTACTAAATTGTCAGGACTTTTATTGAAATGTCCGGCTTTATGTCAGGACTTTTAAAATGTTGATTGTTAACCCTAATCACATGACCACTCACTCGAAGTAATAGACGCAGTGAGTAACGTATATTATTGCAGGTTGTTGCTCGTGTTGTTCGGCACGGTGGCGGCAGCGGCGTCGTGCCGCATCGCGTACAAGTACCTGAGGCGGCGGCGACGGCGCGCGGCTGACGACGCCATGAAGCGGCAGCTGGCAGCGGAGCGCCGCGAGCGCCGCGCGCTCACTCGCGACCGCAACCTCGCCGACGTGCAGCTCTGCGTCGTGTGCACCGACAACCCCAAGGAGGTACCGGTCATTTCACAACAAACTAGCCAAAGCTAAGAGCTTGGTCTCTTTTTTTTATTTTATTTTTATTATGCTTGCGTTTGACCACCATCACGCCTGATGTTAAGCGATGATGCAGTCTACGTAGGAGCACGCTTGCCTAGAAGAAACCGATTCACTCGTGATTTGAAGACACCAAGATTGTAATGAACACATTTGGACATGATTTCTATCTACCATTATAAATAGCAGATAAACAATTTTACCATAGAAACTGACGTGGGGTTCACACCTTTTATTTATATTACACGGGAATTACTCACGTAAGATTAAGCAGGTCACTCCGACTATAGTTACAACCGCATTAGGGTTCCCGTGTATTGTAAATAAAATGACAGAAAAACATTTTATTCCTGTGACCTGCACAGTTTCATATAAACATTTCGCTCCTGTCCTAAAATACTTTCTTAGCGCTGCGGATGTCTTCATAAAAATCTATCTGCCAAATTTCAACTTTGCAGGTCAAGTAGTTCTGGCTGGAGATTTCGTGATGATTGAGTCAGTGATATTTGGATGACCTTATTGTATTTTGTGGTGATACGGAACCCTCAGTGAGCGAGCACGACTCGCACTTGGCCAGTTTATTTTTCCTATTATTAAATACAAATAAAGAATTACTTGCTCCCGTATTTATATCTTAGATTTGTTAAGTTCATAAACATTAGGCGCTTCTTACTTTTGTATATTTTTTTAATTTTAATTTTTGCTGTAATCTCTATGCACTGGCATGCGCAAATAGCAGAGTAATACACTTGCGATGACGTCATTCACATACGGGCTATCAAAATGGTGGGTACCAAATAGTTTTATCTTAGTACCACTAAAATGTTTGTTTTATCCACAGATAATTTTACTGCCATGCGGTCACGTGTGCCTCTGTGAAGATTGTTCAGACAACATCAACGAGAACTGTCCGATTTGCCGCGAGCCCATCGAGTCTAAAGCACCTGCATTCATCACATAGACCGACATTGACTTGATCTTTGTAAAGTGATTTTGGAGGCGTCAGTTGAGCACAATGAATTTAATAGCAATAATAATGTACTTTATTCTGAAATGAATTGTAAATAGAGTTAAATAATGTATCATTTTGATGTTTTAATAGTACGGGCTTGGAAGGAATCAGAGCGTGCTGTGACAGTTGTAATGTACTGATATACTCGTATATAAAAGATAATAAGTAAATAAATAAATAAATAAATCGATGGGGGAGGCCTATACCAGCAGTGGACGACCTACGGCTGAAATGATGAAGTGTTGCAGGGGGCTCCCGGAACATGGCTTTTCAGTACATTACAAGAGGCACGGTTGCGGTGTGCTCCTACCATCAAATACTTGCTATTGTACAAAATAACTCAGGACAGGAGGGCACCACTGTAGCTCGCCACTGCCTCCAGAATCATTCTGTTATATAATTATAGATGTGTTGTTTTAGGATATTTATTTGTATTTGTTGCTGTGACTTATTTTACAAAGTAGATACCAATGCACAAGATACTTGGATGAAATAATTACTATTTTTGATGCAGGCAGTCACAAACATGTGCCTTATACGAAAAAGGTAAAAATTACGACTGTTTATATGCAGAAAACATCATGAAATTGTATCATTGTGTATTTGAGACAGAATTCTAATCTGATCAAAAATTGCATTTTAATTTTGACTTGTAACATAAAACGATACTGCTAAGTGTAATTCATGTGATCCATAGTAAATACATAGATTTTACATGAACTGAATTTTATTGTTTGATTTTGTTATTATCATAAATATATTAGCACCATATTGTTAAAAGTCAGTTTTTACTAAATATCAGAAGCCTATTTGTAAAGATCCTAAAGTTCCACAGGTTCCTGCGCATGTGTCATCTTCTTCTGGTTCAATCAACAAGTCACCATTATTCATTTCAGTATTAGATTCTACCTTATTGGTATCTGTCCCAGTCATGCTTTCATTGGATCTATCATCCAAACTGTACTGATCCAGCAGTGTGTTGATCTTAGAATTATCAATCTCTTTCACTTCTGTCTTCTTGCATTTTCCTTTACAACATTTTTTTTTATCACAACTGTCTTCCCCTATTGCCCCATTGTTAATCTTTTTTTTAGACTTAATTCCTTTCTTCTTGTGGTTAGTAGTTTCATCATCTAAATCTTCGATAGCCTGTGAAATGACATTTGTTTGCCCATTTAGCATTTTAGCATGTTCTTCGAGCATTTTCTTAGCTTTAGAACTCTTGCCTATGCCAAGTTTAGGCAGGCCTTTATTAAGGCCTTCTAGTAAAGTGCAAGCCTTACACACTTCCTGTGATGATACAAAGTGACATCTAGAGCATATCCTCTGTTTGGGGAGGGTTACTTCCTCTTTTATTGCCATTGTTTCTCCTGTAAGTAAAAAAAAAACAGAAATGTTCAGTCATATAGTCTATTAATTATAATTCTGATTATTACTGACATCGTAATCACTATCTAGCACGCCGCTCCGCCCGATCTTTGGATTTTTACTTCCAGCCACTACCAGACAGGATACTGCTGACAGCTGTAGTTTATTATTCAAAAGTGAAATAAAACTTTGCTCATAGAGTATTGTTGGTCCAAGCATTTTTTTGCTCTGAAAGCTGCAATAACATTGTAAAAAGATGACCACGGATTCTGATCACTTTCACTAGGTTTTTTAACGTAAGACTATATAGCAGGTACTCAATATGCTTCAGTGAAAAATTAAAAGAAAATGTTTTATTTAACATTTACAATGTTATTGTAGCTGTAGGAGGAAATAAATGCTTGGACCGAGTTTAGTTAGTTTTTCTAATGTCAACTAATAAGTTGCAGGCAGTATATTTTTTTTTATAAAGTCATTGTATTTTACCTTGAAAACTGTTGCTCTAAAGACGAGTTAGTAAATAAATAACGTTTCACACTCATAACTCTTCACTGGGACTTCCTGTGTAGCATAGAACACCGACACAGACAACTAAGGCAGACATACTACCACTGAGCCAAACCGGTCGTCAGTAGGATCAAGTTACCTGAATAGATAATATCCATGATGCAAGTGGGTCTGATCTTCTCCATATCCTTAAGCAGAGCTCGGGCGTGTCCTCTGTAAGCGTTTGGTGCAAACACACACTCTGTAGAGAAGTACACCAGCTTCTTGTAGTGTGCGTACATCACTATCTCCTTCTCATAGGTGTATTTGAGTGGCTTCACTCGAGGAATTGTGCCTTCGCTACCCTGGAAACAAGAAGCATGTTTGTATAAGAAACTTAAGTTTATTGTGCGGATTAGGCCGCATGGCCTGAAAGATACCTATGGCCAGTAATAATGACTGAAGCCGGCTAACATTTATTTGATAAAGTGGAGATTTCACAAACCGAGTAACTAGTTGAGATGGTTAGAAAGAAAGAAAGAAAGAAAATAAATTTTATTCTACACCTTTACAAAAAACTTATATCTAGAGGATACAATCAGTGTTGAATGGGTCCGTCTTGGCATAAATGCTGAAAGTCAAGGACTATCAGCGCCGGTTTTCAGACGAACCCTTGAGCACTTACATTACACTTAACACAAATTTACATATATATTTTTATTGATCTAATAGTTCAAGCTCCACATCTGTTTATAAGATAGAAGAAGATAAGATGTACAAAGTAAAAGTTCTCTCACTGTGGTTATTGCGGTACATCTCTTCAGCCTTGCAATATCGCCTCGCAGTACATTCATGAGCACAGTTTCAGCAATGTCATCAGCATTGTGTCCAGTAGCTATACACTTGACTCCGAGCATCGCGGCTCCTCTGTCTAGAGCCTGTCGCCTGAACACACCACAGAATGTGCAATTGTTCTTTCTTCCGATCTGTGCAACTATCTCATCCATGGTCCATCCGTATAAGTCTTTGTATGAGAGGATTTTTAAGGACATCTCATAATCATCACGGTTCTGCTTCACTGTTTCGAGACTGTCGTCTCGGTACCCTGTGATACCTTCATCTATTGACAGTAGCATCAAGTTTAATCCATAATCATACCGCTCGTTAAGTGTTTTCATGACATGAGCCAGGACAGTGGAGTCTTTGCCGCCAGATGCAGCGACAGCGACGGAGTCTCCTCTGTTGAACAATTCACCTTTCGTGATGGTAAAGTGGACTTCTTCTTCGAAGGCCCAGTAAAAGCATTCTTTACACAAAGCATCGCCAGTTTTCGGTCGCTGTAAAAAAATATATGCTATAAGACGCAGAGATAAATATTGCTAAGGGGCCATATTATAAATTAGTAAATGTGATAACACTATGTTGCCTGGCCGATTCTGTGAACCGAAGACGACACATAACCAAAAAATTACCTTCAGCACGGCATTTTTTCCGCAACCTGTCCTGCAGGGTACAGGCATTTTAATAGAACCAAGATGTGCGCTATTGAAATTGTCTACATAAATTTAATTTGTAGTCAGAATTAATAGTTTAGTTAATTCAATATTCCACCCACAACAGCCCTTTCCCAACTCCAAAACAAAAAGTCAACAAAACAAATTTGAGAATGACAACTTTGTCAAGACAGTTTAAAATATTTTTTGTGTTTCGCCCATTGCTGACCAAGCTATTCAGGCCATACCGTTCGCGATATAATAGGACTAACAGACGTGTGGATTTGGTTGACGGACTGTTGTCCAACCAACGGGAGCGAAAGAATGAGAATAACATATTTCCCTTCTTTCTCTCCCGTTGGTCAGACGGCGGTTGAGGTCAACCAAATTCATACGATTGTTGGCACTATAAAGCCTAGACATAATAGTACTACACAAGTCTACTTGCTGTTTCTGCCTAGGGAGGCAATAATGCAGAACACAGATAATGTACGACATAATAATGCACACCATGATAATTGGTGTTCATGTACATGGATTATCATATTGTACAATATCATGCCGTTCATTATCAGCTCGGCCTAATTCACAAGCAATAATAGGGTATTTGGCACTGGTGGAAATAAAATATGAAACCTAGCTTTATTGAAAGGTTTTATACTTAGAATAACTACTCAGAGAAGGTAGGTTTCCAAACAACGCCTTCTCAAAACGTAAGCTACAAATTCACTTTGTAGCTTACGTTTCGATTGGTATTTTAAACGATTTAAGCAAGAAAATTAATGGATTACCTGTGGAATATCACACCATAACTCTTATGCTGCTTTTCTGATTTGTTGTGGTACGATTTCACCGCGCAAATTGTCATAGTAAAGTTTTTATATTTATTTTAGAGCCATATGTGACACCATTTGAATGGTGTACATTTTGCGAATGTACTTGGTTTCTTTGTGTAGTTATTCTAAGGTTTTATATTAAGATATTTTTACAATATTTTTTCAATAATAATAATCATCCTAAATTTAATTATTTAGATTTCAAAATCACTATTTTGTATCTATGTGTCACGTGACTCGAAAGACCAATCACAGTGCGTGACGTCTATATGGTGATGACAGCACAACCAAAACA
Source organism: Agriopis marginaria (assembly GCA_932305915.1). Taxonomy (NCBI): domain Eukaryota; kingdom Metazoa; phylum Arthropoda; class Insecta; order Lepidoptera; family Geometridae; genus Agriopis; species Agriopis marginaria. The sequence goes on from OW029919.1 coordinate 2,323,001, forward strand.
AAACAAAGCAAACAGATCGAAATCAAATCCATTTTCTGTAAAAGTTTACTAAATTTATCAATATAAAACGAGTTTACTATGGTGATACTCACTTCAAAATTATTTTCACAAACGTAAATTGACCAAGTTGTTGATATTTGAGAAGCATTCTATCTTCCTTCAAGTCACAACCAATTTCTTCATATTTCAGCTTTAGACAATACAATTATGAATAATTTCTTAAGTATTGCATTCGAAACATTGGGATACTGAGGCACTACACTCCAATGATAAGTTTAACGATCTATTATTAACTAAATAATTTTACAAATAAATAACAAAAACGACAGCATTTCACGGCCGACTGTGACAGAATGATGTTTGTTTATTTACATGGGCAGATTCCGTTCGAAGGTGCTTTCAGGGCACCCAGAGTGAGATTTAAAAATGAATGACAGATGAACATCAGTGTTTTCTTAACCATCGATTTCACTATTGTTCAATTGCAACTGAAGTGTACGCTCAAATACTCGTAACAGCCAAGTTGATTCACGGTTTTTTTTCACACTGACAACGACGTTGTAAACGGCGATGCTTTATTATATCGCATACCATGAACGCAACCCTGTAATTAAGTATAATGACGTCACAACGTAGACTTGGCGCGTTTTAAACGTCATTTAAATTTGAAATAAAAAGAGCTAATAATTATTCAATAAATGAACAAATGGAGGTAAAAGTATTTTTTAGAGAATATGCACCATATTCTTTAAATTTAAGGCCATTGCAAAATTTTGAAAATATCCCTATTTGCGAAGATGATCAGTGAAGTCTTGGGTCTTGAAGATCTTCTTGAACGCAATCCAGTACTTGACTTTGGTTCTGTCATAGTACTGATTATTGACGTCACAAAATGGCGATCGTCGTTTTGGTGCCTTTTGATGCATCATTTAAAATTTGAAATAAAAACAGCTTATAATTATTTACTACGTACACAAATGAAGATAAAAAAATATTTTCTAGTAAATATGGACCATATTCTTTAATTTTAAGGCATTTGTAAAATTTCGTCAATATCCCTATTGTATTTGATGCATTTGATGTACAAGTACACGAATTATCATGCTGTGCAATATCGTGGTGTAGTAAATAGAGTTAATAATGTACGGCATACATTATTATCCCGTACATTATTAACTCTATTTAATAATGTACACCCTGATTTTGTACAGCATGATAATTGGTTACCATAAAAATTCATAACTGAAGCTTCGTTTAGACGTGGACAGGACATTCCACGTCGAGTGTATTAGGTAGAAATGAGTGACAGATCCGACACGGGACATTTCAACATTATTAGGCAATATGGGAGAAGCCACCTTTTATCATGTTGTACATTATCAGTCGTACATATTCGGCCCGTCTCGGCAAAACACAGCCCGTATTGCACGATATGATAATATACGCCATAATAATGTACAGCCCGATAAAACGTGTACTTTTCTCACACATATATTATGGATTATTGGCTGTACAATCCTGGTTGTGCTTGCCTTGCCGTACTTAATAGAAAGGAGCCAATAATTGACGGCCAGTATTGTACGACATGGATCATACAGCATTATATTCGGAATCACTGTACATGAAATTATTGGTCGTGCTTTCCTTCCCGTACATTATCGTGTCGGCAAGGCGGCACTGACTGCGCCTACCTACTGCGCTACTGGCTACTGCTTCGCTACTGCCTCTGCCTGCCTACATCAGGAATTTCTATTTCGGTTTTCTATCGAATTCTTTTATTTACTTTTTTTGCGCTACCATCTAATACTGTTATTATAATGATTGGTTTTACAAATGCTGTGCGTGGAATGGTGAATAACGGGTCAATAACGGGCCGATAATGTGAGGTGGTTAATGTTGATGTGTCCGTCCAGGCAGGATTCGCGAGATTGTAAAGAGTTTCGTGTTTGCTGTGATACCTAGTGCCTTGAGGCCGTCAGCCAGCAACATGCACGAGCTACTGAAGCACGTCCTGACGGAGCGGGACCTGACAAGAGCCGGCGATATATTCGCCATCCCTGACTCTGAGATCGTCGACGATCTGAACGAAGTGGTAAGTAAGTCTTGCTGATATATTCGTCCATTATTGTACTATAAAGTATAATAGACACAAATGTGAGTATCGGGAGACCAAAATGTGTTTTGTTCATTAAGATAAATGTAAATAGTTAGGTCACATTAAAATTTGAATCATTATTCACATCATGAAGTAGATGCGAAGTAAACAAACCGTGAATACAAAGTTGTTCCACTTCGTTTCTACTGAATTGCTAATCTACTGGTATTTTACTCAACACTACTTAAAAAGTCTGACATTCGAAGGCATTATTGTAATGTAAATTTTATTCATAAATGCTGTTTCATAATGCATTCGGAAAGCCACTCCCTTATAACAAAACTCAGAGATTAAGATTTGATTTGATGACAGCTCCGCTAGATATTGCTTGTTTATGATAAGATAATTTCTATTGATAAACAATAACTGTATGTATAACTTGATTTGTTCCAGTTAAAACATATAACTGACATTTCATCAAGGCCAGATTATATTCGCAATGATCGGGACCAGGCACTCATAGAGATATGTGTTACTCGAGTTACCTCATGTATAAAGGAGACGGTGACTTTAGACAAGTACTGTGGAGCCCTAGTGGCTCTGCTGGAGTCCTGTTTGCACCACAATTTGATGCCCATCGGACATTTGAGAGATGACCCCCCACATGCAAAGATTGCTTCAGACATCATAGCTTGTATTGTATTGGTATGAAAATTTTTGCTAAAATAATTATTACATTCTAACAAAATACAACAACAACCAATATAATATTCTTCCCCTAATTTTCTAACATTATAAGTGGAATATTTTCTTTAAACTGAAATGGGACCATCCTTGAAATATAAATAAATAATAAAGTTTTCCTTAACAAACAAACAAGGAATTCTGCTAATTATTTTCTGCCATGTAAATGACAACTATGTGCATATTCATAAAGTACAATATAAAGCGATAAATAAAATAATTTATGAAATACCCAAAAATATGCGCTCTTCTCGCCGGACTCACCCGCAGTATTCGGTCAGCTCGTGACCACGGCCATTGTAACATGGTTGAAACGTCGAGCGAAAGGTACCTATTTTTACCTAAATTAAATAATATGTGATATGTCTCAATAAACATTTAAAACAATTTCTGTAACATATTAAAATATTTGGAAGGATTTAGTTAACTTTATGTCAATTCATTATACAATGTAATTTTGTGTAAAGTTTTTAAAAGTTATACATTAAAGCTGTGAGTAAAGTTTTGGGACAAAAGTTATGGAAACAACCCCAAAATCATGAAAAAAAAATGCTATTTATTCATAGAAAATGAAAAATATAGATAGATGAATAGAAACTTTTTGTTGTGCACACCAGAAACATAAATATTGCATATAGGTAGATAAACTTAAAAGCTAGTGCCACAAGTGGCGGCTTTATTGCTAAAACCGATCTCATTCAGGCAACCATTGGATGGAATATATGGACGTTTATGTGTAGAACAGCTGATTTCTTTGTAGCAATTTCAGGGTTGGTCCTAATACAATGACCACCTTTAAGGTTTGCACTTCACCAAAAATCACACAGTTTAATACTACCATCTCGTTTATTCTTCAGGTTTCTTTCCCTTTGCAATCTGAGAAAGAGAACTATAGCAACCAGACTGTAATGGAGCTATTTCTGCCAGTTGCCGTGCAATTCCTGCACAAAGGCAATAGAGAGATATCACGGCACATGGCACGGTACTTATCCCTGGCGGCAATACACCATGCTGTCTTATTGAAGCCTCATGTGCAGACAATAATGGACTCTATCATGTCAGGTTAGATCACAAGTTTAAAGTTAATCGCCCGGCAGATGTCAAGGCAAAAGAGAGTGTCATGTCATTTGCCGTCACGGCATACGAGTCGATTTTACTTCCAAGGCGCGCCAAAAGATGTGTCACATCAAAAAGTTTGATTGCCGGCAATGCCAGGCCAAGCTACGACACTGAAATTTACAGCACAGAACATAATTACATTGAAACAATTTTGCAACAACTTGTAGTCCAACTTTATCTATTAGGAACTACCCTCAATTCAATGTGCAATTTTAATAGGTTCTAATGATGGCGCTGGCCCTACAGCCAGAGTTCTGAGTTCATTGTAATGCGTATGCGATTCCTTGGCACCGACAACACAGAACAGGGGTCTTACGGACAGCTGCTATTGCGGCACCAAATTAACGTTAAATACGCTCAGCTGGAAAGTCACGCGAGCGCTAACCTTAACGCGTCCAGATACGGTTTGGGGTCGTGTGATTTTCCAATTGAGCGGATTTAACGGTAGTTTCGTGCCGCAATATCAGTTGTCCGTAAGGCCCCAATGGTCAGACCGTCAAGGTCTGACCACTCCGGCCTCTGTATATGTATATGATATGAAATAAACGAGAACTCTAAATATTTCACTGTGGAGCCGGCGTCTAAAACAGATTTTTAGTATAGATTTTCTTACAGGCAACTATCCTCTCTGCCGGATCCTTACCAACCTGTACGAAGTGTCGCCTGAACCTTTAGAAGCGCACGCATCAGCACTTGTCTCTCTATTACCGCACGCGGAGCAAATTGAGAAAAATTCTCTATTCGGATTATTCGAACAGATCGCGGCGAGAAAAGCCGATGCGCTGAAAAACTGCGTGCCACAGTTACTGAAGTATTTGTGTCCTAACACGGCCAGCCAGACCGATCCAGGGTGCATGTGCGTCGATATTTTACAGGTTAGATCAAGAAATATGCATTGTTATTTAAACTTTGACAAAAATTTAATGTCAGGAAGACAGAAATACTCATACCTAATATTTGATGTACGTAAAAAACACTTTAAAAAATGCTCATTATACAGTTTTATTCTAAATATTTTGTGTGAATTGTAACTTAAAAGAGATCATCATCATCATCAGCCCTGATTGATCCACTGCTGGGTCATAGGCCTCTCTTTGTTTATGCCACTCTCACCGGTCTCTCGCCATTTGCATTCAGTAATTACATTTGGTACTTGCTAGTTTTGCCTTCATATGAACCCAAATATGAGATGACCATCTAATGTTTGGTTGCGAGACCATCTCTCTGATCTGATAAGGGCAGAAACAGCGTGAAAAGTATTAACTGTGAAACTACAAAAGATGTTCACCGGATTATGATTGTATTCAATGTTGTGCGACGTTGCAGGTGGTGCTATCAGTGTCGCGGCGCGTCAGACTCGGGGCGGAGGCTGCGGCGGCGGCGCGGCGCGCTGCGTCACCGCCGCACGCGACTCCCCGCGCCGTAGCTCTCGTAGCCGCTGTGCTCACCCAACGCGGGTACACTGGCAGGGTTAGTACTATCTAATACCGCTTTTTGGTTGATATTCCAAAAACCCGTACGAACACTTTGACTCCACGTTTATTGTGCTAACTGCTAGTCTGTGGAATTCGCTGCCTGAGTGGGTGTTCCCGATAGTTACAATCTCGGTGTGTTCAAGTCGAGAGTGAATCGGTTTCTTCTAGGCAAGCGTGCTCCATCGTAGACCGCATCATCGCTTAACATCAGGCGAGTTAGCAGCCAAGCGCAAGCCTATTTATGATTTAAAAAAAATATTGCGAACTGCTAGTCTATGGAATGCGCTGCTCGATGCAATGGGCGTTCATTTTTTTTCGCTCAATTTTAATGCATGCTGTGCTGTAATTATTGTGACATTTAGTAATATTTTTGTTTGTGTTTAACGATTTGATAATTGTATTGATGTGCACAGTGTAGGTGGACTTAAATAAATAAATAAATTGTAGACCGCATCATCGCTCAACATCAGGCGAGTTGGCAGACAAACACAAGCATATAAAATAAATAAAATAGAAATAAGCACAAATTTAAAACAGTACAATTTTACAGAGGTCAACTGTTGCATGACCAGCTTTGAGCCAGATGATGAGAACAACAACAGCACAAATTCAAAAAAGCATACTTTTTATTGGTCGTGTAGTTGCTGCGTTTATTATAGAAACTGACGTGGTTTTTACACATTTTATTTATATTACACTGGAATTACTCACGTAATATTAAGCCGGTCACTCGGACTATAGTTTCAACCGCATTAGGCAGTCTTTTTCAAGGTGAATGCATGCGCGCGGCTGCGTCTCGCTTGGGCTTTGACCTTGAAAAGGACTGCCTAATGCAGTTGAAACTATAGTCGGAGTGACCGGCTTAATCTTGCTGCGTTTACTTTTAAAACAGTGCAATTTTACTTATAGGACTACAATGTCCAATCCATGCTACAGTTGTGTTTTTCTGTGTCTCAGGATGCGGCTCAAGAAGCTCTCAACTTCATCCTGGAAGTGCTGTCTAGTGCAGAGCTCGAGCAGCAAGCGTCACTCATGCGCGAAGCCACGTCTCTCTGCAGCGCCTTCCCCGCTCTCTTCACCGACAAGCTGCTCACTGCGGTTAGAGCTAACGCCAGGTATTAACAACACATTAACTTGAAGCTAGATACACTAACAACATAGAAAGACAAGCTAAATAATGATGTAAATTACTTCACAACTAAACTAACAAGTTTAGAACATGAACGCTATCTATGGTGCTGGACGATGTTTTTCATTTGTTGAGTCCGGCCATAAGACGTATAAGGGTTAGCCGTTGGAAGATAATTTAACACATTTAGCGGCAAAACTCGCAACAGGCTTTCTTCCTTTAGTAATGTATGGTGGCATTACATGCTTTAAGAAAAATATAGAGTACTCACATGTGTTGCAAATTGATACTTACGGTTCTTGATTCTCCTTAAAAAAATCTTCTTTGCCTCAAGCGTGATTCTTATTAATACACTAGCGGTCCGGGGCGGACCGCCCCGGACCGCTAGTGCTTCGCGCGGGTATTATTGGAGTTTTAGTAAGGATCCCTATTTTTTTTTGAAAATATAATATAGCCTATGTCACCTGAGGATAGTGTAGCTTCTCAACAGTGGAAGAATTTTTCGAATCGGTTCAGTAGTTTCGGAGCCTATTTAATACAAACAAACAAACAATCAAATCTTTCCTCTTTATAATATTAGTATAGATAATATCCTTTGGAATATCTCGAATCTGAATTTTAAATATTATATTGTTTAGCAACAAATATACTGCAAAACTAATCTAGTTGCAAAATAGTTATGCATAAGAGGAAAGATAATAATAATATATGGCTTTATTCAGACAATTTTTTTACTGTAATCTATATTATGACATCGAGGATACAGTCTGTGTGCCCGACTTGGCAAAGGCCTCCTCCATTTAATTCCATTATGTTCTGTTTAGTGCAGTACTTCTCCATGTTTTCCCTGGCTTTTAAATTGTCCGAAGATGGGAATCTTCGCACCCGTCGACCTTGATTCCTCTTTGCGTTTCTAGAGTATCAGAACAATGGTTTGGTTCCATTTTCCAAGAGCCAAGCGAGAGACAATAAATAAACTATTTCTTATTCAGCAACCGTCCCAAATCCGCCATATCACACAGCGAAGTGAACCGGACTTCTGGTGGCGTCACCATTGTCAAGCTCGGCGGACAGAGCAACGGCGTGACGTCTACCTCTGTCTCTCCCACTACTCCTTCCGCCCCAACTACTACCCCTGCGGGTAGTAGTGGAGGGGTGACCGCGGGGGTCGCGGGGGGAGGGTATACGAGGCGAGCAAAGTTGGGGGATTCGAGAAGTACGGGCAGATTGCATCCTGGACCAAACTCTCATAGAAGCATGACAAGATTGAATGTAGCAGGTACGTCTTTATTATTTTAGCCGCAAGTGCGCCCTAGTGGGCCTACATTCAAATGGAGGCAAGACAAAGTAGAAAGTAGTAGTTTCCTTTTAATGTTAATTTTTCTACAAAGCAGCTCTAAAACGTTTCGTTATACCAAAGTTATATGATTATTTACGGGATATTTACCGTGGTAAGGTAGTGGAATTAGCAGCCGATTTTCCGTTACTCTTCCCGTAAGTGAACAAGGTGCATGTAACTACGCCTAAATATCGGGAGCACATTCCACAACCTTGCGGTAAATATCCCGTAAATAATCATGTAACTTTACTGAACACCCATAATAGTTTAAAACAGTGTTTCCTTATACTCTGAAATTTACAATTCTACACATATATGTTTTGTTCAAATAGATAGACCTCTTAATTTATTAATATTGCACATCAGGAACAATTATAATAAACCGGCCAAGTGCGAGTCGGGCTCGCGCACAGAGGGTTCCGTACCACCATAAAATACAGTACCTATCAATTTAAAAAACCAAATTAACTTAAACTTTTTGTATTTTAGGAGGTTCAGTAGGAGGCCTTCACAAGAGCATGACGAGATTATCCTCCTCGCAACAAATAAACTCTCAACAGAACACCAGCGGGACTAATACAGGTAATAGAGAGGACATTACTTCTGGGTCTCTTCATCATCATCATCCACCACAGCCTTCCTTATCCCACTGCTGGGCATACGCCTCTCTCTTACTATGCCATCTGCCTCGGTCCTGTGTTAATCTAGTCCAGGTTCGACCCGCGATAGTAGTAATATCGTTGACCCATTTTGCAGCTGGACTACCAACGCTCCGCTTAACTTGCCTCGGCCACCACTCTGTTAAGACCTTATTCCACCTGTCATCACTGCGCCTAGCAACGTTTCCTGCCCAGCTCTACTCTAAATTTCATTACCGCGGTTCAGACGTCTCGAACCTTTGTTCTGGGTCTTTTTTTTCTTTTAACCTGGGTCTCTTATCGAGGGGAAATATTTTGGTCTAACAATCAAAAATATTTATTCGACACATTAACAAAAAGTAGTATCAGTTAATAAACTATCATGTTCCCACTGCTGGGACATGGGCATTCTCTCAGAGAGAGGATGAATATAATAAAATTGAATATTATTTATTATCATGTAGTTGCGTTAATAGAGATTTTACAAATATAAAATATTACTAATACTTCCACATGGACACTTCAATAAATTACATCAGTTCCGAATTTGTAAAAATTAATTAAATTGCTACCTTTTAGTATTCTGTGTCTCCCCCCGTGTGCAGACGCCTGCAACAGGCCACACAACACTGCTTAGTGCTAGTGGAAGAGAAAGATGTTTAGTAGCCTCACTCTAAGCAAAAAGTGCTGCAGCTCGCCCTTACGCGCAGCAATCGCGCAAGTTTACTGCGCATCGTTTGCGCAGTAATTTTGTGAAGCACTTGCTGCTAATTTTTCATTACTAATGAAAAAGTTATAGATTTTTTGTTTCTGATATTTTTGTGCTTTCAGTATAACTAACGATCATTAACGGGCGGTTATCCGAGTCGCGTAGGCAACAAAACGCTCCCTCAGCCCCCGCCAAGTTATAGCGACGATGTATTTTATTTTTATTTTTATTTTTTTGCATTTTTAGGGAAACTTACAGCCTAATAGTATATAAGTAAACAAAAACAATTAGGAGACTAGGCCAATTACAAGTTCCCGCCTATGGAAAAGAATAACATTTGGAAATTTATCGTAGCAGTAACTAATAGTATAGATAAATAAGATTATGATTAAGTTGCGATAACCAAGTATAAATATAAAGTATAAGAATCAAAGAATTGACAAGCTAAATGTGAGCGAATTACGCTCACACTATCAAAGAATACATCGATATCATTATGCAACAAATATTTGTTCATAAAAGAAGAGGTCCTGTGAAGAAAGGTACTTTTTTTGTAATTCGTTTTAGCAAAGGATGTCTTAAATAGAGGGGTGTGCCTAGATCGGTGTGACGGAGTGAAGAATGATATTTTATTGAGGAGTTCGGCATTGTCAACCTTGGTATTGAGAATATTAATGAAATAGGTTACATCAGCTATAGTTCGTCTTTCTTCAAGTGGAAGTAGGTGATGGCGTTTACATCGCTGATCGTATTCATCATCAAATGTTCGGGAGCGGAATTGTAGGAATCTCAAGAATTTGTGTTGAACTCGTTCAATTCGTAAGATATTAAATTTGTAAAATGGATTCCATACCTGCGAACAGTACTCAAGACTACTGCGTACGTAGGCACAATACAAGATTTTTAGTGTTTTAATATTGTTGAAAGGAGTGGACACGCGCATAATGAAGCCAAGGGCTTGTGTTGCTTTCTTTATAATAGCATCAATGTGCTGATTATAAGTTAGCTTGGAATCTTGTAATATGCCCAGGTCTCTTATTTCTTGTACTCGATTGAGTTTTTTGCCCTTCAGGTAATAATTAGATTCTATAGTGTTATTTTTCCTAGAGAATGTGAGTACATAACATTTATCAACGTTAAGATCTAACTTATTAGAGTAGCAATAATCATTAAATCTGGAGATATCTTCTTGGAGGTTAAATGAATCGGTAGGATCACTAATAGACTTCAAAATTTTCATGTCATCGGCAAATAAGTAAAACTTTGAATGTAAGAAGCAAGAATGTATGTCATTGATGAAAATTACAAAAAGCAAAGGGCCCAACAGTGACCCTTGGGGGACACCGGAAGGCACATTAGACCAAGATGATCTAAAACCGTTCAATACAACAGCTTGGGATCTACGCTCAATGTAAGAAGAGAACCATCTGAATAGATTACCGTGAATACCAGCAGACTGAAGCTTTAAAAGGAGCAAAGAGTGATCAATTTTATCGAAAGCTTTACTATAATCGGTGAAAATACTATCAACCTGCTTGCCCTTACTCATTTCGTTAATTATAAACTCATTAGTTAAAAGCAGATTTGAGTTAGTTGATCGTCCACTGAGAAAACCATGTTGTTCATCGATAAATGTAGTTTTAAGAGCTGTATAAGTTTGAGTATAAACTATTTTCTCCAGTAATTTGGCAAATATGCATAATTTCGAAATAGGGCGATAGTTCTCAATTATTGACTTTGGTCCTTTCTTATGAATTGGAGACACTAATGCAGATTTCCATACTTGAGGAACTATCCCTTCTTGAACTGACCTATTAAAAATAATACTTAAAGGAAGAGTTAGACTACGGGAACATTTGACAATAAAAATGGGTGGGAGATCATCAGCACCTGCTGATTTATTAATATCCAATGTTTTTAATAGATTTTCGAGAACTTCTAACGAGATTTCGATTGAACCAATACTCACAGGGCTAGGTTTGCGAGAATGATGTGTACTGGAAGTTGAGGCGGCGGAAGAAAGATTATTTGGGGATGACTGAAGAAAAGTGGACTGAAAGAATTTAGAAAATAAATCGCAAATTTTTTCACCAGTGTTGGCAGTATCAACTCCGTATGACATGCTAGAAGGAAAAGAAGAACTTTTCCTTTTACCTTTGACATAAGACCAAAAGGCTTTCGGCGAGGATGCAATTGATGTTTCAACTTTATTAATATAAGAAATATAACACTCATTTTCATACATCTTCACCCGGTCGCGCAGTAAGACAAAAGATTCATAGTCTGTTACCATAACGCCTATATTTACGAAAATATTTGAATTTCTCGGCTAACATCTTTCTAAGACGAGCATTGAACCACGGTGGAATCTTTTTACTAAATGAAATCACTTTTTTTTCGAATATATTGATCGCGCAAATCATAGAGAATTTTGTAGAAGAAATCAAGTGCCTCGTCAATCGAAATTCCGTGAAGACTCTGCTGCCAGTTTATCTCATCTAGCTTCTCACAAATGCTGGCATATTCACCAGATTCATAGAAAAATTTGAGCCTAGGTTTAATGGGACAAGTTGAGTGTACTTCTAAGTTTATTTCAGCGAGTACTGATGGGTGGTGCTTATCTTCTTTTACCAGTGGATCCGCTTGACTAAGTACAGTCATTGATAGGTTAGAGAAAAGTAGGTCTAATGTACGGTTTTTAAAGTTCTTAATATAATTATGTTGAGATAAGTCGCATAAAGCTAACGTGTCAAAAAAGTTGTTAACAGTCTCGTTTGAAACCTCTGATGGTAATACGATAGTATCGTCGGTTTGAAGATACCATTGAATTGACGGAAGGTTAAAGTCTCCGACAATTATAAACTTATCGTCTGAGTTACGCGTGAATATATCTTGCAATGTATCCGTAAAAAGCCCTAGCTGAGTAGATGCACTAACATGCTTACCTTGTTTGCATACGTAAATACAGCAGATATTTATTTTTTTGAATGAGTTTTGAGGTCCGGGTAAAGTAACAGTTAACCAAATATCCTCCGCCTGCGAGTACCATTCCGGTCTGGCGACAGCCGCTAGTTCACGTTTCACGGCGATAAGTACACCACCGCCGAGCGTCTGTGACGTCAGCATATAACTACGATCTCGTCTGAACAATATGTACGAGTCGTCGAAAAGCTCCTCATCCTTAATACCTGGCAGAAGCCACGTTTCAGATAGACAAACGATCGCGTAATTATTGAGTTGAATACTTCTAAATAATTTGTCTGTTTTCGTACGCAACCCTCTTACGTTTTGGTAAAATATTGTTAATTCAAGCATTGCTAATTATTTGTATTAGAAAGGTATAAACATCAGGGTTAATACTAAAACAAAAGATTAGAAGTTCAATAACTAGGCAATAAATAGTACGCGAAATCCAAAGTACTGATAACTGGAAGGTACAGGTTACGTAATTGCAAAAGCAACCTACACTCTTTGTATAAATATAAGAATATGGTGATCCGACCCTCCTATACTCCATAATGATAGTCGTAAATACATAGCTATGTTCATCTTCATCTAGTACATAATATATAAAATTTATCAAAATTAATAAGTGAGATATGCCCACATATAGATTGTGCAGTTTTAAAACGTTCGTAAACGTGTAAATACACAAAAATCGAAGACAACTTAATTGTGGGCACAAGTATGTGCATTTTATTGGGTAATATAATGTACCTGCGAGGTACATAGCTAAGTTATCATTAGCGTTGTAGTTTATTGTAAAAATATTATTTCGAGACGAACTATAGCTTTTGTAACCGGTTAAATAGAAAAAGATAGTAAAATGCGACAGTAAAGTAATTGTTGTAGTATAAACAATTGCATTAAATAAGTTTCGATTAACGTAATGGCAAAATACTATTAATATAATGACAATAAATACCGATTTCATTGAATTATTTGAAAGAAATATTGGTAGGAGATCGGAAAAAACATGATTGCTAAAACGTAAACAAGTTTCCTTTATAAGGAAAGTGAGACTTACCCATCTTATAATAAGGATGATATTGAGTCTAAATGATAATAAAAACAAGTGGTACCTTACTTCACGGCAGAACTCGATGAATGCGCATGCGCATGGCTGATAGATAATGCGGGAGGTTATGGTTCTCAAACTTTTACACAGACAATTAATCAACCGTAAAACACAGCAAAAAAGATCCAGTGTTCAACTTATTTTCTTCAAGTCCTCTTCGGTTCTCACTGCAAGGATCGGCGATGTTATGCTTTTGCGAAGCAAGATCTTGCAGTGCTTCACCCAGACGAACTGAAAGTGATGCTCCTTTGCCAGAGTCTTGGCTTTGGATAAAAGCTGCTTATTGGCTGCGGTCAAGTGATCATTTACGTAGATCTTTGTATTTTCCTGGTATCCGAGGTCGGTGGCCAAGAGCCCCTTTAGACTGCGAGCAGCAGAGACTAAGTCTTCTTTTATGTAGCGATTGTGGAAACATGTCACAATCGGCTTTGGAGCATCTTTCATACGTGTGGGTACTCTTGAGACAAAGCTAATGTCCTCCTTCTTGATGGAAACACCACCTTTCTTCGCAATCTTGATCAAAATTTCGTAAAGATCTTCGTTCTTGTTAGACGGTACTCCTTTTATCTCAACATTACTGAGTCGGGACCATTGGTCCTTGTCATTGAGAGTAGCTTCCATCCCTCTGAGAGACGATTTAAGCGCAGCTACTTCAGCTGAGACATCGCTTGAGACTTTTTCGACTTGTACAAGTCTTTTGTCGAAGGTCTTCATTTTTTCACCCAGCTCATGCATCCAAGTATGCGCCGCATCGACTGACGTCTTTAGTTCACCGAGGTCTGATTTAACGTCACGCATGTCAGCAACCAATTGGTCGATTGGCTTGAGCTTATCAGAAAGTTTCTGTATGGCTGCAAGTACAGACTCCATGTCACTTACTGGTTGAGATGTCGGTGTAGCTGCGTGCACGATAGAAGGTGATCCAGTCTTGCACGATGAACACTTCCAAGCTGCCTTTCTTTCAGTACTCAGTTTATTGTAGCCTGATTCCGATATTCCCGCACATTTAAAGTCGAAGTGTTGGCCACATGACGAACAAAGGGGCCCATCAGAGATCTTTGACTTGCACTTGACGCAAGTAGGCATGGTGACGAGAAAAAGTTTGATGATCACTGGGTGTTAGTTGAAGCTACCGGGAGCAGGTTATGCGACTGCTCGCTGCTACACGATGCGAGTGAATGTATATTGCCATGCTAGAGTCAGGACGCCCGCGGGGGGAGTGCAACGACAAAAACGAGCTTAGGTCCGACCTCGATGATGCCTGGCGCGGCACTGAACGCGGCGCGCCAAAATTCTCGCGTCCTTTTTACGCTTTTAATTTCACTAAAAAACGACACTATTCACTATCAAAAATCTATCCAAATAATTTTTTTTTGAATAAAATTGCCTTTCAGTACATGCAATTTCCAGGTTGTTACGAGCTTTCATTAGAGTATAAATAAAAAATAAAAAAAACGAAGTCGACTTTGTTTCAATTTTTTTTTGATCGAGGCAAGTTTATTCTATCGTGTTTTGAACCAAATCATAAACTCTAACACAGTATCTGTGACATGTATTTTTTTCCAGCTGAAATATTGTAATTCAACTGAATAAAATTGATTTAAAACCGTCAAATTTGGTATAAGAGGCTCTTAACGTTAATTCCTGCCGGATTCTATACGGCTCGTACATATTTGAGTTTGTAGGAAGCTGAAGCACTTCGCGTAACATTGTTTTCATTACCAGCATCGAACGGTAAGCAGTCCTCATCGAGCGCCGCGAGCGGAGTGATCGTCACCTCCGTGGGCAGAAGCCGTGCGTCGAGGGGACACCACAATATACTTATACTACCCTCCTCTCAGGTGAGCGGAGAGACCTGCTTTGTTCTTCATCAGGCCACTTGTTAAAACAAAGTAAAGCTTTTTATTGAATATTAAGAATTTGATAAACTTATCTGATAGTTTTTTTAAACCCACCACACCGTAAACATCACAGTAAAATCATTAAAACACAAATTGTTTGCCACTCCTGGAATCATTCGATGTCTCAACAATCTTAGTCTTCTAATTGCTAGTAAATCGGTTCGTTTCTTCCTAGAAAAAAATCTACGTTCCAAAATGTCAATCACATTTGGTGACGTGCGATCAAATGCAAGCCTTTTGAGTAATGCCAAAAAAACAAAACATTTAATGTTTTGTTTTTTTGGCAACTGGACAAATTTTGTCCAGTTTCTTCTAGCGAATAATGCAATACATGTTACACATCATCAGCCATTAAATGTCCACTGCTGAACAAGGCCTCCCTCTTAGAGGGAGGCATTCCAGGGTGTTGCCATAATCCCCACGTTTGGCAGGCGGCTTGGGAATCGCAGTACGTTCACCGTGTAATAACAGGACATGTTAATAGTTGTCTTATTATTTCCAGAGCGCCGCCAGCCCAACAATAATCTCCGGTCCATCCTCAATATCTGTAAATCCGCTCACCTCCGGCAAGTCATCGGACGGGCTCACCCCCCTCCCTTCCTCCGTATCCATCCAACACTCCAACACGGCTCTGGGCCACGTATCTGTCATCAACAGCTCAGCCAATAGTGGACCGGCGATTATGACGCAAGCAGCCGGATCTGGACCGATATCTGTCGGCCCGAGTGCGAATAACGTTTCCATTTCTGGCCCGGTGACTGTGACGTCAAGGAGAGCGAACAATACAAGTGTGACGATGATCAACTCTAATACGAATAATACGAACGCTAATCACAGGTTAGTTATAAAATTGTGTCAAAACTACTAACACTGTCTTTCTCACAGTCCACCACAGTGGGGCTAATATGCAGGTATAAATATGATTATGATGACTTATGATATTTTGACTACTACTCGGATTATAACCATTTATGATTGTAACCTTTTTATTTAATTGGTTTCAGGATCAGTGTGTTTGAGCCGTACCCGATGCGAGACACAGTTCAGCATTTCTGTGAAAAACATTTGGATAAGATTAAAGCTTACATGGACAATGTTTCCTTGAGGTTACCGCCGCCTGCCAAGTGTACTATTGAAGGTGAGCTAACTAATATGAATATTTCAGGACATTCATATATCTGTGTCAAGAAGCTCATCAGCAGCGAATTCCTAGTTCAGACTAGCTTCTTAACCTACAACATCGGCGCAAAGTTGCTAGTCTATAGGTTTTAATATAAAAATAGACAAGTCTAACATACATATTCATAGATGGTTATTTACCCACAAAGATAGTCAAAATTTACTAAAATTAGATTAACCGATTTATTGAGAGGCCAAGCAGCGTCTTTTTTATATATATTTTTTATTGAGTTTTAAGGTGTTTTTTTGTATGTTAAAAGTGTCGACTATAGAGGCTGCCATTATCTACGCTAGTCTACCGATAGTTCCCATATCGACTTGTAAAGACTTTTCTTTATAGAAAGTATCTCGTGTAATCCTCTGAGTGTCACTTGGAAAAAGTGGCTATCTATATGCTTGGCCCTTGATCTATATCTATCAGGACTTTCCCAAAATAATCTGGTGTTTTTCAGAGCGTCGTTCGAAGAAAGAAGCTCGCCTGCAGTTCGCGTGCGGGCTCCGCGGCGCGCACTGCCTGTACGCGCGAGCACTATTCAGCATGGTGACGCGTGCGCCGCGGGTCTGGGTGCACCTCATGTTCCTGGCGCTGCAAGCTCGGCACGCGCAGGCGCTCTCTTCGCGCGACGCTACCGTGGCCAGCCTCAAGCACTGCTGGGACATACTCAAGTGCGAGAACAAGACTTTCCTCACTCTAGTCACGAGCGCTTTCCCCGGGATCAAGGTAAGGTACATGCATTTGAGCTGACTCTTAAAAAAGTACATAAATAGCTCACAGCTCCTGAAAAGCGAAATATTTTCAAAAATATAAAAGGTATCTCGAATTAAAATGTCAGAGGTTTGAAAACTTTATATTACCCGTATACTAATTTTGACTTTCCCCGAAAATAAAACTCAATACAGAAAAGCTGATTTTACGACGCAGTCATAAAACGACGGTGATTGTTTTCTATCAGGCAGCCTGTATGCTTTCTTTGCCAATAAATTCCCCTCAAACTCATTGAATTATTATTATATATTATGGATTATTTATTTCATAACTTGTGTAAAATATTATAGGAAAAAATCAAAACTTTAGAACAACAGTGTTTTAAACTATCACGGTTGTTCACTAAAGTTATATGGTTACTAACGGGAAACGGCACCACGGTAAATATCCCGTTAATAATCATATAACTTTAGAACAACAGTTTTGATTTTTCGGATAATGCTGTGAACCGACCTTATCCCCCAGGAACAAGAAATGCTTCTCAACGAGCTCCGCACGGCTGGTTTCTTTGACGTGTTCGAGCTATCACCCCGCACGGGCGGTGGTGAAGGCCCGACCCACGCCACTTGGGGCTGCTTCCTCTGTACGCACCCTGAGAGAGCTCTAGGGTTCTTAGCCGCTGATGGAGCGCCCGTTATTGAAGGACAGCTGAAAGAAAAGAAAGGAAGGTGGAGACTATTTCGAAGGTGGCGGACGAGGTATTTCACCTTGTCCGGGGCGCATCTCTCTTGTAAAGGATCGGTAAGCTGTGAATTTTTTGTTTATGCTATATTTTGAGCTACTTGCCCTGCTCTTGGTCGGGTAATGGCATACGTTTTACATGGAAGGAAATAGTGCATTCTGAACTATTTCGTAACACCATTTTATTTCCGACATAAGTTTTGTAATATAATATAAATCCATTATTGGCCGTAAGTTAAGTTCGTAGTTTATTGTTTTTATTTTTAAAGGGCTGTGGATTGTGTTAAATAAACAAAATAAAACATTTTAATTTACTTGCTATCACCAACAAACCTCGTCGAAGTTTATCTTGGTGTTAGGTTCTCAGCTTTCATAAGTTATCTACTAAATAGCACTCTATTTAGTGATAATTTAGTAAAGCTGAAAGCTAGCCCTAGTGTCAGCCTCAGGTCGTCCAATGGGTTTTGTAATGTCTTAACAATTGTAGTACTGAAAAATATGGAACAATCTAACGGGACTTACAATATAACCTGTCTTTGTAACCAAAATATTGTAAAAAGAATATACATGTAATTTACTTTCGTTTTTATCCAGAGTGGCGGTGAAAGTATAGACCTCAACCAAATCCGTTCTGTGAAAGTGTCCCGCGGCGCGCGCAACATCCCCAAAGCCTTCGAGATATTCACGGGAGACCAGACTTTGATCCTGAAGCCCAAAGACGGGAAGAACGCCGAGGAGTGGGTTCAATGCCTCAGCATCGCCGTGGCTCACAGCCAGGCGAGGGACACACCAGCTAAGGCAAACTCTCTGCCCGCTAGAGGACTTACACTGAAGAGCTTCTAGAGGTACCTTACTTATAAACTAGAACTACTAGAGGTACCTTACTTATACACTAAGGACCTTGTAGAGGTACCTTACTTATAAACTAGAGCTTCTAAGAGGTACCTTACTTATACACTAAGGAGCTTCTAGAGGTACCTTACTTATACACTAAAGCTTTACTTATACACTGAGGAGCTTCTAGAGGTACTTGTAATCATCTCCATTGATGAAACTGGACATCAACTTGTACCTCAAAAGATTTTATTTTTCATCATTTCTAAATGATTAAATTTTGTGGCCAATGGCTGGTACGCCGCAACAAAATTAAAAAAATAAAGGACGACCCCACCACCGTGTGGGATACGTGTCTGGAAGAGATATAGAGTTATCCAGCAAAAATATAATCATACTACTTCCTAGTCCTACTTAGAAGATGAATGAAATCAAATATAAATCACCCAGTTGTATATTATATTGGAGTGCTGACTTTCAAAAGATTTTTCTATAGGAGAATTAATTGCCTTCTCATAACAAGCTTTTTGTACTAAACTGCCAAAATAGTGACTTCTTACTTATTGGTGCTGGGCAATACTAATATAGTATAAACAAGACATGCGATATTTGCTATTTATATAGATCCTTGCGTTTATTCATATAGTCAAAAGTGAACAAGAGATTAGAAGTAACCTTAGCTCGTCGTAATAAGGTTTAAACTAACTCAAAATACATAGTTTCATATTTACTGGTTTTAAGACTAACAGTGTTTAAACGAAAGTGAACTCGTTTTTAATGATTTTGATTAACATTTTTTAATCATGGCTTTGAATGAAGTGTTTATACAGGGTTAAGCAGAAAGGGTGTACTAACTCGAAAGGGGTATAGTACCCATAATTATGAACAACTTTTACTATGGGAGTAACTCTGAAATCGCAAAAAATCTGCTGTTCCACAGCGATTTCAGAGTTGCTCCCATGGTAAAAGTTGTTCATAATTATTGGTATTATGAACCCCGTTTCGGATTAGTATACCCTTTCCGGGTAACCCAGTACCTAAGTTTAATTTATTGGACTTAAAGTACAATGAAATCATGTAAAATGTTAGCATAGAATATATCCGTCCGTGAGTCTAGTTATGTACATGGAATTATAATATCAATCAAGTTTTAGTTTAAGATTTGAGTTGGACTCTTTATTAATGTTAATTATTTTAATTGGGCATGTTTAGCTGTATTTGTGTGTAGAATCGACACCTTGTGTAAATTACATTGATACAAAATATATTTGTATAAATTGCTTTAATCTGTACTTAATTTTCTAGGTGATTGTACAGAACAAATAGGGAAATGTTATAACAAAAAATCCCTATTTTCTTTTTGTAAGGAAAAACTTTGCTCACTGTAGATTTGTTTATTGCCAAAACATGCCTCGTTTGTTTTTTATTAGTTATATGACACATAATGTTATTATTTTAAGCATTGACATAATTTTATTGAGATTTTTATAAAAGTTGAAGACTGAGAGCTGGTCATCGCCGCTTATTTGATGAAAGAAACAGTCAGTAGAATGGGATGTACAAAATATTATAGGACGAAATTAGTGTTATTTATGATGAAGTCTGCACGTCCTTCCTTGTATAGCTCAATTATAATAACTCACCTGGGGTCAGAGATAATATAACCACTTGATCTATAAAACCCGTCGAATGTGGGCAAAGGAGTTTTTAATGGCTAAAACGGGGTATTTCACCTACAAATCAGATAATAAAAAATAAAAAAAAGTTTTAAAAAAAGTATTAAATACGTGCATAATATTATATACCATTGGTATTGTGTATAAATCTTCTTAAACACAATACGCGCGTCGGAGCACTTTTCGGTTACGCCGACATGCGGTGCGTCCACATTCGACGGGTTAAAACTAAAATATTGTAAAACAGTAAGCTTGTGACTTAAACTTACACGGTTGTTCACTACAGTTATATGATTATTTATGGGATATTTACCGTGGTAAGGTTGTGGAATGAGCTCCCGATATATCGGCGCAGTTACATGCACCATGTTCACGGGAAGACTGAAGAATGCGGGTGGTTGGTCTTCCAGTGAACATGGTGCATATAACTGCGCCGAAATATCGGGAGCTCATTCCACAACCTTACCACTGCAAATATCCCGTAAATAATCATATAACTTTACCTTGAGACTTGTTCTTTGTAGGTTCAAATTTTCTAAAGAAACCTACACCATGTAGGCTTGATTGCATCTGGTGTAGCACCTAATTTAAAAAAAACTTAGCTCATTTATACTACTAAAAATGTATTTAGTATTAATTGACTTAAAATGTACTTAATCTTATGTGACTTAAAAAAAATATCGCCAAAAAGAAAAAGTCCCAGTAGGTTACTTAATTATTAAGAGATTGTGGCATTTTTTGCTGAGACAAGATTGTGAACTTGTGATTAAAATTTACATTCCCGTCCTGTGTAACAGTTGTTGTTTTATGAAATTATTGTTTTGGTCTCAAATATTTTATATCGATGGTTGTTTGCGATGAATGACATTAGGTTTAGAAATGTTTTTATTAGATCACAAGAAGCATACTTTTATAATAGAAATGTTTTTAAAAGTTGTGATAACATTGTGTGACAATAATCCATCTCCATATTGTATCAGTTCATGACGATATATTGGCCTTCAGTGATGTGACTTGAAAGCGTGAGGTCGCGGGTTCAAACCCCGGGCTCCGTACCAGTGAGCTCTTTGGAGCTTATATACGGATTTTCATACCACTGGTTTCTCGGTGAAGGAAAACATCGCGAGGAAACCTGCATACGTACGGAGAAGGAATTCAATGGCGTATGTGAATCCACCAACCCGCACTGGGCCAGCGTGGTGGATATGGCCCAATCACCTTTTCGGGGGTAGGCTAAAAGTCCAGCAGTGGACTGTTAAAAGGCTGATTATGATGATGTTACTAATACAATATCTGATGGGATTCTTGGCGGGTGGAGAACAGAGCGAACTAGATAACATTGGCGCGTCCACTTGCTTTGAAAGGTAACCGGCACGCGCACCTTTTATTCCCCGCCCGCTGAGTAAAGCGATCTGTAGGTACGTATTATAAATTGCAAATGTTTATACCAGCTTATGATACTTCTGAATATTTGTCAGTTAAACAAATTATAGCAAAGTTAAAACTAGTTACTGCTTTTTCAACTTGCCATCTTTGCATTTGTATTGCGTTAACTGCTCTCACCAAATATTCGTGTTCAAATTGTCTGTAGCGGTAGTTTACATGTTTTCTAGCATGGTTAGGAAACTTTTATGTGACAAAATAATACTTATTCTTTTATTATTTTACGAAGAACCCTATGACAAACAAAGATATCAACCACCGAATATTAAAACTAAAAATTATAAAAGCTTTTTTTAATAATGGCTTGCGATTTATCACATTAGTCACATCGAGATACAATACCTATAGAGTCACAATCTCTAAGTGAACAATTAAAAATTGCCGGAGCGTCATTGTACGAGTACATACCTAGACGTCAAATAAATAGTTCGCAATAATAATAATATTCGGGACATTTTTGCACACACGGTCATCTGACCCCAAACTAAGCAAAGCTTGTGATATGGCTGCCAGAGACTGATATACGAGTACATACATATTATATAGTTTTAAATACATACTCAAATAGATATTAACACCCAGACAGAAGAAACACAAATGTTCATCACATTAATGTTTGTCCTAGGTGGGAATCGAACTCACGCCCCTAAGCTCAGAAGTTAGGTTCACTACCAACTGGACCAACGGGCTATCAACGGGCAATGCCACATTCACATCAATTTACACGTTATGTCGCTTGCAGTGTTCAACATCGATTGTTCGCTGTCATCGTAGCACTGGCATCGGGCGTCGTCGTAGTCGGATCGCGGTTGCCTTACAACTAACCAAAAAGTCGCGCAATGCGTAGCATGCGCCGAGTTTTGGTTTGGATATATTTTTGCACTTTTGTGACTCTATTTATAGGTATTGTATCTCAATGATTATTCAGCGTTGTAAAGACAGATTGGTTATAAAATTTATGTTGAGTAGGTTTAAGCTAAATTTCGGTAAACTTATGAACTTGGTGCTAAATAATAATAATTTTGTATGTACCTAATTTAAGATATAAAGAGCTTCCAATGCTATACTATATACTAGCAAAATATGACACAAAAAAAAAACGGATTACACAATCGAGTGAACAGATCGAGTGGAAGGAGCAAAGACTTGAGTATTTCTACATATATTTGCTAGTTGTACTGTTGATGTTAAATTCTGTACTTAAACTGCCTTAGTTTTTAAGAAAATAAATATCTAGTTCTGTTTGTACACAGTAGTTTCATTTACAAAGCATCTGAAGGAAAAAAAAACAGAATATTCAACACATTTTATTTTCTAAACAGCTTTGCATCACGAAAATGTAATACATTAGCTGAATTTTTTTAAACTTGTTACACGAAAAAGTGGCAATACATCTAAATGAGGACAATTTTTACTATGGGACTAACCCTGACATCGCAAAACAAATATGAGAACTCTTTTCCATAGAAAAATGTCAATCACAATGAAATTATGTATAGAACAGCTGATATTTTTTTCGCAATTTCAGGGTTGGCCCTTGGTTAGTCTTTGAAATTTAAGAGTATATACAATGATTTCGTATGTATGTGAATCCACAAACCCGCAACTGGGCCAGCGTGGTGGATATGGCCAAATCACCCTTTCGGGGGTAGGCTAAAAGTCCCAGCAGTGGACTGTTAAAAAGGCTGATTATGAAGATGATGACAATTATTTCCTTTCGGTTTAGAACCACAGTTCCGTCTAACCCATAAGTGAATAAATCATAATACAATTATCAGGTTTTTGTTAGACAGGCACCAGATTTTCAAGCCTATAAAAGTTTTCCTGGTGTCATACTCTTCAGCTGTTTTCTGAACCCGTCATTGGGTTGAATCGCCGGCCTTTTCGTTTTCACTAAACCATATGCATCCTCAAACTGCATTACTTCATATTGCATCAAATATGCGATCGCCACCATCGAAGTTCGCGATACACCCGCATTACAATGAACCAGGACATTCTCTTTAAGACCTGCAGCCTTTTTAATAAACGGCAGGCTTTCAGTTAGCGTCGATTTTATATCAATTTCAGGCAAATCCAAGCATTGCACAAATTTGTGGTTTACGCTTACATCTATATCAATACCTAAGCTAATCACATGTTGTATATTGTAAGATTCTAGTATGTTATCTGCGGTACAATCTTGCGACCCTATATACATATAGTCTGTTATTAAAACTGGTATGTTGTCTGGTTTGGTGTCGACTACAAAACCGTAGCATGATTGTAGAGCTGTCACAGTATTGTTCTTGTTTTCAACGAATCTCCGTCCATCAACTTTAGTCACGACCGTCTCAGTTTGTTTCAGTTTATTTTTCTGCTTTTTTAGCTCATTTAGGAAACTCATTTTTAACACGTTTTTGTTAGCTTCAATTGTAACTAACCTGTAAACAAATCTTGGAAGTTGATTTTAATCTACTTCTAATTGTTGATCAATTTTTAACTTTCAAATTAAATTACTTATTATAATTATAATCTGTATGACAATACAATAATTTGTTATTATCAATAACTGATGATTGAGCCAACAGGTGGATTGTGGAACTCTTTAATAGCTCCTAGCTACCCTTGAATGTGGGCTTCTTTGGTTTGGTAATATTTGTTTGGGTTTCATTGACGTGTTTTTAGTTTTTTAAACTAATATATATTATAATTTACCGAACATACTTAACTATATTTAAAATTCTTCTGTTCCTATTTACATATAATTATTCTATATCACTTTCATAGTCCTCCTCAGTAACTTTTGTCTGTGTCACCCTATCAGGGTGGTACTCAAGGTCTTTAGGGTCATATTCAACATTGCATAGATACAGGCCATTGGGAGGACCTGTTTGGATAAAGTTGTACCATGAATGCTTGGATGGCACTTGGAGCATCACCTTGATATCTTGAGGGTCGAGCTTGCCAATGGCTACCGAGATTAGGGCACCTATCATGCGTCGGATCTGAAATGTTACAAAAACTATGAATCTAAGAATAAAATTACTTCAGAAATAATAATAAATCAAGTTATCTAAGTTTTAAAAATTTACATAGAGGTAATTGGAACGCAGCGTGCTGGGTATCAAAAGAATGGACAGAGTCCGCAACAGCGCGCTGCGCTCCATAACAGGTGTGGTCGACGTTGGCCAAAAAGCTGCCAGACTAAAATGGGATTGGGCGGGACATGTGGCGCGCATGCATCCCGACCGATGGGCCAGGATCGTCACACAGTGGGTGCCAGATGGACGGCACAGTCAAGGAAGGCCCAAGAAACGCTGGCGTGACGATCTTGACTCATTCCGGAGAGGTTGGCAAGAGGTGGCGAAGGACCGAGATTTATGGAAGGAGAAGGGGGAGACCTTTGCCCAGCAGTGGGACAGTATAGGTTAAAAAAAAAAAAAAAACAGAGGTAGGGCCGTTAACCAGTTTCGTGCTGCTAAAACTATGTAAAATTCCCGCCGACTGCTCAGCACATAGTCACAGAACAGATCATGGTGTTGTAGCAGTAAATTTCGGGGTCTCAATTGTAATATCAGGGAGTAGTTTATTAGTTACAGCAATCATAAAGTTTTATGTAGACTACCTGCTTGTGTACAAATCCTCTCCCCTGTATTTCAATATCCCAGTAGTCAAACACACTGTCCTGATTCAATGTGAACTGGGTCACAATGGGCCTTCCTGGTTTTATTTCTACAGAATAAATCTGCCTACGATTGTGTTTGTGCTGTTTTAATTTGTCGAACTTCTTAAATGTCGTCCAATCATGATAGCCTTCAAAGTATTTTGCTCCTTCCTTAAATCTTTCTATGTCAAATCCTGCAGCTCTGAAATCAAGGCATAAGTATAGACAACTAGGTGCACTCATGGTTTTAGTTTTCCTGCATTTTCTAGAACTTAGAATATGTTTTTATTTATTGAATAGTAGGCTTGCGTTTGACCGCCACCTTGCCTGATGTTAAACGAAGATGCGGTATATGATGGAGCATGCTTGTCTAGAAGAATCCGAATTACTCACGACATGAAAACACTCAGATTGTAACTATTAGGAAACATCCATTCAGCCAGCACATTTCATAGTCTAACGGTGGTGATGGTGGTAGTGGTGTTGGCCTCGTGATCAATTCAGCCATTTATTATGCAAAAAATTAAAAAACAATCAAACCTTTTTAGAGGTAAAAAAAGGATATAACAAATCAGGCAGTGTCTTTAAGAGGAGTCAGGTTCCAATTTCATATCAATAAAACTTTTGGCCTTAAATTCAACATGACAAAATGGGTTTTGTTACCTAGAAAAGTGGCATCTCTTCCATTCTTCTATTGGTATAAATGAAGCTATGCTAAGATACTCTGGTAGAGTCACATCTTGCTTTAATACTGCTAATCTGAAAATTTTATGACACATAAATGCTAAGGCGGAAAGATAGATCTTGCTTTGCTTCAGGAGACTTTCATCTTCATTTTTGAGTGCAAATCTTGCAAATAGTAAATGAGCTCAAAAGTATTTAAACACTTCAGTAAAATCAGAACACTATCTTTTTTTTAATGCAACTGATTGGACGAGACAAGCAAGTTACTCGCCTGATGGTAAGCATCACACATGCCTGCAACAGTTACCCAGAATTTGACAACAGTTTAAAACCATGTGTGGAATGTACCATGCTTGTCACCATGCGATATTAGAGATGCCAAATGTTCTGTGATAGTGAAAAATAAATAATAGTCAAGTATACCTGTATAAATAAGTCCGGCGAATGGCTTGGAACCTTGCATTAAAATCATCATTAACTCTCAGACATCTCTTGATATATATTGGAGTATTATTATTGTAGAATGTTTTGTTCACACTGTATGCAACATTGTGTGGCTCGTATATTTTAGAACCAAATCTGTCCAAGTCAAAATGGACACTAGAGTTTAATGCGTGGACACCACCATCTGTACTGTAAAAAATTATAAAAACAGTCATACCATTCTCAAAACTAAATATGACACATTTCAAAGAGCAGATACTCTCACGTATTGAAAAAAAAATTATAACATTCATGCCTTAATATTTAGTTTGGAAATAGGGCAACAGAATCAAACTTACTTTTTGAAGTTATTAAGTTGACTTTTCGCTGATTCTAAATGAAGCAAGGTTTTATGATATTAATAAGGAGGTTATTATGGTTCTTTGTATGAAATGCTCTACTTGGTTGGAGTATTGTAAACTGGTAAAGTTTCTTTTTATTATATTACACGAGAATTACAAGATTAAGCCGGTTACTCCGACTATAGGTAGGTACTGGTAAAGTTTAGTCTTGTAAAATCTTGGGAAATTAACTTACCGGCTAGACAGCATTACATTCGGATAATTCAAAGATCTGAGTTTCAGGAGGGCTCTCTCCATTAACCCTTGTATACTCTCAGGATCAGGATAGTTGCGAGCTTCTGTAAGCCATATTTTTTCAGAGGACCTGCGGGGGTTACTCTAAACAGGTTATTTTCTTTGAAAGTTTTTTGCAGTGTTAAATGATAATTACTAACCGAAATGTGGATCCAATATATGAAAAAAACGCCAAATATCTTGCTTTCATCCTTTTTGTAAGTTAATTTTATTTAGCTTTAAAAATTCTATATTTCAGTAGTGTTTGTTTATTTTTCTAATTTTTTTTCTATTTCCCTGAATTTTGACATTCGAGGCCATCTGTCATTTCATTTTTGTCAATGTCATTCGAGATGAGAGAGGTCATGAGAGGTAAACAGCTACGGAATCTTTCATTTTATCATCATAGTTCATGAGGCTTATGCAAGTAGGGTATATTACAGGGGCGTAGCTACCGCCGTATTTGCCGTATCAATTATACGGGGCCCCCGGGCCACGGGGGCCCCCAAAGTGTGTAAGGAAAAAGAATAAAAACTTTCTAATTTATTTTATTTTACAAATGACAAAATTCTATAAAGCAATTCCTTTTTTTCCCGCCTTAAGCGTGCGTTCAAAAGTTGGCAACACTACATCGTTATGGCGGGCTGCGGGACTTCCCCGTTTTACTTACTTCATCTTCAACTCAGCGGGGAATCCCCGGGAATCCTTCATCGATATCGCGATGTACGTGTACGTTGTTGTACTTTGCATTGGATGTTAAACCACGGAGTGCAGTGCACTGTTTATTTACGCGCTTTATATAAATGTGCATTACATAGTAATTCAGTACAAACAATATTGTTCTTCTGGTTTAGCAGTATTAGTAACGATTTGTAATATAAGGGCCTCCAAAAAAATTTTTATACGGGGCCCCGACAAGGCTCGCTACGCCACTGGTATATTATAACATCATTAGGCATAAGTTATTACTAAATTCACTGTCAGCAAAATCACCTATTATAATTCTTCTGCATATTCTCTCTACCCCTAACATACCCCGTCTTTTACCTTTTCTGTATGTCCTCTCCATACTAAGGCTGCTTGGAAGAGATCGCTTACAGCGATAAGGCTGCTGATACGATATGAAACGCAAGAATAACCATAATATAGGCTTTAATTCAATAAAATTTGTAGTATGAATGAAGGCATCACATTTGACACTTTTATAAACTTGTTATGAAAGAGTTCGTAACACCACATTCACCCCCCGTCAGATAACATAGTCCTGGAAGTGGACTGGAGCCCTTCTCTCTCTTGACGAGCGACGAGGAGCCGGCGCTGTTTCACGCTGTTCAGTATGCTCGTTCGATGATTCACGAGTTTGAACAATTGATGTCTCTGCTTCATCCTCAGCATCCTCGAAGTGATCTTCAGACTCAGATTGATCACTTTGCATCTCTAGCTCTCGAGGTGGGAGAGGAGCAAGCTGTCTGTTTGATACTGTAGTTTCGCGGCCATCCTGTAATCTTACGTAAGAGTAAGATGGATTGGCTTCCAAAAGCTCCACTTCTTCTACATCGGAATCGTATTTAGATTTCTTTAGATTATTTCGCATTAGTATAGGACCTGACTCTAGGAGGTACGTTGGTAGCGAATCCCCGTTAGGCGTGCGCCGAAGGTGATTAAATAACCTTTCATGAGGTGTGACATTGGTTGCTGTGCATAGCAATGATCGGATGGAGTGCAGTGCTGATGATAAGACTTGCTCCCAACAAACTGTGTCAAGATTCATGGTCCTTAAAAATAGCTTGACTGTTTTCCATAAAGTTCCGTTGAGGCGTTCTACTTGCCCATTTCCTTGGGGATTATAAGATGTAGTTCGACTACATGCTACACCATTAGATATTAAATATGTTCGTAATTCATTCGACATGAAGGCAGTTCCACGATCAGAGTGTATGTACTGTGGTGCTCCAAACATTTTGAATAGGTCTTTTAAACAATTTATAACGGTGCCAGCGGACAGGTCTTTACATGGGTAAGCAAATGGGAACCGTGAAAATTCATCTATAATCGTCAGGATATAACGATTATTAGTTTTAGTAGGCAAAGGCCCCTTAAAGTCAATATTTAATCTTTCAAATGGTGCAGTTGCTTTTATAAGAGTTCCATGCTTCTTTGCAAACCTTGGTTTAATTTCTGCGCAAATGCGACACTCTGTTGTCATTTTCTTGATGTCTTCTACTGAGTAAGGCATATTTTTAGATCGTATCCAGTGCGTCATTCTTATTATGCCAGGGTGACCTAAGACATCATGTAACTCCTTCAATTTATTTTTGGTGATGTTTGAGCATACACGAGAAAGAGTATCAGCTGTGACATTCTCTTTGCCTGGACGATAGACTATGTCATATTTATAACTTGATAGTTCAAGTCGCCACCGTTCAATCTTCTCGTTTTTAATTTTGCTGTTTTGTGATTGGTTAAACATAAATGAGACAGACCTTTGATCGGTTATTAGTAAAAAATGTCTTCCGACAAGGTAGTGTCGCCACTTTCTCAAAGCTTCAACGACAGCACTTGCTTCCTTTTCAATTGAAGAATGTCGACGTTCGGAGTCATTCAATGAGCGAGAAAAGAACGCCACTGGGCGGCTGTTTTGGGAAAGAGAAGCCGCAATAGAATGTTCTGAAGCATCCGTCTCTACAGTGAATATGGCATTCTGATCAATGATAGTTAGAGCTGATTTCATTATATCAGTCTTTAGTTTTTGGAAACAGGCAATCACGTTTTGTTGCAAAGGGAATCCAGAGACCGTTGTCAAAGGGTTGACTTTTTCTGAAAAGTTTTTTATCCATTTTGCGTAATGGGCGAACATGCCGAGAGCTCGTTTAAGAGATTTCATATCTGTAGGGATTGGTAATTTCATCAGAGGGTCTAGGCGTTCTTTGTCTGGACGGATAGTGTTACCTTCAATAGTGTAACCAAGAAGTGTAATAGAATTTTGTCCATATATACATTTGTCTTCGTTTAGTGTAAGATGATATTTTCTCACAATCTCCCTGAATCGTTCTAGGTTATGATCATGCTCTTCTTTTGTTTTTCCACATATAGTGACGTCATCAAGGTATGCAAATGTACCTGTCAGCTTCTCTTTATTGATGATGTAGTGTAAGGTTCTTTGAAATGCGGCAACTCCATTTGTAACCCCAAATGGAATACGTGTAAATTGGTACAAGTTACCGCATGCTTCGAAAGCCGTGTATTTTTTTTCGCTTGACAGGATAGGCACTTGATGATATGCACTCCGTAAGTCGATTTGGCTAAAAAAGTTATGTTGTGCTACCTTCGATACTATCGATTCAATGTTAGGTAGAGGGTACGCATCCAATTCAGTGAATCTGTTGATTGTTAAAGAGTAATCAACGACCAGGCGTTTGCGGTGTGTTGTGCCTCCAGTAACTAGGACTTGAGCTCTCCAAGGTGAGTTAGATGGTTCGATAACATTATCTTCCAAGAGTTTGCAGATTTCTTCGTTGATAAATTGATTATCAGCTTCAGAATGTTTTCTTGATTTAATAGCAATCGGCTTGACTTTAGATGATAAATTGGCAAACAGTGGCACTGGTGGTACCATGGCTTCCATAACATTGCAGATTTTGAGTGGTTTTGCTTGACCCCCAAATTCAATTTCCAGAGATGAATGCTCGCTCAAAATATCATGGCCAATAATCACGTCAGCGCATAAGTCTTCAAGGATATATAATTTCCGTTTATAGCTATGCTTGTTTATGTTGATATTGGCATAACAGAATCCATTAACGTTTGAAGTACTTCTCTTGGATGCCAATAGTATAATCTCATTCCACGGATATTTTTTTAACTTGAGTTGTTGAGCAAATTCCTTGTTGATAAAGCTTGTTGAGCTTCCGCTGTCAATTAATGCGTCAGCTTTATAACCGTTTATAGTTATTGCTATTGTAGCTTTTCTTACACTTGCTGGAGATGCAGCTGATTGCATTGCTAATGCACTTGATTCTAAACTAGCAGTAGATTGTGATCGACATACTTTCGAAAAATGACCCCTTTTCTGGCAGTTTGAGCATGTGGCGTGAAACGCTGGACACTTCGTACGTTGATGTACGTTTCCACCACAAAAATAGCATCGTTTGCGTTGCGTTGATGGTGATGGACGAACCACAGCGACATCGATTTGGTTGAGACCCGGTATTGTGTAAGTATCGTTAGATTTAAAATCATCGGCATTCTTCTCTGCCATTTCGAGTGAAGTCGCTTGATTGAGTGCGTCTTCTAAATTTATATTTAAATTTTCTAGTAGCCTCTGACGTATCTTTTGAGAATTAATTCCAGCAATAAACGCGTCGCGTACATACTCGTTTCTGTATTCCTCGGCGCTTACAGAATTAAAGTTGCAGTCATAAGCTAGCTGCTGCAATGTGCGTAAATAATCCGCTACTGACTCATCAGCTTTTTGCTTAGTTGAAGTGAGCATAAATCTCGCATGAACCTCGTTTTTTGATTGCAGGTAGGTTTTATCCAAAATAATTAAAGCTTTCGAATAACTTTTAGCCTCTCTTATATAACAGTATACGGTGGGAGACACATTGTTAAGCAGTATTTTTAATTTAGTACTTTCGGATACCTCTGCATTATTGGTTTCTACAAGGTAGTTCTGGAACGTTTCTTTCCAATAGCGATATTTCAAGTCTGCCGCTGGAGTACCTGGATCGATGTCAAATTTTTCTGGCCTTAACAGCCGCTCGATAGAAGTCATCGCTAGTACTATTCAAGTACTTTCTGTGGAGAGAAGGTACATCAAGTACCTTGATTCACAATTTACCTACGTTTTTATTATTGAATTAAATTGATACGATATGAAACGCAAGAATAACCATAATATAGGCTTTAATCATTGACCTATATGTACTACGTACTAGACGTCATGTACTGAATCCTCACTTTGATAAACGTTGCTGTGCCTTAGTCCCCACACCCCAGTCTGACAGTCTTCAGTTGTCTTTTTGGCGTGCATAGGTGTAGAGCGGCAGATATTTGTGAAAAAACCCGGTAAAATACGTACCTCAGTATGAATTAACCATCCACGGCGTAAGTAACACAATATTATTAGTTGATTTATTTAATAATTAGATTAAAATTTTGTATTATAAGTGTATAACAAATATTTTTTTCCGATCGAAACCGAACTTGACATATACATCAACTATGACATCAATTATCACAGAATAATTAATATGCAGAGTATTAATCTAAGACCCGAGTAAAGACCGACCTTCACCCACCCATCTGTTTAGTGGATGAAAAGTATTTTATATCAAATTTAATGTGTTAAATAATATATCGCGAAGATGTTGACTGAAAAATTTCAGTCCAGACTATGATTTTTGCTATTACCAACTTATTTTTTGTAGTTGGTATGTATGGGAGCAGCTGTTTACCAACTACACAGTTAAGTTTGTTAAATAAAAGAAATTAAAATATTTAATGACAAACTTGTCCAAGTGATTTTTTTCCCACTTATCTCTACCAGTTGGGATACCTTGGTAGTGATAAGTGTACCATGCGAACTAATGTTCCATATAATAATATGCACAATTCGTAGTATCGGAAGTGAAGTATCTCTGCTTAATTTCCTAATCTGTGAGAGCTCGCGGCAAGCCAGTGTGACCAGGGATAACATTTTAGAAATTTTTAGTAATTTTTTATGACATTTTGGATATTAGTATTTGTATAGGTTTATTAACGAAGGTTGGTAAAAGGTTTGGGCAAAATATTTTTTTTTGGTAGACGACCGTAGACCGTTAGCGATAATCCCTACGAATACCGATTTCTGTGAATTTCTTGAATATAGTCTATTATTACTTTATTGATTTTATTTTAAACACAAACTGGGCTATAGGGTACTTTAGTTTAGCCGCATCCGCCGCCTCAATCAGATATTCCGTGAGTCTGGTTGTCTTCTCATGTCCACTGTGCGACCGGTAGACACAGCCATAGACAATTATCTCTATATTTCTGTGTCCACTAGGACCCAGAGCACAGAAAATCTGGGCAAAGAGGATACAAAATCTGGGGTCTTCAAGTTGACGGAGACCCTAGACCGCATCATCCCTTTCTGTTTCATCTGTTATATTGTTTTTTCTCTGTCATTACTATATACATAATTATTTATTATCATACGTTTTGATCTTGTTTTAGGTTATATATTGCTCAAATATACTAAAATATGTCTTGCGTGTTTCGATACTGCAAGAATACATCGAGAAATATCAGGGAATGCCTAATTAATAATATACATAATCTGTGAGAACACTCGTCAAGCCAGTGTGACCAGTGATAATATTTTATAAGTTTTTGTATTTTTTTTTACTTTATGAACATCATTCATCAAACACAATCGTGAGTGCAAGCCGGTGTTATAATAATTTATCATTCATAAAATTTGAACATCATTATTTTTATTGGTTTATTAACGAAAGTTGGTAGGTTTGGTATATTTTGGGTGAAATAACATTTTTACGTTAAGAACGAAAAGAAGCTCTTCAGTGAAGTAACTATTCCGACTCGTTTTCCCTAAGGGCGTCACCGTAAAACATGTTGGAACACGGCTAGGCCATTTGGCGATATAGCTTTATCCGGCTATATTGCTTCTATTTTTGAAGTCGGTTAAAAGGTTCTGGTGTTTAGGTAATTTTTTGTGATGATAAGTTTGTATTATTTTTAGTTGTCTAGTTGACTATGGTAGTTTCGTAAAATGTATAACCTGGTCACCCTGCGAATGACAGCGCCGGTCGTCTTGTACACACTTCTTGATATTGAAGAACGTTTCTAGGTACATTATTCTTCTTTGGCTTTAATTCAATAAAATTTGTAGTATGAATGAAGGCATCACATTTGACACTTTTATAAACTTGTTATGAAAGAGTTCGTAACACCACAGCTGCCAAATGTTGTTTTTGTCAGGTAATAACGAGTTATCTTTCACAGTGAACAAGGTTTCTCTGTGACGTGAACTTAGTACTTAGTTTATGCTCTGTGAGGTTTCTTTGCCGGTTTTTTTTTCTTCCCCGTATTGGGGCTTTTGGCTCCGCGTGGTTGACGCAGTTGCCATGTACAAGTAGTTTAAGTTTTGTTTTAGACCTTGATTTTTGAACGAATTTTGAACTTTCACTTTCTTTTGACAACTTTGACAAGTCAATCCACTCCACCTGTCCCTTTCGCACACATCATTTTGTAAATTAGAAAATGGCACAACGGACGTGGCATTTGTTTACTGTGATAACGTTATTTACGGTTTTATCACTCGTCGGCGATGTTTTCTCGACATCACCGGCACCGTGGTACGAAAACCTACCCGCGGTGACCATGGACTACAAGGTTCACATTGATGCTGGCAAAGAAGACTGCTACTTTCAATACGTCCAACCGGGCGCAACATTCTACGCCAGTTATCAGGTAATTACCGCACATTTTTTCTAATAAAATCAATTATAAACTCTCACTTGATCGTTCTACTAACTGACGATATGGGTCAAGTCAGTAATTCATTCAAGATTTAGGTTGAACTGTAAGTTTTAAACTTAGCACTCTATGCTAATCAGCTGGTTCAAATCAAAGTAACAAATACTCTTTGACAGCAAATTCAGTAAGGCATCTTATCTCTAGAGACTAGTATATTCCTTGCATCTTATTGATACCTACTTTAGATATTGGTGTACCTTATCTAAGATATTGGTAGGGGTATCAACAATATTATAGGTATGTAACCATATAAGATCATTGTATGAAACTTTGCAATTAACTAAATCTTTAAAATTAGTTAAATAAAGTTTTGTTTAGTAAGTACTTGTGAAACAATTTTTTCACAGTATTATAAAATACGTAAGTAACCATCTGTCTGTCACCACCTGTGACGACTAATCAGTTGAACCAACTTCTATGAAATTGGTAAGGAAGTAGTGTGATGAAAAAATTTATAAAGTGATACTTAAAAATTTATTGGCATTATCTTTTGGGGAAATTCAACTGATAAACCCCAGGCCTTCAAACATCAGAAGCGTTGCATAAGATCCATGTTTACACTTCAGCCAACAGATAGCTGTAAACCTTATTTTAAGAAACACAAAATCCTCACACTTCCATCCATGTACATATATGAGTTAGCAGTATTTGTAAGGACTAATCCCAACATATTTCCAAATATTTCAACTAAATTTTCTCGTAACCGCCGTGATAATCACAAGCTATTAAATATACCTAGCAAAACACAACTTTTTAGGAATAGTGTGTTTGGAATGGGTCCATTAGTATATAATAAGATACCACAAAACATAAAAGACCTCAATACGAATCTCTTTAAAAAGAAACTTAAGGAATTATTGACTGCTAAATGCTACTATAGAATAGATGACTTTCTACAGGATAAATTTTGACATATATATGTAATTATAATTTTTCACATCCAATTTTAAGTATTGACATAATATTTGACATTATGAAACAATTATTTGTGGTATCTTATATGTATTATTATAATAAGTTTATCAGAATTGTGTAAAATTAAAATAAACTTTAACAAAAACTAATATAAATTATATTCTTATAAAAAAACTAACATTTGTACGCCGTAACAGGCAAGGAAATGAGATACGTCTCCATTCTTACGACCATGTGCTACTATTGTATGTGTACCTACCATGTTCTGACAAATAAATATTTTGAATTTGAATTTACATGTCAAACAAATGGTGATCAATATTTTTTTATGTTATTTCTAGGTGTTGAAAGGCGGTGATGGTATGTGCGGTTTTGCCGTAAAGCACCCTAACGGGCAGATAGTCCACCCCTACGAGTGGCGGCAGAGCGCTGAGTATGCAGACCAGTCTTCCACGGGAGGCTACTATGCCGTTTGTATTGACAACCAGTTCTCAAGGTTTGCGGGGAAGCTTGTCAACTTGTACCTGTCTGTGATCAGATATGACATGTGGGAGAAATATGCCAAGGAGGTGGAAGAGTTGGATATGAATATTAAGAATTTCACTGTGAGTATGGTACCTAATGAAGAGTAATATAGCTCTATTTACTTCTACGCAAGGAAATTGGACTATGAAAATAAAATTCTTTGAGGAAAGATAGTTACAGGAAAATGTAGGCCTACAAGAAAATACTTTACGGTTTCATTATCTCATAATATTATAATTATTATAACACAAGTATAAACTTAAAAACCCCCGATAAATGAGCTGATAATCTATAAACGGCTGAACGGATTTTCTTGAATGATAGCTCAATCAAACACTCAATCAAGCTTTCAAACAATAAAAACTAAACCAAAATCGGTGTAGTCGTTTGAGAAATACAATGCCACAGATAATCAAACATATTCAAAAACTATTGTTCATTAACCCCTATCATTAATGTTATTACACCACTACAAAATGGTATATTCAAAGATATCTATCAAGTCATTACTCACAAATATCCGTACATAACGTAAACCTTACTAGGGTAAAATATATCATCATATCATCATAATCAGCCTTTTATCAGCCCACTGCTGGACTTTTAGCCTACCCCCGAAAGGGTCATTGGGCCATATCCACCATGCTGGCCCAGTGCCTGTTGGTGGATTCACATACGTTATTGAATTCCTTTTCCGTACATATGCAGGTTTCCTCACAATGTTTTCCTACAATGAAAATTGATTTAAAAAAAATAATATAAAATTGATAATTGATAAAAATTTATAAAATTGATAAATATTCCTACAATAAAATACATCAATGATCGCTAATCATGAATGATTATACTTTGTTTCAGAGCTCTATCCAATTTGTAGAGAGGAACATAAATGACATCCTCCAATATCAGTACCACTCCAGGGCGAGGGAGTCTAGAGATTACAACCTGCTACAGGATAACAACACTTATGTCCTTAGGTAAGCTACTGACTGAAAATACTTACTTTAGGGGTTTTGTTGCCAGCGCCGGCCCTAGCCTTTGGTCAGGGTAGAGCGAGATTGTCTTTCGGCGCGTTTCATTTCTGAAAACGTTACAGGAATCAATTTCGGGATAAAAAGTATTCCATGTGCTAATCCAGGATGTTAACTATTTCCACATCAAAATTTTATGCTGGTTACAAGTTGCAAACAACACCAGTGTGCCGCTTGCCACGTCGCGTCCCCGCCACGAGGCGCAATCAAAACTTTTTCGCGCTTTTTGGTATTTTCGCACTTCGTTCAATCTGGCGCCTGGAGCAACCGCTCCTATCGTTCTACCCCAGGGCCGACGCTGTTTGTTGCCTACATAACTTCATAAATGTAGAATTATGTTATGTGCCTTCTGTTTTGTCGTTTATGTAGTACTAGCGGTCCGCCCCGGCTTCGCACGGGTATAGATATATATAGCCTATGTCACCCGGAGATAGTGTAGCTTCCCAACAGTGAAAGAATTTTTCAAATCGGTTCAGTAGTTTCGGAGCCTATTCAATGCAAACTAACAAACAATCAAATCTTTCCTCTTTATAATATTAGTATAGACTTACTGTTGCCATTGACTTTTTTATTTTATGTGTAACTATCATATAAAGTTTCAATCTCCATTTGCCCCTTAATTCAGCCTTTTTGCAAAATCCTTTCTTAGCAGACCTCGACACCCCATAAGGAATCTACCTGCCAAGTTTCAGCTTCGTAGGTCAAGTAGATTTCTAGATTTTGTCAGTCAGTCAAACTGATTGTATAGTGGTATTTCACTATTATGTAGTGTAATTTTTTATGTTGTCTATGGTAGTTATTGTGTTTTGTGTTCTATCATAAATACATGATTATGATAATTTATATTCATAATGTGGTCTAGGACAAACATTTGTGTGATGAACATTTGTGTTTGTTCTATGTCTGGGTGTTAATATCTATTTAAGTATGTATTTAAAAATATATATGTACGTATATCAGTTTCTGGCAGCCATATTACAAGCTTTGCTTAGTTTGGGGTCAGATGACCGTGTGTGCAAAAATGTCCCAGATATTTATTATTATTATTTATTATGGTGCAGACTAATTTGCTCTATAGAAAATAGATCTTCAAGTTTTTTCCTGCAAATAAAACAATTTTTAACGTTATTTGCCTACAGGTGGTCCTTCATCCAAATCCTTGCGATCGCAGCTACAGCATCACTTCAAGTGTACTTTGTTAGGAAACTCTTCGAGGTTAAGGACAACTCTTCCAAAACGAGAATATGATTCCTGCTGATCACAACTGCCTTATGATTAGAACCTTCATAGTAGGTCAGTTATACAAAATACACTCACATTTTCAGTCATAGCTGGGAATCAAATAATTTACCCTCAC
This sequence comes from Agriopis marginaria, assembly GCA_932305915.1. Classification (NCBI taxonomy): domain Eukaryota; kingdom Metazoa; phylum Arthropoda; class Insecta; order Lepidoptera; family Geometridae; genus Agriopis; species Agriopis marginaria. The sequence continues at coordinate 2,361,562 of OW029919.1, forward strand.
TATTATTTTACTAAGAGATCTGCTGAGTTAGCATGAGGAGCATAATTTCGAGTAGTGGCCAAATTTTCCTATGTGAGTTGTTTTACGTTGTGTCTACATTATGATCGTACCATATTTTTTTGTATTTTTGTTCTTTAACTTTTGACTTGTCCCAACTTTAAAAAAATACTTTTAGAGTTAGATTTAGAAATTTTGGTATTTTTAGACCGTTTTAAGTATATGGGACTGGTCAAAAACTGAAGGTCTAAAGAAACAGAAAAATCTTGGGACAAATGCCGGTAATGTGCATTATTGCACTTGCAGACCACAATAGAAAACTGAACAGGATGTTGTAAGGCTTATTATCTACTAAAATTGAACTGAATAGATTGACATGACGTCACATAGAGGTGAATGTTGTACACTTTTAGTAGACAACATGAACAACACCATGCAGAGCGGCAAAATGTTGTACACTTTTATTAGACAACAGCGTGTAGACTGACATAATCATCATCATAATCATCCTTTTAACAGTCCACTGCTGGACTTTTAACCTACCCCCGAAAGGGCGATTGGGCCATATCCACCACGCTGGCCCACTGCGGATTGGTGGACTGACATAATGTTGACTAATAAAAGTGTACAACTTACTGCTTTATGACATCATGCTAATTTTGTACAATTCTTTTGGGTGAATCATGCTGCTCAGTTTAGCTATATAGATTCCAGGGGCTTACGGACAACTGCTATTGCTCCAAACTAACGTTAATCCGCTCAGTTGGAAAATCACACGAACGTAAACCTTAACGCGCGCAGATACGGTTTGCGGTCGCGTGATTTTCCAACTGAGCGGATTTAACGTTAGTTTGATAGAGTTAGCAGTTGTCCGTAAGACCCCAGGTCATATGCTTGTGTGTTTTTTTTGTAAAACTGACCTCTGCTTTGATACTCATGACTGAGCTCTTCCATTCCACTTCTCACTTTCCATGATGTATTGTTTCCGTTAGTTTTAGCTTGTTTGTTATATAGAGCATAATGATCAGGCCAGCTCCAGCTGTATTGATAATTTTAAAAGTACATTAATTATAAGACTTTTACACAGCTTTGACATTATTATCGTTTATTGCTTTTTAATTTTATTTTTAAATTCTATTATTATTGAGATTATGTAAGTACCTATTATAACTATTTAAGATCTGATCGACATTCTACATATTTTTGATAAGAAACACGTTTTTATACAATAATTTTTTGCTTTTTACATTTATATGACATGTTGCAACATTACTACTTAGCAATCTACTTTTTATTGATAGTTTAAGCAGTTTTTTAAGTTAAGTGCCAATGCTAATGCAATGCAATGTAAGTGACCAACGCAACAAATTGAAATATAAGATGTACTTAATTGTTTTTATTTGTCTGCATTTGCGAATCCCAATCACACCCAATCACGATATTCATACCACCGTCTTCGACCACACTGTCAGTTAACATCGGCTGTGGTCAAGCTCTTAGTCTTTAGGAGACCTAGCATCTAGGTATGTGTAGGTATTGTAGTAAAACAACTGATTGAGAGTTAACTGTTGAAAGTCTTTATTCATATTTTTATTTTTTTTATATTGACTTGTAATGTTGGCCTTTTGGCCTCTACAGATGGACCGGACTAGTTAGCGAACGCAGAGTGCGTTCGGCATAACTTGATGGTTTAAGTTTTTGGGCGACTAGCACAACGGTACGTACCTCGAAGGTACGAACCTCGGCTTGGGCAGTCGCCGGGAGTGGGAATCAGACTTGCCCAGGCACCCCAGAGGGGGTGTGCCCTGGGTGCGGTTTGTTGAACTGAATGATTATTTGGAGAGAATCTAACCGATCTTCTAACAGATCCCGAGGGTCTACGATCCCGCCGGCGGGATCGCTGTGTGTGTGTGTGCCTCTGGTAACCGACGCCTGTACCAAAAACTGAATATTTCCTATTGCTAGGAGCAGTCGGATCGGGCGACCCCAGCGCCGCCGCTGTGACGACGGCGATGGGGTCGTCCGGGTCGCCCAAGATGTCTCTAGGGCGTCTACGGAGAGGAGGAGGGTCTGTCACGTCTGTTGAGTAGTTGGAAGCTTTAACTACAAGAGGATTTTGGTGATGAGGCGCCGCGTCAAAGTAGCGGCGGGAGCTATACTTAATGTATTGAATCATAGATGGGAGTTCAACATCGCAGTGCAGATCGGCGTTTCGCATATACCAGCTAGCGCCGACCGCTCTGCGTATGAAGCGATTTTGAATGACCTGCAGCTTGTCCAGATCGATGCGGGAGGCGTGGGCGAACGCCACGGAGGCGTAGGTCTGCTCCTAGCAATAGGAAATATTCAGTTTTTGGTACAGGCGTCGGTTACCAGAGGCACACACACACACAGCGATCCCGCCGGCGGGATCGTAGACCCTCGGGATCTGTTAGAAGATCGGTTAGATTCTCTCCAAATAATCATTCAGTTCAACAAACCGCTAGGGCTCCAGGGCACACCCCTTCTGGGGTGCCTGGGCAAGTCTGATTCCCACCCCCGGCGACGGCCCAAGCCGAGGTTCGTACCTTCGAGGTGCCCTTGTGCTAGTCGCCCAAAAACTTAAACCATCAAGTTATGCCGAACGCACTCTGCGTTCGCTAACTAGTCCGGTCCATCTGTAGAGGCCAAAAGGCCAACATTACAAGTCAATATAAAAAAAAAAAAAAACAGGCTCTTGCATTCCAGCGGCGGCCGGCGCGGTGTGTGCATGTTGCACAAACGAATGTGAACAGCCCTGGTGCTACAAGTCTATCTAATATGAAGTTATCTGTATGTACCGAGTTCAGGTCATTTTCCTACTTTTCATAAAAACTATTTGTTAGATTTTATGAAACTTGGTTAGTGAATTTCTGATATGACATGTCATTCTGAAATGTGTGGCATTTTCGAGTAAATATAATGTGGGGTTCTACGAAAGGGCTGTTATAGTCTTTGAAGATCTGCAACGTATCTGTGATGTCTCTGGTGTTACAGGTATCTAAAGGCGCCGGTGATCGCTTACCATCATACGGCAACAGCTTGGTTGTCACAAATGGCTTAAGAAATATTTTTTCTTTTCAGTATTCTAGAAAGTTAGTTATATTTCCAATTTAAATAAACTTAGTTTTATTAAAATCGGATAAGTTTTTCCATAAGATGCATTATATTTGTATGAAGAATATAGCACAGACCCGGAAAAGGTGGCGCGCCGAAGAAGAGACCTATACCCAGCAGTGGGTGGACAATGGTTGATGATGACGATGATGATGAAGAATATGATAATGACCCAAGCCTCGGTCCCATCCTTAAACGTTAAATGGGAAGTATAAAATAAATACGTATAAATATTTGTAATCGGTATATTTTTATATTTGAATAATGATGCTATAAATAAGTCTCATTGACTTGTTACATCTAAAACTATCTATATACACAAATAATTTACTTAAGTACAATACATTCTTAATTTCATTTGTTAACAATTTATTCAAATAAGTAAAACTACATGATATGATAAACATTTAACGGAATGTTTTACATTATTAGTATGATATATTTAAAATAGAAGAAACATTTAGCTCGACCGCGTATTATGACTAGGCGATTTCATAGCGGACGAGCGAAACAAATATTAGCTAAAATACAAGACAAAAATGTATTTAAAAACTAAAGTAACCATTAAAAAGACTATCATACAATTTTAAAGGAAATCTCATACGTAACTGTACATACTTTCCAACTTAATCCATAAACTAAATTAAATCTGGAAACGATTGAGATTACATTTATAAAATAACAGTAAAAACTACAGAAACATATTCACTTAGCACCAAATAATACGGCGCAGTATACAAATAATTACTAATAAACTATGAAGCACTTATCAAGGCAACCATGTATTTAGGTATTACTTTACAATTTATAAAACCAATTATTTATTATTATATCTTATGGAATCGATTCGATTTTGTCTCAAATAGCTCGAAAAATACTACAAAGGCAGTGTTTGGACGGTCGATACAACAAAGCAAAACACTTGTGTAAACTAAATACAGTGACGGTGCTTTAAACATTGTACTTTTTTTACAAATTACCGTTTTAAAACAACCTTAATTATTTATTTTCAAAAACAGATTGCTCATTCCTGAATCTTGTAACTAGCTATGAAGTTAGCACCTTCATTACTAAGTTTTATCCACACAAGGTGTTTAGCTAATTAGTAATTTCTTATCATAGAAACGGTCAGTCCATATCAAAACCTTTAGCTATGGTTCGTTCCGGTATTTCTAGTAAATGTAATGTCGATAGCTACTATTTGATAGCCTGGTAACTGTTTGGAGCAAATTGTGCTGCCCTTAATACAATCGTCAATAGCTAAAACCTTTTTAGAGGCATATTTCAGTTGGTGTGAGCTCTCTCCGTAATGCAACTAGACATTCTTATTGAAACTGACGTGGTTTTCACACATTTTATTTATGTTACACGGGAATTACTCACGTAAGATTAGGTGAATGCGCATTCACCTTGAAAAAGGCCGTCTAATGCGGTTGAAACTATAGTCGGAGTAACCGGCTCAATCTTACGTGAGTAATTCCCGTGTAACATAAATAAAATAGACATTCTTAGTTTACTACGTAAAGCGATCTTCACGAAGTGTGCCAAGTTCCGCAGAAAATTACTTTTATAGCGGCCAGTCCTAATGTAAAAGTTTTAGGTCATCCCCAGGCCCCTGAGATGGCTGAACAGTTGTTATAGGACAAGGTTTCTCAAAGAGGGGTCGGCAGTTGATCATACGGTCGCGACGAGATTTACGTTATGGCGGCTGGTTAGCAAGCTGCTACCTGCGTGTGCGACACACAACTAGGCTAGTTGTCACGTCCGCCTCAACTTGTCACATGTTAACTGAAAAGCACGACCCGTTCCTTTACTTGTTCATCATTGGCCACAATTTCCAATTTTCTTTTTGAAGGGGTTCACAGTCGTCTGGGAATTTAAATAGTGGTACATACTCGTACAGCTACAAGTTTATAGGACAAATAGCCGGAACCTATTGCTTTAATAACAATCAACACTGAATTAAGTGAGCATCACTAAAGTGCTAAGTTAGTGTTGTAATGTTAATTCTAACATACCAATACGAAACAAGCGCCACAATAACATACCAAAAACCTGATACAGATTTTGAAGAGTCGTTAAGTGTGGTATTTCTACCTCTGTCCGAATCGAAGTAAGCAACAAACAACAGCATTGGTAACATTGGTACAGGTGGTTCTATGCTGCTAGTGTAATGGACACATGGTCGAAGAACCTTCCAGTGATCAGGCAGCGTGTCATAGTTTCTTCCTCTGTCCGAAGTAAGTCCCGGAGAGCGCGAGTAGGCGGTACCGCTGGCGCAGGTTGCGCGCGCGCACGTGCGGAGACGCGATCTCGGCGGTGTATGCGCCAGGGAACCATCCCGCCTCGCCGTCGCGCGTGCGCTCGCCGTAATACCAACCTGATAAACGATACTAGTTATTAAACTATACTGGGTTACGTGGAAAAGGTGTACTAAACCGAAGGAGGTCCTAGTACCAGTGATTATGAACAACTGTTACTATAGGGACAACTCTGAAACCGCGAAAAAAATATCAGCTTTCCATAGAAAACGGTCATTGACACTCGACAAAATATATGGAACAGCAGATTTTTTTTTCGCAATTTCAGGTTTGGTTACATAGTAAAAGTTGTTTATAATGATAAGTATAACGGACCCCTTTTCAGCTTAGTACTCCTTTTCGCGGAACCCTGTATAGAAGGACAGAATCTCGCTAGATATTTTAGGGTCTGTCTGTACTGAATACGACAGTACTTGATTTCAGGGAAACAGAAAGTCGAGATACTATTTCTTTAATTGTGTTTAGAGTTCTTAAGAAACGTCGTAGAAAAACAAGTGTAATTCGACATCTACCCGCATACATATCGTGTAACCATAGGGCACCAAGGGCTATAGCTTTGACATGAGGGGGGGGCGTGAACTCACCCTCGCTAGTCTTCCTGGTGACGTTGACGACGTCTCCCTCGGCGAGCGGCAGTTCGTCGGGCTGCGCCGGCGAGTACGCGTACAGCGCGCACACCTGCGGGCAGTCCCAGCCTGCGTACACCGCCTCGCCCTCCGGACCCTCCGCGGGCGGCGCCAGGGCCTCCGACCAGCGCGACAGCGCGGTCTCGTGCGCCAGCGACATCAACTGCGGAAACAAACTCTGATCATAACTATACATACCTACTTATATGAACAACAAAAGTTATACGTACAGCCATCTTAGGTAGTTTTTGTGAAAGGCTTTACATTTGTTATTTCAACATTCACAGAATTGGACTGTGTCTCTGTTTTATTTGTGAAAACTTTTAAGGCTTGTTTATTCTTATTTTTCTTGCTATGGTTTATGTGGTTAAAGCTGTTTGTTTTCAGTAAACAGCTGAACTTTTAAAGTTATCATTTTGATGAAAATACTGAGAAGAGAATGGCGGGTTAATTGCAGTATATCTAGAAGTTCGTTTGACGCCGACCAGGAGGCCGCTGGAAGCTAAAAACTATAGAGTTATCCGTATCTGCTAATTTGACTAATAAATGGTCGTTGCAGTCTTCAAATTTACGTAAGTCAAGATGCCGACTGACAAAATGACGCAAGATAGGGATCGATGGTATGTTATATGTAAAAGTCGCTTTCCGCGTCTGTCTGTCCGTCTGTATGGCCGCTAACTCCTCCTAAATGACGCAACGGAATTTGATGCGGTTTTCATCATCAGTTAGATACATTTTCACGGAAGGTTTATATATATAACTATTATATATATAACGTTTATATATATTTATAGTTATACATATAAACCTTCCTCTTGAATCACTCTATCTATAAAAAAACCGCTTCAAAATCCGTTGCGTAGTTTTAAAGATTTAAGCATACATAGGACGGACAGACAGCGACAGCGACTTTGTTTTATACTATGTAGTGATAGTGAAGTTACAAGTACGTGTCAGAGTTCGACTTGTCGTGATCTGCCGCGCGATAGACAGAGAGGCAACTTGTAGTTTCATATAGCTGTAGGTAGTTAGCGCTCGCACGTCCTGAATTGCACTTTATTGTGTAGTAGAAAGAGTCGCTCCTTATAAATATTATTTGCGGAATCTTCTGTACTTGTACTAATATGTCTTCTGTAGCCTTAGTAGATATACAAGCAAATAATAGTACATACCATCTCTACAGTTCGTCCCTCGTGATTCTCCAGCAGAGTGAGCAGCAGTGCGTGCTTGCCGGCCGCGGCGCCGCCCTCGCTGCCGCACACCTCGAGCAGGGAGCGCGGGCAGTGGTCCACTGCGACGTACGAATCCTCGCTGCAAAGTTATATTCCTCAACATTACAACTGCACTAATAGACTGTAGGCATTACATGTTCAGACCCGTGGTAGCCCATTTGGGAGACCGCTAGACTTGAAAGCGTGAGGTCGCGAGTTCAAACCACGGGCCCGTACCAATGAGCTCTTTGGAGCTTATGTACGGATTTTCATACCACTGGCTTTTCGGTGAAGGAAAACATCATGAGAAAACCTGCATATACGTACGGAGAAAGAATTCAATGGCGTATGTGAATCCACCAACCCGCACTGGGCCAGCGTGGTGGATATGGTCCAATCACCCTTACGGGGCTAGGCTAAAAGTCCAGCAGTGGACTGTTAAAAGGCTGATTATGATTACATGTGAGCGATGGTGGCCGACCAGTAGCATGTGCACTTTACAATCTGACGGCATCCGGTTCAATCCTCGGCCCTGCAGCAATGACTTATGTAGTTATTACTTAAATAAATTATGTGCAGTTTCAATGTCATCGCTCAGAAACGGTGAAGGAAACCGTTGTCCAACGACCTCAAGATTATGAAGTGATGAGTTAAGATATGATATTTATGATAATGAGTCAATAGTAAAAATGAGCGCCTGATGTTTGAAAGAAAATTTTATTTCTAACAAAAAACGTTTTAATATTCACAAGAAAACATGTCACCTCAGGGAAAAAGCCACAAATCGGCCCCATCTCAGCATAATGAAGGCTGTTAACCAGCGCTGGTCTTCCGTTGGTTCCGTTTGTGTCACGATATTGGTACATATTACACAGTACATATAATATATGGTCGTGAGACCCTCAGTTCAACTGTCAAGCTATTGGCAATAATAAAGGCATATTTGCGTGTATACAAGTTGGCAGTCAGTCACCTATAGTTGTTTACTGTAGGTACATCATATCACCTTTATACTGTACATTTCGTGAGGTGGCGGTCGAACGCAAACCTACTACATAAAAAAAAAAGTTTTCGGTCTACTGTGTTTTTTAAACTCATCAGTCATCATTGAATTACTATTATTATTTCTTTGCTATGCCCATTGCACGCCTCCCCCCATGCACCCTGATAGATGGGCCCAGAGGATCACACAGTGGGTGCCTGAAAGCGGTCGAAGGAACCAAGGCAGGTCTTGAAAACACTGGCGCGATGACCTCGACACGTTCCAAATACAGTGGTCAAGTCAGGCGGGTGATCGCACTGTCTGGAAAGAGACAGGGCAGACCTTTGCCCAGGAGTGGGACAGTATAGGTTAATTAAAAATAAATATAAAAAAATGCCCATTTGTATGTAATTATTCCACTGTTGGCCTTCCACACCTGCTACGTCATCTCGGTGGTGCAGATCAATCACTGAGTCATGTGATCATGAACTGAGTACTAACCCTTTCTTCTTGGTGACGACGAGTAGATCGTTGAACAGGAACACGTGCAGCGGCACCTTGTGGAACTTCTTGCCGAACGTCAGCTTCAGCTCGTCCGTCTTCCACACCAGCTGCGTCATCTCCCCTGACCGGACCAGCCATCGCACAGGCCTGAGGGATATTGAGATCTTGAAGTAAACGTAGGCCAAACGACGTAACGCCAATGTAATGAATACCTGCAACACTATAGCGGTGTGGACGGTGCTTTGCCAGTCCGGAGAAGTGGTTGTAGACACCCTTTTTGTAATGCTCCATATTAAACTGAATTGGCGGTCAAACGCAAGCTTATTACTGAATAGTAAACGGGACGGTGTTGGATTTCCAGCTTTGCAAGATGTCAGGCCCTAAAACATATCCAGGCAGCTGGATATGGTTTAGGGCAGCCTTGCCCAAAGTGGGCGATAACGCCCCCTTGTGGGCGCTGCAGGCCTAAAGGGGGGCGGTAAGAGACCCAGAAAAAAAAATGGGGGCGTTGTGTAGAGAACCTTTTGCGCTCAGGTTTCAAATTAACTCTTGCGAGTTATGGTAAAAGTCTCGTTTAGAATTAATGTTTAATCTCCGCTAATATAGCTCACAATAATTGATTAATTTAATTTGAAGTTATAGCGGTTTTTAAGTAGGCGAAAAAATGGGGGCGCTAAAAATAATTTATTCTCAAAGTAGGCAGTAGACAAAATAAGTTTGGGAACCCATGGTTTAGGGATTGCTGGATGCAGGCCACTTCCAACCGGCCCTTTTGGAGATCGGTGGGGGAGGTCTATGTCCAGTAGTGGACGTCCTATGGCTGAAATGATGATGAATATGTAGGGGTGAGCTTTACAAGATCCAGAGTCGTCCAGAGTTAGTTATGAAGTGAAACGTCACCTGCGGTCCCTCCGTCCGCAGGCAGGGCCGAGTAGCGGCGGGTCGCGGATGTTCGGGGGGAACTCGATGGTGCGCGATAAGCGGAACATCTCTTCAATGCGCTCCGTGTTCCGCGCGCCCTCGTTGCACTGCGACACGTACTGGAACAAACATGTTACACGTTCATAGTACATACATATTTACAAAACGTTATTAAGTGGAACTGGGCAGGACACATGGCCAGACGTAATGATGGCAGGTGGTGTACAGCAGTAACTGCGTGGTGGCCGAGACTAGGTTGGCGGAACCCAGGCCGTCCGAGGATGAGGTGGACTGACGACATCAGAAATACTGTCGGGAACGAGTGGATGCGAATAGCGAGAGACCGGGGAGAGTGGCATAAACAAAGGGAGGCTTATACCCAGCAGTGGGTCACTCAAGGCTGATGATGATGATGATGATTTACAAAACTGTAAAAAGACCATAAGCAACAAACCAGTCATAATCAAGCTCAAACTCGCACAACGAGCTATGGAGAGGGTTATGCTCGGGGTTTCTCTACGAGATCGAATCAGAAATGAGGAGATCCGTAGACGAACGAAAGTCACCGACATAGCCCAACGGATTAGCAAGTTGAAGTGGCAGTGGGCAGGGCACATATAACGCAGAACAGATGACCAATGGGGCCGAAAGGTTCTGGAATGGAGACAACGGACCGGTAAGCGCAGCTTGGGACGTCCACCCACAAGATGGACAGACGACCTAAAAGAGACTGCAGGGAAACGCTGGATACAGGCCGCTTCCAACCGGCCCTTTTGGAGATCGATGGGGGAAGCCTATGTCCAGCAGTGGACGTCCTATGGCTGAAATGTAACCTCAATGTAATTCTATGTATTCTAGCAAATAAATGATTTGATTTGAAATGATGTAAAAGACCTATCGTCATTTAGGGATCGGGTGTAGGGCACCAAATCAGCAGTGCAAGTACCGTTCTCTATCGATCGTCAAATTTGACAGTTGCGATCGTCAAATTCGGTAAAATGCCATTTGACCAGTACTCGCTATGATCGATTCTATGGCATTTTATCGAATTTCACGATCGATAAAGAAAACAACTGGTTTAGTAGAATCGGGGTCCAGATATAGAACAAACACAAATGTTCATCACAATGATTGTTTGTCCTAGGTGGGATTCGAACCCACGCCCCCAAGCGCAGAAGCCAGGTTCACTACCAACTGGTCCAACGGGCTATCACGCTATCGAGGTGTGTCATTACATCGTGGAGCGTGGCGAGCGCGTGCATGCAGGCACCGTACTCCTGGTCGTGCGGCGCCAGGTGGCGGAGCACCGCGTCCAGCAGCAGTGGCAGCCGCGTCACGCGCTGCATCGGCAGCATCAGGAACGAGTGCAGCGACAGCGCCTGGCACGCCGCGTCCGACTCCAACCTGGACATGATAGTGAACACTTTACAACCATCAGCACCGTAGTAATATTAGACCAGACAAACAAGGAAGATAATCATCATCATCATCATCAGCCAGAACACGTCCACTGCTGAACATAGGCCTCCCCCTTTAACCTCCACACTGAACGACAGCCCGCCTTTTGCATGCCCGCGACTCTCACAATGTCGTCGGTCCATCTAGTGGGAGGCCTCCCTACGCTGCGTCTTCCGGTTCGTGGTCTCCACTCAAGAACCTTTCTTCCCCATCGGTTATCGGTTCTTCGAGCGATGTGGCCTGCCCATTGCCACTTCAACTTGCAAATTTTACAGCTATGTCGGTGACTCTGGTTCTTTGGCGAACCAGATAATGATATAGGTAAGGGAGATAATGCCTTAGTACATTATCGTTCGTGTTCAAATATCTCCATATTTCATAGAAAAAACACTATACTGCTAAACCGCTTAACGCAAAAACTGTAAGTAGGGCTCACTTATTGATTTTTCACACACATTAAGAAACTTGTAACAACACCAATGAACTTAATAGTCCACATGCAAAAAGAGCGGCAAGGTCGTCTGCAGGGTGTGTTTGACTAAATGCATCAAGACTTATTTAGACTAGATGCATTCGCACCCGGCACGCCACCTTACCAATTATCTACTCACATTGAAATATTATTGAAATAAAAGCAGTCTGTTAAAAAATAAAAATAAGGTTGGTTAAGTTAGTATAGATAAATCACAAAAATCTATATAATTATTATCTTTTTAAGCGGAGATATTACGACAGAATGCCATTAAAATATTTTGATTATCAAGTTACTTAGTTATCTAGGTTTCAAACTGCGACAACATTTTCGTCAAAATTCAAGATGGCGGCTAACCATAGGCCACCTACCATACTAAAATCTTCGAACCCCTTTGCTGATTGTTTTGACTTCTTACCGTCTCAGCGCTGCAGCGAAGACGGGCTTTTCTCTCAGCCGCTGCAACGTTTTCACCATCAGCGTTTGGTTCTCGCAGTACTTGACGTAGACCTGGAAGTGCTGCTCGGCGTGATTCCGCACGATGTCGCATATGCCTTGCAGCAGGATGTTCTCTTGCCAGCACTTCTCTAGCTCGTTCATTAGGAGTTGCGAGCATTTGCGGACTGTCAAACAAAAGCATAACTACATCAAATATTTTGTCAAGTCTGGGGCAAATGCCTTTATTAACTAAACAAAATACAAGCTAATACTAACACTACAAATACAGTTAGACTGCCCGTAGACCGTTGAAAGTCTAAAGACAAGCCAAATGCTCAAGCCCACTACCAGTTGGCAGCGTACCCTGCACGCTGGCGGCATTACCACGCTGAATGGCAATGCTTATGCGTTGAGCCAGAAACACGCTAGCATTTTGGTCACGCGTCGCATAAACCAGGCGCTCTGAAATGTTTTTGAATATGAAGTGAGCTCCCGGTCCCCAAGGGCCCAATCTCTCGACCCCAAACGTTTGTTAAAGCAGTAGTAGAGTAGCTATGGTTTCTAAGATAAAGTGCTTTTCATGAAAGAAGTCCCCCAAACACGGCGCTGTTAACGCGTATAATTTCACGAGCAGAACTTTTAACAACTTTAGTCATCGTACACAACTCTTTAACGATGGCAAATAAATAAAAATCTCACTAGAGTCCAAACACAGTAACAACACCTGACAACTACAACATGGACATGTAGTTCCGCTGTTTGCCGTCGGACTTCAAACATGAAAGGCACTTCCTACCTTTGATTTTGTAACAATTAATGGTTGGACAAAACAGATTCCGCTTAGATGCTTAGAATATATTGTGCATTGTAGAGGGAAATACTTTTCTACTATAAGTGTACCGAATAAACGCCAACAATGCTCAATATGTGATGGACACAAAGCGCTGTTGGCGTAGGTAATCTTGAACGCACATTTACAGCCAAGCCAACACAAGTTCTTAAATTAGCGGAGTAAGACTTTGGATAGCAGGCACAGCTGAGTTCTTTCACTGTTCATTTCTCTTTTGATTGTAGCGTTTCTATGAAAATTAGCTGATACTACTTCGCAGCCAGTAGAGCCATTTGGTCGGCTAGCATACAACACCGCGCAAATAGCAAATAATATGTTGCTATTTTACATGACAGACAAAAAAAAACGGTGTTGCTCATAAAGTTGACTTGAGCTGTGTTACAATTATTTGCATCTCGGCTGTTTATTGGTCGCATTTCTTGAATCTGATAGGTAGATCAAAGCGCGCGTAAAGTCTGCATCCAATGGAATTAAAATCTCGGAACCGCAAAATTGCGTCTTATGTGGTGTTGTTTGCTAGCTAACGATATGTGATGGATGACTGAACTTACCAGGTAGTATGGTAGCGAAGAGCGTCTCCCAGTCGCTCCGCGGCAGTATGTGCGTCTCCCGGAAGGCGGGGTGCGCCATGAAGTGTGCTTCCAGCACGTTGAGAGAGTTCAGGTAGGACGCCTCGGAGGTAAGCAGCTCGAATTTTGCTTCTTGAAGACGCTTCTGGGCTGGTGCTAGGGAACCTAAGGACAGATAAAGATTAAATTATAGTTTGCTAGCTAAAAAAATTCGACGTTAAAATCGACTTTTTAGTCTTGTTTAAAAGTGTAAGGAAAATGGCAGATTAGTAACCAATGTTAACCAATAGTGACGGTTCTGAGTTGTGATTGCCCGCCATCCGCCATATTTGTTTACATCTTTCAACAATTGCTGTAACTGCTATGTTATGAAAAAGAAAATGTCTAGATCTTCTTAAAAAGAGGTATCCGAAGCCCGAATATGAAAAATATTGCTACGGATTTATCTTTTCCTTTCCGAAGGTTTATTCGTCAGCCAAGCCAGCCAATCAGCTTTGTTCAAATTCTGCTTTATATATAGTAAGTAAAAGGAATACTTACTGAGTACAGTAGAGTTGAGGACCTCCGGCACTTCGCACCAGAGCGTGCGCGCGGGGCCACGCGGCGCTACCAGGGCCATGGCGGACGGCCTCGCGGGCGGTGCGGTAGCAGCGGGCGGCGGCGGCGCAGGCTTCAGCGGAGCGCCCGGGGCTCCCGGGCCGGCCTCATACGCGTCCGAGTCAGAGTCACCAGTCTCGCGGCACACAGACTATCATCAACAAAAGAGGTGACAGTTAATTATGATGTAACAGACTAGGTGTGACCGATAACCGATGGGGAAGAAAGGTTCTTGAGTGGAGGCCACGAACCGGAAGACGCAGCGTAGGTAGGCCTCCCACTAGATGGACCGACGACATAGTGAGAGTCGCTGGCATCCAGTGGATGCAAAAGGCAGGCTGTCGTTCAGTGTGGAGGTTAAAGGGGGAGGCCTATGTTCAGCAGTGGACGTCTTCTGGCTGATGATGATGATGATGAGACTAGGTGTTTTCTGAAGGAAACTGACTTTCGACCCGTGGCTTTCGTCAGATTGTCCTATTGTACTGAGGTAGGCAGCTAGGCAGTGCCCTCAAAACTCACAAAGTGCAGGGATTTTCAGAACATCAGGGAGAAGTTATGAACTATTACAAAACGACTTACACTCACGCTATATTTATCGGTCGAGACCTTGCCGAGAAGCGAACGACCGTCTCCGGGAGTGCGCGTATTCCATGTTGAAGGAGCTCCAATGGTTCCGAAACCTGTCGCTCGTCTCGACCGATAAACACAAAGTGTGTGTAAGCCGTTTTGTAATAGTTTATAATGAATCCTCATGCGAGTTATGATGAAGTGAGAATCAAACAATGTTGTAGGTATCTGTTCAGAATCAGACCAGCTCAGGATGACAGATAACTGAGTAAGTAGTGACAATGACGTGTCTACTTACTACCTACCTTTATGACACAACAAGTAACGGAGAACCCCTGTTTCCTGTCTTAACGAAAATTCCCCATTACAAAGAAGGGACTAATATGTAGTTATAACACTTTCAGACAAGAAACAAAACATACCAAGTACGTAAGTGTTAACTATTAGTTCATAGTTTTAGTTAGGTAATGTTTTTCATTATAATTTTTTATATTTAAAAATAGGCTTGCGTTTGGCCGCCAACTCGCCTGATGTTAAGCGATGATGAGGTCTACGATCTAAGACACCTAGATTTTACTATCGAGGAGCACTCATTCAGACAAAAATGGGCAGGAAGAATTAGATAATGGTTACACGAGTTTTGATAAAGAAAAAACTCCTTATAAAATGTAGGCTGAGTTTGAGAGGAATAAAACTTCCGTGTGAATGAGTGACCCGTAGCTGAACCCACTGAGTCAATCAGTTAGCACCCATCGATAGCACCAGACTCCCGCAAATTGATCAAACTGTAGGTCATTATCAACAACGACGCGCGGTCGTAACGCGTGCGGTCGAGCTTGAGGTCGATACAATTATACCATTTAGAACTAATTAACGTTAAAATTAGCGCGCGCACGTAATTGAGGATTAGCGCGATCAAACTGTTGTGTTTGTTTCCTTGTTACAAATAAAGTGCTCTTTGTATTCGAGTACCTATAGGTACTAGAGATACAATACAATAGAGAAGATACGATAGTACAAATACTACTTTGGTTTGTAGAAAGGCTGTTGACCAGTGTGATATCATAACGAAAACATTATTAGAAATACGTACATAGACTATCATATATAATTATGTTACCAATCGACTGAAAATTAGGACAGACAGAACGAACTTATAAGGGTTTCTTTTAGTACTTCGGAACCCTAAAAAGACTGGTCTAATTAGGGTTACAAAAATTAGCCGAGCAAAACCCAAACCGGACGCTTCAAGAAATTTCCGGACATTTCCTTTAAAGTGTATATTTCGCGGCATCATTTAACTAGTGTGGCGGTATTTCTCATTGCATTTGATTGATTAATAAATTATTTATTGTTCACACCATTAAATTCCAAATTTAATGAATTTCATGGATTTTTTTCATTTCTAGAATTCCTGACGGTATTTCCCCCTCATACCGGACAAAAGCCTGCTCTGCCATCCTCCGCGCGTATGAGATATTACCTCTACTTTAGCCGCGTTGTAGAACTGGTAGAGCGGCTCGTGCGTGAACAGCGAGTGCGGCAGAGGAGACGCGGGATGCGAGCCCGATGACGCGCCTGAAGACGTCGACACGTTGCCTGCCTGGTACAGACCCGCTTCAGCGTACCTGGAACAATAGTGACAGACAACACATAAGCAAATACATTTTTTTATTCTTTAAGTTCTGAGGATTTTGGGATCGCACTTCTTGTGCATTTTGCCAGTGTCATGTATCGAAATATGTTCAAGTTTTACTAAATATCGTCAACAGTCATGTCCTAGATAAGTGGTGGAGCTTTACCGGTCTATTACGCACATTTAAAAAGAATTAACCAAATCAGTCCAGCCTTCCTTGAGGAATGAATGCGCTTACCACCGAACAGCATTTCATTTTTAACACCCGACGCAAACAGTATTATAAGTTTAACGTGTGTATCTGTGTGTCTGTGCGTGGCATTGTAACTCCCAACCGGCTAAGCCGATTTTGTTTGAGTTTTTGTTGCTTGTAAGGTGACTTTGATCGAGAGTATTCTTAGCTATGATTCAAGAAAATCTGTTTAGCCGTATAAAGATACTTCAGTTTTATTATCGTATATAAGTATATAGAAAAGATAAGTATATAGAAAATTTATGATATTTTACACGTGTAGGTATTATATCTGTGCCTCCTGTGATGAGTGATACAAGTCAAAAATCAACACTTTACAGGAGCGCAAAAACAAGATTAAAAAAAATCTAGTTCGTGAACTAAGTGGGCTAGGTTACACTTAAGTACCTTCTTTTGTAGATAAAAACATTCACTTTCACTGTGCATTTTTATTTTTATTTAAAATGTTATTGTTTTAAAGTAATTCATGAAAAATCTGTAAGATGTACCTTTTTTAATTTTTAATATGTGTTTGAATTATGTGATAAGTGATACAAGTACAATTAAATTATGTTGCACCTAAAAGTTGTCTTTGTGTAAACTGATATATAAGAAGTAAAAAAAACTAATAACTCATTAGAATAATATACCTAACACAATGTTGTTCAAACAAATAATAAAAATACTACCCTAAAGATTAGATTGTTTTACGTATCTGTTCGCTATTATCATAATTTACCTAAATTGTATCAGTATGCTAAAATTCAAGTCTTTTGAAATACGTATTAAATGATACAAGTCAAGTTATACCCCTCATTAAAATGCACATTTATTGTGAAAATAAATACAAGTTTTGAAAAAATAATTAACGTTTCTTAAACTTCTTCAAAATTATTAACTTCTGACAAATAAGGCACAGTTTTATCAAAATTCAATTAAACACGTGAGTTACATTTCGCCATAAATTCAGTTTTTCTTTCATAACTTCCCAGATTCCAATACGTATCGAAAAGATTTTACCTTAAATGCACTGGCAACCTCTCTTTGCACTTTTTACGACAGTTGTCAAGATCACGTAATTCACGACTTTTCTTCGTCTATCCTGACGTTGTTGTGTATTCGATGCCAGTGTTACGAAAATTACAGTATTAGTACAGCTCAGGACAAGAGAGCTAAACTGACCCGACACTTCACTGAGGACATCCCAGACATCAGCCTGTACGAGATTAGAATGGCTCGGAAACAGCTTAAGAATAACAAGGCACCGGGTGATGATGGAATCACGACAGAACTACTGCGAGCGGGTGGAAAACCGGTACTGTTAGTCCTCCAGAAGTTATTTAATTCATAGTCATAGTCATAGTACTTTATTGGTAACAAATTACAGGTACACGTCACAGAAAATAATTGATAATAAAATAATTTAAAACTATTACAATAATCATAAAAGAAATCACATTTTCGTACACAATAGAAAAACAATAATAATATTCAGTCATACTCGATGGTACTACGCCTGAAGCATGGCACAGGAGTGTGGTGGTGCTCCTCTTCAAAAAGGTGATAACACCTTATTGAAGAATTATAGACCCATCTCACTCCTGAGCCATGTGTACAAGTTGTTCTCCAGAGTCATTACGAACCGTCTCGAAAGCAGGTTTGATGACTTTCAGCCTCCCGAACAAGCCGGTTTCCGTAAAGGCTGGAGCACCATAGACCACATACACACGCTCCGCCAGATTATACAGAAGACTGAGGAGTACAATCGGCCATTATGCCTAGCGTTTGTGGACTATGAGAAAGCCTTTGATTCAATCGAGACCTGGGCAGTATTGCAGTCCCTCTAGCGTTGTCATATCGACTATAGGTATATCGAAGTGTTGAAGTGTTTGTATAGAAACGCCACCATGTCGATCCGATTACAGGACGAGAGCACGGAACCAATCCAATTGCAAAAGGCGTGAGACAGGGAGATGTTATCTCTCCGAAACTGTTCACGAATGCATTGGAGGAAATTTTCAAGCTCTTGGACTGGAACGGATTAGGCATCAACATCAACGGCGAATACATCACTCACCTTCGTTTTGCCGATGATATACTTATCATGACAGAGTCGCTGGAGGACCTAAATACGATGCTCAGCGACCTCAGTAGTCTTTCCCAACAAGTGGGTCTTAAAATGAACATGGACAAGACAAAAATTATGTCCAATGTCCGTGTTGAACCTATGCCGATAGTCGTTGGGAACGATACTCTCGAAGTTGTTGACCATTACACCTATCTTGGACAGATTGTTCAGTTAGGTAAGTCCAACTTAGGCAAAGAGGTCGCCCGAAGAATCCAACTCGGATGGGCAGCGTTCGGGAAATTGCGTGACATCTTCTCGTCCAAGATACCACAGTGCCTAAAGACAAGGGTCTTTGAACAGTGTGTGTTGCCAGTGATGACATATGGTACTGAGACGTGGTCCTTGACTGTTGGCCTTTTGGAAAAACTCACGAGTCACACAGAGGGCAATGGAGAGAGCCATGCTCGGAGTTTCTTTGCGCGATAGAATCCGAAACGTGGATATTCGCCTAAGAACCAAAGTCACCGACATAGCTGTTAAAATCTGCAAGTTGAAGGGGCAAGGGGCAGGCCACATCGCTCGAAGAACCGATAACCGATGGGGAAGATAGGTTCTTGAGTGGAGACCACGAACCGGAAGACGCAGCGTAGGTAGGCCTCCCACTAGATGGACCGACGACATAGTGAGAGTCGCTGGCATCCAGTGGATGCAAAAGGCAGGCTGTCGTTCAGTGTGGAGGTTAAAGGAGGAGGCCTATGTTCAGCAGTGGACGTCTTCTGGCTCATAATGATGATGATGTTACGAAAAAGTTTTCTCTTTATTCTATCCTGTCTTCTTTCTTTATCACTTTTTCTTGTTTTTTTCTATCACTATTTTGCTTTTACTTTTCCAAAATGAACAACCAGGATTAGCATTTTCTGATGTGCTTGTTGGCGATGGTACTAACGCCTGTCGCCCGCGCTTCCCCGACCCCGCGTCACTTCACTTGCACAGCCCCGCGTATCCCCGCCCCCCTTATCATGTACGCAGTACGCACTTGTATCATTTAGAAAATCTTGTTCTTTATATATTTTTTTAAATTTTGTTTGAGTTTTAGATACAATTCTATTTATATTCGTTTACACATAAAAATTGATTTGTGTCGAATGGTATATGTCAAGAAGTATCACTTATCACAAATTAAGCAAATATTTAGATTCGGATTAATCGGTACATGTTGAATTGTACCCTAATTAGTATTGAGAAAAATTGGTTCAAAGCGATTTAATTCTAAATATGTCAATATTCACGAGAAATATACTGAAAAATAAAATTTGAAAACTAATATAATCGCTTTTATACCACAAAGCACGAAAAACAACTTGTGGATCAATTACTTTAAGGGGTTACTACTTGACATATATCTATATTCACGATTTTTTTGCCAAAATCCTGGCACTTATATCACATTGCACAAAATTATCTCCGAAACTATAGCAGATAGACAAACGTTAGTTGGACCAAAAAAATCGGCATTTTTTTCTGATCATTATTTTGTTAAAATCACGAAAAGGGTACAACTCGACTTAAATCACTCATCACAGGAGGCACAGATATATTTTAGTTTGCGTAATCTTGGGTTTCTTGAGGCCGTCTCAGGCGTCTCAAGAGTCGCGATGGAATGTAACTCACATGTTTTAGACACCCTAATTTTTTTATTTAGCATTTTAGGTTGATTTTGATTTGAAATTTGGTATCTCTACATCTCTACATAGTATAAATTGAAGTCGCTTTCCGCGTCTGTCTGTATGTCTGTATGGCCGCTAACTCCTCCTAAACCACGCAACGGATTTTGATGCGGTTTTCACTATCAGTTAGATACATTTTCAAGGAAGGTTTATATATATAACTAGCAACCCGCCCCGGCTTTGCACGTAAATTACACCCGTGCGAAGCCAGGCGGGCGGGTCGCTAGTATATATATATATATACATAAAACAGAAAATTACACTGACATCGTCCCAATAATGAACTACTATTGTCGCAGGACTTTATTGAGATGGACGGAATAATATATATGTTTTTTTTAAACGCGCTGTGCCGGCGTCAAAGTAATTTATATACATTGCCTATTAGGATAGGGGAAAAAAGCAAAGCACATGCACTTATAAAATATATTGTCCTCAGCGCAGTTGAGGGAAAATATAACCCCTATACTTTTGACGTTGACTAGCACAGTTTTTTCACTGCAAAATATTTATGCAGTTCCTTAAATAAATTTAAATACCCAAGCCCGTTATTAAATATGTATTTATGGATAACTGTGTAAAGGCCAAATTAAGTCGTAAGACTTTCATTGTAAAACTTACGAAATTCATCATAAACTTTATATTACCAAATCAACTCAATGCCCTTGCATGCCGATAACTGCACCTGCCCACAATCGCACTGTATTTCCCACACTAATCACTAAAACAAAACATTAACTACACTGTGTATTTACTAGCAGTCATTTACAATAGTCATTTTCAATGCACGACTTATAATAGGTCCTTTGAGTCATGAATCTAAAGGAAAAAAACTGAGGTGTTTGAATGTGGTCTGTAACTGCCGCGCGCCGGCCTTCTGCGCAGGCGCACGTTGGTTGGGACAGAATAAAAGGTGAGACGCGGTTCAAGTGAAGAGAGACGAGCGAGCCAGAATGCCTGACATTTTAAACGTATATACATGTATGAAAATTGACGTCAAACGTAATGCAGTGTCGCTATCCATGCAAAACTATACAATCGTCAGTAATTATATCCAAAAAATATCGGAATCAGCTGATTATGTTTTATTGGGTGTGCTTATTCCCGGGATTCTTTTTACTCCCGTACCATTCCACCATAACATTCTTTTTACCATTTTTCAGGGTTCTTCCCCTTCACTCTCATTACATGACAATACAAATAAAAGAGAACGCCAACTTGGATCGCAAACATGACATACAGAAAGATAAGTAGTAGGTAATGCTGATGGATGTCTTTTTTAAACTATCACGGTTGTTCACTAAAGTTATATGATTATTTACGGGATATTTATTGTGGTAAGGTTGTGGAATGAGCTCCCGATATTTTGACGCAGTTACATGCACCATGTTCACGGGAAGACTGAAGGAATGAAATCGGGAGCTCATTCCACAACATTACCACGGTAAATATCCAGTAAATAATCATGTAACTTTACTGATGGATGCCTTATTTGGAATATATGAGAACCGGGCCACTTCCTCAGCCTTTACCAAGTCAGTTGCTCGTATTGTGACAGAGAAACACATCATACTAACAGTAGGTATACGATCCTTTATAATTTATATTAATATGTGTGAGTTTGTTGGTGTATCAGGTTGTTTGCCCTTTACACAGCTACAGAGCAGGAGATCGAACTGATTTTTTGCATGGATAATATGGATATAGTTCTTTTTTTTCTTTTTTTATACCATAGGTGGCAAACAAGCAGACGGGCCGCCAAATGGTAAGCAATCACCGTCGCTTATGGATACTTGTAACACCATAGACATCACGAATGCTTTGCCGACCCTTAATTTTAAGGGCCGGAGATTAATATGTGATACTTTTTATGCGGAAATTTTAAAATTTGTGATGCTAGTAGGATAGCGGGAGAAACCTTGCGGCGCAACTAGTGTCGTATAATATATTAATATTTGTTGTAAACACTTAGTAAAGTTCACGGTACGTAACACAATGCTACACGTATCAAAGCTTCACGCTTTCACGACCTATTTCGCAAGGGGCTTTGTTCAGTCGCTCTCAACTCGGACCAAGTTAACGGTGGAAAGGAAACTGGCTTCGCGAGGACTGACTCACCGCAGACGTCAAGCCACAGAATAAGTCAAAGATAGTACTACGCGTCACAGTACAAATGATAGTTACTATGGTATATCTGCTATTCGGTGAAGCTGAGTAACCGTAGCAAGGAAATAGCACAGATGACGAAGGGTTTCTTTAATTTATTCGGAGATTTGACCCTAATTGTCTAGTGTAAAGGGCATTATGACGGGTTAAAAAGGTCGGGTTGAGCAATTAACCAGGACAGAATAGTAGGACTGGGTTAAATTTTCAAGAAAAGGTAGCTCGCGGGTTTAAAAAAAAAATGGTTACCGGTAATCAGTTAGCAGTCAAGGGCGGCTTCAGTACATCAAAACAAACAACATTTATTATACGACAATTCGAAATTCGCGAAAAAACCAGTCGTTCCAAGTAAAAAAAAAACATTCACTCCCGACAAAATATATGAAGTCGTAGAATAATAGTTGATTGTTTTGACGTTACTCGGTTACTTACTGATTCCCAGTAACCCTGTATAACATAATTGAAAAAAGGCACTGCGTGGAAATTCTTTTTTTAAATATTATCATTATCTAATAGCATTGCAAATTTTTAAACCAATTTTTATGATGACATTGGCATCGATTCTGATGTTCTCTAAACTAAACTAAATTTGACAGCACTAAAATTGTTGAAAAGAAAGAAAGAAAAATATTTATTTATGACAGAAACAAAGATATAAGGACATTACGAGTTAAACACAATAAAAGAAAATAGTTGCCACATATACAATACAATAGGTCTCACATATTAAAATGAAAAGAGAGGCAGATAAGTTTAGTCCTGTCAGATTAGTTTAGTTTAGTGAGTGGTATGCCAGAATCGACGCCATTTTCTTTTTTGGAGGACTTTTTTTTAAATGAAATAGTTCGTATAATATAGTTACGAAACTAAATTTTAGAACATAACTAATACAAAATAAAATGATAATGAATGATTTTATATAGAAAATACAGTCCGCTGATCCTATGCACAAACTATATATTAAAAACTGCATTAATGTCGCTGTCTTCGGGTAAGGTGCCCAAAAAGCTGGCGACATTACCACGTTGAATGGCCAAACTTATTCTTTGGCCAAGGTAAGCGCCATAATTTAAAATAATGATGTTGAATATGTGCGGAAGAGATCTCTTCCACGCGCGGACTTAAACTATTACTTACTAGTCAGATAAGTTGGTCTATGATTATAGGGCGTTTTGTTTTATAATATATCATCTTTATTTTATCATATACCTTGGAGCAAACTAATGTATTTTATAATGTATTGCGAGTCATTTGCAAGTTGGCCTCAGGCTTGCAGGGTCAGCTGATGAGCTATGATCATACGAAGACGTTAGAGGTCAGGGCGAGTTCATCGCATGTTATCATTACTAAGCTGTTGTATGAAACGAATCTATTCTAGAAACGCATGAGAGAAAATAGAGAGTGCTGTGATATCCCGTCGAATACGTGCATAATATTATACAACATTGGTATTGTGTATAAATCTTCTTACACATAATACGCGCGTCGGAGCACTTTTCGCTTACGCCGACATGCGGTGCGTAACGCATTTGACGGGATATTACAAACATGAAGCCATTCTGGATAACTTGATAATCTTTTCAAGTTTGTACAAAATTATCTTGTATTCCAATTCCCCATTTCATTATCATCATTGCAGTGTATTGAAATCCCACACCGGTTTACCCGCACCTTTCTTCCGCGGACCTGGAATGTCCTTCTTCTAAAGGTCTTCCCGCCAACTGAATAACCGCCTTTCAATAAGGGTATACCTACAACCACCTCTCTGGCTGGCATAACACCGTTAACACCGCTAGTGTTGCAGGTGTCCCATATAGGCGGCGATTTCTGCTTTCTATCAAGTGGACCGCATGCTTGTTAGTCGCTCTTTTTATATCAAAAAAAGCAACACTAGCGTTGGCCATAGCTACGGTGCTAGGGGTAACAGAGCCATTTCGGTGTCGGCGAAGGCCGAGCCTAATACTTGCGAGATCGAGCTTCTTACCTACAAGGCCGAACGCCGAGCAGCGCACTAACCTCGATGCTCGTCTACGCAGCCCTAATTTTTTTCTTTGTTTTGAATACGCTACGCTAGATTTTAGTAGAATAGGTATTGAACAAACATGCGTAAAGGTTCTATGGCTCGTAAGGGCCTTCAATACTAGGTACTTATTTTACACGCGTAGTCCTAGCTTACGTCTACTAATCACCTAATGAATCAGAGTCATTATCAGGTTGTCGTCAACAAGCGCCATCGGTAGACCACAGTGGTAATCTGCGTCCACAGGATATGACGGGAGTTGACGGAACAACTCTACTATGAATAGGTATTTGAGAATAAGCTCGTTACAAATCAACGAGTATTCACACGCGTTCCCATTTCTCTTCCCATGAAACGAATAAGATATAGAATTATCCTTGTTTATTTTATGTTCTACGAAAGTGGACAGGAAAACTGAATTGAGCCGTTAGACTGCATGTGGTCTAAAAATATGTTTGGTATTTTTTGTGATAGTCACAAAAAAATATTAAACACATTTTGCACCAATAGAGTTCTCGTGTTTTTAGTTCTATACGAAAAAATCCCTCTGTATAGGCTATATATACAAGATCAAGACATACTAATGGATATTGGAATCCTCGAAGATTAGAGGCATAAGTGAAACGAGAGGATTCCGAGCATCTGTTCCTCGCAGTTACACTCGTGTTCGCATTTTCCCCACAAATTATAAAAAATTACAAGAAATAAAAAAGCCTAGCGCCTCGCGGTTTCAGCAGCGTGACCATTTTCTCAGGAACTGAATTTTACCCAGACAAAAAGTATCCTATAACTCTCTCCGGCTCTCCTACTATCGATATGGAAAACTCAGGTATAGCTCCAGCCAACGCTCTGTTTCTGCGTGTAAGAAGAACAACGAAACCAACAAAAAACACACAACTGCATTTAAATTGGTCTTCAAATCACGAGTGAATCGGTTTCTTCTAAGCAAGCGTGCTCAAACGTAGACCGCATCATCGCTTAACATCAGGCGTGATGGTGGTCAAACGCAAGCCTATTATTTATATAAAAAAATATTAGTTTAATTGTCTGAGATTCGCGAGCATCAAGTCAGGAGACAAGCGAGAAGAATGCAGTTGGTGCAGTCGTTGACCCGCGGCTGCATTCGGATCCGTTGACAACTGGACCGGCACTGCAGGCGTACCATGACCGCCGTAATGCAATGATATGAGGTTTCCACCTTTATTACCTGCCGGAACTTTTGACCTTGTCTCACCGCATATATGGAAAGTGCAAGCCGCAGTCGTAGGATTAGATTTAGGGATAGAGGGGTGTTACCAGCGCCTTTCTATAGAGATCCCGGTGACCTCTTTTTGACACAGAGGCTGGCCACCGAGGGGGTTTTACAATCCAGCCGCTGAGAGAATGAATCTGACAGCTACAATAACATTGCTAAAAATCTGAACGAAAAGATTTATTTAAATTCCCCATCGTTAAAAAAAAAATTATAAGATTTAGTTAGCATAAAATGTAATGTTTTGCCGTAAGTATATATTGGTTCATAACTACTCATATTCACGAACCAGCGATATAGAAAGCGCTACCCTAACAACAAAGCCAACATAAAACAATAACAGCAGAAGAATGTTATAGCAATGGCAGACATGTAGGTAAGTAAAAATTTTTGTTAAAATATCTTATGACAAACTTATGACGCACTGATCGCAAGTTACTCTGTTATCTGCTTTAACTACGAGTACACCCATAGGTAGTCTAAGTACAGTGCACTTTATCTCTCAACAAATAGGCCTACGATATATTTACGTAGTTACAGCACTATATTCAATGCCACCTACATGCTTTGGTCGTGTGAAAATCCCATAAGAACCCATCGTTCCCCACGCTACTTATGAAGTTAACTACGAATTATTTATATAACAACACAGTTGAGTTCAGCGTGGCTGTGGACAAGGGAGTTTAGCTATGGGTGGGTAGTTCAATTGGCGCCAATTCTCACCGTATCGAATGCGTTTTTCTGCGTAACTTGACATACGATAAACAAGGTGTGATATTTATGCAAATTAGCGACAAAGATACTAGCTCTACAAGTACTATGTATTCTGTGCCACGGATTGGAAGATAATCTGTTTGCAACATGCAAATACCTACTCTATTAAAATGTTTACCTAGTCAGTTAGTTGTAGTAGGAATACAAAATCCTCTCACCATAAATTATTTTAGCCACAAATCGTGTGGAGATGCGAAAACAGGATAAAACTCGTCCTTATTTTTACTATCTTACATCGTGTTAGCTTTAGCCCGTGGCTTCACCCGAGTTGTGAACAAAACAATAGTCTTTGTCACTGAGGGATAGTGTAGTTTTCTATATGTTAAATAATTTTTAGGATCAGTTCAGTAGTTCAAGACATTATCTATACTTCTATACTAATATTATAAAGAGGAAAGATTTGATTGTTTGTTTGTTTGCATTGAATAGGCTCCGAAACTACTGAACCGATTTGAAAAATTCTTTCACTGACGGGAAGCTACACTATCCCCGGGTGACATAGGCTATAATCTATACCCGTGCGAAGCTGGGGCGGACCGCTAGTCTCTTATAAATTCAAACTGTAACTAACTGTGTGTGTGTGTTTTGTTCAGAAACGCAAAGTAAAACTATTATTGTAAAGCTACAATACAATATTAGTTTAGATTTCCGTTTCCGGAATTCAATACAGTGGACAAAAAGAGGAAAAGTAAACAAAACGTATCGTTTGGGAAAAACATGTGCGTAGTGTGCGTTTCTTTGTTTGTAATGTTACGATAGACACCAATACATGATTTTGTTACTTTTTGGAAATTCACACTCATTGATTTTATATCTTCAATAATGTGAAAATGTGCGAGCGAGAGAGCTGCAGAGGGTATACAGGCCCCTTAACGCTGAGACTACGTAAGAAAGTAATAAGCACTCACCAGGAAGTATTTGAGGACTGCGTCGGAGTGATATCGCCTCCACACTCGGCGTACCAGGAGGTCCTCGCCCGGGGGCCCTTCTCCTTGCGAGACAGCGTCGGCACCAGCCGCTTCAGTTCTGAACACGAGGGAAGATATTATAAGAAACTCTTGTGATGTTGCAGAATGAACCTGAACAAGTTGCAATACGATTGAAGTTGGTGTTGGGGGCTTTTTATAGGCACACGGTTTCATTTCACATTAAATTCGGGATGTAGCATCGCGGTATGAATTGGCCTTTATGAGTTTCACTGTAAAAATATACAGCTGAAATAACATTGTCAAAATCTGAATAAAATATTTTACTCTATAATGATAACTTATTGTCAGTAAAATACGCAAGACTAGGCGGTTGGCCTTAGTAGCTTTACCCTGTCCAATAATGGCGATAAAACAGGAAATTTAAGAAAACTTAAATATATAACTAATACTAAACTAAACTAAATTTTACTGTATTATATTGGCTACTAGGTATAATCTTACGTTCAAAAAGCTAGTAAAATTGATCAGAATTTACTTTTTCTTTCAGCTTTTCACAATGTTATGTCAACTATCAGATGCATTCTTTCAGCGGTCGCACTTTTTTATGTGGATGGTGTGTACCCGGAGTCAATTTAAATAGCTACATTTTCTATCGTTACATTAGAATTAATGTGTAAATAAGTGTTCATCTAGTCGAGACGGAAATATTATTTGAGGATATCTGTCTATTATGTCTTCTATTAGTGTACTCATCATTATAAACAACTTTTACTATGGGGCAAACATTGAATTTACGAAAAAATTAAACAGGGGTGTTCGTCACACATTTTTCTATGGCAAAACTGTTCTTTATACTACTTCTACTTTCTTTTTTTTCGCGATGTCAGGTTTGGTCCTAAAGTTGTTTATAGTGATGAGTACATTGATATCCTCAAATATGTCCGTCGTCTAGATATACCTACACCCCGTATAATCTTAAATGTACTGCAACTTGTACAGGATGTTTGATTTGTCGCTCTACTTTGTCTGAACCAATAATATTTAATTGCAATAATTGACTAAATAAAAATATGTACATTGATTAAAGATAAGTACAGAAACGATTACAAGGTCAACTATACTATTAGGAGCATACTGTCAACTGGGTTAGCCAGTGTATCTATGTTGAACAAAGTATAGCGACACTAGTATATAATCTAACCATGAAGATATCTATTCGTGCAGGTTATTATAGTGTATTTGTTGATACATAAAGTTGTCATGCAAGATCATAAGCAATTAGTTATCATGCAATAACTGAAGGACGTAAATAGGTACAATGATTAACCTATAAAATATAATAATTAATGCTGCTTGCATAATACCTATACTAGCGGAACAATGGCAACCGTTATACCGATGTTAAAAACTATAGTTTTAAGTTGTTTTTCTCTTATGTATGTAACTTCTGGTGTGAACAATAAAGAGTTACTCGTATCCAGGGTTGGGCAGTATTTGAATTACTTGTAATTAAAATACGTAATTGAAATACAAATACGTATTTGGTATTTGTATTTCAATTGCTTCCTTAAAATGTAATTTGTAATTCGTATTTCAAATACCTGACGCCGGGGTATTTTGTAATTAGTATTTCAATTACTTGAGGCTTTAAAATACATTTAACCTTCATTTAGCGATCGTGAGTGTGAGTGCGAGGCGAGAGTGTAATGTTTGTCTGACAGTACATTCAAAAATCTAGTGTTCATGAAAAGAAACTGGTCTTACTGATTATTAATCTTGTTTTCCTCTACTTTTTAGCCCGTGCTGGTCTAGATTACTTATTTTGTAATTTGTATTTCAATTAAAAATCGCTAAAATATTGTAGTTTGTATTTCAAATACTTTACTTAGATATTTTGTATTTAGTATTTTAATTACTTGAGATACAGTATTTTTTTATTTGTATTTCAATTAAAGCAAAGCATGTATTTTGCCCAGCCCTGCTTGTATCTATCTATCTAACCGAGCGATAGTATGTGCGCTTTTACAATCTGATGGCACGCGGTTCGATCGTTGGCTCTGCAACAATTATTCATAAATTATGTACAGTCTCGATGCCATCGCTCAAAAACTGAAGGAAAACATCGTGAGGAAACCAGTATGCTTAAGAACCTTAAAAGTTTATAGCCATATGACATTCACTAACATGCACTGAACCAGCATGGCGGATCAGGGCCTATCCTCTCTCTGAGAGAAGGCCTGTGCTGTGTCCCAGCAGTGGGACCATGGTGGGCTGATATTGTATCATAATTACTACTATTATAAAAGCGAAAAAAAATGTTTTTTTTTGGAAATAGTTATTGTGTTGGTATTGGTAACTTTCGCAAAGTATGTAAGGCCGCTGTAAAAAAGAGTGAAACGAATTTATATCCCGAATAAAATATACGATTCCTGAGATAATGTCCGTCAGGGTGAAACCGAAGGGCGCAGCCAGTTAACTAATTGGAAAATAAACAATAGTACCTACTGCCACCATAACTGTAAAATTTATACAACTACTAACTTTGTAATATAATTTTTCGAATTACTATTTATATTTTATTGTATATTAGGCTTGCATTTGACCGCCACCTCGCCTTAGGTATGTTAAACGATGGTGAGGTCTACGATAGAGCACGCTTGCCTAGAAGAAACCGATGATGATTGATTGATAGATTTAGGTCTTTTAATTCGATAGAGTATTGTAAACAATAGCTTTAAACTTTTATACCGGAAAAAAACATGATCCCTGTAGGATAGCGCGGAAAACGCGGCGCACTGCTAAAAATCTAAAACATAGTTTTCATTGCTGACCTTTCAAAATTAGTGGAGATGCTCTAACCATTTGACTCTACGACCATTTAAAGAATACATTGGTCTGCAGTTAGATCATCAAATTCAGGATGTAGGCGTATTCTTTACAAAACATGCACATACATTGTGCAAACGTTGCGCTTCGGAGCACAAATTGATTATACAAACTCTACAGAATAATAGGTACAATTTAAGTTATATTATGTACTAGCTACGTCTCACAGTTTTACCCACGCGGGTATTCCCTCAGGAACCGCACATTTTCCGGGATAAAAGTATCCTGTGTAATTCTTCGGCCCTAGAGGCCGCGAAAGAGGAACAAACACATTTTCGCATATATATGTTGATTCTTTGAATAAATACAGGGTGTCCGGTGGCAGATTTATGTTTTTGAAAGGGTATATCTAAAAAAGTTATAAACGGTGCGGGGGGAGAGCGGTGTCATTCGACGCGCCGCGAATGCGGATTTGTTAGTCACAATGCCGCAGTGGTCGGGGCAGCACCGTGCGTACGCTATTGAGGCATTTTTTAAGAGTGGTGATTCTTACGTGACTGCGCGCCGACAGTTTTGTGCCCACTACAATATTCGGCGATTAAGCGATGGACCAAGTGTTAATTTGATTAGATCGTGGGTGCAAAGGTTCCGCCAAACATCTTCTGCTTTAAATAACCCTCAGCCGGGACCGAGCAGAACATCAAGGACCACAGAAAACGTTCAAGAAGTTGAAAGAAGCTTACGGGAAAATCCACGACTCTCAGTGCGGAAAAGAGCAGCTGCTTTGACACTTCCTAAAAGCATTGTTCACGAAATTTTAAAAAAAGACTTAAAGTTCCATCCCTACAAGATCCAGATAGTCCAAGAACTTAAAGAAAATGACTTCATTTTAAGAAAAAACTTCTGCGAACGGATGTTGGAGGGATTTCGCACAGTAAATTGCGTTTTCTGGAGCGATGAGGCCCATTTTCATTTGAACGGCCATGTCAATAAACAAAACTGTCGTTACTGGGCCCCAAAAAGACGTAATCCACGACAAAAACATCAGCGGCCCCTGCATTGCCCAAGAGTTACTGTTTGGTGCGCATTATCGACGAATGGAATCATCGGTCCCTATTTTTTTGAGAATTCTCGGGGTGAAGCTGTAAATGTCAACAGTGAAAACTATGGACGCATGATCACTGAATATTTTTTACCAAATTTGCGAGCACATCCATCCTACTCGACGCACACGTGGTTTCAGCAAGATGGGGCGACTCCGCATACAGCCAGGACGTCTATGGCTTTACTTCGACAAAATTTTCCACGGAAATTGATAAGCCGCTTTGGTGACATCTCGTGGCCTCCGAGGTCACCAGATTTAACTCCAATGGACTTTTTTTTATGGGGCTATCTCAAAAGCAAAGTCTATGCCAATAATCCTTTGTCTGTTGTGCAGTTGAAGGAAAATATCCGCAATGAAATTCAGCAAATCCAGCCGAGCCTGTTGCAGCGCGTAGCCCGTAATACGGTGGACCGTTTTGAACAGTGTGTGCGTATAAATGGACAGCATTTAGACGAAGTGATTTTTAAAAAGTGAAATCCGCATTATGCGTTTATTGATTAAATTACTTAATAAAACCCTAAGTTTATAAGTTTTTCTTTTATTTGCTTTCAAAAACATAAATCCGCCACCGGACACCCTGTATAAGTCAGGGTATAGCAATACTAAAATTTTACTCGTGACCGACTTGTTTGACGCTATTTAATACTATGTAAACTTCTTTAATATTACGACTCAAGGACTCTGTGTCCAAGGTCAAGAAAAAAAATTGCAAAAACCAAATCACCACTTAAATCACAACATCACAATAGGTATGTTTTCAGTATTATTTGTATGACTTGATGGAAAATAACAACAGTTCCTAACCTACTCTAAACTATAATTTATGGTAATTCTGTAATACATTATGAAAAACACTCTTCAGCCAACTTCATTACTGACCATAAAGCATGTAATTTAGTGAATAGGTAAGTCTCGTTTATTAGTTACTTATTAGTATCACCTCTATTTTTTTGTTTGTTAGTAATACTGTTTCCAAAACTGGCTAAATATACAAATCGTGCAGAGCCAACACCAAAAAAAGATTAGCACAAAGGAACTCACGACCCATCATCTAAGACCTAAGTGATCTAAGCTAGACACATTAAACAATCACAGTGTGTGTGTGGACACAGAATAGGAAGTAGTTTGTATGGACCTTGGACAACGCGTGCGCCGCACCGACTCGCGCGCAGATTACTGAGGTTATTCTCATACAAGTCATACATTGGACAGAATATGCAACAGTTACTATAGCAATGAAGACGAATATGTATAAGTTCCTATAGTGATGACGCAGTATACCTATCAGTTATTATAAGACTGCCACAATATTACAGCAAATTGCAGAATATGTAGGAGTTACACACGTCTAATGTTGAAAATTATAGTACTTGTTCATGTGTATTGTCTGAGTGGGTACACGTGTAGGCAGAATAGACGCAGACTGGGAAAGAATTACTATGGAAAGCTATGTTTGTGTGCGTGTCGTTGGTAACTAAATTACGTCAGGTGGTTCTATTAAAGTCTCTCAAAAGAGGCAATTACATGCATTGTTAGCAGCTTTACAGCAAGGCCACCCATTGTGAACTGGCGTTAGCAAGTTCAACGTAGCGGGTTTAAACTTTTATTACTGTATCAGAAAAAATAGGTAGTGGCGTTTTGCTATTGTTTTAAACATGATTATTTTATATGTCATGTTGACATTTCACGGCAAAAACACTTATGCTCTTAAACAGACCGAAACTAATTCTTCGCAGTTTACCCTAAATTTTGTACCGCCACCGCGCTTCCGCACCTTGACTGTTCACAGTATCAGTCTATCATGTTCCCACTGCTGGGACACAGGCCTTCTCTCAGAGAGAGAGAGAGAGAGAGAGAGAGAGAGAGAGAGAGAGAGAGTATAAGCCCGTATCCACCATTCCGACCCAGTGCATGTTGGTGAATGTCATATGTCTTTGATTTTTGAGATTCTTGGACATACCGAATTCCTCACGACATTTTCCTTCACCGCTTTTGAGCGATGGAATTGAAACTGAACATAATTTATTTAAGAACTAAATAGTACTAAAATCTAATAAGTACTAAAATACAATAACGAGGATCGAACCGGTTGCCGTCAGAAGCGACAGACAAACAGCTCGGCCACCATCGCACGCTTGAGTGTTCAAAACTTAGGAAATGAGGTACGATTTTGAACCTAGGGTAAAACCAAGAGTTGATAGGTAATTTCAACACTACGCCGCGACGACGCCTCAACTCTCTAAATGGGTGGTCTAAGCAATACAAATATCTCAACGTCACCTGAATAGTACTAAAAAGTACATGATATATCTATTATTTATTTATCCTCTGTGTAAAGCCCATAACCAGAGAAATGTTAAAGAAGATCGAAAACACAAATAACAACATAAATAAAAAAACAAAGACAGTGCAACAAATAGGACATTCACGTGAAGCATTCAACTACACTAGGCATGCATCCTCCGCTTGGATTCAATAACTATCCATTTGATATCATTTCAAATGTTTTAATAATTCCTTATTAAAATAAAGATGGTCTTGATCCTTCCCCTACCAGCCTAGCTTGGGTATAAATATTGGCAGACCGAAAATTCACAATACACCTCAAGTGGGTCATCAGTCCAGGACTAACCCCCCCCCCCCCCCCCCAATCTTTTATCAATCTATATAAATATAAATAAATTGCTGTTCGTTTTAGGTATGAAGCTACAAATATCCGACTCGTCGGACTTGCCGCGTGATAGACAGAGATGCAACTTCTAGGTTAATATAGCTGTAGTGTAGGTATTTAGTGCCGCACGTCCTGAATTGCACTTTATTGTATAGTATCACGAGTCCCTACTTATTGAAACGATTTTGCGGAGTGAATCTTCTGTAGGTACTTGTACTAATATGCCTTCTGAGCTGATTCTAGGCCTGAATATAATCATACAGGAACTACTAAAATCAGCAGATTCATATATTGCAATTTTTCGGAGTACTTGACACATTAATGTGTGGGAATTAAACAAAGTCGGATTTAATAATGTAAATAATTTATACGAGAATCCAAACATGAATCATTTGTAGAGATAAGAACAAAATTAAACCAATACCGAGTAATTTCTGCTAAGTGTTACACATGTGATTATCTGTATCTACAATATTTACTTATTCAATTATTATGACTCATTTAAAAAGCATTGAATTATTTACGGAGTTTCATACAAGTTATTTCACATCGCTCAAAGAACCGATAACCTTTCTTCCCCATCGGTTACAGCGATTTTCGTCCGTAATGTGGACGATGCGTTAGACTGCGGGTATTTTAACATAAATTCCATAATAGACATGCTATCAAAATTACTTTCCTGGAGTAAAATAACGTCTCAACTTTACGACAAATTGACAAGAAGATTAGAGGGATAAGTATTGTGCATTGATTAATCTTATGAAATATATATTTAGTTGGTTATTAGTTCAATAGGATAGTTATTGAAGTCCAAGCGGAGGCACTGACCTCTGTTAGCGCTGTCTTCGTTTATCTACCGTCTCGGTACATTGTATATATACTCGGAAATATACGCGACACGACAGACGTCAACTGAAATTACTACACCTACTCGTTAGTTTGAGACAAAATGTATGGGTATCCAATTTGTCATTGAAATCTACTCGTAACAGCATCTCCCTTTTCTTATCCCACTAGGTTGAGTCGGCACAGCACTTTTAGGTACCATACTGCTATATAATATTTTTGCAATGAAAACCATTTCCTTTTTTGGGTATTTCAATCTCGTATTTTATAATCAAATGATTAATATTTACAGACTTAAAGAATCACCCATATCCAGTTTTATAGTAGTATGTTATAATTATCCCATAATCAAAAATGTATTCCAAATATTCCAGATTCAGAGAACCCTTAAAACCATCTTACAGGCAAGTAGTTATGGGCGACCCAGTTGTTCTTATGTACACTTATTAAATGTTATGGTTAGATTTTCTACCGGGCAACACCATCTGGGCAAACTCTTCATGCATTATAGTTTTTTCTTTTAACATTTGGCTCAAAATATCTTGTCTATGTCAACTCATCGATAGTTAACTTTTTTTAAAGATATTTTCAAATATTTCATGGTTATAATTCAAAGTAGAGCAAAGCAAATCACGGCCAAGTCACGCCCCAGTAAAGTGGTGTAAACTTTACAAGCAGTTTCCTAGTTAGATTTGGAATGAACGCGAAAATACACGCTTCACTGCATTTTATCATATGTTCACTCAGTGATTACACATTACCTACTCGAATATATATAAGTTATGGAAAATAATACAATGAGATATGATTTGTCCACGTTGCCGTAGGCGCCTAAAAACTCTTGTATAGTGAAGCATATCTAAAAGGCTGTCAAAAATAAATAATCAAACGAAACATTTATTATGGCAATTTGTTTCTTTTAGAATGCGTCACTATTCAAGAAGATGCATTTTTGCTCCTGGTTGGTTTTGCTCGGTAGACGATCTTCTTTTCTTTAAAACACCTGTTACGCTGGCCACTAAGCGGTATTTATAAAAAAAACTAGCTTTCATATTAGTCTAGCAATTAATAAGCAATGTCCAGTTGACGCCCGTTACCTTCGTTGACAGCGCTAAGGTCAGTGGAGAGGCGCGGGGCAACCACCGCCGGTTCTGCTGCCAGGGGGGCATCGTCTGCCCCCGGGGGAGCAGGGGGCGGCGGCGGGGGCACAGAGGGCCGCTCGAGAGCCAGGCAGGGGGATGATTCTGCCCAGCCGGGGCGCAAGCGCGTACCGTCGCGTCGCCGCGCTGCTAGCGTTTCCGAGCTGCCGCTACCAGCCTGCCCGTTGTCGCTGCTGTCCACAACACAATCTGTTAGTTCACAGGAACAGGTGAGGTCTGTGTTCGTGGCGGTCGGGAATGAGGGGAGCGCGAGGCGGGAAACTCTGTCCTCTCTCAAAGCGAGTGGAGACTCGGGGCATAGTAAAAATATAATATTTTTACTATGCTTGAGGTGCGGGTTGCCCATCTCACGTGCTTCCCTTCCCCGCCCACCATAAATTATGATCCCCATCGTATCAACAATGACAATTTATATTATTTTTGGTACCTATCAAATGTCTGTCCGTAAAATGCTATTCCCTTTTATCAACATCGGTTCCGCCGTTTAGCCGTGAAAAGACAATATGAGACAGCGTTTACTTTCGGATTAGTGTGATCAAATGTAATAGGGAGAATTCTGTGAGCAGGATGGTACATTTCATATTTCGAAAAATATTACGCACCGTGAATGTCGCATGATCAGCTAGATGACATTATAACGTCAGCGAGGTAAGCTCCATTTCAAATACGCATGGCGCTAGTATCTTCTGAGCAAGTAAAATAAATCTGTTAACTTATATCTTACTTTTATTAACCGATGACGACTTTACTTCCTGAGCGTAAATGTAAAATGTAGTTGCAGTAACATAAAAAAAGCTGTCACTTTGGCGACAACATAAACATATTAACAACACTTACCAATTACTAAACCCGCTGTCGCCGTCCATAGAATCAGTCAAGTAGAACGTCGAATTCGTAATCTTCAGCGCACTGGGCACGTCGTTTATGTCCACCGCCACAGATGTCGCTCTTCTAAACCGAGACTTGAAAGAAAAGTACGCTTTCCTCGATAACGTCCCACTGTCCTTTTTCCCATCACTAGTTGGAGTGACTGGCTTCTCGGGTAACTCTCTTTTTTCTGGAGGTGGCTTTTCTGGCAAAGGAGGAGGTTCGCCGCTCATCCTCTTTTCATAAATGGCAGTCTTTAGTTCCTCTTTGAAGTTACCGTTCTGCTTGTCAGTTTTGACAGTGACAGTTTTCTCGAAGTTGACATTGGTGTAGAGGTGTTGGGCATCGGTCCGTTCGTAGTTGGCGTATATCGGAGCAGGCTTTGGTTTGCTCTTGATCGTGTCGTAGATGCCATTTTGTGAAGGCGGTGATTTTGTGAATGGTATGCCGTCCATTGCCACTGAAAAATAATAAGGAAAATAAATTGTAATAAACAATAACAAATACTATTTCGGCAATTGTTTTTGATTGGGTTAAAAAACGTGGGAACGAAAAGACGATATAGGGGCTGGTTTATTTTTTTGGGATGCGGTCCGCTGATGAGAGTTGGTCAAGGTGTCTCGTACAGTTGTGTTTGGCACCTCAATAATACACCTCAGAAATAAGACAAAAACCAACCCAAAAACTAAAGCTTCAAACAGAAAAAATAACTGGCTGGTTTAATACCAATTAATAGAAAAAATAACAACGTTTCAAATAGGAACCGGTAGATATCAGTGAGATGCAACAGAAAAAAGTGACTGTGTAAATTGTTATCATAAAAGAAAATGTATCGCAACCAATTTATCTGTACGGGTCGCCAAATGACGGAACTAAATTTTTTTAAAGGAAGCTCTGTTTTGTCAAGAAAATACGACGGTGGCTCCTCCACTCAACTCTACAGATGAGTTAGTCCCTGCATGTATCTCAACTGATAGCACTGTGAGTAGTTTAAATGGAATAAGGATAGATCTTATCTCAATGCAACAGATAAAAACGTTTTGCGAAACGTCAGCTCTAGCTATAATAGTTAGTTTATGGTGTGTAACCGAAACTTATAATGTTTTTGTGGTATTTCCATCGATTAGTGTAATAATGAGTATAATTATAATTTAATATAATTAAATATAATTATTGAATAGGTTTCTTCTAGGCAAGCGTGCTCCATCGTAGGCCGCATCATCGCTTAACATCAGGCGAGTTGGCGGCCAAGCGCAAGCCTATTTACTAAAAAAAGTGCTCAATACGTTTATGGTAGGTTAATACGTTTAGTGGCGTTTTGTCTAGGTTCACCATCGGTACAGTTACCAAAACGGCAATGAAATTCTTATTTAATAATTGATTACAAAAAGAGAACCGAAATTCCTGTATCATAGCTGATTACGAAAGTCAGTTACCAAAATAACATTTTTTTTTACGAAACAATGAAAAAGTTTATCTATCCGTAGGTAGTAAACTCAATCACCGATTAACCAAAAATTGTATACTATAGAAATTAGTTTTTTGGCGCCCTCTATTAAATTTGGTATCATGAGCAAGTACCCAAAATTAATTTTTGGTCCAAGCATCAACATCCGATATGGTCTAGTGGCTAGGATACCTGGCTCTCACCCAGGAGGCTCGGGTTCGATTCCCGGTATCGGAATATCTTTTTGCATCTTTTTTTTTAAATGCCTTACCTGAATACCTCTTGGTGAGGTTCCGTTTGATCTCCCGCATTTTTCGATGCGCTGCGCTTGCTATCTTCGTCAATGTGTATTGCCCACTGCTGGGAGTAGAGGGCAGGCGCGACGCGGGCAACGTTGGGGGTGCCGGCGCGTATGTTGACTGGAAATAAGACCATATTGCAGAGTAAGTAGGATTTCTTTTGCTTTGTTGCACACATCGCAAGATTTACCTTATTGAGCTTGAGCTTTTGATGGTGTTTTTTTTAATCTGGGGCTCGATTTTTGAATCGCTCGCATGAGTTCGCACGAAAATAATATATCATGCCGCCGTAATATTACATATTCTGTGAAAATTTCAACTGGCTATCTATAGGTAGGACAGACGGACAGACAGACATCGCAGGCTTAGTAATAGGGTCCTGTTTTTACCCTTTGGGTACGGAACCTTAAAAAGGAACTCCTATAGGATCACTTTGTTGTCCGTCCGTCTGACTAGAGGGAATATACCTATAGGGTACTTCCCGTTGACCTTTAATAATGAAATTGGCAAAAAGCAAGGTCTACAGTACATTATTATAAAGAAAATCCGAGAGTAGTTATCATCATCATCATCATCAGCCAGAAGACGTCCACTGCTGAACATAGACCTCCCCCTTTAACCTACACACTGAACGACAGCCTGCCTTTTGCATCCACTTGGTGCCCGCGACTCTCACAATGTCGTCGGTCCATCTAGTGGGAGGTCTCCCTACGCTGCGTCTTCCGGTTCGTGGTCTCCACTCCAGAACCTTTCTTCCCCATCGGTTATCGGTTCTTCGAGCGATGTGGCCTACCCATTGCCACTTCAACTTGCAAATTTTAGCAGCTATGTCAGAGTAGTTAATTTCAAGTTAAATCTTAAATGATTTTGTTATTACAAACTTACATTTTGTAGTTGGTATGTATGGGAGCAACTGTTTGCCAACTACAAAGTTAAGTTTGTCCATCAATATTTTAACCTTTCGTCGAGACTCGCTACCCGGGATAGATGAACTATCTACATACATATTTATTAAGTTTGTACGGAACCCTCAGGGTGCGAGTCACACTTGTCCAGTTTTATTTACAATTTTTTAGAGGGTCGGCAACGTAGTGTTATAACCACCAGGTAGCCTGTCTAATAGTTGACCAATGGCATGAAAAAAAACCGGACAAGTACGAGTAGGGTAGTAGTGCTCTGAGGGTTCCTTTGGACATAACCCTCAAGCGCAAGTCCAAAAAAAACTAACTGAAGTTGAAATATTGAAAGACAAACTTAACTTTGTAGTTGACAATAAGGTTCTTAACATAACAACTACAAAATGTCATGTAAAACAATATTTTTTACATGATATAACTTCAAATTAACAACTTTCAGATTTATTCCTTTATATGTGCTGTAAGACCTTGCCCTTTGCCAAAATTAATGATTCTAGGTCAACGGGAAGTACGTACTATAAGTTTTGATTCCCCTGTGAAATCGCTAAATATGCGACATAAACGTTCATATCTTTTGATTGCGTTGACTTACATCTTTTATTTTTTACAGCCGAAAGAAACCGTAGACCCAAGTATTTAGTATAAATTTCAACTTGATACCTTTACGCGTTCTTGAGAAAAAGGGTATTGACAGACGGACAGACAGAAGGACAGACGGACAACGAAGTGATCCGTTAAGGGTTCCGTTTTTTTTTGAGGTACGGAACCCTAAAAAACAATGTAATTGCAGCTGTCAGACTCATTCATTCAGCGGGCGAGTGTAGTACCTTATCATGTCCGTCGGAGTCGGAGTCGCTGTCGAAGGAGTCGGAGTCGAGGTGGTGGGGCAGCGCGGGCGGCGCGGCCGGCTCCAGCGACTCGTACAGGTGCCCGGACTCGCTGCTGTCGCATTCTGTTCAACAAGAACGAACATGGGGTGAGTTAGTGATGAAGTTAGTGAATAAGGGGGTCTAGACAAGAGCTCAGCGCAACCGGAAGACGCAGCGTAGGGAGGCCTCCCACTAGATGGACCGACGACATTGTGAGAGTCGCTGGCATCCAGTGGATGCAAAAGGCAGGCTGTCGTTCAGTGTGGAGGTTAAAGGGGGAGGCCTATGTTCAGCAGTGGACGTCTTTTGGCTGATGATGATGAGACAAGAGCCACACACTGTTAGCGTTCACACCTGCGGAAAGATGAAATTGTATGAAAATGACATTAACTTGAGATAACATCTCTCAAGCTAATGTCATTGTCAATGTCACTTTCATACAATTTCATCTTTCCGCAGGCGTGCACGCTAACAGTGTGTGGCTCTTGTCTAGACCCCAAGGGGTTTGATTTGTTAAAAATAACGTAAAATAGTTTTTTTTATAAATAATAGGCTTGCGATTGACCACCATCACGCCTGATGTTAAGCGATGATGCGGTCTACGTTGGAGCACGCTTGACTAGAAGAAACCGATTCACTCGTGATTTGAAGACACCCAGATTGTAACCATCGGGGAACACCCATTCAGACAGCGCATTCCATAGACTAGCAGTTCGCACAATAAATGTTGAATCAAAGCGCTTCTTACGGGTTTTTTGAATATCAACCATAAAGCGGTGACGATTTTTCGTGCCCGCTCTGGCCGTCCGATAGAAAAATGGGCCGGAGGGAAATAGATCGTGCATATCCGATGCACACTCTCCGAAATGTGACCGATAAAATACCGATAAACTAGCAACTTTACGTCGATGCTCAAGACTAAGAAGCTTAGTCCGAACTAAGGATTCATTGCTGATGAGCTTCTTGTAGAGATCTGAAACTAAGAGGCTGTGTTCTTTGTATGACGTAGACATCCGATAAGAAAGGATTTTTCGAAATTCTACCCCTAAGGGGGTGAATAAGAGGGCAAAGTTTGTATGGGACAACGTGATTCCTTGGTCCAATCTACTTCAAATTTTGCATAAACCTTTTTTAACAGAATTGATGGAAGACGTGTTTCGTATTTTATTGAAATTCATCCCCTAACGGGGTTAAAAAGCGGTAGAAAGTTATTATGGCGGTGATTTGCTTCGAAGTTAATATCAACACTCGTTAGTGATTTGTTTTAAAATACATTTTATTTTGACACATGTTTGATAACCCAATCCGATTTTATTCAAAAAAGGTTGAACTCACTTAAAATATTATAAGCAAATACTCTTTAAAATTGGAATGTCTCGAAAGTCACCGTACTATATTAGTACCTCATTTAAAGGTTTCTAAGCTTAAAGAGGTTATGCACTTTTATGACACGGCCTGCCTTTTAGGGACGTTTGTTGTGTAAACCTACTAATACCTACTTATAGTTTTCTTTTAATTTGTCTTAGAAGTTTAATTTAATGTAATGTTTTTCGCAATAATTTTACATTTATTTTGTCCGTGTCTATTTTAAAAAAATGGGAGCATTGTTTTTATCATCTACGGGAAATTTATCTTCTATTATATAAAAGCGAAATTCACTCACTCACTCACTCATCACGAAATCTCGAAAACTACTTGACTTTTGAAGCTGAAATTTGCCAGGTAGATTCCTTAAATATTATATGAAAGTCTACGCGTATGAAGTCGCGGGCAACAGCTAGTATATACATTATTACATATATACCTACACTGATCACCTTATAATGTGTATATATTGTAATTAGCCCGTTGGTCCAGTTGGTAGTGAACCTACCTTCTTAGCTTGGGGGCGTGGGTTCGATTCCCACCTATGACAAACATTTATGTGATGAACATTTGTGTTTGTTTTATATCTGGTTGTTAATATATATTTAAGTATGTATTTAAAGCTACATTTGTATGTATATCAGTCTCTGGCAGCCATATCACAAGCTTTGCTTAGTTTGGGGTCAGATTTTTATTTATTTATTATTTTATTACAATTTCTCAAAAACTTACAGCAAAAACCAAAACATTTTTGAGACAGTAAAAAACTTTTCAACTATCATTTCGCAGCTAAGTATTACTAGAATGTAATATCGAGTTACCGCCAAAATAACTAATACAATTCTGAAGCATACATAACATTTATATTGTTAAAAAACAAATCGATATCAGGCTGGTGAGTGATTAGCTCGTTGAGCAGTGTGAGTGCGTGATGACCGTGTGTGCAAAAATGTCCCGAATATTTATTATTATTTTATAATAAAATTAATCAGTCTGGCAGCCTATTACCAACATCCGCGAAGAAAGCCCTACAACAGTGAA
Organism: Agriopis marginaria; assembly: GCA_932305915.1. Classification (NCBI taxonomy): domain Eukaryota; kingdom Metazoa; phylum Arthropoda; class Insecta; order Lepidoptera; family Geometridae; genus Agriopis; species Agriopis marginaria. The sequence goes on from OW029919.1 coordinate 2,404,424, forward strand.
GAGTCAAGGCCTCTGGTTACATAACCGCAGGTGTAACTAACCAAGTGGTCACACTGACACGCCTGCAACAGTGCGACCAACTTATCTGTACAGTTGAGAGAAGGAGCCACCATCGTATACTAACGTATGGTCACTCTTCAATACCCTTAGTTCTCCGATTTGCTCACCTCTAGAGATAAGTTCGTAGCGCAGTACGACCAGTTACTAAGTACATGCTGTGCACACGGTCGATCGCTGTCGTAATCACAACCGAAAGATGCGAAACCGGCGGTTTGTAACCGATTGTAACCGATGGTTCATAATACGAAGCATTTACGTGTTGAACAATGGAGAAACGCAAAATGACACGTTGCATGGTATCAATTTCTGACCAGCAATGTTTGACGCATTGCATACCTGGGGCCTTACGCTGTGCTATTATGTCTTCTGTGCTTACGGCTAGCTGTTTAAAGCAATCCAGTTTAGGTGATGAAAAAATGTTGCGCGACCGCAAACTGTATCTAGGCGCGTTAAGGTTCACGTTCACGTGGTTTTCCGAACTGCGCGGTTTTAACGTTAGTTTAGTCCCGCGTAACGAGTTGGGCGTAAGGCTCCTGAAGGCAAGTGGATAGCACGATGACAATATACCATTTTGTTGCAGCTCGAATTGAGTGATGAAGCTGATGTTAGAGTTTTTAGAAGCCTCAAACCCTTTTAATGTAGAAAGACAATGCTAAACATGGTACCTACTAACATAAACAATAGGCGATTAATTCATGCCATTATGATATGATAGCACAATTTTTCGCATCTTTAATTTGTAATGTACGAAATTATGTATTGTTTTGTAGTGGTAGGACTCTTTAACAGAGTCCGCTTGGTGAAGTACCACAGCTTTGCCAAGTATTTATCTGCTAACCAAAACCAAACATTAGTGTTCCGGTTTGAAGGTTTATATTTCCTGTGAAATTAATGGACATAATATCGTAAAGATATTTAACATGTGCAGTGCAAGTACCGTTTTTTATCGATCATCAAATTTGACAGATGTGGTCGTCAAATTCGATAATATGCCAATTGATCAATACTCGCTATGTTCGATTCTATGTCATTTTATCGAATTTGACAATCGATAAAGAACGGTACTTGCACTGCTGATATCTTAGGATGACGAGCGCAGCGTTTGAACTGTATTTTTTTTATATTTTGGTTGGCACTTATCTGTTACCAGCAAAGGTGACGACGCTACCATACGAAGAGCGCATTGCTCGTCTCGTCACTAATAATAAAAATAGGCTTGATAAGAAATGGATTTAAATCAATTTCTTCATCGAGTTGTAGCTTGCTGGCGTTTCCAAAGCTTGGTAACTAGTTATTTAAGCCGTCTAGTCTAGTCAGTGTTATTGATCGATAGGAGTAACTGGTCACACCAGCACCTGTCTGCTGGTGTCTAGTTTCCTACCACAATCTCCACGCTGCGAACGATCCTTCGCTTTCGCTACTTCAACTTCAAACAAAACTCATTCAAGACGCAGAGCGATGGACTTTACACAAAAACAGCCTTCATAGTGGCTATTTTAGCTTTGTTCATTCAAAAATTTACATTTCGAGGAAACTTATGTTGCGCTGACTTTTGTTGTAGGCTGATAGTTAAGCACACAGAAAAGAGAAGTAAATAGAACGGAAATGAAAAGGAAAATCTGTCGCCAGGCATTATGAGTGAATCTTGATTGAACATTCTTATTTAGATCAACGCGTCGAACTCCGCATCCAAAGAACTTGGACCTTACCTTTTTGGGTTAGGTTTCAAAGTTCTTTGTCCGCATCACAGTTGCTAACTGATTTCGCATGACTGAATGAATTTTTCGCAACTTTGTAGTGCTCATCGAACAACTAGCAAGCAGCGTCCTCCCATGGTCCACGTGGAAGTCGTTAAATCAAGTAGGGCGCTGCAGGGTGAACCTGGCTAAGTGAGGGGTACAGTGATGAATACGATTGTGGAGCTTCTGGGCAGACCATGTCACACCTACTCTCGTGCCCCAATCCTAAATCCTTGGTACATTAGGTACCTGTGCAAGGCTCCCCCCAGGCATGAAAGAAGTTGAATTGCGTCTAAATTATTGTAGTTTACGAGCTTCGACGATGTACATTTACATAATCAAAGTTTACGAGCAAATAATATTGGAACAGTATTGGCGTGGAATTAAGTAGTCACTGGAATTGGAATTTGCCTAGAGTCACGGTCTCAATTTATATCTTGTCACTAAAAACATGCATTTAACCGAAACCTGTTCTGCAGGTTCATTTAACTGCACTCCAATAAAGCTATCAGTAACTTATAATAACGATAATGTTGGCAAGGTATAGCTGTCGGCCCATGAAACTAATCAATTAATGATGTAACCAATATATCCGGATACGTTTGAAGACCGGAAGATCATAATATTAATAGCTTGTCTAAACTAAGGTAGTACGTACTTTTATTATTGAAACTGACGTGGTTTTCTCACATTTTATTTATATTACACGGGAATTACTCACGTAAGATAAAGCCGGTTACTCCGACTATAGTCGGAATAATTCCCAATAAATAAATAAAAATTCGTCAAATAAATAAAAAAAAATAATTAATTAAATTTAAACAAAAAAAAGGTGTTCGATTAGACGACGGACATGTTCGAAGTTGATATCATTTGTTCATGTTTTTTTAACTATTGATCCAACCCAAAATCACCTGTTATACACACTGTATAATCAAATAAAAATTGCGCTACCGTGTGTAGCGCACACGATAAGTTAGGTCCCGGTTGTTTGGTTGTTTCTACAAAAAATAGCCACTTCAGTCCTTCAGGTGGCCTAAAAACTTTCCCATTTTATGAAGTAACTTACTTATATATTAATCGACGATTATATTGTGGTGATCGACTAAAAATGTACTGAACCAAATGTCGATCGCAGATCATGATGGGAAAGCGAGTAAAAGCGAGCGATGCAACCGAGCAGGTAATAAAGTGGTTGGGCGAAGTCGACGCATTGGAATTATTGGAATTTCATAAACATCCGAAAGAGTTATAAACGTCGTAAACAACGTAACGGAAGAAATAAACATTGTGAACTCAAATTTATCGGAAATTGACATAAAACAAACTGAATCCCTCAGATCAGTCAATCAAGGAAGATAATGTCTTAGCACAATTATTATAGTTCGTGATCAAATGTCTCAGTTTTTCACTATATCGCTAATCCGTTTAACGTAAAAACTGTAAGTATGGTACACTTCCAAATTTTTCACGCACACTAAGGAACTTTCGGATATATCAATGAACTAGGTAATAGTTCACATGCAAAAAGCAAAGGCCATCTGCAGGGTGAGATCGACTAAAGGTGTCAAGCTTAATTTAGGCCTGATGCGTTCGCACCCGCCACGCCTCGCCACCTTACCATATCTCCTTTGTTTGTGATCAGGGCTGAAAAACTTAACAAAATGGAAACCTGTGTCAGTTTTACAAAGTTATGCCTTATAGCAAGTGAACATGCTATGCTTTATTGCATTTCAATAAGTTTTATGATTTTCCTGTATATGGTATTGTTAGAGGTCAAGATATTTACCTATAAACGCAACGATATCCTGTATCTCAATTTCCGCATCTCGTAGAACGGTTCTGATGCTGAGCCAACACTTTTGCTCTAGCACCTCTATGAACCTGACGCTTCCTTCTTCCACTTTCTGCTTCCTGTGGGCTATTCGTCTGGCGTATTCATCGTTTTGGCTGTAGTGGGGTGACTTGGCACTCGTGTCGATATATACTCTTGACGACGATGTCACAGATACTATAACAGAATTGTTGACGATCAAGATGTGGACGGTCATCAAATGCAATTTTCTAGACCATGTCAGTTTTCTCTACAATTCACTCTACGACAACTTGTTATAATCGAAAAGGGTAAAATTAACACTACATTACAATAATTAAAAAATAACCTTGAGCAATCAAAGAGCTTTAGGTTTTTATGTGTTCGAAATTCGCTCGACTTCATCATCATCATCATCAGCCAGAAGACGTCCACTGCTGAACATAGGCCTCCCCCTTTAACCTCCACACTGAAAGTCGCTCGACTTACAACAAGGATATTGGACAGCAGCGTCATTAATGATTCACATGTAACCGGTTCGATTATGGCAAGGCTTCGTGAGTGAAATGTTAAGCGAGATGCACCTTGATCGCCACAATTCCTCCGGAAAGTCCGCGGCCTCGGTGGCGGGGGCGGCCCCACGCCACCGTTCACTGGAGGCCGTTCCGAGATCATTTTTCATCATCACTTGTTTCACATCACTACACAAGTCACAAGCACTATTGAGAACAAAAAGCGTTCACGCACAAACACGTCTCCCATTGGCACTGAGACCGATTTCGAATTGCGATATATCGTCCGTATTGTTGATTCGATCATTCCGAATCAAGTTACAGGTTTGAGCGATGCTCTCGACTCAGCGGTGCGATCAAATGAGAAAAATATGAAGTGAGCCGGCTGCTGTGTAGCCGGGCGTCTCAGGGTCAACTGGTACCGCGAAGTAGGTACCATTGGTCGTTTTCATCGCGACCGGCTCGTTTTTTCACAGTTTCAATGCTAAGCGCCGTGATATTGCAAAGCACCGAATAATTATAATTTGTAATAGTCCACTTGACATTGAACGTGGATAATGGTGTTATAATGGAATCGGATGATTTACTGCGGCTGCAACACAAATATTACGATGACCGCGAATAGTCGCCGGTGTTATTGGAACAGAATAGGCGTGAAAATGGTTTCTAGATTCGATTCGCATGAAGTCGCTTTTGAACTTGATCTGTTTGTCAATTTATGAACAGGAAAGCTGTCGTCTGAAATATTCATGGTGCAGTTGCAAAAGAGCCAGTTATGTTTGTATGGCGTTGCAATCAGAGCATTGCGCGTTGCGAAACAATGAAGGCCTGCCGCATAATATGTTCCGCGGAAGGAGAACTGTACTGTACGATCAATTATCTAGAATCGCGACCGCATATCAGAGTTAAACCTACAAATGGTAATGAGCTCGGCGAGCATGCAATGGGTAAGAACGATAAATTGGTCGCGCTCAAAGAAACACAATCAAATGAATAAATTAATGAAGTCATTGAAATACAAATAGAAGCCTTTGAAATAACAGCGTTTGCAGATAATAAAGATTAGAAGAACAGAACACTTATTAAAGCAAAGCGCAATAATGGCTTTGGTTTAATACTGCGCTCTGAATTACCGACACTTTCTAAGATCTGAAAGATAGATGCAGAAAACATTGACAATGGCTTCTTTGTTTTGCTCTGTCTGCAGAAAATTGAAATTACTGGTTATAACTTGCAAGTAGACATTAGCTTTTTTGATGTTCATTACGAAGTAAACGTGTACAATTAGATTCTTTTTGGAAATTGAATTTTAAATCAAATGGATAATTCCAAACGCAGATCTGTTTTTAGATCTACGGAAGGTTTTGCAGTTGAACATATATATTAATTTAAGATTCGATGGAACGCTAGTCTGTTTAAAGCTCGCATTCATTCGAAAACGCATTAAATGTTGAATAAGTTGAATACATTGAGCTGAATAAGGCCAAATATGCACTGCAAATTCTGTACAACTTGTGTCATGGTTCCGGCTCGCAGCAGCCTGTCGTGGGTCGAGACACGGATGTCAATGACCATGCTAATGTACAAGTAAACAAAGACGAATTAAATGAACAAAAATATCTAAAGGATCCTCAAGGTCATTTAAAGAGCAATTATAACGAGAAAGAAGTTCCTAAAAAATATAAAAAGGTAAAGTCGTATAAGTATGCGTAATAAACTGGATTTGAAAAGTTATACACAGATATAATTTAGGAAAGTTTTAAAGTTAGCGAGCGAAAGAGCCCAAACAGGTTATGATGTAAACTTAGAGAATAAAATAATTTGTGAACGGACGAAGGAAATTACCGATTTGACATTGAAATTAAATACGTGTTCAAACAGATTTGGTGTCGAATGAAAGGAATCGCAGTTAAATATCAAGCTACGAACTCAAGGCGGACAACACGAGTCGACTAAATGAATAAATGTAACAAGAACAAGAATTAACGTTGTTAGCTTAGATGCAAACGAACCAAGCGTGACCGAAGATAATGTGCAAATCGACTTAAAAGAAACGCTAGAAAGCAAACATTATGCAAGGAAAACCATTTTTATGAATATTCGTTAGCCATAAGCGGCACAACCGCAGAATGGGGTTTACGTGACTGTGAATTTTCGTAATGTGTCGCCAATTTCATGGGCGGTGTAACCGGCCGGCTACGCGCCGTGACAGGGTCGTATCTTTCGAAACAACAATACGACCGATAGATCGTTGTTATCACTGCACTATTGAAAACACTGACTGGTCACCGGGTAATTAATACCACAATTTAATAAAAGATTGTTTACACAGTATTGTAAGCACGATTCACTTTCACTGACGCAGGGTTCCCGGTAGAGCATGCAGCGGCGCAGACAGGCGTCCGCTCGGGTGCGCACGCGCTGGGCCAACTCGCGCAGAACACGCGCGCGCCGTCCCTCTCCCACGCACCCCGCGAGCCTTTACCGGCAATGACAACTGTAGCGACCGCGTAGGAGTAGCCGAATCTCCATTTCAGTAACCCTTAATAATATTCGATAGATACTTTGCAAAAATTATAAAAGTTGGCGTCATTTGGCTGCAATTTGTAATGCTTATTGCTATTGACATAGTTTGCGTAACTCCAGTCGAAGACAAAGACTCTGAAAATAAGATACTGGCTCGAAAAATCTAACAATAATAAAAAAAACTGTTTAAAACTATTACAAATAGGGGGAACAAAGGTAGACTCTAATCTAAGTGAAGTTAATACGAATAGTATATTTAACATATAAGACGCATTCGTACTTATCTGGCGACTAACATTTTAGAAATCTGGTCCGCCGAGATCAGTGAGAATTCAGGGCGATACACTACCAATAGGCAATAAATCACCATTGAACAAACGAATAACGAAACATTAGGATCGATAGACAATGCGATTCCGTCATACCTAAAAACCTGTGCGAGTTAAATACTTGCTAATTGCAATGCATGAGAAAACTGGAGCACTGCTCTCGTTGCAGTATGACATAACGTTGCAGTCGCCCCAAGTAGAACGGAGCAGGTAAATAATTAATCCCACGTTCGATTTGATCGGTGAATTTGACTATATTGTGCAATCTTTGCAGAATTGTGCATTTGGGTCCAAGTCGCCTTCAACTTGTACTCCGGTCAGGTCTTTTCGAGAGATTGCAAAATGAAGGCTGCTGATCAGATAGGATAGCAGCGGTCGTGATTTGCGGGCTACGAAATCAATAAATTCTCATCAGATCATCTCAGCTAATGTTGCAAGCTTTTACCTAATCGTCTATGCTATGCGATGACCACATCCACACATGAACAATTTTCAGACAATAATAATAATAGACAAAGTCGTAATAGTGGCATTGTTGTCGGACTTAAGAGATTCTCACAATTATTCAGAGAATTGCTAAAATTATTACGCGAAAGCCGTTAATATCTATTGCGTTTTATAACCGCTTAATTATTTTTGACCATTTTGGTTGCATCATGGATCTATTGAAAGCAGTTTTGTCTTTTTTCTCTGCTTCCAAGATTGTCTAATTACTTCAAATTGCTGTTCTGTATCGGATTATCGGATCGCATGTTAGTTTTCATCAGTTTTTCTTCGGTTTCCAGCGATGTATGCGAGACAATTACAGGTTTTTACTTCGGTTGTGGATTGTTCGTTGTGTGATGTGCTATTGTCAAAGGAAAAATCGTCAACAAAATTTCATAAACAGCGTCTCATGTTATGGGAAAGTTTTTATTCTTACTTCGCTCATGTTTTTTTGAAGTATGGTCGATAAATGTAGTTCAACGTTCAATGCAGCAGTCAAGTCAAGCACCTTCAGCATAGTAATTATTCATTCTCTTAGTAGATATATCATGCGTTACATTGCAAGTCATCTGAGAATACCAGTTTACGTAGATCTATACGGCCACTTTCTCAAGACCAAAAAAGTCTTCGACGTATTCGTTAAGAGCTCTGTTTACATTGGAGCATATGATTGTAATAATGTAATGCTCACAAGCATGTATTTATTTTTACGGTCAAGGGTGAGTAATGTGTTCTGCATGGCGTCTCGTGAGAAGGTATTCAAGCATCATAGAGTCGAATGACAATCAAATGTTGAGGAATTCTTTTGTTAGAGGGATTTTATGCGTGATTTGACGATGTTAGTGTTTGAAACTATGCAGTAACTTGTTGGTTTAGAACTTTAGCCTTGGAAATTTTAACCATGTAACATAATATTTTTGTTTTGTGCATTCTATACGACGCCGCAAAAACTTTCATGTTTTACAGAGTTCATGTTGTTAGTGGATATAATCAGTTTTTCACTTACTATAATGTAAGTTAGACCATTTCAAAGGCTTGTAAGAAGATCATACAAAACCAGGGCTTGGTTCCGTGCCGTTCACGCATCATCTCCCCCCTTCCTGTTCGAGTGTTTTCTTCATCAGTAAATTATATCGGCCAGGAACAGCATCACGCTCTATTTGCTTTATTTACGATGCATTATGTATGACTCTGAAACGAATGGTTTTTTAGAAGGAACGCGCGCTTCCTCGTGCCGTTTCCTGGTTGTCTAATTGTAGTAGTTTTACATTGATGTAACTGTACAGATACAGAAGGCACTTGATTTGATTAATAAACCAAATACTTATAAGTTCTTAATTATCGGGATTTTTACGCCGAAGAACCAGATCTTCGCCAGATGTACGGAGGCTTTCATGAGAAACTTTAGTATTGTGGTAGGCGGTATGGCTGATGATGGTGATAAAGTATAATTTTTAAAGTATAAGCAGGTGAGAGCTCCGCATTAAATTTCCGTTAATCTATACGGTGAATGATTAACTTTACACTAGGAAATAGTAGAGGTAAAGTTAATTGAAACCAGATGACGATATCAATGATGGACATATAAAGAAGACTCATAAACAGCGATCCCAACCTGCAACGAACGTTCTGGTGATCAGCTTAAACACGGGGCATAAACACGATAGTTCCTTACAGGTTCAAATCCTGCCAGTTGCCAAATAATAATTTTGAATAAGTATTTGCCATAAAATGACGTTTTATGAGAAACCCGTGTGTGAAATCACATAAAAATTACTTCTTCAGCTAGCTTCCTACGTCATAAAAAAATCAAACAATAGTCAACTAAAATATGCATTGCACAGTCACAGTCACACTTGACAAACATCAAATTTATCAGGCAAATGTGACTTTGAGGTGTTAAAATCTGATCTTTGAATGCTAATGGGTACGACACGCGACCTAGACACACTTCCATTCTTATATACGAGACAGTTTAAAGGACACTTGTTTTTTACAAAGACAAGGAAGATAACGTACTAACCTTGAGGGAAAATGTTCAAGAAAATTTATTTTTACGTATCGATTCAAGTGATCGGGAATTCGTAAAAGATTCGTCCGTAACCGTACCAAATACGTGATTTTCGAATAAGTCGTTTTGGTATCCCGATGAAGCTTAGCTTCCTTATTTTTTCTTTTTCACAAGGAAAATTGAAAAGCTAAGTGGCCAGCCCCGATATCAGAGTTTTTAATCACCTAAAAGCCTCGGGCAAAACTAAACTGTTCTGGTCTTTTTCACTGAAATCAGAGGTTGGGATGGTGCTAGTTTAAACTTCTACAGTAAGTATTTCGATAATTTTCACTATGACTGAATTGTTTCTTCGCGTTGTTTATGCTTCCTAGAGGACTAATCTAAAAGTTGTTGGTTTGGTATCCGTCATGTTTCTTATTTGCCTTTCTCTTGTCAGTGAAGTAACCTTCAAGCCTTCCTGACCTTCCGTCAGTGCCTTGATCTCGTGCGACGTGAAATATAATATTTTCTCCTTTATTTGATCTGTGTAATATAAGATATCCTCGCCTTCTTTATTATGATATTCTTATCTTTCTATATTATTAAACTGTTATATCTTGTACAGTGGCCACTCTTATTTCTATTGCCTTTAATATATTAGGTTTCAGTTGCACTTCATTCAACACTGGTTCGTTTTTCTATGCTACTAAGACAGGTCAAATTTAGGTTTTATCTGTTGTCCATCAAACTACGTCACGGTTCTTGCGCAGATCTCGGCTGCGTACGCGCACCCAATAAGGAAGTGTACTCGGTCAACTTTGCACAATGTCGGTGGCTGCCAGCTGCCAGCAACCACCTCATTTGTATACATTACCTATCGTTATGAAACGAGTCTGTCTGATAATAATAAATAAATAGTACGTGTTATTCTCATTATAGTAATTAACTTGCCTAGGCTTACAATACAATAAAACTTACCAACTTTTGCTTAGTGAAAGATTTCGCTCCATCTAATGGTGGAGTTAACTACACAAAAATTTCGCGTTCTTTTATTTATTGAATAATAGGCTATCGTTTGACCGCCATCTCGTCTGATGCTGAAGCGATGACGCAGTCTGCGATAGAGCACGCTTGCCTAGAACAAACCGATTCACTCGCGATTTGAAGTCACTCAGATTGAGTATTCTGAGTACAACACAAATATAAAATGTTACTTAGCAAAAAAAAAAAAAACTAAATAATTTTGCAATGGCCTCTAAAACTACACAATGAACCAGGGGTTAAGAATCTAGACAAAGACTTTCAAATGATATCTAAGCAAGTGGGTTACTTGAAAATGCAATAACAGGTTCTGATAAACTTAATTACACCCACTGCAACTTTCATTCATTAATACTGGTAAAATATCATGATGGATGGATTTGTAGAACACCTATACTTTCCTAAGGTTAAATATTTTATAATTAAATATTAATAAAAAATTTATAAAGATATAGAAATTGATACGAATTGATTTCAAAAATTTCATATTATTTTAGGTCAGTAAAAGATATTATCTATAGGTACTAAGCCGGTCAGATCAGACACAACCACTGGGAAGTCTGGCTGCTCCAAATACATCCGATCAAATCCGATGCATAGCATACTCGTGCAGACTACTACGCACAACTGCGACACTTGTTAGCGGTATAGTGTGCGGTCTGCAGGTATATGCACAGTTGAATCTCTCGGCGAGGGATACATATTTCTTCCGTTTGGAGTTGAAACCATGGGACCGTGGGGTCCGACCGCTCGGGGTTTGGTTAAAGAGTAGTCCAGACGGCTCGTAGATGTGACAGGTGACCAAAGAGCTGGTGCTTACCTTGGCCAAAGAATAAGTTTGGCCATCCAACGTGGTAATGTCGCCAGATTTTTGGGCACCTTACCCGAAGACAGCGACCTCAATGCAATTTTTTATTTATAGTTTGGGTAGACAGTTTAATTTAGTTCTAATTTCTAATATAATACAGGTAGGTTTATTTTTATTTTATTTAGTAACTCTAATATGTAATATAGTACGTTTAGTTGTAAATGTCAATTGAATATAAAATAATTATAATAAATATAATATGCACAGTTTGCATATTATATATATAGTTAAGCACTAACACAAATTCGTTGTATTTAGAAAATTACGTCCACTTCTTTTGTAATCTAAAACACGCATAAATAAAAATAAGCTGTTTTAAATTCTTCAGAAAGTCTAACGTCTCTAAGGTTTAAAATTAAGTGTTGAGAGATATGTATGGAATAGGCTATTCATTCTACACCCTTCAGTTTTCATAATGTTTTTTTAAATCCGGTTAAAATATAGTATTATCTTTGAAATACTGAAAGCTCTAGTTATCGATGTAGGTCACCTGGTATCGGGTCGGCGGCTAAACAGCTGGAATCGATACCCTGGCTAGCGTGCAAGAGTGGTACGCTTCCACGAATGATTCGATAAATATAATATTAGGTACGACAGAATTCTTTGTTAGCAATGTATATTCATTAAAACATAACAAGACGATACGTAATCAAAGAAAATTAGAAATAGTAATAAACGTAGGAATTAAGAGAAAGCCTTTTTAGTCAATTTCTCAATTCGTTCCGTATATTTGTTTAATCTAAATATTTACACCGATTACTCCGACATTCGTAAACCAATTTACGTGATTTGATTTTACATCTTTTTTATTATTTAGAGAAAGCTCTCGCAATTTTAGAGCTCTTACAAAAATGTAATTAACTTAAAACTCAGTAGTTTTAAATCAGCACCAAGAAACATGCCCAGAGGCTCAACAGTAACGAATCCCTAATACAGACTAAGCTTTTTCGCCAACGCGCTGCCTGAATGGGGATAGTTACAATCTGGGTTTCTTCAAATCGCGAATGAAACGGTTTCTTCTACGCAAGCGTGCTCCATCATAGACCGCATCGTATAAATGAATAATAGAACGTACCAACTGCACCAAATCAATGGATGCTCGTAAGGCACACGACTGTCTAAGAACGAGGAAGCTAGTATAGACTTTACAGAAACTCTTATCCTGGCGAAATGTTATGACATTATGCTGAAGAAAATTTTATGAAATAGGTTACAATTTACAATGTTTTATCATCTGTGAATAAACTATAGATCACTCAAACTGTCAAAAGAATGAGTTTAAAAACTTCCGAAACAAATCGTGACCTGCCCTTGTCCAGCGCGATCAATCATACAAACAACGAAACAAACTACCTAACTACAATGCGATTATACTTATTGTGGCTAGTATGCGCCAGCTACGGAATCCGGCAACAATTAGAGGACACCCACACTGCGCCCGCGCAAGGTTTATGAACCTATGAATTTAGATAAGCACCTGAATTACTATGTCAAATGTGCAATTTTTTTATGTTAGTAGGTATTAGGTATACTACAGACTTAAAAGTTTACGTGATATCTTCGCCAATTGTGAGCCGATAGACCTTGATAAATAATTGCTGGAGCTGCTATGATACACAATCATACTGAGCACTAGCTGTTTCCTGTGACTTCGTGCGCATGGACTTTAATATAAACTTTCAAAGTCCATTTGCCCCTCCATTCAGCCTTTTCACAAAATCCTTTTTTAACGGACCTTTACATCCTATAAGGAAACTACAAGCCAAATTTCAGCTTCGTAGGTACACGAGATTATGTAATGAGTTATATAGTCACTCAGTGAATTAGTCGTAGTTCGCTTTAGATGTATATAGATAGATCATAAGGCACCAGATCCATCCATAAAACTATGAGGTCATTATATTGTGGATTAAACTAGTGCAGTCAAAAAAGGTAATTCCATATTAAAACGGTCTGTATTGTTTGTAACGGAATGCGCGCGTAGGACGCCTGTCGCCATCGTTTGCGCAACGAATGGCAAAACATGCGCTTGCGCAAAACTAACAAGGCTTTGGTTACTGCGCTAGACGTATACTTGAATCACAATCACTTACAAAATTATCAAAATTATCTTTAAATTTCCCTCTTATTGGTATCAAATCAGAGCCTTGGCATAGTTTATCAGCCATTTGTTTTATTCGATCGAGTCGAGTTCAATATATAAAAAAAAGCCAAAACACAACAAGTTTGTGCTGAGCGCGTTTATGATTTAAATGTTAATGCTTTCTTGCAGTTCCGAATTTATTGATTCTTCTACATATTTCTATTTTTATTATTCTAGAAAACTATTATGCAAAATTTTAGCATAATAGATTTGTAAGGCTAAATAACCACTGTTGTAAAATTATCTAGCAGCGCCATCTGCGATGATCTACGGCAAACATGAATAATAAAATCAGTGCGTATGAAAAGTACGGCACTATTCTAACAGATGGCGTTTATAGTAAAAGTAACATGAAAAATAAGGACATGCACTTGTCAAGAAATGTAATACTTTTCAGGTATTTGTTCTTCCAGTAAATAAGTACAAAACTAACTAACCTTTATCGTTGCTCTTCTTCGGCGATTTCTGCCACTGATGCCGAACCTTTTGCGACCAGCTGATTGGACTTTTTCTTCCGCGACTTCTTTCTCTCACTCTGCAATGTATTACTTCTATTTTAGACATAATATTTCTATTTAGGCATAGACACAATCAATAGAATAAATGTATGGTGTTTACATTCCCCCTGCTTTCACAGCACTGAGCTGGTATATCGTTCTATCGAACTCTGATAACGTTGTTTACATTTCTCTTAGGAAACAGTTATTACTAACTGCGATCAAATAGTACTGGGTCATGTTGATAATGCGCTGTTTTTGCAGGTTGAACTTCATTACACAATTTATTTTTGTTGACGTTATAGTAATATTACGGAAAAATACACCATCTTCATATTGATAAACAAAATTGATTGAATCAGGTGTATATTATGCGGTATTAAAAAGTCTATGGTTCGCAACAATATAAACAAATCCCTAGGAACCGTCTCCTGTTTTTCACATTGTTTTTGCGGAATTATACAGGTGGAAGCTAATACAGGGTTACACAGAAAGAGACGAAAGGGGGACTCAATGTACACATCATATATACATATGACCAACTTTAACTATTGGTATTTTACATTTACAAGTTTTTTTTTTGCGATTTTAGGGTTGTTCATATTGATGAGTACAATGTCCTCCTTTTGGCTGAGTACCACTTTTCAGTGTACTCAGTATAAAAGCAAATTTCTTTGCACAGAAAATATAGGTCAAACGTGTCTCAGCGGCTAATTGCATCATTACTGGCAATAAGCATCATTATAGAAACCACAGAGATAGAAACTGGATAAGTTCTAATAAACATTTATGTTTACAGTCACACACAACAAAACAACACAGCAGTTGTGATACGAACGTGAGATAATAGAATAGAACTCTTTTTATGTAGGCTATTTCGTTTAGGAAATTACATTCACTTACATGATAATTTTCTGTTCATCATTCTTCTCCTCATCTGAGACATCGACCCAGTCGTCGCTCCTGTCACTTCTGTCGCTGACGCTGGTTTCGCTGCTGGGGACTTGAAAAGCGATCTCCTGCCCGTTGAAACTGATCACAGATCTCTGACCGTAGATACTATTAGTTTTCTGCTCGCTCGACAACGTAGACTGGCTGATATTAGACATGGTATCAAAGGAGAGTCGCTTCTGGACTGTTGAATTTAACTGCTTCTTCAAATTGTTTCTTAATTTCACCATACTCGGACTGTTGGGTATGCTTTCGTAACAATGCGACAAAGAAGCCCCGTCGCTGTGCTTGATAGTGTCGTAAATGTTCTCACTGTCGTTGTACCCAGTGTAGTCAGACATGAAAGAATGCCGGCTGCTGTAAGAAGGGCTGCTGTCTTTCGACTTCGGCGATCGATTAGGAATCTTCTCGTAGATCCTATCTGGTCCGATCTTTTCGTAGCTCACGGTGGATGTGCCGCTAACAGATTTAGCAATGACATAATTTTTATTGTTTTCTTTGGAATCGCAGGGCTTATAATCTTCAGCGATTTGGATGCCGGAGCTCGAAGTTAGGCAGTAAGGTTTGATAGGGGATTTACAGTATTCATAGCCATCATCGCTGTCACCGTCACCGCGGGTTCTCTCTTCCAGCGCATTCTCACATAACTCGTAGTTATGCAAACTGTTCTCGTCACCTTCTGGGTGTGATCGCATTTCTAACAAACATTGATAAATATTGTCTTTTTCGTCTTCCGGTGTTTCAGGAGCAGGAACTGCTTTTGGTATTTCGGGTAGAGGACAATTCACTTTTGAAGTTCTATCTACACTCTTGATCGGTATTATTACAACATTGTTTTCGTCTCTAGGTTCTAGGACTTCATAATCATCTTCGATTTCTGGATCTTTCTTTGGTTTTGAAGTAAAACCGACAAGGACTTCCTTGTTGTATGCTTCTACGAGATTACTTTCGAAATCAGAGTTAGGGTCAGACTTCTGTTCTGTCTGAGATATTGTAACTTGAGATTCTTTTGGCTCAGCTTGTTGAGATTCATATTTAGCAGAGATTTCTTGTTGATGTTCAGAACTAGCATCCGTAGCTTCATTCATTGTAATACTAATATAACAATACGGGCTTTCAGATGTTAGTTTGTCTGGTTCAACATATATTTGAGTAGTACTTTTTCTACGCCATAAAAAGGAATCATTAGGCGTTATATCAGACTTCATTTCTTGGGCCTGCACAGCTTCATCTTGTTCAACTTTAATAGTAATAGAGGAACAATCTAAAGAAGATTCTTTCTGTTCACTGGAGTTCAATGAAATACTGCTTTCATTAATATCTTCAGGAATTATTTCAACAACTTTTAATGGTAATTTTTCTGTATGTATATAATTAGTTTTGTACCTTTTCCTATCATATATTGGTTCCTTCTTTTTATTTATTTCTATAGACTGTGTGGTGTTATTTTCAGATTTTGACATCGTTTCTAACACGGGCGGTTTGATTGTTTTAATTTTAGGAACGCCATCCTTTACTACAATGTTCTTAGTTAATACTAGTGATGATTTTTTTTCAGGTACTTTTGGTTTTTCTTTTATGGGAATTGTACTTTTACTTCGATCAGGTTGCCTCTTTAATGTGTTATTTGAGTTCGCCTGAGCAATGATCTCACATTCAAATTTTTTAATAACATTCTTGACAACTAGACTTTGTGGCTTTTTTTCTTCTGATTCCGGTTCTTTTACCTTTGTTGGGATTCCATCCACGCAGTCTGATCCACTTGGCTGTTCACTTGAGTCTTGGTACTTTAAACGTTTTTTTGAAGACTTTGGAATTTTCGTACCATCTGATTTTGATCTTATGACACGGATTTTCGCAGAAGAATTATCCGTTAAAACTAGTTTATCTATTGAATCCACACTTGAACATCGTTTCCTGTTGTTACGCTTTTTTGAGCCTCGTCTCTGACGTAATAATATTTTAATATTAGGACTCGAACTAAGCGTTGAAGAAGGTGTAGAGTTATTGCTGGGGGAATATCGGGACACTGTCGCTAAGTCTTCTATAGTTTTTGCAAGTTTAGGAGGGATTTGCACGCCATCGTGAGATTCATTTTGCAAATTGTTAAACTTTTTAGTCAGTTCTGATACTTTGGTGCTTGTAATAGTCATAGTTTTTGCAGCGATAGGTGGTCGTCTATAGGAAGCTGAAGCATTTTTAATTTTGAAACTAACTTTTCTTTGATTTTTTTCAAGCGTTTTCGTAATGTTTGGAGATATATTTACAGGCGACATGGTTTCTTTTGATTTAAAAATGTTGTGATTTTGATTTTTGATATCTTTTCCTCCTCCTGTACTTCTAGTGTCTTCGCTACCTGTAGTAATGGCTATCTGCGCGTAATGTATTGTTGATTCCTCTTTATTCGTGTTGGTTCTTTGGACTGTAACAGAATGATTAACCGTCGAATTTAAGAAGGCGAGTTTTGCTTCATTCATTGATTTCATTCTTTCAGTTTGTTGTGGTAGAGGCTGTGTTACCGGTACTGTGTACACGCATTTTTCGCTTTGGTTTTGCTTGATAGCCATATCTGATTCCGGTAATATGAAGTTCTTCAAAAGTGCTTTTATTGTTCCGTGCTGTTTGCCGTCGCTGTTGAAGTGTTTAATGGAAGAAATGAAGCCACTGTTGGATATCGTGTCGCCTTCCATTAGGTTTATTAACATTTGTGATGAATATTCAGGACTGCTTCTCTACGCTGTCGCCATCTGAAACAATGAAATAAATATCTTAAATGTAGGAAGCAATCAAACGCATGTCATAACTGATTTGTTGATGTCACACTTGTAATTTATCTCAGCATGTAAGTAATATTGTTATGGTTATGTCATATGAGTCTGATCGAATTTGTCAATTTTAAAATATTGTGGAACGAATTAGAACACAACTATCACAACTCCATAATGTAGATTGGCAGCGAAAGTGACCATGCTTCGCTGTTACAAGTGCTGCCGCTGTAATTTATGTTGCTGTTGTAGTACTTGATAGGTTTATTGTTGTTCCCGTAAACGGCTCTCACGATCCAATGATATATTTGTTACTGTAGGCTCTAATGGAGTGGAGTACTTACGTGAAATTCTAACGTCATTAGAAAGTGGTGCCTAAGGGCATGTATTTCTAGGTACGAACACTCGAATGTCATTAAGGCATAGAATTCTATTGGCGATGGAGCTTACTATACACTCTTCATAATACTCCTCGTAACCCTCATAATGTTCATGTTAATTTTGCAAAGAAACGCATTTTATTATGTAACCGAGAGCAAAACCCTTCCAGTTCAACAACATCGCTTTGTAAGTACGTCAGAGAGGGAATTCCGTTGTAAGAGTAAAACAAGAAGAAATGGTGTCATGTAACAAAGGGCGTGTTGCACATGTTTTGCATCGCTCCGTCTGCACTCTGTGAAGTATTTATTTTAATATTTATGTGTACTTAGCCAGTGTGTATGTAGCTGTTTTTATTCGTCTCACAACTTTGCTGTGTATTTGAATGACAATGATACGCGTCGTGTTTGGTTCAACAATAAAATAAAACGACGTCTTTATATGGATGACAGCAAAATATAGTTTTCGCATAAGCTGCCGTATGCATGAGAGTACATATCGAAACTACAAAGAAGAATGTTTCTTAACTTCACACATATGAATGCAATTGTAAAAAGGGAAAGCAGCCCTTTGATAATCGAACAAAGTAGGATCTTTGTACCTCAAAAACTAAACTAAGCATAAGTTCTAATGAAGAATCTCATGCTTAGAAGAGGAACAAAGAAATAATCAGATTAAACCGATCCGAATTCCGATCAGAAATCGAATCAGATTATCCAAATATAACTAAAACTTTTACAATAACTAAAAATATAACTTACGATAATTATGAAATAAATTATCAACCTAGGCTGCCCAATCCTAGGCCCATGGGCCACAAAATGAATCGTCAATTTTGACCGACTATTGCATATTAATTTGCATTGATAAACAGGTTGGGAAGACTTGTTATAAACAGTAGTGTTCAGCGTGTATTGCAAAATATTTTGAAGTCGTAGCACAAGCCCTAAAACCTTCGCAACATAAGGTAGAAATCTTAGAGACAACAAAGTGGATCAGCACGTGTTTAACAGGACTCAGGCCGGGGTCAGTTCGTGAGAGAGGCTTTCACCGCGCTGGGAACTGTTATTAGGTACTTTTAGAAGTTACTACAACCTATACAGATTATCTTGGAGTTATTTCGTAAAGTATACGAGAAAATTACAGACTAGCTAGAAGTTTGTTTGAGAAATTGCGCAGATTAGTGAAAAGTTACTGTTAGCACGCGCAATGACATAGTGATTACGGGATTGAACAGGGTCTTTGAGGTAGGTAATGATTATGAGCCAGGGTAGAAATATTAACTTGACTGTTAGTGGTGAAACTTTTCCAATGTTGCAAATTTGAAATGTGGTTTGGAGATGATTACAGTTTTAAAATGGAATCGTTTTTAACATGATTGTCATCGTAGAGGAAGAGGTTAGAGTAATCATCGTCATCCACATCTTTTTTAACCCATTGGTGTATAGGCCTCTCTGCCTTGGCCCTGCGCTTATCTATTCTAGGTTGGAACTGCAATTTTAATGATATCGTTGATCCATCACGCTGCCCTTGTTCAGAATTATTATGAAAAATACTATATTTTTTAGTTTTTTTAATTATCGACCTAATGGGGCTCTTATATATATTACACTGACCTAATAAATCAACATTACCAAATTATATCATTAAATGGTTGTAACTAATAAGCTTTTTAACGGCGATGGCTTTACAGACACCTAATTTTAATGATTAATATGAACTAAATATTTATATTTTAATTTAGCACCCAATCTTTCTGTTTGCTATTTTTTTCTATCTTATATTTAAAGAAGATACGTGCTCTATCTTTTCTAACTTTGCAGTGCCGTCACATACAGATATTATGTGTACGTTATACATAGAACGAATGCTACATATCTTCACATAGCACAATAAATATAGGAAGTGGATCACTGGCCCGTAAAGAGATCAATCGTCCAAATGTTGCGAAAGATCGCGTGCGACACCTCCCAATGGTCAATTTCGAATTTTCCACGCGCACTGCGCACGCGCAAGTTCAGTTAAACCTGTAGAAAGTCTCTAAATACGTGATGGAAACCATTCCATGTTTGTAAGACCATGCTGCAACTATGGCACAGTTATCTAATGTATGGTATTTGCTTAAGAAAATCGTTTAGGTTAATTGTTGGTCGCGGTTGCGTGCCTTCACGCCTGGGCTGTTCGGCTGCTCTGGCGCAGGATGCGAAAACGATTTCACGTGTCGATATCTATTATTTGCTGTGCAGTTTCTAAGTGAAGACTCTTTACAGACTCAACTCTCTATAGTTCTACTTCATGTTATAAAAAAAAATAACCTGCGTAATTTTCATTGGTCTATGTCAGAACTACAAAATCCGCTAAAAATTCGATGTCTTGTACCTAGGTATTGTAGTGATGAGCGCAAGTTTGAAACTAATCCGGCATTCGTACCAAACCTTTCTTATAGCTAAGAAGAAAGAAGGTAAACATTCCAACAACATCTGTCATATCACAAACAAAAATACGAAAGTGTGGCAAATTTTAACCAAATCATGCAGAAAGAAGCCAGTACAAAAACCTATTTATGAACAAAAGGTGGCGTTCAGAAGAAGTCGGCTACTTAGTGCGAAGTGGACCTCGTTGCCCAGTTTGTATAACTGTAGTTGTAAGTGGGATATATTCTGTGGTTTTCTTTGCGCGATCTAACGGAGTATTTGCCCGATGAATCGTAAAGGCCTTAAACGGAGTCGAGTGGATTCTGCGGTTGGTATTCGAGAAGTGCAGTTCTTTAAGCTGTCGTTAGAATTCAACTGAATCAAAATCTAGTTTGAGTTAAAATCGCCGACCAAGGGTTCTGGGTTTGAGTAATACCATAGACACTAGTACTAATAACGGCAAAGAGAAGGCGCCTCTAAATCTGAGGTCAGGGTGGGCACTTGGGCAGGGCATCATAGGCTTTCAATAAACAGGGTTAAACAGAACCGTGGTACGAGGTCAAAAAGAGATCATTGTACTCATCATTTATTTTAATTTTTTTTACAATGGGACAAAACCTTATACTCGCAACCTTGTCTGGCTTTTCTTGGACCTTAAGCCCGCAAAAACAGCTATTCGACGTGATTGTGGTTAAAAAAACACAATGGCGAGTACAATGACCCCCTTTCTGCTTAGTATCACCGCTTCGTGAAACACTTTAATAACCAAGGCTTATTTAGATATCAATTATAGTAATTATGTATAAGTATAGATTCGTTCAAAGAATATTACTACTGATATAGTGATTTTAGGATTAGGCAAATTCCAAGTAGGTAATAAATCACTGACAAGTTTGTACAGGAACATAAGAATGATAATGACGTTATTACATGCACAACAAAGGAATAAACTTTTGAGATTTAATAAGGATAATAGACGAGACATCTTTTCTTGTAGAGATGACACGGTTTCCTTCCTTGAGAATTCTTGTAATTTTTCTACCATGTTATCTAAACAATTATGTCAGTTAAGACTCCCAATTATCCTTGTTAACTTTATGTCGCTTGAAGGTCGGGTAAATAGAGCTATGTTTATTATAATATAAGAAAAAAAAATACGCGAAAGACTGTGTCAAATCTAATATTAATAAAGATCGACAGAAGTTAATGAAATAACTAAGGAGTACAAGGTCATAATTATTTAATAAAGAAAACTTTTTGGGGAACTTCATCTTTAAAACTGTTTCTGAGACAAATGTTAGTTTACTTCAATGTATATAATGTATCAAGTACATACAATAAGTAATAAAATAACCTTTTATTGTACTTTATAATATTTGTTAATAATTCTAATTTACCCTAACCTGAAACAAAAAGTAATTAAATTTGAAACAAAAAATTTAACCCATAAAAGCAATAAAATGGCATCGATTCTGATGTACTCTAAACTAAACTAAATTTGACAGCTCTAAAATTGTTGCTATCCTTCTCTCACATATTAAAATGAAAAGAGAGGCAGATAATTTTAGTCCTGTCAGATTGGTTTAGTTTAGTGAGTGGTATGACAGAATAGGCCTCATTATCTATTACCTAATTTGATATTAGTTTGAGAAGCTTGATATGGATTGAATATTTTACAAATTCTGAGAATAAAATAATCATAATCAATAAAGGTCCACGCTTGTTGTCTCTTTGTTTTTTGGTTCAGATTTAATTTAACATTTGTTTCAGGTATGGATAAATTTTAGGATTATTAACTAATTTCCGCAAAGTAAAAAATAAATAGTTGATCCTTTATTCCTTATTGTACTTGATACGACATTGAAGCGGAAATACACAAGATATTCGTCAATATATCAGAAGCAATAGCTATAAAGAGAAACCTCCAGGGCAACAATCCAAAGGGCTTGCAGGCGTCGTCAGTAAATATGTAAATAACGTTAATAAATGTTACTTTCTCTAGAGAGTGAAAAATAACATCATTGTCAATGGAAAACTTGAATAGATCAACTATACAGTCAATGAAATCAATCAAGCAGATTAGAGCTATTTGCGTGGTTATAAATTTGATTGGGTGCAGTTCAATTTAATTTGACTTAATAAAATCAAGCATGAAGTTAATGGGGCAGGGAAAATTATATGCCTCAAATTATTTTAGACGCTTTAGCATTCTTGTGGCATAAATTTTAATGGAAAAAATTGTACAACTGCAAAAGATTATACGCACTATTACTTATTAAGAGTTATTTCACGATCTAAGTATATTACACGATATGATTATTACCGGTTTATTTACCGTAATTAGATTGTGGATGGAGCTATTACCACCGAATAGACGCGATATTTCAGCAAACTCAATAAATCGGCAATCATATAACTGTGAACAACCGTGATAGTTTAAAACATTGAGTTTAGCTACATGTAAAAAATTTAGTAATTAAGTACATGAATTTTAAACCTTTTCATTCTTGTATAGGCCTTTATCATCAATTGAAAGCATGCACTCCAATCTGACTCTACCATTATACTCAACTTTTGTAACGCGTTAATCTTCATCTATTATGTCTTTTGTGACGCCATGTTTATTAATAATGTATGGACATCATAATTAAAGCGTCCTTTCTCTTTCTAGCCCAATGTTTGTCTTTCAACGCAGCCCATTGTTCCAACTGTGGAGGCAACCTCGGCAGGTGTAGACGCTTCTATGGATGACATGTTGGAAACAATAGCGGGATGTGATATGTTTTGATAATTATATAATATAAGAATGATTTAATGATTATAACTAAAGTAGACTACAGACGGATAATTTTGCAGGGAATTTGGGGATTCTTTTGACGTCTGCCTAAAAGCGGCACTTTTAACCAAAAGTAATATATGATGAATTGATGACAAATTTAACAACTGAATAATTTTAATACATAAAAGTAAAAAAACACGCTTTTTTAGCTCGTTAGCGAAACAAATGATAGAGCCATCGCAAAGACCAAAGAACGAAAAGAAAGAGAAAGAGCGAAAGACACCAATCATCTTGGGTCGTGCCACGCATTATTTTTGGTGTCTCCGCTTATGTCAGTATCATTCACGCCATTGAAGAGTACCACGTTTCATATCTTAAAGTGGTACGATTCACCTATGGCGGAAAATTCAAATTTTAGGCCAGGAAATTATTTTTAAATAACACAGTGTTTGCGCAAAATTTTGGCTGTTCTTTACATTATAATGTACAATTATTTAACAGTAACGCACCATATTACTTACATTTGTGAATAAACCGTTTGAAACAGCAAAAATTTGTTTATTCACAAATGTATGTAATAATGTGCATTAGAGATAAATAGCTTTACATGTTTTGTAAAGAATAATAATCATATTGCGCAAACATTATGGTAGTCTACAATAATTACCCGGCCTAGCTACAAGGACAAGAAAACTGTTTGAAATTTAAATTTCCCGCCATTTGTGCAACGAACCATCTTAATCAGATCAGTTCGATGGTACCAAATTACCTAAATTACATATAAATATGAACTTGAAAAGTTTCAAATCGATACAACCATTAAAAACAACCAAGTCGAATAAAATCAACTTTCAAGATTTTATTACATTGTTATAAGTTTATGACAAGTGAAGCCTAAAATAACAATATGTATCTCCAAATGACGAGAACAATGCAATGCTACGCAGGATTTTCTTCTAGGGGTTTCAGTTTCAGGGCCACCCAGAATTTCGCAGCAAATTCTGGGGGGCACTGCTACTGTTATGGACGAGCATAATAGCAAGATCATATACCGATGAGCCATCAGGCCAACAACTTGCTCATCTCACTTACACAATGTAAAAGAAACCAAATGTAGTGAAACTATAACAAATTAAC
Source organism: Agriopis marginaria (assembly GCA_932305915.1). NCBI lineage: Eukaryota > Metazoa > Arthropoda > Insecta > Lepidoptera > Geometridae > Agriopis > Agriopis marginaria. Next base: position 2,428,852 of record OW029919.1, read on the forward strand.
AAAATGAGAGACAAAACAAAACCTTGGAATAAATAACACGAAAGCGCTTCTGGTTTGACTCATTTTATATCGGCACAATATGTGTTCCACCATTATTCTGCGAAACTTAAACTCATTAGTAACGCACGTACAGAATGCAACTGGAATATCCTTATCATTATATAATGAGGTTGTAAGAAATGCGGTGGCCGTACTAGAATTTCCATGATTTGAGACTTTTGTAAGGGATGCCAAGGTCGAAAAAAATAATACACGTACAATATGCATTGTTCAATGAGACAATGCAATGGATACCGTGTCAGACAAAAATCACTATTCCTATTGCAAACTGACGGGAAATGAAAATGTTTTCAAGACAAAGGAAGGAATGAGTGGTAAGAATAAGAACTCTGATACTATAGATACTGATACAGTAATAACGATTATCTCTAAAAAGAAAAGTAAAATAATATACGTTTGATAATAGACGTCGCATATGCAAAAGTAAATTAGTTTGATTAAACTATCGATAGCAATTAATTAATTGACGTTAATACTTCCATTACGCAAATTAATACGTGTCTGGGAGGCGATTATTAGCTGAACAATGTACGAGTATGGCCTTCTTTTTCCCAAGAGGAAAGTCTCACATTTCCTATAATTATATCAGACTAGCTGACCTGACAGACGTTGCCCTGTCTTAGAACTGTCAAACATTGTAAATCAAATTTTTTTACACCTTGGGTTACATTATTGGAGTTTTAGTAAGGATCTCTATTTTTTATGAAAATATAATATAGCCTATGTTACCCGGGGATAGTGTAGATTCCCAACAGTGAAAGAATTTTTCAAATCAGTTCAGTAATTTCAGAGCTTATTCAATGCAAACAAACAAACAATCAAATCTTTCCTCTTTATAATATTAGTATAGATATAGATGAACGAAAATGGATCTACACCTCACGCGATTTGCAAACCAGTACCAGACCACATATTAAATAATAGTTACTTAAACTAGACTAAGACTAACAGCCAGAAGCTGTCAATGCTTGATATTAAGTAACAAGATTGAAATAGACAAAACAATAACAGCTGAGTTACTTCACACGTACGTAAAGTTAGGGTAATAATTGCACTCGCTCGCGCGTGACCGCCGCCGGCCTTAATAGCTCAGAATTGCGTACGCATAGATATGTCGGTGGTATAATAATTAAATATAATATGATGTGGAACGGCAGGCCCAAAAAGAAATGCCGCGACGAGCTGGACTTGCAGCGGTTGGACCACAAAAGCTCTTGACCGCAAAAAAAATATGAGGAAAAAGAGGAATGCTTTTGCCCTGCACTGGGATAATCATGGTAAATGGAAGATTTCTTTTAGATTTAGATATTTATATTAAAGAATAGAAATAGAAGCTTACATACATTTATTTACCATGCTTCCACGACCAAGGAATTCACTTAAATAAGGAAAATTACGTTAAAGTGACGATACATGTATTCACGGAATTCATACTGTATTCCGATCACGATGCGATCTTCGATATCGAACGTAAAAACTGGTCACGCAAACTGCACTGACCACGTACTCGGATATAGACAGGAACATAATTTACAATTCTCATTTTGCATACTTTCTGACTAACTACTAGTTAACAACATTATAACTGCATAGTTTTACGTAAAAAATAATAATTATGGTGAAGAGTTGATGGGAGAAAATCTTTAAGCTACCGGCATATGCTGAGGTATCTTCAGTTAATCTAAGAAAAACAGTTTTCGTATGAAAATTAACAGACTATTATGAAATTCAATACTAGATCTACAAACTTTACATGCTATTTAAATTGGCAGGAAATGTAAATGAAACGATGTAATAAAATAATTAGTCATATATATCGAAAATCCCAAGGACGTCAAACCCATCGATGATATTGGGAAATCCATAGCCAAAAGGGATAACTGGTACTGCTCTATTAGGTACGTACGTCAATTGAGAGTTAATGTTATTTTTGAACGTGCCATACCATTCATAACCGTAAAATCTCCTTGACCTATTATAGATTCATAAGCTCATATAATTACACCTATCAAGAACACTAAATATACCACCTACGGATGCATTCGTTTTCTAGCCGTTAAAAATTAGAACCCTTCATAAAAACCAGTTACCTAGCCAGTTACCAAGAAAGGTTAACAGGCGTAATCATCGTGGGAATTCAAAGACCCATTACCTGGGAATCTGTTAGAAGACTTCATAAAAGTAACAATTTTAAGGCCAACTGCCAATTTGAGCTGTTAGGTCTGTAGAGAACACTTTCATTTGTTTTATAAACTATCTTCAGTAAGATAATAGTTCCTTCAATTGTGGTCTGCAGCCGATCGCTTGTAGAGGTTAGATAACCGTAACAGACTAAATTCAATATTCTAGCAATGTTTGAACACAATTATAATAACCGTAGGTACATTAAAGTTGATTTAAGGTTAGCGGACGGAAATCTGCACCATTATGTGCATTATTGTCTGATTTCAGAATGCAGAACATTTAGTATATACATAGTAGGTGTGTGTGTGAGACACGTGACACGTTTAGTTAGTTGGCAAAGGAACTTTTTAGTTCCATGACATTTTATTATTGATTCTGGGTTTCTGGGCAATATGATTGAATAAATATTATGCCTACTTACAATAAGGTACTTTCGTTATTTAAATATAAGAACTCGTCTTAAAGAAGGATTAACTACTCGTGAGGAATCGATAACTTTGAAATATCTATCACGATTAAATGGTATTTAATGTTGTAGAGTAGGGCAATGTTCCTGATGTGCAAAAACATTATATTTTATTGCTATTTTTATGGTCGAACATAAAAGAGAGTTTGATGGAATCAAATTAACCTACAGAGTTTGATGTGATGCGCAATCAGAATAAAAAATAAGAAAAATCAAAGATTAATTTGTCATTATTACTATAATTTTATAATTGATACGAGTATCAGTTATTTTATTAACATATAAAAGTATGGTTGAAGAGTTGACATCGGTTTGCATGGTCTTTATGAAATTACATATAAGTTTGATTGTCACATTGTTAATAACATATTGTCCGACCCACAACTGACCTGCTGACTATACATACAGTATTTATCTCACACAGTTTACGAAGAACATGGAATCAATCGCCAATCGCAAAACTATTGATTTGATGCGATGGACAATCTGAATACATTTTTTCATCAGAAATCAGAAATATTTATTGGCCATATAAACATTAAACGTTATTCACTGCATTAACGTTCATTGCAATCATTAAGTGTGTCGGTAATGCTAGTATTACAGTTTACTTTATTGAGAAAAGCATAAAAAAGGGTCAACTACGAAAAAATGCTAGGCCTATAACAACATAAGTTTCTCAAACTAACAAATATTGATTGACCATGCAGTCTTTATCTCATGCAGTTTACAAAGAAAATAATAATCATAAGCTGAAAAATAAACAAGAGGACATTCAAGTTTTTAATTATACAGTTACATCAGTTCAAGGTACTGTACCTGCATCAATAGCAAACAATCCAATAAGAGAACTGCACAACACACACAATCACAAAGTTATCAATTCGCGTGACAGGGTACAGTCAGTCAGACTAAATGATTAATAACGTTATTAATAGCGGTGCATGAGTGTTTTCTCTGCGGGAGCCTTTTAACTTGTGAGGAGAACGCACGTGCGGTCTCCCCCGCAGTCAGGATTATACTGAGCCAGTGATTGCCAGTGAATTGGTTGTATTGTTGGTAGGATGGTAGGCCTGCTACTCAGCTGACGACGCGCGAGTAATTGGGTGATGCGGACGGACGAAGGGCTACCTGAATTCTAGAGGCTTTGCCTCTGCAATGTTAACAACCTGTGTGGGTGGAGCGAGTGAATGTGGAACTATGTGTTACTGCTTTATATTTACTCACTCACTTTATTTTCTTTTAAATCTAGAGACATACTGATTGAAACTTATATTTTACTTTACTGATGGTTACTTATCAACCCAGAAGTCTCGAGTGAATAATTAAGTTATACCGGTTGACTTTATTTTACCGAAACGGAACTTACATGAAGTAAAAACCTATGGCATTGTCCTATGTATGCAATTTTTCATGTGAACAACAGACATCAATCTATCTTTTTTACCTGGAAAGTGCTTTTATTGACTAAACAAAATACAAGCTATAAAACACTATTAAAACAGTTGTACTACCCATAGACCGTTGAAAGTCTAGAGACAATTCCAATGCTATCTATAGTTCTTTTTGCAAAATATTCAGTTTTCAAAATTTTCTATAAAAATACATTAATTAATCTATATTATGTACTTATGAATCCATGTCACACACAATTTCCGTTCGGTAAACATATTTACCTATTTCAGTACGGTCACGATATTTCGAAGTAGAACTGCATACGTCATTTCCATTAATAACGTCATCGACAATTCCACGTCCGTTGTCTACAGTAAAGACACACCATATTTGTCTCTGGATATTACCCCAAATCTTTTGAATCTCGACTTTCGCGACCTTGGCAACAACAATACGTTGAATAATGGACAATTCCGTCGGCAGCACATCGTGGTACCGGCCGGTACACGCCACAGATTAAATTACTGTAACTAAATCCAATTATACAAGAATGTGGGTCAGCAAGTTTGCCTCATATAATCATGCATGCTATCGTTGACAGCTTAATTTTATTTTACTATGACGGACTGAGCAATGGTATTTGAAAATCGGTTACCATTCACGTGAAGCCAGTGAACATGCCACTGTCGGTAACCCGCGAAGACCGTTACTCTACATTTATATGGCTTTCTATGATCTATAACTAACACCGCTAGACACTATTGTAACCTATTGTACCAGTGTTAGATTTGAAAGAAGTTTTTATGATAATATACATATACAATTTATTTCTCAGCCGTGGTCGTCTCACTTTCCTCAAAGGTCTCACTTGCATTCTTCTCCACTCTTCTCTATCGTGTTTCATGGGCCAGTCCAGTCAGTTGTATAGGAGTCAAGTTCTATCTACCGCCATCGTTGTCTGGGATTAGGTGGTCATTTTCACCAATGTGTACTATTATATCTTTATTATGTGTTATGTGTGTTATTCCCGGGTATGTCCAAAAACTGCGACCAGAACCACCGGAGGATGGGCAGCAGCGTCCTATTAGTACACGGTGAACGTACTGCGATTCCCAAGCCGCCTGCCAAGCGTGGGGATTATGGCAACACCCCTCTATAAAAGGGAGGCCTTTGTTCAGCAGTGGACGTTTACGGGCTGATGATGTGTGTGTGTTATTCTGTCACATATGATAGAAAATCTGAAATAGTATTTTTCCATCTCTTCCGCCATCATATGCCATACCAACATGAAAATTCGTTTCTACTATTTGATATGTTATTCTAAAAATAATGAAAAAATCTAATTCTAAATTCTCATTCAGAGATTTTAATATCTTCCAAAGTTTTGACAGCTGTGCGCCTTTAGCGCCTTAAGTTAATCAATGCTTAAAATTATTTTTATTCGTGACGGTAATTGTCACGTGTGAAAATGAGACTGCAGATCTATTTCTATATCAAATACTAGCGGTCCGCCCCGGCTCCGCACGGGAATAGTTATATAGCCTATTAAAATAGCCTATATTAATCAGTGATAACGTAGCATTCAAATGGTGAAAGAATTTTTAAAATCGGTCCAGTACTTTTTGAGCCTATTCGTTACAAACATACTTTACATACAAATCTTTTCTCTTTATAATATTATAATTATAAAATAGTATATATAGTATAGATTACTGAAAAAAAAATACTATTACTAACGGCGGCTTTATTAACCTTAGATCTAGGTTTAGTTGGCCACTGAATGTAAGTCAACCTTAGTTCTATGGTCAATCGATGCATTGTTTGGAATAGTCATGTTGGATGAAATGAGCTTTTCATTATAAAAACCGCAAATATTTTACTATTTTAATATTTAAATAATCAAACAAGTTTTTTGCAAGTGGTCGCGACAAGTCAACGTGCGAACAGCAATGAGTCAAGTCTGAGCTATTTTGGCTCCAGATATTAAACCACATGTAAAATAAGACAAAAATACCTACACCTAAACGCATCGGAAATTACAATGGGAATCCAGCGCTATTAAACAAAAATATTAATATATTGCTTTTCAATTCTATTCAATGTAACCGCTTATGATTATTATGAGTCAAATGAGTTATCTCTGAAAAAACTGACATATAATATTAAATAAGACTAAAATATACTTCAATATTCCTGAAAATTCATGATTAAGTACCTATGTCGAATAAGGAACGGGAAAACCGTATCGTATAAGGCTATTTTGTATTTATTATTTATATTGAGGGCGCGTTTATTTGACACGATTATATTCGCGCTGAACCAACGCATTCGCTAGGCGACATCCGCGCCGCGACCGCGTGCACGTTTGTACAAACAGCGCTGGTATAGCAAAACACGCTTTATTTATTTGTCAACTACGTTTTAAATTAAAAGAGCAACGATACAAAAAGAGACCGCTTAATCAACGCGCGGTGAATGATACACGGTCAGTTACGTGATTGCGAAGAATTTAAATGTCGCCTAGGAAATAAGGGTGCACATTTACCATTAACGTACCTACAATCTATATACGTGAGAGTGCGCGGCAGCCGCACGAAAATATACGCATCGTCTGACTGCAGCCTTAGTCTTTTAGAATAAATTAATGATTTATTTGCAATTATAAGAAAACAATTGATGATGCCATTCATTATAAATTTTCCAATATAGGACAGTATTATTAATGCCCGAAATAAACTTTATTTTGTTCAACTGTTGCTATGCGATAGTTACAATCTGGATGTCTTCAAATCACGCGTGAATCGGTTTATTCTGGGCAAGCGTGCTCCAACGTAGACCGCATCATCGCTTAACATCAGGCGAGATGGTGGTCAAACGCAAGCTTATTATTTATAAAACAAAAAAAAAACTGTAGCGAGGCTTTGTGTTTCAAAGGTTTACAAACATAAAATTTCTTACAATCGACATTGACTCAATTCACACGATAGAGGCAAAACAAAATATAATAAACAAACTATAGAAAACAAACTATAGAAAATCAATCAAATTCAAGGCTTACCACGGTGTGATTACTGAATAATGATGCAGCGCTATGTAACATTCCACAATAATTGAAGTACAGAAGACGGGATGACCGAACATGCAACGCCATCGTGACTGAACGATTGGCTGATTGGCTATTGACCTAATCGAAAACTACTAAGATGGTACATGATAGAGTAGAATGCAACGAATTGCAGTTACATCTTCTTATGTATAGTAAATACTACTCGAAGTGTCGAAAACTACTTGACCTACAAAGCTAAAAGTTTTCAGGTAGATTTCTTATAGGGATTAAGGGAGGCAAAAAGAGATAAGTTTATAATTATGAAAGTCTACGCGTACGAAGTCGCGGACAACAGCTGGTATTCAATAATGATGATAATTAAAGAGGTGCCTATCAGCTGAGAACAAGGCCAGCCGTGATGGAAGCATAAATATCAGATTATACAGACATCTAATGAGCTCGTTACGAAAATGGAGACCAATGCGACACAGTTTTAGTTTTACGTTAACAACGCGAATAAAGTAAAAAAAATATTGATTTGCTTTTGACCGTCACCTCGCCTAATGTTAAGCGACGAATCGACGATGCAGTCTACGATGGAGCATGTTTGCCTAGAAGAAACCGATTAACTCGCGATTTGATTTGTAACTATCGGGGAACACTCATTCGGTCACATCAAACCAGACAAACCTATTAATAACAAGGGAGATTACAATATACTTTCACACCAAAAATATTTAAAATTATAATTATATTTTTTTAAATATTTACTCTGTATGTTTTAAAATTGTCCGAAATATTAGTAGATTTATTATTTATTTCTTAATTGTATCAATCGGGACGCTTTTTTCACGGTTAGATTTTTTTAGAGTTAATTTCATAACTCCAAGATAACATTGCTACATGGCTTGTTGATTATTGCAAGCGTCAAGAATACCAATTAAAAGCATATGAAAATTAAAAATTCTTAAACATCTATGATCGTGCAGCAAATTAGCGTTTCTAATTTCAAGGAAACTCAACAACGCGAGTTTTAATCATTTAATTTTGATTTTAGTATCATAGAGTTAACTACGTACAAGGTGAAGTATAAAATTACTTTGGAATTAGTTCGGAAACCCACCTAGCGAGGAACCGAGCCGGAAACAACGTTATAAGGTTTCTTAACTTGTATTTCACCGTCGGGAATCTGTTACAGAAAAGTACGTGTTCTTGGACTCTATTCCTATAGTATTAGAATGTCTTTAAAATTCAAGCCGCAAACGAGTCCTAGATAAAATCAGCCGTGTGAAAATGTCAACGAACTTAGCTAATACTTACAACAAAATCTAGGTGTCTTCTCTAGGCGCTCCTGACGAATCTACCTAAGTTGACTAGGTTTAACTAAATATTTATTTATGGGTAGACGAACGAGCAAAATACGAGATTTGAGAATTCAAAATTGATTAACAAAAAAAATATATATTTTATTTATGTTACACGGGAATTACTCACGTAAGATTAAGCCGGTTACTCCGACTATAGTTTCAACCGCATTAGACGGCCTTTTTCAAGGTGAATGCGCGCGCGCGGCTGCGTCTCGCTTTAGTAACCGGCTTAATCTTACGTGAGTAATTCCCGTGTAACATAAATAAAATGTGTGAAAACCACGTCAGTTTCAATAATAAAATATATATTCATTATTATTTTTTGTTACGAATTTCATTATTACAGTTCGTTGTATTATACATGTTCTTTATATTATGTTGTTCTCGTCTCTCGACGACAAAACGGAAAACGGAGAGATAAGGTGTTTTCAGAATCTTTGAATTAACGCAATATGATATTGTTGTATAACTATATATACAAACAGAAAAAGTAAAAATTCAAAATCAAAAGTGCAATATTATTTTCAACCCTTCATTTGATCGTTGCAATCGTTACTCCAAATGTTTCTATTGGTATGGTTCCGGATCATAAAGGCAAAGTAAAGCAGAAGGACGATGCGCATGAAAGTTGTATGGTAATTAATTTGTTTGGAAACCCCGTCCGTTGAGCAACACATTTTACTTCGACTTGAGAAACGCGTTACGAAATCTATACACTGACTGCTATTAAATTATATGCTTACTTCGGTTATATGTGATACACAATAGGGCGCTAATGCTATGTGAAGTGTGTTAGCAATACGTGAAATTGTGAAACTGAGGCAAAACGCACGCAGCTAGCACTGCTCTGATTGCAAACGCTGGTAAATAAAATATTTTGACACCTACTACGAAACAGAGAAGGGCTGATGGAACTGCGATTAGCGTGAAATGCAATGGAATCAAAAAATAATTCGACATTAGGATAAAAAAACTTCTTATGTCCAGTATAGAGGGAAGTGAAAAATTTAAATTAAAGACTGACCCCACCACCATGTGGTCCAAGCGAGGAAAAATGAGAGAGAGCGAGGAAAGGTATTTTTTTTTTAATAAAGAGGCATTTAAAGCATCATGAAAACGGCAAGAAACAGATGGATACGACTGCCAAGGGAAATAAATGAGATGACGATGAAAAATACATTTGAGTTATTTAATGGCACATTGTACAAGTAAGCCTTCCTCAAACTTTAGTGATTACGTACACAGGCACTCCAATGAAGAAATGGCAGTTATGTTTTAAAACGAAACATTCTAGGTTTTATGGCTCTAGCAATTACACCTAGGCTCTTTGAAAGGCACCTGTTACATGACGAGACTCAGCAATCTAGACATTCAAAAGTATAGTGTTTAGACGAAAGTCCGCTTAGTAATGAGTCAATGAGTAAGTATCAATATAAATACTAGTCAGACAATTAGTGAAAGGCACTGCAAAGGTGATACAAGCTGATTTTTATGACTAGGAAACAGAAATGAAGCTAGACATACAATAGTAAGCTTGCATAATGTAATTAAACCAGTAAACATAGGGAAGTGAATAGTGGAATAAAGCGGAAGAAGCGGTCCCCATCTCTTGCCGTAAAAGTAGTTTTTACATTTACTGGAATAACTGGTAACACGACACGGCATCCGGCTCAAGCATATCCATTTTTGGCATAGAATTATTTGATGGAGATCCCTGGAGTTTCCTAAGCAAATTAAGATTTATTGTGTAACTACTTTATTCAAATCAATCCACCCATATTGGACCACGGACCGGTAAGCACAGCGTAGGATGTCCACCCACAAGATTGACGGACTGCATAAAAGAGATCGCAGGAAAACGTAGTAACCCCTTTTAGATGCAGGCCGCTTCTAACCGGCCCTTATTGGAGATCGATGGGGAGACCTATGTCCAGCAGTGGACAAGGACATGCTATGGCTGAAATGTTGACCTATATTGGTATGTTTGATTAAATATTTTACAGGAGAAATTTTGACCAAGACATCATTTCCATGAAAAAAATCTTGCCTCGACGGATGTTCGTGGTATACTTGTATCGAGAAGCCACTATTTGAATTATTGCCACATGATTATAGGTAGTAGGTAGTTCTGGTATGATAGTCGCCTTGCCCAGTGCAAGTAAAGACCAGCTGCAGGGTCCGGCTGCCAATTAGCTGTAAAAGGTTAAAGCCTGCCGTCTGTCGTCTCAAGTTACCGCAGGGAAAGTGTAAGTTCAACGCTCCAGGCTGCACCTGTATGTTGCAGGTTTTTCACTCTTGGGACCCGCAAACTGACCTGACTCGTTTAGAAAATACGACTGAATTTTAATGATTTCTGATATTATATTTTTTTATTGGTGCAAAAAGTTATTATAATTTTATTAAACACAGTTTACTATTTTGTTACGATCAATGCACAACGATCATAAAGATTGAAATGTTTTTTAGCAAAATGTCGGCATGGTTATCCAAGATTACGCAGAAAAGGTGTAGTATTACTAAGCCGAAGGAGGTCATTAATGTCATTATACTCATCATTATGAACAACTTTTACCACGGAGCCAACCATAATATTGCGAAAAAAAACCAGTTGTTCCGTACATTTTGTTGAGTGCGACTGACATATTTCTATGGAACAGCTGATATTTTTTTCGCGATTTCCGGGTCGGCCTCTTTGTTAAAGTTGTTCATGGTAATGAGTACAATGACCATCTACCGGCTTAGTACACCCTTTTTTGGTAACCCTGTATTTATTGCTTGAAAAATGTTTTTTTTTACACAAAAGCGCACTTTCAAAAAAATATTTTTTGAGCCATGCAGAACAAATCACTCTGAAGTCTGAATAATTCAGGGCACTGAACTAAAACACAAGAAGTGACAACTTGCGCCGAGCCAAAGATTTCACGCGTTGAACTTTGTTTCCCGGCGGCACACAGCGCGTGCAAATTATAACAAATCATAGGACTGTGTTATAGTACAAACATGACTTCTTTACTTCTTTTTTAAGTAAACCCTTCATGAATATTAATTTCGCATATGTACGAAAGCGTGAACATTTTACCGGTAATTTTCCTGACAGCACAAAGACGGTGGAACAGGTTCCTATTCAATTGGACAATATTGGAGAGTTTTTGGGCAATTTTTGTATCGTTGAAATGTTAATGAAGTAAGTTTTTCTCCTTTTTTATATTTTACGCAATATAATGAATATCGCTATCATCGTCTCTTCAGGAGAAACCAACAACTGGATTAAAAAAAAAAACATAATACATAATTGTGGAACAACTACAAAATAAATTTTATTTATATTACACGGAAAAAAACGTGTTAGAAAAAATGTGAGAAAACCACGTCAGTTTCAATTACAAAACAAATTTTGAAAATTTTTAATCTAACTTTGTTAACAACATATATGTAGTTCCCAACTGACTTCAAAATCTGTGACATAATATTATTTTGTTCTTTGTCATGGCATGGCACATTACCTTTGAAAGTGTTTGTTTTGTGGTTTTTTGAAGTCGGTAATTTTAAAAGATAATTTTATAACTATTTCCCGTTGCAATACTGAACTGACATGAAATGGAGGAAGGAAGCGAGTAATGTGTACTTTATGTTATTTAATACATATTTTTGTTATTACGTTGTGAAAGTTTCACTGCAATTTGAAAAGGGACGCAAAAATAAAAGTCATAAAAACTGCACACAATTTCGTAAAAATCAACATAAATATACTATATGCCTGGCTATATTGCCTTTTTATCCCACTGTTGGGTAAAAATCTCTCTTTTTATTTGTTCTGCATATTCTGCATTGATCTTGTACTATTCGGATTTGTCTACTCGCGATTTTGACAATATCGTCGACCCATCTTGGTGTTATATTTCGCTCTATACTTTCATCATCATCATCATCAGCCAGAAGACGTCCACTGCTGAACATAGGCCTCCCCCTTTAACCTCCACACTGAACGACAGCCTGCTTTTTGCATCCACTGGATGCCCGCGACTCTCACAATGTCGTCGGTCCATCTAGTGGGAGGCCTCCCTACGCTGCGTCTTCCGGCTCTATACTTTACCTTTTACTTATTGTATCGATGCAAGTAAAAGCTACATTGCGAGTAGACGCCTACTTGCTAATCTAGCAGATTGCCGGAAACCATTAAAGTTATAATTGATCATATTTGAAAGGAAGTGCAGAGCCACAACAGGCACCACTTGAAGATTATTTAAAGCCTTGGAAGTTGTTGTACGCTTAGACACAGACTACAAACAGTAGTAATCGTGATGCTTTACGTTCGAGACGTTCTGAAAGTGATTAGGTATTTCCTAAGTAGGCAGGCGTGCTATACCTTCGACCACATCACCGCTTCCCGTCAGTTGAGATTGCGGTCTAATGCGCGCCTAGTCCGTTGTAAAAAAAGGTTCTTTCAGAAGAAATCACTTCTTCATTTCTTTTTACCGATAAGACGGAACGGAAAAACCGGAGAAGGTTTATTTTTATTCGGAGTGCTAATTGGCTAATGATTGTATATTAATAATGAGGCAATGAATGAAGCGATGAAAATGGTCACGCGATTGGAAAACAAGTGCTTCAATTGTCAACGCGAATGCATCGCGCGATGTGGTTCTTTTCAGAGATAGTACACAGTTTCCACTTTCAGACAATATTAATTTAATCGCAATTTCGGGCGTATCTATCAAACATTGTTGAACTGTCGCTCAGATAATTTGGTTCTTTCTCTGGCTGCGTAGAATTACATCAGCAGCCATTAAACGTTCACTGCTGGAAAAAGGCCTCCCATTTAGAGAGGGGTGTTGCCATAATCCCCACGCTTGGCAGGCGGATTGGGGATCGCAGTACGTTCACCGTGTACTAATAGGACGCTGCTGCCCATCCTCCGGTCGCAGATCGCAGATCGTTCTGGTCGCAGTTTTAGGACATGCTCGGGTGCGTAGAATTATCGAAAGCAAATTCCATGGCGTCAGTACAGTTGGCTCTACCCCTGAGCAGAGACAAGGACATTGCTTGGGTTTAACAGCGGCTAAAAAAGTTAGTACCAACTCAAAACACGGTAGTAGAAAGTCGCACGGAAACCTCGAATTTTCACTTCCAACTAATGGCGCAAGCTTGTTAATTGCGTTAAAAACCCTAATGTTCCAAGTGTACCGCAACTTTCTCCGAATCTAGAGAATATTAAGTAAAATGAGACAAAGTCGTTTGTTGATACGGTTTAATTTTACGAGCTTGCGCAATAATGAAGACCAGTTGCATTATACAATGATTATGAGACCCTTCAATACATCAGCAATAATCGATTCCAACTGTCAACAACACATGAACTGAACACCAGGCATAAAGCTTGTTTTACTACTTTGTCGTAATAACTAATCTTACTGCAGGAACTTCTAAAATTATACAATACAGAAAATCTCATTGCGACTCGGTTCAAAATTGCAATGGCCGGAATCACCTAGTTCATTACCGATCAGAGTTATCAATAAAATTTCTCTCTGTGTGTATGTGTTCAATTCCGAGCAGGTTTCAAGAGTAATGGCACCTGCAGGTATGTCGTAACATTACACGGCAGATCCATATTTTAATGGCCAATTACATCAGCTGACACAGAGAAGGCGTGGGTTAATAAATCAAAGAAAAAGACTGCATAGATCGTCAAATCTGACAACTGAGCTAACAATTTAGAATGTTACTACATATATATACCTAACTCAGATAAAATGAGCTCTTTGATAGACAAATGATGCTATGTACACAGGAAAAAAATGATTTCTGGAATAGTTTTTTTTTAAATCTATAACATCGATTTTAACTCATAAAACCATAATTGCTGCAATATCTGCAACAATTATGTAGAATGCAAAAGGATAACTATTAGTAGAGTAGTAAGACTCGGTATCTTTAGACTGGTAATATCTCAGCACATAATGTAGAGCGTTTTAGTCGTCACAATGTCGTCATCGATAAAAAAGGATTAGTTTTTTGCCTATTGTCTACATATCGATCGTCGTCAAAAGAATGGGGAGGCCAATTTCGTCTGCCCACGGCGAAACCGGTTGTTCAGGTTCTATGCAAACATAACTCTATTCATGGCGAAGCTGATTCGGTATTTTTACTTTTTAAGGCACTGACTAGACTAGAACCATTAATATTGTTGGTGAGATAAAAAAATATAGATATAAATATTGGAGATAAGACTTTACTTTATTGTTTCCGTAAATATGAAGAAACTTACCTATTGAGAAACCTATCTATTTAAAACGCAAAGAACGTTGTACTATTCTGAGAATCTGTATTCAATAACATGATTTCGACTTCGTACCAAACAATAAATGGACATACACAGAAAACTAATGAGAAAGATATGAAAAATAATTAAAACATATCATCTTTTACTATTGAAAATTCAAATTAATCATTACTATGCTTACCTGATTTAGTTGGTGTCAGTAGAATGGAAATTGATTCTGAAACAATATAAAGATTATTTAGCAAATGAAGTGAGAAAGCAAATTAGAGAAGGGATATACATACGTAATCGATTTAGATGAAAAATAATAGTTATGGGTACATCTATTGCGTAATCATGAAATGATGATAAGTCATGAGTATAAAATAATACTTAAACCATTATCAATCTAGAATTTACGAAACTAAAACATTCGCATGCCATTCAAAAGAAATAACATAAAGTACCGGCCGAATCGATAAATCAACCAATCATATCGAAATCGAAAACCATAGCCGATCGAGTTACTGAGATATTGCCATGCGAAATCAGGGAAGTGTATACGCGGAAGGCAAACTAAGAAAAAGTTAACTATCGTATCGACGAGTGCATGTATCGATTGGTAAAAACTCGTCAATAGTGACGTTTTATTTAGAATCGATGTTTTGCGAGCAACAGCAAGGAAGTGAGCCACCTGCCATTGTTTCGAGGATGCTTTGTTCTCCTGTTGTAACGTATTACACGTTGGCAATTTAAGTGTAACCGATTGCGTATATGCAATTGTAGTTTAAACACCAGTTTAATTTTTGTGGTGTAACAATCAGAAATTATAGATGTGTAAAATGGGTTTTTATGTATATTAAAACATCTACTATTACTATAATATTTGGTACAGTGTATTCTAAAAGTACGAAAACTTGTATCAGCACTCCAAAAACATAAAACCAAGGGAATAAGGCAAATGGCATTACCAAAATGTGGAGGTCAATGAAAGGCTGATGGTGTTGATGGAACCTAGATGCAAGGATGCAAGCTATCGAATTGGAAATTGTTTTGAATATGTGCCCATAATCAAATATTGGGGGCAGGTGGCAAAGCAAGAGAGAGGCCTATACCCAGCAGTGGGATAAGGAAGGCTGTGGATGATGATGATGAATCAAATATTGCAGAACACAGTCAAAAACCAATGGGTATGATTCGCATAGGATAGAAAAGAACGGCGTGAACGAGTGAATAGTGGTAGACTCTCGCACCAGCAGGCCTAGCATGGGCTGAGGATATGTCTTTCCACCGTATTTATCTACGCCTAGACGCGACAAAGCTAGAATATGGCTACGTTTGTCTTTTTCTCGCGGGATAAAAACAGTGGAAAGACATTTTGTCCACGGCCCGTGCTAGGCCTGCTGCAGTGGCTTAATTACAGAGATTATTCTCATAGCAGTTTGTGATCATAACTTTGTGGATGGTGCATGGTTTAAGTATTTCACATGCACATAATCATCTCGTTGCTCCCGATCGGGCTCAATGTTTTATTTGCAGGCCATTGACGTCATCACTTCAATGTCCCATTGTTCCACACCCTACTTATGAGCTAACTACTTTCGCTTTGTGCTTGTTTGTAAAAGGGTTTGATGAGCTGCTCGTTTTTTATAAGTTACACTTCTTTATTTGCATAAATACGATAAGTACTGACGTAGTTGGGGTTGGTTGGTCCTCTCATAGTAAAAGTTGATCATAATGATGAGTACAATGATTTCCCCGAATATTTCCACTGTCTCGCCAATCACCCAGTATAACCGGACAAAGACTGACCTAACCTTTGAACGCTGGAAAACCAGCTCACCACAACCAAACACCACGTTAGTTGACAAAACATTGCACAAACATAGTGATTCATTCATTTCTCTACAGTTTCATGTCAATGGGCAAATATGATACTTCAAACATAACCATATACCAACTATCCAAGATACATTTTAGCTTGTCAATTACTTTCCGATTATCAGTTTTGGGGCAGATAATGGTCCTTTCGAAAATAGATCTTGTTGCGATGCAAAAAAATAGCATATTGCTTGAATTGCATTTTTGCTGAGTCGAAGTTTCGGAGGTAATAGCTAATGGGTGAATCATGGAGATATTGGCAAACAAGTTTTGTAGGTCAATGATATTGTAACGTGAGTAGTGAATCCGTGAGGAATGACGTGCGCTGTTATATAAATAAACTACTTCGTTATATTATTCTTAAATTATGATAATTAGTAATACCTAATTACCATGAGTAGCCATGATAAACATATATCCTAAATAAAATATGCTAAATTCACTCCAAGTATTTATTTGCTATTATTAATTAATATTTCCCTATAATACGCTTTTAATATATTAATAACTAGCGACCTGCCCGCCCGGCTTCGCACGGGTGTAATTTACGTGCGAAGCCGTGGCGGGTCGCTAGTTATATAATTATATAAACCTTCCTTGAAAATGTATCTAACTGATGGTGAAAACCGCATCAAAATCCGTTGCGTGGTTTAGGAGGAGTTAGCGGCCATACAGACATACCGACAGACAGACAGACGCGGAAAGCAACTTCAATTTATACTATGTAGAGATTACAGTATTTATTCAAAAAAACAGTCAAATTAGAACTAAACTATATATTTTACTTAAGGCGCGGTCTGATCACGATTTCAAATTCGTTTTTCACCCGCTCACGCCATGATCTATTTGCTATCTAAAACGGCTTTGTTTAAAGTCGAAAATCGTATATCATTATATTTGATGATGATGATGACTTTGTGCTCGTGTTTATATTATTTTGAGGGTTTTTATTTAATTTATCAAAATATATAAATGAATTTCAACAATTAACTGGTTAAAGTTTTAAAAGACTAGTCTGGCTATACAATTCGTACAAAAAAATATGTTGTTGTCGCTGAAAATTCAGAGTTCTTCATTTCAGAAGCTATTTTTATTGCGCAATTTGTAATATGTTTTTTTAAGAGTCTAGACAATTTTTCAAAATTTTATTCGGTTAAGATTATTGCCAAGGAATTTTTTCTACTTGTAGTATATTTTTTATCTGATCAACTAATTTTGTCACGTCACACAAAGCGTTTAAAAACACTTCTTTTGGTTAATTTTGTGATTGTACCGCGTCTTAAGTAAATAGGGTATATCTACTGTCTTACGTTCAAAAATCTGGCGAAAGTGATCAGAAGTCGTGGTTTTCAATCAATGTTTTTGCAGTTGTCAGTGTAACGTTCCATGATCGTTACCTACTCCTAAATTCATGGCAAATGGCACATACGCTAGAAGCCAAAATTAACGAATAAAAAAGGTCACTACTATGACATAAACATTGTTGACAGAATGAAGGTGATTGACGTAATGTCAGTCAGTTTCATTCCGCTATGCAAAAAACAATTTTGTTCTAAGACAAAGGAATTGTAAAAACTCAGTTTTAAAGATTCGGGTATATAGATATTGTATTCCTTCTAGAAGGAATACGTTATATATAGGACTCGAAATAAAAACTGGGTCATACGCGCAGTTGACTCCAGTGAAAAAGTCGCTCAGAACTTAACCTTATATCTTACAATCAACTTGTTAGCCCGTCTTCAATCGGGTAAGTTTACGTGAGATGCCTTTTAAATGTGTTAATTGTGAAATCTGTCTCGACAAATAATGCTAATCGTTATTTGTCAATTGAATTATCATCAGGCCACCTGTGTTCTAAAACGCAGTGCAAGTGCGTTTCATATCCGTACTATCTGCGGATGTGGACGCGCGCCGTACTTACATTATAATATAATTGTGTTCTAAGCTCTTAAAGCATTCTGTAATCTTGGATCCTTCCGATCAAAAACTGTGTTTTAACGCCGGTACCACGTCATGTGAGACGGGACCTACTCCGATCTGCCGTTATCTTCGGGATCTCACACGACGTGGCCGTGCGGCTCTTGAGTACTGATCCTCATGCGTAGTTTCTTCGACGCATTTCAGGCTCCTACCCTCTACGCCAATTCTCCGACCACGTACGAGTCGCCACGCTGTCGTGACGCTACGTCTACTTCCCTTCTACTACGTCGGTCGTACTCCGGCCACGCACAAACTTCTGGAACTACTACGCGCAGACCGCACTCCGGTCACGCCTGAAAAGCTCACGAAGCCTCTCGTCGCTGCGCTGCCTGCTGACATCCTACGTGCCACGAGCCGCGTCGAGCCACGCGGCGATCGGCGCCCCAGCTCTTCAAGCTAAGTCTCAAAACAAGGGACCAACACGTTTTTTTATCGCCATCACCTTCCGAGTTCACACGACCCTCAGTCTCCTGTAAATTCATTCTTACTTTATTAAATTTTAACTTATACTATCTTAAACTCTTTCTTTTGAAACTCCTACCCACTGCTAGGTAGAACTTCACCAAGCTTCACTTGTTGAACGTTACAGTGGCGCCCAGGTATTAAGCAGGAAGGTGGATAAAAAAGTGTTGATCTCTCTGGCGTGGTATATTCACGGCTCTTTCTCTGTAACCTTGTGTCCGTCTGTAGGTTGTATGGTAAAAACTGCCCTGTGCTGGTGCGGGAGCTTATTTGTTAGAATACCCAGCTGTAGTCTCCATGCATGTCGTAAGAGGCGACTAAGGTAGACAAAGGTTACACCTACAGAAGTAACGCCTTCTGTCCGCGTCTTAAACGCACTATAATATTTTTTTTACTCGATTTTTTTTATTATAGTAGAATTAAAATCTTTCAGTACTTTTATACTCGCACTATCTTAAAATCTTGTTCTTTAAACTCAAACTTATTTACCAAACTTGCCACCCAACCTACACTCGGAACATCTAACTTGTATATGTAAAACTTGCTCTCACGGAAACTCACCCGATATCTCTCTAAAAATCCAGATCAAAACTCTCTTTGACGGATATCTCTCTAAAAACTAAAATCTAAACTCTTTTTGGCGTAGGAATATAAAATGGCTTACCCCACTTATAATTTTTATCGCATACTTAGTTAGCATACTTAAAATTTACTCGTACCTGACAATATCACTCGTTAAAATGACTCGCAGAACCATCTTTCACTATAAAACTTTTAAAAGAAAAATAAATACCTTCAACTTTACTAAAAACTAAAAAATATTTTACCACTATAGCTTCCCTCTGAAGAAAATCTAATTAATCTTGCATCTAAAACTTGATATTAACATCTAAAAATTAAAAAATACCTGACTTGAAAAAAAAAAAAAACTTAGAAATATTTTTATTTACATATATCGTATAATATCTATTTATGTATGTCTATTAAATATCAGAAATAGGGCGGTTAGTGTACTCTAAAACTGAAAGCCTTCACACTAAGAGCGGTTATTGCAAACTCTTTAAAAAAAAGCCTCTAAATTGCTGGGAGCGGTACTCGTGAACTCCATAAAAAAGCCCAAAACACGAATATTAATTAAAATAACCTTTTGTATACTAGGTAATTCAAGTCAGTCGTCAATATAGCTATAGCAAACTAAACACTTATAGTTACCTTGATTTAACTCGATCGATACATTGATAACTTATCAAAAGTCACCTAGACTACAATCGCTACCTACAATCTCTTGGTCCTAAACTTGAATACCACTACTTACTCTCTTTGACGTACTAACTAGCAAAATAGTTCCTTATTTTGTTAGCTTTTCTTTTATTTTGCTGCTTTTAAGTATTGTATCTAACATTCTTAACAGCAAAATGGAGAACCCACCGGTATTCTTGCCGTCTGTATAGGTGCCACTAAAGCATTTATACAGCGATACCGGACTCTTCACAGTACGCCACAAGTCTTATTGGGAACTTCAGACCATAGCATCCTGATTAAATTAATTTTACACTCGAGCCTACTTAATGTTAACATATTAGACTCAAACCTGGACGGGGAAGGTGTAAATTATAACTAGGATGCTAGAGAGGTCAGCGAATTTTCTTGAGCAAAAATTCTTAACTGTAAAAGGGGGTATGTAACGTTCCATGATCGTTACCTACTCCTAAATTCATGGCAAATGGCACATACGCTAGAAGCCAAAATTAACGAATAAAAAAGGTCACTACTATGACATAAACATTGTTGACAGAATGAAGGTGATTGACGTAATGTCAGTCA
The DNA here is from genome assembly GCA_932305915.1 of Agriopis marginaria. Classification (NCBI taxonomy): domain Eukaryota; kingdom Metazoa; phylum Arthropoda; class Insecta; order Lepidoptera; family Geometridae; genus Agriopis; species Agriopis marginaria. The sequence continues at coordinate 2,449,779 of OW029919.1, forward strand.
GTTTCATTCCGCTATGCAAAAAACAATTTTGTTCTAAGACAAAGGAATTGTAAAAACTCAGTTTTAAAGATTCGGGTATATAGATATTGTATTCCTTCTAGAAGGAATACGTTATATATAGGACTCGAAATAAAAACTGGGTCATACGCGCAGTTGACTCCAGTGAAAAAGTCGCTCAGAACTTAACCTTATATCTTACAATCAACTTGTTAGCCCGTCTTCAATCGGGTAAGTTTACGTGAGATGCCTTTTAAATGTGTTAATTGTGAAATCTGTCTCGACAAATAATGCTAATCGTTATTTGTCAATTGAATTATCATCAGGCCACCTGTGTTCTAAAACGCAGTGCAAGTGCGTTTCATATCCGTACTATCTGCGGATGTGGACGCGCGCCGTACTTACATTATAATATAATTGTGTTCTAAGCTCTTAAAGCATTCTGTAATCTTGGATCCTTCCGATCAAAAACTGTGTTTTAACGCCGGTACCACGTCATGTGAGACGGGACCTACTCCGATCTGCCGTTATCTTCGGGATCTCACACGACGTGGCCGTGCGGCTCTTGAGTACTGATCCTCATGCGTAGTTTCTTCGACGCATTTCAGGCTCCTACCCTCTACGCCAATTCTCCGACCACGTACGAGTCGCCACGCTGTCGTGACGCTACGTCTACTTCCCTTCTACTACGTCGGTCGTACTCCGGCCACGCACAAACTTCTGGAACTACTACGCGCAGACCGCACTCCGGTCACGCCTGAAAAGCTCACGAAGCCTCTCGTCGCTGCGCTGCCTGCTGACATCCTACGTGCCACGAGCCGCGTCGAGCCACGCGGCGATCGGCGCCCCAGCTCTTCAAGCTAAGTCTCAAAACAAGGGACCAACACGTTTTTTTATCGCCATCACCTTCCGAGTTCACACGACCCTCAGTCTCCTGTAAATTCATTCTTACTTTATTAAATTTTAACTTATACTATCTTAAACTCTTTCTTTTGAAACTCCTACCCACTGCTAGGTAGAACTTCACCAAGCTTCACTTGGTGAACGTTACATCAGAGCAAATAAATGCTTGGAACGATAGGTAGATCGAAGCCTACAAACATAATTATGATCCTTTTACAAAAAGCGTATTAAAAGCAGGAATGAAATGATAGTGTAAAACTTAGAGAATACATAATCAAATTTTAGTTTGTAACCCCTCTCATTTTTTGATTTAAGTGTCAAATTATATAAGCTATAAATCAAAATATTCACAACCAGATGCTAATCAATCATTGATACACCAGCTCTATTCACACATGAATAAAATGTACACATCACAGCAACCATACAAGACAAGTTAGACAAATTGTCTTAACACCAAGTTTAATCAATCAAAAGATGTAAAAGTCGATATTACCTACCACCGTAGCAGTGTGACCCACTATCTGTAGACCAGCAGGCCTAGCATGGGCTGTGGATAAATTGTCTTTCCACCGTTTTTATCCACGCCTACAAGCGAAAAAGCTAGAATATGGATACGTTTGTCTTTTTCTCGCGGGATAAAAACGGTGGAAAGATAATTTGTCCACGGCCCGTGCTAGGCCTGCAGGGGGGTTGACAAGGCACACTTTCTGTTAGCATTCACGCCTGCGGAAAGATGAAATTGTATGAAAATTACATTAACTTGAGATAACATCTCTCAAGCTATAATGTCATTGTCAATGTAATTTTTATGCAATTGTATCTTTCCGCAGGCGTTAACGCTAACAGAAACTGGGGTCCCCAGGGGTCTTCGGGCTGCAATAGCGCAGTTCGCAATATCACGCAAACGTATACCTTAACGCACTGAGATACGGTTTGCAGTCACGCAACTTTTCTTATCAACTAAACAGAATCGCTTAAAACAAGTAGCCGTAAGACTCCTGGTGCCCAAATGAAATAGCTATAATTTGATGACAGATTATCAGATTTGTTCAAGAGTAGAAGATAGTGGCTTTGCCAAACTGAATTCTAGAAATAAGTTGGTCACAGGTGCTTTGTACAATCAATCAACATAATTATTTCGTAACAGGAAAGTGAATGTGCTTCCGTGTCGTCATCGAAAATAAACAAATGACAATAAGTGAAATGACTGGCGCAGCGGGCGCGGTTTCAATCTTGTTTCAATCACAAGTTTAGATACCTACCTAAATGAAGTTACGGTGTTTATTGAATACTAGCTGAGCCTCGCGGTTTCACGCGCGTAGCCTAAGTTACTCCTTACAAAATCCCAAAGCCATCTGCCAGTAAGTCTCGTCAAAATAGGTCCAGCCGTTTTCGAGTCCATAGGGAAAATACATACATCGATTTTCATATAATGCATAATTATGTTATTAAAGAGTTAAAAAAATATTAGCTGTTCCGTAAATTTTGTCGCGTGTGACTGTTTTAAATAGAACAGAAGATATTTTTTTCGTGAAAGTATTTTGTAATTATGGGTATTATGGACTCCTTGAATTACACACCCCCAAGTGCAGGAGGCAGGTTCACTACCAACTGGACCAACGGGCTATCAAACACGGTAGGTACACATGCAGTCGTGCATATAAAGTAAACAAAAGCTATATGTTATAATAGATAATAAATATAAATAAATAATAGGGTTGCTTAGTTAGCTTATGTACCCAGTAGAATTTTATAATTTTCCGCACACGGTAGATCCACCTCTATATACAGTAAATAAAACATGATTTGTCACAGAAATTATAAATGAACTTTTCTGATATGAAATATTAGAGTTGTATATACATTTTATTAAGATAACAGTTAAAGATTGCAATGGAATTGATTATGTACAACTAAAACTAATGTTAATCGCTAGAACGTACAACAATGTTTAATCAGATTATGAGGTAAAACAGAGTGACAAAATTATCGATTTGGAAGCTGAATTTGAATTATTTGTAGGACATTTATAAGCATTTGAAGTAAGTAAGGTATTTACGTCTTTTTAAGAAAATCATGGCTTAATTTGAAAACAACCTAATTGGTGTTTAGAATCGTTAAATTAGTCATTTTAAATTGTAATTTCAAATAATATGTAGGTAATTAAAAAATATTGTCAAAATTGTAAATTAGTTAGTAAAGTTACAAAAACTAGAGCGCATGCAGGAGAATTACTACATTGACCGCACGCGGCGCCGATCTAACCTAATTGGCAATTGCACGAACATTCGATTTCCAAATTGAGAAAATAAAAACGAGGCGGATTGCAAACGTTATATAAGTTTGATACCTTATCTACATATTCATATGCAGTATATGATTCAGTGCGTGCCGGAATATACGGCAGAAATATGGAACGCTAGAATGCAGGAATCCGCCAAGAATGTGCAGTTCGGGCGAACAACCTGCGCTCTCGAGTTCGTGACTCGCATAATGAACAGACATTCTAAACGTATGCTTTATTTTTGAGCAATACATTGGTTTAATGTGGTATTCAGGAAACTGCAATAAGATCACTTTAAATTTGGCTACGTGATTGGCATTTTGTGCTGGTACCACAACTTTTTTTTTTTACTGGAGACAATTTGAGTCATTGTATGTCAGGGTCATTTTAGACATTGTATGTCAGTGTCAGGTCAGGGTCCCGGGGTCACCCCGGGAGATCCCAGTGTGCAGAGCCGGGTATGTCCTAAAACTGCGATCAGAACACCGGAGGATAGATCATATAATCTATACAATTATACATTTATATAAAAATGTATCTCTATTTACCCTGGTCACGCCGTAACTTAAGAACGACTTTACTGATTTCATGTTTTTTTTACTTTACTAATACTTTGTAGAAGGTTCGTACGGAAAGAAAAATTAAGAAAAATGTGCAGAAAATTACTTTTACTAAACTTAACGACGATTTTAACTTCGCGCGTTTGATAGATCTAAGAAAGGACAACGTCTGTCGGATCAGCTAGTAATTTATTAAATGTATCTCCATATGCTTAGAATGTTACTTTGAAACTTAAACGAAACTGGCACTAGTCAAACATACTTATTAAATCTAAATAAGGTACAAATATAGCTTCTTCTATTCAGCAAACAGGAAATAACGATGTTTATGTACTAGTTAACGGAAAAAAATATCGCCTGTTTTCATGTTTCCATTGTGATCGAGGAAATAAACAGAGGATGAGAATTACAAAACAATTACAATAACATATTATAGGACGAAGAAGGAAAATTGCTTCCTTTGAAAATTCTAGTAGTTAACATTTATATATATTGGCTACTAGGTTAACAGTAAAAAATAGCATTAAAAGAAGCTTAGAAAACTCAACATGCTAGCTACTTTTTTAAAATAAATAATAGGCTTGCGTTTGACCACCATCACGCCTGATGTTAAGCGATGATGCGGTCTACGTTAGAGCACGCTTGCCTAGAAGAAACCGATTCACTCGTGATTTGAAGACATCCAGATTGTAACCATCGTACAATACAATACTACAATTAGTAAAAAAGAAAGCCAACCTTATAATTATAAAACTCTGCAATAAGTAAACTCGCAGTTTCTAAACGGAAACTCTCATTACAGTGACAAAAATTTAAACATTTCATCTTTATTTAAGAGGAAAGCGATTAAAAATATAAAGGAAAAGCCCAATCAAAGGACACCATACCACCTTGTACGAGACGTTTGAAGAATTTTTAATATCATTGCTGATATCATCTACTGCGTGCTTGCAATAAAAACATTGCATTTCGCGGAAAACCCAGCACTAAAGATACGGGACGCTTTTGCAAATATGTTTAAAGGTGACATGAACATTATAAAAGAATAAATAAAATGGAGTCTATTGTGCGAGTGATTATAAGAATGATGGAGATTTGTAAATTCATAATTGCTATTAAATAATTTATAAAAAAACACGCTTAGCTACTAAAGAGTTCCTTCACCAGACCTTCACAGTCTCCTCACAAAGTGTGATGTATGGGACTTGTTGAAAGAAACCAGGGATCTTACGGCTACCTGTTTTAAGCGATTCTGTTTAGGTGATGAGAAAAGTTGCGCGACCGCAACCCATATCTCGGCGCGTTAGGGTTCATGTTCGCGTGATTTTCGAACTGCGCTGTTTCAGTTTTAATTCGAGCCCGCGTTAATAGTTAGCTGTAAGGCCCCAGATCAGTTCGATATTACTTATTACTTGCAAAGTTTCAAATCATAATTACGGTTATTAAAAGTAGGTTAAAATCGATTTTCAGGATTTGTTTACACGGTTCGTTAGTTAGTTACAAGCTAAGCAATGAGAAGTATGTTAAAAATATCGTGGTATAATAAATTACTATTACTTAATTTACTTAAATTACTTCACAATAAACTGGCCTGGCCTATTGAATGTTTGTGGATTGGGAGCCCAGCAAAGAAAGCATGGGATTGTCAAAAGTTTAGCTTGTCACCTCAAAAGATGAATTTTAAGAATGATGAAGGACTAATATTAATTTAGTAGAATAACTACTTTAACCTAGGTACATGCCGTCGTCGATTCTATAGTAAAGTAACTGACGACTCCAGCGTGCTACATCAGCCGTTGGTCTTAGAAGACACTCAAAATTTACATTACGACGTGTATTTTTGCAATAACTTAATAGTATATTTACTTTCTTTTATCGCAGGTCTTTTGCAATTACTAGCCGGCTATTAAAGTTAGTTTCTAATTATTATTGTACCTAATATTTCTATAATTTCTTTGCAATAAGGAATTAGCATGTTACATAATTGAATTTTACACGCCTAGTGCTCGGAGGAACAATTAAAAATATTATTTTATGGCTATCTTAAAACTGGTTGTCTGCATACTTTAATTCGGTAAGAAATTATGCAACATCTGTATGTCTTTCACTGACTTTTTGTTCGATTTTACCTAGAATGCGTACGTAATGATTGATTTAAGGTGTTTTTTATTTCATACTTAATTAAAGTGCAATCAAAATCATGTCACCAGGACAATCAATTATATCTGAACGTATAAAGTGGAATTACAACGATAAAATACGGAAGATGCGAGAGATTTATTTTTCCTTTATTGATTGTGCAATTATTATGTGCAGTGCTCTGATTTGTTACATTTGAAATACAATTACAATTATTATTAAGCCGTGGTAGCCCATTTGGGAAACCGCTAGGCTTGATTAAGTCGCGGGTTCAAACCCCGGGCCCGTACCAATGAGCTCTTTGGAGCTTATGTACGGATTTTCATACCACTGGCTTTACGGTGAAGGAAAACATCGTGAGGAAACCTGCATACCTGCATAGAAGGAATTCAATGGCGTATGTGAATCCACCATTCCGCACTGGGCCAGCGTGGTGGATATGGTCCAATCACCCTTTCGGGGGTAGGCTAAAAGTCCAGCAGTGGACTGTTAAAAGGCTGACTATGATGATGATGATGATGAATTATTATTCATCATGATAGACGTTAAAAGTAATTTATCAAGTAGTTTGACCAAAATGCTGGACTATATTTATAACGCGGCCAGCATTTTGGGCACTCTGCCTGAAATTAGAGATCGTTTGTACCTACTATCTATAGGCCTTCGTTGCTTATATTGGTAGTATAAACGATCTTCAATTAGTTTAGTTTTTTAGAATTATTTAGTAGTTGTTTCAGTTTAGATTAAATTAGTATTATCATAAAAATTAAGAAGTTTGAATGTCTCTAAAACATGTAACAGTAATAATAGAAAACACACAAGTTTAGGAAAAAATACAATGAGGCGACGTTCTTTTTACGTTGGCGCCAAAACTCCGTAGAGATACCTACTATACTACGAATCATAATCATTTACAAAGTTGTGTGAAAAACCCGTCGATTATTCAGACGATCGATTATGAATTAAATATCGATGATTGTTCGAAAATAAACACTATTTGGCATTATTCAAATCAAACATAGGTACAAATTGTTATCTCATTGTGTAACGAAAGAGGCCTGACTAATCTTACTGTCATACAAACCAATAAGATTCTTAATATCCATGATGGTGCGTGCTTATATGTATATTATACTATCTGCATAATATATACTGAGTTATCGCTAGGTGTGGTGGTCATGATCAGTGCAGTTACGCAATTTAAGAATGATTCGACGAGTGAAATTATTAATGACGTTTCTTACAGCTTTTAGAGTATGTAGGTTTTAACCCGAACCTAAAAGTTAAGGCATGGTTATATAATGATATCAATCAAAGGTTGGGTGCCTCGAGATTCTTGACATAATAATCTGTTTAAGGTAGAAATAAAGTAAGAAAGAAGCAGGCCAATTCTCATAAGACAGGCAGAACCACAGAGGTTGCATATAGAAAGTCTAGTGTAACGGTTGATCTAGAAGGTACTCAAAGCACGATGGTTACAGAGTCGATTAGTGTACAAATGGACTCGATATTTTTAGCGGAGCAACGGACCAAATAGGTATTTTTTAAGCCTCGTCTATTTGAAGTTGTATACTTACCTATGTATGACCATAGTATGTTTGTGTCTAGGGTTGTTTGTTGGAGATTTAGTACTGAATAAGTGATAATCTTAATGACATTTTAAATTGCCATACGAATCATGACAAAATATTAATTGCTGACAACTGAGTAGTGTAACACACCGGTTTGCGATAACACTTGAATAAATAAGAATACGTAGTAACTTTGTAGACACGACATGCGGCTAAAACATAACTAAAGGTACTTGTTGCTTCAAATAAAAAAACAGCAAAACTAAAACCGATGCATTCATTCATGTCAAAAGAGGCACCTTGAAATATCTTCTATTAATTTAATTATAAATCAATTTATTGTTATTATTGATCAAAAATATGTAAAGATTTTGTGGAATAGATAGTTTATATAATTTTAGAATGCTATACCGGTTTGTTTTTTTATTATCTTGTAAAAGCAGGCCATAAATAGAGCCGGTAACCGAAAATTTTATTGTGTTCAAAATTAAGGAAGATTATAAGCATTTTCATGACTTGCTAGACAGAGACCGCACTAAACTTAGAAGTGACGTCACATGTAAGTACGCCATACATACTCCACACTGACATTCACCTTGCAAGAAAGGGACAGAACATCCCTTCTAATTCCGAACAAAAACTTTAAACGCTTATAATTATCAGAACTTTATTAACCGATTTAAAGTTTCTTTAGTAAGTGTATTAAATTGAATTATATTTTTTACTATATCTGTTATTTTTGACAAATTAAACACCTGTTTGATAGCCAGTTATACAGCTCTAACAATATTTGCTAAATTTGTAAGGCGTTAAGTTCGCAAAAGGGTCAAACAACAAAGGGTCAAGAACAAGTGAATTCATAGCTAATCATCGGGATCATAAGCTTTAGTTAACTAGAAACATAGGTAACGTTTTAAGACATCGTTAATGACCGTTAACGACTCACACACGTTAACTGTTAACACACATACCACTACGAAACACTGATAACACTGTGCAGGATATTGTTGACATAGCTCACGAAGGCCAACTACAAAGTATAAAGTTGCAAAATAACATATCGAAATATTTTAATGAAATACTTAAATGTCAATCAGTAAGTCTGACATCACTAACTCACCGGGAGAAGCAGAGTATATCCTCAACAAAATATCACTCAACAGAACTGTCCTTGTATCTATCCCTTTATCGATTCCATATAAAGAGAAGATAGTTCATTTCACATCTACGTATTAATTATCGACACTGGTTAGAAATACCCGAGCACTTCACTAGTATCGAAAAAATATTCAAATTTGAATATGGAATGTCGCGCGCTAGTGCGCAGGCGCGCCGTCGGCGGTGGACTGGCCGGAGACAAGCTCCAATCGAAGGCTGTGTCGCAGATGAGGCCTAGACGCTTTGCGTAATGCCTCCAATATTTTTTACTTGTCCTCAACTACATCATTTTAACTAGGAGAAATAGATAATTTTGTATATTTTGGTTGATTTTCCAGAATAACTTAACTTTCATCTAGTCGCCTTACTTTTAATTGAAAAGTTGCCCACATCTATTCTATCTTTCTATATACATAAAAATTAATCCCTATTTACCTTGGTCACGCCATAACATGAGAACGACTTTATCGATTTCATTCATCTTTTTTTTTTTGATATCTATTACTTTGTAGAAAGTTCTTACGGAAAGAAAAATTTGGAAATTTGCGCAGAAAATTGTGAAATTTCAGAAAACTTACCGGCGATTTTAACTTCGCGCGTTTGACAGTTCTAAGACAGGACGACGTCGGGCCAGCTAGTTTACAATAATTTATCGATATAGACGTCTAGAAGACCTCCATAACGTCTATTTTGATATTTTTAAGCATAACTGCACGGATCGTAAAACCGTGATAACTATTTGAAATATTTAGATAGGAGAAATTTAAAGCAGGTTATTTACATAATTATAAGATTTGTCTATCGCACAGTTTTTGTCTGTTGCATTTAACCGTGACTTACTAATTCCTAATGACCGCTACAGCAGTGGTCAACTTGACCTTAGAGCTTAGTGATGAAACTTTTGTAACTGTTCATAATTCTATTTTATGACTGGTTTACGTGAAGTGAAAAACAATATATACATTGATATTATTATCAAACTAGTTAAACGTTTAACGCTACCATGGAGGGGGGATTTTTCTCTCTCGTAAGGTTGCGAAATGCGTACCTATCCTTTTTTCGCGTTGCGACTAGCAGATCCGGTAGTGTAATGGTGTCGCTAATGGATTGAGAAGCCTAAGGAGCTAGGTTCGAATCTCGAGAAAAGCATGTTTTTACATTGTTGATATTTTTGCAAAAAAAGTATAACTTCTTCCGCACAGAGGGACTCCACACGCACAATTTTTTTTTCAGCCGTGGTCATCCATTTGCCTTCCTTTCTTCCCAAAGATTATAATATAACCACTTGATCGCGCACGAGTCATAATTTGTTTGTGAAAGATGTAAGTTACGTCAGCCGCGGGGGTATAGTATGGCACTTGTGATTGGAGACTTCAGACTTCATTCAATCGCGCCTAGTATTGGCCCGCTCGAAAAAGATTATGCTGAAAAAGTGTAACTCTGCCTTACGGCGGGGTAAAAGATGAACAGTCAAGTGGTTACATCGTCATTGCTTTCTTTCATTCCTCTCTGTTCTGTTCTATGGTGGACCAGTTTTTTTGCTTGAGAGTCAATCGTCCTGCCATTTTTTTCTGGGCCTTCCAAGAGGTCGTATGGCTTGGGCAGACATTTGGTAGTGGTACTACCCCACAGCTCATCCAACATTCTACTAATGTGACCGGCTCAGTCCCACTTCTGTTTACCGGCTTTTTCCTAACAATTCAGAAAATATAATAATATTCGTGACATTTTGACACACTTGGGGTCATCTGACCCCAAACTAAGCAAAGCTTATGAATATTGTGATATGGCTGCCAGAGACTGATATATTTTTAAATACATACTCGTACTTAAATAGATATTAACAACCAGATATAGAACAAACACAAATGTTCATCATATAAATGTTTGTCCTAGGTGGGAATCGAAACCACGCCTCCAAGCTCAAAAGGTAGGTTCACTACCAACTGGACCAACGGGCTATCAAGAAAAGAGCAATATATGCAATCTAAATCTATTTAGGTGACATGCGGTCAGAAATTAAGATTTCATAAATCGTTTGTATCGTACATATAAACTGACTGTACTGTGACCTCATAACACGTTAGGCGCCGAATATTGGTGGTAAGTAAAACACACAGACAGGTGAAACATATTGAACCGCTTCTTGAACTACAAGTACGGTAAACACATTGAAGGACAATTCGTGTTAAACAAAAGCACTCGATGGATATGTCAGGGTTAGATTAAACACAATTCAATAACAGGTAAAGAGCGTGTCAAGACACGCATAAGGTAGGGTTCCGTCCCGCAGCCAAAGCCATGTAGTTATTGTCACATTCATAGTTCATCGTTTAAGGCGATAAGGCCGCCTATTATATTGCCGGTTTTTGTATTAGTTTTAGTTTACTTTATATATAATAAAGTGATATTGTATTGTATAGTTCAAAAATTGGAACGAACGAAGCTCTGTGGACTTCATATTTCAGGGATTTCCCATCGCGACATAACAGATGGACATAACTTATTAAGGTTTATTCAAAGAGAAAACTACTAGGGAAACATTCTTTGTTAAGATCATTTTACGAAAAGATCAGCGACTAGAACGTCTTTGTAATACAGTTTTATCGCTAAACTAAAAAGTTACGATCACAAAATTCTTAAAGTAATTTTGTCCAACCAACCAACCAACTGTTTGCCACTTTGGCGGCTATGCCACTTATTTCGCAAAGGATAGCCACCCCTAAAATGTATTTTTTTTAAATATTTTTATTAGTTTAATTTCAAAGTTATATTTTCTCTACTTTCAAAGTGTCACTTTATTATAAGGGTTCATTATACTACGGAATCCTAAAAAGGCCACCAATCTGTAAGCCTAAACACATTAGCCACGCCACGACCTTTCTACACCTGTGGTGATACAAGCTCTGCTTTTAACTGTAACCAAGCATACAAATGGTTACTTGGATCACATACAAACATACTGAAGGACGATGCTTTGTTACAACATACTTAATGTTAATGAAGAATGGCGGAAGAATATTTGCGCATTCCAAACTACTGAGCATACTCAGTAGTTTGGAATGCAAATGAAGGGTAATGTAAATTAGTTAAGTAGCTATATAACTTTAAAATTTGGTTAATTAATGACCCAAATGAGGTAATAAGAGATACAGCGACAGACTCCGAAAAAATAATAAATGGAAGCGTTATAACTACAGTTTCCCTTTAGCACTTACAGCCCCCGCCTCGGTCGTCTATTCGTTTACATTTTAAGCACAACGTTTGCAGTTGTGTGCCGCTCAATATTGAAGTGTGCGTTTGTAGAACTAGTAAGCATTTATGTCAGTGTGTGCAATACGTGTTTATCTCGCCGCTTCAGTTTTTGGCAGACTTTCGGTGCTTGCTCGAGTTTAAGTCATATCCAAACTATATATTATCAAAGGCGACAGAAAAAAAGCCAAAGCTCAAGAAAGCTCTGAGATCTAGCTTGACTTAAAAAAAATGTGAGACAACATTATATAAATAGCAAATCATTAAGTAATCAACGTAAATAAACAATAATTGTATACTAAAACTTCTAGATCTAGACTGTACAAAATCTACTATTTCATGCACATAATAAATGAAGCTACAATACTAAAGATAGAAGATTGCAGAATATGAAGCAAAAAAACCCGCCCCAGAAATAACTTAAAATCACGACCATTAAAAATGGCCACGTAATAGGAAATCTAAAGGTGTGAATACACGGGAAAGCAAACAGGGGGTGTCAGATGCTAACAACCGGCAGGTTTGCTTAACGCTATGCCAATAACTTACAGCGAGACTGAGCTGAGGTTACTGCATACATTGGTGAGAAAGCGAAATATAAACGTAAATGTTTCTTTACAAATCAGCTAAATAGTTAAACCACAATGAACAAGGGTTCACTTCTAATGCAAATCGATTTAGGCAAGAGTACAGAAATATAGTCTTTTGAATTATTCCAGTCAAATAAAATACATTCGGTTCGGCTTCGGGGTCTTTAGCGCGTGCCGGACTTGCACTTGGCTGGTGTTTATTTTTTATTGTTTTACTTTAGTAGTGTTATGTACTATAGGTAATTATGTCAAGTTTGAAGCGTATAAGTAAACGTAGAGTAAGCGTCCAATGCTGGACAATATGCCGTCCTATTTCCTGTTATTGCGTCCCGCTAATGGTTTCCAGCATTTTACCAGGCATTTAATAAATAGCTATAAATAATATTAGCTAGTGCGGATAACCGGTTGGTCATGCTATCGCATGGTTAGTCACCTTGCAAGCATCGTCGAATTTGTCAACTCTCGCTTGGCTGTTTGCGAGAGGAGAGATTTGTCTATTTGTCTACAAACTTTAAGTGAAAACTACCGGTGAATTTTGGTAAAACAGACAATATTTCGTAATGTCTTTCTAATCCATTAGACAATTAACACGCATGTAAATATTTAATTGAACAGCTAAGTGACTAGTCACTGTCGAGTTTAAGCTCAAAATCAATAAACAGACTTGAATCGATTGGATCATTACTAATTCAGACCTTATGTAAGAGCCCCTGCGGAACTTTGGCAATAATAATAAAATAAGTACTATTCAAGAATGTAGATAAGACAAGAGTTATTATGCATGTGGCTGTCAAGCATGTTCGGCGCCAAGAACGTAACTTGCAAGTGAAATCTCACAAGCTTATCACTTGAAAATCTTGATGGCGAACAAGTTAAGAGATGGTTATCGCAAGACGTCTCTGGATGAAAGGCAATGATTAAATCATTATTGGATATCCAGTCTTAATGATTTGTTTTGATCGAGACATTTCGTAGAGTTACATTGGATGATAATTTAATTTCACATTAAATTATTGACTAAACAATTAAAAGACATCCTTAAAGGCTATCAAAAATCAACAATTCGACACATAACTCAGCTAAATGCATAGCATTGAAATCTATCAATCATCAAAAGAGCTCAAATATACAAGTTTTGTATAGCCTATAACTAGTAATACATATTTTCTAATTCTTCATTCTAAATTTATATACAATTATAGTCATATTACCTCATCAATAACGACAAAAGACACCATAGAGTTATTAGCGAAATAATAGGAAGCGATGCGTCTCTAAACTAAACAGGCAGTACAATAGGCATTACGAGGTTTCTATGTTGGAAAGTTCAGAAGAAAAATGTTCCCAGCCTCGTGACAAATAAAATGTTATCTCATTTTGGATAATACCCACAAAACAATGAAAGTACGTCTTACGTAATTCCAACGTAATCAAATATGAGAACGGGAGAGATAAACTAGATATTAGACACACAGATTAGCGACTTAGCGAGTACATTAACTGACTTGTAGATTCCAAGATCTAAGACATCGTTTTTGCAACTACTTTTATATTATATTCTATCTACAGGAAAATTCGTTTTTAGACAATGCAAGCGATTGTTAAGAGCGATACAACAACTTAATTAAGTCGGTCTGCACATAAAGCTCTCTGTTTAAATCGTTTAATAAAAGGCAATTGAGTTTATTACTGTTGCTAATAATAACTGCAATAATCGGCCGTTTCAAACATCTAAATACATGCATTTGCTACCATAAAGAGCTCGAGATGTAAGTGTAATCGATCAATCAGAGAATGCGTGAAGCGAATATAAAATGTACTGGTTACATAATGATGACATTCCTAAGAGCAAAACCTGATATGGAGAAGAAAGAGTTATGAAGTGCCATGATTGATTAGATGGAGCGCAAAGTTTATTTTTGTGCAAACGAAGTTTTTGAATAATTTGAAAGATCGATTACGAAGTGCGTCGCACCCCGATGGATTTTAACCAATTGTTAACCAAATTATGTTGATTCTTAGATTTCTTAGGTACAATAACCCAATTTATGTAGTTAAAAGTTTGGTATTGTGAATTCATTGTTGTTTACCCATTGTTTTAAATTATTTAGACCTACGGAAGATGAATGGTCAATTAGAAGTTATTATTCCGCGGTGTTTCATCAGGACGTAAAGGAAAACCCCAACCTATTGTTAATTCAAAGCATAATGTTTCATCGTTAATATTATTGGTTTATTAATGGATATTAATTATAGATAGCACAACACTGCGTATTGGAAAGCCATTGCTTGCATTGAAAGTGAAGGCAGGTTGGATAAAGATAAGGTGTAAAAACCTGATCACACAAATTTATATAAAGCCTGGTTGTGATTTATTCAAAAGCTCAATCTTTTTAACTGAACAGGAATTAAGTTATTATATAAGTAGTTACTTAATTAACGTAACCAGACCAGATTCACAGCATCTTAGAGAACTCATGATATGATACGCTGTATGTAGACATGAAGAACTTAACGCTGGGATTATTAATGATATATTTGACAAAAGGAAGAAGGTTATGAATGAAACCATGGTTTTTAACAATATTCAAACGAAAATGCTCGTCCGTTTGTGAATTATCAATCAATTCGGTGAAAGCATTGATATCGGTTTATTTGATTGTGAGATAAACAATAGTGAATACACCATTACTCAGACTATAATGAATGAAACCGTCAAAAGGTCACTAACTTTGAAGATTTATGCTTTATAGTTAGTATGATTGAGGTGGTAAGCATTTGAAAGATTTGAGAAAGCGAAATACGAGTAATAACTTCTGATAAAATAGTGGAACTTTTCTAGTACCTGGAGTAGGTAGATATGAAATGGTAGTATACATCAGATTTTTCGTGACTACGCATCGATAAATTACGAATGTTGTCAGATTTTCTTTGGTAAAGCTGTCAAAAACCGTCATGACAAATAAGGCCCTGTTTTGGTAACATTTGTAAAATTTTTATCCGCGGTAACTAGAAGAAATTGGGTGCAGCCAATTTTTGTGTTGCATATGGGATTATTTGAACCTACTAAAACCCCCTGGGTTGCTTAAAGAATGACACTTGATCTCCGTAGGATCGCATCAGACCTAAGCAGGGTTGCCAGACAACCGGGAAATCCGGGATTGTCCCGGAATGAGGTGTCTTGTCCCACGTCCAGTAATTTCACTTTACTGTCCCGGAATTCGTGAATACAAGGACTCTTTACTAACTTTCGGACACCAAGCTACGCACGCGCTGCCGAACCTCATAGAAGACCAAATGAATAAATTAACATCATAGGCACACAGTTTCCTTGGCAGACAGATATGATTTTGGCCCTGGTGGAATTTACAATAAGTTTATAACTTTAGTCCCTTAAAACAGATGAATTAAAATTGACAGGGGATGTGCTCCCTGAATTTTATGAGATATTAAATTAAATATGCGGTTAACATTAATTATCTTTTTGCAGAACAAAAATACAGTGCAGGGGCGTGTACATTTAGAATGAAAGATCTCTAATGACATAATTATTATGTAGATATATTATCTATAGTAGTTTTTAAAGGGATCAAAACCCAGGCTGTCCGAGATGCGGCCTTATTATAGAAGTTTAATTGTGATCGAGATTGCATGCCGTCCCGTTCGCATCTATTTATTCGCGCCACGTGCGTAAGTGAGATGGCACGCGATCGCGATCACGATCCGAATCATCCATAATAAGGCATATGTTTTAAATAGGTTTATTTTTTTACCGCCGATAAGTACGCGTTTGACCACTCGCCTGAAATGGAGAAGATTGATATTACGCTATATTATATTACTAGTTGCGTCTCGTCGTTTCGCCCGCTTGGATCAGGAACCGTGTATATATCCGGGATAAAAATTGACTAAGTTACTCCTTAATAGATTTTCATATATTTATAGATAAATAGATCATGTCAGTGAAGTCAAAAAACTTTATTAGCATATACAGCACAATATCAATAGTAAACTACTACTTTAAGTTTGAATTCAGCATTTATTACCATTTTATACCACGTTTTATACAAGCTTACGCAGATATGTTGTGATACGATGACATTTTGACTCAAGAAGTCAAACCGCATTTTTTTTACTAAAAGGCCTTGTGGATGAATTCGATGCATAATTTTGCTATTACCTACCCTAATACCAATTTAAAAAATATTTATATGTATAGAATGCATCGTTGCAATAGTGTTATTAATTGTTTCCTGTTTGAGGTCAACAATAATTAATTCTAATTTATGTTCGGTGATCTTCTTAGCTTTTGCAATGTCACTATGTAAATGAACAACATTGACTTTTATCCAATTTATATTAAAATTATATTACACATAAGTATAATTTATTACTACCGGCGCCCCGCGGTTTCACCCGTTATCTTACAGGAACCTTAAACTTTTCCGGAACAAAAATCTAAAGCCTATGTTAACAAATATCATATTCAGGGTATATGCATATTATCATATGCATCCATCTTAATTTTATTCAAATTACTTCATCAAATCATGCTTTCAATTGTCTATTTTATTATTCTTTTTTTTTCTAATTCTTTTACCTATTACAGAATTGAAACAAACATATTTACACACTTACATACAATCTTTCGTATTTATAATCTTAGAGTGATTAATGTTAAATTTATTATAATTACTCATAAATACATAATTTATAACCATGTAATTTTTTATAAGAGCGATGGTGCCGAGCATGTGCGCTTTACAATCTAACGGCACCCGGTTCAATCCTCGGCCCTGCACCAATGACTTATTTAGTAATTAAATAATGTCCAATTTCGACGACATCGCTTAAAAACTGTTCAGGAGAACATGTGGATATAATTATTTCCAAGATTCTCAAAAGTTCAAAGACATGACATTCTCCATCATGCGCTGGGCATGCATGGTACATTAGGGCTCATTCTCTCTATCTTTCTGAGAGAAAGCCTGATAATAATACATACATACATTATCAGCCATTAAATGCCCACTGCTGAACAAGGCCTCCCTCTTAGAGAGGGGTGTTGCCATAATCCCCACGCTTGGCAGGCGGCTTGGAGATCGCAGTACGTTCACCGTGTACTAACAGGACGCTGCTGCCCATCCCTGATAATAATGATGATGAATAATTTTAAATTTACCTAAGACGTATTAACTGACTCAGTTGAAAATATCACGGTTTCAAATCATATAACTAGTGAAGTACCTACCTACATATTATTGTCATGATACTAGATGACGCGACGTCCTTCTGAATATACGTGTCAACTTGCCTCCAGCACTATCTGTTTATATGTGTAGATAGGTAAAGGCCTCTGCAATATTATTATAACAACCAGACGTACAAAACTTAAACGTATGAGAAGATCCGTAGACGAACGAAAGTTACTAACATAGCCCACCGGATTAGCAAGTTGAAGTGGCAGTGGGCAGGACACGTATCACGCAGAACAGATAGCCGATGAGGCCGATAGGTTCTCGAATGGAGGCCACGGACTGGTAAGCGCAGCGTAGGACTTCCACCCACAAGATGGACAGACGACCTAAACAAGACCACAGGGAAACGCTGGATGCAGGCCGCTTCTAACCGGCCCTTTTGGAGATCGATGGGGGAGGCCTATGTCCAGCAGTGGACGTCCTATGGCTGAAATGTTGATGATGATCATGTACAAAACTTAAGAAAAATAACTAATTAACATAACCAATTTCGATGCAGTACGTTACATCGATTAGAAGGCATTTTTCCTCGAGTTTCCGATCTCTGCGTGAGTCATCCAAACTGGGAAGCCAGTTATGCAGACACAGTTTAAATAACAGGTTCTACGCGCATGGTGGTTTATTTTTGTAAGCTGTCCGTGGCACCTCTTGGTACGACGATACCAGCTGTATTATAAGAGCTGTTGACTATATCAATAAAGTTATATGTAGAGTCACAGCAGTTTCAAACGAGAGAATGTGACATGCCTATTTGATGTTTAAAAGAATTTCCCTAAAAGAGTAATGGTGACCGGGAAGAACGATGGTGGCCTAAAGAGCGATGGTGACCAGAAAGAGCCATAGTGGCCGGGCGGTAGCATGTGCGCTTTATAATTTGACGGCCCCCGGATAGATTCTCGGCCCTGCACCAATGACATATTTAGTACTTAAATTATAGGGTAGGTAAGTAGGGTAGTACCTAAGTAGGTATCTCGGCGCCATTGGCATTAACACTGGTAAACGCAGAAGACGTCCGACGCCAAAATCCTCTCAAGAAGAAAGAAAAAAATCTATGTTAAAATCTAACAAATGGACAGGACAGATATAAATAAGTACTAATACCAAAGAAGTTGGACCTAGAAAGGTAAGGTCCAACTTCTTTGACTAATACTAATAGGAATATTTCTTGAACACTCTCGCAACCTGTCCATTAGAAATTAAACTCACACAATGGCGATAATGACAGCAAACATAAACGTCAATGCTCAAAACACTTGTTGTAGAATATCAAAGCATTTCAAACAAGTCAAAACACTGCGATGAGCTAACAAGTTTGCTTTTCCAAACGCAAGGCAAATGGGATTTGGTCCGTGACTTCATTGTATGCTGGCCGTCGTCAAATGATAAGACAAAAACAAGATAACGGAATTAGCGTGCAAAAGATTTAAAGGAGCAAAGAATATTATGCAACAATGCTTTCACTATTCTTGATTCCCTTACCTGCTTCGCCTTTTACCAGTGCTGTCAGAGGCGTCGATGGAAAAAAATCGAAAGTAGCATTACGGACGTCAAGCGATACTGGAAAGGCGATAATTAATACTAGTAATTCAAACCTGGCTCTATCGCATGCGGCTGGCGAAGCGTTCGGTGTTTGCAAACGGCTACGCGGGACGAATCACAATCGAGATCGAAACGAATGTCCTTGCGAACGTCGAAAGCTAATTCTAAAGTGCGACCAGCATACCTGAAGAATTGAGTTGGAGAGCCACCGTCGTATTTTTTGAGCCAAACTGACAAGACGTCTTTTGAAAATCTTTAGTTCCCTAATTTGGTCACTGATCGAATCGATGTAACGTTTATTTTGCAAGAAGAGGTTCGTAACCGCGGATGCCCTGAGCATACTGTATTTGGTATAATGATCCTTAGGATACCTACTCAGGTGTCACATTAAGCGGCCGGCTACGGGTATTGCGTGATAATTCGATGTTTTCTTCACCTCGATTCCAGAACCTCGTTACGTACGTGTGATTTGATATGTAGTGAATCTTGCTTGTGTGCAGTCGATTTAACGATGACAAATGTCGAAAGAGTGAAGAACGAAGAACCAAATGTAACAATACGAGGGTATTTTATACAGATAGAACCACCATAAGAAACAATGCCTGAGACAATATCTCTGCCTAGTTTTGTAGAGTTAAAGACGATCCACAACTAGTGTTTGTTTTAGCAAAACTTAAAAACTTCTCGAGTGAACATGAAAGCAAAACGCTCAGAAGCAAAAAAGAGCGAAGCATAGACTTTCATAACACGAGAAATGTTGTTTATTTACAAACGCATGAGCCGAGCTCTGGGGTGCTTAACCTTATAATGTTTTTCGCGAGCACGTCCCAGGCAGACATAAAACGGTGCCCATATACGTAAGCGTGAAGCGTTGGGCCTCACTGCCATAGCCTTAGATCAGGTCATAAGCTAAGCTTAGACTGAAGTCAATGTTTATTGTTTAGGTCCAAAGCCTGGTTTATAAGAAAGAGTTCGGATATTATTTAGAACTCGGAGTTGGCTAAACATTTTATCAAAGGGATATAAGGATAGATGCATTATTTTGATATAGGAGAATTAATAATTTAAAAAAAATCTGATCTGGACTGACCGGACTTGAGGGAGAGAGGGCGTGATCTCCGATCAGGCTACTTTTTGGAATATATTTCGAATATAATTATATTATCGTTGGCCATACAGCGTGAGAATGCCGCCAGGCTGATGAACACGTACCTAACGAGTATTGCCGATCGCCGAGATCTTTAATATTTAAAACCATATTCATTCATTATTAGGCAATATTTATTGTTCAATTCTGGCATTTTATATATTTTTTTTATTTGTTTAAATAGTTTTTATTCGCTTTTTATGCTCATTTCTCGCGCAGAGAATTTCTTTGGCAATTCAACGCGGGAATGCAGCCAGCGTTCTTGGCACTTCACCACACGGACAACACATCATCTTGTTTTTGATTTTTGATTATCTATACTAATATTATAAAGAGGACAGATTTGATTGTTTGTTTGTTTGCATTGAATAGGCTCCGAAACTACTGAACCGATTTGAAAAATTCTTTCACTGTTGGGATGCTCCACTATCCCCGGTTGACATAGGCTATATATCCCGGCTTCGCCCGTGCGAAGCAGGGGCGGCCTACTAGTTAATAATATTAGTGATAATTAGTTATAAGTAATAATTAAGGCTTTTTTATTTTCTTCGTTTGATATACCTTTGTACTTATTTTTTTTTGTGAAACTATCTTATTCAAATATTTATTGAAATAATATTAGGCAAGTGCCATGTGCCAAAAAAACTACATTCTCCCGCGATAGTATAACCGATCCTTTATAAATCAACTCATTTAAAACGTAGAGCGACACGCGTATTCAGATAGGTATGTACATAATGCTTCATGCTGGTAATACTGGTATCTGAAGCTACTGAACTCTGATTATTGGTGTTAATGGCTAGTTTCTGGAGAAATATGCCGTTTGAAAGGTATTTTTTTTCCCGCATCGCATAATATGCATAATAGATATGTAGGTAGTAGGTACTTGGAGTTTCTTTTGTTTACAAGATTATGCACGTGCGGTATTCATCGGGGGTAAAATTGGTGTTATCAGACAAAATGGCACGAACAAAAACAAAACCTATATGTATTTGTTCATGTTAATTTGAAATATTCAGCCTTCATGTGACATGATGTGACGAAGCATTGAAGAGGTAGGTTTTTTTTTAAATATTTTTTATTTATTTATTTAAGGATCAACAAACGGTATACAACAAAATTTAAAACTAAAGAAGTATGTAACAGAGAAATAACTGGTTGAAGTACCAGCATCGTTGACCACTGATTAAAATAAAAGGTTTGGTACATAATTTTTAACCTCCGACGCAAACAGAAGGGTTTTGTAAGTTTAACGTGTGTATCTTTGTGTCTGTAAACATGTAGCTCCTAAACGGATGAACCAATTTTGATTTAGTCTTTTCTTTGTTTGAAAGTGACTTGATCGAGTGTTCTTAGCTACTATTCAAGAACATCTGTTCAGCCGTTTG
This sequence comes from Agriopis marginaria, assembly GCA_932305915.1. Classification (NCBI taxonomy): domain Eukaryota; kingdom Metazoa; phylum Arthropoda; class Insecta; order Lepidoptera; family Geometridae; genus Agriopis; species Agriopis marginaria. The sequence goes on from OW029919.1 coordinate 2,471,568, forward strand.
AGTGTTTATTTTTATTTTATAATAGGTAGGTTTGAGCTTGGCTGCCAACTCGGCGATGATGCGGCCTACGATGGAGCACGCTTGCCTAGAAGAAACCTATTCACTCTCGACTTGAAGACACCAGGCACAGAGATCAGCTCTTTTATCGTGGGTTTAAAAAAAACTATTTATACTTATGTTCTGGTGTATCTACCGTTTGCGAAATGTGATCCACAAAAACACCGTTTAATTTAAAGAAAGAAACTAGTCATCATTGTAATCAAAACCGTTGCGGACTTGTATTACTTGCGAAGACTGGCGACCAAGCAGTCTACTGGATATGTAACTCTCTACTACAAAACTACACTGGCTCTACTCTTAATGCCGCTCACAAACATACTTTCCTACATTATACAGAAATCAGCATATTTGCGAAAGATGGATGGACTGGACATGACAATGTTTCATGCATGCGCGTTAGTCGCAAAATAAATCAAGTTTTGTGTGCACTTGGTGTGCACCGTTAGTTACTGCTTTAGCAGACATGGTTTACTAGTAGTATTTTTTTCTTAAGTTGTGTTGTTATAAAACGCCCTTAATTTAAGCCCAATGTTAGGATAATAAGTAATTTTATTCTAACTTCTACGTATGATATTTTAAAAACTAAAAATGTGTCGAATCGAATCGTCGAACAATCGCCACCGCTTTATGGTTGATATTCAGAAATCGAAGTGTTTTGATTACACATTTGTTGTACGCACTGCTAGTAATTTGTTGAATGCGCTGCCTGAATGGGTGTTCCTATCGGGAACACCCATTCAGGCATCACCCAATACAAATTACAATCTGGGAGTCTTCTTTCGATCAAGAATGTACCTTTAAATCACGAGAGAATCGGTTTCTTCTAGGCAAGCGTGCTCCGTCATAGACCGCACCATAGCTTATCATCAGGCGAGTTGGCGGTCAAACGCAAGCTTATGATTGATATTAAAACACTCACTTTCACACAATGAACTTAAAATCATAACCAAATTTTTTTGTCGACTTCTTTTATATTAGGACTAGCAGTCCGCCCCAGCTTCGCACGGGTATAGATTATAGCCTATGTCACCCGGGGATAGTGTAGCTTCCCGTCAGTGAAAGAATTTTTCAAATCGGTTCAGTAGTTTCGGAGCCTATTCAATGCAAACAAACAATCAAATCTTTCCTCTTTATAATATTAGTATAGATAAGGATGTTCGCCGTTCTGTAACGGGATAATTTTTCAGTTTCCGTTTTGGTAGTAAAATTCATTACTACCTAAATACCTACTAATAGGACTCAATTGGCGCGTGCGAATTGTGCGATACGCAGACATCCGGTGCGCAAGCGCAGCAATTTACCGCTCCATCGCACCCGCTGATAGCCGTCGGATGCCATTACGATAGCTCTCGTCGAGCTTTGATCACTGTCGATGGAAGTTCCGATACTCCCCTGTGACTCGGTAAAGATATAATATAATATTTGTCGATCACGTAAGTATCGATGTATGGCAAGCACTGCTAAGCTATAGCAGCAGTTAGAAGCTAAAACATCGGTAAAGAGGTTAACATTGGTCAGATAATAATATGGGCAGATGATGATGATGTAAAAGAAATTACCGTAAATAACACAAAATGATAGAGACACGGTAGAGACGAGCGAAAATATAGAATAAACCGGCCAAGTGCGGGTCTGGCTCCGTATCACCACAAAATTCAATAACGAAATTAAAAAATACGTTTGTTGTATGGGGACCCCTCTTTCGTTTATACTTTTTATTATTTGATAGTTTATCCGCCGTAACATGACATATTCTGTGAAAATTTCAACTTTTACGGTCTATCTATTACGGTTCGAAACATACAGCCGTTAATAGGTAGGACAGACGGAGAGACGGACAGACAGACCGACAGACAGACATCGTAGGCTTAGTAATAGGGTCCCGTTTTTACCCTTTGGGTACGGAACCCTAAAATGGATGTTCGCCGTTCTTAACGAAAATGACAATACGATTATTAACAAAGCTACAAGCTTTGTTAGAAAGTAAAAGAGTTCCGAAGCCTTTAAAAGTAAAAGTACTAGAGAGTACCTACATATTGAATAACATACAAGTTCATACTTTATTGATATCTAATACTGCGAGACGATATAAATATTACGTGATAGGTAGTAGGTACTTACCTAAGATATTGGCGAATGATATTCATACATATCTGCTAATAAACATGCAAATCATGATAGAGAGAGTTTAATGTTTTAATTTTAATGTCCTATAGGCATGTTATTAAAATTATCTAATCTATGTAATGAATAGAAAAAGACTAGTCACTGGCAACGATCTAAAATCAAAGTTGAATATTAACATATCTTGTGAACTGTTAGAAATCAAACTTCTACGGAAAATAAACATGGAGTACCTACCTAATTAAAATCCTTGCAAAAACTGCTTATTAACAATTGCGGCATATCAGAAAAAAAAAAACTAACTGAATGTGAGAGATTGCAGGTTATCGTTTAGTGTGGAGTTCTAAGGCGGAGGCCAATGTTCTGCATTGTATGACTGCTGATGATGATTTTCAAACTCAATTTTTTTATAGGCAAGGAAAGAAGGCATACAATAATATAGTGGAAGCGTTCTAAATCACGCTAACAGAGCCAACGACGCCTATTATAGCGCTAATAAAAACTGCCACAGTACAGAGTTGCCGTCGTTGGCGTTGATTCGGAACTGCCCCTAAATCTTCTTGGTAAATTGATATAGCGAACAACCGTTTGCACTGTTCTGCATAGTAATAAATTTTCTACAGGATACAGTGCAGATACCAGGTTTGATAAACAAGGAAGCAGAAAGCTCTGTTTAGAATCGTACATACGATGAATTGAGTGATCCCAGAGACAGGTTCTCATGTAGTTTTTTGTCCTTTAAATTTTCAACTAACCAATTGCATATACATAATTATTCGTTAAATTAGTAACCAACAAATAAATCTTTCTATTTAACATTTCGTGTCAATATTTTATTCTATATATAAGTTGTGTGCGGTTTTAATTGGACTTTAATATGTTATGTTGTGTGTGCTGATATATACCTTATGTGAAAAGACCCTAAAGCCTGTAACCGAACCTATTTCAATAAAATAAAATATATAAAGCACCATGAACAACACTAGCATTTATCTATTGTAAGAATATTAATCGAGATATAGAAATAAATAGAGAAAGAAACGACAGAGTGCAAACATACGCTAGTATTCTATAAAAATGCAAAATGGAAAGATTCATCATCATCATGAGCCCGAAGACGTCCACTGCTGAACATAGGCCTCCTTCTTTGACCTCCACACTGAACGACAGCCTGCCATTTGCATTCACTGGATGCCCGCGACTCTCACGATGTCTCGGTCAATCTAGTTCTAGTGGGAGGCCTACCTACGCTGAGTCTTCCGGTTCATGGTCTCCACTCAAGAACCTTTTTTCCCCATCGGTTATCGGTTCTTCGAGCGATGTGGCCTGCCCATTGCCACTTCAACTTGCAAATTTAATTAGCTATGTCGGTGACTCTGGTTATTTGGCCAATTTCCACGTTCCGTATTCTATCGCGCAAAGAAACTCGGAGCATTCCTATTTTCTTTGCCCGTTGTGTGACTGAGTTTTTCCAAAAGGGCAACAATTAAATGGAAAGATTACCTATAGTAAATATTTTATGACAACACTAGCTGTTGCCCGCGACTTCGTACGCGTAGACTTTCATATAAACTTTCAACCCCCTTTTGACATCCTTAATTCGGCCCTTTCGTAAAATCCTTTATTAGCGGACCTCTTCACCCCATAAGGAATCTACCTGCTAAATTTTCGAGATTTCGTTTTTAACGAGTGAGTGAGTAGATGAATTTTGCTTTTATATATATATAGATTCAGAATTCATTAATTCAGTTCAGAAATTCAGAATCGCACTAAAATTTCTATGGACAGCAGTGGCGCTTATCATCAGATGCGACTGGCTTGTTATGTTACTTAAATTAATAAGCCAATTGATTTATTTAAATAACGACAAGGGTATTCCATACAAGTTTATAAAGTAGCGATGTGGGATAGCCAGATAGAAGGGCGTCCCACACAGATGGGCAAGTAAGCGCAGAAGGCAGGTTCACTACCAACCAGACCAACGGGCAATCGATAGAAACACACCAATTAGGTATATGAACATCCTCGATTTATCATCAATCAAACCAATTTGAACCACAACCGCAAACATCATCGATTCTAATCACAGCTTCCTCTGCTTCCTGGGCCGGAAGAGCCGTGATATGATCTGGTAATTGGGCCAAGGATTCGATTTCGTTCGGGCCATTATTACTATCGGCTGTGTAATTTTTAGCAATTAACAAGAGGATTGTGTAAACAAACGTTTTAAGTTTTACGAAAACGCGTATCTCAGAATGGAATTAAGATAAAGTATTAAAAGTTACTCTGGGCGTGAGTTTATTAACAATGATAGATCTTCTTCTTTCGAGTCAATGTTTTGTAATTATTTTTTTTAAATTAGGTTTTAGACCAAAATTTTGCCACCCCATTGGCACACTCCGTAGCTTCATTCAGGTGGTCTGGTGTGCAAGTTGTAGGACACGCTGCAAGTGTGCATCGATTCTGATGTACTCTAAACTAAATTTGACAGCTCTAAAATTGTTGCCATCCTTCTCTTCATATTAATATGAATAGAGAAGCAGATAATTTTAGTCCTGTCAGATTGGTTCAGTTTAGTGAGTGGTATATATATGATATAATCGACGCCATTGTCTGAGGGAATGATAGATTAACAAACAGAACAAATAAAGCCAACACAAGCTTGTAAGTAATCAGAATCACGCATGTTCATTTACTGGCCGCTTGAACCCCGAAAACGAAAGCTTCGAAACTAGAGCCTTGGAAAAGAGTAAAGTAGTGGGTGCCATACCAAGAAGTTTTTAAAATATTTCTGGTAGAACCACAGAAAAGGTTCTAAAAGGTCAAATGTTCTACCCACAGAAAAGATCAAAAAAATAGTTTAGATCTTTTCTGTAGGTAGAACATTTGAGGAACCCGCCAATAACAAAAGAAGCACAAACAACTTGAAAGGGTTGACAACAGTGACGTCAAATCGAGAGCATCGTCAGCTGGTGCCGGCAACGTCGCAAAAAGTAATAAAACAATGGCTGCAGCCGGGGATAATGTTGGCTCGCCGAGGTCATTGTCGTCCGCACTCGAGCATGAAGTTCGATGTATCACGAACCTTAGATCAAGTAAACCTAATCTAACATTATTATTAAAATTGCAAATTGCGCACACACGGCCATCTGACCTCGAACTAAGCAAATCTTGTTCTATTGCTGCCAGAGACTTGATATACATAAATAATATATTTTTAAATACATGTAACCACCCAGTGTGTATAGCAAGCTTACAAGGGTAAAAAAATATATTTAAACCTAACTACTAAACTAATCGATTAATCCGCAACTAGTCGGAATTGTTCCCAAAATGCTGGCCCCATTACCACGTTGTATGGCAATGCTCACTCTTTGATCAAAGCAGAGACCGGCATATTGATCACGAGTGGCATCGACCAGACGTAAAGACAAATCTTTAAAAAAATGGCTCATATCCCCACGGGGCCATGGTTTCGACCCCAAAAGGCTCAAAAATGTACCCAGGGTACTATATTTGCGCCTTTTGAGGTCTTCTACGGATTCTGCCACCGCACCAGCCCTATTCTGCGTTCTGGGAACATGTGACGGCGCAAAGATGTCAACGCAAGTCGAGTCACACACTAAGGGCCGTCATCCACGGAATTAAAGTCATCCCATCCGGTAATTTGCTATCGCCACGTACGAGGCCGGTCGGCACAAGAACGGCCGCACAGTTGGCAGCGGTAAAAGCACGGCGGAGGATATGTTATAGATGTTCATCAGATGAATGTTTGTCCTAGGTGGCAATCGAACCCACACCCCAAGCTCAGAAGGCAGGTTCATTACCAACTGGACCACCGGGGCAGTCAAACATGGGCATGGAAGGTATCGAGTAATATAGACGCAAAAATACAGTCCAATTGAGGAACTCCTTTTTGATAAGTCGGTTGAAAATTCAATGATTGCTATTGGGACCTAGTTTTTATTTTAACTCTAATCTGTACCTACTGTATTATCACAACGAGAACGGATATAGTAATTCTGTTTGCGACGACCTAAATGCCAAAATAATTCGTGTCCTCGATTGAAATCTAAAACCCAAACAGAAAAAAAAAGACAATGATAGCGCCTTTTATTTATTTATTATTTATTATTTACGTGGTAATAAAAAAAATATGCAAATAGATATGAAGTTCTTTACTAAGATGACACTTAAGCTCTTTTCGAATAAGTTGGTACAAAGCACTTTCGGTCAAGTACAAATGTATGCCTATTTCATAATTAGTAATTACCAATTTAAAAGACCGACTTTAAAATTTGTCAAATACGACATTTTGGTTACTTGGATGACATAATAAGGTCATCCAAGTAACCAAATTTATCAGTAATTATGTTTTAAGAGCCAAATTCTGAACTGGTTTTAATGAGATTTCCAATCTGGGACCATTCCGAAAGCATATCCTTTCAAATAAAATAAAAAATGAATTTTCTAAATCGGTTTTAAAAACATAAAAAAAAATTAAAACCTTTTCATCAACCTTCCTTTTTTAAAGTCGGTAAAAAAATCATAAGATCTTACTGGAATGGTAACAGAATATGCGTCACAGGTCTACAAATTCCTAAAGCAGTAGAAGTAGAATTTACCAGTAATTTTGTTTTAAAAGCCATATTCTGAACCGGATTAATGAAATTTCCAATCTGGGACTATTAAGAAAGTATATCATTGCAAATAAAAAAAAATTAATTTTCCAAATCGCTTTTATAAACATTAAAAAACGAATTAAAACCCCCTTCCTTTTTTGAAGTCGGTAAAAAATTCATAAGATCTTACTGGAATGGTAACAGAATATGCGTCACAGGTCTATAAATTCCTAGAGCGGTAGAAGTAGCATCCATATTTTCTCCCGGATCTTCAAGACTGGTGAATTCATATTTTGTTCGAAGAATATCCAATATTTTTACATCCCGCTGCGCCGGTAGTATGCGATGATAATAGCCTATGTTGTTGTTCTCTGCAATTTCCTTTGGATATCCGACTTTTTGCGTCGATTTTTCTCCCTGTAGAGCCAACTTTTTGCATTGATTTTCCCCCTCGCTATAACGACTATCACGGCATAGTTCATTGCTCTTCAAGTTCGATGTTCAGTTAATAAGCTGTTAAAATTTCATTAGAGTAGGATAACGGTATCTTAATAGCTGGTTAAAACAAAACCGTGAATGCGACGTCTTCAATCTTACGCCTTGTTTAGAGATAATCAAAGAGAATGCAAAGAGAAATCAATTTCATAGTGTGAAAAGCAAAGTTAAATATTATAGAGTAAGTACCCGTTGTTTTTAGGGTTCTGTACCCAAAGGGTGTAAATGGGACCGTATTACTAAGTCTACGCTGTCGGTCTGTCTATCCGTTCATCTATCAGCTGTTTTTCGAACCGTAATAATAGCCAGTTGAAATTTTCACACAATATGTAATGTTACGACGGATTAACTGAGAAATAACAACAAATGTTTTTATGTGTATTTATGTATTTGCTCTAGTGTAAAAACGGTAACATGTACAAGCATCATACTTGGCACGATTATAGTACACATTCTAAAGTAAAACAAAAAATAATAAATAATGGCCGATTGCGAGTCGGTGACAAATGTCTGTTCACCACCAAGTTCGGTAGCGTCGGGCGCGGTCGGTACTTGAATGGGTGACGGCCCAGGCGTGATGTTGTTTTTTTCACTACTTTTTGTATTTTATGGTGGTACGGAACCCTCAGTGCGTGAGCCCGACTCACAGCCGGCCCGAACCTGGCCGCTTTATTTATTCTAATAGCAGTTCAGATAGCTGACCCGATTTTTTTGGGATGCAGTTATTGGAACAAACTCATTATCTCATTTGTTAAGGGTCGGTAACGTATTTGTGATGCCTCTGGTGTTACAAGTATCCATAGGTGACGGTAAATGCTTACCATCAGGCGGTCCGTATGCTTGTTTGCCACATATGACATTAAAACAAGTAAAATTTCAAGAGGTTATCATGAACGCCCGAAAGTTGGTTGGTTTGATACATCTAGCTAGCAGAATTACAAATGCAATGAAAACAAGCGAGCAACAAGAACCGCGCTGATGTTAGCTGCACAATCGGATAGGTAGCTCTTCAGCATTGCACATTCGTAGTGAAGGGTCTGCGGCCATCGGGATCTTTGGAACTTGTTTGGAATGCCAAGACTGCACCGACCGAGTTAAATGCTATACATAATCCTTGTTGCAAGACTTGCAACTGTTACTGTCGGAAGCAAGAGATTGATGTTGTAATACAAGGTAGAACGCCGATTATCCGAATTAATTGGGACCGGGGTCGATTCGGATAATCGAAAATTCGGATAATCGAAAATTCGGATAATCGGACATAGACTGGTAATAAAGAAAAACGGACTGTCACACATAGAGTAAACTTTATTAAGTTTAACAAACACAGTTCTACAATAACGTTTTTCATTATCCTGTTCGTCCATGGCACACGCTGCGATTTCATCGTCTGTCTGTAAGTATTACGCTTAGGACCGATTCGGATAATTGGCAATTCGGTTACTCGGCGTTCGGATTATTGGAGGTCTACTGCAGTTAAAGGACATTGATGTGTGAGACACTTTACATAACATAATTATGGTCTTCAATACTCAACGAGTTTATTGCGAGATATGTATGCATGCAGACCTTAAATAATATGTTTTTGTATATCTTATATTACGAGTATAATGTGCAGTACATATGACCCTGTTAGGGTACGGCGACAATAAGAACGGAACGGTCTATTTGTACATAGTTGAAATTATCCTAGAAAAATTCGTACAGGATGTGTACACATTTGGATACATTGGATTTAATAACACATTTTTTGATTTTTGGATTTTGGAACATTTGTATTCTAAGAAACTTTTCAGAACATTAGTGATGCTTTTTCTTTTATGTCTTATTTTATTTGCTAGGTTAATAAATACTTTTAATAAATATATAAATAAATACTTATGTCTTCTGTGCCAGAACTATGAATTATTAGATTAGATTTCGGTTTAATAAGTTTATGTCTATGTATCTATATTCTGATCTGATTTTACGCGGCTTGTCGATTGCTCTTTTAATGAAGTCGGGCAATTTTTAATGAATTTGCTAATATGTATATTACTAATGCTAATTTGTCTTTTACGTAAATAAACGTCGATATCTGCTGTAGGTTCATGTTTTGCTTAAGAACAGGATGAAAGTTTAATTATCAATTAAGAATTACGCAAAAGGATTTTTTTTGTAAGCCTGATATTGTTTTGTCAAAACGCAGAACGGATAAATATGTCTAACTGTAGGTAAGAGACCTAGATTTAAGTTTGTAAGTACTTACATACTTTTCTACTTGGTGAGTTTGTGAAAAAATACTAAGAATTCGCTGATGAAATCATATGACATCGATAATGTATCTATTTTGTCTTGTATGCACCAAACTTTAATAACCTTGGATATCAGAAGACGGTCAGTGGAAAGTGTTAAGTGTGGTTTCGTTATCACAAGATAAAAACAGGTAAGTTAGCACAAGTCTGATAAAGAAACTAAATTAATTTAATGCAGAGTAAATGCATGTTGCATGTCATAGATAAGATTTCTCTTGCTTGGGTGGCAATACTGGCAATAGAGAATGACTTGCGTTGGCTTGCTGTGCGCGTTGGCTTCGCTGTAAGCACAGCAAGCATTTAAACTTAAATAAAATAAATAAAACAATTAGGACACCTATATAAGTAGTAAGTTTTAAACTTTTGCGGGACTCACCCGCAGTTTTCAGTCAGCTCGTGACCACGGCCATTATAACATGGTCGAAACGTCAAGCGAAAGGTACATATTTTTATTACCTGAATTAAATAATACGTGGTAAGTCCCGATAAATATTTAAAACACCTGTATAAGTAGTCATCTAGGCATGTATCTGGAATGAAGTACTACTACATACTAAATTCGCCATAGAACCCAAGTTACTGACAGTCAACATTTTAGCAATGTCGAAGGTGCAGTGGGCTAGTCAAATCTGTTCACAAATAAAAACCGTTAACGTGTTCTGGTCTCTGGCAGCCATATCACAAGCTTTGCTTAGTTTGGGGTCAGATGACCGTGTGTGCAAAAATGTCCCGAATATATATTTATATTTATTTAATTATACAAGTTTAGGAAAGAAAAGAAAGAAAGAAAATACATTTTATACGACATTGCTTCAAAAAAGTTATATCTAAAGGACTACAATCAGTGTCGAATGGGTCCGTCTCGGCATTAATGCTGAAAGTCAAGGACTATCAGCGCCGGAAAGGCGATCGGCAGTGCCTGGATAAGAATGTGAAGGTCAGAGCAAGTGGCGTGCCTTGGGAGAGGCCTAAATCCAGCAGTGAGCTGATATATGGGTTGATAATGACGAGATAGGTAGCAACCACCACATCACAACGTGAGTTTAAGCAGTTTTTGTCAAAGTTTACGAGGTACATATAGATTTATTTGTACCATGTCCAAGCCACAACCGCGTATACCTACGTGGTTTGCGGTCGACATAATACCGGGTACCGCGTCAGCGGGAGCGACAACCACTAGTATAGTCAAGTCACTATTATAAATCAGAAAAACCCATCTACATACGTAAGCTTCAGTATGATCTCTAACAACCTGATGTTTCTAAAATAAACAAATCTGTATATTCTATTAATGCAAATGAGATTTAATCTAATCCAAACACGGGCAAGGTCGGTTACACAATGCCGATGAATGCCGAATGAGGCCGCTTTCCCATTGTCTCGCCTTGGCTGCCTCCGCGCGACCTGATAGCCAAGTGTCATGTGGGAACACCACCTGTCTTTAGGTAGAGGTAATATTAGATAATCGTACTTAGGTACAAAAGGTAATTAAATTATCTATAATCGAAACCATGGACATCACGGTAGGTGTAAATGTGATGCTTTCTTTAGCATACAACGCTCAGCCCATTGCTGCCATTTAGTGCTAAAAATCTACAAACCACATCACGAAAGATAATTATGTTTGAGGATAGGTTCTCTTTGACCCTCATTGCTTTGATTGTAGGAGGTCAACGTTGTTTACAAGCAATTACCGACATAGAGGAATGCAGCTCTGTACTGGCGTTTAGTGAGTTTTGGTTACTTAACCTTGGCGCCATTGAAGGCTTCTTCAGGATACGCTATATTAATACATCGCATCATAGCTTTTTGATATGGTTCAGCGTTGTATAAAGCGTCCATAGGTGCAAAACGTATCAACGATATTGTGCTGCTATGATATATTATATAGCAGGGCGGGCAGAAGGCAGAGGGGTATTCTGATGCGATAGAAATTATCCCTGTCACCATATGTATCTCATTGAAGCCCGTTGCAGACGCTGCGCAGTAAACTCGCGCTAGTGGTGCTCGCGCGAGTGATGCGCGCTGCCTGGGGCGAGCTGCGGCACTTTTTGCTTATAGCACGACTACTAAGCATCTTCCACGACCACTAGCACTAAGCAGAAAGTTATGTGGCTCGTTGCAGGCGGAGCACGGTGCTCGCGCGATTGGTACTTGCGCGAGTACTACGCATGGTCTGCAACGGGCTTGGAGACGAAGCGCAGTACTCGCGCAAGTAATGTTATGTAAGTAATGTAAGTGCGATTCGCGCTTTTGTCATGTAATGTATGTGCGAGTGACGGGGATACTCTTAATGTCACCAGAATACCCGCTTTCTACCTCCTGTATGAATCCTCTCTATCCTAAGATTACCTGGAAGCGTGAAAAAAATTGGGCAATTTTCCACGCCTATTAGCCGGAAACCTGAGTTTGTCTGGCACGAACAAATTGCAGAATTAATTTTTCAAAAAACTTAGTGCGTAGGTTATAAAAATCAAGGTCAGCCGGCCTTCTGTACCAATTTCATTTCTGGTATATGTGTGCAAAACTTTATAGCATTTTGAGTAGGGAAAGGCTTAGCAGGGCAATAAAAAATCTAGTTTATACAGTCGAGCCACTGAAAAAATGCGTCTGACAGCGGTAATAATAATTTCAATTTCAAATATTTTTTTATTTTATTTTTTTTAAAGTGAAAATTAAATCCTCCGAGCACCATAAGGCCGCCGATTGTTGCACCAGTTTTTTTTAAGCTGTTTTATTGTGTGAATGTAATTTTGGTATGAACAATAAAGAGTTGATCTATCTAATACCGGAAAAGCTCCCAGTGCCGGAAAAGCTATAAAACTACAATCATACTAATATTATGAATGCGAAAAGATTTTTGTTTGTACCTATTTCGTGCAGCCACAGAGCAACGGATCAACTTTCAATAGAGACAGGATATTTTTTATCTCGGAAAATGTATGACACTGAGCAGCACCTAGTGAAATATAAAATTACAGCATAGTCTGAGAGGTATCTGCACTACTGACGCAGTTATTGCTAATATGCACAAGTGCTGATAACACTGCGTTCAATGCCATTCCTCGTATCTATGTATCCAGTGAACCCAGTCCATCAAACTTAGGGTTGCTGGAACATCTGGCGGAAATTCCGAGACACAAAAAAACTTATAAGATGCCTTACGGCTACATTTTAGGTGATGAGAAAAGTTGCGCGAACGTAACCGTCGTTTTTTTCCGAACAGCGCTAATTCGAGCCCGCGTAAGAGTTAGCCGTAAGGCCCCAGCTTACATATTTATAAAAGCAGTAAGAAGCTTTTTCTTGTTTACTGTTTTTGGAGGAAAATCTACGGAAAAAAACATTTGCATCAGGACCGGGGGACGGGAACAGCCAACGCACGACAAAGTCACAGAATAAATAGTAGTAGGTGCAGTAACCGGCACCCAACTTGAGCCATTACCTTGAGTGCGCAATAGACGATTTTAAGGTATCGTTGGTGGAAAGAGAGGTGCGCAGGGGCATTCGGACGGCACGCGTCCACGCGTTTGGCCGATGCGCGAACATACTCCATTACGTCGAGTTTGGCTCAAGTTGTTTGCTGGCCATTGTATATGACATTAACATGGTGCACGTTGACCAGTGCACCACGGAGCGCGCGCGCTTATAGCGCAAGTGAATTATGCTATTTTTAAATTTCCGGGATATTTTTGGCAATTCCAGGACCCGGGACATAATGCTCGCATTCCGGGACAAAACCGGTGGGTCCAGCCATCTGGCAACCCTAATCATACTACGTCAGAACACCACTATTTTACCTCATCATCAGCCAGAAGACGTCTACTGCTGAACATAGGCCTCCCCCTTTAACTTCCATACTGAACGACAGCCTGCCTTTTGCATCCACTGGATGCCCGCGACTCTCTCAATGTCGTCGGTCCATCTAGTGGGAGGCCTACCTACGCTGCGTCTTCCGGTTCGTGGTCTCCACTCCAGAACCTTTCTTCCCCATCGGTTATCGGTTCTTTGAGCGATGTGGCCTGCCCATCGCCACTTCGACTTGCAAATTTTAACAGCTATGTCGGTGGCTCTGGTTCTTTGGCGAATATCTACGTTCCGGATTCTGTCGCGCAAAGAAACTCCGAGCATAGCTCTCTCCATTGCCCGCTGTGTGCGAGTTTTTCTTTTACCTACTGTTAGTGAATTTCTTGTTCACACTAAGTAATCTAGTAACTGTACCTAATCTACCTCTTGTGTGCCTAATTGAGCAGGATCCTGATGTATATCACAATTAGCTACCGAATACGGTACGGAGCTCGCTGTGTGGGCAGTGGGATACAGTTAGAATCGCCATCTTGTTTCCCTAATTGACTTCAAATAAATCCTATGGATATTTAGAAACCTATAATGAGAAAGCTTTGAGATTTCATTTTATACGGTAGGTACTGGTCACAAGTGAATACCTACCTACATCTTCTTCATGTTGATATAAAAAATATACGCATCGACGGAGAACCTCGTCCTTTTTTCCGTCGGTTCTTGGAGGTTTCCAATTCGCTTGTATTTTTTATATTAGTTACCTAAGAGCTACGGCATTTATAAACCGATTTGGAAAGTATTTTTTTTATTTGAAAGTATACAATACTTGCCAATTGGACCTATAGAAATTTAAAATCGGTTAGCAGTTTGGTTTTTAAATCAAAATAACTGGTAAATTCGTTTACTTGGACGACATAATAGTGTCATAGAAGTAAATAATATTGCGTATTTTATCATTTTCAAGTCGATTTTTAAATTGAGAATTATTTAACCTCAACTGTAACGTCTTCCTTACGTATGTTTTTTGCCTCAGGGGGCCTTACGCCCAACTCCTTACGCGGTCTCAAAGTAACGTTAAAACAACGCAGTTCGAACGTGAATCTTAACGCGTCAAGATACGGTTTACGTTCGCGCAAACCGTATCTGGGCGCGATAAGCTTCACGTTCGCGTGATTTTCCAACTGAGCGGATTAGGTGCCGCAATAGCAGTTGTCCGTAAGGCCTCAGGAGTAAATAGCTGAACCGATCTGGTTAAAAGGTAAGGAAATAGAATGCTTCATGAGGACAGATATTTGAATAATTTTGTGCCCCGAAAAATATCGGGAACCCAAGTCATGATAAGTCACAACTCACAAGGCGCAGGTAGATAATTTGCAATGATAACCTGTTTGTTTTACCTAAGCTTAAAAAATAACCATTTAGGTCTTTTGTCATAAGCAGGTGTAGGTTAATGAATGAAAAAATCAATGTCCATGAAATAATAGCATTCCTGACGGAATACAACTGGTTGGTGAGTCACAGCATAGTGCAAGTTGTGGCTGCTGTGACAGAGAGAGATAGACAAACAAATAGAGGAGTAAAGTTGTAGGACAACTTTTTAGCAACAGGTGAAATACCTATTTATAGGTAAGTTTGTGATAAATAGTTTTGCCATTCGCTGAGTGACTCATCTTGGAATATTATTGAGTAGGTATTTTTTTTAAATGTTATTGAGTTTTTGGTCTAAGTCTGTGGTTTATCCACGATTTTTTAGTCTTTCTGTATTCTTGGGACAACATTTATGACTCATGATGCATATTTATAGTATACTAGCGACCCGCCCGCCCGGCTTCGCACGGGTGTAATTTACGTGCGAAGCCGGGGCGGGTCGCTAGTTATATAATTATTTAAACTATCCTATATCTCAAGTTGGATCGAACTGCACATGGTGTGCGAATTTTATTATAATCGGTTAAGTGGTTTAGGAGTCCATTGAGGACAAACATTGTGACACGAGATTTATATATATTAAGACTAACTGACTGGACAGACGTTGTCTTAGCTATGAATGTCCAAAAATAAAAATTAAATTGTTATCTGGTAAATTCACAATCATCAAACGCCCGAAGTTAATATCGTCAAGTTTTCTAAAATTGTCCAATTTTCTGCGCAATTTTCTAAATTTTTCTTTCCATAAGAACCTTCTACAAATAATTTCAAAACACAAAAAAGGCGAATGAAATCGGTAAAGTCGTTCTCAAGTTATGTGTCCACATAGGCTTCTGGCAAGGCACACCACTAGCGCGATGTTCTGCTTTTCTATTCCAGCTGCCTTAAATATATTGTCACTCCAGCAGGCCTTAGGATGTCTTATGCCACAATAGGCTTGTGTCATAATGTTTCATTTGTTACAAATAACAGGCTTAGCGAAGGATGTAATTAAATACATTACACCTACCTACTGACCTATTATTATATCTACCTATTGATATTGGCTGATAGATTACAGGGGACAGAGAGAGCATAATCGATCTCTCTCCCGCAAAACATGTGTTAGTATAGCATTTGTACGGCGCGCGCACGGCTTGACGTCATAACGTGCGCTCACTGTCTAGCATGAAAATAAAATATTTATTTTTAAGCAAACATGACGGTCATCAAAGAAAACAAAATTAAAGTCTATTTATGATCAGCATTTTAATGAGGTATTAAAAAATATATTACTAACAAATGATAGCCCGTTGGTCCAGTTGGTAGTGAACCTGCCTTCTGAGCTTAGGGGCGTGGGTTCGATTCCCACCTAGGACAAACATTTGTGTGATGAACATTTGTGTTTGTTCTATATTTGGGTGTTAATATCTATTTAAGTATGTATTTAAACCTATATATGTATGTATATCAGTCTCTGGCAGCCATATCACAAGCTTTGCTTAGTTTGGGGTCAGATGACCATGTGTGCAAAAAATGTCCCGAATATTTAAAAAAAAAAAATGCCTATTGCCAATTCATGATCTATTCTAGATCACATCTAAGGTTGCCTGTAGCAAGCTGTGTAAGAGATCGCTTGTAGCGATATGGCCGTCAGTTATTATAGAGTTTTTATCTTCTGTATTAAATTTCATGGTGTCATCAATCAATCTACACCAATAGTTATTCACCAATGGTTCTGCAGTGGCTACATAACTATATGGCTGGCCTACTGCCACTCATGTATTACTTCTTTTTCCATAGCTTGTTGAGTGACATAGAACTCGTGGACCACTTCAACTGTGTTTTTTTAATTATTGATAATGCTTGTGCACTTGACCACTATCTTGGCTGATGTGGTCTACAATGGAGCATACTTGCCTAGAAGAAACCAATTTGCTTGTTTGGTTTGTGTCCATGTTTCTGCACCATATGTTAAGACAGGTAGAACACACTGGTTAAAGACTTTGCAAGATGGGTGACGAGTAGACTCAACGAAGTTAGCCAAATGCTGCCCAACCCATCTGTTTTATACCCTTTCAGTGATGTGTTAATGTTAATAACTGTAGCGAACAACCATCATAGTATAAAACAATGTTTAAAAATAACATTTAGAAAAAATTTACAAAACCAACCAATATTTGTGTGCTCTAAATCACTTTATTTTTAACTAGCGACCCACCCCGGCTTTGCACGGGTATAGATATATAGCCTATATCACCCAGGGATAGTGTAGCTTCCCAACAGTAAAAAAAATTTCAAATCGGTTCAGTAGTTTCGGAGCCTATTCAATGCAAACAAACAATCATATATTTATTTTTAATAGACAAACTTAACTAAATTTAATAAGTTAATTCCCTTTCAGTTAATTTAAAATATGGTAATAAATATCGTCAATGTATAAATAAAACTTGATCACATACATATTTATCTAGGTAAGTAAGCACCTGCCAAGTACAGTACCCAGTAGGTATCTAATTCTAATCAAGGAACAATATTACTCACAAGATTCTAAATGTTCGAATATTCAAAAACTTTGCATTAGGTAGGTAGGTACATAATTTCCGCAACATAGAATAGGTGTCAACGTACCAAGAAGTTGTTAACTCCGTGATTTTTCGCCTGGCACTCACCTGGCAGTAAATATTTTATTCTTGGTTTAAAAAAATAGGACGTTATTAAAATTTATAATGATTATTTATGGAGAGACAAAATTCAAATTAACAGATTTTATGTAACTTACCCAAACTCTGTTGGGCGAAGCCAAAGTACATATAGGTCAATGGGCGAAGCTCACTTTTCAGCTTTTCAGTTTTCACATCGAAACTTCGAAACCGTAACATTGAGGCTGAGATAAAAATCAAAAACTTTTGTAGAAAAAAATAATAAACACAGGAAAAACTTAAAAATTCATTTTTCAAGTATTCTGTACAAACAAATCGCACGCAACAAGCAATTTAATGGTAAACAAACAAAAATTTACTAATTAAAAACAGTACAATTGACAATAACAACATTTGAAAAATGACATTGATATCCTTTGAAAAGTGATATTCCACAATATTTTTATATGTTTTTTTTCTTAATCGATAGGATTTTGGCTTCGCACATGTTATGCATTAGCCAGTTTCAAGTATATAAATAATTTTCAAGGTTTACCACAAACAAGTCACAGTCAAACATTGACTGTCTAGTCAAAATTAAGCAAAGTAAATTACGGTTTATCCAAAGTAATTTGCTATTCTAGTGTCAAGTGTGTCAAGTTAATACTTGACACTGCTAAATACACAAAATGTGAGACGACAAAATCCATTCAGGGTGAAAAAAAAAATCGTTCCAAAGCTGAAAAAAAAGCGGAATAGAAGAAAACAAAAAACAATACAACCACGCACCAATGTTTTTGGCATGAATTTTTCTTGGGACTAGTTTTCTGTAGTTTTCTTTCACTAATAAAATTTTCACATGATTTTCAAACGCGTAGCGTTCTCTCTCACTTCTCAGCTTCTCAGCAAACAGTGTAGTAGTTCTCATCATATCTTGATAGTTTGTGTTTAGTTTATGGTGATTGGTTTTTCGCTCGTGTAGTGTGTAGTTGTGTTCAGTTTGTGCAGTGAAGCCTTCAGTGAAGCTTCCATTGGGCTTGGATCAGTGTAATAGAATTTCCGAAATTTTCGTAAAAAGAAGAATTATAAATTAGAAATGAAAATAGGAAGCATGACTCGTTGGCTGGACGTGGAAGTGGGGACGGATGAAGTGGATTTGACCACGCTGCCTTCAAACATAGCGCTGGTTGATCTGCATAACGATAACGACTTCAAGCTGCTTGTCGGGGACCTGGGGCGACCTGGAGAGGGATCTAAACTTCGGGCAAGTTATAAAAATAAATATATTTTTTAACCAAGTTTAGTGTCTTTATTAACTAACCCAAATACAATTTAACAATAACATAACACTACGAAAACAGATAGGCGGCCTTTAGACCGTCGAAGGTCGAAGTACGCGGCATGCTGTTAGCATAAAAAAAACTCACTTCATAATTCAGAACTGCCCCACTACCACCCATGCATTGTGGATTTTCTTGGATACATACCAAACGTTGATTCTACGTTTTTAATCTGCACGGTCAAGGTTTGGAACATCCTGCCAGCTTCTTTGTTTCTTGAGAGATATAATCGGGGCCTTTTTAAGTCACGAGTGTATAGGTATCTTCTAAGTCTACATGCTTCAACTTTGACTGCATCGTAGCTTACCAACAGGCGAGCAGGTGTCAAACGAACAGCTTAAATTGTAACTTAGATCTAAGATAACTTACATACTTTTTTAAAGGCTTAATAGAAATAAAGTGTATTATTATAATGACCTCCTTAGGCTTAGTACAGTCTATATACAGTCAAAATCTGTTATAACGACATCGAAGTGACTACTCACATTGAGTCGTAAAAACCGATAGTTGTAACAACCGATAAGGCGGTCATATAACATTCAGCCAGGACCTTTGATTTTGGTCACTTTAACCGGTATGTTGTTCTAAACGATGTCGCTATAAACGGTTTTGACTGTATATGCATAACCATGTATACAAGAAATAAAAAATTTACTACCATACTAGACGTGTTTATATTATCATCTCCGACACACCGTCACTTCACAGTTAAGCTGTGGACAAAAGCATAACCTGTCAACCACAAAAAAAACTCATTTTTTATGCTTGGATTAGAAATTTTAGGGTTAAGATTAAGAATTTAAGATTTAATCTAATAACACAAAACATTTAAATACAAACTGCATTAATACACTTTCAGTCACAGAAAAATATTCACCGATTCAGATTGCTCTAATTTTGAATCTAATCTTATTCCAGATCTTCAAAGGAGCAATGCAAGTATCGGATGTGGCACTCCCCGACCTCCCTCTAGGAGTGGTGAGCCTGTACACCAGCGAGACTCTACCACGGCCCATGCCACTCATAGCGGTGGCATTCAACACCTGCGTCTACATGTATAGAAATATGAAGCTGTTCTACAAGTATTACTTGCAGAGCTTAGAGCCGAGCACTTGTGAAATGGGTGCTTGGAAACAGGTATACGAATCCATCAAAACTTGCGTGAGGATTAATTAGAATTTTTTACAAAACGGCTTACCCTGTCGTAACCTCGGCCTTGGCAGTACCAGTGCGCGGGCGATCGTCCCCGGGATCGCGCGTATTCCCTGCTGAAGGAGCTCTAATGGCTCCGAAACCGGTCGACCGTCTCGACCACCAAACATGAGTGTAACCCGTTTTGTAATAATTTTGCATTACAAAATGTAAGGATCAAACCCATCTTGCATGACATGTGATCTGACAAGAACAACTTCCAAGGTCTCATACAATGTGTGCACGTAGCTGGAAAACTCTGCTCAGAAAACTCATTAGATCAGATGATCAGATACCACATCACTTAGATGGGTTTCGAACCTAATTTTCACGATTTTAACACATTTTGAATAATTGCCAACAAAATCACAATTTCATCCGGGAAAATGGATTTTAGTTGACAGCACTCTTGAATCCCGTAATAAGCAAGTGTACAATGTACATACTGCAGTGTAGGTAGGTACTAAGACATCTACCGATACAGTCAGGTTGTCTGTCATAGTGCCAACCATGAGTTTAGATAGAAACTCTTTACTGTGCAAACCAGAAATAAAAGTTGCAGATAAAAAACTTAAAAGCTAGTGCCACAAGGTGGCGGCCTTATCGATAAAAGCGATTTCTTCAGTGTTTTGCAAGTTCATGTCAGGGTTGGAGATCACAACACCTACCATCACTCCAATTTTATTATGTCACTTAATAAAGAAAGGCGTTTTAATTGGTTGCAAAATGTTGTCATATTGTTGCATTGGTTTTCTCATGCATATTTAACTAAAATACCAACTCTAAACAATTTACTTTATCTTTCAGCTACTAGATCCTCTTAACCACAACCCAGAAACAGTGACAACAATCACGGAAAGTCTCAAATCCATCCCGCTGCGAATCCTCTCGATGGAATCCCGAAGCTTCCTCAATCTAACTTTGGACCAGCAGCTGGAATACCTAGAACAGAGCCCAGAGTTGCCGAGTAAGAAGGCTACGGAGATAGCATGCATTGGAACACTGAAGATGAACTCTGTGGATAGATATTCGGTGTGCTGCTTGGTGGTGGGGACGGAGGATGGCAATGTGATCATACTCGATCCGCAGACATTTACTGAGTTGTCACAGGTATGAATTTAGTCTAGTATCTACTTAAATAAACCCATAAACGAATGACTGTTTAAAAAAAAACATGGATAGATCGACTGTACCACGGATTAATAATGTTTCCAATAGTTTAGTCAGCTATACCCATTGAGATATGTATTGTATCTTGAAGACTATACCACAGAAAGGTAAAAAAAATACCATGGTCAGGTCAGCTGGACCATGCAATTGTACCACGGCAGTCACCCTACTTATTAGAAACTGCTTTGATGTTATGGTTATTATTTTAAGAATTTTATGAGATAAATTCAACTTTTAAATATGTTTCTGGCAGTAGTGTGTTATGTTAGTATCAATATCAAAGCCTGTCATATTAAGTGACCAACATTTTCTTGTGAATAGATGATCAAGGAAATTTTGCTGCGGCACACATACTCTTCTTATTTACAGTACAGGTGGGCTACCACTACCACAATCTCAAAAACATTCTTATAATAATCTTACATTGAACTATGTCTCACTCTCTCGGCGAATAAGAGAGCAAGACAAAATTCAATGTAAGGTTATTAAGTATAAGAATGTCTTTGAGATTGTGGTCGCCCAGCTGGGCCTTACGGCCAACGGCTAACTCGATATCAAACTAACGTTAAATCCGCTCAGTTGGAATATCACGCGAACGTGAACCTTAACGCGCCCAGATACGGTTTGCGGTCGCGAGATTTTCGAAATGAGCGGATTTAACGTTAGTTTGATACCGAGTTAGCCGTTGGCCGTAAGGCCCCTGCACTAATGCCCTGCTTGGGGTGTATCAAACATACCATGTGTCCAAGTTTTTAACAATTATTTTATCTTCTGAAAACATTACTTATTTTGTACAGGCAAAGTTGTGTACAGTAAAGAAAACACCGTACCAAATTATATCAACTGGACTGTACAGTGTTGACTACAGACTAACCATAGCAACAAGGTGTGACAACTAATTCTTGCACTATGCTTTGATATGCACACCGAATATTCACCTTGATTAATGAAATGCACTGCATACCACAAAGATTTAGTGCAACACCAGAAAATACTTATTGAAGCTAAGGCCCAACGTTGACTGGTGGTGTCGCAGCGTTCAAGCTGCCTTGCAAAAGTCGACTCTTTCTAGTTTTAAATAGGCTCAAGATTGACCCAATTGATTGGCTCTAAACTCAAGTAAATAAGATACAACGCCTTTATTTTTCCATGGCTTGTACGCTACGTCGCCGCCTTGATTCTAGAGTTGACTTTGGGCAGAAACGTACAGGGTGTAAGGGGGACGCTCCCAAAAACGCAGACCGGTGATTGCAGATACAATACCACAAAAAAAAAGAAGTGAAAACTTCTTTAGACGTGTTGGGCACTTTCTAGGACGGGAAAAAAACACTGAACTCGCGTTACCTTCACGCTCAGATGTAAAGTCGGCTCGAGTCGACTCAGGGAGCGAGAGAGATATAGTCAACCATAATGAAGTTTTCACTTCTGTCGTGTGGTAAAGCACACACTTTTTCATTACGTATGTTCGCAATGTAATGAAAATAACATATCAGCTGACACTAGAGGTCAATGAACGACCCACACCGCGCGCACGCTTGTACGCTTTACATTGCTGGTTTGCAAAATTCTAAACCACAAAAACATCAAGTACATATATTATAGGCAAATGGTTATTTTATTTGATTGTGTTTAGATAATATAATAGTAGCGTTTTGGTTTAGGCAGGGCGCAAACGTGGACACTTTTGTTGTCTTGTGTCGCATACAGCTTGTATGCGACCAATGAATATTTGACTTCTATTTATCCAGTATGAAATCAGCCACTCCCTGCGCAGACTTTGTGTCCAGTTGCTTCCACTTGATTGGTACTTGGTGTGCGTGTCGGCAACAAAAAGTGTCTATATTTGCGCAGCGCCTTAGAGAGTGGTTTCTTTACAGCCGGCATAGTGACAAACTACCTATGTACAGAACTTGCTCAATTTGCACATCTGTTTAAAACTCGTGAAGTACCTTACTACAAGATTTTGTTTGAAATGTTTCAGGGAAAAGACGGTATGCGTCCTCAAACGGGACTGGAGTGAAGGTAGAGTCCTGTTCACTTCTGAGGAGCACATCATTTCCATTGAAGTGATGATCGCAGACAACAGTGTGATGGTTATATGCGCTAATAACACCCTGGCTTGTTACAGTAAAAAGGTTGGTCAATTATAATAACTTAGCCTTTTGAGTAGGTTCCAAACCATTGATTATATCCACAGAAAAGTTTTTTTTTGTGTGTAAATTATAACGGCTGTCAAGGCATTTTTGTAAGAAATTTGTTGTAGCCAGTTGCACCCATATAAACGTCAGTCATTTGAAATCTGTTAGCAACTGTGATGCGGACAAAGAACTTTGAGACCTAACCCAAAAAGGTAAGATCCAAGTGCTTTGGATGCGGAGTTCTAATCTAAATAAATGATCTAAATAAGAATGTTCAATCAAGGTTCTGTCGTGATGCCTGGCGACAGATTTACCTTCTCATTTCCGTTCTATTTACTTCTCTTTTCTGTGATTATATCAACCAATATACCAACTCAGTGGTGTCAACAAGTCATATAACAACAGGGGGAGGCTACCACAATCTCAAAAACATACTTATAATAATCTTACTTTGAGCTTTGTCTCGCTCTTTCATTACCCGAGAGACATTCAAAGTAAGGTTACCTTAAGGATGTTTTTGAGCTTATGGTATCCCAACCTGCCCATTATTCTCTATCTCACATGAAATTCCATAAACGCTTGATGTCATGACATGAAAATGTGATTGAGTTTTGACACTGTGCCATTAGTCTCTATGACCACATAAACTCGCCAAAACTATTTATTATCTATAACAAAATGTAGATTCATTTGCCACCAACTCGCCTTGTGACAAGCGACGGCACACCGCGGCGCGGTTCGCGACGTCTCCATCCTCGGCCACAGCTAATAGATATATTTAAGTACTTCAAAATTTCAGCCATACGTTCACCGCTGGACATATGCCTCCCCCATCGATCTCCAATAGGGCAGGTTGAAAGCGACCTGCATCCAGCGTTTCCCTGCGCTCTCTTAGGTCGTCTGTCCATCTTGTGGGTGGACGTCTTACGCTGCTTAAGTACTTACTGTGTCTTAATATTGCAGGGCAAGAAGCAATGGTCAATAAACCTCGACCACCGTCCGGTCGCGATGACCCTGATTCCCGTGTTACGGCTTGGAGTGACGCTCACAGCCGTGGCGCTGGCCTCCGGACATGTGCATCTCTACTCGGGCAAGGTTCAGGCCGACACAGTGTTTATTAGAGGTAATATAGTCCTTAGTGGAAGGTAATAAGGCACGAAAGCACATATTTGGGACCGTCCATTAATCACGTGATGTTTTTTTTATAGTATTTTGTAACCCCCCCCCCTCCCCCTTGGTGATATGTGGTGAGGTTTAAGACTAAACCCTCCCCACCCAAAATCACGTGTGGTTTTTAATACTAAAAAGAATCTTAATTATTTAAATATTATCTTTAAATCCAGGTATAAAGTACCTACAATATAATTTTATTCTGGAATTAAGGTCCATGACAAAAATGTTGCAGGTTGTTTTTGATTGGCAAAGTCACGCTACACGCCGGTTTTCGGTTTAGAAATCGCGCGTTTGACGAAAAAATAAATACACGTGATATCTTAGTACACCCCCCCTCCCCCCTTGTGATATTTCGTGATTTTTGCAAACCCCTCCCCCCCCTTTCAAGCCTCACGTGATTAATAGACGGTCCCTTTACAACCTAGGGCTTCATCTTAAGGCTCAACGCCTCAGATCAGCAAAGAGAGATTACGCCTTAGTGCAATGGGGATTGTCCAAATTTTCTGACCTTATCATCATCATCATCATCAGCCAGAAGACGTGCACTACTGAACATAGGCCTCCCCCTTTAACCTCCACACTGAACGACAGCCTTCCTTTTGCATCCACTTGATGCCAGCGACTCTCACAATTTCGTCGGTCCATCTAGTGGGAGGCCTACCTACGCTGCGTCTTCCGGTTCGTGGTCTCCACTCAAGAACCTTTCTTCACCATCGGTTATCGGTTCTTCGAGCAATGCGGCCTTTCCATTGACTTCAACGCGAATATCCACGTTCTAGATTCTATCGCGCAAAGAAACTCCGAGCATAGCTCTCTCCATTGCCCGCTTTGTGACTGAGTTTTTCCAAAAGGCTAACAGTTAAGGACCACGTCTCAGTACCATATGTCATCTATGGCGACACACCTGCAAAAATTTATAATTATTTTATTCCTTCCAGATGTGGTGTCAGTCATGAAGTTTGGACAGCTGGGCCAAGAGGAACACGTGCTCATTATTGTCACAGGAAGTAAGTTTTAAGACTACCAGCTCAAGTAACCGATTGATCTCAATAGATCAACAAAGTTCGATGAAAGCAACTGTCCGGTCAGTTTTTCGATGGATGACCGCTAAGTTTTTTGGCGATGTAACCTTTTTGAAACACTAAATATTTTATAGAGCCCTAAAATAAGAAAACCTGGTATTACGTTTATTCTTATACAAAAATAGGTACTCGTACTTTACATAACATTACAGAGCCCTGATTCTGTAACTACAAACACGCACGTAAAGCGCCGTGTTTAGCTTACCTCTAAAAGTTGGTCTCTTTATTCTTATGGAATAAAGTCTAAATTTTAGAAGGTTCACTTAAGTCAACCTTCTAAAATTTAAAAACGCGCCGCGTTAATTGCGTCTTAAAGTTACGGAATCAGGGCCCTGTTTGTACTATAAGATGACAAAACTATTTTTTTTTAACCAACTGTTACATTGTTTCTTTTTTTACTTAAGAGCTTCTTATACCAAATTTGACGATTTTAAATCATTTTTTTTCAGTTAAATTACAATATTTGCGCTGGAAAAAAATACATGTCACAGATACATCTGTGTTAGAGTCTGTGATTTGGTTCAAAACACGATAGAATAAACTTTCCTCGATCAAAAAAAAATCTGAAACAAAGTCGATTCAGTTTATTTTTTTCGTTTTATGCTCTAATGAAAGCTCGTAACAACCTGTAAATTGCATGTACTGAAAGGCAATTTTATTCAATTTTTTTTTATTTGGATAGAATTTTGATAGTGAATAGTTTCGTTTTTTAGTGAAATTAAAAGCGTAAAAAGGTCCCGAGAATTTGCGCGCGCCGCGTTCAGTGCCGCGCCAGGTCGTTGTTGCACTCCCCCCGTCGTGTCGTTGCACTCCCCCCGCGAGCGTCCTGATACTAGCGTGGCAATATACATTGTCGCTATAACTTGGCGGGGGCTGAGGGAGCGTTTTGTTGCCTACGCGACTCGGATAGCCGGCCGTTAATATCATAGACCCTAGTTATAGAACTACGAAGCCCTCACTGAGTCCCTACGGAGCCTCGGGGCTTCGCTGAGCACACAGAGAATGCTTTAATCCATAATGATTGAACCATTTACTTTCCAGGTGGTAACCTAATGTTAAAGATCTTAAAGCGCACGGCTGATTTCAACGCGCACACGGCGGGAGTGGAAACATCGAACAACGCAGCTCTCGGACAAAAACCCTGGCTCATACCTAAGAAGTCAAAACTTTTTATAGAGCAGTCTGTAAGGGAGAGAGAGAATGCTGTAGGTGAGTAGTGCTTCTCTGTCTAGCGTTCATGGTAAAGATCTTATAAGACCAGTTTGAAACCCTAGCCCATGACGTTTGGTCAAGGGTCTATTTCACGATGGGTGTCAATAGGATTATGGGACCCTATTACTGAGCTTATGGCGTATCTCCGGCCGTCCTTTTTTAAAATCTAATAATAGGCTTGCGTTTGACCGCCAACTCGCCAAATGTAAAGTGACGATGCGGTCTACGATGGAGCACGCTTGCCTAGAAGAAACCGATATACTCGTGATTTGAAGACACCCAGATTGTAACTATCGGGGAACACCCATTCAACCAGCGCATTCCACAAACTAGCAGTACGCATAATAAAAGTGGAATCAAAGCGCTTCGTACGGGTTTTCGGAATAAAGCGGTGTCTATTTTTTGTGCCCGCTCTGGCATTCCGATAGAAAAATGGGCAGCAGGCCTAGCATGGGCTGTGGATAAATTGTCTTTCCACTGTTTTTATCCACGCCTAGACGCGACAAAGCTAGAATATGGATACGTTTGTCTTTTTCTCGCGGGATAAAAACGGTGGAAAGACAATTTGTCCACGGCCCGTGCTAGGCCTGCTGGAGGGAATTAAATCATGCAGATCCGATGCACACTCTCCGAAATGTATTAGATAAAAAACCGATAGACTAGCAACTTTACGCCGATGCTCAAGACTAAGGAGCTTAGTCTGAACCAGGCATTCGTTGCTGATGAGTCTCTTGGCACGTTTCTCAATAGACTAACGCGCCAAGCTGATACTTAGCTGATCATTATTTTCTTCTAAGGGCTGTATATATACGGGGTGTAAGGGGAACACTCTCGAAGCCAAAAGAAGGTAATTGTACTCATCATTATGAACAACTTTTACTATGGGATCAGCCCTGAAATCCCGAAAAAATATTCAGCTGTTCCATACATTTTGTCGAGTGTCAATGACCGTGCCAATGAACTTTTCATCATCGTCATCATCACCATTTTTCATCAAAGCGCTGGTGAAACCGCGGGGTGCAGCTAGTAAAAAATAATTAGGACACATGCCTATTATCTATACCCTAATAACATAATCTGCAAGTATCAACAGATTTGCGCAGCTTTATAAAAATGCATTATCCGATGATAACATGGAGTCCTTTATCACCCTATAAAGTTTTACTGTTAGTGTTATCGCATCACCATCAGTGATTATTACATTTGGCACTGATAGGATTATACTACCTACATGGATGACGACATTGTAACCATGTCCCCCTCTCTCTCTCTCGTATCTTTTGTTTTTATTAACTTTTAATTAACAATTTAATAAATAAATAAATAAAAACCATATGTGGCAAACAAGTAGACGGGCTGCCTGATGGTAAGCAGTCACCGTCGCCTATGGATACTTTTAACACCAGAGGCGTCACAAATGCGTTGCTGACCCTTTAGGACTTTTTTCTCGTTTAATTATTATTCATATACATTTATTTTCTGTCTTAAATTTAGGTTTTTTTTACAATAAATATATAAAAACAAAATATTATAAAAAAAACTAAACCTAGAGTGCCGCCGGCAGCGGGGCAGGGTCCAAGCTACCGGTGGTTAGGGCTGCAGAGTGAGGAACCTCTAAAATAATAATAATTATTATTATTATTTTAACTCTTCTTTGAAGAACCCCATGTTGTAGCTTCTCGGAAACACCGTGGGAGGTAGCTCATTCGACATTTTGCAGGTGTGAAGCAAGAAGGATCGTGTGAATAGCACAGTGTGCTATTTACACTGATCTATGATGTGTGGATGGCCTTCAGGCGGTGGCGGCTAGTGCGGTGGTAAAACATGTAATGGTTACAATCTGGGTGTCTTCAAATCACGAGTGAATCGGTTTCTTCTAGGCAAGCGTGCTCCAACGTAGACCGCATCATCGCTTAGCATCAGGCGTAATGGTGGTCAAACGCAAACTATTATTTATAAAAAAAAAAAAAAAAACGCCACGCCGGCATCAGATCAAACAGTTCTTCAGAACGCCCCCATTGTAATGCGAAAGTCCAGGGGCCTTACGGACAACTGCTATTGCGGCACTTAATCCGGCGGACCGGCGCTGCTGGAAAATCACGCGACCGCAAACCGTATTACGTTCTCGTGATTTTCCATGCCTGGATGTCTTACTTAACTTACTTCTAATAGTTGTATCGTTTTGAAACTTAATTTGGACGACAATACAATAATTTGGTACGATTGACCTGATGTGATGATTGAGCCAGGATGTGGATAGTGGAACACTTCAGTGGTAAATCATACTGACAGAGCCATCTAGCGGGAAACACGCCAACCATTATGCCGCATGAGTCTAGCAGCTAATATAATGTCCACTATACTGATTGCCCACACTTGAACATGATTAAAAAGATTTAAAAGTATACCATCATTATTTCCCTCGAAAATACATAAGTTTAGGAAAATAAGTTTTAACATCAGGCGAGATGGCGACCAAGCGCAAGCCTATCTATACTTGTATACTAATATTATAAAGAGGAAAGATTTGTATGTAAGTATGTTTGTAACGAATAGGCTCAAAAAATACTGGATTGATTTAAAAAATTCTTTCACCATTTGAATGCTACGTTATCACTGATTAATAAAGACTATTTTAATAGGCTATATAACTATACCCGTGCGGAGCCGGGGCGGACCGCTAGTCTATTATAAAAAATAAAAATAAAATGCAATCACACATGATTTTCTCAGCCTTATCTATCTATACGTATCATTTGGTATTTACTACTTTACAAAGAGCTGGGTATCCTGACGTTACCTTCCATTTTGATTTATCAAGTGGCAGTGTACGTCAGGGTAAACCTGGATGCGTACGCGGAGCGCGGCTCTAAGCACGAGTACCCGACTCGCGGTAGGCATAAGTTGTTGTCCATTCCGCGATCCTCGGTGAAGTCCTCTAAGTTAACACATGTCATGGGTCCCACCGTGTACAATCACCTGCCAGACGACGTCACTGCAGCCGTCAGCCTGTACGCCTTTAAGTCACGTGTCAAAAAATGGCTGATCGAGCAATCTTTCTACACATTTGACGAATTTTATAAATGTATAATTTAATTTTTAATTTTGTATTTAATGGATTTTATTACATTAACTGTAATTTTTATTTTATAACCGATTTAATTTTTTATTATTTAAATAATTAATCAAATTTTTTTATTTTAGTCTAAATTATTATTGTTTTATCTAATTTATTATTTGAATGATATAATTTATTATTTGATTAGTTTGACATGTAAAATAACATTTTATTAATAAATGAATATGAATATGAATATTTTTCCTCAACAATACGTATTTATTTATAATGAAAAGTATGTATGTTCCCATGGACTCCAAAACGGCTAGATCGATTTTGACGGGACTTTCACTGGCAGATAGCAGATATTATAGTCCACGCGGCTAAAACCGCGGCGCGCAGCTCATCTTCATCATCAGCCAGAAGACGTCCACTGCTGAACATAGGCCTCCCCCTTTAACCTCCACACTGAACGACAGTCTGCCTTTTGCATCCACTGGATGCATGCGACTCACTATGTCGCCGGTCCATCTAGTGGGATCAGAGTAGGTAGGCCACCTACGCTGCGTCTTCGCGCTCAGCTAGTTTATTGTAATACCTGTTAATATTTCAGCAATGCACTCGTTGTTTCAATACTCGCTGGGCAGACTGCGGCTGACGGCTGCGCGGGCGCTCCTGGAGGCGCACGTCAGCTCCGACAACTCGGTGGGCGCCGGGGACATGGAGTCTCTCAGACTCACTGCTGAGGTAACAAGCAACTTTTTTATCGTGGATGAGTCCGCGTTTCACCACCAACTCGCCTGTTGGTAAGCGACGATGGAAGCTCTCAGGAAACAAGGTACATCATAGGTTTTACCTATGGACTCAAATAACAAACTTCATCACGGAAACTTTAAAAAAAATGTGTTTAACATACAATTAGGTGGGCAGTTACAGGGGGACCCAATTCACCCACCCATGGATATTAGAAAAATTACACCTTAAAACCTATTAAAAAGTAGAAAAATAAAATTTTGCCTACAAAAATAAAATAAAAATTATACATAATAATAACAAAATGAAACAGACAAAAAAAATGTAACATATCTACTATTTATAACACTTACAGCCCTTATTTTAGATGGTTCTGTAATTGTTCCTTAATCTATACTAATATTATAAAGAGGAAAGATTTGATTGTTTGTTTGTTTGCATTGAATAGGCTCCGAAACTACTAAACCGATTTGAAAAAAAATTTCACTGACGGGAAGTTACACTATCCCCGGGTGACATAGGCTATACCCGTGCGAAGCTGGGGCGGACCGCTAGTATTATTATAAACATCCATTGTCACTCTGCGAACCTCTGCCTCCGTACAATGAAACAAATCTAGATCCAAGCGCTGGGCCAGCAGGTCGTTGAACGTGCTCAGCGCTCTCGGCACCGGCGCCCGCCTACCGTACTCCGTTCTGCACCAGGGAACCCGGAACAAGTTGCGCTGCCGAGCTGCCAAATATTTGGTAGAGACCGCCAAACTTAACCGCTCGAGCACAGACGGAACACTCATACGGCCAGTTATAATCCGCCATATGTACAGTATCAGGGACAACGCTCGTCTTTCCTCCAGGGTATAATACTGTAGTCCAGCATCCCAATGACAAAATCACTGGGATACAAAAAAGGGAATCCGAATACCCGTACCGCTTGTGATAAAGCCACCTTAAAAACTTTCTTTGCAGCTTTTCGACCATACCAATGTATTTGTCCTCGTAAGGGTTCCAGATTATCGCATCACTTGCTACGGAAAAATGCATTGTACGGCCTTATTAGCTGGAATGCTATTCAAATGACGAGCCTGACGCATAACGAATCCTAGTGTTCTAAAAGCCAATGTGCAAACTAAAAGTTAAGTCACCGCTTAAAAGAACCCCGAGATCCCTCACTGTGTCCGTTCTTGGTTAGACGATGTCCCCGAGACTGTACTGAACTGTTAAGGGGGTTTTAGCTTCGGTGAACGTAATCACAGAGCATTTGCTCACGTTGAAGAAAAGCTTATTGCGTTCACACCAACGTAGCAAACTGTCGATATCCTTCCGAAAAAGTAAGCTGTCTCCGCTGTAACGAATCCTCATGAACAGTTTCAGATCATCAGCAAATAACAAACAGCAGGCTGTGCTGACGATCTCCGGCAAATCGTTTATCATTAACAAAAACTCCAATGGGCCTTGGCTCACTCCTGAGTACGTGTCGTACGGTTCAGTACTCTAGAAAGTTTTTGTAAAAGTACGTCATTGTCTACACTCTACAGTGTCAAATGCCTTCCGGAAGTCAAAATATGCTGCATCTACCTGCACTCCAGAATCTACTGCCTCCACGGTGTATGACCAAAAAGAGAGTAAATTCGTTACAGTTGAACGACCAGCCCGAAAACCATGCTGAGCATTAGTCAATTGACTCTCCACCTGCCTGCTTATCTGACACTGTAGAATTGACTCAAACAATTTACCGAACATCGACAACACCGCCACAGGTCTATAGTCGCTTACTTCGGATCCTGCATTTTTCGGTACCGAGACAACACGCGACAGCTTCCATACATCTGGATAAAATGCACTTTCATAGCATAGCCTAAACACATGATGCATTGGTTTGATCATCCGCGCTCCGCAATCCTTCACGACATACGGAGGGATGCCATTAGGACCTACCGATCTCTTAGGCTTTGCAGCGACTTCACTGCCAGCTCCACGTCTTCATACGATATCGTGGTGGTATGCGGCCACTTCCGCTACCCTTTGTCCTTACTTCATTGTTTGTTTGTTTTAAGTTATCATTGCTTCAAAGGACCTTTAGGACATTACCTACTTTAGTATAAGATAAGATCTCTGATATGGTGTTATTCTGCAGGTGGAAGGCCTGGGCCCGGTGTTCAGGGTGACGCTGATAATAGCGAACACGTCCGCTGATAAGGCCGTCATCGGACTTGCCATCCTGTTTCACGTGCACACGATCAATTACAAAGTCTCCAACCCGTACATAAAGGTGAGTACACAAAGTATACCCACCTGTTAGATAAGGTATGTGCACACCAAAGTACACGATAAAATCCCACTAATATTATAAATGCAAAAGTTTGTGTATATAAATGTTTGTTACCACGTGCCTCCGTAACTACTAAACCGATTTTGATGACATTTTGAATGTAGATAGTTTAGGTTCTGGAATAACGCATAGGCTATTCTTTTTTCCAATATGGTTTTATCTGATGTTGTTTGCTATATCTCGAAGGTGGTCACAGAAAACACTCCACCCCTAATGGCGGAAATTTAGAGCATGAATTCTACTTTGTAATGTCCGTTTTTTTTTTGGATATACGTATTAATTATTCTCTAGTACCAGTAGTTAAGGCAGGCAGTTCAGTGTGGATATTAGCCTATGTTCAACAGTGGACGTCTTCTGGCTGATGATGACGATGATGAGCAGTAGTTAGTTTTTCTTTTTTATGCCATAGGTGGCAAACAAGCAGACGGGCCGCCTTATGGTAAGCAGTCACCGTCACCTATGGATACTTGTAACATCAGAGGCATTACAAATACGTTGCCGACTCAAACTCCATTAAATCGCATTTGAAGAACTCCATGTTGTAGCTTCTAGGAAACACCGCAGAACTTGTTTGTCCGGTTGTCTGAACTAGTGCAACTTTTTAGTGGTAATGGTGTTAATTCTATTGTACCATTATCTAAACTAAACTAAATTTTACAGCTCTAAAATTGTTGCCATCCTTCTCACACATATTAAAATGAAAAGATAGGCAGATAGTTTTAGTCATAGTCATCCTGTCAGATTGGTTTAGTTTAGTGAGTGGTATGACAGAATCGACGTCAATATATCTATATTTCAGGTGCCGCTTCTTCCCCCTAACGGCAAACTCCAGTTCCCGACTAAAATCGAGGAAGTATTCGAAGATAACATCAACCCGGACGTATTTTTCCGTCCAGTGACCGGGCAGGCCAGCGACCGGTCGCTGGTGAAGATCCTCCTACTGAAGGAAGGCAAGAAACGCCCGGTGCTGGCAGCCACCGTGCAGATGCCCCCCACAGACCCTATGATGCTGCCGTTCGATAAAATACAGGCTAACGCGGCTGACAATGCCTGGGATAAAGAGATGGCATAGACTTTATAATAACGTTTCACTCATAACTGCCCACTAGGATTTTGTGTCGGGGATAAGGCCGTAGGCAGGGGGGGTCCAAACCAAAAGGTCCAAGGTCCCAACCCCCCTTGAATGTCTTAAATGTCTGAAATTTCTTAGCCAATTCATCATTTCAGCCGTAGGACTATAGTCGTCTAGTCGTCGTAGCCTATGTCCAGCAGTGGACACTGCTGGACATAGGCCTTCCCCATCGATCTCCAAAAGGGTCGGTTGGAAGCGGCCTGCATCCAGCGTTTCTCTGCGGTCTCTTTTAGGTCGTCTGTCCATCTTGTGGGTGGACGTCCTACGCTGCGCTTACCGGTCCGTGGTCTCTCTCCATTCCAGAACCTTTTGGGCCCCATCGGCGTGGTATTGGTATGTGCCCTGCCCACTGCCACTTCAACTTGCTAATCCGGTGGGCTATGTCGGGTCATTCGTTCGTCTACGGATCTCCTCATTTCTGATTCGATATCATTTTATACATAGATACTTTTTTATACAGCGTTCACCTCGAAATCTGTGAAGTGTATCTCTAGTCAACAGACATATTCGAGGATATCAACATTGTAAACAACTTTTACAATGTTTGATGGTTAGCGCAGTTATTATTTCTGGAAAGTACTAAGAGTAAATAAATTATTTGTATTTGTAAATCCGGTCTAGCCACACTGGTATAAGCCAGTTCAGATTGGTCTTTCCATGTGCTGCACCTTTAAAACTTAATACAATACCTGAACAGTATGTTTCAATTAAATTTCAATTCAATGGGACCAACACGGAAATCGCCAAAAAAACTGCTATTCCATACACTTTGTTGACTGTTAATGACATTTTTCTATGAAACAACTGATTTTTTATCGCGGTTTCAGGGTTAGTTCCATTGTAAAAGTTGTATCTAATAAGATTACAATGATAAACTCGAATATGTCCGTCGCGACAACTAAAGTAGCTAAAAGACGTCACGGACTTGGTTGGACAACCAAATCCACACGTCTGCTAGCTACTTTAAAGAACACTCTGTATACACCCGAAAAACATTACCCTCCGCTTAGGTTTCTCGGGTAAAAATAACATTGCATATTATGTACTATGCTATCTTATTTTTACCCGAGAGACCGGTAAAAATAACATAGCATAGTACATAATCATTTAAACTTATTTTATTGTTATAGTTTTAGGTACTAAAGTAATCTAGTTTTCATTTTGATGTGAAGATAATAAATAGATATTGTCCACACGTTATCGGTGATTTATCTCATTATTTGCAGAGTTCAATGTTATCCGGGTGACATTGGACTAATATTAGATTTGAATAGATACACTATCTAACGACATAAAAGGGCATCTAAAGAACAGTACTGGGGCCTTACGGACAACAGCTAATTGCGGCACCTAATCCGCTCAGTTAGAAAATCACGCGATCGTGAACCTTATCGCGCCCAGATACGGTTTGCGGTCGCGTGATTTTCCAACTGAGCGAATTAGGTGCCGCAATTAGCTGTTGTCCATAAGGCCCCAGTTTTGTAGGTGTCCGTTCGGTGCATGTTTTGGATTCTGTGATAATACCACAGAAGACTAAGCTTGTCCCTAGTATAATAGTACTATACTAGGGACAAGCCGGCCGAAAGGTTCTGGAATGGAGACCACGGACTGGTAAGCGCAGCGTAGGACGTCCACCCACAAGATGGACAGACGATCTAAAAGAAACCGCAGGGAAACGCTGGATGCAGCTCGCTTCCAACCTGCCCTATTGGAGATTGATGGGGGAGGCCTATGTCCAGCGAGGGACGTCCTATGGCTGAAATGATGATGATGATGATGACTAGGGAGAAAGGGGTTCGAAGATTTTAGTATGAAAGGTGGAATATGGGCAGCCCCCATCTTGAATTATTACGAAAATGTCTGAAACCTTTGTATATCAATAGAGGGTAACTATGTGATCAAATTTGAATGGCATTTTGTTGTAATATCGCCTGTTAAAAATATATATTGATTTTTGTGATATCTCTATAACCTTGGTTTTTATTTTTAAACGTTTAAGTGTATTTAATTTCACCCTTACATTATGACGAAATATATATATGTACAAATAAAACTTATCTTCAAACCCCTTAATACAAGTTATTGATAACTAACTTCATCCCGCGGTTTCCTTCTCTATCCTACAGGAACGGTATAATATTACGCCAAAAAAGTGCTCATGTATACCTATATATTAATCCAGGGTATAAGCTGCCTCTATAACAAATTTCATTTAGAATCATCGAGGGGGAGGGTCTTATCCTTTATTGACCATAAAAAATTGCTTTGTAGGTATAAATTTGCATTTTAACGTAATAACTATCTAGACGAAGGATCAAGGATATAATTTTACGCGTCATTACAAACAACTTTCACATTGGGTTTGGGACAATGACCTTATAAGCTCATAAGGGGAAGGTCGACATTGTCCCAATCTTGATATCGCGAAAAAATAATCAGCTGTTCCATACTTTTTAGACATTTGTCTATGGAACAACTGATTTATTCCCCCGATGCACAGACGCCTTATTATGGATGATTCGGATCGTGATCGCGATCGCGTGCCATCTCACTTACGCGCGTGGTGCGAGTAAATAGATGCGAACGGGACGGCATGCAATCTCGATCACGATCAAACTTCTATAATAAGGCCGCAGATTAGGTAGTAGATCTGGTGCCCCGATGTCAGGTTAGGGCCATACACAGAAAAGAGAAGTAAATAGAACGGAAATGAGAAGGAAAATCTGTCGCCAGCTATTATGACAGAATCTTGCTTGAACATTCTCATTAATGTCAACGCATCGAACTCCGCATCCTAAGAACTTGGACCTTACCTTTTTGGGTTACGTCTCAAAGTTCTTTGTCCACATCACAGCTGCTAACTGATTTCAAATAACTGACGTTTCGTTAATATGGGTGCAACTGGCTACAAAAAAAATCTTACAAAAATGCCTTGACAGCCGTTCTAATTTAAACATTTTTTTTTTCTTTTCTGTGGGTCCATACGACTTCTAGAAATTGCAATGATGCAGTTTTGGTCAGAGACTTCAACAAATAAGCTTGCAACAAAAGTTACTTTAACCGGCGCTATACTCAAAAGCTTGATAAATGTAATTAATTTCAAGGAATTACGGAATTACTCAATAAATTATGATAGTGTTCAGGATACCTATATCAGATACAAATTATCAGTGTTTATCGTTATACATACGTACTTACCTAGATTATGAGTAGGTACCTATAGGTGATAAGTATACTATGTAGTTAATTTATTATTAGAAATGTAATCATATTGAAATTAAACACTTTTAACTTACATCAATGCTTTTAACGGATTTCTAATAACCAACTTAGGGTATATATAAAATCCTTGCTAATAACTTGTACGTGCGTACAATATTTCAATGTACAAAGAGGTTTGATTATGTTTTTTACTGAAAAGAGGCGAATGAATAGAGGTCTGTTATTAGAATTTACAGACGAAAAAAAACGTATATTTTCCGATGGTTTCAAAATATGTGGAGATGTCACTGTACCAAGCACAAGTTCGGTCGTGCATGGAGTACTGCTCTCACCTTTGGGATGGATCAGCTAAGCACCAGCTTGGGGCGTTGGAGTCTATTGAGAAACGTGCCAAGTGACTCATCAGCAATGAATCCCTGGTTCAGACTAAGCTTCTTAGTCTCGAGCATCGGCGTAAAGTTGCTGGTCTATCGGTTTTTTATCGGATACATTTCGGAGAGTGTGCATCTGATCTGCATGATTTAATTCCTTCCTGCCCTTTTTTCTATCGGACCGCCAGGACGGGCACAAAAAATCGACATCGTTTTATGGTTGATATTCCGAGAACCCGTACGAAGCGCTATGATTCCACATTTATTGTGCGAACTGCTAGTCTGTGGAATTCGCTGCCTGAATGGGTTTTCCCCGTTAGTTACAATCTGGGTGTCTTCAAGTCGAGAGTGAATCGGTTTCTTCTAGGCAAGCGTGCTCCATCGTAGACCGCATCGTCGCTTAACATCAGGCGAGATGGCGACCAACCGCAAGACTATCTACTATAAAAAATAAAATAAAAAAAAAGATGGCTATGATTCGTAGTATGAGTTACACAGGGACGTTTCATAATTATTATGAAACGTCTTTGGATTTATATTACAAACCAAAAGCATTTTTTTTGTTGCTAGGCACCGTTTTAATGACTTTACCACCAACTCGCTAGTTGGTAAGCGAAGATGCGGTCGAAGATTATTTACCTTTCCACTCTGGCCCTGAAAAGGTCCAGATTATAACTGAGTTGATTCCTGTTTTAAAATCCATATACCCCACAAAAACCAGTAAGTAATCAAAGTACTTGGGTGTGAGGTTCTACAGATCATTTTTGACCCTCTCCTTTACCTACTTAGTAAAATTTTGGATTCATGAAATGAAAAAAAAAACACCACCTGTGAAAAGTTATAAAAACATTGACGTTAGACAGATGAGTCGAACAGACTATTTATAAAAAAAACTAAATAAATAATTTAAGTTAAAAGAAGTTATAGTAGGTAAGTACAAGTTCTAATTTTTGTTCGACATAAACTAACTAGAAAATAACATTTGTGACTTATATGATAGACTTTTTTTGTTGTTGCATACAATAAAAATGTATTATAAAGAGCAATTTAGTAATTACTTAGAATTGATGAAGCGCGTTTTTTCAGTTTTTTTTTCGTGGAGTAGGTAAGATTGAGACAAATTTTTGGAGTACTTTGGGAATAAAATACTCCACAGAGTTGTCGATGAGATAAAATCGAACTAAGATGGAACTATGTATGTATCTACAGGGCCGGTTTTAGCACTACCAGCCCAGCGCCCTGGGCGAAACTTCTATGGACAGCACAACCCGGTCTGCCATTCAAACCGAAAAAATCCGAAGAATAGTTAGATAGGATAGATATATAGATTTTTTATTTACCTGCGGCGCCCCTTTATAGGCGTCTACGGCGCCCCTTTTTATGTGCGGCGTGTATCTACTACGGCATTTCAGTAGTCAGGTTCGGGCCCCAACA
Source organism: Agriopis marginaria (assembly GCA_932305915.1). Taxonomy (NCBI): domain Eukaryota; kingdom Metazoa; phylum Arthropoda; class Insecta; order Lepidoptera; family Geometridae; genus Agriopis; species Agriopis marginaria. Next base: position 2,510,614 of record OW029919.1, read on the forward strand.
AAAAATGGAGGGCCCCCAAAAAACCAAAGGCCCTTCATATTGTGAAAATGAATTGAATTGTTATCTCTACATAGTATAAATTGAAGTCGCTTTCCGCGTCTGTCTGTATGTCTGTATGGCCGCTAACTTCTCCTAAACCACGCAACGGATTTTGATGCGGTTTTCACCATCAGTTAAATACATTTTCAAGGAAGGTTTATATATATAACTAGCGACCCGCCCCGGCTTTGCACGTAAATTAAACCCGTGCGAAGCCGGGTGGGCGGATCGCTAGTTATAAATAAATTGTACTTAATAGTAACATTACAAAAAAAGTTATACCTTTAATGTACCTACTCATGGTAGTACTTTTTATTGTTATTTGAGTCGATTTATGCATCAGTTACCCGTTTAATGTACCCGAATTTTTACCCGTCTCCTTAGACTGTAAGTACGGCAAGAATTTATTCGGTAATCAAGTAAGTTCACAGTGTTAAAAAAACAAACACCTGTTGAATTTATTAGGTACCTGGCAAGTGCCTTTATTTACTAAACAAAATACAAACTAAAACTACAAATACAGTTAGACTGCCCATAGACCGTTGAAGGTCTAAAGACAATCCAAATGCTCAAGCCCACTACCAGTTGGCAGCGTACCCAGCATGCTGGCGGCATTATCACTTTGAATGGCAATGCTTATGCGGTACCTAATTATATATTATTTATACATTACTACATTACTAAAATTTAGTTTTTATCTAACTAGATAAATAAAGAAACATGAGTAAGTGTGTGGAAGAGGTGTGCCTTTAGGAAAATTCTCCGTTTGCCAATTACTTATCGGGATCATGGCAAACACTTACTTGCGACCTATTTCGAAATTTTGATAAGATTTGCCAATGCAATGATAACAATAGCTGTTAAATTTGATAACTTATTTTAGGTTTCTAACTTGAGATAACGTCGAGACATTTGACAGAATGAATAAAAATATAAACATGGGCGAACTAGGTTTTAGTTGACGGGGGAAAATTTCATTAATTAATTTTCAAAGGGCAAAATAGAGAGAGAGAGAGCTGCACACCCTAAATGCAATCGGATCGTGTGGGCTTGTACTCACTAAAACCCAGCGGAAATTACATTTATATTAATTAGGCATAGTGCTATGGCATATGGCGGTGGTAATGTGGTTAATTTATTTAAAAAAAAACGAATCTAAAGATGTTACGGCCAGTTTAGTAAACCAATAAAAAAAATAGCACCATGCCTAAGCTATTTAGCAGCAACCACAGAGCTAAGATAATAAAATATAATATTTATATTTATGAAATAGTATGTCTATGTATAGGTAAGTACCTATATGTAGGTATCTATATCAGAGTGGAGCCTACATGTCTATGGTGAATTATGGAATGGTATCATTCCAAGACATTATTATAAGCTATATAATTCTGTGTATATGTTCTTACCTAATACTTATACAAACAACATGGTTTACCATGTATAACTATTTAGATGTTATGCAGGATCTTACATCTATACTAATATTATAAAGAGGAAAGATTTGATTGTTTGTTTGTTTGTTTGCATTGAATAGGCTCCGAAACTACTGAACCGATTTGAAAAATTCTTTCACTGACGGGAAGCTACACTATCCGCGGATGACATAGGCTATAATCTATACCCGTGCGAAGCTGGGGCGGACCGCTATTTTTAATATTTTATTATCATCTGACACTGTGTACATTATCATTTATGTGCAACATGGTAACGGATTAATATTTAATTTAATCAGAAAACCTATCTAATTAGCACACTATAGTTATGTTTCTTCTATGTGACATAATTTTTTTCGATCGCATCGTTATTTTGGTCAGTAAATCCTGATATCTAGGGGGGATTACGAAACATGATAACAACTCGAACTTTTTATTGTGTATATCTTTTTATGTTTATGAGTTTCATAGTAGGGCTCTGCCCAGCAGTTACAAATTAATAAGTTATAGTAGTTATTAATTTAATAATAGTAATTTACAGTGAGTTTCAATGGCTACGCATATCACGTGCAAGTTTACGTAGATATGTATGTAATTTATGTATACGTCAGCTTTTAAGTAATGAATGTACCTACGTAAAGTTACAGGAAAAACCACGCGCGAAATTGATCTTTGACATTTGTCTTGAAAATGCAATATTTTAGTTACGAACGACGTAACAGAAAAAACAAGCTCTACCAAACTGGTAAAGCATGTTAGTCATGATTTTTTACCCATTGATTAGTTTTTCTGATGCGACTTAGATAAGTCACATAATTATAATCACCTAATGCCTAGATTATTCAACTTCTTTCTTTTTAGGGTTCCGTACCTCAAAAGGAAAAAACGGAACCCTTATAGGATCACTTCGTTGTCCGTCTGTCCGTCTGTCTGTCCGTCTGTCCGTCTGTCTGTCCGTCTGTCAAGACCCTTTATCTCAAGAACGCGTAAAGGTATCAAGTTGAAATTTATAATAAATACTTGGGTCTACGGTTTCTTTCGGCTGTAAAAAAATAATAGTTGTAAGTTTACTCAATCAAAAGATATGAACGTTTATGTCGCATATTTTGCGATTTCACAGGTAAATCAAAACCTATAGGGTAGGTACTTTCCGTTGACCTAGAATCATGAAATTTTGCAAAAAGTAAGTTCACATAGCACATATATAGGAATAAATCCGAAAGTTACAAATTTGATGTTATATCATTTAAAAATAATTATTTTACTATTACAAACTTACATCTTGTAGTTGGAATGTATGGAAGAGCCTAATTGTCAACTACAAAGTTAAGTTTGTCTTTTAATATTTCAACTTCAGTTCGTTTTTAGGGTTCCGTACCCCAAATGGAAAAAAAACAGAACCCTTATAAGATCACTTTGTTGTCCGTCTGTCAAGACCCTTTTTCTTGTATCTTCGATATACAATGCGGCACTATTCATTCCTTTTTCGTTCACCACCTACAGATTTGGTTCAAATTTAAAACATAAGCAATTAATCAAATAACATTTTTATTTTTAACTTAAGTAATACTGCTATAGAAACTAACTACAATAAAATTTCAGCTATACTATAATTATAATTATCAGCTACACTATAATAATCTTATCTACTAATATTATAAATGCTAAAGTTTGTGTGTAAGTGTGTATATTTGGCTGAAGTCACCGCCGAAACTACTGCTCCGATTTAGATGAAATTTGGTATGGAGGTAGCATATTCCCTGAATTAACAGATTTCGATGAAATTTGGTATGAAGGTACCATATTCTTTGGATTATCACATGAGTTACTTTTTACCCCGAAAAAAAATTATGGTTCCTGTAGTATAACATCAATCACTCAACTCTGTGACTGTTTAACGGATTTCGATAAAATTTGGTATGGAGGTAGCATATTCCCTGGATTAAAACTAAGGCCAACCAACCAACCAAACCAACCAACAAAATGTAAGTTCCTGTAGGATAATTTCAATCATTCAACTCCGTAACTGTTTAACAGATTTAGCAAGCCGCAAGCGGCCCGCGAGGGTTAGTCAAGCACAAGTGACGTAAAATAAGAAAAAAAAACTTTCTGGGCCGCAAGTGGCCCGCGAGGGCGAGTGTCAAGCTCAAGTGACGTACAAAAAAGAAAAAAAAACTTTCTAGGTTGCGTGGTTCGCTGGGACGCAAGCGGCCCGCGAGGGCGAGTGTCAAGCACAAGTGACGTACAAAAAAGAAAAAAGAAAAAACTTTCTAGGTTGCGTGGTTCGCTGGGCCGCAAGCGGCCCGCGAAGGCAAGTGTCAAGCACAAGTGACTTACCAAAAAGAAAAAAAAAACTTTTTGAGGTTGCGCTGTTCGCAGGGCCGCAAGCGGCCCGCGAGGGCGAGTGTCAAGCACAAGTGACGTACAAAAAAGAAAAAAGAAAAAACTTTCTAGGTTGCGTGGTTCGCTGGGCCGCAAGCGGCCCGCGAAGGCAAGTGTCAAGCACAAGTAACTTACCAAATAGAGAAAAAAAACTTTCTAGGTCGCGTGGTTCGCTGGGCCGCAAGCGGCCCGCGAGGGCGAGTGTCAAGCACAAGTGACGTACAAAAAAGAAAAAAAAAACTTTCTAGGTTGCGTGGTTCGCTGGGCCGCAAGCGGCCCGCGAGGGCGAGTGTCAAGCACAAGTGACTTACCAAAAAGAAAAAAACAAACTTTTTGAGGTTGCGCTGTTCGCAGGGCCGCAAGCGGCCCGCGAGGGCGAGTGTCAAACACAAGTGACGTACAAAAAAAGAAAAAAAAAACTTTCTAGGTTGCGTGGTTCGCTGGGCCGCAAGCGGCCCGCGAGGGCGAGTGTCAAGCACAAGTGACTAACCAAAAAGAAAAAAAAACTTTCTAGGTTGCGTGGTTCGCTGGGCCGCAAGCGCCCCGCGATGGCGAGTGTCAAGCACAAGTGACGTAGAAAAAAGAAAAAAAAAAACTTTCTAGGTTGCGTGGTTCGCTGGGCCGCAAGCGGCCCGAGAGGGCGAGTGTCAAGCACAAGTGACTTACCAAAAAGAAAAAAAAAACTTTTTGAGGTCGCGTGGTTCGCTGGGCCACAAGCGGCCCGCGAGGGCGAATGTCAAGCACAAGTGACGTACAAAAAAGAAAAAAAAAAAAACTTTCTAGGTTGCGTGGTTCGCTGGGCCGCAAGCGGCCCGCGAGGGCGAGTGTCAAGCACAAGTGACTTACCAAAAAGAAAAAAAAAACTTTTTGAGGTCGCGCGGTTCGCTGGGCCGCAAGCGGCCCGCGAGGGCGAGTGTCAAGCACAAGTGACGTACAAAAAAGAAAAAAAAAACTTTCTAGGTTGCGTGGTTCGCTGGGCCGCAAGCGGCCCGCGAGGGCGAGTGTCAAGCACAAGTGACGTACAAAAAAGAAAAAAAAAAAAACTTTCTAGGTTGCCTGGTTCGCTGGGCCGCAAGCGGCCCGCGAGGGCGAGTGTCAAGCACAAGTGACTTACCAAAAAGAAAAAAAAAACTTTTTGAGGTCGCGCGGTTCGCTGGGCCGCAAGCGGCCCGCGAGGGCGAGTGTCAAGCACAAGTGACGTACAAAAAAGAAAAAAAAACTTTCTAGGTTGCGTGGTTCGCTGGGCCGCAAGCGGCCCGCGAGGGCGAGTGTCAAGCACAAGTGACGTACAAAATAGAAAAAAAAAACTTTCTAGGTTGCGTGGTTCGCTGGGCCGCAAGCGGCCCGCGAGGGCGAGTGTCAAGCACAAGTGACGTACCAAAAAGAAAAAATAAACTTTCTAGGTCGCGCCAGGAATTTAACTTTAGATCTCCTGCTCATAAAGCACCGTGTACCAACCGACCATCAATATCCAGGATGAAATACATAAAACGTATTTAGTAGCATCCTAAAATAAAGCTTTTTGCTTAGTACTTCATAATTTTTCCCTAGAACAACACGGGCAAAGCCGCGGGCGGAAGCTAGTAGTTACATAAAACGTATTCAGTAGCGTCCTAAAATAAAAGCTTTTTGCAGAGAACTCCTTAGTTTTTCCCTTGAATAACGCGGGCGAAGCCGCAGGCGGAAGCTAGTTGTAATATATGTTTTTGGGATACTTAATCGGAAAAACGGAATTAGTCTTCGATGGGCGAACTATTGAACTTATAATACTTGGACAAGTTTGTACGGAACCCTCGGTGCGCGAGTCCATCTCGCGCTTGGCCGGTTTTTTTTCTTTGTAAAACCAGTTTAATAATAATATTAAAATAATCCACTTGATTGTAAAATTTGTTTTGTACATTATTTATACGAAGATATACTTATTGCATTAACTTGCCGCTGAGTCGTCAAAAATAATTTAAAAAAATTTCAGACAAAATAGAAAGTTGACAACCCTATCGAAGTGTCCAAAATTCTTCGATCGCCGCGGAAATTTAACGAGACAGCCGCAAGAAAAATATTCAGTACACTCTACGATCTCGATCTAGCTTCTACCTGGGTGGTAAGTGCTTACTACTTTTTACTAGTTATTTGTACCTTATTAACTAACAATATTTTACTTGTTGTTTATTGTCATTCTTGTTTCTGTGAAATGTATGTACCTACACTCTGTTCAATTTTAGAAGTTTTGCATCGACTAGTTTTTCAAGCTTTTCAATTAAAATCTCTTTTATAACTTCATTGAAATACTGTACCAAGCCTGTCTTAAAGTTTGATACATCTGTATGCATTATTATCAAATACTTTTCTATAAAGTGACTAAAGTTTACGCAAAAGCTCATTCTGTCAAAGCTGTCATGAGGTTCATTTATAAAACTGTTATAATAGTGTTACAGTGTGTTTATATAATAGTTTGGTTAATAGACATGTATCCCATGATTTCAATGTTTAGTTTCGTAATATAATAGGCCAGGACCTGCAGGTCAGTGGTGGATTAATTATGAGGTAAAAGGCTACGCGTAGTACCCAAAATAGTGGTTATTGTTATACCTCATGGGAAAACTATAAGCACCCACTATGGGCATAGGCTATAAGAGTAGGAGATGGTAGATTTCTAGGATAGTGGTTGGAAGAATTCGAAACATCTCAAGATCAATTTGTCTCAAGCGTATCTTGGGAGTACTTTTGCACATTGCCAGGAAAGACAGTGACAACCTAGAAAAGCTTATAGTCACAGGCAAAGTTGATGCCGCAGCCCGACGCGTTGGTTCAACCAGTTTTGCACCACCTTAGACACATCAGTGTACGTCTACGATGCGCTGCTAGTCGCCGAGGATAGACGAAGGTTTAAGTAGTGACTGATGGGAAGTGGGGATTACATTATGTGTCATGAACTTAAGACATGAGAAACATGACGAGACCCAAACAAAGTAGGTAGTTTGTTTGGTAGCCGATGATAGCTATGATGTATGTTAACCTAGAATAGCAATTAATGCAAGATTTTAAAAGATGAAGTACATGCAATAACGCCATGTGCCACAGAAAAAAAAAGTTTGTCTTTCAGGCTTATGTCAAATAAATAATTGTTTGTTATCGATCACGTTATCTGTCACCCGTATCGGCTAATTAACAAAAGATGTTACAATCAACAAAATATTCCATTGATTACATTTTGTTAATGCTGATTGTATTACGATGTAAACACAAAAACTGCATCACCTTTGAATGCACATAATTATATATATATTTAACAAATAACCTAAATATGAGTTGAAAATGTTTAAACCCCACCGATAAAAGAGCTAATAATCTTCTGAACAGATTTTCTTGAATCATGGCTAAGAACACTCGATCATATCACCTTTCAAACAAACAAAACAACTAAATTAAAGAAGGAGTTACGATGCCACAGACAGACACAGAATATACACATGTTAAACTTATAAAACCTCTCTGTTTGCGTCGGGGGTTAAACATATTTTAATGGGAGCCTTAGGATCTTCTTCTTAGTCTACTTTTTTCCATCCATGATAATACACACTAGATCTTGGCTTGCCTTCATTAAGCTTAGACGGTATAGATTTGTCGGTACATACAATATATTTAAAGATGTAGTAGAAGGTAGGTACAATAGATTCAAAATTATGATAACTTCAAAGGTCTTTTTACCTTTAAATTGGCAAGTTGGTAGACAAACGCAACTCAATCTACATAAAAAAAATTATGTACGTACTCCTAACGTCCCTACTCGACATCACCAGTAGTATTATGATGGAAATTGGTATGGGCAACAGAATTTAGGGGGCGGTGACGGATGGTAGACATAGTGACATACCTACCATAAACATAAAAACATAAATCAAGATGAGCTAGATTTTGTACATAGGTAGGTATTCGACTGACGGCCATTAAAATATTGCTATAGTGGTCATAGAATTTAGGATATCGATGTTTGTTCTAGCTTTGTATAGATGGAAGCATTTATTCATTGTATGCATTATATTGTTCTATTGTAACTAGGTACTTGGTCATCAAGTTTGAGCTACTAGTGGGGATTATGGGAATTAAATTTTTTTCCTGAAAGGTGGATGGGTGATATACATAGTGCTTCATCTCTGTATTATGGCCTTATGGCATAGAATAGAAAGTTTATCATAAATTAATTTTAGCGGATATTTAACGTGACTACGTGAAACCATGGGCCAGTGGGGATCGGGAGCCAAAAACCTTTTCAAAGATTTGTTATCACGTCTGGTCGATGCAACTTGTGACCAATATGCCTCTACTTTCCTCAAAGGGTGAGCATACAACTTGGTGATGCAGTCTGCATTTTGGGAACAATTCCCACTGGTAGCGGTTTAAAAGATTAGTTTTTTTGTAGTTTTTTCTTGTACCTAGCTACATATGTTACATATATTTACAGGTATGTATGTTTCGTCATTGCAATAATACGTGAGTTTACGTGATATGAAACACCTAAATCAGAGAGTTTGAATGAGTCACTTATGTATGCGTGATTGATTAAAGTAGGTACTATTTCATTGATTTGATCAAAGTTGTGTGGTCAACGACGCGGCGTCAAATTTAGACCGAGATGTGATGGACAAATTTACGTTACTCACATATATATATAAAATATATTATATGGTTTAGCAACAGATAAGTATTATATATAAGTATTTTATAGTATGGAAATCAAAGATAAGGTAGTAGATAACTAATACATTTTATTCATATAGATACTAGCATAGAATAATATATAATTTTTCAATGATACTAGAGTACGTGGAAATTTTCACCAACATTGTAATGTGGCAGTCCAAATATCGGATTGCTGTCTTTCTTGCACTCAAAACAAGAAAGTATCTTCGTCAAAATACCGATACCGGCGTTGTACTAGCATCAGTCAGTATTTTGTATGTAAATATATAGTTTTCAATAATAACAAGATTCTCCATTGTCTCCCAGACTACTTTTATTTACGAAAAATATTTTACTACGATCAGATTATGAATAACGTGATGTCTGGCAGATAACAGTAAAAATTCCTTTACATATATAAATAGTTCTTTTAATGTTTTTATGCATAACAAATTGTGATCTAAATAGTGAACAGTAAGTGTCATTGTTTATTTTAAAGTAGTTTTTTTGTTTTCTTTAATTATTATTATATGTGTAGTTATCTAAAAAAGCGATTTGAAAGTGGAATAAAAAATAGCCTGTCTAAGTATTAAGTTTATAAATGTGTATTCCAAAAAAATATTCAGGGAAAAAGGACGAATAGAAAAAGATACCTAGAATAAAATTTTGTTTTCGAATTTACGACGTTATAGTTTTGGGGCCCCTCTAAATTCCCGGAGGTACCTATTTGAAGGCCCGCCCTCCGCCTTGAGTGGGTCCCTGACTCATGGGTGGGTTCTCTGCATTTGTGAAATTCGTGATTACGTGTATGGTACCTACGTGTACGTAAATGTGACGTACTTATTGGAGTTATTGGTAGTTCAGTAGGTAGGTATACCATGTACCTACTTACTATTTATTTAGTCTTTTTTTATGGAACAATTTTTTTTCCTGATTTCATGTAGGTAGCCCAGTAGAAATCGACACAAAAAGGCTAAAATAGTAAAGCGTGATGTAGTTCTGTTTTTTTTAGTATGTTGTATAGACTAGTTAGGGTAGTATAAATATTCTTTGCAACTTCGAATAACTTGTACTCGCTGCGCACCACGCGAAAATTTTCTCATTTTTTTTTCTCTTTTTGGTCTAAAAGTCATAAACTATGCGTTTTTTAACAATAATGTTTCGGTATGTTTTAAAGTTAATTAAAAAGCAGCTCTATAAACCGTATAGGGATATGACCAAGCTATGGTCCTTCGAAGATGATTGATTTTCCCGAAAAATACTAAATTTTAAGTTTTCCGGACGTGACCATTGGCACATTTAGAATTTTCTGTTCTTAATTTTTGAGAGCATTTTGTCGTCGCACTTCTTGGGCATTTGCCAGTGTCAAGTATTGAAGTATTTTCAAGTTTTAGCTAAATATAGTCAAATAAGTCAGAGTCAAGCAAAGTACCTACTTAAGTCATGGTCTAGTCAAACTCATGCCCCGGTAAAGAGGTGAAGACTTTACATTTTATTTTGGTCGCAGAGGCAAAGAATACGAGCCGACATGTTTTTTTCACTTTGTGGGCGCCAAAAACTCCCAAACAAATGATTAGAATTCCACATTTGGCGTTCATATTGATTTACTACATCTAATTTACTATAACCACAGCCATAACTGCTAAATACCAAACTAATTATCGTCACATTGTCCTGCAGGCCTAGCATGGGCTGTGGATAAACTGTCTTTCCACCGTTTTTATCCACGCCTAGACGCGACAAAGCTAGAATATGGATACGTGTCTTTTTCTCGGGGGATAAAAACGGTGGAAAGACAATTTGTCCACGACCCGTGCTAGGCCTGCTGTGGGTGAAGTAGAATATTCGCTACCTATCTAAATACGCATCGAATTTCATATAAATTTTGGATGGAAATCGATACGTAACTATTATATTTTACGCGTATAGGTATATAGCGAAAATTCGTACTTCGCCCACTGAAATCAATAAATCTGTGTCAATTTTTCTAATTTGTTCTTTCTTAATTGTTACAGATCTCATCTTATATCTAAATCATCATGTCTCTGGACGAGGTAAATTTAATTTAGTTGAAATAATTATAGTTTTAGGGTATTTACGAACGGTAGCGCTAACCTCAGTTAAAACTTGTCAAGTCAAATTGACTAAAAAGTAAAAACTACTGGTGTCCTTAAAATGTAAAGATCACCTCAAAGTTATCGTTATCTTTTATCAAAAAGTTTGTTGGAAAACTTGGAAACCATATCTTACTCGTATATCGCTAAGCTGTTTGTTGCATTTGCTATCGTACATTTGGTCTGCTATCTCTAGATAGGTACAATGCTATTGGAACGTGGCGTTTAATTACTCTAATCAATAACGTTTTGATTTGACAAGCTTATAATTTCCCAATATATTTCCAAAGTAGGTAACTATCTACTTCTTGCATTGAATAACTAAGAACAACACAAATGTAGTAGTAATTTAATTAAAGTTATATGATTATTTACGGCATATTTACCGTGGTAAGGTTGTGGAATGAGCTCCCAATATTTCGGCGCAGTTACATGCACCATGTTCACGGGAAGAAGGAATGCTTGCACGAACAGTTAAAAAGTTAGGTGCAGACAACGATTAACGATCTACCCTCCTTTTTAGTATTCGTCTTTCTTTTTTTATCATATAAAACTTTAGTGAACAATCGTGATAGTAATTTAATTATTTTTAAATAGTTTATTCTAAGGAGTAAATTCTTTAAAAATCTTCAGAATCAAACTTTGGGGTCTTTGGGCAAATTCTTTACCCATAACGTAATGGAGAAGATGCGTGTGGGGTAAGACGTTGTCTGGTAGTATGTATGTTTGTATTGTTTGTGATACCATTTTTATAAAACAGCTGCGGCGTTATTACAGAAGTTTGATCGTGATCGAGATTGCATGCCGTCCCGTTCGCATCTACTTACTCGCACCACGTGCGTAAGTGAGATGGCACGCGATCGCGATCACGATACGAATCATTCATAATAACACATCTGGACCAATTTGAATGCTGTTTTTATTATTACTTATTTTAAAGTAGGGGTAGGTGTCATTTTGGTCGTTCTTAGCAATCACAGAAAAGAGAAGAAATTTTCTCTTCTGTGTGCTAAATCTTGATCAAAATCTGTCAAACGATGGAAGTACTACATAACACGGAAGTACCTATTCCGTGCTCCGTATTCGTTGAGGGCTTTTTAAATTTTAATTTAAGCGTTGGTACCTACTTGTATCTTGAAAATGCATAAGGTTTTTTTATTCATTTAATTGCGTTGCGTTTGACCGCCAACTCGCCTGATGTAAAGCGATGATGCTGTCTACGGTGGAGCACGCTTACCTAGAAGAAACCGATTCACTCTTGATTTGAAGACACCCAGATTGTAACTATCGGGGAACACCCATTCAAGCAGCGCATTCCACAGACTAGCAGTTCGCATAATAAAAGTGGAATCAAAGCGCTTCGTACATGTTTTCCTAATATCAACCATAAAGCGGTGTCGATTTTTGTGCCCGCTGCCTCAGCTGGCCAGGTTGCTTTACCCCAATTACTTTTATGTTGCAGCAATTCAAATCGGTCTCCGACAAGGTCAGGAACTGGAAGACCAAGCCCAGCGACAACGAGAACCTGGCTCTGTACTCCCTGTACAAACAGGCCGTCACCGGCGATGTGAACATTGGTAACTAGTTATCCTTATACTTACCGAGTCCAAACATTTCAACATTTTCCATATCATGATGAAAATACTCAGTTATTACATATTTTCTGAACGGATACTTTGTTTCCCATTTTAAAATAAATAGTCGTGGTTTAAAAATGTGAACGAAAGTACAGAAAAAGATCGGAGATTAAATTATATTTATCATCATCATCATCATCATTTCAGCCGTAGGACGTCCACTGCTGGACATAGGCCACCCCCCGGCCAAAAGGGCCGGTTCGGAAGCGGCCTGCATCCAGCGTTTCTCTGCGTTCTCTTTTAGGTCGTCTGTCCATCTTGTATAGTGGACGTCCTACGCTGCGCTTACCGGTCCGTGGTCTCCATTCCAGAACCTTTCGGCCCCATCGGCCATCTGTTCTGCGTGCTGTGTGCCCTGCCCACTGCCACTTCAACTTGCTAATCTGTGGGCCGAAATTTGTATTATATTATTTTATTACAAACTTACATTTTGTAGTTGGTATGTATTGGATTACCTGTTTGCCAACTACAAAGTTAAGTTTGTGTATGAATTTTTTTACCTTTTCATCAGTTTCTCGTCAAAACTCGCTAGCCGAGATCGATGAACTATCTTCATACACATTTATTAATTTTGTACGGAACCCTCAGGATGACCCTCAGATTGTACTCACATTTGTCCGGTTTTAGTTTGAGTTACAGTAGGTGCCACCAGAGATGAGACTCACCAGAGACCAGAGTACCTGCGCAGGCTCCCCACCACTGACACTCGTCAGGTCTCATTATTCGTGGCACTTACTATACCTACTTATTTTGTTTCAGCCCAGCCTGGTGACCTGGTAGGCTCAGCCAAGTGGAAGGCGTGGAACGGCCGCAAGGGCATCTCCCAAGATGATGCCAAGAAGCAGTACATCGCCATGGCTGAATCACTCCACTCCAAATTCGCATAAGTCTAGGCTGCCTAGTGCCTAATTAATGTACCTACCTACTTAATTATAAGTTCTAAATTATTTTTTCGTTTTTATATACGCATAAATTTTGTATTTAAAAATAAATTACTGTATGATTTAAAATCACTGGTTGCTTTGTTTTACTTCATCATCATCATCATCATCATCAACTGCTGGGTACCACTGCTGGGTATAGGTCTCCTCTTCAGCGCGCCATCTTTCCGGTCCGGTTGTTTTACTTATTCCACTATTATACATTTGCTTGTACTAAAATAATACCTACTTATTGTAGGCTAAAGCTTTTTGCGTCATCGTGTTGCAGCCAACCATCAGCCAACGATCTATTACTTTTTACGTAGGTATGTCGAAAATTAAGGTTGCAGCCTTAGAACAACATTGCAGCATAGTTTTATTTTGCAAATATTTAATTTTTCGAATGTGGTGAAACTTCTTCGTTTTGTTTCCAAAATTCCAACAAAGGAGTAATTTCTCCACCACTTTACGCGGCATGACACAACCAAGGGCGGATCCAGCTTTGGTGCCAGGTCACATAGTCGTGGTCAAGTCACAAGAAGTTATAATTTAATTTTGGACACGACGTGGCTATAACCAGTCTTTGTTTTCGGGAGCGTTTCTAATACTTAGATCTGATATTACCTAGACTCATAAATAACGGGAAAAGATGATCTTTCCATGAAATAGTACCTTGTACCAACTACCAACTTATCTGTTATAGTTGAGGACAGGGCCGGATTTAGAGGTCCAGAGGCCTCGGGGCAACAAAAGATAGATCAATGATTTCTGTTATTTAAGATTAATATAATCAAATAATCATGTATGTATAAAGTACTGTAGGCTGTAGGTAAAGGTGAAAGAGCAAAAAAAAACAAATATCAAAGGAAACGATGCTTACTAGTGTTAACTAGTTGGAATTTGAAAGATTTTTTTTCCGAAGTCTCTATTGTGGGGGCCCCCCGTTTGTGGAGGCCCCGGGGCTTTCGCCCCGGTTGCCCTCCCCTAAATCCGGCCCTGGTTGAGGAGCTTAGTTAATCTAAGTTGAGGAGGTTTTCACATGGGGTTCTTCAAAAGGCGAGCTAATAGATCCATCGGCAACGTAGTTGTTATGCCTCTAATGTACGTCCCTAAGCGACGGTTACTGCTTATATTTTTTTTTTTTTTTGTTATAATTCGCCCATCGGGCAGGCTAAAGCCTTTAAGGCCATACCGCCTATTCTTCTGTTTTGTTTTGTTTTGTGTGTTGTTCTGTTTTCAGTTTTGTACGTTAAACAAGTCATAGTCCCAGTCAGAGTCAAGCTAAGTAAGTCACGGTCAAGTCAAACTCATGCCTCTGTAAAGTGGTGGGAACTTTACAAGAGGCTCCTATGGAGTTTTGGAAACAACACGAAAAGACACGTTTCACCTCGTTATATCACTTCCCACACTCGAGCACGTTTACGAGCACTTAATGAATAATAATTCACCACCTAAAACACATTAACACTCGAAAATACACTAGTTTAGGAAAATAATCCAACGAGCCGACATGTTCTTTTCCACGTTGGCGCCAAAACTCTCGTTACTGCTTACCATCAGGCAGCCTGTCTGCTTGTTTGCCAACTATGGCCCAAAAAATTAATTCAAAATCATGCCTCTAGTCTGTGGCTTCACATTTCCTCAATCATTTGTTGGTACCATTTTAGCGCTGCTGGCATGATTCAGAACGTACAAGTCAGCTGTCAATGTCAAATTGTCAAAAGCTGTCAACGTTCTTGCATTTCGCCGTTTGCGGATTTTTTATATTAAATAAATTTTAATTTTTACTACAAAGTGCAAGTTTTCGACGTTATCGTAATAGTTTTATGAGTTGTTTGTACTTGAAGAGCCTATTTTTGTTACTTTTGTGTTGTGAGTATCCATGAAGTATTATTTAGCAATTACCTACAGATTTTTATTTTGTAGTTCAAGACTAAGTTCTCGTGATAATATACCTATTTGACGGTTTAGCCCCCATGAGTTTTCATGAAGTACCTACCAATTTTGTGACCATAATTTCATGTGTAGGTACTTGTGTTGGATAAGTTCTTTGATTGAGACTGAGAAACCCCTTATTGGTCTGTGTTTGATTGAGACTTAAAGTCCTCAAGGCGTAGTTTTTTTCTTCGAAGTGGTATTGATCTGAATTAGAGAAAAGATTAGTCATCTTACCTCCAAGTCTTCACTCGACCGCCAATATAACTTACCTTGCTATCCACGCCGCCGGCCGGCGTCTCAACGCGTCACACTTTGCCCGTGCCCGATAACCCGTTTGCTTTCCACCTCCGCGACGAGTCGATTACCATTCAGTTCCTACCCAGCAATCGCGTAGACCGCTCGTTTCCACCGCTCTCTCAGTAAGTGACGTGTTATCAACTTCTCAAACGATAAAATTCTATTTTCAATTTGGATATTTGCTAAAATTAATATTTTAACCATGCTTAAAACAAAAACAGTGAGCCTGTATTAGCATGTTTTTTTTTTACAGTTGAGGTTAGAAGGTAGTCTAGACAACCAATCAAATTGTCATGCATTGTTGGAGAAATTAACACAAATGGATGTATGGCTACTTTTCCTTTAATTAGGAGTTGTGAACTTGATTGTGAAACTAGAAATTGCTAGAAATGAATTAAATTATGCGTAACTGTTTTGCTTCGTTGTAGCTAATATTTTTTTTTTCATGCAGGTACCTACTAAACTTGAAAAATCACCATGTCTCTCCAGGAGGTAAGTTTAACGGCTTATTTTGTAACTTGTTCATATAAATATCACACTAATGTTATACGACACTGTGTCGCAAATTGGTTCGGTCTTTACAAAGTGGGTACAACACTTTGTAAAGGCCGAACCGATTTGGATGAAGTGTGAGATGAGGATGGGAGGTAACTGTCTCAACACATTTATCTTGTAAGATAACTGATGGTGCAACCAGTCTAATAGAATAATTATTTTGATTATCCCTAAATTTATTATTTTACTAGCATTTGTATGGATTTGTTTATTTATTACTAGCGGTTCGCCCCAGCTTCGCATGGGTATAGATTATAGCCTATGTCACCCGGGGATAGTGTAGCTTCCCGTCAGTGAAATAATTTTTGAAATCGGTTCAGTAGTTTTGGAGCCTATTCAATGCAAACAAACAAACAATCAAATCTTTCCTCTTTATAATATTAGTATAGATTGGAAGAAGCATTTCCACATTAGGCACAAATAAAATTAAACTTAATGGTCGCCACATGAGGATGCAGATTTCATCATTGAAAGTCCAAAGTACAAAGTTCATACTTATATTACCGTGGGCACAAAAACAACACTGTTGTAATGCTAATTAACTATGTTCAGGGTATAAGATTGTAGGCACACTGTTAAACATAAATAATTAAATTAAATTTAAAAAAAATATATTTAATTATAGACTTGACCGCCAGTGTATTAATTTATATGTAGGTATATCTTTTCTCTAATACCGTTTCCACAAATCGGCTGCGTTTGCCCCAATATCATTTTCTGTATTTTTTTATTCAACAAATCTTTATTTTAAAATTTTTACTCATAATATTATTCTCGGGCAATTTTTTTGTTTTTGCTCCTACAGTTGTTTACTGAAACATTTTCGGGCATTTTTTTCTTATGTACCTTTGGTTAAACATTCTCGGCATTTTTGTACCTCTTGTTTTTTGTATCCGACTAACATAAATGCTACAAAAAGAAAAAAATATATATATAAATATGCTTAAAAATATATATGTTAATATGTGTTAAGTGTAATGTAAGTGTAAACTCAAGGGTTCGTCTGTTGTCCGGCGCTGATAGTCCTTGACTTTCAGCATTTATGCCGAGACGGACCCATTCGACACTGATTGTATCCTTTAGATATAAGTTTTTGTAAAGGTGTCGAATAAAAATTTTTTTCCTTCTTTCTTCTTTCTACAAAAACTAGAGTTAAATTTTAAGGTTTTATTTCCAGAATGTTTTAAGTAAATCGGACTGGTCAAATACTGCAGGTACCTGGTACATACATAAAAAAAAAGCTGGAGAATGGCTTGAGAAAAACAAGGTCAATGTGTAAACACGAACAATATCAGACTATGGATAATGTTTTGTTTGCTGAACTGCTAGCTTGGTTATACCAGGATCTGCAATATTAGTTTTGTCACTGGCATTCTCAAAACTAAAATACACTAGAGATTCATCAGAAAAACAGTTTTGGAGATGAACATCTGCAAAGTAAACGCCTGATTCAATCATCTGCCATCATTCTCATTTGCCTTGACATAAGTGCGACTGGAAAATAAACATTATTGCAAGCACAAAAGAATGGCTAGGGTTACGTACACAACATAATGATTAGGATCACGGTGCTTAGGATAAAATGTGGTTTGCATTTAATACTGGCAGTTATATGGTTTAGCCAATTGACTATAGAAGGATACTAATTGAGGAAGAGTTGTGGTAATTGCCAATATGATTAGAATCTTTATTATCATGTTACATAAAGTAAAATTTCAAATGACAAATCAAGTCCGCTTGTTTGTCATTTGTGCCACATGTATGTATGTATGTGTTTTAAAATTTAAAAAAAATCTTACATGTTGCAGGTTATTAAGCAATACAGTAAGGGCATTTCAAAGCTTTTCATGACTTATTACCCGAAAGAAGGAAGGTAATGAATTTTGGTTATGTGTAGCCTGTTACATAAATTTCGAAGAGTGTGAATTTTTCGACAATAAGGGCGACACCGTTTCATAGTAGATATTCCGATAACACAACCAAAAGCTTCGTTTCCATCCGCTTTTATTCTGTGTACCGCTCAACTGGAATACTCTGCCTGAATGGGTCTTCCCCGATAGTTACAATCTGGGTGTCTTGAAGTTCTGAGTGAATCAGTTTCTTCTAGGCAAGCGTGCCCCATCGAAGACTGCATCATTGCTCAACTAGGCAAGGTGGAGAACAAGCCAACAATTATGCAAAAAAAAACTATATTATCTCCTGTAGTGTAAACGGCTTGACATGCGAGCTGTACGCTTAGTCCCAGATTTAATAGTGTTCGAAAAGTTTTTTCGTTTACGTATTGTTCCATACACTTTAGTAAAGCGCTTCTATCAGAAACATGGAGGAACTAAAAGTAAAGTAATCGGCGGTATAGATTGCTTCACTCTAATACGAAAAAAGTTTTCGAATACATTTAGCCCAGCAATGTATGGAACAATACGAAAACGAAAAAAGTTTTCGAATACTATCAAAACTTGCACTAAGGGTACTGTCGGTAGATTCATCATTATCACCAGCAGGCCTAGTACAGCCGTGGACAAACTGTCTTTTCACTGCTTTTATCCACGCCTAGACGCGACAATTTGCTAGAATATGCATAGGTTTATCTTTTTCTAACGGGAAAAAAACAGTGGAAAACACAAATAATATGTCCACGGTCATTGCTAGGCTTCTGTTGTCATAGGCTTTTTGCAGTTGTTTTTATTTTTATTTTTCAAATAATATATTTTTCACAATTAGTCAGCCCTAGGAACATACTACAAATCACATTTTGTAATTTTAAATAGGTACCATAATAGCTATGTTGGTTTAAGTCATTAAATTTAAAATGACTAAATAAATGGCTACCGTCTGTCCTCCAAGTTAACATTGAACTGCCATTGACCTGTTGACTGTCGACTAGATTATGACTATTTATGTAACAAACTGTATTAACTTGAATATTCACGTTTACGCATACAAAGATGCGGGCAAAAGGTAGTACTTATCATACTAATATTATAAATCCGAAAGTGTGTTTGTTTGTTGGTTTGTTTGTTTCTTAGCGCAGTAGAATTAGCTGAAAACAGGCTTGAGATTTACAAAAATTGGAAGCAGCAATTTTCCTTCGGAATTCGTTGGGTCACTGGTAGTCTAATTTCAAAAAGTAGGGATACCAAAGTTGTTGTTGCATCCACCATCTTGATTTAAAGGGTTATTTTTTTTTATTTTGAATAACTCATTTATTTTCAATTTTACACGGAAAATAGTTATTACAAAAGTTGTTTAAAATTAAATTTCCTACAATTTTGGTTCTCATAATTTTTTCATAGGATCGTTTTTTTTCGATTTATACCCGAAGAGAAGGGGGTGAATTTTTGTTTATCGAACAACTCGTTTATTTTTTATTTTACGCGAAAAATTGTAATAACCAAAGTCGTTCACCCCCAACTCTTCTAAGGTATAAATCGAAAAATATCGATCCTACGAAAAAAATGGGCGCAGCTAGTTAATATTAAATATTCAATAACTATAAGTTTGAGCACATTATTAATTAAGTCATAAGTAAATTTATTAATAAAATGGCAATTTACAAGTCAGTTCAGTTTTAACTTAAAAAGTAAAAATATAACAAATAATAATTAATTGATTGAATTACAAACATATTAATTAATTAGATTACAAAAATAAGGAATAAAGAAAAAAACAAAAGAAGGTTCTATTTAGGTGGGTTAGTAAATAATTCGAAAAATCGAAGCACTAATTATAATTTCGCGTGTTTCCAACACGATTGTAACGATAGACCTCGAGTCGATGACCGGGGGCAGGCTAATGTACCTAACAGACGAGACGGACTTGGTTGTCGGACCGCCGTCCAACCAATGGGAGAAAAAGAGAAAATTTTCTCTTTCCCTCGCGTTGGTTGGCGGTCTGGCAACCAAATCATACGTCTGTTAATAGTGTTAGTGCCACAAAGCGAATCAAAATGCTGTAATCTATCATCAAACATTGCGATCACGCGCTTTATCGTTCAATATTTTGGATATCCAAGTCGCGGTAGCATGCGATGCGTATTATAATGGCGTCGATTCTGATGTACTCAAAACTAAACTAAATTTGACAGCTCAAAAATTGTTGCCATCCTTCTCTCACGTATTAAAATGAAAAGAGAGGCAGATAATTTTAGTTCTGTTAGATTGGTTTAGTTTAGTGAGTGGCATGACAGAATCGATGCCAATGGCGTCGATTTGTTTAGTTTAGTTTAGAGGACATCAGAATCGATGCCATTAGTATCGATTCAGATGCACTCTAAACTAAACTAAATTTGACAACTCTAAACTTGTTGCCATCCTTCTCTCACGTATTAAAATGAAAAGAGAGGCAGATAATTTTAGTCCTGTTAGATTGGTTTAGTTTAGTGAGAGGCCTCATTATCTATTGTTTCTATTATAGCAATTCGACAAAGCCGCCCTTGACGTGAAGAAGCTCAAGTCCCTGCCCAGCGACAACGACCTCCTGGAGCTGTACGCGCTCTTCAAGCAAGCCACCGTCGGAGACTCCGACCCTGCCAGTAAGTATTAAGTAGTAAGTTTAACTGAAAACAACCAGTCTAAACTAAAATCTAGTCTTCATAGTGTGAATAGATTTCTTCTAGATCAACATGTTCCATCCTCGGCCACATCGCCTTTTACCGTCAGGCGAATTGGTCGCGAAATCAAACAAAGATATACTGGGTGATTGGTTAGACAGTGGAAATATTTGGGGATATCATTATAGTCATCTTCATAAACAACTTTTACTATGGAACCAACCCTGTTCCATACATTTCGTCGAGTGTCAATGACATTTTGATATGGGACAGCATTTTGTTTTATAATAGGCTTGCGTTTGACCGCCAACTCGCCTGCTGGTCCCATCGTAAAAGTTGTTCATAAAGATGATTACAATGGTATCCCCGATAATCAAAGATCGATACAGTAATTTGCCACCTTACTCTAGCATAGGTCGAGGCCTTAAATTCAAATTTTCGAAGAAGATGGTTTCCTACCATAAGATTACCATGTTACAGAAAACTTATTTAAAGCATGTTTTCATCTTAATATAAATCTCGTGTCACAATGTTTGTCCTCGATGGACTCCTAAACCACTTAACCGATTATAATAAAATTCGCACACCATGTGCAGTTCAATCCAACTTGAGATATAGGATAGTTTAAATAATTATATAACTAGCGACCCGCCCCGGCTTCGCACGTAAATTACACCCGTGCGAAGCCGGGCGGGCGGGTCGCTAGTATGACATATATTTTGTTCAGTAGACTGACTTGTGATGAATCTCGACGCTGCGCTATGAAGTTCTGTGGTTTCCAACGAAACTATCTGGAGTATCTCGGCCATTAACTCAACCGGTTCTGTTCCGCAGTTGATTATTGAGAACATTTTAACACGAGAAATCTTGAAATAATTTGTGGTTTCATGTGCAGTTTTTTTGTTATAATTTTTCCTCTGTCGTGGGCAAAATCCTTGCAGTTTATCGTTGAAACAGGTGGTCGGCTACTATTAAATTTATTCGAATCCAGTGCCATTTTTATGACGCATGAAACCACCTGCAAAGATTGTTGGCTAATTTACAATAACTATCAGGAAACACAGCTCAGTTCGTAAAATATCGATCATGAAACGACTGTGCTTTGGTGTACCTTTGATCGTCCGATAAATAAAAAAGGGTGGTAATCATAGAATAAGACCATACAGTATAGAATAATACTTTATTGTTCAGCTGTGTACAAAGATCTTAGGCTTTTTAAGTAATTAGTCACAACAGTTGTGTTCATATAGAACATACAATAGAATTAATATTAGAAACACATATTATATTAAAATACTACATAAAATATTAACTACAATTATTATAAGCTTAACAATCGACCACGGGGACTAGGGTACAATATCAATGTAATAATTATATTTTAGGTAATAAACAGTGTTAATAACTAGGCATAATTGTTATTATTATTTATTTCTCAAAGTATTCTCTTATGTTGTAATATGCTTTAGATAGGAGCCAGTTTTTTAAACTCGACTTAAATTTAAAGCCGTTTACAGTTCCAAAATCATAATATATTTATCCAGCAATTAACCCATAGACGAGTAATCTTATCTTTAGTTATCTGAATTCGGTTAGTCACTGGTCCCGAGAGTCATGAGTAACTTAAATCGTAGAGTATTAATTTTAAATCGCTTGTCACAAACCTTCCAAAGAGATTGTTATCAAATCTGTTTCTATATAGCATTACTCAGAAACGTTTTCAGTTTTTGCCATTGATATGAAGTACATTATTTTTTCCCCTTATCATTTGAATCACCGAAGATATCGAAATTAAACCCTAGATAAGGACACTCAATCATATTTAATCGTTTGACAATTAACATGGAAAAGATTAGGTACCTACTACTATTTCTAATTCACATCACATCACATCATCAGCCATTAAATGTCCACTGCTGAACTAGGCCTCCCTCTTAGAGGGGTGTTGCCATAATCCCCACGCTTGGCAGGCGGCTTGGAGATCGCAGTACGTTCACCGTGTACTAACAGGACGCTGCTGCCCATCCTTCGGTGGTTCTGGTCGCAGTTTTAGGACATACCCGGGTCCTAAAACTATTTCTAATTAATATTTCTAAAATAAGACACCTAGTTTGGAAATCGCACACTGTGCGTTTCACACGATCCTTCTTGCCTCATACATGCAAAATGTGGAATGAGCTACCTTCTACGGTGTTTCCGAGAAGCTACAACATGGGGTTCTTCAAAAGGCGAGTTAATCGAGTTCTTAAGGGTCGGCAACGTATTTGTGATGCCTCGGGTGTTACAAGTATCCATAGGCGACGGTGACTGCTTTCCATCAGGCAGCCCGTCTGCTTGTTTGCCACCTATGGCATAAAAAAAAAAAAAAAAGTTTATATAGCCTATCACTGAGATTGGTCTATTCTTCAAAAAAGGTTTTCAATTCGATACGTATCTGTTTTTTATAACCCAGTAGTTAAGATGTGTTGCCAATACAATGAAATCGTCAAAAAGCATTATATAATCAAATGCCTTTATTTACACGAAAAATATTACACAGTATATATACAGTATTTAAAAACTAAAACGATCACTAACTAATTATTATAATGTACAAATAAAAATATAATATATAAAAAAAAAAAAAAAATATATATATATATATATATAATAAACATAATATATATAATCAACACAAACTCAATAAACACATTTTCGATCAGTCTACCCAAATTCAAGAAAAATATAAAAGAGATTGCAGTCACGGCTCGTCGCGAATGTAGCTAACTGAATATCTATGATTATTAACCCAATTTCAATACTGTAGTTATCATACTGATAACCTTGACGAGTATCTACGTATGTTTTGGGATATGGTTTAGTTCTCAAATGTGAACATACAGTTTCTATTACGACTAGGTATTCCGTTCTGTGTACCTCATAACCCATTTTACTCTTAGATTGCAACAAATGTAGACGAATGTAAATCCACAGATAGTATGGTTTTAGTCTAATATAAGTGGGGAAATTTTTGGAAACTCGCATGATATTTTCGTGCGAAATGAAAGCGAGCGATTCAAAAATCTCCGGGACTTCGTGAATTCGTTGTGGGTTGCATCACTTTTGTACTATGAGTAGTGCTGCAGATGTCGTGTCGTAGAGATTACGTGGACTATCTCTTGGTGACCACGTATCTGCCGTCTGTTAGTCATGATGAATAATTGTATGATTATATTAGAATTTCACAATGGCGTCGGTCCATCTAGTGGGAGCTACCTACCTACGCTGCGTTTTCCGGTTCGTGATCTCCACTCAAGAACCGTTCTTCCTCCCATCGGTTATCGGTTCTTCGAGCGATGTGGCCTGCCCATTGTCACTTCAACAATTTCAATAGTAAATACAAAATAAAAATATATTTTTAAAACTTGTTTGCTATGCTTGTGACGTCACGTGACCCCTAGAAAGAAGTCAGTGTTTACGCGGTAATATAATAATTTGAATTTTCATTGTCCATTTATATAGACCAGGGTCGATAATTTTTGAAAACAAAAAAAATAGTAGTAGGGTGAAACCTATTAGAAAAGGAGGGGAATATGATAAAAATGAAAGGAAAAATTAATTACGGGCGATCTGAGTTCGGGAAGTGGGAGGGGGTGAGTTTTTAAGGGTAAAAAATGGTTTATCTTGATTTCCGGTAAAACTACAAGTCCTATGAAAAAAAATTATATGGCAAAGTTGTAGGTAATAAAAAGATCTACAACTTTTATAAAAACAATTTTTTTACATAACCTCAAAATTTATGTGAAAAATTCAAATAACCAAGTTTTGGTTTTTTTATTTAATTTTTTTAAAGATGTTTTTTTTTCTACAAAATTTGGTGAAAACTTACCTTTTTATGTCCCAAATACACTGTAATTTATTTGATTTAAAATATTTATTTTTTCACCTTATTTTGACTTAATATCAAAAAACCACCCTAATTTTCAATCGAAAATTCTCATTTGCATTTGCATTTTCTGAGAACATTTACTATTGTAATGTATATTTTTTTTTTAACCATCAAAAATTAGAGATTTCAACGAACAAAAAGCACACTGACTTTTTAGAAAAAGCTAATATTTTGACACGAGAATTTTCGATTGAAAATTAGGGTGCTTTTTTGATATTAAGTCAAAATAAGGTGAAAAAATAAATATTTTAAATCAAATAAATTACAGTGTATTTGGGACATAAAAAGGTAAGTTTTCACCAAATTTCGTAGAAAAAAATTTTTTTTTGAAAAAAATAAAATTAAAAAACCAAAAACTTGGTTATTTGAATTTTTCACATAAATTTTGAGGTTATGTAAAAAAATTGTTTATATAAAAGTTGTAGATCTTTTTATTACCTACAACTTTGCCATATAACTTTTTTTCATAGGACTTGTAGTTTTACCGGAAATCAAGATAAACCATTTTTTACCCTTAAAAACTCACCCCCTCCCACTTCCCGAACTCAGATCGCCCGTAATTTATTTTTCCTTTCATTTTTATCATATTCCCCTCCTTTTCTAATAGGTTTCATCCTACTACTATTTTTTTTCACTTTTTACCATTTTTGAAGGCTTCGACCCTGGTCTAATAATACAAATACTGAAAATTATATTACCGGGATTAAATCACAAGATTGCTTTTTTAATACTATTATAGTCAATTTGAGATGTTTTCGTAAAAACAGTCTATTATTTGAATAATCGTTTTAAAAGACAAAGGTTCCAAGAAATAAAAGACGATTAAGGTTACTCAGGTGATATACAAAATTAATCGTCTAATTGAATAATGTGTTTGTCTGTACATAGTAAGACAGGAAATAATGCAAGCGAAAATGATTCTAAGATAAAAATACATAAGGAAGATAATCCTCTACAGTAGTCTTTCAAATATGACTACGTCATATTTCCGAAATGCTATTGTTGACACAACAAACACTACGTTTCTTTACCTTAACTAAGTTAACTAACAAGTTACTGTTTGAAGTATTCTTGGGGTTTTAATGCACATTGACCATCGAGATATAGAGTCAAATCGTGCCGAAAAAAATCCGTACCGAAACTCAGCGCACGCTACGAATTGCGCAGACTTTTTAGTTACATGGTAACCGCGATCCATCGCCGCGCGATGCCAGAGCTACGATGATATAGCGGACAACTGACGTTGAACACTATGCAAGCGACATAACGTCTAAATTTGATTAAATGTGAAGTACATAATTGATACAATTTATGTACAATGACGCTCGGACGTTTTTTCACTGTTTTCACTGAAACATTATGACTATAGGTATCTCATGGTATTGTATCTCGATGCCATTGACGTAAGAAAAAAACCTTGATCCTATAGTTGCCTTTACAATTACCATACTAATTCATAAAGCACACGCTAAATACTTAGAAACTGTGCAGTCTATGCTTGTGCTTGCATTGTTACAGTGATGCCATCTTATCCGTAGAATTTATTACAGGCACTATCGGAAGAAAATTGATAGCTTCAAGAGAAAAATTGCATTTTTTTCGTTCCAGTCCCATTCTCACACCCGTTTGACCCGTTTGTACAGTGTTATTTTTTTTAATAAGGATAAATAACCGTTAATAATAACTAGGTACGCTTATTGATACAAATTATGAAGGTATCACACGTAATCGTTTCATGGTAATATTTCGAAAACCCGTAAGAATCGCTTTGATTCCACTTTTATTGTGCAAACCGCTAGTCTGTGGAATGTGCTGCCTGAATAAATGGGTGTTTGCGTTCCAGTCACACTCTCACTAAAGTGAGATGTTAAAAATTGTTTGCTATCTGCCTATTAGCGTACCGGCTGTCACCAGCAGCATGGTACATCACTATTAGAGGTCACCGATTGGCTGACAGACTACGCGCGGGAACCGCAAAAAAGACGCCATTTTGTGATGCCATTTTTTTGAGAATAATATTTTATCAGAAAGCTTTCTCTGATATTATTGTAGAAAACAAATAAAATCATTATGTTTATTTGCGATGATATTTTCTTACAGTTTAGATAAATGGAATATACAAGTAATGTTTAAAATAGTGTATTTAATATTCTACAGCATCATCATCAGTAGTAGTAATTATAGTGTATTACGTTTAACGACAGATATTATTAGTTGATTTTGTAATACCCGCCGTCGCCTAGTGCTCACCTACCATCTTTTTTTCTGAGCAAAGGGGTATGCCGAAAACCAGCCCTGCGTGACCCTTCGGGACCTCGCAGTACAGCGCTGAGCTTACCCCTATTGCCAAACGCTGTTTCTCCTTATGTTTCTTATAGTACATGTTCATTGTTTTTGTTTTTTTGGCAATAAATATATCTTATTCTTATTCTTATTAATAACTTAATAATACTACCTACCTCTTAGTAAAGCTGTCCGGCATTTCTCCACCTTTTGTCATATTTTCAATTCCATGATTTGTTTAATTAAATATACCCCTGACTTAAGGCTAAACTATTTAATTTATGCCTTGACCTAGAACTTTGGTCCCATGTCTGCAACTCTGCGGATCCATTGTTTCAGCGTGGAAATTACACTCGATTGTTTTTAAACATAGATGCCTACATATAATAATTTTGAAGCTATATAAAAATATATATTATTAAATATTATAATCTCTACATAGTATAAATTAAAGTCGCTTTCCGCGTCTATCTGTCTGTATGGCCGCTAACTCGTCCTAAACTACGCAACGGATTTTGATGCGGTTTTCACCATCAGTTAGATACATTTTCACGACATAACAACCAGCGTTTTCTCGGTCAAAGTCTTGTAGTATAATTTTACTTTTATGCCCTCTGCATCGATGTTGGCCTTTCGTTTTTTTTGGTAAGAAAATTTCTTCCCAATAAAATCTTTTTACCCGACTGCCTGGGTGCGATTTGTGTTATTTGCGGACTGAAAAAAAGATATAAATTGGCCTTTTCTGCCCGCTTGCCAACGTCGAATTTGTGCTGTTCGGTTCCTCAAAACTATCTGGCGAAATATTTAAACCGGTAGTTTGGGTTCTTTGACCCGCGACGTGATCAGCATGCTTAGTTCTCAAGCTGTGTCAATTGGATGTGATATTGCAGCATTCCCCTCCGAGCCGGAATACGTCGATATTAATGATAACTCTTCATTTCGAAGGGCTACTTAGTATACAAAACAAAAATCAGACTTTTCCTATCGTATAAAACATATCGAATGATTTTTTTTTAAATCATGTTGTTCTAAAATGATATCGTTTTAAATTTACGATTATAAGATTATAACTAGTGATTTTATATCTTCAAATAAGAAAGAAAGAAAGAAAATAAATAAAGACGATATTTGTAGTTCATTAAAAATATGCAAGCCAGTCACGCTCGCGGATTATCCATAACTAATAAGCTATATTGATTATAGCTTTGGTAGACACATATGGCTTCAATAAAGCTTCTAGGCACATGTCTGTTTAATCTGAATCAGTAAAAAATATACATTTAAAACACGCACATTTGTATGCATGTACAAATAAAAGATTATATTTGTAGGACGTAGTCGTGAAACATCGATTTTCTGATATTGAACTTAATCTACTACGATAAAAAGCATTAATTTAGATTAAATAATAGTTACTGCGTGCATAAATTGACTCCAGGGTAGGGTTACCATATCAAAATTTGAAAAGTCCTTTAGCCGGATATTTCAATAAAAGTCGGGACATTTTAGTGTGTTGGTTGATTTTTAAAAGATTTTTGTTTTGTGTTTAGGGAGACGGTACTAATCAAAATTTACTCGTATTAAATTGCCCAAGCTTAAAAACCCGGAGAAAGGTTAATGGTAACCCTACTATTATAGGCGACATTTCAACTATAATTTTGAGCTTGCTTGCTACCGTGTTGATGCGGTCTATTGACTCCATTGACTCTAAAGCATGCATGCCTAGATTGTAGTCAATTTTGGAATGCAGATAAAACATAACTGTCTTTCTCTGTTATGCATAAATGTATGCTAATACTGCGATATATCATGACTTTATGCTAATCCTACGCATAATTAAACTGTTTATTCTTATTTTCAGACAAACCCGGCATGCTCGACCTTAAAGGCAAGGCCAAGTTTGAAGCATGGAGCAAGAAGAAGGGAACATCCAAGGATGATGCGCAGAAGGCCTACATCGCC
This sequence comes from Agriopis marginaria, assembly GCA_932305915.1. Lineage (NCBI taxonomy): Eukaryota > Metazoa > Arthropoda > Insecta > Lepidoptera > Geometridae > Agriopis > Agriopis marginaria. The sequence continues at coordinate 2,539,334 of OW029919.1, forward strand.
AAGGTGGAGAGCCTTGTCGCTTCCATCGGCCTCCAGTAACTGGCTAACAACATAAACCTACTGTAGCCGCAGCGACGCCACCGCAATAAAAAAAAAAAAACAAGTTTTCGATGGCGTGATTGTGACAGTTTACTTTTTAATGAGCGGTACGTGCTAAGGTCTCTTTGCATGTATATTTAATTTCCTTTAAATGTACGAGTATGTCTAGGGACTGTAAATTAATAAATTAAAGACTAATAAGCCGTCCCACTCATTGAAAAAATATTATTTATTACTTCGGTTAAGGCACAACTAGGTTGTAAGTGAACATCACATTAAATTAAGTATTTTCTTTGATAAAAAATTACACAATCATGTGGTGCTCTTTAGTCAGTTTTGTTACGATGTTTGCATTTTTGTTGTAAAGATTTTTATACATTCAATAAATCTGTTGGGTACTGAATTAGCATTTTAATTTTTACCATATGGCCCACAGAAAAGTTTTTTTTTGTTTAAATTAGAACGGCTGTCAAAGTATTTTTGTAAGGAATTTATTGTAGCCAGTTGCACCCATATAAACGAAACGCCAGTCATTCGAAATCAGTTAGCAACTGTGATGCGGACAAAGAACTCTGAGACCTAACCAAAAAAGGTAAGGTTCTTTGGATGAGGAGTTCGAAGCGTAGACATAAATAAGAATGTTCAATCAAGGTTCTGTCATAATGCCTGGCGACAGATTTTCCTTCTCATTTTCGTTCTGTTTAATTATCTTTTCCGTGATCTGGCCAGTACCTTCATAAAAAGTATATAGGTAGGTATAACTTTCATAATGCGATACGCTTTATCAGATAAGTACGCAGCTCTCCTGTATTTGAGTTGTTCCATAGTAGTTAAATATAACTCGGGCCACAAAAACCTTATTAGTCGTAAATAATTATTAATTAATTATTAACTAATTATTCTTGTATTTCATAGATTTTTTTTATTTGGTTTGTCCTCCTCCTCCTTGAGTCTTATCCCTCATGTCTGAAGGTCCCACCCACCACCTTCCATCAATCTCTCTCTGATGATATCTTTCCATTGTCCTCTATCCTCAGCAACATGGAGTGATTTGGTATGTTAAGCAAACAAAATTATTCAAATGCATTTATTGCGTTCCAGATAAGCGTTTATATAAGTATGAAAAATATAAAACGGCCAAGTGCGAGTCTGGCTCGCGCACTGAGGGTTCCGTACCACCATAAAATACAATAACTATCAATTTAAAAAACTCGCACTTGACCATTATTAAATATTTTTAGGAATCAAGTGTGATTTCGGCCATCCATTGTTTTAACTATTACTTATACACAAGTTAATATGCTATAAAAGTATAAATACAATACTATTGAGCAGGTACCTAGTTGGATATTAAAATAGGTAAAGTATGGACTGGGGCCTTACGGACAACAGCTAATTTCGGCACCTAATCCGCTCAGTTGGAAAATCACGCGACCGCAAACCGTATCTGGGCGCGATAAGCTTCACGTTCGCGTGATTTTCCAACTGAGTGGATTAGGTGCCGCAATTAGCTGTTGTCCGTAAGGCCCCTGGTAGGTAAAAAAAAACTAATAAGAAAAGTAGTAAATTAACTAACGAATTTGTTGTAAAAGTTTATTCCTAAAAATTGTTTCTACCTACACTTTAACAACGAAATAGTGCCGTAAAACAATAAAAAATAAAGTTATTACTGTCTATATACAAACAAGTAGAAAGTAAGAATCATAAAAATACTTTACAAAATATGTTAAGTTTCACCAATTTCTCTACACTCGGGCAATTAGGCCAATGAGAGTTTTTATTACGCCAGTTGTTTAAAGTCGTATTTAATACCATAGTGATATATAAACTGAAACTTACGGGTACCTACTTTGCCTGTAGTTAATTTGGCGTTAGACAAAAGTACTATTTGGCGAAGCCCAGCGTAGTCATATATATTTTTCTTTAATTCAAATATCCTATGACCCCACAAGCGATGGATGGTCCAGAGGTTCCAGTTAAGGCACTGTCTTCAGTACTAGATTTTCCATAATCATCTTCCCCTTTGGATATAGCCAGAGACCTTCCTACGATAGATCTAGGACCCGCGAGTGAGATTAGGTGGTCTACTATTTTCACGTTGATGGTGGCGCCCTCTTCAGCTTTTATATTTCCTAGGTCTCCGACGTGTCGAATGTGGTCGCGCGGTCCTCCGTGTCGGCCCTAAAAATATTGCAATTTTAATTGAAAATTTCAATAAAACATGTGGCGAACCCAGATTTTGTACATAGAATTGATATCTGTTGCAGCGCCATCTCTCGGATATTGTTAATAGTTTTACGGTACTTCTAAGACGGCGCGGTGGTAGTGATAATTATTCTCGATCACATTTTTTTAGTTACTACTGTTGCCACTAGAAAGCGCTTTTGACCAGTTAACCCTATTTTGGCAAGTTTTTCAGTTATTTTCTGTTAAATGGTTTCTAGGTGGATAAAAAGTTGTACAAAAATATTTGAACTCACTTTCTGCTTCCGGTCTGCTTACGACGTACCTAAATAAAGTGGGAGAAGGAAGATTGGACGATACTCACATAATAAGAAATGAAATGCGGCCCAATATCCTTGCAGTTATCCTTAATGTCTCCAGTCTGATGCACGTGGATACCGTGGAGTCCTGGCGACAGGCCGGTGACGTTGCCCTCGATAGTCACCGGTCCGTTGGGGACTATCTGCGTGAAGATGAGGTCGCCTGTCACTCCTGACTCCTCGTCCGCGATCAGGTGGACCACGGCTTGGAGGCCGGGGGATATGCGGGGCGCGTGGGAAGCCTGAAGATGAGATAAAAGATTAAACAAAATATACTTAGGAATATTTTTGTAGGACATGCATCTGGCTGGCGTACCTAGTAGTACCTACCTAGTACTAACTGGCATCATCATCAGCCAGAAGACGTGCACTGCTGAACATAGGCCTTCCCCTTTAACCTCCACACTGAACGACAGCCTGCCTTTTGCATCCACTGGATGCCCGCGACTCTCACAATGTCGTCGGTTCATCTAGTGGGAGGCATCCCTACGCTGCGTCTTCCGGTTCGTGGTCTCCACTCCAGAACCTTTCTTCCCCATCGGTTATCGGTTCTTCGATGGCTCGCCCATTGCCACTTCAACTTGAAAATTTTAACAGCTATGTCGGTGACTCTGGTTCTTTGGCGAATATCCACGATTCGGATTTTATCGCGCAAAGAAACTCCGAGCATAGCTCTCTCCATTGCCCGCTGAGTGACTCTGAGTTTTTCCAAAAGGCCAACAGTTAAGGACCACGTCCACGTACTAACTGGCGTAGCTACTATATTGCACCTTCGTCAAATGTACATCCAATGTAAGTACCTACAAACTACAAACCTAGGAGTCCAGAGTTTCTTATTAGGTACGATTTTGATTGATGGAAATGGTTGATGTTGATGTATGGACTCTTGGTGGCAGTGATGGCATGCTTTTAGTACTTACCTTTTAAATATTAAACCGATCAATGATTGTTATATTATCATGATTCATCATTTAAGCCATAGGACGTCAACTACTGGACATATGCCTCCCCATCGATCTCCAAAAGGGCCGGTAGGAAGCGGCCTGTATTTTAGCGCCAGCGTTTCCCTGCGGTCTCTTTTAGGTCGTCTGCTCATCTTGTGGGTGGACGTCCTACGCTGATTATCATGATTACCTTTACCTAATATGACATATAATTATGTATGTACAATACTCAACAACTAGGTAGGTACCTATATTTTTTCTATAGTACCTACCTACCTAGTTTACCTATGTAGATATTTTTTGTTTATAGTTTTTGTTATTGTAAAATACCTAATGTTCACCTATAAAAATATTTTCGTCTCAATCTAAGTAATTATCTTCCTAATTGGTATGTATCCTACAAGGTCGTTTTATGAAATTCCAATTATTCTAACGAAAACATTTAATATTTAAACAATGAATGGTTTATACAAAGATAAATATTATAAGAATTACAAAATTTTTGACGCACGATAAGGGGCCTTACGGACAATAGCTAATTGCTGCACCTAATCCGCTCAGTTGGAAAATCACGCGAACGTGAACCATATCGCGCCCAGATACAGTTTGCGGTCGCGTGATTTTCCAACTGAGCGGATTAGGTGCCGCAATTAGCTGTTGTCTGTAAGGCCCAAGGTATGAGATATATTTATGTATAAAAATTATTAACTTGTTTTGTTTACCTAGTAAATAGCTTATGAGGAACAATTATAAGTATAAGGAAGTGTTTACCTGTCAGACAATTAGATTCTTGACAGATATGGATCGTGGTTATAAAGAGACGTAAAAACTGACATGCTTGTGCAATTAGTAATGATAGGTACCTAGAGGTGATTTTTTGTCAGAAGTTCGTGTGTAGAATTAATATCGTGATTATGAAGCAGGAAATTTTGGCTTTGAATACCAGCTAGCCTAGCACGGGTCGTGGACAGATTGTCTTTCCATCGTTTCTATTCGCACGCGGCATAGAATAATTCGGATACCTATGTCTGCGATAAAATATAATTTGCGGAAAGACAATTTGTCCGCAGTCCGTGCTAGGCATGCAGCCGCAGTATTGTGACCGTTGATCCAAGGACTAACGCCCCTATTAAGAGAACCTAAGTATCATCATCATTGACTGTTCATTCAGCTAACTGCAGGGAATAAGCCTCCTCCCTTTCACCAATATTCCCTTAACGCCAGTTTCGTCCGTGTTATTCGACCATAGTCAAACAAACTGACTGTGCAAGAGAAAGGGCTGGCTCCTCTGGGAGCAGCGCCCTCCATGTTAAGAAGCCTTCACCTCATCTGCTTATAGTCTAAAGACTGATCGCATGATAAAAACAGAAAAAAAAAATCGCCACCTAACTGGTCTTCCGGGCTACGTTTATCACCATTCGCGTGGCCACCGTTCCGACAGAGACTAACTCAACCTGCTCGTTTCTCTACGTACATGTTAGGTATACCTTCGTACTGGATAATAATGGTTTAAAACTTTAAAAAAATATGGCACGATGGAAACGGCTCGGGCGTGTGCTAAACAAGACTGAACCAGGATAGGATAAGGAAAGCCAGTAGCTTGCTATCATTAGTTTTCACAAACTAGCCTCGTGTAATCCGGGCATAGGGATTGTGGCAGGCTTCCAGATAAAGATCAATAGGTATGTCAAGTCAAAGGAACAAGCCCGCTCAGAACAAATATAAGCAAAAATAAGTTACCATTCTTCAGATCTTTATATTTACATTGGCTTTACATAATCTGCACATTAAATCTACCAGGCGAAGTGCGGTCAACGCTTGTCCTCGACACGACATCTCCCATCGATTAGCAGCACGCGAGCCGCAGGATATCACGACTGGCAATTAAAAGGGAGGGCAGAGGAAGTAAGCTTGGAAGAACCTAATATCGAGGAAAAAGTGAGTACTTCCTACCAATTTTTTATTGCGTTTGGTCATCAACTCGCCTAATGCGACGGTGTAGCTGAGGATGGCGGTGTAATTGAGAACTTCGAATTCTAGAAGAAATCTATCCACTAATATAATTCGAACAAAGGAGGACAGCAGGAAGTTCCATTCTTGGGCAGTCATTATCAGCCTATAATGTTCCCACTGTTGGGACACACACTCATCCCATAGTCTCTCTCTCTCTCTCTCAGAGAGAGAGAATGGGCTCTAATCCACCACGCTGGCCCAGTGCTTTTTTTTGAAGTTTTTGGTCATACCGGTTTTAAGTTGGTACTAATTAGTGCAGGGCACAAATATATATACATGCGTATGTACATTTTGATATTGTGCTGTGTTTAGTCAGTTTTTAAAGCCGTGTTGTTCGCCTATATCTATAACTCTCTATTATTACACCTCACTGGGTAAACCTTCGACCAAAATAAAATGAAGGGTAAACTAGTTATCTATTATGTACCTACAAAGTTTTATTTACGTTAGTAGTAGTAAGTAGAATTTTGCTTTTAGAATTATAATGTACTTACCTACATGTCCTACGTAACAAAAGAATATGTAGAGCAAAAAAATTTTAAATGGTGAGAAAAAGACATTAAGGCGAGGTTTTCCCACTTTTAAGCAACGCTTATTACTACAAATGACCATAATCCTTGGTTTATTGTATTTAGTGGCGCAAAGTCATGGCGCTTACACACAGTAGTGTTTCGCTACTTCTAGTTTTGGGGTTTTTCTCATATTTTTCGAAGAGTATAGCTGTAATGTAAAATGTATCTCACCGGTTTCCTTCATAATTATGAAATCTATATATCAAGATATTGCAGACATAATTTAATGAATAGGTAATGAATGAATGAATCCAAAAAAACAGGGATAAAAGCGCAAATCAGTGCTACTTTGATATATTTTTTCCATCGAGCGAAATGTGCTTAGTCGTGTTTCGGTCTCATGGGTTTCCTAGATAAAACATTCTATTTTGTTATGACACCATTTTTGTAATTTTAAGCTAACCATGGAGGCATGCACACGTAATCTAGAATGACCATAATTCCTAAAAGTCGGAAAATAGCGTCTTAAATTACATAGTTTTTTTTTATCATATTCCACCAATGGTTTATTCAACATTTATTATGTAAAGGTACGTGAGCAGCAAAATAATTTTCGCTGCGTACGAGTCAATAAAATGAATTGAAATAAGTATAATTCGCGTTTTAAAGGTTGTATGAATAGACGAAATTACGTATGACATGTGCTGATTGTTTACTCTATTTTACCCAAACCAGTGAAAACGTATTATTTATGACTAATATTGAAACAATTGTTAGTAGTTATTCAAACAGGAACTTACGAAAGCCAAGTCGATCTGTTTTTCAGCGCGGCTTCCGCTTATCGGATACACAGATTGACCGAGGTCCTAAAAATAGAAAATACCTTAATTAAATTTTCCAATTTTATTTCAGTATGCCATCACCACCACATCAAATCCACAACCATCACCACAAATCCTGTTTTTAATAGACTTTTTGTTTTCTTTCTCCATTTTTTACCCCCGAATGCAAAAAGAGGGGTGTTATTATTATGTTTAATCTGTGTATAGATGTGTCTAGTGTCATCGTAGCTCCTAAAAGAAAATAATGGGATTCTTCTAGGCAAGCGTGCTCCACCGACGATGTCTCAAGCGACGATGTGGTCGAAGATGAAGCAGGCAGACTTAGAAGATACCTATTCACTCTGGCCTTGAAAAGGCCCAGGTTATATCTCTCAGGAAACAAGGAAGCGGGCAGGTTGTTCCAAACTTGAATATCTAATATTTCAGTGAAATATTAGACCTTTTTTTAAATTCAGCATACCGCATCATCGCTTACCATCAGGCGAGTTGGCGGTCAAACGCGGCTTGCGTTTGCATTATTAAATAAATAAAAAAAACTTTTTTTTTGTTTGTAAGTTGATTTGATCGTGAGTGTTCTTAGCTATGATTCAAGAAAATCCACTCATCCGTTTGAAGATTATCAGCTCTTTTATCGGATTTTTAAAAAATAATTATAGTTGTATCTAAAATATTATCACAATCCGACATACGTGAAAAAGATACCTATTCCATGAAATACGACAAAATTCGGTTATTCTATTTCAAATAAAAATTTAATGAAGAAAAAAATACATCACGATCAAATCATCACTATTGATCTTTAATGTAATAGCCTAGCTAATAGACTTTTATTCCACGAACGGTAGCACTAAGTACATGTGACACGAGAATTCAAGTTCAACAAACTCAGATTCGGTTGCAAAAACTATAACAAGTAACTGCTATTTTCATCAATAACAGCACCTCCAAAAAAACATATTATGAATGCAAAAGTAAAGTAATTCTGTCCATCTCTCTGTAGGTACTTCTCTCGCGCTATTTGCTACCTTTTCACTACTAAACGGCCGAGCAGATCTTAATGGATTTCGGCTTGAAATTAGTGTGCATCAGGAAGATGGTTATTGGATTATAACCGTCCTTCTGATGCTGTCTACTTCCATGCCGAAATTCAACAAGATTTGCTCAGCGGTTTAGTAACTTTAACTTTCAGTAAGGTATCTTTTATTTCAGAAAAAGGGCGAGAGAACTGAAAAATCAGGCAAAAGATCTAGAGTCTGGCTAATGAAAGTTGAAACCGAAAACGCCCGCCAAATTTAAAAAAATCTGCATTGCAACCCCGAAATTAATATGAAATGCAAACATTACTGTGTTCTGACTGTGTTACAATAAAAAATAATAACTTATCATCATGTGAGATTATTTCAGGCATTTCATACAAATTTTTGGGGTTTCAATGCGGATATTTTTAAATTTGCCGCGCTTTTTCAGTCTACTTTCATTAGCCAGACTCTAGTAACTTATAAAGTCACTCACATATAAATACGGCTCCATATAGACTTCGTAAACATTGCTCTGGTAATCTTCAACAGCCGGTAGCGCTTTGATGATGAGATTCCTTCCATATCCTGGGATACCTTGTAGAGATTTTCCGTTCAAAACCGCAATAAGCCACAGCAACTGGCCGCAAAATATGTGAAGACGCAAATTCATTTTGTTTTTAATAAATGATTGACACTGGCTAAACAATAAATACACTGATCGTGTGAAGCCAAAAATAATAACAAAAATTAAATTAAATTTTAAAGTAATTGAAATATGCTACGTGCAGACTTCACAAGTGGTGTGCTATCAATGAATTCGGTTCGTATTCGAAGTTTTTTTTGGATAGGTGAAGCTGCCAGTTTGTCGCTACGTCTAATAGCATGGTTTTCGTGCTGAGGCCACACCGCGAGCATAGCTAAGGCTTAGTTTACATAGCACTAGCTGACTATGGCTAATTGGCTATGCAACCTTTCTGCGAGATTCACACTGAAAAATCATCGCCAGATTCGCTTTTACTCATTTTGAGTTATTTTGCTACAATTTTGTTTTTTGAGTATTATAGAAAACTTGCGTTTAACTGCCATCTCGCCTGATGTTAGGCTATGATGCGGTCTACGATGGGTCACGCTTGCCGAGATGCCGATTTACTCCAGAGTGGAAGACGCCCAGATTGTAACCATCGGGGATCACCTATTCAGTAGCGCATTCCACAGACTAGCGTTTTGCACTATAAAGCGCTTTGTACGGGTTTTTGGAATATCAACTATGAAAATGTGTCGCCTTTTCGTGCCCGCCCTGCATGGCCGTCCGATAGAAAAATGGACAGGAGGGATAACTCCCTCCTATAATGTCCTATCCTATATTCTAATATTGGCATGATCTAAATGTCTTTAGGGCAAAACTAAGCCGTAGCCTATAATAGGTTTTTTATCAGAAATCTGTCATCTAAAGGGACATAAACGGTAAAAACCTCGGACCGAAGGAAGAGAGGAAAAACTATGCAGTTGTGCATGCGGGTTTGAAATAGAAGTAAAAAGGGGAGCAAACAAATTCCAGTTTACTTAGCTCTATAAAAGCCATTAAACTTGCTCAGTAAAAACGAGTCAAAACCGTCGGACATAATACTTCAACACCTAATTATAAACATGTCCAGTACATTTGTTACACAAAATTGATAGCGGTTTTTTGTTGTGTATTTACACATTAGAAAAGCACACGAAGGCATAATTTTGTCAGATGTTTCGTTATCAGGTAACAATAGACTCGTGTCGCACTTCCTACGGCTAGAGACCAACTGAAACGAAGTGAGCGCTGGCGCTAATTTTCTTCTAAAAAGCGCTTCTTCTGGGCCCGTCCATTAATTTTATTTTGTCGTAGCTTGGACCGAAGGAAAACGCTGCAGGGAGCTGCGTAAGCGATGAACATAGCTTCACTCTCGTGGTGGCCTGCTCTAAGGTCTCCGTGCGCTGAGAACCATGACGTAATGATAACTTAGACACGGCATTGTCTAAATTAACGAGAAGGTGGAAATGATACAGGAAACCTGACGCGAGCGTGACTCGGGATCTCGCTGATTGCTCTGCAGCTGCCTAAATCGGCTTATGTTTATTCATGAGATAAAACGTTTAACCGTTGAGGATTCAGTAAGTTTCGTAACGTTTATTTATGTTATTGTGGGCTGATTACCGCATTCAATGTTTAGTGGAGGAAAAACGTTGCGGTTGACCTTAGGGTTAACGCCTTTTAATTAATTTTATTTGATGAGATGAATAGAATCTAAAGTAAATAACCGATTTGACTTACCATATGAGTAAGATGAGTACATTAACCATGATAAATCCATTTTAACAATAGAAGATCCGATGGGTTTAAACAACGTATAAAAAAGTTAAGCTTTTTAACCTCCTTGCCACAATATCACCAACCGCCTAGGAGTCAAAAATTAAAGACCATGAAGGTTATACTCGACTAAAACGTCAATCACTGTCGTTGATCTATTTATCGCTGTCAGCCTCTGTCACACGTCACAATCATGGTGGAGTAGGCGAGAACAACAAAACGTGTCCAACGAACAAATCTTCATCAAGCCTGATCTGAGCTGTAAGACCATGGTCCTGATCAGGCAATGAACCGGGACTTCGTGTACGATCACCCGCGGAGGCCGAGCTGGTGGAGCAGGACTGGTGTGACCCTCAACAAGTGGCTCTGGGGCGCCGTCTGCTGCGGCGTGCCGGGCATTCCGTGTTACTTCTGCACCTGCTGTGAGAAGCTCGATGATACAGTGGATAGGGATCGGCCGAGTGTCAATCGTGAGTTTGGAGCACACATTTTTGGTAACAGTAACATCTGATTTTATGTTATCTGTTATGGCTCCATGGGTACCGATTTATTGGTTCTTGTAAATGATGAAGGGTTCATGTTGCGAGAAGGTGAAAAGAGGGCGGGTGAAGGGAGGAATTTTGGCCTATCTATAAAATATTATTGCTTTCAAAAGTTCGTCATGATCCTATCATGGTGCTTATGATTCTACTTATGTTTGACCATAACTCACCCAATGTAAAGTGACGATGTGGTCGAAGATGGTAAACATGCCGAGCCTGGAATAGGAACTTACAGGGGGGGGGGGGGCGATAATCTTATATTGAGTCTTAGCTATCGATAAGAGACGCCGCTCTTCACGGTATTGTGCCATGCCAATTGGACAGCCGCAGCATACCAGCGTCAGACCAGCTGTAGACCTCTAGCATTTTATGGGTTGTGGGAGGGGCTGGGAACCCTTACACACAAAAACGGGTTACGAAACCCATACCTAGTGCTTCTGATTTCTATCTTAAAGATTTTGTCGAAAGGAACAATCAAGAAACTCTTTTGGATTGATATGTGTTACTTTATAAATATGTCAATTCATCAACATGTTAAACATTTAGCCGTTAAGTGGAAAAAGTGTGAATTTCCGTAGAGAAACATTTATAGTTATTATTGTAGAGGTAAGATTCTTTTCGGGTGAACCGGAAGACGCAGCGTAGGGAGGCCTCCCACTAGATGGACCGACGACATTGTGAGAGTCGCGGGCATCCAGTGGATGCAAAAGGCAGGCTGTCGTTCAGTGTGGAGGTTAAAGGGGGAGGCCTATGTTCAGCAGTGGACGTCTTCTGGCTGATGATGATGAAGATTCTTTTGCAGAGTCTGCTTAGGGAAGTGCTACACCTTGACCAGTTATTAAACCGCATAGTATTACTGCTATAGTGTGCAAATCTTACTGTATTCCAGATTGAAGCAAAATGTTTCCAGTGAAGTGAAATTACAGGGCATATGGAGATGTACCTAATATCTGACATGACATCTCTGGGTGACGAGTGCGGTGCTTTGTCGCAGAGGGTTTTGAACTGTCGCAGTTCTAAAGAGTGGCACTGAACTGATAGTGCAAAGTGTGACGCTTACCATCAGGCGTGTGACTTGCTCGTTACTCAGTTGTATAAAAAAGTTCTATAATAGGAGCCTATTATTCTCGACGTCCTCTCTATACTTAGATAACCTAGGCAGATTTTTGCAAGTGAATCAGCAAACATCCATAGATGGGGCAGCTAACTCTATCTCCGTATACAACTGCTCATCCTTTCCTCCACACGATGATAAGGCACAAACTTTTTAGCATATAATATTTTTTCGAGCAGGCTAACCCTAGACGTGAATTGTATGAATGACTTTTGGGTCTCCAATCACAAGCGCCATTCGCGTGGCTTACTCGTGCAAAAGGAAATTTTAACTACATGCGCGATATTTTTTCCTAAAGCAATCTTTACGTAAACATAGTGTAGCACTGGGAAGCCATACTTCACGGCTCTGATAAGTCTTCTGGTTTACAGAATCCACCGCCACAACAGAGCGCATGTCCCGCCCTCACAGACCTCACGCGCCGCGAGGCAGGAAGTCAACTCCTGAGATGCTCTCAGCAGTCCGTTGCGCCCTCTCCCAGCTGCAAGGAGAACCAGCTCCTCCTATGCCTGGATCTCCTGAAAAGGAGAGGGTACCTGAGCCCGGGTGAACACTCGGGACGAAGAGTTAGTCGAGGTTTAAGCAGTTTTAGTTCTGACTCTTGAAATAAGTCTCTGGTCTCTGGCCACGTAGTGTAGTACAATAGATTCACAGTGTATTGAGGTTTATAAATTTTTAAACCAATGAGTGAAGAGACCAGCATGTCACTTGCTGATGGTAAAGGCCACGCTCGCTATCCTTGCTTGTTGTGTAGGCTAAAATGTGGTTAGCCCTACCTACTAAGTAGCGTTTTCATCGTAGCCATGGCTTCTGATTTTTAATGCGGCCTTTCGACGTTGATTTCGTACCTAGACACCTCGGTTATTTATTCTCAAGCCTGCTTATGTCTCGTACTTATTTCTGCTTGTCTATTGTATAGACTTCCGGTTCATAGAAATACATTTTCGTGTCATTTATGTCTCGGTCTTATATTTGTGTTACCGCAAGTAAATTATGTTGAACGTCCTTCCCGTGAGATTTTCAATTGAATCTTTAAAACTATGGATTAAAAATTACCTACCTAATAAACATATTAAATTAATTCACTGATACACCACTCACAGCCTAAACCACTGGGTCTAGCTAGAAGTACGAAATTTTGCAAGTGTTCCTTATAAACGACGTAGGTGAGCAATAAGAAAGAATTTTTGAAAATTATACTTATTGGAAAGGCCGAAGGTCGAGTCAGTCGAGTCCTATACACGTACTGAGTCGCGGTCATTTAGGTAGTTTAGCAAAAAAATTATTTTCATATAAACAACCATTCCAAAATAACATCCGTATTACTAATAATTACTACCTACATCGTTACGACTTGTTTCTCTAATGTGCGACTTGGAGTAATGGCGTGCTTCCCGCCTATAAGTACCTACTGCATTTTGTTGCCGTTTTCGGCCCGTCGATGCAGAATCCATAGTTTTAAATAGCATCTATAGAAACTTTTGTTTTTGTTGATTTGTTAGTAGTTTATGACGATTATTACCACTATTATAATATTATCTTTATTAGTAATGATTCATGAAATAGCAACTCTATTTCGGTTAGGTGTTGTGTTTACCAAGTTCCGTCGTAAGTTTTGTTATGATGTTTTGTGTTAGTCGTTGTACAGTGATTTATAATTATAGTTTATATATTATTAAATTAATTTTGAAGAATAATTTTTAATTTATTATAACTAGATTACAATGGTAATTAATAGCTCAGGTTAATTAGGAAGACAAGGATATAAAAACTTCGCGCGTACCTTCTAAATGAAAAAAAGATGTTATCATTTCAATACTATGTATTTAATCTTAAATTCTATTTTTTCCCATAATGTTCCTTTTCTAATCTATTATTTGATAAACTAAGCATGTTCGGGAAAATTCAAAAACTATTCAAAAAGACGTTGGTTAGATGTTGAAGATTTGAGGTGACATCTGCTTGGACATGCTGGAACTTTATTTTAGTTTATTTCTATACATGCTATAGTAGGCACTTAGTCAATGACAGTTTGCTTTTTTATACCTTTTTCAACTGCATAACGGGTGATAACGGTTCTACGTTGGTTTGGTAGGTGGCACTGTACTCTTAATCCTTACTAATCCTTATCCTTCCTTACTAATATTATAAAAGCAAAAGTAACTCTGTCTCTCTGTCTGGATGTTTGTTCGCTTTTCACGACTAAACCGCTAAGCCGATCTTAACGAATTTTGGTAGGATGATAGTGTACATCATATGGACGGACATAGGGTACTTAATTATTCTCCCAGAAAATGCGGGAAAATTGGAAAATCGCGGGCAGAACCGCGGGATTCGGCTAGTCTTATATAGATTATTAAATAAATCTATGTATTTACCTTTGTCACACCATAGTTTGAGAACGACTTTACCGATTTCATTCGACTTTTTTTAAAGATTTCTCATACATGGTAGGAGGTTCTTAAGGAAAGAAAAATTAAGTAAATTGCGCAGAAAAATTAAAATTTCATTAAACTTAAGGCGCGGTCTGATCACGATTTCAAATTCGTTTTTCACCCGCTCACGCCATGATCTATTTGCTATCTAAAACGGCTTTGTTTAAAGTCGTAAATCGAATATCATCATATTTGATGATGATGATGACTTTGTGCTTGTGTTTATATTATTTTGAGGGTTTTTATTTAATTTATCAAACTATATAAATAAATTTCAACAATTAACTGGTTAAAGTTTTAAAAGACTAGTCTGGCTATACAATTCGTATAAAAAAATATGTTTTTGTCGCTGAAAATTCAGAGTTCTTCAATTCAGAAGCTATTTTTATTGTGCAATTTGTAATATGTTTTTTAAAGAGTCTAGACAATTTTTAAAAAATTTATTCGGTTAAGATTATTACCAAGGGGTTTTTTCTACTTGTAGTATATTTTTTATCTGATCAGCTAATTTTGTCACGTCACACAAAGCGTTTAAAAACACTTCTTTTGGTAAATTTTGCGATTGTACCGCGTCTTAACGACGATTTTAACTTCGCGCGTTTGACAGTTATTCTGACATTGGTTCTAAGGTTCTAAGACAGGACAACGTCTGTCGGTCAGCTAGTATACAACTAATTACAACATGATATCCATGTTACAACTTTTCTTTTCTTTCTTTTCGGGACATTTTTGCACACACGGTCATCTGACCCCAAACTAAGCAAAGCTTGTGATATGGCTGCCAGAGACTGATATACATACATATATAGATTTAAATACATACTTAAATAGATATTAACACCCAGATATAGAACAAACACAAATGTTCATCACACAAATGTTTGTCCTAGGTGGGAATCGAACCCACGCCCCTAAGCTCAGAAGGCAGGTTCACTACCAACTGGACCAACGGGCTATCAAACAACTAAATCAACTAAATTATTGTCGACGTTTTACATTGATATAATTATTTTTAAGGATTTTAGAGTCGAAGTTTCGGTCGATAAGTAACTGATATTCAAGGCTAAAGCCTTGAATATC
The DNA here is from genome assembly GCA_932305915.1 of Agriopis marginaria. Taxonomy (NCBI): domain Eukaryota; kingdom Metazoa; phylum Arthropoda; class Insecta; order Lepidoptera; family Geometridae; genus Agriopis; species Agriopis marginaria. Next base: position 2,554,758 of record OW029919.1, read on the forward strand.
AGGAAAAAAAAAAAGGAAAAAAAAAGGAATCTAAAGGATTTCATCAAGGATGTCCTTGATTGAAGTATTCCGGCATTGCTTTAGATTTTACACTGTTTAGACCTTTATAACTGTGCCATAAGGCCAATTTCATACTGATCTGGCAGCGTCGAACGTTTTTGAGATGAAGATAAAGTTAAAACACTTTAAACAGTGTTATTAATTTATTCTTCAAGTAAGGCTCTATTCATATCGAGATAGCAGCAGCTGACAGCGCAAATTAACGGTATTCGGTCGCAACTCGCAAGCAGCTTGCAGATGCTGCTATGTCGATGTGAATTGAGCTGTAAGTACCTACTATCTAGCAAACAACAGCCTCTGGGCAAACGTGCTACTAATCTAAATAGCTAACTAGAGGCTAGCTCCATACTAACTATCACCTAAGCTGCTGTTTACTGTAATGCTGTTACTTCGTCAGTGTCATTGGAAAACATCGGTGCTCGCGAACGTTGGTTTAGACGATTTAATTTGAAAAGTGTTAAATTAGTGAAGTGATTCGTGAACGTTTTAATAAACAGAGCTCAGGTAAGTTTGTGTTTAATATTGTATTATATAACGGTTGAACGTACCGAACATTATGGATCTACGTTTATATTCTACTAGCGACCCGCCCGTCCGGCTTCGAACGGGTGTAATTTACGTGCGAAACCGGGGCGGGTCGCTAGTTATATTTATCGAAAAAGTTTCGATATATAGATATCGAAAAAGAAGTAACTTTTATAAATAACTTAAAAGGTATTTTAGAATCCAAATGTTATTACAACTTAGAAGAATTTTTCAATGATAATTTCGACTAAATGAACATAGATCGTTCCGTTCCGACTATTGCCATACCCAAATAGGGTCATATGTATTACTTTATATTTAAACATGTTAATTTAAGAACTCCATGTACCTACATATGTCTGCAATAAAATATTGAGTATATAAACCTTCCGTGAAAATGTATCTAATTGATGGTGAAAACCGCATCAAAATCCGTTGCATGGTTTAGGAAGAGTTAGCGGCCATACAGACATTCAGACACAGACGCGAAAGCGATTTTAATTTATATGCATTCTCCATCTTCGACCAGGGGCTTTATTTTTTAATCCCTGGTATGATATGTCGCACGAAAATATCATTCGAAATTACTGACTTTCGAAAGAAAACCCAAACAATGGTCGTATTATTCAAATAGTCATATCACTCGCGAACGCAAATAGTGATTTGAATTATTCTAACAATAAACCTACCTACCTGGTTGCTTTCTATCAATAAACCTTTCATTTCGCATTATATTTTCGTGTGAATTATATTATCACACGAGCGATTCAAATAGCGAGCCCCCATATCTTACCAGCAGTGCGCGGTCAAACGCGGACTTACACGATAAAAGGAAAAAATGCATTGCCTAGGTACCATAAAAGATCATAATATAATTCTTTACGATTGAATTAGGCAAGTGCAACAGTATTCGTGAGTAATGTGGTAGTTTTATGTTTATACCATTCCCCCTCTAAAAAGCTTATTTTAATCACTGAAAACAGTGAATAAAAAGCACTATTTTGGTGTTTGAATTTAGAACACACCAATGTATTCGACCTCCATCTCAATGTTATACACCCTCCTTGCGCAAAAAATACTCGATACAAACTTCTTAAATCTTTATTTTTCTCGTAGTCATGGTATAAAGTATGGTATGCAACTCTTGAATAAAACCGATTTATATCGAGGGCCATGAATTACTCGCGTCGTTCAGGATTATTCCACTTGAATCACGGTCGTGATTCAGTCGTTAAAATTCTTCACTTGCTCGTGATTCGTCTATGGCACTCGCTTTAAATCCGTCCTTTATTCACTAATTGCCTAATATACTATATCTCAAAACAAGGAAAAATAAATACAAGGATGTTCAAAATGCATTTACCTACTTTTACTAAATGCGTTTTGTTGCGTTTACGTTGTTTGTGTCTTATCGCTGTTTTGTAAAACCTGAAGATAACTTTACCTTACAGTTATGACAGTAGAGTAGATACATACAATACATATACTTATACGGATTATATACCTTTACCCAGCGAAATAAGAACTAAGTATTTCGCTGCCTTTACATTATATACTTTACTAGCGGTCCGCCCCGGCTCCGCACGGGTATAGTTTTATAGCCTATTAAAATAGCCTATATTAATCTGTGCTAAAGTAGCATTCAAATGGTGAAAGATTTTTTTAAATCGGTCCATTACTTTTTGAGCCAATTCGTTACAAACATACTTACATACAAATCTTTCCTCTTTATAATATTGTATAGAAAACATCTTAAGAACCGTATTACCAAATGCGTCGTTAAAATTTAGGTACCTAAGTATGTGGATTTTTGGGTATAAAACAAAACAATTAAGACGTTATTGTCAAGACAAATATAAAACAAGGAAACCATAACATTAATATTGGTTATTTTATGTCAGTAATTTAACGAAATACACTCTCAAACTTTCCCTCTGAGATTTTACGAGAAACTGCTTTTGTAAATTGCAGGTAATAAGTTAATATGTAGAGTGTTCCAAAATTTAAGCTGTTACTTTCAATAAAATTAAATTAAAAACATTTTACACCAATTGAATTTAATATTTGACTGAATCGGAACGCAAAAAATTTTTTTGCTTTTATTGTCAAAAAATGTGAGAGGGTTCTTTAACCGCTTTTAAGAAGCTTTTAAGGCTTTAGAATAGTCGCGAATGTCGTGATATTTCATAAGAAAGAGGTCACAAATAAATCACTCTACCAACAGCTCTATTTAATTTGGTACTTACTTTGCCCATGAAACGACATGGTTGTCTCACAGTTTAGTAAGTAGTCAGTATGGACCAATTAAAGATTTGCCACAGGTTAGTATAATGTTACTATTGTAAAAATCTAAGTAAAGCGGTCAAGTTCAACAACTATAATACTTAGCTAAAGTACCTTATATCAATGAAGATTGCAAAGAAGGACTGTGCCTTAGGCAAAGTAATCGAAATGTTAGTTGAACAAGGTTTATACGAGTTTGAGTATATAGGCTTATGAAATCTGAACAAGTTTACTAGAAATCTACGACCAGTTCAGAAAATATCTCATTACAAAAACAGGGGCCTTAAGGACAACTGCTATAGCGGCACCTAATCCGTTCAGTTGGAAAATCACGCGACCGCAAACCGTATCTGGGCGCGATAAGGTTCACGTTCGTGTGATTTTCCAACTGAGCGGATTAGGTGCCGCAATTAGCTATTGTCCGTAAGGCCCCTGGACAGATTTTGCTGAACATAGCTAAGAACTACCGCAATTAAAAGCCTTATTGCAAAATGCAATAGTTCAATGAATTTGCCGTATTTGAACTGAAATAAAATAAACAATTTTAACGTTTACGTATTTTAATTACAAGTAATTCAAATACTGCCCGTATTTGAATTACTTGTAATTAAAATACGTAAACGTTAAAATTGTTTATTTTATTTCAGTAATTTAAAGAAAACCACTTAATCAAACTTATTAAAGTAGTCCAAGAGTATGCCTGGAGTTTTATGAAAAACTACTATTGTAAATATCAGTATTGACACGAACAATACTGGCCAATCAAATATCTCTAATTAATTAACAATCATAATATGTATGTATGTTTGTTAATACGTAAATAATATGTTGTAAATAATAAGTAAATATGTTATGTATGTTAATACGTAAGCTGACAAGGAAAAGATTATTCATAGAATTTATAAAATTCGTAAGATATGCTGTTTGTTGAGACACTTAAATAATTAGTTTAGTAATTAGAGTATGTTGCCGGGAGCCGGAAGATTATAAAAAGACCATAAAATAACAGGAGATTCTCGGCGGTTCCCGCCAGCCATCTGGCAACTCTCATAGGTGTCTTTTTATCCCGAAAAATGCAAGGTTCCTGTGGACTAGCGGGAGAAACCGCGAAGTAAGTGAATTGTGATGAGATATAAAACACTGTTTTAAACTATCACGGTTGTTCACTAAAGTTATATGATTATTTACCGTGGTAATGTTGTGGAATGAGCTCCCCGTGAAGCTGAGCCGTGAGCTGTCTTCCCGTGAACATGGTGCATGTAACCAAGGATCAAACCTTTTGTCTATGATGTAACGAAGCCGAAATAATTATAGGAAACTCTTTCCACAACCTTACCACGGTAAATATCCCGTAAATCCTTATCCTTACTAATATTATAAAAGCGAAAGTATGTTTGTTCGCTTTTCACGAATAAACGGTTCAGCCGATCTTAATTAAATTTGGCAGCAAGATCAAGTGTGTGTAAATCATGAAGACGGACATAGGGTACTTTTTCTCCCAGAAAATGCGGAAAAATTGGAAATCACGGGTAACACCGCGGATTCAGCTAGTAATCAAGATTTTTTGGCGCCAACGTGGAAAAAACATGTCGGCTCGTTGGATTATTTTCCTAAACTTGTGTATTTTCGAGTGTTAAATGTGTACTAAATGGTGAATTATTGTTCATTAAGTGCTCGTAAACGTGCTCGAGTGTGGCCAAGTGATATAACGAGGTGAAACGTGTCTTTTCGTGTTGTTTCTAAAACTCCATAGGAGCCTCTTGTAAGGTCTCCACCACTTTACAGGGGCATGAGTTTGACTTGACCGTGACTTACTTAGCTTGACTCTGATTGTGACTATGACTTGTTTGACGCTTTTAATACTATGTAAACATGTTTAATATTACGACTAAAGGACATTGAATCCACGGTCATGAAAATTTTAACAAAAAAAAAGCTAGTAATAATAATTATAATTACCGTCCTTAATTATCGTAGTAAATATAAATGATGAAGGTAATTGACTAAATTAACTGCATGCATAGGAATTCTAATAATAAAGGAGTACCTACCGTGGGATATATTAATACGCCGAACTCACGTATTTCTAATCATAATGATGTCAATGACTTCAGTAACTATACATACACATTTTCTGAGCTTATTTTTATGAAACCTTAAATATTGATGAATGGTAGTACTTTGTAGGTTGGTAATCGAAGAAAAAAAATTAAAATACCACGATATCAAACGTTTTCACGCTTATTGGCATTGAAATTGAACGCTTTATACGGGTTTTAACGCGTTTGTTTTATACAAATAAATTGGACCTACCTTTTTCTACGTCCAGTATCTTTGGTTTTATACCTATACGTTATTTTAATTCCTGAAGTTTCTGACACTGCATTGTTCGCTCATACAGGATAGTTTTTGCCGCCAACATGAAAAAAAAAAAACATCGCCCTGCTTTGTTTTACTTTCCGAAACTTCTGTTTCTCCGAGGGGTTATGATGGATAATAAACAGTGCCAGCAATTTGTATAAAGAAGGGAAACCTTTTTTGTGTTGTTTTTAAAACTTCCTAAAAGCCTTTTTTAGTAAAGCCTCCGTATCTTTACTGAAGCCAGTTTGTAAAATACGGAAGACTGTTTAGCCTAATTGGGCGAAAAAACAACAATCGTATACATTGATGTAAGTAAATCATATACAAAGTCCTGATTGAGCAAAACCACAATCTTGCAATTTATTTCAGGAAACTTCTAGACCGAACCTCCTTGATGTACCAATTAAAAATAAACCGGCCAAGTGTGAGTCGGGCTCGCGCACTGAGGGTTCCGTACCAACACAAAATATAATAATTATCGATTTAATAAAACGATTTATTCCGACTTAATCAAAATAGCTAAGCAATTGTTACGCCGTCACATAGTTAATATTTTGCAAGTGACGTTCGGTATTACTTTTAATGAACAGAAATTTGCCACCGACTAGCACTTGACCATTATTTATTATTTGTTGTTATACTTTAGAGTGTGTACTATAATCATCAAGCAAAACTTAAATATAATTAAGCAAGTTTGACGCTTGTACGTACCTATTACCGTTTTTACATTAGAGCTAATACAAGAATACGTTTAAAAATGCGTTTCATGTATCCCCCTTTCGTTTTAAATACTTGACTTTTTTATTATTTGTTAGTTAATCTGCAGTAGTATTACACATTCTATGAAAACAACTAGCTATCTATTATGGTTCGAAAGATGCCGCCGTTAATAGTTTGGACAAACGGACAGACAGACAGACAGACATCGTAGGCTTAGTAATAGGGTCCGGTTTTTACCCTTTGGGCACGGAACCCTAAAACTTGTAGCCTACATCAATCCTGTCGTAGGTTAGTTCACCATTTACTCTGATTAGCTGGTATGACCAGTTCTCGACCAGCTTAAAAGACTTTCCATGAACCTCTCGAGATGTACTAAAGCCTTTACCCGTAGACGAGAGAGGGGTATCAGATATAGTAACGGGAGGTCTTCTTATTTTGGACAAGTGGTTGCAACATATTTTGTGTATACGGTCTGAGCCATTCTCTGTCCAGCCTTTAGAAGGTAAGATTGTATTTCTTGTCTATTTGTGCTACAGTATTTTTAATTAATATTATCTTAGTGCATTGATATCGGTAAGTGCAATGTGTCGAAAACTATTCAGTCGGTATTGCCCTTGAACTTTGATATTTGATACGTAAATGTGATTGTTTTTTATAGTGAAGCTGTTCCAATATTTTAATGATCATAATATATGATTATTATGTTTTCGACATATTTCAAAACCAGATTGTGTGTATTTTACACGATATCTTCGCCGATTTTAATTATTTTTTTATTGAGAAAACTTCATATCTAGGGTGTCCCATTTTAATTTGAAGAATATAAAAATATTTCACCAACGGTCAAAGGGTGAACAACTTATGAATAAATTCAGTTTATTGAACTTCCTCTAAGGTCGGTTTTTACAATTTTATAAAAATTTATTAATTATTATAGCAAAGTCAGTTCAAACTTTTTGAAGATCACAATGGTTAGACGATTGTTATTATTTTCATCAAAGGCCGTACAGGGTTATTTTTAATTCACCTAAAACCATCATAGGTGTTTTCCGACTTCCCGTACATCTATCTGACAACTTTTGTTCCATGTTGTTTATTTCCAAAAAAACAAACAAAAATAAATAAAATTGAAATGATAATAACCTTCCGAGGTTACAAATAAAGATGAGTGCGGGGCCTAAGCAAAAATTTAATGCCGCAACGTGCATTATAAAAATACAAGGCAAAAACATATTTTTTTTATTGATATTTTTTTTTTGTACTCATTAAGTTTTGTGGAAAGTTATGGAATAAAAGTTTTCTGATATGCCGTAGGAAAGCTGACTGCGAGTGGTTTTAGGAATAACCCTGCATAGGGTGTCTATACAATACAATTGCGTCGATTCTGTCGTACTAAACTAAACTAATCTGACAGGACTAAAATGATCTGCTTCTCTTTTCATTTTAATATGTGAGTGATGGATGGCAACAATTTTAGTGCTGTCAAATTTAGTTTAGTTTAGAGTACATCAGAATCGATGCCAAATTCTCTTTACTAAATACCGAAAATATCAAAAATTAAGATACGGCAGTATAATGGGCGGCCTTATCGCCTAAAGCGATTTCTTCCGGGCAACCTCCATCAGGTTCGATCAGACGCAACAGGCTGTCAGAGTTTAAAGGCCACCAGAAACACGACAGCACACAGTTGGAAATGCCACTAGCGGTCATATTCAAGGCCTGTGTCGTCAGACCAATGCGTATGTGGCTCAATTTAAACCGACTTCCAAAGAGGAAGTTTTCTATTCGACTGTAGATATAGTGTTTTCTATTCTGTTATTTTGTTTGTATGTTATGAAATCTCTTTTCCAATAGGTACACACAGGTGTTTGATTTGTTCAAAATAACAAGCTAAGAGAAAAAAAATGTTAAATGTCATTTGTATACTGGAGAAAGTACATATTTAAATCTAAATATTATGTATGGAATAGCTGATATTTTTTTCGCGATTTCAGAGCTATTCTCATGATGTTCATAATGATGGGTACTATGGACCCCTTTGGGTAGGTATAGTACACCCTTTCCACGTAACCCTGTATACCTCAAGGGTGTTTTTACATTTAAATTTGATGAAACATTCCATTTCCAAGGGTTGAAAATTAGGGGATGAATCCAATTTAATAAACTTTCTGTGAAGTCGGTTGTTTGTTTTTGTAAAAAAGTATTGTTTACATAGGTATGTACTTGTATTGGTACCTTTGTAATTGCAAAGAAATAATTACCTATAGTGTGCTAAAAATAAATTGATAACATTATCCGTTATTATTTTATTTAATACCCAGAAGAAGAGTCAGAAAACAACAATCATACTCGCTTTGTTTTCCTTATTATTTTATAAGTGTTGTTTTGCAATTTTGATTCCAGTTGTTGTGATAATGCTGAAGAGTGCGTTCCTGTTTGCTGCTGTGGTCGCCGTAGTGGTGGCGCACCATGAAACTGTAAGTCGCATTCTTATAATATATATTTATATTTACGAAAAAGGGGATTACAAAATGCAATCGTAAAATTTTAGGTATTTCCGGGCATAAAATAAAAAAATAATAAAGCCGTAGGTAATTGTCAAGAAAATATAGATCTATTTCGGTACTCTTGACGCGATTGAAGAGTACCAAAATGGCATGTTTTCGATCCCAATCCCAAATTCGATTGAAATCGAGTGTCAAGAGTAAGCCCACAGATCGCCAAAAATCCAGTTTTTTTATTCGTAAAAAAATTTGAGGGCCCTTAAGTTGAGTATTTTTATATCAGGCTTAAGTTTTTACAGAGTGGTCCGATTTAGGTGATTCTTTTTAGGGTTATGTACCTCTAAAGAGAAAATGTAGCCCTACCAATGTCGCGCTGTCGCTCCGCCGTCGTCCGTCCATCGGAGTATGTCATAGGTCTCTAACACTAAACGGAATAGTTACAAACCTAAAATATTGATAATAACTGAAAACTGTTGGCCCAAAACCAAAAACTTAATTTTGAAAATAAAATATATAATAATAAACCCTCTCAAACAGGAAAGGCACCTTTTTTTGACCTGCATAATAACGTTTGCGAAATATGATCACCCAAAAAATACCAGTTTTTTTAAAAATTTGATCGGGGATGCCATTTTTCATTTCTGTGGGTGTAGTATGTAAAGGTGACAAACAAATCCGTGAAACAGGCACGGAAATACGTGGGTTGTCATCGTGAGAGAAAATTTGCGATCAAATATTGAATATACGTATGTTGCCTTGTGGTAAAGAAGCTTGCGTTTATATTTTATCTGCCCAAGAAGAAGCGTTTGTGTATACTATTTAACTTCATTAGTTTTGGCGCCAACGTAAAAAACGTATCTTCTCATTGTATAATTTATTTAATTATTTAGAGTGTTAATGACCTAATACGTCATTTGGCGCGATGGCGTGACAGTGTGAGGCCAGCATACTTAGGTATAATAGGTATTAATTATAATTTTTTACTGATAAATGTGACAGTGATTAGCCGTATAACCAGTCTGGTTAAAAGTAGATAGGTATCTAAACATTAAAGAAAACTTGCTGCAAAACTTTACATCATTAAATTATTGATGATTGAAATTGAGTCACTTTAAAGTCAATAATGTGTTAGAAGGTATTTTTGAACATAGGATAGGTCATTAGGTACGAGTATAAATCTATAACCTCAAAATCTGTTATTAAGCTGTTTGACTTCTGGACTTTCGCGATAGATAGATTGACGCGATTATTACTTTGACATTGAAATTGAACATACGGCAAGAAACATTCCATTTTTGATCCCGACTCAAAATGAAGGGTAGGGGAGGGGTATGTCTGTTTATCTCCTGCCAGTTCTATTGTTTATAAAACCATTGTAATATTTCCAAATAAACATTTATTTATTTATCTCTGTATCTTTGTGTTGTCTGTGGGGTCGTAGCTTCCAAACGGCTGAACCGATTTTAATTAGCTTTTTTTGTTTGGAAGGCGACTTGATCTAGAATATTCTTAGCTATGATTCAAGAAAATAATATCTTCAGTCGTTTAAAAATTAATAGATCTTTTAACGTTAAAAATAATAATAATTGGTATATACATACATACATGTTTAGTTTTTTAAACAATTTTTTTTTACAGTAAAGTGTAGATCCGTCAAACCACTTGCGTTTCATGTTTCAGCCTGTGGAACTGCGTGCGATCACCCGGCTCGACGGGCAGGGCATCTCAGGCAACATCACCTTCACCCAGCTGACTGACGGCAACGTCCACGTAGTCGGAAGCATCTACGGCCTGCCGCTGGGCCAGTACGGCTTCCATGTTCACGAGAAGGGAGACATCACTGGAGGATGTGGTTCCACTGGCGCTCATTTCAACCCTGAACACGTAAGGGAATTTTGGTCACAAAGGCAACATCTTTTACCATCTGCTTGACGGAATGATACATGGCCTGCGCCATTGCCATTGATAGTCCAGTCCGTAGTGGACCTACCTTCTGAGCTTGGGGGCGTGGGTTCGATTCCCACCTAGGACAAACATTTATGTGATTAACATTTGTGATTGTTCTATATCTGGTTGTTAATATCTATTTAAAACTTTATGATTTTGTATGTATATCAGTATCTAGCAGCCATATCACAAGCTTTGCTTAGTTTGGGGTCAGATGACCGTGTGTGCAAATGTCCCGAATTTATTTATTTATTTACGGCAGTACGGACAGTTGCCATGCCCAAGACAGGAGACATGTGAAGGAATGATGTTCTTCTACAGTGAATAAAACTTACTGACTTTCCTGCTGAGTCTTGTCTTCCAAAATGGGACCATTTCCATTCTGAACTGAGGAAAGAAAAGGCCATATTTTGGACAGAATTGGTTTTGGAAGGCAAGACTCAGCAGGGAAGTCAGGTTTTTTAACCCCAAGCATATGAGTAGATGCTGTCTTTTTAACCGACTTCAAAAAGAAGGAGGTTATCAATTAGACTGTATGTTTTTTTGTTTGTTAAATTGTTGATTTAGAGTGATCATTGAGACAATAAAAATAGACGGTGACATCATAAATCAATAGAGTGGAAATAATAGGTTATTCTAACCGTGGTACGCAGATCATTCGTTGATGGTAAGCGCAACATCTGCCCATAGCAGTTCGCCTCAATTTCTGTATGACACTATTGTTTGTTTACGGAATGGTTAACACTTAGGTACTACAGGAATCAAAACCCTTTGAAAATACCTGCCTTTCTCCAGTCTTCAATAATTATGATTGAATTTATACAGTATTATTTTTATTTGGATTACCGTTAATGTGGTTGTTGAAATTGACATACTTCCCCTGGTTGCCAGACCTGGGCAAGTTATCTAAACAAGGCTGATAATCGATTAAATATCTATGGTTATGAAAACATTGCTTCATGGTCTTGATATCGCTTCATTCAATTCAACTTTGTTTGTAAATTATATTATCTTTTGTTATTGCAATTCCTAGTTCCTACTGGTATGACGCTATAATAAATAATATTACACCATGGACTTCTTTTTTACAAAAGCTGTACCTTTTTTTGGTAACGGTGATGAATTTTCCAATGTGGGAATAAGCTCTTCTCGGCGGCCTGCTCGTGTCTGTTAGAGGGCACTGGATCTCTAAAGATATCCATAAGAATGCACCAAGTACTTTCATCATAATCAGCCTTTTAACATTAACAGACCACTGCTGGACTTTTAGCCTACCCCCAAAGAGTGATTGGGCCATATCCACCACGCCAGCCCAGTTGCGGGTTGGTGGATTCACATACGCCATTGAATTCGTTCTCTGTACGTATGCAGGTTTCCTCACGAAGTTTTCCTTCACCGAAAAGCCACTTTGAAAAGCACTTTGCTTGAGACAATATTCCCAAATCCTCATCTACGCCATTATACCATACACAACTATATCTATTCGGCGCATTCAAGGTCTCTATCACAGGGAACTTGTCTCTAGGATACGTCCCCAAAAATTTCGCTCAAACATTCATTTAATTGTTTTTCTACCTTCTAGAAAGATCACGGCCACCCCACTGACGAGAACCGTCACGTCGGCGACTTAGGAAACGTGGTATTCAACGAGCAGCACTACGCCGTCCTCGACTTTTTAGATAACAAGATTGCTCTGTTCGGCCCCCACTGCATCCTCGGACGAGCTGTGGTCCTGCATGAGAAGGAAGATGACTTTGGAAGGAGTCGCCACCCAGACTCGAGGAAGACTGGCAATGCAGGCGGCAGGGTCGCGTGTGGAGTTATTGGACTGCTGTAGGTTTATAAGTTGATTGGTGATTTGGGGTGGTTTGTCATGTTGGTTCCTTCCGAGATGGTTCAGGTAAATTATATCAGTGAAACTATAGTAGATAAACTAAATACAGTTAATTATTTATTGTTTACACCAAAAATTACTTGGGATAAAAAAGACTTAAAACTAGTGTAAAAACTGGCGGCTTTATCGCTGTTAAAGTTATTTTTGGTGACACTATAAGAAATAATAGTAAGTGTCTCAAAATAAGTAAGTGTTCAAACAAAATTAATAATATTACCAAATCAACAGGCATACGAACAAAATTATTCATAATATTGGATTTGGTGAAAAATTACTGAGCCAAAGCAAATAAAATTTTTGTGGGACCACCTCGAGAGTTTTCTGTACAACAAAATTCAAAACAAATATGTAAATCGGACTGAATTGAGGACTTCTCCCTGAGGTACTCAACCCCATTAGAACGAAAAAAAAAAAAAAACACCGAAAAAGATCTTGAATGTGACAAACCATTCCATAGTCACAGACTTCTCAATTCTGTTACCATAGATTTAAATCTTTATTGAGATTTTCCTTCTAGTTTTGAGCTCACTACCTGACGCAAATGATTTATTACTCAGCGTACCAAATTGTAGAATCTAGTTTGGTTTGCTCTCTAACTACTTTGTAGACTTATTTAGATAGTTTTGCTTTCTTTTTGTGGATAAGCATTTATTTTTATATCCAGATCTGATTTAAGGTTATTTTCACATTCTTATTCCTCATTAGTATTCCACAATGTAAGTAATTATTATTTGAAAAATATTCCACATTTGTTTGCGTCCAAAGTCTGTGCAATCGTTTTATCTTACGTGATATTATTTTTGCGGTATTTTGTATATGTAGGATAATTATATACTTATGTATATATTTTTAAGTTGTCTTTATAGTCTACAGTCACCTCACTTAATGTGTGTTGCATCATACCCTGAAATATATCAACTTGTTTTTAATTGGTTGATACTATAATGTCAACAAGTCTTGCGACTTTGTAACGCCTAAGTGAATAAAAAAATATTGACTGACTTTTTATTTTATTTTAAAATTCAATTAACTACAAAACCTATCTTAGATTCATAATTATATTTCAAGATAGGTATGGTCGTTACCTATTATTAAAATTAGGATGTGGCACAGGTTTTCCTTATAGTTTCAAGGTGAAACGGTTTGCTTATTGTTATGCCGATGACTAAAGTAATTATACCTATATAAAACATCAGCAGTGAAGAGTATAAAAGTGTTATTTTATATATTTTATGTAAATGCCGTCATAATAACTTTGTAGAAGCAGAGAAAATAGATGAAAAACGACTAATATAACATACAACTAAACGACTAATAAGACATAGTATTTATGTAAGTGCCCCGGTGATGGTGCCCCGATTCCCACCTAGGAAAAACATTCATGTGATGAACATTTGTGTTTGTACTGTATCTGGGTGTTAATATCTGTTTCAATAAGCATTTAAAAATATATACCTATGTATATGCATGTATATCAGTCTCTGACAGCCATAGCACATGCTTTGCTTAGCTTGGGGTCAGATGAACGTCTGTGCAAAAATTTCCAAACCGGTTACAAGTTACAATGTATTCCGTGGTGAATATTCGGACTTTCAGAGTATGTTTCTCAACTGCGGCTAGGTACGCTAGACGAGAACAAAATACTTTGTGGATCTCATAGATTCTAGGTAGCATTTTTTGAGATCTGTGGTGAAACAAGATCAAAAATATTATTTAAAAAAATAAAACTGTGTATACCTCCATTTACTTAGTAACGTTAGGTTCCCTTTAGGGTATATATAAGATCTTTGCGTTAGGTTTATTTAATAGTAGGTTCTGCACGTTAGGAAACCGTTTTAAGGTAGGTCCTACTATAATACCTAGTCGCAGGCCTAACGTTGATTCGTCAAAAATCCGTGAGATGGCATTTAGAAACATTAAAATTAAACACTTTTCACGGATTTTACCGCGTGTATATTACATTATTTTAATTCCTTACGGTTCTAAAATTATTCTTTAAAATAAACTTTGCAGTGTCCTTTGACAAATAATTGCGACAACCAAGAAATCATAATTTTGAAACGTGGAAAAACTCACAAACATGCAAACACCGATCTGTTTGCTTAGTCTTCGCTTTGTTTGGTCAAAAAGATAATAATATAAAACACCTACCTAATATACCTACATATACACATTTTTAGTCGAATTAGTAGCTACCATAGATACTACATAGGTACGTATATCAATATATAGATACGAAGATCAATGATTGCACAGTCATGGACAATGGACAGCCTTGAGAAAATATGTAGTACGTAGCTTCGACCAAATAAAATGAATGGACGGGCCCGGAAGAAGCGCATTTTTGAAGATTACAAAATGAGCACCAGCACTCACTTCGTTTCAGTCGGTCTCTAGCCGTAGAAAGTGCAACACGATATCATTGTTACTACATGAAAACGAAACATCTAACAAAATTATGACTTCGTGTGCTTTCGCGAAGTGAAGAAATACACAACAAAATATCGATATCTATTTTTTGTAACAAATGTGTACATTGTTATAATTAGGTGTTTTGTTATAATTATTGAAGTATTATGTCCGATGGTTTTGACTCGTTTTTATGGAGCAAGTTCAATGGTAATGGCCCGTCCATTCATTTTATTTTAGTCGAAGGTACGTAATACATATTATTATTTTCACAATGTGGACAGCCACAATATTTAAGCGTCCCAGTGAACAAGCCTCTTGAACTTATACCAATCGGATCACGTCGAATTCATACTAAATATTTACTAATATGTGGCAGTTTGTCACAGCTTAGTAAATAGTAAGTGAGTATGAATTTGGAATAATTCGAAACGCCCGATGCGTAAAAGTGGCTTGTTCAGTTGCTAAACCCGAGTGGGTTTATATCGTTACGAGATTTCAGACTTTTCAATTTTCCAATCTTACGTTGCCTATTTTTTCCAGAGATCCTATATACACCGGGTGGAATACCAACAGAGCTAGCACATCGTCTCTATTCACCATGACTGTTGTCATATCGTCAGCATTTGCAATATTATTTTAAGAATAAGAATATTAGAATAAAGCTACTTGCTGAACATGTTATAACAACATAACGAAAGCAAATGTATTGGACGAATAATAATTGGATGGATGTTATGTACTTTATATACTTATTGTTTTGTTCTACATGTTTGTATTGTAATTTATTAAGTTATTTTTGCGACGATGAACTGTAAATTTATTGTTAGCAGTGTTCTCATGGAAGTGATGTAACATCTTATATGAGAATAAATGTCTATAAACCTAGAATATAATTTAAGAATATTTTTAACTGACCTTTCTTATTAAAACAATGTTTTAAACTATCACGGTTGTTCACTAAAGTTATATGATTATTTACGGGATATTTACCGTAGTAAGGTTGTGGGTTTTCTTCCCGTGAACATGCTGCATGTAACTCTGCCGAAATATCGGGAGCTCACTCCACAACCTTACCACGGTAAATATCCCGTAAATAATCATATAACTTTCTGATTTACGTACTTAATTTACTCTGTTTTATTTCTGTTTACATATTTTTAAAGTTTTGTAATTTATTTTTATATGCTAGTACTGATTTACGTACTTAATTTACTCTAAAACACTGTTTTAAACTATCACCGTTTTTCACTAAAGTTATATGATTATTTACGGGATATTTACCGTGGTAAGGTTGTGGAATGAGCTCCCGATATTTCGGCGCAGTTACATGCACCATGTTCACGGGAAGACAACACATTCCACTACCTTACCACGGTAAATATCCCGTAAATAATCATATAACTTTAATTTACTCTGTTTCATTTCTGTTTACATATTTTAACGTTTTGTAATTTATTTTTATATGCTATCTAATATGAATATGTATAATAAATTGTGACTATATATAGGCTAAGAATAATATGTGAATCAATTCGTCTTCTCAGTGTTGATTAAATTATTTTTACAATACTATTTGAATAACAGTGAGTGTTTTATTTTATCTATGGAAAAATAAAAATTAAAAGATTTTCCAAATCGCTTTATAAATGACGGAGTTCTGAGGTAACAAAGATTAAAAAAAAACACCTTTTTTGAAGTCTGTTGAAAATCAAGTGTATATTGAATTTTTAAGAACCCGGCATAAGAACTAATCTTCAAACAACTAAAGAGAACTGAACACTTGATCAAGTAATCGTTCAAACAAAAAAAAACTAAACAAAATTGGTACAGCCGTTTGGAAGATACGATGCCACAGACAGACATACAGATACACACGTTATACATATAACACCCCTCTTTTAGAGTTGGGGGTTAAAAATATAAATTATAATAATTATGAAGAAATTATTAAAATCAGCGTGGTAATGCCGCCAGCATGCTGGATACGCTGCCAACTGGTAGTGGGCTTGAGCATTTGGATTGTCTTTAGACCTTCAACGGTCTATGGGCAGTCTAACTGTATTTGTAGTTTTAGTTTTAGCTTGTATTTTGTTTAGTTAATAAAGGCGCTTGCCCAGGAAAAAAAGTTAAAATTAGCTAATAAACTTGTTTGTTGATCCTTAAAAAAACTTGTCATATATAAGCGTTCAAAGTTCATGTTCGGACTAGGAAGAGATGCTCTGTCTCTTTCCTGCAAAGTGTCAGTATGGAGTTTGTATGGCGTACTAACAAGTGACGTCATTAGTAAGTATAGTGCGCTCTGTCTAGCACGACACTAAAATGCCAAAAATAATAAGAACAACTTTATTATAGAAACTGACGTGGTTTTCACACATTTTATTTATATTACACGGGAATTACTCACGTAAGATTAATCTTAGCCGGTCACCTTCACCTTGAAAGACTGCCTAATGCGGTTGAAACTATAGTCGCAGTGACTGGCTTAATCTTACGTGAGTAATTCCCGTGTTATATAAATAAAATGATAACAAAAATAAAAATTATCAAACAGGTAGCATGCAAATAGACCACTATGGAAAGTAGAACGCAGGAGCCTCGTTCAATTATTCATATTCCATCTGCTGACTCCCATATGGAACTGCGCAGAACGTTCTGGCCTGGCGGGCCTGGACCTTCAGTTATTCTCACACGCATTAAGTAGCTGTTGTTTGCTCGTAGCAAAATTAAATTTGAATTTATTAGTCCTTGATAAAGTCCACCAAAACCCAAAATACCTGTACCGACTAGAATTCACTGGGATCAATTGTATACCACCACGCTGAAGTCCGTCTTCTATTTAAGGATAAGTATATAAACAAAAGAAGTCCGATCTCCAAAAGGCTCAAAATTCTAGCACTTGAATCTAGATGCAAGTTTTGAATAATGGGCGAGCAAAATGTTGGTAGCAGCTGGATTAAGAGATCCAGAATATACAATTGCAGAGACTTGTCCAAGGGCTGTGTCAAAGGGCTCCTGATTGCACTGAATTTACTGTGTATCGTAAGTATAATTTTCTTGTTATAAGAATTTTAGATTTTAGGGCGATGGTGGCCGGGCCTCAGTGGCTGATCTAGGATTTCGGTAACAACGGCGAAGGAAAAGATCGTGAGGACACCAGTATGTCCAAGAATCTCAACAGTTTAAAGACATTTGACATTCACTAACATGCACTGGGCCAGCATGGTGGATTAGGGCCTATCCTCTCTCTCTGAGAGAAAGCCTGTGTCCCAGCAGTGGGATTATGATAGGCTGATAAATGAGGAAGAATTTTAGAATAGGTATATTATATATATTTCCAATGAGAAAATTATGCTAGGTTGTAGGTTTTGTAAAAAGCTGGATGAAAGCCGAAAATAATGGTTGCTTTTGCTAGGTTGTTGAACATCTGATTGTGGCTGGAAACCGATATAGGTACTATAATATTTTTTTTTTATAACATGATATTTTTTACTATGTTATTGTAGCTGTCGGAGCTAGAAAAAACAAGTGCCGTCACTGCCGGGCACCGGGACGCCTGGCAGATGTGAAACATAATATGACGGCATAAGAGAGCAAATGACGTCACATCCGTCACGGCATACGAGTAGGTTTTACTGCCAAGGCACGTCAATAGATGTTTCACATCAAAACTCTGACCGAACATAACAAAAAACGCAACTATGTTTTTTGACCTAGCGTGGACTGATAGAGTCGGACCCGGGTATGTCCTAAAACTGCGACCAGAACCACCGTAGGATGGGCAGCAGCGTCCTCTTAGTACACGGTGAAAGTACTGCGATCCCCAAGCCGCCTGCCAAGCGTGGGGATTATGGCAACACTCCTCTTTACGAGGGAGGCCTTTGTTCAGCAGTGGACGTTTACAGGCTGATGATGTGTGGACTGATAGTAGTTCAATTGTTTTCTTCTGAAACTGTTGTTCTCTAGGCCTGAATCTATTTCAGGTCAGGTCACGGTCTTTTACAATAACCTAAAAAGATGGAATACGAAGCAACATTGTATTTACATAGTAACTTATTTATCATTGAAAAACCTAGACGTTTTATCCAGGAAACTTTTTTGCTAAAAGGCATTCTGCGATTATAGTATTTGTGACGTCTTACCAATCTTACTCTACTTATTGTGAAATGCACGCAATTTTTTTGTATTTCAGCTGATAGCTCTATGGACCTTCTGCTTCGCCGTGGTAGATACCAAAATCCTGAAGCAGTACGGCGAGGAGCGGGCGTCTGGCTCCCTCACCGGTGACCTGGTGATTATTGCATTGTGTGTGGTGCTGACGGTCATCGCTGTGCTGGGCTGCATTGGGACTGTTCTGAATAAAGTGAAGATACTCTATGGGGTGAGGCATCTACTCCCATAGTCAAATCGCGTGTTAGGGGCAGCGGAGCTTGAACGCGGGTCCGCACGTTTTTTAATCACTACACACCGCACGAGTTCCTCCGCAGCTGCGATCAGGTGCTGCCGGCACATTTGGTGTGTAGTGGTTTATACAGTAGGTACCCTACATGACAAAACAAGCGAACCCGCGTTCAAGCAGCCACTACTGCTACTTTTTTTGCCTGTGGAAGTCTTTACGGTTCAGGAAGATGGCCTTGGTGGGTAACAGATACAGTCATCTTTCCCTTTTTCTATTAAGTAGGCTTTTTCTTACTGAGACTGGGAATCTAAGTGGATACCACGTGGAAATGAAATCACCGTTTTAAATAGGAGTTTGATTATAGTGCATTTTATGGACTGAGTAAGCAGTTTTGCTGCGAACTAACTTATCATAAAGTCTTCCTAAGAAACAGAACTACCAATACCAAGCCACCAATTTGCAACTACATCTATATTAATATTATAAAGAGGAAAGATTTGATTGTTTGTTTATTTGCATTGAATAGGCTCCGAAACTACTGAACCGATTTGAAAAAATCTTTCACCGACGGGAAGCTACACTATCCCCGGGTGACATAGGCTATAATCTATACCCGTTCGAAGTTGGGGCGCACTGCTAGTGATAAGATAATTGATTATGTTGTGTGTTTCAGTACGTGATATGTATCATGATACTCGTAGTCCTGGAGCTGCTGGTCGCCATATTCGTATCAGTAAAGCGGTACGGGCTGCAGTACAGGGTCTCCGAGTGGCTTCAAGAAGACTTCTACTCAAATACCACTCGGACTTACGACGAGCAACGTGAGCACGAGAGATTCTGGGATGCGTTGCAGTCTGACGTAAGTAATCTACAGCATACAGAAGGTTCCTGATTTCGTCATCATCATCAGCCAGAAGACGTCCACTGCTGAACATAGGCCTCCCCCTTTAACCTCCACACTGAACGACAGCCTGCTTTTTGCATCCTCTGGATGCCAGCGACTCTCACTATGTCGTCGGTCCATCTAGTGGGAGGCCTACCTACGCTGCGTCTTCCTGTTCCTGGTCTCAACTCAAGAACCTTTCTTCCCCATCGGTTATCGGTTCTTCGAGCGATGTGGCCTGCCCATTGCCACTTCAACTTGCAAATTTTAACAGCTATGTCGGTGACTCTGGTTCTTTGGCGAATATCGGAATGGCGAATATATGGCGAATAGTGGATTTTATCGCGCAAAGAAACTTCGAGCATAGCTCTCTCCATTGCCCGCTGAATGACTCTGAGTTTTTCTAAAAGGCCAACAGTCAAGGACCACGTCTCAGTACCATATGTCATCACTGGCAACACACACTGGTCAAAGACCCTCGTCTTGAGGCACTGTTCCTGATTTAGGTTTTCTTAAATTTGTGCATTTCATTATATATTTTTAGCCATAGGTGGCAAACAAGCTAACGGGCCACCTAATGATAAACTGGTAAGCGATCACCATCGCCTATGAATACCTGTAATACCAGAGGAATCACAAATGCGTTACCTTAAAGACACCCAAAACCCCATATTTTATTTAGTTTTTTTTGTAGGGAACATTTTCAAACTACGTGCTGACTGCCGTTACGTCAGCTATCCAGAAAAGCAGTAGATAAGGTACTTTTTGGGAGATTTGAATATAATTATATTTAAGTTGAGCCAATACTCTCTCCCAAAAAAAAAACCTGGGGTGCCTGGGCAAGTCTGATTCCCACCCCCGGCGACGGCCCAAGCCGAGGTTCGTACCTTCGAGGTGCCCTTGTGCTAGTCGCCCAAAAACTTAAACCATCAAGTTATGCCGAACGCACTCTGCGTTCGCTAACTAGTCCGGTCCATCTGTAGAGGCCAAAAGGCCAACATTACAAGTCAATATAAAAAAAAAAAAAAAAACTCTCCCAAAAAGTATCACTGGGCCAATTTTCTGCTTTTCAGGCTAAGCCTAGATTTATATCCAGGTTGATCTCCTCATCTCCCAAATAGTACCACTGGGTACAATTTTTAGATTTTCTTTATTTTTATATAAGATCAATGTTACCCTTATACTAGCAAATAAAGAATTGAATTGAATTGAATTATTGATAGTCATAGTCATAGTACTTTATTGGTAACAAATTACAGATACACGTCACAGAAAATAATTGATAATAAAATAATTTAAAATTATTACTATAATTATAAAAGAAATTACATTTTCATACAAAATAGAAAAACAATAGCATAATAATAGTAAAAAAAAAAAACATCTTTGTCACGTCATTGAAATTATTATGCCTGTTCGACAAGCCAGTTTTTTAATTTTTGTTTGAAGGACTCCCTCGATGGAGCACTTCTCAAGATAAGTCTGTTGTTTTGTTTCTTTTCAGTACGAATGCTGTGGTCTCAACGGTCCCGAAGACTACGCGGCCATAGGTCGTCCAATTAGCGTCTCTTGCTGTGCGAAGGCATATCGGGCGAAGACTGCCATTGCTCAGCGCATTATTTACCAGACCTGTCTTGAGTAAGTGAAAAACTAGCACCAAATCACCAGATAAAATTTTATATCAACAGGCATCATCATCATCATCATCATCATTTCAGCCATAGGACGTCCACTGCTGGACATAGGCCTCCCCCACCGATCTCCAAATGGGCCGGTTGGAAGCGGCCTGCATCCAGCGTTTCCCTGCGGTCTCTTTTAGGTCGTCTGTCCATCTTGTGGGTAGACGTCCTACGCTGCGCTTACCAGTCCGTGGTCTCCATTCCAGAACCTTTCGGCCCCATCGGCCATCTGTTCTGCGTGATGTGTGCCCTGCCCAGTTGTTAATCCGGTGCCAACTTGCTAATCCGGTGGGCTATGTCGGTGACTTTCGTTCGTCTACGGATCTCCTCATTTCGGATTCGATCTCAACAGTCATATAAAACTAAATCTTTAGAATTTAATACAAATACTTTGAAGATGTGAGAGAAATAGGACGTTCGAAGGAGACAGTTTTGTACGAATAACTATCGTAATAGACATAACATTTAAGTGTGTTCTTTTGTTTGATTAATATTTACTTGGAATAGAAGTGGGGTTCTAGAAAGAAGACCGTGTATCGGCCAACGTAGAATAGAGAATGCCAGAGCGGGCACAAAAAATAGACACCACTTTATGGTTGATATTCCGAAAACCCATACGAAGCGCTTTGATTCCATTTTTATTATGCGTACTGCTAGTCTGTGGAATGCGCTGCCTGAATGGGTATTCCCCCATAGTTACAATCTGGGTGTCTTCAAATCACGAGTGAATCGGTTTCTTCTAGGCAAGCGTGCTCCATCGTATACCGCATCGTCGCTTTACATCAGGCGAGTTGGCGGTCAAACGCAAGGCTAAAAAGGACGCCCAACGGCCAGTACAAGCGACGGGTTGATAATCTGCGAAAGGCTGGTGGCAAGTTGATGCATATACATTCCATATACTCAAAGCATAAAACAGAACTTCGAGCCATGTGGTGTTCCTACGTCCAGTAGTGGAAAAATTAAACAGACTAATGATGCTAACTATTGCATGTTCTTTCGATTTGTAACTTTGCAAGTACAAGTGTATATGTAATCCGTATGACAATAAAATAATTTGGTACCAATAAACTGGACTGATGATGGATTCAGGAGTTAGTCATAGTAGAACTCTAGAATGGCTACAAGTAAACCTCTCGAATTTGGTCTTCTTTAGTTTGTTTAAATGAGTCCCATGTCAAGAGTTCCACCGCCCGGCTCCATCATTAGACCCTCGTCACCAAGAGTAGTCCTCTAGTTTGACTACTCTCAATTTAATTTCTCTATACTAAAAAGATTCGAATTGTTTCTAGATCATCTACGTATCACGCTGATGGTTGTGAGGATGAACTGCTGAACGTGCTGGGGGAAGGTGCAGAGAGTTTTTTCGCTGTCGTCGTCATCAGCTTCTGGTTCGAGGTGATGACTTATTAATGCTGTATTTTTGTACCTATGCATTTCATATTGCATTTCTATATTATCTTATTAAAAAAAAAAAAAAAACTCAGAGTCACTCAGTGGACAATGGAGAGAGCTATGCTCGGGGTTTCTTTGCGCGATACAATCTGAAACGTGGATATTCGCCAAAGAACCAGAGTCACCGATATAGCTGTTAAAATTTGCAAGTTGAAGTGGCAATGGGCAGGCCACATCGCTCGAAGAACCGATGACCGATGGGGAAGAAAGGTTCTGGAGTGGAGACCACGAACCGGAAGACGCAGCGTAGGGAGGCCTTCCACTAGATGGATCGACGACATTGTAAGAGTCGCGGGCATCTAGTGGATGCAAAAGGCAGGCTGTCGTTCAGTGTGAAGGTTAAAGGGGGAGGCCTATGTTCAGCAGTGGACGTCTTCTGGCTGATGATGATGATTATCTTATATTTTATAAGAGCTTAAAACGTTTTTGTGAGAAGGTTCGTCAAAACGTTCAAATTGGTGAATGTACCTTTGTCTTTGAACTTAGACATACCGGCTTCCTCACAATGTTTTTCGAAATTTTCGCCATGGGCTTGGCTGGAATTTTGATATTACTAGCTAGTAATTATACTAACTAACGCGGTTTCACCCGCGTGGATATTCCCTCAGGATCTGTAGATTTATCCGGCAAAAAAAGTATCCCATGTACTGACATGCAACTATCTCAATTTCCACGCTTGCTTCAATGACTTCTATCCGTAACTCTGTTGCAGCGTGAAAGAAGAAACAAACACAGAAATAAAATGATAGAAATATGCTTATATTTTTTTCTATTCCAGGCTATGGGCATGCTTCTGGCGATGTGGGTGGCCAACCACGTCAAGAACAGTGTTCTGGTGTACAAGAAAACTGTGAAATACTAGCCGTTTGATTTTAAGATCTTTCTAGCACATACTGGGTTTACATACTATTTTACCGAAACGGAAAAGTTTGGGTGTGATACGAATATAAATAATTTTATGGCATAGTATTTTCACAAAATCTTCATTTTTCAATATCCTCTGTTGTATTAAACATCACCATAAAATTATAAGTTGCTATGCCATAGGCTTTTTCCATTTCGGTAAAAGTCACCATAAAGTTATCTTTTACATGGCAATAAACGCTTGAGTCTAAAATACTGAGTAATATTTTATTTTATCCATGCAATTTATAACTAGAAAACTACTACTATATAGAAAACTGTCATTGACGCTCGACAAAATGTATGGAACAGCTGTTTTTTTGCGCGGTTTCATGATTGGTCCCGTCTTAAAAGCTGTTCTTAATGATGAGTTTAACGAACCCCTTTTCGGCTTAGCATACCCTTTCCTTATAACCCTGTATACACTTAATAAAACAGTGATGTATGAAATCTTATCCTTATTTTTAAAGAGCTATTCAATGAAATCCCACACAAGGCAGTGTAGCAAGTGTAGAACCAAGTAGGCTTCCCAAAATTTCCATAAAAGCTGCCTCTGGCGTCGAAAGAGCAACATTGGCGTTGACGGCTTATGTAGTCAAGTGTTATAGAAATAAAACTGACCTATCTATCCAATATATATATAGTTATCATTCTGAATAGACAATCTAGAATGGCTAATAGCTAGCAAAATACATTATAATTATGCACCCGCCTTTGGTCGATATCTTGACGGACACTCATTCATATTTATCAGGTATCAGTTCTCCGGCACCTACGATAATAGAAAATGAACCAATACTCCTTTCTTTAAGGTGTAAAGTCATAGAAAACTATAACCTGTAACTGCAATATTTTACTAGGCAGACATGACAAAGAAAGCTGATGTAGGGGAAAATCGGTCATAAGCCAAAGGGTTTAAAGTGAAAGCAAGTGTATGTTTGAAAACAAAGAAAGCTTCAGGACAGGGCAATAAGTGTGGCGGCTGGACATATTTTCCCACGTTCTAAATACTGTGTAAGGCGGTAAGCGGAGCGAATTTTAATTCTAGAGCACGAAACATTCAATGCAATTGGCTAGTTCATCATCATCATCAGCCCTGAGTGACCCACAGCTGGGTATAGGCCTCCCTTTGTTTATACCACTCTCCCCGGTCTCTCACTAGTCGCATCCACTCGTTCCCGAATGGTGGGCTGGGTTCCACCAACCTAGTCTCGGCACCTACGCGGTTGCTGTTGTACACCACCTCCCACCATTACGTCTGGCTATGTGTCCTGCCCAGTTCTTGACACAGGAGCTGGGGTCTTAGAAGAATACGGCTTCAGTATTAATAGGAGACCTTTGGCCTCATGAGTGGTCAGATTAAGGGGAATCTGACCACCCATTCCAGAGGGCTCAAGGAAGACAATCGTGTGGTGAAGCCCCCTCCTTTGTAGAGGGAAGAAGAGGAAATGCTTCGTGTATGTCCTGGGAATATTGGCTTTGGATAGTGGGGCACCGGTGCTTTCTTATGGAGAACCTGGTGTCCTCCATCAAGAACAGAGACAGGCCACTGAGGGGGTTTTAGGGGTGTAGTTATCCTATGTAACCTGACTGTAACCCAACAGTACCTATATCTTTAATGTATTTCTTCATGGTTACCAAAAATGGGATACTTTGAAACTTATAGCGGTACCTCCCCTGCGGTGATCTTTAAAATTCTGCTTCCTAACATTTGAATATTTCCTACATGTGAAATGTATCTATTTATATATATTTTTTCGTAAGCTTAGTGCTATAAATTTGTGATATTATACAGTGTTAACAGTCCTTAGGAAAACTCTAACGTCAATCTTCTACATCTTTAAAGAGTAGGGTAAGTGATTTTTTTTAAATCCACTTCCCATCCTGTCCTCTTCTGGGCAAAGCTCCTGCCTCAGTTTGAGTAGATCTTTACTTTGGGGCATGAGCTTATTTTGGTCTGGCTTTGCACACATTGTAAAAAAAACACAAATTCTGACCACTTTCGCTAGATTTCGAACATAAGACTGGAGCAGTACCCGATATTCTTCAGAGAATTATTTAAAAATGTATATTTTATTTAGCTTTTTGCAATATTATTGCAGCTCGCAGAGCAAATAAATGCTTTGACCGAGTTTAAGTATCAATCTTTTTTCTAGGCTGCTATTTTCGCTGCACGCTCCGCCTGCTACCCCATCACCACCACTGCTAATCACCGTTCTTGTAAAATTTACTGATCGATACCATCGATCATTGCCTTCACTTCCGTCGTCTACTTCCAGCAGTGCGGTCAGTTTGTCGCAACATTCAACAGCGACATTCAATTTGTGTAACTGTAACCAAAAGCTGAAACAATCGCGTCCACCACTTCTACGATTGATCTGAGCAACAACGAGAGAAAGATGAAGCTCAGTGGCATGCGTTACTACAAATTCTTTATGTTTATAATGAACATTGGGAATATTGTGAGTATAGAATATCAGTTAATCACGTACACCTAAATTGTCGATAATTATTGTCCTTGAATGTTTAAAGCACGACTTTATGATGAGTTAGCATTTATGAAATACTGTGTTACCTACTTATGTGTTGTTTTGTATCTGTTGTTGTTTTGTTTGTTGTATGTACTTTTTGTGTCTTGTTTGTTGTTGTTGTGTCTTGTTTGCGCACTTGTATGTTGTTGTATTTGTATCTTGTTTAGTTTTACTTGTATTTATGTTTAGTTTTTTCTTATTTTTTTTTTTTTACGTTTTCAATACTGCTATTGTTAATTTTATTGTACGTCATAAAAGATGCATCTTTATTATACAAAGTCAAATCCTGCAACAGTATTTTGAAACAGCTATCCCCAACTGATTAAGCTTACATTTTGCATACACGTTTAATTTGGATGGCAATGCATGACGCGTTAGCTAAGTGACGTCATTCTAAATCCAATATGGCGGACTACCAAAATGGCGGACCATTTTTTTAATGCACTCATTATAAGGGTATCAAATGAAAGAGTTTGCTGAGAAGAATACGACTAATAAAATGACGTTACACTAAATTCAATATGGCGGAAGCTTTAAAGCTTGTTTTTAACCAATAATATTTTTAATTTATATAGAAATACAAACAATATCTTAATTTTCGAGACAAAAGACGGAGTGGTGTTTTTATTTAGAACTTACATCACTATTACCGTAATCATTTTCAATTCAGTTAACAAAAAGTATTATTTATTATTTCATTCGATACATTTTCCAGGCCGCTGGCGTCGTGGCAATCGCATGGTGCTTTCTGTACATCACCGAGGGGAAGTCCAAGCCTGAACGCCATTCGACCATAATATCTCGCGGGGTTCTGGCCTTCTTCATAACCCTGGCTTTGTTCATGATAGTGACGTCGGTTCTGGGCTGTATTGGAGCTCTGAAGCAGCACATCAGGACTATTTATGTGGTGAGGTTTCTATAATATTCTAATGTAATTATCAGTAGTATAAGATTGAGGTAGTCATTGGGCTTGAGCGTTTGATTTGTCTATGGGCAATCCAACTGTTTTTATAAGCTTTTGTCTTGTGAGTATGGTGTCACTTCTTGCAATTTCTAAACAATTACTATCCCATGACCAATGACGTTATATGATGATCCAATGACGTCATTTTAAATCGAATATGGTGGACTCCGATCTTTGGCGATCCAGTTATTTTTTATGCATCCCCTTGGAGATCGATGGGGAGGCCTATGTCCTGCAGTGGACAAACCATGTCTAAAGTGATGATGATGATAAGTTAAAAACAATGGCAAATGCCTTATATACGCATCATACAAAAATGTAAACGTACATTTAAAAATATTTGAAATAAAAATATGGTATTTCGCTATTAATCTGTTTGTTGAAATTCAGATTCTTTTTAGCCAACTGCTCAAGGAGGGTAATGTATTTCGGGCTTATGTTTGTTTGTGTGTATTTTTAAATGGGATACATTTGGCTCGATCCCAAACCCAGTAACTCTGTACTAGTTCGGAGTCATATCGGTAAAGTTTGATTTGGTGTCAAATAAACGAATTAAATAATTTGCGAGTTGCAGTTCCAAATGGGTAGGCCACATTGCTCGAAGAATCGATAATCTATGGGGTAGAAATGTTGAGTGGAAACCACGACCCAGAAGACACAGCGTAGGTAGGCCTCCCACTAGATAGACCGACGACATCGTGAGAGTCGCGGGGATCCAGTGGATGCAGATGGCAAGCTGTCATTCATAGTGGTGGTCAAAGGGGGAGGCCTATGTTCTACAGTGGACGACTTCTGGCTGATGATGATGAAACGAATTAGATTTGACTTGCAATTGTTCTTTGTTTTTCTTTTAACAATATACCTACTTGTTGTCTTTAGGAAATAAGTTTCTTCATATTCCTGATCTCCATTGAGGTGACAGTGGGTGTCGGAGCGTCTGTTATCAACGCCTGGGTCGGAGACAGTGATGATTTGCGTCTACACTTCTACAAGAACACCACCTTGAACGAAAATATGGAAAGGGAGCACGTCTGGGACCGCTTACAAGCCGAGGTAAACTACAACAAACACAACTAATAATAAAAAATGCGAGCAAAAATGTTAAGCGTAGTAGTAATTTTTAAACTTTCGCGATTTGAACACATGTTTTAAATGTTTATCGGGACTTATCACGTATTATTTAATATAGGTAAAAAATATGTACCTTTCGCATGTTAAGCGTAGTATACGCCGATATACTTAATTGTATAATTTTCTTCACATCTTGGCATCTATTTGTTCATCTAGGTTGCAGTTCTGTGCCTCTCAATATTGAAGTGTCATCATCATCATCAGCCATAAGACGTCCACTGCTGAACATAGGCCTCCCCCTTTAACCTCCACACTGAACGACAGCCTGCCTTTTGCATCCACTGGATGCCCGCGACTCTTACAATGTCGTCGATCGTCCATCTAGTGGGAGGCCTCCCTACGCTGCGTCTTCCGGTTCGTGGTCTCCACTCCAGAACCTTTCTTCCCCATCGGTTATCGGTTCTTCGAGCGATGTGGCCTGCCCATTGCCACTTCAACTTGCAAATTTTAACAGCTATGTCGGTGACTCTGGTTATTTGGCGAATATCCACATTTCGGATTTTATCAATATTGAAGTGTGCGTTTGTAGAATTAGTAAGATCTCAGTCTAAGAAAGTCTAAGAATATCAGTCAAAGAAAAACGCCATCTACTGGTATGGGTTGCGCTTCTCTTGAAATGCTGCGAAACTTGACTGCGATACTATTAGTAGTGCTACGGTAATTTGTAGAACCCTTTCGTACGTTATCTGACTGCAGCGCTTACGGAAGTTCGGGACAACCTATAAGCACGCTCAAATCACGGTGCCATCTAAGTTTATACCGTTTTTAGACAAATTTCCGAGCTACGCTTTAATGTTCCGCTATTGTCTTTCCTCTGAGTCCTCTTATCTTCCTTAAAACTCCAACTCCTCAAAACTTAGGTATCCACTTTTTAATTAATTGGTTATTAACCTTATCTAGATGTCTTTGCCTGTCTTGCTAATTTCAAGATGCGCTGTTGCGGAGTGGATGGCCCTCAAGACTACGCCATCATCCACCGAGAGATCCCAGCCTCATGCTGCCCCAAGGCATACGCTCTCCGCGAAGGTTAGTGCATTACTGCAGCACCTGGCACAAACACTGCCACAACAAGCTTTGCTTAGTTTGGGGTCAGATGACCGTGTGTGCAAAAATGTCCCGCATATTTATTTATTTTATTTATTTATTTATTGCCACAGATTAGACAAACAAGGGAAATATGATAAGGTGGCATGGCGGATGCGAAAGCATCTGGACTAAATCAGGCTTGATGCCTTTAGTCAAACACACCCAGCCGACGACCTTGTAGCCTTTATTTGCATGTGGACTATTATTAGACTTCATCGGTGTCCCCTTCGACCAAAATAAAATGAATGAACGGGCCCAGAAGAAGCGCATTTCTGAAGATTACAAAATAAGCGCCGGCGCTTACTTCGTTTCAGGTGGTCTCTAGCCGTAGGAAGTGCGACACGAGACTATTGTTACATGATAACAAAACATCTGACAAAATTATGCCTTCGTGTGCTTTCCCGAAGTGTAAATACACAACAAAAAACCGCTATCTATTTTTTGTAACAAATGTACTGTACATGGTTATAATTAAGTGTTGAAGTATATGTCCGAAGTATTACTGAGCAAGTTCAATGGTTATGGCCCGTCCATTCATTTTATTTTAGTCGAAAGGTGTCCCTATTGTGTACGTTATTTCGTGCAAGGCTTTAGATATAAGTCAGTTTTTGAGAACAATTAATAAAACAGGAACCTACAGCCATTTGTACATTTTGACCGCTAGGTGGCGCTAAACGTAAGTTGCATACCGCCTGCCTCAACGAGACGTCGTACTTCGTACGCGCCTGCGAAGGTGCTGTTAAATCGAGGAAGCACAAGAACGCAATGGTTACCGCTATATTATGCTGTTTGATGATGATTAATCAGGTAAGTTGAAATTTGGTGAAATACGGAATTAATTAAAGATTTCTATGAAATACAGATCTCAGGGGCCTTACGGACAACTGCTAATAGCGGCACCTAATCCGCTCAGTTGGAAAGTCACGCGACCGCAAACCGTATCTGGGCGCGATAAGGTTCACGTTCGCGTGGTTTTCCAACTGAGCGGATTAGGTGCCGCAAACAGCAGTTGTCCGTAAGGCCCCAGGTTATTAAGAACCCAAAGGAAGTTTTCAACCATGATAAAAGTTACTATTAGTCGTGGCTGTGGGTAATATCAGTTCTAAAAGATACGACTAAAATGTATATCTTATAACGAATCTCTCGTGTAATTCCGCTTCTACGTCGCTTCGAGGACAATAAGAATTTTGGGATAAATTATTTTTCTCTATAGATATTAATTTGTGATGCTAATTTTAACCTAATCAGAAATAAAATTTAATAACATAAAAGAGAAAAATTTACCTGAAACAAAAATGTATTATGTATTAAATCTGTAACAAAAAATTCGTTATTGTACTGTACTAATGATATTAAATCTCTACATAGTATAAATTGAAGTCGCTTTCCGCGTCTGTCTGTATGTCTGTATGGCATACAGACAGACAGACAGACAGGCGCTAACTCCTCCTAAACCACGCAACGGTTTTTGATGCGGTTTTCACCATCAATTAGATACATTTTCAAGGAAGGTTTATAAATATATCTAGCGACCCGCCCCGGCTTCGCATGAAAAGTACACCCGTGCGAAGCCGGGCGGGCGGGTTGCTAGTTTTAAATAAAATATTTTCTAACATACAGGTTCTACTCTTTTTTCTACTACCAATAGAATAAGTATTTGCTTATCATCATGAATTAAAAAAACTGATTCATGCTTTCGTATACGTTTCAGGTGTCGATCGTGACGACGTCGTTGAACATGGTGCGTCGCATACGCAAGCAGCTGCGCAGACAGCTTCAGCAGAACTTGCAGGCGCATTTTGAATCGTAAACGGTTCCAATTGGATGCAATTTTGAATGTCAGTTTTGAATCTGCATTTAATTATTTAGAATTTTGAAAACACACACTTAAAATAACGTTTATTATATAAAAATAGACCACAGAAAAGATTTACATACATAAGTAACTAATATTTAAATTAATAACATCATATCTGAACTTTTGAAATTATTTCGACAGTTAATTTAATCAATACTTTTTTATATAAATAGTTCTTACGGTATTTTTATACCATCTCTCTAGATTTGTACGCCTACAAACTAGGCAAAACATGATACAAAGTGACTAATATTTTATCCCACCTATATTGTGCATGCATTTTTAAATGTGTGCATGATTTACTCGTGTTTTGTGCAAATAAATAATCTTTATCTTTATCTAAAAACCAGTTTAATAATTTAAGTTTTAGTTGACCAATAGCTAATTGAGCTGACTAACAAGTCTAGTTATTACTGGGAAATCGTGCTCCATCTTCGACCGCATCATCGCTTTCCATCAGGCAAGATCGAGGTCAAACGTTAGCCTAGTCCGATGTAAAAAAGTGCCCTGACTTTTTTAGCTGACAAACACATTATTCTGCTGGCCAAATAATTTAAATGCTGACTGATACCTGTGTTTTGCGAGTCATTATTAATTTCTTATACTAAGTATAGATTAGGGACTCTAGCTAATAATGGGATAAAACGTATGAAAATTGAAAATTTGCTGGAGATAATGTTTGGCTCTGTTGTGGACACCGTAAACTATACCTACCGATAAATACCTAAGTTTTTTATTGTTAGTAAACATGTTGCAGATACTTATTGTATTGTGTCTGTTTTATTGAGTCGCAAATAAATTATTGTAAAGATTGAAATAATTATTCACTCGGTTTGATTTGAATGTCTTATGCCCGGTTTCTGTAATACTTTTTATCGATGGTTAATCAATTCAATAGCGCTATTTGTTCCATAACTTCACAAATTGCGTTTCCGAACACGCAATAATAAATTATTATACTTCACTAGCGACCCGCCCGCCCGGTTTCGCACGGGTGTAATTTATGTGCGAAGCCGGGGCGTGTCGCTAGTTATATATATAAACCTTTCGTGAAAATGTATCTAACTGATGGTGAAAACCGCATCAAAATCCGTTGCGTGGTTTAGGAGGAGTTAGCGGCCATACAGACATACAGACAGACACACAGACAGACACACAGACGCGGAAAGCGACTTTAATTTATACTATGAAGAGATTTATACATCAGATAACTTAACTGGCCAATACTGCCCGTTTATCTATTCGATAAGTATTTGACGTTAGGTATATTTCGATTTAGATAATTGAAAAGTTACAAAGTTACAGATACCAATAGCTAGCGATAAATTATCTATGAACATCAGAAACCGGGTATAAGTGATAGGTGTAACTTAAATTTAAGACAAATATATTTTAAAAAAATCTCACGAATAGATCTCTGTACAATGCATGGATGCAATTCGCAATAAA
Organism: Agriopis marginaria; assembly: GCA_932305915.1. Taxonomy (NCBI): domain Eukaryota; kingdom Metazoa; phylum Arthropoda; class Insecta; order Lepidoptera; family Geometridae; genus Agriopis; species Agriopis marginaria. Next base: position 2,587,796 of record OW029919.1, read on the forward strand.
AAGCTTGGAACACTAAGTTTTAGTGGCATGTTTTATTTATGTTGATTGGGTAGACCATATAATTTTTTCTTCTGTGCCATAGGCCAAGGTTTATCTATACTATTTATATCTATACTAATATTATAAAGAGGAAAGATTTGATTGTTTGTTTGCATTGAATAGGCTCCGAAACTACTGAACCGATTTGAAAAATTCTTTCACTGTTGGGATGCTGCACTATCTCCGGTTGACATAGGCTATATATCCCGGCTCCGCCCGTGCGAAGCAGGGGCGGCCTACTAGTTCATTATATTTTTGTTATTTCTCCTTTAACCACCTTCTTATAGAATAGTATTTGGCTTAGGTTGCCGAGAGGTGTGCTGCAGGTACTCGCGACTTTACCTATGCCTTTATCAGTTCCACCCTGGGGCCTTACGGACAACTGCTATTGCGGCACCTAATCCGCTCAGTTGAAAAATCACGCGGACGTGAACCTTATCGCGCCCAGATACAGTTTGCGGTCGCATGATTTTGCAACAGAGCGGATTAGGTGCCGCTATAGCAGTTGTCCGTAAGGCCCCTGGAGCTTAATATACATCTTGTTCTTGCAGTTTCCACTCCCAGACGACCTAAGGCAAGCCAAAAGGTCGGATCTTAATTATATTCTAGACATTTATTTTGTCTCTTGATTTTAAGTTGTTTTACAAAAAATAGTTATATTTTTTTTACTAAAAAATTAAGTACGAATATAGTTATGAGCGAAATCAGTCAAGAAGTTTGTGATGTGAATATAAGGAGGCACAAAGTCTCAGTTCGGAGCAAATAAGGTGTAGTTTGAAAACAAGAATTATAATTATTATTCTCAACGGGTGAATATAAAAGGAACTTCTATCGCATTCACAACCACGTGTATTTACAGACAGTCCGAACTTACTTGCACAGTTGACCAAATGATGGAACTATAAAATGCGTATTAATAGCTGTTAGTTTTATTCAGAAAATACGATGATGGCTCCTCATTCAACTACAGATAAGTCGGTCGTAGTGAATATCTTGAGTGTGTGACGTATCCATTGATTACATCATACGAACAGCTGCGCGCGCGCATATTAGTTCTCCTCGTTTTCGTTAGATGGCAACCCGTCGTGAGCGACGAAATCCTGAATCGCGCAGACGAGATTCTCCGGCAAACAGTATAGGATTTCGAGGTTCGAGTTATCGACAAGACCTTACTTCATAGGATCATTTCTATAGTAAGCTCTTCCCAAGACAGACACAATACGTGAGTCGCACCAAACCACGTTGATGAGACGTGGCGCGGCGTCCTGAGCGTGAGGCGGGCGGTGATGGTCTCATCACCAGCCCTCGATGATCGTTCGCTCCCCTCGGGGAGAGTGGGGCGCTGTCGCTATCTGAGTGGTTGGTTTTTGGAACCCCTTTTAAACTATTGAAACTAGTGGCCATGCATGTAGCCTTGAGCAGATATATAAAAAAAAAATGGCTACATGTATTACACGTAGACGAAATCTAATAAATAAAATATGTATGAAATATGTCTATAAATGCAAATCAGCGGACAGCGGCTAATTTCACAAAATTGATCAAGATCGCGGCCGTGTATTAGCGATTTGGGTACAATTTCTATCAGCTCGTTCGCTCGTTGATATTTTGTTCGCGGACGATATATCCATACTCATCTCCTGCCAAAACAACAACAATATAAATGAAAAACTCGCCTCAAACTGGTTAAAAGAACATAATCTAGAAATAAACAATAAAAAAAAACAAAATTAATGACATTTCATCCCTATCAAAAAGACCCACTAACAATCAATCTTACTTTTAAAGGCGCAAAAATAGAAGTCGTAAACATGTTTACACTATTAGGAATCAATATACATACTCACATGAATTGGAAACTCCACGTCAACTAATTAAGACTAAAACTATCTAGATTTGCCTATGCCCTTCGTGAAGTAAAAAAAACTACCGATTTTGAGACCGCACTAGTAACGTACTATGCATATGCGTATGCATGGCTTAGCTACAGTATCATGTTGTGGGGAAACAGCACAGACGCCGGTACTATTTTTACAGCACAAAAGAAATTAATTCGGATTCTTGTTAACATAGAACAGACTGACACATGTAAACCATTTTTTCGTAATTATAAAATACTTACCTTGTCTATACACATTCGAAATTACTAAATTCGTCAGAAACCATCCAAATTTTTTCACAAAACGATCAGTGGGCTTACTCTTGACACTCGATTTCAATCGTAATTTGGGATTGGGATCAAAAACATACCATTTGGTACTCTTCAATCGCGTCAAGAGTACCGAAAGCGTCGAGTTGAGTCGATTTTATTTAGTTCCATATAATTCCACCATTATCGGTTCCAATCGTGCGCTAGTTTAGAATTCAAGAGTACCAAAATGGCATGTTTTCGATCCCAATCCCAAATTCGATTGAAATCGAGTGTCAAGAGTAAGCCCACAGATAAGCACACAACCCTAAGATACGGAAATAGATTAATTTTACCAGTTTCACACCTCACACTCCACTCAACCAGTCCCTTCGTGATGGCCATCAAAATATATAATAATTTACCAAACTCAATCAAAAATGAAACAAAAGCAGACACTTCTATAAATCATTTAAACATTTCCTGATAAATAGAGCTTATTATTCCATTGACGAATACTTAATAGATAAAAATATTTTTTAGTACTTATTGCTGTCCTTCTCTCTTCCATATCATTCAGCTGTGCCCGACGGGGTCCACATTTGTAACAAAATACTTTTCTACCATCTGAGAAACATTGTGGAATGCTGAAATAAATGAATGTGAATGTGAATAAATGTGAATAAACTAAACTTATTATACCATTGCCAACAAAAAAAAATCGAACAAAAACAAACGCGAAAACAACATAATATTTGAACGAATTTTTAGACCGAACCCCAAATTACTTCATATGCAGCAAGTTGGTATTAATTTAGCGTTTCGATTTCGGTTTTGGTACTGAAAATCTATGGACTGGCACTACAGTAGATATCTAGTGTAATTTACTAGCACATATTATCCGCTGTGCTGTAATTTTAAAACATTTTGTACATAGTAGGCACAATAAGCTGAATTAACCATTATGAATTGCGTGTATTATTTTACGTAAACAGCTTTTTATTTCCAAAAAGCAGTATCAAATCGTACTTTGTTTTCAATTTCAAACTTCAACATTCACTATAGTGTTTTTTCTTTTATTTTAAGGGCATTTGTGGGATTAATGTTATTAGAGGTGTCAGACACATTCTCTCAGCGGCCGGACTGTAGATAAACTTATTTTTACTAAGGTGTAACTTAAATTCATGACAAAACATTCAACAAAAATCTTACGAAGAATAGATTTCTGTAAAATGTTTGGAAATAATTCTCACACTAAGTTTTTTGTGACTAGTTTTATTTATGCGGAGTTTGATGGAGCATATAATTATTTATTATGCGCCGTAGTGCCGTTTTGCGTTCATATGTTCATGTATTTAGTGGTTTTTCTTCTATAACCTACACCTACTAATAGAATAGTGCTTGGGAGGTGTATAAATTAATAACTCATACAGAACACTGATATTTATTTAGGAAATCTAGTTCAACATTTATTTAATTTTATTAACACCAAAATAGACTATTCAAATTGTGACCTTATTAACAGGATCACAAGATTCACTCTCTTGTGCGAGTAGGAATGACAATTTTTCACTATGAAGTTATTAATAAAAATACATTTGTTAGTACTAATGTCAGGTGGGTGAGAAACTAAAGGTGCATCCAGACATCGCGACGCCTCGTTTTCTTACTTGTTCTTGGTAGAACAAAGAGTAAAACAGGTGGTAACAACCCCCGTGATGTGTGGATGCACCTTAAAATTGTACTTACAGTACAACACGGCTTTAGCGACCTACAGCCAGATTCTGTTCAAAAATATTATAAAGCATGAGATTTTTTGGTTAATTTTAATGACTAGGAGGACGTATTCGCTTAAATAATACAACTTTTACCTATATTGTAGGTATGTACAATATTATGCATATCTATTAATTAGAATGGAGCTTAAATATTGCGACAGGCATTAACGCTCTTGAGTAGCCTATCAGAGATACAAAAATATCAACAAAGATAACCTCATTAAAAATATAAATAATTGTTACATACAATACAACTTTAATACAACATTGAAACCCTTATTAAATTGTTATATCCGTCTAGAATTCATGCAGCATTATGATTTCTACATTTATTAACTAAAGTAAATATATGCAATTTTGTATCATAATATTACAGATAGATAACAAAAAAATTATTTTATTTTATAGCACGCAGAACAGATGGCCGATGGGGCCGAAAGGTTCTCGAATAGAGACCACGGCCTGGTAAGCGCAGCGTAGGAAGTCCACCCGCAAGATGGACAGACGACCTAAAAGAGACCGCAGGGAAACGCTGGATGCAGGCCGCTTCCAACCGGCCCTTCTGGAGATCGATGGGGAGGCCTATGTCCAGTAGTGGACGTCCTATGGCTGAAATTATGATGATGATGAACTTAATTTTTATATACCTAATGAAAACATCATAATTATATATATATATATATATATTGCTATATTCTTCCACAGACAGCCAGGAATTGTATATCCAGTTTTAAATTTATATTAATTGTGATGTTTTTATGAACTTAAATAAAGCAATTAATTATGTGTATACTTACTTATATTGGGACCAATTTCTTTACGTATTTAATTTATTTACTTTACTATTAAGTAATATTTTAATGAAAGACTAGCCAATAACAATTTAAACAAAAACCACACTTACCTTATATACATTTACATACAATATTAAATGCAAAATCTCAAAAACTTAAATTAAATATGGTAACTTCGTGTGCGGTAATACTATTAATCCACATAAATTCAATGTTTAAGCCTTTATTTTTAAGACACTGTATTTCAGCCGTTTTCATACAAAGCCCATATATTTGGAGTTCCGCAGCAAACTAAGGAAACGTCATAGTTTCGCCGTGTCCATCTGTCCGTCTGTCTAACCACACGGTAGGTACTTTTATTATTCCCTGACATTATAACGTTGCTCAATAGCAACGTTTAGCATACGTGGACCAAATTCAACACAGTTATTGAAAAATTGGTACATCTATAATTAATTATACTCGAAGTCTCGAATTAAAAATTTTAAAATTTAAAATTAGGTACATAATAACTAGGGTTATGAAAATTACTACCCATTTGAGTTATAGTTTACCGTTGAAAAAGGCATTCAAAATAATTTCATGGTTTTTTTAACTGATTTTCCAAATTATGCTTTTTTTGGAAAACTAGAGTAGATACAATCAAGATAGTAATATTAATATTTTATCTCAGTCAAGATTTCACCCAAAGGATTTTTTTTTAATCCGTATAATACATAAAATATAATATATAACTTAAAAAATAAAAGCATAGAGCCAAATGGTTTACGGGATATAACTGACCAAGTTGATGCTTACATGAAGTCAAACCAAAACCGCAAAAACATATTCGCATACTAAAAACTTTATCTATGTTAAATATGATAATGGTTATTTATTTCTAACATAGCTACGGAACCCTACTATTAGCGTGTCACGTCTCGTATTTGACAGATTTTTCTAACTCTTTGTCTGATTTTAATGAAACATGGTGTTTATATTGACATTGGTAAAATCTAGGTTTATCAAGTGTATGACTTGTTTAAAATATGAAAACGCCATTAAATATTTGAGACAAGATTTCAATATCATTTTCAAAAAGTACTTAAGCTGTGAATATTGCTAATTTTTTACACACAATACACAAAATTCCATCAAATACATTTAAAAAAACCCAAGAAAATAACGATAAAATCTGTACGTTAACAGTTTGTGTAAAAACAGCTGAAATATTAGGCATCGATCGTGACCTCAATCAAAAATCAACTTAAAATCAAGGAGTGACACATATTTCTGAGCTAACGCCTCCTTTCAGTTTATCCATAGAAATGACGTTTGTGACTTTATGCAGTTTCCCGGCTTTTCCCGTTCGTCTTTATGGAGTGTGCCAGCCACAGCGCCAAGACTATGCCCGCAACCTGGAATGAAAAGAATACGCGAAATTAGCCCTTATCGTACGTAAACTTACTCAGCTGTCCATAGTAATTTTATAGCTCCATCATTTTGGTCAACTCTACAATGCGATAACATAACGACGATGGCAATAATAATTTTATTCCTATCTCAGTTTTATTCAGAAAATACGGCTCCATAATCAACTCTACCGATAAGTTAGTTGTACTACAGAATACATTTATTATTAGTACGACCTTGGTCGTACTGTGTATGACGTATCAATTGATTACATCATACGAGCAGCTGCGCGTGCGCATATTAGTTCTCCTCGTTTTTAGTAGATGGCAATCGTATCCCTTGATTACATCATACGAGCGTCTGCGCGCGCGAATAATAGTTATCTTCGTTTATACTAGATGGCAATCCGCTGTGAGTTACGAAATCCTGAATCGCGCAGACGAGATTCTCCGGAAAACAGTATAGGATTTCGAGGCTCGAGTTTTCCGGCAAGACCTTACTTCATAGGATCATTTCTATAGTAAGCTCTTCCCAAGACAGACACAATACGTGAGTCGCACCAAACCACGTTGATGAGACGTGGCGCGGCGTCCTGAGCGTGAGGCGGGCGGTGATGGTCTCATCACCAGCCCTCGATGATCGTTCGCTCCCCTCGGGGAGAGTGGGGCGCTGTCGCTATCTGAGTGGTTGGTTTTTTAAACTATTGAAACTAGTGGCCATGGCGTTTTCCACTCATGCTGTAATCGTAGACGAAATCTACTCAATTGTAAAGCTGTAATTATGATAACTAGCATGATAAACGTATACGTTTTTAAAAGGATGCTAGGATTTTATAGTCAGGCGATCTGTAATTTATAAAAGTGGAACCGATGTTAAGAAAAAATTACACACAATCTAGCCTAGAAATGATATTAGGGTAAAATTGACGAAAGATGGGAAAATCATAACAATTGGTATATCATATACAGTGTTATGCGGAAAAGGTGTACTAAGCCGAAAAGGGCCGTTCGGCTTAGTATGGCGCGTAACCCAGTATAATTATATACAGTACTAGCGACCCGCCCGCCCGGCTTCGGCACGGGTGTAATTTACGTGCGAAGCCGGGGCGGGACGCTAGTTATATATATAAACCTTCCGTGAAAATTTATCTAACTGATGGTGAAAACCGCATCAAATTCCGTTGCGTGGTTTAGGAGGAGTTAGCGGCCATACAGACATACAGACAGACGCGGAAAGCGACTTCAATTTATACTATGTAGGGATTTAAACATGAAAAAGACCTAGCAGGATCGTCGTTCACAAAGCAAGCTTATGGCTATATTCGGGACATTCGGGACATTTTTGCACACACGGTCATCTGACCCCAAACTAAGCAAAGTTTGTGATATGGATTATACTATACATACATAAATAGTTTTATTTACATACTTAAATAGATATTAATACCCAGATATAGAACAAACACAAATGTTCATCACATAAATGTTTGTCCTAGGTGGGAATCGAACCCACGCCCCTAAGCACATATAAGCATAAATTGACTTGAGCTTCAATCAAACTATACATAATACTAGATTCTATAGTATATACTGTTTTATGTGAAAACAGACAAAGTACCAGAGTATAAAAGTTTTTCAGGCAATTTCTAGATGCAAATCTTCTCTTAAAAATACCTTATCTTTCAGGCCCCGTAAACCGTGTTACATTTTATGTTATATTTCCTGTTAGGTGGAACATAAAACGAGTTGAATCTGACCTAGCTCGGGCCTAGGTCAACCGATCGCAGATAAGAAAATAAATTTAGGTATGGCGTGACTGAGGTGCCCTTAATTACCTGCTGAAAAAATTACTCCGTGAACTCGAACGTTTGCAAAAGTTGAAAGTTTTAAAATTTAAGGTTAAGCTTTAAAAATCGATTGGGATTAATCTTTTGGATTGTAAGTTTTAAAAACCGATTGGGATAATTTATTTACATTGTAATTTTGTAATTCCCGGGTATGTTCTAAAACTGCGACCAGATCCACCGGAGGATGGGCAGCAGCGTCCTGTTAGTACACGGTGAACATACTGCGATCCCCAAGCCGCCTGCCAAGCGTGGGGATTATGGCAACACCCCTCTGTAAGAGGGAGGCCTTGTTCAGCAGTGGACATTCAATGGCTGATGATGTGTATGTGTGTGTGTAATTTTGTAAACAAAAAGTTAAAGAAATTTTCGGGGATGATATCGGGGATGAGTTATAAAATATTTCACCGCCATCCTATTTTAAATATCAACATGAAAATTGCTCTGCCATGGGTCTAGAATCAAAGTTTGTTGCATTTCGCAATGTTATTGTGAAAATAATGCTTAAAAAATATGTTTCTTTTTAAAATTCCCATTTGTTACTTCTACAAATATTGTAAAAACGCGAAATAGATAGATATGACTGGTAAGAGGGCTCTTGAAGAAAGCCCTTATTGTTTTAAAATGCAGCCGAAATATATTGTAAAAATTCAAAAGTTTTCGATTTAGAAAGGTTATTCAAGCTGTTCAACAATGCTTCGATTGTGACAACAATATATTTTTGCGCTCATTTCTAATAATCCTGAATTTTAAGCTAAATATATGTGTTTTATAATGTTAACAAGGAAACAATATATATTATGAGATTACAAAGTGGACGACCGAAATTATCGGCGCTTAGCATTGGCATTGCAATTAAATTAACAGCTATGGGACTTTAATCGTGACATCATTTCCGTTGATAAAATTTACTTATTGCCGTAAGGCCTAAGGCCATTCTGATTAAAATTATTTCATGAACAGAAACAACAACCGAAATACATACGTAATAAGAGATGTTAGAGAGTACTGAATATTGCTTACTAATGACGTATTGTTGTCTTTATTTAGAGTGGGTGTGATGCTACATAGAGTGTATCATTGTATGGACAACAAGGTAAACTAACCAAAGTCAAGTAATTTCAACGTTTTAGGGAATTGGTCGTTAAATCGAGTGTTGCTATACAGGGTGTAAGGGGAACACTCTCCAAGCTAAAAGAAGGTAATTGTACAAATCATTATGAACCACTTTTAGTATGGGACCAACCCTAAAATCGCGAAAAAAAAATCTGTTGTTCCATACATTTTGTCGAGTGTCAATGACCGTTTTCTATATAACAGCTGATATTTTTTTTGCGATTTCAGGGCTGGTCCCATAGTAAAAGTTGTTCATAATGATGAGTACAATTACCTTCTTTTGGCTTCGAGAGTGTTCCCCTTACACCCCGTATAGAGTTTATACTATGTAGTATAGAATATCGATCCAAAATTTAAAGCTCTACCAATTTTCAAGTTATAACAGTTTCCTTGGTACCCGATAACCAATACATCCGCGCCGAGCGTAACAGCGTTTCAACATGCAAAAGCTGCTTATTTATTTCCACATTTAAAACAGTCGCCTGAAAAAACACCTCGGGCCCATAAAATGTTTTATATTTAGTTATGGAGCTACGCAACATGGGTCGGGCATGTGTCGTGCGTGCGTGGTTCCACGAACTAAACGTTCGGTGGGTCCATATTTAACGAATAAGTGTTCACTTCCTACGTAAATTCTTTTCAATTTGATTTAGATTAAGTTCAAGGAGTTTTGAAAACGTGACGTAATTTATTTTTACAAGGTTTGAAAGTTTAGGAATTTGGAGTGGTTTTCTTTTACATATTATTTTGTTTCTATTATAAGAGAATTACGGAAGATTAAGACAGTTGCTTCAATTATAGCTGAATTATAGAGTCTTTAAAAAAAACCTAAACGGATAGAAAGTTATTTAAAGAGTAAGAGAGAATAGCTACTATATAACATTCCTAATATTATATAGACTCATCATCATCATCATTTCAGCCATAGGACGTCCATTGGTGGACATAGGCCTCCTCCATCGATCTCCAAAATGGCCGGTTGGAAGCGGCCTGCATCTAGCGTTTCCCTGAGGTCTCTTTTATATAGACTCGCATAGTAATATTCATTACAAACTATTACTATTAGTCAAAGATGTCATATTATACTGTACATGTATATTTTATCAATGCTATTAGTATAATAAACTTTTTTTCTTACAGGCCACTTGGTGTTCCAAACTAAGAACTCTACTTGACTAAACACAGAAAACATAATTACGAGAGATGGACAGTCTAGGAAAAGCCGTGAAATGTAACTTTAAAAAAAGTGGTACCTGAATGTGAAAAACTTATCAAGCAATCGCTGAAGTCGCCCTTCTGCTCCATGGCAGAACAAAAATAGTGGCCCTACGGATACTACTCCGGTCCTCAATGAGCTCACAGTGCTGGCCGCTGGAGACCGTAGCTGTGTCGCAAAGTAACTGACAACGTATCGTTCGGACTTAAAAAAAAAAAAAAAAAAAAAAAAAAAATCTGGGACATTTTTGCACACACGGTCATCTGACCCCAAACTAAGCAAAGCTTGTAATATGGCTGCCAGAAACTGATATACGTACATATATATTTTTAAATACATACTTAAATAGATAACTACTATACACACAGGATAGGAGGATATATAGATACTTTAATAGGCTTGCGTTTGCCCACCATCACGCCTGATGTTAAGCGATGATGCTGTCTACGTTGGAGCACGCTTGCCTAGAAGAAGCCGATTCACTCGTGATTTGAAGACATAGATTGTAACCATCGGGGAACACCCATTCAGGCAGCGCATATTTCTTTGAGCTCTTTCATTTTCAAGTGTTCCGTGAAACCTTGCAAGGATAGGGACATATTATTATGTTGGAATTGTGTTTTTCTGTGTTTAGTTTGAACCCTAGGATAGATAGGACCTGCACGATTACTTTCCTTAGTAGTTTTCTGGGTGTTGCAATCATGCATTTGGCTTAGTACGACTGACCTGGTGGTAAGCGAATTGTAGTTCGAGACTTTATAGTTGACGGCAAAAAATTTGAAGCTCATCTCCAAGAAACAGAACAGAATACCACAGACGATGACAGGCCAGCGCAGTGCACAGTTCCCAAGACTTTGTCTTCGCACCCCTCCTTTTATTTCTTTTTTGTTAGATTTACTAAATCGTGATAAGCGACTGATATCCATAACGAGGCATAGAAGAATTTCTGCGAAGATGAACGACCTATAATATCCAAATAATACAAACCAACTTCCAAAAAGCAGAACAGAATCCCACAGATGATGACAAGCCAGCGCTGTGCACAGTTCCCAAGACTTTGTCCTCGTAACCCTCCTTGTATTTTTTTTGATAGATTTATTAAATCCTGATATTCATAACGACGCATAGAAGAATTTATGTGAAGATGAATACCTAATATCAACAAAATAAAAACTAACCTCCAAAAAGCAGAACAGAATCCCGCAGACGATGACAGTTAGGCCAGCGCTGTGCACAGTTCCCAGGACCTTGTCTTCGCACCCTTCCTTGTAGTATTTCTCTTGAGTGAGGCAGTCGGAGCGCTTGATCTCGGCGGCGCGGTCGGTGCCGTCGTCCGGGCAGCACGAGAACGACGGGTTGAGGCGAGGCTCGGATGCTCCGTAGTTGTCGGGGCCGGTGATGCCGCAGCATTGGAGCTGCAAAGGAAATATTTTCAAATTTGTACAAAGAGTTTGCATGTTAAAATTTTAATCATCTATTGGCGCCAAAGATAATATAACCACTTGATCGCGCATGTGGTCAAAATTCTCTTATGCGAAATTGGGCAGCTTGTGATTGGAGACTCGACGCGACTCGACGCTTGTGATTGGAGAATCAAAGGTCATTCATTCAATTCGCCTAGGATTGGCCATTCTCGAAATAGTTTAGGTTGACATGTTAGAACCTTTAGCTTATGCGAGGTAAAGGATGAGAAGTCAAGTGGTTATATTCACATTCAGATTCAGATTTTAAATTGGTAACACCAAAAGTTACAAGTCAATTTGCATTACATAAATTAAATAGCACAATAAAATCTCATTAAACAAATTCAATTAAAATTAAATAATAAAAGTACATAATAAGTAACTCAGTCAAATAATTAATTAATAAAAATGATCAAAATATTCAGTAATAATGTCAATAATCATTCAACTTAAAAAAATCCTCAATATTATAAAATAACAATTCTAAGAGCCAAGCTCTAAGCTTAGTCTTAAAGCACGCGGTGGATGGTGCATCCCGGATGGAAGCAGGTAAGCGGTTGTAGATCGCGGGCCCTAGGATATAATATAGTCTAGGATGTAATATATAATATTATAGTCATTGATTAGCGCTCCTTGGGCGTGGCGGCACTCTCTTATGCCGTCATGTGTCATCCAGGCAACTCATGATAGACAACTTTTTCTTTTAGTTAATCTTTTTCCAGAACACAAGTTCAAAATTTAAGCCCTCTGTTATCTGGATGGAACTGGTATCGTGGTCATGCAGCAAAATATTATACAAGGTTACTCGGAAAACTTGTGCTTACACGGAAACCCTTCAAAGGGGGTAATTGCACTCATCATGAACAACTTTTACTATGCTTCTAGCAGTTACAAGGACTAAGTCTATATAGGTAGTGTTCGCTAGCGGCAAGGCTAGGTAAAGATTGTATGTTTGATTAGTTTTGTTGACCCCTAGCTTGGCCAAGTGGCAAAACAAAACATTAACACGAAGTTGTGAGGTGTGTCATAGGTGAGACAACTGTAGTAATTGTATGATGGAGTGATAATTGATGAGCCAAGCTTTGAAAGCCTTTTGAAAAGGACTCATGACAGTCACGACTTGTTGTTGCTGTTTCTGGCCTGCAGAGTCTCATTGCCGTGCAAATGGCTCCCTTCGTCTTTTACAATTTTGCTGACTTCTGCTACTCTACTTTGTTCGTCGTGCCATCTCTGGGACCTTCCACGAGTCAGAGTCAAGTTGGGACTCCACTTAGTGATTTTTTGGCCCAGAGCCTTTCTGGCATGCGGCTGCCGTGGGCACTATGACTTGGTTAGAAACATCTTTATAAAAAGAGTCCCGTACTCAAAGGCGTCAACGGAACTCTATTACGAAGCCTACGCTGCCTGTAGAGCCAGCCATTGAGCCAGATAATCTCGAGCACGCCAGAATAGGGCCTTAAATTCTTTACGAAGCGCTTTTGTCAAATACAAAAAATTCAGCAGTGCTTACGGAGTTTCTACAAGAACTAAAAAAAAACTTACGTTGTTCTGTATGCGATCCCAGAACTCCCTGTAAGTGGAGTCCTCTTCCTTGGTGGACTTGTTCTTGATGAAGGAGGCTCGGAGATGGGTCTTCATGGTGCTCTCGACGTTGGGCCGCATGGCGGCGGCCGCGATGCCGACCGACAGCTCTAGGAGGATGATGATGATGAGGCACCCAGCAAACTAGACACGGGAAAAAAATATTATGTGTTACTTATTTTGATTCTCGCTTTTATGTGCTAGGAACGGAACTAACATTCTTACCATTTGTGTAGGTTTTTAACTTCCGACGCAAAAATAGGGGTGTTATAAGTTTAACTTGTTATAAGTTTGTGGGCAGCGTTCGGGAAATTGCGTGACATCATCTCGTCCAAGATACCACAGTGCCTCAGGACGATGGTCTTTGACCAGTGTGTTGCCAGTGATGACATATGGTACTGAGACGTGATCCTTAACTGCTGGCCTTTTGGAAAAACTTAGAGACACACAGCGGGAAATGGAGAGAGCTATGCTCAGAGTTTCTTTGCGCGATACAATCAGAAACGTGGATATTCGCCAAAGAGCCAGAGTCACCGATATAGCTGTTAGCTGTAAAAATTTGCAAGTTGAAGTGGCAATGGGCAGGCCACATCGCTCAAAGAACTGATAACCGATGGGCAAGAAAGGTTCTGGAGTGGAGACCACGAACCGGAAGACGCAGCGTAGGGAGGCCTCCCACTAGATGGACCGACGACATTGTGAGAGTCGCGGGCATCATCCAGTGGATGCAAAAGGCAGGCTGTCGTTCAGTGTGGGGGTTAAAGGGGGAGGCCTATGTTCAGCAGTGGACGTCTGGCTGATGATGATGAAGTTTAACTTGTGTATCTGTGTGTTTGTTTGTGGCATAGTACCTCCCAAACGGCTCGATCGATTTTGATTTGATTTTGATTTAAATATATCTAACTATATGTCTAAAAACCTCAAAAGTTCAAAGGCATATGTCATCCACCAAAACTACCACCACTGCCAGTTTGGTGGATTAGGACCCATCTCCTCTCTTTGAAAGAACACCTGATCCCAGCAGAGGGAACATGATAGGCTGATATTGTATATACATGCTTGCTTATAGTTAATACATTAAATCTCTAGTATAGTATATTTATCTATGATTAAATTTAAAAACATGACATATGGTACTGAGACGTGGTCCTTAACTGTTGGCCTTTTGGAAAAACTCAGAGTCACTCAGCGGGCAATGGAGAGAGCAATGCTCGGAGTTTCTTTGCGCGATAAAATCCGAAACGTGGATATTCGCCAAAGAACCAGAGTTACCGACATAGCTGTTAAAATTTGCAAGTTGAAGTGGCAATGGGCAGGCCACATCGCTCGAATAACCGATAACCGATGGGGCAGAAAGGTTCTTGAGTGGAGACCACGAACCGGAAGACGCAGCGTAGGTAGGCCTCCCACTAGATGGACCGACGACATAGTGAGAGTCGCTGGCATCCAGTGGATGCAAAAGGCAGGCTGTCGTTCAGTGTGGAGGTTAAAGGGGGGATGCCTATGTTCAGCAGTGGACGTCTTCTGGCTGAGGATGATGATGATGATGAAATTTAAAAAAAAACTAATTGATAAGGACATTGCTTAAATTGCCAAAAATGTATCTGAAAGTTGAAGGACAAACTCTTTAAATTGAACCATGTATATTTAAATCTAAATCAAATCAAAATCGGTTTAGCCGTTTGGGAGCTACGGTGCCACAAAAATACACAGATACACACGTTAATCTTATAATACGATGTCTTTGTTTGAGAAAGTGAGCTTCCTACAAAGCCACCGCCAAGAAGACAATAGGCCATAATGCCTACTTAGTTACATTGAATAGATTCTCGGTTCATTGCCCTCACTATTACCCAAGGCTTGCCCAATTACCTCAAGGGCACTATTAGAAATATAGGAGGGACTTATGAGCAATATTGTAAAGCTTGTTCTGAAATGCGACAGTCACGTACCTACCTACAAACTAACTCAATTATTACTATACTGGAATTGGGCCTAACATCATGTTCACTTTTGTAATTGCTACCGTTAAAGTAAAAGTCAGCGCCAGATTTATATCTTTCATAGGTACCAGGTCAGGTACTTATGCTTAGGCGCTGTCCAACTTCTTCGAGATAGATCCTTTGTTACGTATGTAATCTACAGTGAATTGCTGATAATATTAAGGTTAATCCGTTTTATCCTTCGGCAAATCTTTCAAGATAGTTTTTAATTGCATCCCTCCGCAAGCAGGTACGCGAAAATCTAATCGCAGTTGCCTGCATTTTTTTCCATTGCGGGACCATAATAGTCTTTGGGACCGTGGTCGGAGTTAAGGGGCTTTACACCGCACAATCTCTGGTAGATGATACTTTATCACATACAATGTGGCGCCATAAAACAGGAAAAGAAGAAGTAAAAACAGGATTTGTATGGTTTAATACGTACAAGGATGGCGCTACATACATGGAAGTCATGGCTGACCATCCATAAAGACGTGCTTTTGCTATTGTAAATCAGACTCTGGTAAAGTTTGCAATTACATTTTAGCATAATCTTATTCACTACGTAATAAATTTATCTGGGATGTGAGTATTTGGTTTTGGTTAAAGTTGCGTACAATCTTCAAGGGAACCATATTTACACCAGCGAAATAATAACTAATTTACACGCACAAAAATAGCGCGATGTAAAAAACGCAATCTGAAGTAAGTAGGTAGTGAACTACATATTACGTTTATAAAATAAGATTCTTTTTGTTCTTTCTCGCAAACAAAAACTGCTTATAATAGAAGTCTTGACCCAATTTTTCTGCTCGGACTCTTTTGATGAAAATCAGATAAGATAGATAGATAGATAGAAACTCTTTATTGTGTACACCAGAAATAAAAATTACAACACGATAGAAAACACTTACGAGCTAGTGCCACAAGTGGCAGATAAGTTGTGCTAATGGTGTATTAGTTTCTATGTAAATTGTAAATTTGGGATAATATTATTCCTAAGGGTGGTAGCCTATTTGGGAGATCGCTAGACTTGAAAGCGTGAAGTCGCGTGTTTAAACCCTGAGCCCGTACCAATGAGCTCTTTGGAGCTTATGTACGTATTTTCATACCACTGGCTTTACGGTGAAGGAAAACATCGTGAGGAAACCTGCATATGTACGGAGAAGAAATTCAATGGCGTATGTGAATCCACCAACTCGCAACTGGCCCAGTGTGGTGGATATGGCCCAATCACCCTTTCGGAGGTAGGCTAAAAGTCCAGCAGTGGACTGTTAAAAGGCTGATTATGATGACTCCTAAGGATCTGAACGCGATCATGACGATGATCAGAACGATGACAGCGAGCCCGTGGCCTCTGCTCGATATCTTTATACAGATCCTCGATCATTTAATCTTGCCCAAGTTGACACTGCTGCTATTACTTACTATGTAGAGAAGCTTCGGGCTCTCCTTCCAGGCTCCGAAGCATCCGAACGCGGCTATGATGATGATCATCACGCCGACAGCAATCAAGACTGCGTCAGTCTCGTGGCCGCCGCTCGAAGTCTCCATGCCAGCGAAGTCCTTGATCATGCCCATGTCCACGCATGCTGCCGCTATTATTACTATGCCGAAGATCTGTAAGCAAAATAGGTGGTCGTGATTGAATGTACTTTAAAATATTTTAATAGTTTTTTTATACCATGGTTCTAACACAATAACTTTAATTTTCCCATCAGTGACGTAGTTTTTTTATACCATAGTTTTGAAACAATAGTTTCAGCTGTTAATGCTTGAGCATTTATTCACCAAACAATAGCATCTACTTTATGGATATTTCTACAAAAGTATACTAATGGAAGGATATTCATATAATCCAAATAGGATACTCTTCTATAGGACCTCCTCCGTAAGAGTATTCTAAGGTAGTACGTTTAACAAGTAAGTTTAACGGTGTAGCATTAAAATTTCCTAACAAACTGGAGTATTTTTTCGTAACATCGGTTTAACTTTGATAAATTACAAAGTCAAAGTCAAAGACATTTATTCATAAGTATAAATTTACACATCAATGGTATTAAAAAATTCTATACATTTACATTATGTATTATTACTAATTATTTTATTTATCATAATATTATTTTATTTGGCTATTACGAATTTGGACAGATTTGTGTTAACTATTAAGTTAGTGTGAAGTATTTAAACTTCATTCACTCTGTACTGTAATTCAACTACTGTATTTAATCAACTCGTGGTATTTTGAGAAACCGAAACCAAGCCATTAACAACAGTCCAAACATAAAAAACACGTACAAGTTAACAATCGTTTTTTAAAACACCACGCCGTTGTCCTTTGAACCGAAAGTCACCCTCCATCATTTGTTTTTTTTTTTTTTTTTTTTTTGATTCCATTGACACATATACTTTTTATGTAAACTGCTCGGTGTACTATCGACTGCCGTTCCTTTAGGTGTTACTAACATTTGGTATGGTAAAGTTGTCATAAGCCGTCATCACAAAATGTGTGATTATGGACCCTGCGTCATTGCTGACGAGTCTGACGATTGAGATGCCGCAGTAACTAAAGCAGCCGTTAACAATTTGTCAGTTAATGCCTACACAGCAGTTAAGTAATAATGCTTTTTGATTGCTATCTGAAGAAAGACAAATTGGCTCTCCCACACATGAGTAAACACAAAACCTACAAAGCGTATAGAACCGATTGTTCATCAACCATGAAAAGGGTTTAAGGCATTCTTCGACCTACGCAGGTGAATATGAGTCGAATTAGTTCCAAGAAAACTTCAAACTTTTTCGCCATGGTATTGTGCGAGTCATTTCGGTGATATTAGAAGGTTTATTTACACGGTTTGAAAAGGGGTTTAATTTGCCGAATCATGTTCTTACTAGACCAGAGTTGGAAGTAGTAAATATAAATCTAGCTACATTGTAAAAATACAACAACAGATATATGGATTATAATATATATTACAATCTGGGTGCCTTCAAATCACGAGTGAATCGGTTCCTTTTAGGCAAGCGTGCTCCAGCGTAGACCGCATCATCGCTTAACATCAGGCGTGATGGTGGTAAACGCAAGCCTATTATTAAAAAAAAAAAAAAAAATATCAGGGCAAATCGTGGATAAAATAAACACAAGACTGGAAAAAAGAAGTGAAGAGGTTTATACAGTGGAACAATATAAGCTAAAATTACTAAGTATGATTGTATGGGCTGAGTGTCCAGCCCTAATAACAGAAATTTAAGCGGGTTCTGACATGTATTGTCATCTCAGATGATTATGATTTTACAGACAGACGAAAAAAGGCGGCTGGTCATTGCTAGCAAAAAATATTAGTTCACGCACACATTGCCCTATTAAAAGTTGTCAGAGTCGACATAAAGACGAGAAATAGCACATAAATAGGTCAGGTCGCCCTACAACGTGGTGTAAAGGTGGTACCAATGTCGTAAATTAGGCGCTACATAAACACGCTCATACTATGCTAGTTTTGATTTCAGTAACATGCATACTAGTAATTGGGTTATTTGAATGATCTCATTTATGCCATAATTTACTAATTTTGAAGTAGTTATTTTTAATTGATAATTGTTGTATTTTGTGGTGGTACGGAACGGAACCCTCACTTAGCCGGTTTATTTGTATCTTTCACCGCGCAGTACTTTTTAATAGACAACGACCAACATTACTTGAAGGTAATCAAAACAGGCATGGCCCTTGCGATACAGGTCTCACCTAAAGTCCACAAGCACTATGAATAACATTTGCAACTAAGTAAATTGCAGGGAACTTGTTAAAAAACTTGTTTTAAAGGAAATAACATTATTGTATTATGTATTTTTGTAATAGATTTGAGCTGATATTAATTTGTGAAGTTTTTCTCATTCGGCTTAAAATGTTATACCTACTCTACATTTTAATCTAATCTCGGTAAAATTAAATGTTTAGATTTTTTTGATAAATTAATTACTTCATACATTCGTATGACATTGTATGATCTGTATGACAATAGGTACATACAAATTAAAGAAGTATGAAAATCTAATATTATTATTAATAATACAGCCAAGCAGTTAACAGTACAAAACTTTACCACGATGGTTTAGGATGCACAGATAATGATATTTGAAATAATATATTGTCAAAATAGGTATCTGCTATGCTTTTGGTCGTCGCCGTTCAAACTGACTTTAAAACTTTCCTTCAAGGCTTTCCTATGCTTTCCTCAGACATGTGTTTACGAAGAAACATATATAATTAATTAAATAACCATCTGTCAGATGGCATCTGCTTAAATATAATAACAGATGAACAACCGAAACGAGCCTATAGGCATAGCAACAGAACAGACTCTATAATAGACACGATTTTAATGGGCATAAATGTTAAAAACAAGACCCACTCATGCTAATAGCACCATTTAGCACGTGGGACGCCCCTGTGACTGCAGCGGCATTGAAAGCATCGCGTTTCACAATGGTCCACCTTGAAACGATGGCTATCGGGCTGACGTAATCCATGGTGTTTATTGAAAATTTGCATCATAAATCCGCGCATAGTTTAATTTAAACTGTCGTCTGGCAAAATGACATGACAAAGCCTTGGTTTTGAGTTCATAACATCACATTCATTACAATAAAAAGAACTTTAACAACTTTTAGTCTGTATATGACGAATTTCTAGTGTAATTCCGCTTCTAGAAATTCGTCATATACAAACAAAAATGGACTTCCGCAAAGTAGCGCCTGATTCAATTAACTTTTAGTTCTAGCCTGGGTCTAAAACCTGTTGCAAAGCACCCTTGACTTTAGTCTACGCGTGTCGTCCCAATCTAATATTAGTGACCACGTGTTCTAGTCGATAATCATCATCATCATCAGCCAGAAGACGTCCACTGCTAAACATAGGCCTCCCCCTTTAACCTTCACACTGAACGACAACTGCCTACCTTTTGCATCCACTGGATGCCCGCGACTCTCACAATGTCTTCGGTCTATCTAGTGGGAGGCCTACCTACGCTGCGTCTTCCAGTTCATGGTGTCCTCTCCAGAACTTTTCTTCCCCATCGGTCATAGGTCGATAATGAATAAGCCTAAGTCGCCTAACTATCTTCAAGATCACACCATCTCTGAGTAATCGTTAAACGTCTAGCCTGTCACTATTAGAAAGAAAAATTGTATGCTAGATCCAGAGACTACATCAGTGTCTATATTATGTTGGTAAACAGAAGTCCAACGAACTCTGGCTGTCGTTATTTTATCTGTGCATCTGTGGGTTTACGTCCAGCCTCTTCAAAGCAACCTTTTTTTATGATTAAAAAAATTACCGTATAATCAGCATAAAGTGCAGCGAAGATGCATCATACAATTAAGTCTATGTCGTTCTCAACGATCAAGGAAATTGTTAATTAGAATACAGACCTTCGGCAGATGTCACGACCATGTGTAATGTAGCTTGCAATGTATAATTATGCAGGTATGGCACTTACTCGTGGGAGTACAAGTTCAATATAAGACGCGGCAGCAAGGTCTTAGTTCTCTAGAATATATATAAAACATGCCTATTTATTCTATTAATAAACTACCACGTAAACTAATAAACCACCCATGTATTCCATTATGAGAGTAAATCCTGTCAAGTTGATTTGCTAATATGTTTTTTTCTTCTGGATATGTATAAGTGTAATTGGTAGAAATCCGCAGATAGTTTTTTTAAAGTTCACTAATAGTTTATTCAAAAGATGTAGGATGATCTTTAGAGTAACTATTACGCGCAATGGTCATCAGGACGACCATTTTAATTGAGCCCCGACAACAAATCTGCTCTATTTGCCTTGACTTTGGGAATTGACCTCACACAACTACGAGTGATCTAAAGTGGTAGTGATGGCATTATATGACATCAGTGTTAAGTTTTATTATGGTGCCTTAAGAACCAAACTGACCATGAATTCTTGGTGGACCTACTGGCTTCACTACGATTCAGTTAGATTGAAGCTTAGCAAGTTTTTGTAGTAAAAAGCCCTCATGTGACGCACTGAATCGGTTTCTTCTAGACGAGCGTGCTCCATTCATTCATTTCAATTAAATTCAATCAATTTATTTCAGAAAACACAATTCCATAGTCATACAAAATGTCAGAAATAAGAATATCGCACTATATGCCGCATCATCCTTTAACATCAGGCGAGTTAGCGGCCAAGACCAAGCATATAATTTATAAAAAAAAAAAAAAAATCATGAAACTTGGGGAAGAATCAATGCAATGCTGTTACGAATGCAAATCGGTGTTGTATTCTATCGACTCTATAAAAACATGAGTGTTTATTTGGTTTTTGAACATTCCTTGTTTACCATCAAATTATAAACCACTCAGGCCCTGATATAATTACACGTTTCCCACGACACATTTCTTGTGTCATGGCATATCGACCGCTGGCATACTCCTCGCTCACTGACTGCTGACCCATTTCCCTGTGGCCCCGTTTAGAAAAATCTAGTTGCTTTGGTAGTTGAATTCAGTGAGGGTTTGAAGTAATATTTTGTAAACTAGCCGTTGCTCTTTATTTTACAGAGTGTTTTAGATTTCAGCATGTTTGTGGGTTGAAATTACTCAAAACACTTCCTATCCTGACAACTAATCGTTTCCTGTTTAATCATCTGAGATGGTGGCCTCCTGATTTTCTGTTCCACCCCATTCCATTAGCCCCTAAGAATTATGAATGAGCACATCATTTCAAATAGGCACAAGTGTCAACATACTTTTGTACTTTATTAAAAACGTAGTACATATAGATCGATGCATAGCAACAATCTAACAAGATGCGTGTTGTATGTCAAAGCACGCTTCAATAAATGTTGATTGAATGGCAGTGGCCCAAAGTGGCAGCGCAGTGAGGCTTGAGTGGATTCTTTGATTAAAAGCATCCAGGTCTCTCTTTGAGAAGTGATGCATATAGAGAGCCATTACGGATGGAGGGCACTTCGATAAAGCAGCCTTTGTGATTGAAGTGAATTTTTCGAGCTTTCTTTGGAATGGTTTAAAGTAGTAAGAAGAGTATAAGGTACGTATCGTTTTACTTTTTGAGATCAGTACAGCTATTTAGCTATGTAAGTAGATAGGTAATAGATACCAAATTTCAAATCGTAACATTCCGCATAGAGATATTTTGTCAAGCAAACAAAAGGACATGAAGTGGAATGGTAAAAACTACCTAAATAATAATTATGTACAGGAAAATTCTGAAAACCATTTCAATGATCAATCAAAAGATTACATAGAAAAGACACATTAGTGCTTCGGTGATTGATGACTGAATGTATAATTGATACCGGGACATCTGGCCGTTTCAAAGCTATAATAATTGTACTTGCTTCCAGTATGTTTTCAATAGGTGTGACTTCAACTTTCCATTTTCAATAGGATCATGATAACCTGGTCAGAATTTTTGTTTACATACTTGTATCGATCATATTTGGCTTGCCTAATGGAAATGGTGGAAGTAATGTTTTTGTTGAATTCTCTGAGGATATGACACGATTCATTAGAATAGAAGAATAGAATAGAATATCATTTATTATCATAAAGTCACATTCATAATAATTTTTATAAAAAATATATACTACAAATGCACAATCTATTATGGACTTTATGGACTCTACTATTATGACAAGTTAGTGCACATTTTTTTTTTTTTTTTTTATTGTAAGTAAGTAAGAACCATTGAGTCTCGCTCAGCAAAGGAAAATTTTAACCATAATTACAATAACATTAGTGGTATATGTATACCACGAAAACTCTAATGTATGGTATGTGGGTACGTAAGTACACCATAAAAATGTCGATATTAAAGGTTCTAATGACAGTATTAAACTATTTTTTTTTGATTATTTACGGGATATTTACCGTGGTAAGGTTGTGGAAAGAGCTCCCGATATTTCGGCGCAGTTACATGCACCATGTTCACGAGAAGACCCGTGGAGAGAATATCCCGTAAATAATCATAAAACTTTAGTTTAATACTGTCATTAGAAACTTCAATATTGATATCATTATAGTAATTTTTAAACTTTCACGATTTGAACACAAATCAAGACATTATTTTTCAAGAATGGTTCGTGAAGCGGTTGAAATTAGAAAACATCGCATTTTCAACCGGGAAGATGGATTTAAGTAAGCGGCGTCGTGGAATCCCGTAGTGAGCAAGTGTACAAACCGCGGTGTAGGTACTAGGACATTTACCGATACAGTCAGTGTTGTGTGTCGTCTGTCGTAGTGACAACCCCGATTTTTCAAGATCAAGTGAGGGTAGGAGAACAAAACACCGCTCTTCTCGCCGGACTCACCCGCAGTTTTCAGTCAGCTCGTGACCACGGCCATTGTAACATGGTCGAAACGTCGAGCGAAAGGCTCATATTTTTACCTATATTAAATAATACGTGATAAGTCCCGATAAACATTTAAAACATGATATCATTATGGTGTACATACGTACCGATATCCTAGATTATTATAACTTTAGTGAACAACTGGCTATATTTATATGGAAATGAGGACAGCATAATTTTATTTTAATGGGCAAGTTTTTTTACTAAACAAAATACAAGCTAACACCAACACCACAAAAAGACTGCATATATACCATTGAAGGTCTAAAGACAATCCAAATGCTCAAGCCCATTATCAGTTGGTGCCCAGTATGCTGGTGGCATTATCACGCTAAATGGCAATTTTATTTGTCATGTGAAACCTTTGCCGTCTTATTACAAAACACGGTTTAACTTTAGTACTGGGATTAGTACCAGGATTAAACCATGGACTAAAATAAACGTTATTATAAAACGAAGTATTTCTCTAAACCACGGATCGTCTATGGTACTAAAGTTAGATCGCCGAGACCCCTAGTTTAACTATGGACTAACATCGGTACTAATAGAATTTGGTTATAATTATTTTATTTAGTGTTTTTATTATTTACATATCGTTTAAAATGGATTTAAACACGATTGACATGATGAATTCAGAAGATTTGGACATGCTGGAGGCATCGCGGCGATCTGATAGACCTCGTCATCGTGTGAATCCTTTCTAAATATAGGTTCACAAAACGCTTTGGCTCAAAAATAGTGCATGTTTTACGTGAGGATCTGGTCCACGATCCTAGAGGAAGCCCATTAAGCCCTGAAGTTCAAGTGGCTTGCGCTTTATGCAACTGGGCTCGCCATGAATTAAGTGCTTGTTTATAACCTTGGTAGATTACAATATAGCTATAGGTAGGTACTTACGCAAAAAGTAAAAAATATACACTGATGCATTAAATTATTGTTTTCTTTGTATTATATTCAAGACATTACAGCCGATTTGCTGTATATAGCTGATAGCCGATAGTGTATCTCAAGCAGTCAGTAAAACTTGCAAAAATGTAGCGGGTATTATGGCAAGGGATGTTCCATTTCATAGATAATTATAAAATTGCGAGCTACATTAAATGAACAGGAGGAAGCTATGAGAAAATTTAAGAACATTGCTAATTTTCCCACCGTAATTACAAAGATTTCATTGAACTACTTAATGTCTTTGGATAATTACAAATATTTATCTGAACGCCTCGAATTACGCGGGACAGGCGCATAGCTTTTTTATACGCTAGGATTTTGGCGTCGCACGTGATCGTATTATGCCATGAATTTGAAAAGTGCTCAAAATAATAAGTTATGCTTGTTTAATAGATTGAAACCTAAACAAACAGCAATTTAAGATAGCTAAATATCTTAAATTGCATTAATAAATAATTATTTAAGCTTTTGAAGTGTGTTTTAAACCTGCAGGAACGAATGAATGATTTAAATTTTTGTTTCTTATCTGTGGCTAATATTGAAACCATGGACTATCTTTGGTATCAGCTGGTCCTCGATTAGTCGAAGATTTGTAATAAGGTCATGTTTTAATCGCTTAGTACCGTAACAAACTCGGACTTTTTAGTCCTGGTTTAAACCTGGACTGATGGACTTTTTTGTAATAAGGCGGTTGAAGTTTGAAATGGACATCAAAGTAGGAACGAAACACGCTGTTTGAGACGTAGAGTTTTGAGACGATGATGCATTTCAGAGTGATGATATAAAAAAGAACTAGTTCCAGCTGAGCTGGCTCAATAGATGGCAATATAATCGCAACTATCTATCATAACAAAATTCGGCTAGGTATCGGCGCCTGTGCGAAATTACTTAACTGTCCTTTGACATTGCGAAAAATTCGCGCCGATCAGAAGGGTTAGCAACATAGCTCTGTGTTCTGAGACTATTAAATTTAAATTCAGAGACCAAATTTAGGAAGTAAGGAAGCTTTCCTTCCTTTTTATTTAGCTCTTATTAAACTTGCCTTTTTTAGTCCTTCCTAAATATAGGCTCAGAATTTTGGCAAATGTAGCAATGCCTCATTAGCAATTGAAGTCTTTTAGAAATACCTTGGAATATTTTGTACTATAATATCTCTTGTATGAAAATAGAGAATTAAACACAGCCCTAGTCTCTGTACCCAATAATTAGGCTCTATTTACAATGGAGAGATTTGAGTTTCTCTTAAACAAATGTCAAATAAAAATTATGATTTCATGTGAGTTTTATTCCCGGAAACGACTAGTGTTGATATTTAGTCAAAGGGCGGCAAACATGCGTGTGCGTGACGAATTAAAATTCTACGGCAGACGTGTCGAGAGACGTGATTCAAATACCACATGTACGCACATGACCATACCGACAATAAAATTTCGTAAACGGTTTTTTTTTTTTTTTTTTAAATTATTGATAGGCTTGCGCTTGGCCGCCAACTTACCTGATGTTAAGCGATGATGCGGCCTACGATGGAGCACGCTTGCCTAGAAGTAACCTATTCACTCTCGGCTTGAAGACACCCAGATTGTAACTATCGGGGAACACCCACTCAGGCATCGAATTCCACAGACTAGTAGTTCGCATAATAAATGTGGAATCAAAGCGCTTCGTACGAGATCTCGGAATTGCAACCATATAGCGGTGTCGATTCTTTGTACCCACTCTGGCAGTCCGATAGAAAAATGGGCAGGAGGGAATCAAATCATGCAGATCTGTAGCACACTCTCCGAAATGTATCCGATAAAAAACCGATAGACTAGCAACCTTGCACCGATGCTCAAGACTAAGAAGCTTAGTCTGAACCAGGGATTCGTTGCTGATGAGCCTCTTGGCAATTTCTTCAACCGGTTTCAAAAATTAGATGCTCAAACACTGTTTTAAACTATCACGGTTCTTCACTAGATCTTCAACATAGTTAACTTCAATTGTTTCAATTCAGTAACTTCAATTGTTTTTTTTGTGTACCTATGTGACGCGATATCTTCGCCGATTGTATAAATAGTAGATTATACAACAAGTGAGAAAAAGGAAATTAAATTCGAGGGACTAAGTTGGATCCCGAGAGCAGCGAAGGATTCTGTGAGTGGAAAATTCTGAGGAGAGCGAGGGTTACCCGAGTTGTAAAAAAAACATCTGATTGGGTAATAGGGATAGGTGTACCAGCCGAAAATTGTTTCTTATCGAAACAAAATTGGAACTATACAAATAAAATAATATCTCATCATCATCATCAGCCAGAAGACGTCCATTGCTGAACATAGGCCTCCCCCTTTAACCTCCACACTGAACGACTGCCTGCCTTTTGCATACACTGGATGCCAGCGACTCTCACAATGTCGTCGGTCCATCTAGTGGGAGGCCTACCTACGCTGCGTCTTCCGGTTCGTGGTAATATCTATTTCATTCAAATTGAAAACTATATTGAAATGTTTCACGTAAATCCAAAGCGTAGCTGATGTCATTATGGCATGCTTATTGAACGTGCTACGAATGAGTCACCGGATAAATGCGTAAGGCGCCTGACCATTATTAGGTAATCTTTCCTACCGTTACGGAAGAATAAATAACCCTCTGTGACACTGCTCTGTGGCCGTGGCCGGAGGTCAGGGCTGCCAAAATATTGGTACGGAATTCAAAGGTGCGGTTGTTTGAGTTTAATATTCTAATTTATTTTAGGGATGACCTAATATGTATTAAGTAGTTCAGAATTATGATTTTTATTATGCTAAAGGTCTGCAAAACATATCGACATTTATCTATATTACAAAAATAAGATCGAAAAAAATCGGCCGTACCACAAAAAAAAAACAAGGCTGTAACAATAATTTATTTATATGAAATTGGACACTAGACAAGTGATAAACGCAGATTTTAGGTTTTTTTTCGAATAATCTGTTAAACACTGTCTTAACTGTTTTCTTTTTTGGAGTAAGTAGCACTGATTGTGATTTACTGACAATATAGCTGTTACCCGCGAATTCGTACGCGTACGTACTTTCATATATGTAATTATACAATTTCAATTTCGGCCCAATCAGAAAAGCCTTTGTTAATGGATCCCACATCCTGCTTTAATCTACCTGCCAAGGTTCAGCTTCGTGGATAGTTTTCGAGATTTCGTGATGAGTAGACGTGATTTCTGAATAAGTAGGTATTTCGCTTTTATAAAGATTAGGTCTCATAATAATTTAAGGCCGCACTCATGAACCAGAACTATCTCTTTCGCACATTTGCAACATTTATGAAAATAAAAATTCACTGATTTTGATTTCAAATAAAATCGATTAGTAATAACAAAAACATTCAACAGTTCTTTAGAATAAAATTGCGCATATGGTTAGTGCTTTTAAAATGTTTCATGTTATTTTTGTATTTGTAAATGGTATAATAAAGCAATTTTCGTGTTGATATTATGTAAGGCAACGAAGGAGATTAAAAAAAAAACTAAAATATATAAAAATAGACAACAAATATTTTCTATCTCTTTGGCCAAAATAAAACATTTCACTATAATTGGAAACGTTTCTTCTTAAATATTTCTTTGATACTATTCTTCTTTTTCTAAAATATCAATATAAGCGGTTGCAATATTATTCTAAATATAATGTCCAATAGTTTTATTATTCCTATATTCTGAGCGAATTATTAATCTTTTAAAATATGTAAAAGACTCTGGGGGTCTAGACAAGAGCTGTTCTGTTAGCGTTAGCCTGCGGAAAGATAAAATTGTATGAAAATAACATTGACAATGACATTAGCTTCAGAGATGTAATATCAAGCTATATGTCATTTTCATAAAATTTCATCTTCCCGCAGGCTTTAACGCTAACAGAAAGTGGCTCTTGTCTAGACCCCCTGCTGGCCGGTGAGCGCGGTCCGTAGTGATTGTCTGCTCAGTGATTAGTGGCAACCCTATAGATTAGCGAGTAGGTAAGTATATAAGTGTCGGTTACCCACTTATTAAAGCATTCGTACTTGGTGCTGTATTTTATTTCGTTTACAAAAAACGATTGTCCTTCACGGTTTGATTTCCATCGCTGAGACCGATTTAGCCAATAAAACCCAGCAAACACCAGGTTTTAATAAGTAAGTATATCGTGCCTATCCTCACATACGGTGCTGAAACATGGACCTTCACTAAAGACATCACGTACAAGATCTAAGTGGCACAAAGGGCGATGGAACGGGCCATGTTAGGCATTTGGACCGCATACCAAACTTGGAAATTTGATGAACGAAGGTCGTAGACGTGGTTAAACGGATCACGTGACTCAAGTGGCGATAGATGGGACACTTGGTCAGAAGGGAAGACGGACGATACACCAAAGCAGTCACAGACTGGTGACCTCAGAACAGCTAGCGACCACCGGGCAGAATACCAGTCCGCTGGCGAGACTGGCACATGCAGGACCGGAAAAGACGGCGCGCTGGAGATGAGACCTATACTCAGCAGTGGGTGGAAAATTAAGTTTATCATAATGTAGTAGGTAAGTAATGTTTTAGGTGCATCAAGAGCTACATGACCATCCTCTTTCTACTACAGGACAAGTAGGAAAACGGCCCACCACCACCCATACATTGTGGATTTTCCTTGGATACGTACCAAACGTTTCGATTCTACGTTTTTACTCCGTACGGCCAAAGATTGGAACAACCTGCCAGCTTCCTTGTTTCCTGAGAGATATAACCTGGGCCTTTTCAAGGCCGAGTGAATAGGTATCTTCTAAGTCTGCGTGCTTCATCTTCGACCACATCGTTGCTTACCAACAGGCGAGTTGGTGGACAAAGGCCGCATAAAAAAAAGGTCTTTGATGGATTGGTGTCCACGCGAAGAAAGACAAGAAATTTTGCGGACATACTTATATGGTCGAGACAATTGCAAAAGAAGGAAAAGGCTTGTGTCCTGCAATAGGCTGTCTGAGCCGTCAATGATGATGATGATGAAGTAATGTTTCCTTTACTAG
The DNA here is from genome assembly GCA_932305915.1 of Agriopis marginaria. Lineage (NCBI taxonomy): Eukaryota > Metazoa > Arthropoda > Insecta > Lepidoptera > Geometridae > Agriopis > Agriopis marginaria. Next base: position 2,617,488 of record OW029919.1, read on the forward strand.
GGAAGTGATGAAACTTAATGACCATAGATGACGTGTGAAAATGAGTAATATAACTTGGTACTTCCGATATTAGTTCACTACTAGGATCTAAGATGACTAAGCTTCACCTGTAATTAAATGTTTATCACCCCAAATCCTAGCTTTATGGGCTTTGGTACGACATAGTTGCAACTATACTCCATCCAAGTTTTTACTAACTCTGACAGCTGCATTGTATAAAGCTAAATGAAAATGTTTTCTTAATTTTTTTTAACTGTTTATTTTTGGCTGCTAGCTCAATGAGGTTTTACTAATACATACATTATACTTATTAAAAAGCCTTAAAACATGGCAATATTTTACTTTAGCTACCTAAATATGACCCATAAAACTTACGGGATTTTATTTCTATCACTGAGTTCCAGTATAACTATTGCACATTCTAAACACACAACATGGCATTTTTCATACCCCAAAATCGCGTTACGTACGTTTTCGTCGTTGCCAGACACTGGACGGACTGAGTTCACTCAAGCTTTGTAGCGCCAGACCTATTATTCATATTCATATTCATTTATTTCAGCATTCCACAATGTTTCTTAGGTGGTAGAAAATTATTTTAGTTACAATTGTGGACCCCGTCGGGCACAGCTGAATGATATGGAAGAGAGAAGGACAGCAATAAGCACTAAAAAATATTTTTATCTGTTAAGTATTCGTCAATGGAATAATACGATCTATTTATCAGGAAATGTTTCAATGATTTATAGAAGTGTCTGTCTTTTGTTTCAGGTAAAACGTATCTACTTCCGTTTATATATAACATCTTTGTACCAGCTATAATCTCCTAACGGAAGTGGTAAGAATGTCTTCATTCGACTTTTTCATTTTTCGAATATAGTTCAACTGTTACAGTAAAAAAACTTGGACCAAGTGTAAAATATAAATGGACTAGCTGACCTGACAGACGTTTTTCTGCCTCAGAACTGTCAAACGCGCGAACTTAAAATCATTGTTAAGTTTTCTGAAATTTTCCAACTTTCTGCGCAATTTTCTTAATTTTTCTTTCCGCAAGAACCTAATACAAAGTATTAAAAAACTTAAAAAAAAAATGAATTAAATCGGTAAAGTCGTTCTCAAGTTATGGCGTGACCAAGGTAAATAAGGATTCATTTAACGTACTTTATCCTACTTCTAGTATAGTATATTTCTCTATGATCCTACTATCCTACTAATATTATAAACGCGAAAGTTTGTATGTATGGATGTATGGATGTATGGATGTTTGTTCCTCTTTCACGCAAAAACTACCGAATGGATTTTAATGAAAGCTTACAATAATTTAGCTTATACATTAGAATAACACAAAGGCTATAACGGGTTGTAGTAGCGAGGTCAAAGGCCGAGCTCTACGCGTACGAAGTAGCGGGTTTCAGCTAGTAATATTATAAACGCAAAAGTTTGTATGTGTAGATGTATGGATGTTTGTTTCTCTTTCACGCTGCAACGGAACAACGGATCGACCTGATTTTTTGCATGGGTATAGTTCAAGAGCCAGATAGTAACATAGGCTACTTTTCATCATCATCATCACAATTTTTCATCACTACGCGGGTGAAACCGCGGAGCGCTGCTAGTATATAACCATAGATGAAGGATTAAATTTCCAAATACGATACGTGTTCAACTATGTATAATCTGCGGCCATGTCCGCAGACGGCCGGCAAAAAAAGCACCTCATTAATGTGACAACTCCAACCGAACATCCTTGACCACGTTTACATCTGAACAAAGCGAATCCGATCACATGTTGACCTCAAAATGTGATGAATGGAATCCGCATCGAGTTATCTGTCGACATGTTTGGGTCTTGTGTGCCTTGTACGTCGGAAATAAGTAGGTGCCTTGGGACACCCAGTACTATAGACTAGAAAGTAATAAGTACTTACTCTGTCCATGTTTGTAGCTCTGGCATCTGCATTTTTGTTTTTATATTATAGTTCAAAAAACAAAAAACATGGTTATGTAACTAGGGAGGTGAGGAGAGACGAGGGGATCGGTTCTTGAGTGGAGACCACGAACCGGAAGACGCAGCGTAGGTAGGCTCTGCTCCCACTAGATCAAGGTTTCCCATCTTTATATTATTGTCAACAAATCCGTGTGTCAACAATAAAATTAGTTGAGCCTCCCCGAATTATTATAAACTAGCGGTCCGCCCCGGCTTCACACGGGTATTATTGGAGTTTTAGTAAGGATCCCTAATTTTTTTGGAAATATAATATAGCCTATGTCACCCGGGGATAGTGTAGCTTCCCAACAGTGGAAGAATTTTTCAAAGTCAGCAGTCAAATCTTTCCTCTTTATAATATTAGTATAGAAGTATAGATAATAGGTACATACTTGTCCCCCCCAACTTTTTTCTACGAAAAAAATTATTATAATTTGATACTTAAGTTTGCATGCTCTGTATAGGGTTGCCAGATCCTGGCTTATCAATTCCTGGACATTTCTGGGGTTAGGAACGGCGATAGTACCTGGACTCCAAGTACAGTACTTACGTTGGACTAACGAACGAATAAATAAATAAATGTTTCTTTGTCGAATCTATAGCTTCCCATAAATTATGCCCGAATAAATGATTATGTATTTGTATTTGTATACATTACTAGCTGCGCCCCGCGGTTTCACCCGATGAAAAATGGTGATGATGATGAAAAGTAGCATATGTCAGTGTCCAGCCATTGAACTATATCCATGCAAAAAATCAGGTTGATCCTTTGCTCTGTTGCTGCGTGAAAGAGAAACAAACAAACCAACAAACTTTTCGCATTTATAATATTAAAAGTATTATTAGTAAGTCAGTTACAATTGAAGCTCATAAAGCATGGCAAAAGTTGTACAACAGCCGTGAATTCTAATAGTTTTTACTGGGTTTTAAAATGTAATAAAATACTTTCATTCAGTTTCTTTAACAATGTTATTGCATTCATTAATTTAGTACAAAGGCTCAATCCAGAAAGCTTTATATTCTAGATTAGGTTTACTTTGAAGGTCTAATGCAGAATGCAGCCTACCAAATTGTATACAAAGATTGAAAAGAAATAAAAAAGAAAAAGAGCTGATAATCTTCAAACTTTTCCAATTCAAGATGTTCATGAACAGGTAAAAAATTTTTTTTATATCTTTTTATTTTTATTTTTTCTTCTAAGAACATCCTCGATCAAATCACCTTTAAAAAAAGCGAAATCAAAATCGGTTCAGCCGTTTGGAAGCTACGATGCCACAGACAAACACACAGATGCACACGTTAAACTTATAACATCCCTCTTTTTGCGTCAGGGCAAAAAAAAAAAACTTTATTGTAGATACGAAAGTTTGTGTCTAAGTGTGTAGGTATGTTAGTTCTCACTCAACCCCGTAACGGCTGGACCGGTATGGTTGGAATTAACTGTGGAGTTAGCTTATCCTAGATTAACACCTAGGCTACTTTTTATCCCCAAAGCAATGATTGGTTCTTTTAGAATAGCGAGAAAAACCGCGAGGCACTGCTAGTAGTTCCATATCATCATCACCATTTCAGCCATAGGACGTCCACTGCTGAACAAGTGAACATAGGCCTCCCTCATCGATCTCCAAAAGGACCGGTTGGAAGGGGCCTGCATCCAGCGTTCTAGGTCTATATATTTATTCGGAAATAGTAAATCACCGTGAATCCGTGAATGCTTCAATGCAGTTAAAAATTAGGGTTAATTTTTTTATGGGTTTTTAATCACTTATTTACAACAAAAAAAACTGCTATCTACTTATACCATTATGTCAACACTAGAAAGGGACAAATGGCTAAACGTGGTACCTCTCTCGCTCTGCTCGTTTTTTCTGTTTGAAGCGTTCCGTCCCTTTGGGTAGTAGGTATCATGCTTATACCTACTATACTAAGTAATAATGCACTAGGTAGGTACATAAAATACCCAACCTCCTTTATTTATCTCATTGTTTAATTAAAAAACGGTAGCATCTGAAGAAGTCCGATGGCACAATAACAAAACTCATCCGACGAAAATAGAATGTTAAATAGCACGACATGTTTCTGCTATTTTCAGTCTGAAGATGCACTGAAAGTCCCACTTTTCTTTAGTAATAGCTTTTTCTTTCATATTTTGGAAGTGTTTAATTGATATTTACTTATTTTAGCAACATTTTCTTTCTATATAGTGTACCATGTGCTCAGAGAAACGTTCTGTTCTAGAACCACTTACATTTTCTTAGTAATTCATTATTTATCTAAGCTTGTACCTATTAAACAACAATGCATTAAACTTACGATAAACAGTCCATTGAAGATCACCAGCAGGAACTTTATGCAATTCATCCCACACCCCTCCATTTCGGAAAACAATTCACGAAAAATCACAAAACAAAATCAATAAAGAAAACTTCGATGAAACAAACGAAAGTGGCGGGAAAATGCAACAGATAAAAAATTTAAAACCAAAACACTAAAGGAATGTCAGATTTAAAAATCGAACGTCGTTTTTCTTTTTAAATTTTTTTCGCGCGCGCTGTGCACGTGAGTTTCTGGCAACTGGCTGACGGTAAATGTGGCGCGGTAAGAACCGCTTTGGTATTTAGTAGTCCAGAATTTGGTGGTGTGAAATGGCGTGCTAGGGGTTGAAGTCACGCACTGAAACCACCCTCCAAATTACATTGGCCCTCAGTTTTACAGCCTTAGAAGAGAGATATGGATCAGCACTGGTTGGTAGTTGCCGATCGGTTATTGGACTTGGTCAGACGTTTCTTATCTTTTCTGGTTATTTAGGAGCTATATATAAAAAATAGTACAGGTACATAATTGAATATTCAATCAGGCTTATTGACCTTGAAAAATAAGAATATGAAATACAATTAACACGAAACATTTATTGTTTGATTAATACCTTTGCCTTTGAACTCTCGTTAAAAAAGTCGGACAAATAAAAAAAAATTACATGAAACATTAAACAAATTGTATATCATGTTACAGTTACAAAAAAAATATTCAGAAAATAAATTTTCTGTAACATGCTACAGAAATAAATTTTCAAATATCATGTCAAAGAAAATTTATTTTCTGTAACATAATTAATGAGTTCATAATTTGTAGAAACTCTTCTAAGATAGTTGGACTTTAGGGCCAAATAATCTAATAAGTAAGGCTATAATCTAAGATATTTTACCTTCTCTCTGCTCTAATACAGTTACAAAAAAAATATTCAGAAAATAAATTTTCTGTAACATGCTACAGAAATAAATTTTCAAATATCATGTCAAAGAAAATTTATTTTCTGTAACATAATTAATGAGTTCATAATTTGTAGAAACTCTTCTAAGATAGTTGGACTTTAGGGCCAAATAATCTAATAAGTAAGGCTATAATCTAAGATATTTTACCTTCTCTCTGCTCTAATACCCAAGCTTTTTTGTCTTCTAAATCTTGGAGGTGCATAGGTACAATATTTCAAAAAACAGGATGTGAACCTAACTAATGTCGTATTAAGGAAATTTGTTATTATTATTCCTGTGTTATCAAATTCGAACAGTTTTTGCGTTATCGTTTCTAACTATACTACATAATAACATATTTTCTTTTCGGCTTCGCACAGTTTTAACATTTAGCCTGTGACAAGTGTAAAATGTTTAGTTATAAGTTATAAATTAAATTCAGATGCATAGCTTTACAATGGCCTATTTGGTACTTTAATGAACCCCTGATAGATATTAAATTTATTGTTACGGGCCATTTTAATATGGAAATTGGAATACGCCAAATAACCATGGCAACAGAGTTTCAAGCACGGTGGAGTACTTTAACCCCTAAGGTTGTACACCTTAGGGGTTCTTAGCACCATGCTTTAGATTTTTAGTTTAGGGTCAATGCTTTCTTAACAGCCTTGGTATTTAGGGTTCAGTAGAAATTAAGAAAATAATTAGAACCACAATACCTACAACTTCATTGGTCAACGAATGTAGGTAGTAATTTCCATAAATATACACACTGGCCGAAAATAGACATGTTCATCCCAGTGAAAATGACTACTTTAGTTGTAGCGCCAAAATAAAAAAAAACTCGATTACCGGAATTTCGCTCAGATTTGAGCCTGCGTGCCTGTGTCCCAATACAGGTTAATAGCCCCCATTGTTTTTGGTAAAATTATGTCATCTAATTGTATTATTTTCCAAAACATGTGCATTTTCGAGTTTTCGAGTGATAGTGGGTCGGTTGGAAGTGGCCTGCATCCAGCGTTTCCCTGCGGTCTCTTTTAGATCGTCCGTTCATCTTGTGGGTGGACGTTCTACGCTGCCCTTACCGGTCCGTGGTCTGTGGTACCGGCCCTTTTAGAGATCGATGGAGGAGGCCTATGTCCAGCAGTGGACGTCCTATGGCTGATATGATGATGATGACGAAGATGATGAGTGATAGTGGATTATTATTTAAACTTCCGTGAAGTGCTCAAGTATGGTGATTGTATACAAGTGATTTATATACGAAAAAATCTAAATAATTTGAGGTGAAACTAGTCTTTTTGTGCTTAGAAATATTTACTAAAAACCACCACCATTTTATTGGGGCATCACTAAAGCTCTTCCACTTGCACAACCAATTTAAATACCGATTTAAGCACAGAAAATATTGTTTAAATTGGAACGGCTGTTTAGGCATTTTTGTTAATGTTGGACGATTGTATGATTTGTCAAAAATAACAGGCTTGTGAAAAATATAATTCAATATACCTAATACACTTACTATTTAAATCAGTTAATAAGTTCTAAGATATAAGCGTTTAAAGTTGTTGTTCAGATTAGGAAGGGGGCGTTTACAGACGGTGCGTAGTACAAGTAGCAAGTACAAGTTGCTAGTGCCTACTACGCATCGTCTGCAACAGTGTGTTTAGTGCAAGTTGGCAGTGAAAGTGCGTAATAGCACTTCGCGTTGGTCCGTGTGCAAGTGAAGTTTCGTTTCCCCGCGCTACTCAAACGACGACCACTGCGCATCGTTCGTCTCGTTCGAAAACTCGTGCGACTACGTATATTTGCATGCGAGTTGTGCGCGTCACCGCGCGAGTGGCTACTTTACGTTTGAACGCCTACTTCTACTTGCAACTTCTACTTATTACCTGCACTTGCAAGCTACTTCGAATCGTCTGCAAGCGCCTTAATTGCAAGCAAGGTAAGTGTCAGTATGGAGTGTGTATATCGTACTTAAATTTGACGTCATACCTTGTACTAATATATTATTAAGTATGTATTCTATGGTATAGCGGACTCTCTATCTAAATGCTTCAAAATAAAGACATGGTCCAAAGGCCTCTGTAGCGAAAAACCCAAAAAAATAACTATCTTAATGCGAGTTTTGGCGCCATCGTGAAAAAAACATGTCGGCTTGTTGTATTATTTTCCTAAACTTGCGTATATAATGGTGGATAATTATTTATTAAGTGTTCAAGAACGTGCTCGAGTGCGGGAGGGAGGTTATATATAGAGGCGACACATGTATTTTCGTGTTGTTTCCAACACTCCATAGAAGCCTCTCTTAAAGACTGAGCCATGAGTTTGTCATGACCGTGACTTACTTTGCTTGACTCTGACTGTGACTATGACTTGTTTGACTATATTAAATAAAGACATGGTCAAAAGGCCTCTGTAGCCAGACCAAAAACCAATCAAAAAAACTATCATAAATATAATTATCTTCCTTAATTTTGAACTAAATTTCAGTTTTGTTTTCGGTGTTCGGCTTTATTTATGATTAGTTTTTGCATAAGATAATAAAAAAAATCAGTCGTAGCCTATTATAAGTTCTTATAGTAACTATAAAATACATACAGAACCTTTTAGTTTGAGGTACGTATCTAGTATAAGGTATCCAACTATACTTACCAAAATTAATATTATTCCAATAGCTACTGAAACACTATATTTTGTAGAGATAAGCGTTTCCTTTCGTGAGTCAGGTACTGAATGTCAAGTTTATCGGACCTAGGGCTTGCGTCAGTCCCTAGGCTGTAATAATGTACCTAGCGTTAAACTTGACACGGAATGAAGTAAACTACGTAATTCCGCACCTATACGTCGATTCGAAAAAATATATATCGTCGCAAGAAAGGCAGAATTACTGAAGCGCCAAAATAGGCATATTGAGTTATATAGATATTCGGAATCAGCGTTTTTTTCTGCGTCGATCAGTGTGGGTCCCATAGCGATACGAGCACTATTTTGGCGTTTCAGTAAAAGGAAAAAAGGGGTTTTTTCATCAACCAGAGTCCTTAAACGACACTTTTTTGGCATTTTATTCGTGCCTGTCACCTAAGTAATTTTGTTTTCCTGCAATAAATTACAAGTAAATTTTAAGTAAATTTGGCTTCCGGCAATTTAACAGCTAATATTTTAGAGTTATAAGTAATTTTGACTATAAATATTTGAATCAAATGGCGGTTAAGAAATTTTGCTTTACTGTAAATTGAAGTAATTTTTACTTAAGCGCCACTATATCACAAACCAGCAGTCCATTTATTATAGTTTGTACTTCTGGACATAGAAAATGACAAATTAATAAAAGTTTACCTTGACGTCATCGAAATTCTTGTGCTGGAAAAAAAGTTATGAATTAAAAACGAAAAAAAAAAAAACTTAAAACGGCTTTTTCTCGAAATGGTCATTTGGAGCTTCAGTAAATTTGCCTTTCCTGTGACGATATGGACGAATGAAAAAAAAACAGAAAAAAAAAATGGATGAATGGATGGCAGGATGGTTTTTTTTAAAATTATAAATGGACTTTCGCAAAGTAACACTTTTTGTAGTTGATTCAATCAGCTAGCTGTAATATACCTAATATATTGGGTTAAGTGCCTATTTGTTAGAGGTTATTCATATATTACTAGCTGAACCGACAGACGTTGTCCTGTCTTAGAACTGTCAAACGCGCGAAGTTAAAATCATCGTTAAGTTTTCTGAAATTTTCTGCGCACTTTTCTTAAATTTTCATTCCGGAAGAACCTTTTAAAAAGTATTAGAAAACTTATAAAAAAAGATGACTAAAATTCGGTATAGTCGTTCTCAAGTTATGGCGTGGCCAAGGTAAATAGGGATTCGTTTTTATATATATAGATGTAAGAGACGATAAATTTTTCCGCGACAGGTTTAGTCCCTAAGTAAAAGTTGTGCATAATGATGAGTATAACAAACCCCTTTCGGCTTATACCCTTCCCTTATAACCCTGCAGACGGCGCCGCCTACGCTTAGATAGGTTTCAAAGACGGTTCAAGAATTTAGAGGCAATCAAATTTTAAACCGACTTCAAAAAAAGGAAGGTCTCAATTCGGTTGTTTTATTTTATTTTTATGTTTGTTACCTTAGAAATCTGTCATTTTTAAACCGACCTGGTACTTACTTATTATAATATCAAAAGTTTGTGTGCTTCTCTGGAACGGGTGTTACACCATAGACTAGCTGGCTGAATAGAATTGGGTGAAATTTAGTATAGAAGTAGCTTATAAATCATACAGTAACTAGCTGAATAGATTTGGATGAAATTTGGTATAGAAGTAGCTTATATCATAGATTAACTGGCTTAATAGATTGGATGAAATTTGGTATAGAAGTAGCTTATATCATAGATTAACTGGCTTAATAGATTGGATGAAATTTGGTATAGAAGTAGCTTATATCATAGATTAACTGGCTTAATAGATTGGATGAAATTTGGTATAGAAGTAGCTTATATCATAGATTAACTGGCTTAATAGATTGGATGAAATTTGGTATAGAAGTAGCTTATATCATAGATTAACTGGCTTAATAGATTGGATGAAATTTGGTATAGAAGTAGCTTATATCATAGATTAACTGGCTTAATAGATTGGATGAAATTTGGTATAGAAGTAGCTTATATCATAGATTAACTGGCTTAATAGATTGGATGAAATTTGGTATAGAAGTAACTTATAATAATTATCATAGACTAACTAGCTGAATAAATTTTGTATAAAGTAACTTTTAAGTAACTTTTTAGACAAATACGTAGATTTTTTTAATCCAGCAAAAGTAACGGTTTCTGTCTCGATTTAACCGCTGGGTGCAGTTAGTACTTAGTCCAACGTGGTTACTTTTTGTCAAAGAAAAAGTTTGACAAAGTTTTAGTTTTCTTAATTGGTTTGTGACCACAATACAAATAACACTTTATTGACACTTCGGAAAGGACATGGACTACAGTCATGGTTGATATAAGTGGACAAAAGCAATTTAGAAAGGTTAAAGAACCAAAACTTTTTTGTAAGTCGATCCGATGTCATACGGAAGTAGCGTGTGTTGACTTACAATCAGTTGCACCTGATCAAACGGGCCATGACTTTGAAGTGCATCATCGAGGGAAAGTGGATATGACGTTTCTGTATTCCAAAAAGAACGATCTATGATGCATTGAAAATTTGCCAATAATTTGTAATTGGTTCGAAAATTATGAAATTTCCATAAGTTACGAGCGCATATCGTACGCCCCTACCATTTAATCAGTCCTCTTAGCAGGTCTTTTAGACTGTAAAAGCCACTGTTTTCTGTAGGATAGTACTGTTTTCTACGATAAGGCACTTGTATAATATTTGTCTATGCTTATTCATATTATTGTTGCTTGAACTTGGTTGATAAATCATTTGCTTTGACAAAATGTAATAATGTAACGTTTTAATTTAAAGGTTTTTTAATAAAAATTACAACATGATATCTCTAGTATTTTCTTACTGCCATCGAACCCAACACTTAGCGAGTTTACAGTTTTTGCTTGTGATAACAACGTTGCATGCCGTATCTGGCATGAAGTATGAGCGGCGGTAAGCACTTCTCAGCCACTGCATCGTTGCCATCACGTCACCATCTTAGTCGCTATCTGAAGCTGTAGGTTTTTCGAAAATTAGTGCACAGCGGCTATCTAAGAGAGATATGGTAGGGGCGATACACGAGTATGTTTTATGTTGGCCGTGTGGAATTGTAAAGGAAGCTAAATGCATGTCGGCCACTTCAACCAACGTTGTAATATACTTCTGTGTTTCAAATTCAAGTACATGCATTTTTTTTGAAACGTTATAAATGTACAGTGAGCGTAAACGTGTTGTCGTTACACCATCGCAACGTACGTGACTATTCAACGTGACCGTAGTGCTCATCGTCGTACAATGAAACGATGTGTGACGAGTGTGCCGCTGTTAAAGAAAAATTAATATTTTTCACACGAGCGGGTCAACAGTGGCTTTGGATCGCGAGAGAGTACATCGGAGACTCCGATAGGTTCGTCGGGAAAACTTTTCATGGCGCGGATAGACACCGCTACACCATGTTAGCGCATCCCTCCTGGGATGTAGTATTGCGATGGATTCCAGGCATGAGTTCTCCGACAACGAGTCACCAAACAACCGAAAGAATGAAGAATATTTGTTTGTATGCGGTCCTGCCGGGACTCTCCTGGTCTTGGATCATGCTAGAAGACATGGTGGAAGAATACTGTCCAGACGATACAGTAGGAGGTGACACCGACTGCATTGCAAATTATGCAAACGTAAGTCCTATATTACAATTTCTACCATCGATGTTAAAACACCGTCCAAGCTTAGAACCGATGAAACTTCACATTAAAGTGTTAAGCATGCCTCGTAACGAGAGTCATGTGTGCCCCCGTGTTTGATTCCGTGGAGCACTATTTAAAGCGAGTCAGTGAGTGAATTGAATGTTATTTTGTATCTTTCCAGTGCTCACATTCTACGAAGCCCTGCTGCCGCAAGGAACGCCTCGGAGGTGGTACGGACGTATACGAGGAATTTATTTGTTTCCGCTTCGGCGAAGGCATCTGCACACCGCTGAATAAAATTCCCAACATAGTTATCTACGCACACTTGGTCAATCATATGAACAGCACCACGTTCTCCGAAAGACTTCGTCTATTTAAGGAGAATTTCGAAATACCAAAAAGTGATCCAGAGTATGACTACTCCCCATATGTGGTTATGGGTACATGGGGTGTCATGCTACTTTCCATTTTTACATATAATATTGTATATATTATAACCGACTGTAGGCTCTCAAACCGAGGACCTCCCCATACTGTGGTTAGAAGGTAAACACTGTAGACACTAAACCATACTATTGTATAATCTGTATCAGTACCTGTATCTGTATTTGGCATCCATGTATTACAATCATAAAGTTTAAATCATAATTTTTCAAATTTATACGGACCGTAAATTTGGCGTTACGTCCCGTACAATGTTGTGCCACTGACTGTATATTCAAACCGGCAACTATTAATCAAACCTAAAGATAGTGATTATTTGTACTTTTCGGAACACAGGACATTACTTTTTTCGGGTAGGGTTGGGTTGAAAATAAAGAGGAAAGTGTTAGTAAGTATCTACTGTGTCTAACGATCAATAATGAGTTTTTTACTGATTGATTTCACAATTGATGAGAGCATTGTCCTTTTTATTATACATATAATAGGCTAGCGTTTGACCGCCGCGGTCTATTAGACTAGATCACGCTTGCCCTGATGAATCCGATTTACTCATGATTTAAAGAAGACCGTAAATTTGGCGTTACGGCCCGTACAATGTTATGCCACTGACTGTAACTATATTTGTTTCGCCTATTATTTTTATTGGACAAAAAGGTAAACAGTGTAGTACAATTGCGTTAGGAACGTTGATTGTTGGCGAACGACAAGTGAAGCCATGCTGGATGATAATGAGTGCACATGTTCATAGCAACAACTTGTTATCACTACGTACGTGACGAACAGTCAGTTCGGTTTGTCCAAACGGTGTCCAATCTGTACATTGACGACGAATTTTTTTGGTCTTCCAGAATGTAACCTGAAGCATCTACTGCAATCTTTTTGCATGTGTACGCGTCACGGTGAATTTCATTGTTGATGAATTATAAACAGTACACAAACTGTAAGCTTGTAATATTGACGACATCATTCCGCTCGCAACTTAATTATGAGACCATCCAACGTGCATTTTACTTCAATTCTCAGAATGTCGGCCGATTAAGCGGAACCGTGGCCATTAACTCCGTGATAACAGGACTATATTTCAGCATGTTTGTCGGCCATTCTTGCTCATCACATCCTGTATATGTGGAATTCCCGAAATGTGAGCAGAGCATGGGTCATAACCGCGAACTTTAACCCTGTGATAACAGCCGATCGTTGGACGTTCTTACGAACATGTTTGCTCTCGATCTAGCTCCTATGTTTGAGTCCGACAGTAACGAAAACTCATGGCACAAGCAGAGCTCATAGCGTTCAAGTCAACAACCTGACATCCTGATGCTAGTATCACGAAACTGAACCCACTTAAGATACCTTCAAATAGTTGTACCATATTATGGAATTTCAACTAATCCAGGAGGGGTATCTCTTTAAAACACGTGGGAAATTTTTCATATGCCCAAGCATAGCTCGCCTATGAATAAAATGTTTCTGATCACTCAAACAAATAAAATGACACACTGACGAATTCATTGACAAGTTTATTTATCTATACATTGTAACGTTCCATGATCGTTACCTACTCCCAAATTCATGGCAAATGGCACATACGCTGGAAGCCAAACTTAATGAATAAAAAAGGTCACTACTATGACATAAACATTGTTGACGGAATGAAGGTGATTGACGTAAAGTCAGTCAGTTTCATTCCGCTATGCAAAAATCGACATTGTTCTAAGACAAAGGAAATTATAAAAACTGCAGTTTAAAAAGATTCGGGTATGTAAATATCATATTCTTTCTAGAAGGAATATGCTATTTATAGGACCCGAAATATAAAACTGGGTCATTCGTGCAGTAGCAATCAGTGAAAAAGTCGCTCAGAACTTATAACCTTATACTTAAATTAATCTTGTTAGCCCGTACTCCATCGGGTAAGTTTCCATGAGATAATGCTATTAAAATGTGTTAATTGTGAAATCTGTCTCGACAAATAATGATTATCATTATTTGTCAATTAAATTTAATATTCAGCCGTCTTTGGTTGTAAAATTTAGTGCAAGTGCGTTTTATATCCGTAAAATCTGCGGATATGAACGCGCGCCGTACTTACATTCTAATATAATTGTGTTCTAAGCTCTTAAAGCATTCTGAATCTTGGATCCTTACGATCAAAAACTGTGTTTTAACGCCGGTACCACGTCATGTGAGATATGGGCGCCTGGTCCGATCTGCCGTTATCTTCGGGATCTCACACGACGTGGCCGAGCGGCCTTCAGTACTGATCCTCATGCGTAGTTTCTTCGACGCATTTCAGGCTCCTACCCTCTACACCGATTCTCCGACCACGCACGAGTTATACCACGCTGTCGTGACGCGCTGGCCACACTCCGGTCACGCCCAACATCAGAATCCTTCTACTACCCTTCTTCTACTACGGCCACGCACAAACATCAGAAACTACTACGCGCTGACCGCACTCCGGTCACGCCCTGAAAAGGTTCACGAAGCCGTCTCGTCGCTACGCTGCCCTGCTGACATCCTACGTGCCACGAGCCGCGTCGAGCCACGCGGCGATCGGCGCCCCAGCTCTTCAAGCTAAGTCTCTAAACAAGGGACCAACACGTTTTTTTTTATCGCCATCACCTTCCGAGTTCACACGACCCTCAGTCTCCTGTAAATTCATTCTTGCTTAATTAAATCTTAACTTATACTATCATAAACTCTTTCTTTTGAAACTCCTACCCACTGCTAGGTAGAACTTCACCAAGCTTCACTTGGTGAACGTTTCAACATAACGAGTACATCACAATAAGAAGGCTTCGTGTTGTCCGACGAGCTGGGCCCTGAATTCCTTTCTGGCTTCGGCTGCCCGTAGTCAAACGTTTTGTTGTTTTGAAAGACGCCCATCCGCTGGCTTTATTCGGATCCGTGCCCGTCTTCGAGCTCGCAGAGCCTGCTTCCTTTGAACTTGTTGATTTGTTTCCTGCGTTCATGTTGATCAATTATTTGTGCAAGTACAAGTCGCTGTCCGTGAGAACCACTCGGTATGATGGCGCGCGTACAAATGAACATGCCCACAATGCCCAAAATGAGGAAATACAACCTTTTCAGCCATATTTTCCTCGTGATAGCGGGTACTCGAAACGAATGTTTTCCTCATAATGGAGTATCCACGGGGTTTAAAAAAATATTTTAATTAAGTATACATAAATATAATTAATATGCTCACAATGCGAACATACAAAATTATCAGTTACATTTTCCTCATTGTAATTCCAATTGCCTGACAATATTTTACTCCAATGTACGAATTACTGGAAATTTATATTTAGCGATGACGTACACGGTATGCCGTGGTTTTGCCTCCCGGCCTGGCCGGGCTGGGAGTTTATCACTTTGTCATGATAACTACATGATACCTCATGTACATGATAACTCATGGACTGTGCGTCTAAGTACAACTGAATCAGTAATAAATAGCATATGCATGACGTGTAGGCTACAGCTGGTCCCCGACGATAGGCTGCCGATGATGGATCAGCACTGACTAAGCTAGAACCGTTGTCGGATGTGAAATGCCGTTGCGTTGGTTGATCTGGCCATTGGTTGATCGTCGGCAAACATGCTGAGACATATCGGCGCTCAATGACTGATCTGCATTCTGGGCTTGAGATAATTCGCTCAAGACTGCACCGTGCATTGGTCAACTGCTCCGCCTCGGTGAGTTTTCACGGTCTGTCGAGCCGTTGTATCAAGATCCGCTCTCTCGGGAACAATTGGTTGGACACATTATCCAAATCAGTAGAACGTTCATGTTCAGTACGTCATGGAGATGCATTGCGCTTGTAGAAAATTGTCTGCATGGCAATTGCAGTCTCGCTCCGTGGTGCAACATGATGGAGCAAATCTTATCTTACAGTACGAGCGGCGGGTTTCACGAACATACTTCTAGCCAAACATCTGTCGCGCTAATGGTCAATGTAACAGAAATTTGCTTACATTCAGTGACGAAATGGTTACGTGGGATCAGTTGCCGTTATCGGGCGATTGTCAAAGATTGGCAATGTCCCACTTTGTCGGGTTGGCTAGCTCATCAAGCACTTATTTCTTACAATTGTATGAGATACACACACTCACACACCGGGAGAGTGCAGACACTCTTATCTTTCACTCTGGCCTATTCGTCTATTCGTCTATTGTGGTAAGCAAACGAACATTTGGAGCCTACGATTAAGTGGCGGACGCCAGAACAGTCTGGAAAGCAGCGTTTGACTCGTTTCTAAAAGACTATTTAGCAACTACAAAACTTCAGTTACCTATGGATCTAACAAACAGTTCGGTTACCGCTGAATCCTTCTAATCCGAGGGTAGGATAGTGCCAATCTTGCCAGAGAATGGTGGTCGGTGTGTCTAAGTCACATCGTAGTTATGTCCAATGTGCAAGTGTACAAGAGTATAATCCCTAGTCAATGTTTCGTATAATGCTAATAATTGAATGTTTTAAGTTTGTGCTTTTTTCACTTCTGTAATCCTATCCCTGTGAATGCTCACCGTCTTTGGATGGTGGTTGAGATTCTATCGCCTCAGAGTGTGCAAGCTTTGGTTAACTGTCTTAACATACTAAGTGAATACTCAGGAAATTGGTAGGATGACATACACGGCAAGTCCTATTCTATTCTTTTGCCGTGCATGCCTTATGGGAGATTTATGTCAATAAAATCACAGGTTATTTTACAATTTTTATTTATGAAATATTATCATTATCATTACTATTATAGTTTAATAATTCATTTCCCCACTGGACCCTTCTTTTCGTAGCTACAGCCATCGTCATGCCACAAACACCCGTACTTGTAATTGTGCCCCTCACGTATTTACGTCTGCAGCTAGTCACGCTCATGTGTCACTTCCCTCGGTAAGATTACGAAACCGGGATTCGAACACGGGCCCTCCCGGTGCTCTTGTTAAGGTGCAACCGCCCTAGCCACCATCCTAACGCACCGGTCATTATAACAAAACACATAAATACAAATGCCAATAGCACTAGCACAAAAAATAGAAAGAGAAAGAGCGATATATATAATACAAAATTTGTGCTCTGCCTCTGAGCTTCCAGCACCCGAGGATGTGGATGATCCAGTCGTAGTGGTGCAGTTTAATTCGGGCATACGTTCGGAGCTCGTAGAGTCTCCGTCACCCCACGAACGGGCTTCGGATCGGCTCACGTTTGGATTGCGAGCCGTTGTCGACCCTGAAGCATCTTCAGAAGTCGACGATGTCGTTGAATTGGTTGCAGCGATCGGTATCGCTTCAAGTGTGGTGGACCCGGTTGTTGTGGATGCAGGCGTGACATTGGGGCCCTGAAAATATACACAATAACATTATATGACTTCACATCACATGCTAGAAAAACAAATGCTAGATGCACGAAGTTTTTACACGTGGTTGAGGTCTGCGCCGCGGCCTGTGGAAGAGCACTGAGAGCTGACGACTCAGAGGCATCACACGTCACGTAGCCTATTTGCATGTATGGTAGTTAGCATCTCCATTATCTGGTTCACCTTGCTAAGGTGCTTCATCCGTCACAAGCCTGAACGATTTGTCGACAAGAGTTGTAGGAATGATGTACTCACGTCAGACACACCAAGATCTTGCTGTACTCTGGCTTCTGGCTTTGCCTGTGCTAGCACCACTGCAACCATCAAGACCAGCAGAACCTTCATTGTGCACAGCATTTTCTGATCGATTGTCTGTGAAAAAAAACAAATACAATTTACATTTCCGTGAGGCAATAGCTAGACTCCAAATTCCTTGGTGGAACAGGAGAGTCAAGTCTGACATGAGAATGTGCAAAGAATCGTGATACGAAGTACTTACATTGAAAGAATTCAAAAACTGATGTCTGAGTGGTTATATACGTGTTTACGTCGTTGTTGCTTCGGGATTTGTGACAAACACCGCAGAACGTAGGGGGGAAAACTACGATACGTTACTAGGATACGTTGGCTGATAAGGTCGATGACGAATTCAAGGAAAACCGATAATTGTTATTATTGTACGTAGTTATGATGGCGGTTCTTCATGGAATAGTGTAACGCTGAACACATTTATACAATCAGTTGCACCTGATCAAACGGGCCATGACTTTGAAGTGCATCATCGAGGGAAAGTGGATATGACGTTTCTGTATTCCAAAAAGAACGATCTATGATGCATTGAAAATTTGCCAATAATTTGTAATTGGTTCGAAAATTATGAAATTTCCATGAGTTACGAGCGCATATCGTACGCCCCTACCATTTAATCAGTCCTCTTAGCAGGTCTTTTAGACTGTAAAAGCCACTGTTTTCTGTAGGATAGTACTGTTTTCTACGATAAGGCACTTGTATAATATTTGTCTATGCTTATTCATATTATTGTTGCTTGAACTTGGTTGATAAATCATTTGCTTTGACAAAATGTAATAATGTAACGTTTTAATTTAAAGATTTTTTAATAAAAATTACAACATGATATCTCTAGTATTTTCTTACTGGCATCGAACCCAACACTTAGCGAGTTTACAGTTTTTGCTTGTGATAACAACGTTGCATGCCGTATCTGGCATGAAGTATGAGCGGCGGTAAGCACTTCTCAGCCACTGCATCGTTGCCATCACGTCACCATCTTAGTCGCTATCTGAAGCTGTAGGTTTTTCGAAAATTAGTGCACAGCGGCTATCTAAGAGAGATATGGTAGGGGCGATACACGAGTATGTTTTATGTTGGCCGTGTGGAATTGTAAAGGAAGCTAAATGCATGTCGGCCACTTCAACCAACGTTGTAATATACTTCTGTGTTTCAAATTCAAGTACATGCATTTTTTTTGAAACGTAATCAATGTACAGTGAGCGTAAACGTGTTGTCGTTACACCATCGCAACGTACATGACTATTCAACGTGACCGTAGTGCTCATCGTCGTACAATGAAACGATGTGTGACGAGTGTGCCGCTGTTAAAGAAAAATTAATATTTTTCACACGAGCGGGTCAACAGTGGCTTTGGATCGCGAGAGAGTACATCGGAGACTCCGATAGGTTCGTCGGGAAAACTTTTCATGGCGCGGATAGACACCGCTACACCATGTTAGCGCATCCCTCCTGGGATGTAGTATTGCGATGGATTCCAGGCATGAGTTCTCCGATAACGAGTCACTAAACAACCGAAAGAATGAAGAATATTTGTTTGTATGCGGTCCTGCCGGGACTCTCCTGGTCTTGGATCATGCTAGAAGACATGGTGGAAGAATACTGTCCAGACGATACAGTAGGAGGTGACACCGACTGCATTGCAAATTATGCAAACGTAAGTCCTATATTACAATTTCTACCATCGATGTTAAAACACCGTCCAAGCTTAGAACCGATGAAACTTCACATTAAAGTGTTAAGCATGCCTCGTAACGAGAGTCATGTGTGCCCCCGTGTTTGATTCCGTGGAGCACTATTTAAAGCGAGTCAGTGAGTGAATTGAATGTTATTTTGTATCTTTCCAGTGCTCACATTCTACGAAGCCCTGCTGCCGCAAGGAACGCCTCGGAGGTGGTACGGACGTATACGAGGAATTTATTTGTTTCCGCTTCGGCGAAGGCATCTGCACACCGCTGAATAAAATTCCCAACATAGTTATCTACGCACACTTGGTCAATCATATGAACAGCACCACGTTCTCCGAAAGACTTCGTCTATTTAAGGAGAATTTCGAAATACCAAAAAGTGATCCAGAGTATGACTACTCCCCATATGTGGTTATGGGTACATGGGGTGTCATGCTACTTTCCATTTTTACATATAATATTGTATATATTATAACCGACTGTAGGCTCTCAAACCGAGGACCTCCCCATACTGTGGTTAGAAGGTAAACACTGTAGACACTAAACCATACTATTGTATAATCTGTATCAGTACCTGTATCTGTATTTGGCATCCATGTATTACAATCATAAAGTTTAAATCATAATTTTTCAAATTTATACGGACCGTAAATTTGGCGTTACGTCCCATACAATGTTGTGCCACTGACTGTATATTCAAACCGGCAACTATTAATCAAACCTAAAGATAGTGATTATTTGTACTTTTCGGAACACAGGACATTACTTTTTTCGGGTAGGGTTGGGTTGAAAATAAAGAGGAAAGTGTTAGTAAGTATCTACTGTGTCTAACGATCAATAATGAGTTTTTTACTGATTGATTTCACAATTGATGAGAGCATTGTCCTTTTTATTATACATATAATAGGCTAGCGTTTGACCGCCGCGGTCTATTAGACTAGATCACGCTTGCCCTGATGAATCCGATTTACTCATGATTTAAAGAAGACCGTAAATTTGGCGTTACGGCCCGTACAATGTTATGCCACTGACTGTAACTATATTTGTTTCGCCTATTATTTTTATTGGACAAAAAGGCAAACAGTGTAGTACAATTGCGTTAGGAACGTTGATTGTTGGCGAACGACAAGTGAAG
This sequence comes from Agriopis marginaria, assembly GCA_932305915.1. Taxonomy (NCBI): domain Eukaryota; kingdom Metazoa; phylum Arthropoda; class Insecta; order Lepidoptera; family Geometridae; genus Agriopis; species Agriopis marginaria. The sequence goes on from OW029919.1 coordinate 2,637,993, forward strand.
CCATGCTGGATGATAATGAGTGCACATGTTCATAGCAACAACTTGTTATCACTACGTACGTGACGAACAGTCAGTTCGGTTTGTCCAAACGGTGTCCAATCTGTACATTGACGACGAATTTTTTTGGTCTTCCAGAATGTAACCTGAAGCATCTACTGCAATCTTTTTGCATGTGTACGCGTCACGGTGAATTTCATTGTTGATGAATTATAAACAGTACACAAACTGTAAGCTTGTAATATTGACGACATCATTCCGCTCGCAACTTAATTATGAGACCATCCAACGTGCATTTTACTTCAATTCTCAGAATGTCGGCCGATTAAGCGGAACCGTGGCCATTAACTCCGTGATAACAGGACTATATTTCAGCATGTTTGTCGGCCATTCTTGCTCATCACATCCTGTATATGTGGAATTCCCGAAATGTGAGCAGAGCATGGGTCATAACCGCGAACTTTAACCCTGTGATAACAGCCGATCGTTGGACGTTCTTACGAACATGTTTGCTCTCGATCTAGCTCCTATGTTTGAGTCCGACAGTAACGAAAACTCATGGCACAAGCAGAGCTCATAGCGTTCAAGTCAACAACCTGACATCCTGATGCTAGTATCACGAAACTGAACCCACTTAAGATACCTTCAAATAGTTGTACCATATTATGGAATTTCAACTAATCCAGGAGGAGTATCTCTTTAAAACACGTGGGAAATTTTTCATATGCCCAAGCATAGCTCGCCTATGAATAAAATGTTTCTGATCACTCAAACAAATAAAATGACACACTGACGAATTCATTGACAAGTTTATTTATCTATACATTGTAACGTTCCATGATCGTTACCTACTCCCAAATTCATGGCAAATGGCACATACGCTGGAAGCCAAACTTAATGAATAAAAAAGGTCACTACTATGACATAAACATTGTTGACGGAATGAAGGTGATTGACGTAATGTCAGTCAGTTTCATTCCGCTATGCAAAAATCGACATTGTTCTAAGACAAAGGAAATTATAAAAACTGCAGTTTAAAAAGATTCGGGTATGTAAATATCATATTCTTTCTAGAAGGAATATGCTATTTATAGGACCCGAAATATAAAACTGGGTCATTCGTGCAGTAGCAATCAGTGAAAAAGTCGCTCAGAACTTATAACCTTATACTTAAATTAATCTTGTTAGCCCGTACTCCATCGGGTAAGTTTCCATGAGATAATGCTATTAAAATGTGTTAATTGTGAAATCTGTCTCGACAAATAATGATTATCATTATTTGTCAATTAAATTTAATATTCAGCCGTCTTTGGTTGTAAAATTTAGTGCAAGTGCGTTTTATATCCGTAAAATCTGCGGATATGAACGCGCGCCGTACTTACATTCTAATATAATTGTGTTCTAAGCTCTTAAAGCATTCTGAATCTTGGATCCTTCCGATCAAAAACTGCGTTTTAACGCCGGTACCACGTCATGTGAGATATGGGCGCCTGGTCCGATCTGCCGTTATCTTCGGGATCTCACACGACGTGGCCGAGCGGCCTTCAGTACTGATCCTCATGCGTAGTTTCTTCGACGCATTTCAGGCTCCTACCCTCTACACCGATTCTCCGACCACGCACGAGTTATACCACGCTGTCGTGACGCGCTGGCCACACTCCGGTCACGCCCAACATCAGAATCCTTCTACTACCCTTCTTCTACTACGGCCACGCACAAACATCAGAAACTACTACGCGCTGACCGCACTCCGGTCACGCTCTGAAAAGGTTCACGAAGCCGTCTCGTCGCTACGCTGCCCTGCTGACATCCTACGTGCCACGAGCCGCGTCGAGCCACGCGGCGATCAGCGCCCCAGCTCTTCAAGCTAAGTCTCTAAACAAGGGACCAACACGTTTTTTTTATCGCCATCACCTTCCGAGTTCACACGACCCTCAGTCTCCTGTAAATTCATTCTTGCTTAATTAAATCTTAACTTATACTATCATAAACTCTTTCTTTTGAAACTCCTACCCACTGCTAGGTAGAACTTCACCAAGCTTCACTTGGTGAACGTTTCAACATAACGAGTACATTACAATAAGAAGGCTTCGTGTTGTCCGACGAGCTGGGCCCTGAATTCCTTTCTGGCTTCGGCTGCCCGTAGTCAAACGTTTTGTTGTTTTGAAAGACGCCCATCCGCTGGCTTTATTCGGATCCGTGCCCGTCTTCGAGCTCGCAGAGCCTGCTTCCTTTGAACTTGTTGATTTGTTTCCTGCGTTCATGTTGATCAATTATTTGTGCAAGTACAAGTCGCTGTCCGTGAGAACCACTCGGTATGATGGCGCGCGTACAAATGAACATGCCCACAATGCCCAAAATTAGGAAATACAACCTTTTCAGCCATATTTTCCTCGTGATAGGGGTACTCGAAACGAATGTTTTCCTCATAATGGAGTATCCACGGGGTTTAAAAAAATATTTTAATTAAGTATACATAAATATAATTAATATGCTCACAATGCGAACATACAAAATTATCAGTTACATTTTCCTCATTGTAATTCCAATTGCCTGACAATATTTTACTCCAATGTACGAATTACTGGAAATTTATATTTAGCGATGACGTACACGGTATGCCGTGGTCTTGCCTCCCGGCCTGGCCGGGCTGGGAGTTTATCACTTTGTCATGATAACTACATGATACCTCATGTACATGATAACTCATGGACTGTGCGTCTAAGTACAACTGAATCAGTAATAAATAGCATATGCATGACGTGTAGGCTACAGCTGGTCCCCGACGATAGGCTGCCGATGATGGATCAGCACTGACTAAGCTAGAACCGTTGTCGGATGTGAAATGCCGTTGCGTTGGTTGATCTGGCCATTGGTTGATCGTCGGCAAACATGCTGAGACATATCGGCGCTCAATGACTGATCTGCATTCCGGGCTTGAGATAATTCGCTCAAGACTGCACCGTGCATTGGTCAACTGCTCCGCCTCGGTGAGTTTTCACGGTCTGTCGAGCCGTTGTATCAAGATCCGCTCTCTCGGGAACAATTGGTTGGACACATTATCCAAATCAGTAGAACGTTCATGTTCAGTACGTCATGGAGATGCATTGCGCTTGTAGAAAATGGTCTGCATGGCAATTGCAGTCTCGCTCCGTGGTGCAACATGATGGAGCAAATCTTATCTTACAGTACGAGCGGCGGGTTTCACGAACATACTTCTAGCCAAACATCTGTCGCGCTAATGGTCAATGTAACAGAAATTTGCTTACATTCAGTGACGAAATGGTTACGTGGGATCAGTTGCCGTTTTCGGGCGATTGTCAAAGATTGGCAATGTCCCACTTTGTCGGGTTGGCTAGCTCATCAAGCACTTATTTCTTACAATTGTATGAGATACACACACTCACACACCGGGAGAGTGCAGACACTCTTATCTTTCACTCTGGCCTATTCGTCTATTCGTCTATTGTGGTAAGCAAACGAACATTTGGAGCCTACGATTAAGTGGCGGACGCCAGAACAGTCTGGAAAGCAGCGTTTGACTCGTTTCTAAAAGACTATTTAGCAACTACAAAACTTCAGTTACCTATGGATCTAACAAACAGTTCGGTTACCGCTGAATCCTTCTAATCCGAGGGTAGGATAGTGCCAATCTTGCCAGAGAATGGTGGTCGGTGTGTCTAAGTCACATCGTAGTTATGTCCAATGTGCAAGTGTACAAGAGTATAATCCCTAGTCAATGTTTCGTATAATGCTAATAATTGAATGTTTTAAGTTTGTGCTTTTTTCACTTCTGTAATCCTATCCCTGTGAATGCTCACCGTCTTTGGATGGTGGTTGAGATTCTATCGCCTCAGAGTGTGCAAGCTTTGGTTAACTGTCTTAACATACTAAGTGAATACTCAGGAAATTGGTAGGATGACATACACGGCAAGTCCTATTCTATTCTTTTGCCGTGCATGCCTTATGGGAGATTTATGTCAATAAAATCACAGGTTATTTTACAATTTTTATTTATGAAATATTATCATTATCATTACTATTATAGTTTAATAATTCATTTCCCCACTGGACCCTTCTTTTCGTAGCTACAGCCATCGTCATGCCACAAACACCCGTACTTGTAATTGTGCCCCTCACGTATTTACGTCTGCAGCTAGTCACGCTCATGTGTCACTTCCCTCGGTAAGATTACGAAACCGGGATTCGAACACGGGCCCTCCCGGTGCTCTTGTTAAGGTGCAACCGCCCTAGCCACCATCCTAACGCACCGGTCATTATAACAAAACACATAAATACAAATGCCAATAGCACTAGCACAAAAAATAGAAAGAGAAAGAGCGATATATATAATACAAAATTTGTGCTCTGCCTCTGAGCTTCCAGCACCCGAGGATGTGGATGATCCAGTCGTAGTGGTGCAGTTTAATTCGGGCATACGTTCGGAGCTCGTAGAGTCTCCGTCACCCCACGAACGGGCTTCGGATCGGCTCACGTTTGGATTGCGAGCCGTTGTCGACCCTGAAGCATCTTCAGAAGTCGACGATGTCGTTGAATTGGTTGCAGCGATCGGTATCGCTTCAAGTGTGGTGGACCCGGTTGTTGTGGATGCAGGCGTGACATTGGGGCCCTGAAAATATACACAATAACATTATATGACTTCACATCACATGCTAGAAAAACAAATGCTAGATGCACGAAGTTTTTACACGTGGTTGAGGTCTGCGCCGCGGCCTGTGGAAGAGCACTGAGAGCTGACGACTCAGAGGCATCACACGTCACGTAGCCTATTTGCATGTATGGTAGTTAGCATCTCCATTATCTGGTTCACCTTGCTAAGGTGCTTCATCCGTCACAAGCCTGAACGATTTGTCGACAAGAGTTGTAGGAATGATGTACTCACGTCAGACACACCAAGATCTTGCTGTACTCTGGCTTCTGGCTTTGCCTGTGCTAGCACCACTGCAACCATCAAGACCAGCAGAACCTTCATTGTGCACAGCATTTTCTGATCGATTGTCTGTGAAAAAAAACAAATACAATTTACATTTCCGTGAGGCAATAGCTAGACTCCAAATTCCTTGGTGGAACAGGAGAGTCAAGTCTGACATGAGAATGTGCAAAGAATCGTGATACGAAGTACTTACATTGAAAGAATTCAAAAACTGATGTCTGAGTGGTTATATACGTGTTTACGTCGTTGTTGCTTCGGGATTTGTGACAAACACCGCAGAACGTAGGGGGGAAAACTACGATACGTTACTAGGATACGTTGGCTGATAAGGTCGATGACGAATTCAAGGAAAACCGATAATTGTTATTATTGTACGTAGTTATGATGGCGGTTCTTCATGGAATAGTGTAACGCTGAACACATTTATACAATCAGTTGCACCTGATCAAACGGGCCATGACTTTGAAGTGCATCATCGAGGGAAAGTGGATATGACGTTTCTGTATTCCAAAAAGAACGATCTATGATGCATTGAAAATTTGCCAATAATTTGTAATTGGTTCGAAAATTATGAAATTTCCATGAGTTACGAGCGCATATCGTACGCCCCTACCATTTAATCAGTCCTCTTAGCAGGTCTTTTAGACTGTAAAAGCCACTGTTTTCTGTAGGATAGTACTGTTTTCTACGATAAGGCACTTGTATAATATTTGTCTATGCTTATTCATATTATTGTTGCTTGAACTTGGTTGATAAATCATTTGCTTTGACAAAATGTAATAATGTAACGTTTTAATTTAAAGATTTTTTAATAAAAATTACAACATGATATCTCTAGTATTTTCTTACTGGCATCGAACCCAACACTTAGCGAGTTTACAGTTTTTGCTTGTGATAACAACGTTGCATGCCGTATCTGGCATGAAGTATGAGCGGCGGTAAGCACTTCTCAGCCACTGCATCGTTGCCATCACGTCACCATCTTAGTCGCTATCTGAAGCTGTAGGTTTTTCGAAAATTAGTGCACAGCGGCTATCTAAGAGAGATATGGTAGGGGCGATACACGAGTATGTTTTATGTTGGCCGTGTGGAATTGTAAAGGAAGCTAAATGCATGTCGGCCACTTCAACCAACGTTGTAATATACTTCTGTGTTTCAAATTCAAGTACATGCATTTTTTTTGAAACGTAATCAATGTACAGTGAGCGTAAACGTGTTGTCGTTACACCATCGCAACGTACATGACTATTCAACGTGACCGTAGTGCTCATCGTCGTACAATGAAACGATGTGTGACGAGTGTGCCGCTGTTAAAGAAAAATTAATATTTTTCACACGAGCGGGTCAACAGTGGCTTTGGATCGCGAGAGAGTACATCGGAGACTCCGATAGGTTCGTCGGGAAAACTTTTCATGGCGCGGATAGACACCGCTACACCATGTTAGCGCATCCCTCCTGGGATGTAGTATTGCGATGGATTCCAGGCATGAGTTCTCCGATAACGAGTCACTAAACAACCGAAAGAATGAAGAATATTTGTTTGTATGCGGTCCTGCCGGGACTCTCCTGGTCTTGGATCATGCTAGAAGACATGGTGGAAGAATACTGTCCAGACGATACAGTAGGAGGTGACACCGACTGCATTGCAAATTATGCAAACGTAAGTCCTATATTACAATTTCTACCATCGATGTTAAAACACCGTCCAAGCTTAGAACCGATGAAACTTCACATTAAAGTGTTAAGCATGCCTCGTAACGAGAGTCATGTGTGCCCCCGTGTTTGATTCCGTGGAGCACTATTTAAAGCGAGTCAGTGAGTGAATTGAATGTTATTTTGTATCTTTCCAGTGCTCACATTCTACGAAGCCCTGCTGCCGCAAGGAACGCCTCGGAGGTGGTACGGACGTATACGAGGAATTTATTTGTTTCCGCTTCGGCGAAGGCATCTGCACACCGCTGAATAAAATTCCCAACATAGTTATCTACGCACACTTGGTCAATCATATGAACAGCACCACGTTCTCCGAAAGACTTCGTCTATTTAAGGAGAATTTCGAAATACCAAAAAGTGATCCAGAGTATGACTACTCCCCATATGTGGTTATGGGTACATGGGGTGTCATGCTACTTTCCATTTTTACATATAATATTGTATATATTATAACCGACTGTAGGCTCTCAAACCGAGGACCTCCCCATACTGTGGTTAGAAGGTAAACACTGTAGACACTAAACCATACTATTGTATAATCTGTATCAGTACCTGTATCTGTATTTGGCATCCATGTATTACAATCATAAAGTTTAAATCATAATTTTTCAAATTTATACGGACCGTAAATTTGGCGTTACGTCCCATACAATGTTGTGCCACTGACTGTATATTCAAACCGGCAACTATTAATCAAACCTAAAGATAGTGATTATTTGTACTTTTCGGAACACAGGACATTACTTTTTTCGGGTAGGGTTGGGTTGAAAATAAAGAGGAAAGTGTTAGTAAGTATCTACTGTGTCTAACGATCAATAATGAGTTTTTTACTGATTGATTTCACAATTGATGAGAGCATTGTCCTTTTTATTATACATATAATAGGCTAGCGTTTGACCGCCGCGGTCTATTAGACTAGATCACGCTTGCCCTGATGAATCCGATTTACTCATGATTTAAAGAAAATACAAATAAATTTCTCGAAAATACCCCATGTACCATCCCATTCCCATCCTGTGTGTTTTCCATGTGTCGGCGCTGGCTCGGTTCTTTACAATGTACGGATAGTTTAAAACAGTGTTTCTTTACAATGTATTTTGTTAACTTCTAATTAACTTTTGTTAACTTCTAATTAAGAATCTAGATACTTAGAAGTTAACAAACACAATACAACAAACAAACGCCGACACATGGAAAACACACAGGATGGGGATGGGATGGGATGGTACATGGGGTATTTTCATGGAACCTATTTGTAATTGAAACTGACGTGGTTTTCACACATTTTATTTATGTTACACGGGAATAAAAAAAGCCGGAAAAAAAGAAAAGCGAAGAAAAGGCCGAAGGCGGGGGAAAAGGCCGTCTAATGCGGTTGAAACTATAGTCGGAGTAACTGGCTTAATCTTACGTGAGTAATTCCCGTGTAACATAAATAAAACCTATTTGTATTTTCTTCAAATTACGAGTAAATCGGTTTCTTCTGGGTAAGCGTGATCAACTAGATAATTTAAGACACAAGGGGGTTTAGACAAGAGCCACTTTCTGTTAGCGTTAACGCCAACGGAAAGATATTTTCATACAATTTTACTTTCGGACCCCCGCCCCCCTCTGGACCCTGGGGACCTATTACTAAGATAAAGTTCGGCGAGGTTTTTTGGTGATAGCAAACAAATTATAATGTTTTGTTTCTCATGTTATAAATAAAAATAAAAATAAATTATTGTTTTCGTATAACATTTAAGGTGGTCATACCATCCTGTAGATAAGTACGTTTAATAGCTGCTGTAATCTAGTTAACCATCTCAAATGCAATTAAATTGAAATACATAAAACATTTAAAACTTATTTATAACAGTAAAATTCACATTTTCTAGTCCAGTGGTTCCCAATTAGTTTTCCTGCGTACCACTTCAAAAAAGACCTCAAACTCGCGTACCCGTCGAGCTCGGCTCAAGCACACCAAATGCAGTCCGGTCCGGTGCAGACTCAGTTTGTGAGGTCCAGTAAAGTATGAAACGCTGTATGCAGTCAGTTGGACTGCAGACGGACTACAAAATGGACTGCATACGGTGTGGTGTGACGTCTTTTATAGAATTTCTCTTAGTCAGGAGATTGCCGCGCGTAAGTTGCATCAAGAGGTGATGCAACTTCGCGTACCCCTAGGGGTACGCGTACCACTAATTGGGAACCACTGGTCTAGTCTATTGATATTAGGCTTTTTGCCAAATTTATTAAAACCCTAGACTAAACATTGAAAAGGACTACAATGGTTTCACTTCTCAATAGTACAAAAACACTGGTCATGACACTCATGACATTGCCAAAGTTACAGTTGATTATTTTATTCAATTCCTCCAGCCGCGAAAATACTTTCTTCGGAGTGTCCTTGAAGTGCCTACTATAGAGGGTGGTAGGTGATTACCACTCGCTACCATTGTGCGTGGTGTTGTGGTGTGGTAGCGATGGTAACGGGTGGCTCACTTGTACTTCCACTGATGGCTATGACCTATGGTTGTAGGTACAGTCGCTGGTGCAACTATGTCACTGTAGCATTTATTACCTACTGATTATCGAAAATAACCGAATAAGAGGCCTTATAGTCCAATTTTCGAAGGAGAGGGTTCATTAAATTATGAATACATGTTACAGAAAAAAAAAAGAATTCAGGTAAAATAAATACACAATTAACGTGCACTACGTGTCACCATGAGCTCTGTACGCCTGTACGGTGCGACTTGAGAACAACCAACTTATCTGGTGGAGGTGGCCATATGAGGAAACTGTTATTTTCCACGAGAGGCTACCAGAAAATACGATCGTGGCTCTGCCAGTTAAGACCCCAGAGAAATCAGTCGCACTGAACCGACAGCTGTTTCCAAGATGATAACACGTTGACAATATAAACAAATAAAGATAGAGGTTTTTCCTAAAATATAACGATTTAGATAAAGTAATAAGACGAATGCAATTATAATCATTGTTATAATAACCATCTTATAATTAAGACGCTAGATAGACTATTATAAAGATTGCATTGCTCAAGTATTTCTTGATAAAAACTAAAGTGTAATTCAAATAGTGTTAAAAACGTGAGATTTATTGTTTTTGCCGTGAGTGTCAGTCAATCTTTGATCATTATATGGTTTGAATTTGCCTTAAACTCGAATACTAGTGCAACAGAAGACATGTAATACCGAAAAACTCTGTCAAAAACTGTAGGGGGCGAGGTAAACACGTACTGCACATATTCTTAACTTACTACACTTTGTTTGTAGTTCTACAAACGCACACTCAAATAATGGTATTGGTATTGGTATTCATAATTATAAGAATTACATGTCAAGTCAACTAAAATTATACTTAAATGACATAAGCATTATGTCTTAAATTCAATAGAAAATATAATTATGTCATTTGTGTAACACAAGATGAAAATAAAAAGGATTACATTAAAAACAGGTAAACAAAACAATCAGAAAATAAAAACAACCTATTAATCGACTTTGAATCGAATGAGCGGCACACATCGCAAAAGAGATGACCGAGGGGAGGTATAAGGCAGGGCCAAACCGTGGACACTTTTGTGTCTTGTGTCCGATACAAGCTACCAATGAATATTAATTGATTTCTATATAAACAGTAAGAAATCAGCCACTCTCTGCGCAGACTTTGCGTCCAGTTGCTGTAGACACTTTTGTGTCTTGTGTCCGATACAAGCTACCACTGAATAGGTATTTGATTTCTATATAAAAAGTATGAAATCAGCCACTCTCTGCGCAGACTTTGTGTCCAGTTGCTGTGGACACTTTTGTGTCTTGTGTCGGATACAAGCTACCAATGAATATTAATTGATTTCTATATAAACAGTATGAAATCAGCCACTCTCTGCGCAGACTTTGTGTCCAGTTGCTTCCACGTGATTGTCTACATTTGCGCAGCGCCTAGGTGCTAAAGGGGGAAAAGTATATAGGTAAAACACTTCCATTTATTTTTAGGGAGATCAATATTCATTATTCTCTAGAAGAAGAAAAAACACATTGCTCAGTAGTGAGATTGCAGCCTCATTCTTCAAATGCTTCATTTATTATCATATAATATGTAAGGCATTATTGTTTTTTTTATCATTGATAATAGTGAAAGAAATTATAAAAATTTGAGCCACATCAATTCTCAAATCACTTTTTGTTGCGACTGTACAAAGCTCAATCAAAACGAAACAATACTTCATAGCACCACCTTCAACCATTTCGACGTACAAAATCATAATTCCGTCGTATGGGGTAAAATAGGGTGGAATTATTGAGGTACTCATGCAAATAGATAAAGGTTATTTTTGGGGTTTGTAGACAAATTTTGTATCAACTGCAAGCTGCATTTATACTAGTTTCGCTAGTAAAAGTGATCACAATTTACTGTTTTTGTACAGCTTTTTAGGGTTCTGTACCCAAAAGGGTAATTATAGTAAGGGTAGTATTTTTCAAATCGGTCAGTAGTTTCGGAGCCTATTCAATGCAAACAAACAAACAATCAAATATTTCCTCTTTATAATATTAGTAAATATAGTAAAAACTAAAGGGGGTCCTAATACAATAAACGTATTTTTTAACGTATTTTTGTCTAAGCTCTAATGTAAAAACAGTAATACGTACAAGCCTCAAACTTGCCATGACTATAGAACACACTCTAAAATATAACAAAAAATAATAAATAATGGCCAACTGCAAGTCTGTGACAAGTTTCTGTTCATTACTAAGTTATAAAATGTTAAGCTATAAAATTCAATAACGGAGTAACGTAACTCCGTTATTGAATTTTGTGGTGGTACGTAACTCTCAGTGCGCGAACCCGACTCGCAATTGGCCGATTTATTTTCACGTTCGCGCCAAAACTCCATGCCATGGTCAAAGATAATATAAATCGTCATTGTGGTTTGTCGATTGAAAATAGGTACGTCAACGTGATGGAAAATCTAGGTTGGCCTGTTTAGTGCAATAAATATGTTTACAACTGCGCATCGCGTCATTATGTACTCGACGGGTACTGACGAGGAATATTGGTAAATATCATGGTATAATAATATACTCCGCCAGGTATAGCACTCCGAGAAATAATCTGACGTGGGCGTCCCACAATGATGTCATCAATGTCATGGATACACGTACACGTGCATAAGCAAGAGCAGAATAAGTAATTTACAACAAGTTCGAGAGAGATCACAATACACGAAACAATGGTGAACACTGTATTACGAATAGCGTGAAATTATAACTCCCCAATCTCCGTATATTATTTGTGGGAATCCAATAAATCAATGTGGTTTTGATAAAATTGTGTTAAATATATTCAATTCGTGCTTGTGCGGAACAACCAAATGACAATTGAAATGCTTTTTGTATTTCATTTAATAGATGATTAACGAATTTGTTTCCCAATATCTGTGTTTGTGTGGCAACTAGAAAGTGACGTAATTCTGGGACAACTGCCAGAGTGCCAGACCTTGTTTTCTTGGATCATGGCAAATATAAAGTTGTCTGATGTCTTATCGTGAAACATGCGATGTCCTATAAAACATTCATTGCCTTAGTACTGAGAGTACAGACACACCCACAATATGATAACAGATATGATTTTCTGACGAAATCGCAAGGCAACTAAGAAATAGATGGAAAGCACATGCTAAATTTATTTACGTTTGACAACAAATAAACAAAAACGATTTGTTTTAAAATCTGTTCAAAAAGAGAGTGGACTTGGCCAAATGGATAACTAGAACGAATTTAAAATGGATTACTTATTTTTTCAAACCCTATATAAAAGAGCAGATAATTTTCAAAGGGCTGAACAGATTTTAATGAATCATAGCTAAGAACACTTTCGATCAAGTCACCTTTAAAAAAACTAAGTCTAAATCGGTTCAACCGTTTGGGAGCTATGATGCCACAGACAGACACAAAGGCACACAGATACACAATCATACACACAGAGATGCACAGACACAGATACAAACCTATAACTTATAACACCCATATTTTTGCGTCGGGAGATAAAAACGAAATAATGAACGTCACAGACACACCTATTACCTTCACTAGTTATATGCACCACAGAAAAGAGAAGTAAATAGAAGGGAAATGAGAAGGAAAATCTGTTACCAGGAATGTAAGTGAACCTTGATTGAACATTCTTATTTAGATCAACGCGTCGAACTCCGCATCACAGTTGCTAACTGATTTCGAATGACTGACGTATCGTTTATACTCGTAAGGGTGAACTTGCTACAACAAATTTCTTACAAAAATGCATTGACAGCTGTTCTAATTTAAACAAAAAAAACTTTTCTGGTATATGAACAGAGAGACAATTTGCCAATTCTGATCCTTATTTATCACGATAAAACCACAAACTCGACAACGTCTAATGACCATTTATCACCTCGCCCCAATAAACATCTTTGCAAACATTTAGCGAGTCAGATATCCTGAAGATGGACATGTGATAATAGACATTATGAAACATTCTTGTGTACTTTAGGTCCTACAATATCAATAAACATCTCTGGGGACAGTACTTGACAGAACGCGAGTGCTAAAGACGCTTTAAAGAAGTAATCTATTGTGTCGAAACAGTGACCAACGCAAAAATGTGTCTTCATAATTTGCCTTGAATTTGATTTGCATTTTTGATAAGTAAAGTTAGATGATCAAAAATAGTGCTAAATTGGAGGAAAGGGGGAAAAACATTTGATAATTTATTGTGTCACTAATCTAGACTCATGCAAAGAAGTGTTCTCGACTTGGGGAAAACGATAAAGTTTTTCAAAGTTGGCGGAAAAGTGAGGGGAATTTTTCGCGTCGGACAAAATGTCAGCGCCTTCGAGTGTGAGACGTCAGTGGCGTACACGTATTATAAGATTTTGAAAGAAAGGCAGAAGCAGTATCAGAAGAGGAACTTGTATTTATTACCAAGTAAGTACTTACTGATAGTACGTTTATTTTTTGGACATGAAGCCATGTCTTTGTTACAAAGTTCTGTAAGAACCTTTCAAGAGAAAGAAAGACTTGCTAATCTGGAACACGTGTATAGGTATACTTCATACCTATAGCTACATACCTCCCCTCCATACTATTTCAATCCTATCTTACACAGTATTGACCATTATGTAGCAGAAGCCAAGCGTTGAAGCGTCCGACCGTGGTCCATTGTGGTTCTGATACAGGGCTATATAATCAGGGTCGACCAATGACTATCTCATTTCGTGCAGCCCTACTTGGGAGCGGGACATGATGAAAAAAATGGGCTCTGGTGAGTTTTTTATTAAGTAAGACTTTGATGGTCGACGTCTCTAAGGAGTTCTAGTCAAAAAGTATTCACACTGGTTTTTATACCATGCCTTATCCAAATCTCTTGTCCGTTTTGCATCTGAAGTTTAAACGTAAGTAATTTATTTTTAATCGACTTCTAAAAAGAAAGTTGATTGAATCAGGCATTTTATTTGCGAAATTAAGTTAATCTTCACAATCTTTTTCCTTGTTATGATTTAACAGCATTCGCAATCGTTATCGCCACAGAAAAGAAAAATAAAACACAGCAATTTTTTTTTTTTTATTAGAACAACTGTGAAGGCATTTTTGTAAGAAATTTGTTCTGACCAGTTGCACCCATATAAACGAAACTTCAGTCATTCGAAATCAGTTAGCAACAAGGAACTTTGAGACCTAACCCAAAAAGGTGAGGTCCAAGTTCTTTGGATGCGGAGTTCGCCGCGTTGATCTAAATAAGCATGTTCAATCAAGGTTCACTGCATAATGCCTGGTAACAAATTTTCCTTCTCATTTCCGTTCTATTTACTTCTCTTTTCTGAATGCGTTATCGCATTGCCGTGGCTTTACATTCCGCTGGTAATTTGATATAAGTACTTTTGTTATTGTTCGATTGTCATAATCTTTTCCCGACATTAATTTCTTTTAAATAAAAAGCGAATATTTTCTTGAATTTAAATATTTATCAATTTAATATCCCGAATTCAAAATTGGTAGTACTTAAATACGCAATTTAGTTCACTAAGATGGCATATTTTTTCCCAATTACTTTGTTTTAAACAACTATATTACTATAACTATACAAACTGCCATACCGAAATAATTACAAATTTTTAAGTCGGTTTTTCAAATTGAAAATAATTATCTATGAGAAGATCCATGGATTTCTGAAATAACTTCGTACTTTGTTTTCATGCGTCTTCCAAAAGATAGACATTAAAAAGTCTTTGATGCTTTTAAGAGTAGTTATTTTGTGAATGATAAATGCTGTACTAATATTTTATTGCGCTGTTTGGGGCAATTGGGCCTGTTAAACTTTGGAAAATGCGCTCGTTTTTTATATCGCCTTCATATGTGTTTCGTAGTTTGATAGATACCTTCGTTAAATATCACGGAACCTTAGAACTAAAAGGTTGGTTGGATCCCTCGGTTAGTTTTTGGATACTGAATGCGAATTCAAAAACTCGATTCATCGTAAGTGAAGGGAGTAGCGAGTTCGCTTGGGTGAGATGACTTTTTTCAGAATCGCACTGCTGTACTCTAAATAGTGCGGGTTCTGAGGCTGAAGTTTCATATAATCTTATACTTCCAGTACGTTTGACAAAACCTTTTTTGTGCATGCGTTTTTAATGTTTGTTTTTTAATCGTGTTTTGTGCAAATAAAGTATCTTTAGACCGACTTCTTGAAAAAAAAAGGAGGAGGTACTTAATGCAAATCTTAAAAAAACAAAAAAAAAAATTGAATGCATGGACTTTTAGATTCAAAGTCTACCTCATATTCCAGCTCCTTCCTTTTCTCTTTATTGTCCCGTTTTAGATACGTATATTTCAAGTGGTACTTTTTACACAATTTACTGCATCACTACCCAAATTGGGTCTTGGCCCCCGGAATAGAAAACGCCATCCCATCCCGGTTTCACGCCATCTCGTTATAGTCTCTCAGAGATTTTTCGACCTATCAACTTGCATTCTTTTTTAACCCTACAAAAACCTATGACGATTGGACGAAATAATAATCATACTTGAATTTGGTTTAGACACAGAAGAAATAAGGTTTAGACTGATAATTTGAACATACCAATCCCTCTACAGATAAAAAAGAGGCGGCCCCGGCCCCGCCTCCTAAAGGAGGTGCTAAAGCGGAAGCTTCTGCATCCAGAAAGGGCTCCCACGTGAATGCCTCCGCTGGGAAAGATGACCACGAGGCTCAAGAAGGCCGTAGTCATAAGTTCCATGTGCCCAGCCTGAAGAAGATCAAAGGGAGCTGCAAGCAGAATTGTGCAATCGTCTTCTATGTTCTTCTGGGGGTTATTACTATTGTAAGTTTGTATTAAATTAAAACGGTTACTCGGGCTTGATTATCGTACAATTTTATTCTACCAGCTACCAGTACATGATTGATATTACTAATAATTTTAAGGCGTTAATTCAGTACACAGTAAGAAACTGGTTACTGCCTTAGTTTTACAAAGTAAATTGTAAATCACTATTTACCTATGAACCTATGAATTCTTCTTTTTTGATTTCATCCATCGAGATATAATTCCTATGTATACCTATGTATCTCGATGATTTCATCACATTAAAATCATATGATGTCGAAACACCATTACATAGTAAACTTATTCTATTAAAATGTCAACTGGCTATCTATTGCGGTTCAAATGACACAACCTTTATAAGGTAAGACAGACATACAAAGTAGGCTTAGTAATAGGGTCCTGCGACCTTATTATAGAAGCTTGATTGTGATCGAGATTGCATGCCGTCCCGTTCACATCTACTTACTAGCACCACGTGCGTAAGTGAGATGGCACGCGATCACGATCACAATCCGAATCACGATAAGACATATACAATAAGGCATCTTTTGACACCATTAGGTACGGAATCATGTAGTGTAGTCAAAAAATTGTAGTTGAAAAAAGGTCAGTTAAAAACGCAATGCTTGTACGCACAAGATGAAAATCATGTAAAATTTTCATGTTTCAGCTTGTCTCGGTCGGCGTGATCATAGTGACTAGTCTTGCATCCGTCGCCACCAAGATATATGACACGGAGCAGTCCAGCCGGCTGGTGGCCATGATCGTCCTTGCGGTCACCGCTGCCATCGCGCTCAGCATGGTCATCTACGCCGTCACAGGGGCATTCAGGAAACACGGGAAGTCCGTACATGCTGTAAGTAACTGATTCTCGTATGTCTTTTCCACTGATCTTGCTAACCTCTTCCTCATTATCATCAGCGAAAAGACGTCCACTGCTGAACATAGGCCTTTGAGCGTCACACTGAACGACAACCTGCCATCTGGGCCCCGATATTGTTATATTTTGGGGCAATTGCCCCAAAATTTACACTTATAACACTTAAAGAATAAAAAAAAAAAATGTCAATGTTACAGGCAATTCATTAAAAAAAATAATTAAAACAATTACAATTTAAAAACAATTGGTTTAGTAGAATCGGGGCCATGCAGGTTTGCATCGTAGTAAAAGTTGTTCATAATGATGGGCACTATGATCCCTTTCGGCTTAGTACACCCTTTCCGCGTAACCCAGTATGGTCACATTTCTTGGCGGAGGGATGCGCCTCGGCTTGTCCAAGATATGTGAAAATTAGGAATAGGAGCGATTTGTACAGTTCAATAACAGGTCATCACTTCCTTATCAAGAGAAAAAAACGCTTGGCCCATATCGTAAGAATACCTAACTTTATAGCCTTGATAAAATTCCCATCTAGAAGCGGAGATTACCTAGAGGGTATTTATACTATAACGTGCGTTAAATAATGACGATATACCACAATACATCGTAAAGCTGATATAAATGAACATTTTAATAGTAACGCGGTCTGCTAATCAAGATCCAAGGTCATTGCCATAGCCTTGGGTGGTTGTGATTACCAGGGCCCGAAGAAGGGCATAGATGGGGCAAACCATTCTAAAGGAAGGAAATACTGTGCTGTACCCATTTATATATACCCACGGTTTCCTTTAGAATTATTATTTACTAGCGGTCCGCCCCAGCTTCGCACGGGTATAGATTATAGCCTATGTCACCCGCGGATAGTGTAGCTTCCCGTCAGTGAAAGAATTTTTCAAATTGGTTCAGCAATTTCGGAGCCTATTCAATGCAAACAAACAAACAAACAATCAAATCTTTCCTCTTTATAATATTTTGGTATAGAAGTATAGATAGTATAGATGAATTACACTATTATTAGGTAAACGCGAAAGTTTGTTTTTCTCGTTATCTCTAATAGTTTAACAGGATTGGATGGAATTTGGTGCGGAGGTAGTTTATGACCTGGGTTGATACATAATTATAAAAAGTTTCGCAATTTTTATCCCAAATAAATGCACGGTAGAAAGCAACTCCAACTGCGGGGCCTAATTGATTAAATAAAATACATTTGAGGAATCCACTCTGAGAAAGTGGTCTCTATCTTAAAGCATTAACAAAGTTAGTAGTTTTGTCTACCGCATATTTTTTGTCATTTCAATAATTTGGAGGTACGTGCGTATTATACAATATGTGCATGTGCATAAAGATTTGATTAAGATTTTTCACGAAACATTTGAGGAATTTACAGACAAAAAGACTCTTTTACCATTTTCTGAACGCCAACAGTGCAAAGATTGTGTGAAAGACTTGCGATTGTAATTTGCTGTTTTAATCGAGCAGCTGGCCGCCCCAAGTGGCCTTAATACCATCCTGGGCGGTTAATTTAATATATTCGAGTTGGTTGGAAACCTAACGGCATATCACGCGACGCTTGACACTTTAATAAGACCTAAGGGCCTAAGTACTTGTGAATAAGGGGTAGTTTTTGTATGGGCCAATTTGAAAAGAACAAAGGGACCATCGCGATCGCTCGAAGTTATTTTTTTTTATTATATTGATGACGATGACTATCTAGCTAGTGGGTCTACCTACGTTGCATCTTCCGGTTCCTGGTCTCCCCTCAAGAACCTTACTTCCACATTGGTTATCAGTTCTTCGAGCGATGTGGCCTGTCCATTGCCACTTAATTTTACAAATCTTGGCAGCTTTTTCGGTGTTGTGGTTCTTCGGTGAATATCCACGTTTCGAATTTTATCGCGCAAAAAAACTCCGAGCATAGCCTCTCCATTACCCGCTGTGTGACTCAAAGTTTTTTCAGAAGACCAGCAGTTAAGGATCCCGTCTCAGTACCGTAATTCCGTATGCATGTTATCACTTACTTACTTTTTACTAAACCTTATTTTCTTCATTCCAGGCTGGCGTAGTCCTTATCATTCTGGCCATCATCCAGGGTCTCATAATCGGGCTGGCCATCAAAGTAACAATGAAGGACGAGCTCAGCATCGGCAAGACCCTCGGCGATTCGTTCAAACTGGCGAAGGAAGACAACCCTCGCCATGTTAAGCTGTGGACATCGACGCAGCATGACGTAAGAAAACTTCACTTTTTAACATGCTTATATTAGCTTCCTTTAGGTATAACCTCAGATCAGACAAACAAAGGAGATAATATATGTTGGGTCCGAATGGATCAGGTCTCTGAACTCGCCTGTAGACGATTGTGCCACTCTTTTTTGGTATGTAGACTATTAGTCAGTTCATCGGTGTCCGTGTCGGTACTAGTGTCTTAGTGTGCATGAAAAATGAGTAAGTGTGCTGTATACGTACAGTTTTTACGGCTTAGCAGTATAAGAAGTGAAAAATTTGTGATGATGATGAAAAGTCTGATCTGTGGTTATAACGAACTAGGTACCTCCATAAGTAAAAAAAGAACTTTGGAGACAATTTTAATGTGCTTCTAATTTTCGTATCGATTTAAAACTTTGCAAATGCATTATGTAATCCGGATGACAATACAATAATTTGGTACCACTGATCTGATGATGGAGTCAGTATTTATATGGTGAAACTCTAACCCCATGAGTTTGGACTCGTTTGGTTTATTTTAACGAGTCCTATTCATGACATTTAGTGACATAGGTCCCATGATGGAGACAGGAGGTGGATAGTGGAACTTTGCACTTACTGATAAGTCCTTTGGTCCAGTTGGTAGTGAACCTGCCTTCTGTGCTTGCGGGGGCGTGGTTCGATTCCCACCTAGGGCAAACATTTATGTGATGAACATTTGTGTTTGTTCTATATCTGGTTGTTAATATCTATTTAAGTATGTATTTAAAACTATTAATGTATATCAGTCTCTGGCAGCCATATCACAAGCTTTACTTGTTTGGGATCAGATGACCGTGTGTGTAAAAATGTCCCGAATATTTATTTGGTTTGTTTGATAAAGCAAGTCACATAAGCTTGTTTTTTCTTTCATCATCATCATCATCATCAGCCAGAAGACGTCCACTGCTGAACATAGGCCTCCCCCTTTAACCTCCACACTGAACGACAGCCTGCCTTACCGGAAGACGCAGCGTAGGTAGGCCTCCCACTAGATGAACCGACGACATTGTGAGAGTCGCGGGCGTCCAGTGGATGCAAAAGGCAGGCTGTTTTTTCTTTTCTTTTTGGTTGATATTCCGGGAACCCGTACGAAGCGCTTTGATTCCACATTTATTATGCGAACTGCTAGTCTGTGGAATTCGCTGCCTGTGTGGGTGTTCCCCGATAGTTACAATCTCGGTGTATTCAAGTCGAGAGTGAATAGGTTTCTTCTAGGCAAGCGTGCTCCATCGTAGGCCGCATCATCGCTTAACATCAGGCGAGTTGGCGGCCAAGCGCAAGCCTATCTATAATAAAAAATTAAAAATAAACATCTACTTTCTTTCCAGCTTCAATGCTGCGGTGTGTACAACCCTGAAGACTACCGCGACCCCTCCATGCCCTATTACTTCCCCCCCAATATCCCTATATCCTGCTGCCCCAACTTCGACCCTAACAAGGCGCCTTACAACCAAGAGCGGCAGAGGGAGATGTGCAAAGTCAATGGGACGTACTTCGACAATGGTTGCAAAGGCCTGATCATAGAAGTCTTCAAGGGGACCTCGGTGGTTGTCATTGCAAATATAGTTTTGTTGATCGTTCTTGAGGTGAGTTTATACCTAAATTTATATTCATATTTATTCATAAAATGTTATTTTACATATCAAATCGTACGTATTATCCTTACTAATATTATAAAAGCGAATGAAACTCTGTCTCTCTGTCTAGATGTTTGTTCGCTTTTCACGACTAAACGGCTAAGCCGATTTTGAGTGTAAGGTGGTGTTGGATTCCTCTTTACGTGCATAGTGACATAGGCTACATTTTCCGGAGTATTTCCAAGCAAACTAAAGGTTTGGTATCTGCCTAGATTTACCAAACGAGCCAGAACGATATGAGGAGAACTTTTACGAAACGGAATGGTGATATCACGAACCGAAACAGCGTTCCGGTGCGTTCCGTTTCGAGCATTGCAATAGGTTTGATTTCACAATCGCACCACCCGGACTATTTATTAAACCTCAGGACCACATAGTTCGAGATCATAGTAGTATTACTATTAGGTTTTGAGGACGGATGGACAGACAGACAGACTTAGAGACAGGCAGCGTAGGCTTAGTAATAGGATCCCGTTTACGCCCTTTATGTAGGTACAGAACCCTAAAAATGACATTATATATTAGTAAGTACGTACATAGCTTTAATACCAAGTATTATACATTCAAAAGCACTGCACTAATTGACTTTGGGGTTGGGGTGCCACGGGTCCGAATCCAAGTCCCCGTGGCACCCCCAGCGGTGTCCTTTAGGGGTGCCTTGGGCCCGGAATTGTCAAAATTACTTTCTAATCGCATGTTTTGTTTTCAGGTGTTACTAGCAATCCTGGGTGCATATCTAACTAGCAAACACAAATCAAGTCCTAAAAACGAAGAAGACCCGCACACGCCACCTAAAAAATAAATTGAGATCCAGTAAAAATCAAAACTAAGAACAAAACGGTCTGACAATTTTAAAGGGAACCGGAAGGACATTTTGGAACAGTTTTCAAAAGTACTAAGTAACACTTTTTATCTATGCTACTTTTTAAGCATGTTTCGCTGAAGTAGGCATAACAAATGATAGAAATGTATGAAAAATTGTCTTGTCTTATTCCACCTTGTATTATAATATAGCTTAATTAAGAAGCCATACATTATTTTAGTATAATACCAATTACGACTGTCTAGGCTAGGCTATTTCCAAAAAATATGACGGAAAAGCGCCAACAGCGAAATAAAATTGTCAGACTACTAGCTTAAGTGTCGAAGGAACTGTTAATTTTAAGCATAGTGTAAGAGTATTTTTTATATTGAGTTAATGTAGGAAATCGCTGAAAAAAATCGGGAAATAAAAACGACAATGAGACCATGTAAGTTTGTTTCTTTTAGCGCCCTCTGTGGGCTACCTGCGATACTAATTGGTTAAAAATAATTTTCGTAGAGCAGTTATAAAACAAGTTCGTAAAAGTTTAGATGTATATTTAGATGCACAAAAATATACTAGATGGCGCTATGTTCAATAATAAAGACAACAGCTGCGAATATTATAATTTTCAAACTTGCCATAAAATATTAATATTTTTGGCCTACCGGTTATATTTTTTGATTTAGATAAGAAAGTAGCGCCAATCTGTTATTATTATCGTATCTAGGTACTATGAGACATTATCCCGCTCTATCTTTCTTTGCTACCTTTTCCAAATAAATAGCCGAATCAATTATTAATAACAACTATAGCTAAACAATACAATTATTTCGCAATTGTAGAACAAGCATCGGTGGTTCAGTGGTAGAATGCTCGCCTGCCACGCGGGCGGCCCGGGTTCGATTCCCGGCCGATGCATCTTTTTTTTATTGATATAAAGATAAAGATATCACAGCTACGCGACCGCAAACCGTATCTGGGCGCGATAAGGTTCACGTTCGCGTGATTTTCTAACTGAGCGGATTAGGTGCCGCAATAGCTGTTGTCCGTAAGGCCCCAGTATTGCACAATTAGCCATTTTCGTATCAAACTGACACGTGTTGTCTCTGCACCGATTGAGCAGACTAATTTTAGCCGAACTCATTTACGACTAAGTATTTGTCATAATTGTATTGTATATGTATTGGAAATAAGACATGCAAGGTAGGTCGATTTGTGACGTCTACTTGGGTATAGGTACTATATAATATAGGTCTGTGTTTTCTACCCCGGGGTAGACTTAATATTTTTGTCATTTTATTTTAGTCTACGACATAAAGACAACAACACTTTTATTTAGTTCAAGACTGTCAACTAAACCTTTAAAAACGATCCCAATTATCAATCTCTTTTTAATAATAAATCATAAGATTATACATATATTTTATCATACGTTGAAAGTATTATAAGGGGTGAAAGATGACTTTTTGAAACCTCTTCTTTAACCCTCTGGTATCGCTACTTCTTCATGTTCATACGAAGTTTCGCTAATGCCTTTATTGTCCTCTGTTATTGTAGATTCTGATGTAGTTGTTTCGGTGGTCACTTTCATTTCATCACCCAAGTTCATTTCATCACCCAAGTTCGTTTCGTCATCAGTTTGATGGAAAGATAATTTCTCGTGGTGATGTTTTACTTCCAGCATGACGTCACTGAGGAGCTGGTCTATAACCTCAATTTCTTCGACCTCGAGTTGTTTTATCTCTTCTTTCCATTCTAATTGAGCTGAAAACAATATCCATTTCACTACACTTGTCTTCACAAACGAAATCACGAAGGACTATAACATGGAGTTCTTCAAAAGGGCTGTTAATAGAGTCGGCAACGTGTATGTGATGCGTGGTGTTGCAGGTATTCGTAGGCGACAGTGATCGCTTACCATCAGACGGCCCGTCTTGTTTGCCACCTATGGCAAAAAAGGAATTTAGTGATTCCATTTCTGAAGTGTAATGAAATCGATACCATTGGTAGTAAGTTGCCAAGGATTCTCTAAGAAGAGGGTGGGAAACCAAATCTCGTGATGTGCAGTTCGTTAAGAGCCGTATAAAGTAGCTAAAAGCAAAATCTTTTCACTTTCTCTCCCGTTGGTCAGACGGCTGTCCGTCAACCAAATCGGACACGTCTCTCAGGGCTTTTTCAAAATGCTCCGGAGCAGCGTTTCAGTAGGGGCAGAGTCCCATTGTTTGCACCGAGTCAGACACTCACACTCCCCGGTGTTCCGTGCACAACGACACCTCAACCAGCAACGTGGTGTTTCCGAGAAGCTACAACATGGGGTTCTTCAAAGGCGAGTTAATAGAGTCCTTTAGGGTCGGCAACGTATTTGTAATGCCTCAGGGGCCTTACGGACAATAGCTAATTGCGGCACCTAATCCGCTCAGTTGGAAAATCACGCGACCGCAAACCGTATCTGGGCGCAATAAGGTTCACGTTCGCGTGGTTTTCCAACTGAGCGTATTAGGTGCCGCAATTAGCTGTTGTCCGTAAGGCCCCTGGTGTTACAAGTATCCATAGGCGACGGTGAATGCTTACCATTAGGCGGATCGTTAGCACGTTTGCCACCTATGGCATAAAAATAAAAATAACTTCTCTCAGTATTTCCCGAGACAGATGTGTGATGAGTAAAGACTTCTTCACTTTACTGGGGCAAGACTTGGACTTTACCGAGCCTTTTGCTTGACTCTGATGTCTCTGACTTGATTAACGTTATTTAATACCAAGTAAACTGTTTATTATTCCGACTGAATGACTGTATTCATAGGGCACCCGGTTCTGTCCTCAGCCCTCCACCAATGACTTATTCGATATAGCCATCACTCAATTACGGTGAAGGAAACCATCGTGAGGAAACCGGTATGTCCAAGACCCTCATAAGTTCAAAGACTTAAATGACATTCACCAACATAGACTGGGCAAGCATGGTGGGGCCCATCCTATCTCTGTGAGAGAAGGACTGTATCCCAGCAGTGGGAACATGATAGCATGTTCCCACTGCTGGGATACCTACAGCTGATAATGACAATGACAAAAAAAACATTGTCACCCGGGACTAAATAGCTTTTTTTCAGGTTGTTGATAGATGACAAAATGCGTAAAGACATACCTTCGACTATTTCGGCTATTTTGGCTGATTTGGCTGTTTCTACAGCTTCTGCTGAAGCACTAAGAACGGGTATATCGATAGGATCTCCCCAAATACGCGCGACACAGAAATGCAAACAGGAGAAATAGTCGGGGAATTGGTTCAGGGTGGGGCATCCCCGCCAGGTGCGGATCTCACAGCGAGAGCCAGGCTTGTAGTAGTAGAACACGGAGGTAGGGGCTTTCCCGCAGTCGCCGTCGTCAAAGTGGTCCTCGCAGAATTCATCAGGTACTGAGAAAATATGAGATAAAACTTTTCTTGGGTACCTACGGAAGTATTTTTGCATTTCATTGCGCCAGTGTTTGATTATTATTTCATTCGACCAATTTTAACCACGTTTTTAGGGTGCCGTACTCAAATGGTGTAAATAAAAGTTCGGAAATTTTAGTCACAAAATCGTTACATTTATTTATTTATTTATTTATAGAGATACGCCAACAGTGAACATATTACACATTCTTAAAAAAATCATTAATTACATTAATTAATTAATTAATTAATTATTAACTACATTAACAGAGCAGTGGTA
The DNA here is from genome assembly GCA_932305915.1 of Agriopis marginaria. Lineage (NCBI taxonomy): Eukaryota > Metazoa > Arthropoda > Insecta > Lepidoptera > Geometridae > Agriopis > Agriopis marginaria. Next base: position 2,663,299 of record OW029919.1, read on the forward strand.
TTACATCGTCCAAGACAAAAAAGCCGGAAAACTTACAACGCCAGATAAAGGTCTAAACGGCCTGTTATCCGAGTCGCGTAGGAAACAAAACGCTCCCTCAACCCCCGCTAAGTTATAGCGACGATGTATTTTGCCACGCAAGAGTCAGGAGACCCGCGGGGGGAGTGCAACGACAAAAAGGAACATAGGTCCGACCTCGATGACGCCTGGCGCGGCACTGAGCGCAGCGCGCGCAAATCCCCGCGAACTTTTTACGCTTTTAATTTCATTAAAAACGAAAAAATATATCCAAACCAATTTTTTTTTAATTGGATTGCCTTTCAGTACACGCAAATTACAGGTTGTTATGAGCTTTCATTAGAGCATAAAACGAAAAAAATAAACTAAATCGACTGTTTAATTATTTTTTATCAAGTAAAGTTTATTCTATCGTGTTTTTAACTAAATCATGAACTCAAACACAGATGTGTCTGTAACATGTATTTTTTTCCAGCTCAAATATTGTAATTTAACTAAATAAAATTGATTTAAAACCGTTAAATTTGGTATAAGAGGCCGTAAAAGTCCGGACATGTCCAGACAAATCCGGATGGATGGTAACTAATTGTATAGCATCTATCCGAGCCAACCCAGCCATCCCTGAAATACCGGAGCTTGGACTCAAGAATCCATGGCCCTATAACAAAACACGGCACTGCAGGCGGAGGCAGTGTTATTGTGGTGATCAGATGACCACAAACCCTCAGAAGGGCCTCTCGGTTGTTTGCACTTATTCTATGAAAAAAGTCATCACCATCATCAGTGAGAAGACGTCCACTGCTGAAAACCCCCCCCCCCCGTTAGAACTTCACACTTAACGACAGTCTGCCATCTACATCCACTGGATGCCCGCAACTCTCACGATGTCGTCGGTCCATCTAGTGGAAGGCCCACTTACGCTGCGTCTCCGGTTCGTGGTCTCCATTCAAGAACCTTTCTTCACCATCGGTTATCGGTTCTTCGAGCGATGTGGCCTGCCCATTGCCACTTCAACTTGCAAATTTTCATAGCTACGTCGGAAATTTATGAAAAAGGTACCACCTTGCCAGTCTTGCCACCTTATAATCTATCATCATCATCATCATTTCAGCCATAGGACATCCACTGCTGGACATAGGCCTCCCCCATCGATTTTCAAAAGGGCCGGTTGGAAGCGGCCTGCATCCAGCGTTTCCCTGCGGTCTCTTTTAGGTCGTCTGTCCATCTTGTGGGCGGACGTCCTACGCTGCGCTTACCGGTTCGTGGTCTCCATTCCAGAACCTTTCGGCCCCATCGGCCATCTGTTCTGCGTGATATGTGCCCTGCCCACTGCCACTTCAACTTGCTAATCCGGAGGGCTATGTCGGTGACTTTCGTTCGTCTACGGATCTCCTCATTTCGGATTCGATCTCGTAGAGAAACCCCGAGCATAGCCCTCTCCATAGCTCGTTGTGCGACTTTGAGCTTGCTTAAGCCCATAGTGCGAGATCACGTTTCAGTCTATATGTTTCAGTTATAGTCTTTATAATTAAGTAAATAAAAATGAATCCCTATTTACCTTAGTCACGCCATAACTTGAAAACGACTTTACCGATTTCATTATTTTTATTTTAAGTTTTCTTATACTCTGAAGAAGGTTCTTAAAATTAAGATAATTGCGCAGAAAATTGGAAAATTTCAGAAAACAACGACTTTTTTACCTCACAGGTAACCGCAGGGCGCAGCTAGTTACTTATAAACATTACCTGAATATACAACTCGAGTAAACAAAGCCAATATTAAAATTAAACAGAAACGAATCGTAGAATCCATCTTATGTCCACTTTATTGCAAATCGAAAAGGCAATACTTACGCATATCAATAAAGTTCTAGCAGATATTTTGAGTGTAATTATTACTTATTAGGCTACCAGTCATTAAAATTTGCATTAATAGAGTCAATAATCTTTACGAGCGATTAAACTGGAAATGAGTTTTGAAAAGTTCATTCACGCGCATTACCGCTACCGTAGGTACTTTCTGAATCAAACATCACTAGGGTAGTGTATAATTTTTTTCCTTGATTATGAGAAATCTATCGTGAAAAAAATATTGAAATAGACTTTTAAAAAAAATGCATCGGCCGGGAATCGAACCCGGGCCGCCCGCGTGGCAGGCGAGCATTCTACCACTGAACCACCGATGCCTGGTCTCTGCTGTTCAAATAATGCATTAGTTTGTCAAGGCTCAGTCAATGTCAGTCTGGAGTATAGTATATTTCTTTATGGTCTGGCTATTTAACTTTATCAAGGACTAGCTGTTGCCCGCGACTTCGTACACGCAGACTTTCATATAAACTTTCAACCCCCTTTTGTCCTCCTTAATTCGGCCCTTTCGCAAAATCCTTTCTTAGTGGACCTCTACACCCCTTAAGGAATCTACCTGTCGAATTTCAGCTTCGTAGGTCAAGTATTGTTTTCGAGGTTTCGTGATGAGTGAGTAGGTGAATTTCACTTGTATAGGTATATTATAGATTCTATTTTCTTCGTGTATAATAAAAATACCAAATACTTTATCGTGTGTTGTTCTTACGAAAATCGCCTTTTTATTGCACGATGCGCTTTGTCTACAGTTAATAATTATGTTCTCCTACTTGTTAGTACTAATAATGCCTTCATGCCTATGGTACTGACATTGGTGCTGAAACGTGGTCCTTTTGGAAAAACTCAAGAGTCGCACAGCGGGTAATTGTGCGATAAAATCCGGAACGGATATTCGCCAAAAAACTAGAGTCACCGATATATCTATTAAAATTTGCAAGTTGAAGTGGCAATGGGCAGGCCACATCGCTCGAAGAACCGATAACCGATGGGGAAGAAAGGTTCTTGTGTGGAGACCACGAACCTGAAGACGCAGCGTAGGTAGGTCTGCCACTAGATGGACAGACGACATTGTGAGAGTCATGCAAAAGGCAGGCTGTCGTTCAGTGTAGAGGTTAAAGGGGGAAGGCCTATGTTCTGCAGTGGACATCTTCTGGCTGATGATGATGATGATGATAATATAACCTACTTACACAGGTGTCATAAGCCTAGTATTTTGAAACTATTAACATTCTAAGGTAACTTTATCATGTAAATTGTATGGAGTGGGAGAGTATAAACAGGTGCGTTTCGGTATTTAGTCCAAGTGTGGTCGGTGTCAACAGTTTTGTTCTGCGGTCGTTAAACTGCCGAAACAATGGAACAAATCGTCTCATTTTAAATGTTGCGCTACTGTCTTTATGTAGGTAGGTAGTAGGTACCTAGGTTGGTACACGATCCAAGAAAACAAGGTCTGGCACTCTGGCAGTTGTCCCAGAATTACGTCACTGTCTAGTTGCCACTTTATTGCAACAAACACAAATACTGGGAAACAAATTCGTTAATCACCTATTAAATGGAATACAAAAAGCATTTCAATAATAATAAATAAAAAAATATTCGGGACATTTTTTCACACACGGTCATCTGACCCCAAACTAAGCAAAGCTTGTGATATGGCTGCCAGAGACTGATATACATACATATATATTTTTAAATACATACTTAAATATATATTAAACAACCAGATATAGAACAAACACAAATGTTCATCACACAAATGTTTGTCCTAGGTGGGAATCGAACCCACGCCCCCAAGCTCAGAAGGCAGGTTCACTACCAACTAGACCAACCGGCTATCAATAGTCATTTGGTTTGTCCGCTAAAGCAAGTTAAGCACGAATTGAATATATTAAACACAATTTTATCAAAACCACATTGATTTATTGGATTCCCACAGGTAATATACGAATATTGGGGAGTTATAATTTCACGCTACTGTTAACACAGAAAATCATAGAGAGTCCGCCGTTGTTTCGTGTATCGTCATCTCTCTCGAACTTGTTGTAAATTACTTATTCTGCTCTTGCTTATACACGTGTACGTGTATCCATGACATTGATGACATCATTGTGGGACGCCCACGTCACATTATTTCTCGGAGTGCTATACCTGGCGGAGTATATTACTATACCATGGGTTAGTAAAGTTTTTATAACCGACTTCAAAAAAGGAGGGGTTCTTTATTTTCTCTTTTTTAGGATTCCGTACCCAAAGAGTAAAAACTTACCCTATTACTAAGCCTACGATGTCTGTCTGTCTGTCCTACCTATTAGCGGCTGTATCTTGCGAACCGTAATAGATAGCCAGTTGAAATTTTCACAGAAAATGTAATGTTACGGCGGATTAACTAACAAATAATAATAAACTCTAAAAGTAAAAACGAAAGGTCCCCATACAACAAGCTTATTTTTTTAACATACTTTTATATTTGCTCTAATGTAAAAACTATAACAATATGTACAAGCGTCAAACTTGGCACGATTGTAGTAAAGTGCGAGTCAGGGACAAATTTCTGTTTCATACCAAGTTATAACTGGTAATTTCGTATTTAATTTTGTGGTGGTACGGAACCCTCAGTACGCGAGCCCGACTCGCAGTTGGCTAGTTTATTATGGATTAACCAAAGAGAAAACTTCTAGAAACGTCGTAGTAGTAGTACTAAAAACAAAAAAAATGGAGCCATAGAATTAGAAAAGAAAATAGACCACGCAAGTTAGGAAATTTATGGTATTATGTTGTCTGTCATCTTAAAACACATACAAAGAAAAAAAAAATTGATACAAAAAAAAAAACGAGGAAACAATAACATGGGTTATTATGGAGTTCGTTCATGATTCGGATTGTGATATTTGTGATTACGATCGCATGCTATCCCGTTCCATTTACCAAGGATCTATTCGTTCTTGCATTTACTTACTCGCACTATGCGCGTGAGCGAGATGTAATGCGATCGTGATTACAATCCGACTCACGAACGGATATCCATAATAAGGCCGATGTTATGTTTAATTTATTTGTTAGTTTTTGGGAACAGGAGACACATTGATTTTAGTTTCTGGAATAGCCAGTAATTAAAATTAGATTAAGTATATACCTACTTATTTGCTTAATATAATAATATGATTTACAGGTATATTATATTAAGTTTTTCCCAGCCTTAGTTGACAGGTACGATTTCGAAAATACTTTGTGTGTGTGTGTGTGTGTGTGTGTGTGTGTGTGTGTGTGTGTGTGTGTGTGTGTGTGTGTGTGTGTGTGTGTGTGTGTGTGTGTGTGTGTGGGTGTGTTTGTTTTAACAAATTTCATACATGAGATATTCAATTTGGCTATATTGTTTGCGTGTACTGTATATAATGCTGATTGTGATTAATTCTATTTTATTGATAGGCTTTATCTTTGTGGTCCCATTTTAATGAAGAAATTATTCCACCAGATTATCAGCCAGAAGACGTTCAATGTTGAACATAGGCCTCCCCCTTTAACCTCCACACTGAACGGCAGCCTGCCTTATGCATCCACTGGATGCCAGCGACTCTCACTATGTCGTCGGTCCATCTAGTGGGAGGCCTACCTACGCTGCGTCTTCCGGTTCGTGGTCTCCACTCAAGAACCTTTCTTCCCCATCGGTTATTGGTTCTTCGAGCGTTGTGGCCTGCCCATTGCCACTTCAACTTGCAACTTTTAACAGCTATGTCGGTGACTCTGGTTCTTTGGAAAATGTCCACGTTTCGGATTCTATCGCGCAAATTTCTATTCCACCTTTAACGGTGGAAAAATAGGATTAAATTAGGATGAATCCAATTTACTGATATTCTCGTGAAATCTGTTGTGTTGTGTCGTTGATTTATTATTCAAAGGCATTTATTATTTATGTACTTATACAGGGTTATTTTCAAGTCCCCTAAAACCACTCCAGTCAGCTTCCCTACATCATAATTTGATCAAACTTGAGTTCCCAAAAAAGTTTACACTGTATATTTTTTATTTCGTTTTGTAGATTTTTGATTCACATTGCAGCTCTAAATTTTTCCTTAGGCCCCCATTCAATCTTATTTCAGACCCCGCATGGTCATTATTGCCATAGATGCCTATTTTTAAGCATACTTGAATGAATACAAGTCACGGACCAAAAGTTGGCCTGTATGATGTAGGACAGCTGCCTACGAGAAGTTTTAGGTGTATAAAAATAACCCTGTATATCTAGCATGCAAGTAATATCACAGAATATATAATAGTACAAATAGGTAAATAAGATTCACTCCGCAAAATCATAAATAGCGACTTTTGCTACGACACAATAAAGTGCAATTCAGGTCACACAGCGCTAATTACCTATAATAATATTAACTTAGAAGTTGCCTCTCTTTCTATCAAGTACCTAACTTTTATCTCTTCTGACTACGTTAGGGTTGTAATCAAAATTAATGTGCTTTGCTATAACTTTACTTTTGTACTAGATATAACAATAATATAGGTAAATATCTAATATTGTGAGTGGCGCCAAAGTTCCTAGAAAGACTAGCTTAGCAACATTCGATGTCCACTAACATAGATAACATTATCGAGCAGAAAGCAGCTGATCGCCGCACCTGACGCAGCTCCACGGTCCACCAGTCGCCCAACCGGTCGCCTGACTGGCAGACGCTACCCATGTAAATCCAACAAACAGCATGACTCAGTTGCGCGTTGACAACCAAACAGACAACACGATTCTGTAATGCAATGCATCAATTTTCAATAATCGAACTATAAAACGAAACCTCTGAGAGAACCAATGATCGAGTAAATTTGGAATGTGAGAGCGATTGCGTAACCATAGATGTACAAAGCGCGTATAGATATGGAATATTATCGATTGCAACGTCGCTTCCCGAATGTGGGGCAGTGCTAGCTGTCAGTGTGTCTAGGTCAGACGTTTCGGAGCATTCTTGATTCGGACGGTTATTTATCTTATCGGTGCAATTATTTACATTGTGATTCCAAAATCGAAGTCAATGACATTTTGATTTATAAGTTAATTTACGTTTGGATTAGTGGAGTGATTAGTGATTGTCGTAGTATTAGTATAGTGATTGAATTAGTGACTTTAGTGATAGTGAAAGTGAAAGTGTTGTGTACTGTCAATTAATATTAATCGGATTTTAAGGGATTTTCAACATGTTTGGCGTTTTTATGAAGCGGTGGAAGCCGAAAAGGTATGTGTTTATGTACTTGTGTCAATATGTCTCTGTTTATTTTAATGTATGTTGGTAAACTACGTACGTACTGTTTGTTCCAACCTGGTGGATGACTGGTAGAAAGTGTTTAGCATTAAGTCTTGTACATTTGTAAGTGTGCAATAAAGTATTAAATAAAATAAAATAAAAAATAAAAAAATAAATTATTACACTAACATTTTTTTTGCTGAAACTGGCGCAGTAAAGTATGTATCTAAGGAAATAAAATAATATATAATTCAACGTAATAATTTATAAGTAGATACAATCCGTCGTTTTAAATCTAAATTTAATGTAAGAAAAAAGGTTTTTTTTTTATCTACGTACATATTTTTTTATTATTTAATATTATAAATGCAATAAAACTTAGAGAATTTAAAAATACTGTTTTTAGGAAATACATAGATGTCCTTTGTTACCTACGTTGAACTAAGACTATCTGGACTAATCCGCTTGCACAATAAATTAGGTAATTAAATACAGCCATGGCCAATTTACACAATATATTTTGTAATACAAAAAAGTAAAACTATGCATAATAATAATAAATTTAAATAAAGCTCTAGCTATACCTTTATAATTACAAAAAAAAAAAACAATTGAAATGCTCTTCGATTAGGTAAAGCTGGCTAGATATTTATAATTTAGATAACTTTTATATTTATCATAACCGTATATATAACCACCAAGATCTAATTTTGCCCAGAAACGCAATTTAACAAAACAAAATAAATTTTGAGCAGTTTTTGGTCAATTTAATCAGATTGTTCAAATGTCAGATCAGACATTCCGGGATTACAGTGATTAAAGTAAGTAAGTAAGCTTTTAGCAATACGGCCGCCACTTGTGGCACTAACTTGTAAGCTCTCTACCTGCACGTAAATGTTTATTTCTGGCGAGCGCAATATGGAGTTTATTTCTATCTGAATTTGAAACTAGTAAATAATTATATAACATTTTAAAATTTACACCGAGCTGATGCTCTGTTGCTGCATGAAAGAGAAACAAATAAATATACATTTTTATATTCGTGTATTAGTATGACAATACGTTTTTTTTGTGTATATCTATGTAATGAAAGATACAAATAAGTAAAACCATTTGCCTTTATGAGTTTACAATTAATATGCATACTTTCCTAAAAATCCGAGTATCAAGTATACAATAATAATGTACTTTACTTACCTACGTGGAGAAATATGTCCATCAATTATGTTATTACAGCAAACTAATGCACATGCACAGCGAGCACTTTTTGTTCGCTTCCACTGAGTCAGCTAATGCGGGTGTCGGGTTCGACTCCCGGCAAAAACGTTAATGCAAGTCATACGGATAAATAACGACGGTACGTGAGTATTGTATTGCATTCTGCATCATAGTTATATGCAAGACAAGTATTCTTTTATTGAGTAGGTACATTAAATAATTTGTAAACTGATGAGCTATCGTTCTTTAACAGTGGATGATTTAAATATTATTAACAAAGTATCGTTTTATTTTATTTAATATAAACATATTTCTTTTTTAAATTAAGAATGCAAAAAAAAAAAAATTTTTACTGAGTGACACTGACACTGATGTGTGACATTAGTTTTGTGGCACGGTTACGTTCTTACAAATATCCGAAGTTGCGTTATCCATTTCTTTTAAATCCTGACTTTATTAAAAGAATGAAAAATCCTGGGTAAATCAATTTTGTGATAAAACCATGAGGCTGGTTTATTTTTAACCGACTTCCAAAAGAGGTACTCAATTCGAATATTTTTATGTACACGCCTAGGTATTATCTTCGCCAAAAATTGCGTACCTACCGATTCTAATGTTGATATCTAATTAGTCCCATATAAATAAAGAAAACTATTCTACCTTTAAGGGTGAAAATTAGGGGATAATTCCGTTTATTGGTTTTCCCGTGAAGTCGCTTGTTATTTTATTGTAAATAAACCGGCCAAGTGCGAGTCGAGTTCGCGCACTGAGAGTTCCGTACCATCATAAAATTTAATACTGAAATTACTAGTTGTAACACTTGTAACTTGGTAATGAACAGAAACGTCACCTACTTACTGCACTTGGCCATTATTTATTTTTATACTTTAGAGTGTGTACCTACTGTAATCATGCCAAATATGACGCTTGTACGTATTACCCTTTTTACATTAGAGCTTTTAAAAAATACGTTTTCATTACTCATACTCGGAAAGTAAGTCTGAAGTTGTTGAGGAGCGGGTTGAAAGTAATACATTTCAGCTCTAGGGAGAATCACTTTCAACTGACAGTGACAGTTGACAACTGACAGACACTCAAATTATAAAAAAACTAGTTCTATTTTCACATTTGTATTGAACCATGTCCCAACTTTTTTTTCACCTCCTCCTCAAAATAGGAAATTAAAAAATATTCCTCGGGCTGCTGTTGTTTTTTTTTCAATAATTTGCTTGCGTTTACCGCCAACTCACCTGATGTAAAGCGATGATGCGGTCTACGATGGAGTACGCTTGCCTAGAAGAAATCGATTCATGCGTGATTTGAAAACACCCATATACCACCCAGTGTTACCTATAGAAAATACGTCGGTAAACTATAGATAAGGCAATCGCACTATTTTATCTATGAGTGACGTGAGATCTTCTATGGAGGTCATTGCGCTGTACCGTACTAATTTACGCTGTTATCAGTCGTTATCACTCGGCATTGATAAGAGGCGCTTAGATAGTACAGCGTGATGGCCTGTCTAGTTGGACCTAGTTTGTTTTGAACAGGTGACTGACTTCTGGGTAATTGGGGAGAATTTATTGGAACTACGTCATCGCAACGCATGGTCACAACCAAGCTGTAATCCACGTGCCCAGCGTGGCGACTCTAAGTAGGTACGCAAATATCTGAAGAACAGACAAAATACATGGCATTTTTATGATTATTTCATGGATACAACAACGAATACACGACGAAGTCATAAGTCACAACGAATTTACGAACTGTGCAGTGGGCTTACTCTTGACATTCGATTTCAATCGTAATTTGGGATTGAGATCGAAAACATGCCATTTGGTACTCTTCAATCGCGTCAAGAGTACCGAAAGCGTCGAGTTGAGTCGATTTTATTTAGGTCCATAAAATTCCACCATTATCGGTTCCAATCGTGCGCTAGTTTAGAATTCAAGAGTACCGAAATGGCATGTTTTCGATCCCAATCCCAAATTTGATTGAAATCGAGTGTCAAGAGTAAGCCCACCAAACTGAGAAATTTAATAGAAACTCGCGCTTATGGGGTATATTATTAGAAATATAAATATTTATTCATTAAATAAGTATTTAATAACTTATAATTTAAGTTCATTTTTATGTTCTATGTGGTTTATACCAAGCTTAAGAACTTATGGTTTAAATTATTATTTTTTAAATTATAGTCAAAAATTATTAAAAAAATATTGATTTTGGTTGAAGAGAGTTGTACAATGTACAGTGAGTGATCCGTAATGAAACCTTTTACAAACTTTCATGAGGACGTCCTTATTGTGTTTTAAATAGGTAAGTAATTTTGGAATAAAAATAATGGTGTGCAAAAATCCTTCTATTAGTTAAACATCAATAATACTACATCAATTAATTAATTCAACATCAGTTGGGGAGGTCCAGGTGATGTTTTATTTTTACGCGTTAAAAATCTATTCGTGGTTTTTTTTGTCATGTCCGTTATGTTGGCAGCAAAGTCCCACTTTTCAATACAGGTATCAAAACGTATATATATTGAAAAGTACCTAATTTGAATAAAGAACAATGTTGCGAATGAAAATGTACCAAAGAGATTTTGGATCATTCTCGATAGATCCAGTGCTAAGATCCATAATGGAACTATTATGTACCTACCTACTACCTACTTAAAATACATTTTCGCATGGTTTTTATTATTTTTACTTTGGCTTCACATGATTGGTGTATTTGGCCAGTGTCAAATTAACTGATAAATTTTTGACGTGATAACGTCTTATAAATCGATGAACGCCGGCCGTTCCGCCTGAGCCGCGCGTGCAAGCGAGAGCGCGGAACAAGCGATAGAGAGGCACGATCGGCCTAAGCGTTATCACGTAAAATTGTCATCCGTAAACCGACTTTACAGACAACCCCTTTTTAGTTTGCTCTTAGTATTCAAAATTAAACGGAATCATCATCTTTATTTCACACCCGAAATATCTCTATGCTCACCAGCAATGTAAAGCAAGAGCGCGTGAAGTAGATTGCATTCATCACCTTTCATTTCCTTGGTAAATAAACAATTTACTTTTTTATACTTAGGTTATCTTTGTTTTGATGTTTCTAACTTAATGTTTCCTAATTGTCATAACCATTATACTAATAGTCAAAAAGTTATTCATTGTCACTAAAGGAAATTAGTTTTTGTGTAATAAATCAAAGGACATAATTTTAATTACAGTCATTAATTACATATAACAAACATGCCGTGTCACCGACCGCCTGCTGTACTATGAATGTACGAGTAGGTACGTAGATATATTATTATGAATATGAAACGGAAGTGACCATAAAAGGGTAGAGTATTGTATTTTAGAATTTTACGTGCTCCTACCTACAAACCTGATTGTTGAATGAAATGAATTGAAATTGTTTCGACAGTTAATTAAATTAATACTTTTTTATATCTATATCTATACTAATATTATAAAGAGGAAAGATTTGATTGTTTGTTTGTTTGTATTGAATAGGCTCCGAAACTACTGAACCGATTTGAAAAAATCTTTCACTGTTGGGATGCTGCACTATCCCCAGTTGACATAGGCTATATATCCCGGCTTCGCCCGTGCGAAGCAGGGGCGGCCTACTAGTAAATAATATTTACGGTATTTTTATACCCTCTAGAATTGTACGCCTACATACAAACTAGACAAAAAATGATGACAAATATTTTAACCCACCTATTATGTGTATGATTTACTCGTGTTTTGTGCAAATAAATTATTTTTATCTTTAACCGTAATAATTAAAGAACAAGCATTTGCCAACGTAGAGTACCAAAATGAATAGACAAAGCAATACACATTCAAATAGCTACAGAACCCTACAGTACCTACATGGTAGGTACGTACTTAAAATTCATTTTAAAATGTCTTACTTGCCTATAAAATTTCATAAAGATCGATCAACGATAAGCTAGTCAACAAATATTCATACATAGCATAGAAACGCCGACTTATCCCATTAGAATATAAAATTTCTCTTCGCTCAGTCCAGAAACACGTCTAAACTTCAATTTTACGAACTCTAAAACCATTAGGAACTACAAAACTTAATCAAGTATTCTAATTTGACATCACAATTAACAGCTAATTTATCTTTGATTCTTAACCCTGCACCGCGCGGCGTGGTCTGTTAGACTGCCTCATTTGTCTAGTGCTGCCCTCTAGCGGACCACCTGCTGTGATTTTAATTGGAAATTGGCCCTCTATTTGTAATGCTTGCGGCCTTGCCTTGCAGGGCTTCGAGTCACGCTGGGTGGTCACCCCCTTTTTGCTTTTTAAATATTGCGCGGGCACATTACATCGTTTTGAACGCTTGAGCTGTGATGCATATTCTTTCTATGGTAATTTGGCTTTTGAGGAAAGAAAATATTATTTTTATGTCTCATTTCATGCGGTTAATGAATGGGCGAGTTTGTATTTTTTTTAAATCATAACTTCTTTTTTTACGGAATTTTTTTTTACTGAAGAAAAATTAATATTTTTTCTACTCCATAATTTTAGCAATACTATGATAAAATTTGATAAAATCACTATTTTTTTATTGTTATAATTAAATATTAAAAGAAAATGTTTATATTCACCTTTTTACAATTTTATTACAGCTGTCAGAGCAAATAAAATACTTGAACAGAGTTAAACTGTTGAATTTCTTTCAAAAATTTATGTATATCTAAATAACTAGTAAAAATGAATACATGAAAAACAAATTATACGATCATAAACATTGTCTAATAAATACTTTTACTAATTATAAACATTCTAGAACAAGACAATCGATTGTAAGATTTTAATCTTCACCCACCAAATTACCGTCCTACTTAAATTATTACTGATTACTGTTATACCATATATTTTCAAATAATTAAGATACTATCGCAGACAAACAAACTACCAATAAAATCAGTTCCAGTACTAAAATTGTTATCTTTATTACGATTCTGTCCGCAGGCAGACATGCCTTTTAATTTTCCACCATGAAATATAATACGTCTATAGTAGCATTATTTTCTCCCGGAGTCTTATGCAGAAAAAAGTATCTTATGTCAAATTTCATGCTGGACACCTTCGACCAAAATAAAATGAGTGGACGGGCCTAGAAGGAGCGCATTTTTGAAGATTAATAAATGAGCGCCGGAGCTAACTTCGTTTCAGTCGGTCTCTAGCCATACGAAATGAGACACAAGATAACATGATAACGAAACATCTCACAAAAATTATGCCTTCGTGTGCTTTTCCGAAGTGTAAAAACACAACAAAAAACAAAAGTAAAAGTTCAGGTGTCACTTTTCACTCGTGAGTTCGTGTGCTTTTCCGAAGTGTAAAAACACAAAAAAAAACAGTAAAAGTTCAGGTGTCACTTTTCACTCGGTTCATCATTCTAATTTGAGATAAAATGTAAATTAATTTCATCAAATATCGATAAGTAGAACCCATTTTGTTGTATTCACGTGACCACGTCCATCCATGGCGACAAATGGTTGGAGAGCAATAGACAAACACAGGTATTCTCTTTTACTCACATACTTAGTTATTATATTCGTTATCTATTTTTGGCAACAAATATACTGTACATGATTATAATTAGGTGTTGAAGTATTATATATTATGTCCGACGGTTTTGCCTTGTTTTTACTGAGCAAGTTCAATGGTTATGGCCCGTCCATTAATTTTATATTGGTCGAAGCTGCACACTAGCTCCTAGGTTTCATGGAGATCAAAAGGTAAATAACAGACAGGAAAAGTTACTTTTGAATTTATATTACGCGTGTTAGTGTGACCTATAGCATCTTGTATAGGAAAGTACAAACCATGATTGCCTCAAGCCCCGGAGGGTAAAGTCGTATTCTGTACAAATTGCTATCAACTTGTGTTCAATGTTCAATTTGTACATGGTCCATCGGCAACCCTACCTTGAATTGATGGTGGAACTATGGGGCTCGGTGAGTGGGACAAATTGGTAATGACAGAGTCGTTTTCACTTTGTGATCGTTGCCAGCCGCTGCGTTTACAATTGTATAGAAATCTTTGTAACTTAATGAATAAGCATTTTATTTAAATTATTTTTAAAAGGCTCATCTTTGAAACGTTATTTGAAAGCTGACTTTTTCTTTATCTTTTTGTAAATTGCCGTTTGATTGTCCGTCTGTCTTACCTATAAACGGCTCTATCTTACGTACCGTAATAGATCTAGCCAATTGAAATTATCACAGAATATGTAATGTTACGGCGGATTGGCTAAAAAACAATAAAAAAGTAAAAACGAAAGGGGGGGTCCGCATACAGCAAACGTATTTTTTTTACTGAATTAGCTCTAATGTAAAAACGGTAATACTCACAAGCGTCAAACTTAACATGATTATAGTACACACTCTTAAGTATAACAACAAATAATAAAAAATTGCCAAATGCGAGTCGGTGTCATGTTCTGTTCATTCATCATCATCATAATCAGCCTTTTAACAGTCCACTGCTGGACTTTAAGCCTAGCCCCGAAAGGGTGATTGAGCCATATCCACCACGCTGGCCCAGTGCGGATTGGTGGATTATTCTCTTCATTACCATTGGTAATTTTGTTATTTAATTTTGTGGTGGTACGGAACTCTCAGTGCGTGAGCCCGAGTCGCATTTGGCCGCTTTATTCTGCCTTTCACACAAGTATCATCATGTTCCCACTGATGGGCTCTCGGAGAGTGAGAATGGGCCCTAAACCACCATGCTGGCCTAGTGCATGTTGGTGGTTGGATATTTTACAGCGTTTAAAGAAAACGAGTACCTACTGAGAGAAAGGCCCTCATAGAAACTATATTAACGAAAATGACATTAGCAAATTCTTTGCATTGAATACATTTGGCCTCAGCTAAATGTCAACATTACGGAACCTTCAGAAACGGCTAACATAATACCTATCGACACAACAGATTGTTCGAATCAAAATATTTGTAAACCACGCCACTTGTGACGATGTCGTAACATCAATATGAATAGGCATTAAATCTTGAGGCACACAGATAGATACTAAGTATTCAAGGATTTCAAGCTACGGTGTTTATCTCTCAATTTAAATATTTGACAAAAATTCTAATAGAGAATCTTTACAATTAATTGTTACTTGAAATAATAAATAGCTTCTAATATACTTACGTCAGTCGCGGGCATCCAGTGGATGCAAAAGGCAGACTGTCGTTCAGTGTGGAGGTTAAAGGCCTATGTTCAGCAGTGGACGTCTACTGGCTGATGATGATGATGATACTTACGTCTCCTCACCCCCATAAATATACTGACGTGTATTCGTATAATTTATGAATTTTATTACAATAATTTGAATCCTTACTTGGACTTATATATATATATATATACTTATATATATAATATATAAGTATATATATTATATATATATACTAGCGGTCCGCCCCGGCTTCGCACGGGTATTATTGGAGTTTTAGTAAGGAGCCCTAATTGTTTTGAAAATACAATATAGCCTAAGTCACCCGGGGATAGTGTAGCTTCCCAACAGTGAAAGAATTTTTCAAATTGGTTCAGTTGTTTCGGAGCCTATTCAATGCAAACAAACGAACAATCAAATCTTACCTCATTATAATATAATATTTTATTATATTATAATTATATATTATTAGTATAGAACACATTTAAAAAAAATACAAATTTATGTATAAAATTATCCAGAGTCAGTGTTAAATTATCATCTACAATAAAAAAGAAAAAAAAAAGAAGAAAAAAAAACAGAAAAAGAACTACTACCATAATTGTAATACTAATTATGTGTATTTGTATAATATACAAGTATATGTCACCATTATCGATCTTGGATAATCTACTATTTTTCCGAATTTGCTCTCTATTTTGCCGTTTTTCTCAGTCCCTTATTCATTACTAGCTGACCTGACAGACGTTGTCCTGTCTTAGAACTATCAACACGCAAAGTTAAAATTGTAAATCTTATTTTTTTACACCTTGGGTTACATTATTGGAGTTTTAGTAAGGATCCCTATTTTATTTGAAAATATAATATAGCCTATGTTACCCGCGGATAGTGTAGCTTCCCAACAGTGAAAGAATTTTTCAAATCGGTTCAGTAGTTTCGGAGCCTATTCAATGCAAACAAACCAACAAACTATCAAATCTTTCCTCGTTATAATATTAGTATAGATTACTAAGGCCAATAACATTATGTGTACTCACCAGGCGATTGATTTTTCATCTGTCATTACATATTTTGTGTAAATAAACAGAATTAAATTGAAACCCATCGATGTAAATGTACTACGTACTTCTTTGTTGAAACCTAATAAAAAACCTAAACACCTAAACCTAACCCAACCTAACCTTTGAACCTAATAACTTATATTTTCATATATTGTATAATTGTTTTCACTTCTTCAGCCATTACGTCAGTGTTAATTTTAATCTATCAAGTATTGATTTCTTGTCCAAGCAGACCAAGTGATTGTGACTACTGAACCGCGACTTGGAAGACTATATTTAGCTTAGGAACAAGGTACAGGCTCGTTTGTTAGCATATTTTAGTAGCCAAGTTATTTGATAATTAAATACCAGTTATAGAGAGTTTGGATAAGGACTAATATTCCCACAATATACGGGGGGTAAGGGGAAACACTCTCGAAGCTAAAAGAAGGTAATTGTATTCATAATTATAAACAACTTTTACAATGGGACCAGCTCTGAAAGCACGAAAAAATATCAGCTGTTCTATAGAAAACGGTCACTGACACTCGACAAAATGTATGGAACAGCAGATTTTTTTCGCGATTTCAGGTTTGGTCCCATACTAAAAGTGGTTCGTAATCTCTACATAGTATAAATTGAAGTCGCTTGCCGCGTCTGTCTATCTGTATGTATGTCTGTATGGCCGCTAACTCCTCCTAAACCACGCAACGGATTTTGATGCGGTTTTCACCATAAGTTAGATACATTTTCACGGAAGGTTTATATATATAACTAGCGACCCGCCCCGGCTTCGCATGTAAATTACACCCGTGCGAAGCCGGGCGGGCGGGTCGCTAGTGATGAGTACAATTTACCTTCTTTTGGCTTCGAGAGTGTTCCCCTTACATCCTGTATATTAAGATGAATGGAATAAAATTGATTATATAATAACAGCAAATGAATTGGCTCTCAGTTAGTAGAATCACTTAGATCTTAGTAATTCTATCAGTGTTATTTTTTTTATTATACGGCAGTATCTTTTGTGTCACAACAATAATATTTAACATTTATGAAATTAACAATGCGAAAGTACACACTACTCTTTTAGGGCTGTAAATATATGAATAAATTATGTAGTGTGGATGTAACACACGTTATTATGCGTAACAGTGGATAATATAGGTAGTTGCTTACGTCATATTTTTGAGAAATGTGCCATTTTTGATAGCCCGTTGGTCGAGTTGGTAGTGAACCTGCCTTCTGAGCTTGGGGGCGTGGGTTCGATTCCCACCTAGGACAAACATTTGTGTGATGAACATTTGTGTTTGTTCTATATCTGGGTGTTAATATCTATTTAAGTATGTATTTAAACCTATATATGTATATATATCAGTCTCTGGCAGCCATATCACAAGCTTTACTTAGCTTGGGGTCAGATGACCGTGTGTGCAAAAAATGTCCCGAATATTTTTATTTATTAAGGTGGTTCGTTGCACAAATGGCGGGAAATTCAAACTTCAAACAGTTTTCTTGTCCTTGTAGCTAGGCCGGGTAATTATTGTAAACAACCATGATGTTTGCGCAGATTGATAATTATTCTTTACAAAATCATGTAAAGCTATTTATCTCTAATGCCCATTATTACTTGCATTTGTGAATAAACAAATTTTTGCTGTTTCACACGGTTTATTCACAAATGTAAGTAATATGGTGCGTTACTGTTAAATAATTGTACATTATAATGTAAAAAACAGCCAACATTTTGCGCAAACACTGTGTTATTTAAAAATAATTACCTGGCCTGGCTACTAGGACCAAAAAACTGTTTAAAATTTAAATTTCCCGCCATAGGTGAATCGTACCACCTTAAAATAAATTATACAGGTAACGTACTCATAACAACGAAACGTAACATACCTTATTATAATTTTAAATTTAATAAGCTGCTTCGTTAAAAACCCATAAACATAGTTGAATTATTATAATTTTGCTCAGCCAAAATACAATAAAACCATAACAATGTCAAATAAGTGCCTACTTACAATGTTATTCTTGTGGTAAGTCTCACAGACCGTAACTAAATAGGTGACTGGCTTAATTATGTAAATACTAAATTAGAATATGAAAATGTATTTTTATCCATACAAGGACGTGAACGTTTGCTCACAAAAAATTAAAAATTGTAAATGACCAGCAATAATTTATTTTTTTGTACTGAGTAAGTATATGGTTATTAACGGGATATTTACTGTGATACGGTTGTGGATGGAGCTCCCGATATTAAAAACTGGTGAGCAACCGCGATAGTTTTACAATAATGCCGAGATGATGTAGTGGACTTATTCGCTAGTGGCGTGGGTAGGTTCAAACTATCTATTCGTAGCAAACTATCAAACTGTTTTAATAAGTGATGATTTTCTCTTTTTTCTTGATTCCTTTATTCAGTCAAAAATTTATTGAATTTTTAATGTATAATGTACTCAGTCAATAATTTATTGAATTCTTAATGTATAATGTACTAACTTCTATTCCAAAAACTCTCGCTTTTTATAACCATGTAGTCTGCACCTATAATTGTGGTGGCGTTTAGTTTAAGTCTTGTACCTTGTCTCCGTCATATAAAGTAAGGGCGTACATCATGTTGGTGTTCATTAATAAAATAAAATAAAATAAGTAAGTTTTATTATAAAAACTGACGTGGTTTTAACACATTTTTTTTAATTCCCGTGTAATATAAATAAAAATAAGTTTATTAGTAACAATAAAACACTTTATCTAAAGTAAGTGTATTCTAATTTTAGTAAAACGTCGAAAAAATAGGCTTTAGTCAGCAATTATTACTTTCTCAATAATAATATGATGACTTCTCAAAATGATTATTATTCCAAAATGGTTTCAATGATTAATGTAGTTTGGTTGCAATGCAATTGTTGATTATATACAAGAAGAATTTTGCTGTTTTCAAGGTTCACGTCTATTCTGTTGCAATTATCTCTGAACTAAATTAAAATTATTTAATTTTGTTTAAATTTCTATATGTGATAAAAAGATGTCAACAATTTCAGAGCATTCAAATCTTTAGTTTAGAAAATTATATAACTGAATGGGCGTCATTGAGTGGTCTAAACGAAAAATACTAATACATACGCGTTTTAAGTTTCACATTTGCGCTGTATAATATTCCTAATATCTTCATCACACCCTCACGCTTATTCACACACCTACACGCACGCATACGCACGCACTCGCACACACACACACACACACACACACACCAAACACACACACACTCTCATACACACACAAACAAACACACACTCACACAAACAAAAACATTCCATCTTTATTTAGGTTAAATTTTAAAATTTGAATTTTATTAATATTGATTTTATTAGAGAATTATGAACACTCATATTGCACAGATGCACGCATGATTATAGTCATATTTATACTAAATTGAATTAAATATACATAAATAGAAAAATTGTAAGTAATTAATTAGTTGTGTTCCATTTTGTCAGCGCTGATAAAAAAAAAATACGTATGTTCTGTTCTCAGGGTACCCAAGATACAGGCTTAGCCTAGTTTGGGGCCCACCGAAAATGTTTTATTTAGGTTTCTCATATTGTAAATTTTTATGTGCTCTTTTTTGGAAATAAATTATTATCTTATCTCATCTTAATAAAAACACAGAAAGGAAATCACCTTCAAATTCTAAATGATACAAAAATTTCACTTACGTAATTGTCAACTTGACAATTTGCTGACCAAAACTTTAACATTTTAATTTCAGTACAACTTTTTTGTCTGTGCAATTTTCATCCTTATACAAGTTGAATACAGTGTTTTGAAATGTAAATGCACTGGCTCATAACTCGTTAGCACGTAAATGACAGTTCATTGTATAAACACAATATTTGACGAGACTCCTCGTGAATCCAAGGCTTTTGAGTGTCACATCACAAAGTGTTAGTACGAAGCGAAGGTGTAAAACGTTTTGTTTTCAGAGATATGTTGTTTTTGAATGGGTTAATAAACTCGAGAACACTTTAGCGAGTTTTTGCTAAAGTGTCTAACGCTTGCCAGTAATATATTTTCTAAATATATGTATAACTAGCGACCCGCCCGGCTTCGCACGGGAGTAATTTACGTACGAAGCCGGGGCAGGTCGCTAGTTATATATAATACTAGTAGGCCGCCCCTGCTTCGCACGGGCGAAGCCGGGATATATAGCCTATGTCAACCGGGGATAGTGCAGCATCCCAAAAGTGAAAGAATTTTTCAAATCGGTTCAGTAGTTTCGGAGCTTATTCAATGCAAACAAACAAACAAACAAACAATCAAATCTTTCCTCTTTATAATATTAGTATAGATAAACCTTCCTTGAAAATGTATCTAAATGATGGTGAAAACTGAATCAAAACCCATTGCGTGGTTTAGGAGGAGTTACCGGCCATACCGACATACAGACAGACGCGGAAAGCGACTTCAATTTATACCTACTATGTAGAGATCAGATAGAGATAGAGAAGAGTAGATCATAGAGATAGAGAAGAATGGTTGTAGAATGTGTTACATTAAACTTCATATTCACGTCCTCTGCCGGCTTTTACCCCTTCGCAAAGAAGCGACAGATTCAGTCTTGATGAAACTTTGTGAAAACAAAACAATGACTAAACAATAAAATAACTCTTTACAAGACCACAAAAACAAAGATAAATTAGAATATTTATACTTATATTCTACTTATTTGTGTAACAATAAAAAAACAGTAATAGAGCTATTATTATAATTATTCATAAGGAAGACCATAAAACCCTTATTATCCCAAAAAAATATGTTTTTTTAATTCGTTGATCATTAGCGTTCTTACATTGTTAGACATTTTTATCACAATAAAATGTCAGCTGAAGTTTTGACAGCTGATTCCAATTATAACATAAGCATTTATTTACGGTCTGCCCGACCACATTGCAAATTGATTGCTCAAATTCCGCCCCGAGCACTTACGGGTTAACTGCAGACCTCACAGGACCAGGAAGTACTAATTGGCCGCGAACTGCAATTACTGGAAGAGAATTATTGACGATAAGACTGCATGTTTCCTATTCGTTTCTGAATGGGGAACTGATGAAGGTTTTCCGGGGAAATTGTTTTAGGAATTTATATATCAATACTAATACACCACTTCGTATGCAAAATTTGGTATGGAAATTGATATATCGCACTCTTAATAAAACAATGACCGAACTCGAAATTTTGGCAAATTGAGTTTTAGTAAAATATCGACCTAAAAAAGCATGCTCTACAATCTAGGCGATTAAAAACACCTGTTTTCTTTGTGCAATAAGGTTTATAACTACTTGAGTCTTTATCCGTCCCTCACCTTGCGCGCTGTTACTTAGTTAAAAATTGTTTTTTGTCGATTCCCAAAAAGTTGCGATTTTGGATTCGGTCACTGTTTTATTAAGAGTGCGATATGTATATTCGGTATAGCAAGGACCTCAAAGTAATCGTAAAATAAAATAAAAACACAAAACACTCCCTCGTCCACTTCCATTTCCTCAAGAGAAATTTTCAGAAAGATTTGAAAAAAATTATTGCATAATTAAATAAAGTTTCTGAATCTCGGATAAGTTTTAATTAACTGGAACTGGAAACATGGAAACTAAAAAGCTTGGTACTATGAAAGTTGCTGATTAACCATCTTTATGTGCAGTCGGGTAACATCTTCTAACAAGTCTATTGTTTCTTAGCCAGCAACGTAGTTATGCAAAGTGCGACATTTGCATAATTTCAACACATTGTTCAAACGTTACGAACCGACCACGAAAACGACCACGAACCGGAAGACGCAGCGTAGGGAGGCCTCCCACTAGATGGACCGACGACATTGTGAGAGTTGCGGGCATCCAGTGGATGCAAAAGGCTGTCGTTCAGTGTGGAGGTTAAAGGGGGAGGCCTATTTTCAGCAGTGGACGTCTTCTGGCTGATGATGATGATGATTCAAACGTTCTTTTGGTAGAAACATACGATTGTCTTGCGTCGAAAGGTTTTTGCTATAAATCTATAGATGTAAATATCAAGATATGCCCATCCCAACATATACTTCAAATATATCACCATCTATCGAAAATACTACGTTGTATTGTTCTTTACTGCGTCGTATTGCTGTCAAGCACGACAACCGCTCACCAGAAATAGCACAAATACGCTGTTAGAGCGCACGACGGAGTCGATTGATTAATGTCCATTGGGCCGGTCCCGGGTATGTCCTAAAACTGCGACCAGAACCACCGGAGGATGGGCAGCAGCGTCCTGTTAGTACACGGTGAACGTACTGCGATCTCCAAGCCGCCTGCCAAGCGTGGGGATTATGGCAACACCCCTCTCTAAGAGGGAGGCCTTGTTCAGCAGTGGACATTTAATGGCTGATGGTGTGGTGTGGTGTGGGCCGGTCCTTATAACACAAGTCAATGTATTAATCTGTTGTCCATGGACAACCCAAAATTGGTTAGTGGTCTCAATTCAATTGAGTGGTCTACTATAACCTTTGATTCGACTAAACTACGGTCGTAATTATATACGTAGGTATCTAAGATTTCACCTGATTACCAGGGTTCTGCCCTACCCCGTTATCGGTAGCGGGGTGAATCGGTTTCCTGGCCGGCGAAGGGCATCGGAGCGTGGTGACCGCTCGACTGCAACGGTTACCTTACTGACTGACCGCCGCCGTCGTTGTCGTCGCATTGTTTTACTTTTTGCTAGACTTACCAACTTATCTGCAGAGTTGAGCGGGGGACTCACCATTGTATTTTCTAAACAAAACTGACAGACACCCGTCGATTTTTTTTTGTGTTTTCATTTGGCCGCCTTCGTAGATAAGTTGGTCGCTAACGGTGGTGATAGATTGGAGTTCATTGCGAATTAATGAGGAGGACAAAAAAGGTGGCCTTCACTAGAGTGCCGAATTTACCATGGTGCAAGCTACACTATAGGTGGCCAAAAGGCTACAGGTGCGTTCTATTAAAAATACGGTACCCTTTGATTATAATTTTGAAAGCCTGTACCCTTAGTCAGGCGCAGAAGCAGGACATTAAGTAGGGTTAGAAATTCTACATGATTTGGCTGTGCCTGATACGGTATCGGTTATCTGGAAGATTTCTCTAATATATTCTCTAGTCAATGGCGGGCACAACCTATCTACAGGTAAAAATATATTAGGATGAGATCGTCACAAAACGTAAAATAGTTAATTGTGTGTTAGAAGACAATATCTATCCGAGCTGGATAAAACACCCAAACGAGTGAACAGTGTCTTCAAGCATTTTCGTATGCAGATTTATTTGGTATTGATTGTTGTAACATGCTACGAATGAATGTCGATTAATTGGCCTTGGTAGAGGCTTTAGTGAAGTGAAGTGGTGCCAGTGAAAAAAGCCCACGATCTCTGCAAAAATGGCTGAAATTTATGAATAGGGTGGAAATTTGACACACAATTTTGTATAACAACGTATAGGTAGTAATTAACTGGGTATAACTATTAGTTATGTGCATAAATTATTCTTGTTGGCGTGCGGTCACTGTTAGCAGCTAAATATAAAGGACAAACACCTCATTTGGGTCAGTAGGAAACTAGAGCTGGAACAGTTAAATTTACAGAACTCCCGAGTCTAATATAAAATGCCTATGGCACTTGAAACATGAAGACGGATTTAACCACATCTTACACATCAAAATCGGTAAAATTAATCAAATATTATTATAGGAGATAATGTAGAAACGAAACATTAAAAATATATAATTTTAATGAAAAATATTACCTACTCTCCTTTTTGGGCAGTAGGGTAAAACAACCTGACTTAACTTTACGGCAAGTTCAGTCCCCTTAGTCCCAGATTTGATAGTGGCGCTTTACTAAAATGTATGGAACAATACGTAAACTATAAAATCTGGGACTAAGGGCACAGTAAACTGGATTCATCCCCTAATTTTCTACCATTAGACGTGGCACAAATATTTCTTTTTTCGTTTTTTAATGGGACTCGCGTAACATATATACAAACAAATCAAAACTACAGTAGAAATCAAAACCTCCTTTTTTGAAGTCGGTGAAAAATAGATGCGATAAAAATATTGTCGATTGAAAAATGCAAGGGGTAAAAATGCTTAGTGATAAATCAGATAAAGTAGGCATTATGTAGATTACCGCAAATTTACCTTCCTTAGTAGGTATAAACCGGTGATCATTTGAGTGCCCACTTCATCGTTTCATCTGCATATAAAGTCTGGGTTCTGGGTACATTGCTCTGACGTGGGGCCACCGCAGATTGACCTCATTGCCTTCAATTCAGTAAGCTGATATGATACCTAACGAATGATAGCATTAACCTTGAGTGAACTGATAGACGATGCAGTTTTGTTTTTTATGTGTGACTAGGTTTTGTCAAAGGCGTCACTCGTGAAGCCAAACAATATTACGCTGAATATTACGCATTACGCTGAGTTGGCACTGGCTTATGACAGAAACTATTATTTTATTTTATTGTGTTTAACTCGCAATGTCTTTTTATCTTTTGTTTCTGTTATAAATGAATATTTTTCTTTCTTTCTTTTATTTCATTTTTTTTTATAATAGGCTTGCGCTTGACCGTCAACTCGCCTGATGTTAAGCGTTGATGCGGTCTACGGTGGAGCACGCTTGCCTAGAAGAAACCGATTCACTCATGATTTGAAGACACCCGGATTGTATCTATCGGGGAACACCCATTCAGGCAGCGCATTCCACAGACTAGCAGTTCGCACAATAAAAGTGGAATCAAAGCGCTTCGTTCGGGTTTTCGGAATACCAACCATAAAGCAGTGTCGATTTTTTGTGCCCGCTCTGGCAGTCCGATAGAAAAATGGGCAGGAAGGAATTAGATCATGAAGATCACACTCTCCGAAATGTATTCGTTTTAAACCCCCGACGCAAAAATATATGTGGCATATGTATCTCTGTCTTTGTTTGAAAGGTGACTTTATAGAGAATGTTCTTAGCTATGATTCAAGAAAATCTGTTCAGCCGTGCTCTTTCATTGTGTTTTAAAAAGGGCTTTCCAGATTTTGGCCCTTACCTGACGTCCTGACGCTTTAGAGTTTAAAACATTATGTTATGTGAATTTTTTGTCTAAATGTCCTCTATCCAAATATATATCAGTCAGTAAACGTCTACTTCTGAACAAAAGCCTCCCCTCTTAGAGAGAGGTGTTGCCATAATCCCCACGCTTGGCAGGCGGCTTAGAGATCGCAGTACGTTCACCGTGTACTAATAGGACGCTGCTGCCCATCCTCCGGTGGTTCTGGTCGCAGTTTTAGGACATACTCGGGTCCATCCAAATATATGAAATTTAATGTGCACCGCGATTTTGTAAAAATATTTTCTGGCGGCGGCCGATGTTAGGGCCACACTACATACAAAAATCTTCAAAGCCCTTTTCAATGTTTACTTGTATTCACATAAGTTCTTTAAATTTTAACTAAATTTAAAACTGTTTTTAGTAGATTTTCTTCGCAAGCAAATGGTAGCGGATTTGTCGTAATTTGACCTCGATATAGTGAAGACGTTTGAATATTAGTCGGGTTATTGATGACGGCGCTATAATAGAAATGTTATTTATGATTACGAAACGCTCAATTGATTGTTTATTAATTTTACTTGCTCAACCGATTCTACTACCTACTTAGGTAGGCTATTAAGTATTTCAAAGATATGTATTTAAAACAATGTATTTAATCACTGTTTTAAACTATCATGGTTGTTCACTAAAGTTACATGATAATATCGGGAGCTCTTGCCACAACCTAACCACGGTAAATATCCCGTAAATAATCATATAACATATTTATGGAAACTGACGTGTTTTTCACACATTTTATTTGTATTACACGGGAATTACTCACGCAACATTAATCCGGTTGCTCCGACTATAGTTTTACGCATTAGGTGATCTTTTTCAAGGTTAATGCGCGCGCGCGACTACGTCTCGCTTTGCACTACGGGCCGACTAATGCGGTTGAAACATAGTCGGAGTAACCGGCGTAATTCCCGTGCAATATAAATAAAACAGTGTATTCAGCTTAGTAATGCCGCTAACATGCTGGGTATACGCTACCAACTGGCAGTGGGCTTAGCATTAATTAATTTAGTTATTATAGGATCGCCTCTGCCCTCCATCTCGCGCGATGATGCGGTCTATGATGTGGACGCTTGAAACCGATTCCTCATGATTTGATGACACCTAGATTGATTGACTGGGGAACATTCTTTCGGCAGCGCATTCTATAGACTATACAGGGTGTAAGGGAAACACTCTCGAAGCCAAAAGAAGGTAATTGTACTCATCATTATGAACCACTTTTTGTATGGGATCAACCCTGAAATCGCGAAAAAAAATCTGCTGTTCCATACATTTTGTCGAGTGTCAATGACCGTTTTCTATAGAACTGCTGATATTTTTGTCGCGATTTCAGGGCTGGTCCCATAGTAAAAGTTGTTCATAATGATGAGTACAATTACCTTCTTTTGGCTTCTAGAGTGTTCCCCTTACACTCCGTATAGCAGCATAGAATTGAATTGTCATTACACCTTCAACGGTCAATTGGCAGTCTGTTTATGTAGCTTGTATTTTGTTTAGTTTGTATTTTGCAAGTTGAAGTGGCAATGGGCAGGCCACATCGCTCGAAGAACCGATAACCGATGGGGAAGAAGGGTTCTGGAGTGGAGACCACAAACTGGAAGACGCAGCGTAGGTAGGCCTCCCACTAGATGGACCGATGATAGTGAGAGTCGCTGGTATCCGGTGGATGCAAAAGGCGGGCTGTCGTTCAGTGTGGAGGTTAAAGGGGCAGGCCTCTGTTCAGCTGTGGAATTCTTCCGGCTGATGATGATGATGATTTTGTTTACTAGTAAAGGCACTTGCCAGTTAAAAAAAACTTTTCAATGAACCTGCTTACTAACTTCTTTGATTGTGCAAATATTTTTATTTTGCTAGCTAATGAAGATAAGATGGTTATCTATATATTCTGACTTCAATACAAATAATGACTTAAAAACAAAATAAAACGTTTCAAAAATTGTTGCAAAAGTATGCATCGGCCGGGAATCGAACCCGGGCCGCCCGCGTGGCAGGCGAGCATTCTACCACTGAACCACCGATGCTTGAGATCAACTGTTAAAATTATGTTTTAGGTGATCATCACCCATCTCTATTCTACTATCATCGTCATACAAGTTATGTATCGCTGAAGTTTTTTTATTTTTACCGCGATAAAAAAAAAGTGATTATAATCAAAATCGGTTTAACTGTTTAGTGATGACAGGGTAACAAACTACGAACACACAAGACAATAACTTTTTCCTCTCACCAGCTCGGAAAGGCTTTCTTTATCGTGTAAAATCTGCGCGCAAAAGTCGTTTCTGGCCGCTATCGTGGAAAGTAAATTCAAAATTTAAACGTGAAGAAATTGTCGAACCTTTAATTTTTTTCAGTTTCCAAACATTTAAATTTCGTCGAATCACCTCAAATAGTTTGGTTCAAGAAAGTCCCTATACAATATTTTCCCCGCTAAGGTGAGATGAAAAGTTGTGTGTTTCGCTCGGCAGCAAAGTTATTCTGCGTCTCGTACCTTTAATAATAATAAATATTTCGGGACATTTTTGCACACACGGTCATCTGACCACAAACTAAGCAAAGCTTGTGATATAAGCTGCCAGAGATTGATATACAGTCTCAATTTATATAGTCAGTCAATATATAGTTTTAAATACATACTTAAAAAGTATTAGCAAACACAAATGTTCATCACATAAATGTTTGTCCTAGGTGGGAATCGAACCCACGCCCCCATGCTCAGAAGGTAGGTTCACTACCAACTAGACCAACGGGCTATCACACGCCTATCACGGCCTCTGCGCTCAGGATTCACTAAAAGTACCTACTCGCGCCATAAAACCAGCCTTGCATAAAAATAACTATTTTCGTTCATACTTTTACTACAATGTAGCAACGGATCGACTTGATAGAGATAGTTGGAGGGCCGAAGAGTGGGTACTCAGATCAGACAAACAAGGCAGATATGGCAAGGTGCCGTTGCGGATGCGAGCACATCAGGCTTGATGCCTTTAGTATGAAAATCAGCCTGCAACCAATCTTGCCGCCCTTTTTGAATGTGAAATTAGTTAGTCCATTGGTGACAATTGAAATCTACAAATTCGATAAAATGTAATAGAATCGATAATACGGAGTACGAATCAAATGACATTGTATCGAATTTATCGATTTGAACTATCAAATTTGTTGATCGATAAAGAATGGGTAGGTACGTTATGCACTGCAGGACTACATACTAATATTGTGGATATTTCACACAAAAAGGAATGCTCCAAGTTGACATGACAATGCGCGTGCGTCAGACTTTGTGAAAAGCGCCAATAGAGAGCTCGTGATCCGCGCAATGGTTTGTAAAGTGGTCGTGACCGGGCGTCGAACCTACGACCACTGCCATGGGAACATTCTAGTAGTTTCGTAAGCACTAGGCTGGACAATACTCTTCGTCTAGATGATGAGTTGAGTGTTAGTGTCAGAATTTTTAGATCGTTTAAAAATGTGCGCAGTTACAGGTATATGGGTTCAATTACCGAGCGCGGCAAGCGAGTTTACGAAAATCTTTAAATGCAGATTTGTTTCATTTCTGATTTAAGATGTCTGGTGAATTAGACATCTCAGTGGACTAATCAAACCAATCTTTCTGGTCCATTTAGTTCATGGTATAATAATATACTCTACCAGGTATAGCGCTCCGAGAAAAAGTGTCACGTGACAATACAGCTGATTTTCTGTATTACCATTAGCGTGAAATTTTATCTCCCCAATCTCCGTATTTACCTGTGGGAAATCCAATAAATCAATGTAGTTTTTTATATAAATAATCTAAATTCGAGCTTAACTTGAATTGCTTTGCTTGCGCGGACAAAACCAATGACAGTTGAAATGCTTTAAGTATTTAATTTAATAGATTATTAGCTATTTTGTTTCCCAATATCTGTGTTTGTTGCAATAAAGTGGCAACTGGACAGTGACGTAATTGAGTGTCAACTCCCAGAGCGCTAGTTTTTTTCTTGAATCATGATTTAGTTCATCCTACGAGCGCTACACTACCGTCTATTTTAAAGCCAGCGCTAATGCACTAGAAGCAAATTAAATGCAATGAAATTCAAGAAGTACTAGAGCTTCCAAGCTGAAGGCTGCATTAAAATGGAGAAGCCGATGGAACACTCGCGTAGGGTTGCCACATTGAGGAAAAAAATAGGATTTTTTTCTACATTTTTCGTGTTTAAATGTCTTCATGTTTCTCCCATTTATTTTTATTTTATTTTATCTTTATTTTAGAACAACAGCACACAAATATAAACAATAATTATAATAAAAAAAAAAGTACAACCTCTAACAGGTCTATAATAGTGGTAGTAACAATGTCGTGGAAAATCATTACTAAAAAAACATAAATAATATTGTAAACTAAGCGCTAAAGAGCTAAGCTTGAATAAGTTTATAAAAAGGTAGGTAATTAACAAAATTAAGCACATTTATATTTATTTAGCATATAAAACAAATACTAGTTGTAATTTAAAGTTGGGTATCAAATATCTGCAGGTAATAATAAGCAGGTAAAATAAAGTTGCTAAGTGTGCTACTGCTACAGTTTCATACTAAAGCAAACCTCAAAAGCTACAGAAAATAAACAAATTGATCCGAACGTTTCTCCAATTTATCACTAACTCCCCAGCGCCAACCCTGCCTATAATCCTCTAAGTAACTCGGGAAGGCTTCAGCGCGACCTAGTTTTCGGAAACGGAGGAAATATTACCGGCGTTTTATATTTTTACTTAGTAGCCGGGTATATACAGAATAGATAGTAGTAGAGGGGCTTGGGGGGAATGCGGAAGGAGGGAGGGAAGTTGTGAAGGCTGAAGCTGTCGAAGTTCAGATTATAAAATGTCAGAGGGAGACGTTTGAAGCAATATTTAATTTAAGTGATTTTTTTTCTTGCTATAATATAGATAGATAGAAACTCATTTTTGTGTACACCAGAAATAAAAATTACATACAGATAGTAAACATTTACGAGCAATAGAGCAAATATAGAGCAAATTCATTCGTTCTATGGTAGTAGTTCCTAGCTTGAAAGCTTGAAAAAAAATTGCTCCGGCTACGAAACCGGGGCTCCGTAATCAGTTTCGAACGGAGACATTTTATGTTTCGAGTGAAACCAACGAAACCTGTGGTAATCCTAATAATACGATACTATGGTTACCACAAGATTAACGAAAATATGGTTTAAATAGCAACAAAAAGATTCGGTGGCAAAATTGGAGTTCTAAGTTTCCGCAATTATTTTTCGTTTTCTGTTCGCTGTTGACATCCTATGCAATTAACTTGACTATAACTTGACTTGAATATAGGATCTATATAAGAAATTGTTTAAAATGTATATGTACTATTGTAAATAAAATTATTTTATGCCCAATGAGGGTGGGTAGACTGATAAAAAAAATGTTGCACCAACATCTAGCATGATAATAATGTGATAACCATCCACCCATAGTTGGGTGTAATGTAATGTTGATCAATAAATGTTTTCTGATTCTGATTTTGAACAGCATCTTTACAATTCTCAAGAAGCAATCATTTCATGCAAATCGTGGAGTTGTTGAAATTCCCCGCACCATGCCCATTTTTCTGATTTTACTCAAATGTCTACGTAATGATTTCGCAATTAAACGCAATAATTTATCACAAGTGTTAAGGGTCTTTCCAGCTCAGTTCTGAAATCCAGTTTGCGTCAAGATGTCTATCTGTCTTCTCCTAGTCTGTGAGAAAGGTCGAGTGCTGCTCTGGACGGCTCGTCCAAGGGTTTATGTTCTACGTTAACACTCACTGTTCTGACGTTTTAGTGCTCGTTTTGAGCTGGCGTAGTTTCAGGGCTTCTTTGTATTCTGCGGGTTTAGTGGAAGCTTTTTAATACAATGTAGCTGTGAATTTTAAGTTGCAGACCCCTGATTATACTCGTAATTTAGACTTTCAACTTTTACGGTGTCTTGTTTATTTTATACTAAACCCCATATTTTTAGTCGTTTCTTCACCCCTAAGTGCTGTGGAATGCGCTGCCTGAATGGGTGTTCCCCGATAGATACAATCTGGGTGTTTTCAAATCACGAGTGAATCGGTTTTTTCTAGGCAAGCGTGCTCCACCGTAGACCGCATCATCGCTTAACATCAGGCGAGTTGGCGGTCAAGCGCAAGCCTATTATTTATATTAAAAAAATAAGTTTCTATAAGTCGTGTTTTGGCATTTTAAGTCGATAAATAAGGTAACTTTAAGGTTCCTCTCCCCCCCTTATTGAGGTTACCTAAATAAAGGATGTTTATAGACCATATAGATCTGATCCATATAGTTTATAGATCTGACGATGTCGTCTGAGGCGTAATGTCTAACTTTGTCCTCATTTGAGGTGGACTGAGGGAAACTTTGAGACTCTTGAGAGACGACTAACAATGCCAAACATAATGACTTCTTTACCTAAATAAAGGATGTTTATAGACCATATAGATCTGATCTATATAGTTTATAGATCTGACGATGTCGTCTGAGGCGTAATATCTAACTTTGTCCTCATTTGAGGTGGACTGAGGGAAACCTTGAGACTCTTGAGCCAACAACAATGCCAAACATAATGACTTCAGGAGGACCAACAAAGGGGGGATCCTAGAAAAGTGAGTGCTTCAGGGGCACTTATAAATATGGGAGTAAGGGTTATAGTCGAGGTGACGTCGCCGTGGCTGCGTACAAGTGGCTGTGGAAAAGTATTTTTTTTGCGGTTTACTGTTGATTCAAAATTGTCCCAGTGCCTCGACTATTCTTAATTCTAGTAAATGACGCGACGTACAATGAGTTATCTTCGAGAGATATCCAGCATTTGGGTGCAGCCAGGTTATGTGGGATTATACACACTAAACCCCCTCGGTGACCAGCCTTAATTCTTGACAAGACAGGTCCGGGATTTCAGAGGAACGCACCGGAGCCCTCAGCACTGCGCTACGGCTCCGCCCCGAGACAACATCGTTGTCTCGGCTCCTGCGCCCACGACAAAGTCGGTCACAACAAAGTTGTCCTCTCCCGGGGCTAGCTTGGATGGTCAGAGCCCCAATTTCGACCATCCCGAGCCCAGAGATCCCTTTAGTAGCCTATTGATACCGGTATCGTTTTGTATTGCCCAGACTCCAGGGCTAAAATTTAGAGCCTAGCGTAAGCCAAGTCACTTTTCCATGGCCTCAACTCTCTATTCTGCATTGGGACCTAGCTTCCTAGGTAAATGTCTCAGTTTTCTTTCTACTTTTTTTTACCCAAGTAGGTTGATATTGAAGCTTATTACTAAGTTTTAATCTTGAATTAAAGAAAAAACTATTATTGGTAATTTGTACGAAGTTCAGACGAAAGTTCTCGTAGAGACTTTGCAGTACGTGTGGTTTGACTCAAGTACGGAGATTGACAATGCTCTTCTAACAGTATGTACACCTATACGCGTATTCCCTCACAGTTAACCTATTTCTTTCTCTATTGCTTACAAGAGACATTTTTTCAGCGTATTCTCCGAGTCGAGGCCCTTCCGGCCGATCTTGAGATGTGTCATAACTTTTTGTCCTTTAGAAAGTGGAGTCATCAGTAATATGTCAGTCGACGCGAGCAGAAATACTTGAGAAGATCGAAACCCACAGGAGTTCGGTAACAATTTTTGGCAAAGATTTGTATAGAATTTAGATCTGTAGAATCGTTATTTTTTCTTTAGTTATAGTCAATACATATTATTTATTTTTTAATGTTTACTAGATGATGTTCCATATTCAAATCCTGCTGGTCGCTGATTTTAAGAGGTGATGACTGATGATATAATTTCAGCAAAGACAAAAATCTGTGGGTCAGGTCTGTCCTTGGATGAGTGATAACTAGAGGTTTTTATAACGTTACTCTCGCATTTCGAAAAGGCCGAGTCACGTTCGATCTTTACCTTTGCAGGTATGAAGCTCAGCGGAAGACCAAGCATTGTGGCTCGGCATGACGGCCTCAGCTCACAGCCCGTGGTCAATAAAAAAAGTAGACCATATTACAGGCATTCGGTCACTCTCCGTCTCATAACGACAACATGGAGATGGTTAAATTACAAGACTTTAAAATGGCAAGGCCTGCCATTTTAAAGTCTTCGTGGGAATTATGGTAACCCATGGTAAGGCCTATTTTCAGCAGTGGACGTCTTCTGGCTGATGATGATGAAAATGGCAGGGTCGTTAAACCAGGCAATCTCAAAACTAGCTTCAGCTATTCAGCTTACACCACAAAAAAGCATTAAAGACCAAAGATCTTGGTGTCTTCAAAGCACGAGTGAATTGGTTTCTTCTAGGCAAGCGCGCTCCACCGTAGACCGCATCATCGCTTTACATCAGGCGAGATGGGGTCAAACGCAAGCCTATAATTGAATTTAAAAAAAAGGAATCGGAGGAATTTTGTTGCAAGCTCCAATAAACATTGAAGCGCGGTGCCAGTCTGTCCTTGCGGTCCAGAATTCTTCCCACGTCCGTCCCGCGAGCTTTTTGTGTGAATTTATTCTTGCTATAGTTCTTTGTCAGTACTCAGTAGGAACGTGGAATTTGCAGTTCTTTACCGAGTAGACAAAGGGTTTGTTTATGAGAAAGGATTGCATGGCTTGTTTAACTGCTAAACTCTTGGTTTGTTCCACTTTGGTCCACCAAATGCCCACTCTTGTTTTTGTCCTTTGGCTAGTATGCTTTATGAGGACGGACTTATTGTTATTTTTATCTTGAAAAATGTGGGAAAACTGGAAAATGGTGAGAAAAATTCAAAAGGTGACAAAAATTCAAAATTCAAAAGTCCAATATTTAAAAATTCCTTAAATATTAAGCAATCGAAACGAAACAGTATTTAGGTAGAGTTTGATTCTACATCGATGATAGGCAATTTTTTTTCTGTACTTTCTAACTTGGCCATAGTTTATAGGGTACCATACCCAAGGGCTGACAAGAAACCCAAATTTATACTAAGCCTACGTTTGTCTATCTGTTTGTTTGTTCTATCTTTACCGGCTGTACCTCTAACAATAACAGATATCCAGTTGAAATTTTCACATTACATTTAATGTTACGGCGGATGAACTAAGAAATATATACTAAAATCAAAAAGGTAAAAATAAAGGACCCTGTACAACAAACGTATTTTTACCGTGTTTTGCCTTTTTCTTGTGTAAAAACGGTAATACGTACAAGCATCCAACTTGGTTGGCATGATTATAAGTAAAACATCAAATAATGTACATACCAAGTGCGAGTCGAACGCGTGCTAAAGATCCCGAACTAAATGAAAGAAAACACTACTTATTTCGTCATGCAGCCTTATCAATATAAACTATCTCTTCTTGGCAACCTTAAAAAGTAAGGTTTTAAGTAACGTAAGGGGGACGTAAAGTTTTTGTTACTTAAGGTTTTTGAATGGACGCATTTAGCGCTCTACTAAAGTGAAATATTGAAAGAAAATGTTTTCATACAGTTTTTGACATTGTTATTGTGAAACGTTCACCAAGTGAAGCTTGGTGAAGTTCTACCTAGCAGTGGGTAGGAGTTTCAAAAGAAAGAGTTTAAGATAGTATAAGTTAAGATTTAATCAAGTAAGAATGAATTTACAGGAGACTGAGGGTCGTGTGAACTCGGAAGGTGATGGCGATAAAAAAACGTGTTGGTCCCTTGTTTTGAGACTTAGCTTGAAGAGCTGGGGCGCCGATCGCCGCGTGGCTCGACGCGGCTCGTGGCACGTAGGATGTCAGCAGGCAGCGCAGCGACGAGAGGCTTCGTGAGCTTTTCAGGCGTGACCGGAGTGCGGTCTGCGCGTAGTAGTTCCAGCAGTTTGTGCGTGGCCGGAGTACGACCGACGTAGTAGTAGGGAAGTAGATGTAGCGTCACGTCAGCGTGGCGACTCGTACGTGGTCGGAGAATTGACGTAGAGGGTAGGAGCCTGAAATGCGTCGAAGAAACTACGCATGAGGATCAGTACTCAAGAGCCGCACGGCCACGTCGTGTGAGATCCCGAAGATAACGGCAGATCGGAGTAGGTCCCGTCTCACATGACGTGGTACCGGCGTTAAAACACAGTTTTTGATCGGAAGGATCCAAGATTACAGAATGCTTTAAGAGCTTAGAACACAATTATATTATAATGTAAGTACGGCGCGCGTCCACATCCGCAGATAGTACGGATACGAAACGCACTTGCACTGCGTTTTAGAACACAAGTGGCCTGATGATAATTCAATTGACAAATAACGATTAGCATTATTTGTCGAGACAGATTTCACAATTAACACATTTAAAAGGCTTTTCACGTAAACTTACCCGATTGAAGACGGGCTAACCAGTTGATTGTAAGATTTGATTGTAAGGTTAAGTTCTGAGCGACTTTTTCACTGTAGTCAACTGCGCGTATGACCCAGTTTTTATTTCGAGTCCTATATATAGCCTATTCCTTCTAGAAAGAATTCGATATTTATGTACCCGAATCTTTTTAAAATGTAGTTTTTTACACAATTTCCTTTGTCTTAGAACAAAATTGTTTTTTGCATAGCGGAATGAAACTGACTGACATTACGTCAGTCACCTTCATTCTGTCAACAATGTTTATGTCATAGTAGTGACCTTTTTTATTCGTTAAGTTTGGCTTCTAGCGTATGTGCCATTTGCCATGAATTTGGGAGTAGGTAACGATCATGGAACGTTACATACCCCCTTTTTCAGTTAAGAATTTTTGCTCAAGAAAATTCGCTGACCTCTCTAGCATCCTAGTTATAATTTACACCTTCCCCGTCCAGGGTTGAGTCTAATATGTTAACATTAAGTAGGCTCGAGTGTAAAATTAATTTAATCAGGATGCTATGGTCTGAAGTTCCCAATAAGACTTGTGGCGTACTGTGAAGAGTCCGGTATCGCTGTATAAATGCTTTAGTGGCACCTATACAGACGGCAAGAATACCGGTGGGTTCTCCATTTTGCTGTTAAGAATGTTAGATACTATACTTAAAAGCAGCAAAATAAAAGAAAAGCTAACAAAATAAGGAACTATTTTGCTAGTTAGTACGTCAAAGAGAGTAAGTAGTGGTATTCAAGTGTAGGACCAAGAGATTGTAGGTAGCGATTGTAGTCTAGGTGACTAGTGAAGTTATTAAGGTATCGATAGAGTTAACTATAAGTAAACTTTAAGTGTTTAGTTTGCTATAGCTATATTGACGACTGACTTGAATTACCTAGTATACAAAAGATTATTTTAATTAATATTCGTGTTTTGGGCTTTTTTTTATGGAGTTCACGAGCACCGCTCCTAGCAATTTAGAGGCTTTTTTTTAAAGAGTTTGCAATAACCGCTCTTAGTGTGAAGGCTTTCAGTTTTAGAGTACACTAACCGCCCTATTTCTGATATTAATAGACATACATAAATAGATATTATACGATATATGTAAATAAAAATATTTCTAAGTTTTTTTTTCAAGTCAGGTATTTTTTAATTTTTAGATGTTAATATCAAGTTTTAGATGCTAGATTAATTAGATTTTCTTCAGAGGGAAGCTATAGTGGTAAAATATTTTTTAGTTTTTAGTAAAGTTGAAGGTATTTATTTTTCTTTTAAAAGTTTTATAGTGAAAGATGGTTCTGCGAGTCATTTTAACGAGTGATATTGTCAGGTACGAGTAAATTTTAAGTATGCTAACTAAGTATGCGATAAAAATTATAAGTGGGGTAAGCCATTTTATATTCCTACGCCAAAAGAAGTTAGATTTTAGTTTTTAGAGAGATATCCGTCAAAGAGAGTTTTGATCTGGATTTTTAGAGAGATATCGGGTGAGTTGCCGTGAGAGCAAGTTTTACATATACAAGTTAGATGTTCCGAGTGTAGGTTGGGTGGTAAGTTTTGGTAAATAAGTTTGAGTTTAAAGAACAAGTGAGTTTAAGATAGTGCGAGTATAAAAGTACTGAAAGATTTTAATTCTACTATAATAATAAAAAATTCGAGTTAAAAAAATATTATAGTGCGTTTAAGACGCGGACAGAAGGCGTTACTTCTGTAGGTGTAACCTTTGTCTTCCTTAGTCGCCTCTTACGACATGCATGGAGACTACAGCTGGGTATTCTAACAAATAAGCTCCCGCACCAGCACAGGGCGGTTTTTACCATACAACCTACAGACGGACACAAGGTTACAGAGAAGGAGCCGTGAATATACCACGCCAGAGAGATCAACACTTTTTTATCCACCTTCCTGCTTAATACCTGGGCGCCACTGAAACGTTCACCAAGTGAAGCTTGGTGAAGTTCTACCTAGCAGTGGGTAGGAGTTTCAAAAGAAAGAGTTTAAGATAGTATAAGTTAAGATTTAATCAAGTAAGAATGAATTTACAGGAGACTGAGGGTCGTGTGAACTCGGAAGGTGATGGCGATAAAAAAACGTGTTGGTCCCTTGTTTTGAGACTTAGCTTGAAGAGCTGGGGCGCCGATCGCCGCGTGGCTCGACGCGGCTCGTGGCACGTAGGATGTCAGCAGGCAGCGCAGCGACGAGAGGCTTCGTGAGCTTTTCAGGCGTGACCGGAGTGCGGTCTGCGCGTAGTAGTTCCAGCAGTTTGTGCGTGGCCGGAGTACGACCGACGTAGTAGTAGGGAAGTAGATGTAGCGTCACGTCAGCGTGGCGACTCGTACGTGGTCGGAGAATTGACGTAGAGGGTAGGAGCCTGAAATGCGTCGAAGAAACTACGCATGAGGATCAGTACTCAAGAGCCGCACGGCCACGTCGTGTGAGATCCCGAAGATAACGGCAGATCGGAGTAGGTCCCGTCTCACATGACGTGGTACCGGCGTTAAAACACAGTTTTTGATCGGAAGGATCCAAGATTACAGAATGCTTTAAGAGCTTAGAACACAATTATATTATAATGTAAGTACGGCGCGCGTCCACATCCGCAGATAGTACGGATACGAAACGCACTTGCACTGCGTTTTAGAACACAAGTGGCCTGATGATAATTCAATTGACAAATAACGATTAGCATTATTTGTCGAGACAGATTTCACAATTAACACATTTAAAAGGCTTTTCACGTAAACTTACCCGATTGAAGACGGGCTAACCAGTTGATTGTAAGATTTGATTGTAAGGTTAAGTTCTGAGCGACTTTTTCACTGTAGTCAACTGCGCGTATGACCCAGTTTTTATTTCGAGTCCTATATATAGCCTATTCCTTCTAGAAAGAATTCGATATTTATGTACCCGAATCTTTTTAAAATGTAGTTTTTTACACAATTTCCTTTGTCTTAGAACAAAATTGTTTTTTGCATAGCGGAATGAAACTGACTGACATTACGTCAGTCACCTTCATTCTGTCAACAATGTTTATGTCATAGTAGTGACCTTTTTTATTCGTTAAGTTTGGCTTCTAGCGTATGTGCCATTTGCCATGAATTTGGGAGTAGGTAACGATCATGGAACGTTACAATTGAGCTAAAAAAAACTTGAACCGGCGAAAAAACTTAAATAGGTGGCAACCCCCAGTAACAAAAGTTTTATAGTAAAACCGTTTGGCATACGGTAACGATCATCCAAAGGTTAGTCGGCCTGAACGTTGCTTAATTTCGGTTGCCTGTAAAAATCGTGCCACAAAAAGTAATTTGCAAAAAACTAACAAAAGAAACAACTTGCCGATTTTTTGCTTCAAATAGTTTTTTTAGAAGTCAGCGAAAGTAGAGTTTAATTGCTTTACGCGGAACAATTTTCTAGCGAAATTTCGCGCATCAAAAATTTGTAATTGTTCAACTTTCACGAAAATTCTACGTTTTAGAAAGAAAAATACAGGGTTACTCGGAACAGTGATACTAAGCCAAAAGGATGTTATTGCACATATCATTATGAACGTTTACATTGGCTATTCCATACACTTCTAATGTGAATGACATTTATATATTGAGCTCATGATTTTTTCGCGATTTCAAGACGTAAAAAAATATATATAGGTAAACGTGTTCATAATGATGAGCACAAAGATCTCCTTTCGGCTTAGTACCATATTTACGATCTTTCCTCGTAACCTTGTTTAGTGACTACTTTGTGCGTTTTGGTTCTCTACTGCATCTTAGCAGCCTATGTTTACGATCAATTGTTTCCTCGAAGCACAAACGTAATCTATGCGAAACACGTAAGTGGGTTCGCCTGATTGATAGGTGAACCACTTATCGTATTTCGCATAGAATCACAGGCGTCTGAGCGCCTTGAGCTGGAGTCAAGTGCATGGCCTGGCTCGAGAGATGGATGAATTGATGAGCCTTTGAGATATTTAATGCGCAGTATATAAGAATAAGATATATTTATTTCCAAAAAACAAAAACAATGGACATAATATACTATAAGAAACATAAGGAGACAGTGTTTGGCATTAGGGGTACGCTCAGCGCTGTACTGCGAGGTCCCGAAGGGTCACGCAGGCAGGGCTGGTTTTCGGCATACCCCTTTGCTCAGAAAAAGATGGTAGGTGAGCATTAGGCGACGGCATTTATATCCTGTCTATGCAGGGTTAATAACAATGGCGGTACTAAGCCGATAGACAAAGTTTATTGACAAAGGACCTATATACCCGTATATAATTATATATATGTATCATATACAGAGATAATATTTATATCCCGGAAAAAAATCGGTTCCTCAGAGAATATTCAGGTGGTTAAAACCGCGGGGTGCAGATAGTCTAAAATAAATTGCTCTTGCTTTATTCCCATTAATATATACGTAATATGATTGCCCTATTATCATCGAGATACATATCATATAGGATACTATATAGAAATTTTATCTCGATGCCTATTCTATAGATACAGTTTGGCACTATTATTCCAAATGATTTAAAATTCATCACAACTATAGTTGTTTTATATAAGTCTATTCAGTATCTCTTTAATTTGTTGCAGGTATAATCTACAAACTATCGATATCAAGAACGTAACGCCACGCATCTCTACCGGCTGCATTATCAACTAGTGTTGTCCACCGCACGATAAAATCATCGATTATTTATACTTACGATTACGATTGCTTTACCCAATCGAGTTGACGTAACATCTTCGTAATTATGTAGCAAGATTTATAATCCGATGTTAGCTAAGCTAACCACTTAAGGTC
Organism: Agriopis marginaria; assembly: GCA_932305915.1. Lineage (NCBI taxonomy): Eukaryota > Metazoa > Arthropoda > Insecta > Lepidoptera > Geometridae > Agriopis > Agriopis marginaria. The sequence continues at coordinate 2,704,186 of OW029919.1, forward strand.
TCTTCAGACTAAGCTATATAAAATATCGCATCAAAGTTTCATAGTTTTCTCTACTCACTCTCTCGCACTGCTCGGCTTGCCCGTCTCGCTATAGATATGAATAACTACTACTTCAAAACAGTATAATATCATCTTTTTACGCTACGATATTGCTTTCATCAAAGACAATATAATCATTTAAGCCCACGTAAAGTCAAAATTTACTTTTGCACGAGTAAGCCACGTCAGTTGCGGCGGGGGGAGAATCGAATGGCTCTTGTGATTGGAGACACAAAAGTTTCTATAAAATTCATACAATTCGCACGGATTGGCCCGCTCGAAAAAGATAATGCTGAAAATTTTGAATAATTTCATCGCGGGGAAGACTAGCTGTCAAATGGTTATAATATCGTCATTGGCTTTCATATTTTATATCGCGGAGCAGACCACAAAGAGGCAATGCGGAAGAACTATCAAGCTTTGATGCGGTGTAGTCTAAAGAGGCCTATAGAAAAGTATTTTATTGTGGTCACATATAAAGTTAATGCATAGTAACTTTGTAACTTACGAAATAACCAGGAAAGTGTAAATTAATTTGTCAGAGTACTACCATTATACCAACAAAGTACATAGGTTTCCTTATTGTGTCTATTTGAAAGAGAAAATTTATGGTTGCCATGCGCAATATTTTTCCGGGTGATCTTATAACATCATCATCATTAACATTTATCATTTTAAGGTGGTTCGATTTGCCTATGGCGGGAAATTCAAATTTTAAACAGTTTTTTGGTCCTAGTAGCCAGGCCAGGTAATTATTTTTAAATAACACAGTGTTCGCGCAAAATGTTGGCTGTTCTTTACATTATAATGTACAATTATTTAACAGTAACGCACCATATATGCACGCTATATACGCACTTACATTTGTGAATAAACCGTTTGAAACAGCAAAAATTTGTTTATTCACAAATGTAAGTAATAATGGGCATTAGAGATAAATAGCTTTACATGATTTTGTAAAGAATAATAATCAATCTGCGCAAACATCATGGTTGTTTACAATAATTACCCGGCCTAGCTACAAGGACAAGAAAACTGTTTGAAATTTGAATTTCCCGCCATTTGTGCAACGAACCACCTTAACTAGTTCTGTCTCGCGTATTTACAAGAGATTTTGATCACATATTTTTTTTAATTCATATTACACGGGAATTACTCACGTAAGATTACGTGAGTAATTCCCGTGTAATATAAATAAAATGTGTGAAAACCACGTCAGTTTGAATAGTATTATTTTTTTATTAATAATAGGCATGCTTTTTAATTTAATGTTTTATTTTTAGGTTATCGTACACGTATAGTAATTTTGAGATAAAACATTAATTAATATGAAACATAGAATTTATAAGCTATCTGATCGACAAATTAAATCAAAAGCTAACCGTTTAGCCGTTACAGAGTTGAATAAAAATAAACCTAGAAGTTTAAAATAATAGCTTATGTAAATGTAATAGGATTTAAGAGCAACCAACTCTCAAATTTGTACACTCTTGTGGTAACATGTTGACCGAAAAAATATTTTAAGAACTTCACCTGCACACAATACATGTTTGGACAAATTAACGTATATTACAATATAAAATATCTTTATCTATCTTTATCTAAATAGGACAGTTTTTTGTTTATTTCGCTCCTCAATGATCCATTACACATTTTAGCTAATTTAGTGCTAAATTAATAACTTACAACTATCAAAATTTTAATTTTACTAAAAATGTCATTGGTTTTGACATTTCGTGTCCTGGTTTTAAATAAAAAAAACAATACATCAATGCATCAACCCTACACGGAGTGCCTCAGGGAGACGTTAGTGGTCCTCCATTTTGCAACGCAAGCCTTTGATTTGCGAGCTCTCTTTGTCAGGACGTTCTGTAGTAAAGTATTATATTTTGTTCAATAGGTTTATAGAGTTCATTGTGCAGTGGTTTTATATTCAATATTTTTACGAGTATGAGATAGTTAGAGATCTTTGAGATAATATAAAATAAAAGTTATGCAATACCGAGCGAAAGCCGAAATAAAGATTGTTTTTCTTTGTATGGATTGTAAATTTATAACGTAGCTAGCGGTCCGCCCCGGCTCCGCACGGGTATAGTTATATAGCCTATTAAAATAGCCTATATTAATCAGTGATAATGTAGCATTCAAATGGTGAAAGAATTTTTAAAATCGGTCCAGTACTTTTTGAGTCAATTCGTTACAAACATACTTACATACAAATCTTTCCTCTTTATAATATTAGTATAGATAATACATATCGAAAATATCATGGAAATTAGGATAATCATTGATTTTTATTCAAGGTCTCGTTGTAGTTCAAGGTTATCAAGCACCCTCCCTTCGATAGAATTGGGGCGAAGGGGCGGTAGGAATTTACTGCATAATTACTGCTGACATTTAATTTTGGGTTTGGTCTACAGGCTAAACAAAAAAATATGTTATCGATCTCTAAGAAAAACTACAACAACCAACTACTGGCACTGTGTAGATATCATCATCATCCACAGCCTTCGTTATCCCACTGCTGGGTATAGGCCTCTCTCTTGCTATGCCATCTGCCTCGGTCCTGTGCTACCTGTGCTAATCAAGTTGAGGTTCGACCCGTGCTAGTAACAATATCGTCAACCCATCTTGCAGCTGGACGACCAACGATATCATCATCATCATAACTCTATCTTAGTCCACTGCTGGGCATAAACGTCTCCCAATCCCAGGGCACGCCACTCATCCTGACCAGGCAGCTGGGAGTAGCTGGAAGCGAAAAACCGAAAGCATGGTTTAGCGGCATGCCTTGGAAGAGGACATGCATTACTTGCTAGAAAATGTGCAAACAAATAATATGACCGACCTTTAATGCAAGATATTCAACCTGATACAAATATCTGGAAATCTATTGAATCTATCGCTACCATTATCGAGTAGAACGAAGCCAATGACACAATCCCATTCAGCCTAACAACTAGCAAGTCTAACCAGCTACCACGCGAAGCGGTTGACATCTAAAATTTATTAATACTAAGCCGGGATATACACCAGCTGCATATTGCAATGCAGGGAGCCCTGAGCCAGCCAGTCGCCGTGCATTGGCTGAGCGGAGAACACGTGTGCCGCCGCCTTTACAAAAAAAACGTTGACCTGTCAATACCCGGTAGTGACCGTAGTGACTTGAAAAATTGAATGACAACAAACATCGATATCAATTAACATAGTGCACTGCAATAGTGTTTCAATTTCGAATCCAACTTTTTAATTTTGTGTTGAGTGTTAGTAAACAGTGTATTTAAAATTAGTTCTGCTTATTTTTAACGTCGTTTATGTAGTTTACTTTCCGTTGCAGTAGAAATGAACTTAGATGCGTTTTTAATTTTAATTTTGTATCAATAGTTCTGGTTGTGTGACGGATGAAGTGTTTGTGAAGTGATGTGAACAAAGTTTGGATATCTGCCACAATGTTTGGAGTTTTCATTCGAAGGTGGAAACCTAAAAGGTCAGCTATGCTTATTTTTATGCAGTTTTTTCGTTGTAATATTACTAAAGGTATAAATAAAGTTATCTTCTAATTTAATATGGCTACCAACAAGTTTTTTATTTAATTCCGTTCAATAAATTGTTTATATAAAGTGTTTTAATATCGATATAGATTAGCTGTTAAAATTTGCAAGTTGAAGTGGCAATAGGCAGGCCACATCGCTCGAAGAATCGATAGCCGATGGGGAAGAAAGGTTCTGGAGTGGAGACCACGAACCGGAAGACGCAGCGTAGGGAGGCCTCCCACTAGATGGACCGACGACATTGTGAGAGTCGCGGGCATCCAGTGGATGCAAAAGGCAGGCTGTCGTTCAGTGTGGAGGTTAAAGGGGGAGGCCTATGTTCAGCAGTGGACGTCTTCTGGCTGATGATGATGATGATAGGTTACATGTTATTCTTATTTGATTATATAGTTTTAGTGTCTAACCACTTTTTTGGCGAATGTTGTATACGCCTGTAAAAGGTGTTCATATCAGATCTATGTATGTATAAATTTTTTGTATTTTTTAAGAATGTGTAATATGTTCACTGTTGGCGTATCTCTATAAATAAATAAATAAATACATCGATATTAAACACTATATAGGTATAGGCTACGTCAAATTTCATAAACTACCTACCTATGTAAGTATATAGATGTAAGTTGTGTGGGTTGCTCATAAAACTTCTAAATTAGGACGAACTTATTTGCATACTACTTACGCAATTTGGACGTGCATTCCAACTAAAGCGAAAGTTTAATTCACTGATTTTGCTTGAATTATGTGAATGAAACGAAATGGCCGTTTGCCAATAATCGCAAATTAAAATAAATCCTTATTATGCTATGATACAGAGCAAGAGAATCACGTAACAGCGCCCTTATTATAGAAGTTTGATCGTGATCGAGATTGCATGCCGTCCCGTTCACATCTATTTACTCGCACCACGTGCGAAAGTGAGATGGCACGCGATCACGATCACGATCCGAATCATCCATAATAAGGCATCTGGTCGTTATACAATATTATACATAATATAAGTACTACTACTCTATCTGTTATTGTCAATAAATTAAACTCTCATGCGCATCTTATTTTCAAGTTACTTAAATAAAAGTAAACTATCGGTATTGATAAGTAAGTAGGTATTGTGAAACAGATATTGTATTTTTTGTTTATAACATATTTTATCGATAACATTGCAAAATAAAATTTTGCTCATCTCTACAATCTATAATTTAATAACTGAAGATCTCTCCCGATCTTAGGTATTTAAAAATTATCATAAACTTGTGGTGGATTATTTACGTATTTTAAAAGTAGCTAATTAAAATAATTTCGAGTATTATTTTGACTTCTAAGCGAGTTATTAGGATAATAACTTTCAGTTGCTATTACTTTGATTTTTATTATACCATTTACGAACTATGTAAACTCCGTACAAATTTTAATTGTTTAAGGGCCTCGTTCATCATCTCAAAGTAAAGATACAAGTAAGCTACTCGGCGATTAAAGTGGCAATTATCGGTATTATTAGTTTCATAATGTCCGAGTAGCGCTACTCGCCACATAAACTGGCATGTAACTTACTTGTTACTTCATCTGCCCACTAGCGGAGTTAACCGGCGAGTAAGGCATCATAAACTTGTGACGTGTATTGTTTTCGTAAGTAATTCGCCAAGAATTTGTCAAAAACGGATTTGTGCGAATTAATTAAAGACCACGTAGAAGAATTAGCACGTCTTTCACCACGAAGAGTTCCGAGAATCTGTGTTTTTAAAGTTCGTGTTTATCATTTTATCGATCTTGATGAACAAGACTTTTTCGCTAGATTTCGACTATCTAAAAATGGTGCAAAACTAGTATATGTCCAAATTTTTTTTTCTGCAAATTTCCTTTTAAAAAAATTAACAAAACAAATTAAATCACACGCTTCATGCACGCTTCAGTTTCTTCTCACGGCACGTCAGCCGTCCGTCAAACTTGTCAAACGTCAAAAAATCTTTTAGACTTTTGACATTTGTGACAGTAGTGACAACTAAATTAGAACGAACGATGAACATTTTCATACATTCATTCGGCTAACCAGGACGTAGTTACTCGGAGCTATGTTTTCATTGGTGAAACTGACAAAAGTTACTTCGGACTTTTACTCGCCGAGTAGCACTACTCGGAAAGTATCTAATCAACACTTTACTTTGAGATGATGAAAGAGGCACTAAATGTTTTAATTTTAAATGTTATATTTTTATTAGCTTTTAATTAAGTAATTGCGGAAATTAATATTGGATTGTCTGATTTTAAACTGTATTTTCAAGTCTCTAGCCTATTGGGAAGATACCTATTAATTTTGAAAATGGTTCTGGACAGACAAACATCAACAAAAAAGCAAGTTAACAGAAACGTGATAAAAACGGCACTTATTAGCGAAAAAATAACTTTATATGAATTGTTATAGGTAATTTAGAATATTTATTTCTTTAAATCTACTCCTAATAAAATAAAAGATATATAAATTTATTTATGAACAAATTATAGAACTGGAACTTAAAAAAACAGAAAATTAGTGAAAACATAAAATATAAACAACTAAAAACTACTTGAAAAAATACAAACTAATACTAATATATAAAACTAAACTAATTTAATAAACCGTTGCCATCAGGCATCGTACCCAAAATGCTGGCTGCATTGCCGCGTTGAATTGCAATGCTCATACGCTGTGCAAGATATCGGCCAGCATAAAATAAAATAATTTGTATTATTCTTAAGAGTTCTTTGTTGCATAAAACACTGTTTGACTGCTTCTGTTGCATTATTATCTGAATGAGGTTGAATTCGAAAAAGTTTTAATGCCATATCCAACCACTCAAAATATTTGTAATACCATTAAAAATACCGCAAAACTTCAAAGGAATATTTTAAAAACTGCTCCATTTAAAAATGTCTGTCCACAAGTGGCCATTTCTCAGTTATTTCAAAGCTATTTGAGTTTTTCACCGACCCTGCTCATTTTGCTGAGCTTTATAATTTTTTGCTCAGCTACGGACACTCCCGTTACTTATAATTAGTTGCTTTGTAGCCAGTATTTGTACCTATACCATACCTACCAGTAAACTTATTCTGTTGTCGAAGTTTGAAGAAAAAATACAATCATTATTATCAATTTAAACCACACAAAACAGTTATGTTCTACAGGGTAAGTCAGAAAAGGTATTCAGAAAGGGGTTATCATACTTATCTAAACGAAAAATGTTTACCACATGAACAAGCTTGATATGAAAAAGCTTAAGCTTACACGCTTACGAAAAAGTTGACAGTCAACGAAAATACATCGAATAGCAGTTTTTTTTTCACGATTTCAGCTTTGACAAATGATGTACCTTAGGATTTCAGTACCTTCTTTAGTAAGTTCGTATTCATTAGCGTATTCATTCGTATTCGTGTTAGCTCCGATGTAAAGGTGATGATGACTTTAACCTAAAGGACCAAAATGATGAGGATCTCCTTTCGTCTCAGCATACCCTTTCCGACTAAACCTCTCTAGGTAGTAACATTCCTTGTAATATCAACTAACTGGAATTAACTGTAATGTTACTTACTCACTCAAAAGATTAAAGTATTGGTATCAATACTAACAAAAAATCTCGACCAAACTTCATACCTACATTTTTTATCGAATACCCATTCGTCTGTACGTAATGTAATAGAATACAGAATGAAATGTAGGTCACGTCGAGTGGCATAGCTAGTGTTGTGTTACAATATCGATTTACAAGTATGTATAATGACAAAAAATATCAACCTGTATTTATTAGAAATTAATTTAAATAGAGATGTTCAGTTACTCTACCTAACCCGGAGGCCTTTTATTGACGGATAAAAGCCTTATATTGAATTAGTCATTTTAGGATGAAAACTTTATTGACTCAGTAGTTTTAGGATAAAAAACTTCTATTGACGCAGTAATTTAAGCGACACAGGAATTTTAGGATAAAAATAATATTTTAGGATGAAAATCCTTTTATTGACAATAATTTTAGGATGAAAACCTTTTATTGACACAGTAACTTTTCGACAAAACCTTTTTTGATACATTAACTTTAGGATAAAATGTAGAAATCAGTGTGTTGAAGATCTCCGATATGGCTCTACAACTTTGAGATGAATAAGGACTTGAATATTCTATACCAATGATCATGTATGTACCTAATTAACGTTTCTGGGTGTTTGTCATATTTTACGGCTAAACTGATTTTGATTTATGTAGTCGGTAGAGAAATAGTGCAACCTAGGGCTAAGGCTAAGCCTTTGGCGTTGCTTATTCCTTTGCTGATTTATCTACATCAGCGAGTTGATTGACGTGAAAAGTAATAAACTCTTGTAGTACCTACTTTTCACTTCAAATAATTATAATTATTGTGAATTAACCAGTATTTCCAGAAACGGAACTCAAACTATTTGCACAGACAATAGGGCTCAACATAGAATGGTAAGAAGAAGCACCGTGCGAAAAATTGCAAGTAAAATGCTTTGAACAGTTACTCGTAACACTTATTTGTTCATTGCGCGAACATTTAGTGCTTTCACATTAAGGCTATAAAGTTACGCTGCATTAATATTTATCTTTGTTGTGGATCTTCAATTTAATTCCGTGAAATATAATAATTTCTTCGTGATAGCGTTTTATGGCAACATTTGCGGACCCACCACGTAGTCATTTTCAGTGAGGATCGTATACGATTTAGTGTCTTTAAAATGTTTGTATTGTCTGTGGTTAATTTTTGATTGTTGATTGAGGTAGTTTGATTTATAAACTCCATAGTGGGATCCTGTAAAGTCTTCACTACTTTACTGGGGCATACTTATCTCAGTAAAATACGTAAGACAAGGCGATAAGGCTTTAATGACTTTAGCCTGCCCAATAATGGGAGAGAAAAACAAAAATAAAATGTTTATAATTTTATAAATGGACACGATCTATGATTTGAGTATGTAGGTAGGTACCTATAATAATTATGTATGAGATTATGGTTGGTTAAAACAATGCTTGAATCTATATGACGAAATTTTCAAAATAATGAGACACTGAACTACCACCTTAATACCTAACAGTAATTTGAAACTCTGATGTTTTAAATACCGATGCAAATTTCGATTAAACTTTACTGGAAACTACGCCTTACGAATGCCGTGTTAAAATAAAAATATATAAATAAATAAATATTTTTTGGGACATTTTTGCACACACGGTCATCTGACCCCAAACTAAGCAAAGCTTGTGATATGGCGGCCAGAGACTGATATACATACATACATAGTTTTAAATACATACTTAAATAGATAGTAACACCCAGATATAGAACAAACACAAATGTTCATCACATAAATATTTGTCCTAGGTGGGAATCGAACCCACGCCCTCAGGCTCTGAAGGTAGGTTCACTACCAACTGGACCAACGGGCTATATATGACGTTTGCTCCGTAATTGTACTCGTTTGTACTAAGAAATTACAATGAAAAGTACTCTAATTAAGTACATTGATTCAATGATGTTTTAGTGCGAAAGCCTTACGCGAGTAAACTATTAGTAGTTATAGTTAAATTTATATTGCTACAATGGTTGCGTAGGTACCTAATAAAGTTGTAATATTAAATGTTGCAGTGGCAACATTAGCTCGACAATAGCTCGACATTAGAGTACCAGTATGAAAGCCTAGTAGAAGCGGTAGTTAGTGGTTAGTGCTGTACCTAGTTGTTTCCTGCCTATTATGCCTGACCCAGTTCCGCGAATGAAACTGAAATTTGAAAATAAACTTTTACAAAAGATCATTTTGAATAGAGTTTTTGCGAATTATGTTTTGGTTCAATGGAGAAAGTTATTCATGCCTAGGCACAGAAAGTCATAATAATATTATTTTGGGTTTGGGAGCATTTGATTTGTTCTAACCTTATAGACCTTTTTTCATCTTCTTTCCACTTATAAGGATATTGCCATTGTACGTCTATTTGCCGACGGCACTGAAACGTGGTCTCTCACTATGGGCCTCATAAGCAAGCTCAAAGTAGCACAACGAGCTATGGAGAGGGCTATGCTCGGGGTTTCTCTACGAGATCGAATCCGAAATGAGGAGATCCGTAGACGAACGAAAGTCACCGACATAGCCCACCGGATTAGCAAGTTGAAGTGGCAGTGGGCAGGGCACATATCACGCAGAACAGATGGCCGATGGGGCTGAAAGGTTCTGGAATGGAGACCACGGACCGGTAAGCACAGCGTAGGACTTCCACCTACAAGATGGACAGACGACCTAAAAGAGACCGCAGGGAAACGCTGGATGTAGGCCGCTTCCAACCGGCCCTTTTGGAGATCGATGGGGGAGGCCTATGTCCAGCAGTGGACGTCCTATGGCTGAAATGATGATGATGACGTCTATTTGCCAGTGTCAAGTAGGCATTAAAATATTTTCAACTTATATTAAATTTCGTAAAATTATTCAATATTAATTAAATTCTGGGTAGCCTTAACTATTATGGGCAAGCATGACTCTTAGGCACCATCAGTCGAGCGATTTGCTCGTCTCGTCACTAAGATGCGTAGAAAAGCATAGGCTTATAAAACTTATCAAACACTTAGCGTACCTATACCGATAGTTTTTTTCACTATTATTTCTAAAACCTAGTTAGTATGCGATTCCATCAGCTTTTTATCGCGATGGATGTTACAATGTTGGTATCTAGGTATATTTTAACAGAATTATGCTATTCACTCGACAGATGCTACTAAGCCTATCGACAAATGGATACAAAAAAATCCTTAGTCACAGATAAAAAGAATATTAGAAATATCAGCAGCTGTTCTGATAAAAACGAGGGTTTATTAACACAGATACAGCCACAAAAAACATGCCAACATTTATTACTTTGTCACAATAATAAATTGATTCTCCCCCCACGGATTATGAAGAATGTGTCAATAATGTTTGTAGTGACAGAGTTCTAAATTGTCACGTATGTTGACGGTACAAAGTTGCAACACAAAATGGCATCGTTTCTAAAATTATTTGAATTTAGAACAATTGCAGAACCAATTTACCTGGAACCCTTGTATTGGCGAATTCTAAAATAAAGTGACAGAAAAAGCACAGATAATGGAATAGTTAGTACAGAATGAAAGTGATTGGAGAGGTCTGAGTGTGTTGGTGAGAGACTCATTGAAGAGATGAGCTCGTTGAAACTGTTATTTAGTCTATGGACACGTTGGCTTGCTTCCAGAGTAGCCGTGTTGCGGAATTTTATGTTATGAATGTTTATTATTATTTGTTGTTTAACGAGAATGTACGAAATAATCGCCAATGAATGCTGGGTTTATTAGAACGAGATAACTGACTAAACTCTTTTAAACCGACTTTTATTGAGGAAGGCGTTCATATTCTTGAAGTTTACTAATTTTACTCAAGTAACTAGATAAACGTAAACGTCATTATTTCGTAAAAAGGGTGAAGGAACTTAAGTGGAACTGGGCAGGACACATGGCCAGACGTAATGATGGCAGGTGGTGTACAGCAGTAACTGCGTGGTGGCCGAGACTAGGTTGGCGGAACACAGGCCGACCGAGGCTGAGGTGGATTGACGACATTAGAAATACTGTCGGGAACGAGTGGATGCGAATAGCGAGAGACCGTGGAGAGTGGCATAAACAAAGGGAGGCCTATAACCAGCAGTGGGTCACTCAAGGCTGATGATGATGATGATGATGACATTATTTCAGCCATAGGGCGTCCACTGCTGGACATGAACATGAAAGATGCAGCTTCCGACAACATATTTAAGGCCAGATTAAGTCAACTATTGATCGATAAAGCATATTACGCTGTCAAAGAGTATAATTAATGACAAATTATAATTATACTAGCGACCCGCCCGCCCGGCTTCGCACGGGTGTAATTTACTTGCGAAGCCGGGGCAGGTCGCTAGTTATATATATAAACCTTCCTTGAAAATGTATCTAACTGATGGTGAAAACCGCATCGAAATCCGTTGCGTGGTTTAGGAGGAGTTAGCGGCCATACAGACATACAGACAGACGGACAGACGCGGAAAGCGACTTCAATCTAAACAAAATACAAGCTAAAACTAAAACTACAAATACAGTTAGACTGCCCACAGACCGTTGAAGGTCTAAAGACAATCCAAATGCTCAATCCCACTACCAGTTGGCAGCGTACCCAGCATGCTGGCGGCATTACCACGTTGAATGGCAATGCTTATGCGTTGAGCCAGAAACACGCCAGCATTTTGGTCACGCGTCGCATTAACCAGGCGCTCTGAAAGATTTTTGAAAATGAGGTGAGAGGTCCCCAAGGGCCCAATGTCTCGACCCCAAACGCCTCAAATATGTAACCACTGCCGAGGTTAGCATATTGTTTTTTTTACTGGGCAAGTGCCTTTATTAACTAAACAAAATACAAGCTAAGACTAAAACTACAAATACAGTTAGACTGCCCACAGACCGTTGAAGGTCTAAAGACAATCCAAATGCTCAATCCCACTACCAGTTGGCAGCGTACCCAGCATGCTGGCGGCATTACCACGTTGAACGGCAATGCTTATGCGTTGAGCCAGAAACACGCCAGCATTTTGGTCACGCGTCGCATTAACCAGGCGCTCTGAAAGATTTTTGAAAATGAGGTGAGCTCCCGGTCCCCAAGGGCCCAATGTCTCGACCCCAAACGCCTCAAATATGTAACCACTGCCGAGGTTAGCATATTGTCATTGGTATGGCCGCACACTTCTGACGCAGGCTACGAAAGCAGCGCCATAAATTTTCATAGTGCGAAAACTTGTCGCATCAACCGCGGGCGTTAGACACGTGCGTTAGACGAGCGCGGCTGCAATCAGTCGCGATGATCGGAAGTGAACCTTATACGGTTGCCTCCATTTTCATGTATAGAATTTTCCTTTATTTATTTAAGGGCGCACTTACACGCAGGTTATGGTCTGACGATGGTCAGCGTTAATGCCGTCGTTATTTCAGATTTACGATGGATATGGCTCAGACGGCCCAACTCTTAAGAGGGTTATTTCTTCCGGCATGTTAAACGTATTGCAATATGGATGTTGTCAAACAGATTAGCCAATTACAATTCGTAGTTTGATAGGTTTTGTAGGTAGCTGCGTTTTATTTTAATTTGTTACAAATTTCAAATCAAATTTAAACGGGACCAATTGCGAGGTATGCTCTATCTAATGAAAAAAAAAAACAACCACAAACCTGAGGTGGCGGTCAAACGCAAGCATAGTATACAAAAAATATATACAAATCGTGTACTGCTCCGTAAAAACGTATGCGTGGTCCTCTATATCGTAGGTATACCTCTATGGTGTATCTATTCCGTGGTCATACATACAGAAAATACGTGTCAACTTGAGAACCTCCTCAGTCTCTCTCTCTCTCTCTCACCTCTGTTTTTTTGTTTGTCTTAAAATCGATGATCTGTTGCTCTGTATTGCTGCATAAAATAAGCAAACAATCCATCAAACATAACTTTTGCTTTTATGTAAAACTAGTAGGCCACCCCGACTTCGCACGGGTGAAGCCGGGATATATAGCCTATGTCAACCGGGGATAGTGCAGCATCCCAACAGTGAAATAATATTTCAAATCGGTTCAGTAGTTTCGGAGCCTATTCAATGCAAACAAACAAACAAACAAGCAATCAAATCTTTCCTCTTTATAATATTAGTATAGATGATACTTACCTATACTTGTGATGATACCTCCTGATTTCTGAATCTGTACTTTCGAGGCTTTGAGTATTAATTCCCTTCAAAAGTAAAAAAAGTTTTCGATTTAGTGATACTTTATAAAAGTCTAACAAACTTTTTATCAAATATTTCGATGCTGTTCGTCTCAAAAAAAAAACTACTTTCTCGTTTTAATTTTCCTCTATAATTGTTGCGGAAGCTCTAGAATATTCGCGACGAAAGACTTTTATAGGTCAAAAGCGTTTATAAGCCACCATTAGGTAGATTTTACGACGTTAGGCCGCTCTTGGGTCACCTCTAGTTAGTCCAGAATTATTGGCAATAGACAAGTGGAAGTTATATCTTCCGATTGTCATAAATTAGACAGTTGAAACCTGACGTAAGCCAAAGGGGATTTTTGTTGGTAATCTACTGTTACTTTAAAAAATCTGGCTGTGGACATTTTTATTTTTTGCCGTTTATCAGTCTTGCTAATCAACTACAAGTACTGACTGTTCTTTCAAAATAAACTGGAATTGTATTCGACGCGGTATACGTCTAATGTCCTGCACCTTAAATCAAACAAACAAAGGGAGATAATTTATACCTTAGTAAAAAAAAAAATGTTTTTTTTTATATTTAATAACAGGCTTGCCTTTGAACCCCAACTCGTCTGATGTTAAGACGCTCTCTTCCGACTTTTAGCAATTATGGTCATTCTAGTTTAAGTGTGGATACCTCCATGGTTAGCTTAAAATTATAAAAGTGGTGTCATAACAAAATTGAATGTTTTATCTAGGAAACCCATGAGACCGAAACACGATTAAGCACATTTCGCTCGATGGAAAAAATATATCAAATTAGCACTGATTTGCGCTTTTATCCCTGTTTTTTTATTCATTCAATTATCTATTTATTAAATTATGTCTGCGATATATTGATATATAGATTTTATAATTATGAAGGAAACCGGTGAGGTACATTTTATATTACAGCTATACTTTTCGAAAAATATTAGAAAAACCCCAAAAATAGAAGTAGCGAAACGCACGCCTGTATGTAAGCGCCGTTATTTTGCTCCGCTAAATGCGACTTTAATACAATTAACTAAGGATTATGGTCACCTGTAGTAATAAGCGTGTCTTAAGAGTGGGAAAATCTCTCCTTAAGCGATGTTGTGGTCTACGGTGGAGCACGATTGCCTAGAAGCAATGCCAATGTATAATACCTTCGCCGAGTAGAAACCGATATTCGCTATAATACCTTTTCGCTATTTTTTACAATTTCAGATTAAGTCATCCACGCCCACGTGAAAAAAAAATACTGTATACTAACGAAAAACTGTAACCAAACAAAACATCTTCATCATCTCTACTATTTCTTTTTTCACATGTAAAGTCGGCGCTCGTTTGAGTACGCGTCACTTGTAGATAAGGGTCTTCTTAGGACCCGCTGGCTAACGAACCGTAGGCACTGTTAGGATAAAGCTAGGTTGTCTGCATACCGCGTTTGTATAGCCCATTAGTGCATGGTGGTCCGCTGGTTAGATCAGGGGTCCTCAACCAAAAGCAAGTAAGATATCTGGAGCCAATAAAAACTATAACACTTTTTTGACACAACAAAAAGGATAAGAAGAACTAATCGACAGAAAAGGACAGAAGAGACATTTTATCTTAAAAAATTAAAGCGCCAATTTAAGTTATTTTTGTAGGGTTTACTATTTAAATATTATGGATAATTCTAAAATTTACGACTGGCAGGATTCAACGTGCAACGATCCGGGCAAACGGTCTCATTGCTCTACCCACTAAGCAACAGTCGCTTTCCTGTCGATCTCTGTCTTTGCAACTAATCTAAGCGTTGAATGCCGGTTGACAAATTTTTATATTGTCTATAATCATCATCATCATCATCATCATCAGCCAGAAGACGTCCACTGCTGAACATAGGCTTCCCCCTTCAACCTCCACACCGAACGACAGCCCGCCCCCCGCATCCACCGGATGCCCGCGACCCTCACAATGTCGTCGGTCCATCTAGTGGGAGGCCTCCCTACGCTGCGTCTTCCGGTTCGTGGTCTCCACTCCAGAACCTTTCTTCCCCATCGGTTATCGGTTGTCTATAATATTTAATAAAATTAATTATTATTAAAAAAAAAACGTTTTTTAAACAAGCTTTATATAGCCTTAGTAAGTTTATAAAATATTTTGATTTGAATGAAATTTGATTTGATACCATATTAACAGGGTTGACAAAAATATACACCCTCCGCCATCTTATGGCAGAGGCATTTTGAAAATATTAAAATATGGGGCATTGCATATGAATTGGCATTGTCACCAAAACTAAAGGTGTATGCAAAATTTCAGCAAAATCAGCTAGGAGAAACTGGTTCTAATTCAGCTTGTCGGATTTGACCTAAACAAACAAACTAATATACAAACATTGGCAGTTAAATAAAAGCATGTAAAAAGCATTTACTTATCTTGTAAATTGGCTATTTCAGATTTCGTTGCAATGTGAGTTATAAGTACATTGTTATCTGATATCTGTTGAATTACGAGCTCATGAAACAAGGTTATGACCCGGGTATGTCCTAAAACTGCGACCAGAACCACCGAAGGATGGGCAGCAGCGTCCTATTAGTACACGGTGAACGTACTGCGATCCCCAAGCCGCCTGCCAAGCGTGGGGATTATGGCAACACCCCTCTCTAAGAGGGAGGCCTTTGTTCAACAGTGGACTTTTACAGGCTGAAGTGTGTGTGTGTGTGAAACAAGGTTTGAACAGCCCTGTTACTGCAATGTTATGAAATTCGATATCTTTACAAACATGCTGAGATAATGAGTATCGCATAAAATGTTGTTAAAACTAAACAGCGTGCGCGACAGCTTTAATGGTAATAGATACGCAAACCTGCATAGTTTGCGTAATGTGTACGTACAGTATGACAGGCTTTTAAATTATGCGTAACCTCATTTTAGAGATAACCTAACTCACCTAACCTTCTTTACGATAAAAGACCTGTGTACGAAACAGTTGCTTAAATAATAATTATGTTATGGTATAATCTAACTAGTAACGCACCCCGGCTTCGCACGGGTGTAAATCTAGTTTTTTTACACCTTGGGTTATATTATTGAAGTTTTAGTAAGGATCCCCATTTAAAAAAAAAAACATAATATAACCTATGTTACCCGGGGATATTGTAGCTTCTCAACAGTGAAATAATTTTTCAAATCGGTTCAGTAGTTTCGGAGCCTATTCAATGCAAACAAACAAACAATCAAATCTTTCCTCTTTATAATGTTATATTATTATTATTAATACTAGTGGTCCGCCCCAGCTTCGCACGGGTATAGATTATAGCCTATGTCACCCGGGGATAGTGTAGCTTCCCGTCAGTGAAATAATTTTTCAAATCGGTTCAGTAGTTTCGGAGCCTATTCAATGCAAACAAACAAACAAACAATCAAATCTTTCCTCTTTATAATTTAGTATAGAGTATAGATTACAATCTAAAATTCAAACCCCAATAGAAACAAATAAAAATCCAACAGAAACAAATGAAAATCCAATAAAATACCACAACAGCAGAAAAAGAACCACAACATTTTACATAAGAAAATATCAAAGCAATTATTAGTGTCGGCATCCATTCTGTCACAGATTAAATAAGCTTTTGTTGTGTCCCCAATTGATGCAGAATAAAAGTGGTATTGTGTAGATGCCGTGACTGCACCAGGCAAGCACCAGGCCTTGGCATTGATTCGCGCGAGATCTTGAACCGACCCGTGCCGGCTGCCAAATACATGTCGTGTCGTGGGGTGATTGGATGGACGTATTGTGGGACATTTTGCCCCTTTACTTTTTGGCTTGTGAAGAAGGAAAGTCACTTTATTTACGCAAAGGATTCTCAAAATTATCGCTTTTTTTTTTTTTTTTTTAATGTTATAGGTGGGAAGCAACCTGACGGGCCGTGTGATGGTAAGCGATCACCATCGGCTATGTATACCTGCAACACCACGGGCATCATAGATACGTCGCCGACCCCTATTAACAAGCCTTTTGATGGACCCCATCATGTTACACGGAAATGCCTTTTTTTAACAATAATACATCTTCTACGACATTCTTTGATACCACAGTTCATAGTTTAGATCAAGGGTTCCCAAACTTTTTTTGTCTACTGCCCACTTTGAGAAGAAATTATTCTTTTGAAAAAATGGGGGCGCTAAAAATAGAGAAATATCGAACCGAGTTTGAGCAATCTCTTAACTAATATTATTAGTTGATGTTCACAAGTTGTATTTGAGAGTTGAGAGCTCATGCAGTCGGTGTCTAAGAGGCCTCCTAGCTAAATGAAATTACAAATCACCCCCAAAGCCTCTACACAACGCCCTCATTTTTTTCTGGGTCTCTTACCGCCCCCCTTTAGGCCTGCACACGCCTTTGCGCCCACAAGGGGGCGTTATCGCCCACTTTGGGAAAGGTTGGTTTAGATATTGCATTACTATTATTTGCCCCAGAAAATGTCTGGCTCCGTCCACGTGTGATTGGCGAGTCATTGCGTTTTCGTAAGTATTATATCATCGATACAAGGGTGATATTTTGGTATGCGCAGGTCACAGGTGCATTGCTATTCATTCGTCTGTCTGTCCGTCTATCCTACCTTTTAACGGCTGTTGTGTTTCGAACCGTAATAGATAACTTTCTACTAGAAGCCAGTTGAATTTTTCACAGAATATATATTGTTACGGCGGATTAACTAAGAAATAATTATAAAAAAATCTAACTATCTATCTATCTATTAATCTGGGTGTCTTCAAATCACGAGTGGATCGGTTTCTTCTAGGCAAGCGTGCTCCACCGTAGACCGCATCATCGCCGAGTTGGCGGTCAAGCGCAAGCCTATTATTTATAAAAAAAAAAAAAGTTTAAACTACAGGGGGTACTACTACTTTACTACTACTAAGTTTTAACTACTACCCTTCAGTTTTTACTTTTTTTACACTCAATTTTTTTAAACGTATTTTCATATTTGCTCTAGTGTAAAAACGGTAATACGAAGGTACAAGTTTCAAACTTTGTATTATTATAGAACACACTCTAAAATAAAACAACAAACAATAAATACGCGACATAAATATGATGGGTGACCACCTGGGCGTGAGATTGTCTTCTTGCACAACGGTTTTGTACTTTACGGAACCCTCGGTGCACGAGCCTGATTCGCACTATGCCGTTTTTTTAATTTGTATAATTTTTTTATCGTTATGGATACATACACCTCCGCATCGACATATCCGCGCAAGTTTGGATAATTAATGGTACCTACTTACTTACAAACCGTGTCGCGTTGTGCGATTATATTTCCCCAAAAGTATATAGGCTCACCCGCCGCCGAACCGGCATTCTTGTATTTTGTCCAATTTTCACGACACGACACTGTCACTCGCGCACTTATCACACAGTTCCAGATCTGGTCACTTCTTTAGTTTTTTTAAATAGTTTTGTTGTGATTTAGTGTTTTAAATATCAACTTTTGTATTAATTTGCGGAGCGTGCCGTGTCAGCCGCCATTAGTCGACAGTAGTGTCTTTTTTCGCCGTCACTCGGGGGTGGAAGCGCGGGCGCTTGTTCAGGCCGCGCGGTTTGGCGGGTGATTCGAACCTGTAGGTCCCTACACCGGGCATCGAGACAACTCACTGTAGGAAAGATTTTGGCCCAGTTTTTTATGAATGATAAATCCAGTAAATTACATAAACTTCTAAATTTGGTCATAACTCATTAATCATGATCTAAGTTTCGATTAATCATAAACATATCCAAGTTTGGAGATCGCAACGAAATCTTTGAACACTTTGAAGTGGCTTATTGAGCAAAACAAACCTGACGCACTAAGTACCTGGCACGTCCATAAATTAAAAGGTAATAAAAACAGAATAAAACAGCTTATTATGTCGAGTGCCCATTGTATTCCGGATTCTAACAACGAATCGAAGATAAACAGATAAACCAGATAAACAATTTTATTGATAACAGTGTGAATAAGTCATAAGTCAGTCAAGAATTTCATGTTAAAAATAATCATAATAATCAATAATTTACAAATAATTAATTCATTCATAAATTAGATATATAAAGATTTAAAGATTTAAGTAATCTGCTATTACCCGACTGCTCTGGAGCACATTTTTTTCGGGTGTATGTAAGTAGGTGTCTGTTTTTATAATACCTCTATTTTAGAGTTCCTTACCCAAAGGGACCCTAAGCCGTGGTACCCTAAGAAGGGTATAGCCTATTCCTAAAGCCATGGCTTGATGCATTTTGACGTGCGAAGATTTTTTAGAATCGTCTTCAAGTCCATAGTGTCTTAGGCTACATTTTGTGGCTTTATTTGTGACTCTTTTAGTTATAAATTAAATGGAAAATTAAAATTATTTTATTTTAGGTAAAACCTCAAACACAGCGAGGCAGTAACATATAGGTTCTCTAATAAGGTTGGCAATTCAAACTTTGTTTTCAAAGTTTGTTTGTTTGTTTATTTGTCCTTCTTTTACCAGAAATCTCTATGATTTTTTTAATGAAATAAATGCAGTATTTGAAAAGTAAGGATAAGTAAATTGATTTATTTATGGCTACCTCGTAATGTCGTTGGTGAATGGAAACGCGCACACGTCCAGAAATACCCTTGCATTTCATGATCCGATTTACAGAGATAAACAACGACTTCACAGAGTTTGGACGCGTACGTCTGTTTGTACGCGTGTTGCGCAATATGATGTGCTGCAATATCGGTACAGGGCGCACTACCAATACTGCACTTATCAGTTTTTTTATTGTTTTTTTCGCACACAATCATTAAAACGTAATCATTGATGATAATAGTAGATTGCTGCCGCGGTCTGTAATGAGTTGCTGGCAGCGATGATGATGGCAGATGACGAAAGCGCAGCGTAACGCAGGTCCTGGGCCCTTACGGCTAGCTATTTAAAATGATTCAGTTTAGATGATGCATTACAGCGTAGAGCTGTCAGAATTGTCAACGATCCCAAGCTCATTGAACACCTAGAGCCGCTCAGCATGCGCAGAGATGTTGGGGTTCTTTGTATCTTTTATCGCATTAACAACGGGGAGTGTTCTGAACAACTGTGTGATCTTATACCGGCGTCGCGGTTTTAACATCGCACTAGCCGCCACCGCCTGAAGGCTTATCCAAACATCATAGATCAGTGGAAATCGCATATTGTGCTATTCACACGATCCTTCTTGCCTCATTCCTGTAAAATATGGAATGAGCTACCTACTACGTTATTTCCGAGAAGCTACAACATGGGGTTCTTCAAAAGGCGAGTTAATCGAGTCATAAAGGGTCGGCAACGTATTTGTGATGCCTCTGGTGTTACAAGTATCCATATGCGACGGTGACTGCTTACCATCAGGCAGGCCGTCCGCTTGTTTGCCAAATACGGCATAAAAAAAGATGATGAAAAAATTTTGCACGACCGCAAACCGTATCTGGGCGTGTTAAGGTTCACGTTCGCGTGATTTTCCGAACTGCGCGAATTTTAGATCGCGTAGAGAGTTGGCAGTAAGGCCCCAGGCCATCACAGCGCGGTCGAGACTTTTATAGCGCGGACAGCAAGGGCTGCAATGATGACCAATCTCGAAAGCCGAAAACGTAGCTAAGCTTAGCTCGAGTTTTTATTCAAAGTAAGAATTGTTGAACGTAGTTACTTCCCAAAATTCAGTACCGTCTTTCCAGTGCAATACATTTTCAATCACAAATTTCGCTTACTTTTGAACGTGTTAAACATTATATTTAATTAGGAGGATTCGTCGCTTGGAGACCACGAACCGGACGGAAGACGCAGCATAGGTAGGCCTCCCACTAGATGGACCGATGATATTTTGAGAGTCCCTAGCATCCAGTGGATGCAAATGGCAGGCTGTCATTCAGTGTGGAGTTCTAAAGGGGAGAACTATGTTCAGCAGTGGACGTCTTCTGGCTGATGATGATGAATTGACCCACTGAGAGACAGTGTCACTTTCAGTTCAGATTTATCTCTATTTCTGTCTTTGTGAGTCATGTTTCCAGGCAGAATCACGCCATCGTCTGACATGTAAACAAAGATATTGCGCGCGCGCACAGCGATTGATTTATCTATGTTTTGCTAAATGTCAATGATAAATGTAAATGAATGTAATTATGTTAGTCTATAAATGTTTTATTAATTTAATTGACAGGGATTTAAGGAAGATAAAGAATATCGTTGTTGTATTACATATCATACAATATCGCAATTTTAGTTATTGTACAAGTATGTAGTTATTGAATGTAAACATTAACAAGTTGTTCTCCCAACGGAAATTACTGATATCGAGTACTTACAGTAAACAAACACAAGTGACGGACGCTACTGATTTAGATTACTAACAAAAATAATATTATACAAGTATATGCCGAGATTAATTTATTGAATACGACGTAATAAACCAGTAATCACATCTAGTGACGAAGACAATCATTGTAAAGAAAAACACACTAAGAAAAACAAATTATTACCGAACTAAAACTTAAACATAAAATTAATTATACTCGTAGCCAAAAAATTGAGGTTAAAAAACCCTAATTATTTATGACTAGCGGTCCGCCCCTGCTTCGCACGGGTATAGATTATAGCCTATGTCAACCGGGGATAGTGTAGCTTCCCAACAGTGAAAGAATTTTTCAAATCGGTTCAGTAGTTTCGGAGCCTATTCAATGCAAACAAACATACAAACAATCAAATCTTTCCTCTTTATAATCTTAATATATATAAATCTCGTGTCACAATGTTTGTCCTCAATGGACTCCTAAACCACTTAACCGATTATAATAAAATTCGCACACCATGTGCAGTTCGATCCAACTTGAGATATAGGATAGTTTAAATAATTATATAACTAGCGACCCGCCCCGGCTTCGCACGTAAATTACACCCGTGCGAAGCCGGGCGGGCGGGTCGCTAGTATTAGTATAGATGAAGGAAGGTAACTACGAGATATTTTAGGTGAACTAAAAATAACCCTGTCTTGTATAGAAGTTTTAGTATTTACTATTTACATACTTTCTTACATAATTTTGCGCTATTGGATACTCTAACAATATTACTCGCATAGGTACGTATTCAAACAACCCAGACAAAAGTTTGAAGGTCAAATGTATCTGAAACGTAATATCCAGACTCAGCCAGTAAATACCCAGAATGGCCAGGATACCGTGTTACATGACATTGTACGGCCTGTCCAATGTAAGGAACAAAGCGACAGCAGATTGATTCTCGTGGTTGGTGGTCGCTCCAGAACGACCAACTTATATCTACAGTTGACTAAATGATGTAACTAAAATTTGCTATGGAAAGCTATCAGTTTTGTTCGCACAAAATACGATGGTGGTACCACTCAGCTGTACAGATAAATTTGTCGCACTGAAGATTGGGTTCCCCAGACCGTACTCTAGAAAATTGTTTACTGGCGCACTTTCAAGTAATGTGGGAATCTGAATTTCATTGTAGACGCGTTTTCTCATGCATGTAAGTAGAGATATTCCAAGCTAAACTGCGCACTGAGATAATACAATCCCGAGCATATCTAATGATAGCCCGTTGGTCCAGTTGGTAGTGACCCTGCCTTCTGAGCTTGGGGGCGTGGGTTCGATTCCCACCTAGGACAAACATTTATGTGATGAACATTTGTGTTTGTTCTATATCTGGGTGTAAATATCTATTTAAGTATGTTTTTAAAACTATATATGTATGTATATCAGTCTCTGGCAGCCATATCACAAGCTTTGCTTAGTTTGGGGTCAGATGACCGTGTGAAAAAAAAAAAAAAAAAAAAAACCTGAAAAAAAAACGGAAAACGGAATATTTTTCAATCCCAGGATCCCGGGGCTATCCGGGGATTAGACTTTGTGGTTTCTAATTGGGCTCAAATGAAAAAAAACTTGAGTAATTTATTAAAAACGTTTTTAATATCATTATTGTATCGTCACACAACACAAATCACAATATAGTAAGAAAAGAAAATAGAAAAAACGAAAAAAAAAACCTATACTTTTGCAAGAAATCAAAATGACAACACAAAAAAAATACTATTTAGAATTTCTATTTTATATTTCTGCGTATTTAAGGTTTGTTTTTGTCGTTATGTAATAAATGCTATTAATATAATCTACTAGCGACCCGCCCGCCCGGCTTCGCACGGGTGTAATTTACGTGCGAATCCGGGGCGGGTCGCTAGTTATATATATAAACCTTCCTTGAAAATGTATCTAACTGATGGTGAAAACCGCATCAAAATCCGTTGCGTGGTTTAGGAGGAGTTAGCGGCCATACAGACATACAGACAGACAGACAGACGCGGAAAGCGACTTCAATTTATACTATGTAGAGATAGGCAAGGTTATTGTCAAGGCGCAACGGACTACGGAATGCAAACTAGACCTGTGGGCTTACTCTTGACACTCGATTTCAATCGTAATTTGGGATTGGGATCGAAAACATGCCATTTGGTACTCTTCAATCGCGTCAAGAGCACCGAAAGCGTCGAGTTGAGTCGATTTTATTTATTTCCATAAAATTCCACCATTATCGGTTCCAATCGTGCGCTAGTTTAGAATTCTAGAGTACCAAAATTGCATGTTTTCGATCCCAATCCCAAATTACGATGAAATCGAGTGTCAAGAGTAAGCCCACTGGTGGCAATCCCGAAAATCCCGAGATTAGCCAAGTATTCTCTACGCACATCTCCACTAAATGTATAATACAGTATGTCAGAATATTGTAGACATACAAGTCTATACGGAACGGTGGCTGAAAGAATATCATTACAGTACAATGTACAACTTATGGATATCTTTTACAATGGGACCAACCGTGAAATTATGAAGTAATTACTATGCTTAGATGTTACTAGGGCGAAATGCTACTAATGGCAAAATACTACTATGGCAAATTGCTAATGACAAAATACTACTATGGCAAAACGTTACTATCGCAAAATGCTACTATTGCCAAGTGCCAATATGACGAAAAAACAATGGATAATCAAAACGCCAGGATAATAATATCAAAAAGTGTGGATATCAAAACATCGTAATTCATAATAACTACTAATCTAGCTACTGTTTATTTACTGTACTTATCTTGTACTTGGTTTAATTAAAAAGGCACTTATCAAAAGAAAAGAAACTGTTTATATAAAAGTACGATATACACAAAAACAAAATACAAAATCATTTAAAGTTTTCGTTAATTTTCTGTTTTATAAGTCGATTAAAATATTCCAATAATAAAAATTTAAAAAAAAAATTATTGTTACAAAAAAAACATTTATTCGGGCATAATTTATGGTAAGCCATAGTAATGATCCCAGACCCAGAGGCCCCCGAACTAGTCAGACTGTGTGACGGGAGACCAAAACAGCAATGTAACATTTTAAATTTAGGTAAATAAAAAGTAGCAGTGTAGGTAGGCCTCCGAAAGCGACGACATAGTGAGAGTCGCTGGCATCCAGTGGATGCAAAAGGCAGGCTGTCGTTCAGTGTGGAGGTTAAAGGGGGAGGCCTATGTTCAGCAGTGGACGTCTTCTGGCTGATGATGAAATAAAAAGTTATTAAAAATTTTGATTTAAAATTTTAGTTTAAAAGTACGATATTCGACAGCCTAATAATTAAAATAGATGTATATTCTGCATAGGAGCAGTTTATTCCACATACGAGCAGTAAAACATGTCAGCTCAATTACCATTAACTGACATTTCGCAAGCCGTGGGCGTGTTGAATTGATGGCTTAATAAAATCGAGACAAGTATTAAAGTATCTAAAACAAGAACGGACACATTACGACGACAATCGCTTGTAATATGGGGTCGCATTAAACAACAATCACTTCCCTAGACTTGTTGGCGACTGTTCTAGGTACTGTGTACTGGGAATAGTCTTGATACTTCAAACATAACAAGATTTATAAACATCTTCATTCCATTTCCGGATATCTATGAGTCATCATCACCAGCCTATTTAATGTTCGTCCACTGCTGCACGTAGGCCTCTCCTAAAGAACTCCACAAGGCACGATCTTCTGCTTTTCGTATCCACTTGCCACTAGCCTTTCGCAGGTCATTACTCCACCTGGCTGCAGGGCATCCTACTCTATGTTTGCCGATACGCGGTCTCCATTCTAGAACCCTTCTACTCCAGCGGTTGTCAGTTCTTCTACAGATATGGCCAGCCTTTTGCCACTTCAGCTTGCTGATCCAATCAAACTCAATTCTTCAATTCAATCTATTATATATAATACCTAATTATATAAGCTGACTCAATCTTTGTCGGCGTATCTATGAGTATATCTCTCTTATTCTGCTACCTGCCGCAGTCCTGTGCAAATCGAATCCATCAAGCTTTTTCCTTATTGCAACATGCTATGTCACAGGAGAGGGGAGGGTGGGGTCCCTTCCCCCACTAAGGGTGGTCAGGAGACGATTGGCTGTGGCTGGTTCGCAAAGGTTGTGCGAAAGGTTGTTCGAAGGTTCCCAGCGTTCCCACCAAGTTTTAGTGGCTCGTAGTCTCACATCCCCGCACAATATCCTTGCTTTAGGCGATAAGCCGCCCATTATTCTGCCGTATATTTGTTTGTATTTGTTGTTATACTTATTTTAGATTAGTATTTTCGGTGTGTAATAAAAATTAATTGTATTGCATTGCATTGTATCTCCATGTGGCAATACGATGCGCGTACACATTTCTCATGTAACATAAAAAAGTATTTAAATTTTTTTCTCGTAAATTAGACCTAGTACCTCCTGTACTAGGTCTAATTTGCTGTACCTCCAAGCGGTTAGTAATTGTCGGTTTCTTGTTCGATTTTGGAAACAGTTACAAACTCAACGAATCTCGCTCAATTTTTCGACCACTGTAATATTATAAATGGTCAATATACCAAAATAATATTCACGCGCGATATAAGTCCCGATAGGCAATTAAAAATATGCGTCCAAATCACAAAAGTTTAAAACTCAGTTTCAATTAATTTTTCTGTCCTCCTGTTGTCCTTGAAAAGCTTTGTACGTGGATTTGACGTTTAAAGTTGTCAAGTATCAAGATTGTTCGTTTTCTCCGCGAACCCATCATTGCGACATGAGATTAAAAGCTACTATCACCTAACCTGTGGTTTGTCCATTGAGTACAAGCGTGGGTGGTGGCCGTTGAATGTGATAGTAAATATCTAACTGTCTTCTCTCACGCTATTAGGGATTGGGTCTTTCTGTTTATGATTATGTCATTATTACTTATCATTGCTTTGTCGGCGTATTTCTTACGAAAGTTGTTTGGCTAGACGTGGAACCACAGCTTAGACACTCCATAGAAGCCTCTAGTAATGTCTCCATTACTTCTAGGGCATGAATTGGACTTGATCGTGACTTACTTTGCTTGACTCTAACTGTGACTATGATTTTGACGATATCTAGTAAAACTTGAAAATATTTCAATACTTGAGACTGGCAAATGCACAAAACGTGCGATGCCAAAATCCTCCCATGAGGAAAGAAAAAAAATTAAGCTAACTTTACGAAAAACGTACAGACCCCGATGGTCGAGGAGATGGCAAACACGCTGAGATTAGTGGTGGTGCCGAAAAACACCGCTAAGTGCTTGGCGTCTAAGATATTTTTAGTACAGCTCACTGCTTGGCGTTATATTTTCATCTTGAGGGTGGTACCTCTACCTACATACTTAGCTAGGCAGGAAGACACGAATCACGAAGTAGTTGTCAGTTTCTCAGTACTTTGCTATTGCATCTATGTCTAACATGTCTAATGAGGGTATACCTTACGTTAAAATTTTTTGTTCTTTGGTTTGAGTTTATTTGCGCGATAAAACACGGAACGAGGATATTCGCGTTAGAACCCCAGTCACCAACATACGAGTAGCTGCTCAGATTTGCAAGTTGAAGTGGTAATGGGAAGGCCACATCGCTCGAAAAACCGATAACTGAGAAAGGTTCTTGACGGGAGACCAGGAGACGCAGCGTACGTTTTATAGAGACCTCCCACTAGATGAACTGACGACATCGTGAGAGTTGCGGCGTGCACGCAAATGGCAGAAGCCTGCCACCTGCGTCCATCAATCTAAGGGGTGGGCCTATTTTCAGTAGTGGACTTCTTCTGGCTGATACGTATTCAGGGTGCATCGTTTTGCTATAATAGCATTTTGCTACAAAGGCAAGTCTTTCTTGTGATATGTGTTATACAGGTTGTAAGGGGAACAATCTCGAAGCCAAAAGAAGGTAATTGTACTCATCATTATGAACCACTTTTAGTATGGGACCAACCCTGAAATCGCGAAAAAAAATCAGCTGTTCCATTTATTTTGTCGAGTTTCAATGACCGTTTTCTATAGAACAGCTGATATTACCTTCTTTTGGCTTCGAGAGTATTCCCCTTACATCTTGTATATAATGTACTAGCGGTCCGCCCCAGTTTCGCACGGGTATAGATTATAGCCTATGTCACCCGGGGATAGTGTAGCTTCCCGTCGGTGAAAGAATTCAAATCGGTTCAGTAGTTTCGGAGCCTATTCAATGCAAACAAACAAACAAACAATCAAATCTTTCCTCTTTATAATATTAGTATAGATTAAAGTGGTTCATAATGATGAGTACAATTACCTTCTTTTGGCTTCGAGAGTGTTCCCGTTACACCCTGTATACCATCCATTATTTTTTATTTCGTAGATTAGAACAGAAATATATGTATTGAATATGTTAAAACTCTTGTAAGTAAAGATAAAGATAAAGATAAAGATTATTTATTTGCACAAAACACGAGTAAATCATACACACATTTAAAAACGCATGCACAATAGGTGGGTTAAAATATTAGTCACTTTGTATCATGTTTTGCCTAGTTTGTAGGCGTACAAATCTAGAGAGATGGTATAAAAATACCGTAAGAATTATTTATATAAAAAAGTATTGATTAAAATAACTGTCGAAATAATTTCAAAAGTTCAAGTATGATGTTATTAATTTAAATAGTCAACAGATAGACATTACTATAATTGTATGATAAACAAATTGACCTTCTGCAGTCATTACTAAAATTTATCATTTATAAAATCACTAACTTTGTAATAACATTTCTCGACTAAAAGTTTTTTTAGTTTTCTTTTAAATTGACTATATTTTAGATCCCTTATTGAAATTGGTATAGTATTGTAGATGGTCGGTCCCATACACATTATACTGTGGTTCATTAAGGTGGTTTTAGATGGGCGATTACGACATCTGTTTTGGTCTCTACGATTTCTTACCGCTAAGCCAGATATTGCCGGGAATAATTCTGGATTAGTTTTTACGAATAAGGCAGTTTCCAATATATATAGAAAAGTAATGTCACAATCTTGAGGAACTACTTATAAAGGGGCAAGTGCCTTTATTAACTAAACAAAATAAAAGCTAATAATACTAACACTACAAAATACAGTTAGACTGCCCATAGACCGTTGAAGGTCTAAAGACAATCGGAATCAGTTTTTTTTTTTTTTTTT
This sequence comes from Agriopis marginaria, assembly GCA_932305915.1. Lineage (NCBI taxonomy): Eukaryota > Metazoa > Arthropoda > Insecta > Lepidoptera > Geometridae > Agriopis > Agriopis marginaria. The sequence goes on from OW029919.1 coordinate 2,733,077, forward strand.
TTTATTTTTTATTTGTGGGCTTGAGCATTTATCCAAATGCTCAAGCTCACTAGTTGGCAGCGTACCCAGCATGGTGGCGGCATTACCACGTTGAATGGCAATGCTTATGCGTTGAGTCAGAAACTTTTGGTCACACTTCGCATTAACCAGGCGATTTTTTTTTTTTTTTTTTTTTTATGCCATAGGTGGCAAACAAGCAGCCGGGCTGCCTGATGGAAAGCAGTCACCGTCACCTATGGATACTTGTAACACCCGAGGCATCACAAATACGTTGAAATATCTAAAAGATTTTTGAAAATGAGGTGAACTCCCGGTCCCCAAGGGCCCAATGTCTCGACTCGACCCCAAACGCCTCAAATATGTAACCACTACCGAGATTTGCATATTTGCGTCGTTTGTGCTGCTGTGCCGAATTGGCAGTCGCACCAGCCCTACCTTGTCTATACATACAATATTGTAAAGATTTGTATGTATCATCATCATCATCAGCCAGAAGACGTCCACTGCTGAACATAGGCCTCCCCCTTTAACCTCCACACTGAACGACAGCCTGCCTTTTGCATCCACTGGATGCCAGCGACTTTGTATGTATTTTGTAACGAATTGGCTCAAAAAGTACTGGACCGATTTAAAAAATTCTTTCACCATATGAATGTTACATTATCACTGATTAATATAAGCTATATATATCTATACCCGTGCGGAGCCGGGGCGGACCGCTAGTGTCTTATAAAGAGAAAATGGAAACATTAACCTGCGTAGCGACTCGCGTGAAGTTCTGCTTACCGACGTTCTATAGAGTGATTTTACTTCCGTGCACGTTTTTAGCGTTATTTTCTATTGCATACCTGTCGCCTCAGATCAGATAAACAAGGGAGATACGCCTTAGTTCAACTATGGTTCGTTTTTAAATGTCTCCGTGGTACACCTACCTACTTTTTTCATTACAACGCAATGATTTTTTTTTCGCGATTTCAGGGTTGGTCCCATACTGAAAGTGGTTCATAATGATGAGTACAATTACCTTCTTTTGGCTTCGAGAGTGTTCCCCTAACAATCTATATAATTATGTTAATAGTTTTAAGTTTTGTAGTTATAAGCTAAGGATCATGTTGTCTATACTAATCTATACTAATATTATAAAGAGGAAAGATTTGATTGTTTGTTTGTTTGTTTGTTTGCATTGAATAGGCTCCGAAACTACTGAACCGATTTGAAAAATTCTTTCACTGAAGGGAAGCTACACTATCCCCGGGTGACATAGGCTATAACCTATACCCGTGCGAAGCTGGGGCGGACCGCTAGTAATATTATAAAGATGAAAGATTTGATTGTTTGTTTGTTTGCATTGAATAGGCTCCGAAACTACTGAACCGATTTGAAAAATTCTTTCACTGACGGGTAGCTACACTATCCCCGGGTGACATAGGCTATAATCTATACCCGTGCAAAGCTGGGGCGGACCGCTAGTCCTGAATAAAAACATTTTGATTTGAATCAAGTACCTATTTATTTATTTGCTACAAGCGAGCTACAAAATATAATAACTATTTGTAAGCCGACATCGCCATTGATAAGTAAAGTGGTTCACGTTTCCATCTCTCTATATCGATACAATTTCCCTCTGAATGAAACATTATTCACGTTTTGAAACGACATTTGATTGCCGAGTGGGCGTCTATAATTTAGTTGCAAATACATTTATACAGGTCTGGATACATCTGAGCGAGCTGACCGACTGCATGTCAAACACATGAAGAATTATCGCAAACGACAAAAAAAAAAGACAAAGCATAAGACAAGTTTATGTTTTGTTGCATCTTCTAACTAAGCCGGGTAATTAATTGACAATATTATATTATATATACTATATGACCTCCAATTTGCACCACCAAAATGTAACTTCTCAAAGCCGAGTCTTCCAATTAAACTTATTATACACTGTTTACAAGATGCGAGGCACGCGTCACAAAAGTATAATTACAAGAGAGTAATCTTTTCAAACAATGAAAAACCCACGTCATGACAATGACGATAAAAAAATATAATTATCAGTAAATGTCACATGCCGACAAACAGGTTTTTTTCTCTAGCGCGCTTGTCACACCGCGCGGCAATTCTAACTTCGTTCGTAAACGTTCATATTCGCGATCGGACACGAAAAACTTCTGTAATGACCCCTTAGCAGTATTATATCTTCTGTGTCCTGCGTCAACATTCCGTATACAAAATTGTGTTAAAACTCAAAACCATGTTAGTATAGTAAAACTTTCGCGATTTTTTCAGTCTGCTCGTGACCACGGCCATTGTAACATGGTCAAAACGTCGAGCGAAAGGTATTTTTTTTTACCTAAATTAAATAATACGTGATAAGTCCCGATAAACATTTAAAACACGTTAGTTTAGTTTCCATAGTAAAACGGCGTTATTAGCGATATAAATAAAGAACATTATAAATTATAGATTCAGCACGATCTGTCGATCGTTCGATCGAGAAATATTACTTTAAATTATATTTATCGATCAATCAATATATCAGATTAAAATTATGTATTTGTCAGATCTAGGTACACATACTCGTACATATAAAGTAGCATACATGGTTGTAAGAATGGACACGTATATCATGTCCTTGCCTGTTACAGCGTACAAATGTTAGTTTTTTATGTGAGTTTATAAATATATTTTTTATTAGTTTTTGTTAAAAAAAACTAAATTATGTCTATGTTAGAATATTGTCAAATTATATCAATCGATGGATATGTTATTGTGGTGAATCTATAATTTATAAAGGCAATTTTGCAGTCACACAGCTCGATTAGGTACGTATGTAGAGCGTAAAATAAACACACGTTTCCGTGTCTGATTATACCAATCTTAGTTTATTGATTTTTTGTTGAAACCTAAGTTATCTATACTATACCCCAACAAAGTTAAAACTTATAAAATTACAGTAACATAATTATGATCAAAATGCATCGAGATACAATACCTATAGAGTCACAATCTCTAACTGAAGACAGTCAAAAAATGCCCGAGCGTCGAGACACCAATCTATACATTATATACAATATTATAAAGAGGATAGATTTGGATGTAAGTAAGATTTGGATGTAACGAATTGGCTCAAAAAGTACTGGACCGATTTAAAAAATATTGAATGCTATAATTATCACTGATTAAAATAGGCTATTTTAATAGGCTATATAACTATACCCGTGCGGAGCCGGGGCGGACCGCTAGTTATATATAATTCACAACGCCATATTTACTCTAATTTAGACATTATGTCACTTGCATAGTGTTCAACGTTGCTAGTCTGCTATGTCATCGCAGCACTGGCATTGGGCAGTGTTGTATTGGATCGCGGTTGCCTTACAACTAACGAAAAAGTCGGCGCAATACGTAGCGTGTGCAGAGTTTTGGTTCGGTAATTTTTTATGCACGTTTGTGACTCTATAGGTATTGTATCTCAATGTCAAAATGTCGGTATTGATGGACTTGGCCCATTACCATCGATACCGATATTTTTATCGAGTCGATAACTCGCACGCTCCGATTGCTCTCAATTAGAATACGATTTTATCGACACGCAAATCTTAATGGGCAACATGTTTATGTTCATTATTTTGTAACGAGAGACCGTAATTAGGAGTGCGAGTATAATTTGGAAAGTTATTAATAATATTTTTATAGGCTTAGTTAAAAATTTAACCATTAATTTGGTTGCTCTACTAATGTAAGTTTCTGACTTACGACTTCATAATTATCTCTGGATTACAGCGAAATAATAAATTATGCTGCTGTTTTTAGGGTTCCGTACCCAAAAGGTTAAAACGGGACCCTATAAAAGCCTACGATGTCTATCTGTCTGTTCGTCTGTCTGTCTGTTCGTCTGTCCGGCTGTCTGTCCTACCTATTAACGGCTGTATCTTTCGAACCGTAATAGATAGCCAGTTGAAATTTTCACAGAATATATCTTGACTTTTATATTATTTGTTTGTTAATCCGCATTACATATTCCGTGAACATTTCAACTGGTTATTATAATATTACGGTTCGAAAGATAAAGGTATGGTCAGACGGACGGACCGACGAACGGACGGACAGACAGCGTAGACTTAGTAATAGGGTCCCGTATTTACCCTTTGAGTACGGAACCCTAAAAACCATCAGCTATCACCTGTCCACAGATACAGCCCACATGCATTATCATATTAATTGACACGTGTTATCACTGACGAAACTTTAATGTATTGAATATTTATTGCCTATATCTGTCGCCCGTATGGAGCGATGACCTGGTAACCCTGGATTGCCAGTGTGATAATAATGCGTTAGCTGTGTACTTCTTTTATGGTTTATTGTTTTTATCTGTGGTTTTATGGGTTACAACCATATACTAGTCTGTGGTTACAACATAGTAGTAAATAATTATGTAGGTGTGCAAACCCACGCGTTGGGTCAAATGTCTATTGTGAATTGTGACAAAATAGTATACGTACGTATTTATGTTTCATGCTAATTAAGTGTTATGTAAATATCTATGTTTCAAGTTAACTTATTAGAATGAGGATGATTTATGCTAGACCGTGGCGTGCACGAGCCGTGACCCGATATGCGTATTTAAAACTTAAGAAACATTTTACACAGGGTTTAAGAAAGGGTATAATAAGCCGAAAGGGGTTTGTTCTACTCATAATTATGAACAGCTTTTAATATGGGACCAACCTTGAAATCGCCAAAAAATTTCAGCTGTTCTATAGAAAACGGTCATTGACACTCGACAAAATGTATGGAACAGCTGATAATTTTATAGCGATTTCAGGGTTTGGGGGCGTCCATTAATTACGTAAGGTTTGGGGGGGGGGAGCAAATCTCACGTTGGGTTGAGAGGGCGGGGAGTCTCGGCAAATATCACGTAAATTTTTGTCCACAAGAAAGAGTGTAAAATTGCGGGCAAGCTGAGGTAAATGAAGTAAAACATGTTTCTCATGAAATGTATGGCTAAATCCTACACAACGTATTAAGGATTAAAGTACACACTAAAAGTACCCATTTAGAAAAATCTCACGTGAGATTAATGGGTGGGGGAGAGGGTCAAGCCAAATCTCACGACATCTCACCAAGGGAGGGCAGCCTGTCCGAACTTACTTACTTACTAAGTATATATAGAAGTTACACGGATCGGTACTAAGCTATGACACCATCATCATCATTTCAGCCTTATGACGTCCACTGCTGGACATAGGCCTCCCCCATCGATCTGCAAAAGGGCCAGTTGGAAGCAGCCGCCAGCGTTTCCCTGCGGTCTCTTTGAGTTTTAGGTAACTTTGACAACCTAACCTAAAAATCGCTAAACAAAAACAGTTTTACTAAAAAATTACACTTAAACTCAACGAAATGAAAGTAAATAATAAAGGCAGTTGCCAGTCAAAGGCAAGCCTGTTATTTAATTTGAAAAAATATACCATTGTGATTACTTACTAAAACCTCCTTACGGCGTAGAAGCACCGTACGTATCCTTGTATAAGCAGATAATTTACCTATTCATAGAAAAACAAAAACATTATCTATTACTAGGAACTTAACATTGGCAATTCCACTTATGTGTTTATCAGATCGATATCCACTCATACCACAGAGTAATACTTCAGACCAGTTACAAAAGAACTACCAATTTACTAAAGTACCTACAGTTTACTATAGAGCACACGTCTATACAAGGGAAGCCACTCGCAACTATTCTATGGCAGGGGTAGTGGACAATAGCGCATCTCTGGCGCATCCCTCTTTAATCTGAGCATAATAGGCCACCCTACTAAATGATCGATATTTTAAAAAAACACGGATCGTGATTTGAGGGCTTGAGCTTGAAGAATTGACGTTTAGTGTAGTCATTCTCTACATCTGCAAATCATTAAAACTCGAGAGAGCATTCCTTTTTTTTCATTGAATAATGGTCTTACGCTTGACCGCCACCTCGGCGATGCGGTTTGCGATAGTGCATGCTTGCCTAGAAAAAACAATTTACTCGCGATTTGGTGACGCCTATCGGGGAACAAATTATCAATCGGGGATTTTAAAGTCTAGCGGTTTGAACAATAAAAGTGGAATCGAGGCGCTTTATGGCGATTCGAAATATCAACCAAAAATGGTGTCAAAGTAGCACAAATATTAGAATAGTCATTAAAACTCAAGGCTATTAAATAAAATACATTATTAAAATATCAATTTTCAAACAATTCATATGTTTATAATAATTTGGCACAGACTTACACGGGGCAGTGGGATAAAAAACATCTGAATAATTATATTGCCAAAGTGTTCATAGTATCTATACTTATAATAAAACTGTAACAGGTCCAATTCTGTACATTGAAGATATTTTGAAAAAAATAAATTTACGGCACTCTATAATCGATACTGAAGTCAAAACTGTAATTTTTTTCATTTTTGTCTGTCTGTCTGTCTGTCTGTCTATCTATCTGTCTGTCTGTCTGTATCTGGGCTGCGCATCACGCCGAAACTACTCAATGGATTCAAATGAAACTTAGCATAATTTGAGTTCATACTACGAGGTAGGTTATAGGATACCTTTTATCCCGAAATTTTGCATGGTTCCCTTGGGAGAGGGGATGAAAGTCAAAATGTGAACTTAGTTGTAATTCATTACCGCGTAGTCCGATTTCATTAATTCTTTTTTTGTTAGAAAGGAGGTATATTAAATAACGTCCCGTAAAAATTTCAAGGTCGTCGATTTCGTAGTTCAGAAATTACACACATCATAACCCTCAGTATTAGGTCCAAATAACTTGACCTCCGGAATGTACGGGAAGCTTTGAACGTACGGCTCATCTTAAGCTGGCGTTGATTTGCAGCGCACTTTGTAGTGTACGTTGAGTAGGTACTTAGATAGCCTATCTGAAGACATCCTTTAGAAAGGAAATACCTACTATATTTATAATGTTCGAGAAAGTTCTAGAAATTTTGGTATGATCGACATAATTCTAAAATGAGTACAAACTATTGTAATCGATTTGGAATGTTCGAGAAAGTTCTAGAAATTTCTGGAATGATCTAAAAAATTCTAAAATGACTGCAAACTATTATAATCGATATAGAATGTTCGAGAAAGTTCTAGAAAATCTATATATTTATACATATATATAAAAGCGAAATTCATCTACTCATTCACTCACTCATTCACTCATTAAACACGAAATCTCGAAAACTACTTGACCTACGAAGCTGAACTTTGCCTAGGTATTCTATACAATGCCGAATGCTCAGCCGGCAATGTGTGTAAAATACGAGAGCAGGGAAGGGGGAGACGTGCGAGCAGGAAGTAAACTTTTTGCGACGCGGGCGGGAGGCGTGATGACCCTCCAAAACAGCTTATAAGCATGGCTTAGAAACGAGATGGGTCTAATAAATTTTAAAGTAAGGTTTTGATAAAAGCAAGGTGTTGATAAACACACACTCACAAATACACACACAAACACACACACACACACGGGTACACGCACGCACGCGCGCGCGCCTCCACACACACACACACACACACACACACACACACACACGCTCACGGTCTGACGCTCGCTCAGACGGACGCTCACACTTATGCCCACTCTCACACTTACGCCCACAAACACACCCACACTCACACTTACCCCCACACACACACTCACACTCGCACTCGCACTCACCGACACACACTCATACTCTCTCTCTCACATCTCGCCTAGGCATTGTATAGAATACCTGAATTATACACATTGCCGGTAACATATATATTTTTTGGAAAAGACGGATTAAGGATGAGAAATGGGGGTTTTATTTTTTGTTGAAAGTTTGTTGAAATTTGGCAAGTAGAGTACTTTCGGGGTGTAGAGGTCCGCCTAGAGAGGATTTTGCGAAAGGGCTGAATTAAGGGGGGCAAAAGGGGGTTGAAATATTGTATGAAAATCTACGCGTACGAAGTCGCGGGCAACAGCTAGTCGTACATATAGATCGATGGCCAAAGCCAATAAAAAAGAAACATTAGCAAGATAAGTGTGTCTGTAGTATTTATTTGAGTGAAATCATCGTAGAATTATCATTCAAAAGATCGGATTTATCTATTTTGAGACGAAGGGCAGCGCAAACAAATACTCAAGTGACATCATACTGACATCATGATTATTATAAGGATCGTTGTATCTTAAAAGGATCTTAATGATGAACCTTCACCAACCTCTCAAATCAAGTCAAAATCTAAAGTTATATTATGATTGTTTACGGGATATTTACCGAAGTCATCATCATCAGCCAGAAGACGTCCACTGCTGAACATAGGCCTCCCCCTTTAACCTCCACACTGAACGACAGCCTGCCTTTTGCATCCACTGGATGCCCGCGACTCTCACAATGTCGTCGGTCTATCTAGTGGGAGGCCTCCCTACGCTGCGTCTTTCGGTTCGTGGTCTCCACTCCAGAACCTTTCTTCCCCATCGGTTATCGGTTCTTCGAGCGATGTGGCATGCCCATTGCCACTTCAACTTGCAAATTTTAACAGCTATGTCGGTGACTCTGGTTCTTTGGCGAATATCCACGTTTCGGATTTGATCGCGCAAAGAAACTCCGAGCATAGCTCTCTCCATTGCCCGCTGTGTGACTCTGAGTTTTACCGAAGTTTTACTTATTTACCGAAGTCAGGTTTTGGAATTATATACTTTTTTTTTTTAGCTTTTTTTTTACATCGGTCTAAGCTAACGTTTGACCGTGATCTCGCCTGATGGAAAGCGATGATACGGTCCAAGATGCAGTACGATTGCTTAGTAATAACCTACTAATCCAAAACTTGTAATGCTGCAAAAAGTAAGACAAAGGCATGGCAAAGAATCAGTGCCCTTAGTCCCAGATTTGATAGTTTACGAAAACTCTTTTCGTTTACGTATTGTTCCATACATTTTAGTAAAGTGCCTCTATCGGAAACGTGGAGGAACTAAATTTGGCAGTTATCGGCGGTATAGATTGCTTCACTCTAATACGAAAAAAGTTTTCGAATACCTTTTAGCCCAGCAATGTATGGAACAAGACGAAAACGAAAAAAGTTTTCGTAAACTATCAAATCTGGGACTAAGGGCACATGCAGGTGTTAGTTTTTCTCAGTTTATAATATCTTAATTATTGCCTTATTGCTGCTATAGCGAAGTATGTTTAAAAATCATTATCAAATAGTAGTCATAGTACTTTATTGGTAACAAATTACAGGTACACGTCACAGAAAATACTTGATAATAAAATAATTTAAAAACTATTACAATAATTATATAAGAAATCACATTTTCATACAAAATAGAAAAACAATAGGATAATAATAATCAAAAATAAAATAAAATAATCAAAATTAAATTAATTTCATCTTTGTCACGTCATTGAAATTATAGAATGCCATTAATTGAATGAATAATTTAATTTTTTTAATTGAATAATTGAATGAATGAGTTAACCTACTTGCAGAATACCTACCTGAATCTGCTCTAGTTACTGAAACGTTCCCAAGGTAGTTCTGATGTAAGCAATTATCGCGCATGCACTAACATAACCTACTTGTTCTAGATACGCGTGGCTTATTATACGAGACGAGAGATAGCAATTTTTACATAAAAGTAGTCAATGGTATTTAGCAAGAGTATATTTAAGCGTAGAAGGCTATTGATAATTAGACCTCTCTAGCAGACAAGTTTGACAACACAGAAAAAAAAATTACTTCTCTTTTCTGTGTGTTTTCTCCTACTTCATAGCTAACAACTTTTGTGCCATGACTTTTAGCATTTGTCTTCCATTCAGATACACGAATGTAAAACAATGGCTTCAAATGGTAAATTTATAAGGGTTTAAATACTAAGAAACGTGGGAGGAAGGGGCAACTCTTTTTTTAACTTTGCTATTGAGATAATTTTGGCGTATGATTTTTTGTGAAAAATATCGTCCAACAAGTCATTCATATTCATAAATATAATAAAGGTACCTCATGTTTTAAATGTTTATCACGTATTATTTAATATAGGTAAATATATGTACCTTTAAAAAACCTAAACCTCAAACTACTAATAAAAAACACAACACCAAACTAACCAAAAACCAAACCAAATAACTAATATAGGTGAGGATTGAGGTACCTTTAGTACCTTTAGTAATCCTCGTTTTGCCTTGATTGCTCACTTTGCAAAGGTTCCCTTTTTTTGCTCTTCCAAGCCAAGTATAACGTAGGAAAGCTGCCTGTAGCTATAGCTAATCAACTGAAGGTAATCAACAATAACCCTATACTAGCTACTTTACATTCCAGAAAAAGTCATAGCTCCTGTACGATATCACGTGAAACCGCGGGGCTCTGCTAGTCATCGACATTCTCTTGTGAAATAGTCTCCACAAACATTTGATACAGTACACTGTAGCCACGTATCGTGACAGTATCACAGGGAAGTGGTCACACGATCCTGCCGCAATAACGGAGAGACAGCCAACACCGGCGGTAAGGTTGCAGTCACAAGCCGCGACACTTCCTGCTTGCTATCATCTTCTGTGAACTCTGTTTTGACATGGCTGTCACGCCGTCGCGCTGTCAGTGGCTTGTGGACGAGATAGGAGAAGATAGCGTAGGATATGCCAATTTTACGTCTCGTTGAGCTAGTTAGGTTAGATAAGATGAAATGAAAGGAGAGTATAATTACTAGGAAATAACCAAGAGAAGGTGTCAATGTTTTCACTACAGTTATATGATTATTAACGGGATATTTACCGTGATAAGGTTGTGGATAGAGCTCCCGATATTTAGGCGCAGTTACACGCACCATGTTCAGTTATGCAACAGTCACTCGGCAAACAGATCTTTTTAGGAATAAGTCACTATGCGAAGACGCCTTTATTTTAAGGGTAACCCGTTTTACGAATAGGTCCAATGTCGACTAAATAAACAAAATGGCAAATGCTCTTATTTCAACGATTTTTGAAAAGCCTCGTCGTGGTTGAGAAATTGGGTCAAAAACCCTATTAAAAATTTGATTGTAATTATGATTTGGATGTTGAATTTATCTAGTGAGACCTGAATCAAGTCAAGTAAGTACCTAAAAATGACGATACAAAACATTCTAATACCAAAATCCTTAAATCTCCACTGGACCACCAATAAAGCTTAACCTGCTGTACATTAACATTTCGCCAGCGGGTTGCAGGTTCAAGACCTCTGCTACTCTTAGTTTATGCTCTGTTCATCTACGCTCCTTACCCTCAGGAGGTTTAAAGCCTTATTTATCAAATAATAGAGTTCCTTGTCGTAAAGGACATAGGCAAGGCTCGTAAGTTCCATACAAGAAGACCAATTAACAGTAAAATTTACGATCAGGCGTAGCTCACTGTGGCCTATTCTGTACTTAATCTTTGGATCTTACTACAAATAGGTTAATGCTGTGTTTCCTCTGTGCTATGACTAAGATTTGTCTTGGGGCTGATTAAATCTAAATTGGATGTGAAATGTGAAGGAGCTGATTACATAGTTTTAAAGATGCAAAGAAATAAGTATAACTATTAATAATAACTGGTCTTTGACCAGTGTGTGTTGCCAGTGATGATATAATTATGGTACTGAGACTTGGTCCTTAACTGTTGGCCTTTTGGAAAAACTCAGAGTCACACAGCGGGCATTGGAGAGAGCTATGCTCGGAGTTTCTTTGCGCAATAGAATCCGGAACGTAGATATTCGCCAAAGAACCAGAGTCACGGACATAGCTGTTAAAATTTGCAAGTTTAAGTGGCAATGGGCAGGCCACATCGCTCGAAGAACCGATAACCGATGGGGAAGAAATCACCACGAACCGGAAGACACAGAGTAAGTAGGCCCCCCACTAGATAGACCGACTACATTGTGAGAGTCGCCGGTATCTAGTGGATGCAAAAGGCAGGCTGTCGTTCAGTGTGGAGATTAAAGGGGGAGGCCTATGTTCAGCAGTAGACGTCTTCTGGCTGATGATGATGAAAGAAATAAGGCAATTCAATGACAAGTTTTATGAAATTGTAATGAGGTAACGCGTGGTCCAATATGTCAATCAAAAAGTAATTAATACCTAATTGATAAAACTTAAATAACTAATTGAAGATCGACCATACTATAAATAAGCAACGAAGGCCTATATAATAGATAGTACATATGATCTCTAATTTCGGGCAGACGTACCAACTCGGTCCATGTGTAAATAGACACGCAGGCCGAGTTGATACCCATTTTGAAAAATCAAGTTTTAAACAGCATTTAAAATCTTATTTAACTTTACTACACTGTGGAGTGAAACTTCTATAGCTGGCGTGATTATCGGAGCCATAATCACAATGTTTATCGTTCTATTTTCACCCGATACACTTTTATCGACAATTAACGGCAAATCACCGATTTTACTACAAAAACCATTTAGTTATATACCATTTTATATTACCACTAAACCTGTAATAGAACCTTGTCACGATAAAATATTTAAAAGAAATCTCTACTAAGATCAGGAAGGTTGTCACAAGAAAACGGTCGGAAAATTATAAATTCTATATATTATATAATGTATATCAACACTGAATATAGACAGTACAAGTAAACCCTCGATGACATAACAGTTATTAATGGTGAATTATTATTTATTAAATATTCGTAAACTTGCTGGAGTGTGGGTGAGTTATATAACGAGCCAAAACACGAAAAACTATAGAAGTCTCTAGTAAAGCCTCCACCACTTTACTAACTGGCACTTTGACTTGACTGTGAATTACTTTGCTTGACTCTGACTTGTTTGACGATATTTAATAAACATTTGAAAATATTTCAATATTTTACACTGGCAAATACATAAAATGTGCAACGCCAAAATCCTCTAAAATGACAGATAAAAAAAATACCCACCCTGTGATATAATTATACTGATATGATTACATATATTTTGTTTATTTAAAAGAGGCATTTGCCCGTTAAAAAACGGGTCATATAACTTTTTTCAATATTAAACGATGGCGATACAAGGAAGAATCAACCTTAATTAATAGCATTCAAATAGTATTTAAAATTAACTGTACATGTTAATGAGTATAATTGAATCAATCGCGTCTTGTTAAGAACAGGCGCATCTTTATTCTAAAGTAAGAATTACTATCTCTTCATAAAGATTTTATTGCTTTTAGTTTACTGACTTTTTAATGGAAGTTCAATACCTTCACTTTTATTAGTTTCGAAAATGCTTCCTTCACTTTACGCTTACTGTGTGACATTTAAAAAACAACTTATTTAGCATTGTAAATCTTTGCAACTTGTATTAGGGTTTATAGTAAACTGTATTTGCTAGTGTTTTGAAATCTTTTTCTACAGTTGCTTTAGCTCCATGATCCAAGGTCTGGCATTCCGGGAATGACACATGCCTACGTCACTGTCCAGTTGCCACTTCATTACAACAAACATAGAATTTGGGAAACACATTTGAAAATAATCTACCTATTATAATACAAAAAGCATTGAAGTAGAAATTTTGTTAGTCCGCTCAATCTAAGAAATTCATATAAATCACGAGTTTAATATATTAAGCAATTATTATTTAAGTCAAAACCACATATCTTTATCGGATTCTCACAGTAGAATAATACACGGATTAGTTATGATTTCATGATACTGGGGGTCTAGACAAGAGCCACTTTCTGTTAGCGTTAACGCCTGCGGAAAGATTTTCATACAATTTCATCTTTCCGCAGGCGTGAACGCTAACAGAAAGTGGCTCTTAATTGTCTAGACCCCCTGGTAACACAGCGTCAATGACGTAGGCTTTTGTTACCCACGTGACCTTTGTGTCTCGGAAACGGAATGCCATACCTGGTGGATTATTTTATATTATTATACCATGGCTAGCTCTATTTATAGTAGCATAGGTATATCATCAACAAAATCTATGTCAAACTACGTAGTATAAAGCAATTAATAAATAAACTGGTCAAGACAAGTGGTCAACTGTTAAAAGTACAAGGTTCAAATTAGAAACCTGTACGATTCTACGCTTATCTTCACGTTATCTTCGCACAATTATAAACCAGTATATTTTCGATTAATTGACCACCATTATGAATCCCGTTGCGAAAACATCACTGCAATAAAATGTCAATCGATATCTTGTTACATTAGCTGTTTCTTTTCATTGCTTTATTTACGTAATTAAACCATTGTTGAAGTAGTGGACCCAGGTGTTCTAAAACTGCGACCAGATGCCTTATTATAGATGTCTTATCGTGATTCGGATTGTGATCGTGATCGCGTGTCATCTCACTTACGCACGTGGAGTAAGTAAATGCGAACGGGACGGCATGTAATCTCGATCACAATCAAACTTCTATAATAAGGCCGCAGTACAAGCGAAGGATGGGCAGCAGCGCCCTATTAGTACACAGTCAACGTACTGCAATCCCCAAGCCGCCTGACAAGCGTGGGGATTATGGCAACAACTCTCTCTAAGGGAGGCCTTGGTGCAGCAGTGAACGTTTACTTGCCGATGATGTGATGTGATCTGTGTAGTTTTTTTATTGGATATACTGGTTATAAGTTTTCTACTACTAGGCATGTCATTAGATATGAGTAGAGTAGATGATAAAATTTTATAAATGTTATTAGCAAAAGAAAACAAGAATAGTAAACAAGTTTCTTGTTTTAATAATGAAAAACCAGACAGTGGTATTCACGTGCGAATCATATTAAATAAACAGTACTGCTGAACATAACTCACTATTATTTTGTAATGCCTATTCAATTGTACCTCATCCGATGGAGTACAATCAATTTAATATTTACATCCCCATTTTACATGTCGTGATTTTGTATTTATGATGGTCTTGAACATATAGAAGAATATATCAACACCTGATCTAAACGGTTGAAGAAATATGGCTGTAGATAGGAACATACGTACATACATAAATTAAACACAATGCCATTTTTTTATACACATAAAAGAAAAAAGATTCAAAGCCATACAAACGTTCATATTATGAGTTTACCTTCGAGTTGCAGGTCAATAATTGGCAATACAATAGTTACAACCTGGGTGTCTTCAAATCACGAGTAAATCGGTTTCTTATAGGCAAGCGTGCTCTATCGTAGACCGCATCATAGCTGCTGGCAGACAAACGCAAGCCAATTAAAAAAAAAAAAAAAAACTAGTTAAAAGAATAATCAGATTGTTTATAGTTTTCTTCAGTGATTGCGTCTTAAGAAACATATAACAAGATAATCTCATATTCTCGATCAAAATAACGCTTTATATTACTGTTGATATGGTTTATTGCGCAAAGAAAGTAGACACATCCTAGGTGAATAAACTATGACACATTCATGCGTGTCATTTCACGTACCATCACAGAAAGAAATGGTAGGATTAAATTCATGATGTTTTTATGAGAAAGTCTTCGTGGAAACCACTGGTATGGTGCAAGACATAAGCATTAATAGTAGCAATGTATAAACAAGCGAAAAAGACAAGCAAATGATTTATAGACTGACAAAAACAGAAATATTAAATAATATAGTGCTTGTCAATTGGTAAATACTAGAACTTAATTAGAGTATTCCTTACAATAAAGAAATGAAACTAAAGACTTAAAGCATTGCTTCCATCGCAAAACAAAACCAAGGTTTTCAAAAATGCTAAAAAAACCTTATGAAACTATAATAATATGTAAGTTAAAATCGAACATGATATGACATAACAAACAAACATAATTATCATGTTTCAAATATCAAGAGATATTTGATAATAAAAGTATCTAGATATTAAACGACTGATATTACGAATGTTTTGGTTCTCAACTCAATTGATATATCCCACGCCTTCTTCTAAATCGCTATTGCTTCAGAATTCAATCTCTTGAGGCTGCAACACGAAGCGTGAGATAATGCAAACTTCCATACATCCATAACAATGAGTACGCGATATAAGTTAATAAAATCACGACTTATGCGTGTGCGTGTGACTGGTATTGTAACTTTTTGTCGGAGTTTTGTTTTGTATCTGGATGATATATTTTTATTAGGTGTGAGAGTCATGATGTCGCAATGATAACTTGATGATATCTGAATTTCCAACAATTTGTTTTTGTTTTAATTTTTCTTCCATATTTTGTTGAATCAAGCTTGTTGACGGGAGGTAAACATCTCTGCTACTATTATCAGTCTTAAGAAGAAATCATGTTAAACGACTTCCCAGACCTAGACGGAGATGGAGGGACAAACTGGACTTCTACTTGAAGGACTGGACTCAAATTGCCCAAACTAGAGAGGAATGGAAGGAGGGGTTCCAGGCCTTTGCCCTGCAGTGGGACGATGTAAGCTAATATAATAACATTTTTAAAATACAGGGTGTCCGGTGGCAGATTTATGTTTTTGAAAGGGTATATCTAAAAAAGTTATAAACGGTGCGGGGGGAGAGCGGTGTCATTCGACGCGCCGCGAATGCGGATTTGTTAGTCACAATGCCGCAGTGGTCGGGGCAGCACCGTGCGTACGCTATTGAGGCATTTTTTAAGAGTGGTGATTCTTACGTGACTGCGCGCCGACAGTTTTGTGCCCACTACAATATTCGGCGATTAAGCGATGGACCAAGTGTTAATTTGATTAGATCGTGGGTGCAAAGGTTCCGCCAAACATCTTCTGCTTTAAATAACCCTCAGCCGGGACCGAGCAGAACATCAAGGACCACAGAAAACGTTCAAGAAGTTGAAAGAAGCTTACGGGAAAATCCACGACTCTCAGTGCGGAAAAGAGCAGCTGCTTTGACACTTCCTAAAAGCATTGTTCACGAAATTTTAAAAAAAGACTTAAAGTTCCATCCCTACAAGATCCAGATAGTCCAAGAACTTAAAGAAAATGACTTCATTTTAAGAAAAAACTTCTGCGAACGGATGTTGGAGGGATTTCGCACAGTAAATTGCGTTTTCTGGAGCGATGAGGCCCATTTTCATTTGAACGGCCATGTCAATAAACAAAACTGTCGTTACTGGGCCCCAAAAAGACGTAATCCACGACAAAAACATCAGCGGCCCCTGCATTGCCCAAGAGTTACTGTTTGGTGCGCATTATCGACGAATGGAATCATCGGTCCCTATTTTTTTGAGAATTCTCGGGGTGAAGCTGTAAATGTCAACAGTGAAAACTATGGACGCATGATCACTGAATATTTTTTACCAAATTTGCGAGCACATCCATCCTACTCGACGCACACGTGGTTTCAGCAAGATGGGGCGACTCCGCATACAGCCAGGACGTCTATGGCTTTACTTCGACAAAATTTTCCACGGAAATTGATAAGCCGCTTTGGTGACATCTCGTGGCCTCCGAGGTCACCAGATTTAACTCCAATGGACTTTTTTTTATGGGGCTATCTCAAAAGCAAAGTCTATGCCAATAATCCTTTGTCTGTTGTGCAGTTGAAGGAAAATATCCGCAATGAAATTCAGCAAATCCAGCCGAGCCTGTTGCAGCGCGTAGCCCGTAATACGGTGGACCGTTTTGAACAGTGTGTGCGTATAAATGGACAGCATTTAGACGAAGTGATTTTTAAAAAGTGAAATCCGCATTATGCGTTTATTGATTAAATTACTTAATAAAACCCTAAGTTTATAAGTTTTTCTTTTATTTGCTTTCAAAAACATAAATCCGCCACCGGACACCCTGTAGAAGATCAGTTTGGCTGTAGTTGATAAAATCTTGCACGGTACTGCACAATGATAGCTAAACCAAAAAATGCATAACTTCTTTTGATATTTTAAGCAACTGTCTTTTCAAATTAGGTAACAAATTTTTTCACACTTTCCATTTTCAAAGATAACAGGTGAGTTAATCTGATGTCATTTCATTTACAAACGAAGCACAGTGGGATAGATGTTGTAACTGTTCCACATATTCCAGTCACGGTGCCACACGATGCTCCGATAACACGACACACATGTTAATTTATGCAATGCTCCCACGCAGCGATTTCCTACTTTTCCTGACACACAAACGTTTGTAAATATGCTCAGCTGACTTGTTTGTGTAGGGCGCGTCGACCTACTCGGCCCTACGAAGTTTCCAGTATAAATTGACATCTGTTTATTGAGAATTTCCTCAACATTGGAGCTCATTAGAATAGAGTTTTAGAAGGGCTTAAAAAGGCAATAGTGGCTGTGAACATTTTTGTCTTGAGTTTTTGAATAATGCATTAAGCACAAAATAAGTATTTACAATAACTAGAATGTAACAAAATAGAATGTGAGAAAATTCTTATTGTAAAGAAAAAGATAAATAAAAGATTGTTTGGTGTAGTT
Organism: Agriopis marginaria; assembly: GCA_932305915.1. Classification (NCBI taxonomy): domain Eukaryota; kingdom Metazoa; phylum Arthropoda; class Insecta; order Lepidoptera; family Geometridae; genus Agriopis; species Agriopis marginaria. The sequence goes on from OW029919.1 coordinate 2,751,434, forward strand.
ATAACAATTTTTCAATAAATAGGTCAAGTTCTTGCAAGTCACGTAGGTATCTATTAGATTTTACTGCTAGTTTGGGTATAATAGCATGTCCCAAAGTGACACTTTCGTCCGACAGCCCAAAGGGCAAGGCGTAAACAATGCAGGCCCACGCATACTGTTTTCACTTAACCTTTTGATCTCAAAGTTAATTCGAAATGTCAAGAACGGGTTATAAAGGCAAATGAGGCAAATAAAGAAAATGTTATGGCGTTTTATGTTCCTCTGGCGTTAAATCAGGGATTAACAATATTGAAAAAATCTTTCTCTTCAGATATTGATTTTCAAAACGAGAAAGAAATTACGAATTAAGATAATTTAACGTACAAACACAATATCAGAATTGTCTGTGTAATAATGAAGTTGATGCGAAGTAGATGCTCTCCTCAACGTCGCTTTTAGAAACATTTATTTTAGAAAAAATGTGGTTAGATATTAGACATAGACGATTAGTAACTTTATCTTAAAAATATTTTACTATTCGTTCGTAAAACAGAAAACTCCTTAAAACAACTAACAACAAAATAGCTGTAGCGTGTACGCGCGTGTAAAAATAATTCGAAAAAAAGGAAGTGGACAAAAATCTGTCAGTGCTGGCGCCGCCGATGTAGTAAAAGTAAAACGGCAGAAAAAACATTAATGTGATTATTTATCCTGAGTAGTGGTACTTGAAACCGGAATAATGGTCAAGTTTAATAACATGCACGAGACGAACGTGCGGTGACCACGCGACGAATATTTTAAGGATATTATTTGCAATACCACAGAATACGGTGCACTTTGTGCCTAGAATTTTTGAATAGCATTGACAGTATTGCCATATACCAACGACGAGTTAAAAACAAATTGGCCGTCACGGCAGATGTGAAACATTAAAGTTGTTCGAAGGAGCATGACGGCGTGAGCGTCATGTTCTTTGCCGTCACGGCTTACGAGTCGGTTTTACTGAGACGATTACATTAAATTACATTGAGTATGAACTATAAACGTGTGACGTAAATATAGAACAGAGTTTTTGACATACTAGTGCAAATTTTCAAATAGGTACCTAAGATACTGGAACGCAAATATTTGGATGAGCATATCCCATCTTTTTAGATCTTTGATGAAAATTTACATGTTTTCAGAGCTAAAAGTATGAATATTTAAATCAATTAGAAATTAAAAGCCTCGATAAACAAAAGAGATTCAAATGATATACTTAGTAGAAAAAGTTACATTATTAAATTGACAAATTGTATTTTGTTCCAGGTAAATTTCTGCAGTTTTACTACAACGAAAAGCAAGCTAAGGAGTGCCTAAGAAAATCAATCCAATCTCAATTTAGTACATCTAATATGTTTCCGGCCAAACAACATTTATGTCAGCAACAACATCAAAAACATTGGACATACAAAGGAAGTCGTTTTGGTAAGCAACGCACAAGTAGTAACTACTACGGTGTAGCTGATATCGTGGTAATTAGGATTTTCGCATGTATAATAAATAAACAAAGCAACTAATAATCTCAGAAAAGTCCGTGAGAAAAAACAGTACTAACCCGAATAACTTTTTACCGTTATCCGTATTGTCATAAGCTCCGATAAAAACTTAAATCAATCGATGTACACAGCCATTGACGATAAACAATGAGACAATGGTCATTGTGCCCTGTTATCGTATGTTTATATCTTACATCGTAATTCAATTATCTTTGTTATCTTCCGGATGCAATCTTATGGTAAAAGCACATATTGGTACTTTAGTTGCCTTTGCTGGAGTTAAATCTGTATCACTAAAAGGTAGTAGCAACAGAGCTGACAGCCTCATCAAGGTGATTCTCTCTGGTTTGAAAGCCAACAGCTAAAATACAGATATTTAGCATACGAGTGTTAGAAAACCAAGGGGAAATAATTTTAAAGAAATATCTTAGTTAACATTATTAACCTAACTAAGTAATTTTTGATGGGATATAGATCTACGTTTGGCCACCAGCTCATCTGAAAGTATGCGGCGGTGTTGCTGACTTTTTTGAGCACTATGCAAAATATTGCAATATATTATGTGAAATCATGTGTATTTTTTTAATCTTCTCTAGAAACGGTTGCGAATGTGCTGTCTTTCGACTTGTCTTATGGTAAAAAATGGGGATAGTAAACTAAATAAAAAGTACATCACTAAAACACCTTTCTTCAATTTGATAGTAGTCTTGCCTTACTTGCCAGGGAACCTTAGGGTGGAGAGGATTCATACAGGAAGAAGAAGACGGGGCGTGCAATATTGAATAATGTGATAGTTATATTATAAACCCTACATTCTAATAATCCAATACATACTAATACTTAAATTACTTAAAATTACGATAATATACAAATACATAAAAATATAAAACATACTAATATGAATAGTTAAATAAACAACAACAGCGTCAACAAGGTGGCAACTGCAATAAATAATAATTATATTGAGTTTATAGTGATTCTTTTTCATACAAAACTTAATCCCAGCCTTCCATACAGTCATAGTCACCTGACACTTCGTGAGTCATACATATCCGCAGGCTAATTTGTTATTACTGGCGCTTGTTCCCTGACATACAAGCATACATCCCAAACTTATAATGTAAGTACACAATTTGCATATTAAATAGTGGCTTCTCTATGAGGATAGGGGCAATTTCGCAAAACGTTTTTTGAAGACCTTGATCTTCAGAATTTTGTATATTCTCGATTATAGTTTTTTGATATTATAGATTGTAGTTTTTTTTAATGGCATAAGTGGCAAACAAGCAGACGGGCCACCTGACGGTAAGCAGTCAACGTCGCATATGGATACTTGTAACAGCAGAGGCATCAAAAACACGTTGCCGACTTAACTCGCCTTTTGAAGAACCCCATGTTTTAGCTTCTCGGAAACACCGCGGAAGGTAGCTCATTCCACATTTTGCAGGTGTGAGGCAAGAAAGATCGTGTGAATTGCACTGTGTGCGATTTCCACTTATCATAGATAAGTTTGGATGAGCTTTTAGAAGGTGGCGGCAAGTACGATGATAAAACCGTGACGCTGGCATCAGATCAAACAGTTCTTCAGAACACTCCCCTTTGTAAATGCGATAAAAGATACAGAGAAACCCAACCTCTCTGCGCATTTTGAGCGGCTCTTGGTGTTCGGTGAGCTTGAGGTTCCTTTGAGAGTAATCATTCTAGGTAGTTTGTCTTCAGCTTTCGTTTGAAAACTAACGGGGTAAGGCATGTTCGGGACTTCTAGAGTGTTGACCACGACCCAAGATATGATACACGGTCCTATCGCATGATTGTACTGAGACGTGGTCCTTAACTGTTGGCCTTTTGGAAAAACTCAGAGTCACTCAGCGGGCAATGGAGAGAGCTATGCTCGGAGTTTCTTTGCGCGATAAAATCCGAAACGTGGATATTCGCCAAAGAACCAGAGTCACCGACATAGCTGTTAAAATTTGCATGTTGAAGTGGCAATGGGCAGGCCACATTGCTCGAAGAACCGATAACTGATGGGGAAGAAAGGTTCTGGAGTGGAGACCACAAACCGGAAGACGCAGCGTAGGGAGGCCTCCCACTAGATGGACCGACGACATTGTGACTGTGTGTTGTGTGTGATTGTTGTCGCGGGCATCTAGTAGATGCAAAAGGCAGGCTGTCGTTCAGTGTGGAGGTTAAAGGGGGAGGCCTATGTTCAGCAGTGGACGTCTTCTGGCTGATGATGATGATGATGAATATATATTGTGCATTTCAAGCCGTGTATACAGATCAGTTGGTATGCAATGAATTTGATCATATTAATTGTGATGGCAGGACACGTTGCTAGGCGCAGTGATGACAGGTGGAGTAAGGTTTTAACAGAGTGGTGGCCCAGGCAAGGTAGGCGGAGCGTTGGTCGTCCAGCTGCAAGATGGGTCGACGATATTATTACTATCGCGGGTCGAACCTGGACTAGATTAGCACAGGACCGAGGCAGATGGCATAGCAAGAGAGAGGCCTATACCCAGCAGTGGGATAAGGAAGGCTGTGGATGATGATGATGAATTGTGATTGCTATTCAGATTTTCGTTTGGTGTAGGTGGTGTAGGATTCTTTTCTGTAAGATCGTTTATCAATTCGTCTCCTAACTTGTCAATACTTTCCTATAATTACATCAAGTTATTTCTTCCTCAAACCAGTAAACAAGTCGACTGTCGGATACGATCTCGTACGTAACTGCGTAACCTTCGAGTTTTGATTACCATTTTTCTAAGACCTGTTCAGTGAGTGCCTTGTAAGGTAACCGGCAGTGATGTCTGCCGGGTTGCAGTAGTACCTGGTACTTAGGCACTTGCACTGCGGGTCAGGTGACTCAGATGGGCTTGCCTAGTGCAGTGCCTAGAGCAAAAAATTACTTTTTACCCGACTGCGCAAGAATTTATTTTATTTATATTACACGGGAATTACTCACGTAAGATTAAGCCAGTCACTCCGATTATAGTTTCAACCGCACTAGGCAGCCTTTTTTAAGGTGAATGCACGCGTGCGGCTGCGTCTCGCTTGGCACTACGGACTGCCGCGCAGCGCGCACGTGATATCAACGGCAGCTGATCGGGTGCGGGGGTGGGGGTGCGTAGAGAAATATGCTGCGCTGGCGCACACTGGAACTCTTCCTCACTCGAATCTTCCTGTGTGTCGGGAATACTCCAGCACGCAGAGCTCACCACGTCGCCACCAGTCCCACGAACTCCATGAAGACATGGTCTCTGGTCTTCCCGTGTATTGTAAATAAAATGTGTGAAAACCACGTCAGTTTCTATAATAAAGGAGAGTTATGTTTAGTTTATGGGTTACTAGCTGGGCCCGCGGTTTCACTCGCATGAAAAATAGTGATGATAATGATGATGAAAAGTAGCTTATTTTATGTCACTCTCCGACCTTTGAACTATACTCATGCAAAAAAATCAGGTCAATCCGTTGATCTGTTGCTGCGTGAAAGAGGAACAAATAAACCAAAAAACTAACAAACAAAGACACTTTCGCATTTATAATATTAGTATGATTGAAGTGTGCGTTTGTAGAACTAGTAAGAATATGTCACGGTGTGCAATATGTGTTTATCTCGCCCCTTTCAGTTTTTGGCAGACTTTTTTTGGTACTAGCTCCCAAACTATACATATGTAATCAAAGCTCAGTAAAGTATTCATCGTCTGCCTATTTACTTTTTCATTGCTTTTTCTCAGGCAGCAGGCAGGTCAGTAAACCGAAATTCACTCAAATAAAGAATTGACTTACAAACAAAATGATAACAAATACAGTCTCGAATTGATTAGGTACAAATACCTGATCTGTTTTTGTAGTGAAACTCTATACAATCACGGACTGATCCATATCTTCCATCGGCAAGAAAGTCTGTTTCCCATAGGCTCAATATTCCGTACTAACTGTTGCTTAATCAACTACCTTTCAGTACAAACTATTTTCTATTCTACGTCAGGATAGTACTAACTACGTGTGTATCTGTGCCTTGCGCTCGGGCATTCCCACGGACGTTAATCATTAGATAGAACCAGGGTTGTCACTTTCGCACTTAGTGAATTGAATACGGTTCTTGTTTAGAATGAGAGTAATGGACGTATTCTATGTACTTGCTACTCTATTTGCATCTCATTTTGCAAAAATAAGTTCCCATTATGAAAACTAATAACCAGACTCCAAACTGAAAATTTACTTATAATTCTTTTCTGAAGGGCCTATGGGACAGGGTTGGATATAAACGATAAAAAGTGATTCATATTTGGTTGTTTATTACTTTGTTTTGTATTACAAGAAAATTGCATCCTACTCGAGTAGCGGCCAAAGCGGAAGAGGATGTCTAGCTGTCATTGACAATTTGACACATAGCCATAGACTACAGATGAATCGACGTCTATAGACAACTAATGATTTCCATTCACGGGGCAGCGGAATAAAGAAGGACGTTCACTAGATATGCAATATTTACAAATAGCATGAAATAGACTATATATATTATATTACATATCTATGACCTAAGTAAATAATAAAGGAACAATTTCCCCGTGTTCTTCCACTGACATCATAAACGCCAGAATCTGTTTATACCTAGAACAGCAGAAGTTTACGATTGTGGAACAAAATATAAGTAGGTATTAATAACTCCAGCACAATAATTTATAACACAACACAAAAGTTTATAAGTGTAATGCTGTATGGAACACGATATAAAGTTCACATTTCTTTTTGTGTCTTCTGCTGCCGCTCCCCTGCTGCAACTTACATCGCGTGTCGTTCTAATTTGGCCGTTTACCCACTTCGCGCTATTGTATGTGCGGTGCATTGACCCCGAAATTTGCACGCTTTACATTGCTGGTTTGCAAAAAACTAAAGTACTAAAACAAAGAGTATTACAAAGGGTTATTGGAATTTGATTGTGTTTAGATAGTATAATAAATTTCGGCTTCGGAAGCATTTCCCTTACATCCAGTATGGCGCGCTTTTCAACTCGAAAAAACGTAGCGCGGTACCGTTGCCTGCCTTCAACTGCCACTTCAATTTCTGAGAGTCAACTGCCTTCGTCGTGTTTTTCCGAAAGTGACACCCCTACACTAATATTCTACCGATGTTACAAATCCGATTTAGCGCCATTCGAGTTGTTTGTTCGCGCCCGTAAGTGCAATATTAATGAATACCTTCTGTTAGGAAACTGGAGTGTAAAGTGAGGTACGATTAATGTGAGAAAATGCGCCTGAGGGTTTATCTTGAAACACGAGCGAGTGTCTTCACTATGTGGCGCTGGAGTAGCGATCTCAACTAAGGATCTTAAAAATTTCATGTGATTGCCTCATGCAATAAAGGATAAAGCTGCCCAGTATCTAATATACCTTGCACACTACTATCGATACTTTTTTTAACTATCGATAGTTATACTGGCAATACAGTGAAAATATTCGGGGAGATCATTGTACTTATCCTTATGAACAACTTTTACTATGGGGCCAACCCTGAAATCGCGCAAAAAATCAGATGTTCCATATATTTCGTCGAGTGGCAATGAACTTTTTGTATGGAACAGCTGATTTTTTTCGCGATTTCAGGGTTGGTCCCATAGTAAATGTTGTTCAAAATGATGAGTACAATTACCTTCTTTTGGCTTCGAGAGTGTTCCATAGTAAAAGTTGTTGATTGAGATGATTTATTCAGAATTAGAAAGGCTGCAACATTCTTTTGCAGCTAACTTTCAGTCATTATACTTTTATTCATTCACACTCCTATTGTTTGTTTTGTCTGTCCGTCTATTTACGCTTCAGGTCTATTTCTAAAGAGCACAGTCTACCGGTAATTTACTATTTAAACTAATGCAGTGCAAGACAACTAGCTTGACGTGTCATTTATCAAAAAACGGCTCAGTCACTCCGCGAACAAAGATTAACAGATACTTTTGAAAAGTTAACAGAAGTTGACATGTCTGGAAAATGTGACATCTCATTAGTAAAATCGGTACCATAACAATATTCATCTTGTGTGGTCGTGGTACGTTTTTTTTTTTTTTTTTAATATAATTAATAGGCTTGCGTTTGACCACCATCACGCCTGATGTTAAGCGATGATGCGGTCTACGCTGGAGCACGCTTGCCTAGAAGAAACCGATTCACTCGTGATTTGAAGACACCCAGATTGTAACCATCGGGAAATACCCATTCAGGCAGCGCATTCCACAGACTAGCAGTTCGTCTAATAAATGTGGGATCAAAGCGCTTCGTACGGGTTTTCGGAATGTCAACCATAAAGCGGTGACTATTTCTTAATTCTTTTTAACCACCGATGCAAAAAGCAATTGCAGTTACGATGCCACCGCCCAACAATGGTGAAGGAAAACATCGCGAGGAATGCAGCATATTCGAAGAACCTCAAAAGTTCAAAGACTTATGACATTCACCAAAATGTACTGGTTTAGCATGGTGGATAAGAGCCCATCCCCTCTTTCTGAGAGAAAGATTGTTTCCTTCCTGTGTCTCAACAGTGGAAATATGATAAACTGATGAAACGGCTGTTTCAAAACTATAACAGCGAAAACACATTTTTCGACGTGCCAAGAGGGTCATCGGCAACGAATCCCTGGTTCAGACTAAGCTCCTTCGTCTTGAGCATCGGCGTCAAGTTGCTAGTCTATCGGTCTTTTATCGAATACTGTATACTGCTGTAATCAGATCCAGAGTGGCTTCCTTCTGGGCTGGGTTGAGGAGTTCGAAGAACAGCATTTTGCAGTGCATGGGGGACTACCTTGGTAGCCCGATTTTTAAATCGTGGCTGACAGTGCACCGGAGTGCTAACCGAAAATGACAGTGATATTTCTATAATTTTAACAATTTTATATTATTATTGCATTTTTAACTATGATCTATTTCTAATTTTCTTTTGTAACTGTAACATATGTGTAACAATATGGGTTCCATGCCTGAAATAAATACATTTTATTTTTATTTATTTATTTATTTAATACATTTCGGAGAGTGTGCATCTGATCTTCGTGATCTAATTCCCTCCTGCCCATTTTTCTATCGGACTGCCAGAGCGGGCACAAAAATCGACACCGCTTTATGGTTGGTATTCCGAAAACCCGAACGAAGCGCTTTGATTCCACTTTTATTGTACGAACTGCTAGTCTGTGGAATGCGCTGCCTGAATGGGTGTTCCCCGATAGATACAATCTGGGTGTCTTCAAATCACGAGTGAATCGTTTTCTTCTAGGCAAGCGTGCTCCACCGTAGACCGCATCATCGCTTAACATCAGGCGAATTGGCGGTCATGCTCAAGCCTATTATTTACAAAAAGATAAAAATAACATGGGTTTCTTCAAAAGGGATATTAATATTCTTTAATTGTTGGCAACGACATATCTGTGATGTCTCTGGTGTTATTGTGGTATAGGCGACGGTGAGCACTTACCATCAGGCGGCCCGTTAGTTTGTTTGATAAATATGACATTTTTTTTGTCAAAAATACAGTTAGCTGTTTTTTTTTGACAAAGGAATTTGTCTCTTACAACTCAGTCAAAGAAATTGCTGTTCAGTAATACAAGCAAAATACGCTATCAAACTCATTTCTTCGACAGCGAAATTAGTTGTTATTTCGCTGTTCTTAGTGCAGATTTTTGCAAACAAAGTTAGTAATCAAGTTCCATCATACGTATAGCAATGGTTGGTGAGGTCAGATGTAGGTATCATCCAATATCAACTCATTCCACAATTCCTCAATTAAATAAGACATTGATTCGAAAGCTCTACCGACCTTTCCCACCTCTGTGCTTCAATGCGATTGTAGGCAACAACATAGGGCTGCCACAGCATATATGTACTTCAAATATTTTGATTACTGTACATGGTTACGCGGAAAGGTGGCACTAACCCGAAATGAGGTTCTTGTAGAAAATTATTTCAAATATTTTTATTTTTATTATTTTCTTGTACTTTTCTTGCAAAATCGCGACCGCAAACCGTATCTGCGCGCGTTAAGGTTCACGTTCGCGTGATTTTCCAACTGAGCGGATTTAACGTTAGTTTGTTGCCGCAATAGCAGTTGTGCGTAAGGCCCCAGGATAATTAGATCATGCAAATCCGACGCATACTCTCCGAAATGTTCAAGACTAAGAAGCTTAGTCTAAACTAGGGATTCGTTGCTAATGAGTTTCTTGGCTCGTTTCTTTACGTTGAGTATTTACTAGGAAGAAACAAAATGTTGCTGTTATGGCAGCCCTACCTGAATCGTGCGCCCGCGCTGATACCGACCAATTTACTAGATTCTGCCGTATTGCGAGACTGTTCCGATTTAATATCTGGACTAAGTGATATCGGAGTTTCCATGAATAGGAATTGCCTGATAATTTCGGGTAAATTTACACTGAGAGTGTAAATGACACACAATAAGCGCTACTATTCGGTCTTCTACTGAAAAATAAAGTTTCTGTTTCGTATTAATTGTTAATAACAAATTAACAATCTCTATAATTTCCCAATAAAAACCTGGAAATTAAACATAATTTTTCTATATTTTCAACTGACTTCCATAAATAAAGAGGTTCTTAATTCGACTCTTTTTTTGTTTGTTTCGCGATATATCTTCGCCGATTGTATGTTTATTTTTACCGTAGTAAAAGTCCCGTCAAAATGAGGTCCAGCCGTATTGGAGTCCATAGGGAATATGCATACATACACAGATCGCGTTTTATTTATAAGAAGAAGATACTAGTATAAGTTAGGAAATTCGGTAGGTTTTTTATCGGATATATTTCGGCGACTGTGCATCAGATCTGCATGATTTGATTCCCTTCTGCCCATTTTTCTATCGCACTGCCAGAGTGGGCACGAAGAATCGACACCACTTTATGGTTGATATTCCAAGACCCCGTACGAAGCCCTTTGATTCCACATTTATTGTGCGAACTGCTAGTCTGTAGAATTCGCTGCCTGAGTGGGTGTCCCCCGATAGTTACAATCTGGGTGTCTTCAAATCAAGAGTGAATCGGTTTCTTCTAGGCAAGCGTGCTCCACTGTAGACTGCATCATCGCTTAACATTAGGTGAGTTGGCTGCCAAGCGCAAGCCTATTTTATTTTTGAAACTGACGTGGTTTTCACACATTTTATTTATGTTACACGGGAATTACTCACGTAAGATTAAGCCGGTTACTCCGGCGAAAAAAAATCCAACCGGTCAATCCGGTTAATCTTACGTGAGTAATTCCCGTGTAACATAAATAAAACGCAAGCCTATTTATAAAAAAAAAAAAATTGGTTTGTTTCTAAACTAAAAATGGTCTAAAAGCTCCTTGCCCTATCCATTTAGTTATAGTTTGATGTGAACAGTGTGCAAGTTGTGATTACCCAGATCTGTGACCAATCGGCTGATGCGAGCAATACGAGGAGTGGCAGCCGAGATTATCTACCGCTGCACTTCTGCACAGAATAATATTATATAAAAGGCTGTTCTGTTACTTTAGCGTTGGATTGCGTTCACCTGCGGTCGCTCACAAAATAATATTATATGCGCTTCTCCGGGCTGGCAACATGTCATTATTTTTATAAAATAAATATATTATAAAAGTAGGACGTCCATTGCTGGACATATCCCTCCCCCCGCCCCGTCCCTACGTCCCCTGCCTCCCCCATCGATCTCCAAAAGTGCCGGTTGGAAGCGGCCTGCATCAAGCGTTTCCTTGCGGTCTCTCGTAGACCATCTTTTGGGTGGATGTCCTACGCTGCGCTTAGCGGTGTGATCTCTATTACTGCCCCGGTGGCTCAGTTGGTAGTGAACCTATCTTCTGTGCTTGGGGGCGTGGGTTCGATTCCCATCTAGGACAAACATTTGTGTGATGAACATTTGTGTTTGTTCTATGTCTGGGTGGTAATATCTATTTAAGTATGTATTTAAAAATATATATGTACGTATATCAGTTTCTGGCAGCCATATTACAAGCTTTGCTTAGTTTGGGGTCAGATGACCGTGTCTGCAAAAATGTCCCAGATATATTTTTTTTATTTGAGACCTTTCGGCCCCATCGGCCATCTGTTCTACGTGATATGTGCCCTGCCCACTGCCATTTACAAGAAAATTCACGATCAACACTTACGGTCGGAGGTCACTTTAAAAAACAACAAAAAACTAAATCAAAATTTGCTCAATCGTTTGTGAGCTACAATGCCACAGATAAATACACTTTAAACTTATACACACTTCCGTTTGAGTTGAGGATTAAAAAACCCAGACCTAATTGAGAATCTCCTCACTCCTAAATTGAATTTAAAAAAGACTCTGGAATAAGGTTAAATTCTGCTAATAACATTGAATCATAGTTCAGTTCATAACTGTACACAAATAACTGAGATTAACGTAGAATACGTCCGTAAAGGTTGCATTGCTTAGAGCAATGTGCGAACGATTTTACAGGGCCACTAGTTTATTCAAACATTTTGCAACTGTTGTCATGATTCGAGGTGTAAAAATTACAACAGGGTTGTCTCATAAAAGTGTTTGAGAGTAGTCAAGGTTCCCATTCTAAATTGGAAATCTGAAAACTCTACTAAATGAAGACGAACAGACAATAAAAGCGAAGGGAGCGATAGTGGCCGCATGTTTGGTTTACAATCTGACGGCACCCGGATCGGTTTCGGCCCTGCACCAATAACTTTTTCAGTACTTGCTTAAATTATGTGCAGTTTCGATGCCATAGCTCAACAACGGTGAAGGAAAACATCGTGAGGAAACCGGTATGTCCAAGAATCTCAAAAGTTCAAAAACATAATTCACCAACATGCCCTGGACCAGCATGGTTATTAGGGCCGTACTTTCTCTTCGAGAGAAGCCCTGAGTCCCACCAGTGGGAACATGATAGGCTGATAATCATGAGACAATAATAAGGTTAGAGATTAGAAAGCCCAGATTTTGACGCAGTATAACACACACGGACAGTGTTAAATTATATTATTCATCATCATCATCATCATCAGCCAGAAGACGTCCACTGCTGAACATAGGCCTCCCCCTTTAACCTCCACACTGAACGACAGCCTGCCTTTTGCATCCACTGGATGCCCGCGACTCTCACAATGTCGTCGGTCCATCTAGTGGGAGGCCTCCCTACGCTGCGTCTTCCGGTTCGTGGTCTCCACTCCAGAACCTTTCTTCCCCATCGGTTATCGGTTCTTCGAGCGATGTGGCCTGCCCATTGCCACTTCAACTTGCAAATTTTAACAGCTATGTCGGTGACTCTGGTTCTTTGGCGAATATCCACGTTTCGGATTTTATCGCGCAAAGAAACTCCGAACATAGATAGCTCTCTCCATTGCCCGCTGCATTATATTATTATTATTTATTTATTAATTAAAATGGTACTAAACCAATTACATCAATTAATTACAGTTAAAATATCAAAATATTTTTTTTTATATATAACAAATTCTTAAATATCTAAAAATATGTCGATTTAATTGTCATGTCCTTAAAATTAAATTTAAACATAAAATACCACGATTATCATGTGTTCTTCTCACAATACGTCAAGCATACCGACATTAAGACCGACCACCTGTCAACAAATACATCGCATACAGGCACAGCATACAGGGTTGTCTTTCGAAAGAGCGTTGAGCGTGGCGAGAGTGCGCGGAATAGGTGACTTGGAGTGAGCTACTGTACGGCAACGAGGCTCGGCAAATAGTTTGTGGTATCTACATGTATCAAACTAGGACATAAAGTAATTCAATCAATGAATATATTATATTCATTGATTGTATTATTTTTTCTAATCATATTTTTTTTTTTACTATCTGCATAAATAGAGTACACAGGTAATAGATAATGTAGCGTGCAGGTGGGCTTTTATACCATAGTCTAGCCTGAAATATATAATCCTCGATTTCCGTATCCATCATATCTAGCGGACAGCCCTATCATTAAAACCGCCATAGATTATAAAGCCGGACCGTGTAGCCAATTTCTCAAATTTATTACCTACAGTTACCTACAGGTTTGATAAATGTTGTAATCTGAACCACGACGGAGTAACTATCCAATCGTAGGGCTTAAATGCTTTAATATCTTCATTTTACGATATCGCAATTAAAATCTTCAAGTTGTAAATATTTCCAGTTCTAATATTTGTTAAATATTGTAGGCATCTTCTAATACGTTGGATGTTGCATTTTATGGTTCACTAGCTGTGCTCCGCGGCTTCACCTGCGTGGATATTCACTCCGGAATCGCATATTCTCCAGGGAAAAATATCTTATGTCTTATGTACAACTGTAAAAAAGGGACCAAACCAACAAACATACTTTTACATTTATAATTTAGTAAGCTTCGTTCCTTCGTTCGTTTTTAACGAATTTGCAAAAATGAAAAGTCTCTCGTGTCCGTCTTTACGATGTACTCTACTTCTGTGGAAATTTTCATCAATAACGGTTCAGCCGCTTAGGTGTGAACGTGTAACAATCCAGTGACTTGATATTAGAAAGATATTTTTACGAACCCAAAAAGGTTTTTCTTATCGACGACACAAGGAAGAGACGAACAGACAGACACAGAAACAGAGGGAGTCAGAGCATAATTTATCACAACACATATTCCTTAGTCTGATGTGATTAAGGTGCTACGTTTTACAATTGGCGGGAAATTCAAATTTCAAACAGTTTTCTTGTCCTTGTAGCTAGGCCGGGTAATTATTGTAAACGATCATGATGTTTGCGACAATTGATTATTATTCTTTACAAAACCATGTAAAGTTATTTATCTCTAATGCACATTATTACTTAAATTTGTCAATAAGCTAATTTTTGCTGTTTCAAAAGGTTTATTAACAAATGTAAGTAATATGGTGCGTTACTAATAAATAGCTGTACATTATAATGTAAAAAACACCCAACTATTGTCTCAAACGCTGTGTCATTTCAAAATAATTACCCGGCCTAGCTACAAGGACAAAAAAACTGTTTGAAATTTGAATTTCCCGCCATCGGTATAACGTACCACCTTAATACGTAAAAAATTAAGCTCCTCCATAGATTTTGTAAATCCCCTCTATTTATGCGCTACTGAAAAGCGTACTTATAAATAATCTTTTACGACCAAACAAACAGTAAAAATGGCGATAAAATTCGACTCCTGTAGGTACATTTTATATTACAAAATGCCTATTAAACACACATGCCATATTTCAAAGTAAACCTGACAAGGAAAAAGGACCGTGGTGTGGTCAACTTGACCCTGGGTCCAGTGGACCACGGCCCGCTCTGACCTCCCAGTGGGACGCCGGGATCGGATGACAGCCGCAACAGGGTTAAATAAAGTTCAGAAAATTTATGTTGCCAGATTATAAAACCTCCTTGAAAATTGGGAATTGAAACTATTGATGGCTACATTTTTACAGTAATAGTAAATGCAAATTTATTTCCACTCTGTCCTTTTGTATGTCTGTTTGTTTGTTTATTTGTTTGTTTGTTGCCTTTTAACGATCAACTACTGAACTGATCAAAATAAAAGGAAGTACGTATATCGTGTATCGTAAGGATGGATATTTAATCCTGAAAAATGCGTCAGAATTTGTTCCAGAAAATCCGATGAAATTTATCTCATAAAATGCGACGGAACTGGAAAATCGAGGCTGAAATCACGGGATCCCGCTTACTTATAGTTAGGATAAGACTGGTAATATCCTAAAAATCTTGAAATTGTTGGCATCATGGATGCTATCAAATTTGGTTGAATTCTATCAATCGGTTTGATTTGACTCCCAGGATCAGAAACAATAATAAGAGCGCCTGGTTAATGCGACGCGTGACCAAAATGCTGGCGTGTTTCTGGCTCAACGCATAAGCATTGCCATTCAACGTGGTAATGCCGCCAGCATGCTGAGTACGCTGCCAACTGGTAGTGGGCTTGAGCATTTGGATTGTCTTTAGACCTTCAACGGTCTATGGGCAGTCTAACTGTATTTGTAGTTTTAGTTTTAGCTTGTATTTTGTTTAGTTAATAAAGTAAAAAAAAAAAAAAAGATATCACAGTCATGTGTATTTCTACACCAAATTTGAGATCGTAAGGATACGGGCTGTTTTAAATGCGTGAGACTTTATTTATACAGAGATGATTTAATTTGAAAACCCATTAAAAAGACAATAAAGACGAAAAAAAGAGCATTTTATCATAAAAAGTTTTTTTTATTTTTTAAATTAGAACGGCTGTCAAGCCATTTTTGTAAGTTGTGCCAGTTGCACCCATATAAACCAAACGTCAGTCATTCGAAATCAGTAAGCAACTGTGATGCAGACAAAGAACTTTGAGACCTAACCCAAAAAGGTAAGGTCCAAGTTCTTTCGATGCGGAGTTCGACGCGTTGACATAAATAAGAATGTTCAATCAAGGTTCTGTCATAATGCCTGGCGACAGATTTTACTTCTCATTTCTGTTCCATTTTCTTCACTTTTCTGTGATATTTATCGTTTAGATAGAATAGTACATACCTGGAAGAAGTCTGGTAAAGTACATTGGAAGATGTTATCCCTTTTACGGACTTGGAAGATGCTTGCTGGCAACATTGCATGCACCTTATGACTGTTTCATTTTTCCTTGCCATTAAAAGAGCAGAAGATTGTGTATTAAAGATTACAATCGGTTTTGTTCATGTTTTTCAAATGACAGGGGTTATTAATTTTGAATAAGGATTTGACAGGTTATTATTATTTAGTTATTGGACGGTTTGAAAATAAAAATCATAATAATAAGATTATTGGGTATTTTAGGGTTCCGTACCCAAAGGGTAAAAACGGGACCCTATTACCATCTATTACTAAGCCTACGATGTCTGTCTTTCTGTCCGTCTGTCTGTATCTTTCGAACCGTAATAGATAGCCAGTTGACATTTTCACAGAATATGTAATGTTACGACGAATTAACTAAGAAAAAATAAAATAAACAAACAGTCTTCAAATCACGAGTGAATCGGTTTCTTCTAGGCGAGAGTGCTCCACCGTATACCGCACCATCGCTTAACATCAGGCGAGTTGGCGGTCAAGCGCAAGCCTATTATTAAAAAAAAAAAAAAAAAAAAGTTAAAACGAAATGGGGGTCCATACAGCAAATATTTTTTTACGTATTTTTGTATTAGCTCTAATGTAAAAAGGGTAATATGTACAAGCGTAAAACTTGGTATGATTATAGTGCACACTGCACACTGTTAAGTATAACAAAAATAAAAAATAATGGCCAAGTGCGAGTCGGTGACAAATTTCTGTTTATTAACAAGTTATATCTGGTTATTCCTTACTTGGATGACCTCCTTATCATTTCACCGCATCGAAATGCCATATTTGCAAATTTTAACAGCTATGTCGGTGACTCTGATTCTTTGGCGATTTTTTTTTTTTTGTTATATACATTAGATCATAGATTTTAATGTACGTAAGTGCGTTATTATTCCAAATATGTAACATTTTCTTGTTTTTGATGTTTTAGTGTAGTTACTTATCCATACCAAGTAATCTGATTTTATCCATAAGTACAATTTACCTATTCACTTACATTTCACGCTTTAAAATAAATAAAGAGAAACGATACGCTTGACTGGTCGTGTCTGGTAGTTTTATTGATACGTGAGAGAATTTACTATTATTTCCAATATGGCACGCAAGAATATTATGCACGGGCTTGCACATTTAGCCAGGAGCTGAGTGCCATTCAGTTTATTGAGTTTATATTATAGTTGTTTAATAAATCTAGTCAAAGTTTTTTTTATTTTATTTATGCCATAGGTGGCAAACAAGCAGACGGGCTACCTGATGGAAAGCAGTCACCGTCGCCTATAGATACTTGTTTGCTAATGGAAATATGTAGTTCGAGATTTGTGACTATCGAGTTTTTTTTAAAAGAAATATTTGCTCTTAAGTCAGACCAAATACAGAGAGAGCTAAGGAGCAAAGTTAGATACACTGATATTTTTATACCAATAGTACGGTTTGAGTACCGAGAAAATCTCGAAGTGACATCTCATTTTTTTTTAACGCCATAGGTGGCAAACAAGCAGACGGGCTGCCTGATGGTAAGCAGTCACCGTCGCCTATAGATACTTGTAACACCAGAGGCATCACAAATACATTGCCGACCCTTTAGAACTCTATTAACTCGCCTTTTGAAGAACCCCTAGTTATAGATTCTCGGAAACACTGTAGAAGGTAGCTCATTTCACATTTTGCAGGTATGAGGCATGAAGGATCGTGTGAATCGCACAGTGTGCGATTTCCACTGATCTATGATGTGTGGATGAGCCTTCAGGCGGTGGCATAAATATTATGAAAGATAATCGACATCATCCTAATTATACAAGGTGTTAAATTAATAATTTCCATCCAAGGCGTGCATAATTAAATAAGACTAGTCTATACTAATATTATAAAGAGGAAAGATTTGATTGTTTGTTTGTTTGCATCGAATAGGCTCCGAAACTACTGAACCGATTTGAAAAATTCTTTCACTGACGGGAAGCTACACTATCCCCGGGTGACATAGGCTATAATCTATATCCGTGCGAAGCTGGGGCGGACCGCTAGTATTAAATATATTGGTGTATAATGGTGGAAGTGGCCTGCATGCAGTGTTTTCCTGCGGTCTCTTGTAGGTCGTCTGTCCATCTTGTGGGTGGACGTCTTACGGTTACGGTGTTTTGTACTGTCATATTATACTTAAGGTATACACCTTAAGTATAATATGACAGTACAAATAGGGAAAAAATAGAGCAGAAGTTGTACATAAATATGATAAAATAACCCCTTCTTAGCTTGGCTTAGCAAACCTCGTCCGACTAACCCTGTGTTTTGTGGATATAATGTTAATTTAATTGAAATTATTTTATTTTAATATAGTTGAAATTATTTATTATTTAATTGAGACTATTTTATTTTAATTTGATTGACATATTTTAATTAAATTTTTATTGACATTATCCGATTATAATTTTACTGAAATTATTTAATTTTAATTGTAGCTTATACTACAGGTAATTCATTATTATACTTATTATTGACTTGTAAATTCGCTTTATCAAATAAATGAATATGAATATATTATAATTTACTAGCGACCCGCCTGCCTGGCTTTGCACTGGTGTAATTTTTTGCAAAGCCGGGGCGGGTCGCTAGTTATATATATATAAACCTTCCGTGAAAATGTATCTAACTGATAGTGAAAACCGCATCAAAATCCGTTGCGTGGTTTAGGAGTTAGCGGCCATACAGACATATAGACAGACAGACGCGGAAAGCGAATTTAATTTATACTATGTAGAGAAGAGCTAGAGAACAGAAGAGAGGTTGATAAAATAACCCCTTATTAGCTTGGCTTAGCATACCTTGTCTGAATAACCCTGTATATTATAATTTATTTATTTTTTCCTTATCAAACGAGCCGGTCGTTATTCTATACAAGTATTCGTTGATAAATATTATTCTTTGATAATAACGACACTGATATAATATTGATGCTTTCAACGTCACAGCGGGGTGCATGTCATGCAAGTTTATCGGGTGATGACCTGCCCAGAGAGGTACTAAGGGATCAACAGAAAGGTCAGAAAGTGCTAATCATGTATCTATGTTTTTGTATGTGTGTACAAACACTCTAAACGACATTTTAACGCAGAAAGATATATTATGCAAGCGAAAAAAATATTGAAAGGCTGAATTTTGACGGTGTTTAGTACGCTGCGCTAACGAAAAATCAACCAAAAACAATAATATACGAACCAATTACTTACTCACGCTAACAAAGATAATACACTCTAACAAAACGTATGTTATCATTATTATGTACATATTATGACTAAAATTATATTTATGTATAATATAATTTTAGTCATATTTATATTTTTTGTATCTAGTTCTTGTTACTTGTTTGAGCTCTTTATTTTCGTTGGTTGACCAGCTTTCTTTGACTATTTTTGACGTACTACTTTTAATTTTTTCCAGCCTGGTGGAAGCAGATATAAAAAATGCTTGGCATTTAGTCCTCCATTTGTGCATTTGTACATAATATATATGTAAGCATTGGTGACCCTAGCCCATAATCAAGGTAGTGCGAGATTATTTCGGCGCCCCCTTTATTGGCCGATGCTTTCTCACTGTAAATTGTAATTCAGTTTACATTATATTTATGTTAAATAGTTAAATTAAAACAACCACGTTTTAAATTAAACTATTTTTTTTTTCAATAAGCAAGAAATGTAGGCGCCCTGAAGCTTTGCTTATACCTAATTTTATGAATGAATTCAATTTTCACGCAAATCCGCGCCTTTCAAAAGGCAGCAAAAAATTCACACGAAATGATAATTTTTCAAATTTGGCATTTTGGCGCCCCTTCTGCCCGGCGCCTAGAGCGACCACCCCTCTCGCTATACCCTAGGGCGGCTACTGTTTGTAAGTGTGCAATAAAGTATTAAATAAATATGGATAATGTAGGCCCCACATCATTCTTACTGCGTCTCTGCGTCCCTAATGAGCTGCCATTGACATACGATACGTGTTTTATGCGACAAAAGAACAAAAGCACGGGTACTTGTTTCTCCATGCCTGTGCACGGGCGCAGGAAATGAATTAACATGAAAGAATTTGGATATCATCTGACGAATATGTTATTTTGTTCATAAATAAATAAATATTCGGGACATTTTTGCACACACGGTCATCTGACCCCAAACTAAGCAAAGCTTGTGATATGGCTGCCAGAGACTGGTATACATACATATATAGTTTTAAATACATATATACTTAAATAGAAGTCAATAAGCATAGTTTTAATTCATTTGTAAATACATAATTATGATTCAAAGAGGTCAACACAAAAATTATACACGAGCTTAAAATAAAGTGTATACGTACAACATTAAGTACCGTTTTATACTTATAATAATAATAAAAAAGTTAACTTCGAAAGCTGCCCCTTAGCATTTACGCGGAGAAAATATTTTATCATTTTTATCTTCTGAATGCGGATATCGAAAAGGAATAAAAATTAATACAATGTAACGTACAATTTGTAGAGCTTATACTCTTTTCATTCATTTTAAAATATGGCGTTGGAGATAATTATATTTTATTTATATTACACGGGAATTACTCACATAAGATTAAGCCGGTCACTCCGACTATAATTCAACCGCATTAGGCAGTCTTTTTCAAGGAAGGAAAGAGGAAGGAGGTTTTTTCAATAAAATGTGTGAAAACCACGTCAGTTTCTATAGTATAATTATATTTATTATTTTCTTGATTGTTTCAGGTAATTTTGCCCCGCGAGAGTCCACCTTCAGATGTCTTCTGTGCCTTCAGTGACACCAAGCAGTGGCGTGAAAACGTGGTTATTATGTTCTAGCTAGCTTGTTAACACTGAAGTTAAAGTCTATTGAACTTATTGAATTTACACCCGACTTAAAAACTAGGTTCTACATTCGAGTGTATTTTTTTGTGTGTGTATAATATGCGATATCCTGCCGATTGTGAATAGGTTTTAAGGTTTATTTTAAGTTTTTTGATTAGGCATCTTTAGGGGTTTTTTTATTAATTTTGAGGAGATTTTTCTATATATCTACGGGTGTAAAATTAGGGGATTTTCTGACCGTTACCAGACTAACCTCTGATTGAATACTGAACTCCGAGGAGTTTGTTAAACTAATGACAGTTTTACAAAGTCCTTGGGTAACTCTGATATTATAGATCAGACTAAGAGTTTCGAATGCATGAAACGGGTGCGAAATCAAACTTCTAAGTTTTCTGTCCTACTCTAACGCATAAGCTTGTCTCTATAGGCGTCTCACTTCATTATAGAGACGAGTAGTGGCAAAAAAAAACCGAATCAAAACTCGGCGCACGCTACAGACTTTATGGTTAGTTACAAGGTAACCGCGATCCGACTACAACGCCGCGCGATGCCAGAGCTAAGATGACATAACGGACAACTAAGGTTGAACACTATGCAAGCGACATAACGTCTAAAATGGAGTAAACGTGGCATTGTGAAGTATATAATTGATACAATGTATGTACAATGATGCTCGGACGTCTTTGACTGTTTTCACTGAGAGATTGTGACTCTATAGGAATTGTATCTCGGTGAAGTTTAGGAAAATATTACAATGAGGCAACATGTTTTTTTCACGTTGCCGCCAAAACTATAAAAAAAAACTGGTAGGTGTTGCCATTCTTTACCTCCTTTTTAAAGAGATGCCACCCAAACCGTCACGCTCTCCGAGTCCATAACTGCAAATGAAATCACCGGAGCGTCGACGCGTGTCGATGCGGTTAGGAATAAGTAACAATGTATTGTGCTTTACCGCAAATTGAAATGCACTTGTTACTATGGTAGAAAAAATGTATTTGCAACACGACAGCTGCGTAGTAAGTGTAGTTGAATCTGTGACGGCCGGGAAGTAAATTCAATGACCTTTTAATTAAATTTCATTCAATTTAACGCTTGATGTGATTTATTATTTGAACAAAACATATTTTTAAGCCGGGGCGGGTCGCTAGTTTATTACAAATAACACGTTTAAGGATATAATTAAATACATTAAACATAAGTGCCTACTGATTTTTTCCATAAATATTCGTCAATACTCAATATATTAAATAATTAATACATGTCACAAATTACAAAAATTCTAGTCTAATCAAACAGCCCGCCCCGGACCATTCCTGGTACAAAAGTGCCCATAACACTGGCAGCATTCCCACGCTGAATGGCAATGGGGGTTTTGGCGCCAACGTGGAAAAAACATGTCGGCTCGTTAAATTAATTTCCTATACTTGTGTATTTTCGAGTGTTAATGTCTACTAAATGGTGAATTATTATTCATTACGTGCTCATAAGCGTGCTCGACTGTGGAAAAGTGATATAACGAGGTCTTCCAACACTCCATAGGAGCCTCTTGTAAAGTCTCCACCACTTTAGAGGAGCATGAGTTTGACTTGACCGTGACATACTTTGCTTGATTCTGACTGTGACTATGACTTGTTTGACGCTATGAATACTATGTAAACTGTTTAATATTACGACTAAAGGACATTGAATCCACGGTCATGAATAATAAAAAAAAAACGCACCAGGAATATACCAGTACTGAAAAAATAATTTAAATTGGCTGATACATTTCTGAGATATATAAGCGTTTAAAGTTATTGGTGGGGATTGTAGGACGTAAATCATATTATGACTTCTGATCTTGCTAACACGTTATTATATTTTTAATACATATATATATAATACAATTCTATATTTTATACATTCATCTTTTAGTTTAATTGTAGCTTTTATTTAGTTATTTTAAGTTTTAGTTTTTAGTTTATATTTTAAGATTTCATTAATTTTCTGTTTTTTTTTTGCTCAAATATTGTAATTTAACTGAATAAAATTGTTTTAATGAGGTAACCTTTTTAATAATTAAAAGGGGCCCGCCTCGTGCGTGAGAATTGATACGACATGTATTCACGGATCACGCCACAAACTCTGTGTAGGACAAACACGGGCGAACATTTCGCCTTGCATGTGTTATTACTTATTATTACTTTGACAAATTCGATTTGTTAAAGCTAGTTAATGTTGTGGCTAGTATCGATCGTCAAAGATTGAATTGGCCATAAGTTTTTTGTTGCTTTTTCTTTGTCTATTTGACCTAGCCATTTTGCCAAATTAACGTTATCTATATAACTAGCGACCCGCCCGCCCGGCTTCGCACGGGTGTAATTTACGTGCGAAGCTGGGGCGGGTCGCTAGTTACATATATAAACCTTCCTTGAAAATGTTTCTAACTGATGGTGAAAACCGGATTAAAATCCGTTGCGTGGTTTAGGAGTTAGCGGCCATACAGACAAACAGACGCGGAAAGCGACTTCAATTTATACTATGTAGAGATATGAATTAATATCCTTAATCATTATTGTTGAAGGGCTTCACCCAGTGTTTAATTATCTTGATAAGACTAGTTAGCGATCAAGCGCAAGCCTATGTAAAAAAACTTCTTAGTAGGATGACAAAAAATAAATACTTTTGAAGCTTTGGCGGTTGAATTGTATGAAAATTGAGTCCCTAGGTTATTAATATACCTATTATACCTACTGTTGTTTATTTGTATGATTTTGACTAACTTAAACGGACTTTTCAATTTACTATTAAACTAAGTAGCCAAATCCCCGGGACCCGGGTATGTCCTAAAACTGCGACCAGAACCACCGGAGGATGGGCAGCAGCGTCCTATTAGTACACGGTGAACTTACTGCGATCCCCAAGCCGCCTGCCAAGCGTGGGGATTATGGCAACACCCCTCTTTAAGAGGGAGGCCTTTGTCCAACATTGGACGTTTGATGGCTGTTGATGTGATGTGATATAAATTATAAGAATGTTGTGAATGTCCTGTGTCTTTCAAGCAAATACCGACAGGAAATAACACCACATTTTTCGGTCATACTCAACCTGCAACTGCTTCAAAATAACGATGCCACACGGAAGTGTCTTCGCAACAACAAAAACAATGAACATAAATTGATCAAGCGCATGCCAGGAAATGCCTCCAGAAAAAAAGCAATGGGCAGGAAGTCGAAAGCAGGTGCTTCGCGTCTGTCCGTCTGTCACTGGCCTAACAGTTCCATCCCTTTCGCACTTTCTGATATTACGACGCGAAAAGGAGACCAAAGACCCGGAATAAAGTCCACATCAGAAAAGTTGTCTTGTACCAGCATCAAACCAGCATCAAATAATCTGCTCACGATTTTTGAGTAATATTTGCGCAACGTGTCTTTTATTGTTTTTTGGCTCATACATTTCGGTTATGAGGACTACCTGTGATTATTTCTCACGTAATTACTGCGCTTTTTAGGGTTTCGTATGTGAATTATCAAAAGGGATTCCTCTACATTTATGACAGATGTTGTGGTCTTTCTGTAGTAATTATTGATTTTCGTCAGTCACAGATGTTTTATTACGATAAACAATGAAACATTCGACTGTTTTTTATACATACTTGAGTGACGAATATTTAAAAAACAATGGGGCTCTCAACGACTTTGCATAGTGTCTTTGTGGCTGTAAAAAACGTACGGATTTTAGACAATCGAATTATTGAGCTTAGCTTCAACACTTACGATATTTTTTTTTTTGTTTTTGCGATTATCATTGCACAAAACATAAAAACATTTTTTTTTTATATTTCATAACTTATCTGTGGACATCCGACATCTAGTCTATCTGAGATCACGAACATTGCAAATTGTTCAAAACGTCAGGAACTAAAATGATTTAAAATACAGGCTATAAAATCCGTGAAGTGTCTAATTTCAGTTACTAAAATAACAATTTTTTTCAGTAAAATTAAATATTAAAACAAATTGTAATAACTTTATACTGAACCTTAACTTTAGTGAAGTCCTGAGATGCACTTGATCGATTATTTATTATTTACGACTTGAAGCAGATTTATGACTGAATTCATTAATGCTGCCGTTTTTCTGGAAGCAACTAAAGTACCGTTTCATGGTGTTTTAATAACAGAACAGGTTCCGTAGGTAATTAAATTGTTTTTATAAGGGTTCGTGCAACGGATATTGATAGGCTGTAAATATTTTATCACAATATATCAATGTCAGTTTACAATATTATTCAACCAATTCAACTGACAATGATAATTATGACGCTACTGTATTTAATTTTCGTAAGAAAAGTTACTCAATTGGAAATATTAGAAAGACATTGAATAGACTTTTAAGCCCGTTCCACACTTGGTCCGCGGATCGCGCGCGAAAACCGTGACTAGGCACGAATGCAAAGTGTGTAGCAGTTTCGCATATTCAATGCGGCTGCGCGGTATATTCTCTGATTTTTTCTAGTTTTTTTGTTTCGCGTTAAAGGGACAACGAAACACGAACGATGCGCAAACGCATATAGATTCCACACTCGCACTCTGCTCAGTGTTGACTGAGCCGCCGTGTTTATTGTTATTTTTAAATAGCTGCGCCCCGCAGTTTCACCCGCAAGTTAAAATCGTCGTTATGTTTTCTGAAATTTTCCAATTTTCTGCGCAATTTTGTTAATTTTTAATTTCGTAAGAACTATCTACAAAGTATTACAAAACTTTAAAAAAAGATGAATGAAATTGGTAAAGTTGTTTTAAAGTTAAGGCGTGACCAAGGTAAATAGGGGTTCATTTATATATATTACTAGTAGGCCGCCCCTGCTTCGCACGGGCGAAGCCGGGATATATAGCCTATGTCAACCGGGGATAGTGCAGCATCCCAACAGTGAAAGAATTTTTCAAATCGGTTCAGTAGTTTCGGAGCCTATTCAATGCAAACAAACAAACAATCAAATCTTTCCTCTTTATAATATTAGTATAGATTTAGGGGTTATTAGGGGTTCGTATTTATATTTTAGATGTATACATATAAAACGCTGATACATACAATGTGAGGGACGCAGCAGTGGCTACTTCGACGTTCATCTCATTAAACGTTGAACTTTACTGTGAAACTACCGCGAACCCCGGGCTAGGTGGTGTACCGGGGCCCTCAAGCTCAGGGGGTCCTCGGACCCTGACCAGTAAACCTCAGATCTTGCGTAAATTTCTCCCACCTTCAGAATATAACTCATACATTTACCTAATAAGTATTCATAGAATTAGCACCTCTAAAGTATTCATAGAATTTTTTATTTATACTTGATAAAACTTAACCAGTTCAGATAGGGCCCCAAATCTTGTTTGCAACAGGACCTTTGGTTACCTAGCTACGTCACTGGAACCACTGCAAGTGTGGACTCATTGTTTTCCCACCGTGAAGTTGCGTCGTGTCCGCGCAAGTGATACGCGGACTAAGTATGGAGCGAGCCTTAGTTGTTACTAACCACGTTTAAGTTTTTCATCGATACACCATGATTGAAATTATTTGTAAACTCATTTATACGTAATTCAAAATATTCAGCATTTATACGTAATTCAAACTATTCGAAATAAATGAATTTGAATTGAATTGAATTCAGCAGGTGCATGATGAGCTTTAAAGTGTCTTTTTATCGTCAGTACTGCCAGTTTAACGTTCCAAAAATTTTGAATATGGAATAAAAACCCGACCAATCAGCAAGCTGGCGCGTACCTCGTGCGTCTGAGCAATTTTTTAAACGTTCCTATTTTTAAAACGTCGTCTTCTTTTTCACAAGTGGTAGTTTGTCCACATTTTTGTCAATGGTTAATGTCAAACAAACAAATCAAGTGTCAAAATTGTTTATTATGCATATTATGTCACGCAATATTTTTTTTCCGCCTTTTTCTTCCTATAAGAGTACTGTAAGCTCTTTGGACCCGGGTATGTCCTAAAACTGCGACCAGAACCACCGGAGGATGGGCAGCAGCGTCCTGTTAGTACACGGTGAACGTACTGCGATCTCCAAGCCGCCTGCCAAGCGTGGGGATTATGGCAACACCCCTCTCTAAGAGGGAGGCCTTGTTCAGCAGTGGACATTTAATGGCTGATGATATGAAGCTCTTTGTAAAAAGCACTGAGATTGGATAAAAGACGATGGTTTGACTCATGGTATAATAATATACTTGACTATGGTAAATACATAAAACAAAAATGTTTGAAATACAAAACGCCAGACGGCAAAGCTTGCAGAGGGGGCGTATTTTTGAAATTAGCTTTTTCACAGTAGCCGGGTCAAAATTGTCTCCTGTCAATGTGATTGATATATAGACAGGTGTGTAGCGGAACAACTATAATTGATAATTATCATGGTAGCTTTTGTATTCGGTCAACGTTTTTTAGCACTGACAGGTGCAGTAGGTTATAAAAAGCAGAACGAAAACAGTAAATTTTAATCATTTTTGCTGGGTTTTTGAACGTTAGATTTTAGCTGATAGTCCATATGCTACAGAAGTACAGAACGAAAACAGTCAATTTTAATCATGTTTGCTGGGTTTTTGAACGTAAGATTTTAGCTGATAGTCTATATGCTACAGAAGCAATTTTTGAAATCTGTTAAAAGCACAGAAAATAGAAGGTTTTTTTTTCATTTCTGTGTTACAATTAAAAGTGTTTAATTTCAATGAATAATGGTCACGAAAACCTTAAAAATCATTATTCTCAACGATTATGTTTAGAAAGGACAATCTAGATAGACTGAATCATCTATACCTACACAAACATAGAGTTAGATGTCTACTCTCCTGGTACATATTAAGTTACCCTAAAATTATCAAAATAATTTTAAACAAATAGTTCCTAGTTATGTCTAACAGAACCCTAAAAAATTATACATATAAAAACTTTCTCTTCAATAAATAAGAGCTGTTTAAACACAGTTATTAAAATAATTTGTTTTGACATAAGTTAAATAGACAGAACTCAAAGAAAGTCTGGTGCCAAACTTAAAAAGAAAAAAATGCCGCTGCATAATGTATGCGCAGACACACACGTACAACTTTAAACTAATAACTGATTGTGAAGTCAACCGACGACGTTAGAAATACCATAACAATAGTGTTATTGATGTGCCAGATAACAGCAGTAAGGCTTGAAAAAAAAATATAAAAAAAAAATGCTTTTGAATTAACGCAAAACCTATTTCAAGCAGCTTCTCTATTGTACCATGAGTATAATATATTCACAAAAAAATAAGTTTGTCTTTAGCATATTCGAATGATTAGGTACCTAATCTTCTGACATATTATTATTTTAGTAATACACATAGTTACGGATTTTAGATCCAACTCTTCTGTTCAAAGAGTTAGACAACAAGCCACTAATCTGGGCAATAGTCCAATTTTTATTTAAGTTGGACCACGACCCGACGTAATTTTTTTACTTTGTACAGTCGTGTAGTTATTTAGTTTTCTTTATTCAAACCAAATGATTGCCGTATGCCGAGGAAAATAAATAAAGGCTAAAAACAAATTAACATAGAAAAATGCAATAATGGCGAATTATCAAATGTCAGTGTCACTGTCATTATCATCTTTTTCATTCCAATACCATATTTTTTTCTATTTTAAGCTGACAAAAATGGCAACTTACAATGCGCTGTTTCATCTTTACAGCATTTACAATCTTATATTTTTTTTGCTAGCCTATAATTATCCCATTGCCGCTAGTTCTCCTTTTCCCTATCATTCCTTCTTAATTTTAATCTAAACAATTCTACTGCTACATCATGATAAATGAAAATAATTATGCCTAATAATGTTTACGTATTCTTCATGTCTGTGAATAAAAAACCAATTGCTGTAAGTACTGAAAATCATGCTTCTGATAACTTTAGTACTAAGATATTATATAGATTCATGGACAATGATAAAACAAATATATTTTCCCTTTACACCATCTTTCTACGAGGTACAGTTTTTACAATCATAATTTTTTTGTAAATTTGCGGTTTTTTGGCTCTGGTGTAAAATTAGGATTTGGCTACTTACAGCAGCTTCGTTTTCTTACGTCGATATGCCTAATAATGTTCATGTATTTATGACTAGTAGGCCGCCCCTGCTTCGCACGGGCGAAGCCGGGATATATAGCCTATGTCAACCGGGGATAGTGCAGCATCCCAACAGTGAAAGAATTTTTCAAATCGGTTCAGTAGTTTCGGAGCCTATTCAATGCAAACAAACAAACAAACAATCAAATCTTTCCTCTTTATAATATTAGTATAGATATAGACAAAGGATACCGCTAGGCTACTTCTGACGTGCGTGCTCAAGTGCCGAGGTGCAGATGGGGTCAAGTGTGTATGCAGGTGGTATGCAGAACGCACACGTCGAACCATGGTATAATAATATACTCCGCCAGGTATAGCAATCCGAGAAAAAATGTCCACGTGGGTGTCCCGCAATGATGTCATGATGTCAATTTACAACAGGTTCGAGAGAGATGACGATACACCACGTAACAGCTGATTGGATAAAGTGGCAACTGGACAGTGACGTAATTCTGGGACAACTGCCAGAGTAGAAGACCTTGTTTTCTTTGATCATGCGTCGAACCATGCAAGTGACAATGCCGTATGCATAGGTTATTTTATTAGATTTTGAATGTTGGTACTAAAAGTTTGGAGGCTTGCTTTGAATAATTTACTAGATAAGTTTTGGCGGCAACGTGAAAAAACCATTACGCTTCATTATTCTACAATAAATGTTCCTGAAAGTGTTTCGAGTGTAGGCAAGTGATATAATTAGTGATCAAATGAACTTACCTACCCAAATATGTGAAGTTCGATCACTATTACCTAGTAATTTTTAAACTTTCGCGATTTGAACACATGTTTCAAATGTTTATCGGGACTTATCACGTATTATTTAATATAGGTAAAAATATGTACCTTTAAAACACTATTACCTATATGAAGAACTTCATTCGACGCGATTTAAATAACAACCCCTCCATGAAATTAACCCAGAACCCTAAAAATAAAATTAAAAAAAAGTAATGGTATATTCTAATAGGTAAACTAGGGTTGAACCTGCTTTCAACATAATGAATTGCTGACGTCTGAATTTTGCATTCGTAGTGTTGCCACTTTGGGTTTTCTTTTTTGTATTATATATATATCTACTCTAAAAAATCTGTGTGGAGCTGAAGCTTGGGACTCAGCTACAATATGTAAATATACTTACAAGAAGAAAGAAAATTCGCGTCGAATATAATGAAGTTACAGACTAGGTAAAGCTAAATCAGGTGAAACGTGTCTTTTCATGTTGTTTCCAGAACTCGGTAGAAGCCTCTAGTAAATGCTCCACCACTTTCAAGTGCACGACTTGGACTTGACTGAGACTTTGTTTGAATCTGACTGTGAATATATTATTATGACTTGTTTGACGATAAGCCATAAAACTTGAAAATCTTTCAATATTTGACACTGGAAAATGTACAAGACTCGCGAAACCAAAATCCTGCGATGAGGAAAGAAAAAAAGGCTAAATTTTTAGGGTTATGTTTATGTTAGAAAACACTGTTTTTATAAAAATATCATTTTCAGTCAAAGAAGAATTATGTACCTAGAAACGTTCTTCAATATCAAGAAGTGTGTACAAGACGACCGGCGCTGTCATTCGCAGGGTGACCAGGTTATAAATTTTACAAAACTACCATAGTCAACTAGACAACTAAAAATAATACAAACTTATCATCACAAAAAATTACCTAAACACCAGAACCTTTTAACGGACTTCAAAAATAGAAGCAATATAGCCGGATAAAGCTATATCGCCAAATGGCCTAGCCGTGTTCCGACATGTTTTACGGTGACGCCCTTAGGGAAAACGAGTCGGCATAGTTACTTCACTGAAGAGCTTCTTTTCGTTCTTAACATAAAAATGTTATTTCACCCAAAATATACCAAACCTACCAACTTTCGTTAATAAACCAATAAAAATAATGATGTTCAAATTTTATGAATGATAAATTATTATAACACCGGCTTGCACTCACGATTGTGTTTGATGAATGATGTTCATAAAGTAAAAAAATAAATACAAAAACTTATAAAATATTATCACTGGTCACACTGGCTTGACGAGTGTTCTCACAGATTATGTATATTATTAATTAGGCATTCCCTGATATTTCTCGATGTATTCTTGCAGTATCGAAGCACGCAAGACATATTTAAGTATATTTGAGCAATATATAACCTAAAACAAGATCAAAACTTATGATAATAAATAATTATGTATATCGTAATGACAGAGAAAAAACAATATAACAGATGAAACAGAAAGGGATGATGCGGTCTAGGGTCTCCGTCAACTTGAAGACCCCAGATTTTGTATCCTCTATGCCCAGATTTTCTGTGCTCTGGGTCCTGGTGGACACAGAAATATAGAGATAATTGTCGATAATTGATAAGTGTCTACCGGTCGCACAGCGGACATGAGAAGACAACCAGACTCACGGAATATCTGATTGAGGCGGCGGATGCGGCTAAACTAAAGTATCCGGCCAAAAACAGCCCAATTTGTGTTTAAAATAAAATCAATAAAGTAATAATAGACTATATTCAAGAAATTCACAGAAATCGGTATTCGTAGGGATTATCGCTAACGGTCTACGGTCGGTCTACCAAAAAAAAATATTTTGCCCAAACCTTTTACCAACCTTCGTTAATAAACCTATAAAAATACTAATGTCCAAAATGTCATAAAAAATTACTAAAAATTTCTAAAATTTTATCCCTGGTCACACTGGCTTGCTGCGAGCTCTCAAAGATTAGGAAGTTAAGCAGAGATACTTCACTTCCGATACTACGAATTGTGCATGTTATTATAGGGAACATTAGTTCGCATGGTACACTTATCACTACCAAGGTATACCTACTAGTACAGATAAGTGGGAAAAAAACACTTGGACAAGTTTGTCATTAAATATTTTAATTTCTTTTATTTAACAAACTTAACTGTGTAGTTGGCAAACAGCTGCTCCCATACATACCAACTACAAAAATTAAGTTGGTAATAGCAAAAATCATCGTCTGGACTGAAATTTTTTAGTCAACATCTTCGCGATATATAATTTAACACATTAAATTTGATATAAAATACTTTTCATCCACTAAACAGATGGGTGAAGGTCGGTCTTTACTCGGGTCTTAGACTAATACTCTGCATATTAATTGTTCTGTGATAATTGATGTCATAGTTGATGTATATGTCAAGTTCGGTTTAGATCGGAAAAAAATATTTGTTATTCACTTATTATACAAAATTCTAATCTAATTATTAAATAAATCAACTAATAATATTGTGTTACTTACGACGTGGATGGTTAATTCATACTGAGGTACGTATTTTACCGGGTTTTTTCACTAAATATCTGCCGCTCTACACCTATGCACGCCAAAAAGACAACTGAAGACTGTCAGACTCGGGTGTGGGGACTAAGGCACAGCAACGTTTATCGAAGTGAGGATTCAGTACATGACGTCTAGTACGTAGTACATATAGGTCGATGATTTTAACATTTGATTTATTGTCATACTTATGATATAAATGCGACAGTAAGTTTATTGGTTTGTTCAATGGATCGGTCATGTTTTTTTTTCATAGATATAGACAGCCAGCGAGTAACATAGGATATTGTAGCGCGAAAATATAAGGTTCCTGAGAATATGCACACAGGTGAAACTGCGGGGCGCGGCTAATATTCACATAAATACTACTAATTAGAAATTTGCTGTTACGTTAATTCGTTTCAATAAAAATATAAAAATAAAACTCATTTTTTTTCCGTCAGTGTTATCTCACCGTGTTTAACTGCACTGTGGTCGTAACGCATAGTTTGCATATTGTTTTAACCCATTGTTGTCAGCCAATAGCGGTGTACGTAAGTAAATATTCAAGCAGTATTTGAAAATCTATTGTCTCTGTCCCGGTAGCTCTACTGTACGTGCATATAGTGCTTTTGCATAAACTGCAAGTGCATAAGTGTGTGTCAACATAAAATTCTGCAGTAACTAGGTAAGAAACATATTTTTAGGGATTTCTGCAGGCATTTTGGTTGAAATGATTGATTGATTGAATAACTCATTGCTCACACCATTAAATTTGATACAGAAAACAAAAAAGTTTTAAAAATTAGTTTAACAACTGGCGGTCTTATCGCTAAAAGAGATCTCTTCCAGGGAACCATAGGATGAAAAGTACCATGTAGAGATGTTTTTTTTAAAATTAAATAGGTGGCAAACAAGGAGACGGGCCGCCAGATGGTAAAAGCAGTCACCGTTACGTATGGATACTTGTAACACCAGAGGCATTACAAATACGTTGCCGACCCTTAAGGACTCTATTAACTCGCCTTTTGAAGAACCTCATGTTGTAGCTTCTTTTAGGGATCAAAAGCAAACTAAAGATCCTATAGTAACACCGTGTCCGTCTGTCTAGCTGTCTATGTGTAAAGGTTCTTTTATTTAAAGTTTATTTAAGCCTATAGCGTTGAAATTTACTAGGAACACGTATACTAGATAATTTATTTGTATTGTACCAAGGAAAATATTGAAATTTTTTGAACGCAATCGCACCATCTTTGCACCGAACTCAACCTATGAAGATGTTTATTTATTTATAAGCTACGGAACTCCACCATGAGCGTGTCACAACACGCACTTGATAGTTATTTTATGTCCAATGCGTCTAATATTTTGTGGTAATAACAAAAGTTCGAAATTTGTTTGACAAATACTAGTTGGCACATAATTACAATAAAGGTGAATTTTTAAAAGTAAAATTAGATATACGATTTCAGTAAGAAAGTACATTTCAAGAAATCTATAATAAACTGACTCTTCATAATGCCATTACAAAATAATTAAAAAAAAAATACCATCGATTTTTACCGATATTTTTAAAGCAGGCATTCGATTTTCGAAGAAATCAAAGCTTCATCTCTACAGGTTCCTTTCACGGGAAAATAAAACGCATAAACTAAATTGCGACGCGAGATTTTATCACAAATGTGCTTTTTAGTTTCATTTTAACACTGTTTAAATAATGTTTTTACTTTACTGTACATGTTACTTTTAATACGTCTGCAGGTTGATTCTGGACCAATCGATTTTTTGTCGCTTTCACTCAATGTGAAATGACAATAACAGTGTTATTTTTACTATAGTTTTAAAGCACGTTTTTGTGACTCGTTAAGGGTCAGAATACCGGGTGCAGCAATCTCACCACTAAAATTGAAAACATGGCTATTTCCTAAGATATTGTTATTACATCTCACTGGCAATTTCAATGAAATACAAACAATACGACAGCATAAAGGTTGTTGGTATCTCGTTAATTTTGCATGCCTAAAGCATACCTATTTAGAATTCACAGGGTTGCTGTTTACCTAACTCCCCGAGTTGACATTTGGCAACATGGCGCGCAACATTGCCAACTAAATAACTAACTTTAGTGGCAATGTTTGACATTGAAACATTTACCGAATTAAACTTTTGTAGGTTTTTTGTGATATGTGAATTTTACTTTGAAAATGACTCTTTCAGTACTAAGGTGAATAGGCGTGATATTTTAGGTTCAGTGCGAAAGCTCAAAATAGCACTTAAGTCTTCGACCAAAATAAAATGAATGGACGGGCCATAACCCTTGAACTTGCTCAGTAAAAACGAGTCAAACCTGTCGAACATATACTTCAACACCTAATTATAACCATGTACCACATTATTAATGTAATGTGGCAATAGTACATTTGTTACAAAAAATGGATAGCTGTGTTGTGTTGTTTTTACACTTCGGGAAAGCACACGAAGGCATAATTTTATTAGATCAGATGTTTCGTCATCATGTAACAATAGTCTCGTGTTGCACTTCCTACAGCTAGATACCGACTAAAACGAAGTGAGCGCCAGCGCTCATTTTGTAATCTTCAAAAATGCGCTCTTTCTGGGTCTGTTCATTCATTTTATTTTGGTTGAAGACTAAAGCTGCGTTCGAAGCATCAGCCTTTTTAAAAGGCTGATACCTCTTGGAGACAAGAAAAAATTTAAACACTAACACCACGCTACTTGTATTATATCGATCTGCAACTTATTCACTTAGACTTATCTTGATCAACAATAAACTCGGTCCGAAATACGCCGATAGGTATTTATATATTCAAAAAGATCAAAATTTATAAGATTCGGTGTTTGGTAGCCGGTCCAAAGGAGAATGTAATGGCATTGCACGAAAATATCATATCAGTTTTCAACTTCTTAAGAACACCTTTGGATATTTTTAACTTGAAAAAATAAAGGTTTTTTTCGGAATCTGTATCTTACTTTAACATTACTGACAAGTTAGATACTTGATTGTTCTTTTGCAGATTAATTAACGATCAAAAATATTAAGTGCGGTCATTACAATAAGAGCTTCTCAGGGCCTTTCTTCAGAAAAGGTTCACGATAAGTATGGCGCTAGTTTGTATAATGTATAATTATATCGCAGATGGATTGTTTAATTAGCTAGTTGTTTTACAAAACAGCAACGTTATGTAAAACAGCTAAATGACTTTAGCTGTTTTTCATAGTTACTGAACTTTAATACGCAGATTTGTAGCAACGATTAGAGGTAATGTAAAATCATCGTGCAATGAAACGTGAGATTGTAGATTTTAGTTCTAAATTTTGTCACTCGTGGCTCTGTGTGTCATAAAAACAATAATGGCGTCCGAAACAAAGTCCAAAAAGTTATTTGCAAGATTAATAAATAAAATGAGTAATGTGAGTGAAAATTACTGCAAAATTATTTATTACAATTACTGGGCGACCCATAGTACAAGCGTTTGGTGTAAGGCCTACACCAAAAGCTTATTGTAACTACTGATAAACCATTCTGCATTACGTCTAAACTTGGGTAGCATTTTTGTTAAACGTAGCGCAATGGCAATCCAGCTGAATGCTGTTCAGCTGTTTTACATAACGGAGATGTTTACAAAATAGCTAGTGGTTTTGTAAAACAGCTGGTTCGGTAATCCATCTGCGACATGCATACGTTTTGAATAATATTTTTGTGACACATGAAGCGGTGGCAGTGGCAGTTAATTTAACTGTGTGTTCAAAGCCAGGACATTGAACCCAGTTCAAACATATCACTCTTAAAACGAAGTCAATTAACCATTTTATTGGCTTTCTGATCATTAAATCGACCAAACGTACTAAGCACACCAATTCCGCGACAAAATAAAATGACCTCGAAAATCATGCCAAAATCCTTTAGTTTTGTTGCCAAATTAATTGTAATAAAACAATATCAAAGCCAATTCACACAGAGTGAGTACAGTAAATAAACAAGCTGGAAGGAATGCACTTGATAAAGTACAGAGTGACGACTCTGGCGCCGCCGCCGCGGCGCACGCGCTCCCGGCAAAGAGTAAGAAAGAAGAGTATTTTTGTAGATGTGACATTCATTCGTATCCTTATTTCTTACCACCAGGTGGAACATGCGCCTAATTGCCGCTTCTTTTTCACTGAAATGTATAATTCATTTCAGATTTAGTTTAATTATTGATTCCATATAGTACAAAATGGTAAATTATTAAAATTTGCAAGTATACATGTAGTATTGAAACTGACGTGGTTTTCACCAGCTCCAGTGTGCGCCGGCGCAACATATTTCTCTACGCACCCCCACCCCCGCACCCGACAAGCAGCCGGTGTCATCACGTGCGCGCCGCGCGGCGGCCCGTAGTGCAAAGCGAGACGCAGCCGCGCGCGCGCATTCACCTTGAAAAAGGCCGTCTAATGCGGTTGAAACTATAGTCGGAGTAACCGGCTTAATCTTACGTGAGTAATTCCCGTGTAACATAAATAAAAATAAATATGTAGTCTTATATAAACCCTGGCGGCACAGCACAGATTTGAAAAAGATGGTTATATCAAAATCTACAATGTCAAGTCATGAAGGTCATAGTTATTAAATTTGTTTTAAAAATGTCTAGTTTGTTAGATTGAATTGAATTAAATAAGCAAGTAGAGGTAATTAGTATTATAGCTTGCAGGTATATTGGTTTCTACACGTTAACGTGTAACGTTTTTTTAATCTATGATAGTGCTACAATTTATCTGATCTGGAATTTACTAAGGTGGTAAACCTGATTTATAAAACTCAATTAGCTACATAAATTTACTTTAAATTTAATCCTGGTTAAAATATTTTAAATCAAAGTGTAAATTTACTGCACTTATTATTGTTTTAAACCCGACTGTAAAATAATCTTTACGAAGTTATAAGGCTATATAAACTAGCTATATATAGTTTCTTCTTATATTATATACCAATAACTATTAAATACTGTGAACAAATTTCAATAGTTCGTTGTCCTTGGATGCATCTCAGGCGGCTATTTAAAGAATTAAAATATTTTTACAACGGAGCTCTTGCGTGTTTCTATCGATTATTATAGCACAGTTTTCAAAATAGTTGAAGAAAACACGTCAATAGTGTTTGTCAGCATTTTATTACGAATATGTTCATATTTATATACATCACATCACATCATCAGCCATTAAATGTCCACTGCTGAACAAGGCCTCCCTCTTAGAGAGGGGTGTTGCCATAATCCCCACGCTTGGCAGGCGGCTTGGAGATCGCAGTACGTTCACCGTGTACTAACAGGACGCTGCTGCCCATCCTCCGGTGGTTCTGGTCGCAGTTTTGGGACATACCCGGGTCACTGGACATACCCGGGTCACTATATTTCATATATTATATTTACGCAGGTATAAATACAATATTTTTTTTCAGTTTTTATCTATTTCATTCTTTTCTTCCATTTAAAAAACTAAAAGTAAACATACTAATGATACTAAATCCAATGATAGAGCCATCTATCTAGCAGAATGAAGCCGAACATTATGCGCCGCGCCAAGCTGTTGTTTGACGTCTTTCTGCTAGATGCTCTGTCAGTATCATTCACTCCATTGAAGAGTTCTGCTTTCCACCTCCTGATTCTCATCGGCCGATCAGTTTCTTCTAAGCAAGCGTGCTCCATCGTAGACCGCATCGTCGCTTAACATCAGGTGAGATACAGGCCAAGCGCAAGCCTATCTGCAATAAAAAAATACTATAGTACTAAATTATTGTATTGTCATCTAGATTATACATGCAAAGTTTCAAACCGATACGACAATTAGAAGTAGGTTATTTAAAATCGACATCCAAGATTTCATTACATAGTCATTAAAAAAGTAAACTGTTGACATTGATTGATCATTTATTTCGTTTTTAATTTTGATGGGCATTTCTCCGTTAAATAATACTATAGATACTGCCATAATAATAACACTGTAAACGATTTATGAGCCGTATTTAAGCAACCACTCATGCTATCTTAACCGTGGAGTCGTGATAAATAATGTGTCAGGCCCTAATGGTCTTCTTATCGCCCTCTTAAGGGTTAAAAGTAAAGATATTGCAAATGCGAGACTGAACGAGATTTCAGCACGGGTGTAGCTTAGGCTTATTTTCGAGTACAACGTAGGTGATTTAGATATAAACGACGCTAAAAATATATGTGTAATATAAAAGATTTTGTTTAGATATCTCAAAGCAATCAACTATAAACTTATGACACATATAGTATAATTTCGCTGAGAAAAAAAACTCGCAGTCAGATTTTAGAGAATTGTCTTTGTTTCTATCCTCGTCAATCCTATGTCCATCTCAATGGGAGTGGTGACCGAAATTGTATAAATTATCATATAAATAATAACTTCCTTTCTATCATAAAATCGCATTAAATCAAATCGTAACAAACAAATCTTACATTTATTAGCTAAACAAAATACAAGTGGCTAAAGGAAAAAGGAAGGGTTTTGAAGCCGGTAAAAAATGTGGTAATAGTGTTTCTGTCAACAAAAACTTTGAACTTTGTCTAACATTTTAATTGTGGTCAAAACTAAACTATCTAAAGAACCGC
The DNA here is from genome assembly GCA_932305915.1 of Agriopis marginaria. Lineage (NCBI taxonomy): Eukaryota > Metazoa > Arthropoda > Insecta > Lepidoptera > Geometridae > Agriopis > Agriopis marginaria. The sequence goes on from OW029919.1 coordinate 2,790,415, forward strand.
CAACTCAAGCAAACCACATGACGCTGAATATACAACTTCACAAATTAAAGTCAAAGCATAATTTTATTTCATTTTTCAAACAATAGTAACAGGTGTTGCGGTCTGTTTTCTTGGATCTGCCATGGTGTCCTGTTACCCTTTGAGCCTTGTGAAAGCATGGCTTTTGTTATCTCTGACCACAGTTTAATGGTTTCAAAGAATGTGGCGTTCTTAAAACGTCGTGTGAGTTTTGATCATTCAGAGTGATAACTCAACCGATCAATATGGGAGCTTTTTACTTTTGAGCGTGCAATAATTTCAAAAAGCGATTAGAGCGATGGAGACCAAGCGGTAGCATGTGCGCTTTACAATTTAACGACATCCGTTTCGATCCTCATTGTACCAATTAATTGTTTAGTACTTAAATGAGACAATTTCTTTTGTTTGAATAATAGGCCCACCAAATACTAATACCGTATAGTAATGAAACTCATGTCGATTTGTTCCTCATAATCTCTAGATTTAGTGGTAATATTAGCTATATCCGATCTAACCGGAATATTGACAAAAGCCGATTACTATGGCCACTGTTGTAAAATATGATCTATTTATTTTAGTATAAAAATTCCTAAGCATGCATCCTTTTTCGTATTAAAAACGTTCCGGTCAAGTGACTTCATAAGGGAAATAAATGAATTATGGCAAAAATCAAAACAACACATATTATTCTTTATATTATGATTCCGGTTTCATTTTTACCTTATCTTTCGTCCGAATGGTACAAAAAAAAAACGATGAATTTTATAGTGTTACACCCATCAATATACGGTAAATTCGGTGCGCCTAGAAAAAATTGTCTTCTTTTGTGCAGTTTCTATGCCATCGCTCTAAAATTGTGCAGGTTAACATCGTGAGGAAACCGGTACGTCTAAGAACCTCAAAAATTCACGGATACAATTATGACCTTCACCAAAATGCACTGGGCCAGCTTGGTGGATAATAGGGCCCATCTACTCTCACTCACTCTCTCTTTCTGAAAGGTCTATGTCCCAGCAGGGGGAACATTATAGGCTGATACCGAAATTCGTTAAGTGACGAAAGCACAAAAGTTTTAATATCTCTTATTCCTATTTCTCTTATCTTATAATTTCTATAGTTTCTTAAGTCTATCGTCATCAGCTCATACCAGTTTATACTATTAGGCATGGTCTCTTCTCTTCTACAATGTACATCAATTAGCCTGACCTCAATCACTGTTAGCCTTTCGTTCTTTTATATCCTAGTTACATTTCGTTTGATGTGGTCCAGACTTTTTGAATTCTTTGGTTTGTACCTACGTTGTACCCGACCTCTGAATATGAAACAATAAAAGTTCAAACTTGCCATCAACAATAAATAATAATAAAGATCACATAGCATTTACAGACTCTATAAATAATGATTCAAATACAAAATAATACAAAGGCCATAAATTTATATAAATAGATGAGCTACCCACACTTCTATTCACCTCACTTTAGCTAACCAGCAGGCCTAGCACGGGCCGTGGACAAATTGTCTTTCCATCGCTTTTATCCCGCGAGAAAAAGACAAACGTATCCATATTCTAGCTTTGTCGCGTCTAGGCGTGGATAAAAACGGTGGAAAGACAATTTATCCACAGCCCATGCTAGGCCTGCTGTGCTCAAAGCAATTGCAGGATTTCACCATCTAACTCTCAAAGTCTCAACGATTGCTACCTTTAGACACAGAATAACCTCAATCGCTTCAAGCGAAGAGTGAATAGAGTCCTCAAAGGTAGGCAACGCACCGCCAATGCCCCGGGTATTGTAGGTGTCCATAGGCGACGGTGACTACTTACCATCAGGTGGCCCGTCGCTTGTTTGTCTACTATTATTAAACATGTAAAAAAAAACTTATAGCATCATCATTCACAGCTTTCTTTATCGCGTTGCTGAGTATAGGCCTCTCTCTTGATATGCCATCTGCCTTGGTCCTGTGCTAATCGAGTCCAGGTTCGATCCGAGATAGCAATAATATCGTCGACCCATCTTGCAGCTGGACGACCAATGCTCCGCTTACCTTGTCTCGGCCACCACTCTGTTAAAGCCTTACTCCACCTGTCATCACTGCGCTTAGCAACGTGTCCTGCCCAGCTCCACTTTATAGTAATAGTTTAGTTTAAATAAACAAAACTAACTCTTTCAAACTGCACCTGTACCAATCCAAACAATCTGTTACACTTATCTGTTTCTCTGTTTATAAACGGAACATATGCACAACTCGATGCAAAATAGAACGGTAAGAACTTTTAACTGAATATTTGAATTTAAATCTACTAACTAAGTATAGAAAATGTATGAAAAAGATTGCAAAGTTCATTAGTAGCGGTCTTGCCTACATTGTGACTCATAGAGGCAACGTTGCAAGTTTAACCAAAGAGAATATAAATACTACGTAAGAAGTTTAACTGTCATATTATGTTTGGTGTTTTAATATTTTCCCGTGATTTTCCCTACAAAAGCAAGAGCAAGAATTATTGAAAATAATTGACATATTAAATCATAGAAAAAGGTTTCTGTTGACCAAGGAGGTTGCGTTGTTTTTATCTTTCACTGGCAGATAGCTGATGTTATAAGGTAACTTGGCTACATTTATCCCGGATATAGCGCGGGCGAAACCACGGGGCGCAGCTAGTATTAAACAAAACTTGAAAAAGTCTCGATATTTGACACTGGCAAATGCACAAGACGTGCGACGCCAAAATCCTCTCAAGAGAAAATAAGTTAATCTGTTATTTTTTACAGACAAACCTAACCAAAATTCTAAAATTATGTTTTTTTAATGTTCATTAAATCTTCTGTCAATATTATATGATCGTTTCAATAACCCGCTTTTCTTAAACTAAAACCTGATAAAAATCTGACATTCAAGCCCGTTAAAGTCACGAATTCGCATGCTTTCTCCCAGACACCACAATAGGTATCGCTTCAAATAGAGATACCAACACAATAGCCGGGTGAAGATAAAGAACAAGACCGAGCTTGTCAGAATGTCATCCGTTCAACGATTTAATTTGATGGCTCTGTTTTATCAGACGGGTGATCGCCTTATTGGTAAGGCCCAAAGGGATTAAACCGGTATAAAATAACGGTATCGTTTACCCCTTCGATGTACCGTAATCAAAGCTTTATACTTAATGTTTTGTGCACAACGAAATGGTTAAATGAACTACAGATTTAATTGAATGACCAGGGATATGTAACGTACGGTATTTACAGGTTAGCAAAAAAGGGTAGACTATCGCAAATAGTTTTAAATACTAGCTACCCTGTAGTACATCTATGGAAGATGATTGGCCGCAATTCTTTCACTGACGTTTTTATCACAGTATAGTCAGAATAAAAAAAAAGTTTCAAGACTTTTTTGCCAAGCTGTACTCGTAATTAGAATAAAGTTACTTTCATAATTAAATTAAAATTAAATACCGATACTCAAGTGTGTAAGTAAAGTGTCATAATTTGGTCACAACCAAAAGCTGTTTTAATTGTTTTAGAGTGGCAATCCAGCTTCAAATTTCCACGGTACTACCCCTCAAAACTTAAAAAGAGAACCCAATTTGTTTTATTTTGCAATTATAATAGTTTCACACGACGGAGGAAATTCATATACAAAAAAACAATAGTTTTTTTTTTTGTTATTTTTAATTTATTAACGCATAATATTATTACTATTATATAATTGTATAATAATTAAAAAGGCACACAACGCCAATTAAATCAGTCAAACAAACATAAAAAAAAACAGCGCTATAAAAATTAAAAACTATCACAAATGTCAAAATACCATAATTAAACAAAGCCTGGCAAAAAAAAACCGTTAATAGACAGGTGTAATATTCAAATTAAATTCATTCGAATTTATTTTAAAGTAAAAATAGCACACTATCCCCTCATATCTGGTGTACATCTTATATTTACTAGATATAACCGCGGGGCACATCTAGTAAATAATATAAACTAAAAATTAAACATACCGGTTTTCATTTTATTCAGTCCTCGCAAATTGGCATTGCCGCGTGCGCCGCGCCTTGTACGGCAGGTTGCGTGAACTGTTGCAGGACTTGTAGGTCAACCAAGTGACGCCTCTGATCGCATCGCGTCGGTACTCTTTGCCTTCCGCCTGTATAAACGACCAACTTATCACCAGAGTTGAGTGGTGGAGCCCTTATCGCATTTCTTGCAAAACTTTAAGCATAATTTTAGTTCTCTTATTTTGTCATTTCTATAGATAAGTTTGTCGGTAATTCGGGCGTGAGAATTATTTATTGCCGTGTAATTTTTTGTTTATAGCTTTAATATCACGTTGAATAGGTATATTCGATTCGTGCGTTTTCATATCTAGATTGTTAATCTGTGGCACGTTTAGCAAATAAAATGATACTGTTTATTGTGATCCGTTTAACATGGTGGTGGGATTTGAATGAACGTTTTATAGTTCAAGGTAGTTATTTGAATAATTTTGGGTGATAGAGATTGTATTTTAACCAAGTGTCTGTTTAATTTAATATAGTCGACACCGCTTTATGGTTGATATTCCGAAAACCCGTACGAAGCGTTTTGATTGCACTTTTATTATGTGAACTGCTAGTCTGTGAAATGCGCTGCCTGAATGGGTGTTCCCCGATAGTTACAAATTACAATCTGGGTGCTTCAAATCACGAGTGAATCGGTTTCTAGGCAAGCGCCGGAAACCGCATCATCGCTTTGCATTAGGCGAATTGGGGGTCAAACGGAAGCCTAATAAAAAAAATGGATGTGCGATAAAAAAAAAATCATTGGTGTACGATTAAACTATTTTATGTCAAATTTTTTCACATAATCTATACTAATATTATAACGAGGAAAGATTTGATTGTTTGTTTGTTTGTTTGCATTGAATAGGCTCCGAAACTACTGAACCGATTTGAAAAATTCTTTCACTGTTGGGATGCTACTTTATATACCGGTTGACATAGACTATATATCCCGGCTTCGCCCGTGCGAAGCAGGGGCGGCCTACTAGTTATATATATTTTTACTATATTTGCTAAACCGCTTAACACAAAACTGTTAACACGGCTCACTTACTCCTTTGTTCTTTGACATTTGTTACGCACACTAAAAAACTTGTTGCGACACCACATGAAAAAAGGGCTAAGTATATTAAGTTCATCTACTGGGAGAGTACGACTAAAGCCTGATTTAGGCCTGATGCGTTCACATCCGCCCCACCGCCTTACCATATCTCCCTTGTTTGTCTGATCCGAGAATATTGTCTATATAAACATTACATATGAATTATTGTTTATTTTAAGCTACAAACCACCCACAAAGACTATCAAAAGAATTACAATTGCAACAAACGAGATAAGTAGCACAAGAATCAACTTATAAAAATTCTTAGCTATCAATTAAATGAAACAAATTGGCCTTTTAAGTCAATATGCTGGGTTAGACAGAACTGCTAGTCAGGCAACACATTGCACCAACCAACTACATTTTTTTTATTACAAGTGAGGCTCAATGGGGTGATGTGGGGGTACAGAAATAATAACAAGCCCAATCACATAATCAAAAAAAAAATAAAGTAACAATTTTTGCTGTTTCAGAGTTATTAGAAAAAGTTGTTGATGATGATGACTACAACGAATACTTGCCTTAGAATAGCAGTTCTGTCTAGCCCTTATTCTTATGATGGGGGCGATAAGTCCTGGGGCCTTACGGACAACAGCTAATTGCGGCACCTAATCCGCTCAGTTGGAAAATCACGCGACCGCAAACCGTATCTGGGCGCGATAAGGTTCACGTTCGCGTGATTTTCCAACTGAGCGGATTAGGTGCCGCAATTAGCCGTTGTCCGTAAGACTCCTGTAACGACGTCCCGCTTAGGGTGTATTGTGCATTTCCTCCTGTTAGCAACTACCCGAGCCAACCCAACTCCTTGAAATGTTAAAGTGAGGCTCTGGGGCGCTGCTCCAGTGGCGTAGTTGGAAATGTGCATAATGACGATGAAGAGCAGTCTAGCTGTTGTGGTGACGTGGATGAAAAAGGCAGCAGTGCCCCATGCAACCCGGTAGTGATTCTAGTTTTCTCTGTGGCTTCACAATGCCACAACACATGCTCTACAGTTTCGTTCTCCTTGTGGTCGATGATGATGACTACAACGACCACTTGGCTTAGCATAGCAGTTCTGTCTAGCCCAATAATTGTTCTAATTATGGATTAAGACTGATTCATAACGTTCATTATGTTTTTATCTTTAGATGCAAATAGTAAGTGCTAAGAACTTGTATGGGGAGTGCATTGAACCGGGCCCTGGTGTTCCAATATTACAAGTCTTGTAAAGCAGATATGAGTTTAGTAGATAAAAGTTTAAAAAGCTGAGTGATTGATTTAATCAATGATCCTATGTGAAATAATAATATGTAAGTAGGTAGGTTACCCAAGACCTCCCATAAGCTTTTAATGTCTTTACTTGTAGGGTATTTGGCACTGGTGGAAATAAAATATGAAACCTAGCTATATTGAAAGGTTTTATATTAAGAGATTATTTCAATATTTTTTCAATAATAATAATCACTCCTAATTTTAATTATTTTGATTTCAAAATTACGATTTTTTATCTAGGTATGTGTCACGTGACTCGAAAATCCAATCACAGTGCGTGACGTCAATATGGTGAAGACAACAACCAAAACAAAACAAAGCAAACAGATCGAAATCAAATCTATTTTCTGTAAAAGTTTACTAAATTTATCAATATACTAGCGGTCCGCCCCTGCTTTGTACGGGTATATACCTAATATAGCCTATGTCACCCGGGGATAGTGTAGCTTCCCAACAGTGAAAGAATTTTTCAAATCGGTTCAGTAGTTTCGGAGCCTATTCAACGCAAACAAACAAACAAACAATCAAATCTTTCCTCTTTATAATATTAGTATAGATTATAGTATAGTATAGATAAAACGAGTTTATTATGGTGATACTTTCTTCAAAATGATTTTCACAAACGCAACTCGACGAAGTTGTTGATATTTAAGAAGCATTCTATCTTCGTTCAAGTTACAACCAATTTCTTCGTATTTCAGCTTTAGACGGTACAATTATGAATAATTTCGCAAGTATTGCATTCGAAACATTTGCCCGCCCTGGCAGTCCGAAAGAAAAAAGGACAGGAGGGAATTAAATCATGCAGATTTGGTTTGGACATTTGGTTTGTTTTAACGAGTCCTATACCAAGAGTTCTACTATCGACCTCCAGGCTCCATCATCAGATCGTCGTCTTCTAGTGTAATAACCCCTCGAGTTCGGACCCCGTTGCTTTGTTTTTACAAATTACATAGCGGGAATTACTCACGTAAGCACAGAAAAGAGATTTTAAACAAAAAAAAATCTCTTCTGTGCACGTACGATTAAGCCGGTTACTCCGACTATAGCCACGCGCATTCACCTTGAAAAAGACCACGTAATGCGGTTGAAACTATAGTCGGAATAACCGGCTTAATCTAACGTGAGTAACTCTCGTGTAATATAAATAAAATGTGTGTAAAAATAAAAACCGCGTCAGTTTCCATAATAAAATTACTTAGCGTTTTTTTTTCACCACTTGTACTGACCGCACCGAACTTTGCTAATCTATTGAGACCGGCTATTTGGGATTAGTAACGAGTTTTCTTGTACTCGTATTTTATGGTTTATTCCTGACTGTACTTTCAATTTCTATCAGTTTTGAGAAAGTGTAGTTGTCTTATCATAATTATTGGCAGTAAAAGAAAGCGATGCCTCAGTGAAAGGTTAGGTTATAAATGTGCCATGTATCACAATTATTTCCTGCTCTCTCTGATTTTTATCAATTAGTACTTTGAACAGTTGTATTGTTTCATTGTTCTAGTTCTAGATGGCTAACAAACGATTGTTTTGTCTACTTTTTCTATGCACTTTTACTGGCCAATATCTGGGATATTCCTAGAATATTTTTTTTTCCTTTTTACGGACTGCTCGATCCTTGCTCCGACCCCAATTATTTTCCTTTAGAGGTAAAATTTTGTAGCACTCGTGTCCTTTCTAAACTAGCCACTTTCATCAGATCATCATCATCTTAAAACAGATGACGTCCACTGCTGAGCACAGGCCTCTCCCTTAGACCTCTATACAGAACGATAACCTGCCATCTGCATCCACTAGAATGCTCGCGACTCTCACGATGTCGTCGGTCCATCTAGTGGGAGGCCTACCGACACTGCGCCTTTCGGTTCGTGGTCTCCACTCAAGAACCTTTCTTCCCCATACGTTATCGGTTATTCGAGCGATGTGGTCTGCCCATTGCCACTTCAACTTCAGATCAGTGATGCTAAATAACTGATGATTCATTCTGTTTTCGAGTGACCGCTAGTGGCATTTACAACTGAGCGCTAGTTCTAACTCCTGCTGCTACAAATTGGCTTCAAAGTTGTCTCGCTCGCACATTTTCGAATTATTAATTATCTAGAATGTATTTATAGTATTTTTTTTGTTTTTAATACAAGTTTGAATAGCTAAGTAATTCTAATCGTGCTCTCAATTACTAATTTGTAAATTACGAATCTCTAGTGTAATTCCGCTTCTACGTCGTTTCGAGTACAATAAGGATTTTGGGATACATACATTATTTTTCTCAAAAGATATTTTTGATGCTAATATTAACCTAACCTGAAATAAAATATTAGTTACATAAAAGAGAAAAAATCACCTAACCTGAACCAAAAATTTATAAAATCTGTAACAAAAAATTCGTCATAAAAATTTGTACTAATTATATATTTTTTAATATGCAATAATTTAATATGCAATGACTAGAAATATTATTTAATTGAAATAATATTTATAACCGATAATCGATCGATAACCGATGGGGAAGAAAGGTTCTGGAGTGGAGACCACGAACCGGAAGACGCAGCGTAGGGAGGCCTCCCACTAGATGGACCGACGACATTGTAAGAGTCGCGGGCATCCAGTGGATGCAAAAAGCAGGCTGTCGTTCAGTGTGGAGGTTAAAGGGGGAGGCCTATGTTCAGTCTTCTGGCTGATGATGATGAATTAAAATGAAAATGAAATAAACAATTATACCCGTTTCCTCAGTGCATCTTGGCAAAGTAACGCCAGATTCAATCATCATCATCATCATCATCATCAGCCAGAAGACGTCCACTGCTGAACATAGGCCTCCCCCTTATAGATTCAATCAACTATCTCTCAATTCTATCGCAAAGGATGAGGGCTACCGCTGAATCATTACACCACCCACTGATGTAACAGTTGCTGATCGCTTCATTTCCTGTAACGAGGACCACACAATGACATGTTGCAGTTTCGTTAATATGGGTGGTCTTATTGCATAACAGGCTGACAGGTGTTTGATATCAATAACAGGTTTGAATCGGTTTGATAAAAATATAATTAATAATAATACGTTCACTGAAGAGGTTATTAAGTCAGTTGATAAAGATTTGTGTTATTAGCTTAATTTTATGGTATTTTTTAATGTTAATTTGGAGGATTATTTAATACAGTAGATTATTTAGATATGTAAGTGTGAGTCGGGCTCGCGCACTGAGGGTTCCGTACCACTACAAAATACAATAAGGTCGTCTAAGTAACCGAATTACAAGTTATTGTTCAAACGCCTTCCAAAATATTTGAAGCAATTATCATAGTAAAATATGGCATTTCGATTCGGTGAAATGTCAACGTTCCAATGAGGTTGTCTTAATAACGAAATTGCCAGTTATAACTTGGTAATGAACAGAAATTTGTCACCGACTAGCAAGCAGTTGGCCATTTTTTTTGTCTAGTTTATTTTTTGTTTGTTATTAATATTTGACATTGTATGTTATGTTAATATTATTTTGACTTTCCACTGACATTTTTACAATAATTTTTATACCAAATTCTTTGTAATGCTAAGTCTGAGTCCATGTTTACTTGAAATAAATAATTTGAATTTCGAATTTAAATTATTTGTTTTTATACTTTAAAGTGTGTACTATAATCATGCCAAGTTTGACGCTTGTATGTATTCCCGTTTTTACATTAGGGCTAATACAAATATACGTTTGTTGTATTGGGCCCCTTGCGTTTTTACTTTTTGACTTTTTTATTATTTCTTATTTAATCCGCTGTAACATTACATATTCTGTGAAAATTTCAACTGGCTATCTATATGGTTCGAAAGATATAGCCGTTAATAGGTAGGACAGACGGCCAGATATACAGACAGACATCGTAGGCTTAGTAATAGGATCCCGTTTTTACCCTTTGGGTACGGAACCCTAAAAATATATATTAAAGTAGGTATTTTGCCTTGTTTGGATCCAAACCGGCATTCGCTTTCCTGCTTTGTGCACTAAACATCGTTAATCAATGAATTTAAAGTAAGTATGGGCTTAGTAGCTGGCCCTCATATCAGAGTATTTATTGATATTTGATGGCGCTTACCGAATAATTGAAGGGATCTCATTCTACAATCGCACCGCTACAATTCTAAAAGAGTCGCCTACAAATGAAGTGGTGTGACTAGGGTTTTTGACCCTTGTTGCCCTTTTTTAACCCCCAACCTATCGCTGGGGCGCTACTTTCCCAAGGATATGTCTAAACCTTATCAATAACCGTAGAAGAAGTGGATTTAAGACATTTTGATAACTCCTCATGGCTCATAATTTAACTATACCTACGTAATTGTGTAAGCCAAATTTGTATTACCCTATTGAATACAAATAAGTACAGTAGATTATAGTTGAATGATTTCAAAGTACGTAATTATTTAGATTTAGACTAAGTATCAATGAAATGATAAATACTACAAATTATCCAGGGCTGACATAAAATGCATATTAATAACAGTCTTTAGGTCGTAAGGCAACGTTCCTAGCGGTTAGGTGGCAGGGGCGGACCTAAGGATAGAGGGGCAATAACTTCTAATAGGTATATGGAGTATGTTCGCAAACGCAGCACATTTGCGTATTTTTTTTTTACTTATAAAAACTGATGTACTTAAAACTCAATAATCTTGAAGATTGTGCAGGACTAAATAAATCGACCTGTCTCGTCTCTTAAACCTGTTCTAATTTGCTGAAGAATTATGGAGATGGTGAACACAGTAACAAGACAAACAACTAGCTAAATATATATTAAATATGAATGAGGAGCTGATATGATTTGCTCACATGTTGTTTTGTTAAACGGGAATTACTCACGCTGTTTTCATCCTAATGTTACAGCGTGAATTCCCGTATAGGTTATAAACCTAATTAATGGATACATTAAAGTTGTTAAAAGGCAAAATTCAAAGCGAACAAAAAATATTGTTTGCTAGCTTCGAATAACAACTATTAATTTTATTTATATTACACGGGAATTACTCACGTACGTTTTTCATACCACTGGCTTTTCGTGAAGAAAAACATCTTGAAAAAACCTGCATACGTACGGAGAAGGAAAAGGAAAAGGTACGGAAAAGGAGGTTTTAATGGCGTATGTAAATCCACCAATCCGCACTGGGCCAGCGAGGTGGATATGGCCCAATCATCCTTTCGGGGGTAGGCTAAAAGTCCAGCAGTGGACTGTTAAAAGGCCGACTATGACTCACGTAAGATTAATAGTCGGAGTAACCGGCTTAATCTTACGCGAGTAATTCCCGTGTAATATAAATAAAATGTGTGAAAACCACGTCAGTTTCCATAATAAAAATTGTAATTTTATACACATTAAAAAAATATTATTGCCCTGCTTCTAATAAGAGAGTGATAACACGATTTAAGTTTCTAAAAATGTGGAGGAATATTAATACCCCTTTGCCCCGACCTAGATCCGCCCCCACCAGTTATATAGCGTGCCTAGGACCTAAAATAGAATAACCTAGATCGCGTGATTCACGCCTTATTCGTATCCTGATTTATATTAAAACAACACGATGGAATTTAAACGGTGTTGCCAGACAACTAGAGTTATTGCTATACTTATCCCCTGGAAAACTGTTGTTTTGGATGGTAGTGTGTAAAATTAGTTGTACTATATATACCTTATCTAACTAAACTTACATTCTATCTGATAGTTGCAGCCATCTGTACAAAGCTTAATTTAGCATTAACCATAGTTTTTGGAGTTTTGGCGCCAAAGATAGTCTATATTTTTTTTTTTTGTATATGTCTGTATAATTATATATTCTAGAAACTAGCTAACGCGACAGACGTTGTCCTGTCTTAGAACGATTTTTCTTGCTGTCAAACGTGCGAAGTTAAGATTGTTAAGTTTTTTTAAATTTTGCAATATGCTTTAAAAAAAATCCATAAGCACTTTCTACAAAGTATTAGAAAAATAAAAAAAAGGGGAATGAAATCGGTAAAGCCATTCTGAAGTTATGGCGTGACCGTAAATAGTGATTAATTTATAATGTTTTTTTTATGTGATTGTAAATTTGTAACTTTTAAAAATTAAGCTTTAAAGAAATAAATTTCCACCAATCATGTTACAATATTTACCGAATATTACTATCGGCTTTTTTGGACCTTTATACCTTCAAAAAGGTCATTCTCCGGCCCTAACTGTTCATTTTCCGATTGTGTTCAGTTGCGCAACGTTTCTGTGACCGCTGAATGCCGATGATTAAGCCTAATGACGTGATATTTTGATTGGCATCGTATAAAAAGATTATAATAATAACCAATTGCGCAGTAAAGGTTTTATGCCTATCAGAAATCGTATGAAAACTTTCAAAGATTTGCCAAACAAACTGCCAGAAGAGTAAAGGTACAATAGGACCCGGGTATGTCCTAAAACTGCGGCCAGAACCACCGAAGGATGGGCAGCAGCGACCTATTAGCACACGGTGAACGTACTGCGATCCACAAGCCGCCTGCCATGCGTGGGGATTATGGCAAAACCCCTCTCTAACAGGGGGGCCTTTGTGCAACAGTGGACGTTTAATGGCTGCTGATGATGATGATAGGTACAATAGTTTTGTTCAAGCGCCTTGTTCGGGTCAAAACAAGGAAGTACTTATCACAATTTTATAATTAGCTTTATCAAAATGCATACCTACATGGATGTGTAATTTAAACGAGAAGAAGGGACGAGTTTAGTTTTCTGGACGCACAAAATATTTGTTTAAGTTAATCATATAATAAGTACCCTTAAGTCCGTCCATAAATGATGTACACTATCATCCTGCCAAAATTCATTAAGTTCGGCTTAGCGGTTTAGTCGTGAAAAGCGAACAAATATCCAGATAGAGAGACAGATGTTTTAAATGTTTATCGGGACTTATCACGTATTATTTAATATAGGTAAAAAATATGTACCTTTCGCTCGACGTTTTCGACCATGTTACAATGGCCGTGGTCACGAGCTGACTGAAAACTGCGGGTGAGTCCGGCGAGAAGAGCGGGTGTTTTGTTCTCCTACCCTCACTTGATCTTGAAAAATCGCAGGGTTGTCACTACGACACACAACACTGACTGTATCGGTAAATTGTAACATGGTCGAAACGTCGAGCGAAAGGTACATATTTTTTACCTATATTAAATAATACGTGATAAGTCCCGATAAACATTTAAAACATGTGTTCTAATCGCGAAAGTTTAAAAATTACTAGAGAGACAGAGTTACATTCGCTTCTATAATATTAGTAAGGATATACATAGATACGATCAGCTAGACGTAAGGCCCCAGGATAAATATACAGTTCCTAAGTTCCTAATGAAATTTCCACGCTGGTAAAACCGCGTGGCGCAGGTAGTCGTGGATAAAAACGCAGCTACTTCTCTAAGAAAGATATTTATTTTATCTACAGATAATTTTAACTAGAACAAACTCTAAATAGAGTCAGTAATCACCACCTGTCTTCAGATGGTGTAAAGATAACGAGATAATGAGCTGATCACTGGTATTATGGAGACGGTAAGTGGTTACTGTCGTGGATAACTTTTGAACTTGATTCTTTCATAACTGTTTTAACTAGTTTAAAAACAGTAATACGTACAATAATACGTAGTAATACGTATTATTGCAGACCGCTTCCAACCGGCCCTTTTGGAGATCGATGGGGGAGGCCTATGTCCAGCAGTGGACGTCCTATGGCTAAAATGATGATGATGATGATAAATACGTACTAAAATCGTTAATATTCATCGTAGAGCTATGGGAGTTTACACCTTTCGACGCAGAAAAATTTGCTGATTTCAAAAGTGTAAAAAAGCATTTTGGCAAAATGTGTCAGTTACGACCTTTTTGATTTCTTGCGTCGATTATAATAACAGAGATCAGCTAAGCATCAGCTCGTCAAGTCGTTATCGGCGACCATCAGCGGCGCCGAGCTGACAGGTGCCGATTGCTGCCTTATATTTAACTCAAGTACCGCAACAGAACATTTAGTAACAATGTAAGACTGAGTAAATAAACCGGCCAAGTGCAAGTCGGACTCGCGCACTGAGGGTTCCGTACCACCACAAAATACAATAATTATCAATTTAAAAAACTGACTTCAAATTTAGTAAAATGTGGCATTACGATTTGGCAAAGGAAATCATCATCATCATAATCAGTCTTTTAACAGTCCACTGTTGGAGTTTTAGCCTACTACGAGAGGGTTTGAGCCATATCCACCACGCTGGCCCAGTGCGGGTTGGTGGATTCACATACGCCATTGAATTCCTTCTCCGAAAGAAAATAAGGTCGTCTAAATAACCCAACTACGAGTTATAACTTGGTAATGAACAGAAAGTCACCGACTCGAACTTGGCCATATTTTTTTTTTGTTTTACTTTAAAGTGCGTAGGCGTAGTACTATAATTTTGCGAAGTTTGACACTTGTACGTATTATCATTTTGACATTAGAGCTAATAAAAAATACGTTAAAATATTTTTGTTGTATCTGGACCCCCCCTTTTGTTTTTATTTTTTATTATTTCTTAGTTAATACGCCGTAACATTACATATTCTGTGAAAATTTCAACTGGCTATCTATTACGGTTCGAAAGATAGAACCGTGTAAAGGTATAGGACAGACGGACAGACAGACATCACAGATTGACACAGTTCACTGATTGACTTGATTGATGAACTTTTTTGCGACAGGTGCTCTGAATATGGTGGGCGGCGGTCCCCAAGAGACCAATGTCTCGACCCCAAACAGCTTAACGGCCTATTATCCGAGTCGTGTAGGCAACAAAACGCTCCCTCAGCCCCCGCCAAGTTATAGCGACGATGTACTTTGCCACGCAAGAGTCAGGACGCCCGCGGGGAGAGTGCAACGACAAAAACAAACATAGGTCCAACTTCGATGACGTCTGGCGCGGTACTGAACTGAACGCGGCGCGCGCAAATTCTCGCGACCTTTTTACGCTTTTAATTTTACTTAAAAACTAAACTATTCACTATCAAAAATCTATCCAAATAAAAAAAATATTGAATAAAATTGCCTTTCAGTACATGCAATTTCCAGGTTGTTACGAGCTTTCATTAGAGCATAAAACGAAAAAAAAAAAACTAACTCGACTTTGTTTCAGATTTTTTTTTTGATCGAGGAAAGTTTATTCTATCGTGTTTTGATACCATCATAAACTCAAACACAGATGTATCTGTCACATGTATTTTTTTCCAGCTCAAATATTGTAATTTAACTGAAAAAAAAATGATTTAAAACCGTCAAATTTGGTATAAGACGCCGTTAAATATGTAAACTGTCGAGGTTAGCATATTTGCGCCGCTTCTGCTGCCGATAAAAATTATCTTGGAAATAAAAATACTGCTTAAAGCTTGGCTGATCTGACACTGACAGTATCCTCACAACATTGTGAAGGGATGTGACCGCGAAAGACCTCACTAATACCCTGGTCGGACGGGTTCCGCTCTGAATAGCCTAATGACCAGACCGATGCATAGCTAATGAAGGCCTCTATGTAGTGCAGTCTCCTGCTAAATATATCTTAAGAACCTGCTTCTCGTCAAAGCTATCTTGTTCGTAGGTAATAGGCATGATGACTAATATTTAATTTATTACAAATAACCGGCTAAGCGATTAATATAACTAAATACATTACACATACTGAAAAAATAATTTTAATTGGCTGATAAATCTCTGAGATATGAGTGTAGAGAGAGGATGCTCTATCTCTTTCTCGCAAAGCGTGTGTTAGTATAGCATTTGTATGGCGCACCTGAGCCGTGACGTCACGGCTCAGTATAGTGCGCTCTTTGTCTAGCATGAAATTAAAATGCTTATATCTTATTTATTTTTGAACTAATTTTAATTTTATTTTCGTTGATGTGCTCTATTTATGATCAGCTTTTTTATGAGGTAATAAAAAAATATTAGTCATCATGCCTATTTACATTTACGAAGAAAAAAAACTTTAATTAAAATGAAAAAAAAAAAAGCTCTTTCTTTATTTTATTTCTTTCTTTCTTTAAATCATTACGAAAATTCATTTCGTTTGAAATTCATTTCGTTTCGTTTGAAATGAATTTTCGTAATGATATATTTTTTTTTAAGTTTAAATTCGTCTCAACAAAAAAATTTAAATAAAACATTCGCAATTTTATTTGAAAAATAATGCACAATCAGTTTTTTTTACATTCCCATTCAGTAAACTTTTTATCTTGTAAAATATTGTAATGTGCCTAAGAGAAAGGGAACGAAAGTTTTTTGTAGATCCAAATTATTTTCGAAATTGTAAAAGTGAGCTAAGTACATTTACGTTTCAAAAGTGTATCATTGTATGCCTACTTGAAAGAGATAAATGAATTGAATTGAATTTTCATCATCAGCTATAGAAAAACCTATAGAGAGTGAAAGAAAGCCCACTGCTGGGGAAAAGCCAGACTGGTGCTGGAGATAGGCTTCCAGATTTCACCATTCACCTTGGCTAATTATTATATTATTATTATGGGGACTTCACATCATCATCACATCATCAGCCATTAAATGTCCACTGCTGAACAAGGCCTCCCTCTTAGAGAGGGGTGTTGCCATAATCCCCACACTTGGCAGGCGGCTTGGAGATCGCAGTACGTTCACCGTGTACTAACAGGACGCTGCTGCCCATCCTCCGGTGGTTCTGGTCGCAGTTTTAGGACATACCCGGGTCCAATGTTATGGGGACTTGCTGTCCACAAATTGCTGGCCAAACTCATTTTTGAGCTATTCAAAAATACTAGAGCTGACCAAAACATGATAAACTGCTGACCGTATAAATTTTATTCATTATTAATTTGATTAGATTAAACTTACTAACTTAAAACTGCGCAAATAATTTACTTAAATTAGCTTAGCACGTAAAAACTTTTTGGTCGAAAGTTGCTGATGGTAAAAACTTTATATTTTAGCTGTTTTTCATAAGATGTGGTCAAGGACGTTATATAGAACTTCCTTGGATGTGGTACGTATAATAAAAAAATAAAAAAAACCCTGGATACAAAGTCCTTTAGCCGTAATATTAAACAAGTTTAATAGTCGTAAGCTAAGCGAGTGTTGCAAATATAGGTACCTACTTACACGTAAGGATACTGGCTTCATCATCTTTGTGTTACGTGCCAGTATTACTCAATAGAGGATAGTCACCATTCCGCTATTCGAGGAGTATTTTTGACGAATTTCAAGCGGTAGGAGTCACGGCGCGCTTCTTTGATGTCACTCCCGACCGCTTTATCTGTCACCCGTGTCTCCTGTAATTAGAGTAAACTGTGGACTTAGGACTTTTTATATAGGACTGATGCGTCAATAAAAGTTCAGTACCAGTTATAATTTAGAACTTAACGATGTGATAATAACCGATGAGGAAGAAAGGTTCTTGAGTGGAGACCACGGAAGATGCAGCGTAGGTAGGCCTCCCACTAGATGGAACGACCACATCGTGAGAGTCGCGGGCATCCAGTAGATGCAGATGGCAGGCTGTCTTTCAGTGTGGAGATCTAAGGGGGAGGTATATGTTCAGCAGTGGACGTCGTCTGGCTGATGATGATGATCTGCCTAAGGAAAACAGACGAAAGTTTTAGTATTGTTCTTTCGCTATTTTGTCGTCTAAAAAACCTTAGTTCGTTTTTACGTTCGTTGTCTCAAGATCGAGCATTTCGAATTCTAACCTAAACAAAGTAAAAAAGAAAGAAACCAAAGCAAAGTGACGAAAATATTGCCCTGAAAACTGAAGCTGATCTAAAGAGTTCCCACTCAACTCTAAATCACACCTTAACTAGTAGGCAATAAAGACTATTTAGCGTAAATGTGACTTGGACTTGAGTTGTTTTATGCAGTCATTTAACTTCCTTCCTCGGGCGTTTTTAGAAATGGACTAAATAAAGTTTGTTGCAAACAAATGAGCCGTGATGAGTTTCAAGTTTAACAAAGATAGTTTGAGTTAGTAATTACTCAGCTTTGGTGATATTTTAAACAAGCCGTAATATTTTTATTTATATTACACGGGAATTACTCACGTAAGATTAAGCCGGTTACTCCGACTATAGTTTCAACCGCATTAGACGGCCTTTTTCAAGGTGAATGCGGTTGAAACTATAGTCGGAGTAACCGGCTTAATCTTACGTGAGTAATTCCCGTGTAATAATTCCCGTTTCTAATCCGTACGGCCAAAGTTTGGAACAACCTGCCAGCTTCCCTGTTCCCTGAGAGATATAACCTGGGCCTTTTCAAGGCCAGAGTGAATAGGTATCTTCTAAGTCTGCGTGCTTCATCTTCGACCACATCGTCGCTTACCAACAGGCGAGTTGGTGTTCAAAGGCGAACTTATCAGCGTTAAAAAAAAAAAAAAAAAAAAAAAAGCCATAATAGTTTGTTTTTTTAAACTTAATACTATAACCCGCCAACTCGCCTGATGCGATGATGCGGTCTACGGTGGAGCACGCTTACCTAGAACAAAACGATTCACTCTTGATTTGAAGACACCCAGATTGTAACTTTCGGGGAACACCCATTCAGGCAGCGCATTCCACAGGCTAGCAGTTCGCATGGTAAAAGTGGAATCAAAGCGCTTCGTAGGAGTGCTCGGAATATTAGATATATTTCTAGTTTACTCGATGACTAGAACTAAACTAGAAATAAAATTTACAAATAGATAGAAAACACTTACGAGCTAGTGCCACATGTGGCGCCCTTATCGCTAAAAGCGATCTCTTCCAGGTAACCTTTGGATGGAAACAATTACTTCACAGGATAGACTTGAAAAAGATATCTGGTTTTCCATAGAATACGGTCATAAGTACACACTCGACAAAATGTATGGATCAGTTGATATTTTTTCCGCAATTTCAGGCTTGGTCCGATAGTAAAAGTTGTTCATAAATTATTGGTACCTAATGGACCCCTTTCGGCTTAGTACACCCTTTCCGTGTAACCCTGTATAGATGTAGGTACAATACATATCTATACTAATATTATAAAGAGGAAAGATTTGATTGTTTGTTTGTTTGTTTGTTTGCATTGAATAGGCTCCGAAACTACTGAACCGATTTGAAAAATTATTTCACTGTTGGGAAGCTACACTCTCCCATACATAGGTGACATAGGCTATAATCTATACCCGTGCGAAGCAGGGGCGGACCGCTAGTAATATATAAAAGCGAAATTCACTCACTCATTCACTCATCACGAAATCTCGAAAACTTCTTGACCTACGAAACTAAAATTTGGCATTCCTTATGGGGTGTAGAGGACCGCTAAGAAGGATTTTGCGAAAGGGCCGAATTAAGGGGAGTAAATGGGGATTGAACGAAAGTGTGTTTGTTTGTTCCTCTTTCATGAATAATACAAAAAAAGTTACCAAAGAGATCTCATAAATATTAACAATCATAGAATCCGCATATATTTTTCCACTTTATTAACCCACATAATTAATGTACCTTTCATAATTTTAATATATTTAATGCGTTTCTTACGTGACATGTTAATTTAAACAGTAAATTAGATACGGCATATATTAAAGGTACGTTATTAGTGGAAGGCTGGAAGTGCCATTACGCGGTCCACTGGGCAAGTTAGGTCGGTGATACAGTGTATGTGAAGCTATGGAATTATTTGTCCAACATTTTTTTACTTTAAATTTGTGTGTAGCACTAAGTGTGTGTGGATTTTTGTTACAAATAAAATGTTGTCTATTGTTTATTATTATATTATAACTCCTTTTCTTCTTCAATTTTTTATGGTCCAGCTGCGATGGGTCTGATGTCGTTGACCGTTGGGCTGGTTCTCCCAAAGGAACACTTCATAACTAAAGCTATTTAGCGCTTAGTTTGCAATATAAGTTTTTTAGTAGTGATTTTCCATGACATTGTTACTACTTTTATCATAGACCTGTCAATGCCTGTACTAAAAAAAAATGAATTAAAATTATTGTGTAAATTATATTGTTGGTCTCAAAAAAATATTTAAAAATAAATAAAAAAACGCTTCTCTTCTCCCAGACGCCCTCCCAGACTGGGATGGCTATATTCTACCTTCCGACATCACGCCTAGACACGAGCCCTGTTTGCAAGTTTATGCCTGAAACATTCATTTTTTGAATAATTTTATTTTAATTTTAAACATCAGTGAAATCTCCTGCCGCCTGCCGGTTTTAATGCCACAAGATAATTTTCAATCCAGGTATTTGCGGGACGGAATCTTAGTCCAGCTAGATCCAGGTATTTTTGGAATCCAGCAGGGCGGACAATGGAAGACCAAATATACCTCTTTTCATGGTATTGATTTTAACCCAAATTAAACTAGCGTTTTGATTTTTTGATTTGTAATATTTTTAGACAAAGTAAAAATTAATCAAAAAGTTATAAATAAGCAAACAAAGGGCGTGGGGGGGAATTCTCTCCCCCGCGCCCACACACCGTTCTCCTACTACCCCAGGCACCCCGACCGAACCATAATTATGATAAGCATCGCTTCCGCGCACCGCCGCGCGTAGGGTGACGCGCATGATCCACGCTTTTTTGTAGTCCCGCTAGTCTAGCGGGATCCCGCAAGATTTTCAACTGAGATTAGTCCCTCAAAATGTATGCGGGATCCCGGTATTCCGGGATTGCATGCCCTAGTTTCTTTATATTTTGTTCGGTGTATATAAAGTGATATTGTATTGTAATACAATACAATACAATACAATATTTCTTTATTACACACCGAAAATACAAAAAAAAAACAATCATCAATCATGTAATAATTTTGTATCAACTTTTGTTATGTTTTCGTACTAAAATTAAAACCTATAACTGTTTTGTTAGAGAACTACTTATAAATATTTACAAGCTCTAAATCTACCCAACCTATATATTTATACAAAAATACGAGAAAAAACAATGGTTATCAAAATAAAATAACTACAAAAATGATTTTACCATTTCATTATATTTGTATAAAACTGCACAGTATATCTCTGTATATCTCTGAAATATTATAGCTCCCACTGTACACCGTACCTTACAACTGCATCAATTTTAGCAACGTGATGTGAAACAGATATACGACAAGAATTTAAACTGTTTATAAAACACACGTCTCGTTTGTTTTGAATGTGTCTTACGACATTTAGGTCGTTTTGGATATATTGCTGCTAATGCATTTAAGCGAGTTATTTATATTTACGCGAATTATTCGTATAGGTAATGGAAGGTAGATAAATAAGATAATTATTAATAAGTATACTAGATATGGACCCGGGTATGTCCTAAAACTGCGACCAGAACCACCGGAGGATGGGCAGCAGCGTCCTGTTATTACACGGTGAACGTACTGCGATCTCCAAGCCGCCTGCCAAGCGTGGGGATTATGGCAACACCCCTCTCTAAGAGGGAGGCCTTGTTCAGCAGTGGACATTCAATGGCTGATAATGTATGTAAATGTAAGTATACTAGATGCGTACCGCGGTTTCGCCCGCTCTCCTATAGGAATCGTAGGTACACTTATCGGGACTCTAAGCTATATTGTAGATCGCGAAAGCTTAAAAATTACTATCATGTAGAGATCCTTACAACTTAAAATTTGTAAATTTTTCTAACATAGCCTTTTTTATACACATAGACTATAGAACAGATCTACGTTTGATCACCAACACGCCTGATGGTAAGCGACGGTGTGACTAAAAGAAAAACTTGACCTAAACGAGTAAAAAAATTAGAAAAAAAATCTCACAAATTAGAACGGCTGTCAAGGCGTTTTGTAAGAGTTGTAGCCAGTTGTAGGGTTACCATATCTCAGGATTTGTCCTGAGGTCTCAGGATTTTTTGGCTTTTTTCAGGATTGCGGGCGGATTTTGTAAATCTCAGGAAATCTTAGGATTATTAGAATCTTCAATAAAATAGAGTAGATTTTCAGATCTTTTACATTTACAAAGTTACAAAAACAAAAAATAATCTTCTATTAATTTATTATAAAGTACCTATCAAATAAGCAAAAATCCCAAAAATAATTTTAAAATTTCAACAAACTTGTAAATTACGATTGTGAGAAAGTTTTCAAATTGCGGCAAAAAACTCAGGATTTTTCAATGGAAAACGGGCTTTTTCTCCGGACTTTTAAATTTTTCATCTGGTAACCCTTGCACCCATATAAACGAAACGTCAGTCATCCAAAATCAGTTAGCGACTGGATGCGTACAAAGAACTTTCTTTGTCGTTCGTTCTTTGGATGCGGAGTTCGACGCGTTGATCTAGATAAGAATGTTCAATCAAGGTTCACTCATAATGCCTGGCGACAGATTTTACTTCTCATTTCTGTTCTATTTACTTATCTTTTTTGTCTTTTCTGTGTACGACTGCGACCCTCTATACTTACCTACTACTTTGTATATATAGGTAGGTACCTACTATTATGTTCTGAGAAATAAATGATTTGGTTTACACAAACAAGGGAGATGTGGTAAATGTGGCGTGGCGGGTGCGAACGCATCCGGCCTAAATCAGGCTTGATACCTTTCGAACTCACCCTGCAGATGACCTTGACTTGCCACCCTTTTTTATAAGTAGAATAGGTATTAGTTCATATCTGATTAGAAATGGAATTCAGTAGGAACTTAGGAAGCAGTGATCCCACACTGATATCAGCCTATACCTTGTATGTACATTTCGGGTTAAAATAACAAGATTATCACTATCTTGACATTCTTGACGGCTAAAAAGGCATGACGAGTTGACGGCTTGACCGTCATTTGGCAGCCCATCATTCTTGTTGGTCATAAAGATACGCATTGTCGGTCATTCTGATAACGCCAGGGTAGTGACCTGATGAAACTGAATAAAGAAATCTGGTTAGAAAAGTCTGGTCTGTCTGGAAAGAGCTAATCGTTAGTTTGATGGTATCCGCAATATCTACCTACAACGCACTGTAGTGCCCTCAGATCAGACAAACAAGGCAGATATGCCTTAGAGCCTAAGTACACTTATCGTTAGTGTTAAAAAAATCTCAATTTTGTATTAAAAATATAATGACACTACTAAACCAAACTGTTAGTACGGCCACCGAAAAGAATTTATTTTTTCGAGTACGGCTTACTAATTATTTACGCAATCTAAGAAACTTGTAGCGACAGCCATAACTAATAGTTCACAAAAAACGGGACAAGTCGAGTGACTACTCGCGCTCTGAGGGTTCCGAAGGACGGAACCCTCAGAGCGCGAGTAGTACAAATAAAAACAAAAACAAAAAAAAATATGAAAGACAATCTTAACTTTGTAGTGCACAATAAGGTGCTTCCATACATACCAACTACAAAATGTAAGTTTGTACCTAATTGCAAAACAATTTTTGTATGATATACCTAACCTCAAATTAACAACTTAGATTTTTTCCTTTATATTTGCTGTGAGACTTTGCCTCTTGCCAAATTTCATGATTCTAGCTCAACGGGAAGTACCCTATAGGTTTTGATTCCCCTTTGAAATCGCAAAGTACTTATGCGTAAATATGCGACATAAACAGTTATATCATATTTTGATCGCGTTGATTTACAACTTTGATTTTTTCAAAGCTGAAAGAAACCGTAGCTTCGAATAAGTATTTGATATTTTCAACATGATACCTTTACACGTTCCTAAGAAAAAGGGTTTTGACAGACGGGCAACAAAGTGATCCTATAAGGGTTCAGTTTTTTCCTTTTGAGGTACGGAACCCTAAAAAGGCGAAAAAGCCTGATAAGCCTGATTTTGGCCAGATGGATTCACACATGCCTACAAACAGTGAAAACCATGTTCGTCTAACTAAACGTAGTCATCGACGCGACGCACAAAGTTATTGGGTACTGTAAAACAATCTTCCTTCGTCTTTCACAAGCGTTTTTATAGCAGCAAAAAGCTGGCATTCGAGAGTTAACTCGCCGCCATGTAATGGAAGTGCACGAATTTTAACCGGAGCTAAGCTAACAAGTTAACTAAAACCGCGAGGTTCAAGGAAGGCACAGCCCAAGGAATGTGCGCTGCAGGAGCGTCGCAGCCGCGCGGGCGATCGTCCGCAGCGCACGTTACAAGGAGCGTTGCCTGGCAACGAGCGCGTGACGTCACGTGCTGCTAGACCTTCTAACTAAAACGCTAGTGATCATTGACAGTTTAGTAACATCACACTAGGAGACACACTTCCAATAGATTGGTAAACTCGGCAGCATACATGCGAATCAAGAGTTAATATTTCGTTTGCGCGATTCAGGATTATTGGCTAATAACTTGAACATTTATGAAGATAAATATCTTTTTGCAATCTACAATGTTTTTTATTATTTTCAGCTATATTGTGAACTTGATTTTATTTTATTTTTAGAGCTATTAACATAGAAAATACAGTTTTAAAATATTTTTATACCAATTGTCGCAGATGTGGCGCCATCTAGTGAAATGTTGTTGAACTGATAAGCGCTTTATGTGACCAAACCAACTGCAATATAATTTTGTGGAGGAATATAACTAATTTATATATCTTTTTGAATATCATGAAATGCCTAAATATAATTGAGTTTCCTTTGTTACAGGATATCCAACAACGATAGGGACGAAAGTCCAGGTACAGACGGAAATGTATCTCCAGAACCACCTGACAGACCACCCGGGAAGGTCCGGCAAGTTCACCCAGAAGACAAAACTCAGATGTTAGCTTACGATTCGACTTATCGCAAAAAGAATAAGCCAAAATCTTTGCCAATAGAAGAGAATCATTACAATCATCTGGCAAATACTAACGTGGCAATGTCGCCGATGTATCCGCTGACGCCGAATATTTGCGTTGAAGGTGGAAAGATTGAGTTTATAAAGTCGCCACCTAGTAGCGCGAGGAACAGTTTGGCGCTAGCGTCGCCGCCACAGACGCCACTACTAGCGCGCCGCGGGTCGCGGGAGAAACGCGAAGCTCGGATTTATGACGAGCCCTCGGAGAAGTTTGACGGTGATAAGGTAGGTGGCACTGTTTTCAAGTTTTATTTTTAAAGATAATATTTTTGTGATTTCTTCCGAATTCTCATTCAAGAACCTTTCTGCTATAATGAATATAATATATAATGCTTCCAATAAATTACCCCTGTAATACAATCCTGAAATCTTAAAATTTAAGCAAAAATTGAAAACTGAAGTAAAAATGCACCAATCGCACTAAGCCAATCGGGGAAACCTAAAAAGATAACAATATTGAACAAGTTCACACATCACATCATCAGCCAGTAAACGTCCACTGCTAAATAAATGTCCTCAGAGAGAGGTGCTACCATAATCCCCACGCTTGGCAGGCGGCTTGGGGATCGCAGTACGTTCACCGTATACCTACCTACATACTAACAGGACACTGCTGTCCATCCTCCGGTGGATCTGGTTGCAGTTTTAGGACATACCCGGGTCTGGGTCAAGTTCACAAAAATAAAATAAAATTAGGTATACGTACCTATGCCTAGGTAAACTGTTAGAAAAAACCTAGAGCTATATTCAAACTATTACTTACCAACCTACGACTTATGAGGAATATGAGCATTGCAATGCTGGACCGAAATGTTTCAATTTCCGTCCAAACAAAATATCTGCTCAAAGTTTAGTGTAAACTTTAGTTTGGGATTTCAATTTGAACAAATCAACGGAAACTTAGTGCTATGGGGCGACCCTCGTCAAAAATGCTTTCAAAGTTCACATTTGTTTCGTAACAGTTCCCATGCAAATGATGGGCCCGCTGTTTAACTCAGGGAGCAAGAGTAAAAGACTTTTAGGAATACGGCAATTCGATCCTGGCGAAAAGATTAAAAAAAAAAACACACAAAGTTCCATTCATCTAAGTCTACCTATATCTATTTTTTTTATTTTATTAAAACGGTTACACCAATTACATCAATTAAATCATGATAATTACATTACATTACTTTAATAATAATAATTTCAATGAAATATTTGAGGCGTTTGGGGTCGAGACATTGGGCCCTTCGGGACCGGGAGCTCACCTCATTTTCAAAAATCTTTCAGAGCGCCTGGTTAATGCGACGCGTGACCAAAATGCTGGCGTGTTTCTGGCTCAACGCATAAGCATTGCCATTCAACGTGGTAATGCCGCTAGCATGCTGGGTACGCTGCCAACTGGTAGTGGGCTTGAGCATTTGGATTGTCTTTAGACCTTCAACGGTCTATGGGCAGTCTAACTGTATTTGTAGTTTTAGTTTTAGCTTGTATTTTGTTTAGTTAATAAAGGTGACAAGAAATATTAATAATTACAATAAAATTATCTAGTCAGCCATAAATTTATTTCTAATTAAAGTCTTCGACTAAAATAAAATGAATGGACGGGCCATAACCATTGAACTTGCTCAGTAAAAACGAGTCAACCGTCGGACGGAGAAAAGGTATAGGGGAGGGAGGGTAAGAAAGCAAGGAGGCGCTCAATCGTATAGAAAACCATCCACCCATGACATTTTTGTCTCCATACAGAGAAAACGTAAGTGTGTACTTACCTACTTGGTGTTACCCTGCTTCCACTCATCCCCTCAGAGGGTACAAAATAATTGGTTTGATGCACCTTAATGCGTCTTTAGTCGCGCCTAAATTGTTTTTCAAAGCTTCCGAAGAAGCTTCCAGATTGTCTTCAAAAGATTTAAGGGATAATAATTTTTTGATGATGTTACTTGGGCATTTCAAGTTGGAAGGATCGATTGAGGGAGGATGTAGAAGAAAGACCACAGACATAAAATAAACAGTAGTATGTCTGTTTGAGAGACCCCTTTAGATTTTTTTTTAGCCTGGCAAGGAAGTTACACAGACTAAGTATATAGGTACCTACCTACGAGTCAGAGACAGAGGTCATGCTGATTTAGCGTAAAAAAACTCAGGAGTATACGTACTACTTATTGTACATTTGATTCGATTACTTATACCTCTCTTATGTATTTGTGGAATAGGCTAGCGGACATGTGTTTAATTTTTGTGACGTCATTTGTTAGTATCGTGCGCTCTCACTGTGTATAGCAAGATTTAAAAAAAAAAAATTATATAATTTTTAACAAATGTACCTAGAAAAATACCAGCTGTTCTATAGAAAACGGTCATTGACACTCGACAAAATGTATGGATCAGCTGTTTTTTTTTCGCGATTTCGGGGTTGGTCCCATAGTAAAAGTTGTTCATAATGATGAGTACAATTACCTTCTTTTGGCTTCGAGAGTGTTCCCCTTACACCCTGTAATATGGTCATTTATTAATTTTGCAGTATGAAAAAAAGATATTGTGGTAACGCTTCTTGCAACAAAGGAGGAAATATTAGTGTCAATTCTGTTGTACCATTATCCAAACTAAGCTAAAATAGATAGTTCTAAAATTGTTGCCATCCTTCTCTCACACATTAAAATTAAAAGAGAGGCAGATAATTTTAGTCCTGGCAGATTGGTTTAGATTAATGGTATGACAGAATCGACGTCATTGGTTACGTCTCTAGATTCTCTTAGATGCTAGATTTCCGTTCCTACCATTTCAGACATGCAAATTAGGTCTGTTTGTAAACTGAATTAATAGCACAGATTCCGGAAATAAATTAGGATAGAATATTCTAACGAATTTAAATTAGGATTCCTAAGTTATGGTGGAAGTAAATGGCTCTGTGGCTTTCTAGCTAATATACATTCCTGTTTTTGATATTTGCTTCATTTATATCTACTAGGAACTTGAGATATTACAAATACAAATACATAATCATTTATTCGGGCAAAATTTATGTTAAGCTATAGTAGTGTGTGTGTGTGTGTGTGTGTGTGTGTGTGTAGTGAGTGAGTGAATGAGTGTGTGTGTGTGTGGACGTGCGAAATGAAAATCAAAAATAAAAACCCTCCAGTAAATCCTCAATGCCCTTGTAGTCATACACCTTGAGCCACTTCAAAATAGTATTTTATTGAAGTTGTGTTGTTTTTTTCTTCAAAATATACCACTAGTGTTGCAAGCGGCGGTTTATGCTTACCATCAGGCGGACCACATGCTTGTGTGCATCTTTTTACATATAAAAAAGTTCAACGACCGTGAACGTGAAAAATTATCTAACTGATGGTGAAAACCGCATCAAATCCGTTGCTTGGTTTCGGAGGAGTTAGCGACTATACAGACAGACAGACGCGGAAAGCGACTTTATTTTATGCTAGAGACAAAAGAAAAATAGAGATGATTATCATGGTTCACATGGTTTGATGCTTTGCCTTACGGATGTAATTTGCGTGCGAAGCCGGAGAGTGTCATAGCTAGTGTCTAATTAAAATGCAGTAACATTAAAAAAAACATTCCACAGACCTATTAAGTGGGCACATGGGCAGCGTTTTGTCCATACAAACGTATTCTCGTGTTTCCTCCCTGGATAATACCGCTAGAGCTGTATTTTTTTTAAATAAAATTTATCTCCTCTATTGTCATGCTTATATGATTTATTTTTTATATAAAAAGTTATCCCTATTGCGCTTTACGGGGAGAGGCTTGAGGTCAGGAGACAGCAATAGATTTGCTAAATACCTATCCATCAAATTATGTAACTATTGAAACTATTGAAATTTGAAAAAGATGTACGAAATATTGTTTTTAAGGTCCATAATAAAAGTAGTTAAGTTTATTTAATATTTTTGTATCTAAATTAGTTTGTAATACTTTACCAATTACTGCATTAAAAAGAAACATGTTGTGTATACATATTTAGGAATATGGTTTAGTTTAAAATTTTATAGTCTACTCTAAGTTTAGATTGTTTTGACCATATTTTGTTTTGTGTGCCAATAAACTAAATAAATAAATAAATTTCTTGGCCGTGGTATGCCCTCTTAAGCCGTGTACGCACGTACGAACAAATTTGTTGCGTTGCATGATACGCAAGAACTTGGTTCGCACGTGTGTACCACTAACGAACATCGAACACTCTGTTCGTCAAATAGTTTGCGGCGATCCTATTTGTATGTTCCGTATAGACGGTGTTCGAATAGCGCCGCCATGGCTATTGAGATAGAGTTCACGACTGTTT
Organism: Agriopis marginaria; assembly: GCA_932305915.1. Classification (NCBI taxonomy): domain Eukaryota; kingdom Metazoa; phylum Arthropoda; class Insecta; order Lepidoptera; family Geometridae; genus Agriopis; species Agriopis marginaria. The sequence continues at coordinate 2,819,893 of OW029919.1, forward strand.
TGCGCGAACTTGATTCGAATTGGGAAATGGAAATGCCGATGAAATTTTTTAGACATAACCTACATAAATGGCGTTGAAAAGTGTTTTTATAATATCAAGGAATTCTTAAATAAAAAATATTGATAATTTTCACCCTTAGACATAAATTTAATTATCTTTTTTGACACACGTGTAATGTAATAAATAAATAAATTAATAGTAGATTCTCAATAGTAGGACTAAAGCTATGCTATGTTTATTGCTTGTGGTTGTAAAAAAATATTTTTAATATACTAGAGACCTGTAAAAGACTCCAAAGGCTACGTACTATTTGATAGAAGGCCTTTATGGTTTGTAATCACGTGAGAGTTTCCTTGTTCTTTGTTCTTTGTAGTGCTATAATAACTGACACCATGTATAACATGTAGATTTAATATTGTGACGTACTTGGAACGTCCGAACGTGAGGGACTTCAGTTTGTAACATCACAATGTACCACGTTTGCTACAATAAATAATTTTTCATTTCATTTCATTTTCATTTCTTTTCAGAACTATGTTCGTGTTCGTTTTCGAATATGCCGTCCATACAAACCAAATGTTCATGATTGATGTTTGTGTTCTCTATGTTCGCGTTCGTACGTGCTTACACGGCTTTAGACACATTGGCGAACATCGTGATAATCCAGACACCTACCATTTCTCTATCGAATGGCTATTAGGAGTACTACTAAGCTTCCAGACACACTCATCTGACTGCCATTATCGTAACCCAGCCCATACCAGACCTCACTTACTGTCATTATAAACATTTGACCAGACGGGCAAAAAGTCAAACTTTACAGCGGCATTAGCCAAATCGCGGGCCCACTTAGTTATGCAAAACGGTTTCCGATACGCGGTGTCGGTACTTGCCTAGCTATATGGTATAGCGCAGGCTGGGTTCAACTTAGTGGGAAGCTGCGATATCCTGCTTTTTAGGGTATCGTACCCAAAGCTAAAAAAACGGGACCCTATTACTAAGCCTACAATGTCTGTCTGTCTGTCCTACCTTTAAACGGCTGTATCTTTCGAACCCTAATAGATATCCAGTTGAATTCTTTTTTACCGTTACGGCGGATTATAGCAAAGAAATAATAAAAAAAGTAAAAACAAAAGGTAAGGTAAAAAATACGTTCGTTGTGGGGGGGGGGGGGGGGGGGATACAACTAACAATAAGGTAGTCTACGTTGAGTCAGCAAAATAAATTTTTCAAATTCTTCCAAGAATTGAAACTTTCTAAAGCAATGTTCTTCCCATCCCTATGCCGATATATCTCGTTATTAAACCAACACCGAGGGTCCATCGTGTATTTTCTAGCCATATTCTAGCCATGATTCCTTTATTAATATTAATAGCGCAGCCACAGCCACTTTACGTGCCGTCTGGCCGTCAAGGGGTAGTATTTTCTGCACTTCATAGAAAACGCTGAGAGTGTTTTCTAGAGCTGTTGCATTTCAAATAATGCTTAGTTGGTGAAATGGGAATTCGCTGCGTTGTTTGCTTTTTATTTTATTTTATTTTTCATAGTAGATAGGCCTGAGCTTGGCCGCCATCTCGCTGCAATCTCGCTGGTTGAGGCATCACCGTCATCTCCACAGAAAAGGTATTTTTTTGTTTAAATTTAAACGGCTGTTAAGGCATTTTTGTAAAAAAATATGTTGTAGCCAGTTGCACCCATGTAAACGAAACGTCAGTCATTCGAAATCAGTTAGCAACTGTGATGCGGACCTAAGGACTTTGAGACCTAATCCAAAAGGTAAGGTCCAAGTTCTTTGGATGCAGAGTTCGACGCGTTGACATAAATAAGAATGTTCAGTCAAGTTTCTGTCTTAATGGGTGGCAACAGATTTTCCCAAAGAGCTTATGGAAGACTTCTCAAAGGATTTTCCTCCTCATTTCCGTTCTATTTACTTACTTCTCTTTTCTGTGGTGATCTCCATTATAAAACCACCATTGGGCTAACCCTCTTTAGTATGCCATTCTGTCTTGCGTCGATCTCGTTTGCGTCTTGTCCTGGGGCCTTTCCGCTAGCAATTCTGTTTAGGTGATTGCGAAAATTTGCGTGACCGCAAGCCGTATCTCGGCGCGTTACGGTTCACGTTCGCGTGATTTTGCGCTGTTTCAGCACTATTTCGACCCCGTGTTAAAAGGTAGCCCTAGGCCCCTGGTCTGTTCGTTTTTATGCCGCTTGCTTTCTTGACTGTGAGACTTTTGGAATTTATAAACAACACGAAATACTTAACATGTTTCACCGCATTACCAATATCACTTAACCACACGTCGAGCACGTCGACAAAAACTTAATAAATCCACCATTATTCATTGCATTATTACATATTATCCAAATAGTGTTCCGTGAAACATGAAAATACACAAGTTTAGGAAAATAATACAATGAGGCGACATGTTTTTTCACGTTGGCGCCAAAACTCTGTGTTTTATTGTATATGCCTGACTTTTCCATAGACTACGTTGGACTGCAACCTCTTTTGAATATTATTGATTTTAGCCAACTTCCTTTAACTTTTATAATTAAAACTAACGTATATTTTACCATCAGTATATATTCATATTTCAGCAGAAGTGTGCGAACGAGAAATCGCATCATAAGTGTCACGAAAACTGCCAAGAAAGATTTGTACGTGCTGAAGGGAAATCAGAGTTAACTACCAAGAAGCTCATTAAAATATTTGAGTATATCTTTTAAAAAATAGGATGTCAATGTCGTGTCAAAGATATGTCACTACAGGTTGTGAAAAAATCTATACCGCAAAAACCATGGATACTTTCAAAGAGTTTTTCCGGTATTCCTTTATTCCACCATACGTTTCCCAGAACCTGGAGCAATGCAAACCAGCGTCATCGCCGACCAGTTCCACGAATGGCTCACCAGTTTAATGCACCCAGTTTCCCTCCTCATCTGGCAACTCGAAGAAAACCATCCAAAAGTATTCTTAGTGATCCTCATGATATTCGCAATGTACGTGTTTTTGGACATGGTGAAGACCAAACTATTGAGCGATGAAGTCGAGTTGAACAGCCAACAGATGTCGAATACAGGAACCAAATGTACTCATTGTAAAAAAAGTGCTAAAGTTGCGGATAGCAGGCTAGTAGTCTCAAAAGGATCAGGCGTCTCTACAAACACCATATTTACCATTTAAAATCATCTACATCATATCTATACATACAAAACCTGGTACTTACTTTCCTGACTAATCTTTTAGAACCAATAGCTATATGCCATAGAACTGTTTTATTCAAAGTATCCGTGCCTATAAAATGCTTGCTACTTTAATAATCATTATGTATATAGCCTTGATTAGGTCGCAAATTAATGTTATAAAGTATTAACAAATAAAATTGCATTTACACCAAAACAGAGTTATTTTGATTTTCTATAAACTAATTCAACAAATTCTACGACTGTACTGAAGATTATAGTGTATTGATGTGCTTGTATACGAGGACCCGGGTATGTCCTAAAACTGCGACCAGAACCACCGGAGGATGGGCAGCAGCGTCCTGTTAGTACACGGTGAACGTACTGCGATCTCCAAGCCGCCTGCCAAGCGTGGGGATTATGGCAACACCCCTCTCTAAGAGGGAGGCCTTGTTCAGCAGTGGACATTTAATGGCTGATGATGTGATCTGCTTGACTATGAAGAGGGTTATATTCCGGGTTTCTCTACGTACTAATAGATTGAATCAGAAATGAGAAGATCCGCAGACGAACGAAACATTACCGACATAGCATACTGAAGTGGCGGTGGTGGGCTGGGCACATAACACGAAGAACAGATGGCCGACTGGCAGAAAGGTTCTCGAAAGGAGACCACGGACCGCAAACACAGCGTAGGACTTCCACCAACAAGATGGACAGATGACCTAAAAGAGACCGCAGGAAATCGCTGGCTGCAGGATTGCTGGTTGGAGGTTGATGGCGACTTATGTCCAGTCCGGACGTCCTGTGGCTAAAATGATGATGACTAAAGATTTTGTCTGCTAAAATATTTTATTTAACCAAAGTCACTGCCTGTGGCCACGTGTTTCGACCGCGTGGTTTGATCTATCGGTCTCCTTGACTGGTGGTGAATTTGATCACGCAGATCCGATGCACACTAGACTAGAATCTTTATGCCAATTTTCAAGACTAAGAAGCTTAGCATGAACTTGGGATTCGTTGCTGATAAGCCATGACGTTGGAGTCTATTGAGAAACGTGCCAAGAGGCACGTTTCTCAATAGACTCCAACGCCCCAAGCTGGTACTTAGCTGATCCATCCCAAATGTAAGAGCAATACTCCATGCACGACCGAACTTGTGAGCTGAAACCCTGTGGACCTAAAAAATGTTGACCGAGAATGTCTGCCTACCTAAAAAGTGTAAAGTGATGTAGCAGTTTCACCTAAGAGCGATGTATGTATAAAACGAAGGGCAAAGTAACGTACGAGCCACTTACGCTAATGTTCCAGAGGGTTCTAAATAGGAAGATGGGAAGTTGTCATTACCTGCGAGAATCGTAAGTGGATGTTAAGAGATGTGATAAACAACGGGAAGTGGTGGCTGTATATCAAACAATATATATTTAGTCTTGAGCATGGGCGCAAAGTTGCTAGTCTAGTCTATGTTTCGAAGCTCACCGGATTAGCAAGTTGAAGTGGCAGTGGGAAAAGCATATAGCACACAGAACAGATAGCTGATGGGGACGAATGGTTAACGAATGGAGACCACGGACCGATAAGGGCAGCGTAGGACGTCCACCCATAAGATGGACAGACGACCTAAAAGAGACCGCAGGGAAACGTTGGATGCAGACCGCTTTCAACCGGCCCTTTTGGAGATCGATGGGGGAGGCCTATGTCCAGCAGTGGACGTCCTATCACTGAAATGAAGATGATGATGACATTTCGAATCAGCAGCAGATCTGCATGATCTAATTCCCAAGCCCATTTTTCTATCGGACTGCCAGAGCGGACACGAAATATCGACACCGCTTTATGGTTCATGTTACAAAAACACGCACGAAGCACTTTGATTCCACTTTTATTGTGCGAACTGCTAGTCTGTGGAATAAAGCAAGCAAGAAATGCTAAGACTGACGTTTTTGCAAGAGTAAAACTGTAGGTAAACGCCCTAGAGCTCTTACTGAACAACCCAATTTCATTAAGCTCCGTAAAGTTCAATGCTGGTGGTAAAACTAAAACTTTTAGGGCACATCTTAGAAAACTTCTACAAGACCGCATCCAATCAGTCCTTCTCACTTGATTAAGTACCACAAAACTCCGAAGAGCTCTGTCCACACCCATAGCCAGGGCCGTATTTAGAGTCAAATTGAGGGCTCAAGGACCTACATACGGCAGATGTAAATTCTTCGTAGTAAAATCTAACTATACGTGATAATCAGAATCTGTTTGTCACGAATATTGGTAGGTCTTACGTAGTATTGTATTATCTTCATTCGTAGCCTTATTATTATTTTCGACCTCTTAATCAGTAAGAAATAAAATGCACCTACAATATAAGCGACTATAAAAGTTCACAACAAACAAGAGAAAGTATATAGGTTTTAAATGTTTATCGGGACTTATCACGTATTATTTAATTTAGGTAAAAATTGTTTTTACCTAAATAATACGTGATAAGTCCCGATAAACATTTAAAACATGTGTTCAATTCGCGAAAGTTAAAAAAAAATAAGTACCTACATATAGGTTGTTAATACTTTCCTTGCTTACTTATTTTTTACAGTTGTGCTCATGGGATTGGTAAATTTTTACAAGCATTTATTTAGCTTGCCCTGTTAATGTGTGGGACAAATCTTGCAACTGAGTTTTAGACTTATCCTCAACCGATTGAGTTGAAATTTGACATACTTATGTAAGTTCGCCGTTCGGTGACAATGCAATGTTTTTTTTTTTTTTTCATTCATTACAACTATTTTTTTATGGTACCATTGAGCTGGTCTGAATATGACGACAGAAGGTGGCCATATAGGAATTCCTAAACGAAGCGATTTAACCCCGCTGGGTTTGGGTTCGTTTAATTTATCTTCCTAAGCACTTTGGTCCTATATGATGAGCGGACGCCTTAAACCTTAAAGTTATTTGATTATATACGGGATATTTACCGTGGTAAGGTTGTGGAATGAGCTTCCGATATTTTGGCGCAGTTACATGCACCATGCAACTGTCTGAGCTGTTATCATATAACTTTAGTGAACTACCGTGATAGTTTAAAACAGTGCCTAAAAGCTTGTCTAATAAAAAGTTTTTTTGATATATATTTTTTTAAATGTTTATCGGGACTTATCACGTATTATTTAATATAGGTAAAAAATATGTACCTTTCGCTCGACGTTTCGACCATGTTACAATGACCGTGGTCACGAGCTGACAGAAAACTGCGGGTGAGTCCGGCGAGAAGAGCGGCACATTTAAAACATGTGTTCAAATCGCGAAAGTTTAAAAATTACTAATTTTTTTTACTTCTTCATTTGATTGTTCTGAATTCAGGTTTTAAATCTAACCTTTTACAGTTAGATACGATTAGATAACCGTCAAAAAGGTCGATCCTTCATCCAGACCTGTAGAAAACTTTGCCCGGATGTAATTGTGCGCGCTTGGCACAGTTCCACACTAGCTCCATAAAAATGGCTATCACGGTTCCTATTCATTTGCTTGCCAGTTCCAAAGCTGGATTTGTTTTCATCGTGTAATCAAATGAGATTCCTTGCTCTTGCAGTGGTGGTTGCCAAATAGAAGTTATCGGTCTTGGAGGGAATTGATATGAAGAATATGAAGATACGAATATTAATTTTAGTTTTCAAGTCGGATATAAATTAACTGGATTCCTTTGGTTTTTAAACAAGTAATTTAAAGGTGCTTTTTAACTTCGACCAAAATAAAATTAATGGACGGGCCCAGAAGGAGCGCATTTTTGAAGGTTACAAAATGAGCGCCGGCGCTCACTTCGTTTCAGTCGGTCTCTAGCCGTAGGAAGTGCGACACAAGACTATTGTTACATGATAACGAAACACCGGACAAAAATATGTCTTCATGTGCTTTCCCGAAGCCGTGTAAAAATAACAAAAACCGCTATATATTTTTTGTAACAAAATGAAATGTACTAATGTACAATCTGTACATGGTTAAAATTAGGTGTTTAAGTATAATTATGTTTGGACTCATTTTTACTTAGCAAGTTCAATGATTATGGCCCGTCTATTAATTTTATTTTGGTCGAAGATTTTTATCAATTTAATAATTTGTTTAGATTAATCTTTATTTACCTTGAAAAAATTGATTATTATATTATTACTAGTGACCCGCCCGCCCGGCTTCGCACGGGTATAATTTACGTGCGAAGCCGGGGCGGGTTGCTAGTTATTCATATAAACCTTCCGTGAAATATTATCTAACCGATGGTGAAAACCGCATCTAAATCCGTTGCGTGGAGGAGGAGTTAGCGGCCACACAGACATACAGACAGACAGACAGACGCGGAAATCGACTTTAATTTATACTATGTAGAGATTATCATATGGATAACGTTTATATTTTTATTGTCAATGTGAAACTATAAAGTTCATTTTATTTAGCAATAAGTTCAAATTGAAAGGAATATCTCCTAAACAACAAAACCCTTGTCACCCAACGCATAGGCTTTGAATCACTCTGAATAATCCATCAGTGATTTTTTACGATGCAAAAGCGATCAATCATGCAGACAACTGTCATTTAACAGATTGCGCCCTTTATGTATCGAGCAGTTTGTCATGCGGCTTGATTAAAATATTGATTAGGCTTGAGGCGGGCTTGATACCGGTGACTGATGGCGCGGCTAATTGGAGATAAAAATGAGGTATGGGCATAGATGGGGCATGATCGATCAATTTGTATTCAATGGCGTGTTTTTGCAAGCTTGCGTTTGGGAGAGCTTGAATATTCATGGCGTTACAGGGTTACGCAAATAGACTGTACTAAGCCGAAAGGAGGTCTTTACTCATCATTATGAACAACTTGAAACGAGACACTAGAAACTTAATTTGAATATAAAATTATAATTTACGGAACATTGACTCGAAAATCTATGCTCGAAAGAAGAAGAAGTTTACATGTAACTATAGTATATTTTTTTCTAATAATTAACTTTATTATCTTTTAAATATACCGTAGGCGTAGAAATTTCTTTAAAATTTCGGTAGCACCCTGAACGTAGCTCCAATGATATACAGCATCCACCTGGCTCCGGAGTACTAATTAATTCCATACAAGCTGGTCCTGGCTGCTCGCCAACGATGCAACGTGTTGACAATATCAGCTGTTTACTTTTTATGCTGTTTTCCTAGTGACGACATCAATTTTTACTTGCAATGCTTCAGCTTTTTTCAGCTGACTACACAAAAGGAACAAAGGTGGAGGGAGTTCTTTAAATAACCCGGTCAAGTGCGAGCCGGGCTCGTGCTTTGAGGGTTCCGTACCACGAGAAAATACAACCATCAGTTATTGTTCTGGCTTAACGCCTTCCAAAATTGTCGAAGCAATTGCTACGCATTCCCATATTTAATACTTTGTTACAGTGACGCTCGAGTATAACACAGTTATAATTTGGTAATGAACAGAAATTTATCACCGACTCGCATTTGGCCGTTATTTATTATTTGTTGTTATACTTTAGAGCGTGTACTATAATAATACCGAGTTGTACGTATTACCGTTTTTTCATTAGAGCTAATACAAAAAAAAAAGTAAAAAAAATACGTTTGTTGTATTGAGGACCCTTTCCTTTTTACTTTTTGACTTTTTTATTACATATTTGTTAGTTAATCTGCCGTAACGTTACATATTCTGTGAAAATTTCAACTGGCTATCCATTACGGTTCGAAAAATACAAGCCCCCCGTACCAAGCGTGGTATTTTGAATACCCCCCCCCCCCCACCCCTCCTCTTCCTAAACGGGTTACGTAGTAAGGGTACGTACCCTATGCCCTGATGATATTGTTCTACCATCTGGCTGGTGGTTTGGTGGTCTTATAATTGCTTACATACTAACACTACCTATCTAAAGTCCACAAAATATACCCACATGGTACGTCAATACGCACATTCAAATCGTAACCCCTTGTGCACCCAATTTGTGTAATGGAAAAACAAATTTAGTAATGGATGTGCCCTTTGATGCAGTGCCCCGCTAAAACCTAGCACGTATAAACAGTATGGGCTATAGACCGCTCACAATGTCTTCACGGCACTTGGTGGTACTGCAGTTGTAATAGACAGGAGTATAAATACTATGATACTTTTATAGGTAAATTAATTCGAAGATACTATAATAGCTATTACTAAAATAGTTACAAATTTTAGATCCTTCCGAAATTAACTTGTAACAAAAAACCGATTACGTAAAAATATAAAAAGTTTGCCAAAAAAAAAGTTTTTGTTAAAAAAACTTAAAAAAACATGCTTATGTTTTCGCGCGTACAGAGAGGTAAGAAGAGACAGGAGAGGGGCGGGGAGACACCACGCGGCACATGTGGCTTGATGGTTGGCGTCTTTCCCGCTAGATGGCTCTGACAGTACGATTCAGACCATTACATACTACACTATGCACCACATGGCTTAAGTAAGCTTAATAGCTTGTATTGTCATACAAATTTTATTTACAAAGTTTCAAATAGATACGACAATTAGGAGTAGGTTAAAATGGACTTGAAATTTGTTGTCGTATTGAAGCTGGACGAAGATTCCAAATAATTTTGACCACACTGTTGCTCAAGATATTTGCCAGTAGGCACACTTATCTTTTATTCGTTGAGGGTTAAGTATATGGCAAGTTTCCATACTGATTACAAACGTACTGCTTCTATCTAGGTTTGAGTCGCGATACGCTTAATCCGTTTTGTCTGCACTTGGATTAGTGAGAGCTTTTTGATATTGTAATTAGCTTCCTTAGTTAATTGGAAAAATTTGTTGTGGTAGGAAATTTGAAAGTTCTTCATAGTACAGTCATCATCATCAGCCAGAAGACGTCCACTGATGAACATAGGACTCCCCCTTTAACCTCCACACTGAACGACAGCCTGCCTTTAGTATCCTCTGGATGCCTCTGGAGCACCTCATTGGTCAAAATATGATAGGTAAGAAGTTCAAGAGATTTAGAGGGGGGATTTTTGAAAATTGTATGAATGGCGGCCTAATCTAGGAGGCCAAATGCAGAGCCCTACGCGTACAAAGTCGCGGGCATATATCTAGTAGGGTATTTACAGATAGATATGGATGATTATGTGTGTGCGGGCATTAAAAATTTCAATTTAACGAATTTTCGAGCGTATTAACAGCTGTGGGTGAAGCGCATTGATATCAGTTGACTCGGGAATTACATTCGGGTCAGCAATTTGTGATAGACGTTTACAATACTAACTCTTATTGGACAAGACGCATCAACGACCATTATATGACGAGAGTGCGTAGAGTAGCTTAGGTTAGAGACCTCTGAAACATAGCAATATTGTATCGAGGATGGATGTTCGTGCAGGGCTTGTTGGTGGTATCTATTTGACAGTTCCGCATTTTCAACGTTTTTTTTTTTCACTTAGATCATACCTAGCTTGAATATGCCTTAAACTCGAGCTAGTACCGTAAAAAGTTTGCTAAAAACTGAAGGGTAAACGTATTGAGACGTTGACATATAACAGTTCATAGGTACCTGTTTCTATTTAGTCCGAGTCTCATTTCGTCTAACCAAAAATGCACAAAGTTCCTCGCAGACTTAGCGGAGGCTTTATTGTGCTATTTGTGATTATTATGCAATTTTTGTGACAAACTCATTCTTTAAAAAAAAAAAAAAAAACATGTAAATGTCGATTGACAATCTTATCTACCATGATTGACCTACGACATCACTTAGATAAATTTTAGTTGCTCTTATATTGAAAAGTCTAATTCAAAGTGAGGGTGATAAGACCTGCACTGACATCCCGCTTTGGGTGTGTTGTGCATTTGCCCCTGCCAGCCTACTCAAACCAGGCGGAGCAAGGCTTTAGGTCTGTTATTTTAGGTTTGGTCGGCTATTTCGCCAGGTGTTGTTTTTTTTTTTGCTTGCGCTTGGCCGCCATCTCGCCTGATGTTAAGCGACGATGCGGTCTACGATGGAGCACGCTTGCCTAGAAGAAACCGATTCACTCTCGACTTGAAGACACCCAGATTGTTGTTGTGGCATTGGAGACTTGTTGTACAGTTTCTTCATAGAGTCCTGACCTTCTGTGGCCTTGCAATGCAGTAGTAGGTACATGCTCCACGATCTCGTTTTCCTGTAGACAGCCATGGCACAGAGGACTGTCTGTGGCTCTAATTTTGTACCTATCATTAGACGGAGGTCCGACTTAACTTGAGTAGTTTGTTAGTTATTGAAAAGTCTGTATTCGCTATCTTTTCCTACTCTACACGCAGTAATTGACGTTGCTACAAGTCCACTCAGTCAGTCGCGAGCGCATACCGTCAAAACAATCGTACGCAGAATAAATATTATGATCTCTATTATAAACACTATTATTCTTTATTAACAATAATATAACCGTGTTGTGAATGAATAGTGAAGTGGTACGGTTAACTATCATAGTTTAATCAGTGACTTCAGCTGAATGTTCAGTGTTTTTTTTATTGCGTTAGTTTTTTTAACTGCTCAATTATTTTAGCTTAATTTTTGGGATTTAATTTATTCGTAGCAAGAATTTCAAATATTTTTTTACTCGACGAAAAAAACATATTTTCTTCCGTGACTTAAGGTGGACCACCTTAAACGTTAAAAAAAAAGAAATACCAATTTATTTTTATTGACGTTTATTGTTGCTTCTTTTCGGGATTGAATTTAATGATTCCTAGTAAGTTCTCATTTTTTTTGCATAATATTATGTAGTGTCGGTAAAGTGAATGTGTACGATGCATAGCAACAAATACGTATCGTTCAATAGCTATAGCAATGGAGGTTACATAAAGGCAAGTACCAACATTTATTTTATGTTAAACAAATGAGGAAACATTCTCTTTCTGTTTTTTTTTTCTGATTGTAATATTTAGATTTTTTGAATTAATTACGATTTCTCCAAAGACATAAAAAAATCGTATAAGTCGGACCCAGTTTTAATGTAATTTTAAGGCGCACGAAAGTCAAAAGTCAAATAACAATATTTCTTTAAAAAAATATTAATTTAGATATAAAAGAAAACCGTCGAAAATCGAAAGTCTTAAATAAAAGCTTACATAGCAACGTACTTTCACACGCCCTCACGTTTTCCACAACTCACAGCCATTTCCCACTTCCCCGACCTCAGAGCACATTACCCCGAAATAAGAACACCGTTCCCGTGATAGAACAACATTTGTCAGAACACGCGTGCACCTGAACTCGGAACAAATGGCTGCTGAGAGCTGCTTTACAAGGATTGTTGTTGTGTACGCTAGCTGAGGATTATGTTGATTTTTGTTAGGGACTGTCGCGTTAGTGAATTTTGAAATGTACATATTTTTAATATGAATGATTTTTAAGGCATTATTTTAGAAACAAAAACCGGACAAGTGTGATTGGAACTGCACCCTGAGGGTGCCGTACAATCCTAATAAATATGTTTGTAGACCGCATCATCGTTTAACATCAGGCGTGATGGTGGTAAGCGCAAGTTTCATCTTAAGAAACGTTCTTTAAATAAGAACTTTATGATACGTACTGCTCAAGAATGGAACACTGCCGTCCTCCTTGTTTCTTGAGAACTACAATCTAGGCATCTTCAAAGCTAGATTGAATAGATTTCTTCTAGATCAACATGTTCCATCCTCGGTCACACCATCGCTTATCATCAGACGAGTTTGTCAAAAGCAATCCATTTAAAAATAAATAAAAAATAAACTTATACCGAATAATTATTCTGTGGATAGACCAACAGTATCTCTTAGTATGTAGATAACAATACTTACCTACTTGTTCGAGACAAGTGGTCAAAAAGGCAATGATACCAATTTGGGTTAAATGATCCTAATGATTCTACTTTGTTGGAGTAACGTTCGTTTTACAAATTCGGAAACGCGAACATCCTACGTTTTGAGCTGAAGAAACAATAAAGTTTAGCGACGGTACTTATTCTGATAATTGATGAAATTATTATCGAGGTATGAAAATAGCTCTAAGGGTGGATTCGACCAAATCAAAGTAAATTTTATTCTTAAAATAAATCACCAGCTATTCGGAGGAAATCAATTTCACATTATTACCATCTACGATTCTAAGATTAGCATGCCTATTCGAGATTAATTACTATACCACCGTTTTTGGTAGAATAACAGAGTTATTCCGAAAATATTTTAATGGCGGCAGTGCGCCATTTGATTCTATTTTGTATTGTCATTTCAAATCAAAGGGTTTTTCAAGTTTCTACTTCTGAGAATTTATTTCGACATTTGATATTTACTTTCCTACACTCATAGATTCAGTATCTATAATACGACAAATTAAAAGCGAGTTGATATGACATAAGCTCGAATACCATGGCGTTGTAGAACAACAATTGTTAGCTGGGTAATAAATTCGTTCAGCATTAATTCTGCTATTCGCGTATAGTAATTCTAAGCGTAGCCATACTTTGTATTGCGTGAAAAACGATGAATGAATTACTCGAGTTTAAGATCGTGGAATAGATTTATCCTTGGTAGGTATAGTTGCTAGTGTATAAATTCAATTTGGTCGAATCCGACCTAAGAGTGATGTTCCTAAACAGTAGTATTTGAAAGAAAGAAAGAAAAATATTTATTTATATATTTATTTGCACACTACTTTACTCACGTGTCTTCAAAAAATCTATTTATGAAAATTTACTTTTGAATCATCTCCCTCATCAGGCCCACTAGCAGAACTTTCTAAATGCCGTTCTAATTTAAATTAAAAAAAATAGAATAATAATAAAATATTAAATTAAAATGTGCATAAATTTTATAAAACATTCTTAATTATCTCAAGATGTTTCTAACGTGATTTAGAATGATTGGGTAGCTTAAAAACTTATGTAAGATTTATTATTATTATTATTAAGGAGTTATTTCATTAAGAAGCCATGTTAGAGTCATAACAGACAAGGCTATTAATTTTATAGAAAATTCCCTTTACATTCCGAAATATGAAAAAAAAAAACTAAAAATTTTGTTTGACTTGAGCTTTCTTATGTATCTATCCGTCATGCATTTACTCTGCTAAAAGCGACCCTACTACTTATTAGTAATTATAGTCCACGTCCAAAAAACAAGGCCGGCAAGATCGTCTGCTGGACGAAGTCGACTAAAAGCATCGCGTTTGCACCTGCCACGCCACCTTAGGTACCATATCTCCCTTGTTTGTCAGATCCGAATAATACATAGATAGAACAATATAAAAACAAAGAAAGTACCTAAATCTCCAGTCCCTTGACCCATCTCAGCGCCAAATTGGGCCAGAGTGTTCTCAAATGAAACTTCATCAATCAGGTGCTGACGTTTGGAACGGCCCGAGGACAAAGGCTTGCTCTCTGGCCGTATTATTCTATAATACCGATAGAGATCGCTGAATGGGTTTTTGGAGACTTTTTTCTGTAGCTGTTTACCCTTTTCGTAAAAAGATGCGAATTAAAATTATGTCTTTGTTTTCAGCTTGAATTTCGCTGCTAAGATTATATTATTTGAAACAATTTTATTTTTCCGAATCAAAGCGTATACGTATATGTATACGTTAACTCCAAATCGTATGGGCAGCATTCGGGAAATTATGTGATATCTTCTCGTCTAAAATACCACAGTGCTTAAAGACAGGGGTCTTTAACTAGTGTGTGTTGCCAGTGATGACATATGGTACTGAGACGCGGTTATTAACTGTTGGCCTTTTGAAAAAAACTCAATCACACAGCGGGCAATGGAGAGAGCTATGTTTGGAGTTACTTTGCGCTTTAGAATCCGCAACGTGGATATTTGCCAAAGAACCATAATCACCGACATAGTTGTTAAAATTTGCGGTCACATCGCTCGAAGTACCGATTAACTACGGCGAAGAAAGGTTTTTAAGTGGATACCACGAACCGGAAGACGCAGCGTAGGTCTCCCACTAGATGGACCCACGACATCGTGAGAGTTGGCATCCAGTGGATGCAGATGGCAGGCTGTCGTTCAGTGTGGAAGTCTGTGTGGGACTATGTTCAGCAGTAGACGTCTTCTGGCTGATGATGATTTTGATGAAGATGATCATTTATTTGTGGCAAAAAACTTAACATACAGTGTTAAGTAAAATATAGCTTATTATATAACAACTAAAAACAACTGAAACAAAGTTCAACTAAACCTCTACTCAAACTGAAATAGCAAAGCTTAGTACAGGCAACGTGCACGCGACATTCAATTAAGCCCGCTAAATTAGTCTTAATTTTCATTTAACTCAGAAGTAAATAAAACTAAACGGCTGCTAAGCGATTACGGCGCCGGAAACGGAATAAGGTGAAAAGTGGAAAATAGGAGAAAATTGTAGTAAATTGTTTCAAGGCGAATTTTAGAATTAAACCTCTGTTTTACTGTTTTTAAATGTTGACTAGTATGTTTAACACTGCTTTAAACTATCACGGTTGTTCACTAAAGTTATATGATTATTTACGGGATATTTACCGTGGTAAGGTTGTGGAATGAGCTCCCGATATTTCGGCGCAGTTATATGCACCATGTTCACGGGAAGACTGAACAATGTGGGTGGTTTGTGCATGTAACTGCGACGAAATATCGGGAGCTCATTCCTCAACCTTATAAATACCATGGTAAATATCCCGTAAATCCTACTATAATATTATAAACGCGAAAGTTTTGTATATATGGATGTTTGTTCCTCTTTCACGCTGCAACGGAACAACGGATCGACCTGATTTTTTGCATGGGTATAGTTCAAGAGCCAGAGAGTGACATAGGCTACTTTTCATCATCAGCATCACCATTTTTCATCACTACGCGGGTGAAACCGCGGGGCACAGCTAGTAATGATATAACTTTACCAGTAGGTATGTATGTTTCATTTGAGCTGTGGTAGCCTATTTGGGAAACCGCTAGACTTGAAAGCGTGAGGTCACGGGTTCAAATATCGGGTCTGTACCAATGAGCTTTTTGAAGTTTATGTACGGGTTTTCATACCACTAGCTTTTCGGTGAAGGAAAACATCGTGAGGAAACCTGCACGGAGAAGAAGTTCAATGGCGTATGTGAATCCACCAACACCAACTGGGCCGGCGTGGTAGATATGGCCCAATTGCCCTTTCTGGGGTAGGCCTAAATCCAGTGGTCGAATTGGACTTACTCACGAACCGGAACGCATTCAAACCTTGCGAACTTTTAACCGACTGTCCAAGAAGGAGGGTAATATTTTTGGGGTACTGTAAAACCTCCTGTAGCCTAAATGGCTTGACTGATTTTGACGACTGAGGTGTCGTTGGATTTCTCTTTACGTCTAGAATGACATAGGCTACATTTTCCGCTTTTTTACGAGTTTTTCCAAACAAACTAAAGGTTTGGTACATGCATAGGTTTTTTGTCGAACCAGAACGATATGAGAACGTTTACGAAACGGAACGGTGATTTCACGAACCGGGACGGCGTTTCGGTGCGTTCCAATCCATTTCAAGCTCTGCCTAAATCCAGCAGTGGACTATTAAAATGCTGATAATGCTAGTGGTTTGGGACAGAAACACGCTTGACTAAATTTAACCAGGATTTCAAAACTCCCAAATGTAATAAATGACTCTTATGTTTCACCGTAGCAATTGTTACAAATGTGTACCTAATCTTTACGTCACTGATAGCCAACCCCGTGCAGATAAATACCTAACATATTGCCGTAGAACGTTAATTATCAGATCTCATCTCGATGTCGCGTGATGAAGTGCCCTACACGTTAGATTAGCCATTGTCCGCTAATGATGGATGAAAGAGGGAGGTTGGAGTCAGGGTGTTGTGGTCTAAGTTAAAAGGGATAGCGGCATAGAGGCATTATGTATATACCTACTTTGTAAATACGCTAGGGTTTCATTATCTTCCACGACTTCAGCATAAGACTAATGGAAGGAACTAACTACCAAGATACGGGTTTCCAACACCCAGTTTGGCAGTTAGAGCCAGTTACGATTTATAATGTACATTTCTTGTTTTTTTTTTTAAATTTTGAATCTTCATCAGCTCATGTTCATGTTCCCCGAAAAGTACAATATCGGCACTTGTGGCACTAGCTTTTAAGTTTCTTTATCTGTATGTTATTTTTGTTTCTGGTGTGCACAATAAAGAGTTAGAGAGTTCCGAACGCTTAAATGTAGAATCCAAGCACTTTGGATCAAACTCGGTCTTCAGCGGTCTAAATCCAGTTTTATGCCGATTTACGCAAATCATCTAATCCTAAACAAAGCCTTTGTTCCTGAAATCGTCTTTTTACACATTGCTGCTTCAACTTACGTGCTTTACGATAATGTTGGTACTTTGTCCGCTCTCTATAGCCCGCTTAGCAATCTTGAAGAAGACCAACTTCATATTTTGAGTTAGCATGACAGTTACGCACTGGCACATAGTCACTAAGAACTGAGAAGCCGTGGTAGCCCATTTGGGAGACCGCTATACTTGAAAGCGTGAAGTCGCAGGTTCAAACCCCGGGCCCGTACTAATGAGCTCTTTGGTGCTTATGTACGGATTTTCATACCACTGGCTTTTTGGTGAAGGAAAACATCGTGAGGAAACCTGCATACGTACGGAGAAGGAATTCAATGGAGTATGTGAATCCACCAATCCGCACTGGGCCAGCGTGGTGCATCTGGCCCAATCACCCTTTCGGTAGGCTAAAAGTCCAGCAGTGAACTGTTAAAAGGCTGGTTATGATACATAGTCACTGTTTACCAAGCTTTTTTTTCGGTTTTTCTTTTAGTGTACAATCTGGGTTGCTTTAAAAGTATTGTGAATAGAGTCATTAAAGGTAGGCAACCCAGAGCCGATTCCCCAATTATTGCAGTTCACCACTTACAATCAGCTGGTCTGACTGAAAAAAGCGTTCAATATAAATAATCTTTGACATTTTATGACTCAGACCACACTCCATCATCTACTAAGGTTTCAGGGGTCTCAATTTAATTCGTGGGGTTAATCTCGACTCATTGTCCAGAGGTATACGCCACTTGGGACCTCGAGGACGGTCACGGTATGTGTTTGACAATTCATAACGTATTCAAGATGTTTGGGGTCATTTAAGTTGAGGCATTTGCATAAAATTTTAATGGGATTAGTGTGATGTTAATTTGTACGTAAATTCGTTCGTTGTGCATTTAATTTTAAAACTATATAATTGCATGTTTTGTTAATGCTATTTTATTGTATAACTGTAGAAATAGAAAATTAAATCTTTTTTGTCAATATACCTCCCAATCTCACCACGTCGTCGGTCGGTATCTCCAGCAAGCACAATGGAATGTTCTAGTAGGTATATTATACTTCTACCTACGAATATGTACCTGGAGCACAATAAATAATTACATCAAGACATTATAAAGCCTCCGAGACAAATGGTCGTGCAGACAATGAAGACTGCCTCGATACAATTGCACAATAGGACACTTAGACCTTTGCAGTGGTAGTTCACATTTTGGGGAAATTCAATGTAATTCTATCCAGTATTTAAATTCTGCTGAAACAAAAATAGAGTTCTTAATATCATAATAATCAGCCGTAGGACGTCCACTGCTGGGCATAGGCCTCCCCCATCCTCATTCTCCGTTGGAAGCGGCCTGCATTCAGCGTTTCTCTGCGGTCTTACTTTTATGTTTTATTAACTGGGTTATATGGATGACCTCATTTTCTTTCACCTAATCGTAATGCCATATTTAATTTTAAAGTCGGGTTTTTTATTGATAATTATTGTATTTTGTGGTGGTACGGAACCCTCAGTGCGCGAGCCCAAGTCGCACTTGACCGGTTTATTATATTTCTCAATAAATAAAACTTGCTTTTGTTTAGCGCAGCTTCTGCTCTTTATCGTTTAGCATGGTATAATAAAATATTCCGCCGGGCATAGCGCTCCGAGAAAAAATGTCACGTGGGCATATCGCAATAATGTCATCAATACACGTACACGTGCATAAGCAAGAGCAGAATAACTAATTTACAACAGGTTCGAGAGAGATGACGATACACCACGTAACAGCTGATTTTCTGTGTTAACAGTAGCGTGAAATTATAACTCCCCAATATCCGTATATTACCTGTGGGAATCCAATAAATCAATGTGGTTTTGAAGAAGTTATGTTTAATATATTCAATTCGTGCTTAACTTGAATTGCATCGCTTGAGCGGACAAACCAAATGACAATTGAAATGTTTTTTGTATTTTATTTAATAGATTATTAAATAAATTGTTTCCCAGTATCTATGTTTGATAGAATAAAGTGGCAACTGGACAGTGACGTCATTGCGGGACCACTCCCAGAGCGCTAGACCTTGTTTTCTTGGAACATGTCGTTTACCAGCTAGGTATTTGACCATTTGGCTCGACATCGAGTAGTGTTTTTAAAATATTTACCTACTGTGAACGCACACTGAATGAAGCGATTCTTTCGAGTTGACATCCCGACAAGGGCGGAAAACGAATTTATCGGGCGCGTGAGAAATGATGCAGGGCGGCGACAACTCGCCCGGGGCGGGCGGGAGTGGGACTTTGTGAATTATTGTGATACAGGTCTTGGATAGTGAATCCACCTGTGTTTACAGTGATTGTTGCCAGTCTGTAGTATGACTCTTTTAATAGTAGGTATATTATGCAATAGGCATGTGCCCTAATGTTTAATTTATTACAAATAACCGGCTTAGCGATGAATACAACTAAATATATTACACATAATGAAAAAAATAATTTAAATTGGCTGATAAATCTCTGAGATATGAGTGTTTAAAGTTTTTGGTGGGGATGGAGAGGGGATGCTATATCACTTTCTCGCAAAGCGTGTGTTAGTATAGCATTTGTATGACGCACCTGAGACGTGACGTCACGGCTCAGTATAGTGCGCTCTCTGTCTAGCATGAAATTAAAATGCTTATATCTTATTTATTTTTGAACTAATTTAAATTTTGTTTTCGTCGATGGGCTCTAATTATGATCAGCTTTCTCATGAGGTAATAAAAAAATTAGTCATCATGCCTATTAGTGGATAAAGGAAGGATTTAAAGCCGCCATAGATGATCACGAGCAAGTGAAGAATTCTAACGACTGAAGTCATGATTCGTGATGATTGAATCACTTGCTACGCTCGTGATTCAAGTGTTATTCTGAGCGACGCGAGTGATTCAACACCTTCGATATAAATCCGCTATAATCAAGAGTTACATACTATAATTTATACCATGGCTACGAGAAAAAGAAACATTTAAGGAGTTTGAATCGATATTTTTTTCTGCAAAGAGGTTGTATTGTATAACATTGAGATAGAGGTCAAATATATTGGTGTGTTCTAAATTCAAACACCAAATTAGTGATTAAATGCTTTTTATTCAGTGTTTTCAGTGAATTAAATAAGCTTTTTAGAGGGGAAATAGTAAAAAATCTATTTATTTAACTTTGTCACTCAGAATTTTGGCTATTTTGAAGTAATGATGATGATGGAACTCAAAATCATATGATGGGGGAGTAAGTTACGGGGAAGTATTAGAGTTATTTTTTTAATTTAATAATAGGCTTGCGTTTGACCGCCAATTCGCCTTATGTAAAGCGACGATGCGGTCTACGGTGCAGCACGCTTTCCTAGAAGAAACCGGTTCACTCGTGATTTAAAGACACCCAGATTGTAACTATCGGGGGACACCCATTCAGGCAGCCCATTCCACAGACTAGCAGTCCACTTTATTACATTCGCATAATAAAAGTGGAATCAAAGCGAACCTTGACTTCACCCTGAAACTAGCCTGTCCAAATACTATTACCTAGTACCTACTTCCAAGTCCCAATCACCTCATTTCCTTGGCTAATAACTCCAAAACGTTTTCCTTGCCAAAAACAGTCGTACCCGCAGTTTTTCACCGATGGTATCGCCATGAGAGATGACCTGTCGAAGCGTTTGCTCAGAATCTGAGATCGTTTTGTCTCGCTAATGATCCTGATGTAGACAGCTCTGTGGTGACGGGTCTAAAACAAAGGCGCTTTAGGGGTTCTCTTGGGAGAAGGTGGGAATGGTTTATGCTGGAAGTTTTTTAAGAAAAATAAAATGTTTTTTTCTCCGTCTGGTTATAGAATGGTGATAATAATCAAGCGAATCATCAACATGTCATCATCAAAGAATTATGTCAACAGTTTAAAAAGCCGGACAAGTACGAGTAGGAATCGCACTCTGATGGTGCCGTTGGCTGAAACCTTCAGAGCGCCAGTCCAAACAAAAAATATTCTTTCAAATGAGGTTCTTCCATACCAACTACAAAATATAAGTTTGTAATCCCAATAAATAAAAAAATAGGCATCTTGCCAAATATCAGCTTCGCAAGTCAAGTGGATTTCGATACCTTGCTGAGTCAATCAGTCATTGAGCTAGTGTTTTTTTGTTATTATATTATAATTATAATTAAACTAGCTGCGCCCCGCGGTTTGCCCGCGTAGTGATGAAAAATGGTGATGATGATGATGAAAAGCCTATGTCACTCTCTGGCTCTTGAACTATACCCATGCAATATATCAGGTCGATCCGTTGTTCCGTTGCAGCGTGAAAGAGGAACAAACATCCATATATCCATACATACAAACTTTCGCGTTTATAATATTATATAGTAGGATAAAAAAGTTGAATTTGATTCCGAATTTGGTTTAATTATGGATGGAAAATATTATGTTGATGATTTTGTACTGTTAAAATCTTCATATATTACATTCAATTCTCCAAAAACTAGAAAAACATAGGCAAAGTCGCTCTAGTCCCTATGCAGTGATAAAGCCTTATCTTACCTTGTCTTTTGTCGAACTCTGAACAATAACGGTTTCCGTTTGAATGACGAATGTCATTAATTTCTTGATCTTTCCGAGACATTTAACTCCCTCACAAAGACATCCTTACCTACGATGTAGAACTAGTAGGTATCTAGCATCGTTTAGGCAGTTTTATTTGTCTTCGTTTTCTCTTAATTTTTTGGTGGCAATTTAGAGTTACTTTTAATTTAGACTTCGAGATTTACACCAGTGTGGCTTCTAATGTCCAAGCACATACGAATTAGTAAATAATGTATTCGCAAGTTTATCTTTTTTCGTACTACCCTCAATTCAAGACAAATTCAAATTTCAAACATTTTTTTGTCCTTGTAGCTGGGCTGTTTAATTATTTTAAAATAACACAGTGTTTGCGCAAATCGTTGGTAGTTCTTTACATTATCATGAAAAGCTATTAATCAGTAACACACCATATTACTTATATTTTGTCAATAAAATGTTTGAAACAGCATGAGTTTATTGACAAATGTAAGTAACAATGTGCATTAGAGATAAATAACATCACATGAGTATGTAAAGAATAATAATCAATTTGCGCAAAAATCATGATCGCTTACAATAATTACCCGACCTAGCTACATGGACAAGCAAACTGTTTGATTTTTTTTCCCCCGCCATTGATGAAACGTACCACCTTAAGGGGACTGTTCCCGTTTGACGGAATAATATGACACGAGAAATAAAAATCACTTGCTTGTTACCATTTTACTGTGTCAAATTAAAATATATCAAATTGACAATTTCTTTGTTTGTAATGTTACGATAGACACCAAGACATGATTTTGTTACTTTTTGGAAATTCACACTCATTGATTTTATATCTTCAATAATGTGAAAATGTGCGAGCGAGAGAGCTGCAGACGGGAACAGTCCCCTTAAACAATTAAAAAAACGGTTGGCAGAACATCAACAAATTAAAATGCTAATGATGGCGCTACCGTCGCTTAGTATATTGGAGTTAGCAGCACATTGTAAGTACTTATACGAAAGTCATGACCCATCTTCCATTGTTCTTACTCATTCAAATGGCAGCATTACCTTCCCAAACAACAATGTACTCTAACCCAAACGGCTTTGGTTCTATATCCGTCGTATATTATATCATTTTTAAGGGTACATTCTATTGTTCCAGAGATTTCGTTCGGAAACGGGCGCCCTTTGCAAATGAGCCTTTAGACCGGAACTTGGCTGAAATTCTATTATTTATGGGACATTAAAATGGATAGTAATGTTAATGTCTGTGTGTGATGCTCTCTATTATTTTAAACGTGGATATTAAGTAGGAAGTTGTTCCGGTTTTTCTGCTAAGTTCGACGTAACTGTACTAAAATTCAGCATTTCGCTGGCTCACTATTACAAGGTTCTATGTTATTTTCTTACACATTCTGTAATTGCAATTTTAAATTTTTGACTTTCATAAATATTGACTTAGCAGGGTTTATGCTTGAGTGAAATATCAAGCATAAACCCTGCTAAGTCAATATTTAAGAATGACAAAAAAAAAATTAATTACAGAATGTGTAAGTAAATAACATAGAACCTTGTAATAGTGAGCCAGCGATTTCTTAGCAAACATTTAAACAAAGTAATGTCACTTTATGACAACGTAAGTGTGCTGAAAATGTGTTTAAGTTGAGTATGGTATTATTAATACCTTCAGCCGTAACCTGAATCATAAAAAAAATATTATGCCTAAGTACTCGGTAAAAATTACAACTGCAATTCAAAGATCTTTCTTTGTCAGTGATAATCTAACCTGACTTTAGTATCTTTGAATTACAGTTGTAACTCTTACCTAGTAGGCATAATTACATTTTATGATTCAGGTTACGGCTAAAGATATTGCTTAGTTAGTAGTAAAACAACAATAATTGATCCCAACTTCCTTATTGTACTTAATGCGACGTTGTAGCGGAAATACACTAGAAATTTGTAAAAAAAAACAGTTTTATTATCAACTAGCGACCCGCCCACCCGGCTTCGCACGGATGAAATTTATGTGCAAAGTCATTTAAATCAATGTGAACTACACCTTAAGAATTACGTATGTAGTTTATTTATTTTATTAATTTATTTTGCATTTTTAGGGAAACTTACAGCCTAATAGTATATAAGTAAACAAAAACAATTAGGAGACTAGGCTGGCTAGGCTTGTTGTGATTATGTTTTAACTAGCGACCCGCCCGCCCCCCGGCTTCGCATGGGTGTAATTTATATGCCAAGCCGGGGCGGGTCGCTAGTTATATATATATAAACCTTCCGTGAAAAATTACCTAACTGATGGTGAAAACCGCATCAATATCTGTTGCGTGGTTTAGAAGGAGTTAGCGGCCATACAGACATACAGACGCGGATAGTGACTTGAATTTATACTATGTAGAGATTACTAAACATATTGGACTGCAACGTTCCGATCGCCATCTCTAAATTCATAATATTAAAATATCTTACTACATTCGGCATTCTGAAGACTTCATTATTCCGTTGAAAGATTGCGTCACGGTCTTTTGATATCTTCTACTCCATAAAATAATTTCTCTACTTCAGTCTATCGACTACTGAAGCGTATCAAAATCATGCTTCATCCAGCATATTTCAAATACTGCCTCCAGGGGGGTACATCCGGCTAATGGCGGTGGATAAACGACGTCACTTCCGGTTAGCTTTGTGCTGCGATACCGGGGCTTTCTACCGTGTATTTAGTTAGACACGTTTAATGGGGGTTGTTAGCGCTTTATGTATTTTGAAACTGTTTTTCATGTATTAGTAACGGTAATAAAATATATTGTTATTTTGATATTGAAAACATAATAATAATATTCGGGACATTTTTTCACACACGGTCATCTGACCCCAAATTAAGCAAAGCTTGTGATATGGCTGTCAGAGACTGATATACATACATATATAGTTTTAAATACGTACTTAAATAGATATTAACAACCAGATATAGAACAAACACAAATGTTCATCGCATAAATGTTTGTCCTAGATGGGAATCGAACCCACGCCCCTAAGCTCAGAAGGCAGGTTCACTACCAACTGGACCAACGGGCTATCAACATATATCCTTACAAGATTTATTTAACTTATCCTGTTAGTATGTATGGGACAAATCTTGCAACTGAATTTAGACCAGTTATTCCCACTCAACCAACTGAGCTGAAATGTTGCATACACGTTTAGTATGGATGACAATGGCGTCGATTCTGATGTACTCTAAACTAAACTAAATTTTACAGCCCTAAAATTGTTGCCATCCTTCTCTCACATATTAAAATGAAAAGAGAGGCAGATAATTTTAGTCCTATCAGATTGGTTTAGTTTAGTATGGTATGACAGAATCGACGCCAATGCATGATTAGCTAAATGACGTTATTCTAAATCCAATATGGTGCACTCCCAAAGATGACGGACCAGTTATTTTGTATGCACCCCGTATGATATGAGTATCAAATAAAAGAGTTTACCGAGAATAATACGAAAAATTAAATGACGTCACAGTAAATTCAATATGTCCTACCATCATGATATGGGTATTAAGTGAAAAGGTTTGCTCAGAAGAATACAAAAATATATTTAAAAAGCTTGCTTTTGAAAAAAAGTTACTAGAGTGCGTTTTTAAACTTACGCAAAGTCAAAATACATTATTATTTTAGAACATTTTGTGGTAATAACATAACGTTATATATGAATATGAATCGGTTTCTTCTAGGCAATCGTGATCAATCGTGTTCAATTGTAGACCGCTTCATCGCTTAACATCAGGCGAGGTGGAGGTCAAACGCAATGTATTATTAAATGAAATAAACTAATTTTAAACCCTTATCAGTCTATGCCAGATCTGCTAGAATTTGGATTGACATAATACATCAGCAACGCTTGCAAGGTCACTTTTTATAATAAATAGGCTTGCGCTTCGCCGCCATCTCGCCTGATGTTAAGCCACATTACCGTATCTCTCTTGTTATTTTTTTTACAACGGCAAGTGCCTTTATTAACTAAACAAAGTACAAGCTAATACTAATGCTACAAATACAGTTAGACTTACCATAGACTGTTGAAGGTCTATGGTAAGTCTAACTTGTTAATAAGTTAATAGTTGTTAATTAGTCTCTCTCTTGTTTGTCTGATCTGAGGTATTAAGGCTCTAGAACAGAAGCATTATACATTAACGTTTCAGCTATTGATCGAATAATATGTTAAAACAAATAACCAAGAGCATAACTGCAGACCCTTAATTCAGGTCGTTAATTCCGCGCGAAATCAAGAAAATTCCCATAACTTAAGAATTAGGGCTGAAGAAAAATAATTAAAACACAAAATGGCGTCGTTTAACGACCGTTTTTGTGAGTAAATGCCGTTAACAGTGGGAGTTTTAACGGTCTGCCTTGCTTATTGTAATTTGACCGCCATGAAAGAAATTTTAACAGTTTATTTTAAAAGTTGAAGCAAGAAATATTATGGTGGAAGCTATCTTATGGCGCAGCAGAAAGTGCGCCGAACAGACAGTATGTGAAAGGGAAATGGTTAGCGAAATGCTGCGAAGGTAAAAAAAAAATCAAGGCTCACATTAAATTTGTAGTATCGGTTAGGGGTGGTGGTACAACTCTTCTGTCCAGCGAGTTGGATTACATGCTTCCGGGGGGTCAAACGGTTATTGTAATTGGAACACCACCGGAGGCAAGCCCGTTCTCCGGTCAAACTATCTCTGTCGCACATTTTGAAGATAAAAATCACTGAAAACTATAAATTAACTAGATGAGGGGCGCATCGTTAAGTTTTCTGAAATTTATCAATTTTCTGCTCAATTATCATAATTGTTCGTTCCGTAAGAACCTTCTACAAAGTATTATAAACTTTAAAAAAAAAGTTGAATAAAATCGGTAAAGTCGTTCTCTATTTATGGCGTGACCAAGGTAAATAAGGATTCATTTTTAAATGTATAGTTAGATATGTAGGACCGGTTCTTATTAATTTATAATTTAAAGTGATTTAAAAATTAATAAGTATTACTTTAAAAAAAAAACATTTTTCAAACAAGCTTTATTTAAATGCTATAAACACATTTAGAATGGGTTATCATAATTGAATACGTTTAAAACAAACAAGCGGGCTATCAAGTTCGTACAAATAGATTTCAGGTTAATTAGTAATAATCATCATCATCAGCCAGAAGACATCTACTGCTAAACATATGCCCTTAGAACTCTACACTGAACGAAGGCTGCCATCTGCATCCACTGGATGCCCGCGACTCTCAATGTCGTCAGTCAGTCTAGTAATGTAAAATCAAGGGTACGTCTGAAAACCGGCGCTGATAATCCTTGACTTTCAGCATTTATGCCGAGACGGACCCATTCGACACTGATTGTATCCTTTAGATATAAGTTTTTGTAAAGGTGTGGAATAAAATTTATTTTCTTTCTTTCTAATGCCGAAGTAATATTGTTTTTGTGTTTGTTCCAGGAGCTTCTAGAGAAGAGGATCAAGCAGTTGGAAGCTCAGCTCGAGGAGGAGAAACGGCGGACCCAGCGTGAACGCATGGCCGTCACCAAGCTGCAAAATAAACTAATCAAGGTGAGCTTGCTTTGCCCGTGTAGCTTTCCATAAACTGTTATCTAACTTTTGTCAATGCATTTGTTTATATGACACGATAATTACTCACGTATGATTAAGCCGGTTACTCCTGATATAGTTTCAACCGCGTTCAGGGTGCAAAGTATGAGGAAGCCGCGCGCGCGCACTCACTTTGAAAAATACCATGTTGAAAGTTGAAAATATAGTCGGAGTAACCGGTTTAATCATACTAGAATAATTTCTGTGTCATACCGTACGAGTGAATTGGTTTCTTCTAGGCAAGCGTGCTCCATCGTAGACCGCATCAACCCCTATTTTTTAAAAAACCTAATTTGGTCACAAATAAACTTTTTCTTTCTTTCTTTCTTTCTTTCTTATTTAAATTTAGTTACATACTGTATAGTTTGCTATTTATTAGAATGCCATTATCGGCAAAGACAAAGTTATAAAATAAAGATAAAAAAAAAAAAAAAACCTATTATCAGGATTTAGATTTGCTTGCTCTTTCGTAATAATTCCGCAGATAATGCAGATTTTGAAACGAGGAGATACCCGTACTTTTAGGATCCATACCAGTTCCTTCAGAGTTACTCCCACATAATGATAATTTATTTCCATTCAAAAGGTACTTTCCAAGTAGTTCTATATATTTTTTAACTACCTTAGGTAAAAAAAAAAAATACAATTAAGTACTAACCTATTTTTAAGTTTAATAAAAACACTAACTTGAACTCGGAAGGCACTGAATTACAAGAGACAGGAGTTCACAGGACCCACCTAGTGTGAGATCCAGGGCTACTTTATTTGGAGTAGGTATCTTAACATTTCTCGACTACCCACTAACTCATTTTTTTTAAATCTTGGTCCCTATTTCATAAGTTTTATATTAATATTATTTATATGTAAACACAATAAAAAAAAAGAAACTGACGTGATTTTTACACGTTTTATTTAAATTACACGGGAATTACTCACGTAAGATTAAGCCGGTCACTCCGACTATAGTTTCAACCGCATTAGACGGTCTTTTTCAAGGTGAATTCGCGCGCGCGGCTGCGTCTCGCTTTGCTAACGTGAGTAATTCCCGTATAATATAAATAAAATAAAAAAATCCTCCGGCAGGATTCAACGTTCGTCATCGAGTAGGTATACGCCTCGGGTGCTCTCTCTCTGTCAGGTTTGGGACCCGTTAAGGTTCTAGCTGAGTAGTTACTTACTTGAGTTGTAACCCCCAAAATTTTCAATTAAAATCAATTGAGAACAGTAAATAATCTCCTGCAAAACACACAAATGGAATTGGCTCAAACAATCGCAAGTGTACAATACTTTATCGAAGACAATCTGTCAACGGCTGGCTGAAACCTTTTAAAGGATTTCACAGAACTGATTGAATTTTTCGTTTGCTTTTGGAGAGTACAAAATCTTGGGGTGCAGTAATCCTGAAAGCAGCATTGGCAGCTTACTTGCAGTGGAGACAGTAATACAACTTCGTTACTTATCTATATTTTGTAAAAAATAACCAAGCGTTGATTTTTATTGTTATCTCTTTTAAGTGTTGGCTCCAGCCATCTTGTCTATTCTGCTAGTGTCAAGTATTGAAGTAGTTGATATTTTCAGGTATTACTATACCTGAAAATATCGACTACTTTCAAGTTCGTCAAACAATTCTTAGTCGCAGTCAAAGTCACGCCAAGTCCAAGTCACGCCAAGTAAAATGATGGAAACTTTACTACAGGTTTATATGGAGATTGAAAACAACACAAATAGACGTTTCATCTCTTCATACTACTTGCCCACACTCGAGCATGTTCACAGACAATTATTAATAATAATTAACGGAAGAGAAGAAATTAAGAGAAGAGAAGCCACCTTCAGGAAACCTCAGCTTTATACCATGATTTCGTCCCAACCATTTATTAGCTGAATCAGCAGCTTTCACTAGATTTTGAACGTAAAACTGCACCAGGTAGCCGATATACTTCAGAGAAATATTGCAAGAAAATGTTTTTTATTCAGGTTCTTTTTTTTTTACAACGTTATTGCAGCTGTCAGAGCAAATAAATGCTTTGACCGATTGTAGGTCGTGGATGAAGCTCTCGATAAATCGATGCAGTTACATGCACCATGTCACTGGTAACAGAACAACGGGTAAGGTGGTTAAAACAGTGTTTCACCATCTATTTTGTCCAAAATTGAGTTACTGTTTAGTTTGGAATATCCTAAGGGCGATGTTAAATATTACCTTTCAGATTGAAGCAATTATGTTGTGACGCCGGCTTTACAATGGACTGATTGTTTCGGTACCTGAAACTGCTGAAGGGTTAAGGGTAGGCTTTTCGTTATTTAAATGACTAGCTAAATACATATTTTTGGGGGATACTGGTCATGTTCTAAGTCACATTTTGTGAGAGCTGGAACACTAATGAGCAAGATAAAGCTTTTATTTAAAATGTCTGCTCCGCCATCTGAGCTCGCTACATCGGATTTAGAATGACGTCATTTAGCTAACCATGCAATGGCATCGATTCTGATGTGCACTAAACTAAACCAAATTTGACAGCTCTAAAATTGTTGCCATCCTTCTTTCACATATTAAAATGAAAAGAGAGGCAGATAATTTTAGTCCTGTCGGATTGGTTTAGTTTGGTGGTATGACAGAATCGACGCCATGTCATCCAAACTAAAAGTGTATGCAATATTTCATCTCAATTTGTTAGGGATATAACATATGTTTAAAAAATCAGTTTCATCATTTGACCCAAACTAACAAGGCGAGTTATTATAAAATCTTGTAAAAAATTAAATTGACAAATCTGATCTTTCCACAAATACATTGGTAAACTCGGTTTAAGTATTTATGTTCTCTAACAGCTGCAATAACATGGTAAAAAACGCAATGAAAACCACTAATGTTATGATCACTTTCGCTATGTTTTTGAACGAAAGACTGTATCAGGCACCCCATATACTTTAACGAAATATTAAAAGAAATTGTTTTCATTCGGTTTTTTAAAAAATGCAGCTGTCAGAGCAAATACACTAATGGAAATAGTGTACACTGTATGCATTGGTACTTGGCACATACTTGCGTCCTTCACCGGTAGCTTCAGTTTTTTAAAAGCTGGGAAACATAAAAAAAATCCATCAAATACTTACCTAACCAGGTCCTATCTCAACTCGACCCATAACCACAAATTTAAAAACAGTATGAAAAAAAAATAGTTACAACTAATTGACTCCCAGACCAATTTGTTAGAGGTAACCTCCCCTTAACCGTCCGACACTTGTCAATATTTGGCTTCTATTAATTAAAGCTCTCCCTACAGCCCTAAACCAGGCGAGGCATTCCGTTGCCACAGAATACGATTTTATAGTGCAGAAGCGACTGGTAATTAAATGTAGTCAAATTATATTTATGAAACAAAACAGTAAATGAAAAACGGCCTTATTATAGAAGTTTGATTGTGATCGAGATTGCATGCCGTCCCGTTCGAATCTACTTACTCGCACCACGTGCATAAGTGAGATGGCACGCGATCACGATCACAATCCGAATCACGATAAGACATCTGTTTCTGTAAAGAAAATCTAAGCAATATCATAGATTAAATAATAGTATAAATATAAAAGATTAATTCTATCTCGGTATTTAGAAAATTGTTTCTCGCTACATTGCAATAAAGTTATTTTTAGCACGCCCAACGAAGCGACAAGCAACAAGAGTATACGCACTGTAATCACGCATGCAGGCTTTTACTAATGGTATTGCTGCTCGTGACAGCTTCTCTTGTTCTGATCGTTACAGAATGGCTCTGTCTCTTTCGCACACGTTGGGTCAGATGTAAAATCGCCTCGCAGAGCGGGCTCAAGGTCATATGCTTAGAAATCGCAGTGAAACAGGCATGTCAGTGCTTTTTGTTAAATCAGCTGTAATTCAAAGTAGATAAAGGTAATTTTGATTGTCATTTTAGTAGTCTATGAGTATTACTTTCTTTTTAATTGCTTCCCTAAAACATTAATGAAATAAGTAGTTTTACTACAAGTATATTTTTTTAAACGCCCGATTAACACTCTTGACTCTCGATAAAATCAACTTTCAAAGAAAATAATATTTAATCAAAATCGGTCCAGCCGTTTCAGAGCTACGCTGCCACAGATAACACACGTTAAACTTATAATACCCCTCTTTTGCATCGGGGCAAGTTGGGGGTAAAAAATAATAATATTTCTTGTCATAATATACCTACTGTAGGCAGTTAACTTCAGCTCTAACTTGCTCTAGACTTAATAAATCTGCGTAGGTATTGTTGATCTATGTTTATATCGAAATGGATTATTCAATTAAAATCGAATCGCTGAAATTCAGTCGAACCCCTTTTTAATGGGTGGAAAATCCTTATAACTTAATGTTTTGTATTTATTTCGTTCCTGAATTCCTGGGGCTTTACGGCCAACGGCTAACTCGGTATCAAACTAAAGTTAAATCCGCTCAGTTGGAAAGTCACGCGAACGTGAACCTTAACGCACCCAGATACGGTTTGCTGTCGCGTGATTTTCCAACTGCGCGGATTTAACGTTAGTAGATACCGAGTTAGCCGTTGGCCGTAAGGCCCCAGTTATGTGTTTTAGTTGATTGTAACTACTCATATAATGCCGTACAATAAACGACCCATAGAACATCGGAACTTGAGTCTATCCTTCATGGAGATTTTGCATTGTCTCACGCTATACACGGTTTTGCCGAAGAACCAAAGCCACCGGCTGCTAAAATTTGCAAGCTAAATTGGCAAGGAGCAGGCCACATCGCTCGAGGAACCGATAACCAATGAAGAAGATAAGTTCTTGAGTGAAGACCACGAACCGGAAGAAGCAAAATAGACTAAACTACTTCGATGGACCGACGAAATCGTGAGAGTCACAGGCATCCAGTGGATGCAGATGATAGGATGTCATTAAGTGTCGCGTTCTAAGGGGAAGTCCTATTGTAACCCTGTTTTTTCAGTGAACTCCAGGATTGAATTTTTTGTCGGAAGACGGGCATTACTTACTGTGTTATTTCGACACCTCGGTTAGAACTAAAAGAGGAAGAAACCTGGAAGAAACCTTCCGCAGCTTCCCCATCACACTGTGCTTGTTTTTGTGTATTGGAAATCGAAGAAACTATCAATTTATCGTTAATTAACTTCATAATTAATTGTACCCCCCTATTTTTCCCCCTTACACTATGTTCAGCAGTGGACGTCTTCTGGCTGATGGTGATGACACAGGTTTACACAACGGTGGTACTAGGTTAATGTAATCATCATTATGAGCTACTTTTATTACGGGACCAACCCTGAAACCGTGAAAAAAATAAGCTATTCCAAACATTTTGTTGAGTGTGACTGTAATTTTTCTATGGAACAGCTGTTTTTTCCTGCGCGATGTAGTAAAAGTTATTCATAGTAATACGTACAGTGACCTCCTTTAGGCCTAGTACACCCTTTCCGCGTAACCCTGTATAGTCTGAATCTCAACACAATAAACTTGAAACCGTCTTAAATTACATATATTAATCACTCTGAGGGATATTTCATCCCTAATCTGATAGATAGAGGTATTTACCTCGTTTTCCTCCCAGAGGGTTGAAAATCATCGCAAATCCCTCAGGGAGAGCCTGATTGCCCGGGCATAGCCGCACCGGTTTTTAACCGGTATTTTGTACTGACAAATTCCGATACGCAGTCAACCGGTATTTTGATGGTTGTTTTGCGTTTTTAATTAAGGCATTTTTTCGAAATTTTAAATAAAATTTTTGTACAAAAAAAAAAATTACTTAAAACGCGACCAGCGCGATCTCATTGGCGGATGAATGGCGGATGTTCCCAAAACACCTAGCAATTCCATACATAGTATATATTTATATATGATTAGACTCAATTTTTCGATTTGATTCCTTCGAACCTTCTCAGTATGCCCCCCCCCCCCCAAAATGAAATCCTGGATCCGCTCCTGCGCGATCTATATACTCAATAGTATATCGACCGTTTATATTTCATTTCAATTAAATATTTATTTACACGAAAAATATGACACAGTATATACACAGTATTTAAAAACTAAAACGATCACTACCTAATTATTATAATGTACAAATAAAAATATAATATATACAAAAAATAAAAATAAAATCCTAGGCGAACAAATCGCAACCATGCGGCTAGGTTCCCAGAATGCTGGCAGCATTGCCCCGCTGGATTGGGAGGCTTAATTTTTGTGGCTCAATTACCGTTTATATTATATTTATAATATGGTATAAGAACGGCGGCTTAATAGAACCTAAAGAAAGCCTTTAGGTACTATTCATCCATTTTACCGATACCTGGTGTTGATACTACAAATAGTAGGGATATACCAAGCTACAATTCATGTTTTTATGATAGAAGAACGCACGTAGCTTGGAATTCAAACTGACTCTCTGAAGCAGCGATAGAATTCCGAGGAAACCCGCAAGTCGCAGCTTGTCCAACATAAAACAACACGTATCTTCAACTTGAGCAAGTCAGTTAATCTCTAGAAACTTCTCCATGTGAACGCATTCGTGCAAATGGGTGGATATTCAAACTTGCCTCGTATATCGTCTGAACGCTGCTTTACTTCGGTATAATCAGTATTGTAGGAACAACACGTGACCACAGAATACATATTAGTACAGTGACAACGATTTATAAGGTGTGTGTGCAGTGAGTTTGTGTCATCATCATCATCATCATCAGCCAGAAGACGTCCACTGCTGAACATAGGCCTCCCCCTTTAACCTCCACACTGAACGACAGCCTGCCTTTTGCATCCACTGGATGCCTGCGACTCTCACAATGTCGTCGGTCCATCCAGTGGGAGGCCTCCCTACGCTGCGTCTTCCGGTTCGTGGTCTCCACTCCAGAACCTTTCTTCCCCATCGGTTATCGGTTCTTCGAGCGATGTGGCCTGCCCATTGCCACTTCAACTTGCAAATTTTAACAGCTATGTCAGCGTTTGTGTGCAGAGTAGAAAATCTTTGGCGGCTAGAAGATCTGGGGCCTAACAGCTACCTGTTTTAAGTGATTCTGTTTAGGTGTTTGCGAAAACCCGTCAGATCAGACACAACCACTGGGTTGAGTCTGGCTGCTCCAAACACATCCGATGCATAGCATACTCGTGCAGAGTGCGCACACCCGCGACACTTGTAGCGGTAGTGTGCGCTCTGCAGGTTTATGAAGAGTTTGTATAAATTAAGCACTAACCTCATTCATGTCTGCTCATTTTGTATTTATGTTTTCACATATTTTTAAGCTACAATCCAGATCTGAATATTATAGGAGATATAATGTTTTGTAAGATTGTAATTTGTGTTAATTATAAAAAAAAAGCAGCTGCCGTTTCTCGGCGTGTTAAGATTCACGTGCGCGTGATTTTCCGCACAGCGCTTTTTAGTGCTATGTAAGGCCACTAGATGAATTTGTATGTACAGAAAATGCTTCTGACATCTGCAATAGCATTGTAAAGATATGCATGAATAACTTTAGACCAAAACGAAGGGGAAATATATATATAAAAACTAAGAATGTCTTCAATAACACGTTTCTTATTGTCTCTATTAAGGGGAAGATAGTCTGTTTACGTGAAGTAATCAAAGGGTTAACAATGGGACCAACTCAAAATCGCGAAAAAGGTTAGATTCATAAAATGAATGGACGGGCCATAACCATTGAACTTTCTCAATAAAAACGAGCCAAAACCGTCGAAAATATACTTCAACACCTAATTATAACCATTTACAGTACATAATTATGTTACAAAAAATAGATAGCGGTTTTTTGTTGTGTTATTACACTTCGGGAAAGCACACGAAGGCATAATTTTGTCAGATGTTTCGTAATCATGTAACAATAGCCACGTGTTGCACGTTCTACGGCTAGAGACCGACTGAATCTAAGTGTGGGCCGGCGCTCATTTTGTAATCTCCAAAAATGCGCTCCGTCTGGGCATGTCCATTCATTTTATTTTGGTCGAAGTGGAACAGCTTATATATTTTCGCGATTTCAGAGTTGCCCATAGTAAAAGTTGTTTCAAATATGAGTATTATGGAGCCCTTTCGGCTTTTACACCCTTTCTGCGTAACCCTGTATAAATAGAAACATGTTCGCAATGAATAAAGGAGTAGTGTGCTCAACTAAATTGACACTACTGGCTGCCCCAGGGTCTGTCTCGGCAAACAGTCACAGTCCATGGTTCCAGCCAGTTTGAAGACGTCTGTGTTTGAACTTTAGCTAAGATGCGATCGTTGGAGAAAATACACTACAATAAAGGGATATGTATTAAAAGGGTGCTTTGTGCTTTGTTTTAGTCTAGAGTTCGTAAATTTTAAAGAAAAAAAATTACAACTAACAAAGGGGTGTTATAAATTTTACGTGTGTATCTTATCGGTATGTCTGTCTGTGGCGACGTAGCTCCCAAACGGTTGGAACTATTTTAATTTAGTTAAGTTCGAAAGTTGACTTGATCGAAGTGTTCTGATTCAGCCGGTTGAAGATTATCAGCTCTTTTATCGGAGAATTTTAAAAATGTTCAATTTATGTAGTACATGTAGATCGATCAATTTATATTTGTTTTAATATTTGCTTTTTTCACAGAAAAAAAAACCACTAAAATTAAAATACTTAAACTCCAATAAAAAAAGATGATGATAACAAATATTAAAATTTAAAATGAAAAAAAAGGCAAAATTATAAAAAGTTAAATTGTAGATTTAGTTTTTTTTGGGTTTTTATGGATCTGTGGGAGGATGATTATGATAACCCCCGATAGGCAATTCAGAACATTTAGCACGATGGTTATCTTATACCAAAATTCGTACGGCAGATCCATATTTTGCATTTTTAAAAAGAATTAAGAATATTATAACACTTTTTTAAACAATCACGGTTGTTCACTAAAGTTATATGACACCACCACCTTACCACGGTAAATAGTTATGAAAAAAAAGGCAGCCATGAGGACTGAAGAAGTGAAAACTTAAAACTTTGGTAACTGCCACATTAGCATGTCGGTGACGCGAACCCATAAGTTTTGCTCACAGAAAATATATTTTTTTTATGTTTAAATTAGAACGGTTGTCAAGGCATTTTTATAAGAAATTTGCTGTAGCTGTAGCACCCATATAAATGAAACGTCAGTCATTCAAAATCAGTTAGCAAATGTGATGCAGTCAAAGTACTTTGAGACCTAACCCAAAAAGGTAAGGTCCAAGTTCTTTGGATGCGGAGTTCGACGCATTGACATAAATAAGAATGTTTAATCAAGGTTCTGTCATAATGCCTAGCGAAAAAAATTTTCTTCTCATTTCCGTTCTATTTAAGTACTTCTCTTTTCTGTGGTTTTGCACCTACCAAAAATCACACGACGCGGCTAAAGAAGTTATCACTTCAAAAAACTTCTCTTGAACAAACAGCTTATTACGTTTAGTTTCTCCAACCGCATTCCTAAACGCCATCTTGAATCGCAAGTCTGCAGCCGTGTCCTATTTACAATATGATCTTTAAATTGAACAGCGACATTGTAAATAAACACTAATTAAAGTTCCTGAGTGTCTGTCGGTCGTCGATTTGTCGTTCCGCGCTTGCAGTTACCGTGTGAATAGTTTACCATGTACTTACTATGACGCGTACTAGAATAGTAGTTGGTAATCTCAAATTTATTAGCTGTACAAGTAGAAATAATAGATTAAATTTAAAAACTTTGTTAATACGAACGAAAGTTACCGACATAGCCCACCGGATTAGCAAGTTGAAGTGGCAGTGGGCAGGGCACATAACACGCAGAACAGAAGGCCGATGGGGTTGAAAGGTTCTGAAATGGAGACCACGGACCGTTAAGTGCAGAGTAGGACGTCCAACAAGATGGACAGACGACCTAAAATAGATCGCAGGGAAACGCTGGATGCTGGGGGAGGCCTATGTCCACTAATGTCCAGCAGTTGACTGAAATGATGATGATGAAATACTTTGCAATGGTTCGCATTTTCGAATTGACTTCTTGATACTTCTCAGCTTCCTGATTCACTGAACTTTGAAAGAAATACGAGAATCATCTAGGAAAGACAACAGCAGATGGAAGGTCCTGCCATGATGAACACTTCAAAAGAATAATTTTAGTCTATAGGATAGGTATTATATTTAAGTTAATTTTATAAATGCAACAGTGTTTGTTGGTTTATTTGTTTTTATTACAAGCAGCGACAGAACCGCAAGAAAAACAGCTAGTTGTTAATATTACTTGCTCCCAATAATATTTGTGTAATGACTCCTACACTTCACAACTGTTGGGAAACAATCCAGCCATTGCTGAACCGATATAGCCCGTAACAAACGTGCAAGGAAACCCGGCAAATGAATCAATCCCGTGGCTAATTAGCCGAGATGCGCACGCGCATTTCAAAGGACGCATGCGCGGAATGCGCCTGACCAACGTAATTAGTTGTCGGCATACTTGGTTCCAATTTTGAAAAAGCTAATACGCCTAGCGTTAAAGGAAGTAAACTTTATCTCAAAGTGTTAACGTCCAAATTCGTACGAGTATGTCAATATAGAAGGCAAATCACTTCATTAAAAAGAAGAAGAAAGAGAAAGCGAGAGAGTGTTTAGAAGGTGTATTTTTGATAATCTAGCACTAGTAGAGAAAATTATCTTAGCTTTTTTTAGAAGCTAGTTGGAAGCTAGTCAGAAATTTCTATATGCCATGGACTCTATTTCGTGGAAGCTACAGGTCAATTTTGTTTTTATGTTCAAAAACGAAGTCGCGTAAGTGCTAATATTGCTATTTAAGTTTGAATTTAGCTGTCACATAGAATACGGTACGAATTCGTTTGACAGCGTGTGAATGCAGTTTGCTTGGATGTTATTCAGGATGCCATTCCTCATCAAAATATTCGCATGTCCGTTATGTTTTGCTGTAATATGGCAACACCTGCGTGCGTTAATCATGTTGTTATTTACGTACTTCAAGCTAAGTAAAATATTTTTTGTAGTAAATTCTATGAAAAAAAGATAAAATAAATTAAAAATATTCATATTCAATTTAATATTCACGATCTTTTTTGCACAAACGGTCAACCAAAACTCCAAACTAAGCAAAGCTTGTACTATGGCTAATGGCTACCAGAGACTGATAAAAATATTTGACAAATATATTTTAAGATACATACTTAAATATACATATTACACATATGGAACAAACACAAATGTTCATCACATGAATGTTTGCTGTAGGTGGGGAATATAGGCGAAAAAAGTATTATATAATTATAATTTTTTAAAAAAAAAGAACCGACTTCATGAAGGGTGTATATAACGTCCTTGCTTCATGACTATACATGGCTACATTTACAAACTGAATATTACGACTGAAATACTTTGTATCCATGGTCTTGAAAAATTTAACGAAAAACAACAGGGCCCGGTCGCCATGGAGACACTTTGCTTTTTTGAAGTTCTGTTGTAGGAACAGTTCCTCTATGTTTGCTGTTCAGTTGACAGCGTCGCTAGTGGAGAACAAAGTATGAAATTCACCAAGAAATAACTGTAGTTCCAATTTTGCCTACCTTAACAGCTAAGTTGGTGGCACTGTGCAATTGAATTCGTTGCTTATCGTAATTTTTTTGTAGTTTTTGTAGATTTGTAGCTGAATCAATGTTGATAAAAAAATTATGGGACCACCTATGAGATAAGACCTACCAACCAAAAAAGAATCATCAAAAACTATTCTAAATTGGCGGAGTAATCGCGTAACAAACATACATTAAAAAAAACATACAGTCGAATTGATAACCGCCTCTTTTTGGAAGTCGGTTAAAATTTAATTATTGGAACATTCATATACTGGCGCTTGGCGCTAGCTACGCAAAGACTAATCATTTAAACTTCATTGGTATGCAAAATCTTAGAAACAGACAGCAACTATCAGCATCTAGTATTACTATAACCGTAACTGGTATAAACTAATCAAAGTTGGGGGATTCAATTACAGAAGAGCCATCTGATGACCCGACACCCTTATTACCGAGACAAGGATCTTTATGTCTGTCTGTCCCTTCTGTTTGGTGAACGCACAGGGTGGGATTCACGGCGCGTTTATTTGAAATTTAAAGTATTTTTTCAAACTCGTATAATTCCGCGTTTGACCACCAACTCGTCTAGGCCTTTATTCTTTTTGAAATCACATAAAAGACACCAATAACACGCCGTTTACGACATTTATTTACACGAAAAATATTACACAGTATATACACAGTATTTAATGTATTTTTTATATAAAATTCATTAAAAATACTAATCTAAAAGACCCTCGGTGGAGGGAAAATTGGCCAGAATGCTTACATTTTAGCACCTCTATCGGAAACGTGGAGGAACTAAATTTGGCAGTTATCGGCGGTTTAGATTGCTTCACTCTAATACGAAAAAAAAAATCGAATACCTTCTAGCCTAGCAATGTATGGAACAAGACGAAAACTAAAAAGTTTTCGTAAACTATCAAATCTGGGACTAAGGGCACTGAACACTCTGGCAGTCCGATAGAAAAATGGGCATATGGAAATGGAATATGTAGGTAATGTTTGCTTGTTGTTTAGTGACATTCATATAACTGTTGCGATTATAAAACCTAGTGCGTAAACGAGTTTCTTGTCAACTGCAATCTTAAGCACGCCCCAGTCCCTTGTCTTGTAATTGTTTCTTATTCGTAACACATTAAAGGAAATCAAGGGTCCACGTTTATGATTATTTGGCGCACACAAATAATACACAACTTGTAATAATTAGGCGTTTAGAATAATTTACTTCATAAGCAGCCATTAAACGTCCACTGTTGGACAAAGGCCTCCCTGTTAGAGAGGTGTTTTGCCATAATCTCCACGCTTGGCAGTTGGCTTGGGGGTCGCAGTACGTTTACCGTGTGCTAATAGGACGCTGCTGCCCATCCTCCGGTGGTTCTGGTCGCTGTTTTAGGACATACCCGGGTCCAATAATTTACTTGCTCTATCAAAATTATGTAAAAGTCAAATTCAAATTGGCAAAGTCAAATTTGGTTTAACTTTGCTGTTTAGGCATTGAATATCTCTATCTCTTCTCTATCTCTACATAGTATAAATTAAAGTCGCTTTCCGCGTCTGTCTGTCTGTCTGTATGGCCGCTAACTCCTCCTGAACTACGCAACGGATTTTGATGCGGCTTTCACCATCAGTTAGATACATTTTCACGGAAGGTTTATATATATAACTAACGACCCGCCCCGGCTTCGCACGTAAATTACACCCGTGCGAAGCCGGGCGGGTGGGTCGCTAGTTGTAATTATGAAACGTATCAATAATATAATAACCTTCTTACAACATACTCTTATGCTCTCCATACTCTCCATTTGGACACTACAAACCCAATATCACAGATAAAGCAATAGTTACTACACTTGAACTGTCCAGACCACCAACTCGCCTGCAATAAAAGCACTCAGGGCACTTGCCCCAGCACTCGCTTGCTATTTCTGCCCATCATCAAAGCTCTCTTTGTTTGTGGAGAGCCTAAATCCATAAATACTTGCTGGATGTGGAATAGTACAGAGAGACAACTTTCTAAAGATGGAGAAATTCCACTCATACAAACGCTCAGTATAGCCATAATATGGCACATAATAGAGAATAGTACACATTTGTAAGAGCTAATGCTGTGTTGATACAATTATCAACAGAGCATTAGCTCATTTTCATCCAAATAAGTAACTATTATTTATTACTATATGAATCTATGTATAATTTAATTTTTAATTTTGTATTTAATGGATTTTATTACATTAACTGTAATTTTTATTTTATAACCGATTTAATTTTTTATTATTTAATTGATTAATCAATTTTTTTTATTTTAGTCTAAATTATTATTGTTTTATCTAATTTATTATTTGATTGATATAATTTATTATTTGATTAGTTTGACATGTAAAATAACATTTTATTAATAAATGAATATGAATATGAATCTACGCTCATGGCAAAAATATTGAGCCGATTTGGGAGCAACTGTATCTTTTGAATTTAATAATAGGCTTATGTTTGACCGCCAACTCGCCTGATGTTAAGCGATCATGAGATGCTAGTAAAATTTAAGATGCGGTCACATTTATTGCTCTCGCCTGGAGCGCGATTTAGGTAACGCAGGAATGCTAGTACCTACGCTTTCCTCTTGACAGAACTAGCCAAATCCAAGAGTGTCGAGTCACGTGTGGTGCCAGCTCACTTGCAGGACCTGACTAGTATTATTCCGTGTTTTTTCTGAGTAATCCTTCTCTGATCGTGATGGCATTGCAGATTGAGGTCAGCAATACCACCTCAAACATTTCCTACGACACCAAGTACTTGAGAAAATAAGTAGGTACCAGCGTGCAGGATTCAGAGCACAGTGGGCACACGAGTAGACACTCTATGGTCTGGGAGGTGGCACCACAGTCTGGGAGGCAGCACCACAGTCTCATAGTTCTCAATAGGATCAGCTAGAACCCATTTGCGTACATTGTGACTGCAACGGCCTACTTGCAAACCGGTTTATAGTTCATAAACCGGTTTGCAAGTAGGCCGTTGCAGTCACAATGTACGTTCTGGGAGTAACGTTTCCTTAGGAGTTAGCTGCGTCTTTTAAGAGTCTAATATCTGTCTTTTTTGTAATCTGTGTGTAATATGATCTAAGCTGTCCCCACCTGGACTTAAATGGCTTCGGAGAAGGGCATTTTTGTGGCAAAAGTTTAGTTTGACCGCAAGAAAAATGTTTTATGATTGGTTAGGGAGTAGCGACTCTTTACTGACATTTTTTGTTGGCTTTTAGGAAAAACTCAGAGTCGCACAGCGGGCAATGGTGAGAGCAATGCTCTTTTTTGTGCGATGGAATCCAGAACGTGGATATTCGCCAAAGAACCCTCGACATAGCTAATAAATTATTCAAGTTGAAGTGGTAATTGGCAGGCCTCAACGCGCGAAACACCGATAACCTATGGGGAAGAAAGTTTCTTGAGTGGAGACCACAAACTGTAAGGCGCAGCGTAAATAGGTCTGCCACTAGATGGACCGACGACATTGTGAAAGTCGCGGGCATCCAGTAGATGCAGATGGCAGGCTATCGTTCAGTGTGGAGGTCTACGGGAGACGCCTATGTTCAGCAGTGGACGTCTTCTGGCTGATGATGATGAAGTGCTCCGAACTGCTTATTTCTTGCTCGTATACTAAACTTCTTCAGCTTAATACTATAATATTCGAAGTCTCAATCTAAGTTAGGTCCAAACATCTGTTCCCAAACTCAACTACTTACAGCAAAAACTTTTCAAACAGCTTATTTCAGGAGAAATAAACCAACCAGATGTTCTCTGGTTCTCTCGTAGAATCATAAACAGTCTAGATTTGCATGTAGACGCCTTTGAATATGAAACCTAGGGTTTTTGAATAAATTAGTGCCGCAGACATCTTGAGCTAGGACTCGTTTTATTGGAAGACTAGGTTTTACGTGTGAGTTTTCTTGTTTT
Organism: Agriopis marginaria; assembly: GCA_932305915.1. Lineage (NCBI taxonomy): Eukaryota > Metazoa > Arthropoda > Insecta > Lepidoptera > Geometridae > Agriopis > Agriopis marginaria. The sequence continues at coordinate 2,863,102 of OW029919.1, forward strand.
CTAATATTTTTTTTGTGGATATAAATGAGTTTAGTTCCATACATTTTGTATGGAGATTAAGGCATTTTTATTTTATTTAGTAAGATGCATAAGACAGATTATAATGGCTCGTGCACTGGTTAATCCGCCGTAATGTAACAAATTCTGTGTAAATTTCAACTGGCTATCTATTACGGTTGGAAAGATACAGCCGTTAATAGGTAGGACAGACGGACAGACGGATAGGTGGACAGACGGACAGACGGACAGACGGACAGACGGACAGATGGACAGACGGACAGACGGAAAGACTGACAGACAGACAGACGGACAGACATAGTAGGCTTAGTACCTAATAGGGTCCCATAATTATCCTTTGGGTACGGAACACTAAAAAATTAACTATAAAAAAAAACAAGTTTATTTTGACTGTTTTTATTTAGAAAATAAATTCGTTTATGTTTTGCTTATTAAAAATAAGTTAGCCGTCACGGGACACCCGGCTGATGTGAAACATGACGGCATAAGAGAGTGTAATAATTTTAGCCGCTACAGCATACGAGTCACATACACCAAGGTGCCCCAATAGATCATCACCAGCCTCTAACTGTCCACTGCTGGACATAGGCCTCTCCCAATGCACGCCACTGAACTCGGTCGGCAGTTCTTTGCATCCAGTTTTTAACCGCCATTTTACGCAGGTCTTCACCACACCTGGCCACAGGGTGTCCTACACTACGTTTGCCTATCGGTTATCGGTTCTTCAGGAAATATGGCCGGCCCACTGCCACTTCAGGTTGCTAATCCTTTTAGTTATGTCGGTAACTTTGGTTCTATGTCAAATCCAATAGATATTTCACATCAATAATATACTTTTCAAGTGTTGCCGTGTAAAAAAAAAAACTGAATTGCTTCTTTAATTTGATATTTTGATACAACAATGCTTACTGCAGTGCTATGTACATTGTACACGTCACAACTCTAAACAAGCCCCCATCTTCAAGAAATAATCAAGCCATGAGTGATGCCATCGTTACTCCCAGGATATGATCACATACGTCACGGGGGTTGATGGGATCCTGACCCTCGACCACTGAGTTATGATGGTATATTTCAAGTCTTGGATTCAGATGATTTCATTGGGATTTTGATTAATATTGTGTATGTGGGGGTGACGATTTTTAAGCGACGTTAGAGAAAAAGAGAGGAGAGATTCTCAATACTTTCTAATGGACTGTTTTTTTAAGCCCCCGACACAAAAAGAGGGGTGTTAAAAGTTCAACGTATGTGTATCTGTCTGTAGCATCGTATAGTTCGCAAAGTGCTGAACAAATTTTGATTTAGTTTTTAGGATTACCTCAAAAGGTAAAACGGAACCCTTATAGGATCACTTTGTTGTCTGTCTGTCTGCCTGTCTGTCAAGACCCTTTTCTCAGTAACACGTAAAGGTATCAAGTTGAAATTTATATTGAATACCTACTCGGGTCTACAACGCAACGTAGGTATCCACTGGATAGACCAACGACATTGTGAGAGTCGCAGGCATCCAGTATATGTAGATGGCAGGATTTCGTTCAGAGGGGGAGGCATATGTTCAGCAGTGGACGTCTTCTGGCTGATGATGATAATAATGAAGTATTTAAAATATTGAAAATCTGTGTTGATCACTTGTCAAGTGTCAATAGAAATTAATTTAAATACCGATTTGTTCCCTCAGATTCCAAAACTTTGGCTTCGCTCGGTCAATATGTCAAAGTGGACGTATTTAAGTTTTCCATTATACTTGTCCTTTCCTAGCCTTAAATATTAATTTCCCCATCTCCATTAGAAACAACCAGTGCAGAATGCTCAGCAAATAAGAGAACTGAATTTTAATTAATAACATTTCCTTTCACGTTTTAAAGGAAACTTTTCCATTTAAAATATCTTTGGAATACCTTTAAGTCCCTGCACGACAATAATATATTTGCTTTCAGTGTGACACTTATAAATGTGTCATTAGAGTTGAATTTAAATGGTTGAAAGGTATGTGAAGAGTGGGAAGGGTGATGTCGAAATATTAGACATGTTTCGTCGTTAGAAATCAAAACATAAGAACTTTGCTAAGATTCGGGGTGCAGGGAGTGTTTAGTGGTAAGTTGAAACGTGGTGTGTAACATTAACATTTTATGTATATTTTGTGAACCAATTTACGTAAACCATTGAGTGAAGCGAAGGTCTATCGGAGTCTACGAGAAAAGATCGGGGCGTTAATATTTTTTTTTTTATTTGATTAACATAAATTTTATTGTTACACAACTCAGCCAAACTGCATAGCAGTTTGAAAGCAGATATCCGACCTTCATGAAATTTTGTACGCATGTAGTGGATTCCATTGCTCCAGTGTAAATAATTATGAGCAAAATCAGTTTAGGGGTCGAGCAGATATAGATGTCGGGGGTCACAGTTCGGGCAAACAACTTGTATAGGTACATTTTATTTATATTACACGGGAATTACTCACGTAAGAAACCACTCGAGACGCAGCCGCGCGCATGCATTCACCTTAAAAAGACTGCCTAATGCGGTTGACCTATAGTGGCAGTGACCGGCTTAATCTCACGTGAGTAATTCCCGTGTCATATAAATAAAATGTGTGAAAACCTCGTCAGTTTCTATAATAAAATTGTATAGGTACCTACATAATGTTAAAATGCACATACCGCGCTCTCCTTTACCCCAGCCTCTACATTCGTAGGTATTTGCTAAGCATAATTAGGAGGTAAATGGCCGTGACCGAACCCAGAAGGGTTCCTGTGAATAGATCCCAGTAGACTTACATTATCATTTATTGTTTTCAATGAAATGAATTTATGAAATACTCTTAGAATAACTACACAAAGAAACCAAGTACATTCGCAAAATTTAAGCCATTCAAATAGTGTCACTTATGGCTCCAAAAAAAATATAAAAATTTTACTATGACAATTTGCGCGGAGAAATCGTACCACAACAAATCAGAAAAGCAGCATAAGAGTTATGGTGTGACATTCCACAGGTAATCCATTAATTTTCTTGCTTAAATCGTTTAAAATACCAATCGAAAAGTAAGCTACAAAGCGAATTTGTAGCTTACGTTTTGAGAAGGCGTTGTTTGGAAACCTACATTCTCTGAGTAGTTATTATAAGGAAATACCTTTAGATGTTTTGGAAATACGTTCATGGGCTTACGCCCAACTCCTTGCGCGGTCTCAAACTAACGTTAAAACAGTGCAGTGTGCCATTTTAAGGGTGGCTCTCGTACATGTGAAATGGGGATGAAATTATTTTTTACACTACCCTCTCGTGTGAGGTATCGTTGAATAGGTAATTTAAAATAAAGGTAAGGCTTGACACATCACTTTTTTATCAAGTCTTATTCTTTGCAAAATAAGGCGCGCTAAAGAGGCAAAAAGTTGGTCCCGTCCCCCCCCCTACATTTATAATCTACTAGCAACTTAGCACCTATCGTCTTGAATTTATAAGTTTTATCGCTATTCAAAAAAAAAAAAACATTTATTTCAGGCTTAACCCATATAAGTACATCAAAATTATCCATAGCTACACTTAACTCAAAAAGTCATTGGTATTGGTATTTTTATTCATAATTATATAATTATAAGAATTACATGTCAAGTCAACTAAAATTATACTTAAATGACATAGCATTATGTCATAAATTCGATAAAAAATATAATTATGTCATTTGTGTAACACAAGATGAAAATAAAAAGGATTACATTAAAAACAGGTAAACAAAATAATCAGAAAATAAAAACAACTTATTAATCGACTTTTGGAACGAACTCCTCGACGGTGTATGGTGCCATGCCAGTTAAAAATAACCTGAGTTTGTTCTTAAATATAGTTAAAGACTTCGCTTTGCGTATAATCATTGGTAAGGTATTAAATATTTGAGCACCAATGACCCGCGTGCATTTTTTATTTATTTGTATAAGTGGTGTTTAGGGGTATTTAACCTTAGCGCGTCTCGAGCCCTCTCGCGATTCTTTGCGTACCTATCAAAAAGCGTACCTATCATTATCACATAATGTTCGAAATAATTTTGAATGAAGATTTTAAATATGACCTATCAGTATTATAAGTAAATAGTTTCTATGTCTTATCTATACTAATATTATAAAGAGGAAACATTTGATTGTTTGTTTGCATTGAATATACTCCGAAACTTCTGACCCGATTGGAAAAATTATTTCACTGTTGGGAAAGTTCCCCGGGTGACATAGGCTATATTATATATTTTTTTTAAATAGGGATCCTTACTAAATCTCCAATAATGTAACCCAAAGTGTAAAAAAATAAGACTTACACCCGTGCGAAGCTGGGATAGATAGATATAGATATCGAAGTAAGACGATGAAACCTTATTCATACCATACTGGTAGTTTATTAATGGAACTTAAAAAACAGAAAATTAATGAAAACTTAAAATATAAACTAAAAACTAAAACTTAAAATAACTAAATAAAAGCTACAATTAAACTAAAAGATGATTGTATAAAAATATATACAAACATGTACCAACTACAAAACAAAAACGCCGTCGAGATCACCACCGATACCATACTTGAAAATACCAAAATTAAAACAAAACAAGACAGGGTTCCGTGGTCACTCGTTTCTGTTATTAATAACCCAGATCCCCTGCCCCAATAACGGTCAAATGGGCTTCATCAACGAAACCAACAAACAAGGTATACGATGTCGCCAAAAATGTGCTTCGTCATACTTACCCAAAATCTGGGAAAATTAATTTTGTAAATGAAACACGGGACTATGTTTGGGGTAATTTACTTTTCATCTCTATACAAGTGATGTTTGGGGTTACTTACTTACCTACATCCCAAAATTACCGGGTATATTTTGTAGCTTACAAAATAGAGCAGGTAGTGGTCTGACTGTTCTGTGGACAATTTTAACGTATTTTGTGTTTTGTTTTGATCATCATCATCATTATCATCAGCCCTGAGCACAGAGAAGAAAACAATTTTTTGTTTAAATTAGAACGGAAGTCAAGGCATTTTGGTAACAAATTTTGTTGTAGCCAGTTGCACCATAATTGCACCCATATAAACGAAACGTCCCCGTGGACGTTTCGTGAAACGTGGACCCGGGTATGTCCTAAAACTGCGACCAGAACCACCGGAGGATGGGCAGCAGCGTCCTGTTAGTACACGGTGAACGTACTGCGATCCCCAAGCCTGTCAAGCGTGGGGATTATGGCAACACTCCTCTCTCAGAGGGAGGCCTTGTTCAGCAGTGGACATTTAATAGCTGATGATGTAATGTGTGTGAAACGAAACGTCAGTCATTCGACATTTTCAGTCATAGATTTTTTTTCGAAAAGAACTTTGAGACCCTAACCCAAAAAGGTAAGGTCCAAGTTCTTTGGATGCGGAATTCGACGCGTTGACATAAATAAGAATGTTCAATCAAGGTTCTTTTTTACGTAATGTTACGGTGCAATAAATATATTTTGATTTGATTTGATTTGATTTGGTGGGTTAACTAACAAATAATAAAAAAGTCAAAAAGAAAGGGGTTTTAAAAAAACAACAATCGTATTTTTTACGTATTTTTGTAATTGTTCTAATGTAAAAACGGTAATATGTACATAGGCGTTAAATTTGGCATGATTATAGTACACACTCTAAACTATAACAAAAATAATAAGCGGTCGGGTAGACGGACGGACAGACAGACAAACAGCGTAGGCTTAGTAATAGTGACCCGTTTTTACCCTTTGAGTACGGAACCCTAACAACTTAACTAACTATTTGAAGATATTTTGTACTATCTACAGCTACACATGAAACAGATGCCTATAGATTGTTCAAACGATCCCTAATTTCAAGCATACACATTTCTTAAGTTCCCTTTAAATTGCTACAATATAACTTTTTGAAGCGTGGCTCATTTTGTGACTTCATGTCAACGAGCAATAAATATTTATGCAAATAAAGTACAACTCTGTAATTAACTTTTGAAACAATATCGTTGAAATTAAGTCCATGTTTGGGAGTGTCAATAGTAATTATTCTGAATTTATTCTGTACCTTGGGGCGGTAACAATTGTTATGAAATGAACTGTTAACGTGTTTCTACATAGTTATCAACTTTAAAAAAAAACAACTTCACAAAATTAGGAAAATACGCAATTTCGGCTACTTGGATGACTATATTGTCATCAAAGTAACATAATTTTCTAGTTATTTTTGATTTTAAAAGCAAAATACAACGGAAAAGAAAAAAAAATTGTAAAAGAATATTTTTTTGCTTACATTAGAACGGCTGTCAAGGCATTTTTGTAAGACATTTGTTATAGCCAGTTGCACCCATATAAACAAAACGTCAGTCATTCAAAATCAGTTAGCAACTGTGATGCGGAGTTCAACGCTTTGATCTAAATAACAATGTTCAATCAAGGTTTACTCATAATGCCTGGTAACAGATATTCCTTCTCATTTCCGTTCTATTTACTTCTCTTTTCTGTGGCTAATAAATCGAATTAGATGAAATTTCTATGGGACCAATCTGAAAGTATATATTAATAATAATTTAAAAAAACGGTTCATAAATGACGGAGTTCTAAGGTAACAAACATTTAAAATAAAATAAAATACAACCTACTATATATGTACCTACCTACCTACTTTCATCATCATCAGCCAGAAGACGTCCACTGCTGAACATAGACACACTGACAACATAGACAGCCTGCCTTTTGCATCCACTAGATGCCAGCGACTCTCACCACGTCGTCGATCCATCTAGTGGGAGGCCTACCTACGCTGCGTCTTTCGGTTCGTGGTCTCCACTCAAGAACCTTTCTACCCCATCGGTTTTTTCGAGCGATGTGGCCTGCCCATTGCCACTTGAACTTGCAAATTTTAACAGCTGTGTCGGTGACTCTGGTTTACCTACTTTCAATTTTACCTAACTACCTAATCCTCGCTTCACCCACATGAACGTTTCAAAACGAGGTTAATCCATAGCACATACGTATACCATCTTTTATTCAAGCAAAGAGCTCCCCTGTCGATACGGCGCACCTTAATTAAGGGGGTGTCATAGCAATACCTGTTTTAATCATAGCATCATGATTACATACACCTTAATTAGAGGTGAACTCGTTTAAAATTTATTGTGGCGCAAAAATTGGGACTGGTTATACATATTAAAATAGGTAATAACTCCGGCAAGAGCTATGGAGTTAATGATATTTTAGCTTTTTGCGATTATTACATAGTGAAAGTTGCTCGAACAACCGATAACTATCTCTTCTCTTCTCTATCTCTGCATAGTATAAATTAAAGTCGCTTTCCGCGTCTGTCTGTCTGTATGTCTGTATGGCCGCTAACTCTTCCTAATCCGCGGAACGGATTTTGATGCAGTTTTCACCATTAGTTAGATACATTTTCACGGAAGGTTTATGTATATAGCTAGCGACCCGCCTTGGCTTCGCACGTAAATTACACCCGTGCGAAGCCGGGCGGGCGGGTCGCTAGTAACCTATACTTAAAATGGAGAAGAAAAGTTTTTGAGTGGAGACCACGAACCGGAAGAAGCAGCGTAGGTAGTCCTCCCGCTTTTTTTTTTTTTCAAAATTCAAAATTCTTTATTAACAGATTTTTATAGTACACAGGTGTTTGGTCTCTCCTGTTAAGTTTTGACAACCTGTGTTAGGAGAGACCGCTCTTTCGTTGTCACTAGATGGACCGACGACATGGTGAGAGTCGCTGGCATCCAGAATGTTTTTTTGCAGCAATATTTTTTTTTTGTTGGTCCAAAATCTATGAGACTGTCATACCGCCTGAGAGCTACTTGTCATGCCAGTCAGGTCGTTTGTAAGGGCATTACTCGCACCTGGGCGCAAACTGACCACAAACAGGAGGTACGATATAAATTAATATTGGGATTACAGCCCTTAGCGGGTGAACTAAAATGGCGCTTTGATTAGCGAAAGCCCACTTTCACCTCGTGGTTTTCCACGCTATCCTGTAGGCGCAGTTTTCATAATAATAATCAATACATTTTTAAAAAAACTTTTTTTTTTTTAATGTCTTAGTTGACAAACAAACAGACGGGCTGCCTGATGGTAAGCAATCACCGTCGCCTATAGATACTTGTTATACCAGAGGCATCACAATTACGTTGAAAATATTAACTCGCCTTTTGAAGAACCCCGTGTTGTGGCTTCACGGGAAGTTCAATAAACTGAATTCATCCCGTAATTTTCCACCTTTGGGGTGAAACATTTTCACCTAATTTAAATGAGATTACGCTAGAGATAGCCTACTCAATAAAAAAAAGTTCGTAATTGCAAAAGATATCGCGTAAAGTTATTTTTTTTTAAACAAATGATTTAGACAAATAAATATGAAACAGAATAAAATATAGTAGGTTCGTCTAATATTTTTTTCTAAATCACAATATTCGGACTCTAATTATTAATACTAATTTAGTAGGATACTTTATTATAATAATATATTAAGTATGGCAACCCTAGCTACAATTTAAAAAACACTTGAAATAACGTCGTTTGAAGTAGTTATGAATAAGAGTATTCTCGTAGATAGTGCAAAAACAGAAATAAAATAAAAATTGCGTTTTACGAAAGCCAAAAACAAGCGTCATTTTATCGGCCATCCTCTTGTCACCCCAAACGCTTGAGCGGTCACTGACCGGTCCTCAGATGCCGCCCTGCACGTTTTACGACAATTTCGCATAATAAATGCGTTTAAAAACGTTTTGCACAATAAATTATGCATATAAGGCGTTTATCATAATAAAACGTATAATGACATAATTCCGATTTGATGCACCTACCTTTCTTGCAGTTTTAAAGTGGACACATCAAATTAGGACTTACCTATCCGCGCAAAGTTTTGACAGTTTTTTTTTTTTTTATATTGACTTGTAATGTTGGCCTTTTGGCCTCTACAGATGGACCGGACTAGTTAGCGAACGCAGAGTGCGTTCGGCATAACTTGATGGTTTAAGTTTTTGGGCGACTAGCACAAGGGCACCTCGAAGGAACGAACCTCGGCTTGGGCCGTCGCCGGGGGTGGGAATCAGACTTGCCCAGGCACCCCAGAAGGGGTGTGCCCTGGAGCCCTAGCGGTTTGTTGAACTGAATGATTATTTGGAGAGAATCTAACCGATTGGAGAGAATCTAACCGATATAAGGTTTGACAGACAAAATATGTGAGATTTAAAAATCCCCGACAATACGAGACAGGATGTTTCGTTCTTTCCTGGGAGCTTATTCTCAGATAGATAATATTTGCGTCACTCTTATTGAGCTCAACATGATAGTGACATGATGTCGATTGCCCCGCTTTTAAACTTCTTTTGGATGGAATGGGCATTTTTTTGTAATAGGCTTGCGTTTGACCGCCAACTCGCCTGATGTTAAGCGATGATGAAGTCTAAGTTTTTTTTTTTTTTTTTTAATCTTTATTTTTAAAATGGGGTTTTGTCATGAAATGACTATGCCACCCCGTAAAGCTAAAGTACACATAATCACACAAACACTTAACTAACAACTTCCACACGGACACTTATAATCTATAAATAAATGGTACATTTGCATCAACATCTTGGCTTCTCTGGCTAGCTAGGCAAGCACGAGTGCCATTAAGAAACCGATTCACTCATAATTTGTATACACACAGATTGTAACTATCGGGGAACACCCATTGAGGCAGCGCATTCCACAGGCTAGCAGTTCGCACAATAAAAGTTGAATTAAAGCGCTTCGTACGGGTTTTCGAACCATAAAGCGGTCGATTTTTCGTGCCTGCTCTGGCAGTCCGATAGAAAAATGGGCAGGAGATAATTAGATCATGCAGATCTGATGCACACTCTGAAATGTATCCGATAAAAACCGATAGACTAGCAACTTCGCGCCGATGCTCACGACTAAGAAGCTTCATTCAAGCACCGATTCCTCAGATTGGGTTGAATAAAAATATTCACAAATAATTAATATTGCATATTTAAGCATGTTGTTTTTGCACTAAAAAGATGTTTAGCCTATCATGTATTGTATTTTTTAGCTATTGTTACATCTAAATGCTATAACATCCGGTTTGCAAACCAAAAAAAAATAAAAAATTTAACACTACACCAATACAAAATAACAGTAACAAAAATACAATATTCTTGCAAATAAATAAATAGATATTGATTTTACCAAAACAAAATACATCATCAAATCAGTCAGCTGTTTCAAAGAAACATAATGTCAAAACTTTTGGGCGAATAAAAATAAACGTAACCCAAATCTTTGCAACTAAATAAAATCCGTACACGGCTTTGAAGCTTTATAAAAGCCCACCCAAACTCATTACGGCCATTTCAATGCCAGTTGCAAATAAGGCCTTTACGAAATGATCTCTAACTTGAAATGACCACACCGTGACAGCCCACACGTGGGGTTGAATGTCTTTATTCCATTTGCGTATGAGCATGACATTTTGAAACCTGTTTAAGGTCTATATTTTATGGAAACAAACATTCCCCAACCGTATCATGCTTAGACAACAAGGTAGATATGCCTTAGCACTATTATGCTTGAGAATTACAATCTAGGCGTCTTCAAACCTAGAGTGAATAGATTTCTTCTGGGTCCTCGTGATCCATCTTCGGCCACACCGTCGTTTACCATCAGGCAAGTTGGTGCCCAAAAGTAGACCTATTTTAAATATAAAAAAACACAATTATCGTTGTTCAAATGTTTCCGTATTTCACAAAAAAAAAATCACTGTACCGCTAAACCGTTTTACACAGAAACTGTAGTATATAGCACACTTATTTTACACACTAAGATATACACATTATATACAAGACATTAAACACTAACCCCCTTATTAATAAACGTGGAGTAGTCTTGGAATATTTCTGATTTAGGCCTCATACATTCGCACCCACTACGCCTAACCTAACCTTACCATATCTATTTTGCTTGTATGGTTTGAGGAATATGTTCATATCTTGAAATTCAAAATTAATGCAGTTTAGAATCGTACTCTCATTACTTACCAATTTACTGCAAAATACATTGATAAGTTAAGATAGAGTTAAGATTACAGAGAAGGCGTTCTCATAAAATACAGCCTACGCAGGTCGTTTCCAAAACTAAAATGTATTTGGCATTGGTCTTTTGAAACGATTTAAGTACTTTTGTGCTGAGCTTTTGGATAGAACATAACAATACACTTTTTATTTGCTACAGAAAGGACTTTACAAGAATAAATTAAACAAAATAGATGTTAAATATAAACAGAAAATGCGGTCTTACCGCAAAGAGCGATCTCTTCCAGACGACTTTCAGATGAGTAGGGTTTTTTTGTACATCCTTGAGTGGTCGGTTCCCGGCTACAAAGTTTTTTTTATTTTATTTTTTTATTTAAAACGTTACATTTCGAGTTAGTAAGTTGTATTAAAACCTATGTTAGATTTATCCAGACAACTGGTTCTCGGTACAGTGTTTGGTCTCGAAGTTGCTAATAGTCGGGGCTCTGCCACATTTTTTTATTTTTTTTAATAATTAATAGGCTTGCGTTTGACCACCATCACGCCTGATGTTAAGCGATGATGTGGTCTACGTTGGAGCACGCTTGCCTAGAAGGAACCGATTCACTCGTGATTTGAAGACGCCCAGATTGTAACCATCGGGGAACACCCATTCAGGCAGCGAATTCCACAGACTAGCAGTTCGCATAATAAATGTGGAATCAAAGCGCTTCGTACGGGTTTTCGGAATATCAACCATAAAGCGGTGACGATTATTCGTGCCCGCTCTGGCAGTCCGACTTTAAAACCGACTTTAAAAAACCACTAAACATAAAAGTTAATATGCCACTACAAAGAACAAAATAATATTTTTACACGGACATTGAAGACGGAAGACGGAAGCAAACCATGCGAAGTAGCTGGCAAGTACTAGTAGACGTAAAACGTAAACAGCCACTCGCGCGGTGACGCGCACAACTCGTTTGCGAGTACGTACTCGCGCACGAGTGTTCGAACGAGACGAACGATTGTGCAGTGGGCGTCGCGCGAAGAGCGCGGAGAAATGAAGCTTCACTTGCGCAAGGACCAGTGCGAAGTGCTACTAAGCACTTTTACTGCCACTTTCATTAAGCAAAACGTTGCAGACGATGCGAATCAAAGATAATATAACCACGTGGTTATATCGTCATTGATGCGTATATTAGGCACTTGCTACTTGTACTAGCTACCTGTACTTTCTACTTGTACTTGCTACTTGTACTTTACATGGTCTGCAACGGGCTTAACGGGCGGTTATCCGAGGCGCGTAGGCAACAAAACGCTCCCTCCGCCCCCGCCAAGTTATAGCGACGATGTATTTTACAATGCTAGAGTCAGGACGCCCACGGGGGGAGTGCAACGACAAAAACGAGCATAGGTCCGACCTTGATGACGCCTGGCGCGGCACTGAACGCGGCGCGCCTAAATTCTCGCGTCCTTTTTACGCTTTTAATTTCACTAAAAAACGACACTATTCACTATCAAAAATCTATCCAAATAAAAAAGTGCTGAATAAAATTGCCTTTCAGTACATGCAATTTCCAGGTTGTTACGAGCTTTTATTAGCGCATAAAATGAAAAAAATAAACTAAGTCGACTTTGTTTCAGATTTTTTTTTGATCGAGGAAAGTTTATTATATCGTGTTTTGAACCAAATCATAAACTCTAATACAGATGTATCTGTGACATGTATTTTTTTCCAGCTCAAATATTGCAATTTAACTGAATAAAATTAATTTAAAACCGTCAAATTTGGTATAAGAGGCTAGCCACTGGAAGGGCATAAATAATGACTATTACACAGCTAGAGTCTTGATTTCGACTATAAAATGTTGACTTATATAACTGAAACGTATTTGGTAACCGTCCAACTCAACATATTCTTGAACTTCCATACGCAAGCAGTAAATAACACCACAAAGCGTATTCCGAAGCGAGCTTAACACAAACGTTTCATATTTCAGAGCCTAATTACAACATTATTAGAGTAAGAACATTTGCGTTACCAGAAAACGTGCTCGTTTTAGGGAGTGGCACAAGTTACAGGCAGAGAGCAAGTTTGAACAAATACCGACAGATTTACTTGAGAGCAGATTTATCAGACGTTGGTTTTGGTCAAAGAATGTGATGTGTCTCCTGAAACAGCCTAAACCAAGATTTTAATAAATAACAAAAATGCAGTTAATAAATGTTTGCGCATTGTCTAAATTGACCAAGATTTGGTCAACATTTTGCGCTCTATGGTAGCGCGCATCAAATTGGGGTATTAAGATTTAATGTCTCGTTTTGTTGCAAAGTCTGTCATGTAACAATCTCATTGATCAAACTAAATTTCGTGCTCTTAGAATAGTTACGGCGTGTTTTGTCTTTTTCTCTCTTTTAAATTTTGAACTCGATCGAAAAAGACAAAAAGCGGTGTAACTATTCCGAGGCTACTCTACGTTTAATAGGGGGGTTGAAGATCAGTATCAGATTTTAAGAGAATTAAACTGAATGTAGCTCGATCTGTGATGTTTTGATGGCCAAAATTTACCCATTATTTATGTCCGATTTTTGGATGTGCTACTGCTGCTGGAATTGAACGACAAGTCTCGAATCTGTTGTCCCGGGTGCTTGTTTTTGTACTACCGTGAAGCCACGTTAATGTGACATGGTAGCTTTGATGAAAAAAATAAATGATATCGCATGCCGTATATGCACTGCAAAAATAGTGGCATAATAAAATTGTAATACGTACTAGCTATAGTTTTGTAAATAGCACGGCATGCTTACGCATCGTTAGGTAACTGAATGTAAACTGCTGCACCGGTGCGTTTTGACGGAGTTTTAGGTAGGCCGTGGTCGGGCGGCCAACCTAAGGTTGGTGCATTATCATTTCTATTTGATAGAAGCATGACGGCCTAAAAACTCTGCTACTAGGTTTTACTATCTACACAACAAGCAAGCAAAGTACCGGGAGGTCCCCAAGGGCACAATGTCACTCATGCTCACCTCATTTACAACAAAAAAAATAGGAGGCCTGGTTAATGCGACGCGTGACCAAAATTGGCGTGTTTGGGTTTGTAGGTCATGGTGGGCAGGACACATTGGTTATAGATAGATAGAGACGAGTCTTCAGGCAATGTGGTATCTCGTAAAAAAAAAAAAAAAACTATACAGTGTACATTTATTTTAGATTAATAATTTGAGACATTAGGACGATTTCTATGGGTTTAAGAGCTTGTTTTTTTATTTAATTTATTTTGTTGATTGAACCAGGCGTTACTTTGCGGCAGTCCATATTCAAAACTGTTTTTCTGACGAATCTCTAGTTTAATTCCGCTTTTACGCGTGACCAAAATGCTGGCGTGTTTCTGCCTCAACGCGCATTGCCATTCAGCGTGGTAATGCCGCCAGCATGCTGGGTACGCTGCCAACTGGTAGTGGGATTGAGCATTTGGATTGTCGTTGGACCTTCAACGGTCTATGGGCAGTCTCACTGTTTTTGTAGTGTTAGTGTTAGCTTCATCATCATCATCATCAGCCAGAAGACGTCCACTGCTGAACATAGGCCTCCCCCTTTAACCTCCACACTGAACGACAGCCTGCCTTTTGCATCCACTGGATGCCCGCGACTCTTCCAATGTCGTCGGTCCATCTAGTGGGAGGCCTCCCTACGCTGCGTCTTCCGGTTCGTGGTCTCCACTCCAGAACCTCCAGGTTCTTCGAGCGATGTGGCCTGCCAGTGTTTGTATTATGATAATAAAGGCACCTAGAGAGCAATGTGGTACCAGGTCGAAAGCCGAAATGTGGTCATCATACTCATAATTGTAAACTACCATCAAATCCTGAAGCCCAAGGAATTAGTACCACCGTTCTGTCTAACCGTGTGTAAATCTCTGGTTTCCTAGGATAGCGGACGCAACGTCCGTCATGCAAATGGCAGCACCACTTTTTGACGTTACGGTGTAAAATACCGCTCTCTGGGAAACCTTTATTGGTATATGGTGGTATGTGGTATATGTGTACATATTTTTGTACCGTTAAGTATTTTAATTGTGTACTCCGTACTATTTCGTAGTTAAACTCAAAACTGTTAAACGGAGTAATCAAACTGCAAGTTTGAGTTTACTCGTAAAATACTCTTTTAGTGCAGTCACATTTTTAGCAATTTAGCACCTTATCTCATTAAATTAAAGGTGATTTTGCAGTTTCGCTGTGAGCATACCAGGTGAGCGACAAAGAGCAATGAAATGGCACTTACTTATCTCAAAGTGATTGCGTACAATGTTTAATTCGATGAGATACATTGTATGTAGATGGCCGTAGACAACTAGACCGGACGTGTTTTTAATTATCACGGCTATTCACTAAAGTTATATGATTATTTACGGGATATTTACCGTGGTAAGGTTGTCATGACAACCTTATATAATCCTACTATATATATATATAATATTACTAGCGACCCGCCCGCCCGGCTTCGCACGGGTGTAATTTACGTGCGAAGCCGGGGCGGGTCGCTAGTTATATATATAAACCTTCCTTGAAAAGGTATCTAACTGATGGTAAAAACCGCATCAAAATCCGTTGCGTGGTTTAGGAGGAGTTAGCGGCCATACAGACATACAGACAGACAGACAGACGCGGAGAGCGACTTCAATTTATACTATGTAGAGATTAACGCGAAAGTTTATATGTGTGGATGTATGTATATATGTATGGATGTTTGTTCCTCATTCACGCTGCAACGGAACAACGGATCGACTTGATTTTTTGCATGGGTATAGTTCAAGCCAGAGGCTTTTCAACATCATCATCGCCATTTTTCATCACTACACGGGTGAAACCGCTGGGCGCAGCTAGTATTATATAACGGTAAGTATCCTGCAAAATATCATACAACTTTAGTGGTATTTATAGTTGCTGACCCGCGTCTTATTTTTAACCGACTTCAAAAAATAAGGTTCTCAATTCGACTGTATTTGTGTGTACGATACGCAATATCTTTGCGAATTATTAACGGTTTTATTCATTCTTTTTTCATTGAATAGGTTTTATAAGGATGTCGTTGGATACTCGGACTAATCGGAAAAACCGAATGTTTGTAATTTAAGATATATTTTTGTAATCAACCGAGCTATTACGATCGTTGCAAAACAACGTATTTGTGATGCCTCTGGTGTTACAAGTATCCATAGGCGATGGTGACTGCTTACCATCAGGCGGCCTGTCTGCTTGTTTGCCACCTATGGCATTAAAAAAATGCATACAATAGCAACATAGAGTTAAGACAGTCACGTAGTAGTCGACACAGGGTGATCCCATTTAAATTTGATAGAAAATATATTCCAAATCTAAATTTAGAGAATAAATCCCGTTAACTGAATAATCAGTGAGTAGTTTTTTGGTAAAGGCGCATTAATTATTTTATATTGTGTACCAAAGAAGACAATTAAGTAAAGTTTCTAGAAACATAAAGCCATTTTGTCGAAATTAGGAGTGATTTAGAACAAGCTAACGTCTTTGATTTTCGCTCGATTGTCCCCCAGGGTCGAGTAAAAAACAAATTTGAATACATTTTAACTGAGTTTGGCACTACTAAAGTCTGCAAAAGTCTTACTTGTAGTAGTTGTTTTTTTTTTCATATCTTATTAGGTTTAATTAGAGACTTATTCATTGTTATTTTGCTCAAAGCAAAAAATATATAAAATTGAATTCCGCCTTAGGGATATATAATTTTCTTTTATGCAAACCTTTGAAAACCTAAAACTTAGTACAATATCTTTTTATGGATATAAGCATTCGACCAAAGTTTATTAATCCCGTTCATTGATAATCGTATATTATAATAATTATAGTATAATAATCGTTTATTGATAGCCCGTTGGTCGAGTTGGTAGTGAACCTGCCTTCTGAGCTTGGGGGCGTGGGTTCGATTCCCACCTAGGACAAACATTTGTGTGATGAACATTTGTGTTTGTTCTATATCTGGGTGTTAATATCTATTTAAGTATGTATTTAAATCTATATATGTATATATATCAGTCTCTGGCAGACATATCTCAAGCTTTGCTTAGTTTGGGGTCAGATGACCGAGTGTGCAAAAATGTCCCGAATATTTGAATATTTATTTATAATCCAAAATATTTTATACAATTTTTCGTTTTTAGTTGTTGAAAAAGATTTTTAGAGTGAGTTTATTTTCGAAATGCCGTTAATTTGTTTTATTTGTAGCAGACCAAATTTCTAAATTTTGTAACCACGGAAAGAGAACATAGATTGGATTCCAAATGAGTTTCGTCTCCTTTGAAGGATAGAGCTTTGAGTGTTGCCAGCTCGTCAAATGTTTCAGATATTTCCTGATGTTTTTGATGTTTTATTTCAAATTTTTGCTTGCTGAAAATGTAAGAATATTTGTACCGAATGTGTTTTGCTATAAGTAATTTACTAGTTAAAGAAATCGTCCTATCTACGCGATTTTGCTCAGAATTTATAGTACTAACCTTGCAATTAATTCAACATGTTGTGGGTTTTATCAGTTTTACGTACATTTATTTGTAGTTAAACGCGGCCGTATACGCGACAAAAATACACCTCATAAATTAAAATTGGTTGAGCCATTTACTCTATCATCATCATCATCAGCCAGAAGACATTAACTTCAACGAACCCAAATTCGACGGGGCTACGTCGTTTCGTTTAGAAGTTCCTATAGCCACCTTCTGTCTCCAACATCAGACCAGCTTGATGATGCCAAATTTCAGCTCAATCGGTTGAGAATAACTGGATTAAAATTCAGTTGCAAGATTTGACCCACACTAACATCATCATCCTCGATGATGATCATGATGAACATCATCATCATCATCATCAGCCAGAAGACGTCCACTGCTGAACATAGGCCTCCCCCTTTAGCCTCCACACTGAACGACAGCCTGCCTTTTGCATCCACTGGATGCCCGCGACTCTCACAATGTCGTCGGTCCATCTAGTGGGAGGCCTCCCTACGCTGCGTCTTCCGGTTCGTGGTCTCCACTCCAGAACCTTTCTTCCCCATCGGTTATCGGTTCTTTGAGCGATGTGGCCTGCCCATTGCCACTTCAACTTGAAAATTTTAACAGCTATGTCGGTGACTCTGGCTCTTTGGCGAATATCCACATTTCGGATTTTATCGCGCAAAGAAACTCCGAGCATAGGTCTCTCCTTTGCCCGCTGTGTGACTGAGTTTTTCCAAAAGGCCAACAGTTAAGGACCCATACTAACAAGGCAAGTTAAATAAAAGCTTGTAAAAAGAATTACGTTTTCTAGTAAACACAATAGCAGTTAAATATATTCCAATCCCTGACAAAGTATTCCAATCACAGTTGTAGTCTGGCAGACGGATTCAACTTGAGCATCAGACATAGTCGGGCACTTAGTAGTTTCACACTGCAGCTGGTTTCAAATAGTTTGACGATGTCTCTGAGGACTTCACTTGCGGATAAGGTATTTTATTTACCATTATTTTATTTAAATTTACGTTTAAATCAATTAAGGTGAGGTTTTCCCACTTTTAAGCAACGCTTATGTCTACAGATGACCATAATCCTTGGTTTATTGTATTAAAGTTGCATTTAGCGGAGCAAAATCATGGCCCTTACACACAGTCGTGCATTTCGCTACTTCTATTTTTGGGTTTTTTCTCATATTTTTCGAAAAGTATAGCTGTAATGTAAAATGTACCTCACCGGTTTCCTTCATAATTATAAAAACTATATATCATGATATCGCAGATATAATTTAATAAATAGGTAAATGAATGAATAAAAAAAAAACAGGGATAAAAGCGCAAATCAGTGCTACTTTGATATTTTTTTTCTATCAAGCGAAATGCGCTTAATCGTGATTCGGTCTCATGGGTTTCCTAGATAAAACATTAAATTTGTTATGTCACCATTTTTATAATTTTAAGCTAACCATGGAGGTATGCACACTTAAACTAGAATGACCATAATTGCTAAAAGTCGGAAAAGAGGGTCGAGCGTCGTAGGCTGAGCGTCGAGCGAAATGAGCTAACTAAATATCAATAAGAAGTCACATTTTGTGCGTAATTTTGTGAGTCACTCTTAGTTTCTTTCGTAGTGTATAAATGCCCATTTGAAAAGGGCTAGAGATTGTGAATCACAGTTCTTAGTAAAGGGTCACATAATTTATGCAGGATGCCCTTGATCCATAATTTATGTAGAAGTATTAGCTGTAGGTACATTTTTAACAATTATTAAAGTGACGATAGGACTTGTTAGTCTCTATCTTAGAGGAAAATGGATGTGTTAGTTTGTCATTAGTCTCCTCTAAGGCCTTTGACATGGTCTGACTTACTCGTAATAATAGTGGCTAGGCCACTTAAATTTTACGCGCATCCTGAAAAACTGGAAAATTTTGGACCATCATGGATGGTGCCCGGAAGAAGTTTACACTGCTAAAAAACGCTAACAAAATACCAGGACCCCGATTCTACTAAAGAAATTGTTTTTAAATTGTAATTGTTTTAATTTTATTTTTTAAATAATTGCATCAAAACTGACAGTAAAAAAAAAATACTAGAAAAATACCACCACCTAATATTATAACTAAGTATTAAAAAAACTGTTAATTTTGAGGCAATTATTTAAAAACATAAAATTGAAACAATTACAATTTTAAAACAATTTCTTTAGTAGGATCGGGGCCCAGCTTAAAGACTAAGGCGTTAATATTTTCTCGTCTTCGCGACAAAAGCCAACAAAAAGTGGAAAAAACTGGAAACGCCGCAAAAATATTACAACACGGCATGTCGCGGGTAAACTCCCAGGAGAAATGTCCGTGTTGCGGTCGAACCGCGACTCAGACAAATGTCTGGTTGCCTAGCACACCTTCACTGAGCTTGCCTTGTTTGTTTATACTGTAGTTATTGTAAACAGTATGGGATGCTAATACAATTTAAAAAAAATTAAAAAATATACTCATAAAATACTTGTACTCTTTCTTAATAGAATTAAGTTCTTTCTTTATTTCTAGACTAGCTGCGCCCCGCGGTTTCACCCGCGTAGTGATGAAAAATGGTGATGATGATGATGATGAAAAGTAGCTTATGTCACTCTCCAGCCATTGAACTATACACATGCAAAAAATCAGGTGGATCCGTTGCTCTGTTGCTGCGTGAAAGAGGAACAAACAAACCAACAAACTTTTCACATTTATAATAATCAATCAATATGATGTTAAAAACTTAAGGGTGCGTGTGAGTTGGCTTAAGAACCGAAGTTCGTCATATTGTACCTGTTGCCCATACTTTTATTGTATAGTTTTAACCACGCCTAGTTTGCTTTTGAATTTTGATATACAAATGGGAATTTCCGATATCACGGAAACTTTTAGAGCTGAAGAGAAGGCGATAGTTTGGAAACATTTTAGTACTTCTTGTTGTTGTTTGGTTTGGTATACATAATACCTTGCAAGTATTCCACGTATTTATAAATTTTTAAATTTTTGCAGTAGATAAATTTCTAGACAATATGTTTTCCTTGTTGACTTTTTTGTGTAGAGTTGTTGGGTAGAAACTTTTTACAGATGACGCTGGTAAAGAATGGCATTTTCTTTGACATTGCTAGGCGTCTCTGCGCTGAGTGCCTCACAGAAAAAAAAAACATTTTTCTCTTTTCTGTGGAGTGCTAATTTCTCTAATTGCGTTTACCTACTCGATTGCGTCTTACGTTAAGGTGGTACCTATGTTTCACCTATGGCAGGTAATTCATATTTCGAACAGTTTTCTTGTCCTTGTAGCTAGGCTGAGTAATTATTGTAAACGATCATGATGTTTGCGCAAATTGATTATTATTTTTATCAATATCATAGAAAGTTATTTATCTCTAATGTACATTATTACTTAGATTTGTCAAGAAACTATTTTTTGCTATTTCAAACGGTTTATTGACAAATGTAAGTAATATGGTGCCTTACTGCTAAATAGCTGTACATGATAATGTAAAGAACAATCACCGATTTGCGCAAACACTGCGTCATTTTAAAATAATTACACCTGGCCTAGCTACAAGGAGAAAAAACTGTTTGAGATTGGAATTTCGTGCCATTAGTAAAACGTACCACCTTAACTACGATTAGTATGAAATAAGAGAAGTGCCATTTAGCGCCATCAGCACTGCTCTTATTTCGTACAAATCTGCTGAGATTACCGGAAGAGTCCTGAAAAGCTGTGACAACAACACAGAAGCACGTTATTGACATCATATAAAAATAACATTACAAGAAGAAACCTGAAAAAACCGTTAAATTTTTTAAATAAATTCGGTATGTAAAGTTAGGTAAAAAAAAACACTAAAATGTATATGTATAGACAGTGATGAACGTATGAAATGTGTATGAATACGGAAACGGCGCACCCGTTGTTAACGAGTTGAGCGACTCATTGTTTATTTACTGTACAACGCGATTACAGCAGAAAGGTGTTAATATACAGGGCGTTCTCTATATAAGCTATTCTTCTCAGTCGGTAACACTTTTGGCAGAGTGGTCGTGGTCATCAGTTTGGGTGGTGGCTCGCTTTACAATCCATCGTCATTCTACATATTAATAAAAATATAATTAGTAATTAATTAGATAAATAAAGTTCAATATTAAGGTTTATGTAGTTGACATTTATATCAGCTAAGATATTATCCGAAAAAAATATGATATTAGACATTCATAATTGATAATAATTTAAACATACATTATTGAAAACATTTTACCAATAGTTGTTTATATTTTGGTATTTATAGGTTGGATACGTAAAATCGTATTTATTATTAACAAAACTTTCAACATTCCGAACACCCTGTAGGTAAGGCTGTGACACAAAGGGGTGGACTTTGATCCATACATTCGTAATAGACCAGGGTCGATAATTTTTGAAAACAAAAAAAATAGTAGTAGGATGAAACCTATTAGAAAAGGAGGGGAATATGATAAAAATGAAAGGAAAAATAAATTACGGGCGATCTGAGTTCGGGAAGTGGGAGGGGGTGAGTTTTTAAGGGTAAAAAATGGTTTATCTTGATTTCCGGTAAAACTACAAGTCCTATGAAAAAAAGTTAAATGGCAAAGTTGTAGGTAATAAAAAGATCTACAACTTTTATATAAACAATTTTTTTACATAACCTCAAAATTTATGTGAAAAATTCAAATAACCAAGTTTTTGGTTTTTTAATTTAATTTTTTTAAAGATGTTTTTTTTTCTACGAAATTTGGTGAAAACTTATCTTTTTATGTCCCAAATACACTGTAATTTATTTGATTTAAAATATTTATTTTTTCACCTTATTTTGACTTAATATCATAAAAGCACCCTAATTTTCAATCGAAAATTCTCATTTGCATTTGCATTTTCTGAGAACATTTACTATTGTAATGTATATTTTTTTTTAACCATCAAAAATTAGAGATTTCAACGAACAAAAAGCACACCGACTTTTTAGAAAAAGCTAATATTTTGACACGAGAATTTTCGATTGAAAATTAGGGTGCTTTTTTGATATTAAGTCAAAATAAGATGAAAAAATAAATATTTTAAATCAAATAAATTACAGTGTATTTGGGACATAAAAAGGTAAGTTTTCACCAAATTTCGTAGAAAAAAAATTTCTTTTTGAAAAAAATAAAATTAAAAAACCAAAAACTTGGTTATTTGAATTTTTCACATAAATTTTGAGGTTATGTAAAAAAATTGTTAGTATAAAAGTTGTAGATCTTTTTATTACCTACAACTTTGCCATTTAACTTTTTTTCATAGGACTTGTAGTTTTACCGGAAATCCAGATAAACCATTTTTTACCCTTAAAAACTCACCCCCTCCCACTTCCCGAACTCAGATCGCCCGTAATTTATTTTTCCTTTCATTTTTATCATATTCCCCTCCTTTTCTAATAGGTTTCATCCTACTACTATTTTTTTTCACTTTTTACCATTTTTGAAGGCTTCGACCCTGGTCTATAATGCGACGTTGACAGCCAAATTGAGCTTTGATGTGAACGAATATGCCATGAACACCATATATATGTCCAAACTACATTAAAACGAATGAAATGTCTTCATGTTCCGTTATAGGCCGCTAGACTGATTGTTTTTTATTGCCTTATAAAAAGCTGATCATAAATTGGGCCGATCACAGAAAATAATGCAGTAATAAAATATTACTGTGGTACTAGGACATTTACCGATACAGTCAGTGTTGTGTGTCGTAGTGACAACCCTGCGATTTTTCAAGATCAAGTGAGGGTAGGAGAACAAAACACCCGCTCTTCTCGCCGGACTCACCCGCAGTTTTCAGTCAGCTCGTGACCACGGCCATTGTAAACATGGTCGAAACGTCGAGCGAGAGGTACCTATTTTTACCTAAATAAAATAATACGTGATAATTAAGTCCCGATAACATAACATTTAAAACATACATTACTGTGGTTTGTAACGAGTGCGTTGCGATCAGCGTATTCAGCCATCATCGTCAGTGATGATGATGATGGCTGAATACGCAGCGTAGTGCAGGTCCAGGCCATCACAGCGTGATAATAATTTCAGCCCTTGATGGATAAGCTGGAAAAAAAATCCGAGACCGCAGGTCGAGGCTTTTATAGCGCGAAAAGCAAGGGCTGCAATGATAACCTAACTTGAAGGCCGAGACCGTAACTAAGCTTAGCTCGAGGCCATCATAGCGTGGCCAACAGAGCAGTTATTGCAAAGCAAGGGTCTTACGGCCAATTGCTTACGCGGTATCAAACTAACGTTAAAACCGCGCAGTTCGGAAAATCTCGTGAACCTTAATGCGCCCAGATTGGATTTGCGGTCGCGCAACATTTCATCACCTAAACTGGATTGTTTAAACAGCTGGCCGTAAGGCCCCAAGGCTTGTATAGAGCTTTACTCAAACAACGCGAGCAATTTAAATAAAACCAGCTTAGAATGGTAAGGTTTTTTAATATTAGACAATGATGCTTGCACTGCCAATACATCTTACCTATACAACCAAATTCTGAATAAAATCATATATTCACACACTCGCACACACTCACTTTTCTTTTCTATATTAGTATTACTATATTTTTTTTTTTTTATTTTTTTTTTTTTAACCTATACTGTCCCACTGCTGGGCAAAGGTCTCCCCCATCTCCTTCCATAAATCTCGGTCCTTCGCCACCTCTTGCCAACCTCTCCGGAATGAGTCAAGATCGTCACGCCAGCGTTTCTTGGGCCTTCCTTGACTGCGCCGTCCATCTGGCACCCACTGTGTGACGATCCTGGCCCATCGGTCGGGATGCATGCGCGCCACATGTCCCGCCCAATCCCATTTTAGTCTGGCAGCTTTTTGGCCAACGTCGACCACACCTGTTATGGAGCGCAGCGCGCTGTTGCGGACTCTGTCATAAAATATAGTCTGTTTTTTTTTTTTAAATATGAATGATAATGGGAGAGTACACTGGTTCCCGAAACACAGTACTCTGTACTAGTCTGGAGCCTATGGGTTCATATAACATTTAGTGAAATTTTATTGATGTCAAATAATCGATTTTGATTTAATTTGATACAAGTCGCACATTCCACAGTCCAGCGGTTTGCTCAAGCATGGTTGAATCACAGCTCTACGTACGTCTAAATTTCTACCATAAAACCAAAGTATATTCCGTATAAATCTTGCGTCAGTTGAAAGAATCAGGTCGAACGATACATAATTGATGTGACTGCTCCTGACCCATCTCCGGCTGACTAATGGAGCGGAACAGATATGACGATCTTGATGGATCGGTCGCTGAGAGAAAACAGCGCAGGTATTTGTTTTGCTGGCTTCAATTTAGCAATATTCTGGGGAATATACTTGTGCATAGGAGCTAAACCACGGACCACGGATCGGTAAGCGTAGCGTAGGACGTCCATCCACAAGATGGACAGACGACCTAAAGGAGACCGCAGGGAAACGCTGCATGCAGACCGCTTCCAACCGGCCCTTTTGGAGATCGATGGGGAGACTTGTCCTGCAGTAGACGTCCTATGGCTGAAATGATGATGATGATGAATAAAAAATTATAACAAGAAATCTCCTGAATCTCCTAACATTTAGTTTACTTTGTTCCAGGTAAGTGATTCTGACAAAACACAGAACTTGTAATGCCGTCTACAGACCTAACGAAACGCAACTGAACAAGTGAACACTACCGATCGCGAGTGAACAAGTTGGTGTCAACGTAAAGCCGGGTCCGCTGCGGCATGTTTACGTGTTGGTAAGCGTAAGGTTGATGTTCATCAAAATTTTACATCATCATCATCAGCCTCTTACTGTCCACTGCTGGACATAGGCCTCTCCCAAAGCACGTCACTGAGCTCGGTCGGCAGTTCCTTGCATCCAGTTTTTACCCGCCGTTTTACGCAGGTCATCACTCCACCTGGCTACAGGGTGTCCTATACTACGTTTGCCTAAACGTGGTCTCCACTCCAGAACTCGTCTACCCCATCGGTTATCGGTTCTTCGGGAAATGTGGCCGGCCCACTGCCACTTCAGCTTGAATTTAAATTTTACATGTTGATTATTTATTTACTTGACAATTTGCTTATGGAAGAGTTTTAAAAACAGTTGATTATACATTTTAATCGCCTTGTTAAGTTTCAGCGAACTATCATCATCATCATCAGCCTATCATGTTCCCACTTCTGGGACACAGGTCTTCTCTCAGAGAGTGAGAGAGAGAGAGAGAGGATGGGCCCTGATCCACCACGCTGGCCCAGCATGTTGGTGAATGTTATATACCTATGAATTTTTAGTTTCTTGGACAAACCGGTGTCGCGTTGTTTTCCTTTTTCACTACAGTGCATGGAAGATAAAAGTGAAAAGAAAGGGAGACAATACAAAACTCTAAAGATAAACGTAAATTGTGTGTACATAACTACATAATGAAATTAAAATGAAAACAGACAAATTGCCGGGCACGAGCATGCATGAATTCTCGTCGCCTATGCAAATGTAACGGAAGAGTGTAGGGCGCCGCCCAAATCTCCGTGCTTGTTTCCTGACATGGAGAAGACAGTCAGTAGGTTATATTGTACCAGGTGTCTAGATAACAAATAAGTTTTTTTTTATCTTTCCTCTGTGAGGATTTTGGCGTCGCACTTCTTGTGCATTTGCCAGTGTAAAGTGTTCATTAAGGATATTATCAAGTTTTAATAAAATATCGTCAAACAAGTCATAATCACAAAGACAGTCAAGTGCAAAGCGAGACGCAGCCGCGCGCGCGTTCACTTTAAAAAAGACCGCCTAATGCGGTCGAAACTATAGTCAGAGTGATCGACTTAATCTTACGTGTGTGATTCCCGTGTAGTCAAGAGTCAAATTACAAATCAAGTCATGGGCATGCCCTAGTAAAGTGATGGAGGCTATAAGGATTCCGTTTTTTTCTTTTGAGGTACGGAACCCTAAACAAACAAGAATGACAGTGAATATATTATATTATACAAATTAGAAAATATTTACTAAACAGCTATGACGTGCAGTTATATGATTATTACCGGGATAAGGTTGTGAATGGAGCTTCCAATATTTCAGCGCAGTTACATGCACCATGTACATGGGAAGACTGAAGAATGCGGGTGGTTAGCAAAAATATGCAGACGATCTACCCTCTTTCTTAGTGATTTGATACGGTTATCATTGGCTATTTATTCCATGGCTATCCAATCAAATTCAGCGGTACCTAAACTGCTTTCTTAAATGGATAAAATGTATTGGTTGAAAAGTCAGTCTTATAGTTTTCGAACAATACCAGTAGTTGCTCTACAGTCGGCACTTACTGAAGATATACTGTGTAGTACTTCCGGTCACAAGCCTTCCTTCCGCGCATGCGAGTGAAGTTGGGCCTTTTGTACTCGCTGAATGGTAGATAGACGGTCTTTAGTGGCCATACATTATAAATGGTGCTGGATTTTGAGTCGGTCTCAGTACTGGCGATTAGCGATGTACCATTTTACATAATTATTACTAATTATTTTTAGGCAGTACGTAATAAATATTTTTAGGTAGTAAATGATAATTACTATCACCCACTCGCAGAAAACTTGGCTAAAAGTGGTAATGTTGGAGGTCTTTCACGAGATGGTAAACGTCTCAGCAGTGTACCGTTCTTTATCGATCGCCTAATTTGATAAAATACCATGTAATCGATCATAGCAAGTAGGTGACCACTGATGATTAAATAGCATTTTATCGAATTTAACGATGCCAACTCTCAAATTTGACGATCGATAAAGAAAGGTACTTGCAATGCAGATTAGACAAACAAGGGAGTACGTTTTAATAAGCCCTTCATCATCATCATCATCAGATAGAAAACGCTCACCATAACTGCTAACCATAAGCCTCCCCCTTAGGTCTTCACACTGAACGACAGCCTGCCGTCACTGGATGCCCGCGACTCTCACGATGTCGTTGGTCAGTCTAGTGGGATGCCTACGTAAGCTGCGTATTCCGGATTAAGCCTTTAAAGAAACAGAAATTGGTGATCGCAGTAAAAATACCGAATTTCATAATTATCTGGTGCAGTCGATGATTTACATATTCTGTGTTCAGTTAAAATCTTAGTTCTTCTCGCTAGTCGCTAATATAGGAGCTGGTAATGTTGTAGTTTGAATAACTTCACAGTGCCGTTAATATGGAAATGTGAATCAGTGTGAATAGTGAAAGGAAGTTCTTGTAGTGTGTTGTTGTGAACTAAATTGGCAGGTTTCTTAACCTTCAACGTAAAAAAGAAGAGTCTTTGTTTACATAATCATAAACGGTCTTCCACCAGTCTGTGACGACATAGGTCCTGCATAAATAGACCTATACTCAAAAGTTATCTTTTTACTTGATGATTTGTTCTATACTTTAGGATTTACTATGTTGACGACCGGCAGGATTCGAACTTGGGCCATCCGAGCGCACCTCGGGGCGTCAAGTCGGTTGGCACAGGTGGTATGAGTACATTAACGCGAGCAGGATGAAGCGATTACGAGTGATAGATTTTGTAACCTCGTAGTATTGGGTATAAAGGTAGGCGACGTAAATGGCGCGACAGACGCGCGCGTTAGAAGCGCACGGCTGGGACCGACCGCGATGCATGGAAGTCAACTTATAGTACCTTTTGTACTATATTAACTGCGCATTACGGTTCCACCCGCTATCCTACTTGAACCGTATATTTCTTTAATATGAGTTAATTAAAGGTTTAAGAATGTCCCTGCCCATCTAAATCTACTGTTGTTTAGTCTTTTGTTAATAGTTTTTTTTTTCTCTATTTTATGTTTATAAATCATTTCATTAAGCTCACGATATATTAGTTTAATAAAATCACATTCAGGCAATTACTTTGAGTGCTGTCTTTTGTGAAATAAATAATTTTGTATTTGTATCTGTGAAATCATTATGGGATTAATTGTGGACTGTGTAATATAATACATCTTTGACATGTATAATACTAGCGACCCGCCCGCCCGGCTTCGCACGTGTGTAATTTACGTGCGAAGCCGGGGCGGGTCGCTAATTATATATATAAACCTTCCTTGAAAATGTATCTAACTGAAGGTGAAAACTGCATCAAAATCCGTTGCGTGGGTTTAGGAGGAGTTAGCGGCCATCCAGACATACAGACAGACAGACAGACGCGGAAAGCGACTTCAATTTATACTATGTAGAGATAGAGATAGAGATTAGTGCGATGTGCCATTTTTATTTATTAAAAGCGAGTTATAACTTCGAACACTCATTATAAGAGAATCAGAGTTTCACTTCCAGTGACATGTTTGCATTAGTTCTTGATTTATCTGCTCCCTCCTAAGTGTATTGACGCGCAGAAAGGTCTACAACGCAATAAGTCAAGAGTGCCACTTTTAGAGATTACGAGCCTCGTTGGCGCCCGATTGACGCGTGTTCATGTTGGATAAGAATCGTATTGAAGATTTGATAAAAAGATGGACATAGACAGCGATTAATATCATAAAACAGTTTGAAACAATAGGCTATAGGACAGGTGTTTGATTATGTTAAAAATAACAAATTAATTATAATACACTTACTAAATAAACTATTTAAATCGGCTAGTAAAATTCTGAAATATAATCGTTTAAAGTTTTTGCTCGGATTGGTAACAACAAATGCGTGAAGTAGATACGTCACACTTTCGCCGAACTAGAGTCACCGACACAGCTGTTAAAATTTGCAAGTTGAAATGGCAATGGGCAGGCCACATCGCTCGAAGAACCGATAACCGATGGGGAGGAAAGGTTCTGGAGTGGAGACCACGAACCGGAAGACGCATCCTAGGGAGGCCTCCCACTAGATGGACCGACGACATTGTGAGAGTCGCGGGCATCCAGTGGATGCAAAAGGCAGGCTGTCGTTCAGTGTGGAGGTTAAAGGGGGAGGCCTATGTTCAGTAGTGAACGTCTTCTGGCTGATGATGATGATGAGGTACGTCACAAATTATTATGTGTGTTGTAGTTATTACCATTTATTTATTTAGTATTGAAGTATTTATGGATTTGCGTCGACGGACCCTATTATATTAGTTAAATATGGTGACAAATTTGTCTTTGTGTGAATAAAGTTCTTTAAACATAAACCTATGCTCTGTCCCTTTCCCACAAAGTGAGTGTCAGTGTAGAGTTAGTATGGCGTACTTACAGATGACGTCATTCGTAAGTTAGTGCGGTTTCTGTCTAGCAAGAACAAGATGTATGTGATGTTAGTACATGTAAATATAAGGAAAGGTATTTTATTTGTTTTTAGAGTTTTGGAAATATTAATGTAATTTGTAATTGTAAACTTTTTTTTGTGTTTTGTTTTCTAATAATTTTAATGTAATTATAATTTTATAAATATGGAACGTTTTGTTTCGTTCCAAAATTAAAATGCTTATAACTAATTTTGAACCTTCAATTTTGTTTTCTATGTTCGGCTATATTTATGGTCAGCTTTTTTTTATATGACGACTAAGTAGCTGGGCCCCGCAGTTTCACCCGCGTTATATCCGGGATAAAAGTAACCTATTTTACTAATAATATATAATTAGGACAAACTCAGCAAGTACCTTGACTTGGCTCACGAGGTTACCGCCATGTGCGATGTTGACTCGACGATCATTGTCCCGATAGTCGTTTCGGTGAACGGTCTTATAGCGAAGAGCCTCGACCAACACCTTAAGAGGCTCTCGCTAGATGGCTGGGTCAAGGGTCAGATGCAGAAGGCGGTAATCCTTGACACGGCACGTATTGTCAGGAGGTTCCTCACTCTGCAGCCCTAACCACCGGTAGCTTGGGCCCTGCCCCGCTGCCGGCGGCACTCTAGGTTTAGGTTTTTTTTAATAATATTTTGTTTTTATATTTTATTGTAAAAATAACTTACATTTAAGAAAGAAAATAAATGAATATGATATATAATTATATACTATTTCTAATAATATAACATCAGCTATCTGCCAGTGAAAGATGAAAACAAAGCAGCCTCCTTGGCAGCGACAGCAACCTCCTTTGACTTAGATAGCAATTTCTTTGTATCATCTATACTAATCTATATCTATACTAATATTATAAAGAGGAAAGATTTGATTGTTTTTTTGTTTGCATTAAATAGGCTCCGAAACTACTGAACCGATTTGAAAAATTCTTTCACCATTGGGAAGCTACACTATCCCCGGGTGACATAGGCTATATATCTATACCCGTGCAAAGCTGGGGCGGCCTTCTAGTCATGTATAAAAGTCAGTGTGTTTTTTTATATTATTTTGATTCCTGACGTTTTGAACACTTTGAAGCTTCCGTGGTCACAGGAAGAATAAAATCCTTAAGCAGTGTTTAATTTCAATATGTAACAATAAATAATAATTAATTTTACTATTGATAAATTAATGTTATAAGCATTTTCATTAAGCATTGAAATTTAAATATGTTTAAATTTGTATATTATGACAAAACTCTATTGTATTTCCGCTAAAAAAATTGACAAAAATATATGAAGAAAAAAAATATGGAAAAAAAATTAAAATGGACTTCCGCAAAGTAACGCCTGATTTAATCAAATATCTTTAAATTCTGACTCAATAAATGCTTAAAAAATAAAGCATTAAATAATTAAAGTGACATAAAGTGATGCAGTGTTTTATCGCTGTGAAAAGAGGTAAGTCTGCACTATTTCCAAACTGTTTTTCAAGCATATTATTATTTCAATATCGTCTGTTCGTGAAACTTCCAATTTTCTATGCCATATCCTACGTCTGGTTGTTTAATAAAACGTCAATTTAGCCCCCATGCTCTATAATTCGGGATCAAGCGAACTCTTGCATCGCGGGGGTGCATAAAAAATGGGAGTAAGAATAGGGTAAAATGGGGTAAAGCGGAACTGCCTTGTAGACTGCCGACTAGGTGGCGCCACTCGATAACAAATGGTTCGATATTTAAATATTGAGAGACGTGTTTTTGATTCGAAGTGCGAATAACATTGGTTGGCGAGCAAGAATGGAAAGTGGAGAAGAGTTATGGTGGCTAGACGCAAGACCAATGATTTTCAGCTTCTTGAGTATCATGCAAAATAGCTGAAATTTCTACAGTGAAACGTAATTTCTGTATTCTGTTTTTATCAGAGCTTTGGAGAATGGTCAGACAATATTGAACATTAGGGAATTTAGATAGCATCCTACAGCTTTGTATAAGTCAGTAAAAAAATCACTTAAGAGCCTCTTATACCAAATTTGACGGTTTTAAATCAATTTTATTCAGTTAAATTACAATATTTGAGCTGGAAAAAAATACATGTCACAGATACATCTGTGTTAGAGTTTATGATTTGGTTCAAAACACGATAGAATAAACTTTCCTCGATCAAAAAAAAATCTGAAACAATGTCGACTTAGTTTATTTTTTTCATTTTATGCTCTTATGAAAACTCGTAGCAACTTGAAAATTGCATGTACTGAAAGGCAATATTATTCAGCATTTTTTTATTTGGATAGATTTTTGATAGTGAATAGTGTCGTTTTTTAGTGAAATTAAAAGCGTAAAAAGGACGCGAGAATTTTGGCGCGCCGCGTTCAGTGCCGCGCCAGGCGTCATCGAGGCCGGACCTATGCTCGTTTTTGTCGTTGCACTCCCACCGCGGGCGTCCTGACTCTAGCATTATAAAATACATCGTCGCTATAACTTGGCGGGGGCTGAGGGAGCGTTTTGTTGCCTACGCGCCTCGGATAACCTCCCGTTAAGTGAAAAAGTTATTGAGTATGGCCTTGACAACTCTAACCACTACATTAGTTTTGATAATCCCCAAATTCTTGGAGAACTGGTATATACCAAAGATGCCACGCGGGGGTTTTGCATTTAAAAAACATCGAAAGGATCTTGCCCGAAAGCAGGCTGAAGATAAGTCATCACCATTCAAGTACCAAAAATGTTGGTCTTAATTATGAATCCCTACATATTTGTTTTGCCCTATATAGGGGTTTAAAATAAAATATTATAATAATCATCATCATAATCAATTCAGCCATAGGAAGTCCACTGCTGGATATAGGCCTCCCCCATCGATCTCCAAAAGGGCCGGTTGGAAGCGGGCTGCATCCAGCGTTTCCCTGCGGTCTCTTTTAGGTCATCTGTCCATCTAGTGGGTGGACCTATAAACCTACTGATTACCTTTACAAAGGTTGTAAAAGAAGCAATTTAACGACATAAACTGCTGACGTACCGAAATAAAAAGAGACGCCGATAGTTTTCATCATCATCATCATTTCAGCCATAGGACGTCTACTGCTGTACATAGGCCTCCCCAGTCGATCTCCAAAAGGGCCGGTTGGAAACGGCCTGCATCCAGCGTTTCCCTGTGGTCTCTTTTAGGTCGTCTGTCCATCTTGTGGGTGGACGTCTTACGCTGCAGTTATACCGGTCCGTGATCTCCATTCGACAACCTTTCGTACCCATCGGCCCTCTGTTCTGCGTGCTATGTGCACTTCCCACTGCCACTTCAACTTGCTAGGTCCAATCTCTTGACAAATATTTAAACGATTTTCTTTTTATACTTATCCTTAGTACATTTCCTGTCTTTTGGCGACAATTTGGTCCAGACACATGTTCAGCCTAACTTTCAAATAATATTGGGAAAGATCCTTTCAATAGAGAGGATGGTTGGCTAATGTATACCTTGTGTGTGTTCTCAGCATTGTGTGTGTGAATCTCGTGTATCGGGGTTGCCAGAAAACACATACAATACGGAATTCTAGTGAGGAGCTATGCTTATGAAGCGTATATCGTATGTTTGAAGACTTGATGCATTCGAACTGTCACTCAGTATTCTATCATCATCATCATCAGCCAGAAGACGTCCACTGCTGAACATAGGCCTCCCCCTTTAACCTCCACACTGAACGACAGCCTGCCTTTTGCATTCACTGGATGCCCGCGACTCTCACAATGTCGTCGGTCCATCTAGTGGGAGGCCTCCCTACGCTGCGTCTTCCGGTTCGTGGTCTCCACTCCATAACCTTTCTGCCCCATCGGTTATCGGTTCTTCGAGCGATGTGGCCTGCCCATTGCCACTTCAACTTGCAAATTTTAACAGCTATGTCGGTGACTCTGTGACATAAATCTGTGACATCAGTATTCTATATTTAGCCCTTATCCCTCCGACCTTGAGTTATCGATCCCGCCCCAGTTCAGTTCCGGTTCCGTCTCAGACACGCAGACGCCGCCTGTTTGCTTTCACTTTCTAAAGCAAACGGGAAATGTTTGGAAACAATGGTTTTTTGTTTCGCTAGATACCTCGTAGATAGGATTGAGCGAAAAGGTTATACATAGCTTAATAAGATAATAAATAGACACCATCATCTTCATCAGCCAGAAGACGTCCACTGCTGAACATAGGCCTCCTCCTTTAACCTCCACACTGAACGACAGCCTGCCTTTTGCCATTGGATGCCCGTGACTCTGAAAATGTCGTCGGTCCATCTAGTGGGAGGCCTCCCTACGCTGCGTCTTCCGGTTCGTGGTCTCCACTCCTGAACCTTTCTTCCCCATCGGTTATCGGTTCTTCGAGCGATGTGAATAAATAGACACACTCCACCATTTTTCATTATGGCTTACAGTGTAAGCGACGTAAGCGTGACATGTTTTATATACCATTTGTTAGTATTTACCTATTACTATTTTTAACCATACCTTATCTTAAGATTAAATAAAATAAAATTATGAAAGAATGAAATAAAAAATCATGGTTTCTGTAGCGGGTGAAACTGCGGGGGCACTGATAGTAGCAAGATAAGCAAGAAGTATAGGCGTTTTATAAGAGCACTAGCGGTCCGCCCCGACTTCGCACGGGTATAGATTATAGCCTATGTCACCCGGGGATAGTGTAGCTTCCCAACAGTGAAAGAATTTTTCAAATCGGTTCAGTAGTTTCGGAGCCTATTCAATGCAAACAGACAAACAAACAAACAATCAAATCTTTCCTCTTTATAATATTAGTATAGATAAATTAATTTTTAGGGTTCCGTACCCAAAGGGTAAAAACGGGGCTCTATTACTAAGCCTACGATATCTGTCTGTCTGTCCGTCCGTCCGTCCATCTGTCTGTCTGTCCTACCTATTAACGGCTGTATCTTCCGAACCGTAATAAATAGCCAGTTAAAATTTTCACAGAACATGTAATGTTACGCCGGATTGACTAACAAATAATAAAAAAAAGTAAAAACTAAAGGGGGGTCCCCATACAACAAACGTATTTATTTACGTATTTTTGTATTATCTCTAATGTAAAAACGGTAATACTTTCAAGCGTCAAACTTCAAATGATTATAGTACACACTCTAAAGTATATCAAAAAATTATAAAAATTGCCAAGTACGAGTCGGTGACAAGTTTCTGTTCATTACCATGTTATAACTGGTAATTTTCCCGTATTTCAATAGGTATGCA
Organism: Agriopis marginaria; assembly: GCA_932305915.1. Lineage (NCBI taxonomy): Eukaryota > Metazoa > Arthropoda > Insecta > Lepidoptera > Geometridae > Agriopis > Agriopis marginaria. The sequence goes on from OW029919.1 coordinate 2,898,142, forward strand.
GTCGCATTTTACACGAAGGTTTTGATTGAATCACGCCGTTCAAAGCAAAACACGAAGCGCAGTTTTTGCATAATCTACGCCAGCGTACAACGAATGGGCTGCCACGAAAATGGCGCAGCCGAAAAACAATGGGAATAGCTGTCAGAAATAGAGATTCATATTCCGGTTTCGATACTATGTTTTTACAAGCTTTTATTTAACTTGCGGTGTTTGTTTAAAAGAGCAAGTGCCTTTATTAACTTAACAAAATACAAGCTAACACTAGCACTAAAAAAACTCCAAACCAACCAAACCGCGGTGTAGGTGTACTAGGACATTTACCGATACAGTCAGTGTTGTGTGTCGTAGTGACAACCCTGCGATTTTTCAAGATCAAGTGAGGGTAGGAGAACTAAACACCCGCTTTTCTCGCCGGACTCACCCGCAGTTTTCAGTCAGCTCGTGACCACGGCCATTGTAACCATAGATAATACACTATATACAATTGTAACATGGTCAAAACGTCGAGCGAAAGGCTCATATTTTTTACCTATATTAAATAATACGTGATAAGTCCCGATAAACATTTAAAACATGTGTTCAAATCGCGAAAGTTTAAAAATTACTACTAAAAAAACTGCCCATAGGCCGTTGAAGGTCTAAAGACTATTTAAATGCTCAAGCCCACTTTCAGTTGGCAGCGTACCCAGCATGATGGCGGCATTACCACGCTGAATGGCAATGGTTGTGCGTTGAGCCAGAAACACGCCAGCATTTTGGTTACGCATCTGGAAGATTTTTGAGAGGACCTAATGTTTTTTAGTTATTTATACATATGTAATATCCAATATTGAAATATTTACAAAATTTTGCGAAATTAAAAATATTTAAATTAAAATACTTGGCCCGGGACGCCCGGCAGATATGAAACATGACGGCATAAGAGAGCGTCATGTTGTTTGCCGTCACGGCACACGAGTCGGTTTTATTGACAAGGTGCGCCAATAGATATTTCGCATCAAAAAACTGTTATGTATTCGGTTGCAGAATAAATGATTAAATAAGTTAGTAGCATCTGATCCATATAAAGACAGTACATATGAGGCTCTAAATACCATATATATCAATGGGATATGAAATGTTTATTTTCTTCTACACTTCTTATCGATTCAACTTCAGAATCAAAAACATCCCTACAACCCTCCACAAAACCCATAAAATGCAAGGTGTACCATTATCGAGGCCACGTGCTCGCCGGATATGCGACCGACGCCATATTTCATCGGCGGACGTGACGTCACGCCGGTTTTGTTGTCATAAAGGCGGCAGTTCCATCAGATGCTCGTAAAAGCACTGGCCTGGGCAGTTGAATGGGGCTGGCCATCGAGTTTGGCGTAGCTGTGCTGTAGTCTATCTCTACGGCGTAGCGTGTATAGTACTACGCCGTAGCTTTACAAATGCTACGCCGTAGACATTTCTTAAATTTAAATAAAATAAATATTCGGGACATTGTTTTGCATACACGGTCATCTGACCCCAAACTAAGCAAAGCTTGTGATATGGCTGCCGGAGACTGATATACATACATAGATAGTTTTAAATACACACTTAAATAGATATTAACAACCAAATATAGAACAAACACAAATGTTTGTCCTAGGTGGGAATCGAACCCACGCCCCCAAGCTTAGAAGGTAGATTCACTACCAACTAGACCAACGGGCTATCTAAATCAAAGGAAGCATTCTTGGTCCAGTTCTTTGAACTACACTCACACAATCACACTTTTCGTGTAAACATGAACACTAAGCAAGATCGAATGAACATGTGATAAATCAAAACGTCTAACTACACTACACAACTCACACTACACTCAAAATGCCGCCTTATCGATCACGCACAACATCAAACGAAATGTCACATAGCGTAACAAAGGTGCTCGGAGCTTGTTACAAAGTGTCAAAGCACAAAGCGGCGCCGGGTGGCGGGCTTGTATCGGGAGCGTCAATCAATGTTTCCGCAGGGTGTTACGGGGCGATGTGGGAAGCGTTGGACTTGGTAATTTTACTAAAGTTATATGATTATTTACGGGATATTTGTGGAATGAGCTCCCTATATTTCGGCGCAGTTACATGCACCATGTTCGCGGGAAGACCATGCCCATGTTCAGCCTTCCCGTGAACATGGTGCAATTAACTGCGCCGAAATATCGGGAGCTCATTCCACAACCTTACCACGGTAAATATCCCGTAAATAATCATATAACTTTAGTGAACAACCGTGATAGTTAAAAACAGTGTTTTGGTAATTTTAAGCTGATTTTGTGCAATTTTTTTATAATAATAAATTTATTTCACAAGGTTACAATGCTGCTTATAATCAATGCATAATATATAAATGCTTAGAACTAAAATTATATACTACTAGCGGTCCGCCCCGGCTTCGCACGGGTATAGCCTATGTCACCCGGGGATAGTGTAACTTCCCAACAGTGAAAGAATTTTTCAAATCGATTTAGTAGTTTCAGTGCAAACAAACAAACAAATATTTCCTCTTTATAATATTAGTATACACTATTTTACCCGACAGACGTTGTCCTGTCTTAGAACAGTCAAACACGCGAAGTTAAGATCTTCGTTAAGTTTTCTGAAATTTTCTAATTTTCTACGCATTTTTATTAATTTTTCAAGCTATTAGAAAACTTTAAAAAAATATGAATGGCGTGGGTTATGGCGTGCCCAAAGATAATAGGTATTAATTTATATATACATAGATTACTATACATAATTATCTAAATAAAGGATGTGATGTTTTCTTGACAACGAAACGAAATTAATCAAAACGAGGTCTCGACCGATTTCGAAGCTATTAAAGCATCATCAGGGAATAAGCTGGCTCCCAGAAACGGGCGCGGAGACGGTCGGGAGATAGATTTACGTTGCAAACAAATCAAATCTTCAATGCGATTAACCTATTTACCAGTGTGTGAAAATGAACACTAACAGTAAAATTGCGGAACAGCACTATTATTATATACAGCCAGCGTTTAAACCTGAAATCCCATAAAATCAGTCAAGACAAACTTGTAAATTCAGTGAAAAGCGCCTTCGCGACTCGTTGTCAATAATTCGCTCGCCACACCGGTGCCTCTACGTCGCCATTCGCGCGGCCCAATCAACTGCACCTTGACATTTCAATCAACCATTGCCGAAACTAAGGGCCTGAGATATTGTTTTCTATTTCTATATTATGCATACATGCGTACATACCTACTGCTTAAGTAAGTTTAAGTAAGGCTGAGTTGGCAATCTTAGTGTCAGAAAACAAAAACAAGTATGATATGTGTTTTTGGTAATGTATGAAACCTAGGAATTGTGTACAACTTCTAAGAAATTTATTCAATGCTAATTTAGGAAATGTGTTTTTTTTTTTATTGTTAATTTACACATTATTATAAAAAAAAAATAACGTCAAACACAAACAAGCCAAAATACATCCAATATCACAAGGTCAGGTCAAGGTATTAAAAAGTATTAAGCACACAGAAGTTTCCTGTATCCGTCATCATAATGGACTCTAACGCCTGTCAAAGTTCTGTCAATTAATCATGCAAAGCAAAAAAATAGAAGAGATGGAAGCATAGCTATGTATAATGTATGTATGTATGCTATGTATGTATGTGAATGTTCCGAATAGACTCCAAAACGGCTAGATCAATTTTTATGGGGCTTTCACTGGCAGATAGCTGATTATATTAGGAGTAATTCACGTAGGTGAAACCGCGGGGCGCAGCTAGTATAATATCCATCTACAGATCTTTCACAGTTATTTTACCTGAAATAAGAGAAAGTAAGAGAAAGCCTCTTGCTCTGACAGCAAGTGATGCCAACGGAACGGACAGAGACAACGACATTATGTCAGAGGTAAATTAACTGAGAAAGATCTATAGTTCCATTGTCTACTGAAAAAATGCTGTCTACATAAAATCCTAAATAATCATCATCATAATCAGCCTTTTAACAGTCCACTGCTGGACTTTTAGCCTACCTCCGAAAGGATGATCGGGCCATATCCACCACGCTGGCCCAGTGCGGATTGGTGGATTCACATACGCCATTGAATTCCTTCTCCGTACGTATGCAAGTTTCCTCACCATGTTTTCCTTCGCCGAAAAGCCAGTGGTATGAAAATACGTGCATAAGCTCCAAAGAGCTCATTAGTACGAGCCCGGGATTTGAACCTGCGACCTAAAATCTTTGACTGTTCATTATTGTTTGGCTGTCAATTTTGCGGTTTTCTTGACAGGAAAACTACGAAAAGTTGGTCATTATTCTCTCCCGCCCTCTCGATAGACCAGTAAATCATAACCCCCTGTTTTGTCGGTGGCAGATAAAAATAACCGACGCTATTGTTTATCTCGGAAAAGCTTTTGAGGAAAGTTTCGTTTGTTTGGGACTCTAAAAATCTGGTAGGACAAGAAAACTGTATCTTGAGTTATCCTGTAAGTTATAGCTACGCTGTTACGCGCATTGTTAGTAATGATCCTTGATCAAACTATTAGCTGTTGAAATTAAAGCTTTCAGATTTTATTGCGCGTATTTTAAATTATTTTAATTCCTGATGTTTTGAACACTGCAGTTTCCGTGGTCACAGGTAGACTAGATGACGGATGTCAATAGAAATGTTTTGAAATAAGTTGCAAACAAGAAATAAAATCATTAATTTAAATACCAGCTTTTAGACGTCCACCATATTGGATTTATAATGACGTCACAGAGCTAACCATGCATTGTCATCCAAACTAAACGTGTATACAAAATTACAGCTCAATCGGTTGAAGATTTTTGTTTCAAAACTGGGTTGCTAGATTCCACACGAACAAACATACATACATACATTGCCGGTTAAATAAAAGCTTATAAAAATCACGAATCTAGACAAAATAACGCCAAAAAACAATAAAGGAGATGATAATAAATACAATTAGCCGTAGTTTATTCTTTGCGTAGTTTACATTTGAAAGATTCAGGGAAGCTTATTCAATTAATAAATTTCAGTATAAAAACTTCAAATGCTTACTAATTTAAACTGCCCTAGGAAACTTGTTTCACTTTTCAAATCAACATTCGGATTGTTATAACCATAGAAAAGAAAAAAATAATTGTTTAAATTAGAACGGCTGTCAAGGCATTTTTGTAAGATTTTTGTTGTAGCCAGTTGCACCCATATTAACGAAACGTCAGTTATTTGAAATAAGTTAGCAGCTGTGATGCGGACAAAGAACTTTGAGACGTAACCCAAAAAGGTAAGGTCCAAGATCTTTGGATGCGGAGTTCGATGCGTTGACATAAATGAGAATGTTCAAGCAAGATTCTGTCATAATAGCTGGCGACAGATTTCCTTCTCATTTCCGTTCTATTTACTTCTCTTTTCTGTGGTTATAACTGGTAAAAAAGTGAACTAGCCAAGTGCGAGTTGGGCTGGTGCACTGAAGGTTCCGTACCACCACAAAATAAAAAAAGTTGTGCGTTCGACGTTGCTTAACTTGGTCATAATCATCACCACTTCAGCCATAAGACGTCCACTGCTGGACATAGGCCTCCCCCATCGATCTCCAAAAGGGCTGGTTGGAAGCGGGCTGCATCCAGCGTTTTCCTGCGGTCTCTGTGGTTTAACTTGGTGGTGAACAGAAATTTATCACCGACTCACACTTAGCCATTATTTATTATTTGTTGTTTTACTTTAAGGTGTGTACTATAATCATGCCAAGTTTGATGCTACCGCTACGTACACGTATTACCGTTTTTAAACTAGAGCAAATACAAAAATACGTTCAAAAAAAGGTTTGCTGTATGGGAAGCTCAGTTTTAGTTTTTACTTAATTAGTAACATTTTACATAATTATTCTGGCATCAACTGGCTTATATTACGGTTTGAAAGATAAAGTCGTTAAAAGGTAGGACAGATGGACAAACAGACGGAAAGCGTAGGCTTGAAATGAAATCAAAAATGAAAGAATGAAAAACGGGACCGATCTGAAAACCTCCCTGAAGTCGGTTAAAACGGGTTTCCGGAAGCCTAAAATCTCAACTAACCTGAGCTTACAAGTACTTTATTATCCACTTTGTAGCCCCTAATATCCTTTAATATTTTACACATACGAGTAAAACTAAACCCTTTTCTACTTACAAAACTGTAACAAATCCTTTTCTACCGCATCCCTCAACCACGCTTTCCTAAAAGCTCCTAATTCGTACCAACTCTCAAATAATTTAGTATCTCCACATTTACTCTCAAATTTTACAACTAGGCAATAAATCTTTCATGCGATCCTCCCAGCGTATTCATGTTTAAACTATAGGATCTTTCAGACTACGCTAAATTTGAAAAGTAGCTTCATAACTTCCCCGCGGCTGTCCCTGGCTTCCTCCGCGATATGACATAGCGTATCAGACTTTAAAAGTAAATAAATAAAAGTGCCTTTATTAACTAAACAAAATACAAGCTAATACTAACACTAAAAATACAGTTAGACTGCCCATAGACCGTCTAAAGACAATCCAAATGTTCAAGCCCACTATCAGTTGGCAGCGTACTCAGCATGCTGGCGGCATTACCACGCTGAATGGCAATGCTTATGCGTTGAGGCAGAAACACGCCAGTATTTTGGTCACGCATTGCATTAACCAGGCACTCTGAAACATTTTTGAAAATAAATAAATAATTAAAGTGTTTGATAAATAATGTATCCCAAATTACTTATTGTACTTGAAGCGACGTAGAAGCGGATTTACACTAGAGATTCGACAGAAAAAGAGTTTTGAAATGGACTGCCGCAATGTAACGCCTGAAACAATCAACAAAATAAATGAAATTAAAAATTATCTAATTCAAGCAATCTTGACCCATAGAAATCGTCCTAACGTCTTTATTAATTAACTAGGGCTCCGCCCCGGCTCCGCACGGTTATTGTTATATATCCTATTAAAATAGCTTATATTAATCAGTGATAATGTAGCATTCAAATGGTGAAAGAATTTTTAAAATCGGTCTCGTACTTTTTGAGCCAATTCGTTACAAACATACATACAAATCTTTCCTCTTTATAATATTGTATGTATATAGATTATTAGGTTAGTTTTATGCCATAATAAGCACATTGCTTAGAGGTGATAGTCACAAGATATGTGGTGCACAATGCCAGGTAGTTTTGGTTTTTATCCATGAGAAAAGAGACTCCTTATATCATCAGAGACAGCCGCTAGGATGCTATTGCTGAAACGACGCGAGAGATGCTAGAAGGACAAAGAAGTCAGAATGTCGCCTCAGCAAACATAGTTGACGCACTGCAGTATCGCGGTAGCTTCATAAGAGCCGGAATGTATCATTATACTGGACTACTTTGATGGTTATTACTGCGTTTTAATTAGGATATGTAACCGCGACTTTATTCTCATTTCAGTACCCAATATTTCGGCTCAATATCTGTATTATGATGGCAAAGTAAGTGGATAGACCGCTGCTTCAAACTTTCTTTCATCTCGCATTGACCTGCATTCTACAATCTACCTGTGAAGCTGGCCCAACATATCACAATATAAGATCCCAATATTTTGGCACCGAAATGTTGGGCTTGCTCTACGTGACGCTGACCATCAGGCGAAAGATTTGCTTGTCTCATCACTTAAAAGTAAAAAAATCTCCAGTGAGTTCCAATTCAAATGTGTCCATACGATAACTATGCAAACGATGTAGACGTACTAAAAAGCCATGTATCGCGAAGCAACGTGGGGAGATCTCCAAAACTATATTTTATAGCATACTCTGAAGATATATTAATATATTTATTCATATAATTTGCATAATTTATACGAGAGGTCGTTTGCTTTGCGTCTAGACTCTGGTTTTGGCAAAGTCAAGGCTACTATCGTAGAGTAATAAAGAGTGCAGTGAACAAAAGTAAATTTTGGCAGCATGTGAATTTTTGTTATTGATAGGCTGAGATGGCAGTGTTGTTGCAGTCTACAGCGTTAAATTAAAATAAAAAAGCCGATAAAAATGCATGCAGTTAAAATACAAACATATGCGAGTCTAGCAATTCAATGTTCGTGTAAAAGAGAATATTGCTTTCTCTTTTATGTTCTTTAATTTCCGCGAGAGCAAAAGAGAAAGTAACAATACATGATTGAACAATAGCTTATGTATAGGTACTTTTTGGTCGTCACCCAACCACGATATCTCTATAGGACAGACTAGAACAGAAAACTAATATGTATCTCCTATAGTAGAGACTTCATCTCTTGCAAACGATTTGCACAAATTTATTTTGCGGCACAGTTTTGCGGTATTTTACTTGGCACGAAATTTTTATGTATGAATTTTTCATCTCGGACAATTGTTGAATTCGTATAGTTTTAGGAAATGATCATCATCAGACTTTGATAACCTTCTGCTAGACATAGTTTTCCTTTGTTTATGCCATTTACCTCGGTCTGGCACTTCGCCTCCTTTCACATCATAATAAAATGCGTAGATAAATTAATGCGTATAAAAAAAACGAAAGAGTGGGATTATAAAAAAATATATAGAATTAATTAAACAAGTAAAAATGAGAGTACTTTATTAATAATATGACTAATACATTATAATATAAATAATTTGTTTTAATTTCATTACAAACAAAATAGATGCATAAAATTTGTAATGGTTGAGACACAAATTAATTCATTACAAGTATAAACATTAATCATGTAACGTATGTATGCCACGTAAAATCACAATTCGATGTAAAATCTCATGGAACGTAGCATGTGATGCTGTTGTTGTCACTTCCTTGACATTTTCAATCATGATACCACATTTCGTTGTTATCTTCCTCTTTCAAGTATTATCATTTATCACAGTCTTGCAATCTTTAGATTATGATTTTTCCCAATTTTATACATCTTTTGTCATTGTATTTACGAATTCTTTTGCATTCACAGCGTACTGAAACTTGGTTTCGCTTTTTGGATCAATATCAACGCACAAGTTTTTCAAATCTAAATTGAAATTCAGCAGCACAATTTGATGCGATTTCTTTTCCAAATCTTTCACGACCGATATCAAATTAGAGGCAACAGTGAAATCCATGGTTCTCAGATTCGTGGCGTCTATGATGAATAAAGTCTGCAATAAAGTATGTTGACTTGCTTTCAAAACTGATCGCCTGACATGTTCAGCTGCACAATACGACACGCTGTCAGAAAGTGGAACTATCATAACATCTGCCTTTTGATATTTCATCATATTGACATCTAGAGGAGGCCGTGCAACTTTGTATAAAAGCATAGCCGCTTCGAGTACGATTCCCGTCATAATTCCGTACTCCAAACCAGCAAATAGACAAACAATCATTGTAACCAGAAGCACAAATAATTCCCTTTTACTGTTCTTCCACAATCTTCCAATAATACTATAATCAATCATAGTGAACATAGCAATGACGATGAGGCCAGCTAAAGATGCTTTCGGAATGTAGTAGAACGTAGACGTCAAATACGTTAAAGCGACTATGATAAGGAGAACCTTAGTAACTCCTCCGGCGGGCGTTTGCACTCCAGACACGTGGTTTAAGGCAGTCCTCGTAAATGAGCCGGTTATTGGCATGCTTTGCCCGAATGATCCAATGATGTTGCACAAGCCTAGAGCAATCATCTCTTGTGTAGCATCAATTGTAGCTCCGTCAGCGAATGCCTTGGCTATGGCCACTGATTCAAGAATAGCGACTAATGGCAGAGCAACTGATTGAGGTCCTAGAACACCTAACATATCTGTGAAGGAGTAAGTTTCGTTTCCAACAACTGTACTAAATGGGGGCCAGCTGAACTCAGGTAGGCCGCCCCCAATGTCTCCAATAATGTTCAATGGCTCAGCGTTAAGAGTAACTTTTAAGGTGTAAGCTATTATCATACCAACCACGACGACTACGGCATTTCTTGAAAGAGACACGAACCATCGCATCTGCTTGAAGAATCCGTCCGTGCGGCTGCAGCCTTGACCCAGCTTTTGCAAAAGTATCAGCATTATCATTGTACTGAAGCCCAAAATCGGTTCCCATAACTTTGCTGTCGTTATATTGTCAAAGAAGTTATACACTGACTCAGCAAAATAGTCTCCTGATGTTCCACTTAAGCCAAATAAGGACTTCAACTGTGATGCAGCAATCTGCAAAGCTGCCGCAGTCGTGAACCCGCTGATAACTGGCATCGAAATGAACTCCACTAAAAATCCAAGGTTGAGTACACCCATGACCAGAATCAGTACGCCGGATAAGAAAGCAGCTAATACGGCAAAGTCTACTGAATAGTTGGCTACATATCTCGCAGTCATTGCTGCTAAAATTGCTGTAGGGCCAACAGTCACGTTGTAGCAACTTCCGAAAATGACATATATGACTCCAGATGTTAAAGAAGCGTAAAGTCCATACTCAGGAGGCAGGCCAGCAATAACGGCGTAAGCAATACCTTGAGGAATGGCAGTCAATCCAACAGTTATTCCCGCTATGATATCTTGGATCAAAAAGGCCATCTGATATTTCGGTAGCCATTCTAATATCGGCAGTCTCTTCTTCAAAAATTTCTTGGTACACTTTTTATCGATACATTTTTTGAACCTCTTTCTGCACTGATTTTCTGGACTAGTTATCGCAATAAATGTCATAATAATGCTTTACGTCTGTTTTCTGAAACGATTTCTTAGAAACTGGAACAGATTCTTGAGATTTAATTATCAGGTCGATATCTTGTTACTTTGTTATCGGGCTTGTGTCAATCTCCAATTGTTCCTTATTGGATTTTCCAGCGATAAGGGGGCACTTATACTGACAGTTAAAACCCGTTGAAGCTCTGCTCTTGAGAGATCGATGATACTTAACGTGGTAATACTATTTGTAACAGATTTTTGACAATGTCTACTTTCTTTCTTTTCTCTTTACCCAATGTCAGAATGAATTACGCAAATAAAATGTTCCAGGATATGATAAAATTTACATTCTCTTTAATTGATTGGAATAGTTTTATGCCTATTACTAGCTGCGCCCCGCGGTTTCACCTGCGTAGTGATGAAAAATGGTGATGATGACGATGAAAAGTAGTATGTCACTCTCTGAACTATACACATGTAAAAAATCAGGTCGATCCGTTCTTCCGTTGCAGCGTGAAAGAGGAACAAACATCCATACATCTATACATACAAACTTTCGCGTTTATAATATTAGTAGGAAGTAGGATTGATGTTTTTGATAAATATCAAAAAATAATATATATATAATCACGAGTTAATCGGTTCCTTCTAGGCAAGCGTGCTTCAACGTAGACCGCATCATCGCTTAATATCAGGCATGATGGTGGTGAAACGCAAGCCTATTATATATGTAAAAAAAAAAAAATGCTATTAGGTATTTTGCTTAAATAATGCTGACTTTAGTGTTGTTCGAAGAAATAATAACATTATAATTTTCAACTTTATCGTTATTGGAATACAGTGATCTTTATAAAACAAGGAGTTATATACATATTGCATTATTGTTGCTAAGTGCTTCTGTCCTTGTAAAGCACTTGAACTAATCAAGAATTATATTGTCAAAAGGTTCATTCAGTATCTAAAGGCAAATAAGATTAAGGTAAGTTACAGACGTGATGTCAGTGATAATAGCAACTTTTAGGCAAAATATTGCAGTATATAAATAACTCTTTTGGTTAAAATCAATAATTTTAAGTTCCGATTGTAAGGACTTTCACTGGCAGATAGATGTTATAAGAAGTAATCCGCGCGGATGAAATCGTGAGGTGGGAGGGGGGGTAACTAGTTTTTTTTAATAAAGTTCTAAATTCCGATAACATCGCAACGTAGACTAAATGCCATCATCATCATCAGCCAGAAGACGTCCACTGCTGAACATAGGCCTCCCCCTTTAACCTCCACACTGAACGACAGCCTGCCTTTTGCATCCACTGGATGCCAGCGACTCTCACTATGTCGTCGGTCCATCTAGTGGGAGGCCTATCGGTTATCGAATGCCATCGGTTATCGGTTATGAAATGCCATCATAGAAATGTATTACTACGTAGTATTGTACAAACCAAAGACTTTCTACGTAGTAGCTTTACCTAGTCTGTGGTATATACATTTTATATATTTTACGTATAATAGGCATGATTACTAATAAAAAAAAATATCTCATAAAAAAGCTGAAAATAAATAGCGAATCAACAAGTCCATCAACAAAAAAAAAAAAAAATTGTTGAAAAATAAATAAGTTATAGTATTTATCAGCCAAATTCATTTATTCTTTCAGTATGTGTAATATATTTAGTTATATTAATTGCAAAGCCTGTTATCTCTACATAGTATAAATTGAAGTCGCTTTCCGCGTCTGTCTGTCTGTTATGTCTGTATGGCCGCTAACTCCTCCTAAACTACGCATTGGATTTTGATGCGGTTTTCACCATCAGTTAGATACATTTTCAAGGAAGGTTTATATATATAACTAGCAACCCGCCCCGGCTTCGCACGTAAATTACACCTGTGCGAAGCCGGGCGGGCGGGTCATTTGTAATAAATTAAACATTAGTCATAGCATAGATAAATGTACTATACTAGGTCATAGTCTTATTTATTTATTTCCATTGGAACACATTAGAGCACTTGGACACGTCCACATTAGGACTCATGCCTATTGCCATGCAATGGGATAAAATATGCCATTATAAATTATATTGAGAGTGTTCATATGTTTCTTAACATTTTCACAAACAACAGTTTTTTGTTCATTTTTATTTTATTTCATTTTTATTCTAATTTATCTTTGTTTTTGTGGTCTTGTAAAGAGTTATTTTATTGTTAGTCATTGTTTTGTTTTCACAAAGTTTCATCAAGACTGAATCTGTCGCTTCTTTGCGAAGGGGTAAAAGCCGGCAGAGGACGTGAATATGAAGTTTAATGTAACACATTCTACAACCATTCTTCTCTATCTCTATGATCTACTCTTCTCTATCTCTATCTGATCTCTACATAGTAGGTATAAATTGAAGTCGCTTTCCGCGTCTGTCTGTCTGTCTGTATGGCCGCTAACTCCTCCTAAACCACGCGACGGATTTTGATGCGGTTTTCACCATCAGTTTGATACATTTTCAAGGAAGGTTTATATATATAACTGGCGACCCGCCCCGGCTTCGCACGTAAATTACACCCGTGCGAAGCCGGGCGGGCGGGTCGCTAGTGTTATATATAATACGTTCGATTATTAGTTTCTGTGTATTTTATTGCGTCCATATCGATTTCTATTTTAAGCATGAGCATAACAAAATGAGGCTCTCAAACTAAATTGAATTAATTAAAGCTTATACACCACCATAGGCGAAAATTCTTCCGAGATCATGCAGTTTGGTTTGATTGGTTGATATTCCGAAAACCCGTACAAAGCGCTTTGATTCCACATTTATTGTGCGGACGGCTAGTCTGTGGAATGCGCTGCATGAATGGTTCCCCGATAGTTACAATCTGGGTGTCTACAAATCACAACACGAGGGAATCGGTTTCTTCTAGGCAAGCGTGCTCCATCGTAGACCGCATCCTCGCTTAACATTAGGCGAGATGATGGTCAAACGCATGATCAAAGAAAACAAGGTCTTCTTCTCTGGCAGTTGTCCCAGAATTACGTCACTGTCCAGTTACCACTTTATCCAATCAGCTGTTACGTGGTGTATCGTCATCTCTCTCGAACCTGTTGTAAATTGACATCATGACATCATTGCGGGACGCCCACGTCACATTATTTCTCGGAGTATTACACCTGGCGGAGTATATTATTATACCATGGTCAAACGCAACCCTATTGTTATTTTTTTAAATAATTCTAATAAAAGATTTATTGACTTGATAAGATATTTTATAACCGTTTTTCACACCACTGGCCTGCCATCTGACGGATGTCTTATGGACCCCTTATCGTAAACTATAAAAAAACCTATAAACTCACCCCTGTGTTGATCAAATTTTTATGACGTCACGTTACACCATGTAATCGAATCACATTCCTGGACTTATGATAATAATATTTATAATAGTGCTAAAGAAAATTAAACATTACGCAAACAAGCAGAAATAGGTTTGAAATAAGAATAGTCAATAAACGCAAGCTACTTAGTAACTTTAAAAATAATAATTAAGGACCACAAAAAGTATACAACAAAGTTTTAAACTAAAGAAGTATACAGAAAAAATACTAGTTGAAATAATAGGATCGTTGACCACGGATTAATAAAAGATATTTATCATATCACATCATATCATATGAACTTGACGCAAGGAAGAAATCTTATTTTGGAAGTAAAGTAGTAGTTAATTTACGTCATAATATAATTACTAAATAGTAAATTTATATGAATATTAACGGGATATTAACGTTTAAACGTTTTTTATTTATTTATTACGGGAGCTCATACCACAACCTTACCACGGTAAATATCCCGTTAGTAATAATTTAACCAAAATCAACCGTGATAGTTTAAAACAGTGTTTTACTAAATAGTACATGATAGTACCTAACAAATATGCAGTGCAAGTACCGTTCTTTATCGATCATCAAATTTGATAGTTGAGATCGTCAAATTCGATAAAATGCCATTTGATCAGTACTTGCTATGATCGATTCTGTGGCATTTAATCGAATTTGACATTCGATAAAGAACGATACTTGCGCTGCTGTAAGTTTAAAAATATATCCGGTAGGTAAACACTAAAGTTGTGTGTAGTGCGGAAAATCACGTGAACGTGAACCTTAACACACCGAGATTCGGTTTGCGGCTTTTCGCATCACCTAAACAGAATCGCATAAAACAGGTACCCGTAAGGCCCTTGATCACAAGGTCTTTCTTCTGCGTACCAATATTCAATGTCCAAAATAAGAACAACCTCGATGATAGCTAACTACAACAAAAAATCAGTATCAATCATTAAGGTATAAGTTTTGTACAAATTTTCCAAAATAAACACCGACTAACGTTAACCCTTCAATGCCGTCAGTGATATTTCCGACTCACCGCATTCGATTTAGGAAACAAACACGTATTAATTCCCGAGATATTATTGGCTGGTATAGTGCTGGTACGGACGGCTTAATGAGTCGTGCTTGAGCTATGGGCTTAGTCGGTGGAAGGGCATGTAATGTTTTGATAGTGGTCGGCTGTGACGTAAAGAAGGTATTAGAGGATCGAAGCTTTGAGTTGTAATACTGTAATCTATACTAATATTATAAAGAGTAAAGATTTGATTGATTGTTTGTTTGTTTGCATTGAATAGGCTCCAAAACTACTGAACCGATTTTAAAAATTCTTTCACTGACGGGAAGCTACACTATCCCCGGGTGACATAGGCTATAATCTATACCCGTGCGAAGCTGGGGCGGACCACTAGTAATATTATAAAGAGGAAAGATTTGCATGTAAGTATGTTTGTAACGAATTGGCTCAAAAACTACTGGACTGATTTTAAACATTCTTTCACCATTTGAATGCTACATTATCACTGATTAATATAGGCTATTTTAATAGCCTATATAACTATACTCGTGCGGAGCCGGGGTGGACCGCTAGTACTGTAATAATGTAGTACTGGCTTTATAAATAAAATGACTATGACTAATTTTTGTACGTAATTTATACTTAAGCTCCACACTCAGGTTTTGTACTTACACCCTTCGACCAAAATAAAATGAATCGATGGGCCCAGAAGAAGCGCATTTTTGCTCACTTCATTTCAGTCGGTCTCTAGCCGTAGGAAGTGCGACACGAGACTATTGTTACATGATAACGTAACATATGAAAAAATTATGCCTTTGTGTGCTTTCCCGAAGTGTAAATACACAACGAAAACCGCTATTTATTATTTGTAACATATGTACTGTACATGGTTATAATTAGGTGTATGTCCGACGGCTTTGACTCGTTTTTACAGAGCAAGTTCAATAGTTATGGCCCGTCCATTCATTTTATTTTGGTCATGACTACACCTATGAAAACCTCTTCAACTGTTAATGTAGAATTGTAGATTTTGCAATTATCTGATATGCAATTGTCAACTTTGTCTCAAGGCGAGGTTTTCCCACTTTTAAGCAACGCTTATTACTACAGATGCCCATAAGGCTAGGTGTATTATATTAAAGTCGCATTTAGCGGAGCAAAATCATGGCGCTTACACACAGTCGTGCGTTTCGCTACTTCTATTTCTCATATTTTTCAAAACTTTGCAGTTTCCTTCACAATTATGAAATCTATACATCAAGATATCGTAGACATATTTGAACAAATAAGTATTGAATATAATTGTTTTGAATAATATAATTTAATAAATCCAAAGAAACAGGGAGAAAATCGTAAATCAGTGTTACTTACATATATTTTTTACTATCGAGCGAAATGTCCTTAATCGTGTTTCGGTCTTCAAGGATTCCTAGATAAAACATTCAATTTCCAAAATCCAATTCAAAATCCATTTTCATAATTTTAAGGTTACCATGGAAGTAGACACTTAAACTAGAATGATCAAAATTGCTAAAAGTCGGATAAGAGGGCTTTAATGGTATGAAAGAAGCTAGCCGGCTGCCCGATGGTAAGCGATCACCATCGCCTGTAAAATACCGGTAATACCAGACGCGTTGCCGACCTATAAGACTTAAGACTATTTACAGATTTTTGTTTCGCAGTGAGACAAAATAGACTAAAAATATATAACCGTGCAATATTTATGATTTATGTATATTTTAAAATAAATTATCTCTTTTTTTTCAGGTAAACGTTACTAAAATGATACTACATTTCACTGTATGTAAGTACCTAATTGACATTACTATATGTCAAATTTTAATTTTAATTTTTGTGAAGTTAAAGTTCTGCTCGAGTCGACTAAACGAGCGAGAGAGATATAGTCAACCTTGATAAAGTTTTCACTTCTGTCATGTGGTCTTGAGCACACACTTTTTTATCTCGAATAAGTCCGTTTGACAACCAACTCGCCTGTTGGCACAGATATACACAACATCTGTGCCTGTTGGTAAACGACGATGTCATCGAAGATGGAGCACGCAGACTTCATCATCATCATCATCATCATTTCAGCCAGAGGACGTCCACTGCTGGACATAGGCCTCCCCCATCGATCTCCAAAAGGGCCGGTTGGAAGCAGCCTGCATCCAGCGTTTCCCTGCGGTCTCTTTTAGGTCGTCTGTCCATCTTGTAGGTGGACGTCCTACGCTGCGCTTACCAGTCCGTGGTCTCCATTCCAGAACCTTTCGGCCCCATCGGCCATCTGTTCTGCGTGAAATGTGCCCTGCCCACTGCCACTTCAACTTGCTAATCCGGTGGGCTATGTCGGTGCCTTTCGTTCGTCTACGGATCTCCTCATTTCGGATTCGATCTCGTAGAGAAACCCCGAGCATTGCCCTCTCCATTGCTCGTTGTGCTACTTTGAGCTTATGAGGCCCATAGTGAGAGACCACGTTTCAGTGCCGTATGTCATCACTGGTAACACACACTGGTCGAAGACTTTCGTCTTAAGGCACTGAGGTATTTTACGCAGACTTAGAAGATACCTATTCGCATTGGCCTTGAAAAGGCCCAGATTATATCTCTCAGGAAACAAGAAAGCGGGCCAGTCAGGTTGTACCGTACCAATCCTGTTTAATATCCAATTCCAAATCAAATATATCTGCATATTATTTTGTATTTCACTGTGTCACATATTTCACAAAAGCCGTGATTTCTAAACTGCCTATCTACGTAAGTATTAAAGTGTATGCGGAGGTGATTGTCACCCCATTGTTACCCTAAAGTTGAGCGTTTCCGCAACAATGGATTTTGGAGAGTCTTAATTCTAAGTGGGCATTAATTCTGCCGTATATCAAACATAGTTTCTTCGGTATTTGGGTCTTAGAGAACCCTCCCTCGCATGAAGGGTTAAGAGATTCACATTCATAGACGATTATTGGTTTGTTATTTAGCTATTTGTGTAAATAAAGAGATTCGAGAATAATCTATTTACCTACACAAAAAGATTAAAATCAAACGTTACAGTAAACTGTAAGGTTAGATATTGTATAAAATGACTTTTGTTTTACTATCGGGCATTGTATTTTGATAAGATTGGAAGAACAAGGAAATAGTTCAAACACCTCACGTAGGCATCCTACCTAAACCTACTCTGCAAAGATTACATCTTTTACCAATTTTGATTTTACCTAATTTGCTTTGTTTCGTTTATTTTTGCTCTTTGATAAATGTCACGTCTACCGGTGAGGTACAGTTGCTTAAGCTTGGTCCAAGTACTTTTTGCTCTGATCGCTGCTCAGCATTGTAAAAAGCTAAATTAAAACCACGAATTCTAATCACTTTTTTCTGGTTTTTGAACGTACTTTAGTTAAATATTCTATTTATCTTTTTACAATGTTATTCCAGCTATTAGAGCAAATAAACGAAAACAAATAGGATAGTATAAGTCGCCTTCAGATGCTAAAATAGTTGGTTTTCTAGCTGCTAAATGTTGACCGAATTTAGACCTGATCGGCACAGGACCGAGAAAGATGGCATAGCAAAAATTAAGTCTGTAAGCAGTAAAATAAAGGAAGCGGGTTGATGGTGATACTAAATGAATTGTGTGAAAAATATCGTAAATCCATAAACACTACAAACAAAAAACCCGTCCGCAATTCTTCACCGATAATATTACCATCGTATGCGAGGTCACGTGCACCTCAATCACTGCTTATCGTCCCGTCCCGGGTTCGAACCTGCACCCTATCGCCTCTGTACAGGTGGTCGATACCATCGGGGCATGTAGTAGGTACTACTACGTCTTTATGGTTAGGGGCCGAAGGAATGGTAGATTGATCTATTGATGTTATTTAAGAGTGGCACTGCACTCCCGCGATTAGATCCTATTTTTTACAAGTAATTTGCACCATTGTCAGACTACCTTATTCCCACTGCTGAGTAACAAGCCTTCTCTCCGAGAGAGAGGATGGGCCCTAATTCACCATATTGGCACAGTGCATGTTGGTGAATATCATGTCTGAACTTTTGATGTTCTTGGACATACCTACCTGTTTCCTCACGATGTTTTCCTTTGTCGTTTTTAAGCGATGACATCTATACTGCACATAATTTATTAATTTTAGTAGTTAATAAGTCATTGGTGTAGGGCCGAGGATCGAACCGGGCACATTAGATTGTTAAACGCACATGCTACCGCTTGGCTACCATCGCTCCACTCGGTCACCATCATCATCATCATCATCAGCCAGAAGACGTCCACTGCTGAACATAGGCCTCCCCCTTTAACCTCCACACTGAATGACAGCCTGCCTTTTGCATCCACTGGATGCCCGCGACTCTCACAATGTCGTCGGTCCATCTAGTGGGAGGCCTCCCTACGCTGCGTCTTCCGGCTCGGTCACCACCACTCGCCAAATTGTAATATAACATAATCCGCCAAAATTATGACAAAAGTCAGTCAGTCCACAACTACTTTATCATTATTCATTACCATGATCGCCTTTGAGTTAACTCTACTGGTTAACTCTCTCCTCTCTGTTAATACGTCACTATATATGTCCTCGATCTCTTGCAAGTCACAGCCATCCGTTTCCTAACGTCTTTTTGATATTTTTAGACTATCCCCTTCTTGATCAGCTGACCTAGTCGAACCTTCTAACTCTGTTACTGCTGTACACCACTTCTCATCACCATATCTATCTTTGTGATCTGCCCAGACCCACTTCAGATTCGTCATCCTTCTTGCAATGTCTTCGACCATTCGTATTTCTCCATTGCCCGAGACTGCTGAAAACGTCTTATCATATTTTTATTTTAATAATCAGACTCTTCTTTTGTCTGTGCTTATCTACGACATCAAGACATATCAACAACTAGGTGGCTCACAAAATCTGTGCTATTAGATTGACGTCAAACGATCTAAAATTTTGATAATATTGTTATTCTCCGTCAAATCTATCACATGTTTTCTAAGATTAAAGAAATCTCCAGTTTTAGATAGAAGGTAAAAGATCACTTGTGAACCAGCTATGATTTATGAATTCAGTTGATTATCAACAGTCAAAGATGACGTTCATTATTAATCAAGATCATGAAAACCCAATGCGGAGGAGGTACAAGAAATATTTCCGAAAAATGTGCAACACCAAAGTTTTAAAAAGAAGACTACCGATATTAGATTGGATGCCAAAATACAGCATTGGGGCATTGATTCAAGATGCAATTGCAGGTCTAACTGTGGGTCTCACCGCAATACCTCAAGGACTAGCATATGCTGTAATAGCTGGTCTTCCGCCAGAATATGGACTGTACTCATCGCTTACAGCTGGAGTTATCTATGCTTTATTAGGAACCTGTAAAGATATATCTGTTGGACCTACTGCAATTCTTTCAGCGATAACAGCAAAATACGTTTCAGACTACTCAGCTGAGTTTGCGGTACTAGCGGGATTTTTATCAGGCGTCCTGATACTAAGCATGGCCGTTCTGCGATTGGGATTCCTTGTAGAATTTATATCGTTACCCGTTATCAGTGGATTTACAACTGCAGCCGCTATCCAGGTGGGCACATCACAAATCACACCATTGCTTGGTTTAAAAGGACGCTCCGGAAATTATTTTGCTGATTCTGTTCGAAACATAGTGAATAATATAAGGACTGTTCAAATTTGGGATACTGTGTTAGGATTAGTGACTGTTGTTTTGTTGATATTATTGAAAAAAATTGGTGATGGTTACGGACCAAAAGATGTGTGGGTAAAAAAGTTGAGGTGGTTAACATCAATAGCAAGAAACACAATAGTAGTTATTGCAGGTATGATTTTAGCTTACATTTTAAGCAGATTTTCTGATAAAGTACCATTCACTTTGATTGGTGAAATTAATGCAGGACTCCCTCAATTTGGATTACCACCATTCAGTGCTGTCAATGAAACTTATTCATTTGGAGATATGGTTGAAGTTTTGGGAACCAAATCAATAGTGATACCGTTTGTGTCAATTCTTGAAGTAATGGTCTTATCCAAAGTTTTTTCTGAGGGCCAAATTGATATTACGCAACAAATGCTTGCTCTCGGTATTTGCAATATTGTCGGTTCATTTGGTAAAAGTATGCCAATAACAGGAGCATTTTCAAGAACAGCTTTAAACCATGTTTCAAATGCTCAAACTCCATTAGGAGGAATATTAACAAGTGTTCTTATTATTTTATCTCTTACTTTATTGACTTCATCGTTTACTTTCATACCAAAAGCATCATTAGCCGCTTTAATTATAGTCGCAATGTATGCCATGATAAGCATAACTACAATGCAACATTTATGGAAAAATAGTAAAAAAGAATTGCTAATACTGATTATTACTTTATCTGTTAGCTTAGGTTTTGGATTAGAATTTGGAATTATAGCTGGTGTTATTACAGAAGCAAGTTTAGTTATTTACAAGCAAGCCAGGCCAAATTTAGACAATAATATAAGTCATATAAAGCATGAAGGAAAGTTACTAATTATAATAAAATTGTCACAATCTGTGCTGTACTGCGCTGCTGAATACTTGAGACGTGAATTGTTAAAGCTGGCAAGTTACGGTGATTCTATATTAGTCATAAATGGAGCGAATGTTCAGTCTTTAGATTACACAGTGGCATCCAATTTGATGTCCTTTACAAAAGACTTAGAAAAAAAATCTCAACAAGTTGTCCTTCTGAATTTCAATTCTTCTATTGTACATTTGTGTGTTGATATATATCCTGAATCTATAGATAAGTTTATTGATTGCAAAAATGGTACAGATTTTATTGATGTGATAAGAAGAAACGAATAAGATTTTCATTTGTTATATATTAAGTTACCTTATTTATTAACGTTTTATATGCCATTTATTAACGTTTTATTGCTGTAATTTGCTTTGTGGGTTTCTCTCTGACGAGAAGCGACACGCGCGAAAACGAGACAAAGCATTCGGCTAAAACTGGCTTTAACGTTTTTAGTAAGATTGGGCCCAACGCTGACACGAGAATGTAAGCGGCGTCATCGTGGCGTACAAGCGGTCGTGGGAACGTCACCAATTTTCTTTTACGTTACGGTTGGTTCAAAATTGTATTTGCAGCGGATGCGTGTGCGCAATTTTGAACCTACGGTAAACCATGAAGAAATTGACTTTACCAGAGCTTCTTGCACTCTGCATCTCCGCCTAGACTTTACAGTCAACGTCGGGCTTTAGTGTACTCCCATTTAAATGTCACTGAACCATAAATGACAGCTTCCTTAAAAGATAAAGGAGATAACTTCAGTGACCAATCAATTAGATTATATCATAGGATAAGATTAGATACTAAGACATTTGAATGAAATAGTGACAGTAAAATTATTGTTTCTTTATATGATGAAATATTTTTTTACGCTATGTTACTTTGTTTTATTTTTTCATATTTTTTATTTTTAATCATACTAAAACGGATCTAAATTTAAAAGTAATATGAAGGCGTCGCCACTCTATCCAACCATATAGAGAACAAACCCTTGTTCATGCTTAAAAGCGTTCCTTAAATCGTATCATCCCCTCTATATATAGGTATATAAGGCTCTATTGAAAGCGTCGATGCGAGTGTCGTTCAGTTTCCTTAAACTTATTACCATGAATCAGCAGTTTTTATTACAACATCCTTTCGGCCCAAAATTTTAGTTCCCAAATGTTGACTTATCATAATTTTTAATCCCTATGGTGATTTCCAATTACTATATCGATAGTTTGGAACATCACTATTCCTTTTACCTGAAAATTAAGTACGGAACTCTCAATTATTTTCCAAACTTAACAATTTGAACTTTATAGTTCAAACTAGTTTCGCCCCGCGGTTTCACCCGCGTAGTAATGAAAAATGGTGATGATGATGATGATTAAAAGTAGCCTATGTCACTCTCTGGCTTTTGAAATATATACCCATGCCAAAAAAACAGGTCGATCCGTTGTTCCGTTGCAGCGTGAAAGAGGAACAAACATCCATACATACAAACTTTTGCGTTTATAATATTAAGTAGGATGTCAAAAAGCAAGAAAACAGTTAGACGAGGTATAAATAAAGCTTTAAATAGTAAAGTTTTTACTTTGGAATATTTTAAACAAGAACTTTCTCTTGTTTTCTCGATTTCAACGCACGACTTCCCACATATTTTCTTGAAAACATACTCTGATAAAATATATCGGGTATGTCATCCCGGCGGCATTAGTTCTGGGCTGCCGACGACGGGATGTTAATCATGGTGCCTTCTGCATGCACTATGTGAGATTTATCTCGAATAACAGAAATTGCATTACGTTTAGACTGTATTCTTGGGATACTTGTACAGATCAGAATCGAAATATCCAAATATAATCACGGAGTCGCGCTCCAGTGCAGAACTCAAAATGTCCCAACATTGTACACGAATTGAAAATTATCGTTAATCTTTTTGATATAATAATAATCATCATTTTAGCCATAGAACGTCCACTGCTGGACATAGGCCTCCCCCATCAATCTCCACAAGGGCCGGTTGAAAGCGGCCTGCATCCAGCGTTTCCCTGCGGTCTCTTTAAATAATTATAATGATAGTCTAATAAAGTGAGTGATTGTGAGCGAGTGGACTGAAATCGCGAAGAAAATATCACCTGGGGCCTTAAAGGGAACTGTTATTGCGGCACCATACGTTTGAGCGTTTTCTTTGGAACAGCAGATTTTTTTCGCGATGATAGGGTTGGCTCTGCATTAAAAGTTGTTTATAATAATGGGATGTTTATATTATGACTATTAGAAGTAGGTCAAAATCTTCCAAGATTTGTTAAAATAGTAATAAGCTAAGAAAAGTGTGTTGAAACTAATTGCACATAATTGATTAGTTGATTCGTAAAATTCATCATCGCTTTACATCAGGCGAGTTGGCAGTCAAATGCAAGCCTATTATTAAATATAAAAAATATGTCTTGAAAGTCTATGAAAATAAAACTTACAAAGAAACGGTTTGGCAAGTAAACTTTAAGTAGGAAGTTATTTAAGTTATTTTTTTCGCATGAACCGACCAAATAAAACTGTCGAAATAAAACACGGAGAAATTACACCACCAATCAAATCTTGTACAAAAACAAATAAGCCATTTAATTTATTATTTCCCTTTGTCACGAAAACATTCCTGCCGGGTTTATCATCCTTGCGTGCGACACAAAAACCCAGAACAACAAAAACTCCATCGTACCAAAAACCCATTTTTGACTTTATTTTTCAACATTATCTGAGTTTCGTGGAGACCTGCCAATGACACGTCTAATCACCTGGAAAGAATGGTTGAATGAGCACACCGCTGTTGTCCCAAAGTGCCATTTTAATCTGATCTTCCACACTCCCCATTCTCTCTCAAAACTCTATAATATCTCACACGCTGATACAATTCAAGGGGTCAATACAAACTGGGCGGGTCGTGAACGGAGATATCCCTAGAACATTTTTTGCGTAAAATTCAGCTCCTGAATAGAAAATAGTTTCCAGTTGATTACCTTTCGCTACGTACTGATTTGTGAGGAAATACGTCATCTGCGAATGGAGCTTTGTGTTGCGATTGCAGATGAAATATAGTGCTATGCCACATGCGTAGATATAAGTATTCGTCATAGAGCTAAATATTAAGAGAAGGTGATCCTTATATTATGTCCCAATATTTTTATTGTAAAATTAGGAAATTATTTTACACGAGTAAAAACTATCTTAAATATAAATTTATAATTAAAAATTAACTACTCTAACAAGCCGCTATCAGTGCAGCGCAGAGTTCCCAAAACGCTGGCAGCATTGCCACGTTGTATGGCAATGCTTAATCTTTGGGCAAAATAAAGGCCAGCATTTTGGTAACGAGTTGCTTCGACCAGTTGCCCCGATATGTCTTTAAATATTTGATGGGCTCCTGATCCCCACGGCCCAAGCGTGAAAATATGTAATAATAATTATGTTAATTACATGAAAAATGTGCGCAGTCTGTCGAAATTTCAACTATGTCGCATTCACTCAACCACCACACGTCAAAGAAGTAGGCGAGCGACTGACTTCGCAAGTGCGCAAATTTGTTAGCACCACTGAGTTAGTATTCAATAGAAAAGTTGCCCATTCTTACTATGTAAGTCAATGGTATCCATAATATTTTTAATTAAGATTAATTTTATTGGCAAGATACTTTAACGTATTTGTTGCATGTACTTTATTGTGAAATTAAACCTATGGTCATCAATTACAAACCTGAGCCCAAAAGCTCGAATGCCCAGAACCCCAAGGGACCTAATCGATGGGTGTCACAACAGTTTAATACCCCCCAGAGTACAATACTCCAAACTGTCAGTCACAAATGCCCAAAACTCTTGGTCCATTAATCTACGTTTCACGTTAAGCGCTTGTATAATTGAGGTCACATCAAAAACAAACCTACGCATTAATACTACCTGATACCTTTCGAACAGTATCCATGACATCTTCAACTTGATTGGACCTTATCTTCAAATCATCAGCAACTAAATTTGCTTGCAGAACTTCAACGCCAGTGTCAAAACTTTCAGACGCACTCTGCAAAGATGTGTTTTCATATATGCTTACTCTTATAGGCTAGCCGTTAAAGTTATTTTTTGGATAGCTGAGTTTATGTTTGGGTTGTAAAATTTGGGGTTGCTAGCCCTCGTCAGAATCTGCTTCAGACAGAGGTAATGAAATAGCTAGCAAATGAGGCGAGCATAGTTGCCAATAGCAACCTTTCGTCACTCATTTGTGCCGTTTTCGAGAATGTAACTAATTGGGATTTGAACATGTTAGGATTTACTGTGTCTCGCAGATTCCACCACTTGGACAATTCTTCAGTTACTAATAGCTTAAATATGGGAGATGAGTGTGGACAGACATCAAATTAGATTTAGATAGCCCGTTGGTCCAGTTGGTAGTGAACCTGCCTTCTGCGCTTGGGGGCGTGGGTTCGATTCCCACGTAGGACAAACATTTATGTGGTGAACATTTGTGTTTGTTCTATATCTGGTTATTAATATCTATTTAAGTATGTATTTAAACCTATATTATTATGTATGTATATCAGTCTCTGGCAGCCATATCACAAACTATGCTTAGTTTGGGGTCAGATAACCGTGTGTGCAAAAATGTCCCGATTATTATTTATTAATTTATTTATAATAAAACTTATACCCGTGCGAAGCCGGGGCGAGTCGCTAGTTAATCTATGTCAATAAAAATAAAATTCTGTTTGTTGGTAAGCGCATCAATAATTGAGAACACCTGGACCCATTTGGCAAACTTTTTTTAAAGGTTCATAATAGTCCGAAAAAGTTGTATGGAAAAAGAGAAGTTCGGGAAAAACACTCGAAAATTATGATATTTTTACAGCACATTTTTTTCTGAAGAATTATCGTGTTGCACCCGTTGGTAATGCGGTCTCAAATCATTATGACTCAACCTGTATTTTTAGATTGATAAAGACTGGCTTATATTTTTATGTTTTGTAAATGCTCATATAAATAAAACAGGATATAACCAAATGTCCTGTAATAGCTGTTTAATAGCCTTTATAACACTTATAAAACAGAGTTTTTACTGCTAAAGCTACACGAATACACTTTCAGGTTTATGCGAAACGAAAAGCGAACAAAATTGCTTTTTCATTGGCCGCAAACCAATTTCCCTACTAATGCTGTGAATATAAATTGGTGTTATTTTGTTTATGGGAAAATCATGATCAATACAGACTTGTACAAATGATTGATATTAGTCTTGTGCCACCGCCGGACGTAGTAAGCTATATTGCTTAAAAGGTTTCATTATATTTTTGCAACAAGATAAGAAAATTCTTATCCGGTTATTTTCTTTTCTCCACAAACCGAGATATTTCTCCCAGGGCGCCGTGATCTTGAATAATGTTTATATCAGACGCCCCATCAATATCTTTTGTTTAGCCGCTCGCAGTATTTCCAACACTATATATTTCTCGTGGTTTTACTTGATCATGTTTACTAGTAACTAAAAAACGCTAGCTCAAAGTCGTACAACGAGCTATGGAACTATGCTCGGGGAATAGCCCGATCGAACCAAAAATTAGATCCGTAGACGAACGAAAATTACCGACATAGCCCACCGGATTAGCAAATTGAAGTGGCAGTGGGCAGCACATAGCACGCAGAACAGATGGGCAATGGGGCTGAAAGGTTCTCGAATGGAGACCACGGTCCGGTAAGCGCAGCGTAGGACGTCCACCCACAAAATAGACGGACGACCTAAAAAAGACCGCCGGAAAACGCTGGATGCAGGCCGCTTCCAAGCGACCCTTTTGGAGATCGATGGTGGAGGCCTATTTCCAGCAGTGGACGTCCTATGGCTGAAATGATGATGATGATGATGAAACAACACATGCAACAAAGCAGACCAAACTATACTAAATGGTAATGTTTAATTAGTTTATGTGATCTACGTTTATTGTTAGCTAAATTAGACATTGTTTTAGCCAAACGCCTATTTACAATAAACCGGCCAAGTGCCAGTCGAGTTTGCGCACTGATGGTTACTTACCACCACAAAATACAAAATAATGTGCAAAAAAGACAATATTGAGCCCAAACGGTCGCCCATTTAAGTACCGACCGCGCCTGACGTTGCGTTGCTTAACTTAGTTAGAATTTGGTCAGAAAATTTCAACTGGCTATCAATTATTAGCCTGAAAGATAACAGCCGTTAAAAGGTAGGACAGACGGACGAACCGGACAGACAGACAAATAGACAATCAGCGTAGGTTTAGTAATAGAGTGCCGTTTATCCCATTGGGTACGGAACACTAAAAACAACAAAAGTCAAGTGCCTAAAGTTAAGTTTTTAGTTTAACATTTTGACATAGATCTCTATTTTCTCACTATTGTATAGATAAGACTATATTTTCTCTATTTCCTCAATATTTTCATAATTTATGTGGACGTTTTTAACCTTTGACAAGGGAACTGCAAGTTTCGTGCCCGGTTGGGCGGTGATGGAAATTTTATGATGTTTTTATGGTATTTTTTCATGGTAACGTCTTCGCGAAACCGTGGAGTGTTAGTCCTTTGAATAAAAATAAGGTGTTTGGGTAAAACGGTTGTTTATATGTTTAGTTAAATTAATATTTTAGTATTGTTTACTATCTAAGCTTTAGTTTTAAAATTTGCCAGATTCTTCACGGATGCTACGCGAGACTAATAAAATTAATAAAACATCAAAATTTTTATAGAAAAGATGGTTGGCAAGTACCACTAGCTTGGAATCCAGTCATCGAATTAATAAAAACTCATGCCGGGCGCAGAACTGGAAAACCTTCAGAGGTTTTAATGTACTTGAAGTGGAAATACAATAGAGATTCGTTAAAGAAACAGTTTTGAAGACAACACTGCGCTAGTCAAATTGACAAAAATATTTAAGTATAACAAAATAAATAAATTAGATTTTATTTTTTATTTGTTCGCCTAGGATTTTAATTATATTTTTTGTAAATATTATATTTTTAGTTGTACATAGTAGTTTTATCGATAAGTTGTATAAATAGATTATCATGAGATTATAAATTTTCAATAAATGTGTATTAGATTTTATTTATATTACATGGGAATTACTCACGTAAGATTAAGCCAGTGTAATGTAAATAAAATGTGTGAAAACCACGTCAGTTCAATAATAAATAAATTAGATTAATTATTACCTAATTATTTTTCGCTCAACGCATAAGCATTGCCATTCAGCGTGGCAATGCTGCTAGCATGCTGGGTACGCTGCCAACTGGTAATGGGTTTGAGCATTTGGATTGTCTTTAGACTGTCAACTGTCTGTGGACTGTCTAACTGTATTTGTTGTGTTAGTCACATCACATTATGAGCCATAAATGTCCACTGCTGAACAAGGCCTCCCTCTTAGAGAGGGATGTTGCCATAATCCCCACGTTTGGCAGGCGGCTTGAGGATCGCAGTACGTTCACCGTGTACTAACAGGATGCTGCTGTCCATCTTCCGGTGGTTCTGGTCGCAGTTTTAGGACATACCCGGGTCCCTGTTGTGTTAGTATTAGCTTGTATTTTGTTTAGTTAATAGAGGCACTTGCCCCAGAAAAATAAATATAAGTACTAGGGGATGATTTCCCAGTGTACCTACGAACATTATAAGGCCAATAAAGATTTCTATTCAATTCGATCAGAGACGCAAGAGCACAATCTATAGAGCGCGTGACCAACGCGATGTCAGCGTAGACGGAACTCATCGGGTGTTGAGAAAACTGAACTGCGCAAATAACAATGTCATTTTTAGCAAAATAGATAAATTCTATGATAAAGATCTCACATGGTTTCCGTCACTCACATTTTCTACTTATCTAAAGTTCTATTTTGGGTGACATTTTCCTGTATTTGACGATATTTTTCTACGATAGATCGCAGTGATTGAAGCTCTTGAAACCAAAACAATTCCTACTTACTAGTATTAGGTATTCTATGAATTTCTATCGCGATATTTTTGCTTTTCCTCTTCTATCATAATATACCTGAATACGAAAGTTTGTGTTGTGTGCATTTATTCCTATTCGAATCCGAAATAGCTGCACGGCTTAGAACTCAACCTGGATTTGCAAACAGCCTACTTTTTATAAAAATAAAAACGATTCCTGCAGAAAAGCGGGTAAAACTGCGGAGCTGAGTATACTTTCTCAGTGGTATGACACTCATGCTTCTAAAATAGCATCTAATTATTGCAGTTTTTGATTAATCACCAAGATATAAATATTCTTATTCATATTCTTAAATGATAAAAATTCTTGAAATGAGATTAAATCTTATTATTCACTACTGAATAAGATTTCACTAACGATTTTTTATTTCTTAATACTTTTCTGATGGGGAAGAAAGGTTCTCGAGTAGGTAGGTCTCCCACTAGACTAGATGGATCGACGACATTGTGAGAGTCGCTGGCATCCAGTGAATGCAAAAGGCAGGCTGTCGTTCAGTGTGGAGGTTAAAGAGGGAGGCCTATGTTCAGCAGTGGATGTCTGACGCTAATGATGATAATGATGAATACTTTTGAAAGTCCAAAACTAAAACAAGAGAGCAAGGAAGGATCTGCAGACAGTTAAATTAAATCTTTTCAAATTATGCCCCAATCAAAGTTTAATATAAAACTGCAATTAAGTCTAGACCCAAAGAATGCTGAGCGGGGGCTGCATAAAGGCACCCTATGGCAGGCTAGGTATCTTGGGTATCCTATAGGATTCCTAGGACGTCCTATTATGTCCCGCAGACGGGCAACGGCCGGGCGTTTCCTTATACAACTAGCGTGCTGTTCTGTAATGACAGCATTTTTTATGATTTTGGCTTCAGACATGTTTGCATTTGCTTCTATCTAGATTTTAATGGGAATATTATAGATTAAATCGCTTTTTGCGTCTAGACATCGTATTCTATTGGAAGTAATATAATTACTTGTTGTTGGTACTTAATTTGTTAGAATTTTGAAAGGGAGTTCAATTAGCTTGTATTTGTTCTGTGGCAGAATGTAGATGTCATATTAACTTTAATAAAAAAAAATAGTTTTAACGATCAGTTGATTAACGTAAAAATTTAATTAGTAGAATTGGGTTTGCATAAATTAGCATGAGGTTTGAAGCTCTGTGAGTTACGGTTTCAATGCTAAAGCCCTAAAATAGGCTGTTTATTTATTTATTTTTGTGCTTAGATTATACAAGCGACCCGCCCGCCCGGCTTCGCACGGGTGTAATTTACGTGCGAAACCGGGGCGGGTCGCCAGTTATATATATAAACTTTCCTTGATAATGTATCTAACTGATGGTGAAAACCGCATCAAAATCCGTTGCGTAGTTTAGGAGGAGTTAGCGGCCATACAAACATACAGACGCGGAGAGATAGAGATAGAGAAGATGCGCAAAGGCGTCCGGGTGTTTTTTACTCTAAAAATTATTCCTAAAGTACTTTTAATAAATTAAAAAGCAAAGGGTTAATCCTCGATTTTGCAAAAATATACAACAAAAAAACTGTGAGTTTCTCATATTGTAATAATGTTATATTTGAATAGTCATTTTGAATAGTGCTTCCACTGTGGAACGCCATGAGAATTTCTAGTTACCACTGCAGGTAAATGCCGCCCTGGCTGCCATGATTTGCTATCGAGTAGTTAATGTTAGCCGAGAAGGTGCTACCATCAGATCAAACTCATTAATAATTATAAACACTATTTCTCATTGATCCAAACCAAAAGAAGTGTGAAACTGTTTTCACTGCAAATTAAAAACAAAAATTGAATAATCGTCAAAGTAAAGATTAACATTTTTACTTACCTTGTCTGTTTTTACCATATTTTGTGTTTTGTTGCTACAAAAAAAATTATGTGTGCCTATGTCATAATTTAATTTAATTTTATTCATAATTTTAGTGATTTCTTTACTACGTGGCATTGCGGGCAAATGGTAACACCCTAACGATTCTTTCGTGTCCAATGTCCGTACGTCTAATATTTTTATTAGACCGTCAATATCCCGCTACGCCAGACAATTTATGGTTTAAAATATACAAGTCTAGATGTTTATCGGCAATATTTATCAAGAATACAGCTCTTTTGGTATTTCAATATAATATTGATCAAAAATAAGAATGTTTTGATATTTGCTAAGAGTGCAGCAATTTTTCAGGAGATCTCAATTTGAAATGAAGGGAGCAGACTCCTTTGACTGTAGCGATGGTCGTTTTTAGGAATGTATACGAACAATATGTGTTTGGATTCTTGTAGCGTTTTAAAACTTAACATTTTGGCGTCGCCGTAATAATGACAATTAGTAAAAACTGTTTGTTTGACGGATGGTAGTGTATTTAGGCTTCAACGTCGTATCTTTCTTTACTTTCAAGAATTGTTCAAATTGTTAGTTAATTGGTTAGTTTTTTGTTTTTGTTTTGAATATTTGTTTATAAAACATATTAATAATAATAACATATGCATCATAACTAGTATTTAATAAAAAAAAACAACTCAAAACTACTTAATTGGTTTAATTTTAATTTTAATTGGTTAGTTACAAGAACAGAAAAGAAAAAATTAAAGGTTACAAGTAGCTATTATAGAGCGTGTAA
Organism: Agriopis marginaria; assembly: GCA_932305915.1. Taxonomy (NCBI): domain Eukaryota; kingdom Metazoa; phylum Arthropoda; class Insecta; order Lepidoptera; family Geometridae; genus Agriopis; species Agriopis marginaria. The sequence continues at coordinate 2,930,360 of OW029919.1, forward strand.
ATATAATACGAAAAAAGAACAGCTTTAAAGACGTAAAACAAAAAACAAGCCCCAAAAGTTTTCACAAATAGAAAAAGGATACAGTCTAATTCAGTGATTGGTTCGTAGTTTTGGCTTAGATGTTGTACTTTTTTATATATTAAGTAATATGCACGCGTTTGACCGCCAACTCGCCTGATGTTATGCGATGATGCCGTCTACGATGGAGCACGCTTGCCTAGAAGACATCGGTTCACTTGATTCGTCTTGTCAGCTTCTAAATAAAAACATCATGCTACGTACACTTTGTTTTTCTCTTCTACAAATATTGATGTACTACTATTTAGTTTTAAGAAGTTGAAATAATGTTTACCCATTTTTAACAAAATAAAAGCCAACACATAAAAAACTTGGTCTTATTTCGTTTAATAACCTATTCGGAGCATCCAATCTGGAGTCGCGTCGTCCATCTGATGGATCGCCCGTTACTAGCGTCTGTAACAAGCGTTATCGTGATGCTTTAGGACGTGTTTTCGGGCGAAGCGGGCAGTGAGGCGTCAGTAATAGCGGAGCGGTGGCGAGAGCCAAAGAGAATGGCGAGAGCGACGGCGAGTTGTAATCAAATTGTTGCTTTTATGTGTTAGAATTTTCATGACCGTGGATTCAATGTCCTTTAGTCGTAATATTAAACATGTTTACATAGTATTAAAAGCGTCAAACAAGTCATAGTCACAGTCAGAGTCAAGCAAAGTAAGTCAAGTCAAACTATGCCCTTGTAAAGTGGTGGAGATTTACAAGAGGCTCCTATGGAGTTTTGGAAACAACACGAAAAGACATGTTTCACCTCGTTATATCACTTGCCCACACTCGAGCACGTTTACGAGTACTTAATAAATAATAATTCACCATTTACTACACATTAACGCTCGAAAATACACAAGTTTAGGAAAATAATCCAACAAGCCGACATGTTTTTTTCCACGTTGGTGCCAAAACCTCAAATTGTTGCTTCCTCATGGTGTAGCAAGTAAACTAATTAACCAAACTTGGTTTTAAACTTTGTTTTTGTCTTATTGATAATTATTTATAATCATGCTGGTATGCAACGCGTACTCGTGTTTTGGGATAAAAAAAAACTTTTCTCCTGAAAGAATTTTGGCGTTGCACATCTTGTGCATTTGCCAGTGTCAAGTATTATAAGATTTGAATTTTTATGGAATATTGGCAAACTAGTCATAGTTACGGTCAGAGTCAAGCAAAGTAAGTCACAGTCAAGTCCAAGATAGTACAGTGGTGAAGACTAAAGTAGATCTTGCGTTACTAACTATAGTAACTGTACACTAATTTTGTACATCATGTACTCAGGATTTATTCTTATATTTGTGACATGACGAGATCGGTCGTATTTAAATATACTAAGATGTTGTAAGTCGACCTATCAATAAATAAATAATGATAAATAAATAAATATTTCGGGACATTTTTCACACACGGTCATCTGACCCCAAACTAAGCAAAGCTTGTGATATGGCTGCCAGAGACTGATATACATACATTATATAGTTTTAAATACATACTTAAATAGATATTAACAACCAGATATAGAACAAACACAAATGTTCACCACATAAATGTTTGTCCTAGATGGGAATCGAACCCACGCCCCCAAGCTCAGAAGGCAGGTTCACTACCAACTAGGCCAACGGGCTATCAATTACGGGCAATAAATTATATTCTATTCGAATGAATGCGTCATTGTGGCCCGTGGATGTCTGGGAAGTTAGACAAGAGCCATTTTCTGTTGAAATTGTATGAAAATGTCAAATAAATATGAATATGTGTAGTAAAATGTGTTGTCATTGTCAATGTAATTTTCATATAATTTCATCTTTCCGCAGGCGTTAACGCTAACAGAAAGTGGATCATATCTAACCCCCCTGATCATTTTTGTTAGCGCTCAATCCGTCGTTGCTGACGCCCCGGTGCCCGCTGAGGTCGAAAACGTGGCCTTATTTCCATCTGTAACAAGCTTTATCGTGATGCTTGATGGATGCCGCCGTTGCGCTACTTTTCAGAAAATACGTACTCTATAGATATAGTAAGTAGGTATACCTCAGAATGGGATGAAATTGGACACGATCGAACTTCCTATTTGCGATGATTATGTTGGAAACTAAGATATTTTTACCTGTAGATAGGTTGTGCCCGTTACCATATTGACTATACGAATGCAAGGCTGGCTGACTTCGTTCAACAGTCTCTCACACTCCGAGTGTCCACAACAAATTGTATTTTTGTCTCTCTCTAACAACAGATATAGCGTAAAAGGTATTCTACCCTTTATTTCACAAAATGCACATATTACGTCATGCGTAGGTAAGCTGCTATGTTATGGTATATGCTGCGTTTAGTCAGTTTTTAAAGCCGTGTTGTTCGCCTATAACGTCTCTATTATTACACCTCACTGGTTTGAAATACCTATATAACCAATGGACAGTTGGACATGCCAAACTCGGATCAGGCATAGAAGGAAGATTTATCATCAGGTCTAAATGAGGCCTGATACCTTCAGTCGAACTCAACCTTGTCGACAAACATAACCGATAGGGAAAGGTTCTTGAGTGGCGACCACCAACTGGAAGACGCAGCGTAAAGGTGGCCTACCTATCGCACTAGATGGATTGACGATATCGGGCAGTCAGTGGATGCAGATGGCAGGCTGCCGTTCAGTGTAGAGGTCTAAAAAGGCGGCCTATGTTCAGCAGTGGACGTCTTCTGACTGCTGATGATAATGATACTGAGTTTTTTTTTACTCATGGCACCTGACCCCAAACTAAGCAAAGCTTGTGATATGGCTGCCAGAGACTGATATACATAAATATATATTTTTAAATACATAAGTACTTAAATAGATATTAACACCCAGATATAGAACAAACGCAAATGTTCATCACATAAATGTTTGTCCTAAGTGGGAAACGAACTCACGCCCCCAAGTGCAGAAGGCAGGTTCACTACCAACTGGACCAACGGGCTATCTATACTTAATATTATAAAGAGGAAAGATTTGTATGTAAGTATGTTTGTAACGAATTGGCTCAAAAAGTACTGGACTGATTTTAAAAATTCTTTCACCATATGAATGCTACGTTATCACTGATTAATATAGGCTATTTTAATAGGCTATATAACTATACCCGTGCGGAGCCGGGGCGGACCGCTAGTCTATTTATATATTTTGAAGCTACCTGCTAGAGGTTGCCTAATTATCTGGAACCTTATTATGTATGTATTTTACTCATTATTAAATGAGCACTCTCTAATGTTTCCAAGATGGCACAGACATAAATATTGTATAGGTATTAAATTTAAAGTGGGTACGCATTATTTATCTCGAGGGAACGTTCTTCAATCGGCGACCTCCTGTCTAGACGCTCTCCTGCTGTATTTGTATCTATCTTTGTTATGTCGATTTCTAATTTTATGCATAAATAAAAATAAAACAAAAGTATTCACCTTTTGGTCTTGCATATCTTCTCTATCTCTTCTCTATCTCTACATAGTATACATTTTATTGAAGTCGCTTTCCGCGTCTGTCTGTATGTCTGTATGGCCGCTAACCACGCAATGGATTTTGATGCGGTTTTCACCATAAGTTAGATATATAATATAATAGATAAGTTATACATATTTTATTATTGAAACTGACGTGGTTTTCACACATTTTATTTATATTATACGGGAATTACTCACGTAAGATTAAGCCGGTTACTCCGACTATAGTTTCAACCGCGTTAGACGGCCTTTTTCAAGGTGGTGGTATAGTCGGAGTAACCGGCTTAATCTTACGTGAGTAATTCCCGTATAATATAAATAAAATGAAGTTATACATATGTTTATATGTATAACTAGTGACCCGCCTCGGCTTCGCACGTAAATTACACCCGTGCGAAGCCGGGCGGGTGGGTCGCTAGTATATGTATAATTCTGTAACTTACTGGTCTGAAACAATCAACTAAGCATAAACAAGCTATAAACAATGTTAATTACTAGCCATAAACGCGACATGTGTGTCTATACAACTTTCATGTAACGTGGGGATCTTGCGTCCCGTTTTACGCGTTTCTATTTCTGTCGCTGCGTTTTGTTCACAGCTGTGATCTAATTACGTTCATTCATCGACTTTAATATTGTCACTTTGTGCTTTTTGTCATTTTAGTTGACGCTGGAACTTGGATGAATACGTACATCGTACTATAAAAACATGATTGTGTAATTCTGGTTTAAGACGTTTATTTATCAAAAAGTTTTTTTTTTTTTTTTTTATGCCTTAGGTGGCATACAAGCAGACAGGCTGCCTGATGGAAAGCAGTCACCGTCGCCTATGGATACTTGTAACACCCGAGGCATCACAAATACGTTGCCGACCTTTTAGAACTCGATTGACTCGATTAACTCGATTGGTTATTTATACATTCATTTTACATGAAAAACTATAGATATGCTTAAGTCTAGGTAGGTACAAGCGCAATTTACAAAAAATGGACCAGTAGGTTTATTTACCTGTTTTTATAATATTTTTTTTCATATTCACATTCATTTATTTCAGCATTCCACAATGTTTCTTAGGTGGTAGAAAAGTATTTTAGTTACAATTGTGGACCCCGTCGGGCACAGCTGAATGATATGGAAGAGAATAAATTTTCTAAGCAGAGTACATAATATATAATAGGGTATATACTATTAGTTCGCAATTAGACCATTTGCAAAGTTAATTTGTGTGTAGAAAACAACATTCTATCAAGTTTTAAATGTTTATGGGGACTTATCACGTATTATTTAATATAGGTAAAAAATATGTACCTTTCGCTCGACGTGATAAGTCCCGATAAACATTTAAAACATGTGTTCAAATCGAGAAAGTTTAAAAATTACTACTAACATTCTATCAAGACTTGTAAGTAGTATCAAAGACATACTAACACTTTTTTTTACTTCTACTCAGAACAGACAATCTCAAGAAGTTCAAGAGTCTTAGGATAAGAGAATCAAGAGTCTGAAGGCCTCAAACTGGACTAAGCCTGTATCTTGAGGTCCAAACAGGATATAGCAAAAGAAATATCGCGCGCGCGATACCTTAACAAAATAAATATAAACAAAATACTGAGAAAGAAAAAATAAAAACAGTTAAACAATGAAAAGAATAAAACAATATAACCTAAAGCAAACTCTATTTTTATGTCGTTACGTATTATCAGTACTTTTATAATAATAATAAATCTTTATTTCAGACAACAGTGGTCCATATTAGGTGGGTACAAATGAGATAATTCCTTACATTATTGACAATTAACTCACTTTGGCACAACATACATTTTTACAAAAGAAATTATTAAAATATTAAGAATCTATTTATCTATACTAATATTATAAAGAGGAAAGATTTGATTGTTTGTTTGTTTGCTTGTTTGTTTGTTTGCATTGAATAGGCTCCGAAACTAATGAACCGATTTGAAAAATTCTTTCACTGTTGGGAAGCTACACTATCCCCGGGTGACATAAGCCATATTATATTTTCAAAAAATACGGATACTTACTAAAGCTCCAATAATGTAACCCAAGATGTAAAAAAAAAGACTTACACCCGTGCGAAGCCGGGATGCGTTGCTAGTATATATATTATTAGAAAACAGAAGCGGGTTTAGATTTAAAAACATATATTTCATAATCACATAGATTATTTAATTCATTAATATAAACAAACGATAATTAATTATACAATGGGTAAGCATTTCTACAAACACGTCCGCTCCGCACAAAGTCTCGAACAAGAATGAATGCGCGTGGCTTGAGCTACTCCTTTTATAGGTTTGCCGTTGAATCATCCGTTTTTGCAGTCAGTCTTCTAATACGGCCTCTCCTGACACCCTGGCGTCCTCGTCAGGCTCGTCGTCTTCTGAAGATCCGGAAATGAGTCGAGGCAAGGATCACGTTGGTTGGATCACTCCATCAGGAGTCGAAGAAAGTCCAACAGCCTCGTCTCTAGGTTGTTCATGAATCAAGTTGTCATCAGTCATATCTGAAATCAAATGCACGATATCTCAAAGTGTCCCATTGTTCTTATTATTGGGTAAGTTCGTTAGTTTGTGTTAGGTTCATGTTAGTTCATAAGTCACCTGACACCAAAATGACATGCACGTACGTACGTATAATAACAGGACACTGAGTACTTACAAGGCATTGGCTTACACCAACTAACCCACTCAGTGACTCGTCGGTACGGGCCCATACCGACAAGCTTTTACCACACCGGAGGCAAGGGCCATGTAATCCTCCGGCGACTCTTCGTCTAGCGAAAAGCTTTTACCACACCGGAGGCAAGGGCCATGTAATCCTCCGGCGACTCTTCGTCTAGCGAAAAGCTTTTACCACACCGGAGGCAAGGGCCATGTAATCCTCCGGCGACTCTTCGTCTAGCGAAAAGCTTTTATCACACCGGAGGCAAGGGCCATGTAATCCTCCGGCGACTCTTCGTCTAGCGAAAAGCTTTTACCACACCGGAGGCAAGGGCCATGTAATCCTCCAGTGACTCTTCGTCTAGCGAAAAGCTTTCACATCGGGGAAAAAAGAGGTTGGAACTTCCCCGATGACTCTTCGCATCGCGAAAAGCTTTCACATCGGGGAAACAGGAGGCTGTACTTCCCCGATGACTCTTCGCATCACGAAAAGCTTTCACACTGGGGAAAAAGGAGGCGGCACTTCCCCAGTGGCTCTTCGCATGGCGAAAAGCTTTCACATCGGGGAAAAAAGAGGTTGGCACTTCCCCGATGACTCTTCGCATCGCGAAAAGCTTTCACATCGGGGAAACAGGAGGCTGTACTTCCCCGATGACTCTTCGCATCACGAAAAGCTTTCACACTGGGGAAAAAGGAGGCGGCACTTCCCCAGTGACTCTTCGCATAGCGAAAAGCTTTTGCATCGGCGAAACAGGAGGCTGTACTTCCACAAACGCCCAGTAGCAGTGCCGATTGCTATGGCGATAAACTCCATCCCCAAGAGTCGCACGCCAGACAGCACACGCCAGGCACCACACGCCAGGCAGCACACGCCAGGCAGCACACGCCAGGCACCACACACCAGGCAGCACACGCCAGGCACCACACGCCAGGCAGCACACGCACAGTGGTGCAGAGCAGCTCTGGGATCGTGGCACGCAGCAACGCGCCTTCACAGTGGAACGTATCAGCACCGGGACGCTGGTGGCGCAGTACAGCGTGCCTTCGCAGCGGCACGGAGCAGCGCGACAGCGTAACAGGCCAGCGTACCGTCACAGTGGCATAGAACGGCACCGGGACCTTAGCGCAGAGCAGCGTCGGAACGCTGGTGTAGAGCGACGTGCCTTCACAGCGGCACGAATCAGCGTCGGTACAGCGGAATAGACCCGCTGGCCTTTACAGAGCCACATAGAGCAGCGCTGGGACAACGGCGCAGAGCAACGTGTCTTCATAGTGGCATGGAGCAGCGCCAGAGTGGTGGAACAGAGGAGCGTGCCTTCACACCCGCACGGATCAGCATCGGAACGCTGGTGCAGAACGGCGCGGCTTCACAACGGCACGGAACAGTGCACCCACTGCAGCTCAGTGCAAGTTTAGCTGTTGAAAACAAGCAAAACACAAAACCGCTTCGGTCTACCTGACCTTACAGAGTCAAGCTAACCAAAACATTAAACAGATAAAAATCGTAACACACTCGAGTGTTATCACTATCAGTCACGGATTACTTTCCGCAAAACAGTTGTATAAACTCTCTCTTGTATAGACTCTTTGTATAGACTCTTTGTATGCGTTATAACGTCATACAATGGCGTTCGCTTCAAATGCTGTCACATATTGGATTGGGTTTTTTAAATAAAACTTGCCGACGTGAATAGCTTCGCAGAAGACGCCTAATTATTCTATGGGAACGGCAACCTTCGGTACTCCAAGAATCACACTGGTTAAGAATTACAAGTGATTTTCGCGAACCATTGCCAATACGATCGTACGACCTTCTTAGCTATCGGTTGCTTGACCTGCTTTGAGTGAGGCGCTTTTTGCAGCTTCGTGATCCCGTACTCACCATGTTAACAAAAACAATCAAAACAACAAAGTGAACAAATTGAGTAATCGTTACGCAATTTCAATATCAACGGTTGTTGTTACAAGAATTCAAATAATCTCCTTGTTTTCTTTTAAGTAGGCAAAACTAGTCCCTTATCTGACACAACTAACTTAGGAGTACCAAAAAACGTTTAACGTTATAACACATTTAAATACACGTTTCACTTGATCAAGATCTTGCCGTGACATTGGTGTAAACACAATACTTTGTGAATGCGTTGACTACAAGTATAACAAATTTATAACATTCTGATATGGGAAGCGGTCCTAAAACATTGACATGTAAAATTTCAAATGGAACGTGCAATTTGTCCCATGATGTGATTGGCTGTAAAGGAGCACGTGGTACACGTTTGTGGGAGATACATGTCAAACAATGAGATAAATTATCATCGTCATCACAATCAGCCTTTTAACAGTCCACTGTTGGACTTTTAGCCTACCCCCGAAAGGGTGATAAATACATAATCACAAAAGTCCTTAGGCTAGGAAACCAAGTGTTAATATAAGGCCTGTAACTTTATCTACACCGATATGACTATGTTCAACGAGAAATATACGCAGGAGACTCAAACGATGACCTTTCGGTATAAAACAAAGGAGCCTCAGCTCTTCACCTGTTGGTGTAAATCGATAGTACAACATGTAGTTGCGCATTACGTACCTTTTAGAATGCAATTTACCTTGTTATAATGATTGCATCATGGTGGTGGAGCTATTTGTGCCCAATTACAGGGTCGTTCAATGTTATTGACAATACAAGGGCTACGGCTTAAATAGTCCGTGTATGGCATCACGATTCCCTTTTGATAAGATGTGTTGAAGTTGAAATCTTGCAAGTGAATCCACTATCTTGCCACACGTGGTAACAAATCTCTTTAGTTCTGAGTTGCCTTGCCAATTACAATCTGTGATAATTTCGAACTGTATTCCTATCAAATAGTGTCTAAAATGTTTGAGAGCCTTTATCACTGCTAGGGTTTCGAGACCATAAGGATGGTATTTCGGTAGCACCTTTCGTAACCTGGCTATAATAAGCGACTACGCATCGGTTACCATCCTTTTTAACTTGCTGTAGAATTGCTCCAAATCCAAGGCTGCTTACGTCGGTGTCCACTTCGGTAGGTAAACTCGGGTCAAATATAGCAAGTACAGGTGCACTAGTTAATGTTCTGATTATCTCTTGTTGCACAATTTCTTGATCTGTACCCCAGTGAAACTGAACATCTTTACACGTTAATCGCGCAATGCAAGCGCAGTCCTGGTACAATAAGAGGCATATACTTTCAAAAATACCCCGCCAGACCAAGAAATTGCCCTGTTTTACGTTTTGTGGAGCTAGGGAATTAGCAATTATTTATATCGGAACGATGCTTTGAAAAACAATCCCGAATATGGTGGCCCGACTTTTTACAGTACGCACATGTGTTGTCTATTTTACCGGATGGCTTACTAGCTCCATTATTACCCGTTTCTAAGGTAATCGCCCTTGGGTTAACCGTTCCTGAATAACTTGCACTAGTGCTAGTTATAGTGGCAATTTAACAGCTTATGCCTAAATTCACCACAAGAATAACATTTGAGGGTAGAACAAGCACCAGAGTTTGAACCAAAAGCCAGAAACGGTCGCTTGTTACCTTGATTTTTGTAGTAAGCAGTTAAAGGTACACGAAGACATGTCGCTTGAACATCCGCAGACTCAGGTTTCACAAATGTTGAAAGGTAGTTCACCAACTCATTTGGAGTCAAGTTTGCATTCGTTGCTATCGCCTTAACATGTGGGTCTTTAATTCCACGTAGAACAATTGTTGTAATAAGCTCATCACTAAGGCTTTTAACAATGCGCAGACGCAGGAAAGATTTTCGTGCGTATTCGGCATACGTACGAAAACCGTTTGAATCGGTGGATATTACTTCGTATAGAATTTTAGCCGTAGATAGATAGATGGATAGATAACCAAAAATTTCACACACATGATAAAACAGCTTAAAAACCAGTGCAATAATCGGCGACCCTATCGCTAAGAGCGATCTCTTCCAGACAACATTAGGATGGAAAGGATTTATACAGGATCTACTTTTTTTAGACATAGACACATAAAATCTATTTTGAAATTGGTCCAAGAACAGTCATTGCTAACCCATTCATCTAACCAATTGCGTCGCCTTTCAAACACCTGCCGACTCAAGCAAGACACTCACGATCATCCCAACGGTTTGCCAACTTAGCCTTGTCTACCTCATCAAACCATAAGTTAACATCGTGTACGTTGGGGGTTGAAATTGAATTCATAGTAACTGTGGGTACTTACGGATTTTAATGATTGGATAGCCTCAACGATCTGTTCGGTGTCGTTTCCAAATGAAGGTCCAAGCGAGACTGGTTGTTGTTAGGTCCGGCGGGACGGGTGCACGTGATTCCAAGGCACGGAGGTGAGACATGATCGTGTGCCAGGAATCGTGCCTACTGTACTCACGGTTTCGGCTGCGGCTCCGATATTTCTGATGACGTCTGTTACGACCACGACTGTTACTGCGATCACGGTTGTAGGTACCTACTGCGATCACAGCGCGTGCGATGACTACGGCCGTCGCTGAGGTCACGATTAAAAAATCGGTACGGTGTGTTGGGCGGAGGGGTATGGCTTCTCGACGATTTGCGCGAACTATGGCTAGTCGAACGCCTGCCCCTACAGCGTCCTTCACAGGATCGGGGACTAGATGAATGATCCATTATTTCACCGGATCAAAGCACTGTCACAATTTTCACAACACAAAATAACACGATAAAAACCAATTGATCGGGACTTTGTGCTTTTACGGAATAGCAAGATAATAAGTGCGAGCAGTGTTCGAATCCCACTTCTGATATTAGAAAACAGAAGCGGGTTTAGATTTAAAAACATATATTTCATAATCACATAGATTATTTAATTCATTAATATAAACAAACGATAATTAATTATACAATGGGTAAGCATTTCTACAAACACGTCCGCTCCGCACAAAGTCTCGAACAAGAATGAATGCGCGTGGCTTGAGCTACTCCTTTTATAGGTTTGCCGTTGAATCATCCGTTTTTGCAGTCAGTCTTCTAATAATATATAAAAGCGAAATTCATCTACTCATTCATTCACTCATTAATCACGAAATCTCAAAAACTACTTAACCTACGAAGCTGAAATTTGGCAGGTAGATTCCTTATGGGGTGTAGAGGTCCGCTAAGAAAGGATTTTGTGAAAGGGCCAAATTAAGGATGGCAAAAGGTGGTTGAAAGTTTATATGAAAGTCTACGCGTACTAAGTCGCGGGCAACAGCTAGTAGTACATATATATATGAAAATACAACATTAATATAAAACTAAACTTAACTAACGAGACCTATAATAAGATTGTATGTGATATTATCCAACATTCATTCAAGTAGTTGTATTTAGGTCAAAACTTCAGCAGCACCAGTTTATTGACACAGCCACGCTGTAGAGTAGAGCAGGCTGGCATGAAACCTTACATAATTAAAGGCTCTACTGGCAACATTACGTTGTAAATAGACGCTTGTTTTTTTTTCATAACGTGCACTGGTAACAGACGCCCATCGATATACCAATTCCTATAGAGTCACAATCTCTCAATGAAAACAGTCAAAAAACGTTACAATCTGGGTGTCTTCAAATCACGAGTGAATAGGTTTCTTCTAGGCAAGCGTGATCCATCGTAGACCTCATCGTCGCTTTACATCAGGCGAGTTGGCGAACGCAAGCAAGCAAGGTTATTATTAAATTTAAAACAAAAAAACGCCCTAGCGTCATTGTACATACATTGTATCAAGTTAATTCAATTATATCAATTTAGACGTTATGGCGCTTGCATAGTATTCAATACCTTAGTTGTCCGTTATGTCACCGTAGCTCTGGCAACGCGCGGCGTTGTAGTCGGATTGTGCGATTACCTTGTAACTAACCAAAAATTCTGTGCAATGCGCAGCGTGCACCGAGTTTTAGTTCGCTAATGTTTTTGGCCCGTGACTCTATATGAATTGTATCTCGATGGACGTCGAATCGCCCCTAAGTTAATTACAATCTATCCTAATAAATTAACTGTTGGATCTAAAACATCATGTGCATTCTTTGTAAGATAACTATTAAAATATCATAAAACAAGGATAACTGATACATTGCAATAAAACGAATTTCTGGGCTTTTAAAAGGTGGCCTTATCGCTTAAAACGATCTCTTCCAGGCAACCGTGCACGGAAAGTAATACCTAAGCATAAAAAGGGACGGGCCTTTGAACACAGCTCTAAGCAATAAACTTTGTTCTATTAGGTTCTAATTTAGTTACTCGTATTTCGAGCTGACCGAACTGGGGCCTTACGGACAACAGCTAATTGCGGCACCTAATCCGCTCAGTTGGAAAATCACGCGAACGTGAACCTTATCGCGCCTCTACACGGTTTGCGGTCGCGTAATTTTCGAACTGAGCGGATTAGGTGTCGCAAATAGCTGTTGTCCGTAAGGCCCCTGTACCGTCTTAGTAATGAAATCAATAATTATGGAAGAGATAAAGTTCCTTTTAGTTAAATTGGGTTGGAGCTTTTATTCTATCATAAGTTTGAGTTTTTTATGCTCTACCAGCTGCGACCCGCGGTTTCACCCGCGTGGATAACATCAGCTATCTGCCGGTGAAAGTCCCGTCAAATTCGGTCCAGCCGTTTTGGAGTCTATAGGGAACATAGATACACACATCGCCTGTTATATATGATATATAAGAAGAAGAAAACTGGCTGTTTATCTATTTAAATTATAGCTCAAATTTGCGCATTAGTTGCGATATACGAGTGGAAATGTACTGATTACAGAATAAAATAATTTTGAATTTTGAAAATAAAAATAGTTTTAAACGTATAAAAAGCATTTTACCCGCAAACTATTAAAATTCAACGTACATTCTTCTATCACCAACTCACGCAGCATAAACCAACAATTTCACTAAACGACCGCCCAGAAAACGCGTTATGTATGGAAAATTCAATATATTATCCATAAAAAGTGTTATCCTTTCGATTATTTAGTGCACCATTCTATTATGTTATCGCAAAACCGTAATAATTTACCCCCTCTTTGGGACAACAAAGAGCCCAAATAAGCGTCCATAGCGTAGCTAGGGAGTGAGAGTCCCTGTACTATACCCTAGCAGTCCCTTTTCAAGTCCCTTGTCCCGTCAGTCAGGAATCGGCCTCCGTGGAGAGAGGACGTGTCGCTCGGAATAGTGCTGGATGGAAAATTCGTATTTGGAATAGAACATTCGAAATTTTAAAATCGAACATCGTTTGTTTCTATGTGAAGTGACCTTGTACAACGAATCGAACGTTCGAAAATTGAAATTGTGTTCGTTATTTGAAAGCAATCACGTGTTTCCCTTATCAAGTCGCGTGTGAGTTTCTTCGTGAAAGGACCGATAAGAAAGGAGTAAAAATTATTTTATATCAATTTTTCAAGGTGACTCTTTGGTTTTTTGTTTAGCCTACTTTTCATTTTTAATCTATGTTTCCTTGTTTATTTATTTTGTGTTTATTTTTCAGTTACAATTTTGTTCTTATTAACATGTTTTTAATGTTGTTATATTTGAAATAAGCGATTTCACTACTTAGTCCTATCTTAAATTGGAAACTACACAGCTGTAAAGTCCACAAAACTTTGCAAAAATTAAAATAAACGTAGGTATTAAATAGAAAATTATTGTTTTTTTTTTTGGTCAAACCAAAACAAAATTTAATACTAAATTCTAAAACTAGGAAATCAAGAGTATATCGCGATAATACTTCAGTTTATTCAAGTTAATACCATCTGACTCATTCCAAACATAAAATGTCTAGCCAGTCCCCTATTCCTAAACTAAAACGCTTTAGGGGGGCAACCCTCGCTCCAAACCAAATATCGATTCGAACGTGCATTGCGGTCAAACAACCAATGACAGAATATTTTATTGTAAAATATCATAAACATTAATAAAAACTATGACCCTCGTGATTAACCCTAGGTATTGTTAATGAACTTAACTTCGTTAATAAGCAATTTGAATACGATTATGCATGTCATGATTATGTATGCAACATGTCAAATTAGATATTAGTAGTTGATTGAATCAGGCGGATTCAGGTGTCACTTTGCGGAAGTCCATTTTTTATTAGTATTTATGACGAAACTCTAGAGTTATTCAGAAAAGAACAAAAAAAAATCGAATGATATTATTATTTTGATTGTTTTGGGATTTTTCCAATATCCTTATTGTACTTGAAGCGACTTAGAAGCCGAACTAAGAGATTCGATAAAAAATTCAAATTATTTTTCCAGTGTTCCACGAGCGCTATTTTACTGTTGCTTAGTACCTTAGAATAACTACTCAAAGATGGTAGGTTTCCAAACAACGCCTTCTCAAAACGTAAGCTACAAATTCGCTTTGTAGCTTACGTTTCGATTGGTATTTTAAACGATTTAAGCAAGAAAATTAATGGATTACCTGTGGAATGTCACACCATAACTCTTATGCTGCTTTTCTGATTTGTTGTGGTACGATTTCACCGCGCAAATTGTCATAGTAAATTTTTTATATATTTTTTGGAGCCATATGTGACACCATTTGAATGGATTAAATTTTGCGAATGTACTTGGTTTCTTTGTGTAGTTATTCTAAGCTTAGTACAAACGTTTTTTTTTTACTACGACTTTGGTTATTAACCTTATTTAATGAACTTACTTCGTTAATAAGCAATTCGAATATTACTTACTTAAAAACGTTGAAAGTTTAAAGAGGCCATAAATTCAACAAAGTAATGTCTTCTCTAATAAAAGCCTACTAGAAAGTTTTTTTTATCATGCCTAAAATTATAATAATTTTTAAATCGACAACGGGTAAAAATTCAAAAAGATTTTGGATTTTTACTCGACTGCCTAAAGACATACCTATTTCGGGTTTATGTTTTGTATGTTTCTATATCACTTCTGTTTATTTTAGCCTTAACCATTTTTATAGATTTCGAAGTGCATGGTGTTGTTTAATTCAACTTTACCTCCGGATTGCCAAAGGCTATATTTCAAGGACGGATATTTAGTTTCTATTTCAATCATACTAGCGGTCCGCCCCAGCTTCGCACGGGTATAGATTATAGCCTATGTCACCCGGGGATAGTGTAGCTTCCCGTCAGTGAAAGATTTTTTCAAATCGGTTCAGTAGTTTCGTATTAACAAACAAACAATCAAATCTTTCCTCTTTATAATATTAGTAAAGATAACTTTTTGAAAGTTTGACCTTTTCATTGACAAAAGTATAGGCATAATGCACACAAATAAGTACATATTATATTTTATATTATATAACTGCATTTTAGTTCATTTTTTATAGCCTTCGATTTTTTTTATCGATATGCATAGCGAATAAAGGCGCAATAGCGCATACATCTGTTTTCCGTCACTACCGCGTTTATCAACAATCCGACCAACACTAGTTGAGGGAGCCACCAGCAAGTTCTCTAAGCAAATCTGACAGTCAACCCAAGTCAAACATGTTAAATGTTTAGTTCCTTCTATAACAAACTACACAGATATGTTGGTCCGACTAGGTGTTTACTCTAGGGTGGCGCAAGCCGGGCAAGTAAAACCGATGAGTCATGACTGCATCGACCTGCATTCAAGGACGGCTTGTTAACTATTCAAACGACATCTTTTCATAATTTATGGAATTTGGTAGCAACACGAAAATACATCTGTACTCTTAATAATTATCAGTTACCCAATGGACTCAAACACGCACTTTATAAAAATAATAATCCACCATTATTACGCACTAACACTCAAAGAAATTTAAGAAAATACTACAATGAGGCATTTTTTTATATTTGCGGGAAAACTCGACTTAGTGCTTTGAAAAAGCGCCAATAAAATAATGAGCTAAAGCCAAAATCCACTATCCCCAGGGCCGAAGAACGTATCTAATCCATTGATAAGAGCCGATTCATTCGACTGGCCCGCCCACGCCCAGCCGTGGGCGCGTAACCTGAATGAACAAGATCTGAGACATTATTCTCGCGGTATGCGATATTCATATCACATTCGATAAGTATCGTTAGAATTTCTGTAAGGCTCTTTTGATCTATTAATAGAAGAGCCAAACCTTTAAATAAGACCACAACTTACGTCTATACGTCAACTATGGAATTGTCACCTGTAATAAATATCGTTTGAAATCCATAACATTGTGCTTGACGTTTTGTGTCAAAAAAATTAAGCGAAATGATATTGTCGTATGTAACTTTAAGGGCAGAATGTTATTCTAAAAGTGCTAACAAACGTGGATTTGGTTGACCACAACCAAATCGTCCAAACGGTCTGTTGCCGTCTGTCCAGCGAGAGAAAGAGAGGGAAACATATCATTCTCACTCTTTCTGTTCACGTTTGACGGCGGTCCGTTAACCAAATCCACAAGTCTGTTAGCGCTTCAAAAATTATGTCGATTTTTTTTTATCCTTAGTGATTTTTGTATCTTCGAAAACGTTAAAATTTGCGTATGAGTTAGCTCTACGGCAAGCGAGGCTGCAAGTTAATATCGACGCGAGAATAAGGACCTCCTTATGCCGTAGTTATGCCCTTTTTAGTAACATTTCGTAACGTATTCGTGTTGGAAGTGACTCACTGTAGTACTTTAAACTTGCATAAAACGGATTAGGTATCTTGTTTACATTGTACCATGTACCAGGATAACAGAAATCGTTAAAGCTTCCACCTTCGTTTGTTACTCCGAAATACCGCAAATGCTTCAAACGAAGAGTTAATAGAGACAATGGTAGGCAACGGTGCCGTATTGTGAAAAAAAAAATATAGCAAAAATTATGTAAAAGTTGCCATGACCAAATTTTACTATGAGACCAACCCTGTAATCGCGAAAAAGGGTTCTTTTTATACATTTTGTTGAGTGTGAAAAACTTTGATTATATATAGAACGGATGTGGTATTAGCCCAAGCTGCTATGGAAAAAAGTCTGGCACTTTTTGCGGGAGACGAAGTAAACACGCATAGCACACACTTGTTTTCTAAAGCCCGCCCATTCAAGTAATCGAATACATCTCTACAAGTGCACACATCAATATAACCTGCACTCATTGACAAAACAGAACACAAATACAAAATGCGCACCGCTCATTGGTCGCCTCGCTGTGTTTACTTCGCACACATTATACAAAGCTAGTGAAGTGATAAAAATACCAACTAAATATTGTGTTTTCACCAATAGTTACCATACCGATATCGGATACCGAAGAGTGTACTGGAGAAGTTTGATTTGTAACTATGGAGTTACTAATAAAGTATTGTATTGATAATACAATACTTTATTAGTTTCATTCGAAAATCTCACTATGGGCCTCATAAGCAAGCTCAAAGTCGCACAACGAGCTATGGAGAGGGCTATGCTCGGGGTTTCTCTACGAGATCGAATCCGAAATGAGACGAACGAAAGTCACCGACATAGCCCACCGGATTATTAAGTTGAAATGGCAGTGGGCAGGGCACATATCACGCAGAACAGATGGCCGATGGCCCGAAAGGTTCTGGAATGGAGACCACGTGCCAGTAAGCGCAGCGTAGGACGTCCACCCACAAGATGGACAGACGACCTAAAAGAGACCGCAGGGAAACGCTGGATGCAGGCCGCTCCCTACCGGCCCTTTTGGAGATCGATGGGGGAGGACTATGTCCCAGCAGTGGACGCCCTACGGCTGAAATGATGATGATGATGATGATTGATAATACCGATAAAAAATACAGTGGGTAAATTACACTACAGGAAAAAATCTCTAGAAAATATTTATTAATAAAACTAATTAAAAGTCGTGGTCGTCGTTAAAACAAAAAAACACACTTTCGCATTTATAATATTAGTATGATGTACTTTGTATCCATTTTCAACCCACATTTATTATTCTGAGACCATAACCTCAGAAAAAATAAATAAATGGAAGCGTTACACCTACACCTACAGTTTCTCCTTTAGCACTTACCTCCCCCTACCCCTCGGTCGTCCATTTGTATACATTTTGAGCACATCGTTTGCAGTTGTATGCGCTCAATATTGAAGTGTGCGTTTGTAGAACTAGTAAGAATAATTATGTCAATGTCTGCAATAGTTGTTTACCTCGCCTCCTTCAGTATTTGACAAACTTTCTTCGGTACTAGCTTGAGTTTAAAGGCCGATCCCAACTATATAATATCAAAGGCCATATACCAATAACACACGCACGATACCAATAATATACCTACTGTACTGGAGATTTACTTATTTATGACAGTAAAGTAAATACAGTAGACGAAGCCGTATGGCTTTAGCAGTCTCCGAAATGGGCGAAAAACACAAAAAAACGAGTATTTATACCTATCGAACTTCATTCAAACTTGGATTACGTCGTACGAGTAACTATATAAGTAACGAGTACGAGACTACGAGTAATAAATTAGCACATCACTAGTTCATTTTTTCGACAAGGTTGCCAACTTAGTAACTATTTGTGCTAGATTTGGCTCTATTTTCGTAAGTCTAGTCTAGCGCTGAAATCTAAGATAAAACAGCTAACACTAAACAGCAATCACGCTGGTTTTTTTTTTCTGGTCACCGTAGAACAATACGCAGCCACGCGAGAAGTAACAAAACGCTTTAGTTTTATATGTTGCTCTGCTATACTATCTTGGGGGATTTTCCGGAACTAATAAGATGACGATGTACCTACGTCCTACACTGATATGTTTGTCTGTCTAATTTTAATATGATAATCCTTTCATTGTAGCAACCTTATTATTCATAGAATTTGGCCCTAAAACGTTTTTCTGATAAAATGGAGGCGTGACATGCTATTGTGTTATCCTACTGGATCGGATGACTCCCCCGCGTTCGCTTGCGGGGGGAAGAGAATGTCTATTTGACCGTAGTGTTTTAGAGTAGCATTATAATTATATAGCTTAGTATGTTGATTGAGTAGTTCTAGTAAGAACTAGAATTGTGCTTGGAAATAGCTTGAAAACAATGTGTGTATTTGGCAAAAATTAATTTAACGCGAGAATATTTGAAGTTTATCAGCATTCGGAATTAAAGAAACCTATATAAAAACTTAAACCGTTTTTCTCGGGTGAGGCAATACGTTCCATAATGAAACTTTATAATTTTATTCCATGTCCAAACAAATTTGCTATATATTTTGTAAATTTATATTAATCTAGCGCTATTTGAGATGTCATTTAGCGAGTATCTGTGATATCGAGTTGGCAACCCTGGTTTTCGATTAATATTTTCTTCTGTTCAATTAAGCTTACTTAAACTCGTTTTGTCGTGAAATTAGCACGTTATTTGTTTAATAAAATACTTACCTGTGATAAGAGACTCCGTGCGTAGTGAAGTTCGTAGTATGTGATCGAGATTTACAAAGGATTACTGCACATATGACCATTTTTAAGGAGCTCCGTTTCGTAACATAGTAAGAAGACAAATGGCGGATGAACGACGTTGAAACAGTTTTTATAAAACGGTGTGCTCGTTTGACATACGTTGGCGGAGCCAACGCATGTACCTCGGCTGAGGGGAAATTATAGGTATGACATATCCGTTCTATATATAATCAAAGGTGAAAAACATTGAAAATAAATAACAAAGTAGAATATATTAAAGTTGTGAATGTATGAAATGGTTATAATCCTGAATAAACAATGCATTACATTAAAACTTGCAATTTTTGTTTTTAGTTTAAGTAGAACCAGTTCCTCTTAACCAATTTTGATTTGACAAAATGGCCGCAAAAAAAACATGTAAATAAAAGTTTTGAGCATAAATTTAAAAAGAAGCTTGTCTTTATGTATGTACATCGATTACTCTACTATTTTTGAACCAATTTGCGTACTAATTGATTTTTATTATGCAGAAGATAGTTTTGGGGTGATGCGTCAAAAATTTCATTGATTTTGGCCGCCAGCTTCAATACGAATAATTTTGTTTGAGCATCTATTGATTTAGCAAAATCAATAATTTTGTTGAAGCGCATTACTAAGTATTTTGATATCGGTTTTTAATATTGATAACAAGCTAACCCGACAGACGTTGTCATGTCTTAGAACTGGCAAACGCGCGAAATTAAATTCATCGTTAAGTTTTCTATTTTTTTATATAGGTATATAAATTACTGAATTCGAAATGTGACGATCTAAAAATAAAAACAAATTAAGCAATTTTTTTTTTGTTTTGTTTTTTTTTTTTTTGTATCGAACTTTAGCTTTTTTTTCTCTAATTTACATTTTGATTTTTGTACTCATCAAAAACACTAACATGCACATTTCATTTCAGCTCCACCGTGACGACAGTGACCATACAAACTCATACATTTCAGACTGTGTTCAAAAACTGCACTTATGATACTTTGTGAATGTGATAAATAAATGTGTCCTTAATCGTGCCAAAACTTTTGCGAAAACTGCGAACTGACATACAAGGTTATAGACTTAACAAATTTAATAAGAAATTAGAACTCTACATTGTTGAGTTTGGATGGAAAACGTTTTTAGTGTATGACTTTGAACTAAAACAGTGTGTGAACTTAATGTGTATGAACTTAAGGTTGATATTTGGATAGAAGTTTGGACTCGGAGTGGCATTGATGGCTACGGATGGGCACCAACTTATCTAAATTGAACAAGACAAGGGTCTCCGGTGTAAATCATGTCAGTATACTTTTCGATATTTTAACGTTTTGGTTGCATTGTTGAGCTTATGACGTTTTTGAGTTGCGCTGAGTTTTGGTAGATAGTACTTTTAAACTTCCGTGCATCGCGGCTGATGCGACAAGTCATCGCACTATAGGCCCCTTTGCACTTTGATTAGTGCGAGTGCAAGTGATTCATCATCATCATCAGCCATTAAATGTCCACTGCGAATTTGCTCAAAATAACTTAACTGGTCGACATAATAGGTAATATGATAATTTACTTACTGGAACTTAACTGGAGTACTCTTAACTGAAACCATGACTTATAATGGCAGTTAACCTTAAATATTAAAAGTACCAGATGACTGATCACTCTCACACTCACACAATCACACCAATATACCACCCAAACAACCAACACTCGACTCTAAACACACCCAAACACACAGATACACGCTCTCACGTTCATACGCACACATACATTAAAAAAAAAAAAACTTACACATACACTTAATTGACATAGAATATTAGTAATTTACCAGCATTTTATTGTATTGTATTATATTGTTGTGTACTATTGTATATTATATATGTAAGCAAATTGTATTATAATTGTACCTTTAAAAAAATTTGACAACGTACCTATTATGGTTAATGTTATCAACACCGTTGTTATCTCAAACCTAATTTAAGTTCACCTCTGCGGGGAAGACAGTTATGCCCAGAGTTGGGAACTGTGACCTCACGACACAGGTTATCCTAGTGTGGGGGACAGTGTTCCATTATGGTACATAGGTAATTGTCTATTCTAACCTCTCTTCTTTCAACATTTGTACCCATATACCTACCTAATTAAGATCTTTATGTACCTATAGCCCTTTAATGAATAATAAACGTTTTTGTATTTGTATTTGTACTGCTGAACAAGGCCTCCCTCTTAGAGAGGGGTGTTGCCATAATCCCCACGCTTGGCAGGCGGCTTGGAGATCGCAGTACGTTCACCGTGTACTAACAGGACGCTGCTGCCCATCCTCCGGTGGTTCTGGTCGCAGTTTTAGGACATACCCGGGTCCAAGTGATTATAGATTAGTAATTTTGCTAGTGATTAAAGTGTACACTCGCACTAATCAGTTATGGTCTAAATCACTAAGCACCTGCACACTAATCACTAATCAAAGTGTAATTGGGCCTTATGAGATGGCCGGCGACGTTGCTATACATTTTCAAATAGCATCAGCGCGTTAGTCGCATGCGATCGGCCGCGATGTACGGAAATCAACTTTATTTGTCGTGCGTTCTATGTCTTTTGAGCATTTTTTTTTTTAAAGATGTAAAATGATTGAATGTATGTAACAGGTTGTATTTATAAACGTCAGACACATTCGAGAATATCATTGTACGCGTCATTATAAACAAATTTTGCTTTGGGACCAACCCTAAAATCGCGGGGGGCTTTCAGTGCCTCCATCATTTTTTTTGCGATGTCGGTGTTGGTCCCGTATTAAAAAGTAATTTATAATAATAATAAATAAATACAATTATACAGTTATTAATAACAAACTTTTCGTAGGAAGCCTTTCTGCATTTCCATTTCTACCGTCATTTTTACCAAAATTACTTTCATGCGTCAATTAAGTACTGATTTATATTTTATTTCTCTTTGCCTCAATAATCCGAAAAGTTATAAATCCCTAGTTTATCACGTGTATATCCTGTTTGCGATATAGGAACGATACAGAAGCCATTACAGTACGACTAACTTATCTCAGGAGTTGAATGAGAGAGCCACTAACGTATTTTCTGAACAAACACACGGCCGTTTATAATAATTTTTAGTACCATAATTTGGCCAACTGTACAGATAAGTTTGTCGGTCTGTACAAGCGCGTATTGGTGAGAGAAAGACTGTAAATCAGAGTTATTTGTCGGGCTCGGGATATACTTTTTTTCCACATTTGGTGTCTAAATTGTGATATATGGGGCGTTGTTAAGGTTTGGTTTGAGGTATAACGCATGTTATTATAGATTGTAATAAATCATCATCATCAATATCAGTCTTTCATGTTTCTACTTCTCGGACACAGGTCATCTCTTGGTCAGAGATGGCCCTACCATGTTGGCTCAGTACATGTTGGTGAATGTCATGTCTTTTAACTTTTGAGGTTCTTGGACATGCCGGTTTCCTCCGCGATGTTTTTCTTCACCATTGTTGATCGATGGCATCAAAACCGCATATAATTTACGATATTTAGTATTCGTTTCGTTCTTTGCGCGATAAAATCCGAAACGTGGATATTCGCCAAAGAACCAGAGTCACCGACATAGCTGTTAAAATTTGCAAGTTGAAGTGGCAATGGGCAGGCCACATCGCTCGAAGAACCGATAACCGATGGGGAAGAAAGGTTCTTGAGTGGAGACCACGAACCGGAAGACGCAGCGTAGTTAGGCCTTCCACTAGATGGACCGACGACATAGTGAGAGTCGCTGGCATCCAGTGGATGCAAAAGGCAGGCTGTCGTTCAGTGTGGAGGTTACAGGGGGAGGCCTATGTTCAGCAGTGGACGTCTTCTGGCTGATGATGATGATGATGAGTATTCGTTTAAAATTGACTTCAAATTTCTGAAGTTATACTTCTTATGCGACTTGCCAACAAGGTCGCGTTAAACGTTTAACGCTACCATGGAGGGGGAATTTTTCTCTCTCGTATGGTTGCGAATTGCGTAGGTATCCTTTTTTCGCGCTGCGACTAGCAGACCCGGTAGTGTAATGGTGTCGCTAATGGATTGAGAAGCCCAAGGAGCTAGGTTCGAATCTCGAGAAAAGCATGTTTTTAAATGGTTTATATTTTTGCCCTAGTTATAATTTTAGGGTTCCTTGATGAAGTATAACTTCTTCCGCGCGGAGAGACTCCACGCACAATTGTATTTAAATAGTTACGAGTGGAGATAATAAAAAGCGTGACAAAAGGTGACCATACGCCTTTGCTATGATATCAATTAAACAAAAAACACTTTTTCCAGGAACAGTAAATCAATAAATCTGCGAAACCAGCAATCTCTCCGCGGTCCAGTCCTGTCTCGTAATAAATTAAAGCCCATGTTACTTACACGCAGTACCATAAATCTAACAATATAAATCAATATTTGCCACCGCCAAAGCACCCTTTCTGTTTGCACAAATGCAATGAATTCGACTTTATACATGATGCATCGAGTAAGCAGCGGTAATCACAGTAAGAGCTATTGAAGAACTTCCGTGGAATCCACTACGAATGCAATAACCTGTATACTTGTAAACTTGTACTGCATTTTGTTGCAGATTCACCGTCAGTTCACAATTTTTGTCATAATAAGTTTTTGCAGCTTTTGTATAGAAAAGCTGTCAAAATTTCATGCTAAAACGTCACTCGTTACAAAAAATCTGAGTAAGGCTGCCGTAGTCTGCTTTCAACATTACTTGACAAAGTATTTGGCGACATGGCCATTTATGCCAGAAAGGGTTCAGATTGTTTCAGATTTGTTATTTGGACTGTTATTTCTGTACACTACTTGTATTTTATCTCCATTAAAATATGGTTCATAATCAAAATCTATTATTGCTCGTTCTCAAAATTCTTTGGATACAACAAAATTTATTCCTAGCCATACAGCGCGGGAATGCCATATCTTACGTTACTAACGCAAGAAAGTGCCGATCGCGGAGATTTTTAATAATAATTTTTGGCACCTATTTATTTAAAAAAATGGCACCTAATTATACACTATTGTAAAAAACACTGTTTCCCTTAATTTTCAGTTATATCGTAGCTACATTTAGGTCATAGAGCGCTTTACGCTTATTAAACACTAGCGGTCTGCCCCGGCTTCGCACGGGTATAGATATATAGCCTATGTCACCCGGGGATAGTGTAGTTTCCCAACAGTGAAAGAATTTATCAAATCGGTCCAGTAGTTTCGGAGCCAATTCAATGCAAACAAACAATAAAAAAATTCCTCTTTATAATATTAGTATAGATTATATTCCATACTACTTCTATTGTACACAAGGACCATGGACTGGCCATTCGGCGCAGTGCAAATACAGCGAATTTCAAAACGTGAGGGAGAATAATACTTGATGAAATGCTTTGACCAGTATTCGACTGCTACAGCTAGTTTGAACTGTTATTACGGACAGCTATGGTGATTACAGAATATATTTTCTTACAACAGTTGCATGAAAAGTTCTAATGGGAAAAGTCGGAGTTTATATGTATGTTTGTAGGTATATTTGTTAGACGGTAACTCGCGTATCGTTGATCCGATCTTCTTGTAATATTGCAGGCAAGTAGTTCATTTCAGTATAATTTTGACATATATGGATATTCATGAATCAGAATCAGACCCTGACGACCGTATCAAATTGGGTTGACGAAAACCTCGTCAAATTCAACGCCAACAAAACCCAAGCTTGTCTTTTTTCCGCAAAAAAGTGCCCATTCTCGCTATCTCCACTGTTTCAGAATGTTCCTGTACCTTTGACAGACCACCTGGAACTCCTAGGGTTGTCTCTTACACCGACCCTCAACTACGGCACCTACCTAGAGTCAAAGGCTAAATTAGCTGGTAAAAAGTTGGGCGTTCTGAATAAGGTTAGGCGGTATTTCACACCGGGGCAGTTGCTTACTCTATATCAAGCTCAAGTCCGATCGTGTAAAAAATATATATAAAACTAGTGTATAAAAGTGTTTTTTAGTACTGAGAGCTGCAATGTTATAGCATTGTAAAAAAACGCATAAAACATTTTCTGGGTGCCTTCAAGTCGAGAGTGAATCGGATTCTTCTAGGCAAGCGTGCTCCATCGTAGACCGCATCGTCGCTTAACATCAAGCGAAATGGCGGCCAAGCGCGAGCCTATCTATTATTTTAAAAAAACTCTGTAGTATATCAGCTACTACCTACCTACAATCTAACGTACAAAGACCTAGTGAAAGTGATCAGATCAGAATTTATGGTTATTATTCAGTTTCGGTTTTATTCTACATTCTATTGCAAGTATTTCCCATTTTAATTTCTTACTAAGTACTACAAAAATACTATAAATAAAAGATGGTATATATCTATCATAATGGATTTCTTCCCCGTCAGTACATAATGAGATAAGCTCTGCGGGTGACATCCCTAATCTGCGAGTGACGTCACCGATAGCCCGTGACGTTTTATTGGATGTCGGACGCTGTGATCTCGCCGTCGCTTCTTCTATTACTAATTAGAAATGGCATGTGATACGCGTGCTTCTGCTAGGGTTGTCTATTATGAATTAAGGGCAGAAAGCATTTGTTTACTTAGAAATTTGTTTGTTGCAAATTTTATAGTAAGTTAACTGGTTAACTTCACTTTTCCAACAAAATAGGTGTCGGTAATATTAACATAGTTGAAGCTGCCTGAATGGGTTTTCCCCGTCAGTTACAATATGGGTGTCTTCAAGTCGAGAGTGAATCGGTTTCTTCTAGGCAAGCGTGCTCCATCGTAGACCGCATCGTCGCTTAACATCAGGCGAGATGGCGGCCAAGCACAAGCCTATCTGCTATAAAAAAACGTCGCGTGAGTGATACCATCCTATTTCACCTAAATAAAAATACCCAATGCGTAACAAGTTCCAAAAAACATGTGTTCAAATCGCGAAAGTAAAAAATTACAAAAAAAATAATCAAAATGTTGCATAAAATTATGCGACGTTTTATTTTAAACCAAATAAAAGATAAATAAACCAAAACAATGCCACATTTTAGTTTTTTTTTTAAGTTATATTTTTAACGGTATATTTACCGCGGTAAGGTTGTGGAATGAGCTTCCGACATTCCACAACCTTACCACGGTAAATATCCCGT
Source organism: Agriopis marginaria (assembly GCA_932305915.1). NCBI lineage: Eukaryota > Metazoa > Arthropoda > Insecta > Lepidoptera > Geometridae > Agriopis > Agriopis marginaria. The sequence continues at coordinate 2,957,099 of OW029919.1, forward strand.
TAATAATCATATAACTTTAGTGAACAACCGTGATAGTTTAAAACAGTGTTTTTAGTTTTTTAAATTTTAATAAAGATAATTTATTTGCACAAAACACGAATGATTGATAACTAATTTAATTTAATTTAATTAACACTGTGGCATCCAAATCAAAATGTCAGTTTAGATATTAAGATAGGTAAATGATATTTATAAAACGCATGCACTAAAAGCAAGAGCATATTTCTATGACTCCAACACAGACGTTTGATTTGGCCATAATTTCCATTAAATTACGATGAATTTAAGCTAAACTAAGCGTTTAGCTTTTCGCCCTCCCACAATAATGGAACATTGCCAACTTTTGCAGCGACCGTAGACTATAACGTCTTTTTACTTAGAAAGTGAATAATATTACCTAGTTCACTGCTGCTAGCCTTGACCGACGAAAGTGCTTATCTTTTACCTGTTTTGTCGTAGCTATTGTCAGTAGGACCCGGGTACGTCCTAAAACTGCGACCAGAACCACTAGAGGATGGGCAGCAGCATCCTCCTACTTGAATGGTGGAACCTCCTGCGATCCCCAAGCCGCCTGCCAAGCGTGGGGATTATGGCAAACCCCCCCTTAGGGGGAGGCCTATGTTCAGCAGTGGACGTCTTCAGGCTGATGATGATGATGATGATGACTGTCAGTAGGAGCGTAAATTTTAGGCCACTGTGGAGACCCAAATGCAAGTTAACGGCCCGTTATCCGAGTCGCGTAGGCAACAAAACGCTCCCTCAGCCCCCGCCAAGTTATAGCGACGATGTATTTTGCCGAGCAAGAGTCAGGAGGCCCGCGGGGGGAGTGCAACGACAAAAACAAACATAGGTCTGACCTCGATGACGCCTGACGCGGGACTGAGCGCGGCGCGCGCAAATTCTCGCGACCTTTTTACGCTTTTAATTTCACTAAAAACCGAAACTATTCACTATCAAAAATCTATCCAATGGAAAAAAATTTGAATAAGATTGCCTTTCAGTAGATATAATTCCCAGGTTGTTACGAGCTTTCATTAGAGCATAAACCAAAAAAAAAAACTAAATCGACTTTGTTTCAGATTTTTTTTTTGATTGAGGAAATTTTATTCTATCAAATTTTGAACCAATGCATAAACTCAAACACAGATGTATCTGTGACATGTATTTTTTTCCAGCTCAAATATTGTAATTTGACTGAATAAAATTGATGATTAAAAGCGACAAATTTGGTATAACAGGCCGTTAAAATCTCAAGGGCTGGCCACAGCCTTTATAATTTCAATGCAAAAACCGTTTTAATACTTGAAATGGCACTTTTGACGTTCCTTGAATCAAGTATTGAGTACATAAGGTTAAAGCCGAGCATGTAATCTGGTAATCTAATATCTTGCATTCGGCCGGATATTGAATTTTCCCGCGCTCGGTTCCGGAAGTCGTCGCGGTCCCGCGCTGTGATTGGTCGCGGGGCCGGCGCCATGCTTTTTATCTTGTTTATGTTGTAAGTCTGGATAAACAAACATTCGGTGAAGCGTAACTTTCTATTCTGTTGTTCTTGATTAAGATACTGGCATAAATTCTCATGTACTCGAGTGAATCAGTTTCTTCAAGGCCAGCGTGCTCTACCGTAGACCGCATCATCGCCTTACATCAGGCGATTTGGCGGTAAAATACAAGCCAATTGTAAAAAAAATATGAAGATGATATATATAGGGTGTAAGGGGAACACTCTCGAAGCCAAAAGAAGGTAATTGTACTCATCATTATGAACAACTTTTAGTATGTGAACGAACCCTGAAATCGCGAAAAAAATACTGCTGAATTCCATACATTTCGTCGAGTGTCAATGACCGTTTTCTATAGAACAGCTGATATTTTTTTCGCGATTTCATGGCTGGTCCCATAGTAAAAGTGGTTAATAATGATGAGTAAAATTACCTTCTTTTGGCTTCGAGAGTGTTCCCCTTACACCCCGTATAGTCGAATTGAACCTCTTTCTGAAGTCGGTTGTAAAGAAAAAAATCATGTGCGTTCCAAATGTTCTAATCTGTCAAGAAGCACGTGCGAATGATGAACGACCCGATCAAGATGTATGATGCTCCACCACCTGATGACGGACCAATCTCGCAAATTGCTTGATCAGAAGTGATGAATGATTGTGCAAGTGATAGGTTTCGTGTTAGGGTGATAATTCCGTTACGGGATCACTCCCCCGTGCGTGACTGTGTAATCTATGCGAAGATAAATGTGCCAATCTTTATTATGCATTTTATACGGGGTGTAAGGGGAACACTCTCGAAGCCAAAAGAAGTTAATTGTACTCATCATTATGAACAACTTTTACTATGGGAGCAGCACGGAAATTGCGAAAAAAATATCAGCTGTTCTATAGAAAACGGTCATTGACACTCGACAAGATGTATGGAACAACTGATTATTTTTCGCGATTTCAGGGTTGGTCCCATACTAAAAGTGGTTCATAATGATGAGTACAATTACCTTCTTTTGGCTTCGAGAGTGTTCCCCTTACACCCTGTATACAGTGTTATTTTTAATTTACCTAAAATCTCCCATAGGCAGCTTCCGTACATCATAGCAGACAACGATGTTTCCAAAGCTCCATCACTATACTAGGGCTTGACTCTGACTTGACCGTGACCTACTTTGATTGACGCTAACTGTGACTATGACTTGTTTAATGACTTAAAGCTTGAAAATATTTTTATACTCGACACTTTGCCACAAGACGTTGAAAAGCCAACATCCTCATCATCATCAGCCAGAAGACGACCACTGCTGAACATAGGCCTCCCCCTTTAACCTCCACACTGAACGAAAGCTTGCCATCTAGGTACATCCACTGGATGCCCGCGACTCACACAATGTCGTCGGTCCATCTAGCGGTCCATCCAACTACGCTGCATCTTCCGGTTCGTGCTCTCCACTCAAGAACCTTTCTTCACCATCGTTTATCCGCCAACAGCCTATTAAGAAGAAGAAAAAAAAAATGTATTGTCATGATTTCTAACTTATTTCAATTGTTTCTTTGTGATGTCTTGGTTTTAAACCATTTGGTATCTAATTTGACTAACAGTCTTTTGATTTAAAATGGCGGTTGGAAACGTGTTGACTCGGGAGTCTCGGCAATAGTCCGAATAATGGGGGTAGGAAAAAGATAATGCGGTAGGATGTTGGCAAGAAGGATTTTAGTCTGGCTTGAGCTTTCATAGCGAAAGCATATTGGTCTGAAAATTGTAATAAGTAGGAATAAAGAATAAGAATATGAATAAAGATATAAAAAGTGAGAACTGGATTATGATTTACCACAGTATTGTCCCGTTAGAAATTTAAGAAAAACTACGATAGAAGCGATGCCATATGCATCCATAACTTTACCACAATTTATCTTCCAAAGCCATAACCAATCAAAATAGTCTCAGAGCGGTTCTGATGGAGTCTCAGAGCGTCTCAGATCAGAACATTATTCCACTTATAAGAGACATAAAAACGTAACTTATTAGAACATAAATCCTATTCCTCGGCAAACATTTTGCCATTAAGCTGGTAACACTATTAGCCGTATAACGATGTTGCCAGGCGACATGTATCTGAATGATGGCCCTAATGGCGGTCGTGAATACCCTAACTGCCTCTCGATACTGCGTCTTTCATAGTATTGGGTGGTATGTAAGACGAAATGTTTGTATTCTAGTTCTTATGTGAAAGACGTATTTAATTACAGATAAGAGAAAAAAATAGAACGGGAATGAGAAGGAAAATCTGTTACCAGGCATTATGAGTAAACCTTGATTGAACATTTAGATGAATGCGTCGAACTCCGCCTCCAAAGAACTTAGACCTTACCTTTTTGGGTTTGGTCTCAAAGTTTTTTGTCCGCATCACAGTTGCTAACTGATTTCAAATGACTGACGTTTCATTTATATCGATGAAACTGGCTACAACATTTATTTACAAAAATGCCTTTACAACCGTTCTAATTTAAAAAAAAACTGTATTAAATGGTAAAGTTAATCATTATGGAGTTTCTTTTTGTTACTTCGCAAAAAATAAGCAATAACGTGGGCCTAATTATGGTGGGGTTTTTTAGCGCGCTGCGTGAATAAAATCTCTAATTTGACCACCTCAGTTGTAACGTTCTCTAGTGTAACGACATGTGGTGTGGCGATCTCTAGTATGTCAACCTGTATTGGGTCAACCCTAGTGAGACGACTTCTGGTGTGATTACCTATTGTAAGACGACCTTTGACGTGACGTTCTCTAGCGTTACGATCTTTAGTGTGACGACTTCTAGTATTATGACCTTTAGTGTGATGACACGCGATATATTCTAGTGTGACAATATTAATTCTAGTATCAGTATCGTCTTATGTGCCAACAACAACTTATTAAAACACTGTTTTAAACTATCATGGTTGTTCACTAAAGTTATAATTATGATTATTTAACTGCTGCATTTAACTGGTATGCACCAGTTAACTGCGCCGAAATATCGGGAGCTCATTCCACAACCTTACCACGGTAAATATCCCGTAAATAATAATATAACTTTAAGAATTTATAATTTATCACAAGAGTTAATCTAAAGCCTAAGTAAGTATGTTGATGGAAGCATCGTGTAGATATATCGGCTAAAATGTTGCGCTCACAAATTACAAATAAAACGTGTATGTGACAAAGACACAACGCAAAATATCTTATTCTTCCAATATCGTTGAGCAATCTAACCACGACATTAAATACTTTATTCTTGCCCGCATAGCAATAACACCAAAATATAGTGACAGCCATCGTACAACCACACTCACCATCAACTTGTCACATATTGCTGTCTGATCGAATCAACCGTCACAAAATGTCCTAAGCTCAACCAACTTATCTATGAAGAGAAGCGAGGGAGCCACCGTCGTAGTATCTGAACAAAACTGAAAAGAAAAAGAAAGCTTCCTGTGTTTTTTTTTTGTTCTTCCATTTGACCAACTGTACATATAAGTTTGTCGGTCTTTACGTGTCCACGTTATGTCGTCAATGTCCCCTCATTTTGCCATAACAAGACTCTCTAATAATACTATTAGGAATCGCTGTGTCTCGAAAAAATCGAATAGACTTTGACGCCATTACCAAATGTCCGGTAGGTGCATTTTTTTATTTAATTCTGCAAATCCACCCCTTGTTTTTGTGGGGTGGATTGTGATGTGCAAGTGTGGGGACGAAGTAGCGCTTGGTAAGTGATTGTTTGTTTTAACTTTTGCGGTAACATCTTGGAAAACTGTAGGAACACTGGTAAATAGCGTGAGAAACGTATACAAATTCTTTGAATTTATGGCTATATTTTTACATGAATTGTTAACAACTAATACGTATCGTCACTTCTCAAGCTCACTGTAGAAGTCCAGTCCCGTCTCTCCTGATTTTGATAAGTGATTCTTAATGATTCCGATTTCAACCAGCAGGCCTAGCATGGGCTGTGGATAAATAGTCTTTCCACCGTTTTTATCCACGCCTAGACGCGACAAAGCTAGAATATGGATACGTTTGTCTTTTTCTCGCGGGATAAAAACGGTGGAAAGATAATTTGTCCACGGCCCGTGCTAGGCCTGCAGAGTGCAATTTTCTACCAACTAGCTATTTATTCTAACTATACATATAATATATGTTGCGACGCGTAGGGTAGAGTCATTATTATTTTTTCAAAGTAACCAAACAAGTACTTATTCAAGTTATTCACTCGTCTTAGTAAATCCGTTGCGGGATGGCACGGTTTGGAGAGGTCTCCCGGTACACGGGACGAAGTAGCGCTTGGTAAGTGATTGTTTGTTTTAACTTTTGCGGTAACATCTTGGAAAACTGTAGGAACACTGGTAAATAGCGTGAGAAACGTATACAAATTCTTTGAATTTATGGCTATATTTTTACATGAATTGTTAACAACTAATACGTATCGTCACTTCTCAAGCTCACTGTAGAAGTCCAGTCCCGTCTCTCCTGATTTTGATAAGTGATTCTTAATGATTCCGATTTCAACCAGCAGGCCTAGCATGGGCTGTGGATAAATAGTCTTTCCACCGTTTTTATCCACGCCTAGACGCGACAAAGCTAGAATATGGATACGTTTGTCTTTTTCTCGCGGGATAAAAACGGTGGAAAGATAATTTGTCCACGGCCCGTGCTAGGCCTGCAGAGTGCAATTTTCTACCAACTAGCTATTTATTCTAACTATACATATAATATATGTTGCGACGCGTAGGGTAGAGTCATTATTATTTTTTCAAAGTAACCAAACAAGTACTTATTCAAGTTATTCACTCGTCTTAGTAAATCCGTTGCGGGATGGCACGGTTTGGAGAGGTCTCCCGGTACACGGGACGAAGTAGCGCTTGGTAAGTGATTGTTTGTTTTAACTTTTGCGGTAACATCTTGGAAAACTGTAGGAACACTGGTAAATAGCGTGAGAAACGTATACAAATTCTTTGAATTTATGGCTATATTTTTACATGAATTGTTAACAACTAATACGTATCGTCACTTCTCAAGCTCACTGTAGAAGTCCAGTCCCGTCTCTCCTGATTTTGATAAGTGATTCTTAATGATTCCGATTTCAACCAGCAGGCCTAGCATGGGCTGTGGATAAATAGTCTTTCCACCGTTTTTATCCACGCCTAGACGCGACAAAGCTAGAATATGGATACGTTTGTCTTTTTCTCGCGGGATAAAAACGGTGGAAAGATAATTTGTCCACGGCCCGTGCTAGGCCTGCAGAGTGCAATTTTCTACCAACTAGCTATTTATTCTAACTATACATATAATATATGTTGCGACGCGTAGGGTAGAGTCATTATTATTTTTTCAAAGTAACCAAACAAGTACTTATTCAAGTTATTCACTCGTCTTAGTAAATCCGTTGCGGGATGGCACGGTTTGGAGAGGTCTCCCGGTACACTATTTACTAAGAATCCGTTGGACTACGGAGGGTTATAATCCCTAGAGAGTACGGAGCGCAGAATCATGGATTTAGTTAGTTTAGTTAGTACTTGAGAGGGGTGCGGAGGTTTGACATTGGAGATGGTTAGTTTAATTTTGAAATATATTTTTTTCTTTTTCATTTGCAATGAATACTGGTGTTTTTTATACTTGCAGACTTTTTATTTTCACCTGATAACGCGACATTATTGGAGACCGTAAACCAAAGAGACTTGACAATTACTTGTGAAAGTCTTAATTGCTTTCTCCGCTGGTGGACCAGTTGACCTCCAGTACAAGAGCTCCTGTACAAGAGAACCCCATCCCAGTCTCGCGCTGTCTCTCGCCAGTCAGTGAATTTAGAACTCGCGCAGGTCCGACTTTATAGCATCTTTCCAGAGATTTGTATCTAGATAGATAGTCAGCTCGGCGGCCATTGGAAACTTCAAAAAATTTTAATTGCTTTCCTATTCTCAGCGGGTGTTTCATCTAGCGGAGTCTGTGCACTTTGGTCTTACCCATAATGTTTAGCTTGACGTAACGCTTCTCAATGGCCATTGTTTACCCTGACTCTCCAACTAGCGTTCCGCTGCGTTCCTTTGTTTTTCCATTAGATGGAAGCCAGTATATTGCGCATATTTTTCTCTCCGCTACTAAGACTTTATCTTCTTTTCCATGGATGTCTTTCACTGCCGTAAATTAAGTCCGGTCGGATACTTGATTGATTCTATTTAGTTCCAAAATTCTTAGTACATGTATATGCATACTTGAATTAGATAAAAATTTAAAAAGTATTCATAAACTCAAAGCCCCCTGTGGTGTAAGCAATTACTGTTGTTATTTTAATTTGCTTATCTTTTTTAGAGTTCCGTGGTTTAATCGTTGTGGGGCGACTATTAAAACCACGATAGCAACAAGACTTAAATTCGAATTCCACGTCGAATTTGTATTTTTTTATTTTAATGTATAATTTATTCGTGGATAATTTAGTAAAAATATGCGCATTTCACGCATTACGCATTTCAAATTTTTTTAAGATAAGAGTTATTGAACGTAGGTAAATGTTAAATCTAAGTCTGAGATACCTTTAAAAATGTTTAATGCGCCAGCGGAATAAAGGACGCGTGCAACATTGGATAGATTAAATAGATTTATATCGTTATACGTATTTATATTAGATTCACTTGTAACTAACATTGTGATAAATTTTTATAAATCGATTTTATCCGACTTCTAATTGATGTAATTCATAAGACAATACAATAAATTTGGCATCATCGAACTGATTTGGGGCCTTACGGACAACAGCTATTGCGGCACCTAATCCGCTCAGTTGGGAAATCACGCGAACGTGAACCTTATCGCGCCCAGATACGGTTTGCGGACGATCACGGTTAGGAGGTGGAAAGTGTAACCCTCCAATGGTGTGACTCATACTGATAGAGCTATCTAGCGGAAAAGACGCGAACTATCACATTTATGCACAACGCGGTCGTTTCACGTTTCTCCTCACTTGACTATGCGCGACCGCACGAGTCACATCACATCACACACATCATCAGCCATTAAATGTCCACTGCTGAACAAGGCCTCCCTCTTAGAGAGGGGTGTTGCCATAATCCCCACGCTTGGCAGGCGGCTTGGAGATCGCAGTACATTCACCGTGTACTAACAGGACGCTGCTGCCTATCCTCCGGTGGTTCTGGTCGCAGTTTTAGGACATACCCGGGTCCATAAAGCCTGTTAATTAAACTTATATTTTATTTTATTTTAGAGATGATACTCGTTCTTTTGTCTGCTATCGGTACATAATCCCAACTTCGCGAGTGGCTTAAACAAGTCGGTCCGGGTATTTTGCAGAGACGCTCTCGCTTCGATGGTCGTTTTTAACGAGTGCCATCTGACTGAGACAATGCCTGTTTGGATAAACTAATTGGTGCGAGAGAACCCGTGAAATTTTTGTTGTTTTTTAATCGCGTATAAGTCATATGCGTGAAAGTGTAGATCCAAGGCTCTACAAATATAAAAGCTTAAGAGGGCATACCACGGCCAAGAAATTTGATGAATAGATATTTAGCAAATCTATTGCTGTCTCTTGACCTCAAGCCTCTCCCCGTAGAGCGCAATAGGGACAACTGCAGCTCGGATCGATTATACTTACGAAAAGTAGACAAAATCATCGTCTCGTACTTTTCTGTTTCCTCATTCAAAACTAGGCCGATTTCTTAATTTTTTTAATTAATAGTTGTGAAAAGGATTGAACTATGCTTCTGTCATTTATTTTTGTGTTATAAACTCGTGAAATTTGTTTGATATACGTCTGAACATGGCGGTAGAAAAAAACAATTTATGGGATATTTAACGGCTCATATTTATTATAGGAGTTAACTTATAAGAAAAAATTAATGATATAAGCATGCCAATAGAAGAGAAAAATTTTATTTTAAAAAATTACAGGTCTAGCAGTATTTATCCAGGGAGGAAACACAAGAATACGTTTGTATGGACAAAACGCTGACCATGACCCCTCTTAAATTTCCACGTAGAAAAAGTTCTCTTATCATTATCATCAAACTTTTACTACAGACAAGAGCACTGATAGACCTTTCCCTCTACTCAACACAATTTTCGGATTAGTCTCTTGCCTCTGCCGTAAGCCGTAATGCGTTCCGTAAAAACGTTTGGGTGCCTACTGCCGTTGGGTGTATAAGAGCGCGCATTTCTTATTTTGTTTAAGGGTCCTGTATACCCTCTGCAGCTCTCTCGCTCGCACATTTTCACATTATTGAAGATATAAAATCAATGAGTGTGAATTTCCAAAAAGTAACAAAATCATGTCATGGTGTCTATCGTAACATTACAAACAAAGAAATTGTCAATTTGATATATTTTAATTTGACACAGTAAAATGGTAACAAGTGATTTTAATTTTATTCCGTCAAATTACAAGATCGAAGCTAACATTTCTTTGTTTGTAATGTTACGATACACACCATGACATGATTTTGTTACTTTTTGGAAATTCACACTCATTGATTTTATATCTTCAATAATGTGAAAATGTGCGAGCGAGAGAGCTACAGAGGGTATACAGGACCCTGAGAGTTGGATACTCCGTCTTAATCAAACCTGGGTATGCCCGTTTTTGACTCAATCAAACCTGGGTAGTATCACACAAATCATCAGCCTGTAAGCGTCCACTGCTGAACAAAGGCCTCCCTCGTAAAGAGGGGTATCGCCATATTCCCCACGCTTGCCAGGCGGCTTGGGGATCGCAGTATGGTCACTGTGTACTAATAGAACGCTGCTGCCCATCCTCCGGTTGTTCTGGTCGCATTTTTAGGACATACTCTGGTCCTGGGTCATAGCCTGGGTAGTATACCTGTTTAATTAAAATAAAACGCGTCAAAAACAACGTCAGTTTCCATATTAAAATTTACAAGAATTGTTTGGTTATTCTGTCATCTTCCATAGAGCACCTTAATCTTAAAAATGTTTATCGGCACTTATCGCGTATTATTTTATTTAGGTTAAAACATGTGTTTAAATCGCGATAGTTTAAAAGTTAGTTAAAAAAATAGTTTACCTAAAACCTACCTAGATGTAAAACCTTTTTACATCTCCCATAATCAGTATTCAGGAGGTAAACGATATCAACCCCTTCTCGTGGTATCGCGACCAAAATCAAAATAAATCGTAGCGTGACGTCAATAGGGTTACCATTTATCTACCTACGTGTACATGGTGGACACATAAAACTGTCCACGTCATCTGAACGAAAGACAAATGGTCGATTTGTTAGACATGGGGAAAATGGTGACGTTGTGGATTTTTGTTAGATTTATTGTAAAGTGCATTGGTTGTGTTAGAATCAGAAGCGACCTTCCGTTAGAATGGACTGTTAGTCAATCGAAATTTGCGGAATTTGATAATGATAGCATATAATTTTGGAGGCCAAGATACATCTTTTTGACTAATGTTTGTTATCAGTAAGTCCAGTCCAGTGACTTCACACAAGTATTGAGATACTTTTTTGATTAATATAAAATGTAATTATGTTCAATATTTGTGCTGTCTCAGTCAAACAATAAAACTAGAACTATTTCATTGGCAAAATGAATTGAAAATATTAGTGGACCTAACATTAGTCACGAGATCAAAACTCACAGATTTCTCTGGCTTAGAAATAACGGAAAAGGTCAAGCAAGTAAACGAAAAAAAATTGAAAAGATTGAAGATGTAGGGGCTGAGAACATCTCGAAATCTGAGAGAAGCGAGACGAAATCTCCCAGACCGCTAGCTCGCGTGGAAATAATGGATTTAGATCGAGCAACTAAACGCGTACCTGGGACAACTAAACGGTAGAAGCGCCCCGATATTGCTGGAAAGATCTGGAGAAGAAACTGCATACCCTAGACTTTCCTGTAGCAAGAGACTGCACAGGACTGTAATAAAGTCTGATAGTACCGGAAGCCAGGACTCACATGGTCGATGCCTTACACTAGTAAGTAATTAAAGGAGTCTATGTTCAGCAGTGGACTTCTTATGGCTGACTAAAAAAGACTGTACAACAAGAAATCACTTAACCGACACGTTCTTTAATAACTTTGAGAAGTAGAAATAAAATATCTCTAAAAATCAAACGTTATTAAGGCCCTCTTTTCCATTTTTAGAAATTTAGGTCATTCTATTAATTTCCATGGTTAGCTTAAAATTATAAAAATTACATTTCAAAATTGTTTTTTTTTAAATCTAGAAAACCGTAAAGACCGAAACACAATTAAGGACATTTTGCTCGATAGAAAACATTATGAAAGTAACACTAATTTGCGCTTTTGTCCCTGTTTTTTTTAAATAATTCAAATTTTATTTTCTGAATGATGTCTACGATATCTTAATATACAGATTTCATAATTATGGAGGAAACTGTGAAAGTACATTTTACATTACAGCTATACATTTCAAGGAATATGAGCAAAACCAGTAGCCAAACGTACGATTGTGTGTATAAGCGCCATGGCTTTGCTACAATAAATGCGACTATAATATACAATATATCAAGCCTTATGATATCTGTACCAACAAGCGTTGCTTAAAAGTGAGAAAACCTCGCCTTAAATGTAGAAAACTTCAACAACTCAACAAAATACGAAGAATTTTTCTCTAATTGAAGCCAGTGGTACGTTTTAAAAGTTTGCAAACAAACGGAAGTATAACAAGATAGGAAATCTCAAAGAAAATCGTCGATACGGCGAGTTGCGCACGTTTTGAAGCACTCTAAAAATGCCCGTATTTACCTTTGGAATGGTTATAATAATACTCAACAAAGACATTCTGCAAGTTGAAATGTTTTTAAATGCACAAAGAAATAACTGGACCGAATTGATATTCTTTGAAGTGAGCAAAAAGCTTTAAGGCGAGGTTTTCCCACTTTTAAGCAACGCTTATTACTACAGATGACCATAATCCTTGGGTTATTGTATTAAAGTCGCATTTAGCGGAGCGAAATCATGGCGCTTACACACAGTCGTGCGTTTCGCTACTTCTATTTTTGGGGTTTTTCTCATATTTATCAAAAAGCTGTAATGTAAAATGTGCCTCGCTGGTTTCCTTCATAATTATGAAATTTATACATCAAGATATCACAGACATAATTTAATAAAATAGATAATTAAATGAATCCAAAAAAACAGGGATATAAGCGCAAATCAGTGCTAATTTGATATATTTTTATATCGAGCGAAATATGCTTAATCGTGTTTCGGTCTCATGGGTTACTTAGATAAAACATTCAATTTTGTTAGGACATCATTTTTATAATTTTAAGCTAACCATGGAGGTATGCACACTTAAACTAGAATGACCATAATTGCTAAAAGTCGGAAAAGAGCGTCTTAATGATAAACTAATTCTGAAAATATTTCTGAATTGAACTTGTGTCATTTTCTTGATCTAACGTGTATTCACAAGAAGTATAGACAGTATTTGGCGCCATCGAGAAAAAAACATGTCGCCTCATTGTATTACTTGACTAAACTTGAGTATTTTCAAGTTCACCTCGTTAAATCACTTTCCTACAGCACGTCCACGAAAACTCAATAAAAAGAATCCACCATTGTTACACATGAACACTCGAAAATAAAGTTTTTAGGAAGATTATACAATGAGACGAAAATTATATTTTCACGTTGTTTAGCGGTCAATACACTTATATAGCAAAAGTGCAGCACTACGTTTATTACTTGTTATATGTTTGTCCCTCTTTGAATCAACCTCCTAGGTAGCGACAGAAACCTCCTTCGACTTGCATGATTTTTTGGGGTGCTTCAAGGAGTTATTTAAAAATAAAAAAGAAGAAGAATAAGATAATAAATAAATAATAAATAAATATTCGGGACATTTTTGCACACACGGTCATCTGACCCCAAACTAAGCAAAGCTTGTGATATGGCTGCGAGAGACTGATATATATACATATATATGTAGGTTTAAATACATACCTAAATAGATACCCAGATATAGAACAAACACAAATGTTCATCACACAAATGTTTGTCCTAGGTGGGAATCGAACCCACGCCCCCAAGCTCAGAAGGCAGGTTCACTACCAACTCGACCAACGGGCTATCTAAGATACAATTATCTTTATGTTTACGCGGGTGAAACCGCGGGGCGCATCTATAGGTATACGGGGTGTAAGGGGAACACTCTCGAAGCCAAAAGAAGGTAATAGTACTCATCATTATGAACAACTTTTACTATGGGACCAGCCCTGAAATCGCGAAAAAAATATCAGCTGTTCTATAGAAAACGGTCATTGACACCCGACAAAATGTATGGAACAGCTGATATTTTTTTCGCGATTTCAGGCTTGGTCCTATAGTAAAAGTTGTTCATAATGATGAGTACAATTACCTTCTTTTGGTTTTGAGAGTGTTCCCCTTACACCCTGTATAGAAGATTAATAAACAATTATTATTCTAACCAAGTGTACTCTACTTTCACGTCTACCTTAGCCCAGTAGAGCAGTGTACCGTAGAGCAAACAATTAGCCTTAGCTCGAATAACTTAGGCATAGCTCGGAAGACGACGTACCGCTGAATGTAGCCGGACTGGATGCCGAGCGGTCAACTAAACGTTTGGCCTAAGTTTTAAGCAGTTTCATTTGCTGCAACTAAATGAGACAATTTCTTTTGTTTGAAAAATAGGCCCACCACAAACTAATACCGTATAGTAATGAAACTCATGTCGATTTGTTCCTCATAATCTCTAGATTTAGTGGTAATATTAGCTATATCCTATCAAACCGGAATATTGACAAAAGCCGATTACTATGGCCACTGTTGTAAAATATGGTCTATTTATTTTAGTATAAAAATTCCTAAGCATGCATCCTTTTTCGTATTAAAAAGGTTCCGTTCAAGTGACTTTATAAGAGAAATGAATGAATTGTGGCAAAAATCAAAACAACACATATTATTCTTTATATTATTATTCCGGTTTCATTTTTACCTTATCTTTCGTCCGAATGGTAAAAAAAAACGATGAATTTTATAGTGTTATACCCATTAATATACGGTAAATTCGGTGGGCTTAGGAAAAATTGTCTTCTTTGGAATGTCAATTTTAATGGTAACGCTTACTTGGGAGTTCCCGATATTTCGGTAGATACAGTACTGCTATAGTAATTTTTTTACTAATTCATTTTGTACAATTTATATGTATAAATACAGGGTTTTAAGGAAAGGGTATGCTAAGCCGAAAGGGGTTCGCTATACTCATCATTATGAACAACTTTTACTTTGGGAATACCACTGAAATCGCGAAAAAAATCAGCTGTTTCGTACATTTTGTCGAGTGTCAATGACCGTTTCCTATGGAACATCTGATATTTATTCGCGATTTCAGGGTTAGTCCTATAGTAAAAGCTGTTCATCATTATGAGTGCAATGACCTCCTTTCGGCTTAGCATACCCTTTCATTATAACCCTAGGCGATGTGTGTATGTATGTTCCCTATGAACTCCAAAACGGCTGGACCAATTTAGACAGTACTTTCACTGGCATATAGCTAATGATATAAGAAGTAATCCACGT
Source organism: Agriopis marginaria (assembly GCA_932305915.1). Lineage (NCBI taxonomy): Eukaryota > Metazoa > Arthropoda > Insecta > Lepidoptera > Geometridae > Agriopis > Agriopis marginaria. Next base: position 2,972,170 of record OW029919.1, read on the forward strand.
GAGTAAAACCGCGGGGTGCAGCTAGAAAAAGTATGTATAAAGAAAAATCAATGACATCCTAACTAAAAAAAAAACAATGTATCAAAAAATATGTACAGAGAAAAACTAATTAAATCCTAACTACTGAAACAAAACTAATCTATTAAACCGTTACCAGTGGTAATAGTTCCCAAAATACTGCCCCCATTACCACGTTGTTTTTATTACAGCAATGAACGTCTTCTAGCTGATGATGATGATTATTCCACCTCTAAGGTTGAAAAATTTGGGTATGAACCCCACTTAACTCGCTGAATATTTCGTCAAGTTTATTAGAAAAACATATTTGTCATCAATTAAAATTATAAATTGCTGTACCCATCCAATATTCCAACTATAGCCCGTTGGTCCAGTTAGTAGTGAACCTAAATTCTGAGCTTGGGGGCGTGGGTTCGATTCCCACCTAGGACAAACATTTATGTGATGAACATTTGTGTTTGTTCCATATCTGGTTGTTAATATCTATTTAAGTATGTATTTAAAACTATGTATGTATATCAGTCTCTGGCAGCCATATCACAAGCTTTGCTTAGTTTGGGGTCAGATGACCGTGTGTGCAAAAATGTCCTGAATATTATTATTAACTTAGACCAAGTCTACCTAAACATGGCGTCACGACGTGTTACCGACCATGTAAATGGCATGTCTGAGCGCATTCACGTCGACCTAGACTTGGCGAGATGATGACAGGCTCAGTGTGGCTAGACGGGCTTAGCTACCGACTAGTTTGAAAGGGATTGCCTTGTTACCTCAGAGAAGAAAACTAGTTTTGTGATCAATACTTTTTACTTAATAACTGGCCAAATGATAGAGTTCCGTTATAAAAGATAGTATTTTTCCCAGAGTAGGTACTTTAAAATTACGTAAGAATAAGAATGAGGCTTTTCGTAACAGCGTTTCGAACGAAACACTGTAGACTTAGCCAAATTTAAGAAATGTATCATTCCTACATAACTTTTTATGGTTTAGTTGAAGTGAAAAATACTTGGAAAACATTCTTTGTTTAGAGTCTATGCCTTAGACTATTTTATGACAAGGTATGACTTTTGAGCTAGAAATTGTTCTACAATTTTATTTATCGGAGTAATAGGTGTGCGTACATAAAAAAGGCAGTCATGGGGACTGCAGACAGAAATGAAAATTTAAAAATATTGTCGATGACGCTGCCACATTAGCATGTCGGTGACGCGAACCCATAATTTTGCCACTACAAAAATAGCTTAACGCGGTTAAACAAATTTCACTTAAAAAATACACACAAAATATGTACCTACCTACCGGATTGAGAATCTCCCTGACGTCTTTTTATTTTGTATTTATTTAATAATAGGCTTGCGTTTGACCGCCAAATCGGCTGATATAAAGCAATGATGCGGTCAACGGTGGAGCACGTTTGCCTAGAAGAAACCAATTCACTCGTAATTTGAAGACACCCAGATTGTAACTATCGGGGAACACCCATTCAGGCAGCGCATTCCACAGACTAGCAATTCGCATAATAAAAGTGTAACCAAAGCGCTTAGTACGGTTTTTCGGAATATCAACCATAAAGCGGTATCGATTTTTTGGGCCCTCTCTGGTAGTCTGATAGAAAGATAGGCAGGAGGGAATTGAACTAATTCAGTCTGTTCCTTATCTTATCAAGCCTGAACTGATTTTGGATTTTGGAAAATATGGAATAAAGCAGTGTATGGAATAATGCATTATAAAGAAAGACAAAGGATTATTTTTATTGCACCTACATGCAGATAACACCGCGACGGGTAGTTATTTATGAACATTGAACATATAGGCAGTTCATAAACAGTGAACTTAAACATCAACTTGGGTAACCTTTTTTGCTTTTTATGCCGGGTTAGACACAACGAGTATGCTACAAAGGGTGATTGTACTAGTTATGAACAACTATGGGACCAACCCTCATATCGTGACAAAAAGTCAACTGTTCCAAATTATTGAATGTTTTTACAGCAAATTGTTGTATTTAATATAGAAATAAGTTTTTTAATATTATTCCTATTTTTACTAGGAAATATATTTAGTTTAACAGTTTGTGAGATAAATGTTAGTGGGAATTGTACGTTTTTATTCTCAACTAGCGACCCGCCCGCCCGGCTTCGCACGGGTGTAATTTACGTGCGAAGCCGGGGCGGGTAGCTAGTAATATATATAAACCTTCCTTGAAATTGTATCTAGCTGATGGTGAAAACCGCATCAAAATCCGTTGCGTGGTTTAGGAGTTAGCGGCCATACAGACATACAGACAGACAGACAGACGCGGAAAGCGACTTCAATTTATACTATGTAGAGAAGAGATAGAAAAGAGAAGAGATAAATAATTTAAAATTTATTTTCGTGTCAATGACCTTTTGCTGATTATTCCATTTATTGATCATATATAATTAATTTATGAAAAAAATACGTTTTTTTTTCTTCCTTTGTTGGAGTTAGTCCTTGCTTCCCAAACTTAAGTTGTTTATATAATGAAGAGTTCAATAACCCCTTTCGGCTTAGCATGTCAGTTCTGGATAACCCTGTATTTCCTATCGCATGCCACCGTCCGATTCAAGCTCACAGTCTTTATGCATAAACATTTCTTTTTATTTTTCCTGCAATTCAGTAAGTGTTTCAGATCGTACGTTACGGTCATATCACAGAATATAGAGTACTTTGAAGGAAATATCAAGAATTACAGCTTATAAGGGACTTGGCGATACGTGGATAGGGAATTTAGTGTTTGTTTACACGTAAGCTGCGTCGGTTTTGTGTAGTGTTTTGTCACAGAATACCACAGTTTTAATTTGCGATGTTTTGTAGAAAAAAATGACTATTCAGAGCATTTTCATTTGAAAACTCAACCAAAATAATATATACTAGCTGCGCCCCGCGGTTTCACCCGTGTAGTGATGAAAAATAATGATGATGATGATGATGAAAAGTATTAATCTCAAAGTATCCATTTCTCTCTGTCATAGTATTTATATAGTCATCTCTATACTGGGTTACGCAGAATGGTGTACTGACTCGACAGGGGTCCATAGTAACCATGCATGAACAACTTTTACTGTGGGAGTAACTCTGAAACGCCAAAAAAAAACAGTTTTTCCATAGAAAACGGTCATTACACTCGACAGAATGTATGGAAAAGCCATCGATCTATATGTACTACGTACGGAAAAGCTGATATTTTTTTCGCGGTTTCAATGTTGGTGCCATAGTAAAAGTTGTTCACATATATAGTGATGGGTATTAGGCTGGTTTTACAGCTGTGTGGAAAATCCGGGTGGGTCGCCTGTACTAAGGGAGACAGGATCTACGCGGAGGCAAGTTCCGTACGGAACAAGCCGCGTCGCTGTGAAATGATGTTCTAGCGCCTCACGTACGTCTCCGCTCCGGGAGCCAGTACGGGAAACCCGCACGGGTCTCCCCCCGTATACCCTGTCCGCGTAACCCTGTATAGTCTACTCACATTCGACATCTAAAGTTATATGATTATTTAGGGGATATTTACCGTGGTAAGGTTGTGGAATGAGCTCCCGATATTCCGCTAGTCTTCCCGTGAAAATGGTGCATGTAACTGCGCCAAAATATCGGGAGCTCATTCCACAACCTTAACACGGTAAATATTCCGTAAATTATTATATAACTTTAGTGAACAATCGTGATAATTTAAAACAGTGTTCGACATCTATTCACACATTTAAGGGGCCTGTATATCCTCTGCGGCTCTCTCGCTCGCACATTTTCACATTATTGAAGATATAAAATCAATGAGTGTGAATTTCCAAAAACTAACAAAATCATGTCTTGTGTCTATTATAACATTACAAACAAAGAAATTGTCAATTTGATATATTTTAATTTGACACAGTAAAATGGTAACAAGTGATTTTTATTTCTCGTGTCATGTTATTCCGTCAAATTACAAGATATCGAAACAAACATTTCTATGTTTTTAATGTTACGATAGACATGATTTTGTTACTTTTTGGAAATTCACACTCATTGATTTTATATCTTCAATAATGTGAAAATGTGGGAGCGAGAGAGCTGCAGACGGGAACAGTTCCCTTAAAGCCTCCTTAACTTCATAAATTTTTCTTACTTCTCTGCATCGATCAGCCTCAAAAGAGCCTTTCAGTTCAAATTCCACAGTAATTATTCGCTTTCGATTTGATGAAGGGTCGACGTCCAATGTCGTCTGTCCTGTGGTACCATGAATTTATACATTGCCTCGGGCAGACGGTCCGATAATTTAATTATTGGAATGTTATTTGAATGCTTGGGTCAGACTGTACTAATTTGAGCTTGGGGTAGTTTATTGGGAGTGAAATTGTATGTTTATTGATAATAGTTTCGAGTAGGCTATTAATTAAACCGAATTCTTAAGATATGCGGTTGAAGTCGTTGTTTATGACTTTTGAATTCTAGAGTAAATTTTATCATATCTGTTGGTTTGGGGCTGAAGTTGAGAAAGAAGTTTTGGTAACATGTCGAAATACTTATTTACTATCCTCTTTTCACCAAGGACGGAGGGTATACTGGGTGACTGATTAGACAGTGGAAATATTCAGGGATATTATTAGACTCGTCTTTATGAACATCTTTTACTATGGGACCAACCATGAAAAAAAACAAGACAAGTGTGAGTAGGACTCGCATTCTGAGGGTTCCGTGGAAACGTAATAAATATGTATGTAGATCCATCCCGGGAATCGAGTCTTGAAGAAAAATGGTAAAAAGATTGAAATATTGAATGACAAACTTAACTTTCTAGTTGGCAAACAGGCTCCAATACATACCAACTACAAAATGTAAGTTTGTAATAGCAAAAACCATAATTTTTATGTGATGTAAATCAAATTGACAACTTTCGGTTTTTTTCCTTTATATGTGCTAAAGGCAGGTTCCATAGTAAAAGTTAGTCCGTAGAACAAATTTTACATGGGACCAAGAGGCCTACCAAAACCTCAAAATCATTCTTATAATAACCTTGCATTGAACTTTGTCTCGCTCTCTCGGCTAATGAGAGAGCAAGACAAAATTCAATGTAAGTTTTTTATGAATATATTTGAGGTTGCGGTAACCCTCCAACCCTGAAATCGTAAAAAAATATCAGCTGCTCCATAGAAAACAGTCATTCACACTCGACAAGATGTATTTTTCGTAGAATGAGTAGTTTATAGGTTGGTAACTTATTATGTTTATCACAGATTTTAACAGATGATGTTACCGGAATGAACAGGTGCTTGCTTGCGAAATTGTAATACATGTACATAAGTACTTATTTGTAAAGGTTAATTCATTAATATATAAAATAAAAATACACCCAGTATTTTTATTTTATATATTAATGAATTTGAAATTTATTTAAGTTTGCGCTATTGTGTCGTGAAGCTTAGTATCGATACAAGCAGCTTAGTTTTTAGATACTAATTTAGACCAATAATTATTACAATTATATGAAATAAATTTAAAAATGAAAAGGTTGGTCCCTTAAAAAATGTTCATAATTGTATACCGGACCCTTTCACGTAGCCCGTATAATTTAGATTAAAAACTTTTTGCGTCAGGGGTTAAAAATAAACTATGCTACCTGAATAGGAACCTACCTATTATGTGATTTCTGACGGGAATCACTTCGCCTGCCGACAGAGCGAGGGAAATCAGGTTACAGCCCAGTGCGCCTCATTTGGCATGGAAATTCTGGCTCTTTGCTATCGGACCGCTTCGGGCATGCTTCTGTGCATAGCGTTTTGAAACTAGAGCATAATGCGATGCAGTTTTTTAATGGTTTCGTTTTAGGTATATGTAGGTATTTCGTAACCTGAGTCCTAGGACACAAGACACACAGTCGACAGACTTACAGTCGAATTGAGAACCTCCTCCTTTTTTGAAGTAGGTTGAAGAAATAAACTACTTGACTTGAAGCTGAAATTTAGCACATAGACATGCCTAAAGGGAGTAAAAGAGATTTAATTATATATAGTCAATAAAGATGCACTCATTAGTATTTAAATTTATTACGTCTTGTTATTATGTCTTGTTATTACGCCTAAAAGAAAAAATAATAGTAAAAAAATATTTATATTTTAAAAAATGAGCAAATAAAGGCATGGTCGATTTAGTTCATGGTAAAAATATATCTATATAAAAAAGGGAGTAATAGATTTTGCCTAAAGGTCGAACTGGGGGGGGGGGGGGGGGGCAACATCTCATCATTATCATCATTTCAGCCATAGGACGTCCACTGCTGGACATAGGCCTCCCCCATCGATCTCCTAAAGGGCCGGCCAAAAGGGCAACATCTATTATGATATGATATTATCTGTACTATCTATACTAATATTATAAAGAGGAAAGATTTGATTGTTTGTTTGCATTGAATAGGCTCCGAAACTACTGAAACGATTTGAAAAATTCTTTCACTGACGGGAAGCTACACTATCCCCGGGTGACATAGGCTATAATCTATACCCGTGCGAAGCTGGAGCGGACCGCTAGTTATGATATAAATAAACAACAACAAAAATATTCAATAGATAGGTACCTACTTAAAAACTAATGCAATAATCTCCAAAATCCTGCTTATAACAAAATCAGTATACCATCGACATGTCCAACATAAGGCGTTTTTATATTGGATTAAAATAAGCAGATTACAGACCGAGGGCCGTAAGTTCGATTCTCGCGCGTGACATACATAATTGCTTATTGAATTATTTATACCAATAATCCTTAGAAGAAAATCTATAACAGATTCTGCTAAATCCATAATGGACAGTGTAAGGTCTGTAGGGTATACCTTTTGTAGGGTATAATAATGGGATAACCTTAGTAGGGTGTTGTATTTTAGGGTTCGCAGGATTACTGAAGATAGTGAATTTAATTGGAGGATTGTATTGATTGATTTGGACAGGTTTTTTGTGGGAAGGGGTGGCCACCCTTAAGCACGTGTTCACGTGCGGGCGCGGGTGTGGGCGCGAAATATCAAACAGATGGCCTACAATAAAAGCACGATGATGAAAGTAGCGGGCAAGCTCGCGATGCGCGCGGCGCGCTCGTGGCAATATCTAACTTATGGAGTTGTTTGTGTGCTCACGTCAACACGGTTGCCTGGAAGAGATCGCTTTAAGCGATAAGGCCGCCTATTAAAACCCTAGATAATATTTTTATAGTAATGTTTATGTTATTATTGTTTTGTGGTATTTTAATAAAGAGTCATTGTATTGTAACTATCGGCAAAACGCGCGATTCTTCACACCCGCGATTTCAACGTGAACATGCGCTGAAAGTAGATTTGACGCCGCCCTAATATTACTAAAGTTGTTTGGTAATTAAAACATTACCGACCAAGTTTTCTCGGATGTTTGCATGTTTTTTAGGTCTGACAGCTGAAATAACATTGTAAAAAGGTGAATAAAGGATTTTCTTTTAATGTCACTAGTATATTGGATACCAGCTATAACAGATTTTTTTGAATTTTTCTTTAATCATAAATTTAAAAATTATAAACTGCTTTGGTTTTAAAGTCCGTTACAAACCGTGCAACGTGGTTCTAATTGAAAAACACTGTAATTGCAAAACATTATGACGGAGTTAAAATATCCAATCATGAATGCAACTTAGTTGGCGCAATCATCGTAAAAAAGCATTTTCGATTGCTAATAAATTTTCTTTTACTACCGCCAATTATTTCCAAATTCAACCTTTAAGATTAAGGCTATATGGTTTAAAATCCAGCGCTATATTCCCGGCATACAGGGTGGTATAAAAAGTATGCAAATGTTTCTTTTCACACAGTCTTCAATGACGAACGTTTAATAAGGCCCAGTGGCGCCCTCGTTCTAATCTAGAGAGTTTGACGCGTGCCCGACACGTGTCAAATTTTGACCAATCAGGCGCTTTGTTTTGGTGATGACGTCATCGGTTGTGAAAAGTGATTTATCAGCTGGTATGGGAAGTCGATTTTCGAGCGATTTTCCAGCGAACGACAGAATATTAAGAATACTTTTTTTATTTTTTTATTTGCCCATTGGGCAGGCTAAAGCCTTCAAGGCCATACCGCCTATTCATCAGTCTCTTTATCTTATTTTTTTTACACCATATTTTTATTGTCTTAATAGCGCCTAACAAGTCATAGTCACAGTCAAAGTCAAGCTAAGTAAGTCACGGTCAAGTCAAACTCATGCCCCTGTAAAGTGGTGAAGACTTTACAAGAGGCTCCAATGGAGTTTTGGAAACAGCACGAAAAGACACGTTTCACCTCGTTCTATCACTTGCTTAAGAATATTACATTTAATACTTTGCCTTTTTTATTGAATTATGACATTCCTGTAATGATAGTTGTAATTTGAATAAATAATTAAAATAAAATACCTTACCAAATTTCTGTTTGGCGTTTTCTATGTTGTTGCAAAACGATCGACCTTAATTTTTTTGTGTTTTATTTGCACGTAATACACACGCCAGTATAGTGCACCTTTAACCGCCAACTTAACTTTAATCTACGCTTTAGGCATTATCATCAGTCCGCTAGTAGGTATTTTCCAACCAAAGTCACGTGCTGCCACCAATATGCCTTTATTAACAACGTCGCGTTGGTCAGCAGGAATAGTAACTTAACTAAGAGAGGAAATAGGGGTTTTATTCCGTTCTTTATCTTTTAGGGGGAATTGGTATTTTGCTGAAAACATTTTAAGTTTATGGCCCCTGTATTGATTGCAAAGATTCAGAAACTTATTCCACCCTCCCTTTTTTACTACAGGACAAGTAGAAGGACTGCACACTACCATCCATTCCTCGTGAAAATACCAAACATTCGTATTCAACGATTTGGTTCGTCATTTATGATACGTACTGCCCAAGAATCCTCCTTTTTGCTGAGAACTACAATCTAGGCATCTTCAAGGCCAGAGTGAATAGATTGTTTAGTGTTCCATCCTAGGCCACACCGTCGCTTACCATCAGGCGAGTTGGTGACCAAACGTAGATCTATACTATATCCTACTAATATTATAAACGCGAAAGTATGTATGGATGTATAGATGTATGGATGTTTGTTCCTCTTTCACGCTGCAACGGAACAACGGATCAAACTGATTTTTTGCATGGGTATAGCTCAAGATCCAGAGAGTGACATAAGCTACTTTTCATCATCATCATCACCATTTTTCATCACTACGCGGGTGAAACCGCGGGGCGCAGCTAGTATAAAGTATAAAAAAAATTGTGCACAAAACACTTCAACAACTTGACAAAATAAATATTAAATAGGTAGTAAGTAACATGCTTTAGTGATCTATACTAATATTATAAAGCGGAAAGATTTGTTTGTTTGTTTGCATTGAATAGACTCAGAAAATACTGAACCGATTTGAAAAAATTTTTCACTGTTGGGAAGCTACACTATCCCCGGGTGACATAGGCTATAATCTATACCCATGCGAAGCCGGGGCGGACTGCTAGTGTTTATATAAAGCAGGTACTTAATAGTCAAAGCTAAACAACGAGTAGGTACAACAAACAAGGTACCGGAAGCGCAAACTGGTCTACATACATTTACATCTACTGATTTGCAATATCGAGCAAATATTTGGTAACACTATTTATTTGTGTACCCTAGCTCACCCCAGTATAGGCAGAGAGCCCCTCTATGAAGTACAGTCGCATGATAAGTGCATATGAAATTTATGTTTTTAAGTTTGACAGTAATTATTGACCATTAGGAAAATAAGATCAAGTTATAAAACCATAGAAATAAAATCTTGATATTATATTTGAAATTAGATCTACTTTGAAATCGATTAAACTTTCACAGCTTCTTTAGACAAGGCAGAAAGTTGCATTATTTTAATAATCTTTATTTAAAGTGCTTTGCATTTGTATTTGTAAGTATAAAACATCCTATAGGCTGAATCTCAGTCCTGAACCTCATTTGACATCGGTATATTTACCATTCCGATGTATTAAATTATAACTAAAATGAAAGACGGGCCCAGTAGAAGCGCATTTTTGAAGACTACAAAATGAGAGCCGGCGCTCACTTCGTTTCAGTCAGTCTCTAGCCGTATGAAGAGCAACACGAGTCTATTGTTACGTGATAACGAAACATCTGACAAAATTATGCATTCGTATGCTTACCCGAAGTGTAAATACACAAATTAAACCAGTATCAATTTTTTGTAACAATCATACTGTAAATTTTTATAATTAGATGTTGAAGTATATGTCCGATGGTTTTGACTCGTTTTTACTGAGCAATTTCAATGGTTTGGTCCATTCATTTTATTTTGGTCGAAGACTATTCTCTGATATTTAAAGGAAAATAATCGATTAGCGGAAACACTGATTATTTACAATAAATACCCGGCCTAGCTATAACAACAAAAAACTGAATTATATAAAAAAAAACCGCCATAGGTGAAACGTATCTCACTGCGAAGAAGAATAAGCATCTACCTGCTTCATTACTTAAAATTAAATTATGATAAAGTTCTTATTGCTATTTTGTACTTGAATGTACAATTTAAACCCTAACGCCCAAAGCAAACGATACGAACAAGACTGTCGACGATGTTTGTTAAAGAATTAGTGAAGATGCAAGCAACTTTTTCTCAACACAAATAAAGGAGAGATGAAAAGAATCGAAAAATCAAGGTTCAAAAAAAACTTATCTCCCTTTGTGAGATTTGAGAACAAAATGATGTCAAATTTCCTAGACATTATATTCGACTGCATTCGACACGATTTTTCTTTCTTCTAGTATATTTACATATTGTAGCTGAGTTCCAGGCTTCCGCTCCACACAGATTTTTAGAGTAGATATCAAAATAGCAAAAAGAAAACCCGACGTCTCACTCGGCAGCAAAAGCAGGTTCAACCCTAGTTTACCTATTCGAATATACCATATCTTTTTAGTGTTCTGGGTTAATTTATGGGAGGGTTGTTATATTAAATCGCGTCGAAAGAAGTTCTTCATATAATAGTGATCGAACTTCACATTGGGTAAGTTCATTTGGATATTCGCCAAAGAACCAGAGTCACCGACATAGCTGTTAAAATTTGCAAGTTGAAGTGGCAATGGGCAGGCCACATCGCTCGAAGAACCGATAACCGATGGGGAAGAAAGGTTCTTGAGTGGAGACCACGAACCGGAAGACGCAGCGTAGGTAGGCCTCCCACTAGATGGACCGACGACATAGTGAGAGTCGCTGGCATCCAGTGGATGCAAAAGGCTGGCTGTCGTTCAGTGTGGAGGTTAAAAGGGGAGGCCTATGTTCAGCAGTGGACGTCTTCTGGCTGATGATGATGATGATGAAGTTCATTTGATCACTAATTATAAAACAAGGCCGTAACTACTAAACTAACTACAAACAACTCAACACATCGATCAAAACAGTAAATAAACAGAAACAACCATTAAAATCCGAATATAATGACACAAATCATTTTAATAGCCGCCACGAAGCTAATATCCTTTAGATTAAGCCGGAAAAAGCTTGAAAAAGTTAAAAATATCGTCGCAATGCCGAAAGCTCCAGCTTCAGTGGAAATGACAGTGATAGATGATGAAGACCGTCAAATGGAGATGAGATGGAGTGCTATTTTAATATAATAATAAACAGAAGTGGCTCTTGATGTGTCAGCGAGGTTAAAAGACTGAGTTTCGTAAATGTCTTAATTTGATTTATGTATTTTTTTAGTATTCTGCTCTAGCATGATGCTAATGTTATATTAAGAGCAGCATAGTGATAGCAGATGTTAATGTTATATTATGAACGATTGTGATGATAACATTCGCCTAGAAAATAATGATACGTATTTATTGTAAAATAATCTACATTTCATTTGGCTTCAATATATATTGTATACCTACAAATTCTATTATTATTATATATATATTTTTAGTATTTTGTGTAATATGTTTTATGTTTAGGTTTGAATATTTGTAAAATTACTTTATCGTTTGTTTTTATATGTATTATATTGTGTATTATGTTTTTATGTGTGTTACATTGCACATCTGCTGTCTGACGTGCGTGACGTCACCTGTCGGTTCCAACGGAAGACCAGCGCTGGTTGTTCATAACCAACATTACGCTGAGTTGGCACCGGCTTGTGACATAAACTATTTTTTTTATTGTGTTTAACTCGTAATGTCCTTATATCTTTGTTTCTGTTATAAATAAATATTTTTCTTTCTTTCTTTTTCTAAAAGCTGACGGCTCTAAGAACATGGAATATGTCTACAGAGTGAATAAATTTTGAATTTGATTTTGAATTTGAGCACCTGTTAGGATCGCTCAGCATCGCATTGTTAAGTAAAATAGAAAATTCATTTGAAAAAAAAAACCAGCCCGCTTTTTTGGTGCATTATATTTCGCAAACAGAAGTACTGACTTTTTTTCTTTTTATAATGCCATAGGTGGCTAACAAGCAGACGGGCTGCCTAATGGTAAGCAGTCACCGTCGCCTATGGATACTTGTAACACCAGAGGCGTCTCAAATACGTTGCCGACCCTTTAGGACTCGATTAACTCTTTTCTTGAAGAGATGTTGGAGCTTCTCGGAAATATCGTGGAAGGTAACTCATTCCACATTTTGCAGGTGTGAGGTAAGAAGGATCGTGTGAATCACACAGTGTGCGAAAAGGCCTGAATAAAAATAATACTAAGCCAAAATCTTACAAACCTTACTAACATATTTAAAAAAAATAGTTTCTTATAGATGCTGTTTTTATCAGAACGATAAAGTTCAAAACTATATCCTTAACCTTTCACAGCTTTCTGCGCATTTAAAAACACGCTCAAATCGAAACTAGTTTCCTCATTCCAAAAGTAGCCAATACATCCAACATTAAAGTATATTTCCAATTAAACAACTTTCAACTCTATAACCACCTTTTAGAGCAGATATTTAAAAGTTTTTCATGTAAAATCTATGCCTGAACAGGAGCGATCTAAAATTCTTGGTAATGTTGGATCCTATCACGTTGAGATAAAGTATAATTTGTTGATATCCTGTTTTGCCGTTGAAACTGTTCATCGCAACTACGTTCGTTGATTGATCTCCGGCACAGAAATGAGCTTTAAATTACTAGTTTCCGTTGGTTATAGAGATGTCTCGCGTTCGGTTACATTTGGGCTGGCAATTTACAAAACCGAGTTCTTGTTTGCCTCTGATTAGGCTAATTTGCCGCGTGCCAGAAATTGAGGATCAAAACTCTGTCAATATGACTTTTAATGCATGCATTAAGAGCAACAAAAAAATTACTTTGATGATATAGCTCCTTCTATGACTCGACTAAATTTTTTTTTACCGTGACTTATTTATTCGTCGTATCTCTGTTTTGACAAATCTATGACACAATTATGCCATATTTACCTACTATAAATTAAAAGTACAAAATACTCGAGATTCGTTGTATCTCTGTTTTGACAAATATATGACACAATTAGCCCATTTTTACTATAAATTAAAAACACAAAAAACGTACTTGAGATTCTTTTTATCGCAGTTCTGACAAAACTATGATATAATTATGCCATTTATACTACAAATCAAAAGTACAAAATACTCAAGATTCGTAAAAAGCTACCATTGATCATTAACTCAAAATCACGGTTGTTCACTACAGATATATGATTATGAAGGGGATATTTACCATGATAAGGTTGCGGAAAGACATTATAATGGTAAATATCACGTTAATAATCATATTATAACTGTAATAACTCGAAATGTTCAATTGACGAGGTTTGAAATAAAAATAAATATATTTATTCCTTCACTGGACTCGACTTAAGAACGTCTCCCTTCTGTCATCGGTCTATAAAACTGTTAATAACTACCTAAACATTCTACCAAATATTCAACACAGCTAGAAATAAATTCTTTTTAATACCAAAAGAAAACGCCAGTAACATAAATAAACTCTTGTTTACCCACACGATTACAAAAGTGCTTTACCAAGTTTACCAGTAAGCACAAACATTTGCCAAGCTCAAGGGCATGTCACATTGCCGCCCCCAACTTGCTGTCACCTGTCAAACTGACAGCTGACAGGTGTGAAGTTTGTGTTGGAAGTGTTCAGACGTTTATGGAGTGTCGGTTACAAGGGGAGCTTTGCGAGTCTATTTGGGATGTGGATTTTCTTTCCATCTGCTAAGATGCCGCAGATTCTAATTCATTGTTTATTCTTGTTAGGTAAGTTTTTTTTTTTAACATTATTATGAATTTAAGCTCTGGGGAACTCACAACTGTTTTAATACTTCAAAAAAACCACGTGAGCATTAAAAAAAAAACTTTATCGTATGATTTTTGTTATTTGCATGTGTTTGACCTCTCCTGTTAAGTTTTGACAACAGCTTGTCCTCAAAGGTAGGCAACGCACTAACCTGACAATGTCCCGGGTATTAAAGGGGTCAAATAGTACATTGTTATCCGAGGGATGAAAGTAACTTATTTAGTCCAGAGACGGGGTTTCCTCGCTACGCTCGGGCGCCAATAGTTCGAGGGAATAAATAAGTCTTTAACGCCGAGGTAAACACTGTGCTTTTCATTACGAATACAAGGAAACTAAAATTGACCGTTTGTCCGTTGAGACCACTCTCTCGTTTTTTCATAATATTTATAGTCATTTGTACCACAGATGTAGTTATATAAATAAATAGGCAATTCAAAATATAAAGTGGGTAGTTTATGTGCGTGTTTGTGTCTTATCTATACTAATATTATAAAGAGGAAAGATTTGTATGTATGTATGTTTGTAACTCAAAAAGTACTGGATTGATTTTAAAAATTCTTTTACCATTTGAATGCTACATTATCACTGATTAATATAGGCTTTTTTAATAGGCTATATAACTATACTCGTGCGGAGCCGGGGCGGACCGCTAGTTGTAAATATGACAAAACATCAACAACATGTAGCAATATGTAGCAAGTACTGTTCTTTATCGATCGTCAAATTCGATAAAATGCCATAGAATCGATCATAGCGAGAACTTATCAATTGGCATTTTATCGAATTTGACGATCTCAACTGTCAAATTCGACGATCGATAAAGAACGATACTTGCACTGCAGTTTTGTCATAATTTGCTTTTATAGTTAGCAATAGACGTTTAAAAAAAACATGTAACGACAGTTCCCAACTAATCTGCCATCTCCGCGGACGGAAACGTACGAAAATAACCGTAACGGAACGTTTTCCTTTCCTTTTTTCTATCTTTATCGTTTTTAATGGGAAAGAACGAGACGACATCTCGCGGATGATTTAATGCGATAATTTGGCTATATTTATACACTATTTTCTAGTTTAAATCAAACTTTACAACTGTTTGTGGGTGTTAATACCTATTAAAACGTTTATTTATAGTTATATTATGCTTAAAAGTTTCCTTCTTGTAGTTTAAGTGTTGTTCTATAGTATTTTAGGTAACGAGAATGGAATATATATTTTAAAAACTCAACAAATGAATCGTTATTTGGTATCAAGCGACCATTTCCCATTTTTTTTCGCGGAGAAGTCCACCTTTGACCACCAAAGGCCAGAGTGAATAGACATCGTCTAAGTCTGCGTGCTTCATATTCGACTACATCTTCGCTTGCCAACAAGCGAGTTGGTAGTCAAACGCGGACTTAGTCGCGATAAAAAAAACACACCACACCACACCATCAGCCATTAAATGTCCACTGCTGAACAAGGCCTCCCTCTTAGAGAGGGGTGTTGCCATAATCCCCACGCTTGGCAGGCGGCTTGGAGATCGCAGTACGTTCACCGTGTACTAACAGGACGCTGCTGCCCATACTATAAAAAAAACAACCTACTACTAATATAAGCTTATAGTTAGATACTACAAATACAAAGGTAAATTTCTGTCTCTGTATCAGTTTGACCTTTTCACGGTCAAAAGTCTGAACCGGTTATGATCAAATTTCATAAAGAAATAGTGTGTACAATAAAGTCGACTATAGCTACAGACACAAGTACTTTTTATACTGAAAAAAAAAATACCATTGCCAGCTTCTTGTTTTCATGTGAGCAAACTTTTCTTCATACTTTTTCCTATCCCAACAAGATTAGGGTTACCAACCGTCCCGACATGTCCGGATTTCAGACTTCTGTCCGGACTTTTTCCGGCTTTATAATTTGTCCGGTTTTCTGGCGATAGTATCTGTAAAACGTGCGCTACGCGGTGCGTGGGATGTGTTTGTAAATTTTCCTTTTATTATAACGATGGGATTCTTTTGAAATGTTTGGCCTTTTTTACCAACTTCAAGAAAGGCCACGAAAGGCAAGGTCCAGAAAGGGAATTAATTTTTTACGTTTGTTACCTCATAACTCCGTTATAAATGAAACAATTTGATAATTCTTTTTTTATTTATTTGAAAGTAAAGATTTCATATTATACTTGAAAGGATATATTTTCAAATTGGTCCTTTTTCGGTTAATTTCGGCAAAATAGGTTCAGTATTAGATTTAAATTAAAAAAAATGAAAAATCTGTTACTTGGATGACAGTATTTTAAACTCGTTTTTAAATATATAATTATATCACAACTTTTCGAATTTGGTAACCCTAAACACGATGCTTTATAGTAAAAGCATCTCAATAAAAACAATCAGTTCCAAATAAGTTTCAAACGTAAGTAACGCGGGACAAACAAGCTCTCAACGGTACATTTAAGAGAGTGTTTACTTCGGTGTTCGGACGTTGCTATTTGAGGCATTAATTCCCGGCTGCTCCAGGAATAGTGTCCTGGGAAACGCTGCTATGGAAGTATTTATGGACGAACCTAAATAAAGGATAAGTGTTGTATATTTGTATAGGTTAATGCGTTCCTAAATCATTGATTCACAATTCACTGAATATTAAGCTTCAACATTGAGCGTTTCAAAAAGGGTCTCTACAACTCCACAGCCTGGCAAAGCATGGCTAACACCGCTAGTGCTGTTGGTGGTTACCTCTTACTATCACGCGTACCTACTGTCTGTTTGTTAGTCGCTTGTTAACTTTTAACTTGTGGAAGACTATTTCAACTACATTCATTCGTGTTTAATTAACTCGCGAAATTTTAACCAAATCCAAACTAATAAAGATAATAAAACAAAACACGGAAAAACTAACAATAATTTTTAAAACACCTCCCCGTTGTTTTTCGATCAAAAGAGAATCCCCTACGTTTTTTTTTCACTGATTCCATAGACACCTAAACCTTTTTCGTAAACCGCTGGGTTTACCATAGACTGCAGTTCTTCTAGGTGTTGCCAACACTTCAAGTATAAAGCTATTAATAAAAAAAGCACTTTATAAAAAAACATGCTTTTAGGCGTCCGCCATATTGAATTCAGGGCGACGTCATTTTATTATTCGTATTTTTTCAGCAAATCGCCGCCATCTTTGGTCGTCTGCCATATTGGATTTAGATTTAAGGTCACTTAGCTACCATGCATTTTCATCCAAACTAAACGTTTATGCAAAATTTCACCTCAATCGGGATAACTGTTTTAAAATTCAGTAACAACATTTTACCCTTACCAAAAAGCCAAGTAAAGAAATAAATAAAAGCGTGTATGTACAGTAATACAGTAAGTAATATTGTAATACGTATTCTGGTTTTTTATTTAACATAGATTTAAAATTTATTTACACGAAAAATATTTAAAACACAGATATTTAAAACCTAAACCTAATACTACCAAACATTTAAAAAAAACAACAAATTAAAACCTAACTATCATTCTATTAAACCGCTACCAGTGGGAACTGCTCCCAAAATGCTGGCCCCATTACCACGTTGTATGGCGATGCTCACCCTTTGAGCAAAGTAGAGGCCGGCATTTTGGTCACGAGTTGCATCTACCAGACGTGAAGACAAATCTTTGAAAATTTTCGTATTCTGTTGGTTAAGTAAGTGAATATTAGCTAGTATTTAGTAGATAAAAGAAACCAACATATTTTTTCTTAATTAATTCCAAATTCACTTAACTCATGTATAAGTTGTGATTAGCTTCTGTACACATCGATTAACTAAAGTTAGTGTACGTACATAAAGTGAATTTATTAACATCCGCGCAAAGTAAACGCTCGGTAACAGTTTGGTAGGTTACCTGCGTTTAGTTTAGCCACGATGTCTGCAATGCGGTACAAGTTACAAGCGTTTACTTGGCAGTGTTGCCAATACTTCTATTTGATTAGGTTACGAAGCACGTATTTACTGAGGGAATCTACGTAGATACCGTACAAGCCGTGCCGTACCGCAAATCCCACCTGTAATTATATTTATAAACCTATTATCTATAATATATGCGCTGCCTGAATGGGTGTTCCCCGATAGATACAATCTGGGTGTCTTCAAATCACGAGTGAATCGGTTTCTTCTAGGCAAGCGTGCTCCACCGTAGACCGCATCTTGGCGGTCAAGCGCAAGCCTATTATTTATTTAAAAAAAAAACGAAAAAAAAAACTAATATTATAAATGTTTTAAATGTTTATCGGGACTTATCACGTATTATTTAATATAGGTAAAAAAAAATATGTACCTTTCGCTCGACGTTTCGACCATGTTACAATGGCCGTGGTCACGAGCTGACTGAAAACTGCGTGTGAGTCCGGCGAGAAGAGCGGGTGTTTTGTTCAAACATGTGTTCAAATCGCGAAAGTTTAAAAATTACTAATATTATAAAGACGAAAGATTTGATTGTTTATTTGTTTGCATTAAATAGGCTCCGAAACTACAGAACCGATTTGAAAAATTATTTCACTATTGGAAATCTACACTATCCCCGGGTCACATGGGTTATATTATATTTTCCAATAAAAATATGGATCCTTACTAAAACACCAATAATGTAACCCAAGGTGGAAAAAAAAAGATTTACACCCGTGCGAAGCCGGAGTGCGTTGCTAGTATTATGTAAATCTATATACATATATAAAAATGAATCCCTGTGTTATAAAGAGTTTACACTGTATATAAAAATGAATACCTTGGTTACTCCATAACATGAGAACGACTTTACCGATTCATTCATCTTTTTTTTAAATTTTCTAATACTTTGTAGTAGGTACTTACGGAAAGCAAAACTAAGAAAAATGCGCAGAAAATTGGAAAATTTCATTAAACTTAACGACGATTTAAACTTTGCGCGTTTGACAGGTCTAAGACAGGACAACGTCTGTCGGGTCAGCTAGTAAATAATAAAATACAATACACAAAGATAATATAGACCGGGTTATAAGGAAAGAATACTAGTTGAAAGTTTTAATGAAATCGGTTAGTAAAATTACCAAATTAAAACTTCAAATTATTTATAATTTAAAAATATAAATATATTTTTCTTTGAATTTGAACTTTGCCTTCACATTTACAGTGCTTAAATCCTTATACAGTGTTATAAGGAAAGGGTTATACTAAGCCGCAATGAGTTCGTTATTATCATTAAAAACTTTTACTATGACACTAACCCTGAAATTGCGAAAAAAATATCAGTTTTTCCATACACTTTGTCAAGTGTGAGTAACCGTTTTGTATCGATATTAGAGCCACAAAAGTTGGTCTTATCGCTAAACGCGATCTCTTCCAGACAACCATTGGATGAATTATATTTCTTATGACGTATGGACGGTGGTGCAGAATGCGTTTAATATAATTATCTATACTAATATTATAAAGAGGAAAGATTTGATTGTTTGTTTGTTTGCATTGAATAGGCTCCGAAACTACAGAACCGATTTGAAAAATTCTTTCACTGTTGGGATGCTGCACTATCCCCGGTTGACATAGGCTATATATCCCGCCTTCGCCCGTGCGAAGCAGGGGCGGCCTACTAGTGTACTATAAATATGGATATTATAGTATAGATACGAACTTTTTTTGTCGGAAAATGTAGGACAAATTAGAAAACCTTAGATAAAATCTGCTGCTTAGCTGTCTTTGCTGGTTAGGTGTGTATCTCTTCTCTATCTTCTCTATATCTATCTACATAGTATAAATTGAAGTCGTTTTCTGCGTCTGTCTGTCTGTATGTCTGTATGGACGCTAACTCCTCCTAAACCACGCAGCGGATTTTGATGCGGTTTTCACCATCAGTTAGATACATTTTCACGGAAGGTTTATATATGTAACTAGTGACCCGCCCTGGCTTCGCGGGTAAATTACACTCGTGCGAAGCCGGGCGGGCGGATCGCTAGTATAAATATATAATATAATAATTTTACTGTACACACTGATATCTTGTACCTAACACCATTTTAGTCAGAGTTTCTTCGTGGCCTTAAGTTTGATGAAGTTTTAATTGAAAATTAGTCTTGGCCGTATCTCCTTGGCTTCAGTTCATTTGGTCCCGGTAGACCGGGAAATGAACCGAAGTTTGTTATCGGCCTCGCGAAATAACCACCTGGGGTGTACTTAGGAAAGGTTGCCGAAAAAAGGAAAATTAAATTTGGGAATTGTCCGAAAGGAGTTCAGCTAGAGTCTTTGAGAGTTAACCTAAAAAGAACTACTTGTTTTGGTATATTATTGACTAGTAGGCCGCCCCTGCTTCGCACGAAGCCGGGATATATAGCCTATGTCAACCGGGGATAGTGCAGCATCCCAACAATGAAATAGTTTTTCAAATCGGTTCAGTAGTTTCGGAGCCTATTCAATGCAAACAAACAAACAAACAATCAATCAAATCTTTCCTCTTTATAATATTAGTATAGATAGTATAGATTATGTAAAAGAGTTGACAATTAAAGCAATCTTTTAGGTTACGCGTGCCATGTTCGACCACACATTTTCAAATCTCTTATTTTAAGTAGAGATAGGTCTTACACCAACTTACACTTGATATATCGTAACCACAAAATACCTATCTTATAGATATCGTCTTCTCTTAGAAGAAATTATTTATCAAAAACTGACTACCATCTGTCCCGGTAACAGGTTCTATTATACTACGTAGTAGTACAATAGTACTAATATATTCTACGTAGTATTCCGGTATGTCCCCCTGCTCTGTCCTCTTGGGGAGACAAACAGGGGGGGAAAGTTCGGTTTGTCCCCCCAAGAGGACAGAGCAGGGGGACATACCGGAATAATCCTTTTTTTCGTGGCTAATAAATACTTACTTAAGACCCGATTGCACTTTGATTAGTGCGAGTGCAAGTGATTATTGATTAGTAATTTTGCGAGTGATTAAAGTAAACACCATCACTAATCAGTTATGGTCTAAATGTGTATAGTTATAATCACTAAGCATGTGCATTAATCACTCGCACTATTCACTAATCAAAGTGCAAAGGCTCGGGCCTATAGAAAAGTCTTTATTGCTCAAACTATCAATTACGATCATAAGCAACGATCTATTACTATTACTATGACAAAACGTCATAAAATAAACGGTCTTTTACTAAAATATATATTTCATTAACAATTTGGAATCAAAAAACAAAGTTTAAACAATCTAAAACCGATTTCACCCCGTCAAAGCTCGAACGCACGTGCGCCCGACATATTATCTGATACGTCGCGTTGACATCAGAAGTGGACTTGCCTGAAATTGGATTTTTATCCTACCCTCCGATAGCGCACGTCAGCGATGCGCGACGCATCGGCGAGCGCCGTTGGACGTACATTGTTTAAACAATAAAAAGCGCTGTAAAGCGCTTTAAAGCGCTTTTATGCGGGTTGTAACTTTTCCAGTTATTTTAATTTAAAAACCAAACTTATCAATCGACTTTGTTGAAAGAAGACAATTTTTTCTAGGCCCACCGAATTTACTGTATATTGATGGGTATAACACTATAAAATTCCTCGTTTTTTTTTTGTACCATTCGGACGAAAGATAAGGTAAAAATAAAACCGGAACAATAATATTGTAAAAAATAATATGTGCTGTTTTAATTTTTGCCACAATTTCAATTTCCCTTATAAAGTCACTTGACCGGAACGTTTTTAATACGAAAAAGAATGCATGCTTTAGGAATTTTTATACAAAAATAAATAGACCATATTTTACAACAGTGGCCATAGTAATCGGCTTTTGTCAATATTCCGGTTTGATCGGATATAGCTAATATTACCACTAAGTCTAGAGATAATGAGGAACAAATCGACATGAGTTTCATTACTATACGGTATTAGTTTGTGGTGGGCCTATTTTTCAAACAAAAGAAATTGTCTCATTTCTATGACTAATCTGACAGTATATCCTTTCAAATAAAATTAATTTCCAAAATCGGTTTATAAATGACGGTATTCTGAAGTAATAAACATATTTTTTTTTATTGAGAACCCCCTCTTTATTATGTTTTTAATAATGCAAAATACCAGAGTCACCGACATAGCTGTTAAAATTTGCAAGTTGAAGTGGCAATGGGCAGGCCACATCGCTCGAAGAACCGATAACCGATGGGGAAGAAAGGTTCTTGAGTGGAGACCACGAACCGGAAGACGCAGCGTAGGGAGGCCTCCCACTAGATGGACCGACGACATTGTAAGAGTCGCGGGCATCCAGTGGATGCAAAAGGCAGGCTGACGTTCAGTGTGGAGGTTAAAGGGGGAGGCCTATGTTCAGCAGTGGACGTCTTCTGGCTGATGATGATGAATGTAAAATACACGCGACAAAATCCAACTGACTGTTTATATTTAACATGCTGCTGCACATATTGCTGCTTCTTCTGCCTAGAGATTTACTTTATCCTGGCTTAGGCAGAGGTCCCCTTTCCTAATATTTTTATTCTTTGTCCATGATATATTGGACTATTGGCGCTCCTATTTAACTATGGCGTATGAAGACTCGTAAAAATCTAATGACACAGCGCGTTGACTCTATTTTTTTGTCGTACAACGTCGCGGGTAACAGCTAGTTATAATATATGTATTTTTGATTTTTTAGTTCCTTTTCGATAAAGTGCCATTCTGAAAGAACCTTCATATTTTTTATTCCATCTGGCGTTTATTAATCACTAGAATCTTTGTAAAGACACAAAAGTCGAGAGAGTTTTTATTTCTGGTGTGTAATAAAGGGTCCCTCTCTATCTAAGAGTCCACATTGCAGATAAACTTGTTTAAAATGGAGTAAACTCGCTTTCAAAGAAGATTTTTATTGACAGGTCTAACAGCTTCAGCAGTCTTCATCTTGTTTCCTAGTTGCAAGATAAACGAGCGCTGCACCAAGTTTGATGTAACTCCGATACTTTAGTTATGGTGCCTCCGGGAGTTTTGAAGGCTTGCTCATTAAGTAAGGGATTGTTGTTCTTGGAAGAGCATGTTCGTGAATATTTCATCGCTGTTAAGACATTGATGTATAGCAATATTATTGTAAAATGTATAACGTGTAGGATAAAAGTCTGTTAAAGTTAAATGATTTTAACGGGATATTTACCGTTGTAAGGTTGTGGAATGAGCTCCCGATATTTCGGCGCAGTTACATGCACCATGAAAGACTAAGAAAGAGGGTAGATCGTTATGTCTGCACCTAATTTTTTGAACTGTTCGACCAACCACCCGCATTCTTCAGTCTTCCCGTGAACATGGTGCATGTAACTGCGCCGAAATATCGGGAGCTCATTCCACAACCTTACCACGGTAAATATCCCGTTAATAATCATTTAACTTTAGTGAACAACCGTGATAGTTTAAAACAGTGTTTAAAAGTATGTTAGTATCACTATTGTTCGTCTGAAAACCGGCGCTGATAGTCCATGACTTTTAGCATTAATGCCGAGACAAACCCATTCGACACTGATTATATCCTTTAGATATAAGTTTTTGTAAAGGTGTCGAATAAAAATTATTTTCTTTCTTTCTATTGTTTTGAGCGTACTCTTGATTACAGTCTTATAATTTCTGCTTGCAAGTTTGCTGATGCAGCTGAAATTGTGACAATAGACAATGTTTGATTGCATTTTTTTTAAAGCGATGTTGCCTGTCGTTGCTTGTTTGCTCTACAATCTGACGGTGCCAGGTTCAATCTCGGCCCAATGACTTATTTAGTAATTGAATAAATTATATGCAGTTTCGATGCCGTCGATCAAAAAATATCGTGAGGAAACCAGTAGCGTGATAACGTTGATAGCTCGTTGGTCCAGTTGGTAATGAACCAGTCTGAGCTGGGGGCGTGAGTTCGATTCCCACCTAGGGCAAACATTTATGTGTTGATCATATGTGTTTGTTATATATCTGGTTGTTAATATCTATTTAAGTATGTATTTAATACTATATTTATGTATGTATATCAGTCTCTGGTAGCCATATCACAAGCTTTGCTTAGTTTGTCCCGTTTTTTTTAATTTTTTTATAATAGTAAGTCCAAGAACCTCAAAAGTTCAAAGACTTTCACCAACATGCACTGGGCCAGCATGATGGATTAAGGCCCACCCTCTCTCTGAGAGAAATTAAAAAAACATAAATATTAATTTAATAGTTTATTAATTATGCTAGATAATATCTATTATAGATAATTAATTATGAATCTTGTTGCCATTATCTTCCTGACTCTTATGGTACACAGACATTTTTCTTGCGGTGCATCTGTACTCTTATTGTGTTTTGTTTATGTACTTATCTCTTGTTTGGTTGTTCCAGCGCGAGGGAGCGGCGCGCAGCGATGCGGAGCGCGAGAGGCGCGCGCGCGGCGACTGGGAGGCGCGGGCGCGCGCCGCCGAGGCAGACGCCGCGCGGCTCGCGAGCAAGCTGCACGCGGCGCAGCGAGAGATCGCCAGGTCAGTCGAGTATTAATGCTTTAATTTCGGACAAAATTTCCTCTACCACTTTTCCATTCATCCACAACGTCAACATTCAGCTCTCATCCTCTATTCAAGTTTGTCAGATAACTATTTATTCTTCACACCAGAAATGACATAATTATAATCATCAATCATTTTCCACTTACAACTGAGGTCACATCTTCACCTTTTTTTTTAAAATTTTTTTTATTGATAGGCTTGCGTTTGACCGCCAACTCGCCTGATGTTAAGCGACAAGGCGGTCTACGTTGGAGCAAGCTTGCCTAGATGAAACCGATTCACTCGTGATTTGAAGACACCCAGATTGTAACTATGGGGGAACTCAGCTCGACTACTCTTCCGGTCCTGTACCATTATTTTTGAACATAATTATATACTCTTGGTTCCTACTAAAAACTCGTCCAAAATTACCTTTACAACACTAACACTTCAGGCAAGATTGTGATCAAACGCAAGCCTATTATTTATTTAAAAAATATATATTATAACCAACAATGTAAAGTACCTATGTAAGTATAAGAGCAAAGTACATCAACCATAAAATTATCACGTGACACCAATAGCTTTAACTGACAATACTTAATTGAAATTTTAATAGCTTATTATTGGAAACGTGACCACAGGAGTCAAGTTTATTGATATTTTACTGTATTAATTTATGACAACCATCACACGTTAAATGTCATGACCCATAAAGCTCCAGAATTATGCCCCGTGTTGGGCGCCATAAATGCTATTGTGTCAAGGTTTTCTGTAATAATGCAACTTTTTATAACAACGTAGTGGCATAATTAATTACCTTTATCATGACATAAACAAAATGTGTCAAGTTATCAGTTATTGCCTCATGCTGGGCAATAAGACAAGCCACACTGAAAAAAATCCTGACTTTTCTGTTGAGTCCTTACCTTCCGAACCGATTCCTTCCAAAATATGACCTTTTCCTTCTTCAGTTTAGAAAGTTTTATTTTGGAAGGCAAGACTCTGCAGGAAAGCCTTATTCAGTGCGTACTCGAATTTAAAAATGTAAGATAATGTACGTGGCCACTAGCAAAAGGTATTAACTTCTTTAATGACGGCATTTCTCACAATTATCTATACTAATATTATAAAGAGGAAAGATTTGATTGTTTGTTTGTTTGCATTGAATAGGCTCCGAAACTACTGAACCGATTTGAAAAATTCTTTCACTGACGGGAAGCTACACTAACCTCGGGTGACATAGGCTATAATCTATACCCGTGCGAAGCTGGGGCGGACCGCTAGTTTATTATAAAAACGTCAAAGAAACATGATAATTGAACAGTTTTTCAATAATGTTACCGCCCCATGTTGGGCGCCAAAATTATAACTACTACATTTTTGTTACAATTTGGGCGCCAACTGGGAATTAAAATTGTCAATTCACAGCAATAACGATATTCTAAATATCAAACAAACATTCACAAAGGGTATCACTGCCGTCGGCTTTAACCGACAATTAAATCGAGCTCTTGATTTTAACGGCTCATTAACGAAGCACAGCCATAACAGTCAGTTATCGACGCTTGCCGATTCATAAATACCGAAATTGGAATGGTTTCATTAATTTATACGATACAATTGCAACGTAGTGGCAATTAATTATGATAATATCTGGAACACTTACATAATTAATAACCGTGTTTAGTACTGCTGAGATAGATAGGTACGCATTTATAGGTATAATTATACATTCAGAGACAATAAATAGACAGTCATGGGAACTGCCGAAAAATGAAAACTTAAAACTTTGAAATAGTCACATATAATAGTCGCATGTCGGTGACGCGAACCTAGTTTTGCTCCTACCAAAAATCACTCAACGACGCTAAAGAACTTTCCACTTCAAAAACTAAACTGGAAATTCAATAAGTGTTACAGTGGTTGGTTTTACTACCAAAAAATTTGAGCACAAGACCGGTATGTTTTTAATTTTCTTTTGCCATGAGTATAGAAAATATCTAATTTGTATCTGTTGACTTCCTTGCAGCAGTGAGTGCAACGCGTTAATGACTCTAATATTCGGATACTACGAAATTTAAAATTTGAATATCGATTGTTCTTAGAGATGGGGCCGATTGTGAGTTTACCGGATAACCTTTAAAAGGTGGACCTTTTTTTTCCACTAGTTCCATCCCGATCCGACTGCTCCTAGCAATAGGAAATATTCAGTTTTTGGTACAGGCGTCGGTTACCAGAGGCACACACACACACAGCGATCCCGCCGGCGGGATCGTAGACCCTCAGGATCTGTTAGAAGATCGGTTAGATTCTCTCCAAATAATCATTCAGTTCAACAAACCGCTAGGGCTTCAGGGCACACCACCTCTGGGGTGCCTGGGCAAGTCTGATTCCCACTCCCGTCGACGGCCCAAGCCGAGGTTCGTACCTTCGAGGTGCCCTTGTGCTAGTCGCCCAAAAACTTAAACCATCAAGTTATGCCGAACGCACTCTGCGTTCGCTAACTAGTCCGGTCCATCTGTAGAGGCCAAAAGGCCAACATTACAAGTCAATATAAAAAAAAAAAAAAAACACTAGTTCCATCATATTTAAGTACTTTTAGTTCCATGGAACAGGTGGATTTTCCCCCACTAGCTTTACCACACCATCATGGAACTACTGGGACCGAGCTAATTTTATGACCATTTTTTAAATTAAATGTATGTTAGGCTATCATTCAACCACAGCTTTATTTGTTAAAAACGCTCATTCGATCTGCACAATGTCAGGAACTTCTTTCAAAATGTAAAAATTTTATGGGTTAAAATCTCTTGCTATTTTGGCCGGATGCCTGTGTATCCTCTACTTTTTGCTTGTTGCAAAAGGCAATAAGTTTTTAATTGGGGGTCTGTTGGTCATAATAATAACCATCTGCAATCACGTTATTACAGGATACGGAACAAAGCTTTTGTATTTTTGTCAGCTCTGCTATATCTATTGACTATGAATTTTAATGACCAGTGTTGTAAAAATGCAAAATCGACTCTTTGGATAACCAATTAAGGTCGAAATTTTTGGTCGTCAATATTCCTAATCACTATAACACTGATTAAAAATATCGCCTTCCAATATCGAATCGAGAATAGGAACTCTGATCGGTTCCGATAGAACCACTTCGGTAATTAACGAACTAAGTTCCATTTTCAAATTTACGGTACCCGGTATAATCGGGCCCGTGTCATTGGATGGCGATAAGCGCCCGTCTGATTGGCCGATGCGCCGTTCCGAATTCGAACTTTGGGATTTACGAGCCAAACTCCGTTATGGATCTGACCCAATTTGTCGGGTCCCGAACGAATTGAAATTGTTTTTTTTTTCGCTGGCCATCTATTTAGTTAAAAGTACCCGCATTTTTCGTCGTCAGGCTTTGACTCTTAACTCACATAACTTTTACAGGAAGACTGCATATAGCACTCATTTAATGATGTACGTTGGAGCTGTTTTGTTTGTTTGAGCTATTGTAATTCTGCTACTTGGCTGGCAATTCTGGTGTATTCGAAATTGTCTTGAAACTTGTACTTTCAATGAAAGAGAGAGAGAGAGAGCGGTGTATCGGTGCCCCTGCGAGAAATAAGGGAGTATCCTTTGACATTGCAAAGAAATTGACGGCACCGCACCGCAGTAATAATCTAAATTTAAGTCAGCAGCTGAAGGGTTAGCTATGTGTTACGTATGTATAATATGCTGTGGCGCATTTAATTGTGATTATTTATACAATTACCGCCATTTTGTTAAGCTCATACCAAAAGGCGCTGAAAAGCTCTCATTATATCGACAGATAAAAGAAAAAATAATGACAATTTTACGTTCTTTAAAATAAGATTGCTGATCAAAGTAGAACGTAAAAACAAAAAACGTTTCGATACCAAACAATATTTTTACCAATTGTTACACAAACGAATACCGTAATATACTGTAAACAAACAATAGGCAACCCGAACAGTATCAGTGCTTTTTAGACCGCAATAATCGCCTTATCGCGCCCCTGGAAATATTTTGACGAATTCAATTTGTTTTTCTCCCTGAGAGTTCATAAAAATTCGGCGTGGGTTGGCTAGACGGGGAGCTGGTGGACAAACCGATGATTATTATTTTTTTATTAGCTGGACACTGCGTATCGACTTGCGATCTTTCTAAGGTATGGGTAATGGCATTATCGAAGGGTGAATAAAGTCCTCAAATGTATGCACTGACAATCCTCCGCGTGTTGTCTATAGGTGGTTACTACTTCTTTGCCAATTACTCTATATTTAAAATAAAATAAAACTGTGTCAATTCAAGATCTTATGATGATACTGAAAAGTTTCTCAAAATTAGTTCTTAATGTTATGTTATTTGTTTTGTTAATCTAATTTCTTATTACTTGTGAGTTCTTGTCGTAGTTTCGTCGAATATAAGTGTATCTTTATTGTAAATTTGTTTTATGGCCTCCACGAGACAGGCTTTTTCCTATTGTGGGGACCAACAGTAAATTATTATTTTTAAGGTGTTACTTTTTAAGCAATAAAAAATCTTTAATCTTTAAGATACGGGTACAAGCAGATTTCGCGACAATTTATCCAAAACTTCTTACACATCACTGAGTCAAAAATTACTTTAAACTTGCTTTATTGCTCAAGAACAACATTGCGAATACCTTCCAATGGATTTCTCTATCAGATGACCTGATTATTCTGATTACACTTTTTGCTCCAAACGAATCATTAGGTATCATATGGGTTTGCATTCAACTAGACTTGTTCAGTTGCCTGACACAAACACGGATAGAACAATGTTTCAACCTCCATTACAACAAGGACTCTATTACTCTATTATCGGAGGTACACATTTCCGATTTTATCCAGTATCTCCTAGCCTATCCGGCAACAGATGCACGGTTCCCAGAGTGATTGACACGGAGTTTCGGCTGTCGGTCGTGAGGCCGAAATGATCGCATCAGGGTGATGGACACCTTCATTATTGTAGTTCTGAACTGACAGCTTTGAAGCTTGTGGCGATAGTTGGTGAAGACAGTCCTAACCTAATATCCAGGGAATCCTCCTGATTCTCTGGATATTAGGTTTAACAGACTCTAAGTAGACCTTATAAGTAGGTCTTCCTTAACCGCCATTTTCTAATTTTTCTACATTTTCCGGTAATTAAATAAGTATGACGTTTTTATTATCATTTTAAATTGAGTATTGGGCATACATTTGACCGCCATATTTTTTTCATGTGAACTTTTGCCATTCAATCATCATCATCATCATCACCATCATTTCAGCCATAGGACGTCCGCTGCTGGACATAGGCTTCCCCATCGATCTCTAAAAGGGCCGGTTGGAAACGGCCTGCATCCAGCGTTACCCTGTGGTCTCTTTTAGGTCGTCTGTCCATCTTGTGGGTGGACGTCCTACCTGCCATTCAATCAAGATGGTTAAATAAAATTGATGTATTGAGTTCAGATCCCAGAAGTAATTTTTTTTAAAACTAAGCTTCGTGGTATCGGCGCAAAGTTGCTAGTCTATCGGTTTTTTTATCTGCATGATTTATTTCCCTCTTGCCCATTTTTCCATCGAACGACCAGGGTGGGCACGAAATGGGGACACCATTTCATGGTTGATATTCCGAAAACTCGTACGAAGCGCTTTGATTCCACCTTTATTGTGCTGTGAAACTGTGGAATGCGCTATCTTAATGGGTGTTCCCCGATAGTTACAATCACGGTGTCTTCAAGTCGCGAGTGAATCGGTTTTTTCTAGGCAAGCGTTCTCCATCGTAGACCGCGTCATCGCTTAACTAGATCATAGACTAGCTTATTATTGAATTTAAAAAAGGTTGATTGCAAAATATTTGAACTATTTCCTACTAAAAGGATATTGGGAATCTCCAGACCAGATATATTGCTAGCGTGATAAGTGTTACTTTGTCTACAAATTGTGGTTTTTGTCTCATTTTCAAACATGTCTACAAAACGCACACCCATTAATCTCCCAGCATTACAGATACACATTAACTTAAACACCGAACTCGCATTACGCATGGAGAGCTCAAAAACAGTCGTTTTCAAAAGTTAAACCACACATTAATCTGTGCACTTATCTTGCTTCATCGGTAGTCGGCTCACGTGGCTGTACGTGGGGTAGGCGCAGGTTTGAATCCCGGGAGAACGAGATACGAAAAGACAGTGCTCTAGCTTTTCTTCAAACCTGAAACATATTTTTGAAATGATAACTTCTTTAGCCGCGTTGAGCGATTTTTGGTAGAGGCAAAAGTTATGATTTCGCTGTACACAGTAACGTGTTGCGTCAGACTGAGTTTTGAGTTTTCATTTCTGTAGGGAGTCCCCATGACTGCCTTTTTTAAATAATATATCTACGTTTAGCCACCAACTTGCCTGAGAGCGACGGTGTGGCCGAGGATGGATCACGTTGATCTAGAAAAAAATCTATTCACTCTATCCTTAAATATGCCTAGATATAGTTCTCATGAAACAAGTTCCATTCTTGGGCAGTGCGTATCATAAATGACGACACAAATCGTTGTGTACGAAATTTTGGAAATATTTCACGGCACGGCATAAACGAAACGTAACCTTTTATCCCACTAAGATTATAAATGCTAAAGTTTGTGTGTGAATATTTATTACCACTAGCGTCGTAACTGCTACACTGATTTCGATGAAATTTGGAATATAGATAGTTTAGGTTCTGAAATAACACATAGTATTTTTTTTTATTATTGTTTATTATTTTATTTCGGAAAATATCCATATACACAAAATTGAAACAATATTAAAAGAGAGAGAGAGATTTATTTTTGATATATGTATAGTTTGTAACACTTCATCTATTATGAGATACTAGCTGTGCCCCGCGGTTGCACCCGCGTGTATTACTCCTTATTCAGCTATCTGCCAGTGAGTCTCGTCAAAATCGGATCAACCGTTTTGGAGTTCATAGGGAACATACACACATCGCCTTTTATATAAAAGGAGATTATTTAAATTGATGAGTCATTGCAATGTGTGTTTGTGTGTGACACCCAAGGTTCAAACTAAACTTCATTAACTGCACTGTACCTTCTCTAAAACCCCTGTAGGCATAGATTAACAAACAGTTTGTGAAGGAGAAACTTATTTGTATGGGTGTGATGTTACACCATCGATTTATAAAGTGTAGGAAAGGCGGGTTAAGCATTGTTTTTGTGACGTAGCAAGATTTATTTTATGGGGGTCTTTTTGGCAAAAGGTGCGATGCAATTCAGGTGTCAGCAATGACTTGGAAATTTTCAGAAAATTCTTTGTTTTTAAATCTCTTTATCGTTTTTATTCGTAAAAATATCTGTCGATATTAAATCTTGTATGTTTTATATTCTCTTTGGGATAAAAGTATATCGTCTCAAGACTAGATGAGCTCGTGTAAATTTTACTATTCTTTTATAGACAACTAGCGACCCGCCCGCCCGGCTTCACACGGGTGTAATTTACGTGTGAAGCCGGGGCGGGTCGCTAGTTATATATATATAAACCTTCCGTGAAAATATATCTTTCTGATGGTGAAAATCGCATCAAAATCCGTTGCGTGGTTTAGGAGGAGTTAGCGGCCATACAGACATACAGACAGACAGACAGACTGCGACTTTAATTTATACTATGTAGAGATAAAACAGATATCTTATGTAAATACTGGCCTATATACAAATAAACTTACTTGAACTTTTTTAATCTTACATCTTTACCGTAACAATTCAGTCAAAATTCAAAAGAAATTAAAGCTATTTTTTACCATATTAAAGTTGTCGAAATACAAAATGTATCAGAGTCCTAGTACCAATGTGCTTAGAAAACTTTCTTATCTAGTCCCTAGCCATTGTTTATCATAGCAAATCTGTCGAAATTCGTAATTTATCAAAGCCATTGCCTGCATTTTGGAAAATGTGCACAAGCTGTTTAACCTAATCCCGACGATCTAATATGTATTAGTATAAGTATGAAAAATCTTTGGCTGATCCCGTTATCACTTTTCTGCCATAGATCATCGAGGCAGTCATTCCATTAGTACGTCGTCGTACGTAAAGTCCGCGCGCAATGCAAAGAAATGGAATGCGCTCCCTGCCTCGGTGTTTCCTATAAAGTTCTACCTGGGTCTCTTAAAGAACATAGTAAATAGGCACCTCACGGGCAAGCGTGCCCCATCTTAGACCACATCGTCACTTACTATCAGGCGAGTTGTGGTCAAAAGCTGGTTCATTTCATCATAAAACATAAAGTAAAACCCTAGTTACAAAAACTGTGAATAGCTATACTTAAATAGAAACTCTTTCCAAACTAGGCCAAACTGCGTCGGGGAAATAACAAAACTTGGTGCAACAACCTGAATATGGAGAGTTTTATATTTAACTCGAAAAGTTACCCTCAACCATTAACTTTAAAACAGCAACGGCTGTTTTTCGATGAATTGTAAAAATAAAATTCCTTAGTTGCATGTTTGTCGAAAATATCCTGTTTCCTCTCAATTTCCGGGATGACATGCATTTTAGGTCCATTCGCATGGTGCACACTACTTCCTTCCTGAATTTCTTTAAGATCTGTTCAGCTGTTTCTTATCCAGGTGCCTCTCCAATACTGCAGGTTGGTCGTCAGCTCAGGAAATTCTCTCTATCCTGTTATAAGCGGAATTGTCGTTCGACGCTATGTTGGTCCATTCCAACGTGAAAAAGTAACAAACACAGAGTTATTTTTCTTGAGACAAGTGGGCGATGATTTGAGGAGCAATGGTGGCCGAGCGGTACCATGTGCGCTTTACAATCTGACGGCACACGGTTCGATCCTCGTCACTGCACTAATGACTTATTCAGTACTTACATAAAATTATGTGCAGTTTTGATGCCATCGCGCAAACAACGGTAAAGGAACATCAAGAAGAAACTGGCAACTCAAAGAACCTCAAAAAAGTTCAAAGATATATGCAGCATGCAGGGTACGCTGCCAACTGATAGTGGGCTTGAGCATTTGGATTGTCTTCAGACTTTCAACGGTCTATGGGCAGTCTTAACTGTATTTGTAGTAGTAATTTTTGAACTTTCGCGATTTGAACACATGTTTTAAATGTTTATCGGGACTAATCGCGTATTATTTAATTTAGGTAAAAATATGTACCTTTTATTCGACGTTTCGACCACGTTGCAATGGCCGTGGTCACGAGCTGACTGAAAACTGCGGGTGAGTCCGGCGAGAAGAGCGGGTGTAATAATACGTGATAAGTCCCGATAAACATTTAAAACATGTATTTGTAGTGTTAGTATTAGCTTGGTAACCCAGTAAATAGGATATATGACATTCACCAACATGTACTAGGTCAGCATGGTGGATTAGGGCCTATCCTCTCTCTGGAGAAGCATGTGTCCCAGCACTGGGAACATGATAGGCTGATAATGATGATGATGATGACGAGCGAGCAGTGAAGTGCTTCTTAAAGTTTTTAGGTTGTGTGAGTTGTTATAGGATATTCCGTGAACCCGTACGAAGCGCTTTGATTCCACATTTATTGTGCGAACTGCTAGTCTGTGGAATTCGCTGCCTGAGTGGGTGTTCCCGATAGTTACAATCTGGGTGTCTTCAAGTCGAGAGTGAATAGGTTTCGTCTAGGCGAGCGTGCTCCATCGTAGGCGGCATCATCGCTTAACATCAGGCGAGTCCACGGCCAAGCCCATGCCAATTTATAATAAAACTAGTAGGCCGCCCCTGCTCCGCACGGGCGAAGCCGGGATATATAGCCTATGTCAACCGGGGATAGTGCAGCATCCCAACAGTGAAAGAATTTTTCAAATCGGTTCAGTAGTTTCGGAGCCTATTCAATGCAAACAAACAAACAAACAAATCTTTCCTCATTATAATATTAGTATAGATAAATAAATAATAATAATAATAGACTAGTGTTGCGCTCACCATCAAGTAGTGACTAGCTTTGCCACTCAGTTCTATAAAAATAGCTCAGATTCATTGTTCAATCGCTACAGTAATCTTACAACCATGGTAAGTTTATTATTTATAACTTTTACGAGCAGGGGAGCACAAAATAGTGCTGTGGATTAGGTCGGGAACGCAAAGTTCATTGCTAGAAGAATTCAGGGATCGATAGGATGTTATCGTAGGTGCACGGGTTATAACTAGAGTTGGATTGAGATTACTTACTTGGAAAACATTCTGGAATGTTTGCTTTGGAACAGGTTCAAGGGTAGTAAGCTTTTGGGATTAATTACGGTTTTACATTTTTTTATTAAGTATTTTATGATGATGACCTTTTTATGTACAACATTCAGCTTGCTTATTATGAGGTAAAAATTTACGGCCTTATACATAAAAAGATGTTTGATACTTTTAGTAGGTATTGTATTTGCTTCTAACAATTGTCAAAACATATTTTCATTTTAAACTTGAACGTTTGGGATGAGTTTGTCGCAAACGAAGTATGATGAAGGTACATTAAATTCACTAGATGTAATTGTTATACACTCATTTGTAAAAAACACGGAAGGTTTTGTAATTTTCCTTCCTGAAAAAAATGCATTACGAAAAAGGTTTTAATCATTTGAACATGTTACTGGCAGTTTATAAAAGTGCCGTGGTGATTTAAAAAGTACGTACCAATTTAAAATTTTCGACTGAGGCTGGTTTTTAAAGAAAACAACTTTATAGTACATTTTGTGGCGCGAATTCCCGAAAGTTAATATCGACTCTAAATAACTTTTAGTAAATTTTTATTGAATTATCTCATGTCCTTGACATTGTCATGTATTAGCCTGCATCCTCTCACTGCAGGGTAAAAGCCTACCTTGCCTCCTTCCATTTCTGTCTGTTTTGGCCAATTT
Source organism: Agriopis marginaria (assembly GCA_932305915.1). Lineage (NCBI taxonomy): Eukaryota > Metazoa > Arthropoda > Insecta > Lepidoptera > Geometridae > Agriopis > Agriopis marginaria. The sequence goes on from OW029919.1 coordinate 3,007,823, forward strand.
GAGTCCAGTCCTTCAAGTAGGAGTCCAGTTTGTCGCTCCATTTCCTTTTTACCAAATTAAAAATGCGGATTAATTGTCTTGTTATATTTGAACAGAGTCGATACCTTCTCTTACTACATAAATAGCAGGTAATTCAAACTGACACAGCCTACGACCTCAAATCCGTATCGACACTATTCGATAAACCCAATGAATCGATGCCGATTATCCATTATGAATATTGATGGCGCGTCCCACACGCAGCGTGTTTACGAATCGACGCCGGCGCTCCGTAACTCGATTTGTAATCGATACTCGTGTAATCGATATATTTGTGGCCCTAATATAGATAAGTAGAGGTTTTGGTTCGAAGATGTAAGCATTGTGTGATTGGTGATTGTTACGTTAATTCATTGCTTCAACAGCAGTAAATAAAGTAAGAGTAATTTTTCTAGTGAATAGTAGAATTATTGAAGTGCGTAATAAGTTTTCTACGTAAGAAGAAAACTAAAAGTATAATAAACATGTTTAAATATGTCTTTTGTCAAAATTTGTGTGATTTTCAACTTCTGCACCTGTCAGATTTTCTACTTAAGATGTTTCTTAGAAACTTTATCTATGTTAACCTACTATACACATACTATATGTTATACTGCTTTTTCAATTTCTCGCTTACAGAAATTATCACACTCAAAAACGAAACAAAACCAAATTTTAGTTTGATTTATCCAAGTTAGTAACAAATGTCTACCTTTGAAATTTAACACTTTTACGGGGATTTTATCGCGTGTATTTAAATTCCTGACGTTTCGAACAATTTGCTGTGTCCGTGGTAATCTATCTATACTGTATAATATGATATAATCTATATCTATACTAATATTATAAAGAGGAAAGATTTGATTGTTTGTTTGTTTGTTTGTTTGCATTGAATAGGCTCCGAAACTACTGAACCGATTTGAAAAATTATTTCACTGTTGGGATGATGCACTATCCCCGGTTGACATAGGCTATATATCCCGGCTTCGCCCGTGCGAAGCAGGGGCGGCCGACTAGTAATATTATAAAGAGGAAAGATTTGATTGTTTGTTTGTTTGTTTGCATTGAATAGGCTCTGAAACTACTGAACCGATTAGAAAAATTCTTCCATTGTAGGGAAGCTACACTACACCCTAATCTATACCCGTGCGAAGCTGGGGCGGGCCGCTAGTCTGTAATAAATTAATAGACGCTCAACCAATTCTGCAAGATTGTATGCATGCCCAACCACTACATTGATTTTAATAATTTTCCTGTTAATTAATAGTTACTAGATGTGGGTAAAAACATCAAAAACCTAAGATACTTATTTATGGATTTAAGACGTAGTCCGCCACTACTTTACGTTACTTATACAGATAGTTTCGTAGCCAATCGTTCAAGTCAGAAACCAATGAAGTCGTAACATCTTTGTCAGAAACAGATGGGAGCAATATCTCGCCTCCAAAATATCTCATTCTCGAGGGCTCTTCAATTGATTACAATTAAATAAAGACAAAATAGGGCGTTTACAAAGTGTGTGCGACACCAGTTTCACTTAGGCAGCTGTCTCACTTGAGGTATTTCCAACGTGACGCCACGTGACGTGAACCCGAGTGGAAAATCCTTACAGAGAAACAGGTCCTAAGAATAATTGAGTTTCGTAAAAGCTGAGTGGCAAGCTTTAATGCTAGTATTTAGGACAGTAGGAGTGAAGGAAAACATCGTGACGAAACCGGTATGTCCACCTCAAAAGTTCAAAGACTTGACATTCACCAACAAGCAATGGGCCAGCATTGTGGATTAAGGCCTTCCTCTCTCTCTCTCTCTATCTCTCTCTGAGAGAAGGCTTGTGAACATCTTTTAGGCTGTGATAATGAAAAATATCGAAGTTACGCAACTAATTCAAAATATACTCACACATACGCAGCTGTGTGTAGTGAAGCATTATGTAAAAACTGGAGCTATATCTCTGCGTATTCAACTCAGTAGTGATGGCGTTTGTCTCGACGCGCTCAACTAAAAATAATAAGACATCCGATATTTACTCTGCCACCCCCAGTTTTACGCCCCTAAGGGTGAAGGAATTTAATACGGTGAAGCGATAGGTGATGCTTTGATTTTAGATTATTTTAGCCGTAAAATTCTTCGCACGGTACTAAAAAATATTTCATATTTTCGACAGTTTATAAAGCAACAATTGCTGGAATTTAGCATGAAGACGTTTTTCAATCATGGTGCGTTTAAGTATGATTTTGCTAAAATTTTATCAAACCCTATAAAAAAAATTATATAGAGATATATTTAGATTAGATAGAGAGAAAAAATTTAGATAGATATTATATAAATATAATAGAGTATATTAATCATATTTAAAACGTAAACCAGAACCCATTGAATTAGAATTAAACGCTTTCTGAAGACATTGTTCAAACCGGTAAACAAACTTATAATAAACCTGTAAATTTCGCTATGTTCCCGGAATAACATAGATAAGATGCGGATTTGAATCTACCTATATATTTTATAATATAACACAACATCGTGTTAGTTACACTCTATAACTCAAGAACTCAAAACCTTCCACCTCTTTCGAAGTCACTTGAACGTAAGTGTAAGCCATTTGTAATAACTTTTTTCGAAATCAATAAAAAAAACATTTCACAATCAAACAATCGAAGCATCTTGCGACCAAAATGCTGGTCGGTATCTTGCGCAACGTGTAAGTATTGCAATACAACGCGGCAATGCGGCCAGCATTTTGGGAACGATGCCAACGGGCAGCGGTTTATTAGATTAGTTTAGTTTAATATAATATATTTTTATTTAGCGTATTTAATTTAATTTCGTTTAGTATTAGTTTTTAATTTTGTAAGTAGTTTTAGATTTTATTTTTGTTTCTATTCCAAATATGTGTAATTTTCTTGTTTAAATAAATATTGTGGGGATGAGCTTTATCGCTGCAGTAAACAATCGAAAACTTTTTTTTTATTCGGTTAAAACAGTATTGATCTTCTTCAATCACGATACCCAACACCAACTACAAGTAATTTCACAGAACAATGTTCTCATATTACATAAAACCCGATAAAATTAAGACGTCTGCAATACAACACCGGCACATAATGAGACGCTATGGGATGCCATGGCATTCTATAATTGTCTGTGTTATTTGTAACACGAAACTGAGTACTTTGAATCACCCCTTGTTATTTTTTCCCCACTTTAGGATTACTGGACGAAATTTTAAACTTTGATGACTTCCGAACTGGAGAGAAGATATATTTACCTATTTTTGTATAACCATCAAGGTTGTAATGAGATGCAAAGAACGTATCGTTTTTTTTTTTAATAATTAATAGGCTTGCGTCCGACCACCATCACGCCTGATGTTAAGCGATGATGCGATCTTATTGATGTTAATTTAAAACTTTGTATTGTAATTATTTTCTTACTTTTATCCAGCAACATACATATGTTCTAGTTTTCAAGAGTTCATCGTCATCATCAACGTTTCAGCCGTAGGACGTCCACTGCTGGACATAGGCCTCCCCATCGATCTCCAATAGGACCGGTTTGAAGCGGCTTGTATCCAGCATTTCCCTGCGGTCTCTTTTAGGTCGTCTGTCCATTTCGTGGGTGGACGTCCTACGCTGCGCTTACCAGTCCGTGGTTTCCATTCGAGAACCTCTCGGCCCCATTGGCCATCTCTTCTGCGAGATATGTGCCCTGTCCACTACCACTTCAACTTGCTTATTCGGTGGGCTATGTCTATAACTTTCGCTCGTCTACGGATCTCCTCATTTCTGATTCGATCTCGCAGAGAAACTCCGAGCATAGCCCTCTCCATAGCTCGTTGCGACTTTGAGCTTGCGGAGTTTCAGTGTCAATGTTTTTTTTTGTTGTAACTAAAAAACAATGTCTATTTTTATGGCACGTTTAGAACTAAAAAAGTTTATTTTTATTTTTATTAGTACTTGTATTAAAAAAACTGTTACATATCCACTAAATATTACTTTTTTGACGGGTAATAGAATGTTTATAGCCCACTTCTATTAGATAAACAAACGCCATTATAATACGCCCACGAAAGCTCTAAAATAATAATTAACATAAAATAATAGTTATCAGAGGAAGCATTACCATTAAGATAATAATAGACGATTTATAATAATGTAAGTACACACCGCCACTTAAGTATGTGATTCTCTCACACGGTTATGGTAGAAATTAATGACAAACATGTGTTCTTTGTTGTTCGTACTTAAGGAGTAATGGTTTTTGTAGTGAAGTAGACTAAGGACGCTAATGAAAACCAACACAGCGTAAAGAAATTTTCTTCGTTCCGCTATGCTTCTCATTAGCGATGCTGAACGCACCCTGAATAAGTTTAAATTTATTTTATAATTTTTAGGGTTCGCTTGTTTACAATCTTCGTTCGTTCGTCATATCATTAATTCCTTATTTAAATTCTCGTGTTCTAACTCCTGTAGGAATCCTCTCCATCCTAAGGTTGCTTGGAAGAGATCGCTCTTAATGATAAGTACTGTACGGACCGTACAGCCGCCGATTGTTTCACTTGTTAAGTTCCATCAATATATGTAAATAATAATTACACTTCAGTAACCTCAATTATGGTTCTATGAAGTCTAACTGTAACGATTTCGATTAAATTCTGAACTCTTTACCTTACTAGACTACACTTTATCGTCTACCACTACTATACTACAGATCTGAACTATTTCGCGAATTTCCTGTAACTGCAAATCAAAAGCTTCTATACCTTCGCTAAAGCCAGAGGCTTCTAAGAATGCGTTCTACATAGACATACCGACCTCTACGTATTCGGCAGAGCATTACATAAAGCTAGGTTCTCACTATGGGAACTGTAAAGATATTCACTTTCGATATGTAACTGTAATCATTGCAAGCACAGTAACATTATCTTATACTACTATTTTGTACCTAGGATTTTATTTCCATAAGAAAATTATGCTAAATGATGAATAATGAAAACAACTTGAAAAAATACAAACAAACTAGTACTAAAATATAAAACTAAACTAAACTTATAAACCGTTGCCAGGAGGCATCGTACCGTAAATGATGGCTGCATTGAACCAACCGTGGTTTTTGTAACATTAGTTAAACAAATATTGTAACATGAATTTAGTAAACAATAAAAAAATTGCCGCGTTGAATTGCAATGTTATTGCGATGCAATGCAATGCTATTGTGCAAGATATTAAAACATTCAAGACATCAAGAATATCAAGATTCTTATACTATATCTATTAATTAACGTGACGTTCAGTAGCACATTGCGAGCGCTCTTCGGATGTTTTGGTTCACGTCAAAAACTGTCAATAATTTAAAGGTCTCTATGTGAGCTCACGCAAGCCTGGCAAACCTGATACAAAACCTACATAATTACATAGATTTTTGGGAAGGTTAGCAACAGGAGAATTTATGGTCAAAGCGCAGACTGAAAAACGATAAGGCTGAGTATTAATTGTCTTTGTTACCAAAAATCTAAGAAAGTTCGCTTTTTTTTGTCCGTTTTTGTCAAGATCAAAATATTGACGTAAGCTTTGTACATAAATTAAAGCAGTTTCTGACTGGAAGAGCTTATTATTCGATTGCTGAATATTTAAGTGAAAATAGTTTACAAATTACTCAAACATAAATAATAACCTTTTTTTGTAAATCCAATTTAACTATGACCTAATAAATAAATAAATTTACTAGTGATAAATTGACAGAGAATGAATTGATAAGTTGACATTGAAATTACGATTAAATATAAACGACTAAATAAAAATGTAACTAAGACCTAATAAATAATTATATTGATATTAAAATTTTGATAAATATAACTGTCCTCCTCACTCCTACTGTGCTGTGTCTGTGTCCGACAGGGTCCATATGAAACTCTGTACTTAGTTAGCTTTCATGTTTTTACCACCTTGTACTTTATGAAAGCAATAAAGAATCTAATCTAATCATAAGAGCGTTTGCAGTTCTTGCTGACAACACATACACAAAAGAGTTGTTACTGTGCCTGCTAAGGTTAAAGTTACTTGCATATGAGTACTCAGCCTAACTTTACATTTCTACGCACCACGCCGACACTTGTCAATGAAAATTAAACGGAACACAACCCCTCATCTTTGTCACATCTTACCTGCAAACATACCTCTACCACTCCTTTGCTAAACCTTACTCAAAATTCTACCTTATAGTGTTCAACTTAGGAGTTATTAACGTCAATATCAATGGTAAAGTAGTATGTTAGGGATGCATTCCGTTCTCTCTCATTTCTCTGTTTGCCAGAGCCTGCTCGCAATTAGCTTGGAGTGAAAAGGAATGTTTTTAATAGATGAAATGTTTCTTACGTGTTTTCTTGTTTTCTCTTTAGAATCTTCAATTTTGTTTGTACTCATTACGTTTCGTCTTATCTTCCTTTTGTATTTTATGCTCTTTGATTATGACTAATTATGATGTTCCTTATTTGCTCTTTTTGCTGGTGTCTGATCTTGTATTCAGAAAATATTTTGTCTCTTCAAAATGTTGAAATTAACTATTTGATGAAATATAAACATAACAAATTGAATTTCATTGCATAAATAAGATTCCAAGCAAAATTATCACATAGGTTTCCTTTATGTAGAAAGATGCTGAAATCAAGGAATATAAATATTGCGATACGATGAGGTTCAGCTCTACTGATTAAATAGATTAAAATATACGTTTTTTTACTGGAAAGTGTCGTTATTAATTATGCAAAAATACAAGCTGACGTTAAAACCCTAAACTACAAGGCCTTTTATAATTAATCTCTACATAGTATAAATTGAAGTCGCTTTCCGCGTCTGTCTGTCTGTATGTCTGTATGGCCGCTAACTCCTCCTAAACCACGCAACGGATTTTGTTGCAGTTTTCACCATCAGTTAGATACATGTTCAAGGAAGGTTTATATATATAACTAGCGACCCGCCCCGGCTTCGCACGTAAATTACACCCGTGCGAAGCCGGGCGGGCGGGTCGCTAGTTATCAATAAAAGAAAACCGACTTCAAAATTAGTAAATACGCAATACTTGGATGACATGTTTTTTTCATTTATTTTGATTTAAAAACCAAAGCACTGAACTGGTTTTAATGAAATTTCTATGGGACCAATGTGAAAGTATATCTTTGACATGATAGAGTTCTGATGTTTCTTAATACAAGATTTGAGAATCTCCTCCGTTTTTGTAGTCGGTTAAAAACAGTTGGAATGCCTATCATCGAGATATAATGCTGCCCATGCACCATTGACGTTCTAAAGATAATCCAAAATCTAATAATATACCATGACAGGGTCAAACTTTTATTTATTACTTTTCACCATTCTAATATTCTAGAAGAGTGCTATTAAGTTTGATATTGTTTTCAGTACTGCAAACATTGATTCCCAAAATCTGTTTTCGTATAGGGGACGGTAAACCAAGTCCGAATCGCCCAGACTAAGCAGTTTTATACGATCCGATGATAATATATTTTACGACTTTCGATCTGCGGCAAGGGGAGACGCAGGAGGACGGTTATAGGCGTGGTTGGACGTATCTACTCTTACTGAGTGCATCAACATAAAATACCTATTTGGAGCTATATTGTGCACGTACAAATATGGCTTTTAAAACTCTAGCGATGTTGTGAACTGCTATTATGATCAAGAAATCATACCAAGATTATAAATACGAAAGTATGTTTTTTTGTAATTTTTTTACACAGAAACAGATCTACGGACCGACGGTATTTTTCTTATAGATAATTGGAGGGCCAGTGAGTGAAATAGGATACTTTTTTTCCGGAAAAAAATTAAGGTTCCTAAGGATATGTCCACGTAAGTGAAACCGCGGGGCGCAGCTAGTGCTGAATAATCTAGACTTAGTGGTTCAGTACAGGCTGACGATGATGATGATTCAAGTTAAATAGCAAAGATATTTAAAAATATGGATAAATATGTCGGCATTTATCAATTTATCATCATCATCAGCCAGAAGACCCACACCACCGTCCACTGCTGAACATAAGAGTCTCCCTTAGAATTCTGAACGACAGATTGTCGTCTGCATCCAAAGGATGCCCTCGACTCTTACGATGTTGTCGGTCCATCTAAACTCTAGAGGTTTCCCTACGCTAAATTTATATGGATGTAGAGTAAATTCCTGAAACTTTTTTCGTGAATTTAGTAGTCAATATCTACGTGTTTATAAATAAATTTTATATAGTCAAAGATCAGTATAAACGTAGGGTAAACACTATCGCATCCCCAACTTCGCAACACGCAGGGGTGGCCTGCATTTGCATACAATACACAACTTACAATTTAAATTTTAACAGATTCCCGTAACTGCATAAACGGGGGAGGCAATTGGAGGAAAATTGAGTTTTGGGAATAACAAATAAGATCAGGAATTGAGGGCTTTCCTTTTTTTTTGCCTTGCAGTTTGTAGTTGCATTCTTGGACAATTGCAATGTGTATAAAGAATTTCATTATGTTTTTCCTGTTTAGTCTTTTGTGAGCAAGTGTTTTTGATGGAGCATTGTAGTAAATTTTTGGCCAAAACACTGCACTAACAAAATTATGCAAACTATTTTATTAATTTTGCAGTGGATGCAAAAGGCAGGCTGTCGTTAAGTGTGGAGGTTAAAGGGGGAGGCCTATGTTCAGCAGTAGACGTCTTCTAGCTGATGATGATGATGAACAAAATTATTATAGAAAAACTGTCTTCACCAATGTTTAAACACGTTTGAAATCTCTTTACATCTCATGTTTCTTCATCAGTCAAGTATTGAGTAATGTACGTAAAAAAATATTACGTTATATATTCCTTACGTTTTGTATATTTTTTACTACATTTTCATTCGGCCTCATAAAAAAACAACTGAAAACTATAGATCACATCACAGTAACCGAAACCTTAACTTCTAATTATCTCCAATCTCCTAGTTAATCTAAAAGCCAACACCTGATACCGCCGAGTGGAAAGTGAACTTTCAGACTGATAGATATATCGTCCCGAGGCCCTCCCATTCCCATTCGGATCACGAGCGCGACGCGACCTACCCTGTTTTATACCTACCCTCATCGATTTTACCAAGTTTCCCTCTTTTTAGAAGGATTTGACCTTCGACCTTTGTATTTTGTTTTGGGAATATATTGCGAGTGTGTAGGTAGTTTTCGTGATCGAAAGAGTTACTTTGGGATGTTTAGGAGATCCAGTTCGGGGATGCGATCATTTTTGATGACTACCCTCTATTTTGCATTTCCAATTTTTTTGTATTGATAATGAAATGTTATGTAGGAATAGTTTCCTAGTGCTCACCACTCACTGAAATATGTGATAACCAATTAAGTAACGATGTTCAGAAGCTTTATTTTAGAGCAATTTTTTATTCAGGCATTGTACTATCTGCATGATTTGATTCCCTCCTGCCCATTTTTCTGTTGGACTACCAGAGTGGGCACGAAGAATCGACACCGCTTTATGGTTGATATTCCGACAACCCGTAGGAAACGCTTTGATTCCACATTTATAGTGCGAACTGCTAGTCTGTGGGATTCGCTTTCTGAGTGGGTGTTCCCCGATAGTTACAATCTGGGTGTCTTCATTTACAGTCACAGCAACCTATTCGAGTGAATAGGTTTCTTCTAGGCAAGCGTGCTCCATCGTAGGCCGCAACATCGCTTAACATCAGGCGAGTTGGCGGCCAAACGCAAGCCTATTTATATTTAAAAAAAAAACTACTCCAGATGAGCTGTGGTCAAACCCCTAGCTCGCTGTGATAGAACACAAACAAAACAAAGAAAACTACAACACAAGTACCATAAAACTAGACGCGTCTCACATTTACTACCAGGCTCGCATAAGAGCGAGGCGTCATCTCAGCGAGATTGCAGTGCTCCTTGAAACGTGCTGTCGCCGACTGTGGACTGCGGAAACAACGCCCTGATTAATGTCGGCATCTCAGCTGGATGTACAAATGAGCGAAGTTTTAAATAAAAAAATAAACTTTAAATGTGAATCCTAGATACTTACTATGGAATCCAGGATTCACAATTAAAGTTTATATTTTTATCAATAAAACATTAACTTCAAACCATTAAACTTTTGGAAGAGTTCGTATTGAAAATTGTGCGTTATCGAACTTTATATTGCACTTTGATGTACGGTGCGGTTGGTGGATTTTTGTTTGGACTAAACAACCGTTAGGTTATGTCAACAACCTTCAAATGGACCTAAAACTCATACTTGGTCTAGCTAGCTTACTAACTACTTAATCTATATCTGGAACAAAATTCAAATTGAAAATTATTTATATAACAGAAATTTAGCACTGTATAGAAATTGTATGTGGGGGGCCCCAACCTCGGTTCAGTCTATGTCTTGAGGTACGATGAGAAAGCAATTCCTGTTCAGAGATATTACACGCCCTTCCATATTGAGTAGGTATACAGAATACAGGTATTGAGAAAAATTAAAGCAAGTAGACAAAAATACTTTTCGAGTTTCAAACCTTTTGGTCACAAATCTATGCACCTATTTTATCTCCTGTAAAGCCAAAGATTTATCTTAAGTTTTTAAAGCAAAGCATCTCTTTGTAGCCCAAACAAAAAAGGATCGCCGCTTAGAAGAAACTGGGCTGCTTTGCCAGCTAAAAAGTATCGCTAAATCGTGTCAAATACCTACTTGATAAACTCGCCTTCTACATTCAGAGCAGTTCATAAAGGCACCATCTGGCAAGCTCCAGCGCGGGTACAGTCCGACCAACTTATCTGCGGAGTTGAATGAAGGAGCCACAGTCGTGATTTCTGAACAAAACTGACAGTTGCTTGTTGAAACTTTTAAGTTCCTTCATTTGACTAACTGTACTCATAAATTGGTTGCTCTGTATCGCTGAATGGACTGGTTTCGTGGGCGATTTTTACGTAATAAGATCGCGAAGATATCAGAGAAAGAAATTTGCGTTTTCTTGCGTAAATGTATAGTTGAGCTTGGAGTTAGTGCTTTGACTTCGTTTAAGAACATATTTTTGGGAACTAAGAAGTCGTTAAGTCTTGATAACGGTAGTGAGTTTAATGTTTTTATGGATTATTCCAACCACTTTACTTATAAAACAGTAACAGACGCAAAAACAATGTTTTCTTATAGTGCTAACCGACGAGACGGACTTGTTTGACAAACCGCAGTCAAACCAACGAGAGAGAAAGAGATAATTTCTCTTTCCCTCCCGTTGGTTGGATGGCTGTCCGTCAACCAAATCCACACGTCTGTTAGCACTATTAGAAGTGCTACTTTTTTGTTGCGTCAATCAAAGATGTAAGTACGAAACCGTAACTCTACTTTTCAGCTTTCACAAAAAAGACAAAGTAGCCAGTAATCGCACCCCAACAGTGGTCTAAACCTTCTAATCCTAAAAACCAATTTCCTTTGCACTTTCTTTTTAAAGTGCTGCACAGTGGTAAAGCAATAAGGCTTGGTTCTTTAATCTCTCTTTGGGATTAAGGATGTCGTGTCGGTGAGCTTTGCACGGCTCACCAAATGTCTGAACAACAAACATTGTTTGTCTCGCTGTGCTAAAATATTTAATTTGACGGTAAGTTTGTACCCAGTAGATATTATTCCCACTCCACCCACTCATATTGCACAGATGCACGCATGATTATAGTCATATTTATTTATATTTATACTAAATTAAATTAAATATACATAAATAGAAAAATTGTAAGTAATTAATTAGTTGTGTTCCATTTTGTCAGCGCTGATCAAAAAATTACGTATGCTCTGTTCTCAGGGTACCCAAGATACAGGCTTAGCCTAGTTTGGGGCCCACCGAAATTTTTTTGTTTAGGTTTCTGATATTGTGTATATCTATTGTAAATTTTTATGTGATCTTTTTTGGAAATAAATTTATTATCTTATCTTATCTATTAGAGAACTGAAAAAATTAAAATGGTCACCAATTTTTTTTTGCATTGTCCAATAATGCAGTATTGGACAAAAGTGCACATGGAGAATTTTGAATGAAACCCCAAATATAGTCTTCGATAACTTTAATTTGTGCTTAAAACAATAATTTATGTATATTATGTATGTATAACAGTCTGTAACAGCCATAGTACAAGCTTTGCTTAGTTTAGGGTAAGATGGCCGTGTGTGCAAAAATGTCCTAATATTATAATTTGTTTTATTAATTTCATGTAATTTTTGACGTATTTAGTGGTATTATTTATTATGTAGCTATGGACGCGTTCTGAAATAAACTGTATTATGTTTTACAGTTCCTAAATAATTATAAGAGTAACCCGACCGGAGTGGCAACTGGGCGGTATGAATGACAGTTTTTAGGTTTTACTTTGATTGTATAGTGCATACAATGTTTTCATGCAATATGCAAATGCTTATGCATGCAGATGTTTAAAAAACTTAGTTTATTTTAGTTGAATTAGTGTATTGGATGTCGTTAGAAAGAATAGTATTATTTTCTTAGTCTGCTAAAACATCTTTATTTGCGAAGTAAAAAAAGCCTTGTATAAGTTTATAAAAAATTTAGAAAAAAAGTTTCTAACATGGGTTGTCTAATAATATACCTAGTATTAATTCCTCTAAATACTGCAAAAATATTATTTTTATTGTGGAGTAGAATGATAAAGAACATCTTGTACATATTAAAATTCTGAACAATATTTCATAGCTCTCCTCAGTCTCCTCAGACGTTACTTTATTTAATTTTCTCGTTCTGAAAAATAAACAACAATTTTAATCAACGAACGCAATCCAAGAGTAGCAATACCTCTCCCTTATCTGTGAGATGGATGAGTGAACGATGATGATGAGGGGAACGAATGAAACTCTGAATGAATGAAAGTAGGAATAATTACGTAAGCAGATCAAAGAGTGTGACGACAAAAGGTTATACGTACATCAGAGAAACAAAACCTTTTCTCATTTTAGAGGATAATAAAGGATAGAAGTAAATAGAACGGAAATGAGAAGTAAAATCTGTAACCAGGCATATGAGTGAACCTTGATTAAACATTCCTATTTAGATCAACGCGTCGAACTCCGCATCACAGTGTTTCAACAAATTATAAAAAAAAAAAATCTGTGGTGATATTGGTTGAATTTTTAATCTCACTCATCTAATAGCCGCATTTTTGAACTTGAAGATTATTTCTATTTAACACCATCAAGCGTTGAATATTGAAAGAATTATAAATACAATATAGCCTCTAGAGAGATCGTTCTAAAACTAGGTATTTAAAACGACGGAAATCGATAAAAAAAATAATTATTGTGATAGAACGAGCTTCAAACGTGAACGTGACATTTTCATAGAACTTTTTAAAGACCTGTTTTTTTGGCTTCGGTCTTAGTTGCATAATTCTTATTTCAGCTATGCATGTGAAGTACAATTTATTGAAATTAAAGTGATATTAAGATATCACGTTCTCTTTCAAATTGTACGATAGACTCTGTGCAAAAAGAGAACCAAGAGACTAGCACAGGTGTTCCAAAAGAAATGGATAACATTTCGCTGGCTCACTATTACAAGGTTCTATGTTATTTTCTTACACGTTCTGTAATTTCAATTTAAAAAATTTGACTTTCATAAATATTGACTTAGCAGGGTTTATGCTTGAGTGAAAGTATCTCTCTTAAGCATAAACCCTGCTAAGTCAATTTTTATGAAAGTCAAAAATTTTAAATTGAAATTACATAATGAGTAAGTAAATAACATAGAACCTTGTATTAGTGACCCAGCGATTTACAACTACATTCGTATAATTTACAAGAACACATAAAATGATTTACTGCATCAAAATGCATGAATCTCATAAAAATAAATAACATTCTACCTTCAAACCGTAAATAAAGCTGATCGCTAACTTTTACGACGTACCTATAAATATACATAGCGAAATCCATGCATAAAACAATTGGATACTGATGCACCCTACACAACACCCTTGCATCCCCTATTTCTTTCCAAAGATATATGATTTTAATAATCGCCAAGATTACGGTAAGAAGGGCCGAGAAGATTCCTCCAGTGTCCCTCTGAGAGTGCCATCTTGAGAAATCGTCCCTGAACCTATTTCATTTGTGAGGGCCACTTGATGTATGCTGGCTTGTTGGATAGGCGTTTTTTGTACGGCCCCTTTTATTTGAATACTTGTATTGTTTGGACGTCTTGTGATGTCAACTGTGACGGAGACATTGAATCTTGGGTCTTTAGGTAAGATTGTAAAATACTTCCGTAATGTTTTTAGGGTTCCGTACCTCATAAGGAAAAAACGGAAACGGGCCGTCTGTCCGTCTGTCCGTCTGTCCGTCTGTCAAGACACTTTTACACAAGAACGTGTAAAGGTGTCAAGTTGAAATGTATACTAAATACTTGGGTCAACGGTTTCTTCAGGCCGTAAAAAAATAAAAGTTGTACTTATGTCAACGCAATCAAAAGATATGAACGTTTATATTGCATATTTTGCGATTTCACAGGGGAATCAAAACCTACTACAAAGTCAACTACAAAGTTAAGTTTGTCTTTCAATATTACAACTTCATTTAGTTTTTTTTTTCGACTCGCGCTTGTTTGGTTTTTTTTTGTTCGGATTTGCTCTCTGAGGGTTCCATCTAACGGAACCTTTAGAGCGCGAGTCATACTCGTACTTGTCTGGTTTTTTTATTTATTGTTAGAAAGATGAGCCTTTTCAATTATGGGATGGATAAGCGGAAATTTAAATTAAATACAAATAAATGCAAATCTTTCTTTTGTATAAATTTTATAGAGCCTCAATAATAACACCCCCATATTAAGGCATCAGTCGCGTCAAATCCCAAGCGTAAGTGTTTTCTATCTGTTTGTAAAAAAAAACTGGTATGCACAATAAAGAATTTCTATCTATCCCAGCCAATTAGCGGGCTTCCGTAGTGATGTTCAATGCCGATAGTGTGATGATGCTAAATTCGGCCTTTTATGAATTTATTTGATTGCACAGATAACGCAATACTCCTAATTCAAATTTATTTATTTTGGTTTAAACCTTAAACATAATTTGAAAATAAAATTATTAACATGCCTTTTTTGTTGTATTTTATTTTTACAAGTACTTTTTTTTTTGTTTGTCGAATAACATTGATTAAAAGCAATTTTCTTGTAGATATCAAAGTCATACAAACCCAACTTTATTTCTTTTCTCAGTTTGCTTTTTTACTTCTTTCAGTATACATATTTACAGATTGTAAATTATTCAAGAGATTATTCATGAGGAAAAATTTCTCCTTTTTTTGTAGTTTAGGCTCACAACTCCACCGAAAACTAACTTCCGCACTCTAAAACTTTTAATCACAGCCATGGAACAACGGTGAAGCACATCAGTTATCGGGACTGTAATTCGAAAACTTTATAGTGATTATCAAGTCGCATCTATCTTGGAGATCTAAATGGCGTCAGCTGATAGTTTGTTGTTGCTTGTGAAAATTAACCGTCACTAGCAGCACAACACAGGTTACTTATCTAGTGTTGTTTTTGGTAAGTATTCCGAAAAATGTCCAAGATGTAGTCTATGATTTAATTTAAAGTAACTTACCTTTATACGACTTGCTTTTTTATCTGGCAGCACATTGCATATTTTTGTATCTTCAGAAAGCATCATAGGCATCATCCATAATATTTTTATAGCCTTTTTTATCCGACTTTGGCTCAAGCTTTTCTCTTGTAATGCCATCTTCCATAATTAGATTTAAAAAAAAAGAAATTATTTACTTCCTGCTTAAAAACACTTGACCTAAACCTAAAGCTAAAACTGAAATGAAATAAGCATAAAAAAAGGTTCAATATCATAATACAAACCAAAGAGTAATAAAATGTCGGTGACAAATTAAGATGGCGTCTCCAAGATGGCGGCAGCAAAATGGCGGGAAAACCGCGAGTGACAGCTCTTTATAGAGTGCAGCGGGTGCAGTGGTTTCTTAATAAACGACGCCGGGTAAGATATTAGTCGTCATACGTGTCGACTAGTCCAGGTTTCACTTTGACGACAGAGACTAGACGAGCAAATTCTTAGCAAGTTGAAGTGACTAGACGAGTAATTTGTTTCGTCTAGAACTAGTTGCTAATTTGGTACCTATACACTAGGCATTCCGTCCCTAGGCTAGATGTAATAATTATTAGGTATTCTATGCTCTATTTTCTCTATTGGTATACTGTACCAGAATGCACAATGTGAGTCTGAAAAGAGCCGCTATACCTACCTAAAGTACTGATTTATTAAACCTAGTTCCGTAAAGCTAAAAAGCTAACATTTTATCTATAAACGTCTAATAAGACAATCTTTAGAAATTACTTAAGTACTCGTTGACAAGAAAGAGATACGCGTGAAAGTGAAAAGGAAATCTTTCACAACAGATTAGCGTATCGAGCATTTATGCGGATAAAAAATCTTCAGGTTTAATATTCAGTAATTTGTAATAAAACTACTAAGCTGAAAGAAGGTTATTGTACTCATAATACTTTCTAATACTCATACTTTTACTATGGAACCAACCCTGAAATCGCAAACAAAAGATTCGACCGAAATTTTGTCGAGAGTCAATGTCCGTTTCATATGGAACAGCTGATATTTATGTCGCGATTTCAGGGTAGCCCCCATAGTAAAAGTTGTTTATAATGATGAGTAAAATGACCTCCTTTCAGTACAGACTATATGCGTAACCCTGTATGATGTTATTTTGCCTTTATCTTACACACAAACGCATCATAGCATGATGGATAAATCAGCGCCCACACGTTATCTGTCTTCCACCAACATTTTTATATCTCCACCAGCGTTTTCACGTCGCCACCACAATTTTTATGTTCACTGTAAAATACGAGTGTTCTGGCAAGCCTTATAGAGGGTGTTATGAAATTAGCGGAACAACGGGCAGAGACAAATTAGTTTAGTAGACGACGTCTGCTGAAATTGTGGCTTGGCTTAGAAGGACATATAACGAGGTGAAGCAAAAAGAGTTTGCTTTTGTCATTTGCTAATGGGCTTAGGAAGGAAAATGTTTTCAAAGGGCTCGTTAGGTTTGTTTTGTAAAAGCTTATTTCTTACATACAATTTAAATAAAAATATTAACAAAATAAATATTACGTTTGGCAGAGGCGACTGGAACGGAATGCTGGCGCATACTTTGGTCAAAATATTTGCATGGTAATTTTTTTATCATGACCGTTGTTACAAGGTCCTTCAGTCGTAATATTAAACAAGTTATTAATTAGCGTCTACCAAGTCATAGTCAGGGTCAAGTAAAGTAAGTCACGGTTAAGTCAAACTCATGCCCCAGAAAAGTAGTACCTAAAGGTTTGACAAGAGGCTTCTATGGAGTTTTGGAAAAAACACGAAAAGACATTTTTCACTTCGTTTTATCACTACCCACACTCAAGCACGTTCACGAGCACTTAATATAATAATAATCCACCATTATTACACATTAAAACTAGATTAGGTAGGAAAATAATACAACGAGGCGACTTTCCACGTTGGCGCCAAAACTCTATTCAACGTGGCAATGCCGCCAGCATACCCTACTGGCCAATTTTCCTTCCACCAAGGAGGTTTGTTTCTTAGTTTTTTTTTAAGTTAATTATTTATTTATTTAAGTAGTTTCATGTTTTAGTTCATTTGAAATTATATATACTTAATTATGTTTTATATGACTTTCTTGTGTAAATAAATTTAAAAAAAAAAATATTATAATTACGCTTAAAATTATCTGATTATGAAAATAATCAGCTTGATCCTCTTGACACCTTGCAGAGAAGAGCCGTTAGACTTGTCGATGATCCGAACATATCTGGCAAGTTGGAGCCGCTGAGCTTGCGCAGAGACGTTGGTTCGCTCAGCTTGTTCTACAGATATTATAACGGGAAATGCTCTGATGAACTTTTTGACCTTATCCCTCCATCCCGGTTTTACCACCGAACCGGTCGCCATCGCCAGAAATGCCATCCGCACATTATAGATGCGTGGAAGTCTCGATTTGATCGATTGTTTCTGCCACGCACCTGTAAGTTGTGGAATGGACCTTCGGTTTTTCCTCCGAAGTATAATTTGGACTGCTTCAAACGAAGGGTGAATAGAGTCCTCAAAGGTAGGCAACGCACTGACAATGCCCCGGGTATTGTAGGTGTCTAGGCAGCGATGACCACTTACCATCAGGTGGCCCGTAGCTTGTTTGCCACTTATTCTATAAAAAAAATAAAAAAAAATAATAAGATTTTATCAGAATTGACACTTGCTCACTAAACTGTAGACAAAAAGCTAAACAAAAGGTATTGAAAACAATTTTGCCGTTTTTCTGAGGGATCAAAATCGAAGTTATTCCCCAGAGAAGGACGCCCTGATACTCGTTGGAGTGATGATATACGTAAGGAAGCTGGCAGTGGCTGGTAGTGAAGAAAGTATTTCGATACACTGTGGTTTGCCGCACAAAAAACCATGACAAAAAGTTTCTAAATACCAATATAAAAAATCCAAAATACCAAACGCATAAACACAATAAAATAAAACCTGCATAAGTTTGAAAACCGGACCATTAAGAGACCCTCTATGTTTCCACCGCAGGAACGGTTATCGAGGCAAACTAAATTTGTTAACTCCATTCTACCCCGTAACCAAATAGCCTAGGGCTATGGCGGACGTAAAAACTGCATAGGGTGGCATAATTTGTCACACAAGGGCGAGAATGGTGGTATTGAATTGAGTAGACTTAGATAACCATTGGTTGTTAATTGTTAAGGTGGTACGTTTCACCTATGGCGGGAAATTCAAATATTAAACAGTTGAAACAATGACACAGTGTTTGCGCAAATCACTGATTGTTCTTTACCTTAATATAATTTTAAAAACATGATTGGTGAAACTTTTCTCGATATAATAATTCGCCGAAAACAGGCCTACTAAAACAGGTTTTTAGTTCTTTCTCCGAATTTAGAAGTTTGAGATAATTCATTTTTCCAAAATCTAATGGACATTTATTATGTTACGTATTTTTATGTAAATTAGTTTTTTTTTTATTATATTTCTTGAGTTATGTGTAGTTTCATCATTTGTCGCTTAAACTATTTAGTTCTGACACAGAAGACATAATAGCACAGTTCTGAAGCGGACGCCAACTCGTGCGTCGTTTCGTGCAGGCGTAGATCGCGCTGCCGATTACGAGGAAAGTTGAACGGAATTATATTGTACCTAATCTTTTACTTTTTGAAGATCTTCAAAAAGTCAGTCAAATCAAAGTCAAACCTTTTTGATGCCATAGGTGGCAAGCAAGCAGATGTTCTGCCTGATGGCACCTGATTACATGATGACCTTCTATTAAAGAGTAAAGTCCTTGGCACGTCGCTTGAGTCAAGCCTGTCTAAATATAGAAAAGTCAAGACGCGAAAAAGTTTAATTACTTAACATATTGAGGAACAAGGATTGGAACAACCTGCCCGCTTCCTTGTTTCCTGAGAGATTTAATCTGGGCCTTTTCAAGGTCTGAGTGAAAAGGTATCTTCCAAGTCTGCGTACTTCATTTTCGACCACATCGTCGCTTACCAACAGGCGAGTTGGTGGTCAAACGTGGACTTATCCACGTTAAAAAATATATAAACCTCTTAAAGCCCCAGCAATGTATAACAATTCAGTTAAATAATATGAAATCCACGCACTGCACTGTAGTGCGGATGCGATCCGGAATCCGGACATAGAGCAAACGGAACCGCGCCCTCTGGCGGCGGTTTGTTTTAATGCAATTGTCATGCAAATTTTAGAATTAATTTCGCCCCACTGTGCGACGGAATTTTAGCATTTTAGGAGTTTTACGATCTATATTACCTTCCGCATAACGGCTGTTAAATTAAAATAATAAGTTCTAACTCCGGGTTTAGTATGGAAATTCATTTGGTTCGAGTGATATTTTCAGATGTGCTTGATAAACCGACGTGATTTTCTTCTTGAACGTAATTCGGAAACATAATCGGAATTGTGAAATTTATTAATAGATAACAGTTATGTATCTTTATTTAAGCTTTTAAATACATATTGTGTGTTTGACTTGGACACAGTGAGGTGTAATAATAGAGACGTTATAGGCCAACAACACGGCTTTAAAAACTGACTAAACGCAGTACCGATATACTATAACATAGCATAGCATTTTGCATTATGTGAAATAATAAAATATTATCTGACACTAGAGGTCAATGAACGAGCCACGCCGCGGCACGCTTGTACGCTTCACATTGCTGGTTTGCAAAATTTCAAACCACAAAAACAACAACAAACAAGTATACGCTAGTGATATACCTATTAGATATTATTGTACACATATTTATTTTAATTTTTAAATCTAAGTTTTTTTTTACAATATTTACCTATAAAAAACATAAATATTATTAAAAAAACCTAAGCCTAGAGTGCCACCAGCAGCGGGCAGGGCCCAAGCTACCGGCGGTTAGGGCTGCAGAGTGAGGAACCTCCTGACAATACGTGCCGTGTCAAGGATTACCGCCTTCTGCACCTGACCCTTGACCCAACCATCTAGCGAGAGCCTCTATTATCATTATTATAACTATGTATATCTTCTAATTTTAACTGGGCAAGTGCCTTTATTAACTAAACAAAATACAAGCTAAAACTAAAATTACAAATACAGTTGAGACTGCCCATAGACCGTTGAAGGTCTAAAGACAATCCAAATGCTCCCACTACCAGTTGGCAGCGTATCCAGCATGTTGGCGGCATTACCACGTTGAATGGCAATGCTTATGCGTTGAGCCAGAAACACGCCAGCAGTTTGGTCACGCGTCGCATTAACCAGGCGCTCTAAAAGGTTTTTGAAAATGAGGTGAGCTCCCGATCCCCAAGGGCCCAATGTCTCTACCCCAAACGCCCCAAATATGTAACCACTGCCGAGGTTAGCATATTTGCGTCGCTTGTGCTGCACTGCCGAATTGGCAGCCGCGCCAGCGCTTATAATTTCTTCTAATTTATATTTCCACAAGTGCTTTTCAATACAGACCCAAACATTATTAGCGCTTGAGGCTACATAGACCCAACAACAAAACTCACCCTACAAAAGAGTTCAAAAAGTTTGATCCAATTAGGCGTTCCATTTTTGACGTTTGACTTTGGATCAAATCGGAAACGGTATGAATGTATCCCCCTGGCTGTTTGATTAACTGGCGAATTTGTCATGCCGCCCGCTGGGCTGAATTTAAAAAAAATAAGTAAGTATAACTGTATGCAGTGAGATGTAATAATAGAGACGTTATAGGCGAACAACACGGCTTTAAAAACTGACTAAACGCAGCATATACCATAACATTGCATAGCTTACCTACGCATGTTTTAAACATGCGACACAATGTTTGTAACATGGTCGAAACATCGAGCGAAAGGTACCTATTTTTACCAAAATAAAATAATACGTGATAATACACCATAAACATTTAAAACATATGTTCAAATCGTGAAAAATTACTATTAACTTCGCATGTGTTATGTGCATTTTGTGAAATAAGGGATAGAATATGAAATACTTTTTACGCTATATAGCATTTTGATTCCACTTTTATTATGCGAACTGCTAGTCTGTGGAATGCGCTGCCTGAATGGGTGTTCCCCGATAGTTACAATCTGGGTGTCTTCAAATCACGAGTGAATCGTTTCTTCTAGGCGAGCGTGCCCCACCGTAAACTGCATCATCGCTTTACATCAGGCAAGTTGACGGTCAAACGCAAGCCTATTAATAAATAATAAAGATAAAAAAGTAAATACTCGCTCGAGTACTGCGCCTTGCCTGCAAGCTACAGTAGGCGCATCGGATCTTTGTATCTCTGAAGTTGGCTGCAAGACGCTGCGCAGTAGCAATTTTTGTGTTCCAAGGGATGTACTACTTGCGCAATGGTTTGCAGTGCCTTCAGTGACACAAACATCCGCTGTGCCTACCGTACAACACTTTTAGCTTAGAGCGTGTCTACTAAGCAACTTCCACTGCCACTGGCACTAAGCAAAAATAGTTGTAGCTCGTTGCAGACGATGCGCAGTATTGGTGCGAGTAATACTCGCGCGATTACTGCGCATCGTCTGCAACGGGCATTACACGGATTTGAGTTCTCCAAATTCATAGTTACTACTTCCTAAGAAACCAATTCACTCACGGCTTGAAGACACCCAGTTTCTTAATTCATGAGATGTGAGATTGAAAAGTGATAGGTATAAATCGAATATACAGTATGATCCAAAGTGTCTGGTTGATGAAATGCCATCCAATCTCACTCAGATTCAAAACCGAATGTGGTTTTTTATTTATGTAATGGCAACATACATCGCGAGGCGTCATGTCATGTGCTTTAACACATAAACGCTGTTCACTCGTATATCAAACTCACATGAACAAAACTAAGCCTTATGCCCTTGGATTAAAGTGAAAATTATACCTTTTATGGCCAGTTCAATAAATTAGTTTTCATTCGCCACAGGCTATCTGAATACATCAAAGTGAATGCACAGTTAAAAGAGAATTTTTGCACGGGCAATATTGAAATTTGTTCCAAAAAAATTATAGTACGAATTTGTTTAAAACTACACAATATTACAATACTATTTACAATATTTGCGAAGCAGAAATCAGTTTTATTTCACTGTTTTAAAAAAAAAAACGTTTTAAATATTAGAATTAGATTGCGCTTCTACAACCTACTGCAAATGTAAGTACTAAAAAAACGTGGATCAAGGATTATATTAATTTTTTGTATATTTGCCAATACTGCCTACCTACAGATTAACAGTGAATAACTCAAAAAAAATGTGATTTGATTTCACCTTCCGATTCCGATTTAATTCCATTATCATTACAATGTTATTGAAATATCACACAAAAACTCTAATAACAGTCCCAGCATTATTGATCAGAGTTAGGGTAATACAGACAGTAATTGTGGGGTATTAAGGGCCCCAATGAACGGTTAAGTGGTCAATTGATCACCGTAGGTGGTCCTCATTGTAAGAAAATTGTCCGCCGCCAGTGTGTGGACACCCTAATAACTGTCTGGAGGAAGTGGTCCTGCGGTGTCGTTAGGATATAGTTGGTTCACTTTGAACTTTAAAAAAAAAACTTTTTTTAATGGGCATGCTATTGCTATGGAAAACAAGTAACAGTCGCAATTTTTTTTTTATTATTTATTATTTATCTTATTGACTAACAAACATGTTATTAAAACACAACTCTGCCAAACTGTATAGCAGTTTGTAGGCAGTCATCTACTCTCTTTACAACATTTCATAATCAACGAGTTGGAACACAACATTTTAGACATACTAATTATATGCCTAATTATAATATTGGATATAAATATATGTGGCAACAAAGATTTATTATGGGAACACCAGGAATGTACAGCGCCAAGAACCCGAAATTAAAATATTTTTTAAGGATAAAGAGATATTGCAGATTTTATTTTTAGTTTGTAGGAAAATATTGTAAGAAAAGACATAAATAAAATAATAAACCTATGAGCTTAAAATTTTTGGTGAAAAATCATCGACCAATTTGACTCCACAAAATTTGAAAAGTAGGTATATATATTTACTTCATGTTATTGGCTGGTAGTTTTTTGTATTGAACTTTAATATAAAATAGGATTTTTTATATTTGAATAAATTCGTTAAAAGCAAATAAAATTATTCTCCAACATTATTTTGAAATTAAATTATTGACTTGATCTGTTTTTTGCAGATTTGTTTTCATTTGTATTTTTGGTGTACAATAAAGAAATATTGTATTGTATTGTGTTTTTTTTGTTTATTAACAAAATTACATAAAACTAGTAGAATAACGTAATATAACAAAATATATAGTTTTCTAGTAAAAGTTGTGTAAAAATTAGGCACTCAGCCCTTAATTGAGTTACGAGACGAACAATTCTCTCGTGTAAATTGGAAATGTTACAATTTCCACTTTCACTGGAACTGATTAAAAATTATCCTCCAACAAAGAAAGAAAAGGAAAAGAAAAACAATTTGTCTCAAACTTTGCTCACAAAAAAATTAATATCATCATCGTCACTTCCTGAATTTTTTCCTATAATTTTCGCTTTCTAAAAACCTTCTTTCGACCATTACCGGAGTTGTGAAATGCAAATCGAGGGGCGTCTTTTCCAGGGGTTCTCAATTTATGGGCTCCTATAAACGGGAGCGATGGCCGACTGTTGGCGACACCTGACGCGTACGGTCACCCTGTAGAATTTGCTAGCGTAAATTAGTACCCTATTGGATTTTTATATGAATTTTCTAGTCAGTCAGTTCATATAGGGTGGTCAGCCCTAAAGTCAGAGCTTTTAAGCCTCCTCAAAGCTTCTGACACGTCTTAGCTGTAGCTGTTATATGACAAATAATCGGGTATCTAACCTACTATGGTAACACTCAGTAGTAAATTAATTTCCTAATGTTTACAAAGTATATTTATTTTAAAAAGTAAATGTTTATCAACTTTATTGATATTTTTAACCCCCGACGCAAAAAGAGAAGGGTGTTAGAAAATTTACGTGTGTCTGTATATCTGTGTGTGGCATCGTAGCTCTCTAACTCGTAGCGCTCTGAGCCGATTTTGATTTAGTTTTTTTTTTTGTTTGAAAGGTGACTGATTGTTCTTTTAATTATGATTCACAAAAATCTGCTAGTCGTTTGAGTTTTTTTATCGGAGGTTTATTAACAATCGAATTTTTGTTTGTGCAAAAAAATTAAAACTACCTAGGTACTTACTTGTGTTATATTCTTCGATGATGTCTAAGTCTGATATAAAATAATATCTGTGACCTATAACAGGCTAAACTAAATATTTAAAAAAACAACTAGTACTAGCAAAATTTCAGATATATTTTCATTGGATGCATTTTGATTGTTTTCTTTGTCTGTTTCAGGTAAGATTCTTGATTGGTTCAATATTATCGATGCGTAAGTATAATTAAAATTTATAATCTATACAGGGTTATAAGGAAAGGGTGTACTAAGCCGTAAGGGGTTCGTTATACTCATTATTATGATTTTTAGGGTTCCGTACCTCAAAAGGAATAAACGGAACACTTTGTTGTCCGTCTGTCCGTCTTTCAAGACCCTTTTTCTCAGAAACGCGTAAGGATATCAAGTTGAACCGGGTCTACGGTCTCTTGCACCTGAGAAAAAAATCAAACTTGTAAGTCAACGCGATCAAAAGATATTACCGCTTATGTCGCAAATGTTCGCATATTTTGCTATTTCACAGAGCGTTGGCATACAACAAACATACATTTTGTAGTTGGTATGTATGGAAGACCCTTATTGTCCACTACAAAGTTAAGTTTGTCTATATTTCCATTTTTTTGCTATTTTTATTTGGACTCGCGCTCTGAGGGTTTCGGCCAACGGAACCCTCAGAGTGCGAGTCCTACTCGTACTTGTCCGGTTTTTTTTTACTATGGGATTTTTTCGAGATTTCAGGTTTAGTAACAGTAAAAGTTACGAACGCATATAATATACGCCTTATAACCATGTATAAGTACATGTCAACAGGATTGTAAGGAAAGATTATGCTAAACTAAAAGCGGTTCGATATACTCATAATTGTGAACATGACATAAGATCGAGACTAGGTACTAGGAAAAGATAAAATGATAATAATAGCTTATATAGGTAGTAATAAACATCTAATTAAGGTATAAAATACAAACAAACCAAAATATGATTCTAACAATATTCTAACTTAGACATAATTCCGTTATTTTTTTAACTTTAACAAAAACTAATAATAATATATATAAAAAACTAACATTTGTACGCTGTAACAGGCAAGGACATGAGATCCGTCTCCATTATTACGACCATGTATGCTACTTTATATGTGTGTGTACCATGTTCTGACAAATAAATATTTTGAATTTGAACAACTTTTACTAATAAATACTTCATTTGATACTTTTATAATAATTTCAATATAACTTTCAACGGCTTCCTCCAATTGACTCTAACTAAATCTAAATAACAAGTCCGAAGCTTATTTCCATTAACAACAGCCTTTAAAAAGTAAAATTTTCATTTAACTCTCAACAAATATCTACCGATGGCACTTAAAACTTTAAGCAACAAACCTTTCCGTCTAGACTTTTCAGGTGTCTCCAGAACTTTCAACCATTAAAAAGATTCGCGAAAGTTCGCTTCACCCTGTATAAAGTTGATCGTTATACCGAAGACTGAACAGTGAACATCCTGTTTATAGGAGTTTCAATATTTGTTTGATGTAAATAAGGGTGTTTGGAAAGTAGGTTGTTGTTTGTTTCGCTTTAATCCTCGCCAAACTGTTATTGCACTTTGGTACTTGTTGGCTTTTTGGACTGTATATTGTGCTGCACTTTTAACACAAGGTACCAAGTTAGACCGCGTGGTTTGATCGACTACACTCTGGTTCCTTAATCAATTCTATACCGGATAATTAATATATTCAAGAGCCCCACGATTTTGCCCACTGTGTACAGATAACTACTTTTTAATCTAAGGTATAAAGTACCCTTACCAAATTACACTATATGCAGAATGCCCATTTAGCTGGTTCACAATTTTTTTAATAGTCTATTACTTTTAAATAAAAAATATTAATATAAAGACTAAAACGAATTACTACCTACAGTTACATTTATTTCACATATTATAATTATATCATTCTAATGTCATATAACTAAACTACAAGACAAGTATACGTTATAAATGTCAAATAATAAATATACCTAATACATTCTTAAAAAACTGTTCATAAATATAATTTCATAAACTAATGTCTTAAATCGTCAAAACAATCGCAAACTTACAGAGGTAAAAAATGTGATAATTAAATTTTTTTTTGGGTAAAAGTCGTAGTAAAAGGTCAAAGGACATTTAACTACATTTCAATTTTCTTTTTCTTTAATTTCCGAATGCATTTTTTGCTGTTTTATTTCCTAATTATTTCCAAATAATAAACCTAACCTACATCAACATTTCAAATCACGTAAAACATATAAATTCAAAATGATTTATACCTGAACAAAATTTACAATTTCGACTAAACAAATTTTAATAAAATAAACTTTACAGTTACGGTGCAGCGTGCACCTTGTTACGAGTTCGCACCCTTCCCTTTGTTTGCATAAGTCACTAAACGCACCCCTGCTAATGAAAACCTGAGGGAAAATTCGGGAAAACTCATAATAATAGAGGGTGAGTACCCAAACGTGAAGATATAGGATGATTTGGGAATAAACTGGACGCTGTGGAGACAAGGACAAGATCTACCGCATCAAAAGAGCGACTAATTTATCTGTGGGCACCAAACGCATTTTCTAACCTGAGGAGTTTTGGCGCCAACGTGGAAAAAAACATGTCGGCTCATTGGATTATTTTCCTAAACTTATGTATTTTCGAGTGTTAATGTGTACTAAATGGTGAATTAATATTCATTAAGTGCTTGTAAACGTCATCGAGTGTGGGCAAGTGATATAACAAGGTGAAACGTGTTGTTTCCAAAACTCCATTGGAGCGTCTTGTAAAGTCTCCACCACTTTACAGGGGCATGAGTTTGACTTGACCGTGACTTACTTAGCTTGACTTTGACTGTGACTATGACTGATTCGACCCTATTAATACTATGTAATTTGATTAATATTACGAGTAAAGGACATTGAATCCACACTCATGAAAATTTTAACAATTTTATAACCTGAGTTTTAGCGCCAACGTGGAAATAACATGTCGGCTCGTTGAATTATTTTCCTAAACTTTAGTATTTTCGAGTGTTAATGTACTAAATGGTGAATTATTATTCATTAAGTCCTCGTAAACGTGCTCGAGTGTGGTAAAGTAATATAACAGGTAAAACAAAATATGTCTTTCGTGTTGTTTCCAAAACTCCATAGGAGCCTCTTGTAAAGTGGTGGAGACTGAGTTTGACTTGACCGTGACTAAAATAAAAATAATTTTCAATCATTTTTGAATAATATTCAATCATATAATATACATATTATTATGTCTGTCGTCTAAAGAAACACCTGGGATATACGGGTCGTATTAAATTCCTCCTTTTTCGTCGGTTAAAAATAACAATCGATTGGAAGTTCAATAAACGATCCATCTCATAATTTTTTACTGCTCACCAAACAAGTCGGCGCGTGACTGACACACTGATGACAAATAAATTTGTTAACACCAGTTGGTACAAACTAAAAAGTACCACTGGCCCAGTCCTTACGAAGTAAGATTAGTAACTACAACTAATCTACCAACTTTTTGTAAGTACAAGCTAACCGTACTGCCGTCTAAATTTAAAAATAAGTATCAGCCTGTATAATTTTCAAATCCGTATAAATTCAAAAGGCCCCCTGGTCCTGCCAAACTGTATCTTATGCAGATGGGCGACAGATGGCGGTGCACCCCCAGTTATCGCATGCACATTGAGAGGAAACCCTTCGTAATTTGGTTACGGATTCACCTGTGTATCTAGCTTGTTGAGAAAATATTTAAAAAATGCAAAAATGTTTATGAATATTTTACTTTTAATAATAATTTTATCTCCGGGTATGTCCTAAAACTGCGACCAGAACCACCGGAGGATGGGCAGCAGCATCCTATTAGTACACGGTGAACTTACTGCGATCCCCAAGCCGCCTGCCAAGCGTGGGGATTATAGCAACACCCCTCTTTAAGAGGGAGGCCTTTGTCCAGTAGTGGAAGTTTGATGGCTGATGATGATGAATAATAATTTTATCACTTCATCAAAATGAAGTGATAAAATTATTGTTCACAAACATAATCGTGAGTGCAAACCGGTGTTATAATAATAATTTAATAATTTTATCATCTAGTTTCTTCTTAAAGTAGTTATTTTAATATTAGTAACTTCTTAAAATATCGTTGTTTGTTGTTCTTGATGTTGCCTGAATGATCATGCTACCGTTGTCGATGTTACTTTTTAAAGTATCTAAGGGTTACTTCTTAAAGTACGTATAAGTTACTTGTGATTTACACTTAAAGTGCCTGTGAGTTACTCTTAAATTACCTGTAAGTTACTTCCTTAAAGTTCATATGAGTAACTTCTTTAAGTGCCTATGGTACCTATTCACGTTCCTATGAGTATTTTCTTAAAGTTCCTGGGAGTATCTTCTTTAGTAGCACAAGTCAACAATCAAGTCAAGTCTAGTTTACAATGCTATTTCGAAGTCATTGAATCAAGTATTCTTTAGTCTTCATACGACATAGTTTCCAATGCCAACGCCAAATTTTCAGTCCAACCATAGTCCTCTGGAAAATCCTACGCAGAGTCTCACTGCTGGGACTCAGGCGTTTTCTCAGAGAGACAGAGAGGAGGTGCCTTAATCCACCATGCTGGCCTAGTGCATGTTGGCGAATGTCATTATGCTTCGAACTTTTTGAGGTTCTTCTGGATTCTTTGACATACCGATTTCCTCACAATGTTTTCCTTCACCGTTTTTGACTATGGCATCGAAACTGCACATAATCTATTCAGGTACTATATAAGTCATTGGTGTAGGGCTAAGGATCGAACCGGTGCCTTCAGATTGTAAAGCGCACACACTACCGGGTGGCCACAATCGCTAGCCTTTCAACCATTAAAAATATTGTCATATAAACTAGTTTTATCAAGAGAACAATAGTTTACTTTCTCCCAGGAAATAACCTGTGACATTGAGTATAGGTTCTACAGAGACCGCTATCGGTATGTAGAGGTCCTGAAATATGTCATCTTTATTATCCCACGTACACCTCATATCAAACATCGAGAGTTTACAGCCCCTAAGCCTATGAATAACTTAGCGAAGCACCGTCCCATCTTAAGTTATATCATAACAACACACCGTACAATGTTACCAGTAAGGAAGCTACAATTTAAATATGCCAAAATGTTGATCTTCAACATTCTGCTCAGCATTTCACTTCGTTTGTCACCAAGAAATATCAGTAAAAATACAAGCTAACACTAAATAACTAAACTATTTTAAACAATTGGAATGCCCACATGGTTTGATAGCTGAATGCCTACTTTCTGCAAAATGCCTACTATTAATATAACTTTTCATACATCTGATCGCACTTTACCGACTTTTTCGAATTTGAATACTGTTAAAATATATATGTTATCTATAATTATCACGTATTCCATTACTTTATATATATATATATCCTTCCTTTACCTCTTCTGTATATCCTCTCCATGCTAAGTTTTCCTGATCTATTTATCTAACGACAATGTTCTTAATTATTTTATCAGAATTATCATCTACACTTATTAATCCAGGCTGGATCGGTTTTTCTCTTGCAATTGTATCCTACGGGTCCAGAGGTTCTAAATTACGTTACTTTTTGGTAATGGTTTTTGAATGAAATCCAGTCTGAGTTTCTTTAAGTCCATTATCAGGGGACTTCCGTAATAAAAAGCAGTGTTCTACCCGCGATGTTAACAATTTGTATCACCCATCACGTAGATAAAACAACCAACGTACCGTTTACCTTGTCTCGGCCATCACTGTTACTGCCTTACTACCCCATGGCATCACTTCGATAAACCCAACTACTCTCTATGAAGCAGACATGCCACAAAGTAACATAATCTAGGTTTTCTCTGTGGTCATTGACCATTTTTTCATGCCTGCCAACTGCCAAGCGAGTGCGTTAGCTGTCAAAACCACTCCAAAAATATGACATTTCGAACTTTCAATGTGGCGTTCATCACGTGATCTTATTTCCCATTCCTAAAATGTAAAATCCTTGGAGAAACCTGTAAAATCGCAGTTTAAGCAACATTAACATACTACTGCAACAGCAACGCAGGCATGGGCAAACATGAAAATTGCTGCACTGCACAGACATATACTGTGACAATATAACAGGTAAGTTTGCCTCATCATTTATTTACGCTCGCATAAAACTCCCCCTTAATTTGGGTAATTATTTGAGCGGAGAATCCGCTACTCTAATATTGAAAGTGTGTTCCCTTTGATGTTAGATTTCGAGTCGCAAGAAATAATGAGTTGGAAGACGGCTGGTTGGGCCTGTTTTCACAATGCGGTTGGGTGGAATGGGTAATTTTAATACGTATGCTTTTGGGGTATCCAGAAGTATATCAGAGCATCAGGCTTTTTTTGCGATTTTCTTATTTTTCTCTGGAGTAAAATATTACTTAGTAGTGTACAATCTTTACAACAAAACATCAAAATTCAGAGACGTAGATATAGCAACCATTTGGGTTAGGTCTCAAATTTCTTTGTCCGCATTACAGTTGCTAACTGATTTCGAATGACTGACGTTTCGTTTATATGGGTGGAACCAATGGGTGCAACAAACAAATCACAACAAGTATGGCTACAACAAATTCCTTACAAAAAAGCCTTTACTAAATTAAACAAAAAAAATATTATTTTCTGTGGTCAATAGGAAAATTAACAGACTTTACCTTCCACACAGCACAATTTAACGGCTTAAAACAAAACCGAAAATTTCCATTTCAATAGCATCCACTTCAAAGTCGCCATCTCCACGTGTTAGGTTAAAATAAACACGTTCTACCCTTAATAAAGGGTACAAACGACCGATTTTACGCCTACGTAATTGTCCTAATGTTATTCGGAAGAACTTTGTGGGGCAGCGCTGATAAGACTTTAATACGTGTGTGTTAAATTAAAAGGCTGTTTATAGGGATCTTCCACAGAACACAATATAGTATATTTCCTACTCTTTGCTCCTTCAGCCGCTGACCCATTTCTGAGCTTCGTGGGGATTCTGAAAGGTTGCTTCCTGGGCTGTCACTATTTATGCCATTCAGTGGCACCTCGCTGGACGCAGGAAGTCTCCAACATCATTCTCCAGCGCATCGGCAAGAGCCGTGAATAACTGCAGAACAACAAGAAAAGGAAAGTTAGGTATCTTGGCCACGTTTTGTGACACGAAAAATACCAGCTTCTCCAGTTAATTATGATGGGCAAAGTTGAAGCAAACGACGCGCTGGAAGAAGGAAAAAGTCGTGGTTACGCAACATCCGGGAGTGGACCAGCATAGCCAGCGTCGAACAACTATTCCGCTTGGCACAACATAGAGAGAAGTTTGCTGAGCTGACGGCCAACCTCCAGTAGTGGAGAGGCACTTGAAGGAGAAGAAGTGGCACCTCAGATCAGGCAAACGAGGGAGATATATATAATTATCATTCGTGTTTAAGTGTCTCCATGTTTGATAAAAACTATTTTGCATAAATACTGTAAGTTCGGCACACTTAATGATTTTTTAATTTTTCACACACACTAAGAAACTGGTAGCGATACTAATAATAAGTCCACATACGAAAAAAATGGCGGAAAGGTCGTCTGCAGCCCAAACGGTTGAGCGGATTTTGATATAGTTTTTTTTTGGGAGATGACTCTATTGAGATTTATCTTAGTTGTGCAGTGTGCCTCTAGATACAATGTTCAGCGGTTTGAAGAAACAAATTTATACTTATTAACCATTTTTAGCAATAGTGTCGCTGACCATTTTATAATTGCCCATCATCTGTTCTATGTATATTTAAACAAAGCTGTGCCTAAATATTAGAGAATAAAGCTGACCAGATAAAAAAGCTGTCTTTTCCTACTAATTAGCATTAAAAACAAATGCATAGAAAATGTTGCCACCTTCCTAAATCAGGATTATGTTTATTGCAAAATATAAGCAAGGCAGTTGTCGCCCTACATAGAAACACACACCCTCCATCATTGTAGCATAGAAATAAATCCAGCATCAGGTGTGCGCTCTCGTGCATGCAATGACTACCCTAAATAATAAAAACATCGTTTTTAGGGTTCCATACCCAAAAGGTTAAAAACGGGACCCTATTACTAAGCCTACAATGTGTGTCCGTCTGTCCGTCTGTCCTATTTATTAATGGCTGTATCTTTCGAACCGTAATAGATAGCTAGTTGAAATTTTATCCAGAATATGTAATGTTACGGCGGATTAACTAACAAATATAAATAAAAAAGTAAAAACAAAAGGGTACAACAAACGTATTTTTTTAACGTAATTTGTATTATATCTAATGTAAAAACGGTTATAATTACAAGCGTCAAACTTGGCATGATTATAGAACATACTCTAAAGTATAACAACAAATAATGGTCAAGTGCGAGTCGGTGTCAAATTTCTGTTCACCACCGGTTCTCGTCGATGGTACGATCACCGAAGTGAAGCAACGTCGGGCGCAGCCGGTACTTGGATGGGGATTGCACAATTTGTTTGTACTTTAGTAGCTAACAAGTTATGTGGTGGTACGGAACCCTCAGTGCGCGAGCCCGACTCGCACTTGACCGGTTTTATTTATTGTAAGTATACTGTTGAGGATTTAAAGGATAAGCATTTCATTAAAAACTCTTTGTAAATAAAACTGAACACGCGTCGATATTTCATTAAAACAAATAAAAGCCGAAACAATATAAAAAGCCGTTGATAGCACCGTGTACCAGAGATTTTCAACCCTTTATGTTCGTAGTTTTGCGGATTTCAAAACATAAATCAACAGTATCGTTTGCGCCACACATTTTATCGAATTCATGGATTTACACTTCACCAAAAATGTTGTGTCTGGTGTGTCAATAAATTAAATTGATCAGGTTCCCACTGGATCTAGTGCGTTAAGGGTTCCTTACATATTGTAAATATTTCAGCTGGCTGGCAGACCACATCGTCGCTTAACATCAGGCGAGTTGGCGGTCAAACGCAAGCCTATTAATAGATTTTTAAAAAAACACCCGCACCCGATCACCAGCCGTTGTAATCACATGCGCGCCTAGTGCAAAGCGAGGCGCAGCCGCCCGCGTGCATTCACCTTGAAAAAGGCCAATTAATGCGGTTGAAACTATAGTCGGAGTAACCGGCTTAATCTTACGTGAGTAATTCCCGTGTAATATAAATAAAATGTGTGAAAACCACTTCAGTTTCCATAATAAAATATAATCTATACTAATATTATAAAGAGGAAAGATTTGATTGTTTGTTTGTTTGTTTGCATTGAATAGGCTCCAAAACTACTGAACCGATTTGAAAAATTATTTCACTGACGGGAAGCTAAACTATCCCCGGGTGACATAGGCTATAATCTATACCCGTGCGAAGCTGAGGCGGACCGCTAGTTGCCTTTGAATAAACTCGTTAATTTTAAGACACGTTCCGGCAGCATCACTGCAAGCAAGCAAGCTAGCAAGTACCTTACTTGTCAACCATAGGACATTAGGTACATATCAATCAAATATCGTCAAAAGTTCATAGTTTTAATTTCCCATAATGCCAATATGGGTCGATGGGTGTAATTCCCGGGATTCAGGGGAATGTCACCAGCATGCATTTCACGAGTTCGGATTACACTCGCGCTTGGTCGGAGGGAGCACGCACGGCCGCCTTTTTAATTTGTAACTGTCAATAACTGGCGCTACAGTTCGCTGGCTCACTATTACAAGGTTCTATGTTATTTTCTTACACATTCTGTAATATCAATTTTAAATTGTTGACTTTCATAAATGTTGACTTAGCTGGGTTTATGCTTGGGAGAGATACTTTCACTCAAACATAAACCCTGCTGAGGCAATATTTATGAAACCAATTTTTTTTAAATTGAAATTACAGAATGTGTAAGAAAATAACATAGAACCTTGTAATAGTGAGCCAGCGAGTTGTGCTTTTTGTGGACTTGGCTTTTTGCTAATAGTTTTATCTGCTTAAATGCTGGAAAAAGGTAAAAATTTACATTTTACCTGCTATTTTTACAGCTACTGTTAAAATAAAAAGCTAAAGTAGATATTTTATTTATATTACACGGGAATACTCTATTAGATTAAACCGGTTACTCCGACTATAGTTAGTAAAGCTAAAGTAGCTAGTAGTAGTTAAGTATATGTTTATCTATGGTAGTAGTTAGCTAAAATAGATACTTACCTACGAATTCTTTTCAACCGAAGGTTGCACGGAAGAGGTTGATTTATTTATTTATTGAGGTACTCAAAACAGAATATAGTCATAATAAAAACTAAATTAAATGTGTTGACAATTGAGAATTAAACCATATCCCAAAAATTTATTTTTACTAGTAGGCCCTTATTTTTTATTAACATACAATTAGAGATTAGTCCAGTTTTATTCCTGCTTCAAGTAAAATGGAATTTAACTCATTGCCATTTGACTTCAGGACGGGAGAGGTTCTCAGGTCTTGAAAGTTCAGAGGTAGTTCCAAAAATACTGTCAACTTTGGCTCCGTTTTCAACTAGCACCAATAATACGAATATTTTTTTATAGTGCCTGTTGATATGGCAATATCAAAAGTTTTGAGCACCTACTTATTAGGAGTCAGGTTTTTAAATTGATCATTAATTTTTTTTATAAAACCTGTGTTATTTTCGGATTGTCATCATCATCATCATCATCAGCCAGAAGACGTCCACTACAGAGCCTGCCTTTTGCATCCACTGGAGGCCAGCGAGTCTCACTATGTCGTCGGTCCATATAGTAGGCCTGCCTACGCTGCGTCTTCCGGTTCGTGGTCTCCACTCAAGAACATTTTCTTCCCCATCGGTTATCGGTTCTTCGAGCGATGTGGCCTGCCCATTTTCGGGTTGTAGGTAAATCATATTTTTAAATCACACCTAAAAAACTTCATCTATATTCATTGCTTTATTAAAAGCACCACCTAATTAAGATTGTACGATATTTCGGATTTAAAGTTAATGGTTTTTGGAAAATTTCCTTCCCCTAAAAGCAATAAATGTCACAGGTTGATTTAACACCGCTCTTAACTATCATGTTCAACCGAACACCATTAAACAAGCCTGTGTAATAGCTGTTTTAAATACATGTTTTTACACTGATTAGATAGTTGCTATCAAAATTTCTGGGCAACGAAAGCCATAAATGCTTGAAATGTTGTGATTTACACGAAAATATGAAAGGTTTTTTTTTGGTTTTCGTGGATGTTGCTGATTGGATAAACACCAAGATTTTCTAGACTTTTGAGTTCCAAACAGCGGCAAGTGGTCGAGTGGGCCCGTAAACATGATGCTTGCAACTGGTGCGCGAAATATCAGGAATCCAAAAGTCCAGAAATTGTGGTGACTTTGTTGTAATTACTATATCTATATTTCCGATGTCGATATCCTTATATGACTTAAATTTTCTTAATTTCATAGTTATTATACAGCAAAATCATGCATCTCAAGGAAATGTTAACATACCACAAGTAATCCTGTGGTCATCAAATAAAAAAAAAAACTAATCAAAAAAAGCTGTTTTTCCATTTCATGGCGATATCCTTAATATAAAAAAAGTTGGTAAAACCACTCACGATCCGACGACGTCACGAGTTTGAAGCTTTAATAAACCGGCCAAGTGCGAGTCAGGCTCGCGCACTGAGGGTTCCATAACACCACAATATACAATAATTATCAAAATAAAAAAACTGACTTAACAGCCGTTAATAGGTAGGACAGACAGACAGACAGACATCGTAGGCTTAGTAATAGGGTCCCGTTTTTACTCTTTGGGTACTGAACCCTAAACACAAACTATTTTCAATGCTCTCTTGAACACTACAAAAACTAGCGAAACCAAATCACAATACGTAATGAATTTATAATAACCCAACAAAATAGCTGTTTTATCACACAAAACCATCACCAAGTAGGAAAAACTTTTTCTTTTCAACTATACCCTTGATCACCACAAAGTCATTATCCTTCACAAAATTGACCAAAAACACCATCATTCTTAATCCAACTTCATTATAAGGGCCCCTCTACACTGGTCGCGTGACTATATTAATAACGGCTAGCCAAATAACGGGTGTGTTTAAGTCGATTGGATAATGCATCATCGTACGTTTGATAACTATGTGGTAACAGGTTGGGCATTTATTGGTGAGGAGTCACTAATATTTAATGCTATATTTTGAATGTATCATCCACTTAGACCTTTTTAAGATTTTGTATCTTTTTTAAATACATATTTAATTAAATTTACCATAGTCTAACACTTCTTAACAACATGTGATATTGTTTTATTTATATTACACAGGAATTACTCACGTAAGATTAAGCCAGTCACTGCGACTATAGTTTCAACCACATTAGGCATGTCTTTTTCAAGGTGAATATTGATATTGGTGATAATAGGTTGATTATAATAGGTGATATTGTGGTAAAACCAAGGCTATGATAGCAATAAAATACTCTATACAAACCTCTATACCTATCTACATATTAATCTGATAGTTATTTGATGCAATTTTTTATTGTGTGACTCATTACTCGCCTTGGCGTGGCTGTAAGTGTGACGAGTATTTTTCTATAAATAAATAAGTGTACAATTATCATATTCAATATTATAATAATTATACATTATACGATATACCTACTGAAAAATACTATAATCAACTGAAATATTTTTATGAAAAGAAAATGTTTTTTTTTAATACACTATTTTAAATATGTTTAACAAAATGTCACCATGAATACACCATGTCAGTTTCTATATTGAGTTTCAAGCCAAAATACCCTTCATACTAAAATTTTCTTCAAAAATCTACAAACAGTTAGCGACTTCATTGTAATAGTTATTTAATTCTGTCCACGCTCCACCATTACTCGGTAATGATAATAGACGGCGTTTAGTCGTAGGTGTCGCTAGTGTCGCCCCGTACGATACACCGTCTAGACGGTGATTATTGAAAAATTATCTCGGTGTTGTGTGCAACGACCTTAGGGGAAATTGTTTAAATTTGCACAACAAAAATACAGTCATTAGCAAAGAAAGTATATTTTTTAATTTTGTTAGAAAAGTGGGGATATTACTGTACATGTTACGTTTACGTTACGTTTTATGGTTGATATTCCGAAAACCCGTACGAAGCGCTTTGATTCCACATTTATTGTGCGAACTGCTAGTCTGTGAAATTCACTGTCTGAATGGGTTTTCCCGTTATTTACAATCTGGATGTCTTCAAGTCGAGAGTGAATCGGTTTCTTCTAGGCAAGCGTGCTCCATCGTAGACCGCATCGTTGCTTAACATCAAGCTAGATGGCGGCCAAGCGTAGCCCAGCTACTATAAAAAAAAAAAAATTATACTATTTCCAAAAGTTCGTGAACGTGTATGAATTTATATTATTTATTGTTTGTGTGTTGCAATAGCAAAAGAGTAAAAAAATTGGTTATCAAAATGAATAAAAAAGAGCCGATGCAAATTCTTCCCTACCATCCAAACTGCCCGGTCTTCGGCTATACTAGTCTAAGCTTTTGGACTAGACCAAAGTCTTTCGTGATGATTTTGACGTTAGACAAGGTTTCATCATCCGTTGTATTTTTTTAAAGCTTTTATTTTGTTTGTTCGTAAGCTGTTCTTCATCAAACGGCCGTTTATATTATAACAAACACGTTAAGCTGGTCTCACAATTAGTGTAAAACGAGAGATTCCCTTCATTTGTCGGGATTACAAGGGGAATTTGGTGTACTTTTCTCGTGGAGTTAAATCTTACCGCTTACTTGCCAGTTTTTGAAGTTTGCGCAATGAAATGAGTCGGGGGATTCAAAGAAAAGTACCATGGAAATAAAATATAGAAGCGTTTTTGCTAAACCTTGCAATAAATAGGAATAGGCACTGTATTTATTCATTGCTGCGCTTCGCGGTTTCACAAACATATTGCGGATTTATTATTTAAAAAAATCGGAAATTTTCGGATATTATATTTCTATTAAAGCTTTTTTTATATATCTACGTTTGGCCACCAACTCGCCAGATGGTAAGTGACGTTGCGGCCGAGGATAGAGCACACTTACCTATATCTAAGTAGACTTCCAACTCCATTTGCGGTATTATTACAACTCAGTAAATATTGCACCCATTTTCGTTTCAAACTGACACGTGTTGTCGCGGTACCGATTGATTGAAACTGATGTTAGCCGGACT
Source organism: Agriopis marginaria (assembly GCA_932305915.1). Classification (NCBI taxonomy): domain Eukaryota; kingdom Metazoa; phylum Arthropoda; class Insecta; order Lepidoptera; family Geometridae; genus Agriopis; species Agriopis marginaria. Next base: position 3,046,892 of record OW029919.1, read on the forward strand.
CAATTATGACGATTAATCATAATTGTATTAGAAATATGACATGCTAGGTAGGTCGACTTGTGGCGTTTTCTTGAATGTAGGTCTGTGATAAAACACGTTGAACACGGTGGAAGCTGTTGGTTTTCCAATAAATTAATAAATATTCACATAACGCGAACTACTCCATTGCCAAATATTATCATAAGCGATTCAGCCGTTTTCTTTTAAACAAACAAACACACATTAGGACATACAGTAAAACAGACACAAGCTCAAAATAACTTTCATATTGACTATATTAGGGACTTCACGTACATTTTATTCTGTCAAAGCAATTAGTATAAAATAGAATTCCGTCAAATGAAATATTTCCTAGTGGCATGTCAATCTCGCTGTAGAATTGATGAAAAGTCAAAGCAAACTAGTGAAAACCAGTTACGTCCAGATAAAACCGGTTACATCCAGGTAAAGCCAGTTACAGGCAGGTGAATCCGGTTAAGGGCAGATCTAACAGGATTTCAACGTCCTGTCAGAGGCCTGTTTAAACACAGTTCAGCCGGGTTCGAGCAAAGCTAACTATCGCTTGACAATGCAGTTGACGGTTCCAATTAAGTAGTAGCAATGTTCAATTTGTAAGATAAATCAACACTGTCCTGAACCTTCGCACTGGGCCGGTTTATTTATTGATTATTTGGCGAACTCTGCTATGGGACCTCCATGGGCTGCCTTAGTGATTTTTACAAAACTTTTTTCTTTTGTTTTGTCAAAAGAGGAAAAATACTAGGAAATGGTTGGTAGGAAATGGTCGGTTTTTTGATTCGTACAGAGTACGGAAAACTGATTCGGATATCCGTCAACCTAGCGCACACGTTTTTTTACAAGCTTTTATTTAACTTTCGATTTTTGGTTTGTTTAGGTCAATTCTTGCAAGATGAATTAGAACCAGTTCCTCTTAACCGATTTTGCAGAAATTTTGTATTCTCTTTTACTTGTAGTGACAATACTATATGCAATACCTAATATTGTAATATTTTTATAAGAAATATAAAAACATCATTCAATCACTCAATTTTTTTATATTTTTTTACTCTTTTTACAATTTGAAATGTATTAGTACCGGTACTTACAGTGGCAAGATGGATTACAACGTATCAAATTCGTTGGCATATTTGTGGCCTGCTTTACCTGCCCCACCTTGTTTTGCTAGGTAGTTGCCACTGATAAATAATTGTCCTCTTTTTCGTTGATTGGTAGGTCTGTTGTTTTTCAAATCCAGAGTGGAGTTAAAATTGTATTAACAGGTACAATTTGAATAATTTACTGTTATTACTAAAAACAAAAGTTCAAATTAAAAAAACAGAATTAACATAAATAGTTGATAATTCTCCATTATAATTTATCATCTATTTTTACTACTAATTTAGCTTATTTTCAACAATTGCCCAAAACTACTTTTGTTCAGTTTTCCATTCACTCACTTATTATCTATATTAATATTATAAAGAGGAAAGATTTGATTGTTTGTTTGTTTGTTTCTTTGTTTGTTTGTTTGCATTGAATAGACATTGAATAGACTCCGAAACTACTGAACCGAATTGAAAAATTCTTTCACTGTTGGGATGCTGCACTATCCCCGGTTGACATAGGCTATATATCCCGGCTTCGCCCGTGCGAAGCAGGGGCGGCCTACTAGTAATATTAAAAAGAGGAAAGATTTGATTGTTTGTTTGTTTGTTTGCATTAAATAGGCTCCGAAAGTACTGAACTGATTTGAAAAATTATTTCACTGTTCGGAAGCTACGCTATCCCCGGATGACATAGGCTATAATCTATACCCGTGCGAAGCTGGGGCGGACCGCTAGTAATAATATAAAACTATCCTCATAGTTACGCCTCAGTGGTTTATATTAAAATGAACTTCCCTCCACTCCTAGCAAAAGGTCTCAATAAACTTTTATATTTTATTGTCTTCAATGTTTATCGTATTCAAATATGACCGTGACGTTTTGTTCACTGTCGACGGTGGTCGTTTGTTGTCCAATCTAATGGGACAAGTAACTGTCAAAGTAGCGCTGGAATAGGTTGCTCGGTCTACGGTTAGCAAACTAGTATTTCTTTCTTAGTAAGTAACTCCAAACTAATTATCTTTTAAGCCTGTGTCAGTTTTCAAGTAATCAATAGTTTCAAGTTTTAGATATATTTTTTAAAGTCAAAGTCAAGCTACGTTGTGGTCAAGTCACACTATAATATGATGACCACAGAAAAGATTTTTGTGTAAAAAGCCATCTGTAAAAAGTTTCTACCGGTAACTTCGTTGAATGGCTTTGATTTTGCAGGGTCAGCAATAAAAAACAATTTTTTGCTAGTTTTCATGGGACCGTATTTTGTAGCTTTGACGTTTTTAATGGTATTCACTCAGTCTGTAATTCCAATGTTCTTTTTTCTTTCATCTCTTTTTTCGTAGATAAGAATCTACTATTATTAGTTTTAAAGTTATACTATTTGTTTTTTCTTTGACTTTGACAACAAAAATCAGTTTTTTTATATTTTTTTCTTTATTTCCTGTTTTCCTTTTCTCCCTCGTTGCGATAACAATATAGGTAGTCTATGGAAGTGTATGGAGACTGCCGACAGAAGTGGAAACTTGAAACTTTTGAATAACTATACATTGTAAACTGTAATATATAATTTATTAGTTTATTTTTATTATATTATCTATGTATTCTTTATTTATATATTCAGTGTTGTACGCACCTGTAAATGACTGATTCACATAGTTGAATATTTATCTTAAGCAAATCATCAATGTTTTGTGAATTGTTCGTTGGTGTCTAAAAAAAAAAAAAAAAAACGAAAGTTATATGATTATCAACGGGATATTTACCGTGGTAATGTTGTGGAATGAGCTCCCGATATTTCGGCGCAGTTACATGCACCATGTTCACGGGAAGTAATCATATAACTTTAGTGAATAACTGTCACATTAGTTTGTCAGTGACGCGAACCCAGTAGTTTTGCCCCCACCAAAAATCCCACAAAGCGGTTAAAGAAGTTTTCACTTCAAAAAACTTTGCTTTGTCAGATTATAGTGGAGGCATTGGAATCTATAGACAAACGGGCCAAGAAGCTCATCAGCAATGAATCCTTAGTTCGGGCTAAGCTTCTTAGTCTTGAGCATCGACGTAAAGTTGCTAGTCTATCGGTTTTTTATCGGATACATTTCGGAGAGTGTGCATTGGATCTGCACGATCTAATTCCCTCCTGCCCATTTTTCTATCGTACTGCCAGAGCGGGCACGAAAAATCGTCACCGCTTTATGGTTGATATTCCGAAAACCCGTACGAAGCGCTTTAATTCCACATTTATTATGCGAACTGCTAGTCTGTGGAATTCGCTGCCTGAATGGGTGTTCCCCGATGGTTACAATCTGGGCGTCTTCAAATCACGAGTGAATCGGTTCCTTCTAGGCAAGCGTGCTCCAACGTAGACCGCATCATCGCTTAACATCAGGCGTGATGGTGGTCAAACGCAAGCCTATTATTTTAAAAAAAAAAAAAAGTGCCACCAAATAGCCTGGATAAAAGAACGTGTTCAGAAAACCTAATCTAAATATTACTAGCTGATACCCGCTACTTCGTACGCGTAGAGCTCGGCCTTCGGTCTCGCTACTACGACCCGCTCCAGGAACACAAAACTTCATCCAAATCGGTCCATCCCTTTACTCACTCATCCCTTTACAAACCTTCCCTAAACTTCCACAAATATTTAATGATCAAAATCAACTAAATTGGCCCAGCCGTTCTCGAGTTTTAGCGATATAAACGAACAGCAATTGATTTTTATATAACTACTAGTTGAATCCCGCGGTGTTACCCGTGATTTTATTTTTTTTCCGCATTTTTTGGGGAGAAAAGTAGGTAACCTATGTCCGTGTTCATGATGCATACTATCTTTCTGCCAAATTTCGTTAAGATCGGTTAAAGCTGTTTAGTCGTGAAAAGCGAACAAATATCCAGACAGAGAGGCAGAATTACATTCGCTTTCATAGTATTAGTAAGGATAAGGATAATATAGATAATGGAAATTTACCTTTCTTCGTATAATTACGTACTAAACTGCTCGTGGTTTAGGAGCTCCATTTCAATGTAACGGGTGTCCAATCCAAGTAACCCTACGTCTCAAGTCGTGAGTCGCCTCTGGATACTTCAGTGCTTAGACGGTTGGAAGGTTGCATGCTATGTTAGCCAGTTAAGTGTCCAAGACCTGAGGCTACTATTGAGTAAATGTGCGTTTGTAAACTATTAGAAGTATCGGTTAAACTATTAGACTCTTTATTCTACTGAGCCTTGACTCAATAGTTGAAGAAAGCATTTAGGATGTAAACCCGACTGAAGGAGGGTAATATTTTTTGGGGTTTATGTGATAGGCCCCAAAGATTTGATAGCCCGTCGGTCCAGTTGGTAGTGAACCTACCTACTGAGCTTGGTAGTGTAGGTTCGATTCCCACCTAGGACCAACATTTATGTGATGAACATTTTTGTTTGTTCTATATATATGGTTGTTAATATCTATTTAAGTATGTATTTAAAACTATATATGTATGCATATCAGTCTCTGGCAGCCATATCACAAGCTTTGCTTAGTTTGGGGTCAGATGACCGTGTGTGCAAAAATGTCCCGAAAATGTATATATAAATGATAAGTAAGAATTAATTAAAAAGAACAAAAATTTAAAAATAAATTTAAAAAAAACGAGGGTCTCCCTATATTTCGGCGCAATTGCATTCACGGTAAAACTCCTATTAATAATATCATATTTATAACTATAGTAAACAAACGTGATAGTTTAAAACAGTGTTAAATAGGAAGAATCGGAGAAAATAAACCGGCGGATAATAATAATATATATAAATAAAGTGAGTCGGGCTCGCGCACTGAGGGTTACCAATCATATATCATCATCATCATTATCATCAGCCAGAAGACGTCCACTGCTGAACATAGGCCTCCCCCTTTAACCTCCACACTGAACGACAGCCTGCCTTTTTCATCCACTGGATGCCAGCGATCATATCAATCATATATACTTAGGTCAATTCGAAGGTACGGGGCAACTAACACAGACAGTATAACGATCAAATTAACACAAGTCGCGGTCATCTAAACTCCCTTTAGCCTGAACCTGTAGGTACAGTCGCCTGCAATAATATGTATGTACATTTCATAATTTTTAAATAATTTCTCATAACTGTACTCAGTATATAGTTTCGTTTACGTTTTTTATCGAATATGTATAGATAGTTATGTCACAAATTAATCATCGTCATCATCGTTATTTGGTTATTTCAGCCACAGGAAGTCCACTGCTGGACATAATATGTCTCCCCCATAAACTAATCCACAACCTAATCGTTACATAATTTTTGATTTTATGCTGAGTACATTTTATTAGAATTATAATGCTACGAAATTATGAAATACATTATTATTGCAGGCGACTGTACTAAAGTGCAACCATTTCCAAGCCCGTCGCATTCCAGTAAGTAAGAACAACGACCAGACGGACCTGAGAGTAGCGGGCGCACTCGGCGAATTGTCGAGCGACGTAAGCGAATCGAGCGCTAATTGTATTTGGCAGAGCGTGCCGAGTGCACTGCGTGTGTGAGCGGAGCGAAGCGAGCGAAACTTTCATGATGTTGTTATTTTGATGCGCTTAATAAAATTTTGATGCGCTTGAGAAAGAAAGTTACCTAAGCTCTGATAGTTTAGATAGCCCGTTGGTCCAGTTGGTAGTGAACCTGCCTTCTGAGCTTAGGGGCGTGGGTTCGATTCCCACCTAGGACAAACATTTGTGTGATGAACATTTGTGTTTGTTCTATATCTGGGTGTTAATATCTATTTAAGTATGTATTTAAACCTATATATGTATGTATATCAGTCTCTGGCAGCCATATCACAAGCTTTGCTTAGTTTGGGGTCAGATGACCGTGTGTGCAAAAATGTCCCGAATATTTATTTATTATTATTTATTTATTATTTATAGTTCTACAATTTGGGTGTTTTTTAATCGTTACTGAATCGGTTTCTTTTAGGTATTTTGTGCTCCATCGATCATCTGACCCCAAACTAAGCAAAGCTTGTAATATGGCTGCCAAAGAATGATATTAATTATATTTTCAAATATATACTTAAATAGATATTAACACCCAGATATAAAACAAACACAAATTTTCATCACATGAATGTTGGAATCGAACCCACGCCCAAGCGCAGAGACGTTGGTTCGTTCAGTTTGTTCTACAGATATTATATCGCCAGAAATGCCATCCGCACATTATAGATGCGTGGAAGTCTCGCACTGTTCGATTTGATCGATTGTTTCTGCCACGCACCTGTAAGTTGTGGAATGGCTTACCACCTTCGGTTTTTCCTCCGAAGTATAATTTGGACTGCTTCAAACGAAGGGTGAATAGAGTCCTCAAAGGTAGGCAACGCACTGACAATGCCCCGGGTATTGTAGGTGTCTATAGGCAGCGGTGACCACTTATCATCAGGTGGCCCGTAGCTTGTTTGCCACTTATTATATAAAAAAAGGCAGGTTTACAACCAACTAGACCAACGGCCTATCTAAAAAATTATAATAAAATATGCTACCGGAACCACCGGAGGATGGGCAGCAGCGTCCTATTAGTACACGGTGAACTTACTGCGATCTCCAAGCCGCCTGCCCAGCGTGGGGATTATGGCAACACCCCTCTTTAAGAGGGAGGCCTTTGTCCAGCAGTGGACGTTTAATGGCTGCTGATGTATGTGTGTGTATGTGTATGCTACCTGACTGTTATTTTATTGTCATAAAAATAGCAGACTATAAAGAGACTCAAAACCGAAAACAAAATTAAAATGTGTTCAAAATTAAGGAAGATAAACGCATTTTAATGTCTTGCTAGTCAGATAGCACACTATACTTACGAATGACGCCACATGTAAGTACATTGGGTTCGATTCCCACGAATCGAACCTAAAAATGTAAAATGATGAACCGTTTTACATATTCAAGTACGACTTGTAGAAACGACACAGCAGAAGTTGGTAAGGTTTTATTTCCCCGTTTTCTATTCCACCGCATCTTACAAGGTAGTCTCTGCGTCCGATAAGTCGTGCAAACAGTCGAAAGGTGCGTTTAACCGGTTGTTTAGGGAAGTGTTATTTACTTGGAGCGGTATCGCGGCACTCCGAGATCGCGCCGCGAATACAAAGTGGTGCAAATACACGAGGAAATAAGTGGGGCCGATTGTTTTCACGTTTTCGAGTGATTTTAGGATTTTCGGGGGAGTTTAAAATGTTTTTATTTTCTTTGTTCGTTGTTCAGTTGTTTTGTTTAATTTTGAGTTAAGTAAATAGGTATTCGATCTGTACTTTTTTTTAAATTGGCTTAGTTATTATTATATTTATTTGTTACAAAGAAATTTTATTATTTAAGGTGGCAACTAAGCGGCAAATTTTTACAGAACTTTGAACCATCAAATCTTTAAAACTAAACTTATACTTCAAGCTTTACTTTACCCTTGTTTTTTTTTAATCTAAATTATGTACTTTAAAAAAAATAGGTACAATTATACACACATATATAATTATGTACTTGAAAAATACATGTAAGAATTTTTATTTTTTGGCATATCTTGTTTTATTTTTTATTCTACAACTATAACTTATGAAATTAGGAACATGCTGTTAATATAAAATTTACAAAATGTTCCCAGAATTAAATTTAAAAAATCTTTATTTCACAACATCTTTATAGTTATATGAAACTAATAGGATAGAAAAAAAAACAAAAAAACAAATACACTTAATGTTTAGGCGGATCGAAATTTTCAGAAAAATAAATGGAATTCATAGTTCAAGTTATGTTTTTGGACAAACTTGATGTTTCAGTCACATGGAAAAATAAATAAACAATATAACAATTAAAATATCATTAATGTCTGTTAACAAGACATGCCACCAAAAACATCTTTCCAAATTCAAAAGACTTGATTTTAATGAGCCAAATTTACCTCTCGACTAATGCCGAAATGCAAATATTAGCTCTAATTCATCCAGGTAGGACCACTTGGAACAGGTCTCTCTTCAACATTATTCCGTAGTAGCTAAGGATCAAGATTCACTGGTTTTAAGAACTAATTTAATCAGACCTGTCAGCGTATACTTCATGGAAGTAAGCGCGTGTCTTGCTAAACTGGAGACATTCCGTCATGACACTGATAGATATTATGCAAGTTGTATGGAAGTCATTGTCTACCAAACACTGAACAAACACAAGGTAAGATCGAATATCAGTTAGAACAAATGTTTACTCTAGAATATTGGTAGAGCCAATCAAGTTCCTAATTATGTAAACTGAAACTATATTCTAAGAGCGGTTGCAATATAGATTGATTAGTTAGATGAGCTTAGAGTGTCGATCTATTATTTGTTACTAGAGTTGCGTTCCGAAACATATAGCCATTAATTTGTCGAAATAATACTCTTTGCTGTGTAAGTCCTACCAAGAGTTTAGTTATAAGATCGCTACAAAAACTTCCTACACGTTTATACTAGCCTAGCACTTTAATTTGCTATTGATTTTTAAGCTTCCATGCTCGATAAGCTGTTAATAAAATTAGCTGTCCATTTCTCAGTGGCTAAATAAGCTGCACGCGTGGAAGCGAGAGATATTTGTTTTTTTGTAAAACTGATTAGTATTATCGTTGTCTGTGTTACAATAAAACATCTTATCGTAGCGTCGGTCGTAGCGCTATGTATTACATTACAATTTTACGATTGGGTAAATAAAACACAAATCTCAACTGTATTTGAAAATCTTCCATTTTTGAACGCAAGAGTATGGCTACCTTTTTTCATACCGGTGCATGGCGATTACGTGTTGTCATTTACTAAACTTAACGACAGTTCATAAATTCATAATGATCAGATTAATTTAGACGAAATGACACATAAAATCATAGTTTTTTTTTAAATCATATCTTTAAACATAGACATAGTGAACTAGGGATGGAGCACATGTGAAACTATGATTTTATGTGTCATTTCGTCTAATAAAACACTTTATAGAATACACAAGTCAACTGATACTACCAAATAAGTTACTTATTATGGATCACCATGTTGGTTTATTGATGCTTTAATCATTTTGGCTTTATTGCCAGTGAACAAGTATAGTTAGTAAAATATGTAATTATCTTTTTGATATTAAACAAAAAAAAACAATCAAGCAAAAATATCACTTGTTTAAATGTCTTTTTTTTCAGTGCACTTGCCTAAAAAGAACTTATTTTTCGCGCCTATTTTCAAACCTAGTATTTTCTCGTTCCAAATCTAAGTTAGGCATTTCGTTCGTGTTTGTTTATTCTCGGCGGTATACAATCTAACTAGGGCCGTGTTAATGGACGCGGTGAAGACTGGAGGGTTCCGCGATTTATAGTCCAGAAGAGAAGCTGGTCCAAAATAGAAGAACGAGCGACATTGAACTCATGAAAAAGTTTACCAATACATGAAAGGTGCGCGTTCACTGGGTATTTTCTACTGTAGAATCAACTTATTGGGAACTCATCATTCTAAAGGTGCGCGTCCACTGGGTCGGAATCGGAGCGTACGTAGCGTACATATTTGTTGCTTTGTATTGATTTGTATGGCACTGCGTGCACTGGATCAGCAAATCTGCGCTATGGAAATCAATAGAAAGCAACAAATCCGTACGCTCCGTACGCTCCGATTCCGACCCAGTGGACGCGCACCTTTAGAATGATAAGTTCCTAATAAGTTAATTCTACAGTAGAAAATTATTATAGGATTAAATAGGAATGCTTACACTGCTAGGGCCTTTAAAACTGAATTTAGCTACTACCACTGCGTTCGGCGAATTTACTTGCAATTTTCCTAACCGTATTACTCGAGGTAAAAAGTTTCCCATTTCCATCGTCATGATGCAAAGGCAACAAACAAACCGCAAAAAGAACCGATTCAACTGACGAAGGAGGTTCTCAATTCGATTTTTTTGTGTGTATGTTATGTAATATTTCGGCCGATTGTGATTTTTTATTTTATTGAATAAGCTTTAATATCTTCCGCCATTATATAAAATAACAACACGAAAATTGCTTTATTCTCTATGCAATGATATTCTAAAGATAAAGACCATTAATTTATACTCAGTGATTTTTTTTATGTTTAAAAGTATTGAAAACGTGCGAAAGAGATATTTGTGGCTGATGAGCACAGCTTTAAGAGGTTTTTTTTATCATATCCACACACGCTGTCTCCCCCAACTCGCGCCGCACAAAAACTACAAAGCTAGGGTTCCTTTGGCAGCGGTATAAAACGCACCTGCTCTCAGTGGGTGAGTGTGATTGCTGGGTATAATTGAATTACGCACCGAAAGATATACGGTTTCATTAAGTCAACGCGCTCGACGATCCCGCCTCGGTAGTTGTCGTCAGTCGAACTTGAGGCCCATTTCTCTTATGCAACAGAACAAAAGACATTGAATTTATTTATATTTATTATTACAATAAATCCACCAACTCGCCTGATCGTAAGCGATGGTGTGACCGAGGATGGAACACGTTAATCTAGAAGAAATCTATTCACGCTAGCCTTGAAGATGCCTAGACAGTAGTTCTCAGTAGAAAAGCCGTGGTTGCCTATTTGGGAGACCGCTAGACTTGAAAGTGTGAGGTCGCGGATTCGAACCCCGGGGTTGGTACGGGCGGGACCAATGAGCTCTTTGGAGTTTATGTACGGATTTTCATATCACTGGATTTTCGGTGAAGGAAAACATCGTGAGGAAACCTGCATACGTACGGTGAAGAAATTCAATGGCGTATGTGAATCCACCAACCCTCACTAGGCCAGCGTGGTGGATATGGCCCAATCACCCTTTCGGGGGTAGGCTAAAAGTCCAGCAATGGACTGTTAGAAGGCTGATTATAATGAGTTCTCAGGAAACAAGACAGATGGCAGGGAGTTCCATTCTTAGGCAGTACGTATTATAAATGACGACCCGAATCGTTGAGTACGAATCTTTGAAATTTCCGCTAAGAAGGGGTGATAGTGAGCAGTCCTACTTGTCCTGAAGTAAAAGGGGGAGGGTGGAATAAGGTCATGAAGCATTTGCGCACACTCGCCGAAATGTATGCGGTAGAAAATAAACAGACAAGTTTAAGGCACGTTCAACCCTCGGTCCTGTAAACCAATGACCTATTTACTACTTGAATAAATTGTATGCCGTTTCAATGCCATCGGTCAAGCACGGCGTGATGCAACAGCGTGAGGAAACCTGCATACGAACGGAGAAGGAATTAAATGGCGTATGTGAATCCACCAACCCGCAACTGGGCCAGCGTGGTGGATAGGGCCCAATCACCCTTTCGGGGGTCGGCTGAAAACACAGCAGTGGACTGTTAAAAGGCTGATTATGAAGCACGGCGAAGGAAAACATCGCGAGGAAACCGGTATTCACTGGACTATCATGGTGGTTTAGAGCCCATCCTCTCCTAATCTCTGAGAGAAGACCTGTGTCCCAGCGGAGGAAACTAAACAGTTTCCAAAACAATGCCTTATTTATTTCAATACAAAGATCCAAAGACATCTTCATTTCGGATACAGCAGTTTACGATCTCACGCCCTCATTACTCTAGCTCCCCTACAAGCCAAGCCGGGATCATACGTTGTATGTGCAGTTTACGAGGTTGCCGCGGACTATGTGCCGTTTAATTTGGGATTCAGTGTTGCTAGGTTAGTGATACGTTTAAAACTGCACAATTCTGGCAATTTTTTAAGGATAATTTTTTACAGTTTATTAACATCTTTATCTTTGATAACAGAAAATGGAAGATTTTTTTTATATTTTATTTTCATATTTTAATGATATTGTTTACATTAAACCAGCAGTGCCCCGTGGTTTTATCCGATATTCTACAAGAACCATGTTTTTTTTTCGGGATATAAGTAACCTTTGTGTAGGCTATCGTCATACGAAATTTCATTCAAATCCGTTCAGTTTTTACGGAGTTGAGTGCGGACATAGGTACACACTTAACTAAACATTAGAAGAATTGTAGTATCTTAATGCACAAAGTTTCAAAGTTAAATTTAAAAGTGTTTTAAATCTGATCTATTCTCCTTGATAGGATTATACATTATTTTAACCTCGATAGTCTGATCTGTTATGCAAAATATTTAGTCTCGCTTTTCTACATGACATCTTTCGTAAACGAAAAGTTGTTAGACAATTTTATAGATTTCGAGCATGTATGAAAATGTTACTAGATAGAACTATTTATTTTAATTATTTTCAGTGTATCACTGGTAATACAGAAATGACTTGGCAACACTGCCGATCTAAATTTGAACCTGTGCAAACGATACCCTATAAAATGGGGCACCTTTGTGTTCTTTGTTCGAAAGCCCTACTGTGTTCCATTAGCATTTAGGAGTTATCGCCTTTGTAGGCCTTGCCTTAATCGGTTTGCGGCCGCTAAAACCGAATTTGCGATCACGTGCCGTCGATACATTTTATGTTCAAGATAAAAGAGTTAGATAAGATACACTTCAACTGACACGCGCCATGCCATGAGGCATGAGGCTGCAGCCTCCCAGTTTTAATCACTATCCGATCATCATCAGCCACTACTGGGTAAAAAAACATGTCGTATCCTCAATCGTAGAGCTTTGACGCCAATGTGAAAAAAAACATGTCGCCTTTCACAGTCCACTGCAGGACTTTTAGCCTACCCCCGAAAGGGTGATTGGGCCATATCCACCACGCTGGCCCAGGGCGGATTGGTGGATCTGATAATTGGTGGATTGGTAAATCTTAATGGTGGAAATAAACCTGCTCAAGGAAGGTTTGGGGAAGTGATATAATGAGGTGAGATTTTTTATTGTATTATCGTGTAGATGATTTATTCAATAAAAATTACAAGTAAAATAAAAACTATCTTAAATATAAATTTATAACTAAAACTAAACTTAATTTAAAAATTAAACTTAGCTAAAACTAATCTAACAAGTCGCTTCCAGTGGGTAGCGTTCCCAAAATGCTGGCAGCTTTTTTGTGTTGTTTCCAAAACTCCACTGAATCCTCTCTTAAAGTCTTAAAGTTGTAGACACCATAGAGGTCTTTAGCACTTTACTAGGGCATGACTTGAACTTGACCGTGCCTTACTTTGCTTAACTCTAACTGTGATTGACTTAATAGATAAAGTCTTGAAAAAAATATCAGTACTTGATACTAGCAAATGCACAAGAGGTGCGACGCCAAAATCCTATCATGAAGAAAGATGAAAAAAAAAACACACAACCTTCCTTACAAAACAATATCCTTTGTTTTGCTGCAAAAACATTTTACACCCAGTTTCAACCACAGCTATCACTGTATTCAAGAACAATAGATCGATTTTGCGACTAAAGGTGCCATTGTCCTGTCTCACTTTTGTTCCTTAGTCTAGCTACCGAGGTGTCTGGCTCTAAACAATCATAACTCGATGCTGGATGAGAAAAGTTGCTCTAACAGAGTAATAGACATTTGTTATAGAACCAGAAAGCTATATAATAGGCTTTACTAGCTTCCCTTGCAGTCTTGCAGATGAACAACTTAAATGATATCTAATTTCTTACTTTTGATTTGCAACAATATTTTTTTCTTAAACATGGAATAAAATAAGAATTTTTTGAAGAACACACTTGGATGAAATTTAAATCTTAAAGATACGACCTTTGCTCAAGTAATTGTATTTTTTTTTTCTCCTCTACGATTAGTGTGTACGACAAAATATTTTACATGTGAACAGATTAAAAAGGTTTGATTACATTTTGCCACTAAAAAGGCGAACCCACAAAGGCCCGTTAGCTTGTTTGCCACATATGGCATTTAAATACATAAAAAAAGGTTGTGTTGTGGTTGTGTTGGAAAATGTTTTTCTCCAAAATATTTTATTAATTTATGTGTAAATCTTAATATCCCTGCGATGTTTGAGAAAAGTAGTATACAATCTATCTCTCAGAGAAAAAGGATGGGCCCTAATCCACCGTGCTTGTTTAGTGCATGTTGGTGAGTGTCACATGTCTGAACCTTTGAGGTCGTAGATTTATCAGTTTCCTCACCATGTTTTTCTTCACAATGGCATCGAAACTGCACATAATTCATTTAAGTACTAAATAAGTCATTGGTGCAGGGGCGTAGGATCGAACTGGGTGTCACCATATTGGAAAGCGCACATGCAACCGCTCAGCCACCATGGCTTTATAGTTAGTATTTAGCATTATCTATCTATACTTCTATACTAATATTATAAAGAGGAAAGATTTGATTGTTTGTTTGTTTGCATTGAATAGGCTCCGAAACTACTGAACCGATTTGAAAAATTCTTTCACTGTTGGGATGCTGCACTATCCCCGTTTGACATACGCTATATATCCCGGCTTCGCCAGTGCGAAGCAGGGGCGGCCTACTAGTATTTAATAAGGTTGTTTTTTTGTTTCAGGTAAGACTTCACCTAAATGGTATTTGCTATAAACATTCTAATAAAGGTAAAGTTTTACTATTAGAAAGAATAATAGAATATTCTGTCACTTTTATGAAATAAAGGGTGCTTCGAAGCTAGTTGAAGATGCTTAGCGCTCCCACGAACCTCAACCAAAATATATTTTTTGTAATTTAATAATAGTCTTGCGTTTGGTCCTTTATTATCATCAACTTTGGCCTTTAGACATCTTCTCAGATAATCGGAAGTTTTTGGAGCTCTTGCGCCCTATTTGAATAGACCAAGGGCCTTACGGACAACTGCTATTGCGGCACGTAATCCGCTCAGTTGAAAAATCACGCGAACGTGAACCTTATCGCGCCCAGATACGGTTTGCGGTCGCGTGATTTTCCAACTGAGCGGATTAGGCGCCGCAATAGCAGTTGTCCGTAATGCCCCAATACGCAGCTGCGATTGCATCTTTGATAAACCTTTATTCTGGGCTAGCGTGCT
Source organism: Agriopis marginaria (assembly GCA_932305915.1). Lineage (NCBI taxonomy): Eukaryota > Metazoa > Arthropoda > Insecta > Lepidoptera > Geometridae > Agriopis > Agriopis marginaria. The sequence continues at coordinate 3,061,909 of OW029919.1, forward strand.
CCATTTGTAGACATAACATCAGGCGATGTGGCGGCCATACGCAAGCCTATTACAAAATAAAAAGACAGCATAATCTATACTAATATTATAAAGAGGAAAGATTTGATTGTTTGTTTGTTTGTTTGTTTGCATTGAATAGGCTCCGAAACTACTGAACCGATTTGAAAAATTCTTTCACTGTTGGGATGCTGCACTATCCTCCAGTTGATATAGGCTATATATCCCGGCATCGCCCGTGCGAAGCAGAGGCGGCCTACTAGTACATAATAAATATAAAAAGAGCGGTTGGGCGTATTTTTTTTTTAAATTGTCAGTAATATTTAAACAGTAATTCCTAGTGGTAACATTACAGCCAATGTTTAAAAAACTTATAAAGATTGCGTTCCCAAGACTGAATGTTTAATACTCAACCAAAAGACCCGCTTTTTCTACCATCAAGAAAACAATAGACAAATCTTTTGGCCCTTCTGCCGAAGAAGTTTTACCCCAACATTTTCAGCGTAGAATCAACCACTAACTCATCTACCCCAGATATCGGCGCGTCAGGAAAACCGTCCGAATTTATCACGATTTTTCGCACTACCCGCATTTCTGCAACTAACGGGGACGCGATGTCAAATGCCACTCGAAAAACCCTCGGTATGTGATAAATATGCCATTACTGGCGAAGAAAAATAAATAAAAACCAAATGTTCACGGAGATGATTTATTTTTGGGTTAGTTTGTGACAATGAACTGTACTAGATAGGTAGAAGAGGTATACGGCCATACTTAAGTTTAAGTTAAGCAACGCTTAAAGTTGCTCTGGCTGTTTTCATGTGTGATAATTTCCGTCATCGAGAAATTAACAAAGCACTTATAAGCATTGCCTAACGTTACGTTTATATAAGTACCTAAAGCTGTTTGTGTTTAACCTTGCAGCCCTAAGATAAAATCAGCGCACACAAAAACGGGTGTTAAAGCTTTTTATAGACCGTCAGCCGAGAAAACGTTTCAGAGAGATCCATTTCTCGCTAGCACTTATACTTTGATAGTAGTGTATTTACATTTTTCCGTCTTAACGCAGCGGCGCCCTCTACAGTAGTTCGCGAGGAACGACGGGAAATTTACATCTTTGAAAATTAAAAGTTGTCGAGTTGAAGATGCGAAAATGTCTTTGAGATAGAAATGAGATGAAATTTCTTTATTATTTTACAAGGGCTACAATATTTCATCGCCGTTAAATTATACTACTAACCTATTCGTATTGTGTATTGAAGTATATTAAGATTTTCATGTGACCGAAGCAATTAATGGTTAAAATAACTCACCGAGTGTATTCTACCTTCGAAATGTTTGGTTCGGCGTAATTTTTCTTTTAAACGACTTTTTTGAATCGATTTGATATCACTGTCACTATCGATTTGATTTTCCCCATTATTGTTCGGTGTAAATTGTACGCAGTTTTCACAAAATACAGCATTATTAAATACAGCATTAGTTTTATTAAATATATCATCATCATCACAATCAGCCTTTTAACAGTACACTGCTGGAATTTTAGCCTACCCTCGAAAGGGTGATTGGGCCATATCCACCACGCTGGCCCAGTGCGGATTGGTGGATTCACTTACGCCATTGAATTCATTCTCCGTTTCCTCACGATGTTTTCCTTCACCGAAAAGCCAGTGGTATGAAAATCCGTACATAAACTCCAAAGAGCTCATTGGTACGGGCCCGGGGTTTGAACCCGCGACCTCACGCTTTCAAGTCTAGCGATCTCCCAAATGGGCTACCACGGCTTATTATTAAATATATAAGTTGGTTTTAAGCTGAATATTAACTATTCACGGATATGACTACTTGCAACTCTCAAACCGTAACTGATCCTAGTATCACAGTTAAGCTCGTTACACACTGCTGTGTTCTGGGACCTCGACGGTGAAAATTTAAATCAGTTTACCCGAGTTTCGGATTATGAGTGCGAGCCTCGGGCTGCCTCTGACGCCATCTCCATGCAAATTGGGAATGTTTCGCCGATGTGGCCTGAGCTTTATTCACGAATTTCACGACCTCGGCCTGGTACAGTTGAATTTCATAGGTATTTTGTTTGGTTTTTTTGTAAAACGATTTTTTTTTCTCACGTGTTGTGGCTGTAATTGAGCAAGGATAGTAAAGTAGTAACTACTTACATTAAAGGATACCAAAAGGATACTGTTGTAAAAAACAATAATTTTTATGGTAGATAGATCTATTTGTAAAAAAACACAATTTCTATGAAAAACTAAAGTAACGTTCTTATCTAATGGACTGCAATAAAAAAGACAGCACCATGTTTAGTTCATCATCATCATCATCATCATCATTTCAGCCATAGGACGTCCACTGCTGGACATAAGCCTCCCCCATCGATCTCCAAAAGGGCCGGTTGGAAGCGGCCTGCATCCAGCGTTTCCCTGCGGTCTCTTTTAGGTCGTCTGTCCATCTTGTGGGTGGACGTCCTACGCTGCGCTTACCAGTCCGTGGTCTCCATTCCAGAACCTTTCGGCCCCATCGGCCATCTGTTCTGCGTGATATGTGCCCTGCCCACTGCCACTTCAACTTGCTAATCCGGTGGTCGGTAATGTTTAGTTGGGTCAATTCAAATCTCCAACATCGTCAAAACCCAACGGAAACAATTTTTTAATGGAAAATTTCTTTTTCAAACCAATATTTTAGGAAATTTGTAACTGGAACATTTTTTTTTTTTTTTTTTTTAATCTTTATTTCATGTAAAGGGGTTTTGTCACGCAGTGACTATGCCACCCCTGTAAGACGAACACAAATATAAACAAATTAGGTAGTCACTTAAATTAGACGCTTATACAATTTTAACAGCACTTTGGCTTCCTCACAGGCTGGCGAAGCCAAAATGCCGTTACATAGACCGACATCATACATTTTGTAATATAATAAATCACGTCTCAGAGTTTCATTCCGGACACACTCCATCAGCACGTGATGCACATCTTCCACGATGTCGCACTCAGAGCAGTTTGGAGAATCTATGATTCCCATAAGATGTTTGAATTTATTTGATGGGATGTGTCCGGAACGAAGTCTCATCATCAGTATCACATCGAGTCTACTTAGTTTCACATCGTTAAACCATGGGCAGCGAGGAGGATGACTTTGAATTGTCTTGTACCAAATGACTTTCGAAAGCGAGCGCTCATCAAAATACTCATTCCAAATATACCTACAACTTAATTTAACTTTACTCAACAGTTCACTGGTTAAAGGTAAACAAGAGTAAGGAATGCCGTCTGTTGAGGCTTCTCCAGCCGCTCTGTCTGCTTCCTCGTTGCCCGAGATACCCACGTGTGACGGAATCCATTGGATCACTGCCTCTTTGCCACATGTACGAAGCCTACAGATGGATTCAAGGATGTTATAGGCTATCGGGTGTCCTCGAAAACTCGAGGGTAACCGAGCCAAATGATACAGGGCACTTTTTGAATCGGATAAAATAACACATTTGTTACAGTCCAGAGATGCCATGTAAGACAGGGCTTCCGCTATCGCAATTAATTCACAGTGCATTATAGAAGTATCGGCACATTGGACATGAAATTTTACGCAAGTACCTGCCTGTGGATCAAAAAAAGCTGACCCGCATCTGTCATCGACCTTTGATCCATCCGTATAAAGCTTGTAGAATGGCTCATATTTACTAACTAGATATTCGGAACAAATGTTGCGCAAATCTACTGCATTAAAATGTCTCTTTGCAGTCTCAACACCATCTATGTTAATTAAAACAGTCTTAGATAAATCATAGCTACTAATCCAAGTGTTAAGCGAGAAAATAGGAAAATTTGCATCAGAATGTAGAGGGACATTACAAAACTTCCGGTGGGTTTCAATAAGTAATGGCAGTTTTTTCCTTCTCCAGTATGCGTATTCACAAAAATTATTGAGATCATCCAATACTTGAATTGTTACATTGTTATTGATGGATCTTGATCTAAGCCAGAATTTAGCTGCTAAGTATCTTCTACGGATAAACAATGGGTGAAGGCATAACTCACTTTCCATATTATGTACCGGAGTGGTCTTAATAAAACCACCCACCACTCTCATAGCCTGATTTTGTACTTTGTCGAGTTTCTCTAAATGACAGTTTGCACTGTTGTCATAAAGAAAGCAACCATAATCTAATCTGCTTCGAATAATCGCAATGTAAAGACGCCTAAGATGCTTAGGGTGGATGCCCCATTTAGTACCTGCTAGAACTTTAAACACATTTAAAAAATAACTGGAACATCAAAATGAGCCCAAACACTGCCAGTCTACTATTATCCATCGAGGAGTGCCGTTGTCCACCGTCACCATCATCAAATCAGCTCGCCGTCACCATAATATTGTATTGTCATCGGAACTTGACAAGTATGCCAAATTTCAGCTCAATCGAGCACAGGGAAGTGGGTCTTTACATGCAATATTTGATTACAGACAGACATACACCGGGACAGGAGAAACTAAATAGAAGCTTGTAAAAACCATTGCCTTTTTCATGTTTTTTTTTTTCACTTTTCACGGTTTCTATTTTTTGTCATAAAATGTCATGTAAGTAGATCTCAATTTTAACTGCCACTCCCAGTCATAGTAAACAGCACTAAAAGCTGTATAAACATCCGTCCTCGGCTCTAACCCCACTTATTTATTTTTAATGTTCTCCCGCTTTTCTGAACCCGGCTTTATGTCGAAAACTTTGCTGTCAAAAACAGGTCGCTTATTCTTTAAACTAGTGTTTGATTTTTGGAATGATTATTAAGTAGGATTATGATATTTTGATTTTGACATACAATTTTAGACTTATGCATCTGATAGTGTTGTGTGTATGAAAAAAAAGTGTTCTATTTTTACGTAATTTTAATTCTCGGCGTTTCGAACACCGCTTATTGCATTTGCTTTGCATAATTATCGCAAAAACCAAAGCAATCATAACGAATGTTTTAAATGTTTATCGGGACTTATCGCGCATTATTTTTACGTTTCGACCATGTTACAATGGCAGTGGTCACGAGCTGCAAAGCAAATATTTATATGCTGCTTCACGGTGCTTAGTCCCAATAGACATTTAAAACATGCGTTCAAATCGCGCGAGAGTATAAAGTTTCCATATAACAAATGCTTAACAGCGATATTTAAAAAAAGTTATTACACTAAAAATTCGACATATACAAATTAAAAATGGACTTCCGCAAAGTAGCGCCTGATTCAATCAACTGATTACGAGAGGTTTGTACATTCAACAAAAATCTCGAACAGAAACCAATTTCCACCACAATACAAAATGATCCAACACGTCCATTAAGCTATGATTACATGTTATTAATTAATACATCGCCGGGCGATGGTGGGCGGTAAACGCATTACTAGGTTTCGACAGTTGCTTGTTTACGCTGTCGGCAGCGAGCCCTTGCATTAATTGTTGTGTACACTACTTTACGTTGAAACGTGTTATGTTATTAATAATTCGGTGGTCTTTTTGGATAAATTTTCGGGTGGTAATCACAGGAAATCGGCGGACTGATTATGGATGTCTGTTCGTGATTGTGATTGCGATCGCGTTCTATCTCGTTCACGCGCGTGGCGCGGGTAAGGAGTTGCGAACGGGACGGCATGCTATCATGATCACAATCAAACTTCTGTATTCACAGGAAATCGGCTTATTATGGGTGTCCGTTCATGATTTTTTTTATGGCAAAGATACAATAAAGCAATTGCCTGAGGGCCTCAAACTAGGCTAAGACTGTATCTTGAGGTCTAAACAGAATAATATAGTACATGTAATATCGCGCGCGTTTAAACCTAAATGCTTGTAAATTTGAAAATAAATTATTATTATTTTTCATGAAACTACATTGCATAGAGTCCATAGATTATATTATTAAAGCGGTATAGCACTTCCAGTTTTTCCTTCTTTTCCCGGAAGTTGCGCGATTATGCAGTGGTAACTACGCAAGTTTTCCTCACCACAATAAAATTAATCAACCCCCTTGATGCAAAAACTGAACAACGTTGCTATGGACAGAACAAAGTTTCCCAATTATAGTTTGAGTACAGTTCTGGCATGGTTACAGGCGGCTGTTAGGGTCGTGCTTAGTGAAGTGAAGTGAACAAAACTAGTGAAGTGAACTTCTATACATACTGGCGTGTATTGTTAGTACTAGCTTATAAACATTACTTAAGCAAAGCTTAAAATAGCTCTGTCTCATTTTCACTTCTGACAATTACCGTCAACGAGAAGTTGACAGCAATTTTAAGCATTGCTTGACTTTTAAGAAACGTTTATAAGTAAGGCCGTTAGTATACAAAAATCTCGTGTTACGGTGTTAGTGGTCGCACTCCTCCGAAACGATTCGATCGATTTTTATTATTTTTTTATTTATATTTGGTAGGTACAAGAATAGGTCGTAAAGTATATTTCATACCGATGGGTGATTAGGGTGTCCCTAAGGCCGAGCCCTTCGAGCGGGTCATAGTAGCGAGGCCGAAGGCCGAACTCTACGCATAAAAAATAGCGGGTAATTAGTAGGGATTCGAGAGTTCTGTCTCATCCAAAATGGTTTTAGATCACCCCTAAAAATGGCTTTTAAAAAGCCTCTTAAAGGTGGGAGAACAACTACAAAATAAATTTTGCTAAATTTAAATCCAATTTGATAATAAAATATAGTTCCCGCCCGACTTCAAAATCCGTGTAAAAATACTATTTTGTTCTTTGTAGTGACATTATTAACTTAGAATGTTTGATAGTTGATTGAATCAGGCGTTACTTTGCGGAAGTCCATTTTAATTTGGCAATTTTAATTTGTTTAGTCATTTCATTTACATTTCAATTAAATACCTAATATTTATATTAATAAAAAAAAACATTAGTACAAATTGTTATAAGGAATTTATTGTTACAAATTAAATAACCTTTTTTTTAATCTTCCATGTAAATTAAGATTTAAAAAAAACCTTTTGTTTAAGGTTAGTTTAATTTTTCTCTTTTATGTAATTAATATTTTATATCAGGTTAGGTTTAAATTAGCTTCACAAATATCTATAGAGGAAAATAGTTTATCCCAAAATCCTTATTGTACTCGAAACGACGTAGAAGCGGAATTACACTAGAAATTCGTTATATACTAATTAGAATGTTTGTATTTTGTAATTTTTTAAAGTCGCTTTTTTTAAAGATACTATAATCGTAATGGAAGATAGAGCAACTAGGTAGGTACATACAAAATCAATCAACATAATTGAATCATTTACACGCACAGACGAATTAACAACTAACACACCGTTACATCCAGACAATGGCCATTGGATAGCTATCAGGCGCTGTCACGAGCAGGTTTCTGACTTATGTAATAGATAGAGTTTCACATAAATGATCAGCATGCATATGTACAATATTCAAAAACTAGACCAGAGTGAATAGGTATCTTCTAAGTCTGTCTGCGTGCTTCATCTTCGACCACATCATCGCTTACCAACAGGCGAGTGGGTGGATGGTCAAACGCGGACTTGTTTGCGCTAAAAAAAACCTGTTTCCCGCGATTTTGTACGGGTAGACTTTCATGTAAACTATCTTTTTTAAACCCTTAGCAGTTGTAACAATTTCATTACATAAACGATCACAAATATATATTCCAAATATTTGTCAACACGACGCAATTTCCTTAAAAAATCACTATTCGAATATTCACGATATCCCCAAGTTACTTTCCCCAAATCCGAGCGGGTATTTTCGCAGCATCCTGGGCTTATTTCCCTCACAATTGCGAGTGGCTTGCATAAAGAGATCTCATTCAGATCGGGGCTCTGTAATTCCTGAAAGATACCGATAGACGGGCTCCCTGAAAGGTTGGACGGGTCCATGAACATCAAAAGATGTTATTACTTTGAGTTGGGATTTAACAGGTTTGAGGTCGATAATTTTAAGAAAGTTTTATTTATTTATAATAACAAAGAAAGAAAAAAAGTTTATTTGTGACCAAATTTCGTACTCGTTTGTAACGTCGTACGTAATTACGTACGTGTTTATGGCATACTAAGTATACAAAGATAAAGACCTCCATTCTGATTTCTGCCGTATTCTTTTGAAAATAAAATTTGCCGCTCTATAGTTATTTCTGTAGCTTTCATTTTAGTCTATGTAGTCTATTACACCCAAAGTAAATACTAAAATTTAGCCCTGAAGGATATATTTTGCTTAGATTAGTGTATTCAGATTCAGATTCAGATTTTATTGGTAACACCAAAAGTTACAAGTCAATTCGCATTCGTATAGATATTGTGTGTAGTTGTGAAATGTCCTTCCACTCTCCGGGCTGACCAAAGCACCATCAACACCACAGAAAATAGAAGTAAATAGAACGGAAATAAGAAGTAAAATCTGTCGCCAGGCATTATTACCGAACCTTGATTGAACATTCTTATTTATGTCAACGCGTCGAACTCCGCATCCAAAGAACTTGGGCCTTACCTTTTTGGGTTAGGTCTCGAAGTTCTTTGTGGGATCACAGTTGCTAACTGATTTAGAAAGACTGACGTTTCGTTTATATGGGTGCAACTGGCTACAACAAATTTCTTACAAAAATTTATTGACAGCCATTCTAATTTAAACAAAAAAAAACATTTTCTGTGGTCTAAACCGCTAGTAATGCAGGTGTCAGGTGTTGCAGGCGGCGTTTTCTCCGTATCATCAGGCGGACCTAATGATTGATTGCGGGTATATTTATTTCAATATTTATATATATTATATTTATAAATATTTATAGTTCACGGTGAACGTACTGCGATCTCCAAGCCGCCTGCCAAGCGTGGGGATTATGGCAACACCCCTCTCTAAGAGGGAGGCCTTGTTCAGCAGTGGACATTTAATGGCTGGTAATTTATTTATTTATTTATTTATTGATTTAACGTACATTTTAGGTGGGCAGTTACAGGGGCCCCAATTCGCCCACCCATGGATGTAAATACATCATTCTATCAACTAATTAAATATATAACATACTAAAATAGCATACAAATTAAATTAAACCCAAAAATCATACAAAACAATTACATAACAACAAATTAAAAAGCATATAGACAAAAAAAAATACAATTAAATATACACGCACACATACATATACATAGATATAGTATTAATAGGCCTCATTTCAGAGGTTTCTGTAGCTGTACCTTAATATTATGTATCTAATGTATGTATGTATATTTATTTTAAAAAATAAGCCGTTTGCAGAGTGATTTCGACTAAAGGCATCAACCCTGACCTAGACCTGACGGCCTGACCTGACGTCCTGACGGGCTGACTGGTTACCATCAGACCGTCTGTTTGTTTGCCACCTATGGCATAAAAAAGGTCCTAATCGTTCTTACCCGCTACTCCACCTTACCATATCCCCCTTGCTTGTTTGATCTGAGGAAGGCACCTATATTGTGCTTTCGAGGAACACAGAACTCGAAAACTATGTTTGTATGAACTGTGTACACCTAGATAATCTGGCCAGGTACATGTTTACCACACCGTATTTTGCTTTCATCCTTTCGGAGCCCAACTGTCCAACCTACTTCGTATAGTCATAATGCCTCTTTAACCCTTGTAAAGTATATTTACATAATCTCAATATGATAAACCCTTACGATATATTTACCTAACTCACCATTATATCTGCAAACATTGATAAATTTTCCCTTTATGCTCAATATGCATAGTCACATTTTTGACTCCTATGATCCTTAGAGACCGTGCTCATTAAAACTAATTATCCCTATCCCTATCGTGAAGAAGTTTCAGTATTGCAACCCGTCCCGAATAAACAGAGTAATGCTTGATTCAGATTTCTCCGGTACCCGTCCGAGCCCGGACGGTCCTGAGATTATATGAAAACGCTTTAATTACATAAGAAAATTATACTTGGAATAATAAGGAACTAAAATTAAAACCTATAACTACTTACTTAAAAGTTTTTGCTGTCGGACTGCCAGAGTGGGCATGAAAAATTTACACCGCTTTATGGTTGATATTCTGAACGCACGAAATGCTGGTATGAAGCACTTTGATTTCACTTTTATTGTTCGAACTGCTAGTCACTTCATCAAAACTCGCATGTGAACTGCTAGTCTGTGGAATACGCTCCCTGCATGGGTGTCCCCGATAGTTACAAACTGGGTGTCTTCAAATCACGTGTGAATCGGTTTTTTCTAAGCAAGCGTTCTCGATTGTAGAATATTAATTATATTGATTGTAGAATAACAAATATAGTATAATTATCTAGTCATTACGCGTCCGTATGACTCATATATTATACTACAAAACAATAGACAGACTATTTCATAAGGAAATTCTTCTGTATATTACACGGCATACGGTAAGGGTTCATCCGGGCCCGGACGGGACTCGGTATAAAGTATCATTTGTTAAGCTGACTGAACTCCCCGAGGTAAAAGGTAAATTCCCCGGGTATTATCTGCGATTTTGCAGGTATTTGCAAAAAAGACCTCGCTGGCACTGGACGTGACTTCGCATGAAATTCGAAATTTCCCCGAGGTTGCATATTTTCGATAATTATTCTGTTGGCCTTCTGACCTTTTGTTTGGATATCGTTGTTTTAATAGGGATTGTTGGAGTCGTGATTTTTTATTGTCGTTTGATGGGGTTTTTATTGGATGTCTTTATGTTTTGATGCAGTCAAAGTACGCAAAAAAAGATCATCATCATCATCATCATTTCAACATAGGCCTCCCCATCGATCTCCAAAAGGGCCGGTTGGAAGCGGCCTGCATCCAGCGATTTCCTGCGGTATCTTTTAGGTCGTCTGTCCATCTTGGGGGTAGATCTCCTACGCTTCGCTTTCCGGTCCGTGGTCTCCATTTCAGAACCTTTCGGCCCCATTGGCCATCTGTTCTGCGTAATATGGGCCGGTGGCCTATGTCGGTGACTTTCGTTCATCTACGGACGGAAAAAGATGTACTTTAGTTATTTTAACCAGAATGTAGCTGTTTAGAGGAGAAATGTTATTGTTTTTATTTAATTCGCTTTGAATATTCTTTAGAACGGAGTAAAAAGGTAAAATTAAAAAAAAAAAAAATATCGTAACATGATAAGTTACTGACAGACAGTTGTGACTTTAATATTATTTCTGTTTACATTATTTTTAATTTTTATTTTATGTAACGTGTTTAAAATTTTTATTCTTTTCTCTATTTTTATGGACTTTGTCTGAAATAAATGAATAATAATAATAATCTCGTATTTATAGTATCAGTGTATATTATTTCAATATTTATCATCTTTTAGACCGTTTCTTTCGAAGAGTTTCCTAATTTTGACTGTATTTTTGTGTGTATGTTACGCGTTATTTTTGCCTATTGAAATTGCCAATGAATCGTGATCGATATATTAGTGAATATCCATTGTAATTTAAATAAAATATTTTGCCTACAAAGGGTAGAAAATTAGGGGTAGAATCCCATTTGTTAAAATTCACCCACTTCCCGTGGAGTTTTTTTTTTTTGTAAAATAATAATTCTATCGAACCATCTTTCTCTTTTGAAATATCTGTGTCTCAATATTTCAAAACCTTCAAAGACTTTCAAAAGTCACATTTGCATAAGAATTGTGCGCGTTCATCTCACCTCTATTCGTGGTTATGAATAAAATGAAAGGTATTATAAATATACAATTTTATAAAAGGGCCCTTTCATAAAGTTTTCGCCCCTCCGTATGGTATCTCTGCATCTTCAGCTTGACATTTTCATTGTTATCGGAAGTTACATCGTAATTAGAATTTGGTCCTTAGTACGCAAAATTTAAATAAATATAAGCAATGATTTCTTAGGTTTCGGTTTCTATTTGATAATAACACATTGAAATTAAACACATGACCGTGCTCTTTGGCCACAGATATCTCTTTCGCATGTTCTCAACACTTTATAAAAATTTCCGAATTTGCTTAGGGATTTAAAAAATTATTTTGAATAACATTGGTACTGGTTGATATTACTTTAATGTGGGTACATTACCTAAGATATTTATTTTATACTAGCGGCCCGCCCCGGGTATAGATATATGGCTTATGTCACCCGGGGATAGTCTAGCTTACCAACAGTGAAATAATTTTTCAAATCGGTTCAGGAGTTTCGGAGCTTATTCAATGCAAACAAATAAACAAATCTTTCCTCTTTATAATATTAGTATAGATTATGAACGATGGTGATAATAACATTCGTCTAGAAAATAATGATATGTATTTATTGTGAAAGCTAAGCTCTAAGAACAATATTTAAGTGAATAAATTTTGAATTTAATTGGCACGCAATGAAAATGAGCTATCACCGTGATCATTTACAATAATTACCCTGTCTAGCTACAAGGAAAAAAAACTGTTAGAAATTTAAATTTGTCACCATTGGTGTCACGTATCTATTACCCACTGCTCAACTACTCATAGTTGAGCAATTGACAGCCAGTTGAACCGTTGGTATTACCCATTGCTTAACTTCATGCATTTGAGCAATTTAGTTGAGCAGTGGGGAAGAAGCGATCTTACCACCTTAAATGGCGATTGAATTGGTTTCTTCTAAGCAAGCGTGATCCATCGTAGACCGCATCAGGCGAGTTAGCGGTCAAACGCAAGCCTATTAATAAATTTAAAATAAAACCTTGGTAAAATTCCAGTTCAACACATGTCTCTTCTCATTTGCATAAATACTAAATTCGCGTGTTAAAAGAATCAACAAGCTACCATCAAACTATCATGTTTCCCCTTCAGTGGCTCAGCGCACAAAATATCGTCCCATAAGGTATTTTTCTTCCCTATAACCGTAAACACAATTTTTTGTATGTCCTTTACTACCTTCGAAAACATTCAAAGTGCGAACGGGATGGAAGATGGAAGTTTAGTAAGAGTGAGTGAAATGAAGATAGACATAATTTCAGCGCAGTTCGCGAAGCTCGTTTCAGTTATTTGTGGTTTCCGAGGTCGTTCAGGCTTTTAACAGGGATGATGGAGTAGTTTTAGCATTTTTAGGATGTTTCGGCAACCACTTTTTACAAACTGTAAGCAAAATAGAATACGTATTTAACTAGAATCTAAACTTTTTGTCTGTTAATCGGGACTAAGATTTTTTAAGAAATAAACATTTATAATATTGTTTAGATGCGCTATAGTCTTCTTAAATTTTTTTGTGAAAAAAAAAACACCATCAATTGCTCGGTGAACAAAGCTTGTAGTGATCATAGCTGAATTGAAAAAGATACCTGATACCTGGAAGGTCACAAATTCAAATCCCGCTGATTGACAAGTTCCTAAGTTCTATCATGACATTACTCAGAAGCACAGAAAAGAGAAGTAAATAGAACGGAAATGAGAAGGAAAATCTGTCGCCAGGTATTATGACAGAATCTTGCTTGAACATTCTCATATATGTCAACGCATCGAACTCCGCATCCAAAGAACTTGGACCTTACCTTTTTGGGTTACGTCTCAAAGTTCTTTGTCCACATCACAGCTGCTAACTGATTTCAAATAACTGACGTTTCGTTTATATGGGTGCAACTGGCTTCAAAAAAAAATCTTATGCCTATGCCTTGACAGCCGTTCTAATTTAAACAATTATTTTTTTCTTTTCTGTGCTCAGAAGTATGTAAGTACTTTGAATACTTTACAGGACAAAGAAGAAAGCTTCATGAAAGCTCTAAACTTAATATCCCTGTCTGTTTATTTCAAAAAGCTAGATGTAATTTTGTGAGATGCGACGCGACGTCCTGAACAGTCTGCAAAGTATCTGTTGAGAATTGCACTCCAACTTCTTTGTCATTTTAATGAAAAATTTCAAACGCGTAATAAGATTATACGTACTTTTTGTACCAACTAGAAAAATACATTTACGTTTTAGTTTTTAATGAAAACTTTTTTCGTTCCCGTAAGATATACTAGATGGCGCTGAGTCATCTCAGACCTATACCAAGGAGTGGGACAGTAAAGGTAAAGAAAAAAAAGGATAACAAATAATTAATGGCATTTAGAACTTTAGACTGAATCTATTTGCACGATACAGAAACCGCAACCGACTCAATCATTGTCAAGTATAATCAAAGAGCACTCGTCAAAGCTTTTGCAAACATTTCTTCGAGCAATGTTTACCCGCAAAGCGGAATATTTCGCCCCAAAAGCCTAATAACCGCCCAATCACTATCAAAACCATGTGTTTTCGATTAAACAAACAATTATCGACGAATACCCATGGGCGTGTTATGTGAACAATGGAAACACACGCAGTATCTTAGTTTGCGTTACAATTAGATGCAGGAGCCTAATAAAAAAGTGTGTGCTTACACACGACAGAAGTGAAAACTTCTTCATGGTTGACTATATTTCTCTCGCTCCCTTAATCGACTCGAGTCGACTTTACCCTAACGAGTATTTTTAAGGCGAGTTAATGGATTCCTAAAGGGTCGGCAACGTAATTTGTGACGCCTCTGGTGTTACAAGTATCCATAGGTGACGTTGACTGCTTACCATCAGGCAGCCCGTCTGCATGTTTGCCACTTATGGCATTAAAAAAACACTGAGCGTGACGGATTCTCGAAAAAACTAAAAAGTAAAGTATTTTTGAGTAGTTCTTTTTGTAATTAAGTAGAGATTCCTGTTATTAAGTTTTTATTTTCTAGTAGGATTGCGTATGCATCTCGCCTGATGTTAAGCGATAATGCAGTCCTGCAGTTCACTCGCGATTTGAAGACAGCCAGATTGCAAGGGTAAGGTAATGAAGCTCCCGATATAACAGTAGACAAATTGTAATTCAACACGTTCGTAGAATTTTCAAGTCGACAGATTCGCTTAATTAGTTCAAAGTTAAACAAAGTCATAACTATTTTTAAATAACAGATAGTCAAGCTGAAAGTATCTACGACCACTTGCCATGGAAAACCAAAAATCATAAACTAATAAACCTTATGTCAAAGATTTTCAACCTGCATTGATTTGTTTTTTTTTTTTTTGTATTCCGAATAGACTAAGTTTGATAGCGCTATCACGCCTAATGTTATGCGATGATGCAGTCTATGATAGAGGACGCTTGGCTAGAAGAAACCGATGTTTTTTTTATTTTATTTTATGAAAATAGGCTTGCGTTTGACCAGCATCACGCCTGATGTTAAGCGATGATGCGGTCTACGTTGGAGCACGCTTGCCTAGAAGAAACCGATTCACTATTGCAGAAGGTATACAGGCCCCTTAAAGAGGCTACTTCGTTTAAATTATTTTGAGTTTTAACACAATCAAGAGTTTTCTTCGCCACACACTATTTTCTAAGATTTATTCAAGCGTACAGCCGTTTGAGTAGGACATGACCGCAGCTCTTCGTTCAGTCGATCTGTGAAACACTGAAAATCCTTTATCTGAGCCCGCCGCTTCCTTTACGATTCAAGCTGTATGGTTGGAGCCATAGACACAGCGTACAACATTGAAAGTTCTTCGAGGGGTTTTAGCCTCTAAACATTATTAGACAGTTGTCAGTCTGTCAGTGAGTGCTTATATAGTTTATATGTAGTAAGGCATTGATGTAAATAAATAGGGGGAAGATACAGGACGAACTTCTTGACGTGGACCGCACAAATTAGGCTCACGGGCCTAATCAACTTCAGTCATAATCGAACTGTCGATTTGATAGCACGTGAATTACTCGTCAAAATTGTGTTTAAATAAAGCAGCAAAAATTACTTCCTGCGTTTTCACAAGGTGCACCAACAGTTCGAAGTCAAAAACAAGTTACACGGCGTTACTTTTCACTCGTAAATAATTAAAAACAATCAACTTAATTTTCTTTAAATGTCACTTCTGTGGTCTAGTGTAGTGTCTAATAGAGCGGTGAAGTTGACGTTTACAGTGTAGACGTCAACGTCGCCGCTGACTCGAGCCGAAACAGAGCCATATTTATTGGGTACAATGTTAGGATGTCCCGCGTCTTCCCCCTTCTTAAAACAGTCAATGTAGTTAGGTATGTACGATAATCAGTCATCATACTTGGTAAGCGATTTGAGGGTAGATCACTCAGATTATCCTAAAGATGACAGGTGGAGTTTTTTTTAAATGTCAATAATAGTCATGCGTTTAATCTCTACGTCACCTGATGTAAGGCAATGATGCGGTTTACAATAGGGCACGCTTACCTAGAAGAAACCTTTTCACTTGCGACTTGAAGACACCCAGATTGTAACTATTGGGAAACACCCATTCAGATAGCGCATTCCACAACATCAATCAAAATTATTTTAGTCTGGGTTTTAAAACGCAATATTTTTCTACATTACTTGCCTAAATTAGTGCTGGTTTCTTCCAAGGTACGCCACTAGTGACCAATCCTCTTTTTTTCCGCTCAATCACTGCTACCTACTCCGTCGAGTTGCTATGGCGTCCTACGCTGTGTTTTCCAAATCGTAGTATCTGCTCTAATACACGTCTATCTTCTTGTTTGTTTTTCCAAATGAAGGAGGTGAAGAACAAAACCTCACTTTTCCAGTTTTTCAAATTTTAGAGAATACATAAAAATGTCTCGACGGAATTTCTCTTTTTCAATGGAAAAGTGTGGTTTTGTTCGAAACTCTCGATTTCAAATGAAATTTTATAAAGGAAAAGAGGTGTTTTTGACAAGGCTTTACTTTGCTTCAGTCAATTTATAATTTTTTGCCCAAAAATAAAAAAAAACTAAATTTTCAAAAGTGGAAAAGTGAGGTTTTGTTCTTCACCTCCTCAAATGCGAAACTAAAGTCATTGCAGAGCACAGTTTTAATAGTAGGCAGTTATCAACAAAAGTATATACGAAATTCGCTCCGCTCGCAAAAGCAACTCACCCTAAAGTTCACTCGCTAATTCTATAGCCCCTAACGACACTATTGAAGAGCGTTCAATCGGAACTGTTGCCCGCGGCGTCTCACCGCCGATTCTCACAAAGTAGATCCCAGCTTCAGGCTGGTGAGCTAAGATTTCACCAATCGATGCAAGGTCTTCGTCTCTGTCTGTGGGATTTGTGGACGCATTCCAATTTGTATTAGCTTTTGAAGGCTTACGATGGACTTGCAGCAATAATGGCTCCACTCTCAAGCTGCTGAGGCATTATTTGGATCCGAGGAATATTCCGTTTATGCTCTACCTGTTTTTCCAAACCGTTTTTAACCTTCACGACATGATAACCAAACAGCTCTTCAAACTTCGTTATAAAAATAACCAAATAGTTCTTCAAACTTCGCGATAAAAATAACCAAACAGTTTTTCAATAATAACCAAACAGTTCTTCAAACTTCAATGTATTTAACAAAATTATTTCAAATACTCGGTAATTAACTATTAATTAGCATACAACAATTTGTAGAATCCCACTAATATTATAAATTCGAATGTTTGTGGGTGTGTAAATGTTTGTTTCCACTCAACTCCGTAATTGGGTAGCTTATAAAAAGGCTACTTTTAATAACGGAAAATTTACGCTTCCCGTAGGCTAGCGGGTGAAACCACTAGTGCAACAATATTTTTAAGGAAACCAGTCAATTTTAAGCCCTAATCTACCAAACGATATTGCTATACCTATATTGCTTTTAATACTATCGCTAAAAGTCTAAAACAATCGAGCCCGCGCTTGCCGCAAACGCTGCCTTTGTGCGCGCCAAATAAACGCCTCGCAGTGAAACGTTTAGACGTAAAATGTGGAATGCGAACACTTTCAGCTTTCTATTTGGCTATTGATTGAAATAGCGAATGAAGATACAGTTTACCTTTTCATTTTTAACCTCCAACGCAAGAGAAGCTTAACGTCTTTATCCCCTGAGATGCCTTGAGACTCAATGGAGTGACGATATACCTACGTAAGGTTGGCTGGAAGCGAAAATCCGAATATCGGACTGAAAGGCTTGAGAGATGGTATGCTCAGAAGAGGACATGAATATGCTGATTACGATGATGTTTTTTTTTAAATAATGTTTATTTAAAGTTCTTTATCGCAAAGCGAAAATGTCGCACTAATAGTAACATTAATAACACACATTTTATTTATATTACATGGGAATTACTCACGTTAGATTGACGTTGAGTGCAAAGCGAGACGCAGCCGCGCGCGTGCATTCACCTTGAAAAAGACCGTCTAAGGCTGTTGAATCTATAGTCGGAGTAACCAGCTCAATCTTACGTGAGTAATTCCCGTGTTATATAAATAAAATTATTAACACACTTCACTTGAGCACCTGAACCCAAGGACGTTTCATACCCTAAAAAACGTCCTTGCCTGAACCTTAGACCTGAGCCACATTTGACACTGGTATATTTACATAGACATCAATTATTTGTGGCAAAAAAAATACAATATTTATAATAGTTAAAAAACTATTAGGTATTTACTATCCCGGTGTCAAACGAGGCCCGATCTATTTGACAAACCAGATTTAACCATGGCTAGAACCCTTTTTGTTGTTTCTGCTGTAGGTTGGACCAAATAAGAGTTGCATAATCCAATCGAACTGCCACAAAATGATAGGCGTATGATGATGGTGAAACTTTCTAGTATGGCATAATATCCATAACACAAAGAACTAAATGAAGAATTACAGAACCAAACTAGATTCACCATATTCACCGAGGCCACCGAGAAGCACCCACGCTAAGCTCACAATCGGTCTAGGACATCTACTAGCTCCATTTACAGATAATTACAGATTTCAATCTGCACCCATGATTCACCAGTGTTGATCATTGCCTAGGCAAATACGGTGCGGTTTAATACCTAGTAATTCGTCTAAGTCTGATCTATCCCACTTGGTGAACAAGGCTGGGTGTCTAGTGGGTATTGTAGCAGTAATTACAATGTGTGAGTATGTTTACATCAAGTTTACATGTGGCAATGTAGGTATGCTCAGTTGTGTACGGCCTACCAATATCGTGGTAGATAAATATTGACTGTCAGGTGCGGGACACACAGGAGAAGAGAATGGAAACTAAGTGCCGGCTAGTTAAAGTTGTGGTCTCTTGTTCGATATGCACAAACCGCGCGGTGTCGGACACTGAATTTTATGAGAAACGTCAAGAGTGGTCTTTTGTTCCGTCAGCATGCTTCAGCAGTATGCAAAGCTTGACGCTGTGTGGGAATCAATACGATTTAAAAAAAATTACTTCACTTGCAACCAAGGTGTCGGACACTGAATTGAGAAATGAAAAACATCAAGATAACAAGAGTGAAGTCTGTTGTTCCGTCAGCGTGTGTCAGCAGTATGCAAAGCTTGACGCTGTGTGGGAATCAATACGATTTAAAAAAAATAACTTCACTTGCAACCAAGGTGTCGGACACTGAATTGAGAAATGAAAAACATCAAGATAACAAGAGTGAAGTCTGTTGTTCCGTCAGCGTGTGTCAGTGGTATGCAAAGCTTGACGGTTGTGGGAATCAATAGGATAAACACGGGAATGCAGCCGGTGTTCTTGGTACTTTACCACACGGACAGCTCCTTTACTTTTTTTGCTTCGTTTAATATACATTTGTACTTAAATAAGCTTATATTGTTTTTATACGATAAAAAATATATTCACTTGCAACTAACTAACAAAGGTATCAGTTCTTAAAAGTCGATTTAAACCTTCTAATTGGCGTATCTATTTCAATTATTTTTATTACTTTACATTTTTTAAGTCAGCGCGGCGGTCATACGCAAGCCTATTATTTAATAATCCAAAGAAAGATGATAATATGCATATTGCTCGCTTTTTTATGAAAAATATTTTATCTTATTATTTTTCTCTGACCTCTAATAGTTTACCAACATCATGATTGTTTACCTAACTGCTCGTCAGTGTGTCGCATCGTACATCGTCCCGACCGCAACACCACGGCGTGGCTGACTTGCAAATTCTGGAGCTTGCCTCCGCAAACATCACTTACTGCACACGTAAACTATGGATGTAAACTTCGACCAAAATAAAATGAATGAACGGGCCCAGAAAAAGCGCATTTTGAAGATTACAAAATGAGTGTCGGCGCTCACTTCGTTTCACGCGACTTTTGTTAAATGATAACGAAACATCTGACAAAATTATGCCTTTGTGTGCTTTCCCGATGTGTGAATACACAACAAAAAACCGCTATCTATTTTTTGTAACAAATGTTGTACATGGTTATAATTAGGTGTTGAAGTATATGTCCGACAGTTTAGACTCGCTTTTACTGAGCAAGTTCAATGGTTATAGCCCGTACATTAATTTTATTTTGGTCGAAGGATGTACACAACTTTGAACACGTAATAATAGAGCTTAAAATCTTTTACTTTTATTATTGTTTATAGTGACAGTTTGAGATGGTTTCGTAAAAACAGTCAAATACCTATTGTTAATATTTACCAAGAGCAGTTTTACTGATGCTATTCAAGAGCGCATAAGGGTCTGTTCACACCCACCGATACGTCACACACTGCGCTATCGTTCCAGATAGGCGACCGGTCCAAATGACCCCACCACGGCGACAGATTTACGGATACGGTCGACCCCGTAACTTAGCTGGGTCGTATCTTTACATATCGGTCGTTTTAACCGTTTATTGGATTGCGTAGGTGAAATATCCTTTAAAAGTAGATAGAAATAGGTCTCGAATGATTATACTGACAAAATATCGGTATATTTAGCTATACAGGGTTATAAGGAAAGAGTATGCCAAACCAATACAGGTTTGTAATGCTCATCATCATCAAAAACTTTCTTATTATCCTGAAATCGCAAATAAATATCCGCTGTTTCATAATTACGTTTTGTCAAGTGTGATTAAACAATAAAACAAGTAGCAAGTGCATACTAAGCATCGTCTGCAACGTTTTGCTTGATGCAAGTGGCAGTGAAAGTGCTTAGTAGCACTTCGCGCTGGTCCTTGCACAAATGAAGCTTCGTTTCTTCGCGCTACTCGCGCGACGCCCACTGCGCATCGTTCGTCACGTTCGACCAGTCGTGCGAGTACGGTACTCGCACGCGTGTTGTGCACTTCACTGCTTGAGTGGCTACTTGTACTTGCTAATTGTACTTGCAAGCTACTTCGCATGGTCTGCAATGGGCTTAAGCCAAAATAAACCCAATCCTTGGCGATTATAAAAGTAATTATTTATTATAGCTTCATTATTACTTTAATTTTGATCATCACATCATAATTTTCCACCAGTTCCTTACAAAACGTCTTGATACCTCCGCCACTTGGTTAACGATAGATCAGGGGCCCGCGGTCGGATTAGCCGAGCCCCTGGAGGGTTCCGCGATCGCCGCGTTTATCGCCTATCCTGTTACAATATCGGCCTTTGGAAAAACGAGTTTAAATTATACTGGGTTTTGATAAAATGAGATCGGTGTTTTGGTCTGTCAACATTTCCAATATTTTTTGAAAGCAAGTAAATACAAAATCATTCGACAATCTTTAGTTACTATTAATAAACACAAAATGTTAACAGTCATTTCAAAATCCCCATAAAATTTAAAACTGTCAACTGAGATGGAAAAATATTGCTCAAACTCGCATCAGTTCACACGAGCAATGGAATCCACGTGAGCATCGCTGACAGACTTGCGTGAATGTACAACGTAGTGTTCGCAACAAATATTAAAGCTTTCAAATTATTTGTATACTAGTAGGCCGCCCCTGCTTCGCACGGGCGAAGCCGGGATATATAGCCTATGTCAACCGGGGATAGTGCAGCATCCCAACAGTGAAAGAATTTTTCAAATCGGTTCAGTAGTTTCGGAGCCTATTCAATGCAAACAAACAAACAAACAATCAATCAATCAAATCTTTCCTCTTTATAATATTAGTATAGATGACAAATATCTAGTGTCGTAATTCCACTTCTACGTCGCTACGAGTACAATAAGGATTTTGGGACTAATAATTTTTCTCTATAGATATTTGTGATGCAAATTTTAACCTAACCTGAAATAAAATATTAATTATATAAAAGAGAAAAATTAATTAAATCTGTAACAACTGTATTAATATGGATACTGGAAACAAAAAAAAAAGTTGCCAAGCACGCTAACACACAAATCGTAAAGTTTTCCGCCGTGGATAAAATGAATCTACTAAAAATAACATATTCTAAAATATTTAAAAAAAACTCGAGAAACGTGTCAAGAGGCTCATCACCAATGAATGCTTAGTTCGGAAAAAGGTTCTTAGTCTTGAGCATCGACGTAAAGTTGCTAGTCTATCGGTTTTTATCGGATACATTTCGAAAAGTGTGCATCGGATCTGCATGATCTAATTCCCTTCTGCTCATTTTTCTATCGGACTGCCAGAGTTGGCACAAAAAATAGCCATCGCTGTATGATTGATATTCCAAAAACCCGTACGAAGCGCTTTGATTCCACATTTATTGCGCAAACTGCTAAGCTGGGAATGTGCTGCCCGAATGGGTGTTCCCCGATAGTTACAATCTGGATGTCTTCACATTTGAAATCGTGCTCCATCCATCGTAGACCGCATCATCGCTTAACATCAGGTGAGCTGCCGGTAAAACGCAAGCCTATTATTAATATAAAAATATGCCATAATGTTTATTCCGTTGCCATTACTACATCCTACCTCCAGACATACCAATTTCCCATAATAGACGGAATGCTGTCGGGATTGCTTCCTTATCTCGAATCAATTTCTGAGCCGTGAGTGTACCCAACCCATCAACTAAGCTAGACTACGTCTAGACGTTCTTTCCAGATGTACCTACTACTATGGCTTCATATATAAACTTGCTGAAGACGCTGATAGCAAATAATGATGCGAAAATAGAAGTTAATTTAATAATGAATTTTTAGAAAAAATCAATAACCGACTAGGTACAATCAAACTTAAACTAAAACGTAGATAGGTTTTTAAATCGACCCCACACGATGAAAAAGCGTTAACAGAAATGACACGGTTGTGTAATCTTTCCAACAATAAAGTAGTTTTCTTTAAGAATACGTAAATATTAACGTAGGTATAGGTATAATTATTATTATGATGTCTCCTTACAAATACATATCAACATATACAATCTCCTTTGTTCTAATGTTTCTGTGATGACAGTTCAAACAGAGATTATCAGTCGACATCAAAACATTTGCTAAAGGGAACCAAAAGGTCATCTGTGTATCTCAGAATACCTAAAGGTGTATGTAGGTATATATTTTTTGTTTTTGTTGATTTCTCAAAAAGTACTAAATCAACTTCGATAACATATATATGGGACCTCCTCTGATGTATAACCTAACAAACAAAAAAATCATCAAAATCAATTCATAATTGGCGGAGTAATCGGGTGGGTAACAAACATTAAAAAAAAACATACAGTCGAATTGATAACCTCCTCCTGAAGTCGATAAAAAACGCTATTATTAGCGGATCATATTTTAAAAATGTTTAGCCGAAAAGTTCCATGTATTATGAATTAACGCAAAAACGATAGTTTTCTATCTTATGAATACCACACAGTCAAACAAAGACTTATGTATAAATAGCTAGACCAATCTAGTCGAGCACTGCAATTAAATAGCAACTGCAGTTTACATCCGCAGCAAAAGCTCAAAATGATGTAAAATTAAAGCTAGGAGGGAGGGAGCCACTCTCCGTAATAATTACTGCATCGCCCGACGTGAGGTTACCAATTGAAACTGACGCTCTAGCTTTTCTAGAATAAACTGGTGGTTTATTAGGGCTGGCAAATGAATAAATTATTTTTCTCAAACAGTTTATTTAATGTGTCTATTTATTGAAGAATACGCACAACACACTCTAGCAAAATAGGACTTTAATGCCTAGACCGTTGCTAAAGTAATCGGTGGCCAATTTTTGTCTCATCTGATTATCTTATTTTTGAAGTGGTAATTTTTTTTATTGTCCATTTATCGAAACGAAATGCATAGTTCACTTTTCGATTAAACGAAAATTGAACGGATTCCGGTATCGGTGGATACAACTCGCCGGTATCCGTGGCTAATTCAAACCGATACCGGGATCCGTGGATACAAACCCAAAAATAAAGCCGTAACTATCCAGACGAATATAAAACAAGTAAACCATAAAATTAAAATTCTAATACAATATGCTAATATTCTATGTCAGTAATTTAACGAAATCCACACTCAAAAAAATCCATTTACAAAAGTAAATTGTAATTGTAGTTTTACGAAAAACTAACTTTGTAAATTGGAAGTAATGAGTTAATTATGTTTAGTTTCTTTAATATTCGAAGCTGTTATTATTAGTAAAAAATACTAATTTATGTGTTACAGTTATTTAAATTTCTTTAGATGTTTCTATTTGATAGAATCAGAACGCCAAAAAACCATTTTTTTAAAGTGATAAGGCTCTTATGTTTTTCCACTAAACAGAAGTGAATTAGAAAAGAGCTTAGTGTTATAAAACTATTACAGTTTACAAAAAAGTTTAAACCCTACAAGATGTACCGTTTAAATCTAAAACACCTACACATACAAACGCAGTCGTGCCAAACCCCTACACATACAGACCTAGCAATTAGTAAGCTCGCCTCGCGAACAGTTAATTAGTGCTTAACATGTGCTCTCTGTCTGCTGTCATATTTGATCTATTCGCACTGTTTGCAAGCGCAAACCCTGACCTGTGTGTCTAACTAAAGGTATATATTATTACCTTAAGGCCGCGCTCATCAGCCACAACTATTTCATTCTCAAGTTTTTTTTTTTTTCATTTTTGAGAACCAGGTTCGTCTGCCTTGAAGGTCTTGGCTGAACATAGGTCTTAGAACGCATATTTTGAACATACTGAGTCAAAAAAACCGGACAAGTACGAATAGGACTCGTGCTCTGAGGGTTCCGTTGGACAGAACCCTCAGAGCGCGAGTCCAAAAAAAAACCTAAAGTTGAAATATTGAAAGACAAACTTAACTTTGTAGTTGACTATAAGGTTCTTCTATACATTCCAACTACAAAATGTAAGTTTGTAATAGCAAAATAATTATTTTTAAATGATATAACTTCAAATTTGTAACTTTCAGATTTATTCCTATATATGTGTTATGAGACCTTGCCTTTTGCCAAATTTCATGATTCTAGGTCATAGGAAAGTACCCTATAGGTTTTGATTTCCTTGTGAAATCGCAAAATATGCGACATAAACGTTCATATCTTTTGATTGCGTTGACTTACAACTTTTATTTTTTTACAGCCGAAAGATACCGTAGACCCAAGTATTTAATATAAATTTCAACTTGATACCTTTACGCGTTCTTGAGAAAAAGGGTCTTGACAGACGGACAGACAGACGGACAACGAAGTGATCCTATAAGGGTTCCGTTTTTTCCTTTTGAGGTACGGAACCCTAAAAAAAGGTAACTTAAGCCGATTGTTATCCTTAGAATAACACAGCAAATAGTTTGAAGTCACTAGAAATAAGCACTCTTGTAATCTGACTTGCCTCATATGACGAACATGTTATATTGGTGACATTTTTTTCACACACGGTCATCTGACCCCAAACTAAGCAAAGCTTGTAATATGGCTGCCAGAGACTGATATACATACATATATAGTTTTAAATACATACTTAAATAGATATTAACAACCAGATATAGATTATTTTTATTTCTGGTGTACACAATAAAGAGTTTCTATCTATCTATCTATCTATAGAACAAACACAAATGTTCATCGCACAAATGTTTGTCCTACATGGGAATCGAACCCACGCCCCCAAGCTCAGAAGGCAGGTTCACTACCAACTGGACCAACGGGCTATCATATATCTGAATCATTTTCGTATTAATATTTTATAGGATGGTGGAGGAGGTAGAAAAAAAACAAGTTTACTTTTTCTATCTCTTCCGCCATTCTAAAAAATCTACGAATAATGATACAAACATGACTACCACCTTCTAAACATTGTAACGATAAAATGATTACAAAAAAGTACCTTATTTAAACGAACCTAATATCGTTAGCCATACGCTAACGATATTATGCGATAATATTTTATGTTTATTTAATTTTTATCATCATAATATAATATGCGATATTATATTATGATGATAATATTTAGTGATTAAACGAACTTACCTTAGTGAAGTTCTATCATAATTATACGTAGCCACTTCGTCCTCGAAATTTGTATTTGTAGATTTTATATGCAACAGTGGTGTCATTAAAGCGAGACTACATGTGTATATAAAATTTACAAATACAAATTTCGAGGACGAAGTGCGTTGTATATTGAGTTATTTCACCTTGCCAGTAATACATATTTATTACAAGCTATAATTGATGAGAGCGTTTTAATGGATGCTTAGATAGTTTTAAAAGCACTCTCGCAATCGAGTCACATGTAAGTAAAAGCTTCCTGTCTCTAAAGCCAGCTGTTCACGGTCCGGCGTCACGTACTCGCCCCTCGTCCGCCCGGAAATGAATTAATTCCCGCGCCGCACTGATTTATATAACGCGTGTGATGTCCGCACGTGAACACTCCGCTTTATTGCGTTTTGTTACACGTTTCATTGGCGTCTGGGTGGTTTTTGTTATTTGTCACTGGTTGTTTTTTTTTTTTTTTTATATTCTCGCGTTTTTTTTTGTCACAACTATTTGTATTTGAGTTTATCAGGTAGCTCACAGGTTAAGCAGATAAATCCCATACATACATAATATATAGATAAGTAAATTGTAATCTTCTGTTCATAAAAAACAACAAAATGTACCAACTAGAAAAAGGACAAGTAAAAATGCAAGCAATATTTTTAAACTGCTAAAAAGCGTCTGCCCATATATTGCTCAACAATCGAACCAATTAACGTCGGCGTGCCGCAAGGCAGCGTCCTTGGGCCGCTCCCCTTTCTTCTCTTCACAATACGTCCATCAGTCTTCGGAAAGCCTGATTTACGAGACGACCGACTTTATAGTCGTTCTTAAACGACACCAATAAAAAGAAGCGCTATAAACACGAGCGAGGCACTTATTGCTTGGCTATTTATTGAGATATTGCTGTACCTACATAGTAAAACGCAAAGTTAATTTGCTATAAATAAAAAATTTAAAATTAATGTTTCCTGAGGTTAAGAAAGTTAGGAAAACTAAGCACTGTTCTAGCTTATCATAAGCCTCCTGACATCCATTACAAAAACAAACTCATCAAAACTTCATATCATAAAATAAGCACAGGATAATTATATAGCAGGATCAACATAAAACCCGAAAATTAATTACCCTAAAACAAAGCTCCACGTGAAACATGACTAATTAATGAAATCACTCCCGTTTTAACCAAAATTCAACCGAAAACAGCCCAAATAAAGCTCCCAAAATCCAGACGTAATGCTAATGCTACTTATTTATTGACGGTTATCTATAAACAAAACCATTTAACGAGGAACTATTAGATCTTTCAACTGTGATGGAAACGGAGGTCTACAAAGTTGGTGGCGAAAACCTTTATAAATAGATATACAACTGCCTTTGTTTTCGGTGAAAGCGAAGATCTTACTCAACGGTCGGCACTTGAGTTTCAAATAGGGTATGCTGAAGTGGTCATGTCTTGCGATATGGCCAGCGTTACTAGATCTGTGTCGATGCTCCGACTGCGTGAATTTGTATGGATTAATAAGGTTAGATGCTTCTGAGATGGGTCTAGTTTGGCTGGTTGGTGTAAAGGGCTCTCGAAGAAGGGTGTATCTTAGCCGCTCGTCGTCTTGGTACTTAGGTACTCACTTCATCATAGCTTAATAAATTTTGTAGAATCTGTTAAAGAATATTGCATAAAACATACAGAAAAAAAGATAAAAGTAAACAGAGAGTAGACCTTTTATATATCTTTTGGCCATTAAAATCAGCAGGGCTTTTCAACAGACCTGATCATTCTTCTTACCATAAAACATTTCACAAAATCCACCCCCACTAGTCATATCAAACCACCCCGCCCTTTCCCTGTCTGACCGAGGCAAATCGCACTCTGTACCTAATGCCGGATGATCAGCGCACATTAGACAGACAGAGCTTAAAGGGCGAACCCTTAAGGGATACTTAAGAAGACCGTAAGAAGGGCCATCGCGGGCAGATGGTTTTAAGAAAGGTACCTAAACGTATGTGAAATGTGAAAGTATTTTTGGCAGGTTAAGCTTGTAAGTAGTTTGAGTACCCTTCTTAAAGGCTCAGGACAGACTAAAAAAACATAAGCTAACTTTGTTAAAATTACTTTTACTAAAAATTCTGCCTCTAGTGAATATCTAAATTTATTTTATGTTATTATAATTTCTCAAAAACTTACAAATTAACCAAAACATTTTTGAGATATAGTCAAAAAAATCGTACAAAAACAAAAGATTCGCATGTAGTAACATAAGTAAACTAAGTATTAGTAGAATGTATTTTCGAGCTAAAGCTAAAATAACGAAAAAATATTGCACGCTTGTGGCGTAAAATAATAGACCTAAAGGTATACGCACACTATGCTTCGCGCTCGCGGCGAGCAGCGCTCCGCGCGGACAAGTCGGCAACACTGACCTAAAACAACCTTCCTGGAGTTTTGGCGCCAACGTGGAAAAAAACGTGAATCGTGTCTTTTCGTGTTGTTTCCAAAACTCCATTGGAGCCTCTTGTAAAGTCTCCACCACTTTACAGGGGCATGAGTTTGATTTGACCGTGACTTACTTAGCTTGACTCTGACTGTGACTATGACTGCTTCGACCCTATTAAGACTACGAAAACTGTTTAATATTACGAGTAAAGGACATTGAATCCACGCTCATGAAAATTTTAACAAAAAAAAGCAACCTTCCTGGTGTGTTTTTGGATGGGTGAGCGCGAGCAGGATTGCAATGAATATATCTGTTAGTTGTTTAGAGGTAACTATGTTTCCGATGATATTTACGATGAAAGTGCCATTACATGTCTTGGCTGTTTGTATCAGAACAATTTATAATAGTAAAATTTTATCAGAGGTAAAAACCTCAAACTAAAAGACTAATCTAAGTTTGATTGCTTGTTATGTAGTCTGTAGCCTCAAGCCCAATAGCAACAAATCAAAACAAATTATTAATATGTCAAAATACACCAAACCAAATTCTTTATTACCAAATTATTTCATGATCAGAAATATAAACAACGCTTTGCAAATGAGCAAACGTAAGAATTATCCTACAAAAGAACGTCTCTTCCAAGCACTTTATCACATAACTCTCTCAGCCGCGTTTCCCCGGCAAAATTAACCCTATTCAGTAAGGAAATAAAATTAAAAAGTATTCGTGTAAGCTCTTTAGGGTGGAAATACATTGCGTGAAATTTGTCGCAGCGTTTGTTGGTAAGGCGCAAAACCACACTCGTATATTTGAGTGAAATATACCATTTTAATTAATGCTCTGATCTTTTTTATTTAAACACATAAATAAAAAAGATCTTCATAAATTAAAATGCAAATAAAAGCAGAAAATTCTGGTTCAGCGAAGCATCGAAGCAAAGTGATAACAATGTAGTGCAAAATTTATAGTTTTTTCTGCGGTTGTTGATGTAGAGTTAGTTTCAGTCAATCAATAAAAACTAACTATACAATGTAAGAGGAACACTCTCGAAGCCAAAAGAAGGTAATTGTACTCATCATTATGATCCACTTTTAGTATGGGACCAACCCTGAAATCGCGAAAAAAAATCAGCTGTCCAATACATTTTGTCGAGTGTCAATGACCGTTTTCTATAGAACGAAAGATATTTTTTTCGCGATTTCAGGGCTGGTCCCATAGTAAAAGTTGTTCATAATGATGAGTACAATTACCTTCTTTTGGCTTCGAGAGTGTTCCCCTTACACCCCGTATATAGCTTATTTATTGACGGAAAGACCTAAAATGTGTCTCCGATATCAAAATCTGTACCAATATCGATCTTGAGTAGGTTTAACCAGGCCGCAATTTCTAATTTACAAAGTTTGAATTGACAACGGTTTCATACAATTACACAGTGGCAATTTTTATAATAAGATTGCGTATAAGTCCTAATAACTACAAGTAATTTTCGATTATTTCCTTTGACTTCAACATTCAGCCAAGTCGTGTAAGAATAATGAGCGATCGTGGCCGAGCGGTAGCAAGCGCGCTTTGCAATCTGATGACACCCGGTTCAAGCCTCGGCTCTGCACTATTGATTTATTTTGTAGGTACTTTAATAAATGATGTGCAGTTACGATGCTATCGCTTTAAAACAGTGCAGAAAAACATCATAATGAAATCGGTATTACAAAACACTGTTTTAAACTATCACGGTTCTGCGCCGAAATATCAGGAGCTCATTCCACAACTTTACCACGGTAAATATCCCGTAAATAATCATATAACTTCGGTATTACAATGACCCTAAAAAAAGGGTTTGACATAAGACATTCACCAATATGCACTGCGCTAGCATGGAACCCATTCTCTCTCTCTCTTTCTCTCTCTGAGAGAAGGCCTGTGTCTTAGCAGTGGAAACATCATCATCATAGTCAGCCTTTTTAACAGTCCACTGCTGGACTTTTAGCCTACCCCCGAAAGGGTGATTGGGCCATATCCACCACGCTGGCCCAGTGCGGATTGGGGGATTCACATACGTTATTGAATCTCTTCTCCGTACGTATGCAGGTTTCCTCACGATGTTTTCCTTCACCGAAAAGCTAGTGGTATGAAAAACCGTACATAACCTCCAAAGAGCTCATTGGTACGGGCCCGGGGTTTAAACCCGCGACCTCACGCTTTCAAGTCTAGCGGTCTCCTAAATGGGCTACCACGGCTCTAAACAGCAGCAGCAGCAGTGGAAACATAATTAGACTGAAATGATGTCTAAGAATAAGGTATACTGTAGTAAAAAGGCATGCGATTAATTTGTTACAATGTGTGCCGAGCCTAAGTAGAAACGAATAAAATTAGGTTTTTTACCGGCCCGCCGAGCGCATGTGTGCCCAAACAATAGCCTAATCTGGATGGACAAATTAAATCTTAGTAGCAACGTACTCGGTTTGATTTAATTTCAGACCATGTTTGCGTTATTTGTTTGCAGTTTTTGT
The DNA here is from genome assembly GCA_932305915.1 of Agriopis marginaria. NCBI lineage: Eukaryota > Metazoa > Arthropoda > Insecta > Lepidoptera > Geometridae > Agriopis > Agriopis marginaria. The sequence continues at coordinate 3,092,965 of OW029919.1, forward strand.
CGATTTTACGACAAAAAAGCTGAACTTACGGTTTTATGAAATGTTGATTGTTTTATCTCTTCTCTATCTCTATCTTCTCTAGATAGTATAAATTAAAGTCGCTTTCCGCGTCTGTCTGTCTGTATGTCTGTATGGCCGCTAGCTCCTCCTAAACCACGCAACCGATTTTAATGCGGTTTTTACCATCAGTTAGATACATTTTCTCGGAAGGTTTATATATATATAGGACTGCCCCGGTGGCTCAGTTGGTAGGGAACCTATCTTCTGTGCTTGGGGGCGTGGGTTCGATTCCCATCTAGGACAAACATTTGTGTGATGAACATTTGTGTTTGTTCTATGTCTTGGTGTTAATATCTATTTAAGTATGTATTTAAAAATATATATGTACGTATATCAGTTTCTGGCAGCCATATTACAAGCTTTGCTTAGTTTGGGGTTAGATGACCGTGTGTGCAAAAATGTCAAAAAAAAAAATATATATATATAACTAGCGACCCGCCCCAGCTTCGCACGTAAATTACACACGTGCGAAGCCGGGCGGGTGGGTCGCTTCATTCTCTTTTCTGTCATCATGAATAGCCAGCCTTATTGTCAGTTAGTACACTGACCTGTCGTTGTAGGAACTGACAATGGGGCTGACTATTATGTACTAGAGCGCACTATACTTAAAATGAAATTAATTAGCGCTATACAAACTCCAATTATTTATTTAAGTACCTAAATAAATTATGTGCAGTTTCGATTCCATCGCCCAAAAACGGTGAAGGATAACATGGTGAGGTAATCGGTATGTCCAATAACCTCAATAGTTAAAAGACATATGATATTCGCGAACATGCACTGGGCCAGCATGGTGGATTAGGGCTATCCTCTCTCTCTCTCTCTCTGAGAGAAGGCCTGTGTCCCAGCAGTGGGAACATGATAGGCTGAAATGACGATACAAACTCCATACTAACTTACTTTTCGGAAAATATAAAGAGTCGCTAATTCGACCAAAAACATTAAACGTTTAAATATTGGAATTATAATAGATGGTGCAAACGGTACATCGAGAAATTGTTTCGTCAGTATCCATATTATATTATATTATATTATATTGTTTACTAAACCTATTCATCATCATCATCACCATCAACCATTCTAAAAATAAAAAAAATGAAAAAAAAAGAAGAAGAAAAATAGGAAGAGAGTGTGTGAAAAAAAAATGTCCCGAATATTTATTTATTTATTTTTATTTTTATTCTCCACCCACTGCTGGGTATAGGTCTCCTCTTCAGCGCGCCATCTTTTCCGGTCCTGTGCTAGTCTTGTCCACTGCTTTCTTGCTGTCCTAACGATGTCGTCCGACCAGCGGGCTGGTGGTCTGCCCGGTGTTCGCTTTCCATTCCGCGGCCACCATTCTGTGACTGCTTAGGTCCACCGTCCATCTTCCCTTCTAACCAACTAAACCTATTATTTTTAACAAATCAAACACCTGTCTAATAGCCTATTACGACACATTTCATCGTCATCATGTCAGTCATAGAACGTCCGCGCTAGATATAGGCCTCCGCATCAATCTTCAAAAGGGCCGGTTGAAAGCGGCCTGCATCCAGCGTTTCCTTGCGGTCCTAGCGCCCCTTTCCCCGCTGTTACCGTGAACACTAACGGAACCAAGAACAGCGGGGCTGCCGGGGACTGGAGGCCTGGTCCTTCTTGCACTGATCATTTAGGGGGTGAGCCAATACTCGCCACGTTTGGCAGGTGGGTTGGCGAGCGCAGTTAGGTGTTGTTATACTCAGAAGATGCTGCTGCCCGTCTCCTGGTTGATGTCCCTTAGCCGACTTCTACAGCATCCACGGGAACAGAAGGGGGGGGGGGGGGTACATTCTCAAAACGGTAGGTACCTCCATGGCTCTATACAACATTTATAACTACGTAAAATGACATATTTCAATATTTCAGCAAAAGAAGCGCTTACATTCTATCTACAAAACTTGAGATAAAATTCCAACATGTCTTCCAAAACTTTTAAACGCATTCTCTACGTAGACCACTTAGCTTCATGCTAAGTCTTTGTCACAAGAATTGAAACGCGTCCAACTTTCAAAAGGGTAAAAATGAAAGGGTATAAAATGATATCTCGCTGTAAAGTTAATATAACTGTTATAACATGAAATAATAAAGTTTTAAGTCACATAAAGACACTTTTGGCAAAGGATAGAACAGTTTTATACAAATAGTGGAGTTGAATTTTCTTATCTGGTGTTTTAAACTTTTCAAAAGTATTTGAGTAGACACATTATAAGTATGACAAAAGTTACACTGAGTTTTATTTATATTACAAGGGATTTACTCACGTATGATTAAGCCGGTCACTCCGACTATAGTTTCAACCGCATTAGGCGGTCTTTTACAATGGGTTGTTTAGAAGTTTTTTATTATTAGTTTGCTTGCATGTTTCGCAAATTAAATTAATAACAGTTTTTTTCCTCTAAACTATTAAAACTAGCTGCGCTCCGTGGCTTTACCCGCGTAGATAATCCCTCTGGAACCCTAAATTTTGGTAAAAAGTAACATAAGTCACTGTCCGGTCCTCCAACTACCTCTATGCAAAAAAGTTACTCCTTAAAATGAATAAACAAACACGCTTACGCAAGTATAATATTTATCCCTCTGATGGGCTAAGACCCTCTCAATTTCCTTCTACTTTCACGTTCCATTGCTAGAATTATTTTTTTAAACTCACGGTGCTTGGGTACCTGCAATGTTTCCAAATAAATCGACCAAGTGCGAATCGAGCTCGCGCACTGAGGGGTTGTACAAAATACAATACTTGTCATTTTAAAATAAGGAACTACCAGTTATAACTTGGTAATGAACAGAAATTTGTCTCTGACTTGCACTTGGCCATTGTTTATTATTTGTTGTTATACTTTATAGTATAATGTCGTCCGACCACCAGCCCGCTCGGACGACATCGTTAAGACAGCAGGAAAGCAGTGGACAAGGCTAGCACAGGGCGGGAAAAGATGGCGCGCTGAAAAGGAGCGAGAGGAGAGAGGATATCCAGCATTGGGTGGAGAGTGGTTGATGATGATGATGATACTTTAATCATGCCAAGTTTGACACGTGTACGTTAAGCGTTAATTGAAAGTTAAATCTACATAATCGGGTTAAAACATATTTTTTCCTGACAAAATTCAAAGGTACTTTTACAGCTACTAAGCTACTACACAAACTTTTAGCCACATTTCTTATCTCACAAAAAACTCTCCCACCAAAACACCGACATAACAGTAGCAATATCCAAAACTGACGATTCGACGAAAAAACGCCGACGTGGGAGTCCCAGCGGCCCCTATCTGGAAAGTTTGACATGTAACGAGTATTATGAGAATTAGATAACTGTAATATTGTTCATTCAAGCCTTGAGGCAGATTCCTTATATCCGAGGGGTAGATTTCTCTAGCGAGAGAAATAAGAAAAATATTGTTTTAGTTTATTTAGTTTATTGGCACACAAAACAAAATATGGTCAAAACAATCTAAACTTAGAGTAGACTACACAATTTTAAACTAAACCATATTCCTAAATATGTATACACAACTTGTTTCTTTTTAATGCAGTAATTGGTAAAGTATTACAAACTAATTTAGATACAAAATATAAAATTTAGATACAAAAATATATAATTAACGTTTTAAGCTATCACGGTTGTTCACTAAAGTTGTATGATTATTTACGGGATATTTACCGTGGTAAGGTTGTGGAATTGTGGTTGTGGAAGTGCATGTAACTGCGCCGAAATATCGGGAGCTCATTCCACAACCTTACTACGGTAAATATCTCGTAAATAATCATAAAACTTTAAGAAAAATATTGCTATTTTAACCTCCGACTTAAACAGGGTGTTACAAGTTTAACGTGTGAATCTGTCTGTGGTATCGTAGCTCCCAAATGGCTGAATCCATTTTGATTAAGTTTGTTTTGTTGGAAAGGTGAGAGAGGTGAAAGAATCTAGAGCTTAGCTATGATTCAAGCCCTATTATCAGCCCTATTATCGGGGGCTTAAAAAACACTTCATGCTTGTCATAAAGACGAATTTGTATCCTCATATGGGTAAATGTGAGAATAAGTGCAATTTAATCTCACTGGAAAATTTCCGTATAATACAAAACAGAGTAATGTTTGCACACTACTGCTTGGCCGTTGAATAACAGACAAAGTTGTAGGAATTCCACCGGCTGACTCGGCAAAAGAATCCAAACGCATTTTGAGTAAGGGACATTATGCGCAAGAGACATTTTGAGAAAAAGACTTTTTGCTACCAGTAAACATTTTGCTAAAGGGACATTCTACGACGGAGCTCTATAGTTACCTAGTTTTGTTATTAAGCTTGTGTAAAAAAAAAATCACTCACTTGAAAACAAAAATCTACCCGCCGGCTTCCCATTGAGATTTTTTCTCCAAAGATGCTTTGAATCTTTAAGAATTTATTTTCCCTTGCCTAAATACGCGTGTAGTAGGTACGCACATAGCCCGGAGACATTGTTATGCAAACAAGAAGACACGGGTTTCCTTACGAGGGGCTTATAATTATTTACGAGTATTATTAAAGTTTTCTGCAAGAAGCAAAGCAGGAAGTAACAAAAAAGATAATATAAATTTTGTAAAACTGAAAAGAATCATTTCGTTATTGTTTTGACGTGATAACGTCTTATAAATCGATGAACGCCGGCTGCACGCACGAAAAAATGTCATGTTCCGCCTGAGCCTCGCGTGCAAGTGAGAGCGCGGAACAAGCGATAGAGAGGCACGATCGGCCTAACCATTATCACGTAAAATTATCGTCCGTAAACCGACTTTACAGACAACCCTTTTTTTATGTTTAAATGTTTATGCCTAAGCTAAGTTTTATATCTGGCATGTAACTAATATTTTTTTATTTCTTTTGTTACAGGTACGTTGCAATCACTGGTTTCACCAACGCTACAATACATCGTTAGTGAAAACACTTGAAATGTATATTATTTTCATTGGCTGAATCCATAAACCGTGTGAAGTCATAAACAAAAAAAAAACACAGCTCTAATCTACAGTTTCCACAATGTTGCACTTTAGCGCGTTTTCACGGTTATAGCTGGGTATATAATCTAAGGTTATAGCACTCGGTATGTGAGCCGGGTGGCAATTCGATGTTTTGTCATGCAGTTTGTGCTGATCCATATTGTCTTTTTTTTTGCATCGCACGGTTAGTGCATTCAGTCAGTGCAAAGCTAATATTTTAAAAATGTAGTTTTATGTTGCCTGGTAGGTACGTTGACGCAGGGTTATTGACTGGACAAACTATTTCCCTACCTACCTATTATACTATACAAGGTTTTTCATCAAAGATATTTCTTTAAAATTCGGGAATATTTATTTCAAAACATGCATGGTACATGCATGTTTGTGCCGGTTAATTTTTGATTAAAAGTTTATCGTCTACTAAGTCTACTCTCAATGTAAGTAGAGTCTGGATAATGAAAGTAGAGACTAAAAAAGCGCGGCAAATTTAAAAATATCATCACTGAAACCTCAAAAATCAGTATTAAATACCTCAAATAATCTCACTTGATACTTGTAAGTTATTAATTTTTATCGTAACACAGTCAGAACACAGAAATGTTTGCATTTCATATTAATTTCGGGGTTGCAATGCGGGTTTTTTTAAATTTGGCGGGCGTTTTCAGTCTCTACTTTCATTAGCCAGACTTTAGGTACGTTACGTTAGTACATTAAACCTGGGCTCCGATTCTACTAAAGATGTTGTTTTTAAATTGTAATTAAAAATTCTCTGAACTGACAGTTTAAACTTTTTTTATATACTAGAAAAATAAAACGACCTAATATTATAACTTAATATAAAAAAAACTGTCAATTTTGAGGCAATTATTTAATAAATAAAATTGAAACAATTTCATTAGTAGAATCGGGGGCCTGTTTAAATGATTATAACATTTTAAGATAGTTTTCAACGTACTATGTTTCAATGGTGGAGAAGCATTTAAGTTTTTTGACACTTATTTCAAACACGATATTAAAATTTTTTGTCGATGAATATTGATTTCTCATCTCTAAACAAGTTATCGCTTCCTTCCGCGTGGTGGCGCCTCGAAGGCACCGCGATGTCTTTATTGAGCAATTTTTGTTTGTACCACTTCGGTTTTATTGTTATCCCTGAATTATTGCACTGTGGCGATAAGAGAGCTTGCTTTTATGACGTGGGGGAAAATCTGGTTTCAGATCAGCCGAAGAATTTGTGGCGTTTTCAATGTGTATCGTTCAATTGAATAACATCACGCTAATATTAATATTAAAAAAAATAACACTGTTCTATCCATTGATTTTCAGAAAAGGTTAAAATTAGTACAAACACGTATAACGCCTATTTGTGAGATAGCGTGGAAACCAACATAAAAATACCAACTGCCATTAACCTCCCCAAAGGGGAATAGGTCCCATTATCTTACGCAACATCTTAGAAGACTATTATCAGGAAGTGCAGCCAACCGAACAAAACTTGAGCCTTCGTAGTTGCTCTTACTGACCAATACAAGTAGACACGTTGATATCCGCTAGTCACATGTTATTTCCGGTATGGTGCTTGGTCAATTTGGTGACTTAAGCTTTAATATTTAAATAAAACATAAAAAATATGTTTTGGAATAACTTACAATGTATATTAAAATTTGTCATCCGGGAAGGTACGTAATTCCATTTTATTTATATTTCATGGAAATTACTCACGTAAGATTAAGCCGGTTCCTCCGACAACAGGTAGTTTCAACAGCATTAGGCGGCCTTTTTCAAGGTGATTGCGCGCGCGCGGCTGCGTCTCGCTTTGCACTCATGTAATTCCATCATGAAATGATTATAATTAGCCTAAATTAGTTCACTTCCGACTTATGCCTCTCTCATGGCACGTCATCAAGTATGTTTAATGTCTTACGTTATCAAATCCTTGTTTGGCCTTTATTAATAAAATATATTTTTTTGCTAAATGCAGACTCCAACATAAGGGTTAAAAAAGTTAACATATTGCATAATTCATACCAAATTTTATAGTTAGGTACATTAACAATGATGAAGTTTCATCTATTTTGCATGACTTTGACAGTGAAATTTAGATTTAGTATGATATATGTGTTTAACTTTATCCTCCATATCAGAGTGTGCATGTTTTTTTTATTAATTAATGAGAAGACATGGTTACAGTTGTTTTACTGATTTTTATTATAGTCAACCGGCTAGGGGTTTGACTACTCACAGATCGCCATGACGGTGCTACAGAAGATGGTACACGAAAAATTCTTGATGAAATGTAGTTTTGCACTGTACTGGTACATTATGTCTAACAAAATTATTTAAGGTAGGTTCTCATCTTTGTGCATTTATAGCAAAACAAAGGGATGATTAAAGAAACGGGCCCATTCATGTGCCATCTTTTATCAGCGTTTTACTATACCATACATAATTAGACACAGTACAAGTTCGGCTATAAAATACTTTCTTCATCAGGGTAATGGCTTGAATGATTCGCGCCGCCATTTTCCTTTCCGAAAATCCGCCTTTTTACATTCTCAACCTTATTTCTTTTGAATAAAGGTTAAGAATAGTCGTTTTCGTATTTTTTACAGTGAAAAAACTTTGCACAGTAGCTCGTTACTCAATGTTTTTTGGCGAGTCACTGTTGTGTACAGTACCAACTTGTCTTTAGAGTTAAGCGAGGGAGCCACTATAGTATGTTCTGTGGGAAACTAAAAGCCTCCTGTAGAATATTTTTAGTTCCATCATTTGGCCAGATTGCAGATAAGTTGGTTGTTGTATGTTGGCAGCATTGTTTAGGGATGGGCCTTTTCGTGATGAGGATGTGACGAGGTGTATCGTACGTTAGTTAGATGGATTCGTTTAGGAGATAATGAGGATTACACGGCAGAATGTAGAAGTTCAAAGTTTGCGTGCGTAGAAATTCTATTGTGCTTTTTGTTGGTAAGTATAGGCAATTGTGTGTTTTGTTGGTAGATTATTGGGGTGAAGAGATGCAAACCGTAATTTTTCGACTATTTAATTAATACACCTATTAAATAAACGTGCTTGTGTCTAGAGTTTTTTTTTCTAATGTCACCCGGGACAATGGAAGCAAAATCCGTTCAGGATTTTAGATGTGGTGGAATATAGAAACTCGCATATCCATTCATACATAGGTACATGCAGCCTAAATACATAACACTCCTTGAGCAATCGTGGTAACATATTTTTCGATAAAAAAAACAATAGACGGCCAATATATTTTATAGTCTGTGGCATGTAGTTGCGTTTTATAGCATAGAAGCATACCCATCTATATCTTCCCCGAACCCTCTGGAGGCTGCATTAGAGCATCTTGACCCATTAACCCTCCTGCAGATAATGGGCACGATTGTACCGGCTCGGTTCACCGCAAATAAATTGTACCAAGTCGTATAAGTACCTACTTGAGAGACAATCCTCTTTTGTTTGTGATCCTATTGAATTAGAGAAAAAATAACTTTATTTTTCTTTTTCATGTTTGAGTTGAGTTTTTCGCCTGTTTTTTTTTCATCTAAAATCATAACTTTTACCACATCACTATCAAAACCTGAAGTAACATGCATAAAAAAATTATACAAAACGACAGAACATCTTCACTATCCCGCTAAAATAAATCGTTATTTCGTTGTTGTTTTTTATTTTTTCATTCTTTTTCGTAGACAATTTCAAGTATAACAGAACTGACATCTTCTAAATCTCTATCTATTTTAAAAAAAATTTTTTTATTGTGACATGGCCTAGCAAAGCACAGAACCAAGCAAATGACTGCATTGCTTAAACCAATAAAGCATTGTACAACCCCTTCGAATCATATCCCTCACCTCCCAATATTGCCAATAGTCGATGTCCAAAACCGAATCTCGCCGATTGCTCACAACCGCGCCATTTCCGTTCACGCCAGTGCTGCCAACCCCCAGCAGCCATTTGTTTCCGGAAGACAATGGCGCTCCACACCCATATAAATCCGATCGTAGATTTTGAATTCCGCGTTCGATTTTATTTTCAAAAAATTTAAAAGTGCATTTGTTATTTCGAATTCCAATGTCCAGTGTTCGTTTCGTGTCTATCAAAGGAACACGATTTATTTTTCTGTCGGTATAAATATGGCCAGTGTGAAGTATTTTTTAGTTTTGGCTCCAAATAGCTTGTAGTTTAAGGATCGAATTATCAGCCTGTTCACACTATTGCTGTAATTTAAAAACAAACCATCATAGGTAAGTTTACAGCTGAATATAGATTCAAGGCATGCCCATTAGCGGTCTTTTGCTCATACAGTCATTGTGTACTGCCTCATATTTCCATCGTTTTGCGGCCACCCAGCCACTGCAATACCAATTCGTGGTCACTATTCTAGTTTGTTTTTAGGGTTCCGTACCTCAAACGGAAAAAACGGAACCCTTATAGGATCACTTTGTTGTCCGTCTGTCTGTCCGTCTGTCTGTCCTTCTGTCAAGACCCTTTTTCTCAAGAACGCGTAAAGGTATCAAATTGAAATTTATACTAAATACTTGGGTCTACGGTTTCTTTCGGCTATAAAAAAAAAGTTGTAAGTCAACGCAATCAAAAGATATGAACGTTTATGTCGCATATTTTGCGATTCCACAGAGGAATCAAAACCTATAGGGTACTTCCCATTGACCTAGAATCATTAATTTTGGCAAGAAGCAAGGTCTTACAGCACATATAAAGGAATAAATCTGAAAGTTGTTAATTTGAAGTTATATCATATAAAAAATATTGTTTTACAATTACATACTTACATTTTGTAGTTGTTATGTATGGAAGAACCGTATTGTCAACTACAAAGTTCAGTTTGTCTTTCAATATTTCAACTTCAGTTAGTTTTTTTTTTGGACTAGCGCACTGAGGGTTCCGTCAAACGGAACCCTCAGAGCACGAGTCCTACTCGTACTTGTCCGGTTTTTTAAAGAATTGATAGGTAATATTCACGCAATTTATTTTAAAACCAAAAACAAAATAGGAATTTATTATTTACGATACATCAAAAGTTTTTAACACCACACGCATCGCTTGCCACAGAATCGATTTCAAACAGCGCGGCTTGGGCGTTCTCAATAAAATGACACTCGACGGCGAACTTCGAGTCATAAAAAGCCGTTCTCTTTACAATTTGCGGAAGTTTTTATCGGAAAATACGGAAAATAAAGTATTTACCGCTTGGTTGGGAAACCCATTTTAAAGTTGTGAATTGTAGAGCAGTGAGGTAAGTTTGCAAATATGCGTTACTGATATGCACCTTTGAGCAAACTTTACCTTGTGAATATCATTTTAATACTACTTATTATGTATTGTAGTTATTAATATTGTGGTTTTTAACTTGTCTGTAACGAACCGTGCCCGACATATACAGGCGGATGGACACAATATGGAAACGTGACTAAAGTCAAAACTTCTACCTATTCTATAGCTGCATTGAGTGATCTTTGGTAGAGGCAAAACATCTGAGTTTTCGAAATGGGGGTATACAACAAACGTATTTTTTAACGTATTTTTGTATTAGCTCTAATGTAAAAACGGTAATACGTAAAAGCGTCAAACTTGGCATTATAGTATACACTCTAAACTATAACAAAAAATAATAAATAATGGCCAAGTTCGAGTCGGTGTCAAATTTCTGTTCACCACCTTGTGTGTGTTGTGTGGTTTTCGTACAATCACCGAAGTGAAGCAATGTCGGGCGCGGCAGGTACTTGGATGGGTGACTGCCTGGGCGTTTATGGGATGTTGTCTTTTTGCACATTTTTTTTTTTAATTTACCAGCTAACAAGTTATGCGGTGGCACGTAACCCTCAGTGCACGAGCCCGACTCGCACATGGCTGGTTTTATTTATCTATAATAAACCTTAAGTAAAAATTGGGTTACTTTCTTTTTCAAAACTTCCACAGTTCTACTTTTTACAAGTTTTTTATTACTGCTTTTCCGGAAAGTTTCTTCCCAAATAATTCACATTTACTTACGCTTCCGGTAACTTTCACTTTCGTACAAATATCTACTACTAGCTGTTGCCCGCGACTTAATTCGGCCCTTTAACAAAATCATTTCTTAACAGACTTCTACGCCCAAATATATATATATATTTGGGCGTATATATATATATATTATCCTGGGCAAGTGCCTTTATTAACTAAACAAAATACAAGCTAAAACTAAAACTACAAATACAGTTAGACTGCCCATAGACCGTTGAAGGTCTAAAGACAATCCAAATGCTCAAGCCCACTACCAGTTGGCAGCGTACCCAGCATGCTGGCGGCATTACCACGTTGAATGGCAATGCTTATGCGTTGAGCCAGAAATAATAATAATATATACATATATATATATATATATATATATATATATATATATAGATTTTTGCGGAAGTTTTGTTTTCCGTAACGTGAATATTATTATATGCAAACTTTTCACGTACATATAAAAATGGCAGTTTTATCGCTACGCGGTAATTTTCTTACAAGTTGTGGAGTTTTCTTGTGTTGTAGACGAAAATATGTGATGGCACAAAACAAAAGCGATGAAATTGGTCGGAAAGGATCATCATCATCAGCCACAAGACGTCACTGTTGAACTTAGGCCTCAGAAGTCATCACTGAACGACAGCCTACCATCTGCATCCACTAGATGCCTGCTACACTCACGATGTTGTCGGTCCATCTAGGGAGGCCTAACTACGCTGCGTCTTCCGGTTCGTGGTCTTCACTCAAGAAACTTTCTTCCCCATCGGTTATTGATTATTTAATCGATGTGGACAAAAAGTTTTATTGCATTGTTTAGATAGCTCGTTGGTCCAGTTGGTAGTGAACCTGCCTTCTGAGCTTAGGGGCGTGGGTTCGATTCCCACCTAGGACAAACATTTGTGTGATGAACATTTGTGTTTGTTCTATATCTGGGTGTTAATATCTATTTAAGTATGTATTTAAACCTATATATGTATGTATATCAGTCTCTGGCAGCCATATCACAAGCTTTGCTTAGTTTGGGGTCAGATGACCGTGTGTGCAAAAATGTCCCGAATATTTTATTGTCGGCTAGGATACGCTTCATTATTAAATTTTCGAAAATATTTGTTTTTGGTAGGTGATTTTTTTACTTGACTCTGTTTGCTTTTGGTCTCACCCAATCCGATGTTAAAAGCAATGATGGAGCACGAACTTTCTTATTTACCTAGAAGGAATGTTTTGTTTATAGATTTGCAAACGCCTATGTTATTACACCCACTTTTTTTAAGTTTCGGCTTCAGACTTCTTGTTTGTAGTGTCAAGTAAATAAACCGGCCAAGTGCGAGTCAAGCTCGCGCACTGAGGGTTCCGTACCACAACAAAATACAATAATAAAATTATCAATTTAAAAAACCCACTTCAAATTAGTATATAATTTAGCATCATTCTTTTGCCTCATCGATCTTCAGGTTGGATAGATTTTCTTGAATCATAATCAAATAATAATCAATCTCAATCAAGTGACCTTCCAAACATAAAAAAGAAAAATACAGCCGTTAAAAGGTAGGACAGACAGACAGACGGACGGACGGACAGACGGATAGTCATACGGACGGTCATACAGATAGACAACGTAGGCTTAGTGATAGGGTCCTGTTTTCACCCTTTGGGTACAGAACCCTAAAAACAAAATCAAAAATCGTTTCAGACGTTTGGAAAACATTAAAATTATAACAGCCCTCCAATTGCATCGGGGCTGAAAATAGTTTGTACATTTTTGCCACAATCAAGTTAAAACCTGACAAAATCAAGTTACGATTCCTACATGCCCCCATTCCCCACTCCACTGCAGAAATTTCCGTCAATTTATGTGCATACTAAGCCGGCGAAACTTGGCTTCCATCCTAACTGGAATCCAATTGATTCTTATCTGCCGGCCTATTGGCGCAATCCACTCTTTGGGGGTTCTGATTGTTTATTATTCATCTAATCCTACTTAAACTAACACATACTTTACCATAGAGGCAAGCGGACTTACGAAAGCCTGCGCGTAAGAAGTCATTGGCAATAACTAGTAATTAAAAATTGTGTGCTTAAGCCCACACGACAGAAGTGAAAACTTCACCAAGGTTGGCTATATCTCTCTCGTTCCCTTAGTCGACTCGAGCCAACTTTACCCAAACGATCACCGAAACTGATGGTTACGCGAGTTCAGTGCTTGATCCCCAATGACAATATAACCACTTGACTGCTCATCCTTTACCCCGCATGAGCCAAAGGTTCTAACATGTCAACCTAAACTATTTCGAGCGGGGCCAATCCTAGGCGCGAATTGAATTAATGACTTTTGATTCTCCAATCACAAGGGCTGATTCGCGTCGAGTCTCAAATCACAAGCTGCCCCCCGCAACCGACGTAGCATAATTTTGCAAAAGGGAATTTTGACTAGATGAAGTGATATTATCTTTGTTGATCCCCATCCCAAAAAGTGCCCAACGTACCTAAAGAAGTTTTCACTTCAACAAGGTACGCGGCAAGATAAGAAACCTTATCGGTTTTCAAATCTAGTAAGTAGATATACAGCAAAAAGCTCATCCAACTTAGATCTCCATTCCTGTAAATGCGGTACAACTGCATTGGAACTAGAGAGCTGAGGAGCGCGGTTACAGAACTTATTCTGGCGCTCTGGGATTCAATATGATCCGAAAGTAGTGTGACAACGATGAACTAGAAAACAAGAATTCAATTCGTAAAATTACTTACACGGTTACGATAGTTACAAGCTAGGTGTCTTCAAGTCGCGAGTGAATCGGTTTCTTCTAGGTAAGCATGCTCCAACGTAGACCGCAGCATCAGGTGAGATGGAGGTCAAAGGCAAGCCTATTTTAAAATTTAAAAAAAAACTCAGATACTTTTCTATTTCCGTATTTGTAAATATTTGTAGATATAAATTAGTTTACTTACTGGAAGCGACTGTGCGCACCGTGTTGTACATTCGTGCGTGACGTCGTGCATGAACCGGGGTTAGTTTGTGACATCAAAAGCAAAAATGTTTTTTTTTATTTTTTTATTATTTTTATGTGTTTTTTTCTGTCACAAATAAGCGACGCCTTTGTCTACGTCTATATCTATGCATAAGTCTATGACTGTCTGTGTCTGCATATACAGGGTTATTGATAATTGTATAACAACCTATGGCAGGCTGCTTCTCTACATCATACTTATCAACTATCTGCTTTCATGCAAAATGAATTTGTATGAAATACAAAGTACTTGTGAACTATTATATTTTTGTTTTAGTAAGCGCGCGGTGAATATGAGCATCAAGTCAAACCAACTGTAGTTTTTAAAGTTCCGTAGTACTAATATACAAGAAATCCATAAAAGTTCGTTCTGTCCGTCCGACTGTATATCGTCCGTCTGTCCCTTATATTCTTAAAGCTGGTGTTGCATAACAAAAGAAAATTCTATTAAAAAATATTTTAAAAAAGTGGTCACCTGTCTTAGTTTTCCGGAGCGTTTCTCATAGACCCGGAAAGTTTGATTAAGATTGTCCTAATAAATCCAGAATATCTGGGCACCAGAGAAGGCGCTTCTATTAATGTTGAGCTGGGTAGATGTCTCTCGGATTATGTGCCGGCTTCAGTTTGGATTGAACTTTGTATTAGTTTAACAGTTTCGTATTATCTTGTTAGGTTTAGGAATTTACAGCCTTAGTAGTTTAAAGCTATTTAGCGCAAACAGCTGTTCTTTAAGTAAATATTATTTAGAATTGTCTCTGTCGTCATCATCATCATGGGGGCCTTTCTATTATCCAATCTTGGATGTAGGCCTCTTCCCTTTTCTTCCACTCCTGGCGGTCTTGTTTCCGACTCATCCAGTCATGTCCTCCGTGTCCAACGTCATCCACCCAGCGTTGCGGCAGTTTTTCCCGCCCTCGGGTGTTAGCTCGAGGCCTCTTTCATTGAAAAGTTGATACTTTAATTAATTCTAAAATAACATGATAATACACATGTGGAAGCTTACGTATAAGTTGCTAAGAATGATACTTACTAAGTTTGTTTCTATGTAACTCTATAACGGTTTAAATGGATTTGGATCAAATTTGGTTACATTTATTAGGCTTTGATAGGCTACTTTTTAGTCCGTAAAATATGCAGTTCTAGTAGGATATAGCAGGTAAAACCACGAGGCAGTGCTAGTTGTACCTTCCTATAATAGGTCTGTGTCCTTATTATTTTTTATTATTTCCATAAATAAGAAAAATGCTGATCTTAAATAGAGCCCATCAACGAAATTAAAATTTGTACAAAAAACCTTGAAAACATTTAAATACTTAATTAAATTTGCACTAGCATGCATTTGCCAGTTTGCCAAGCAATGTTTTTTTTTTTTTTTTTCATTCTACCAGGGAGAATTTTAGGCACAGATTTTAGGCTTATTTTTTGCTGAATGATTTTTGGCGTCACCCGTCATGCAAAATTTTGCAAAAAAAAAAAACAATGTTCTAAACGCGAGACCGTAGATACTAAGTCTAAGCACGAGACGGTCTGCATAAAAATCCGCACAGCTGTCAGACTACGTTAAAAGACCTCATTTCACGTGTTGTTCAGCAAGACGCCCTCTTAAGTTACCAACAATTTATCTCTACGTGTTTATTTCCCAAGAACTTTCTCTTACTTCCTTTATATACATTTCCTAGTTAAAAGCCTAGCCTGGCAATTTGCTTAGCTGATTTATTAAAGCTGTTAAGCGCTTCACGAAAGCGCTACTTCGAGGAAAGGCCGTCGGCGGTAACCTTTTTAGTAGCCAATAAATCTAGGTTACACGACCGAGGCAAGTGGCACTGGCTAGTTTATTGGTAAAGCGATTACGAGCTTTTTCTTTGCGACAGAAAAAAACACAAATTTTTCCGTGTTTTCTGTTATTGCTGTTTAAAGTGTAGACTGCGTATTATCAATTGTTCAATTGTTCGCATCATAAGGATTGAAAGGACCAGATCGTACCAAATTCATACTCACTACTTACTAATCTGTAGAATTTTATCACAGCTTAGTGAGTAGTTATTTGCAGTTAGAGGCAAGAAAGATGGTACAAATCGCACAATGTGTAATTTTCACTGATCTATGATATGTGGATGAGCTTTCAGGCGGTGACGGCTAGTGCGATGATAAAACCGCGAAACCGGCATCATATCAACAATTCTTCTCCATTGTAAATGCTATAAAAGACACAGAGAAACCCAACGTCTCTGCGCATGTTCTTCACTATGTGTTAACAGATTGTTGGGATTTGAACTCACTCTCTGCGGTTTTGGAATCCATACACACCAACCACTGAGCTATCATCGCTACTAAACATAATTATTAAAGTAAGTATTGCTTCAAGTGAAGAGTGAATAGATTCCTCAAAGGTAGGCAACGCACCGCCAATGCCCCGGGTATTGTAGGTGACGACGGTGACTACTTACCATCAGGAGGCCCGTCGCTTGTATGTCTACTATTATAAAAAAAGGAACTAAAACGCTGCATCGTATTCTTTCGTTATAATCTTTTTCTTTTTGTTGATTTTCATGGAGCCTCACAAATCTCATGACTTATTTGCTTATCTCGTGGCTTATGATTTGCTTAATGTTATCTTACCCGGAAAACCGAGTTACGTAACTTGGCTTTCCCTACCATCTCAACATTACTCATTTGTAAGAAAAACATTCCACAAATCCAATGCTGACCCAGAAAAATGTCGCACTATCTGACCCAATTCTAAAGGCAATGACCCCCTCCATTCGTATTTTCAGGCTTACATTATTTTAAGGCGCACCCGAATTTAGCATCGCCAATCACGGGAAAATGCAACATATCCCCACACGCGTAGGGGTACAATCGCTTGAGTACACACGAATTTAATTTAAGAATTTATCTAGCGAATGATCATGCGAGTGTAAACTTTATAGACTGCGCGAGTAAATTACTTTTGGCGACGCGTTCAATTTTGTTTACGTGTGTGCTCGGTGCTTTTTACGGCGTTTTGTAAATGTGGAAGTTAATAGTGATGTTTGTTTTTCTGTCATTTTGGAATGAAATTGTTTCTTTAATGGGTCGTCATATTTTATGAGCAAATATGTTGCAAGATTTAAAAAAGAGCACTGCTGTAAGTTTTATGAAAAACAGGAAAATGACATCGATAAAATATCTGTTCAGGGTTACATTGAACGTTGACCTCGTCATTATAGACAAATTTTACGAGTAGATACTATGGGATCAACTCTAAAATTGCGACAACATCAGCTGTCCGGTATAAAATTTAGAAATATTATAATTGAAATAGATCTTAAAAATCTGAAAACCATTTAAAAGGATACGTTCTAAAACCTTCCCTTCATAAAATTTCATCCTAAACCGAATCTTGTCTCTTTACTTTATCTATCTAGGTACTTTATTAGGGTTATTGATCATTAGTTGACAAGCTCTGCCAGGCAGTACATGATACTTAACAAATTGTGTTAGGTACTTGATTTTTAGGGTTCCGTACCCAAAGGGTAAAAACGGAACGGGTTACTAAGCCTACATTGTTTACAAAACTCAACACATCCAGCAAAAATTTGCAAAATTTTCAATAACCCTGTATAATCTGTTCGAGGCATAAGTCAATAATATCTTAAATTAAAGATATTATTTCTACCTATCGTAGATTATTCGACATAATATTATATACTGTTTAGTAGATTTTGATTTGCAAGCCACAAAATTGTTTAATTCCTAGAGTTATTTTTGTTCTGATCTAAAATTAAATAAATGAATAAATATTCAGGACATTTTCGCAAACACCGTCATCATCATCATCATCAGCCAGAAGACGTCCACTGCTGAACATAGGCCTCCCCCTTTAACCTCCACACTGAACGACAGCCTGCCTTTTGCATCCACTTGATGCCAGCGACTCTCACTATGTCGTCAGTCCAGCTAGTGGGAGGCCTACCTACGCTGCGTCTTCCGGTTCGTGGTCTCCACTCCAGAACCTTTCTTCCCCATCGGTTATCGGTTCTTCAAGCGATGTGGCCTGCCCATTGCCACTTCAACTTGCAAACTTTAACAGCTATGTCGATGACTCTGGTGACACACACGGTCATCCGACCCCAAACTAAGCAAAGCTTATAATATGGCTGCCAGAGACTGAAATCGTGAATCTCGCAAAGTATTTCTTTAATTCACATCACACATCATCGGCCTGTAAACGTCCACTGCTGAACAAAGGCCTCCCACGTAAAGAGGGGTGTTGCCATAATCCTCACGCTTGGCAGGCGGCTTGGGGATCGCAGTACGTTCACCGTGTACTAATAAGATGCTGCTGCCCATCCTACGGTGGTTACGGTGGTGGTCGTGGTGGATTTCGTTAATTAGCCTGCCCCAAATACTTTCTCATACAAAAACTTAAATCACCACTTCGTTTAGTAGATCACCCGAAAAACGCTGCAAAACTCGAGAGCGTCATAAATAAGTCGCGACGGAAAAAACGGCCAAAAAACCGACGAAAAACGGCCATTCTAAGTGAATATAGGTCCCGTTTAATGAGAGCCCGTAGAATTAGGCGCCGTCAGCGTCCGTCATAAATTCCGTCTCCGGATTCCGGACCAATGAGGGTCCCGGAATGCAGGGCTGGCACTGATTGGGTGGAATTTAATCAGTTTCGTTTTTCGGTTTTATGGCAATCGGAGAGGTCAGCGAGGAATCGCACGCTGGATAATGGTTAAAGATTTTTGAGCAGAATTTTGTTTCGTTACGTAACATTATAAAAAACAGAATACAGGAAAAAGTATCCAAATTTAATTAATTTTTGATTCGGGGTAAGTTGTAGTATAATTTGCTTCATTGGGAAACTTTCGTACTTAAAATCAAAAATAATAATTGATCCTAAATTCCTTATTAAAGCGTTAAATAATTGATTGATTGATTGATTAACTCTTTATTGTTCACACCATACATTTTGATACAGAGGACAAAAAACTCTTAAAAACCTAATGTAACAACTGGCGGCCTTATCGCTAAAAGCGATCTCTTCCGGCAACCTTAGGATGGAATTAAATACACTAGATTTTCGTAAAATAAACAGTTTTGAACATGATCTAAGTGTTAAAATTTTTGAAATAGCTGCTATTCAAAATTATACATAAGGGGGTTATAAAGTCTACCAGAATTTTGTTAACTATAGTACAGTATTGACTTTTTAAACTGAATCTCAAACGTATATTTTTATTTGTAATCATACATATCTTCTTCTTCTTATAAATAAAAGACGATGTGATGTGGACTCCAAAACGGCTGAATCGATTTTGACGGGACTTTCACTGGCAGAAAGCTGGTGATAAGGAGTAATCCACGCGGGTGAAACCGCGGGGCCCAGCTAATAGTTGAATAAAATAAAACAAATATCTTGTACAACAATTCTTATAGTTTTTCATCATCATCATCATCATCAATTCGTTTATCATCATCAGCCCTGAGTGGTCACTGCTGAGTATAGGCCTCCGTTTGTTTATGCCACTCTCCCCGGTCTCTCGCTAGTCGCATCCACTCGTTCCCGACTGTACTAGTTCCCGTTTAAAGTTTTTGTAATTTCACTATACAAAACAAACCCTATAAAAGGCCAGACAGACATCATTAAGACAAAGCCCTTCTAAACTGGCATCCCTAAAGTTAAGAAAAGAGACAAAAGGGTCCGGTAAAAAGTCGTGAAAGTCGCAACGAGCGTTCCCGGACCCATCGGCGCATCTAACCGACGTCCGTGATTGTGATCTCGATTTACGGGGATCCGGATTCCTTTTCCGGATATATTCTTTCAGGATTGAATTTTGTCTGAATTTAATGTGAGCAAGGATTCTGTTTCTTACTATTGAAAATAGTACTAAACAAAGAAATTACTACGTATTACGTAATGCGCTAGCGAATGCCTCAAAATGACAAGTGCAGTACCGCCAAAGTAAATCTCTATGGTAGCGTAGCCATGATACCTACTACCCAAAGGGACGGATCGCTTCAAACAGAAAAAACGAGCAGAGCGAGAGGTACCACGTTTAGCCATTTGTCCCTTTCACACTACATGTCTTATATACAATGACGTTCATGAACACGTATTAATGTGTGGTGCTGCCACTGTTGGAAAAATATTGTAACCGTAAATTTGGTATTATTTTGGGTAGTACGTAATTTGAACAGCATCATTTTTAAATAGTTAATTTTTATTTCTGAAACATCTAAAAGAAAACTCCCGTGATTATTTAGGGTGCATCCGTTTATTATTGTAGTGATATAAAATAAGGAATAAATAAGTATATACGTGTGTTGAGTACTGCTGCCACCTATTCGACGGGTGCTATGAGGCTGATTGGTGACAGCAAGCTAGTCGCCAATAAATTACAAAGCCTCGAGCACCGCCGTAAAGTAGCTTGTCTGTCTATTTTCTACCGGATATATTTCGATGAGTGTGAGCAAAAGCTTCATGACCTTATTCCACCCTCCCCCTTTTACTACAGGACAAGTAGAAAGACTGCCCACTATCACCCCTTCCACGTGGAAATTCCAAAGATTCGAACACAACGATTTGGGTCATCTTTTATGATACTGTACTGTCCAAGAATGGAACTCCATGCCATCCTCCTTGTTTCCTGAAAAGTACAATTTAGGCATCTTCAAGGCTAGAGTGAATAGATTTCTTCTAGATCAACGTGTTCCATCCTCGGCCACACCGTTGCTTACCATCAAGCGAGTTGGTGGCCAAACGTAGATCTATTCTGTATAAAAATATAAAAAGTATGAAAATTAATGAGGAATTTCTATCAGTGATTATGTCAACACTAGAAAGGGACAAATGGCTAAACATGGTACCTCTCGCTCTGCTCGTTTTTTCTGTTTGAAGCGTTCCGTCCCTTTGGGTAGTAGGTATCATGGATGGTAGCTGATAGGACACAATGCCATGCAATTTACGTTTTTTCTTCTTCTTGACAATGGATACAGAGTCTTTCAGTCGAAATATTAAATGCGGTTAATAAGGTATTAAGTAACGTCAAACAAGTCAGAGTCAAGCAAAGTAAGCCACGGTCAAGTCCAAGTCATGCCGACAGTTACAATCTGGGTGTCTTCAAATCACTAGTGAATCAGTTTCTTCTTGGCAAGTGTGCTCCACCGTAGACCGCATCATCGCTTAACATCAGGCGAGTTGGCGGTCAAACGCAAATCTATTATGAAATAATAATAAAAAAATGCCTTGAATTTCTTTATGGATAAGGTAAGTTACTTTGTGGTACGTTCACTCCATAGACCAAAGTTTAACATTACTGTTTATGCAGTGAATATTGTTTTTGACAGCTAATGTAAGGTAATGCACCTACCGCTTTCAAGATATGTAAACGCAAGAAGATCCTTTAAGGATTATGTTACTTTCTGGCACGTCAACTCCATGGACCAAATGTATTCAAAGTTCCGCATAGATCTTTGACAGTCATTGTTAGTGACACTATTGCTAAGTATGCAGTCTCACTATCATGCACGTTTAGATGACGTCATAAAAACACTTTCAAAATTTGGAAATCTCGGAATCACAGACCGCTCCCAAAATAATCAAGAAGATACAAACATTTCTCAAATACCAGAACAAAACCTCTGGTAACAATGACACCTCCATCAAACGGCCAAAACGAAACATTTCCAAATGTTTGTAAACAAACAGCCAAAAACAAAGCGCTTCAAACGTTTGTGAATAAAGATGTGAACAGAAGGCATTAAAATGCCGAACCACGATCTCAGCCGTCTGTTCGCGTCCCAATAGAGAACAATGATTCACGGAATGAATAATATTCACTTAATGAATATTCATTTTCAGATGAATCCATGTGATTTATGATGTTGAAGTGGTCGTATTTTAATTAGTGACGTGAAATGTAGCGATCTTATTCTCAGACAATAGATATTATTTTCTGTCACTGTCGCTTTTATTGAGATGGATGTAGAAAAGACGGCAACAGAAACAATGATAGCTTGCTCTAGAATATGTCCGTATGTAAAGACATGAGTATCTTGATAGTAATAATGTAACTAACTATTCTATACTAATTTTGGTCCTGTTTGAGTAAAACACAGTCACAATTGCTGAGGGTAACATTGAACAGATGCCTTACTATAGATGTCTTATCGTGATTCGGATTGTGATCATGATCGCGTGCCATCACACACACAAAGAAAGTGAGTTGATCAGTCTGTGTTGATCTCACTTACGCACGTGGTGCGAGTAAGTAGATGCGAACGGGACGGCATGCAATCTCGATCACAATCAAACTTCTATAATAAGGTCGCAAGTCTTAAACTAAAAGGACGTTAAAAACAACTATTGCTATGGGACCAACCTTGAAATCGCAAATATCAGAACTTCCATCCGTCATTTCGATGAGTGTGAAGTTGAGTGTTTTTGCGATTTCAGGGTTGGCCCCATAGCAGCATTTGTTCATTATGATGAGTACAATGACCCCCTTTCGGCTTAACACCACTGTGCAGTGTCATCTTCATCATTTCAGCCATAGGACGTCCACTGCTGGACATAGGCCTCCCCTTCGATATCCAAATGGGCCGGTTGGAAGCGGCCTGCATCCAGCGTTTCCTTGCGGTCTCTTTTAGGTCATCTGTCCATCAAAGGGTGGACGTCCTAAGCTGCGCTTACCAGTTCGTGGTCTCCATTTGAGAACCTTTCGGCCCCATCGGTCATCTGTTCTGCTTGATATGTGCCCTGCCCACAGCCACTTCAACTTGCTAATCCGGTGGGCTATGTCAGTAATTTTCGTTTGTCTACGGATTTTCTCAGCCCACCGTTCAGTGTAACCCAGTATATTCAATCTCATAATAGAGAGCTACATTGAAACGATCAAATCTCTTATCATTCGGCATCCTTTCATCTCGGTTCGTTATATTTAAATCGGAAGCTACATCCAAATCCTGGCGTGGCCTACTTCCGCGCAATCCGCGTAATGCCGCCAGACAAACATCCGCTAAGTAGCGTGCTCATAGTGACAGCGATACGCGGAAAGCGATCTGTGATATAGCGTTATCTGACACCGTCTGACAGTTGCCATAACATTATAATAAGCTGAAATATCAGGGAATGTTAATTCGGGTATGGCCACAACGCTACAGGGTTGTGGGGCAAGACGACCCAGGGTTCTTGCGGCCGCTTATAATGAGTAAGTAAATAAATGTACCATATGGTCGTTATATATGTGTTAAAAGTTTAACGTGTGTATCTGTGTATTTGTGTCTATCTGTGGCATCGTAGCTCCCAAACTGCTAAACTGATTATCATTTAGTTTTTTTAGGTGACTTGATTCAAGAAAATTTATTCAGCCCTTTGAATATTATCAACCCTTTTATCGAGGGTTTAAAGAAACATTTAAACACCATTAAACATTTTAAAATCATCAATCATCAAAAAAAATTACTTGATGACCTTCAGAATATAGGCCTTCAGAAAATTCTTCCGCACATCGTCACAAAAATATTTCTACATACACAATTGGGGTAGTGTAATAATTAACAACGCACACGCATACGCAGCACCCACGAGATGGACAGACGGCCTAAAAGAGACCGCAGGGACACGCTGGATGCAGGCCGCTTCCAACCGGCTTTAAATTAATGTAACAACGAAAGAGTGGTCTCTCCTAACACAGGTTGTCAAAACTTAACAGGAGAGACCAATCACCTGTGTACTATAAAAATCTGTTATTAAAGAATTTTGAATTTGAATTTGAATTTGTCCCGGCCCTTTTGGAGATCGATGGGGGAGGCCAATGTCCAGCAGTAAACGTCCTAGGGCTGAAATGATGATGATTATGAATAATAAATAAGTACTAAAATCTTTCAAACCGCTACCCGCTGACACCTTAGCCGGACAACGTAACGCATTTGTTGCGTAACGCCTCAGCCTCTGCAAAAAATAATAACACTTTGCATAAGCATTTTTTCGCCATTTCCAACGCGGGCCTAAAAACGAGGACTTTGCATTCAAACGCTGTGAAGTGGGTAAAATTCCGTGGAGTAGGAAAGTAGGAATATAGGGTAAGTGGTTGCCATTGTGTAAAGTTCTATTCAGCGATGTAATTGTGCTTGCATGTAAATTTCCCAGTTTAAAATATGCTCGCAACGTCTTCGCGTGATTGTTCCAGAAGATTGAAACGCCTGCACGATTGCATTCGCACAGATGTTTGAAGATATTAAAGTTTTATACTATGGGAGATGTGTTCTATTGGATTGAAAGAACTTTTACGTCATCTTAAGAGACAATGTGTATTTTGGAATTTTAATCTTGAAATTAATTGAACTAGCAAACCAGGCCAGCAGGTTAGCTGTGATGGAAATCAATAAATAAATAATATGTTTTTCGACCAAATTTTAATACTGTTCTTATAACTAAATGTTATAAGAACAGTATTAAAATTATAGCACATGTTCTAGCATTTTAAAATCATCCCTAAAGAGGTGAAATGGATCAATATTTTTTGAATTCAAACATATTTTTTGTTAACATAGAATTAACAAAAAATATGTTTGAAATACAAAAAATATTGATCCATTAATAAGTAATCTTAAATTTGTTAATTGAAACAAGAAAACTATACATATTTGGAATCATAACAATCTTATCTAAATTAAAATCAATATACAAAACTACACTAATCTAATAAACTGCTGCCCGATAGTAGCACTAAGTTTTATTACAATGTCAAATTACTAGTTTAATTTGAATTACAGTAAATTTAAATATACTTTTTTTGAACCAATATCTGTAAACTTTCTGCTAACAAAGTTTGACGTGGCTAAATTTAACACGCAGCGGACTCCAACCCACCAAAATTTGCTACCAACTTCGCTTCTCTAAATATCCATATTACCTACAGTAAGCTTCTTCCTGGTTGTTAGCGACCCAAGTGTCACTAACAATACCAAGAAGACTGTGAACATTCAACTCGCCCCATCTAAAGTTCCCAACAAGCATCACAAGTGGCCAGACAACTCGGCAATTAGACCTCAAACTACCCGCAATTCTACTAAGTGGCATAACTCCAAACGTGCCATTAAAAGTGGAACAAACGTACCCGAGAATGGAGCAACATTTCGCTAGAAGTAAACAAAGATTCACTTTCGTTGGATGAGCAATTTCATGAATAAACATAATAAAAGATGGCGGAAGGTCGGCGAAGCTGCCTCGCACTGATTTACTGCGACGCTACAGTTCCGCTGTCGCTAACTGGGTGTGGTCTAAGTGGAAGCGGCTCATTAAGTTAAGCTTATCATCAGTTCACCAGCCTCTACCAGTCTGCCACTGAAGCCAAGAATTACTCTTTTGGAGTGCCACTTACCGCTGTATAGAATTCTCTGAAAATCATTCCTTTAATCAGCGACTTTTAGCTAGGTGTCTTGTGAAGTTGTGAAGATTGTTTTTGTTGTTGCCTGTAAAACACCACAGTTAACAGTGACTGGTTTTAATCAATGCAGCATTCTTTTATTGCGATTCAAATTGGTTTGGAAAAAATATTTTGTTTATGTAAGTTGAAATACTGTAAACACAGACTATGTAAAGCTAAATGCTGAGGATTAATTAATGATTGAATCAGGCATTACTTTGCGGAAGCTCATCCTCAAAACTGCAAAAAAGAACTTATAGGATGCGACGTTGAAGTGAAAATACACTAGAGATTTGTCAAAAAAACAGTTTTGAGAAGATTAATGTTTGTAGCGACGATAGGTCAGTGGTTGGCTCGTTCGAATTCCAATCGGCAAGGTGTGGATTCAAATCTCAGCAATGAGATGAGCTGGCAAAGTAAAACATCGTGAGGAAACCGTAGCTTGGTGATAGGTGAGACGGCTAGCTAGCCATTTTCTAGCAACTACTGGCTAGCACCCTTGAATTGAAAATCTATCACCAAGCACCCAACGGTGTGTTTCGGAAGCATCACTTGAAAGCCAGTTCCTATTCCAGGCAAGGTGTGTTTAATATCTTAGACTACACCATCACTTAACATCAGGTGAGCTGAGGTCAAATGCTAGACGCATTCAACAATAAAAAAAACAAGTGGTTTTACACTTTTATTATGCGAATTGCTAGTCTGTGGAATGCGCTGCCTGAATGGACGTTCCCCGAACAATGTGGGTGTCTTCAAATCAAGAGTGAATCGGTTTCTTCTAGGCAAGCCACTTGTGCCACTAGCTCGTAAGTGTTTTCTATCTGTTCGTAATTTTTATTTCTGGTGTCCACAATAAAGAGTTGCTATCAATCTATCTATAATTGATTCCTCTCACTTTCCCTGATCACTTCCACGTCATTTCTCCCGCTGTCTCCGCTCCCTCGTTCTCTACCGTAGCTCGTAGCTCTACCGCATCTGCGTAGATAAACGCAATTCGTGCGGGGTTCATTCTCGTTGTTTCAACGGTAATGAGAAGTTCTACGTCATACCGGGGTTGCTCATTCCGATGCGAGGTGCCTTGTATACGAGGCTTCCTCGAATGTCTACCTACTACTGGGTATGTAAATAAAACCGCGATATAGTGGTGGAGAAAGTCTGATTTTAATAATTCGAGTTTAACTGGCATACCAAAATATTGAACGTAACGTTTGCGCGTTTTAACAGTGAACAGCGCCATCTATTGCTATTAATTTGTACTTACATTCAACATACCGCCCACCAAGGACATTTATTAAGAAAATGTTCTTAAAATCCGCCCACCGTGGAAGGACGGTTGTGGTTTTGAACAATGCACTATGAATTGAAATTTGAACTAAATATACCAATTTAACAAACAAACGAATTATGCACTAATATGAACTTAATTGAACTTATTGCTAAACATGAACTTAAATGAACTTATCGATCTAACATGAACTTAGTTGAACTAAATGAACTTATTGCGCTAATGTGAATTTACTTTATGAAATTGAACTGAATCATGCTCTCAATAAATGTTTTTGAACTTAACTATTGTGGAACTATGCACTTAAATATGACCAAATGAACTTAAATATATACCACAATAAATAAATGAATTATTGTAATGCAATTTAACATGGTTTTCTCTTTTACTACTTAGTCTTTTAATGGATGTGTTTTTGACTTGGATAGTGACAACATGAATAACATTCATCTGTGCCTGGATGCTTTGCAAATATACGCCCCATCATGGACATGGAAGTAGGTCGTCTTCTTTTAAATTGATTTTCGAATTCGTTAGCCGTTTATATAGTATGATGTGTTCCTGTTCTCTAAGAATTGTTGACCGATGAACCAAAGCTGATTGCTGCCAGTGATGCTGGATCTATTCCAGCAAAATACTGCGCCGCACAGCTCAAGTCGTGGAATGCTAACTTGCTTTAAAGAAGCACTCGTGACGTCGCGTAACCAACGAAACTCGCGTATTCCCTGCACTATCAACAACTCGTAGTTATACTACCGCCGTATATGCTAACTTGGACGCATCGCTGAAACCATGGAGTGCTTGTGGACGTTATTATTCGACGTTCCTAACCATCGTGAAACTCGAACTGCAGTAATGTTTGACAGCTGACTATGGTAAGTATACCATTACTTTCTTAATACTGCCGATACTGGTTCATCTCAGCTTGTGCATGATAACCAAAGCTTTTGAATAAACATGTTAGCTAAAACTATGGTTGGTGCGATCCATCGCAAAGGATCGTACAATTTCGCAATTACTGATATTATTGATCTTCTTGTTTCAGGTCCAGTCTTCGCCGATGACAACTTCACCGAGTACTGAAAGTGATCTTCACTTCGATCCCAGGTAAGTTCTAGAACTTTTGTTGTATTTTCATCTTTATTTCTATTTTCCTTTATCCCGATGTCTTTTAGATTTTTCCTTTCCCTTTGTACTTCTTTGTATCCTCTTGTTTATGTAAATTGTCCTTTGATGTCCTGTTTGTTCTATCCCCCCTTTGTCCTTTAGATTTCCCCTTTTCCTTTGTACTTCTTTGTCCTTTTTGTTATGTAAATTGTCCTTTGTTGTTCTTTGTTTGTTCTGTATTCCCTTTGTCCTATAAATTTCCCCTTTTCCCGTTGTACTTATTTGTCCTTGCCGTTATGTAAATTGTCCTTTGTTGCTCTTTGTTTGTTCTATCCCATCATTTCGGGATGTCTTCTTTATCCTGAAGATTGTACTTATATATTTTATCCTTAATTGTTGCTTGAATATTCCCTTTGTTCTCTAAGTTGATCTCTTTATCCCGTTTGTCCTTTTTTTGTTTAAATATTTTATTATTGTTCTGTTTTTCCATGTCCTTATTTATTTCCGATAGTAGTTCTTGATTATTGCTGTTTTA
Source organism: Agriopis marginaria (assembly GCA_932305915.1). Taxonomy (NCBI): domain Eukaryota; kingdom Metazoa; phylum Arthropoda; class Insecta; order Lepidoptera; family Geometridae; genus Agriopis; species Agriopis marginaria. Next base: position 3,121,390 of record OW029919.1, read on the forward strand.
CTTTTGTAAGATAAATCCTCCCTTCTTTAATAGCTCAGACATTTGTTTATATGTTCGTACTCCTTCCTGCATATCTAAGCATCCGATCATTAAATCGTTCTTGTATAATAATTGTACTACTCTTTTTGCAGCCAGCGAAAGTGCCCTGCCTGCGTCTATGCCGACTTGATGTAATGCTTGAACGGCCAAGAAAGGTTCAAATGCAGTGCCAAAAGTTATCGTCATTAACTCATAATCTTTTATTTCTTTTACAGGTTGGTCTCTCCACACAATACGTTGGTATACAGCATCTTCTTCGGCAATTGGAAGTATGCCCTATCGTAAGAGCTCTAGATCGGCCTGAATTTTAGGCCCAATCATCTGTGTGTAGTTAAGTGAAACTCGAAAATTGTTTTTGCTTGATGCATTGAATAAAAATTGAACTTTTAATGTTGTTTTGTCCTTTAGTACAACGCCATGATTTAGGTACACAGTATTATTTTGTTTCTTCTTAATATTTTCTATCAATCTCATGTGACCTAATTCCAAATACTTATTGATAACTTTTGTGTTATTGTTCTTTAGGCCTGTATCTTTCGATAGCATCTTTTCTAATGATTTAAGTTTAATTAGAGCAATTTGCCGAGAATCGCTCTCAGTGCATCGCATTGCACTGTCACGAAATGGTAGTTTTTTGATGTATCTTCCTTCATTCGTCCTTTTTGTTGTCCTAAGTAATATGTCCTCGCACTTTTGTTCTTCCTCTGTCCATAACTTCTTTATATCTTTAGTTTGTTCTTCAAATTCCCAAAACTTTTTTAAAGCGTCATTTTCGTTGATCTGAGTGTGCATAGCTGTTATATGAACAGATGCCTGGTTGGCTTTACCTTCGACTGTACCCGACAAGATCCATCCTAATAATGTATTTTGTGCTATAAGGCCTCCCGTTGGACTCCTCTTTATCCCATCTAACAGAATTCTGCTGTATACATTGGCCCCTAACAGCAAGTCAACTTTGTTTGGTAGATTGAACTGCGGATCTGCGAGTACCAAGTCTTGTTCTATCCAGTCGATAGCTTCATTCGATATGTTCTGTTCCGGTAAGTATGTCGTAATGTTCTTCAATACATAGGCTTCGATCTCTAAGTGAAAATCAGGATCCCATTGTGATGTCAATTTTATGGTTACTACACATTTTGAAGTTACGGGTTGATTTCCCCCAAGGCCAGTAATCGTACTTCCTATTGGACGTTTTCTCAAACGCAACTGTTGAACCACGGCTTCTGTTATGAAACAAGCCTGTGATCCTTGGTCTACTAGTGCTTTCACTACCTGAGTGTTGCCTACCGCAGACTCGACTTTTACTAGAGCAGTTGCTAGCAAAACCGAACCTGATCCAGTGACTCTTTTAGTTGACAGACAGGATACTACTGGAGATGCCCTATCTAATAAACTATTCTCTTCAACAGTATCTTTTTCTGTGGAACCGATAGCTGCTCTAATATTAATGTTCTCATGAAGTAAGGAATGATGCCGTCTATCGCAAATTTTGCAACTAGCTGGGTTCTTGCAAGTATTGACGTTGTGGTTGCTGCCCAGACAATTATAGCATATAGAGTTCTTGGCTACAAAGTCTCGTCTTTCGGAGCAGGATTGTTGTGCAAACTTTTTACAAAAGCACAATTTGTGATGTTCCGAGCAAAACTCACAACGCAGATACGTAGCATTAGTAGCTAAAAAGGCCTTTGTTTTAGTGTATGGTTTGCTTCTTGGTGGCCCTGATGTTTTTTTTGTGTCTACAAATTCTAAAGCCCGAAATCTACTTTCGATGAAATCTTTAAGTTGTTTTAAAGTTGGCAACTCATTCACGTCATTATTAGTGTGTAGTTCCCATTGTTTTCGCGTCTCAGGATCTAGTTTGAAAGTTACAATATGTATCAGTATGATGTCCCATGTGGTCACTTCCACGCCAATATTTTTCAGTGCACTTATACAATCCGTGGTCGTATCTATTAATTCTTTTAAGCCCGAAGCTGACTCAGTTGTTAAGCGCCTTTGTCCAAACAATCGCTTTAAGATGCAATCAGCTAAGTATTTTTTATTGTTGTAACGTTGTTCCAACAATAACCAACACTCAGTATAATTGGCATCTGTGATAGGCGTATGCTTGATCAGCTGAGCTGCTTCCCCAGTTAATTGTGTCTTTAAATAATGAAGCTTTTGCACATTATCCAAAGTACGATTGTTATGAACTAGTGATACAAATAAGTCTCGAAAAGTAGTCCATTCCGAATAACTTCCCGAGAATGTTGGGATAGTAATTTTAGGAAGGCGTACTGAAGAGCTTGTTTTATTAGTTTCCCTGGACGTAGACTCATTTTCTTGACTTGGACGATACAATTTTAAAACCGCTTTTAGTGTTGATTTATACAACAAATAACTATCTTCTGTGCCGTCATAAATGCCCTTACTTACATAATCGTTCTTTGATAAATCTGACGGTGAAGTAGTTTCATATAATTTTGCATGATTTGTTCTAAATGATGCCCAATCTGTTTCTAAATTTTCTAACCTTGCTTCTATATATTCTAAAGTGATTCTGTCTCGCGGACTTTTCTTATAATTTTGTAATCCCCTTTTAATAGAATTATACAAGTCCATCTGTACATTCAACATTCCTTCCATTTTGATTTTACTATATTTTTTACAACTATTTTATTCAAATATATTCGTACAAGTTCTGAACTATTTAACAATATTTTAATTTAATTAATATAAATACAAACTAACCAAAGTTGCACTATGATGAGAAATTTGTAGAAAAATTACAAGTCCAAGAATTTTTTGATCGAAATTTTTTAAGTGTTTGAGATTTTAATAACAATTTTAAAAATCGGGCATAGGTTCCCCGTTCCCTCGGTTCTATAAGAAATTATTCTAAGTCCTAAAGTTATAGAAGTTAAAGTTAGACTAATTGAACACAAACTGTTAATTTTTCACTTTTATATTTTATAAGTTAAAGTTCTTCAAGATTAAATTCACTAAACTGATTAAACAATAAAGTTACTCACGGTGCATGTTCACTTTTTCCATTATTCCAACTTGGTTTGTCCTGGGTGTCCTCTCTGTTCCTTCCTGTACTCCACTCCGGGTAGCTCTTGCCGAGCCCACAGCTTCGCCAACCAATTCCACAGCTTGCTAACCGCAGCTGACAGCTAAGCGCCAGTCGTACGGCCTCGCGCGGTGGAGTGCCGACGACAGCGCCTGCCGTTGTCCTCTGTACTACCGTTTGGCGCAGCGATCCACTGCGAGTACAGGCTCATGTGATAGCACTTTTGAGTGCTCCACACGTGTTCTAAAATATCCGGTCTCGGTAGGACCAAAATGTATACGAGGCTTCCTCGAATGTCTACCTACTACTGGGTATGTAAATAAAACCGCGATATAGTGGTGGAGAAAGTCTGATTTTAATAATTCGAGTTTAACTGGCATACCAAAATATTGAACGTAACGTTTGCGCGTTTTAACAGTGAACAGCGCCATCTATTGCTATTAATTTGTACTTACATTCAACACTCGTCCATTAATCAACGAGTAGGAGGCCGATTTCAGTGGCTGATCTTGGAGCCTACTGGAAAAACAAATTCAAACTGCTTCTTGTATTTTCCAGTTGTTATTTCCTAAATGTAAACGTAAAAACAAAGACAATTAGAAGAAAGTTAAAATCTCAGAAAAAAAAATAATGAACGTGTTATAATTACCTACAGCTCTTTAGCACTTGTAAGTGCTGTCCCCCTTTGGTCATCCATTGGAAGACATTTTGATCACCTCGTTTGCAATTGTGTGCCTTTCAATAGGTGGGGCGGCCACGCTAGTAGAATGTCGGATGAGCTGTGGCCTATATCCACTACCGAATAGCAGCCACCTTCCATACGACCTCTTGAAAGGCCCAGAAAAAGATGACGAAATGTGCTTGACTCCTACGCAAAAAAAAAAACTGTTTCACCATAGCTCAGAACAAAGAATAAATAAATAAATATTCGGGACATTTTTCACACACGGCCTTCTGACCCCAAACTAAGCAAAGCTTGTGATATGGCTGCCAGAGACTGATATACATACATATATAGTTTTAAATACATACTTAAATAGATATTAACAACCAGATATAGAACAAACACAAGAAGAGAGGAAAAAAGGAAGTGCAATGGGACGACCACGGCATAGAAAATGTATGAAACATGGTGACATTTGAACTCGAACGATAATTGTGCTAAGGCATATCTCCCTTGTTAATCTGATCTGAACAAAGTAAAGCTATTAACAGCATGCAACATAAATCTATCGAAATTAAAACATTGATACAATCTTGCCCTAATCGTGTTACTCTCGCTTCCACCTTCAAGCCGCCATTGTCTAATTGAATCAGACCGTCTTATAAAATATTCATGCGATATGATAATCCGTCTGGCCTAACCCCTAGTGGGCACCAACCAGATTATACGTCACCGTGGATTTATCACGACAGTGTCAAAGGTCACATTCTTTCTAAGGGCCGCCACACACGAGAGACTTTATATATAGAGTATGTCTACCTGATGGTAAATGACGTTGTGGCCGAAAAGGGAGCACGTAGATCTAGAAGTTACTTATTCACTCTGGCCTTGAAAATCTAGGTTACCACAAGGCATTCCAATTCCTAGCGGTTCATATTAAGCAGGGCAGGGAAACCGGCTAGTTGGAACCGGTTGCTTGTCGACTATGTAGGGATGATATTTATGTGTTCTTCGACTTGTCCTGCTGTTGTTAGTTGCGCCTCGGGATTTCACCTGCTATCCTACAGGAACCGTACTTTTCTAAAAATAAAAAGTTTCCTGTGTTAATCCAGGGTATCTCTTCTCTTCTCTACCTCCACATAGTATAAATTGAAGTCGCTTTCCGCGTCTGTCTTTCTGTATGGCCGCTAACTTCTCCTAAACCACGCAACGGATTTTGATGCTGTTTTCACCATCAGTTAGATACATTTTCAAGGAAGGTTTATATATATACTTAACTAACGACTCGCCCCGGCTTCGCACGCAAATTACACCCGTGCGAAGCCGGGCGGGTGTGTCGCTAGTTATCACTAAAAACATCGTGAGGAAAACGAAACCAACCAAGTTCAAAGACAATATGACATTCACCACCATGCACTCGGAAAGCATGGTGGATTAAGGCCTGTTCTCTCTCTGAGTGATTGCTTGTATCCCAGCTGCGGCTAATTTTATTATAATGATGATGATGATGATGATGATGATGATGATGATTGTCTTCATACCAAATTTTATGCAAATCCATTTAGCCTTAAGTTGAGTGCGGACAAATTCACACTTCCATATTTACGCACTTATACAAACACTCTCGCACTTATGATATTTGTGTGATTATACGTTTGTCAAAGGTTTGTCAACTGTTTGCTGTGTATTACAGATGACGAATTCACATTTTAGGCAAATTGTGAAGTTTAGTGTGCATGAGCAATAATGCAAATGAGGTAAATGGAAGGGTGAGGCATGCCAATTGATTGCAGCTTTAGAGATGACTGGACTAACTTACGCATGGCTGTCAGATTAGGCGATTTTTATCCCCCGGCGCAAAAAGAGGGTTGTTATAACTTTAACGTGTGTATAAATATATGTGTCTGTCTGAGGCATCGCAGCTCCCAAACTGCTGAATCGATTATGATTTGATTTTTTTTTGAAAAGTGATCTTGATCGAGATTATTAGCTATGATTCAAGAAAACCTGTTCAGCTGTTTGAATATTATCAGCTCCTTTATCGAAGGTTAAAAAAAAATACTAACAATACTGACAAAACATAAATACAAAAGATACTTTGAATTTGAAATTGAAATTTGAACACAAGTGCGTCATAACCCCGCGATTTTTCAATATCAAGTGTGGGTAGAAGAACAAAACACCCGCTTTTATCGGCGGACTTGCCTGCAATTTCCAGTCGGCTCGTGACCACGGCCATTGTAACATGGTCGAAACGTCGAGCGAAAGGTACCTATTTTTACCTAAGTCCTGACTCTAGTATAGTATATTTCTCTATGGTCCTGATAAACATTTAAAACAATACATAACTAATACATAAAAAAATACAACTGACTTCACGAGAAGTTCAATGAAAGAGTTTCAATTCAAAGAAGTTGAAAGAAGTTCAAAATGTTCAAGAAGGTCAATACAATCTCTAATTTTCTTCCTTTAGGTCGCAGCAAGTATGTAAAAAGATGCGTAATATTCCGTTTACATCGTTTCTGTAACATCATCGTATCATACACAGATAATTTATTTCATTTTCCTTTTTCCACTCGTCATCAATTCTCTTTGCAAAACAAATATGAAAAGTTAAGTAGCTTACCCTCATCCAAAGTTTAAAGGCATCCGACGTCGAATGAAAAACAATATAAAATATCTGTATTTCATCAAACAGGGCGCTTTCAGTCTCCTTAAATTCGTTATCCCTCAATTTCTTGCTCATAAAACGTAATCTTGTTAGAAAAAACTTATTTCATAAAGGAGAAGTCCGAATTAAAAGAAAAGAGCAGGAACTCAGGAATTGCAATTACGCACAGCGCCCGATCCGTGCCGCCGATCGTGCCGATACTTTCCTTAAATGGATCGGAAGGAGCTTACACTGATGGTCTTTCGTTCACGTTCACAGTTCGCCTGACTGGTCTGTGACCATTATAGTGTGTATAATCTACCACACGTAGAAGCGAGGCAAAGAAGAGCAGACTAAGCCTATCAAACGAAAGTCCTCAAAGGTAAGCAACGCACTGAAAATTACCAGGTATAATTATATTGGTGTCCATAGGCTACGGTGACCACTTACCATGAGCGGAACCGTAGATCATTAGCCACTTCTTTTATATACTTTTTTCGATAAACGACTCCAGTGTGGAGAACCGAATTTAACCTTATCAAAGCGGACAAGAGATAGAGTGAGAAGTGGCAGTGGTGGTGTGGAGTGGGTGGAGTGGTTAGATTCGTGAAATTTGGTGCTGCAGTTTCCGCTGTACTGAAAGTCCAAAGTAGTCCTCCAAAAGTTCTTAGAAAGCATCAATTTCCGATCACACTACAGCGCTCGATCCGATCTAACCTGATCAGTCAGCTCGTGACCACGGCCATTGTAACATGGTCGAAACGTCGAGCGAAAGGTACATATTTTTACCTAAATAAAATAATACGTGATAAGTCCCGATAAACATTTAAAACATGTGTTCAAACCGCAAAGTTAAAAAATTACTATCCTGATCTAGCATATCAGATCGACGAATTGGATCGGGCACTGTGGGTGAAATATACGGAATCGAGAACAAAAAAATGTTATTAATGTTCTTTGTAGTAATGGAGAGACTGCTTTGTAGGCTTAACAATTGTACCGCGCCCGTTTCGGCGTGAGATTCCGGTGTCGGAGAAAACTTGACTTTTGAACGGAAATGTAGGTATTTCTTTTGGGTATCGTTATATTTGTGTTGTGATTAAGAAGTTAAGAGATAGTGTTAAATCAAAGGAACTTTTGTAACTTAACTGTAATAAAGGTATTTTATTTATAATTATTACACGGGAATTACTCACGTAAGATTAAGCCGGTCACTCCGACTATAGTTTCGTTTAATCTTACGTGAGTAATTCCAGTGTAATATAAATAAAATGTGTGAAAACCACGTCAGTTTCTATAATAAAATCGAATAAAGGTAATTTATTAACATTGAAGTCATAAGTTTATAACGCTTACCAAAATGCTCACTTTTGTTTTTGTTGTTCCGTCCTCTATGTTGTTTAGGACAAATAGCAGCGATACTTGTTTTTGGTGCAACTTTAACGCAATTTCCTCTATGTTTTGCTTTATATTTTATGTGATCTAAGTACATTTACTTTCCTCTAAATAATAGGATTAGGTTAGGTTAGGATTAGGTTGACGTGGCAGTGAGCAGGGCACACAGCACGCAGAACAGATGGCCGATGGGGCCGAAAGGTTCTTGAATGGAGACCACGGACCGGTAAGTGCAGCGTAGGACGTCCACCTACAAGATGGACAGACGACCTAAAAGAGACAATAGAGATAATAGGATTTTTTCACCAAAACTAAACAAATACCCAAATATTAACAATTGTTAAATTATGAAATAAATTCTACTTCTGCGGCTTTATACACAATATTTATCATAGTGAACATTAAAAAAAACTGTTGTCAGAATTTGTTATTAGAACGTCGCCGTTACAAGAATTGTGAATAATCTTTAATCAAACAATTCACAAATACCCAGAACAAAGCTATACCCCCTGTGACACTTAAAAACAAAATTGAATAACTGCAAGGCAGCGGGGAAAATAATCGAATCTTGAGTTCTCGTTTGAGAAAATTAAAAAAATATGGGCCCCGTAGGCCGGAGCCACGTCAACGCAATTTTATCCTAATCTGTATTATGACGAAACCAACTCCGTGATGTTCTAATAAAATTTTCGCCTCTCTAAAGTGGAAAAGTGGAAGGAGCGCTTCGAAATTACTTTCAACGTGTTTTCTTTTCAGTTAGGCGTAGTACTTTTATTTTGTGGTTCCACGTTTGCTCAGGTGATCGTAATATGCTAAAAGGCGGGGATTTAGGTAGGCTAAGCCATAATGTGGTTTGTCTACAACATTTTCGTCAAAACACTAAGGTGGTAACTTAGTTTATGGCTCGTCTTTGTTTAGGTACGTATGTAAAAAGAGTAGGATAAAAGAAGGTATAAAACACTGTTTTAAACTATCACGGTTGTTTACTAAAGTGATAGGATTATTTACGGGATATTTACCGTGGTAAGGTTGTGGAATGGTGCATGTAATTGCGTCAAAATATCGGGAGCTCATTCCACAACTTTACCACGGTAAATATCCCCAAAAATCATATAACTTTAAAGAAGGTATAGTTTTCAAGTTTTGATCTTTGATATTTTAAATTTTTAGATTATTATCGATTATCGTTCATTCAACAAGTATTTCAAAGCTACACCGGTAGCATTTTGCGCTCAATCTGGTGGCACCTGGTTCGATGCTCGGCCCTGCACCAATGGCTTCTTTCGTACCCGCATAAATTAATACCAGTGCTCAAAAACCGGTAAAGGTAAATATCGTGAGGAAACCAACATGGGCGCTGCCAGGATTACTCTCAAGGAGGTGCATCTGCATCTACACATTATACTAATAACTAGTATAAAATATAGAATTATACATGTACCGGAAAACCACAAAAATACTAGATGCCGCAAGCACGCTTTGCAAGCTTAAGTGGAAGTGGGCTGGTCACGTTGCGAGAGCTACAGATGGGCGCTGGAGCGAACGAATCCTGCACTGGTACCCCAGAGAAGAAACCAGGTCAAAGGGGCGGCCCAGAAGAAGATGGCGCGATGACATAGTGGAAGCTGCCGGAATCACCTGGACGAGAATGGCGCAAGAGCGACAAGAATGGCGTTGCATGGAGGAGGCCTATACCCAAATTTGGGTGCCCAAAAAATACAATTAACTACTACACACTGAAATTTTATGTAATTTATTTGGGAATAAAGGCTTTATTTATTTATTTATTTACCTATATTATGTAGAAAAATGTATTTTTTAAGTTCTTCAGTTTTTATTTAAACAAGTTTATTTGCACGAAAAATATTTAAAACAGACTATGAGCATCGCCATACAACGTGGTAATGGGGCCAGCATTTTGGGAACAGTTCCCACTGGTATCAGTTTAATAGAAATATAGTTAGGTTTTAATTTGTTGTTTTTTATTTTTATTTTAAACAGTAACCTAATAAAATTAAATATAGTATTTTTATGTACCTATTTTCTTTCCTGGCAGGGGGTGCAAGTGTACCCCTTCCACCCTGCTGCCGGCGCTGCCGAACCAATATATGCAATAACCTCACAAGTTCAATTCATAATAATATGACATTCACCCATGGTGGATTAGGGCATATCCTCTCTCCCTCTCTGAGAGAAGACCTAGTAGTGGAAATATGAAAGGCTGATTATGATGACGGTGAAGAATCGTATTGTACTCCATTCATATTTGTCCAATGCACAGTAACTAGCACCTGATTTACTCTGAATTTACTATTATATCTTAAACTACGACTAAACAAATATTAATGACACGATTTGATAGTCCGAGAGCCTCCATTTACGAGGGCCATACAAACAAGACTAATGATAATAATCCATCTTACAGAGCCGGATTCAAGGATTTGGAAAGCGACAACCAGATTCGAAAGAAATGGGGCCTCACTTGTAGGCCAATTATATATTGGAATTTTTGAACTATTGGAAATTAATAAATGCTGATTATTTTATTTTGTAATGCATGCTTTATTCTTCCAAAATGGTAAAACTTACCTAGTTTTATTGCTGTGATTGTCATTCTTACCAAAAACTGTAACAGAAATAAATATCACAATATACTTAGGTACTATTTACTATGATATATTATATACTCATGCCCGCGATTTCGTACGCGTAGACTATCATCCTCCTTTTACCCCTCTTAGTTGGGCCCTTTCGCCAAATCTTTTTAGCGGATCTCTACACCTCAGTTTTTTTTATGTATAAATAGATCATAAAAAAATAAGGTCTACTAAAATATTTTAAGGTCTAAAAAAGAAAGTAAAATATAAATATGATTACGAAGGAAGTTGATTCTTAACACCACAGAACGTAAAACAGCTGGACCAATATGAATTTTTTTTTAAATTTGAAATCAGGCTTCATTAAATCGGTTTAAATTTTTTTTATCAAAATTTGTTTAGCAGTTCATAAGTAAAGAACCCTTTTCAGAATTAGTCATGGATTTTTTTTAATGTTATTTTTACACTTGTTTGTATTGCGGATCCAAAATTAGTCATACAAGCCTATTTTTTGGGCCCCAAAACTAGCAACAATACCCTCAAAATCCGCCTCTGTGTACTCTAGAATACTCCGGGAACAAATAAACATTCGAACCCAATTAAATGGCCCTTGTGTGCTTAGGACTGCCCTTTGATACGAACAGACAGACGTCTTATTTGTGTGTATATTGTAAGATGCGATTTAACGGTATAACTCGGCCGGAAGAGGAAACCTTTTTGTGTTTGCTAGAATGGGTAAAGGGATACTTTGCCAAGAATCTCTGTGAGAGTTGAAGGAAAGTGCGGTGTAAAGATAGGGTAGTTCTTTGACTTTTTACTTTGATACTTAGTTGTTTTGCTTGTTGAAAATGCTTATATTTTGGTTCTTATATTGATTTGTGTTGTTAAGGAATAGACAAATTGATAATGTCTTTATTGTTCACACCAGAAATTACATAGATAATCATTGTCACAAATAAACTTTTTCTTTCTTTCTTTCTTTCTTTGTTACAGTTTTAAAAAACAAATAACTGGCCAAGAGCGTGTCGAGCCAAGCATATTGTCCCTACCATTCCGTATCTAAAGTAGTATAATTTTTATTTGAAAGAATATACTTTGCTGATTAGTCCCATAGAAATTGCATCAAATTCGGTTTTTTACTTTGGTTTTTAAATTAAAATTAGTGAAATATGCAAGTAAACGAAATTGCGTATTTGCTAATTTTAAAGTCGGTTTTTTCATTGATAATTATAACGAATTATATCGCATCTATTTTAAACTAGCTGCGCCCAGTAGTTTTACCCGCGTAGTGATGAAAAATTATGATAAAAAGCATATGTCACTCTCCGGCCCTTGAACTATAACCATGCAAAATATCTGATCGATCCATAGCTTTGTTGCTGCGTGAAAGAGGAACAAACAAACTCACTTTCGCATATATAGTATTAGCAAATTTTTATTTATTCCTGACGTTATTATTTTCTACTTGTAATACAAAAACTTTCTGGTACCTACACTATGCACTCGCAAGTAGAGCTCATATCACATAAGCGGGTCCAGTAACCCGCCCGAGGCGAGCAATATCCTGAGTACTGTAGAGCTATGGTAGAGCGGTGTAGAGCAAACAAGACGCGTCCAAGCGCGTGCAAAAACAGAGGCGTTCAATCGAGATAGAGTACCCGGATTCGATACTGCTTACTGAAAATTAAACACGGTTTTGTAGTCATCGTTTACTTAATTCTAACCAATACTTTAGTATCGTACTGTGAAGTAGGTAAAATGAAATGAACGGGATTCATTAAATTTTCCGCCCTATGCCATATTCAATAAAAAAAAATAACTAATATCGGGTCGATATCGCATAACATACAAATAAATACAGTCAAATGTAGTTAAATTTTTGAAGTCAATAGAAATGAATGGTTCCTAGCTATACACAGCAATGTGAAAGTATAAATGTGTTTCTGTAATTTCACTATTAAACGACTGCCAAAAATATATAATCCGGATCTGATTTTTTTGTAGCGTAAGTCCTCTATTAACTAAACAAAATACAAGCCAACACTAACACTACAAAAACAGTTACACTGCCCATAAACAGTTGAAGGTCTAAAGACAACCCAAATGCTCAACCCCACTATCAGTTGGCAGCGTGCCCAGCATGATGGCGGCATATGGATATGACTATATTTTTGGGCAAAGAAGTAACATATAGATAGATAGAAACTCTTTTGTGTACAACTGAAATAAAAATTATAAACAGATAAAAAACACTTACGAGCTAGTGCATATAATTATCATGGAGAAAGTATTTATTCTACGTCCGTACATAGAATAAATACTTTTCATCCCATCTATTCGAATAGGACGACTTGGTTCGCCTTTAAGTGCACCCAAAGATGGTGTTTTCTATAAGAAACTTTTAGCGGGCAGTAATGAGTTTTTAATCCTCTTTATAAGTGCGCAGCAATTATCTTTGCCGCGCACTTTTTGAATTTGGAACATCTTGTGTTCAGTGCCAAAGAAATCGAACGCAAATATTGTTTGAATAAAGACTGGCTGGTACGACGGCCCATAGTCGCGCTGCCAGCTGACTACTTGACTAGGTCGAAATAAACATTCGAGCCTAACGTAGACACGCCAACGAGAGTGCCGCTTCGCTATTGCTACTATAATGTATTCTAAGATAATTGCGGCAGCAACCCTTTGAGATCAAAGGGCTCAAAGCCTACGTTTTTCGCATATTTGTAAAGGACTACAGAATACAATTAACAAAATTGATTCACACACGCATGCAGGTACGAATACATTTCTTCAATTTCAATTAAATTCCTGGACTTCGCAAACAAAGTGAACGCGAGATATTTCATTCCGGTTTTTCATGCCCTTTTCATATAGCAGATTCATTTTTATTTGTTCGAGGTTTTCCATATCATGATAAAAATATTCAGTTATTACATAATTTTCTGAACGGATACTTTGTTTCTTAAAATAAGATCGGTTAAGAAATAGTCGTGCTTTAAAAAAGTGAGTGAAAGTACAGAAAAAGATCAGAGATTAAATTATATTCATCATCATCATCATCATTTCAGCCATAGAACGTCCACTGATGGACATAGGCCTCCCCCATTGATCTCCAAAAGGGGCTGTTGGAAGCGGCCTGCATCCAGCATTTCCCTGTGGTCTCTTATAGGTTGTCTATCCATCTTGTGGGTGGACGTCCTACGCTGCGCTTACCGGTCCGTGGTCTCCATTCCAGAACCTTTCGGCCCCATCGGCTATCTGTTCTGCGTAATATGTGCCCTGCCCACTGCCACTTTAACTTGCTAATCCGGTGGGCTATTTCGGTGACTTTCGTTCGTCCACGGATATCCTCATTTCTGATTCGATCTCGTAGAGAAACACCGAGCATAGCCCTCTCCATAGTTCGTTGTGCGACTTTGAACTTGCTTATGAAGGCAATACTGAGAGACCACGTTTCAGTGCCGTAAATTATATTGCATCAAACTTAAAAAACTCTTGAGTAATAGTCTCTCTTGTGCTTTCTTTTCTTATTAATACTCCCGCAATGACCTGCAATAAAACGGTCAAACAGTAAATAGCGGACATTACCAGAAGATACTGGAGAATGTTGCCAGATTCCTAGCATGGACGTCTCCATAAAAATGCCGAACAATGCGACCGTCTCGTACGCGTGCATAAAATTACAGCGAATGTGCACATCTCTGAAGAACTTGGAGAATTTTATGGGATAGTGCACAGTTACGTATGGTAATTTCAACGGTTTTATTCGAATAAATCGAGTTTCTTTCATGGCCAAATTTTCATCATTTGAGCATGGTACCGGAATATTTAAGCTCTTTGGTATTGATTATGATTTTGGGCCAGAAAATGCAACTATTATTAACCCAAAAATAGCCATAGCGTATAAAAAATTTAACACTAAGCGTAGGCAATTTTTCAAATGTTCGAAAAGCACACGTATTTTTTCCTATTCTTCCTCACAGTGTGCTGAATTTTATAGAAATCGGTTCAGCATAATCGTAAAAATATAGAAAACTAACAGATTCGGTAAACATTTGCGATGGTAGTGTATTAATGTGATGTCCAGTAAGTACAGCACTCCGTTCAAGTTTTGTTTAGCTCTAACAGCTGCAATAACATCGTTAGATGCTAAACTTACACCTTTAAAAAAAAAACATCTCTACATTGTACTTTCAGGTTCCAGCTACAATCTTACATTAAAAACTGAAAGTTTTTTTTTTTAAATAGTAGATAGGCTTGCGCTTGGCCGCCATCTCGCCTGATGTTAAGCGACGATGCGGTCTACGATAAGTAAGTAAATTCTTAATGTAACTAAAAATGCCTTCACGTCTCAAATATTAATTTCATTTTAAATTAAACGTCTCAAAAGTTTTGTAAGACTCTCCCTACCTTTGAAAGTCCCCCACGACGGACGATGGACATAATATGATAGATAATTACGTCCCTAATATAACATTTAGGATGAATTCAAGACCCTTCTTTTCATATAGACCCCTCCTCATATAGGATGAAAAAATATTTAGTTAATATCATTTAAACCTCTTTGTCACACAGCGGGCAATGGAGAGAGCTACGCTCGGAGTTTCTTTGCGTGATAGAATCCGGAACGTGGATATTCGCCAAAGAACCACAGTCACCGACATGGTAATGGGCAGGCCAAATCGCTCGAAGAACCGATAACCAATGGGGAAGAAAGGTTCTTGAGTGGAGACCACGAACCGAAAGACGCAGCGTAGGTAGGCCTCTCACTAGATGGACCGACGACATTGTGAGAGTCGCGGGCATCCAGTGGATGCAGATGGCAGGCTTACATTGAGTGTATGGAAGTTAAAAAAGGAGTCCTATGTTCGACATCTTCTGGCTGATGATGATAATGATGATGAAACCTTTGTAGAAAATCCAATACAATTTTTTTACTTAATTATATGCTTGTTTGGCTGCCAACTCGCCTGATCAAAAAATACACGATGCGGTCTGCGATGGAGCACGCTTGCCTAAAATAAACCGATTCACTCGTGATTTGAAGACACCCAGATTAAAACTATCGGGGAACACCTATTCAGGCAGCGCATTCCACAGACTAGCAGTTCACACAATAAAAATGAAATCAAAGCTCGCCCAGGTTTTCGGTCACAAAACCAATACGTTTCGGTTCTACATAGCATTGTAAAGTTGGGAACTGTATTATATGTATAAATATCCTACCATTTTTGTTACCTGCGTTATTTTTTGTATGTATCTCACGTGCTTACGACATTCATAATACATAAAGGGTTGTGTAATTGTGACAGACAGACGGGAAGGGTTGGCCTAATCGCGTTGTAAGTGACATGTTAATTTAGTATGACGTCTTTTAATTTCTCGTATGAATTTAATTATACGCTTTTTCTAATTCATTTATTGGCGGTTTGATTGTGATTCTGCGTATGTTCATTTTACTTTCTTGGCAAATTAGAGTTTGAATTAGAATCAGAAATAATTGGGCCCTTGGAGACCGGCAGCCCACCTCATTTTCAAAAATCTTTCAGAGCGCCCAGTTAATGCGACGCTTGACCAAAATGCTGGCGCGTTTCTGGCTCAACGCATAAGCATTTCCATACAGCGTGGTAATGCCGCCAGCAGGCTGGGTACGCTGCCAACTGGTAGTGGGCTTGAGCAATTGGATTGTCTTTAGACCTTCAACGGTCTATGGACAGTCTAACTGTATTTGTAGTGATAGTATTTAGCTTGTATTTTGTTAAGTTAATAAAGGCACTTGCTTCTGGGAAAAAAGAAATCATTTATTGTCAAACTGTGTAAGCAAATGTAAGTTCTTAAAATGTCTAACCTACTGAACCTAGTCTCAACAGCTTCTTCCCTAACGGACATACAATAGTTTAGTACTTAATATTTTATTAAAGTTATATGATTATTTACGGGATATTTACCGTGGTAAGGTTGTGGAATAAGCTCCCGATATTTCGGCGCAGTTACATGCACCATGTTCAGTCTTCCCGTGAACATGGTGCATGTAACTGCGTCGAAATATCGGGAGCTCATTCCACAACATTACCACGGTAAATATCCCGTAAATAATCATGTAACTTTAATAAAATATTATGTTTGTAATTTTGGTCGACGATAATTTGAGTACCGTTGATCCAATTTTCATGTAGGCAAGTAGTACATTCAAACACAATTTCCAAATGCCAGTGTAAGTAAAATCCGTCTAAGGGTTGTAAAAGAACAGAGGTTGCGAGGTCACAGTACAATGCGAACTACTAATTTTGAACAGTCAATTTCTAATATTTTCCATATCGCTGAAAAAGCTAGGATTTCCCTCCGATCAAGTTTGTCCGCTTCCGAACTTGTCCATTTCCAAAGCTGTCAAATTCCTAACTTGTCTTCTTCCTAGTATGTCAATTTCCAAAACCGCTACTTCCTATTTTGTCCATTTCCAAAGCTGTCAACTTCTTGACCACAGATCATCCGATCTTAATTGATAGTGGGATCAAAAATAGAAGCACGCACTGCTCGGATTAGTAACATCGCGTAGAAAAAACAAATCTGCGTCCACTGATGACATAATTCGAGCAGAAAAGCCATTAAACATTTCCAAGGAGCCACTGAACTCCCCCGCCGACCATGAATATTGAAACAAGATTAAATAACCTACTAATCTCGGAGGCGAGTGTCAACATTTTGGGACAAGATAAAAACTTTCACGACTAATAGATAAATAAGACTTTAGTAGTGAAATTAGTTTATTAAGGTGGTACGTTTCACATATGGCGGAAAATTCAAATTTCATACAGTTTTCTTGTCCTTGTAGCTAGGCCGAAGTAATCAATATACATGACACGTTGTTTGCGCAAATCGTTGAGTGTTCTTTACATTATCATATACAGCTATTTATCAGTAATGCACCATATTACTTACATTTGTCAATAAACCGTTTAAAATAACAAAAAATCGTTTATCCACAAATGTAAGCAATAATGTTCATTAAAGATTGGCGTGATTTTGTAAAGGATAATAATCAATTTACGCAAAACTCGTGATCGCTTACAATAATTACCCGGCTAGCTACAAAAACAAAAAACTGTTTGAAATTTGAGTTTCCCGCCATAAGTGAAAAGTACCACCTTAAAGAAAATGTTTTTTTGGTTGCGAACCGTATGTTTTTATTGATTAACTAGCCGTTTGCGCGATGGGATTTTTTATAGACATCTCAGAAGCCACCTTATTAAGATTTACGTCGCCATACTAAAATTAAAATATAACGGGTCTCTGTAAAAACGCGAAAATACTTGAATCCTCTGTGAGAAAGCTAATTTCCTCGTTTCTCACGAAAAATAAAGATTATACTTCCATACTAATTTAATCCCTTAGTGAACCTTTTTAGGACAAGTTTCTGAAAAAAGATGGAACAACTAACCTTTATATATAATACAGGAATCATGCAGAAATTTCACGTTTTTAACTTCAAAAATGACGAACTTCTCTTTAAACTATCATCTCCTACAATTTTCAAACCAGACGAAATTCCTCTAACCCCTTTAGGGGATGGTTTTTCATAAATCCTTCTTTAGTAGTAACCTTCGTTACGTAAGGAACATTTGTGTTAAGTTGTTTTATTTTGCTATTGCACTTGTTTCATATAAACAAAACAAGCAAGAGTGAACCTAAAAATTATAAAAAAGAACTAATGTTATTTTTCAATCCAACTTTACGCCATTTATAAAACTCTCTTTCCATCTTACCTTTGCACCACAAACTAAACAAATCAAGAACTGCTCAAAAATAAGTCAGAACATTAATGCTTTATAAATAATTTATCCGTCAACAGC
This sequence comes from Agriopis marginaria, assembly GCA_932305915.1. Classification (NCBI taxonomy): domain Eukaryota; kingdom Metazoa; phylum Arthropoda; class Insecta; order Lepidoptera; family Geometridae; genus Agriopis; species Agriopis marginaria. The sequence continues at coordinate 3,139,640 of OW029919.1, forward strand.
TTAATAGCTAAACAAACTGAGATCTAAGACGATGAGGCTGCCATACATAATTATTTTCCCATGAGACTCCCCTTAAGAGGGAGGATGGTAAATATGGTGGCCTTTTGAAAAACGCTGGGTTTTTTGTAATTTAATAAGGCTGCTTTCCGATACTTTATTAAGTTTAAATGGATGAAATGGTTCGTTAAACGGCCCTATAGGGAAACGAGAGTTTTTCTCGGGCGAGATATTTGTAATGACCCCATTTTTGTTTACGAATGAGGATATACGAAACTCGAAATGAACCTTTTAGAGTAATATTAAAAATAAATAGGCATGTCATGTATTTTGTTGCTTATTATTTAGTACTTATTAAGAAGAACAACGAATTAAATTCTCTAAATAAAGAGCTGCTATTTTCAGGTAGTCGTCCTTTTTGTGACCTTATTCCGTGTATGTAATCGTTAATCTACGTATTCTAGAGTACTTGGGTTTAATCTTAAGCCACTCCAATATTTACCTTGTAATAAATTACCTACTAATTTTAAATGAAAATGGTCTCTCTCTCGGACTCAGGATGGCTTCTTGTGAAGTCTTTAAAAGGTACATTTTGCAGAAAGGAGCCCTTATCATTTTTCCTGTTTTCGTCAGAAATATTTCAATTACCGGTCCCTTTCAAAATCCATATTAAATGTCAGAAACGTTTTCAATAAGCCAGTAGCGCCAAAATTCAACCACCACAATCTGATCTACCGTTCCCTCTATTGTCCAACAAATGATTCGAAAAGTGTAGAGTTACAGGCATGTTGCGAGGTCTTTTTAATATGGTCGCGTCACCTGAAACAGTTATTATAATTTTGATTGCCCCGCGCTCGATAATTTTCCATTGAAAGTTTGACTGCGTCTGTGAATGGCGATAGGAAATTAAATTCTTGATCAAAAGTTTTTATATTTGCCTTTTGAAATTTCTTAGTCGTCTATAATACTAATAAAAGGTTTATTTGTTTCAGGTATGTTAAAGGAGTTTCGAGTACCAAATATGTGACGTTGGTTGACTGAACAGTAAGTAAAGCTAAAACCTACCAGTGGTGACAGCTGGGAATTGATTTTAAAATGCGTGTAATGATTACACACCAAGGACGTTTTATACCCAAATATCTTATATAAATACTCTTATACCCTATTAGGGTATAAAACATCAGGCGTGATGATGGTCAAACGCAAGACTATTATTTATTTTTTTTAAAAGTCCTTGTTACGTACGAACAAAGATCTTATTTAAACCTTTGTATACCCTAAACTTCCTTGCGTATGAACCTAATGTAAGAACAGTATATAGGCAAAGAGGTTGTGTCAAAATCAACTGACATATTAGACGTCTCTCTTTGACGTTGACAGTTACAATAGGTTGCGTTTACTAAATCCTTTGAGAAAGGAAGACTTACGTCATTGACCAAATTACATTCTGTTAACAGTAAGCGTACCAAATGACTATTTACTTGCAACTTTTTGATGTATGTGCCTTCTATTGAGTTTTGGCGCCAACGTGGAAAAAAACATGTTGGCTCGTTAAATTATTTTCCTAAACTCTGACTCTGACTTGTTTGACGCTTTTAATACCATGTAAACATGATTAATATTACGACTAAAGGACATTGAATCCACGGTCATGAAAACTTTAACAAAAAATGTGCCTTCTATTGAAGACATGACTGTGCCTTGTACACTGTACAGTAATCAAAGACGTGAAAAACTATAATTATGAAATATTAGTTGTAATTAATTATCACTACCTTCAGGTTACCTCATACAATGTATTACACATATTCGCTATTCATACCTATTTATGAGCTGTAAAATAATTTAATAGCGAGCGTGGCTTGCGATTTACCGCCCGGACCGCGGGACGCCATGAGAGGCCGTGATTAAACGCCGCCCTGCTCCGCCCGCCCTACTGCTGATTGTGTGAGACGAAGTGGAGGAATGAGTAGGTTAACTTACTATGCTTACTCTTATCAACTTTTACGATAGATAGAAATAGAAAAGAATTTAAAAACGTAGATCTACTCTATATAAAAAAGGCTTGTAGCCTACGGTTTCGTTATTAACCGACTTCAAAAAGGAGGAGGTTATTAAATCGACTGTAAGTTTTTTTTGTGTGTAACATACACACAAAAAAAAACATACATATGCCGCCCTGCTCCGCCCGCCCTACTGCTGATTGTGTGAGACGGAGTGGAGGAATGAGTAGGTTAACTTACTATAAGTACTTACTCTCATCAACTTTTAAATAAAAGATAGATATAAATAAAAAAGAATTTAAAAACGTAGATCTACTCTATATAAAAAAGGCCTGTGGCCTACAGTTTCGTTTTTAACCGACTTCAAAAAGGAGGAGGTTATCAATTCGACTGTATTTTTTTGTATGTATGTTACGCGATTACTCCGCCAATTTAGAATTGTTTTTGACGATTATTTTTTTTTGGTTGGTAGGTCTTATCTCATAGGTGGTCCCATATAAATTTTATCGACATTGATTCAGTGCTTTTAGAAAAATCTACAAAATTATGACAATAAGCAACGAATTCAATGTACATTGTACAGTGCCACCAACTTGGCTGTTAAGGTGGGCAAAATTGGAACTACAGTTATTTCATGGTGAATTTCATACTTTGTTCTCCACTAGCGACGCTGTCAACTGAACAGCAAACATAGAGGAACTGTTTCTAGAACAGAACTTCAAAAAACAAAGAAGTGTCTCCATGGCGACCGGGTCCTGTTGTTTTTCGTTAACTTTTTCATGACCATGGTAACACAGTATTTCACAGTCGTAATATTAAACAATTTTATAAAGTGTTCAATATTTTCTACTTTTTAGTTTCAGTTTGTAAATGTAGGTATAGTCATGAAGTCGGTTCTTTGTTTTCTAAAAATTATCTATTATTTGTAATCATTTTATCGTTATATTTTTATAAGGTAGTAAGTACCATCATGACTATAATCACGAAGTCGGATCTTTTTTTTTTTTTCTAAAAATTATATTATTGTGTGAGTTTTTGGGTCATGATGGGTTAAAGTCATCTAACATAATTATATTATATTGGCCTGAAAAGTACACTAAAATTTAAAAAACTAAAGCTTGCATGTGAAATTAGATGTAGAAAGTTTGCTTTTTTCACTTAACTTCGTAATAGCTCTACTTCAATGAAATGGGTATGAAAATGAATTAAACTCTGGTTTGAAACACACATAGCTAACTTTTTGTTTCGAGAAATTTTACAATTTCTGTAGCGTAGTGGGTAAAACTGCGAAGTACCTTATAAACTAGATGACCTTTCTTTTAGTGAAACTTTGATAATTTCTGATCATGCAAAAATCGAAAAAAAAAAAAACAAAAACAAAAAAAAAAACAAATCAAAAAATGCAAATCAAATCACAAAAAAAAATGGAAATGGAAAAAAAAATGGATTTCACTGATTTCAATGTACTTCACTACCCAAAAATTCACTCAGCATTTTTGGTGGTTTTGAAAAAAAAATTAAACAAGGACTAACTTTAATCAACGTTTACTGGAAACTGTTTTTTAAGGATTTAGGTAGAGTTCACTGCACTTCTCAGCTATGGCGTGACCCTTCTTGAAGGCAAATAGGCTGTAAGAAATTATCTCGGCCCCTCCTTGTAATACGGCCCTACAACTAGAAGTGTTGTAATTAAACCTCCACGGAACTCCTTCAAGAACTTCAAGAACCTTATTTCCATAAACCTCCTTTGTTATCCCTAAATTAAAGTTGAACTTGCTTTATTCTTTTGTTTCAATTTACGGCCAGTGAAATTAAGTTCTCTTTTGTCTTTTTTATTATCATTTTATGTTTTTTTCCATAGACAAGTAGAATATTAGATGTTTTTTTACGATTGTCCCTTACTTTCCTTTGTTTTCGTTAATTGAATTTTAACTCAATTTCCTCGTGTGTTTAAATTATTTTCCCAAAATATCCTCTTTGAGTTTAAAATGGAAATCCTCATCAAAACCTCTGATTTCAAAATCGACGACCCGTAACACGATTACGTCTTTAGACAACCCCTTTCTATAATTAAGCTGCCTGGAAATAGTCAAAACCGATTAATATTTACCATTATTCCGGTAAGAACATCCATTTCAACCCCTTTTTGAGGCCATTAAATCTTTTAACCCCTCCGCGAATCTTGGTTGAACCCCTAAGATGGAAACCCCGAAAAATTAAAAATAATACCACTCGTGACCATTCTAAAGCCCTTCCTGGAGACTCGTGTAGTTAATCAGTTGAAATATTTAATTACCAGAGACTCCATTTGGTGGATGTTGGTGCGTTCTACCCTTTTGTAGGGTTGGGGATGGAGAAAAATTGGTACGATTAAATATGTAAGAACGCGAACAGTGAGTGACAACGAAATGAATTGGAGATAGTTAATTTGTGTGATAAAATCACGCTGCATTTAATTTGTAGAATTTAAAAGTCGATACCAGGATTACCACGTCAGTTCGAATCTAATTTTTGCCCGTGCGCGTAACAGTGGCAAATATATGCCGGTCTATTCCACTTTGATCACCCGGGTGATCCAAGTTGATTTTTAGTGTCTTTTGATCACCTGGGAATATAATCACCTGGGTGACTCCATTCAAATTATTATTTGGGTATCCTATGATCACTTGCACCTAGGTGACCATAGGCGACTCGATTCAAATTATTGTTTCGGTACTTTTAAACACCCTTTCATATAAACAAAATGGTTCTACAGGAAAAGATACGCACGAGTCAGTTTCCGCCTTAGAACTAAATAACGTAAACGATAAATGATAAAATTCCAGTTTACTCCAGAACCACGTAAATTTAAATTAAACTTATTTACATTACATATATGGCCATTAGAATATAAAAAAACTGATTGTTTAAACTTCTAAGTTCGGAGTGATTTAGAAGGCCTGGGGCCTTACGGACAACAGCTAATTGCGGCACCTAATCCGCTCAGTTGGAAAATCACACGAACGTGAACCTTATCGCGCCCAGATACGGTTTGCGGTCGCGTGATTTTCCACCTGAGCGGATTAGGTGCCGCAATTAGCTGTTGTCCGTAAGGCCCCCGTTAACGCCTAATTATTCTATAGATAAAGTAACTAATAATGTTTCTAAAATTACATTAAACTTACTTATATCCTCAAAAATAAGAATTCGGTACGGTAGGCCATAAGCGCGCATATTGATGCAACGCAACCAAAGTTGACGATAAATCAACACTTAAGTAACACGCAGTCGCTCTTGAATGTTTTACAGTGCATTACATCACATGTTTTGCATTATAAATTATTATATAAAAGCCGTGGTAGCCCATTTGGTAGACCGCTAGACTTGAAAGCGTGAGGTCGCCGGTTCAAACCCCGGGCCCGTACCAATGAGCTCTTTGGAGCATATGTACGGATTTTCATACCACTGCCTTTTCGGTGAAGGAAAACATCGTGAGGAAACCTGCATACGTACGGAGAAGGAAATCAATGGCTTATGTGAATCCACCAATCCGCACAGGGCCAGCGTGGTGGATATGGCCCAATCACCCTTTCGGTGGTAGGCTAAAAGTCCAGCAGTGAACTGTTAAAAGGCTGATTATGATTATGATATAAAAATAATAATATAAAATAATAAAAATAACTAGAAACTAAAATCATAATGATTGTAGTGAGCCATCATATTTTAACTTCATCATCATCATCAACCATTTTCCACCCACAGCTGGGTATATAAGTCTTTTCTTCAGCGCGCCAAAAAGTCCGGTCCTGTGCCAGTCTCGTACTGCTTTCCTGCTGCTTTAGATATGTCATTAGCTTCTCCTTATTTTAGCGTTCTTAATAATGTTGACTTCTTTTGAAGAAAAGTCTGTATGCGACATTTTCTTTGATAAGCTTTTAATGCCTAGTCCGTTAACCCCTTGACTTGATTAAACTAGGGGACAGCGATTAAAAGAAAAAAAATGCCCTCTAATTTGCCAACTTCCTATTTATTAAAGGCACGATTTTCCTCCTTTTAAATCAAATCTCTTTAATTTTGATTAGGGTGCAAAAATTGGGAATTGATTAATTTTAAATTCAATTTTAAAATGCCTCGCTTTGCATTTCGATATTAGATTGGTTTCCACAAAAATGGAATCATTTCTTTAAAAACGTTTGGACATAAATTAGTTATTATTAAGTGCCTCCTGTTTTCGATGTCTGACTAACTTTCTACATTCTTAGTAAGTAAAACTTTTTGTTTCTGCCTTACCATTTTCTATACACTAAATATAAAAATTATTTGTTATTTATTTTATAATTATTTTTTTTTAATAACAAACTGTTTCTGATGACACAAGAGTGAAGAATTTAACCTAATTTAACATATCAAACCGTCATCTAAACTACCATTGACAAATCTAGTTACAGACGCCCACTAACTCTCACAAGCTGTCGGGAGCTTAAACGAATTACCCAGAAGACATTATAAAGTTCCGTTTCTAACAAGGCGACTGTCTCTTGATGTATTACGTTAATTAGGTGCTCTGAGACGCAATTTTTCGCAGTGAGATGGCTTAAATGGGATGTCTTGGCATTGTTTGGTCGTTGGCTTTTTGTAGCTTTGATGCCATTGCTTCGGCGTAATTAGTTTTATGAAAACACACTTAACTAAGTACATAATACATAATTTTGAGTTAGAAATTTTTTTGAAACAAAAAGCTCCTCACTTAATGTACATTTAGGCTATGGTTAAAGCCTTATTAATTTGGGTATTAAGTTTTTTTTTTCTTATGTGGTTAGTACCCACCTAGTCAACAAGAAAGATTTCATCCTCAAAGCACCCGTATAAGTAATACTTTATTCAAAACATGGGTTGACTTAAATGATGAACTAAAATGGGTTGTATACTTTGCTAAATGTTATGTGATATTAGCACATTAAAAAAATCGCATCAACTTAAAAGAAACTGATTTCCTTAAGATTACGCAAGGAATTCAAACAAGTACTTAGTTCATAGTACTTAGTAAAAAAACTTATCGCATGCGCATTGCTCTCTTCTATGGTTCACCGTGTTCGTTAAATTTTATATATATTAAATTAAGATAGATAATTGTGCCGTTAATCTGCCGTGAACCCATAGTAATCCCCGTCACAAAAGTCCTTGACAGGTCACGATGTACTACAGCTTACCATCCAAAGTAAAACGGCCTAACTGAAACCATTGTCTGGTCCAGCCTGGGCCACTTATAAATTCACTTTTATCTCACCGCGTCCGCTCCGTAGTAATTCAAGCTCGGTTGAAAGGAATTAATTTTATCTGGTGTTTTCCAGGGTTTTGACCGAAAACTTTTGGAGTTAAATGGTGTGGTTTGTTTTTGGAATATTCTGGAGGCGTTCTAGAACGTTTGTTATCTCTAGTTAAGTTACCTTGATCTTGGTCTTAAATTTCATCCTCCAGTTACGTTTAAAAGCGAGATTCCAAGACACAAGTGCCCCTAAAGAGTACTAGCGGTTGACTGCGACTTCTTACGCGTACATTTTCATATAAACTTTCAACCCCCATTTGTCCCGCTTTAGTTGGCTTTTCACAAAACCCATTTCTTATTGTACTTTTATATCCTATAAGAAATCGACCTGCCAAATTTCAGCTTCGTAGGTTAGATTCTAATAATTCGTGATAAATCAGTCAGTGAATAGTATTCCGCTTTTATGTATATATACATTATATTAATATGCATATTGTTCCTTGTGATCATTAATAAGCATTCGAGTGCAAACTTTACTGTATATATTCTGGTTTGAAGGGCAATGTTTCCAGTGCAATTAAGTTACGAAATGTATGGGAAGAGCTGGCTTCTTTCACGATTTTAGAGGTAAACCCGTGGTAAAAGTTGTTCATAATGCAACCCTCTGGCTTCATACTATGCTTTCGTATAACCCTGTACGAACCTCAATCTGTTTTTGTTATTTGTTTGATACACTTACCTACCAAAATAAAAAATACAAAACTACCCAAACTTTTCAGCCCATTGCAGACAATGTCATTTTAGAAGCGACACGGCACCTACCCCGTAACATTAGCTCTATTATGACACTATTGCATCAAAGAACATCGTAAAAGAACAAAGGCAATCTGCCTATAGATCGTAAACAATACGCGAGTTGGCGTGCCGATCGGCCCTTACTGTAGCTAATTTGGTTTCCTCCTGTGCAAGCTTAGTGTGATTGTGAAAATATGAACAGTATGGGGAAAAACTTTAAACCTGGGCAGTGTTTATTGCATAAAAAGCAGCATCCACCAATGAGCGGAGCGTCAAAATGTTGACCAATGAAAGTGCACAAAGTAGCGGCTACGTCACTAGTTTGGAACGATTCTATTCGTCAATATTATTGTTTGAACTATTCTATTGGTCACCTTAAAGCTATATAGATTTTTTATTTATTTAAAGGCAGTTTTTTTCACATAAAGTACATGCTCAGTTTAATGTAACGCAAACTGACGAGACTGAAATAATGTAAATTTTATCACCCTCTCGCTTTATTGTTAAATCGTTAGTTAGAGTGAGATTTGATAGCTCCGCGAGCCTCATTAAAGTCAAACTATAGAGCAGATCGCATCTACTGCAAGAGCTTCAATTCTTCTAAAGTTTCTAAACATTTTATTTATCCTTACTGCGTTTATATGCTGCTCAGTATAGTAGGTAATATCCGAAGTTGTATTTATTGTTTAATCACAGGTTGCTTTGAAGTTTGACGAATGGTGGATATTTATTGGACGGCTCACGGCAACTGCGTAACTTTGGATCGTAAACGCACGCACTTGGCTTCTCACTTCTCCTTATTGTTACGAAAATACGGAAATGTTTAGGTACTGAAATATTTTAAGGCCTGTTTTTTTATGTAGCGTATATAGTAGCTAAGATGATAGCGATAGACAGAATGGAAAAAATTGCCAAAAACAAGACAATTATGAGAACAGCAAACTAGAAATAATAGATTTTCTTCGACCTCTAAGTCTTCTCTCACATTTTTGACGAAAAAAGCAACGAAAATTAGATATTTGGCGTTCTGATTCATTAAATAGAAAGATCTATAGAAAATGTATAGTCTAGTCTAGTTTTATATAAACTAGACAAAGTAATTTCTTTTCTCATTTCGATATTTGAACACATGTTTTAAATGTTTATCGGGACTTATCACGTATTATTTTATTTAGGTAAAAATAGGTACCTTACGCTCAACGTTTCGACCATGTTACAATGGCCGTGGTTACGAGCTGACTGAAACTAAACATATCTAAACTAGACATATCCACTTATTATCTCCAATTTACAAAAGTAGTTTTTCGTAAAACTCTAGGAGTAGAAAACTCAAAGGAAAGTTTGAGAGTGGATTTCGTTAAATTACTGACATAAAAATCTTTTATATTCTCCACGACAATTACGGCTTTATTTTTTCTTTTTATGCCCTAAAGTCTAGACACAAAAAATTTAAATATTGCATTTTGTAACACGGCTCTTAAATGCCACGACTCCGCCGCCTTGACTCTCAATGTTGAGTCTTAGACATGATATTTTCAGAAACGACAAAATAACGTTAACGCTAGCAACATTTGACACGTTCATATTTTTTCATCACCCCTCTACATAAATAAGCTTGCCAGCCGAAATCGCGTATCATCCCTTGCCACGAGTACCCATGTAAACGCTAAATTACATTCATATAGATATTTACCATAAAATTCAGTGCGACGCCGCTGCGTTCCATTTTACGATGATGGCGCCGCGATCGTCCAAAACGGTCCAAAAATAGTTTATTCCGTGACGTTCTACGAAAATACGGAATGGAACGTAACGTAAAAACGGAACGCATAATAACATCAAACGTAACTCACGGGATTGACTCATAAAGCTTTTACGTAAATGCTACGGTGTGGTTTTAGTGCGGGCGGGGGAATGTTGGAACTTCGGAGGTGTGAACTTTATTGAATTTGAAGCTATGCTTAATCCTGACTAATAATACAAAATCGAAAGTAACACTGTCTCTGCCTGTTTGTTCGCTTTTCACGAATAAACGGCTCGACCGATTTTATCGAAATTTGGTAGGATATGCATCATGTATCTGATACGGGTCGCCATCTAGGAATTATAATTCTGTTTCCGAAACTCGTTTCGAAAAAAGACAACTCTTCTTTCGAAACTCCATAGTCCTCAATGAAACAGAATAAAAACTCTAGCGAGAATAAAACTTAAATAATAAATATACAAAAAAAACATACAGTCGAATTGATAACCTCTTACTGAAGTCGGTTAAATACAAATCACTAGATTTCCCATCGCGGCTTCTCCCCCGTACACTTCGCAACTCTTTATTATTTTACTTAGTTTCAGGTAGCTTAAAAAATCAACCAGGAAGCTTTCTATTAATGAAAGAATATTCAGAAACTTACAAATTCTACATCTCAGGGCCCACTAGCGTCTGTTAACATAAACCTGTTTGGCACGAATTTGTATTATCTTCGTCACAGTCTAATCGTGATATTGTTACAAACCCGCTACGAATAAGGACAGACCTTTCCAAGACGCCCGAAAGCGGCGAGGATTTATACCGATATAACGCATAAAAGAAAATGCGGGATGATCACTCGCCACGTACCGCGTTTGCTGAAGAGTTCGTGCAAGGGTATTGCTTTCTTTACTACGAACGAACGAACTACGAATTAAGTCTAACACACAGTTGTATTATTTTACGTATTAAATTATTTAACAATTTGTAACAGTTATATGATTTATAATGGGATATTTACTTTGGTTTACCGAGTGTTATCCTACTACCGAGTGACAGTTATCCTAAAATCTCAGATGAACAGTTCGACCAACTTATCTGTACAGTTGACTGGAGATACCACAGTCGTATTCTCTTAACCAAGCTGACAGACATCCGTATAATGATTATAGTCCCATTATTTGACCAACTGTTCAGATAAGTTGGTCGCACTTTTAATATAAGCTCCGGAAGGCTCGTAATAATCAGATTAAATACGAATTAAATCAACTTTTTTTTAAGTTCAACTGGATACAAAAATATAGCAAAACAATTATTTTTTATAATTTATTGTTTTATTGACAAAATAAAAAAATTATGAGCACCTTTTTCACGCCGAGCCATCAATGGACAAAGTCCTTTTACAGTTGAGATCGCCAATGTCGATAAAATGACATTTAATCTGTACTTTTTATGATCGATTCTATGGCATTTTATTGAATTTGACAATCGATAAAGAACGGTACTTGCACTGCTGAATCGCTTAAAACAGGCAGTGCTGTTTAAGTGTTTACATTTATATTTGAAATGTTTTTTCAGATATGATGGATCTATTTTCCTTAATATTCCCCGTGCGGTTCCCACAGCAGATCAATCTGTCGACTCATGCCGATCACCTGAAGACGTAGTATCATTTAACACCTCTCTGCTCCTCCCTCAGCCCTCGTCTCGTCTCCGCGATGATATATCACTGCTTTCAATATTGTGAGAATGTGTTAACGATGTGAGAAACATTTTTATGGATATGCCACACTGCCATTAAAATTTTTAATCATTTGCCTACAGAATTAAAGTCATTAGATATAACACAGTTTAAAAAAAAAACTAAAAACTTGGCTAATAGTAAAAACGTATTATAGTCTCAAAGAATACTTTGATGATAATTAAATATTTATTGAATATAACTAATTAAGCCAAGCGTCATTGTAAATACTTACTTTTATTTATAATTAATATTTAGTTTTATGAGTAATGTGTAGTGTAAACGCTTTATGTGTACCTAATTATTATTTAGTTTTTAGTTAGTTTTAAACATAAACATTGCACGCCCGAAATGGGTAATCTGTTGATACTCTAGTTAGTAAGAACATCTTTTGTACACAGTTATTGCAATAAATTTATACTGATTCTGATGTCTTGGATGTGTTAAATATGTTTATATTTTTTATCCTCGGCCACACTATTCGCTTACAATCAGGCGAGTTAGTTGCCAAAAGTAGATTATTCTATATAATAATAAAAAAGTACCAAACAAAAGACGCGCTTCGTGGTTTCACCCTCCGTGTTTCTTTAGCTTAACTTATTCTGGGATGAATTTTATTTATGTCCGTCATCGTAATGCACATTACTTTCATGCCAAATGTCATCAATGGCAGTTCAGCCGTTTAGTAGTAAAGAGTTAACAAATAGTTTGAAAAAATACAGTTTCTATGAGGTTTTTCATCTAGGTTTTTTTAAATGCTCCAGAAGGAAAAGTAAATTTAGGTACAAATGCTCAAACGTGGTCGAACCACATCCTGAATGAAAACTACGAATACCTACTGATCATTTTCGATAGGTGTTTGAACGTACCTGATTTACTTCAGGGATATTTTAAAGTAAATGTGATTCAGCTTTTTACTATTTTATTGCAGCTATCAGAACAGATAAATGTTTGGAACGAGTTTGCCTGTGGCCAATGTGGCCTTGGACAGTACAAACTGATGCCTTATTATGGATGATTCGGATCGTGATTGCGATCGCATGCCATCTCACTTACGCACGTGGTGCGAGTAAATAGATGCGAACGGGACGGCATGCAATCTCGATCACGATCAAACTTCTATAATAAGGCCGCTGTTCGAAACGTTAGGAATTAAGATAACGAAACGTTAGCAATTCAATGTATTGCAGTATTTTATTATAGAAACTGACGTGGTTTTCACACATTTTATTTATATTACACGGGAATTACTCACGTAAGATTAAGCCGGTCACTCCGACTATAGTCCGACGAAACTATAGTCGGAGTGACCGGCTTAATGTAATAATAATTGTTTACTTTTTTGTCATATCCATATTCTCGGTTACGTTTCGATGTACGCAGTCTCAGGTACGTTCTGTGGAATGCTCAAAATTGTATAAAGGCTCCCCGCGTCAGGCAAACGTTTATATTCCTCCGGCAATATATTATTGTGACGGGAAAGTTTTCAAATGACGTCGAATGTTTCTCGTGTTTCTGTGTTATACTTATTCGGAAAAATGTATTTCAGAATAACTTATTATTTTTTTAACCGACGTCAAAAAGGAGGAAGATTCTTTATTTTATTTTGTATTTACATCGATTACGCAGATATATGTGATGCAATTTGCGTGTTTTTTTATCATATACTAGCGGCTCGCACCGGCTTTGCACGGGTAAAGATATATAGCCTATGTCACCCGGGGATAGTGAAGCTTCCCAACAGTGAAAGAATTTTTCAAAACGGTTTAGTTGTTTCGGAGCTTATTCAATGCAAACAATCAAATCTTTTCATTACATTAGTATAGTTTTTTTTTTTTTTTTTTAGATTTTTTTAAATTCTTTTATTAATATTTCAAATACCTCAAAAGTTCCGCAAAATTCTCATCAGCATTCTATTATCTCTGTTGTCAATCTCCACTTTACGACGGACGGACACTTCCAAAACACGTACAAAAACACCTAGTGACGTCACTATCTACCGCGAAACTCTGTCGTCACTCGTTTGATGACGTCATAAAAAACTCATCAACCGCGCGGCCTACATAAATCAGTTTACACTGGTTTACAACACCCGAAACACAAATTCTACCTTATTTAGCTAAAGTTAGGGGCTATTTTGTCTTTTTGTGTTGTTGAGCTAAAAAATAAGCCGTTGGGAAAGCTATAAAATGCTTAGCATGTGAATCACAACGTACGTGTCTCGTTTATTCTATCTTCGTATGCAGAATTAAATTGGTTACTATTAAATAAATTTTATCCTAAATGTTGCAGTAAAAAGCTTGTGTATTTAAAAGTTATGATTATTTCAAAATGGTCGTTAAAGTCGACTGGTTTAAAGTGCCAAATAAAATCGTTGGTAGTTAAAAATAATATGTACTACGACTGCAGTAGCACCTGCTACGAGCTTCGTAGGCGTCTACGTGCTACGAGAGGTCTACGATTTTTAACACAAACTAAAAATACATCGTACTTGCTATAAAAGTATCAAGTGGTACAGAAAGTGTTCACAACTGAGCGCTGCCGTAGATCGGATGTCACCAATTGTTTGTAGGTCCCGTTGCTTGTCCTAAAACCATAAGGTCTCGGGCGGCCCAAAAACTCACACGCTGATTGCCGAAGAGGTATCATGTATACTAACTTACTTTGTTACAAATTATAAAAGAAACAAAAGAGGTTTTATAAATATTTCTGCCTCAATATCAGAAACACTTGAAAAATACTCAAGAATAAAATATAAAAAAACATCTCCGCCATAAAACTTGATCTTCATTATTTTTGGCGACATAAAAAAGACAAAGATGTTTTTCGAGATTTTCTTCAGGTTCTAAAGAAGCGAACGATGGCCCTTACAGAGTTTCATCGTAGAGTAGAAAATGTACAGAGATTCAGTTTTCAAAGAGCGAATACTGACTAACATTACAAATGTGCTGCTCTACTTCTACGTCACTTTACAGGTCGCCATCTTGTATTTATGATGACGTCACATACCCAACAACCATAACCTACACAAATCTATCTAAATCTCAAAAACTCTGGTGTAGGCTATAGGTAGGAATATACAAATAATAATCATAAAATTTATTGTCACGTTAAAATATAATGTCATAATAATAACTACGTAGTAATTTTTAAACTTTCGCGATTTGAACACATGTTTTAAATGTTTAAATTTTTACCTAAATCAAATAATACATGATAAGTTCCGATAAACATTTAATAACTACGTAAACAAAATTATGAGCAAATAAAGGTTTTTTATTAATATATTAAACATAACGTTAAATCATAATTATAATTCATTTTTATTCATAATAAATACAATTTTATTCATAATCTTAAATAACTACGAATAAATCACGTATCTTCTCGCCCATTACAATACCCATCCATTTGTTTTGGATGGGGCAGTCCATTCGGACAACAATCAACGGACCGTCTGTGCAAAAACGTCCCGAATATGATTTGTTTATTTTATTTGCAAGATGCCATTGGGGCTGCCTCGCACTCGCTGTCGTAGAGATGTGACTTACTTGCGAATCATCCACAGACTACGGGGATCAATGGCGCAAGGGTAAGGAGGCCTATACCCAGCAGCAGGCCTAGCATGGGCTGTGGATAAATAATCTTTCCACCATTTTTATCCACGCCTAGACGCGACAAAGCTAGAATATGGATACGTTTGTCTTTTTCTCGCGGGATTAAAACTGTGGAAAGACAATTTGTCCACGGCCCATGCTAGGCCTGCAGTGGGTTGATACAGGCTGACAATGATGATGATGATCCACAGACTAGGTAAAGTAACTTTAATCATCGAATGAAAAAAAATCATCTAAATACATACACGCTTCGCGTAGTCGGATAAAAGACTAGAGAATACGATCACACATTATCTCTCAGGTATTTACTTATGTAAGTAGTAAGTAAAAGTTGTATTTCTGTAAAATAAATTACTCACTGGTTTTATAGCCGAGGACCTCGCGACCTCTGCATTGTATCGGGGCCGTAAAGTGTTATATTGTTGTCTTTGTCATGAAGCACGTGCTAAACCTTAAGATGAATTATACCTATGCTGTTAAAATGTTGCTAGATTAAAGGTACGAGAATTTGCTGAGTTGACTACTAAATGTTTGACAAAATAACCTAAAAAATTACAAACAATCAACTGAAACATATCATATGTTCAAAATATAGTGTAAGTTAATTATTTTTTTTTACCGGGCAAGTGCCTTTATTAACTAAACAAAATACAAACTAAAATTACAAATACAGATAGACTGTCCATCCAAATGCTCAAGCCCACTACCAGTTGGCAGCATACCCAGCATGCTTACGGCATTACCACGTTGAATGGCAATGCGTTGAGCCAGAAACACGCCAGCATTTTGGTAACGCGTCGCATTAACCAGGCGCTCTGAAAGATTTTTGAAAATGAGGTGTAAGTTAAGAATGTACACGAATTAATATAATAACGTGGTTTTCACATATTTTGTTTATGTTATACGGCAATCATCTTATCGCGTAAAATTAAACCGGTTACCCCGACTATAGTAGAAAAATGAATTAAAAGATATCGAAAAAGGAGCAACTTTTATAAATAACTTAAAAGGTATTTTAGAATCCGAATGTTATTACAACTTAGAAGAATTTTTCAATTATAATTTCGACAAAATGAACATAGATCGTTCCGTTCCGACTATTGCCATACCCAAATAGGGTCATATGTATTACTTTATATTTAAACATGTTAATTTAAGAACTCCATGTACCTACATATGTCTGCAATAAAGTATTGAGTACACCTATAAGAAAGAAATAAGAAATAGTTTAAGTCACGATTGAAACTATAGTCGAAGTAACTGGCTAAATTTAACTTTTGAAATTCTTGTATTCCCGTATAATTTAAACTAAATATTTGTATAAACTTTTTCACTGATGCTGTAAGATTTACTTTCCTTGTATTAAAACTAAAATTACAAGAATATTCTTCCAGAACACAAAGTTTTACGACGTAGATTGATGCTGCTTTTAAAACTTTCTTTCTTAATCTCAAGACATTATTCTTCTTAAGACCATGTCTTATGTCATAACGGAGTGGCTGTCCCTAATGGCCTATGCTATGGTATGCTGGTGCATTAGACTAGACTGAAACGCATCAGGTATCCAGACGCATTTGACAGCTATCCGATGATAAATGACACCTCATTTAGACAGAAGGATCGTGTAACCTAAAGACAGTTTCAAAACTTAGGCTAAGTTACGAGAAAATGTTATTTTGATATAAGACTGGTTGTCCTTGTATTTACAAAAAATTACATCATGACTCAGCGATAAGAATAATTAATAATAAAATAATGTTTTTTTTTAACTTTAATTTAAAAAAAAAAAAAACATTCGCATTGAAAAGTGAAAAAATAACAGTTATAACAGAGATTGAAAGTTCTCATCAAAACTTCCTGATGGGAAAACACAAACCAAAACGTCATCTGTGTAGGTATATATTTTTTGTTTATGTTGTTTTTTTTGTCTTTTTCAAAAAGCTCTAAATCAATTTCGAAAAATTTATATGATTGATAAAGGTAAAAAAAATATATGATTTATAAATTTTCTTTTTGTTTGTTAGGTCATAGTTCAGATGTGGTCTACCTTGAAGTATGAACTACCAAACAAAAAAACATCAAACCAATTCATAAATGGCGAAGCAATCGCTCCACAAACATACAAAAAAACATACAGTCGAATTGAGAACCTCTTCCTTTTTTGAAGTCGGTTTTTTTTTTTAATTTATTAATATATATCCTTAAAAAAAAGAAAAGGTATACAAATAAGATATAACAGCATAAAAAAACCACTAAGGTTTATTATTAACGCCATATAGAGTTTCAGTCTACGCCGATTTACTAATATAATAAAATATATTAACTTACTTACTTATGACTTACTAAATACACAACTGGCCTGCTTGTTACATAGATACTTGTGTAGAATCAACAAATAAATATAAATAAACACTTTTAACACATTTTATCGCGTGTATTTCACATTATACCTTTACATATTTTTCTATCGGACTGCCAGAGCGGGCACAAAAATTCGACACCGCTCTATGGTTGGTATTCCGAAAACCCGGACGAAGCGCTTTAATTCCACTTTTATTGTGCGAACTGCTTGTCTGTGGAATGCGCTGCCTGAATGGGTGTTCCCCGATAGATACAATCTGGGTGTCTTCAAATCACGAGTGAATCGGTTTCTTCTAGGCAAGCGTGCTCCACCGTAGACCGCATCATCGCTTAACATCAGGCGAGTTGGCGGTCAAGCGCAAGCCTATTATTAATTAAAAAAAAAAAAAAAAAAAAAAAAAAAACATTATAATCATACCCGAGGTGTAAGCAAAAGGTGCTGTGGAGCGAAAATTTACATAATGACGTGTAATGGGCATGCTGGAGTACATTAGCTAAGACTTTGATGATCATCTAATACGGGTTTGCACTGGAAATATGAAACTCGAGTAAGTATGTGTCACGAGTTAGAATTTGCTAAATAACTTTAGTAATATCTAAAACTAGCAGTGTCTTGCGGTTACATCCACTATCCTACAGGCACTGTTTATTTATATATATAAAAACTAGCTGCGTCCCGCGGTTTCACCCGCGTAGTGATGAAAAATGGTGATGATGATGATGAAAAGTAGTCTGTCACTCTCTGGCTCTTGAACTACACTCATGCAAAACATCAAGTCGATCCGTTGTTCCGTTGCAGCGTGAAAGAGGAACAAACATCCATGCATCTATACATCCAAACTTTCGCGTTTATAATAATATTAGAAGGATGAATCCCTATTTACCTTGGTCACGCCATAACTAAAGAACGACTTTACCGATTTCATCCATATTTTTTTAAGCTTTCTAATACTTTGTAGAAGGTTCTTACGGAAAGAAACTTTTAAAAAAATTGCACAGTAATTGGAAAATTTCCGAAAACTTAACGACGATATTAACTCTTGAGTGAAACCGCGGGCGCATTTATATAGATTCAATAAAAAAGTTATCTGTTTTAATCCAGGGTAAAAGCTATCCAAATCCAGTATGTGTTAATGTGTTAATGTACCCGCCATTTCGAAGAGTGCGTAGTATAATCGACACTGCTTTATGGTTGATCCACATACTAAACACGGTAAATATCCCTTTAATAATCATCTGACTGTAGAAATTTTGTCTTCCTACATCCTAAACAATACCATTTCCGTGAAATCATCCTATAAATTGTACGTAATGATGACTGCTAGAACCTCTTTTGTCTTAAAATGAAGTTAAAACGCTCTAAGACCCTTCGTAGATCTCCATTACTTTAAAAGTATTCATCACATAACAATCAAGAGCCTCCATGTAAAGACGTAAGACGTTTCATCTAGCTACCATAAGTCAGTACCCTTCCATTCAGTCTTTAACAATTGGAATAACTTCACAAATCTCGCTTGAAGATGATTTCCATATGAAAACGTTGAGCGTCTAATCTGCAGGCGCCATTGTGCCCCCGACGTCACTTCCGGTTGCCGAGATGACTGCTTCCGCCGTCGCCGCGACTTCCGGCCAAGTTTTCCTTTACCACTATCTTGGGAAATAAAATTGTATCTTTGAAAATGTCAGGCAAGGAGATGTTATGAAAGTCTTATAGCTGAAAGACTAGGAAATAGAAAGACAAAATAGCCGCTATCTATATGACGATAGCTTTTCATACATAATCCGCGGGCGAGGGTTTGGCGAGAGCGTGGCGGGAGCGTGGCGTTCCATTACATTACAACGCGCATGCCACGCTGGCTTTTGTGCCCGTGCCATGCCTTTGTCATAATGACAAAGTCTTCATAATATTCGCTTGAAATCCATTTTACCTGCAAACAATTTCTTGAATACGTCCGTAAGTCTGACGAATGCCGTTTAGCTAATACGTAACAAGTGCAATTTTCATGAAAATTGCAAAAACAATAAACGAAATTAATTCAAATTTGAACTGTGCATACTATCGGCCATGCGTTGCGGATTTGATGGGCTGACCCTGAGCGATCGGACGTCCGCATGTGGTGTTGCACTAAATGTTTTGTGCAAGACCTTCTTCCGTAAAGACGCGTCCAAACAACCGTTTAGACCCAAAGTCGCGTCGTCCGCCAGCTGAGGACAACTGCATAGCTGCCATCAAACCAAAGTTTTAATGTTCATCAAAGACAGATTACACTAAAGTCAATATACACTTACGTATAGGTCCCATCTTCTTTTAAACTTATAAAACAAACTAATGGCAAACTAATCTTAAACTTTTGTTAAAAAATTGCAGTTTTCCACATGTCTGTCTCAGCCTTGCAAAGCATTCATACAATCAGTACGTTGAAACGTTCCCATGTGACGAACGGAGGAATTCTCTAAGTAATTCACATTTACTTAAACGTTTACGTTAAGCCCGCTCTCATTACCGCCGGAAATGCTTCCAGAACTTTCCGAGGAACAAGATGGCGGCGTTTTAATTCGCGCCAAAATGAGTGTGACACGCGGCGCCTTTTGTGCGGGAATTTTGACGAAATGTTAAATGCAGTTGGTAAATAAATCCTTGTGAAAATGCTTATGAAAATCCAAACTACGTTGAACATAATTAAAAAGTGCTATTATTCAGTAGAATGCTTTCTAAGCGATAAAACATTATAAAAACAGATTGGCAGCTCCATAAAAAAATACCATACCTTAATTAGGTCATAATGTTAAAATAAGTGTCACCTGTTTAGTATAAAATGCAATGAATGGTTGACTTTGACTTAAATGTATTATTAATTATTAACAGCAAGTATTTTTGTGGAGTAGATAGAAAGTTATTGCAACACTATAACATTAAGTAACTTTTGTGAGTTTTGGCGCCAACGTGGAAAAAAACATGTCGGCTCGTTGGATTATTTTCCTAAACTTGTGTATTTTCGAGTGTTAATGTGTAGTAAATGGTGATTTATTAATTCTTAAGTGCTCGTAAACGTGCTCGAGTGTGGGAAAGTGATATAACGAGGTGAAACATGTCTTTTCGTGTTGTTTCCAAATCTCCATAGGAGCCTCTTGTAAATCTTCCACTTTCCCACTTTACAGGGGCATGAGTTTGACTTGACCGTGACTTACTTTGCTTGACTCTGACTGTGACTATGACTTGTTTGACGCTATTAATACTATGTAAACATGATTAATATTACGACTAAAGGACATTGAATCCACGGTCATAAAAATTTTAACAAAAAAAAACCAACCCTATTCAAGTTTCAACATTTCAATTGTTTGGATTTGGCTAATCAAAGGCGTGTGAAGATTTCTCACACAATTTTGTAGACGTAAAATTTGGTAATGATTTGATTTGGTTGATTTTGGTAAATCATGCAAGTAGATTGGGGAAAGGCTAAGAATTTTAGGGCGCCAAAATTGCTTACGGTTTTAATCGATAATATTTTTGAGACCAATAAATATTACGAAAACAATGGATTATGTTTTTTTTTTTTTGTTATCTTACTAGCTTTACATAACCAAGGCATGTCGTGAAAAGAAAATAAATGAAAAAAAACTATGATATAATACTTTGAATTTAATTTCCATTACTAGCTAAATGACCGCAAATTTACGCGCGGGGCTCAGCTTGTGGCCCACAAATAGATAATTATAATTTTCAAAGATCTTTCATCTACTAAAAAGTATATAACCTATGTTATTTAAGGCACTCTTTCTAAGTACTAATTCCAACGTTTCTAACTTCAAAATTACAAAATACCATACTTACTTTGATCCCTTATTTAACCCCTTAAGGGGATACATTTTCAAAAATCATTCCTCAATTAACGAAAGTGAGTACTAACTCACTTTCGTTAATTAAGGAACATTTGTGCAAAATCTTATTCTTTTAGGCCCTGTTGGTTTAAGTTATGTTTTGTATGTCAGTGAATGAATTTTTTTTTTTTTCTAAAATAACACCCACTATACACAATCTTCATTTAAATGGCAACTTATAATAACTTATCGCTACCATAGAGCCCGATCAACCATATCGACCATTTTCATAAGAGCTCCCATAACCTATTCTTGAGTATTCAGTTAAATCGAAATTGCCTCTGCTTGAGGGTCTGCGATAACCGGTTTCTGTAGTGGATCAATTAAAGTCGTCCTTACAATGGATCGCGTCTACTTTATGTAACGGATCACCTGCTTTCTAAAGGCTTTTATAATATTAAAACTTATAATAGAATACTTTTCAAATTTAGATGGTACTGCAGTACTCTGTAGTAGCAACTTGATAAGCTTGATCATCATCATCTTCATCATCAGCCAGAAGACGTCAACTGCTAAACATAGGCCTCCCCTTTAACCTCCACACTGAACGACAGCCTGCCTTTTGCATCCACTGGATGCCAGCGACTCTCACTATGTCATCGGTCCATCTAGTGGGAGGCCTCCCTATGCTGCGTCATAATGCGATAAGCTTGATACTTGATATGATTTAATAATTATCATCAGCCATTTTAGTAGTTTCCTGCTGAACGTTATGCCTCTGCCATGGCTCACACACACACACATCAGCAGCCATCAAACGTCCACTACTGGACAAAGGCCTCCTTCTTAAAGAGGGGTGTTGCCATAATCCCCACGCTTGGCAGGCGGCTTGGGGATCGCAGTAAGTTCACCGTTTACTAATAGGATGCTGCAGCCCATCCTCCGGTGGTTCTGGTCGCAGTTTTAGGACATACCCGGGTCACAGGACATACCCGCCCCATGGCTCGCCCCAGTCCTATTTTCGGTCACGTAGGACGACGATACGACTTAAAACTAATGTAACAACTGCCGGCCTTCTTCGTCGTCTTCTTTATATTGCCACTCTACAGCTAGCTAACATCGTTCCTTACCTATTTCGTAGGTGTGTATTAGTGAAATCCAATGGTTCCGAAATTGAATAAGCCCCATAAATCACGGCTCTCACGCGGTCACATAATTCAATCGCTCGCTTATGGAAATGGCTACCTTGAGTGGCTTGCCATGTACCACTAGCTGGTGTATATCTATCTAGCTGATGAATGTAGCTACGGCTAACTATTTCACAGCGGATACATATAGGTAGACTGCAATGGGATTTTTTATTATTCAAGATAGACCGGGCTGACTGAGGATGAGGTGGACCGACGACATCAAAATAACTATTGGAAACTAGTGGATGCAATTGTCTAGAGCCTGGAGCGAGTAACAGAAACAAAGATATGCCCATACCCAGCAGTGGGTCATTCGGCAGGGCTGATGTTGAGGATAGACTTGAGTTTGATCAAATCATTTTGTTTGATTAAGTTATAGTCGTAACAACAAGCGAGTTGGCGATCAAACGCAAGCCTGTTATTAAAAAAAAAACATACTTCCTAATTGAGAACCCCTCCTATTTTGAAATCGGTACAAAAGATCGTTTTCAAACATTAGAGCAATCGATACCCAATCCAACCGTCCAATACCCAAAGTCATAAACCTTCGTAATCCTTGAAGCTGCCCACCTGCGGTCCTTCCACGCATCTGTTGCCCAATATCCAGCAGTCGATGGGCCCGATTAGCCACTAATAGCCCCTTATATCCCGTGTTATGGCATAATGGACACAAATAACCATCTATGAATTTGCGGTGAATTTATCGAGGTACGCCACGGCGATGGTTTACGGGCCTCGTAAGTTTCTATCTGTTACCCGTTGATATATTATTCTAGCGCTTGTGACGTGACTGAAAAGCCGCTCTCGATACATCAGCAAAGTTAAACAATCATTGAACCTGACAGTATTAAATGGAATTCACAACTGAGAGCTACCGTGATTTGAATGATTCGTTGAACTGGAATGAATGATAAAGGAAGGTTGTTTTTTTTTTCTTGACTAGAACAACAATCGTGGATTACGAAATCTGAAGCATTCATGTCGAATGAACATAAATGAGCGTTAAGGCATAGTCATTAGTAAGGGTGCCTCGACTTTCACGCATTGACTGCGCTATGACTCCACTGCCTCAACATCCCTGTGGGACTTTAGGCTGCCTTAAATCTCTCAATAAAGATAGCAACACAGTCTTTTCGACAAGCAAGCAAACATCACAATTTATAAACTTAACAAGATCGTTTTTTTTTTAAATCTATTAATAGGCTTTCGTTTGACCGCTAACTCACCTTCTGTAAAGCGACGATGCGGTCTACGATGGAGCACGCTTGCCTAGAAGAAACCGATTCACTCGTGATTTGAAGACACCCAGATTGTAACTATGGGGGAACACCCATTCAGGCAGCGCATTCCACAGACCAGCAGTACGCATAATAAAAGTGGAATCAAAGCGCTTCGCACGGGTTTTCGGAATATCAACCATAAAGCAGTGTCTATTTTACTTTTAGAAGACTTCTTCTTTGGTCATAGCACGTCCGGCATTGTGCCAATTCTCAAATTTTATTCTTCAGACACTTTAAATAAGTTTAGGTATTTCTTCAGGCCTGACCTTCGAAGTTTTCAATTCAATTGGTCAAAGCTGTTTAGATTCTCGTAGATTGGTACCTATAATCTAGCTAGAACTTTTATTTTACAACTCTGTTAGTTTAAGACAATTTAATAGTTGAATCTTGTTGAACCCAATCTTTGGAGGCTTTTATTGGCATGGAATTCAATAATCAACTAGGATTCTAAATGCTGATTAATCAAAACAAACAAGGTTTAACCGAATAAAAGTGACGAAAATACCATTAGTGAAACCGAATAATTGGCACCTAACGTTTCCTTTATTTCGCCGATAGTCGCAATAATTTCACTATAATCCCCATTTTTCCTTGTTAGACCGTTGGCTCGAAAACCATAAAAATACTTATCGGTTATATCGGAATCCCCTAACGCCAAGTCAGCGGGTAAAGGCTAACGTTGCAGATATTAAGGTATGGTGTTAGTCACAGCGTAGTTTGGGAATTGGTCGGTGAGAGAGTTTTTATTTTTTATAATTGGTTCACTATAATACTGACTGTAACACCTTTTTTTTTTTTTACATATTAATATGGCAATGTACGACCTCCTAGAGGTGAACACTGCATGCACGTGAATGAATACAATAGAAATAATTAATACGCTACATTAACACAAAAAAAAAACAAATTAGGTTTAGTTACATTATATTTGCCTTGGTGATTTTTATTTCTAAATATGTTTTAAGCCCCTCACTCTGTCACTCACTCGTTACTCGTGTTTTGTGCAAATAAATTATATATACATATTTTTATCTTTACACAATAATAAATGTAATGAAATAAGATTTTTAAGGGCCTCTTCCAATAAGCTCCACTAGATGGCTCTGATTTTATTGTATGAATAATCACTATTAGGATATACGCGCCACATAATATGCTCAATAAAACATCGCTTACTCCTGTGAATAAGCTGCCCTAGATTTCTTTCATCGCAATGTTAAGGATGGTTCCGTAGATTCGATTAGGTGCCGATACCTAGCCAAAACTAAACGGGTTATAATTGAACTGGATAGTCGCGGTTACAGCGCCATCTTTTGAATCATCTAGAACTATTTTTATCGTCTCTCTGATAAGCTTTTGTTAGGTACAAGATCTAGGTTGTTGACTGTAATCACGAATCAATCTGGATTAACTGTGTATCGCCCTAAAATGTTATTTTTTTCGTCTTGAGTTTCCTTATTCTTTTTCAAACATTACAACGCCAAAAAATGAAGAAGAAAATTAGGTGTGCGTTTCATATCCTACCTTATAAAAAATGTTCTTACCGTATTTGACGTAATGTTGCCAGCAAGCAATTTGGTAAATTTTAATACACGTGTTCACGTCTAAAGAGGTTCTTTAACCAATCAATTTCGCTTTCTTTCAAACCACGCCTCGCTGAGCTACAAGGGTCTCGCCACACGGCGACAACAGGAAAGTTCTAAAGCGCACTCCACACGACCAAATGGGCTTACGGCACTCATCGCACCATTGTGCCAACCATTGTTCTCGAAAATACCGGCGGATTTTTAATAGCGAGGCTGGTAACACTGAACAGGAAGACCAACCTTTCTGCAAAGTTCAGTGGGGGAGCCACCGACGTATTTTCGA
Source organism: Agriopis marginaria (assembly GCA_932305915.1). Taxonomy (NCBI): domain Eukaryota; kingdom Metazoa; phylum Arthropoda; class Insecta; order Lepidoptera; family Geometridae; genus Agriopis; species Agriopis marginaria. The sequence continues at coordinate 3,165,304 of OW029919.1, forward strand.
AATAAAACTGATAGCTTTACGTGAAAGAATGTAGTTCAGTCTTTTGACCAACTCTACAAATAAGTTGTAGTGCTGTAGCTTTTGAACTTCGAGCAGGTAACCCACAAACGGTTGGAAGTGTCGCATTTAGGGAACAAAGGCTGGGAGTAATGGAGAAATGTGATGTTACATAAATGGGTGTTTTTTGTAGAAGGCACATAGATCTTCTATGTGACTTCTACTAATAAATATTTTTTAGACAACAACCGACTTCACAGGAAGGTCAATAATAAACGGGATTTTTCACCCATTGATGCGGAATATTTTCTTCAAATTTGCATGGCCTAGAAGACCACCTCTGAGGTATAGCTTATCCAATAAAAATTAAGTACTTAAATTTAAGTTTATTTTACTATGACACAAAACTTTGAAAGTTTTTATCGCGACCTTTGTCTCACCTATTTTACTGTTGAGTCCTAAATTGGTAAGTACGAAAAATAAGCACTAAACTGAATAAATTAACTTTTCTACCCTGAGCTTACAAATTAATATTACACACGTTTCTTTGTTATTACCCTAAAGCCTACATGTTCGTTCCAAATTACCGTTTATTATTTTAGTATTATTTGCCGAAACTAAGTAAACTAATAAATAAGACTTAGCGATATGGCAAACTACGTACCTATTTACTGGTATTATTCAGGTCAAAGGCGTAACCTTTTCAGTTCTTAAGCGTAAGTACCTATACTTAGTTAACGTTTTTTTTTTGTTCTGACAGGTTGTAAAAAGCTGGATGAAAACTGGAAATTCTGATCAGTTTAAGTAGGTTTAGAACTGTAAGATTGTACCTATATTATAATATAGTACATTAAATCATTAAAATAAACTCTGCCTTGTACAATGTTATAGCTGGCAACCTTTTTTCTCAATTTATTTATCTCATAAATATTAACAGTTCCGCGAAATAAATATCGAAAAACTAGGTCATTTTCATTGCTTAAAAAAGTTAGGTCGACTAAGTTATATAAGTATCAAGCCTAGTTTTAATTGTTCTTTTCTACTCTTACAGTTCTCCAAGGCCAGTCCAAATGAGAAAGTAACTGTCCCAAAACCTTTATAATTAAGGCCGGGACAATCGAAACTCGCAACTGGAACGATCTCAATTTTCATTTAGTACCCAGCGGTCCACTTAACCTAATAGGTCCATACTTTCTGACCTAAACGTCAAAAGTCTTACCCTAAATGCCCTGGAAGCAATCTAGAACCTTTGCTACTATAATCTAGGTACATTTTCCCAGTAATAATGTTTATGTAGGTTTTTTATTGAGCTCTATGGAAGGTAGAGCCGTAATAGAGCCAATTAGGGCAGTAGGGCTGAGCTGGCGATAACGAGAGGTCACGGGAAGGGATTATAGCTGACTGCTGACCTTAAAGCGGGAGTAAAGAACTGAGTCAGAAATTTTCTGGACATGGAAAGCTTAAGAATCATGGAAAACTAACGCTAAAATCCAAAAGAAAAAGAAAAACCTCATGCATTTCATGAGCAACAAAGTTCATTCAAAACGAAGTGTTGGTTGGAAAGAAGCTGCAGACCACCGGCGTAAAGTCGGTATTTTACAGAATTTTCTACGGAGAGTGTGCAATGGAGCTTCACGAACTTGTTCCCCCATCATTTTTTCATTACCGGACGTCCAGAGGAACAGCAAAGAATCACCCTTACATGGTCAAAATACCATTCACGCTTGGTGCTACCAAGCGTTTTGCAAAACAATGGAATGCCTTGCTTCTGTCTTTGTTTCTGCAGCATTACTATCTTGGTGTGTTCAAGAGGCAAACGTGCTCCATCTTTAGGCGCATTATCGCTTTCTATCAGGCGAGTGCATGGTCAAACGCTAGCCTAGCCAGAAGTAAAAAAAATTGAGTAAAATGTATCGTGTCCCTCTCCAGATCTTTTTTTTACGCGGATAAGTCCGCGTTTGACCACCAACTTGCCTGTTGGTGAGACACGATGTGGTCGAAGATGAAGCACGCAGACTTAGAAGATACCTATTCACTCTGACCTTGAACAGGCCCAGGTTATATCTCTCAGGAAAAAAGGAAGGCAGGTTGTTCCAATCTTTGGCCGTATGGATTAGAAACGTAGAATCGAAACGTTTGGTACGTATCCAAGGAAAATCCACAATATGTGGGTGGTAGTGGGCCGTTTTCCTACTTGTCCTGTAGTAGAAAGGGGAAAAAGCTTTCCAACTAACTTTATGCAAAAAACAACATGGATCCCTAGAGTTGTTGAAAGAACAAGGAATCCAACGAATGCACGTTCGCGTTAATAATATAGACAAGAAAGTTGTATAATGTGACATACATGTACTAGGTAGGTAGATACACAGGTGGCGCGACCCAATTTCACTTTATTAAAAAGTGTTTGCGGGTAGACATATATTTCGATGGTTGAATCTTGCTAGGGTGCATTCTAAAACTGTGAGTACCTCTAAGAAGTATTTTTTCTCATGAATATAGACATTGTATTGATGGATACAAGAATTGCAAATAACTGAGGTTAAAAAAATTGTGTTTGTATTTCAAATTTTTTTTACGTACCGCCAAGCTGTAGTGTATTACTGTGTTTCGGACTGACCAAACTACTGAACCGATTTTGATAAAATGTCTAAGAGACAAAATCGGTTTATAAATGACGGATATTCAAAAAAATAACCGAATTACCCCCCTCCTTATTTGAAGTTGGTTAAAACCTACAAAATACAAAAAGCACCCTAATAACTTTTGCATAGACTTTTCAGTAAAAAAGTGTTGCCAGTAGCCAATTTTTCCCTAAACTCGCCGAAAAGCCGCAGGTGTAGTCTCGTTTTATTAAAAATGCACGCGAAACTTTCAGCCTATTCTTGAAACGACTGTCGTAAAGCGCTGTTGTAAACGGCATACACCGTTGATGTTGTAAACGGGTGGTAAATGGTGGTAAAGCGGTGGTAAAGCGGTGGTAAATCACCCAGGTACAGCCAGGTGTTTATGGATTACGAGTTTGGGAGAATTTGGTGGTGTGATGGTATGAATTAATTTAGATTAATTTGATAATGAGAATGGTGGGTTTTTTTGGTTCACGGTAGATGATAACGAATAAGTTTTTAGTTCTCACTAAATTCAAAGCAAAAAATATGTGTGAAGATTATTTTTAATGGTATGTAGTAAGTATTGACACTTAATTTGAAATGTATGTGTGTATCAATTACTTGCAAAAATACCCTTGTTTTATTTTTAAGCTAAAATGCTTAAGTAGGTACCTTTTTGATTGATTATTTGCATTCTAGAAAGTAAAAAAACAAAGTTCTTGTACATATTACATAGGTACCTCATTTTATTCCAAACTAGCGGCTCGCCCGGCTTCGCACGGGTATAGATATATGACCTATGTCACCCGGGGATAGTGTAGCTTCCCAACAGTGAAAGAATTTTTCAAATCGGTTCAGTAGTTTCGGAGCCTATTCAATGCAAACAAACAAACAAACAATCAAATCTTTCCTCTTTTTATATTAGTATAGACAATTATTTACGTATTATGTCCCTGAAATATCATTTTACAGCAAAATTTTATTCACAAATTTTATGTTTTGACGTAATAAACACAAAAACATTTTTTATCGCAGTACAAAACCAACCCTTACATTTCCTCCGGATGCAGCCTTTGCAATAATTTAAAAATCGCGCAAACATCCGGTTCCGCTAGCCGTAACGGGCAAACAATGACCATTGCATTCGAATTATAACTGGCTGTGGGGAGGAAAAATGAATAAATAATGATTTATTGCTACATGAATACAAGACACTACCTTGTAGCGCTTTTGGTGTAGCCAATCTCACAGACCATTGAAGCAAAGTTAAGAGTTTTGGAGGTAAAACTTTTGTTCAGGTGAACCTAAACGGAACTCTTTTCTAACATAAACCGTAACAAAATCTCATATTTTTGGCCTATATCGCTTGAATAGATTTACAATCTACCTCTTTTTAAAGACCTTTGTATAAAGCTCAACTTCATAGTTTCAACGCAACTAAACCGTTATTTGAGGTGTGTATAACTACTATGAAGTCTTTGAAAAAAGAAAACCCATAATCGTAACTATTCATTGTGTCAATCACATAAATTAGATAGCCCGTTGGTCTAGTTGGTAGTGAACCTACCTTCTGAGTTTGGGGACGTGCCCACCTAGGACAAACATTTATGTGATGAACATTGTATTTGTTCTAAATCTGGTTGTTAATATCTATTTAAGTATGTATTTAAAACTATATTTGTATGTATGTATATCAGTCTCTATGTATGTATATCAGTCTCTGGCAGCCATATCACAAGCTTTGCTTAGTTTGCGGTCAGATGACCGCGTGCGCAAAAATGTCCCGAATATTATTTTTATTATAAACTAGCGACCCGCCCGCCAGGCTTCGCACGGGTGTAATTTACGTGCGAAGCCGGGGCAGGTCGCTAGTTATATATATAAACTTTCCTTGAAAATGTATCTAACTGATGGTGAAAACCGCATCAAAATCCGTTGCGTGGTTTAGGAGGAGTTAGCGGCCATACAGACAGACAGACAGACGCGGAAAGCGACTTCAATTTATACTATGTAGAGATAGAGAAGATGACATTTAGGGGGTGGGAAAACGTTTTCGCTTTTTGTATGGACAGGTAATAAAGTGCACTGCGGATGTCACTCTTAAGCAAGTCCGGCAATATCAAGCACTATCGCTCTAGCACGTTAAATTGTGGGTTCCGTTTTTGTACGGCAAGGTAACAACTCCAACTTACATAACAATTAACCAATAATAAGGCGTTAAAGCAATTAAAACCACGGACCACATATCTAGGTTTAAATTCATACTTGAACCGAGCTTTTATCAGTATTGCCAGTCCACCATCCCCCAGTAGCACAGCCCTTTCTTTGAAACTAACTCGTCTAAGTCTAAAATTTACTTATTTTTTAGTTCCAATCTTGCCAACCTTCACTTAAAATAGACAAGGTGTGTCTATTAATCAAAAATAGAACTACGCCCGCCCCAAAACGCATGGTCGATAATGCCGTGACTGCCAGCTATAAAAACACTGCCTGTATAAAAACCTTCGTCGAAAAAAAAACAAAACATTAAATTACTGAGTAATAAGGCCCGGACGGCTAAAGTTCGGGTGATCGACCCCGAGCTTCCTAGATATATTCCACGTGGGAAATTCCGCAAAAAAAGGCTCAGTTTGAGGGTACATTAATTTTCGGTAAATTTAATTTTTAGGGAGCCTGCTTGACCTAGTTTGAAGCAATTTATTGTCATGCAGTAAGTAATCAATTCTAACAGTGCCAGTAGCTACTAATATTGCATATAATAATGACAACAAAATAATTAAAAGAGTTTTTAATTAAATTGTCCCGTTAGAAGACTCCGTAAAAAATTTAAAACAGAATTTGCCTCTGTGTCAAATATTGCAAATGAAATACCAAATTCGAATTTTGAAATTCTAATCAAGAATGCCTTTTACGCCATTTAAAAAATAAAATGGCCGTCCGTCTTCCGGCAGCACGTTCTATTCAGTTATTGAAAAAGTTCCATTTATTCAGTATCTGTGCTAGGATTCATTTTATAGCTCTTCTGTCGCTTCATAATAAAAGGATTTGCTCGGAAACGGTTCAATAATGGATTCGAATAGAATTAATTAACTTAATCTGCATCTGTGAGAGTTTTATAAATGATTTGTCGGTAGCGGTTTTATTATAACACCTCCTTTGAAAATCTTACTTCATAGACTGAAAAGTTTTGAAATTAAAACAACTTAACTTAGTACAACTCATATTTATTGCTTTGAATTTAATATTTATTACTTTTTGTTCTCGTTTCTTTTAACATGATGGTAACATTGCTTAGAGATGTGGTCATTGTTCTTTCCGAACGAAGCGAATCACTGATACTTAAGTATCAAAATTCAACAACGTAGGAAAAAATACTTAATTTTCTTTATTATTTTTACTGTAATCTCTACTCAAAGGTGTATTAATATTCAAAGACAGTAACGTTCCAGTGAGCTTGTTTCAAGCATTACGCCTTAATCCGGCTTAGAACGCTCCGCAGAATCTGGTAGATTGTGTATTAAAATGGCAGCTCCATGATTAATATTGAGGATTAATTGGTAATTAGTGGAGTACCAAATACTTCGGATTACGGAAACTGAATTTTAAGCGTGTCTTTTAATTACTTACGAGAATAGGCCTAACTTTCTTTCAGTACATCAAAGACTTGAAATACCTACTTATCATCATCATCATTTCAGCCATAGGACGTCCACTACTGGACGTAGGCCTCCCCATCGATCTCCAAAAGGGCCTTTTAGAAGCGGCCTGCATCCAGCGTTTCCCTGCGGTCTTTAGGTCATCTATCCATCTTGTGGGATGGCTTCCTACCATACCTTACCGGTCCGTGGTCTCCATTCAAGAACCTTTCGGCCCCATCGGCCATCCGTTCTGCGTGAATTGTGCCCTGCCCACTGCCACTTCAACTTGCTAATCCGATGGGCTATGTCTTTACCTACTTATGCTTAGAATTAAAAAGTAGCACATTAGTAGCACAAAAGTAGCAACTTGCAGTAATGTTATTTTAAACATCAACCATTTAACACAGCGAGAACAGCAAAATAGAAAACAAAACATTTCGAGTTGGCACGTCATTTGAAAACCCACAACGGATGTCCTCCGCTAATGAAGTGGCAACACCGAGTGCAATTCCGGTGACAGCTCCTGCTCTAACCCTAAGCAAAATGGTCTCTATCTCGTTCTTTCTTAGCATTCAACTCGTGATCCATTTGCTTAATGAAGTTGGTTTTGGAACGTCTTTTGTTTTTTTTTTTTTACTTTGAGTAATGATGCAAGGTAAATCTCTTCGTAAATTCTTGTTAAATCGCTGAAATATTTTGGTAACGCTGAATTCTTAAAACATACATATTATTTACAAATAACTATATTTGCTAATAACTTATGGTTTAAGATGTTTATTTCTCAAAAAGAATTTTATAAATTCACTTTACATGAGAAACTATAGATATTCTTAAGTCTAGGTACAAGCCCAATATACAAAAACTGGTTCGGTAAGTTTATTTGATTACTTAAATATGTTTTTATAATCTAAGCAGAATACAAGTAGATATATAATATTAGTTTGCATTTAGACCACTTGCAATGCCAAGTTGTGTGTAGAATACAACATTGAATAAAGACTTGCAAGTAGTATCAAAGAGATAGTAACACATTTTTATTTTTTATTTACGTGTAGGTAGATGTCATGAATGTAAGCATGTAGTAGTGCGTAGTATTAGATACGAGTGGGTATCTTAGCTAAGAGTTGCAATCACCTCATGATTTGCAACAGATAGTTATTTAGTATTCATATGTAGTTCGTAGGTATATTATTTTGTGTTTATATTATAAATAAATATAATTATCACGTCGGTATATGTGGTGATATTTTTAGTTGTAGGTATATATATATATATATGTCGGGGGACACCCGGTAACAGCATGTTTTTTTGAAGCTGTGACGTCATCAGTGCTGATAATCTATTTCCATGGCTGGGTTCTACCATAGCAGATAAAACCTTAACTGATAGGACTACTCTCTTCTAAGCGACTTTCTAGTTTTTAGGCTGTACCAAACTGACTTATTCACGGGGTAGGTAATAGAAACACGTCTGTTCCGATTATGAATAATTCTAGATCCTTTATTCTGCATAGACCCTAAGAAGGTGCTCTATGCTAATGTAAATTTACCGCCACGTTCGTAAAACCCTAGACGCTTATAGAAGAAGGGCAAGAAACTACAGCGCCATCACATTATCACAATTATTACAGAATAACACTTTTCATAACACCTATCGTTGTTGAGTAATAAATAGAAGTTAACAAAATAGTAACAGCACACTAAGTGCACCGAATAACGCTTCAAGCAAGACTGCCTATTTCTGCACTTTGTAATGTGCTCGTTGAATGTCTAAAACATACTGGGCGGGCTTCACAACAGCTCGCCATTTTATAACAAAGATAGCGTCGTGTCGAGTCATTGCGAAGTCATAACACTTTTTATAACTTGTTAAATAATCTTAACTATTTACAGAACTTAGCTCTTAACACTTAATCAATTTTACTTAGCTGAACATTTAAACAATCGAAACAAGGCGCCATGTTTTCCGTTTTGCAAATCGAATATCAAATCAGCTGTCTTTTAATGTAATCATTAACTAATGAGTTTAAACCTAATGTTTATCGCTTACAAATCAAGACATGAATTTAGCGATAGATAACTTTACATTTAACTAAAGATTAAATAGTCTCGTGTCATTGTTTGCTGTCCGGAAAGACAACAAAACATATTTTTACATTTTAGTTTTCCGAAGGTAGTTTTAACACTTAAATAAGTAAACTAGTTACATCAATCAGTTTGTAAACCTTTCTAGTCTTCATTTTAACGGACACTGTTGAATTCGACGTTATTATTTAGAGGATTATTTGGTCTTGCGCCGACATATATTATGTGTAATGTGTATATGTCAAGTATTCTATGTAATAAATAATGTATGCTTATATATTATAGTAATATTAGTAGGTATGATAATAATTTGTAGTAGGTAGGTGCTATAATGGTTGTATGTGTTATATATATATACTAATTTCTAAACATAATAATAACTTCGGGTACAGATAGTAGAGTCACAGGTAGGGTCAGCAAAATAGTTCACGGTCAAGACTTTACTAGAGGCTTCTATGGAATTGTGGAAACAACACGAAAAGTCTCATGTTTCACCTTGTTTTATCACTTTCCTGTGTACGCAAACCTGAAATAAATCATAATCCACCATTACAAATTAACACGCGTAAATATTTAAGTTTAAGCACATCATTGAACTTAATCGTCATTATAATGAGGCAACACGTTTATTTTTCTCATTTTGGCGCCAAAGGTCTATGGTTACCTTTAGTTTTTTTTTAATATATATTTGGCACTAGCCGGTTTCTCCATTATATTTTTCTCATGATTTTCTCTCAAACTTTCTCACTTACTTGCTTCAGAGAAAAATCTGACCATCACAAAACTTGTCCAAGTTCACTAATGGCGGCAAATTGCGAAGTAAGTGATACGCTGAAGTGGTTGTCTGTATTCGGGGCACGCACCGCCTTCGAAACTTCGCAGACTTTTACTTACTGGGGATCTGGGATGATGAATGGGTGCTTTGGACCAATGATGAGGATGAAACAGGCTTAATATTTTGTCAAAAACTGTTTTTTTTTTTTTAATTTATTTTGGAAGTCATGAGACTGGCCGTTACAGTGTTCGCGTTATGATTTCAATTTGTAACCTTACATTAGCCGTAGTAAAAAACTGATATCAAAAAATCTGTAACTGAGGTAGAAAAAAAGGTCGTGTAGAGACGCATAATAGTCTATACTAATATTATAAAGAGGAAAGATTTGATTGTTTGTTTGTTTGTTTGCATTGAATAGGCTCCGAAACTACTGAACCGATTTGAAAAATTCTTTCACTGACGGGAAGCTACACTATCCCCGGGTGACATAAGCTATAATCTATACCCGTGCGAAGCTGGGGCGGACCGCTAGTTTATAATAAAATTATCCTAACTTAGTCCTTCTTCAGAGAACCTAACCTTTTTTGTTTGAAAAAAAAAGTTTATAATTTTTAAACCTTTTTTTTCTAGAGTACAACCTAACCTTTTTGTATTTAATTACTCGTGCAATAATAAATACCTCTTAATGTAACCTCTTAACCTCTTAACCTATATTTACCTATATTTGTCATTGTTGCAGGATGGAGGAGACTGTCCGAACTCTGCTGCAATACAAGAGCCGCGTGGAAACTCTGAAACAGGAGAAGGCTTCCCTCTCTTCGGCCCTGGAGGTGAGTCACAAATAACAAGAAATAATTGTATGTTTATGCTCTACTGGTCGATTTCAATTCAACTCAATTCATTAATTAACCAATATTTACAATTTAACAATATTAACCTATCTTTTTTAACATGACTAAAATTAACAATTCTTAATGAAAAAAGGTACAAATAGAAAACCTCCTACACAAAGGTACTTATAGTACCTACCTTTCTGTAGGTGTCTCGTAAGCAGCTGTACTAGGAATACCTGTGGTACAGCTGCTACGATTCCAACCTCCGGCGTCTGTCCGATGTCATGGTAGGATTATAGGAGCAGCGCACGCTCGCAATTTACGGTGTAATTTACGTACGAAGCCGAGGCGGGTCGCTAGTTACACAGGGTGTAAGGGGAACACTCTCCAAGCCAAAAGAGGGTAATTGTACTCATCATTATGAACCACTTTTAGTATGGGACCAAACCTGACTCGCGAAAAAAAAAAACAGCTGTTCCATACATTTTGTCAAGTGTCAATGACCGTTTTCTATAGAACAGCTGATATTTTTTTCGCGATATCAGGGCTGGTCCCATAGTAAAAGTTGTTCATAATGTTGAGTACAATTACCTTCCTTTGGTTTCAAGAGTGTTCCCCTTACACCCCGTATGTATATAAACCTTCAGTGAAAAATTATCTAACTGATGCTGAAAACCGCATCAAAATCCATTGCGTGGTTTAGAAGGAGTTAGCGGTTATACAGACAGACAGACGCGGAAAGCGACTTTAATTTATACAATGTAGAGATAGAGAAGAGTTATGTAGAGATAGAGTAGAGAAGAGAAGATAGAGAAGCCGATTTTATTCCTCTAGCATAGCGCACACAACATCTCAGACCATGCGTGTGCAAACGTCAAAACCACGCTACATTCGAGAAATTTCATGCTTTGAAATATGCGACAATTATTTCTACATTACCAACGGGCCTTACTCTTGTTAAGTAATTCGTTTGATGCTATACTAGTTGAATCCCGCGGTGTTACCCGTGATTTTTCAGTTTTTCGCACTTTCTTGGGGGGAAAATAGATAAATAGATAGAAACTCCTTATTGTGTACACCAGAAATAAAAATTACAGACAAATAGAACACTTACGAGCTAGTGCCACAAGTGGCGGCCTTATCGCTAACAGCAATCTCTTCAACACAACCGTTCCCCTAAGTAACAAAAAGTTTAAAAAAACGTACCCTATGTCCGCTCTTACCATGTAGGTACACTATCCTCCTGCTTTCGTTAAGATCGGCCTAGCCGTTTAGTCGTGAAAAGCGAACAAACAAAGAGACAGAGACATATTAAGTACTATAGAAACTAACGTGAGCGTGATTCCCTTGAGTGCTAGCAGTCTTCTAGTTTAAATATACTGAGACATAGTTACTTTCTCTTTTATAATAATTAGTGAGGATTAGCAATAGTTGACAAAAAATATAGTCCTCGTCAACGGTCGTCGTAAATACGCGCCTTACGTATTATTTCTGCCGTGTTGGGACTCCGCTTAATTTAATAGAAAGGCACTCTTCATTTATGAGTAAGGCACAACGTACAATTAACTAAACGATACAAATGCGGAAATAAAAGTAATAAAATAAACAAAGTCATAAAAGTTACCGAATATCACAAATTCTAAACTGTGGAAATTAAAAATTTGGCGTAGGCTTCGCTTTACGCATAAAATTTTCCGACCAGCTTATGAAGACAGCCTAGCTAAGAATGTTTTCTGCAATGCTAGAGGTCTTGCATAAATGGGGATGTGTATGGAGTTTTAAAGAGGAATCAAATACAAATATCTAAAGTATTTCATTATGCCGGACTGCATTGTTCGCTCCCCTATTTTCCAATATGAAACTTGGGGTAAAAAGTGAAATATACTCGTTGAAGGAAGCTATATCAGATTGCGTATTATGTGAACTAGGTAAGTTGTCTATGCATTTGCTTTGTGGGAAAGTATGTTTGTACTGGCCGAGTGACCAACCCTGTCTGAATTTTTAGGCTGAAGACCTCTAACATGGCTGGACGGTTGTTGTTATAAAATAAACTGGGGCCTACAATGGAACGTGTCCTCTGACTCACAGTAGCGCTCACTTTAATGCCACTTGCCTATCCTAATACTGACCAATTCGACCGTTGCAAACTTTTACAAACATCTACTTGTCGGGACTTATCACGTATTATTTTATTGATAGATAGATGTCTGCCTACAAACTGCTATACAGTTTGGCAGAGTTGTGTTATAATAACATGTATGTTAGTCAATAAGATAAATAATAAATTAAAAATTTAGGTAAAAATAGGTAGGTACCTTTCGCTCGACGTTTCGACCATGTTACAATGGCCGTGGTCACGAGCTGACTGAAAACTGCGAAGGAAGCGAAGTGCGTGTGTTTTGTTCTTCTACCCTCACTTGATCTTGAAACATCGCAGAGTTGTCACTACACTGACTGTGTCGGTAAATGTCATATACCTACACCGCGGTTTGTACACTTGCTTACAATGAGATGCCACGACGCCGCTAACTTAAATGATGTTATAACGCGATTGCAGCGTGCTATTAGCATGTTTTGTGTTTGTTACGGAATCAAGGCACTGATGCCAGTTTTTCCATTGATCAAGAATCAAATTTCATGTCAAATCATGAAAGAATCTTATACAAATTCAAAGTATTCAGGTATATAAAACTTAACTAAAAAAACGTAAAGTGTAAATAGTTTTTTTTTTAACTTTTTTTACAAATCTTTTAACGGCTGTTCAGATTTTCTTGAATCATAGCTAGCTAAGATCACTCTCGATCAAGTCACCTTTAAAAAAACTAAATCAAAATTGGTTCAGCCGTTTGGGAGCTACGATGCCACAGACAGACACAGATACAAACGTTAAACTTATAACACCCCTATATATAACACTATAATTGTATACGTCGGGGTTTAAAAATCGCTCTTAAATCGAGTTGACGTATTTCATCCCTAGTGGACAAATTATCCTGAGATCCTGAGAAAAAACATTTCTTGGTTTCAAACATCTTCTTTCTTTCTTTCACAATAATAGCCAACGAATTTAACATACATGAATCAAACAACAAATTTAATTTAAGCCTTCGAAGCTTCGACCAAAATAAAATGAATGGATGGTACGCCCAGTAGAAGCGCATTTTTGAAGATTACAAAATAAGCGCCGGTGACACGAGTCTATGGTTACGTGATAACGAAATATCTGACAAAATTATGCATTCGTATGCTTTCCCTAATTATAAATACACAAATAAAACCGGTATCTATTTATTCTAAGAAATATACTGTACAGATTTAAAATTAGGTGTTGAAGTATTTTATGTCCGACGATTTTGACTCGTTTTTACTGAGCAAGTTCAATGGTTAGGGCCCGTCCATTCATTTTATTTTGGTCGTAGCTTCCAAGCATGAATCTGCTTCTTTTGTCGTTGATGTCACTTTACGTTCAAGTTTGAACTCTCATCTTCAGTTATTCCTACCGTATAATTTAGTTAATATGCATACGGGCCCAATATCAGGTGATCAATTATGCAGCACGGCTCAAGCGGGCTGCTTTAATTGATCGGGCCGCGTCCAATTTGGCGGATTATCTTATCCGGGCCGCTAGCCAGGCAGTTTGGGATCGAGAATCGCAATAACTGCCAAGGGGTTAATGTGTGGTTGCATTGACAAGATGGCTAGCAAAATAGACGCACAGAAAAAGTCGAAAGGCGAGGTGGTCAAACGCAAGCCAACAATTCAATAAATAAACCGGCCAAGTGCGAGTCGGCTCGCGCACTGAGGGTTCCGAACCACCACAAAATTAAATAACGAAATTACCAGTTATGAGTTGGTAATGAACAGAAACTTGTCACCGACTCGCACTTGGCCATTATTTATTATTGTTATATTTGTTATTATTATTATATTCTAGAGTGTGTACTATAATTAGGGTACTATATAATAATCTTATTTGACGCTTGTACGTATTACCGTTTTTCCATTAGAGGTAATACAAAAATACGTAAAAAACATAGGTACGTTTGTTGTATCCCTTTCCTTTTTACTTTTAGACTTTTTTTATTTCTTAGTTAATCCGCCGTAACACTACATATTCTGTGAAAATTTCAACTGGCTATCTAATACGGTCCGAAAGATACAGCCGTTAATAGGTAGGACAGACAGACAGATGGACAGACGGACAGACGGAAGGACGGACAGACGGACAGACGGACAGACAGACGGACGGACAGACAGACATCGTAGGCTTACTATAAGGATCTCGATAAAATAACGTGTGAACAGATTTGTATCAAGTAAACCACACCATACAATTCTAATCTTCATCCATCCATCCATCGTAGTTTCTTAATTCCAACATAACAAAATAAAATGGCTATAAAACGTAAAAATAAAATAAAAAAATTGAATTTGTATGTAATTTTGTATAAGTACCTGGGTGGCCGAGCTTCACTCGGTATGCAAAACCTTACCTATAATATAGAAAATTTCATCCAATTTCATACACGAAATAAATTGATATATACAATAATTACTCATTTAAAGTTATCAGATAGAGAATTTGGTTGTTTTATTTATATTACACGGGAATTACTCACGTAAGATTAAGCCGGTTACTCCGACTATAGTTTCAACCGCATTACCGTCCGACCGTCTAATGCGGTTGAAACTATAGTCGGAGTAGCCGGCTTAATCTTACGTGAGTAATTCCCGTGTAATATAAATAAAATGTGTGAAAACCACGTCAGTTTCAATAATAATTTGGTTGTTATTTATTCCTCTCTCTTTCTGGTAAATTATCTTATTATCTCTCATGTCTTCGAATGTTTGTTTCCGAATACTACCTATTTATATATTCAGGCCCAAGTTGGTGTTGCAACGGGGCATTTACACTACTTAAGTTTGTACTTTGTTTTTACAACAAATCAAAGATCATGAATATTGGTCCAGCCGTTCTTGAGTTATAAATGGTGTAACTAACCCGGCTTTGTTTTATATATATATATATATATAGACTACTACCCGCGATTTTCCAATTTGTTGCATTTTCTGGGAGAATAAGAACCCTATGATATACACTATCATCCTGCCAAAATTCGTTAAGATCGGCTTAGCGGTTTAGTCGTGAAAAGCGAACAAACATCCAGACAGAGAGACAGAGTTACATTCGCTTTTATAATATTATAGTAAAGGTCTGACCCGAAAGACGCTCGAAGTTAAAATCGTCGTTAAGTTTTCTGAAATTTTCCAATTTTATGCGCAATTTCCTGAATTTTTCTTTCCGTAAGAACCTTCTACAAAGTATAAGAAAATTAAAAAAAAAAGATGAATGAAGTCGGTAAAGTCGTTCTCAAGTTATGGCATGACCAAGGTAAATAGGGATTAATTTTTATATATATAGATAGATAGATTTCATTATGTAGCTTTTAAATAAAACCGTATCGTCTCCGCTAACGGGCTCGCACTGATTGGTTTCGTTAGCAGAACTACGCGTCCGCAAGTTGCCGTATGCGGTAACATTATTATGAAGATCCTATTTCCTGAATACCTCCCTGTACCTTCGCGACTAGCGTAATGAATAATTGACCCGTGAAAACGATAAGAATTTTAGATATTTTGTAGCTCGGAACAAACCCAAAAAAGTACCTCAATAAAGCACGAGTCAGAATCTGCAACCGACTATGAAGTCAAACCTACGGTGATACGAGTACGATGATGAAAAATACGACTTCTAATAAGTTTCCGGGTCTAGCCCGGACATTTTAGAAGCATTGATGGTGCTGAAGCCAAGACCACTACTAAGAGGCCCTAATGAATTTAAAATACCATTATGGAATGTGTGTGAATAAGAATATGATTGATGATTACCTCTTTATTGTTCCCACTATTAAATTGAAACCAACCAAAATGAAACCATTGTACAGTAAGTATAGGATTGAAAATTTCTGGGCTATTCTGATGAATTCTTGATGATATCGAGCTGGTCTATAGTATGAGGTACGGTATCCGCCAATTATGTCTCATTTCAGGATAGACTTAATATTGAACACATTTTAATGTTGTTTTTGGTGTTCGAAGATATATATGGTATTTTTATAGCAATAAGTATTCAATTAAGTCTTTAAAAAAGTGCTATTCTTTCGGAAATATATATGATTTATGAAAAAGTCCGGTAGCCCTTGGGTAGCCCAGTGATGATGTAATAGGAAGCAGGAATCCTTTGGTGTACGTCTACCTAATATAGGCCAAGTTAATTATGGTTAGGTTAGCTATTACTGAGAAATAATGCTAGAGGTTATACGAGAAATAGGTAATTACTTTGTTTTATACACAACCATGTAATCTCAAAACACAAGTTTACAAATAACAGGCACAAACAAAATTAGCGTACGAGTGTAAATTTTGACATGCGCTGTACCGCGGGGTAGCCACGATGCACCCCGCGGACGCGGCCTAGAGATGAGGTGCAGTTATCGATAGAGCTTAGGAAAGATTTAAAAACATAGAAGAAGCATAGTCAAACCAGTATATTGTCACAAAGCATTCTTTTTTAATGGTCACATTTATTTCTTTGTTAATGTCAAACCAAACAAACGTGTCAAAATTATTTTACTTAGGTACAACATTCAGTGCTGTCATCTAGAGATATTTTTATTTTCCCGCCGTTTTCTTGCGACGGAATAATCTGGTTTGACTATAACTGGACAGCTACTGAAACAATGGTGGAGTCTTTTAGGTGTGACCGTTTAAGTCTAATTTCTGGATTTCCTAATTCCTAAGGGATTTTGATGCATAGACACGTGATACGCTTACCAGATGTTCTATTTTTGTTTGTCTACCTCCCGTTGAAAAGAGAGAAAGCGAGACCAAAAATGTAGAACATGATTAGCTATTCGAGCTTTTATGCATAAGAAATATTTTCTAAATTATAAATTTTGTGATTACCTACGCACCTTTGACAGACTGGCCGTTGCCGACCAGAAGTAAGATAAGACAATTGAGGTCATTTCAAGGTTGAGAGTTGAAAGTTTATTCTATCGTGTTTTGAACCAAATCATAAACTCTAACACAGATGTATCTGTGACATGTATTTTTTTCCAGCTCAAATATTGCAATTTAACTGAATAAAATTGATTTAAAACCGTCAAATTTGGTATAAGAGGCTCTTAAGGTAATTTTAGTGCAATCATGCAATGTACCGCCTACAGCTGATTTGATCGGTCCGGCGCATAGATTTGTTTTGAACGATCTATCGCATTCAATGCAACCTCTCGATAAGTTTCAACATTGCGCTGGATAAAAGACCTCAGAAGAAAATCGATACAAATGAAAACCATCGATTTCTCACATCCCTACACCTTGCCCTCGGTAACTGCGCCCTTGCACTTCGGAAGGGTGAAGCTGAATTATTGTTTAGAGGGGCGCGGGGTGGGGAGCTTTTAAACCGGGAAACCCCGGCTATTGTGCATGCCCGATTTCCAGCTATCCGCCATTTTAACGCCCTATCGGTGATGTGTGGGTGATATGGGGGAAGGGATAAGCTCAAGCGGTTGCTAAAATTACCTAATGACAAAAACTTGGTACTGAGATTACGTAAATAATAAATTATGTATTTAGTGTGCAATAAAGTATTATTGCACACTTACAAATTAAGTAGACATGTAGGTATAATACAAATGGAGGACTTCATGCTAAACATTTTCTATCAGTCATCCACCAGTTTGGAACAAATGATACGTAGGCGTGCATCAAAAACACCTTATAAAAGACAAAAGAAAATAAACAAAAAAAACTAAAGTTTTACAATATATACATAACCTAGACTAGATAGATACAATAAATATAAATCTAACTTTAGTTTGCCAAGTTTAATGTAAAATTATTTTATTGAGGCTGGTGGAGCGGTCACCAACCAAACCTTTCGCTGGAGGCTCCGGGATAGTGAGGGTGAGTGCAGGGGAAGATGGAGACAGCAAAAAATTTCATTAACAGCACCAGGGTTTTTAATTCCATGTTGCTACATCCGAACAGCCAATACATGGAACTACTTGCCGGTTTCTTGTTTCCTTTATATATTCTAGGTATTTTCAAGGTCAGAGTGAAAACGTATCTTTTAAGTCTATGTGCTTCATCTTCGACACCTTGTCGCTTACCAACAGGCGTGTTGGTGTTCAAACGCGGACTTTTTTGTTTGTTTATGGCACAGAATACATAATAGTATTAAGCTTGACCGTCTCCTTGGTCTGCGATGGAGCACGGTTGCTTACAAGAAAATTGTAGAGTCTCTACGCTTGTTTTTCCGAAATATTTCATATGCAATTCAATATAAAACACGCACATTAAACCTTGTTTCGCTACACATTTTATGGTAAAATACTCTAAACAAACACACAAAAAAAAACTTCTTACTTTTAAAGTCTGCAAAGTGCTTTCTGTTTTTTTTTTTTGTTCTAATTTTATATCATTGAGTTGTGTAAATTAGACTACACAATCTCTTTTCACGTGTGCCAAATATTTTTTCGTATTGTGTTTAATATAAGCCACACAAGAATGCGCTTGTGTGCAATCGTTACGAATAGCACGGCTTTTATCACAGTTCCGAGTGGTTTTCGTATTGTTACCCAGTCAACCCTAAAAGGGTGTCTCTTCTACCTCTACGAAGTAGGTACCTTTAAAACGTTGATGGCTAGTCATTTGTTTAAAATATTGCTAAATAATTGTTCGTGTGGGATTACTTTTTAAACTTCACGAAAAACGTAATGACTTTTTTTTTGTTAAATTCACTTCTATGTTGGAATCTGGTTTGAACAAACCGTGAATAGGAGAACAAATGAAAACTTTTTGGTGTCTTGCCTACTTATGAAGTAGGTATCTTATAAACGTTGATGGCCTAATCATTTCTTTAAAATGTTACCAAATTGTTCGTGTGTGATTCGTTTTTAAACATCTCAGTTTAAACGTAAAGTAAAACTGAATGGCGGTTTTGTTTTTCAATCACTTAAGTACCTATTGCAGTTTTTGTTGCACCTTAAAATACTTTGTTTTTTAATTCAAAAAGTTAGGTTATCTGGAAATTTTTTTTTTGTACTTTAGCATCTAATGAAAACTTTTTGGTGTCTTGTCAACTTACGAAGTATCTTTTAAACGTTGATGGACTAGTCGTTTGTTTAAAATATTGCAAAGAAATTATTCGTTAAAGAAAAACCGAATGGCGCTTTTTTATCTCTTATTGCATTATTCGTCTCCCACCTTAAAATACAATTTTTTTTAGTTTTCTTTAGAAAAACTCTTATGTATCCCCAAAGTAATTGTATCATAATGTAATTTCTAATTTTTGCGAGACTAAGTGAAGTCTGACTCTAGTACTCAAAAATTTAAAATTATTTTTAAAAAAACCTTGTACTTTTACATAAACACGACTATTTCCACCATCCTCCCCAATCTCCAAGCCAATGTTTCCAGCACATATCCTATTAGTGTTTTGAGATACGGGAAATGATGTGTTCCAAAGACATAAGTAGACGTGGATGGCGTCGTAAGGAGCTATCGGGAGGCGTCAGTCTGTCATTTGGGAGTTATTAGAGGGCGCCACCGTCGACGTCGCCGGCGCCAATCTGCGCGCATTACCACCCGCGCCCTACAGCTCTGTAGATACAAATTATGATAAGTTGTTCTGTATGTAGCTGTAATATAATTGGATTAAATTAAGTATTGTGGAGCGATGTTGGCCAAACGTATGCTACGAACGTGCGCTTTACAATCTGATGGCGCTCGGTTCGATCCTCGGTCCTGCACTAATGGGCATGTTGACTAATATTTTTTTAAACGCTCATATCTTTGAGATTTATCAGCCAATTTAATTCGTATTTCAGTGTGTGTAATGTATTTAGTTATATTCATCACTACGCCTGTTATCTCTTCTTTTCTTCTTCGCTACATAGTATAAATTAAAGTCGCTTTCCGCTTCTGTCTGCCGCTAACTCCTCCTAAACCACGCAACGGATTTTGATACGGTTTTCACCATCAGTTAGATACATTTTCACCAAAGGTTTATATATATATATATATATAACTAGTGACCCGCCCCGGCTTCGCACGTAAATTACACCCGTGTGAAGCCGGGCGGGCAGGGCGCTAGTTTGTAACAAATTAAATATTAGTAATCATGCCTAATACTTAGCCCTTTAGTACCTAAATAAAATTATGTAACGTTTTGATGCCATCGTTCAAAAAACGGTGAAGGAATACAACAACATTGGGGCTAGTAACATAATAAACATCATTCAAGTAATGACTGGATAAGTAAGGAAAACTTCTGCCTTCTTCACGCCATCTAGTTTTGATGTCGTAATCTCCATACATTAGCGACAAAAGAGAGAAGTAAAAACTGTCATTACAGTCCTGATGACTTGAGAAGTCCGCAAACAAACTAGGACTTTCGGGGGTCCTCCCTTCCCTCGTCTGTCCGTTTAGCGGACATTAAACAGCACTTATCGAGGGGACTCGGCGATCATTTTTGGATTATGACTGCCCCTACAGATAGAGGAATTAATTTGCGAAACTACCGATGTATCTTGGTCCCTGTAATCGGGCCCCTTTGCTTTTATTTTGTTTTTAGTTCAGTAATATCGGGGGTCTGCGTAGTTTGGACTGGTGCTGGACGTTCTTTGAGGGATTATGAACTGTGGTGTGTTTGGAGGGAAGGGGGGTGTTTTGCGTAATTAGTGACGCAAGAGCTCGCCTTGTGATAATGTATTTTGTCGAGATGGGGGCGTTATTTTTGTGTTTATGTGACAGGCGCCTATTACGCTAACGATGTGAATTAAATAAAAACCTTCCTACCTATGTAATACGTTTACGTACCTAGGGATATTCTTCTTAGTCGAACACTCAAGGCCGGTAAGACTAGCCTTGGTTAGTAAGACGGTGGTACGCGGCAAATCTTCAACGTAGTCTTCTGGAGATCACTGATCGTGCATTGCTTCTCCGTTTTACTCGGTTTGTCGTATTTTTCCGTCGCATTAAATACTTTGGATATGATACATTACACTAATACTTACTTGCTCGTATTATAAATGTGAAAGTATCTAACTTTGCAACTAAACGATCAAACGGCAGATTTGAGAGGAAAAATGAGGTCTGTCCTATTGGATCACGTCCCATCTAATCACGCGAATACGTCTCGTCTGTCCATGCGACCTGAGAGGACATTAAAAAAGTCTGATCACGACACGATTTCTTGCCTTACTCTCTTTGAATTAACATTTTATGAACATAATTATTGGATTTACATGAAACATTTACATAAACTCAATATCTCATTGGACATCATGAGAATCGCGTTATCAGATAGAACATACCCAAAAACTGGTTAAACTGGTTAATCTCTGATGAAATCGCAAGGCGGTTTTTTTTTCGTGAATTCTTTTTAATTTCGCCAAAACCTGGCGAATTCCGAATATTAAATGCGGGGTTGTAACAATGCCGTTGTCAGGTGCCTTCGAGCATCATTCAAACGTGTCGGGAAATGGAAAAATCAAAACTCCAACCGTCAGATAACCGCGACGTGACGGACGACAATGGTGAACGCTGCGGGCGAAATTGAAATTTTATATACTTGATTATTTTTTAAATATTTTTAAAGCCAGTATAGGTTCGTTCGCAAGTGGATACGTTCCAATTTATTTTTTCTGTGGTTCTACTTATGGAGTACATTTTTATTCTCGCCTTTTTTCCATTGTCTACGAGTAGCTATACGACCTTATTTGTTTAATCGTTAACCGTTTTCGTTTTGTTTCTCGTACGTTGCGTATTTTGACAGTAATGTTACTGTGCATACGCAATTTTATGTTTGCTTTTACGAAAACTTTAGTCCTATTGTGATACGTTTGAGAATCTGAACTAACTCAAAGCGAATTTCTCGTAGAACATCGCAGATTTAAAAGCTCCGTCAGTCAGTTACGTTTTATATATTTTTTATAGTTTTTCCGCGTGAACATTTTACTAATACTGTGCTTTGCTAATTTACTTGTGATTTTCAAGTTTTCTCGCCATTTTCTTGCTTCATTATTTACTTGCCAAATTTGACTAATATTAGTTGAGTATGGAAAAGATAATAAACAGACAAAAGTACATTGACTTAGTCTTTATAAATTTAGTTTAGATTGTGTTATTCGTAGTTACCAATTTTAACTTGGTCCGACTTTGTATGCTTCCGAAGTTTTGACACATTAACATTTATCTACCGGGCCGAGTGACATTTTTACCGAAACGGAAATAAAGGATATGAGAATTACATAGTAGAAGCCTAGATAAAGTTAATTTTCATACTTTTTCAAAATCTTTCATTCTATGCAGATTTTTTTGCGTGCCCGTTTTTACCAGTTATCCTAAGATTCATCGAGATATATATATCTCTAAATTCTCGATGTACAGGACTCGTACTTTTTTCTGCATAAAAAGTTTATGTGAAAGTGTAAAGTTGAAGTGTAAGCTTGTAGTATATATTTTATTATCATCATGATCCTCATGTTTCATTCAACCTTATTTTTATTTTAAACTTAATTTTTTTTCACACAGGCCACTCTACTATGTTCTTATAATTTTAATGTATCAGACGGCTCGGGCTTCGCTTACCACCAGGCCCGACCTATCTGAGCCAGAAGCACGTCTGCAAGCCACAAGCTTACCTAATTTTATCCATGTCCATCAAGCCGTTACGGAGTGGAATACGGACTAACATACAAACTAGATATACATTTACATACAAACTTTCGCATTTGTAATATCAGTGTAATTAGCTAATTAATGGCGATTTTTATCTTAATAATAAAGTATAACATCTACAGTTGATTGAATCAGGCGTTACTTTGCGGAAGTCCATTTTTAATTTGTATATGTCGAATTTCTAGTGTAATTCCGCTTCTACGTCGTTTCGAGTACAATAAGGATTTTGGTTAACTATTTTCTCTATAGTTAATTGTGATTCTAATTTGAACCTAACCTGAATTTAAATATTAATTTCATAAAAGATCAAAATTAACCTGAAAAGTAATTAAATCTGTAACAAAAAATTCGTTATAACAAACGAACTCGAAACGACGTAGAAACGGAATTACACTAGAAATTCAACATATACAAATTATAACATCTACGCTCATAGCTTTCGGAGTTCGGATGTATCTGTAAATATTTTTCCCTTTTCGGTAAAAGGCACCCGGTATATGTGGGTAGGGTAGTCATTCTACCAAAAGAAAACATTAGGTACGTATTCGACTATTCGTACTCCCCATGCGACGGCGCGTGACCTCACAAACTCACAAAGCTAATGATGTCTACACTGCAGGCGATGATTAATGACACGGTTTAATTCTACTTACGTATGCCTTTACTCGTGCCAGCCGTCTCTGCTGAAAGCTCGTCAATCGATTAAATAATTAGCTACCCAAATTAGTTACACAAATTATTTTTAAATATTTTGTTTAAAAAAAAGCTGACCATAAATACCCTTCGGTCAAGTTTGTCCACTTCCGAACTTGTCCATTTCCATAGTTCCAGCATTATGCTGAGTTGGAACCGATTTGTGGAGGAAAACAATTTGTGTTTTTATTAATTTTCAAAATATGTATTTTTTATTTCCTTAAATAAAAATTTGTGTATTGTCAATGTCTTCTAGACAGAGAGACAATCTCAATACTGATGACGATCACTTTGGATAAAGCATCCTTTCCTAATCCAAAGATAGATAGTAGAGTAGAAACGAAATCTACGCCAAGTAGATTTTGTTTCTACTTTTATTATCTCTCGCTTTCTCTTTCTCTTTCTATTTCTCTTTATATCTCTCTCTCTTTCCCTTTCTCTTTCTTTTTCTCTTTCTCTCCCTCTCTCTTTCCCTTTCCCTTTCTCTCTTTCTCTTTCTCTCTCTTAATTTTAAAAGGTAAACTTTTTTTGCTTTAGTTTAAAAGCCTACTATAGTCTCACATAACGGACATGTCGATAATTGAAAATGAAAAAAAAAACAATAAAATACTGTTTTTTTAAACAATATTATATTTCAATCTTTCATCAAAAAGGCTTTCGGCGTTTGTTGAGTCATTCAAAAATTAAGCGTCATGCAAGTTCCTGAACGATAATATAAAAAAAAAAAAACTTTTTCTTTTATTTATTTTTTACGGCTTTTTTTCATTTCTCATCATCAATTGAACTAGTATTACAGTTTATATTCAATTAAGCAAGTTAATATCGTTCCATTATCATAATTAGTATTAACTGCTGAGTAAAATGGCTTCATTAATCTTATGACAAAGCGTATCTAATGAAAACTACATTAATTCATACTGCCAAGTCTATTAACTGATGTTTACTTGTCATGGCTAGTCCATTGTATTTAAAACATGTCATTTGGAGTAAGTCATCTATATATTATGTATAGTATAATCTTTATTAGATTATGTTACACGGGAATTACTCACGTAAGCGACATTAACACGTATAAAAAAGTTACCTATAACCCCACCAACCGGGTGACGAATAGTCTAAATAACATCCTAAAGACATTGCCGGATGACTTGTATAATAGGTTGCGCCCTTTAAATCCTACAACGCCAAAAATCTACGGGTTGCCGAAGATTCATAAACCAGATTGGCCTCTTCGTCCCATTGTTAGTCAGATAGACTCACCGACATATAAAACCGCACGTTTTCTGTCAGACATGCTACTCCCTTTTACGGGTAAAACATCTAGCTATGTGAAAGACTCATCACATTTTATACAGTTGCTAGAGGAGGTGCAATTGACAGATAATGAGGAAATGGTGAGTTTCGATGTCGTTTCGTTGTTCACGAATATACCGATAGAGGACACTATCAACATTATATCTGATTTATTAGAATGCATTCCCATACCTATCGAGTATATAGAGTTGATACGATACACACTGACTAGTGGATATTTTGTGTGGAAAGGGGATTTCTACCTACAGGTTGACGGCGTTGCGATGGGCTCTCCTATAGCTCCAGTGGTAGCCAACATATTTATGGAGTGGTTCGAAGAGTATGCACTACTGAACACTTCCTATAAACCGAGACACTGGTGGCGATATGTGGACGACGTGTTTGCTATTATACGTAGAGATAAGATAGATCTGTTTTTGGACCACTTGAATAGCATCCACCCGAGAATCGCTTTAACAGTGGAACGTGAAAAGGATAGAGCTCTAGCTTTCCTTGATGTGGTGGTGAAACGTGACTCGAATGGCCGACTGTCTCACGCGGTATACCGTAAACCAACGCACACGGATAGATATCTCAGAGCCGATTCACACCATCACCCAGCACATTTAGCATCAGTACCACGGACACTTATTAACAGAGCGTTGAAACTCTGCGATTACGAATACCTGGATACTGAGCTGGACCATATCAGAGGTGTGCTGAATAGCAATGGTTATAGTTGGAAGCAGAGCTGGCGTATTGCAAACGCGACGACCGGGACACGTCGGACATCGGTAGAGAGAGCAACAGCGTTTTTGCCGTATGTTAAAGGAGTGACGGACAGTATCGGAAACTTGTTACGCCGGAGGTACAGCATCAAGACGATCTTCCGCCCTATAGGGCAACTGAGACAGCTGCTCCGCTCTCCAAAAGATAGAGACCCTTTGGGGGTTCCCGGTGTGTATATGATCCCCTGCGATTGCGGTAAATGTTACGTCGGCGAAACAAAGAGGAACGTGTCCACGAGGCTCACGGAGCATATACGTTCCATGAAAAAGCTCGACACCAACGGTTCCGCGGTGGCAGAACATTCTCTGGGCTCCGGCGCACAGCATTATATCAGGTTCGACAGAGCGAAAGTGCTGGCACGGGAGAAATTCTTTGTGCCCCGGAAAGTCAGAGAAGCCATCGAGATCAGTCGACGTCCAACCTTCAATAGGGATGGAGGATGGAACCTGCCACCGACTTGGAAGCCGTGCCTTCATGGAGCTCGTGTGAGTGACCGTGAGATTGGTGGCGACGTGGTGAGCTCCGCGTGCTGGAGTATTCCCGACACACAGGAAGATTCGAGTGAGGAAGAGCTCCAGTGTGCGCCGGCGCAACATATTTCTCTACGCACCCCCACCCCCGCACCCGACAAGCAGCCGGTGTCATCACGTGCGCGCCGCGCGGCGGCCCGTAGTGCAAAGCGAGACGCAGCCGCGCGCGCGCATTCACCTTGAAAAAGGCCGTCTAATGCGGTTGAAACTATAGTCGGAGTAACCGGCTTAATCTTACGTGAGTAATTCCCGTGTAACATAAATAAAATGTGTGAAAACCACGTCAGTTTCAATAATAAAATTTATTAGATTAGTTTAGTTTTATATTTTATTACTAGTTTATATGTATCTTTATTATAATTATGTTACACCATTTATATAACTCAAAAATGGCTTGACCGATTTTCATGATCTTTGATTTGTTGGATTCTTCTCCGCCCCGAATAGCAGAATAAGTATTAAAATATAGGAAACTTTACGGTGAAAAAAAGATTTTATTTTTATTTTATTTATTTATTTTCCCCTTGTAAGCGTACTATAACTATGTAAAAAAACCTTGTGCCAATATTAACCTGAAGCTGAGAAAATTCATTTTCCCATACATTTTATATGGAACGGCAAGAATTGAAGTCTTATAAATTGACATATTACATCAGACAAAAAAACCTAACTCAAAGGGCTGTCCCTACCAAGGAGGTTCCTTCAAGGAAGTAGGTATATAACGCGTGTAAAATCACGGGGTACAGCCAGTTTATTAATAAAACTCGAATTAATTTAAATTTAGGTAATGCCAGATATCAAGCGCTTACCCTTACGCAAAAAGTGAAAACGTTTTCCTATCGCTATGTAAAGATACTGAGAAAATACGAAAAATGGGAAAATTGCGCGTGTAAGCAACATCGCAGACATAAACAAAATACCGCTAGTAAATAACTTCAATGCACTCCTTGCTACCAACGCTGATTGTGATATTATTTGTGACAGTTGGAAAACTGTAACGAAAGTTTTTTTTTTAGGTACTTATTGTGAAAATTTAACTGATCAATGGGACAGGGGCAAAAACGCCGATGACTATAATGACAATTTGTATGACATACTAATTTTACGTTGACATATTTTTACAGCAATTTGTTGTATTTATTATATTAGTAATTTTATGATATTATTCCTATTTTTACTAGGAAATCTATTTTAGTTTACCAGTATGCGAGATAAATGTTGGTGGAATTTGTACGTTTTTATTCTCAATAAATAATTTGAATTAGAATAATTTGAGTAACAAATAAACCTAGCCACTCGTCTCGTCTGTGCATTTAATTTGGTAAATTTAATTTATCATTTTGCATTCGAACCGCAGATGTTCAATGAGATCGTTTAATTAAAATGAGAAGTGGTTTTCAATTGATTTTGATGATACCCGTCGAGTGGAATAGTGGATGGCGTTACTGCGTTGTTTTGTCAGTTTTGTTATCTGACTCCAGCAAAAGGAGATAATTCGTCATTTGAAAGGTGTAATTTCGTAGCTTTTCTATTTTTCCGCGCTTACTTAAAAACTTAACTTTTATTCATTTTATCAAGTTATTTCAAAATTAACCTTGACTGCACAATGATCAAGTTTTAGGTCACTGAAGTCTTCGAGGGAGTTCCGATTGAGTTAATTCGTGCGTTTTGTACATGCGCCAAAAAATGTATCGCTCTACATCGCTTTTTGCGCACTATACCCAATGGAGATTTTCCTCAAACTTTATCATGAAGCGAAACCTATCAAGTAAATTCCGTAAATTCAATTAGATATCAATAAACTCTAGAAACTATCACCTTGGTTTCATATTGGTCTTTGTTGCAACTGAAGGAAAAATCAGTAAAACAATCTTCTGAACTTTCTGTTCGCAGAGCCTATTATATGCAATGCTCTTCATGCCATTGCGATTATGCAAAGCTTATTTATTGTATTGGCCGAGCCAATAAAAGAAGAACTGTCCCCCAAAGCAACCGTCAAAAACAAAATTAAAAAACCTCAGCCCAATTACATTTCCCAATCAGAAAGGGCACCTGTAAAAGCACTGTCCAAATTAAACGCATACGACCCTTCCCCTACGCCACTATATCAACGCCTGGGCTATTGTTTCAGACAGACAGACGTACAAACAGATATCTTTGTATTTCTAATGAAAACCTCTAAAAACACGACCAAATCCAACTTTGCGCGTTCACATTAAGCCTTAGAATTATACGCAATTTCGCAGCTTCGACTGAAATCGTGGTAAAACGCTAATATATTTACAATTCGTACAACGCTTCCAGTCTTTTACTGATAGTGTCAATTATTAATTGAGCTTTATGTGTATTTGCAGAGGTTTAAGGTGATAGATCATTATATACTGGTTTGTCTGCTACTAAGGGTAGCTTAATTAAGAGCGTGAATGATGCGCTCTTTTTAAAGTTTTTTACTTTTTTCATGGTCTCGATGACACGCGTGTTTGTGATGGAGGATAAGAGGAAAAAGAACGGAATACTTTCCTGGTGTTGGCTCTCATGAGTTTTATTTATAAACACGTGTTTTTTAACTCTGTGCACTCACGAGTCGTTTTTTTTTCCTTTTTCTTATAGCATATAAGTAAAAAAAATGTTTGGCCTTCAATCTAAAACTACATTAATTGGGTGCTTTGTTTGAATTATATTATGGCATAAATATTATATACTGCTTAGTCTTCTTGATGACGAGAAATGTCACGTCCAAAAACGGAACAAACTAAAATTATTATTTAAGCCTATAAAGGCTGAGTCGTCGTTTTTGAATACGATCGTATGAATAGGTACTAAGGTAAATGGTCACAAGTCAAGTAATTAATTCCTTAATTCCAGTCATCAGCGGCCCACTACCAAAGTCAACTGTCAACGCTGACAGCTGAAAACGAGCGGCTCCGCGGACAACTGTCAGCGCTGACCGTCGGCCTGGGAGGCGAGCATGAGAAGCGGCTCGACGATGTCGCCCAGCAGGTGGTGCGAGCGCTGCTCACGCAGAAGGTACTGACTATTGTTAGTGTCAGTTAGATTTCAACGCTGACAGCACAGAACGAGCGCTGCGCTGTCAGCGCTGATTGTCAGTCTTGCAGGCAAACATGAGAAGAGGCTCGACGATATCAAGCTCAAGGTTAGCTATTATAGTAGATAGAGTCTCCCCATCGGTCATCGGTTCTTCGTGCGATGTGGCCTGCCCATTGCTAATTCAACTTACAAATTTAAATGGCTATGTCAGTGACTGTTTCTTCGGCGAATATCCACGTTTCGGATTCCATCGCGGCAAAAAAACTCCGAGCATAGCTCTCTCCATTGCCAGCTGTGCGATAACAGATGGGGGAAAAGGTTCTTGAAAGGAGACCACGAACCGGAATACGCAGCATAGGTAGGCCTCACTGGGTGGGCCGACGACATTGTGAGTCGCAGGCATCCAGTGAATGCAGATGGCAGGCTGTCGTTTACTGTGGAGTTCTAAGAGGGAGGCCTATCTTCAGCAGTGGACGTCTTCTGGCTGATGATGATATAGTGTCTGTCAGCATTGACCGACGCCGTGCGCCTCGAAAGTGACCATCGTACATCAAAATTGTTATCAGTCAGTCATAGAATTTCTAAATCGTTTGAGAGTCACTCTGCGACCATTTAGATTTTTGAGAACATTGCACAATCCATTTAGAAAATTCTTATTTTCTGTAGCTGAAAATAAAACGAAACATCTTAATCGATAAAAATGTGTCCCAACAAACTCTGTGGTGGCGGCAAAACGGGGTTTAACAGCGCCCTAAATCAAAACGCTGTGACAAAATTACAAAATATTGCCGCTACTCTCCCGGTTCGCCGCATTCCCGCATGGCACAGACTAAATATTCCTTTCAAATCCACACTGGCCACCAATAAAAAACTCTCAAATGTCCGTCTGTAGCTCTTAATCCGAACTGGCATTAAGATGCATCCCGGAAATTGTTTTCTCATAATTATAGCGGTACCATTTCCCGCGCTCTCGGATTATGCGGCGCTACATTCGCACATAAATCGCACGAAATGGGACATTTCGGCCTTAGCTGGCACCGTAATAATTTTCGGAAGCTCTGGCCCACTATAATCTGGGCATAATCTGGCCGATAACGCGAGTGTTTGCGTTCAAATCCTAGTTTTGAGCCGCCATGTTGTTTCAGTTTTGGCGCGAAATCACGCAAAGTTATCCCATTTTATATCTTCAAAAATGTTGACCTGCGCGAGCGAGATAAACAACGCACGAAACATAGACAAATAGTCACAGAATAGAGAAGGCTTTTTTTTTCTTTTCTGTGCTCATGGTTATGTATTTTGGCTACTTTGCTAGAGTCAAGCCAGAGTACTAAAATTTGCTAAAAGCTGGGGAATTTTTTTTTTAATAAGGCCCGAAACTAAATCCATTTTGTTTATAGTCATAGTCAGCTATCCTACTCTATAAACGCAATCACATAACCAGTAAACAAGTCAAAACATAGCAAATATCGTACACCTGCCACACCTATCTGAAATTCACATAAGCATCCACGGGTAATATTAAAGCAATTAATGTCAATCAATACATTTGACGCTCATCTCTCTCAAGCCGTGTACTACGGGGGGTTTCAAACTTCAAAACACGAGCATTTGTGAGCTTATATAGAACACAACAGTATGGATAAGTGACTTAAATTTCATGCCCATTTTTCTATCGGACTGTCAGAGCGGGCACGAAAAATTTACATTGTTTTATGGTTGATATTACGAAAACCCGTACGAAGCGCTATGATTCCACATTTATTGTGCGAACTGCTAGTCTGTGGAATTCTCTGCCTGAATCCCCGTCAGTTACAATCTGGGTGTCTTCAAGTCGAGAGTGAATTGCTTTCTTCTAGGCAAGCGTGCTCCATCGTAAACCGCATCGTCGCTCAACATCAGGCGAGATGGCGGTCAAGCGCAAGCCTATCTGTTATACAAAACAAACAACTTCCATGTCAACACATTTTTGGAGTCCTGCAGCAATCCGTGCAGGACTTATGTCAGAGGAAGACTTATGTCATAGCAGGATTTATCGTTTGCAATTTTTTTTATCGCGAATATGTCTGCGTTTACCACCAACTCGCCTGTTGGTAAGCGACGATGTGGTCGATGATGCACGCAGACTTTGAAGACTTAGATACCTATTCACTGGCCCAGATTATATCTCTCAGGAAACAAGGAAGCTGACCCCCCTATATAGGATTTATGACCCCAATCTTGGAGTATCCTCAGTTTGTTACCACAAAAACATCAGAATATTAATTATTGTCTCCTCATTATCAACTTACATATTGAACCTAACTACTTTAGACGACATAATGAGATTCACCAACATGCAGTGGGCCATGGTGTATTAGTGCCCTCTCTCTATGAGAAGACCTGCGTTCCAGTAGTAAGAACATAATAGGCTAAAATGATGATAACCTAACTACCTTACTATTGTTGCCTACCTTAATTTAATAGTGTTAACACACGAGACGTACATGGTTAACCTCGCAAACAACCTGGTAAACATGGTACCTCGTGTGTTAACACTATTATATGAGTCACACCCAATTTCTGAAAAGCTGAACACAATAGCTAACTAACACATTGATAAATATCATGACAACTGACGTGATTGGTTGAACTAACACAACAGTCAATCAAGTCACTTGACATAAGTTTTGACAATAGATTTACAACAGGCTTACAGAAACTGGGTGTTAGTCAGAAGCGCCACTACATAGGTATCTCCATGTCTGGAAACCCGATCTCCTCAACATCCATACTTCACATATATCCATTCTGCTAAGGACGTCATAAGACGCCATGTGTGTGAGATCACGGCAAATTATCTCAAGTAATTAGAGAGTACACAGGGCGCCGAACGATGAAAGATCATCCTTTATGAGGGGGTTATTGGAAGACGGCGATGAGTAATTTGATCGAGTGTCTTAATGAGCGTGTATGAAATTATGCAGGGAGATAATATATGTAGGTACGTACCTACAGATCGTACCTATATATATTTAGATACGATCAGACAAACAAGGGAGATATGGTAAGTTTGCGAAGTGGGCAAGCGTAAACGTATCTGGTCTGAATCAGGCTTTAGACCGCCTCGACGCAGCATTTTTGCCTTTAGACGAACTCACCCTGCAGATGACTTTGTCACCCTTTTTTCCATGTGGACTGTTAGTTCATTGGTATCACTGCAAGTTACTTAGTAAGTATGCGTAAAAAACTAGTAAGTTTGTCAACTTAGAGTTTTTGCGATCTAGCGGTATGGTAAAAGTGGCTGAAACCTGGAGACATTTACGAAAACATGAACGAAAATTGTTCTGAGGCATATCTCACTTGTTTGTCTGATTTAAGTACCTACCCATCTAAACAAGTAAGGGTGGGTAAAGAGTACCTACATTTTTATTATGAAGTCAAGGTAAACAACAACATCCTCATAAGTAAGAAAGTTGGGAGGAAGGCGGCGTGCTGTGCTAAGGTCACATCAAAATGGTTAAAAAAATAAAAATAGTTGACAATCTTTTTTGACCACCTGATAATGGACCAAATATCTGAACATTTCACATCACACGCTTTAATGCAAAAGTAACTCTGTGTGCCTTTTTTCATTCTTTTTTACATTTAAACGCGTAAATAGCAGAAACGTTGTTGATAAAATTTACTAAGGGCATAGCATGCATCGTGAGGTTAAACCTACCTCTTATGAGATAGGTACTCCTTGCCTCGGAGATGAAAAAAAGGAAGGAGGTAAACTTCGGGACGCAGCTTAGAAAGTAACCCACTGAAGTTTGTCAAACATTTGTTTCATAGGCATTATTGTAAAATATTCAACTTTCTTTAACCAAATCCTCGACGAAAAAGCACTTGAGTGCTGTGCTATGTTCATTAAATTAAATTTGCGCCAAATTAAATTAAAAATTATCCCCGCAAACTTGGGTATCTTTTAATAAACACGTCGACAACGTTGGATGTTTCGCATCGATTCGAGGAGCTCTTAAAAGTTGGCAGCATCAAGTTTTTCGTGGGCCAAACTGAGCGAGTGCTGCCATATTTACCCCCTTATAATTACGGCCCGTCAATTACCTCGGATGAATTTAATTTATCTAATGAAGCATAATTAAAATGTACGCGAGCTTCTAAACTCTCGGGAAACGAGATTCAAATAGATAGGGAAAGTTTTTGAGACAATGTTGCGAGATTTTAAAAGATGTTTGTTAATTATGGTGGATGAAGCTTTAGCTAAATTTACATTTCAAAAGGTTGAATCCCCTTTACCTATCATTAGAGTCGTGCAATCGGAGAAAGCCAATTTATCTTCCAAAGCTAATCAAAACTAAACGATATTTTTGCCACAAATGCAATTTAAATAAAATGACTGCCACCATCTGTGACCCTGAAGATGAAGATGAAGGAAGGTGATGTGATTATATTTATTTAACAGCTAGGTATAAAATTATCTCATAATTTCAGTTCAGTAGTTCGAAGTATGCTGAAACTCGTGAAAACAGACTTCACCATCATGTGAATGTCGACAACATCCAGCTTTTCGACCATTTTAAACATTGTTATTGTTAGAAGACTGTTTGATACCTTTTCATGACTAAACTAACTCCGGCAAGACAATGATTACTTTTGAAGGAGCGTGCCTTTATAACAAACTACCCTCGGAAATTAAAAATACTAATTCGTTCAACACATTTAAAAAGTGAGCTAGTATATTATCACAACATAAAATGAAAGCAAATGTTTTAGACGGATAATTAGATGGATTTGTGCTCTATGCTATATCATCATCATCGTCATCATCAACCATTCTCCACCCACTGCTGGGTATAGGTCTCCTCTTCAGCGCGCCATCTTTTCCGGTCCTGTGCTAGTCTTGTCCACTGCTTTCCTGCTGTCCTAACGATGTCGTCTATGCTATATATTATTATTTAATTCTACATGTTGTAACGTTAATTTAATTTATTTAGTTGTTTTTGCGACGATGAACTGTATACATTTATTGTTAGCAGTGTTCTCATGGAAGTGAGATAACATCTTATATGAGAATAAATGTCTAAACCTAAACTGCTAAACTAGTTGCACCAAAAACAATGTGTACTATGAAAATCGACGTAAAGGGAAATTGCCAAAAAATCTATAATCAAGCGGGGCAGTTTTATCTTTTTCCATGTCATAACCATTTCTTATCTGTGCATTTCCAGAGTGTGCGTGAGGAGCTAGGATGTGCGCGAGCCCGTGTCCGCGAGCTCGAGGCCCAGAATCGGGCTCTGAGCACGTTACTGGTGCGACAACTCCGACCACAGCAGCGACCTTCTCCTGCCACGCCGCACACGCCTCTGACGCCGCACACACCTGGCAACTTGCAAGGTATTGTATAACTATAGATGTACCCCGACATTGCACCTCTAGAATCGTGCGAGCAGTAGGTATATAAACTTGCAAAGTAAGTAAGAGACTCAGAACCGTGCTCTATGCACAATTACAGCAACAACTGGAAATAGACATTCTGTTTGGAAAATGTATATGTTGAGGTCATCCAAGAAAGTACCAGACCTGGTGCTCCTCTCTGTTTTAGACTCGTCTGTATAAATCGCCACTTGACTCACTTTCTACCACCATTCCCTCTTCATACCTGAGCGGCTTATCATACACTGAGAGCATCATTGGATTGCAATCCGCATTGTCATCTAGTATGGTAGAGTGTGTTGCTTATCCAGTGCTCTAAGCCTGTAAGAGGAGTATTAACAAGGACTTGTCATGCAAAAAACTGCAGCCCGTTGCATATAGCTGGCATATCTGCAAGGTTGATGACCATCTGCGAAGATACTACTAACTTTGTGACTTTAACTGGCCCAGCATCATGTTCTGAATACTGAATACCGCTATTTTGAATATACAACACAAGCTTTCAAAATTCACTTATCGTGATATCTGTTTCAAATGATACTTGATATCCAGTTTAAGCAAAATGGGTTCATTACCATGCAATGCTATACTACCGTGTGCCGTGCTATCCTGCTTACACTAACTTACTCGCACCATTGAGCAAATAGGATGGCAGACCGGCAGATGAACACCATTGTTCCATTATGCGATAACGCCGTAACAACGTACTTTGTCCTGATCAAGCACTTTTATCAATTTCCAGTGCACTTAGTAGACGTTGGTTCGTGCGGCTCTCTCGTCTCGTTCCGGGACTCCCCTCCGCCTTCACACCCAGCGCCCCAGCCTCACCCCCTCAGCCAGGACGACAAGAGGCGGCATCAGATCCTGGCTGACATCTGGACTGAACTCAAGGTAAGTCACATGGTAAGGACGTCAAAACGTACCAAAAACCCGTACGAAGCGCTTCGATTCCACTTTTATTATGAGATCTGCTAGTCTATGGAATGCGCTGCCTGAATGGGTGTTCCCCGATAGTTACAATCTGGGTGTCTTCAAATCACGAGAGAATCGGTTTCTTCTAGACAAGCGTACTCCACCGTAGACAACATAAAAAAAAACAAGAACATAAATGATTAGGGGGCGTTGACATTGAAGCAGAGTGGAGCTCTGAAAAGATTTTTCCATCGAAGTGGAGACGAGCAGAACTGTGTAGTGAAGACGAGCGGGTTTGCGTAGCCAAATTCAGCGGAAACAAGCAAGACTTGTGTAGGAGAGTCGATCGAAGCCAGTCACTTTCTCCGCACCGCTATACTCTGTACCATTATACTATGTTCCTCTTCGCCACGCTAATGCATTTGCCATACAATTTCATAAAATTCTTTGATGAACTCCACATCTCGTCTCTGCTCAGCTTCAATGGAAATAGGCATAGCGGAGACGAGATGTCGAGTTCAACCAGTGTGATTTGATAATTCCAGCATGTTGACTCTCTACTCTTCTCTCATCTTTTCCTCTGTGAAAACGCACCCTTAAGCTGGTTTTCATCATCATCGTATCTTAACTCGT
The DNA here is from genome assembly GCA_932305915.1 of Agriopis marginaria. Classification (NCBI taxonomy): domain Eukaryota; kingdom Metazoa; phylum Arthropoda; class Insecta; order Lepidoptera; family Geometridae; genus Agriopis; species Agriopis marginaria. Next base: position 3,201,297 of record OW029919.1, read on the forward strand.
CAGCCTATCTTAATTCACTGCTGGGCATAAGCCTCTCCCGGTTCTTCGGCTTTCCGATATATAGTCACTCCATCGAGTCTCAGACCATTCTATGCTTTTGCTGATTATTGACCTTGGAGGTCATGAATCAGAACTACAACACAACTCTAGGACACGTATACTCCCAACGGTTATCAATTCTGTGACCAACATTATCTATTCGCCCGTACCATAACCACGAAGTAACAACTTTTTCTCTCAAACAAACAATAAAGGTATTGAAAAGTCATTCTCACAATGTCAGTTTCATGTTTTTTCCAGGGTCTGGAAGTGACTCCAGCGAACTTGGCTCGTGCGTTGTCCGCTGTCGACCCCATACTGTGGGCGGCGCCGGCACGCCCGGCAACCCTCAGCATCAACATGCCGCAACCTTGCACCGACCCTGTCAGAGGTAGTAAACGAATAAAAATATTTTGGCCCTTCATATATTTTGTACTGTCATCTGTCCCAAGTTCATTCTAAACGCCACAAATGCATCCTCTTTAATTAATTGTAATTTTTAACTAAAGGTGGCCTTCCCAATTTCCAGGTGAAAGTGTAGAAAAAGTAACAGAAGAGGAAAGCGGCGAAGCTTGCGAGGCGGGTGCTGAATCTCCTGAAAGTGGTGCCAAAGACGAAGGTTACTCCACGATGTCCAGTGACGTCCAAGCCGACGCATCTCGTCAGAGCGACCACGCAGCTGATCGAGCCCTACCCGATCTCAACGAAGCTTCAGACGAAACTGATAATCAAACCATCGTCTCCATCAACCCTAGAGAATCTCGGAGACATGCCAGACTTCTAGCCGAAGCGGATTACATGTACTTTCCAATTGGAGTAGCATTTGCTGGAGTTAGAGGCAGCTACCCTCCTTCAAGACCCATCCTACCATTCCAACATGTCGTTCGAAGCTTCTCAGACTCTCATCTATGTTTGAAACTCCTAGCGGGAACAACATGTCCGAGCAGCTGTCTAGACAGCCCAACCCCTAGCTCAGGAGTTCTAGTCTTAGATCTGAAACCAGCCCCAGAAAGACCATTAAGAAGACCAGCAATAGCGTCCACAACGAGCTCAGAAAGAGTGTCCTGGGGAAGTACCTTAGACGATCGTGGTGAGGGATCTCAGTATGATGTAGATTATATCCAGCATTGGTTAGAATTAGACGATGCAAGATCAGCATTGCAGCAAAGACATCGAGATTTAGCCGACTTAGAATACGATAGAGCGGAGCTAGAGGATTGGAGTCTATCTTTATCATGCGAAGATTTGGGGGACAGACAGTCCCCTTTTGCTGAAATAACGACACCTGGTCAGATATCATTGTCAACACTGCCTAGTATTAGAGAAGATGACGCTTTAGAATTAGAAGAAGATGTAGGAGACTGTCTATGGAATGACTGTGGATTCGCTAATGTGGAGATTGAAGAGTGTAGAATAGATGAACTAGAATCTTCCGAAAAGCGGTGGGAATGTACGGGTACAAATTCTCCTGGCGGTTCGTGGTCCAGTGCATCAGATGCACCCGACAAAAGATCGAATACAGCGATGAGTGAGGACGGAGATTGCGCTGTTGGCTTGGATTTTACGAGGGATTTCTATCGACTTGTCAAATATGAGAGCACAAAAAGCTTAGCTTCAAATTCTTCTAGAGGAATGCCTCAGGATGCAGGCAATCATTTGAGGATTCACGACGTCCAAGCCATGGCTTTACAAGATCGTGAGCATGCACTTCAAAATGTTTTACATTTTATTGCGGAGCAACAGAAATACTGTCGAGATAGAGAAGAGTCTGATTCTACGTCGTCGCGGCCTGTGTCTGAAATACGAGAATTGCCACCGCCATACGCCACGGCAGATTTCGACGATGACTCCGTTGGACCTCGCAGTGAAGTTTCCGAAGATAGACAACGTCCAGATTCATTTGGAAGTTTCTCAGAAAACGATTCGTCGGATGTGATTTCCGACCGACCTAGAGTTGCGTTTGACAGTCTATCCGAGCCAAGATCTACACCGAGATTCATTGAACGCGAGGACCCTTACGTCGAGTCTGAAGGTTACTACGACGATACACGAGTAGAGAACGCTGAAAACGAAATAGATGAGCATCATTTGATAAAAGTCCAAAGAAAGAACGAGATAAACAGAATCATAGACGCGACCAGCTCGACTGAAGATGAACCTTGCCAAACTAAAGAAGAGAGGCCCGATATAGAATGCAGTCGCCTCGATTCTGCTTTGAAGGAAAACACTGTAAATATAATGCTCAATAAAGTTCCAAACGAGAGGGTAGAAGACGAAACTTTATCACTTTCGAAATCTTCGAGTTTTCCATTTACAACTGGCGATGCAGAAATGTCCTTGGTTGAGGAAGTGTTAAGTGCTTGCAGGCGAAGTTCAGGGGCCTTAGTAACCGTCCCTGAAGAGGAGGAGGGTTCTTCCCCCGAAACGAGCTCCCCTCAAATGACTGAATCAAATACTACGAGTACTTCTACAGCTGAAACTGTGATAGTAAGTAATAAGAATGACCTCAAGTCTAAGAGTGACAAGAGTCGCATTCCGAAGTTGCTGGGAGGGAAAAGGCCTCCGTCGTCGCCGAATAAAGTGCGGTCGAAGATTCCTGTGTCGGAAAGGCTTCGAGTGCCGACCACGTTGCCGACTTCGAATGAACCAATTATTGTGAAGCAAGAACATAAGTTGAGCTTCCATGAGGCCGCAACTTCCAAAGATGTCATCGAGGAACTCAATAGGTGAGTAAAAGCTTTTATGCTATGGAGGTCTTTCAAGACGAGTTACGATAATAAGCCTCACACTTGCCTTGGCATCCTGATTAATTCATATTATATCCATTGATGTCCCTTACAATTCTGTTCTTCAAACTGAAAAACAGTCGTTTTATATACTGATATAGTGGTAAACCCTGCAGCAGAAAGTGTTTTCAATTTTGTTTAATCATCACGAATAATATGGATTCTCGCAAAAGACCAACCCTCAACTAGTAAATTTAACCTGAGTAAGAAATGCTTCCATACCAGCTTTGAAAGCAATCTCGAAATCATGCTTAGGTATATTGAGAAAGTGTATTTGTTTGCTCCTCCTTTATGCAGCAACAGAGCAACAGACTGACGTAATTTTTTGCATAGGATTTATCTCGGAAAATGTACGGTTCCTAAGGGAATGACTACAGCGAGAAAGCGCTAGAGGCCACTTATAGTTATTAATCATAATTTATTGCAAACACAAATAGGAGCAAAACATTGTGGCGTTTGCCTTTTGCGTTAGTTGAAAACTGTGTTGCAAAAGACAGTGTCTTCCAAGGGTGTGGTGGTATATTTTACGATTATTATTATTTTAAAACTGATTATATGTATTATGTTATTTTTGCTTTTTTATAATATAAAAACGTGATATTGTATTTGCAGGATGATTCGTCAAAGCGAAGGTGCAGCAGGTACCGAGGTGAAGGTGGAAGATGTAGCGAAGAGCAACGGGCATAAGGACAACGCACTCTGGGCGCCCACTGGATGGGTGCACGTTGAGAAGGACATAGACTTCAGCGATCCCAAGGTAACAAAACAAATAACATTTCACACTCGCTAGAATTCCGTGTCAAATATACCGTGTAACAAAGACAGATAATTATTCAAATTCACCAATCGCATCTGCAAATTCGGCAATCGAACCTGAGACCTCTAGCTCATAAAACAGTTGCGCTACCTCTGAGCCGTACCAGTCGTCAGACTTAACCCATCGTGGATAAGAGTTTCTCTACAGCCGAAAGCAACCATAAATTGCTTTTGATTGATCGATGGTTTTAGTGCTGAGATGTACTTTTCTAAGGTTCTAATATCGATAAATTCACCTTAACGATACCCACAACACTTTATGCTTAGTGCTAATGGCATTGGAAGATGCTTAGTAGACTCGCGCTAAGCAAAAAGTGGTGCAGCTCGCCACAGGCGACGCGCAGCACTCGTGCGAATTTACTGGCGTATTGTCTGCAACGGGCTTAAGTGGTGTCTTGATATACTTCCAGGCGCGAGCCAACCTGCTAGACGTGATGCTAGCGTCCAGCGACTCATCACCATCATCGTGCAGCTCGTCGCCTGCTGAGCCCCCGCCCCCCGCACCTGCGCCTGCGCCGCCCTACTCGCGCCTGCACCGCCTGCACCGCTCCCGGAGGCAGAAGACTGGTAATTGTCGGGGAGATCTTGAAAAAATGTGGGGCCACATCAGGCAGTTTCGGGGAAATCTGTAGTGCTGGGGGAAGTTTTGAGTAGACGTCGGGCACAACAGGAATCTCGAGGGTAAATGTCGGGGACATCCATTAATCACGTGAGGCTTGAAAAGGGGTTTAGCAAAAATCACGAAATATCACAATCAATACACAAACAATAGTCTTAAGCCTCACCAAGGTTGGAGGTTTAATAAATGCAAAAAAAAACATCACGTGATTAATGGACGGCACCTAAGACATCGATACCTTCGTATTTCGATCGGAGAAATCTATAAATAGGTATCAGATAAAATATCAAGGACATGTCTAGGACAAATTTCGGAGACGTTCGGAGTAACAATTTGGAGTAAATAACTGGGGTAACGTTGGGGTAACTGCTGAGCCCAATTACCCCAAGGTTATTCTACTTTAACCCACCTAGGCAGTGTTTCTTAATTATCTTATTTGTCCTGTGTGTTATGGTGTATATGTAACGCCGACAGGAGAGCCGGCTCCTCGACTCTACTGTAGGCGTTTGGCCTAATTTGGGAATGGGTAGAGGTTCTCCGTCACCTCTCATGAAGCACTCATTTGGGTTCACTAATAATTTGTCAAAGCTTTTGGTGGTCTTATTTTCTCATTTTACTTTTCCTTAACTTATGTGTTAACACAATCACAAATCTTTTAAGAAATAAAATTAAAAAACTTAATATGTGCCTATTCATCATTAATGTCCTATAAGTATAAACTATAAACCATTATCCTATGGAAGACTCATTTAGAAATGATTTCTATGAAAATAACAAAAAAAAAACAATATTTTTAAGATTTGTGACTATGGTGTTGTTAAGTCCTAGCCGTTAGCCATGTCACAGAAGATATAATAGGCCATGTTGCTGATTTTTTTTTAAATTTTAAATTGCAATCAAAAAATATTTTTGCTAGTTTCTTTTTTATTTTGTGCGGTTGTATGGGCCATACGCCTAGGACTTTTTGTTACTAAATCTGTGTCATTTCATGTTTGTCTGTCTCACGTGCAGCCACGTCACTCGTTTCCGCTCTCACTCACTCGCACCATCTCACTCTCTCGCCTCATCTAGCGAGTAGATGTCATAAAACACACATCGCTCCCAAACCTGTGGTGAGGAACCGAAAACTATCGATAATTTCTAAAGTTGAAGTTATGGATAGAACTGTCTTAGTTAATCAATGCTGCCAATGTGGATTTCATGCGTCATGTCATTAATTAATTAAAATAAATAGGTCCATTATCAACACCAAACTTAGTAACGATAAAGCTTGATTCTTTACACCAGACCTTATTTAGGACAAAAAATTATACAGAACGGTACTACACTGAAAGTGGGTTTCAATTTCGACCAAAATAAAATAAATGGACGGAAAGAAAAGAAGAAGCGCATTTTTGAAGTTTAAAAAATGAGCGCCGGCGCTCACTTGGTGTCAGTCGGTCTCTAGCTGTAGGAAGTGCGACACGCGTCTACTGTTACTTGATAACGAAACATCTGACAAAATTATGCCTTCGTGTACTTTCCCGAAGTGTAAATACACATCAAAACACCGCTATTTTTGTAACAAATGTACTGTACATGGTTATAATAATTAGGTGTTGAAGTATATGTCCGACGGTTTTGACTCGTTTTTACTGAGTAAGTTCAATGGTAATGGCCCGTCCATTAATTTTATTTTGGTCGAAGGGTTGCAAAAAATTATTGATGTTCCAGAAATCTCGAGTGAGAATGACATTTTCAGTGGAACGGCTGTTATTTTTGCTATTTCGGGGTGGTCTTATAGTAAAAGTTGTTCATAATGATGAGTACAATGACCTCCTTTTAGCTTAGTACATCATTTTAGTAATATTTATGATCATATACAGCAGAATTTTCAATGTCTGCGTCGCGTAGCCCGCTCGAAACAAATGACTAACGCAGCGTGCATTCGAAGTGCATGCTCGGAAATGAACCTCATGTCATCGAATGCTATAATACGTGTCACGTCACGATACACGGGGGTTAGACAAGACCCACTTTCTGTTAGCGTTAACGCCTGCGGAAAGATGAAATTGTGTGAAAATGACATTGACAATGACATTAGCTTGAGAGATTATTATTATTATCTGAAGCTAATGTCATTTTCATATAATTTCATCTTTCCGTAGGCGTTAACGCTTAAAGAAAGTGGGTTTGAAGTGGGTGGGGCATTTCAAGTTTTGTGATGGTTTATACAGCTTTTTAGTTTGGTTTTTATTTAGCAAAACTGTCAAAATCGTAATTTATCGATGTTAATAAACCGTCGTTACAATAAATGCCTAATAAATGAGTAGGTAACCGATAACCGATGGGGAAGAAAGGTTCTGGAGTGGAGACCACGAACCGGAAGACGCAGCGTAGGGAGGCCTCCCACTAGATGGACCGACGACATTGTGAGTCGCGGGCATCCAGTGGATGCAAAAGGCAGGCTGTCGTTCAGTGTGGAGGTTAAAGGGGGAGGCCTATGTTCAGAAGTGGACGTCTTCTGGCTGATGATGATGATGATGAAATGAGTAGGTGCCGATGGCTTGAAAAAAAGGAATTATAATGAGGGTCTGCCTTAGTCTGGATTCGGTCAAGTGTAATGTGAATCAAGCTTTATGTGATGTGGTATGTGAGCGGTGTGTCGCGGTGTCGGAGCGGAGACTAGTACGCGGCAGCACAGCTCGCTGACGCGTGTTCGTCTCGTCCAGAGGGAGGTCTGTAGAGGTCCGAGCTAACGGGCGCGTCTTGCTGCAGCGGCCGCGCTGCGCAGCCGCGGGCTGGCCGTGCTGCGGTTCCCGCGCCACCGGCGCCCCTCCATCATCGGCCGCGACGGGTTCTTCGTGCGCTACGGCGACCGCGAGCGCGCCGCCGTCCACACCTTCGACTTCCTCGACGACCTCTCCGGGGGCTCCTCGCCGGATGCCACCAAAGACTGTATCAATAACTAACGGAGCTGCCTCATTGTTACCTACGACAATTTAGGGGCATCTAACCGAATCATTGCGTTTTCTTATACTGATCTGATTTTTTCGGGGCTCGGAAGGTTCCTTGGTCTAGTCCATGTACGAAATGTTACTATTTTGTTATCCTTTAAAAAAGAGGATCGTACCGTTAAATAGGCCTTGGGACTGTTGGATAGCTGATGATCCATCAGTCGTCCCAACTACAGATACAAGATGAAGTGGAAAAATACCTTCGGAAACTCGAAGTTGATACCTCACAAGAACGAGAAAGGTGACAACTTTTAGTATCGGAGGTCCAGAGCCATTTTGGGTCGACCAAATAAAATATAACTTTATGAATTCCATCAAAAAAGGTAATAATTGTCTTACGTAACAAAAGGACAGCTCTACCTTAGCAATAAACGCGTCCCAAATAATTATATTTTTCTATGTGATCTTGCGTATAACGTCACGCCATTTGTTGACGACCACTGAGTATTGTTCCCTTTTGGACCTCGGTTCTGCTAATGTTGTTTAGTTTGGATTAAGATGTTGGATTTGTTAAGTAATTAAAAATAGAAGGTGTCAATTTTGTGCAAACGCATTTGGCTTGTCATGACGTAAGGAATTAAAGAGGATATGAATGTTTGCGTTTTAAATAAGGTGCCTTCTTGGCTGCTAGGAAACGTAATATTATGCTGTGGTGTAAATGAGTTTTGCTTGTCAGTTAGCAGAATCAAGGCGCGTAGTTTCACGCTTTCGCGTAGTAGATAATTTGATGATAAGCCAAATAGTTTTATTTTTAGTGTAGCGTTGTAATTACGATGGCTGCACGATCCGCAAGGCTGCAGCTTTAGACGTTTTGCAGCTTCATGAATCTTCTCGAAAGTAGATCTCGTAGGTTTCGTAGTAACTTGGATAACCTATTGAATAATAAGTCTAATAAAGACACTTTAGTCTATAATTCTTCCTACATTTTCACATTTAAGGTGTGAAGGAAGGAAAGTACTGGCATGGACGTGATGATGATTAAAAGAGATGACGATGAAAGAGTTTTTTATCAGACTGATCTACTCGGCAATAATATCAAAGCTTGAGTGTGTTGCGCTTGAAACTAAGTGCGCGTTCCGAATCATCGCCAGCACTCTTGTCATATCAAACTATAGTAAATAGATAATTAACCAAAAAGAATCCAACGCGAAGGCCCACAAACCTACATACATTGTATAATTAATTTGAAAGTGACCAAGGCTGCTTCAAATTTAATTGATATCGTTATACAAAAGGTTCTAACCAGTGTTTTTTTTTTATCTTATAAAAGCTGACCATAGCCAAAAACAAGATTAAACTGTGTTTAAAATTAAGGAAGACAAACATTTTATTCTCTTGCTAGACAGAGAGCACTATACCTACAAATAACGTCTCTTGAAATTAAACAATACAAACTCACAGAATGTTCAAACTCCTAATGTTGCGTAACCAGGCAATGTATTGTGCTGATGTCAAGAAGTACATCATACTTACTGTGTGACACAATTGACAAAATGAAAATGACAGTCAAAATACAAGCTAAAACTAAAACTACAAATACTTACTTAATCATCAGTAAAGAAACTGAAGATAATTTGTGAGACTTGGTATCTAACAAATCAATTAGAAGATTGTCATCAGAATTTTTATAGTTACAATATTGTATATTTAAATGTTATAGACAATAATAAAAAAAGTATCGAACAACTGTATTTTTTTGATCGAAGTGAACTAAACATATAATACAAAACAAAAACAGCTATAATACTGATAGTATTGGTCAAGAAGACGACACCAACAGCACCAATAAGAATTTTATTCACGTAAAATTTCTGTACCGTGTTTATTCACGTAAAATTTCTGTACCGTGTTGGTACTCGATAGCGTCATTGGCACTGTTGGTATGATTCGGAACGCGCCTAGGCTAGCTTCCAGCATGTACCCAGAGTCCGTAATATTAAAAACCGCCCTGTTACGTATAGCTTACGCTTACAACCAACAAAACGATGATTTAGATAAGAAGGTTAAGTAAGTAATGACTAAGAAATTTAAAGCTGCGGCCTCGAAGTAATGTGATATTTTTGTATATACTGTAAGTCCCATTTATTTTCATATACATTTAAATGGATTCTTTTCTAACCGAACGAAGCGTTATTGTTGGAATTAGGGTGGATTTCTGGGTTTTTCAAGAATCTTAAATCGAAATGTCGATTCAAGTTCCACGATTTTATTTTCTCTAAACATGATTGTTTCGAAGAAAAATGAATTGAATCGACTCTTGAAAAATAACCAATTTAAGGTACTTATGTAAATATCGACGATAACGATTTACTTATCGAGTTAGTGAACATTAGTTAATTTAAGATTAGTATAGACGATCGTTTAACCACTAATAGAGATCCATTAAATTGAAGGGTACTAAGTATGTTTAAGTGTATATAAGTAACTATGACGTCATTGAATGCTATTTATTAATTTGTATCGTTTGCGTATTGTGGATCATTTGTGTATACTTAGGTACATATCATGAAATTGTATTATTTCGTAAGGCAACGATATTGTATTTCAATCTCTACGTAAGCAGCAAGCGGCGAATCTTTTTACCTTTAGGACGAATCTTTAAAAAAAAAAAATTTTTTTTTTCTTTTTAAATATATTTAATTTCAAATAAATTTCTGCCAGGTTTCAGCAATTAGTAGGCTAGGTTATTTTTTCTTTCTTTAATATACATTTTCCTGTGTTAATTTCCATTTCTATATTATCTATAAAAACCGTCGCTGTTAGAGCATAATTGCTAACGTAGAGATAATAACTACTTCCTTGTATGTACTATTTATTCGCTATTTCATAAATATATTTTCTTCGAATATGGTTATAAACCTCGGCAATGTTTTAGGTATTTGTGACTTTTAATGGCTAAGTTATTTTTATTGCTAAACCAAAGCGATGTTTAATTTTGAATCAATTTTGCCACCACTTGTTATGCTGCAACACTATTGTTTTTTTTAATTTTCCAGCTTTTATTTCGATGGTGAAGATTGAAGACAATAAAGGAAGATTTATACCTATATTAATGTAAACGAAGTGACGACTCGATCGATATCTAAAAATATTAACTTATTTAGTGTAAGCTACTAATAGCTACGTAACTATGTATTGTCTCATTTGGAATTTACGTAAAAGACGTCCCTAAAATATTCATGTATGTATGCTGTTGGATATAAACATTGGCTTGGCATCAATTATATTTAAAACCATGTATGTACTTATTATCGGGTCAGTTGCCAAAAATTACTGAAACCAAAGATAATCTGCATAAATTTAGTCTACATTTAACAATCTGGGTGTCTTCAAGTCGAGAGTGAATCGGTTTCTTCAAGGCAAGCGTGCTCCATAGTAGACAGCATCGTAAAAAAAACAATTCTAAAATTTCCACTGTATTGTCAGAAGGAAAATCGTTTCATGCGTTTTTGCCAAGTTGTAGGTAGCCCATATAATTTTGTTTAAGCTCATCACAAATTCCTTAAACCAAATTTCTTTTAAGCCTGACCCGAGGCCAATGTATATATTCAAAAGCTAATAATTGTATTGTAAAATTGAAACCCCCACACGTATTAAATAATTGCATAATTAAAGGGTTTTATAAAAGTATAAACTATGTAAACTGATGATTCGTATTATTCTGTATTTCATTTCTTTACTTTTTTCATCTGATAACCATTTTCACATCGTATGAAATGTATGAAACATTGGTATGTTAGTTTTCGTGGAATTACATTAAAAATTAAATACTTACCTACTATTATATTTATTAAAATAATCGTAGGATCCAAGAGTACTGTGATTTGTAACTACCACTTGACTACAGAAAACAATTTGGAGAAAAATTGTAAAAAAAAAGTTATTCTACATTAAAGGGGTGCGTTTTGTTGGTACGGCAAACCTAAGACGGAATAACTCGAGTTAGGTAGGTACTTTGAACAGTACAAACGTGTAGAATATGTAACAGTATAATTTAATTATCTACTATTACAGATGGGTTCAATAAACGATTCCGTTCCCAAATGATTTTCTCGTTTTCTTTCCCTGCCGGTTTTTATCGTTTCCAGCATGCACGCCGCGAAAAAAAATTTCAGCTCCTTGTCTTGCGTAAAGGCGCTTGCAGACGATGTGTAGTACAAGTTACAAGTAGCCACTACACATAGTCTGTTGCACTAAGCAAAACGACGCAGAGAATGTGTAGTAGCAACTTTCTACTTACTTGTACTACGCATCGTCTGCATGTGCCATTGCTACATACGAGTCTGACTCATCAAAAAGTGTCCACTAATTTGTCGCGGCGTGCATGAGTCATATTTTTCCTATAAAAATTATTTTTTGCTTAATCGCCGAATTTATTGTATTTATAACCTTATTATAATACTCCATTCCAGGAGTTGGTTACAAATTATAGGCATGTACCTAAAAGTCAATTTCCGTAATTCTGTAAAGACCTCAGATCAAACAAACAAGGAGTAAAGAGGCGTGGCGGAGATGAACGCATCAGGCCTAAATCAGTCTTGATGCGACGACGGACTCGTGGTCACATCGTTTTGCTATACCAGTTTGACTACAAGACCACGAACTGAAAGACGCAGTGTAGGGTAGACCTCCCACTAGATGGACCGATTACATTGTGTCGTCGGCGTCGCTGCCATCCAGTGGATGCAAAAGGCAGGTCTTCTGGCAGATGACGATGACGCTACTCTGAAAAGGATCTTACTTGACTGAATATTAAGTATGTAGTGAAGTGCCCTATAGATAAAATATTCTTATTAACAGGGTTAAATAAAAAAATACTATTCCTACCATGAATTTTAAAACAGACATGAATGAATTTGTCGATACCATTTACCAGGGGATCTAGACTAGACAAGAGCCACTATCTGTTAGCGTTCACGCCTGCGGAAAGATGAAATTGTATGAAAATGACATCGACAATGGCATTACCTTGAGAGAAATTATCTCAAGCTAATGTCATTTTCATACAATTTCATCTTTCCGCAGGCGTGAACGCTAACAGAAAGTGGCTCTTGTCGAGACCCCCAGGATGGCAGAAACGATGGAGAGGTATTTTACTCTAGATTCACAAAGAGAGTCACATATCGCGAGGGGAAAAACCATGAGGTTTTCCTCTTCATGGTTATTCAATTTCAATTCAATTTCAATTTATTTACATAAAATATTACATAACAGTTAAAAACCATGGCGTAATACCTTATTTACTTACTACATAATATTATTCAAATTAAACTACCAACTATAAAACTAAATAATTAGTAAATTAACATAAAAAATTAGACAAAATTTAAAAACTACAATAAAAAATATTTACAAAAATAAAACACTAGAAAACTTAAAAAATAATAATAAAAGATAAAAATTAACATTAATTACAACAACAACAATGTTTGGTAATAAAAATATAAAATAACGACATTATATAATACTTTCACAATACTGGTTGCACTTCTTAACCAGTATCGTCCATCTATCCGCAAACATATCTGTGTCGGGAAATACTGAGAGAAGCTGGTTGAGGTGTCGTTGTGCACGGAACACCGGAGAGTGCTGGCGCGCCACAGTGCGTGCCGGACTCGGCGCAAACAGTGGGACTCGCCCGCTACGGAAACGCACTCGCTGCTCCGGTACACTCAGACGACTAGCTTCACCTAACAATTCGGGGCAGTATACTCTCCCATGCAGTATTTGCAACACCGTTAATAACTGACTATGCAATCTGCGAGTTTCAAGAGAGTAGAACCCAAGAGAACCCAACAAAAATTTTGTGGGATATAAAAATGGATAATATCCATACATTTTCTTATATAAAAAACGTAAGAAACGTTTTTGGACTTTTTCCAGCATTAAAGTGTAACCTTTCTCATGAGGGTTCCATATGCATGCACTCGCCTCAATTTTTGACCTTATTAAGGCAGTGTAAAGCAACTTCATGGCCTTAACATTTGTGAAGTCTTTGCAGTTGCGCGTCACAAATCCCAACCTTTTAAAACAATCTGCCGCAAGTGCACGCATATGGTCGTGAAAAGCAAGTTTTGGATCAAACAAGACACCCAGATCTTTAACTCTCTGATTTCGCGTGATTTGTTGTTCATTTATACTGTATTGCGCTATTATAGTATTTGTGGACTTGGTAAAGCTCATCACGGAACACTTTGAGACATTTATGTTGAGTTTATTTTGTTCACTCCATGTTAGTATAGTGTCCAAGTCTTTTTGAAGATTTATACAGTCATGGACAGATTTTATGGGCATATAGAGTTTTACATCATCGGCGTAAATTAAGCACTTGGCATGCAGTAGTGATTTCGGCAGGTCGTTAATCATAAACGTGAAAAGAAGTGGCCCAAGGGATGAACCTTGGCTGATACCTGACGGCGTATAATATGGTGGTGAATCATGGCATCCAAGGCGCACGAATTGTTGACGATCTTTCAGGTAGTTTGCAAAAAATGAAAGAAGCCGAGGAGCAAATCCAGCAGTACTTAGCTTTTGGAGCAGGATATTATTGTCGACTTGGTCAAAAGCTTTTTGAAAGTCTAGATATATGACATCTACTTGATTATTCTCATCCATGTTCTTAGAGACAAGTCTACCAATGTAAGTAGGTTGGTGTTTACAGATCTACCTTTTCTGAACGCGTGCTGAGCGTCACTGAGCTGTGATTCTACTTGTTTGTAAATGTTACTATGTAGTATACTTTCAAATAGTTTTGCGAATGCAGATAAAATAGCTATTGGCCGATAATTTTCCACGAATGCTTTGTCGCCGGATTTCGGTACAGGCACTACCCGCGACTTTTTCCAAAGCCGCGGATACTCTCCTGTTTTTAGCGACAGGTTAAATATATACGTTAAAGGTTCAGCTAGTTGCTCTTTAAAAGCCTTAATAACATATGGTGGAACACTATCAGGTCCTAGCGAGCTTTTTGGTTTTAGTTTATCTATGTGAAATTTAATATCATTTTGAGAAAGGTCTGGGATATTTATGAGATTATTGTTGGTTGTAGTTTCAGCTTCTTTCAAATTAAAGTTTGGTGTATGTGGAAGAAATACACTCTTAAAATAATCTGCGAACGCTGCGGCTGCGGCTTGACCGGTATGCTTAACGCCCTTGTGGGTGATGGCAGAATCGAAACCCCCTTTAGTTTTCAGATTCGCAACGTGATTCCAAAAAGCACGTGGATTTGCTGTCAGATTTTCCTGTACGTTTTGTATGTGATTATTGTATGCTATTGAAATATCTTGTTTTATATTGCATCTAATGGCACTGAAAAAGCTGTAAACGTGTATATCTTTAGTAGATTTCCATATTTTATGTAACTTAGCTTTTAATTTAATATTATTTATTATTTCACTAGAATACCACGTTGGATATCTCCTGGTTGCCTTGGAATACCTAGTTTTCTTTGGTACACTCTCATCAAAACATTTATATATTAGATAGTATAAGCAGTCTACAGCTTTGTTTACGTCAGTTTGTTGAAAAATTTCGTGCCAGTTAATATTACAGACGCAGTCGTATAGTGCTGTGAAATCAGCTTTAGTGAAGTCCCAATCTGTATGTCTGTTTATGTTACTCGGATCCAACTTGCTATTTCTTTCTAATCTTTTAATTGTTATGCTGATATCTAGAGGAGGGTGATAGACATCAATATGCTCTACAAGAGTTTCATCGGCGACACACACACTCACTTCATTTACGTTATGACTAGTAAGAACTACATCTAATTTACTACCTGTTTCATTATTAATATCATTACGGTCTACAATTGCACAATAATTTAAAAAATAGCCCATGTAGTTGTTAATGTTAACGTTGGCACTGTTAAGATTTAAATCCCCAAGTATCATTAGTGTTTCATTATGTAATATTTTTGAGACATTATCTTCTACTTTACAAAACCAAGTCATATAATCTTGATCACTGGCTCTAGGATGTAAGTATACTACACAGATGTACAACAACTGGCCTCGATATGATACAGATGCCCATAGGTCTTCGCCATCCTCGGTCTCTAAGTCATGACGACGTCGTAGCTCTACACCAGGTCTTGCAGCGAGAAGAACACCACCACCTCTCGTAGCTCGGTCACGACGAAGGAGGTTCCAACCGTATGGGGACACTTCAGCGTCGGTTATGGAGGAGTCAAGGAATGTTTCTGCTACTGCTATTATATCTGTAGGTAATGAGGTAGTAACTTGTTGCCAATATTTTAATTTAGTTTTTAGTCCTCTTACATTTTGATAAATTATATTTAATTCAGTCTTAGAAGTGTTACTTTGAGTTTGACATGTTACTGACGATTTCGTCACCCTTCTTATTGGGTTATGCATTCCTGGTACAATAGGATTAGTTTCGCCGCAAGTTTCTTAAGAGTGCGTGAAAAATTAGGAAACTCAGAGACATTACATCCCTTGCTTGTCTAATCTGAGATGAGTACCTTCTAATTTAAAGCGTACTAAATTCTTAACGTCGTTATAGATGCCTACTAATCGTATCCAGTCTGAAACTGCAGAGCCTAGGGTCCTTACAGGATCACGGACATCAAAGGTAGAAAGTAAGGTAAACGCCGGTAGAAAGTTAATAAAAGTACCTACTTACAGTGTACCTAAAGTATTTTTCATTACTCATACTCAGAAACTAGGTCTGAAGTTGCCTGAGGAGCGGATATGAAAGTAATACATTTCAGCCCTAGGGAGAATCACTTTCAACTGACAGTGACTGTTGACAACAGACACTTAAATAAAATAAAAAAAACTAGTTCTATTTATCATTTGTACTGAACCATGTTACAACTTTTTTTCTCTACTCTGAGTATTATGGTCCCACACTTCTTGTACATTTGCCAGTAGTTAGTTCATGTTTTAATTTTTGTTTCCTTGTATTCGTAATGAAAAGCACAGTGTTTACCTCGGGGTAAGACTTACTTTCACCCCTAGGGTAACAATGTACCTACTATTAGCTATCGAATTGCCAGTCACCGACCTATTTTCCGAACAAAAGTAAGCCTCCTGTAGAATTTGTTATGGCCTACTTTGTAGATAATCCGGTTGCAAATCCGGTAGATGGATTTACCGATATATACCTAGATACCTACCTAGGTAGGTACTGACTTCTTACTAAACTAAACCAAGTAAGAGAAACATATATTTCAAACAGCACAAGCAAGTACATCTATTTAATCATGCATATATGGCAACAAAGCAACTGGTAGGTAGATATAACTAAAACTATTTCAAAAACGGTAAAAAATTACTTCAAGTCCAAAGCAAATTTGGGCGTAAGATACACTTCCTTATCTCCATGGGACCTGAAACCGTTACAATTATTTAAAAAAAATATTAATCAAAGTAAACTAATCTAATTAGGTAGATTGACAGCTGTCTTCTAAACTAGTAAACTGTTTTTTTTTTCTTCGAATACTTCGAAGGTTGTTGCTTCGTTTTTTTCGTAGGCTTTCGTTTGACTGCTAAGGGCCTGTTGTTAAGCGACGATGCTGTCAACGATAGAGCACTCAATGGTACCTACATAATACCATTGAGGTGGGTGTTGCCTGTCCATCCATGTCGGTTTTTTTCTAAGCATATACACCATCACCTTGTACCATTGAGTGCTCTGTCGTTGATCATTCAGTTGAGCATCATCGCAGCTTCACCTTGGCAGCGCATTCCAGTGTAACAGTTCGCACATCGAGATACAATTCCTATAGAGTCACAATCTCTCAATGAAAACAGTCAAAAAACGTCCGAGCATCATTGTATCAATTATATAGTTCACAATGCCACATTTACTCCAATTTAGACGTTATGTCATAGTGTTCAACGTAAGTTGTCCGCTATGTCATCGTAGCTCTGGTATCGCTCGGCGTTGTACTCGGATCGCGGTTACCTTGTAACTAACCAAAAAGTCTGCACAATTCGTAGCGTGCGCCGAGTTTTGGAATGGGCATTTTTGGGCACGATTGTGACTATATGTATTGTATCTCGATGAGTTCGCACAATGAAATTTGATGGCGATATTCGATTATAAGAACTGCGGCCTTATTATAGAAGTTAGATTGTGATCGAGATTGCATGCCGTCCCGTTCGCATCTATTTACTCGCACCACGTGCGTAAGTGAGATGGCACGCAATCGCGATCACGATCCGAACATCCATAATAAGGCATCTGCACCTTAAATAACTATCAAAATTATCCTTCACCTAACCATTTTTAGTATATAACGGGCACTTGTTAAATAAATAGATACATTAGCACACAGAAGCTCAAAAAGGGATATCCACTGCGACTCCAAATTCGTTGTTTGTCAAAAACAACTTAATAAAGCATTGGGACCAAAAAATTGCAGTAAACTTCATATTTTTGTGCACGTTAATAAAAAACACATCAAATACAATTAATGCCATTTATTTACCAAACATAAAATAAAAATATACTTTTGTCATGAATATTAACTTCAAAATCACAGATGACGTAACTTCCCGATGTAATGGTACAATCAAATTAACAAGTCAATCATAAAAAACTAGCAAGAATAAGTGCCAATAAACTTAACTGTGAAACCAATAGTTTATCGATAACGAAAAAAAAACGTTACAGGTAAGTAAAACCTAGGAATGATTGTATCGATACTATTGGAATAGAACTTAGATACGATAAAAGTTTTATTTTTTTGTAGTTAACAGAATATTGGCATCTTAGAAATCGATAAATAGAATCATCATTTCATACAAATATACAAATTGACGGATAAAAAAACACTAAAGAATAATTTTCACCATTGATACAGCTTATAAAATAAAAACAGTTAAAAATAACTATATTAAACTATTATTGAAATAACTAAGAACTATAAATAAAATTCAGGAACGAAATAAATTACCTTACGTGCAAAACAAAAAGAATGTCTGTTGAGTCTACACTTTACAGAAAAACTACTTATATACCTTAATTATCTCAGTGAACAAAAATATACACATTAATAATCCTCTAATAATACTACATACATTCATCGAAATATAAATAAAATTTGTGACCAAACATTAAAGTCCTTATTAAAACAATCTTCACACATTTGACCTGAAATATGATCAGGGATGGGCCAAGCCAAAGATAATATAACCACTTGATCGCGCACGAGTCACAATTTGATTGTGGAAGATGTAAGCCACGTCGATCGCGGGGGGGGGGTATCGTATTGCGTTTGTGATTGGAGACTCAAAAGTCATTCATTCAATTCGCGCCTAGGATTGGGCCGCTCGAAAAAGGTTAAGCTGAAAAAGTGTAACGTTGCTTACGGCGGGGTAAAGGATGAGCAGTCAAGCAAGTGGTTATATCGTCGTTGGGCCAAGCCCTTGATGAAGCCAAATTCTTGGCTACATGATATGATAAATAAAGCGCAGGTAAGTTTAAGAAATAAAACAATATATTACACAACTTAATAGATTACTAAACAAGAGTATTAGAAGAAACGAAGGCAGGTACAAGTCACGAAAAATTAATAAAAGACTAGGTCAAAGAACTTTCTGTAACATTTCAAGGTGAATATATACAAATAGATACATTACAGATTTGAATATTCTGGCCTGAATCCAATTCTATAGAGCTCGATTCAAGAAATGGTCTTGATATTGGCCTTGATTATAACTCTTTAAAAATAAAGACTATTCTCTGGCACTGTGTTTTGCTTCCTATTAGATATGAATAAAATTTCATAGAGAAGAAATGCAAATATGTCGAAAATTTCTTCCACGTTATCAAACTGGATGGTGCTAAAAACACACCATTTTTACTCAGCGGTGTAAAGGTTAGTCGCGGAAAATTTGGCCAGAAAGAATATTATTTTTGTTGGACAAAGCAGCAGTGCATGTACCGTTCTTTATCGATCGTCAAATTAGACAGTTGAGATCATCAAATTCGATAAAATGCCATTTGATCAATACTCGCTATGATCGATTCTATGGCATTTTATCGAATTTGACGATCGATTAAGAACGGTACTTGGCACTGCAGTTAGACTATCAGTTTGACCACGAGGAAGAAACCATATCGACAAACTCTTTGATGTTACAATAACATAACAGATCTTACTAAATAGAAACTGACGCACCTGTCAGCAGCGCCCGGCCCTGGGGTAAAGCGAGAGGAGCGCTCGCTCTAGGCGCCAGATAGCAAGGGGCGCCAAAATGCCAATAGCAAAAAAAGCTACCAAAAAATTGTATTTTGTTGGCGCGTCGCGCTTCGTGGCGGGGCGGCAGGGCTTGCATTGTTTGTAAGCAGCATAAAATTTTGATGTGGAAATAGTTTACATCCTGGATTAGCACATGGACAGATTGGGCAGTGCTCGAAATGGACCGGAACGCCGTTCCGGTTCGTGAAATCCCTGTTCCGTTTCGTAAAGGAATCCAACGACACTTCACTCGTCAAAATCGGTCAAGCCGTTTACACAGGCTACAGGGGGTAGGTACTAGAGGAACCCAGAAACATACTTACATGCTTACATACAACCCAAAAAGTTTACCCTCCTTCTTGGACAGGTTAAAAGTTCGAAAGGTTTGACAGGAAATGCGTTCCGGTTCACGAGTAAGTCCAATTCGACCACTGTATCCTGGATCTTTTTTATTCCGGAATTAATTATAGTTTTCGAAAGACAATCTCGCTCTCCCTGATCAAAGGCTAGCTAGGGCCGCAGTGCTTGTCAGTTTATATTCCTCACTTGAGATGATATGACTTGCAAGCGCCGGCAAAAATGTCACATCATCATTTCCTGTTTCCAGCCTGAATATTTCCTACAATATACAGGATGTAAGGGGAACGCTCTCGAAACCAAAAGAAGGTAATTGTACTCATCATTATGAACCACTTTTACTATGGGACCAACCCTGAAATCGCGGAAAAAAAATCTGCTGTTCCATACATGAGTGTCAATGACCGTTTTCTATAGAACAGCTGATATTTTTTTCACGATTTCAGGGCTGGTCCCATAGTAAAAGTTGTTCATAATGATGAGTACAATTACTTTCTTTTGGCTACGAGAGTGTTCCCCTTACACCCCGTATAATCCTTGGCAAAATATTTTTCATTGCAATAGACCATTTACAATTTTAATAAAATTTAATCTCAAAGTAAGTATTTGAAGTTAAAATGAGAATTAAAAAGTTGTAACTATAATGATAGCTATGAACTTTAATTTCTTGCTCGTTGTATTTATTTTTGCCTATTATGTACTGGTTAAGTATATCGGATCTCACTAACATTCAAACGTTTTTATTATTTAAAAATATCTACACCTTATTACTACAGGAAACAGTAAAGTCGAACAATTGACGTATCTTCAGCTATAAAACATTCATAAAATAAAACGGTTCTTTTTAAGTGATACATTTTAATTTGGCTTCGACCTAATAGTTTTGTTCGAAGAATTTTACATATTGTAGTGGAAGTACAAGAACTTATAAAAAAATAACAAAAAATAGTGGTGTGTTTAATCTCAATCTGATTTTGTTTTCCCCTAATTGTAACGGGTTTTTTTAATCTATACTAATATTATAAAGAGGAAAGATTTGACTGTTCGTTTGCATTGAACAGGCTCCGAAATTACTGAACCGATTTGAAAAATTCTTTCACTGTTGGGCTACACTATCCCCGGGTGAGATAGGCTATAATCTAACCCGTGCGAAGCTGGGGCGGACCGCTAATATCTCATAAAAAAGCTGATCATAAATAGAGCCCATGAAGAACACAAAATAAAATTTTGTTTAAAATAAATACGAAGTATTTTAATTGCATGCTAGACAGAGAGCACGCTATAGCAAGTGATGACGTCAAACCGTGTGCGCTATAACCATACAAATGGTACTAACACACACTTTGCGGGAAAGAGACAGAGTATCCGCTCTCTATCCCCATCAAAAACTTTAAACGCTCATATCTCAAAGATTTATCAGCAATTTTTTTATTTTTTATATATTTTTATATACCTATTTAGTTATACCTTATCTTTCGATAAGACTGTTATTTGTAATAAATGAAATATACACAGTAAGCCTATCCGGACTTTTTTTCGCAACTTTTTTTTTGTTCCATTGAATTTGATTTCGAGTTGTAATCCTTAGCTTGTAATTGTTTCGCTTTTCAATGGTTTACCACAAATATAGTAGTTGTAGCTATTGCCAGTACTAAACTACTGGCAGTAGTGTGCAACTTCTATACACAAAAGCTGCACAACAATGTATTGTCAACAATCATTATTGAACACGTAATCACGCCTAAATGTACGTCATTGAGTATTTCCATTTTCCATCAACTACACTATCTGTAATCGCGCCGGATTATTGTCATTATTTATTCTTTCAGTATCATAATAGGACAGCTAATGCATGTTGGTGATAAGATAAAGCCCTTATTTCCACGTTAATTGTCGATTTAAATGCAGTCGTGACACCTGTCGCGTTCAACATAAATAATTGAGTAGGTTACATACTGAGAAATAGGGGCGTTAAGGTGGTACGTTTCACCTATGGCGAGAAATTCAAATTTCAAACAGTTTTCTTGTCCTTGTAGCTTGGCCGGGTAACTATTGTAGATGATCATAATGTTTGCGTAAATTGATTATTATTCATTGCAAAATCATGTAAAAGTATTTATCTCTAATGCACTTACATTTGTCAATAAACTAACTTTTGCTGTTTCAAACGGTTTATCGGCAACCGTTTCACCGCGTCGTTTACTTTCAGATTCGAGCACATCCACGAACGCTTAATAAATAATAACATAACATTAACATTCGAAAATGCACAAGTTTAACAAAATAATACAATAGGGTGACATGTTTTTTTCACGTTGGCAGCAAAAACCCAAAAGGTCACTACGGATGGGATACTCATCATTATGGACTACTTTTACTATGAGACCCACCACTACGGATGGGATACTCATCATTATGGACTACTTTTACTATGAGACCCATCCAAAACTCGGAAAATAAATATGTATTAACTTTTCAATAGCAAAATGTTATTCACACTCGAAATTTAAGTATTATTTGTGATAAATCAGTTTTAAACTATCGGCGGTTGTTCACTAAAGTTATATGATTATTTACGGAGCCCACCACCATCCGCATTCTTCAGTCTTCCGGTGAACATGGTGCATGTAACTGCGCCGAAATATCGGGAGCTCATTCCACAACCTTACCACGGTAAATATGCCGTAAATAATCATATAACTTTATTATTTATGTTATAGTTCTCATTATTGTCCCACATCTGTGGTCGCCGAGCATGACGCCGCCTGGACTGTCCAGTAGCCGATATCCCTAAGGAAAACTACGTACAGCTACTCCACAACAATTTCTCAACTAAAACGGATCATTTTTAAGAGTTTTGTTCACAAAACTGTGATGTATACAGTTTTGTGACTAAACATTGTTAGCGTCAATTGTCCGACTTTGCCTCGCATAGATATTAACAATTCACTGGATTTGCGTAAACTAAGTCTTGTGATGTAAAAGGCGTTTGTGGAAGAACAGCAATGGCAGTTATATATCATTACTTAAAACCACAATAAAGGTAATTAATCGTATTAAGGCCAACCCAGCAACTACCTGACGGTACTATAGAGCCAATTTTCACACAACTTTAGAGAAACAAAACCTTAAAAGTAAAGACATCTCTTTTGTTTTATTGTCTTTACCCACTATACTAAACGCATTACCATCTGAGTCGTCAGGTCATAAATCATTGCTCATCTCATCTCGCTCGCACCCACATGTCATATCTGTCTATCTCGCTCGCACTTACAGATCTTATGGTATGACGTTTATTGTTCGACGACTCAGTTGGTAACGCGGTGACTATAGTATACTACGATTTATGCGGGCTGATTTCCGTCCTGATGTTTCAGCTATCAAGCTTTAAAAATATTGTTTTGCCCACTCGATATATCATTGTAGTTTCGGCCCTCATGCCAAAACTTGGTTAATGTACTTGGTGTGTTGCTTTAACCAAGTTTAGGTGGGCCGAAGAAGGGTGGGCGTTAAACAGGGAATATTGGCGAAAGAGGGACGAGGATTATGCCTCCTGCAGTGGGACGAATTAGCTGTCGATGGTGATGATGATGAATTGCCACCAATCTAAATATTTGTAAGTAAGCAATCGCAAAGAAAACCGCTTTTTTGTTTAGTGTCACATCCTTGTTTTATGACAAACTAATTGACTTTTCAAGTTTTCGTACTCCAAGTTGTGTGAAAATTCACATAATTCACAACTTTTAAATATTGACACTTGTGTCCCAGGTGTACGAAAGGTATACGAACACACTCGGATCAATGTTAGTAAATAGCCATTCTTCTAGTTATAAGAAACATTTTCTTCGTTCCCACGAAGAATGTGTGTATCTTCGAAAAATAATCTTGGTACTTCTCCGAACGATTTTGATACTTTACAAGTGTATATAAAACATTTCACTTTAATACCGTGACCTTTAGTAGGTACTTCACGTACAATAGGCATGATGACTAATATTTTTTTATTGCCTCATAAAAAAGCTGATCATAAATAGAGCACATCAACGAAAACAAAATTAAAATTTGTTTAAAAATAAATAAGATATAAGCATTTTAATTTCATGCTAGACAAAGAGCGCACTATACTGAGCCGTGACGTCACGCCTCAGGAGCGCCATACAAATGCTATACTAACTCACGCTTTGCGAGAAAGGGATAGAGCATCCCCTCTCTATCCCCACCTAAAACTTTAAACACTCATATCTCAGAGATTTATCAGTCAATTTAAATTATTTTTTCAGTATGTGTAATGTATTTAGTTAAATTAATTGCTAATCCGATTATTTGGAATAAATAAATATTTGTCATCATGCCTATTTGTCTTTGTGAGAGTATTTAGTTTAGTAATAAGCTCTTATAAATACAAACTTTGTCTTGTCCGTAAGTATAAAGCCGTTGAATTGCATCTGTAAAATCTTAAATAAATTTCAGTCCCAAAAACGCAATTATTTCAACTAGAAGTAGTTTAGCTCCATATTCGCGGTTTCCCACTGCCTGATGTACATTCTTCTTTGTTTCTACTCTGCGTTGGTTCAGGAACGCCTCCGAAAATGTTCTTCCTTTGAGGCTCTTTCTGTCCGCTGCGTAAAATATTAATTTAGAATTACTATAAACCGGAAACTGTTTGAAATGCAGGGTTAAAAGGAATGGGTATGCTAAGCAGAAAGGGGTTCGTTATATAAATCAATTAACAACTTTTACTATGGAACCAAGATGGACAGACAAGGCAAGACAGGCAGGCCGCTTCCAAGCGGCCCTTTTGGAGATCGATGGGGGAAAGACTTATATCCAGCAGTGGACATCCAATGGCTGTAATGATGATGATGACTATAGAACCAAACCTGAATTTGCGAAACAGAAACAGCTGTTCCATACATTTTGTCGAGTATCAATGACAGTTTTCTATGGAACAGCAGATATTTTTTTCGCGATTTCAGAGTTGGTCCCGTAGTAAAAGTTGTTCATAATTATGAGTGCAATGCCTTTCGGCTTAGCATACCCTGTTATTGTAACACTGTATACAAAATAATTCAAGAATTTAGTTACATGAAACCCAATACTTATATGAATAGACAGGGCCAAATTTTCAGACAAATTTGATTTTGAAGTTTTAGCTTTAAGAAACTAGTACGATAACAAAATAAAACGAAAAGTGTATACATTTAATTTTTTTAGAGGTAATCTTGTATGAAAATTTGCCGCTGAGTGAAGCCCTTAACATGTAATTTAATTCTAAACCCAAGAAGACATTAGACAGAGCAGAAAGTTAACAAAAGATAGACGTTTATATGACTTAAAATTAACTTATGACTAACGTTTGCCATGCAAGAGACATGCACACATGCAGAGAAATAATAAACAATAGCGCAGCGAAGAAAAATTAAAAGTAACAAGATTTAAAAAAAGGAATATAATGTACATCTATAAGTATGCATCCACACGCATGTACCTCCATGCTTATTTACATTTCACTATATAAAAACACAAAAATGGGATTCAGTCAACCCCAAGTAGAAACATGCCTATATTTATACCACACCCCTTCTAAAAAGCTTATAAA
Source organism: Agriopis marginaria (assembly GCA_932305915.1). Taxonomy (NCBI): domain Eukaryota; kingdom Metazoa; phylum Arthropoda; class Insecta; order Lepidoptera; family Geometridae; genus Agriopis; species Agriopis marginaria. The sequence continues at coordinate 3,226,720 of OW029919.1, forward strand.
AAGCACTTTTTATCACTATTTTGGTGTTTGAATTTAGAACACACTAATATATTCGACATCCATCTCAATGCTATACAGCCTCCTTGCGCAAAAAATACTAGATACAAACTCCTTAAATATTTCTTTTTCTCGTAGTCATGGTATAAAGTATAGTATGCAAATCTTGAATAAAACGGATTTATATCCAGGGCCGTGAATCACTCGCGTCGCTCAGGATTCTAACTCTTGAATCAGCCGCTACGCTTGTGATTCATCTATGGCCCTCGCTTTAAATCCGGCCTTTATTCACTAATTGTTTTGTCATTAGTTTATGAAGCTCATATTGTTTATTGAATCTAAATTTATTTTGGGGACTTTTGCCAAATGCCAATGGCATGTCAATCCCATTATACATTAAACTAAACTAAATTCACACTAAAAGCATTTACCAGCAGATAAACGTTCTACATGTTTGTCAAACTTTCTGTGTTTGTACGGATTCACCAAACACAAGCGAATACAATGCCAATAATCAAAACTCACTTGAAACACGCAGTTTGTTCACAAACCTATAAAAAATGCTACCCTAGAATCTATGAATACAACATACTAAACTTTATCGAAATATTCGACAAACTTGTAAACGTTGTCATTGTTTCCTAGTAACGTTCAACATGTTTTTTAGGGTTCCGTATCCAAAGGGTAAAAACGGGACCCTATTACTGAGCCTACGTTGTACGTCTGTCCGTCCGTCCGTCTGTCCTACCGTTAGCTTACCTTTTGCTCTTTACCTTTTGCCTTTAGCCTTTGGCTGTATCTTTCGAACCGTAATAGATAACCGGTTGAAATTTTAACATTATATGTAATTTTACGGCGGATTAACTAACAAATAATAATGAAGGCAAAAAGTAAAAACTAAAGGGGTCCCATACAAAAAACGTATTTTTTACGTATTTTTGTATTAGCTCTAATGTTAAAACGATATTACGTACAAGCGTCAAACTTGGCATGATTATAGTACAAACTCTAAAATATAACAACAAATAATAAACATTGGCCTAGTCAGTAACAAATTTCTGTTCATTACCAAGTTATAACTGGTAATTTCTTTATTGAATTTTGTGGTGGTACGGAAACCTCAGTGCGGGAGCCCGACTCGCACTTGGCTGAATTATTTAATAAATATTTCAATTCCAACAAATGGCCCTATAAGTTGGTCAAACATTACTCGCTATAGGTAATAACCTAACTCTAATTCTGCTACTACAGTTTTTAATAACAAAGCGCATAAATGATAATACGAATTAATTTCCCCGTAATCTTTCAAACGATCTTTAGATGCGATGGCATCTAAAAGACATAAGGACATTATTAGTAATCGAATCGATAACGACAAGCATTAAATGAATCGACTTTCTAATCAAAAATTTCGATGAGTAATTATTTTTGCCGATGTCAATAATGCCTAAGGGTAGCGAATCAAGCGTAGACATCAGAGTTGCGAAGAATTTAGTTTTGTTAAAGGTTTGTAGGATATATTCAAAATATAAAAATCTCTAGCTAATCATTTTACTACTCTGTTACACCGTTTTTATTTCTCGAGCGAGATCCAATTTTAAAAACAGAATGTAAACTCTTTCAAAATTAATAGCCTCTCGAACAAAATATTGATATTTCAAATCAATCTAGGCGCCCCACAGATAGATCTGTGAGGCGCCCGGACGAAATTATTCATATTACTAGCTGACCCGCCAGACGTTGCCCTGTCTTAGAACTGTCAAACGCGCGAAGTTAAAATCGTTGTTAAATTTTCTGAATCTTTCCTATGTTTTCTTAAAGAAGGGTTCACTTTAAAAAACGACAAAAGACGCTGGAAATACCCAAAGAAGGTAAGGTCCAAGTTCTTAGGAAATACCTATATTACAAACTTTTTCCAAATAAGGAGGTTAGAAGTTAGACGAATAAATAGATTGAACTAGCCTTATCGAAGTAGGTCCGTAGCCGTGACACTCACCCACATTTACACGATAATGCTAGTGATGTAAGCGAAACGTGTACTGGAGCATTTCACAAAGAGCATACAAATTCACGCGATAACACGTAACGAAGCAAGTATTGAGTCTAGTCTACCATAACCAAAGCTAGTCTGCCTTCTCAGTTTTTTTGTTATATTTTTTTATAATCAACTCAATAAAATCTCCAAAAAAAATTACAAAATATTACTAATCGTGATAATCGTGAATCACTTGATCTGTGGGAGGACGATAGCAATTTGATACACCACCAATTTATTGCTGACCTATAAATATAATTATATACCTGCAAAATAATTCTAAACTAAAGAAAAAAGAGAGGGTAGGAAAGGAAAAGAAAAAAAGGAAGGAATGGGAAAATTAAAAATTTAAGAAATGAGAGAAAATGAAATTAAAATAAAATAAAAAATATGCACTGATATGAAAAAAAACTAATTTATCTTTTTCCTTACGTGTCCATTCTTTTTTTTAGGTCATACATACTTCATATAAATTTTATCAAAATTTATACAGCGCTTATTGAAAAAATCAACAAAAACAAAAAACATAATTATACACAGAATATAAATGACGTTTTGGTTTGTGGTTACCTTATGTTCTTTTACATAGACCTTTTTAACCTCCGACTCAAACAAAGGGGTGTTATAAAATATTAATTTAAAGTGTGTATCTAGGACTATCTGTTTGTGGCATCCGAAACGGATGATCCGATTATGATTTAGTTTTTTTTTTTATTTGTAAGGTGACTTGATCAAGAGAGATCTTGGCTATGCTTTAAGAAAATATATTCAGCCGTTTGAAGATCATCAGTTCTTTTCTATTTGAGGAAGGGGTGTGAGCAACTTCCACAGGGCCGATCGATTTAACTATTGAATTGATGATTTACACGTTTGGTGGTGATGACATAATTATGGTACTGAGACGTGGTCCTTAACTGTTGGTCTTTTGGAAAAACTCAAGAGTCACACAGTGGGCAATGGGGAGAGCTATGCTAGGAGTTTCTTTGCGCGATGGAAACCAGTCCCCGACATAGCTGTTAAAATTTGCAAGTTGAAATGGCAATGGGCAGACCACATTGCTCTAAAAACCGATAACCGATGGGGAAGAAAAGTTCTTGAGTGGAGACCACGAACCGGATGACGCAGCGTAGGTAGGCCTCCCACTAGATGGACCGATGACATTGTGAGAGTCGCGGGCATCCAGTTGATGCAAAAGGCAGGCTGTCGTTCAGTTTGGATGTTAAAGGTGGAGGCCTATGTTCAGCAGTGGACGTCTTCTGGCTGATGATGATGATGATGACGTTTATTTCAGGTTATATTCTGTTTGTTTCTAACTAGTAGTAACAAATTATGACATACAAAGGACATTAGGTCATGGGATATCTGCTTTGTGCAGTTCAATGCATGTCGTAATGCACGTAAGCACGAGTTAAGTGATCCAAAGTGACGTATAACAAACAAGTAATGAGGATGGCAAGGAGGTAAATATTGATAAGGCTTTTAGTCATATATTACGAATAGGTATTTAGGAGTGTGACTCAATGCCTCCTACGTGACAGATGACGCGTGCTTCGGACTCCGTGAAGGATTGTTACCTCAGGGGGGTTAGACAAAACCCATTTTCTGTTCGCGTTAACGCCTGCGGAGAGGTGAAATTGTATGAAAATAACATTGACAATGACATTAGCTTGAGAGAAATTATCTCAAGCTATATGTCATTTTCATACAATTTCATCTTTCCGCAGGCGTGAACGCTAACAGAAAGTGGCTCTTGTATAGACCCCCATGTTAAAAAAATTATAGTCGGATATAGTAAGAAGCTTATATTTTTTTTATGAATACGAATAAGCAGTGCAAGTACCGTTCTTTATCGTACGTCAAATTCGTTAAAATGCCATAGAATCGATCATAGCTAGTATTGATCAAATAGCATTTTATCGAATTTGACGACCACAACTGTCAAATTTGAACATCGATAAAGAACGGTACTTGCACTGCTGGTTCATTAAAAACGGTGTCGCTAAGATTTTGCCTTTATTCTTTTGACTACCGTGAACGCTATCAAAATATATTTGACGTCGCCTGTACATAATACACTTATAATTAGACCACCTGAATCCGACCAGTATACCTAATCAGACAGATAACAGTGTGACCATCAAACCGCGAATCCGCCCACTAATGTTCCGAAATAATGGATGACATCATACTTTTGTCAACAAACCTAATATAATAAAAATAACGAACAGGGAAAATCGATTTATCGTAATGTAGCTTCAACTTGTCTGTAGAGTCCATGTAGAGGCTTCGACCAAAATAAAATGAATGGACGGGCCCAGAAAAAGCGCATTTCTGAAGATTACAAAATGAGCGCCGGCGCTCACTTCGTTTCAGTCGGTATCTAGCCGTAACAATTGCGACACGAGTCTATTGTTACGTGATAACGAAACATCTGACAAAATTATGCCTTCGTAGCTTTCCCGAAGTGTAAATACACAACAAAAAACCGCTACCTATCTATTTTTTGTAACAAATGTACTACATGGTTATAATTACGTGTTGAAGTATATGTCTGACGGTTTTAGCTTGTTTTTACTGAGCAAGTTCTATGGTTATGGCCCGTCCATTCATTTTATTTTCGTCGAAGTGTAGAGGCAGTTATTTAAACAGGCGGGAAGCACACCATTACCCACAATTGTCATAAAAATGTCTAGTTACACAATGTTCTAAACTACCTAAAGCGTCAGGTTTCTGAAATATTCATAGATGAAATTAAGAATTTAGTTATATTTACTGTTTTAAATGGGACCATCATCGAGAAATTAAATAAAAAACCGGCCAAGTGCGAGTCGGGTTCGCGCACTGAGGGTTCCGTACCACCACAAAATTCAATAACGAAATTACCAGTTATAACTTGGTAATGTACAGAAACTTGTCACCAACTTGCACTTGGCCATTGTTTATTATTTATTGTTATACTTTAGACTCTTTAGAGTGTGTACTATAATCATACCAAATTTGATGCTTGATACGTATAACCGTTTTTACATAAGAGCTAATACAAAAATTCATTAAAAAATACGTTTGTTGTATGGGGACACCCCCTTTCGTTTTTACTTTTCGTCTTTTTTGTTAGTTAATACACACGAAAACAGTCGTATTGAAAAGCCGATGGAACTGAGTATTTTGGAAATTGCTTGTGTAATATGAAATGAAAGCGAACGTAGACGCAAATTAGCATCTTTTGTATGCTTACACAAGTTTACGTCGCCTTACGTCATATTCCAAGTCTGTGATGCGGCATGACTAATATGACCGTCTATAAAGAATACGTGTCTTTAGAAGACTGGACGGAATCAGAACATCGGGCTTTATCTGTTGAGATAAGGGAATCCCAAATTTTCTACACGGCAATAGGAGCTAAAATTGCGTGATAAATGGAAGTAAACAGTATTTTAAGGATTTATCTGCCGCGTCAGAATTTCGACTTTCATGGTATGAAAATAGGAGCTAAAACTGCACGATGATCTGATGTAAACAGCAATGTTTACAATGGTGGTGAAATAGTAATGCGGAGGAAATCAAAGCAAAAGAGAACCTTCAAAACTAAGTCATTGTGACATCATAGATGAGCTTTTTTACAAGCTTTTATTTAATTTGCAATTTTCGTTTGTTTAGGTCAAATCTTGCAAGCTGAATTATCAAAGATCATAATTATGGATAAATAAAGTCTATCCGCATCTGTTTGTAATTCTGTATGTACGCTTACTCCTCCTAAACCACGCAACGGATTTTGATGCGGTTTTCACCATCAGTTAGATATTTTTTCACGGAAGGTGAAAAAAAGGAAGTCCTGAGGTAAAGGTGGTATTTATATAATAAAACTTACACCTGTTTGAAGTCGGGGCGGGTCGCTAGACTCGCTAGTTTTTGATAAAATATAAAACAACTATTGATTAATTTAATTATTAATTATTTTTAAAGGAATTAGGATATATTCGTCCCTTTCTAGGACAAGCTAAGTATTTCACAGACTTCCATAGACCAGATGAAAAAATAGTTCACAAAATGTCCTGGGCGGAGAAGATTTACCTAGCCATTCATGTGTCTATTCTAAACAATAATGTAATAAAAGAATTTTGCGACTCTATTAATAATGTTTGTACGACAGATAGTAATTTTTGGAACTACTGAAATAATTCTGAAAATTCTTTCTGTCATGTAAAGTTCCCTACACAATTCCTAGAATCCATCTTTGTTTTGTTACCACACAGGTGAAACATGGCTAGTTCTCCATCATTTACATATAAGTACATAAGTACTTACGTAAGTAGTATTACAAAAGTAAAAAAAAAAACATTAAGAGCCATATTACAAATAGCAATTGAAATGTTTTAGATATCTTGTATTTTCGAGCATAAAACGAAAAAATAAAGACAATTGTCTAGACGAATATAAAACAACCAAACCATTAAAATTGTTTCTTTTATGCCAGAATCGAAATACGAAATCCACTCTCAAACTTTTCCTCTGAGAGTTTTATGAAAAACTTGTTATTTTGTAAATTAGAGGTAGTAAGTTAAAAGTATTGAGTTTTTCCAAAATTTGAGCCGTTATTTTCAATAAGATATAGAGATTTATTTATTACTATTTGATAAAATCAAAACGCCAAAATTCAAATTTTCTTTGCTTTTTTTGTTAAAAAATGTGAGAGTGCTCTTAAGATTACTGAAGTTTAAATTGAACAGGTTTAATTGCAGTTGCATAAACATGAGAACAGCTGGAGAACAGTCATAAATATTTATAGTGAGGCTTTTATTTACAAGAAAAGTAATTATAAATAGGACAATATAACTCGATTTTTGTGTCTCTTCGAGCTGCCAAACCTCGCCCCTGCGTCTCATCCATGGAGATCTTATCGGTGGGTATGGAACACAGAAAAGAGAAGTAAATAGAATGGAAATGAGAAGGAAAATCTGTTACCAGGCATTATGAGTGAACCTTGATTGAACATTCTTATTTAGATCAACGCGTCGAACTCCGCATCACAGTTGCTAACTGATTTCGAATGACTGACGTTTCGTTTATATGGGTGCAACTGGCTACAACAGATTTCTTACAGAAATGCCTTCAGAAATTCTTACAGCCATTCTAATATAACAAAAAATAAAAAAAAATAAAAAAAACACTTTGTTATGGAAGGTAGGACTAATGGAGCGGCTATTGTCAGTGAACCTGTATGGATTTTTTGCTGTCAAGAGCGGCCATTTCGCCAATTTATGTGCAAATATTTTGGAGGTTTGAGGAATATGCGCGGGAAGTGAATAGAAAATTATGCCTACTTCAAAGACCACCATTAGCGCGACAATTTTACACCGTTATACATGATGCATTTTGTCTATGATTGTGCGAATTGCTAGACTGTGGATTTACTGCCTGATTTAGTGTTCCCTGATGGTTACAATCTAGGTGTCTTCAAGTCACGAGTGAATGGGTTTCTTCTTAGCATGCATGCACCATAGTAGACAGCATCAGATCGGAGTGGCGATCAAGCGCTATAATTCAATAACAAAAACCCAACTCTAAATTTATTGCAAAGACAGTTCAAGAATTTGGAAGCCGACAGGAAAGGGAATTTAGCTTAGCGGTTAGAGCGCTCAGGGCGTACACCCGGATGACGCAGGTTCGAATCCTGCCTGTCAAATTTTCGAATTGTCTACTCCGTTGTCTTCCTACTTCCTACCAACCATGTGGTAAGGTGAGGTGAGAGAGTGGCGGGTCATTAAAAATTGAGTTATAATGTAACATTGCTTACTTTCTAGACTGTAATTAAGAATTAGTTATTTCATAACAGTAGAAAAGAAAGAAGATAACCATGAAGATGCGTCCTTGCCATCGAGATACAATAGAGAGACACAATCATGCCAAAAAAATGTCCGAACCAAAACTCGGCGCACGCTACGTATTGCACAGACTTTTTGGTAAGCAAGGTAACCGCGATCCGACTACAAGGCTGCGCGATGCCAGAGCTACGATGACATGGCGGACAACTAATATTGAACACTATGCAAGCGACATGACGTCTAAATTGGACTAAATGTGCCATTATGAAGTATATAATTGATACAATGTATGTACAATGACGCTAGGACGTTATTTTACTTTTTTCACTAAGAGATTGTGACTCTATAGGAATTGTATCTTGATGATCCTTGCTCATATTTTGCACTGGCATCTTTTTGGATGGAAATATGTACATTGACATGAGTATGTATAAAAAAATACAAAAACCTATTATTTTTAAATCTATTAGATTAGAGTAGCGAAGATAAAATAAATAAACTTCAATATCCAAATATGTACCTTGTAAAATCACAAAACAAAAGCATAACAAACATGCAACAATTAAGCATAAATAATTGTTCTTCAGTCGTATTTAACCATACCCATAAATCTCACACTGCAAGGCATGCAAAAGCTTATTGAAGAAAAAATTTAAAACAACCAGCGTTAGTAAGAATTATCTAAGACCTTGAAACCAGATTTCATATTTGTTAGTAGTTTTAAGAAGCATTGGAGAGAATAAATAGACATTATACTTACGCGAGAGGTCATCTGGCATGCTCGAGATTAACCCCATCACTGTTTTTCTCATTAAAATAGTCATGAGTGAACGAGATAATTATCAAGAACACCAGTAACCCCCCTTGCAGTTTCCTTGGCTTCAGTATTTAAATAGTAAAAAGTAGGCCAAGCATTTTTTCTTTATAATCAAAAGCCATAAGCGTGAGATTAAAAATCTTCTATTTCTTATTTATACATTAGAATTAAATTTTTCCTGGTTTTTTAATATCTACTTAAAAGCAAGCACAACTATTAGGAGAAATAATTTCCCCTTATAATAAGTCATCATACTTATACAAGTAGATTCAATAATTGACTTGTATAAGTTGTATTTAAATGGCCCCTTTGTCTCTAGTTAATTATTATCTCTGTTAATTAAGACCGTTTGTTTCTCTAAGATGATAAAAAAATTAAATAGTACATAATATGGCTAATTATTAGGGGAAATTGAAATCTACTTGTCTAAGTAGATTCAATTTCCCCTAATAATAATTCTTGCTTCTATGTAGAAATTAAAAAACGAAGGAAAAATAATAATGTTTAACCTTCGGGAGTGTTTCCTTCAAACTCGGAACAGAGTATTTATGTAATTAAAAAGTATATACTAGAAAAGGTGCTCACCTCAGCATAATCCTGAAGTTTTCCAGCTCCCTAATACTATTGGAGAGTCTTGCAAACGCGTTAAACAGTGCCACAATCTCAGTTCTCTGCAGCCTCTCGTGTTTGTGCCTCAAGGGCAGCTTGCCTTGACTGGGATCACTTTCTGTATTCCATTTTTCTGAGAACAGTATCTTCAATGCCGTCCCAAGCCCTTGAGTCTGCAGTTTACCCCAAAGCTTGCATTTATCGCAGCCCACACAGTCCATAATTTTAGAGATATTTCTAAAATGCTCTCTGAATTCGTGTTTCAAAGTCGCCGCTTGGCTTCCTCCGTTAAACATAGAGGATTCGTTAAAATGGTCGGGGAATGTGTATATTAGTCCGAGCATGTTGTTTATAGCTTGCCGAGTCTCTTCGTCTTCTGTAGGGTTACCGGTGAAGTACTCTTCGTGTTCCAAGTACGGGCCGGCTTTGGCTAAAGCTCTCATTTCCAGTAAATAGACAAAGTATAAATTTTTAAGCCAGTTGGGACTCTCGCCGTGGGTCTGCGATGGGTCAAAACGCCTCTGGAATTCCTCCAGATTTTGTCCCCATTCACCATCAGGAGATGTGAGACCGATGCCTTTATCGGACAGTAAATACTTTGAACACAAATGTATATTTATACTTGTGTGCAGACCTGACACTGCTCTGTAAAAAACTCTTTTCTCCAAGCACATGTTGCTCAAATCAGAGCTCAATACATAGGGAAATGATTCGTAAGGGTTCAGTTTGGGACGGAAGCAGTTTTCCTGGTAGATGCTTTGCCAGATTCTGCGTGCTGATGGGCCTTTGTACCCGGTGTAGCGCTCAGGGTTTAGTGAGAGGTCTAAGTAGTCCGCTTCGGCGTCTCTATCATCACTACCACAGAAATTCTCGTGAGCATCATCATACACTTTCCATTTAGCGATTTCATATTGACTAGCAGCACTGATTGTCATGTTCAAGTATCCCAGGTCGTGATCGTGGTCTGTATCAGAGCTGCAACTTGATTGAGCTTCTTTCGAATACTTCGTGGAAGGAGTCTCGTCTACATGATCATTGTTGTACCCATTTTCGTAGCCAGGAACGCTCTCTTTTGTACATGTTTTGATGTGGCAGTATTTCATAGCGCATCGACCGTCGTCAATCCAGAACGGGCACTCCTTCTTCAAGTTCACTTTGTAGAAACGGAAATAATCCTTGCTTACGAGGCTCTGGATGCGAGGAAAGATCTTCACGTTGTTGAAATAATCGATGGTGTCTACATTACAGGAACAGTCTCCGAGTGCGCCGTGGAGCTCATCGAAACAGGCGGTGCTGTCGCAAGGTTTTGTTTCATATAGTTCCGTGTCGTAACCCACGGCTTGAACTATCGCTAAAGCAAAAATTATAAACACAACACAATATTTTTTGTATGCCATCTCTGAAATTGTTGTCCCCATGACATAAGTAAACACGATTATATTTACGAGTAGATGCTCGCACTGCACATTTATTACTGATTCGTCGCGGCGACGGCGATGAGTATGGTATTTACGAAGAGAAAGTGAGTACAAATACAGATTCAAGAAAAGAGGACGTGCAAGAACCGACGTTCACATTCCAGTATGATTTTCATTTTGGTTTGGTTTCTGGATGACAAAGTGTCAACTTTCAATCAATGTCAATGATGTCAACTAAAAATTTTATATGTCAACGTCACTGTGACAATATATAGATATTTTTTTTCTTTCCTGCTGAGGATTTTAGCGTCGCACTCTTGTTCATTTGCCAGGGTCAAGTATTAATTTTATTATTAATATCAAGTTTAAAATTTTATATATTGTAGTCAAACAAACAAGTCAGTCACAGTGAGTGAAACTCCGGGCAGGACAACCGGTCAGCAGTGTCATATATTACTTTACTCTTTGCAGCAGTGTCTAGGCGATGCGGGCAGGGCACGAAGGCTGCTGCTGAAAAACGACTTGTATATGGCAACTACGTCAATCACGCGGAGCCAAAAGCAAAGAGTACTTTATATAGGAAAGCCAAGTCTGAAGTCTTAATGTGATAGAAAATTCTGTTCCATGGTTTCCAGAATGAGATTTGGCCACTGTTGTACTGGAGTGCATCTACACAAATTAAGAATTAAAGATTCTTCCATAGGTATGCGAATGTGGTATGGACGAGTCCAACCTAAACCACATTCCTTTTCCTGTAGCAATTTTTGACCACAATTCATTTTTCAACTTGTTAATTCATTATAAATTTCCATTTCCCATTCATATCGACAATCTTTTGTATAATATAGACCCCCCCTTCAAGTTTGGTGCCGCAATAGCAGTTGTCCGTAAGGCCCCTGGAGTGCATTACAAGGCCAGACATAGGAAAATGGAACGGTCTGCAATTAAGATCCTATATACTTAGGTCTTATCAAAATGATAATATAATAAAAAACAAGGTAATCGTAGAAAATTTATTTGTCGCCATACATTGTAAATCATCCACAAAAGCAGTTTCATCAGAAATGCACAAAGAGATTCAAAAAACAGATGTTACTCGATTACAATCGAAAAACTATTTACAGATAAGTTTAAAATACAAGTGACGAGGAAATCACAATTTATCTTTAGAAATGCAAGTTAAATACCAAACATTTTTAATGTAAATGGACGAAAATTACAATGGTTACAACCCCGAAAAATACATTCATAAATATCATCTGTTTTTGTAATACATATTTTACCTAAACAGTCACTTAACTAGGTAACTTAACAATACCTTAACTTTAAAAATTTATAAGATAAGTGTGTAACAAGTATTATAAAATGAATGTTAATTAATAATGGTAAAAGTGCGTCTTTTTGAATCTGCCTATATATCAACAGCTGATACATCGTAGATTAAATAAAATTCAGAAACAAATGAGATAAAACCTTTAGAGAAAGTTTGCAATGACTTTATATGTATTTAGTGGAATTAAAGTGTTTTAAAAATATTAGTAGGTTTTGTAGGTACCTAAGTATTGATTTTATTATGGACACTGTAAGTTAATTATGAACTATAATTTAAAATTATAAAGGATTAAAAATTACATCTACCCATGTACATTCTAAACTCATTTGACATGCTAACAATTCTTTCCTTCTTTTCATTTTGATTTGTAAGAAAAGGAAGGCAACTGTAACAAAACTCATACGACTTGTATATGGCAACTGCGCCAATCACGCAGAGCCAAAAGCCGCAACACGGGGAAGAAGAAAAAAAAAGAAGGCAACTGTTTCAACTGTCAAATTAAGTTTAGGAGCACGATGTTGCCATGTGCAAACTTTTCTAAAATGACATATCTTGCAAAAGGTGGGCTGATACGCTAGACCAAACTAACTTAGACAAACTTGTACAGTAACTTGAGTTTGTGTCGTTGATTTATTGTTCTCTCGATAAATATACTTCGTGATGTCTTCGTTTTAGGCGTACCTGGAATTATTTAAATGAAATTTAATAGAAGGAAAACAATTACAACGACAAATGGAAAAAAAACTACATACTGGTACCACAGAAAGAAAAATGTTACAAACACAAAATAAAAATACAATTTTAGTACACAAAAATACCCAGACAAATACAATATTCTACAACATAATAAATAAACTGTTTTATTTCGAATCGACTTCCGTGTTTTAGTTCCACAAAAAACGGTCCTTTGTTTTTTTTTCTCGCTCCCTGTTTGGCTTTGGCACTCCTTTAACACAACGCCAATCTTTTTCGAACCACTGATATTTTTAAAAAACAAAGCCCTTTCTGAGAATATTTAAATTCTCTGTCTCACTATACACTATTTTCTTTGCACATTCGAAATAATACAGTTTCTTCCAAGCACCCACATTTTACAAAATAAATAACCATACACTGGACATGCATAATAATTAATGAAACAGATTTTAACAACCTAAGCCATAGACAACAACGGCTAATCAGATCCATTTTTTATTTCTCATTATATTAAACCTTGCATAAGATAACACTTTATTAAAAGACCACAAAAACAAGGATAACATACATTACAATAAACTATTATCTATGCTTTTAACAGGCGGCCTGGTCGCTTAAAGGGATCTCTTCCAGGCAACCGTGCATATTAAGTAAGTATTTATTTTCAATATCTCAATACAGGGGGGTTAGACAAGACCCACTTTCTGTTAGCGTTAGCGCCTGTGGAAAGATGAAATTGTATGAAAGTGACATTGACAATGACATTAGCTTGAGATATTTTATCTCAAGCTAATGTCATATTCATGCAATTTCATCTTTCCGCAGGCGTTAACACTAACAGAAAGTGGGTCTTGTCTAACCCCCCGTGTTTGCGTATAGATAAGATATTTAGGCTGATCATAGATATTTATAAAACTGCTTTTCTGATTATAAAGGAACATAATTCTACAAAATACTTTTTGTGTATAATAGGTTCCTACGGAAAATCATATAACGGGATCAGGGGCCTTACGGACAACAGCTATTGCAGCACCTAATCCGCTCAGTTGGAAAATCACGCGACCGCAAACCGTATCCGGGCGCGATAAGGTTCACGTTCGCGTGATTTTCGCACTTCAACTAATAATATCAACTTGCAATATGAATTTTAATATGAATGAGTGCTGCAATAAGTAATATTAATCTACAAGTACTGCTACTACAAAAGTAGAACCAAGACACACCAAAAACAACATGCACAACATTAATAAAGCTTGTCTAGATACATAATTTTACAACTGCACCATTCCCTTTTTTTTGTCTACATGGCCAAAAACATGATAATCTGAAAAACTTACCTAATCGTATTTAAAATTTAGAAGGTACCTAATTAACATGACACGGATAACAATGAAAGAAATGGTAATACAAAGGATCAATAATATACTGGGTAACTGGTGAAACAGTGGAAATATTCTGGGATATTGTACTTATCGTGAAAGCCATACAGTTGTGGAATTCCGTTCCGGTCTCCATTAGACAATCCCAATCTATCAACATTTTCAAGGCTAGAGTGAAAGACTTTTACCTTTCCCAAGTCTAAAACTGTTTGTTACTGTTGGTAGAGAGTTTTTGGACATATCTGTTGCTTCGAATTCGTGTTGGTTGTTATTTGCTCTGTCATTGTGCGCGTTCCTTGCTGCTCTTGCATTGTGTGCTCATAATGCGAAGGTACTCCAGGGACTTAGGGTATAGCATAGTTAAACATATATACTAGGGTATAGTATGCACTTACTTGTCGCGTTTGTATTATGTGTGTTTATGTATGTATGGTTAATATTTATGTAATATTTATTTATTTATGAATATTTATATTTGGTTAATATTTATTATACTATGTATCATTTAGTAGTATTTATTTAATGGTATCATTAAAAGTGTTTTAGCATCCCCCGTCGATTCTGTTACGTAAATTATTTCCATCCAATGGTTGCCTGGAAGAGATCGCTTTTAGCGATAAGGCCGCCACTTGTGGCACTAGCTCGTAAGTGTTTTCTATCGTGTTGTAATTTTTATTTCTGGTGTACACAATAAAGAGTTTCTATCTATCTATCTATCTTATCGCTATGAACAACTTTTACTGTGGGACCAACCCTGCCCCCCGATTCTACTAAACAAATTGTTCAAACAGCTGTTCCATACATTTCGTCGAGTGACAATGAACTTTTTGTATTTCTGCGATTTCAGGGTTGGTCCCATAGTAAAAGTTGTAGGTACATAATGTAATTTTTTTTAGTAACAATCGGCTTCCGTTTACTTCTATCTCGTCTGGTACAATCATCATCATCATCATTGTCAGCCTGTATCAACCCACTGCTGGGTATAGGCCTCCTCTCCCTTGCGCCATTGATCCTTGTCTCGGGCTAATCTCATCCACGTATGACCTGAGATGGGTCTGATGTTATCGACCCATCGGGCTGGTTGTCTGCCTACGGAACGCGTATCCGCTATTGGTAACTCTGTCAGGGCTCTACTCCACCTGGTACCGAATGGTACCTGGTAAATGATCTCCCCGAATATTTCTACTGTCTCACCAGTCACCCACATAAGTTTTTAATTGCTCCTTACAAGTTTAATTTCGCTATATCAAGGCATATACACAATTATAAAATATTGTTGTTTTTTTTTAAATATATTTCTATAAAATAACTATCACATAGCAAGATTCAGAATTTACCAATATAAAAATAGAGATTCTAGTTTTTTTCTTCAGATGATTGTATTTTAAATTATCTTATAGATATTAGAATTATATTCGTGTTGAGCTCCATACAACGGGGTGATTTTAAAATGAGACTTTAAACTTTTTTTCAAACAGATAAATATCTTAAGAGATATAAAAGACTTGAAAGGTTTTGAGTAAAAGATCTCAAGCAACTTCAACCCCAAGTATATATAGCCTTGGATTTTAAAACAGCCCCTAGCTCATATTTTTTTTCATACATGATGATTGCAGAACGGACTGATTCCTTCATTTTGATTGATGGTGTGTCTATTCTATGGTAAGTTATTGGTATCTTAGTTACTTAAAATAATTGTGAGAAATCGATAATATTTACTAAATATCAGTTTTATTTTGATGATAATTTTTTCAAGGAAAAATAGTATTTTGGCCCGGATCTTCAAATAGCAGAAAATTGATGGACATTTTGATACCTACTTACTTAGTATTTCAAAATGGTCGTTAGGACCTTCGACCAAAATAAAATGAATGGACGGGCCCAGAAGGAGCGCATTTTTGAAGATTACAAATTGATCGCTGGCGCCCACTTCGTTTCAGTCGGTCTCTAGCTGTAGGAAGTGCGACACAAGACTATTGTTCCATAACAACGAAACATCTGACAAAATTATGCCTTCGTGTGCTTTCCCAAATTGTAAATGATGTCCTTGTATCTTTGTTTCTATCATAAATAAATATTTTTCTTTCTTTCTTGCTTTCTTCTAAATACGTAACAAAAAATCTCTTATCAATTTTTTTTGTAACAAGTGTACTGTACAATCTGTACATTGTTATAATTAGGTGTTGAAGTATTTGTCCGACGGTTTGACTCGTTTTTACTGAGCAAGTCCAATGGTTACAAACCAGCTGCATTATTTTAAAACCACCGGTTTTTAGTTTAAAATGTTTTTTTAAAGATATTCGATTTTTCACAAATTTTTATATACAAACCCGATTAACCACTAACTTTCTCTGAACTAATGTCACATAGCCGGAACCGAAGGAATCGGTTCATACAGCAATCATACATAAAAAATACAGACATCATATTTTACATTGAACCCTTATTTACATCTAAGATTAATCATTATAAGCAGTAATAATTAAGCACAAAACAAGCGTTTTCATAGATTGTGATTACATACATTGTTAGTAAAAGCAGCATAGCCTTAAAGTTATTAAGTAAAAATAACCATATATTTTGCTGTACCATTTTCTAAACTAACCTGAAAACGCTTTTGAAATGAAGCTATTAACTAATTCTTACTATTTCAAACGGTTTATTGACAAATTTGAGTAATAAGGTGAATCACTGATGCTTCAATGGCTTTACATGTAAATTTAAAGAATCATCAGTGTTCTATGGTCTGTGGCCTATAGCTACAAGGATAACAAAAATTGTTTGAAATTTGAATTTCCCGCCAGTAGGTTAAGCGTTCTACCTTTAAACTAAACAACAGAGCTAGCCACTAAACCTAGACGTACTTGTTTTGAAAAGAAAAATTCAGAAGTGTTACTTAACTTTTTCTTAGATAATAGTACAAGCAAAACGACGCCATATTAATTATTCTCAAAAATTACATTTCTATAGAAAACTACAAGAATAAAGAGTTATAATTATTAGTAAACATCACGGGCGACTTATTTTACCGAAATGAAGAAATTAGGATCTGATGTGACAGGTACATAGAATAAATACCTATTTAGCATAGGGCAAGTTACTTTGGCTAGTTAGTTTGCAAATTACATACCTACTTATTTTATTTTTAAAATCCTTAGAAGGAGGATAGTCTTCATGGTGTTTTTTTTTATGGCATCGGATTTTGAGTACGTTTGCTAAAGAACTATGATATAATATAGATTTCTAAACCACATACCTGTCTGACACCATAATATTTTTTTATTTCGGTACAAAAATTAACCCCTTATAGCACACATCGATGTCTTCGATTTCCATTCAATAATAGCTATTATACTCAAACAAATGGCATTTTGTCGAATTTGACGACCTCAACTGTCAAATTTGACGATCGATAAAGAACAGTACTTGCACTGCAGTAATTTTGTTACAAGGCCTTTCTGTTTATAATGGCCACTTTTTTTTGTCTATGATGGCAAAATTGCCCCAAAACCCAAAGAGGCAGCAGCCGCAGTAGCCAAGATTTAAAAAAAAGTTCAAAATTGTTTAACTGACCATTGTTTTTTTTTAAATTCTTTTATAGGCTATTTTAATTTCCCGCTATTTTCTTGCGACAAAATAAGCTAGTTGTATACCTTATACAACGTCCTTGGTTTGACTTAGTTGCGTAGATAGTATAATACCGACTTGCTCGTCCTCAGAAAAACAATCAAATGCACGTTTTGTTAAATTACCAAAAAAAAAGTAGTAAGGTAGTTGATTGAATCAGGTGTTACTTTGCGGAAGTCCATTTTTAATTTGTATATGTCGAATTTCTAGTGTAATTCCGCTTCTACGTCGTTTCGAGTACAATAAGGATTTTGGTTAAACTATTTTCTGTATAGATAATTGTGATTCTAATTCAATCTATACAGAAAATAGTTTAACCAAAATCCTTATTGTACTCGAAACGACGTAGAAGCGGAATTACACTAGAAATTCGACATATATACAAATTAAGTAGTAAGGTAACATGTTAACATCAACCAACCAAATTTAGTAAACCAAAACATGCAGTCACCGACCAGTTGGTTAGTAAATAAAAAGAACTAAAATAAAATGTGTCATAGGTACCAGTTTTAATGTACAAAAGTATTAGTAGCGAGACCTTCTGTCCATGTTTCTGATGGAGTTGGCGAGACACAGGGCGAACAGTGCGCCTACCACCTGAAAACGTACAATAACATGATTTAATACATAAACAAGTATGTGGCGGATTTCTTTTTCATTGAGTGCGACCTTCGCGGCCGCCTATATTATTTGATTTGAAACGAGTTGTGTTTTGTTTTATAAGAGACCTATCATGAGAAAAAATATAGCTGTTTTCGAATCCGCAAAAAAATGTTTTAATGGAGTATCAATATCCCAAAAGTATATCTATACTAATATTATAAAGAGGAAAGATTTGATTGTTTGTTTGTTTGTTTGCATTGAATAGGCTCCGAAACTACTGAACCGATTTGAAAAATTCTTTCACTGTTGGGATGCTGCACTATCCCCGGTTGACATAGGCTATATATCCCGGCTTCGCCCGTGCGAAGCAGGGGCGGCCTACTAGTCTATACTAATATTATAAAGAGGAAAGATTTGATTTTTTGTTTGTTTGTTTGCATTGAATAGGCTCCGATACTACTATCACTGCACTATATATCAGCTACACTATCCCCGGGTGACATAGGCTATAATCTATACCCGTGCGAAGCAGGGGCGGACCGCTTGTTATTAAATAAAACACTAATATGTTTCAAATAAAACGAGAAGTTGCTAGTAAGTAGAAAAAGAGAATAATCATTAGTTTTATGTAATATCAAATATAGCTAAAAAAAATATGAAAAAGTTGACAAAGGGCACGGACCCAGGAGTCCGTGGAGAATAAAAAAAACAGTAAAAAAATACGAGAGCCTCAAAAGGCGCAAATATAGTACCCTCGATAGCGGGTATATATTTGAGCCTTTTGGGGTTGAGACGCTTGGACCGTGGGGACCAGGAGCCCATCGAATATTTAAAGACCTGTCAGGGCGACTGGTCGAAGCAACTCGAGACCAAAATGCTGGCCTTTATTTTGCCCAAAGACTAAGAGCATTGCCATACAACGCTGAAACGCTGAAATGTTGCCAGCATTTTGGGAATGCTGCCCACTGGTAGCGGCTTGTTAGATTAGTTTAAGTAGTTTTTTTTTTACTTATAATTTGAATTTAATAAATACAATTTATGTAATTAATATAAAACGTCTTTTTAATCAAACATATTATAATTGTGGTAAGTAGAATGTCAATTCATTATCAACTCAAAATGGCGGCAAAAACTCGGCACTAACTAAATACCTAACAAAAAACCGGCCAATTGATAACTAAATATTGATGAATCGTAACTTGTTAGCTACTACAGTACAAAAAAATTGTGCAAAAAGACAACATCCCATCAACGCCCAGCCGGTCACCCATCCAAGCACCTGCCGCGCCCGACGTTGCTTCACTTCGGCGATCGTACGAGAACCGGTGGTGAACAGAAATTTGACACCGACTCGCACTTGGCCATTTTTTATTATTGTTATACTTTAGTGTGTACTATAATCATGCCAAGTTTGAGACTTGCCGTTTTTAGGGTTCCGTACCCAAAGGGTAAAAACGGGACCCTACTATTACTAAGCCTACGATATCTGTCTGTCTGTCCGTCTGTCCTACCTATTAACGACTATATCTTTCGAACAGTAATAGCCAGTTGGAATTTTGTCAGTTGACTATGACTTGTTTGACATTATAAGACTAAGTAAACATGTTTAATATTACGACTGACGGACTCTGTATCCATAGTCATGAAAACAATTATCAAAAAAATCAAATAATCTTGTTTTCTGATAGACTCACTTCAATACAAGCAACACCGATGGCGATGCCAGCAATAGGCTTGTTCCACTTTTCATAGAGGTTGGCCAGGGTGTCGCTGCAGCCGGGGTTGGCATCAGCGTATGTGCAAGCTCCGGTAATGGTACCGACGACCCCTGCGCTCTTGCAGCAAGATTTGGGCAAGGTGACGGCAGCATATTCAGAGGCACCGCTAGCTCCGCAGCAGCTGAACTGGAAACGACAAAAAATTACGGTGAGAAACCAAATTATAGTTATTTTTGGTTTCGATTTGGAATTAGGTCGTGTTTTTTTTTCTTTTCAATAAAATATTTGTCATTTAATTTTATTTACATGAAAAATATTTATATAACAGATATATAAAACTTGAAAATTTAACGGTGACCATTTTCTATCGGACTGCCAGAGCGGGCACGAAAAATCGTCACCGCTTCATGATTGATATTTCGAAAACCCGTACGAAGCGCTTTGATTCCACTTTTATTGCGGCAACTGCTAGTCTGTGGAATGAGCTGCCTGAATGGGTGTTCCCGGATAGTAACAATCTGGGTGTCTTCAAGTAGCGAGTGAATCGTTTTCTTATTAGAGAAGCTTGCTCCATCGTAGACCAAATCATCGCTTAAAGTCAGGCGAGTTGGCGGCCAAACGTAAGGCTATTTTTTTTAATGTACTAAACTTTACTGCCTTATCTGTCACATTACCACCAAGACCTTAAAAGCGCAAAGCTCTTTACGCATGCTACTAAGTCAAAACACGCTCAATAATTCACTTGAAACTGAGCCAAAATAGATCTTTGTCTGCCTAAAATGAAAACCTTTGTTGCAATCTACTTGAAATCGAAAGTTGTTAAACGATGTTTTAAAATCAGTAACAAGTAAACCCAGAGTAAACAGTTTCGTATATGCACATTATTAAAAATATCTGAGCTTTGCATACAAAACCACAGCTTAATAAAGTGACTTTCGTGCTTTCTGCCGCACACGAAGGTACTATTATAGCAAGCATGCTATTGATAACCATTTCTAGGAATATAGCTGGTTAGGTTCATTATACAGGCATTACAGTATTGATTTGCAATTCACTTAACTCAGCTAGCCTTACTTATTGTAAAAAAAAACGTACGAAGATATAGCTATGGCCGTTGAGTACAGCCAAATCATCTGAATTGGACTTATTGGATCGGAGGCATTAAGACGGACTCAGTGACAAGGATTAGTAAATCAGTGAACAAAACTAAAATAAAATTCTTAAATAATAAAAAACAAGTTTTGAGTCGTCGGCCATATTGAATTTAGTGTGCCATCATTTCATTTTACGTGTTCTTTTCAGCAAACCCTTTCATTTGATACCCATATCATATGGGTTCAAACCCCGGGCCCGTACCAATGAGCTCTTTGGAGCTTATGTACGGATTTTCATACCACTGGCTTTTCGGTGAAGGAAAACATCGTCAGGAAACCTGCATACGTACGGATAAGGAATTCAATGGCGTATGTGAATCCACCAATCCGCACTGGGCCAGCGTGGTGGATATGGCCCAATCACCCTTTCGGGGTAGGCTAAAAGTCCAGCAGTGGACTGTTAAAAGGCTGACTATGATGATGATACAAAATGACTAGTCCGCCATCTTTGGGAGTCCGCCATATTGGATTTAGAATGACGTCACTGAGCTAACCATGCGTAGTCATCCAAACTAAACGTGCATGAAAATTTTTAGCTAAATCGCCTGGGAATTGCAAGATTTTACCCACACTAACAAGCCGAGTTAAATAAAAGCTTATAATGCAAACAAAAATATAATTACAACCAAAAAATACTATTCGGAAAGGCCGACAATCCTACGCACTTCGCTGACTCTACACTTGACCTTAGAGGCACTAAAATAGTTTTACGAGATAAAAAAAACTCAACTCGACAGCTCACGATGATGTCATTTTGTGCAATTACTGTGAATCATTGGGAACTATTGTAAAAGAATAATAGAGGTATTGTTTTTCTTGTGTCTTTGGACTTGATACGTCATGTACCTGACTGGTAACTAGCTAATGGCACGGCAAGACAATTTACTTGTTTTTTCAGTAGAATCGAAGGTAGGCAGCGTCGCAAGTTTCAAGCGTTGCAACACAGCACAGGGGCCTTACGGACAACTGCTATTGCGGGACCTAATCCGCTCAGTTGGAAAATCACGCGACCGCAAACCGTATCTGGGCGCGATAAAGTTCACGTTCGCGTGATTTTCCAACTGAGCGGATTAGGTGCCGCAATAGCTGTTGTCCGTAAGGCCCCTGTGCTGTGTTGCAACTTGCAAAGCTTGCCAAAATTTAACGATTAATACCAATAAATGCTGACCACAGTTAGCTAGTAGAACTACTGGGCTTAGCGAACTTGCAAAGGTTGCTAAAACGGATTAGCAAGCTGACTAAGCTGACAGAACCGATTAAAAATTCTTGCTTGCTTGCTGAACTTCCAAATATTGCCAAGCAGGTAAAGGTTGCCAAAACGGAGCACTTACCTGATAGAACCACAGGGTTTGCCGAACTTGCCAAGCAAGCTTGCCATAACGAAACGATTTAGATCGATGCTGCAAACATTTATCTGATAAAACTATTGGTCTTGCCGACCTTGCAAATATTGCCAAGCTTGTGAATGTTGCCAAAACGGAGCAATTAGCAAATACTGCGAGCACTTAGCTGACATTACCACTGGGCTTGCTGAACTTGCAAAAGTTGCCAAGCTTATAAAGTTGTGAAAACGGATGATTTTGCAAATGCTGTTATCCGGCAAGAGATGCACATGAAGCCTATAAAACCATTGCAGAAAAAAGTCGGCCGTGCGGGGATCAGCATATTTAGAATATGTACATTTTGAAAACGTTGGCAAGTGATAAGTTGGCCAACATATTAAAAAAGTTTGAAAATATAATATTCAGTTACCTGTGTCTGTATTTGATCAATGATAGCCTCAGTAGCCTTGTCCACATCTGAACTACTCCTCTTATTGAAGATGCCGTTCACGGAGGTACGAAGGCCTTCCTTCAGGGTCTCGCCGTACGTGAACAGAAGGATCGCGATGGCCACTTGGACGATGATGATCACCAGCAAGAACACGGCGTACTGGAACAGAATCAGTGATGATGTTAGGTTATGACGATTTCTCGTGATATTACTCGTGACCTAGTCTGCATCGATCGTGTGACCGAGCTGTAAGTCGTTTATTAAACCTCGCTTGGTTCAATCAATGAATTAATTTACTAAGTATTTTGTTTTATAAAACAGGAGATTGACAAAAATTAAATAAAGAACCATGGACGTTGGTAGGTTTTCCCAAAAACGTATACCTAAGCTGGATTTTACAATTTCGAATTTCGGTTCAACTAGCGGGGCGCCTTTTATCTCTTCTCTTTCTTTCATAAAATCTCATGCATGTTTCATCAAAATAGGACATTGCTTGACAACGTATTCGGCCATATTGTATTGGCCATGCCTGCAGAATGGGACAGAATGCTATCTTAGACTAGACTTGCAATCTTATTTGGACCGATTTTCTTCCTGATATTTCTGTATAATTTGACCTTTAACACTATTAAAATAAGATTTAAACTATAGAAGCATCGAACTATATGTTTAACCCAATATAGAAGTGTATTTCCATATGTGCACAATCCATTTGGGTATAGATCCTTGTCTCCTTTGAAATAATAACAACTATTCGGGATATTTCATAACTTGATTGATGCTTATTTACTGCACAAGAACTGGTACGAGGTTCTTTGAAAATGAATAGCTGCCTCATTTATCAGTTAAACTAACAAAAAGCTTCCATAAGAATCAGCTTTTGGGTAAACTTCGGTAGCTAAGTATACCTTATCTTTTCGTAACTATGAAAATAATTATATCGTATAACCATCGAAAAATTATACATTTGATCGAAGCGTATAACCAATACCAGAAGGAGCATGTCAGAACTACCTGAATTACCTAATGCGATAACGCGGCAGTGGTAAATCTAACAATGTAAGATGGTGTTACTAACGGCATTCTTGACCACTGACATTCTTGACCACTCGGTCAGCATTGGGTTTCGCGAAAAGGGAGCTACCACAATACAGTTTATTTCTAACCCCATAGCATCAATAGTCCACTTCCTAACATCATCCTAACCCTCAGTTTAATTTATTTTTAACACAAATACGCCTCTCAGTATTGACTTTGGCCCCATTGACGCCATATAAAGGACCGGGTTAGTCCCCAGAATCAAATGTGAAATAAAGAACAATAATAATAAAATAAATATGGATACGTCATGTAACCATGAGCATGGTGGTAAGTGGTATCACCGGAAAGGGGCGACCTAAGGTTTGGAGATTGTGATAGGCCCCCATGCCATGACTCAAATTTGTTGAGCATACAAATCTTTCTACGTTTCTACATAAATTCTAGCGACCTCCATGAGTATTTAGTAGGGCGAATTTAGTATCGCATTACGACGTCAATTGAAAGTACAGATGCTTAGGTGTTCCCTAGTTCCCAGCGACTGGGCAACATATTTCTTCCAGTGAAAGTTATTCTAAAGTTAAAGTTATTGCTTATCTATTGTTATTGTTTATTTGTGACGAACAAAGCATCGAAAACTGTATTTTTGGTATAGTTCTTCTTTCAACTCTGTCTGTGAACAAAGATCTGTAGAAAATTCAGTTGCTGTATTAAATAGATCTGTATTTTTTATTCAGATTTTAGTAAAACTCAATATACCCATTTGTTACCTCCAATTTACAAAAGTAGCTTTTCGTAAAACTTTAGGAAGTAAAGTTTGAGAATGGATTTCGTTAAATTACTGTCATAAAATAAACATTTTTATGTTATGGTTTACTTATTTTATATTTATCTTGAAAATTAGGGCTTTATTTATACGTTTTATGCCCAAAAATACATATACTTAAAATTGAACGGTTCATTTTGTAATACGCCTCTTAAATTAATAATGTTCATCCATTAGCCCATATGGACGTGCAAAATTAAATAAATATGTCAAACAAATTGTATAAATTTACAATTATCATGTATAAATGGCAATTTAGTAAGAAATCCTTTAGAAACAGTCATATTATAAACTTATATCTTATAATATGCACAACGAACACGTTTATTTTTGCAATGCAGCATTGCAATAGGTAAGTCAGATTTCTTCTTTTCATTGAAATCACATAAATAAACGTGTGACATGGTAATTTAAAATCTAATCTGACTGAAATGGAGACTGAAAATCAGATATTTCCTTCCAGTTCAGTTGATTCCACGGTTGATCAAGACAAAACAAAAACATTACATAATTTAATAGAAATTTCTCATTAACATTGCGAGGTCGATATAAAATGAAAACAATGACACAAAACTACGAGTACCTTCGTAATTGTAAAAGCATTCTAATAATGCCGGCTGACACAATCGGATTTTCCAGAGAACCTCTTGAAAAGGTCTGATCAAGGCGGACGAAGCAGGAAACAACGAGTGTCTAGACTTCCTTTGTGAGTCAGTTCCTATCTCGGTCTCTTACTTCCTAAACTCGGTCCATGCATTTATTTGCTCTGATAGCTGAAATAACAATGTAAAAAAACTAACCGACAATCGCGAATTCTGATCACTTATAATCTGGGCCTTTTCAAGGCCAGAGTGAATAGGTATCTTCTAAGTCTGCGTGCTTCATTTTCGACCATCGACTTCAATCATCTTTTTTTTAACAATGTTATTGCATCTGACAGACAAGTAAATGCTTGGACCTCGTTTTATGGCCTTCTCGGCGGAGTGTGTCGGCACAAGAATTGCACTATTCTATACTTAAATCTTTCTTTCTTTATAATAGATCTTTTCCTTCATTATAAATCTTTGGTGATTTTTGTCAAATTTCCTTTCAGTTTAAAAACAAGTAGGTATAAATTAATTAGTTGTCCGCTATGTCTCGTCTCTGGCATCGCGCGGCGTTGTAGTCGGACCGCGGTTACCTTGAAACTAACCAAAAAGTCTGCGCAATTCGTAGCGTGCGCCGAGTGTTGTTTCGGACATTTTCGGCACGATTGTGACTCTATTTGTATTGTATATTGTATCTCGATGGTCGGGGGTAAAAACTGAATTTAACCCCGTTCCTTCGGTTCCCTAAATTATTCCGATTCCATCATAGACATTATGTAAAGGTGGGCGGACCAAGGACGGATTTACCACCGCACAGACCATGCAATTGATCAGGGCTCCGATTCTACTAAAGAAATTGTTTTTAAATTGTACCTAATTGTTTCAATTTTACTGAATCAGTTTAAAAAAAATATACTAGAAAAATACCACCACCTAATATTATAACGTAGTATAAAAAAAAACTGTTAATTTTGAGGCAATTGAAACAATTACAATTTAAAAACAATTTCTTTAGTAGAATCGGGGCACTGACTAGACGACTATGATCAGCTTACCGTATTCTTCTTTAGAGTCGATGTTCCGCAAAATACAATTCTATTTTCAAATCAAGTTTCTAGACCAGAACTTTGTCACCCCAATGGCACTCTCCGTAGCTCCATTCAGGTCGTCTTGTGTGCAAGTTGTAGGACACGCTACACAGTCCATCAAGTGTGACATTGTCTGAGGGTTCACACCACAAAGCTTACCGTGACAACCATGCAGTGGCTCTCCCGAATTGCACCGCAGCAGCCGAAGAAGGCGATGATGAACATGATCGCTCCGATCACGATGAACACCCACGGCGCCACAGTGAGATTCGACTTGAGCTCATCCTTGATCACGTTCCAGTTGAGGAGGAATGCCACGCCGATGCCGATGATCGCCAGCCCGAGCAACTGTGGAAAGGATATACTTTAGTCAAGGGCAACTAGCTCGTACTAACTCGTAGATTGGTTATATTCTATCCTAACATTCCTAACACAGGTTTTGTCAATTTTCGTATTATTCTTGTTAGATAGATAGATAAACTCTTACTATCTCTCTCTTTCTCTTGTTACTGCATTTGTAATAAAAATTTACATGAAAATGCAGTGAAAATCACTACATAGTATAAAACAAACTCGCTGTCGCTGTCTGTCCGTCCCTATGTATGCTTAAATCTTTAAAACTACGCAACGGATTTTGATGCTGTTTTTTTAATAGATAGAGTGACTAAAGAGAAAGGTTTATATGTATAACTAGCGACCCGGGGCGGGTCGCTAGTGCATATTATTATTTATTTATTTATAATCGGTGAAAGTTGATTGAATCAGGCGTTACTTTGCGGAAGTCCATTTTTAATTTGTATATGACGAATTTCTAGTGTAATTCGTCATTATACAAAAAATATATCGGTCAATTTAACGTTTCAATAAAAATACAATCAAATAACAACAGACTTCACGGAGAGTTCAATAAACGGAATTAATCCCCTAATGTTCCACCTTTTGTATGAGACATCCTCCAACATAATATATATCTAAATAAATTTAAAAATTGGTTCACAATCGGTGAAAATATCGAGTATCAAATCAACCACCAACAAAAAAAAACAACAGAACACAACAACAAACAAACTGAACGAATTTTTGGTCTTTTTTGAAGTCGACAACAAAAAAGAAAAGAAAAAACCGTAATAAACACTAACCAAATTTTTAAAAAAAATGTTGTAAACTCATTGGGTGAAAGACATTGTTAAAGATAGAGAACGTCAATTAGTGGGCACAAAATAAAACGATAATGGCGTCGATTCTGTCATACCACTCACTAAACTAAACCAATCTGACAGGACTAAAATTATCTGTCTCTTTTTTCATTTTAATATGTGAGAGAAGGATGGCAACAATTTTAGAGCTGTCAAATTTAGTTCAGTTTAGAGAACATCAGAATCGATGCCATTGGCATCTCTCAAAATGAAAAGAGAGGCAGATAATTTTAGTCCTGTCAGATTGGTTTAGTTTAGTGAGTTGTATGGCAGAATCGACGCCATTGGAAAAATAAGAAGAGAAGGATGGCAACAATTTTAGAGCTGTCAAATTTAGTTTAGTTTAGAGTACATCAGAATCGATGCCATCGTGTAAAGAAAAGAACACCATACTTAATAAATAAAATAAATAAAAATCGTTTAATTCAGGCAACTTGACCCATAGAACTCGTTAATGACAAGGACATTTTTACAGCTGGTTCAAGTAATAGCTTGATGACGATGTCAATCAGGTAGACCTCCGGTAGCTTCATCAGCCTGACATCAACCTCACGAACGATCCATTAATGGGCCTTTATTAACTAAACAAAATACAAGCTAAAACTAACACTACAAATACAGTTAGACTGCCCATAGACCGTTGAAGGTCTAAAGACAATCCAAATGCTCAAGCCCACTACCAGTTGGCAGCGTAATTACCACATTACCACTTTGAATGGCAATGCTTATGCCAGAAACACGCCAGCATTTTGGTCACGTGTCGCATTAATATTTGAAGAC
Source organism: Agriopis marginaria (assembly GCA_932305915.1). NCBI lineage: Eukaryota > Metazoa > Arthropoda > Insecta > Lepidoptera > Geometridae > Agriopis > Agriopis marginaria. The sequence continues at coordinate 3,255,216 of OW029919.1, forward strand.
ATACTGAGTGATGACGATGAATGTCGATGACACAATCTGAACAATACCCGTACAAATCGAAGTACTTACGTAACTTTACTTATTCATGACTAACGAGGTTGTGTTTGAAAGGTAAATGACTTGGGCATGGCGAATTAGCCATTTTCTATGCCTTTAAACAGTTATAAATCAGAAACAGTGTCAGAAAACCCTTTCTCGAAAAAAGACAATGAGAAAAGGAGAACAATTAAATTGCTAGACAAGGGAATTTTAAGAGAGAAGAGAAAGCATTATAAATAGTACAAAAAATTCTAAAGATTCGTTTTGCATTTCAGAACGAAGATTTAGATAAATTACTATTATAACAGATTCAATAATTTATTATCTTGACATTATTTTTATTTTTAACGTGTAATATGGATATAAAACACTGTTTTAAACTATCACGGTTGTTCACTAATGTTATATATGATAATTTACAGGATATTTACTACAACTGTACCACGGTAAATATCCCGTAAATAATCATAATTTAATACATATGGATATTTGCCGAAATAAAATTAATATTACTATTAAGTAGGCTTTATACTAAATAGCAAAGATTATCCTTGTAGGAACTTAAGATTTTGGGATTTGGTTACTAATATGAAACAAGCAAACCAAGTATCAAAATTGGTTGATCTAAAGAATGTTTAATGTTTTAAATTGAATTGACGCTAGTTTTTCTATAACAATCTAAGTCTGTATAGTAATGGAGCTTGGCGCCAAAGTGACCGAAATTCTTATATCAAAGGAGCAATCAAGTAAGCCAAGGTCAGAAAGAAAAATTGGCTTTCCAAAGAGGTCAAGATCGGCAGTTAACAGTAATAGTTCCAGATCCGTGGAAACTTTTGTAATAACATTGTTATGCCTCAGTTTACGAAGAATCGATCGTAGTCAATCGGTCATGAAGCTCATTAAAACAATTGACAGATTAATATTTTCAAGTGTCTTTATCACTTACTATTTTAATATCTACTGCCTACGCATCGACTTGGATTTTTTTGGGTTGAATATACATAGGTGATGTTAGTACACAGAGACTGTTGTAGAAACCATTCCTATTTCTAAGACTTGTTTAACATTGGATAAGTACATAAGACCATGATTATAATTCTATGCTCTGAATAAAGTTTAATATTTCTCACACAGCTAGCAGCATACTATAATAATGCTTGCTGATTCTGTGCACCAAATTTCATCTTTATTATCATAATTTTCAGTACCTAGAACAACAAAACTGTTGCTGCAGTTAAGTAATTCATCATCGTTAACAACAGCCTTGAATTCCCCGTTGATAGCCATCTGTAGGTCTTTGTTTCTTTGGTTCCTACCTCAAATGACATCAAAGAAAATCATTGAATCATTGTAATTTTCATTTGTTTTGTTTTTGTTCGTTGGGCCTTTGCTAGACAGATGTCCTACATATAACAATCTTCGTTGTACACATTGATGTAAGTCAATAGGGGCAAGATACGGGACGAACTTATTGACGTGGACCGCACAATATAGGCTCCGGGGCACAATCCACTTCAGTCACAATCGAACTGGCGTTTTGATAGCACGAGAATTACTTGTCAAAATTGTGTGAAATAAAGATGCAAAAATTACTTCCCGCGTTTTCACAAGGTGCACCAACAGTTCGAAGACAAAAAAACAAGTTTCATGGCATTACTTTTCACTCGTAAATACTTAAAAACAATTAACTTAATTTTCTTTAAATGTCATTTCTATGGTCTAGTGTAGTGTCTAATGGAGTGGCGAAGTTACAGTGTAGACGTCAACGTCGCCGCTGACTTGAGTCGTAACAGAGCCATATTTATTGAGTACAATGTTTGGATGTCACGCGTCTTCCCCTTTTTAAAACAGTCATTGGTTGTACATATCTTTTTTTAAATTACAATGCATTGCCGTATACTCTAGCAGACTTCGTTTTATTATTGTGTCGTTCTGGTGCACATTAAGCTTAAACAGAGATTTACATAACAATCAAATACAATTTTCTCGAAATATAAAACCAAATTCATATTTTGAATTTCTGAATTGATATGAATAAGTTGTTATTGAAGATTGGTTTAAAGGGCAACCGTACAGAGGTGGCTGACCCGAGATTCGAGCTGGTTTATCAGAATCAGTACCATGTTTACTTGGCTACGACGTTTAAAGTAAACGTGATGTAGAATTTATTACTTTACGGCTGAAGCGTAAACTTTCCTTTCCTCATCTGCGACTACAAACCATAAGTAAATAATAGTAGATTTTTTTATGCTTCATCATTTACTAATACCACAATAAACGGAATTTCAGACACTCCGGACTTAATTTACCAGCTATTTCTAACAAATCCTCGAACAGTAATTTTTAAACTTTCGCGATTTGAACACATGTTTTAAATGTTTATCGGGACTTATCACGTCAGTCAGCTCGTGACCACAGCCATTGTAACATAGTCGAAACGTTGAGCGAAGGTACATATTTTTACCTATATTAAATAATACGTGATAAGTTCCGATAAACATTTAAAATCCTCGAACGTTACCTATAGTATTGCGCTTCAATCTTTTCTCTGCTCCGAGTTCTAGCTCTAACCTTGGATTCAATGCACCCTTGTCTAGAATGGTGCGTCAGTATAATATGGTATATCGATGGTATAACACTCTGTCTAAGACAACCGATATCAACATATTTGATGACAACGTATTTTTTTTTACTGTGGCCCTTATTAACTTAACAGAATACAAGCTAATACTAACACTACAAATACAGTTAGACTGCCCATAGACCGTTGAAGGTCTAAAGACAATCCAAATGCTCAAGCCCACTACCAGTTGGCAGCGTACCCAACGTTCTTCTCTGAGGTCTCTGACTATCTGAACAGTTTTTAATTATTTGTATTTTCTTTTTTGAAATTTATTACTTGACTTTTTAATTTTAACTTTGACAAAAATGACAACAATTTTAATTTCTTCGTTTTATATCTCAGTTGTGTTTATGTTAAACTAATTTAACTATAATTATTTTATTTTATCGCTCAATATTGTTGCATGCTGTCTTTACCTACAATTATTGTGACATTTAGTTATATTTTTATTTCTGTTTAACGTTTTGATAAATTGTATTGACTGACACGGTGTAAGGTGGACTTAAATAAATCAATAATAGCACAAGTACTAAACTAATACTGTACCTTTTGCTTGAGAGTGCTAACAGTTTAATTAAACCGGTAAAAATTTTAAACTTCCCCGTTTACGGGCGTTTGTTTGTATAAGTTTTCGCCTGACTAGATTAAATTTTATCGACCTTTTGAGGTCGCTAAATTTTCATCTGCTGTCAGATTAACAGCTGTTGAGCAGGTTGAGCTGTGGTTGACATTATTTTTGTTTATTTTATTCGAATTTGACAGCTATTATTGACATAAAGCTAGACACCGCTCAGCGAACCTCCGTTAGTTTAATTTTTAGCTGGTGAAAAATTCGCTGACTACGTAAACGCACCCCTGGGGCCTTAGAGCTACCTGTTTTAAGCGATTCAGATAAGGTGATAAAAAAATGTTGCGCGACCGCAAACCGTATCTGGGCGCGTTAAGGTTCACGTTCGCGTGATTTTCTGAACTGCGCTGTTTCAGCGCTAATTCGAGTTCAAGGTTAAGAACAAAAGGCCCAGGGTCTTGGATTTGGAGAGCAGTATTGAGTTCTTGACCCAGCCGACCAATTATACTCCCTTTTCTATTAAGAGTAAAAAATCCTCTTTATAAGAGTAAAAATCTACACACACTAGTTGTATGTTTACGGTATCTCGTTGTTTGTACAAATCTACAAATATCATGTTTTGAATGGGAGCACGCAACTCGCCCGCCGCAAACCGACGCTATAATTAGCAACCTCAATAGAGAACAAAATCGAATGAAGAAATAAACAAGATGATATTTAGATATGTTTTTAGGGTTGCGGACCTCAAAAGGAAAAAACGGAGCCCTCATAGGATCACTTTGTTGTCCGTCTGTCTGTATATCTGTCTGTCATGACTGTTTTCTCAGAAACGCGTAGTTTCAAATCGATACAACAGTGCCCTTAGTCCCAGATTTGATAGTATACGAAAACTTTTTTCGTTTTGGTCTTGTTCCATACATTGCTGGGCTAAAAGGTATTCGAAAACTTTTTTCGTATTAGAGTGAAGCAATCTTTAGGTACCGCCGATAACTGCCAAATTTAGTTCCTCCACGTTTCCGATAGAGGCGCTTTACTAAAATGTATGGAACAATACGTAAACGAAAAAAGTTTTCGTAAACTATCAAATCTGGGACTAAGCGTACAGTTCGAAGTAGGTTAAAACTTAAAACCGATTACCGAGATTCGTTGGTTACAAGTGAAGCTGATGTAAGTTAAAACGAAATAATGGTAGTGACCTATTCCTTATTGTACAAGTCTGTAGCACAGAAGACATGTCTGTAGTCCCAGGTCGTCCTTCGCTCGCGGTGCTTTGTACAGTTTGTAATTCTATTTTCTCGGCACATGTTGCGTGAAGTCTTGTTCATAATCTACAAGCTATTATCCTATTACCAACACATTCTTATCGTTCTGTGTCACTTTACCTCAAGTACAACATAATCTCATTGCAGTTTATGTCGTTAAATTGCTTCTTTTACAACCTTTGTAAAGGTAATCAGTAGGTTTATAGGTATACCAGTTTCTCCATTCAGTCCTCTGAAGTTTTACATTATGTCTTTTGCAACTAAGTAAGTAGATACTTGTTTATATCCTTTCAAATAATAATTTTCTGTTATAGAAACTGACGTGGTTTTCACACATTTTATTTATATTACACGGGAATTACTCACGTAAGATTAAGCCGGTCACTCCGACTACAGTTTCAACCGCATTAGGCAGTCTTTTTCAAGGTTTCACGCGCGCGACTGCGTCTCGCTTGGTGCCAATATAAACAAAATAATTTTCTGATTTTAAGAATTTTCAAATCGGTTTATAAATGACGGAGATCTGAATTAACAAACATAAAAAAAAATTACAACCGAATTGAGAACCCTCTGTTTTTGAAGTCGGTTAAAAAGTTTTTTTTTTTTTGAGATTGTTGTCTACCACACACATGTAGCCGACTATACAGAGATGCTTAATTGAACTTGTAACCTCCGTAGGGAATTACAAAACAATATTATTCACGCTTAAAAGCTCTACCAAATACCTAAGCTTTTAATATATTCAGACAAGTAAACATTTGGGTTGTTTTTGGTATTTTGTCATAATCAGACTGACACGACATTCCACGATTATTGAATAATTTATCATACAACGGAATGGCGGTTTACCATATTTTATTATCTACAGACTCCTAGGTATTTCTGTTAATGATAAACATAAAAGTACTCCTGTACCCAGGACATCTCTTGTAACCTGTGGTTCTCTCTATAAAAAACAAGTCAAATGATATTTCACAAATATAATTATAACAGTTATATGATAATTAACGGGATATTTACCATGATTAGGTTGTGGAAGGAAACTATTGAGATCTCGAAATACCAGTATTTTCACCCGAGGAGATGGTTTTCAACATTTCAACTCACTTTCTCTCAAGCTAATGTTACATACAATTTCATCTTCCCGCAGGCGTTAACGCTAACAGAATGTGGCTCTTGTCTAGACCCCCGGGGCCCTTAGTGACTAAAACACGCAGGTAGCGCGCAGAGAAACTTTTTTTTTTTACTCTATTCCCTAGGAATAAAGGCCAACTTTTAGAGGTTAACTTAACGCGCCGCGTTACGTACGTGTTCGTTGGTACAGAATCAGGGCCAAGTGCGTGAAATCCAGTATTAGTTTGCTTTAGAAATAAAAATACACGTTCAAAAAGCTTTTTTGCCAACCCTCGCATTCTTCGCTCATCCTGTGAACATGGTGCACCGTGCACACTGCGCCAAAATATTGGGAACTCTATACATATCCACGACCGCATCACGGTAAATATTCCATTAAAGATAAAGATAATTTATTTGCACAAAACACGAAAAAAAAAAAAAAAAAATTTGTCACTTTGTAATTTTGTATCATGTTTTGTCTAGTTTGTAGGCGAACAAATAATATTATAAACCTTAAATATTATTTATACAAAAAGTATTAATTAAGTTAGCTATCGAAACAATTTCTATAGTTAAGATATGATGTTATTAATTAAAATAGTTAAAAGCTGAAAAAAAAATATACCTATTACTATTTCACTTCACTTCAAAAACCTAGCGAAAGTGATCAGAATTTGTGTTTTTATTTTTCAGTTTTCTTTTTATAATGTTTTTGCAATGCAAATGCAATGTTTAATTGCAGCTGTCAGAGCAACTATATGCTTGGACGAAGTTTTTAGGATTTGATTAGTACTCTGTACATTTTTGTTATTGTAAATAAAATGCTCAATACCAAACTACCTGGTGAATATTTCAGTATGCTGAAAACAAACTCACTGTTTCCACAGTTTTCAAAGAAATATGGCGGCAATGAATGTGGAAACAGATGGATGTTTTCGCGAAACGTATTGTATGAGTAATTTGACACTTTATTGATACAGATGACGGGTGCTGGTGGGAAAACGCTGCGCTGGGGACATCCCAGTAGGCTTCGACCTAAATAAAATTAATGGACGGGCCATAACCAATGAACTTGTGCAGTAAAAACGAGTCAAGGCCGTCGGACATATACTTCAACACCTAATTATGACTTGTACAATATTTGACACAAAAAATAGATAGCGAGTTTTTGTTGTGTACAGTTCGGGAAAGCACACGAAGGCATAATTTTGTCAGATTTTTCGTTATCATCAATAGTCTTGTGTCGCACTTCCTACGGCAAGAGACCGACTGAAACGAAGTGAGCGCCGGCGCTCATTTTGTAATCTTGAAAAATGCTCTTCTTGTGTGCCCGTCCACTAATTTTATTTTGGTAAAAGTATGTAGGTATACTTCGCGATCGTAATCTAGATGAATATAATGTCACAAGTCTTTTCGAGGAGTATCTTCTAAGCCTGCGTGCTCTTCGACCACATTAAAAGAAAAATAAACCGACTATGTCGGGCCACCACAAAAACAAAAAGTAGTGCAAAAAGACAACATCACGCCCAGGTGGTCACCCATCCAAGTACCGAACGCGCCCGACGTTACTTAGTGGTGAAAAGAAATTTTTCACCTTCTCGCACTTCACCATTACTAATTGTTTTACTTTAGAGTGTGTACTAAAATCATGCCAAGTTTGACGCTTGTACGCATTATCATTTTTACGTTAGAGCAAATACAAAAATACGCTTGAAAAAACACTGACTGTAATAATCCTAATAGATGTATGAAAAGTAGTACCTACATAACACACCAACTAATACTAACTACATAACAGTTCCAACTAATCACTCAGGACGATCAAGAACCCTCCTATTTGTACCTATAATTTTATTGTGTATATCGTCACGGAGAGGTTAACGCGTAGGCAGCGTAACATACATTATTCCTTGAGACGACCTCCAAGGCTTCGTCGGCATGAGAAAATAAGCTTGATTATTTTATAGGTACAAGTATTAAAAACAAAAGATCTCCAAATCATTACTGAGAAAAATGGTCAAACTGTAGCATATGAAATATTTCATATTTTCAGACAGCTAAAATTTAAAAATTATGTTTTTTTTCCTATATATGGGAACTACGGAAGATTACGAAGCTTAAAATATTGGATAGGTAAATCAAAAAAGAAAATCTTCAAGAATATTGAAGCTCAACTTGGTATAAGCTCAAGTTTATGTAGGTAGGTACTAACTAGGTTTTGAAATGAGGTAAAAGAAAACGGTCACTTAACATGTCACTTGATGATAAAGTAGTGTTAATTGAGAAATCACGATGCTTATATATGTTACCGGCAATGTGTATAATTCAGGTATTCTACACAATACCTAGGCAATGTATAGAATGCCCGGGGCGTCCAGCCAGTGTATGAAATACATATTATGAATGTTATTGACCGTTTCATACTTTACCTAGGTAATGTATACAATGCCTAGGTATTGTATAGAATACCTGCTGGTCCACCGGCAATGCATAAAGTAAATAGATTTTGTTCTATAATTATCAATGTTGTGTAAGTACCGCCGTGGAGGCACCGGCCTAAGAATGTACTCCCCCGTTCTCTTCCCGTGTGTGCCGTAGAAATCGGCTAAGGGTGTGTGTGTGTGTGTGTGTCGCAAGGAGTTTACTGCCTGCTCGTACGTCTCTCCCTTCCCTGCTCTCGTATTTTACACACATTGCCGGCTGCGTATTCGCCATTGTATAGAATACCTAGGCAAAGTATAAAATAAATAATATTTCATACATTGCCTGAACGTTTTAGGCATTATATACATTGCCTAGGCATTGTATAGAATACCGGATTATACACATTGCCGGTAACATATACAAGAGGAAAAGCAATGTTGAGTGCAGGACAAACAAATAAAGTGGAGTAGGACGTAGGACGTCGATGACGAATAGGTGATCGACCTAACTCGTCATTTTTAACCCCCGATGTATTATGATGCCCCGATAATAGAAATAATAGTGCTAACAGACGAGACGGACTTGGTTGACGGAGCGCCAACCAACCAACGGGAGAGAAAGATAAAAAAAAACTCATTCTCTCCCGTTGGACAGACGGCCGGTCCGTCAACCAAGTCAGTAATGCAAGTACCGTTTTTTATCGATCGTCAAATTCGATAAACTGCCATAGAATGGATCATAGCGCGTACTGATCAAATGTAATTTTATCGTATTTGACGATCTCAACTGTCAAATTTGACAATCGATAAAGAACGGTACTTGCACTGCAGTCTCATCTGTTAGCACTATAATAGTGCTAACAGGTGAGCACTTGCACTTACACCTTGCAACTTACACTAGAATAGTGCAAGATCCGACTACAACACCGCGATGCTAGAGCTACGATAACAAGCGTACAACTAACGTTGAACACTAGGCAATCGAACGTACCCGAGTATACGTAAGTGATAAAATGAGGCGAAAGATGTCTTTTCCTTCTACCAAAATAGTATTTTCGTGTTGTTTTGATAACTCCATAGAAACCTGGTGTAAATTCTCTAACACTTTACAAGGGCATGACTTGGACTTGACTATAAATCAATGTGCTGTGTGGCTAATGTGGCTATGACTTGTTTGACGATATTTAATAAAACTTTGACAAATGCACTAGACGTGGGACGCCAAAAATGTCTCAAACCGGAAAAAAACTCTTTCCCCAAACCCTGAACGCATACTTAATACCTTGAACCTTCTCCGTTCTGTCGTAGGTAAAAAATAATTTCATTGTTTCCGACTACCTACTTACCTTGAACAGGGCAAAAAATACAAATAGGTACGTTTTTTTCTCATATTTTTAAAGATGTAGGTAGGTAAATGACTTGTATCCGCAATTGTCGCTCTTTTCAAAAACCCACTCAAGTTTCAAGATGGCGTCACCGTATGAGGTAAACATACCAATCGTCGACCCCTTTTCGTTATCGTGAATTTATTAAGACTCGTTTAAATGGTCTGGCCGAGATATTTTACGCCAGTTGAGTATGCATAAGCTACGGCAAGAACTACGGATTTTACAAGCAGCTGTATATATTGCAATTGCGTAATGCCTACCATGCTATGTTACCTATATGTTTATCGGATCATAGTGTGGACTTACTTTTTTATAGTTTGAAAAAGATAAAAATATCTTAAAGTCTAAGGTCTATAGGTCGACCAGTGTGTGTTGCCAGTGATGACAATAAAACGTGGTCTCTCACTACAGGCCTCATAAGCAAGCTCAAAGTCGCACAACGAGCTATGGAGAGGACTATACTCGGGGTTTCTCCACGAAATCGAATCAGAAATGAGGAGATCCATAGACGAACAAAAGTTACCGACATAGCCCACCGGTTTAGCAAGTTGAAGTGGCAGTGGGCAGGGCACATAGCACGCCTATGGGGCCAAAGGGTCTCGAATGAAGATCACGGACCGGTAAGCGCAGCGTAAGTCGCCCACCCACAAGATGAACAGACGACCTAAAAGAGACCGCAGGAAAACGCTGCATAAAGGCCGCTTTCAACCGGCCCTTATAGAGATCGATTGTGGAGACCTATGTCCAGCAGTGGACGTCCTATGGCTGAACTTATGATGATGATGCAAGTCTAAATATTTTCTACACTTCGATCTTAGGCAAAAGGCCGAGAAGCGATACCTTTTAACTTATACGGCCCTACAAAAAAACGTCCAATCAGCATTTAATTTAGTTAGAAGCAAGTAGGGTATAAATATAAGATCTTTGGTTAGAAGATAAACGAGAAGTTGACAGCGCCGTTTAAGCACAGATTAATTTATATTAGCCGTTTTTAAGTAAGACTTAATAATATCTATTCGTAAATGTTATAATAATAAATAATTAATATACACAGGGGCGGCTTTATGGCGAGCCGTCGGTGAGTGGCGACACCGCGTACCCCGATTACATGGATCTAAAACCCCAGAGACCCTGACCCCTGGCTTGCCTTAACTGGCCGTCTGGGGGTGGAAACCGCAAGAGCTAAGAACCTAAGCTTCAGGGTGGAAGTGTTAAAGGGCATAACGCCGCGAGTAGCTCTTAGTGAAAGTGCAGCACACCTCTCGACACCCTTAGCCACTCACGCCTATGTTGCCCTTCCGATGCCAATATGCGGCAGCCATTATGGAGGGCCCATTTAGTGAGTGGCAAGTCATCACCCGCCAAAATATCTTGAAATTAGGCATAATTGGCGGGTGCCATACCTCATACCATAGCCCAGGAACATACCATCAAGAATTCACCACAATAGCCCAGATTTTATAAATCCAATACTGTACAATAGTTGTATATTCCATTTTATACCCATAATTGTAAATTTTGTACTCAACGGGGCCTCTTGGTGTTTGACTTTGGCCCCATCAATGCCTACCAAATGTCCGGGCTAGACCCGAGAATTTTAATTAATAAAGGGAAATAATTATTATAACCTACCTAAATATATTTTGAGATGAGACAGGATAAGGCAGGTGCCGTTTCTCATCCTATAGATCAGTTTCCCTATCCACTAGTTGTTCACCTCAATAGCCCAGATTTTTTGTATCCTATACTGTACAATAGTTTTATATTCTTGGTGTCGGCTTCGCCCTACAAATACCTCTCAAAGGTCCGGGCTAGACCCGTGAATAAGTTTAAATAAAGAGGAATAATCATAAAGTGTAAACCTAGTTGGGAGTTGGCAAATAATAGCAAATCCTAAGTTAGTGCAAAACATTTTTTGGCTGTGTCGTAGATTAACCATCATTGTACCAAGAAGAAATTGCCATTGTTGTCGTTATTTATATTATTAAAAAGGGAATTTTAATAGAACATGATATTGACGTGACGTGTAGAAATGCATTCACAAAACACTCATGGTTTTTTATCGGAAACCTTATTGTGATTGAAAACGTTCAATTTTAGATAACATTGTACAGCTTACTGATAACTTCAGTCAACAACTTAAACTTGATAGCTAGAAGTGGTTGACAACTAACTTGGTTATTTAAATAGCCGATAACGGTATCTGCAAATGTCAAGAGTAATTAAGACAGTAACTTGTTTTTAGATCTCGTTTTGAACTCGATTTGGGCTTTCACCTGCAGGATAAATAAATGCCATTACAACTAAAATACCAACTCTGGATGGAACCTATTTTGTAATAAGTTAAACCGACAAGTATTGATATTCATTCAAATTCAAATTATTAATTTATCAATGGGTATTTTTAATTTACTAGCTGACTCGACAGACGTTGTCCTGTCTTAGAACTGTCAAACGCGCGAAAATAAATCGTTGTTAAGTTTTTTAATACCCATCTGCAGATGTTATTTGGTTCTAGGTCAAAGTATTTAGTGCTTACTTTAATCAACAATAGTGTTTTAACCGACTTCAAAAAAAGGAAAACTGGAAAACTGGAAAATTCGGTTACTTGGATGAGAATATTATGTAGGTAATCCAAGTAACCGAAAATGCGTCATTTTACCAGTTTAGTAGTAATACTAATTTAATCTAGTCGGCTTTTTAACTAGCTAATTATATGTAACTAGCGAATGGCTTCGCACGGGTGTAATTTACGTGGGAAGCCGGGGCGGGTCGCTAGTTATATATAAACCTTCCGTGAAAATGTATACCAACTGATGGTGAAAACCGCATCAAAATCCGTTGCGTGGTTTAGGAGGAGTTAGCGGCCATACAGGCATACAGACAGACAGACGCGGAAAGCGACTTTAATTTATACTATGTAGAGATAGAGAAGAGATGTTATCTCACCCATTATTGTTGTCAAAAAGGTAGCGTGATAGCAACAAACAAACCTACAACTATTGTAGTATTGATCCACGGCTGACCTAAATGCTCGGACTATTTGTCCTGACCATTTCGGTACAGTGAAACTGTGTCACTAATCGAAATGTTTACTTTTACCAAATAAAGTAAATATTGATTTGGAAATATAACATTGATAAGTCCAGACAGTCCAAATGAATCCCGGCAAAGTTTTTTGTTACATTCAACCAGGCGTTATTTTGCGGAAGTTTATATCTTCAAAACTGCTTTGACAAATCTCTAGTATTTCCGCTTTGATAAGGAATTTGGGATCAATTATTTTTGTTTTACTCTACATTTCACATTCGATAGTTTTTTTTTTTAATTATTTATTTAAGGATCAACTAACAGTATACAACAAAATTTTAAACTAAATAAGTATACAGAAAAATAAACTTGTTGAAATACGAGCATCGATGACAACGGATTAATTAAGTAAGTATAAAGTACAAATTAATTAATCTGTATTAACAAAGGGACAATAGAAAGAAGAAGAAGCAGTCTAAGGAAAACATTTAAAAGAATAAACATTTCAAATCAATCTCAATGCTGGCGGCATTGCCAATCAGCGTGGTAATGCCGCCAGCATTTTAGGTCCGCTGCCAACTGGTGGTGGGCTTGAGCATTTGGATTGTCTTTAGACCTTCAACGGTATATGGGAAGTCTAACTGTATATTGTAGTGTTCGTATAAGCTTGTATTTTGTACTTGCCCTTTTAAACAAACATTGCAGGTTGCATAAATGCTTGTAAAAACATAGTACTGTATAGATACCGGAATATGAATCTCTTTTTCTGACAGCTATACCCAAAACTCAACAATTTTATTTATATTACACGGGTATTACTCACGTAAGATTAAGCCGGTCACTCGGACTATAGTTTCAACCGCATTAGGCAGTCTTTTTCAAGGTGAATGCAAGCGCGCGGCTGCGTCTCGCTTGGCACTAATGCGGTTGAAACTATAGTCGGAGTGACCGGCTTAATCTTACGTGAGTAATTCCCGTGTAATATAAACAAAAACTCAACAAACGTGAAAAGAACTTATAATTTACATCATTCTGCTGTTGGTTGCTGGTGTTGACGACAAGAATATGCAGCCTTAAAAAAGTGGGAGCGCACATGACCCAGAAACTTAAGTCAGTGATACTGCAAATTACCACACAATGTGTTCAACTGTTGAGTAACCCATGCTTTCGAGACAAGATTGTCTTCAAGCTTTCACAATGTATTCGAGGAATTATTACACTGAGAATAGCAGATAGGTATATGAGAGAAGGAAAATGTTTGATACGACCTTACAGCTTTATAAAAACCTTTACGAAGTACAAGGCAAACCAGCAAAAAACGTTCACAAAAATACATAAAGGAAAATGCTAATTTAATGTCGGAAGAAGAGTTATGGAAGAATGGAAGTTCCACCGACGTGAAATGAGCTTCAAAATACGAGGAAAATAGAACTTCTACTATCATATAATTTGACGTAGATCTCAAAGGTTTTTATTATAACCATCAAAACAAAATTAGTCCAAATTATACAGAGTGTAATGGGAACACTCTCGAAGCCAAAAGAAGGTAATTGTACTCATCATTATGAACCACTTTTAGTATGGGACCAGCCCTGAAATCGCGAAAAAAAATATCAGCTGTTCCATACATTTTGTCGAGTGTCAATGACCGTTTTCTATAGAACAGCTGATATTTTTTTCGCGATTTCAAGGCTGGTCCCATAGTAAAATTTATTCATAATGATGAGTACAATTACCTTCTTTTGGCTTCGAGTGTTCCCCTTACACCCCGTATACAACACAACCCAAAAAAAATATACATATCTATCTATACAGGAACCCAACTTTAACATAATAAATATCCCAACTTCGCAACATACACCTAAAGTTTTACGTCTAAATAAATGAAAGAAAAAATCATTTAGACGAGTAAGTCGTTGCTAAGTTCTACCAAGGAAAATAATATACCTAATATATATATATGAATCCTTGGTTCTACACAGAACTAAATTATTATTTATTTATTTTTACTCGCGAATAAGTCCGCGTTTGACTACCAACTCGCCTGTTGGTAATCGACCATGTGGTCGAAGATGAAGCATGCAGACTTAGATGATACTTATTCACTCTGACCTTGAAAAGGCCCAGAACAAGGAAGCCAGCAAGTTGTTCCAATCGGCCGCACGGATTAGAAACAGAATCTAAACGTATGGTATGTATCCAAAGAAAATCCACAATATAGGTATACTGGTACCGGGCCGACTTACATAACATACAGATGTTTATAGATATGCATGGATCCGAGATTAGTAAGACCGTATAATAACGGTATCATCATCATCATTTCAGCCATAGGACGTCCACTGCTGGACATAGGCCTCCCCCATCGATCTCCAAAAGGGCCGGTTGGAAACGGCCTGCATCCAGTTTCCCTGCGGTCTCTTTTAGGTCGTCTGTCCATCCAGTGGGTTGACATCCTACGCTGCGCTTACCGGTCCGTGGTCTCCATTCCAGAACCTTTCGGCCCCATCGGCCATCTGTTCTGCGTGATATGCGCCCTGCACACTGCCACTTCAACTTGCTAATCCGGTGGGCTATGTCGGTGACTTTAGTTCGTCTACGGATCTCCTCATTTCAGATTCGATCTCGTAAAGAAACCCCGAGCATAGCCCTCTCCATAGCTCGTTGTGCGACTTTGAGCATACTTATGAGGCCCATAGTGAGAGACCACGTTTCAGTGGCAATAACGGTACGGATAAAAACAACTGCATCGCCAGCGAAGCTTTTAGAGCAGATTTATAAATAGCTGATGACAGGAACTATGACGCAACGTGACCCGGCTGAACAAGTCCAGGTGTCCTCACATTGCACAAGTCCCGCGGGTCGACGACCGGTAGACAATCACGCCCACAGAGGGGGAGAGGGCATTCATAGACAAACAGTTTACTATCAAACTGAAGCAGCGTTTTTCAACCTTCTTGAATACGCGACCCCTTTACAGGTTAATTAATTCTGGCGACTCCCCAAGGTCATAATAAAACTAGAACTTCAGTTAGAAAATTATTTTGTAGTTTGCGTCTGAAAATCCACGTTTCGACAAATTATTAAAAATAAACAGGCACAGCCTTCTTACTGAAATAGTTTTATTGTAGTGTAAGACCTACAATCATTCGCCTTTTTCTTTTACTCGCGACCCGTGTAAGGCTTGGCGCCCCACAGGTTGAAAAACACTGAGCTAAAGCATGCATTTTATAATATTTATGCAGATTATTAATATGGATAAAATTTTAACATGACATGCATAGTGGCAAGGTGACTGGAACGTACTCTGACGTGGCTTTATGTGATACTAGCTGCGCCCCGCGGTTTCACCTGCTTAGTGATGATGATGGCCGATCAAAATTCATATTATTAAAATCCCGGATAAACGCTCCCTTTGACATTTATGGGGCCACGTGACATAAGCAAACGAGTTCTTCTCGTTATACAATTGTTGCCTCTATTTTCTTTTGTGTGACGTCATAAGGACATTCGACCTACATAGTGTTTGCAGTCAAGTCACGTGATCAATGAAAATCATATTTTTAGTTTGTATTGTTCATAAAATCGGTTCTTTGGTTTTTGTAACAAAATAATTTAAAAAAAAATACTTCTACGATTACACCAGCGTGAATTATATTTTTAATACAAATACCATATTTTGAAAGCAATTCGTGAGGGTATCTTTGAAAAGTACCTATTCCAATAATACTTGGCTATCCTAGCACGGAGGGGGCCATCCAACAGGAAGTTAATCTAATTAAAATCAGTTCACGTTTCCCGCTTCGCCGCTCCCACCATTGGTATGCATCACGCTTCTACTACTGTAATCCAATGTTAGGACGGTATCCAAACAGGCAATAACATCACTCGTCATAATTATACCTATAAGAGTATTCCATCTAACTTAATAATTCTCAGATCATTACGCTCGATACCGACGTTCATAAAATAATTGTACCTATCTTGATTCGATGCGTTTTGGCGCCAACATAAAAAGCATGTCGCTTCATTGTATTATTTTCCTAAACTTGTGTATTTTCGAGTGTTATTGTGTAATAATGGTGGATTATTATTTATTAAGTGTTCGTTAAGTGTTCGAGTGTAGACAAATGGCAAAATAATTGTTTATTTGTTACCGTTTTACCTAATAGTGCTAACAGACGTGTGGATTCGGTTGACCTCAACTACCGTCTGACCAACGGGAGAGAAAGAGAGGGAAATATGTTGATCTCACTCTTTCTCTCTAGTTGGTCTGACGGCGGTCCGTCAACCAAATCCTCGCGTCTGTTAGCTACTTTACAGTATGGAAAAATCTTTCCAATCTTTTAGGTGATCGATTTTTATTCAATTCAATTCTTTATTTGCTAGTATAAGGGTAACATTGATCTTAAATTAGGATTGTACAGCCAAAACAACCTTAAATCAGGCATGCAAATTTATAATTAATTATATAATAATTATAATATGTCACAAATAATAGCTCAAAATAATAATAAATCGATATAATTGCAATCGATCTAACCAAACAGATCGATCGAAATAAAAATTAACAATCTTAAAGTTTGGAATGATTTTGTCCAAACAGTTAGATCAACAGTTAGAAGTGAAATACGATCATCCAAAACTTTTGAAATATTTTTTCATACTGACCTGTTAGACCAATCCGGACTTATACTCGTACCAACGGGAGAGAAAGAGAAAATTTTCTCTTTCCCCTCCCGTTGGTTGGACGGCGGTCCGTCAACCAAATCCATACGTCTGTTAGCACTATTAATTATTATTTGACATGGAAATAGTTTGGTATGAAGAAGGTTATAATGTTTTTTTGTCGAGTATAAGACTTGAGTTTGACCTTAAAGCGATGACGTGGTCTACGAATTCTACGATGGAGCACGCTTGCCTAGAAGAAACAGAATCACTCGCGTATTCAGATAGCGCATTCAACAGTCTAGCAGTTCGCACAATAAAAGTCTAGGCAAGCGTGCTCCATCGTAGACTGCATCATCGCTTAACATCAGGCGAATTGGCGGCCAAACGCAAGCCTATTATAAAAACTGGAATTAAAGCGCTTCGGTCGGGTTTTCTGAATATCAACCATGAACGGTGTGAGCAGCCTTTATAGCCTTTTTTTTGTATGCATCACTTCATTTGAAACAAGCTTAAAAAACCGAATCATTAATTTATTATTTCGTCGTAGCGAAGCATTAGGTCATCCAGTGGGAGGATTAAGCTATATTAATCACGTAAGTACGACTGGGGGTCGGTCCTGTGGAATGTTTGGACGAAATTCGGTCAGGCGAGTAGAATATAATGGGGTGGCGTCATTATTGGTGACGAAGTGTGACGCCAGCTGGGCGGGAAACCGTATTGTTATTGTGGGAGCTATACCTTTATATTATGTGGCTATATGTCAATGTTTTAGAGATGTTTGTAGTTTTTGATTTGACTGCTGGCCTTTTGGCAAAACTCAGTCACAGCGGGCAACGGAGAGCTATGCTTGGAGTTTCTCAGGAACGTCGATATTCGCCAAAGAACCAGAGTCACCGATATAGCTGTTAAAATTTGAAAGTTGCCGTGGCAATGGGCAAGCCACATCGCTCGAAGAACCGATAACTGATGGGGAAAGGTTCTTGAGTGGAGACCACGAATAAGACTCAGCGTAGGTAGGCCTCCCACTAGATGGACCGACGACATTGTGAGAGTCGCTGGCATCTAGTGGGTGCAAAAGGCAGGCTGCCGTTCAATGTGGTGGTTAAAGGGGGAGGCCTATGTTCAGCAATTGACGTCTTCTGGCTGATGATAATGAGGAGTTTATTTGCGCGATAGAATCCGGAACGAGGATAGTCACCGAAGAACCAGAGTTACCGACATAGCTATTAAAATTTGCGAGTGGGAATGGGCTGGCTACATTGCTCGTAGAACCACTGTTAGTCTAAAATCGAATTCGTGGTCTTTTGCCAGCGTTTTGTTTATACCATAGCTGGCAAACAAGCTAACAGGCCGCCCATTTTCACCTCCCGTGACGTGATATTTGCTATCTCTTTTATTTCGTGTCATTGTTTATCGTTTCGTATAAGCTGGTCACTCTATGGTACCCAAGGGACAGTACAAGAAGACAGGGACGTCCAACAAGAAGATGGGATGATGACATTCGACTGACCCTTGGGCCATACTGGACAAGAGTGGCAGATGATAGAGAGCAATGGAGACAGTTGGAGGAGGCCTATGCCAAAAGGCACACTGAATTAAGAGACATTTTATAAAACTATAGAAATAATTTATGTTAAAATCTTATTCGGAATAAATGGCTATTGTATTGTATTATTTCGTGTATGAATACTCTCCTTGACCCTCTCTTTACTTCTACCTTTCCCTCTAAGTCGGTTTTCTTTAATTTGTCGTCTTAAGGCTCGTCCGCGCATTTGTATTTCAACATGGTTTCGCATGTTACAATACAATGTGCGGTCGGTACACATTACAAGGACAAGGTATCGCTACAAGTTGCGAATTTAACGTACCAACAAACCTAGAAGCAAATTATGAGTCAAATTTCAGATACACGTGCAAAATACAACCTATGGACCCGGAATTTTAGGATGGTCCTAAAGCTGCGACCAGGAGCCTTACGGCCAACTGCTAACGTACCGTTAAATCCGCTCAGTTGGAAGATCACGCGACCGCAAACCGTATCTGGGCGCGTTATGGTTCACGTTTGCGTGATTTTCCAACTGAGCGAATTTAACGTTAGTTTTATACCGTGTTAGCAGTTGGCCGTAAGGCCCCGGAACCTCCAGCCTACTGCACAGTGGAACGCTCTCCGATCTCCAAGCCGCCTGCCAAGCGTGGTGATTATGGCAACAATTACATTATTGTCTTGTTGATTGTAGATTTGTAGGAAACAAGGATCAAAATGAAAGTTAAAGAGTGAAACCAAAAAGATTGCAATCGGCAAGGCTGAATGTGTAACGAAACGTCTGCTAAACTGTTTAACATAATCGTTACAAAAATATGTTGCATCAAGCGGGGTTAGCACAGTTGAAATACGAATTGAAACCAGTTTTAAATAGACCAGACCAGTCTTAAACGAGACAAATTCCATTATCAACTTCACAACGGCGCTGACAAACAAGCGAGATAGATTAAACATCCGTTGATATTAATTGCTTTATGATTCACGGAGCAATTACGAATTTATCTGAATAGTGAAAGCTCGATGTAATCCTTAGTTGAATTATTAAAACACCTCTTGATTAATCAGCAAAGTATACAATTCTTTATTATAATAATTACAATTTAAAATTCACTATCAATGTTTACAAGTGTTTTCTTCTTTTTCGTAGCCGTCAGCTGATTGTGTTGCCAGCCGTGGTTTTCTCAAAACCACCAAAACCCATATTTGACAAGTACTGCGGAATGATTTTTAAAGAGATTTTTATAAAATACGCTTCTGCTCTACTTTGTCTGCAACGCACATTAAATTAAAGAAGTTTAACACAATAAACACTTCAAGACAATCAGATGGTGGCATTAAAATATAAATAATCCTAACAGTCGGCCTTTCCTGATAATTTCCCGTCCCGGGAAACACTTGACTCAATAGATTAGAGAAAATCTGATACAAATAACAATAATTTGGTATGTTAAACATTACGGTAGTTAACTTATAGATAATGTTCATAAAATTTTACATCGATAATCTGTGTTATTATTATTAACACAATAGGTATGTTATCAATAACTTATAATTACAAAATGGACAAAAAGAATTTAAAAAAAAAAAAACAATCAAACATCTCCCACCTGAGACTCCTCTGTTCTCAGCCAAGTTATTAAGCTTGATAATTAAGGAATAAATTTATATCAACTGAGACTTTTACATGTTGCTAATTAACTTATATTTATAATAATCACTTATAAATTTTATCATAAATAATCATTCGAACATCTTTTGTGAGACCCCTTTCTGTTCTCAACCAAGTTAGTAAGCTTGATTATTAATGAGTAAATTTCTGTCACTATTATTGATCATAAATAATCATTCAAACATCTTTTGTGAGACCCCTTTCTGTTCTCAACTAAGTTAGTAAGCTTGATTATTAATGAGTAAACTTCTGTCACTATTATTGATCATAAATAATCATTCAAACATCTTTTGTGAGACCCCTTTCTGTTCTCAACTAAGTAAGTAAGCTTGATTATTAATGAGTAAACTTCTGTCACTATTATTGATCATAAATAATCATTCAAACATCTATTGTGAGACCCCTTTCTGTTCTCAACCAAGTTAGTAAGCTTGATTATTAATGAGTAAACTTCTGTCACTATTATTGATCATATACAATCATTCAAACATCTTTTGTGAGACCCCTTTCTGTTCCCAACCAAGTTAGTAAGCTTGATTATAAATGACTCAATTTCAGTCACTTACATGGATCATAGATAATCAATCAAACATCTCGTGTGAGACCCCTTCTGTTCTCAACTAAGTTAGTAAGTTTGATTATAAATGACACATATTCTGTCATTAACATTATATAATATATGATTCAAATGTCTCAATCTAATAAACTTAGTTAACTTCTTATTATATAGTTATATAATTATATTTTCATTACTCAATTATTGTCAAAAACATTTTAATAATTTCAGTCTTCGTATATACTCATTAATTCTTAATTATTCTACGGTTCGAGACACATTTTTTTTTTAAACAAATCACACGCTTTTTAATCAGTATCGTTATCGCTATTAGATATTTCAGACTCTGTATCAGCTCTATCAAATACTAGCCAGGGATGAATTTTGTCTACCGGAAAAATTCCAGTAAATTTCCTATTTCCTTTACGAGACAGTGGTGTATCTTCGATCACATACCTATCGTTATCTAAAACTTCAGTGATACGGTATGGTCCTCGGATCTTTGGTATTAATTTTCTACTCTGCCCTGTTGATGGTATATCCCTCTCTACGCGAACTAATTCTCCAACCTTGTACGTCATATCCTTTCTATGTTTGTCAAATCGTGCTTTCTGTTTTTCCTGGTCTTCTCTTATATGGTCTATTATGTCTTTTCTTGTTTCTTCTAGAGTTGGTGTCGTGTTGTCTATTTCGTCAGCGGTGTTAAGTTGAAGTAGTGAATCCTGTGTGCCTATTAGATTAAGCCCAAATAATGCTTGTGCAGGCGTTTTTCCTATACCTTTATTTACGGTGTTATTAAGTCCCCACTGAATCTTGGATATACGTTCGTCCCAAGAGTTTTCTGGCTTGTTAAGATTGGTGGCTGTTAATGCCGACAACACCGTGCGATTGTAGCGTTCTACTTGACCGTTGGCACGTGGTGTTGCTACAGCATTTTGTATATGTTTAACGCCATGTGAACTCAAAAACTCCTGAAAACTCCTAGACGTAAATGAGGTACCTCTGTCTGAGATCAAGCGTTTTGGAACGCTAAATGTGTGAAAGTAGTTTAACATCGCTTTTATGGAGTTATTGCTTTTAGTATTTTTAACTGGTACTAGAACAACAAATTTAGTGAATGCGTCGACTATTAGTAGTAAGTATGCATTTTTCTTTTTGCTTTGCACAAAGGGACCTAGGTGGTCTATATGCAGAGTGTGGAACGGCTGATCAATCTTTACTATCGGATGCAATTTACCTGCTCTTTTACCTGCTGGTACTTTAGCATGAGCACATTCTAAACACGATTGTACATACTTTTTGATAAATCTTTTCATTTTCGCAAACCAATAATTGGTTTTAATTCTCTCTAATGTTTTCTCAAAGCCAAAGTGTCCTATGTCATCATGATTAGCTTTTAATATGTGCCAACGTACGCCTTTTGGTACAACCCAGCGGTCACCGTCTTTTGTTTTCCTGTATAGTAACCCTCTCTTTATTATGTAATTGTTTTTTATTTCTGCAACGTTATCATTCTCTTTATCATGTAAAATACTAACTTTTCTTTGTAATTCTGGGTCGCTTTGCTGTACTGTTGCTATCCAGTCCGTATCATCGGTATTGATATTTCGGACTTGAACCTCATCGATTATATCTGGTATTGGGTTTCGGCTAAGTGCGTCAACATGTGACATAGATGTTCCAGGTTTGTACACGATTTGGCAATCAAACTCCTGGACAATGTTCCACCACCTCGCTACTCTTGGGATGATATCCCTTTTGTCAAATGTAGCACGGAGAGAATTACAGTCGGTAACAATAGTGAAAGATATACCTATTAGGTATACTCTAAATCTTCGCAATGATGAAACAACTGCTAATGTTTCCAAATCGTAAGATGTGAATTTAGCTTCTTCAGGAGAAGTTTGTTTGCTATAAAATGCAACAGCACTTAATGGTGATTCCTTGTTTTTTCGCTGCAAAAGTATTCCTGCGATCCCAATTTTTGATGCGTCTGTGTGTAACTGTGTTTCATATTCAGGATTATAGAAGGATAATATCGGACGCTTGACTAATTCCCTTTTCAGAGCTAAAAATGCCAATTCTTCGTGACCTCCCCAATGCCACTCAGCATTCTTTTTCAGCAATTGGGTCAGTGGTTTTGCTATAATAGAAAAACCTTTGATGAATCTGCGGAAGAAACTGGCTAGACCCACAAATTGTCTGACCTTATGTTGGTCTGTAGGTCTGGGAAATTTTTCCACTGCATCAATTTTCTTCTGTCCTGGCTTTATTCCTGCCTCACTAACTTCGAAACCCAGATAATCAATAGACTGTTTCAGGAAATTACATTTAGACAAATTGAGAGTTATTCCGGATTCCCGAAATAAATTTAAAATGTTTTTCAACTTGTCAAAGCCTTCTTCAATACTTTTAGATGGTATTATGACATCATCCATGTACGCAAATGCCTCTTTGAATCTCGCATTACCTAATATTTTGTTGATTGCCTTTTGGAAAGTGGACGGCGCATTGACGAGTCCAAACGGCATTCTATTAAACTCGTAATGTCCGTCAGGAGTTATAAACGCAGTGACGTGTTTAGAAGAATCAGCTACAGGTATTTGGTAATACCCTGAAGCGAGATCTAAAGAAGTATAGTACTTGTGGCCTGCCAAGTTGTCTAATTGATCATCAATTAGTGGGAGCGGATAGTGTTCCTTAATCGTTTTTTTATTCAATGCACGAAAGTCAATACAAAGACGATAATCTCCGGTCTTTTTGCGAACAAGTATGATTGGTGAAGCATAATCTGACGTAGATTCTTTGATTATACCAGCATCTTCTAGTTCCTGAACCATACCACGGACAATTTCTCTTTCAGAATAAGATAGTCGATAAGGTCTATGTACCACAGGGGTAGTGTCGTCAAGCTTTATTTCCATTTCAGTTTCAGTAACACAGCCTAATTCTTTGACTGAAAATGCGAAACAGTCTCTATACTCATTCAATAATTTTGACAAAGTTTCGGCATGTTCAGAATTTAAATTGTCAGACTGTATCATATTAGTGTCAATCTGAGTTACTTTCATGCTGTCTGGACAGCGCTCAATTCTATTAATTTCAGTCATTTTCATTTCGTTTAAAGGAAGTGCACGAAGTAATAATGTATCCTTGATTATATCAAAACCAGTAGGTAATTGACCTTTCACAACTACCTTTCCTTGTCCGTTGGTTAAATTTATTACGCTCTGTAATACTTCGTACTCTTTGCCAGGTTGTTGACATACGCTACGTTCGATAAATAGGTTTCCGCAATATTCTGGCTTTGAATACACTTCTACTTCTGTGTATCCTTTGATAGTTATGGGAGTATTTACATGTAGTTTAATACTCTTTGATGGATTGACAGAGATAATCAATTCATCTTTTGTTTTAAAGACAACTACGTGGTCTTGTTCAGTAAACGTCTGACCAAGAAGTACGGGCACGCGCAACATATGATCTGGTACAACGAGAGCTTCGACTGTGGCTTTAGCTGAATCTACTTCTATGTCAACAACGCATTTCCCCAGACAGTTAACAATGCCATCTCCAAAACCTCGCAATGTAGGTAGATCAGTTATTGACCACGAGTTTACCAAGTTTTTGGCAGCCGATTCACTCAACATTGTGCACTGACTACCAAAGTCGACGAAGCATTGCAAATTTTTGCCGTTAACTATTACCGTTTTAAAGTATTTAGAGTCGTTGTCGAGCCGTTCCTCTGAAATACGTAATACCGTTTTGTTCTGAGATTCTTTTTTCTTAAAGCAATCAGCAGTTATATGTCCGATCTTATGACATGTTTCACAGCGTTTAATCGGTTGTTTACATTGAAAGGAGAGATGCCCTTCCTGCATACAGTTATAACATTTAGCAGATTTAGAATTTGAATTGAGCGGTTTAAGGATTCTACGTCTGTTGTCGAAATTGCTTGGTTGGTTTGCTTGATTTGGCTTCTCTAATTTCTTTGCTACTTTCACATTTCTAAGAAAAACTAATAATTTATCTGGTTCAGTAAATTGTGCAGCTTCTGCACTTGTTCTAATGGATCTATCTTCGATTCCGAATAGTATACAGTCAGTTGCATTCTTTCCCTGTATATTACAGCGATTTAGTAATACCATTTTTTCATAAAAATATTCCTCTAAAGGTTCTCCGTACTTAGCTCTGCAAGCAAGCATTTCCGTCAACAGTTGTCCATAATTTTCGTCACTAGGAAAGGCTAATTTTAATTTTGTTTGCCATTCAGACCATGAGAACAGTAAGCTAGGCAACCCCTGATACCATTTTTGTGCCAGGCCTGTCAATTTAGGAAGCGCATAATGAATAATTTGTCTCTCTGACCAATTATAAATCTTTGCACATTCATTTACTTTACTGATCCAGGTATCAACAGTCTGATTCCTCTTTGAAGGATCGAATTCTGGTATAACGTTCAAAGCAGGGTAACGTTCATTACTTCCACCTGTATTCATGGTCTGAACAAGCTCTTTTAAAGCTGTAATTAATACATTTGTACTAGTGTCTGGATTTACTTGTACTGGTGGTGGTGAATTCACCAATATAGATACCGGTATATTATTACTGTCTTGTTCTCTTCCACTGTGAGAGACGCTTCGGGTAGCTGAGATGCGGCTCGGCAAATCGTCAGGCCGAGGTTGCTCAGGACTATCACAGCGACGCCCCTGGCTCGAACTGGAACGGTGACTTCTGCGGTGCTGATGACTCAATTTCCTTCGAGATACGGTTCGGGGAGCCGAGGTGCGGCTTGGAAGCTTATCAGGTCGAGGCTGCTTTGGACTATCACAAGTGCGCCTCTGACTTGAACTGGAATGACGGCTTCTGCGCCGATGGTGTCTTGATCGCCGCTCACTTCTCGATTTCCGTAACCTACGTACGGGAGGCTCACTCGTATTCTCAGCTGAGTCATCGGACTCCTCAAACTGTGACTCTCGCTTGCGTCCCATGTTCTCTGAAACGGTATGGATTTCAAAAAGTAAATGTTCACAAAATATTTTTCAACACTTTTGACAAATTTAAAGTCTTCCTAAGTAGCATCAAGTACTATTACAATACAACACCACAACTATGGAGACATAATTGTTACCTATATTTAACAGACTAGGACAGTAATAATATTTAGGTTAATTAATATATCAAGTATACTATAATAGTATTTTTAAAATAAGTTTATGTTTGATTTTTTTTGTTTTTTTTGCATGTCCCTACAAAAGTAACTTTTGTGTCACTGGTCGTTTTTAATGAATTTTAACCAAAATTGTTACTTTTGAAAACAATGGTATAGTAACATCGGTGAAGACTTCAAAGGAAAGGAGTTTTAATGACAAGAAAAAAAAAAATATTTTCTTATACTTGTTATTTCGAGTGTCAATGTGTAATAATGGTGGATTATTGTTTTATTAAGTGTTCTTGACCTTGCTCGAGTCACTCGAGTGTAAGCATGTGACTATAATGAGGTGAAACATATATTTTCGTCGTGACTTTTCCACAACTCCACAGAAGTCACTGGTAGTCTCCACCACTTAACTAGGCCATGACTTGGAATTCACCGTGACCTACTTTACTTGACTCTGACTGTGACTAAGATCTATTTAAAAATTTAATTTAATTTAATACCTAGTAAACCTTATCATTATTCCGATTGAAGGACATTGTACCCATGGTCATGATATCAATTTAAAACGAAAAAATAAAACCTCTTGGAAAGAAAAATCTAACCCAATTTTTCAACAAATAACTACAGTTTTATGAACATCAATTGCATGCTAATGTTTTGACTTTTGTAAGAGGCCAGCATTAGAAAATATTAGGAAAATTGTGTACCTTTCTTGGGCGTGTTTTCTTCACTGAGTGTGTTTTACAGCACGATCTCAATTATATCCCATCTTCGGAACTGAAAGCTCGATGTAATCCTTAGTTGAATTATTAAAACACCTCTTGATTAATCAGCAAAGTATACAATTCTTTATTATAATAATTACAATTTAAAATTCACTATCAATGTTTACAAGTGTTTTCTTCTTTTTCGTAGCCGTCAGCTGATTGTGTTGCCAGCCGTGGTTTTCTCAAAACCACCAAAACCCATATTTGACAAGTACTGCGGAATGATTTTTAAAGAGATTTTTATAAAATACGCTTCTGCTCTACTTTGTCTGCAACGCACATTAAATTAAAGAAGTTTAACACAATAAACACTTCAAGACAATCAGATGGTGGCATTAAAATATAAATAATCCTAACAATAGGTACCTACGTGGTGAATAACGTAGATACTAATACGTGTAATAATAAAACTTATTAGCAACAATACCTCACTAGTGATGATCCTTCACAAGTTTCTAACAGAAACCAGTTTGTGATTAGCATGACCGGTTGGACCGTTGGAGATATCTATCTCTTTCGCACATTTGGGGCCTTACGAGTATTACTTTAAAAAAGTAGAATTTCAGTAATTTTAACCCCATTTGCAATGTTATCTATACTAATATTATACAGAGGAAAGATTTGATTGTTTGTTTGTTTGCATTGAATAGGCTCCGAAACTACTGAACC
Source organism: Agriopis marginaria (assembly GCA_932305915.1). NCBI lineage: Eukaryota > Metazoa > Arthropoda > Insecta > Lepidoptera > Geometridae > Agriopis > Agriopis marginaria. The sequence goes on from OW029919.1 coordinate 3,282,701, forward strand.
GATTTGAAAAATTCTTTCACTGTTGGGAAGCTATACTATTCCCGGGTGACATCTATGGGCTATATTATATTTAAAAAAAATAGGGATCCTTACTATAACTCCAATAATGTAACCCCAGGTTTAAAAAAATAAGATTTACACCCATGCATTTAAGTAGCATAAAAAAATAATTAAAAATGAGTCTAGCACAAATGATTCATATTTATGCACCATATCATTAGTTGTATGTTATATTATTATATACCTATACTTATTTAAATATCATGTTTTACAAAGTATCCTTATTAATTAACTTTTGGTTATTAAATGACTGTTAGAGGCGAATGTAGCCTGAGAAGTCATATATATTTATGTTATCTACAATTATTAGACCGTGTCTGTTTTGTAAGAATGTATGTATAAGAATGATAAAATAAAGAACTTTTAAAAATCAAAATCACACCCATGCGAAGCCGGGGTGCGTTCCTAGTTTTATCATAAAGATATTATCATTTACAATGTTATTAAGTTCTACTTCGCACGGGTGTAATTTACGTGCGAAGCCGGGGCGGGTCGCTACGCTAGTTATACATATAAACCTTCCTCTTGAATCACTCTATCTATTTAAAAAAACCGCTTCAAAATCCGTTGCGTAGTTTTAACGATTTAAGCATACATAGGGACGGACAGACAGCGACATCGACTTTGTTTTATACTATGTAGTGATAGTGATAGTGATAACCCGGGGATAGTGAAGCTTCCCAACAGTGAAAGAATTTTTCAAATCGGTTTAGTAGTTTCGGAGCCTATTCAATGCATACAAACAATCAAATCTTTTCTCTTTATAATATTAGTATAGATATGGAGTTTTTTTTAATAGGGTAAAATTTTAATCCGTTTTTCAAAATGACACTTATTATCAAAAATGTTGAAAACGTGCGAAAGAGATGGCCTGGATGGATGGTTGGGCCTTAAACGACTCAAATATTTGAGTAAAAAAAATTGGCTGGTATTATTCTTAGAGGTTATTCAATGCGGCGCCATAGAACGTCTCGGAGACCGTTGGCTTGGCTTGGGACGATGATATCACCCAACTGTCACGTGTACATTGGAATACCTCGTACCTAACTAACCCACCCATATTCAACGGTGTTCTTATTGATTCAATTGAGACCTTGAGTTTATCTGTAATACATATTTATTTTGCAAAGCACGTGCTGTTGCTAAGCATTATTATGATGTATTCTTTTAATATTGTTGGTAAGACTTTTGCCTTTAATTGTTTCCAAAACTTAAATCCATTGAGATATCAAAAAAAAATATTCACATATAAAAATAACAAATAAAAATATAAAGTTAATTCTGTTGTACCATTCTCTAAATTAAACTAGTTTGATACAGCAAAAAATATCGGTAGTGGCAGTGGGCAGGGCACATAGCACGCAGAACAGATGGCCGATAGTTTCTGGAATGGAGACCACGGACTGGGGGTCTACACAAGAGCCACACACTGTTAGCGTCACAGAAAAGAGAATTAAATAGAACGGAAATGAGAAGGAAAATCTGTCGCCAGGCATTATGACAGAATCTTGCTTGAACATTCTCATATTATATATGTCAACGCATCGAACTCCGCATCCAAAGAACTTGGACCTTACCTTTTTGGGTTACGTCTCAAAGTTCTTTGTCCGCATCACAGCTGCTAACTGATTTCAAATAACTGACGTTTCGTTAATATGGGTGCAACTGGCTACAAAAAAAATCTTACAAAAATGCCTTGACAGCCGTTCTAATTTAAACACCCACAAGATGGACAGATGACCTAAAAGAGACCGCTGGGAAACGCTGGTTGCAGGCCGTTTCCAACCGACCCTTTTGGAGATCGACTGGGGAGGCCTATGTACAGCAGTAGACGTCCTATGGCTGAAATGATGATGATGATGAAAACTATCGGCGTCTCTTTTTATTTCAATACGTCAGCAAGGATGCCAACAATTTTAGAGTTGTCAAATTTAGTTTAGAGTAGAATGGTACAAGAGAATCCATGTCTAACCACTAAATTAATATAGATGTATTAAACGGTACCAGTGGGAAATGTGAGAATTATTCCCAAAATGCTGCTGCCCCCATTACCACGTTGGGTAGCAAAGCAATGCCAACCTTTGAGAGCCCGGCATTTTAGTCACGAGTTGCAACGACCCCCTGGCCTTGCGGACAACTGGAAGAAGTTGGAAAATCACGTGAACGTGAACCGTAACGCACCCAGATACGGTTTGAGGCCGCGTGATTTTCCAACTGAGCGGATTTAACGTTAGTTTGGTGCCACAATAGCAGTTGTCCGTAAGGCCCCAGACGTGATGATAATCGATGTCAAATTTATCATCACGTCTGGTCAACTTATCTTGCTTCCTGATCCCATGATTTCGATCCCATAAGGCTCAAAACTATACCCTCTGTCTATATCTATATCTGTACTATAATCACGCCTCTTTGAGGTACTTTTCTGCATATGATTAAATTATTCAAGTGATGTAGCGAAGTCGTTTTGGTCCACTAAACCTTGAGTCAGCATCACGCACACGTTTTCCTTATTAAACTAGGATTTCCCTTGGCCTAGTTCTGCAGTAATGTCGGGGAAATCTTGAAGGACCTTTCAAATGTGTTTGGGCTGCATTATTTCTCATCCAACCTTGAATAACGTCATGCCATACTTATTTACTAGATGGACCGACGACATTGTGAGAGTTGCGGCTATCCAGTGGATGCAAAAAGGAGGCTGTCAGTCTGTGTGGAGGTTAAAGGAGGTGAATTATTATAACACCGGCTTGCACTCTTGCTTGTTTTTATCGGTCGAGATAATCGATCGAAAATCACCAGAATCGCGCGTATTCCCTGAGGAAGGGGCTCTAATGGCTCCGAAACCGGTCGTCTCTCGACCGATAAAACATAATGGTGAGTGCAAGCCGGTGTTATAATAATTTATAATGAATCCTCACGCGAGTTTTGATGAAGTTAAAGGTGGTGATCTTTGTTCAGCAGTGGACTATGTTCTTCTAGCTGATGATGATGATACTTATTTACTTCTAAGAGTGGTCAGACTCGGGTGAGAGCAGTCTTGCCTACAATAACATTTTCGGCACGGACTGCTAAGCGCAGCGTAGGAGTCCACCCACGAGACGGACAGACGACCTAAAGAGACCGCAGGGAAAAGCTGGATGCAGGCCGCTTCCAAGTGGTCCTTTTGTTGATCGATTGGGGAGGCCTATGTCCAGCAGTGGACGTCCTATGGCTGAAATGATGATGATGAACATTTTCGACAGTTCCGAATACCTAATCCTCAGAAATAAATAAATAAATGGAAGTGTTATTCCTTGGTTGTCCATTTGATTACATTTTGAGCACATCGTTTGCAGTTGTGCTCCGCTCACTTTTGTAGAACTAGTAAGAATGTCAATGGTGTGCAATACGTGTTTACTTCTCCCTTCAGTTTTTGGCAGACTTTATTTCGGTACTAGGCAGATCCAAATTACTTATTATCAAAGACCTATTCAAATTCAGTGAGATGTAATAAAAAAAATATCTTAGTTCTTTCGACATTTCATGTTGTGAACAATGATGAATGATATCTTATAAAAATATCATTGTTTTTGACCGATGATGCAATTAGCAAATCTTTAGTGATGTTTTTATAGAAGATACAACAAGTATAGTTCCAGGTTTAGCTGCTCAGACTCTGCAAATCAGATATAGGTATACCTACAAAATTGGAGCCACAGACAGCCCTCCGTGCCGAAGCTGTCTACAGGAGAACGAGACCGTGGAGCATATACTAACTGCAACCACATAAGATATACGATTAAGGTCGAGACTCCTTGAAGAAACTCAACAATAACAAGTCTCCAAAACCACAATACCTGGCGAAATAGGGGTAGAGCAGTTTAGTCAGCGACCCAAAGCTGTGCTTCGTTATTTTAGGGAGCTCGGCTGATTTGTGTAGGCTGGCGGGGGCAAATGCACAATACACCCTAAGCGCGACGTCAGTGCAGGTCTTATCACCCCTTCTTTGAATTAGGTATACCTATAATCCACCAACCCGCACCGGGCCAGCGTGGTGGATATGGCCTAATCACCCTTTCGGGGGTAGGCTAAAAGTCCAGCAGTGGACTGTTAAAAGGTTGATTATGATGATGATGATACCTTAAAATGATCTAAGATTCACTGCCGTAAAATTGCAAGGTGACTCATCTGCACGCCAGTAAAGTAGGTAATAAATGAAGTCATATTTGTTCATAATTCCATGACACACAAAAGGCGTTTTACCAACTGTAGAGGTGTTAGGGAATCATAAAGGGTCCCCCTAATATTCACCACAACAACACTGTTTCATTAATTATTCAATACACCTGTTGACTCGTTTGGGGTGATAGGTAGGTAGAACTGAGTCTGGTCACGCAATCGTTTCTACGCCTAGTTTAGAAATACCTTTTTTCAAAACTAAAACAATTATTGCTCATCAGAAACATAACGTTCATCAATAATTCATGTTTGCCAATCAAAATAAGACCGAAAATTTAAAGAAGGTCAAGCTATCCGTTTAGCATCCTGGTTTTGGTTTTACATTTGAACCCATTGAGATACAATATAGAGTCACAATCGTGCCAAAAGATACGAACCAAAACTCGGCGCACTCTACGAACTGCGCAGACTTTTTACAAGGTAATCGCAATCCGACTACAACGTCGCGCGATGCTAGAGCTACGGTGACATAGCGGACAACTAACGTTGAACACTATGCAAGCGACATAACGTCTAAATTGGAATAAATGTGGCTTAGTGAAGTAGGTATATAATTGATACAATGTTTGTACAATGACGCACGGACGTTTTTGATTGTTTTCACTGAGATATTGTGACTCTATAGGAATTAAATTGTATCTCCATGTTTGAACCTTATATATTTTGCTGTAGAAATATTTCAGAGTACATAATATTCTGGTATAGACCTAGGCTGCGAGGTAAATTTAAACTTTACATCATTAAAGTTTTAATTAATGTGACTCACACAAGACCTTTCCATTAGTGACGCCATTTCACTCATTAGTTCAGTGAGCTGGGGCACGTCCTTAACTGCACTGTCGGGATTAAAACTTTTGCCACAGATCAGATAAACAAGGGAGAATGTGTAAGGTGGCAAGGCGGGTGCGAAGTGCTGCGAACGCATGTGGCCTAAATCAGGTTTGATGCCTTTATTCGAACTCACCCAGAAGACGACGTTGTTGCCTTTTTTGCATGTTGACTATATATTCGTTAGTTCATTGGCGTCGCTATAAGTTTCTTAGAGTGCGTGAAAAATTTGTAAGTCTTACTTACAGATTTTGCGTTGAGCGATATACGTACCTAGGTAGGAAAAATCTTCCACCAAAATAAAATTTATGGAAGAAGAAGCGCATTTTTGAAAATTATAAAATGAGCGCCGGCGCTCACTTAGTTTCAGTCGGTCTCTAGCCGTAGGAAGAGCGACACAAGACTATTGTTACATGATAACGAAACATCTCACAAAATTATGCCTTCGGGTGCTTTCCCGAAATGTAAATACACAACAAAAAACCGAATGGTTTTGAATCGTTTTTACTGAGCAAGTTCAATGGTTATGTCCATTCATTTATTTTGGTCTAAGTGAAAAATAGAGACATTTGAACACGAACATAATTGTACTAAGGCATATCTCCCTTGTTTTCTGATCTGAGGTTTTAGCCTGCTGTACTGTCTCCTGTCTGTTAATTCCATGACTTCAATACACAGGAATATGACTTCAACTCAGAGTCACTCAGCGGGCAATGGAAAGAGCTATGCTCGGAGTTTCTTTGAGCGATAAAATCCGAAACGTGGATATTCGCCAAAGAACCAGAGTCACCGACATAGCTGTTAAAATTTGCAAGTTGAAGTGGCAATGGGCAGGCCACATCGCTCGAAGAACCGATAACCGATGGGAAAGAAAGGTTCTTGAGTGGAGACCACGAACCGGAAGACGCAGCGTAGGTAGGCCTCCCACTAGATGGACCGACGACATAGTGAGAGTCGCTGGCATCCAGTGGATGCAAAAGGCAGGCTATCGTTCAGTGTGGAGGTTAAAGGGGGAGGCCTATGTTCAGCAGTGGACGTCTTCTGGCTGATGATGAATACACAGGAAGACCAGTTAGTCATAAGACCTCACTTAAGTACCATATTATGACCTTAAGTTGTTTTATAAAGTAGTTTTAATGTCTCTTCTGGCCTTACAACTAGATTATTATTAATAAAACAGCGGAAGCGTTTATTCAATACCACAAGCAAACTAAGATAAGTTACGTATTGCTGAGCAGTATACAGCAAAGCAAATTATCTGTTACCAAGCAAGGTCAAAACTTTGAAGCCAGGTGCGAAAAACAACATTTGCAACGTCTGAGATCATTGTCAGAAACAAGTTGCTTAGTTTTTGTGCTATTCAAGTCTTCATGGTCCCTTGGGAACTTCTGGGAGTGTTAACAAAGAGGTTTTATTGAATGCCAGTTTTTTTGTAACCTTTTCACGACTATGGATACCTACCTACAAAGTCCTTTCGTGTCGTAATATTAAACAAGTTAGCGAGTCATAGTCAAGCAAAGTAAGTCACGGTTAAGTCAAACTCATGCCCCAGTAAAGTGGTGGAGGCTTTACATGAGGCTTCTATGGAGTTTTGGAAACAACACGAAAATACTTGTTTCACCGCGTTATAGGTAGGACGTATCACTCCAACATAGGTAAATACCTAATAGGTAATCCACCATTAAAACACATTAACACTCAGGCCGCTTCCAACCGGTCCTTTTGGAGATCGATGGGGGAGGCCTATGTCCAACAGTGGACGTCCTATGGCTGAAATGATGATAAACACTCAGAAAATAGGTAGGTAGGTAGTATTACGAGCCATGTTTTTTTCACGTTGGCGCCAAAACTCCAATGCCAAGGCTAGGGTTGCCAACCATTCTGTTAATAGAAGCGGCCAAGTGAGAGTCGCGCTCTGAGGGTTCCGTATTCCGTACCACCACATTTATAAAGCAGTTGTAGTAGGTACTGTACAAGTAGGTAGGTAATCTTAGCCATGGGTAGGTAGGTATCTTGCTCTATTTGATTTTCCTGTTCTAATACACCTACCTATATCGTAGGTACTACAATTTAATAATATGGATCCGTACCTAACATAAGCTTGTAACAGGATAATGTTGAATATTTAACTAATTTAATTGATATTGCGTGGGAATTATTCTAGTAGGTACTCTGGTAGGTATTCTGGTAGGTACTTAACTACCTACTAGAATAATTCCCACGGATAGGACAAAACAATGATCTTATATTATACCTAGCTACTAGGTAGGTACCTACCTATGATGAATCTCATTGGGACAAAAGGTCGACCAAGTTGATCCTATCTATTGAACTAGTGTGACATTTACTGTGTATTTACCTTACATACCTATTTAACCTAAGACCTAAGTACTTACTTACTACTATTTCTGTGACTTTCTTTTGTTATGAAAGAAAGGACAAACGAAAGATTTTCATCTGATCTGCAACATGCAACAAAACGCCATCTTTTTGAACACTGGGAAATACCTAATAATGATGGGATCCAGTACCTATAAGTAGCCACTGGGCTACTTATAGGCTTCGACCAAAATAAAATGACCAAAATTAATTTTATTTTGGTTGAAGCTTATAGGTACCTATCTTTGGACAAAACCAAAGTCGTACACTTGTGGCATAAGATAATAATAATAAAGATAATTATGTGTAGATAACCTCCTCCTTTTGGAAGTCGGTTAAAAACAATGCATCACGTGCTTAGTGTAAGACTAAGTAGCTATACCTACCTACTTGACTTGTATCTACAGTCTTTACGGCGCTAAACGAAGTACAGTATTTACCTACCTAGCTAAATACATAAATACCTACCTAATGTTTTTATTTTTAGGTTTTAGTGATCGACAAAACCTGTGTACTGTGTAGGATCGTTGGTAGGATCATAGACTTTTTGCCGTGGCTTGGCCAGTTTTGATTCCGTGAAATAACTATTATTTAATCTGGCCAGAGGGCCGCTCGCGTTGGTTCTCTGTGGCCATCACATCACCGGAACAACCACATTTCAAACCGGTTCCGCGCCCTTTCGAATACTCACCGCGACCAACAGGTTGAAGAAAAACAGCACATATTTCACAAAACTCGTTCCACATCCCATCTTGACTCACTGTAGGTAACTTCACACACAGGATTTAGCACGGGATCACTCGCGAGATTGTTTGGTCGGAGGTACGATCGGCACGACCTTCTCGTCTCGACGTCTATAAGCAACTAAATAAAAAAGCAGAAAGATCGCGTCGGCGACGCTGCCCCCCGCCACCCCGTGCTTTCCATGAATCATGGTTAGGGTGACCACCACCACGGTTGTTACGAACAATGCGCCGTAGCTCCTAGTGCGTACCAAAGAGAATATCCTAGATAGGTAACTGTGGTGCGTACTGCGTACTGTGCTGAGTCAATGCAGTAATTTTTTGTGTTGTGGTGTGACTTGTGAGCAATCCATACTATTCCTTATTTATGCCTAGAAAGAATGCACAACCTCCCTTTGTCGATGCAAGCGTGCTCCATCGTAGACCGCGTGCATAATAGTGAAATAGGTAGCGGTCAAAGTCATTTTAATAAATAAATTGTATGATAATTGTAGGTATAGTAAATTTACAAATAGGTACCTACATATTTAAAAAAGAAAAGTAACTGAGCACTATTTTATTTTAGTTATTATGTAGGTGCCTAGGTAGGTAACGCATGCATCACTAAATGTATGATACCTAGGTACCTTATTACCTATCATGTTTTTTATATGAAATAATACCTAGAGTCTGGCTAATGAAAGTTGAGACTGAAAACGCCCGCCAAATTTAAAAAAATCCGCATTGCAACCCTGAAATTAATATGAAATGCAAACATTACTGTGTTCTGACTGTGTTACAATAAAAAATAATAACTTACAAGTATCAAGTGAGATTATTTCAGGCATTTCATAAAAAAAAATGGGGTTTCAATGCGGATATTTTTAAATTTGCCGCGCTTTTTCAGTCTCTACTTTCATTAACCAGACTCTCCCTATTTTGTAAATGTTAAAAAAAAAAACAAAAAAAAACGCACTTTTTCCTGAATAAACCCAATAGTTCGATAGAAAATTATATTTTATGTATTACAAATGTACCTAGTTAGTTGTTTTTAACTATTATAAATACCTAAATAAAATAAACCACCGACCGCCAAACTCCGTGGCACCTTCTTTTGTCCTTATTTATCTCATGAAGAGATAACAGACTGTGACCCTACGCATGACCCCTCATTCACCTATCTTCTACCTCACTCGCACTTTGGCTTTTAACGGCTACTAAAGCGATCTGTCTCTCTCTAAACTTCTCATCTTGGTAGGATCACAATCACAAAATCCGAGTCGAGTCGAATGGAGTCTGGATGGAAACAAATTCCAACGCAATAAATTGTATAGGACTTGTAGGGAGTAAATTGAAGTAGGCACAAATACATAGGCTGTATAGGTAGTATAGTTTTTGGTTTTTCCTACCCATGAACGACAAGTCTGAGAACCTACGTCAGATCACGTTGTTCACTAAAGTTATATACCTATTATGATTATTTACGGGATATTTACCGTGGTAAGGTTGTGGCATGAGCTCCCGATATTTCGACGCAGTTACATGCACCATGTTCACGGGAAGACTGAAGGACAATGCGGGTGGTTGGTCGAACAGTGAAAAAGTTAGGTGCAGACATAACGATCTACCCTCTTTCTTAGCTCATTCCACAACCTTACCACGGTAAATATCCCGTTATAATCATATAACTTTACGTCAGATCAGACAAACAAGCGAGATAATTATGGTAAGGTGGCGTGGCGGGTGCGAAAGCATCCGGCCTAAATCAGGCTTGATGCCTTACGTGGAACTCACTCTGCTGACGACTTTGCTGCCCTTATTTTTTTGCATGTGGACTATTAGCACCTGTCGCTGCAACTTTCTAGTGTGCGTAAATAAACCGGCCAAGTAAGAGTCGGGCTCGTGCACTGAGGATTCCGTACCACCACCACAAAATAAAATAGGTACCTAATTATCAATTTAAAAAACTGACTTCAATATTAGTAAAATAGGTAGGTATGATGGCATTTTGATTCGGTGAAAGAAATGATTAAGTCATCCAAGTAACGAAATAACCAGTACGCTTAGTCCCAGATTTGATAGTTTTCGAAACCTTTTTTGTTTACGTTTTGTTCCATACATTTTAGTAAAGCGCCTCTATCGGAAACGTGGAGGAACTAAAATCGGTAGTAATCGGCGGTATAGATTGCTTCACTCTAATACGAAAAAAGTTTTCGAAAACCTTTTAGCCCGGCAATGTATGGAACAATACGAAAACGAAAAAAGTTTTCGAATACTATCAAAACTTGTACTACCTAAATAGGTACTGTTATAACTTGATAATGAACATAAATTTGTCACCGACTCACACTTGGCCATTACTTATTTATTACTAGCGACCCGCCCGCCCGGCTTCGCACGGGTGTAATTTACGTGCGAAGCCGGGGCGGGTCGCTAGTTATATATATAAACATTCCGGGAAAATATATCTAACTGATGGTGAAAACCGCATCAAAATCCGTTGCGTGGTTTAGGAGGAGTTAGCGGACATACAGACAGACAGACAGACGCGAAAAGCGACTTCAATTTATACTATGTAGAGAAGAGATAGAGATTCACATATTACACTTCAGAGTGTGTACTATAATCATACCAAGTTTGACGCTTGTATACGCAATGATCTTATCTTGTATAGTTTTATCCGTTTTATGTCCCGAATAAGAAAAAAAAAAACTTTTGTGAAAAATCACTGTAAAATTGTGAAAGTGGTTACCTAAAGAAAAGATATTGCTGTTTGAACTAATATTGTTTTTTCCCCTGTTCTGCTATGACCCCATCCAGGGGCCTTACGGACAACAGCTAATTGAGGCACCTAATCCGTTCAGTTGGAAAATCACGCGACCGCAAACCGTATCTGGGCACGATAAGGTTCACGTTCGCGTGATTTTCCAACTGAACGGATTAGGTGCCGCAATTAGCTGTTGTCCGTAAGGCCCCAGGCCCCCCTTGCCCCGTGAGTCCGTGCCCGCTTGACTTTGAGTTTCAGGACATATTATTATTCCCGCGACTTCCGTACGCGTCATCATCATCATCATCATCAGCCTTGAGTGACCCACTGCTGGGTATAGGCCTCCCTTTGTTTATGCCACTCTCTCCGTACGCGTACTCTCATAAATAAGCTATCAATCCCATTTTGCGCCCTTAGACCTCTACAGTCTACACCCCATAACGGCCTGTTATCTGAGTCGCGTAGGCAACAAAACGGTCCCTCAGCCCCCGCCAAGTTATAGCGACGATGTATTTTGCCACGCAAGAGTCAGGAGGCCCGCGGGGGGAGTGCAACGACAAAATCGAACATAGGTCCGACATCGATGACGCCTGGCGCGGTACTGAGCGCAGCGCGCGCAAATTCTCGCGACCTTTTTACGCTTTTAATTTCACTAAAAAACGAAACTACATATTCACTATCAAAAATCTATCCAAATCAAAAAATGTTGAATAGGATTGCCTTTCAGTACCTACATGCAATTTCCAGGTTGTTACGAGCTTTCATTAGAGCATAAAACGAAAAAAATAAACATAAAGAATAAATAAAGATTTTTTTGATCAAGGAAAGTTTATTCAATCGTGTTTTGAACCAAATCATAAACTCTAACACAGATGTATCTGTGACCTGTTTTTTTTTCCAGCTCTAATATTGTAATTTAACAGAATAAGCAGCTAAGTGTCAGCTTGGGGCTTTAGAGTCTATCGAAAAGCGTGCCAAGAGGCTCATCGACAATGAATCCCTGGTTAAGACTAAGCTCCTTAGTCTTGAGCCTCGGCGTAATGTTGCTAGTCTATCGGTCTTTTATCGAATACATTTCGGAGAGTGTGCATCTGATCTTCATGATCTAATTCCTTCCTGCCCATTTTTCTATCGGACTGCCAGAGCGGGCACAAAAATCGACACCGCTTTATGGTTGGTATTCCGAAAACCCGAACGAAGCGCTTTGATTCCACTTTTATTGTGCGAACTGCTAGTCTGTGGAATGCGCTGCCTGAATGGGTGTTCCCCGATAGATACAATCTGGGTGTCTTCAAATCACGAGTGAATCGGTTTCTTGTAGGCTCCACCGTAGACGGCATCATCGCTTAACATCAGGCGAGTTGGCGGTCAAGCGCAAGCCTATTATTTATAAAAAAAAATACAAACCGTCAAATTTGGTATAAGAGGCCGATCTAAAAAAATCGGCTTCGTAGGTCAAAGTGTATCTTTGTGTATCTGTCTGTCTATGGAAGATTAAGTTTTATTTTTCAAAGCGACTTGATCGAGAATGTTCTTAGCTTGGATAAAAAGTATGTGGTTTCTTAGCTAAGATTCAAGAAAATCTGATCAGCCGTTTAATTGATGATTATAAATAATAAATATCTGGGACATTTTTGCACACACGGTCATCTGACCCCAAACTAAGCAAAGCTTGTAATAAGGCTGTCAGAAACTGATATACGTACATATATACATATTTTTAAATACATACTTAAATAGATATTAACACCCAGACATACAACAAACACAAATGTTTGTCCTAGATGGGAATCGAACCCACGCCCCCAAGCACAGAAGATAGGTTCACCACCAACTGAGCCACCGGGGCAGTCAGGCAGGCAGATTATCAGCTCTTTTGCCAGAGATTTAAAATAAAATTCAATTTATAATCAATAAAAACACAGCTAACTAGGTTATGTTATGGTATTACCATAGAAATTCGCTTTCGATCAACTTGGCAAAAACTGTCATGTCTTACCTTACACAGGGCAAGAGAAAGTATGCGCAGACGCAGGTTCGCATGGCTGCGCGGGTATCGCTTTCCAATCCAATACGTTTTCCTATAGCAAGTAGAACTTGCATAAACGTGATGCAAGACTTGCAAGCTCTCCGTGATTTCACTGCTTTTCACTAATTAAAACAAACATTCCTAAGGTACTTAATTTATTGTCATTTAAAATGGGATACAAAATAAAATAAACCATCGATCAAAACAAAACATTAAAAACGTAAAATAAAATTTAACAATATATATTCAACAATCACACATCACAAGTACACAACCTAACCAAAGAAATTTACAGTCAGTGACAGAATTACCTAGCCAAGCGACTTTATAGATATATTATGCACGTATTGTGCACCACAGAAAAGAGAAGTACCTACTTAATTAGAACGGAAAATGAGAAGGAAACTCTGTTACTGGGCATTATGAGTGAACCTTGATTTAACATTCTTGTTTAGATCAATGCGTCGAACTCCGCATCACAGTTGCTAACTGATTTCGAATGACTGACGTTTCGTTTATATGGGTGCAACTAGCTACAATAAATTTCTTACCATAACCCTAGACAGCCGTTCTAATAAATAAAAAAAAACACAATGGAGTAGCGTGGAAATTCACATAAAGGCATTGAAAAGCTTTTTTGGATCCTAAGCTCGATAAATAATTTTTTAATTAATAAATGTATTGTTTGTATGGGTTTTTTGTAGTTATTCTATATAAATAACCACTGTATTTTAATTTATAGTTGCAAATGGTACATCATGGGTAAAATAAAAATTCGAGAGAAATGCATAGTGGTGGTTTGAAAATTTTTGTCGCTGACTGTATCTTCTCACACTAATAACATGCAGTTAAAATAAAACAACACAAAATCAAGTCTACAGGACAAGCGCACAGTTTTTGCGACAGGACAAAAGTCTTCTTTGAGTACAAAATTTAAAAATGAAATACGGGGAAAAATTATCTAAAGAGGTACCTAAACAGGTAGGTATAGTACGTATAAACTTCCGGCGACGTCCCAAGCCGAGGTTCGTACCTTCGAGGTGCCCTTGTGCTAGTCGCCCAAAAACAGTTATGCCGAACGCACTCTGCGTTCGCTAACTAGTCCGGTCAAACTGTAGAGGCCAAAAGGCCAACAATACAAGTCAATATAAAAAAACGTATAAACTTTAATAATATGTAGTTGAGTTGGACTCATGATCCATGGAGTATATAATTATTATAAAATTGACAAACTTACTTATGTTTAGATAAATCGTAAAACACTAAAAACTAATAAGTACACCACAGACTTGTATCTAAAGAGTCCGTGTAAGACATTACATCCAAAAAAAATATTATTTTACTTAGGTATTTAAAGGTAATTATTGTAATTATAAATCTGTTGAGTGTTGCTGGCTTTATCATTAATTAATACTAACGACATAGAAATAAATGATTATTCATAATTTACCTCATTAATTTTAACTCAATGTGTTTTAAATAGCTACCAAAATTGGCAGTTTATCTACAAAACAAAATATTATTGCATAAGACTTACATAATGTAATACAAAAATGTTTCTAGTTTTATTTTGTGCTCGTAGAAATTACAAAGTTCATTATTTGAGCCCATGTTACATTTTGACCTAAAGTACGTTACGAACGGCTAATTGCTAAGATAAAAGTGGTGCTGTCTGTACCATTTGCACTTTGCACAGGGTTTCAATACTTTTGGCGATGCAAGTAACTTGCGCAACTTAGGCCCCGATTATATCACAGAAGTAGGATGCGTTCTATTTACTGAGTTTAATTTGTTCTCGCCTTTGTTTCTTATGTTTTTCTCTCTTGCACGTTGTGTATTTTGACAGTACTGTGCATTCTTTGGAAATTTTGTTTTTGCTTTTACGAAAACTTCAGAATTATTTAGATTAGGTCGAGAATGGAATAAAGTCAGATATAATTTCACGTAGAACGATTGTGCATCTTGGAAGGGCGCACTTGCAAGATATTTTTTTTTAAACACTGTTTTAAAACTAATACTGACTACTACTGTTTCACTGTTTTGGTCTTCCCGTGAACATGGTGGATGTAACTGCGCCGAAATATCGGGGGCTCATTCCACAACCTTACCACGAGAAATATCCCGTAAATAAAAATATATTAACTTTATATTTTTTTAAGTTCCGCAAGTTACTTACGAGTACACTGTGATGCTGCCATGTTGCCAGATACTTTATTACTAAAACAAACTAGGTGCTAGGTTACTCTAAATGTTTTTCTACTATCCTATTGATATAAAACCAAGTCTTCAATACCTACTTGGGCAAGAAAGCCGCGGTAGAGCAAAATTGTAGGGCTAACATAGGTATTACAGGGTCAAGGGTGTTGCGCAGTAAAAACGTTGCCTACGGTACGGTATGGTCAATGGTATGGGGCGCGTTTCGAATCAATGCCATTGCCAACATCTCCAACGAATAACGAGAACCACAGAAAAGAAAATATTTTTTGTTTACTTCTCTTTTCTGTGATGAGAACCAACACGGAGCGAAGAATTTGGTGTGATTTGGCGGTATAAGCGTAATTCGAAACACGTTGGATAACAAATTAAAAGTAATCATTCTTCTAATTCTAATATAAAGTCTACTAATACTTGGGCAAGGTAGGCGCTGGGGCCGTAGGCGAGGCGAGCAAGGTGTCGTCTGGCGTCGCGAAGGTGGCTTCCCTGATAGAACTGGAGTTTCTGATGGAAGCCCGTCGCCGCTCCTTGATGGAGTGGGCTAAGAAAAACGTGCAGAAGATGCCGGTGCTCTGGAACAAAGGAGAAATAAATATAACCAATTGTGTAATAGTAGATTGTAACACAATGTAGCAAAATAATATTTTTACGGCGAGGGCGTTTTTTTTAATCCAGAGCGAATTGATGAGGGATTCTTTAGTAGAATCCTGAATTTAGCGAGGGATTCAAAGTACATACCCGAGCCAAAAATAAATTTTGCGCCCGAGTGATACACTCTACTTTTCATCACCCACAATGAAAAAAAGAGGCGTCTTATATTTGAGACGGGAGCTCACCTCATTTTCAAAAATCTTTCAGAGCGCCTGGTTAATGCGACGCGTGACCAAAATGCTGGCGTGTTTCTGGCTCAACGCATAAGCATTGCCATTCAACGTGGTAATGCCGCCAGCATGCTGGGTACGCTGCCAACTGGTAGTGGGCTTGAGCATTTGGATTGTCTTTAGACCTTCAACGGTCTATGGGCAGTCTAACTGTATTTGTAGTTTTAGTTTTAGCTTGTATTTTGTTTAGTTAATAAAGGCGCTTGCCCAGGAAAAAAATAACTTATATTTTATTGTAATATTATTATTTAATAAAACATAGAGTAACAACTAAATTGATATTAAATAGTATCTAATAAAACAATTAAAAACTTTTTATTACATTTGAGACATTTTCGGAATTATGAAAATTTATTATTGCACAAAACCATGAATTTCTAACAATCCGTGAACGGCTGACTGTGCGACTATGGGCCGTCGTACCAGCCAGTCTTTATTCAAACAATATTTGCGTTCGGTTTCTTTGGCGTTGAACACAGATGTTCCAAATTCAAAAAGTGCGCAGCGAAGATAATTGCGGCGCACTTATAAAAAGTGCGCACCTTAGATTAACTTATTCTAAGGTGCGCACTTATAAAGAGGATTAAAAACTCATTACTGCCCGCAGAAAACACCACCTTTGGGTGCACTTAAAGGCGAACCAAAAATTCGATGAAAAGTACGTTAACAAGTATAGCTGTATCGATGGTGGGGCAATATTTCCAGTGAAAACACCTAATGCCGATTTACGTAAGAATATTTAAAATAATTATGTACTTACAAAGGATTTCCCCTCCCTATTACCTCATCCTTACAATCCCTAACCCTTAAAAGCGCTAACGTGTCCTGACATCATCGGCAGACAGGCGCCGGTTCAGATAAAGCTGATTGGAATAATTCCAGTGGCTTGAGTCAGTGGAAAGGTCAAGTTGAGAAATACGGAAACATGGTGAGAACTAGATCCAAGTAAATACGCCGATGGATCTCAAATGTGATTTTTTTATATAGAAATCTACGCTTGGCCTCCAACTCTCCTGATGGTAAGCGACGTTGCGGCCGAGGATGAAACACCTTGATCTAGAAGAAATCTATTCACTCTAACCTTGAAGATGCTTAGATTATAGTTCTGAGGAAACAAGGAGGACGGCAGGGAGTTCCATTCTTGGACAGTACGTATCATAAATGACGACCCAAATCGTTGAGTACGAATCTTTGGAATTTCCACTAGGAAGGGGTAGTGTGCAGTCCTTCTACTTGTCCTGTAGGTAAACTGTATTCGAAGGGTTTAGCTGTTACGTAAAAAGTAAAAAACCGGTGCGACGTCTTAATAAACTTGTAAGTCTCGATTTCGATTTCTGGTAGGCACAAAAGTCAACATATTTTGTTACTTCAAAATCTAGAAATTCATTCATCAATAAGTTTTTGTAGGATCAGTATCACCTAATTATGGAATGCGCTACCTGAATGGGTGTTCCCTGAAAGGCAAGCTTGGGTGTCGCGAGTGAATCATTTTCTGCGTGCAATTCAAATTCAATAATTAAATTTTTATCGTACACTGCAGGCCTAGCATGGGCTGTGGATAAATTGTGAAGATCTCGACGAGACCTATCACTTTTGTGAAGGAACTGGTGGTCCAAGATGGACAGTTTCCGAGATATCGCTCAGCCAAGTTTGACATCTGTCACACTGACATTTGTCATGTGTCATTTACCTTAAGAGAGATGCCCAAGGCCGTCTTCTTTCCTTTTGGGAAATACCATAAAAATAAAGTACTGTGTACGCCGGGATTCGTTTCTAAAACGAATTTATTTTATTTCTTGTATCCACCGATACCGGTATCAGCGGGTAATATGAAAATTGTTTTTTTTTTTTAAAACGGATCCCGGTATCGGTGGATACAACTCGCCGGTATCCGTGGCTAATTCAAACCGATACCGGGATCCGTGGATACAAACCCTTTTTATCCACGCCTAGACGCGACAAAGCTAAAATATGGATACGTTTGTCTTTTTCTCGCGGGATAAAAAAGGTGGAAAGACAATATGTCCACGGCCTGTGCTAGGCCTGCAGGTGTTTGGTTTTGGCAACGACCTATATGTATACATTTGAATTCGTTGGGTTTTGGTGTGTTTATGTCAATGACTGAGTAAGTGCTCCGTTTGCTCGTAATCAAGTTGCTTTAACCATGTTAATATACATTTTTTAATGTTAATATACATTTTTTACATTGATGAAGTGACATTGTATAAATATTTTTGATTCTATTAATTTTATTATAAATTTTAATTAAGTGTACTGAAAATTGTTTTTCTGCAAAAAAGGTTCTTACGGGTGGTTGCTTTACTACTGAGTAAGGGTTCCTTTTATTATCGATACCGGAGTCTACAGTAATACCTTTATGAACCTTCAGGATACATTGTAATATACATATATAATTGTCTAACAGAACGTTTGCATCACTATATAGTTTAGCCATCGTAAACCGTATTCACACCGAGTCATAGCAAAGGCAAACTATGACCAAGTTTATTTTTATTTTTACTAGCTGCGCCCGCGGTTTCACCGCAGGTTAAAATCGTTGTTAAGTTTTCTGAATTTTTCAAATTTTCAGTGCAATATTCTTAATTTTTCTTTTCGTAAGAACCTTCTACTGAGTATTAGAAAACTTAAAAAAAATTATTAATGAAATCGGTAAAGTCGTTCTCAAGTTATGGCGTGACCAAGGTAAATAGGCATTAATTTTATATAGGTATATAGATTTATAATTTAAAAAAAAAGTTTTAATAATAGTTTTTCCAATAGGTACGAGTACGACCACTTACTGGATATATTCAAACCTTCCAACAAATATCACAACACAAAACTGAACTACCTACTACCAAGCGACCCTCAGACGCCCTATTCGCCCTACATCCATCTTACAATTTACACAAACATAGCAAGCTGCAAGCTGAATAAGTATTTACTTATTTTATTCTTATGAATGTACTCTACAACTTCAGTAGTCGGAGATCCAAAGCCTAACCCTATTGTGACGGTATAGAACGAAGTGCTAAATGGGTGTCAGGTATCCAAGAACGATGTCGAAGTATAATTTAAAAGTACGAAGAGGAGAACAAAGGACAAAGCTAACAAGAGGTGACCCCCTACTATGCGTGACATTGGCGGATCCGGGGCATGGGGGCCATGCCCCCCCCCAAACACCTAGCAATTCCATACATTCGACTAAATTTTTCGATTTGATTCCTTCGAATCCTACCTTGTTCCATTCTACCTTGTCAGAATGCCCCCCCCCCCCCCCCCAAATGAAATCCTGGATCCGCCCCTGATGCGTGAGTGTGCATCGGATCTGCATGATCTAATTCCTTCCTGCCCATTTTTCTATCGGAATGCCAGAGCGGGCACAAAAAATTGACACCGCTTTATGGTTGATTTTCCGAAAACCCGTACGATTTAAGCGCTTTGATTCCACTTCTATAATGCGTACTGCTGGTCTGTGGAATACGCTGCCTGAATGGGTGTTCCCCCATACTAACAATCTGGGTGTCTTCAAATTACGAGTGAATCGGTTTCTTCTAGGCAAGCGTGCTCCATCGTAGACCGCATCGTTGCTTTACATCAGGCGAGTTGGCGGTCAAACGCAGGCCTATTAATAGATTTAAAAAAAAACGTGATGTAATGAATTATGATATGGTATGGCCATAGAGAAAAGGGTACGCCAACAAG
Organism: Agriopis marginaria; assembly: GCA_932305915.1. Lineage (NCBI taxonomy): Eukaryota > Metazoa > Arthropoda > Insecta > Lepidoptera > Geometridae > Agriopis > Agriopis marginaria. Next base: position 3,302,501 of record OW029919.1, read on the forward strand.
TATGTACAACAAGTATGTGTATGTGCGTACCCAGTAGGGTACGCTGCCAACTGATGGGCTTATTAAGCATTTGGATTATCTTTAGATCTTTAACTGGCTATCTTTAACCGTAATAACGGTTCAAAAGATACATCCGTTAAAAGGTAGGACTGCAGATTATTATCAAGCCTTGGCAGGACATACAGACAGCGTAGACCGTTGACACTCTGTGAGTGCGGAACCTTATTAAGAGCGCTATTACATTTTGACGCCGCGCAAAGTAAGGAAGGGTAATACCGCACACAAGTACAGCTTTAAGATACGCGTAGCGTATAGGTAAAATTTTCGCTATTCGAGCTTTAGTATTTTGTGGGTTTCAATTTACTGTCTCTTATCCAATCATTCAATGTTCTCTTCTCTCTCTTACTGCTTACGCGTTCAATCATTCAATATTTCTACTATCTCGTACCTACTGCTCTTCCTACGAGAGTCATGCATGTCTCTCCGCTCTCATCCTGCTTTCTACGAGTCCAATCATACCATGTTCTCTCCAATATCTTACTGCTTAATACGCGTTCTATCATTCAATGTTTCTTCTATTACGTACTGCTTCCTACGAGTCCAATCATTCCATGTCTCTCCGCTCTCTTCCTGTTTTCTACGAGTCCAATCATGCTATGTTCCCTCCATTATCTTACTGCTAAACACGCGTTCAATCATGAATTTTTTTCCTCTCTCTTTTACTGCTTCCTACGAGTCCAATCATTCCACGTTCTCTGCTTTCTATTACTGCTTACTTGTTCAATGTTTCTTATTTCAATGTGTCTCCTCTTTCTTACTGCTTGCTACGAGTCCAATCAATCAGTGTTCTCTCATCTCTTTTTCTGCTTATGAGTCCAATCATTCTATGTTTATCTCCTCTCTCTTACACGAGTCCAATCATTCAATGTTCTATTCTCTTTAGATACAAGCGCAAATACCTAAATGAATGCATCAAAATGCCATTCATGGGCCAGCCCTGACTCACTGGTCATTACCAGCACTGGCCAGTTAATTCAATAAGCAGCTAATGGCGAGAATTGGCAGCGACATGGCAGCGGCCTAATGAGTTAAGGACCTAATTCTCGATCACGGATCCCACTGGGCATGGACAAGTGGATATTGCCTGGTAAAAATTCCTAAGGGTAAATTTTTATGGTAAATTCATGTACATATTTAGCCAAAAGGTATAAATCAAGCAAATTACATTGTACATCGATAAATATACGTATTTAGCTAGAGACAAAAACAATACGAACAAGGTAAAACTAGAAAGTTCTGTGGTGTTTTTATAAGCAATTGAGCGATGAGACGAGCTAATCACTCGCCTGATGTTAAGCGCCACGCTTGCTTACTACTGCGGTGGTTCAATAACTGGCAAAGGTATAGTATTTCCCCTGTGTCCAATAGTGGAAATTATTTGCTGAAAACATTTTGAAATGCAATTAAAACTGCTAACACGATGTACTAAGTCAAAAATGAACAATGGACCAGCCTATTATTTAATTACAGCAAGTTCTAACGAATAAAAACACCTAAACATTCTCACGTTACCAAAATGATGACATTTATAGAGTTTATTTCTCCAAACCAAACTGCGTGCGCGCATCAAACAAAGGCGATTCTATGCATGAAACGTGATCCTGCAGTTACTGGTTACTGGCCGCTCCGTGTTCCACATTTGAAAATAATAAACAAATATGGCGGTGGATTTAACGGCTATTTCTGTTGCCACCTCTTTAGCTTCGGCCTACTTTTAATTCTTGGTTACGACTTACGTCATAGCACTTGAGGATCGTTGATTGATGCAAGTGATTATGCAAGTGGTTCGAGAGCTATAACTTTGTGGTCTTTTGTTTTTATAGTGGCTTCCTTTTTGTTTTGTTTAATCTCGGTGCAGGCAGTAGGCACCTTCTAAAGAATCTTAGAATTCAGTCTAGTATGGTCATTTTGTAGAGTCCATGTATGGAAGGATTTGGTACCACCTTTGTCAGTTGTGTAAAATAATGTATGTATCCGGCTCAGTGCAACGAGATACAATACAATACCTACACATAGAGTCACAATCGTGCCAAAAAAAATCTGAACCAAAACTCGTTGCATGCTATTGCGCAGACTATTTGGTTAGTTACAACTACAAGGTAGTCGCGATCCGACTACAAAGTTGCGCGACGCCAGAGCTACGATGACATTACGGACAACTAAAATGTTGAACACTCTGCAAGCGACAAAACGTCTAAATTGGAGTAAATGTAGCATTGTGAAGTAAATAATTGATACAATGAAAGTACAATGACGCTCGGACGTTTTTTTTACTGTTTTCACTGAGAGATTGTGACTCTATAGGAATTCTCGTTGGTTAGAAGCTTAGAAGGCAATTTGCATAAAGCTTAAACGCGTAAACCGCTTTAAAAAATGCTTTTATTTCTACCTATTCCTGTCGCTCTTTTTTGCATGTTTACTGTTAGTTCATTGGTGTTACTGCAATTTTCATAGTGTACACCTACGTGAAAAATTAAAGTGTGCCGTAATTACACTTATTATGAAGATAGTCTAAAACGAGTGAAATATGGAGACATTTGAACACGAACAATAATTTGTATTTGGGCATAATGCATATCTCCCGTTTTTTTATTTATTACATCGGACTAGGCAAATTTTTGACCGCGATCTCGCCTGATGGAAATCGATGATGCAGTCGAAGAACACGTTTGCCCAGTAATAACCTATTAACCCTAGACTTGAACACTACAAGATTGTAATGCTGCGGAAACACAGCCAGGGGCAAGGTCTGATCTCATAATATATAACATCAGCAGGCCTAGCACGGGCCGTCGACAAATTGTCTTTCCACCGTTTTTATCCCGCGAGAAAAAGACAAACGTATCCATATTCTAGCTTTGTCGCGTCTAGGCGTGGATATAAACGGTGGAAAGACAATTTATCCACAGCCCATGCTAGGCCTGCAGCCCGTAAACGTCCACTGCTGAACAAAGGCCTCCCTCGTAGAGAGGGGCGTTGCCATAATCCCCACACTTGGCAGGCGGCTTAGGGATCGCAGTAAGTTCACCGTGTACACTAATAGGACGCTGCTGCCATACCCGGGTCCATAATACTAATTAAGTAACTAACTAAATATAATACTAATTAATAAATCATTTCATAAACAAATCGTCATCGGTAGAAATCAGTACCTACAATGGAGTCACTGTTTAGCTTACGTGATGACGACATGAGTACTTAATGACTAGGTACTAAGTAGTGAGCAGTAGTGGCCTTACATTGTTGTGAATCATTTCTGAATAACAATCATTGGCGGCTTAAAAGGATGGCACCTTTTATGCGGAAGGATAAAACTGATGTCTCAAGAATTTGTTAAGGAAAGGATTGTATTACCTAGAGGTCCAAAGATGCACTAGATTAAGGTCATATAAACACTAATATATTGTTTTAAACAATCGCGGTTGTTCACTAAAGTTATAATTATGATTATTTAAGGGATATTTACCGTGGTAAGGTTGTGGAATGAGCTCCCGATATTTCGGCGCAGTTTCGTGCAACGGTAAATATCCCGTAAATAATCATATAACTTTACTAATATATTATTATGTAGAATTACACTTTATATTAACAGTATAATTGAAATGTGAAAGTAGTTCTATCTCTTTGTATGTCTCTGTATCATATTTTTCTCACTATCTGTCCATCTGTCTGTTCCTCTGTCTGTCCCTTTACCTGACTCTATATTTATCCGTCCTGCCTATTTCCCCGTCTGTCTTTCCTCTATCTATCCATTTAACTGTATCTGTGTCTATCCCTTTACTTGTCTAAATTCAAATTAAAATTATTTATTTGTCAGAACATGGTAGGTACACATACATATAAAGTAGCATACATGGTCGTAAGAATAGAAGCGTATCTCTATTTGTCTGTGAATCTATCCATCTGTCTTTAATTCTATCTGACATTTTATATAGTTACATATATCTAAGTTATTTCAAACGGCTTACACTCACGATACTCACTTGCTCACTTGTGAGTGTAAATATTATGTTAATTATAGTGTATTACGTTTAACGACAGATATTATTAGTTGATTTTGTAATACCCGCCGTCGCCTAGTGCTCACCTACCATCTTTTTTCTGAGCAGAGGGGTATGCCGGAAACCAGCCCTGCGTGACCCTTCGGGACCTCGCAGTACAGCGCTGAGCTTATCCCTGTTGCCAAACACTGTTTCTCCTTATGTTTCTTATAGTACATGTTCATTGTTTTTGTTTTTTGCCAATAAATATATCTGATTATTATTCTTAAATCGTTTGAAATAATTTATAATGTTTCCCCGCGCGAGTTTTTACATATATTTCTTTGTCTGTTTATCTGTCCTTCTCTTTATTTCTTTATGTTTCTGTTCTATTACATCTATCTTTGTCCATTCCTTTATCTATCCCTTTATGCCTGTCATAATAGCATTCTCTGTTTTTTTTTTTTATAAAAGTAATTTTTCTAATCTAAACAGCTAACGCGGTCTTAATAAAAAGAGGTAGGTATATGTATAATGCATCATGAGATTCATGAGTATGCAAAATATTTTCTATACCGAATAAAAATATCAGACAGACGGCAGGGAGAAACAGTAATAGCAAAAATACAATATTATTATGTGATCAAAATACATGAACGATTGTAAAATGCCAATAAACACACCAATATGGAAAAATCAAGGCTACCTTTAAAGTGGCAAGCGTATTCAGTTTATTTATATACTAACGGTCCGCCCCAGCTTCGCACGGGTATAGATTATAGCCTATGTCACCCGGGGATAGTGTAGCTTCCCGTCAGTGAAATATTTTTTCAAATCGGTTCAGTAGTTTCGGAGCCTATTCAATGCAAACAAACAATCAAATCTTTCCTCTTTATAATATTAGTATAGACTAGTAGGCCGCCCCTGCTTCGCACGGGCGAAGCCGGGATATATAGCCTATGTCAACCGGGGATAGTGCAGCATCCCAACAGTGAAAGAATTTTTCAAATCGGTTCAGTAATTTCGGAGCCTATTCAATGCAAACAAACAAACAAACAAACAATTAAATCTTTCCTCTTTATAATATTAGTATAGAAAACAGTTGATTCAAAACGTCTACGTAATTATTTTGCAGACTGCGTCAAGACTTATGTGACGTCATCTGATCTCGAAGGTCGTGGCTTTATGAATCACGTGTAAAAGGAATGCTGGAAAATTTGTGAGTAACAATCTTTTGTCGGTCAAAAAATCAGACTCATTAATTCCTATTCCCATTTATAATTATATTGTTTTTAAATTGATGAATAGGCTTGCGCTTGAGCGCCATCCAGTAGACGGAAGACGCAGCGTAGGGAGGCCTCCCACTAGATGGACCGACGACATTATAAGAGTCGCGGGCATCCAGTGGATGCAAAAGGCAGGCTGTCGTTCAGTGTGGAGGTTAAAGGGGGAGGCCTATGTTCAGCAGTGAACGTCTTCTGGCTGATGATGATGATGATGATGAGCGCCATCTGTGATGATGCTGTCTATTATATAATATGCTGATGCTTGCTGATTGCCAAACCGATTCACTAGACACCCAGATTGTAACTATCGGGTAACACCCATTCAGGGGCCTTACGGACAACAGCTAATTGCGGCACCTAATCCGCTCAGTTGGAAAATCACGCGAACGTGAACCTTATCGCGCCCAGATACGGTTTGCGGTCGCGTGATTTTCCAACTGAGCGGATTAGGTGCCGCAATTAGCTGTTGTCCGTAAGGCCCCAGGTAGCGCATTCCACAATCTAGCGGGTCGCACAATAACAGTGGAATCGAAGCGCTTCGTTCGGGTATAAGTAATCCTGTATTCTGTACCACGACACAACTAGACCAACGATAGCGAAATGTAGATCAGTAAATGTACTTCCTAGACAATACAAAAAGTAAATTGGATGTCATTTAAAGCAGTTAGGCTAAAGATGTATGTTAAAATTTGCAAGTTGAAGTGGCAATGGGCAGGCCACATCGCTCGAAGAACCGATAATCGATGGGAAAGAAAGGTTCTTGAGTGGAGACCACGAACTGGAAGACGCAGCGTAGGTAGGCCTCCCACTAGATGGACCGACGACATAGTGAGAGTCGCTGGCATCCAGTGGATGCAAAAGGCAGGCTGTCGTTCAGTGTGGAAGTTAAAGGGGGAGGCCTATGTACAGCATTGGACGTCTTCTGGCTGATGAAGATGATGATGATGAGGCTAAATATTAGATTAGTGTTTTGTCACTAGTGAATTAGGTACCTACTATGTATATAGTTACTGCGGCTGGATCATAATCTAGACTAGTGTTTTAAAAATCAGGATCAATTGAGCCCCCTCATCCTTATTACCTGTGTAGAGCTCATCCTGACTGTCAGACTGGGCTTGTTCACGTTGTTTAGATCAACAATATTGTAATGTTTTTTTTGTGTTTTTTTTTCTCTCCTCAATCTATATTTTCTAGATTAACAACGCGTCAATCCAGGGCGAAGGGCCCTGGATTGTAACTACAAACACGCACGTAACGCGCCGTGTTAAGTTTACCTCTAAAAGTTGGCCTTTATTCCTAGGGAATAGAGTCCAAATTTTAAGAGGTTAATTTAACACGGCGCGTTACGTGCGTGTTAAAGTTACGGAATCATGGCCCAACAAACCTCAAAAGAAAACCAGCGATGGGAAAACATAGGAACAAGGAAAGAGTTTCGACTCAGGGAAAAGCTAAGCTAGCAAAAACTAAGTCACTTAGGTGTAGAATGGATAAAGTACAGAATGAGAGTAAATTGTGGATGTCTGATCCAATTATTACATTGTTTATACTTCTAGAAGCTAAGTTGTATAACTAATCGGTTTTTTGATGGAAAAACATGATGCAACAACAGCAAAAGTCATGAAAAAAATTGTCAATTTAGCTTATTTTGTCACAACAAAACGACGGGAAAATTTAACATTCTTGTGTATGACAATACTGAATGTCACAATCACAGAACACGTACGTATACGCCCCCGATTTTACTAAAGAAATTGTTTCTAAATTGTAAAATTGTTTCAATTTATTTATTAAATAATTGCCTCAAAATGGACAGTTTTTAATTTTTTTTTATACTAAGTTATAATATTAGGTAAGTGGTATTTTTCTAGTATATTTTTTTTTAACTGTCTGTTTGAGGCAATTATAAAAAAAAATTAAACGATTACGATTTAAAAACAATTTATTTAGGAGAATTGGGGGCCAGGGTCGCGATGCTTACATTACAATACAATTTTTACACTTGGTTTGTTGGTTTTACACTGACCAATTTCACCATACACAAAAAAATAGTCATGATTAAAAAAAAACATGTGACATTAAAATATACTGGATTGGACATAAATTATAATAAAGTATAGTTTTCTATCTTAAAGTTATACATAGAGTTAAATAATTAAATATTTTATCAATCAAACAACCAACTCAATATTAATTAGTTCATAGGTACGTAGTATAGTACGTTTTTGTTTTAAGTTTATGTATCTAATGATCTCGTATTAATAATGAAACTTTTTTTTAAACCTACATTGGAAACAGCACCAACATTCCTTTTATATTTAGACAACGAATCTCAAGTTGCTGTTTGTTTATTGAAAACCTTGAACGCAGCGTGAACTCTAGCTAGAGTTGATGAGTCTCTTATGGCACAAAATACCTAGGATATAGCATCTTTTGGGTACTTATAAATATCTAAGCGTCTATATTTTATTTTTTTATTACTTTGTACATGAAGTAACAACAATGAAAACAAAATTACTCTAAAGTTAAATGATTATTAACGGGATTTTTACCGTGGTAAGGTTGTGGAATGAGCTCCCGATATTTCAGCGCAGTTACATGCACCATGTTCACGGGAAGACAAATCATTTAACTTTAGTGAACAACCGTGATAGTTTAAAACAAAATTACTCTGTTTCAAATATTGGCAAATTTTCATGTTGCTCTCTGTTTGCTTTGAAAGAATGCATTGAGTTTCAATATTTTATATTAATTCATGGCAACATGAGATAAAAGCGGATGCAGCATTTTAAATTAAGTTTTATCTCTACTAGTTCCTGGCATTATCGCTTTCGTCCTCCACAAGTGCCGTCAGTAACTCTAATCACTAAAACCAAAAAATCCTGCATTCGAATATCACCTTTACCACTAGGGAATAAAACGAAAAATTACAAATTACTAGACTAGCCCCATCCTTTAATCAGTGTTCATTACATAACATCCTCTAGTTCAAGAGGCAATTTTCATATTAAAGTGCTTATTTTTCAATGTCTCTTTTATCACTAGCTGAATGACTAACAAGATAATTTAAAACGAATTTATAATTGCCATCCACCCTATGAGGGGTTACTGACAGGTTTGATATCTATAATAGAAGACGAAAATGTAGCGATAGTCGTTTTAACAACGTGTTCCAGCTGCAACACAAGAGTGATGAGAGTCAGTTCCCAATTTAAACTATGCGTATCACTAACGTCGAGCATCACCACATGAGCTGTGATGCCAGCCTTATAAAAATAACCTTCACACATTTTTGTAGCATTCAATAGAATAATTATTAATGCAGTTTCTATTATGATTGATGACAAATTAATGACATGACACACATCATTTACAAACAAGGTCGGAGGTCTCCTCCCTCACGTACCTCGCCTAAGCGGCATTACGCTTACTTCACGATTACGAACAACCTCAGCTGAAGCTCGTAACAAATCAGTGATTTACTAAAAAACAGACGCGTTTTTCTACGCTTAAATTCAACCGTGAAATGCACGGCCATTGTTGGGCATTGATCATTATAATTGTTTGAGACTAACGGTTTCCCGCGACTTCAATACACCACCCTGTTTGTAACTATCGGAAAGCACCCCCCATTTAATTCAGACAGCGTATTCCACATACTAGGAAATTAGGTGGTAATTCACGCAATAAATGTGCCATCAAAGCGCTTCGCACGGATTTTCGGAATATCAACCACGAAGCAATAAAAAATCATGAGGCGGTGTCGCTTTTTCGTGCCCAATTGGCAGTCCAATTGAAAAATAGGCAGGAGGGAATTAAATCATCCAGACCCGGTGAGTGTGCAACGCGTCTCCGAAATGTATCCAATAAAAAACCGATACACTAGCAACATTGCGCCGATCCACAAAACTAAGAAGCTTATTCATGATTAGGGAATCGTCGCTCTTGGCATATTTCTCAATGGACTCCAACGCCAATATTTATATATTTTTTTGTTGTATGAACAGATTATTGTAAAACTATTTATCATTGTACCTTTGGAAGACGCTGTATTTGCACTAAAGCAAAGGCAGAACCACTTATTTTTTGTACACAATTAAGTGTTTACCAATAAATTATGTTTATGTTTAACTAGTGCTTGGAATAGTAAAAGCAACTGTTCCTACGTTAAAGTACCGTCGCACCTTTGATAGAATACTTAGCTAGTTGAGCCTTATCCTCTCATCTTGTCGTCTTCATGTTATAATACACGTGACATAACAACATTCTATAATCTTCTCCTTGGAGACAATAAACGCACGAATCGTCGCGGAAATAGAAAGCCCAGACACTATTCGGACTGGGTGCCACCAGTGCCACAATACGTGCTCAGTGTTCCTATCTAGGTTGTTGTAATATAGCAGTGCCACGCCTGGTGACGTCATAGGCGCAAGCGCAACATTTAGAGCAAGGTTGGTTGGAGCGTTGCTCTTTCTCGATAACCTGGCTACAGCTACAGAGTACAGACTGATGAACAACAGAGCATGACTGAAGGAATTGAAAATTTTCACTGAGAACAATTGCGTTTGTACAGAAAATACCTACCGTTGTCGCTCCCTGACTTAACTTTAGTGATAAGGTGATGGCACAGTCATTATGAGTATGTTATGTACCTCTACATGAAGTGATTGGCATTATTGGCTTGATTTTATTCTGTTTTAGTTTGAAATCAATATTTAAAATAATGGCAACAAAAGCACTTAATACCGCTTAGGGAACGTACCCAAAAAATACTCCCCTCAGTGATCACTCGTAGTTTATGCCAAGGCCCAAGACCCCCCTCTCCTCCTCTATTTTTCGCGTAGTAATACATAAATAAGGTTTTAACTATTTTTTTGCAAACAAACAGTTAAAATAATAATAATAATTTGCTCATATAAATTTTATTTAATTTTAAAATACGCCAAGAGTGTGTATTATCTATAATTACAAGTGAAAAAAATTATATCAAGAAGACCTAAGCCTCCCCCCCCCCTAGCCCTACCTGACCTAAGACCCCCTCCTAAACAGGTTACGTAGTATCCATGATATCCAATATCCATGGTAGTATTCAAATTCAAATTATTTATTGAGAATAAAAACGGCCAAATTCCACTAACATTTATCTCACATACTGTTAAACTAAATAAGATTTTCCAGTAAAAATAGGAATAATGTTATAAAATTACTAAAATAATAAATTGCTGTAAAACTATGTCAACATAAAATTAGTTTTTCATATCAATCACCCTTTCGGGGTAGGCTATAAGTCCAGCTGTGGACTGTTAAAAAGGCTGATTCTGATTCTGACTGACGCCTAGCCAAGTAAACCAAGACATAACTAAGTGAATTGTACAGTAATGAAGTTAATAATAAATGTGTTAAAAATTATCATAATACTTGCTAACCTAGTTAATAAATAGCAAGATTTAAAGACGTCGTGAAATAAGCCGACAAGAGTGAATGAACAAACAACTGATAAGTTAGACAAATTAGGATACGGGTAGGGGCTAAGTAAGATAAGGGACGGCACTGTAGTAATTTATGTACTCTTTGAATCGAGCGTCTTGTAAAGATACGGAGACACTATTTTACTCCGGAAACGTGACCATATTTCGATGATCTCATTATACCCTGATAGAGATGCAAAATTGAGTCTTATTAGCATCGATCCAAATATACCAATACAAATAAGTAGGCACTTTATTTTGGCATAACGAAGACCACTAATACAAACGAATAATTAAATCCGCTGGCTTTGAACTAGTATGAAAATATGTATCGTAAGTTATGGTAGGTCTTCAATGTCATCACATCAGTCTTCCTTGATCTTGCAATGCTTCTCTATTTTAATCGGTTTTTCGCACAGATCTTAACGATCACTCTGTTATTAGACACCCTAAAAACCCTCATACTAACTCAGTTCCTAATAACAAAATCCTACAAAATAACAGTGTCAAAAGAGCCACCTTACCGGTCCCAGTCTGCAACCGAACCATAGTTCTTGTTTTACTATGACCAAACCGATCAGTCTTACATAACCTTAGAAAGCTGTAAACCATTCGCTTCGCCCACTTACAAGTTACAACCATATTTAGCGAGACCCGTAACAAAACAAACATACGCCCTTCTGTCTATACAATGGCAAAGTAAATAGAGGGCGAGCGCAGATCTAAGAAATTGGTCAATTTATGAGTAGACAGTAGACCTCAGTACAAACTTGAATCGCCCTTCGTTTCTTCTAAATTGAGGTCCAAATACAAAGATTAGAAGCTCTAGCAAACTGGTCGTTAGATCCCAAGTGGGAGGAGAATGTAGCGAAAGTGATTATGTCCATAAATGAAAAGTCGTAAATAATATGATAAAAATAAACATCTCAATATATTAATATCACTCATATAAAAGATAAAGTAACTTACTGCAGTTCCTCCATCTGTTCGTTTCCTTTTAAAACCTAAACGGCTGAGCTGACCTTGATAAAATTTGAAACATAAGTAGTGTGCACCACGAAAAAGGAGTAAGTAATTCCTTACTTTTGACCGGAAAACATGTGCACATAATTGAATAAATTGTGGGTTAAACAGCAAGGCGCAGTTGGTGTCTTATGAATGAAATTGTGATGCGAGGTAACGGCATAGATTTTGAAATGAATGTGGGTGGAATACTGTTACGTACAGTGCGAATGCTTTACAATACATAATTCTATTAATCCAGGTACCTACACAACATGTATTGTCTATTTGAGAACGACGGAATTTTGAACCTAAACATTGAAAGTAAACACAAAACACTACAGGGTAAATAAAAGACTTAATACGGGCAAATTAAGAAAAAAATCGTACTGCAAATCTTTAAAAAAGTTATTGATCAATCTTGGCGTCTTCAAATCAAGAGTAAATCGGCTGCTTCTAGACAAGCGTGCTCCATCGTAGACCGAGGCGAGTTGGCGGCCAATCGCAAACCTATTGTATTATTAAAAATAAAAGTTAAATCCAGTAAAAAAAAACTCAGAAACACATTTAAAACTCATAAAGTCAAAAAAATAAATTACTTAGTACTAATTCAAGTAATGACTGGTACAGTAAGGTTGCCAATGGCTATACCCATTAGCGGATTGATAAAGGCTAAGACGTTGATGATGATGATGAAGTAAATAACAGACTATTCCGTTCCATCCTTAAGCAGATAAGCTACTGTAATTGCGCGTGTGCGTATCATTGCGCCGATTACAGAGTTACGGACCACGGAGGCCGAGACGACGGTAGCTGAGGTCACGCCACGCTTTTATGCAATATTCAAATTATCTTACAAAGTATCAGAGTATTGTAGTTGGATCCAGGTTTTGCTAAAATCTACACTTCTACATCTTTATCTTCTCTACATAGTATAAAATAAAGTCGTTTTCCGCATCACTCCTAAACCACGCAACGGATTTTGATGCGGTTCAAAATACCATTAGTTAGATAATTTTTCACAGAAGGTTTATATATATATAGTAAAAGTAAAACCGATGGTAAAACTAAAACCCGTGCGAAGCCGGGCCGAGTCGCTAGTTATAATAATAATATTAGTTAGTTAATAAGTTAGTAGGCAGTTATCTATAAAACTACTAAACACTATCTTTAGGTGACATAAGCTATGTTTTGTTGACAACGCGGGCGTAGCGTAGCTGTCGGTAAAATTTCGTACCTATTACCTATGTCATAATTATTATCAAGCCTCTCTTCTGTGCTTGTATCTATTTTTACTTTATTTTTGCTTTTATTTCACTTAGGTTCTCTAGATCCTGACATTTTCTATAATATAATCCAGACGTTTTCACGCTCCAACATTTTTGTATAAAAGCATTCTGCGAAGCCCATGGCTACCGTATTTTTTCTGATAACTTTATTACTGTATTTTTTTAATTCAATAGGTAAACCTACATAAATACCATGCCTCTATATTAAGGAAGTTCCACATTACAAAAGTTTCTTATCATTTTTAAGGATTGTTTATCGCTAATTATATAATTAGTTAATTAAATCAGTATAATATTTGTTTTGGTAATGGTGGGTAACCCAATCCAACCCAACTGCTATTTTTGTAGTATGCTAAGATAAGAATATTAGGTTGTTAGTGTAATGTATGTATGTATTTTATTAACGACCCTGAAAAAAATTACCTGAGTACCTATAAAACTTTAATATCTAAACCGGCGATGATAGTCCTTGACTTTCAGCATTAATGCCTAGATAGACGGACCCATTCGATACTGATTATATCCTTTAGTTTAGTTTATATGTAAGTTTTCTGAAGCAATGTCGAATAAAATGTATTTTCTTTCTTTGTTTCTTTCTCCCTTACTTCCTTTCTCCCTTTCTTCTTTTTAACTTCTCTACTTTTCTTCCTTTCTTCATTTCTTCCTGTCTTCCTTTCTTCCTTTCAACCTCTCTTCCTCTCTTCCTTTCTTCCTCTCTTCCTCTCTTCCTCTCTTCCTCTCTTCCTCTCTTCCTTTCTTCCTTTCTTCCTCTCTTCATCTCTTCCTTTCTTCTTTTCTTCCTTTCATTCTTTCTTCCTTTCATCATTTCTTCCTTACTTCCGTTCTTCCTTTTTTATTTTCTTCCTTTGTTCTTTTCTTCCTTTATTAGTTTCTTTCCTTCTTTATTTATTTCCTTCTTTATTTCTTTCCTTCTTTATTTATTTCTTTTCTTAATTTCGCGGCTAAGCACAAGTTTAGTGTAGCCTAGTAGTAGCAGTTGATACGTCGTCAACTAATTTCCTTGTTTTGCCCCCGCTTCACCTCACGCTTCGTACTCTTCGTAGCGCTACACGAACGATAACTTGCGCGCAAAATGTGCGCGCTGGCGTCTTGCAAGGCAACAGCAATTTTAGTACAAAAATAAGAGTAAGTATCAAATTTCTTTTGCAAGTTTTCTTTATTTATGTAGTTTCACCTGTCCCAGTGTTTGTCTGTAATCTAATCTTGCAAATTAAATTTGACCCACTTTATTGTTTCTAGAAAACTTTGAACTTGAAATTTTATATGCATGTAAATCGGATGACAATGCAATATTATTATGACATGGAGCTGATATGATGATGAAGCCGGAAGGTGGCCATGGGAACTCTGTAATAAACAAAGCAACCCCATCGAGTTTGGGTTCGGTTGATTTGTCTTGACAAGTACTATGGTCCTAGACGATATTCAGGATCTGATCATGGAATCAGAAGGTCATGGGAACTCTGTAATAAAACGACGCAACCGCATCGACCCTTAGACCCTTGTTGATTAGAACAGATGGCCGATGGGGCAGAAATGTTCTCGAATGGAGACCACGGACCGGTAAACGCAGCGTAGGACGTCCACTCACAAGATGGACAGACGACCTAAAAGAAACCGCAGGGAAACGCTAGATGCAAGCTGCTTCCAGCCGGCCCTTTTGGAGATCGATTGGGGAGGCCTATCTATGTCTAACAGTGGACGTCCTATGGCTGAAATGATGATGATGAGTCGGGTAAAATTCCGGACCTTCTCCGGTCCGACGTGGGTAAAAAAATATTCTCAACGAGGTCTCTAAACGAGTTATAGTTAGTCTCCTTCAAACAAGATTATGAAAACACCTACTTTTAGATAGGAAGTCGTCATCCTTCTATTTCGGTGTTTGACCTAGCCCGAACTGAAGCTGTGCTAAAACGTGATGTCACTATTGTTTGTATTGTCTTCGACCATGATTAGAACTTATCAAGTCCACGTTTTCCTGTTTTTATTTGTTTGCGCCTTTGCTGTTTGCAGTGACGTAATTACTGATATCTCTATTCTTTATCTCTATCTCTTCTCTATCTCCATCTCTATCTCTACATAGTATAAATTGAAATCGCTTTCCGCGTCTGTCTGTATGGCCGCTAACTCCTCCTAAACCACGCAACGGATTTTGATGCGGTTTTCACCATCAGTTAGATAAATTTTCATGGAAGATTTATATATATAACTAGCGACCCGCCCTGGCTTCGCACGTAAATTACACCCCTGCGAAGCCGGGCGGGCGGGTAGCTAGTTTATTGTAATATTATGATCGTGATAGTGCAGCTAATCATGAATCAGAAAAAAGTCCAGGAACAAGAGTTCACTGGGACCGAGGCAGCCAACTGTTTCAAAAACATATTTCCTTCGAGCCCTTCAAAACGCCATGGTCTAGTGATTGACGGGGGATTTTTTATCCTTATGTATGCTTATGTTTGCTTATGTATGTATGCTTTGAACAAAGTACAAACAGAGGTATAGTTAATTTCTATTATCCTGTCCATTAATGACCTGCATTAAGCTCGGTCTAAGCATATATTTACTCTGACAGTTGCAATAACATTGTAAAAAAAAAACCTGCATGAAAACCATAAATGCTGATCACTTTCGGTAGGGTTTTGAACGTTAGACTGTAGCAGGTACCCGATATACTTCAGTGAAATATTAAAAGAAAATGTTATTATTCGGCTTTTTTTTATGTAGGTAATTGTAGCTGTCAGAGCAAATAAATGCATGGACCAAGTTTAGATTATAATAGGATGAAGCCACGAAGCCAAACTAAGCAACACCAAGGACTAATTCTGAACCTAATTGCGAGTTCTTTGTTGGCGAAGACCAAACCCTTTTCCAATATAAGTTGTCGATTGTTATATGCTCGATCTGACATCTTCCAGGCAGACCGAGAATGAGATAATCCGATGACATTAAATACAATCGGCAAGACAATGGATGGCTGATACTGGTAATGAACAGAGAGATAAATTCGAAAAGAAGCCTATGCCAGCAATATGTAAGTTTGGCTCTCTACGCTACGATCCATCACCATTCCTCGCGTATTGACTCATATCTCGGGCAAATAATGTTCACGGGAACGTTCAGTATAGTCGGTCTAATGCAGCCTTTCCCAAAGTGGGCGATAACGCCCCCTTGTAGGCGCTGCAGGCCTAAAGGGGGGCGGCAAGAGACCCAGAAAAAAAATGGGGGATAGTGTAGCTTCCCAACAGTCAAAGAATTTTTCAAATTGGTTCAGTAGTTTCGGAGCCTATTCAATGCAAACCAACAAACAATTAAATCTTTCCTCTTTATACTTAATATTAGTATAGCTAGAGCAAGTCTAATGTAATGGCGATCTGCCGCGCTGTCTTGTCCTCTCAATTTTACCCTGCACCACAAGGTGTTAAGTAATCATCGCGTCACGGAACCCAAAGAAGATGAGGATGCGAGCGGTTATCCGAGTCGCGTAGGCAACAAAACGCTCCCTCAGCCCCCGCCATGTTATAGCGACGATGTATTTTGCCATGCAAGAGTCAGGACGCCCGCGGGGGGAGTGCAACGACAAAAACGAACATAGGTCCAACCTCGACGACGCCTGGCGCGGTACTGAGCGCGCATTCTCGCGACTTTTTTACGCTTTTAATTCCACTGAAAACGTAACTATTCGCTATCAAAAATCTA
This sequence comes from Agriopis marginaria, assembly GCA_932305915.1. Taxonomy (NCBI): domain Eukaryota; kingdom Metazoa; phylum Arthropoda; class Insecta; order Lepidoptera; family Geometridae; genus Agriopis; species Agriopis marginaria. The sequence continues at coordinate 3,319,300 of OW029919.1, forward strand.
TCCAAATATAAAACTGTTGAATAGGATTGCCTTTCAGTACATGCAATTTCTAGGTTGTTATGTTACGAGCTTTCATTAGAGCATAAAACGAAAAAAATAAACTAAATCGACAATGTTTCAGATTATTTTTTTATATCGAGGAAAGTTTATTCTATCGTGTTTTGAACCAAATCATAAACTCAAACACTGATGTATCTGTGACATGTATTTTTTTCCAGCTCAAATATTGTAATTTAACTGAATAAAATTGATTTAAAACCGTCAAATTTGGTATATGAGGCCGTTAAGCGCAAAAAATGCAGAAAACATGCTGTGTGATTCCGAGTTCTTGTAAAAAATCTGATTTGTTCTGACGCGCAGAAGAACGTTTAATGTATCGTGGACTAAACGATACCTTCAGCGTTCTTTTCAAGCACCAGATTTCAACGATATCTACGGATTTAGGGCTCATACTTATGATGAAAACTGATGATAATGTTTCTTTGGGCTGGGGCAAACAAAAATAAATCGTATAGTCAAGTAAGCAGAATGCAATATGCATTTACACTATTCGAACCACAGATGTCGTATGTTTTTATATGCGAACGCCTAAATACCATAATTATAATTTCCTACGTCTGTTTTTTGTGAATGAAACTTTCTTACTCTAAATACAACAGGTGGAAACCACGCCTTCATTTGTCCAACATTCAAGGCATAGTTCAACCTTCTATTACACGGTAGCAGCAACACAAAGGTTAAGAACCCGGTAATTGCCATTGTACGTTTGTACGATAAACCAAACAATGGGGGAGTTATTGTGCTTCAGTACAAGCTACTCAAAACTCACGTAGGACGGCCAAATTATATCCGCACTTGAGAATGAGAGCCACCTTTGCATTATTTAACCATAGTCAAATAATTTTACCACTAATTTATTGTGACAAGAAAACGGCTAAAAACTTAAAATTATTGACAACACTGAATTTATCTCTTCTCTACATAGTATAAATTAAAGTCTCTTTCCGCATCTGTCTGTCTGTCTATCTGTATGTTTGTATGGCCGCTAACTCCTCCTAAACCACGCAACGGATTTTGATGCGGTTTTCACCATCAGTTAGATACATTACGGAAGGTTTATATATATAACTAGCGACCCGCCCCGGCTTCGCACGTAAATTACACCCGTGCGAAGCCGGGTGGGCGGGTCGCTAGTATGTCTTATTCTGTAAAAATGTACACTGGCTATCTATTACGATTCGAAAGCTACAGCAAAAAGTAGGGGACAGACGGACGGACAGACAGACAGCGTAGGCTTAGTAATAGTGCCCCGTTTTGGGTACGAAACCTTAAAAAAAAAGTATGAAGTAATTATACATATAGTATGATGCAACATAATGATTGTAATTCAATGTTCAATGCGTGGTCAAAATTAATATTAATAGATTGGTAGGTGGTATACCAAAAGAAACAATTCAGAAAAAATTGTACCTACCTATAAACTCTAGTATGTAATAGTATTTGTCTAATAGCCCCGTTAAAAACTTTTAGTTCCGTCATTTGACCAACTGTAAAGATAAATTAGTGGCTGTAGATCTAACTGACCGCGTTCAAAATAGACTGTAACTTACTGTGATGTTACGTAGTATTTAATTTAGGTTCGTCATTCTGAAAATAACGATGGCACTCTAATAGGTGTGCGTTAATTAAAACAGTTGGCAGACTTTGATGTCATTTTTACCTATTTGGGTTTTACTTAGTATAATTATGTATATTGATTAGTTATTGTGTAAACAAATACGGGAAAAGCGAAGTGTTAAATACTATAAAATTTTTGTGAAGGAAACTGACGCGGTTTTCGCACATTTTGTTTATTTATAAAGATAATTTATTTGACAAAACACGAGTAAATCAAACACACATTTAAAATCGCATGCACAATAAATATTAGTCATTTTGTATCATGCCTAGTTGGTATATACCTAGGCGTACAAATCTAGAGAGATGGCATAAAAGTGCCGTAAATATTATTTACTTAAATGTATATTTAAAAAAAAATTGTCGAATCAATTTCAATAATTAAAATATCATGTTATTATTTTTAATTAATTTACAGACATTATTATGCACATATATTTATTTACTTTCTTAAATTTAAGTTTTTTTTACAATAAATATATAAAAACTAAATATTATAAAACAACCTAAACCTAGAGTGCCGCCGGCAGCGGGGCAGGGCCCAAGCTACCGGTGGTTAGGGCTGCAGAGTGAGGAACCTCCTGACAATACGTGCCGTGTCAAGGATTACCGCCTTCTGCATCTGACCCTTGACCCAACCATCTAGCGAGAGCCTCTTATGGTGTTGGTCGAGGCTCTTCGCTATAAAACATTATTACTATTACTATTATTTGGGAAAAAAATACGTCACTCCAGTTTATGTGTTGAAAAAAGTTGTGCGACCGTAAACCGCTGGGGGGAATTAAAGTTCACGTTCACGTGATTTTCCGATCTGTGCGGTTTTGACGTTAGCTTGAGAATCCGTAAGGATTCAGGCGTAATGCTCCAGGCCTTCTCTCAGAGAGAGATCATGGGCTCTAATCCGCCATGCTGGCCCAGTGTGTTGGTGAGCTGATGGGTGCACGGTTCGGTAGGTGGGGACCTAGTGACATTTTTTTTTAATATTTTGAGGTTACCGAATATAGGTAGGTACATATATAATATATATTTATTAATACTAGCTAAAGGTACGCCCAATTTGAATCGTAAGCGCAGACTAGGTAAAGCTACTGTTAGAGTCTTCGGTAATTATTCCAAAACACCTTTTGCTCTTAGAGAGCCCCAAATGAACATAATTAATTGAACCAAACCCCGCAGGACTTTGTTTATAATGATATCACACTAGCCACGGTCACGCGATTATTTGCAAGGACACTAATTATAATTCACACAATGCCAATGGTGTGGTCATAAATGTCGCATTGTTTGTATATAGGTAGGTACAGTGACCAGATTATCTGTAGAGTTGGTCAAATTATGGAACTAAAATTTTTCACCGTAGGCTATCGGATGTGTTCAGAAAAAACGATGACGTCTCCCCCACACAACTGAACAGATAAAACTGTCGCTCTTTACAAGTAGTGAGGTCAGACTGACCTTTGGGAGTTTTGACACTGCTTCCATAAATAGGAAACAAGGAAGGAACAGCAACAGCAAGGTACCTACGTTTATTTAGTCAGGAATATCTAAAGTAAATCTGATAGCCCGTTGGTCCAGTTGGTAGTGAACCTGCCTTCTGAGCTTGGGGGCGTGGGTTCGATTCCCACCTAGGACAAACATTTATGTGATAAACATTGTGTTTGTTCTATATCTGGTTGTTAATATCTATTCAAAACTATATATTATGTATGTATATCAGTCTCTGGCAGTCATATCACAAGCTTTGCTTAGTTTGGGGTCAGATGACCGTGTGTGCAAAAATGTCCCGAATATTTATTTATTTAAATACAACTCGAACAAAACGTCCGGTGAAACATCCTAGTGAAGAAGTACCTACCTATATGAACAATGAGATTATACCAATATAAGATCATTGTATAATGAAGGAGTATCAGTTATTCTTGTGCGTGGTAAACCTATTGTTTCTTTCTCAGTCGCGCTTACATAAATCCGAATTAGAGTAACGGCGACAGAGCTAATGAGGCCTATTCTGTCATACCACTTCCTAAACTAAACCAATCTTACAGGACTAAAATTATCTGCCTCTCTTTTAATTTTAATACGTGAGAGAAGGATGGCAGCAAGTTTAGAGCTGTAAAATTTAGTTTAGTTTAGAGTGCATTAGAATCTATGCCAATATTGAAGAACCTGGAATAACCCACTAGTGGTTACCAGTGGAACGGAACAGTTTAACAATTTTATTATATTTCCTAGGTAGGTACATACCCATTTGGGCCTGCGAGTCCCACCTACATCATGTCATTGTCATTATAAACATTATGATAAAAGCGCACCAACATTCAATGTAAAAACATTCATTCGCTGGCGCTCAAATCAAAAGCGCACGTACTAGAGTTTATTGGTTGTGTTGGGTTCACCAATGTATACGTGAACGGGTGCACCGATTTATTCGTCGGCGTCACCAATTTAATCGTCGGTGTCACCAATGTAGGATATATTGTTGGGTTGTATCTACAGTATAGTATATTTCTCTATGGTTGTATTTATCTGACTTATATGATTGTGATTTGACTCAGATTTGATGTAGAAGGCTATCCTAAATGTATGTGCGTGGGTAATTGAAACTCTAGTAGATGGATTAAAGGTACCTAAGTATACGTACCTATTGAATTTATTAGGTGTCATCTCAGTGGCGGATTTACCAGCAGGCTGAGTAGGTCTAAGGCGGCAGATTTTAGGGGCGCCAAATTTGGGCCAATAGTTTGTTGTCTTACGGAAATTAAAATATTCATAAAAAAATCAAATGTTATTAGGTCCACACAAACAATTCAACAAGTCATATGTTTCACCGCACTTAGGTTCATTTTTCTAATCATTATTGCGTAAGTAGTATTCAGGCATACCTTATCCTGACTTAGTAGTAACTACATGCGGGCAAGCGCAAGCCCATTCATAAAAAAAAAAAAAAAAAAAAAAAAAAACCCTTGATTGAGTAGCTCAGATATATACCCAAAAACTAATTCTTTTGCAACCTTAACTATATCATTGGGTTGTAAAATTAATCTAGGAACTGACACATCGATCCCTTTCACAACCATACTACTTACGAGAAAAAGGTGGTGTAATTAGGTTAGGACGATATTCAGAAATAATAAAGTTTTTTTTTTTTTTTTATAAATATTATTGTTGTGTATAAGGGTGTCGATTTGTACAGGGACGGCAAAATTTGAATAACCTAATGGCGGCAAATGTGTAAATCTGCCACTGGGTCATCCATTTTCCATCATACATTTTTAACTCCTTGAATTACCTATATACTTATTGAGGTTTAGGACTGTGTTACTACGTGATGATTTTTGGTTTGGTTTAACCCATTTACCATTACTTTGCTAATAAATCTGTAGGTTTTGTAGGTACCTACTCATTGTTCGTTGCAAATAATCTGGTCGATTTTTTTTACGAGTAGGTTTTGGAAAATACGAAAAGACGAGTACGAGTACGAGTAGGTAGAGGTACTCTTTGTTCATTGCAAATAATCTGATCGATTTTTTTTCGAGTAGGTTTTGGAAAATACGAGTAGGTAGAGGTACTCTTTGTTCATTGCAAATAATCTGATCGATTTTTTTTACGAGTAGGTTTTGGAAAATACGAGTAGGTAGAGGTACTCTTTGTTCATTGCAAATAATCTGATCGATTTTTTTTACGAGTAGGTTTTGGAAAATACGAGTAGGTAGAGGTACTCTTTGTTCATTGCAAATAATCTGGTCGATTTTTTTTACGAGTAGGTTTTGGAAAATACGAGTAGGTAGAGGTACTCTTTGTTCATTGCAAATAATCTGATCGATTTTTTTTACGAGTAGGTTTTGGAAAATACGAGTAGGTAGAGGTACTCTTTGTTCATTGCAAATAATCTGGTCGATTTTTTAACGATGTTTTGGAATTGATTACGATTGTTTATTGCTTCCTTACAGAACAAGCTGGTGAAGTATTAAAATTAGCAATTGCCTAGTCTTATATGGACCCTCATGGTCTGGTCTTGTTTCAAAGATTACTAGAAGCGATTTTTAATCCGTGGTAGTAGAATAATGGTAACATTTTCATAACCGTGGTACTTACCTACAACCACTAATTGTTCTACTGGGGGTACCACAGAAAACAAGCGCGTGTAGAAGGGGCAAGCTACTAACTCTATCATCGAAGCTTTTACTTATAAGATTTCTAGATCACGTAATAGGCTTAAATCCTGATAAGTATTCAACCTCTTTGCGACATGCTTTTAGAAATGCGATGTCTAATATTCTAGCTTTTATTTCAACCTCTCATTATTAGGGTTCCGTACCCAAAGGGTAAAAAGACACCCTATTACTAAGCTTACGATATTTGCCTGTCCGTCTGTCTGTCTGTCCTACCTTTAAACAGCTGTACCTATCTTTCGAACCGTAAAAAATACTTTTGTTGTATGCCCCCCTTTTGTTTTTACTTTTTTATTATGTGTTAGTTAATCCGCCGTAACAATACATATTTTTTTAAATTTTCAATTGGCTTTCTATTACGGTTCAAAAGATACAGCCGTTTAAAAGTAGGACGGGCAGACGGACGGATGGACAGACAGACAGACAGACAGACATCGTAAGCTTAGTAATAGGGTCCCATTTTACCATTTTGGTACGGAACCCTAAAAAGCCTCGCTGTAAGTTTCTATTGTGTCTTACCTGCAATATAGACGCAGCAAGCGCCGTCATGGCAACTAATAGCAGCTGGTTCCTCGCGTAGTCATGCAAGGGTTTCCCGCAACCTCGCTGGTAGACCGCGGAGCAGTCTGCAGCGTATGGCTTGTGGAGGGCGTCCAGAGGGCCTTGTCCACAGCAGGAGAACGGCACGTGGCCTGTGGCCGCGTAGTCATTAGGGCCACTTACACCGCAGCATTCGAACTGGAATAAAAGAGACTTTTCGTCAGCATTTTTTAAATGCCTTCGGTGGCAAACAAGGTAACGGGCCGCCTCTGGTAAGCGATCACCATCGCCTATGAATACCTGTAATACCAGGGGCATCACAGACATGAGCCCTTTTGAAGAACCCCATGTTATAGCTGTTATAGTTACTCGGAAAAAAGCATTACACGCTATTTAGCTTTACAGAGTAAGGATTCGAGGTACCTTTATTTACCTACGTCTATGAATATGAGGGATAGACTATCGTCTTTGGACATACTCAGTTTTGCGTCCACACTCACAAACATTATCATTTAAAATATTAGTAAATTGTAAATAATGGTGTAAATTTGTAATAGTAACATTGTTTCTAGTGTTAAAATTATTTGGTCTACATTTTCATCACAAACTGAATAAATCAATCAATAATAATACTGTCATAATTTTTAGAGTATTTTTAACCCCGACGCAAACAGAGAGTTGTTATCACTGAGGTAAATAGTACATATACCTCAGTGGTTATAAGTTTTACGTGTGTATCTAAAAATAAAAATACAAACAGCTCTAAAACTAAGTACTTGAATTAAAAATTAGAGTCTATCTTGATATAAAATATTTCCAGGTTTGGTCAATACGAACTTACTTTAGAACGTACGTAAGTAAGTAAGCCAAAATAGAAGGAACAGAAAAAAAAAACGGAAACTATTTTGGGGGAAACACGCCTAATGTGTGGACGCCCAGTGATAGTATCCTAGGCGGTCGTGAAATATGTAAGTCGTCATTGTGGTTTTATCTTGATGTCTATCTATATGTTGTTCCATACCACTATGGCGTGATATACTCTACCTTGACATGTAGCCTGTCTAATCTGATAGAATCCACGCTGTTAGGCTCACTGTTCTGTACGGCGGTCGCGAAGTACGCCGTCATGGTGGTCTTGATGTCTATCTCTATGTTGTCTCACACTACTATGGCGTGGCTCATTCATACCTTGACATATAGTCTGTCCCATCTGATAGAATCCACGCTGTTGGGCTCGCTGTTCTGTACGGCGGTCGCGAAGTACGCCGTCATGGTGGTCTTGATATCTATCTCTATGTTGTCTCACACTACTATGGCATGGCTCACTCTTACCTTGACATGCAGCCTGTCCCATCTGATAGAATCTACGCTGTTGGGCTCGCTACTCTGTATGGCGGTCGCAAAGTACGCCGTCATGTTGGTCTTGATATCTATCTCTATGTTGTCTCACACCACTATGACGTGGCCCACTCTTACCTTGACATGTAGTCTGTCCCATCTGATAGAATCCACGCTGTTGGGCTCGCTACTCTGTATGGCGGTCGCGAAGTACGCCGTCATGGTGGTCTTGATATCTATCTCTATGTTGTCTCACACCACTATGACATGACCCTCTCTTACCTTGACATGTAGTCTGTCCCATCTGATAGAATCCACGCTGTTGGGCTCGCTGTTCTGCACGGCGGTCGCGAAGTACGCCGTCATGGTGGTCTTGATGTCTATCTCTATGTTGTCCCACACCACCATGGCCCACACGAAGCAAGAGAACTCTATCACCACCACGAGAATTATGAGGATGCCGGTCTGGAATGTGAAGAGATGAGGGTGAGAGTGCAAAATAATAATTATGTCATTGCCGTCTCTGCTGTCTATATTGCATCAAGTCACGGGATACATATGGGAATTACAATTTATAATGCCGACGCGTGGTCCGGGTACAATGCGAAAAAAACAAGGATATTTTTACCCCCGACGTAAACAGAGGGGTGTTATATGTATCTATGCATATTCTGTGTGTGTCTCTGTAGCATCGTAACTCCCAAAAGGCTGAACAGAATTTTGAACGGAGTTTATCGGCTTTCTAAATTAAGGAAGTTTTTTTTTTTTTTTTTTTTTTTTTTAATTACGTATTTATTTAGAAACGTCCCTTTCTCTCTACAAAAACCTATAAAAAATACAGACGCCTGTGGTTATGGCTCTACCACATACACTATTAATATGTGTTCTACCATCTCTAAGTAGGTACTTATACTTACAATAATAACGTGGATCTGATGCAGTGACTGAGCAGTTCTCCAGCCGATCCAAGCTATTGAACACGTGATGATTGCCATCATCAGCAGCAGGATCGCTGGCCATTCCACATTCACCCCCACGAAATGACGATAAATGAACAGCTTGTATAACAAGAATCCACTAGCTCCAAACAGTACCACTGCTGACATCTGTTGAGGCAGTAGAACAACTCTAAGCATTATACGGCAAAATTAAATAGATCCAAGAAGAATTTAAACTCCATCGCGCTCTTTGTTGCTCTTTTATCACTGACGAGCACAGTGGCGCCACGTTTGAAAATGAAAGCGGCCTATTTGATTGAGTTGGTTGCAGATAATTTGTTTTGGGGTCTTGGGTTCAAACTTGTTAACTTTTTATCTTGGAATCTGTGTCATCGTTGATCCTTAGATTAAATTAAAGTAACCAATTACTTCGTTAAAAATCAATTAGTACTAAAGCTTCTAGCTAAATGTTCACAAGGTTAACATAAAACTGGTTTAGTAACCAACAAACTTGTTTCGCTAAAGTTGTTATGACAACAAGTGAATGTGACTGAATCCTAGCCGAATCAGCTGAACTAAAAAAGACACGGATATAAATTAAAAACTAAAACACTCACTGCGAATAGAACATTGAAGGTTAGCACGAAATATTTCCAGCAGTTCGTTGAGAGAGCCATTGCGATAAGTTTCCCGTTCGCATGTCATAGATCTTGTTTGAGACACGCACGATTCAAAACAAAGGCCCGCTCGCGGTCGTTCCTCTTGTGTTTTTGTGTATACTATGCGCTGCGTTCCGGCCGACAGTGATGCAACGCAACCGCGACAGAATTAACTACTCGACATTTTACTATGCGGACTAAACTTATCGCTTTATCTGTTAAAATAATACAAAAGGGTGTGTCATCGAAAAACAGCGAATTAGATTCGACAGGTATATATTCTGAGAAAGCAAGTGGATTATTCATAAAGCCGATTGGCTCGTATCAGCTTATCATTTTGATAACAAATGCGTCCCTGTGTAGGTGTAATTTAACCTACTTTCTAGCTAGTTATAGTCTAGATACATTTACTTTCTGTAACTGGGCACTTAACGTAAATAGATCGGTGTCACTTCTTGGTCTATTTCTGTACAAGATATCTCAGCGCTCCCGCCACGTCCTTCAGAACAACAATTAACAAAAGTTGCTCTACCTAGTACCTACCGAAATGCAATAGTGTTAACTGTGTTAAGTATTATTAGTAACGTAGTAAGTAGGAAACGTTATTATTAACTATGTATCTATGCGAATAAATAATTTATTAGTTAAAAAAAAAAAAAAAAGAAGCTATTTAACTACCCTCATTTAGCTCAACTTTAGCCCAATTGGGAGACCGCTAGACTTGAAAGCGTGAGGTCGCGGGTTCAAACCCCGGGCCCGTACCAATGAGCTCTTTGGAGTTTATGTACGGATTTTCATACCACTGGCTTTTCGGTGAAGGAAAACATCGTGAGGAAACCTGCATACGTACAGAGAAGGAATTCAATGGCGTACGTGAATCCACCAACCCGCACTGGGCCAGCGTGGCGGATATGGCCCAATCACCCTTTCGGGGGTAGGCTAAAAGTCCAGCAGTGGACTGTTAAAAGGCTGATAATGATGATGATGATGAAGGTAACTTTATTAACCGACTTCAAAAAAGGATGGGTTCTCAATTCTGTTGTATTTTTTATGTTTGTTACCTCAAAACTCCGTTATTTATAAAGAGATTTGGATAAATATTTTTTAATTATGAAAATATACTTTCAAATTGTCCCATAGGAATAACATCAATATCGGATTTGTAGTTTAGTTTTTAAATCATAGTAACTGGAAAAAATATTTCATCCAAGAAAACGAAATTGCGTATTTACTAATTTTGAAGTAATTTTTTTTTATTGATAATTATTTAAACTTAAGGCGAGGTTTTACCACTTTTAAGCAACGCCTATTACTACAGATGACCATAATTCTTGGTTTAGTCGCATTTAGCGGAGCAAAATCATGGCGCTTACACACAGTCGTGCGTTTCGCTACTTCTATTTTTGGAGTTTTTCTCATATTTTTCGAAAAGTATAATGTAAAATGTACGCATGCCAAAATACTCACATACTTTTGTTTACAACATAATCGCAGGCACATGCGATATAGCAGACTGCAACACGTTTCAAGTCAGAAAAACCGTTAGCAAGTGGCTTCTCACTCGATCCTACGAAGAAACTGAGAAGCTATTTGACCATCTCGATTGAGGCAGTTTTTAAATGAGATTAAGGAGGAGTTTTCTCACATGTATGCACACTTAAACTAGAATGACCATTTTATTATTGAAACTGACTGACTGACTTTTCACACATTTTATTTATATTACACGGGAATTACTCAGTTACTCCGACTATACGTGAGTAATTCCCGTGTAATATAAATAAAAAAATAGAAAGTCGGAAAAGAGCGTCTTAATTAGGTATGTACCTTAAACTGATATCATAGTTAGCTCTATGCATTTTTAGATATTTTCGGGATCTTGAGATCAAATTAAACAACAAACATTAATATTATATTATTATTATAATGAGAAACAAATTAAATATAATACATGCCATTGACTATAAATAAGTCAACGTCTATAGGTAAACACTGAAGTGATTTATTACCGTATTATCAATAGTATTCGCACAGGCACAAATTCTTAACAAGAGACTCCGGAAGCGCTTCTAATTGGACTATTTCCATAACCATCTTTACCTCCTCTTCAATATCTGGGCTCATTGGTCCCGTCTGCTTCGATGTACGAAGCATACATCTAGCCTTATCTAAGTTCTTTTCATACATGGCAAGCAACGCCAAAACTGCCCATCCATCCGATAGCAAAGGCTCCGTTTTCACGGCAGCTGCCGCCCAACGTTCTGCCAATCCTAGCTCGTTCATTTTAGCATAAATTCTGGCAATCGCAAGAGCGCTGTGCCCGCAAGGAGCTACTTTATGGGAACGAGCGGCGCGTTGAAGCGCAGCCTCAGGGTTCGAGTTCATTCCTCCTAAAGCAGCTTTCAAAAGTAGCGCTGGAGAGGGCTCGGCTCCAGCCTTCTCAGCACACTCCAATGCGATTTTACATTCTCCATCCCAACCACGAATGCAACTCAAGCAGGTTACCCTCATCTGAGTCAATTTTGCGTCAGGCCCGAATCTCTTTATACCTTCTGTTGTCATTGTTAAGGCATCATCAAAACGACGTCTTAAAATCAGCGACGCAGCCCGCAAATAAGAGACGTCAGAGCAAATTTTACTTTTTAATTTGAGGCGACTGCCGCTGCTGGCACAGCCCTGTTCCACACAATTCAAGATTAATTCACTGAATTTGTAACATCGCAGGCATAGAAAGAAAGCTGCAGTGATCAAAAATGGGTTTAACGTAGACACCACCGTTGGAATCCAAAACGTTTCTTCCTCTCCGCTTTCTTCTATCCATCGATCATAAAAATGGCTCCATTCGCTTGGCAATTCAAATGATTTCCTCATTTTCTTAGCTGATATAAAAGCAGCATAAGGTTCTTCATTTATGTGGTATAAAGTGTGTAATGCCGCCCAACCTATGACATTAGCTGTTCCATCGGAATAGTCGCCTTTTACAGATACGCGCAGGGCTGCTGCTGCCACCTCATAAGCTTCGATACCTGTATCAAACTCTTGACCTCCAAATATCCACAGTAAAAATCTATTTCTTGGCTGTTCAATAAGGCCTTGTAAGATATACTTCTTTGCTTCCACATCATGACGTTCCTCTAAACATCGCAAAGATTTGCGAATGAGGTATCTAGGACTCTTAGCGTTTTTTGAAGCTGTTTTAAGATGTTTATTGGAAATTCTGATGTCGCCAGCCATTCGACATCTGGCAGCGGCAGCTCGTGGTGGTATACGGACCGGAGGGGGTTGAGGAGCAAATGACGAGGAAACCGCGCGCCTGCTGGCAGCATGCTGCGCCGTCACTGTGTCCTGCCACTCGATGTATGAACAGTTCCCAGGTGGGAACTGCTTGAGCATGGACCTTACTCGCAGCAACAGCCGGTTAGCCGCCGTTCTTTTGATCCCCTGGTTCATCGGTACCGCTCCTCTACAAGCTAAGCCACTCAGTTCTTTATGAACAGCGAGCGCACCGCCTTCTTTTCTGATTTTTCTAACATCGATAGTGGTATCTTCAGGCGGAGGTTGTCCTTCCAACTGATCGATGGGAGCGGCTGGTCCAACGGGAGGCTTCAATCCGATAGTTTCAAATAGAGCAACCATTTTAACTTTTGGCACAAGAGATTCCCATAAATCAAATCTTATAACAATGTACGCACTGTGTTGGTACTCGTCATATATGATGTCGGATTCACGGGCGCTTACTCTTCCACTAGCCGGTGGTAAGTCAAGTAACCCACCAACATTTTCAGGGAGTTTATCCTCACTGTAAAATAACACTCTGGAGCATACAGATACGCCGTGAATCCCTGGTTGTAAAAGTACTCCTGCGTCCACGAAGCACATGTAACGACCACGTACGTCTACTTTTCCTGTTCTGGGTACGCCAGCTAATTCAAATACAAATGGAGAGGAAAACCATTCCCGTAAAAGGTTTGGATCCACGCGCCTTCTATTCATAGCGTTCCAGTAATAAGAACGACAATCCTCGGTGTTGTTTAGTGTTAAATCTTCAGGAACAAATTTATCGTCGTTCGGAACATTAAGGGTTGTATTTCCAGCTTGACCAGCAGTACTAGCATAAGCCCAAACAGATTTATTAGCATCAGCGGAACTCAATGACATGCCGAATTTGACAATACCTTCATCATAAAGACCATCGAGACATATTGCTCCAGTATAAACAGTCCCATCCTTTGTTGGAGGAAGACAGTGGGCAGATACCATTGTAATTAGTAACGGAATGGTTTTAGTAAGTTCTACTGAAGGTTCACTGGCTACCGCGTGAACATTGACAAAACACTCAGTGGGTTTACCAGTATCCATGAAGACTAACGGTACTTTAAGACAAATTTCTTCTTCTCCGACCAGAAATGGTAACATGTCGACAGAGGCACCGGCACGGTTGTCAACATGCAAGAGTGGGTCGGGTTCCTTAGATGGTTTTCCTACAACTGTACGAAGCAAAAATATCAAAGGTTTTTCAGTGATTAATAACTGGTCTATTGGATCTTTTAAATCAAGTGACAAATTAGTTTCTAGTAGCTGGGGTTCATCGTCAGTACGCCATTTTAGTTCCAGTATGATTTGACCGTTTAAAAGTGTGAGAAAGATCCATTCTCCTGGACCAGGGGCAATACCGTCAATACATACACTAATGCTCACGCATCTTGAAGTAAAGAAAGTTTCTTCAGACTCTCCATAGGTACTACTTTTGGCAACTGGAATATCTTTGACTGGGGCAACTGTTGTTGGTGTTTTTGGCGGCATTTTGGTTATTATGTAATGATGTTATTTGCACCCAGTCTTGGCATAAAATATTTTCATAGGATATTTTGCAGTGACGAATTATTAGTCTTTTATTCTTAAAGATATTTTCAGAGCCGTGATTTATTAGACAAAATGTCAAATAGATATATAAGACAGGTGTCAATAGTAACAGATAATATTATGAGTAATAGTGTTCCGTCCCCCCTTTATAATACTACTCTTTGGTGTTCCGTGATATTATGATAGTAGCATTTATTTTTCTGGGGTAGTCATAGCATGCATGCTATATAGGTTAGCATGCAGGATGCAGGCCGCTTCCAACCGGCCCTTTTGGAGATCGATGGGGGAGGTATATGTCCAGCAGTGGACGTCCTATAGTAATAGTGTTCCGTGCCTATGGCTGAAATGATGATGATGAGCCATAGCATTGAGGTACACTCATAGACAATGATCTTATATGATACTCATTGTTCATAGAGAAACATTAGAGAAATCACAGGTAGGTAGTAGATCTGTGAGAGAAATGTATTGTATAAGCATAGGTCACGCACGTGGTTATCCGAATCCTGAGGAAATTATTTCAGATGGATTTTTAACTTGACTGAAAAGTTATGAATGACGACATAACATTCACCGAAAATCACCAATATAAAAATGCTATAACGTATTCTTGTATTAGCTCTAATGTAAAAACGGTAATACCTACGTACAAGCGTCAAACTTGGCACAATTATTTTACACACTCCAAAGTATAACAATAAATAATAAAGAATGGCCAAGTGCGAGTCGGGTCAAATTTCTGATCACCACCGGTTGGTTCTCTTACGATCACCGAAGTGAAGCAACCTCGGGCGCGGCGGGTACTCGGATGGGTGACCGTCTGGGCATTGATGGGGTGTTGTCTTTTTGCACAATTTTTTGTACTTACGGAACCACAGTACGCGAGCCCGACTCGCACTTGGCTGGTTTTATTACTGGAGTCCTATCGTCACAGCTTTATATTAAGTTTTTGTATTTCACGTGGTGGTAGTGGTACGGAACCCTCAGTGCGCGAGCCTGACTCGCACTTGGCCAGTTTATTTTTATTCTTTCTTTTTAATTTTAATTATCAAGTATGATGAGTGAATGTAGCGTTGAGAAAGGAATCTACACAGTCTACACTACACTAGACATTTGTCATCTCTACATAGTATAAATTGAAGTCGCTTTCCGCGTCTGTCTGTCTGTCTGTATGTATGTCTGTATGGCCGCTAACTCCTCCTAAACCACGCAACGGATTTTAATGTGGTTTTCACCATCAGATACATTTTCAAGGAAGGTTTATATATAACTAGCGACCCGCCCCGGCTTCGCACGTAAATTACACCCGTGCGAAGTCGGGCGGGCGGGTCGCTATTATTATACAAATTAAAGGAATCTATTCTATGTCTTTGAGAAAGGAAGACTAATTACCTACGTCATTGAGTCATGTAGTCAAACAAGCCAGTCAAAGTCGTGCCCTAGTAAAGTGGTAGAAAATCTTTGAGAAATTCTTTCGTCATTGTAGAGAATTTACAAGAGGGTTCTATACTATGGAGCTTTGGAAACAATAGGAAAATACATGGTTCATCGCGTTATATCACTTTTCCATACTCGAACACGCCCACGAACACTTAACCCACCATTCTCAAAAAAACACAAGTTGAGGAAAATAACATAATGAGACGACATCTTTATTTCACATTGGCGCCAAAACTCCTAAATAATAATTGTGGATGAAAATGAATGAAAGTTTTTTTTCTTTTTGGCGCCAGCGTAAAATAACGTCTTTGTCAGCTCGTTGTTGTATTATTTTCCTAAGCTCGCGTTACTATTTCGGGTGCTAATGTGTTATAATGGTGGATTATTCTTTTTATAATTATGTTCACGTAAATTTTCTTGTAAAATCTCCACCGCTTGGACTTTACCATTACCTACCAACTTTTCTGGGCTCTGAGACTCTGACCTTGTACTAATATGTATTCTGTGCTATGAATAAGTCATAGTAGAAAATAAAATTTAACAAAATAATCTTGTTTGACGATATTTCTTAAAACCAATATTTCAATACTTGACCTGGCAAATGGACAAAACGCCAAAACTAAAAATATCAAAATTCTCTATAGAGGAAAGAAGAAACAAAACTGTCATTTTTAATGTTTTGTATGCTGTCAATGTCATGTCAATGTTGGTGTCTTTGTCAATGTCATACGCATAAATGATGATGATGACTATTTATTTCACAACAAGATAGTAAAAAATTTAGTTTTTCGCTTATTTTTTGTTAAAACTACATACATTCCAGCCACAAAATATTAAAAATGTTTTAAAATGTATACGCTAGTACATGGATTCTATAAGTATATTGTCCAAAAAGACGAATATTTTGTGTTAATTTTAGGACTTGACAATGCTGGCAAAACGGTACGTATTTTTTCACAAAAATTTGGTTTTCATCAATTCTAGCTTGAAAACGTGTTATGTTTATTCACTCAATTGTATATTGCTTAATTTCCAGACGTATTGTGAGGCTGCTAAAACAAAATTTACTAAAAAGTATAAGGGAATGAATCCGAACCGTATTACCACAACTGTTGGTCTGAACATTGGTAAAATTGATGTTGACGGAGTAAGACTTAATTTTTGGGACCTCGGTGGTCAGCAGGAACTGCAGTCTCTATGGGACAAGGTAACTGAGAGCATACCTACTTTCTGTAACGAAGATTGAGCCCCGTCTACATTGCAGTTGATCAACTTATTTGCAGAGGGAGCCAGATGGAATTAGGTTTTTTAATGGCCGTTTTGTGATGCTGCACCCTAATCAACTCTACCGGGCTATTATACACATAAACTAGGTTACGCGGAGAGGGTGTACTAAGCTGAAAGGGGTCCATAGTACTCATCATTATGAACAATTTTACTGTGGTAACAAGAGTTGTTACCACAGTAAAATCGCGTAAAAATATCAGCACTTCTATAGGAAACAGTCATTGACACTACAATATGTATGGAACAGCAGATTATTTTTTTGCTATTTCAAGGTTGGTCCCATAGTAAAAGTGGATTATAATGATGAGTGCAATGGACCCCTTTCGGCTTAGTACACCCTTTCCGCGTAACTCTGTAGTTTGGATATATTTTCAGTAGTACCTATATCTGTATTTAGGTACTAAACGGTCTGATTAAGCTAAAAGGCATTTTGTTTTGACATGTGACGCTTTGCGTAAATTTCAATTATACAGAATATAAGGGAAACACTCCTGCAAAGAAGACTGATGATAGAGCTGGTGATTGCTGATGCGATACCATAACAAAATGCTATGTTTTTTTATGTTGTCTATGAAGTGCAAAGAAAATATCCACTGGGGTGCATTTACGGCACTTATTCAGACTAAAACTTATACTAAATAAACGTCAAAACACCCGTTTAGAGACTCCACAAGGTGAAAAATTAAACCGGTAAAAATTTTAACTGCCCCGTTTACGGGCGTTTTTTTTTTTTATTATAGATAGGCTTGCGCTTGTATAAGTTTTCGCCTGACTAGATTAAATTTTATCGACCTTTTGAGGTCGCTAAATTTTCGTCTGCTGTCTGATTGACAGCTATTGAGCAGGTTGAGCTGTGGTAAACATTATTTTTGTTCGTTTATTCGAATTTGACAGCTAGTATTGACATAAAGCTTTAAGCTAGACACCGTTCAGCGAACCTCCGTTAGTTTAATTTTTAGCTGGGAAAAATTCGCTGACTATGTAAACGCACCCCTGATGCTAGAGATCAATAAACAACCTGTGCCGCACGCACATGTGTACGGTTTACATTGCTGGTTTGCGACATTCTAAATCACAAAAACTAAAACTATAAGGCAAATGGTTATTAGTATTTGATTCTTTTTAGATAGTATAATAGTATCAATTCATTGGGAAAAAAAAACGTTTTGGCTTCGAGAGTGTTTCCCATACACCCTGTATAATTGACAGAAAGCATCACATGACAATATAAAAAAAAAAAATGCCTTTTAGCTAAATCAGACCGCTTAGTACCTAAATACAGAGTAACTGAGATTTTTATACTCAATCATCATCATCATAATTTTTTTGAAGAAGGGGATGAAATAACTTTTTCACAATACTTTTATGTGTTTTTCAGTATTATGCAGAATGCCACGCTGTTATTTACATAGTAGACTCTTCAGACAGGGATCGAGTGTCTGAATCAAAAGAGACTTTTGGTAAGTAGACAGATATGGACCGTTCCCTATCGGATGACTGAGGACAGCAACAGTGTACTACAATAAGATGAAAGAAAATATCTTTTTTCAGTGTATACGAACATATCATGTGACTCATTACATTATAAAACACTGTTTTAAACTATCACGGTTGTTCGCTAAAGTTATATGATTATTCCACAACCTTACCACAGTAAATATCCCGTAAATAATCATATCATTACATTGTGTTAGTAAAACGAATGAAGCAAGCGATACATTCTTATTCTTATTCTTATTCGAGATGGGGGCGATAAGTCCTGCACTGACGTGAGCAAGCGATACATATCAATTTAAAAAATCTCCAATAACAAGCGTCGAGTCTCCAATCACAAGCCGCCATTTGATAACCCCCGCATCTAATGGCTTAATTTTGCAAAAGGGAATTTTGACTAAATGTGTGATCAAGTAGTTATATTATCTTTGATGTGTAGCCATAGCACACCCAACCTTAGGGAATAATAATCTATAGGGTCAAAGATACTTTTTAATACAAATTAATATCTCAGTACAACAATGTTCCAGACAGAATGATAGCATCGGAGCACCTCTCCGGGGTACCACTCCTGGTGCTGGCGAACAAGCAAGACATTCCTGACTGCATGGGTGTCCACACCGTGAAGCCCATCTTCAATCAGAACGCTCACCTCATCGGGGCACGGGATATTATGCTGATGGCCACTTCAGCTTTGAATGGGTAACTTTCACACTAGCAGCAGCATCACGTGCTATCCTCTTCTTCTTAGTCGTTTCGCTCTTGGCAGAGCGGTCGTGGTCGTCATGTAGTAGACGGGGCTTTACAATGTCTCGCCATCTCTCTCTGCTGGAGGTCATCCTGCTGCACTCGGTTCAGGGACCACCTACTCCAGACTTGATCTGGTCAGTCCATCACATGGGTGACCTCCCATCCTATCCTAAAATCACAGATCTTTATCAAGTTAGAAGCCGCAAGCCATCACTTGTATGAAAACCCACCAAACCGAATTCTTTGTATGTCGTGTGATTAATTTAATGATAGTTCAACTCTTATTTGCACGGCAAACTGTTCTCGAAGGGATCAGTAAAAAAAAACTGAATTTTGAGTTATAAATTTACGACTCAATTTGTCAATTTTGTATTGACATCTGACGTGTTACTGAATTAAGTTTGAGCACTGATCCAACTAGTATCCCGTCTTTTTAAGTTTGAATGAATTGAGCGATTGTTGCATGTTTTAAAAATCGGGACAAAATTATTGGTTATTGAGATGCGGGATAATATCGTCAAAATCGAGTCCCGGCCGAATCGGGACAGGTGGCAACCCTGTATGCAGTGGTCTAAATTCACTCAAGTACTTCAGTCATATTAAAATTTGCTGTTATAGTTACGTACTAAGTATAATAGACATTCTTGTAAATTAATAAATGCTAGTTAGCTTATTAAGGTCATTAGGTAAAGCTAGTTATAATTAGTTGACATAATTGCGTCACTTTTACGCAATTCATGCAGAATCTAATATTTATATGACAAGTGTCACAACCATATCATTCTAAATAAACACATTACAGTCCCACCGTCTTAGCTGTTCAGTTGTCAGCATCGCTAGTGGTGAATTTGGTATTACCACCTAAGAAATTCACCAAGAAAAAACTGTAGTTCCAATTTTGGCCACCTGAACAGCTAAGTTGGTGGCACTGTAAAAACTGTATGATACCGTCGTAAGTGACATAAAATGATGGGCATGAGAACAATATTAGCAATAATGTGTCAAAGTAATCCTCAACTGTCATACAAATAAGAATTAGGGTGCGTTCCGAATCAACGCCAACTTACTCGGGAGGCGCTTTAGCTTTAGCTTATTTGAAACAAACCTACTTAAAATAATGTAGTCTGGTTATTCAAAGGCCCGGCCACACGACGCATTGCGGCAGTTCGAGTTTTTTTTTAGTCTTCAAAGGTCGGCAACGTATCTGTGATGCCCCTGGTGTTACAGGTATCCATATATAAGCGACGGTGATCGTTTACCATCAGGGGGCCTGTTAGCTTGTTTAGCATTTACCTAAAAAAAATATGTCCCGTCGCGTCTTGACTGTTTTATACTCTAGTAAATGTACAATATTGAACTTAGTGTAAACTGGAAAGAGATAATTTTTCCATGGCTGCTGGTACACCACGACAGCGCCTATCGCCTCCAGTAAGCATTGCGCTCAGGGCTGGATTATAGGTCTGTTGCCCCAACAAAGAAGTGGCCCCTAATAATTTTTTCAATGGTAAAAAAAAACATGTGTTTCAATAATTTATTCTGAGACAAATCAAATTATTTTAACAATGTTTTTAACAGACTTTTAAAAAAGGTTCTCAATTCGTTTTTTTTTTAATGTATATATTTGTTACCTCAGAACTCCGGCATTTATAAACTGATTTGGAAAATACTTTTTTATTTGAAAGGATAAATCCAATTTCAATTTCAATTTCAGATTGGTCTCATATAAATTTCATAAAAATCTGTTCAGTAGATAGATAGAAACTCTTTATTATGTACACCAGAAAAAAAATTACAAATAGATAGAAAACACTTAAGAACTAGTGCCACATGTGGCGGCTTTATCGCTAAAAGCAAGCGCGCGTATCGCGTAGTTTAGTTTTTAAATTAAAATAACTGAAAAATATATGTCATCCAAGTAAATTTTTAATTCAGTTTTTAATTAATAATAACATTAATTTAAAGGAAAATATGTTCTCATTTCAGAACTTGGATGTTTTTTTAAAAGTATAATTTTGCATAATATTTGGTTATAAAATGTTAAGGGATTATTATGTATGTAGAGGGCTTTCTTGTGGAGGCCCTGGGGCTGTAGCCTTGGTTGCCCTCCCCTAAATCCGGCCCTGATTGCGCTTTAGCACCTATGTGAACAAAACAAACATGGGTTTTTTTAATCAATCATGTCAAGCCAGCGTGTCAAGCACTGTCAACAAGCCATGTTTACTTTTTGTGTTCAGAATATTTAAGTAGGCCACACAAGTTGTCTAAATAGATACTCATACTACACTATTTTTTAGCTTATCAAATAGTCACTGTGTGATACTTAAAAATTTAAAAAGTATGAACATAGTGTATCTGACAATATAAAACTTTGATAAAAGTACAGGGGCAGGCAGGACGGCTACCTGTTATAAGTGATTCTGTGTAGGTGATGGGAAAAGTTGCTCGACCGCTAACCGTATCTCAGCGCGTTAAGGTTCATGTTCCCGTGTTAAGAGTTAGCCGTATGGCCCAACGTAAGGCCGTAGGCCGTAAGGTCTGAGTTTCTAAAAAAACTGCAGTGCAAGTACCGTTCTTTATCGATCATCAAATTTGACAGTTGAGATCGTCAAATTCGATAAAATGCCATTTAATCAGTACTTGCTATGATCGATTCTATGGCATTTTATCGAATTTGACTATCGATAAAGAACGGTACTTGCACTGCCGCAAATGTCGGAGTAATCGGGTACATAATTATATTAAACTAGCGGTCCGCCCCAGCTTCGCACGGGTATAAATTATTGCCTATGTCACCCGGGGATAGTGTAGTTTCCCGTCAGTGAAAGAATTTTTCAAATCGGTTCAGTAGTTTCGGAGCCTATTCAATGCAAACAAACAAAAAAAACAATTAAATCTTTCCTCTTTATAATATTAGTATAGATAATTCTTTTTTCGAAGTCTGTTAAAAAGTGATGGCATTATTTATAATCAGTCTGAAATAACATGAATCTTAAAGTATATTTGGCTGTCTGTTTCTAATATTTTTACAACTATACGGCTGAATCAATCTTGATGAATTTTTGTAAGGAAAGTGCATGTAAGACATTATCCCGAAAAAAAAACCGCGTAAACTGGAAAATATTAAGTAGAACCGAGAGACACAATTAATAAAGGCATATGTGCCACATTCTGGCAAAATTATTTTTATAATAGATACATACTCTAATGTTAGCTATACGTAGGTAATGATACCTCTATGTTAGCTACACAGGAAAAACAATAAAAATATAAATAGAACTAAAGTAACTATGTCATATATCAAAAGGAAATAAGCAAAAATACCTTCTGTAATAAATTATTATGCAAGTAACAAATGGCACCACAGCACAGGTAAATGTTAATCTATATTTAAATTTTATTGTTTTGTTCCAGCGACGGCGTCGATGAGGGCATCCGATGGCTAGTCGACTGCATAAAGCGTAACAATGTGGACCGGCCGCCGCGAAACCATGATGACAATTTATAACAGCCCGCACCTAACCCGTAGACATACCGCGCCAATACAATGAATAATAATTAGTTTGTCTATTAAGATAATGATGTGACTCGCTACACTCCATTGTTTTGTTACACTATCGACAGAAACATTACTTGTTGAATTACGACGGTATTGCTATCCTTTTTCAGTGATAAATTGTAACTTTGATAAGAGATAGGGTATTTGAGGAGTACTTGCACCTGATAAAACGCCACTGATAACAGTACAGTTTGCACCGTCGTCAATTACCGTGGTAGTGTGAAATGTTTTTATTAAAAGGTTTTTAGTACAGTTTTGTGTTATTTTAATTTGGGATCATGGCCTATCCTATGTATGAAGTTGACTGGAGTGTGCTACCGCCAGAACAGAACAGAAGGTAGGTGAAATGAAAGTGTTGTTTATCTGATAAATAACCGTGTCATAGTTATCAGGATAATGCTTTAATTTTTATATTGAGAGTGAGTAGAAGTGGTAAAAGTTGAATTTTGGTAAACGGAAACGCTTTTCCGGCGTTTCCACGTAGCTTAGGTTTCGTTCAAAACCCTCGATCGGATGCAAGTTTTCAACGCTCGCCGCTCGGCAACAAATCCGCAAATGTATTAATTTTGATTCAACGATCGTTGCATAGGTATGTTTAAAAATTATAAAAAGTAGTATATTTGGAGTGCGGAATTGGGTATTAATATTTTACTGTTAATGTAGTTTTTTTTTAATTTTGAGATTAAGGTTTTTGATCAAAAAGTAAACGTCATGTGCGAGCACGGCGGCCATGTTGGATTTCTTGCAACGCACCACGGAAATGTCAGCTGGCAATTATTGTTTTATTTCTCTGTAATTTATTGTGATAAAAGTCTAGATATTATCTAAAACTAATGCCAGTAAAACGAATCAAACGGAGAAACGAAAACTATATGGACTGAATGTTATATAAATGTGAAAATAATGTCAGAAGTTAGTCAAAGGTGGCGTGCGATTTCTCTTGCATTTCTATGGTTTGTGACGAAATAAAATGGTTTTAGATCTGACAAAGTACATATAAATTGTTCTTTTGTTCCTTTTGTTGTGGTTTTAAGTGAATTCAAGTGTTAATTTAGTCGTTGAAGTGTTATTCCACTGGTTTTTGACCCCCACATCCTTTGCACCTGGTCCCGTCAAATTGCCTTCCATACCTGTGGTTGTGAAATAAAAGGAACATCTGTCACTTACTGAGCGGACTAAAGTAACCTGACAACATGAACGGCTCGGAATCCGGGTAATTTTTTACATATTTTCACTAGTATTAAGGTTAGATTACTATATCAGGCAGGCTACTATAAATCAGTATTATTCTAACTCTAAACCATACAAACAGCGAGCCCAACTGTTGGCTAACTCTAGTAGGCTTTCTTTATCTCATATCAGTTCATATAATCAGTTGTTTACATTTCTCAGCTACTGTAAATATTTCCTCTATTTTATTAAAGTTAAATAACCAAAACTATGCAGTTCTCAGTGTATAAAAATGAGGATTATCATGGTTCAATGTAAAATATAAAACTCTGAACTGTTCTTGTGCAAGGCAATTTTGTCTTTATTATACCTAACAATATCAGTGACAATTGTATCAGTTTTCTGTACAAATGTAAGTTCATTTTTAGGTTTACACATTGTTTATGTTTATGATAGAAAACATGACTGTTAAATGACATGGTAAAAGGCAGTATGCCTTTTATTGATACCATAAAACTTCTATCAAGTTTGCAAGTGATTTTAAGTTATTGAACCTTTACTAGTTTGCGCAGTTATGACAAACAGTATCAAATGCATATTTTGTTTATGAATACTTGAGGATATAATTAAGTTTAATGTAATTTTAGACACAAACTTGGTGAAACTTTTCTCGATAGAATAATTCGGCAAAAACAGGCCTTCTAAAACATGATTTTAGTGTTATCTTCAAATCTAGAAGGTGCTGACAATAAGTTTTTTCATATTCTAATGTTAATTTATGTAGTGTTGTTTAATGTAATTTTATTTATTTATAAAGTTATAATAGTTCTTGAGTAATCTGGAGTTTTATCATTTGTCGCTTACATTATTTAGTTCTGAGGCGGGCGCCGACTCGTGCGTATCTCTTCCTGCAGGCGTAGATCGCATAGATTTGTCACTGTTTCGCGCAGAGGCAAAACTCTGATTTGAGCTGACAACATATTGACTCTTTAAAAAATGGTTTATACTGTCCCAAGTCTTTAGCTCTTAAAGCTGTAATAATATTGTGAGTTTAAACAAATGTGAATGAATGTAAGTAATGTTGTGAGTTAATATTCATTGTAGTAGGTATATCGCCTTCTAATCTTACATTCAAAAGCCTAGCAAAAGTTATAATAATATATATTCTGTATTTTATTGTATTCTGCATTCTGTGTTTTATAATCCACTACAGCCATAAAAAAATGTGTATGGAGTATAATCGATATATAAATATCAAGATAGCAATGCACCATTAGTAATATAATAAGTATAAAATGAACAATGGTCCGATTATGAGTCATCCATTGTCTTGAAATCTGGTTACCAACCTAGGTAACTAATTAATGAGGTTTAAAGGCATAATAATTAATAAATGATAATTATGTATGCCTGCATGTAAATTATTTGGCTTCATAGATGTTGTACAAGCATGACAATCAACTAATAATATTAATATTATGGAAATTAATGGATTATTCACACATTTTATTATTGAAACGCATTCACCTTGAAAAGGCCGTCTAACGCGGTTGAAACTATAGTAGGAGTAACCGGCTTTATCTTACGTAAGTAATTCCCGTGTAATATAAATAAAATATTCACACATTTGTTTATATTATATCGGAATTACTCGCTTACGATTAAGGGTTCCTACGCACTATGCGGTTAGCCGAAACGTGGGCCGCCGTCTGGTTGACCGCAAGCAAAAATATGTATAAAATAATATTATCAATAATAAAAATGATATAAAAACGAAAGAATTTTCTCAAAATGTATTCAGCATTTTATGTCTTGCTAAACAGAGGGCAATATACTTACTTCACTTGTATTAAGTATGCAACACTTGCTCTCCGGGATAGGACTAGACCCTAGAGCATCCCTTCCTAACTTGACCAAGAACTTTAAATGTTAAGGATACAGTGTAAACTCTATTAAGCGACACTCGATTTAACGACAAACTCCCTAAAACGTCGAAGTTTTTGACTTTGGTTGGTTTACCTTGTTGTCCATGACAATGATACTATGCAGCATCACAACCACTATAAATAACGACAACAATACATTATTATTGCATAATAAATAGTAATTTTTAACACAATTAATTAATTCTACAATTAAAAACCAGCAAAAAAACGTCAGATGACGTCAGAAGGTAACAGACGTTGTTGTTTGTAAAATTTATACTTTATTAGTAATTATGCATATTATTATCCTAGTAAAATAGTATTGATTTTTTTCTTCTCTCCATTTGTCCACAACTGTCAATAACGCCATAAAATGCGCATTTTAAGTGTTGCTATATAGAGTTTACACTGTGTATCAAAATTTTACTAGCCAATTTGAATATGTTTTTCAGTTTTACATTTCATTATTCATTTTACTAAGCCAGTTATCCTGTCCAATAGCTTATTATTTCAATCATATGACATGTGCTCAGATCAGATCAGTTTTCCTCAATGATTACAGCAAGTATAGGTATATTTTATATTATAGGTATATCCTATGTTCGGTCTAAGTTTTTTTAAGCCTCAGACAGCTGCAATAACTTTGTTAAAAGTTGAATGTCTTAAAAAAACCTTGTATTAAGACACTGTAGTAGGCTACGAGCTAATGTTAAATTCAAATCTGTTCACTTCTAACTTAGAAGTGACTTTACGTTTTTCATTCGCTTTGTACAGTCTACACAGCAGCTGTCAGAGCTAAAAAAACGTGAACCAAGTATAGTATAAATGAATTTAGAATATACATACATAGGATAAGTTATCTGGATTTTACCTGTATGCAAAATATTATTGCTTACATAAATAAGAAGTCCACCTATAAGACTTATGTTTTGGTTCATAAGATTATTTTTATATTCAGAACTTTTCCCCTAAGAATTAGAATTTTCTAACAGTGTAATAATTGGTAATTATAATTATATTATCTAATTCTACTTTAAAGTGGGAGGGAGTGGTAAGACATGCACTGACATCCTGCTTGGGGTGTAATTGTGCATTTGCCCCTTTGCCTGCCCAAGCCAGCTAGCTCCTTAAAATAACAGACCACTTTGAGTCGCTGAATTAACTGTTTTACCCCTATTGCGCCAGTAAGTTGTGGTACTGGAGGATAAAAGTAATTTTTAAATGATTTTTTTTTCTTTGCAGGTTTAACCCGGCATTCAATATTGCCACCATAAAACAAGTGGTAAATGAGGCTATAGAGAGAGGTGAGTACTTACTTGTATCATATATTATGATACCATGGTACTTATTATAAATTACTGTTTTCAAATAATCTCTTGGGCTTAATTTTATAGTCAGGCCAGTCATTTCAACTCAAAATAATTAAACTTTCAACTATACTTCTATATAACACAACTAAAATAATAACAGCATCATCAGCCTTTAAGGTGGTACATTTCACAATTAGCGGGATATTCAAATATTAAACAGTTTTTTTGTCCTTGAAGCTAGGCCGAGCAATTTTTGTAAACAATCATCATGTTTGGGCAAATTGATTCTTTACAAAATCATGGAAAGCTATTTATCTCTAATGCACATTATTACTTACATTTGCCAATAAAGAAATTTTTGCTGTTTCTAACAGTTTATTGGCTAATGTAAGTACTGATAAATAGCTGTACTTGATAATGTAAAGAACAACTAACGATTTGCGCAAACACTGTGTTATTTTACAATAATTGCCGGCCTAGCTACAAGGACAAAAAAATTATTTGAAATTTAAATTTCCCGACATAGGTGAAACATACTATGTTAAGGTGGTAATTCAGTGACAACTTTTCACAAAACTATGACACTGCAAAACTTAATAAGAACTTTTTTTTGTTATCTTACTAGTTATAAGGACAATAAAATGTGCTGTTACCTAAAACTCGTAAATTTTTTGGTGTGTATTTTTCATGTCTTAATTATATGAGACTACACTATTTCCGTTTGTTTATTTGCTCTGACACAATGACATTGTAGAAAGCTGAATAAAAACATTTCCTTATAATATTTCACTGAAGTATCAGGTATCTGCTAGTTCTGCTATAATCTTACATAAAAAAACCTAGCGAAAGTAACCAGAATACTTAGTTTTCATTCAGCTTTTTTACAATGTCATTGCAGTTGTCAGAGCAAATAAATTCTTGGACCTAGTGTTTTGTGACCAGGGATGATACTATTGTGTTATATTCTTTTATATCCTAGTTGCTAAAGTACAGTACTTTTACCCATGATTTTCAGTTTTTCCCCATTTACCGAATAAGGTATCCTCTGTCCATACTTACAATGCGGTGTGCATTGCACTTGCCAAATTTTGTCGTGATCAATTTAGCTGTTTGATGATGAAAAAGTCGTATCGTACAGTAATGATTATTTTTGCGGGATAAATAGTATGTGGAATCCAGGATATAAGCTACCCCTCTATTAAATTTGTTATGCCAAATGTCACCTAAATCCATTCAGCAGTTACAGAGTTGAGTGAGAACAAACACGCTTATCGCATTTTTAATAGTTGTGTGACTAAAATAAAAACAGTGTAATGGCATTGGTCTTTTGGTCCTAAAATATAACTGCAGTTCCTCTAAATTTAAAAATTAAATTCCACTCCAATACAGTTTACAGTCCATATACCTAAAGCAGGTTGTACATTGCCATTTCTATGCCCTTTGTCCCTAACCTTTGACCTTTGCTTTGACCTAACTACATTAACAATGGGGGTTGATTTCGTATTGTAGGGCTAATACTCCAACAATGGGTGGAAGTAGAATATTAAACAAATAATAATAGAACCTTTGCTGATAAGAATCAATGCTTGTCCTGAAATAAACTTTGAATTTATTACAAAGTTGGGGCACTTAGATCTATCTTGTAGATATATAGTATATTGAAGGGGTAGTACCACATTTTTTTTTTAATCGCTTTGAAGTCCGCGTTTGACCACCAATTCGCCTGTTGGTAAGCAAAGTGTGGTCGAAGATGACGCACGCAGACTTAGAAGATACCTATTCACTCTGGCCTTTAAAGTATACTTATTTTAATCTTGATGTTTCTAGTGTAGAAGCCTAGCGAGATTCAACTAAGAATTATTTAAATCAAATTCTACAACTTTTGGTTTATGGTTTTTGTGAAGTTGTTTCACAACTTCGCTGTTCTCATGTAGATATACCTACCATCAATCAGATTTCGAACGGTTTCTTTTCTTGTTAGGACCTCTTAATTTATATTCATAGTGTACCTACTTTAAATCCAAAGATAATATAACCACTTGATCACGCATTTAGTCAAAATTCCCTTTTGCAAAATGAAGCCACGTAAGTCGAGGTGGGCAGCTTGTGATTGCAGACTCAACGCGACTCGAACCTTGTGATGGGAGACTCGGTCATTCATTCAATTCGCGCTTAGGAGTGGCCCGCTTGAAATAGTTTAGGTCGACATTTTAGAACCTATGACTTACGGCGGGGTAGAGGAAGAGCAGTCAAGTGGTTATATTGTCATTGTTTAAATCTCAGCTTTTCACTGGCTTTCACGTTTTGTTTCTGCTAAATACATATTGCCTAGTTACCTTTTATCTTTACTTTACTAAGCTTTTGTTGTTGTGCTTTTGTGGAGACTAGAACATTTTAGAATCTTAGGTGCCAGCCCCACAAACTGAGAGTTCTGTATTATTTGTATTGTATGCTATCCTTTGGCACCATATACACATTCATAGGATAGCGGCCAGTCCGCGACGCTCTCTGAAGTAACTTGTGAGATCTCTGAACTCAAAACTTTAGATGAGAGCAATTATTTTTCAAATAAAAAATATATTTATTCCTCATCATCATAATCAGCCTTTTAACAGTCCACTGCTGGACTTTTAGCCTACCCCCGAAAGGGTGATTGGGCCATATCCACCACGCTGGCCCAGTGCGGGTTGGTGGATTCACATACGCCATTGAATTCTTTCTCCGTACGTATGCAGGTTTCCTCACGATGTTTTGCTCACTGAAAAGCCAGTGGTATGAAAATCCGTACATAAGCTCCAAAGAGCTCATTGGTACAGGCCCGGGGGTTTGAACCCGCGACCTCACGCTTTCAAGTCTAGCGGTCTTCCAAATGGGCTACCACGGCTTATATTACAAATAAAAAATATATTTATTAAATCATAGATACAAATATGCACAAAGAGTTTAAAATAGTGTTTTAAATTCAAAAGTACATATGTATTTTGATTACTTAAACGAAATATTTAGGTATCTAAACCTATACCTGATCTATACACACTTTAGGAAAGTATTATGTTTTTTTGCAAAATGTTTTATGGCAGCGCCTCAGTAAATAAAACCTGAAACAGACCATAAATAAACTGACTGTCCTATTGTTAACTAAGGTATCCTGCTGTACCTTTTGCTGTCTCAGTATTATAGTCCACGTTCGTAAAGTCCTCCACAATAGCCAACAACTCTTCCCTAGCTCTAAGTTTCGCACTCTAAACAATGCACTGATCAATGCTTTCTATGTGTGTGTGTTGTCCGTAAACAGTCGCGCCGGTTTCAGTACGGATGCCCACACCCACCCGGCTGCGCGACCTGATCCGTCAGATCAGAGCGGCCAGAACGGCGGCAGAAGAACGCAGCGTCGTCAACAAGGAGTGTGCTTACATCAGATCTACGTTTAGAGAAGAGGATAGTGTTTGGAGGTGAGTTAATACGTCCTAGAGCAACCTTTCCCAAAGTGGGCGATAACGCCCCCTTGTGGGCGCTGCAGGCCTAAAGGGGGGCGGTAAGAGACCCAGAAAAAAAATGGGGGCGTTGTGTAGAGGCTTGGGGGGTGATTTGTAATTTCATTTAGCTATGAGGCCTCTTAGACACCGACTGCATGAGCTCTCGACTCTCAACTACAACTTGTGAACATCACCGCTAATATAGCTCACAATAATTGATTAATTTAATTTGAAGTTATAGTGGTTTTTAAGTAGGTGAAAAAATGGGGGCGCTAAAAAACAATTTATTCTCAAAGTGGGCAGTAGACAAAATAAGTTTGGGAACCCCTGTCCTAGAGTTTCCGAATTGATTACGCGAACCGATCTGTCACAGAACGGCGCCAGAAGAATACAACGTGATGAACCTGATGCCAGTTTGGACTTATAGTATACAGCTGTAGGGCTGCATCACTAAGGGCAATAAATGATTATAAAAAAAAAAAAATTGGATACTCATGCATAGGTGATTCTGCCCATGCTTGCAAGGTCCATATAATCCACTTCAATTCCATTGTAAGGCTGCGGTAAAACAGGCAAATTTAACCCGATGAAAGTGAGATTTAGTCGCATTTGCTTCAAAAACACCCTGTGAATTTTTCACCTGGTATTTTAGGAGGTTATCAATTCGACACTATGTTTGTGATATATGAAAATGTCAATGCTATCATTGGCAAGGGTAAATTTCCGGCCTTATTCTGGCGCGTTCGAGTTTATTTTGGTCACTCTTACACTCATGACATTCCCAACAAGACAGACAATGTGCGAAATAATCTCGAGCGCGCCAGAATAAGGTTCAAATGTTCAAATGTTGTTAATAAATGTTCAAAAAAAAACACTCCGCGTGAATATTAATCGCTGAAGCGTTCGGAAACCAAAATTCACTCGATTAATTTAACTCGACAAAAGGCTACATGTTTTGGAACGCAACCTCACGTAGCTACGTACGGAATTACATAGGTACTTTATATGCAATCCATTTGTAAACAAAACATCTGCCAACAAGTGGAGCTGACAGGCGTTAAGATGAATTATTCCGAATGAATCTGTACGATGTTGCTTACAATTGCAATCATTGTGATGAATTTATTATAAACATACAACATACTACCTATTATCATCATCATAATCAGCCTTTTAACAGTCCACTGTTGGACTTTTAGCCTACCCCCAAAGGGTTATTGGGCCATATCCACCACGCTGGCCCAGTGCGGGTTGGTGGATTCACATTCGCCATTGAATTCCTTCTCCGTACGTATGTAGGTTTCCTCACGATGTTTTCCTTCACCGAAAAAAAAATCCGTACATAAGCTCAAAAGAGCTCATTGGTACGGGCCCGGGGGTTTGAACCCGCGACCTCACGCTTTCAAGTCTAGCGGTCTCCCAAATGAGCTACCACGTATCCCTCGCTATAGTGTCTATTATGTCTTCTGTGGCTATAGGTAGCATACTACCTATACTCAGTCCATTTTTTTTTTGCTTTGACAGCGTTATTCTTTTGTAATAAGCAGAACTTACTACCAACTAACTAGAGGCGAGCAAGCCAATATTTATAACTAAAAAAAAAAAAAAAAACTAAAACCTTAAATCCTAATCAGTGCTAGATTTTTGCTCGTAAAATCTCTGACCTGGTGGTGATCTGATCTGGTAGCTGATGTACTAGAAAAAATATATTTTCATTTAGCTTTTTATAATGTTATTGCACTATTGGAGTTTTAAAACATAGACCTAGTTATACTTAGTTATTGGTACACAATACTTATATGAGCGATGGTAGCTGGGCGGTAGCATGTGCGCTTTACAATCTGACTGCACCCGGTTCGATTCCCGGCCTCGACAATGGCTTATTTAGTACTTAAGTAAAATATGTGCAGTTTCGATGCCATCGCTCAACAACGGTGAAGGAAAAACATCTTGAGAAAATCGATAAATCCAAGAACCTCAACCGTCTTATTACAAAACACGGTTTAACTTTAGTACTGGGATTAGTACCAGGTTTAAACCATGGACTAAAATAAACGTTATTATAAAACGAAGTTTTTCTCTAAACCACGGATTGTCTATGGTACTAAAGTTAGACCGCCGAGACCCCTAGTTTAACTATGGTACTAACTTCGGTACTAATAGAATTTGGTTATAATTATTTTATTTAGTGTTTTTATGGATGGTATATTAAATGGATTTAAACATGATTGACATGATTAATTCAGAAGATTTGGACATGCTGGAGGCATCGCGGCGATCTAATAGACCTCGTCATCGTGTGAATCCTTTCGAATTGAGTGACGAAAAATTAAGATATAAATATAGGTTCACAAAACGCTTTGGCCCAAAAATAGTGCATGTTTTACGTGAGGATCTGGTCCACGATCCTAGAGGAAGCCCATTAAGCCCTGAAGTTCAAGTGGCTTGCGCTTTATGCAACTGGGCTCACCATGAATTAAGTGCTTGTTTATAACCTTGGTAGATTACAATATAGCTATAGGTAGGTACTTACGCAAAAAATATACACTGATGCATTAAATTATTGTTTTCTTTGTATATTCAAGACATTACAGCCGATTTGCATATTGTATCTCAACCAGTCAGTAAAACTTGCAAAAATGTAGCGGGTATTATGGCAAGGGATGTTCCATTTCATAGATAATTATAAAATTGCGAGCTACATTAAATGAACAGGAGGAAGCTATGAGAAAATTTAAGAACATTGCTAATTTTCCCACCGTAATTACAAATATTTCATTAAACTACTTAATGTCTTTGGATAATTACAAATATTTATCTGAACGCCTCGAA
This sequence comes from Agriopis marginaria, assembly GCA_932305915.1. Lineage (NCBI taxonomy): Eukaryota > Metazoa > Arthropoda > Insecta > Lepidoptera > Geometridae > Agriopis > Agriopis marginaria. The sequence continues at coordinate 3,352,727 of OW029919.1, forward strand.
TTACGCGGGACAGGCGCATAGCTTTTTTCTACGCTAGGATTTTGGCGTCGCACGTGATCGTATTATGCCATGAATTTGAAAAGTGGTCAAAATAATAAGTTATGCTTGTTTAATAGATTGAAACCTAAACAAACAGCAATTTAAGATAGCTAAATATCTTAAATTGCATTAATAAATAATTATTTAAGCTTTTGAAGTGTGTTTTAAACCTGCAGGAACGAATGAATGATTTAAATTTTTGTTTCTTATCTGTGGCTAATATTGAAACCATGGACTATCTTTGGTATCAGCTGGTCCTCGATTAGTCGAAGATTTGTAATAAGGTCAAGTTTTAATCCCTTGGTACCGTAACAAACTCGGACTTTTTAGTCCTGGTTTAAACCTGGACTGATGGACTTTTTTGTAATAAGGCGGTAAAAGTTCAAAAACATGACATTCACCAACTTGCAGTGGGCTAGCATGGTGGATTCAGAGCCCATCCTCTCTCTCTCTGAGAGAAGGCCTGTGTCCCAGCAGTGGGAACATAATACGCTGAAATAATGATAATGACACAATACAAAACTAAAAATACAATGCGACACTTGCAAGTAGTAGGTACAATATTAGAAATCTTGAAACAGATTGATTAATAACATACTGCTTGGTTTCGATATCGCAAGAGTCAATAGAATACCTATATTTAAAATGTATTCACTGATATTGAAAACAATATTGTTTTCTAAGAAATTTATAGTTATCAGATAAAATAACTCGATCTGCATTGAAGGGCGTCGAAAACCTCACACCACAATCATCATCATCCAGGGCTGAAGATTGTGGTGTGAGGTTATCGACCCACTGCAGTGACCCACTGCTGGGTATAGGCCTCCCTTTGTTTATGCCATTCCCCGGTCTCTCGCTAGTCGCATCCAATCGTTCCCGACAGTACTTTTAATGTCCACGTCATCCTCGGTCGGCCTGGGTTCCGCCAACCTACACCACAATTAATATAATAAAACTGCAAAACCTTTGCAAAACATCTATTCATCCAAAAGTTATATGATTATTTACGGAATATTTACCGTGATAAGGTTGTGGAATCAGTCTTCCCGTGAACATGGTGCATGTAACTGCTCCGAAATATCGGGAGCTCTTTACACATCCTTACCACGGTAAATATCCCGTAAATAATCATATAACTTTAGTGAACAACCGTGATAGTTTTGAACAGTGATTTATTCATGCATTGTCCGATACTTTGATATGTATCGGATCGTCTCGCGGTGATTGTTCACGACTTCACGAGTGGTTTCACTTTTTGAAGGTGAAACGAGCGCTGAAAAAGTGAAATTGGGCACGTCTCGTTTTATCTTTGTAAAGTTGACATTATTTATTTTTAAACTTGTACGACAATCCAACGCGGCAATACGGCTAGCATTTTGGGAACGATGCGTACGGGCAGCGGTTTATTATAATCCTTTTCAAATAGCATGGCATTTGACAACCACCACTAACAGACTAGTTTTCACCACTTGTTTTCACAGTAACGCTTAGCTATATGTTTTCGCCGCAAATGTAAATCTTTAATTTAGTTCTAAGACGTCACATTTAATATTTACTAATTACGTTACATTCTATCGTACTGTCAAACCACCTGTCAACTTCCATGCTATTTGAAAAGGACTGTAGATCCCAAACAAAAGTCGAATTTATGAAATAATAATTTTATTATAACGCTAACGCAACGCAGTCAACCCAATTTGAACCATTCGAATTTGCTTTCTAACAGTAAATCTTTCATTTCGCATGATATTTTCGTGCGAAATCATGCGAGCGGTTCAAAAATCGAGCCCCGCGCGTCTAATATATGTACACGTAACTTCCTATCTAGTAACGCGAATTTGCGTTCTAACAGTAAATCTTTCATTTCGCATGATATTTTCGTGCGAAATCATGCGAGCGATTCAAAAATTGAGCCCCGCGCGTCTAATATATGTACACGTAACTTCCTATCTAGTAACGCCTTTGATATATAATCAAAGAGTAACGCCAAACATTGATCACAGGATATTATAAATCTCATCGCGTCTGTCACATGGAGCGACGTAATATTTGCAGTAATCATTCGCATACTACACCGAGGTCACTCCGATCGTAAAACTGATGAACTAAGAACAATTGATTATTTTAACAGCTGCAATGTCGTTTTGCTTCACCGATAAAGTAAAACGAAAGTGTAAATGTACAGAAAAAAATATACTGCGACTGACATAATAGGCATTTGTACCTAATGTTTAATTTATTACAAAAAACAGGCTTAGCGATGAATATAACTAAATACATTACACACACTGATTTTTTTTTATTAAATTGGCTAATAAATCTCTGAGTTATGAGCGTTTAAGGTGGGGGGGGACACACGATCATCTGACCCCAAACTAAGCAAATTTGTAATATGGCTGCCAGAGACTGATATACATACATATATATTTTTAAATACATAAGTACTTAAATAAATATTAACACCAAGATATAGAACAAACACAAATGTTTGCCCTAGATGGGAATCGCACGCACGCGCCCCCAAGCGCAGAAGGTTCACTACCAACTGGGCCAACAGAGCAGTCTAGGAGTAGTATTCATTTAAAATGGGTCCATTATTCGCCCAATCTCGCAGAGGTTAATCCAGTATCACCCCACAGATGCCGCAACATCGCCAAGCTCCTCTACATCCACATGCTGGGCTACCCGGCGCACTTCGGCCAGCTAGAATGCCTGAAGCTGATCGCCAGCCCTCGGTTCACGGACAAGCGGGTCGGGTACCTCGGCGCCATGCTGCTGTTAGACGAACGACAAGACGTCCACCTTCTCATCACTAACTGCTTGAAGAAGTAAGTACATTTAACAGTATGATGTTTTTTATGTAGCGGATGGCGCGTTCGAATTCCAATCCGCAGTGTGTGGGATCAAATCTCAACAATGAGCTTAAGTTGCCGGTGAAGGAAAACATCGTGAGGAAAACATACCACAGTGGTAATATCTAATACCCGGCTTGCTCGATCAATGCTGCCAATTTTTTGGCTTGAGGGTTCAAGTCAAAAAATCGTCGCCATTGAACACACCGCCACTTCCACTTCTGTTGAGCTGTAGTCAAAGTAGATTGTCGATCTTTAAAAAAAGTTGGCCGTCACTGGACGCCCGGCAAAAACATGACGGCATAAGAGAGCGTCATGTCGTTTGCCGTCATGTCATACGAGTCAGAATAGAATAGAATAGAATCATTTATTGGCCTTTTAACATCGGTTCGGTTCGGTTTCGGTTTTACTGCCAAGACGCACCAATCTTCGGAAAAACTCAACCCAACTTACTAGCTGGGGTGTCTGGCCTGCAGCTAGTAGCTGGCCTTTCAATTTTCTACTGTGACTGGTACAAAATTAAGCTGAAAATTTATTTACGTCGGATACCTGAGCGTGCCTCATTTTTTGTCGATATCGCGTGATTTGGCCAGTGCTTGGTTTTATAGGTTCGTTGTTGAATCCCAAGTACAAATATTCTTTTTGGATAAGTAGGATAACCCAAAAACACGAATCTGAGCTATCGTTCCTATAATAAATATACAGGTTTACGCATATAGATTGTACTAAGCCGATAGGAGGTCATTGATGTACTCATCAGTATGAACAAATTTTAAAATGAGAGCAACCCTGAAATCGAAAAAAAAAAACAGCTATTACATAGAAAACGGTCATTGACACTTGACAAAATGTATGGAAATGCTGATTTTTATTCGTGATTTCTGGATTAGTTTGATAGTAAAAGTTGTTCATAATGATGAGTATAATGACCTCCTTTCGGCTTAGTACAGTCTATATGCGTAGCCTTGTATATGCAGATGGATTGTATTGATTTTATTATACGGATTAAAGTACATCCATTATCTTCGTCAATCCTACGTTACCCAATGGATCGGCTTATAATGTCTTCCATTCTCCGCGGTCCCTCGTTTGTCGCATCCGTTGTCGCACCACTGTCCTACATTATCCAATCACCTTATTGATTCATACCGTTAACAAAACAACAAAACATGATCATACATGCTGTTTTTAATCGAATCAGTGACCCAATTCGTCTGTCTTTATGAGGGAATCGAATCTCCCTTTGTTTTAACATTCCTCGCGGTCTCTCGTTTGTCGCATCCGTTGTCGCAACACTGTCCTACATTATCCAATAACCTTATTGATTCATACCGTTTACAGAACAACAAAACATGATCATACGTGCTGTTTTTAATCGAATCAGTGACCCAATTCGTCTGTGTCTTTAATGAGGGAATCGAATCTCCCTTTGTTTTAACATTCCTCGCGGTCTCTCGTTTGTCACATCCGTTGTCGCACCACTGTCCTACATTATCCAATCACCTTATTGATTCATACCGTTTACTGAACAACAAAACATGATCATACGTGCTGTTTTTAATCGAATCAGTGACCCAATTCGTCTGTGTCTTTAATGAGGGAATCGAATCTCCCTTTGTTTTAACATTCCCCGCGGTCTCTCGTTTGTCGCATCCGTTGTCGCACCACTGTCCTACATTATCCAATCACCTTATTGATTCATACCGTTACCAGAACAACAAAACATGATCATATGTGCTGTTTTTAATCGAATCAGTGACCCAATTCGTCTGTGACTTTAATGAGGGAATCGAATATCAATGGCGCAACGGCGATCACTACGTTCTTGACCGTATGACGGTAATGGACTGTGATTTGAACCCAGTTTATTATTGAAACTGTTGTTCACTAATGTTTTTACCCGACTGCGAAAGGAGGGTTCGAGCATCGAGATACAATTCCTATATAGTCGCAATCTCTCAGTGAAAACAGTCAAACTCCGTCCGAGCGTCATTGTACATACATTGTATCAATTACAATTAGTTCACAATGCCACATTTACTCCAATTTAGACGTTATGTCGCTTGCATAGTATTCAACGTTAGTTGTCCGCTATGTCATCGTAGCTTTGTAATCGCGCGGCGTTGTAGTCGGATCGCGGTTACCTTGTAACTAACCAAAAAGTAGGCGCAATTCGTAGCGTGCGCCGAGTTTTGGCTTGGATTTTTTTTTGGCACGATTGTGACTCTATATGTATTGTATCTCGATGGTCGGGGGTTAATAAGCGGATTAAGTTCGTCGTGAATTCTTCTAACTGCTGTAATCCACGCGCATAGCTACAATAGTGACACTAATTACTGTACGGTTATGTACGGTATGATTTTGTAAAGTTGATCCTCAAGGTTTCACTCGCAGTTACCCCATTTTCTTATATTTTCCGAAAATAAATTTTATTTTTATTTTTATCATCATCATCATATCAATAAGCTGACGGGCCGCCTGATGGTAAGCGATCATTAACAGTCTTTTTGAAGAACCCCATGTTATCATCATCATCATCAGCCAGAAGACGTCCACTGCTGAACATAGGCCTCCCCCTTTAACCTCCACACTGAACGACAGCCTGCCTTTTGCATCCACTGGATGCCAGCGACTCTCACTAAATCGTCGGAAAAAAAAACTTGTCATCAAATGTCATCTAAACAATGAATTTTTAACCGACTTCAAAAAAGGAGTCTTCTTCTTACAGTCATTAGTTATATGTTATATCGAATATAGTTAAAAAAATATATGTTAAAAGTTGACAAAGGGCACGGACCCAGGAGTCCGTGGAGAATAAAGAAACAATTTAAAAAAAGAAGTTTTCTTGATAGTTTTTTTTTAAATATAATGCGTATAATATCAGAACTCCGTCTTTTATGAACCGGTTTTTTTATTTATTTAAGTATATACTTTCAGATTTTCAAAGTTCATCAAAATCGGTTTAGTAGTTTGGCTATAAATCGAAATAAATGGGAAAATTCGGTTACTTGGATGACAATGTTATGTCATCCAATTTCAAGTAACCGAGATTGCGTGTTATGTGAAGTCGGTTTTTTTAATCATACTAGTAAAGGAAACTGCTATATGTAACATAAAATTAAAGTTTACTATTAAAAAAAGTATTTACTAATAAAATTCACGTTCACTAAATTCACAACATTTATTTATTCCTCAAATAGCATCATTGCTTCAACCGAAGTGAAATGACAACTGAATGATAGTGACAGTTACGTTTTGACAATTTTTTATTTACAGTTTTGGCTGCAGTCATTTATCTATTTAGCCAGTGTAGTAAAGGAAAATGCTATGTGGCCTCTAAAAACTCTCATAAACACATACTAATATTATAAATGTGAAAAGTTTGTTGGTTTGTTTGTTCCTCTTTCGCGCAGCAACAGCGCAACGGATCGACCTGATTTTTTTCGCGGGTATAGTTCAAGGACTGGATAGTGACATAGGCTACTTAACATCATCATCACCTTTTTTCATCACTACGCGGGTGAAACCGCGGGGTGCAGCTTGTTGATAATAATGTTGGAATTGGGAAGCCAATGAAATACATATTTGACGATTTAAAATACTACTCATTTATTTATCGTCATTAGCAGGGGAGAGGTGTGTGTGCTCTCTACTGAGACGCGGAATCAACGAGACTTAAAAATCTCATCTAAGCCTTCTAAATCTATACAAACAATAAGGGCACTGTTTAGTTTAATGTAAACAATATGTACGAAAGAGAAAGATCTAATTATCTACAGGTTGGAGTGAAATAGATTGATTTTTGTAACACTATTCCAACAAATAATGGTACTTACAAACGCCCAAATATTTGCATTTATAATATCAGTATTAATTTAATAATGTATAGATTTACCTACATTTTGCCACACTGGGCAGGTATGCTAAAAACGATCCATCATGTTCATTATCACTGTAATGCAGAGGAATGGTCAATTACTAGCCCTATTTATAGCATTCAGGCACGATATCATTTGTATCGATGTTTTTAACCTCTGACTTTGTATTTTGACCCGTGAATTAATTAATAAACTTTGTAGGCGGTCATATGTCATTAGGCTTTAATAGGTGAACTGAATATAGTACATTTTTAAATACTAAGTAAATACCGATTTTACGGAAGTCGATAAAATTCAACAAGTATCTATACAGGGTGTAAGGGGAACACTCTTGAAGCCAATAGAAGGTAATTGTACTCATCATTATGAACCACTTTTAGTATGGGACCAACCATGAAATCGCGAAAAAAAAATCGGCTGTTCCATATTTTTTTCGCGATTTCATGGTTGGTCCCATACTAAAAGTGGTTCATAATGATGAGTACAATTACCTACCTTCTTTTGGCTTCGAGAGTGTTCTTCTTACATCCCGTATATATAAAAGAAAGTCGTGTTAGTTACACTATTTATAACTCAAGAGCGGCTAAACCGATTTGGCTGAAAATTTGTGGGGAGGTAGCTTAGAACCGGGAGACGGACATAGGCTACTTTTCTTCAGCATCATCGCCATTTTTCATCACTACGCTTGTGAAACCGCGGGGCGCAGCTAGTATTATAAAAATGAATCCCTACGATCTACGAATGATTGATCACGCCATAACTTCAGAACGACTTTACCGATTTCATTAATTTTTTTTTAAAGTTTTCTAATACTTTGTAGAAGGTTCTTACAGAAAGAAAAGTTAAGAAAATTGCGCAGAAAATTGGAAAATTTCAGAAAACTTAACGCCGATTTAAACACCGCGCGTTTGACAGTTCTAAGACAGCTGACAACGTCTGTCGGGTCAGCTAGTCTTCCATAAGCTCTTTGGGTCAGCTAGTAATAAAATAAAAAACCAAAGAATTCTAATGAAAAACCGATAAAAGAGTTGACAATCTTCATAAGGCTGAACAGATTTTCTTGAATCATTCCTAAGAACACTCAATCAAGTCGCCTTTCAAACAAACAAAATCAAAATTGGTACAGCCGTTTGGGAGCTACGATCCCACAGACATACACACAGATACGCACGTTAAACTTATAACAAACCTCTGTTTGTGTCGTGGGTTAATAAGCAGGAGTCATCCCCTAATTGGACCCGGGTATGTCCTAAAACTGCGACCAGAACCACCGGAGGATGGGCAGCAGCTTCCTGTTAGTGCACGGTGAACGTACTGCGATCCCCAAGCCGCCTGCCAAGCGTGGGGATTATGGCAACACCCCTCTATAAGAGGGAGGCCTTGTTCAGCAGTGGACATTTAATGGCTGATGATGTGATGTGATGTAATCCCCTAATTTAGCACTTTTAGAAATAAATGGAATATTTTCTTCAAATTAAAATTTTCCCACCCTCGAGCTTATTAAATTTTATTTTTTACTAGCGACCTGCCCGCCCGGCTTCGCACAGGTGTAATTTACGTGTGAAGCCAGGGCGGATCGCTAGTTATATATATTGAAAATGAAAATGTATCTAACTTATGAACCTTCCTTGAAAATGTATGTAACTGATGGTGAAAACCGCATCAAAATCCGTTGCGTGGTTTAGGACGAGTTAGCGGCCATACAGACAGACAGACGCGGTAAGCGACTTCAATTTATACTATGTAGAGATTTTTAATAATAATATTTATTTATTGTGTTTACAGTACTACTGTCAGATCTCATCTTTTGATTGTCCTTGATAGAGCCAACATTTTGTAATAAGAACTAGCAAAAACTTGGAACCGGTTTAATATTTTCACTAACGATTTCAATCACGCAGACTCGACAAAAATACTTCTCTAAACCAATGCACGAGGGTTGAAAATGTAAACTTTAAACATGTTTGTTCAAGACTGCACTCTTTTGTAACTGAATATAAATTACTGGCGAATTCGGCTACCTAACTCGCTCCTTTTTGTTGCATCGTAGGTCATTGACTCTCAATTTACATTGAATAACAGAATCGACAATAGTTAGTACGTAATATTGCGAACATCGTACAGGGCGTATCATCACAAACTTATCTCTACAGGAGGCCAGATGGTGGAACTAAAAAAAAATCGACGTATTGTTGTCACCTTTTACCTATTTTCACGTTTAAGAGCCGAAGAAGAGAGAGAGAAGGTAATTACGGTAATTTGTAGAACCCTTTCGTACATTATCTGCCTGCAGCGCTTACGGAAGTTCGAGACAACCTATACCCCGCTCAAATTACGGCGCCATCTTAGTTCATACCGTTTTTAGGCAAATTTCCGAGCTACGCTCTAATATTCCGCTATTGTCTTTCCTCTTAGTATATCTTCCTTGGTTTTATGCTCGAAGACCCACATACCTAAAATGTAACGATGCATTTTTGTAATACAGCTCCTAACAAAATAAAAAAGTTATTTTCACAGAAATATAATAATATTAAAAACTTCAATTCAATTTCAAAATATCTTTATTAATCGTAGGTGTAACTGATGTGTATTTACCAGTGTACATGGAGGAAAATAGAAAACTGCTTAAAAGGAAGGAGCAATTTTTTTATAAACGGGATTTATTCCCTTATGGAGGTGGATAGTTTTCTTCAAATTTTAATGGAACCAAGATTTAGCCCATTAATAACCAAATTCTGTTCACAATCGGCGAAACATCGCGTAACATACACACACAAAACAGTCGATTTGAAGTCGGTAAAAAAGATAATAACTCCTTCGTTCAACTCCACAAAGGTCGCACTGTAATAAGAATCAGTTATGTTATGTAGCCAATTAGAGCACTAATTTGCGAGACGAACTATCTAATTAGTCTAATACTGTTGGTACACACGCCGTAGAGATGATTGTTTCATCACAACGCTGTTCCATAAAGTATGGTTGGAACATTGTGTATGTTCAGTGAACCTTTCGGGTCGTATCCGGCGGGAGATGGGCTGACGAACCCATTGTTCAACCTTGGTTCAGTATGTCACTGTTTGAACTATTGATGTGATGTCCGGATCCGACCCGATCTTCGACCTTTTGCTTCCACAGTTACGTATATCGTCACTCCATCGTGACATGTTACACTAAGTTTGGCGATACGTGGTGATTTCATTGCGTTATAAATAAATCCCCGGGTGACATAGGCTATAATCTATACCCGTGCGAAGCTGTGGCGGACCGCTAGTACAAAATAAATATGATTTGATTTAGAAACTGCGGCCTTATTATAGAAGTTTGATTGTGATCGAGATTGCATGCCGTCCCGTTCGCATCTACTTACTCGCACCACGTGCGTAAGTGAGATGGCACGCGATCACGATCACAATCCGAATCACGATAAGACATCTATACTAAGGCATCTGGTATGATGATATTTCTAACATCCACTTTTTGCCCACAGTGACCTAAACAGCAACACCCAGTTCGTAGTGGGGCTAGCGCTCTGCACGCTCGGCGCGATAGCCTCCCCCGAGATGGCGCGCGACCTGGCCTCGGAGGTGGAACGCCTTATCAAGTCCCCTAACGCGTACATCAAGAAGAAGGCGGCCTTGTGCGCCTTCAGGATAATCAGGAGAGTGCCTGATTTGATGGAGATGTTCCTGCCGGCGACCAGGAGTTTGCTTACCGAGAAGAATCATGGTAGGATTTTTTTATCTTATATTTATTGATTGAAAACAAAATTATAATGTATTCTAAATTATGGAAGATATATAAGCATTAAAAAATTTAATGACTTGCTAGACAGAGAGCACAATATACTTACTAATGACGTCACTTCTAAGTACGTTATATCTACAAATTCCATACTGGCACTCGCGAGATTGCCAGTGATTCTATGCGAGAAAGTGACAGTATAAGGGATACTCTGTTACTCCTAATCCAACTAATATTAGCCGTTTTACATAAAGTCTTCGGGTGCCCTAAAAACTGAAACAGTGCCAGTTCACTATTCACCATATTTTTTTTCTAATAATTTTTGTCCACTATTTTTTCGCAATCGCGACGCAACTATAGTGTAATCTTTGACCCCGCCCACAGGAGTGCTGATCACCGGCGTGACCCTCATCACGGAGATGTGCGAGAACAGTCCCGATACATTGAACCATTTCAAGAAGGTAAGCGTTACATGTTGTTTGGACAACTAGCAATGTATAGCGGTCATGATAAATTATCCCTCGCGCGCGAATGTCCTTCCTAGCCATTGGAAGGTAAGCCCGTTGCAGACCGTTGCGTCGTCTGGGGCGAGTTGCGGCACTTTTTGTTTAGAGCCAGACTACTTAGCATCTTCGACAGCCACTGGCACTAAGCAGAAAGTATTGCGGTTGCTCGTTGCGCCGGTGCTTCCGCGACTGGTTCCCGCGCGAGTACTGGGCATCGTCTGCAATGGGCTAATAGATCGTCTCCTGACGTCACGCTAAGTGCTGTAAACTCGTATTTTCAGGGATAATTAGTAGCGCACTCGACATAACTTTTAGGCCTGCCGATAACGCCTTTAGGAGTCGACGAGAGAGAATTTAACCGATTTGATGGAAGTCGCCAAAGTTTTAGTCTTACACGCGTTGCAGCATAAAGTTCTATGCGTCCACACAAAGTCTAACAAAAAGTAGGTTCAGACACGCGAAGTCTGCGAGATTCGGCTATTAGGGAGATATTCGTATGTGGTGGGTGAACTATTAGCCCTGCCGATAAAGCCTTTGGGAGTCGACGAGTGAGAATTTGAAGTCACCAAGATTTTAGTATCGTTTGCGTTGCATCATTCAGTTTTGCATCCACACAAAATCTAACAATAAGGTATGTTCAGACACGCGAAGTCTGCGAGATTCGGCTATTAGGGAGATATTGAAGTTGCCAAAGTTTTAGTCTTACATCCGTTGCAGCATAAAGTTCTATGCGTCCACACAAAGTCTAACAAGAAGTAGGTTCAGACACGCGAAGTCTGCGAGATTCGGCTATTAGTGAGATATTCGTATGCGGGTGAACTATTAGCCCTGCCGATAAAACCTTTGGGAGTCGACAAGTGAGAATTTAACCGATTTGATTGGAGTCGTTAAAATTTTACTCGTGCATGTATTGCAGCATAAAGTTCTATGCGTCCACACAAAGTTACACAAAGTCTAACAAGAAGTAGGTTCAGACACGCGAAGTCTGCGAGATTCGGCTATTAGGGAGATATTCGTATGTGGTGGGTGAACTATTAGCCCTGCCGATAAAACCTTTGGGAGTCGACGAGTGAGAATTTGAAGTCACCAAGATTTTAGTATCGTTTGCGTTGCATCATTCAGTTTTGCATCCACACAAAATCTAACAATAAGGTATGTTCAGACACGCGAAGTCTGCGAGATTCGGCTATTAGGGACATATTAGTATGCGGGCCAATAATCGCGACAGTTAAGACGCGGTACAATCGCAAAACTTACCAAAAGAAGTGTTTTTAAACGCTTTGTGTGACGTGACAAAATTAGCTGATCAGATAAAAAAAACACTACAAGTAGAAAAAACCCCTTGGTAATAATCTTAACCGAATAATTTTTTTTAAAAAAACATACTACAAATTGCACAATAAAAATAGCTTCTGAATTGAAGAACTCTGAATTTTCAGCGACAACAACATATTTTTTTGTACGAATTGTATAGCCAGACTAGTCTTTTAAAACTTTAACCAGTTAAATGTTGAAATTCATTTATATACTTTGATAAATTAAATAAAAACCCTCAAAATAATATAAACACAAGCACAAAGTCATCATCATCATCAAATATGATGATATACGATTTACGACTTTAAACAAAGCCGTTTTAGATAGCAAATAGATCATGGCGTGAGCGGGTGAAAAACGAATTTGAAATCGTGATCAGACCGCGCCTTAACATCATAAAATCTTTAGAGTGCATAATATTTACGGGATATTTTTTTTTACTTTAGTGTACAACCGTGATAGTTTAAAACAGTGTTTTACAAAATCTTCAGTTGGGTGTGTGATGCAAGCACACAATACATTCCAGATAAAGATAGATATAGGTCAGTCTTTCACTGAAAGAAAGAAAGAAAAAATATTCGACACTACTTCAAATACTAATACTGTGCGTGGAGCGGACTTTGTACGGAATAATGGTCCATGCGAACGAGTCTAGTACTTATTTAAATAAGGAAAATAAATTCAGTTCAATTGAGAGCACTTGTGTGGTAGCGTAGGTATCTATATACCAACTCTAACACACAAGTTTGCTATATGTATATGCAGTGAAATTCGATCTAGTCTCAGAAGAAGAAAAATTTGAGTTAGTAGTCAGTGCAAAGCGAGACGCAGCCGCGCGCGCGCATTCACCTTGAAAAAGACCTCCTAATGTGGTTGAAACAATAGTCGGAGTAACCGGCTTAATCTTACGTGAGTAATTCCCATGTAATATAAATAAAAAATATTACAGTTAGGTTAATTACAGGTCATCAAAAATCTCGAAACAAATACATAATTAAGTAGGCTCAATATTCATCAATTTTGAATGCAATATTATATTTTACTAGCGGTCCGCCCCAGCTTCACACGGGTATAAATTATAGCCTATGTCACCCGGGGATAGTGTAGCTTCCTGTCAGTGAAAGAATTTTTCAAATCGGTTCAGTAGTTTCGGAGCCTATTCAATGCAAACAAACAAACAAACAATCAAATCTTTCCTCTTTATAATATTAGTATAGACAACAATGTAGTAAGTAATAAGAAAATAATAACGTACGAGTACATTTAGTTTAAAACTGCCATTGATCCATCCAAAATCTAAAAATAATCGATATACACCGCACCTCGATTTGATTCGGATATTCCTCAATGAGTAGGTATAATGATTTTCGTAACGAACTTAAAACTAATATCTACTGGGTTACGCGGAAAGGGTGTACTAAGCCGAAAGGTCGAAACAGCCGAAAGGGGAGGTCGTTTATATCTATGGATCCATTGGGGTGGGTTTCCCATAGAAAACTGTCATTAACACTCAACAAAATGTATGGTTGTTTAAAAAATGTAAACAACAACGTTGTTTTTTTTTACGTTTTTGCACACACTGTCGTCTGTCCCCAAAACTAAGCAAAGCTTGTAATATGGCTGCCAGAGACTGATATACATACATATTTAGATAGCCCGTTGGTCCAGTTGGTAGTGAACCTGCCTTCTGCGCTTGGGGGCGTGGGTTCGATTCCCACCTAGGACAAACATGTGATAAACATTTGTGTTTGTTCTATATCTGGGTGTTAATATCTATTTAATATCAAGCGCAGAAGGCAGGTTCACTACCAACTGGACCAACGGGCTATCTAAACGGGTTGGTCCCATCCTCCCATCCCATATCATAGTAAAAGTTGTTCATAATGATGAGTATAACGCACCCCCTTTCGGCTTAGTACACCCTTTCCGTGTAACCCAGTATTAATAATACATAACTTAAACCAGCCATCGTTATATCAACCGATTAAACCACGCACTGATAAACTGGTTAACGACGGTAATTTGGTAATAATGATCTTAATTTATGGGCTCTTTTTATAAAATCAACTAGACTGCTATTTGATTGTACATTGGGCTTGAAAATGTAATCATTGGAATAAGTTACCAGCTATAATTTTATGTAATGTTATTAAGAGGCGTATTACAAAATGAACCGTTAAATTTTAAGTATTTGTATTTTCGGGCATAAAACGAATAAATAAAGTCGTAATTTTCAAGATAAATATAAAATAAGTAAACCATATAATAGACATATTTATTTTATGACAGTAATTAAACGAAATCTATTCTCAAACTTTCCCTCCTCTACTTTAGTAAAGGTAGCAAATGGATATGTTGAGTTTTACCAAAATCTGAAGCCACTACATTCAATAAAAAATAAAGGTCTATTTAACATAGAAACTAAATTTTCTACAGATCTTATTAGTTGAAAGAAAAATTATACCAAAAATCCAGTTTTCGATACTTTTTTCGTAAAAAAATGTGATCGGACCCTTAACCATACATCTAACCATAAATATTTGTTTTTATGGATTCTGGTTACAGTTGACTGGTTTTGATCTTGACAAGACGAGTCGATTTAGTATTGTCATTTGTTATGTTTGATGACTTAAGCCTCGTTCACATTGCGACTGAGTTTATTATATTCTCGGCCTAGTATCATCGGACCGGTAAGCGCTGCGTAGGACGTCCACCCACAAGATGGACGGACGATCTAAAAGAGACCACAGGGAAACGCTGGATGCAGGCCGCTTCCAACCGGCCCTTTTCGAGACTGATGGGGGAGGCCTATGTCTATCAGTGGACGTCCTATGTCTGAAATGATGATGATAATCAATCGCTTCTAAGATCTTATTTATATAATCGTAAACCGTTTTGTCTCTCGCATGTTGCTTATTATGACAGGACATTACATACTTTTGTGTTATCTTTTACGAAACTATTGCTATTGGGGAAAAGGTCGAGAATGGAATAGATTCAGAGCTGTTTTCTGAACGCGCGCGGATGCGTCAGTAATGTAAACGCTGCGTTAAAAATACTTTTTTGTCTCGCAAATTGTTTCTTTGCCATTGAAAGTTGTGAATAGCTCTGCGATTGATAGCTATTCGAGTGTGACTTCTATCACGTTTTTTTTTTAACGTTTTTATGTAGAGAAAAAACGATAGAACTGAGCATCATTAAAAACCGTTGACTTACATAATTTTACATAATTATCAATTAAAATTACGAAGCTAAAATTTGGCAGGTGGTTTCCTCATGGGGTAGGAACATCTGCTAAGATAGGATTTAACGACAGGGGCGATATAAGGGAGTCAAAACGGGGTGAACGTTTATATAGAAGTCGCGTACAAAGTCGCGGGCAACAACTAGTCAAATATATCGCATTTTTTTAGCATAGGTACTTTAAAAGTACACTCCTACATTTAGTATCGATCAAGCAAGAATGAAAATTATACAAAGTATTTATATTTTAAAATATTTCGTCTTTATATTAAGCTGAAAATAAATATAACCTTAACCTGCTTATTACTTGCTTAAGCAAAGAACCCTTGGTACACCATATCTCTAAACAATGCCTGTAAAATGGCCGGAGACTTATGGTCCCCATGGGGATTAAAGACTAGACGACCCCGTACAGTAAATGCCAAGGCCTTTCCCCAAACTTCATTACATTAAACCGATGTCGCATTTGGCACCGAGGTATCGGACGTTAACCTGCCGAGAAACACTTTTATAGGTTAAAGGCACCTTTCGGCCAAACAAGCCTGTAGAGTTAAGCTTGGTACACATTACACTGAGCTCTGATATTGAAATGTGATCTATGTCGTGTCATATACCTACAGCAGAATTCCCAAACAATAGTGTGTCATTGGAAACTTTCACAGTTCAGAGTTTGTCAAGTGACAAACGCGACGAGCGTCCTAAGTTTGTCATTGAAAATTCTGCTGCATGAACATTATAATACAGCTCACTTTACAATGTCTATGACCTGGCACAGGGCTGGCGCAATGTGAATTAGGTTTTTTTAGGGAATTAGGGTAATTTCAAACTATTCTGACCTGGCAAAAGTTTCCTTTTCAGGGTTTAGTCCATGGACCAAACATAAATTTGATAACAAATTTATGTTTGGTCCATGGACTAAACCTGGTACTTTCGTTAGTCTATGTTTTGTAATAAGGCTGTTTTGGTTGAAATTGTTTAGCCTACTTGTTTCATATAGTGTTAATCATACTAATATTATGAATGCAAAAGTGTGTTTGTTGGTTTGTCCTTCTTTCACACAACAATGAATCAATGTGTGTTTTTTTACATAGAGATCGTTGGAAGCCCAGGTGGGACATTGCATACGTCTTATCCCGATAAAATAATGTATTCAAAAATGTTTCTATCAAAAGATAAAATTACAGTAGAAGTCTTAGGTATATAACACATATGAGTATTACATAACTACATAAATGCGACATTTTACAGCAGAAAGAAAGAAAACTCCAGTAACATAAAAATGTACGGTTCCCTAGTAGGCGTACTAGTAGGATAACAAAAAAGGGCATCTGTACCACTGTTGTTCTTCCAATAGAAGATAAAAGGTATACTTTTCCTATTTTCGCAGCGTAGGTAGGCCAGGCCTCCCACTAGATGGACCGACGACATTGTGAGAGTCACTGGCATCCAGTGGACGCAAAAGGCAGGCTGTCGTTCAGTGTGGAGGTTAAAGGGGGAGGCCTATGTTTAGCAGTGGACGTCTTCTGGCTGATGATGATGATACTTTTCCTGGGTAAAAATGCCAAAATTAGTCACTGAGTTGCCACCTTATAGAAACCATAGTTTTTAAAAAAACGTGCCTCATTATCTTTCGAATATGTCGAAGCATTCCGTGTTCCGTGTTTCCGTGTTGTATGCTTCCCAAAGTTCCCTACAACTTTTGTCCCAAGTGAATACACAACTTTAGTACCTAGCTCTAGTCACCGCACCGTTTAATGTACCGTGGGGAAACTTCGTGCCGACACTACATTAAGTTTGCTTTAACTCGGGGGGAAACTTGATTTAAAGTGCTTCATAGTTTCTAGATTGTGCTAGGCTAGAACTTTGTTAGCTCTTAGAGAAAATGGCTGCAAGAATTGTCATCATCATCATCATCAGTCAGAAAACGTCCACTGCTGAAAAATAGGCCTCCCCCTTTAACCTCCACACTGAACGACAGCCTGCCTTTTGCATCCACTGGATGCCCGCGACTCTCACAATGCCGTCGGTCCATCTAGTGGGAGGCCTCCCTGCGCTGCGTCTTCCGGTTCGTTGTCTCCACTCCAGAACCTTTCTTCCCCATCGGTTATCGGTTCTTCGAGCGATGTGGCCTGCCCATTGCCACTTCAATTTGCAAATTTTAACAGCTATGTCGGTGACTCTGGTTCTTTGGCGAATATCCACGTTTCTGATTTTATATATTTTTATATTTCAGGGCTGGTCCCATAGTAAAAGTTGTTCATAATGATGAGTACAACTACCTTCTTTTGGCTTCGAGAGTGTTCCCCTTACACTCCGTATACCATTATTTCACAGTCAAAAGAAACAGTGTAAACTACAAGTCTTAAGATAACAAAAAACTATGTTATACTAGAAGTGCCTATTTAATTTTGTTATCTTGTACCCCACAGACATTATGGCATTTACGTGCTCCTTTGCAACAATGTACGAGTAAATACTCCGCCCATATCGTGTAAAAGATTAGGCGTGAAGTACACAAGAACACTTGCGCAGCATTTATTTTATTTATTTATTTACACACGCACAATAATTAAAAGATACAATATTTTAACTTAAATATTTCACCTTATCTAACGTGGTAAATTAACATATCAAAGAGACGAGCCTAAAATAGTAAGCTTTGCGAAGCAGTCCTCACTAGGATAACCCGTGTCGAGAACTACTGCAGTCCGCCTATCCCACTACACAACCGAGCAAACAATTGCACCAAAAATAATAATATGTAATAGGATATTGGTAAAATGAGTTTGTATGCGAGTTTGAAAATATGATAAAAATAACTCTAATATAATATTATTACAAGGATATAATGATTATATACATAATATTATTTATTATATTATATTATATATATACAGTCAAAATCTGTTATAACGACATCGAAGGGACTACTCATATTGAGTCGTAAAAACCGATAGTTGTAACAACCGATAAGGCGGTCATATAACATTCAGCCAGGACCTTTGATTTTGGTCAATTTAACCGGTATGTTGTTCTAAACGATGTCGCCATAAACGGTTTTGACTGTATATATATTTATTTATTTATTTGAATAATATATGTACATAAATTTTTAGTTCAATATATAGGTCATAATTCATACTGTACACAATATTTTTATAATAATGTTTTTATAATTATGTACCTACTTCTATAAAAATAATATTTGATTATAAATTTATTCCAATAACGCAAAAACCTTTTCTTCTAACTTAATGTAACCTAATTCTACCAGCCATTGTTCAGTTACTTGCAGTAGACTGCGCCGATTTTTGTCTAATACACATATAGTGGTAGCCATGTAGTCGTATGTTCTTGTCTAATTCGTGCTTGTTCTAAATTCGACATGTTTTAACCGACTTCCAAAAGGAGGAGGTTATCAACTCGACTGTATGGTTTTTTTTGTATGTATGTTACGCGATTACTCCGCCAATTTAGAATTGTTTTTGATAATTCTTTTTTTAGTTGGTAGGTCTTATCTCATAGGTGGTCCCATAATTTTTTTATCGACATTGATTCAGCGCTTTTTTTTAAATCTATAAAAACATGACAATAAGCATCGAATTCAACGAACATTGTACAGTGCCGATTTTATATATTCAATAATGTGAAAATGTGCGAGCGAGAGAGCTGCAGAGGGTATACAGGACCCTTAAATTACCTTTTTTCACGTGTTGTATAATGTACTATTTTCGTTTAATGTCATCTATCATTGTTAATTCGGAAGGTAGGTTAGGTAATAGTATTTATATATAGTTTGGTGACAAGTCCATATCAGGTAATCTATAATTAGATATGTAAATAACTACATGTCGAGTGTTATCATGACGTACGTAATTAACGATATCCAATAACTGCGGTTTGTCATGCATTATCCATAAAAATGCCATAGAATGGTAATAATAACAAGTATAAATATTTCTATATACACAAGAAAGTCACACAAAACATAATTACATACAATTTCAAATGACCTAAAACTACTTAAAAATAAATATATCCTAAACTAAACTACAAAAACTAATCTACAAATAAACTACAAATTAGCTTGTATTTTGTTTAGTTAATAAAGGCAATTGCCCTACAAAAAAAAACACGAATCTAATAAACTCCTTGGTGCAGTATGTAGGAAAAGTGGCCAGTATGCGGCCCGTGAACGAATTGCCTTTCTATTTTTTTTATCCGCGCGTAGACTCGACAAAGCTAGAATATGATGACTGTTACTACTTACTCACGGGATAAAAACAATGGAAAGGCAATTTGTCCACGGCCCGTGCTAGACCTGCATGTGAGGTGTGAACAAACGCCTAGCCAGTCAACTATATACAAGTATAAATTGTTTTTTCAAACCCCCTGATAAAAGAGCTGATAATCTTCGAAAGGCTGAATAGATTTTCTTACTTTCGCCACAAGTCGACCTACTACGAAAATGGATAATTGTACAATACTGAGTTGTAAGAATACCACAAAATAATAGAGCTGGCCGACAGAATAAACACATTTCTTTTCTCAGTTAAGTACGAAATATTTGACACGCTTTGTTTTCATACAGTTTGGACTGCTTGTGAAGTCTACTTAGTATAAGTCACTGATAACACTCGATCAAATCAACATTCAACAGAATAAGTAAATTAAAATCGGTTCAGAAATTTAGGAGCGACGATGTCACAGACAGATACACACGCAAATTTATAACAACCCACTATTTGCATTGGGGGTTAAAAATATTCATCATAATTCATACATCACATATCATCAGCCAGTAAACGCCCACTGCTGAAAAAAGGCCTCCCTCTTAGAGAGGGGTGTTGCCATAACACCCAGGCTTGACAGGCGGCTTGGGGATCGCAGTATGTTCACCGTGTACTAATAGGATGCTGCTGCCCATCCTTTGGTGGTTCTGATCGCAGTTTTAGGACATACTCGGGGTCCCTATGAATTCATACATAATGCTTACATAAATAACGTTTTGTCCCTATAGCGTGTATGTAAGCAAGGAAGATAGACTAAGAGGAAAGACAATAGCGGAACATTAGAGCGTAGCTCGGAAATATGCCAAAAACGGTATAAACTTAGTTGGCACCGTAATTTGAGCGTGCTATAGGTTGTCTCGAACTTTCGTAAGCGCTGTAGTGAGATAACGTACGAAAGGGTTCTACAAATTACAGTAGCGCTAGTATCGCAGTCAAGTTTCGAAACATTTCAAGAGAAGCGCAACCCATACCAGTAGATGGCGCTTTTATTTATGCTCTTAAAATGTTGCGAAACTTGACTGCGATTCTAGCGCTAGCGCTACGGTAATTTGTAGAACCCTTTCGTACGCTATCTGACTGCAGCGCTTACGGAAGTTCGAGACAACCTATAGCACGCTCAAATTACGGTGCCATCTAAGTTTATACCGTTTTTAGGTAAATTTCCGAGCTACGCTCTAATGTTCCGCTATTGTCTTTCCTCTTAGTCTATCTTCCTTGATGTAAGATAAAACTATTGAACAACGCTCGATGCAATACTAATTTATTTTGTTTGTGTTGTCCCGTAGGAGAGCGGGCAGCGCGAGGTAAAAACAACCGCTGATCCATGCACTTTACTCTCAAGTTTGATGACATTGTACGAAAATCTAGAACTTGTACATGTTTGCACGAATTTGTACGTAAACGCGTGCGTGCGCGCTACAGGTTAAACTATTGTAATTTTGACACATTTTGTATAAACACACGTGAGATGGGATGTATCTACGAGCGTACCGCATTCTGGTTGAATTTCCTCAGAATGTAGTTAAAATTAAAACTATACAGGTTTATGCGGAACGGTGGTACCAAGCCAAAAGGAGGTCATTATACTCATTATTATAAACATTTAATTTTGGAAAAATGCTGGTCAACATTTCGTTTTATGTTTGTTTTATGGAATAGTTGATTATTTCAGAGTTGGTCCCATAGTTTATAGTTGTTCATAATAATAAATAAATAAATATTCGGGACATTTTTGCACACACGGTATCCTGACCCCAAACTAAACAAAGACAAAAAATAATAAAAAATAATAAGGTCTTTGTAATAAGTACAAAGACCGCCTTTCGGCTTAGTACCTTTGTTTCGTGTAACCCTGTAGATACTAGGTACTTGTACGTCAATCCACACAATGTACTTGCTAGATGTATCGCGTTACATACTGTGGTTACACACAAAGGGCGCGTTCTGAATCACGCCAACGACGCCAACAGCGCTAACAAGAACCAACACAGCACAAAAAAATCTATGCCGTGCTGGTTCTCATTATCGCTACAGAGGTCGTTGGCGCTGTTGACGCTGATTGTGAACACGCCCTAAATTATCAAAGTGGGCTAACGCACATGATTTTGGTAAAATGCACTGTTAGAATTAATTATTATAGTTTTAAAAAAATATTTAAAAAACGTCCATATGTTACAGCAAACCAAGGGTCTACTAGTAGCCATTGAAATGTTCTACTACCCTGATGGCTCCATCATCAGATCAGTTCGATGGCACTAACTTATTATATTGTCATCAAGAAACAAAATTATACTTGCAAAACTTTTATTTCGATAAAAAAACGATTAAAAGCTGATAATCGTTAAACAGCTTAACAGATTTTCCCTCTCACTCAAGTCGCGTTTCAAACAAAAAAAACTAAATCAAAATTGGTTCAGCTACAATGCCACAGACAGACACACTCATAAACAAAATAAAGGTATAATAACCTTTTGTTTTCGTCGTGGGTTAGAAAGGTCGCTTCTGCAGGCCTAGCATGGGCTGTGGATAAATTGTCTTTCCACCGTTTTTATCCACGCCTAGACGCGACAAAGCTAGAATTTGGATACGTTTGTCTTTTTCTCGCGGGATAAAAACGGTGGAAAGACAATTAGTCCACGGCCCGTGCTAGGCCTGCTGGTGTTTTCATGTATTCAACTACATATTTTAACAACCCATCTCGTAAATAACACATGTGTTTATACAAAATGTTATTTGCATTATTGACTTGTAATTTAAAGCCACTCGAATTTCACTTGCAATGTCATCAGACAATAAAAGAAGCATGAATGTTTTTGTGTCGGTGATATGTATACATTGTATAACCATATCTATCTATACATGGGTCTCGCTACAGCCTAGCTGAGCCTTATATCTTGGCATTTTAGGCTCTTGCTCAACAGAGCTATCGACTTCAAATACATAGTTTATGAGAAAACTATTCATTGAAGTAGAACTAGATTAGCATTTGGATTAACAATAGGTAGCATAGTCGTACGGCATCATTTTGAAAATTACAGTATCTCATTTCTGTAATATATATAAAGTAGTGTCCACTTTTACTAACTTTTTTGGGAAACACCATCTGGAGATTCTTGTAGCACAATATGTAACTAACCTATAGTATAAGTGTATACAAAGATGGCGGATCGGCAACCAATGACAGCTCATAGTTTAGTCGCTATTTGCTCTGATTGGTCGACAATCGGTCGTGTTTGTTATTTACACTTTTGGACTTCACAAATGTACAACTTTACCATGATAATAATGAATACTTGTAGTTCATATATATCAATAAATTTCAGTTAATTCATGATAATAGTATATCAAAGTAGTTTATCCCCCATTCGATTATTGTATATTAGCTGTTGTAATTGTGTATATGTTAAATGTAATTGCATTTGGCAGTATATTTAATTTTGATATCATTATAGCAGTATTTATTATAAAAATCGCCTGGTAATATCGTAAAGTTGTTTTTTTTCTGCTTTGCAACTTTTGTCTTTGTGTAAATGGGTGCCATGCAGCTATGTGTCTTAAATATGGTATTTAAGGTATGTTTTTGATTGTAGATTGTTCCTAACTTGGTGCGGATATTGAAGAATCTTATACTAGCTGGGTATTCGCCGGAGCACGATGTCAGTGGCGTCTCGGATCCATTCCTACAGGTAACATGGAAATCTCTACTCTATCTTCATTGTGTTATGGCAGAATGTCGCCCGATACCATGTGCTTGTTTGTCCCATATTTCTATGCAGAAATATCTTTAAAGATACTGAACAGAGATCTTGCTATTTTCGCCAATAAAGGAGAAAACATTTAAGAGCAAAGTTTGCAGGTAAAACTTTGAACCCGTATGAAGCCAGGGGATGTTGCCAGTAACTCATAAAAACAATGTTATCTTTCTTTGGTATCTATATTGGAAAATGTTGTTTTATCGCGTACTTTTATTGTTTAGTTATATAGCGATTGTATCCTTGATTTCATCAATATTTTGCCTTACCACATAGCTATCTTATCAGCTATCTGTATTGTTATCCTTCTCAAAACTCCGTACTTCAAATTAGTAAGTCGTAAACATTGATTGAAAATCGCATGGATGTTAGAAAAATCTAGTGTTGAAATTTACCTCAGGGGGTTAGACAAGACCCACCTTCTGTTAGCGCTAACGCCTACGGAAAGATTAAATTGTATGAAAATGACATTGACAATGACATTAGCTTGAGAGATGTTATCTCAAGCTAATGTCATTTTCATACAATTTTATCTTTCTGTAGGCGTTAACGCTAACAGAAAGTGGGTCTTGTCTAACCCCCCAGATCAGACAAATAAGGGAGATATGGTAAAGTGGCGTGGTAGGTGCGAATGCTTCTAAGGATTCAAGCTTAATCAGAATTTATGCTTTAAGTCTAACTCATCCTGCAGACGACTATGCCGCCCTTTTTTATGTGGAATATTAGTTAGTCCCTTGGAGACGATGAAAGTTTCTGTTAGAAAAATAAAATAACATAGATTTTTATTGCTTCCAAAATCATAGTCAAGAATTAAATCCTTAATCTTTCTGGAACTAAAACATTTTCCCCAAAATTTCAGGTGAAAATTCTCCGCCTCCTCCGAATACTGGGCAAAAACGACGCCGAGTCATCTGAGGCCATGAACGACATCCTAGCACAAGTCGCCACCAACACGGAGACCAGCAAAAACGTTGGCAACACCATCCTATACGAGACCGTCCTATCTATAATGGACATCAAGTCTGAAAGCAGCTTGAGAGTGCTAGCAGTCAATATACTGGGGAGATTCCTCTTGAATAATGATAAGAATATCAGATACGTGGCGTTGAATACGCTCCTGAGGACGGTGCACGTTGATACGTCGGCGGTGCAGCGGCATAGAACTACTATATTGGAGTGTTTGAAGGTATGTCATGTAAAAAGCCGTGGTAGGCCATTTGGGAGACCGCTTTACTTGAAAGAGTGAGGTCGCGTATAATTTATTTTTATTTTTTTATTCTACACTGACTCCTGGGTCCGTGCCCTTTGTCAGCTTTTCAAACCCTGGGCCCGTACCAATGAGCTCTTTGGAGTTTATGTACGGATTTTCATACCACTGGCTAATCGGTGAAGGAAAACATCGTAAAGAAACCTGCATACGTACGGAGAAGGAATTCAATGGCACAATTCAATGTGATTCCACCAACCCGCACTGGGCCAGCGTGGTGGATATGGCACAATCACCCTTTCGGGGGTAGGCTAAAAGTCCAGCAGTGGACTGTTAAAAGGCTGATTATGATGATGATGAAGGTATGGCACATAATACATATTAGGACAAGTACAGAAGATTCACTCCGCAACATTTAAATTAGTAGCGACTTGCTACTACACAATGAAGTGCAATTCAGTGCGAACGCTAACTTCCTACAGCTATATTAACCTACAAGTTGCCTCTCTGTCTATCGCGTAACTCTTGTCGCGTTATCTCTGTCTATCCCACGCCAGCGGTTGCGGCAGGCCCGACAAATCTGCTACTCTGACAACACACACGACGAAACTCAATGACGCGGCGCACGCGACTTTCGCTCTGAGCGTACCATGAAGTATCGTAGCGGGCTGGAAGTGGCTCTCGTTTGATTACGTAACTCGCATCGGGCGTTTGTTTAAAGCATAGACAAAGGATAGATATAGACTAATCATCAGCGTATACGTAAATGCGATAGCGATAGTTCGTTATTAGTATTTACGTTCGGTTCATTCCGTTCACTACGGCTTTTACACTCTATTAAACTGCACCGCGCACTAAATCCACTTACAAAGTCATAAACAAAAAACCAAATGAAGTCTTTCTATGGGTCTTTGACAGTTATTTTCTACGACGCCACAATTTGCCTGCCACCTGAAGTGTCAGATCAGTCGATGGCAAACAACACAAACCCTATACGCCAGTAAGGGACAAAATATATAATCTTTATCCTGCTCACTCTCACGAAGTTGTTCATATACGTTGTCTCACTTTCGTAATTATTGTTATTTTAATAGGGAGTCTATACCTATCCTTAGTCGATGGTTTAATGTGAACACACACACACACACACACACATGAATCTACCAATGTGGAATGAGCTACCTTCTACATTGTCCGAGAAGCTACAACATGGGGTTCTTCAAAAGGCGAGTTAATCGAGTCCTAAAGGGTCGGAAACGTATTTGTGATGCCTCTGGTGTTACAAGTATCCATAGGCGACGGTGACTGCTTACCATCAGGCAGCCCGTCTGCTTGTTTGCCACCGATGGCATAAAAAAAAGGTCCATATAATCCACTTCAATTCCATTGTAAGGCTGCGGTAAAACAGGCAAATTTAACCCGGTGAAAGTGAAATTTAATCGCATTTGCTTTCAAAACACCCTGTGGATTTTTCACCTGGTGTTATAGGAGGTTATCAATTCGACACTATGTTTGTGATATATGAAAATGTCAATGCTATCATTGGCAAGGTGGCTGCTTACCATCAGGCAGCCCGTCTGCTTGTTTGCCAGCTATGGCATGAAAAAATAAATATGAATACAGTTTTTATGTTCTTTCCAGGACCCGGACGTATCGATCCGACGGCGCGCTATGGAACTCTCGTTTGCGCTCATCAACGGTCAGAACATCCGCAGCATGATGAAAGAGTTGCTTGCCTTCCTCGAGCGCTCCGACGCGGAGTTCAAGGCGACCTGTTCCAGCGCCATGGTGCTCGCTGCTGAGAGATACGCGCCTTCCAACAAGTGGCACTTAGACACGTTGTTCCGGGTGTTTTTGAAAGTAAGACATTACGCTGGCTCACTATTACAAGGTTCTATGCTATTTTCTTACACATTCTGTTATTTCAATTTAAAAAAAGACGACCACTGCTGAACATAGGCCTCCCCCTTTAACCTCCACACTGAACGACAGCCTGCCTTTTGCATCCACTGCATGCCAGCGACTCTCACAATGTCGTCGGTCCATCTAGTGGGAGGGAGGCCATGATTTTGATGTATCATTCTCTAAACTAAATATGACAGTGTAAAATTGTTGCCATCCTCTTCTGACGTATTAATATGAAAAGAGAAGGTGATAATTTTAGTCCTGTCAGATTAGTTTAGTTTAGTGAATAGTACAACAGAATTGATGCCATTGTCAACATTTTATCGTAGTCGCATGCCGAGCTACGCTTTGGACCGCTAGTCTCTACATCGCGTCTGTCTGTCTGTCTGTATGTCTGTATGGCCGCTAACTCCTCCTAAACCACGCAACGGAATTTGATGCGGTTTTCACCATCAGTTAGATACATTTTCAAGGAAGGTTTATATATATAACTAGCGACCCGCCCGTAAGTTACACTTCGCACGTAAGTTACACCCGTGCTCAGCCGGGTGGGCGGGTCGCTAGTTACGTATAAAGCAGTTGCGACGCATTGATTTTTACGTTGGATACTGCGGCAATCGTAGCTAGACTCAATGCATCTAGCGAGTCCAGACCAAGGTAGAAATCGAGCTGTCCTTAACGTTAATAAATTTGGCTATAGAGACGGCCATTCTCAAATCGATGTTGTTTTTATTTCCAGGCTGGCAACTACTTGCGCGACGACACAGTATCCTCCACAATACAGATAGTGTCGGGCGCGCCGCTCGAGCGGCAGGCGTACGCTGCGATGCGGCTGTGGAGCGCCCTGGAACACGCCGCCGTGTCGGCTGTCGGCACGGAGAAACAACCGCTCGTGCAGGTAAGCGACACTCAACTCACGCGTATGCTCATTCTAAACACTTGTGATATTCCGTGGGAACAAAGCCATCACAAATTACAATTTTCAACCTATGGCAGGCATGGCGCACTCCAGACTTTAGGTGTGTTCGGCCGGCGTCCCTTCCCAAGAGGGTCATAGCAGGGCAATCAGTGGCCGCTCGGCTCGCGCCCGGCCCGCACGCTACGCTAGCCACGTCACGCGTAATTAAGCATCTTTTCTATCAGGGACCTTGACCAATTATTATTTTCAACAGAATCTGCAAATTAGGGCTCCCAAATGAGGTCTCCATGTTTAGTTTAGTTTTTACCTAAATATGCATCGGGATGATCTTGTAATAGGCCTCTTAAACTTATACTTTTGCATGATTGTTATTGGACCAAATTCAGAATAAGCGTTAGTTTTTTTGTGCAGATTAAAATGTCATTCCAATTAAAGTAGAATATAAGTAATAGGTAGGTACTACATAGGCTACATAGCTGGTAAGGGAATACTAATAAGTATTCTGTGTAACACCCCTCTCGAAGAGGGAGGCATGTGTTCAGCAGTGGACATTTACTGGCTGGTGCTGATGATGATTCTGTGTAAATATCAAGAAGACAACCCTAACGTTACACATGTCGCGTCAGGAGAGAGAGCTACCTGATAGAAAGAGGGTGGCCTTCTAGGTGAATATAGCGTGCGGTATCCAGCGCTGTACGAAATGAATTGCTACTTTATTGCCTCGTAGATACAGTCCTTTTTTATTTAAATTTCTTCGCGGAGTGAACACTCTGTGTCTATTATGTCTTCTGTGCCTATGGTTCCAACCAATGACAATATAACCACTTGACTGCTCATCTTTTACCCCGCATGATGTAAAGGTTCTAACATGTCAACCTAAACTATTTCGAGCGGGGCCAATCCTAGGCGCGAATTGAATGAATGACTTTTGATTCTCCAATCACAAGCGGCGAGTCGCGTCGAGTCTCCAATCGGAAGCTGCCCCCCGCGACCGACGTGGCATCATTATGCAAAAATTTTGACTACATGCGCGATCAAGTGGTTATATTATCTTTGGTTCCAACCAAAACACTAGTTAATAGAGTGACATGCAAACTGGCGATGACCACTTACCTTCAGGTGACCCGTAAACGACGATAATAATAATATTAGTTAAAGATTCCGATCCCTGGCTTGCCTTAACCGGCCGTCCGGGGGTGGAGACAATAAGAGCTAAGAACCTAAGCTCCAGGGTGGAAGTGATAAAGGGCATAACACCGCGAGTAGCGTTTAGTGAAAGTGCCGCACACCTCTCGACACCTTAAACCACCCACGCCAATGTTATCCCTCCGGCCCAAATATACGGCAGCGTTAATGGAGAGCCCATTTAGTGGGTGGCAATTCATCACCCGCCACAATATCTTTAAATGAGGCATAATTGGCTGGCCGCTTACCATAGACCAGCTCAACACCACCAAGAATCCATCACAATAGGCTAGTTTTTTTTTTTCATATCCTCTGCTGTACAACCGTCACTATTCCCATTCACATCCCATAATTGTATTTTATATTAAGCCGAGGCTCTTGGTGTTGGCTTCGGTCCCACCAATGCCTATCAAATGTCCGGGCTAGACCCAAGATTAGAAATATAAGATACTACAAAATAACTAAGTACAAACTACTTAGCATCATAAATAAAGAGATCCGTAGACGAACGATTAGCAAGTTGAAGTGGCAGTGGGCAGGGCACATAGCATGCAGAACAGATGGCCGATGGGGCTGAAAGGTTCTGGAATGGAGTCCACGGACCGGTAAGCGCAGCGTAGGACGTCCACCCACAAGATTGACAGACGACCTAAAAGAGACCGCAGGAAAACGCTGGATGCAGACCGCTTCCTCCGGCCCTTTTGGAGATCGGTGGGAGAGGCCAATGTCCAGCAGTGGACGTCCTACGGCTGAAATGATGATGATGATGAACTACTTAGCCCATTTTACAAAAAAAACAGTTGCATTACTCTTAGACTGTTGAAGGTCTAAACATAATCCAAATGCACAAGCTCTGTACCAGTTGGCAGAATGGGCAACACTGAAAGGCAATGTTTATGTTGCCATCAATATATTTAGTTTTATTAAATGAGTCGCATGTGATTTCAGGTGGCAGCGTGGACGATCGGCGAGTACGGAGACCTGCTAGTGTCGGAAGCCAGCAACGCTATATCGATGGTAGATGAGGACGGTGTTGGTAAGTTATCTGTACTGAGTTACGCAGAAAGGGTATCATCATCATAATCAGCATTTTTAACAGTCCACTGCTGGGTTTTTTAGCCTTCCCCCGAAAGCCCCCCGTTTTTCCCTCTGCATTCCCGCGTTGAATTGCCAAAGATAAATAAATAAGATATCTGGAGCCTAAACTCAAAAAAAACACTGAAATGTCACCTGTCAATGTCCTAAAAAGCCGAAGGAGCTGAAGTTATGCAGCTCGGAGTGATTCATGAATAGAAACAAGTTACACTAATCAGACAGAAGCAGCAGTTGGGTATATGGAGACGCCATGATGTGTTATTTGTGATTCCAGACGATTTCGTCCGTCCAAGCGAGGAGTACGTGATCGACGTGTACCAGAAGCTCCTGTGGTGCACTCAGCTGTCCATCACCACCAAGGAATACCTGCTGCTGTCGCTCGCCAAGCTGTCCACCCGGTTCACCACGCAGCCCAGCCAAGAGTAAGTCTCATTCATACAATATATATAGGGTCATCATAATCAGCCTTTTAACAGTCCACTGCTGGACTTTTAGCCTACCCCCGAAAAGGTGATTGGGCCATATCCACCACGATGGCCCAGTGCGGATTAGTGGATTCACATACGCCATTGAATTCCTTCTCCGTACATTTGCAGGTAGGTGTATATGAAAATCCGTACATAAGCTCCAAAGAGCTCATTGGTACGGGCTCGGGGTTTGAACCCGCGACCTCACGCTTTGAAGTCTAACGGTCTCCCAAATGGCTACCACGGCTCAATATATAGGGTCTAAGGTTTACTAACGCAAAACCTCATAACCACTTGACTGCTCATCCTTTACCCCGCCGTAAGCCAAAGGTTCTAAATTTGCAACCTAAACTATTTCGAGCAGCCCAATCCTAGGCGCGAATTGAATGAATGACTTTTGTGTCTCCAATCACAAGCGTCGAGTGGCGTCGAGTCTCCAATCACAAGCTGCCCCCCGCGACCAACGTGGCTGAATTTTGCAAAAGGGAATTTTGACTACATGCGCGATGACGTGATCAAGTACAGAAATACAGAAATGTTTATTTTGCGATAATGAAATTTAGAGATAAACAAAATGATCCAAATACAAGTAGGTACATTATCACAAAATAAAATAAATAAATAAATAAATAATAAATATTCGGGACATTTTTGCACACACGGTCATCTGACCCCAAACTAAGCAAAGCTTGTGATATGGCTGCCAGAGACTGATATATATACATATATAGGTTTAAATACATACTTAAATAGATATTAACACCCAGATATAGAACAAACACAAATGTTCATCACACAAATGTTTGTCCTAGGTGGGAATCGAACCCACGCCCCCAAGCTCAGAAGGCAGGTTCACTACCAACTCGACCAACGGGCTATCTAAACCGGCCCCAACTCAGCATGTTGCTGGTTGGTGTGGTTATATTATCTTTGGGAATATGGCAACGACCCTTTCTAAGAGGGATGCCATGCAAAGTTGACGACATAACTTTGTGAAGCGTCTAGCAAATTATATTCCATGTTTGATCTAGCATTACCTCTTTACAAAGTAATGTCGCCAACTTAATTTTTTTTTCTGTTATGAGGTGTATGGGATATCATTTGCTAGCGCTTTAGAAAGTTATGTCGCCAAATTTTATGAGCTGTCAAAAAGCGATTAACATAATGAACAGACGAATATTATTAACTAGCTGTTGTCCGCAACTTTGTACTCTGTTTTGTCCTACTTATTCGGCCGTTTCGGTTGAAATCTTAGCGGACCTCTACACCCCATAGTGAATCTACTTGCCAAATTTCAGCTTTTAATGAATTTCGCTTTTATTTATAGATTGATATATATAAAAGAGAAATTATTATTCACCTACTCACTCATTACGAAATCTCGAAAACTACTTGACCTACGAAGCTGAAATTTGGCAGGTAGATTCCTTATGGGGTGTGTTGTGGGGATAAGTCAAGTTTATTGGATTAAGATTTATTGGATAATTCACTTTTCTATTATTTTTAGCAAAATCCGAGGGATCATCGACACATTTGGGTCCCACATCCACATCGAGCTACAACAAAGAGGGGTCGAGCTATCGCAACTTTACAGGTGAGTGACAGCTATTTCAATACGAAAACGTGAATTCAAAAACCACAGTCACAGAGCACGTTTATTTGATTGTTGATTATTTTAGTGCGGTGATGGTGAGGTTAGGGTTGCCATATCATAAATATATAAAATAGAATATTTCAATAAAAGACTAGACAATTTAGTATGTTGGTTAATTTTTTAAATAATATTTTTGTTATATGTTTAAGGAGACGTTATATAAGATTTACTCTTATTACACCCTCCATGCTAAAAAAGCCAAACAAATTACAAAGGTCTAAAAGTCCGGACAAATCTGGTCGAATGGTAAACCTAGTCAAGGTCCACAAGTGAAGTTGAGGCAGCATACAAGCGGTTGTGGAAAAGTCCACATTGTCTCCAAAAAAGCCGGTTGGAAGCGGCCTGCATCCAGCGTTTCCCTGCGGCCTCTTTAAGGTCGTCTGTCCATCTTGTGGGTGGGCGTCCTACGCTGCGCTTACTGGTCCGTGGTCTCCATTCCAGAACCTTTCAGCCCCATTGGCCATCTGTTGTGCGTGATAATCTGCACTTGTTGTATAATCAAGTATTATGTTTGGCAGGCAGTACGCGCACCTGCGGCCCGCGCTGTTGGAGCGCATGCCGGCGATGGAGGCCGCCGCCGGCGTCGAGCGCGACGACTCCGACACGGAGCCAGAGCACGACGCGCCCGCGGAACCCACGCACGAACAGGTCACTGTAAGCACTGCACTGCACCTGCACTCACACTGCTCAATAACCTTTTGTCATGACCCAGGAAACTGCACCTACTCTCACACTGCTCGATAACCTTTTGTCATGTTTTTGTTATAAATAATAGGCTTGCGTTTGACCACCATCACGCCTGATGTTAAGCGATGATGCGGTCTACGTTGGAGCACGCTTGCCTAGAAGGAACCGATTCACTCGTGATTTGAAGACGCCCAGATTGTAACCATCGCGGAACACCCATTCAGGCAGCGAATTCCACAGACTAGCAGTTCGCATAATAAATGTGGAATTAAAGCGCTTCTTTTGATCCAAGAAAACAAAGTCTAGCGCTCCGGGAGTTGTCCTGCAATGACGTCACTGTCCAGTTGCCACTTTATTGTAACAAACACAGATATCGGGAAACAAATTAATTATACCTAACGCATTACCATCTGAGTCGTCAGGTCATAAATCATTGCTCATCTCATCTCGCTCGCACCCACATGTCATATCTGTCTATCTCGCTCGCACTTACAGGTCTTATGGTATGACGTTTATTGCTCGACGACTCATTTGGTAACATGGTGTATAATAATCTATTAAATAAAACACAAAAAGCATTTCAATTGTCATTTGGTTTGTCCGCCTAAGCAAAGCAATTCAAGTTAAGTACGAATTGAATATATTAAACACAATAAAGTTATATGATTATTTACGGGATATTTACCGTGGTAAGGTTGTGGAATGAGCTCCCAATATTTCGGCGCAGTTACATGCACCATGTTCACGGGAAGACAACCTTACCACGGTAAATATCCCGTAAATAATCATATGACTTTAGTGAACAACCGTGATAGTTTAAAACAGTGTTTTATTAAACACAATATTTATCAAAACCACATTGATTTATTGTATTCCCACGGGTAATATACGGAAATTGGGGAGTTATAATTTCACGCCTCTGTTAACACAGAGAGTCCGCCTTTGTTTCGTGTATTATCATCTCTCTCGAACTTGTTGTAAGTTACATATTCTGCTCTTGCTTATGCACGTGTACGTGTATCCATGACATTGATGACATCGTTGCGGGACGCCGGCGTGACATTTTTCTCGGAGCGCTATTCCTGGCGGAGTATATTATTATACCATGCCTTTTGTTTAGTGGCACATGGTAAAGTGGGGTTATATAAAGGGCTCTGATATCCCCGACCGACCGAATCTATTTGTGGTGTGAAACCCTCACACAATGTCACACTTGATGGAGTGTGCAGTGTCCTACAACTTACACACTATACTCCGTTTATTAATCTTAGATATTTTATTTAAACAAAGGGGTTACCAGTTCAAAAAATATTTTTCTTAATGGTAGTTTACAATATTTGACCAAAAATATGTTTTTCTAGTCGTAATATGAACAATTATAAAATAAAAATCGTTTTCTACTATTTATTTTAACGTAATATCTGTTCTACACAATGTTATGATTAAAAAAAAAACAATTTTGATAGAAAATATTTTATTATACTGGTAGGACAGAGGTTCTAAACACTTCTGGCCAACGTTTGATTTGACCTCTATTTCCTCTAAAATAATAGTCAACGCCTCTATAATCAACGCCATCTATTTACAATCTTTAAATAATGTTATTCATTATTTTTTTTAACTATCAGAATATCCCCCACTGTACCGCGCGAGAGCAAACCCGAGGAAAATAGAGAGTAAAATATTTTTCATAAGTGAAAAATGTTTTGAACAACTTGCATGTCACTTTGACAGTGACATTTCTTTGTTTACATAAAATATCTAAGATTTGTGAACGGAGTAACAATCTGGGTGTCTTCAAATCGAGACTGAATCGGTTTCTTCTAGGCAAGCGAGCTCCATCGTAGACCGCACCATTAGGCGAGCTGGCGGCCAAGCGCAAGCCTGAATATATATTTAAAGAAAAAAACAGAATGGAAAAAAAAGAACTGCTCGTTGACAGACGTGTGTTTCCCAGGACGCCCTGCTGGACCTGATCATCGGCTCGGAGTCGCTGACAAACGGCGACCTCGACCACAAACCTGCGCCCGCGCCTACCAACAACAACACTACCACTAATGTTAGTCACTTATTTATGCACTATATTATTATTCTTTCCTGTGAAAAATCTTTTGCCAGGCATTATGACAGAACTTTGCTTGCATATTCTTATTTATGTCAACGCGTCGAACTCCGCATCCAAGCAACTTGGACCTTACCTTTTTGGGTTAGGTCTCAAACTTCTTTGTCCGCATCACAGTTGCTAACTGAGTTCGAATGTTGGACGTTTCGTTTATATGGCTGCAACTGGCTACAACAGAGTTCTTACAAAAATGCCTTGACAACCGTTCTAATTTAAACAAAAAACAAATCTTTTTTTGTGGTAACCCTAGTTACAAGTAAAGATAGTTTTGGCGCCAACGTGACGTTTGTGCTTGTGTAGCGGCACCGAGATACAATAAATATAGTCACAATCGTGCCAAAAATATCGCAAATAGTTCTAAATACTAGCAACCCTCATCTGAGGAAGATGATTGGATGAAATTCTTTCACTGACGTGTTTTCCACAGTATTGTCAGAATAAAAAATAAATGTTTACATTTCAAGACTTTTTTGCCAAGCTGTATGTTAATATTACGACTGAAGGACTTTGTATCCATGGCCATAAAAAAATACATAAAGCGAATGTTTGAATGGGCAGGATATACTAGACCTGCTGAGCGGGCTCGACCTGACCCCCACGGCGCCGGCCTCCTTCCCCGCAGCGGAGACGATGAACAACAACCTGCCGCCCGCGGCCGCGCCCGCCTCCTTGCTGCTCGATGGATTATTTGCGCCCGCTCTCACTGCGCCCGCGCCTCTACAACAAGGTAAGCTCTAAAATATCTTAAAACTAAAACAATAAATGATACAACGAATTGATCGATTTAATCGAACGATTGACAGTTGATTGATAGAAATAACTATTGTTCACAACATGTTTAGAAATTTTAATTTAGTATTTTTTTCTTATACATTCAGATGAAATTGGTACTAGGTATTGGTAATAGGTACTTGTATACAGGTCCTCACGATACAGGTTGCCTAGTGTGAGGATCGTTCGATGACTCAATCAAGGGCACAAAATCTCTGTATAAACTTATTTTCAAGGCCAGAGTGAATGGGTATCTTCTATGTCTGCGTACTTAATCTTCGACCAAATTGTCGCTTACCAAATTGGTGGTCAAAAGCGGACTTAACCGCGATAAAAAAAAAAACGCACGAAACAATGACTATATAACCACTTGACTGCTCATCCTTTACCCCGCCGTAAGCAAAGTTACACTTTTTCAGCTAGACCTTTTTCGAGCGAGCCAATCCTAGGTGCAAATTGGATGAATGACTTTTGAGTCTCCAATCATACGCCATACGATACACGCCATATACGTGACATACGCCACAAAATGTTGTTGGATCGATATTCGTCTATCAGACAAAGCTACTACACCAACCGATCGATGGCATAAAACTACGATCGATTAATTGTTGTAATTCACATAACATGGTACTTAGATATAGTATAAAACCTGTCTGTTGTCAGATATGCCATCAGTGACCGCTCTGGATAAGAACAGATTCACATAACATGGTACTTAGATATAATATAAAACCTGTCTGTTGTCAGATATGCCATCAGTGACCGCTCTGTATAAGATCACATAACATGGTACTTAGATATAATATAAAACCTGTCTGTTGTCAGATATGCCATCAGTGACCGCTCTGTATAAGATCACATAACATGGTACTTAGATATAATATAAAACCTGTCTGTTGTCAGATATGCCATCAGTGACCGCTCTGGATAAGATCACATAACATGGTACTTAGATATAATATAAAACCTGTCTGTTGTCAGATATGCCATCAGTGACCGCTCTGTATAAGATCACATAACATGGTACTTAGATATAATATAAAACCTGTCTGTTGTCAGATATGCCATCAGTGACCGCTCTGTATAAGATCACATAACATGGTACTTAGATATAATATAAAACCTGTCTGTTGTCAGATATGCCATCAGTGACCGCTCTGGATAAGAACAGATTCACATAACATGGTACTTAGATGTAGTATAAAACCTGTCTGTTGTCAGATATGCCATCAGTGACCGCTCTGGATAAGAACGGCTTCACATAACATGGTACTTAGATATAGTATAAAACCTGTCTGTTGTCAGATATGCCATCAGTGACCGCTCTGGATAAGAACGGCTTCACATAACATGGTACTTAGATATAGTATAAAACCTGTCTGTTGTCAGATATGCCATCAGTGACCGCTCTGGATAAGAACAGATTCACATAACATGGTACTTAGATATAGTATAAAACCTGTCTGTTGTCAGATATGCCATCAGTGACCGCTCTGGATATGAACGGCTTCACATAACATGGTACTTAGATATAGTATAAAACCTGTCTGTTGTCAGATATGCCATCAGTGACCGCTCTGGATAAGAACAGATTCACATAACATGGTACTTAGATATAGTATAAAACCTGTCTGTTGTCAGATATGCCATCAGTGACCGCTCTGGATAAGAACAGATTCACATAACATGGTGCTTAGATATAGTATAAAACCTGTCTGTTGTCAGATATGCCATCAGTGACCGCTCTGGATAAGAACAGATTCACATAACATGGTGCTTAGATATAGTATAAAACCTGTCTGTTGTCAGATATGCCATCAGTGACCGCTCTGGATAAGAACAGATTCACATAACATGGTACTTAGATATAATATAAAACCTGTGTGTTATCAGATATGCCATCAGTGACCGCTCTGTATAAGAACAGATTCACATAACATGGTACTTAGATATAATATAAAACCTGTGTGTTATCAGATATGCCATCAGTGACCGCTCTGGATAAGAACGGCGTCCGCGTGGTATTCAACATCGCGCGCGGCGGCGAGTCTGTCACGCTGACCATGCGAGCCACCAGCGACCGCCACCTCACTGACTTCCTCTTTCAGTGCGCAGTGCCCAGAGTGAGTACTCACTATTTTTTTTGTTTGGGTTTTTGGTCTGGCAGAGGCCTTTTAACCATGTCTTTATTTAAAACTAGCAACGCACCTCGGCTTCGCACGGGTGTAAATTTTATTTTTTTGCACTTTGGGTTAGATTATTGAAGTTTTAGTAAGGATCCCTAATTTTTTTGAAAATAAAATATTGCCTGTTTCCCGGGGATAGTGTAGCTTCCCAACAGTGGATTTTTTTTTCAAATCGGCTCGGTAGTTTCGGAGCCTATTCAATGCAAACAAACAATCAAATCTTTCCTCTTTATAATATTAGTATAGATAGTCACAGTCAGAGTCAAGCGAAGTAAGTCACGGCCATGTCAAACTCATGCCCCTGTAAAGTGGTGGAGGCTTTACGAGAGACTTACGAAAAGACACGTGCGCCTCGTTAATCACTGCCCACACTCGAGCACGTTCACGAGCACTTAACAAATAATAATCCACCATTATTACACATTAAGACTGGTAAATACACAAGTTTAGGAATATAATACAACGAACCGACTTGCTTTTTTCACGTTAGCGTCAAAACTCCAGTGGGGTTAGACGAGATCCACTTTCTGTTAACGCCTACGGAAAGATTAAATTCTATGAAAATGACATTGACAATGACATTAGCTTGAGAGATGTTATCTCAAGCTAATGTCATTTCATCTTTCCGCAGGCGTTAACGCTAACAGAAAGTGGGTCTAACCCCTAGTATTCACTACACTAACTACAAATACAGATTATGTATCATAATAATACATTACGAAAAACAGTTGCTGCGCTAACCATCAAACTGGATTTAAACACCCGTACCTTGATGTTAAGGTGCTTGCAGACGATGTGTAGTAGAAGTAACAAGTAGCAAGTAGAAGTAGGCGTTCAAACGATAAGTAGTCACTCGCGCAGTGTATGAACGAGCACGAGTGTTCGAGACGAACGATGTGCAGTGAGCGTAACGTGAGTAGCGCTGGGAAAAGAAGCTTCACTTGGCGCCAAGTAGCAGCGCGAAGTACCCACTTGGCACCAAGTGTCGCTATGCACACCGATGCGTATACGCATCGTCGCATTTCATCATCAGCCAGAAGACGTCCACTGCTGAACATAGGCCTCCCCCTTTAACCTCCACACTGAACGGCCTGCCTTTTGCATCCACTGGATGCCAGCGACTCTCACAATGTCGTCGGTCCATCTAGTGGGAGGCCTCCCTACGCTGCGTCTTCCGGTTCGTGGCCTCCACTCCAGAACCTTTCTTTCCGTCGTAATCGTCATCGTCGCATTTATCTATACTAATATTATACAGAGGAAAGATTTGATTGTTTGTTTGTTTGTTTGCATTGAATAGGCTCCGAAACTACTGAACAGATTTGAAAAATTCTTTCACTGATGGGAAGCTACACTATCCCCGAGTGACATAGGCTATAATCTATACCCGTGCGAAGCTGGGACGGACCCCTAGTTTGTAATAAATTAAACATTAGGAGACATGCCTATTGAATTGATCTGTGATTCTGGTTAAGTGCGTGATGTAAACATTGTCATCTAATGGCGATAAGTTTGTAAAATTATGTTCGAATATGTTTCAGACTCTGCAACTGGACATGATGTCACCGTCCGGCACCACGCTGCCTCCGCAGGGAGAAATCACGCAAGTTCTCAAAATCAACAATCCCTCCAGAGTGAGTAACTATCATAAATATTTACTACTCGTATAACAATTTAACAAAAATATGTATAAAAAAACTAACATTTGCAAGCTGTAACAGGCAAGGACATGAGATACGTCTCCATTCTTACGACCATGTATGCTACTTTATATGTATGTGTACCAGGGTTGCCATAAAAAAAAATTGCCAAGTCGGGATTTTGGAACTTTTTGAGTGAAAAAAGCGGGATTCTGGCGTCGAAAACGGGACATAGTAAAAAAACGTATATAATCAGTAAATATTTATCTTTTTATTTGAGTCCAAATTATGTTTACGTGACAATAGATAGCGAAAATAGCCATAGAGAATATATTTTAATAAAAATATGATATTTTAAATATGATTTACCCTTTCGTTAAATAGTTGAGTCTCAGCGCTATCTCACTACGCGCCGGGCGGGCGGCCAGTCCACACTTTTCTGTGCCACCCGTCCGCGCTTCCTCAGCACGCTGCACGCATGGTCGAGTTATCCTCTAAAAGCGGGACTGAACCTGTCCCACGCGGGAATTTTAATTTTGATTTAAAAATCGGGACGTCAAGCCAAAATCGGCACGTCTGGCAACGCTGATGTGTACCTACCACGTCTGACAAATAAATATTTTGAATTTGAAAGTGGTTTACTACTTAGGACAAAGTACACCAAAATTTAACATGATGATTATTTCTTTAACTGACATTATACTTATGGAAGAGTTGTCAAAAACAGTTGATTAAACCATTTAACCGTCAGCTCCAGTTAGGATTACCACATAAAAAAAAAAACTGAAAAAACCCAGACGAAATTTCCGGACATTTCCTTTAAAGTTCATATTTCGCAGCATAATGAAGAGGTGTGTTTTTTAATTTCACTTCTTGAATTCCGGACCTTTTGGAATTTCCCCGCATTTCGGATAAAAGCCTAAATTCCCGGACATGTCCGGATTCCGGACTTATAGCAACCCTAGCTACAATTGATCCACCCGCAAGCTTACTAGTTTCTGTGCCAATCATATTTCTTCGTTCTGTGACTTCTAATTCGTTGATTTCTACCCGCAGACCCCGCTAAGGCTTCGGATACGAGTATCATACAACGTGGACGGCTCGCCCGTGCTGGAACAGTCTGAAGTGAACAGCTTTCCACCGGACCTGTTCAACTGACGAGGGGCCACCTCTCTGGGCTACTGCCTCTAGCCACCAAGATAAGAGTTGTTGGACTGCTGACCGATGGATAGACCACTGATGGACAAACATGCCACTGGTGGTTAGACTGACTGATGGACAGCCCACTAGTGACAACCAGGCAGATGCCGAATTAACCATAAGGCAGAACTGAAAAACAACGCCTTTCAAAACAATAACGTAAAAGCAATCTACCCTCCAACAACCGTTCAAAAACGGTTACTGGAATTGGTTATCAATAAACTCCCAAAGATTGCTTTAACCAAAATTGGTATGGATTGCAACATCATCAAAGCAAAATCAACCTGGCACGAAGGCGACAGATTTTATGTATTTTTAAAATTCAAACGAAAACCTGCTGCTAAGCGATAAGCTACACATTCACCTAGCCTACATCAGCCAGATGACGTCCACTACTGAACATAGGCCTCCTTAGATTTTCATATTGAACGACAGCCTGCCATCTACATCCACTGGATGCCCGCGACTCTCACGATGTTGTCAGTCTATCTAGCAATAGGCCTACCTACGCTGCGTCCTCCGGTTACCGGTTCTTCAAGCGATTTGGCCTGCCATTGCCACTTCAAATTGCAAATCTTAGCTGCAATGGTGACTGGTTCTTTAGTAAATATCCTTCGTTTCGGGTTCTATCGCGCAAAGAAACTCCGAGCATAGCTCTCTCATTGCCCAAAATGTGACTTAAGTTTTTCCAAAAGGCCACCCGTTAAAGACCATGTCTCAGTATCATATGTCACATACTGGTTAAAGACCCGGTAGCCTACACCTTAAATGATAGATGATGATATTAATTCGGCCTTGCCGTCTGGTAAAATGTGGCCTTCCAGACAGCCTTAAATCACTGCTTTTTCAACAAACAATATACAAAAAACGGCAAGAGAAATAAGTGAAAAACTGTTGAAAACCCTCCGTCTAAAAGTCTAGCATCTGTCCTAGTATTCATAATTTCTACCATTCTACATAACCAATGATTGCTGAAAAGTCTAGACGTCTTAAAGAGAACCAGTTCATCAGTCAGTCTGCCCATCATAAACAACGGACATCCAAATGTGGTCTGAAGTAAAAAACAGTGGTCGATATTAGGTTTCGGTCGGTAAACGGATGATGGATTCGTATATCTTTCAATCGCAGTGTAAAGTGAAGTGCAGTTAAAGTTTGTTATGGATTGCTTATTCATAGTTTAACATTAACAGATAAAATGCTTAGGAACTCGATACATTTGTTTAAACAGAGCTGGAAATATAACTACTGTAAACTTTTACGCTATATGCAATAAACCTTATTTATTCTGATGTTGGGGAACTATTTCTAAGGCCTTCCACAGCGACACGTTTGAAGTTGGTTTTCAATACAAAAAGATATGTTAATCTTCAAATGGTTGAACAGATTTTCTTGAATTTCGATCAAGTCACCTTTCAAACAATACAAAATCAAAATCGGTTCAGCCGTTTAGGTGCAATGACGCCACGAACAGATATACATAAAAAATCGCTACACAGCTTAACGCAAACTTATAGCAACACCAATGAACAAAGAAAATTATATGAGATCAGATGATGAGTCCACATAATCGGACGACAAGGGGGGTTAGAATAGAGCCACTTTCTGTTAGCGTTAACGCCTACGGAAAGATGAAATTGTATGAAAATGACATTGACAATGACATTAGCTTGAGAGATGTTCTCTCAAGCTAATGTCATTTTCATACAATTTCATCTTTCCGTAGGCGTTAACGCTAACAGAAAGTGGCTCTTGTCTAACCCCCAAGGTCTGCTCGGTGAGTTCTAAAGGCGTCAAGCCTGATTTAGGCCTGATGCGTTCGCACCTGCCACGCCACCTTACCATATAATTGTTTGTCTGATCTGGGGGTTAGACAAGACCCACATTCTGTTAGCGTTAACGCCTACGGAAAGATGAAATGGTATGAAAATGACATTAGCTTGAGAGAACATCTCTCAACCTAATGTCATTGTCAATGTCATTTTCATACAAATTCATCTTTCCGTTGGCGTTAACGCTGACAGAAAGTGGGTCTTGTCACTTGTCTAACCCCCCTGAGGCACAGACAATCTTTTGGGCACTGTGTTAGTAAAATCATAACTCGTTGCTATTTTGAGAAGGCGTCACTATGCGAACAGAATATAGGAACTAACCATCCTCGGTAGCGCGGAACCCGGAGACTAGTTTCAACGTGTCGTGCGATACGTGGAGGCAATGTTTGTCGCTAAGACTGACTACAGTCTCTTGAAAGTTAACTCTGCTATTTATGTATTCTAGAGATTTGTAAACATTCCACTGTGTTATAGATAAGCGTCAAAAACTAGGTTAGTCTGATGGAGTACGGCCCGAGAGTTTGAAGCTTATTGCCTTGATAAATAAATGGAAAGCTTACCTCAAATGTCATTGAACTTTGTAAGGGTGGCAAAATGCTTTAGTGGATTTTTTACTCCCATGGTCGAGATGAGTCAGTATTAATAACAATCTCAGTAATACGTTACTCAGTTTGATTGACTTCTTGTATATATACCCTTCACTGGGTTAGGTTCATAATGTACACTGCAAAATGTACACAAGGTTCAAAATAAGCATTTCTCAGTTGGTGCACAAACTTCCCACAGTGTGCATTTCTCAAAAAGAAAACTCATAATGGACACTTTTCAAAATGCTTATTTCACTACTATGCACTTTTATAACTAAACTTGGTAAGAGAAATGGTATATATATATATATTTTTTTTATTAGACAAAACTTAACAAAACTATCTATCTACACTCATAACTGGATAGGGCTCTTCTCACAACCTAAACAAATCGTAAGGTAAAGCAAAAGGTTTTGTTTCTTATATACAAATTAGAAAAAAGTGGGGTTTCCCCGTGCACCCACATTTTGATAAGTGCTCATTTTGAGACTTTAAAAAAATGCTCACATTGAGGAATGCTCGTTGTGAGAAATGCTCATTGTGAGAAGTGCACCAACTGAGAAATGCTCATTTTGAACCTCGTGCAAATATTGCAATGTGTACATTTTTGACCTAACCCATTTTACAGCTTGAAGTTTGAAATTAAGATATTGTAATAAACATGTCTTTTTCTTTCCCCAGCTTTCCCTAAACTTATTTTCAATTGGATACCAATCCTTTAAGCTTTTAGCATAAGTGATATTTTGAACTCATTAACATTCCCGAATTTATAATGCCGTCGAAATTCTATATTTTTCGTCTTGAATTTAGTAAATTTACGTATTTAAAAATTCTCGCTCGCGATTTTTGTAAATATCTTGAGATTGTACCATACTATGTTGTTAAATGAACTGGAGGGCTGGAACGGAATGTACTTAATAAAATTATACATAAAATAGATACACTGTTAATATAATTTTCGTGTGATAAAGCACTTAGAAAGAGAAATTAACTATGGACATGTGTAAAAAAAATTAGTCATTCATTTAAAATGTACGCTGTTGAGCAAAAATACATGTATTTTTAAATAACATTTACGATCAGACAACATATCGAGACGACTTGTGTCGATCTCCACAAATGATGAAATTATTTTTGTATATTTTTGCTCTTCAGTATTTTGCTATTTTATATATTTTGGAAATTAGATATTTGTGAATCTAGATTGTAGACTTATTCATTAATATTATGCATTTTGTAAAGAATAGTTATGAGATTTGTTATTCGCTTCAAATGCTAGTTAAAATGTTATTTAGTATGTTCCTTTGAATTAAGGATTTTATATTATCTGGTGATGTAAATAAGACATCTATTATACAATTTTAGGTATTAACATATAAACACCCTTGCGATTATGTATTGGGGATTTTTAACACTAGAACCCGGTGAAGTTGATTTTTATACTTATTTTAATAACTTCATCTGCTTTGATTAGTTAGTTATCTTTATTTTAATCTTATTTATGTTTAGATAGTACTAACCAAGCACATAAACATTTCATTAAGTATTTTTAGCAGATAGAAATGAACACGAAATTGAACATGTATGCTCATGCTAGTTTTGTGGAAGAATCATGAAATGAAAATTAGAATTTCAATGCTACGGTCTGAATCCGTTAGAAAAGCACATTGGGAATAGTTCGCTTTAACATAGGCACCTGCCTATAACCACAGACAATGGACTTAAGTTGGAAAGGAAGAGAGACAGGAGAATAAAAACTGCGCAAG
This sequence comes from Agriopis marginaria, assembly GCA_932305915.1. Classification (NCBI taxonomy): domain Eukaryota; kingdom Metazoa; phylum Arthropoda; class Insecta; order Lepidoptera; family Geometridae; genus Agriopis; species Agriopis marginaria. The sequence goes on from OW029919.1 coordinate 3,397,570, forward strand.
TTAGAGCGAGACAGAGTCCGTTGACTAAGTCCGTCATCTGAGGTGACTTATCAATGTCATAATTTTTTTTTTTAAGTTTTCAGTGTATAAAGAGCTTTGCATAAGATCTACATATTGTATATCGTAATTTGGTGCTTCGTTTATGTATCTGATTAATAGAAGGCCCTCCACAACCTGAGATGTTATGGTTTTGTGTAAACTAAAGCTATGTGAAAGATGTACATAATGATTTTATGTAAATTGGTTAATAAATATTTGAGAATGTTTATATAATCAAAGCCATTGGTTTTATTTTATTGATACCTACTACTTCACGCCTACACTCATAGGTTCTATTTTCTTTAATTTTTTGGTCTGTACCTACACAACACTTTTCTTAAGCCTGTATATACGGCGATAATTATTCTATACTCCGTTCACAAATCTTAGATATAAATATCTGGGACATTTTTGCACACACGGTCATCTGACCCCAAACTAAGCAAAGCTTGTAATATGGTTGCCAGAAACTGATATACGTACATATATATTTTTAAATACATACTTAAATAGTTATTAACACCCAGACATAGAACAAACACAAATGTTCATCACACAAATGTTTGTCCTAGATGGGAATCGAACCCACGCCCCCAAGCACAGAAGATAGGTTCACTACCAACTGAGCCACCGGGACAGTCCGGGTTTTATGTAAACAAAGAAATGTCACGAAAAGTCACTGTCAAAGTGACATGCCAGTTGCTCAAAACATTTTTCACTAATGAAAAATATTTTACTCTCTATTTTCCTCGGCTTGGCTCTCGCGGTACAGTGGGGGATGTTCTGATAGTTCAAAAAATTCATAAAAAACATTATTAAAAGATTAATAGATTTTATAGAGGCGTTGACTATTATGATAGAGGAAATAGAGGGAAAATCAAACGTTGGGCAAAAATGTTTAGAACCCCTACTGTCCTACCAGTATATTAATATATTTTCTATCAAAAATTGTATAGAACAGATATTACGTTAAAATCAATAGTTAAAAAGTATTTTTATTTGTTTATATTACGACTAGAAAAACATAATAAAATACTTTTTTGGTCAAATATTGTAAACTACCATTATGAAAGTTATTTTTTGCACTGGTAACCCTTTTGTTTACATAAAATATCTAAGATTAATAAACGTTTATAGAAAATACGAAACGTACCATCTAGACTATTTAAAATTGTCTATTATTGACTATACTGGCGTTTTTCTAGCTCAACACATAATCATTGCCATTCAGCGTGGTAATGCCGCCAGCATGCTGGGTACGCTGCCAACTGATAGTGCGCTTGAGCATTTGGATTGTCTTTAGACCTTTAACTGTCTATGGGCAGTATAACTGTTTTTGTAGTGTTAGTATTAGCTTGTATTTTGTTTAGTTAATAAAGGAAATTGCTATAAAAAAAAGAATTGTAAATTACATTATTGTAAGGACTGGTAGAAAAAGAAGATAATAAACCCAAAGTAGCATATATGCTTGGTCATGCCAACATTAGACGGTAACCTGCGGCCTTATTACAGAAGTTTGATCGTGATCGAGATTGCATGCCTTCCCGTTCGCATCTATTTACTCTAACCACGTGCGTAAGTGAGATGGCACGCGATCACGATCACGATCCGAATCATCCATAATAAGGCATTCCCTACTTGCCTGTGCTTACTTGTCTGTGCGTAGGTTTCTCGCTTGTATTTATACTTTGTTTGTGTTACTAATTTTAAAATGAATTACAGTATAATCTCACTAATCCGGCACCCTCCCCCGGAGAAAAAACATAATAAATAAAATACCTATAGCATACATGTTCATATACCTATATAATAGCAATGCATACGTGTTGATCAAGAACACAAATATGTACATACTACATATAGCATTTCATAAAGAGAACATAATGTATATTATTATGTTCTCTTTATGAAATGCTATATGTAGTTATTATGTATTTTATATATTATGTTTTTTCGCTATAATCCAGTAATCCGAACATTCCAATAATCCGGCACCCTCTGGTTTTTAATAGTGCTGGATTAGTGAAGTTATACTGTATTTGAATAAAACGGATCATTCCCGATAGATCCATTGCTAAGATCCATAATGTATCTGTAGAGATTTTTTTCACGATTTTTTTTGCATTGTAGCTAAAAATAAATAACAACAGAGATCGTTTGAGGCCCGTAAAGTATCATAGGATATTATTTATCTCGGAAAAATGCCGCGTGCTTCTATTTAACGTATTCTTCTTGTAATGCCCTTTCTGTGTTATCAAGTGTTGATGCATTGTAAATGTAGGGTTCCCGACAGAATACCCACACAGAAGAAACCGTGGGGCGATGTTGGTAAAAATTAAAAACAATTTTTGAGTACACATTTATTTTATAAGCAAAAATTGAAAGATCTAAACTAACATTATGCGCATCACTCTATCATGGGCTGCGCGGGCGCCGGCCGCCCGCTCACGCTGTTGAAGAGGCGGTCCTTGATCATCTGCGCCATGAGGCCATGGATCACCTCGATAGTGGTCTTGCACGCGTCCTTGGTCGCCTTCCCGAGCTTGTCTTCCGTTCGCTTCTCGTGCGGGTCCGCGCCAGCTACTATGAAGCCTCCACGACCTGAAATTAAAAAAGCCACATTTTTATAACAAGCTTTTATTTGAATGATGCTTTTAATTTTTAGAGTTGCGTTGTCCTTCAAAGAACCCTTACAAATTCGTTCTGTTCCTCCCTGTCTGTCCGTCTGTCCGTCCGTCCGATTTTTTTTTGAATCTTCTAACTTCTATATTTATGCATGAAATTTTTCACAATTAGAGTTTTAATATAGATCTCAATTTTAAAATTATAAAAAATATATAGGGGTTGCTCTGGTACTCTGGTGGTGCGGTATCATTGAATAGGTATTTTAAAATGATGGTAAGGTTTGATACATCACTTTTTTTATCAAATGTATATTTCTGAAGTGGCAAAAAAAACTATTAGACATCTATAGATACTTGTAACTTGCCATGCTACTAGATCATATTAAAAACCTTCATTCTAAATTCTTTCGAACATTTTTTGATTACTTTTTGAGTTATAGCGATAAAACTGTAATAAATTCAAGACGTTCTAGGTCAATTCCTTCAAAGGTCATTGGCCTTTTTGAAAAATTGTCTTGACAAAGAATGTTTCTAAAGTAGTTTTCTTTTTGACTAAACCATAAAAAGTATAATTATGTTATGTTGGTATGATGCACCTCTGAAATTTCCGGCTTCGTTTTTTTTTTGTAACCACCAATTTCTGAACTATGATTGTTATCACAATTATAAGACTTTGGCTATGGAAAACGGAACCCTACCATATGCGTGTCTCGACACGCTTTTGGCCAGTTATTAATTAAATGTTTTTATTTAGACGGGCATTTTGAAAATATTACAATATTGGGTATTGCATATTGTATTGTAACCAGAACTAAAGATGTGTGCACAATTTCAGCAAAACCGGTATGTGGAACTGGTTCTAATTCAGCATGAAAGACCTAAAATGCGCATGCTGTTCAGAGAGCTTGGGATCGTCGACAATTCTGACAGCACTACGCTGTTTCTTAACTGTGCTGTTGTTAATTTGTACTCACCTAGACAAACCTCACTCTGTTCCAACTTATCAGACAGATCGAATATCTGCCCCGTAGTGTATTCTGCATTAGTAATCAAACTAGAGCTGCTAAGGGTGTTCACCCAGTACTTGTTCCACAGCGAGTCCAGCAGCCTCCGGTCGAGAGAAGACTTGAAGTAGGTCACCTCCAGGGAGTAGTATTGCTTGCAGTGGACGCCGAAGTCTTCGATCTTGTTGAGAGGAATGGTTTGGTACTCTGATGGCTCTTCATTGGCTGGTTTGTAACCCTGATGATAAGATTTAAGATATTCGTTATCTAGTTGATGTTGCATCTAGCTCATATAGCCCATGGAGCGAGCAATCATCATCAGCCAGAACACGTCCACTGCTGAACATAGGCCAGGCCCTCCCCCTTTAACCTCCACACTGAACGACAGCCTGTATTTTGTATCCACTGGATGCCAGCGACTCACAATGTCGTCGGTCCATCTAGTGGGAGGCCTACCTACGCTGCGTCTTCCGGTTCGTGGTCTCCATTCAAGAACCTTTCTTCCCCATCAGTTATCAGCGATGTGGCCTGCCCATTGCCACTTCAACTTACAAAAGCGAGCAATGCTCGAGATCAAATACCATATCCAAAACACTGAGATACGACGTCGCACCGAGGCTGTAGACGTCGTCGTAAAAAAAGGTGAAGGAACTCAAGTGGAACTGGGCATGACACATGGCCAGACGTAATGATGGGAGGTGGTGTACAGCAGTAATTGCGTGGTGGTCGACACTAGGTTGGCGGAACCCGGGCCGACCGAGGATGAAGTGGACTGACGACATCAAAATAACTGTCGGAAACGAGTGGATGCGACTAGCGAGAGACCGGAGAGTGGCATAAACAAACGGAGGCCTATACACAGCAGTGGGTCACTCAGGGCTGATGGTGATGATCTTGCCGCTAGATCATCAGTTAGGCAACTAAAGATAATCTGCAGTGTCGTAGCTGCATGAAGGAGAAACAGTAGAGCATGTGCTGTGGCCATTGTGAAGCCAAAAAAAGAAACTAGAACCGCTACCAGATTACCGCATCATCATTGGTTTCTTTTAGAAAAGCATGCTCCGTCGTTGACCGCATCATCATTTAGCATCAGGTGAGGTGGGGATAAAACGCAAGCCAATTTTTTTTTCTTTAATGAAATCACAAGCACAACTCTGTGACTGCTTCTAAGCATCATCTTACTACTGAAGCAACTGCACTGTGAACTTTCAAACTAAAGATAATTTAACCACTTGATCGTGCATGTAGTCAAAATTCCCATTTGCAAAATGATACCACGTCGGTCGCGGGGGCAGCTTGTGATTGGAGACTCTACACGACTCGACGCTTGTGATTGGAGAATCAAAAGTCATTCATTAAATTCGCGCCTATGATTGGCCCCGCTCGAAATAGTTTAGGTTGACATGTTAGAACTTTTAGCTTATGCGGGGTAAAGAATGAAAAGTCAAGTGGTTATGTTGTCAATGTTTCAAACAAAATGGAGTTTGTTTTTATGATTGTGATGTCATCTGTTATACATTTTATTGAGTGTAAATAACTGTTTTCTATGGCACAGCCGTTTTTTTTTGAGATTCCATTTTCGTCCTATAAAAGAACTTATTCATAATGATGGCTATTATGGACCCCTTTTATATAGTACTACATTCCCTAACTACCGTAAGTAAACTCAGGACGTTTTTTTGCATGTATTTTGTACGGGACCCAACATATATGTTTGTGAATCATTGAATATACCTTTGGATAAGTCCTAAAGGCGCCGAGACACACTTTCCCTGCAGAGATGGTTCTGACAGGGTCGATGACGATGGCCACAAACGGTTCCTGGAAGTTCTGGTTGAGCATCTGTGTGGAGACGTCGATGCCGGACAGCCAGCAGCCATACCCGGGGTGGCTGTGGTACCACCCGATTGCATTCTCGTGACGACCCACCTGCAAGCATATAACTATTAAGGCGAGGCCAGAGGCTTATAAACTTTTCATACATACTGCTAAAATGTTTCAGAAATTACTATTTCGAACTTTCGTATTAATATTAGCAATAAAAGTTTCTAATATGATTTAGTTTTTGAATACACCGGTAATGTAGGTGTCCAATAGCAGTGGTGACTACTTACCATCACGTGGCCCATTGCTTGTTTGTATCCTTTTTTTATTTTGATTATTTTTTTAACCAGTCTCCCCAGTGGTCCCGAACTGTCCTGTCTCTGGTACCCTGTCTGTTCGGTGAATCCGGACAGTCTGGTGGTGCCCGGTGCGTTGTTTTAAAGAGCTTGGCTGGTTTCGGTTAGGTTAGGTTAGCAACCCAAAGCCGTGCTGTTGTTTTTATGAGCTCCGCTTGTCACATTGATTTTGTCATTTTCTTAAACTATTCTACTTTATGGAATAACAAACCTGTTTAGCGGCTTCAATGTAAGCTGTCATGTACTCGTATGCCTGTGCTTGAGCGTTCACCCGAGTCTCGGTGCCTTCCACCGGCAGCGCAAACGAGTCCATCACTAGCATGGTGTTCGCATCGACCTTACCTGAAACATTATCACAGGACTGGTATAGACGTAAAAATTATTGAGTCTGTGAGTATTCCATACCTTAAATAGACACCATTAATTGGAACGATGGTATACGAACAGTAGCATGCACAATCTTACGGTACCCAGGTAGTTCAATGCCATCACTCAAAAATAAATAAAAGAATATAATATGTACATTCTTAGTACCTTCATCAACATCATCATCATCATCATCAGCCAGAATACGTTCACTGCCTGAACATAGGCCTCCCCCTTTAACCTCCACACTGAACGACAGCCTGCCTTTTGCATCCTTACTACTAGGTAATTGTGAGTAATACAATGTTATACCTTTTTACAATACTTACTAGTATAATATAACACAAACATGACCTGTAATTAATGTTACCAATAAAATGATAATGATTATCTTCACACATAATTTAACTTGGTATCCCAATGATTTCCGGCCATAAGTTATTCTCTGATTTTTCAAGAGGCACCACCTCTTCTGTAGATGCTTGATTCATATCTGTCTGGATGATCCCAAGATAAGTCTTTGATCTCAGATTGTAATATTACACTTGGAGATAGGTATCCCAAAAAAACATGTTTCTGCCTGACACCAGAGTCCCAGGACTACGGGGATGCTTTTGCACTCATCCGCAGCCCCAGTAGTGATGTTATGTGGGTCAGATAAGGGTGTGGAAGACCCTCCACTAACAGCTAGTCTTCCGGGGCGCATTGTCTTGTGTCCAAGACTTGAGGCCAAGTTCAATAATTCTAAATGTATGAATAAAAAAATCTTACCTAGAAGTAGACCCATGACTTCCAAGGTGCCCCCCGAGCGAGCATGCATCACCATTTTGAGTAAGGCTAGTGCTGATATTCTGATGTCTTTAAAGAAGTGAGGACTGAAATTAAACAAAAATATCAGTTGGTGGTCAAACACGGACTTATAACGATAAAAACAGTAAAATCAGTACCTTGTAGTGATGTATTGTTCGAGAATGAATGGATCAAATAGAATGATTGAATTGTTCACAAATTCGTTGCAGCAAACCAAAAGAGCTGAACAAGTGGCCGCGTGGCTCTTTAACTCGTCTACCTGCCATTGGTGACTGATATCTTATAATATGGTTTTTTTAAGAATGAACGAACGACACAACCATGTCTTGTAGCTTGTTATCAGCATTCGATGACATTCAACATTCGATGATGATTTTATTTCTATTAGGATAGTTAAGATTGCAATACATAACACCTTCACAGATGGATGAAAAACCTTTTTGGAAAGCTTTGCACAACAAAAGAAAAAGCAGGTTTACATCAATATTGACAAGAAACGCAATTTTTCACGAAAAATTATAACATGGTAGGACAAGTGAGTTTGCGGTAATTACTGTTTCTTGTAAAACTTACTCTTTTTCCCATGGTTTTGCTGCAAGTATATCTTGTTGTTGCTTCTTGTCGTAGCGGTAGATATCATCAAAACTGGAGACAGATTCAATGTTGTTAGCCATCACCCATGTCTTTTGAGCTATCGTAGATTGGGAATCTGCACTGGTTGAAGCCATCGTTTCTGTTGTTAGGTTTTCCTTGGTTATATTATTCTGTTGAGAAGCCCATGAACAGTAATTAAGAATAAAATTATTGGAAACAGCGTTTTTATTTTTCTCTTTGATTGAATTGAAGCCTTGATATTTTTGATTTTTGAATGGTTGGTTGATATTGATAAAATTTGACATTTGACATTGAAATTCTTATCACCATTGACATTGATTACTATTTTTGCGCTGACATAATACCCACTTTTTTTGTATGCTCCGTGTGGATTTGCGCTTTTCGTGCATTTAGCTTTGGAACAGATGTCTTCGTTCGCCTTTTCGCGCCATGCTGCCAGCCCATTTTGATTTGAAAGAATGTTTATCTAATACGTAAAACTCAAATAAAGTCTCAATCGCAAGATTCTAAAATTCTGAAAAAGATAGCCCTACTACCATTTCTATGCATAAGCTTGTCTTAGAGTTCCGTACCCAAGGGGTAAAAACTGGACCCTATTACTAAGCCTACGATATCCGTCCATCTGTCTGTCCTACCTATGAACGGCTATATCTTTCGAACCGTAATAGATAGACAGCTAAAAATTCACCAAAATTTCAAAATTCACAGATTAGGTAACGTTACGGCGGATTAGATAACAAATAATAATAAAGTCAAAAAGTAAAAAGGAAAAGAGGATCCCGATACAACAAACGTATTTTTGTATTAGCTCTAATGTAAAAATGATAATACGTACATAACAGTGGTACAAGCGTCAAACTTGGCACGATTATAGTACACTACACTGTACTGTGTGACTGTAGTACACTCTACAAATAATAAATAATGGACAAGTGCGAGTCAGTGACAAATTTCTGTTCATTACCAACAGGGGCGCATCCAGAATTTCATTTGGGGGAGGGGCATTCTGGATTTCATTTGGGAGGAGGGGGGGGGGGGGGCATTCTGACAAGGTTCGAAGGAATCAAATCGAAAAATTGAGTCGAATGTATGGAATTGCTAGGTGTTTTGGGGGGTGCCATGTCCCCCATGCCCCCCCCCCCCTGGATCCGCCAATGATTACAAAGTTATTATACTCGAGCGCCCGTGCAAACTGCGTAGCAAATTACTCCGACGATTGGAAGGCGTTATAATAACTGGTTAAATTCAGTTACTTGGACAACTTTGTGGTGGTACGGAACCCTCAGTGCGCGAGCCCGACTCGCACTTGGCCCGTTTATTTAAGTTGTGCATAATAAAGTATTTAAACTATTACGAGTTCGAAATTCATTCGAAACTAAAATAAGCACGCCTAATTATTGGACTAAAATCGTATAGTGTAATCGCAGAATCAAAGAATGTAATGCATGGTTTAGTCAATGATTTTCATATTTCCTAGGAAGGTAAGAATAAGAATAAGAATAAGAATAACTTTTATTGCTTAAAACTGTGTACAAAGGTGTTACATAAAGTTTTAGATCCAACAGTCTATCCTAGCGGACGTGCAATATTTGGTATCTAGGTACTATAACATACATAAGGGTGACATCGAATAAGTATGTCGAGAAGAAACATTAAAATAAAAATAAAAAATAACATAATTATATCATATTTTTGGTAAACAATCATTAGAAATATAGTATAAGCATGTAAGTATAAACATGGGTACAACATGAGAAAACCAGTAATAACAAATCATCATTATTTTATAGTAAACATCTTAAGTTATAAACATGAGATCAACTTATTCTTCTAGATACGATTTTGCTATGTAATTGTTTGTACATACATAAAATTCGTCCATTGTATAGAAAACTTTTTCTGTGAGCCATGACTTTAAATTGTTTTTGAATTTATTTCCATCTAAAGATTTAGTCTGAAATGGTAGACAATTGTATATTTTTATAGCAGTATTAAATGTGCTTCTATGGTACATTGCATTATTAGCTTGCAAGACACGAATGTTTAATTTGTGTTTTGGACGAAGAATGTCCGACCGAGCAGATTTGTTTTCAAAAAAGTAATTTTGATTGTTTTTAACGAACATACAAATTTCTAATATAAATATACCAGTTAGAGTTAATAACTTATATTTTCTAAACACATTAAGTATATATACTTTGGCCACAGCAGTAGGTATATTCGGTTCTTGCTCAAAGATCGCACGAAACTGCTGAAGATTTCGTCATCTCATATAGGTACCTATAATATTATGACAAACGATACCAAATGACTCATACATACCAGTTTATGAAATTACAATACGAATGCTTTTGGTACCATTTTGGAAAGATGTGTAGAGCCACAGAATACAAATTAGTCAGTATACATTCAGTTGCGCTTCGAATTGATTTAATTCTAATATTTTCTGGAAAGTGTTATTCTTTCATCTCTTATCTACTCGTTGTTAATCGTATCGCGTTCTTTCAACTGCCAACTTGGAACTATAGGTGACGTCATTCTTCTTTCTCCCTCTTGCTCTAGAAAAGTTAAATCCGCTATTCTCTGTCGCTCAATCGTTAAGGCGACGACGATGACGCCCACATCGATAAGGTTAAAAAATCCCACCAATCGGGCACGTCCACATACGCGTTCCGTTCCCCGTACAAATCGCTTTATACCTCGACTTGACGCCAAATATGCACGACGCAATCGTTTGTTGTCCGCGCGAGGAAAATTGTCGCTTGAAAGTGAAATAAATATCTAGAAAATTCTACATTACAATAGCATGATATCGGAACTTTGATGGTAAAATAGGCCAGTGTGGTTAAGTGTTTTGGATAAGGCCTAAAAATGAGTGCTCCAATAATCATCACGGTGCCGAATAACTACGTCATGGAGGAAGAATCAGAGGTGGTGGTGGAAGTCCCACCACCTTCACGGAAGCGCAGACTGGACCATCTTTCTTGGGAAGAGAAAATGCAAAGAAAGTGAGTTTTAAGCGTTTTATAAATTTTGCTTGCGTGTCAAATCCCATTGTTAATGAGAGCTCTTTTTATACTAGCTGGTAAAATCATTTTTATCCTCGGTAGTTACTTACCGACTATTAAATTGATTAATTACTACTGTGGCTACTATGTATAAAAAGTACATAACTACGAGTTTTGTTACAAGTTTTTTTTTGTTGTGACATTTCCTCATAGGAAAATTCAAGTATGACTTTACTTACGGCATGGCATCCGAAAAATTCCGAAAACGTAAACGTAGGTAGAGTAACACCTAGTGCGATGCGGAGTTGGATGACCTCACGTTCCGTTATGCACAGTTACGTTAACTTGCAAACTTTTTGTTACCTACCTAGGTACTTAGCGGATGATTGCTAATCAAATTGTTTTGTTATCAGGAAGTTGAAGAACCGCGTGGCGGCGCAGACTTCGCGCGATCGGAAGAAAGCTAAGATGGATGAGATGGAGGACCGCATCAAATCCCTTGAGGATAGGAATGATAAGCTCTTGAGCGAGGTTGAGAGCCTGAAGGCGTTGAATGAGAGGTTGTTGAGCGAGAACACGTCGCTTCGCAGCGAGGCGGCGGCGCGGACCGTCGCGGGAGCCCCCGGACCAGCAGCGTCCCCTCAGCAGAAGGAAGGGCTCCCGCCGGCGATCCGCGCGGCGCGCCTGCTGTTGGCGATGTGTCTCCTCTCGCAGACCTCCTCGCCCAATTCGACTCTGAAGAGTATCTCGAAACCCTCAATCAACTTGCAAACTCCCTCCTCGAAGAAATTGATGCAAGTGCTGCAGGAGCGGCTAAAAATGTAAGTTGCACTGTATTACGTAATGTTATTTATGGTATGACCTCCCCTTAACAGTGCTCCTTGCAATAATTAAAAAAAGTAGGCCCTACTCTAAAAAAATACCTACACATGAAAATGTAAAAAAAAAACATTCAGACGTTACAAATACCTACCTACGACTAAAAAAAAATCGAATACCATTGGTGCTATGTAAAATTTATTGATTGTATTGTCCTGTCACCACCCACTTGATAACATTCGTAACAGATTGCTATCTCCAAAATATTGACAATCATAATTCCACGCTTCAGCCGGCCGCCGGCATGTTTTGTAATCACAGGAAACTGGCCCAGATATCGCGCTATCTCGGAAAAAAGCCTGTAAAATGAAACTGATGTAACTGTGTCAAATGTTGCATCATTTATCTACTCAAATTAGGTAGGTATGTAGGGTAACAATAATAGGATAAAACGATGAATTCGTTTGAACAGCTGGTTTAATAAATGATTACGTAAGGCCTGTATTTAACCTTTGACTAACATTAGGTATCTACCTATTTACAATTGATAAATAATACCAGTCCTTTTATATAATTTTATTATACATATGGTATACCTAGGTATATCATCATCAGCTTAACTTAGTCCACTGTTGGGGCCTTACGGACAACAGCTAATTGCGGCACCTAATCCGCTCAGTTGGAAAATCACGCGAACGTGAACCTTATCGCGCCCACATACGGTTTGCGGTCGGGTTTTTTTCCAACTGAGCGGATTAGGTGCCGCAATTAGCTGTTGTCCGTAAGGCCCCTGATCATAATAGTATATGCCTCTTCCAAGGCACGCCATTCGGCCCGATCTTCAGCTTTTATCTACCAGCTGCTTTACATTAAAAAAACCGTAAATAATTTCATTTATAAATCAACACATAAGTACTTACCTATCAACATAGGGCTCAGCAGTTGAAAGTAGCTGTTGAGTTTTAGCATAGAACTAATTTTGTGGATAACTATTAACTAGGTAGGTACCTACTATAATACCGATTATATCCAGAAGGCCTAAATGTCCAATTAGCTTCGTGTAATTTCTGTGCCCTAACCAGATTTTAAACGACGATTTTGATCTAATAACCATGTTTATTTATTATTGCAGATCACAATCGGGGAATCTGGAGAGCGTCCTAAAGGAGATAAAGTGGTGGGGCCCGCAGCAGAGCACCTGGAACCCCATGGAGGTGCCGTCGTAGACCTGAAACACGACGTGCACAGAATACTGTCGCAGCACTCTTACGCACATCCCTACAATCCTGACATCGTCGTCACATCGCCAGAGAACAATGACAAAGGAGACATCTTCTACGCCAGCTGTGATGAAACCAACGACTGCTACACTGTAGAAGTGCCTTGCGAAGATCAGGAGCAGGTCGTTGAGGAGATAGCTCCCATACACGTCGATACAGACTTCAATACTCTCACGAACAATTGTGAAGGGATTACAATGGAATGCGACATGAAAATGTTGTCTCCTATGAATTTATCGCCTAAATACATTGAAGAGAATCTGCTGGGGCTGTCTCCTTCGCAGAGCTTGAGCTCCGATCTTGGCTATGAGTCGTTGGCGTCACCACTCAGCGAACCTGAATCTATGGACTTGTCGGACTTTTGGTGCGATTCATTTTCAGAATTATTCCCAGGCTTAGCGTAGGTGGAGCCTAGGACTAAGTCTGCACGTACTTCACACCAAAGACTGACTAGTTTTAAGTCATTGTATCGTTTAAGTAGAATAATAATTATATAAGTAAAAAAAATGACAAATTAATATATTAATGTTGTAGTGAGTTTTATTTATGTGAATTGTTTGTTAGGCTGATGTTTTGTTACGATTGAATGAGCTGTAGGGATGTACATAATAAGTTATAAAAAATAAACAATGTCCTGTGTAATATTGTGTAGTATCATTTCTAAAAGTAAATAAGTTACTTACATGTACAATAAAAAAAAACACTACTAACTACCATCCGTTATAGCCAGGTATTGATTTATTTACATACCTGCTACTTACCATATAAGGCAATCTTAAAGGCAATATAAATGAAAATTATCGAGACTTCAACAAAAAGTCTCAATAATTTTCATGACGTCACTGATGATTCATTGATACTTTCCCCTTCAATAGGAAATACCTACCCGCAAAAGATCATAATATATGATAATATTGTCTTGTCGCCCAATAAACATGACAAATCAAAAAGTCCAAATGGATGGAAATCCCCCAGAAAGAAAAAAAATCAAGTGCCCAGAAAAACTTCGGGTATGTGCGGTATTTTTGAGAAAATGTGTTCCTCGGCTACGCAATTATTAACACAACTAGCTGTTGCCCGCGACTTCGTACGCGTAGATTTTCATACAATATTTCAACCCCCTTTTGCCCCCCTTAATTAAGCCCTTTCGCAAAATCCTCTCTGGGCGGACCTCTACACCCCGAAAGTAATCTACTTGCCAAATTTCAACAAACTTTCAACAAAAAATAAAACCCCCATTTCTCATCCTTAATCCGTCTTTTCCAAAAAATATATATGTTACCGGCAATGTGTATAATTCAGGTATTCTATACAATGCCTAGGCAATGTATAGAATGCCTGGGGCGTCCAGGCAATGTATGAAATATTATGAATATTATTGACCGATTCATACTTTGCCTAGGCAATGTATACAATTCCTAGGTATTGTATAGAATACCTGCTGGTCCACCGGCAATGTATAAAGTAAATAGATTTTGTTCTATAATTATCAATGTTATGTAAGTACCGCCGTGGAGGCGCCGGCCTAATAGTGCTAACAGACGCTCGAACGCGGCTGACCTCGACCGCCGTCTGACCAATGGGAGAGAAAGAGAGGGAAATATGAAATTCTCACTCTTTCTCTCCCGTTGGTTGGACGGCGGTCCGTCAGCCGCGTTCGAGCGTCTGTTAGCACTATAAGAATGTACTCCCCCGTTCTCTTCCTGTGGGTGCCGTAGAACTCGGCTAAGTGTGTGTGTGTGTGTGTGAGTACACGTATGTGGCTGTGTCGGTGTGGGTGTAAATGTGGGTGTGATATGGGTACGATATGTGTGCGATATGGGTGCGTTATGGGTGTGTGATGGGAGTGACATGGTCGTGACATGGGCGCGACATGGGCGTGCCATGGGTGTGACATGGGTCTGACATGGGTGTGACCAATGTCACACACGCACAGGCGCACGCTCAAACTCACGCCAACTCTAACACTCAAGCCCACTCTCACACTCACACACATGCCCACACTCACACCCACACTCACACCCACACTCACGCCCACACTTCCCACCCGCACTCACGCCCACACTCACTCCCACACTCACTCTCACGCTCACGCCCAATCACACTCACTCACGCACACACACACTCACACACACTCACACCCATGTCACACCATGTGGGCATGTGTGTGGGCGTGAGTGTGAGCGTGAGTGTGGGCTTAAGTGTTAGGTTGGCGTGAGTTTGAGTGTGCGCCTGTGCGTGTGTTTGCGCGTGCGTCTGAGCGAGCTTTCGAGCGTGAATTGTGTGTGTGCGCGCGTGTGTGTGTGTGTGTGTGTGTGTGTGTGTGTGTGTGAGAGAGAGTATGAGTGTGTTTGTGGGTGTGTGGGAGTGCAAGTGTGTGTGTGTGTGTGAGTGGGGGGGGGCGAGTGTGAGTGTGGGCGTTTGTGTGGGCGTGAGTGTGAGAGTGGGCGTAAGTGTGAGTGTGCGCCTGTGCGTGTGTTTGAGCGTGCGTCTGAGCGAGTGTCTGAGCGTGCGTGTGTGAGTGTGAGAGTATGAGTGTGTGTGGATGAGTGAGTGCAAGCGTATGTGTGTTGTGTGTGTGTGGGTGCGCGCGCGTGTGCGTGCGTATACGTGTGTGTGTGTGTGTGTGTGTGTGTGTGTGTGCGTGTGTGTGTATTTGCGAGTGTGTGTTTGTCAACACCTTGCTTTAAAATTACAGACCCATCTCGCTTCTAAGCCGTGTTAAAAGCTGTTTTATCACGCCTCCCGCCCGCGTCGCAAGGAGTTTACAGTCTGCTTGCACGTCTCCTCCTTCCCTGGTCTCTTATTTACACACATTGCCGGCTGCGCATTCGGCATTGTATAGAATACCTAGGCAAAGTATAAAATAAATAATATTTCATACATTGCCTGAACGTTTTAGGCATTCTATACATTGCCTAGGCATTGTATAGAATACCGGATTATACACATTGCCGGTCACAAATACATCGATTTAAATCATCGATCTAAATGTACTACGTACTCTTCTTTGATTTAAATGTACTACAATGAATACATCAACTTCAACCAGTTTGTGGCGTGGCTCCTGCGTGGCTCCCGTGAAGAATGAAGATTCTTCATCGTTTATCGGGACGTATCACGTATTATTTTGTGTAACATGTATTGTGTTCAAATCACAGAAATAGTATGTATGTTCAAATCACGAAATTCTATTCAAAGAAGTTTTATTTGAAGATTTGAAGTAGAAGTTTTTACATTTTTTGTTTTGATTATTCGCCCATCGGGCAGGCTAAAGCCATTCTATTTATCTGTACGCTTCTTTGATTTTTATCAAAGGTACGCTTAGTCACAGATTAGATAGTAAAGTTTACGAAAACTTTTTTCGTTTA
This sequence comes from Agriopis marginaria, assembly GCA_932305915.1. Lineage (NCBI taxonomy): Eukaryota > Metazoa > Arthropoda > Insecta > Lepidoptera > Geometridae > Agriopis > Agriopis marginaria. The sequence continues at coordinate 3,413,686 of OW029919.1, forward strand.
CGTATGGTTCAGATTGTTCCATACATTGCTGGGCTAAAAGGGTACTGATTTGGAAGTGTGTACAAGGCATTCATAGTATTATATAGGTACAGTTGAAGTACAGTACATGGCACGTACGACCGGCGCTGTCGACCGTAGGGTGACCAGTTTCTAAATTTTACGAAACCACCGTAGTCAACTTGTCACCTAATAGTGCTAACAGACGCTCGAACGCGGCTGATGGACCGCCGTCCAACCAACGGGAGAGAAAGAGTGAGAATATAATATTTCCCTCTCTTTCTCTCCCATTGGTCAGACGGCGGCTGAGATCAACCGTCAGCCGCGCTGACAGTTTTCGTCCCAGACGATCGTACCAAACGGCACGAACCGCCATCAGTGTTACCATAATATACGGATGAATCTGTATCTGTACGACTTTTAGAAGTTCAATACGGATGAATCATGGTTACGGATTTATGCTAGCGACGGCTAATTTATATCCAGTTTTCTTTATTATTCAGTAGATTCAAAGCACTATTTAATATCCATATATTTTATTTATTAAACTATTATGGCAGCACTACTGGTCTAAATGAGGAACTGTAGAAATAATATTGCAGGGGATTACCATGATTCAAAGGTCTAATATAAAAAAAAGTTTTTTTGCCGCACTACGAATACATAATACCTTTATCTATGATAATACTGACCAAAAATAACATACGGGGCAACATTTTATTCATAGGAGCGCAGAATTTATGGGAAATTTAGCCCTATAAAATTGAGTATTTCTAATAAGCACCCTGGACGAAGACGATTTTCGAATAATAATATACCTGTGAACGAATAACTTTTTTTTAAAATTATTATTTAAATATAATAAACTTAATAATTAAAATAAATACCCGTACGAAAAAAGCACTTACAACCATTCACTTCAGCGTCTCGTTAGCGACTGAGTGACGGACACGGCTGACCTCAGCCGCGTTGACGATGCAAAACGCTCAACCGCGACGGACCTGGTGCTAATAATAATTATGTCCGTCAACACCGCCCCAGACGGACGGATTTGGTACGGCCATAGACAAATTGTCTATGGACGCACACGGCTGATCTCAACCATATCCATACGTGTGTTAACACTATACCAACCGGCACGAACCGCTGTCAGTGTTACCATAAACATAATACACGGATGTGTCCGTATAATAAAATGGATACTAGGTTCATGACTCTAGCAGTCTCAACATTACTGGTCATGACTTGACCTTAGCTTAGGTACTTTGCTTGAATTTGACGATATATAGGTACTAAAGCTTGAAATTACTTTAATACTTGACTGGCAAATGTAGGAGACATATGAGGCCAAACTCTTCTAAGGAGGAAAGAAATAATAAAACAATGTAATATAAAACATTAAATATATTTGTTAAAATATTACAGATTCAATAAAATCTACTACATACATAGTATTTGTAGATTGGATAGATCGGTTAATGTAACCCATACAGTTCAATCAAGCTTGATGAAGCGATAGGGGGGCATTTGCACAACACCTTCTAGACCACCGACCCGACTATGTAAAGCATTCAAATGCAAACTTTATACCGTGTCTTGTAAACATCGAGATACAATAACAATATAGTCACAAACATGCCGAAAAAATTCCAAACCAAAACTCTGCGCACTCTACGCCGCTTTTGCTATTGCGCCGACTTTTTGGTTAGTTGCAAGGCAATCGCGATCCGACTACAACGCCGTGCGATGCCAGTGCTGCGATGAAATAGAAGACGATCGACGTTGAACACTATGCAAGCAACATAACGTCTAAATTGGAGTAAATGTAGCATTGTGAATTATAATTTTATTATAAGTATAATTATTATTGATGTCTATGTTTGTACATTGTACAATTATTGTACAACGACGCTCGGACATTGTTTGACTGTTTTCACTTAGAGATTGCGACTCTATAGGTATCTCGATGCTTGTAAAGCAAAATTTTAAATACCAATTAAGATCCGTACAAACGTACCAAATGACAAACGCGTCAAATCGTGCACGAAGACCCAACGCTACTTGTTTTGTCGTATATGTAGAAAAACAACAGCATGGTCAATAGATTATTTCACAGATTGCATTAACATACCCCCATTTTCTTATTCAAAAACAAATAACATAAGTTACCTTATATATATATTAGCATAGCTATATATAGGATACCAGCTATGCTAGCACTACTTCAACAAATGTGAACCCAATTTTCTTAAGCAAAAACAAATAACAGACGCAGTGTCCAAAGCGGGACTGTCGTTCCAAGCTTGCTATTTGAATTTCTGCTGTACGTGATATGATATAAAACTCATATTCCAACGCTTTGCTTAGTCAGGTTGTTCTAGAGTTTTGCGTGAAGCCCAGAAAGCTGATAAGAAGTTGGCACTTGCAGCTAACAAATATCCAAAGCGATAAGATAAAATTAATGGAGTAGTAAAAAAATAACAACGTACCAAGTAACTGTACACTGTAACACTAATGGAAGATATTACGACTTATTGCCATTGAAAAAATATGTAGTACGTAATACATATTTTCTCAACACTTATCGCATACAAAAAAGTCCCTTACTACCTATGGTCAAGTTTTATGTGACGGATAGTGCATGACTACGTACATTTTACTACGGTTTAATTTGCATTAATATTTTCCGGTGTTTCTTGACTTCAACTGGCGTGTTCAAGACGCCCTTTTCCGACTTTTAGCATTTATGGTCATTCTATTTTAAGTGTGCATACCTCCATGGTTAGCTTAATATTATAAAAATGGTATTATAACAAAATTGAATGTTTTATCTAGGAAACCCACGAGACCGAAACACGATTAAGCACATTTCGCTCGATAGAAAAAATATATCGAAGTAGCACTGATTTGCGCTTTTATCCCTGTTTTTTTGGATTCATTCAATTACCTATTTATTAAATTATTTCCGAGATATCTTGATATATAGATTTCATAAATATGAAGGAAACCGGTGAGGTACATTTTACATTACAGCTATACTTTTCGAAAAATATGATAAAAAACCCCAGAAATGGAAGTAGCGAATCACACGACTGTGTGTAAGCGCCATGATTTTGCTCCGCCAAATACGACTTTAATACAATTAACCAAGGATTATGGTCATCTGTAGTAATAAGCGTTGCTTAAAAGTGAGAATACCTCGCCTAGCGATAAGGCCGCGGATTGTTGCACTAGTTTTTAAGCTGTTTTATCGTGTGTACGAAATGTGTGGTGTGAACAATAAAGAGTTTATCTATCTTAAGGAAAGAAACGATGTTAACCTAGGTGGTGTAGCTCGCCCTCTCAACAAAATATCATACTGATATTAAAATTGTGACTGTTTGTTTCTCTTTCACGCAGAAACAAAGCAATGGATCGACGTGATTATTTGCATAGAGATAGTTGTAGGGCCGGAGAGTGACATAGGATACTTTTTATCCCGGAAAAGTTTACAGTTCTCCAGGGAATGACCACGCGGTTAAAACTGCGGGTAGCAGATAGTAAGATTATTTATCCGTCACATAAAGCTTCAATCACAAGCACTGTGAAACTAGGCCTTAGTCATAAAGAATTTCATAACAGAAAAATGCATGTAACGCTAAAAATAATAGAGTACCGATTTCTATTTTCTATTAATTACACAGTATTAAAATAAATATAATAAATTAATTATGGTTGACGCAAAAATAATTACTGAAACAAATTATGGAAATAAAAACAATTTGATAGCCGTTTTATGCAAAGATTTTATAAGGTATGACGTCTGTGGTTTTATCCTCTTCAGTGTTATCAATAAAAGAAATCCCAGCTAGATAGGTCACCAAGGTCTACCGAGATATCGAATTACCCAGTATCGGAGTCACGGACATATTATTACTATAACTATGTATAAAAGAATTAGTCTTAAGAGCATTTTAAATATATATATAAATGAATCCTTATTTACCTTGGCACGCCACAACTTGAGAACGACTTTACCGATTTCATTCATCTTTTTTTAAGTTTTCTAATACTTTGTAGAAGAATCACCAAAATCACCTCAATTAATAGATAAAGGCGTCCGCCCTAAGGTGTCTATCAAAGAACACTGATAGAAATATAGAGCATAAAGTAAGGCTGCGTATCTACCAGAGAGGAGCGGTGCGCGAGGAAAAAATCTACCGATAGGATAAGGTCATTCCGTCTCGCCTCGCCTCGTATTTATTGATTTTTAGGGTACCTACCGCACCTCAATAAGAACAAACGGAACCCTTGGCACTCACTTTGTTGTCTGTCTATCAAGACGCTTTTCTCATAAAATGCGTAGAGGTAGCAATTTGAAATTTATATCAAATACTCAGTCTACGGTCTCTTTCAGCTGTGAGTGAAAAAACAATTTTGTAAAAAAATTGTGATAGAACAAATTTGTAAATCAATGCGATCAAAAGATATGACCGTTTAACGCATATTTTGCGATTTCACAAGGGAATCATAACCTATAGTGTACTTCCCGTTGACTAGCATTATGAAATTTGGCAAGAGGCAAAAAGGAAAAAGTCCGAAAGTAGTTACTGTACAAAGTTAAGTTTGTCTATCAATTGTTTTTTTTTTGTTTGTACTTGCGCTCTGATTTTTCCGGTCAACGGACTACGGAACCCTCAGAGCACGAGTCCTACTCGTACTTGTCCGGTTTTTTTCTCTCGCACACAGCTTAGCTACCTCGCACATCTGGTGGGCACGCAGCCTTAAATCAATACAGATATACAGAGAAAAAAGATATAGGATCAAGGGGCACCGACCGACAAGAGGGGAAAAGAATTTACCGAGTCATTAAAATTCAGTTTTGGCTTATCGTCTGGAGCCGAAATTGACGATCTGTGGTGGTATCGATATTAATTAAATTTACTCGTTTTTTTTGCACCATTGCCCACGAGACCTTTGCCCAGGAGTGGGACAGTATAGGTTAATAAAATAATACGCACCATAAATTTACATTTCAATCAGAAAATTTGTTAAGTTTCTCTTTGACGAATCCTACTTAACTCTATAAGCATACAAATATAACGTAACAGTAGCATGTCTATGACATTTTTAGACCGGTAAATAATACATTTCATAGAAAAATTATTATCATAATTATCTACTAAACATAAGGGATTTTAGTGTTGAGCGGCACCGATACTTTTGCCCGAGATGGCGCAACAGTGGAATTTTTGACATTGACTAATTAACCTTTAGACTTAGAATAACTACTCAGAGAAGGTTTCCAAACAACGCCTTCTCAAAACGTAAGCTACAAATTCACTACGTGTGCTGTGTTTACTTGCCTAGACTGTTATTTTTTCCTAATTTTTGGTATTTTAGACGATTTAAGCAAGAACATTTTCGCAGTACACGGTGAACGTACTGCGATCTCCACGCCGCCTGCCAAGCGTGGGGATTATGGCAACACCCCTCTCTAAGAGGGAGGCCTTGTTCAGCAGTGGACATTTAATGGCTGACGATGTGTGTGTGAAGCAAGAAAATTAATAGATTACCTATGGAATTGTGGTGGCACGATTTCACCGCACAAATTGTCATCGTAAATAATTGTATATCATTTTGGGAGCCATATATGGCTCCGTTTGAATGACTTATATTTTGCGAATGTACTTGGTTTCTATATGTAGTTATTCTAAGCCTTTAGAACATTTTTACAACTACCCACTAATTCGAAAATTACACCGTAAGTTCGATTATAAAATTAGGTTAATATGTTCTATATTTTCACTGACGTAAATACCTAAAACAGAGTCAAGACATTTATATATTTATTGTTTGTAAAATCTTATACCTTTATGAGGTTTAACATTGTACTGTCAAAGGGCAGAAATATCGTAGCCATCTTACAATACTAATTTAGACAAATACAAGTATTATTTATGTGCAGTAAAACTAGATGCCTACTTATGTTGTTGATTAAAATTTTGGCCTTTATTTGTTATTAGTATTTATATGCGGCTGAAATTAGGTAGATTAAGGTGGTACGTTTCACCTATGGCGGGAAATTAAAATTTCAAACAGTTTTTGGTCCTTGCCGGGTTAATAATTATTCTAAACGATCATGACGTTTGCGCAAATTGATAATCATGTAAAGCTATTTATCTCTAATGCACATTATTACTTACATTTGCCAATAAACAAATTTTTGCTGTTTCAAACGGTTTATTGGCAAATGTAATTACTGTTAAATAGCTGTACATGACAAAGCAGCTATTTGCGCAAACGCTGTGTTATTTTACAATAATTACCCGGCCTAGCTACAAGGACAAAAAACTGTTTGAAATTTGAATTTCCCTCCATGGGTTCATAATTGGCGACGACTCCATTACTGCTGTCTCGCTTATAAATAATTTCATTTAATTACATATCGCGAAAGGTTATTTCTGTTTTTATCAATTAATTAAATTTATCAACCAATATACATTTACGTAGTTTCATATCATATCAGTAAACTTTAAATCTACGTCCAATCTGATTAGTTAAAGATTTAAATATAAATATTTAATTGTGACTTTGAATTTACAAGGCGATGCCTAAAATACTTGCACCACGGTTTAATTAGCTTTCCATACAAATTGTAAATATATAGTTTTTGAATTTCTAGTTGACGCATCACAAGTTGAGCTATGGCAACGAACGCCGTAAGTATCTAATAATGCGGGGTTTTTGTACTCCTTAAAGTTATGTGACATGACCGTATTTTCTGTCAGGCAGATAATAGGCAACATGACATTAAAAAAAACACTGCAAATATGCTTTGTTTAAAAGCTATATTAATGTACAAATATATTTAAATAAAATTAATATATCAAAATACAGAAATCCGCCATGATAAGTGAAACGCCAATCAGAGCGCATGACGTCACGATTATGAAAACAACACTATTTTGTTTGTACTTTTCTGTTGACATGGAGTGTTAAGATCATGGCTTAACATAGCTTAATGACTTAACAGACACCATCGCCCGCCAGTTGCGGGTCATGATGTCTGTTTCAGATGCGAATTAAAAGTTAAAAGACACTTTATTTTTCTCCAGTAATAAGTTTTTTTTGTTGAAATAATTGATCCGTAAGAACTTCGTAGAATAGTTTTTGAACTAGGAAATGACGAACTCGGGTGTTACGTCATCGATTCTATTTTGTAAATTTTCTGAAGTCTCTTTTCATTTTAGTACATGAGAAAAGGACAGCAACATTTTTAGAGCAGCCAAATTTGTTTTAGAAAATATTGCAACATTATCAGAGTGATTATGTTGACACTTCCTATAAAAATTATTACATAATAATTTAATGGAAATGTTCATAATAGAAGATAAACTCCTTTACTATCGCCCTTATCACGCTATTGTAGATAAATCCCTTTTAGGCAATCGTAGACAAACGCAGATATTTATTATTTACAGACAGACGCAATCGAGATGTCATTAGTCTTATCAAATATTAATCACAATCGTAAACATCAAACTACTATCGGTATAGATTTTAAATAGACAACTAGCGCCACCTAGGCGTATCAATAAAAAACTTTTGGATTTATCAATATAATTAGGTATTTTTTTACCTTTAGATTAGATCTAGACTTTTTCTTAGACTTAGGCTTTCGTTTAAAACATACTGAGCTACGCTAACATTATTTTTAACTTGCTGTCACATTTGAACTGTTATTTTTCCCATTTATCACCGCTGCTTCTTCATTGAATCCAAGTCAAGTATAATTAATTTATCATTCTCGAACTGAAGCTTAGTTTTATAAAATTATACTTTCTACCAATCAACGACAGAGCCAGCGCCATCTCTTGATCGCCCACCACACCTCACAAACAAACGACTATCAAAACAGCTTGTCAAAACAAATTGACAATAGGGCTTGTCATTCTGCTCCTATGAAAGTGCTCTTGCTTAGTTGTCTTGACAGAACATACATTGCTGTATGGAATTTTCTAAATATGGCTGTGATGCAGCGGCCGGCTATAACTTTCTTATGAAAAACCTAACTTTGTATAGTACAGTCCAGACATTCACAACACGTGTCGCCATCTCTTAGTCGCCCAAAAACTCACAAACAGACAACGCCATCTATCGATCTAGCCGAACAACTTGTCAAAACAAGCATGACAGTACGGCTTGTCATTTTGCTCCTTGAAAGTGCCCTTATTCAACTGTCTAAGGCAGAAGGCGCATACAAAGTGTTCCGGGTGGAATTTCCTGAACATTGCTGTGATGCAGCGGCCTGCGATGGGTTTGTGGCAGCCGGCGCAGAGGGAGCCGCGCTTGCCGTGGTAGTGGGTCTCGCAGTAGGGCTGCCCTTCGTGCTCGAAGAACGAACCGCCGTGGAACGGCTCGCGGCATTCCTGGAAAGATATTTTTTTATGTCAATAGGACAAAAAACAAGCAGACATGGAGTTCTTGAACGGACCTCTTTTTCGAGAGCGTCGTATGAAATTTCTGACGAAATCCGTATTTTTGCGTCAGTTTATGAATTTTGGATATCCCCCAAGATGCTGACTGGAGAAGAACGTGAATTTTATCGTAAAAGCATACGTAACGTACCTACATCTAAATTTAAATCAACTGAAAAGACTTTCATGTATCTTGAATACAAATTGCGTTTCGGTATGAATACCTTTTATATGCTACCACGAATAGGCCACTGTTCAGATGATATAAACAAGTTACCCTACAATACATTTTCAATAGATTTCACATTTCACCAACTAATATATTGTATTGTTTTTTTGTTTAGATTAAACATCTGCAAATGTTAGTGAGAACCATAGACTCGTGCGCAAGTCTGACGCACAATAACAGTTGCATAAGTCGTGTTTGAATGTGTGCGTGTGAAGGTACCTAGGTGGTGTGATCAAGGATTTAATTTTTACTAGCGACCCACCCGCCCGGCTACGCACGGGTGTTATTTACGTGCGAAGCCAGGGCGGGTCGCAGGGTATATAAACCTTCCATGAAATTTTTTCTGACTGATGGTGAAAACCGCATTAAAATCCGTTGCGTGGTTTAGGAGGAGTTAGGGGCCATACAGACAGACAGACGCGGAAAGTGACTTTAATTTATACTATGTAGAGATATTTATTTTAGCTGACCGACCGAAACAACTAGAATTGTTGCTGATATTAGTGGTAGACTTGAATGAAAAATATTTAGTATATTTTTGTCAAACTGACGGCATTTCTTTATAATGGCCAAATTATTTGTCTATGTAAACCAAAATAGAGTTCATGGCGGCAACATAAAAAAAAGTCTCTTGATTGTATTATTTTCCTAAACTTGTGTTATTTCGAGTGTTAATGTGTAATATTTTGGATAATTTTTTATGAAATGTTCTTGAACATGCTCGAGTGTAGGTAAGTTATATAATGAGGTGAAACATGTATTTTCGCGATGTTTTTAAAACTCCATAGTAGCCTCTAGTAAAGTGTCCACCACTTTACTAGGGCATGACTTGGACTTGACCATGATTTCATTTGCTCGACTGGATCTTTTTCACATTGGCTCCAAAACTTACTGGCAACATTGTCATCAGTGTTGTCATCTAAAGATGTATCTAAAGACTAGCGGGCCGCCCCGGCTTTGCACGGCCATTATTGGACTTTTATTAAGGATCCTATGTCATCCGGGGATACTGTAGCTTCCTAACAGTGGAAGAATTTTTCAAATCGGTTTAGTAGTTTCGGTGCCTATTCCATGCAAACAAACAAACAAACAAATCTTTCCTCTTTATAATATTGGTATAGATTAGTTTTAGTCACGCAGGTCAGCTATATTTTTAGATAATTTAGATCCGACATCGAAAACTTTTTATAGAGATATATTATTGTCTAAAATATGAAGAAATGAAAAATTTGACCATTACAGTCTATTCTAACTGTATTTACATTTTTAAAGCAATCACAAATTGGCCGGAATCCACAAAAATGACATTATCATGATTTTAAAATCTGTTGCTACATTTTGCGTTCAACTGAATTATTATGTTTTAACCGGTAAGTCACTTTCATATGACATTCTCGTTTAGCAAAATTGCATCCAATTTGTTTGTGTCAAATTAGTATTCATATTTCTATTTGAATAAAGAAATATTGTTTATTACATATATGAATAAATGCCCCAGAAATATTAATATCACAGTATATCTCAGTTAAAACATCTTAAGAGCCTCTTATACCAAATTTGACGGTTTTAAAACAATTTTATTCAGTTGAATTACAATATTTCAGCTGGAAAAAAATACATGTAACAGATGCATCTGTGTTAGAGTTTATGATTTAGTTCAAATCACGATAGAATAAACTTGCCTCGATCAAAAAAAAATTTGAAACAAAGTCGACTTAGTTTATTTTTTTTCATTTTATGCTCTAATGAAAACTCGTAACAATCTGGAAATTGCATGTACTGAAAGGCAATTTTTTTTATTTGGATAGATTTTTGATAGTGAATAGTGTAGTTTTTTAGTGAAATTAAAAGCGTAAAAAGGACGCGAGAATTTTGGCGCGTCGCGTTCAGTGCCACGCCAGGCGTCATCGAGGTCGGACCTATGCTCGTTTTTGTCGTTGCACTCCCCCCGCGGACGTCCTGACTCTAGCATGGAAAAATACAACGTCGCTATAACTTTGCGGGGGCTGAGGGAGCGTTTTGTTGCCTACGCGACTCGGATATCTATATGTCATGCAGTTTTTTAGGGATCAGCAGATTTTTTTCGTTAGAGAAAATAAAAAGTCATAGTAAAAGTTGTACGTAATAATGACCTTCTTTTGGCTTGCAACCTTGTATAGTTTACAGCTGAATGTACTTAAGTAGAGTAGACAAGCAATAGTTTCTCGCAATTTATTGCATGCTGACTAATTGTAGAGCAAGCGACATTATATCTGTACCCTTAGTACAAGTTTTGGACCGGGTATGTCCTAAAACTGCGACCAGAACCACCGGAGGATGGGTAGCAGCGTCCTATTAGTATACGGTGAACATACTGCGATCCCCAAGCCGCCTGCCAAGCGTGGGGATTATGGCAACACCCCTCTCTAAGAGCGAGGCCTTTGTCCAGCAGTGGACGTTTAATGGCTGCTAATGTAGTACAAGTTTTGATAGTATTCGAAAACTTTTTTCGTTTTCGTATTGTTCCATACATTGCTGGGCTAAAAGGTATTCGAAAACTTTTTTCGTAGTGAAGCAATCTATACCGCCGATTGCTACCGATTTTAGTTCCTCCACGTTTCCGATAGAGGCGCTTTACTAAAATGTATGGAACAATACGTAAACGAAAAAAGTTTTCGAAAACTATCAAATCTGGGACTAAGCGTAGGTACTGTTCCCGTTTCTTGGTTTGTTTTCATCAAAAGAAAGGTCCTGAAATGGCCTCGATAGTTAGCGGTTTATGGATTCAAGTGGCATAAAAAAATATTATTCATTTTGGATATTCGTTTGTGGATCGAAGTGGCATATAAAATTATGTTCATAACAGAATCCCCTTTAATAGTAGATCGTGCGTATCGGACCGGTAAGCGCAGCGTAGGTCGTCACCCCACAAGATTTGACAGACAACCTAGAAGAGACCAGAGGCAAACGCTGGATGCAGGTCGCTTCCAACCGGCCCTTTTGGAGATCGATGGGGGAGGCCTATGTCCAGCAGTGGACATCCTATGGCTGAAATGATGATGATGATGATGATGATGAATAGCAGATCTAAGAGGAGATAAAGGTATCAGCGGACCTACGTGTAGAGCCGAGCTATGGATCCAAGTGGACGGAGGACAAATAATATTGATCGCCTAAGAATAAGATTGTTCATGGTATACTTAAAAAAACATTGGATTGTGGAATTTTCTTCGAAACAAGTGACTGTTCAAGTGTTCATAACGTAACGCATTTGTGTACAAGTGTTGTTTGTCTAAATTTCCCCTTAAAGTATATCAAGTGTATAGTCGTAGCTAGAGATAGTCCTTTGTGCCGAGGCTGTCTACAGGAAAATGAGACCGTTGGACATGTGCTGATTTGCAAGACCGCAGAAGACATTTGATTAGGTTTGGGACTCCTCAAAGAAACTCCACAATAAGTCTCCAATACCACAACACCTGGCTAAGTAGGGGTGGAACAGTTAAGTAACGACCCCAAGCTTTGCCCCGTTTTAAGAATTTTGGCAAGTTTGGGGCAAGGGGAAATGAATAATACACCCCAAAAGGGACGTTAGTGAGCGTAGGTCTTATCACCCGAACTTTGAAATAGCATTAGACCTAGATTGGACTGTCGCATGAGCGCTCATGCCACCGATTGTTTTGACTGGTCTATTGGCCTTAATACCTCTCCATCGTGTCGCATAACGACGCGCTATTTATGTTTTGTAAAAATAGAGTTCGATCAGATGTGCCATAAACAAAGCGGCCTGATTACACTTAGCCAGTGTGGCGCAGACGCAAGCGCACGTCACAGAGTATAAATAGATGCGCTCTTCTACGGGAAACCCTATCCGACCGCGAATGCGATACTAACTGCTGCTTTTCTGTGGCTAGAGTCGACTTGGCTCGTACTAACTGCTATCTAAGCTGTGTTTGTGCCCGATTTGGGTAGTACTAACAGTTAATTAATCTGTGTCGCGACCCGAATGGTTTTCCAAATGTCGTCCTTCAAGCGCCCAACATAACAATGAGCCGGGGTCATTGCCATGCTGCTCGCACGTGACCTTGCAACGCCACGCGACATTGCAGTTTCTATGTTTCTCAATTGTTTGTTTGTTGTTTTTTATTTTTTTTATTTTTGTTCTCTTTATTATAGCCTTATCATACAATATAACATTACAAAAATATATTACATAATATAAATTAATTCCCTATACGCTAGACTAGAGTTGTAGTAAATTTGTGTGTTTGAATTGCTTTTGTGTGTGATGTTTCATTCCGTCGCATCGTCGAGCATAGCTGTAAAAGAACGGGGGGAAGGGCATCCTTTGGGGGCATATGACGTCATCTACTCATCCTCGTCGACTCCGACGCATTTAGGGCATACCGGCTTTCCTTCCATCGCATAGAACGATTTACCTTTGACCGGGTTTTGGCAGTCCTGTGTGATAGAATCTAAATTATCGTCCATCCTCCCAAATATTCACGAATATTTGGAATGATGTTGCATACTTGACCTGGCGTAGGGGCTTAGCAAACTTGACCTTGTTGTCCAGAAACTTGACCTTTCTGATACTGACCTTGCAGACGAAGCAATCCGGGTGCCACTGCGTGTTTAGAGCAGAGATATAGTTCTCCATGATAGGCTTGTTACAGCCCCCGCATTTCGGGGCGAACATGTCGAAATAATCCGCGCGACAATACGGTTTCCCATCGCGCTCGTGGAACCCATCCTCCCCGAATTGTTGCCCGCATTGAGCGCAGAAGAAGTGTTCCGTATGCCACGTCTTCTCTAGCGCTGTTACGCATTTCTGTAACGGAAAATCAACATTACCTCTGTAAAAATAAAGTTTAATCCAGCTGACCCTTCAAAAGTACTATTTGGAGTACTAACGTCCAGGATCGGGCCGTTGCAGTAAGCGCAACGGGGTGAGAAGAGATTGTGGTAGTCAGGCTCGCAGTAAGGCCTGCCATCGCGCTCGAAGAAGTTCCTTGTCCCCAGCTCTTGGTTGCAGTGAGCGCAGGTGAAGTGTTCCGGATGCCAAGTCCGACCCAATGCGGTGATCACCTGCACAAAACAGTCCCATCAGTCACTTGTTCCCAACACTGTAGAAATCCAAACGCCGTAACGACTCTAGGACATTGGAATGTATGCTTTATGTCGTGTCTTGTACAGTCAAATTTGAAGTATTGAGCGAGAGCGCCTGGCATCACTGGTCCACTTAAAAGTTCTTCAATGGAAATTTTGCTGTACATCCCACGATTTAAGGCACACATTTCGATGTTGAAGTTTCCTCCACCTGTCCAACGATGGGTTTTTCACAGGCGTTGCAGCATCCCTTTTGGGGAGTCTGGACTCCTTGGCGACTCATGTCTGCTCTGAGAGAGCCGAGCATGTGTTCCAGCGAGGCTGGTTCGGGCCGCGGGTTGCTGCGGTAGTTCTCCTGCCACGCACGCTTCTCGCGATATACGTGGGTTCCGCCTTCGCCTGTTGCACCACCGACCTGGAAAACAAAACAAGAAAATTGTCGTCTGCTATGGATTTGAAATCTACAGCAGCTCGAATTGGGTAGACTTTTCCAACTTTACAACCAGACTTTTTGAACTGCTCAGTTACAATTTTAAAAAGTCTGGTGGCAGATTTCTGGACAACTGACAAAATTTGTTGACTTTGGAAGTGCTACCGATTTGGGATCTTATCAACTTGAATCGCAAAGACTTTATCAAAGGCAAAGTCTTCCCAATTCAAGCTTTTGCCCTCAGTTCCAGAAGTCTGGTTGAAAATGCGGTCGCGTAAATAGAACGTACGGAAGGTAACCGGCCGGTCTCGATGGATTCGAGCGAGTGCCGTTCGAGTGAAATGTTTGTCTATGTACTCTAATATTATAAGCTCACGCCCCCCTCTCCACCCGCGCGAGTGATGTAACCCTCCCGAACTATGTTTAGAAACCAAAGGAACGAAAGCTTCAGCGAGTGCGAGGGGGATGGAAATACTTCGCTGGAAAGACAGCGAGCTGGCTGGAAATAGCCGTGGGCCAAGAAAGGCGTCTTGTAAATATTATAATAAACGGGAAAGAGTTGCGGCTGTAGTGCAGTGTGCCGCGCCCGTGACGTCACAAACCTTCGCCAGTTTAACCAACAGTTACTGGTGAGTCAGAATCGGAGTACAATCTAATCTTTCGGTTCACCGATTATAAATAAAGTAAATAGAGGTGTCATGAATGAAAAAGCGCCCGTAATATCGGTCGGGGAGTATAAACATTGTTGTAAATTGCTGCTTTTATAACGTTATCGGGTCAAGTGTGTAGTTGGCAGCTTGTCTAATCGAGCCTCGTCTCTCGTCATATATCTCGCGCGGCCTCGCTTGGATAATGTGAACTGCAAGTACCTAATAAAATATTAAGTGGAGTTCATAAATTAGGAACTAGATTACCCGTCTGTAGTAAGAAAGCATTCATTCGGTTATAACAAAAAAAATAAGAATTTGTTTATCAATTTGCTCTTGTGTTTCAGTGATCATCTCCTCTGTGGTGTATACTCAGCCTTAACTTTTTAATTCTCTTACCGCGTATGTAAGATTTATACCAGTCCAATAGTATCAGAAGAATTTTTCTAAATTTGCAATTCGCTCCTTAATTTATCATAATTTTCTAAGCAACTTTTATCACATTCTCATTCACAGTGTATAGTGGATTACCTCGTAATCATAATCGGCCTTTTAACAGTCCACTGTTGGACTTTTAGCCAACCCCCGAGAGGGTGATTGAGCCATATCGGCGTGCGGGTTGGTGGATACAAAAATTACAATAATTGGATTACCACGTAATTTAATGTCTTTTTTGGGTTGAAAGCTATCATTGTAGCTTGAAGTTAGAGAGCGAGGCAACGAGGTCGCACAGGCCCTTGGTGGCGCTAGCTGCGTCTATGTAAACTTCACTAAGGGACCGTTCAAGTATACATACCTAAGCATCAAGGGGTTGTCTTTTTACTTTTCTTATTTTTGATGACCACGTGAGGGGCAATTCCCGGTGGTGATCAGCAATAACACGATTGAACTAAACAACATAGTATAAATTAAAGTCGCTTTCCGCGTCTGTTTATCTGTATGGCCAATAACTCCTCCTAGACCAAGCAACGGATTTTGATGCAATTTTCACCATCAGTTAGATACATTTTCACGGAAGGTTTATATATATAACTAGCGACCCGCCCCGGCTTCGCACGTAAATTACACCCGTGCGGAGCCTTTCGCTAGTTTAGTATAAATTTCAACTTGATACCTTTACGCGTTCTTGAGATAAAGGGTCTTGACAGACGGACAGACGGACAACGAAGTGATCTTATAAGGGTTCCATTTTTTCCTTTTGAGGTACGGAACCCTAAAAAAACCGTCTGCATACCTTAAAGTCAGAGAGCGAGGCCATGAGGTCGTCCAGCTCCTTGGTGGCGCTGGATGCATGGTGATGGTGGTGGCGCACAACTGCTGGCGCTGACACCGTCGGTGGTGGCTGCTGCAGCGCTTGCGCCGGTTCCACGATCGTTTCTTGCACAGTGACGGTGACTTGCTTGGTGCCGGGGCGCGGGAGGGTGCCACCGGTCGATGGTATGGGGGAAGCTGACGCTCGACTGTTGGAGGAAAGAAAATTGGTTAAGTTAGTCAGATACCTCTTAAAACAAGGATAACGTATACATTACGATAAAACTATTATCTAGGCTTTTTTTTCAGTAGTACCTATAAGGCAACACAAATGTGAGGTTGGGGCGACCAAAATAAAATGAATGGCCGGGCCATAACCATTGAACTTGCTCAGTAAAAGCCAGTAAAACCGTCGGACATATACTTCAACTACTAATTATAACAATGTTCATTACATTTGTTACAAATAATAGATAGCGGTTTTTTGTTGTATATTTACACTTCGGGAAAGCACACGAAGGAATAATTTTTGTCAGATGTTTCGTTAACATGTAACAATAGACTCGTGTTGCACTTTCTACGGCTAGAGACCGACTGAAACGAAGTGAGCGCCGGCGCTCATTTTGTAAATAAAGTTATATGACTATTTACAATCTCTTTTCGTTCACGGGAAGACAGTCCGTCAGTTCAGTCTTCCCGTGAACATGGTGCATGTAACTGCGGCGAAATATCAGTAGCTTATTCCACAACCTTACCACGGTAAATATCCCGTAAATAATCATATAACTTTAGTGAACAACCGTGATAGTTTAAAACAAAGTAAACTTCATCCTCACAACTAGTTGACCAGTGTCACGGTAATATCCATCATATTCTTCGGACGTCGTTTTGGCAACCAGCGCACTGCTCTGCGTCTTAACTCCCTAAATAGCGTATTGTCCTTCCAAAACTATATTTATGGAGTATACTAATAGCTGCTAGTAAATTTGCGTCTTCTAGTAAATTAGTTTATTTAGCTCCGACTAATGAGCAGAGTAAATATTACTAGATGAGGTTGTCATAGGGAGGGGGAAGAGATAGGGGAAAAGTCTTTACGGACAAGTGTTTTATTAAAATAATCTTCGAAGGCAAAGTGAATAAAAAAGCTCATTGACGTTTCATCATCATCATCATAATCAGCCTTTTAACAGTCCATTTCTGAACTTTAAGCCTACCCTCGAAAGGGTGATTGGGCCATATCCACCACGCTGGCCCAGTGCGGATTGGTGGATTCACATACGTCATCGAATTCCTTCTCCGTACGTATGCAGGTTTCCTCACGATGTTTTCCTTCATTGACGTTTGGTTCATAATAAACTGGCTGCGCCTCACGGTTTCACCCACGTGGACGTTCTCTCGGGAGCCGTAAATTTTTCCGGGATGAAAAATATCTTATGTAGCTCTTTAGCCTTCCAACTAAGAAGACGACCAAGACACATAGTGTGGACCATTTGACAAAAAAAATATCTCAAAGACGATACAAGGAATACAACGTAGGATACAATTTTGTTTTCCTCTTTGTCTTAACGCGCGCTTGTAAAAAAGGCGCCTTTTTGATGCCATAGGTGGCAAACAAGCTGACGGACCACCTGATGGTAAGCGATCACCGTCGCCTATGGATACCTGCAACACCAGGGGGCAGGGGCATCACAGATACGTTGCCGACCCTTAAAGACAGCCTTTTTGAAGAACCCCAAGTTATAGTTACTCGGAAATGCGGCAGCATGTGCGATTTCCACCGATATGTGGATAAACTTTCAGGCGCCTCTTAATTTCCTTAAAATCTATCCTAATATTATAGGCTTATAAGTAATATAATTTCTTTGTGGAAACTATATTTTACAAGATAGGTGGGCATTGAAAGCTTCATGAAACCCACCATCTTCATGAACGCAAGCCTATTATTAAATTTAAAAAATTTAAATAAATAAAAAATGTGCTTATTTTTTTGCAGTAAACCTATTGCAATCATAAGAATATTGTACTAATCATATAATGATAAGATATGAAAATATTAGTTGTGGGCAAATATCTCTCCCCAAGAGAAAGGAAACGAAATAAAGGAAGACAGCAAGTAAGATGGGAAGTACTGTATGTCATTATAAAAACTAAGAATGTGTCCAATAAGCAAGTTTCATTTTGTATCTATTATGGGAAAGACACTTTGTTCACGTGTTCTTCAGAGGTTACACTACTTAACACTGACACACAAGCCACAGAAAAGAGAAGTAAATAGAACGGAAATGAGAAGGAAAATATGTTACCAGGCTTTATGAGTGAACCTTGATTGAACATTCTTATTTAGATCAACGCATCGAACTCCGCATAACAGTTGCTAACTGATTTCGAATGACTCACGTTTAATTTATATAGGTGCAACTGGCTATAACAAAAATTACTGTCAGCCGTTTTAATTTTAACAAAAAAATATATCTTTGCTGTGGTTTTTACTACACTAATTCGAATGCGGTTCAAATAGTGAAAAAAAAACAATCGGAGTGCTAACGCTAGCACATCCCATCCCTACATCCCTGCTTAGAAGCGTATGCGCAGGTGGCAATACCCGCTGGCCGTGTGTTGCGCGCATAAATACTAATTAGCGAGCGGAAACAGTCGCTTGCCCCACTACTACTTACTGTGCGGTGTACTGCCAACGCGATTAATAAACAATGTCATTTCCAAAACTATTGTTACTGATGATTTAGTTTCGGTAAGTACACGTGGGTAGGATAATATTGATGGTAACAGCTTACAGTTTAGGCATAACGCCTACAAGAGAGTTGACGCAGCGTCGAGGTGTATAGTCCAATTCAAATTTAATGGCGGCTGTGAAGTGCGCCGCAAACGAGTTTTTGCGTCTGTACATTCGAGTTGAAAATAGTTATGAGTAAATTCGTGGTACCCACTCTACCCATAAACGCAAAGAAACAAGTGATTATGATTACTATAATTATGTTTATGTAAAGGGCACACACTTCAGCCTGTAAAAGTCCACTGTTGTACAAAGGCCTCCCTCTTAGAGAGGGGTGTTGCCATGATCCCCACGCTTGGCAGGCGGCACGCTGCTGCCCATCTTTCGGTGGCTCTGGTCGCAGTTTTAGGACATACCCGGGTCAAAATATGTTCGGGTTATGTAAAGGGCGCTTCTACTATACTTATTATTACTGCGCAGCGTCTTGCGCATAACTTCACAGTCGCCATTAAGTTTGATTCGGTCTGTACAAGCGAATATGGTAAAGTCGACTGTTCTAATTTACGCTAGGTTGAAAATTGTACCTCATTTTTAACAAGAGACATAGCAAGAGAGAGGCCTATACCCCGCAAGGGGATAAGGAAGGCTGTGGATGATGATGATGATGACATATCACGGTGGTTATTATGACTGAACCGCAATATATCGGTGGACATGTAAAAATAAATGTGATTCCGAGGCGCGGACGGTTGCCAGATGAGATGGGTAAAATAATCAATCTTACGCCTCCCTACCGAAGATTTGTGAGTAAGCGTTATAAAATATTGATAGTGGAAGAAATAGCAACTGGATAATGTTAATTGTAATTTGAACGACTTTTAATTTATCATTATGTACTTAATACATATAAATTATCCATCGAGTTTTCCTTTTAATAACTGGCAAAGAGCGTGTCGAACACCCATAATATATGGCACGTTTTCGTAGCCACATTAATTATAGTTCAGAAATTGGTGGTTATAGAACAATTCGAGTGTATAACTTCTGTGGACTTATATTTCTTTTATAATTAAGAACTAACTATACTTCTGTAATTGTAATTCTGCAAAGTTTCAAGCACTTAACTTAATAACTGTAGAAGTTAAAAGGTTCTAAAAAACTAGTCGGACGGACAGAACGTACCCTTAACCTTCCTTTGGGTTCCTCGTAGAACATTTTTTTAAAATAAATAATTGGCATGCGTTTCAAATTCAAATTCAAAATAATTTGCAATTCTAACATATTAAACCTAGAGCATCGAAATCGTACTGAACACTCGCAGTTAAAAGCAGTTCTCATTTGTTCATCATGCAAGTTTATACATAATAGATATTTTGGCAAACGCCTGCATTTTACAAAAAAACAAACTCTCAGGAATTCGGTATCCATTCCATTTCCGTTCAATTTCGGTTAGCTTTTAATCTAAAGTGCTGCGATGAAAGTTTTTGTATATCATTGTCAATGTTGACCTGAAAATAAATATATTTTACCCGAGTAAAAACATATTTAATTGTTTCGTTCTATTATTTTTACATTGAATTGCCAATCTCAGTATAAATGAACTTTGAAAGAATGATGAAGATGAAGAAATTTTATAAAAACCCTCGATAAAAAAGCTGATAATCTTCAACTTCATATATGAAGCTTCTATTAAGAATTTTGGCTTCTTCAATTCAGTCGCACGTCTACAGGAAATCATAAAAGCTCTTGCGGATGTTTCAACTACCGTCTAAAACTAGACGTTATACATTACAAAGCACCACGAAATCCCTCTATTTTAAAAGAAAACAATGAAAGCTACCCAGTCCCGCCACCACATCAAACAATCCAGTGTCGTTGCACCATCTTACAGCACACAAAAAAATAAACATCTATTACGTCACCTGGATATCTATTTGCGAAGATACAAAAATACGTACGCACACCAGAGACTGTGATTCTGCTACATTCTCTACCAACTACAAAGTTGAGAGTTAACTAGTTCGTAATCTGTGTTTCCTTTGTAGAAACAGTGTTTAAATCTGTTAGATTTGATACAGAGTTATATTCTGCATGTTCACACGGCCCTGGAGATCATTCAGTGAACCCGCTCTACGTTAGTAGACGGGCGATGATTTGTGGCCGATAAAGTGAGGTGGTAAAAATACGTGAGCTCTAACGAGCTTCACGTTCACTGGTTGAGAGACACGAGACTACATTGATGAAAGGCCTGCAATATTGTCTTACAATATTTTATTTTCACAAATTCACAAATTGTTCGCAACCAATGGCGCATGATTTTTTCAGCGCCACGTCTTTTTTGGGCCGAGTGCCGACCAATTTTTGCGCCACTTTTTGGGCTAATGTTCTGTTCTGTGCAGGTTCTGTGTCATTCTTGTGAAAATTTGGGCGTCACTTGCATTTTGCTTTTGCAAAAAGCTAAAAAAATCTTTTGAAAAGTATTTAAGAGAATTTGAATCGACAAAGCAGTCCTATGCATGGATTATAACCCTGGCGTTAATTATTATGCTATTGTTTTATGCTTGTTACATGCCAAAACACTAAAAAGCGCACAAAATATATGATCATGTCAAGTTTCAAGATACATTCTCGCAGCGTGCTCGTAACAAACTCCTTACAAACTACCTAATTGATATCATAACATCTCACTGAATTGAGTAAGTCTTAATTATTTCGATTTTATATATTTATCTCTCAGTATTAACATGTTTATTGAACGCATATACTTGAACGCAATTAGCGAGCGTGCACTCTGTTTTTTTATCAGATCTCAATACCTTTCAAATGTCTCGGCACTTTTGCTATATCTACAATGTATGTAAGCAATTTCGCACTGACAGATTTGCGGCTAAGACATGATAGATTAGCAATTTTGGAACAAATTATAAATTATACGCTGGCAAAGACGCCATTAACAGCTTGCCAATCTTTCGGTGGGATATGACAGTTTTGACGTATAGGAATTAGGCTTGTCTTCACCACATGTCGAACAAAATTCAGGAAGGAGTGGGATGAATATACGAAGAATTAGATTAATCTTGCTCATAAGAGATTAAAAGACAGCGTAGATGAGACAAGCGCTAAAAGAAAGTGAAAGTCATGTCGTACAAAGAAGGCAAAAAGCTGATAGAAGATCTGGATAGCCGGTTGCTACTCTACTGGCAAGTGAAATGCTTAAGTATACATAGAAGTA
Source organism: Agriopis marginaria (assembly GCA_932305915.1). Classification (NCBI taxonomy): domain Eukaryota; kingdom Metazoa; phylum Arthropoda; class Insecta; order Lepidoptera; family Geometridae; genus Agriopis; species Agriopis marginaria. The sequence continues at coordinate 3,435,747 of OW029919.1, forward strand.
TGAAACGAGTACGAAAAGTATACGTCAGATGGCCTTGAAATGTGATTGGAAGCGATGCGCTGCCGTAATGAGTGTTCCCCAATTGTTAGAATCTGGGTGTCTTCTAGTCGCGAGTGAATCTGTTTCTTCTAGGCAAGCGTGCTTTATCGTAATATCGCTGAACATCAAGCGAGGTGGCGGTCAAGCGCAAGTCTATAAAAGCAAGCAGGGAAAGGCTTATGTCTAGCAACGAATGCTTAGCTTATCTTTGCCATGTTCTGAGGCATGAGAGATACCACACACACACCATCAGCCATTAAATGTCCACTGCTGAACAAGGCCTCCCTCTTAGAGAGGGGTGTTGCCATAATCCCCACGCTTGGCAGGCGGCTTGGAGATCGCAGTACGTTCACCGTGTACTAACAGGACGCTGCTGCCCATCCTCCGGTGGTTCTGGTCGCAGTTTTAGGACATACCCGGGTCCATGAGAGATACCAACTCATCCAATTTAAGATGATAGACAAAGTCGAAGAACGACGCGCTGGGGCGAAAACGAAGAATGGGTTGAGAAACATTTGCGATTGGTCGGCTATTGCCAACGTCAAATAGCTGCTTCCTTTGGTACGGACTTACGGAGTAGAAAATTCGGCTAACCTTCAGGACTGAAGTGGCTGATGATGATGAGTTTTGAAATGTAGATATTGAGATAGTATGTTAGGCAAACAATATTATTACACTCCAAGTACCTGCCAACATTAGAACAGAATCTACCACATTAATCACTTCTCTGCAATTTGTAAAACAACATCGCCCGGTTCCTTGTCTGAGCAAAAATATCTGCGAGGCAACTAAATAGATTTTCTTGCAATTTTCATTTAAATCAAATCATCCAATATGATAGATAAAAAAAATAAACTCCAACATGGTAAGAATATTAAGTGCGTATTGTTTGAAGGACTTATTCCGACGAAAATTGGACTTGAAGGTCTCGACCTTAAAATAAATTGGCGGCCAATTTTTGTCTTCTTTAATATCTAGTAGCGTGCGTACATAATTATGCATTTAAGTTTACACAAAAATAAAGGCGAATGACAGAGGTTATATTAGAATTTCCAGATGGCTATGGTTGTTTTTTTTTTTAAGTTGGGTTGTTAACCAACGATAAAAAAAAAATATTTTACCAAAATATGTAATAATATTCCACGCAATATTTAAGAAAAGTACTTTACAATCCCTGGCGGAAGCTTAGCATTTATGGACACGGCTATGCCCACATTTTCAAGTTCATCCATATTTTCTTATTCTGCAGGCCTAGCACGGGCCGTGGACATATTGTCTTTCCACCGTTTTTATCCCGCGAGAAAAAGACAAACGTATCCATATTCTAGCTTTGTCGCGTCTAGGCGTGGATAAAAACGGTGGAAAGACAATTTGTCCACAGCCCATGCTAGGCCTGCTGTTGCGCACAGCTGTAGGTTCTATTAGAGTGTTGGTGTAATATTTATATTGTTTGTTTTGATTTGATTAGATATTTTAATTTAATCTTTTCTCTGTTAGTCAACGCGGACAAGATTGATATAAATAGGTATACCGGATATATATATATATTTTAGTAGCTAATCAAAATATATGCTTTGGAATATACCAGAGGGAACGTAAACTTTTACGATATAATATTTGGCAGCATTCGATGTTGTTATAATTTATATCTGCAATCAAATCTCTAGGGAGAAGTCACTTCCACGTCTCAATAAAATATACATCAGCTATATCCCTCGGATATTTATGTAATCATAGATTATTTTAGGAACGTGTAGGTTGGTAGAAGGGTTCGCTTCTATATCCCATACTCCCATCGTGTTGATATCAAGTTGTCAATGTTTTTGGATTCAAAAGAAACTAGGGGTCTTTTAACAACACTATAAAAACAAAATCTTCATTCACAGTAAAATCCTTTCGGCCCACAATGTTGACGTTAAAACTATGAAAGAATATTCTATACCTGGTAGTTAATGCTCCGGTGAATTTTGGCCTCGAAAGCACAGGGAGCTATTCTAGTGCACTCGACATTATCTCGGTCACTGTCAAACTTATCACATTTATAATGCGTGACACACAGACGGAGATAATTTAAAGGGCGCCAAATTTTATTATAGCATAATTGTCAAACAAGGACGTGCCATCTGATGGTAAGTCACCGCCGCCAATAGACCTACAATCAGTGTTGCCAGACGTCCCGATTTAAAAATCAAAAAAATGTCCCGCGTGGGTCAGGTTCAGTACCGCTTTTAAGCAATAACTCGACCGTGCGTGCAGCGTGCTGAGGAAGCGCGGACGGGTGGCACAAAAAAAAGAGTGGACAGGCCGCCCGCCCGGCGCGTAATGAAGATATGCGCTAAGACTCAAATATTTAACGATAGGGTAAATATGATTTAACATATCATATTTTTATTAAAATACATTTTCTATGGCTATTTTTGCTATCTCTATATTGTCACGTAAATATAATTTGAACTCAAATAAAAAAATTAAAAAACTTCTGATTATATACGTTTTTTTATTATGTCCCGGTTTCGACGACCGATTCGCTTTTTTCACTCAATAATTTCCAAAATCCCGAATTGGAAAAAAAAACCTTGAAATTTTTTATCTGGCAACGCTGCCTACAATATACCCAGGGCATAGTCATTGCATTGTCTACCTTTAAGGACTATTCGAACTTCTTTTGAAACAGTCAAAATTATACTTCGGAGGAAAAACCGAAGGTGGTGCCATTCCACAAGAAAATTCTCCTCACGGGTTGAAATCGGAAGTTGGGGTCTAACTGTAGCCATAATCTATTACATGTTACAAATGTGGAGGTAACTTACCCATTAGGTAAGTCAGCGTTGAGCTGGTCCAGTAATGAGTCCACAGTCGGCCTTGAAGACGCAGGGCTGGTGGCGCCATTCGTGCGCGCGTACCCATCCGTCGCTGTTGGCAAATAAAAAAAATCTTTGAATTTCTCTGGAACTGTAGACGCTATTCATTTTTACAATCGACGGGGGAAAAAAGGTTCAAACTCGTAGCTTGATGTTTATTAAAAAAATCCATTTATACTTGTTTAAGTACACACACGCACGCTTCTGAGACGCAAATGTTCGGATGATTATATCTTGATATCTACCGTATAAAATTTATAAATAAATATTCGGGACATTTTTGCACACACGGTCATCTGATCCGAAACTAAGCAAAGCTTGTAATATGTGTGCCAGACTGACTGACTGCGATATACAGGCATTTTTTTTTTTAAATTGATAATAACACCCAGATATAGAACAAACACAAATGTTCCTCACATGAATGTTTGTCCTAGATGGGAATCGAACCCACGCCCCCAAGCTCCAAAGGCAGGTTCACTACCAACTGAATTAACGGGGCTAATATCTATATCTAAATCTATGATCTAATAACCTGTGTATGTTACCGTGTATTTTTCAAACGCGTTCGGCGGTCTTTTTCAAGGTGAAGGCGCGCGCACGGATGCGTCTCGCTTTGCACTGACAATTTTATTTATTGAACAGGCTACCGGTTGAGGGCTACTCATTTTAATTTAAAGAAAATATTCCATCTACACAGATGGAAAATTTGATGCATCCCGTTTAATCAACTTTCCGTGAAGTAGGTTGTTATCAAACTGCCTGGTTTTTAAACATTTGAAGTTGTTTTACTTTCGCCGAATGCAGTTGAAACTATAGTCGGAATAACCGGCTTAATTTCACGTGAGAATTCCCTTGTAATATAAACAAAATGTAGATAGCTATTTTTATGTAAAAATGTATTACCTATAGGTACCTATTTTATATCAGGAATTTTTTATAAGTACCATTTTACTTGTTTTACCGACAGACAATTAAAAGGCAAATAATAACCTTCCTTCTCGCCCCAATTACACTTTCAATTACCATTCTAACATTTAGTTTGTTCAAACGTTACACCAGAATAAAATTACACGGCCGTCAAAAAGTGGACATTATTAAACACCTCTGGCAACCGTATAATAAGCAAGTAGACGAACAGGTGGGCCCGAGTCCACGGCCCGAGTAGCCGACTACTCGGGCTAGTTGCTGTGCCAAGTGGCCGGTGCGATATTTTTAGGGTTCCATACCCAAAGGGTAAAAACGGGACCATATTACTAAGCCTACGATGTTTGTCTGTCAGTCTGTCTGTCTGTCAGAAGAGCACCACCACACTCCTGTGCCATGCTTCAGGCGTAGTACCTTCGAGAATGTTTCGTTCTCGGAGTTTCTTTGCGCGATAAAATCTGAAACGTGGATATTCGCCAAAGAACCAGTCACCGATATAGCTGTTAAAATTTGCAAGTTGAAGTGGCAGTGGGTAGGCCACATCGCGCGAAGAACCGATAACCGATGGGGAAGAAAGGTTATGGAGTGGAGACCACGAACCGGAAGACGCAGCGTAGGGAGGCCTCCCACCAGATGGACTGACGACATTATGAGAGTCGCGGGCATCCAGTGGATGAAAAAGGCGGGCTGTCGTTCAGTGTGGAGGTTAAAAGGGAAGGCCTATGTTCAGCAGTGGACGTCTTCTGGCTGATGATGATGACAACAAGCGTATTTTTATTACGTATTTTTGTATTAGCTCTAATGTAAAAACGGTAATACGTACAAGCGTCAAATTTGGTCACTTTGGTCACTGTTATATAACACACACTAAAATATAACAACAAATAATAAAAATGGCCAAGTGCAAGTCGGTGACAAGTTTCTGTTCATTACCAAGTTATAGCTGGTAATTTCGTTATTGAATTTTGTGGTGGTACGGAACCCTCAGTGCACGAGTCCGACTCGCACTAGGCCGGTTTATTTTGATGATGTAAACATGTGATTTACAAAAGTTTCACAATATTGTTATAATGCTGTAATACTTGCTTTTAGTTCTCTATAATAACAATACGTATAATCCTCAAGGGAGATTCCAGTTTCCGTTATTAATAGTTCGCAAACAGTCAGTGCAAACAAGACGTATTTAATATGCATAATTACTTGAGCTGCGATCCTAAATCTATATCTTAATATATATAAATCTCGTGTCACAATATTTGTCCTCAATGGACTCCTAAACCACTTAACCGATTATAATAAAATTCGCACACCATGTGCAGTTCGATCCAACTTGAGATATAGGATAGTTTAAATAATTATATAACTAGCGACCCGCCCCGGCTTCGCACGTAAATTACACCCGTGCGAAGCCGGGCGGGCGGGTCGCTAGTAAGTATATAAAAATCGATATGTGTATATTATAGACTCCAAAACGGCTGGACTGTTTTAGACGGGACTTTCACTGGCAGATAGCTGATGTTATAAGGAGTAACTTAGGCTTCTTTTATCGAGGGTGTCCACGCGGGTGAAACCGCGGGGCGCGCATAGTTACTTTATAATTATAACACTTAGTAAGTAGACAGGTGAAGGTGGGTGGAGCGTTATCTTCCAGGCAACCATTGGATGGAAATAATTTAAGGATCAAGGCCCTTACGGCCAACGCCTTACGCGTTCTCAAACTAACGTTAAAACCGCGCTGTTCGGAAAATCACGCGAACGAGAACCTTAAGATACGGTCCAGATACGGTTTGCGGTCGTGCAACATTTTAACATCACCTTAACTGGATTATTTTAAGCAGCTAGCCGTAAGGCCCCAGTACGGATAATATTATAGTGAAATTCGTTTTGCGGGCAGCAAGTTTATGTAAAAAAATTACTAGACCGCAAATGACTCTTGCCTGGGCAGCCGTGACATAGAGCCAAAACCAATGCCGAGTCACATAAAATAGGAAATTATGTGGCATCACCGCGAAAATCGAATCGTGGAAATATTAATGACCGATAGCGATATCAAATGAATAACGTTACGTGGGATATTTTTAACATTGTTCTGTTAGAAACATTTATTCTAATATTACTAAGTACAGTGAAAACAAAAAATCGTCACCGCTTTATGGTTGATGTTCCGAAAACCCGTACGAAGCGCTTTGATTCCACATTTACTATGCGAACTGCTAGTCTGTGGAATTCGCTGCCTGAATGGGTGTTCCCCGATGGTTACAATCTGGGTGTCTTCAAATCACGAGTGAATCGGTTCCTTATAGGCAAGCGTGCTCCAACGTAGACCGCATCATCGCTTAACATCAGGCGTGATGGTGGTCAAACGCAAGCCTATTATTTATAATAAAAATTAAAAATATAAAAACATTTATGTTTGTTCTCACGAGATAGATAGATAGATAGATAGAAACTCTTTATTGTGTACACCAGAAATAAAAATTACAACACGATAGAAAACACTTACGAGCTAGTGCCACAAGTGGCGGCCTTATCGCTAAAAGCGATCTCTTCCAGGCAACCATTCAATTCAAAGAGATATTCAATACGAGATGTTTATTCATAGTCGTTTTGACACCATGACCGTGAAAGCAAAGCACTGATAAATTATTAAATTGTATTGCTTTACAAGCAATTTTTTTTAGATTGTATAACGAGTGCTTAGAACTAGTTTTTTTTATTTATTTAATAATAGGCTTGCGTTTTACCGCCAGCTCGCTTGATGTAAAGCGACGATTCGGTCTACGATGGAGCACGCTTGCCTAGAAGAAACCGATTCACTTGTGATTTGAAGACACCCAGATTGTAACTATCGGGGAACAGTACATATAGGTCGTTGGGGAACACCCATTCAGGCAGCGCATTTCACAGACTAGCAGTTCGCATAGTAAAAGTGGCTTCGCTTCGTGCTTCTTAAGTTGCTTTAGTCCACATGCAGTTGCTTTAGTCCACATCCTGATTGAGGCTCGCACGTTCGCAACCGCCACGCCACCTTACCATATCTCCCTCGTTTGTCTAATCTGAGCTTAATAAGCTTGTGACCAAATGATATGAACACATAAACTGACCGGCCGTCGTTTCCATAAAACATACCGAGTTGATATACGGCTACTCGCGATTCAAAGTCAACGTCTAAATTTAAGCGTCAGCTGCAAGCCAAATGTTTTCACGGAGGACATTACTCAGGGAGGGAAGATGGAGTGCCCCCTTTATCACTCCAAAGAGTTAAATTTAATAGTAGATTATGCGCTAAGGAAATAAAGCAGTGTCTTACGTCGCGGGCGGCATATTGAACCCTGAGCGTAACGAGGGACTCTATAGTTATATAGAGTCCTGAGTGAAGCGAGGGGTTCAAGCTGCCCAAGACGAAGACAGGCTTTATTCCAGAGGAGCATCTACTTTTCACACCTTCTGCGAGACAATAAAAAGCCAGGGCTCACTGAAAATCATAGCACCAAACACCGTCTTCTGTTTCACATTCTTTGTAAACGCACCTTTTTTTGAGTTCTGCCATAGATAAACATATATGTTCTGCTTATGGTGGCCAGTTAGATTTGCGAACAAACCTCTTTACAATGCCATATGGGCATTTTTTTACTTAGTTTTCCACACGAATTTGATGTTCCAAACTCCAATCACTTTATTCCCAAGGGAGTTTCATATAACTTTGTATCCCTTAAGAGATCATGCTTTACTTTACGTTGGGTTGCATGATATGTAATTGGACACTGTCGAGCAGGTGGTGTAAAAATTAAAAGTAAAGCCCTCCTTGGTGGGGAAATAGTTGAAGTTGATCAGCTGTACGATGACGCTGATAGTAAAATTATGACATTCTAGACGTGAAGAGTATAAAATTACAATATATCACAGTATGACACGCACGTCATTTAGTTTTAAATTTTTATCTTAAGTTTTTAATGTAAAAAAAAAGTATTTTAAGTCTTAAGTTGTTGTTTTCTTCTTTAGCTTTTGCCCAGAGGTGGGAAAGAAACAGCTGATAAAAAAATTACTATATATATAAAAAAAATTTCTTTTTAACTTGGTCACGCAATAACTTGAGAATAATAACCTTTTTTTTTTAAATTTAATTTTTAAATTTCCTTATACTCTGTAGATTGTTCTTACGGAAAGAAAAATTATGAAAATTGCGCAGAAAATTGGAATATTTCAGAAAACTTAACTACGATTTTAACTTCGCGCGTTTGACAGTTCTATGACAGGACAACGTCTGTCGGGTCAGTTAGTAAGTTTATAATTAAAAATTTATTAATAGCTGCTTTATCCTGCTTTGGAGATGCCTTTCAGAAACCGTCAATTTTTCCGTGATAAAAAGTATTCTCGAATAAGTCCACGTTTGACCGCCAACTCGCCTGTTGGTAAGCGACGATGTGGTCAAAGATAAAGCACGCAGACTTAAAAGACATTAGTGTCTTAGTTTAAATCCCGCAAGCTTGAGCTTCTAGTGAAGGGAAACATCCTGACGGATCCATAAAATAGTTTTAAGGCACTTTCTAAGGCGCTTTAATCACCCTTTAGTCGAAAATCTGTCACAAAGCGCCTAACCACGTTTTCGGCAACCTGATTTTAGAGCCACTAATCTGTGGTCACCATTCTCATCATCACTTAACATCAGGTGAACTGTAGTAAAACTCATTACCTTCACAGAAAGTTCCCCACTGGAAAATATTTTAAATTATCTTCTATTATAAACAAGTATTATATATTATCTTTGATGTGTTGAATGAAAAATGGTTTAAATATTGCAACTGACATGATATTAATTCAGCTGAACTCTGATCCAATATCATTTTAATTCCAATTGCACAATTTTAAGAACTCATTTATCTAGTCCAGAAATAAAACCTACAAATCAATAAGACAGTAAAACAAACACATTGCGATCAGGGTCGTAACAAGGAAGGAAACTGGGGGCAAACTGCAATAAAAAGCACTCAATTCTCATATCTCATTTCCTAAAGTAAATTTGACAGCACTAATATCACCTGCCTTTTTTTAAATCAATCATAGAAGACATTATAACGTAGTTAATGAATCAGCTAAATTAGGTTTGTATCTCTAATAATTTCGTAATAAGACCTAAAACGCTATGATATAAGCCGAAATAAAATGGGATTCATACTAAAATTACGGTCTGAACAAAGAAATCAAAGATTTAAAATTTGCTTTAGTTGTGACTATGTCATAGCCATTAAATAAGAGTTTTGTTTCTATCAAGTTCAAGACCAGAAGATAAACGTGCTTTTGTGGTGATCATTTTTCTATAAACATGTTTAAGCAGTTATTCATTTCATGACGAATTTCTTATTCGTTTATTTATTCTATCCCCCCAGCCCCTCTTCTAACTCCGTCCCTGCTCACATTAGTCCGAAACCGAACTTAAACAAGTGAAATCGAGCGTGCGTCGTCGGTGATCTATTTCTGAGTTGTTAGCAAGGAAGCCGTGGCCTTGCCAACACCAACATTACGGTATTTGTTGCTGGAACCGTAAACAAATTATTTGACAATCTGATATTTTACGAGGTTTGCCATTTTAGTATATTACTTCAGAGACAGAAATGTACGGCCGACATGAAATCAGTCAGAGGCTGTAGGCACTTATCCAAACTATATTCTCGCGCACTATATATCTCTCTCATTCGCACACTATAGGGCGACCAATTTACTTGTATTGGAACATAATTATGGAGGAGCCATTATCGTATTTTCTAAACAAAACCGAAACCGAACCGGAACCGGTTTAGTAAGTTTTAGTGCACTCAATGGGCCAACTCTACGAATAAGTGGCCGCTCTGTAATATTTACACAAAAATTGCATTATTTTCAAGAGTTTGCAATTTTCAGGAAATGACATAAGAAATAATGTTTTTTTTTTAATAACAGGTAGGCTTGCGCTTGGCCGCCATCTCGCCTGATGTTAAGCGACGATGCGGTCTACGATGGAGCACGCTTGCCTAGAAGAAACCGATTCACTCTCGACTTGAAGACACCCAGATTGTAACAGACGGGGAAAACCCATTCAGGCAGCGAATTCCACAGACTAGCAGTTCGCACAATAAATGTGGAATCATAGCGCTTCGTACGGGTTCTCGGAATATCAACCCTAAAACGATGTCGATTTTTTGTGCCCGCCCTGGCGGTCCGATAGAGCAGACCTACCAAATAATACCAGATTTTTATTGACAAATTTGGCATATATACCTATTCTTATTCTCATACGAGATGGGGGCGATAAGTCCTGCACTGACGTCCCGCTTGGGGTGTATTGTGCATTTCCCCCTACCAGCACCTACCCGAGCCAACCCAACTCCTTGAAATATCGGAGTGAGGCTCTGGGGCGCTGGCAAAATGCTGGACCCCGGTAGCGATTCTAGTTTCTTCTGTAGCTTCATAAAGCCTAATTAAGTCATCGACAAAATTAGTTTCATCGCTTCTAAATGTCATATTTGACATAACTTTTTAGCAATAACAGTTTTATAGATGGCAAATGACAAATTTGCCGATCCATAAAATAACAAAAATCTTGTCATATCTGCAATGCAAGTAATGTATTGCATGTATTTTAGTTACGGATAGATTTTTTTCGGTTCAGCTAGATCTATAATAATAATTATTCTTCCTTTCTCTACGCACCCCCACCCCCGCACCCGACAAGCAGCCGGTGTCATCACGTGCGCGCCGCGCGACAGCCCGTAGTGCAAAGCGAGACGCAGCCGCGCGCGCGCATTCACCTTGAAAAAGACCGTCTAATGCGGTTGAAACTATAGTCGGAGTAACCGGCTTAATCTTACGTGAGTAATTCCCGTGTAATATAAATAAAATGTGTGAAAACCACGTCAGTTTCAATAATAAAATTCTTTCTTACATATCGATTAGTTGGTTTTCTACAAATACGACAATATATCGCACTTAATCTCAATTGAGCCCTGCGTTCTCTGTGGTCCAGCTTATGATTGGCTGGTATAATAATTGACGCTATTTTCCACGCGTGAGGTCACCCTGCATCGGAGCTCAAATAGTTAGCACATAGTGGTATATTGGGGTCGGATGTCAGTGGCTATAAAACGGCACTGCCAAGCATCACAGTCAAGGCTAGCCATGACTCATACAATAATCTAAGAAGATATATATCTTCTTAGATTATTCTATGATAATGTGTTAGTGGTATTGGGTTGGCACTGCATTAAGCCGTGCTATTTGTCGTCAATTCGATAAGGCAGGCGATTAGCTAGTAATCCATGGGCGACGCTGATTGCTCACCATCAGCCAGCTTGTTTGCTTCTTTGACATCTGTGGCATAACAATGGTCCTAGAGCCCTAAGTAAAGAGAGGTGTGGTGTGAACGACTTGCTTTTAGTGTTGACACAAGTGGCAAGAAGCGCCTGCTAGAATCTACTAAGACGGCAGCCAAGCGCAAGCCTATTTACTATAAAAAAAAAATGCGACCTTCTAGAATGATCAGGCGGTTGTTCACTAGTTATATGATAATTGATATTTACCGTGGTAATACTAAGAAAGAGAAGAAAGAGGGTAGATCGTTATGTCTGAGCCTAACTTTTCAACTGTTCGACCAACAACCCGCATTTTTTTATAGTGAAAAACAGCACTGCTATAGCACTGTTTTAAACTATCACAGTTGTTCACTAAAGTTATATGATTATTTATGGGATATTTACCGTGGTAAGACACGGGTTGTGTCTTCCCGTGAACATGGTGCATGTAAACTGAGCCGATATATCGGGAGCTCATTCCACAACCTTACCACGGTAAATATCCCGTAAATAATAATATAACTTTAGTGAACAACCGCCTGATCATTCTAGTAGATCGCGTGTAACGACAAAGCTTGGGAGGAGAGAATGGCGTTAAGATATGAGAAAATCGCTCATCTGATTGGAAGCATCACGCTTGTCCATTTACAGTGCTATCTAGAATTTTTAACAAAACTGCGCGGCATTGCGCTGCTTGTCACCCTGAGATTTCACTTGCTAAATCTCTACTTACCATTTCTCTCAGTATAAGACTTCTCGGTGTAATTGTTGTATCTCGCGTTGCTCAAGTCGTCCAGTAGACTGTCCAACTCGGTCAGATTGCCCCTGCCCGTTCTCCCGTAACCTGCAGAACATAAATATGATTGTAGATTATTTTAGAGATTTAACCGCGGGATTTTGTATAGCTACTATCCATATACTAAATAGCCAGTTTAGTCTCATGGTAAATCTGGCACTGCTTTATTTTCGACGGGGGTAAAATATTCACAAGATACCTGGCTGATTTGTGGTGTTACCGAGTTATGTGGGATTGCGACTACTAAAATCCTCCCGGTAGCTTGCTCCAGTAACTGAAGGCAGACCACAAGATCTCCAGCGGAACGCGTCGGAGCTAAAGGTGACGGTACGGCTCAAGGTCTATCTCTTAAGTTGCAATTTGCGACCTGTCCCAGTCCTGTGCTAATTGAATTCAGCTACAATATGGCCTATGAACATCTTAATTCACTCGTCACGATCCAATCTTGTCCAGACCCGTGTTTTGTTTGAAGAAGTTTTCTATCCACAATTTTTTATCATGTTCCCACTGCTGGGACACAAGCCTCTCAGAGAGAGAGGATGGCCGGTATACCGTAATCCGCCACGCTGGTCCAGTGCATGTTGGTGATAGTCATATTATGTCTTTGAACTTTTGAGATTCTTGAACATACCGGTTTCCTCACGATCTTATCCTTCACGTCGTTTTTGAGCGATATCGAAACTGCCCATAATTTATCGAAGAACTTATTAATTACTAGCTGAATCCCGCGGTACATACATACATACATTACCAGCCATTAAATGTCCACTGCTGAACAAGGCCTCCCTCTTAGAGAGGGGTGTTGCCATAATCCCCACGCTTGGCAGGCGGCTTGGAGATCGCAATACGTTCACCGTGTACTAACAGGACGCTGCTGCCCATCCTCCGGTGGTTCTGGTCGTAGTTTTAGGACATAACCGGGTCCGGTGAATCCCGCGGTGCTACCCGCGATTTTCTAATTTTCCCGCATTTTCTGGGAGTATAAGTACCCTATGTCCGTCCATATTGATAGCTATAAGTAATTTACTATGTAATTATTACATATATAAACATTTCTGCTAACTATATACAATGTGATGATTAATTTAAAAAATAATTTCTAACATGACTGTTCAAAGTTTATTTATGTTTACGGATGTGGCAATACCGATGATTTCTGGCAGAGGGTAGACGACTGGAGAGAAAAAATAAAAACGGACTTGTCACTATAATTGGAGATCGACCACATAAATCATTACTGGATCAAGTAATATAGAAAATCTAATGGATTTGGAGTTTTATTATATGTCTACGACACCCTGCGGCATTCTGAAGTGAAAGACAAGCTTTCATTTCAGAAGTGGGATGATCACAAGGAGTAAATTACTCTGGACGTGGACCAACGCGCCTGTCTATGCTGGCTGGAGACGAAATGCTGAAGGATTTCACAAGGTCAGGCTGTTCCTGTTTCTAGTGTTCGTGTAGATATCCTGTGTCACTACTCTTTGATCGAAAAACTATAGTGAATTTGGCGAGCGTTATTTGGTGTGTCGAAGTACTAAATATTTAAGTGATTACCATCTCTAGCGATTTATTTTCTAAGTGCAAATATTTACAACAGTGACAAATTAAACTTTTTGTGCGTGCGATTAATACAACCTACACGTACCTACGTTAAATGTTCGTGTACGTTCTTGACGTAATTTTTGTGTAATTTGTAAACAATTATTTAAGAAAATTTCTTAATAACTGTAAAACTAAGCTGATTTGTTGTTTCGGTTTGAATCACTGGTCATATTTTTTCTATGGATAAAATGATTGCGGTATTTTAAATATGTGATTAATAGCTATGACTAATGCATATTTTTTTAGTGTAGTGTACAAAATTGGTTAAAAAGTACCTAATTTTAAAATCAAAATGGGCAAGTCACGTCGTAAGCGACGTGACAGTGAAATTGAGAAGTCACATAAGTCAATTAGAAAACATAAGCGGAATAGAGGGCGAAGTCGTAATCGACAGACTCCTAGTCACAATCGCTGTAGTCGTAGGAATCGTAGCTACAGTAGACATAGTATGCAATATTCCAGCGAGAGTCGTGATAGTGATATTAGTAGTGGTGGGTATCAGCATAAATCGAAAAGAGCAAAGCGGCACGTTAGTAAGAAACGTAGCTGTGTTTCTGAACGTACTACAACGCCGCTCCTACCGGTTCAACAAGTGCCTGTTCAGAGAAGTAATCTTGCTGTTGATAATCAACCGCAAAATATGCATAGCAACTTTTGGGCACTGAACAATTTTCCTGTATCATTTAGTGTAGTTCCGGAATTCGATCCGAGCGATAATAGTCAAACCATCGAAAGCTGGATAAACAAAGTGAACGAGTGTGCCCAAATTTATTCATTGAACGATAGACAAATTAGCCACTACTCATTGCCAAAGCTGATGGGTCTGGCCAAAAAGTGGTATCAAGGTTTGTCATCTGTTTTATTTACTTGGGATCAATGGACAGTTAAACTGAAGCAAGCTTTTCCATCCAACGAAAACTATGGCGACCTTCTGTCGTCCATGTTAAGGTTACGCTGTAAATTTGCCCAACCGTTAGAGAACTACTATTATGACAAAATGGCAGTTATAAACAAATGCGAAATAACAGGAGCAAAGGCTGTAGGTTGTTTAATTCATGGGATCGACGATAAATTTGTGCGTATGGGAGCGGGAGCATGTATGTTTGATGAACCAGAACAAGTTTTAAACTACTTACGCACAGTATCACAACATGAAACTAGCACATCGCAGAATATGCAAGCTAGAGGCTATCAGGCTAAACAATTTAATAAAGCTAATGCAGAGTCCGTTAAAATGGATTCAGAAGCCTATCAGCAGCAACTTCGTTGTTTCAATTGTAGTGAATTAGGACATATAAGTCTGAAATGTAACAAGCCCTTGAAAAGGTGTAATTTATGTTTCAAGCTAGGACATGATACTAAAGACTGTCGCCAAAAAGTCTCTAATGATGGGGCTGCTAAAAATGCTGATCAGAATGCAAGTAATACTACGAACGCTTTCTTTTAGATCAGGTCAAAGACAGTGTGTGACTAATGATAGAATTTGTATTTGTTTTTATTTAATCAGCACGGTCGAATACCAATTACCATAACGATAGAAAATAATGTTACATATTTATAAAATATAAATACGTACCAGATTAGTTAATTACATGTTTAAGAATACGATATTTTTTGTCAAAATACACATAATAATAAAAATACAATTGTTGATTGTTTGTGAATCAGGCGTTATTTTGCGAAAGTTCATTGTCAAAACTCTCTCGTTGTTATCTTAATATTAAAGTAAAATTAATAAATTATTATTATAAGATCCCCAGTAGGCATAATACTATTTTTTATTCTAGTTACGTTAGTAGAAAAACAGAAATAATTGATACCAAATTCATTATTGTACGTAACGCGACGTTGAAGCTGAAATTCGTCTAACATAACAGAAAAACTAGGTATTCGTCAAAGAAACAGTTTTCGGTCGCTGATTGTATAATAAATAGTTGTAATACAACAATTACTTAAAAGTCGAACTAAATTATTACAATACAATAAATAGTTACCACTAAAATGTTAAAACAAACTATATTAAAAAAAAAAAAAAAAAAAAAAATGCAAATAAATTTCAGGGGTTACTTAAATAATATAGAGACTGTTTTGCAGTATAAATCTTCAAGAATTAGGAAATATGGACGCAAAGATGCATATAGCTCTTACTGATAACATTCCTGTAGTTCCTATTCTTTATCGGATGTCACATAGCAAACGAGATCCCCTTAAGACTGTAGGCGATCTTTTGACGAACTGTCGAAAGGGGTAGTAGTAGGAATGGGTACCAAAGTTGATGCATTGAACGCATCAAACCACGTTAATCCTGGAAATGAGCGGGATCCTTCAATCCCTGATGTACAGTGGGCTATTAATAATACTGTGAATAAAATACTAGTTACACTCCTTCAGAGATGTTATTTGGAATCTAGTTTCAGAAATTCATAGTATCATATAAGAGGACTTAATTCATAATGAACTTCTTAGTATCAGAGGTTCATCAATCTCTCGATAATAACGATACACAGGACGAAATTGCTATTAGGCTTAAGAAAGATCAGAAAAACGGAGTGAACACTTTGATTCTGCTTTTGAGCCCTAAGCGACCCACTGCTGGGTATATGTCTCACTCTTTGTATACCGTACCGGGTCATAGTAGGAAATTATTGCACAAAAGTATAGGATAACAAAAAAAAATGTTTACGAAATTATATGTAATACTGCTATGAATGCACATAATTATTATATGAGGCTGACTAACTGCACCCTTGGTTGATGTTCAGTTATGATGTTATATCCAGTGATTTGGAATGAAACAATGATCTTTTGCAGTAAATTCATTTAAAAAAAATACAATTGTATAATATATGTTTAAGTGAAATTTACAAAAATATTATATGAAAAAGTGATCTGATTGAATGTCTGCCAGTGAATAAAAGTTTAAAATATCAAAATGCCATGTGTAATAACCATTTAGAATAAGAAAGAGAAATGCCTACCTACATCATAAATAGATATTATTGATACGTTTGTGTTGTGTTGAATTGTTATTAGTGACCAATACTAGCGAATACTAAGCGAAAATATAAGAATAGAGAGAATGATGTCGTCCTTTTATGCAACGTAAAGAGTCTATACTAAGATAAATGTAACATTATGTGCTTATTACATAATTTTACTGAATGTGAGTACTGTAATAATGCAGTATACAGTGAGACACAAGTAAGTGACATTTTAATAAGCGATGATGTATTTACAGCGAAACATAATTATATTCATAGAATTACATAAAAGGGAATTATAAGTGACATGTATTAAAGCAAATGAAGTGAAATAGAGAAAAAGTGAGTCATTAAGCAAGCTTGTAAATGATGGTTATAAGAGTGAGTCACCGCAAGATAAAACTTGCGAGCGATGTTAGTTTTAAGAGTGAGTCGCCGCAAGATAAAACTTGTGAGCGATGTTAGTTTTAAGAGTGAGTCGCCGCAAGAGAAAACTTGTGAGCGATGTTAGTTTTAAGAGTGAGTCGCCGCAAGATAAAACTTGTGAGCGATGTTAGTTTTAAGAGTGAGTCGCCGCAAGATAAAACTTGTGAGCGATGTTAGTTATAAGAGTGAGTCGCCGCAAGATAAAACTTGTAAGCGATGTTAGTTTTAAGAGTGAGTCGCCGCAAGATAAAACTTGTGAGCGATGTTAGTTATAAGAGTGAGTCGCCGCAAGATAAAACTTGTAAGCGATGTTAGTTATAAGAGTGAGTCGCCGCAAGATAAAACTTGTGAGCGATGTTAGTTATAAGAGTGACAATAAGTGAGTTTTATTATAGTGATATATAATTAACAGTGAGCCATAAATACAAAATACCTAACAATCTGATGATGTAGACAATTGTAATTGTTTCTTATTTTTGTATAACTAAATGTGACTAAAAGGATAATTTTTAACATAACTAAACGCGAGGTCGCGTTTTCGTCAGGATTAGCCGAATGATAGTTATAAGTAATTTACTATGTAATTATTACATATATAAACATTTCTGCTAACTATATACAATGTGATGATTAATTTAAAAAATAATTTCTAACATGACTGTTCAAAGTTTATTTATGTTTACGGATGTGGCAATACCGATGATTTCTGGCAGAGGGTAGACGACTGGAGAGAAAAAATAAAAACGGACTTGTCACTATAATTGGAGATCGACCACATAAATCATTACTGGATCAAGTAATATAGAAAATCTAATGGATTTGGAGTTTTATTATATGTCTACGACACCCTGCGGCATTCTGAAGTGAAAGACAAGCTTTCAATATGATGTACACTATCATCCTGCTAAAATTCCTTAAGATCGGCTTATACGGCTGTTTAGTCGTGAAAGGCGGACAAACATCCAGACAGAGAGACAGAGTTACTTTCGCTTTTATAATATTAGTAAGGATGTCACCGAGTGCCGTCAGATTTTATAACGAACATGTTGTACATTTTATAATATGGCTGTTTTCTGTTCCTTAATAAATAAATAAAAAAAAAATAAAAAAAAACATGCTACCGCTCATAGCTCAGTTTTTTTATACACCAGTAAAATCAGATTTTCTATTCATACCTGTAGTATTGTTCGCATAACTAGGCGTGTGCGGGCTTGCTGGAGTATATGAGGGCGTGTGGGGGCTGACGTTGCCTGCGTTGTAGGAAGGCGTGTAGCTGTGACTGCTCTGGGTATACTTCGACGGAGTGATCTTCTCGAAGGTGCTCGTGTTCTGGTAGGTCGGCTGCAGGAGAAAACAGAAGGTTAAACATAGGTGATAGTTAAGTATGGTAGTTGTTGTGGTAGGGTCAAAGACAATAAAGGGTGTCTCAATAAGAGTGCACTTTTATATTTTAAAATTAAAACACGTATGTTATGAGAGAGTTGTGATATTTTTATTGGATTGTAAAGAAGACAATACATGTTCCGATTAAGTATGGAATAAAATATTCAGCTAGCAAATATTTATGGCCCCCACGGCTCTGATGACAGGCAATTATACTATTTTCATGAAATTTTCCATGACTTTTACCCTGAGATGTGGCTGTATCTCACCGATGACGCGTTGGATCTCTGATTTGAGCTCAGGATTTTTTTCTGGTTTATTCGCATAAACCCGAGATTTCACAAGACCCAAAAGAAAAAAAATCTCACGGCGCTAAATCGCACGATCTTGGTGGCCAGTTGACATCAGGATTTCGTGTGATAAAGTGTTCTGAAAATCGTTGCTGCAATAAGTCGATTGTTTCAAGCGCGGTGTGGCAGGTGGTTTACTAAGCGCTCCATTTTTAATAATCGGAATAAACATGTGAACAACAAGTGACAGCTGTCAAATTTCAGAGTTGCCACTTGCACGGAAAAAAATATATTCTAAATTTAAAGTGCACTCTTACTGAGATACCCTTTATCGCTTGATCGCGCATTTGATGCCGCTTGTGATTTAGAGACTCAAAAGTCTTTCATTCAAAGTTGACTAAATATATAACAAATCGTCAACTAGGTATTTTGGATAATACCAGCGATCATAAGAAAAAGGGCTGTCAAGTCTTATTTACTTTTAACGAAGGTAATATCTCTATAGTCTGGCTAATGAAAGTAGAGGCTGAAAAAGCGCGGCAAATTTAAAAATATCAGCATACTCATGTTTGGGGTTCCACCCAAACATGAGTATGAAATACTTGGAATAATCTCACTTGATACTTGTAAATTTTTTTTTTTTTATTGTAACACAGCCAAAACACAGTAATGTTTGCATTTCATATTAATTTTAGGGTTACAATGCGTTTTTTTTAAGTTGGTGCTCTTTTTCAGTCTCTACTTTCATTAGTCAGACTATACAACCTCACCAAAGGTAACCTTAAACATGTAATTTTAAGTTTCAGATATATATACTAACGACTTCCATACCCAACCACAAAACAATACAAAAGTACGGAATGTAGTGGTCTACATATCAAACTTGGCATCACATTGGCCTAACTAGAGTTTGATCAATTTTTTTTTGTCATACACTATAGAGTGTCATTACAACTGAATCAAGTGTCAGAAATTCAGAATATTATATAGAACTGCACAAAATATACTTGTAAAGGTGACCAAATAAAAATTCAAAAAATATATTATGATAATTGTTTAATTTATAAGAACTGGAATAAAAATGTCAAAGCCAAATACATTTGTATAATGTAATAGAGCGATCGCCACCCAGCTCGGTGGTAAGACATCGCCAAGGTGGCAGGAAAGCTATTAACGAGCCTGGCTGAACAATATACCCATACTCAATTCAACAGCGAGTGGATTTCTTCGGATATATAGTTTGATACTGTTAATTTTATAACTGCGGAGTGTTCGACAATTCCATGTCGCTAATTTCTCTATTTTGTCCAAACTCCGGAATGATTGCTAGATTACTGGATGTGCTATGGCCCGTGATGCGCTGCAGTATAGACTGACTTTGAGTATCGCCACGGAGGTATTTGCCTAAACGCGCTTCTGTCAATATATTGTTTATGTAATATTTCGCAATAATAACAGAATGCTGATCCTTTATTTCACGGAGTTCTGACCCTACATACTGGCCGTAAATATAGAATTCGTCCTGTGCCAATAACTTGCTTTTAGGTAGACTCGCAGCCTCTTCCTCGTCTTCGTTCTAGAGGGTTCTTTTCCGAGATGTTCGAGACGATGTCTGAATAATGGATTGCGACTCTGGCTGAATTTCGCTATCTTCATTCTGAGACATAACCATCGAGTCCAGGCTTTGCTGAAAAATATTAATTAGGTATATCATTACTTACTGTTGTAATAATTACTATTTCTTTCAGGTATTGCAAGTTAATAGAAAGTGCACGTCACTTTAAATTTTCATTGAAATCCCATGTTCTTGGATTTATAGACGGGAAGCTCTTTTAAATTCTGGCTGGAACTATGACTTTTAGTTTTTTAGATGTCACTTTGTAAAATATATGGCAGACCGGCGACTAACGATGGAGTCACGTAAATCCAAGGACTTTTCATAAACTATAAACTATAAAAATATAAAAAGTCCTTGCGTAAATAATACTAACGAAGGAATTCAGGGCTGTCAATTGGTCAAAAAACGCCTCGATTTTTTACATAGTTGGACATCTAAACACACCATACAAACAGACCATACAAAGAACAATACATTAAATATTTTTCTGTGAAAGGAATGTACAGAAAGACTTTAAAAAATCAAGCTTCGATTGAATACTGTCAGGAAAACTAGCCAGTTCCAGAGCCAATAAATAATTAATTAATATAAATAATCAAAATCTGACTTACTTGTGTATCCAATGACTCCATGCTTAGGAAGAATGTTACCCCAGTAACAAAAATATTTGCGCGTTCACGTCACGTATTCGACCACAATGGGAAACAATTGGTTAAAAATGTACAAAAGTAAAATAACTACTCAGTTATTAATAAAATAGGCAAGCGATAAGATAACACATTGTTTCAAAATTCTAAAGCGCTAAAGCTTTAGTAAACGTATAGAATTTTAGCGCCATCTGTTTCATTATTGACGAACCCCACGTGGGTATAGGATCTTGGAAGAGATCCAAAAGTGAACTCTAGCATTTACGACCAATTGCTTTGTAAATTATTTATTGGACATCTTACTAGGTGGCGCTTTTCTTTATAACAATTTTCAACAAGGTACCCTAAATAGTACGTAAAGAAATTGATTTGCGATTAGATTTTCATATAAACTTTCAGTCCCCATTTGCCCCCCCCTTAATTCGGCTCTTTCGCAAAATCCATTCTTATTTGTATATACCGACTTCATAAAATATAATAATGCTTTTACAATAAGCCAGCTAAATATCTGAGACAAAGGCAGTAAGCTTATTGGCCCATTAGAGTGGGCGGTGATACCCTTTGTTTCCTGTTTACTGGCAATGATTGTAAATTAGTAAAACGATTTGTCTTTGATACGATCTCATTTGATTAGGACGAGATTGCTCGCCATTAACCAATAAACGCTTCATTTGGTGTCTTTGACCGTGGTTTTTTGTCACAGAATTCAATTCTTACCGAAGAAGGTTTCGCATAATCGGAAGATATATTCCTCGATCCGTTGATGGAGCCGTATCCTGTGGAAGTGGGGGAGCTGAGGCTGCCTCCGGGGGAGCTCAGCCTGCCTGGGGAGCCTCCCCTGCCGAGAGGGGAAGTCGTGCGGCCGCCAGGGGAGCTAGTTCTGCCGCCAGGGGACCCTGTGCGCCCACCCGGGCTGCCGACCCTGGCTCCAGGGTTGATGGAGTTTTGTAGATCGGCAAGCAGGGCATCTGGAATTGACAAATGGAACTGTTTAGAAAAATGGTAATTAAAAAGCCCGGCGTATCATCTTCTCTAAATTATAATGATAGGCAAATATAAGGGAAAACTGTGTGAAAAAAATAATTTGGTTGCGCGCCATACTTTTTTTACTTCAATGAAAAAGCATTAAAACGAAATGGGACCAGGCGACACCAGTGGTTGAGACCCAACACTGGCAGAAAAGAGCCCCCCCACAACCCATATATTGCCAACGGGATCATATCGGACGAAGAGTGTGCTCGAGCAAAATACCGCTCGATTCATCGAGCTGGGTACGTGCACCCTCCAATTTCCCTAGAGGCAGTGTCTCCAGACCCTGTCTCGGCAAGGAGGTTCACCTCGACGCCGATTTCTCCACCTCTCATTCTGTAAAGAAGTGTAGTATACACTCGACTCGACGTCGATCAGTCTTGGCCATCGTGAAACGACTTTTTCGCTTGGTATAAGAATGACGTTCGCTGAGATGATCGGTATAACTCTTTAAGTACAGAGGGAAGAAGACGAAAGCGTATCAAATAATAATACAGTTATTTAGCTTAAATATTATTGCTGCTATGGCTGCCGATTCCGTATTAAGAAATAATCAGCGTGAATGAGATACGAAATCAGAAATCAAAGCAAGACTTCATGAAGGTAACATTGATAACACATAATATGTTGACATATAGGTAACGCCTTTTCTCAGTGGCTTAGTTATTATCATCATCAAAATCAAACTAGTCCTCTGTTGGACAAAGGTCTCCCCAAAGCACGTCACTCAGCCCGATCAGGCTTTTCGTCTCTGACTACTGTCATCTTCAGATGTCTTACGTATATCGTCACACCATCGAGTCTCAGGGTGTCCTACGCTAAATTTATCAATTTGTGGTCGCTCTATAATTATGTTAGGGCGTTTTGCACACACTGTTAGTCTTTCAGGGATTCAGCCACTAAGATGATATTTTATTATAGAAACGTGGTTTTCACACATTTTTTGAGTAATTCCTGTGTAATATAATTAATATATAAGATGATATTGTCTGCAAATTGTGAGATGTGTGCTCGCTATAGTATAGATGTACTATCATTCATGAAAAATTTCGGGAGAATGGTGTGTGTATTGACTGCTTACCATCAGGCAGCCAGTCTGCTTGTTTGCCAACTATGACATTAAAACAAACATCCCCTTGACTCACGCTTCGCAGATGAATTTGTGTCATCATGTGGTTACAATAAAATTATTATAAGTTATATATAGGTCAAGAATTTATTTCAGTGTGAGTAAACACATGGTGATGAGGTAAACTTAACCTTGAGGGTTATATTTCATAGAGTCATAGATAAATGCATTATTGTGATTGTGAAGTAAACAAGAAGGCGTAATATGCATATACTTAGCTAGACATAGGCGTGGTTGTTTTATGTTTATGATAGCGAGTATTATAATGAAGGGAAAACAACGACGATACTTTTCATCCTGAAAATAAGGTTGGTATGATAGATAAGATAATGATAAATTTATTCACTAAAAAGAAGAAACTTACAAAGAATAAAAACTAATTAGTAAAACAAATTTCTTATAAGTAGACTAGGATTCTTTGTAAGACACTTATGTATTTGGTCAGTGAGCTCCAAACTAAGCACGCGGCTTGTGTCTTGGAGCTCGAGTGCGAAGTTACCTGAGAGGTTTTCTTGCGTCTATAGCTTCCGTAGCAGAAGATGGCTTTGTTAGTACCTATGATAGCGGGTGAAACCGCAAAGCTCTGCTAGTTTATAACACTAAATGGATGTGATTGGACTGCCATGAACTGAGTCACACAAGGAAATAAACCCGAAGTTTTCTAGAAGTTTATTATTTTTCTATTACCTAATACTGATCACGCCTCCGCTACGCGTATATATGGTAAGATCCTAAATCGTCAATTTTGGGTTATCTTCAATCAGATATGGAAATTACCCTAACACTAGTTCTGTGCCAATAATAGAACTTAAAAAATGTATTGTAATTAACTACTTGCTAACAAATTTTCATGAAGATCGGATCAACGATACGCGAGTTATCGTCGAATAAGAACATAAAAACGCCGACTTGTCCCATTACATTGTGAGACTTCTCTAATTCGCTCGTTTGCGGAGTATCTTTCTGTTTGTCCCTTACTCGCGATTCGATTGGACCGATATTGATGAAATGGAGTGTGACAGTTATGTACGTCATGGGTAATTATGCTTTTTATTCCGGAATTATGAGGGAAGGCTCGATTTTTTTTAGATAAATGCGTACAGAGCATTTTGCAGCATAATATATATATTTAAATGTAATAGACAATTAAAAAATCTGCGTCATCCAGGTTTAAAGTAGACTTCCGTGCATCGCGACCGATTGAAGCCGCGCGCGGTTGATGCGATTTGAAAATGTATCGCGACGTTAGTCGTCAATCACACGCGTCTGACGTAGACTTCGGAAACGGCGCCATACATTTTCATAGTGCGAAGTACTTATTATCGCATCAGCCGTGTGCGTTAGACGCGTGCGTGGCTGCGACCGGCCGCGATTCACGGAGTCTACCTTTACATCCCAAACGCTCAAACCGATAATCACCGGTAAATCCTAAAGTGTGGAACAATACTTCAATTATAAAAATACTATAATATCCAGTCTATCCGTTGTTGATCGAGCTATTAATTAATTATGACGTTTATGATAAATATCTCTTATGAACGTTATGGAAGAATACATTTATATTTATAAACATTATTAATCAATATAAATACAGCAGATATACCATAGATGTCTATTGACTCAGCCGCGCAAACAGTGGCATCGTGTGTTTGATCTATGACATCATGTTCGAAGTAAAAGGATCAACTAATTGAACTTAATAAACGTGAATTTGACGCGAATTAATACTATTATAGACTAACATGGAAAGTCGAGTGACGGAGCCACTGGCGTATTTACTGAACGAAAGTTATGGTCTTCAATGGGGAATTGCGTAGTTCTTTCATCTGGCCACATTTATTGATAAGTGATGACTGGCACTGTACTAGATCATTTAGAAATATGAGCGTGAGCGAAAGTCGTCGTCATTTTAATATAAATTTCAATTCGAGTCAAGGCTTTTTAAAATCGGATCATAAGCGATCAGATAAAACAAAAGAAGATAGAAAATTTAATTGAACGAACACAAGCGAACACCATGTATTCAGAGGCACAGAAGATAATAATAGACAATAGCGGGAGGCGGAAAAAAAAAATGCTGTTCGTTGGCAATCCCAAGACCTGAGAAAGAACGGAGAACTTTTATGAAACCAGAAAAAAAAAAATAGAGAAAAATTGGAGAAGTTTCCCGGGAAATTCTCAAATTCAGGAAAACCTGAACGTCCTTTTTCTCTATGGGATTTTTTTATAAACTGAAAACATGATGACAATTCAACTGACAAAAACAATTGAAGATTGCGGAAAAAAAAGGGAAAAAAGGAGAGGTAGAGTTATTAACATCTCGGGAGAATATACAAACAAAACGATCACCAATTTTTTTTTTTAATTTGAACAGTACCCTTAGTACAAGTTTAGATAGTTAACGAAAACTTTTTTCGTTTTCGTATTGGTCCATACATTGCTGGGCTGAAAGCTATTCGGAAAACTTTTCCGTATTTGAATGAAGCAACCTATACTGCCGATTACTACCGATTTTAATTCCTCCGCGTTTCCGCTGGAGGCGCTTTATTAAAATGTATGTAACAATACGAAAACGAAAAAAGATTTCGAAAACTATCAAAACTTGTACTTAGGGTACAGGGCACAAATTCATTCGGGTCAGCTAGTTTTCAATAAAAACCGACAACAGAAAGGATTTTTATAATCTTACTAGAGCCTCTCAAAAGATCAATTAATACAATACAATACAATTCTTTATTAATAACTCCATAGTTACAAGTCAAAATAGATAATAGATTTCACGCTACATAATTACAGCTTATTGAGAGCGTTGAGCGAATCCCTGATACAGGCTAAGAACTAGTTTGCTTTTCGGAGGGTTCAATGGCTCTTTAAGCCACACATTTCTATAGCAACCAATCATAAATCCTTTGGCCCATGAAATAAATCCCAAAATGCTCTATCAACCATTGTTTACAAGCCTTTGTAGATAAGCGAATTTGTGTGAGAGGTAGTACAATGTGCCTTTTATATAGAATACAAGATATAAATGAACAAGATGTAAATGGCTCCTTGATCGTACAACTAAATTGTTGTCTTGTGGAACATAATTTTTATTGTTAAGGTCATTTTAATCAGGAATTGTTGTAAAAACAGATGTGAAAACATAGCTGTTAAGGAACTTTTTTTATACATTAGATAGGCTTGAGCTTGGCCGCCATCTCGCCTGATGTTAAGCGACGATGCGGTCTACGTTGGAGCACGCTTGCCTAGAAGAAACCGATTCACTCTCGACTTGAATACACCCAGATTGTAACCGACGGGGAAAACCCCTTCAGGCAGCGAATTCCACAGACTAGGAGTTTGCACAATAAATGTGGAATCAAAGCGCTTCGCACGGGTTTTCGGAATATCAACCAGTATATGAACTTGTAGTATATGATACATCCTACTTCCCGCTTCCATCCTTAGTTATCCTTTTCTTTGTTTAATTTTATTTATAAAGGCATTTATTTGCCCGTTAAAAAAAGGACCTTGTCAAATAATTATGCGTCATTGTAAATATGTTACATTTTGCTCACGGCTTCACTCGTGTAGTGAACAAAACAATCAAGGGTAATGTTGTTTTAACCGTAAAATATTTTTCAAAATTGATTTTATAATTCCGGAGATCTCTAACAAACAATTTACAAAGTCAAGCAAAATTACCTATTCCCTCGCAAGCTTCAAAGACCTCTGCGTAATCCGCGTCAGTCGACGTGATCCTCGTGGTCGACGCTGTTTTATATATTTTCCCGTAAACGTCATCGTTAACAGTATAATGAGTCTTAGAAAACTTCGCCATTATTCTTCGGAAATCTTAATTCACACTTCACAATCCGAAAAGGTCACAGGAAACTGGTCGGCGAGGATTCGCGAGAAACACCATAAAAATAACAAAACAAAAATACGTTATCCGATCCAAGGGCAGAAGGGATTCTAAATTTAAATATCTCCTTTGAGTGAGACAGGAAAGGCGGCGCGGGCGCCTCTCTTATGGACTAATGCAGTACTGATTCACAGACATGCGCAGGCGCAGACCGCAAAAGCGCTCAAAAACGTATTGTTCACATAAATATTTGCTATTCTTTATTCGTCGAACCGAGCCGTCTGCTACTCAACAGCCTCCATAACACTAATTTTATAGATACGAACGTAACGCCTCTCTGTTTCTTTAATTTTCACAACTAAACTGCTGAACCTATCTAGGTAAAATTCAACAAAGATTTAGGGTGCATTAAGAGGGCAGCTACATGGGATACTTGTTGAGGGGAAGGCGAAGGAAATTATATTGCTAAAACTGTAATTCCAGTCGAGGATAATGGAGTGGTCGTTTCCGATGCCAAAGAGCATGCTGGTAATAATACGATTTAGATAAGACAGTCTTGACCCAGCTAAACCTGTTCGTAGTAAATAACACATAAACATAAGGTTCAAAATCCAGTGCTTATTTGGCAGAAAAACTTAGTTCGATTGATTATTTTCAAGGACTTTTGAAATTATTGTCCTTATGTGAGTAGATGTGTATAACAAATTTTGTTTCGAAAAAACGCCTTCTTTGCACTAAATAGAGCGCTGTAAAAGCTGAAAGGTATAATACTAACGCCTTTGTAGTGAAAGAAGAAACTGAGAAGGTTCTGCAGCGCTTGAATTGCTAAAAGGTGTGACGCCATACATAGACGATGGCTGACGGTGCATTGATAATGAAGAACAGCTTGACACGTCACAGGATGACGCTTGCAATAAAGAATTCGACCGTTGAGACTTCAATGGATATTTGAAATTGTTTATCTATGCATCATGGGATGTACCAAAACTATTTTAAATCAAATTTAATAATCTTCTTATTTTTTCTTCTTCTATATTATACATCTCTATCTCTTCTTATCTTCTCTACATAGTATAAATTAAAACCGCTTTCCGTGTCTGTCTGTCTGTATGGCCGCTAACTCCTACTAAACCAGGCAATGGATTTTGATGCGGTTTTCGCCATCAGTTAGATACATTTTCACGGAAGGTTTATATATATAACTAGCGACCCGCCCCGGCTTCGCACGTAAATTACATCCGTGCGAAGCCGGGCGGGCGGGTCGCTAGTAATAAAACTATAACAACATAATTATAACAAATATAACACACAATATAACTCGAGCTCACAATAAAACGATACCTAATATTGGCTCTCAATAGAACACTGGCATCTGGGCCCTATTACTATAGAGGGAACTCTGACTGGCATATCATCATCATCATCATCAGCCAGAAGACATCCACTGCTGAACATAGGCCTCCCCCTTTAACCTCCACACTGAACGACAGCCTGCCTTTTGCATCCACTGGATGCCCGCGACTCTCACAATGTCGTCGGTCCATCTAGTGGGAGGCCTCTCTACGCTGCGTCTTCCGGTTCGTGGTCTCCACTCCAGAACCTTTCTTCCCCATCGGTTATCAGTTCTTCGAGCGATGTGGCCTGCCCATTGCCACTTCAACCTGCAAATTTTAACAGCTATGTCGGTGACTCTGGTTCTTTGGCGAATATCCACGTTTCGGATTTTATCGCGCAAAGAAACTCCGAGCATAGCTCTCTCCATTGCCCGCTGTGACTGGCATATGTATCCTACAAATATGTATTATAAACGCGAAAGTTTGTATGTATGGATGTTTGTTTCTCTTTCAAGCTAAAACTACCGAATGGATTTAAATGAAAGTTTACAATAATATAGCTTATACATTAGAATAACACTTTAGGCTATAACGGGTTGTAGTAGCGAGCCCGAAGGCCGAGCTCTATGCGTACGAAGTAGCGGGTTTCAGCTACTAATTCATATAGGTATTTGAGGTTTTTAGATCTTAATCTTGCATGTTGGTTGTTTATCTATACATTTTTAGCTAATAAATAAATATTTGATTTGATTTTGATTTGACATACGAACGTATATAAAGATCAATTGCCGTGCGTTACTCTAAAATGGCTTGACCCATTTTTTTTCTTGTTCGTCTCAATACTGGGTTGGTTCAGAAAAAAAAAGTTGCCCGTATAATTTGGGAAAAATGTATAGTGCTTTTTTTATGGGATTTTTGTATAAACCTTAACTCATTGAAGAGGACAACGTTTGTCAAGTCAGTTAGATCTGGATATAAAAGACCTACTTCAAAATTAGTAAGCGCTTTAATAAAATCATTGCTATCGCTACATCAACAGGCGCTCGAACAATATTATTTCGTTTGGAGTTGGTTAAAAAATTACTGAGCCAATTTTTTTTTTTAAATTGTGTATTGTTACAACGGATTAACTAAGAAATAATAAAACAGTCAAAAAGCAAAAACGAAAGGGGAGTCCCACCAATCATCTTCATCATCAGCCAGAAGACGTCCACTGCTGAACATCGGCCTCCCCCTTTAACCTCCACACTGAACGACAGCCTGCCTTTTGCATCCACTGGATGCCAGCGACTCTCACTATGTCTTCGGTCCATCTAGTGGGAGGCCTCCCTACGCTGCGTCTTCCGGTTTGTGGTCTCCACTCAAGAACCTTTCTTCCCCATCGGTTATCGGTTCTTCGAGCGATGTGATACCAATACAACAAACCACCAATACAACAAACGAATTTTTTAATTTATTTTTGTATTAGCTCTTATGTAAAAACGGTAATACGTACAAGCGCCAAACTTGGCATGATATTAGTACACACTCTAAAGAGTCTAAAGTATAACAACAAATATTAATGGCCAAGTGCTAGTCGGTGATAAATTTCTGTTCATTAACAAGTTATAACTGGTAATTCCTTATTTGACCTTATCATTACTTTCACCGAATCGAAATTCAATTTAACTAATTTTAAAGTCGGTTTTTAAATTGATCAAAATTTATTGTATTTTGTGGTGGTACGGAACACTCAGTGCGCAATCCCGACTCGCACTTGGCCGGTTTATTTGTTTTCATCGTCGAGTAAAAAGAACCATTTTACGTGGGCATGCGTACGCCACGATACGTTTCCAAGGCAATATAATATATCCCGATTCTGTGACCTAAAAGTGAAGATTTCTCGCTGAGATGACGTCAAACTGTATACCAGAATATTATAGGCCAATGTCGCACTGAGTTCACCACACATGAATAACTTGCTTATGCGAACACTGTCTCTAATGTTGACGTTCTTGAATACATTATAAACAACTAGCTGTTGCCCGCGACTTTGAACACGTAGTTGATATAAAAATATAAACTTTCAACCCCCTTTGCCCCCTTAATTCACCCCTTTCTTAGGGGATCCCTAGTCCCTACATCTCATAAGGAATCTACCTGCTAAATTTAGCTTCGAAAGTCAAGTAATTTTTGAGAATTCGCGATGAGTCAGTGAGTGACTTTTTTAATGCTTTAAGTAGTAGACAAGCAGACGGGCTGACTAATGGTAAGCAGTCGCCGTCTCCTATACCTGTAACACCAGAGGCATCACAAATATGTTGCCGATATTTCAAGACCTTTGAGTGGTAGTCGCTTGTATATAAAACTGCTGGAATCTGGAATACATCAAATCCTTACATTTTGAGGTGCTCTATGTTGTGACTTATGCGTAAATGCGATATTGTTATGTTAAATATATAGTATCTGTAATTCTGTATATATAAAAGCGAAATACCACTCATGATTATACTAACTAAACTTGGCATGATTATAGTACACACTCTAAACTTCTAAAGTATAACAACAAATAATAAATAATGGCCAAGTGTGTATGAAATTTCTGTTTACCACCGGTTCTCGTACGATCGCCGAAGTGAAGCAACGTCGGGCGCGGCCGGTACTTGGATGGGTGACCGCCTGGGCGTTGATGAGATGTTGTCTTTTTGCACTATTTTTTTGGTACTTTAATAGCTAACAAGTTATGTGGTGGTACGGAACCCTCAGTGCGCGAGCTCGACTCGCACTTGGCCTGTTTATTATTGTTTAGTTATGATATCTGACTACTTTGCTAGTGTATACGTATCAAAGAGAAAAACGATTATTATGACATTTCATTGTCACTTTGTTCTCGGGTATGTGCTACGGGTATGTGCAATAATCTATAATCTATAATAATATTATGAAGAGGAAATATTTGATTGTTTGTTTGTTTGCATTGAATAGGCTCCGAAACTACTGAACCGATTTGAAAAATTCTTTCACTGACGGGAAGCTACACTATCCTCGGGTGACATAGGCTATAATCTATACCCGTGCGAAGCTGGGGCGGACCGCTAGTTATTAATAAAAATTAAAAAAACACATTGGTTCACAGAACTGAAAATACACATGTAAAAGTTAATAAAACAGTACACAATATGAGCGTAAGTGTATGTCATACTTGGAGTGAACACAGCATACATAGAAAAAAAGCACATACAATATGAACACAACATCCCGTATGTTGTATTCACGCTTGATAATTTTCAAAGATAGCAGTGGTGTAAGTGAATATGTTGAAATTTCAGGCACTATAGTACTAACAACCAACCAGAACCAGAACAAACAACCAGAGTCACCGACATAGCTGTTAAAATTTGCAAGTTGAAGTGGCAATGGGCAGGCCACATCGCTCGAAGAACCGATAACCGATGGGGAAGAAAGGTTCTTGAGTGGAGACCACAAACCGGAAGACGCAGCGTAGGTAGGCCTCCCACTAGATGGACCGAAGACATAGTGAGAGTCGCTGGCATCCAGTAGATGCAAAAGGCAGGCTGTCGTTCAGTGTGGAGGTTAAAGGGGGAGGCCTATGTTCAGTAGTGGACGTCTTCTGGCTGATGATGATGAGTACTAACAAGTCATAAACGAGTAAGTGGCGCATCCGCTCGTTGAATGAAGTGTCTGGATAATAAGTATTTTGGTAGAATTTAGCACAAAAATTTTCAATGTGTGGCAACTCAGACCATTCAAACAAACAAGTAACAGTACGCTGGGTACGCTGCCAACTGGTAGTGGGCTTGAGCATTTGGATTGTCTTTAGACCTTCAACAGTCTATGGGCAGTCTAACTGTATTTTTAGTTTTAGTTTTAGCTTGTATTTTGTTTAGGCACTTGCCTGGTTAAAAAAATGCAAAAACAAAAGTAATGGTACAAAACTTTGTACTGTTACTTTTTACTTGCAAATTGACACTCAGTGGTTTTATACATTCAATTAACTGCGTCCCGCGGTTTCACCCGCGTTATATACCTCCTTGTTGCCTTTATTGTCCTTGGTAGCGACAGCACCTCCTTTGACTTAGATGGCAATTTCTTTTTTTTTCTATGATGTAATATGTCAATGTGTAGACTTTAATTCTTACCGTTCCATACAAAATGTATGAGAAAAGGAAAATCTCTAAAAACAATAATTTTTTTCGTGAATTTTTCCGGTGTTTTGATATCTACTTATTCTGCTATTCGGAGTGGAGAGGAGTCAAACAAATCAAAGTACATGAATATCGGTCCAGCCATTCTTGAGTTATAACGACTTTGTTATATATATATACTAGCTGTTGTCCGCGACTTCGTACGCGTAGAATTTCATATAAACTTTCAACCCCCTTTTGTTCTCCTTAATTCGGCCCTTTCGCAAAATCCTTTCTTAGCGGACTTACACTACACCCCATAAGATAACTACCTACGAAATTTCAGCTTCGTAGGTCAAGTTGTTTTCGAGATTTCGTCACGAGTGAGTGAGTAGATGAATTTCGCACATATATATATTCATCATTATCAGCCAGAAGACGTCCACTGCTGAACATAGGCCTCCCCCTTTAACCTCAACACTGAACGACAGCCTGCCTTTTGCATCCACTGGATGCCCGCAACTCTCACAATGGTACTGACTACTGAGACGTGGTCCTTAACTGTTGGCCTATTGGAAAAACTCAGAGTCACACAGCGGGCAATGGAAAGAGCAGTAGGATAATATTGGGCATTCTAACCCACCTTCGTTTCACTCAGTGGTTTAGAATTCCCAATATTACTGAGATTTTTTGCTACTATTTAAATCAAGTTTTCCAATAGATTGGGTGCAATATTATTAGCTTTACGCGCCGTTCGCTACCGGAATCCACACCTATAAATAGAATCAAAACATGCACACAGTAAAGACAAGATAAAGGAAATTGAACCGTCGTATGTATGTAGGTGTTGAAGTATTATTTACACAAATTCATTTGGCGATGGATAAATAAATCCATAGACTTGATTTGGTTCGTTTATAAAAATAGTTAATTAATTTGATTCGAATAAAAACCAACACTCCTTAGCAATGTGCTATGACCAGATTTTCTCGAGGTTGCCTTTAAAAACATTTCATATCCCGTTTCAAGTTAGGTTTCCGAACAATGCTTACGAGTATTACAAGTCGACCCGATTGGCTCGAGGTAACCCCTAGAAATCAAGTTTCTAAACCACGTTTTTGGCTGCAGGCCCTTCATATCATGGAGCTTTGCAAAGTGAAATGGCTCGATTAGCTCGAGGTAACCCTTAAAAACAATGATACGTAATAATCATGTTTCTAAACCACGATTTTGGCTCAGGTACCTCCATAACACAAACAGTGCAAAGTGATATGACCCGATTTGGTTCAAGGTTACCCTTAGAATCTTAGATTTCCCGTCCTTGTTTTGGATCAGGCCCTCCGACAATTTACACTCAAGCATTGTGACCCTATTTGGTTGAGGATACTCATAATTAGTTTTTTTGTAACCATACTAAGGACCACCTTCACAACACAAAGCTATGAGTTTATTCGTTTTGTATCAAAACACCGAATTTTATATCACACTAAATATTTCTTTGTTAATTTGATTACAAAATGATTTTATTTTTAAAGTTAAACAAATTAATTATTTTCATTGAACCCATTTTTTACCCACTTTATTATATTTAGTTAACCGGTTTGTAACGATAAACTAAAACAATTTACTTGATAAATATGACGAATAAATTGATTATTTTTAATTTTAATTTGAAGAAAATTTTGGTGAATACTCACTTTTATTCCGGGTTTCCTTATTTGCACTAATTATCTTTTCCACATAATTAATTAGGTATGAAAATATTAAGTTATTGAAAATACACTAAACACAGCGTGAGAAAGAATGTAACTGTGCCACATACTGAAATAAGATATCTATAATGTCTCTTTGCAATACAAACTAATTTAGTCAAGGAGCCATCGTTCAAACATATTACGAATATAATTATTAGTAACAACATAATTACAGATTTAGACACTGAACTACATTCCCTGTACTACATATAATATATTGAAATATTTTATTTATGTATAAATGTTTGTTAAAAATAACTTTCTTGCACACACTGGCGTTTGTAGATAAGTATGTGTTTTGAAGTTGTATATTATAAGAATGTAAAAATATAGGCACATGCTTTAGAAGAAGAAAAAAAAATGCATGACTATGAGATAAAAATGAATGTAACATATCGAGCCGTTTAGGCTATAGGAGGTTCTAAGAAAGTTATAAACATAATCATAATTATACTTAGTACCTACACCAAAAACTTTAGAATTTTTCTTGAGCAGTCAAATAAAACATACTTCGCCTCCTTGACTATTGAGTACATTGCAATTGCGCTGATTGCAATGCATGCATAATTGGGTACAGTCCAGACGAGCGTTAAATAAATACGTGTTAATAGGTGATTCGTAAAGTTTATAGGATGGCAGGTGAAACGCTGCTAGTGATTAATATAAAAACGCATTAGAGTTGGTTAAACTGATAAGAAATATATTGACTATTTCTATAACGGAAATCATAAAATATATGTACTTTGATTATACATTTTTCCATCAAGTTGATGAAAACCCTTTAATCTTCTCCTTTCTTATTTATAAAAGGTATGTTTCCATATAGACTTCAAAACGGCAGAACCGATATTGACGGGACTTTCACTGGCAGATAGCTGATGTTATAAGGAGTAACTTAGGATACTTTTCATCATCATTATCATTATTTTTCATTACCACGCGGGTGAAACCGCGGGGTGCAGCTTGTTAATTATAAAAGTAAGAACAAGCGTTTATTAACCGCTCGTTTGCATACGATCGGTTAGATTTCAAAGAAGCGGCGAACTCATCCTTTGAAAGCGGAGTAAGCAGAGTAAGCGGTTTATTTGTACTTTACATATTATTGACTAGCTGCGGCCCGCGGTTTCACCCGCGTTATATACTTCAATGTATAAGACATAATGCTAAAATGTGAATGCTTGCCATTCCATATAATATGTATGAGAAAATTTATTTTCTACATAACTGATTATTTCATGAATTTTTCCGATATATCTTTTTGCTATTCAGGGCGGAGAGGAATCCAACAAATTAAAGATCATGAAAATGGGTGCAATTATTCTCGAGTTATAAATGGTGTAACATACACCACTTTGTTTTACATAATTTATATATATATAGATACTATTATTTTGCATAATCGATAATTTTAGCATTTGTCCTTTTCTTTCCTGTGGTTGTTGTTGTAACAAGTCTAATCAGATATCAATAAACGTTTGAATTCTATAATTAATCTGTATACACACAGAGTTCGTATTTGCATGCTTCATAAAGATGGATAACTGATTTCAGCTGGAAAAGTTTATTGCTAACGATGCTAAATTTGCCAATTTAAATAGGGTGATTATTTGTAATTTACCATTATTTGTGAGAAAGTCCCAACTGTGAAGACGCGAAAACTCCAGTGATTTCAGCGGAACATTAAAAGCGAAAATTAAAATGTTAGTGAGTATTTAATTTTCGATTCAACATTATTGCACACTGTTTTGTACTCAACATTTTTCTTTACTGATTTTTTTCCGATTTATTTTTAGGTCTGACTCAGAATTTGAATATACCAACTCCCAGTGCGCACCGTCACCGCAAAAAAAGGCAAAAAAACAGCGTTCTACCACCACCGTCACCGTTCATAGCGCAACGCCGAAGACATCAAAAGCTAAAGCGCAGAGAGTAATCGAGTAAGTATCCATACATTTTACAGATAAATTATAATCAAATTCAATCGCAATTATTTAGTTTGAAACTAATAAATCAATTATTGTTTCAGATCCTCTTCTGAATCCGAAGTAGATTCTCCTCCAGTTGC
This sequence comes from Agriopis marginaria, assembly GCA_932305915.1. Lineage (NCBI taxonomy): Eukaryota > Metazoa > Arthropoda > Insecta > Lepidoptera > Geometridae > Agriopis > Agriopis marginaria. The sequence continues at coordinate 3,471,927 of OW029919.1, forward strand.
AGCACCGCTCGTGAAAAAAGCAGCTGCCAAACCCAGAATAAAAAAACAGCCAGCTCCTGAACAACCTTCAAGCGGGTAAGGTTTCAATGACATTCACTACTCAAAATATTCGATGCCTATATATCTAACCAACTAGTTAAATATTGGATCCAATTCTGAACGCACATAACTTAATCATCTTTAAAAAAAAAACTATTTTTAATTTGTAATTACGATAGCCTGAAGCGTTCCTAATTTAAGTAGAGTTCCTTATTTTTTGGAATTTTATTTATATATTATGTACTACCAAAATTGGGCTCGCTATCTTGTATTGTAGCTCATCAACCCTAGGGTTTCGAATCGATAGAAAGGTACGTATCTTAATTTTGATTTTTGTGTCTACATTGTTACAGAAAGAAGAATATATTTAATAATATATTAAGGGCAGAAGAAAAAGCTGCCCATCAAAAGGAAGAAAAGAAGGTTCTATGGTCATCTTTTACCAGCCGGGTGGCATCCGGACGACAGAGGCGCGCAGTTGCCGTCGGCGAAGGCGGTTTTTACATCGATCTGAAGGTTTATAATTCCAACGACGCGCTGACGGGAAACCCTCAGACTCTGTATAAAAAGTCATTGGTAGCTTTAAAACTGCAAGCGACAGAGGGTTCCCCGCCGTGGGAAAAATTACAATCGTTCATGGAAGACGCTTATGCTGTCTTCAAAGACACTGATCCTGTAGTTTATAAAGATTAATTAAGTTTTTACTTCCTCTTAACAAGTATACTACCTATATAGTGGTAAAATATTCATATTCATTAACTGATAGTGCTATCTTAGACTAGATAGATAGGTACTAGATATGTATGATCGTAGTGCTATCCAAAATTTTAACCGAAGTATATGACGACGTGCTGGGTCTCAAACTCTTTTTAAAAGGTCTCTTTGATGTTCTTAAAGTTTTTAGCGGTAGAGGGTTCACGCCGCGGGATAAACTACAAGCGTTTCTGAAATTTCAAGACACATGCTGTTTTCAAAGACACTAACCCTGTGGTTTATAAAGATTTAAACTAGCAAGCTTATTAAAAACATTTTTTGTTTTGTTTTGGAAATATGCCTTACTGCATAGTTTGTGGTATTTCTGTGCAAGCAAAATCATGGATAGGCCATTTGAGAAGTAACGCTCATAGACAAACAAATAATAACTTCGTTGAACGTCATAGTGAAGGCGTGGATATCGTATCGTCAGCGTTTCGCAACCGTATTATCACTTATAGGTTGTTAGCTAGCGAACATGATCTTGGTTCTATTGAAGCATTTTTCAACACGATTCGCGACAAAATAAAGACCCTTTTAAACAAGTGTCTCGATAAATATATATGTTTTAAAATAAATTTTGAATACTTCGCGAAATTTCTTTTGTTTAAAAATAACACGGAGGAAGTTAAATCGTTTTTAACAAAAAATACTGTTGTATCTACAAATTATAATTTTGACGTATTTTTCGCAGAGATAGTAAGTTCGTTAAAAGAAAAAGTTGAGTCATTTGAACACCAAGATTCAGGGTGGTCGTTTTTACATAACGCTCATTTAGAAGTCAACATTAACAAATATGAACCATTGCGTGGGTCAAGCTACCTTGAGCTTCCGAAAAAAATAAAAAATAAAAAAGCGTGTGTAAATATACAAAATAAAGACGATTGCTGTTTTATGTGGTGTGTGACAGCGGCTTTATATCCAGCGAAGTCTCACGTTGAGCGGGTTTCATCATATCCCGACTTTCGTACAGTTTTGAACGTAAATGATGTACAATTTCCGGTAACGTTTTCAGACATTCAAAAATTTGAGGCCAATAATCCTGAATTAAGCTTCATTGTCTACGGATTAAAAAATAATAAGATCGTGGGTCCTTTGTACAAGTCAGACAATAAAAAACAACGTACTAAGATGATTCATTTATTGTTGCTAGAAAATAGTTCTGGAACACAACATTATTGTTTAGTCAAAAGCTTGCCTAAGCTCGTCAGAAGCCAAGTGACTAGTCATCACGGAAAGTTATACTTTTGCGAAACATGCTTAGTATTTTTTTCTAAGGTTCAAGATCTAGATAATCATGCTTGTGGTGGTGTAGTTACTGTATTACCTGATAAGGGCTCGGTAATAGAATTCAAACATTTCGAACGCAAGCAAAACGTTCCTTTTGTAATTTATGCTGATTTCGAATCTTTATTAGAGCCAAACCCGAGTGATGTTACTAGTAACACGTCAACATTGCATCATCACACGCCAGCGGCATTCGCCTATTACATTGTGTGTTGTGACAATGAAAACTTAAACCGATATGTATCACACCGCGGCCCTGACTGCGTGGACAAGTTCATTAAATGCATATTTGAAGATTTGAGGGAAATCCACAAGACTTTGAATGATGCCGCTCCAATGGTTTTCACTGCAAGTGATGCCATAGATTTCCAAAATGCCACTCGTTGTCATATTTGCGAACATTTTACATTTTTAGATAAGGTTCGAGACCACTGTCATATCACCGGTCGGTATCGTGGTGCAGCGCATAGCCAATGCAATTTGCAATTCAAACGCCCTTCGTTTGTGCCGATATTTTTTCATAATTTATCAGGCTATGATTGCCACTTGTTCATAAAAAAATTAGGTGAAGCTCCAGGTGCCATTAAGATTATTCCAAAAACTAAGGAAAACTATATATCGTTTACGAAAATTATTGCTGTTTCTGAAAACGAATTCATTCAACTTCGGTTTGTTGATTCGTTGAAATTCTTGGGAGCTAGTTTAGATAATCTAGCAAAAACTTTGCATAAAGACAACCTTAAGCATTTGCGGGATTTTTTTGATGACGATAAAAAATTCCAACTGCTTTCGCGTAAAGGTGTTTATCCTTATGAGTACATGGATAGCTGGGAACGTTTTGAAGAACAATGTCTTCCCTCTAAAGACTGTTTTTACAGCTCTCTAACAAATGAACACATATCCAAAGAGGATTATGAGTACGCACAATTAGTTTGGACAGAGTTCAAAATAAATAACTTAGGACAGTATACGGATTTGTATTTGAAAACAGATGTTCTTTTACTAACAGATATTTTTGAAAATTTTAGGAAAACGTGCAAACGTCATTACAATCTTGATCCCGCTTTTTATCTAACAGCACCGAGTTTGTCATTCGACGCCATGCTATCTATATCTAATGTTAGGCTTGAAATTCTAGATAATTTGATCATGTTAAGAATGATTCAGAGTGGCATTCGCGGGGGGATATGCATGTGTTCTCATAGACATGCCAAAGCCAACAACAAATATCTAGCTGATTACGACCCGACAAAAATAGATTCTTATCTCGTTTACATTGACTGCAACAATTTGTATGGACACAGTATGTGTCAGTATTTACCATTATCGGGCTTCGAATTTATGGAGCCAAATGAAATCAGTTCTTTGAATGTCACTGAAATCCCTGATGATTCGGCATACGGTTTCATACTTGAAGTCGATTTGACTTATCCGAAAGAGCTCCATAATTTACATGACGATCTTCCATTTTGTCCCGAAAAATGTATTCCGCCCGGCGGGAAAACGGAAAAACTAGTACCAAATTTATATGATAAACACTTTTATGTTATTCATTACGTCCATTTAAAAAAATGTTTGAAACACGGGTTAAAATTAAACAAAATACATAGAGTGATCAAATTTGTACAAAGCCCTTACTTGAAAAAATACATAGATTTAAATACGCAATTACGCCAACAGGCAACATCGACGTTTGAGCAAGATTTTTTTAAATTACTAAACAATAGTATTTTCGGAAAAACGTTAGAAAATAATGAAAAACGAGTTGAAGTCAAATTAGTAAATAAATGGAGAGACAATAAAAATATCACAAAGAAAATAACAACGGCTGGAAAATTGATTGCGAGTCCAAATTTTCACAGTGCATCCGTTTTCACAGAAAATTTGGTTGCCGTGCAATTGAAGCCAAATTGCATTGTATTAGACAAACCAATCTATATCGGTTTTACTGTGCTCGAGCTGTCTAAAAGTCATATGTACGATTTTCATTATTCGGTGGTTAAACCCGTCTATGATGATCGTATAAAAATGTGTTACACAGACACAGATAGCTTCATTTATCGTATTCAAACTAAGGATTTTTTCCAAGATTTGAAACAAAATTTCATTGCGTATTTTGATACCAGTAACTACCCTATAAATAATGAATATGAACTACCTCTTAAAAACAAAAAGGTTCCAGGACTTTTCAAGGATGAAATGGGAGGACAGATAATAAGTGAGTTCATAGGTCTCCGTTCCAAACTATACTGCATTAAGACCGCGGATAGTGTGATTAAAAAAGCAAAAGGTGTGAAGAATCATGCTGTTAAGGAACTAGATTTATCTGACTATAATCAAAGTTTGTATCAAGGGCATGTTGTGAGAAAGACAAATGTTCTTTTTAAATCAATAAAGCATGAGATATTTACACATAAAGTTAGGAAGATAGCACTATCGTCCACCGACGATAAACGTTTGATTTCTCCGGATAAAGTATCTACAAAAGCTTGGGGCAACAGCTCAATATTTTTTAGGGTATAGAGATACGTAAACAATAAACTTTGACGTAATAAACCTACGTGTTACTCGTTTATACCAGTAACTACTAAGTACATAATATTACTAAGTACATTCATTATGTCTGTATTGTGTTAGGTTTATGTTTGTTTAAATAGGTATGTTGATAAATGTAATTTAGGCTTAAGATGCTTAGAAGAATAAGTTAGTATAATTATTTGAATTTTGAATTTGTGTACGTAGAATAAGTTTTAATTTTTTAATAAATTTACGTGTGTGTTATTGCTTTGTTTTATTTGTTAATGAATTTCGTAGTGCCTATACCTTTTCATAGTAGTTCTAAATAAAATTTATGTGTACTCTAACTTTAGTGTTATTTTGTGAAGTCCACAAAGTTAACAAAAATCAGGGTTACACATGTTTGAAACAATAATGATTATTAGTTTGGGCTGATGTAATTTCGAAATATTACCTCATTAAGCAAGTTTGAACTTGTTTGCTTGAACATGAGACAGCAGTGAGAACTATTCAGTTCATGAGTAAATATTATTGTATCAAATGTAATTGAATATCACACAGAACATGTTCAAACTTGCTTTTTCACTTCACATAAAAAATACATTTGCGGTGAACCGTAATTCAAACTAATTTATTTCAAAGTAATCGTTTGAGATAGAAGGTTGTGTGGATTCATCGCCGCTTTGCTGCTCTAAAAGACAAGTTTATTGTATCTACCTATCTGGTAAGTGTGATTTTTACTAATGATTTATAGTAATTGATAGATAATTATTTCTTTAAAATTATAATATTTGTAATATGTTTATTTTAGACAATAAAATGAGTCAGTTTGATTCTGACCCATATTTATTTCAATGCGCGCAAGACCCATTAGCAGGATGGGATGAATTTGAAAAGCAGCAAAGAGCTGAAAGCAGCAAACAGACCGAAGAAATTGCTGGAACGAGTGCAGCTCAAAAGAAACCCTGTTCAAAAAAAGAGCGAAAAAGGACAAAAATGGAAATGGTTTCATATATTATTAGTAAATCACCATTTAAAGGAAGAAAAATTATAAAACTTCAAGTATATGACTTTGATACATGTACTAATGCATATAATGAAACTGTAAAACTGCAACATGTGGTAGTTAATCCTTTTCTTGATGAAGTCTTGAATTTAACCGAAAACCTCATAAGTAAAGTATCTAAAAAACTTTATGAAGACTAGTAAAATGATTTTTTTGGATATGAAATAAATGATATAAGTCTAATATTATAAGTATAAGTTCTAAATTGTATAAATATTGACAAGATTTAATTAAATAAACAGAAATTCAAACACAACCTATTTAGTCATTTTAGTAAATAATTTAAGCATGTTATGTATTGCATGCTAGCTATTCATGTTTGTGCAGTAAAAATAATAATAATTTACATAATTTGGTCAAAATATGTAATACTATAAAAATGCTGCACCTTTAAAATAGCTCTTATTTTATATTGTTATCTTTAACTGCTTAAACATGTTATTTGTCAAGCAACCTGTTTCACTTCGATTACCCAATATTTGCATTTCAACTAAAAAAAAAGATGTGCTCAAACATGGAAAGCTTTTGCCAAATACAATACGATGTTTGATATGTGGCCCTTCTAACTGTGGCAAAACTAATTTGTTGATAGGTCTTCTAATACACGAAAATGGTTTAAAATTTACTAATATTTATGTGTATTCCAAAACATTGTATCAACCAAATTATGTTTTCTTGGAAAATGTGCTAAAATTGGTTCCCAATGTAACATTTTCAAAATTTAAAGAAAATGAGCAGGTCATAAGTACCGTAAAAGCTAAACCTAACTCTATTATAATTTTTGACGACGTATCTTGTGAAAATCAGAATAACATAAGAGACTATTTTTGCATGGGAAGACATAAAAATATTGATGCTTTCTATTTAAATCAAACATATACTAAAATACCAAAACAACTCATTAGAGACAATGCTAATCTCATTATTCTGTTCAAACAAGACAATATAAATTTACGCCATGTATATGATGAGCATGTAAATACTGATATGACTTGGAAAGAATTTCGCAAATTATGTACAGAAATTTGGAGCACCCCTTACAGTTTTTTAGTTATAAATAAAGACTGCGACAAAAATAGCGGATGCTATAGAAAAAACTTTGACACGTTTGCTATGTTTGAATAGTGTGAGATACTAATAGATTAGCATAGTTCCTTTAACGATCATTATTACTGCTGACATCAACCAGTACAGTCTTTAAAACAAAATGAATACTGAAAAACAATTGAAAGAGCAAATTATTAAATCTGCTGAAAGTGTTAAAAGAAAAGTTAAACAAATGAGAAATATTGAAATCGATAATAGTAATGCTGTGAAGACCATGCTAAAGCCGATAACAGAACCACTTCAAAAAATTGCTTCAAGAAGTGAAACAAAACAAAATCTACACGAAAGCAGTAAAATCAAAAAAGTACGACAGAGCAATGATGAGGATTATTCTTCAAGTGACTTTGATGAAAGTGTCAAACGTAGCAAATCCGAAGAAAGTATTGGCGATAAATTTGAATACGTTGAAGCAGTTTCTGATGATTCGGAGAGTGGTGACAATAATGAAGATAAAAACATAAGCGGGAATTCTTTTAAATCGATAGACTCTGATAGCCGTTCTTGGTCTTTATCTTCAGAAGTTTTCAGTGATGTCCCCTACGGTGCTAGGTTGGATCGTGGAAGACTGAAAATAGGAAATATGCGTCTAACTGTGACTTCTGATAAAATTATGGTAGGTGGTTCTACTTACGATAAAACACCGGGACTATATGAACTATTATTTAAAAAAACCTCAGATATAAATAAGATAACGGATTGTGATTTAGATAATTATAAACAAGTTTTATCGGCAACAAATGCTCATCGGCGAGACTTCAATTCTAATAAACCTATTAAAAGTAACAAAGGCACAAAATACCTAAATATTATCAAACCGCTATTTAAACATTCTAAAGTACATACCAGTACTGAAAGCCTTGTGCAAGGTTCAGGACTGTCGTTAATGAAACAAGTAAAACCTAACGTAGACTTTATATATTGGGATGATCCGAATGAATTAGTTGAAAGGTTGAAACTTTTAATTGCATCACGTGATGCTGGAAACACTGGGCTAGATAATGAAATAATTTCCATAATAGAAGAACTACGTGAAGCTGGGTTAATTAATCAACTATAAAATATGTTGTAAAACAAATATTTTTTTAGTTCTTTTTATATTATCAACTGACTAATACATTATGAACATTGATAAGTTTGGTCATCATGTTCACAAGCGGATGCGTTCAATGAATCCGTCAAACATGTTTGACAAAACATTGATCCAAGCTTTGAACGGTGAATTTGATTTAAAATTAGACAGTCTTAAAATATTGAAAACACCGTTGTCTAACAACGATGCTATAAATAAGCAGTATGTCGATAAGATTATTGCAGAATTTTATACAAAGCACGAAGTAGACATGCAGTTAGAAATTATAAAAAGCCAAATACATGCGTTAACACATCAGTTTCAAGACAACAAGACTCTCAAGAAACACGAACCAGAAAATACCATAAACCATTTTATTAAGAAAAATGAGCAAACAAGGAATAATAAATGAAATTCACCAACAAGCTCGAAAAAACTTCAGTCGTCGTCATGTAATACTACGAGGAATAGATGACCTGTGGCAAGCTGATTTAATTGATATAAAAAGTTTGAAAAATAATAATAATGGGTTTACGTTTGTGTTAGTTGTTATAGATACGTTTTCTAAGTTTGCATGGACGATTCCAGTTAAAAAGAAGACTAAAAATGAAATAACAACAGCATTTGAAAAAATACTGAGTAAAGGACGCAGACCCAAACATTTGCAAACAGATTTAGGAACAGAATTTTATAATGACTATTTCCGAAACTTAATGAACAAATACAAAATAAATCATTATTCTACATATTCAGTCAAAAAAGCATCTATCGTGGAACGCTTAATCAGAACTTTAAAGAATAAATTGTATAAATACTTTCATTTAATTGGAAACTATAAATGGGTTGGACAGCCATTGAATAAAATAACTGATGAGTATAATTATACAATACATCGTATTACAAAGTTCAAACCTTCGAAAGTCAAGTTGTCAAATGAAATGCAAGTTTTAAATAATATTTTAAAATCTCACAAAATTTCCAAGTCTATAAAAGTGAAATTTAACGTAGGAGATCAAGTGAGAATTAGCAAATATAAGGGTATTTTTGCAAAAGGATATACTCCTAACTGGTCCACTGAGCTTTTCACAATTGTCAAAGTAAACGATACTAAACCTGTTACCTACCACATTCAAGATCAACGAAATGAAAACATACTAGGAACATTTTATGAACAAGAACTCATGAGGACCCAACACCCTGGTGTTTATTTAGTGGAAAAAGTCTTAAGAAAAAACGGGGAAAAATTATTTGTCAAGTGGTTGGGTTTAAAAGACAGTGAGAATTCATGGATTGATAAAAAAGCTCTAGTATAAATTTATATAAGCAATAAATTCTACTGAAAATGATCATTATTCTTGAATTAATGGAAGGAGGTGGACTTGTGAATAAAATTATTAATAGTTTACCATTTGAGCTACATTTACCAGGTTACAATTATTGTGGACCCGGCACTAGGTTACGCGAACGCTTGTTACGCGGTGACAAAGGAGTCAACGAATTGGACGAAGCTTGTAAGCAACACGATATAGCATACAACAATTACAAAAATCTAGAAGATCGACACAAAGCAGATATACAGCTTATAAATATGGCTCAGCGCAGGATGAAAGCAAAGGATGCCAGTAAAGGGGAAAAGTTGTCTTCATGGTTAGTCAATAAAGTGATGAAAACCAAAGTAAAAGTAGGTGCAGGCGTGAAAAAATTTAGATCTATAATTGGAAAAATAAGTAAGCATCTGAAGAAATTTAAACCAAAAAATAATGAATCTGCTATTAAAATGGCTCATTTGGTCGCTAAAAAGTTATTTTTCAACAAAAAAGTTCGCTTGCCTCGGGTCATACCAATTCCTAAAACTGGTGGAATACTACCTTTGATACCTATATTTGCTGCTTTATCTGCATTAGGGGCATTATCGGGAGGTGCAGCTGGTATAGCAAAAGCAGTAAATGACTCTAAAACTTCACAAAAAGGTCTTCAGGAATCTGAACGACATAACAGAACTATGGAGGCTATTGCTTTAGGTAAAGGCATGTACATTAAGCCATACAAAAAAGGGAACGGACTGTATTTGAGAACGTCAAAAAACTAATTAGAAGGCTACCCAGGCGTGCACTTACTGATTTAGATATATTAGAACATGCGAGTGACATACCGTACTTTAGAGGAGTTTATATGAGAGACAAGTTACCGAAATCATCGAAGCATATTGAATGCGGTATTATCAATTTAGATGACAGTAATAATAATGGAACTCACTGGGTAGCTTATGTAAAAGATAAACATTATGGGGAATATTTCGATAGTTTCGGTGATTTAAAACCACCTTTAGAGTTAATTAAATATTTAAACAATAGTAATATTTTATATAACTACACGAAATATCAAAATTTTGATACAGTTAACTGTGGACATCTATGTATAAAGTTTTTAAAAAGTTTTTGGAGAAAACGTTTAAATAAGTGAGAATCTTACTTATTTATCAGTAGCAGTATGTCTTTCACCCTATCGATATCCAGTTCCGTTTCAACATCAATCACTAGTTATTCGCCTGCTCTGCAACTTGATGGTGAATATGAATGTGGGTTACTGTACTTCTCTACTTTTAATTCCATACCGAACATTGATAGTAAAAATAATAAATTTTGCTATGGCGATGATCAAGTTGTTGAAATACCTGAAGGGTCATATGAGCTCAACGATATCAGTGATTACCTAAAGGAAAATGTTATCGATTGTAGTTTTAATTTGAGTTCTAACAATAACACTCTAAGAACTTCAATCATATGTTCTAAAGACATCCATTTAGAAAAAACTCCATTGCTTGCTAAATTATTTGGATTTGGCGAAGAAACCTTGAAAGCCAATATATTAAACGAATCTCAATTCCCAGTCAGCATTCTACCAACAACTGTGCTAAGGATCGAATGTGATATAGTACGAGGATCATACACAGACGGAAAACCAAGTCATATCATTCACGAATTTACTCCTAACGTGCCTCCAGGTTACAGAATTATTGAAATTCCCAAAAATATTATTTATTTTCCTGTAAATCAAAATTCTATCAGTTCTATTTCAATAAAGATTGTGGATTCAAGAAACAATCTTGTTAATTTGAGAGGTGAAGAGATTCAACTTTATTTACACCTGAAGAAAAATGATAGATTTTAATAAAAGGTCTGTAATCAACACAAAACGCGTCACTTCTAAGCACACCATCAAGAAAAAAACACCTAAAATTAAATTGACAAAAGAAAATAAAAAGTTTCTCAAATTAATTGGGTTATTAAAATGAGTGTATTAAATGTAAATGAGCCACTTATCCAAGACAATTCCATTCAAAGCATTGAATACCACTCATACAAACCCTATGTAACAAGTTTTGGCCAAAATGATGAGATTCGGATACCAATTAACCAACAGGATTTATATATATTACCTTCAGCAAGTACTTTGTATTTAGAGGGCACTGTTGACGTATATAAAAACGAACCTAAGACCAAAGTGAACAATGTGCATTTTACAAATAATGCAATGCTTTTCTTTTTCCAAGAAATTCGATATGAAATAAATGGTATAGAAATTGATAGAATAAAAAATCCAGGTATTACAACAACAATGAAATCATTTTTATCCATGAATGATAATGAGTCTAAAATGGCAAAAAGTTGGGGTTGGAGCATTGAAGGTTCTGTTAACAAGAAGGCAGGAAATTTTTCGGTTTCAATACCTCTTAGTAAACTATTAGGATTTGCAGAAGATTACAACAAAATTATTATGAACTGCAAACATGAACTCATTTTACTTCGAAGTAATACAAATCTCAACTCGCTAAAATTACAAACTGGAGAAGTTGTCAACACTATAGATATTACTCAGATATTATGGCGAGTTCCACATATTAAAGTATCTGATCGCGAAAGAATTAATCTACTTAAAAATTTAGAAAAAGATCGTCCTATTACCATAGTGTTTAGAACTTGGGATCTTTACGAGTATTCGTCACTTCCACAGACTACAAAACATACATGGTCAATTAAAACATCTTCTCAAATAGAAAAACCTCGATACATAATAATTGGTCTACAAACTAATCGTAGACGTAAATCTGATGCTGACATGTCTCAATTTGATCACTGTCATGTAAGAAATGTTAAAGTGTTTTTGAATTCGTGTTATTTTCCTTACGAAAATATGAATACCGCATTCCAAGATGATAAATTTGCATTAATATACGAACAATACGCTCGATTTCAACAGTCTTATTACGGTCGTCGATCGGAACCATTGTTGAGTTGTGACGAGTTTAAAAATAAAGCTCCTTTATTTGTTATTGATTGTTCTCGTCAAAACGAAACTTTAAAAACAGGACCTATAGATGTTCGCGTTGAACTTGAATCGACCATAGAATTTCCTGAAAACACTGCAGCATACTGTTTAATACTTAATGACTCTATTGTTGAGTACAAACCTTTAAGTAATATTGTAAAGAAAGTATCATGAATTCAAAATTGCTAATAGTTGATGTACAAGGCTTCAAGGACATCTATAATAATTTCATTGTGAGTGAATTTGCTTTGGCAACAGAGGATTATACCCAAACATTTCTAGTAAAACCACCATATCAATTTTCGAAATTAATGCCTGTTGAGAAAAAACATGTGTTGTGGATAGAACATAATCGCGGTACTCGTTGGAATGAAGGGTTTGTTGATTACAGAGAATTTAAGCGAATTATCTCACCCTTCTTAGAAAATAAGACTGTGCTTGTAAAAGGAAAAGAAAAAATCAAATGGGTAAAAAATATTTGCAGCAATAATTGTTCTGTTATAGACGTAAGCGATAAAAATTGTCCCAATTACAATGAATTGTATAAAAGATATGGTGGTGAAAATGAATCGTTATTAAATTGTATGTTCCATAAAAAAGTTTGTGCATTGAAAAATGTTCTAATAGTTAAAAAGTGGTATTGTAAAAATGTAGAAACATTTAATATGATGAAATAAATAACTAGATAAAAAGTAATTTTTGTTATGATAAATATTTGTGTGTGTACTTAATATAAATTTCATGTGTATTTTATCCTAATAAATCTTTATTAGTAAATATTGTTGTATTAATTATTTAGGTCATGTCATTTGATGATTCATATAGTACATTGTGTTAAAATAACAAGCTCTCGCAATTCAACTCGGTAACATAATACTCGGTAGAATACAACAAGTAGGTTGTGTTGTCAATTGTTTTCCCACATTTTCCAATATTTTAATTTTGAATATGCAGCTTAAGCAGCCTGCTCATCCTATTTATGCTTTTGAATCAATACGGTTGCAAAGTTTTCACTCTTGGCCTAAAGGGCTAACTCAGAAACCTCAAGATATGGCTGATGCAGGATTATTTTACACTGGACAAGGTGATAGAGTTCGTTGTTTCTTCTGTGACGGTGGTTTAAAAGATTGGGAGCCTGAAGATCAAGCATGGGAAGAGCATGCCCGTTTTTTTTCAGATTGTTCATACGTTTTATTTGTGAAAGGCGAAGAATATATAAGGAAAGTATCAAATAGGTACTATAAAAAAAACAATCAATGTGAAAACGTAAAAATTGTTGATGAAATTGAGAGTCGCAACATGAATACGATTAACTACAAAAACATGACTTGCAAAATTTGTCTTCATGAAGAAGTGAGCATAAGCTTCATACCTTGTGGTCATTTAAGCTGTGGAAAATGTATGCTATCCCTGCAAAATAAATGTCCAATTTGTCGAGAAATGTTTGACAAAGTAGTAAGATTATACTTTTAATAACTTTTTTTAAAATGATTATTAATTACATTATTACGTTGATAAGCTGATTAAGTTAGAGCAACATTCATGTGCATTATAATATTCATTTGGTTAGTTTTCTTTTACTATATTTTTAAGTAGTTTAGATTTTTTATTGTATAGTGTGTTATCAATGAAATAAATTCTTCTAAATATTCTCTAAAAACTTTTAATTACAATTCTTATTCAAATAAAAATAAAGTTGTGTTAGGTCATCAAATTAGGTTGAGTTTTTAGAAACGGGTAGCGAACGACCTGTAAAACTAATAAATAAATAAATACTAGCGAACGTTCAAGTTTCGTTATTACGTTAGGTTGATTTTTTTGGAACGGGCAGCGAACGAAGTATAAAGGTAATAATGCATACAATCTAACGCAAAACTTGATTTAAATATTAGCAAACGTTCAAGTCTCGTTGTAACGTTAGGTTGAATTTATAAGAAACGGGCAGCGAACGAAGTGCAAAGGTGCATCCAATCTATCACAAAACTTAATTTAAATAGTAGCAGAAAATCTTAGTAATATTGGGAATTCTAAACCACCGAGTGAAACGAAGGTGGGTTAGAATGCCCAATATTATCCTACTAAGAGCTATGCTCGGAGTTTCTTTGCGCGATAAAATCCGAAACGTGGATATTCGCCAAAGAACCAGAGTCACCGACATAGCTGTTAAAATTTGCAAGTTGAAGTGGCAATGGGCAGGCCACTTCGCTCGAAGAACCGATAACCGATGGGGAAGAATATATATATAGATAATGTAAAAATGGGATGTAGATATAGATAATGCAAAACGCCACATCACATATCAGTGGTGTTCACGGCACTGCACCACCCTCGTCACCCTGAGATATAAGCTGTTAAATATATCTTTGTGCCCTGTAATTTTACTTATGTTTATTCTGTCATTCTGTACAGTCGTAACCATACATGATATTAATAAATAGTTAACAAACAATGCATAAAATAGTCACAATTGCGGTCCGAACCCACAAGGTTATCGCAAGACTGTTAGCTGACACTTCGCCTTGGTCAACTGATACTGTGCTATTACAAGTTTTATGCTCTTTTGATACTTTATAGGGAGGATATTTTTATATTTGAAACAAACATATTGTTTAATCAGAGGGTCCTCGGGCCAAAACAACGACATAGTGGCTTCCACAGAGGATTAAGAACCTTCGACCAAAAGGAAATGAAAGGACGGGTCCAGAAGAAGCGCATTTTTAAGATTACATAATGAGCGCTGGCTCTCATTTCGTTTCAGTCGGTCTCTAGCGGTAGGAAGTGCGACACGAGTCTATTGTTACATGATAACGAAACATCTGACAGAATAATGTTTTCGTGTGCTTTCCCGAAGTGTAAATACACAACAAAAAACCGCTATCTATTTTTTTGTAACAAATGTACATGGTTATAATTTGGTATTGAAGTATTTGTCCAACGGTTTTGACTCGTTTTTACTAAGTAAGTTCAATGGTTATGGCCCGTCCATTCATTTTATTTTTGTCGAAGTTAAGAACGACCACCGGCAGTGAGGTGTAATAATAGAGACGTTATAGGCGAACAACACGGCTTTAAAAACTGACTAAACGCAGCATATAATTATCTACGCATGTATATGTGCGTTTTGTGAAATAAGGGAAATAATATGAAAGACTTTTTACGCTATATCTGTTGTTAGAAAGAGACAAAAATACATTTTTTGTGGACATTCAGAGTGCGTGACTGAGAGACGGCTGAACGAAGTCGGGCAGCCAGCCTCACATTCGTCTAGTCAATATGGTATCTTAGGACGGGAGTTCGGTGGGACGAACTGGACGCCTACTTGCAAGACTTGCGTAAAACAGAGGAAAGTGAAGCCTTTGCCCTGCACTGCAGTGGGACGGTGCAGGCTAATCTATACTAATATTATAAAGAGGAAAGATTTGTTTGTTTGTTTGCATTGAATAGTCTCTGAAACTACGGAACCGATTTAAAAAATTCTTTCACTGTTGCGATAAGCTACACTATCCCCGGGTGACATAGGCTATACAAAAATAGGGATCCTTACTAAAACTCATATAATGTAACCCACGGCGTAAAACAAATTGATTTACACCCGAGCGAAGCCGGGGTGCAAGTGCTAGCATGTGCGGTGTCGAAATATGGACACACACATGAGGCTGTGAACAAAATCAGAGTTGCACAGAGAGCCATAGAGAAGTCTTTATGTATTAAACTCGGGCTCGGATACTATAAATGGTTTTTGTGATATTTTTTTTAATAAGTTAACATAATTACGTATCATGGTGGTCATCCATCACAGCTTAGTTTAACTGTGAGCAAAACGCATTTAAAAATTATCAAAAATTCTGTGATAACAAAACATTTATAAAAGATAAAATATAATAAAAAGAAAACGATTGTATTTGCTTTTGGAACCCCCTGTATAATGTTCTAGACAGCTTTGTTATAAATGGCGATACCAACAGACTTGTATGGTACCCGCTATCGACTATTTTGACAAGAGAACCAGACAAGACGTAGTAGCGCCCGCTTATGTATATGGTAAGGCGTGATTTTACATTTGTAAGCTTGCCTAATGGTTGATTAGATTTCTATTGCGATAGTATTCACTATACAGCCTAGAACAGACACTGATGAAGTACAAGAGAGAGTCAAGGCATATAAGACTGTTTGAAGGTTGTGACAATATCAAGTCTAGGGTAAAGTATATTGGGGTTAAAGCGACTCCAATAAAAGCTCCGCGAAAGCAAACAAACCCCCCAATAAACGTATTCGACGGGATTGCGTAAGGTTTGTTTACCGTGTCAGCCCCGAACGCTCCACTAACACGGTACCGATTTAGCGCAAGGCCGCACAATAATTATTACAACTGACTCACGATCACGATTCACTTCCACACCATTGTTACACTCACCGAGGTATGCACTGAAATCCGTGAAGTACTTCTTCCATTCCGTCGAGCGCAGTTCTGGAGGATTGAGAGGACCTCGGTCAGCGGTGTACTTCCGCTCCAGCACGGGCGAGAAGGACACACATTTGGGGGATGCAGAGCGCGTGCGCACGGAAGCCATCCCTCGCGAAGGTATATAAAGCGGAACGGGTCGAATTCGCGGACAGTCGTGGTTGGACCACGGCTAGGAGTAGACTGGTTATTTTCGGTGTGATGCTGGGTTATCTGCGACGCGGGCGCAGACGGGTGATAGCGCGGTCGCACTGTGGCCGGCGACAGTTACGCGAGACGTGCTATTCCCGGCAGGTGGTCATTTCCGCCGGTCACACGTTTCGCAACTGATAGAGAACAAACTTCATTAACCCAGTGATGATGGAGTAAGAAACTATTGGAAGGGCCGGGTTACATAAGAGACGCGTCCGCTTGTCGGGGCGTGGGCGGGCGGCGCCCTACAATTGACTCTTTCAGAACGGAAACGTAGACTCGACGAGCACGTCGCATCGCATGTAAACAACGTTCACGCTTATACTATTGCACTACTCTACTTAAATTTGACAAAGAATAAGTTCTCAATATAAAATATTTACTGAACCGATTTGGTAATGAGCACAACGACTCCTGTCAAGCAATTATATCTTTCAACAGATTACAAAATAATGATCCATTGAATGCTGGAGCCTTTGTAATTGGGACGTCTCGTAAACTACTGTAATGTGTGTAATTACGTAAACTGTGGCATAATTACAGTTTGATGGCATTACATAATATTTAAATAGGGCCTACTGGTTGTAATAGAATTTCAGTTATAATTGCTGTAATCATCAAGATAGGGTTCAGCATCATTACGGTCAGTCAGCAAATGGCCAGAAATTTCACATTTTCATTCGGTTATGATCTTTTCATTATGCTGTCTTTTGTGATAGCACAGTAGGAGAATCAAAATCGCCTAGCAGTAGTAAAAAAATATTGTGCGTGGAGTCCATACGCGCGGAAGAAGTTATACTTCAATAAGGAACCCTAAAATTATAACTAGGGCAAAAATATCAACAATTTAATAACATGCTTTTCTCGAGATTCGAACGTAGCTCCTTAGGCTTCTCAATCCATTAGCGACACCATTACAATACCAGATCTGCTAGTCACAGCGCGAAAAAAGGATACGCATTTCGCAATCATACGAGAGAGAAAAATTCCCCCCCATGGTAGCGTTAAACGTTTAACGCAACCTTGTTTGCAAGTCGCATAAGAAGTATAACTTTAATAAAGTTGTAATAAGCAAGGATCTTCTTGTAATGCACGAGTTGCTACGTGAAGTAAATCTTGGTCTTTTGGCAAATAGCCACGACATGAAATGACATCACTTGTAGTTACAAACGTTTCAATAAAGGACATCTATTCGAAGACAATAAAATGAAACAGATCTGCGCTAATTATTAACATGTCAAGGTAAGGACGGGTAAGGAACATTTAGTTTTATAACCCGAAGACAGAAGCGGTGATTCCATTGTTCTTGACCATAGTGTGGGCGCTCCCATCCGAGTAGGTGGAGCCGATGCCGGACTCGAAGGCCACGCTATGGCACAGGTAGGAAATACACTAAGAATAATAACAATAAAAACAGCAAAAAAATTATAAGAAATTATGCTTAGAGAAAATAAAAATTATATTTAAGTAAGCACGAAAAGACAATATAAATTGGGTATCTCATTATTTGGATAGACACGAATCGTCCTCCAATAGCAAATAAAATAAAGACGGGATTTCACATTACAATATTGGAAGGTCAGTGAAAAAAAAAATTGTCAACACGACACATGGTTTAAAAACCGGACTAGTACGAGTAGAACTCATGCTCTGAGGGTTCCGTTGGACGGAATATTTAGAGCGCGAGTCCAAAAAAAAAACTAACTTAAGTTGAAATATTGAAAGACAAACTTAACTTTTTAGTTGACAATAAGGTTCTTCCATACATAACAACTACAAAATGTAAGTTTGTAATTGTAAAACTTTTTTTCAAATATGATATGACTTCAAATTAATAACTTTCAGATTTATTCCTTTATATGTGCTGTAAGAACTTGCCTCTTGCCAAAATTTATGATTCTAGGTCAACGGGAAGTACCCCATAGGTTTTGATTCCCCTGTGAAATCGCAAAATATGCGACATAAACGTTCATATCTTTTGATTGCGTTGACTTACAACTTTTTTTTTTACAGCCGAAAGAAACCGTAGATCCAAATATTTAGTATACATTTCAACTAGATACCTTTCCGCGTTCTTGAGAAAAAGTGTCTGGACAGACGGACAACGAAGTGATCCTATAAGGGTTCCGTTTTTTCCTTTTGAGGTACGGAACCCTAAAAAGATAATAAATACACTTGTCATACGGATTGTTCTATGTTTTACGGGAAAACAACAAATGATAAATACTGATTGTTTGCGATCGGATCAAGATCCGTAGGTCAACCATAGAGTCAATTCAATCTATAAACAATACGGGGCATGCTTAAAGATCGTCGATATGGAACATCGGATTCTATGACAAGGTCTTCAAATCATCACAGTTCATTGCTCTGAGTAATGACAACGAACTAGATCTAATAATAGAATATCAAGTAAAATATCGATAATGTTCTATACATTGTCTTTTACAATGGTATAGAATCGAAATTGCACAACGAAATACTATCAAAGACAGTCCAAAAAGTTCTGTGTGAAAGCTCTACAAAAATGGAAAATACCCTAAATTCTAAATCCACTCCAGACATAAAGAGTAGGCTCGAAAACAAATTCAATAGTTCAGCACCACCTACATATAAATATGATATAGATATTAGAGACCATGTCAGAGAAATGGTTACAGACTGAGATACGAGCTTTTGTTCAAAGAGGACAATGGAAGACACCAAATAAACACGGCCTAACGGGTTAAAAGGCTTTTGTACGGGCTAAGCTAAGACTTAAGCCTTTGGAATAAAATTGTACAAAATATGTATTCGAGAGAATGTAATATGCACTTGCTACATTTTGCACTACCTTGGAATATGTAAACAAATGCTGGTGTGCTCGCTTAAAACCTGTAACACCTATGGAATATACAAGTTTTTGGATGTGTTTACAATGGTGTGAAAAGTTTTATTACATGGACTCTAACACAACATTTTGTCGATTGAAAATTTAAACCTGTTTGTAAGATCATGCTGAACCATACTGAACACCTACGCTGTTTCTATAATAGATGCCACAACCGGAGTAGTAACAAGATCAATTACAAGTACAAAACATGTTTTTAATCCAATCGACAGCACAACATTATTATGAATATTTTAATTAATTACTTTTGTGCGATGTTATTTCACCTTTGGATAATTTTTTTTCAATCGCGAGGCTGGTTTAATTGAATCTCATTCTCTATAGAACTATCGGAATGAAGTTCTTCTAAAATGGATATTCGAAACCTGCCAACAGTTTCTCAATACCTTAAAGGCAACGCGGGGCGACCTAAAAGCATTTCTTTGAAGTAACTCGTTCTTTACTAAGTCTCCGTGTCTGTACTTTGTAGTACAACATGTATAGAATGGAAACTCAATAGTTGACCGCAAAAGTTCAGTAAATGCAAATGTGAACTTTACGGTTGAAATTAACAACTTTTCACACGCATATCTCCCACTAGGTTCCCCTGTGTCATAAAACACAAACAGAGGAATGGTCAATTAAAACATTCGGCTCATGAGGCAGACATGCTACTACTGTGCCAAACATCTGCCCAGCCGTGACATTTGGCTCATGAGGCAGACATGCTACTACTGTGCCAAAAATCTGTCCAGCCGTGACATTCGGCTCATGAGCCAGACATGCTACTACTGTGCTAAACATCTGCCCAGTCGTGACATACTGCTATGAGGCAGACATGCTACTACTGTGCCAAACATCTGCCCAGCCGTGACATTCGGCTCATGAGGCAGACTTGCTGCTACCGTGCCAAACCGGTCGTCATTTTCATGAAGATCGTAATTTGACCAAAGAAACAAAATCGTTCAAAACATGATCGCTCCATTTTTAGATTACAACATAGAGATACTTTGTCGTTACTGTCAATTATAAGCATAAAATAGTAACAAACATACTAATAAAAAAAAACAGAACTAACCTATATATGAATAATGCATCATATCAACGTCAAAATTTCACACCATACAGCGAAGGCCATTTCAGATAAAACATCAACTTATTGTGTTTCAGCATTTACAGCACGTACGTCAGTTGAGACTTGAGAGACAGGTCGAAGCCATGCCTATGCATATTAAAGTCAAGGAATGAGACGTCAAATCAATATAGTAACTGGTGGACTAGTATTGTAGAACCTCATCGCAGAGAATCAATAAAGCAAGCAAATGACGTCTATTGATCTGATTTTACTAAGAATTACATGCCATCTGATTTGTTAAGATACAGAAACCGATTAAAAAGACATTTTACGTTTCGATCCAACCAGTCTAATCAGGCCTATAAACAGAATCCAGCCGGATAAAGATTCGTACATCATCGGTCGATTTTCTTCCTTGTTCTAAAAACGATGACGGGTCTACTTGAGTTGGTTCATGCAAGGCCCTGGCTTATTTATAGGCAATTAACGCTGATGCGCTGTGGCGCCGAATTCAACGGTCTTCTTCATGTTATTTTGATTGACTGGTGACATTTTCCGACGCCAAACGGCTCCGCGCCGGGAAGTAAACAACGACGTTCAAATGTCAAGTCTTACAATTGCTTAGCTCACAATTGATTTAAAACGATCACGTTTATATTTTTAGGAGACTATTTTTATTTTAGAACGCGCTACATCATCAGTGGGCGTAGTTATTTTTACGTCCACGCTCTAATTACTGTTTTGTTACTTCAAAGGGACATCGGTTGTGGCCAGCCAGCTCACAGCACAAGCGCGCTAACGAACACAAATTGCCGGATTAGTCTCACACTTGTCCAATTGGACACATCAACCGTCGCGAATTGATTCGGATCCCGCGACAAGCACTCACTTCGGTAATTCGTTTATTTTGAAACGCGATGTGAACTGTCAATAAGTGGAAGAGTCCGCGCTCGCGGCGGCGTGGTCGGATGGTGTCGCAGCGACTGACAGGCTTCGCCGTGTCTAAGCTCAAGCGGGACGTTTTCTAATGATCTCAGTTTGATTGTGGTGCGGAATAGAGCGGGTAATGAGGACATGTGGTACTGACATCGAGCGAGGGAGCAGCGTCCAAGGAAGGTCGTTCCAGGCCAGGTATCGTAGCGGATCTCGCGTTCTCGGAACCCGCCACGGATGGGGCTGCCTCTATCAGGAATGTAGTATCGAGTTAACAGTTCCATTGAGACGCTAAAATATTACTAATGCGGAGATACGCCCTTACTTAGTAGCCGGAGATCTATTGACACGATTTGCCTAGCAGTTAGTCGTTAGTACTTTGTTAGTTTAATACGGAACTATTTGTGCGGTTGCGAGTTTTAGTAAACAATCGTTCTAACACCTGTACTAATTGTATCTAAACGGTTAAATCAGCTCTGAAATAGGATTTCGCTGATGTCACCGCAACTGCTTGTTATTTCAAACGCGGAACGTAATCTAAAAAATTATAATGTTTCCGATTAAGTCTTACAATAGATTTAATACACAATGTAAGTTAACAAATCCTTCTCAAAATTCAAATGGTATGAATAAATAACAGAATCATAAAGCCGAAGAAACCGTAACGAATCTGCTGGTCAATGCCAAATAATGAACTCGACAAGCCGTAGCAAAACTAACAACCAAGACGACTTATTAATATTTCAAATGCGAAAGTTGGGATGTTTGTAAGCCTATGAAATAAAACGAAAAAAACAGATTTCTTATTATGAAAGAATAGTAGATTGTACGAGTGCTTAAAACAAGCCATTTTAGCAGAGACGTTTATCAGTTCGAGCCGAAGGCGAGGGAGGATATTTAAGTCGAGGATAAAATGGGTTTTTGCACGAGTTATTCACTCAGCTTTTCACTTTAATTGCAAGGATACAGTGATATTGTAATTTTATTTTTAAATTTAAGCTGTTATTTAAATAATCTTTAATTTATTTGCATTGTCATCGGTCCTTGATAAGTGTTTAAAATTTCAATTTAATTTGACGTTTTGAAGTAATTGAAAATAACGTTCAAATATTCCGTTACATACAAATTTTCTAATATAAGTGTTCGTAACATTGCACGTTTTTTTTTTGTAATATTGAAGATATCAAACGTATCATGCATGCAAATCCGCATAACATATCTAGTTCTCCATATCTATGCTATCTATTGTAATTACGTTACAATTCGGCGCTTAATTAAGAAATCTCTTCCGGGTCGGCAGTGGGCCGACCATACTGTTTTTGGTAACTTGAGTAGACTCGTCCACTTTAACGACGCACAAATTGTAGAGGCATCGTTGGAAGCTCACAAATTATTGTTATCTATGAGAAAATCATATTGAAATGAGAGCATCATCAATGGCTTCAACTATGCGAGCTATGCCTTTTCAATTTCCAATCCTTCAAAGGTGTCATCATAATCATAATCAGCTTTTCAACAGTCCACTACTGGACTTTTAGCCTACCTACGAAAGGTGATTGGGCCACCAAGCTGGCCTGTTGCAGGTTGGTGGATTCACATATGCCATTAAATTTCTTCTCCGTACGTATGCAGGTTTCCTCACGATGTTTTCCTTCACCGAAAAGCCAGTGGTATGAAAATACGTACATAAACTCCAAAGAGCTCATTGGTACGGGCCCGGATAAGTAAGGTCAAAGGTATAAGTAATCAAAATACAACAAATTCCGATATCATTCGATATAATTATTTCCCTTGGAAAGCAAGAAATAGCCGTAGATGGCAAGCTAACCAAGGAGTCAAATCAAATATTCAACAGTCTTATTAAATCAAAGACCATCCAACATTTTATATTTAAAAATATTTCCGATGATATTGCAGGCCTAGACCCGATTACCATGAGACTGAGACAAATGAAATAATAAGAGAACAGCATATACAGAATTGAAACAAGATAAGGATGTAGATGATGATGATTATGAAACAAATGGTATACGCTTACTGCTGATTATTAAATCTCATTTGTAAAAAGTACCTTCACAACTTGATGATGTTGAAAACGTTAAATTCCAACAAAAAATCTTACTTTTATCAAAAATTAGAACAATAATGTAAAATACACACGATAAAATCCTTAAAAAAATGTTTAATTTCAATCTGTTAATCACCGAAACGTTTTAAAACCACTAACTGGCGTAGATTAAAAGTTATTAAATAAAATCATTAAGTTAATGCCTTGGATGGACATTCCGAGAATGTTATTAAAATGACATAAAATGGTTACTGCTGAGTTGATTACTATTAGAAACTAGTAGAATTTATTATGATTTACTACTATAAATAGTTCTGGAAGGTTTCGAAGCAGCTTTGAATTTAAATACAAATTTCTATCAGTACTTCCTTAAACCCACAATAAGTAAGTACAACTAGGTACTTAAATAGTATAAACACCACCATCGAGTTAGTAGCCAAACGTAGATAATAGATATATTCCCAATAAAAGAAAACTTATTTAATTCAAATTTAAAAAAAAAAAAAAAAAACATTTCAGGATTAACCTATATAAGTACATCAAAATTATCCATTATTAAAAATTATTAAAACAACATAAACACAATAAAATTAAAACAAGTCAAAATACACAAGGTCAGAATAATAAAATGAAGTCATAAATAAAGTTATCTAAGGTCAATGTCAATTTAAGTCACAATCAGTCTAGTACTTTCTCTCCGGCATGGATACCGCGACATGTCGACATTAACGCGAATAACTTTAATAATAACCCGAAAATTAGAATTAAACTATCCACCAACTAATTTTTTGCTGTTCCATAAAACTACAGTCTAAGATAACGGACGAGAATTTAATTACAAGTACTTATTCACCATCAACAAGGAATAAGCAAAATAACTGTGACGTCACTTGCCACCAGTGACGTAAAAGGGACTAATGTATTCTTATCCTTCCAACTAAAAGGAATTCCTCGCTATATCTGAAATAGCGCAGATACATTTTAAAGTATTAGAATATGTTTAGATCATACAGCCAGCATCAAAGAGGCAAGATTCCGATGAATTAGAGCTAATAGATCCTTAATTGGATGATGAGACGTGAAATTGTGGGTAGTAATAGAAAGATACATATTTGACACAATTTGAATTATCTCTTTGATCTTCACATAAACATTTTCATCAGTATATGTCACATCACATCATCAGCTAGTAAATGTCCACTGCTGAACAAAGACCTCCCACTTAGAAAGGGTGTTGCCCTAATCCCCACGCTTGGCAGGCGGCTTGGGGTCTACTAATAGGACGCTGCTGCCTATTCTTCGGTGGTTCTGGTCGCAGTTTTAGGACATATCCGGGTCCAGTATATGTATTTATCGCCAACCATAATTCTATTCAGTTTCTGAGTGAAATATTTTCGTTCTTATTGTGTACGTACTTATGTTTCAATAGCTTTACTAATAACCGACATCTGGTAGATGTCATCTCAAGATGGAGATCGGCTTTCAGTTAAGCAACGTTTTTGTTTTTGTTTTAGTGGAGGTTTCACAGGTTTAAAAAGCAAGATATGATCAAAGGAGACTGGCAGTTTCTGTACCAGACTAAACGTGCTAACTTTTAGCCATCTTCGAACCCAACATCTTCTAATTTCAAGCGAACTGTAGTCAAACGCAAAGCCTTAAATTAACACAAGCTTGATGGACTGTGCAGCGTGTCCTACAACTTGCACACTAGACGACCTGAATGAAGCCACGGAGAGTGTCATTGGGGTGGCAAAATTTTGGTCTAGAAACTTAAATTTGAAAATAAAATTATAATTTACGGAACATCGACTCGAAAGATGAAGAAGAAGAACACAAGCTGTGAACCAAGACAGTAATTTCAATAGACTTGTAGTGCATTAGTAAACGTCAGAGGTCCCAAACACATGACCATCTGAGTAATTGACATTCCCAGTCTCTGTCATTGTCTCCAAAATAATTAGCAACATGAAGGAGCATGGGATTTATAGTCGATTGTTCTCAAATATCGGATATGATGCAACGTTGGGCATTTAGTATAGTAGATGATTAAATGTATTTAATTTAATAGACGATGTTGTTTCATTTGGTCAGCTTTTTATGTGGCCGACTAGACGTTTGACCATAGCTCTCTTGATAGTGTGGTTAACGATGGTGGCACGGCACACCTAACCTGGATTGGGACTAGGAACCTTATCATATGCGTGTCTTGACATACTCTTGGCCATTACATTTTCACAGTTGGTATTTTATTTAAACCCACGCTCTGGGGCTTGGCATCCGAAAACGCTAACCACCGAACTTGTCTTCGCTACAAACAACATTCTCATGTCGAAAGACATGGATGAGGCTCAGGGTCAGAAGGAATAACGGAAAACGAAGAGAACACTCCAAGGCGAGTGATGGGCTGATTACATAGAATTTACTTCATTGGAACAAACTCTTTACAAACTGGATAATATGAAGGCCAATACAAACATTGCAAATCCGAAAATAGGTTCATTCTAATTTTGTCCCTGACATATTTACAAAAGTATTCAGTGTTTTTCGTATTAACTATATTTACACTAGCTTCGACCCGCGATTTCTCGCACCTTTTTACAGGAACCGTGAATTTTTAAGGGAAAAAAATACCTTCATGCCAAATTTCATCGTAACGGCTGAACGGATGTTCAGCCGTTACGAAGTTCAGTGGGGACATATATACAAACTTACAGACTTATTTAAACACTAGCGGCCCGCACCGGCTTCGCACGGGTATAGATATTATATAGCCTATGTCACCCGGGGATAGTGTAGCTTCCCAACAGTAAAATATTTTTTTCAAATCGGTTCAGTCAGTAGTTTCGGAGCCTATTCAATGCAAACAAACAATCAAATCTTTCCTCTTTATAATATTAGTATAGATTTATATTATCAGTGTGATATAAGTATGTATTAGTAGAAAACATCTGCAAACTTTCAGAAAAAACAGGTATGCTGGGAAGCTACCTCCGGTGGGGCAGAGTTTATGGCATCAATAATTTTATGCCTAATTATTTATTCATGCTGATGAAGGAAAAATGTCTTTAGAGTATTAGATGGTACCGACGATGAAATATTTTGAATAATAACAACATATTATTTATATTATAAAATGCAAGCAAATGCTTGCGTTCTATAATATAGATGTAGAGCCTATAGGAGAGAAAATGGTGCACGCAACGAAAATGGGCAAACTGCAAATAAAATTGGGGTTCAAAATTCTACAGTTAGTATAGACCGATTCAAACTTAATAGCGGCTGTGAAGTGCACCGTAAACGAGATTTTGCGTCTGTACATTCGAGTTAAAAATAGTTATGAGTAAATTCGTGGTACCTACTCTACCCATAAACGCTAAGAAACAAGTGATTATGATTACTATAATTATGTTTATGTAAAGGGCGCTTCTATTATATTCTTACTGCGCAGCGTCTTGCGCCTAACTTCACAGCCGCCATTAAGTTTGAATCAGTCTGTACGCGGGCATGCGGTCTTTAAACACCTATGAAAAGTATCACTGCTGTAATACTATTACATTCTAAATAATGTAATCTTTGCTAGAAAGTTTACTATAATTAGACGTAAGAATTTGAGGGTAATATGATTTTGCCCACAAATTCTTAAAGTTGCCAAAATCGAAGAAGAGAATATCACTAATAGGCCAATCCTAGTCACAGGTCAGTTATGTTTGCAATCATTGGGCATTATTACCACAAGCTTGAGATTACAGAAATGTATAACACAGACAAAACGTTTTCTTATTCATGAACCTTCGATAAATGGCACCTATTTCGCTCACACCATACTAGGATACTTGGCACAAGAGAAGACAAATCAAGCTGTTCGAGCTGACACAGTGATTGCTGCCTTCAAAGCAGCCGCTTGAATGGCCAGCTTTATTTATTGCTGTTTCGTTATATTTCATGACAGACGATACAATTCACGTGCCCTCAAGAGGCGGTAAGAAATTGCCACATTTTCTATAAAAAAATAATATATTGATTCCGAAAGCAATAATTCGCTCAAGAGCCAAAATTGCCGAGGTAGGGACCAACTAAGATGCCAAACGTAAATGGAACTAGACAGGACACGTAATTTGCATGAACCCAGAAAGATGGGCAAAGATTCTCACTCGGCCTACAGACAGCCGACGACCTCCGGTTGGGCTAGCAAAGAGGTGGCGTAACGATCTTCCAACCCTTGCTGGCCGAAATTGGCGGAAGATGCAGAAGAAGGGATCATCATCATCATCATCATCAGCCAGAAGACGTCCACTGCTGAACATAGGCCTCCCCCTTTAACCTCCACACTGAACGACAGCCTGCCTTTTGCATCCACTGGATGCCCGCGACTCTCACAATGTCGTCGGTCCATCTAGTGGGAGGCCTCCCTACGCTGCGTCTTCCGGTTCGTGGTCTCCACTCCAGAACTTTTCTTCCCCACGAGAAGAAGGGATGCGTGAAAGGAAATGAGGAATGTCTTTCAGCAGCGTAACGACACAAGTTGAGTTTTTTTGTAATATGTATTCAATTGTTATATTCCAACTTCATGATGCATTCTTCGACTATGCCAACAATCTACTGATACAACTGAGGGACTTTATACTTTTCTATCAAGAGGCTATATGATTTCGTGGATACTATAAATAAATACCTACGCGAATAAAATTCTAATATGACTAAAACTAAAATCACGTATCGGGTAAACACAATCATTGTTTGAAAGAAACTTGACTTTTCATGTTCATTTAATATGTCCTCTTGTGGTCAAACGTTGAGCTTGTCTGTCATAATAAAATTAAAATCACACTAATATTATAAATGCGAGAGTTCGTAAGTTTGTTTATGTTTGTATCCACTCAACTAACTCACTCCGAAAACGCAAGAGAGGTTAAAAATTATATTTGGTATGGTTTTAGCTTATATCCTGGAATAACACATCGGCTACTTTCCATCCTGTGGTTCCTGTAGGATAGCGGCTGAACCTGCACCCTGGGGCAACGCTAGTAAGTATTTAAATGTGGCAAATAGCAACAGAAAAGCTGAAAGCTCCATAAATAAAACATCTAATAGAAAATAAATGTTTCTATAAATTATCAAGAGCATCTATTTTAAAATACCAATAACTATTCAAGGTCCCCATAAAAACTATGGGCTCGTTTAGAACTCCTAATATGAGTTAACGACAGAATTAAACTGTAACATTAACATAATGACAGGTCAAGTGGGATGTTAAATATAAGAACTAAAAAAGAAACTTGAAAAACATAATGCTATAAATGTTAGCGATTCGGGCACGCTTCTGGAGAACAAAAATATAAGAAAACTAATAGCTCACCTGTCATATTCGCAGCAGAATATCTTGGAAACAATAATTCCGTAACTCGTGGAAATGTAGCTTTTCACTGGGTATCGAATCAGAACTGCGTTATTCCAGACTGTTCGATGGAATGCGCGCTCCCGCCATATGTTTTGTATAACTAGCAGTGTTGGGAGCCGCAAGTATGCACTTTGTACTTTTCTACTCCAAAGTCCGAACGTGAATGAAAAGTATCACTTTCGCAACGAGGGAAGCAAGATTTTGATTCCGCTGTCTGTGTTTTATTGTCTATCTTTAATGAAGCTTTTACTGCAAGGTTTTTTTTTGTTATAGATAATTTAATCCACGAAGACTCGCCTTATCTTCTAATCGCGTATAGTGCAAAAGCAAGTGGGCATCAATGTGTTATAATTATTCGAGATTCGCCAATTTATCCTTATGTGCGGAATCCTATTTATCCTTATGTGTGTAAAGAAAGTCACAAGTTGCATACTCGCACTGTGACCGATTAGGGATTAGGGTAAAAAAAAAAGATTGGCCGCATCTTCGTTTATTATATAGCGCTTTTTCACAGCTGGGTATGACAAAAGACTCCAGGGACTCCCAAGACAAAACTCTGACATAAGGGTTAGCTACTCGGCCTATAAGACCTCACTTAATTACTTTTTCGCGGTCTTAAGGGGTTTGGAATGCTGATCAATGCAACAATAACTGAATATTTAAGTTTAATTTGGTTTTGGTCAATTTGAGGTCCGAACTTTCTCAGTCTTAATCTCGGTCAAAGTTAACCAAAACAATAGACGCGTAGGTCAAGGTTCTTTAAAGACTACGGTACTGTCCGGTGTGGGCGGAAAGCTATGCACTCAAAATTCATAGTCACTTTCGATTAGATCCACTTTGGTAATAAATCACACATTTTTCTAGCTGTTTCCTTTTGACTCGGTCACAGACAACAGTCGGAGTGTACTTGTGAAAATGTGAACTGACTCACAGTTCAAGGATTCTCGGCGGCATTGGTGTTTGGGTGTGGGCGGGACGCTATGCAGCTTTGCGATGCAGACGGGGGTAATGCACCCGTGCCCGTGACGTCACTGATGCAGATAACGATCGGTGACCTACGCGACATGGCACATAGGAAAGTAAGATGGAAAATGTGGAAACGGATTAAAAAAATCAGATGTTTGGGACCAACAAGAATAAAAGTGCATCGTTACGTTTAAAAGCCCTCCGGTCAAGTTCGTTCACTTCCGAATAAGAACTCTTTATAAACTTTATCATAGCATTTACTTTAACGCCATCTAACTTGAGACTATAGAACTAAATAGTCGAGGTGTAAAGCTGGTCGTTTGTAGGCCGTGTGGAAATAGCAATCAACGCGTTTTTTGCAAAAGTTTTTCTAAGTCTAAGATAGATGGCGCTATATGTTTCGAAAAAAGTAAATTGCTATATTTTATTCGTAACAATTCACATTACGGAGGTATGTATTACCCTTTTAGCAATAATAAGTTATTCCTTTACACATAAATTAAATAGCACCAACAAAAATAAACCCGTAAGTATAAAATATAATAGAAAAGACGAAAACATTTCAATTCAAAATATACCATCTAACAGGTACACAAATCATTAAAACACACAGATTAGTCAGACAAATAAATTTAGCGGGTAGCGATGTGAAAAATGATAAATAGCTGTTTTCTTTCGTACATATCTAATAATAGCCACAAGTGGAAAGAAAAATAAAGGGAACAGTAGAAACACAGCGACACGCATAATGAGATCGTTCACAGAATTTTTGATACACTAACTTTACTTTACTATAAGTACATAGAAAAGAGCTGATACTAATTTGAACTAAACGGTGTAAGAAAACATCGTGAAGAAACCGGTAAGTATGTCGAAAAACCTCAAAAGTTAAAGAAATACTACATGCACTAACATGCATTAGGCCAGCGGTGGATAAGTGGATTACATAGGGCCTGTCCTCTTTCTTTCTGAGAGAATTCAATGCCATAGGAACGATAAAAAGTTAATCATCTCAGTGACTACATGTAAGTATAGCATTTCATGATCATTGGAGTTTTTAGCGTTGGAGTTTTTTTTTTCAAATTCAAACAGAGGCATGAACTTACACTATTTAAATATTAGGTTAAACACGAGTATTTAGACAAGGGAGAGCATATTATAATCAAGCTGATTGATTTTCGTATTTTATCACGTAAAGCAAACATCATGAGGAATTCAATACGTGTTCTATCAAAATGCTATTGAACTAAAGTGAAAATATTTACTGATCTAACTGAGAACATGCTTATCTAAGATTAGTTTTTTCATCTTCTATACTAATATTATAAAGAAGAAAGATTTGATTGTTTGTTTGTTTGTTTGCATTGAATAGGCTCCGAAACTACTGAACCGATTTGAAAAATTCTTTCACTGTTGGGATGCTGCACTATCCCCGGTTAACATAGGCTATTTATCCCGGCTTCGCCCGTGCGAAGCAGGGGCGGCCTACTAGTTTTGCATAAAATCACCCAGACGAAGGAGCCAAGGCAGGCTGAGAAAACGCTATTCTGATAGACTGGTCGAATCTAGCGGGTGACAGCAAAAAAACAAGCAATCACATTAAGGTACGAAAAAATTATCCTAGACAATTTGTTTTACATATACGTGAGAAAAACAATTTGAACAGATAAAAATTAAATAATACTAAACCAAAAGCAAATTTCATTTTTATAACCACTTTTTATAAACACTTCAACACGGCCTATGCATTTCAGGAGATAAGGCAAGTAAATGAGTATTTAATACAAGATTGTGCCACGACTTTTCCCCCGCACGCTAGAATGGGAAAGATTCAACCAAAATGTTTGCAGATTTCTGGCAAAATTGGTCCAAAACAGGCAACGAAATTGAGACAATGTACAAGGCAGTCAATCATGATTAAACGCTCAATAAACATAACACTGACAATAATCCAGAAGCCACTTGAACTTCCTATCCAATGAATGCCATAAATTTCATAGACCTTGACAATCAAATAAATCTGATTTTTATGGCAAAATGGCTTATTTATAAAGATAAATTAGACCTTCGCATGTTTAGCTCGGATTATACGGGCCAAGGTTGGCAATCTGGAGATGCATTAGCGCTAAATGGAGAAGGCGGGGCAGGCCATAAAATATGATATAAGGAATATTGGGCATAACATAGGAAAGATATTATAACTTAGACAATTGTAAGGCGCTTACTATCCGAGTTTTTGGACTCCCTTAAAAATGAAATAATTTAAGTTACTTAACTTTAGAGTAAAATATCTATTCCGTATCCCACTGGACCGTTTAAAGATATTCCTACCCCAGCCGTTTCTGTTACTCCACCTGACTTGTGCTTGTCTGCAATTCTTTTTTGTCAGTCTATCAAGCTTGACTATCAATTCACTAGCTGTTTACACAATAAACCTATCAATGATGCACCATTGAATTAAATTAATGCATTTCCATTGACGTAGGTAATTTTGTGACGATCCATACTCCATAATCAAAATTACTCCCAAGCAATTAGTTACGCTTTTGAATGAACGTGATGTCAATGAATTGAATTAAAACCGGATGTAAGGGCCTATTATATCGAGTGCATTATACGTATTTGTATTGGTAGCCTTTTCTAACAATCTAATTTTATGGAGAGAAAATTAACAACGTCGAATCAATGGAAATTTTACAGCCAATCTCGGAATTATAATTACCTAGTGCACTTTCTCTTGTACACAGCAATTACAAATTTTCTTATGCCTTATCTAGTCTCTCTGAGATGTGGCAGGTTTCTATTCGATTTTCATTGTTTCTTGGTAACTTTTATTAACTGCTCCGTTTTCGCAATCGATTTTAACAATCGGCAATTGGACGCAGAATTCATCGAATTAGCGATTTTTCACACGCTCTCATCGGTTTTATAGTTATTCTGCATGAACGGGATCATCTACCTTTTGGTTGGCATTCGTTTTATTGTTTCACACAAATTCGTTTGAATCTTTTGCGTGTCGTTAAAAATCTTTTGATTTTGTAAACTCTCTTTAAATAAGTTGCTTTCTATCTTCGGGATTTTTTATTTTATCGTTGACAGACTGAGCCTATGTGACGGACGACTGACGATTTATGTAAGGTTGGTCGTGAGTCGTGACTAAAAGCGAAAAACCGAAAACGTGCTTAGTGCCTTCCTTGGGAGAGATGTTGGTTTGTGTAGCTGGTGATTGTGATCCATTTATAAACATAAATAGTTACACGATAAAACTATAGAACTTTGTTACATATTTCAGGGTCAAAAATCTTACCAACTTTATGAAAACTAGTTGACTACGTATTCCTATTCAAAGAGTGATCAACGAAATGGTCAGATTAAAATTCAACGGGCAGAGTGCCAATTGCGACAATTAATAGTTGTATCTTGTATATAGACTGCGATGCCGTTGACCGACCTACATTTTTCAATGTCTTCGTGTCTAAATGTTGCGGTCACGTTTTTGGATTTTCTTTGAGGATTATGTACAAGATTAGTCATGGGTGCGCGACAATAAAAGAACCGAAGATTTATGATAACAAACACGTCTCATGTAGGCCTGCGGATGGTTAACAAGTATGCAGGGTTACACCATTACATGGGACGGTGGTACTTAACCAAAAAGAGGTCATTGTACTAATCAATATGAACAACTTTTACCAATCCTGAAAACAGGAAATTAACAGCCGTTCCATACATTTCGTTGAGCTGTTTCATACGTACATAAAAAAATACGGGCCGAATTGAGAACCTTCCTCCTTTTTCGAAGTCGCTTAAAATTAGCTGTCATTTAGAAAAGTGTCATGCATACACTTTTAGACAATGCAAAAATTCGACAACCGGCAGGATTCGAACCTGCAATATTCAGGTAAACGCCCCTATTGCTCTAGCCACTGAGCTAAAGGTAATAAACAGAGAAACAGTAACGGCAATTGTAAATGGAGCTTTAGGATAAAAGTTATAGTTTGACAATGAAAAGGTAACTAACATAGAGACAGAGTTATGTCGGCATTTGTAAATGAATCTCTAGGATAAAAATTATAGTTTGGCAATGAAAAAGTAACTAATAGAGATACAGTTACGTCGGCATTAGTAAATAGAGCTCTAGGATAAAAATTATAGTTTAACACTTAAAAAGTAACTAAAAGAAAGACAGTTACGTCGGTATTTGTAAATCGAGCTCTAGGATAAAAATTATAGTTTAACACTTAAAAAGTAACTAATAGAGATACAGTTACGTCGGCATTTGTAAATCGAGCTCTAGGATAAAAATTATAGTTTAACACTTAAAAAGTAACTAAAAGAAAGACAGTTACGTCGGCATTTGTAAATCGAGCTCTACGATAAAAATTATAGTTTAACACTTAAAAAGTAACTAATAGAGATACAGTTACGTCGGCATTTGTAAATGCGGCTCTAGGATAAAAATTATAGTTTAACACTTAAAAAGTAACTAAAAGAGATACAGTGACGTCGGCATTTGTAAATGGAAGTCTTGGATAGCTGGTGACCAATGTCATCAGCACATGCAGTCGTTCTCCTTCAGCTCATCATCATCATCATCAGCCAGAAGACGTCCACTGCTGAACATAGGCCTCCCCCTTCAACCTCCACACTGAACAACAGCCTGCCTTTTGCATCCACTGGATGCCCGCGACTCTTACAATGTCGTCGGTCCATCTATTGGGACGCCTCCCTACGCTGCGTCTCCTTCAGCTGGCTCTGTTCAAATATACGATCATCAATTTAAAACAGGCATAGTGAAAAAACCCAGAAGTTTCTAACGATACTCATAAAGGTTAACATATAGGCCCTTCCGTCCAGCAATAAAAGCAGGCAAGACTCTTTTCGTATTAGCATTAATAAAGGTGATTAACGATACTATAAAGTAGAAAAGCTTCTGAGACATCTGAATATTTACTACACTGTAAATAAGAACCTTACACTGCAATTTATGTAACGTGTAAATTGTACCTAATCAAAAAGGTACGGAAACGGGACGACAGAGGACGATTTTAGTTTTGTGCTATTTTCCTTTTTGTGATCGCATAAAATAATTTTAATTAGGAAATAGCTATTAGATTTGTTACAATGAAGAATAGGAGTTTATTTATATGTTTCTTTGGAAATAAAAAGATCTGTTGCAAATAATTTGGAACCATGTTAACAACATATTATGAGATTTACCTCATTCTAATTTATTGTCTTCAACTACTTTGGAATTTTGTACTTTTTTTCGTCGAGTCGTTAAGTCATATATCAAAGACAACCATAATTATATAAAGCACAAACAAAACGAGACAAACTGATCCAATGATAATTGTGTGAATTATAAGTCAGTCAGTTATCAGTAGTCAGTCAGATCAATTTGACTGTCCAGTGGCCCAGTGGGTATAAGTGAACCTGCCGGCTGTTCTACTGCGTGGGTTTGATTCCCACCTAGGGTAAACATTCGTGCAACATTTGTGTTTGCTCTATATATATTTAAATATATATATATATATCAGTCTCTGGCAGTCATAGTTCCAGCTTTGCTTAGTTTGGGGTCAGATGACCGTGTGTACGAAAATGTCCCATAAAACTATTAACAACCGGTTTCAGGACGAAATTCTTAATTCAGTCCGTTTTTTAATGTACTTTACTCCGCCATTTTTTCACAGATTTAAGCGACTCTTAATATTACGTAGGAGCTCTCGAGGTGGTCCTATAATTTAATTGACTTTGTCTAAGTGGTTTTTAACCAGCTAATGATATCAATAAATTTATTCGAGCGCTTACTACTTTGATGTTATTTATATTGATTACGATTGATTATCCGATTCTAATGATATTTTGATCATCAAAAATCCCGACTGCAAAATGTAATCATGACATTCTGGAGATCAGGACTAATCTAAGGATGCTTCGCACTTCAAAATCTGTCAAGCCATTTAGACTACGGGAGGTTATAATAATTATAGAAACGTATAAACACACATATATGTATATACATACATACTATTTAGCAGTTACTCAACTGCCAAGCAGTAGCATGCAAAAAGTGTATCAACGATCACAGACAAACTCTCTGTGATAAAAGCAAAACAGCATTCCTTAATCACCGACTCCCATTACAAACTAGCTATGACTAAAGTTCAAACAGCACAAACAAACAATCTCACATGCCTAGAGTTCAAACACCGGTAACTCAGACGCTGTAATTAATTCCTAAATAGCTACATTGTTCTATAAGTGAAACCCGGAACACAGTTTGTATCATATTCCAGTTGGAAAGAATTAGTGCTTATTAGATTTTTAATTGCTATTGTAAATAGGACCGAGCATGTTGTTTTTAAAATAACACAGAATTAAAGAGATTACGACGACTGAGCAAAAAAGAAGTATTAAGTTCTTTGACCACATTATTTAAATTGCATAATGCAGCGTAATTTCGAGGCCAATATATATTATCATAGACATTCTCTCATATGGACAGACCTTAACAAAATAACCAAGAAGTCCACAAACGTATACTATCCAGAATGAATGTCCACAGAGTGTAAGAAAAATCGAAAAGGAGACGCATAGCGAAGTTAGCCATTCAAACGTTAGCTAAAGTGTGACCGCAATTATGCAAGATCGCAGCTCCGTTCTAAGATAACATTAAAAAATTACCATTACTGGCAAAGGAAGGAAACAAAATGACACGCTGAAGAGGATACCAATACTAGGCAGTGGGTGGAAAATGGTCGATGGTGATGATAACACAAAAAGCAATAGACAACAATCGTAGATTCCAGGTAAGGAGAAGATGACTATATCTACCAACGCAGTCATTTATCAGGCGAGGTAGATGACCTGAGTAAGAATTGAATACGCATACTTTGCTTTCGTTTTATATTTACAATAGACTTTGACACTTTGTCATAAAGATATGCTACATGAAATCAGTTCAATACACTTGTCATAGAAATGAATGAATATGATGAAGAAAAAGTACAGAAATTAACGCCAAGAAATTCTAAATCACAATGGCATCTTGATGGTAAAGAAGTGGAAAAGACTGGTACAGCACCAAAACAGATGGCGCGAGCAAGAGACATACCCATCATTGGATAGATAGCTGAAGATTGAATGGACACTGGAATCTGGTTAATACAATGAAATTATGAAAACTCATGCGATTTGTCAAAATGTATATAAACCGCATGTGACAAATATGGTTACGAAATTAATTAACATAATTCTTGAAAACTTTACAATGGTGACCACGAATCCAATAAGGATGAATCAGGTACATTTCGTTTCATTGAAACATATGACGTGAGTGACTGACTACGTAACGTTGTACTTAGAGCTTTAAAATTGCAAATTCTATTCAATTTATACTTAGATCTGCAAACATTCACAGAGAACATGAACTGTGAAAAGAACAAAAATAACTTTTTCTGATGAAAAGTTATGACAACAGCAATAAAATTCAATACGAAATTGAAAAGATAAGGACATTTTCAGCTTAGAATATTTGAGCAGATCACAAGTACTTACCAAGTTACCAAACACAAATTAGATCGATAGAACGAACATAACAATAGTTTGGTGCATGAAAAAATTATGAATGACAATTCCGATGTGAAAGTACAGTGCTGGGTGCTCTCTTCTATTACGCCAAACGGGACAGCACTAAATGGTTCGTAATAAACAAAACTGTGGAAGGTTCAATACGGTTTCCCTTCAAACTTCAAAGCAAAGATGTAAATAAAGTAACAGCATTGAGAACGAGCAGTTAACGTAATGCCTTATACGGACGAGGCGACTTTCGTCTCGTCGACCTTCCGTAACTGAGTCATGGCGCCTTATCTGTTTACAATGTCAATGTAGGCATGTTGAATTTACGGAATCACGTGAAATTATGCAAAACTATATCTTCCTCCTCTTTTTGGAGTCGTATTTCAAATTTTTTGAGGGTTGAGACAACCACCTTCCATTATTCGATCTCTTATAAGCTTGTGCCATCGTCTTCAAACCTCATGACATAGAGTCACTAGGTGAACATAGCGCACTGCATTGAAGTGCGAAGTAGACCTACATGCCTCTATGTAGGCTACTAGCTGGACCCTGAGGCTGTTTCATATACGAGCATCTTCGAAAAGTTTTTTGACGAAACTGGTCAGGATCTGCATGTCCAGAATCTGTGTAGTTGCTTATAAGCGGATATAATTATCTTTATGTTCGTTTACGTAATGCAATTTGCCTCCTTGCAAAATTACAAGATATGAAGATATATATATACCATATAAGATAAATATGAACACGAAAACTAGTGTTCTCATATTTAGAACTAATTCGACCCGACTATAGCCAGCGTGCGGACGCTAACTAAACAAAATGGTTTCAACCAGAATCGTGCAAACCGTTTGCGTGTATTAAGCTTCACAATAAACTGAATTTGCTAAAAAATCTACAGTTCCTTGCTAATTGCCATATTTAGATATATTTATGCTGCTATGCACAATAGCAGCATAAATATATCTAAATATGGCCGAATTTCAACATTATTTAATTCGTAAAACTGCGGTGACTCTCATTCTTATAATTACATCAATGTAATAAACAGGCTGAAGACGATTGGTTTTGCATTAAAAATATAAGTAAGTTAAAACATCAAAATACCCTCGACTAGTCAATAAAGTTTTTAAGCCTAATAAGGATTATATGCCTATATTTCCAGTAAATATTACTGTAATGCACGTCATAATTAACTAAAGAATTCCGTTTCAAAGTTTTGAAATGGTAAAATAACCTGTTAGAATACTGGAACGGAGCCAGAATCACCTGATCAATTTGTGTGACTTAATAATATGTCAAATAAATACGCGTAACGACACATGGCAGGAAGCTTCGGAATCCATGAAACGGCATGGTTGTTAACTCAGGAATGGGCCGTAACAAGCGTTATTATTGAAGCATAAATAGCTTTAGGATTATTAGTTAGCATAAAACACTATTAGGTGTAGGTAGTTTAAGAAATTAGTGGTACTTATAACTGGAAATACATGTGCCTGTAACTAACATAATGGCATACCAGCTAAATGCACATTCATGGCCAGTTACTGTCTTGTGTAGACGTTAAACGGCATGCCAATAGCTGGCAAGCAAGTTAATTATACAATTATTATTTTTTTTGCTGGGGGTTGCAAACAGTTTTCCAAAAGGCAAGTATGTATGCAGTTATGCACGGGCAGCTAAGAGCATTTCATAACAGTATCCGTCGTATAGGTATACGTCTTGCAAGTTACAGGCATACAAGCAATTTGTATGCAAATGTATCCATGCCATTTATTGATATGCATACTAATTTGATAAGATGTGCATTCATGGCTTAAAACCCTAGGGTCTACAGCGGAACCACTTCAGGACATTATAGGTAAAGGAATGAAGCCGAAGAGTCAGGCCTGCTTGAACTCAAAGTCGCTGAATGGCGGCGGAGACAAATCAAGACCGGCAACAACGATAGCGTTCTCTAGTGTCGGGAAGCTAACACCTACTAAGCGCTGCGTGAGAGGTAAATAGGTAAACTTATGGGACTGTGCACCGTGCTCTACCTGCACATCAGATTTCTTACACGAACCCACGGAGTGAGCCATTGGGGAGTCTAAATTCTCCTTCACTCCTAAACATTTAGTTTAAGAAAACATCGACTCGACAAGAAGTAGACTAACTAGAAGAAGAATAGATCAATGAAATGGAAATAACCCCTATGAAAAACTATTTTGGAGAGCTTAACATTACCAAGACATTTAGGTACTCAGCAGGTAAAAAAAGAAACAAAACAAGTATAAATTGATTTTTTAAACCCCAAATAAAAGAGCTGATAATCTTCAAACGGCTGAACAGATTTTCATGAATCATAGCTCGACCAAGTTTCCTTTCAATAAAAACGAAACCAAAATCGGTTCAGCCGATGCTACAAACAGATACACACGTTAAACTTATACCACCCCTGGGTGTTGTTATTTGCGTCAGTGGTTAAAAACTTATGCATCATTTACAAGAATAAGTAGCAACAAAATCTTACAATAAACCAAGCTGATAACCTTCCTTATTTCAAGATCTCACGTGCATATAATGAACTTCTAAATAAGGATAGGACCTTATACATTTATAATTCGTTCTAATACTATATGCATAAGAATCTAAATTCCTGGCGGTTGCCTTTGCTATGACCACTAGAATGGACATGGTGACGAGCCATGAATGCTTAAGAGCATACGCAAGTACATATAAGTTCTGTCAATGAAATAACACATGGCTTGAAGTGTTGCATAACTTATCTCTTTGGTTCGTATTGTTTGTTGGACAAGTTTGACACGGAACAGTAAACTTGACTTATGGTTGGTGTCAAAATATTGTAGTACATTTAGATCGATGTTTATACCGTTAAGACCTCGAAATACAGTTATGATAAAGAAAGTTCTCAATAGATCCATACTTTCAAAATGGGATCCAACGAGAATTAAAAATCTCAATAGATCCATCGAGGAACTACTAATAGATCTAGTGAGAAAAAAGTTCTCGATAGATCCATAATTTTAAAATGGGATCTAAAGAGAAAAAAAATCTCTATAGATCCATCATGGATCTTAGCATTGAATCTATCGAGAATGATCCTATTTTTTTAAGTAGCAGTGATGAATATAACCTCAGATAAAAAACCAGCAAAGTGCGAGTCGGGCTCGCGCACTGAGGGTTCCGTACCACCACTAAATTCAGTTACCAGTTATAACTTGGTAATGAACAGAATCTTGTCAGCGACTAGCACTTGGCCATTTTTTTTTTAATTTTTTTTTCGCTATAACACATATTGGGTATACCTACTTAAAATTACTTTTATTTTTTCTTTATACAATATTATAAAGAGGAAAGATTTGTATGTATATTTGGCGAATTTGACGAATTGGCTCAAAAAGTAATGGACCGTTTTGAAAAATTCTTTTACCATTTGAATGCTACATTATCACTGATTAATTTAGGCTATTTTAATAGGCTATATAACTAGACCCATGCGGAGCCGGGGCGGACCGCTAGTATACAATAAAAAGAAAATAAGATATATGAAGTTGAATTCATCATCATCATCATCAACCATTCCCCACCCACTGCTGGGTATAGGTCTCCTCTTCAGCGCGCCATCTTTTCCGGTCCTGTGCTAGTCTTGTCCACTGCTTTCCTGCTGTCCTAACGAAGTTGAATTAGATGAAGATAATTTAAATTTATTGCAGCAAGGGAATTACGTCATCCTTTTCCTGAGGGTCACAGAGCGGACGAGCCAGGTCTCACAGAGCGGACGCTCAGTAAACTGGCTCAAATATAGATAGAGGAATAACACACACAGACAGACATCGAAAGTAAAGGATTCTATGAAATTGGAGATCATTTGGGACAGACTCATGGATAGCTATAGTTTGACCCAACAAAACTCTTTTAAAATAGAATTAAGAAAAATATCTAAAAGGATATCAAAAAATGTCACATACCTTAGAATCTTTAGATCACATACATTAATATAGTTTGGATTTGCCTAAAACTCGAGCTAGTCCCGAAAAAAGTCTGCTAAAAACTGAAGGGGACGAGGTTAACACACACACTGACATATTCTTACTAGTTCTACAAACGCACACTTCAATATTGAGCGGCACACAACTGCAAACGAAATGACAAAATGTCATCAAATGGACGACCAAGGGGGTTTAAGTGCTAAAAGGGAAACTGTAGGTATACCACTTCCATTTATTTTATCTGAGGAGAATACACACCGACGCGTTTTTAAAGTGTAAAATTTCTTTACAAACGTTCACAATTAAAAGCCCTCGACCAAACAGATGGTGTTACAGGGCTACGTTATTTTATACATTTTCCATGTACGGCGTAACGGATATTATCTCAAGTGACCTTCTGAAGGTCAGCATCACAACCTGATATCGCAGGATAGTGAAGTCAATGGAAACAGGTTTCCATGACTAATGACTTCAATCAATTTATATTTTACCTGAACTTCGCGAGTCCCAGACTAGGCCAAGGCTGGTGCGATTCTGTTAATTGAAATTGTGTCATATTTATTTGGTATACAGGGTACATATCGACTTATAGTCATTTCTATGATTACCATGACCGTGACTGTTGTCGTAATTCATATTACTGCTATGATCTCATAATTATTGTTATGTAGTAAACAAAGCATGACATTGAACAAAATTAGAAAAATAAATAGAAGTGTCAACTGCTAGGACCAATAAAGAACATTTCGTCGCATTTGATCAAATTAGCATTCGGTCAAGTGACCGAAAAACCGTCAAAATCGCGAACGGTCAAATGATCATTTTTGTTACTGACCTTAATTTTTTTTTTTGTGTAAAACCAAAATCTAAAATGACAAATTGAATTACAGTCGATCAAAACAAAGCTTTGCTAATATTAAGAACGCAGTGTGGAATTCATACAGGGTTACTTTTATGGAATGCGTAAATTTTTATGGCGCTAACAATTTATAAAAAAATACTAAAATTTGATAATATAATAATAGATAGTTAAATATACAGAATAGATATAATTATTGGTTGTATAAACATTAGATATAGTTTATAGTCAATTCTCTGTTATTTACTTCTTTAGTTCTGTAAACAAAAGGCTTTTTAAATGCGCTATCAGCACATCGTCGAAGAAGAAGAAGAAGAAGAAGAAGCACATCGTTATAGGAACATACTTCACCATAAAAAAAAATGCATACGGCCACAGAATATATAAGAGTACAGAGTCCAGTAACTGATAGGAGAGGGTGGTTGAGCGCGGGCGCAACGTAGCGTGAACGCGTTTTATGTGACGTTTTGTCATTTTTGTTTCAAAAAGGTGGAACAAAAAATACGGGTCCTTATATTTTCAATGAGCTTGACGTATACACAATTTGCGCACTCAAAAATATTAACCCTGTGTAACAAAATACAAAAAAAAATACAAATTAATTTATTGGGCATTACAAAAATTTACAAAATAATATATGAACCCATTGACTCCGAACTAGTAATAAATACTGTGTTTTGGGAGCCAATGGCCAAATTACAAGATAGTTGATTGAATCAGGCGTTACTTTGCGGAAGAGTATAGATAAAAATTGTTTATCCCGTAATCCTCATTGTACTCGAAACGACGTAGAAGCGGAATTACACTAGAAATACGTCGTATACAAATTTCCTGTATAACAATTTTAAATCTATCAAAAAACATGAAAGATGTCTTATGCGCTGAGAAAACACTAAACGCTTTATTAGAACAATAAATTGTAACAGATGTTGTAACAGAACACAAATGATAATTCTTAATTCACGTGCACATGTGTGTGTTCTCAATCCTTAAGTTTATGTAAATGTATGAGATCACAACGGATCATACTAAGTAGAAAATACAATATCTGTAGTATTATGAAGTGTATCTATGACGATTACCGATGCACTTAATTATATCACTAGGTATTACACACTCTTGACCCTGGAGCCGAGGTCTTAGAATACGGCTTCAGTATCCCCTGCCTATCGTAAATAAACCGGCCAAGTGCGAGTCAGACCCGCGCACAGGGTTCCGTACAAACTTGTAGGTATGTAAATTACTATGAAAATCACCGAACATTGCTCTAACGAAAAGAAAAACTGGACTAAGGGACAAACTTAACTTTGCCGTTGGGAAACTGTTGTTCCCATACATCGACATAGGTCGGGGTCAGTTTAACAAATACAAATAAATTGATGATATAAAAAAAGTCACGTAACAAATTTACGGTTTTCGGATTTAACTAGTTTAGTATTTAGAAGTAAGCACTGATTTCAATTTTTTTTTTTAATTGAAATAGAAACGTTCTTATTTTTAATTTTTTTTAAAGAATCATCTAAATCGGACTGCTCAGTAAGTTA
The DNA here is from genome assembly GCA_932305915.1 of Agriopis marginaria. Taxonomy (NCBI): domain Eukaryota; kingdom Metazoa; phylum Arthropoda; class Insecta; order Lepidoptera; family Geometridae; genus Agriopis; species Agriopis marginaria. Next base: position 3,516,030 of record OW029919.1, read on the forward strand.
GGGTAGTCATCTTCGAACAAAAAATATAAAATTCGTAAAAAAATACACGTTAACTAGAGAACCTTCTCCTTTTTTCGTCGGTCAATAAAACTAATGAACAATTATACACTTTGAACAGCAATAAAACGTTAAAAACTTTATAATATTTAACACATTTTAGAGAATTATAGACATAATCTTATCACTTCAACAATAAGGAATTAATACTTGAATTTATCGACCAAGTCGTCGCACAACATTCCTACTGACGAAATCAAGTATTTAGCAGCAAAATGCTAAACAACCGGACAGGGACGTAGGTAGAGACTAGGCGGTATAATGATATGGTATGTACAGTACGCATAATAATACGGTATCATACAAAATACACAAGAGAATTTGCATCTTAGTACCAAATAGTTAAGGATCTGTATTTAAATGATACTGAACCGAGAGAGTCAATATTGTAGATTGTAGCTGGAACTGAAATAAATTAAGATTAAGAAGATGAACGAAAAACATGACCTAACACTTGAGTTTAAATCTGACGTAATTTCAGTTCGATTTTTTTATTCGATAAGAGTAAAGCGCCGGCTGGTAAACTATAAACACGTCTATTCATAATGGATTACACAATAACAGATGCAACAACAGATGCATGATCTCAGACACTACAAGGCTAAACTCTTTGATGAAGTAAAAAAACCGAGTACTGACTCAGACTCCGTTCTTGAGAAAGTATATAATTTAAACAGCAATTTCACAAACAAAACAGACTATAAACCTGTTGATAGGATAGTAAATTGTGTACATTTTCTGGTCTCCACCCACGAGGACTCCGGGAATAGAAGCGGCGTCACAAAGAACGAAGCAAAACCTCTAAATAGTTCAAATCACGCTAATGAAACCAAATTACACGTACATCACAATGACTCGTACTATTGGCAAGAACAATCGAGTACTCAAGAAAAGTAGAAATAATCACCATTACTGTAACACAAATAGAACGTTAAAAAGATCGAAAGCGTTGACACAAAACTACAACAGATAAAACTAAACTATCCAAAAATAATACTGGCAACCGACATTTGAAACATAAAAGAGAGTTTTAAAACATAGAACACACTCTACTTAATAGTTTAGTAAATAAACAGGCACTCGTGATCACTCGTGCGCACCTTAGGATAACAAATGCACCGGATGAACAAACGAAACATCTGTACGCGTAATCGTGTGTAACGAACATGCGGGAGTAGTAAACAAACAGTGGATTCTAATATCAATGAATGAATTAAAATTTAATACTCACAGCCGGGCGATATTCCGTTCTCCTTCATAGCGCAGCGGAACGGGTAATAAGTGCCTGGCAGCACCTTGCCATACATTGTCCGATCCATCGCGAAGTTGTTTTTTAGATATTAAATCCACCCACGGGCCCAGCGGGCTTAGCGCGCCATAATTACTGCCTACACAAGTCCTACGCCACAACACGAGAAATTGCACTACCTAGAGATACTACCGATGCAAATGCACCTGCATGCAAACGATCTACCTCAAGGCCGCGACACGACTAAACGTAGAATGTTTTATAAACTCGTATCGATGATTGGTTCGGTTATCGATAAGCGATGCGATAGTGATAATGATAACGCAATGTCACGGGAGCGAGGTCGCGGTGAGCTCCGAGGTTCGAGTAGAGCATTCGTCAACGCGTCCCAGTCACAACTAAAGAGTCGCCGGCGCCGTGAGTAGTAGAGCCGGTGGCGGCGGCGCGGGCGCAAGCAACTCCGTCCAGTTCCACGTCCACTGGATATTATTTATACACGGAGACGGCCACAAATCAACGTACATTCGTCAAAATCGAACTCTTGTTCCGACATCGATGATTTATTACTTTTGTCGATGTCGACTCACGCTTGCACACTTCATATATACAGCTTCTTAAGGTCTTAGGTTTAGGTTGCCTGGAAGTGATCACTCTTAGCAATAACTAGTGCACTAGTTTTTAAGCTGTTTTATCGTGTGTATGAAATTTGTGGTGTGAACAATAAAGAGTTTATCTATCTATCTTCCTAAGTCAGGACATAAAGCAAACTTTAGACCTTTTTTAGCACTGACAGATTAGGCGTTTGACCAGCAAGATGTTAAGTTATTGACAGTGTGGTTAATAGTAAACACGCAACTCTAGAATGAGACTAATAAACCTTTTATTAACTTTGAAGAAGCAGGACTTTATGAGTAGACGAAAGTTTCTCGTCAAGATCAAAGCAAAGAGCTGCGGTTGGTTAATGACAATAAAATCATCAGTCTTTTGAATGAATTCTCGAAATTAGTCCGGGGCGTAAAGTTGACATTTAAAGGTGGAGAAAGGGCGATCAATCACGCATTCTTCAGCTGAAAAATTCTAATTTTGTGCTACGATCCACCTCGCCCAGTGGCTTCCGGTAGAAAATGATGAAATGAGAGGCGCGCGAGTGTCGTTGGCAACACTTCCGGTCTGTAAGTTTCACTTTTCATTTTATTGCCAGCTTCGTTGCGTTATTTTCCCATTTCCAGAACAAAAATGATCCTTTATTCGTTCTCATGATGCGCTCACCTTAATTGCCTCTCATCGGCTGAGTTTTGTCGTGAAAACGTATCAAACAAACAATGGGACACATAAAGAGGCAAAGTTCCTTGCTCATTACCGAAAACAGGCGGGTTCAAGACAAAAATGTCTCAAAAATAGAAATAGTAGGGAAAAAATTTAATTGATTATAGGTTTACCTACCTTTAAATAATTTTATATATCGTGCACATTCAAACACACATTACAATACATAAAATTGTCTCAAAATTAGAAATAAAACATGGAATTACTTATATGCTCCTTTTAATAATTCCTGGGTTATTGGGTGAAACTTGAATGACCCAACTTTCCAACTCTACCCAAGTAATAGTGCTAACAGACGTATGGATTTGGTTGACGGACCGCCGTCCAACCAACGGAAGAGAAAGAGTGAGAATACCATATTTCCCTCTCTTTCTCTCTCGTTGGTCAGACGGCGGTTGAGGTCAACCAAATCCATACGTCTGTTAGCACTATTACGCATCTGTCACAAGCTAAACTTTCTATTCTTTCTAGCTCGGCACAGTTGACATTTTCCGAGCTGTAACTGATGTCCATTACCTGCAATTTCCATTAGCCGCCGTCCGTTTTACGAGCTAACTAACTGTACCATTGTTCAGTCTCTAATAAGGAAGTAAATATTTGAGCGGGTCCCGCGAGTTGAACAGCAAATACCAAGCACCTACCTACAGTGCCGCAATTTTATCTTGACCCCGCTGTTTTAGGTACTAACAGAAATTTGTATGCAAATGACATGGAATAAGTAAAAGTAAGTGAAGTGCCATAACGCCCTGTGAGGTCATAGGTAAATTGCCAACTGCATCTTTGTACGAGTACATTGCAGGATGAAAACGTGTGACACACTTGACATCTTTACGTGTGAATTGCATGTTGATTTTCTTTGCCTTTGAGTCAGAATAGAGTACCTAGTACAGTTAGAGTATAATCTATTCCACCTAAAGAAAACGAATAAACTGCTGAAAACGAATAACAGCTAAAGCATTGATATAGGGAAAGTGTGTTAAAAACAAGATGTAATTTTTTGGTATGGTTAAAATATTGGGTTAGGTTATAAAGGGGGCTCTAATTACAATGATAAAGCGTTTAAATTGGAATCAACATATTAGGAATTCAACATTACGAGAGCAACATGGCAACATCGTGGAAATTCAACTTACTGAGAGTTTTGGCACCAACGTGGAAAAAAACATGTCGGCTCGTTAGATAATTTTCCTAAACATGTGTATTTTCGAGTGTTAATGTGTACTAAATGGTGAATTATTATTCATTAAGTGCTCGTTAACGTGCTCGAGTGTGGGCAAGTGATATAACGATGTGAAACATGTCTTTTCGTGTTGTTTCCTAAACTCCCTAGGAGCCTCTTGTAAATCTCCACCACTTTACAGGGGCATGAGTTTGACTTGACTGTGACTTACTTAGCTTGACTCTGACCGTGACTATGACTTGTTTGACGCTTTTAATATTATGTAAACATATTTAATATTACGACTAAAGGATATTGAATCCACGGTCATGATATTTTAACAAAAAAAACAACTTTCTGGGCTGGAAGGTAAAAAAGGCACGACAAGCCCTTTAGGCAAATGCCATTTTTATATTTGATTTATATAGGCTTGCTTTTAACCACTATCTCGGCGATGGTGTGATCTACGATGGAGCACGCTTGCCTAGAAGAAACCGATTCACTCACGACTTGAAGACCAGATTGATATTAGAAATCTGGACAAATTTAAATGTGCCTATGCCTGTATTAGTCTACAAAGAATTCCATTATTACACTATGGTACCGCTTCGCCTCGTCACCGCTTTATGGTTTATATTCCAAAAACCTGTACGAAGCGCTTTGATTCCACATTTATTGTGCGAACTGCTAGTCTGTGGAATGCGCTGCCTGAATGGGTGTTCCCCGATGGTTATAATCTGGGTGTCTTCAAATCACGACCGAATTGGTTTCTTCTAGACAAGCGTGCTCCAACGTAGACCGCATCATAGCTTTACATCAGGCGCAATGGCGGCCAAACGCAATCCTATTAATTATTTTTAAAAAAACTTTACAACAAATCTGGCTACAGTGGTCCGTACATTCCTTTTCCATTGTTGGAACATATGAGCATGAAATAAATTTCAAACCACAGCTATTTTCATACTTGTCCCAGCACTATTCTGCAAGCATGATTTGCGGGCAGTAATTCACATCGAACCAGATTTATTGGCTACAAAAGACGAGCGAGACAGTCCCTAAACCTACGACATTGTCGACTTGACACGGAGCCAAGTTCAATCGGATTTAACTGCCAAGGCTGTGGTTGTATTGTAGATATACTATTAAATGTGGATCTTGAGAGCTTGTAAAGTTCGCGTTACAGGTTAAAGTATCATCTTCGCCATCAATTAACATCTGTGAGGTGTAGTCAAACGCCTATTCTGTCGACCTGTCTGTCTGTGCGTCGTAAAATCTTTCAGTGTTTCATCTACAGAATTATCATACATTATGGTTTTATCATCGCATTAGCCGCAACCGCCTGAATACTCATCTACATATCAAAGATCTGTGGAAATCGCATACTGTGCATTTTACTCGATCTTTTTTGCCCCACACCTGCAATATGTAGAATGAGCGCTCCTACGGCATTTTCGAGTAACTATAACATGGGGTTCTCCAAAAGGGCTGCTTCGAAGGTCGGCAACGTATCTGTGAGGCCCCTGGTGTTACAGGGATCCATAGGCGCTGGTGATAGCTACCAGGCGGCCCGTTTTAAAAAAAACGAAAACGTAATAACGGAACGAATTGACGGTAAGTTCAATAAACGGTATTTATGCCCTTATTTTCCACTCTTATAGGTGGAATATTTTCTTCAAATGGGACACTCGAGATTCAATCAAATTAATCATTAAAATAGGTTCACAATAGGCGAAAATATCGCGTAACACACAAAAAACCCAGTGGAATTAGGAACCTCCTTTTTTGAAGTACTTACTTGAAAATTTACACTAATATTGCACATGCAAAGTAACCGACTACGCGACTGTTTGTTTAAATGTATTCACGACTAAAAGATTGTACTGATATTATAGCAATGTTGTTGCCAGCTTCCTTGTTTCCTGAGAGATATAATCTGGGCCTTTTCAAGGCCAGAGTGAATAAGTATCTTCAGAGTCTGCGTGCTTCATCTTCGACCACATCGTCACTTACCAACAGGCGAGATGGTGGCCAATCGCGGACTTATCCGCGATAAAATAAAATAAAAGATCGAGTAATACTACATGGCTAAGAGCTACATGAGTAAAATTACATGGCGCTGTTAAAACTTATACCTATACCCTAAAGCACGGTATCAATACTTCTTCCCAAATATTATTAGATTTTTCATTCGGTTCTGATTTTACTTTTCACTATTTGCTTTTTTTTCTCACAGGAACCTCTAACACCACTTTAAATATTTAAAATTCAAGTCATAACCAAAGCACGCGACAGCCGATTTCACCACTAAAGATTAAAGAAGCAACAGTAGATCTAAGCCGAACATCCTCAAGAATCCAAAGAGAGCACGTCCCCAAACGAACCATTACTTATCAAAAGAAACATTTAAATCGAGGATTAATCGAGGCCCTAATGAGTAAACACCATAAATTGTATGCAACATCGACTAATGACCGTCCCGGTTGTTATTTTATTTTTATTTTTGTACCGGCGTGTTGCGGCGTACGACTATATAGAACAGACTGACGCGAAAGCGTCTCATCAGCACGACCATGACGCAATGATGACGTCACTAAACGATGTATTTACAGCCTAATCTAAGGGGAAGTTATCAGGGGAACATTCGGGTCAAGGGGCAGACTTGATTATTGGATTAGCAGTAACATCTATAAACTACTAACTGACCCGACAGACGTTGTCCTGTCTTAGAACAGTCGAACGCGCAAAATCGTCGTTAAGTTTTCTCAAATTTTCCAATTTTCTGCGTAGTTTTCTTAATTTTTCTTTCTGTAAGAACCTTCTACAGAGTATTAGAAAACTAAAAAAAAATTATGAATGAAATCGGTAAAGTCGTTCTCAAGTTATGGATGACCAAGGTAAATAGGCATTCATTTTTAAAGTAAAAGAAACTGCATAGATGGATTTCACAGTAAAATTATTGATCAAAAAATTAATATTTTCAAACAAAGCGAAATTGCAATTCCACAAATAATTATTAGGCATACAGAATAGTGACCCTGGAACGAAAAGTGACAATTGACAAGTGACCAACTCGCAGGGGGTCTAGACAAGAGCCACACACAGTTAGCGTTCACGCCTGCGGAAAGATGAAATTGTTTGAAAATTACATTAGCTTGAGATAATTTCTCTCATGCTAATGTTATTGTCAGTGTCATTTTCATACAATTTCATCTTTGCGCAGGCGTGTACGCTAACAGTGTGTGGCTCTTGTCTAGACCCCCGGGTTGGACGACATCGCGAGGGAGACAGGAAACCAAAGGGACAAATGTCCCTCCTGAAGTAATCTCGTCATCATCACTATCAGCCTATCATGTTCCCAATGCTGCGACACAAGCCTTCTCTCAGAGGAAGAGGATGCGTCCTAATCCACCATGCTGGCCCACTGTATGTTTGCGAATAGTAATTTTTTTAACTTTCGTGATTTGAACACACCTAAATAAAACCTAACCAAAATAATACCTAAATAAAATAATACGTGATAAGTCCCGATAAAAATTTAAAACATGATTGCGAATGTCATGTCTTTGAAATTTTGAGGTTCTTGGACTCTTTCCTCACGATGTTTTCCTTCACCGTTTTTGAGCGATGGCATCCAAACTACATAAATAAGTCATTGGTCGAGACGTGATCTATTTCATATTTGATTGAATCAGGCGTTACTTTGCAGAAGTCCACCTTCAAAACTCTTTTTCTGACGAATCTCTAGAGCGCTTCTACAAAGCGAACAAGAAACTACTGTTTTTTGGTAAAAGCGGAATTAAACTAGAGATTCGTCAGAAAAACAGTTTTGATCTATTTCATAGTACAACAAACAGAGTACAGCAAAGTAGTACAGTAAACTCAGCAGTAGGTGGAAAATTATTGATGACAACCTCAGATCATACAAACAAAGGAGATGTGCACATTACAGGCCCAGGATCCGAGGGATCTGAGCTCTTTTCGAATCGGTCGTGCGTGCGTATTTTTAAATTTATGTACATGTTCGTAACTTGAAAATCATGTACCATTTTCAAGAGTTTATATTATGTCGTCAACATGGATTGCGGTGCATCCATTTGCGCGGTTATGACAAACAATATCAAATGCATGTTTTGTTTATGAATACTTGATATAATTAAGTTTAATGTAATTTTAGACACAAACTTGGTGAAACTTTTCTCGATAGAATAATTCGGCAAAAAAACAGGCCTTCTAAAACAGGATTTTAGTGTTATCTTCAAATCTAGAAGTCGTTGACAATTTTTTTTAAATATTCTAATGTTAATTTATGTAGTGTAGTTTAATGTAATTTTATTTATTTATAAAGTTCTAATAGTTCTTGAGTAATCCGGAGTTTTATCATTTGTCGCTGACGTTATTTAGTTCTGAGGCGGGCGCCGAATCGGGCGTATCTCTTCCTGCAGGCGTAGATCGCATATAGATTTGTCACTGTTTCGCGCAGGGGCAAAACTCTGATTTGAACTGACAACATATCGACTCTTAATGCTAGAATATGGACTCTCCGTAGTGAATACCAACAGGAAGCTTTCTTATAATAGAGTGAGCAGAGAGCTTGTCCCAAGATATCGATCTACATGAGGTGGAAAATTACGTGTGTCCATGTCGTAACGAGGAAGGAGTGTCCCATTACATCACGGTAAGCGAAGCGCAGCGACTCTTCGTTAAATTAATTAAGGCAGTGCAGGAGTGGACAGAATTAACTGTTACATTGCATGCATCGTGGTGAATTATAATGAGTTCCTTTGATGACTTTTAAAATAGGCTTGTAAGTGTTTAAAACATAAGGGAGTTTAACGTTGATTCCGATGTACCATTCCCTAAACTAAGCTAAATTCGACACCTCTAAAATGGTTGCCATTCTTTTCTGACAACATCATTATCATCCAGAAGACGTCCACTGCTGAACATAGGCCTCCTCCTTTAACCTTCACACTGAACGAAAGCCTGCTATCTGCAACCACTGGATGCCCGCGACTCTCACAATGTCGTCGGTCCATCTAATGGGAGGCCTACCTATGCTGCGTCTCTGACATACTGAAATGAAAAGAGATACCGATAATTTTAGTCCTGTCAGATTAGTTTAGTGTAGAGTACTTTAGAGATTGCTACAACAGAATTGACGCCAATTAGTTCTTAAGGAATTTAACAAGAAATTGTCTTCAAATTCATCTGAAGGTATTTCAGATCATCATCATAATTTCAGCCTATCGCCTAGGTTATTAGGTTAAAATGATGGTGATGATCACCCACTGTTGGAACTCAGGCCTTCTCTCAGAGAGCGAGGATGAACCCTCCATGCTGGCCCAGTGTCCTCCATGTTGGTGAATGTCATGTACGTCTTTGAACTTTTGAGGTTCTTGGACATACCGGTTTTTGAGCGATGGCATCAAAACTGCAAATAATTTATTTTAGTCAGATATAAGTAATCGGTGCAGGGCCGTCAGTTATAAAAGCGCACATACTACCTTTATTATTAGATATTTCAGATAATAGAGATAAACTACAGATTACTTAGTTAAGATTTAAGACCTCCGGAACACGTTAAGAGGTTGATCCACGCTAGAGCATATTCTCTTACGCACATTTTCAAAATTTTCTAAGATAAAAAATCAATGCCGATTGGGCATTATCCTTAGAATATCATTGCAAAATAGTTTTTTTTTTTCATCGGACTAGGCTTACTTTTGACCGCGATCTCGCCTGATGGAAAGCGATGATGCGGTCGAAGATGAAGCACGTTTGCCCAGTAATAACCTATTAACCCTAAAATTCACTTCAAGATTGAAATTCTGCGGAAACACAGACAGGGGCAAGGCGTTCAATTGTTTTGCTGTTCTAATTAAGAAAGAGGACTCAAATATTATAGTATGAAGCAATTTTCGTGCATTAAAAAAACCATTAAAAAAATCTTGGGCGCGCCTTTAGCTGACCCTTTATAGAAGATTTTTATGAGGAATCATGTAAGGCCTGCGGAATCAGTCATTGCATCCCGCAGATTTATAGACTGCCTATTCTATTTAGCATTCTCCAGTGACACTAAACATACATTCCGGTCGTCGACATATTTCTGGAGTGACTGATCGTTGATATTTTTAGCTCTAACCATTAAAAGAATTATCTTATTAATCATAGCCATAGTTATTGTACAGACCACTTAGCTTGATTGGACTTTAATAGGGTGACTTGGGTCAATTATTCAGTCTATTGACTGATGTCTGTTTGTCGACCTATTTGGAGTCTTCAATAAGCATTTATAAGCATCAACGTTGCTATGGCTGTTGCAGCATCATCAGCCAGAAGACGTCCACTTCTGAACATAGGCCTCCCCCTTTAACCTTCACACTGAACGACAGCCTGCCTTTTATTTATTTATTTATTTAGTTTATTGGCACACAAAACAAAATATGGTCAAAACAATTTGCATCCACTGGATGCCAGCGACTCTCACAATGTCGTCGGTCCATCTGCGTCTTCCGGTTCGTGGTCTCCACTCAAGAACCTTTCTTCCCCATCGGTTATCGGTTCTTCGAGCGATGTGGCCTGCCCATAGCCACTTCAACATGCAAATTTTAACAGCTATATCAAACTGTATGGAAAACTGCTTGTAAGCATTAAGACGTAATAATATAGACGAACAACACAGCTTTAAAAACTGACTAAACGCAGAATGTACCATAACATAGCATAGCTTACCTACGCATGTATATGTGCATTTTGTGAAATAAGGGAAATAATATGAAATACTTTTTAAGCTACATCTTTTGTTAGAAAGAGACAACAATACAATTTGTTGTGGACACTCGGAGTGCGTGACTGAGAGAAGTCGGGCAGCCAGCCTTGCATTCGTCTAGTCAATGTGGTGGCAGGCACAACCTATCTACAGGTAAAAATATCTTAGCTTGTAAGCAGATATTTTGTCTGTGTACTGTATAGAAAAAAGAACTGATTGCAGCTAAAATCAGAATACGGAAGAAAAGAGCTTCCTACGCTTATCGACCAGTGTAAAAAAACAATTCACATTATAGACTGCTGTATCAGCTTTTACAAGATTGTAAGGTGGGGTCAGAGTAATCCGTCATTAATCATTTTACCGTAATGGGGTGCCATCGGGGTAGGGATACCAATAAGTCGCATTTTTACGGATAAAGATAATTTATCTAACTACTAGCTGCGCCTCGCGGTTTCACCCGCGTGGATACCTTATAAAAATCAATATTTTCCTATGGACTCTAAAACGGCTGGACTGATTTAGACGGGACTTTCACTGGCAGTTAGCTGATGTTATAAGTGAGTAACTTATGCAACTTTTATTGAGTCGTTTGTATAAAAATAACTATATATTTAGTTTTTTTATAGACTTAATAACGTCATTAACATGGCATTAAGAAAAATTAACGAACAAGCTTAAACATATTTCACAAATAGAAAAATTATACAGTAGTGAGGTAATAAGGCAGGTAAGTAGCCCCATTGGTCCAGTTGGTAGTTATCCTGCTTTCTGTGCTTGGGGGCGTGAGTTCGATTCTCACCTATAAACATTCATGTGATGACCATTTTTGTTTGTTCTACATCTGGGTTTTAATATCTATTTAACTGTGTGTTAAAAAATATATATGTATGTATATCAGACTCTGGCATCCTTATTACAGGCTTTGCTTAGTTTGGGGTGAAATGAATGTGTGTGCAAAAAAAAACTAAAATGTCCCGAATGTCTTTAATAATTACAGTAGGCCTAGCATGGGCTGTGGATAAATTGTCTTTCCACCGTTTTTATCCACGCCTAGACGCGACAAAGCTAGAATATGGATACGTTTGTCTTTTTCTCGCGGGATAAAAACGGTGGAAAGACAATGTGTCCACGGCCCGTGCTAGGCCTGCTGTAATAGTCAAATTAACATTAGGTGTGCCCAAGGACGTTGCACACTACGTTTATGATACTACGTTCATGGACGTGTCATTTGCCATTTGTTTGTAAGGTTTGTTATGATATGTGGTTATGACATTCATAACAAGAACAAAGTGTCACCGTTGCCGCGACATGGTCACGCACGTCGTTCCCATTCTCGGGACAGTAATTCAGACGATTCAGTGACTTACTGAATCGTCAGTAAGTGGTTGTTCACAGATTTTATGTTTTTTTTAACCTTTTCTGTCCCACTGCTGGGCAAAAGTCTCCGCCATTTTCTTCCATAAATCTCGGTCCTCCGTCTATGATGATTCTATGATTCTTTTTAGATAGCTTGTTGGTCCAGTTGGTAGTGAACCTACCTTCCGATCCTGGGGGCGTGGGTTCGATTCCCACCTAGGACAAACATTTATGTGATGAACATTTGTGTTTGTTCTATATCTGGGTGTTAATATCTATTTACGTATGTATTTAAAAACTATATAATATGTATGTATATCAGTCTCTGGCAGCCATATCACAAGCTTTGCTTAGTTTGAGGTCAGATGACCGTGTGTGCAAAAATGTCCCAAATTTATTTTATTTATATCTTGACATGAGGCATACATTTGATTTGTATTTTTGAATAAAATATGAATTATTAAGTAGATTAATTGGCTGTCAATTAGCCTTGCTTATTTATATTATCTTACCAAGACCAACCAAGCAGTGATTGATAATAAAATCATTTAAAAAAAACTGACTTCACGGGAAATGGGTGAAATTCAATAAACATGATGCATTCTCTAATTTTCCACCCTTAGAGGTGGAATGTTTTAATCAAATTTAAATAAATGAAGACCCTCGAGATAATAGCCTATATTCAAATAAAATTGCTTCTTTATCAGTACATTTTTTTTATGCTATAGATGGCAAACAAGCTGACGAGCCGCCTGATGGGAAGCGATCACCTAAAAAAACAATTTTTCAAGTCAGTTGAATAAGCAAGCTCATGCTTATAAAAATGTTTTGAAAGAAAGAAGAAAGAAAATAAATTTTATTCGACACTTTTACAAAAAAACTTATGTCTAGAGGATACAATCAGTGTCGAATGGGTCCGTCTCGGCATAAATTCTGAAAGTCAAGGACTATCAGCGCCGGTTTTCAGACGAACCCTGACTAAAAACCAAGAGTGAACATACAAATGCCGTGGCTTAATATATTTAGTATTTATAATGATGACTCAATTCCATAATTAACTCTAACTCCATAATGAATTCTGAGTCACTCAGGGTTTCCACAATAAGTGATAGAAATTGGTAACCCTAATATTTATTTGCTGATGGTATTAACGCATCATAGTAGCTGTAGTGCCATTAGCTTGATGTTTATTGTATCATCATAATCATCAGCCAGAAGACGTCCACTGCTGAGCATAGGCCTCCTCTTTTAACTTCCACACTGAACGACAGACTGCCTATTGCATCCACTGGATGCCAGCGACTCTCACTATGTCGTTGGTCCATCTAGTGGGAGGCCTACCTACGCTGCGTCTTCCGGTTCGTGTTCTCCACTTAAGAACCTTTCTTCCCCATCGGTTATCGGTTCTACGAGCGATGTGGCCTACCCATTGCCACTTCAACTTGCAAATTATAATATTATTATTATATAGTATAGAAGTATAGATTTCGTCATACTGTCACAGCGTTATGTTTAAAACTCATACAAAGACAATATGCACATATCCATATACTTAAATGTTTCTCCCTTACATACAGCACACTGGTAGGCATTGTGTTTGCATACATTCAGTCAAGTAGTGACTAATGGAGCGGAAGACGCAGCGTAGGGAGGCCTCCCACTAGATGGACCGACGACATTATGAGAGTCGCGGGCATCCAGTGGATGCAAAAGGCAGGCTGTCGTTCAGTGTGGAGGTTAAAGGGGGAGACCTATGTTCAGTAGTGAACGTCTTCTGGCTGATGATGATGATGAGTCAAGTAGTGTGCTCCTGCTTCTTTATGTACATAAAACAAGTGGCAATCAAGCATGCTTGCATAAAAATAAACATAAAACTGTTCGATAGGAGCTTTACATGCAGTTTTTTCTAAAATGACATGCCCAGAGACGACCTGTCAGAATCCTGGATATGCTAATGCCATGCCTTGTGACACTATGGCCATAGAAAATGTATGAAACTTAGTAGTGTCATAGCAGGTTCAATTCACAGAAAAGAGAAGTAAATAGAACGGAAATGAGAAGGAAAATCTGTCGCCAGGTATTATGACAGAGTTTTGCTTGAACATTCTCATGTATGTCAACGCATCGAACTCCGCATCCAAAGAACTTGGACCTTACCTTTTTGGGTTACGTCTCAAAGTTCTTTGTCCGCATCACAGCTGCTAACTGATTTCAAATAATTGACGTTTCGTTAATATGGGTGCAACTGGCTACAAAAAAATCTTACAAAAATGCCTTGACAGCCGTTCTAATTTAAACAATTATTTTTTTCTTTTCTGTGGTTCAATTGATGAGACAGTAGTCTGTGTTAAACAATGTTTCTAGGGCCATAAAGGGCCATGCCAAAAAAAACACATTACTGCCAGGTGTGGCCTCATATTCCTGACAACTTACTTCAAATTATGGAACCAGCAGTGCAAGTACCGATCTTTATCGAACGTCAAATTCGATAAAATGCCACAGAATTGAATCATAGCGAGTACTGATTAAATGGCATTTTATCGAATTTGACGATCTCAACTGTCAAATTTGGTGATCGATAAAGAACGGTACTTGCACTGCAGATGTGCTAAGAAGTATTAAATGCAGAGTTATGCTCCACCTTGTGTCTTAGAGTCTCTCAATATAGATAATAAATTATGTTTACAAACAAAAGCAGTACAAAATTAATGAAAAAAAAACAACACAATACTGAGGAGCATCAACTATTACCACTGACAAGAGTTCTTGACTAATAAAAAGTTAATATATCTGTGGATTGGATTTTTGGTAAACATGTAACACAGGAACTGCACTCTGTTATCTGAACAAAAAATCAGCAGGATGTTGGCAAATGACACGAATATTCGCTGTTATCCTTTGTGAAATATACTTATGAGTTTGCTGGGTGGGTCTTATTGCTTATTCACAAAAAGTTATTTATGAAGAACACGTCATTTCGTCCTCTTAAATCAAAACAGGTTATGATAACAACTACACTTACCTAAGTCATCCATGATTTAATTCTTAATATCACCATAAACTTACACTACACTTATAACACTATAAAAATGTGTAAACTATGGCACCGCCTAATCAGGCTTATTGTTTATATAAGCCGTGAATACTAAATTAATACTGCAAATTATAGTTACAAAAATTACAGCCCAAATATGGCAAATTGAGAGATGTCAAATGAAATGACTCAAATGTCAATAAACATGTGTCTATTGTTGAAATGTCAAATGTCATTATCGTTCATGGCATTCGGTTTGTACCATGAACCTAGTATCACAATGGACGTAGCCATGAACCGTTGCCGCTCCTACATTCAATATGTCAAAACACTGTCATGTTTCTCTTTTTGTTACACGGATCGTTACGTAGAGTACACGAGAGAGCTATTGTAAGATTGGCAACCTCGCACTTGGTGTCCATTTTTGACCGACTAGTAGGCCATAACATTGCGACGCGTCATACTTAAAAGCTAAATTAAACAGAAATATCGCTGTAAAGACTGAATACTCTTTTACATAGTGACATTATGTCGTGTTGTGCTGTGTTTTGCCCATCAAGAACAACTAAAGGGGGATTATAAGATCCAGAATTATCATTTCACACTTAAGTCTTTTGTAGCATATAATACGTAAAATAACCGATTTCAAAGCAAAATATTCATTTCACTTATAATAATATAGGTGCATCTTAGTCGTCATAATAATATAACTATCACGTGGTGATAAATAGTTATAAATTAAAGCTTTATTTAAGATAATTAGATGCATTGTTTTACGTATTCCTGCTAGAGATGTACCACTGCACATTTCAAACTTCGTCGATATTATGGTCGACATTTAACTAATTTATTTATTTTATTTTATTTGGAAAACAGTGATAAATAACTATATTACTGTTTTTTTTTTATTAAACACCATTTAGCAGTTTTCACATATTGAAACAATTTCATTCAACGATTCTAATCATAGGTACCTACTCTTGCGTATATCCTACATATTAGAATGTGAAACATTGCCCGTTATTTCTTATTCTGCAACGGCTGAACGGATATTGATAAAATTTCGTAACGACAGACCAGTTAGCTGGGTTTAAGCTGTGTCCCATAAAATATTTTTTAAGGGTTCCGAATCCAATGGGTAAAATTGCGACCCTATTATTTACTAAATCTACGATGTCTGTCTGTCTGTACGTCAGCCCAACCTATCAACGGCTGTATCTTTCCTTTACCGTAATAGGCAATAGACAGCCAGTTGAGATTATCACAGAATATGCAATGTTACGGCGGGTCAAATAATAATAATAATAATATTAATTTATTTCAGACAATGTCCATATGTTACAATTACAAATTAAAATAACAAAATTATATATCATTATTCAATTAAAAAATTCAAATTATAATACAATAAATAAATAAGAACAAAAATTAAATTATCTTAACCTAAACTTCGGTTTAGGAATAATAATAAAGCAATAAACTAAGAAATAATAATTAACTAAGAAATAAAAATAAAAACTAAAGTGACTGAATTAAAGACTGTGTTATTTTATTTCGCAATTGTATTGTTATTATTTTAACTATATTGTTGTTATTGTTATTATTTAATTTAAAAAAAATTAACAATTTAATACTATTAATATAATTTTAATTGTAATCTATTTTAATTTTTTTATTGTAACTGTGGATTTCATAAGTAAAAATATGGTTTCAATGCTTGAAATAATGACATTTTATGTTATTTATTTTAAAGTGGGGTCCGGGCGGGATACAACAAACGTATTTTTTAACAATACTTTTTTAAACGTTTTTTTTTTGTTTTTGCTCTAGTGTAGAAACAGTAATACGTACAAGCGTCAAACTTAGCATGATTATAGTACACACTCTAAAGTATAATAACAAATAAAAAATAATGGGCAATTGCGAGTCGGTGGCAAATTATTGTTCATTAGTTAAGCAAAGTATTCGTTTACTTGGACGACCTTAAAAATTGTATTTTGTAATAAATTTGTAGTATATTATATTTTGTAATATGTAAAATAATTGTATATCTGTATAAAAACATTTTATAACACTAAATTTGAAAACCTTTTTTTCGATATTCTGAACTAGCAGTCACTTCCCTACTCATGCATACTCAAGCAGTTCTAGATACGCACACCAATATAAAATGACCACGCTGCCAAAGGTTTCATGATGTCCATAGATACTAGGTTCATGGTTTGTTCATTGTTTTATCATGACATTTGATTTGACTTTAGAGTTGAAGTTGACTTTGACAACATCACTTACTTCACTAACTTCACTTAATTTATCGATTAGCGAAAGGAAAGGAAGAGCTTCTGTCTGATATTATTACGCCCTTTTTTCTTCTAAATTGACGAATATTGGCGTTAAATACTCGATACAATATGAGTACAACCGGTGAGCAACTAACCCTAGCTCGGGACATAAAAAGAGCAATAGAACTGTTAGAAAAATTACAGCAAAGTGGAGAAGTGCCTGCGACCAAGCTGGCAGCCTTACAGAAAGTGTTACAAAGTGATTTCCTGAACGCCGTACGGGAGGTTTACGAACATGTTTATGAAACTGTCGATATTCAGGGTTCAGCTGACATACGAGCGTCAGCGACAGCCAAAGCAACCGTAGCTGCGTTCGCCGCGGCAGAAGGTCACGCACATCCTAGAGTTGTTGAACTACCAAAAACTGAGGAAGGCCTGGGGTTCAACGTCATGGGTGGTAAGGAGCAGAACTCTCCTATTTACATATCCAGAATCATCCCCGGTGGGGTTGCTGACCGCCACGGCGGTCTCAAGCGAGGTGATCAGCTGTTATCTGTCAATGGTGTGTCAGTTGAAGGCGAAAACCATGAAAAAGCTGTGGAACTGCTGAAGCAAGCTGTTGGATCTGTAAAGTTAGTAGTGAGATACACTCCAAAGGTTCTGGAGGAGATGGAGATGAGATTTGACAAGCAGAGGACTGGACGGCGGCGTACCAACTTCAACTAAGTACTTGCTCTCAGTATCTATTGGAAGTTTTACAAGCTTGAAAATGTGTACTGAAAGGAGAGAGATTGCATTTACAAATGGTTTGGCTGTTCTGAAAATAGGTAGTCCTAAAACGTATTCCAGACATTGTAGTATCAGAATAGCAGATATGACTTCATATTGGGATTTACAACTATCGCCTCACTTTAAAAAGTAAATACAAAAATAATCAATGAAATCAATGATACACTGTTGTTGCCATTCGTCGTCATTTTGATACACGCAGGCACCAGACCTTCCTTGATAACATTTATTTACAGCTTACATTAGGAGAGAAAAAAAAATATCACCTGACTATTTGTAAAAATCAAATTTTTACCCATTTCTTATAGTTGTATCTATTTAAAACTTTTGAAGGGTTCTATAGTAACCATCATTATGAATAACTTTTACTATGGAAGCAACTCTGAAATTGCAATAAAAAGATCAGCTGTTCCATAGAAAACTATCATCATACTACAAAATGTATGGAAAAGTTGATGTTTTTTGACGATTTTTGGGTGCCATAGTGGAACTAGTTATATGATTATTTATGGGATATTTACCGTGGTAAGGTTGTAGAATGAGCTCCCGAAATTTTGGCGCAGTTACATGCACCATGTTCACAGGAAGACACAACCTGTGTCTTACCACGGTAAATATCCCATAAATAATCATATAACTTTAGTGAACAACTGTGATAGTTTAAAACAGTGCTATAGCAGTGCTGTTTTTCACTATAGTAAAAGTTATAAAGATGTACGAGTATGAACCCCTTTTGGCATAGTACTCTTTCCGAGTAACTCTAGAGCTGGAAAATGGGTAACTCCTGAATGGAAACAGGTTCTTGGTATTTCAGTGTGTGATTTCTAGTTTTGTAATCAAGATATTATTTCATTCAGTACATATTTTCAACATCGATGTCATGTTGAGCAAGCCTAGTCAATACACCTGACTTTAATGATCATATTGTTTTCAAATGGTTATTCTTATTTCATAAGTATGTGTTCAGGAGATGTGACTCCTATGATTGGATCAAATGTATTATGTTAGTACCTAAGCATTTTGTTTTATTATGACAGCATTTTTATCTTGGCGACCGCGACCGGCTGCCGCCGCCGCGTCGCACAACCTATTGCTCAGTAAGAATTTACATAGAGTGTGATTATTCTAAATCACTACATAGTATAAAACAAAGTCGCTATCGCTGTCTGTCCTTCCCTATGTATGCTGAAATCTTTATAACTACGCAACGGATTTTGAAGCGGTTTTTTTTTATAGATAGAGTGATTCAAGAGGAAGGTTTATATGTATAACTAGCGACCCGCCCCAGCTTCGCACGTAAATTACACCCGTGCGAAGCCAGGCGGGCGGGTCGCGGGAGTCTTTAAGGGTCGGCAACATATCTGTGATGCCCCTGGTGTTGCAGGTATCCATAGGCAACAGTGATCGCTTACCATCACGCGGCCCGTCTGCTTGTTTGTCACCAATGGCATAAAAAATATATATAAGAAGAAACCGACTCACTCTCGAATTGAAGATACCCCAGACTGGAACTAACACCCACTCAGGCAGCAAGTAACTAAAATTATAAATTCACTAGCGACCCGGGCGGGCTTCGCACGGGTGTAATTTACGTGCGAAGCCGGGGCGGGTTGCTAGTTATATATATAAACCTTCCTTGAAAATGTATCTAACTGATGGTGAAAACCGCATCGAAATCCGTTGCGTGGTTTAGGAGTTAGCGGCCATTCAGACATACAGACAGACGCGGAAAGCGACTTTAATTTATACTATGTAGTAAAGTAATTAATACTATGTAGAGATACTGAGCAGTGGGTCGCATGACGCGACCGCAGCTGTCTGTCGCGGTCGCCAAGATCGGAATGCTACCTTTACTTGTATTTTTTATGTTACAATTGTTTTGTAGAATTTCTATTTGACTGTGTTAATGTATTTCTTTGTGGAAACTATATTTTACAAGATAGGTGGGCATTGAAAGCTTCATGAAACCCACCATCTTCATGAACGCAAGCCTATTATTAAATTTAAAAAATTTAAATAAATAAAAAATGTGCTTATTACATTTTTGCAGTAAACCTATTGCAATCATAAGTATATTGTACTAATCGTATAATGATAAGATATGAAAATATTAGTTGTGGGCAAATATCTCTCCCCAGGAGAAAGGAAACGAAATAAAGGAAGACAGCAAGTAAGATGGGAAGATGTAATTAAAAAAGTGGCATAAATTGGAAACAATACAAAAGAGACATGAATGGAAGTCCCAGAAAAAGGCCTCGCAGAGAGCTATTCCAGAAAAGGATGGCAGAAGGCAAGCTGGAAAGAATACAACGGAGACGATGTCAATGACTAATTAATAATATTATAAAAATCTGACATCTAAATTATTTGAATATCAAAAGTATAATAATTAATTAATTTTACAGTCAAATAGATAATTGACATCATTGCAAGATGAGAAGAAATAAACTTGACCAGCATAGAAGGCTATAAAATGAAAATAAAATAAATCTTGGCTTGAGGGAAAAGCAATTTAGTAGGGGAAAGTTGGCGCACATACACACTAAAACCAAGAGCGGACTTAGGCTGTCGAAATTACTCAAAATCCCTTCATTCTGCCAAAGCAACCTAAAAACTATTGTGCATTTTTCAAGATTTTTGCCGGACACTATACTAAAAATGTTGCAATAATCTATTTATCAATATTTTATTTAAGCGCAGTTGTTATTGTATTTAGATTATTTAATAGGTCAGTATTTCTAGATTATATTCCTTAATAAATAAAAATAAATCATGTTATGTATGTACAAAGTTATATTTATTTCCTTAATTTATATGAATACCTATTCTAACTGGCTACCAAGAATCAAAACCACCAAAGTTATATTTTCCTTCTTTCTTTGTTTTTTTAGTGGGAATTTCTTGAGCTTTCGCTGGTTTTTCATGGTCTTGTAGATTCAGGTATTTGCCAACACCACTTCGGAACACCTTGAGAGGTTGCTTGGATGCCTTCTTAGGCTTTACTCCTGGACCTGCTTCTTCTGCTTGCCTTTTCAGTTCTTCTGATCTTTCCTTGACCAGCTGTGAGAAAGAATATGAATGGTATTCATGATATCTTATAGGATTAACATCGTAACTAGTACATGGAATAAAAGCCACATCTAATTCAGAAAAGAGCTGAATCAACGCAAAGTTTTAAACGGCTAAACAGATTTTGATCAAACATAGCTAAGAACCATCGCAATAAAACCTTGTTTCAAATAAAAAATCAAATCAGTCGAGCCATTTTGTAGAAACGCATACCTCTTACCCCAAACATTAATAATACCTCCATGTCATAGTGATTTTGCAGATTGGTATGGCCTCGTTTTCGACCTCAGCAGTCAACAGGACATGGGTAGCTATGGAGAAAAGGCAGTGATCCAAAAAGTACATCCTACATCGTAGACCGCATCAACCCTTAACATCAGTCGAGTTGGCGGTCAAACGCAAGTAAGCAAAGCAAGCTACAAACGCAAGGAGGATAGCGCGAGCTATTATGTCTTTAGCTATTATGTCTATTGTCTATTATGTCTTCTGTGGCGCGAGGCAGAACCCAGTGGAAAATGTTAGAGGCAATGCAATCTCTTTCAACATTAGTAAAGCGACTCGTTACAAATAAAGATACCAACTATTCACAATATTGCTCTGTCGCAGATCACGCCCTGCTGTCCACTTAGGTGGAAAACAGTACCTTATTGATGTAGTCCAAAGGGTATAGAACCATTACGAACATGCACTCTTTATAAATCACAGCATGCCATGAGACCATGACGGAAACCACATAAAAGCACTAAATTAGTAAAACTATATTTTGAACCAACTCGACCCACCTGTTCTTCAGCCTCAGAAAAAGGGTCAACAAACACCTGTGCTGCCTCGATCACAATATCATGTATCGGCCGGTCTTTATTGTCGACTTCTATTTGCTCCATAACAGTTAGTGTGTCCATCCCGCCAACTAATTTGCCGAATATTGTGTGCTTGCCGTCCAGTTGCTTGCAGGATCTGAAGGTTATGAAGCTGTAAACAGAAGTTTAATAAGGTGATTTGACTAGGGTGGATGCAATGGGCTGGGTGTAAAGCCCAGGCAAATTAGGGCTGGGAGATATAATAAGCTGTAAACTTGTTTAAACTTTTGTTTTGGCTTTCTTAAAGTTGTCTCATAAAATCTCCTGTCCGTGTCTTAGGATAACCAAGGTCACGAAAATCGATTTTACGCAAATAATATCTCGCTTCCTAGGATTTTAATGATATTTGCTTCTATCAAATTCTAACAACATTTCTAGAAACATTTTTATACGGCTTTTCAGAGATACAGCGCTTAGCTATACCATGCTATACATAGCATAATGACGCTTGACCTTGCATAGAGCCATCATCCAAGAAAACATATATTATTATACCATGTGTAGGGCTAAGCGCTGCGCACTCCGCGCTATATCTCAAAAACGATTAAGGGTATAATATTTTTTTTTAAACAAAATTAGTTGAGAATTTTTGAATTTTTAATTTTCGCTGAGAACTAGCATATAGCTGTCAGAACCTCGCCGAACACCTATAGCCGCTCAGCATGAATGTATTGGATCTCTGTATATTATCTATCGCATTTGTAATGGGGAGTGTTCTGAAGAACTGTTCAACCTGATGCCGGGCGGCGTTGCGGTTTTATCACCGCACTAGCCGCCACATCCACATTTGATTTGTGGACATCGGACTTTGTGCTTTTTATACAATAATTCTTGCCTTACACCTGCAAAATGTAGAATGAGCTACCTTCGCAGTAATTCCGATAAGTTACAACATGGGGTTCTTCAAAGGGTGAGTCAGTAGAGTCTTAAAAGGTCAGCAATGTATTTGTGATGCTTCTGGTGTTACATGTATCCATACACGGCGGTGACTGCTAACCACCAGGCAGCTCCTCTGCTTGCTTGTAACATGTTTTTTTGTTGTAAATAGTACTCACAACTGCGATCCATTAGTATTAGGTCCAGAGTTGGCCAGGGACAGTATCCCTCGACCGGTGTGGTGTAAGTTGGGCCTGATTTCATCTTCAAACGGTTTCTTCCATACTGACTCCCCGCCCAGGCCTGTGCCGGTCGGATCTCCACCTTGAATCTGAAAACACCAATACACTTGAATTGAGTATCTTCACCTTTTTAAGAATTTGTAGACAAAAAAGAATGTTAGTCAAAGAAAAGCTTAGTCTTCTAGGTATGAATAAGTATTGTTAAATTATGGGATGAGTGGTCAACTTTAGTGTCACAATTTTATACTACCCGAAGGCTTCTGAGATGACCTATTGGCTGTGTAGTCAAATAGTGGCATAGTGCTAACATAGACAGTCTTCATGTAGAGGGTGCATGGAGACTGAAGAAACGGCCGCACATTTGCTCCTGGAGTGTAGCAGCGTGGCAGAACAACGAAACACTATCCTCGGATCACCGAGGACGCTCTGAGAAACCTGCGCAAGCACAAGTGAGCTGCTGGCCAGCCTGGAGGAAACTGTGATACTGATTACAGTAGCTACAGCCGGGTGTTTCAAAATGGGCAAATGAATGGCCTAGTTGCTGAAAATGCTACACAAGTAACAAATAAGTAAGCCACCCCCTCTAAAAGCCCTCGCAGACGTGTGGATTTGGTAGACCGGACCGCCGTCTGACCAACGGGAGAGAGGAGAGAAGAAATATTATATTGTCACTCTTTCTCTCCCGTTGGTCATACGGCAGTCCAGTCAATCAAATCCACATGTCGGTTATTGTTTTTAGTGGTCATTTGGTTGTAAAACGCTGTTGATGCCGAGTGCCGCCAAGATGTCGAAACAGTACCACCCCGACCCTGGGCCCCGACGCAGATCATCGCGTGAAAGGGCTCTGCGACTCACCATTATTCTTTTTCGAGATGGGGGCGATAAGTCCTGCACTGACGTCCCGCTTGTGCATTTCCCCCTACCAGCACCTACCCGAGCTAACCCAACTCCTTGAAATAACGGAGTGAGGCGCTGGCACAGTTGCTGCAGTGGCGTAAATGGTAGTGTAACTAATGATGATGAAAAGCAGTCTAGCTGATGTGGTGACGTGGATGATAGAGGCAGCAGTGCCTCATGCAACCCGGTAGCGATCTTGTTTCTTCTGTGGCTTCACGATGCCACAGCACATGCTCTACAGTTTGGTTCTCTTTCATGAGAAGAATTGAGACTCACCATGAAATTTCTTATTGATCTGTGAAACTTGGTGCCGTTATAGTAGCCACTGTTGCAGTGTCTAATGAAGTTGTCGCAAGCCTTAGGTGTGACGTCACAGTACAGTTCCAGGTTCAGAGGACCGTAGTTTGTTAACAGCCTAACATATCCTGTGGGAAAGGCACTATTATAAAGCGACAATTACATGAAAGGAGTTATTGGCCAAGTGGAGAAAGTGGAGCCAATTGGAACTTGGTGTTGCTTCTTATGTTTTACAAGCTTTAACTTGCAATGTTTATAAGTTTGCTTTGGGTCAAATCTTGCAAGCTGATTTTGGTGAAATTTTGCATACACTTCTGGCATGGGCATAGCTATAGCTTTCATATGTTTACCGCTGGTACAAAAATGTGCCCGGACTTCACGCAGAAAAAGGCAGAATTCTAAGCACTTCTTACGCATAGCTATCGTTCGTTGTCACAGCAAGGGAGCGCAACCGACCGGCGCGTGCACATATATATTTTGTGGCACAAGTAAACTGTGCTACATTACATATATAAGCACGCGTTGTCCAATATTCCACGATTTTTTCGTCATATGCTAAGTAGACATATGGGAGGGGGGGATGGCCGGACCTTTTAAGACCTCATTCCCCCTCCCTTATATACGTCCATGAGTTATGAGTTCTGGTCACAATACAATAGCCAATACCCACTTAAAATGGCCGAAACAAAAGCTTGTTTAAAGAAATTAGAATAATGGCTTTTATGTTCATTTACATGTTTGCTTTAGATTTTTTGAAACTCACGGCATGCAATTATTGATTTGATAATTATTTTGTTCCTGATTTTTTTTTGTATTACTTTAAATAGTTTATATCACCTTTCTTCTTAACCCTTTCATATTTGACCTCGTCTTCACATATGATAGCAGCCTCGTGTATGGTCTCCGGCACCATGGCAGTGGAAGTGAAGCTGGCAGCCACTTTACCGGTGGAGTAGTGCGCTGCATTGAATTTATCTGCAACCTGCAAAATAATATAATTGAGCCGTGGGTTATGGGGTCCGGACCGCCTACTGATTCGACAAGCCAGCCTCCAAGCATTCATTGCCTCTTTCGAATGAGATAAAACTACATCAGAAGTGCATAAAGGTGCAAGGATTTTTTCTATCCATTTATGAGTACTATGAAATGAGGACAAGAACGCCACTACAACAACTTGGAATTTGTCGGATCAGCCCCCTAACCTTAGTATCAAAAAATTTGTTTGGACTGGAGACATTCAATAATTGGGTGAATAGCTAGGCTAAAAATGGCGGGAACGAAAGGTTCACCCTGTTGACAATGATAAAAATGATGAATGATAAAACATTGTTTTGGTCTGTTCCACCAAATTGGTGGAACTGCCATAGGAAATTAAAAAGGTCGGGAATTTTATCTTTTACCTGTGTTAACAGAGCACCGCGTTCGACTAAATGCGTTTTTGACATCCACCTCCCGCAATTTTGATCGAGAAAAGTCCGGCGAGAATGAACAGGAGCGTCACATCTACCTCGCGAACCAAAACAAGCTGTATTGGTTGAAAAAGGCTGCTCAAAAGGGCAAACTTTTTCTTACAGCCTGCCTTGGCCGCAAAGCGACGATATGTGGTTTCAGCCGCAATATGTCTGATACAGTTGATTACAGTGATATAGGTCTTTTTTGAAAAGTGCGCATAAATTAGCGCCATACAAAACATCAATGACGTCACCACTGACCCGTCCAGATAACATGAGATTCACCAAAGCGGTTAGGTCTTTTAAGAGGGACTCACTTGGTGGAATAATATTTTGCAAGGTTTAAAGCATTCCCTTCCTATACTTTCTACTTTACGCATTTTTCCATTACTGTATTAGTAAGGATTTTAAAATCGGGAAATAATTTACATGAGCTTAGAACCTCTCAAAATAGTTTAGAAGGAGTAGCAGCGCTTGTAGAACTGCAATTGCAGCTTGCAACCAGGAACATACGTCGTACATATATTGTATTTTATATTCAACAGAGCTACTTAGTGTTGGCTTGCGCCGGCAATGCCTCTCAAAAGTCCGGCCTAGACCCGTGAGTAAAAATAAATACATGATAACAAATTTTGAGAATATGATTATGTATGTTGAATGATGCAAAAAGAGCATTTTAGCAGATAGAAATCATACCTCTTTCTTGACTTCCTCTTTTTCCGGTGCCTTATATTCCTTCTCCAGCTCTTGTAAAATATCTTTTGTTTCAGCTGACACTGTTTTCAATCTGCCATGTGGATCCTTCCTCATAGCAATATCCTCTGAAAACATAACACTAACATATAATATTATTATATACTAATATTATAAAGAGGAAAGATTTGATTGTTTGTTTGCATTGAATAGCCTCCGAAACTACTGAACCGATTTGAAAAATTGTTTCACTGTTGGGAAGCTACACTATCCCCGGGTGACATAGGCTATATTATTATTATTTTTAAATAGGCATCCTTACTAAAACTCCAATAATGTAACCCAAAGTGTAAAAAAATAAGACTCACACCCGTGCGAAGCCAGGGTGCGTTGCTAGTATAACATATAAGGTTAGGTATATCATAAGGTTGTCATAAGTTTAACATGTGTATCAGTGTGTCTATCTGTGGCATCGTAGGTACGATTTTTTTTCGCTCACATTATCACCTGACCCCAAACTAAGCAAAACTTGTGATATGGCTGCCAGAGACTGATATAGGTACATACATATATAGTTTTAAATACATACTTAAATAGATATTAACACCCAGTTATAGAATAAACACACATGTTCATCACATAAACGTTTGTCCTAGATGGGAATCGAACCAATGCTCCCAAGCTCAGAAGGTACCACTACCAACTGGACCAACGGGCTATCTATTCAGTTGTTTGAAGATTATTAGGTTTTTATATCGGGGGATCAATAAAAAATTTAATTTATCTTTTACCTTCTGTTTCAACCTTCAAACTATTCTTCACATGATGAAACAGCGCTATATTGAATTTCTGCAGTTTATTAGGTTCCTGAAGTATTATGATATCAGTTCTTGCAAAGGAAGTGTCGTTTACAAGATCCTTGTAGTTCTTTCCCTTGATATTGAGTTGCTCCACAGCTTCGTATGAGAAGACATTTCCAGTGGTTCTGATGGCTGCTATGTGTGTGTTGTTGGTGAACAGTTTGAAGAGGACTGGACAGTGGTACTCGCCCTCTGCATTTTTGAAGAAGTTCAGCTTTATCAGCGACTTTATGTCCAGTTTCTGAAATGATAATTTTGTTTATGTTGTTTTAAAATGTTATCCTTCTAATATTATTAACACGAAAGTTTGTATGTATGGATGTATAGATGTATATAGATAGATAGGATGTAGGATGTTTTTTCCTCTTTCACGCTGCAATAGAACAACGGATTAACCTGATTTTATGCATGGGTATAGTTCAAGAGCCAGAGAGTGACAAGCTACTTTTCATCATCATCATCACCATTTTTCATCACTGCGCGGGTGAAACCTCGGGACGCGGATAGTTTGTCATAAATCTGAATAATAGACATATACATATTAATAATATATCATAATTTTTTAAAATTAGGATTTTTATAATATTTGAAAACGGTTGAAAAAAAAGAGATTTAAAGAGGATCAGAGTCCACATAGAGAATAACTGGAGGAGGCCAATACTCGAAGAGGGATTCCTATTCCAAATTTGATTTAATTTTTATAGAAACCAGCGAATAAAAAAGAAGTAAATAAACACTCACCTCTGTAATTAATATAAAATTTAATTAAAGGTAAAAATGTAGTAAATATACCTACTTATGTATAAAACAGTATATGTAATAGTAATTTTTAAACTTTCGCGATTTGAACACATGTTTTAATGTTTTCAACCGGGAAGAAGGATTTAAGTTAGCGGCGTCGAGGAATCCCGTAGTGAGCAAGTGTACAAACCGCAGTGTAGGTACTAGGACATTTACCGATACAGTCAGTGTTGTGTGTCGTAGTGAAAACCCTGCGATTTTTCAAGATCAAGTGAGGGTAGGAAAACAAAACACCCACGCTTCTCGCCGGACTCACCCGCAGTGTTCAGTCAGCTCGTGACCACGGCCATTGCAACATGGTCGAAACGTCGAGCGCTAGGTACATATTATTACCTAAATTAAATAATACGTGATAAGTCCCGATAAACATAAAACAAAACAATATAAGATATAAATACATGTACAACTAAACTTAAAGGAAAGGAAATAAAGTGGCTTACTACACTATACATAGTTAAGTCATACATTATTATCCTATCATGTTCCCACTGTTGGGACACAGGCCTTCTCTCAGAGAGATGATGGGCCCTAATCCACCATGCTAGCCGAGTGCATGTTGGTGAATGGAGTGCATATTTATACTTTTGAGGTTCTTGGATATACCGGTTATTTTGTTTAGTAAAGACACAAATATATAGAATAAATTGCAATCATACAAACCTTCCCTGTAACAGGGTTAATTTTAAACTTCTTCACGAACTCTAGCAAGGGCTGAAGCTCGAACATATTGCCGTCAGCGTCACAGTATGGGTCTGCAAAAGGCACTAGGGACAAGCAACAATGGTCAAAAGGTAGCCTCTTGAAATTGTTGTCTTCTTCCGCAGTGCCAGACCTCTTGCCACCGTAAAGTGTAGTCCACTCTGTATACGTTATGTACCTGATAAACAGGAAAATATAATGAGCCTGAATATTCAGGTGCCTGGAGTAATGAGATAGGAGAAAGAACATTTACAGTGGATACGTAACTTACATTTTATCCTTCTGGTGTTGACGTTTACCCATTTTTGCGAATAGATACTTGGCAATAAAGTCTCAAATTATTTAATCCACCTGATTCACATGTAACTGAGATCGCAAATTTATATTGATTCCACTTCACACAACAAACACCAAAACACAACACAAGCCAACTCCTTCAAAGTTGTGAAATGTGAAATTGACGAAATTGTGAACCAAACCGAACAGCTGTTTTCAGTTTTCATGGAATATTTGACAAGTGACATCACAAAATTTTGTGATAGCCATTGAATTATCTTTTCTTTTTTTAATCTCTTCTCTGTGCAGGCTTTGACGTCGCAGTAGTTGTGCATTTGGCAGCGTCAAGTATTGAATTATTAAAGTTTTATTAAATATCGACAAACAAAGCCTTATTCAAGAGTCAAGTAAAGTAAGTTAAGGTCAAGTCAGAGACATGCCCTAGTAAAAAGGTAAAAGTAAAGAGACGAAGGCTTTACAACAGGCTTCTATGGAGTTTTGGAAATAACACGAAAAGACATGTTGCAAACCAAAGCGATGCTGCCAGTAATGCATTTTAATTATTATTTTCTACCAATACGATTTTATAAGTTGGTACCAAAGGGAGCTTAGCCTATGGGTATGGCTTAGCCTATTAGAAGCCTCTTGTAAAGCTTCCATCATGAGCAGGGCATGGCCATAGGGCATGAGTTTGACTTGACCGTGACTTACTTGGCTTGACTTTGACTATGTTTTTTTTAACGCTATAAAAGGCTATGTAAACTTTTTTATATTACGACTAAAGGACTTTGTATCCATGGTCATGAAAAAATATAAAACAAAAAAATAATAATAAAATTTAATTTAAAGATGTCGGCGAGTGGTTGTGCTTCTTGTATTATTTTATGAAAAAGTAGTTTTACTAGGTTGAAAATACTCAAGTTTAGCTAAAATAAAGTAAATAGACAATTTGGATACTTGAAATAAAGTTACGAGATTTAGAATTTATGATTTCTGGAAGTCGGCTCGGTTGCATTGTATTCCAAGAATTTTCGTAGTTGTTTGTGTTGGTGAATGACTGGACGGACTTACATGAGATGTGGTAAAGGTTGAAAGAGACTCATTATACATTGCGGGAATACAGCTGTGCGAAGAACTGAAGGTATTGTTGGATAATGATTAAATTGTAGTACTTCTAACGTGGAAAAGTAACAGGCTTCCCGTTTGCGGTTTTGCAGTTCGGCGCATCTGACTTGGGATCTTTATTATTGCATTGAGTACGTGTATATTCTGGACAAAACCCTTCATATTCTCTTCTTGCTTGTCAGAAGGCTATTTTCTCTTCAGTCATCGGTGATACAAACAATCTAAATTTTATCGGATATAGCCAGCCCACAAAATGGCCGACTGTTATTTGTAAGGTACCTGCAACAAAAATATATTTCTTTTCTGTTGTTCGCTGATTATTCGCATTTTAACTGCTAGTTGTGTACTTGTAGAGGTGTACTATACTTATAAGTGTTATTTTATGCACGAAAGGTCCTCAGTAAAACATCGTGCTAAAAGTCTTTGTCTTTTGAATTTAGTTGCATGAAAATGAAAAAAAAAAGTTCACCTTTTGTACCTGTGAATGTTTAGTGCGGTATTCTGCGTGCTTGGCAGTTATAACACCATCTCTCAAAATAATCATATTCTAGCTCTACTTATCTAAAAGTTAGCATTAGCTTGCACAACTCACCTATCTTGAATGTCAATGCACTCCTTACCCTAGCATGCATTGATTGCATATCACATGCTTCATTGTAATTTTTCTTCATCAAAATTAACATTAGCTTTTTAACTATTCATCAATACGCCATCAAACCATAACTCTAGTCATTCCATCAAGCTTTGAATGTAGCTGTGTGGTGTGGATTGAGCCTTGCAATACTTCTAGATAATGTCTGGTGCATCTGGTTCAGGACGCGGTACGGGTCGTGGACGCGGACGGGGCTCAAGCAACGGAGTCGTAGACCACAAAGCATCTAAAGAAAACAAACCCAACCACAAGATGTCGAAAGCGCTCGGCACCTCTGCCAAGAGGATTCAGAAGGAATTAGCTGAGATCACATTGGACCCGCCACCAAATTGCAGTGCTGGACCGAAGGGAGATAACCTGTATGAATGGGTGTCGACTATACTGGGACCTCCGGGCTCTGTTTACGAAGGAGGAGTCTTCTTCTTGGACATACATTTCTCACCAGAATATCCTTTCAAACCCCCAAAGGTACATTTTTTAAGTCCCTCAATAACTTTTTTATATTGTAATAGGAGTCTTGGTAATCTTATGAATATTGATTAATTATGCAGCTCCCAAAATTTGCCTGTATTACTTGTGTTGCACTTATTTGATATAAAATTCCATTGCATGTCCACCACGATGCATACAACGACAGACTAAAAGCTCTGCATCTGCAGCCTCACTACACTTGAGAAGGCAGAAGGCAAAGTTTAAATCAAGTCACCATGACTTGATTATGGATTAAGAATTACGCTTTGACACTGTTGAATATAGGCACCACAGTTTGCTATGTACCATCAATAAATAAATATTAATAATAAATGATAATACCAAATAATCAGAACCTGAATTAAATTGGTGCTGCCTGAATGGAATTTCCCTGATTCCCTTGACATCCAAGGTGTCGTCAAATAGTGCAGTTTTAAGTTTCTAAATTAATTTATATTGATGTAAATCTGCAATAAACTATTTTAATTTAATTTAATTTCAAATCATGAGTGAAGCGGTTTCTTTTAGGCAAATATACCCCATCATAAACCGCATCATTGCTTAACATCAGATGTGGTGATGGTAAAGTCCAAGCCTATTATTCAATAAAACAAGAAAAAAGTTTAAAATATAAGTGTTTTAATTCCCCAGGTGACATTCCGGACTAGGATATACCACTGTAACATCAACAGCCAGGGAGTGATATGCCTGGACATACTGAAAGACAACTGGTCTCCAGCGCTCACTATTTCCAAAGTGCTACTGTCTATATGCTCCTTGCTTACTGACTGCAATCCGGGTAAGTGTTTATTATGTTATTTATAGTAACTTGTTACTCAATTTAAATATTAAGGTCAAACGCACACTGGAGAGTCGAGGCGACATTGTGATAAATAAATAAAATAAAGGAAGGCACTTACTCACCTTCATTTTGAGCACATCGTTTGAGTTGT
Organism: Agriopis marginaria; assembly: GCA_932305915.1. Classification (NCBI taxonomy): domain Eukaryota; kingdom Metazoa; phylum Arthropoda; class Insecta; order Lepidoptera; family Geometridae; genus Agriopis; species Agriopis marginaria. The sequence goes on from OW029919.1 coordinate 3,548,273, forward strand.
GTGCCGCGCAATATTGAAGTGTGCGTTTGTAGAACTAATAAGAATATGTCAGTGTGTGCAATACGTGCTTACGCCCTCCTCGCCCCCTTCAGTTTTTGGCAACTTTTTTGGTACTAACTCGAGTTTAAGGCAGATCCAAACTATATACTATCAAAGGTGGTGTACAACGGCGTGGAAAAGATATATTCTAGAATTATTCATCAAGATGTAGTTTCATAGTTGTCCTGTTGCACTTCCACGTAGCTGTTCTAAACATTCGTTACGTTACGTTGTGGTGTGGGTGTTTCCCCCAACTAGGCCATCCATAGTCCCTTTTTGCGTTAATTGGCTGCTGCTAGTTCAGCTATCGGGTTCCTCCAGGAAGTCCTGCAGGTTTGGCGTAGGCTTCCTGGAGCGTCCTCGGTGACCCAAGAATGTATAACATTGTTTCCCCACACTGTCTGTACCTCTGGCTTTCTAGTTGACATAACCTTGTAAAGAGGTAATTCTATATTAAACATATTTATTTGTATGGGATATAATTTGCTAGATGATTTATAAAGCTATGTCATCAACTATGTGAGAGCGCTATGTGTGAATTCTGTCAAAAAGTGATTAACATAATAGACAGACTGTAGGAGACTATATAGGGACCGTCCATTAATCACGTGAGTCTTGAAAGGGGGGGGGGGGAGGGGGTTTAGTAAAAATCACGAAATATCACAAACCTCACCAAGGTTAAAAAAATGCAAAAAAAAACATCACGTGATTAATGGACGGCCCCATATCAGTTAAATACTTTATAGCTAAAATATAGAATTCTGAAAGAATCTTCTTCTAAATCGATAATACTTAATACAGCTAATCTTTTGTGTATTTATTTTGTAGCGGACCCCCTAGTGGGCAGCATCGCCACCCAGTATCTCCAAAACAGAGAGGAGCACGATCGCATTGCGCGCCTGTGGACCAAGCGCTACGCGACATGATTGCCCTGCCGTCCCCTCGCCTCAACGGAACAATACAATATCATATACTCAGTACCACATTATACATCCATCCTCTACACTTAATCTAAGCTTAATACTTTAGCAGCCCGTTTAATGAAACTAATTTTCGAGTCTACACTCATCAGTTTCACTTTGCAAATACTGTAGAGTTATAAATAATTTGCAAATTTTGTAAAGTGACGAAAGGGCCGATTTTTCAATCCTCAGTTAAATAATCAGATAGAATTTTTTCAATAGTAGTTAGAGGTTCATCTGTAGAGTACAACCTGTAACTGAGGAGTTAATTTAAATGTCTCTTCATGCCTCAGTTAACAGCTTATTTGTGTGGAATAAATGAAAATTTTACGTTTGTATATTAACATTTGATTCAGCGATGTCTTGTCTTTCTTTTATACAACGAGCCGACAAATTTTTTTTTTCCACATTCGCGCCTAAACTCGTCAAAACCAACGTCAAACGGTTGAAAATCGCTTCTCTCTCTCTAACATTTCCAACTTCGTGTAACTGGGTCTCTTTCACACGGGGTTAGTGTGAAAATAGTAACAGAAAAATAGAAAGCTTTTATTTGGTGGTTAAATGGACAGATAAATTTATTGGTTTTGCTAACCATCTGACTGTTTAACTGCGGATTCAAAAATCGGCCCAAGTGTTAAAGGTTCGTATTAATAAACTAAAACTCAAAACTAGTCTTAAAGCTTGTTTCAAGTATCACCCATGTACCGATTTTGAGAAAGGATTTGCATGACTTGAAGGCTGTTAATAATCAGCAGTGACTTGAGTTTCGATTCAATGCCTAAGTAGAGTTTCCCTTGAACAGAGATCAAGGGCTTTTCGGCTAGCTGTTTAATGCAATCCAGTTATGATGAAAAAATATTGCGCGACCGCAAACCGTATCTGCGCGCGGTAAGGTTCACGTTCGCGTGATTTTCCAACGAGCGGATTTTTGAGCGGTTTTAACGTTTGATACCTCTGTGGCAGTTGGCCGTAAGGCCCCTGGCCTTACTCGGGAACAGTTTATTAATACGCAGATATTCCTTTTTCAAAAGGCTTAGTCTTTTAATGATCACGTCTCAGCAGAAGACAAAAATTTGTTTATTTGCACAAAACACGAGTAAATATACACACAGTTGGGTGTAAAGACTTGCTAATTAGTTTTGTAAAACAGGGCTTATGTCCCCTTTATCTCTACGATTCCTTATGAACATACTGGTTGATATCTGGTGTTACATCCCCAACTGATTCTAAATGTAAATAGCAGTTGACGTTGAACTGGATTTGCTCTTCTGTTTATTGCTCAAATCGTTAATTTGGTCGCTTGTTAGAAACAAGACTAAAGTTGCTGCATTTTCCCGGTGTTTGGTGACCTTCAGAAGTTTTTTTTTTTAAGAAGGTGGTCATCTGTCTCAATTATGGCTACTGTAGCGCTGAAATGGAGCGGGCAAGTGTTTTCTTTTCTTGCAAATGAACGTGTATCACAAAATTGACAAGCATTGGATAGTTACATACAATTTTACTATAATTGGAAGTGTAGTTGAAAAAATAAACAGTCGTTATGTCAACCAACATTCTATAAAATCGACGGAAATCGTAGAGGTCCAGGGCGACCTAAAACCCCAACACCTAACCTTTTTGCGACATATTTGTACCTTAATTTCGAATAACAAACTTATGCCGCAAAGAGCTTTTGTATAAATCTGCTTGTTTATATTTAGTTGCAATTATTGTGATGTCATGCTTGTGATGACGGTCTGAATTGTATAATTTCTAGGATATAATGGTTTTTAGTTTTGATAAATTTTCTGTTAATTTGTAGCTCTGTACGCTTAGTCCCAGATTTCATAGTTTACGAAAATGTTTTTCGTTTACGTATTGTTCCATACATTTTAGTAAAGCGCCTCTATCGGAAACGTGGAGGAACTAAAATCGGTAGTAAGCGGCGGTATAGATTACTTCACTCTAATACGAAAAAAGTTTTCGAATACCTTTTAGCCCAGCAATGTATGGAATAATAAAAAAAAAAAGATTACGAATACTATCAAAACTTGTACTAAGGGTACTGTGTTGAATTATAACAGTGATTAGTTGTAATTGAAGTGTATCGTAGGCTCTATCGGTGTCAATTTGCCGCTGTATCGCGATGATCTCACACTCTTCAGCTGTTACTAATAATGTAAGTATGTCTGGTAATTATTAATACACATTTTGGGAATTAATCGTATGTTAACTTCGTAATTGATTTCTACTTTGGGGAAATTGAAAAAAAAAGAGGTTTGATTTGTAAGGAATTAAATTTAAAAAAAATTACACACTTCACTGATTTTGTGTGTGGCAAATGAAGGGTCCACTGCAATAATGATGAATGTCCAATTTTTTAAAAATCTTTTTGAGTAATACTATTCGGTCACATGAAATTATATTTAGAAATCTTGTTAGCAAACTTAGCAATATCGCTTGCAGTCTCGTGATAAATATGTTTTAAATATTTTGGCTACACGGCTAGAACGCTCAACGTCTCAGGTGTTCACGACAATAATGATATTTTTTTACACCGTTTATAAATTTAAAACCCAATTATCTTAAAACTAAAGATAAAGGACATTCAGCATTATTGCAGTGGACCCTTCAAATACATGCTTGTGGCAAGTGTCGGTGTGACGTGATCATAACATGACTTAAAGGGAAGGGTTTCCTAGAATTTAGCAAAAGATGCCTCGGGCGGTGAACTGCCAGATTTGAAAGATAGTGAGATATCTAGTTGTGAAACATGCAATATATTTTTGCTTATCTTTAAAGCACTAGCTAGATTTGTTTTGGCATATTTTTTATGACTTAGTTAGTCAATTTTGGTATCCTATGTTGAAGTGCAAATAATAACTTTGCTACTTCGAATAACTAGACGAGACCGGTGACTAAATCCTATAGACACGTAATTATATTTATAATGCTAGATTTGTTAAAAAATCAGGCAGTTTAATTTCTTATGATTAACTTACAAAATTGAGTGAAGAGACAATATGTAATAACGCTGTCTGCAATTTTATTTTACTAACAAAACATATCATACCGGGTGGATTATTTTGGATGTAGTTGTACTAATGTCCTATTTAGTGCCAAACGAATGGGCACCATTTTTCGCCTGCTCCTAATTCCTGTATTCCGCGTAGAATGTGAAACGGTAAATAGATGTAAGTTATTTTATTGTCTAGTTAATGTATGTATTAACCCTAGTTTTAAATGAATATTTAGCGTTTTAATTATTTAGTGAAAATGTGTATGTCGCGCGTATGACATGTTTCGGTGGGAAATGTACTTTTTTTTGTAAGGATTCGTTGGAAACTGGTGCTGTGAGGTTGAAATGCTTGCGACATACAACTGAATATACCGATGTATTTGCGATATATTTTGTCAATGTGATTTTAATTGTTTGGTAACGATTGTGTTGCTTGCAAGACAAGACAGCTGTGAGTTGACTGATGTTCCTCTAAAATCAATGTTCGTACTCTTGAATCCGTATAGCCATCTTTTGTTACGGTTTATATTCGTGGTATAAATATAGATGAATAAAAATGTGTGTAACTAGGACACCGAGCTGTTTCATTATTCCCTATGAATATGTAGTTTGTCCTTCCACTAAAACCAACTGAAACAGAAAAACTATTTGGTTGTTTTTATAGAAATATTTATTTAACAAATTTACTTTTTTTATGGTACAACTTTGTTCGATAGTTTTTCTATTAAATTTGTCCTGATCTTACCTCATGAGGGGATTTTGGCGTCGCACCTCTTGTCTCCACCACTTCGCCAGGACATGACTTACTTGACTTGTTTTGTTTAGCGATATTTAATAAAACTTGAAAATTTTCATTAGTATTAAGTCTTGTACATTTGCCAGTGCCAACACTGACAAATGTACAAAAGGTGCGACGCTACAATTCTCTAATAAGGAATGAAAATAGTCATGCTTTTTTTTAGACTTAGTAATAGACAAGAATAAAAACTTGTATTATATTAAATTAGGTATATTTTTCCATTCAAACCAACTAGTTGATTTCATTGGAAAAGTCGAGTTCCATTCTGCACAACTAGTTGGTCATTTCAGTTGGTTAGAAGTTGGATGATTTTAAGAGCCCAACTGTTCAGATCTCTTTTGCCGATGCTTCGTGCATCTTGTATCCCTCTCGCGCATTTCAACACTTTACAATATAAAATGATTGGACATAACAAAATACCTATTAGAATAGATTTTGATTGCTTTTTATTTTATCGAAATGAAATGTACAGTGTCTCATACGCGATGCAATTTACGTGACTGCGGTAAATTATATGAACGTGAACCTTAACGCGCGGAGATGCGGTTTGCGGTCGCGTAACTTTTCGCCGTCACCTAAATTGAGTAGCGTTAAAGAGGTGATGGTACGGGCTTTGAACATTTCTAATGTTAGATTTAACTTACGTATTCACGAGATAGAAGATTCACGAAACATGGGCTTTTTTGAACAGAACATTGCAGTTTGGGAGAAGCGCGCCTTGTGGAGGTTTTTTTTTCTCAAGGGTGAAATAAATAAATATTGGGATTAAAAACTTTTCTATTTAAGTGTTTTAGCCAAAATTGGATCTCTAAGGAACAGAAGCGAAACTATTCTAAAAGAAAAAAAAAAAATAGGGATTACTATTTTTTTTTTTTATAATAATATAGGAATAGGAAAAACTTTTATATTTAAATGTATTAGCCGAAAGTGGATCTCGAAGGAACAGAAGCGAAACTTTTCTAAAAGTGTCTCTACGGGGAAAGTGTATCTCTGGGGAATAAATCCTGCGCTACAGCGCAGGATTTGGTATCAATTGTATATATAGGTACCTTTAAAATGAAAAACACCGTAATTGTTGCATTAAATATTTTTATTACAAATATTCCTAAAAACACTTCAAAGTTACACGAACCGACGCTTTTTAATTAGATATAAATAATTAACGATTTTAGATCTAATCAAAAAACAACGTCTAATCAATTAATTATATATAGTGCACCACATCTAGTTGGATTAATATTCATGAAATATCAAGACTACATGTAGAAATTTTGGATATACGAGAGTTAAAAATACAGGTAGAAAAAGACTAATCGTATTTTGGCATTTGGAACCGTTAATTGAGAAAGAAAATCAGTCTTCGTTGCTGAGCACACTTTGTGAAAATGTTGAAAATTGTGCATGTGTGTATACACTCATTAAAAAATCTAATTTCACACTAGAAAGGCGGTAACGCACCCTATTCGAGTTAATAAGTAGCACTTGAGATTCTTTTCTTGCGAAAAGAGCTCTTCAGTCTAAATTAAACTTAAAATCTGGTATAACAAAGACAAATAAAATTATTCCACATATACAAAAGACATTTGATTGGTTGTACTTAAATCACAATAAATTATTATAATGTTGAAATAATCACGAAGGTAAGATCTCGAAGAGGCGTTGTGACGTTTAAACTGTTTCGTACTGGCTGCGGATGGAGCGAGCGAGACAGCATGCGAAAGTGACTCCCAAAAGCTGAAAAGAAAAATAATATGTATTAGGGAAAATTATCATATCGAATCCAAAATGAGGAGATCCGTAGACGAACGAAAGTCACCGACATAGCCCACTGGATTAGCAAGTTGAAGTGGCAGTGGGCAGGGCGCATATCACGCAGAACAGATGGCCGATGGGGCCGAAAGGTTCTAGAATGGAGACCACGGACCGGTAAGCGCAGCGTAGGACGTCCACCCACAAGATGGACAGACGACCTAAAAGAGACCGCAAGGAAACGCTGGATGCAGGCCGCTTCGAACCGGCCCTTTTGGATATCGATGGGAGAGGCCTATGTCCAGCAGTGGACGTCTTATGGCTGAAATGATGATCATATCGGTGGAAATTTTATTCAGACGCATTAAGCGTTTCCAATACACTTTTTTGAACAAAACAGCAGAGGTGTGGATGTTCAAGAAAAAAGTGACAGGTATAATTATTCCCTAGGCGTGGTATAAACGTGCTACCATCTCGACCACATCATCGCTTCCCATCAGGTGAGATTGTGGTCAAAGGCATGCCTTTGTAAAAAAAAAAACTAGCGGCTCTGTCAGGCTCAAGTAAGTCATGGGAAAATATTGTGCACTGGGCGAAAGTGAAACAATAGTTTGTTATATAACTAAGAATGGCGTGGTATAATAATATACTTCGCCAGGTTCCGAGATGCAAAGTTCATGTGAGTGACACAAGCCTAAGTCATTAATCATACTAATTATATAAATGCGATAGTGTGTTTGTTTGTTCCTTTTTCACGCACCAACAGAGCAACGGATATACCTGATTTTTTGCATGGTTAGAAGCACAGAACAGAAGTACCTAAATAGAACGGAAATGAGAAGGAAAATCTGTCGGCAGGCATTATGACAGAAACTTGATTGAATATTCTTATTTATGTCAACACGTCGAACTCCGCATCCAAAGAACTTGGATCTTACCTTTTTGGGTTAGGTCTCAATGTTCTTTGTCCGCATCACAGTTGCTAACTGATTTCGAATGACTGACGTTTCGTTTATATGGGTGCAACTGGCTACAACAAATATCTTACAAAAATGCCTTGACAGCCGTTCTAATTTAAACAAAAAAACAACTTTTCTGTGGGTAGAAGTAAGGACCGGATAGTGATATAGGCTACTTTACGTCATCATCATCACCATTTTTCATCACTACGCGGGTAGTGTTTGATATATTAAATTCGTGTTTAATTTCGATTTGCTTCGAAGCCTTAAGACAAAGCCTACAAAACAAAATTAAGCCTTTTAGACAAGGAACTCACTCCCGGAATATCAGAGACCTGGTTTTATTGAAGAAGAAGAGTAAGTAGGTACCTGAACGAAAGCAATGCCCAGTCCAACGCCGCCCAGCACCAGAGCTTTATCCTTGAAGAACTGCACCAGCTCTGTAAGGCACCCTTCCTTGTGGATAGTGGGAGAGTCGATGGTGCACGAGGCTACATCGGCGCCGTTGATCACTTGTCCGGAGCAGCACGAGGGGGGGATGGTCTGGTTGGTCGGCTTCCAGTCTTCGGGGCCATTAATACCGCAGCAGTTCAGCTGGAAATTTATGTAAGTAGTCGTGTTTTTAAAAGACTTCTAAGAGGTGGACAATGTTACGGCTAATTAACTAAAAAATTAATGATAAAGTAAAACAATATAGCCTAAAGGGCATTATATCCCGCCCCCCACCATACAACAAAGGTTAAAAAAAATGTATTTGGAACAAGCGTCAAACTTGGCATGATTATAGTACACACTCTGAAGTATAACAACAAATAATAAATAATGGCCACGTGCGAGTCGGTGCCAAATTTTTGTTCATTAAAAGTTATACCGAGCGTCACTTGCAAAATTTTAAAACATATTAACTATGTGACGGCGTAGCAATTGCTTGGCTATTTTAGTAGTCGTTAAGTCTGACCAAATAGATTTTTTATAATTTTTATTTTTAGATAATTATTGTATTTTGTGGTGGTACGGAAGCCTCAGTGCGCGAGCCCAACTCGCACTTGGCCGGTTTATTTTTTCTTCGGCATTGTAAACTTGGCATAGCGTTAAAGTGTTCTAAATACAAGACATAGCTGGGGCCGTACCGTGAGTTCATTAAATTTGGGTGACTGCAAAAAATTACGCGACCGCAAACTGTATCTCGGCGCGATGTGCGCAGTCATGTGTTCAACCTTGTAGTGTGACGTGTGAAGCCGTGGAAGCCCATTTGGGAGCTTGAAAGCGTGAGGTCGCGGGTTCAAACCCCGGGCCGCACCAATGAGCTCTTTGGAGCTTATGTACGAACTATCATATACCACTGGCTTTTCGGTGAAGGAAAACATCTTGAGGAAACCTGCATACGTACGGAGAAGGAATTCAATGGCGTATGTGAATCCAACACGCACAGCGTGGTGGGCCAGCGTGGTGGATATGGTCCAATCCCCCTTTCGGGGGTAGGCTTAAAGTCCAGCAGTGGACTGTTAAAAGGCATAGGCAAGTGCATTATGATGATGATCTTCTTTCGAGTCGATGTTCCGCAAAATACAATTCTATTGTCAAATCAAGTTTCTAGACCAGAACTTTGCCACCCCAATGGCACTCTCCGTGGCTTCATTCAGGTCGTCTTGTGTGCAAGTTGTAGGACACGCTGCACAGTCCATCAAGTGTGTCATTGTTTGAGGGTTCACACCACAAAGACATTCGGTGTCAGAGCCCTTTATATAACCCTACTTTGCCATATTATCCCGACTTTGGCCCACTTGAGACCGAAGTCGGTTCAGGGTTTTCCAAGAGGGCCATGGTTCTTTATGGCCTGGGGGGAGCTCTTCGGCAGGGACAATGTAGTTTGGAGGTGGACTGTGCAGTTCTTGCCACATGGCACATGATGATGATGAAAAATCATGTTGTTATTTAGAAAGTAGGCGGGTTAAGTTTTGATCGTAAACAGTAGGTACTTACATCGGTCTGGAAGATGTCGAAAGTCTTCTTGACGTTGGGGTCATCACTGTAATGCGTGATCCGATCTTTGAGGTGGCTGGTGATGGAAGCCTCCAGGTCGTTGCGTTTGACGTAGCCCGCGATACCGACCGCGACCTCCGCTACGATGATTATCAGCAGGAACGCGGAGAACTGGGGAAAGGAAATGAGTTCATAAGATGTTGCGCCAAGGTTCATTAAAGTGGTAATGCCACCAGCATGCTGGGTACGCTGCCAACTGGTAGTGGGCTTGAGTGTTTGGATTGTCTTTAGACCTTCAACGGTCTATGGGCAGTCTAACTGTATTTGTAGTGTTAGTATTAGCTTGTACTTTGTTAAGTTAATAAAGGCACTTGCCAGGTAAAAGAATTAAAAATAAATTGAAAGGTAAGATTGTAACATAACATTGGGCACTTCAAAGGGGGGTCGTCATACAACAAACTAATTTTTTAACATAATTTTGTATTAGCTCTAATGTAAAAATGGTAATACGAAATAACGTCAAACTTGGCATGATTATGGTATACACATTACACACTCTAAAACATAAACAACAACTAATAAATAATGGCAAAGTGCGAGTCGGTGACAAGTTTCTGTTCATTACCAAGATACAACTGGTAATTTCGTTATTGAATTTTATGGTGGTACGGAACTCGACTCGCACTTGGCCGGTTTATTTAATAATCTACTTGTTAAGTGTTGATTTAGGTCTATCTCATGTGAACGAAAAGGCACCACTACTAGAATAAGAATAAGATATATTTATTGCCAAAAAACAAAAACAATGAACATATCTTAATATATATAAATCTCGTGTCACAATGTTTGTCCTCAATGGACTCCTAAACCACTTAACCGATTATAATAAAATTCGCACACCATGTGCAGTTCGATCCAACTTGAGATATAGGATAGTTTAAATAATTAATTAACTAGCGACCCGCCCCGGCTTCGCACGTAAATTACACCCGTGCGAAGCCGGGCGGGCGGGTCGCTAGTTACACTATAAGAAACATAAGGAGAAACAGTGTTTGGCAATAGGGATAAGCTCAGCGCTGTAATGCGAGGTTCGGAAGGGTCACACAGGGCTGGTTTTCGGCATACCCCTTTGCTCAGAAAAAAAATGGTAGGTGAGCACTAGGCGACGGCGGGTATTACAAAATCAACTAATAATATCTGTCGTTAATCGTAATACACTATAATTACTATTTTCATTATTAAATATTAGAGCACTTAGGTTTGTGTAAGGTGTGTGTGTGTGTGTGTGTATGTATTTATGTGTGGGTCCTGCATGAATTCAGTTCATCAAACTTGACTAAAATAAATCACCGACTAGATCTCCAACCCTGTTTCAAATCGATAGAGTATCGTAAGTGGCTTCTATCCGCCCTAAATAACTTCCAAGTGGGGTAGACGTGAAGCCAGATACGAGATTCAATAACGCGATTATGAACTTTCAGGCCGTCTGGACGAAATAAGTTATTCTAAAGTTATATTATTACTAGCTGACCCAACAGACGTTGTCCTGTCTTAGAATTGTCAAACGGCCGAAGTTAAAAACGTCGTTAAGTTTAAAAAAAAAAAAAAATTAGGCAATTTTCTTTATCTTTCTTTCTGTATGAAACTACTTGAAAAAAAAAACTGGACTAGTGTGAGTAGGATTCGCACCCTGAGGGTTCCGTACAAACGTAATAAATATGTATGGAGATTGGAGATCTATCCCGGGAATCGAGTCTTGACGAAAAAAGATTAAAAAGATGGAAATATTGAATGACAAACTTAAATTTGTAGTTGGCAAACAGGTGCTCCCATACATACCAACTACAAAATGTAATGTATGCAATTTTCATAATTTTTCTTTCCCTAAGAACTTTCTACAGAGTAAAAGAAAACTTATAAAAAAGATGTTTGAAATCGGTAAAGTCGTTCTCAAGTTATGGCGTGACCAAGGTAAACAGGGATTCATTTATATATGTATATATAGATTTACGGGATATTTACCGTGGTAAGGTTGTGGCTGATAAGATATTCGTCTGCAATTCATAAGTTAAACCTTCACCAGACAAATATGTGGGTTTATAGTTGGGACCAGTTATCTAGTTGTCTCAAAATAAACGACCTTGATGGCAATTAATTCACTAGCTTATAAGTAGTTACCAAGCAAAACGAGCTAGTCTAAGCCGAAACTTATGAGTTAGAATGTAATCCACACAACATGGCATATTATTTTTGACACCCGATAAAAAAAGAGGGTGTTTAAAGTTTAACGTACCTATGTTTGTAAATGTGTTTGTCTGTAGCATTGTAGCTTCCAAACGGCTGAACTGTTTTTTTTTTTTTGTTTTTTTTTTGTTTGTTCGAAAGATAGATAGATAAACTCTTTATTGTTCACACCACACATTATAATACACACGATAAAACAGTTTGAAAACTAGTGCAACAATCGGCGGCCTTATCGCTAAGAGCGAAAGCGAAAGGTGACTTGATCGAGTTTTCTTAGCTATGATTCAAGACTTTTCAGCCTTTTGATGATTATCAGCTCTTTATCTTTTTACCGGGGGTAAAAAAAATTAACCCCGGGGGTTTAAATAAATAATTTGTATACTTTGGAACTGGGCACATTATTATTAGAACTTTGAAAATTGAAGCATGGAAAAAGTACTAGGTCCAAGTTTTTATGCTCATTGCGAATGGAAACCGTAAATTCTTATATTATACGGGGTGTAATGGCTGTTCTATAGAAAACGGTCATTGACACTCGACAAAATGTATGGAACAGCTGATATTTTTTTTCGCGATTTCAGGGTTGGTCACATACTAAAAGTGAGAGAGTCACCGACATAGCTGTTAAAATTTGCAAGTTGAAGTGGCACATCGCTCAAAGAACCGATAACCGATGGGGAATAAAGGTTCTGGAGTGGAGACCACGAACCGGAAGACGCAGCGTAGGGAGGCCTCCCACTAGATGGACCGACGACATTGTGAGAGTCGCGGGCATCCAGTGGATGCAAAAGGCAGGCTGTCGTTCAGTGTGGAGGTTAAAGGGGGAGGCCTATGTTCAGCAGTGGATGTCTTCTGGCTGATGATGATGAAAACTAGTAACGCAAGCTTGATTTGTAAACACTGTTGGTTCACAATAGCTGCGGCGAGGTGATGTGATGTGGAGTGAATCATTAGCCAGAACGCAGCGTGTTGGCACCGGCACTGATACGAATCTGAGTCATCTACTGCTTTATACGTGTTTATAGTTTTTATTAGGGTTCTGTATGCAAATAGTGTCAACCCTATTACTAAGACTGCGCTGTCTGTCCTACCATTTGACGTATATTTTGAACCGTAAGTTATACTGGGTGACTGGTAAGACAGTGGAAATATTTGGGGATATTCATCCCCAATTTTTTTTTTTTTTTAACTAGCAAACCCGGCGAACTCCGTTTCGCCACCAGATGACTTCTATAAACCTCACGGAGCCCGAGACCTTTCCAACGAATGCAAAACCGTGGAAATCGGTTCGTGCGTTCTGGAGTTATAGCGTCAGGAAGGAAAACCCGACTTATTTTTATATAGTAGATTATTAATAGTTCCCGTGTAATATAAATAAAATTTGGAGATATCATTGTAGGCTGAAATAGGCTCATCATTACGAAAAACTTTTACTATGGGACCAGCCCTGAAATCCCGAAAAGATACAAAATTCTACACTTTACACTTTTCCATACAAAAAGGTCATTGATTGTTTTTCGTAATTTCAGAGTTGGTCTCATTCCCATAGTAAAAGTTGTTCATAATGATCGAGTACAATGACCTTCTTTCGGCTTAGTACAGTCTAGGTATATGCGTAACATTGTATATATAAATAGATAAGTAACTTCAAGACTATGTTTACCCCTATTGCTGATAGATTGCGTATCAATTAGCGTAAAATAAATTTGAAACGCGCAAGTTTGTCTCGCGGAACCTGCGTCGCCTTTATGATGTAATTTTCTAATACAAAACCGTATCGAAAAGTATTTTTTTTATGCAAACGGTTTCTTGGCTTGGTTTTTTATCAAACTGGCCTACGCTGTTTACTCTATATGTATGTTGTTATTTTTAGGAGGTACGGAACCCTCAGAGCGCGAGAGGTTCATTTTATATAACAAAACCGGGTCATTCGGAAATAATATTGAGTACAATGCGACTTTTGCGGCTAAGCGCGGTACAATCATGATTTTTATACAAGTGATGAGAGTCGCTAGCCTGATGGTAAGCGCCGCGCTTTTGTAACAGCGCCAGTCCCACTAAGAATTTTAACTTCAGCAGTTCCAAACTCGTTAAAGCCGCCCGTTTGTACTGCGTCACCCAGTAAGCCTAGCATGCCCGCCACGACATTTCTCGGTTCCCTTTATCGTGCGATAAAAAGACAGGAATACCTAAATGTAGCCTTGTCACTCGTTCGACAAAAAATGGCGACAAGATTTGGTCGTGGCGCGGATACTACCGGGAAATGCAAAAACTAACAACGCCCATCGGTCAAAATAAAATGAATAACCATTGAACTTACGGTTTTGTTTCATTAAAATGAGTCAAAACCGTTGGAAAACATTTAATTATAACCATGTACAGTAAAATTGTTACAAAAAATAGATAGCGGTTTTTGTTATGTATTTACACTTCGGGAAAGCACACGAAGGCATAATTTTGTCTGATGTTATATGTAACAATTACATCTAAGTTATATATATTCTGTATTACATCTAAGTTTACCAACAAACTGCAATAAATATATTTTGATTTTGATTTTTGAATTTTTCTACGGGACCCTTTTGTTTTAACTTTTTTATTATTTTTTAGTTAATCCGCCGCAACATTACATATTCCACCAACCCACACTGGGCCAGCGTGGTGGATATGGCCCAATCACCCTTTCGGGGGTAGGCTAAAAGTCCAGCAGTGGACTGTTAAAAGGCTGATTATGATGAACATTACATATTACATGTATGAAAATTTAAACTGGCTATCTATTACGGTTCGAAAGATACAGCCGTCAGACACACAGACGGACGTACGGACGGACAGACATCGTAGGCTTAGTAATAGGGTCCCATTTTTACCCTTTGGGTACGGAACCCTAAAACTACTGTAATTTGTATTCTTGGGCAGTAAGTACGTAGTCAAGTCTCAAAATAGATAAAAGTAAAATATGATAATGTTGTTTACTCAAGATATAGGTAAGTTAGTAGGTACCTACATAGTACATACAAACGATTGGAGCGCAAATCGCGGCCGTTAACCGAGCGTGAAAGGTTGTTGGAAGCAAATTTATGATAAACCGAGAGACACACGCCTAAGAGAGGAATATATGTAGTAGCTTTACCTAGTCTGTGAGAGGAATAAAGCCACGATAAAATCACATCTAATTAGACAAATGTGCGATCAATTTTATGTTTTTATCTGTGCGTATAGGTGAAATATCGGAAGAAAATCTAATAATCCCGTTCGTATTTTTTAACGTATTTTTGTATTAGATCTAATGTAAAACGTACAAGCGTCAAACTTGGCAAGATTATAGTACACACTCTAAAGTATAACAACAAATAATAATAAATGGCCAAGTGCAAGTCGGTGACCAATTTCTGTTCACCACCGGGTCTCGTACGATCACCGAACTTAAGCAACGTCGGGCGCGGTCGGGTACTTGGATGGGTGACCGTCTAGGCGTTGGTCGGATGTTGTCTTAGTGCGCGAGCCCGACTCGCACTTGGCCGGTTTTATTACTAAACAGTAAGAGCTAAGACAGAATAATACTGTTTTAAACCAACGAATTCAAACATACAGGTCGTTGTTTTAAACAGTATATTTGGCAATGGCAACCCTAGCTTCGATGCTGCTTTGACTCTCTGTTCAGCGCTGGGTCTTAGAAGTTAGAAAACTAGTGTACATACACTCAAAGACCTATATCCAAGTAGATGCCACAGGTCGACCTACCTTGCATGTAATATTTCCAATACAATTATGACAAATAGTTGAGTCCGACAAAAATCAGTCTGCTCTATCGGTGCCGTGACAACACTTTGTTAGTTTGAAACGAAAATGGGTAATTCTGCAATAACCACAAATAGAGTTGGCAGACAGAAATAAGATATTTCTTTTCAAGTACTTTTAGGTACGAATTTGACACGCTTAGTTTTCATACAGTTTGAACAGTTTGTGAAGTCTACTTAGATATAGGTCTGTGCACTCTATCACAAGCACAGAAAAGAAAAGACAATCGTTTACATCTCTTTTCTATGATCACAAGGTCATTTATAGAGGTTATAAGTCTCGGTAAAGGCAAAAATGCCGAGCATGACCCGGTAGCTTATTTTATCCATGCTCGTTCCCCATCCAGACAGATGGTAGGGATTATCGATGTGTTTTGATGTTCGGTACGTGTTTTATACAAAGCAACGTTTTTGTTTGAAGAATTTAATGATAATAGCTATCATTTTTATACGTATTGTGCGGTGAAGAAAGTTTGTTCCAAATCTTAAATAGGTGCGCGTGGGTAGGTAGAAGTGTTCCATTTAACTATTGATTGTTTTTACCCGACTGCTCAAGGAGGGTAACGTTTTTCGGCCGTATCTATGTACGATTGTATTTTTGTAATGTTTTTATGTTACCTCCTAAACGGCTTGACCGATTTTGATGTGTGAGGTGTCGTTAGATTCGTCTTCATGCACAGAGTGTCACAGGTTACATTTTGCTGTCGGGTATTTTCTTTTTCTTTTAATAATCTACTTGGAGATGAGTATGGAAATGATTCTTAAGAAATGTACATTTCATCAACTTCGAATGGGATGCTCAGATCTAATGGGATTATAATTTATACTAAATCTACTTGGTTTTTATGTCTTCTTGGAGATATGTCGATTTGTTTTACATTATAATATAAATGAAATGAGCTTGATTAAGATTTAGTAAGTACCTACATTTCGTTAACTTTGTAAGTAGAACAATAATTTTATTATACCATAAAACCACAATAAATTCAATGAACACATAGAATGTATAATACTATAGGACTATTAGTTTTAGGCAAGTTTTAGGTCATTTTGGTTATTACGTAGTATTTACTTTCCGATTAGTATATCTGTGGTTATTTACATTCTCTTTGATTTTGACAAGACTTTAGCCATATTTTGGCGTTCAGTCGATCTGATAGACGTTATAATGTATGAAGTTTTTGATGTTGGGTGGTGGGGTAATTAGTTCGTAGTGAGACGAAAAAGCGTCAAAACTTTTTTGGTATTTTTATATTTTCCCTACAAAAAACAGAATTCTATACATTGACCAAGGACGTTATAATATATACCTTGACATTGACAAACACACAGCAAATCAAACGATTTTTTTTTCTTTTCTGTGGACAAACCACGGACAAACTATATCATTAAAAAAAACATAAGCCAAAGGAGGTTGCTGTCGCTACCAAGGAGGTTGCTTCAAGGAATACCTCCTATGCGGGTGAAACCGCGGGGCGCAGCTAGTAAATTATACTAAATGACATTATCTATTAGATGTTTCTAATGCACTTTATAATGCATGCATTTATTCCACCTCCTAGATATCGTTCATCAAGCGTAATGGCATCGTTAAGCAGAGGAAGCGACCGTTTAGCGACCAGAGGCCAGAGGTCACTATTCTGACTTTATCTTCAATTGCTTGACAAGATCGCTCCAGATATTCTGCTTATTGTCACAAAATGAGCTCGAACATTGTTGGTAGCATTGTTCAAGTGCACACTGCAAATCTGGCCGAAACTGCTTCAAATATTTTTGATGAAAATTTGTTATTTTGACATCAATTGAAAATAAAATGAATGGACGGGCCCAGAAGAGCATTTTTGAAGATTACAAAATGAGCATTGGCGCTTACTTCGCTTCAGTCGGTCTCTAGCCGTAGGAAGTGCGACACATGATTTTTGTTACATGATAACGAAACTTCTAACAAAATTATGTCTTCGTGTGCTTTCCCGAAGTGTAATAACACAAAAAATACCGCTATCTATTTTTTGTAACAAATGTACTGTACATGTTTATAATTAGGTGTTGAAGTATAAATTATGTCCGACGGTTTGCCTCGTTTTTACTGAGCAAGTTCAATGGTTATGGCCCGTCCATTCATTTTATTTTGGTCAAAGTATCATACCCGCTTTGAGCTGACCAGGGGGTCTAGAAAAGAGTCACTATCTGTTAGCGTTCATGCCTGCGGAAAGTTGAAATTTTATGAAAATGAAATTGACAATGACATTAGCTTGAGATAAATTCATCATCATCACCATCATTTCAGCCATAGGACGTCCACTGTTGGACATAGGCCTCCCCCATCGATCTCCAAAAGGGCCGGTTGGAAGCGGCCTGCATCCAGCGTTTCCCTGCGGTCTCTTTTAGGTCGTCTGTCCATCTTGTGGGTGGACGTCCTACGCTGCGCATACCAGTCCGTGGTCTCCATTCCAGAACCTTTCGGCCCCATCGGCCATCTGTTCTGCGTGATATGTGCCCTGCCCACTTCAACTTGCTAATCCTGTGGGCTATGGCGGTGACTTTCGTTCGTCTACGGATCTCCTCATTTCGGATTCGATCTCGTAGAGAAACCCCGAGCATAGCCCTCTCCATAGCTCGTTGTGCTACTTTGAGCTTGCTTATAAGGCCCATAGTGAGAGACCACGTTAGAGATAAATTATCTCAAGCTAATGTCATTTTCATACAATTTCATCTTTCCGCAGGCGTGAACGCTAACAGAAAGTGGCTCTTGTCTAGACCCCCGGTACGTAGGTACGCCTAAGTTCTATTGTAAAGCCCATGTATAGCCTACAAATGCCAGCAAGCTGGTAGGTAATACATCCAAGGCTGGCACGAATTTGAATTTGTCATCTATACAAATACAACTAGAAAAAAATTACTACTACCTAGGTACGAGTACCGGTACTATTGTTGTAACAAAAATTTTCTTCTCTGTGGTTGTAACCTTGAATTTACATAGAACGTTACAGAAAATTACCTACTTTAGCTAGACTTGAAAATATCACGTATTTATACGTTATGTACAAGATTTAAAAACACGATTTCATAGACGATTTATTATAGCTATAGATAGGTAATTTTTTTTCCTCTTGAGAGGATTTTTGCGTTGCAAGCCTTGTGTGAATACATACATTACATTTTGTCAAGTGTAAATACAGTTTTCTATGGAACATCTTTTTTTCCTCGATTTCAGTGTTATTGCCATAGTAAAATTGTTTTATAATGATGAGTGTAACGAACCCTTTTTGGCTTACCCTTTCCAACCTATAAATTCACAATTATACAAACTCGAATAAACACAAATTTACAAATATTTGATTATATTTGCGTGTATATGCGCAGTATTGACCGTGGGTTTAATGGATCATTAGCTGTGTTTATAACGAAATGTCCGATAAGTTCGCCCGGTCATGCGAATATTTTGCAACGAGCGCGCATTATAGGTATTAATCAAGTTTTATATCAACAAAATGTTAATAACGTGTTTCTGTCAGTGTTTAATTATTTATGATTTTGACAATTGCGATTTTTATTTTACAATCCAGAAATTTTCGTACTTTGTAAATATGTAATGTAAGCAATGATACTATACCTTTTTCTTTTGATAAAGGACCCTGATAAATTGCATAAATAAATATGCTGTATTTTTTGACTTTTAAAAAATAATTGTAAGTTTTGATACAAATGTCTTCCTTACACAAGACTAGACAGGGTCCACAAGGGTGCAAGACAGGTTCCATATAATACAAGGTCATACTTTAATTTTAATTCGTTTTCTATCCATTATTTAATTGGTATAATTGGTATTTAAATATGTTATGTACCTAAATCTGGACGACAAACTATTTAATTTTATTTTATACTAACGACCCGCCCGCCCGCACAAATTTTAATTTACGTGCGGAGCCAGGGCGGGTCACTCGTTATAATTATATATAAACCTTCCGTGAAAAATTATCTAACTGATGGTGAAAACCGCATCAAAATCCGTTGCGTGGTTTGGGACTTTTGGGAGGAGTTAGCGGCCATACAGACAGACGCGGAAAGTGACTTTAATTTATCCTATGTAGAGAAGAGAAGAGAAGACAAGACTAAGTACGTATTTACTATTTCCAACTGGTAGTGGGCTTGAATATTTGGCTTGTATTTAGAGCTTCAACGGTCTATGCAGTCGTAACTGTCTTTGTATGGAAGCAATAAATATACTAACCCATCTATTGTGCATGCATTTATAAATGTGTACCTATATGATATACTCGTGTTTCGTGCAAATAAATTATCTTATCTTATCTTATCAAAAAATCATCGCTTGTACGTATTACCGTTTCTACACTAGAGCAAAAACAAAAATACGTTTAAAAATACGTTTGTTGTATCCTGCCCTACTTTAGTTTTTCCTTTTGACTTTATTATTATTTCTTAGTTAACCAGCCATAAAATTACATATTCTGTGAAAATCTCAACTGGCTGTCTATTACGGTTCGAATGATACAGCCGTTGATAGGTTGGGCTGACGTACAGACAAACAGACATCGTAGGTTTAGTAACTAATAGGGTCCCAATATGTAGGATATACGCAAGAGTACCTATGATTAGTTAAATGTCGACCATAATATCGACGAAGTTTGAAATGTGCAGTGGTACATCACTAGCTGGAATACGTAAAACAATGCATCTAATTATCTTAAATTAAAGCTTTATTTTATGACTATTTATCACTACGCGATAGTTATATGACGACTAAGATGTATATTTTTTTAAGTGATATGAATATTTTGCTTTGAAACTGGTTATTTTACGTAATAAATGCTACAAAAGACTTACGTCTGAAATGATAAAAAAAAAAAAAAAAAAAAAAATACTCTGAATCAGATAATATTACTAGTTCATCGCATGGAGTCGAAATTTGATTTTGCTCGGGTTCATCCAAAGATAGTAATATAATGTCGTCATGTTGCTATTATGCGTACATTCTATAGACATTAATTTACAATCTACAACATTCGTCAGAGGTATTTATGTCCATTAGTAATTGAACTATTTTATAGTGAGTCAAAAACATATTTGTCATAGTATTGCAAAATGTAAAGGGCGTAAATATCCAAGTGTCCAAGTACTTTACGAACATTTTAACCAATACGAAAGGACCGATCCCGAAGAACGAATTAGGTACTACTTTGATTAAAACTCATTATAATTATCGTAATCATCATTATCAATTGTGTTATAATGATTTGTCGTATTTTCAAATATTGTCAACGAGATATATGTAAATAATTGATAGTAATAGGACTAAGAGGCACTTAGGTTAGGCCGCGTTTCCATCCAACGGTCAGGCAGCGCGAATGGGATGGTGTGAGGACTGCAACACGGTGATCCAATATACACTCTTTTATTTAACATCCTAGTAGACCACAACGCAAGTGAACTTTACAAATGACGCCACTATTGCTTTCATCAGCTCCTCAGCCTCTCTTTTGCCCTACGAGTCTAAAACGTAGCCGTAGCACTAAACTTACACAAGAAAAGTTATGAAAAAGCCAGCATTTAAGTTTGGTTCGATTTTTAGACAAAAAATATACAACAATACTAAACAATGGCGTCGATTCTGTCATACCACTCACTAAACTAAACCAATCTGACAGGACTAAAATTATCTGCCTCTTTTAATTTTAATATGTGAGAGAAGGATGGCAACAATTTTAGAGCTGTCAAATTTAGTCTAGTTTAGTTTAGAGAACATCAGAATCGATGCCAATATACACTAGTTTACTAGAAACCCCTATTATAGAGTCGCGTTTGCGGCGTGGCGCGATAGAAAATTTGTGAAATTCGTATTTTTACTATATAGTTATATGATTATTTACGGGATATTTACCGTGGTAAGGTTGTGGAATGAGCTCCCGATATTATCAGTCTTTCCGTGAACATGGTGCATGTAACTGCACTCCACAACCTTACCACGGTAAATATCCCGTAAATAATCATATAACTTTAGTGAACAACCGTGATAGTTTAAAACAGTGTTTTATTATATAGTTTGTACTTACCGTCACTATCATACAGTGGTTCTCCTTAACTGCGCCGCAGCAGCCGAAGAAGGCCACAATGAACACGATGACGGCGACAATGATGAGCACCACGGGCGCTGACGTGTACAGGTTGGAGTCAGTCAGGTCGATGTACGGAGACGCGCTCACCTCGGTCTTAATGCCCACGATTAGCAGGATCAGACCCGTGATCTGGAACGAGAATGATCATAGATAAAAAGGTTTCGTTACTCGGTATTTATTATGCTCTTAATTTGAAGAAACTTTTAGAAAATTTTTACGGTTTTAGGGTTCCGTACATCGAAAAAGGAAAAAACGGAACCCTTATAGAATCATTTCATTTTCCGTCTGTCTGTCCGTCTGTCAAGACCCTTTTTCTCAAGAACGCATAAAGGTATCAAATTGAAATTCAAAATTCAAATTGGGTCTACGGTTTCTTTCGGCTGTGAAAAAATAAAAGTTGTAAGTCAACGCAATCAAAAGATATGAACGTTTATGTCGCATATTTTGCGATTTCACAAGGGAATCAAAACCTATAGGGTACTTCCCGTTGACCTAGAATCATAAATTTTGGCAAGAGGCAAGGCCAAGGTCTTACAGCACATCTAAAGGAATAAATCTGAAAGTTGTTAATTTCTAGTTATCTTTATCTATACTAATATTATAAAGAGGAAAGATTTGATTGTTTGTTTGTTTGTTTGCATTGAATAGGCTCCGAAACTACTGAACCGATTTGAAAAATTCTCTTTCACTGACGGGAAGCTACACTATCCCCGGGTGACATAGGCTATAATCTATACCCGTGCGAAGCTGGGGCGGACCGCTAGTATCATATAAAAATATTGTTTTACAATTACAAACTTATATTTTGTAGTTGTTATGTATGGAAAAACCTTATTGTCAGCTACAAAGTTAAGTTTGTCTTTCAAATATTTCAACTTCAGTTAGTTTTTTTTGACTCGCGCTCTGAGGGTTCCTTCCAAGGTAACTCTCAGAGCACGAGTTCTACTCGTACTTGTCCGTATTTTAAAAATAATTTCAATCAATTTGTAAAACCGACTACAGAATTAGTACATAGGTACGCAATTTCGTTTACTTGGATCACTTGGATGACATACTTTTCCCAGTTATTTTGATTTATAAACCTAACTAAACAACTGATTTTAATCAGTTCAGTGTCATCATAAGAAAGACGATATTCCTCTTAAAAAAATCCAATAAGGTTGTGTGGGTCCACAACCTGACCCTTAGGTCTTCCATAGGTCTAAGGCAGCCAAGGTGTCAAATCCGCCTCTGTAAGCACGGATTCATAGAACGGATTCCTTGATATAAGGAAAGTGACGACACGTATCTATCTATGTATTATAAAAATAAATAAAATATGGGGACTCCGTGGGGACTTCGTGGCCCCAAGCACTCAAGTGGAGAAACAAGGGAAGCAGGGGTTTCATTCTCCAGTCGCTACCAACGTACCTACGTAGATATTTGTTGATGGTGATGATGAAATAAGTCGATTCAAGTTGGGAGTAATTTTATCCGTAAATTTATAGTGTCTGATTTTACAATACCAATGACAACTCACAGTCCTCTCGCTAAAAGGTCAGAATGATTATACCTACCTAATTAGGTACTTACTGAGACGAGATAACAGGAATGACTACAGACAGTGCTCTGAGCGGTGTGACGTAATAGGAAAGTTTCCCAACTACCTACATTGTATTTGAACGTTGAATTTTAAGAACCGATCATACCTATGAAGGTAGGGTTCGCTATAAGATGTGGTTGCAAATATGCGTATTGGCGTATTCACAGAAAAGAGACGTAAATGAACGGAAATGAGAAGGAAAATCTGTTACCAGGCATTATGAGTGAAACTTGATTGAACATTCTTATTTAGATCAACGCGTCGAACTCCGCATCACAGTAGCTAACTGATTTCGAATGACGTTTCGTTTATATGGGTGCAACTGGCTACAACAAATTTCATACAATAATGCCATGACAGCCGTTTTAATTTGAACAAAAAAAATTCAATTTTCCGTGGGCGTATTGGTAATTTTATTTAGATAGGAAATCGCGATGTACCTTTATATAGACAACGAATTAAGATTTATTAAACAAGCAACTAAAATGTATTTTTTTTTATTAAAAAATAAACTAAAGATTTTTTAAATCAGATCAAGTTTTAAAAAAACTTCGCCAGAGAGAATATTATATTATTTATACCTACCTATATAGGGAACAGTGACCGAATAGCAAAATACCTACCTGCGTAAGTATTAAAATATCGAAAAAATTCACGAAAAAATAAATTACGAAGAAAATTAATTTTCCAATACATTTTATAAGAAACGATAAGAATAAAAAGTCTTATACATTAACATTTACATCAGAAGATTTTTTTTCTTTTCTGTGCGTTAGCTACATCATAGAAAAAAAAAGAGAAAAAAAAATATTATATATATATTTTTTTTGCTACGGACCCATTGGTTTTTGGGGCAATTTTGCCATTAACAGTGAGGAAGTAGATAGATCTTAGTCAAACGGGGTTGCTGCAAGGTTGCTGTCGCTGCCAATTGAGGTTCCTTCAAAGTAGGTAGGGAATGTCGGTTTACGTAGGTACCTATGTAACGTCATGGATTACCCATTTTGGCTTCGCCAGTTTCTGAGGAAGCCAAAATGTCGTGTGATATAAGAGTCAAAATACCTAATTTGTTTATATTTGTTTATCTTACGGGGGTGTCGCAGCGTGAAAAAACCCCGTGACAATAAAGAAAGAAAAACGGTTAAGTATGAGCAGGACAGGAGGGTTCCGTAGGTTGGAACCCTCAGAGCGCGAGTCCAAACAAAAAACAACAGCATTAAAAGTTGAAATATTGAAAGACAAACTTAACTTTGAAGTGGACAATAAAGTTCTTTCATACATTCCAACTACTAAATGTAAGTTTGTTATAGCAAAACAATTATTTTTAAATGATATAACTTCAAATTTATGACTTTCGGATTTATTCCTATATATGTGCTGTGAGACCTTGCCTCTTGCCAAATTTAATGATTCTAGGTCAACGAGAAGTACCCTATAGGTTTTGATTCCGCTGTGAAATCGCTAAATATGCGAATATATGCGACATAAACGTTTATATCTTTAGATCGCTTAGACTTACAACTTAACAGCTAAAAGAAACCGTAGATTTGAGTATTTGATATAAATTTTAACTTGATATCTTTACGAGTTCCTTAGAAAAAGGGTATTGACAGACTGACAGACGGACAACAAAGTGATCCTATAAGAGTTCCGTTTTTCTTTTTGAGGTACGGAACCCAAAAAATCACTAAAAATACCCGAGTGTACCTACCTACCTACTTTAGTGTTAATATGGTGCAACTTTAGTGTTATAACAAGAACATGGTTAAAACCAATCTGACTCATCACTTGACTCAATCAATACACGTGAAGATAACAGTAAACAGTTATCATTCCATGTAAATAAATTAGTGAGCTACGTAGGTAGGTAGGATATTATTATGTCAATTCTGTGTAAGTTACCTTTTACATTTTGCATCTTTATTTAGTTAAACCTAACAACAGTGGATACCTAGGTAGGTACAAAATAAGTAACAACAATTTTCTAAATCCAGTAGGTAGGTAAATTAGTTAATTTTCTGGTAGGTAGGTTAATACTTAATAGCTGTTGTCTAGCAGGAATATTTACTATAAAATTATAATTACGCACAAGCACAACAGCTTACCACAAAAATTGGCAGTAAATTATCAACCTGCCTCACATAAATTATAATATGTTTAACAATGGTATTATCCCTTTATAAAATCATTTGACGTTTCTACGACAACATAATGTGGTAAAAACTTTTGCAATAGGTAGGTATATACGTAGGTATAAATATCAAAAGCTTTACGTCTATATTGCAAAAAGTTCTGACTACACACAAGTTGTGTATTTGCATTGGAACAACGCAACACAAGTTTTCCTTATGGCCCCAAAGTCAATAATAAAGAAGAAAAACCAAATAAAACTCACCGCAAACAAAAGATTGAATCCGAAGAGAAGGTACTTCACACAAGACATTCCTCCGCCAAGAGCCATTTTTACGTTTAGATAACTTTCCTATTTAAAAATAAATCTGGAACAAAAGAACGTCGATATTTTAATTCGCCTTTCGCCACGAAGTCGCTAGCAGGACAAGACAACCAAGGTAAAAACATCGATTTTGCGTTGTTGATGGTGGGGGTAGATTATCTATATTTTACAGTCATTTCTTTAGATTTTTGGCTGTAATAACACTAAAAACTAATATGTAAATAATTTGTGCGTCAGTGAATACATATAAACTAGCTTACCGCTAAATAATGTCGCTTCCGATAATAAACACGCGAGCTACACACGTCCGACGCGCACCAAGCAAAAAGCAAAGCAAATATCTGTGCTGCCAGAGCTCAAAAACAAATTATTGATTTTGTTTGTGCTACGGTGTTGCTACTTTATTACCAAATTTAGTAGAATGGTAGTTTTTGTACAATAACAGGTCCATTCGTAATATATTTCTCTTTTCTTGATGGAATTGTGAATTGATGAATGGAGATAAAAGCCACGTTTTTTATTAATTATAATTTTAGTCCAGAGAATAGAACAGTACCAGTATCAACTTCTAAAATGTTATTGTAATCTGTGGTGGTGAGTAGTTTTATAAAACGCTAGTGTTTAAGGCTGCGTATAAGGCAAGAAAAATTTCTGATTTCACCCGCGCGTCTCGCATCACCCGCATTAGTGTGAAACACAACCACGGCAGCGCGGCAGTCGCGCGCAGCTAAAGTGTACACAACTCGCGCACTCGACCTTGTAAAGCGGCAAGGAGCAATAACACACAGGATAAGCATAGTGTTGGTGCACTTGGTGTTTTGGCGATTAGCTGAGTTCGGTCGCGGCGCGCAAAACCGTAAATTGTTTATTTCACTTTTCAAAATTGTATTTGTTATTTATTTTTAGGTTTTCTACAATATAAAAATAATAAAGTATATAAATTAAATTGATATAACCTGAATAAATTCTCTAATTAAAATATTACGCTGGAGACAGTTTCAGAAAGCTAAACATTAAACTAAACTAAACTAAACTAAACTAAACTAAACTGAACTATGCTATGCTTTGCTAGGTTGAACTTGCCGGGATAAGACCAAAAAACCCAAAAACCAATTTTTACTTTTGAAATCAGTGAGAAATACATTTAAATAGAAATAAAGAAGGGTGAAAACCACCCCCTACCACGCCCAAATTTTGGCTCGAGGTAGTAAAGCTCATTTTAAATTTTAGTAATTTTTTTGCAGATTTTTTAAGACTGTGGTTTAGGAAATATAACTAGTTCTAGTTTTTAGTTTATATTATAGTCTAAGTTAGGTCTTAAGATTTTGACGACCTGAAATACCCGGCTCCTCAAACATTTTGTCCCAGGTCAATCCAGGCAAGAATAGTTAGCTTCACTGGCTATCCAACGATAGGTCATTTAGTATTTTAAGACTCGTAGGTACATAGTAACTTGAGTTACTAAGTAGCGAGGCGGACCCTAAATACCCGATTTTTTGAAGGTCCATAACTTTGGACACAAAGGTCCAATCAAAAATCTGACGTCATAGGCATATTTTTTTCTGGCAGACGAAGACGTTAAACTCAAAAACTCGGCTTTAGGACCTAACCCTAAAGACCCCAAATTGGGTTTGAAATTACGTAACCGGAATTTCATGTTAAAAATAACAAAAATTTTCAACACAAAAAATTCAGTGGTGTAATAAATAGACTATAATTTTTTTTTGGCTTTCTAATCTCACAATTTCAGGAAATAAATAATATTTAAAAAACAAGAAATTGTGTTTATTTAGTTGGTAGGCATAAATAATAATAAAATAGAAACACTGTAAACACACGTGTGTAGAAAATAAAAAGACGCGTCTGATAAGCCCAAATTCGGCTATTTTTGTGCAAAGGATGCCTCTCAAAATATTAAAGCGCAAAAATCCGAAAAATTTTCGTATTTTTTTTCAAAAAACATCGATTATCTCAGAAACAGTACGTATGAGGTCATTTTTGTAAAAAAAATTGGAAATCGGATGTCAATCCGGACTTTAGTTTATAACATTTCCTGAAACTTCCCCCCCCCCACCTCCCAATTTTTTCAAAATTTCGGTGCGTCGGAGACAAATTCTGACCGGATTTTGTGTATAGATCAAGACTTGGTCTTCTTACCCGGACCCCCCTCACCAAAATCCCACACACTACCCCAAAATTTTAAAAATTGTAGAAAACTTTACCGGATCGTTCCACATGGCATCAGTAGCCCACGGACATACCCCCGCCCGCCTTCAAACAACTTCCGTAAATGCATGCTATGCTATTTTATGCTATGCTATGCTATGCTAAGCCATGCTATGCCATGTTATGCCATGTTATGCCATGCTATGCCATGCTAAGCCATGCTGTGCCATACCGTACCATACTATACCATACCATGTCATGCTATGCCATGCCATGCCATGCCATGCCATGCCATGCCATGCCATGCTTTGCTATGCTATGCTATGCTATGCCATGCCATGCCTTGCTATGATATGCTATGCTATGCTATGCTATGCTATGCTATGCTATGCTATGCTATGCTATGCTATGCTATGCTATGCTATGCTATGCTATGCTATGCTATGCTATGCTATGCTATGCTATGCTATGCTATACTTTGCTATACTATACTCTGCTATACTATACTATACTTTGCTATACTATGCTATGCTATGCTATGCTATGCTTTGCTATGCTATGCTATGCTATGCTATGCTATGCTATGCTATGCTATGCTATGCTATGCTATGCTATGCTATGCTATGCTATGCTATGCTATGCTATGCTATGCTATGCTATGCTATACTATACTCTGCTATACTATACTATACTTTGCTATACTATACTATACTTTGCTATACTATACTATACTTTGCTATGCTATGCTATGCTATGCTATGCTATGCTATACTATACTCTGCTATACTATACTATACTTTGCTATACTATACTATATTTTGCTATACTATACTTTGCTATACTAAGCTATGCTATGCTATGCTATACTATACTATACTATACTATACTATACTATACTTTGCTATACTAAGCTATGCTATGCTATGCTATGCTATGCTATGCTATGCTATGCTATGCTATGCTATGCTATACTATACTATACTATACTACTATACTATACTATACTATACTATACTATACTATACTATACTATACTATACTATACTATACTATACTATACTATACTATACTATACTATACTATACTATACTATACTATACTATACTATACTATACTATACTATACTATACTATACTATACTATACTATACTATACTATACTATACTATACTATACTATACTATACTATACTATACTATACTATACTATACTATACTATACTATACTATACTATACTATACTATACTATACTATACTATACTATACTATACTATACTATACTATACTATACTATACTATACTATACTATACTATACTATACTATACTATACTATACTATACTATACTATACTATACTATACTATACTATACTATACTATACTATACTATACTATACTATACTATACTATACTATACTATACTATACTATACTATACTATACTATACTATACTATACTATACTATACTATACTATACTATACTATACTATACTATACTATACTATACTATACTATACTATACTATACTATACTATACTATACTATACTATACTATACTATACTATACTATACTATACTATACTATACTATACTATACTATACTATACTATACTATACTATACTATACTATACTATACTATACTATACTTTACTTTGCTATACTAAGCTATGCTATGCTATGCTATGCTATGCTATGCTATGCTATGCTATGCTATGCTATGCTATGCTATGCTATGCTATGCTATGCTATGCTATGCTATACTATACTATACTAAAATAAACGAAACACGCGAAAGCCCGTTGGTCCAGTTGGTAGTGAACCTACCTTCTGAGCTTGGAGGCGTGGGTTCGATTCCCACCTAGGACAAACAGTTATGTGATGAACGTTTGTGTTTGTCCTATACCTGGTTGTTAATAACTATAATCTATTTAAGTATGTATGAATTATTTAATTAAATTTAATTTAATTTATGAAATTATTAATTAAAAAAAAAAAAAATTTTGTTAATTATTATTATACTTTTTTATTCAACAAAAATTATATTTTACTTAATAATTTTGATTTTTAGTAGTCTTTCTGACTGTCTCTCTCTCTATCTCTCTCTCAGCTTTCTCCGTCTGTCTCTCTCTCTCTTTCTCTCTCCTCACGAAACACTTAGACTCTTATAACTATATTACCGAGCGTACATAATAATAGATGCGTTAGGTAGGGCCTACTCGTATCCATAATTATTAATACCTGTGATTTTTTCATAGTAGCTTTACCTAGTCTGTGCTCTAGGTCATTGGCAACACTTGGTTGCCGCATCATATGGTCGCGTTCGAGCCATAGATTTTTTATGTTATCCATTGTTTGAAAATACAGTAGGTGTTGATATAATCGCACTCGGAAGATAAATCTAGGTGAATAGCAAGCGCGTGCGTCCTTCCCCGTTGGAGCATAGTGCGGTACTGAGGTTGAACGGAGTGTGTTTCGCCATTTAGATACAAAGCGCAACAGAATAAGGTTGAATATCGGACTTGCCGTTTGACCGAATAGTTGCTTAGAACTAAAGGACGTAAGTCTCAAATCGAATATAATTTATTATGAGAGTACTAATTAATCTAGGTAAATTTTGTCTTAGCACTGGAAAACAAACTATATTTTCCTTCGATGAGTATTTATTTTAGATATGTGACTGAAGTTCTATCCAAAAAAAAAACAAAAAAATCAGCAAAAAGGCACCATTTTGAAAAAAATAAAGTATCGAGTAAATATCTTGCTATTATGTTTCTGTCTTAGTGCCGGAAAGAAAATGAATTGAAAAATCACATATATCAATTATTACGTTGATAGGATATTTGGTTTAGTTAGAATATCATGGCAAATTAGCATAAAATTTCGGAGGCCCCCTCTTAACTGTATTGAGATGATGATTTGAGGCAAAACTCAAAAGATTAGATCTACACGTCAAGATAATGCCGATATTGGGATGTTATGATTGATAAACTCATCTCAATTTTTAGTAAACTTATCAGTTATCTTATGTTAGCACGTTTGAGTGAATGATTAGACGGTATATGTGATTTTTTTATATGAAAAAATGGGTGTGAATTTAAAAGTAAAAGTTCCAAAATTTATGAAGTCTGTAAAATATACTTTGGCAGCTGTAAATGGTGTGTTTTTGGTAAGGGATCACTTTTGGACTAATTTGAAATATAAAATAACGTGATTCTATTTATAACCGACTTTAAAAAAGGACGGGGTTCTCAATTCGATTGTATTTTTATGTTTGTTACATCATCCTTACGGACAACTGCTAATAGCGGAACCTAATCCGCTCAGTTGGAAAATCACGCGAACGCAAACCGTATCTGGGCGCGATAAGGTTCACGTTCGCGTGATTTTCCAACTGAGCGGATTAGGTGCCGCAATTAGCTGTTGTCCGTAAGGCCCCAGAGGTCCGTTATTTATAAATTGATTTGGTTTTTATTTGAAATGTAAAATACTATACCTATATTCTGATTGGCCCCATAGAAATTTCATCATAATAGGTACAGTTTGGTTTTCAAATCAAAATAACAGGAAAAAATATGCCATCCAAATAAACGAAATTGCGTATTTACCTACTAATTTTTAGGTCAGTTTTTATATTCCTATTTATGATTATCATTACACTTTTTTTTCATCCCTACGCGTTCATGTTGTCTTTTGCGTAGAGTAACTTTGAGTTCGAAAAAATGTAATGCCACCCAGAATTTTTCACAACCCTGTGCTGTCTTTATTTTTACCCGACTGCCCTAGAAGGAGTATTAGGTATGTTTTTGTATCCAGCTGCGTGTAATTCCAGTTGACTGGCCTCCTCCTTTTTGCTGCCGGTATCACAGTCCTGTTAATATACTCCGAGTACGATGAGCTGATCACGCAGAGGTTCTTCAACATCACAAGCTTCGCCATAGCGACGGGAACGATCATACTCTTCGTGTCTATACTTGGCTTCTATGCGGCTATATCGGAGCACTTTTATTTTGTAGCTGGGGTAAGTCTATGTTAATTTAGGCACGACTAAATTTTCTGTAGAACGCCTAGCTGCTTTAAGCAATCTAGTTTAGGCGATGAAAAAAGTTGCGTGACCGCAAACCGTATCTGGGCGCGTTAAGGTTCACGTTCGCGTGATTTTCCGAACTGCGCTGTTTTAAAAAGACCCCAGGGGTAGTAGGTACCTCTACCAGTCTACCTACCTTAAACGCAATTCAATTTAAGTGACTGCGAAAAGTTACGCGACCTGTAGGTATCTCTGGTAATTCACGTTCACGTAATTTTCCGCATTCACTTATATTAGCTTATGGTACGGGCATTATTTATTATTTCCTCTGCGAGGATTTTGGCGACGCACTCTTGTGCATTTGCCAGTATCAAGTATAAAATTATTATAAATTTTGATGAAATGTCAAACAAGTCAGTCACAGTCAAAGTCAAGCAAAGTAAGTCACGGCCAAGTCAAGTCATGCTCTAGAAAAGTGGTGTATACTTTACAAGAGGCTTCTACTTCTATGGAACTTTGGAAACAACACGAAATTATAATGTTTTTTACACTCGAGCATGTCCACGAACACTTATTAAATAATAATCCACCTATATTACGCATATTCGAAAATACACAAGTAGGAAAATAATACAATGAAACGACATATAAATGCATGAAATTAGTTATTGTACCTATGTTCGCAATGAAAAAATCAAAGACAAGATCAACAAGATCTGACATGAACACAGTTGAACAATTAATCTGAATCTGAACTAGCGACCCGCACCGGCTTCGCACATAAATTACACCCGTGCGAAGCCAGGGTGGGTCTGTAGTAAAAGCCTCCAACTACTCGACAGACGCGACAGACCCTCACCGTAGACGCCCTATATAGAGACATCTTGGGCGACCCGGATGACCCAATCGCCTTCGTCACAGCGGCGGCGCTGGGCTCGCCCGATCCGACTGCTCCTTGCAATAGGAAATATTCAGTTTTTGGTACAGGCGTCGGTTACCAGAGGCACACACACACACAGCGATCCCGCCGGCAGGATCGTAGACCCCCAGGATCTGTTAGAAGATCGGTTAGATTCTCACCAAATAATCAATCAGTTCAACAAACCGCTAGGGCTCCAGGGCCCGCTTCTGGGGTGCCTGGGCAAGTCTGATTCCCACTCCCGGCGACGGCCCAAGCCGAGGTTCGTACTTTCGAGGTCGCTAGTCGCCCAAAACTTAAATCACCAAGTTATGCCGAACGCACTCTGCGTTCGTTAACTAGTCCGGTCAAGCAGTAGAGGCCAACAGTACAAGTCAATATAAAAAAAAACCAGGACGGGTCGCTGGTATTATAATAATTTCACAAACACTTAATAAATAATACACAATTATTAAGACATTCAAGCAGTCAAAAATATACTTGTTTAAAATACTTGTAATTTTAATTGTAGGTAAGTACTTGGTGAGAATAATTTATTAATATTTTTGTGATTTTTTTCAGTACGTAGTACTAATGCTAGTGGTGCTAGTGTTCGAGATCTCTCTGGTGATTGCTGCGTTCGCACTGCAGAATGACGCGGCCTCCGACATCCGGTCCTCGATGCAGGCCAGTCTGCAGCAGTACAGCACCAGGCTCGAAATCGCCAAGCTGTGGGACGATATGCAGATGGAAGTAAGTCGAAACGTTGTCCAGTTTCTTGCTTACTTGTCGTTTATACGATCTATTCCACTTTAATCACCTGGGTGATCATAGGCGACTCCATTCAAATTATTATTTCGGTATCATAGAGAAAATAATTTAAATACAACTAGTTTTTGGTGGTGGTACATAAAAACAACACTAAGTTTTAACTCAATCGGATTCACGAGGCGTGAACGCAATGAACACAAACAGAAGAGAAGTCTTTTTTTTTTATAAATTTTAGGCTTGCGTTTGACCTCCATCACGCCTGATGTTAAGCGATGATGCGGTCTACGTTGGAGCACGCTTGCCTAGAAGGAACCGATTCACTCGTGATTTGAAGACACCCAGATTGTAACCATCGGGGAACACCCATTCAGGCAGCGAATTCCACAGACTAGCAGTTCGCATAATAAATGTGGAATCAAAGCGCTTCGTACGGGTTCTCGGAATATCAACCATAAAGCGGTAGTCTCGAAGCCAAAAGAAGGTAATTGTACTCATCATTATACCCTTACACCCTGTATAAAGCCTTTTGTTAACACCACTACTATCTACTACTGGCACTAGAACTGAGTTTCAAGAGCTCTTGCCAGCTTGTTGTTTAGATGGAACTAAAGTAAAGAACTAATTAACTAGACTGTAAAGCAACCAATAAAAGAAGGGCCGCAGTTTTTAGGCCATCCGAAGGTTTCTGACATAGTCTAAAGTTTGTTGATATTTATAACTATTTTTATTTCCCCAGTTCGAATGCTGCGGCGTGTCGGGCCGGTTCGACTACATCTCGAACCAGATTCCAGTCAGCTGCTGCCACATGGACTACGGAACCATCTCGCCGTTCGAGTGTGTGACCGTTAACGCGCACCCCACTGGCTGCGCCCAGGCGCTGGGAGAGTGGCTCAGCTACAACGCTAATGTCCTCGCGATCTGCGCTCTGGTCGCTACTTGCATCCAGGTAGATAATCCATCATAGAGATAGATAAGCTCTTTATTGCTTTTGTTTCTTCTGCAAACACTGTAACGTAATAGTGCTTTGAGACGTATGGATTTGGTTGACGGACCGCCGTCCAACCAACGGGACAGAAAGAGTGAGAATACCATATTTCCCTCTCTTTCTCTCTCGTTGGTCAGACGGCGGTTGAGGTCAACCAAATCCATACGTCTGTTAG
Organism: Agriopis marginaria; assembly: GCA_932305915.1. Lineage (NCBI taxonomy): Eukaryota > Metazoa > Arthropoda > Insecta > Lepidoptera > Geometridae > Agriopis > Agriopis marginaria. The sequence goes on from OW029919.1 coordinate 3,582,992, forward strand.
CACTATAACGTTAACAATAGATCATCGATACTCCACTATGAAGGACCGAAAAAACTTTTTCTGTGTTTATATACGGTATAAAGTTTATAGAGTTATCGGAGTAAAACAAAACGTGCTGAATCAGCGAAAGCGGATCTAGTCGTAGGTAATCTAAATTTCAATATAATTATATTTGATCGTCTACGAGTGGAACAGGTTACGCGCGCACTTAACGTAGGATCGTCTACGGTCGTAGCTTACCTACGAATGTACAAGATTTTATTCTACTTTACCCTTCGATCAAGAAAATACTTTGGAAAAATAAGGATAGCACCAAAGCTGGCTACGAATGCAGTTAAATCTACTTTGAGCACGTGCGTAGTCTTTCACATTCGTAGCCAATCTCTATCTATGTTGGCTACGAATGTGAAAGAAACGGGTCGATCGTATCGACCGATAAAACATCATCGTGAGTGCAAGCCGGTGTTATAATAATCTATAATATAAAAGAAAGTCGTGTTAGTTACACTATTTATAACTCAAGAACAGCTGAACCGATTTGGCTGATAATTGGTGGGGAGGTAGCTTAGAACCAGGAGACGGACTACTAGGAGGAAGCTACTTTTCATCAGCATCATCACCATTTTTCATCACTACGCGAGTGAAACCGTGGGGCGCAGCTAGTAATTTTTAATGAATCCATTTACAATGAAGTAATCCTATGTTGATTATGCACTTAGCCTTTCTTATTCGTAGCCAATCTTATGTTGATTAAGCGCGTAGCCTTTCACATTCGTAGCCAATCTTATGTTGACTAAGCGCGTAGCCTTTCACATTCGTAGCCAATCTTATGTTCATTAAGCGCGTAGCCTTTCTTATTCGTAGCCAATCTTATGTTGATTAAGCGCGTAGCCTTTCACATTCGTAGCCAATCTTATGTTGACTAAGCGCGTAGCCTTTCACATTCGTAGCCAATCTTATGTTCATTAAGCGCGTAGCCTTTCTTATTCGTAGCCAATCTTATGTTCATTAAGCGCGTAGCCTTTCTTATTCGTAGCCAATCTTATGTTGATTAAGCGCGTAGCCTTTTACATTCGTAGCCAATCCTATGTTGAATAAGCGCGTAGCCTTTCACATTCGTAGCCAATCTTATGTTGAATAAGCGCGTAGCCTTTCACATTCGTAGCCAATCCTATGTTGAGTACCTACGCGCGTTGGCTTTTACATTTGGAGCTGATACTATACCTTGATTTTGACGCGTTTTTAGTAGATCTTATCAATTATTAGATTTATTACAAAGAGAAAATACAGTTGAGCCTTTGTAACCTTTATTGAAGTTGTTTATACATATTTTTAGGTCATACTTGCGGCAATGGGCGGCTGGTTGGCGTGGAGATCGAAATTTGAAGAAGTAGAACTGGAATCATAAGCATACACAGCGTTATAGTTATAACTAACCCAATAAAACAATCTTTCAACCTTAGAAATAGAATAACAGCTTCTTTCAATGCAAATTTGAGGCGTGTGTCCACTTGCCTGCATCGTACCCATCAGACAGACCAGATCGCCAAATTTTAAATTTACTACTTACTAATCTGTGCGATTTATCACAGCTTTACTAAGCTGTAGAGAAGTTCGTATGAATTCGCCGGAATCCGTTCCGTTCGATCCGTACGACATCTGGATAAATCTGATAACAACAAAACTTCACGAAATTTCCCACGTGTTTTCTAAGAAAATAAGTAATGTAAATGATTTATATACATAATATATAACTTTGTATAAAACGCTGTAACCAATTATAATTAAACAATAATAAAATTGATATGACATGTGTTTTCTTTTGGGGTGAAAAGGGATGAATGGAAACGACGCGCGTTGTGAATAGATACTAAACTAAACTTGTTATCGTATACAATTCCCAAGACCTTCGAATTATAAAATGTTGGTACTTAGTAGGGTTTGATAGTGTTGTTATTTTGGTAGAGTATTTCATTAGATCCACGTGGTATTTTATTAGATCCGCGTGGTAATAATAATAAATTAACGCAGGGGCGGCTTTATGGCGAGCCGTCGGTGAGTGGCGACACCGCGTACCCCGATTCCATGGGTCTAAAACCCCGGAGACCCTGACCCCTGGCTTGCCTTAACTTAAATATAAGTATATATAAAAGGATATTATATTAGGAAGGAAAACAAGATTTAGTGTGTCCTTAAACTACCTAAATATTTCAGCTAGATTAAAACATTGTCAAAGGATTAATAAATGATTTGAATCAATTGTGCGCCGTATTTATTTTATTTATTAGATTTTTTTATAGAATAAGAGGCAAACAAGCTTTGGGCCACCTGATGGTAAGTGGTCACCGCTGCCTATAGACACCTACAATACCCGGGGCATTGTCAGTGCGCTGTCTACCTTTGAGGACTCTATTCACCCTTTGTTTGTTTCATCCACAGAAAAGAGAAGTAAATAGAACGGAAATGAGAAGGAAAATCTGTCACCAGGTATTATACAGAGGTTTGCTTGAACATTCTCATTTATGTCAATGCATCGAACTCCGCATCCAAAGAACTTGGAACTTACCTTTTTGGGTTACGTCTCAAAGTTCTTTGTCCGCAACACAGCTGCTAACTGATTTCAAATAACTGACGTTTCGTTAATATGGGTGCAACGTGGGTGCAACTGTGGTGCAACTGGCTACAAAAAAAAAACCTACAAAAATGCCTTGACAGCCGTTCTAATTTAAACAATTATTTTTTTCTTTTCTGTGGTTTCATCAAAACTCGCGTGAGGATTCATTATAAATTATTATAACACCGGATTGCACTCAAGTTTATGTTATATTAATGCCCGTGCCGGTGTTGTAATAATTTAATAATTTATTTATTATATAGTTTTAAATAAACGTATTAATAAAGGTAATGTGTCGGGATAATATGGCAAAGTGGGGTTATATAAAGGGCTCTGGCACCGAATGTCTTTGTGGTGTGAACCCTCAGACAATGACACACTTGATGGAGTGTGCAGCGTGTCTTACAACCTGCACACTAGACGACCTGAATGAAGCCACGGAGAGTGCCATTGGGATGGCAAAGTTTTGGTCTAGAAACTTGACTGTATTTTGCGGAACATCGATTCGAAAGAAGATGAATAAAGGTAATATGTGAAATGATAAATGTGGTGCCTGGTTTATGTCGAGATCGAAATTAGAAGATTTGATCTTGGGAAACTGTCACAATAACATAAAAAAAATATATAAAAAAAAACTGAATCTTCAAACGGCTGGACAGTTTTTTTAAAAATTATCTAAGAACACTATCGAATATCGATCAAGTCAAGGTGACTTCAAACAATATTTTTTTATCAAAACCGGTCCACCGGTCCGGACCGGTTTGCGTGCTATGATGCCACAGATAGATACAAAAGTATACGTAGAACTAATAACACCATCATCTTTCATCATCATCATTTCAGCCATAGGACACTGCTGCCATAGTTCACTGCTGGACATAGGCCTCCCCCATCGATCTCCAAAAGGGCCGATTGGAAGCGGCCTGCATCCAGCGTTTCCCTGCGGTCTCTTTGAGATGGTCTGTCCATCTCGTGGGTGGACGTCCTACGCTGCGCTTACCAGTCCGTGGTCTCCATTCGAGAACCTTTCGGCCCCATCGGCCATCTGTTCTGCGGGATATGTGCCTTGCCCACTGCCACTTCAACTTGCTAATTCGGTGGGCTATGTCGGTGACTTGTTCGTCTACGGATCTCCTCATTTCTGCTTCTATCTTGTAGAAAAACCCCGAGCATAGCCCTCTCCCATAGCTCGTTGTGCGACTTTGAGCTTGCTTATGAGGCCCATAGTTGCGTGGAGCAATACTTCGTAGTAGCTTTACTTAGTCTGTGGCTTGGAGGGTTAAATTGTAATACCGTGTACAGACGGAAACGATCAAAGTTCATAGTTTTATTGGAAAAAAGCTAAATAAATACTTTTTTTACATACCTACTTCCAACGACCTACTTCACTGTAAGTAGGTAAGTATATCGCCTATCAGACAAAGATGATTAGAATTTACGGTTTCATTCAGCTTTTTACAATCTGCAACTTAAGTTTTTTTTTAGGCTAATGTTTGACCGCGATCTCGCCTGATGCAAAGCGACGATGTGACCGAAGATGGAGCACGTTTGCCTAGTAATAAACTATTTACCCTAGACATTTCAAGCTTGTAATGTTGCGGAAACAAACAGAGGCAAGGCGTTCCATTGCTTTCCCGTTCTAATTAAGAAAGAGGAGGCAAAACGCTTGGTGCGAATAAATGTAATTTCAAAGATGTAAAGGTGACGCTTTGCCGTTCGTCTGGACGTCCGGTAATGAAAATTTGTACCTAGTAGATATAGTCAAATAATTATTATTTGAAATAATTATTTTTTCTACTAGTTTTGAGAAATAAAAAATGTTTGAGATAAAAAAACTTCACACAAACATTCTGATTTATGATATTATGGTTATATAGTTACTTTTCAGCTATACCTGAGTTATCATCAAAGTTAAGGAGTAGTTATTTAGTATGGTAGATGCAGTTACGGAGTACTATTATTTATTCTGGGGCGTAGGGCTGAGGTGAGATAAAAACGAACTCTTGTAATATTAGCGAGAGGAAAACGGATTTATTATTATTATTTTTTGTGCGTGAGATGAAAAAGTGAGATAACAACGGACGAACCCAAAATTTACTTACACGCTGTACCTACTAGCGCCTATAGGTGAGTGTACGATGGCCATAGTCAAATTACAACAACAATGTCCAACAATGTTTAACAATGTCGTCAAGACTTGACGACATTGTTAGACTTGGACTTAGTTAAACCTAAGTATAAATAATATTAGCTGCAAAGAATAACATTTTCATGCTCTAAAAATCATTTTATAAAAACTAATTTTGTATGATAATTAAGAAACCTACTAGGAAATTTAGTTTGTACTAGCTGAATGAGTAGTTTCAGTGTTTTCAGGCCACCTGAAGGCCTCCAACAGTTTTTTACACGATATGGACTGACAGTCGTTAAGTTATAAGTATAATTAAAAACTTAGTAGAAACCTACTAGTATTATCTATGGCATGACCTAGCATACTCGCTACTGCTAATTACACTGAATAACGCTGTTTTTATCATTCTTAATGGTAATTAAACACTGAATAACGCTGTTTTTTATCATTCCCATACACTGCCTTGAAAAGTAACTGCAACAGCTGCACTCTAGCGGTTAAAATTATCAGCTCAAATGCCATAGCGCCCGGTATTTTAGGGCACTCGATAGTTATTCAGGGACCGCCTCTATATCTCGCGCGTCCACAATCAGATAAACGTACGATAAACTATATCCTACTGCATATGACTAATATAAAACAAAGAGCATTTATACAACAGCGGTACAAGTGTGACGCTCGCGTGCTGAAAGAACCAAGATAAATTCGTTTGTTTTCCTTATCAAGATTACGAACGCGATAAAGTATTGGAAACCTTGCTGAAACTTCAGGCGGGACTTGTCACGCGCGCACGCATTTAAATATAAATGAAATAGAAAAAAATTAAAATGTTTGAGAAATTGTTAACCACGGTCAAATACAGTTTAGTGACTGTTAATTTTCTGTTCGTGGTGAGTATATGTGCAGTGGATTCAGTTTGGTTTGTCCCTTATGTTGTAATAGTGCATAGAATGTTTTCATGTGATCCGTGTGTTACAGATTACGGGTGTTATAGTATTGTCTGTGGGCATCTCTGTGCAGTCGGCGTACAACGCGTACCATGAGTTCCTATCGGATAGGTTCTTTTCCCTGCCAGCGTTTTGTATTGCTACTGGTGTCATCATATTCTTGATCGCGGCCATTGGATTCTACGGCGCGTTTACGGAAAATTATCTCATGAACATGGCGGTGAGTGTCAATATTGACTTTTATCTACAGTGCATAACTTTTTTTTTGGGTTTCTTGTGGACCTTCACGGATTTCGGGGTCCGTGCCGTTTTACAACTTATACAATTTATTTTGTCAACTATTGCTAATATTTGAATTGAGTATTGGAAAGCTTGTGCTTTCAAATAAGTTGATACCTCAGATCAGAGAAACAAGGTCGATATGTCTTAGTGTAATTATCGTTCGTGTACAAATGTGACCATGTTTCTCCCACCTTTTTCACTATTACAAATGTAAAAACTGTAAGTACGGCACTTTTACAAATTTTATCTAGCACACTTATAAACTATTACATACTTATAATATATTACAGTATTACAAAATTCTATACTATTCGTGCAATTTTTTTTTGGCCTAAGTAGCGCCAGCGTTATAAATATTATATTAACGTACCTACACCTGATATCATTATCAACGGTGATAATGAAGCCGAATACATATATCTAACATAGATTGTGCATAATTTATTTCAAGGAAAGCACGCTTTTTAAAAACAAACATCTATTAGCTATACCAAAGTGTTATCAGTTAAAATTACAATTAAAGATTCTGTCATCTTTGTCGTTGATTAGGTAAGCCACAGCGAAAATCACAAAAAATAATGGCGCGAATATTTACACAAGTTAAATCCATTGTAATGCCACTACACAGTTTTAAAAACGACGCCACAATGAAAAAGCAAATGGCAAACACACAAACTAATAATAAAATGATGTAACCTACTCCCAGGGTATTCTATTTTCAAAAACAGTAATTGTATTTTTTTAATAATTTCATTACAAATGGCCAGTTCCATAAACATTCAGTATACACCACGTATGAGTAAATAAATTTATCGATCTATGCGACTCGTTTACACTCTAAAGTAACCGACATCGAGGCAGTCCTGGATTTGTCAATAGGCCGTATAGGCCGCGGCCTAGGGGCGGCAGCGACCAAGGGGCGGCCGATTTCAGATGATAAAAGTCAAACAAGTTCACTGGTTTTCTCATGTACCTTCATGGTCGTATTTTGGAATGGTATTTTGGAAAGGATAAATAAAGTGAGTGAGATTCAGGGCTCATCTCTTGATGTATTAAGGGTATCTGATCTCTAGTAGAGTTCACAATAGCAGAGCGAGAGAATTATGAGCGCACTTAAGCAATATCAAGGTGAAATAAAGAGGCAACCTAAAAGAATATTTTTTTTCGGATGAAACATCGAATGAAGAACCTAAAATACCCTCCGGCTCCAGATATTATTTCAGAGTGAACACCTTTTTGGTCATCCTTGATAGACTGAGGGCTGAAATACAGAGAAGGCATAATGCTTACTTAAACTTTAAATATATTTTTTTCATTTTTAACTAAATATGCCTGAACTTTCAACACAAAGAGTTACATAAAAAGCCCAGTCTCTTGTGAAATACGATACCAATCAATTTAGAGGACGATTTGGTTCAAGAATGTGTGCATTTTCACAGTCACATTTCCTCTAATAAAACTGGAGAATGTGCAGTGAAGCCTCGATCAAACTCGCTAATCAGTCTCTCAACGTTTTTGAGAAATGAATCTCTATATAATGTTTACCCAAACTTGGATATAACTCTCCGCATCGCACTTTCCACTCCGGCTACAAATTGTTCTGGGGAAAGGAGTTTTTCCTGTTTAAAACGCGTGAAAAATTACCAAAGGTCTTCATTGTCTCACGAAAAAATTAATGCATTAGCTCTTCTCTACATAGAAGCAGAGATAATGAACACCATAAACTATGATGATATTATAGAAGATTTTGCTATTAAAGTCTCGGAAAAAATAGTAATTCTTGTTTCTTTTTTACGCTCTTCTCAATGGCTTCAGTCGTTTATTTAAGTTTAGTGCCTTCCTTACTACAAATCGAAAATTATTATTTTACAAAAGTTAAATGGGGCGGCGTAAATAAAGCGGCCTACCCTCATAAAAAATATAAATCCGGCACTGCATCGAGGGGTGTACTATTCTAAACTAATACATATTTAATGAACAGTTCCGCTATCCATCTTCTGGCTTCATCAACAGATCAGTTTGATGGTGCTAAATTAATGTATTAACATCCGGAGACCGGATTCTACATGTCACAAAGTTTCAAATTGATTCACAAATTAGAAAAGTCACGCCCCACAAAAATTCATAAAATTTTCCTTTCCATGAAGATTTGGAAACTATGGCAAGTCACTACATCATGTCAAATACCTACACTCGTGCACGTTATCGATCATTTAATGATTAACAATCCACTATTACACACGAACACTCGAAAAACACAAGCATTGAAAAGTCAAGTATTATGCGATAGAATTATACAAAAAATACTCGTACACGCTCACAAATATACATACAAACACCAATCTGTTCCTGTAGACTTCGCTTCGCTCGGCCAACTAAAAGATACACAGATAATTTCAGTGCTGTTGATTTTAGTTTAGAATATAAATTCATACCTATTTGGCAAGAAACAATAGAAGTTTAGTTTATTTGATCTGGCCTGGGGATTTTTAATTTCCCCTACCAGAGTCAACTCAACCCGGCCATGAAGCATTGTAGATTGTAGAAGCAGTAGCCAAAGTTGCACACTTTGGCTACTGTTGCTGGCATGAACAGCTTCGGTGTCGAAGATGCCGATGAATCTTAGTCATTATTATATGGTTGATTATTCCTTTAGTTCCGTTGGTTGGGTGATTCCGTTGATTCAGGCGATATGGCGGCCAAGCGCAAGCCTATCTATTATAAAAAAAGTTTATTTTTGGTTTAACGTGACCGACTACTACGTGCGTTTTGATTAAAAATCATTAATCATTATCAGTCTATCATGTGTTCACTGCTGGGACACAGGCCTTCTCTCAGACAGAGAAAATGGGCCTAATCCATCATGCTGGCCCAGTGCATTTTGGTGAATGTCATACCGGAACATACCAGTTTCCTTAAGATGTTTTCCTTCACCGTTGTTGAGCAATGGCATCGAAACTGCACAATGAGTCATTTGTACAGGGCCGAGGATCGAACCGGGTGCCGTCAGATTAAGAGAGATAAAGCGCACATGCTACCGCCCGGCCCATTTAACACCAACCTTAAAAATCATTGACTTGTAAATAATATAGACATCTGTTATCTAGTCTACCTATGCCTACCTGGACACTACAGTGTTCGAAATGTCAGTAATTAAAGTAATGTAAAAATACACGCGATAATAGGCCTGATTATGACTAATATTTTTTTATTACGTCATAAGAAAGCTGATCATAAATAGAGCACATCAACGAAAACAAAATTAAAATTAGTTCAAAAATAAATAAGATATAAGCATTTTAATTTCATGCTAGACAGAGAGCTCACTATACTCAGCCGTGACGTCACGCCTCAGGCGCGCCATACAAATGCTATACTAACACACGCTTTGCGTGAAAGGGATAGAGCATCCCCTCTCTATCCCCACCTAAAACTTCAAACACTCATATCTCAGAGATTTATCAGCCAATTTAAGTTATTTTTTCATTTTGTGTACCTAATGTATTTAGTTGTATTCATCGCTAAGCCGGTTATTTGCAATAAATTAAACATTAAGACACATACCTATTATATTCCATTAAAAGTGTTAAATTTCAATGTTTAATGTTTCAGTTCGCAGGAGCCATGGTCCTCATGCTAATATTTCAAGTGTCCGCGTGCATCGCTGGTTTTGCACTTCGCGGCAACACAGTAGCTTTAGTTCAGCACCAACTGACCTCTACCATGGAACTCTATGGACCTGACAAGAACTTAGCGGTCACGAAACTATGGGACGAAGTGCAGGAAGATGTGAGTAAATACACATCAAATTCACATCATCAGCCAGTAAACTGCTGAACATAGGCCTCCCTCTTAGAGAACAGTGTTGCCATAATCCCTAGCCACCTGCCATGCGTGGGGATCGCAGTAAGTTCACCTTGCAATAACAGCACGCTGTTGCCCATCCTACGGTGGTTCTGCAATGGTCGCAGTTTTAGGAGATACCTGCGGACTACTAGAGCGGGCACGAAAAATCGACACCGATTTATGGTTGATATTCCGAAAACCCGTACGAAGCGCTTTGATTCCACATTTATTGTGCGAAATGCTAGTCTGTGCAATGCGCTGCCTGAATGGGTGTTCCCCGATGGTTACAACCTGGATGTCTTCAAATCACGAGTGAATCGGTTTCTTCTAGGCAAGCGTGCTCCAACGTAGACCGCATCATCGTTTAACATCAGGCGTGATGGTGGTCAAACGCAAGCCTATTATTTATTTTAAAAAAAAACCTGGGTCTGTAAGTAACTGGGAGTTACCAACACTCAAACGGGTCCATTATACCTACTTATCTTTATGAACAACTTTTACTATGGGACAAACCCTGAAATCTCGAAAAAATATGAACTGTTTCATACATTGGATCCATACATTAGACCATTAGACATTGAATGTCAATGACCGCGTTCTATGGAACAACATTTTTTTACGATATCAGAGATGCTACTGTAATAAAAGTTATTCATAGTGATGATGGGTACTATGGACAGCTTATTGGACACCTTTTCGGCTTAGTACAGTCTATATGCGAAATCCTGTAAATTGAAAGAATACGCTTCTACCAAAATTTTACTTTATAAGGCACTAGCGGTCCGCCCCAGCTTCGCACGGGTATAGATTATAGCCTATGTCACCCGGGGATAGTGTAGCTTCCCGTCAGTGAAAGAAATTTTCAAATCGGTTCAGTAGTTTCGGAGCCTATTCAATGCAAACAAACAATCAAATCTTTCCTCTTTATAATATTACTAGAGGTCTGCCCCAGCTTCGCACGGGTATAGATTATAGCCTATGTCACCCGGGTATAGTGTAGCATCCCAACAGTGAAAGAATTTTTCAAATCGGCTCAGTAGTTTCGGAGCCTATTCAATGCAAACAAACAATCAAATCTTTCCTCTTTATAATATTACTAGAGGTCTGCCCCAGCTTCGCACGGGTATAGATTATAGCCTATGTCACCCGGGTATAGTGTAGCATCCCAACAGTGAAAGAATTTTTCAAATCGGTTCAGTAGTTTCGGAGCCTATTCAATGCAAACAAACAAACAAACAATCAAATCTTTCCTCTTTATAATATTAGTATAGATCAACCGTTCACGATGAAAAAATAATAATGAGAAAGTAAAGCAAATACAATGAGATGATGAGAATTAAGTCCAGAAGAGGTTGTTCCGCAAGGAGTCCACAATCGTATCTACATATATTATATATAATTATAGTAAGGAGGTTCATTTCTTTAGCAGTAGGTAGGTAACATAAACATTCGTCAAAATATGTTCTTCAAATAAACGACACGTTAAATACCACGTTAGAGAAAACAACTATGAAATGCTCATTTCTAAAACACTTTCAGTTTGAATGCTGTGGCGTTACGAACGCCAGTAACTGGCTGGTCCCACTGGCGACGCAAGAAACCGAGGGGCTGCCTGTGACCTGCTGCCCTCACATCTACGGGACCGTGGCGACCTTCACCTGCAACGTGACCATGTCGTATCCAACAGGATGTGCTGAGGCGTTTGGAGACTTCGTGAGCTCACATGCGGGGTCTATTGGAATCGCTGGAGTGTTCCTTATTTTAATGCAGGTTAGTATATTAGTTCGGGAAATTGCGTGACATCTTCTCGTCCAAGTTACCACAGTGCCTCAAGACGAGGGTCTTTGACCAGTGTGTGTTGCCAGTGATGACATATGGTGCTGGTCATGGTACTGAGACATGGCCCTTAACTGTTGGCCTTTTGGAAAAACTCAGACTCACTCAGCGGACAATGGAGAGAGCTATGCTCGGAGTTTCTTTGCGCGATAAAATGCGAAACGTGGATATTCGCCAAAGAACCAGAGTCACCGACATAGCTGTTAAAATTTGCAAGTTGAAGTGGCAATGGGCATGCCACATCACTCGAAGAACCGATAACCGATGGGGAAGAAAGGTTCTTGAGTGGAGACCACGAACCGGAAGACGCAGCGTAGGGAAGCCTCCCACTAGATGGACCGACGACATTGTGAGAGTCGCGGGCATCCAGTGGATGCAAAAGGCAGGCTGTCGTTCAGTGTGGAGGTTAAAGGGGGAGGCCTATGTTCAGCAGTGGACGTCTTCTGGCTGGTGATGATGTCCACACCCCACGGTTTCATCACAATGTTTTGCCGCCAGGGGGGTTAGACAAGACTCACTTTCTGTTAGCGTTAACGCCTGCGGAAAGATGAAATTGTATGAAAATGACATTAGCTCGAGAGAACATCTCTCAAGCTAATGTCATTGTCAATGTTATTTTCATACAATTTCATCTTTCCGCAGGCGTTAACGCTAACAGAAAGTGGGTCTTGTCAAACCCCCCCAGATTGTAAATCGCATGCCACTATCAATCATTATTTATCGCACATACTACCTTTCGGCCACCATCACGCATTATTTAATCTTAGTTCAACATAATTAATAATTGAATGTTTGACTCGACAAATAGTTACAAAATATAATAAAAGTAAGGGAAGAAAAATATATGAAAATATTTCAATATCTTCTTTTTGTTCAGTTATTAGGCCGTTGCGTGGTCGTTGCTGTTTTTATCAGTTCTTATCTACAGATGATACTGGGTAAAAACAGTAGACCCAGTCATCGATACCTCCGGGACTGATACTCAGATCCTATAATTATGAGTCATTCTTTAATTATACTTCGATAATTTTGTGAGTAAAGTGGTGGAGACTATACTCTCCACCACTTTACTTGGGCATGACTTGGACTTGACCGTGTTTTACTTTGCATGATTTGTTTAATGATACTATGGGACCTTTTTAAAATAAACACCTAAACCTACAAGCTACACCTAAATTTTTAGCTAATATTTTTTTCGCGATTTCAGGGCTGGTCCCATAGTAAAAGTTGTTCATAATGAACATATATGTACAATTACCTTCTTTTGGCTTCGAGAGTGTTTCCCTTACACCCCGTATACTAAGAATTGAAAATATTTATATACTATAGATTCATACTATTAGCATCTATTAGACACTAATGCACAAGAAAACGAAGTTACAAAATGTTTTACACAGTTAACGTGCAGTTTGTAATCAGCGAGAATGTAAAAGCCCCACGCAAGCCGGTCTCATCCGTCATTAATAAACTTTTTTTTTTTCAATTTCAGGCTTTAGCCGTAGCAGGAGCACTGTGGATGGCGAAGATTTCAAGAGAAGAGCACGGGGCGTATCCATGAATTTGATTAGAAACAATTAGAATCTATCTCTGAACATCGGTGATCCGAAGATAAATTACCGTAATCGTATATTCGCTACTTCCTTGACTTCCATCAAGATCTGTCAGCAGTTTAATTGTAAAAATGTCACAAATACTGCTTGCCTTAAGAGGCCAATCGTAGTTTGACTTATTCCTATACTAGCACTAGTCATACTAATATTATAAATGCGAAAGTGTGTTTGTTTGTTGGTTTGTTTGTTCCTCTTTCACGCTGCAACGGAACAACGGATCGGCCTGATTTTTTGCATGGGTATAGTTCAAGAGCCATAGAGTGACATAGACTACTTTTCATCATCATCATCACCGTCACCATTTTTCATCACTACGCGGGTGAAACCGCGGGGCGTAGCTACTATAGGAATAAGTCAAACTACGATTTCATCCGCGTGGAAAAAATAAGAAGCTATTTTTTAAGCTCTTTCCTCAAGAGCCGTTTGTTTTCCGGGACAAAAATTGTCTTGTATCACTCTCCGGCCCTTCAACTATCTCTATGTAAAAGTTCACATCGATCACGTTTTGTTGCTGCGTGAAAGACGAACAAAGAAGCACGTTTTCGCATTAATATAATTAGTAAAGATGTAAATGTAAACTAATCTAACTTCAACCTAGTCTTTAACCGACTTAAAAAGAAAGGGGTTCTTATCTCGATCCGTATTTTAATCATTTTAGGCAGAATTGAAATAAACATTGTCCAAATTAATTACTGATTATCGGGTCTGCGTATCTTTGATAGCTCAAAACTTTTAGGACTTCAATACGGGCCCTCTGTGATTCTCGTCGATCGGTTAGCAAAGCTTAGTCGAAAATTTCGTAGTTGCGTTAATAGTTATCAATGTAACCACAGAAATATTTAACGGTTGTCAAGGCATTTTTGTAAGAAATTTGTTGTAGCCAGTTGCACCAATATAAACGAAAAGTCACTCATTCGAAATCAGTTCACAACTGTGATGCGGAGTTGGACACGTTGATCTAAATAAGAATGTTCAATCAAGGTTCACTCATAATGCCTGGTAACAGATTTTCCTTCTCATTTCCGTTCTATTTACTTCTCTTTTCTGTGAATGTAGATCTAATCAACACCAACCAGCCACCTAATTCAAAATTTCCGTGACAACGTTATATCAACTATTTTTGACAGTACCTATTGCATATAGTAGGTACCTATTGCATAGTACGGATTATCAAATCCGTATTACCAAAAATTGGGAATAATAGCTAAAACTAAGTATTAAATGTGAGACTTAATAGATCGTGCAACGTAAACGTAACAGTTTTTAGAGAAGCAAGTAACCGTACTACAACGCGGGGTGGGGTTTATGTGAATGGATCTAAAAAGTCATGAACCCTATTCATGAACGTGAAGTAAAAGTTACCTATAACCTCGGAATTATTGCTCAGTCTTTTGGCTTTTCAAGAACAACATTTTATAGAGAGAAAATTAAATACACTTATTAACTGTTCCATGGCTACACGCGTTTATTAAGTGTTATTTGGTTAATATTTTTAAACATAGTTACCCAAATTGTTTCGTGTATTGTTGAAATTTGTTGAGAATATTGTTGGTTTTAATAATTTCATTGTACGTTTATTTTTCCAAATTTCGTTATCTTTGTGATCTTAAGAATTAAATCCCAATGTTCAATGTTATTTGATAAGATAAATTATTTAATTGATAAAGTATGATAAGAACTAATGCGATGTTTATTTATAGCTGTATTTTGGGGGTGTGATGTAGAATGTCCAAACATGGTACTGTGTAAAAGTAAGTGAATTCAGAGCTGATCTGATTCCTAAATTGATCCCTTCTTTGGCTATCTTTCCAAATAGGTTGGTTAAACTATGCCACTATGTTTTCTCTTCAAGCCCAAAATCTTTGTTAGTTTTTTTTTTTAAATCTCAATTTCGAACGAATTTGAGTTAGTTATTCGCGATTTTTGTTGTAACGGATTTTGATATCTTTAACAATGCTGTCAAAATGCGTTGTTTAACATAGTTACAAAAATTCTAAATATTAAAAAACCTTGGTTTTAAAACAGGTAGGGTTGTATTTTATGAGGTAATACGAAGTCAGCTTTAGTGCGATGTTCAATTTTAAACCGACTTCAAAAATGAAAGGGTTCTCAATCAGAAAAAAAATATGTTATATTAATGTTTGTAATTTTTCAAATCAATTTTTTTATGCCTTTGATGGCAAACAAGCAGACGGGCTGCCTGATGGTAAGCAGTCACCGTCGCCAATGGATACTTGTAACACCAGAGGCATCACAAATACGTTGCCGGCCGTTTAGAACTCGATTTAGGACTCTTTTTTGGTTTGGTTATTAAATCAAAATAACTGGAAAATAATTGTCATCCAAGTAAACGAAAATGCGTAATTTTGAAGTCGGTTTTTTTATTGATACCTAATCCTTACTAATATTATAAAAGCGAAAGTAACTCGTGTCTCTCTGTCTGAACTAAACCGCTAAGCCGATCTTAACGAATTTTGGCAGGATGATAGTGTACATCATTTGGACGGACTTATTCTCCCAGAAAATGCGGGAAAATTGGAAAATCGCGGGTAGCATCGCGGGATTCAGCTAGTTCAATATAAAATTAATTACTTCGGTAGAACTGTTGTTAGCTATACTAATATTATAAAGAGGAAAGATTTGATTGTTTGTTTGTTTGTTTGTTTGTTTGCATTGAATAGGCTCCGAAACTACTGAACCGATTTGAAAAATTCTTTCACTGACGGGAAGCTACACTATCCCCGGGTGACATAGGCTATAATCTATACCCGTGCGAAGCTGGGGCGGACCGCTAGTTTTGTTATAAGTTGCTTTTGTTTGTTGGGTATCGACGTCGTCGAAGCTGGTGGATATGTATAGGAATGAGTTTGTTTACCTTATTTGCCCATTATAAACTAAGTATTATTTTTAAGGTCTTACTCGTGCATTACAACGTTTTTGAATTAAAAAAAAATTTGTGAGAATAAAATAAATATGGGCATTAATTATCTAACAACATAAAACATAAAATATTTTTTATGTTGATATGTCTTATTTTGGCGGAGGAGATAGAGAAAAACTATTTCTTCAAGTTTCTATCTGCTTCGCCAACCTATAAAGTATCAACACGAAGAATGCTACATACTATTTGCAATGTTATTCTAAAGATAATGTCCAATCAGTTTTTTTTTATATTCAAATTCGGACGTAGCGTGAACCAAAACGATTGACTTTTGTTGGCGTTGGATCTTAGCTCAGATCAGAAAAACAAAAGAGATATGGTAAGGGTGCGCGGGGGGTCGAACGCGTCACGCTTAAATCAGGGTTGATTCCTTAGAACTCACTCTATAGACGAACTTCCCGCTCTATTTTTTTGAATGATTATTGGTTCATTGGTGCTTGCAAGGTATCTCACGTGAAAAATCAGTAAGTGCGCTTCAGCCAATATACAATGAATGGACGGGCCCAGCAGAAACGCATTTTTGAAGATTACAAAATGAGCTCCGGCGCCCACTTCTTTTCAGTCGGTCTCAGCCGCAGGAAGTGCGACACATGACTTTTGTTACATGATTACGAAACATCTGACAAAATTCCGCCTTCGTGTGCTTTCCCGAAGTGTAGCAACACAACAAAAAACAGCTATCTAGTTTTTGTAACAAATGTACTGTACATGGTTATAATTAGGTGTTGAAGTATATCTCCGACAGCTTTGACTCGTTTTTACTGAGCAAGTTCAATGGTTATGGCCCGTCCATTCACTTTATTTTGGTCGAAGTAAGTGCGCCGTATTTACATTTTTCCGGGTTTTTAAGTGGTTATAAAGTATAGTGAAAAAAAAACTGAAACACGGAGACATTTCAACACGAACGATAGTTGTGCTAAGGCATATAGGTACTGACAGACGTGCTCAAAAAAAGCATGCTAATAAGCTTGCTTAAAATTAGCATGCTCTGCAAACTGTTCACATTTGCCAGAAATAAGCATGCTTGTTTTAAAACATACTCCTAAATAGGCATGCTCAAAGCAAGAGCAAACATGTTCAGACGTGCTCGGATCACGCCCCCCCCCCCCCCCTACCCGCGCCTCAGGTAGCATGCTCGAAAATCAAACGTCGTTTGATTTTTGAGCACGCTCTAAATAAGCATGCTCATTACATTACACACGTGCTACTAATGAGCACTTGCTCAATAAAAGCATGCTTTTGTGCTAGTAATGAGCACGTCTGTCCGTACCTTTACTCCCTTGTTTGTCTGAAGATCTTAGGTACATTCATTGGCATTTTTGACATTACTTTCAGTGGGTAAGTAACATTTAGAGTAGAGCTCATGCTCTATGATAGGTATATTTGTAGTAGATATAGACTTAGTTACCTATAACTTTTAGTTCCTCTGGTCTTTACATGTATATATAATCTTTGTTTTTGACTTTTCGTCTTTTGTTTGTGAAATAAAAAACACTGAAATATTGTGCTGGATTTTGTGTTCCCCAAAAACTACAATCTACAATCTTCCGTGATTTGAAGGCAGTACCTTCAAACCACGGAAAGAAGACGGACTTGGGCCTCTCTTTTGGGAAATAACATTTAAAAAAGTACTCTGTACGCCGTACGCCGTCTGTGATACGTTTCGAAAACGTTTTTTTATTTATTTCTTGTTTCCACGGATACCGGTATCAGCGGATAAAATGAAAATTAATTTTTTAGGTAACTTTTTTTTTAATGCCATAGGTGGAATTCAAGCAGGCGGGCTGCCTGATGGTAAGCAGTTACCGTCGCATATGGATACTTGTAACACCAGAGGCATTACAAATACGTTGCCGACCCTTTAGGTGGATACAACTCGCCGGGATCCGTGGCTAATCAAATCGATACCGGGATCCGTGGATACAAACCCAAAGATTTAGATAAGGTTACACAAGAAAGAAGGACCCAGGTATGTCCTAAAACTGCGACCAGAACCACTGGAGGATGGGCAGCAGCGTCCTGTTAGTACACAGTGAATGTACTGCGATCTCCAAGCCGCCTGCCAAGCGTGGGGATTATGGCAACACCCCTCTCTAAGAGGGAGGCCTTGTTCAGCAGTGGACATTTAATGTCTGATGATGTGACACAAGAAATTGGGTGATAACATTTAGGTATGCGTAGGGCTGCCATCACCCAAATCGCTGACGCCGGACAAAATTTTCAAAACTCCGGACATTTGCGCTCAATGCTGGCCACAGACACAGGCAGTGTTAGCAAGAACAAACGCGCGCGAACTGACTTTCGCTTGAACTTTCCCTGACAATCTCTGACTGCTTTTTGCTTTCCTGACTTTTCCTGATTTACAAGAAAGTGGACGTCCTGGATATTTTAACTCAGATTTGTATTAATTTATTGCTCATGTACACAGTTATCTATCAATCAATCGGGATTCCCCTGACACAAATAGTGTCCACTTTTTGATAACCCCGCCCGGACGCCCCCCGACGCCTCTAAACTAGGACAAATCCGGGGAAACCCGGACGTATGGGAACTCTCGGGTATACCTATTATAAATACTGAATCTTTTAAATTCTATAATTATTTAAAAAATTACCCCAAATTTGCCGCCCCCAAAATCTGCTGCCCTAGGCTCCAGCCTACTCAGCCTGCTGGTAAATCCACCTCTGAACTCATCAGTTAAAGCCTTACAATTTCCCACTGCTGGGACACAAGCCTTCTCTGTGATTCTGACCATTAACACTAAGCAATAAAGTTCAATAGAGTTTTCCAACACAATACCTTTCAAGTGTTGCATGTCAAACAGATTCGATATAGTACTAAAATGGTTGTTTCAGTGCGACCAACTCATTTTTGATCATGTTGCAAAACATGAAAATTAAAATTTCTTACAAGAGACTTTATCTTCGTTTAGAAAATGCGATAGTAGCTCTATCAATTAGTTCCACAGATAAGTTTGTCGTGTTGTACAGGAAAATGACGTATATTTGCCACAGCACTTAGCAGGCCAGCCTTTAAGCTAATTGGCTGAAACAGCTGCGTAGTTTCCTCGCTTATACACCGACCTATGACGATCAGTCACCGCTGAACTGAAGTTAAGACCGCTCGTCGCAACTTCACCGCACTGATAAGAAATATTTATATTCGATAATTTTGTCAAGTGCTCCGCCTTTTAGCCCAGTTTAAACATGGCACAGAGCTTGGAAGTGGGTATGAAGTGCATAAAATATATGCTGTTGTGCATCACGGCCATTTTCGTGGTAAGTTTTCGCTGTTATCAAGTATTGCGACATTTTTATTTGCGCATATCGCCTTATCGGGGATCTAAACTATTGGTACCTGTATCACAAGTGAGGCTTTGTTACAAAAATATTTTTTTATGTGTGATATCATGACTTTGTAGGTCGTACTAAGTTGAAAATAACAGCCGTTGTATATATTATGTATATACAAAACAATGCCTTCTGATAGTATTGTCTGGTCTACATGCAGCTTGCAGTTGTTGATACTTTTGAAATCGTGTCGCTGCAAAAAGTATGTTTTATGTGTGATACCATGACTTTGCAGGTCGTACTAAGTTGAAAATAACAGCCGTTGTATATATATGCAAAACAATGCCTGCTGGTAGTATTGTCTGGTAGATACAAGCAGCTTGCAGTTGTTGATACTTTTGAAATAGTGTCGCTGCAAAAAGTATGTTTTATGTGTGACATCATGACTTTGCAGGTCGTACTAAGTTTAAAATAACAGTTGTTGTGTATATACGTATGCAAAACTATTGTTTTTACCTTCTAGTATGGTCTGGTAGTTGATATTTTTGAAATCGTGTCTCCGCTGCATCGCTATGGTATTATATCTTGATTCACGACGGTGCAGGGAACGAGTTGAAGGGTTTTCCTTCCCTAATGTGACATAGAGTAGCTAGTTAGATATAAATAAACTGTCATGATATAATAATTAGTTGATTGAATTATAGAATTTTAATTTAGTTTGTTTTTTTCTTCGTTTGAAAGGTGACTTGATCGAGTTTTCTTAGCTATGATTCATGAAAATCTGTTTAGCCGTATGAAGATAATCAGCTCGATTTTTTTGCTTTATATAATTTATAAGCTTGCGTTTGACCACCATCTCGCCTGATGTCAAGCGATGATGCGGTCTACGTTGTTGTCAAACCAAATATAGGTAGGTACAGCATATCTGCATATATAAACAGTTTATTTTAATGCTAGATTACATTATTTACAATACTATTCCATGTACAGCTATAGAATATTTAAAAAAAAAACTCAAATATACGTAAAAAAATATTTAAATGTAGTTGGTGCCCGTTTGAACTCTTGTTGCATTCCCGCGTTGAGAAAATATAGGTACCATAGAAATTATCTACTCGAGGAAAAAATATACACTAATTTAACAGTTTGGTGGAGTAATTACCTATATCGACAAATCGCGAAAGTTTAAAAATTACTATATCGACTAAGTATATAAACGAAAGGATAGGTATTTTATATTATGAGGCTGATATCAACATATATTTACGTAAACAAAACGTGGAATTTTTTTCTTTTTTCACATAACCATAAAATAATGTCGATGTATTAAATGAAGGTCATTCCATAAAAACTGTTAGCGAGGTGATAACAGCGAAGGTTAATTAACTTCTTTGGAATGTTGAACATTTGAATTCTTTCTTTTTCTTTCTTTAGTAGATAGAGCAAGACAGAACGCCTCAAAACTGTCACTTGTTTTCGTAGTACTGAATATTATCTGCTCGATTGCTCTACTTCCAGTCTATCAATGATAAAGATTCTGGATATTCTAAAGTAGTCCTTATTTCATGCCATCTAAAGGCTGTTATCAGTATGATTCAGTGATTTATTTTATTTACCAACCTTTTTCGAATACTTTTGTGATGCATGAGACGTTGCTGATTGCGTGGTTAAAATAGCTGTAGGGTAAACAATGAATTCGGCCCGCTTCATGGAAGATCTACTCATACAGAAAGCAGTTGGTAACAGGCACCTGCGTTGCTTGCTGGCTGTACCTAAGTAGGTACATTACTATTTTTTTAAATAGAATAAGTGGCAAACAAGCTACGGGCCACCTGATGGTAAGTGGTCACCGCTGCCTATAGACACCTACAATACCCGGGGCGTCAGTGCGTTGCCTACCTTTGAGGACTCTATTCACCCTTCGTTTGAAGCAGTCCAAATTATACTTCGGAGGAAAAACCGAAGGTGGTAAGCCATTCCACAACTTACAGGTGCGTGGCAGAAACAATCGATCAAATCGAACAGTGCGAGACTTCCACGCATCTTTAATGTGCGGATGGCATTTCTGGCGATGGCGACCGGTTCGGTGGTAAAACCGGGATGGAGGGATAAGGTCAAAAAGTTCATCAGAGCATTCCCCGTTATAATATCTAAAGAACAAGCTGAGCGAACCAACGTCTCTGCGCAAGCTCAGCGGCTCCAACTTGCCAGATAGGTTACTAGTACATAATGCCTTTTTCTTCAATTATGTTACAAACTTTGGATGACTATGCTAATTAATAGTCGTGCGATGCAAATAATGCGTCTTGTATACGGTGTACATCGCCCGAAAGCCCTCCGACAACTTGGTAGGCTACCACAATCTCAAAAACATTCTTATAATAAACCTTTGGCCATCCAACGTGGTAATGTCGCCAGCTTTTTGGGCATCTTACCCGAAGACAGCGACCTCAATGCAGTTTTTTATTTATAGTTTAATATTATTTAATTGAAATGTAAATTCATATAGTATTCTAGACTAATAATACTCGTATGATATTAAAATTCTAAAATGATAAACCTTACATTGAATTTTCTCTTCGAGACAAAGCTCAATGTAAGATTATTGTAAGAATGTTTTTGAGGATATGGTAGCCCCCCAGCAGGCCTAGCATGGACTGTGGATAAAATATCTTTCCACCATTTTTATCCACGTGACAAAGCTAGAATATGAATACGTTTGTCTTTTTCTCGCGGGATAAAAACGGTGGAAAGACAATTTGTCCACGGCCCATGCTAGGCCTGCTGGAGAAGTAAATAGTGACCGGTAACATGGAGAAAAAAGACCCAGGGGACGCAGCCCAACAAGATGGACCGACCAAGTGTGAAAAGAGTTTTGCACGAGCATCTCTAATGCGATGTACCAGGCTGGAGACCGCCTCAGATCGAAGCAGATTTGTCGCTATATTACAAAAGATCGGGAGCATCACGGCGCTCAGCAGTGACCAAACGAACTGAGGAGACGATGAGATGAAAGCGGCTGACATTACATTGATGATTTTCGCTAAAAGATGATAACAAAAATTACTATAGACACATAAAGAAAACTGCAAAGCTATAAACCCAATATATAGAGGCATTCGCGGCAGTCTATTAGAAACTGACACTAGGTTTTGCCACTCAGCTATTTCTACAAGCAAATAATAATAAATTTAAAAACTCGACTTCACAAAATTAGTATAAAATACGCAATTTCCAGTTATTTCGATTTTAAAGCTAAACTACTAAACCGATTATGATGAAATTTCTATGGGACCAATCTGAAAGCATATCCTTTCAATTAAAAAAATCAAATCCATGTCAGTTCATAAATGACAGGGATCGGAGGTAATTAACATAAAATAACAGAATTAAAAACCTCCACCTTTTTTGAAGTCGGTTAAAAAAGGGGGCTCGATGATAATCTCTTCTCTATCTCTTCTCTACATAGTATAAATTAAAGTCGCTTTCCGCGTCTGTCTGTCTGTATGTCTGTATGGCCGCTAACTCCTCCTAAACCACGCAACGGATTTTGATGCGGTTTTCACCATCAGTTCGAAAAAATTTCACGGAAGGTTTATATATATAACTAGCGACCCGCCCCGGCTTCGCACGTAAATTATACCCGTGCGAAGCTGGGCGGGCGGGTCGCTTCTATACTTATAAAAGTCATAGCATAGATAGGCACTGCATACAAGATTACCGTGCATTAAACTTGACTCACCTTTCCATAGTGGCAAAGTCATCTATGGAAAGTCATTCGCATGAATCACGTGATAATACTTTCTTCAAGGAATATCAACTTGTATAAAATTATTAAATACTAGCTAACCCACAGCTGACCTGACAGACGTTGTCCTGTCTTAGAACTGTCAAACACGCAAAGTTAAAATTGAAAATCTAATTTTATTACACCTTGGGTTACATTATTGGAGTTTTAGTAAGGATCCCTATTTTTTTTAAATATAATATAGCCTATGTTACCCGGGGATAGTGTAGCTTCCCAACAGTGAAAGAATTTTTCAAATCGGTTCAGTAGTTTCGGAGCCTATTCAATGCAAACAAACAAACAAACAATCAAATCTTTCCTCTTTATAATATTACTAGTAGGCCGCCCCTGCTTCGCACGGGCGAAGCCGGGATATAAGTATAGCCTATGTCAACCGGGGATAGTGTAGCATCCCAACAGTGAAAGAATTTTTCAAATCGGTTCAGTAGTTTCGGAGCCTATTCAATGCAAACAAACAAACAAACAAACAATCAAATCTTTCCTCTTTATAATATTAGTATAGATATAGATTATAGTATAGATGAGTTTACTAGAAACCAGTCATAGGATGATAATTTATTCAAAGCATCATAATGTTCAGTGGACAAGGTCACGGTTGTCATTACAGGCGTTTATGAATACTATTGATTTTCTAGCGTACGCTCAGTAACTCTATATAGGCAGAACCCCCATTTGTCGGTGCGTATCTCAGATTACACAAATAATGATTCGGTAAGGTGGCGAACACATCTATCTCTTTTAGGGTTCCGTACCCTAAGGGTAAAAACTAAGCCTACGCTGTCTGTTTGTCCATCAATCTGTCCGTCCGTCTTACATTTAAACGGCTGTATCTTTCGATCCGTAATAGATAGCCAGTTGAAAGTTTTACACAATATGTAATGTTACGGCAGATTAACTAAGAAATAATAAAAAAAGTCTAAAAGTAAAAACGAAAGGGGGGTTCCAACAACGTATTTTTGTATTAGCTCTAATGTAAAACAGTAATACGTACAAACGTCGGTATGGTTATGGTATAATGACAAATAATAAATAATGGCCAAGTGCGAGTCGTTGACAAACTTCTGTTTATTACCAAGTTATAACTGTTAATTGAGTTAATTGGATTACCTTATCATTTCTTCTACCGAATCGAAATGCCATATTTTACTAATATCAAGTCGGTTTTTTTAATTGATAGATAATTATCGTATTTTGTGGTGGTACGGAACCCTCAGTACGGACTTGCACTTGGGCGGTTTATTTTATAGAAGAGCGGCCAAAAGGCAGGCGGTCCGCCTGATGGTAAGCGGTAAACGCCGCCTATGGACATCTGCAACACTAGCGGCGTTGTCGATGTTTTGCCTTTTTATGGAACTCATATTTAATAATGCTACAGCCAAGAACTTGATGCTCCAGGGTACAAACCCCGGGCCCGTATCAATGAGCTCTTTGGAGCTTATGTACGGATTTTCATACCACTGGCTTTTCGGTGAAGGAAAACATCGTGAGGAAACCTGCATACGTACAGAGAAGGAATTTAATGGCGTATGTGAATCCACCAATCCGCACTGCGCCAGCGTGGTGGATATGGCCCAATCACCCTTTCGGGGGTAGGCTAAAGTCCAGCAGTGGACTGTTAAAAAGGCTGATTATGATGACAGCCAAGAAAATAGTAGTCAGTAATGCGACAGTCTAGTCTGGAGACGAAATTAGCATGTATTGTATAAGAAGTTCAGTGAACAATTGGACATGGATAACAATAACATCATTCTGGGGCCTTACGGACAACAGCTAGTTGCGGCTCCGAATCCGCTCAGTTGGAAAATCACGCGAACGTGAACCTTATCGCGCGCAGATACGGTTTGCGGTCGCGTGATAATCCAACTGAGCGGATTAGGTGCCGCAATTAGCTGTTGTCCGTAAGGCCCCAGTTTAGCAAAAGTAGAGTAAAAAAAATACTGCCTCTAATGTGACGTATATTGAATAGGTTTTAAAATATGTTCAACGGAAAGAAAGGTTTGGTAGGTACATAATTTTTTATTCAGGGCTCCGATTCTACTAAAGAAATTGTTTTTAAATTGAAACAATTTCAATTTTATTTTTTTAATAATTGCCTCAAAATTGACAGTTTTTTAAATACTAAGTTATAATTAAGTTATATTAAAATATTAGGTGGTGGTATTTTTCTAGTATAAAAAAATAATTTAAAACTCTTTTGAGAACAGTTTTGAGGCAACTATTTAAAAAATAAAATTGAAACAATTAAATTTTAAAAACAATTTCTTTAATAGAATCGTGGCCCAGGGCCCGTTTGCTAAATATGACCCATCGAAAATAGCATTGTTTGGTTTTCATTGTTTTATAAAATGAAACTTCTGTTTAGATAAGTGCCTTTTCTTTTCAGATAATCGTTAGAGAATTATAGACTGGATAATATATACATAGTCGATACTCGAAGCCGACGATGTGCGTCGGCTCAAATCCAATTTTTGCCTCTGCGCGAAACAGCGAGAAATCTGTGCGATTTGCGCCTGAGTCAGTGCTCGTCTCAAAACTATAATATAATCCTCAACAATTTATAACCAAAATATTAATTTGGTACTGTTTGCCATAACCATGCAAATTCATGCAACGCATCCCAATTTGACGACATATCAACTCCTAAGTTTCATCGTAATAAAAATTAAAACTATCGTTGGCACTCGATAGCTTTGTTTTAGTATACTTACTGTTAGTTACATACCTACTACGACTTTACCATCTAGTTTGTTGACCCACCCACATTTCTTTATCGATTTGCCGGCCTATAAACCGCCATGGGTTTACAAGCCACGGTTTAAGGTCAAACGACCTTGACGTGTCTACTTGGATGAAGTTACATAGATATGTGAAAATACTTATGTAATTAGTCTGTAGGTTGAGTAATGTTAGTAGGTATACCGGACCACGAACCGGAAGACGCAGCGTAGGGAGGCCTCCCACTAGATGGACCGACGACATTGTGAGAGTCGTGGGCATCCAGTGGATGCAAAAGGCAGGCTGTCGTTCAGTGTGGAGGTTAAAGGGGGAGGTCTATGTTCAGCAGTGGACGTCTTCTGGCTGATGATGATGATACCTATCTAGTATATGACGTGTATGACCTAATGCGAGTTTAATTGATCAGATGTTATTCAAGCCATAGTTTGTTTTGAATTTAACGACTAGTAACAGTGGCCGTATTCACAACTACAACACGCTCGTAATCCCTCTAAAAATGTCTATTCCCTAGGGAATAAAGGTCAACTTTTAGAGGTTAACTTAACGAACCGCTTTACGAGCGTGATTGTAGTTAGTGAATAAGTACCCTGGTAGGTTGTAACTTCGAGCATGCTACAAGGTTAACTAAGGCGCATTCGCTACATAGTGAACACCTCAGATCAGGCAAACAAGGGAGATATGCCTTGGTACAATTATCGTTCGTGTTTAAATGTTTCCATGTTTCTTTAACTTTTTCACCAAACCGTTAAACCATTTAATATGTTTTATGTTTAGGTTTTGAGTAGGTATTTATAAAATTGCTTTCGTATGTGTATGTGTATATCATTGGTAATATAGTATTTTAGCAACGCACACCTGCTGCCTGACGTGCGTGACGTCACCTGTCGGTTCCAACGGAAGACCAGCGCTGGTTGTTTACAACCAGCAATACGCTGAGTTGGGATCGGCTTGTGACAGAAACTATTACTTTGTTGTTTTAATTTTATTCATAATGTTTATATATTTTGTTTCTGTCATAAATAAATATTTTTCTTTCTTCTTTCTTTCTTTCTATTTAACGCAAAAACTGTAAGTACCGCACACTAAGAAACTTGCAACGACAACAATTAACTAATACCTAGTCAACAGGAAAAAAATTAACGATAAGGTCGTCTGTCAAGCCTGATTTAGGCCAGATGCGGGTGCGAATCCGCCACGCCACCTCACCATTATCTCCCTTGTATTGTATTGTATGTCTGATTTGAGGTGAAAATGCACTGTTTGTACTGTGCGGCCAGACCAAGAGCAGATATTTCAATAATTATATCATTCAGGATCGAACTTCTGCTTAGAAGGCGAACGAGCTGCCACTAATGCGTCTTGCATACTGGGCGTCTAATCTGCAAGCTAAGTTTCTAATAATAAGTATGAATATTGCAATCAGGCTGTAAGTTTCCATAAAAATAAAAAAGTACCTACACTAAACAAAACCTACAAAAACAGTCAGCCTGTGCCCATGGACCGTTGAAGGTCTAAAGACAATCTAAATACTCAAGCCCACTACTAGTTGGCTACTACCCAGCATGCTTCATGCGGCATTACCACGCTGAACAGCAGCCAAAAACACGCCACCAATTTGGTCACGCCAATCGCTCTGAAGGGTATTAAAAGTACATACATGCATCCTGCTCTCGCATGCGCGCCCTTGTTCTAAGTTGAGCAGGATTAAGCTTGCATAGTGTGCCTATAACTTTATAAGCCATACCATTTAGTAGTTTGTGACCGATAAAATGACCGGAGCCATAATGAAACATAATTTTTTTCCAGCTAACATCAGCACTGATAATATCCGTGGGCACGACCATCTACGCCATCTACCATGACGTGTCCTTCTTCCTGGAGGACTATTTCTTCTCGCCAGCGACCTTCGTTATCGTCATCGGGGTGATCATGCTGTTTGTGTCGCTCTTCGGATGCATCGGCGCTCTTAAAGAGAGCACCTGCTTGGTCAACACGGTAAGAAAACTTTTGCTCTCCTCCTAACCACTGTAAAAAATCTGGAAATATACGTAACTATATATGTTACCCGCGACTTCATACGCGTATATTTTCATATAAAAATTCAACCTTAATTTGCCTTTAATTCGACCCTTGCATAAAATTCTTTCTTAGCGGACCTTTACACATAATAAATCTTTCAGGCCTGCCAAATTTTAGTTTCGTCACAGTAATTTTCTAGATTTCGTGATAAGTCAGTCGGAGTGATATTTCGCCTTTGTAAAATCCTACTAATGTACAATATATTGCGATTACCTATTATATTTCCACTTGAGAACTTTGAAATTGTAAAAGGAGGGACTTGAAAACATCAGGAAGTTGTTTTCTAAATGTTCGAGGGCCGTGATTGTGACCTTCATCTCCTAAAAGCCTTCTAAAACCTTGACCTCTTCTTATGGTGACCTGCCATCTTACTCTGCTCTACTATCGATAAAATGCAGCACCAGGGGGTTTATTCTAGAAACTGCAATATAGCTGCAACATTCACCACCTGTCACTCTCATTTGGATTGACATAAATGCGATAAGGACAGAAACAATGGCGTCAATTCTGTTGTACAATACTCTAAACTAAACTCAATAATTTCAGTAGCATGTTAAAGATAGGCGGTAGGGTAGGATAAGGTGGTAGTGGTGTGTTTTTGGATAGGCGGCTATTTCGCTATCTCTTTTCATTTAAATACGTCAGAAAAGGATGGCAGTGTATTCAAGGTGTCAAATGATGGTCAGAATCAACGTCAGCGTCGCATATACAAGAATAGGCGGCATTGTTTTAGCAATTCTAATAACTCGTATGGAAATATGTGCTTATATTTGTACTTTCAAGTGTTTTGAACTGACCTTGAAACAATGTTGCCTTCTTCGTGATGTCATAAATTTGATTATCGTGTAACGCTACAGATGGTAAATTAATTATTAACATCTAGTGCTTGATGATGCCATAACAGAGTTTCAGCGAATTAAAAGCACCTACATTTTCTCAGCATCATTATAATCAACCTATATTAGTCCCCTGGATATAGGCCCCTCCCAACTCCCAATGCACGCCATTCAGCCTGATCTTCGGCTTATTTGACTTGTCATGTTGAGGTTTTGCCTATAAGCGTCACGCTGGACTTGCGGGCGATTGCAGGGGCGTAGCTTCTCGCATTGCTACTGCCTGAAAATGTAGCCACGTCGTAACATCTGGATTTTGTATTCAATAAAACAAAATTGCGATTTATGATGTTTTAATTTTAAAAACCTATGAATCAGTGAACCGCTCGAAGAACCGATAACCGATGCGGAAGAAAGATTCTTGAGACCACGAACCGGAAGACGCAGCGTAGGTAGGTCTAGATGGACCGACGACATTGTGAGAGTCGCTGGCGTCCAGTGGATGCATAAGGCAGGCTGTCGTGCAGTGTGGAGGTTAAAGGGGGAGGCCTATGTTCAGCAGTGGACGTCTTCTGGCTGATGATGATGATGAATCAGTGTAACTTGAAATAAATAAATTTGAATTGATGACAAATATCAAATTGTGCTGAATTCCCAGTTTGCAGTAATCCTGAGCGTCGTGTTTGTACTGGAGATCGCTGCAGCCATCGCCGCGTACAGCCTTCGGTCTCAGGTCACCTCGATGCTGGATGAGCGACTCCGCGTCACCCTGCCTTTCTACTATGAGAATACGGAGGTGGAAAATGCCTTTGACTTCATCCAGAGCCGGGTAAGAGCGACTATTAACTACTAAAACACTACTACAAGCCATTACGACTATTAGCTTATCTTAAACAGGCTATGGTAGTCGATGTAGAGTTTATAAGACATCTATTTACCTATTTTATTTATATTACACGGGAATTACTCACGTACTTCGACTATAGTTTCAACTTTTAGTTTTTTGACGGTCTTTTTCACGGTGAATGCACGCGCGCGGCTGCGTCTCGCTTTGCACCCGTGCGTTGCAATTGATTTGTTGTTTCCCGTGTAATATAAATAAAATGAGTGAAAACCACGTCAGTTTCAATATTACAATTGAAAACCTCTATTTACATTTTTATTTGAAACGGGTGAGATTTCTAACTGTATTGGGGTACAGGCAGGTTAGCAGTTATATAGGATTTCACCTCCAAATACCTCGGCCTGTGCCAGACGGAAGTCACTGGGATTTCCATAAGAACCCTCCCAGCACGCTGGCTATAGCAAAATTACCGGGAATTGCTCGAAATGTTCGTAAAATTTCTATTAGTTCCATCTTCAAAGTCGCGGGCCACACACACCGCGCCGGTGTCTTTCCTGGGCTTGCTTGAAAGGTCAAATAACCTTAATAATATGCCCTACCTACTTCAACTTTTCTGCAAGGCAGTTCTCTGTTATTCTAAGGATCTGGGCTTTATAGACTCGGTAGAAACAAGACAAGAAAAGGGTTGCAAGTACCTCAGACAACAAAGTAGTATATACTTCAGGCAGAATTACTTCCTACTTTGGTGATCCCAAAATGGATCTTAGATGGGTTAGATCTCAAAATGGGTCTTGGTTCAGTTTTGGAGGAGGTTAAGCAATTTGTTCGAAGAGTTCGGCTTGACTGCGGGAGTTAGAAGACATATTATCCAATGATGAACTTATACATCTTTGATCGTCAATCTCATACCCAAACTATGAGCAAAAGAGATGTTGTCCACATTTGAGATGGTGTCATAACAGGAAAATTATTATTAGATACGCGCTATATATAGGTATGCTTGTTTCTGTGATAATATAGGATTGTTTACGGGAAAATTAATGTAAGCTGCTAAACTTGTTGGTGCCTACTAATAAAATAATTTCTCGAGACAAGGAAAATTTTGTGCTAAACTGTTTGTAGCTGAATTTTCCTTGTATCTAAGTAATTATAATATTGGTCATTTTAGTTTCGTTCTATATAGAGTATGTATTTTAATAGTCATTTATTCCATAATAACCGTGACAATAAGCCGAAAGTTTATGAATGCTTGGTAAAAAGCTGACGACACATTACCTGATTTTATCTTGTACAAGGGCCAGTCGCGACTATAGATTCAATCGACAACAGTCTAGATTATATTATTATAGAGAATAGATTTACGGAGACCGATGTAAATCTATTACTATGCTGTGTTCCAAATCTGTAATATTTTGTGTATATTGTATCAAGTAGAACAAGGTAAGTACCTACTTTCTGACAAAAAAGTTACCGAAAATTTGCATTTAAATTGCCTGCGCTGTGTTTTTATCTACTTTGAGTTTCTTTATGCTGGTAGGCCCTTAATTACTATGGCAAAATTAGCGCGATCTGTCAATGAGTTTGTTTACAGCAGCTGGTTGAATCAGTCCATATCAGTAGTCATCATCATCATCATAGTCAGCCTTTTAACAGTCCACTGCTGGACTTTTAGCCTACCCCCGAAAGGGTGATTGGGCCATATCCACCACGCTGATTCAGTGCGGATTGATGGATTTACATACGCCATTGAATTCCTTCTCCGTACGTATGCAGGTTTCCTCACGATGTTTTCCTTCACCGAAAAGCCAGTGGTATGAAAATCCGTACATAAGCTCCAAAGAGCTCATTGGTACGGGCCCGGGGTTTGAACCCGCGACCTCACGCTTTCAAGTCTAGGGGTCTCCCAAATGGGCTACTACGGTATCATATCAGTAGTGCTCTGCGAATTTTGTAATGGAAAAAAAAAATTGAGCAAAGACTTGTCTAAAATTTTGTGTTTTGAACGGAATTTCGGGTGCCGAATCGTTGCGAATGCTGGAAAAGGCTAATGGTGTTTTTTTTTAGTAAAAAAAAAATAAGAATTTCCGTTAAGAGGGCATACTTCTTATAGTAGTTAACTAATAAGAAAAAATAAAAGATACAAGCATGAAAACAGAGGAGATAAATTTTATTTAAAAAAATTACAGCTCCAGCGGTATTATCCAGGGAGGAAACAAGAGAATACGTTTGTATGGACAAAACGCTGCCCATGACCCCTCTTAACTTTTTGTCAGAGCAAACGGAAACGGAATCACATTGGAAAAATTTGTTCCATTCCTCCTACCTATCGAAATCCGATCGGAGGGCCAGGAACATCCCCTAAGATTCAGATTTGGGGATGCATCATTCAATAAATTTTTCGTATTTCAGTTGAACTGCTGCGGTGTGGACAGCTACCTCGACTGGAGCGAAGTGAACCCCCCTCAGTCCTACACTGGCATTTCCATCAACAATATCACGGTACCCAACTCCTGCTGCGCCGAGTCCCGCTATGAAGTCATTGGGGAATTGAAAATGGATGAATGCACTAAGCTATACGCCAATGGATGCCTGCCCAGAGTGTTCTACTTGGTCTACCAGAGTGCCGGTCTTTTAGGAGCTGGAGCTATGACTATCGCTTTTATCCAGGTATAGAGAATCGTTATTGTTTCTTTTAACAGTCGTGCCTTCTTTTGGTTCTTGTTCTTTCTGGATGATGGTTGGGTGGAACTGGTGTTTCAAATGGTGTGTGGTAGCTAGATATTTTGAACGGCAGCGGGTAGAAAGAGTATACTCCATATTCTTTCATATGCAAGCTTGAATATATTTTTTTTGCTATCCACCATTTTTATCCTCAAAAGGATTCAAAATTATTCTACTTGTTGCATGTTAAAAAATAATTTTAAACTTAAAAGCTTCATATCAGTGGAGCAGTTTTTATCGCTCCCGAAAAATCCATTCCGTCCTACGTCAGCATTTCGATCTCATATTGGTACGAAATTAGGCATTTTTGCTTTTTCATCTATGTTTTGTATATATTTCTCAGTTTTCCCTACATACCACTCTTTCCTTCTATAATGGTCGTTATGGTGGTTGGTGGTCAAATAGCTCCAGTTGGTAGTGAACCTGCCTTCTGCGCTTAGGGGCGTGGGTTTGGTTCCCGGGCAAACATTAATATGATGAACATTTGTATTTGTTCTATATCTGGGCGTTAATATCTATTTAAGTATGCCTTTAAAAATATATATGTATATCAGTCTCTGGCAGCCATATCACAAGCTTTGCTTAGTTTGGGGTCAGATGACCGTGTGTGCAAAAAATGTCCCGAATATTTATTTATTTATGCAGTTGAAATTTACCAAAAGGCATCGTTCTTTCTTCCTGTACAATGTCCTTTTTTAAAATAAAAACGTTATTTTTTTCAGATCATTGGCATCATTTTCTCCTTCTCGCTGGCCAGTGCCATCCGCAAGGCTAAGAACGAGCGAGAGCGCCGTCGCTGGGAGATCCAGGAGCGCATGATCAATGCTTACACTTCTCTGAACCCCAAATCTGAGAAGGATCCCAGCGCTCTGTCCGCTCCTATCGTCTACGTTCCGTTCCACGGACAAACCACCGCTTAATCTAAGTAAAAAGTAGGGTGGGCCGGTCTGGAGATATTGCGTATAATCAAATTAACATGCGAAATTCTACTGTAAGCTCCTGATATTGTAGTAGCATTGCTGGCGATCAAGGTCGCGACTGGCAAGAGTAGGTGCCTGAATCGAAATGCCATCTTATTTTCAGATGATTAGGGTAGATACGCGACCGTGGAACAAGTGTATTATGTGCAGACCGGCCTAAAAATTTGGCGCGACTTTTTTTAAGCATAACGATACGAACGTTTATGGTACGTCCGTTGAACACGATGCACAGTAGCATAAGTAACTTGCACCAGTGATCACTTTTAGATGACATAACGCACTGAATAAGCAGAATATGATCACACGATAAAATTTCATGCGCAGTAAATATTATTTATTTTTTATTGTGCATCGTCTGCAATGGACTTTAGCCAGCCGTAATCGTCTAATTTTATTTTAATTCGTAATAATATCTTTCAGTACTTAGGGCGTTGTAGTTTAAGATCAAACATTGATGGAAACGCGATTTAATTATTTTTTTATTAAAGACCAAAGTCATATCAGATTCTACTAATTGCATAGGTAATTATCTTAATATTCTTGTAAGTATAAAATATATTATCACAAAAGGAAATAATTTATTTAGGGAGATTTAAGTATTTCTGATAAAGTATTAAAATTAGACAAAAGTATTGTGAATAAAGTATTTTTGGTAAATTTTTATGTTTTATTTGTCCTCCCTGAAACTGTTGGCGAACTAGGAAGACTATTGGTAACGCAAAGCGCCCCCCATCAGATCTGATAGAACCCTCTTTAATGTTTTTGGGTGCCAGAGCTAATACACAAATAAGTTAACATATTTTGTGAAAATTTCAACTGGCTATCTATTACGGATCGAAAGATGCAACCTTTTATAGGAAGGATAGACAGACAGACAGACAGACATCGTAGGCTTATGATGCAAACGGTATATCGGGCCGTACTCTTGCAATGTGACCCTCTTACTACAGCAACGCCGTCTGCTCATTTGAATCACAGAGTAAGTCCTTGTTCTGAGATTTAGGACCGTACTGTTATTATAGCCCAGCAGTGCAAGTTCGCCAAAGAACCAGAGTCACCGACATAGCTGTTAAAATTTGCAAGTTGAAGTGGCAATGGGCAGGCCACATCACTCGAAGAACCGATAACCGATGGGGAAGAAAGGTTATGGAGTGGAGACCACGAACCGGAAGACGCAGCGTAGGTAGGCCTCCCACTAGATGGACCGACGACATAGTGAGAGTCGCTGGCATCCAGTGGATGCAAAAGGCAGGCTGTCGTTCAGTGTGGAGGTTAAAGGGGGAGGCCTATGTTCAGCAGTGGACGTCTTCTGGCTGATGATGATGATGATGATGATCGATTCTATGGCATTTTTAATAATAATTTTCCAAAAAAAAATTTCATCTTGCGCCAAGGATCGAGTCTAGATAGGTATGAGGGTGATTTCATGATAATTATGATCAACACTACATTATTATGCGAACACTAAAATATTTACATACTTTCTAAGACTTTGTTGCATCTGCATTTTGCACCTACTCTTGTACAAATAAATAAGGCATCATTTTATGGCTCACGGTTTATCGAGCAATGTGTCTCAACCTAGACGAGTAGATAAATACTGATAAGCCATACAAAACTACCAACTTATATGTACAGTTCAAACGGGGAGACACTATCGTATTTTCTGAACAAAATTGACATCAATACCGGTCGAATTTTTTTACTCCTCAATTGTCTCACCTCTTCAGGTGAGTTAGTTGGTCACACTGTGAGTAAATACCTAGATCCTAATTTAGCGCTGGCAGATAAGCTATATCTTGGCTATATCGCATTGATAAGAGATAAGCTAAAGTGACGTCAGGCTTGGTTAAACATGGATTACCACTTTGTTTGTTGGAAATGAGCCATTTAATGTCGTAATTAGTTGTAATCTCAGATCAGACAAACAAGGGAGAAATGCCTTAGTACAATAATAATTGTACTAAACATGGAAACATTTTTAAACACGAACGATAATTATTATTGTTCTTTCTTTCATTATTCCGCTAAACCGCCTAAGACCTTCTTTTCATTTTAGATTAAGTGAGTATATTTCCATGGTTAGCTTGAATTTATAAAAATGGCGTCATATAAAATTTAATGTTTTATCTAGGATCCCCCAAAGACCGAAACACGATTAAAGACATTTCGCTCCATAGAAAAAAGAATATGAAAGTAACACTGGTTTGAGCTTTTCTCACTGTTTTTTTTTATTCAGTTAAATACCTATTTATTAAATGATCAACGATACGGTAAGATCTTAATATACAGATTTCATAATAATGAAGGAAACCGCGAAAGTACATTTTACATTATATATGAGAAAAACCTCAAAAATATAAGTAGCGAAACGCACGACTGTGTGTAAGCACCATGGTTTTGCTCCACTAAATGTGACTAATACAATATGTATGTAATAAGCGTTGCTCAAAAGTGGTAAACAAAAACTGTAAATGTGGCTCACTTACTCGTTTTTCATGCATACCTACTAATAAACTTGTAGCGACACCAATGAACTATAACGTTTTTTTATAACTTAGTCAACTTGTAAAATAAAAGAGCGGCAAGGTTGTTTGCTGGGTAACTTTGATTAAAGGCATCAAGTCTGATATAGGCCAGAGGCGTTCGCACCAGTCACGGTATTTTACCATATCTCCCATGTTTGTCTGATCTGAGTGTGTAATGCTGTTGATCAGTAGAAACATAATACATACAGTACATAGTAGTACAAGGTACTAGTAAATACTTCAATGGTCTTCGGGATGCTCTTAGAACAAAAACCATAAAGACATATACCTACTGCATATACAACAAAAATCTAAGTATGATAGGGAATTGTTTTGTTCATTGTCAACATTTCTAGGTACATTTATTTAAATTGAAATATTACTAGCTGACCCGACAGACATCCTGTATTAGAAATGAATGACCAAAAATAAAAATTAAACTGCAGTCTGGTAAATTCAATTCATCAAACGCGTGAACTGTCAAACGCACGATGTTAAAATGGTCATTAAGTTTTCGGAAATTTTCTTAATTTTTCTTACCGTAAGAACCTTCTACAAAGTAAAACACACGGCTGTTCACTAAAGTTATATGTCTTCCCGTGAACATGGTGCATGTAACTGTGCCGAAATATTGGGAGCCCATTCCACAACCTTACCACAGTAGGTAAATATCCCGTAAATAATCATATAACTTGTACAAAGTATTAGATAACCTTAAAAAAATTTATGAAATCTGTTAAGTTGTTCTCAAGTTATGGCGTAACCCAGGGAGTAATAATATTCAAATAAAAATCGATGTGTGTATGTTCCCTCTGGACTCCAAAACGGTTGGACCAATTTTGACGAGACTTTCAGTGGCTGCTAGCCACTATAGCTATAGCTGTAGCTGGTATTACAAGAAGTAACTTAGGCTACTTTCATCGAGGGTATCCAAGTTACTATATTTTTACAAAGAAGGCATTCCTTTCTCTTCTGATTAAAGGCAAGTTTTTCTATCTTATCATTATCGAATAAGCCTAGGTATATTCATACACAAACAAGCTCCACGTACTAACTCGTACGTTACCTGTGTCTGTTAGTAGGTACCTACAGTTTTAAAGGACGATATCAAAACAGTGCTTATCAGGATCGCTTCAGTTTTATCATTTATCCATTTGCTTTCGCGGCGCACAGTTTGGAACGGTGTAATAAAGCAAAAACTAACTAAATATTTATTAGATTTGCTTTTTAAAAACAGTGAAAATGGCGGTAGCTGTGGCTCCGAACAACCAGAAAATGAAGATTAACAAGACGGAAGAGGAATACAACATGAAATCGATCAGGTTTCTGTTGTTGACTATCACTATTATGTTCTTGGTGAGTGATTGGATTTATTGTTACGTCGAATGGCGTGATATGGGAAAACCTACTTCATAAGCACCGACGTGCCATTCGTCTGAGCGGAGAGTTCTTGGATTTTTCATGCGGGTTCGAATCCTGACACCATTAAAAATTTAAAGTTTACATACATCAAAGATATAACCACTTGATCGCGCATGAGTCATAATTTGCTTGTGCACGATGTAAGCCACGTCGGTCGCGGGGGGTTGTATGGCGCTTGTGATTAGAGACTCAAAAGTAATTCATTCAATTCGCGCAAATATGGCCCGCTCAAAAAAAAATATACTTGCATGTGGCTTTCGGCAGGGTAAGGGATGAGCAGTCAGGTTTTATTGTCATTGATGGACATGGACACATTGGACACTGACGTGGTTTTCAATTTTATTTATATTACACGGGAATTACTCAAGTATGATTAAGCCGGCTACTCCGACTATAGTTTCAACCGCATTCATTGAGTGCAAAACGAGACATAGCCGCGCGCGCATTTACCTTGAAAAAGACCGCCGGATGCGGTTGAAACTATAGTCGGAGTAACCGCCTTAATCATACGTGAGTAATTTCCGTGACATATAAATAAAATTTACATACAACATGTAGGTATGTAAACTATTTCATAATATTTTTTTCTGTTTTTTTTTGTGTTACTTTGTTCCACATCTTTAATAGTCTTTGCTAGTCTGCCTAGTACTAGTTTAGTTAGATAACTATATAGTATTGGTTAATCCTGCTGTAGGTAAATAAACAAAGTCAAAATGTCACTTCACTCATGCCGTAAATTGAAATAGCCCAGTCGAATTAGTATTTTAGATTTACAAAAATTGGAAGCAGCAATTTTCCTTCGGAATTCGGTATAACTCGAAAAAAACGGTCCTATGAAAAAAATTATGAGAACCAAAATTGTAGTAAATTTTATTTTGAAACAACTTTTGTTATAACCATTTTCCGTGTAAAATTTAAAATAAATAAGTTATTCAAGATACAAAAAATAACCCTTTAAATCAAGATGGCGGATGCAACAACAAATTTGGTATCCCTACTTTTTGAATTTAGACTACCAGTGCCCCCCCCCCCCCCCCCCAACGAATTCCGAAGGAAAATTGCTGCTTCCAATTTTTGTAAATCTCAAGCCTGTTTTTAGCTAACTCGACTGGGCTAAAAATGAATAAAAATAACTGGCCAAGAGCATGTCGAGATACGCATATAGTAGGGTTCCGTAGCCTGAGCCAGATAATAATTGTGGTAAAAAACTATTTTATACTAGATTTTTTTTACCTCCGCCGGCATCATATAAAATATCAGAACAACACGAAGGGAAAAAATCGCGCAAAAAAATAAAAATTGTGTCGAAATTGTTCACATCCTGCATAATTAGCACTTGTGCTACTTTTTATTCCGGAAAAAAATATCGATCCTGTAGGATGGTTTTTAGAAATAAAATGCGCCGAAAGACAATATCGCTCTACCAGGATCAAAGGCTATGGCCGCCGCTGGCAGCCATATATATAGCATCGTCTCTACATAAGCAGAAATTTAACTATATCAACAAATTAACCCCAATCGCCCGACCAACTGAACGATCGACCGACAAACCAGCCTTTCATAAATTACCATTGTGTATTACGTTTCAGTTCATCGCTTCCTTGATGATCGTCCTTGGCATCTCCGTCTACTCGCACTACCACAGCTTCACGTTCTTCTACCAGAGCGCAAAGAGTGGCCACTTCGTCACCCCGTCTGTGCTCTGTGTGTTCTTGGGGCTTATACTGATGCTGGTCTCGCTGTTCGGCTTCTTCGGTAGCCTTAAGCAGAGCACCTGCATGGTTAACATGGTAAGCAAGCCATTAAAACTCTCAGTTCTCTTCTTGAGAACTTTAAGACATATTTTTTTTATTTCATATTGAAGTGTTCGTCACTCTCGATGGTGGTTAAATGGGTTCTTAAAAAACGTTCAGGCTGACAAGGTCTAGTGTCCTAGAATGTCTGAGATTTGTAAAGATTTTAGTATTTTAGTTTATTAAATTGAAAATATGCTTGTTGATAAAGTAACATGCTCAACGATCTTGGCCGACTACAATAAATCGGAAATTTATTCATAGAGATATAATTATACCTACTCGATCCAACTTTTCTTTTTGCTCTGTCAGCTCCAATAGATTGGAAAAAAAATGTTTTTATTATTTCTGGAAATTTGTGCGATATAAATATAAATTTGTTCAATACAAGTACACATAGTAAGAATAAATGAATTTAATATTTCTTGTTTTATATTTGATTGGTCACAAAATAAACTTTTCTGACGTAGCTCCCAACCGGCTGAAACGATAGTTTAGTTTTTGTTTTGTTTAGAAGGTGACTTGATCTAGAGTGGCTCTTAGCTATGAAACAAGAAAAT
Source organism: Agriopis marginaria (assembly GCA_932305915.1). Lineage (NCBI taxonomy): Eukaryota > Metazoa > Arthropoda > Insecta > Lepidoptera > Geometridae > Agriopis > Agriopis marginaria. The sequence goes on from OW029919.1 coordinate 3,622,793, forward strand.
CTGTTCAGCTGTTTGAGGAATATCAGCCTTTTTATCGGGGGATTTTAAGCATTTACAATTTATATTTGCTTCAACTATAATTTATTTTTCAGTATGCGTTCTTCCTAACTGTAGTCCTAATCGTGAAGCTGGTAGTGGTGGTACTATCGTTGACTGCGGATGGTGACAAGATCCTGGATTACATCTACATCCCCGTCAACGACTACGCGACCGACCCTGAAATACAGAATGAGGTCGACTTTATGCAGACACAGGTAGAACATTTTGATTATTGCTGAAGTAAGCAGGTATTTCCATTTCAGCTTGGGCGTGTTTTCTATATAGGTCATCATCATTGTCAGCCTATCATGTTCCGAATGCTGGTGCACCGATCTTCCCTCAGAGAGAGAAGAGAGGCCATAAACTATCCAGTGCATGTTGGTAAATAACTTTTGAGGTTCTTAGACATCATACCGGTTTCCACACGTTGTTTTCCTTTGCCGTTTTTGAGCAATGGCATCGAAAATACATATAAAATAATAGCCTACACAATTATACATATTTGAAATATTCTCATTAAACTCTTTCTTTTGATTTGCATTTTGAATTTCACGTGCGAAATTAAGTAATAAAATCCACCATATTGGTTTTAGCATCACGTTACTGGCCAAAATATGGCACTACTTGCCATATTTTTAGGAGATTAGAAGGATACATGAACATTCATACATAGACTATCAAACTCATACCATAACCCACCTTTTGCCGTAGTCGGGTATTATTTTAAAACTATTGCATTCTGTTTTGTATGTTTACTGAGTAAATATAATGAATTGGAAAAACCGATAGACCAGCAACTTTGCGCGGACGTTTTGCTGATAGTAGGTTTAGATAAGTTCTTCACCTTTGCGAAAATAATGGCTACCAGAATAACTCCAAAATGACTAATCGGAAAAGGGTCGGCAACGTATTTGTGATGCCTCTGGTGTTACAAGTATCCATAGGTGACGGTGACTGCTTACCATCAGGCAGCCCGTCTGCTTGTTTGCTACCTATGGCATAAAAAAAGCTATAATTTTACTGCCTTATTTTTGTTTCAGCTCGGCTGCTGCGGCGGTTACTCGTACACGGACTACGTTGGCGTAGAGTTCACCAGCAACCACTCCACCGTAGTCGTCTCCAAAGAGGACAACATTGGAAATCTCGTTACAATCGTGCTCCCTAGCACCTGCTGCGTCACCAGTGGAGAGGTGTTCTGCACCAGGATGTGGTCGACGGGATGCAAGGCGGCACTGGCCAATGTACTGGTTCAGAATGCGACGGTGCTCGGAGTGCTGGGCGTCTCGGTTATGTTTATTAATGTGAGTGACACTTCAGAATATAGCCTAATAGCATAGCTGGGCATTAACTCGTTAATCCGTTAATTAACGAAGTTAACATTTTGATTAACGGATTAACTTTTAAGTTAACTTTTAAAAATGTTAACGGACACGTTAACTTCCGTTAATATGCAGAAGTCCGTTAATCCAATGCCTAATAGTTACCGCACGGCACCGACAAGTGCCGGGCGACGCGTGGCAGCGAGTGAAACAAAAACAAAACTAGATATATTTTGCCGGCGCGTGCGAGTGAGAAAGAAAATTGTGAAGCGATTTGTTTCGTTTGATCATTTAATTACTTGACGCCGGTGCTTAAAGTGACGAGTGTACACGATATAAAGATGCAATTTTACACATATTAACGGATTAACGATTAATGTTAACTTGCGTTAATTCTTCCGAAATGTAACGCTTTAACGTTTAACGAAGTTAACTGTTTTTGTAGCGAATTAACGATTAACGAAGTTAACTATTTGATTAACGGTGCCCAGCTATGCCTAATAGCACAGACAGGGCCCCCGATTCCTTATGACATTTGTTCAAACGCCACCCGTCGATGTCGAACCGTTTTCGAGTACTGAATGTCCAAAGTTTGTATCGCAGCCATGTTTTTTTTTTGTATGGGAGCAATATTTTTTTTTCATTTCTCTAAAGAGGTACGAGGTTTCTAATAGTAACATACCTTTTATCAGATAAACAAGGGCGATATGCGTTAGTGCAATAAGCTTTGTCCTAATGTTTAATTTATTACAAACTAGCTGCGGCCCGCGGCTTCACCCGCGAGCTAAAATTGATTCTGAAATTTTCCGATTTTCTGCACAATTTTCTTAATTTTAATTTGAAGGAAATGTCCGGAAATTTCTTGAAGTTTCCGGGTTTTTTTTCCATCTGGTAACCCTAAGTGTAGGAAGCTGGATAATGTTTGAGTACCCTGCCAAAAGCCCTTAACTAGAGAAAAGTTGTGCGGTCTGAAAGGTACCGTGTTTAGCGTAGAAGCAATGTAGATTTCTCGAGTTCCACCGAGATGGTCTTCCTGTTGCTTTTACGACATCTGACTTCCGTGAATGTAAAGCAGGTCAAACCACCCAAATACCAAGCCAAAACAAATAAAGAATGTTAAACAAACATAATGTATACTACTTCCACAGTTAAATTATCTGCATATACAAACAAAAGTATAAATGATAAGCACATTTTAGCTTGACACGCTATAATTTTATTATTAGCACAGACCTAAATAGGTTTGCGCTGCCTGAATGGGTGTTCCCCGATGGTTACAATCTGGGCGTCTTCAAATCACGAGTGAATCGGTTTCTTCTTGGAAAGCGTGCTCCAACGTAGACCACATCATCGCTTAACATCAGGCGTGATGGTGGTCAAACGCAAGCCAATTATTTATAAAAAAATAAATAAAAAACAAGGTTTTGTTATTAATAAGTACCTACGAACTTTTTGTAACTAAAATACTTTTTTTTTTGGTATTTTTGGCGAATCGAAAGGTGTACAAGGGGATCGTGATCAATTTTAGTGTACATGTGTACTTACAAGATACGAATAAAAAAATCACCGAGCAGGAATAAAAACAACGATTATTCTTTTTAGAATAACATTGCAAACATTTTCAAGTATTTTTTCTTTTATTTAGCCGGAAGAGAAGGAAAAAAAACTTTTTTACGAACGTTTTTTCGACCACCGCCATCCCAAAAAAATATTAACACGAAATAAATTAAACCCTTTGCAATGTAATTCTAAGCATAATACCTAAAGGGGTTTTTAAAATTTTCACTATAGTCACCGCGTTACCAACTGAGTCGTCGAGCAATAAACGTCATACCATAAGACCTGCAAGTGCGAGCGAGATAGACAGATATGAGATGTGGGTGCGAGCGAGATGAGAAATGATTTATGACCTGACGACTCAGATGGTAAATGGTAATGCGTTTAGTATAGTGATTCAGGTAGATTTGGATTTCGTTGGGTGAAAATATACACGAGGATTTTCCGAAATGGCGAAATTAAAGGGGGCCAAAACCCGTTCAAAGTTTACATAAAAGTCTACGCGCACGACTCGCGGGTAAACGCTGGTAATTTATAATGGTAACACTCTTTACTTATTACTCTTTTTTACAGCTGCTAGGCATAGTATTTGCGCTCCTTTTGGCCCGATGCATCAGGAAGATGAAGAGTCAAAGGTCGCTGCAGCTGTGGAAGATCAAGGAGCAGATGATCATGGCCCGGGAGACGGAGGAGCAAATGAAGGTGGAACAGAACCACGTTTATATTGAACAACAAGCGTCGAGTGTCGCGTAATATTTAAACAAACGTAATAATGGGGCAGGAAAATATTATTTACAATAATTATATAGATGATTGTACACACTTACTTATACCAAGATTTGTAACACAAAATAAATAGGTACAAAAGGCCGGCTCCATACAACGAGCGTAAGCAGGTGCACGCACACAAATACACGTACGTACTTATAGCGATCTCGGATCAAGTCGATCGAACGCCAGTCGCCGGGGCGACTTTGGCAATACACTTTAGTTATCGTTTCGTGTGACAATTGTCATAATTTACAATGATTTTTGCATTGTTGTATTGCAAAAACTTTATTTAATAATGAGGCTTTAATATACTTTACTTACGTGCCGTAATCGACGAAAGTTCTTTTCGGTAACCAATTTATGGACAAACTTGGTTCCGCTTTTCTATTAGACATAAATGTGTTTCAAAGTAAATACCTAATAAATTGTTTTTAATTGAAATTCCCAAATCTAAACTTTTCATAGATCATTATAGCTGCATTGCCAGCCCTAGCTACGCTACGCTACGGTTGCGCGTAGGTTATTAAAATCAAGGTCAGCCGAAGCCGGCTTTCTGTACCAGTTTATTTTGTGATTATAATTTCTTCATTTTCTATTCAGTGAATAGGTAAGTACTAAGCAGGTAAATTTTAAAAACAACCTTGTGCTTAGCTTTTATAACTGGTGTGCACAATAAAGAGATTATATCTATCTTGTCTAGTTCCATAACATTTACTCAAAGTATAGTATTATGTATTGTATGCAGTTTTCTTTGTAAATAGGTTCTTATTCAGATTGTAAATAGCAAATATTTTTTTAATAAAATGTGTAAAATAGTGGCTTATTTTTATTACTAACCGGCGCCCTGTGATTTTACTGGCGTGACAATTCCTTTAGGAACAGTATATTTTCTGAGATAAAGAGTATCGTATAGCTGATTATTTGAGAATAATTATTAATTCACCCCGTGAAACACCGCGGAGATCCTTAGCGGTTAGGTGAGAGGGTGGAAATTTTGATGTTAAAAAGAGACTTATTAAATAAATAATTTTGACGCAAATAATTTCTCCAAATATCGTCCACTGATCAATGGCTTTGCCAACATGGGTCAACTACATGGATTGTAAAACTGTAATCTTAATCGAGCCTACCTTCTATGTGGACTATTGTGGACCTACGGCAGAGGCATGTTGGTTTTATCTGTAGAAGAGGCTAAATAAGAGAACGAAACATTTTCCACGGGTGGCTTTCAATGTTGTTCAGAAAATTGGGGATATTCCCAACCTTCACTGACTCTACTATTGGAAACGTTTGTTTACGAGGCACAGTAAAAAATTAAGCTAACTCCTTAGAAGGCTAACTCGTTTGAATTATCAAATTTATAGTTCATCAAAAACGCCTATAGACGGAACTATACTTAAATATAATTTTTTGTGTCAAATGTAAAAAAAAACTATGTACAAATATTTATAATGCGGATCGTCTCCAGTCTCTACTCTACCTTGGCGGTAGGTACTTGCATACTTCCTGTTCCTATGGTATGTAAACATACTAGGTACGTCTATTGTACTACTCTTGTTTTTGTCTAGGAATGAAAAGATAAGTGGTTGATAGTGAAAACGTACAAAAGCGAGGTCAGTGAAGTGGAACGTTAACTAACCTTCAACGTATCTCTTTTCATTTTCCTACCTTAGAGGAAATATAATAGTTCGAAGACTACACAAATACTCAAAGAGAGCACTAATCAGCTGTAGGTACATTATATACCTTCGTGGGTGTAAATACAAATACTACGAAGGTTGTCTGTACGGCTGTGTCCCCTAGAGTCTGCTGGCTTGCAATCATCATGATCATGTCAGCCGTAGGACGTCCACTGCTGGACATAGGCCTCCCCCATCGATCCCAAAAGGGCCGGTTGGAAGCGGCCTGCATAAGTACAGCGTTTCCCTGAGGTCTCTTTTAGGTCGTCTGTCCATCTTGTGGGTGGACGTCCTACGCTGCGCTTACCGGTCCGTGATCTCCATTCCAGAACTTTTTGGCCCTATCGGCATTTGTTCTGCGTCATATGTGTCCTGCCCACTGCCACTTCAACTTGCTAATCCGGTGGGCTATGTCGATAACTTTCGTTCGCCTACGCATCTCATTTCTGATACGATTTCGTAGAGGGCTACCGGTCGTCCCAGGTGTAGATGGAAAGATGAAGTGGAAAAATATCTGCGGATACTGGACGTGCATGCTTGGCATAAACTTGTGCAAGATATGGAAGGAAGGCGCCGTTTGGTATCAGATGCCAAAACATTGTCTCAATTCATCTCATCCCGTGGGTCTAGTTGACGTAAGAGCCCACATTTTTGGTCACTGCACGAAAACTACCTAACTACAGAGCACAAAGATGTTTTGTTCAACCCAAAAACCTAAATTAAATCCAGAATATAATTTGTATTATCATGACAAGTAAACAAATATTTTAAGTAGATTATAAATTGCATTATAATTATCGGTGTGCACACCGATAAGACTAGCGTTTTAAATTTAAGACACCTATAGGTAGGTACTTCAATTATCAAATTAAAAACCGACTTCAAAATTAGTAAGCGCTCCGACAAAATTATTTCGTATGAGTTCTCTCTCTAAAAAATTATACTGAGCCAAAGACAATGAAATTTTTGTGGGACCACCTCGAAAGTTTCAACCTTCCTTGAAATGAAAACAGCTCATTTTTTACCTACTTCAGGGGTTTCAGTTAGATCCGTATGGTATTTATCGTTAAAGTACTAGAATTTTAAAGCCTTTTAAAAAAAAAAAAACTACAGATCTATTATCAAATTGAACTACCCTAAAATGTCTAATGATTGATGGAATCAGCTGTTCCATTGACTTTCACATATTCATGGAAATGTATGGAACAGCCTTAGGGAACACCGAATATTTTTTACGCGATTTCAGGGTTGGTTTCTTTTCGCTTAGTACTACCGTTTCGTATAAACCAGTATAGGTACATGGTAAAAATCACACCCAAATTCAGAACAGTAGGTAAATATTTTATATAGCAGTAACAAGCATACAAGCAAACGAACGGGGTTGTAAACCAAAGAGTACTTTTTAATTGTAAACTCCACTTGTAACATCGGCGTCGCGTCGTATTCAAATACGAGATAAAAAAGTTTGTGAAGATAAAGTAGGTACCTATTCAGTTCATATACTATCTTGAGAAGAAACGGACATTCAATCTCATTTTCTTAAGTAATAGGCATTTCACATCTTATGCCGTGTGTTTAAGGTCAGATTTAAATTTTGATTTCGTTGATTGATAAAAACCAAATAATACTCTGGTTGGGTATGTATTATTGTGCTTTATGATAAAGTATTTTTTGGTATAAAAATACAGACTTAATTTTTGTTGGATTGATTTACTCTTTATTGTATTGTTCACAACATGAAATTTGACACAGAAGACAAAAAAACTCTCTACCCTAATCTCTCTTTAACAATAATTGTGTGAAGGAAATGATTGAAATTATATAAATAGGATTCACCTCCTTAATTTTCTACCACTAGATGTGGAATATTTTATTCAAATTTAAACAAGACTGCAGCCTCGAGATAGTATATATGCCATAAAAAAAATAAAAAATAAACCGACTTCATAAATAGTAAATATGCAATTTTCGTTTACTTGGATGACATATTTTTTCAGTTATCTTGATTTAAAAACAAAACTCCTGGACCGATTTTGATGAAATTTCTATTTCATATTTAACCGATCTGGGAGTATGTCCTTTCAAATGGAAAAAGCATTTTACAAATCAGTTTATAATCTGGTATATAATAGGTCTGAGGTGAAAAAACAACCGAATTGGAAGCCCCCTCCTTTTTTGAAGTCGGTGAAAATAGGTTCTCGATCGTATAACAAAAAGCATAATTCTACACAACAAATAATTCTCAATATTAAAAAAACAGACTTCAAAACTAGTAATCGCCTTGGAAGTGATCGAAGGTAAGCGATCTTACAACAGTATTGCTATCGCCAAATCAACAGGGGGTCCAACAATATTAGTAATATTGAAGGTGTTTTTAGAAAACGACAGAACGAAAGCTAATAAAAAAAATGTGGGACCTCCTCGAGAGCATCTGCTACCTACCAAATAGCAAAAGTATCCATATCCATACCCCGGGGTCAAGAAAATGGGTAAAGAATTAATATCAAACACCAATTTATGCTTCAATTATGTATTATACATCAAATAAATACATATTACTTAGTTGTAATAAGTTACTACATTGATTCACAAACATGGAACTTGGGTCCAGTAAAAAATTCACAAAAGAAGGGTGAGTTTATCTCCACAGGGTTACATGGAAAGGGAGTACTACGCCGAAAGGGGTATTTTACACAGAATAATATAATTATATCAATAATTATAAACTTTTACTATGGGACTAACTATGAACTCGTGAAAAAATGTCAGCTGTTCCATAGAAAACGGTCATTACCACTCGACAAAATGTATAGTACAGCTGATATTATTTCTGCAATTTCATGGTTGGTTCCATAGTAAAAGCTGATCATAATGATGAGTATCCCTTTTGGCTTAGTATACCTTTTCCGCATAACCCCATATAAATACAGATACATTTTAGAAATACTAACAAAGTTATTGATGTTGTAATTTTTAAACTTTCGCGATTTGAACACATATAAATGAACACATGAACACATTTAAATGTTTATCGGGATTTATCACATATTATTTAATTTCGGTAAAAAATATGTACCTTTCGGTCGGTCACGAGCTGGCTGAAAACTGCGGGTGAGTCCGGCGAGAAGAGCGGGTGTTTTGTTCTCCTACCCTCACTCTTGATCTTGAAAGATACATAATAACAACAAAGGTTGAAAGGTACATATTTTTTACCTAAATTAAATAATATGTGACAAAACATTTAAAACATGTTATTGAAGTTCTTTGTCGGTATCACAATGTCTAATTTAAATTGCATCAAATGCTCTGATTTTTAACCCCGGATGAAAACAGTGTAGTCTATTTTTGGGTTGGACATTTTTGGGCGCTGATTCAATATTCATTGTTTAGTAAATTAGTTAAGGTGGTTCGATTCACAAGTGGCGGGAAATTCAAAATTTCAAACAGTTTTCTTGTCCTTGTAGCTAGGCCGGGTAATTATTGTAAACAACCATGATGTTTGCGCAGATTGATTATTATTCTTTACAAAATCATGTAAAGATATTTATCTCTAATGCCCATTATTACTTACATTTGTGCAAAATAAAATTTTTGCTGTTTCACACGGTTTATTCACAAATTTAAGTAATATGGTGCGTTACTGTTAAATAATTGTACATTATAATGTAAAGAACAGCCAACATTTTGCGCAAACACTGTTATTTAAAAATAATTACCTGGCCTGGCTACAAGGACCAAAAAACTGTTTAAAATTTAAATTTCCTGCCAAAGGTGAATCGAACCACCTTAACATAGACAGTTCTCACCTCACCCAATTCAAGACCATCAATGTGTTCCATTTACTAACTGTTCAGCATTGTTTATTCTACTACTCTTGGTGCGATGATCCCAGTATGTATTAGACATTTTTAGTATATCCACGCCCATGTCCTCACATTCTCCCTTAGGGAGGTATGTTGGGGTCAGCTCTCTATATGCGATGCAGACACGACGGGATGCAATGTCTTCACGGAGAACGCTGTGCTCCCAGTGGTATCTCGGTTCTCCGTACAACACTAATAGAGACCGTCTGTAATGGAGAAATGAAAACATTGTTATTTGAAGGAGAAATAATGTATATGAATCATTAAAGAAGTCAAAATGTACTTAGAAATGTCAGTTTAGTTGTTGATATTAATACAAATAATTTAAATACATCAAGTTTTATTTGAACAGAGTTACAGAACAATGGTACTAAAGAAAAGGGGTATGGAATTTTATTGTTTACTAAGGGACCAACCCTGAAATTGTAAAATCCGGGCATCTTCATCATCAGTACATCATAATCAGCCTATCTCAGGCCCCTACTAGATATAGGCTTCTCCCAAAGCACAGCATTCAGCCAGATCTTCATCTTTTTGCTTCAATCACTGCTAGCTAACGTACGACGAGAAATCTTGACAGAGTTTCCTGAACCTCAACTCTGGATCTCTAAAGTGAAATCATTACCCTTTTGACCTCAAAAGTCAACTATAATTGAAAAGCCCTTGCAGGCCCTGTGTGCCAACAATGACTATTGTTGACAAAATATGTGGCATTTTTCACAATCAAACTTAAAGTCGATAATTCATTTCCGAAAGTTATCAGTCTATGATCACTTCCGGCATTGATCCTAGTGACCGAGACATCTCCAAATTTACGCTTTTTGTCCGTAGTGATAATCTCTCATGATGAAATAGCCCCTCTGGACAAAGTAAAGCTTTGCCTTGTTTACTTTATTTTATAATTTAAATCCAACTTTTAACATTAATTACCTTGGCATGGGTATCCTCACAATGATATCTAACATGTTCTCCGGCATGCAAGCTTCGATAACCGCTTTAACATTCTCATCACGGTGTGTGACAACGGCTCCGTCTTGATCAACCACTGGATAGTATTCCTCGGCACAGGTCAAATTGTATTTACTTCTATTACCTAAGTATGGTGTCATGGTTAATACAGAATCAGACAAACAGTTGACTGTCACTATTCTCTCACCCCAAATCCAACAGTCGTCTATATGAGGGTCAATCGATGCTCCTTTACTGGGATCATACTCCAAGGAACACTGCTCTATGACACGATAATCTTTCAACAAGTCGGTCGTTTCAAACCTGTCGTGGATAAACTTGGAAAATTCAGGAAAACCATCAAAGTTACCAGCAACAACTTTTTTCTTTTTGAAATTTGTTTTTGGCCCGAAATTCTGTTTGCGACGACCGCTTTGAGATGTTTCCCAAGGCATCTCGTCGATGTGCTGCATGAGCTCTGTTTCTTCATTTTCAGATAAGAAGTCAAGTTGAATGTAAGTACCGGGGTAATCAATAGATTCTCCTTCGTGGTTAGGGTGTAGCAGGTATAAGTTTGGGTCCCAGCCTTTCCAAGCTTTGTTGCAAAGTGGGCAGTAAACATAGCCTTTGCTTTTATCGATGTTCAGCTGCAGTTTTAGTTTATCGGCGCCGTACTGAGTTTCACAAACGAGACATGTTCGACAACCTTTGCAGCCACAAGGACGTGGTTTTGTCATGGTTAAGAAAGTAAAAAATACACTAAAGAATGTAATAAGATTACTTCTAGTTCTACTCTAACACATACTATAGACGTATACCTAACCTAATTCAATGAATTTTCCATTGATGATGGTATTTCCGATTACAAAATTCAATTAAATCATGTTGGTGATTTTAGCAATGTTTTGACATGAGTCATACTACTAATGACAGTAAAATCCGGAAGACGAGGCGGTATGGCCTTAATGGCTTTAGCTTACTCAGTAATGGGGCGAAAAACAAAAAATAAAGAACGGAGTTTGGATTTGTTTGGAGTTCTGCTGTGGTTCTGCCGCCTTTTCGAAATTAATTACCTAGATTGAATTTATAGTACCTAAATGAATGTCAAGTTTTTTTGTCTTTTACTCGCGTTCTATTTTCCTTTTTAGGGTTCCGTAGGTACCCACATCGTCAGCCATTAAACGTCCACTGCTGGACAAAGGCCTCCCTCTTAGAGAGGGGTGTTGCCATAATCCCCACGCTTGGCAGGCGGCTTGGGGATCGCAGTAGGTTCACCGTGTACTAATAGGACCCAGGTCCGTAGGTACCCAAAGGGTGAAAATGGGACCATATTACTAAAACTACGATGTCTGTCCGTCCGTCCGAAATTAATTACCTAGATTGAATTTATAGTACCTACTTGACTTTATTATTATCCGCCGTAACATTAGGTACATATTCTGTGAAAATTTCAACTGGCTGTGTATTGTGCTATTATTACGGTTTGAACTTCGAAAGGTACAGTCGTTAGAAGGTAGGACGCCAAGCGTGGGGATTATGGCAACACCCCTCTCTAAGAGGGAGGCCTTTGTCCAGCCTGACGATGTGGGTACCCACGGAACCCTAAAAAGGAAAATGGAACGCGAGTAAAAGACAGAAAAACTTGACATTCATTTAGAGATGAAACTTTTAAAAACCGGTAATCAACGAAAATTTTCCGATTGAACGTTGTTTGAGATTTCCGAGAAAGTCGAGGTGGAAGAGCGCCGTTCACTGAAGGCCCTGCCTGCATATTCCAAAGAATACTACCTTAAATTTAAATAAGAATTGGTACCTACCTGTCCTGTGAGTCGCTGGCATCCGCAGTGGACAGGTCAGTGTGGAGGTTAAAGGGGGAGGCCTATGTTCAGCAGTGGACGTCTTCTGGGTGATGATGATGACCTACCTGTCCACGCAGGGCCAAAAGACAGCGTTTTCTGAATTCTTCGTTGTTACAAAATGCCTTACGAAACTACTATTTTAGCATTTGTTCAGATTAGGACGGAGTAAAGGTTCATCGTCCAGCAGTTAGATGGCAGAATCAGATAGCACGGCAAGAGAGAGACTTAAACCCAGCAATGGGATAAGGAAAACTGTGGATACCTATTTCGTATGACATTTATTTTTTTACCAGGGGTCATACGGACAACAGCTAATTGCGGCACCTAATCCGCTCAGTTGGAAAATCACGCGAATGTGAACCTTATCGCGCCCAGATACGGTTTGTGGTCGCGTGATTTTCCAACTGAGCGGATTTGGTGCCGCAATTAGCTGTTGTCCGTAAGGCCCCAGATCTATGAAAAGTTAGTTCCCAAAAATTCCATGGGACTTGTAGGTTAAGATGAGCAGTCAAAAAAATTAAAGAGCTATTTTATGTTGATATTACCGGGAGAATGATAAATTGTGTAACAGATGATGTAAGTAGGTAATTAGTCCAGTCGGGGAAGACATAAAACTAGCTGAAATAGAAAAAATTCCGGGGAGCGTTTTTTTTTTTAAACGCCGGGGGGGGGGGGTTGGGAGTATAAATCTCGATTTATACTCCCAACCACCCCACCACCCCAGAGTTTATACTCTGCAAATATTGATCCTAGCGTAAAAATGATATTGACCAAACTTGTGGAAAATTAAATTTCCAACAACTTTGGATAGTACCATTTTTGCTCTAAAGTTGAAAATTAACGAGTTATTTCAGAAAAACTAAAATATTGAACTTTAAAACAAGATGGCGGCGAATCCTCTACCGGGATTAGTTAGAAAATCGAGATTTATACTCCCAAACCCCCCCCCCCCCCCACGACGTTTAAAAAAAAAACGCTCCCCGGAATTTTTTCTATTTAAATGTCTGCCCCGATTTGACTAAATATTATATTATGGTAATAACAAAGCATCAATCAGATAGAGATCAAAAATGTTTAAAAAGAAATATGCTTGTACAATACCTATGTGTTATTACGGCGGATATGCTAACAAATAATAATAAAAATTAAAATGGAAGTGGGTTGTTTTTAACCAGAAATTCAATGAAACAATAATTATTTATGTTACTCTGTGCGTTTTGTCTACATGTTGTGTTGCTAGCAAAATAACAAATCGTCATAACGACATAGTTGGTCGGTACCTATTTATAAACTGAATCGTACAAAGGATTTTTTTTTCGTTAATTTTGTACTAGACCCTATTTAATTGTTAAGATTCGTTATATTGTTAAATTATCATGTTGTACAGGCTTAGGTCTAGAAATAAAAAAATATTTGATAATTATTTTAATACTCATTTAATTTAAACTAAACAATTATATAAATCTGTATGGCTTACATAGATTAGGTATGTATGTAGATGAAATACTTTTTACTAACTGCTTTCGTTCAGAAAATCGCCGACAAAATTGAGCCTCCTCAGAGTACTCATACTGCGCAAAATGATCAACAATAATGAAACTGAAATATTTTATCAGTTAAAATTGTTTGCTAGTCTAGTTATAAATCAAAGTCAACCAAAAACTGGTCCCTGTTATTGTTTAGTAGTGTTATGAAAACAAATATAATTTATTATGCTCCCTATAATGTAATACATGAACATGATGACTAATTATTACTAAATAGTACCTAAGTACTTATATTAGGTATACAATAATTATTATAACTCATTAGTATGCAAAAATGTGTGGCCCGCCACTTTCAGAAAATTTAAATATAGCGTTATAATGCCTCGTGAAAAATTATGTTTTGCGTCCACAAAATGCTTTATTTGTCATAACATTATGACTGATATCAGTAGGCATATTAACTAAGCTGCCTCTTGTGAAATGTTAATTAAACCCCGTACATAAAAAAACGTAACTAGTCATATTATATTATTTAATTATTCAATAAAACTTTCAGCACCGCTTTTAACCAATCACATAATTTAATTTAGATAATCATAATTTAGTAATATTATATTTGCTACGTTATATTTATCCAAATATTTTATGATTATGCATATATCTAAACTGTTAATATTAAAAATTTAATTACAAGCGTGTTTTATGCATCTACAAATCAAATTATTTAATATATATAATTACCTATTTCGTAGCCTAAGCGTTGCTAAAAAGCAAGACAAATATGGCAGTGATGTATGATTATGTATTTTTATATTGATCTCTTAACCTTAACTCGTTACCTTTTCAATTACACATATTTTACAAGGAGCCTGACTTCAATTCATAATTTTAAGTGATAACAAATTCAACTAGTCCAACCATCACTTAAAAATAATGTCATAATACAGGAAATTATTGAGGGTAGATGAATAACTACTCCTTATAATCACACATTTCATTTCACAGTGTCTCCGTAATGTAGGTACTTACTTAAAACGTACCAAAAGGTTGATTTATGTACCTACTTAATAAAGGTACGTTACAGACAAAGTGGTGTCATAGCACCAAAGAATCGTATCTCCAAGATTTTATATTGAAAATCTTCAATCGAGCTCTTCGAACTCGAGAACTCTGAAGGTTGAACGTGAAATGAGCGCAGGGGGCGGTGGCGAGGGCGTAGGGGGTGCTACGACGACCGCCGGTGGGGGCAGCCCCGGCGCTTCGTAGTGCTATTCATCCACCAGATCCCAAAGCATAAGAGCAGCATCTGTGCCACCAGTGCTGACCAGACAGCGGTCGTTGAATAGAAATCGTGCACAATTTATAGCACCGCTGTATACTTTTACTTCATTGTATTCTGATTTAGGACTGGCACATGGATACCTGTAATGTAAACATTTTGAATAATTATGAATTTAACAAAACCGATTTATCAAAATACGCAATTTTGATTACTTAGATGACATTTGTTTTCAGTTATTTTGATTTAAAAACCAAACTACTGAACCGATTTGGATGAAATTACGATAGGAACAATCTGAAACAATTTATCTAAAACCTTTAAAATAATATTTTTCTATATCGGTTTATAAATGACAGAGATCCGAGATAAGACCGATAAAACAAAAAAAAAGTATATCCGAAATGAGAATCCGCTCTTTTTTTGAAATTGGTTAAAAAGTACTTAAGTTAGTGTATTAAAGCAACTATATAACCTAGTGTTGCAGATCGCGCTCGTATTCTTGCTGTCTGTTTGGGAATCGGGACTTTGGTTGCAAGCTATGCCCTCTTTTAACACGGGTAGCCTTTTAGATCCAACCGCATTTCGTCTCGTTCACCATGGTCTCTCTTGCTCGAGAAGCGCTGGTCGTATTGGCCGACACGCTAGCCTGAACGACATCATACGCAGGGCTCTTTCCACCGCCAATGTCGCAGCTGTGCTCGAACCGAGTCGAACGATGGAAGGAGGCCTGAGGCCTGACGGTATGACACTTGTGCCCTGGAGGTTGGGGCGGCCCCTTGTATGGGACGCAACTTGTGTCGCGTGTATACTTTGGCGCCGTCACATCTTCCTGAGACACAGGGTAGGGCTGGCGCATAGACCTTCAACGGTCTATGGGCAGTCTAACTGTATTTGTAGTTTTAGTTTTAGCTCGTATTTTGTTTAGTTAATAAAGGCGCTTGCCCAGGAAAAAAAAACTATATAAGGCGATAAGGCCGCCCATTATACTGCCGTATATTTGTTTTTTATGTTAGCTTAAGTTTCATTTGTATTTTCGGTGTGTAATAAAGAAATATTGTATTGTATATTAATTATGTCTTCTGTGATATTAGTAAGCTTAGTTACCTAAACAGACGCAGATGGCCATCAGTGTCACCACTTATGAGAAGATCATGAGCTGCTGATCGACTCGCAGTTGAGATCAGAGTTGTCATCGGGTAAAACCGGTTGTTCCACATCCCTGCGTGAAACAAAATATTAAATCAACTATTTTATTTAAGATCTATTGATTCTAACTTATTAGTAACTAGCGACCCGCCCGCCCGGCTTCGCACGGATGTAATTTACGTCCGAAGCCGGGGCGGGTCGCTAATTATATATATATAAACCTTCCTTGAAAATGTATCTAACTGATGGTGAAAACCGCATCAAAATCAGTTGCGTAGTTTAGCAGGAGCTAGCGGCCATACAGACATACAGACAGACAGACGCGGAAAGCGACTTCAATTTATACTATGTAAAGATAGAGAAGAGAAGAGATAGAGAAGAGAAGAGATAGAGAAGAGAAGATGATAATGTTTATTTACCTGACACTAGAAAGCCTACAGTTGAATTATACGTCGACCATTTGACATCTTTCATTGCTATGGGACTCTTTTCCGGCGAGAGAGATTTGATGTCCCCTGAAAACCAAGAATCTACAATTACATCTCGTTTAGAGGCAACAATACAATTTCTCTAATAATGCGTTCCTTTGATACTTACAGAAAGCTAAATCATATTCAGCAGTGACTGTTTGTAAGTAGTTTCCATCAAGACTCCAGTCAAGTTGCATTAGCGGTTGAGCACCTCGAATTTTATTCCATTTCTTGTAAGCAAATCCATCCCTAGAGACCCGGAACAGGTAAATGCTCCCATTTTGTGATCCTATTGCAAGAGTGTCGCCAGCTGGAATATAAAGATGACATTAACGCAAGCAAAACCAACTACAAGCTTATAATCTGGGTGTCTTCAAGTCGAGAGTGAAACGGTTTCTTCTAGGCAAGCGTGCTCCATCGTAGACCGTATCATCGCTTAACATCAGGCGAGTCGGCGGGCAAGCGCAAGCCTATTTATAACAAAAACATATATAAATATTTTCAATAGTAAACTAAATTATCTTACCAGAATTATACTGTAAACAATTAAGAGGCGACCCACAAACACGTAAGGTTGCAACGTGAGCTCCAGCGTCAGCATTTATAACTACTAAATGGCCTTCAGTGCTTCCAGCAGCTAAAGCACCACCTCCTGAATGCCATGCCAAAGACACACATTCGTAACCTACCTGTGAAATGTAATTTTATTGAGTAGGTAGATAATAGCAATGTGTCACAATTTTTTACTGATAAAAAGCTGATCTTAAATAGACACCCAACGAAAACACAATTAAAATTTGTTAAAAATAAATACTTTATAAGAATTTTAATTTCATGCTAAATAGATAACGCCCTATAGCAGGTTATGGCGTCAAGCCATGCGCGCGCCATACACATGCTATATACTAACATACACTTTGCGGGAGAAGGACAGCGCATTCGATCAGTAATTTTTTTGAGTATTTGTAATATATTTAATTATATCCTTCGCTAAACCTGTTGTTTGTAATAAATGAAACATTAGGACACAAGCCAATATAAGTGTCGTGGTCACAGAATAAAAGTACATTAATATTTACTGTTATTTACCTGAGTTGCAAAAACTAACTTATGTCCTTTCCACAGAGCTATATTCTTATCAAGGCCCGCAGTCGCAAACATTTCATCATCTGGATGAACGGCCAATCCCATGAGTTGTTTATGATGACCAAACAATATCTGATGAATAAATAAATACTTTTGTTATAGTTGCATAAACTATTGTAATTTATTAACATGCGTTGTTTGTTTAACATGGTTACGTGCCGTTATTTATAGCAATAATTAAGGGGGAGTAATTACTTCCCCCTTAATCCCCCTTCCCACTTGCCAAATCGCTTTTAAGTTAAAGTAACAACTATCAATTTTAAAAGTCATAACAGGGTTGATTTATAAGGTAAATGTTCTTATAGAAAATCAACGGGCTCCATAACACAGGCTTTGCCTAGTTTGGGGCCCACAGTTAAATCTAGGTACACATGTATAAATAGTAGGTAAATTATATTTAAAAAAAAACTATTCATTATATCAAAGCCAGATGCACCTGATTAAATCTTCTTTGCAGGGAACCTTCCAAAATGTTGTTCCGTGTAGTACCAACGTACAAATTACCGTCATTTCTTCCAGGTCTTTGTGGGTAGATACTTCGCACACCTCCAGCTGATTCGGGTAACTGAACAAACAAAAATAACTCTTGTATACTGTTAAGAAGCTTGAAAAAAAGCCATTATGTGAAATACCAAACCTTTGTTTCAGTGATTCTTTTGTAGTTTTGTAAAGTATCCCACGCAGCAATTTTTCTATCTTTCTCTCCGCCGGATATTAGCGTTCCTTCTGATAGCATTACTAAAGAGCTTATTCCTTTTATGTGAGCCTATAACATAATTTTTACTTAGTAAAAACATTAAAATACTAAATAACTAAAACACTGTTATCACGTAAATAATCATATAACTATACAAAAAAAAATGTAATAGGTAGAATAATAAGTTACTCTTAAAATACTATAATAATATATATTATTATGACAATTAATTAGTTTATTACCTCAAACTCCATTCGCACAAAATAGGCGCCATCGCTATCAACGCTGTAAATCGTAATAAATCCGTCGCTATCAGCAGTAACTACATCACCATCTTGTTCAAACTGTAGTGATGTCACGTGTGTGCGAGATGGCTGAAAAAACCCAAATAATTACAACATTACCGGTTTACCGATTTTGGCGTTAATAAGTAAACTCTATTCCATCGATATTTTCACCGAGTTCAACGTTGACGGGTTTTTGGGCGCCAAAGTGAAAAAAAAAACTTATAGCCTCATTATGTTATTTTCCTAAACTTGTGTATTTTATAATGTTATGATGTGTATCAATGGTGGATTATTATATAATTAAGTATTCGTGGACGTGTTCGAGTGTGAAAAAGTGATGTAACGAGTGAAACATGTCTTTTCGTGTTGTTTCCAAAACTTTATAGAAGCCTCTTGTAAAGCATTCACCACTTTACTAGGGCATTGACTTTAACTTCATCGTGACTTACTTTGCTTGACTATGACTTGTTTTACTACATTTCATCAAACTTGATAATTTAATACTTGTCACTGGCAAATGCACAAGAGTGCGACGCCAAAATCCTCAATGAGTAAATATAAAAAAAAACAGTTACAACAGCCGCTCCATGGAGTCTTCTTATCTATCGTGCGCACAATCAAAGCACATGAAGGCGGGAAAAAATAAACAAAAACTTTTCAAACTTAAATAAAAAATAATCCACTTAAGCGACCTGTCTTGAGTTATATTAAAAAGAAAATAAAAAAGCCTTAATTATTACTTATTACTAATTATCACTGATATAATCAAATATCAAAGCAAAATGTTGTGACAACATGTAACACCTGTCTTACATCTAAGATGAATGTATACTATGAAAAGTTTAGACTATTAATTTACCGGTTTGATAATATCTGTGCGTTCAAAGAATCCGTCTTTTCGTCGGTTCCAGAAAGCCAAATGCCCTTTTCCGTGTGTGATTAGCAAATTGTCATCCAACGGGTGGAATGCTGCACCTGTCAGCTCTTCTTGCAGGGTCTATAAAACCAGAAGGTTGAATAGGTACATTTTTTAGCACGCTAATTATTATTAGCTTTACTTGCAACTTAAACTCGGTCCAAGCATTTAATTGCTCTGACAGCTGCAATAACAACATTTACATAAACGACATTTTCTTTTAATATTTCACTAAGGTATATCGTGTACCTGCTACAGTATTACCTGTGGTATTACGTTCATAAATATAGCGAAATTGATCAGAATTCATTCAGCTTTTTACAGTGTCCTTTTTTCTCCACTAAATTATAGGCATGCGTTTGTCAGACACTTCGGCGATGATGATGATAATTTTACAATGCCGATTTATTTATTTTTTAATTGTAATTCTTTATGGAACTTGCGTCTGATAATAAAACGTTTTTTATGCGTTCTACGATGGAGCACGCTTGTTTAGAAGAAATCGATTTACTCGCGATTTGAAGACACAGTAGAAGAGAGTTATTGCACTTGTTAGAGCAAATAGATGCTTGGACCGATTTTCCAGACTTTTTTAAGCCAAATAGTAACTACTTCGTCGTTTGCTACGAACAGTAACATCGAGACAGCTATTTATGTTCGCAACCCCTTGACCGATTTTTTTCATATACTAACCTAAAATAAGCGTAAACTTGTAATTCGCTCAGTCACCTAATCAATTTCTCTTATATAATTTAATCTGTAAGTTTCCCTACATAAGCAAAATAAAAAACTGCTAATAGATATCCTATTATCCTATGATCCTATTATAATAGACAAACAGTTGGTCACACTGTTCTATAATTAAATTTCGCTATGTGGTCTCATCGTAGCTGCGTAGAGCTTCTACGCAGTTACGATTTCGTTGTTACCAAAGCTCGTAGCACGACGCTACGACGATTTGCTATCTACGAGTATGCTACGACGAGATTGTAGCTACGTAGTCATCATCATCATCATTTCAGCCATAGGACGTCCACTGCTGGACATAGGCCTCCCCCATCGATCTCCAAAAGGGCCGGTTGGAAGCGGCCTGCATCCAGCGTTTCCCTGCGGTCTCTTTTAGGTCGTCTGTCCATCTTGTACCCACAAGTCCTACGCTGCGCTTACCAGTCCGTGGTCTCCATTCCAGAACCTTTCGGCCCCATCGGCCATCTGTTCTGCGTTATATGTGCCCTGCCCACTGCCACTTCAACTTGCTAATCCGGTGGGCTATGTCGGTGACTTTCGTTCGTCTACGGATCTCCTCAGCTACGTAGTACAGTGTACTATTACTGATTATATGGTCAAATGCAGATATGCAAAAGGTGTCTCAAATACATCACTAATGTACATTTAGACATTAAAATATGTCCAAAAAACTGTGCAAGGTTAACATTCACACGAAAACAGCGCGAAAAATTAATTTTAACAAGTATTTTATGCTACTGCAAGTGTATATTTGACAATGTTTCGTTCATGGAGCTATCGTGGCTAACGTTTTAATATGGTGCAAGACCTTGAAGGTTCAAGCGAGCAAGGTCACATTCTAGAGTTTATGAGAACTTTCAACTTTCATATTTTATTTAATGGAAGAGTTGTACTAAATATTATTACCCGTTACTGTAATAATTTATTTACTTTACGGTAGTTTTTTCGTTATGAAATTAAATGTGAAATGTAAGATTACCTTTACATATAGGTAGGTATAGGTAGGTACCTTTATCTACTTTATAACTGTCGGCAGATTAGAAATGCACAATTGCACATGTCTTAAAAAGTTTTAAATGCAACGAATACGAGAATTCGTTTTCTTATTTATTTAGTAATAGGCTTGCGGTTGGCCGCCAACTTGCCTGATGTAAAGTGACGATGCGGTCTACGATGGAGCACGTTTACCAAGAAGAAACCGATTCACTCATGATTTGAAGACGTTGGTAACTCAGGTTTCGCGTAACATACATACAAAAAATACAGTCAAATTGAGAACCTCGTTTTTTGAAGTCGGTTGAAAATAAGTAGAATAAAAATCATCGGAAACAATTTACCACGAAATACGGCCTGCCACAACCTCAGTAGTTGTCAGAACGCTGGATTTTTATTTGCTCTTAAACATACCTAAATAGCTGAAGTAGGCAGATAGTAATGTACAGAAAAAATATTTTTTACGTTTATTTAACCGACTAAGGCTCATGTTCACTAATATTTAAAACGATGATTGTAATTTCAAGTATCATTTTACATATGGAAGAGTGGTCAAAAACAACCGGTTAAACATTTTAATCGCTTCATTAAGGTTCGATGAACTTCACCCTTAATATTTTTGTTTTTTTATTATTATTAAAAATAGGCTTGCGCTTGGCCGCCAACTCGCCTGATGTAAGCGTTGCTGCGGCCTACGATGGAGCACGCTTGCCTAGAAGAAACCTATTCACTCTCGACTTGAAGATACTCAGATTGTAACTATCGGGGAACACCCACTCAGGCAGCGAATTCCACAGACTAGCAGTTCGCACAATAAATGTGGAATCAAAGCGCTTCGTACGGGTTCCCAGAATATAAACCATAAAGCGGTGTCGATTCTTCATGCCCACTCTGGTAGTCTGATAGAAAAATGGGCAGGAGGGAATCTCCAAAATTACTATATAAACTATTAAATCTACTATATAAAGTAAACTCACGGCGACTTTTCCAAGCAGATGTCCCCACTGCCACTGCCACACTGACAAGATGCTCTCGCGGCCCGCATCCACTGCCAACACGTAGCTCCCGCCGTTCTGACAAAGCAATAGTATCTGTATTTAGTAGTCTGCACGACAATACTGCGGAATTCCAAAGGAACCACAGCGAAGATAGGCGCGAGCAACGTGAGCCCTGTTCCACGATTCAATGTCCAAAGAATAACCAGTCTCCTAGACCCAGACCTTATCTGGCCTATGTCGAGGAGAGGTCTAGTTCTAAGTAGGAGGAATGCCTGGGAGGTGCATAAGAGTTAACTGCCTAAGTAAGCCTTACCTGACTTCTTGCAAAGCAGGAAATCCCACACCGTAATTTTTTTCGGTTCTTTTGTTCCGAGAACCTGTAAGGTGTCGACGTTCTTACCCTAAATGTCTTCCCGCCGAGTTTCAACAAGGAGAGTTTCAAAAAGGGTTCCTACAACTACCTCGCTGGGCTGGCAAAGCATTAATAACACCGCTAGTGTTGCTAGGCGGCGGTTGCCGCTGGACATTAGGCAGAACGCATGCCTTTTTGCCGGTCAATAACATAAAAAACGGAATAGTTTCGCACATAACATGCTTCGTTTTTTTTTGATGTAGTTGACATGTCACTTTTAATAAAAACATGATATTAGCTTACCAACTTCAAGAATACGCCCCGCACGCTACTGACCGTTTTCAGCGCTTTGAGATAGTGCAGTAGGTGTGAGATAGTGCTTAATTGCTTATACCTGTTGTACCTGGTTGTAAAGTTTTATTTTTATTTGGTAGTAGTTACCAGCTGCCAGAAGACGCCCGCACACTGCATGCTCACTTCCAGCGCTCTGAGGTAGCGACAGTATGTGAAGTCTGTTTCTTTTTGGATGTTCAACAATGGCATCGATTCTGATGTACTCAAAACTAAACTAAACTAAATTTGACAGCTCTAAAATTGTTGTTGTTGTTGCCATCCTTTTATACTGAAATGAAAAGCGACGGTGATAATTTTAGTCCAGTCAGATTAGTTTGGTTTAGAGAATGGTACAACAGAATTGATGCCAATGTAGACAAATTGGCTGACAGGCAACCGATGTGATATATACGCACCCCTCCCTTTATTTCGCGGCCGACGGGTGACAACAATCACTAGCGAGGAAATTCAGAGCTGTCATTGGTCGTAAAACGCCATGTTTGTTTACATAGTGAGACATCTAAAAAGAAACAGACTTTACAAGCTTATACTGGTTGTATATAGTTGTATAGTTGGTGTTGAGAATAGTTACCAGCTGCGAGAAGGCGACAGCCGCAACTCCGACCTCGAACTCGGCCATCCCGAACACGTGCAGCGTCTGCAGCGTGTCCGTGCTCCAGATGCGCACATGCGCCTGCGCACGCCGTCCGCGTCCTGCGCGCTGACCACTCGCCACCAGCTCGCGGGACGGGTGGAGCTCCATGCTACCAGATAAACACTCAATTATACAGGATTACGCGGAAAGGGCGCACTAAGCCGAAAGGGGTCTATAATATCATAGTCAATAGTCATTATGAGTATGGTTTATTAGAACTATTCCATGGTGTGATTTTTATGTTGTTACTTGATGATGTAAATTTGTAAAATTTTCACCACTCACAAATTTGACCTATTTCAAAAAGTACTATGGTAGGACAAAGCAGCATTGTATTTTTTGTCCGCTTCTTGATGACCTTGACCCTTATCTCACGAAATAGGGGAGGTTTCCTATTCCGTGCTTTATCTAATGGTCTCAAGTTGATACTTTATGACGTACCAAATTTTTACTAAAAAAAGTCCCGGATTTTTTTGGCTTTTGTTTTGGGTTTTTTCTCAGGAAACCTATACTTAACCACCACAAATGGGTCTCGTCGTGGTACTCAGTCAGGTAAGGTTTTTGCGGTGCGCTCCCGTAGGTACTAGAAAGGATTTTGCAAAGAGGCCGATTTAAAGGGGCAAAAAAGGGATTAAAGTTTAAATTAAAATCAACACACACTGGCAAATACACAACACGTGAGAGGCAAAAATCATTACAAGAGGAAAGAAAAAAATAAAGGTGTACCATTGAATATCCTCAGTGTGTCCCGTGTAGTGGCGCTGCGACTCCTCGTCTCGGTCGTACATGACAGCGACGGAGGCCACGAAGTAAAGCAGCTCACCCGTCGGCAGCACCCACAGGTTGCGCCGGGAGTCGTGCCCGCGGTACCCGTACCTAGCGCCATTATAGATAAGCAAACACTTTATTTCATAACATTACATTTAAGTACTAGTAAATAAACAAAGCAGTTTTGGCGCCAACGTGAATAAAATATTTCGTCTCATTATATTATTTTGGAGATGGTTAGAAGGGAAGATGGACGATGGACCAAAGCAGTCACAGAATGGTGCCGCGGAACGTAAAGCGACCACGGGGCAGACCACCAGCCCGCTGGTCGGACGACATCGTTAAGACAGCAGGAAAGCAGTGGACAAGACTGGCACAGGACCGGAAAAGATGGCGCGCTGAAGATGAGACCT
Organism: Agriopis marginaria; assembly: GCA_932305915.1. Classification (NCBI taxonomy): domain Eukaryota; kingdom Metazoa; phylum Arthropoda; class Insecta; order Lepidoptera; family Geometridae; genus Agriopis; species Agriopis marginaria. The sequence continues at coordinate 3,647,518 of OW029919.1, forward strand.
ATACCCAGCAGTGGGTGGAGAATGGTTGATGATGGTGATGATGATATTATTTTCCTACACTTAAGTATTTTCGAGTGTTAATGCGTAATAATAGTGAATTATTATTTATTAAGTGTGGGTGTTATATAACGCGGCGAAACATTTATTTTCGTGTTAGCTCCATAGAGTACTTGTAAAGTCTCCATCACTTTACTAGGGCATGATTTTGACTTGACCGTGACTTACTTTTGATAATTATTCATTATAACATATTATTAGTAGTTTCAATATAAACACGGGTCTAGCCCGGAACTTTGATAGGCATTGGTGGAGCCGAAGCCAACACCAAGAAGCCCTGTTGAGTACAAAATTTACAATTATGTATAAAATGGAACCAGCCCGATGGGTCGATGACATCAGGCCCATCGCAGGTCATACGTGGATGAGATTAGATTCAGATTCAGATTTTATTGGTAACACCAAAAGTTACAAGTCAATTCGCATTACATAAATTAGATTAGATTAGATTAGCCCGAGACAGGGATCAATGGCGCAAGGGAGAGGAGGCCTATACCCAGCAGTGGGTTGATACAAGCTGACAATGATGAATGATAAAATGGAATATAAAATACAGTATAGGATAAAAAAACCTAGGCTATTGAGGTGAACAACTCATGGGTAGGAGAACAGATCTACAGGATGAGAAACGGCACCTGCCTTATCCTGTCTCATCTCAAAATAAATTTATTAGTAGTTTTATTATTAGTTATGTTTCACCACCCGAGTTTTAATGAAGTAAATGATTTATTACTTGACACTGGCAAATGCACAAAAATCCTCACAGAAGAAAGAATTTGAAAAAAATAAGCAAATAACGACACGACCCACATCTCTACTTGGATACTCACTTAGATATAACCATTTAACAATTTATTATAGTTTCAAAAACTAAAAAAGAAACTCGTTAAAACAAATCAAAGGAGTCTAAACTTCACTAGTATAGGTTCACTAGTAAAGTTAGTAGAGAGCTACAGAGGTTTACTACTAGCAATTTTTTTTATTTTTTTTATTGTTTATTTTGCTTCACCACGGACTCATGGGTCCGTGCTCTTTTTCAACTTTTTCAATTTATGCTACAAAACATCACTACAAACTATCTAGACTATCTACTAGCCATTGATGAGTGGATTCGGGAGCGTTGCCCTTACTCTATTGTCATCACTGCCCCGCAGCCGTCTGAGGTCAAAAAACTTCTTGTCGAATCAACTTTAAAAAAATATATAAATAGTCTTGCGTCTGGCCACCAACTCGCCTGATGTTAAACGAGATGATTTTGATGCATGATGTTTCTATAACTTACACCCAATCGAGCTGCATTTTCTTGTCAGGCGGCGAGTTGTCGATGGGTGCGTGATGTATGGGAGGGTAGAAGGTACGTCTGAGCCCGCGGATGGTCACACGAATGGGCTCCTCCTTCAGCACTTCCAGGAGTGTGTAGTCTGCAACAAAATCAGGATCATAATTTTTTATAGCAAATAAACTTTAGGTCCCGATGGATGGTCTTGAGGTATCAGATTACACGTCAGAGCAAACCCTCGTCACTAAATCCTTCAAAAAGATTTGGAGTAACTATCGCTAGGTAATGTTGGAATGATACCCTAGTAAACCCAAGATAGGTCAGTGCCAGGAAATGATTGATAAGTTCTTTATGGTTTACATAAATTATGATGCCGGCGTCGCGGTTTTACCATCGCACTAGCCGCCACCGCCTGAGGGCTCATCCACACATAATAGATCAGTGGAAATCGCACACTGTGCGTTTCACACGATCCTTCTTGCCTCATACCTGCAAAATGTGGAATGAGCTACCTTCTACGGTGTTTCCAAGAAGCTACAACATGGGGTTCTTCAAAAGGCGAGTTAATCGAGTTCTTAAGGGTCGGCAACGTATTTGTGATGCCTCGGGTGTTACAAGTATCCATAGGCGACGGTGACTGCTTTCCATCAGGCAGCCCGTCTGCTTGTTTGCCACCTATGGCAGTAAAAAAAAAAGAAAAAAAAAAGATTATAGTAAAAATTCTAATTTTGAAAGCTATTGAGCTCAAAGATACTGCTCTTGTTTATCGTCGACATATTCTAAACTAGACGAAAGTTATTTTCTATGATTACAGTTACGTAGCATTTCGACGTGTAATTGAAGATGTAGCATGACAATAATTCGCTGTATCACAATGGTGTATAAAATAATAAACCTACCGGAAGTGCGTACAATCTCGCCCTCCGGGGCGTACAAGACACGCGGACGGCTTTTGCTCCGAGCTCGTCTACCGCGTAAGTCTTCTGTCACTGGGGTCGCTGCGACTGCCGCTCTTGATCGAGACCTAAAAAAATATCAGTAATATGAATAAAGAGTTTTAGTACACTTTTAGATCTAAAGAAAATAAAAATTCTAAAGTTTAAAATCCACAGATAAAAAAAAAACTGCTTTCGTCTGTCGTTCACCGTCTCTACAATACGTGTTTCGTTAAATGCAAAACGGGTCTGAATAAAACATTGTATTTACGAGTAAATCATAGTTACAAAAGCTCTGATGCCGGGGCAATAGAAAACGGCACCGGTACCCCCTGCCTATTTGCCTGTAGTAAGAGGCTACTAAAAGGGGGACTTCCAGGTTCCGGATGGTCAAAGTTGGGCTCTGACCATCCATTTAAGTGTGTTCAGAGAAAGAACGACAACGTTGTGTGACCAATTTTGTCGTGGGTGGCTGAGACAACACGGCTGTCTCGGGAGTAACGTAGCGCAGTTCTGAGGGCTCCAGTGCGATCCTCTGGAGATTCCGGAGCCCTCTTGTCAAGCACTAAGGCTGGTGTACCCGGGGGGTTCTAGTGGGTATAATCCCACATAACCTGGCTGCTCCCCAATGCAGCCTTTCAAGGTATCTTTGGAAGATTTCCCATTCAAAAACATAAAAATAATGTACAAAGGACTGGTTCTAGCACCATCTTAAGGATTTAACATGCGCCAATGACCTTGACCAAACGATGCACACTTATTATAAGCGCCATCTAGCGTCCAACGTCCGTACTTCTTGCGTGCAAAGCTAACTTAAGTATAGACTATTTATACAGAACAGAATTCTGACGAAGATAATAACTTTACCTACTATGTTGCTCCCTCCTTGAGTAATAGTGGTTGCTCCTCGTAACTTTATGATAACTGATCCTATGTGCAAGATTTTTGGTAGAAAGAGAGATTAACACATATTTTTACGTGGCTTTGTCTCGGATGAATTAAGTACAATTAATATAGTAAAGCGGGGTCGCTTTAGCTAATAATCAATAGTTAAAAGAAGTCGCCTTCAGGACGTCTAGGTACATTCCGTAGGAATTCATACTCACCCATATCCCCATCTTATATAGGGACGATTCACACCTAACGGCGCGCGTTGGGGCCATCGGTGTAAATCATTCCTTATCGAAAGCATTATTACAGTAACCGGCACACAACTTGAGCCATGACCTCGAGTGCGCAATAGACGATTTTAAGGTATCGTTGGTGGAAAGAGAGGTGCGCGGGGGCATTCTGACGGCACGCGTCCACGCGATTGGCCGATGCGTGAACGACATGCGCGAACTTACCCCCACTACGTCAACTTTGGCTCAACTTGTTTGCCGGCCACTGTATTAGCCGTACAACAATCATTCATATTCCCTTTTTCCCCTGTTAAACATAGATACAAGTTCTTTTTGGAAAACAAGCAATATATTATATGCTAGCTGCGTCTCATGATTTCATCCGATATCAGGGGCCTTACGTACAACTGCTAATAGCGGCAGCTAATCCGCTCAGTTGGAAAATCACGCGACCGCAAACCGTATCTGGGCGCGATAAGGTTCACGTTCGCGTGATTTACAAAGTGAGCGGATTAGGTGCCGCAATTAGCTGTTGTCCGTAACGCCCCAGGAACCTGTATTTTCGGGACAAAAAGTTAGTTGTTTTAAACCAGACTTCCAGAGTAACAGCTATTTCCATACAAAGTTTCATCAAATCCATTCAGCTGCTACGAAGTTAAGTAACGTTGAACAAACATACACACAAAATTTCACATTTATAATATTAGTGTGTTGATAGTGTGATAGAAGCAGGGCTGGTCAAGCCACGGCCTGCTAGACGCAGAAACGTATTTGAGGTACCAATTAAAACTAGGGTTGCCATACGTCCAGAATTTTTCGGGCTTGTCCGGGAATTTAAGCTTTTGTCCGGAATGCGGTGATAATTCATATCATTCATATATATATTATATTCATATGGCATAATATTACAAGCCTTGCTTAATTTAGGGTCAGATGACCGTGTGTGCAAAACGTCCCTAATATTTATTTATTAATAAAAATGCGAGTACATGGAATGGCGTTATACAAAAAAAACTAAGCAAAAAAGCGCTACAGGTTTTAATCTGAATGCTTTGGTCTATCGTCAAGCCAGAAAAAGAGGATAGTTAAGTCAGTGATTACGATACAAGGTATAGATAAAAAGCAAGAAACAGTTCGTAAGTATTGAAACAGTTTAATGTCTATAAAGTAAAAACACAAAACAGATTACAAAATAAAATAACTAGGGAGCTACTCGATACTTCTACCAGAAAATAGAAATAGACTAAACACTTTATGAAATAAACTGCTGAGCTTCAGCCATTGTTATAACAACAACATGATACAATATAATTATACAAAATAGTTTAATGTCTATCAAGTAAAAATACAAAACTTATTACTAAAACGAAATAAGTATTTAGTTTAGACCGTAAAGTTTGGACATTATTATAGGAAAGACAATATTATAGGAATGTATATTGCATCCTAATGTTAGATGTTGGTGAAAAGTAAATGTATTGTGTTGGTACTTGGTAGAAATAGTTTGGTGAGTTTACTAAAATCAAGGTAGAATAATAATATGTTTGGCTAAATTGGCTAGTAAAAAACTTGGCAGGCGGTACTTCCCACAGAGGCAGTTGCTCACGTGTATCAAGAACAAGTCCGATCTTGTTAGTCTAGTCCGTTAAATACTGCTGCCACCTATTCGAGAAAGCTGCTAAGTACCGGCTGGAAGCTTAAGATTTGGTAGACCTTTTTGGTGACGTCAAAATAATGCTCATGCTCACCATCACAATTTACAAAAAACTTTGTATTGCACATAAGTATGTAAATTTTGAAGAAAACCCTATTTGTTTTTCTCTGAATAAATTTAAACATTATATGTATATCGCATCCAAATCCGCTGTGTCTTGATATTTCTTTATTTTTTTCAAAGAAGTAACAAATATCCACTATGCTTCTGCCAATAACCTTCCGTTCCAGTTCTTCTGGTTCCTTTTGTACTTCAACTGTAAAATCCGGCATATTTAATAGACGTCGCTGCTCCTAGAACGAAATAACAAATAATTACTTTACTAACATAATACCCATAAATACATTTAGGCATATAAATTTAAAATATAATTGTGCACTTAGCTACATAACATCTTATTTGAAATAATAATTATATTCTGAAACAAAAAAAGGTACTGAAAAGTTGTTAATGATCACCTGTTCATTCGAAGGCAACATTGTTTCTATTTCTGTTGTTTCCAGATGTTCGTCCAGGGAGTCCAGGTATCTGTAGAAAAAAATATAGAAATAAATAAGTTTTCCATATAAGAAATTATGATGCATTACAATTCTAACTCGCATCCTTCTCAATGCGTTATCTTCTTCTCTACATAGTGTAAAATAAAGTGGCTTTCCGCGTCTGTCTGTCTGTCTGTATGTCAGTATGGCTGCTAACTCCTCCTAAACCACGCAACGGATTTTGATGCGGTTTTCACCATCAGTTAGATACATTTTCACGGAAAGTTTATATATATAACTAGCGACCCGTCCCGACTGCGCACGTAAATTACACCCGTGCGAAGCCAGGCGGGCGGGTCGCTAGCTCGCTAGTATATAATATACGCAAAATTTTGAATTACAAATGAATTATTTAAAACCAATGTGTGTAACTTAAAAATACAGGATTTTTATCGCTTCACCTCTTTAATACGTCCTATTAGGAAATAAAACCGGCCAAGTGTGAGTTGGGCACTGAGAGTTCCGTACCACCACATAACTTGTTAGCTACTAAAGTACAAAAAAAAAATAGTGCAAAAAGACAACATCCCATCAACGCCCAGGCGGTCACCCATCCAAATACCGGCCGCGCCCAACATTGCTTCACTTTGGTGAAAGTACGAAAACTGGTGGTGAACAGAAATTTGGCACCGACCCGCACTTGGACATTATTTTTGGTATACTTTAGAGTGAGTACTATAATTATGTCAAGTTTGAAGCTTGTACGTATTACCGTTTTTACATTAGAGCTAATACAAAAATACGTTTGTTGTATGGGGTGGGGACCCCCATTTCATTTTTACTTTTTGACTTTTTTATTATTTGTAAGTAAATCCGCCGTAACATTACATATTCTTTGAAAATTTCAACAGGCTATCTATTACGGTTCGAAAGATACAACCGTTAATAGGTAGGACAGACAGACAGACATCGTAGGCTTAGTAATAGGGCCCCGGTTTTACCATGTGGTTACGGAACCCTAAAAAGCATAATTTGACATATAGAATTCAAAAGAACTTGGTGGGTCGTATAATGTAAGACGCGGGCCGTGGATTGGACAGCTCTGGTATTCTATAATAATTTTAGTCTATTCACACTTTAGGTACGTACAACGTTGTACGAATGTTTGTATGTAATTATGTGTGTTGTTGTTTACTCGAATTCACTATTTGGATAAAATTTGGTAAAGAAAGTAACAAAATACCTACCGTACCATACCGTACACAGTAGGTACATATGACTTACAGTAGGTACTACGTACGTAGTACGTAGGTAGGTATATACCTACTTACCTAGTTGATATTAGTATTACGTAGGTAAATTCCCAGTTGTGCTTGCCATACAAGTGCCTAGTGCGAGTCCTACTCAAACATGTCCGATTTTTTTTTTTTGACTTTATACCTAACTATCGGTCCGCCCCAGCTTCGCACGGGTATAGACTATAGCCTATGTCACCCGGGGATAGTGTAGCTTCCCGTCAGTGAAAGAATTTTTCAAATCGGTTCAGTAGTTTCGGAGCCTATTCAATGCAAACAAACAAACAAACAATCAAATCTTTCCTCTTTATAATATTAGTATAGATATAGATAGTAAAGATTTTTTTTAATATTAAATTTTTTATTACTTAAAAAAACAGAAAATTAATTAAAACTTAAAATATAAACTAAAACTTAAAATAACTAAATAAAAGTATAGATAGTATAGATTATATTTCTTAGTACCATTATTTAGGTAGGTAGGTACATTATTCTTTGGAAATTTCAACTGGCTATCTACCTATCACGATTCGAAAGCTAAAAGGTAGGACAGACAGACAGACATACATACAGACAGACAGACAGCGTAGAATAAGTCCGGGTCCCGTTTACACACTTTGGTTACGGAACCCTAAAAACGAGTAAGTAAGTACGGTTATTTAATTATTATGTATTGTGTTTTAATATAATATTATGATAGGTATGTACTCACCACGCCGCCAGTTGAGTTTCAATTTTTTCTGAGTTTGCCGTTTTTGTTGTTTCACCATTTCAAAAGTATTTTCTACACAGAGACAGTCTATGATGATAAACACAAAAACACTAACACATAAATTACACTTATTTCACTGAAGAGGTCCAGCTTCCTTTCAAATTTCAGCTTAAATATAAGCTAATAACTAAATACAAACAGTTTCATTCAAAACACTAGAAAAAGAATAAAAAATTTCAAAAAATATTTTTTGTAACGGCGCGCGTGGTCTGCACGTCGCAAAGCGCAGAAACAGACTGGCGAACCCCCGTCTCGTGCGGCCGCGGGTGTTTTTTGGTCACGTGGGTTAGGTATCTCCTGCGCGTCTATTTTTAATATTACTAAACATACGTACCAGGGGCCTAAAAAAATAATTTAAAAATTAAATATTCATGTTTTCGAATTTCCTATGTTCAGGTGAAAGAATCAACTGGAACGCATTTGTGGTTATCGCGATAACTCGGGCTATGGTGATGAAATAGACTTTAGAATAATATTTTTTATACAAAATGTAGCAAGTAAAAAAAACCTTCTGTGCTAACATAATTAATCAAGTTGAATTTCCCTCATGAGCGATATTTTTTTCAAGTCGCTAGGATATGTAGTTTGTCCTATATCATTGGTTAAAAATACCGATTTGGCAAATGTTAACCTCTTAAATAACTAACTTAAATCTGTAACATATTTCTAAAAAAAAAAAGTTTGGCTTTACATACGTATCAGTACATCTGAAATGCTGTTTTTATTGTGTTTTATTACTTACCGTCTGATAGGAGACTCGATGGGCAACGGAGCGCTTATTCCCGGACTCAATGCCGGAGCAACCATTAGAGAACCGAGATAAAAAGTCTCCACGTCAGCGAATTCATTCCGCAACTGAGAAAAACTTCTTACCTGGAAAAAGAGCTTTTGTTTACGTCTGCCCAGAGAACAAAGCTTGGTAAATTCACACTCTTACTGAAGCATAAGGTTTTTGAGACCTTAAAAGAAACCCCTACAAAATTAACAGGGAGTGCTATTATAGGAAGCTAGGTTTCTTACCCAACTTCTATATACTAATAATACTAATTTTATACTGTATTGGCTACTCGATCGATGGGATCAACAGCTAAATAGTATTAGTTTTATTATTTTAAATCCAAAACTTACTTCTTGCCCAGTAATTGTGTACATTCTCTTAGCACCGCTCATTTTTAGCACCTGGCCGAGGTCTTCCAGAACTTCTTCAAAGGGCTGTGTTGTACGCAAGTTTAGAAGCACGCGACACTGCAAAAACCGTAGTTACCTTTAGTTATTTTCTAAATTATCTAGTATATGTGCTATACCAAACTGATACCTTAGGTCAAATCTAAAAATATATAAAAAGGTAGAAGAACGTAGTAGAATGTGGTAGAACAAAAAAAAATTAGATTTACTTTTTGATCTTGTACCGAATAAATAAATGGTGTGACTTTATTCATAACAAAACTAGGTTCATTCATATTCATTTATTTGATGAAGCCAATTTACAAGTCAATAATAAGTATAATAATAAATTACCTGTAGTATAAATTACAGTTAAAATTAAATAATTTCAGTAAAATTAAAATCGGATAATGTCAATAAAAATTAAGGTAAAATAAATCAATCAAATTAAAATAAAATAGTCTCAATTAAATAAAAATAATTTCAACTAAATTAAAATAAAATAATTTCAATTGAATTAATATTATATCAACATAAAAACAATAATCATTATTACACATCTAACTGCAAGAATTCATTCATGTCATAGAAGGAGTGCTCAATAAGCCAGCGCTGAAGCTGGAACTTAAAACAATTCAGAATTGAAGCTAAGGTTATGGAATCCGGCAGTTTACTATACACAGTCGGACCCATAACATGCGTGAGTTTAGTTGACTTCACGAACGAGGCTTTCCAATATGTTTTGTGCATAATAGGATGGCACCTAAATATGCAACGGTTATTCAAATTGTTTCTAGATCAGAAACCAAGCACAGATATCCACACCTTGCCCTCGACACTCGAGCCTCCCATTGTCTACTCCCTTAAATTCACAGTAAGTATTCATAATAGTTATCATAAACATCAAATCTCCATTACCATCTAGCCCTTGCAAGTATTGGTGTGGCCTCAACTTTCGCTGCAATTCCGCAATCCAAATGACTGGTGTTTACGTCTCAAGGTAAAGCATTAAAAGCTTTTAACAGCTTTTGGTTACATTACAAAAATGATAAATATTCAAACACGTTGGCTGCTGATAAGAAAAACCAAAATCTTAGAAATAACCTTTGCAAATTAATTGATACTACTATATACTGGTATTTAACTCTTTAATAACTAAACTTGGCTTTATAACATCAACTTGTTTATAATACTTACTTGAATGGAATGGTCCATATTATTTATGATCCTAATAACTCGACCGCTGGTAGGTTTGTTGCCGCCGCCCGGCGGAGGCGCGTCAGATTCCGCCACCGATTGTTTCCTGGTGCCAGCGCGCGACCACCCGCTGGTCGCCGGCTGGACTTGAACACCCGCGCCACCTCCGTACCACATGCCGTTTTTCTTGCCGTAGCTGGCTGCCTGATGATGTGAAAAAAAATTATAGGAAAAAGATGCGGAAGCAATGATTCATTAGAAATAGGAAATTTTTGATAGATAATGTCGTCAATTCTGTTGGACCATTTTTTAAACTAAACTAATCTGATTGGACTAAAATTATTAGCGTCTCTTTACATTTCAGTATGTCAGAAAAAAGTTTAGTGAAGTTTAGTTTAGAGAATGGTACATCAGAATTGGCGTCGATTCTGTCATACCACTTACTAAACTAAACCAATCTGACAGGACTAAAATTATTATAATTGTCTTTCTTTTCATTTTAATATGTGAGAGAAGGATGGCAACAATTTTAGAGCTGTCAAATTTAGTTTAGTTAAGAGTACATCAGAATCGATGCCAATGTCACAAAGAAAAAAAAATACCTAAAATCTTGGACATTTACGGCTTGATACCCTATACATGTAGGGATGTATAGCTATGTAGCCTATTTGGGACACCGCTAGACTTGAAAGCGTGAGGTCGCGGGTGCAAATCCCGAGCCCTTAGGTACCAATGAACTCTTTGGAGTTTATGTACGGATTTTCATACCACCGGCTTTTCGGTGAAGGAAAACAACGTGAGGAAACCTGTTTACGTACGGAGAAGGAATTCAATGGCGTATGTGGATCCACCAACCCGCAACTGGGGCAGCGTGGTGGATATGGCCCAATCACCCTTTCGGGGGTAGACCCTTACGCTACCCTACATAAAATAAGATAAAAATATTTTAGATATAAACAAAAAGCGAGACGGTAGGTAATTTAATAAGGTCATAAAAATCAAAAAATCACGAAAAATCCCATGATTTTATCCGAATTATGTAGACGTTACAGTATAAAACGTGCTGTTTGTTTCTAAACATAGGCCAAACCTATAGCTTTTCAAAGCTCTGCGCCCCTGACATGAATTCACTTGTTTGATGAATGTGCAAACTAAAACAATAGGCAAATTCAGCTTGTAGCTCTGAAAGCCAAGCAATTTGCACCTATAAGTTAAGGCCATTCTTAGTATTTTGAGTAGGTAATTTTGGCTTTCCGATCACTTTTGATTCTAGAGTATAATATAGCCTTGGACTACATATTGTTTGCTCACTCAACAACGGCGAAGGAAAACCGGTAATATGTCTAAAAACCTCTAAAAGTTCAAAGACATATGACATTCACCAACATGCACTCTGTTAGCATGGTGGATTAGAGTTTATCCTCTCTCTCTGAGAGCCTGGCCTGAATCCCAGCAGTGAAAACATGATAGGCTGATAAAGACATGACATACCTATTGTTGAAAAATTTTGTCACTGTATCAGCAATGAAAAATGGGTTAGCATGTAAATGAAAGTTCCTTCTTTTTATACTTCATATTAATTAGAGGAAAGTCACCAAATATGGAATAGTATCCTAATATGGAATTTCTTAATTTCTCTAAGAATATAAGTATGAAACGCAAAACACGAATATCTACGGTTTTATTCGGTCTATTTGATATCGCACTCATACCATTTGTGTAAGTTACGCGAACGCTGCACGTGTGGCAGGCGTGTTTTGTTTTGTTGTCCCACAGAAATTTTTAAAGGTAAGTAAAAAATTAGTATTATCTGTAATTAGGTAGGTATATATTATTATTAAACCATTTAGTATATCGATATCATGTTTATTTTTAACATTTTGTGATATTTTGTGATTTAAATATTGTGACTTAAAAAATATTCAGACGAGTTTCAACTAGTATAAAAATCCAAATATGGACAGTCGTCGGTGTCTAATTATGGAATATTGAGGAACAGGACGATATCCGGTTTGATGATGGCAGTGAACATGATGAGTTGATGGACCAAGTATCTCCTGACTCTGCTGATGCTGAATGTATGTTCTGTTCAAGACTTTTTTCTATGGATGAACGTGGAGAAAGCTGGATAAAATTCTTAACGTGTGGGCTCTGGGCACATTATGATTGTGCTGGTCCGGAGTTTGATAGTTGGATCTGTGACTTTTGCAAGTGAATTAAGTCACTTCTTTCATTTATCATAACATTTTATTTGCATTTATTTGATCTCATAGATATTTCCGTCTATTTTTGTTAATGATTGTTGATATTCCATATATGGGTACCTATTCCATATTTGGTTACTCATTTGTGATTTTTGTTTTTATGTTAGATTTTAATTTGATTACTGATATATTTGATTAAAGACCGTTAATTACTACAAAGAAATAAATGACTGATTAGTAATAACATTAAACTGTTAAAAATTTTATGAACTTTTTTTTTTATTAAATTCCCTAAAACAAAATGGTATTCCATATTTGGTGACTTTCCTCTACAAAGTTTACTGAAGCCAGTTAAGGGCGTAACTGCCTATATGAGTATGCAAATCAAATACTTTTGCTAACGTATGAAAGTGTGCCGGGAACGTTAACGATGCATTATAATACGCGTGGATATTCAAGAATTTATGGATTTACAAGGGAATTCGCCTGGTTCCGCTCGCAGTTTTTCTTCTATTTCCAAGCTTGGCGCGGCTTTTAACCCAGTTTGATATCGTGAATTGTAAGCAGCAATGTAGAGTTACGAGTAATTTGAAATTCAAGAGTTGAAACAATTTGCTATAAGCTATTCCTAGGCTATTCAAGTATGACTAAGTTTTACGTCATAACATTTTTCTAAAATTAAGCACAGTTTAAACCTAGAGTATTGAAATAGTTTTGAATACGTACGTGTATACATACCCATAAAAAATATATTTTAAAACTGTTATTGCAAATTGATCTTAATTCAATGAGCAGAAGATCGATAAATCAAACTCACCATTATAGTGACCCTCAAATCTTCAGCACTTTTATTGTGCACTCGAATCCTAAGTCGCGATATTTTGAGTACGGGCCGAATGTCACCGCCACCACTCGCGGTCGTCCAACCACTGCCACAAGACGATGTGACGGTGTATACAACCCCAAATTACTTATGCAGTCCTTGGGCAGTGGTACTGACCGTTCGCCAAGGACATGCCTTATCGCAAAACTGTGCGTGCAATTACACTCCCAACCAGTACAATAGACCTCCCCATCCACGCGGAACTGTGTAGTTTTCGAGCAACTAATATTATTCAACACACAAGCGAATACCCAAGCTGTTCAAGTAATTCTGAGGGCTCTACCTTCTTTGGTTTATGTACTTAGTCTTTGCTAGTTGCCGACACACGTGGTATACGACGCGCGCGAGGTCGGGCTAGGCTGAGGGCAGACTATAGCGCAGTTTCAGTTTTTTTTTGCATAATGCAATTTATGTGCATTTCTTTTTGCACATTGGGGCCGCACAGTGACGCAACACGCGTCTGTTAAATGTGTCAAGCTAAATTTCGCGACACATAAAACGCGAGTTACATTAGTCTGCCCTCAGCCTTAGATTACTGCATAGCAAGCAGACTGCGGTGTTTGAAATTAATACGTCTGAAAACGTTGGTCATTTTGACGTTAAGCCGGAATATTGTATTTGTTTCCACGAGGAAGCGACCTTCACTTGCTTTTACGCCTATCTACAACGTGTGAGCAGAAAATTAAATAAAGTTTACTTAATTCTCGGTCAAATTCGTTGTAACTACGTTTTATATATTTCGCAATTTCGAAATTCTATGATTTTCTTGTTTAAGTAGAACTAGGAAAGTTAAGGATTTTATTCCTTAAGTTTCCTAGCCTGATGTTAAGCGGTGATGCGGTCTAAAATGGACATACATACATAAATCTACATATCGGTGTCCTGACGATGTTTTTCTTTATATTGAGCGATGGCATCGAAACTGCACATAATTGGTGCAGGGGCGAGGATCGAACCGAAAGCCGTCATAATGTAAAGCGCACATGCTACCTTTCAGCCACCACCATCATTTCAGCCATAGGACGTTCACTGCTGGACATAGGCCTCCCCCATCGATCTCTAAAAGGGCCGGTTGGAAGCGGCCTGCATCCAGCGTTTCCCTGCAGTCTCTTTTAGGTCGTATATCCATCTTGTGGGTGGACGTCCTACGCTGCGTTTACCGGTCCGTGGTCTCCATTCCAGAACATTTTATTTAACATAATTAATTAACAATTATTTACTTTTATTATATACTATTGTCTTCAACTAAGCTCCCGTAGTAGCTACCTATAAGATATAATAATAATTCTTCGTCAAAATAACCGACTAACGAAACAGAGTAGAGCTACAGATGTACTAATATAGGAACACCCAGTAGTCATTTAGATTGAAATCTATACTTTTCTATCGTCAAAAATCTTGATTTACACCCCATCTAGTAAACCAGAAGCCATTATAAAGCTATCACTTAGCCCTCGCATACATTAGCCCAGTTCGCGACATTGACTCGGTAAGGTGGTCTACCCTATCTTTACGCACTACCACGCAATTCATTTGAATATTTACGAGCAAAACTTTACATTATGTAATTCACTAGGCCCTAAGCCATTCTACGTTAACAATTTTTTTCTTTGTTATTTACTTAATATATGCGTAATGGAGGACTTAATCATTTTTTAACGTTTTGATTTCAAGCTTAGATATTTTTAGGGAGAGTACCCAGTACCCACCCACATGGCATTTCCACACAGAAAAAAACATCGTGTGGGTTTCCTACCCGTTGTTCACCTAGCTAGTTTAACTGGATGGACTTGTGTACTAACAACACTGACCCGTGGTTTACATAGTGCTTTCTAGGTACCTATATAAGTATATCATTCTACGTTTAAAGAACAAAAAATATATAGAGAGAACATTGATACTGGTTTAGATTGACTTCTTCCTAACTTGCATTGATGAACTGAAGTCAACTGATGTACCCACAGACATCGCATTTTTTTGCTATGAATGTACTAGGTGTACCTTTGTGAAGTGATACACGTTAGTTGACACCTGTCAAATCAACCAGCTATGTAATGATACGCTTAATTACACCTGTGCTTACGTCGCCGTCGATAAAATCAAGAACAAAACATTTCTTGACTCTTTTGCGTTTACTCCGTCTGCTTTCGGTCTGCCTCCTTTAAGCGTGACGAAAAGAGACGATGACATTTGTCGAGATGCGAAGTCTATACACAGTTTACACAGGACTTTAATAATGCATTTTATCTAAGACACAGGTTAACTTTTTTTAAGTGCGCATATTTTTTTACTTGTGTCTCTTTAAGGCCGTATTTTTTTCACCCTTTTTGGACCAAAAATGTAAAATAAATTCACCTGGAACGCGCCCGTGATGCGCTGCGCCCGCTGCGTTTCACCCACTTACCACCACCTATCAGATACCGGAACTTGTACTATTATCTATTCTGGGACTCAATAATACAAAAAAAAAACGTTCCGTATATGAAATATGTTCCAATAACTAATTTATTGATAAAAATGTACGCAATCTAAAAAAATAACCGATTATGTAAAAGAGGGTGCATATTATTAAATTATTTACCAATATATCTATACTTACAGGTGGTTCAGGCGTGTAGACTGGCAGAGAGACGACAACAAATGGCTCTTCGTCACTGTCCACCATCGAGTCGCCCCCGTAGAGCCACCGGTACCGGCTCGGGCGCCACACTTTTACTTCTACTCTCACACCTATGATAAACCCTTTCTCCTTTTCTAACAAACGCGTAACAACAGCCTTGGATAAGTTACTGTAAAAGAGCAATGTGCTTTTGTGATATTTAATCGTTTGCAAACTGCTTATAAAACTTTAAAACTTTTGGTTTTCTAAAACTGTTTAATAATATTTTGAAAATCACTTCAGGATTTGAAAAATATATATTATCTTCATTAAGATAGATTAAGGACTCGCCCAATGTGATGAGACCTAAAAATTCTAAATGATATCACCGTTGAAATTGAGAATTTAATCAACGAGTAAGCAGACGGTAGTTTCTAAATAGGAAGGTTTCTAAATATATAGTGGAAGACGTCATCGTGCTTTTAAAATGATTATTCATTGATTTTTTGTTACATTTATCAAATTACAAGTTGACTCGACAAACGTTGTCATGTCCAAATTTCATATAAAAAGTTCCCGAATGTTCAGTTTTTTTTTTTTAAACCACACCAATATTGAGGCGAACGAAACGAAAAAAAAAAAACGGTCAAGCCGATTTTAAGTTTTAGCTAGCCTAACGAAGAGCAATTGATTCTAATATGTATAAGAAAAAGAAGATTGCCAATGGGAGAGGCTCAGGACTTTCTTGATGTGTACGGAGACGTAAGATTTTCTAAATGTCACTAGCGTTCACTAACTCAAGTCAAGTTCAAGTACCTAACTAACTGGACATACTGGCCAGTTCTTCGTGTCGAGTTGCAGTTATGTTTTGCATACACCGTGATAGTTGCTTTGCATACTGTATCGGGGTGACGTTAGTCCGGTCGTCCAGACATAAATTTACATAAACTTACAATAAACGATTCGAGATACGTGATTTGCACTTTTTATATCAAAATCCTTTGTTGGGTTGTTCGTTTGAGAAGTTGATTGTGGTTTGGAAAAGTCACTGCAAGTTAATTAATTGTGCCAAGTTAGGGGAAATATGACAAGAGGTTTTTCAGTAAAGTTACAACGCTACTGTATTTACATTGGAGTTGTAGCTTACGTAAAGGTATTTTGTTTTTCATACATAATACCGTAAATTGTTATAGCTTCCCATTCGATCCTGTTACGTAAATTATTTCTATCCAATGGTTGCCTGGAAGAGATCGCTTTTAGCGATAAGGCTTCCACTTGTGGCACTAGCTCGTAACTGTTTTTTATATGTTTGTAACTTTTATTTCTGGTGTACACAATAAAGAGTTTCTATCTATCTATAGATCCTCTTGATGTACCCCACACGCTGCCTACTGTATTGATATACCCATTGCTGTATATGATGTATAGTTTTTTTATGTATAGTATATAGAATTGATCTACTTTTGGCCTATCTGGCAACCAACTCGTCTGATGGTAAGTGACGGTGTGGCCGAGGACGGAACGCGTTGATCTAGAAGAAATCTATTCACTCTAGGTTCAATAAAAGTTAGATTAGATTAGTATAATACTTATCTATTCATCATTTAATCTAACCTGTGACTCCTTTATGAGTATGTATTTAAAGGCGTTAAATAAGATAATAAAAACACCTACTTAGGACATAGATAAACCTATATTTTTCACCAAATATTTGCTAAAATGAAAGATCTATATTCAAAATAGATTAAAAACCTGAAGTGATTTTATTTTTAGTAAATCAAAATTCACTTGAATTTGTTACACTTTAACTTTGTCTTCAAACGAAGTTGTGCTAGCAAAAAGCAGATTTATGATCAAAACACGTCGTTTTTCTGAGGCACCACGTTTGATACTAGGCAGGCAATGTTGCAACAGCTGACTAATTTGCAGCACCAACAAAACAAAAGCCTTCGGAAGGCATAGCGGCACGGCGTAACAGACACCCGATGAGCACTGGAGAAACAACCGTAAAACAATACAATAAGGTAGAGAATGTTGATGCTACAGCTATCCGCATAGTACGGACAAATGGAGCAGACTATTCGAATTTCATATGGCCCGTTGGTGGGCAGCGATAGAGGGAGGGGGCGCCAAGGTCACTTAGAATCCACGCAATGTAACCAACCGTTGGGGTTGTTATGCCATAACCCGATATGCATCGACTAGACGTTACTTTACAATTAAGAGCACTTTGAAGTCCCACGTGAAACAATTATTAGAGCTTGCCCAGCGGTGGTCACGAGCGGTCCCCGCGACACGCGAACCGATAAGAACCCATTTCGGACTACGCATTAACGTTAAACATGAATAAAAGGTTGAATTGAACGATACTCGGCCTTGATCCATATTGCATAGTTTCTATGATATTAATTGCTTCAACTTATTCATAATGAGACGCATACCGTAGACGGAGAGATTAGCTTAATGGTATTTAACTTTACAGAAGTGTGTCAAAGTCACCCGTTTATATAATTTATGTTTTACGACTCTTGTGGCAGTATTGTCTAGAACTTTTTATGCACGAATTAAGTTAACCTAGTTTCATATCAATTTCACATTAATTTGTTAACAAATTAAAGTCTTAAAAATTGCTATATCAATCCAGAATCACGCCAGCAGTGTGATAATTCTTGAAGGTTTATGGTAGGTATGTATCTAAACCATACCTATAACATCTACTGTTTCTTCAATTAATATAACGTGGTCTTATTTATGCCACAGTTGGCAAACAAGCTAATAGGCCGCCTGATGGTATGCGATCACCGTCGTGGATACCTGTAACACCAGGGGCATTACAGATACGTTGCCGACCTTTAAATACTCTATTAACAGTCTTTTTGAAGAACCCCATGTTATAGTTACTCGGAAATACCACAGGCGGGCGCTCATTCCACAAATTGCAGGTATGAGGCAAAAAAGATGGCGCAAGACGCACAGTGTGCGATTTCCATAGATCTATATGTGGATGGTCTTTTATTCAATAGACAAGTCACCGGAGAAGCGTCACAAACGTTCTCAAAAATGTGTTCTAAAATAATAAAAATACTATTGTTACCCTATAAAGCGCTGAGGCCAGCTTTAAACATAGTTATAAAACTAAACGGCCAATGCAATCGACAATTTGCGGAAACAGCTTTTGACCTATATCCCTAATTTCCAGTCATGTTTACTATGTTTCGATACGATACGGGTCTTTAAATCACGATCGACATGCGCCGGAAAAAAGTGCAATTTAGGAGTTTCCTGCTACATTGGCTATTAACCTACTCCATTCACTAATTCCCATATTTAGGGAGTAATTGAAAATGGAGTAGGTATTTAGAGTTACTGATTTGATAGGTAGAATGAGTTTTGTGAAAAGAGAGATTGTGTACCTTGTGTACAATTATGTTACAGCCTATATATTAGGTATTATACTAACCGCTCTATCAAGTATCTCTAAAAATAGAGAATGTATGAGGACCAGTGTTGCGGCAGCACTGCTGCATGCTGCCGAGTTCGGAATCATACCTTTATGTACCTACAGTTTCCCATTAGACATGTGTAAATGAAACATTAACCTCCTTTTGTTTTTATGTTTACGTACACTTTTTTTTATTACAACCTTGGGCGTTACGGCTACCTGTTTTAAGCGATTCTGTTTAGGTGATGAGAAAATGTTGCGCGACCGCAAACCGTATTTCGGCGCGTTAAGGTTCACGTTCGCGTGATTTTCCGAACTGCGCTGTTTCAACGCTAATCCAAGCCCGCGTAAGAATAAGCCGTAAGGCCCAAGATCTGAACCTATACTTATAATAGGAGATATAATGGTTCGTAAGATTGTAATTTGTGTTGTGTATATAATAAATATAATATTCTACAAATTTTCAACCCATTTTATTCATCATCATCATCATCAGCCAGAAGACGTCCACTGCTGAACATAGGCCTCCCCCTTTAACCTCTACACTGAACGAAAGCCTGCCATCTGCATCCACTGGATGCCCGCGACTCTCACAATGTCGTCGGTCCACCAATGGGTCGGAACCATTTTATTGATATCTAATAATTTCTATCAATGGCCTAGTTCGGAGAAAAACTAAAACTAAATAAAATGCAATGGTCAAAGCCAAGTTTGAAAACTAAAGATTATCCTGCCATAAAGTGCCATTACATTTTTATTTGTTAATAAATTAAACAGCAGCATTTTTTTACGCGACGTAACCAAAGCAGAAATATTGTTTTACGCCAGCTCATTTCTTGGAGTAAATTAGTACAATTAAAACTTCTTTATTAGAGCGCACACGCGAAAAAAATATTACTTTTGCATACAATATCGTCGGTCGACCTATTTTAATTTAACGATATATTACAAACGTCTTTTACTGTCGGATTTATGACGAGTTGTGGGTGCAAACAGTAATTTTCTGCGTGACTGTACACCGCCGCGCCCTAGTCGTTAAGACCCCGCAGTATTGTATTAAGAATATGAAAAATCTGAACTAATAGAATATGTAAGTAGTCGTCGAGGTCACGTTAGTAATTAGACTTTTTGTAGGTAATTGGTATTAGTGTCAGTCATGTGGTTGGTTATAATAAACTATTCTATAAACTATACTCATTTGTTGAGAATACTAATGAGAGACAAGGAAGGTGACAATTTTCCGTCGCGCCAGTTGTGTGCGTCATCTCTGGTGTGAACAATAAAGGGTTATCTATCTTGCGATGAGTAGATTTTAGAATTTGGCTACGGAGTGCTATGTAATGCCTACGGAGTGTTACGAAATGCCTACGGAGTGCTACGAAATGCATACGGAGTGCTAAAAAAAATATCAGCTTAAATATCATGTTTTTTTTCGCGATTTCAGGGTTGGTCCCATACTAAAAGTGGTTCATAATGATGAGTACAATCACTTTCTTTTGGCTTCGAGAGTGTTCCCCTTACACCCCGTATATGACAAAATGCTCTCGCGATTAGTCTAATAGGATTCATAGAATTACGTAGGCAATTCGCACCACTCCGTAGGCATTTCGTAACACTTCGTAGGCATTTCGTAGCACTCCGTAGGCATTACATAGAACTCCGTAGGCATTTCGTAACACTCCGTAGGCATTACATAGCACTCCGTAGGCATTTCGTAACACTCCGTAGGCATTTCGTAGTACTCCGTAGCCAAATTCTAAAAACTACTCATCACAAGATAGATAACCTTTTATTGTTCACACCAGATACGCTCACAACTGGCGCGACGGCCTTATCGCTACAATCAACTATTTCAGTTTTTTTTTTAAGTTCTGTTTTGACCAAAAGCGATTCGTAGCACGTTCTATAATATCTGATTGTTATCAGTCCCTATTAAAATGTAACATGAAAATAATTTTCTTAGAATACAAAAAAAAATAACGAATACTTAAGTCGCCGTCACGCTTACAATAATCATGGAGGTGGAAAAAACGCCCACTCGCTTCAAGTCGCGTGAGAATGAGTTAAAGTACTCGGTACGGCGCAACGTTCCACAATCATAATAACCAAGTACTACGTTCAACCTGTAATTGCTGCTATTATTCTATTAGAATAATATTCATTAATTCCACCTCTATCAATATACCGGTGACAGTTCCACGTGATCCGTAACAAGGCGTCATCATCATCATCAGCCCTGAGTGACCCACTGCTGGTTATAGGCCTCCCTTTGTTGATGCCACACTCCCCGGTCTCTCGCTATTCGCATCCACTCGTTCCCGACAGTATTTCTGATGTCGTCAGTCCACCTCATCCTCGGTCGGCCTGGATTCCGCCAACCGTAAGAAGTACGTTTTGTAAATATGGCGGTCTTATCATAACCCGATGACCAACGCAAAGCAAAGAGGAAGGTATTGTTTATCGTCTGTGTACATAATCTATGTACGAGTATATTTAGATAGCTCGATAGCCTGTTGGTCCAGTTGGTAGTGAACCTACCTTCTGAGCTTGGGGACGTGGAATCGATTCCCACCTAGGACAAACATTTATGTGGTGAAAATTTGTGTTTGTTCTACATCTGGTTGTTAATATCTATATAAGTATTTATTTAAAACTATCTATATATGTATGTATATTAGTCTCTGGCAGCCATATCACAAGCTTTGCTTAGTTTGGGGTCAGATGACCGTGTGTGCAAAAATGTCTTGAATATTATTATTTATTATTTCTACCCACAGCCCTTTCCCTTAATCCCCTCCCCTTAGCCCTTTTCCTTTTTTTTCCCCTTGATCTATTCATTTATACAAAAAAAATAACAAAAACAGCCTAAAAATATAAAAACTTCATAGAAACAAAAGCCAACAAAAATTAAACCAGTAAAGTGCGAGTTGGAATCGCGCACTGAGGGTTCCGTATCACCATGTTGTCTTTTGCACAAATTTTTGTATTATGTGGTGGTACGGAACCCTCAGTGCGCGAGCCTGACTCGCACTTGGCTGGTTTATTTCCTATCCTATATTGGCATCGATTCCGATGCACTCTAAACTAAACTAAATTTGACAGCTCTAAAATTGTTGCCATCCTTCTCTCACGTATAAAAATGAAAAGAGAGGCAGATAATTTTATTCCTGTCAGATTGGTTTAGTTTAGTGAGTGGTATGGCAGAATAGGCCTCATTGTCCCATTACTGGGCAAAGGCCTCTTATCTCCTTCTATTTATCTTTTTCCTGTGCCAATGTCCTCCCATTATTTGCAGAATACATGCAGTTCGATCTCGCCATCGTTTCCTGGGTCATCCTGGAAGTAGCTTTCTTCAGGCACCCATAGAGGGGTTTTGTTGCCCATCATTCCAGATAAATTTTTCAAATATGGCGAGCCCACTCCCATTAAAAAAGGACA
Source organism: Agriopis marginaria (assembly GCA_932305915.1). Taxonomy (NCBI): domain Eukaryota; kingdom Metazoa; phylum Arthropoda; class Insecta; order Lepidoptera; family Geometridae; genus Agriopis; species Agriopis marginaria. The sequence continues at coordinate 3,670,097 of OW029919.1, forward strand.
AAAAAACTTAATACCTTATTTGTACTCAGAAAGTTTTTTTTTTGCGGAAGTTCATTTTCTTTTTCCATCATAAAACATTCTAGTCCTTAAAGAAACAATTTTGTTATAGGTACTTAATTTATGTTAGCTCTACCTAATAAAAACTATTTGCTTTTCACTTGAATTTATGTCACATTTTCGGCTATAAAAATACAATGTTAGGAGAATTCAAGTCATGCATACCGTGCATGTGCATAATATGGCAATTTCTAGGTTTTCAAATTGGAACTTGGCAAGTCGCTTGGTCAACGTTTTAACGTGTATTCAAACAATGGCATAAAAAATAAATCCCGACTATATTTTTCTACGTTTTTATAGAACAATGATATATCTACAATTGTAATAAAATCAGTGGTGATACAACTCGCCCTATAGAGCGCATCGAGCGGTCCGTGTGCTATAATACTGCGCGTTTAAAAAAAATATTGTGGGGACACACAATACACAGTTATTACATGTGGATTACACATGTGTTATCCACATGTAATATCTATCCATTATCAATATCCATTATTGTGGATTACATAGATATTTTGCACGAAAATATCATGCGAAATGACTGAATTTCGTACGAAATCCCAGACAAAAGTATCATTTTTGAAATAATAATATCACTCGCTAAATCAACGAGTTGTTTGAACTATTCGAATTTGCTTTCTATAAATAGAAAATGTTTCATTTCGCATGATATTTTCGTGCGAAATCATACGAGCGATTCAAAAATTTAGCCCTTGGATAACATCTAATCCAGGATAAATGTAAACCTAATCTTTGTTCAACTAAAAGTTGTGCGTAAACTAAAACCGCCCTAAAGTTTCCGTGAGTGTTAATCGTCTTAGGTTGCCTTGATGCATATTAAGTGCAAGGTGGTGCACTGACCTCGGCGAATGTCGTTGCAAACATGCCAACTGGGCATTTACAGTGCTTGTAGGCTTTTCGTAAGCCCTGTAAAGCCTGCAAGGAACTGATAGGTCAACGAACTCGCCTAGTTGGTCACTAAATACAAAAGCCTTAAGTGGGCCATTAAATCTTTTTTTTAATACTATTTTTAGATGAATTTTTGACTCTTTTATTGACCATAATTGGTAATTGTTAATAATTTGATGTTTTTTTTTTGTATTATTTACTATTGACAGTATGAGGTTTAAATTTTTTTATTGACAAATTGTTATTGCGATTAGCTAATGAAACACCATGACAAGTAACTTGTGTTACGAATAAAGAGTATGAGTATGGGAGAAAAAAGACTGACTAGAAATTTGTTGTAAGTAAAGAATAATGAACAGAGTTTATTTATGAAATAATGATTATAGATTACAAAAAAAAAGACCATGAAATTTAATCTCTATCGCAAACTGAGTCAACTTTTTCAAGCTGTTCGTAATAGGTAGCTATCCCACTCTAGCGGGTTGGACTTAACTTAACGGGCGGTTAACTATTTAATTTTACGGTTAAATCACAGGGAAACCTGACGCGTGAAGTACGAAGGTGTGTTCAATGTTTACTTTAACTCAAGCAGTTTTTCCATTTCTCCTGTTTGCTTTCCATTTCCGTTCCTAAAACTTAATTACGGGGGAACGTAATTTTTTCGCAATTATCCCTCGATACGAAGTCGAAAGCAGAGTTTTTGTGTGTGTAATCAAAATGCAAATAGGGTGCGTGCTTATCCCTAACCCACATCTGAGGCAAGGCCGCGGCCTCGTCTTGTGTTACGCGACATTTCCATCGACAAATATGTAATCAATTTACGTAATCATACTCCAGTTAGTAATGGAGACTTGGAAGAAGGACCTAGTTTAAGTGCGCTAGTGCGGAATGTTTGAGCTAGATTTAAGTATGACGTTTAGTCGTCATGTACGCAAGATGCATAGGTACTAGGTCGTTCAGTACCATATGCTAAGTATGAGCTTTCTCCCTCTACGTTGGGTACTTATACTTTTTTCTATTTTCGTCTTGTGAGGATTTTGGCATCACATTTTTTGTGCATTTGCCAGTGTCAAGTATTGTTATATTTTCAAATTCAATTAAAATATAGTCAAGTCTTGCACAGCCAGAGCAGAGTCAAGCAAAGTAAGTCACAAGTCAAACTTATACCCCAGTAAAGAGGATTTTATCTTCAAAAACGTCATTCAGCCTGTTTGATTATAACTCATAAATTTTTTGTATTAAAAAAACCTACTTCACTATGTAGGGTAAGTGGTGTGTAATTCAATTTTATCGGGATTTATTTTCTAATTTTCTGCTTTTAGTGGTTGTATGTCTTCTTCAAATTGAAATGGGGCCTATGGAAAATGCACCCTAGAGATATAGGAATATCTCTGTTCGATAAAAAAAACATTAAAATCGGTTACAATCCGCGTAGATTACGCTTATCAAACCCAAAAAATACAGCACCACCTCCTTTTTTGAAGATGACCTACTTTTTTACTTTATTTTTCCTATTTCTCTTGAGAACCTCCTTTTTAAACCCGATTGAAAATATGCAGTCTCGTTTTCGCGCCAGAAATAATTAAATCTCATCCACAAAAAGTTAACAAAGCATTTTGAAACATATAGGTAAACTTTTCGACCGTTTGTTTCTAATAAGCTATAGTCACAACACGTACTATTTGTTTTTATTTTCACGAAATTGAAAACACGAACATTTCATTAAATCTATAATTATGTATATCAAACCAGTAATGTTTTTTCTGTTGCGTTTGGACAGGTTGCAAAGCTTTTAACGCCAATGTTCAAAAAATCTTAAAGGGTAGAAGTAAGGGTGTAATAAAAAAAAATAAGATAAAATGTTTCTTCCCGTTAACGCTACGTCCACGTGAAAAGAGCTAGATTATTATTGTGTTATTTTCAGTTATTTGTTGTGTAGTTTTTTTTTCTTTCTGGTGTACACTATAAAGAGTTTCTATCTATCTATCTATCTAAATACTAGATTTACACGGATTCAATATGAACTTCTAAGAATGTATATTTGTCGAAGATGGACTTATGCATTCAAACTTTCCTAAACTAAACAAAAATAATAGAAATCTTACCTTGAACGTCTTGTAAGAAGACACGACGTACGAGGCGCCATCCTCCAGCTCTTCCAGCCTGTACTTTCGGTCGCCATCCATGCCGAAGATGAATCTCGCACCTCTCGGCAGCTCCAGCCTTTCAGACAGTCGGTCCAGAAGCGCGTCCATGGAAGCCAAATCCCGGCCTGGTTTAAAACGGAACTCAACACCAGGGTGGAACGGATCCCCATTGCGGTAGAAAGTGACTCGTCTCGCTTTCCAATAGTTCAAGTTTGCGTAGCGGCTGGACGGCTCAGGACGGGCTGGGCGCGCCGGTTCTGATCCCTCAGAGATGTCATCAGGTCGTGTAGGTGGAGATGATGGTCGCGATGCTCGCCAGTCGCCAGGTTCTCGTTCATCGTCGGATGGGGGCTGCGGTTCCGGTTCAGAGGGCTGCGGAGCAGGCGTGGGCTCCGGTGCGGGCTCGGCCTGTCGGCGGACACGCGAGGGTAAGCGAGGGGGGTGCGACCGACGCGACATGGCTTGCTACGGCCCGCCCGCGTACTGCCGGCGCCCCCTACCCGCCCACAGTGCCGCGGCTCACTTCCAATCAACTGATAGCCTTGTGAGGCCTGTCTGTGGGCGCTATACCACACGTTCATTCATGAGCTGGCCACGTGTCTGATTGATTGGTAGTAAGCCACACACCACACGGCGGTACAGATTAATATTATCAGAATGGACCAGCAATTTAAGTAGGTAAATATTTTATAGCTATTTAAGAGCAATGATTTATTTTTGATGCATTTTTATAAATATTTAAAGCTAACAGCGCTTCGCGGTTTCACCTGCATGTACAATCTCTAAGGAACCGTAAATTTTCCTGGATAAAAATTATCTTATATCACCCTCCAGCCTTTTGACTATAGCCAAAAAAATCGTTGATCGGTTGCTACGTTCAGAGGAATTAGGAAACCAACAAACACATCTTCGCATTTCTGATATAAGTAGAGATAACCCCTATATGTCTTGATTCAATTAGTTAAGTTTTTTAATATGTTATCAGTTAACAAGTGAGAGAGAATTAAAACACTGTTTTAAACTATCGCGGTTGTTCACTAAAGTTATAGGTATGATTAGTTACGGGATATCTACCGTGATAAGGTTGTGGAATGAGCTCCCGATATTTCGACGCAGTTATAGCAGTTAGTGCAGTTAGTTTAGAGAGAGACTTATATCGCATCAGATCTAGCACCACGGGTCATGAACAAATTGTCTACACCGTTTTTATCCAGCGAGAATGAGACAAACGTATCCATGTTCTAGTTTTGTCGCATCTACGGGTGGATAAAAACGATGGAAAGACATTTTGTCCACGGCCCGTGCAAGACCTGCAGAAGGATAACTGAGGAGAGTTTAGGTGTTTTTGTTACCTCAACTTTCCTAGTAATTTACTGAAATTACTTACACATCATACAAATATTGAAGAAACCATAAGTTAAGTAATTTGTAAGCTACAAATGGTCTGGCAATAGTTAGATGTTCTTTAAGATAAAAGCTAACGAGTGCTCGCTGTTAGGGCATGACTAAGTGATCGCAGTCACGATCATCGACCTGCGCGGTTTGTATTAAAATAGGTATAATAAAAGTTGAGACTTGACGCTTGAAGGTTACCATGATTCATGGGCTGACGGTTTGTATGACACATGTATGACAAATTGGTTACTTGGGCTTCATCATCATCATCATTTCAGCCATAGGACGTCCACTGCTGGACATAGGCCTCCCCCATCGATCTCCAAAAGGGCCGGTTGGAAGCGGCCTGCATTCAGCGTTTCCCTGCGGTCTCTTTTAGGTCGTCTGTCCATCTTGTGGGTGGACGTCCTACGCTGCGCTGGTCCGTGGTCTCCATTCCAGAACTTTTCAGCCCCATCAATCTGTTCTGCGTGATATGTGCTCTGCCCACTGCCACTTCAACTTGCTAATCCGGTGTGCTTCGCTGACTTTCGTTCGTCTACGGATCTCCTCATTTCGGATTCGATCTCGTAGAGAAACCCCGAGCATAGCCCTCTCCATAGCTCGTTGTGCGACTTTGAGCTTGCTTATGAGGCCCATAGTGAGAGACCACGTTTCAGTGCCATATGTCATCACTGGTAACACACACTGGTCGAAGACTTTCGTCTTAAACGTACTTGGGCTTATTTACGGTAATTTAGGGCGGGATTAACAATCTTCAAAATCGTAAAGGTGACCCAGAAAAACTTCTCTGGAATATATCTACAAATTGCCTTTACATTAAAGGAGACATTGTAACGCCTAATTTACACATTACTTCGGACTTTTTCCTGCTAATAAATCATCATTATCAGCCAAAGGACGTCCACTGCTGGACATAGGCCTCCCTATAGATCTCCAAAAGGGCCGGTTGGAAGCGACCTGCATCCAGCGTTTCCCTGCGGTCTCTTATAGATTGGCTAGGAAATACCATGTCAAAATTAGTTGTGGTCACTCACTGAAAACTCAAACCTTTCTAGTCTAACCTACTCAAACCTTATCTACGTAGGATCAAACTAGTTAGGCCTATGATGCATCTATGTATATTATCTTGGAACCCTGAACTACAGAAAAACAGAACAGATTAACTCAGTCCAAGCATTCATTTACTGTGATGCTGTTTCAATTATGCTGCTGCAATCATTTTATAAAAAGCTCAATGAAAACCACGAATTTTGAACACTAGGATTTATCTAGATTCTAGATTCGCAAAGTTTTTGAACATAATACTGCAGCACTCAGTAGGTAACCGATGTATTTAAATAAAATATTTAAAAAAAAAGTTTTTATTCAGCTTATTGCAGTTGTCAGTGCAAATAAATACTTGGACCGAGTTTAGGATGATTCGATCGGAATCGCTGTCAACAAAGAAATTCAAATAACGCCATAAGATAATGTAGTAAAAATAAAACACGGTTTTTCTTTCACGAATAAAAAACCATACGAGCGATTAAAAAACAGATCCCCACTCTAATACAGTTTTTGAATATTGAGAAAAAATCTCTAAGTAGTATTTGAAACACCACATACCAACAGAGTAACGTACTTATTAGAGAGCATTGCTCCCTACTCCTATTTATCATGTAAATAATTACTAAATCTATTTCAAATTGATCTACATCAACATAGTTACTTTTACTGATAAAATTTGACGTTGGTGTACTTACTACTTAAAATAAAGGTAGTTTGGTTTAAATCAGATTAACAAAAGGTTTCCAACAAAAGTAACGTATATTTCAGAGTACATGCACAAAAGCCAAGAAATCTCACCACAGCAGTTGCCGCTGTAGCCGCAGCCGTAGCTCCTTCCGTTGCCATCACTTAGTTATCACTTTTCATCACAACTACCCAGAAACAGGACGCGGGAATTCGACGCGGCACCAAAAGTCGATACAACTTGCATGCAAAGAGCTGACCTATTTAGGCAAATTAGTTCAATATAAACAATAAAAAAGTAAGTAGGCGACGTATATAACAACACAGAAGGATCAAAACATTAAGGTGATTAATTTTTTTGTTTATCACAGGTGTGAAAGCGACCGGTTTCTGTGAGAGAGTGCTTGCGTTTCCGGCTCTGTAAAGCTTTTATATACACATATATGGAACACAGTTAGAAGCTAACTTTAGGAAGTGTAAAGGACTGGATACGTATGAATTTTAAATTAGTTTTTAATGAAAGGGCGGTGCGAAGTCGTCCGGTTTTGTTTTGTGAACGAGTTCGAGTGACGGCCGGCAGAAAGAGCAAGCGTCGCGTGGCCAGGCAGGGTAGCGCACCCGTAGGCGTGTTACTGGCGCGACCACCAAGCTATGGGTGGGCGATATCTTTTTAACGAAATGAGGTTATTATTATTATACGTTTCTAATTCGTACGGCCAAAGATTGGAACAATCTGCCAGCTTCCTTATTTCCTGAGAGATATAACCTGGGCCTTTTCAAGGTCAGAGTGAATAGGTATCTTCTAAGTCTGCGTGCTTCATCTTCAACCACATCGTCGCTTACCAACAGACGAGTTGGTGATCAAACGCGGACTTATCCGAGTTAAAAAAAAGAAAAAAGAATTCGACTGTATGTTTTTTTGTATGTTTGTTAGGATATTACTCCGCTAATAGATAACTAAATATTAAGCTTATAGTTTTATTTTGTTTTTATTAATAGAAAAGCTTTTGTTTTACAGTTATTATAATTTAAGATAATTATTAATTATAGTATATGTGTTACAATAAATTAAATTGCAGCGCCCTAACAGGGTCTTTGTACCGACAAATAGTTTTAAGGACCTCATGTAATGTGTACACTGGCAAAATAAATAATTATGAATTGATTTTGATGATTATTTTTCTGTTTGGGAGATCATACCTCAAAGGTGGTCCCATATACATTTTATTAAAATTGATTCAGCGCTTTTTGGAAAATTTTAAACAAAAAATAAACATACATACACAAATTTAATGACGTTTTGGTTTGTGGTTCAAAGTTTTTGATGAGGATTTTCTATCTCTGTTTTAACTATGTAGAAATAGCCTTGAAGTCGGTTTATGTTTAAAAAAACTATTATTTTATATCGACTTATGTGATTCCAATACTAGGCAGAGGTTTCTCTCTGAGAGAAACCCTGTGTCCCAGCAGTGGGAACATGACAGGTTGATAAAGATGATAATGATGAGGAATTCGCTTTATCACAAGCAATCATTTAGCGCAACAATAAGGTACGTACATAATTATTGTGAATGCACACGTTGTAAGTTATTTATATGGAAGTAATCTAAATAAATAAATAAATATTACGGGACATTTTTCACACACGGTCATCTAACCCCAAACTAAGCAAAGCTTGTGATATGGCTGCCAGAGACTGATATACATACATATATAGTTTTAAATACATACTTAAATAGATATTAACAACCAGATATAGAACAAACACAAATGTTCATCACATAAATATTGTCCTAGGTGGGAATCGAACCCACGCCCCCAAGCTTAGAAGGTAGGTTCACTACCAACTGGACCAACGGGCTATCTAAATCTAAAGTCATAACTCACGATTCTTAGTATATTTGTTACAGGCATAATCCCGTAGAGCCGTTTTGGATTGGATACAATTCCTAGCAAATAAAAATGTACACCTTAATGTGACATGCTTGCATACATAGTTATGAAGATAATAATTTGTTATTTAAAATTATAGCTATAACATTTACCCATTTATTTTGGTCGCGTATTCATAAAATAATGTTATTACCTAATCAAGTAAGTATGTACTTGTTATAAGTACTTTTTTTTGTTTCTCCGTAGTTACTCCTGGGTTTGGTTTAGGGTCACGCTGGGTTGACGTACACGGTCGTCGAGTTCATATGAGAATTGTGTTTATGTGGGTTACCACCGTTATTCAGTCTTCGTCGGGAAATTTGGCACTTTTATAGCAGTTAATTATTATTTACGAATCACTTATTACGAATTGGTTATAATTGGCACCTGAGATCTAAGGTTTCCTAATTGTGATAGAACTGTTTAGACTACGAATAACTACCCGCATAACTGTTTATTTCCTTTTTGATTCTAATTGAATGGCTAGACAAGACGCGATGACAGAAGCGATCTCGTGCGATCACCGAAGTTAAGTAACGTCGAGCGCGGTCGGTACTTGGATGAGTGACCGCCTGGGCATTGATGGGATGTTGTCTTTTTGTACTTTAGTAGTTAACAAGTTAGGTGGTGGTACGGAACCCTCAGTGCACGTGCCCGACTCGCACTTGGACGGTTTTTTATGTTTTTTTAATCAATTTCACTAGTCACTACAGGCAAAATAGAAGAACTTAATATAAAATACCACCTAAGATCAAAGTACACAATTTTTTTTTGTGAATAAATTTCATTTATTTTATACAGACACACGTAGACCAATTCAAAATCTGCCTAATATGAGTAAGAACTATACTAAAACTATAATTCAAGTACCGCTACGACTTCGTCATGAACTATAATAAAGTGATATATGCTTAATAACGGCTAATTACCAGCCTAGCCTATTAAAATAATGATGTTAGTACCTACTACCTACACATAAAAACATTATGCGGAACTTTGAGTACCTACCTCCTCCAGTCATCCTGAAGAGTAGGTGACTATAGTGCACCCGCTGAAAGAATGCGTCTGACAGTTGCCATAAAAATGGAAAAAGCTAAATGAAAACAGTAAATTCTGATCATATCTACTAGCTTTCTGAACGTATATATTTTAGCTAAATATTGAAGTAAAATGTTTTTATTCCCAGATTTGTCTTATAAAAAGTTGGCCACAAAAATAGTAGACTCGAAAACCAAATTAAAACGTGTTCAAAACTATGAAAAAATAATAATAAGGAAGATATAAGCATTTTAACCTCTTTTTAGAAGAGCGCATTATATTTACAAATGAGGTTTTTGTAAGTACGCCATACAAATTTTATACTGAGACACGACCAAAAACATACGTTGATATATCAGAACTTTATTAGCCGATTTTTTTTCTTCAGTAGTCATACATATAACAAGTGAATACATTTTTAATTTAACCTGTTATTTTAACAAATGGTCCATTACCAATCACCGGTCCGGTAGCCTACCTCCCCCCTTTATAATACTACTCTTTGGCCTACCTACATAGATAGGCTACCGGACCGGTGCTCACCGCCACCTGTCACATGTCACACTACTAAAAGTAGTCCACAGTAGTAGAGGAGCCACTAGGTTTGCCAAATATTTTTTTTACCCAGGGTGGGATTATCAAAAACGCGTTATTAACAATAAACGTCGTCCTGTTTTTATATGGTCTGGAAGTTTTATAAAGAAGTTCAGTTTCCCGGAAATAAAAAAAAAACATGATTTGCCAAAAAAATATGTTCGTAATTGTCCAAATCAGGTTTATGGAAGAAAAAATTGAAAAGTTGCCCGGAAATTTGGCAGATTCGGGAAATACTGAGTGTTATTTTCTATGGGATTTTTGTATAACCTCAAGACCATAGCAAAATTTTATTTATAAAATTTTGGACAGGGCTTTGTTTGACGTGTCAGCTAGTGTATAATAATAATACGCGAACATATAACAATCGGTATAAAAAATGGTAATTGAAAAAAGCGTCCTGCCCGGCTCACGCACACATGACTAGGTACCTAAAAAGCGGAACGTCCCGCCAAAAGTGGAATGTCTGGCAGCCCTGGTTACCAGCTACTCTTAATGAGTTTTGGCGCCAACGTGGGAAAAAAACATGTCGGCTCGTTGGATTATTTTCCTAAACTTGTGTATTTTCGAGTGTTAATGTATACTAAATGGTGAATTATTATTCATTACGTGCTCGTAAACGTGCTTGAGTGTGGACAAGTGATATAACGAGGTTAAACGTGTCTTTTCGTGTTGTTTCCAAAACTCCATACGAGCCTCTTCTAAAGTCTCCACCACTTTACAGGGGCATGAGTTTGACTTGACCGTGACTTACTTAGCTTGACTCTGACTATGACTTGTTTGACGCTATTAAGACAATGTAAACATGTTTAATATCCACGGTCATGAAAATTATAACAAAAAAAAGGTACTCTTAATCCAACAAAAATAGTAGCATTATTATACCTGGGGCCTTACGGACAACAGCTAATTGCGGCAGTTGGAAAATCACGCGACCGCAAACCGTATCTGGGCGCGATAAGGTTCTCGTTCGCGTGATTTTCCAACTGAGCGGATTAGGTGCCGCAAATAGCTGTTGTCCGTAAGGCCCCTGTAAGGGAAACCTTGCTCACTCTAATGTAGGTTCGACACAGAGCGTGTAGGTACACAATAGGCGTCTAGAATATTTCAGTGCATAACCGCCTGTGCATAGAAAGCACTAATTACACGCTTATTTTGCGCCATTAAATTTGAATAAGTACATAACTGTATAAGCACCGTAATACAGGGCAAACCACTTTGACATTTTATCCTTGTGTGTAGTACAGCTAAGTTAGCTTTAACTACATTAGAGTGATTTTTGTAAATGATAATAATATTTTTTTTATTAACTAGCTGACCCGACAGACGTCCTGTCTTAGAACTATCAAACGCGCGAAGTTAAAATCGTCGTCAAGTTTTACGAAAATTTCCAATTTTTTGCGCAATTTTCAAGCGTATTGTTGGCATTTGAACCCGCGCTTGTGGCGTTAGAGTCAAACGGTCCAATAGAATAAAAATTTTACGTTATTTACTTCGTCAAAATTAGAGAAGACATCTTAAAAGACATCGAGAAGATCGACTGATTTTCTGCAGTCGAAACAACGCATAACCTAAATATTTACATAAAAACTTTATATTGTTTCGTGTTAACGCCTCAGTAATTTTCTACCTTTTTCAGAAACCAAGCCATTTAGTTAAGAATAACATGGGCTTGTTATGCTTAATTATGATTAAATTAGGTTAATTTCTTAGTTCTTGACCCAAATCAGTCAATTGTTACGGTTAAATTGAATTATGGATCGTTTTGTCGTATAATAAAATCAAACGGCTATGTCGTAGAGCCTCTACGGCGTAGTCTCCACAGTGGTATTGTAGAAAAGTCTACGCTGTAGACGATCTACGCTCGTAGCCGTAGCACAGATTTGTAGCGCCAACATTAAACAGATGTTTTTATTTTATAAAGCTACTAGCGGTCCGCCCCGGATCCGTACGGGTATAGTTATATAGCCTATTAAAATAGTCTATATTAATCAGTGATACTATAGCATTCAAATGGTGAAAGAATTTTTTAAATCGGTCCAGTACTTTTTGAGCCAATTCGTTACAAACTTACTTACATACAAATCTTTCCTCCTTACAATATTGTGTATAGATTATAATATTATAATATAGTAAGTATAAATTAGTGTAGATATAGTTTCTACAGTTTTTAAATGACATTATTTTCCAAGTTAACGGAGATAAGTAGGCTGTTATCCTAGACGTCACAATTCACGTCAATCGAAATAACATGTCGAATTTCTATGCCTAGCTACAATCGTCGAACGAATTATGTGTGAAAGTGACCATTTAACTACAACGCGGTAGAACGCTACGAAAAATTAATGAAATTCTGTGGAAATCTTCAAATTATGCGTATATGATTAACACATACCTAAACTACTTTTACTCCGACAATATGTACATTTACATTTCCTATAGGGCAGTGGTCCTAAGGAAAGGCCAGCCTAGCTAGTAGGCCGTCCGAAAACCCGTACGAAGCGCTTTGATTCCACATTTATTGTGCAAACTGCTAGTCTGTGGAATGCGCCACCTGAATGGATGTGGAGGTAACAATCTGGGTGTCTTCAAATCACGAGTAAATCGGTTTATTCTAGGCAAGCGTGCTTCAACGGGCGAGATGTTGGCCGAACGCAAGCCTATTATTTATTTAAAAAAAAACATACAATGGCGTCGATTCTGTCATACCACTCACTAAACTAATCTGACAGGACTAAAATTATCTGCCTCTCTTTTGATTTTAATATTTGTGAGAGAAGGATGGCAACAATTTTAGAGCTGTCAAATTTAGTTTAGTTTAGTTAGTAGTACATCAGAATCGATGCCAATGCTCACTTATTACAACAAAAACCGACAACTACTTATGACACGATTACAAAGTATTTTATAAAATCCTTGACTCCAATTTAACTGCGTAAGTTGACTTCCTCTCTTCGTCCTTGCGCACGTCATCCGGAATCAAGTTTAGGTTTTATAAAAACAAAAGTAATAAACGACGTATCAAGTTAGATCGCGATAAGGTTCATTGGGGTCGACACGCGATAATATAGATTCTACATCTTGTTAGTGGAGATTTGTGAATTTACGTTGAAGCCATAAACCGAAGACATCTGGTCCCGCTGGTTAGACATCTACCAGACCGACCCCCTGGGGGGTTAGACAAGGCCCATTTTCTGTTAGCGTTAACGCCTGCGGAAAGATGAAATTGTACAAATGACATTAGCTTGAGATACCTTCTCTCAAGCTAATATATCTTATGAAGAAATCGTCTTCTCCTAATTGTGTTGACTGTAGCGTTTTTGAGGACACTTTACACATTTTGATGGAGTGTGTGCGGAATTAAACTTTTGAAAACAATGTTTCAATGTAAATTAAATTACTGATGTCGGATTTTGTAACTCTGTTTTAGCTTGTCCCGATTCCGACAATGCCAAATTTTTATATAAGCTAGTAGATTTAGGCCTTGAACAATAATTTGTTTTGTATTTGTTATTATTTAGTTTGTTTATAAGAATTAAGTTGTGTTGAATAACTGGGCGATGTGGTCGCTAAGCGACAAAGCCCTTTAAATAAATAAAAAAAAAAACATTTTCATACAATGTCATTGTCAATGTTATTTTCATATATTTTCATACAAAATTGGTCTTGTCTAACCCTCTTCCCTCCCCCCAGAGGGTCGGTCTGGTAGATGACTAATCAGCGGAACCACAATATACAATTTCATCTCTCCGCAGGCGTTAACAGAAAGTGGGTCTTGTCTAACCCCCCCTGCAGGCCTAGCACGGGCCGTGGACAAATTGTCTTTCCACCGTTTTTATCCCGCGAGAAAAAGACAAACGTATCCATATTCTAGCTTTGTCGCGTCTAGGCGTGGATAAAAACGGTGGAAAGACAATTTATCCACAGCCCATGCTAGGCCTGCTGGTCGGCCTGGTAACCATGGTCGCTTAAAACAGGTAGTTTCTTACGACTACCTGTTTTAAGCTATTCACCAGTGCAAGCACCATTATCAAATTTGAGAGTTGTGATCGTCAAATTCGATAAAATGACATTTGATCAATACTCGCTATGATCGATTCTATGGCATTTTATCGAATTTGACGATCGATAAAGAACGGTACTTGCACTGCTGTTTAGGTGATTGCGAAAAGTTGCGCGACCGCAAACCGTATCTCGGCGCATTAAGGTTCACGTTCGCGTGATTTTCTGCACTGCTGTTTCGAGCCCGCGTTAAGAGGTAGCCGTAAGGCTCCTGGACGGGAGTGGAGAGATTATCTCCATGATTCTAAGACTTCAACTTAGCACCACAAAAATGCTCAGTCCAAGCATTTATTTGCTCTGATAGCTACAATAGCATTGTAAAAAGCTGAATAAAAACCACGAATTCTGATCACTTTCACAATTTGAACGTAATATTTTTGCAGGTACCCGATATTCTTCAGTGAACAATATCGATGCAAGGGATCCAACCCAGTTTTAGTTTTTTTATTAGTATGTAATTTTTATTTTTGGTGTGCACTGTAAAGAGTTCTATGTACCTAGTGTACCTACCGGGAGTAAGGGAAACGCTCCCGGGAGTAGGGGAACATCATTGGTTGGTGACAATGTATGTTACCTTTTGTAGGCATAGAAGCAACAAGTAAATAACTATTGACAAATTACTGTCTACGCAGCCAATAACGGAAGCTCGTTTACTGTCCATGCTCAAACAAACACCTGCTTTCTTCCGAGCGTATTGAGTCCAAAATCAACTGTCGCGTTATTCCGGTGATAGGCACTGAGTGACACGGGTGTCATAATATTGAGTTTCCGGCCGCCTATTGGTGAGAGACGCAGATACGGGCCCGCCCCAGTTGTGGCCCGCCCTGGGACGAGCCAGCTCGGGTTGCTAGGCGACGGAGGATGATTGAACATCCCCATTGCTGACGCAAATTCATATTGTGCGGTTTAATAATCTGTATCTTGGCCACTGATTAAATAATAGTGGAGTTTTGGCGCCAACATGGAAAAAAACATGTCGGCTCGTTGAATAATTTTCCTAAACTTGTGCATTTTTGAGTGAGAATGTGTAATAATTTTGGATTATTATTTATTAAGTGTTTGTGTACGTGCTCGAGTGTGGGTAAGTGATATAGAGAGGCGAAACGTGTCTTTTTGTGTTGTTTCCATAACTCCATAGAAGCCTCTCGTAAAGCCTCCACCACTTTACTGGGGCATGAGTTTGAAATGACCGTGACTTAGGTACTTTACTTGACTCTGACTGTTACTAAGACTTGTTTTACTATATTAAATGCAGTAATTCAAAATAAAGACTATTATGAATAGGCTTGTGCTTGACCGCCAACTCGCCCGATGTTAAGCGATGATGCGGTCCACGGTGGAGCATGCTTGCCTAGAAGAAACCGATTCGCTCGTGATTTGAAGACACCCAGATTGTAACTATCGGGGAACACCCATTCAGGCAGTGCAATCATCTTTTAACCAACTCAGTGATAGAAATAAAGTTCTATCGGTCCTATCATAGATAAATATTTTATTGCATGCAGTAGGTAAACGACGCCATGCAAATGTGTACAAACATAAGCGCATTAACAGAAGCTGTTAACTGGCTATAGGGCGCCCAAGATACAGGCTTTGCCTAGTTTGGGGCCCATTGGCACAACTATTTTTGCTGTTAGTAAATTAATATATAGTAGATATTCTATTGATTGTAAAATTTTAACTAACTGGATTCTGGTATTAAATAAATGAATTATGAATATAGCCATGTTTTTAGATGCTTTTTTAATGAGCATAACGTCGCTATTGGTAAATTCTCATTGCATTACATAATAAATTAGGTATAGCGTCTAGACTTCTTCAAAAGATATGAGTAAGTACTTTATGTTACTTTATTTATACAATGCGGTCAGGATAAACACGCCAAACGTATTATTACGTGGTCTGGACCGGATAATATTATGCAAATAAAAAAATCATACCCAGTTAACCGAACACATGCGGTAACCAAGAAAAATAAGGGCGCACGACACTTCGTGAGACTATAGCGTGAAAAAACACGCCCTACGACACATTCTGAACTAAAATGAACCTTATGCAATAATTGTAGGGTTGAAAATATGGGAAAGTATAAGTTCGAAGAAACAATGGCTAGACGAAATTAAAGACATTTATGGCAGTCGCCCTACTTATAAGAACGATTTATTATATGTATATTGAAAAAAGAATGTTTATTGCTTATCAAAGTTGTTATAAAAAATACCTGTGCAATCCATAAAAATAAATAGCGTTGTTTTATTCCCTAAAATAAGTTAACTTTGTCAGCGTAGAGCAGCGAAATGGTGATTTATTCCCCAGATATACACTTTCCCCGTAGAGACATTTTTAGAAATGTTTCGCTTCTGTTCCTTAGAGATCCACTTTCGGCTAATACACTATGGTTTTAGCGATTAAGCCAGAAAAAACCTAAAGCACGGCGCAGAAAAAAATGTGAACGTTGTTAATCACTGTCAGACTAAAATTAATGCTTACACCACTTTATGGTTGATATTCCGAGAACCCGTACGAAGGGCTTTGATTCCACATTTATTGTGCGAACTGCTAGTCTGTGGAATTCGCTGCCTGAGTGGGTGTTCCCCGATAGTTACAATCTGGGTGTCTTCAAGTCGAGAGTGAATAGGTTTCTTCTAGGCAAGCGTGCTCCATCGTAGGCCGCATCATCGCTTAACATCAGGCGAGTTGGCAGCCAAGCGCAAGCCTATTTATAATTTAAAAAAAAAACTCCATCATAATCACTAGGTCTGAGATCTCCAAGCGTTACGCCGAACCGTCCGGCGACTCTGGAACGTTCTTTCCATTTTTACCCGACTACGAAAATACCAAAAAGAAGGTTATGTTTTTAGCAGTCTATGTATGTACAGTATGCATAGCGGACCAATTTATAATCCAAACATCGGAATTGTTGAATTCTGTTATAAAAACCGGATTCCAAATTAGTAACTACGCAATTTCTAGCAGTTAGCATTAACGGCCGGCTATCCGAGTCGTGTAGGCAACAAAACGCTCCCTCAGCCCCCGCCAAGTTATAGCGACGATGTTTATTACCGCGCTAGAGTCAGGACGCCCGCGGGGGGAGTGCATTGACAAAAACGAACATAGGTCCGACCTCGATAAAGTCGATGACGCCTGGCGCGGCACTGAACGCGGGGCGCGCAAATTCTCGCAACCTTTTTACGGTTTTAATTTCACAAAAAAACTAAACTATTCACTATCAAAATTCTATCCAAATAAAAAAGTGTTGAATAAGATTGCCTTTCAGTACATGCAATTTCCAGGTTGTTACGAGCTTTCATTAGAGCATAAAACGAAAAAAATAAACTGAATCGATTTTGTTTCAGATTTGTTTTTGATAGAGGCAAGTTTATTCTATCGTGTTTTGAACCAAATCATAAACTCAAACACAGATGTATCTGTGACATGTATTTTTTCCAGCTCAAATATTGTAATTTAACTGAATGAAATTGATTTAAAACCGTCAAATTTGCTATAACCGGCGTCCTCCATTTGTACATTTCTACATAATTTGTAAGTACAATATAAAGTACTAGCGGTCCGCCCCAACTTCGCACGGGTATAGATTATAGCCTATGTCACCCGGGGATAGTGTAGCTTCCCGTCAGTGAAAGAATTTTTCAAAAAGGTTTAGTAGTTTCGGAGCCTATTCAATGCAAACAAACAAACAATCAAATCTTTACTCTTTATATTATTAGTATAGATTAAATAATTTCGTTTACTTGGACTACACATATTTTTCAGTTACTAATGAACCGATTTTGATGAAATGTCTCTGGGACCGACGTGAAAGTAAGTGGGTATTGTATATCCTTTCAAATACAAAAAGAGTTTTCCAAATTGGTTTATAAATGACGGATTCTGGGGTAAAAAGACAACTGAATTGAAAACGAGTTTCCGATATTTCGGCGCAGTTACATGCACCATGTTCACGGGAAGACTTACCACGGTTGATATACGGTAAATAATCATATTACTTTATTAAACAACCATGATAGTTTAAAACAGTGAATTGAGAACACACACATTTTTGAAGTCACACACACAGTTAGTACGAATTTCTTTCCAAATTTATCAATAACCAAATTAAAGGTAAATTTTCCTGATATTTGCTGGTATCTATGCCTACTTACGACAGATTCATCGAAACTTTAGAACAATTCCAATTCTACTGTTTTAAACTATCACGGTTGTTCACTAAAGTTATATGATTATTTACGGGATATGTGTACGGGTTACCGTAAATAATCATATAACTTTAATTCCAATTATGTAAATTGAGAGAAATCAAACAAAACATTTTGTTGCACTCATTTATAAAAAAAATACATAATACACATTAAAAAAAAACATTGCAATGCAACTTAACTATCTATATCCTGATTTTTCTTCTTTTTCTTTTTTGGTTTTTTGGAAGTGATTTCAGGAGATTCCACGTTTGTTTCCTGGTCAACATCATCAGTTATAGAATTTTCATCAACAATTTTTCTCTTTTTGTTTTTCTTTGATTTTGTTTTTTCTTGAATATTATCGTTTTCTGTATCGATCGTAGAGATATCATTACTGTTTGTAGTATCTAGTAGAGAGTTATGCTTATCTTTTTTCTTCTTCTTCTTTTTAGGAGCCTCCATGTCTTGACCCGCAACATCCAAATCCACTAAATCATTGATAATAGTGTTCAAAGATTGATGGTCTTGATCTTCAACATCGTGCTTTCGTTTTGTACCATCTTTGTCTTTCTTCTTTTTCTTTTTGGAAACAAATTCAGTATTTTCCTGCGAATTCGGTGTAACTTCGACAACGGATTCTTCATCGACTTTCTTTTTAGTCTCTTTTTCATCTTCTATCTCTGTACCATCTTCGCTTACAGCCTTATTTTTATCTTTCTTCAACTTCTTAGCCGCTTTCCGCTCATCTCTTTCTTCTTTTTCCTCTTGTTTATAAAACTTGGCCAAATCCTTCTCATCTCTATCAAGAACCGCTAAGAAGAAGCCCGTAGTCATATCAGAGTCCTGCCTAGCATACAAGCATCTAGTACCTATAGATCCATACATAGCAGAACCAAAATTATTCCACTGACCTTTGAGCAGATCTTTTACGTTTTGTACTCTCCATTTTGCTCTGGACATTTTCACGACATTGGCAATGACTCGTTCGTTCTCTTCGGGGTATAGAGAACAGGTGCTGTAGACGATTCGTTTAGCTTTTGGGAAGGAGTTCATGGTGTGTTTTAGGAATTTTTCTTGGAGAGATGTCAGTTTTTCCAGTCTAGTCGGGTCTACGTAGTTGTGAACAGACATTGCCATTCCTGTAATGCAAAAAATACATATAGTCTTAAGTAGATGCAGGTAAGTACTTAGAGGGTTATACAGAACAAAGGTCATTGTATTTGTTGAGGATTAAATGAAATTCGAGGTTTTCGTAGGACAGAAGAAGAGGAGCGGCGCGACTTCCATTAAGATAATGCACAAATATATTTAATTTTACAGCTTTGTTCTAATACATATTGCTACGTGAGTTGACACGGCTTCGTAAACCAAAAGACTACTTTGTTAGACAGAAAATGTTAGGCACACCCTCCAATTCTTGATTTTATTCGTTTAAATGGGTACCGACATAATTTGGTACAAAAGTATTAAAACAGATGGCGATACACGTATCGAAATATAGAATTAACAGCGTGCGTCTAACAGTATTCATCATCTATACTAATATTATAAAGAGGAAATATTTGATTGATTGTTTGTTTGCATTGAATAGGATCCGAAACTACGGAACCGATTTGAAAAATTCTTTCACTGACGGGAAGCTACACTATCCCCGGGTGACATAGGCTATAATCTATACCCGTGCGAAGCTGGGGCGGACCGCTAGTTATAACATATTTAATAACTAACTTTGAAATATTTATGCTCTATTATCTCCATAGCGTGACAGTTTAGGGAATTATGTAATTTTTTGCTTGTCTACAATTCTACATGTTCCCAATCGAAATATACAAATTTCATTGTGCGACGTGATTATGACAATAAATAAAAAGGTAGATCAGGACAATGCCATAAATTTTCAAACCCTTTCAGACTCTTGCTACTACACAATAAAGTGCAATTCAGGACGTGCGAGCGCTAACTACCTACAGCTGTAGTAACATGATTATTTACGGGATATTTACCGTTGTCAGGTTGTGGAATGAGCTCCCGATATTTCGGCGCAGTTACATGCACCATGTTCACGGGAAGACAAATCCCCCCGAAATTAATCATGTAACTTTAGTGAACAACCGTGATAGTTTAAAACACTGTTTTACCTACAGCTATATAAACCTAGAAGTTGATGTCTCTTTGTCTATCGTGTAACTCTTGTCGCGTTATGTCTGTCTATCGCGCGGCTGCGGGCGTGGTAAGTCCGACAAGTCGGTTACTTGTAGTTTCATACCTAAAGTGCGGAGTGTGCCAGGCCTGATATTAGTGTGCTATTTGGAATCGATATTTACCTGATCCCGAGCAGCTTGGATCAAGGAGTATGTACTCAACATCGTCAAACTCTCCCCTCTTGATGTCCAATGAGTCTCTGTTGTATGTGTGAACGCATTTCGAGTCAGTTTTCTCGACGAAGTCGCAGAGAGTTTTGTAACGCTGGGGGTTCCTTTCCACTGCATAGATTTTGCCCTAGAATTTAAAAATAACAATTACCAGTTAAGTGTTTCTTAAGCTCGCAGTTAAACCATGAATTAAAAGCCGATAGTCTGTCTCGTGGCAGTGGGCTGGGCACATAGCACGCAGAACTCAAAACAGATGGCCGATGGGGCCGAAAGGTTCTCGAATTGAGACCACGGACATGCAAGCGCAGCGTAGAATGTCCAATCACAAGATGGACAGAAAACCTAGACAGGCAGGGGAACGCTGGATGCAGGTCGCTTCCAACCGGCCCTTTTGGAGATCGATGGGTTAGACCTATGTACAGCAGTGGACGTCCTATGGCGTACCCAGTGCATGTTGATGAATGTATGACTTTAAACATTTGAGGTTTTTGAACACACCGGTTTCCTCACGATGCTTTCCTTCACCGTTTTGGAGCGATGGCATCGAAACTCCACATAATTAATTTGAATATTAAATAAGTCATTGATTCAGCGCCGCAGATTGAACCAGGTGCCGTCAGATTGTAAAAAAACACACCAATCTGACATCAAATTAGCTAAAGCTACGAAACCTATGGTACTAGCTATTCATTTCGCACTCTTAATTAAACAGTGACCAAATCCAAAATCGCAACTTTTTGGGAATCGCCAAAAAACAATTTTTAACTGAGTAACAGCGTGCAAGGTGAGGGTCGGATAAAGACTCAAGTAGTTATAAACCTTATTGCATATAGAAAGCAGGTGTTTT
Organism: Agriopis marginaria; assembly: GCA_932305915.1. Taxonomy (NCBI): domain Eukaryota; kingdom Metazoa; phylum Arthropoda; class Insecta; order Lepidoptera; family Geometridae; genus Agriopis; species Agriopis marginaria. Next base: position 3,691,383 of record OW029919.1, read on the forward strand.
TAATCGCCTAGATTGTAGAGCATGCTTTTTTAGGTCGATATTTTACTAAAACTCAATTCGCCAAAATTTCGAGTTCGGTCATTGTTTTATTAATAGTGCGATTTGGTTGAAGGAGTAGGAGCTAAAAGTTTATACTCTAATGTCTAGTCAGTGGAACTTACGTTGTTCCTGAGATAAGCCGCCAGTTGGGTGGTCTTCATGCCTGGAGCTGCGCACATGTCGAGTACAACGCTTCCAGCTGGTGGCGCGAGCAAATGCACCGCTAGAGCGGTGGCCTGCAAAGTTACAAACCACCATGACATAATAGAAAGTGAAATCACAAAATTTATTAGGAAATGTTTCTATAGAATATAGGAGTTCATCTCGAAAGGATTTTGCGATGGGAACAAATTTAATAAAAGGTAAATGGGGATTGAACAGATGACCAATGGGGCCGAAAGGTTCTGGAATGGAGACCACGGACCGGTAAGCGCAGCGTTGGACGTCCACCCAGAAGATGGATAGACGATCTAAAAGAGACCGCAGGGAAATGCTGGATGTAGGCCGCTTCCAATCAGACCTTTTGGAGATCGATGGGGAAGGCCTATGTCCAGCAGTGGACGTCCTATGGCTAAAATGATGATGATGATGAAATGGGTATTGAAAATTTGTATGTAAGTCCCGAGTGATTAAACCAAAGAAACAGAAGCAGAACAAATTACTTCCTAATCATTCAACTACCGCTACCCCATTATATAGAAAAGTCATAACTCAGGAAGATTCCAAGAAAATGAACACATGATGTTACGGTTTCTGGCTACATGAGTGGAATATCATCATCATTTCAGCCTATCATGTTCCCACTACTGGGATACAGGCCTTCTTTCAGAGAGAGGATGGGCCCTAATCCATCATGCCAGCTCAGTGCATATTGGTAAATGTCATTTTACGTCTTTAAACTTTTGAGGTTATTGGACATACTGGTTTCCTCACGATGTTTTCCTTCACCTTTTTTAAGCAATGGCAAGGAACCTCTATAACTTAAAAACAATTTACGACGTTTTAATTCTATCCGGGATGTGGAGACTCTAAATGACATCCTGCTTGGGGTATAATTTAAGCATTACCTTCTGCCAACCAATAACTAGCTCATTTTTATAATTAACTTTCTATTTGAATTAGGACAGTGTAGATTTGAACACCCAGCTTGTAACTATTGGGGAACACCCATAAAGGTCGAGCGTTCCACAAGTTCAATTGTTTTCTTCTGAAATTGCTTTTTGGATGGAGGTTACTCTTTTAATGTGTAAGTAGAAAGTATTATTAGTACAAAGTTACCTTATCTTGCAGAATAATTTGATTCCCCAAATACAATTCATGTTCATGCCACTTTGTACCCGGTGGGAACACAAAGATTGTTTTCACATGATAGTCTTGAGTGAATTCTTCCTCTGTAAGGTTCTTTATCTGTTCTAAGTAATCTTCGTACGAGCCGGAGGTGCATCTGATGAACCTATAGCCTTCATCTTGAAAAGCTCTGATAGCATCGGACGTTGTGAGAAGGTTTGTGTTGATTCGTACATATCTTGGTCTTGGATTATCTGAAGTTATAAGCGTAAAAATCAATTTAAAACGCAAGTGAAGTGAAGAAAAGAATATTATACAACTAATATGTTAATAAACTGTATACAGGGTTACGCATATAGACTGTACTACGCCGAAAGGTCATTATACTCATCATTATGAAAAGCTTTTACTATGGGACCCACAGACACCACGAAAAAAAATACAGCTGTTCCAATCATTTTGTCCAGGGTCAATGATCGTATTTACACTGGAAAAAATGGATGGAGCTTATATTGTGACTGATATTTATTTGCTTATTGAGGGTTGGTCCCTCAGTAAAAGTTGTTCATAATGATGAGTATAATTATTAATGGACCCCTTTCGGCTTAGTAGCTCCATAGGTATAATATATTAAATTATGTTATTTAAAAAAAGTTATGGTGTGCAACATGAAGAACATGAGCTTGTAAATTACAAAGATACATTATTATATATTACTAGCGACCCGCCCGCCCGGCTTCGCACGGGTGTAATTTACGTGCGAAGCCAGGTCGAGTCACAAGTTGTACATATAAATCTTCCGTGAAAATGTATCTAACGGATGGTGAAAACCGCATCAAAATCCATTGCGTGGTTTAGTAGGCGTAAGCGGCCATACAGATATGTACAGACAGACGCGATAAGTGACTTTAATTTACACTATGTAGAGATAGAGATTAACATACCTTGACATGTTGTAACAAACAAAGTTCTGTTAGTACTAACTAGAGATGCCGGGATAAGTTGGTATTATTCAACTTTATTTGTCGTTTTTGCATTATTCATCGAATAGTGAATAATATTTTCTACTATTCAAATTATTTAACTTTAGCGAATAGTTGTCAGTTTTTTTTGTGAAACAAACTACAGTACTATCTAAAATAATGATTCTATAATTATTTATTATTCTTCATAATAAACTAAGTCATTATCATTAATATAAAAGAAATTTAACAATTAAATCAGTCAGATTTAACAAGGAGTCTTTTTAGTCAATATGTGGATTATTATTTGGATATCATTAAAAATAATAATAAAGGTTGGTCCAAAACACTAATTGCATCTTATTGTTGACTAGCGGTCTGCCCCAGCTTCGCACGGGTATAGATTAAAGCCTATGTCACCCAGAGATAGTGTAGCTGCCCGTCAGTGAAAGAATTTTTCAAATCGGTTCATTGGTTTCGGAGCCTATTCAATGCAAACAAACAAACAATTAAATCTTTTCTCTTTATAATATTAGTATAGATTACTGTTAAGTATAATATAAAATTTGATATTTGGCGAATAATTAAACTATTCGCCATAGGGAATGACGATGATCTGCTAATTGATAATTCTCCATAACAACTATTCGCGGCATCACTGGAACTAACTGAGCATAAATATTATAAATAAAAATACAACAAATAATATTTTTTCTTTATATTCTGTAATAACTATAGTACATTTTGGTTTGTTTTTATGATAAAAAATAATTATTTATTACTTCTTACAATAGTTTCTTAGCTTAAAAGGTATTTTAAGTAAATAAGAAAGTAAAAGCTTGAAACTTAAATGTACCTACACATTTAAGACAAATTCATGAAAGATTTTATTTGATATACATGAATTTATGTAGGAAGATTACTAAGTAACTAATTGTAAACGAAAAAAATTAACAACAATATTTTGTAATACTGCACAATAGGAATGTCTTCTATTGATGATTAATCTTCTTTCAAATTTAAATTGTTTCTGTTAGTTTCTGCGGAGGGCAGAGGTGTGTACGCATGCTGGTCTATTTCATTGCCATCTTCATCATACTCTTTTTCATAATAAGCTTTGTATGCATACAGGCAGATGATAATGTTAACCACCAATACTGCAGCAAATACTGCCCATGCATTTGCAGCGTAGAAGGTATAAGAATAGTTTTCAAATAGTATGTGTCGAACACCAAAAAATGCAACAAATGGTAGTGTGAACATGGCAACACTATACAACAATAGGTAAGCCAGCACCACTATCGCTCTTTTCGTGTGTTCCGGGACGAATGGAACTCCCTCAGTCTGATCCATTGTGAATGTTTGGTTATTAGGCGTTAATGAATCTGAAAAGAAATATAAAAAGAATTACCTTCAGTCTTCAAGTCATCTTGATGCTCTGATGCATATTTCTCAAACTGTTCTTTGTATGATAGTATTGTTTGTTCTGGCTTGCTTTTGCCCGGCAGCGACTTTTTACCGAACAATAGTTCTGCGGTGAGAACCTTTGCGAGCCACGGGTCAAAGCGTGGTTCGTCTTTTAACAGTTTACTATGTTCAAGAATTTTGTCAATATCGGCCGAGTGTTTTATGGTTTCTGTTATTAGTGCATAAAGCACATTGGTCCTCTGCAAATTTTTCAGACTGATAAAGATTTTAAATTAACAAGAGCATTACGTACTTAAATAAAAATAATGTAACTTACAAAGTGACGAAGTTTGTCGTCGTACAACAAGGTTTTTACGCTTCCGCCCTCAGTTAAAACTGTCTTGAAAATTTTCGATGCTATTTTGTAATGTCTGGGCACTTTTACTGAATGTTCAAACATTTTATATTGCACAATTTATTCACAAAAACCACATTGCAAAATGAAATTCGCTCGATTTCTTTTTGTCACGAGACATATGTCAATTGTCAAATCGATCGTCAAAGCGTCAAACGGCTGCAATAATTAAGGTTAAGCTGCGTTCACCATAAAAAAAAATTCAAGCTACTCAACCCCGTATATTGAGGACCACGTTAGGTTTTTTGTTGAGTTCATTTGTACCTATCTAGAATTTTAGATTATACCTAAAAAGTATATTATTCTGACGCATATCTCGTCTACAATTTGCATCGGTGACTCGGCGTTGTAAGTTGTTGCGTAGAAGTACCTAGCTGCTAATTTCGTATAACCAACCAAAGCAAAGAGGACTATACTACCAAGCCTACGAGGGAAGCAATGAGCTTATAATATATATTTTTAAAGTGAAAACTTCATTACCACGCTAATTTTTGGTATGGGCAAAACTTATGGGTTTGCGTCACCAACATGCTGACGTTGTGTACATAGATAATATACTATACCTATCTATAAAAGTTGTGTATAAAACTATCATGGTATACCTTTGATTATATAGAACGGATATGTCATACCTATAATTTCCCCTCAGCCGAGGTACATGCGTTGGCTCCGCCAACGTATGTCAAAAGAGCACACCGTTTTATAAAAACTGTTTCAACGTCGTTCATCCGCCATTTGTCTTCTTACTAGGCTACGAAACGGAGCTCCTTAAAAATGGTCATATGTGCAGTAATCACTTGTAAATCTCAATCACATACTACGAACTTCACTACGCACGGAGTCTCTTATCACAGGTAAGTATTTTATTAAACAAATAACGTGCTAATTTCACCACAAAACGAGTTTAAGTAAGCTTAATTGAACAGAAGAAAATATTAATCGAAAACCAGGGTTGCCAACTCGATATTACAGATACTCGCTAAATGACATCTCAAATAGCGCAAGATTAATATAAATTTACAAAATATATAGCAAATTTGTTTGGACATGGAATAAAATTATAAAGTTTCATTATGGAACGTATTGCCTCACCCGAGAAAAACGGTTTAAGTTTTTATATAGGTTTCTTTAATTCCGAATGCTGATAAACTTCAAATATTCTCGCGTTAAATTATTTTTTGCCAAATACACACATTGTTTTCAAGCTATTTCCAAGCACAATTCTAATTCTTACTAGAACTACTCAATCAACATACTAAGCTATATAATTATAATGCTACTCTAAAACACTACGGTCAAATAGACATTCTCTTCCCCCCGCAAGCGAACGCGGGGGAGTCATCCGATCCAGTAGGATAACACAATAGCATGTCACGCCTCCATTTTATCAGAAAAACGTTTTAGGGCCAAATTCTATGAATAAGGTTGCTACAAAGAAAGGATTATCATATTAAAATTAGACAGACAAACATATCAGTGTAGGACGTAGGTACATCGTCATCTTATTAGTTCCGGAAAATCCCCCAAGATAGTATAGCATAGCAACATATAAAACTAAAGCGTTTTGTTACTTCTCGCGTGGCTGCGTATTGTTCTACGGTGACCAGAAAAAAAACCAGCGTGATTGCTGTTTAGTGTTAGCTGTTTTATGTTAGATTTCAGCGCTAGACTAGACTTACGAAAATAGAGCCAAATCTAGCACAAATAGTTACTAAGTTGGCAACCTTGTCGAAAAAATGAACTAGTGATGTGCTAATTTATTACTCGTAGTCTCGTACTCGTTACTTATATAGTTACTCGTACGACGTAATCCAAGTTTGAATGAAGTTTGATAGGTATAATAAATACTCGTTTTTTTTTGTTTTTCGCCTATTTCGGAGCATGCTAAAGCCATACGGCCTCGTCTACTGTATTTACTTTACTGTCATAAATAAGTAAATCTCCAGTACAGTAGGTATATTATTGGTATCGTGCGTGTGTTATTGGTATATGGCCTTTGATATTATATAGTTGGGATCGGCCTTTAAACTCAAGCTAGCACCGAAGATAGTTTGTCAAATACTGAAGGAGGCGAGGTAAACAACTATTGCAGACATTGAAATAATTATTCTTAAACAAAAATAAAAAAAATTTTTATAATCATTATCATGAAAAACATAGGATTTTGATATATATTTTTCAACCCCATTTGCCATGAATAGTAATGTTAATTAGTGTTCGCTTGTATTTTGTTTAGTTAATAAAGGCTAAAACCCACGACTTTTAATTAGTTTTATTAATAAATATTTTCTAGAGATTTTTTCCTGTAGTGTAATTTACCCACTGTATTTTTTATCGGTATTATCAATCATCATCATCATTTCAGCCATAGGACGTCCACTGCTGGGACATAGGCCTCCCCCATCGATCTCCAAAAGGGCCGGTAGGGAGCGGCCTGCATCCAGCGTTTCCCTGCGGTCTCTTTTAGGTCGTCTGTCCATCTTGTTGGACGTCCTACGCTACGCTTACTGGTCCGTGGTCTCCATTCCGGAACCTTTCGGCCCATCGGCCATCTGTTCTGCGTGATATGTGCCCTACCCACTGCCATTTCAACTTAATAATCCGGTGGGCTATGTCGGTGACTTTCGTTCGTCTCATTTCGGATTCGATCTCGTAGAGAAACCCCGAGCATAGCCCTCTCCATAGCTCGTTATGCGACTTTGAGCTTGCTTATGAGGCCCATAGTGAGATTTTCGAATGAAACTAATAAAGTATTGTATTATCAATACAATACTTTATTAGTAACTCCATAGTTACAAATCAAACTTCTCCAGTACACTCTTCGGTATCCGATATCGGTATGGTAACTATTGGTGAAAGCACAATATTTAGTTGGTATTTTTATCACTTCACTAGCTTTGTATAATGTGTGCGAAGTAAACACAGCGAGGCGACCAATAAGCGGTGCGCATTTTGTATTTGTGTTCTGTTTTGTCAATGAGTGCAGGTTATATTGATGTGTGCACTTGTAGAGATGTATTCGATTACTTGAATGGGCGGGCTTTAGAAAACAAGTGTGTGCTATGCGTGTTTACTTCGTCTCCCGCAAAAAGTGCCAGACTTTTTTCCATAGCAGCTCGGGCTAATACCACATCCGTTCTATATATAATCAAAGTGGTATACTGTGGGTATAAAAGTCCTTGTAATGCAGTGCTGTGACAGTTTTCACCTCTGTCGACAGACTGTGCCAATATTTTTAAACTGGCCAAATACAAAAAGTGCAAAGCCAAATAAAAAATTTAAAAAAAGGTATTTGACATTGAATTTCACATACAAATAGACCCGTGTCATGTAAGTATGTCCTAAAATGAATGAAATCGAACAACCAATCAATCAGACATCAATCAAGTTAAAGAATATCGAACAGTATATTATATTATGTGTATTCGATTTTCTTTAGCTTTTATGCAGGATAAATCGTTTGAAAATTTCAGTTACTGTTATCTAAAAATGACTACGCGTTCCATTGAACCAAGAAACTGTGTACTCATCGGCTCTAATCGCGTGAACCCGGTGAACCGGAAAGGTCTGAAAGGCAACATGAGCATAAGCAACATCTGCGGCGGCGGAATTAAAATATAGTTCCGTGAACCATGTATCCTAGACATCGTTCTGAAGGAGAAAAGAATCGTTCCATATTTTATCCACGCTCCAGGAAATTTAACACGTCACGTCTTTGGCGGAATCGGTGGGTATAGCCATAGATAAACATATATAATTTTATAGCATAGCGCGGATAAGGTACGCGTTTGATATACAAATATACTTCATAAAAAATCGAGTTATAGCAATCAGTGCAATCACATCAACCGTGATCAACCACAATCACACCACAGCACAACCCTATTGAAGGCCTCGCTTGCTCTTTGCTCAGTTTGTTTTTGTAGTGTTATATTGGTGTAATTCGTGCAAAATATTAATACTTTGTCCTGGTTTTAATGATATTGTGCTAAATTTATCACAGTACTTACCTAATCAAACTATGTAAACATTCTAATGCCCAGGTAATTACAAATCGTGTCCATGACCTACGTTTCATTCAATGTTGTTTGTGTAATCTCGTCTCTCGTTGACAGTTTCATTTCGAATGGCGATGGCGATTTGCTCCTCGTAAAATACCAGGAAATGCTATGATTCAACGTCGCCGCGCAGGGACAACAATAGTCAACAGTGTTCTGTGCAATATTTTCAGTGTGGGATTCCTACCGGCCGCGGACTGAGGTTACCAGTGAAAGTTGTTTGTTATAATGTCGCGAGGGTAATTGCAAGTCTTGTGGAAAAATATCATAACAATGGTGCCTGCGCCGAGCTGCCCAGACAAATGGGACTACTGGACGTCCTCGCCGTCCGAGGAGGTGGAGTTGATGTGCCTGCTGCCCAACTCCGTGTATATTTCCATGAGGAAGACTTGGGATGCCACTCTGGAGGATGTCAAACAGGTTAGTGACAGGAGGCGCATCCTCTGACTCACACCACCAAATGTTATTTACACCAAAAAAGTGGGTCAGACTGTTGGGTAACATGTTTACAGAGATATTCTTTTAGAAAGTAAGTAGGTAAGATACCTACAATACCAAGTTTACATGGCTTACAGACTTACAATACTGCACTGTTCAAAATGAAATATGCTTAATGGAGATCCCATTTCCTCCCCTATTATTTTTAATTAAATTGGATGTGTTACTGGTTATTGTATAAAAACTTGTTAGGTAATCAAGCCACTAATATCTAGCCTAGAGAATAAACCAAACAGGATAATTTGAAAAAATACAAAGTTCCTTTTATGGTTACCCGAACAGTATATGGTGGACACTATAAATATCATGGGGATTTCTATGGATATGTTGAGTAACAAATAAGGTAACTTTACCATATTTGTTAATTTGCTAACTATAAATGAAGTAATATTTGCGGCAAATTTAAAGCAATGTGGTTTTCATCGTACCTAACTAATATGTTCCAATACTACACTAATTCCACGCTTGGTGGTTCCATGGTTCATTTCAACATCAGGCAAGTGGGCGGTCAAAAGCAAGCCTATTATCTGATTACAAAAAAATACTTTTGTATTATTTAGAAAGTAAAGCCATTAATGGCACAACATGCTCAAGCCATGGTTTTATCAAAGGTCTTTCTGAGACGGATGCATTGCGAAGAATTTGCTATGCTGTTCGGCATCCATTGCAAGGCAGCGATTCATCTATTCTGCCATACTGCTACTCTCCTGCAGCTTATACGCAGCTGTTTCTGCAGTAACTCATTGTAACATTTGAGGTTTAGGAGTCTTCATGTCTATCATGAGGCCTATGCCGGAAGGCAAGCTGGAAAGAATACAGCGGAGCCGATGTCAATGACTAATTAATAATATTACAAAAATATTGACTTCTAAAATATTTCAATAATAAAAATATTAAATAATGAATTTTACAGTAAAATAGATAATTGACATCATTGCAAGATGAGAAGCAAGAAACTTGACCAGCATAAAAGGCTATAAAATAAAAAAAATCTATCATGACTGCCACCTTGGTCAGGGATAGCAACCATTGAACCATGAACATGAACCCATGAACATGAACCCATGAACATGAACCCATGAACCCATGAACCAGGGGATGTGTTATAATGTGACTTACCATATGGAGAGTTGCGTATAGTCATGACTCTGTGCATGAGGGTTAGATACTGCTACTGCCGGCCACTAGTCTGAAATTTAGCTACACTGTTAATTGTGATGATTATACCACCATGAGGTGGTTTCCTTCGAGAAGGTTTTGCTATTGGAAAGGGATACGGTGATGCCATACAATCCAATTAAAGTAATATAGGATAAATAACCTAGGATAAGCCACACTACCATTCTTCTAAGGTGGTACCAATACACATAAACAAGGGATGTTACGGAGGTACGATTCTGATTCTGTAAAGTCTGTGAATGATATTACTTATAAACGGTATTATATGATTTATATATTTATTTATAATAGGAAGTGCGAAATGGCAGCAGCCGCTGTCAGCGCGAATGATCCTTTAAACTTGTTCGGAACAAGTTTGTACCCTTTCACCAACTTGCACTTAGCACATCTTTCTTCTGCCTCAGACTTCGATTCCGATTCTGGTTTTGGCGCCAACAAACCAAATTTGAAAAGTTCAACTACGGTTCCGATAAAACCACCTTGATAACATCCCTACTAAACTAACAAACATGAAAGTGACAGCGATTCGGTGACGGTCAGAGCAAAAAAAATAATACTTGCGCACATTAATTCAATAGACGTGCGATTGCACAAGCGCTTTTTCATGGTAAAATTTTTGAGACACTGCTGTGCGTAGTAAAATTAATTTGTATTGCGCGTTGCTAGAGTCTCTATGTATATAAACATCTTATCGGAGTTAACCATCTGTACTCATATTTAATTTTATTCTGTTGTAATACTACTAATTAATTTGTTTGTTATGACAGGACCTATGGGACCGTGCCATCCACTTCCCTCTATTTGGGATGCTGCACGCGATGAACAATTATGTGTTCAAGTTTGTCAACTCGCTGGCAGTTTTGCAAGATGTCGACGATGAAACTAAACGAATACGAGACATAAGGCCTGTATTCGGAGTACTTGTCATTGTAGAGAGATCTGTTGAAAAGCCTGAAGTAGAATTGAACACTCAAATCAGTCTTTTGATTGGAAAAGGTTGGTATCACATTATTATTACAAATGCAAAATATCTAGTGTTCTAGGGAATGGCCATGTAAGGTTTTTCACAAATGGTGTGATGCATCTGGAACTGGTTTTTGGTTTGAATTGAGCAATAAGTAAAATGGTAACAGTTTTTTTTTCGAAATCGTCGAATGTGTCCCCAGAAGTCGCAGCTGATTGGATTTGAATGAAATTTGGAATGGAGGTAGAAAAATGTATGGTTCATGTAGGAAAGCAGACAAAACCGCAGGGAACTGCTAGATTTTTAAATTTTGTATAGTATTTAAAACAATGAAATAGCAATTAGTTATTAGTTTAAACCCTTGTGTTGGCACGCAAGTCTCCATTATAGGTCCTGCAAGCAGATAGTTCAGATGAAAACAATATTGATAAGTATCTACCCACGCTGAGCCAAAACATCCAGATCTTATGTCATCTGGATAGGTCAGGTGATGTTCTTGTTCACAAATTAAAAGCAGTTCCAGATGCTACACACCATTTGTGAAAGGCCTTACTTGGCAATTCCGTAGTTCCACAACACATAGTCTGATGGTTGCAAATACTATTAAAACATTAAACAAACTTTATATTTCAGGTTTAAATGAATTTGATAGTCTACACAGTTCAGAAGTAAAAGACTTTCGCTTTCGAATGCGAAGCCTCGCAGAAGAGAGTATGATCAAACGAGCTCAGAGCAGAGGGCTGCAGCGGCTGAGGTATCAGTGTCCGCTGAGACTGGCCGAGAGCCCGGAGACTCCAAGAACACTGCGGAGCCACCTTAGTAACAACTGCTTTATACTGGTCACCAAATTTGCTAACACTGAGGTAAGATCGTGTGAAATGATTTGGTTTTTAATTGTTTGAGTTAAAAGATGGAAGTTTCAGTCAAAGCTGATCAAACTGCTCTTAGGTTAAATTTGCAGAGATGATAGTGCCCGGTGGCGCTAACCTCAATACATGTTTATGTAATGTAAATAAACCTGAATTTTCTTTAAATTGAAAATTGAAGTGGATATGGTGGTTACTAAATTGCTTGTAACTAGCTCAAACTTTGCCTTCAATACATAAATCTTAGATTAGCCATAGGCCTTTTTTTGAGGGGGAAATCTTTTTAAGATACCCGGCTGCATTGGAGTGCAGCCAGGTTATGTGGAATTATACCAACTAAAACCCCCTCGGTGATCAGCCTTAGTGCTTGGCAAGAGGGCTCCGGGATCTCCAGAGGAACACACTGGAGCCCTCAGCACTGTGCTTCAGCTCGTCCCGAGACAACCGTGTTGTCTCAGCCCCTCTGCCCACGACAATGTTGGTCATAAAACGTTGTCTTTCTCTCCCTGGGTATGCTTAAGTGGATTGTCAGAGCCCTAAATGGTTTGGAAACCTCATTTGAAAACCAGTGCCTATGCATGTTCAACAAATTCAACTGAGGCCTCAATCAAAAAAATAAGATGAGTGGTACTGATATCCGGATGTAGCTGTAGTATTTTCTATCTCCTCTAACTAATGTTAAGGGATCTACACACTAAAATATCAGACCCACCCATCGTGTTGGCGCTGGCGCGTGTCGGAGGGTTGTATTGGCGGGCTTTGGGGATGTTCCTTTATGCTTTTCTACACATAAAAATTTGCAAGTTGAAATGGCAATGGGCAGGCTACATCGCTCGAAGACATTGGCGGATCCAGGGGAGGGGGGGGGTGGGGGGGGGGCTGGCCCCCCCTGGCCATGGCATTGGTATGCCATTGGCATGGCAACACCTAGCAATTCCATACATTCGACTCATTTTTCGATTTGATTCCTTCGGACCTTGTGAGAATCCCCCCCCCCCCAAAATGAAATCCTGGATCCGCCCGTGCTCGAAGAACCGATAACCGATGGGCAAGAATGGTTCTTGAGTAGAGACCACGAACCGGAAGACGCAGCGTAGGTAGACCTGCCACTAGAATAATCACTAGATCGACTGACCACATCGTGAGTCGCGAGCATCCAGTGGATACAGATGGCAGGCTATCGTTCAGTGTGAAGCTCATATGGGGAGGCCTATGTTCAGCAGTGGATATCTTCTGGCTGATGATTATGAGACATCGAATCTGTCGTAACCTTGTAGGTGGCTTCATTATGTTAACCTCTATATGCAGCATGAAGCCGTATGATTTTGTTTACAATTAACATAAAGGAAAATGTTCTTAGAAATAAATATGGAAAACCCACCCTAACCTTTTATTTCCAAGTCATATTGGTATGTTAATAGTAGTCAGAATGTACGCAATGTAGTAGGCATTATGTTGTTTACAAAGTCACAGTAGGTAGGTACTGTCCTTTCGATTTTAAGTGCAACAATTTTATCAAAACAGTTGAGTGAGGCGCCATCAACGCCATTTCAGATACAAACTGACAACCACGGTCCGAGATTTTTAGTTTTATAATTTTGCCACTTGTTTAGGATTAGTTGGTCGCACTTTAGGTAACTAATTCGGGCGTTTGGAGTTACTCATGACTTTTTATACGTTTTTTAGTTATTATGTACTAAAAGTGCTCTCCGGTTTAACCTTTTATCCCACAGACTCCGTACATATTTACATGTTGAAAAGTATGACTGCCCCGGTGCCCGGTGGCCCAGTTGGTAGTGAACCTGCCTTATGTTTTTGGGGGTGTGGGTTTGATTCCCACCCAGGACAATCATGTTTGTGTTTGTTCTATATCTAGGTGTTAATATCTATTTAAAATAATATTATGTATGTATAACAGTCTCTGGCAGCCATTGTACAAGCTTTGCTTAGTTTGGGGTCAGATGACCGTGTGTGCTAAAAAAAAAAACCCGAAGTTTTTTTTTTTTTTGTTCACTACTTCCACACATAATCTTATTCACCTCTGTTTAATAGTTACGATGATAAGTGGGAACAAATCTAAAACTCTGAACTTGCAAAAAATTTAAATGTAGTCTATACATCTATACAATATTATAAAGAGGAAAGATTTGTATGTAAGTATGTTTGTAACGAATTGGCTCAAAAAGTACTAGACCGATTTAAAAAATTCTTTCACTATTTGAATGCTACATTATCACTGATTAATATAGACTATATACTATATACCCGTGCGGAGCCGGGGCGGACCGCTAGTTTAATTTAAACGAATTTATTCAATAAAAATCACAAGTAAAATAAAATCTTATCTTATTTTTCTTAGTTTAATATTAGGTAGTGTATGTGATTCTGTGGTTGGGATCAAAACACTCGCCATCAGGTAAATTTAGGTATGAAAGTAAAATGAGGAAAATAAATATGGAAAACCTGTTTCCAATGTAGGTAGGTGCTAAAGCTGGTCCAAAATTAACTTTTAAAAGATATATACAGCGGTAAAGGAAACTGACACGGCACAGCACAAAGACATTTGTCTAATGTACCTAATAACGACCTATATGGCTCAGTGGAAGCATGTATGCTTTATAAGCAGGAAGATCCCGGGTTCGAGACCCGAACGGGCTGTTGTTTGAATTTTGTACCCTGGTGGATGAGCTATGAGTGTTAATATATTTTTTTACCTTATTTATCTTTTTTTTAATGCGAATAATAGGCTTGCGTTTGACCTCCATCTCGCCTGATGTTAAGCGATGATGTGATCTACGTTGGAGCATGCTTGCCTAGAAGAAACCGATTCACTCGTGATTTGAAGACACCCAGATTGTATCTATCGGGGAACACCCATTCAGGCAGCGCATTCCTCAGACTAGCAGTTCGTTCAATAAATGTGAGAACAGATCTACGTTTGGCCACCAAATCGCCTGATAGTAAGCGACGGTATAATTGTATTACGATAGGTACGTATTTATCCATCCCACTTGGGTAAGTTTGTTGTTTGCGTGTTTGTGTGTGTTATTATGTTTGTTCCTACTCACGTAGGTAACGACTGAATGGATTTAAATAAAATCTTACCCAGAAACTCCTTAACGTGGATTAACATAACTATAGGTTGCTTTATACGATCATTATATCCCACGAATGGGGTTAAACCACAGAAAGTATTTTTTTTTGTTTAAATTAGATAGGCTGACAAGGCTTTTTTGTAAGAAATTTGATGTAGCCAGTTGCACCCATATAAACGAAACATCAGTCATTCGAAATCAGTTAGCAGCTGTGATGGGGACAAAGAACTTTGAGACCTAACCCAAAAAGGTAAGGTCCAAGTTCTGTGGATGCGGAGTTCGAAGCGTTGATCTAAATAAGAATGTTCAATCAAGGATCACTCGTTAACGCCTGGTGACAGATTTTCCTTCTCATTTCCGTTCTATTTACTTCTCTTTTCTGTGGGCTAAACGGAGGCAGTGGTCAAGACCCTGAGGATCTTGACATGAGAAATACTATTAAAGGAAGGAATACTATTATATCCCCAAGAACAAACCGATCGTGTAGGATAGAGGGTAAAACCGTGGGCTGCTGCTAGTATTATATAAAGTTCCTAGTAATGTGTACAATAAGAACACCTGGTCGCCCGTCGACTAAATTTCCGGAGACAAAAATGTAGCGGGGCGACGCACTAAATGACATTCAGATCAGCTGGGCAGTTTATTAATAGCCCAAGTCTAGACCCGTCTAGACATATCACCCACGACTATTCGTAACCGGTAATGACACTGAAATTTTAATATTATTGCATACTTACACTGCTAGTATCGAATCGAACTGACCTACTTCAATAAATTGCAAACAGATTCGTTGAAATTAAATATTTTTCTCAAATGATTTCACAGTCAAGAAGTATGAAAATGTACATGTAATTGCTGTTTATATTAGACCTAATGATAATAATAAAACTTTAATGCATAATTCTAATACAGCAGTTGCAAAAGTCTGTCTAACTGCTTAATTGATATGCCAAAATCAACCTTGGGAAAGGCTGGGTTAGCTTAATTAATTTTTGTTTCAGCTTAGGTTAAATTAGCATCATTGACAAATGTTTGTAAACTAAAACATATAATAATTGAACCCTTAATCCTTAATTGCTTCAAGCGGAGAGTGAATAGAGTCCTCAAAGGTAGGCAACGCGCTGCCAATGCCCCGGATAGTGTAGTGGTCCATAAACGACGGTGACCATCAGGTGGCCCGTCGTTGGTATGTCTACTATTACATTTAAGAAAAAAAAAAACCTTTTTGTACTTGATACGACGTTAAAGCGGGAATACACTTCGATTCGCCAAAGAAACAGTTTTAAAGGTTAAATAAGTTAGATTTAAAAATAAATTGAATAATAAGCGCGTCCTCCATCGAAATAATTTTATACCTATTGGTATTGTCACAGAGAAGATGTGAGAAGATGATAAAGTTATTGTTTACGCAATTCGCAACTCGTTGAGTTTTATTTTTGTTAAAACGAGCAGAGTCACTTTGTCTGTACATTTAGAGGGCATGATCATCGTCGGCTAGTTCCTACTATAGGAAATAGATTCTAACAAAATTTTATATACTGGGTGACTAGTAAGACGGTGGAAATATTCGGGGCTATCATTGTAATCATCATTATGAACAACTTTTACTATGGGACCAACCCTGAATCACAAAAAAAACAGCTGTTCCATTAGTCTAGTTGGTAGTGATCCTGCTTTCTGCGCTTGGGGCCGTGGGTTCGATTCCCACCTAGGACAAACATTCATGTGATAAACATTTGTGTTTGGTCTATATCTGGTTGTTAATATCTATTTAAGTATGTATTTAAAATTATATATGCAGTATATCAGTCTCTGGCAGCAATATTACAACCTTTGCTTAGTTTGGGATCAGATGACTATTTATTTCGTCTATTTCGTAATGTCTATTTATCCTAAAGCTGCGACCAGAACCCTGGAAGATGGGCAGCAGCATCGTATTAGTACACGGTGCGATCCCCAAGCCGCTTGCCAAGCGTGAGGATTATGGCAACACAAGAGGAGGGGGCCTTTGTTCAGCAGTGGACACTTACTTACTTACTTTTGGCTGATGATGTGAACCAGTCAGTAGTCACCCAGTAGATTCGTGCAGAAATAATTATTCAAATATAGTTTAAAAACTAAAAAAAAAACGCCTATGCGACTTGTTAAAATAAATAAAAGAAATCATTACTCAATAAGACATTTAACTTGGTAATGAGGTTCTGATGATCAAGTGAGGGAGGTGAATAGTGTGTGGGAATTGTTAAAGCAAACTAAATGACCCCAAACTCGAGAGGTTTACTAGTAACCATTGAAGAGTTCCACTATACATCTCTGGCTCCATCATCAGATCAGTTCAATGGCACCGATTTATTGTTTTGGCATCCCGATTACATATACTTGCAAAGTTTTAAATTGATGCAATCAGAAAAAGATTGATGGACCCGGGTATGTTCTAAAACTGCGACCAGAACTACTAGAGGATGGGCAGCAGCATCCTCCTACTTTAATGGTGGAACCTCCTGCGATCCCCAAGTCGCCTGCCACGCGTGGGGATTATGGCAAACCTCCCTCCGAGGCCTATGTTCAGCAGTGGACGTCTTCGAGCTGATGATGAATCAGAAAAAGGTCAAAATCAACTTACAAGATTTGTTTACATAGGCACAAGTGAAATTAATAACCTAGTTGAAAATTAACTTTATTGACACCAGACACCTTATAAAATGTACCATAAAGCTATTAAAATACGACTAAAAATCTCATGCCGATGTCATCAAGGTTTCGGCCTCTAATTTTCTTTCACAGGTGACTAGCCCATCGGGACGACCTCTTCTACCGGGGCAAGTGAGAATTCGTATTAGTCCAGTGAGTCTATCCACTTCGCCCAGAGCTGGGTACTTGCTTATGCCTCGCTTTAGACCATGTGCTAGCTTTTTACGATGTTTAAAACCATCGACTTATCGTGCTGTTGGCAATTCAACTTTCAGTTCTTGATTTTCGAAGAAGTTGTTATGACGTCTTCGAGAAAATTATCACATTTGTTCAACTGAAATTTGGTCCTTAAGGCTCTTACAGAGAGCCGAATTTTAATCGTATTTATAAAACCTTTGAGTCTAACTCAGATGTACATTATTGTTCTTCGTTGTAATCCCCTTCAGCACCCTGTTCCTCTATAACTTCCTCATCTTCCTCCTTTTCTCCTTCTTCTGCCCATAGTTTGATCAAATCGTTGGCTTCACCTCTGAGAACAAGTGCTTTAGTAAATAACAACTTAAACGTGTCAGTAGCCGGGTCCAAACCGACATACGTCACGCGAGACACGCATTTGTCACTCGCACCCAGAGCTAGACAAACATGACTCGCAAGCCGTACTCTGTTGGTCTGGACCCGGCGTATGACGTCGATTCTGATTCACCATTTTCTAAACTAAATTAACGCAAATATTTTTGTGCTGTGAGATTACAGAGCACATCAGAATCCACGCCAATGCAAAGCTTATTGTCTAACTCGAAAATATCCATGCTAAGTAATACCATAATGAACACCTAGTGCTTTGTTCTTTCGATAAAGGGCTCTAAATGATCGTCATGAACCACATATTTTTATTCGCTAACCTCAGTGTACTTTCTCTGAGAAAACTCCCTAATTCTTTACCTTTCTTCTGGGTTAATAACTTGTTTGTTAAGCCTTTTCAGTTTTGGAATGATTGCTATCACCTCGACTCTCAGTTCTGGATCTTCTTCTTCCTGAGCCTCCTCAGCGTCTTCTTCCCCGGTACCTCCCATGTACGGACAGCCTTTCAATACTAGGGTGTCTAAAGCGGGGAGATCCTGAAGTCAAAAGTATCTTATCAAGCTTATATATGCCCCTTGTGATTATCAACAGCAAGCACGCTTTTAAAAACTTACCCTTAGTTTCTTAACTTGCTTCAATGTCGACACTTTACAATTCCTCAAATTAATGTAATGTAGCTTCGTCAATTCTGGATCAAATCCGTCAAGTAACCTTATAGGATTGTTACGAACATGCAAAACTTTCAGGTTAACTAACTTCTCCAAGCCCATGAGGCTTTTAATTTTATTCCCAGCCAAATATAGGCTGTCTAATAAAGGAAAGTTCATATCTAAAATATCTTCTATCTGATTGTGACGAAAGTCCAGGCATTTTATGTTCGGCATCCTGTTATCGAAATGTATCTTCTGTATTTTGTTAAAACCCACTTCCAAAGTGGATAGCTCCGGTTGGAAGACATCGTGGACTGAAGTTAGGTGGTTGTTGTTAAAAATCATAACTTGGAGGTATTTGGCTTTCTTTAGCGCGGCCGAATACAGAGAGTTCTGGTCTGCTTGAATCAAGCAAAGGTACGGCAGAGCTGTGACGGCTTGCAGGCCTTCTAGATCCAGATTGTTGTTTGAGACATCGACGAACTGCAAGTGGGTGTAGAGTTTTATCGCGTCTATGTTGGTTAGACTCAGCCCTGTGACTGATGCTAAGAGATACGTGTAGCTGAAACATACAGCAATGGTCATCTCTAAAACGATAAATTAATTATTAGCTATATTGTTTAATCTCTCAAATAGATAGCACTTTCTAACAACTTGCATTATCAATATAAGTTAAGATCATGTACCACAGATACCACAGTGCTTAAAGACAAGGGTCTTTGACCAGTGCGTGTTGCCAGCACAGAAAAGAAAAAAATAATTGTTATAATTAGAACGGCTGTCTAGGCATTTTTGTAAGATTTTTTTTGTAGCCAGTTGCACCCTTATTAAAGAACCAGAGTCACCGACATAGCTGTTAAAATTTGCAAGTTGAAGTGGCAATGGGCAGGCCACATCGCACGAAAAACTGATAACCGATGGGGAAGAAAGGTTCTTGAGTGGAGACCACGAACCGGAAGACGCAGCGTAGGTAGGCCTTCCACTAGATGGACCGAAGACATAGTGAGAGTCGCGGGCATCCAGTGGATGCAAAAGGCAGGCTGTCGCTCCGTGTGGAGGTTAAAGGAGGAGGCCTATGTTCAGCAGTGGACGTCTTCTGGCTGATGATGATGATGACTACTATACCAGAATTAGCTGTTGGAAAATTAAGTTTATTTAAATTATTTCACTGCCTAATGTTGTGCTCATTAGTATTTTAAAACTAGTTACAATAATCACATGCTACCGATTCTAGAAGTACCATTATTTCGGTGCTTCACGTCAACCGAACTAATGTTTGGTCATCGCAAGGATAGGCTAACGTGAATGTGAACAAAGAACTGAACTTTTCATAACCTTGTGTTCTCGTATGTCCCATTATCCCATGGTGGTTGGTCAACTGGACTTTAAACAATAGACCTCTTTTTATCAATATGCAATGATGGTGAGACCAGCCTTCTGAACCTTTTACCTTTCTTATCTTCAAATAACAATTGAAGGTTATTGTACCCGTCTCCATCTGCAGTCCTGCCCAGCATGCCGAGTCTCACAGCCACTTCAAATCTGTTCAGCTTCTTCTCTGGTGCCTTTGGAATAGATTCAACTTCGCCAACCTGTTCTTCTAATTCTTCATTCTCAGTAATATGCTGCTGCTCTTCGACAATTTCTTCTTCCTTCTTTTCAGATAGATCGAATTTGGACTTTAACATTTTTCCTTACGTTTTCTCGTGTTCTCGGGTTATTTCCCAGATAACTATTCTCCGTATATAATTATATTGTAGTCTTTGACCCAGGCAAAAGAGAATCCCAGGTGTTTGACTACTATTTGCAAAGAGAATACTAGACTATTTGGTTTGTTTGTTTACAACTTTACGTCAGCTGTCATTGACATTTTATTTAACAATTTAACATGATTGGTTAAAAGAGTTTTTATTTCAAACTTAAGGAGTTTTTGTGTCATAAAATCGGAGGTCTAGCATCAAAATGTTTTATATTGTACAACTATGAAGATGTGTTCAGATGTGTTCGGTACATAGGCAGTCATCTTAGATAAGTAGATATATAATAGCGTCGATTCTGTCATACCACTCACTAAACTAAACCAATCTAACAAGACTAAAATTATCTGCGTCCCTTTTCATTTCAATATGTGAGAAAAGGATGACGACAATTTTAGGGCTGTCAAATTTAGTTTAGTTTAGATAATGGTACATCAGAATAGACACCATTATGTACACCATGAAATGATCTACGAAATGGCAAAGTATTTACTTAGAGCGCGTTCTGAATCACGCCAACAGCGCTGACAAGAACCACTAACAGCAAAAATAATGATTTTTCGTGCCGTGTTGTTTCTCATTAGCGCTGTTGGCGAGGATTCTGGACACGCCTTTAATAAGCCCCTGCGAACACTTAGATATGAAAATGTGAGGGTAATTTTATAATTAAGTGTTCCACACATTGGGATTTACTAATTAAATGTTATAGACAATTCAAAAAGAGTGGTATTATCATGCCGACATTTTTGAAAGTGTTGTCCGACGGCACTTTCCTATCTCATTCCACAAACTAAAATTAAGACTTCGCAAAGTACGTTGCAAATCATCGCACATTGACGTTATGCAACTAACTAGGCATTGATATAAAAAAAAAAACATTTACTCCCTGATAGAATACATCACATAAAATAAAAAATATACGTACGCATAAAACAGCCTGGAAAAGTCTTTGTGGGCCCCAAATTAGGCTAAGAGTCCACCCAGATATAAAGCATAAATTATCTTCTGATTTGCGAAGACATCGTGTAACACAGTCACCGAATTGCAAATTTTTAATTAAATATTTATTTAATATAAATGTGATTATAATCATGCATGCAAATGATTAAGTAATAAATAAGTTAAGTTTATTTAGACTGAATAGTCATAACTCAGGCTCTTTTTGAATCTGTCCCTTTTTAAATAGTGTCACAGTTATAGCACAATAGATATATAAGCTAAAGCAAGCAGTTTGCTACAAATGACTACACACCTTCACATGGCTAGGGTTGCTACTGCCAGGTTTAAAGAAAATTTTTCATTATTTTGTACGCTATCTACGGTTTCCAAAGATACCACTTGATCGCGCACGAGTCATAATTTGTTTGTGCACGATGTAAGCCACGTCGGTCGCGTGGGGGGGAGGTACTCAAAAGTCATTCATTCAATTCGCGCATAGGATTGGCCCGCTCGAAAAAGATTATGCTGAATAAGTGTTATTTTGGCTTACGGCGGGGTAATAAAGGATGAGCAGTCAAGTGGTTTGTGTCAGCGTCATTGACGCTGACACAAACGGCGAATGTCAATGACGCGGTGCGTGCGGCTATCGACTTTATATTTCCAAGGGAATTAAGGTAAAACTGTTAGGGGTTTAACGCGCCGCATTACGAGCGTGTTTGTAGTTAGTGAATACGGGCCCTGAGCGTACCGTGAAGTATCGTAACGGGCGGGGGCAGGGGCGCTCGTTTGATTATGTCACTCGATTCGGGCGTTTGTTTAAAGTCATACTACTGCTTTAGCTTCTATATCTACTTTGGTAATAGTCTTGAATACCATTAAAAAAACAAACACGCAAGCCCATTATTTATTAAAAAAAAAAACACAAAGAAAGTTATTTATTTTGACATAAATTTAACGTTTTTACGTAACGTGATTTTTCATAGGCTCCCGAACTAGTGTATGGAAAATACTAGACAAACTGGGAAATATGGAAATACTGGGATTGTGTGTCGAGTGCCACTGGCTTCTCTTATTATAACAGTACAATTATGCCAAAGCAAACAATTATATCATGCAAAATACAAAATATAATTTAGGATTTAGGTAATTATTATATCATCATCATCATCATAATCAGCCTTTTAACAGTCCACTGCTGGACTTTTAGCCTACCCCCGAAAGGGTGATTGGACCATATACACCACGCTGGCCCAGTGCGGATTGGTGGATTCACATACGCCATTGAATTCCTTCTCCGTACGAATGCAGGTTTCCTCACGATGTTTTCCTTCACCGAAAAGCCAGTGGTATAAAAATCCGTATATAAGCTCCAAAGAGCTCATTGGTACGGACGGGCCCGAGGTTTGAACCCGCGACCTCACGCTTTCAAGTCTAGCGGTCTCCCAAATGGGCTACCACGCTAATTATTATATGTATATCAATATTAAGTCACATGTACTAGGATTATCTTAGGTCCCTGTAACGTTTCAGTTCACGTTCGCGTCGAGCGTGCTGGCGGAATCGACGCCGGCCGAGCACGTGCGCCGAGTGCTGGCCCGGTTCGCCAACTCGCAGAACCTGAGGCCCGATCAACCGGACAACTATGTGCTCAAGGTACGCTTCTTTCGTTTCAGTTCCATTTCCCGTCGTCCGTGAAGGCGGAATGGTCGCCCGCTGACCATATCAAAATGGTGGTGACTAAATTCGCACACTCGCATAACATGAGGAGCGACCAGCCGGACAACTATGTGCTGAAGGTATACTTTACAGACTTTAATCAAGATTCCCGCGACCACGTGAAGTTGTATCAAACTCCAGCGTGCCGCATTTTTTGTACGTGCTATGACGTCACGAGATCATAAATAGACGTAACATACACACTGGACCAAAAAGTAACCTGATGCCTTATTATGGATGAATCGGATTGTGATCGCGAACGCCTGCCGTCTCACTTACGCACGTGGTGCGAGTAAGTAGATGCGAACGGGACGGCATGCAATCTCGATTACAATCAAACTTCTGTAAAAAGGCCGCTGGACTTAGTAAGCCGAATGGCAATTTAGTGGTCAACTGCTTTTGATTAGTTTTTACAACCAGGCGAACATCGTCGCATTGTTTTGAACTGTTGAAGTTCTACTGGGTGGCACTGAACTGTTAAGGTGGAGTTCCGCAGGCAGACAACAACGGCACAGGCTGCGATAATGTCGGAATCGGTCTCATACAAATTAATACTGTAAAGTAATGCCGTCTCAATCCAACTCGGATGGGCAGCGTTCGGGAAATTGCGTGACATCTTCTCGTCCAAGATACCACAGTGCCTGAAGACGAAGGTCTTTGACCAGTGTGTGTTGCCAGTGATGACATATGGTACTGAGACGTGGTCCTTAACTGTTGGCCTTTTGGAAAAACTCAGAATCACACAGCGGGCAATGGAGAGAGCTATGCTCGGAGTTTCTTTGCGCGATAATATCCGAAACGTGGATATTCGCCAAAGAACCAGAGTCACCGACATAGCTGTTAAAATTTGCAAGTTGAAGTGGCAATGGGCAGACCACATCGCTCGAAGAACCGATAACCGATGGGGAAGAAAGGTTCTGGAGTGGAGACCACGAACCGGAAGACGCAGCGTAGGGAGGCCTTCCACTAGATGAACCGACGACATTGTGTGAGTCGTGGGCATCCAGTGGATGCAAAAGGCAGGCTGTCGTTCAGTGTGGAGGTTAAAGGGGAGGCCTATGTTCAGCAGTGCACGTCTTCTGGCTGATGATGATGATGATGAATGCCGTCGGCCGCCTCGGCACATGCCGTCGCCGTCAGCCGTCGCCTGCGGAATTCCACCTTTATGGGCAAGCGTGACACTACCATCATGCGAGCAATCGTCACGTTGCAGTTTCATAAAAAAACATTCTGCTGTCACGTCTGTCAGCGTTCACGTCGGCGTACGTCGTGGCTGTATAATAAAGTATATTCGTAAAGTCATAGTAAGCTCTATCAAAAAGAGTTCACAGGCTTATTGTTGTTTAGTTTTTATACAGGGTAACGCAGAAAGGGTGTACTAAGCCGAAAGGGAACCATAATATCATTGTGAAAAACTTTGAATCGCCAACACTGAAATCGCAAAAAAAAACAGGTGTTCCATAATGCCATAAGGGTCAATTACACTCGACAAATGTATGGCAATAATAGCTGATATATTTTTCGCGGTTCCATGATAAAAGTTGTTCATAATGATGATTATAACGGACCACTTTCTGCTTAGCACAGCATTTTCTTTACTTTGTGCAATTTTCCGGAATGAAAAATATTCTATCGCCTTTTAACTACCTATATCTATGCAAAAAATTACGTCAATCCGTAGCTGCGTGAAGGAACAAACAAACATACTTTTGCACTCATAACATTAGTATGTTTTTTTTCCATTTTCCTCTATCAGGAGTTTGTGCGTAAGTTTACCTCTAATTTCAACCTAGTTTTAATATGTTATAATAGACATTGGCGTCGATTCTGAACTAACTCTGAACTAAACTAAACTAAATTTGACAGCTCTAAAATTGTAGCCATCCTCCTCTCACATATTAAAACGAAAAGAGAGGCAGATAATTTTAGTCCTGTCAGATTGGTTTAGTTTAGTGAGTGGTATGACAGAATCGACGCCATTGGCATCGATGACTGATGTGCTCTAAACTAAACTAAATTTGATAGCTCTAAAATTGTTGCCATCCTTCTCACACATATTAAAATGAAAAGAAACGCAGACAATTTTAGTCAGATTGGTTTATTAAAACTAGTGTTTATAATTCGCAGGAGACTTGATGTTAAGATATAACTGTAGCGGGGGGTGGGCCCCTAATCATGTAATATTCCCCATGCAGGTGTGCGGCCGAGAAGAGTACCTATTCGGCAGAAAACCGCTAATACAGTTCCTGTACATACAAGAGACTCTGTACACGTGCGGAGTGCCGCAAGTCATGATCGTGAGCCTCGATATGCTTCCGCTGAGTGAGTTCCTAAAATTATCACTGAATTGAATACTGGAATGTTTAAAAATAAACTTAAAACTTTACATATATATGTATATATATATATATATATATATATATATTTAATAGTAGATAGGCTTGCGTTTGGCCGACATCTCGCCTGATGTTAAGCGACGACGCGGTCTACGATGGAGCACGCTTGCCTAGAAGAAACTATGTAAAGGCAAGCCTATTGTTAAATAAATAAATAAAATTACTAACATTATTCACATATCTTAATTCCGAACCTTTCTGGTGTAGCACCACTTATGCCGTGTACGTCTAGCGAACGCGAAAGCGCTGCGTCTCGTTTCATTCCAATTGAAATGAAAGAGACGCACGTACTCACGTTCGCTAGATCCACACGGCTTTACAAGTAAACCTGCAGTAGTTTTACAATAACTTTAGATCTTTCAGTCAACCGCGACATCCCATACATCTCGCTGCCGGAACGAAGACGCCTTGCCTCTGAACACTCAAACACAATGAGACGGAAGAGACATGAGTCTTCATGGAACATCAATATGGATTATACATGCTTTGTGCATAGTGTTAGCAATCTTAACGTGGAGCCCGGGAGAGTAGTCGAGGTGAGTACCTAGCTATAACTCACACATGTATACGCACACCCCCACACTCGCATTTATCTATACTTTAACTCTTAACAGCCATATCTCTCGCACATAGATATTTGATAGCCCGTTTGGTAGTGAACCTACCTTCTGAGCTTGGGGGCGTGGGTTCGATTCCCACCTCGGACAACATTTATCTGATGAACATTTGTGTTTGTTCTATATCTAGTTTTTAATATCTATTTAAGTATGAATTTATAACTATATATGTATGTATATCAGTCTCTAGCAGCCATATCACAAGCTTAGCTTAGTTTGGGGTCAGGTGACAGTGTGTGAAAAATGTCCCAAATTTTTTATATTTATTTATTTATAGTTTTAGGCATACTATCGCACTGTTCGATTTAATAGATTGTTTCTATCACGTACCTGTAAGTTGTAGAATGACATACCACATTCGGTTTTTTTTACTCCGAAGTATAGTTTGAACTGCTTCAAACGAGGGGTGAATAGAGTTCTCCAAGGTAGGCAATGCTCCGACAATGACTCTGGTATTGTAGGTGTCTATAGGCGGCGGTGATCACTTACCATCAGGTGACACGTCGCTTGTTTGTCACATACTCTAAAAAACTCTATTTCCTTATTTATAATGTATAAAGTATTGGTAAATACCAGTATCATCATCATAGTCAGCCTTTTAACAGTCCACTGCTGGATTTTTAGCCTACCCCCGAAAGGGTGATTGGGCCATATCCACCACGCTGGCCCAGTACGGATTGGTGAATTCACATACGCTATTGAATTCCTTCTCCGTACGTATGCAGGTTTCCTCATGATGTTTTCCTTCACCGAAAAAAGACAGTGGTATGAAAATCCGTACATAAGCTCCAAAGAGCTCATTGGTACGGGCCCGGGGTTTGACCCGCGACCTCACGCTTTCAAGTCTAGCGGTCTCCCAAATGGGCTACCACGGCTAATATCAGTATAGTTTTGTAGAAATAAAGATTTATTTAGTGGTGCGTTCACACGCGTCAAGTCGAAAAACTGTTCAACATGTGAAAACTACCTAATTTTTCCTAAAATATAGTAGGATAGGCAAGTAGTTAATCATAATCAACTTTATTTCAGGATAAAAAAGCCGATATCACAAAGAGAAAATAAAAATATCTTAAAATATAAGTAATACATAGTAGTAGCATATAGTATGTATATAATGGCTTGAAAAAATAAGGCTTTGATAAATGCAAGATATTCGGTACAAATAAATCGGCTTCTGGTAACAAATTGGTTGGTTCACCTAACCTACACTAAGCATTCACCACACAAGAGTGAACAAGTTCCAAGGATGATTTCCTGTACATCTTCACAAAAAACATGACGTGTAAGTGGACTGAGCTTAGGACTAACAAAAGCTTTTTTTCAGGTTGTATGTCAAGTGGGTATCTTCCACGGCGGCAAGTCCCTCTGCGAGTCTCAGAAGACCCGCGTGGCCATCGTATCCAGCATCGGAGTCGCGGAATGGGAGCAAGAGCTAACATTTCCGATCAAAGTGTTCAATCTGCCCCGGATGGCCAGACTGTGTTTCGGAATCTATGAGCTGAGCAAACCGAAGGGCAAGCGGAGTAAAAAGGATGCTAATAAGGTATGATTTTTTTAGTTGAAAACTTCATTAGCTCTGAAAGCTTCTATTCTTGGGCATTTTTTTTTATCATCTCTGTCTCTTTTCTATTTTTTTTAAAAATAATTGTTCCACCTGTCCTCCCCCAACACAAGCCGGGGACATTGTCAAGCTGAACATGTTGCTTACGCGGTTTTCTGTTTTTTAAACATTTAATTGGCCAATTTAGATAACCATCTCTTCTCTATCTCTACATAGTATAAATTAAAGTCGCTTTCCGCGTCTGTCTGTCTGTATGTCTGTATGGCCGCTAACTCCTCCTAAACCACGCAACGGATTTTGATGCGGTTTTCACCATCTGTTAGATACATTTTCACGGAAGGTTTATATATATAACTAGCGACCCGCCCCGGCTTCGCACGTAAATTACACCCGTGCGAAGCCGGGTGGGCGGGTCGCTAGCTATAAATAATAGGCTTGCGTTTGACCACCATCACGCCTGATGTTAGGCGATGATGCGGTCTACGTTGGAGCACGCTTGCCTAGAAGAAACCGATTCACTCGTGATTTGAAGACACCCCAGATTGTAACCATCGAGGAACACCCATTCAGGTAGCGCATTCCACAGACTAGCAGTTCGCACAATAAATGTGGAATCAAAGCGCTTCGTACGGGTTTTCGGAATATCATATTATTTTGTGGGTATTCAATGAGATTGAACCGTCAGCGTCACACTCGGCTAAATAACGCTCGATCGGGTAAAGTCGGCTCGAGTCGACTAAGGGAGCGAGAGCGATATAGTTCTAACCCCGCCTTGATGAAGGTTACACTGCTGTCGTGTAGTTTTAAGCATGCTCCGTTTTTTTTACCCTCGACGCAAACGCGAAGTGTGTTATAAGTTTAACGTATTTATCTGTGTCTGTCTGTGGCATCGTAGCTCCAAGACGACTGAATCGATTTTGATTGAGTTTTTTTTTGTTTGAAAGTCATCGAGATACAATACATATTGAGTCACAAACGTGCCAAAATTATCCAAATCAATACTCTGCGCACGCTACACATTGCGCACTTTTTGTTTAGTTGTGAGGCAACCGCGATCCGGCTACAACGCCACGCGATGTCAGTGCTACGATGACATACCGGATAAGCGACGTTGAACACTATGCAAGCGACAATTGGAGTAGATGCGACATTGTGAACTATATATGTATGTATATCAGTCTCTGGCAGCCATATCACAAGCTTTGCTTAGTTTGAAGTCAGATGACCGTGCGTGCAAAAATGTCCCGAAATATTTGTATATTTTATAATTGATTTCTAGGTAGGTATGTATATGTACATTGAAGCTCGGATGTTTTTTTTTTTTTGATTCTCACTTAGAGATTGTGACTCTATAAGCATTGTATCTCGATGTTGAATGGTGTCTTGATATAGAGTGTTCTTAGAACATAAAGAAAATAAAAAAAAAACTCGAAACAATCAAATAAAAAAAAACTTTGTTGATTGTAAATTATGACCTTTTTTATTGGGGGTTTAAAAAAACCCTTTTTTTTATGAATTTCCAGGAGGTAATAAACAAGCTCGCGTGGGCAAACACGCAAATATTCGATTACAAGGAGCAACTCCGAACGGACGGCATGACCCTATCAATGTGGACACATGTAGCGGACGACACTCAGGGGGACGACTTACTACTGCACCCGCTGGGGACAGTCGTCTCCAACCCTAGTCCTGACTCCTGCGCGGTGCTGCAAGTGCGGTTCTGCAAGTAAGTTGACACTTCAACGAATAACGCTCGAAGGACCTGACTATGTGGATAATCGACACTATATGTACCTGACGACACATGTAAAGTAGCGAGCTATACTTTTGCTCGTTGAAAATGGAGATTCTACAACTTTATATGATTATTTACGGGTTATTTACCGTGGTAAGGTTGTGGAATGAACCACCGTACGATACCGTTCAGTGAACAACCGTGATAGTTTAAAACAGTGTTCTACAATTTTATGTCATTGGAATAAGGCCTTTTACGTTTTTTACCCCCGAGGGTATACAAACGCAAAAAATCCGAGGAGTGTCATAAGTTCGCCTAGGCCTATGTCTGTGGGCCTTAGCTGACAAACAAATTCCACGAGTAAAAAAAAAAAATTCTTTGGGCTGTTTCTTACCTTTATTTGATGATAATCTGTCCAGCTGTTTAAAAGTTATGAGCTCTTTTCCGAATTGTAGTGTTTTTTTTTGTATTTTGTAGTTGTTTACAAAGTACATATAATAGTAATTATGCAAAGAAACTTTGAAAATTTGCTCTCTATAAACAATCTAGTAAAAATTTAAAGGATTAACATATCACCTAACTTTGACCCAGCCTAGCTATGTTTTAAATAATTAAAGTCACGCCTTTATGTCCTAGTAGAATATCAAAATATGTAAAAAAAAAAGGTATACTTTTCACCATGCACACTACAAAGTTTTCGAAACGTCAAGAATAAAAATAATGTAAAATACACTCTACAAAATCCATTAAAAGTATTTAATTTGAATATTTTTTTTTCAAATGTTGGTAGGCCAAAAAGGTGGCCTTGAAATGATTACTACTACCATTATTTTTCCAGTTACGACTGCCAAGTACCAATAATGTTCCCTCCACAAGACGTTGTGAAAGCGTACTCAGAGAACGTTGAGATGGTATCGCCCAACGTAATGGACAGGCTCAGCCGAGACTTCGAGAGGCTTCGGACGACCGCTGAGAAGGACCCCATGTATGAGATGCACGAACAAGAAAAGAAGGACATTTGGGCTGCGAGGTAAGTTGGAATAGTAGTCTTCCATCATATGCAGGATTATTTATCTTAATAAACCATAGCAAGGTGGTGAGGCACTTTCTGGAGTTTGAATGCTAACTGCCATTCTCTAGTTGAAAAAAAGGAGGAAAAAAAGAGCGGGCACAAAAAAATTTACACCGCTTTATGGTTAGTATTCTGAAAACCCGAACGAAGCGCTTTGATTCCACTTGTATTATGCGAACTGCTAGTCTGTGGAATGCGCTGCCTGAGTTTCCCCAAAAAGTTCCCCGATGGATACAATCTGGGTGTCTTCAAATCACGAGTGAATCGGTTTCTTCTAGGCAAGCGTGCTCCACCTTAGACCGCATCATCGCTTAACATCAGACGAGTTGGCGGTAAAAGGCAAGCCTATTTATTATTTATAAGAAAATGAAGAAAAAAAAAAAAAATTGCGCCAGCCTCACTTGAGACACCTTCAACCACGCCGTTACTTAACGTAAGGTACGCTGTCGTCAAGAGCCTAGCAGTCATCCATAAATCAGGAACTTTTATATTTTATCATTCTAATATAAAAAATGCAAAAGTATGGAGGTAGCTTACACCCTGGATAATCACATAGAAATGGTTCATGGTTTCTATAGGAACTGCTGGTGAAACTAGGACGTTTTTGGTTCATGTTGTTTTGATGTGAAATATCTAAACATCTATTGACCTTGGAAGTAAAACCGACTCGTATGCCATGACGGACGTGATGTGTTGGCCGTCACTAGACGTGGCGTCCAGTGACGGCCAACTTGTATTTTTATATTTGTGAAGAGTTCGGCAATCAAGCATGCGGTCCACCTGATTGTAGGCAGAAATCGCCGCTCTGCAACACTAGCGGTGTTGATGGTGCTTTGCCAGCTTGGTGAGGTGGTTAATGTAGTTATAGACAACCTTTGGGTACGGAACATATGTTTAGGGTATGTTTAAAACTAGTATTCAGGGTTTAGTTAGGACTGATCACCTATAGAAATAGAAGAATTCCATCGAAAATCAGTGGCTCCATCAGTTTAGTCTTCAATCATATAATCTTTAATCCATTGCTTTTTTCCACAGAGAGCGTTTCAAACAAGAAGCTCCTGAGCTATTACCCAAATTGCTGTCTTGCGTGGAATGGGGCGATCGCGCAGAAGTTTCCAGCGTGTCGCGAATGTTGCCCACCTGGCCAGAGTTTGACCGTGTGGAGCCCGCATTAGAGTTATTGGATTATGCGTACGCAGATGCTGCCGTGAGAAGCTTCGCTGTCAAGTGTCTTGCGAACATCAGGTGAGAGATTGTAAAAAAAAAAATGGAAACGATTACCGACCTTTCTTCAGAATTCTTTCTTCTTTTCATTCTTTCAGAATGTCCTTTACTAGGATAGACCGCGTAACTTCACCTACTTTGCATGTCTGTGGCCTGTCTTAAGTTTGATCAAAGCTACAATTTTTTTTTATTCCTTTTTTAAAGCAATCTGTCTTTTGAAGACAATAAGCTTTATTTTGAACTGTTGTCTTAAGTGACGCGTCTTGTGTGGAATACGCCCATTGACGCATCCATCCTCATAATTTGTTAAGTCTTAAGGTATCTTCCTTTTAAGCCTCCTTGGAGGCCTTCTTGACATCAACATCTTTGCTAATTCATTTGGATGATTATGCACTCGTTTTTGATAACTAGTACGCTGCGTAATTCAGTTCGATCTTCTTGGCAGTAGCAAGTCAGACAGCCGTCAATAGCAAAATGTAAAATTGCGGAAACTCTTTGAAAGCAGTGGGCCATGCGAATCGAGATTCGTGATATGCTACTACCTAATTGTTTTAGTGAGGTCGTAGTAGCTACAAATAATTATCAAAAGACCTATTTAATACTGTATGTTAAAATAAGCGTTACATAAGAGTTATGATTTCTTTGATTAAATAATTTCTTATAATATGGATTTCAATATACTATTTGAATATAAGTTAAAAGAATTAAAAAAGAGATGCAGTTATTTCCAATGTTTTTATTTAAATTTTATTAAACAGTTCTATTTTCTTTTCTTTATTTTGTTTTTGACTCGGAGGGTTCAAGTGTCAGTTATGGGGGACCAAATGTAATAGTGAATCTCCGTGGTCCCCTCAGGGAATTCAGGGGGGGGGGGGGTTTAAGTGGAAAGAACGAGTTTTAATAAATGCATTTAGTAATTTTTAAACTTTCGCGATTTGAACACATGTGTTTTTTACCTATATTAAATAATACGTGATAAGTCCCGATAAACATTTAAAACATAAATGCATTTGTCCGAGATTGGTTGTGTGAAACCCGCTTTGTAACGCCCTGCGGGTGTTGCGTCTGAAATAACAATATTCAATTATTTATTTTCCAGTGACAGCGACCTTCTCCTATACCTGCTGCAGCTAGTCCAGACCCTGAAACACGAGTCTTACCTGATGTGCGACCTCGCCATATTCCTCCTGCAGAGGGCCTTCAAAAACATGACTATTGGACATTACCTCTTCTGGCATTTGAGGTAAGTGACAATCTTTTTAACCGACTTCCAAAAGGACGAGGTTATCAATTCGACTGTATGTTTTTTTTGTATGTATGTTACGCGATTACTCCGCCAATTTAGAATTGTTTATGATGATTTTTTTTTGGTTGGTAGGTCATATCTCATAGGTGGTCCCATATAAATTTTATCAACATTGATTTAGCGCTTTTTGAAAAATCTACAAAAACAAAGCAAATCTACAAAAGCAAATGACAATAAGCAAAGAATTCAATGTACATAGTACAGTGCCACCAACTTAGCTGTTAAAGTGGGCAAAATTGGAACTACAGTTATTTCTTAGTGAATTTCATATTTTGTTCTCCACTAGCGACGCTGTCAACTGAACAGCAAAGATAGAGGAACTGTTCCTAGCACAGAACTTAAAAAAAACAAAGAAGTGTCTCCATGGCGACCGGGCCCTGTTGTTTTTCGTAAAATTTTTCACGACCATTGATACAAAGTATTTCAGTCGTAAATTATTAAACAATATTTTCTACTTTTTAGTTTCAGTTTGTAAATGTAGGTAGTCATGAAACGCGTTCTTTTTTTTTCTTCTAAAAATGATTATTGTGTAATGTTTTGTAGTGGTAGGGCATCTTTGCAGAGTCGAAGACTTTTTTTTAATGCCAATGTTCCATACGGAACCCTAAAAACGTCCGAATATTTATTTATTTACATTTATTAATGTTTAGGTCAGAGATGCACGTGCCAGCGGTTGGCGTGCGGTTCGGGCTGATTCTGGAAGCGTACTGTCGTGGTGCTCAAGATCATATACAGACGCTCAGTCGACAGATCACGTGCGTCGACAAGCTCATATGTACGTATACACCTTTACGATTATACAGGGCTATAAGGAAAGGGTCTTCTAGGCAAGCGTGCTCCATCGTAGGCCGCATCATCGCTTAACAGGCGAGTTGGCGGCCAAGCGCAAGCCTATTTATAATTTAAAAATAAAAGGGTATGCTAAGCTGTTTCGTATTTTCCGGAAAAAATTACTACAAATAAAGTTGTAAAGATCGAAAATTGGTTTTGAAATGAATTGGTTTTTATCGAATACATTTCGGAGAGAGTGCATCAGATCTCCATGATTTAGTTCCCTCCTGCCCATTTTTTTATCGGACTGCCAGGGCGGGCACGAAAAATCGACATCGTTTTATGGTTGATATTCCGAAAACCCATAAGAAGCGGGCTGACCACCATCTCGCCTGATGTTAAGTGATGATGCGGTCTACGTTGGAGCACGTTTGCCTAGAATTTGACAAAACATAGAAGTTTTCACACATTCAATGAGAACATCATAGTTAAACTCATCAAATTTGTTATTCCGACAGGGGTGAGCAAAAACATTCGCAAGAAGAAGGAAATATCGAAAGCGCGCGCCGCCTTGCTAGAATATTTGCAAGAGCAGCATTGCGTGGACACCTTGTGCGATTTCGTCTCTCCACTCAACCCTAGCTTCAAATGTAAAAAAATCAAGTAAGTTTTCATGTTTTACAAAAAAAAAAACTATCTTTATTCTAGACCAATAGCACAAAAATATATACATACATACATTATCAGCCATTAAATGTCCACTGCTGAACAAGGCCTCCCTCTTAGAGAGGGGTGTTGCCATAATCCCCACGCTTGGCAGGCGGCTTGGAGATCGCAGTACGTTCACCGTGTACTAACAGGACGCTGCTGCCCATCCTCCGGTGGTTCTGGTCGCAGTTTTAGGACATACCCGGGTCAAAAATATATAAATTAGTTTTAATTAGTTATTTTAAAGTACAGCCATTAATAGGTCTATAATAGTGGCAGTAACAATGTCGTGGAAAATCACCACTAAAAATCAAAAATCATCATATATGTTAATACCCCATTTTTTATGTACCATTCTGTCTTAAATATTATTAAATGTATTTCTTTATTTGTTAAGTGCACATCTTAGTTTGTCTTAGTTTATTTAGAGTCTATTGCTTTATTCTTTGTTCTAGTAATATTCTACTTATATATTTTTTATTCACATGTTTTAGCGTTCGTATAATGTACTCTGTTTTTTTATAAGTAGAAACTTTTAAATGACCCCTTTGTCTCTAGCTAATTATTAACTCTGTTAATTAAGACCGTTAGTTTCTATATAATAATAAAAAATAAATTAAAAAAACCCCATCGGTTATCGGTTTTTCAAGGGATGTGGGTTCCCATTGCCACTTTAAGGGAGAGGCCTATGTTCAGCAGCGGGTGTCTTCTGGCTGACGATGAAGCCTACTCATAAATACGGCCATTCGAAAAAAAAAACACTGTTTAGAAAATGGAACTAATCACTTTGGGGCCATCCATTAATCACGTGATGTTTTTTTTTGCATTTTTTAACCCCGCCGCCCCCTTGGTGATGTTTAAGACTATTGTTTGTGTATTGATTGTGATATTTCGTGATTTTTACTAACCTTCCCCTCTCCCCCTGTCAAGCCTCACGTGATTAATAGACAGTCCCTTTTCTAATACACAGTCCCAGACTAGTTCGGGAGCCTATGGAAAATCACGTTATGTAAAAACTAAATTTATGTCAAAATAAATTACTTTGTTTGTTTTGTTTGTTTAATAATTGGAAACAGGCCCACAGAGTGCCGCGTAATGGACAGTAAAATGCGGCCGCTACTGTTAGACTTCGAAAACGTCGACCCCACCGGCGGAGACATCCGCATCATACTGAAGAGAGGCGACGATCTGCGACAAGATATGTTCACACTACAGATGCTGCGAATCATGGACAGACTGTGGAAGAGCGAGGGATGTGACTTC
Source organism: Agriopis marginaria (assembly GCA_932305915.1). Lineage (NCBI taxonomy): Eukaryota > Metazoa > Arthropoda > Insecta > Lepidoptera > Geometridae > Agriopis > Agriopis marginaria. The sequence goes on from OW029919.1 coordinate 3,727,141, forward strand.
AGGTGAATATACATTTTAGTTGCATAGCGTTTGTTTCAGAATGTGCTATTAAAGTACCTAGTTGCTAACCATCACATAGATTATTTGGAAAATAAAACTTTCATTTATCTCACATCGCGTTTCACAATCCTTTTTAATCATCCGGATATCTTACCTTACTATCTTACTAATATATATTTATTATATATATATATACTAGCGACCCGCCCGCCCGGCTTCGCACGGGTGTAATTTACGTGCGAAGCCGGGGCGGGTCGCTAGTTATATAATTATTTAAACTATCCTATCTCTCAAGTTGGATCGAACTGCACATGGTGTGCGAATTTTATTATAATCGGTTAAGTGGTTTAGGAGTCCATTGAGGACAAACATTGTGACACGAGATTTATATATATTATTAAGAAGATATATATATATATATATATATATATATTATATATAATATTATAAATGCGAAAGTTTGTGTGTAAGTGTGTATGTTTGGCTTGACTCAACGCCGTAACCACTTAACCGATTTATATTAAATTTGGTATGGAGGTAGCTTATACTCTGGATTGACATATAGGGTACTTTTCATCACCACGCGGGTGAAACTGCGAGGCGCAGCTAGTTTAGTTATATTTTACTCGGGCAGCGAAATGGCAACGTCGCATTAGTATATGCGCTTTACAATCTAACAGTACCAAATTCGATACTCGGCCCTGCACCAATGACTTAATAGTATCCGAATAAATTATGTGCAGTTTTGATGCAATCGCTCAAAAACGATCAAGGAAAACATCGTGAGTTTTTTTAAATAGTAGATAGGCTTGCGCTTGGCCGCCATCTCGCCTGATGTTAAGCGACGATGCGGTCTACGATGGAGCACGCTTGCCTAGACGAAACCGATTCACTCTCGACTTGAAGACACTCAGATTGTGACTGACGGGGAAAACCCATTCAGGCAGCGAATTCCACAGACTAGCAGAACCTAAAAAAAGTTCAATGACATTATGGTATTGATAAACATGCAGTAGGTCAGCTTGGTGGACCCATCCCTCTCTGAGAGAAGGCCTGCGTCCCAGCAGTGGGAACGTGAAAATGATAATAATGGTAATGATGACAGATAAGTTGGTTGGTCTGACAGGACCATAGAAAATATATTTTTTTGTTAAAATTTGAACGGCTGTCAATGCATTTTTGTAAGAAATTTGTTGCACCCACAGATCTAATACCTATAGATTTTCAATGAGCGTGGCTAGCTCAGTGCCTCTCGCTTCAACAAGGTGTGTTGCCACATTAAAATTATTTGCTATAAGTTAGGGTAATTTACCTAATATGATGGGTAGTGAATCTTCAATGAGTAATTTTGGAAACAATACTACCTTTTAACTATTTATTGTTTATACACTATCTGCTGCAACCCGCGGTACTACCTGCAATTTTCTGGTAAGAAAATCACGTTGTCTGTCCTCATGACATACCCTATCGTCCTGACAAAAACCGTAATAGATAGCCAGTTGACTTAAATTTTCACAGAATATGTAATGTTAAGGCTGATTAACTAAGAAATAAAAATATTCTAAACTAAAGGGGACCCTATTTCTGTTTACCACCAAGCTAAACAACGTCGGGCGCGGTCGATACTTGGATGGGTGACAGCCTGGGCGTGATGTTGTCTTTTTGTATTTTGTGATTGTAAAGAACCCTCAGCGCGCGACCCCGACTCGCGCTTGGTCAGTAATTTTTTTTAATGAATGGAATTACGTATAACATTCCAAATAATTAGATAAATAGATAAAACTCTTTAATGTTTATAGTACAAATTTCGCGAACAGCGCGTAGCTCTTTGAGTCGGTTCGCTGAAATCGCCTTTTGCTTTTCCTGCTTCATAATTCTGGCCTCATTAGTATATATTTGATACTAACATTCACCATATTCACATGGGCATAGAAGGGTCGGTATTTTGCACTTCTTGTAATGTGCCAGCCTTTTTGACTGTACATGTACATTGGTTGGAAAGAAATCTCAATCAATTTTGTTTTTTTCGGCTGGTAAAATATTTTCATCATCATAAGAAAGTTTTCTAATTTTTGGTGGCAAAAGAACTTATCGATGGTATTTCTACTGAATAATCCTCAATGTTCGCATTAGGCAAGTACATTGTTAGTACGGCAAACGGAATTAAATAATTAATATCTCTTCTGACAATGGATCCGGCATTGAAATGTTTCGAAAAAATTCTACCATGTCTTGCTGGCACCCAACTTTCACGACCGCGTAGCACATTCATTTCATTCGTAAGACAGGATCAATTGGAAACCTGCAGAACGAATAATTTATGTTAGATTCGGTGGGTAATTTCTTTCATAAACTGGCAACATTCGTCATAATTCTTCTAAGTGAATAATTTGATAAAATTCATAGAATTAGACCACAAATCGACCCAAAAACTGACTAATTATGAAAATATGTTTACGAATTGATATCCTGAATGTCTTTAGGTGATCGCTACAAGCGTTATTATGTTTACTTACTTGTGAAATAATATTTCATCGTTTTGTCTCTCACTGCGCTTCTTGCAGCCCAAAATGCCACACCCAAGCATTGTAGAACCATTTTTACAGTTATTACTCAGAGAAAAGACGCACATAACACATTAAATCACCAAAATAAGCCAATAAATAATATTTTGACCCGTTTTGTTTGGCATTGAACCGTCAGATTTTGACATTTCGGATCCAAAAAAGAGGCCACGCCGATAAGGACAAAAAAGGCTATCTATGTCCTTTTTGTACTTGTGCTGAGCTGTATCAATTTGTCTCTTTCACTGAAATATATTGCCGATCTGGTTGTGTATATCTGTGGTTGCACCCATATAAACGAAACGTCAGTCATTCGAAATCAGTTAGCAACTGTGATGTGGACAAAGAACTTTGAGACCTAACCCAAAAAGCTAAGGTCTAAGTTTTTTGGATGCGGAGTTCGACGCGTTGACATAAATAAGAATGTTCAAGCAAGGTTCTGTCATAATGTCTGACGACAGATTTTCCTTCTCATTTCCGTTCTGTTTACTTCTCTTTTCTGTGCACGGTACCTATTTGTGTTGGGCCCTTTTTTGACTGATTTATAATTCTATGTTTTAGCATAATTAATAATTCAAATATATTATATTTCCAGATTGACCCCATACAACTGCATTTACATGGGGTATACGGTCGGCATGATCGAGGTGGTAGAGAAGGCCGAGACAGTCGCAAACATACAGAAACAAAGCGCGATTTTCAATGCCGCCTCTACGCTGCAAAGGGCTACTTTGCTACGTGAGTAGAGTTCTTCTTTCAATTAACTTTTATAGCCTCATTCCTCTATACCAGGGGTGTCCAACATACGGCCCGCGGGCCACAATGCGGCCCGCTAAGGTTCCTAATCCGGCCCGCGTACGAATCAAAAGTTGGTTAACTTTTGACATCAAACGTTTTTTTAACATATTTTTGTTTAAAGAACGACGAGACAAAATTTGTTTAACTTTGATCCCAATATAACTTTTTAAGTGAAAAGATGAAATCGAAAGTAATTATGTAGCTTTATTCCCCCAAATACTTATAACAATATCCTATCTACCATTTTACTTATATTAGCCTTGCTTTGCTCAGCTACGAAGCATCTCTTTTGGCCCGCCAAAGTTACAAAGTTAATAAATCTGGCCCGCCATAAAATTATGTTGGACGCCCCTGATCTATACAAAAGCTATTTTAGTAACAATGTGTCGTAAGTTCCCGCGACACTATCCATGAGAACTTTGATAAATACTTTTTCGGTCAAATAGTTTCCCGTGCAAAGCAAAAACACCCCAATCAGGATGTCAGCGCAGGTTTTTTTGCCCACTTATTTTATTGTATAGCACTCTAAATTGCACAGGTCATATACAGGTACAATATCGGTATCGTATAGATTTATTTTAGGCAAGCGTGCTCCAATGTAGACCGCATCATCGTTTAACATCATGCGAGATGGTGGTCAAACGCAAGCCTATTATTGTTCGATCCCATGATCCAAACACTGTCTTTTCGAGTACTGTAATTTTAAGACAGAAACGGAATAATCAAATTATTCTCTAACTGCTATTGACTATTGCGTTTTTAGGGTTCTTTACCCAAAGGGTAAAAACGGGACCCTATTGCTAAGCCTACGATGTCTGTCTGTCTGTCCGTCTGGCCGTCTGTCTGTCCTACCTATTAACGGCTGTATCTTTCCAGTTGAAATTTTCACAGAATACGTTATGTTACAGCGGATTAATTAAGAAATAAAAAAGTCAAAAAGTAAAAACTACAACAATTTTTTTTTAGAATTTTTGTAATTGCTCTAATGTAAAAACGGTAATACGTACAAGCGTCATGTGCTTGCGCTTGGCATCTAATTCTAATTCTAAGTGGAGGTGATAAGACCTGCACAGACATCCCGCTTGGGGTGTATTGTGCATATGCTCCCGCCAGCCTACTTAAACTTGGCATGATTATAGTACAAATTCTAAAGTATAACAACAAATTATAAATAATGGACAAATGTGAGTCGGTGGTAAATTTCTGTTAATTCTTCTATTTTGGTAATTCGGTTACTTGTATGACCCCATAATTTCTTTCACAGAATCCAAATGTCATATTTTACTAATATGGAAGTCGGTTTTGTCCAGAATGCTAGCAACATTGCCCCGTTTAACAGTTATGCTTTTGTCCAAAGTAGGTACCTTTTGGTAACTCACTAGTCACTACAGACTAATACCGATTTACCAAATCTTGTTACAGGCCCCCCCGTCACTAAATACTAATATCGAAATCCTTAACAGAGCCAATTTACAAATTTTGTCATGAACGTTTTTGACACCTTCCCCTTGACTTTCCCATACCAAATCTGTATAAATTCGTACGTCGTTTGTAATTGATAGTTATTGTATTTTGTGGTGGTGCGGAATCATCAGTGTGCGAGCCCGACTCGCACTTTGCTGGTTTAATGACGTTTATTGACTAATGATACTTCGTTCAGAATGGATCCGGAAGCAGACAGACAACAATGATTCAGCTTTCAACCGCTCCGTCGATGAATTTACAATGAGCTGTGCCGGATACTGCGTCGCCACGTACGTGCTGGGCATCGCTGACCGACATCCCGACAACATCATGGTCAAGGAGAGTGGACAGGTATACTGCACACTACTTTATATATAGGAATTTTTTAACTTTCGCGATTTGAACACACGTTTTAAATGTTTATCGGGACTTATCACGTATTATTTAACTTAGGTAAAACTACTACCAAAAAACGACTACTAAAAATATGTACCTTTCGCTCGACGTTTCGACCATGTTACAATGGCCGTGGTCACGAGTTGACTGAAAACTGCGGGTGAGTCCGGCGAGAAGAGCGGGTGTTTTGTTCTTCTACCCTCACTTGATCTTGAAAAATCTCAGGGATGTCACTACGACACACAACACTGACTGTATCGGTAAATGTCCTGGTACCTACACCGCGGTTTTTACACTTGCTTACTACGGGATTCCACGACGCAGCTAACTTAAATCCATCTTCCCGGTTGAAATTGCGATGTTTTCTAATTTCAACCGCTTCACGAACCGTTCTTGAAAAATAATGTCGTTCAGTGGAGAGGACTTTATATTATATCCGCTTTCCAACCGGCCCTTTTGAAGATCGGTGGGGGAGGCCTATGTCCAGCAGTGGACGTCCTATGGCTGAAATGATGATGATGATGACATATTGGTAATCACAGAAGATATACTCCGCAAAATCATTTTAATAAGTAGCGACTCTTGCGACTACACAATAAAGTGCAATTCAGGACGTGTGAGCGGTGTGTCACAAGTGGCGGCCTTATCTCTAAAAGCGATCTCTTCCAGTCAACCATTATGATAGGTTAAAAGTGTTTATTTATCGAGTGTTATTTTCTCCGCAGCTGTTCCATATAGACTTCGGCCACTTCCTAGGCCACTTCAAGCAGAAGTACGGGTTCAAGCGAGAGCGCGTGCCCTTTGTACTGACGCACGATTTCATACACGTCATCAACAAAGGACAGAGGGGCTCAGGGGACAACGAGCCCATACACTTTACCATATTCAAGGAACACTGTGAAAAGGTATTGTTTTTTTTATAAAATATAGGCTTGCGTTTGACCGCTAACTCGCCTGATATTAAGCGATTTGGCTGTGCGATTTTCATTGTTTTGTAATTTACTAGCAGCGCCTCGGCGTTTCACCCGGTATCCTTCAGGAACCGTTGTGGAAAGTGTGCTGCACTTTCACTAAACGCTACTCGCGGTATTATGCCCTTAACAATGCCAATCTGGAGCTTAGGTTCGGCTCTTACGGTTTTTACCCTCAAGACGGCCGGTTAAGACAAGACGGCCAGGGGTCTCATTTAGACCCATGGAATTGGGGTACACGGTGTCGCCACTCACCGAGGGCTTGCCATAAAGCTGCTCCTGCGTTTAAAAAAATGTTATTTATACTAGATAAATAAATAAAGTCTTTATTATTCACAACAGAAATAACATGTATAAGACAAATACAACTTAAAAACAACAAAATAATAACAATCTTCTCGTCCAAAATACCTCAGTGCCTTAAGACAAAAGTCTTCAACCAGTGTGTGTTGCCAGTGATGACATACGGCACTGAGACGTGGTCTCTCAATATGGGTCTTATAAGCAAGCTCAAAGTCGCACAACGAGCTATGGAGAGGGCTATGCACGGGGTTTCTCTACGAGATCTAATCAGAAATGAGGAGATCCGCAGGAAAGTTACTGACATAGCCCACCGGATTAGCAAGTTGAAGTGGCAGTGGGCAGGGCACATAGCACGCAGAACAGATGGCTTATGGGACCGATAGGTTCTCCAATGGAGACCACGGACCAGTAAGCACAGCGTAGAACGTCCACTCACAAGATGGACAGACGACCTAAAAGAGACCGCAGGGAAACGCTGGATGCAGGCTGCTTCCAACCGGTTCTTTTGGAGATCGATGGGGAGGCCATAGGCCTCCCAGCAGTGGACGTCCTACGGCTGAAATGATGATGATGATGATGATGAATAACAATCTAAACTGTAACTATATAACTGTAGCTGTATAACTGTACAACCGTGATAGTTTAAAACAGTGTTTCTTATTATATTCCTCTAGGCGTTCAAGATCCTCCGCAAGCATGGACACCTGATACTGTCCCTGTTCTCTATGATGATATCGACCGGGCTGCCCGAGCTCAGCTCAGAAAAGGACCTGCAGTACTTGAGAGACACTCTTGTGAGTATTTTAACATCCTAAGCATCTCAACTACACCCAGCCCAGAACTCAGTCCTTGAAGCTGTTGACGCGTACATACTAGGACAAACAGTCGAACTAGGTATGTCCAACTTCAAGAAAGAGGTCAATAGGCGAATCCAACTCGGCTGGGCAGCGTTCGGTAAACTTCGCAACGTCTTCTCGTCCAAATTACCTCAGTGCCTAAGACGAAGGTCTTCGACCAGTGTGTGTTGCCAGTAATTACATATGGCACTGTGGTATCTCACTATGGGCCTCATAAGCAAGCTCAAAGTCGCACAACGAGCTATGGAAAGGGCTATGCTCGGGGTTTCTCTACGACAGTGGTTCCCAATTAGTGGTACGCGTACCCCCAGGGGTACGCGAAGTTTCATCAAAGGGTACGCAATGCGTGGCAATATTATCTTGACTAAGATAATTTAATCAGTATCCCGGTACCAGTTTAATTTTTTTAGTTATCATTTCTGCAATAAAGGCTGGAGCGGACCAAATCCAGTTGCAGTTCGGTCTGGTACAGACGCCGTTTGTGAGGACCAGATGCACTATTATGGATGATTCTGATCGTGATCGCGATCGCGTGCCATCTCACTTACGCACGTGGTGCGAGTAAGTAGATGCGAACGGGACGGCATGCAATCTCGATCACAATCAAACTTCTGTAATAAGGCCGCTGTAAAATATAAAATTCTATGAAAGACATCCCACCGTATGCAGTCCGTGTGTAGTCTGTCTGCATCCAACGGACTGGATACAGCGTGTGGTCTTTCCGTCTTTCATACTATACTGGTCCTCACAAAATGAATGCACCGGACCGGACTGCAAATGGATTTGGTGTACTTGAACCGAGCTCGAGCGGTACGCGAGTCTTTCTTGAAGTGGTACGCAAGAAAAACTAATTGGGAACCACTGCTCTACGAGATCGAGTCAGAAATGAGGAGATCCGTCGCAACATTTGGTTGGGTGACTAGGTGTGGCGTTTACAATATATTATATCGATCAACACTAAACAACTATCGCTAGGCTTTATCTAAGACCTTACTTAATAGGCTTGTGACTCACACTCATTTCATATATTGCGTAATTGTTGACAATAATGGATTTTCAAAGGAAATTGCTGGTGGCTAAAACTCACCAGCAATGAAATTCCATATATACAACTTTGCTGGCGCCTATTCGAGTAGCGTGGAAAGACCGAACTTTGGTTAAAAAATATTGTTAAAATAATGAATGATGCGGTCTACGATGGAACACGCTTGCCTAGAAGAAACCGATTCACAAGTGGTTTGAAGACATTCAGATTGCAACTATCGGAAAACACCCTCAGGCAGTGCATTCCACAGACTAGCAGTTCGCACAATAAAAGTGGAATATGCATGTCTGCCTAATGTTTAATTTATTACAAACTAGCGACCCGCCCGCCCGGCTTCGCACGGGTTTAATTTTCGTGCGAAGCCGGGGCAGGTCGCTAGTTATATATATAAACCTTCCTTGAAAATGTATCTAACTGATGGTGAAAACCGCATCAAAATCCGTTGCGTGGTTTAGGAGGAGTTAGCGGCCATACAGACATACAGACAGACAGACAGACGCGGAAAGCGACTTCAATTTATATTATGTAGAGATAACAAACTTAGCGATGAATGTAACTGAATACATTGCACATACTGCAAAAATAAATTAAATTGGCTGACAAATATCTGAGATATGAGCGTTTAAAGTTTTAGGTGGGGATATAGAGGGGATGCTCTATCCCTTTCTCGCAAAGCGTGTGTTAGTATAGCATTTGTATGGCGCACCTGAGGCGTGACGTCATAGCATAGTATAGTGCGCTCTCTGTCTAGCATGAAATTAAAATACTTACAACATATTTGTTTTTAAATTAATTTTAATTTTGTTTTCGTTGATGGGCTCTATTTATGATCAGCTTTTTTATGAGGTAATAAAAAATATTAGACATCATGCCTATTGTTTGGTATGGAAGTACTTTTTATCGTATCTTCCTTTATGAGAATGCGTCAAGACCAAATAATTATTGGATTTTTTATTCTTCAGGTGCTGGACCTCTCAGAAGACAAAGCGATAGAGCACTTCCGCAAAAAATTCGAAGAAGCGATCAAGAGTTCTTGGACGACGTCCTTCAACTGGGCTTTACACAATATCGACAAGAACAACTGACAGTGACCAGTCAGTAGGCGGCTGAAGCGACAGCCGTCGAAACACGTGCCACAGACACTGTGAACCTTATCCCTGCGGGGGAAGGTCGGTATTGGAATGTGACGTACAGTGGACTTACGACTTGTGAATTACGAGTAGCTTCTGCCATTATAATATAGTTGGGTCATAGGAATCTAATTGATGAAATCGCAGTGCTGGTTAAAAAACATCGAAATGTGAACTATACAAGGTTACGCGGAAGGGGTGTGTTAAGCCGAAAGAAGGTCATTGTACTCATTACTATGAACAAACTATCGTGACCCTTAAATCGCGAAAAAATTAAAATCTGCTGTTACATAGCAAATTTTCAGTCACAACAAAACGTATGTAACAGCTGTTTTTTTTTGCTATTTCGTGGCTGGCTTTATAGTAAAAGTTGTTCATAATGATGAGTATAATGATCTCCTTTCGGCTTAGTACACCCTTTCCGCGTAACTCAGTGTATCGTGTTACGTACTACAGAATATTGCAAACGGTATATTTGTTCACGTTCCATACATTTTGTTGAGTGTGACTAAAGGAAAGACAATAGCGGAACATTAGAGAGTAACTCGGAAATTTGCCTAAAAACGATATAAACTTAGATGGCGCCGTAATTTGAGCGTGCTATAGGTTGTCTCGAACTTCCGTAAGCGCTGCAGTCAGATAACGTACGAAAGGGTTTTACAAATTACCGTAGCGCTAGTATCGCAGTCAAGTTTCGCAACAATTCAAGAGAAGCGCAACCCATACTAGTATATGGCGATTTTCTTTATAGACCTTTTGGCTTAGTACACCCTTTCCGTGTAACCCAGTATATCGTGTTACGTACTACATAATTTCGCGCACAGCACAACTCCTGGTGCGATATGATGACTCAAAAGCGCGCGGAAAGACGCCTTCGTATTGATAACCACCTATTGCCCTAGCAGCAACAACGTATATGCAAAAATGCGACAGCTAATCTGTGCTTCCCAAATATTTTAAACTATCACGGTTATTCACTAAAGTTTGTGATTATTAACGGGATATTTACCGTGATAAGGTTGTGGAATGAGCTCCCGATATTACGGCGCAGTTACACGCACCATGTTCACGAAAGACTGATGAATGCGGGTGTTCGGTGAAAAGTTCAAAGCTAGGCAAAACGATATTGCGTTCGGAATTAGATGTATTTTTTACCACCGCCTCGTTTTCTTGTCAATTATTATCCCAAAGAAGTCTCCTGACAGCTACGCATGTGCAAAACTGAACAAAAATTACATATTCGTAATTTCAGCTTATTTAATAACTATAGAAATGAAAGTTTAGGTGTTTTTTTTTATTAATTTATCTTATATCAATGCAGCTATCACGTGACTTCTCATAAGTGACCCGAGTGTACTACATATGCTATAGTAAATTATGCCCTAAAGTTACTGGACCGTTTTAAAGGTATATGCATTATATTCCAAACTTTTCCTATAGCCTAATATTGTGCTAAAACAGGGTGATTATCTCATAACTGCAAACCCGCGGGGTTATTACGTAAGTTGTATCGCTATCATGTCATCGCACTCGCGCGCATGGTGTTAGTAAATTTGCGCGAGCGGGATAACACGATAGCAAGTTTCAGCTTCCATAATGATCCCGCTGAAATGGGGATAGCTGTATTTATCTTTTCTGTTACGGAACCAATCTTTAAATAGGAAAAAAAAAAAAAAATGAAAATGATAAATATTTTTATTTGCATAAACATAGGCTTACATACTTGTTTATAAACTAGAAATACATACGGGCTTATGTCTATGAAGGAGAAATACTAATTGTTTAAACTGCGATCCCTGCACTAGACTAGGGCTGTATCGCAGGAAACTGATACGGTTTATTACGGTTGGTGTTCCATTTGTCCAGTGCTTTATCTATGGAACAACTAAAAAACGCTATTTTACAAGCTTTTGTTTAACTAGCAATGTATGTATGTATGTAACTATGTTTGTTCGGGTGGGATCTAGCAACTCAATTTTGAAGCAGATATCTTCAACCGTTTGAGCTGAAATTTTGTATACACGTTTAGTTTTGATGACAATGCATGATTAGCTGTGTGACGTCATTCTAAATCCAATATGGCGGACGCCTAAAAGCTTATTTTAAAAAGGTTTTGTAAAATTAATAATTTTATCTGTGTTAGTCTCTTAATAAAAGTTGTGATGATGTAATAAAAGATTCCATTGCCCCCTTTTCAGGGTTACAGTTATCCGAGAATCACCCTGTATGACTTCTCTATGCTTTTATAGTTCTATCCTATCAGGGGGATGAGGTTGTCCCAAGACTGATAGATATAAAAAAATGGAGCGACGCTAGAAAGCAGCAGTGGGCACTTTGTATTTGTTATATATTTAAAGTTATTATTAAGTATACAATTGAAGTAACTTTACGTAACTGTCGGTTGTAAACGTGGGTAGATAGAAATCCGATTTAAATGTACTGGTTTAAATGTAAGTAAAGCCTTCTTTTAACTAAACTGCATGATTTGGTTAGAATAAAACAGGGCCCGGTTTCTCAAACGATTTAGTATGCAATTTTTTTGGTCCGAATAAAAATAAGATCTTTATTGACATTGTTATTAAAGTCTAAAATCTTTGAGCATATGACGAAAATTAAAGGGTTTCAAAGCGTCGTTATGTCAAACGGAATTCAACTTTATTGCAATGCCGTATGGTATGATCTTATTCGTATTTTCAGCTAGAATGAAACCGGGTAGAAATATGATATTGGGCTTGCAAATGTTTTTAATATCTACACATGAGACATACAAATGTTATCAAAACTTGGTTAAGGTGGTAACTCTAAGCCTAAACGCCGTGATTAATATAAACTAATTATATCTTGAAAGTAATGTGTGAGCAAAATAAAAATTATAGTTATTTAGTTCTGGCAGAACAAATTTGTATGGAAATTAGGCGTTGAGTTACCACCGCCTTCCAACAAGTGAAGTGCAATGCAAAACATATTCAATGCATATGGTTATAATTATTATAACCCTAAAACGTAGTTTATTAGACCTGTTTTCACCACGACGTGCTTGTTTTTGGAAAACGTTACCTTTAGCAATGTCATAAAATTTCGATTCGTTTGAACGTAGCATTTGACCATACAATCTTTAATTTGTCATTGGGAAATTGTTCGTAGAGTTTCAGATTCTTTTTGTTAAATTAAGCCTTTTTAATTCTGCCATACGTAAGCTCAAAAGCAGCAAAACGACCAATGTAAGTTGGCCCCTGTCTGGTGTATCGCTAAAAAGTAGCTTACATTGGGTAGTGATTCGGTTTTCTGTCTTTTAGCTTAGGTACAGCAGAATAATCGGCCAGTGCTCATTTCGTACTCACCTCCTTAATAAACGTGGAGTAACCTTAGAGTAGTTAATACGGCTTTTGTCTTTATGAATAGAGTTCAAAATTTGTACGATCAAAATACAAAACTTTTAGGACTATTCCAAGCCTACTAAGCGGTTATTAAGGTGGTTCGTTGCACAAATGGCGGGAAATTCAAATTTCAAACAGTTTTCTTGTCCTTGTAGCTAGGCCGGGTAATTATTGTAAACAACTATGATGTTTGCGCAGATTGATTATTATTCTTTACAAAATCATGTAAAGCTATTTATCTCTAATGCCCATTATTACTTATATTTGTGAATAAACAAATTATTGCTGTTTCAAACGGTTTATTCACAAATGTAAGATATAAGGTGCGTTACTGTTAAATAATTGTACATTATAATGTAAAGAACAGCCAACATTTTGCGCAAACACTGTGTTATTTAAAAATAATTTCCTGGCTTGGCTACTAGGACCAAAAAACTGTTTAAAATTTAAATTTCCCGCCATAGGTGAATCGAACCACCTTAATAAAAAAGTTTGCTGATAAAAACACTCGGCCTTACAAACGTACTTTATTTAATCAATGTTTAAAATTGTTACTCTTAAGTTTCCCTGATGGAAAATGTCACGCATGAAAATAAGACAGCAATTTTAAGCATACTTCAAGGTAAAGCTTCTAAGGTCGATTAATCAATAATTTAGTTATTAGACTTTCTAAAGGAACTTGCGCAAACAAAAGGCCTAAATCGAACGGTCAAAGTTTGACACTACCATTAAACAATTTGGTCAGATGGTACGTAAATGCGTGCGCGATACACTTAAAAGCGTGCGCACGAGTTTACAGGACGGTTATTTAACGCTGACACCATCACTTGCGCTCGTACACACAAGCGTCTGTGAATGCACGGACGACACACGATGCACGGTAGTAATCGGCATGACGTCATCGAATATGCATTACAAAGACTGGCTTTTGCTTGTAGTGCAGTGCACACTAATAAGCTACAAAGATGTTTTAGTATACAGGTTGAATTTTTGAAGTGTGCGTGTATAGCCAAATCTGAAACTGAGAAATAACGAAAAGAACTCAAAGGAGTCTCGGGCTCGATTTTAATGAAAACTAAAACTGCATCATTGGTTTTTTTTAAATCAATATTCCTAGTCAGGAATCGAACCCGTTGATTTTGAAGAAAAAAAATACTCCATTCGATAGTGTCGCTAATAAAGGATCGAATATTGGGTAAAAAGATGACACACGGGAAACTTAATAAAAATGTTGGATTTTAATAAACTGCTTCATATTTTATAATTGCGTATATTTTTCAAAATCAACGGGCTCGATTCCTGGATAGAAATATTGATAAAAAAAAATCCAATGATGCAGTTTTATTTTTCATCAAAATCGGGCCTGAGACTCCTTCGATTACTTTTCGTTAATCCTCATAGTTTCGGATTTGGTCATCCACGCACACTTGAAATTATTCTGTAAACGCCATTGGTAGACGTGGAACTGACTTTGTTTAAAGTGTAAGCCTTAAATAATTGACCTGAATATGTGTTTGTGTGGAGATGTACTGAGTCGGGCGGCGGCGGCCGATTTGGCTGTGATATAGTGGCGCCCTAAGCGCTGGTAGATGAGGCACTTACTATTAAACTTTTCTATAATTTCGATAAATATTCAAAAATATTCCTAAGTTTTTCTAATTTTCAATTTGTTTAAAATTAGGGCTTTTAACGAAGCCGCAATATATAAAAAAAAAACTAGTTCCGACGTGCTAGATAGATGGCGCTATTTGCTAAGTAAGTTCGGCGTTTAGGTTTTACCAATGCGTGGTCAAAATTACGCGACAAGAAACGCCATCTAGTGAAGATTGATGGAAACCGGTCACGAAAATCGCTCATTGTAAATCGATTTTATTAATTTATGCATAATGTTATTTACTTAAATTTTCTTGATTTTTAATATTTTCCTTCTTTTAGGTGGTTAGTTTTAGGTGGCAAATTGATTTTTCTATATTTATTAGGTCGGCTAAAGTACGGACTTTGACTCTAACACCCTTCACCAAACGTTCGATTAGACAATCTGATGTTCTTTGTCAATTTCTAGCCGACGAGTAATGTCCCGCACGAAAATGAGATAGCACTTCAGGTAAGATGGTCGCGTCTGAATAAGACCGGAAGCGTGTTGATACAAAGGGTTCCTACGGTTCTCGTAGAAAATTTACGTTTCAAATCGTAAGTTTCGTACTTTAGCTGCATTATATATAGCTGCAGTAAGGTTATAAAAATAGACTATCGGACAGGTATTTGCTTTGTTAATAATAACAGGCTTAGGGAAAAATATACTTAAAAATAAGACAAACACTAAACAAATAAGTACATTATTTGAATCGGCTAATAAAGTACTGAGATATGAGCGTTTAAATTTTTTGTTCGGATTATGACGGGATTCTCTATCCCTTTCCCGCAAAGCGAGTGACAGCATGGAGTTCTTACAGCATAGTTTCAAGTGACGTCATTATAATGCGATCTCTGTCTAGCAAGACTTTAAAAAACGTATACCCTCACTGGTTTTGAACATATTTTGATTTTGTTTTCGGTGTTCGCTTTTATGTATAATCAACTTTTTATGAGACAAAATACTGTCTGATAGCCTATTCTAGTGACCTGAGTGTACACTAAACAAACAGCATTTTCTGCATTGAAATAAATTCAATAAAAATAAAAAAACTGCCTGCCACACTGAATAATATGTATCAGTGTGGCAATTTTTTAAATTTATTTTCAGTTCTCATGCTCGTAAAGTTTGTGTTTGTGCCCGGTGTAAACGGACTAAAACGGCTTTATATATGCTCTTGTGCATAAAAGTTTTTTTTGTGCACTAGTGCATAATAGTAAACTGAACCTGTTGAAAATTGAGCAAAGAGGTTCTGTTTGTATTATATATGACATGTAGGTAGTTTGCTATGACAGTAAAGTACGTAGGACGAGACGGAAAAAAAAAATCGAATAAAAATAGAACATTGTTCAAATTTCATTTTTAATTTTAAGTAAAGAGTTGCATTTTACTTACAATACCACTGTTTTATTAAAGTGATAATTCAAGTGTATTTTACCCTCGATTTAAATATCCGCCTTTGCTTTCGGCTCGGGGTGATAAACGTCCCTGCTAAAATGGCTTGTTTTTTGCACGAGTTGTACAATCTACTATTTGACCTTATTTTAATGCAGGCAGTGTTTTTATTTGTTAAGGTTGTACGATTTACCTATGGCGGGAAATTCAAATTTAAACAGTTTTTTGGTCCTAGTGGCCAGGCCAGGTAATTATTTTTAAATAACACAGTGTTTGCGCAAAATGTTGGCTGTTCTGTACATTATAATGTACAATTATTTAACAGTAACGCACCATATTAGTTACCTTTGTGAATAAACCGTTTGAAACAGCAAAAATTAGTTTATTCACAAATGCAAGTAACAATCTGCATTAGAGAAAATCTAAGTTTTATTCACAAATGTAAGTAATATGGTGCGTTACTGTTAAATAATTGTACAATCTAATGTAAAGAACAGCCAACATTTTGCGCAAACACTGTGTTATTTAAAAATAATTACCTGGCCTGGCCACTAGGACCAAAAAACTGTTTAAAATTTGAATTTCCCGCCATAGGTAAATCGTACCACCTTAAGTACGTAAGGTGGATCGAGTTGGTGAAGCATCTAAGTAAGGAATGGTTCGGTGGAAGAACGAAATGTTGGTACGGGTCGTCGCCGCGCCGCCTTTAGTCGTCTTATTACTGCATAGAAACATTGTAATTATTAGGAAAATTAATGCTCTCACATAAGTATAGTTATAAGTAGCGACATCATTTCATTAAATATTTCATCCATAGGTGCGTTCGGATAGGCTATGATGGCATTTTTAGCATTGTCAAAATTGGCTTTGATGTAAAGCGTTCGGTTTGAGAATTTTTAAATTTTTGCCACTTTTGATCCCTACCCTACACGGACGCTACAGTCACCAGCGGTGACGTCTGATCGTCTGAAACTGAAGAATTATTCGCATTATTTACAGTCGCACGCAAACAAAACACCAAAACACCGCGAAAAACACTGCTGGACTTTTAGCCTACCCCCGAAAGGGTGATTTGGGCCATATCCACCACGCTGGCCCAGTGCGGGTTGGTGGATACCAATATAGTTTTTTTGTAAAGGTGTCGAATAAAAATTTATTTTCTTTCTTTTCTTTCTTTCTTTTTAAAAACAAACGTCAAAATCTTATGTCAAAAAACGATCACAACGATCCCATGTTCGCGAGGTAGGTCAAAAGTGGCAGATTACGATGGCATTTTAGCTGTTTTCGACCTATCCGAACGGTGAGCGAAAACAGTTGATAATGCCACTTTTGAGCACATATTCCCAAAACGAACGCTACATGTGATCATTATTGGCGTTTGTGTTATTTTTGCCACCAAGGGGCTATCCGAACGCACCGCATGATATTTATAATTCGATTCATAGGTGACATTGTTTCTATAGATTGTAATTTATTATGATAAGCTTAGCAGTATTATAACGTTGTTTAGGATCAAAATAGATTGCTTTTAAGACTTTGTAACATCAGGCTACCTCATGTATAAATGGTACCAGTTTTATTTGCCTTAAGTAGTCACGGTTATACAGTTTTTACGTACTTTTTGATTGAAATGCGCTAGATATCGATGAAATAAACTTGTATGTTTTACGGCCTTACTTATAAATGTTACTTAAAAGTTAAGCAATGCTTAAAATTGCTGTCAATATTTCGCTGCCGGAAATTGTCACAGGTGAAAACGAGATAGAGCAATTTTAAGCTTTACTTAAGTAACTTTTATAGGTAAGGTCGTTAGTGTGTAGGGACTAATTAAGCAGTTGGAGTCCGTAGCGAAAATATACACGATCGATAGTTTGAATACGAATATGCCTTAAAACGTTAGCCGTAAGGATCAGTTTGGTTTAACACAGTTGTGAAAGGTGTAGGGAAATTGTTGTTATGTCAGATTTTTCATATAACTGGACTTTTACAAACCAATAGTATGAATTTGCTAGAAAATTGTGCTTTTTACTTTTGTGAATGTTAAAAGTTGAATTTACAATTATGTGTACCGAAACCTTGGACCAAAATAAAATAAATGGTCGGGCCATAACCATTGAACTTGCTCAGTAAAAACGAGTCAAAGCCGTCGGACATATACTTCAACTCCTAATTATAACCATGTACAATACATTTGTTACAAAAATAGATGTTTTTTTGTTGTGTTTTTACACTCCAGGAAAGCTCAGGAAGGTATAATTTTGTCAGACGTTTCGTAATCATGTAACAATAGTCTTGTGTTGCACTCCTCACTGCTAGAGACCAACTGAAACGAAGTGAGCGCCGGCGTTCATTTTGTAATCTTCAAAAATGCGCTCCTGGGCCCGTCCATTCATTTTATTTTGGTCGAAGAGCGAAACAGCAAAAACAAAAACTTGTGATTTTGCTACAATGTTCAGACCTTTTATGATATAACAAGATAATACTGCCACATTAAGTAACTTGCAAAAAAATTATCTCATAGGCACCTCTAAGTGCTAATTTATATATTAATAACATAAAATTTGCTAATAAGGTAATTAAAATGCTACTCCAAAGCTGCCAGGAACGTGCGTCATAATCATGATAATAATTGATGATACCTATTACATATCTAGCTGCGTTCCACGGTTACACCCGCGTGAACAATCTCCGGCTACCTTTGAACGCGGGCTCGAAACAGCGCATTGCGGAAATTTACGCGAACGTGAACCTTATCGCGACGAGATACGGATTGCGGTCACGCAACTTTTCTCAATCACCTAAACAATCGCTTAAAACAGGTGACGGTATGCCCCTGTACATTTTTCGGGATAAAAATATTACGTGTCACTCCCCGGCCCTCAACTGTCTATGTAAAAAAAACACGTCGATTAGTTGATGACTGAAAGAAGAAAAAATAAACAGTTAGCATTTATAATAATCGTAGGACTGGTATGGTACTTTATATTATAAAAACGTAAATGCAGACTGCATATTTTTTATATATAATTAAACTTAGCTTTATAACGCATGTGAAATAGTAGATGTATTGGTCAATATTCCGATTTGCTTCATGAAATACAAGTAAAAGCGAGCATTTATGCTATTAAACTAAGGCGTTGAAAAGAAACATTGGTCGACTTTATAAAAACGTCAATTTGTTCGCTAACTTAAATTAGCTCTCGATTTAGCGCGTGACCGTTTTTGTCAGTGAAAACTTGACAGAGCAGTTTTAAGCATGTATAACGATGGCCGTAGGTACCTACCTATTGGTTGGTTTAAAATTCTGTATAAAAGAATAGGAATAATCTTAATTTTATTCCTGCCAGACTCTATACCAAACAAAACCCAGTAAATGTTTATCGGGACTTATCACGTATTATTTTTAAACTAGTAGGCCGCCCCTGCTTCGCACGGGCGAAGCCGGGATATATAGCCTATGTCAACCGGGGATAGTGCAGCATCCCAACAGTGAAAGAATTTTTCAAATCGGTTCAGTAGTTTCGGAGCCTATTCAATGCATACAAACAAACAATCAAATCTTTCCTCTTTATAATATTAGTATTTTTAAACATTTAAAACATGTGTTCAAATCGCGAAAATTAAAAAATTACTAAAACCCAGTCCCAGTCTCCAATACAAATCCACTACCGTTTTATCTATATATATTATACATTTTGGCAGGTATGGGCCCGTAATTGAATCATCATCATTATCACCATTTCAGCTATAGGACGTCCACTGCTGGACATAGGCCTCCCCCATCGATCTCCAAAAGAGCCGGTTGGAAGCGGCCTGCATCCAGCGTAATTGAATATAGCCATTCTATTCCGGCATGTCAATAGTAGCTAAAATATTGTTGATTAGAGAATATTATTCCTGTTCAACAAAATAGCCAAGTTGGGTGAATATTTGCTTGTAATGAAACTACAGAAAGCTCATAACAAGTCCGCGTTTTGTGCTTATCTCTCCATTGTTCTTACAAAATTAAATGTTCAGGTTTTACAAGACTACTCGTTCTAAAAGAATGTGGCTATTAAGGGCTTGCGGACGATGCGTAGTATAAGTAGAGTCTGGCTAATGAAAGTTGAGACTGAAAACGCCCGCCAAATTTAAAAAAAAAAACGCATTGCAACCCCAAAATTAATATGAAATGCAAACATTACTGTGTTCTGACTGTGTTACTATAAAAATTAATAACTACAAGTATCAAGTGAGATTATTCCAGGCATTTCATACTAATTTTTGGGGTTTCAATACTGATATTTTTAAATTTGGCGGGCGTTTTCGGTCTCAACTTTCATTAGCCAGACTCTAACAAGTAGAAGTAGCAAGTGCCTACTACGCGTCGTCTACAACGGTGTGCTTAGTAAAAGTGCTTAGAAGCACTTCGCGCTGGTCTTTGCGCAAATGATGCTTCGTTTTACCGCCCTGCTTGCGCGACGCCCACTGCGCATCGTTCGGACACTCGAACGAGTACGTACTTGTGGCGTCATCGCAAGAGTGGCTACTTTACGTTTGAAAGCCTACTTGTACTTGTTACTTGTACTACGCATCGTCTGCTATCGCCTTTACGTATAAAAACTTGAAATAGAAACATATAAATTCCAATCGCTTCATAATCATTAATTATCTAATGCAGGAAGCTTTGCGCATTCTAATTTGTGACGATGTTTATTTTTAAGCCTACTCATGAATAATTTTTATTAAACGCAATTCCAAAATTCATAAATATAAAATGAAATATGTCGCGTACCTTCGTTTGTATTCGTATGTAGTATATGAGTTGATTGCAAAAATGAATTATTTGGCAAAGTTAAAATCTTTACACACCACTCTTAAGTTCAGGGTGTCAGTAAAATTGGAGGGAGTTCGCTCCATACTTTTCCTACCTACCATGAGTAAGGTGAAGAGATTTTGTCATTGATAGCCGTTTCGTGGGTTTAATTAATTTGTACCCTTACAAATGAAATAGAAACTTAAATTATAATCGCTTCATAATCATTAATTATCTAATGCAGGAAGCTTTGCGCATTCCAGTTTGTGACGATGTTGATTTTGAAGCCTACTCATGAATAAATTTTATTAAACGCAATTCAAAAATTTATAAATATATAATGAAATATGGCGAGTACGTTTGTATGCGTATATATATATGACTTGATTGAAAAAATTACTTATTTGACAAAGCCAAAATCTCTACACACCACGTTTACGTTCAGGGTGTCAGTAAAGGGAGTTCGC
The DNA here is from genome assembly GCA_932305915.1 of Agriopis marginaria. Taxonomy (NCBI): domain Eukaryota; kingdom Metazoa; phylum Arthropoda; class Insecta; order Lepidoptera; family Geometridae; genus Agriopis; species Agriopis marginaria. Next base: position 3,748,336 of record OW029919.1, read on the forward strand.
TCCATACTTTTCCTACCTACCATGAGTAAGGTGCAGATATTTTAACATTGATAGCTGTTTCGTGGGTTTAATTAATTTGTATCTTTACTATTTTAGAAAAATACTGAATAAGCAATTTTAACAATAAATTGCTCCTGTATTTCAACGAACTTTGACTATTTAATAATGTATTATGGAGTCGGGGAGTGTCACTCGTTATTTCAAAAATGCTATTCGTCGTGTATACACAGTTTTTTTTTTTGTTTAAATTAGATCGGCTGTCAAGGCATTTTTGTAAGAAATTTGTTGTAGCCAGTTGCACCCATATAAAAGAAACGTCAGTCATTCGAAATCTGCTAGCAACTGTGATGCGGAGTTTGACGCGTTGATCTAAATAAGAATGTTCAATCAAGGTTCTGTCATAATGCCTGGTAACAGATTTTCCTTCTCATTTCCGTCCTATTTACTTCTCTTTTCTGTGGTCATACGGGTCATATACTAGAACCACTCGAAACTTTTCAAGATCATTGGATCGTCTCATTAGCATAACTCGTCTCGAAAATAACCAGACGATAAGTTAGCTTGCTCTAAAACTAATAGAAACGACCATAAAATCTATCACATTCGTTGCTCAGAGCCAAAGGATTCGATATTGACCGCACACCGCAAAATCATATCGGTGGTTAGACATAGACGTGTCAGTTTACAAGATCGCACGTGCGAGATTTGGTTTCAAGACATCTAAAATATTCATAGGAAATCTAAGAAAACTGATGAAAATGCTATTGTACATAATATAAATACAATATATACAATAGAATAGATAATTGACGTTATGAAATTCTAACATAAAAATAGAAAACTCCAAACCCGAATGTTCACTGTCGTGTTCCATAATTCATAATATTATTTTCTCCAAAATTTTATTATACGGATATCACACTGTCTTGATAGACTAAAGATCAATTAGATGCTATGTTGACCCGCTGATGATAAAAGTGTCGAGGCCCTAAAAATAACCCACATAGAGTTTTTACTTTGTGTCACATGTGTCCCGCCCAATATGAACCGGTCCAGTATTTAAATCAACATTCCGCAGCGCATAACTGAATGCGCAAAGACTTCAAGAGCCACCATTTTTCTAGCACCCACGTGGGCCCATGACTTCATGCCGCTTGTAATCTGGAACGTTCCATTTGAAACTTGGTGTTCCGTGAATTTGCGTATCTGTAATATGAAATACTAGACCAGTCTTGCGGCTTCGGTTTTGATACGGTAGAATGAGTTATTGGGACATTCTGATGTGTTAAGGCGAAGTACGACTAAGTTACAGGCACATGACTTAACGTCCAAGCTTTAGAAGATTGACCAACAGAGAACTTCGTTTGCGTTAATTAGAACTGCTGTATTAGCTAACATAGGCGCCGGCAGCCAGGATAGAAAATACATTAAAAATACAGAAAAATAACATTGTTTTTTATATTATAAAGTAACTGTTTTAATAAAAACTGAAGAACTAAAAATATATAACACTGTTTTAAACTATCACGGTTGCTCACTAAAATTATGAAGATGATAAATGATGATGATGATGATGTTATATGTGATGTTTGTAAGTTAGTTGTTATAGTTGTGTTATGTTGTCTTCCCGTGAACATGGTGCATGTAACTGCGCCGAAATATCGGGAGCTCATTCCACAACCTTACCACGGTAAATATCCCGTTAATAATCATATAACTTTAAAAATATATATTTATCTACATTATATACATGTATTATTCAATAGTTTATACTAGGTAATATTATAATGTATAGATGCATAGTAATGCTCTCTGAAAGTAATCCTGGCGGCGCCCATGTTAGCTAATTACAACTATGAAGTCTTAAGACGTCAATTCTTGGAATTTGGATGCACAAAAATGTGGTTACCATAGATTCTTTCTTGTGAGAGCTTTACCCAAGTCCACTGCTGTACTTAGGCATCTGGCAGGGCCACTCCTAAAGGAATATGTCTACCAAAAAAATTTAAACTTATATTTAACAAACATCTATATATATATATAAATGAATCCCTATTTACCTTGGTCACGCCATAACTTGAGAACGACTTTCTTTTTTTAAAGTTTATTACTACTCTGTTGAAGCTTCTTACGGAAAGAACAATTAAGAAAAAGTTGGAAAATTTCAGAAATCTTAACGATGATTTTAATTCGCGGGTGAAACCGCGGGGTGCAGCTAGTAATAAATAAAAAAGACTAATATATATACCAATTTTAAGTAAGTCTGCATTTACGTTTTTTTAATCAAAAGTTGCTTTACAAAATTGTATACATGCTCAATAAAACTATTACACTGCCAACAATAAAACAAAAATAGACTGATCGCGTACGCAAACTAGCTGACATATAGTATATCTACCTCAAAAGCCTTTAAAGCAGTTTTAGACCCCTTAGTTAAAAATAATAGAACAAAACCTAATGTTATTTTGAAAGTTTTGTACTCTAACCCCTAAAACGTAATCGTATAATGTATAATTTACGTTGGTATAATTCAACATACAAGCAAAAATTCCTAATAGACATGATGACTAATGTTTAATTTATTACAAATAACCTGCTTAGCAATGAATATAACTAAATACATTACACATACTGAAAAAATAATTTAAATTGGCTGATAAATCTCTGAGATATGAATGTTTAAAGTTTTAGGTGGGGATAGAGAGGGGATGCTCTATCCCTTTCTCGCAAAGCGTGGGTTAGTATAGCATTTGTATGGCGGGCCTGAGGCGTGACGTCACGGCTCAGTATAGTGCGCTCTCTGTCAAGAATTAAATTAAAATGCTTATATCTCATTTATTTTTGAACTAATTATTATTTTGTTTGCGTTGATGTGTGCTCTATTTAAGATCAGGTTTTTTATTAGGTAATAAAAAAATTTAGTCATCATGCCTATTCCAGTAAAAAATTATCCTTATTAGCCCGCCAAAGTTACTTGTGCTAAATATTCAGGAATGCTAAGTAACGATAAACTGCAGATTCTAGAGCAAGTGAAATTATTTTTCTGTCACAGTCACTCCCGTCTCCAACTCAATGACGGTAACAGAGACAAATAAAATGTTGCCTGAAATAAGTTCCCTCTGCATTTTAGGACAGAACTTAGAGATATTTTAAGTGCCTAATAGACTAGTATTACTTCATTTTCTACAGCCTTATTTTCCAGCCGTTAATTGCAAAAAACGGTAAAAAAAAACTGCCACATAAATTTACACATAAATGCAAAACACTTGTTGTTACTACGTTTCTATTAATGATATGGTTTTGAATACATCCCATAACGCGAAAGACAGAATAATCTATTATAATATTTGAGTATGTAACCCACCACTGTAAATAGTTAAAATGTTGACGCCCAAATACTATCTCGATATCGACTTAATTAATTATCGGAGTAATATTTTTTATTAGAAAGGAAGAAAGTTAATTTATTCAACACACCATTGCACATTTTATATTGATTCGTTAAAGAAATGTATTGATTTGAAATCGAAATGTTGCGGTCTGACACCTGTGGGCTTACTCTTGACACTCGATTTCAATCGTAATTTGGGATTGGGATCGAAAACATGCCATTTGGTACTCTTCAATCGCGTCAAGAGTGCCGAAAGCGTCGAGTTGAGTCAATTTTATTTAGTTCCATAAAATTCTACCATTATCGGTTCCAATCGTGCGCTAGTTTAGAATTCATGAGTACCAAAATGGCATGTTTTCGATCCCAATACCAAATTCGATTGAAATCGAGTGTCAAGAGTAAGCCCACTGGACGCAAACCCTTGATTTAGTTAGTTCATCAAATATTTTGGCGCAACCATAATGTTTATCACCAAATAATAAAGATATCAAACAAAAATGAGAGTTGAAGATTGGGAATTAGTTTTAAGTATGTATATCATTCATAATTCATTAAATTACGATAGCTTCAATTGGCTATCTGTAATTCATACAGGGTGTAAAGGAAATGCTATGAAACAATTCAGTTATCTATATATATATTGAATGTTTATTGATTTCAAGGAATTGGTGATCAAAAGTTGATCAGGACATTATGAACTTGTTTTGTTTCATAATTGTTGCTTTTGCACTCTGGGGTTTTGCTAATTGACCAGTCGCAGCGGAGTCCGAAAGCATTAAAATGTGAACCTTATTGGCTTATTCCCAACGTCCGCACTGACGTCCTCAACAGTGGGCTCGTATTGGTGGGACGTTGGGAATTTAAATTATCAGCGTCGGCTGAATTTACCAGTATCGTTTTGTGTTGAGCAGAGATGAATTTCACTACGCAGTACCCAAATATTGCCATCGCGGTGAGCGCCAAAAAGCGCTGTCATTCAAAGTTTATTAAATTATGTTGTACGAATACGACACAAGGTCCACATTTCTGTTTTTATTTTATGTTCGTCGCGACTCTTGAGTCAATTGGCAGACTCCCGTATACATCTCAAGTCTCCATCAATAGTTCCTTTGTCATGTGTCATTTCGTCATTATAAAGTTAAAGAGATCAGTAAATGATGTTCGTTTAGGTAATATAAAGAATATTGTATAAATAATAATTTACCCAATAATTATTTGCTATCTCAAATAAGATTTTTTTGAATAAACATTTACATACGAGGTTATGAATATCCTGTTTTTATTTGCAATTTTATGATTGCCTACATTGATTTACAAACACTGGACGTTGGATCAAGTACAAAATTCACAAAAAAAGTGTTCTAACTTTCTCTATATATATATATATTTTTTTTTATGGCAAGTGCCTTTATTAACTAAACAAAATACAAGCTAAAACTAAAACTACAAATACAGTTAGACTGTACTGCCCATAGACCGTTGAAGGTGACCGTTCGTTAGATAGATAAGTTTTAGAAATGCCGAAAAATAATTCTTTGAAGCAAGCCGTAATTTAATCATTTTTGTATCAAAAAAGAAAGACGAACTTTAAAAATTGAAGGAAGCTGCTTGTGGGATAGATAATAATAATTAACTTTGGAAGTATAATGTTCACTTTGATAATCTGTCTCCTAGGCGTGGGACAAATTATAAAAATTTCTTACAATTCCAAAATTTGTAATCATTAAATCTATTCTAAGGAACATAATCTAGAGATTCTAAGGTTTACATTTCAATCTTTTTTGTCGATTAGCGTCCTGCCTAAGACAAATTATTTTGACCTCTTGGACAAAAAAAGTAGACTATGGTACATAATTGCTATTGCGCAAGAAGGCTTCATTCAAACGTGGGAGGCGTAACGACGGCCCTCTACGAAGCCAACGAACTCTATACATGTCCGTAAATCCATTCCGCCCCAAATAACATTGTAATTTCTTGCGATAAGACAACTAAATAAATATTTGCCTTTTTATGAAATACAAAGATAGATAGCATTGTTAGACTCGAAGTACTTGGGTACAGGGTTAGCTCGTTCTTGAAACCATGTTGAAACAGACGTTTTCTTTGAGATGACATCTAGCTAGATCGATTTTTCGCCTAAAACCCAAAAAAGCTTAGGTATTGTATATTTTATTTGTTGTTTCCGAATACGCGATCACAATCAAATACAGCCATTAATTAATAAACTAATTATTATATAGACCGGATTTTGTGCCTACTATGTATAAATTCTTGTAAGGTCTTTCTGTGGTGTTAATAAAGAGTTTTTGTATCGTAAGTATGATAGGTATCCTAAGTATACAATCGGCCTTACTTATAAACGTTACTAAGTTAAGCAATGCATAAAAATGCTCTGTCAACTTCTCGTTGACGAAAATTGTCACAAATGAAAACGAGACAGAGCAATTTTAAGCATTGCTTAACTTAAGTAACGTTTATAAGTAAGGTCAACTAATTCTACGCTTGCTTTCTAAGTATCATTAGTATCTGATAGTAATGTACACAATTAGAAAGCAAGTAATAAATATTTGGGTAAATGATCTGAGAACTGTTCACGGGTCGATATTTGTTGAGGCAGTTAGACGAGTGATCGCCACTAGGCGTTCAAAGGCAGTGACGTCTACGCTCTATGCTTTATCATAGCAAAGGCTACATTGTACCTCCGACTAGCGCGCGCTTTACACTTCAAAAATAGTGGCAGTGTCTTTAATTCCGTGACAGTGAAAAATGTTTTAAGTTGCTTAAAGTGCTAATAAAAGGGAAAAATGACAGTGACCGCGGGAAATGAGGAGCATGAGCCTCTTATAGCTACTTCTGTGGACAACCAGCGTGTAACTTACAGCAACACGCCGCCGGTAAGTGTTTGGACTAAATATTTGTTTAGTAGTAACGACGAACTCTCCGTGAATGTGTAGTTATTTGAACAGTAGTTTTCTCTGGTTCTTTGTAGTCAAAGATGAACTAAATTTGTGTTTATAATAGGGACTAAAACTTATTTTTAAGGTAGAGTTTTCTAAATTTTGCCATCATAAAGATTGTAGAGATGCATCTTTATTTTTTAAGTAATTTATAAGTAAATACAGTCGACCTCCATTCGTTCATGCGGCTTTTTGGGTCTTCTAACGTTTTCATTTTCATGCGATAAGAATGGTTGCCTGTCTAGGCAATAAAAAGGAAAAATAGGCTGGTTCTATGTAGTTAAAAATCCCAGTATAATTTTATGAAAATTACTGCTTAATTTATGTGGAATAGATGCCAAATTGCTACGAAAATATGAACCACATTTTGGGATCAAAATCTACCTCACCTAAGGATTCAAAAACTTGGCAATAGATCTTATCTAAACCACTTAAAATACGCGACCCACCAAATTCATAAGCATGGAAACGTCCGGCATAACTAAACTATCTGTTAAAAAATTGTTTCCAAGGCTATCGCAACATTTAATTTCTGTTGCCGAACCACCAAAATGGTGGAACAGGTTTTTTAATGCACCGGTTTTGTGGTAGGTAGGTTCATATTCTAATGATCTTAGATTTTTACATTCTTTGAATGTCGTCTTTTAGATATTGGTAAAATACGTTGCATAATAGTAGCTGCAGGTTTAATCTATACATCAGATGAGTAATTTTTCGAAAATATACTTTTTTATGAGTTTAAATCCACAGGTCGTGGAACTAATTTTGGACGTTGAAAAGTGGTCCAGCAGGTTTTAGAATGGTCGAAATAGATTCTTACAAAAAAGCTCTTGCGAAGGTTTTTTTTGTAGGGTGTAGAGGGAATTTGTCCGGGGTCATTGACCATTAATTAATTGAAAATGCTTTTATTATTTTTTATCCTACGAAGGAATGGAGGTCATGCGTTCGGGTGAGAAGTTGAGTGTAAGTGTGTATCATTTTTCTTACCATTTTTCTCCCAAATGGCTGGACTAATTTGAACGCGTTTTTTTTTCATCTAAAAGCATGTTATCTTCAGGATTATTACAGAATATATATAGATATACAGAATAATTAAAAACACAATATTAAATACAGTTTTTTGTTGTTTTTAATACAGTGTTTTAGAATAATTTTATATTTGAACTCTGTTTTAAAAAACTTTTCTTTTAATTTAAAAAGTAATTCAGGTGAAAAATAAATAAAACAAAACTGTAGGTAGATGTTTTATATGTTTAATCATTGGTATACACAGACTAGGTAAAGCTAAGTACTACGTAGCCAGTCTTTATTGGTACATCAGCATCAGTTTAATTCAAAGACACAGGCAAATAAATCAGAATAAAATGTAAGTGTGATCTTTGTAATGAGGATCCAGATTTATACATAGAATGGAAAATAAATAAAAATTAATGAAAAAAAATGTTTTTTTTTGTTTTTGTTTTTTTAATTTGAATTTTTTGAATGGATTTTTTTTCGCACGTAAATATCATACGAAATAAAATATTTTCTATTGATATGATAGAAAGCAAATTCGAATAGTTCAAACCGCTCGTTGCGAGTGATATGATTATTTCACAAATTCGAATATTGTTTGTCAGTCAGTCAGTCATTTCATATTTTCGTGCGAAATATCATACGAGCGATCCAAAAATTGCAATTCTGACCCTTTATGCTTCTTATGCCCATCTCAGTTTTGTGCAATCTAAAAGCCTATAATTATCAATTTAAAAAAACCGACCTTCTAAATTAGTAAATACGCGAGTGCATTTTCGTATCTAAGGATGACATATTTCTTCCAGTTATTTCAAAAATATAGGACCTATCTGAAAGAACCTATTTTTTATCGGTTTATTAAGTGACAGAGAAATGAGTAATTAAAAAAAATAGATCCGAATTGGGAACTCCCTTTTATGAAGTCGGTTAAAAGTAATAAAACAATGGCCAATCCAATTCATTACCGATGCCGCTAATTATTTTCTTTTCTAATGGCTCATTTTGTGGACAGTATACTTATATTGCCTTTTATTATGCTCTGCTTCAAATAATTTAAGTTATAAGGTTAAGCGTTATTTCATTAAGATCTGTATCTTCATGAAATTTTGCTCGGTTTTGGTACGGTATTCAAGTTATCGTCGAACAAATATACCTACATATAAAACACTGTTTTAAACTATCACGGTTGTTCACTAAAGTTATGTGATTATTAACGGGTAAATATCCGGCTAATAATTATTTAACTTTAGTAAATATACATATGTACAAACTTACAAATATCTATTCAAACGCCGATATCCGTAGACCCCGCTTCGCTCGGTCAATAATGAGTATGGACGGCAATATTGTCTCCCCGTGTCCCAGTCTAGACTAAGTACTTACTCGCAGGGTCTATCACCCGAGTTCTATTCAGCTAATTGTATTCAATTCACCATGATCGGCTGTATCCTGCCTTATCGACTTGCATGTGCCAACTATTCTTAGCTTTAATCTTGAAATATAAACAGCAGATGTGTACCTAAGTAGGCACTGGTACTTCTTTTCACCTAGATTCTGGACTATAGAAAAATAATATATCACAAAAAAATATACCCGTTCCCGGCCAAACGTATATTCTTCCGCATATTTTCTACATTTTTAATTTGACGAAGGAGGTCAAAAAAGGTCGAGAATTATAAAACCTCCTTAAAAAACCTGAAAGCTTCTTTAAAGAATTTGCGATGTTATTCTGAAGACAATGCCCTATATGTTATTATGAATTATCATCAGTGCTTTTTTATCTTTAAACATGTTAAAACTTTGCGAAATAAGAAAATGCGCCAATGTTCAATGGCTCCTTTAGAAGAAATACTTATTTGGGCAGCTAGTTTTTGTGTGACCAACTATTATGTTCTCTACACTAGACGCAAAACCTAAAATACTTCAATTGAATTTTAATAAGTATCAACTTAAAAATTAAAAAGTTGAACCGGTCGTACTGGAAGTAGAGTTAATTTGACTTCTACGGCTACTTTGCAAGTTTAAGATTCGCCACAAACAGAAAGAGTTGCTTCTATTGATATATATATATATATATATATATATATATATATATATATATATATATAATAATTATACATAAACATATTATTATTATTATTTCCCTTTATTTGTTATATTTCTCGGGTCTAGCCCGGACATTGGGTAGGCATTGGTGGGGCCGAAGCCAACACCAAGAGGCCCGTTGAATATAAAAATACAATTATAGAATATGTATAAAATGAAATATAAAACCATTGTACAGTATAGGATATTAAAATTCTGGGCTATTGAGGTGAACAACTTGTGGATGGGTTAACAGATCTATGGTATGAGGTACGGCACCTGCCAATAATGCCTCATTTCAAAATGCTAAGGCAGGTGATGACTTGCCACCCACTAAATGGGCCCCCCATAATGGCTGCCGCATATTTGCACCGGAGGGGCAACATTGGCGTGGGTGGCTTAGGGTGTAGAGAGGAGCTTAGGTTTTTAGCTCTTGCGGTTTCCACCCCCAGACGGCCGATTAAGGCAAGCCAGGGGTCAGGGTCTCTGGGGTTTTAGACCCATGGAATCGGGGTACGCGGTGTCGCCACTCACCGACGGCTTATTATTATTATTATTCATTGACTAGCATTAATTTAGCATTACTTGACCCCCGCTTGACACTGATTGTATCCTTTGATATAAGTTTTTAAAGCAATGTCGAATACAATGTATTTTCTTTCTTTCTTTCATCAACCACTGAAAAGAGAAAGGATTTTTACGGACATCATAGGAGATACTTTTAATTCCTAAAAATGCGGAATAACTTTAAAATGGCAGCTATAAACTTGAAGTACATAATACGCAGTAGATTATGCTATAGTCAAAATATTTATGCGAAAAAGGCCTTTAATATATTAATGATAATTAAAATCTGAACACTCGGTGACTTGATGAATAAAAAATACGCATTAGGCCATTGGTGTAGATAGATAATTATGAAGTAGGCAGATTTTTTCCGCATCTGAAATCCAGTTTTTGACTCGCATACCTACATTTTAAATAGAGTCAGTGACTGCAAATTTATTTCATTTTAAATACTGACCTTAGTCACAAATTTATTGACTGACTAGATATTGTATAATCACGTGTTAATAATAAGGTACCCAGCAAATGTGAAACTAAAGTAATATGTATAACCAAAACTTCATTACAAAAAAAAGTACAATACTAAGTTTAAAAAAAAAAGATTTGAAACTCGTCTAAGACCCGTCCGCAAGATTACTATGTTCATGTAGTTTTTAATCAAAATCTAATTTTGTATAGGAATTTTTAATTATGCACAGCTTAAAAAACAGAAAATTAACGAAAACTTAAATATAATTGTAACTAAAAACTAAAACTTAAAATAACTAAATATAAACTAAAATACCACTTGTGGAGGGAAAGGTTCCCAGAATTCTGGCGGCATTACCACGTTGAATGGAAATGCTCAATTTCTAGGCGAAATAGAAGCCAGCATTCTGGACACCCGACGCCTCCACCAATCGCCTGGCAAAATCTAATTTTTATCTATAATTGGAGGAATACATTTTTTACTAGGTTGCCTTTCAAAATGTGGCCGCTAGTATTTTTAATTTTAATGATATTATTTGATATTTTTGTCAAAAAATAATTTACTGGTTTTTCGAATAAATTATATACCACTTCCCAGCAATATATATGTAAAGACAATATTTATGTAAAGAGCTTGAAAAAGTTTGGTTGCCGTTATGCACTTGGCCGTAACCTCTCCACATACTTTGTTATAGTTAGACGTTAATGACGTATATTATGTTATAATTTATATATTTTTTTCCGTGCATGATGTAATACGGTTGCCTATGTAGAAGCAAATAAGAGTAGCTTACTGTTAAAGATAGATTAGAGCGAAAGAGAGTTAGCGCATTCATCCTTCCTTAGACAAGGATGGAAATTGCCAGCTGTCCGTTAGTGTCAATGAAATTTTTATATGGAACAGCAGATTTTTTTCCGCGATATCTGGGTCTAGTTGCCTGGGATCTGGGTTGGTCTCATAGTTTCGCACAAAGGTGAGGTTCTTTGGTTTCGCACTCTGCGTTCGCTTAGTCCGGTCAAGCTATAGAGGCCGTAAGGCCAACAGCCAAGGGCGTCGCCAAGGAGGGGCAGCTGCCCGTCCGAATAGAAAAAAAAAAATTTTTGCCAACTGCAAAGAAACCAAAGTCCTATTCTTATAACAATCGCCACAGAGGCAAACTCGCGCTACAAGCTGTAAAACTTTATGCTCTTGACTATCTACAGTTCATATGTTTCTCATCCTTCATAATATTTACTTGCTCCGCCTGGGCCATGGGCTGGCGACGTCCTTGCCAACAGCGTAAGTCAATGTCAAAAAAAGGTCCCATAGTTCAAGTCGTTCCTAACGATAAGTAGGTATAATGATATCCCCGAATATCTATTTCCAATGTATAATGTAGGCAAAAATCTAGCCAGTCACCCAGTAGACAGATTAAACATTTATCCGGAGTAAATTAATCCAATAATAACAGAAACGGCGCCGTTTGGGCAGTAATAAGGGCGTCACCACGTGGACACCACGCTTCGTAACTCGACACCTGTGGCTGTCAACCCGGATATTATACGATCGGAAGGAATTAGGACTGATCGTCCGATGACCCCTTAAGTCCGGTAATTAACACCAAATTTTTCGATAGGTTTCCTCTTTCTTCAATCGAGCGATTTAGACGGTAGACTGACGGGCAAATGGATAAGGGCTGGTTTACCACCAGATATGTGCTATGCAGCTAAGCTATGAACGATGTAAAGCTAAGTACGAAACTACGTGTCCGTTTCCACAAATGCTAAGAGGTATAGCGGACCGGATGAGATGTGCTATGAAGATACGCTGCGTGAGTTAGCTGTGCTATGAATATGTGCGACTTGAGCTAATAAATGCACACTTGCGCTAACTACAGAGTAAACTACTTATATAGCGACACTCGATAAACTCCCTAAAACGTCGAAATTGCTTGTCTTTGGTTGGTTTACCTTATTGTCCATACAAATGATACACTCTACATAGCATTTCACCCATCTAAATAACCACAGCAATAATTATCATTATTAAGCAATAAACAGTACTTTCTAACACCTCTTATTAAAAATGTAATACTGGAGCAGCAAAAAACGTCAGGCGAAGATAAGACTGTATATTATTATACGCAATAGGCGTTATTTGTATAATATTATTATTTGTATCAATATTAATAATATAAGTATAATATTGTTATTTGTATCAATATTAATCTATACTAATATTATAATGAGGAAATATGTGATTGTTTGTTTGTTTGTTTGCATTGAATAGACTCCGAAACTACTGAACCGATTTGAAAAGTTCTTTCACTGTTGGGTAGCTACACCAGCTACACTATCCCCGAGTGACATAGGCTATATGTAATTTAAAAAAAATTGGGATCCTTACTAAAACTCCAATAATGTAACCCAAGGCGTAAAAAAATAAGACACACCCGTGCGAAGCCGGGATTTGTTGCTAGTGTTTGTATAAAATATTAATTTTCGAACACGATAGCTTATGTCCTATGAAAGTCCATAATACGGAATAGCCAGCCAATAACCAAGCAGAAAACGGTTCAAGTGTCACGTGACCGCTGACTGGCTGGTATTATGTGTTCATAATACGAAATTCATTGTGAGAGTCGCGGGCGCAGTTGATGCAAAAGGCAGGCTGTCGTTCAGTCTGGAGGTTATAGGGGGAGGCCTATGTTCAGCAGTGGGCGTCTTCTGGCTGATGATGATGATGAATACGAAATTACAAGGCAGTTTAATTTAAGCCGTAAACTGTCTACAAACAAGAGTTCATAATACGCGCCTAGCTCCCATCCGTAGATCACATCCTTAGCTTAGCACGCATCCCTCTATATAACAAACCGGTTCTAGGTCAACGGGAAGTATAGGTTTTGATTCCTCTGTGAAATCGCAAAATATGCGACATAAACGTTCATATCTTTTGATTGCGTTGACTTACAACTTTTATTTTTTTACAGCCTAAAGAAACCGTAGACCCAAGTATTTAATATAAATTTCAACTTTATAACTTTACGCGTTCTTGAGAAAAAGGGTCTTGACAGACGGACAGGCAGACGGACAACGAAGTGATCCTATGAGGGTTCCGTTTTTTCGTATTGAGGTACGGAACCCTAAAAATATAGCTCCGTTGAAACCATTTCCACAGTGCTAAGCCAAAGATAATATTAAGACATTTTTTTTTTTAAAGACATTTGCACAGACGGTCCTCTGACCCCAAACTAAGCAAAGCTTGTGATATGGCTGCCAGAGACTGATATACATACATATATAGTTTTAAATACATACTTAAATAAATATTAACAACCAGATATAGAACAAACACAAATGTTTATCACATAAATATTTGTCCTAGATGGGAATCGAACCCACGCCCCCAAGCTCAGAAGGTAGGTTCACTACCAACTGGACCAACGGGCTATCAAACGTCATTGTGCTAAGTTAAGCTATGGAAACGGACGTATACACAGCGTAGCACATCCCTGGTGGAAAAGCAGCTTAAAGATTCGTTGACTCGTTGACTCTCTCTGGGCCACAAGGATAATGAGGTTAAATCGTCATTGCTTCATTTCATGTCGTTTTTTTTTTTGCGTTATTGTCATTGTCTGGACTGTGTTGATTTGGACTATTTTCATATGGCCTGATAAGCAGAGCTTAGTAAATTTGCTCAGGCCGTTGCATTCATATAACATCAACACTTGTCTTACTCTACACTGCATTTATCGAGTTTTTGTTTTTAACGGTTTTTGTTTACTTATTTTTAAAGTTTTGGCTCAAGACTTATTTTCTATTTATCACATGGAAATGGATTAAGCCAGTGTCACGTATCACAGAATAGGCATGATGACTATTTTTTATAAACTCAAAAAAGCTGATCATAATTAGAGCACATCAACAAAACCAAAATTAAATAATTTGTCAGTTAATCCGCCGTAACTTTACATATTCTGTGAAAATTTCAACTGGCTATCTAATTACAATTCGAAAGATACAACCGTGGACAGATGGACAGACGGGCGGACATACAGACAGTATTGGCTTAGTAATATGGTCCCGCTTTCATCATTTGGGTACGGAACCCTAAAAGGATGAAATAATCGGAGAAATCAAAATTGTCCACGTGCGCCGGTAAACTTGTAACCCGACACTATAAGACGGTTAAGAAACCATAAGTATCTGAGGTTGAGGTTTCCAGTAATGCCATCCAATAAACGCATTTGTATCTCACGTTTCTCCTTTAATTATATTTAAAATCAGTTTTTTTTCGCGTATAAATCCACCACCACGCATCTGTTGGTAAGTGACGATGTAGTCGAAGATGAAGCACGCAGACTTAGAAAATAACTATTCACTCTGGCCTTGAAACGGCTCAGATTATATCTCTCAGGAAACAAGGAAGCCGGCAGATTGTTCCAGTCCGTACGGACTAGAAACGTAGAATAGAAACGTTTGGTATGTATGTATTCAAGGAAAATCCACAATGTATGCGATTTCCTACTTGTCCTGTAGTAGAAAAGGAATGGTAGGATAAGATCATGTAGCTCCGATGCAGATTATCCGAAATGAATCCTGTAGAAAATATAACAAGTAACAGCTCCTTTAGATCTAAGATTTGCACAATTTCTATAGTAAAGCATACATCCGGTCTTTCAAAATATACTTGCCTGTAGTGCAATCAAATCAAATCAAATAATTTATTTGTCGTTTGGCATCTTCTCGGTGTTATCTTTCATGTAGCTTAAAACAAAGGCGCTCTAGGTATAGGTGGGTAGGTCTGTTTTTATTTCAGTAGAGCGTAAATTTAACTTTCCTCAGTGCAAGTAGCATAGGTAAAAAAACAAGTCTCCACTTTATTAAGATGAATTAATTTTAATAGCCGAAAAATATAACGCAAACATCTTCTTAATATAATAAGCTCTAGTTAAGATTTGTTTAAATTTAAAGTATTTCTTTAACCATTATAAATATTGTATTTTTGCCACAAATAAATGATGTCCATGTCTGTCTTAAAAATTTCAGGAAAACCGGTCTCCAAACGATTCGCCCCGAATTAGCGGCGGAGAAGTTACTCTCTCCATCCCGCAGCGCACCAACTATGGCGCCATCGGAGGCGTCGAGAAGGTCACCTACTCCTGGGCTGATATCAACGCCTTCGCCACCGAGAACAGGTCCCGTAGAGGCGCCAAGTTCTGGAAGTTTTGGAAATCATCCTCTGATGGCATGTTTCAGCAGAGGAAGCAACTGCTTAGAAATGGTGAGACCTCGTACCTTCAAACTAAGGCTGGATTATTTTTCTAAGTAATGCAGCGATTTGCACCACAATGTGTTCGCACCACGGTGTGAATCGCTGAAGCGCTCTAAATGATTGGAGTCTTTCGCACTGCTGTGTGAATCAACCACTTCTTTCTTTTTTCTTGGGTTCATGCGGACCACTGTGCGAACCACTCACAGATTTTTTAATACTGGGTGCACCACCGTGTCAATTGCCGAGTATACCAGGATACCAGAAATACTGAATGGGTAAGAAAAATGCGAGGTAGGAATTTAGGTGTAGACTTTGAACTGGTCATCACAGCGAATTTCGTCTTCAGGGCGGTTGTTTGTATAATGAACACTCGCCTTTCTGTATATCCGTTTCCCCAGAAATCTATCGTCTACCAACGCGGCAGGCTTCAGGCCTCGCAGTATGCTAGGAACATAGCCTGCTGGCCAACGTCAATAGTTGAGCTTTTAAACTATTGTTAAATGTTATCTTAATTTTATTGTCATCTTCCTCCTGCGCAGTAAAATCGAACCTGCCTAAAGTATGTCGAATATGCCTAAAGTATGTCGAATATGTGGACTAATAAAATAAGTAGGAATTACACTGCTGGTTAGATTTCTTAAAATTCATGTAAAATCATATCTTTCTTCTCTATACCCTCATAAGTACTTAAACTCGAGCGTTGCGCTTGCGCAGTCTGTCGGTACCGACTCAATTACCTTCTATTGAGTATCCCTTCGCTGTTTTCCGGTCAGCAGAGCAGCGGCTCAAAAAGGTGTTGACATTAATATCGATTTAGGGCACCTTATTCGTCTCTCAGGCGCGGATACAGAGGGTGGCAATGGGTGCAAAACGTCCTTGTGTATACGTAATGAAATTGAGTGAAATTGGTAGGTAGTGCTTAATCTACATTCATCATCATCGTCAGCACCAGCCTGAAGACGTCCACTGCTGAACATAGGCCCCTCCTTTAACCTCCACACTAAATGACAGCCACAATGTACATTACCTAACACACATGAGTTAAATTGTAATGTACCTATTTATATCTTCTAGCCTGACCCCAACCGTCTCCGTTCAATTTATGTGAAGTCCTCAAAAATATATCTTATTCTTATTCGAGATGGGGGCGATAAGTCCTGTACTGACGTCCCGCTTGGGGCGTATTGTGCAATTCCCCCTACCAGCACCTACCCGAGCCAACCCAACTCCTTGAAATATCGGAGTGAGGCTCTGGTGCGCTGGCACAGTTGCTCCAGTGGCGTAGATGGCAGTATAAACGATGATGATGGTCATCATCATCATCATCATCATTATTTACACAAAATTATATAGTTGATAGTATCTTTTCTCGGATAAGATGGTATATGGAATTGACCAAAAATAAAAAAAAATCGACTTCTTTCTTCAAGCAAACGAACATTCATGAATTATATTAAAACCTGAAACTACATAAAATTAATAAAGACAAAAAAATTAGTTGGAAGGGAAAGTAACCAGAATGCTGGCGGAATTGCCACGTTGAATGGCAATGCTTAATTTTTGGCTAAAGTAGGCGCCAGCATACTGGCCACCAGTCGCCTCCACCAAACTTTTGGCCAGGTGCATATAGTTACAGAAAATTTAGCATATTTCTTCTTATTCTTCTAGTAAATGGTGCAGCTTACCCTGGCGAGCTGCTGGCCCTGATGGGCTCATCAGGCGCGGGGAAGACTACCCTCCTCAACACCTTGACCTTCCGTAATCCAAATGGCGTGGTGTCCAGTGGCACACGGGCCCTGAATGGACAGCCAGCTACGCCTGAAGCAATGATGGCACTCTCGGCTTACGTCCAACAACAAGACTTATTCATAGGCACTCTCACTGTTAGAGAGCATCTAGTGTTTCAGGTAAGGAAATACGATACCTACTAGCAGCGTCTTGTGGAATCTGCCGCAATTTTATTAGTACCTAACAGACTGTGTCTATATTTGTATTGTATCTCGTTGACCAGAATTCGCTTTTATTTTAAAAGACAGCCACTTATAGGTCACCTGCTCTTCATTTGTTTTATCTCACATCTTGTATTTGTGATGACGTAGCTACTACCATAAGCGACCAACCCTAAATTTACACAAATACATCGACATTCCCATGTATCAGTAATTATATACAAGCATACATGACTACAATACCCGCCTTTTGGATTTGCTGTTGTCGGGTAAAAAAGTATTATGACTCAGGACAACATTTATTTCTTTCATAATGTAGTAATGCACAAATGGAGGTCTTAATAATAAGACCATGATGATGATGAGAGGTCTTTTCTACCAGCCATCCACCATGTTGGAAAGAAAGGTTTATGCTCGTTTCAATTCTACAACAATTATGACGTGGTTGTGGAATAACTCTCGTCTACTTTCAAGGTTGATTGAAATTTCCAATTGTACTGACTAATGTTAACCCTCAACAGGCTTTGGTGCGAATGGATCGACACATTCCATATGCGCAGCGCATGAAACGAGTCAACGAAGTCATACAAGAAGTAAGTTCTTTGCACTAGTTTTCATTCTAAATTCTCTCTCTATCATCACTCCATGGCTTGGCTAGAGTACGTATCAAATGAATTAGTCTTATTCTACTGAAGATAATCGCTTAAAATTCTAACCTCTTACATTTTCAGTTGACCCTGTCCAAATGCCAGAACACAGTGATCGGCATCCCGGGCCGATTGAAGGGCATATCCGGGGGAGAAATGAAGCGGCTTGCGTTCGCCAGCGAGGTGCTCACCGACCCTCCGCTCATGTTCTGCGACGAGCCCACATCTGGACTTGATTCCTTCATGGCGCAGAATGTTATACAGGTACTTAGTCATTGATATGCTGTTCTTCTTTTCACACTGTAATTGGCAAGAAATTGACACGCTAGTCTCTGTGACATGTGGCCAGATGTGAGCAAGATGTCTCATTTTGTTGGTTATCCAGTTACCCAATAAAACTCTTGGATGGACTTAAAACTTCATAATGTTAACGTCTCTTTTCGGGTGTATCATGCCCCAGTAAAATTTAGGCTGTTCGTTATCAAGTATGAGCATTTTCTAAGACGGTATCTTGACTCTTGTTCTAATATTCCTTGGTTCAAAAAAAGTGTTTATCAAACGTTTTTGCAGGTGCTGAAAAGTCTAGCGCAGAAGGGCAAGACTGTGATCTGCACCATTCACCAGCCATCATCGGAACTGTACGCCATGTTTGATAAACTACTTATCATGGCAGAGGGACGCGTCGCTTTCATCGGTGCGCCGGACCAGGCTACGGAATTCTTTAAAGAGTACGTATAATCGCCATCATCAGCTCACATCAGGCTTTGGGAGAGGTTTGGGCTTGCTCTTGCCCTTGGGCCTCTCCCAAGGTAGCCCGACATTAGGTTGTACCTGCACTTTCAGTTAGTGTAGAGCATGCAATGCGACAAGGTTTAAAAAAACCACCTAAGTAATGCAACAGACGATCCGGTCAGTCTTCGGATGGGTGACAGTGTGGAATTTACAACTTACCTTGCCCTACCTTGGGTGAGAAAACTCGTTAAATTGTAGGTTCTGATTGTTTGCCTTATAAATACAACCGTCTAGCCATGCCAGAGACTTCCGGGCAGCATAAATATTCTAACACCAGGGCTAGCCACTCGCTCTAAGTACATGAACTCACAGCGTGTGTCGGTGTTGCAGAGCATCCTACAACAGTAGGATACGCGATGCAAACTTGATGAAAATTAACACTTTATTATCAGTTGAGTTGTCAGAGTGTCGTCAGTATCATTATCATTGCCAACTACCTGATGGTTAAGAAGGAACTGTTGATTGTAGAGTTGTGCATTATTCATTCTACTTGTTCGAACCATATTCTTACACCATGTCCATATCCACTAACTGAAGTATGAGGTGGTACACAAGTTTTAACGCACATCCTGAACCGAATCAAACTCTAAATTATTTTAATTATCTCTTACCAGCCTTGGCGCAGCATGTCCGCCAAACTACAACCCAGCAGACCATTTCATCCAGCTCTTAGCAGGAGTACCGGGCCGTGAAGAGGCAACCAGACACACCATCGATACAGTGTGCAATGCATTCGCCAAGTCAGAGATGGGTTGCAAGATCGCGGCTGAGGCGGAAAATGCCCTTTACCACCAGGTGAGGAATGCCAAAGCTAGGTACTGCTCTTATATGAGAACTAGTATTAATGAACTTGTTTAGGCTCCATCACCAGCCTAAAATGCAACTATTATAAGTACAACCCAGTCGAGAACTTTTGTATAAAGTTCATACAAAAATAAATTCCAGGTTAGAACATGATGATGATAATGTTTGATTTCCATGAAAGAAAATGGTCATGGAAATCACTGGTCTCTGAACTGGCTATAGGTTCAAAAACGCAAAGTTCGATCTAATCAGTCCTGGAACGAGTGGCACTTACAAGTAATCAGATAAAGCTAGTTACGTAGAATGTTTTTTTTTATTTGTATACGAAGCTAGTTACTTAGCAGGTTTAATATATAATAGGTGTTGAGTTTTTCATATTAATTTGAGTATGAAACAATTATTATGAACAACAATTTTTCATATTTTCAATATGAATTTGAGTGAATTGTATTTTGTTTTGACGAGACATGGCGTGCACCACATGGGTATTATTGCTATTAGGCAATGGCATTTAGGAGTGTTCGTTATTTGAATAAATTATCTTATCTTATCTTTGTAGGAGGCCAAAGGGAACACAATAAACTGTAAGGTCTTAGTGTTCCAGAACAACGTCACATTTGGGAGTCTTCTGAGCTTTTGGAGGGCTACAAATCTGACTTAGCAATCATCATATCTCTTTGTTATCGTTAGGCGGAGTCAGTTCTCCTTATTTCAGGTAAATAAGGAGAGCTGACCAGCGCTTGTTTTTGCGTGTTTTGTGTTAGCGTCACTATTGAATTCACTAATGAATTGATTTGTTAACAGCGCAAGATATCCACTGGCTGGGCAGACGCAGCATGGACGGGTGACGCAGCCAGCCGCGCTAAGCGTTCTCCCTACAAGGCGTCGTGGTGTGCGCAGTTCCGAGCCGTGCTCTGGCGGTCCTGGCTCTCCGTCACAAAGGAACCTATGCTCATCAAAGTGCGCTTTCTACAAACAATTGTGAGTGAGAATTACAGCTACCTGATACAACACGTTAGAAAGGATAAAGGTATTTTCGTTGTGTAATAATTAATGTTGTATTGTATCAAATTCTACAGGGTTACGCGGAAAGGGTGTACTTAGCCGAAAGGGATCTTTTATACTCATTATTATGAACAACTATTACTACGAGACAAACACTGAAATGTCAAAACAAAAACAGCTGTTCCATACATTTTGTCGAATATTGATAACAGTTTTCTATGAAACATTTGATATTAGTTTCACTATTTTAGAATTGCGGGATCTATGGGAATAGTAAAAGTTGTCATAATGTTGGGTACTATGGATCCCTTTCGGCTTAGTTACACCATTTCCGCGTAACCCAGTATGTTCGTTTTGAATTTAGAGATTGAAAGTATGGAATTCGATATGCTTTGTTTTTACTATCGGAAATTTTATTTATTTAATTACAAAGGTATATCAAACAAATATAATATAAAAACTTTCATTATTACTTATTACTAATTATCACTAATATAATCAAATATAAAAAACAAGATGTTGTCTTTATTAACTAAACAAAATACAAGCTAAAACTAAAACTACAAATACAGTTAGACTGCCCGTAGACCCGATAGACCGATAGACCGTTGAAGGTCTAAAGACAATCCAAATGCTCAAGCCTACTACCAGTTGGCAGCGTACCCAGATGTTGTCGGTGTGGTAAAGTACCAAGAACGCTGGCTGCATTCCCGCGTTGAATTGCCAAAGAAATTTTCTGCGCGAGGAATGACCCAGCTCTTTTATCACCAGCGGCGTCGATTAATTGTGGAAATTGTGGGAATTAATTTACGCACGTAAATTTATATTTACTTCGCCCACTGATGATAATCTCCCACCACCAGATGGTATCGGTCCTGATCGGCGTGATATACTTCGGACAGAACCTCGACCAGGACGGAGTGATGAACATCAACGGAGCTATCTTCATGTTCCTCACCAACATGACCTTCCAAAACATATTTGCTGTTATCAATGTGAGTACACAAAAATCGGTATCTACCAAAGCACAGCTGAGTGGTGCTGGAAACACTCTACTTGAAAACGGCTGTACATGTGGAGGTGCTGAGACCCCGAATTAAGACATAGGCTACTTTTATCCTGTAAAATAATATTTTCCTGAAGGTTAACAAGTAAAACCAAAGGTAGGTTGGTGCTGTTAGTAATGCTTAATTACTGACTCCCCGCGCAACGATTCGAAGTATGTCTTGGCTGCCGACACCAGAACGCCATCGATCTCAGTCTTGCGCAGTCTCTCGACAGTCGGCGACTTGGAGCTTAGAGCAAGTCTCTACGGCATGTTTTAATCATCGGCAGTTTTGGCTGCTGGTAATAAATTTAGTTTAGTCTGACTAACAATTTTGCAGCCTACTTATTAATAATTAGTCTACCGACTATCACCGCTAGTCAAACTTCATAGAACTTCTAGTCTACGGGGTGTAAAGGGAACACTCTCGAAGCCAAAAGAAGGTAATTGTACTCATCATTATGAACAACTTTAACTATGGGACCAGCCTGAAATCGCGAAAAAAATATCAGCTGTTCTATAGAAAACGGTCATTGACACTCGACAAAATGTATGGAACAGCTGATTTTTTTTCGCGATTTCAGCGTTGGTCCCATAGTAAAAGTTGTTCATAATGATGAGTACAATTACCTTCTTTTGGCTTCGAGAGTTGTTCCCCTTACACCATGTATAGTATGTCTAGAGTATATTATTTTCTTCCCAGGTATTTTGTTCGGAGCTGCCAATCTTCATTCGAGAGCATCATTCAGGGATGTACCGAGCTGACGTATACTTCTTATCGAAGACTCTGGCTGAAGCACCCGTGTTCGCGACGATACCGCTCGTGTTTACGACGGTAGCTTACTACATGATAGGCTTGAATCCAAATCCGACGAGATTTTTCATAGCGTCGGGTTTGGCTGCGCTGATCACCAATGTGGCTACTTCGTTTGGTAAGTTATTTCATACGAAACCTCATATTTTATGCCATAGACCATTTTATATAAGCATCCACTCCTGCATCTTCTTCTTCTTCAGGTGCCTCTCTACCACTGTAGGTTGGCCATCAGCTCAGCAAACTTCTCTCTATCTTGTGGCAAGAGAAATAGTTATTTGACGCTGGCTGTTGCTTCAATCCTGGATGTTGGGCAACCGCGACTTTTTTTTTCTACTAGCGCGTCGATTGCATTCAACTTTTCCAATGATAACTAATTGTAGAAGTTGGTATTTTTCAAGTCGCCAAACGTGGCCAAGATACCTAATATTTCTTTTCTTGCCAACACCGCTGGAGAACTCATGACGTTGGGGACTGTCTGTGTCCAGCTAATAGTATCCATTATCATTATTATCAGTCTGTCATGCTCCTACTGCTGGGACATAGGCATTATCTTAGGCAGAGAGGATGGGCCCTAATCCACCATGCTGGCCCAGTGCATGTTGGTGTACACTGACTAGGTAAAGCTATTGGTGATTGTCATACGTCTTTGAACTTTTGAGGTTTACAACCGGTTTCTTCTCGATGTGTGAAGGAAACTTCACCGTTTTTTGAACGATGACATCGAAACTGTACATAATATTTTTAAATACTAAATAAGTCATTGGTGCAGAGCCGACGATCGAATCGGGTGCTGTCAGATTGTAAAGTGCACATGCTACCACTCGGCCACCATCGTATACGCATAACCCTCCTAAATTACTTCTAATATTCCGCATTTCCCCGGAGTAATAAGGCTTTATTCAGTGTAGAGTTTGGTACATACTACATCTACACAGGTATATACGAGTATATCGGAATGTAGTCGTTACGAGGGAAAGTAATCTCGTTGGGAGTATAAAATATCTAAGCTTAAAGTCCATCATTAAATAGGTGTTACTCTGACATCGGATTATATATGAATTTAATCGCAACGCTTCGAAATGTTGCGTAACAATTCAAGTATTGAAACACATTAACACAATGAAAACAAACCTTTAATGACTGTCTTTTTTACCTGAATTCCTGTGTTCTACCTAACTACACAAATAATATGAATATAATGGACATCGTCCATGCTATCTAATTTACTAATCATTAAAAATATAGCAAAACAAAACCATATTTTTAATGACTTAAGCGATAATAACTTTTTTATAGTATTTATTTATTGCTGCGGTAATTACAAGAAAGTAGGTAGATAGAAAGATTACTGGAAAATAGTATAGTTAAATAAATTATAAGCAGATTCGATGCTAACGCTCAACAACAGTGAGGAAAAACATCGTGATGAAGCCGTTGTGTCCAAGAATCTCAAAAGTACAAAGACTATGACATTCACCAAGATCATAGACAAAAGTAATATGGTTGCCAACATGCACTGGGCCAGCATGGTGGATTGTGGCGTATCCTCTCTCTGAGAGAAGACCTGTGGCCCAGCAGTGAGAGAACATGAAAATCTGATTATGATAATGATAAGTTTAGTTATTTAAACTACAAAATGTATTTTATTTAATATTTTGCCTATAAAGTAGGGCTTTGGAAAGGTACGTATATAATTATGAGTCGAGATAACTCCGACAGAGTACTGTTATTGAGTTATCTTATCTTATTTTCTCTTTAATTACAAAAAAATACATAACGTTCGATATTTTTTCGGTATCAATTTACTGTGGCGATATAAAGGCTAATTAATGTATTTCACAGTGTTCTAATTGGACTTACTCACAAACCGGAACACATTTCCCTTTAAACCTTGCGAACTTTTAACCGACTGTCCAAGAAGGAGGGTAATGTTTTGGGTTGTATGAAAGCATGTAAGTATGTTTCTGGGTTCCTGTAGTACCTCCTGTAGCCTAAACGGCTTGACCGATTTTGACGAATGAGGTGACATTGGATTCCTTTACGAAACGGAACGGTGATTTCACGAACCGGTACTGCGTTCCGGTGCATTCCGGTCCATTTCGACATGTCGGTTCGGTCCATGTCGTGTTTGACAAAATGTTCATATATTGATGAGTATTATGACCTCCTTTCGGCTTAGTTTCACCGTTCCTTGTTACCCCGTATAGATAGATAGATAGATAACTCTTAATTGTTCACACCAGAAATATTATACATAAGACAAAAACAACGTAAAACTAGTGTAACAATTGGCGGCCTTGTAGCTATAAGCGATCTACTCCAGGCAACCGTATATCGCCGGGCGGGGAGAAATTACTATAATATAAATAAATAAATAAATATTCGGGACATTTTTGCACACACGGTCATCTGACCCCAAACTAAGCAAAGCTTGTGATATGGCTGCCAGAGACTGATATATATACATATATAGGTTTAAATACATACTTAAATAGATATTAACACCCAGATATAGAACAAACATAAATGTCAAAATATAAAATAACGAAGTCTGAAGATACCTCAAAACGCGTGTGTGACTAATGTGCGAAGACAAAAAGAGCTATATCTCCTGTCGCTGACAGCCGCTCTGTTTTTTTTAAACAATTACGATACAACCGGTTTTAGGCCTCGGCCGTAGGCGTCTTCAAGCGTATGAATAAACATAACAAATCATTAATTTGCTGGGAGTAATTTGCATTTTTTTCATTTTGGAAAATAACAGGTTCATAAAGCAACGATAGGTCTCGACGATAATCACGCCTCTCAACATATGGTTTCCTAAACTTTGATTTCCTTACTCGTAGAAAATTATCCTTTAAAACACCGTAGTAAATTGATGCCGAAATAAAAACTAATCTTTGTTGTTTATTATGAAATCGCGATTATTGTATGCAGATATTGACCCATAGTAACAGCCCATGTAAAAGTTAGATCCATACCTAGTCCATGGTAAAGGTTAGATTTTAAGAAAGTTCCGAATTAATGGGCAAATGGACATTGAAAGCTCATAAGAAAATCTTCATATTATTTATATGCTTAAGACTTCCAAAAGTTTTTGTCTCGTCTAAAATAGGAAAGTGTTCCAATAATCACAGCCTACATACATACCTACGAATTACAATTCAGATGCCTACTTATTGAATCTCAGCCATAGGTCTTTATTTAGGTAGAAACCGCGAGTAGGTACGTCAAGTTATGAAAACCCAGTGTGCCGCATTTTTTTGTCTATTGTAATATAGGCACAGTTATGAACAACCTGTACTATGAGACTAACCCTGAAATCGTGAAAAAATATTAGTTGTTCTATAGAAGTATGTAATTTACGCTCGACGAAATGTATGCAACAAGTAGTGTAGTTTGACGCGCAATAACGACTATTAATGTCATTTCTTATTATGGGCGGGATTTACCATCGTCCATTAATATGGTTGCTTTTTGTGGATGGAAATTTGACAATCGGTTCACATTTTAGTGCAGTTTTATTGGTGGCCTTGCTTTCACCCGCGTGGATTTCCCTTAGGAAACGTAATTTTCGGGATAAAAGATTCCAATGGCACTCTCCGACCTATTTATAAAATCAATTAGTAAAGAATGTTGGATCTATGATTTTGAAGATCTTTGGGTTCCTAGTAAAAAAAACTACATACTCCTTGACACAGAAGGCTATGATTATTATAATGAAGGGTCACAAAATGTTTTCTCTACTTACATCATACTATACTATCATACCAATATTATAAATGCAAAAGTTTGTTGGTTTGTTTGTTCCTCTTTCACGCAGCAACAGAGCAACGGATTGACCAGATTTTTGCATGGGTATACTTCAAGGGCTGGAGAGTGACTTTTCATCATCATCATTGCCATTTTTCATCACTACGCGGGTGAAACCGCGGGGCTCAGCTAGTAATCCATAAAAAACAAGGCCCGGTAACAACTGGTTTAGTAACATTTTTGGGCCGTTTAATTAGCTCTGGTTTTATGACATTACAAAACCGATAACGTAAAAATGCTAATGATTTATGTAATCACATGAAAGGTATAGTTTGAGATGAAATCTAAAGTAAAGAGTAGGCTCAAAAACATACAAATGCCAATTGGATGGCTGTGCGTTTTGTCCATACAAACGTATTCTCGTGTTTCCTCCCTGGATAATACCGCTAGAACAGTAATTTTTTAAAATAAAATTTATCTCACCCATTGTCATGCTTCTATCATTTATTTTTTCTTATAAGTTAACTACTATAAGAAATATGAGCCTTTAAATATCCCAATTTTTTTTTTACCGCCATGTTCAGACGTCTATCAAACAAATTTGACGAGTTTATAAAAGAAAAATAAATGATAGGAGCATAGTTTAATCTTTTTCACATCTATTAATTTAAAAAATAATGAAATCAGCTTAGTTTTGAATGAGGAAACAGAAAAATACGAGACGATGATTTTATCTACTTTTCGTAGGTATAACCGATCCGAGCTGCAGTTGTCCCTATTGCGCTCTACTGGGAGAGGCTTTAGGTCAGGGGACAGCAATAGATTAGCTAAATACCTATTCATCAAATTTCTTGGCCGTGGTATGCCCTCTTAACATCAGGCGAGTTGGCGGTAAAACGCAAGCCTATTATTTATTATAAAAAAAGGACAATAAAAAAACCGACTGCAAAATGTAGCTTATGACACTCTCTGCATGAAGGCAAATCTAACGACACCTCACAACATCAAAATCGGTATAGCCATTTAGGCTATACCTATAGAAGTTAATATAGAACCATTAAAACATACATTCCTACAGCATACTCCCGAAAAACATCTTTCTTGGACAGTCGGATAAAAAGTACCTTTTTAAGCAGAACGCCTTGAAGTTCTTAGTGGTCCTTATCTATTATCTACACGCCATTAAATAAATAGTGGGTACCTGTTATAGAGAATCTCCACTCGAGGCACCGTTCTACATTGTATTCAAACATTTTCTACTAGGTATACTTACTACTCAAGGTTGGTAGGTTGGTGCGGCGGACAATTTAGCAGAGCAGCATAAGCGGCGCAAATAAGCTAATCTCGGCAGTGGTTACATATTGGATCCGTTTGGGGTCGAGACTTTGGGCCCTTGGGGACCGGGAGCTGACTCCATTTTCAAAAATATTTTAGAACGCTAACGTCTAACGCTTGACAATATGCTAGCGTGTTTAATGTCTTCACCATGCCTGGGTATGCGGCTATGCGCCAACTTTTAGTGGCCTCAGCTTTTGGATTGTCTATAGACCTGTAACGGTATATGGACTAACTATGTAGTGTTAGCTTGTATGTTGTTTAGGCAGGCACTTAAATTGCGACTTAACGTGTTAATGTAAGACTAAAATGTAGTACGTTCGAATCGAAGTAACCGGCTTAATCTGATGCATGATTTGATTCCCTCCTGCCTATTTTTCTATTGGACTGCCAGAGTGGGCACAAATAATCGTCACCGCTTTATGGTTGATATTCCGAGAACCCGTACGAAGCGCATTGATTCCACATTTATTGTGCGAACTGCTAGTCAGTGGAATTCCCTGCCTGAGTGGCAAACATGCTCCATCGTAGGCCGTATCATCGCTTAACATCAGGCGAGCGCAAGCCTATTAATGAAAAAAAAAACTTACGTGAGTAATTCCCGTGTAATATAAATAAAAAGTACTGTAACTTTATTCTTTCTTTGTGCAGGATATCTGATATCTTGTGCGAGCAGCAGCGTCAGCATGGCGGCGTCAGTGGGGCCGCCAATCATCATACCCTTCATGCTTTTCGGAGGTTTCTTCCTCAACTCAGGGTAAGATACCACTCTGTGATACCACTTCTTTCTCTATTTTATAAGGTTTCGTAGAATTTTCCAACTACTCGTATCGATCTTCTTCTATCTATATAATTATGTATATAAAAGCGAAATACTACTCACTTCCTCGACATATCACGAAGTTTCGAAAACTACTTGACCTTTGAAGCTGAATTTTGGCTAGTAGATTCCCTATGGGGTGTAGGTACGCCAAGGATTTTTCGAAAAGCTGAATTATGGGGGGCAACTGGAGGTGGAAAGTTTATATGAAAGCGTACGAAATCGCAGTGTTCATCATCAACATCATCATCAGCCAGAAGACGTCCACTGATGAACATAAGCCTCTCCCTGTAACACACCGAACGACAACCTGCTTTTTGCATCCACTGGGTGCCAGCGACTCTCACAATGTCGTCAGTCCATCAAGTGGGAGGCCTACCTACGCTGCGTTTTTCGGTTCGTGGTGGTGGCTAGTAGTGTTACATTTTTAGAATTTAATGTTGCGTAACATCGTGTAACGTTGCGTTGCGTTGCGTAAAGCTGCGTATGCTTACATTGCGTTTTGTTATCTAGGTCCGTGCCACCGTACCTCGGCTGGATATCGTACCTGTCTTGGTTCCGATACGGGAATGAGGCCCTGCTCGTGAACCAGTGGTCGGGAGTGGAGACCATCGCGTGCACGCGGGAGAACTTCACCTGCCCCGCGTCCGGACAAGTCGTGCTGGACACGCTTAGTTTCTCTGAGGTAATAATCAAATAACCAGGTATTATGTTTGCCCTGAAACCCAAAGTGGGTCTAGACCGCTATCACAAAATATACCAAGAGTCCCTTTCACCCCTCTCTCTCTCTCTCTCCTCTCTATCTCATCTCTCTCGTCTCTCGCTTAAAGTAGCTTTACCTAGTCTGTGCTCTCGCCAGTTAGCCGCTGAGAGTTAAAATTCACACAGGCAGGTCCGACTCTACGGGGTGATTTAAGTTGATATAAAGAGAGTGAGACCAGAATACCCAGCAATGGGTTAGAAACACACAAAAAAATGCCTTAGATGTCATTAAACCACCTGTAATAATACGAATAATTTTGTTTCAGCGCCTCTTAATTTGGATGTATCAATAGTTAAAAGATAATAAAAATAATACCATAAAAAAAGACAAAGAAAATAAAGATTTTAAAGTCTTTTTTATATCAATCGTATTTACTATTTTATTTATCAGTTTTTCTTGTGTTAAAACTATGAAACCACGCAATTTGTATAGGAAGCCAAAGTTACGAAAGACTTGGATCATGCCACAGATTACAAATTCTTAGTGAGGAGACATACTCGTAGTGATGTGCCTTTAACAGTCTGGGCTTAAATGTTTTGGATAATCATCATCAGCCAGAAGACGTCCACTGCTGAACATAGGCCTTCCCCTTAGACTTCCACACTATACGACAGCTCGCCATCCGCATCCACTGGATGCCCGCGACTCTCACGATGTCGTCAGTATATCGAGCAGGAGGCCTACCTACGCTGCGTCTTCCGGTTCGAGGTCACCACTCAAGAACTTTTCTTCCCCATTGGTTATCGGTTCTTTGAGCGAAGTGGCCTGCCCAATGCCACTTCAACTTGCAAATTTTAATAGCTATGTATTCTTTGGCGAATATCCACGTTCCGGATTCTATCGCGCAAATAATAAAAAATAGCCCTCTCCATTGCCCGCTGTGTGACTTAGAGTTTTTGGATAAGCTCTGTTTAAATCGATATTTTCGTTCGCAGGATAACTTCACGTTTGATATAGTGAACATGATACTTCTGTTTGTCGGGTTCCGGCTGCTTGCTTACTTCGCGTTGCTGCTGCGCGCGCGCCGCGGGAAATGACGTCACTACACTACACGACATTAGGCAATAGGAAATACAATAAAGCAGTGCACAATACAAATTACGTAAATTTTTAAAAAATCATGGCAAATTTAACGCTAACAATTTGTATGAAAAAATATTACATACTTAGTTCCTTTTGCCTTTGCTACAAATTGCTAGTGCAACGTTATGCATACTTTTTCAAAAGTTTTTGTACTCTGCTTTTAATACACAATACCGAAATACCTCTCACACATAGAAAGTAAAATAATAAAATAGAGTAAACACAGCAAAATCATTAGATATAATCATGTAAAAATGTCGCCAAGTTTTGTATCTTATTTATAAAATTTTAAAGATTACCGCTTAATTCCACCTCACAAGTTTTTGTTTTATTTGATACACGTTTTGTGAAATATCTTAACTACATTTTAGTTTCTTTGTTTATAGCAAAATATTTAAAAGAATTAAGGTGTAATATTAGATATTGTATTTTGTCGAGAACTAAATGTTTTATAAAATTTTATTGTACATTCGAAAAAATATGTTATGTTTGCGTAGTAAATGTATGAAGTTGTTTTTAATTGATATATTTTAAAATACACATTAATCTTTAGCTGCTAAGTAGTTTTATTAAAGCCGTACTCTATGTACAAATTTGCATTTTATTTTAACACAAAATTAATACTAACAAAAAATTAAGAAGATTGCTCTCCACACATTTTTCATAACTAAACAAAATACAAGCTAAAACTAAAACTACAAATACAGTTAGACTGCCCATAGACCGTTGAAGGTCTAAAGACAATCCAAATGCTCAAGCCCACTACCAGTTGGCAGCGTACCCAGCATGCTGGCGGCATCACCACATTTTTAATAAAAAAATTGATATAATCAATGTCACTATGGAGTTTTAGCGCCAACGTAAAAAAAAACTGGGCAGGTACAAGTAGAACTCATAGAGCGCGAGTGTAAACAAAAAAAAAACAACAAAAAAATTTAAATATTGAAAGATAAACTTAACTTTGGAGTGGACTATAAGGTGCTGCCATACATACCAACTGCAAAATGTAAGTTTGTCATCGTAACAAAACAATATTTTTAAATATGATATAACTCCAAATTACCAGTTATCGGATTTTTACTTTATATAATGTTGGCAGACCTTGCCTCTTGCTAAATTTCATGATTCTAGGTCAACGGGAAGTACCCTATAGGGTTTGATCCCTTATGAAATCCAAAATATGCGAAAATATGCGACATAAACGGTCATATCTTTTGACCACGTTGACTTAAAATTTATATTTTTTCACAGCTGAAAGAAACCGTAGCTCTAAGTATTTGCTATAAATTTCAACTAGATACTTTTACGCGTTGCTGAGAAAAATTGTTGAAAGATGAACCTGGGTGAAGATACACAGACAGACCCAAGATAAGGTGGAAAGATGTAGCGCTAGAAGGCACGTGAAACGTATCCGAAGACGATGTCGAGAATGGAGTAAAAGAGAAGTAGAACCATGAGGAATATTATGTAGGGTAGGTACATAGTTTTGAGAAGGGAGAGTAAGAACTTAACAAGGCACTTCATATTTACTGTTTGTTATCATCATCATCCGGCATGAAGTTGCTAGCCTGTCGGTATTTTATAAAATAAACTACAGCGATTGCATCGTTTTTCCATAACAGTTCTACACGAGAAGGAGCACTCTTTTATGGTGGAAGTTCCATTGAGGCTCACTAAGCGTTTCCTACCCACTTTTTTGAACAGCAGAGCAAAAAAGTGGTATTTCCTAGGCAAGCGTGCTACATCTTTGACCACATTTTTGCTTACCATCAGGTGAGAGGGTGGTAAATACATGCCTAGTCCGATGTAAAAAAAAAAGAAGTCAAATCAGTGGGCCTTGGAGTGCCTGAGTTTTTAGACATATTACTCATTCATAATTAGGTATGTACCTAAGATGTACTAAGACCATTCTTGATCATTAATTAACCCTAATTGAAAAGCTACGGTCGTAGCTTTTCAATTAAGGTCATAATTCTGTAAATCCAAGATTCAGACTACCACAAAGGAGCCTTTGGATTGGAATGCAAGGAAATAGAGCTTTCTTCAAATAATACTAAACTTATCTCCTAATGTACCTTCCTTTTTTATGTAGAAACCCATAAATTCCAAAGCACTATCTTCAAAGATTTTGTTACAGATTCTTGCTGAATGTGACATTTGCTTTCTCTTTTCGTTCATCTCAATTAAGCGAGACAGAATGATATGCTCTACATTTTTGTTGGCATAGTGTTAGGTACATCACTCTGTAGTATCGCGGAAGCTTGGTCATAACTCAGTAGGGTTGTCGACTTTGTAAAAAGGGGCCTTCGTAAGAAAATTAAATGCTGAAAAAACTGGAAAATTACGGTTAACACTGCGGCATCCAGCTAGTTTGCTAAAAAACATAGGCTGTTTTTGTTTGTATGTTCCTCTTTTACGTCGCAACAGAAGAACTGTTCAACGTAATTTTTTATATAGTTGGAGAACCGCAGATTGACATAGCACACTTTTACCCTGGAAAAAAGTTTGGTTCCTGAAGGAATGTCCACGCAGGTAAACCCGCGGAGCGCAGTTAGTAAATAAAGATATCGTATTGGCATAGTGGAATAAGGTTCGCGAGTATTACAAACTCTGCATTGAACGAGACAGAAATAATTCTGCTTGAGTTAGAAGTTAGGAAAAAGAGATAATTAAGATACGATCTATAACAGGGCGAGAAACATTATTTTAAAGCCTTGTTATTTAAGATCACGAACCTACACACGCAACAACCAAATAACCAAGTACGTTTTTTTAGTAATCGGCAAGACGAGCCCACGCGCAAACTGTATTCTCGAAACCGAATGTGAGTAATTAATTAATTATCCTTTAGCTAATCTGCAAACGAATTATCGGGCGCGTCCGCAAGCCTGATGACTGACGACTGATCGAGCTAAATATCGGCACAGAATACATGTAAGTAGGTACATAAGATTCACTCCGCAAAATCATTTAAACAAGTAGTGACTCTTGCTACTACACAATAAAATGCAATTTAGGACGTGCGAGCGCTACCCACAGCTATAATGACTTAGAAGTTGCCTCCCTGTATATCACGTAAGTCTTGTCGTGTTATCTCTGTCTATCGCACGGCAGCAGGCGCAGGTCCGACAAGTCGGTTGCTTGTAGCTTCATACCAAAAGTGTGGAGTGCGCCAGGTCTGATACCGGTCATAGGTCGCGGATATCTTTGGTCATCCTTGGACCTTGGAACCGTTTGAACTTAAGTGATCGGACGTCAGAAGGCAATCTGACCGGCCTGTTTGTTTTTGCCAGCTGAAGACGTATCCACACCTATTAGTTTTAGCGTGGTGTCAGAAAGCGGAGACGGATGCGTCCAATAGTTTCCTACTTAACTCGAAAACCAATCACGTTCATTTCATTATAAATTCATAAAAGTAGGCACGAACACATCATCATCATCATCAGCCAGAAGACGTCCATTGCTGAACATAGGCCTCCTCCTTTAACCTCCACACTGAACGACAGCCTGCCTTTTGCATCCACTGGATGCCCGCGACTCTTACAATGTCGTCGGTCCATCTAGTGGGAGGCCACAAACACATATTATATGGAAATCTAATCAAATATTTTCTTACCATAAAGCAGCCTGTTCTATTATAAGTGAGGCTTACAGTAATTGTCGGTTCGTTCACTCACTGCTGAGACAAATGGCGATAAATCTGGTTCCCAGTTTAGTATATCGCGTCAGCTATTTTGTGACCAGCTATTTTGGCTATTTGTCGGTCCATTTGTGCCTCCTGGGTTTATTTTCTTTAATTTTACTGGTTACTATTAGTTTTCCATTTGTAGGAAGGCTTTCGGGCTATACCAAAGTACTGATATTTTATGAGTAAGTACAGAATTGTTGCCAGCCCTATTCCTCGCCACATTGCTCGTTGACCCGTCCACACAGTATCGCGTATCCATATACGTTACATGAAAACCGAAGCCTCACAACTTAGCTGTCACATCGCTTTTCCGGACCAATCAGCACGCCCCAAATTCAGGTCACCTATACTGTACCAAATATACAGGATATAGAGATTAGCACAGCCCTATAAGTACCTCATCCAATTTGTCCTATTGTAGGTGTGTGCCAGTATTATAGTAGTGTGTATGGGGCGTTGAACTTCTGGGAAAACTGTTTCTTGAAGGTCAATCGGCATCTTCAGGGTTATTAGAAGCTTTTATTTAACTTCACATGTTAGTATGAATTAAGGCTTTGTTGCACCATATTAATAGTTAAGGTTAATGAGTAAGTTTATGACGGTGTTTTTTATTTATTTTTTTATTATAAATAGGCTTGCGCTTGGCCGCCAACTCGCCTGATGTTAAGCAATGATGCGGCCTACGATGGAGCGCGCTTGCCTAGAAGAAACCTATTCACTCTCGACTTGAAGACATTCAGATTGTAACAATCGGGGAACACCCACTCAGGCAGCGAATTCCATAGACTAGCAGTTCGCATAATAAATGTGGAATCAAAGCGCTTCGTACGGGTTCTCGGAATATCAACCATAAAGCGGTGACGATTCTTCGTACCCACTCTGGCAGTCCTATAGAAAAATGGGCAAGAGGGAATCAAATCATGCAGATCTGTAGCACACTCTCCGAAATGTATCCGATAAAAAAAAACCGACCGATTTTTGACCTAAAGGAATCGTATCTAGAAATAAAATAAACAAAATGTGCCACAACAACAGAAATCTGATAATAGATACTCATTATGGATAATACAATCAAAATCTGTTGCTGCTAGTTTTTTGAAAAATAAGTAAAAGCCCTAACCAAGCTCTAACCTGACAGACGCGTCGGATGCTGTTTACGCCTTCCAACCAACGGGAGAGAAAGAGAAAATTTTCCCTTCCAAATCCTTTTCTAAACCAAATCCGTCACGTCGGTTGCCGTACTAAGATACTGTTTTTGGCGATATGGTGAAAAAGTGAGTGAAATGTGAAGACATTTGATATTGAGTGGAATTTAACGCCTTATTGTGCGTGATCTGTAAATTGTGCGTACGCGCTTTATAATGTGTCTTCCTACGAATTATTATTGGTACCATTGTGTACCGGCTAGAGTCCATTTGGGCACATTATCTGGTTAGGACCACTATAGGGACGGGTGTTATTCGATTTGAGCTTAAGTGCTTGATTTATGACAGGTGATGAAATATTTTTGTATGTGGGGATCTCTACAGTACCTACATAGCAACCGACGTATCGTAGAGGCTGTCGAGCGTCTACTAGATCTGGATGCTGAGTGTTTTATTAACTTCACATTGCATGTATTTAATTTTTTCGTGGAATGGGGTAGTTTATAGGTTGGTAACTTATTATGCTTATCACAGATTTAAATAGATGATGTTACCGGGATGAACAGATGCTTGCTTGTGAAATTGTAATACAGGTACCTAAGTACTTATTTGTAAATTCAAAATAAACGTTAGGTGTATTTTTTATTTATAATATTTAAATTAAATTTTTAATTAAGTTTGCGCTATTGTGTCACTGTGTGTAGTGAAGCTTAGTATCGATACAAACAGCCTAGTTTTTCGATACTAATTTAGATCAATTATGTGTATATGGGGTGTAAGGGGAACACTCTCGAAGCCAAAAGAAGGTAATTGTACTCATCATTATGAACAACTTTTACTATGGGACCAACCCTGAAATCGCGAAAAAAATATCAGCTGTTCTATAGAAAACGGTCATTGACACTGGACAAAATTTATGGAACAGCTGATTTATTTTTCGCGATTTCAGGGTTGGTCCCATACTAAAAGTGGTTCATAACGATGAGTACAATTACCTTCTTTTGGCTTCGAGAGTGTTCCCCTTACACCCTACATTTATGAAATTTATGAATAAAAAAAAAATGGCTAAGTTCACACGGAGTTGTACTGCATGGTTTTAAAGTATTTAAACGTAGATTATATTAATAATCTCTTAGTAAAGCGAGACGTACACACGATACATTTTCATTCGTGGAAAGGACGAAAATTTGTATTTCTTACAGCATACACCCTATATAGATCCACGCTTTGTTAACCGAGAGAGAGAGTGAGAGAGAGAGAGATGATGATGGGCCCTAATCCACCATGCTGGCTCAGCGCATATCAGTAGACTTGGTTGCATGGCAGCGCAAAGTCAGCGCAAGACCATTACATACCATTCCAATCTTGTTATACCTACTTACTTAGATAGTAATTCACTTTATGGCGTGGTAGTATCATTAGTATCAAGACTTTTATTTCAATAGAATTTTATAGAAAAATCTATCGACGTATAAATATGTTATATTTTATGGTAGGGTTACTACTACAATGCTATAATGGTTTGCACAAATCAGCTTTCCGCTAACCACAGTGACGCTATGAGGTTACAAGAAATCCTGTGGCTGATAGATGTTGTACTATTAGAAACATTCATACTGCGCTATTATTTACTATTCTCAAGCATGGATTTTAATGAGTCCATAAGTTGAATATCCTAATCTTAAGGATAGACAAAATTTTATTGTTATTTCTCCTATGATGAATATTGCTATTGTGGAGAGTTTGATAATACGTAGAGCGGATTTGATACCTTGGCTGCCCTAGGCCTATGAAAGCTTGCCATCCTCTACTCCTTGTAAAGCACGAATAATTTGATTAAAACAACGAAAGTCTGTTATCTATACTAATATTATAAAGAGGAAAGATTTGATTGTTTGTTTGCATTGAATAGCCTCCGAAACTACTGAACCGATTTGAAAAATTATTTCACTGACGGGAACCTTCACTATCCCCGGGTGACATAGGCTATAATCTATACCCGTGCGAAGCTGGGGCGGACCGCTAGTAATAAATAAAGCAAAGACAAGGGGATAAAGCAGTTTCTTGAGTCACTGTTTTAAAAGTCACGGGCGTTATATTGTATCCCGAGCGTAAGGAAGGATTCGAGGGAGTTAAGAATATAATCCTTCGTTACGCTGGGGATTCAAGCACGCCCAAGACGAAGACACCTTTATCCCCGAGAAAAATACTCTACTATTCACACTTTCTACGAGACAATAAAAATATATACTACTAAGAAAGAAAGTATTTATTATACTCGTAGAAGTAGATCTATTCTAAATAAATTAAAAGTAAAAATAGACTAAGAGCACTGATTCAGATACTCAATCCACGTCTTTTGTAGTTTTCCATCTGCCAAAATCGTCCGCCATATTGAATGTATCATCTAAGACCAAAGTGCTTGGGATGACAAATTCAACGAACCTAAACTCGACGGGGTTACGTTGGTTCGTTTAGGAGTTCGTATGGCCACTTTTTGTCTCCATCATCAGATCAGCTTGATGGTACCATAACATTACACACATCACACACACATCAGCAGCCATTAAACGTCCACTACTGGACAAAGGCCTCCCTCTTAAAGAGGGGTGTTGCCATAATCCCCACGCTTGGCAGGCGGCTTGGAGATCGCAGTAAGTTCACCGTGTACTTACCCCACCGTGGACTCGGGTATATCCTAAAACTGCGACCAGAATCACCGGAGGATGGGCAGCAGCGTCCATAACATTACATTGTCACCGAATTTACATAAGCATGCAAAATGTCAGCTGCAGCAGCAAGCAGCAGTTGCAAGATTCCACTCGAACAAACATAGTTACATACATAACATATATAACTTGATAAGTAATAATCAACTTAGAAATTACACGTGTATCGTATTCGTAGCCAATGACTGTAGTCTTTTAATTTCTGCTCCAATAAGACAATACAAATTTTTGCGTGTGTCCACGTGGATCGACCGCGTGGTTCGATCCATTGGACTACGTGAACTTTTTTCCAGTCAGTGTGATCCATCGGTCTACGTGAACTTTTTTCCAGTCAGTGCTATCTATCGGTCTGCGTGAACTTGTTTCCAGTCAGTGTGACCCATCTTACTACGTGAGCTTTTTCCAGTGAGTGTGGTCCATCGGACTACGTGAACTTTTTTCCAGTCAGTGAGATCCATCGATCTACGTGATTTTTTTTCCAGTCAGTGCGATCCATTGGCCTACGTGAACTTTTTTTCCTGTCTTAATCATAGTCATTTAGGCTATGGGAATTGAATGGAATGGGAATCAATAAATTTTCACACCTAATTAAATTCACTTTTATCAAGGTAATTAACACATTATTAGCATAACTATGTCCTCGTCTTTATCTCCATAGGCCTATCGTCCATGTGTTTTTGCATCAGATAATTTTTTAATGTGAATTCATGGTAATTTATGTTATTAAATAGGGCTATTCGGCTGTAGGCCTTTAAAATGTAGTTTTGCATAACGTCTCATAAACAAAAATTTGTAAGACACGTCGACCTTAGGAATGTTGGTAGAGAACCGGAAGGGTGGGCAGTTCAAAAATTCTAGAAACCTCTCTTCTGAAATTCTTGTACCGGCAGCATCATTTGAGAGCCAGTTTCCATTTCAGGCTAGGGATGCCCACTATCTTCTGGGTGAGTTCAACTAAAGGCATCAAGTAGTCCTAGCTACTTTATCATCTTTAATCGGCTAAACCCAAACCTCCTGATGAAATATGGCAAGGGAATAAAATGCATCATGACAATGAACATAAAACCTTTTTTTTTATCCCGAAAATCCGGCAATCCCGGGAGAAATTACTTTGTTTAGTGACATATAATTTATCACCTACCAAAGTCATAATTATATAGATATCGACACTAATATTATAAAGAGGTAAAGTTTGTAAGTTTGTTTGTTAGCGATAAACTCCGAAAGATCAGATCCGAATTTAATTTAAAAAAACTAGTAATAAATCATGGCTTAACATCAGGCGAGTTGGCGGCCAAGCGCAAGCCTATTTATAATTTTAAACAAATTATAAAAATTATGAAGTTCGTAGGTGATATATAACTTTTCCTATGATTAATGATTAAAATTGTTAACCTGGATAACTTCAAACAAGCAACTCTTGCATATAAAATTTCGCGTATCTCGGAAACGGATCGAACAATTTGGATGAAATTTTGTGTATAGATAAGGTTTTCCGCCCATATATTTAAACCCATAGTATATTTTAAGGTAAGACCATGCACTACATATTTAAGTACAGTTTGATCCAATTTCTACACCCACTCCGTAGTCGCTATACCTTCACCGAACTAACATGAATTCAAAATTACTCAAACGAGTCGTCCAAGCACACGGTAATGGGGCATTCTTGGCCACCTTCGTAGGTTAACTTGTTTTCCATCTTCAGATATACGTACTTTTTTAGCTTCCGTCACGTCAATAGATTTTAGTGCGTCCCGTTCTAATTATAAATGCTATCTTACTCTAACTCGTAGAGAACTGTCAAACTGGCTACTTCGTGGTAGAAGGCAGTCGCGTGCACCGTTCCAAATACGAACCTTCTACGCACGGGCAGAAAATGAACGCGGGGACGTTACTTATGAAGTTCTTAATTTGAAATTGTTGTTAATAATAATCTGTGGCTGGAAAAATGAGCAAGAAATCGTTTAGTGGAAAGGGGACTAAGAAAAGTGCTCCTAAAACACCGGAAAATGCCGTGAGTGCTTAATTATACATTTTAATTGTTTTATAACTTATTCGTATTTCACCATACATTCAACGTGACATGTGTTTGGTTTTTACTACTTATTTATACTTATATACGGGCTTTAACTGTTATAATAACTAAGAATAAACCCAAATAAAATTAATATTTTTCGGCATAAAGTCATTCATAAGTCTTATTAGAAATAAGACTACTTTTAAATATTTTAAATATCTGGTTAGAATAGGTATTAAGTAGTCGAGTATTCATGCATATTAAAAAAACACGTTTCACCGTTTCCACTGATCTTTCCACTGGTATTTATCTCTGCTATCAACTTGTTAGGAAATTAATTCTTGGTGGTGTGATAAGAAATTGAAAGTAGGTGTTGAAGGTTTACATGTTCTGTTAAAAGAGTTAGAAGAAGTTTCATCACAAAATATCTTGCAGTGAAAGAAAAAAAAAGTTTTAAAGTTTTGTACAAAGCATTAGGACTTAGACCTAGACCTTTTAAACCTAGGTAAAATTTTAATTCGCTTTTATTTAAGAAGTAAGCAAAAAAGTGGGTAGAGGTACTTACCTACTCTACATAGTCCACATACCTAATTAAACTGTAGTTGTGCAAAGCCTTAAAAACTATAGAAGTTTGAAGGTTCTAAAAACAAAGTCAAAGTAAAGTAAAAGTCTTCATAATAAACAGAAAAAAGTTTTATTATCCAACTGTTCTTTTGATACCTTAGTCATTTGGAAAGCCATTGGTAATTACAGGGCTTATGCAATTTGTTTTAAATTGTAGGGAATTTTAATCACAGTAGGTTTTTTAATATAAATAATAGGCTTGTGCTTGACCGCCAATTTAAAATGTATATAGGATGTATATTTTATTTGTGTCAAAAATCCACTCCACACACGTACATCTACACATATTTGAAATTTCTTTGATATACCTATGATTTACCTTTATTGTAAAGGATTTTTCGTATATAGATAGTTAAAGGAACGGAGAATGACATAGGATATTTTGTATCCCGGAAAATGTACGTTTCCCAAGGGGGATGTCTACGCAGGCGGGTGAAACCGCGGGGCGCAGCCAGTAGAGAATATTTTTGAAGCCATCTTCTGTAATTTAACACAATTAAGAACATTGACTGTGCGAGCGAGAGGGCGCGTAATCCATCAACAAAGCTCTCTTTTTTAATAAGATAATATTCCTAGATAGATAGAAACACTTTACTGTGTACACCAGAAATAAAAATTACAAAAAGAAAACATCTACAAGATAGTACTACAAGTGGCGGCCTTATCGCTACAAGCAATATCTTCCAGGCAACCATTGGATGGAAATAATTTGGAACGTTTTGGAAGATTTTTTATTTCAATTTATACTTTATCATCATCAGATTTTTATTGTCCACCGCTGGACATAGGCCATCCCAAATCCAAAATTTACGCGACACACTGAGCTCAGTTCGTTATTTAAATTGATTTCCTTTTTATCTCTGTCAGTTTGAACATCACCGATCTTGGTGATATTTAGCAAAGAAAGTAGTGTGCATCATGAAGAAGAAGTATATGTCCTTCTAGAAACACGAAAGTTGCAGGCAACACCGCATGGGGCAGCTTGTTTTTATAAAAAACAGGTGTGGCAAAGTATATGACATAAATGGCTTCACTATTATTAGTTTCGAAGTAGGTAAATACCTAAATGTCTTTCGTCTCGAGCTGTTAATGGTATTGTATTTTTTTATACCGTCGCTATAAAACCAGTTCTTTTCTACCATTTACTAGTATAGTATTGGGTAGTAAGTTTATTTGAAGTAGTAATAACTAGAATAAAAGAATTGAATGGTGGAAACTGAAGGATTAGTAGTTAGTAGGCAACATTGCCCGAAGAACCGATAACCGATGATGTATCCGAGTTCTGGAATGGAGACCACGTTTAGGCAAACGTAGTGTAGGACACCCTGTGGCCAGGTGAAGTGACGACCTGCGTAAAACCGCGGGTAAAAACTGGATGCAAAGAACTGCTCAGTGACGTGCATTAGGAGAGGCATACGTCCAGCAGTGGACAGTTAGAGGCTGATGATGATGTTTATGTTGGAACTGTGTTGAAATGCAGTGGGGTAAAAAGTCCCACATGCGTATGATAATTATGGGAGATATAACCCACCCAGACAAGGTTAATCGGAACGGTGATACTGAACTGAAAGGTGGTCATTGTACACATAAGTAATTTACGATTTAAAAAAAAAAAACAGATGCTCTCAGACGAAACCATTAAATTGACAGCCGGACTGAGATGAAACAGCAACTTTCAGCTGATATGTACTATGGCAACATCTCGAAATGGGTGCGACACTAACTGGGCTCCTATAATACAAGATGTATTAGGGACGCAACTAAACGAAAACAGCGCTCAAAAGTGTTCGCGAAAAATTCGGCTTTTGGAAAAAGCCAAATGACGAAGCCAAAAATCAAGGATGGCATTTTGGTATTTCGACGAAGCCGGAGATTTTCGAGTCGGACCTTTGGCCACTACCATTTTGGCAACGTACCCAGCATGCTGGTGGCATTACCACGCTGAATGCAAATGCTTTTGCGCTGAGGCAGAATCACGCTAGCATTTTTAGTATCCTAATTTTACGATCTTACTAATTTTTGTCCACAGGAGCTGACCCCCGCCGACTTGGTATACGTAGAGCCTTCCAAAAGACCGGCCCAGTCGAAGTACAGTCCTCTCTTCCCCGAAGTGGAAGATGTTTTGGGCTCAACGCAAGCGCCGCAGCCATGCACACTGGTATGGCGTGACGTCAGCGTGCACATCAAACTGAAAGGTGGCAAGCTGAAGAGACTTATCAATAATGGTAAAGACAATTTATATGGTATACATAGATGTTTTAAATGTTTATCGGGACTTATCACGTATTATTTAATATAGGTAAAAATATGTACCTTTCAATTTTAAATGTGTTCATATCGCGAAAGTTTAAAAATTACTATGGTATACATAGAGCTTAGGGCCACAGGGCCATAGAGCACGTAGCACGCAAAACAGATGGCTGATGGGGCCGAAAGGTTCTGGAATCAACACGGACCGGTAAGCGCAGCGTAGAGCGTCCACCCACGAGATGACCTAAAAGAGACCGCAGGAAAACGCTGGATGCAGGCCGCTTCCAACCGGCCGTTTTGGAGATCGATGGAGGCCTTTGCCCAGTAGTGGGACAGTTTTGGTTTAAAAAAAACAAGCGACCTTACCTTAACGGATAATGAGCTCGGGTAATAAATTCTGATACAGCTTCAAAAATTTTGGTCGCAATTTTTTTATGGGCTTATTTATATAGATAACGCAAAATTGTTCACTCCAAAACACAAATCACTTCAAAAAAAGTAACTAAACTATTTTATTATAACAACTAGTAAGTAGTTATAATAAAATAGTTTTGTTCACTGTAAGGAAATTCTAATAGGTATAGTTACTACCTAAAGATTATAAATATTCTCTAATTGCTTTTATTTGGTTGCAGTAAGCGGAATTGCAAAGCCAGGTACCCTCATAGCCCTCATGGGTCCAAGGTAAGTAAATATGAATTGAATTACATAATCATTCATCTAACTATACTTAATAAAATATATTTAATAAAATATAATGGATAGATCTATTGAAACACTTAACCCTACTAAAAACACACGCGCATGTTAGAAAATTAAAATTTTAATGAATATTTTTATTGTTTTGTATGTTGTGTTCTTTTTTTTTTTCTTTTCTTCTCTTTTTGGCTTTATATATATATTGATAAATTTATATAATAATTCTAAATTCTAAATTATATTTTGTATTTTGCATGATATAACTGTTTGCTTTGGCATAATTGTACTGTTATAATAAGAGAAGCCACTGGCTCCCGACACACAGTCCCAGACTAGTTCGGGAGCCTATGGAAAATCACGTTATGTAAAAACTAAATTTATGTCAAAATAAATTACTTTGTTTGTTTGTTTGTTATACATACGGTGACGGTGGCCAGGCTTTACAATCTGCCGGCACCCGGTTCGATTCTAGGCC
Organism: Agriopis marginaria; assembly: GCA_932305915.1. Taxonomy (NCBI): domain Eukaryota; kingdom Metazoa; phylum Arthropoda; class Insecta; order Lepidoptera; family Geometridae; genus Agriopis; species Agriopis marginaria. The sequence goes on from OW029919.1 coordinate 3,792,515, forward strand.
CTGCACGAATGACTTATTTTGTACCTATATAAATAGATTATGACTGTGCAGTTTCGATGCCATTGCTAAACAGCGGTAAAGGAAAACATCGTGAGGAAACAATCTGAGTCAACAATCGTCTTCGAGTCTAGAATGTGAATTGTGATTTTTTTCTCGTTTTCTCTAAGCAAGCGCACTCCATCGTAGGCCGCATTAGGCGAGGTGACGGTCAAACATAAGCCAATTATTCTATAAAAAAAATAACAAGAGACCAACGCCCAACACAGGCTGTGTTGGGCGACCAACAATATCCACAAATAATATTTTATTACAACGACACTAGACAGTATTTTGAAGTGGTTAATACAGCATACAGTTCACGGACCATGGTCATCTATGAGCCCAAAAAAATTACGTGTGAATTAGCCACGAGTATCACATGACTTGTTCATAAAACACTAGTAAGCCAATATACCGGAACTAATAACTATTATTAACACTCGTAATGCTATACCTTTGCGCTTTCTACTGACCGTATGATATTATTATAATACAGTAAACTGGGTTACGTTTTCCTTCACAACTTTAAAGTTAATTTTTTCATTTATTTTTATCATGAGACTGAGAATTTTGTGTTTCGCATAATCACAGTCGATTAGTTATGAAATTATAACGAATGCATTTAGGCGTAGGTAAATATGATATAAGATGACCGTGAAAATATCTGGGATGTGAAATTATGTAATAACGGTGTAAATATTTTTTGTTACAGTGGCGCTGGTAAAACTACACTAATGTGCGCATTGGCAAATCGAAATCCTGGTGAGTGTTGCCTAACATTTTTGTACTTATAATTTTATGTTTTGCCTAAAATAACTTGCAACTCATATTACTACTGGCTTATGGCTTTAATCTGCAACAAACAAAAAAATTATTAGTAAAATATCATAACATAAGCGTTTTTAGGAAAAATCTGAAAAATTACTTATATACCGATGATCTGATGGTCATTAATATTTGGAGACAAATAATATTTGGAATTTGTGCAAATACAATTTTTAAGTTCAAATATAATCAAAATGGGGGTTGTGAAAATGTAGAGATCGCGAGGTCACAGTTTGGGGCGATCTAGTACAATACTTAGATGTTCATTGCGTGGTTTAATTAAAGTTGTAGATAATTATTTCTTAATTTTTGACAACATGGAAATGCCAAGATCCCATAGCACATAGTTTTAACCACTTAGTTTTCAATGTATAACATTACATTACACTGTACCGCATTAGCAAGTTGAAGTGGCAGTGGGCAGATAATTATGCAACACGCAGAACAGATGGCCTATGGGGCAGAAAGGTTCTGGAATGGAGACCACGGACCGGTAAGTGCAGCGTAGAACGTCCACCCAAAATATGGATAGACGACCTAAAAGAGACCGCAGGGAAACGCTAGATGCAGGCCCCTTCCAACCGGCCCTTTTGGAGGTCGATGGGGGATGCCTATGTCCAGCAGTGGACGTCCTATGGCTGAAATGATGATGATGATACTGTACCTGAAACCAATAATTTCAAATAAATAAATAATTGATTGATGGTTTTGTTGAATGTTAAGGTGCAATAACCAAAGCAAAAAGTTCAGACAAAATGTGTCAGAAAATACTTAGACATACCTAAACGTTTTAATCAAGCAGTCTAATGAATAATTAGGTTCCGCGTGTGCAGTTTCAAAAATATGTTAATATTATGTCAAAAAAATTAGGCATTTAACTTTATGCAAAAAAAACTTGTTAGATGAATGAATATTTTTTTTGACTTAGGCTTAGACGACAATGTAGATTATTCTAGTCGAACAGGAAGAGGCTAGTTTAATTAATAACTGACATTTAAAAAAAATACTCTTTTGAATTGTTTAGCATTTCTGGTATATGAGTTGCAGATAATTAAATACTGTTTTGAATAATTTATATGCCTACTTATGAATATGGATCAGTAGGCATAATATACAGTGTGAAATAGTCAACATGGCGCACGATTTTACCTTCTTAAATATATTTTTATGCTCATGGTGTTAATATTAGCGCTTAAATTTTACTCAACCTTGAACTGACAAAACTTGAAAAATAAAAATAAAACTAAGACTTGTAATTTTTTTTCTTAGGAGGATTTTGGTGTTGCATTTGTGCATTTTTCAGTGTTAAGTATTAAAATATTTTCAACTTTTACTGAGTACTTCACATCATCAGCCATTAAATGTCCACTGCTGAACAAGGCCTCCCTCTTAGAGAGGGGTGTTGCCATAATCCCCACGCTTGGCAGGCGGCTTGGAGATCGCAGTACGTTCACCGTGTACTAACAGGACGCTGTTGCCCATCCTCCGGTGGTTCTGGTCGCAGTTTTAGGACATACCCGGGTCCACTGAGTACTTATGTATTGTCAAACAAGTCAAAGTCAAGCAAAGTAAGTTACCATACTAGTGACCTAATTAGTAAAGTGGCGGAGCGTTTACTTGATGCTTCTATGGAGTTTTGGAAAACACGAAAAAACACATACCTACATATGATTGTTACACCTTGTTATATCTAATATACCCACACTTGAGCACGTTCACAAACACTTAGTAAATCCTAACCATCAATATTACACATTAATTTAATACTTCAAGTTTACAGTTAAGAAAAATAATAGAATGAGGCGACACTGGCATGTTTTTCACGGTAGCGCCAAAACTCTATCAGATTCTTTGTTTCAAAATTGGCGATTGTTTGTAAATATTTTTTCGAGATTATATAAAACTAGTAAAAAAAATGCATAAATAGTTTTTATTTTTATTTTATAACAACAAAGGTCACATAAAAATTGTTTTGCCATAAGTGAAATTTTCAATATTTTAGTACATAATTTAAAAACGATTAGTTCGTAATTGTTTTTATTTTCTACTAGTAGGCCGCCCCTGCTTCGCACGGGCGAAGCCGGGATATATAGCCTATGTCAACCGGGGATAGTGCAGCATCCCAACAGTGAAAGAATTTTTCAAATCGGTTCAGTAGTTTCGGAGCCTATTCAATGCAAACAAACAAACAAACAAACAATCAAATCTTTCCTCTTTATAATATTAGTATAGATAACGTACAAATTCGTAATAACTACATCGAGGTAAATGTACTACATAACTATTAAATTACAATGTAATCATAATCATGACATTATTTTTGGAAATTTCTAAGGTGTTCGTTAAATCTTGTTTAATAGGATTAGGATTTGTGCTGAAACATCAAATTATTATTTAATTTGGAAATATTTTTCTCACAGTTGGGACAGTAGCCGATGGTCAGATCGCAATGAACGGTCAGCCAGTCAGCGACTTCATGCACCGGGAGAGCGGTTATATGCACCAAGATGACCTCTTTGTCGACAACCTCACCGTCATAGAACATCTCACAATAATGGTAAGGAAGATGAATAAATGTGGAGGTTTATTTAAGGCGCCATCCAGCTTTGAATAAATCTATATATACATCAAAGCGACTTCCTGCCTGACTTACCGTCTGACTTACTGCCTGACTTATTACAACGTCTCGAAAATTACTTAACCTACGACGAAACTACGAAGTAATTTGGCAGGAGAGTTGACGGGTCGCGAGGGGGAAAAATCTCTTCATGGTTCATGCATTCCTGGTACTTGGATTTGATTGTAAACTTTTTTTTTTCGAGTGTACTTATTGCGACTTCACATAAGCAGGATGCTTCAATAGGAGTATAAAAATACATTAGTAGGACTCCCACTAGTAGGAGTACCCAGTAGGAGCATCGCATGCTCGTAGTTTCCGGGTATCTACAGGTCCGCTAAAGAAGAATTTTGCGAGAGCTGAATTAAGGGGGCCAAAGTTTATATGAATTTCAACGCGTACGAAGGAGCTAGTCCATATAATATATTAAAGCGAAATACAACTTACTCACTTACTGACTAAATACGAAAAAAAAAACAAAAACTAGTATTTAATTTACGAAGATTTAGATTTTGGCAGACGTAGTAGGTTTCCTTTTGTAGTGTAGACAAAGAAAGAATAAAAGGAAGAAGAAAGAAAGGAAAGGAGGGTAGTCAAGAAAGGATTTTATAACATGGATGAGTTAAGGGGTCGAAAGTTTATATTATAGTCTATGCGTACGAAGTCGCGTGCGACGATTAGTCTGAGACTTCATTTCATCTCATCATATGAAATCACAGTTATCTTGTACTTACTTAGATTCACAAATAATTAAATTTCTCCAAATCTAGTCACAATTTGGTCACCTCCACTTTTATAATAATTAATCAATTATCGAGACACTAATACATTATTTGAACTTACAACAAAATATTTTTTCAAAGAATATTCCTACTTTAAAATAATGTTTTCAATAAATTTTCTTTAAATCATATAAAAGAGTTCTTCGTTAGTCATAACTGGCGTAATATACATAACATAAATGCATCAATGCATAGAGGTTTTGATTGCATTTATGAATATTAATGTAGATTAATCGTTTCCGTATACAAAAATTATGCTGCAATATTCAAATGGACGGCCTTTTCGGCTTGCAATTTTTTTGTATCTAATTGAGGCCTAGGAACCTATTATAATTGCAAATTTATACATTCAGAATATTTTTTTTATTTTCGGTGCGGCGCGCCGCTGCGTCGCGTCTAATAATTTATTTTTGACAACCCGGAAAAAATGCCTATTCAAAAATATTTTTTTAAAATTTTAAATTGCATAAATTATAAACTAAGATCTCGTTCTAGGAAATTAGGATATTCGCCTAGATTGTTAATTTTTGAGTCGTATAAGACGATAAGGTCAAATTTATTTTTAAAACCTAATTATGCGTTGTCATATTATACTTTTGGTCAAAAAGTAATGTAATATAAGTACATGTCAATGATTTACTGTACGTTTTTAAATTCAATACTATTTATTATTCCACAACGTTTTTTATAGACGTTTTGCTTAAGATAGAATAACTCTTGTACCCAAAGCCAGGATTTATTCAGTATTTTTATCATAATTATCATTGGGCAGTTTAAAAAAAATATATTTGAAATCTTAATTACATTCGTGTCTTTGTCTTAAGTATAAAGTTAATTCTAAAATATAAGTATAAGAACCACTGGCCTTCGTAACAGTTTTATTAGTTCGGAGCTAGTGGATTCGATTGTTTGATTGTAAACCTATTTAATTTCATTAAAATAAACTTTTGTTTTGCATTGTGCATATGTTTCTCCACTTATGGACATATTAGGTGTACCATGATTCCAATAGCTGCAGTAGTCTGTAATACAACTTTTTTCTCATTATCATTACCTATTTGTAAAAATCAGGGTTTCACATCTTCCATATACCAAGACTGTTAAGACTTTGAACTAAGTCTGTTAGTTTTAACCAAAGACTTTCTATAACTAGCTATATCTAGTCTGTGGTTTTAACATTAATTGTCTCCCACATTTTGAGTTTTTTTCCTTTGCGTACAGGCTCGACTGAGAATGGACAACCGTACCTCTCCCCTAGCCAGAAAAAGAAGAGTGAATCAGCTATTGAGGCAACTAGTCCTGTACGAGTCCAGGTTTACAAGGATCGGGGGATTGGACGGGACCAAGACTCTATCTGGGGGGGAGAGGAAGAGACTGGCGTTTGCTACTGAGGTGAGAACTTTAAAACGTGTTACTATTTTTTTTATAGAATTGATCTATATCTGCCATCGGACGTGCAGAGAAACGGTGATGCGATTTATGGTCGTCGCGGACGGGAGCGATGGGCGTATTGGACCAGCATCAGTGAGGGGTGCGCGATTTTCCATCTAAAATTTCCTGTTGGACACGTAAATCAACCATTATTCGTAAAACTTAAGTAGGCTTTTCTGGAACGGAGAGGAGCTTAAAAAGATTTTGCCCCATTCCAAAAAAGGTCGTTTAATTTGTACGAATAGTGATTGTCCCGGCTGTGTTGGGGTCTAGCTTGGTCATATACGACTGCATCTACTAAAACTCTCTTGGTTACCTGCCTTTTTGCTGGATGGGGCAAATGGGGCGATGGGGAGGGTCTTCATAAGAACTCACTGGTGCCCCCTAGGTAGCACTCTGCCTAAAGCAACTCTCGAGAAATGCTCGTAGTTTCCTCTTCTTTTCCTCTACGATGGCCACCTCTCTCTTTAATGAGAGGTCAGCACCCCAAATCTGACTATTCACGAGTCCAAAGTTCCCCTTTTAATCGGCTCTTAAGATAAACAGGGTACACCAACGCCGTATTCTAAGGCCTCGGCTCCAGGTTCGAAAAAGGAACCCAGTAAATAATTTCTAAAGTTATCATGGGCGGCTGTAGGAGAAGAAAAAAGATCAACTAAGGTATCAACCTTCTATATTAAGTAACAGGATATATTTTAAAACTCAATAAATGACCTACTCGTTATTAAGTAATTTAGGATTGGGAGCGTTACCTCATCTGTGGAATGTCACTGTCAAGGTCAGTCGAGGCCAAAGCACCGAAATACATTCCATTCATTTCTTATTTTTGCTCATCTCTTTTTGTAACACACTAGCTACAGTTTTCTCTAAATTTACCGGGATAAAAACTTTCTTGCCAAACATTTTAGTTGTTTAGTCGCGAATATGAGCTATAGACGGACTGAGAAGCAGAAGGATAGAGATACTTTCCAAATAATGTCATTATTCTAATAATGTTTTTTCCACTCTTGGCAGAGTGGCCGCGGTCATCAGTTCGGTTGGTGGCTCGCTTCACAATCCGTCGCCAGTCCTCGCGTGTTTACGCCTTTCTCGTGCATAGTCATGTTCATATGTCAGGTGTGACTGTGATGTGTGTCTATCTCGTAATTATTTGGTCGGTCCCAACTAATAGAGCCTGTTCTGCCGATTTGATAATATCATATAGCTGTATCATTATATCATATCTTATTTCTACTTTCCCAGCTCCTGACAGACCCTGGTTTATTATTCTGCGACGAACCAACCACAGGTCTGGACTCATCATCAGCCCAGAAGCTGGTAACACTGCTGCGGGCCAGCGCTGCTCAAGGCAAGACGGTGATATGCACCATCCACCAGCCCTCTTCAGAGTTGATGGCGCATTTCGACAAGCTGGTGTTGTTGTCTGAAGGAAGAGTGGCCTTTGCTGGGAGCGGTTCAGCAGCCTTAAGATTCTTTGAAAGGTAAGATTTTTCTAACTCTGTACTAAACTTTGTAAAGTAACTTTTTAAAGCGGCAAATTTTAACACATTTTAAACCTGGCAATAGTAAATCAATTTAATTATGTAATAGTTATTATATTAGTAAGTTATATGATTATTTACGGGATATTATTATTTTAAAGAATCATATAACTTTAATGTCAAACGCGATATTTTAAAACAGTGTTATATTATTAGTAGTTTCACAGGTTTTTTTTGCATGCATTTTCTTGAGATAAAGTAGCTTATGCTTTGGTCTGGGCTGAAATAGTAAAAATCAATCAGATCTGTTTAACTGTTACGTATTTGATTGGGAACAAAAACAAACACGCATTCTTGCACTAACTTACACATAATTTTAGTGTGATAACACGAGAAAGTTATTTTAAAACCATAACAATAGGGTATTTGACTGTATTAAAAATATGTATCATGCAGGTGTAATCCTAGAAGATAAAAATAATAATAATAACCATAGGCCGGTAGCTTGGGCCCTGCCCCGCTGCCGGCGTTTAGGTTTAGGTTTTTTTTTATAATATTTTGTTTTTGTATATATATTGTAAAAAAAACTTAAAATTAACAAAGAAAATAAATGTATGAGATAATAATAATAAAAACAAATAAAATAAATACAAATTTTCAGAAAAATACAAAATAAAAATATGATTTTCATTGATCACATGTAGGTTTATTTTCCTTATACATCACACAAAAGTAAAAAGAGGCACTCGTTTGCTAATGTGTGACGCCACTAATGTCACGTGGCCTCATAAATACCAAAGGGAGCGTTTACCCGGGAGTTTAATAATTTGACTTTTGATTTACCATTTAAAACATAAATACTGAAAATTATGAGGATTAAACTCAAGATTGCTTTCATCATCATCATCATAATCAGCCTTTTAACAGTCCGCTGGACTTTAAGCCCACCCCCGAAAGGGTGATTGGCCATATCCACCACGCTGGCCCAGTTGCGGGTTGGTGGATTCACATACGCCATTGAATTCCTTTTCCGTACGTATGCAGGTTTCCTCACGATGTTTACCTTCACCGAGAAGCCAGTGGTATGAAAATCCGTATATAAGCTCCAAAGAGCTCATTGGTACGGGCCCAGGGTTTGAGCCCGCGACCTCACGTTTTCAAGTCTAGCGGTCTTCCAAATGGGCTTTAAAGATTGCTTTATTTAAAAATGGTTTCGTAAAATCAAATATCCTATTACTAACTGAAGGTACTCAATAACAAGTGGGTTACAGAACAGATGATCGACAGTACGTCAGTAGGCTCCTAATTATTCAATAGGGGCCCAATACAGTTGTAGCTCGTTATTTAACTGATCTTGACAAGTTGACCCTAATAAGACTTCCTCGATTCCTTAGGGAACATCACAAGGGACTCTAGTGTATTCTAGTTATGACTACTTTCGCCCTGCGATTTCACTCGCTTTTTGCCAGATATTTTTTAGTAAAATAGTAGGTAATATTATAACTGACTAGAATATTGTATTGACCTTCATCATCATCATTGCAGCCATAGCACGTCCACTGCTGGACAAAGGCCTCCCCCCTCGATCTCCAAAAGAGTCGGTTGGAAGCGGCTTGCATCCAGCGTTTCCCTTTTAGGTCGTCTGTCCACGTTTAACCTTACGTTTCACTAACCACGTCAACGTTACAGTAATCTACCCTTATAGAAGCGAAATACCACTGACTGATTTACTCATCACGAAATCTCAAAAATTACTAGACCAAAGCTGATATTGAAATAAAAGCTTGGTTTCAATTTTATTTGGAAAATTTGAGAAAACTGAAAGTGAATTTTTGTCTGATTTTTGTATCAAATTTGGACAGGACAACGTTAATTGTCGAGTTAGCTAGTCTGATCTAAATTAACTATTTATAGTTAATTTTAAATTGACCTTACTACATAATGTAAATAAATGAAAATATTACATTGTAAAATTAAATCTAGAATTTATTATGGCGCACGGAGATAGCAACTTTTAACATTTAACGTCTTGATTAATCTAGAAAAAACTGGCTGGCCCTGAAAACTAGATTTTTCTGTGCATTCATGCTCGTAACTTACGTTTTGGTACCCGTGAGTGCTTGATCGAGAGTGCTCCTTTTATTCATGAAAATTGGTTCAGCCGTTTGAATATTATCAGCTCTTTCATCGGAGGTTTTACAATTACAATTTTTACAACAGGCGAGTTGGTGGTCAAACGCGGACTTATCCGCGATAATAAAAAAACAGTTAATATTATTCTTTAAATGACGTCGCCAAGTGTATTTAAAGCATACCTAAAGCCTGCATAAATGAATTCAATTGCTGATTTTTTTGTACCCTGCATTCGCATGGCAAATTGCTCTCATATACTTTTTCAAAGTTTACTGTTATGTTTGTTACAAAAAAAAAACATACAGTCGAATTGATAACCTCCTCATTTTTGAAGTCGGTTAATTAATTTAAATTTTTGTATTAAATGTCTGACGTGCTACTGCCAAGAAGACGGAGATAGAACTGAATTATGCGGCGTAATAGTTGGAGTATTGATTCAAATTAAGACAAGAAACAGACACGCGAGATAGCTAAACTCGCGGATTCTATAGTATGAAATAAACCCAGTGTTTGATTCACATTGAAACACCTGTTTAAAATTGGAATGTCCTACTATTAAACTAAAGAAGAGACAATTCTCTTTGTTCTGTAATTTAAACCTTTCCTTATTTTTTTCCAGTCAGGGCTACAAATGTCCCATCATGTACAACCCCACCGACTACTTCATCAAAGTTCTGGCCCAGACTCCTGGCTCCGAGGAAGCGTCTTTTCAAGCCATCAAGAGCATTTGTGACCAGTTCGCTGTTAGCGACGCGGCTAAAGAACTCGACATGGAGATACATTTGGAGTTTCATCTTATGGATAATGAGAACGAGGTTAGAATTGTCTCAGCACTAAATAGCTAAAACCCAAACACATCAGTAGGACTTGCAGGCGTGCCGCGACAAAATTTATGACAGTTTTAGTGGTGTTGAAAAGAGAAAATAAATGACACGACAAAAGTAGTCGTGAATTGTTCCCATGTCTACAGATTTCCAATTCTACAGGTTTCCAATTCTACAGATATCCATGTTTACAGATTCCCATGTCTACAGATTCCCATGTCTACAGATTACTATGTCTACAGATTCCCATGTCTACAGATTACCATGTCTACAGATTACCTTGTACTATCTCTTTACGCCAATGTGACAGACTCGTAGCCTGGATTCTACCAACAGTCGTCTTATATAAGCCTTTCTGCATGCCTTTCTATGGAGTCCATAAGTGGAGTCAGCTTAAATTGACACTTGGCAGACCCATGCCAAGTCTGCGTGTGTCACCCATGCTAAGTGTGTCAAGAAAAAAAAGTGGTAGAAGTGATAAACAGAAGTAAAGTAAAGCTCACACGAATGATAAATCAAAAATATTTAAAAAATCATAGTTCGATATCGTAGATGTGACCAAATGACTCATGATACTTGCCATTGTTAGCCATTATAGATAGTATAATCCATCAAACTCTTGTTATATTATAACTTTAGGAGTTTAACAGCTTTAGTACTGGCACAAACTAGATGTTATGTAAATTAGCTTTTGTGTCATATAACAGTTTTTTTTTTTTTCCAACTTAGAACTATCATTACAGGTTATAACCTAATGCGATAGAGTAGCAAATTTACATTTTATATTCAAGCTTATTAAATTTAACCATTATTTTCATTGGTCTAGAAATTATTATGGTAAAAATTGGAATTTTAAATAATCTAGACTAAGCCAGTTTAGTCGACTTCCAAATAAATGAACCCTGAGTTTAAGGTTTTAAAAATATTATGACTAAGATCACATTTCAAAAGATTTCAACAAGAATAGTAAATTGACATTATAGTTATTTAAAATTCAGTGATATTTCGATCAAACCACTGCAGATGTTATCAGTTTTATAGACGAAGAATCCAAATTATATTGCTAATTTTAAAGAATTTATAAGCGACGATTATTTATTTCCAAGAGTATTGAATCTGCGTGAACATCAGTTGAAATTAGATGTAACAAACAAATACAAGGAATAGGGAAAAGAGGACTTTTTACCGGTTTTTTTCGGAAGATAATTTACTATAATAAAAAAACACAAGTTTGGCAATTAACAATTAACTAAAAGCCTCTTGGTGGAAGGAAAAATGCCCATAATGCTGGCAGCAATGCCACGTTGAATAGCAATGCTAATTGTTTGGCCAAAGTAGGCGCCACCATTCCGGTTACCTCTACCAAGTCTCACCGTCGGCTTGTCGATCAGACGTTCCACAAGAATTTCCTGAAATGTAAAGTTGGAAGATGTGCAATTGTACAATTATAATTTAAAATAGTATAGAACTTTTCTATTACAATTTATATTATTGCCTACTCTACTCTCTTTATTTCAATTTATACACGGATCTAGCCCGGACCTTTGAGAGGCTTTGGTGGGACCGAAACCAACAGCAAGAGGCCCTGTTGAGTATAAAACACAATTATGGGGTGTGTATGTAACGGAATATAAAACTATTGAACAGTATAGGATAAAAAAAACTGGGCATTGAGTGAACAACTAGTGGATAGGAGAACAGATCTATAGGATGAGAAACAAATACAAATACAAAAATATTTATTTGTCTCTTAATAACAGATATACAAGCTTTGTGAATAACTGACTCCTATGCTAGGTAGATTACATGTATTATAGGAGTCAGTTCCTTCCAAGTAATGGTAAAGATATTGACAAAACTAACAACTAAATTTATTATTATATGCATACAGTATTTGTGTGTTTGGGTATGTGCGTGAAACGCCATTATATGTTATTTTTTGACAAATTTTAAATATATTACTCCTACTGATATGTAAATAACAAATACGCAATAATTGAATATGAATAAAGCTAGGCTAGGTTCTTATAATAATTAAGTCGTCACGTCCTAAAATTGTTTTATTTTGCAGGATGTAAAAAAAGAGAAGCTCGACACATTTCAGTCTCCCTCATTCATTATTAAGATCGCCTGGTTGGTCTACCGGTATATGCTCATCATAATCAGAGATCCACGGGTGCAGTTCCTCCGTATCATACAAAAACTGGTAAGAAATAGCAATAAAGTGATTTTTGTAGCATTGTTATTTTTTATATATGTATGCCACATATATTTAACTTTAATAATAATTAAAAACGCTTAAAATTAATTTAGTAAAGGAATTTTCAGTATAGAAATAAAATGACGAATAAAATCTCGCAAAATATTTGATTTTAAATCTCAACCTTTTTTTATTTCTTCGATTTTATTATTTGTATAGATGACACACGAAAACAAAACATTTTCGTATTTCGTGTATACGTATTTGTAATTGCGCTTGGTGTAGTTTTGGAAAAATTTAAAAGTTTTATTATTTTGTTTTATTTAAGTTGCGTTTATCGGAGCGAGTTGAATATTTTATTGAGTTTTTATTTTTTGATCAAATGTTCGGGTTGTTTCACATCGAATGATCAGATAGTATCAAAATCTTAAGTTAACATTTAGGAATGTCCTCTGAAAGTCACATATCGTAATTTCAGGCAATAGCATTAACTGCCGGTCTCTGTTTCATCGGCACCGCGCGTCTCACCCAAGCCGGTATCCAGGATGTCCAGGGGGCACTCTTCATCATCATCGCTGAGAATACCTTCACCCCAATGTACTCCGTGCTTCACATGTTCCCTGAAGAATTCCCTCTATTCAACAGAGAACTAAAGGCTGGGCTGTATAACACGCCAATCTATTACACTGCAAGGATGATAGCTTTGGTGAGTGTTGTTATGAAAATGAATATTAAATTGGGGGAATTACCATTAAGCTGGAAACATTAAATTTAAATACCTATACCTTGATTGGTCTGTATCTGGGCTATATATTAAAATATATAAATGCAAATGATATTTTTTGTGAAATGACGAGACATATTGTAAGCAATATTAAGTATTATTTATTCTAGGTATAACTAATGTTAGTTTCAATATGTCAATAAATGATTCTGATTCTGATTCTATATTATCATCATAACAGAAAACATAATTACAGCAATTTTGCATAGCACTTGTATTTATATACATGTATGTGTGTATATATATATATTATTTTTTGACAAGATGTTGAGACATTACTGTGGTTCTTGCCCATCTGAGCTGCAGCATGTAGTGTTTGTTTTTTGAAGTGAAAATTATTAGGCACATTTGTTCACATTCACATTGTGCACATTTATTCCCCATCCCAAAACACTTTTTGGGATTGGGAAAATAAGCACTGAACTCGCGTGACCGTCACGCTCAGATACTCGTTCCGGTAAAGTCGGCTCGAGTCGACTAAGGGAGCGAGATATAGTCAACCTTGAAGAAGTTTTCACTTCTGAAAGAAAGAAAATATTTTTTTTTTTTTTTTTTTTTATTCTACACCTTTACATAAAACTTATATCTTTCTGTTGTGTGGTCAGTTTCTTACACTACGTAAGTACATAGTTTCTTTTGTAAACCATATAATAAAGAATACGTTTTTTATTTTCTTCTGAAAGTGAAATTTAATAATTACAAATTTTTATAATCTTAAAACTGGCAAAAACATGATCGAGCTTGCCGAAATAATTTATGATTATGATAATGTGACTCAACTATTTTATTCAAACAGTGGTCTGACCACCAAACAATCAAAACTTGTCTGGTTTTATCAAGGATTTTAGAAATTAAAACTAGTTATAGCTAAGATAGTTGTTAAATGGGGCTAAAGCTTCCTACCTTAATAGCAACAAGCAAGTTCATAAACCTACGCTAGAATTTTAACCAATTTTTTGTGTACCGGTGTCATCCGAAGATATCACGTATTCTGGAGAGTAAATATGAAACATTTACTATTTATATTTAAATATCACAGCAAAATCATTTCATTACAAATAGATACATAACATAATCAGCCTTTTAACATTCCACTGCTGGACTTTTAGCCTACCCCCGAAAGGGTGATTGCGCCATATCCACCACGCTGGCCCAGTGCGGATTGGTGGATTCACATACGCCATTGAATTCCTTCTCCATACGTATGCAGGTTTCCTCCACCGAAAAGCTAGTGGTATGAAAATCCGTACATAAGCTCCAAAGAGCTCATTGGTACGGGCCCGGGGTTTGAACCCGCGACCTCACGCTTTCAAGTCTAGCGGTCTCCCAAATGGGCTACCACGGCTTCTGAAAAAATAGATACATAAAGGCACAGAAATAAATAGATAAAATTTGATTACAGAATGTTTTTTAGTAGTTTTTTTTCCACTAAAATTTGATTTAGGTATAATATTACGAATAGTTAAATCTCTTATACCCTTTGATAACAACACCTTTATTAGACGGTGGTGGTTAAACGATCAAATGTAATCTGTCTCCAGCATAGGTAGTTTCTCTCTTCTGTTTTAAAATTATCAGAATATTTCATTACCATGATCTTGTTATTGGACTATAGGCACTATAGCCGTCTACAAAATATGCTTTATGTAGCGTCCGTAACACATCTGTACTCATGGCGAAATAAGCCGATTCAAAAGCCATACATACGGTAATTTTTAACCAATGTTCAAGAGTACTCCGGGTTTGAATCGGGCTGCTCGCACCCTGTAATTTCACTTATAGCATTTTCCCTAACCTAATTCACTCCACGATTTAGATTACACCTCATCTTTAAATTGATTTCTTTTTACTTTTCTGTGTTTTGCCCTGAACTTTTATTTTACCTAATTTTAATTTCCATTTATAGTTTCCGGGCCTGATAATCGAACCTACCCTGTTTACACTTGTGGTGTACTGGATCGCCGGCCTCAGGAATACCATCTACGCGTTTGGGTTTACTGTCTTCATCTCTATTTTGGTCCTCAATGTTGCTATTGCTTGTGGTAAGTGTTAGAAACATTTTGAATTATTATGATGGTTTGTTGCTACCAATTTTGAATGTTATTTAATATATTGACCTCTATGATGAATATAAAATATGGTAAGTAAAAATGTATTAACTAGGAATTTTAGTAGAAAGCTACTGTGGAGTGTGGGTCAAATGCTCTAAGTATACATCATTACAAGGGTTTCATAAAGGACTTAAGGGAATTTTCCGGTAGCATAACTGAAGGCCAGGTCGCATACCAGGTCAGGGACCGTCCATTAATCAGGTGAGGCTTGAAAGAGGCTCAAATAATGTTGCAGGTTGTTTTTGATTGGCAAAGTCACGCTACACGCCGCTTTTCGGTTAAGAAATCGCGCGTTTAACGTAAAAATAAATACACGTGATATCTTACTACATCCCCCACCCACCCTTGTGATATTTCGTGATTTTTGCAAACACCCTCCCCCCCCATTCAAGCCTCACGTGATTAATGGACGGTCCCTAATGATGGGTACTATGGACCCCTTTCGACTTAGCATACCCTTTCCGCGTACTTGACCTAGCAATGAAAGGTCTCAGTCTCGTTTGTGCGTATATTTGTTTGTTCGACGATATCGTTGCTTTGATTAGTTATGAAATTTTGTATTCAAATAGTTCATGTAATTATATTTTCAAGTTTGAATATGAGCATATTCAGGGATGTGAAGATATAGAGGTTGCAGCTGGTTTATTGTAATGTTAATTGTAATTTCGTAACTCATTTATTGTTAATAATGTTTCAGGTTCGTTCTTTTCGTGTGCGTTCGGGTCAATGCCAGTCGCGATCGCCTATCTCGTGCCCTTCGACTACTCTCTCATGATGACTTCGGGTCTCTTTATTAAACTGAGGTAGGTTTACTATTTTAATGAATAAAATTTCAACAACGTCAACATCGTCCGTTGGTTGATAAAGTGAATAAAACGTCATCAATCGTTTATTTTTATTTTTATTGGCTACGGCCTCATAGGTTGTTGGGGCAATTTTGCCATTAACAGTGAGGGAGGAGATAGTGAGATTGTCTAAAAACGAGGAAATTCTGGTTGATGGCACTACTAACAGAAAATTTTAAATTGATAAACTAAAGACGGATATTATTGGATTGAATGAAATTAGCTAATGCAAAAATTACTATTTTGTTTGGGAATGAGAGCAGAGAAGAAATATGTAATGGAAGCGGAACTTTACATCTAGTGATTGAAGAATAAAAAGATGACTTACTACGAAGAGGGCAACTAAAAAATATATGATTTAACGAACAAATATCCAAACCACAAGAACAATTAGGAAAGTTTACTATTGAGACCGCGCTCACGGGTCAAACTCAGAATCAGCAGTGCGAGTACCGTTTTTTATCGATCATCAAATTTTACAGCTGTGATCGTCAAATGCGATAAAATGCCATTTGATCAGTACTCGTTATGATCGATTCTATGGCGTTTTATCGAATTTGACGATCGATAAAGAACGGTACTTGCACTGCAGAGTAGTCTTTATTGTTAAATTATTTATTCAGAATTATGTCAATCGCACATTTTAAGCATTGAACATTAAAACCACTGAGAATAGGCTATTTGACTGGCGTATAATTTTTTTTCGTAAATTTTTTCGATATTTTAATACTTATTCTGCTATTCGGGGCGGAGCGTGCTCCACCTAGGTTCTCCACCTGGGTGAAGCACTTACAAGTCCCAGTGCTCCAACTGAACCAGTACTCTCCGAAATGTTCTAGGCTAAGAAGCTTAGTCTGAATTACGGACTCCTACGGATTCTTTGTTCTAATTAACTGTTTTTTTTTCAGTTCAATACCAAAATATGTGTCGTGGATCCGGCATCTCTCCTGGCTTATGTATTCTAATGAAGCTATGAGCATCGTGCAGTGGGACGGTGTTCAGAATATAAGTAAGTTTTAATAATCCAAATGTTCAAGTCCAATACTAACTTGTTAGCAGCGTACCCTTCATTCATTCAGTTTCTTCATGTAACTAGAATTGGTGTAAAATTAAGTTAATTAGCTTCAATACCAAGTTATACCAGTTAGAACAGCACAAAGTCATCTATACTATCTATACTAATATTATAAAGAGGAAAGATTTTATTGTTTGTTTGTTTGTTTGCATTGAATAGGCTCTGAAACTACTGAACCGATTTGAAAAATTCTTTCACTGTTGGGAAGCTACGCTATCCCCGGGTAACATAGGCTATATTATGTTAAAAAAAAAAAAAATAGGGATCCATACTAAAACTCCAATAATGTAACCCAAGGTGTAAAAAAATAATATTTACAATTTTAACTTGGCGTGTTTGACAGTTCTAAGACAAGACGTCTGTCAGGTCAGCTAGTCTATACTAATATTATAAAGAGGAAAGATTTGATTGTTTGTTTGTTTGTTTGCATTGAATAGGCTCCGAAACTACTGAACCGATTTGAAAAATTCTTTCGCTGTTGGGAAGCTACACTATCCCCGGGTGACATAGGCTATAATCTATACCCGTGCGAAGCTGGGGCGGACCGCTAGTCAAATATAAGTAGAGTAGTGGTACGCCTCGAACTTAGACCTCGCGATCTCCATATATTCGCAACCCCTCGATTTCAATTCGATCTATTTTGCCCATATTTAATAGGTATCAAAACTTGTATTGAAATTAACTACTTGCTTGCAAAATTTCTTATTTTATCATTTTACGTGCTTTCTTCCTCTCTCTATCTTCTACAAGACAATGTGTCTACTTTACTGTGAACACATATTTCATTTATGAAGGTTGAGAGTAGAATTTGAATAAACCAATGGCTTCACAACAGTTCTTTGTACATGTCCATTTTTTAGAATAAAGATAAGGCAGGTAGAATGGCGTGGCGCTTCACCAGGGCAATCCCCACAAAAAGGGTCTGCCATAAGCCAGGTAATAGACAAAGGGGTTTGCCGGTTTATTTCTTTATGATATGCTCGCTTTACTCAGAATCAGAGATGTTTGAATAAAAATATTATTTTCCTCGTAACAATATACGAACAGTACAAGGTTTCACGGAACGGTGATTAAACTCGAGTGGTACTGAGCTGAAAGTTTTTCATTGTAGGTACTCATTATTATCAAGGTATTATCAACATCATGAAATGCCATCTTCATTACTGAAGTTTGCAGGTTAGTAGTTAAAACTTTTTGCAATCCCATGATGTCTTCTTCAGATGCTGGTAAATAGTCCGGTCAAATTCTTTATACCTATAATCCAGCCATTTAGGTCGCTGTCGTCCTTCTCTTTCCCGGAATTCTGCTCTCAAGAATCAATCATAAACGTGGCATAAACAAAGAGAGGCCAATGCTTAGGAGTGGATCACTCAAAGCGGATGATGGTGATAATAGCATCGAAAAAAAAAAAAACAATTTTTAAAATTTATTTTTATATATACTAATATTATAAAGAGGAAAGATTTGATTGTTTGTTTGTTTGAATTGAATAGGCTCCGAAACTACTAAACCGATTTGAAAAATTATTTTACTGACGGGAAGCTACACCATCCCCGGCTGACATAGGCTATAATCTATACCAGTGCGAAGCTGGGGCGGACCGCTAGTATAGAATATATCTACGCTTGGCTTATTTCTTGGTTTATTTACTAGCAACGTACCCTGGCTTCGCATGGGTGTAAGTCTTATTTTTTTACACCTTTTGTTACATTATTGGAGTTTTAGTAAGGATCCCTATTTTTTTTTGAAAATATAATCTAGCCTATGTCACCTATGGATAGCGTAGCTTCTCAAAAGTGAAAAAAATCGTTTCTTAGTTTCAGAGCCTATTCAATGCAAACAAACGAACAATCAATTCTTTCCTTTTTATAATATTTGTATAGATTAAATAAGTCATTGCAGGGCCGAAGATCGTTCTGATTATAATATTTATATCTTTACTTCCAGCGTGCAGCACGGAGTTGGAGTCAGGTGCGCCCTGCCTCAGTAATGGAGACGAGGTCCTCAACAACTATGACTTCACCCCCGACTCTCTCTGGATAAACGTCATGGCTCTCGGGATTCTCTACGTCTGCTTCCATCTCCTCGCTCTTATTGCTTTGCGATACAGGACCAGGAGAAAATAATAGTACTATTTTTAATCCTTAGTTTACTCACGGTTCTTTCATATTTCTGCCGAGCGTAAGCTAGATAGCAGTTAACTGACATTTCACCATAAAAACTAATTTTCTCAAATATGGTCTGTAATGTGTTTTTGAAGAATTCAGTTTGACGAAAACTGGAATTTATGTTAAATTGTTGGCCAACTTTTGTCTTTTATTTTACGTGCGTTTTAATTATCTTGTAGGTAAACGTGCGTATACAATGATCTTATATGTTACAGTGCGTACAATATTTCAATGTGCAAAGTCATTTGATTACATTCACTAAAAAGAGGCGAATGCATCGAGGTCAAGTTAGACCAAAAAAAATCTTAACTAAGATTATATTACAAATTGAATCGTTCGATTTTAGGTTACTGGATTTTCGGGTATAAAATGAAAAAAATAAAGGCTGAATTGGCAAGACGAATATAAAACAAGACATCCGTAACATTTATATAACCCGTAAATGGTTTATTTTATGTCAGTTGATTAATTTTAAACTATATTTTGACCTATTTTAAAACTTTCCCTCCGAGAGTTTTGAGAAAACCCGCTTTTGTAAATTGGAGATTGGAGGTAATAAGTTAATAAAATAGTTGAGTTATTCTAAAATTTTAAACTTATATTTTCGATAAATAACACGGATCCATTTATTACATTTATTACAATTTTCTGTTTGATAGAATCAGAATGACAAACATCCAGTTAGTTACTTTTTTTGTAAAAAAATATTTGAGAGAGCTCGTAAGGTGGTTCGTTGCACAAATGGCGGGAAATTCAAATTTCAAACAGTTTTCTTGTCCTTGTAGCTAGGCCGGGTAATTATTGTAAACAACCATGATGTTTGCGCAGATTGATTATTATTCTTTACAAAATCATATAAAGCTATTTATCTCTAATGCCCATTATTACTTACATTTGTGAATAAACAAATTTTTGCAATTTCAAACGGTTTATTCACAAATGTAAGTAATATGGTGCGTTACTGTTAAATAATTGTACATTATAATGTAAAGAACAGCCAATATTTTGCGCAAACACTGTGTTATTTAAAAATAATTACCTGGCCTGGCTACTAGGACCAAAAAACTGTTTAAAATTTGAATTTCCCGCCATAGGTAAATCGAACCACCTTAAGTCGAAATATAATAATAATTTTGGTAAAAATTACAACCACGGGTAGTTCAATAACCAGAATTCATCCCCTAATAGAGGAGGATAAAACAGCACTTAAGGAGATGTTGTATCACTTTTAAACTACGTTTATTATTACAGATGACCATAATAAGGCTTGGTTAATTTTATTAAAGTCGCATTTAGCGGAGCAAAACCATGGCGCTTAATACGAAGTCGTGCGTTTCGTTACTTCTATTTTTGAGTTTTTTCTCATATTTTTCGAAAAGTATAGCAGTAATGTAAAATATACCTTTGCGGTTTCCTTCATAATTATGAAATCTGTATATTGCTATATTGTAGTAAATTGATATGAAATGAGCCACAAATAAATTAGAGTGGTTAAATGAATTTAGGTCAGATAATGCTACATTAGAATTGACACCATTATCATTTTGCCATAAAGATCCGTGCTACCTACCTTACCTACCTATATTATAGTGTTACTATTGTGTATGTTATTATAATATGGTGTCTATTATAATAATAATTTTATATATTTTATCCTGAGTGTAAATATTTTAATAAAGACATTAATTATTTGTTAATTGTGTTTATTGACTAAATTATCTTTCTGCTGAAGTCACAGAAACGAGAAGTAACTGAAAGAATAATCTTTTCTGTAGTTTAAATAGGTATTTGGAATAGCTAGTGTTCCTAGATTTCCCTCCCTACATCCGACAGCCCCCACAACCTGTACAATCGAGAAATAAATACTTTTAAAAATAGTAAAAAGTCAGAATTTGTTGTTTTCATTCAGTTTTTTACAATGTTATTGTAGCTGTCAGAGCTAATTTATATTAGGAACAAATAAGTATTAAAAACATCGAGTTTATTCGCTTTTCAAATTCATAAAAAGATTACTAAGCACCATCTGGCACTTCGCCCAACAACCAAGGTAACTGATTAATTTCCTTATAAGGCAGATAGTGTCTTAGTTCAATCAGTTTGTGTTAGATGGCGACTCAATCGCGAAGTCTTTGTTACCTGGCGGCGGCAACGCTGCGCGCAGGCGTACGTCGCTAGTTCAAACCCATCCGCCATATTAGTCGTGTCACGCGGAGTGCACTGCACCGCATTGACATGTTTTCTCGTAAACTGCACAAAACTTATGACAACGAAACCGCAACGGTGCTCCTCTCATAACCCGACCACGACAAATATGCGATCAGATGCAACCCCGAATAGTTACTCGCGTCGTTTGTTGAATAATAAACGTGTAACGGACAGTGCATTCGTGTGTTTATGATAACAACAATTTAAACAGTAATCCTCGTGAATTGTTCTAGTGTCTGAAAGCTTGTGATATTATGCAACGTGACATAACCGTGACCTTCGTATTGTGACCGTGCTTAAGGTGCTTTTTGAGGTTAAAATGCAGCTTGGATTATGAGCGACTGCGCCGACCCATCAGGTTAGTAAGACGTCCAGTTACTTATCTGAGCTGATAATGTTGTACCAAGTGTTTATCTTCGTGTCCTACATTCGAATTCTTAGGATATTTAGTCAATATTTTGACGCATTATATAAATATAACAACGTATGTAATAACAAATAAATATAATTAAACATAATTGGTTAAATAACGTTCGAAATTCAAAAGTCGATTATTGGTCATGCAACGGTACCTGGCGACATTGTAGTACGGAGGCGTTCCATTTTTAAAATAAACAGATGTGTTTTAATTGTCGAGTAAAGCAGTTACGCGAGAGAACGGTTCCTTGCAAGCCTCTGTTGGCAGCTTTGGCGGGCTTCGAGCTCCGCCGCGCTCCGGTGCACGCTGAGCACGCGGGGAATGCAACCTGGGAACCACAAAGGGACCACGTCGATGCAAGGACGAACGTTTTAATACCCGAAACTTTTTACTCTCATTGGGAAGGACGTTAGAGCCAGTAAGAAGTTCATCGATTCCGTCGATATCATTAGACAAGGATGAAACTTGATTTTGATTATCGTTTTGTGAGGATGGTCTTGGAACGAATGTTTTTAACTTACAGATCTTTAAAAAAATTCTTTGTTGGCGAAGAAACAAAAACAGTTTTTGAAGAATTTACCTGTCATATAATTGTAAGGTAGTATGTAATTTTTCAAAAGAAGCTGACAGGTATATTTCATGCTAACAATAAAATTCTCTCTGATTTGTCTTCTGATAATTTTTTTCAAACACCTCAAAATTTCGAATTCAGTCAGACTAATGATATATCATAAAAATTAATTAACAAAATGAAGCTCAAATCGACATCCGAAAATCCATATGAATAATTACTTACAGGAGTGCACAGTTCAAGTGGTCTCAGGTTCGTATGCAAGTCCATTGACCTAATCAATGCTGAGAATAGAAGACGATGTCCAGACTTCCTTATAAAGACAGTAAAAACTCGTTTAAAGTCATAAACAAATGTTTTTATAGCATGACCTTGGCCGGAAGCTTTTTAACATCTGAAAGGTATTAGCATTAGTCAGTGATTAAATATATTATCACAAAGATCCTATTAATTGATATCAGTCCTATTTTCAACAGAATAATGGAGTATTCTATTTTTCAACAACAAACATCCTGTCGCCGCCGTCTCTATTCTTATGTAAATGTTTACCCTTGCGTGTTGTTTTTGTTGCAGCCCGAATTACGTTTATTGTGTCTAATGTTTTGCAAGCACATTGACCTACGTCATTCATAGAAACAATATATTGTTGGAAAATAACTACCTACTTAGTAGGTAATTACTGTTAGCAATGTTAGTTTTCAACTTTGTCGTCAGGCTGAAAATTGCGGAACATAAACATACGCTTAGAATAGATTTCATATTTGATGAATAACTTTTGATATGCTGATAATTTTAGGACACATTATTCAAATGCTAGAGAATTTAGACCGTGACGAGCGGAGCCGTTTCAGAGGCTCCGAATTGAAAATTGACAGAATGTCAAATTTATTCCTTCAGTGAATGTCAAATTTATTACTTCCTTCTTCCTTAAAAAATCAGCCCTTAGTGAAATTCGCGTTACGTATTGTTTACCTGACTGTGCTTTCCACGAATCCAAACGTTAGAATTAAGTTTTACCACTTTGAAGCTATTTACGGCGTTTTGGCGCCAACGTGGCAGAGGTAAACAAGGTTAAGAATTAGTTTCTCTTTTTCAGTGTACTTCTGCCTTAACACGAATCTGTCTAAAATTACAGTTAATAACCATCGATCTTCCCTCCTACATTACTTATCTGGAAATGGCATGGCACTAAAACCTCTGGTCACCACTATCTGTCGATAAAAGCACTTTAGATTAGATTCGCCTGACGTCACGGCAGATGAAACACTGCACTTGCCCGCAATTCTTATAATAACACCCATGACATAGTGAAATCGGATGGTGAAAACCTGGGGCCTTTAAATTGTATATATGATAATTCAAAAATTTGCTTAGCTAAAACCTTTGCAGGCCTCAAAGATGACTAAGATATGACTGCCTTTTTACTGACTCGGATTGAGATAGAGTGCTCTAGACGTACAAGGGCGTAGGTATACCCGATTACGCAGGTTCGAATCTCGGGGGTCGTCAAATTTTTGAATTGTATATTTATAACATTTAAATAGTAAATCCTTAAGTGTGGAACAACTGATCAAATAAAAAAAATGCTACTTAGGGTCTTATTCAGAATTTTTGGAACGACGCATAAATAACCAATTTTGACAGAAAATAAAATTTAGACAATTATAGAAATTTGGATTTGATCAGTTTGATTGCTATTCGTTCTATGGCAGAAATTTTAAATGAAGCCCCTGGCCGCTGTGTTTGCCTAAAATGGAAATCACAGTGGCTAATTTTAAATTCTAGTCGTAAGTCAAATTTGTCAAATTTGTGCTAAGTGCTGGGGTTAAACTGAAAATTTTGCTCTAAATCCGACAGTAATTTACTATAACTGTCATTATTCTTATCACATTTCAGATTCTGAACTAATTTTCTTTAGAAAACAAATTTAATAGCAGTCATTTTTTTAAGCAGTGCTCAAGTTTCAAATAATAGTACAAAACACAGTTTTTTAGGCAACATCGCCTAATGTCAGGCGATATAGCAGTCCAACGCAAGCCTATTTTGAATAATAATATGCAGACATTGATCTTTATAAAGAAAGTCGCCATCCATATCACGCTACTCCAGCCTAGTACACGCAATCTAGATAACGCCTTAGCTCAACTAATTGACCAAAGACACGGCATAATGACTAGCGAATCAAAGGTCATTCAGTAGCTCACCGGTGCGGTGCAGATAGACGCTTGCGTGTCCACTAGTCGTCGAGGCTAACTGGTACTGCGTTAATAGCTCTAACTCTAAGCAAATATCACTTCTAAAATAGATCTACTAAGTTAGGCCTAGTTCTGGTTAAGATTTGCAGAGGCGCATAAAGAAAAAGGTTAAGGACTAACTGGATTTTTCTCTTTACTACATTTTAATGCGGATAATATCGATTCTTCGTCGTGGAGTTACACACCTATTTTTAATTATATACCTTTTCTGAGAGGCATCATGGCATTTTTAACATTATAGACTGCTATTCCAAAAAGTTATGGGGTACAACCAAATCATTCCATAGGGTTTTCAACAGAAGCCCCATCTCCTGCCGTAAATCCCTGCATTCGTTTTTTGAATAATCTATTGAAGTATTTTGCATTATTAAAATATGTGTAGCAAAATTTCGACGTATCTCATACTCCATCTTCGTTGTCGGTATCAACTATCATCACATCTATGCAAAAAACATGTCATTATTCATAAACGACCATCAAATCTTTGGTTACTAAGAACTGAGCCCAGGCAGGTCTTGCATGAGTAAGCCGGACTATAAAAGCGATTACAACTCCATAATATTCTTGTTGATGATTGACGGGCTTGTTTTCTGATAAGAACCTTCGATTGCTTACTTTACCAGCTTTATGATGTTGTGATTTGTCGATAAAATTATTTACATACCTAATGCTATAATACTTACCCTACCCATTTCTTCGTGTAAACCAATTTTAAAAAGTAAATACAAAAGCATTCCTTCAAGCGACTCGAAGAAAGCTTCAACATAAATGAAGAGTCTTTTGTAAAATCCTTTAAGCCGCCGCAGTAAGCTCGGATCTGAGTGGCATGTACCCGATTAATGAGCCTACTTACTCAGAGGTCTACCTGCCTCTGGTGGTTGCGACAACCGCGGATGTGATTCATTAAATCGCTGCCTAGATTTCCGTTTTAACCAGTTTAACTGGGATGGCTGTTTAAGTTGTCCACATAGAAATACATCACAGCGAAATTATTAACAAGTAACTGGTAAGGCCAGTTTTACGTTTTGAGAAGAATTAGAAGTGTTAAAGATTGCTGCAATTCTCTAAGGTGTTAAACATGCCGCTTGCATTTCTAATCTGTCATCTGTCTCCAGCTGGGCTCGTCAGTCGATCGCAGATTAATCACGAACTGGTCTTATTAAAGGAGACTTTCAGTTAACTTCCGGCTTAACCGAAGTTTGCAGGCAAAGATTTAGAGACGTGTCTGTAGGCACGAAAACTGACTCAGTCAAAGATGACGCAATGATATCGAACCGATCAATTCTCCAGAGCAATATAAGCTGGCAAACAGACCACCTGATTGAATAATAAATTCTGGAACACTGCCTGCTACTGATTGCGAATCATTACTGTGATTGGTTCGCTTCTATACGTACATATTGTAAACCTGTCTGTAAGATTCAATTTCCCGAACCCATAATCATGGTACGAAGCAGAGTAACAGAGTCAAACAGTCCACCTAAATAGGCTCCAGTGTAACTCAAGACCGATGAACTCGGTAATTAGCGGGCTGCATTCCGAGAAGGTGAAAGGAAAGTCTCGCGTGATACTCATTTTTTTCGTAATCCACTTATGGTGTTATAATGAGAATAATTTCGCCTCTTGCAGTTTCTTGTTCGGTACCAATTACTATGGTATCGTCACATACGAGTCAGTGAAAGTCGATAATTGTAATGATTTAACGAGGATCCATCACATCGTGTAGGAATTTTAATTTTGGAAATCTAGCTAATAATTGTTAATTAAGCGTAGTAAGTTTTTCGTAGGGATTTTTTTAAATGATCAAGTATTTCCTTCCAGGTTCCACGGGACTCGATGGAAAATGGAACTGGTTTGATGCTTGTTAAGACGCGCCGTAGAGTCTCACGTATCAGAAAAAAAGCATGGCTTGAACAGGGCTGACTCGTTTTGGACAATAGTGGGACTGACACTTGAATGCCGATGCGTTTTCCATGTGACATCTCATAGCAGGGATCGTTCAAAGAATCTTGAATCCTTGAGCATTTTACCTGGAGCATTGGAATGGCAAATTCAAAAATGACCATGGACTTATTATTGGGTAAACTGGTTCTGACTGCAGACACCCAAGAAAAAGACACCTGTAGGATAAACTTTGTAAATGTGCACATATCGATGCGGATGTATGATTTCGGGTGTAGCAAAATATCACCAACATCATCATCATCCACAGCCTTCCATATCCCACTGCTGGGAATAGACTTCTCTCTTGCTATGCCATCTGCCTCGTTCTTGTGCTAATCGAGTCCAGGTTTGACCCACGATGGTGACATATCGTCGACCCATCTTGCAGCTAAATATATATAAGTAAAACTCACAAAGTAAAACCTCCCACACCTTGCATGTGCCTACGCTCACAAAAACCGAACAAGAAACAAAGATTTATCGCTCCATCCTGAAGGTCAGACAGATGTAACTCTCAAGATAATATGAGAAACTGCAACACTTGACACATATTGTAAAAGTTATAGTCTAGATTAGATCGAGAACATCGTGCTTATACCAAAAATGGACAAAAAACTACACAGATTTTGAATTTTGTTAAAAATAGAACTCGTCCGTGCTTATATATCTAACATCAACCACACCTAAGCTTTTAAGGCATTTGTGATAAGGAGTGACACAGTGATTAGTTACTTGGTCACTACTTTACTTTCACAGTTACTAATTATCTCCCCTTTCGAAACTTTATAACGCCATTTACAAAGCCTAGAAACCTGGTCCAATCCGAGTTGAGAGCCCAGTTTGAGCTTTAACACTAGCGCCAGTCTCGGGGTCACCGAACCTTAATTATCCAAGTTTGCACCGCTGCAGTGCAATGCTCCAGTAAAATTCTGCATAACAAGCCTTTATTGGAGTCTGACGACTCCCGCTTCCTCGATGTCGATGGTTCTTAATAGTTTTATGGAGGGCAACGGACTACGCAAATAGGATTCTGAGGTAAATGCGGCGAAATGGCTTCCGTTCTCATATTGTTTGAAGCAATTACTTCGTTCATCTCGAGTCGCCTTTTGTGAAGAATGGTCAAGGCGAGATTATATTGAAGAAAAAAGTCGCGCGGTCCCATTCTCAGAAGTATAAAAGCAACACAAAGGATTGTGAAAACTCGAGAAGTTGTAACGTTTTGTAGCGGTGTAATGTATACGTACACCAGATAAACCGCGAATGAAGCCAGGTTGGTTCCCTACGGAGTCTCCACATTGTATCATTTTGCATCACGAACCCTTTTGTGGATTGCTTTTTTGTAAAACGCACGAAGTAAATTGATAGCGTCGATCAAATCGATTTATTCCGATGAATCATACCAATTCTGACGAACTGTGCTTTGTTGGGTGCCAATTTAGTTTTTGCGAATGTTTTGATTTGATATTTCGTTGAATAGATTTTTAAGGCTTTCAGTGGCAAACATTTTATAATGACTTCAATTGTACATTCTTGATTAGATTATGTAAGCTATTTTAGTTCTTTTAACTTTGTGACAATGTTGGCGATTTAATAGCTTGCCGATAAATAAAACCCGTTCTTCTATGTTGTCGAGAAGTGCCACTATTGTCGCGATACGACTAAATAATGACCGTCCTGCTTGTTACTTTTGTCCAAACAAGGAAGTGCGAATGTGGAGTAATAGTCGGACCTGGAAAATGCTTCTAACGTTCATCGATCATTTGATCTAAAGGTTTACTATAAAGTAAAATATGCGTATGAAAGCTCTCTTTTAAGCGACAGTCGACATATGAAGTTATGATGAGATTATAATTTTAAAGAGACAGTACGAAGGGACCGGTTCTTTGGTTTATTTTCCCGTTAGCAGTGACAAATGAGCTGATTTAGTCCTTCATATTCACCAGCTTTGCTCTTATGTGGAATGGGAGACATTACTAAACTTTGCATAAATAGCAGACGTATTTTGCATTCATGGAAACCATAATATGGCCGTTAATCCTTTTAAATTATCAGTAGTGCAGTTTCAACATCGTTTAGGAATGTTTTCCGAGTATTATGGACATACAGGGGTGTACAAGCACTTATCGAGCTGATTAGCAATTTAATTACATATAATGAAAATGCTTTAAGATTTAGCTACTGTTATTTCGACTGACAATGTGATTTACTTTACGATGTAGTACTTTTGCGTAGAAGAAATCAATTCACTGGCAAAAATGCTGACATAAGAATCTTCAGCACAACTTTTGAACGAAAGATTTTTTTAAATTTCTTGCCCTCTCTCTAGAGCAAGAGCATTTTAAGTTTGAAATAAATTTCTATCAACATTATTTAGATCGTAAATTTATTTACGCACAGGCAAAAGTTAAAAAGTACGTTGTTTAAATCAGTAGTAGATACATAGCTTGTATTTTGTTTACTTATTATTTCGCTGTATTTATTTTCATTCTCGAGTCTAGCCCGGTCTTTTAAGAGGCATTGGTGAGACCGAGGCCAACACCGAGAGGCCTTGTTTGATATAAAATACAACTTTGGAATGTATGTAAAAAGGAATATGAAACTATTGTAGGTACAGGTGTAATAAAGGTTGTGAAAAGTTGAACCTAATAACACTTATTATTATTAAGTTATTTAATATTTTTTTATTTTTATTATTCATTATTAATTAAACAAAATACAAGCTAATACTAACACTACAAATATAGTTAGACTGCCCATAGACCGTTGAAGGTCTAAAGAAAATCTAAATGCTCAAGTTATTTTGTTGGATCTAATTACAGGTAATATTAAGCAAGATACCTGGTCGACAGTATCTTCGATAAATCGATACATTTCAACAGCACTATGTGGTAGCAATAGTGACGGACGGTAGCTTGTTCCTTAAATTGATATTGCACGCCATGAAATATTGATGGATAATACTGATATTGCCTGATATTGCACGTGCAAGGCTTAAGACATTGTAAAAGGAGTAGGTGCAAATTGTACTACTAGTCTGCTCGCGGTATATACACAACACTAGTACCGAATTGTTTTAACCTTAGTTTAAGATAGGTATAACTAACTTTCCTCTCCCTGTATTGTGAATAACTAAGTAAATTCGTTTAAGTTAACAAAATTGTAGTCAAGTATAATAAAAGTCACGGACCCTGGAGTCCGTGGAGTTGCATTGTAAATAAAAAAAATAAAAATTGTACTACTACAAAAAGCATACCTACGTACTTCGACCAAAATAAAATGAATGGACGGGCCCAGAAGAAGCGAATTTTTGAAGATTACAAAATGAGCGCCGGCGCTCACCTCGTTTTAGTCGGGCTCTAGCCGTAGAAAGTGCGACACGCGTCTATTGTTACATGATAACGAAACATCTGACAAAATTTTGCCTTCGCGTGCTTTCCCGAAGTGTAAATACACACCAAAAAACCGCTATCTATTTTTTGTAACAAATGTACTGTTATAATTAAGTGTTGAAGTATAATGTCCAATGGTTTTGACTCGTTTTTACTGAGAAAGTTCAATGGTTATGGCCCGTCCATTCATTTTATTGTGGTCGCAGCCTACGTACGCTTTTTTATTGCTTGCGTTTGACTGCCACCACGCTATGATGTGGTATAAGATGGAGCACGCTTGCCTAGAAGAAGCCTAAACAATTCACGTTGCTACATTTGATGTTAAAAAAAACTCATGTAAAACTTGTGTGGTCGTCAATGAAATGTTTCAACCGCAACCGACTTCAACAGAGGAGGTTCTCAAATTAGTGGAGCTACCTGCTGTCAGTGGTACTATATATAGGTGTACAGGTTGGCAAAAATGTCTTGAAACGAAAACTTTTTTTTTGACCATATTGTGGAAAAAATTTCAGTGGAAGAATTTCATCCAATCATCTTTTTCAGATGTACTACGTACAAAAGTTACTAGCAAACAGAAAGAAAAGGGAATGGAAAATAATTTAAAAATTTTAAGCTAGCCATGCTACGCCATCTGTATAAAAGATTAAGCTAAATTTATAGATTTTTTGAGATCAACAAAAGTTTTTTTTAACCTACATTATTGTTTTATTTCTATGGTAAATCAGTTTTTTCATTCAACACGGTTTCAAAGTCTTACTTTGATGATACGTTTCTACGCGATACGTCGACGACAGTAAAAAACACTGCCCTGGTAATGTTAGCTTTGTTTTTTTTGTGACGAACCGAAAATGTATCCTTTTGAGACTAGTAATAAAAATAAATGAACGACAATGAAGCGACAAGGATGCGTAAAAATTATAATTTCATAGAAGTACTAGCTGCGCCCCGCGGTTTCACCCGGGTAGTGATGAAAAATTTTGATGATGATGATGATGATGATGTAAATTAGCCTATGTCACTCTACGACCTTTGAACTATGCACATGCAAAAAATCAAGTCGATCCGTTGCTCTGTTGCTGCGTGAAAGAGGAATAAACAAACCAACAAACTTTTTTCATTTATAATATTAGTATGATTCCATAGATAATGAATTTTGGCTAAGGAATACATAAAGGTAATGCATTCAATATTCGAAACCAATAGGTCAGATGAATATCTGGCGCCTAGAATAGGTCAAGAGCCAAGTCAAGATGATCTCTGATAAACTTAACAACCTAAATGAATTAATTAAGCAAGCTGGGGTTTAATGAAGATAAACATACTGTTTTAAACTATCACGGTTGTTTACTACAGTTATAAGATTACTAGCTGTTGCCCGCGGCTTCGCTGGCGTAGTATTGAAATCTAATTTACTACCCTCCGTCTTTTTAGTTTTACACTGTACTGTAAGAACCACTCTTTCCGCTCCAGTTGGGGCGGAGGAATCATCCGTTAAGGATGATTGCAGCATCCTTAAATCCACTTTACTCCCGTTCCGCTCTTTCCGCTCCAGGCCCGAATCCGTCCCGTAATCTACTCTTCTTCCGTCCCATACTTACCGCGTCAGTCCTGCATTTGCCCCATAATCTTCTCTAATACAGGCACACCCTTTCCGATCCAACTCGGCATCCATCCCGTAATTTACTTTACTCCCTTTCCGCCTTTTTGCAATCCAGCCCCGTATCTGTTCCGTAATCCAATCTACTTCAGTCCTATTCTTTCAGATCTAGTCCCGCAGCCGTCCGCTCCATTCCACTCCCATACCGTAATCCAACCAACTCCTATCCCGCCTTTTTCGCTATAGTCCCACATATGTCCTGTAATCCACTCTACTTTAGTCCCCTCTTTCCCCCAGAATGGTATGCGTATCTTTATAGAGTTGTTTAGCACAAAAGCATAGTTTATCTATGTAAAACCGAAAACATTAGTAATTAGACCGACTTCAAAATAAAAACATGTAAAAATAGACTTCAAAATTAGTCATCATCATCATCATTTCAGTCTATCATATTACCAATCCTGGGACTCAAGCCTTCTTTCAGAGAGAAACGATGGGCCCTAATCTACCAGCTACCAGCTGGTAGATGTGCATATGTAGCTGTGCATATAATAATTATGTGAATTTACAAAAAGTGACCTAACTAAGTTATGCTATCATTACATTACAAACAAATAATCTTTTGTTTTGATATCTTTTAATATGATAAGGTAACAAGCAACGCAGCAGCTTCAGCAGCGTAGGTAGGCCTCCCACTAGTGGAAACGATCGTCAGAGTCATGGACATCTAATGGATGCAGATGACAGCTGTCGTATGACGCTCTAAGAACAAGGCATATGTTAAGCAGTGGACTGTAAACGTCTTCTGGCTGATGAAGATGATGATGATGATGATGTAAACCGAAAATAGTTTACCATGTCAGCGATATGGCATATTATAATCACACGTCAATGAGATCGTTTAGATGGTCTATAAAAGTACATTGTACACTGATTTAGAAGACCAAAAAGGAAATTCAATTTGTGAGAATAACTACGGATGTACCTATTCATCTACACTGTGTGTGTGTGTGGTCATTGTCCAGTAACTTGGTATTCCCCATCGATTCTTTTAATTTTTATAAAACTAGCTATTGCCCGCGACTTTATACGCAAAGATTTTCATATAAACTTTCAACCCTCTTTTGCCTTCCCGTTCTTTGCATAAAATCCTTCCCTATAAGGAATTTACCCGCTTAATTTCAGCTTCGTAAGTTAAGTAGTTTTTGAGAATTCGTCATGAGTAGGTCAGTGACTTCAGTGAGAATAAAAATAATTATATATATAACTAAATATAACTACTAGCTGCGCCCCGCGGTTTCACCCGCGTAGTGATGAAAAATTGTGATGGTGATGCTGATGATAATGATGAAAAGTAGCCTATGTCACTCTCTGGCTTTTGAACTATAGGTACTCATGCAAAAAATCAGGTCGATCCGTTTTTCCGTTACAGCGTGAAAGAGGAACAAACAAACCAACAACAACACACTTTCGCATTTATGATATTATATGATTACCTAGATTCAGTCATGCAGATATGTTGTTTGAATATAGACTTTTAGTTACCTTTTAAAAGTAAACTTTGTAGTTTCTGTTGATCCTTTACCTACTACATCGTATCTGTCATCGTAACACTAAACAAACAAGCTCTTCAAACAAACAGATTAACACACGACACGCCATAAGTCTTCCCATTGTAACCCACAACTCACGCGCAGGTGACCTTGGAGCGATAGCATGACCGCGATTAACGTGGCATAGATATTAAACTTAAAGTTAACATAATGTTATAATGAATGATTATCAAAAAATTGCAATTTAAGAACAATTTATGAAAAAAGAGATAAAAAACTTTGAATGAAATTGTTGAAATACAAGTGTGAATTCAAATAAAAGTCCACAACCAATTCGAATATAAGCTCATGACATTTAAACCGCTGAACGAATGTTCAATCAAACATAGCTAAGAACCAGCAATGAATTCTGCTTTCAAAAAAAGGCATCGATATCGGTCTAACTGTTGAAAATAGTACCTGAAAAATAAACTCACATACACAACAGACCTGTATAAATACTGCACAAGTCAGTACAATACAGTATAAGTCTTTGCATACATCCTAACATAACCTTTTACACTCACGGTCCCCACACCACAATAAAAAATGCCACTTCCACCGCATTGTAGGTTTCGACGATTTCAAGAAGTAAGCATAAAATTCAAGACAAACATATTTCACTCAAATCTGATACAGACACGGCTAAAATCGAAACTAAACTCAATAACCTAGTCCGTAACCAAAGTCGTGCTGCGCAGGCCGATAGTTCCAGTTTACGTTATCGTATCGCATACCTCTACTGTAATATTTACTAGACACCTATATGTAGTCCTAGATAGCGCATGTACTGCATGTGACAACTAGCTCGCCAGTTTACCTGGAATCGGTCATGCTGTTTCCAAACTTGGTTTCTTAGAATGAATTTAGACAAACCAGACACTGTCTCGAACGGTTTGCTGTCAACAAGCTGCTGTAGTATTCGACACTGTCGTTTGTTATCAAACAATACTTAGAATATAGTGAATGTTTTGGATCAAACTTTTTACAGGCCACACACACACATCAACGAGAAATTCTATTCGACTTAAGTCTAAACTTTAATTTTCGGTCTAATTAAAAGGTTAACTTATATTCAGACAAATACAAACATTCTAGTAGGTTTTAGAGCAATAAAAAAGAAGCAGAGAATAGCGAAGAGCATGGTAAACATAGAACAGTATAGTGCAAAAGGATCGATCGACTTGGGCTTTACTGGCGAAATAAGTAAGAAGATGAAATAAACTGAATTCGCCAATTTTTATCGACCTCTATCCTCAATACAGAGGAAATGAATTACAATTAATAAGCTATCGATACTATGTTTCCTGTTATGCTGCTCAGCCCACATGTTATTCTCGTCCACGTAGAATGTTATCAGCTTGTGTTACCTCAGCCTGCGGTTAGATAAGGCATGCCTGTAATTAACTATTGTCAGCTTTGCGTTATGTTGATGACTTCTATTTTTGCTTTATGACATTTCAATGTGATGAATAGAAGATCATTGTTTTGTTTTTATAGTTTAAGCTGGATGATCCAAAACTTTGTGGTAGACGCTTGCAAGAGATTGCTATTAATACAATCATTATAAAACAACTTTGTTTTATAATGATTGTATTAGTTGATGGCCGCGATTTAAGATTTAGTTCAAATTGGATTGCAATTTACGGCGTAAAAACGTATTCCTAAATATAACGAATTAAGCGCTATCTCTTGACAACCTAGCTTTGGAACACCAACTTAAACATTCATACCTACCACTTTCTATAGTAGCGTGTCCTGCCTCTCATACCAAAAGCATAGTAGTGTCTTGTACAAAAAAAAAGGTTTTCTTCATCCACAAGCTAACTGCTCTTATGCGATCCGCTATTATTACATCACAACTTCTCAACATCTTTCACATGGATAGTTGATTGAATCAGTCGCTACTTTGCGTAAGTTCATTTTTAATTTGTATATAATGACGAATTTTTTGTGTAATCTTGCTTCTACGTCGCTTCGAGTACAACAAGTATTTTGGTATAAATTATTTTTCTCTATAGATATTACACTAGAAATTCGTCATATGCAAATCTTTCACATGGTAAATACTCCTGGTATTTTCATTTTGACTGACTGCACCCAACTCTTCCAAAAATATAAAATTATTCTTATATCGTACGACCGCAAGTTGTATTCACAAGAAAAGCAAAATTATAGATTGCATAAAATTGCCCAACCTTAGAAAAGAAGAAGAAGAGTAAAGATATAAGACATTACGCAAATAGGATCGAGCAACGATGCACAGATGCATTAGCAATCTATCGTGAATATCAATGACCAATAACCTTGCAGTAATCGTAGCTATTGATATTGAGCTCTTCAATAAATGTCTAACATTGTGAGCTTATAACATTTCTTGTTTAAACCTTCAGTGGTCAATGAACAATGAAGTGCGACCTCGTTTTCAGAATGTCAGCAACAAAATTCCGCTTTGTTTGTCTTGAATAGGTTTTTGAAAGTGAACTTAAGTTTGACTATTAAGGTGAAAATACTGTTTTAAACTATCACGGTTGTTGACTAAAGTTATATGAAAGCCGAAATATCGGGAGCTCATTCCACAACCTTACCAGCTTACCACAGTAAATATCCCGTAAATAATCATATAACTTTAACTTAAATTCTACCAGCACTGTTTCCTAATGACCCTGAAACTTCCCGTACAAACAATACATATTCTGAATTCTCAGAAAATAAAATTGTATGAGTTGGTTTGAGAAAGCCTGAGCAGTGTGTATGAATTATAATGATTAACGTATTCTTTTCAACATTCATAAAGTGTATTCAGCTATTTAGTTCATTACTAGAGTTAAAGCTCTTTGTGACAGTCTATAATCTAAAAAACCTTTATAGCAATAGTAAAAACTTTCGCCATGATATGCCTCAAAATAATCACTTCTAATTAAGTCAGCACTTTCGTCCATCGATCACAAGCGCAAGCATCCATCTACTTGACGAAGTGGGTCGGATGTCTCGAATTCGATAACTATCGTACTTCCCATTACTCTTTGTCGACTCTAAAAGCTCAATTAAGGCTACATCACGACGAGCAAATTAGTGTTACTGCCGCAAGGTTGGGACTTGGACATGCAACTTTAGATAACTTTGTACTGCTAGTCAGAAGTGGTCTGGACGAAACCGTAAAAGCTTCCGCTACACAACCGTTTCAGTTCAGATAGCAATCAGCGGTACACAATTAATAGATATACAATATAGAGTCATTGATTTCTCGATCATCTAAGAAAATCATGTGGAACAGACACAAAGCTAAAATAATACTATCAGAACATTAGTAAATAGATGTTGAATAGATGATGACATCTGATGTAATAAACATTTTGCTTAATAAAGGTGATACGAAATCTTACTTAACTAAAGATCCATTAAAATAACTGTTCATTCAAGTATCTTCAAGAGCCATGTTCTTCGATTATATCACTAGAGCGTTCGAGATTTATACAATAACATTTTGAAGAAGCAAAAGCGGTCTTATATTGGCCCCTTGTGGAACACCAGTCTGTATTCGAAGCTGAGACCTCAATAGATCAGATTGTCTATTGTACGGCGGCAACAGCTATTTATGAAGTTCAATAACCCTCCTTCTATTAAATAGACATCATTTATGTTTAAGTTTTCTATTCAGGGGGTTTAACGTGTTGTAGGTTTTGTTGTCAGACGCTGATGACAAGTTTTTACGTGGTTTGGGTTGGTGAGCCATCAGAAAAATTAAATTGTCGAAGGACTTTTATCCAATTAACATTCTTGTCTTTATGGCGTTAAAACACTCATGTTACAGCCTTTAACTTATGTTCTAAAAAATAGATGTTGACAGCAGCAAATTCTTATTTCATTCTAAGTATTCTATATGCTACCATGTCTTTTTACTTTAGCTACTTGCGAATTGCGAACCAAAATGAAAAATAATGATTTTAGTTCAACGGTGAAAACATTTTTTAAAGATGCACTGATGAGGTTTATTTATATCACACATTATAGTCCATCCATACATCATTTCCATACCTCGTAAGGACACGGCCACAAATCAAGAGCACAATGTCGGCTCGAACCTCGACACGCGTGTTCACATTGTGCCTCCAGAATTTATGGGATTTACGTCCACTTTCCCTTTCGAAGCTGTACTTGGTCCAGATCAGTGGGGCGACACCCACGCACTTGTGACGATGGCTAGAAAAATAGTACAGACGGTTTATAATACCCTTACACGGGACCTGTTGAGTGTTGTTTAACCGTAAGCATGGTTATAGGTTTATAGTTTCTACATCTTTAGCCTTACCATGTGCACTTTTTAGTGCTCCACTGGCTAGCTAACGCTATCAAGACGAAGTCAAAAATCAGACCCCAAGCGCTGAGCAGTGTATTATGACAGCCTTACTTGAGGACTATTTTCTGTCCTGGGCTAAGCGCGTTCAATATAATGACGCCATGATCCACGTGAACTGTAGTCAAACGCTTATTAACAATCTATAAATTTGGAGTCGCAATATAATTAGAAATTCTAAATAGTCTGGATATTTAGAATTTCTAATTACTTCATAATAGAATATAAAAATTCTAGATAGTCTGCTCTTCGTGATGAGAGAAAAAGACAGAAAACAGAGAGAGATAGAGAGAGAGAAAGATAGCAAGCAGAAGAACCAAAACTATCCCAGGAGATCAATGATGATGACTAAAGAAATAGAAAACTAGAATGTTGTCTATGACATTGTTCATATTTGCTAAGCTCTTCACTTCACAGATGGTGGGTGCGACTCATGTGATCATGTCATTACACATCACGCCAGATAGATACTGACCACAGACATTTTCAAGGCTCGGAGATCGTTCTACGCTCACAAAATTTTATTTGATTAATTAAGCTAATCTCAAGCTCAGTCTTTTACGCTCAGTTACAAAAAGATTGGGCTCGTTAAGATATTGTCTTATAGTGATTTTAATGATACTTTTCATAACCTAGATTTTGCCACCATTATCAGTATGTGTTCATGATTGATAATTACGTGTTTATGGGTAGGTATTATATAGCTATTTGGTTTGCTATTTTGTACTATAATTTGATGTACTTATAACTATTTTTGAATAATAATAAAAATAATAATATTAAAATGCAACCGGCTCTTAGTTGAGTAATTCTCGTGTAATACAAATACAATGTAATTAAATATATATAAAGCTAAACATAATGTAAGTACATCGTAGGTAGCTGCGCGCCGCGGTTTCACCCTCGCGGATTACTCCTCATATCATCAGCCATCTACCAGATGTCCCGGTAAATTTGGTCCACCTGTTTCAGAGTCCATAAAGGAAGCATAGTACATACACCCCCACATACATGAACACTTCGATTTTTATGTATGTTGTACATAGATTATTATATTATGATTAGCTTGATTTGGGAATACTGTCATAAACATAAACTCGTATTAAGTGACCTCAAGCCACATGTGACTCCAATCTTACTCATGCCAAGGAGAAAGAGTCTAATTATCGTCATAAACCACAAATTTGATTAATAATTTCGATATTATTATCTCATCAAGACTTTGTAGACATGTGTCCGTATCGACATGTCAGGATTTACCGTTGAGGTGGTCAAGTATCCATATTAAGATTATTACACGAACTGCTTCAATTTGAATCTTAACCCATTACAATAAAGGCCATAATAACGACAAATGTTTTAAAAGTAGGTTAGCTTGGACATGCACACCTATGATGCGGTTGGATCAGTTTCAAGGCTTCGTGGTTTAATGAACAACGAGCGTTTTAAGACAAGCGTGTGCTAATGAAATATTATTTTGAATGAGTTTGGCAATCACAGTCAAAATGTATATATAATATTATATAATAGTAATTACAATATAATAATTATTATGAAAGTAGCACAGCAAGCTATGGAGAGGGATATACTCGGGGTTTCTCTACAAGATCAAATCAGATTTAATGAAGAGATCCGTAGACAAACGAAAGTTACCGACATAGCCCACCAGATAAGCAAGTTGAAGTGGCAGGGTACATAGCACCAGAACAGAAGGCCAATGGGGCCGAAATGTTCTCGAATGGAGACCACGGACCGGTAAGTGCAGCATAGGACGTCCACTCACAAGTTCGATAGACGACCTAAAAAGACCGTAGGAAAACTCTGGATGCATGTCGCTTCCAATCGGCCATTTTGGAGATTGATGGGAGAGGCCTATGTTCAGCAGTGGACGTCGTATGGCTGAAATGATGATGATGATTATTTTATTTCGTGAGTAGATCCGAAGGGCGGTTTTACCCTCGATGTTCTAGCTATTACTGTAGCTTAGCAGACAGCCACGCAAGTACACAGATACACACGTTAAACTTATAACACCCCTCTTTTTGCATCTGGAGTTAAAACGCGAAAGTGTATTTGTTCCTTTTTCACGCAGAAACATAGCAAAAGAATGGATGTGATTCTTTGCGTAGAATAGTTGAAAGGTCGGAGTGACATAGAGTGCTTATTATCCCGTAAAAATTTACGGTTCCTTGCTAAATTTCTATGCTGGTAACTTTATCATTACCAAGTTTTCGAAAATTATCTAATCGAAGTTAAAATAGAAGTTATCTTTACCATACAACTGCAGCTAATTCTTAAAACTCGTATGTTAATTAATGATACACGTGCTAATTACGATTTGTCTGTCAGTTTTAAAAAGAACAGTGTTTGCTTTGTTCTTAGAAATTAGCAGTCTCGGCTTACTCGTGGTGTTGCTTAATTCGTAATTTTAGACGAAATCCTCTATAACATCATCTACCTTTGCTTCTTTCGTAATTGTTTTGATTTTAGCACCATATTTAGTAAACAGAGTTCCCAAAATGAATATTTGTTTAATTTTAATTGCAACTTTGTTATTTCACGGTTATACTGTCACAATCGTGTCCATGACCAGTTTTGTCAGTACTTTATTTTCTTGATAAATATTTACTTGTAAGTTCTTTAAATTACTTTATTGTCGGCGTAGCGCGTTTTTGCGCCGCGTTTCGGTAGGTTCATATTTTATTAAATTGACAATATAGGCGTAAAAAATATAATAGCCTGCAACCTACTTAAGACTTCATTCCCGAAAGTATTGCTACAATACTCAAGCTTAGGTCAAGGAACTTTAACTACAATACAAAATAGCCCCTTAGGTAGACGTTGATTTTCTACAAAAGGTGAACTAGCCACCTTTAGATAATGGTTCACTCATTATGAGGTCATAAAGCTAAAGTTATCTAGCTTCAATGTTTAGGTAAGTATATTCTTTTTAGTTATGCTATTATATGAATATTATACTCAACGAACCTAGGAATTGATTTCGTACTTTCCCCACGCCACTACCAAGCTTCTAAGCTGTAATACTCGTAGTGTCATAGGTTTTTTCTCTTCTGAACTACTTGCCAGCAGCGTTGCAAATAAAAAATCCAATTTCTTCGATTATAAATGTATTTTTTCATTTCATTTACTTTGACTGAGTAGTTTCTGAACGCTCCTTTTTGAACCAGTTCCTAATACAAGTAATTATGTTCGAGTGCCTGTTGATTTGACAATATCAATAATTGGGTTTGAGCGCTTACTAATTTCGTAGTTTTTTTTTTGTATTGACAATTATGATCGAATACATTGTTTCTATACCAAACTTTCATTTGTTTTTGCGTACATATACATCTATAATTATGTTACATACATAGTTGTGTTTAACACAGGGAATGGTCTAAATTACGAGATGAAAAGCATCTTTCATGTCAACCCACATAAATATACTATGAGTAATTTATTTAGTTAATCTAATTCATTTCAAGCTCGTAAAAGTATAAAATAAAGGCCTATTGAGACTTGCCAGTCGCGAATCCATCTTCCGAATGGTCATTGAAAGCCGTTGCAGCTTTGATGTGGACTTTTATAGCATTGTAAAATGGTGGAACGTTTTTATTCTCTGGTATTAGGTTTGTTTTGTGTTGCTGTCGACGTGTGCAGTCTTACTTCTTTTATCGTCTTACTTTTTTTAACTATAATATGTAATGTATTGAAATGAAAATTTAACAAATACATCATAAAAGCACAATAAAAATGCAAGTAAAATTATAAGTAACTAAAATGATTTTTAACAATTAAAACGGAGATCGTTTATGGTATGTAAAGCAACTAAGGCCCATAACTATATTAATTGAACTATAAAAAGTGGGTGAAAAATTTAGACATTAAACACGAAAGATAATTGTATTAATGCATATCTCTCTTGTTTCATCTGAGGCTTAAACACTAGGCAGAAAATCAGCTACTCTGGGTAATTCAAAGAAATAATAATCGACTTCGAGTTTCGAGGTAGAGTTTCCCCCAACTATAGTGGTAGCACTGTAACTCCTGCATTGTTATTGCGAAAGGAGTGTAAATTGTTCAGCCGGGAATGCTTTATGTCAGCGGCCAGTTGGGTTGAATGCCCGCGTGGGGTGGTCCGTTCTGTAACCCGTGAACTAATGTTAAAAATGTTATTTCTTAAGTTTTAGCGATTATTTGACATTTTATCGCGTGTTGGTTACATTATTTCAATTCCTGACGTTATGGACACTGCTATGTCCTTGGTCACTGGTATAGACAAAAGAGGAGGAGGTGCTTGTCTAGTCTACCTACCTGTGACTTCGGACACTGCAAAGTATTCGAATTGTCAGGAATTATAATAATGTAAAATGCACGCTATAAAATATATTGTTTAATTTCAATGTTGAAATAGCTGTTTGCCCCGAACTTCTATATCTCCGCTACCCCTCAACTGATTTCGCTGATATTTGTACTTAAAAAAAGTAATGAAATGAATTACTTGCTTGCATTTGCATGGAGATTGGATCAACAATACGCAAGTTGACGTTGAACAAATATACAAACATACAAATATAAATAGAAACGACGCTTGTCTCATTAGAATCTGAGACCTCTCATCACCAACCCCGCAAAAATAAAAATTATTCACGTGTAAAAACGATAATTATGTACAAGCGTAAAACTTGGCATGTTTATAGTACACACTCTAAATTAACATCACCAATAATAAACATCGGCTAAGTGCGAGTCGGGCACGCGTTAAAGATCCCGAACTGAATGACGGGAATCTTTTGTGCTGGCGTCTGACTCGCAATTGGCCAGGTTTATATTATTACTAGCTGAATCCCGCGGTGTTACCCGTGATTTTCCAGTTTTTCTCATTTCCTGGAGGGAAAAGTACCGTATGTCCACCCTTATGATGTACACTATCATCCTGCCAAATATCGTTAAGATTGGCCTAGCCGTTTTGTCGTGAAAAGCGAACAAACATCCAGACAGAGAGACAGAGTTACTTTCGCTTTTATAATATTATAGTAAGAATTACATATTCACTTCTTCTTTTTTATGAGTAAGTACTTACCTAATTCTTTTTCAATAAAATATACAAGTAAAATAAAAACTATCATATAAATTTATAACTAAAACTAATCTAAAACTAAAACTTGTCTAACAAGCCGCTACCAGTGGGCAGCGTTCCCAAAATGCTGGCAGCATTGTGCTACGTTGTATGGCAAACATGGCAATGCTCAATCTTTGAGCGAAATAAAGGCTATTCTAATTCTTATTTGTTTATCAAAGTTGACAGTACCTATCCTATAGGTACTTGCTAATTATAGGTGGTGTTTGATAATTTGACCCGTTACGCAAATTGACGTTCGTTGCAGCGACATCTTTAATTACAGATTAGCTCATCGCAATTGGACACCCATCGTCATCATTTTGACTCACCGGCATCGAGATACAATTCCTATAGAGTCACAGTCTCTCAGTGAAAACAGTCAAAAAACGTCCGAGCGTCATTGTACATACATTATAACAATCATATACTTCACAATGCCACATTTACTCCAATTTAGACGTTATGTCGCTTGCATAGTG
Source organism: Agriopis marginaria (assembly GCA_932305915.1). NCBI lineage: Eukaryota > Metazoa > Arthropoda > Insecta > Lepidoptera > Geometridae > Agriopis > Agriopis marginaria. Next base: position 3,835,759 of record OW029919.1, read on the forward strand.
TTCAACGTTATTTGTCCGCTATGTCATCGTAGCTCTGGCATCGCGCGGCGTTGTAATCGGATCGCGGTTACCTTGTAACTAACCAAAAAGTCTGCACGATTCGTAGCGTGCGCCGAGTTTTGGTTCGGAGGTTTTTTTGACACTATTGTGACTCTACGTTTTGTATCTCGATGCTAACCGGCAATAAATAATAATGTTATCGATATTAAGCTGTTTTCATTTATATGGTAAATAGTTTATTTACATTACGTAAATAAACTATTTACCATATCGTTGAAGATCTAAAGACAAACCAAATGCTCAAGCCCACTGTTAGTTGGCAGCGTACCCAGCATGCTGACGGCATTACCACGCTGAATGGCAATGCTTATGCGTTGAGCCAGAAACACACCAGCATTTTGGTCACCCGTCGCATTAACCAGGCGCTCTGAAAGATTTTAAAAAATGAGGTGAGCTCCCGGTCCCCTAGGGTCCAATGTCTCGACCCCAAACGCCTCAAATATGTAACCACTGCCGAGGCTAACATAAAGCACGTGTTTATATTCAAGAGGCCCCCGAATTATGAATGAAGCTCTACCATATTTGCAAATATTATCAAAGCACTTGTGACAAGTGGTGCTAATTATATAACTACTGGTGTTCGTTATATTTAGGAATCGTTCGTACGAATGTTTGTTTAACCGTTTTGGCGTGATTTACGGATTTGAAATAGTGTAAAATGAAATGAGAAACTAAATAAATGTTAGTGCAAAAGTTACGGTATTTTATTGTAGAAACGGACGTGGTTTTCACACATTTTATTTATGTTACACGGGAATTCAGTGCCAAGCGAGACGCAGCCGCGCGCGCGCATTCACCTTGAAAAAGACTGCCTAATGCGGTTGAAACTATAGTCGGCGTGACCGGCTTAATCTTACGTGAGTAATTCCCGTGTAATATAAATAAAAAGTTACGGTATTTGTTCAAGATTATCTTTAATTGTATAACACCGATAATTGGAAGAAAGAAAGAAAAAATATTTATTTATGACAGAAACAAAGATACAAGGACATTACGAGTAAACAATAAAATAAAAATGTGTACAATTAATTACATCACTCTCATTAATTGTATACAATTAAAAAACATAAAACACTCACCTGATGGAAAGCGATGTTGTGGCCGAAGATGAACCACGTAGACCTAGAAGGGGTACGTCCGTTCTTATCTCACATTGTTATCTCACGCACAAAAAATAATAATAATTAATCCGTTTTTATCTCGCTAAATTACAAGAGTGCGTTTTTATCTCACTGCAGTCCTACGCCCCAGAATAAATAATAGTAGGTACTCCGTAACTGAACCATAAAATATAATACCAATTATACGTTACTAGTACTTCTGATTATAACTCCGGTACAGCTGAAAAGTAACTACCTAAATAATCATATCACAAATAAGAATGTATGTGGGTGAACAAAAAATATTAATTATCTCAAACAATTTTAATTCACAAAAATAGTAGAAAAATAATAAAGTAAGTATAATAGTAAAAAAAAAGCTAAAAAAACTTTTCAAATTAGGTTAATATTTACTTATTCAAATAATCACAGATTTACTAGAACTAATATCAGTTTAATTTGTCTTGGATGACTATGTTAGTAAAGTATGTAATGCAAAATTAAAAAATCACATGTATTCAGGTACTTATTCACTCTGGTCTTGAAGACACCCAGGTAATAGTTTTCAGGGAATAAGATGGTGGCAAAGCATTCCAGTCCCTAGCGGTGTGCTAAATATGTCTTCTGTGCTAGAAGTTCGCATTAAGAAGGTGGAGGCAAACTGGCTAGTTCGAGCTGGTAGGATATCGACTATGTAGGTATGGTATTTATGTGTTTTCCGACTTGTTCTATACTAAAAGGGGAAGGAGGGCGAGGGGACTAGTTTATGTAGCTTAACAATCAGTGGTCTGAACAATAAAGAGTTTATCTATCTATCTCATATTATAAAAGCGAAAAATTTATTATTTGTTGGTTTGTTCATATTTCACGCAGCAACAGAGTATTAGAAAATTGGAGGGTCGGAGAGGGATTAAATTTTATCCGGGAAAAAATAAGGTGCCTGAAGGAATGTCTACGCGTGTGAAACCGTGAGACGTAGCTAGTCTATAATAATAATTGCTGGCAACAGGATTTAGTTAAAGTTTACTTTCTCATATCTATAAGGATTTATTGCTTGTCTCTACATAAATAGTTTTGCTATTTTTATGGCAGGTTACGCAAAGCTGGTTACCAAACATAGATGTAAATTTTCTTTCGAAAGAATGAAGCCAAAATCATGTGCGTATTAAGGGAGTGTCATTTCCCTAAATGGGGAGAAATGCGATCGCAGGCCAACGGTGCGAACAAATTAGCCAAAGATGTGAACGAGGGAGCCACCTTCACATTTGCTGAACAAGACCGTCCGAACGAAAATTTTAGTTACTACTTTTGGCCAACTGTACAACAAGTTTGTTGCCCTGTCCTGTCCAACGACACCGACCAGTGACCTTTCGCCTTGTTGTAAGTATGTATGGTGGACTGTTTCGCTTTCCATTTCATATGTTGTAAATAGCCACTACATGTCGTCGTCTTGTAAATGTCTTGCTCGTACTTTCAACTGCGATAGTGTCATTGTAGTTAATATTACATTCAAACGTACATGAGATCAGTTACATAGAGTTGGACAAATAGGCAGTTATTGTTTGCAGTAGCTATTTTGCTTACACAAATTTTTCAACAGATCACTTAGCAAATACTCACTGATACTGACACTGATAGCCCGTTGGTCCAGTTGGTAGTGAACCTACCTTCTGAGCTTCGGAGCGTGGGTTCGATTCCCACCTAGGACAAACATTTATGTGATGAACATTTGTGTTTGTTCTATCTGGTTGTTAATATCTATTTAAGTATGTATTTAAAACTATATATGTATGTATATCAGTCTCTGGCAGCTATATCACAAGCTTTGCTTAGTTTGGGGTCAGATGACCGTGTGTGAAAAAAGTCCCGAAATATTTATTTATTTAACTATTTGGTAAATAAAGTGTAAGGTTTTTAATATGGTTATTCAATTCGCGAGTACTTATCTGACTGATCATAATTTGGATTTTAATTCAGTCTTATAAAATGTTATTGCAGATGCCATGGCAAATGAAATGTTGGAGAATAATTCTGAATATTCGGACCACTCTGCGTTTAACTATTTTGATGTTTATAAAGACTACGTTTTGTGTAATAAACCTACTCCCCCCATTCCTAATTTTCCGTTCTTGTACATAAATATATTTCATCGTATATCGTTCAATAATCAACTAATAAAACATGTTATCACGCAGCAAATGGCATGTTCGTGAGATCGAAACGCGTTTAGCACATATTTACGATCAATACTCGAATATAAACTGTTAATTTTGTGTTGAATACATAAAATAGACGAGATAACACGCAAACTGACAACGACGGTGTCTGTGTATTTGTAAAGGACGGCTGTCCGTCTATCTGTTAACCAACAACAGACTGTTTGAATGATTGATGCAGGATTTCAATTTCACTACAAATGTTTACCATTATCGTATCGAGAGACAATTCTTATAGAGTCACAATCTCTCAGTAAAAACAGTCAAAAAACGTCCGAGCTTCATTGTACATGGCAAGTGCCTTGTACATACATTGTATCAATTATATACTTCACTATGCCACATTTTCTCCAATTTAGACGATGTACAACGAGCCGACATGTTTTTTTTCCTCGTTGGTACCAAAACTCCGTATCCATTGTTCTACATCATCGAAATCAGTAGAGATAGCTTCGTCTGACGTTTGACAGGTGTTATAAGTCGATTGTTTTAACATATCGGTGTCCAAATCGATTCGTGGTTGAATTAATTTGGGCAGAAATCGAGACAATCGAGTTGAGCAACCGCTAAGAACAATGGCTGGAATACCTACCTACACAGAAAAAGCTGCACGTATTGATTTAACATTTTTTCTCCTCATGTGAGGATTTTGACATCGCACGTCTTGAGCCTATTTTGTTTTGAAATATTATCAAGTTTTATGAAATCAAGTCCTAGTCACAGTCTTGCAAAGTTAGTCACAGTCAGGTGAAGTCCAAGTCATGCTAAGTAAAGTGGTGAAGATTTTACAAGAGGCTTCAATGAAGTTAGAAACTTGAAAATACTTGCTTTATCTTGTTATATTATTTGCATACACTCGAATACGTTCCCGAGCACTGAATAATAATACACTATTATTACATATTAGTACTCATATGTTATTTTAGCACACGTTTCAACAAACAATAATCGCAAAGTTTTTTTATTAGTAGTTCCAAACTCTTTTTATTACATGATTGGTTCTGGCTTTAAAAAAATGCCGTTCTCTATTTTTTCTGTAAATTTCTTCGCAATACAGTTCATTTTATAATATTTACTGCATGGATATTTCGTAAGTCAAAAAATTGTTTATTGAATAAAATAATTGATTTCGCTTATCGATTGAAGTGAAATCAAGAAAGAAAAGTAATTGGCACGGTATAGTTATTTATTTTTAAACATATTACCGTATTCGATTATTTTAAAACTCGATATCGTTATCGATTATATGATGATCACAATCGACCGATTGTCACGACCTCTACTTTTATGCTCTACTGTTTATTTAAACAAAATTAATAATATTAAAATAACTCGCTGGTCTTAAAGTTCGACCAAGGATTTATAAAATCAATAAGTCGTTTTTTATTACATAATTACAATAAACCTAATTATAAACCTTGTTTTTTATCAATTTAATTAATTGTAAGCTTTATTATGCGTTTTCAAAAGTTCACCACGGAGGTCGATTCACTCATGAAAGTTATTTATTCGAAATATAATTATTAATTGTGTTTATAGCGATAATAATAAAAAATATTGCGTTTTTATGCGAAACTTTTACTAATTTTAGTACTATAAAATTTAAATTGCGGTAAAGTTAAATTAAATCAAGGCTAACCGGTATTAAAATTAAACTTGTTTACTCAAAAAAAAATTATTGTGAGAGTCATAGATTATAACAGCTTTTATATTTAAAAAAAATACACAAAAGAGGCTCGACACTTAGAGAAAAACTGGAAAATGGCGGCGCCATTTCAGCGGTTGAAAATGAGTACTTACTAATTAACTATTAGTTATTATTTTATCTGAATAATGACTAAAAAAATAACTATTGCTTTAGAAACCAATTTTTGAAATCTAGATTTCGACAAAAACAATTTGTAACTTTTAAACTTTCGCGATATGAACATATGTTTTAAATGTTTATCGAGACGTCGAGTTAATGGTACCTATTTTAACCAAACTAAAATAATGCGCGATAAGTCCCAATGAAGAAAATTTGTTTAGTAATTTCGAAGTTTATTTTTTTACACGGGAAAGTGATCAGTCAAAATTCAATACTCTACTCTGTACAATATGTGTTATACTGACCACAGACCTGTATCTAAGTAGACTTCACAAGCGGTCCAAACTGTATGAAAACTAAGCGTGTCAAAGTTTTCGTACCTAAAAGTACTTACCTGTGAAAATACCTAAAAAACTGGAAAAGAAACATCTTTATTCTGTCGGCCAACTCCATTTGTGGTATTCTTACTATATTTTCGTTTCAAACTGACACGTCTTGTCGCGGCACTGATTGAGACTAGTTTTAGCCGGAGTCAACTACGACAATTTATCGTAGTTGTATTGGAAATATGACTTGTGGCATCTACTTGGATAGGTCTGTGATACTACTGTAGTACTGTGTAGATATTTTATTATAATCTCGTTGGTTTTATCACCCTCGAGGAAAGTTTTACAACTCTCGTAAAATCGTTATCGATTGACCTATTACGATAAATACTGCTTGACATTTTTATTTAGTACTTACGACTGATCAGAAAATTTGTGTTTTCTTTTTGATGTGGAATAATATACCTATTTTTTGTACTTTTATTTGATGTAAAAAAATAAAGAAGTTTTCTTGGGCGATTTGCAGGAGCTTCATGAAACTCAAAGCCTTTTCTATTTGTTTGTTCAGTCCATATTATTTTCGGCTAAGACTTTACTGTCAGCTCTTCCCTCTGATTAGACAAACAAGGGATATACCGTAGTACAATTATTGTTAGTGTTAAAAAATCTAAAATTTTAATTTTTAAAAATATTGAACTTTTATACCGCCAAACTGCTTAACGCAAAAACTGTAAATACCGCTCACTTAATCAATATCCAGGCTAATTATTAATTACAGCATATTTACCGAGGTAAGGTTGTGGAATGAGCTCCCGATATTTCGGCGTAGTTACATGCACCATGTTCACGGGATAACTGAAGAATGCGGGTGGTTGGTTATACATTTAAAAAGTTAGGTGCAGACATAACGATCTACCCTTTTTCTAAGTCTTTTGCTACGGTTATCACTGGAACTCGAACCTAAGCAATCTAACAGATTAAAGAATTACCTAATAGTCCACAGGAAAAAAGGCGACAGTCGTTTGACTGAAGCCTGGTTTAGGCCAGATGCATTCGCACCCGCCGTGGCGACCTTACTTTTTTCTTTTTTATTATAATTTGGCTAGCGCTTGGCCGCTAACTCGCCAGATGCGGTCAACGATGGAGCACGCTTGCATAGAAGAAACCGATTCACTCTCGACTTGAAGATAACCAGGTATCCCTTATTTTTCTGATATAAGGCTCTACCCACTAATTTGAAGGCTAGAAATCTTCCGGTCAAGGACGCTCCATAGAGAGGTCACACAAAGTAACAATAACCTTTGATCTCCTTGCGGCACGTCGGCCATGTTTGTGTACCTGGCAAGCGGTACTGTCGAAACAATAAACATCCCTAATGAAACCTTTTTGAGTATGTGCCGCACATCACGTCACCGTGTTCCGTATCCTCATAATAGAGAATAATGGGATTCGGGTATGTCCTAAGACCCAGGTATGTCCTAAAACTGCGATCAGAACCACCGGAGGATGGGCAGCAGCATTCTATTAGTACACGGTGAACTTACTGCGATCCGCAAGCCGCCTGCCAAGCGTGGAGGGAGGCCTTTGTCCAGTAGTGGACGTTTGATGGCTGCTGATGTGGATCCGGAAAAAAGAAATCCTTTTTTTTTTCTTCTTCCCCGTGTTGGGGCTTTTGGCTTCGCATGATTGACGCAGTTGCCATACACAAGTCGTATGAGTTTAGTTTTAGAATTTAAAGGTAGGGAAACGATACGCGAAAATTAGGATATAGTAAAAAGAAATCCTTGCTTTCGGGTGCTGATTTACCAAATGGAAACTAAGACAGAAGAAAAAAAATATATAAATGTCATGATTTGTTTTTTTTTTCTCCTAACCCCTTTATGCATATGCCTCGATAAGATAATGCTATAAAAAACACTGAAGAAAAGTGTCACGCGTGAAAGCGAGAAAAAATTTATATGGAACAGATTAGCTTATCGAGCGTTTCTAAATAAGTAGGTAATACTAAAGAGTTCAGTGGATCCAGTGGATGCAAAAGGCAGGCTGTCGTTCAGTGTGGTGGTTAAAGGGGGAGGCCTATGTTCAGCAGTGGACGTCTTCTGGCTGATGATGATGATGATGATGAATATTAATCTAAGCTTAGATGCCTCTTGTAAAGCCTCCATCATTTTACTAGGACATGACTTTGACTTGACCGTGACTTACTTTGCTTAAATATGACTGTGACAATGACTTGTATATCAATATCCATTAAAACTGAAAATATTTAAATACTGGCACATGCACAAGACGTGCGACGCCAAAAACCGTTCAAGGGAAAAGAATTAAAAATTAATTACTACAATAAGTCATCTCAGGTTTTTTTTCCTCGCGGTTTTCTAGCAAAATATTACTGGCTTCATTTTAAGTACAACCACAGACTAGGTAAAGCTATTACGTGGTACAACATACAATACAAAGAAATTGGATTTTGGGTTGAAATCCAATTTCTTTGATACAACATAATCAAAGTACACCAAATTGATCTGAAAGCCACAAAAATAGCTCATAAAATATTTTAGAGCTGTCTTTATAATAAATTTCCTTAGGATTCGTGTTATTAAAGACAAAGATTCTTTACATACATTAGTTTATGGTGTTGAATAATGTTGCATTTCTTCCGCATTGTTTTTATCAGCCGATCGGATAATTATGTCTAAAACCTCGATATGAATCAGTTTTCGGAACTAGCACCGTGCAAAAAGATCAAAAACGAATTCGCAGAAGCTTTTACGCGGATTGTTCCGTGGAACGATTTACGTGCCATTCTGTTGTTATTACACCACATTATATGTGTGGAAGGTGTGGAAGTATACCATTGTTTTATGACGTGAGTGGAATTGCAAAAAAGCCAAGAATTATACCGTACCACGAATCAAACTTCATTATTTTACGAGACAGACCAAAGTTTAAACCAAACTAGCAGAGACTTAAAAGGATTTTTAGCCATTACAATAATTTATATCAAAGATTTTCCTGTTGCCAATTTAGCGTGAAAATTGTCTTGTTACTTACTTTTTAACCGACTTCCAAAAAGAGGCGGTTATCAATTCGAATGTATGTTTTTTATGTATGTTTGTTACGCTATTACTCCGCCAATTTAGAATTGTTTTTGATGATTATTTTTTTGGTTGGTAGGTCATATCTCATAGGTGGTCTCATATTTTTTTTATCTAGTACATTGATTCAGCGCTTTTTGAAATATCTACAAAAACATGACGATAAGCAACGAATTAAATGTACGTACATTGTACACTGCCACCAACTTAGCTGTTAAAAGGGGGAAAATTGGAACTACAGTTATTTCTTGGTAAATTTCATACTTTGTTCTCCACTAGCGACGCTGTCAACTGAACAGCAAACAGAGGAACTGTTCTTACAACAGAACTTAAAAAAAACAAAGAAGTGTCTCCATGGCGACCGGGCCCTGTTGTTTTACGTTAAATTTTTCATGACCATGGATACAAAGTATTTCAGTCGTAATATTAAACAATATTTTCTACTTTTTATTTTCAGTTTGTAAATGTAGGGATAGTCATGAAGTCGGTTCTTTATTTTTCTAAAAATTATTTGTATCCTTATGCGATTGTGTGTCTTAATTATTTACAATCTGCAACTTTTTTTTAAAATTTAAAATACAACTCCATGGACACCATGTTCCGTGACTTTTATTATACTTGACTACAATTTTGTAAACTTAAACGAATTTACTTAGTTATTCACAATACATTTTTTAGGTCTTAGTATCTTCTACTCTTATCCATCCACTTTGTTTAATCATTGTCTTTCTCCATGGAGTAAATTTTAGCATCCTTTGAGCATTGTCTTCCACATAACCCGGGAAGAGTCGGCCTCTTGTAACTCGAGCAGGTGAGAGTTGAACTTCATCATCATCAGCCAGAAGACGTCCAATGCCGAACATAGGCTTCCCCCTTTTTTTTTTTTTTTTTTTTTTTTTAAAGTAGATAGGCCTGCGCTTGGCCGCCATCTCGCCTGATATTAAGCGACGATGTGGTCTACGATGGAGCACGCTTGCCTAGAAGAAACCGATTCACTCTCGACTTGAAGACACCCAGATTGTAAGCACAATAAATGTGGAATCATAGCGCTTCGTATGGGTTCTCCACACAGAACGACAGCCTTCCTTTTGCATCCACTGGATGCCAGCGACTCTCACTATATCGGCAGTCCGTGGGAGGCCTACCTACGCTGCGTCTTCCGGTTCGTGGTCTCCACTCAAGAACTTTTCTTCCCCATCGGTTATCGGTTCTTCGAGCAATGTGGCCTGCCCATTGCCACTTCAACTTGCAAATTTTAACAGCTATGTCGGTGACTCTGGTTCTTTGGCGAACATCCACGTTTCCGATTCTATCACGCAAAGAAGCTCCGAGCATAGCTCTCTCTATTGCCCGCTGTGTGACTCTGAGTTTTTCCAAAAGGCCTGTTGGGACCAAGGTTAAGGACCAAGAGGGTTGAACTTTAATCCTCCTAAATCATATGTGTCACTCACAAAGTATCCAATTTTATTACGAAACAAAATGTGTAGCTCGCGTGAAAACGCCAATTTTGCTGTAATCAAACGCATCCTCATCAGCACTCACAATTGAAATGACCCACATTGCACTGCCCCAAATGGACGATCACAGGAATGCTGGTGACATCATAGAGGAAGATCTCATGGACAGGATTTGAAAATGGCTTTGGCAAAACTATAAACTGGGTAGACGCATACATTCGTAATATTTCCGACGGATGCACGATCAATGTGAGATTAGAAACTATAAACTTTTTCAGGTTTTTTAGCGTTTCGTTATTTTTAATAGGAGTCTATTGTTTGGTACCAGTAATTTTCTTCCTTATTGTATAAGTGCAAGAAGAATGAAAGCGATCTTGTAAGATGATCAATTTCAATCTCTTTCTCTACTCTACCAACATTTTCACTTCTTAGTACGACATTACTTTCGCCATTTCCTTTATTTGTTCTTGGAATATGGTTTGTAGACTACAAACCATATTCCTTCCTTTTCCTTTCTATTTTTATCTGATTTGAAAAACGGAAGTTCTTAATTCAATTGTTTTTTGTGTGTGTGTGTTACTCGATACTTTCACCTATTGAGTAGATGATTCCCTTTTTTATTGAATAGGCTATCTATTATCCCACTTAAATTTGAAGAAAATATTCCGCCTCTAACGGTGCAAAATTAGGGGATGGATCCCGTTTATTGAATTGTACCTACTTCCTATGTTTTTGGTTTTGTTTATTTTTAATACATAAAAATAGCAGTCAAATAATTTATTGCAAAATAAATTAAATGCTAAATAAGTGACACTTATTTTAACATAAAGAACCAATTGGGGTTAGGGTATGGCATTTTTTTATGGAGTGACCTGGGGCCTTGCGGCTAACTGTCTACGCAGTATCAAACTGTCGGTTCGGTTTGCGGTCGCGCAACATTGTTTTCATCACCTAAACTGGATTGCTTTAAACGGCTAGCCGTAAGGCCCCTGATCTGTTTTTGTAACGCTTAATTTAATCACTTAGAAAATAACTTTACCCTTAATGATAATAATTATAATTATCATCCTTTTTCTTCTGTGGTGGTCTTTATTATAGTGTGCTTTTCGTAATCTTTATGCCTCCTCAAAATGCGCATATCAAATGAACGCGTAATCTCAAAGATTACTAAGTAGGCAATGTTATAAAATGTAAAAGCTCAAACGTGTTGTATTTAACAACACGGATGTTAAGTTTACCAAATAACATCGACTGGCTATTTGTTTGGTTTAACAAATACACCTCTATGTAAACATTGCATGCTATCATTCAGGTGGGTAATTTATTTACAAGGTATTTTTACTATTGGTAGGTAGGTAGATCTACACGTGGCGGTGGATTGAACTTTAAGTTAAACTGAACTTAGTTTGACTTAAAGTTCATTCACCTGGTAAGAGAAACAAGAAACCCATATGATTGTCTTTGTTAAATTAGCATCATTGACATATTTTTGTAGAATAAAACAAAAATAATTGATTCCAAATTCCTTATTGTAATTAATGCGACGTTAAAGCAGAAATACACTAGCGATTTAGTATTAACATTACATTTAACATTAACATATAACATTAACATATTAACATATACTGTTTATATAAGTTTATATACATCGATGTAGAAAGTGTACTGGAGAAATTTGACTTGTAACTATGGAGTTATTAATAAAGAATTGTATTGTATTGTATTGAAGATGAATTGAAAATAAACAGTTTTGAAGATGAACTTCCTCAAAGTAACGCCTGATTCGATCAATAGTGACGTTTTCAAAGACATAAGGAATAAATAAGTCAGGCAGTATTCAGACAAATATTATTATCGCATGATTTTTTTCCAAAATTCACCAGTTCGTCAGAAAACATGTGTATCTCAAGTCAAAGAGTTGCGTGTTTCTAAATCTAGAAGCGGTTCAGTCAGGTGTAACTCATCATTTCAAGATTGAAAACCATAGCGAATTGCGCAAGAAAGTCAACATTTCAGACAATGGTTTACGAGCGACAATAAACTGCACAATAAAAACTGCGTCACTGTCGACAGGTGCGTTAAAACTAACTGAAAACGCAAATACTGATGTTAAAAGCGTAATGAACAACCTAGCGACATAAATAGACGAGGGCGTCTATTCTGTCAGACATGTCATGATGTACGTAACTGAGGAGATATGGTGTCACTCATCATTCATCAATTGCAGAGTACGATGTGTCATGGCGATCTAAATTATGCATATCATAAACGTCTTCATAACATTCTTACTGCAAATGAAGTTTAAGAACTATCATAACCCAGAAAAAAATATGCACGTCGTAAACGTATTTCACCACTATTAATCCCGAATTACAATTCTTGAGGAAACGTAATATTGGCCACACCAGCCGCTACTTATGAGTGTACCAACTCATTGCTTTAATTTTAGCTGTCATTTGTCTAGAAACTTGGAATGAATTTCTAGCGGTGCCAAACGCTCGAATCTTTTGTATTCTCTCGCAAGTGATTCATTATAAACCGGCGGCGTTTTTCTGCTGAAATATTTCAGACTAGAAACAATCTGTTGAGATTTCATAATGTGAAGATTTCGTTTCATTTGGTAAATAGATCCTCAGATTTCAACATCACTTTAAAACTGCATATCATATTGCTTATAGGTACTTTGTTATCGATGACCGATCACATAAAAAGCTTATTAGATACCTTCTCGTAAATCACGATTAATCGGAATTGGAGTCTAATTTGGCGTTATTTAAACATCGCCCACGACTCGAACTTGATGTCATAACACGAGTCCGCGGTGTCTATTGGCGAATACTTGAACCACCTGCCCAGGTGGGCGGCCGCTGCCAGGGTCAACGGAAAATTCTTTAACTATTCACCTGCTTGCGCAAACAGGAATGTGATTTTTTGGCCGTAATAAATCTACGCAATAGTTCTGGAACGTGTAGGCGAAGACATGACATTTGTTTACATAGTGATTTGTTTGGGTTTCGGATAGTGACTCGGCAACCTGGATGTTCACTATCAGCAGTATTCTGATGAATAGAACAGGTAAAATTTTCGGAAACGTGTTGTCGAACTTCTACGGTAATTTTGCTTCTAGGTCATCGAGATGCATATTGTATCTCAATGTTCTAGGTGCAAGAGTCTTCAAGCTTATATAGCTCCGTTTCCGGTGTGACCTGGTGCAGTCATTAGCACCGACATACCGCCGTTGTGCAAATTCTACGACCCCTTGTCTGTGAATTTATAAATAATTCCGTCGCGGCAGTGGCGGCGGCGGTGCGGCGAGCCGCGGACGGCGCGGGCGCGCGATCCGGGATCAGCCGCCCTGCACGACGCGATCTGATACTCCCGGCGTCTGGGCGGGATACCACGCGTCGATGGAGGTCCCAAGCCATGCCCGCGCGCATCGACGCGATCCGATCCAAACCGTCGCGAGTGCGTCCATCCGTGTGGTGATTTTTAATTAAAAATATTGACTTGTGAATTTCTACTGTGCCGTGAAATCTTTCAATAAAACATTTTAGAACTTGTTTAGAACTTTTAGCACGACTGGTCATCGAGATTTTTTTTCTGCCTGCCTGATTAAGAACAGACATGTCTCTTTCAATTTACCGGGGAATAAATTGTCGCTCGTCGGTGACACTTGATAAATTCTCGTCTCGTTCTTAAATAACGTGCCATTCAAATCGTAATTACCGATATCAATTCTCTAGATTTGCATGAAAAAGTCATTATTCTTAATTTTGGAACCAGCAAAAGCATTCGACTGTCTGAGTAGTCTGTCTATAGTTCAGCAAAAGGACTAAGTTCGCGTCCGTAAATAAACCTAGACAGTTGAGTATGTCAGTAATGAATACTCTCAAGCAATTAGATTCATTATCAAGTACCTTTATTTGATTCTAAATACAAATCGACTGTAAACAAATTGTGGGTGATATTAAAGATAACATGCAAGGAATGTAAAGTTTAGCACGCTTTAGCAGTACGGCTTTGTATCTAAGTTTCCATTGATTCTCTCAAGCGGAGCTAATTTCGTTCTGTATTCATTCTGACGTCTCATTAGTGTCTTCATTTGCGTACACATTGTTATTGGCATGTCTATTTTTAATTCACGAGCGCTAGGACTGACACAAGTTTAACGTTTCGTCTGTATTAATTATGACTCTTTGTATTTGTCCGCTTCCAATTTCCTTAAATTACATGTGTTGCTTCAAGTTTTGTTGTCATTAAGCTGTATGGCTTTACTGATAACTTTTTTTTTCTCTGCATAATTATTAAATTTTGTTTACTCTGCGTGTCGCATAAATTTTCTCGACTGTCAGCTTACCGCGTGCATTTTTCTCTATGATAAATGGAAGTTGCCTTTCTTGAATAGCATTTTGACCTTGGCTTATGATAAATCACCGCACTGCGAGACACTGATAGTAAATTTGTATTTTTTTCATTTGAAAGTCAACAAATACTCTTACAAAAAGTCTTCATTTATTTGACACGTTTAACGAACTGTGTATCCGTATTATTATGAACACTTCTTGAAATGTTTGTATTAATAATAAACGCACCATAAAGAAAAGCTTCTATTAAAATTAATACAGTTGTAGTATTTTTCCTTATTGTAAATGATAAATGAATTCACTATACGCTTGTTAATTCTGTTTAATATATGAGATCCGTGCCAAGAATAATAAAAATCCTAGGTAATATTTTTTGTATCTCATAAACACCGGAGATGCTGATATTAAAATGCAAATAGACCGTATTTTAAAACCCTTAACTTTTGACAGGTCTTTTTGTAATATGATTAAAGCCGCTTCTATATTTACAAAAAAATATGTCATTGCAACAAGAAACTTAGTTTTTTGTAATTTCCTCCCACATAGCTTGTTCCGACATGGCCAGCCAACATGTGCGTACATCATGTAAAACCAGGTGTGTCGGTCAGTCACATGATTATGCTGTAGGCGTGTTCATAGGGCATAACATTAGTGACCTTGGATCTGACATCACTTTATTGTTCAAGTTGTTTGTGTCAACAACTAAATTAGATTTGTTCTTAATACAATGCTGTTTGTTCCGTTACTAGATTATGTTTTGTAATCAATTCTCATGTAAATATCCGAATAGACCATATTTTCCTGCGTATTTGTATGTACAATGTTAATTTTAATTGCATACTTTTACACATTTTGTCTGTCTTCATTGCGTCTAACGTTATGTTCTTGCATGAATGATAAATATTCTATTAACGTGTGTAGGTGTATCGTCATCTAGACTTTCATGCACATATCCTAACCTACTCTAATGATAAATGGATTTGACCGTAATTTCTAGTTACTGACTGAATTAATCACTGCAAATTCTAGCGGATAATTAAGACCACACTTAACCCTATTCTCTGCAATTTGTCCTCGATATTGTGTTACTTTTATTCACATTGTTTGTAACTGTATACTTGCATTGCATTCCTCGTGTTCATTCGGCCTAGTAGAATGTACTGGCTATCTATATCAACATGACAACACGTTGGTACCTTGTCGATGTAACCATTCATATATACCTAGGATTGATATGTAAATTAAAGTACCATACACCAATTTTTTTATTTTAAAGCAGATAAATCTACGAGCCTATTGTTGCCATTACTAATAATTATATATGTATGAGCGTATTTAATCATCGGCACTGGTTTCATTGCCATAAAAACATCTTCCTTTAATTTCCTGATTGTGACAAAGAACTAACTAACTACTAACTAACTTGTTAAGCATACAAAGTAAGTGTGTAGTGTAATTGCTAACAAATAGTTGCGCAAATCTGATTGATGATTACCATCATGGTTACCGTTACATCTATTTGGCCACTGTGACTTGGACATTGAACTTTTATGGCAACTTTTTTTAACATTATAAGCTTTTTGATCGTCGCTATTGATACGCGAGCGAGCGAGTTTTTTAACGTGACATAATTTTTTTGCGGTTGAATTTAATACCGGGGCTTGTTCTTCAAGTAGATCAAGAGGCCTGAAAATTACGTTTTGGACAATACATTTTTGATTTTGTACTTTATCATATATTATATTTTGTCTCATTATTACTTACTCTATTACTAGGTACATACTATTTATTTCCTTACATTTCGACATTTTCGTGGTTGTGCCTCCAAATTTTATCAGCGCTTACTAACAGTCATATCATATTTTGTCTAAATTATAACAAATTGGTAATTTTAATGTTTGTTTGATTGTATTTATATGTTTATTATTCTACTAGCTGACCAGACAGACGTTGTCCTGTCTTAGAACTGTTAAAGACGCCAAGTTAAAATTGTAAATCTTATTTTTTTACACCTCGGGTTACATTATTGGAGTTTTAACAGTGTAAGAATCCCTATTTTTTTTTACTATAATATAATGTTACCCGGGGATAGTGTAGCTTCCCAACAGTGAAATAATTTTTCAAATCGGTTCAGTAGTTTCGGAGCCTATTCAATGCAAACAAACAATAAAATCTTTCCTCTTTATAATATTAGTATAGATAGTATAAATGATAATAATCAAGGTGTTTTAGATAAAATGGTCAAAATGACGGGAAGAAAATGTGCATTTGTTATTAAATTATTATTTTATCTCTAATTACTTGTTTACTTGTTAGGATCACTTGTAGATTCTTGAGTGGTGACCACAAACCGGAAGATGCCAGCGTAGGTAGGCCTCCCACTAGATGAACCAACGACATCGTGAGTCTCGTGCATCCTGTGGATGCTGATGGCAGGCTGACATTTTGTGTACTAAGAGGGAGCCCTTTATTCCGCTGTGGACGTCATTCAGCTGATGATGATGATGGTGAATCACTTGTTAAAATCTCATAAGCTCAAATTAACGAACGGTTTCTTTGTTCACAATGTGGAACTAATTACCTCGATGACTGGTCGTTACATAATTAAGAATGATGTATCAATCTATGATGAACTCGTCTCATTATAAGAAGTAATGGAATGATGACGTTCAGTTTTTGTGATGTGTAAAGTGTAAGAACTGAGCAAAATGATGCAAGGATTGTTGGACTCACTTATGAAGATCTATTCAGGTGAGTTGAAAGTTTATTATTACTTCTTTTTACACACTTTATATTAGCTTCACTTTATTATTTTTTTACACACTTTATATTAGCTTCACTTTATTCTTACTTCTTTTATAGAGTTATATGATTATGTGGTAAGGTTGTGGAATGAGCTCTCCACAACCTTCCCACGGTAAATATCCCGTAAATAATCATATTTTTTTTGTGATCAACCGTGATAGTTAAAAACCGTGTTCTTTTATAGATTTTATATTAGCTTCACTTTCTTCTTACTTCTTTTTACACACTTTATATGAGCTTAAATCTTGGAAGTACATTTTAATCTACTTCGAATTGTCGTATCAATTTGAAACTTTGTAAGTAAATGTAATTCGGTTGACAATACAATAACTTGGAACCATCGAACTGATCTAATGAGGATCAAGAGGTGGAAGGTGGAAATTAAACCATGGTGTGAATTTCATCAACACTGACAATAATTTGTTGTAAATATTTAGAAATATTAACTCCGTAAAATGACACTACTATGCCTACTTGTTGTACAAATGTTTTTTCAGATTGTATATTAAAAAAAACAAATGTGCGAGTTTGATAGCGGTGCGCCATATTCTAGGCCGTAACTCATTGCTTTGTTAACCACATTTCAAAAACTTCACGGTTGAATATTATGTTTATCATTATTCAAAAGTTTTCGTAGAAGTTAAGTTGCAGTCTACGCCCACCTTTCTTAAATTTTATACAGTTTATACATTACTCTTTATTATGAACCCGCGTTTATTCGCCTCAGCTAACTGTACCTACTTTTTTGGCCCAAGTTCATGCTACAAGTTTAATTAACTCGGAGCTTCGGTCACGATTACGGCTCGTCAGGGGCGGGTCTGCAATATGTTAAATTTAGCCGTAATCTGCTTTGTTTTTTGTCCGATTTCTGTAAGGTGATGGCACGGACTATGGTGTTTATTATTATACTTAATATTATGAACCAGAAAATGTGTTTGTTTGTCCTTGTTTCAAGGAACAACACAGCAACGATCAAGAAATGGTTCAAGAGATGGAAAGTGACTTCACTTTATGGCACGAAAATATTTGCGGTGCGATTGTCCACACTCATCACATCAACAGGCAGTAAACGTCCACTGCTGAACAAAGACCTCCCTCTTGGTGTTGCCATAATCCCTTGGCTTGGCAGGTGGCTTGGCATCGCAGTACGCTCACCGTGTACTAATAGGACTCTGCTGCCCATCCTCCAGTGGTTCTGGTTGCACTTTTAGGAAATACCCGGGTCCGAAAGATTGTCCACGCAGGGTGAATGCACAAATCGCGGTGTGGAGCTGTGCCGGATGTCTTTGATCACAACTTGACACCTGTTTAGTTTAAAACACATAATGATATTATTTTTCTTCAGATACAACACAAGATGCTGTAAATTTTTACCCAACAACGGCATAACCAGGTTGTAATTTTGTCGGTTATGGTATTATAAGTTGTGATAGTTTCATCTTAAAGTATCTATCATTGATAAGCAGTTTCGAGTATTCTCAAAAAGATCACTGACATTTTCGCTAATATGAACAGTGTCGCGAGTGAAGCCTAGTCTTTCAAAATGAGGTCGCCGACCTCGAATTGAGAGTGAGGAAAATGCCTTTTCGCGGTTTACGGTTTGAATCGGAGATTAGGCTTCAGGTAATTATGTACAGTTGGTTTTATGGCGAATCATGTTGAGAAATTGAAGCCCACAAATTGGCTAACATTAAAGCTAACGCTGGCAGTTGATTAAGTACTATTTTAACTACACTTATAAATCTGAAAGTGATTTGATCTGTGTTATCTCAAGAATAAGTGATGAAATTTTGCAACATCTCATGAACATTTAAAATGTGGAGAAGCTTAATAACTGGTCAAGAGCGTGTCGAGACATGTATATGGTACAGAATTAAAACGGACGGACATACAGACAAACGAACAAAACAAACTTATAAGGGTTCTTAGTATAGAACTACGGAATCCAAAATATGGCAGGCAACGCTAGTAACAAATATTTATTGCCCGTGTGCATATTTTAACGCACGCATGTAACAAAAACAAAACAAGGAAGCATTTATTTGTTATTATATTGCTTGCACGGATCAAGGAAGAATGAAGAATGCATGCACGAAACAGCATTCGCCTCGGCTTAGGAATTCGCCACGCATCCTTCCTTGCTTCGTACGAGTTTGACCATCAAAAGACGGTTATATATCAGAACAACATGCGCATAGAGGTTGGGTCTCTCTGTATCTTTTATCGCATTTAGGTACAACGGGGAGTGTTCTGAAGAACTGTTTGATCTGATGCTGGCGTCACGGTTTTATCATCGTACTAGCTGCCACCGCCTGAAAGTTTATCCACACATCATAGATCAGTAAAAATCGCACAATGTGCGATTCACGTGATCTTTCTTACCTCATACCTGCAAAATGTGGAACTTCCGCTATATTTCCGAGAAGCTACAACATGGGGCTCTTCAAAAGGCGAGTTAATAGAAGGTTGGCAACGTATTTGTGATGACTCCGTTGTTACAAGTATCCACAGGCAACGGTGAATGCTTACCATTAGGCGGCTTTTCTGCTTGTTTGCCACCTATGGCATAAAAATACAGAATATTATAATTTTATTATTTTCAAAATGAGTTTGGACGATAAATTAAATTTAAAGTAACTAACAGTTATTTGTATTATAAAAATCTTTACTACAACTAATATCAGAATAGCTAATGGTGGTGAGTATCTGAGTTTTGCAAGCGTGTCGTGACTGGAAGCGAAAAGGCAAAGATAAGGCTGAGTGGCGTGCTTTGGGAGAGGCATAAATGTATATAGGCCTTAGGTGGCCTATGTGTGATGATGATTTTAGATTCTACACATTTAGATCAACTGTTAAGCAAGCCTTTTATTTTAGGTATTAGATATATATTTTAGTTATCATAATCAGTAGATCAAGATACGACTTTATTGTTTAATTAACCATTTTGAATTTAGACATTTCGTCCAGTCATTTTGAAAATATTCTAATGAATTTTAGATATTCTAATACGTAACTACTTTATGATAAATTTTGCCGAAATAGAACTAATCATTATTATATTCTGTGCTGTGATGAATGGTTAATTGGTACTGAAATCTTTTTGAAATTTTCTAGATTGGTATTGCCACTTACACATCAGGAAGAGGTCGATGTATGGCTTTTTATATCTTTATTTTATACTATTAGGATAGTACATATAATTAAGGCTCATAACATAACTGAAATAACTGATCTTAATAAGAGTTAATAATTGAGGCTTATGCTCGGGGTTTCTCCACGGTATCGAATCAGAAATGAGGAGATCCGTAGACGAACGAAAGTTACTGATATAGCCCACTGGATTAGCAAGTTGAAGTGGCAGTGGGTAGGGCACATAACACGCAGAACAGATGGCCACTGAGACTGAAAGGTTCTTAAATGGAGACCACGGACCGGTAAGCGCAGCGTAGGACGTCCACCCACAAGATGGATAGACGACCTAAAAGAGACCGCAGGGAAACGCTGGATGCTTTCAACCGGCCCTTTTGGAGGTCGATGGGGAGACCTATGTCCAGCAGTGGACGTCCTATGGCTGAAATGATGAGTGATGACTGCTAGTGGTCGTGACCACAAATGTCATTTACAACAGAAAATATATAATTTAGGTTACTTTAGATCAATGGTTTCAAGCGATCAAAAACTTGACGCAATATTGGCCACACAAATAATTATGAACTTATTTGGATAATTTATAGGTTATGACTTCTCACCATTTCTTGTCATAACACCCTCTATCAATCGAGATTCAGTAGTTTCTATACGCTTAGAATGCAGGTGTGCACAATCGTGATCAAACCCGCAAGGTCGAGACTTGAGACTAGAGCTGCGAATAGGATACCCATTGTCTTCAACAGTTAACGTGAGAATAATGTGAGTTTCTATCGAGGAATCGTAGTAAGACCAGGGTTACCACATTTCGACGGCCGCCTATTATCAAAATTTAAGCCATTGATAAAGCCGATCACTTTTGACCAATTGTTTTTTTTTTATATTTTAAATAAGCTTGCGGTTAGCCGCCAACTCGCCTAATGCGGTCAACGCTTGATTAGAAGAAACTGATTCTCGATTTGAAGACATGTTTAGCTACTACCATGTAAAACTTCCAATGGTTCCAGCATATTCCAGTACTATTGCAACTTGGAGTCCTAAGACAACCAGATGTCAATACAAATAACTTGCCGTCTGTGATATAACTAGTAAGTGTATCAAATCAAAATCGTTTATCATGTACCTACTACGTGACCAAAATGCTGGCGTGTTTCCTGCTCAACGCATAAGCATTGCCATTCAGTATGATAATGCCGCCAGCATGCTGGGTACGCTGCCATCTGGTAGTAGGCTTGAGCATTAGGATTGTCTTTAGACCTACAACGATCTATGGGCAGTCTAACTGTATTTGTAGTGTTAGTAGTAGCTTGTATTTTGTATAGTTAATAAAGGCACTTAAAAAAAATATTTGGCTTATGTTTTTTATTATGAGGTAAGACTTCCTGATAATTTCCCGCCACTATTTGCGTCTTAAACCCTAAACACTCAAAATAAGCAAATCTTCACAAATGCTCTTTCTTAAAATAAAAATTCCAGTCTAGAACATACCTACATTGAAACTGATATTTTAGGCAACATCCTGAGATCTGATAACCCTAAGTAGAGCCTAATATGCTTCTCGTGTATTGGGTATTATAATATTGTTTCTTTAAAGGTAAATGTCATGACCATTCCGTGATTTGACCTGAACTGTTATGTGATATCATGGTCGGTGTCTCGTTCAAGGTCTCAGTCAGTGAAAGGATTAACAGGTGTGTTAAAACAAAGGCAATGTTACTGCGTTAAGATAACTGATATTGCCATTTTAATGTAATATTTAAATGCAGTTAACGCTCAAATATTTGTTATTTGTTATTACCATCAGCCGCCAGCACATGAGGATCAGGAAACGAATATGTCCAAGAACCTGAAAAATCATAAACATATGTCATTCACCAACCAGCATGGTGGATTAGTGCTCATCCTTACTCTCTGAGAGAAGGCCCAGCAGTAGGAAAATATCAGCAGCCATAGGCCATCTGGCTATTGGGCTCTCATCTATTCCTTGTCAGTCGCATGCATCCGTTTCCTGCCATAATCACATCATTTGCAACTGGCGTAAATTCTGACGACTCAGTTGGTTACTGCCGTATGCCACATACCATCACCATCCCCCGTGACCAGCCTTAGTGCTTGACAAGAGGGCTCTGGGATCTCCAGAAGAACGTATCCGAGCCCTCGGCACTGCGCTACGGTTCCTCCCGAGACAACCGTGTTGCCTCAGCCTCTCCGCCCACGACAACGTTGGTAGACAACGTTGTCGTTCTCTCCCTGATGGTCAGAGCCCCAACTTTGACCATCTCGAGCCCGGAGGTCCCCTTTTAGTAGCCTCTTACTACAGGCAGGGAGTACTGGTGTCGTATTCTATTGCTTCTATTACTCCATCTAGCTCCACAATTATTTGTAGCAATAGTAAAAGTAAAAGCAATTCTGGTATTTATTTTTTATAGAAGTTACCATCATGGTTATGACAAGATCAGAAACAAATTCACATAGCAGCAGTTTGCATAGTGTTCAAAATGTTCGATATCTAATCTTAATTCCGGAAAATGAAGATGACTTTAAGTTATACGAAGAATATCGTCCTCCGTCTCTGTAGAAGATAAGTAAGTTAAACATACTCGATTTTTATCGATTCCACTTATCGATAACTGCATTCGATTACACAACATCGATAACGGTGCAGGAGATGCGATAATATTATCGACTTTAGTTAAACATCTCCGTTCCGTAGTGTCGTAGCCTTTTTGATATTTTATCGGTGGATACTATTTGAAAAGAAAGTGGAGCTGTTTAATTTCGAAAAAAGATTGGGACAAACTCTTCATTGATGGTGATGATGATGACGATGAGTTCTTACCTCAGAGCAAATTATTTATATTTCTTCTGGGATGCTTACTTGCTAAACTACTCGGCAAGACTACTGAAGACAGCCTACTGTTCAAGCCATCAAAGCGAAATTGATATTATCCATTGAATGTCACACAAGCACTACGAAGCCCTAAAGTGTCCGTTGTCCCACCTTGACGTCAATTGGCACACTGCAGGTGTTTCAGACGTAGAATGGTCTAAATACAGATACAGACACGTGGAAATAGAAACACTTATTGTTACATATTTTTAGACTTTTAGTAAGGTTTTCGGAGAATTGAATTTGAAGATATTTGCCGATTACTTAATATACGAAATGTTCTAAGTGTTTTAAGTTTCTAAGCTTATGGTTTGTTTTGCTTACGCTTATAATTATGGTTTAATAATATGGGCCCATGATTGCATCTTTGATGGAAAATCCTGTTTCTTGGAATAGTCATTATTTTATTTAATGGCGTCCGTACATTATCTAGAACACATACCTAAAAGTTAAATATAGTTTTATGATGAAAACAATGAGCTTTCGTGTATGTTAACTGGTATGGTACTTAAATTCACTGTAAATAATATAACATAGATAACTGAGCAACTGATCCATGGTCTACACTACATTGTCTACACGGAAATCTTCGTACGGTCCAAATATCCACATTTCCTATTAATCAAGTTGTATTGAGTCTTGCATACGGTGCAACTAACTTGCGCAACTTGAGCATGATACACGTATCATTGCCTATGTGCATCCTGCTCTTGCACGCGCGCTGTTGTTCTAAGTGGGCTATTTGCATCGTGTGCAAAATGATGAAAAGGGTGTCTACAACTACCTCTCCGGGCTGGCACCGTCAATTGCTAATCTTGCTGGTGTCCATAAGCGGCAGTTTCTGCTTACCAACAGGTAGACCGCAAGCTTGTTTACCGTTCTTTTTATAAAATACTAGCAACGCACCCCGGCTTCGCATGGGTGTAAATCTTTTTTTTACTCCTTGGTTGGGTATGTAACCCAAGGTGTAAAAAAAAAGATTGGAGTTTTAGTAAGGATCCCAATTTTTTTTAAATATAATATAGCCTATGTCACCCGGGCATAGTGTAGCTTCTCAACAGTGAAAGAATTTTTCAAATCGGTTCAGTAGTTTCGGAGCCTATTCAATGCAAACAAACAAACACTCAAATCTTTCCTCTTTATAATATCACTAGCGGTCCGCCCCAGCTTCGCACGGGTATAGATTATAGCCTATGTCACCCGGGGATAGTGTAGCTTCCCGTCAGTGAAAGAATTTTTCAAATCTTTTAGTGGTTTCGGAGCCTATTCAATGCAAACAAACAATCAAATCTTTCCTCTTTATAATATTAGTATAAACTAGCTGACCTGACAGACGTTGTCCTATCTTAGAACTGTCAAACACGCAAAGTTAAAATTAAAAATCTTATTTTGTACGTTTTGGGTTACATTATTGGAGTTCTAATAAGGATCCCTATTTAAAAAGAAATATAATATAGCCTATGTTACCAGGGGATAGTGTAGCTTCCCAACAGTGAAATAACTTTTCAAATCGGTTCAGTAGTTTCGGAGCCTATTCAATGCAAACAAACAAACAATCAAAACTTTCCTCTTTATAATATTAGTATAGAAGTATAGATATTATAGATACGACATTTTAATCCATAAATAAAATCTAAACGAAGTGAAAGTAGCTATGTGTATGGACAAATTAAAATGTTTAACCGCGAAAATAATTATCAATCGTAGCAATTTGGTGCAGTATAAAAGAAATTCAACAGATAAAATCAGGATTGTTTTAAATACTTAATTGACAAGATTTAGCTGGACGATTGGACTAATTTTGCAATTTAATTAAAGTGAAATCTTTTATTTGAAGACAACATAAATAAATACTGATGTGCTCCTGGCTCAGCCATTCAGCGTGGTAATAATGCCAGCATGCTAGCTATATGGTACCTGCTATTGCAGGTACGCTGCCAACTGATAGTGGGCTTAAGCATTTGGTTTGTTTTTAGACCTTCAACGGTCAATGAACAGTCTGTTGAACAAACTGTTTTTATAGCTCTTTATGGCACTTGCCAAATTTCATAATTCTATGTCAACGGGAAGTATTCTATAGGCTTCGATGCCCTTGTGAAATCGCAAAATATGCGAAAATATGCGACAAACGGTCATATCTTTTTTTAACTGCTGAAAGATAACGTAGATTTGAGTATTTGATATAAATTCCAACTTGATATTTCAACTCGTTCCTGAGAAAAAGGGTCTTGACAGACGGACAGACGGACAACAAAGTGATCCTATAAGCCTTATAGGATCACTTACTTATAGTATAAGGGTTCTGTTTTTTCCTTTTGAGGTACGGAAAAAAAATTCAAATAATTAAAAAACAAGATAGATTATCACTACTAACAAGTCAACAAGTCCGATTAAAATGTTCTGTGTTTACAAAATTCTTGTTCTCTAGATTAGATAGTAAATTGCACAACAGTGTCTTTGTTAGCTCATTTTGTTTAGACAACGTAGCAGAGCTTAATTAATGAGTGCTATTGTTGAATAGTGGGGTCGCACGACCGTTTAGGTAATTGTGAAACCTTCTTTGTAAACCGTTTTCACGCTTTTAGCCTTTTGCATAGTACAAGTTTCAGATTGAGAATAAGTCACTTAGCACATACGTAGGAATTATTATTTATTAGCAATCAGCTATTCCAAATAAACGGGATATTTCTACGGAATAAGCCTAGCCATATAAGCTACATCCACACAAAGTTTTACGCAAATTTGTTCAGTCATTACAGAGTTTGATGGTAGCAATACTTACAAACTTAACGCTGTATTTTTTTTAATTCAGACAAAAATAATACTATGTATAATGTAATATATTTTTTGTGATAAAGTACTTACTTATACCTATTTGGATTATTTTGCTTGGTTTTAAATTTCATTATCTTAAAATAAACATATCTGTATTTCTGTATATAGAAACAAGTATTATAATTCTTCGTACTCCGGACAAGGAATTCTGATTCCCGGAGTCGACTTTTTCCTGCGGTATATAGGTACAAATCTAATTCCAAAATTATTACTCAAACACTCAAAGCTGTCAATTTAAAGTCTCATAAAGTATTCGTTAATTTTGTATCAAAAATACCTAAAAACTAGCAAAACATTGAGTGAGTAGATCTTATAGTTCTCGGTGTAGCTTTGATATCATACTAATATTAGAAATGCGAAAAGTTTGTGGGTTTGTTTGTTCCTCTTTCGCAGCAACAGAGCAACGGATCGACCTGATTTTTGCATTGTATAGTTCAAGGGCTGGAGAGTGACATAGGCTACTTTTCATCATCATCATCACCATTTTTCACCACTACGTGGGTGAAACTGTGGGGCCCAGCTAGTACCTAATAACTAGCAAAACATTGAGTGAGTGTTCAGCGAAAGGTACATATTTTTTACCTATACATGTTAAATAATACGTGATAAGTCCCGATAAATATTTAAAACATGTGTTCAAATCGCGAAAGTTTAAAAATTACTATTGAGTGAGTAGATGTATAGTTCTCGATGTAGCTTTGATATAACCTATAAGTAACCGACAAATGTAATGAAAATATCACTTTTCTTCTTGAGACATACAGAAAAACAAACGTGAATCAAAACACACTCATTCGTTTCATTAACACCTCGTTGCCAATTGAAAAGTATGATTCACTCAGTCTCTGAACTTGTCGCTAAACGGATGCTCAAACAATTGAGCTTTGTTCTTTGTAATGATAAAATTCACGGACGAAGATAATATTTAGGTATCGCATAAATTATCTATAGAATGCCAACAAATTTAATATGTTGTCAAAGTGAACATAACAATAATAAATTTCAAATCAAGATTTTAAGATATATTAAAAAAACGATTGTTTTTATTAGCATTATCGATATCACTTTGTGCTGTGGTTAGAATGATACAAGGGACGTCACTATTCATTCCACCAATAACATCGACATTGTGTCGCATTATAAATAGGCTTGCGCTTGGCCGCCAACTCGCCTGATGTTAAGCGATGATGCGGCCTACGATGGAGCACGCTTACCTAGAAGAAACCTATTCACTCTCGACTTGAAGACACTATCGAATAGAAGTTGAACACACCCAATCAGGCAGCAAATTCCACAGACTAGCAGTTCGCACAATAATAGCTATATTTAATACACTAGTTTACTACAAGAGAAACAGTACAAAACAAGATATAGGTTGAAAAACTAAAACATAATATCAGATTTATGTTTAATTTGTTATAATATTGTTTTTGAAATGTGCTTATTAAGCCCTCTCATTTTGATACCCAACACGGCATCAAAAATATGTTGTTTTTTTTAGTTCATGACTATGACCTCTTGCCATATTCAATTTAATATGACGTCATATAGCTTATAACCAGCGAACAATCAAAACGCTTTCAACGATACCTCATTTGTCAAATTATGATATGAGTAGTTTAGAAGTGGGGAGTGTTCAGAAGCATTGTTTGATCTAATGCCATTGCATTGGTCGCGGTAATACCATTGCACTAGCCGCCACCGCCTGAAAGCTCATCCACATAATCATAGATCAGTGGAAATCGCACACTGTGCAATCTACCTGATCTTTCTTGCATCACACCTGCAAAATGTGGAATAAGCTACCTTCCGCGGTGTTTCCGACAAGCTACGACACTGGGTTCTTCAAAGTGCGAGTTAATAGATCCTTAAAGGGTCGGCAACGTAGTTGTGATGCCTCTGGTGTTACAAGTATCCATAGGCGACGGTGACTGCTTACCATCAAGCAGCCCGTTTGCTTGTTTGCCACCTATGGCATAAAAAACATACATACATACTGTTCAAAATCATAACCCTCCTTTTTGCTTCGTCGTAGTCGGGTAATGACATTAGAGTTAGTTTTTTTTTTTTTTTTACTTCGGACTAGTTTAATGTTTGACCGCGTGTTTTAAAACAGGTTCGTCATTTTTGGATAATACTTGATATTCTGACCGCGATCATCCCACAGATAAACCTTACATCTCTGTTATACGTTGTCGATGATGTAATAAGTTGTAAAAGCGCGATAAAAACATGGTTATTGTATCTAAATAGCTCTTAGTTCTCCCGATAGTTCATTAACCTCGGATAAAAAACTATTTCATAACACTATCGATACAAAGCTCGTTAACAAAGCTTTTGTAAAACGGCTTTAGTACGAGTAATTAAAACGGAATGTAATCGAATAAAAAATAATTCGATTACGTACGAGTCCATAAGACGTAGGTGTGAAGTAATGAAATTGTAAAAGAGCTTGTCCACAGAAAAAGGCAGACGTAAAAAAAAAAAAAAAACTTTTCTGTGAGCTTGTCTCTGCGTCAGCGCATAAGTTTTACACATCTTTGACAGGTGACTTTTGAAAAAGATGCTTTTTTTACCGCCCCGACGCAAACAGAGGGGTAAGTTTATAAGCTTAGCGTGCGTATCTGTGGCATAGTACTCCCAAGCCTACGTGCTGATTTTCATTTAGTTGTTTTTATTTGAAAGGTGCCTTGATCGAGAGTGTTCCTTAGCTCAGATTCATAAAAGTCTGTTCAGCCATTTGAAGATTATCAGCTCTTTTATCGGCAGTTAAAAAAAACTTGTTAGAGTTCATACTGCAAGCCCTGTTCATAACAACATGAATTGGGCATCCAGCATGATGGATTAATGCCCTTCTGCTCTCTCTCACTCTGAAAGAAGGCCTAGGAGTAGTGGGAACATGATAGGCTGAAATGATGATGACAAAATGTTATATTTGAGATTCTTGTCATGCAAGGTGCTGGCCAAAATAACTTTGGTTTCAAGTTACCGTCACAAACTTTCTTGGTTAAGTGACTTTACCTTCAGACTTTCGCGATTTTAACGCACCTTTTTAACTAGATGTTGCCCACTACTTCTTACGTATTGAATTTCATATAGACTTTCAATCTTTAATTTCTTTATTCGGTCCTTTCATACAATCCTTTTTTAGCGGACCTAAAGAGTTTACCTGTCAAATTTCAGCTTCAGCTTTGTACGTCAAGTCGTGATGAGTCACTCAGTCATTTCGCTTTTTTATACTTATAAAATTCGGAATGTGCTATAAGTTCTAGTAAGCAATTAAAAAAACAACTTGTTTCAAGGATTTTTAAATATCTTTAATGTAACGACTTAACAAACTGCTAAGATTTATAAGAATGTGGAATATAAAAAAAAAAACATTTACGTCAATTGCAGTTACATCACAATCGTAATTGCAATTAGAAGAACTTTAAGAACTTTACAGCTGTCATCGATTTTAATTGACAACGTCAGTTTCAAGAGTTGCTAAATACTATGTATTACTACTACGAATATAATTTTAAATGGTAAATTAAAATCTATTTGAAAAAGTATGATATATTTTAAAGTTGAAAATCCAAGGCCTCAATATGATAATTCGGATAAGGCTATAAATACTACACATAGAGATAGTAAAAGCTCGTAGTTCTTAGAAGGAAACATAAAATTTAATAACAATTTTTTCTTACCTAACAGTATTATAACCGTTGTAAAAGCTGTTCCTCATATAAAAATTAATGATAATAAATTACCCACTCACATAAAGAGATTCGATATCCAAATCGAAGTCATTGCTCCAGTATAGGGCCTGTTGACCGCTATTAACATCGATATAGACGAATCGATTGCACCCCACACAATACTGGCAATCAAACTGACGAAAATTACAGAATCAAACGCCAGATAAATCTGAGTTTTATCACGAGATGATAAAGTTGAAATTTCTGAAGGTTTGAAATGGAAGGAAGACAGCTCATCAAGTGTTTGGCAACAGCACGAGGTAACAATTGTTGTGGTTTCTGGAGCATTCCATCACGCGTCACCCGGGGGCGATCCTATAGAGCTTTGACGGGAAAATGATGCAAACGTTGTTTAAAGGTTGAAAACTATAAATATGTCGATGAAAAAGATAATTTAACAAAAACTTATATTCAAGATGGCTGAGAAATTCAAACTCGATCCAAAAGTTTCTGGTTTTCGGGATTGATAATAAAACAAGTACATGATGCTACTGCGATGAAAATAAAAATGTCTATGTCGATTGAACGAAATATACCATGAGTTATTTAGTGCTATTAAAGGTGTGAGAATGTTACATTCAAAAAGTACCTAATACATTTTATATAATATAGTTATCGTCATAATACTTTACTAGTACATTATATTAACAACCAATTTTTGTTTCAGGTAATGACAACTCTTCTAACTACAATTCAAAACACATTAAGGTACTCAGTAGCTCTTGTATGTCGTGATAACTATGATAAATTGAACAACCATAACTGCCTTTAAGTACAGATAAGTTTTTGACTAAGCATCCGCTCAAATTTGGACCTTGAATCGAAGATGTATGATTCCGTTTGGTATGGAGAGCTTCAAAATATGTGTACTTTAACTGTCTACGAGGTAATGAGGTGATCTAAACAAATCGTACGCACTTTTAACGCTAGCAAATTGTTGTTTCGTGTACTGTAGAGCAAGGTCACGATTCTGTGCTAAGTGGATTAACTGTTCGTAGATAGAGGCCCTCGTAAAACCCTATGGCTATTTTATATTGGCTTTTAACTGCAGTAATAGAAATAATTGCCTCTCAGGGTTTTTGGAGGAGAATTCTCACGATGATGTTCTTAAAATTCAATGTGAGATTTTTGCATATTCGTGTTATTGGTGCAGTTATTTTGTAGGAATTCACTCTATATTTTTTATCCATCATAAATTATTAATATTACAATATTTATTTGTTGTTTTATTGTTAGCGTTTAGCTATAAATGACCTTGTGATTCCACTATGTTTTAATAGCATTCTCTAATATCACGATTCGATACAAAAATTTACATTGACACAGCATGCACACTCAGGTGAGACGAGTACAGTTGAGAATTTTGCTGGGGTGCCAAATCGATGTTGGTTAAAAAACTCGTTGCCAGCTTTTAAAGCGAGCAAATATTAGTCACACATACGTATTAATGCAGTTTTAAAATATCTAGTTTTATGTATTAGCTACTTAAAATTCTTTTCACTGCTCATGCTCGTAATTTTTTTGTTTATGCCCGACTAAACTAGCGGATTAAAACTGCATTTCATGCTCAATTGCATAATAGTCTGTTTTTATGCACTAATTAGTAAACGTTTTTGTCCCCTTTTTTTTAAAGATGTTTAGTTTGTAATATAAATGAGATACTACTAACAACACCACTGTTTTATTTCTTCGCAATTAAAGCGAAAAGCTAAGTGTATAATTCATGCATAAAATTGATTTACATGTTTATCTACCCTCGCCTTCGGCTTGGACTGATAAACGCGTCTCGGCTAAAATGGCTTGTTTTATGCACTTGTTGTACAAACTATTATTAAATTATGCGTCTGTCTTTGTTAAAGTTTTAATTTGTTTAATTATTAAAACCCACCTTTTAATTAAAGTTTATCTAGTATCGGTAACCTGCAAGTAATTTGGACAGTAGATATTTTTAGATCTGACCTCGACCTCGAAGCTGCTAAGGTATCAAGGCTTAATTGCTTTTTAATTAACTAAGAATAGTAAGAATATTGCATTAGGCACTTTGATTGATGACTTGACCCAACTCTTTTGTATTCTGTGAATTGACACAGTTGTATCGCTTATCGAATCATTGTAACCGAATGGTATTTTGATAATATTATTGTGAAGTTTATCTTAGATGTGAAATATAAAGTCATTTGCATTATTATTCATTGTGTTAGCTTCATTAATTGTTTGAAATTTAAAAGTACAACTTCCATATCAATTACGGCCTGTTGCAAGCTGTTCTTGTTTCAGAAAGCGTCCCAAAATTGTGGAAGTCTTCTTTTTGACTCGTATCATAAAATTACTTGGGTATTTGTACATATTTCCAAAACAAAACAAAAAAGAAAGCTCAATCTCTGACAGCAATTTACAAACACAGCCCAATTCAGACTCATAAGATGTCAAGAAATAAGAGCAAAGCCACTGATATCCACATAAATAAAGAGAGATATGTTAAAGAGATATGTTACACTTACACACATTGTACGTCACAAATAAGGGTATTATTAAAAACCCAGACATAACTTATCTCGAATAAATATAGAACATTGTTCAAATTTTAGTTTGAATTTTAAGAGAAGATATATTACTTAAAACATCACTGTTTCATTTCTTCGCAATTAAAGAGAAAAGCTGAGTTTACAATTTGTGCATAAATCCTCCGCCTCGAACTATATTTGAACACGGTTTCGATTACATGTTTTTTTAAATTATATTTTTGACTAAAACCAGTGTCTTAAAAACATTTTAAACATCTTTGGGTATCTGAGGATGTTATGATATGAGCACAGAAAAGTTTTTTTTTTCTTTTCTGTGGATTTGAAGATCCGTTTGATAGATGAAGCAGCTGTTTTTATAGAAATCAATAGATAAATCGAATTAATTTACAAAGAATTTGTTTCATGCCGTGAGAAATGGTGTGCGTGTCGGCTGCTTGCAGTCTGCAGTCGATTTCATGGGAAACAATGCGCGATTGAGTTTATCAAGTTAGTTAGTGTTTAATTTGTGTACAGTTAGAAGTTTTATGGCTCTAGTGGCAGTTGATGATGAATTACTAAGCATTAAATTTAAAAATGAAGTGTGTAATGTTAGACTAAAAAGTGTCGTAAATTTAGAATATATAGATGAAGAGATTACAATTTAGTTGGTATAGATTATATACATTATACTCTTATAATAAACAAAATGAATAGCAAACATCTTTGTTACAAATTGAAGACTGATCTAAATTCATAAACCATACGTATACAATATACATACTTATGTAAAGATACAGATTTATCAAAAACGATACGCTACAATTGTTCTGAATATCTAATAGCATGATGTAACTCTATCACAGCAACAAAGTATTTACTTCTCAATCTAAACATTAAGGATGCATTATAGAGATAAAGTTCTTAAAAGCCATGATTGGTTTGGCGAGAATTAACATAATCTATTAAAGATATCCATATACGCATCGTGCTCTCGGGAATCATGTTCTCATTTATGGATGTGACCTTATTTAGATTTAGCTGTAATGAGACTTTATGAGTAAGTATCCACTGATCCAACATGTTGTTTATTGATATGTACTTAGTCAAACAATCTAGTCATTATTGTTTATAATTTTTACATGTACATACTTATTATATCTCCGTGAATGGTGTACGTCTTGAATATCATGAAACTTTTATCAAGAGTTTATGTGTGAAAAATATATTATTTAATACGCCTGTTCTTTGACGAGGCAATTTTCGAATTTATTTTTGCGGCTATTTAGAATAGTCAAATATAGTCTTCAACTATGAAGAAAAAATTATGTACTTATACTTGAACCTATCTGAATGGTAGGCTATTTATCCAGTTTAGGGCTACTAAATTTCAGAAGTCTGCAAATCTGAAACGTAGAAATCATTTCTTTACGATCGTTGATTTGTTTGGTTTTATGCTAATCGTATGTTAAACGCCCATTTGAGGTTTTACGTGTTGTGTTATGGCAGATTATTGCATTGTTACTGCCGATTAAAATTCTACGATCGATGCTGGGCCATAATCAGTGAAATTTAAAGCAGATGTTGGCTTGAATTATGACTTATGGAGGCTGTAAATGTAGATTACGATAGCATTATTTTTTATTACCATTCTTGTTTTATCGAAGAATAGACGGTATTTATGTCTATGTTTGAAAAATATGTTACGAAACTATTTTCCACTATAATTGTTATGTAGTCTTTTATAAAATTAGTAATAGGGTCCCGTTTTTACCCTATGGGTACGGAACCCTAAAATGATGATTCAATGAAGTAAAGGATTTTTCTCTTATCATATGTGATGGAACAGTACATAATTTTATCATAGAAATCCTCTAGGATATTAATTAAAGAAAAGTGCAGAGCGTCTCAAAATATATAAATAATAATATAATATAATAATATAAATGTATATAGAAGGTTTTGTTCGTGCAGTAAAAAATCTAGCATCATCAGTGCTAATTAGAACAGCTTAAAACAAAACAGCTTTATCATTGTCAATGTTACGGTTTTTATGTAAATAATCTAAACAAAAGAGCCACAATCGTTAGTTCTTTTGTTATATCCAAAGTATGAAAAGATAATTAACGTTTGACTGACAAAAACTCTATTACGAGTAGTCGTGTTGTGTACTCGCATGAAGTTACTGTAGGTATGTTTTGGAATAGCAACAATGCTATTCAGTTTTTTCAAGTACTTATGTACACTACATACACTTTGCACCAACATCATCAGCTGAAGTATGTAATTTTATCTTAATTTAAAAGAACAGTTGAATTGTTACTGACGCATCATGTATGTGACATGATTTATACAAAATAGAAAAAGTGATAGTATTTCTAAGTAATGTGTTGATTTGACTTAATAATTTGATAGGAAAATTGAAAAATATTTAAAATTATGACGTGTTTGTGAAACAACGAGAGAAATATACAAAAATGTAATTCAATAAAACATAGACAATAACAATTAAGTTGAACTGTAGGTACTTAACCCACTTACTACTAAAGTTCAATCGTCAAAATTCTTATATCACTTTACACACCGTTATCTGACTCGTGCTCGTAAATACCGATACTTATGTCTGAAGAGTTTTTATTTACAGCAATCAAAACAATCGTATCGGAAGAATCCCACTTGAAGCTTAAAGGTGATAAAATTAACGCTTTATGTTTGTTTTCTGCTTCATATGCGTTAATTTGTTTTGCGGTCGTTAACCTCTGCGGTGCATTACGAAATACCGTGTTCCCGAAATACGGTGTGCTGATTTTGAGTTATTTGAATTGCGAATTGTCCTCGAGAACTTTTCAAGGAATATATTTACTTCAACCAGTTTTTCGAACTTATATAAACTTTAAACCCGTTTTAAAATATTATAATTAGTCTGGAAAATTTGTAAATTCAATAACAATGTTTGCAATATTTTTTTGTGTCACTAATATTGTCATGTCTACATCAACCATCTGTGTATTTTCATTACATTGTAAGAAAAAGAAAAATATTTTTTTACCATCAGTAGATCTGTCACGTTTTAGATTGCATTTTTATTCCAAAAAGTTTTTTGCTTTTCGTCTAATCTAACAGCCTGTCTCATTCAGAGGCTCATAGCCTCTATTGAAGCTGGCGTATGGCGAATTAGATCTAATAATAGCCATGCCTTAGTTTCATACTGTACTTTTTGTTTAAGGTCATTGGCATTTTCTTTATGGAGGGTGTGGCACAAGGTAGTGTTTAGGTCCTATAGTTAATCATTGCTACGCTCTGTTGTTTTGATTTATAAGTTTAATGAACCCTAAAGTAACATTACCTACTAAGATTTTATTTAATGGGGAGAGTTTGCTTTAAATTATTTTATAATAGTATATTTCATATTTAAAAATCTATTGAAATATGGTATAATTACTTAACTAACATAGTACTTATTCAGCTTTAGCTCTACCTTCACATGTTGACTCTCTGTTACAGGAATAACTTTTCACAACTACTTATATACAATAATTTGTTAAATCGTATCCAGTCATTGATTCTAAAGAACTGACAATCAAACAGACATATTGACATAATATTTTCTCATATATGTGCATGTTTCTTAATTTTAATTAATGGTAGTAACTTCAGACAAAAAATCATTTATCACTTGAACTTTCACGTAACTCTTGCGTTGCGTATGAGCCAGGTTTTGTTTATTAACACTTGTATCGTAAACCAATTAGGCTTGTATCTCCCACAGCGGTGTTTCAGCACACGTGGTTTATTTTTCCTTATAGCATGATATCATATGCCGTATTTGGGTATCAAATTATGCTACGGAAGGCATCAAGATAATAATGAGGGTATGTACTCATGTCAAACAATTTTAGTGGTTTGACTTGTGTGTTTTCTATCATTAATCTTTTTGTTGGGAAGTAGTTAATAGTTAACAAATTACCAATCATGTTGAGTATGTACCTGTTTAAATATTGGTAGTAGGTGTTTTAATAAGACTTTAAAATGAGGTGTTTAACAATGAGCACGGAAAGGTCCGTGGCGAAAATCTGTAAGTTATGTTAGATGTTTATCTGACTTAATCCCTGAAATATGAGCTACTTAAATGAACCAATTGAGTTGAGTCAAGGATGCCTGACGTAATTTTAACTTTTTACCAGCATCATAATAAGCTTAAATATAATCCAAACCAAAACAGTTCAGCTTTTTGTGAGAGTACGGTCAAGCGTGATAATGTGTATGGAATTGTTCAGAATGATTAATGTTGCCATTCTCGGGTTTTTTATCGTGATGATATCAGATACCCCAAGAATGGAAGTGCTATAGTTAATGGAGCATGAGGCCATGAAAATAGCTATTGATTTTTTGTGGGACGTTATTTAGTGGTGGCTGTACGTGCTTTTGGAACGAGGATTGTGTAAAATGTCTGACACTATTTTATAAAGCAAACGCTTTCGATTCTATTTTAATATTGTATGTATTGTAATGTTTATATTTTGATTTAACTTTTAATTGTATTATTTATGAAACTTCATTTCAGATGTATGCATTCTTATAATCGTTTTGATAATCCAACTATTTTCCGTTTAGACGTCGTAAAAAAACCAAATTAAATTGCATTTAAACGGACTCGAATAATAACTTTAACGTGACTATCAAAGTGCTTCATTGGGAATGAATAGTCGTTATTTATAATAACACCGAGAAATCTAATATCTAGAACGTCAGCTTTTGATCTGTAAATACTAGTTTGATTCTAGGCAGCGTCGATTACGAACTGATCTAAAGAGTTGATAACGTCTGCCTACTGGGAATATATTCTATCAGTTTATTATTTAGATCAGCTGAATCATGGCTTTTTGCTGTATGGGAGGTAATGTAGAGCGTTATTATAGTGATAAAGTTATTGACTTTATTTGAACTTTGATCAAGGACTTGGTTTTAGTCATTATTATTACAAAGTTGTACAAGAATCTCGAATCTCTTTTCAAAAATTTCTTTTAGAGGTTCAGAAGGTTCCTAGCAGTTTTTGAATAAATTTTTCTTCTTACCGAGAATTTGTGTAATAACCTACGTCAAAGTCGTATTTTTTAATTCTGCAATGGGTAATCATTCAATTTTGCAATTGTTATCTAAAATAACTCAGTTTTAACCACTATAAAATTGCAAAAACTCTGCAGATTTCTAAAAATTACAGAATCAGGTATTTAACTTAACGCGGTCACCCCGCACCGCTGAATATGGAGCGTTTAAGTTATTAGGGCTTCCTCAATTTAACATTATTGCTGATATTCTGGAAACCAGTTACTTGTGGCCCATGACATAATCTCTAGCGATTAAGGTTAAAGATTCTAAACTCAAAATCTAGATAACTAGATAACTTCATATTACAGTTTTTTTTGCAAAGGTTTCTCATCACATTATTGTTTTCATCTTCTAAGTCAATTCAAATCATTTATTGCACATTATGCTAAATATGTGAAAACTTATATAAACATAATTACCCAAATATGGCAAAGGTCTAAAGACAACGTCTAAGGGTCTACTAAGTAAGTAACCTACTATTATCTATACCGATATTTATTTGCCGGTAGTCCCAACCCACGGCATGTAATTCAACCCGATCTATAGTTTTTTGCTTCAAACTACGACCAAGTCTATCAACTAGTTTACGTATATCGTGACCGTAGGGTATCCTACATAAGTTCCAACGACATTATTTTCAAGTAATCAATATTCGTTATAAAGATCTCTTATTAATTATTTAGAAAGAAAGAAAGAAAAATATTTATTTATGACAGAAACAAAGATATAAGGACATTACGAGTTAAACACAATAAAAGAAAATAGTTTCTGTCACAAGCCGGTGCCAACTCAGCGTAATGCTGGTTGTGAACAACCAGCGCTGGTCTTCCGTTGGAACCGACAGGTGACGTCACGCA
Source organism: Agriopis marginaria (assembly GCA_932305915.1). Lineage (NCBI taxonomy): Eukaryota > Metazoa > Arthropoda > Insecta > Lepidoptera > Geometridae > Agriopis > Agriopis marginaria. The sequence goes on from OW029919.1 coordinate 3,874,071, forward strand.
CGTCAGACAGCAGATGTGCAATGTAACACACATAAAAACATAATACACAATATAATACATATAAAAAACAAACGATAAAGCAACGATTTAGATTCCATGACTACTGGATTTATTTTTCATCTGTTATTTTCTACATTATGATTCGCTTACTCTTGTAACTAGCTCCACCCGGCTTACTGTGTGTCAGCAGTAAATTGCTCGTGCTCGTCGCTCAAGTAAGCATAAAAAGGTCCATTTTAAATATTTCTTTTGCACGCGCATGTTTGCAAAAGTCTTCATGCTTCGGCGTGCCTTTATGACGTACATTTGTACCGATTGATTTGTACACCGGCGTTTTTCCTTTGAAGAAAAGTAAACAGTTAACCGTATTCTTGCAAGTGATGAGATCATTTTTTAGCAAAAATTGACAATGTGCGTGTACAGCATAAATAGCATTAATTTGTTAAAATTATTGTTTAGTTATATATTATTTGTATGTCAAATATTAAAATAAAGGCGCCCTTGATATCAATTGTGTACATGAGTCGATTGGACGTTAAATTTTATCATAAAACTTATTTTCAATTCAAAAATTACTTGTTTATAATATTGTGCTATACTAGCTGCACCCTGATTATTTCATTCACGTATACATTCCCTCAGAAAACGTCCATTTCTCGGGAATAAAAGGAATACTATCCAGCCCTCCTAATATCTTTATGCAAAAAATCATGTCGATCCTGTGCTATGTTGCCGCGTGTATGAAAGAACTAACCAACAAACAAACACACTTTCGTATTTATAATATTTTACATAACGTAAGTAAGATGTATTCGGAGATATCGTCGTTTAGAATTTGCAGAAGTCATTGATTCGTTTTAACAAAATAGCTATCTTGATGAATGAACAATCTTTTTAGGATTAAAGATGATCGGATCTATTAGCTGAATCCATTTGAAAAAATCTGTCTAATACCGGCCGTTTAGTTCGATCATCGTTTTTTGAAGCCTTGGCATCACAGGCCCTTTGCATCTTCGTAATTTGATTTACAGTCCAACCAACCTTATCTAAGTTAGTTGATGGAGCCACAATAGCATTTTGCTGAACCAAACTGATAACTGATAACCAACCGTTGTAAAATGTTTAGTTCAATTAGTTGGCCAACTGAATAAATAAGTTGGTTACACTGTACTTGTGCTTCTCCCTTCGCTTTCTCAGGCGTCATCCTAATTGGGGCAAATCGCCACTGGCGTCTCGACTCTTATCTATTTAATTTATCTATCAGTTCCAGGAATAGTCGGCGTGATTGATTAAGGTTTTGAAGTTTATATTGTGGACTATTAGCAATGTTAGGTTTCATACTATGGGCAAAGTCAAATCTATAATTTTTTTGCCCTTTCTTTCCACCAAGATTTTAAAGTTAGTTTTAGGTTTTAGCTCATTTGAAATTGCATATTATTAGCAAATTTCCAACGACTGTCTTCTCATAAAGTTCTTCATATTTTATTTTATTGTTTTTCCTGGGCAAGCGCCTTTATTAACTAAACAAAATAAAAGCCAAAACTAACACTACAAATACAGTTAGACTGCCCATAGACCGTTGAAGGTCTAAAGACAATCCAAATGCTCAAGCCCACTACCAGTTGGCAGCATACCCATTACATGGCATTACCACGTTGAATGGCAAAGCTTATGCGTTGACCCAGAAACACGCCAGCATTTTGGTCACGTGTCGCATTAACCAGGTACACTGAAAGATTATTGAAAATGAGGTGATTTTCGAAAATCTTTAATGTCAAGGAATTTAAATACTACTCCAGATAAGTGGGGAAGGGATCAGATAATGATAATGCTGTGGAGGGGCAAATCATTATCACCTCATTTTCAATGGATGCACAATTATATAAATTTCGGTTTCAATAAACCCTAGTTGTATTGCATCTGGGCAGTTGAGGTTTTTGTTGACTTTCTTGTAATTTCAAGCTCGTGAGTTCATGCCACATTGCCTGAAAGCCCTTCAACAACCTGGAGAAACGAATTGTAACCGGCATAATAGACAAAGCAGTAAAAATACTCAGGAGGCGAGCTTAAGAAGATGGGCCAACCAAGTGTTAAAAGAGTTCGGCATGAACATCTCTGACGCGCTGTATCAGGCTTGGGGACCGTCAAAGGTGATAGCAGATTTAATGCCATCTCCTAGATGATCCATAGAATAACGACGCAGTTTTTCAGTTGTAAGTATATATTACGTACGCGTAAACGTATCACGTTTATTTATTTATATTTATATCACAATATCATCATCATTAGCTAGAAAAAGTCCACTGCTGAACATAGTCCACTTAAAACTCTAAGCTGAACGATAGCTTGCCATCACTTTTACTGGATGCCCGCGACTCTCACGATGTCGCTGGTCTATCGTGTGGGCACACGATAGACCAGCGACATCGTGAACCAGAAGACGCAGCGCAGCGCCTCCCGGCCTACCTACCTTGGTGGTCTCCGCTCAAGAACCTTTCTTCCCAATCGGTTATTGGTTATTCGAGCGATATGGCCTGCCCATTGCCACTTCAACTTGCAAATTTTAATAGGTATGTCGGTGATTCTAGTTCTTCGGCGAATATCCACGTTCCGAATTCTATCGCGCCAAGAAACTCTGTTTATAGCTCTCCATTGCTCGTAGTTCGACCACGTCTCAGTACCATATATTTTGTCATCCCCGGCAACACACACTGGTAAAAGACTATTTATGCACATCTTTATGCACTGTGGTATTTTGGACCAGAAGTTGTCACTTAATTTCCCGAACGCCTATCCATCCGAGTTGGGTTCTTCGGGCGTTCTCTTTGCCTAAGTTGGACCAATCTAACTAAATAATCTGTCCAAGATAGGTGGGTGGACAGGTTGCATAATGTACGGTACATAAATATAGTTATTGATACGTAAGGTCAGTAACTCCAGTACTAGATAGATATACCCCGTTAGGGCGCTGAAATGGAGTGGTGGAAAAACATTAATATTATCCATGTTTTTGCTTTCCATTGATCGTGACGTGAATCAGCAGGCTATTTCACAAAGCGCTTTTCTAACCACGAAACACGCCTTTCCACATTTACATGGCGATGGCAAAAAACCAGAGCCATGGTGCGGTCAATTTTACTTTCTACTACGCAGAAGTAGGTACACGTGGTGATTGCGTTTGAGGTTTTATCAAGACCGCATGGTGAGGGCTCCATTTTCGTAAGCTAGGGTTACACGGAACGGAACGGAAGTCGAAGAAGGAAACTTTTGGAAAAATTATAGTTTGACTATAAGTCCAGCCCAGAAATCGTAAAAATTAGTACTGTTGACATGTTAATGACAGTTTTATACGGAGTATCTAGTTTTTAACACACATTTGGGCTTTTTTCGTTGACTGCCCCGGTGGCCTAGTTGGAGTGGACCTGCCTTCTGCGCTTAAGGACGTGGGTTCGATTCCCACCTAGAACAAACATTAATGTGATGAACATTAGTGTTTGTTCTATATCTGGGTGTTTAATATCTATTTGAGTATACATGTAATTAAAAATATATGTTTGTATATCAGTGTCTGGTAGCCATAGTACAAGCTTTGCTTTGTATGGGGTCAGATGACCGTATGTGCAAAAAAGTGAGCGCGGCTGTAATGGTACAAGAGACATGATATCATAATATCCTAATTATCGTCCCCAGCATGTTGGAAAGTAAATTGTAACTTTGTCCCTCTTGCTATGTAAATAAGCAAAGGTTTTATCTCGAAATTCGAGGGCTTAGTTTATGTCAATACTCACCCTTATTGTTAGGGTGACACCCCTGTCTTCCCTCAGCTTATTTTCTTTAACATTAATTTAAAAAAAATGCTGGAAGGTGTTCCAAAATGGTTTTATGAATAGAAACGTAATTTTCTATTTCAACTCAATTTTTATTGTCATATCTAAGTATTGAAATTATTAAGAGGCAGCTAAAGGCGTGCAGCTATCTATCTCACTTCGTATTTCAATCGGAGATTAGAAAAATATTAGTTTTTTTCTCCTTCGCCATCTTCCGTGTGAAAGAGATAGCTACGGCTGTTGAGCAAAACCTTAACAATTGTACATTACTTTACTTACGCTGGGGTAAAAGTGTTAGTTTACCCTTGCGTAAAGTAATTTTGTCATTTATTTAATTTTGCCGTAATCCACCAGAGTTTAAAAGTAGTAGTTGCCCGAGTGATGTTAGTGCTTTTTACCATACTTATTCACCTTTTTACAGTAATTTTTCATGAATTTGTACTATTTTTATGCTAAATTTATTTAAAGCACAACAAACCTCAATAGAAGCAATATAACCTCCTTAGATTAAACTTTTTTTAAAGTTTGGCATGGCGCAAGTTTCCATCAAATTTTCAGCTTTGCACAGTTTGCGACAATTATTGTAGCGCCCAAAATGACTATCACAACCAAAAAATAAATAACCAAAATAATATCATCACTTTTGTTACATAATTTTCAATTATTTATCATATAAAAATATTAAGAACTTTCTTATATTATACTTTTTCATCTCGTTAAAGTTTGCGTATGGCCTAAAAGAGTATGGAGTTTGTTGTAAGCCACGTTTATATATATTTTTTTAATTCAAATTTCCATTTTTCTTTCTTTTCTATACTAATATTATAAAGAGGAAAGATTTGTTTGTTTGTTTGTTAGTTTGTATTGAATAGGCTCCGAAACTACTGAACCGATTTGAAAAATTCTTTCACTGTTGGGATGCTGCACTATCCCCGGTTGAGATAGGCTATATATCCCGGCTTCGCCCGTGCGAAGCAGGGGCGGCCTACTAGTAATTTATATTTTGGATAATTTATGACCTAATCTTACTTTTCGAACGTTAAAATGTTCGCACCATATCCGAATTTCCGATAAAAAGTATTTTGTTAAAACATCTATTGAAGGAATTGGGAAATGCAATGGAACACAAAAAAAAGTCTTATCACCCAATCCCTCAATTCCTATTAAACATTTAGCACACGTTCACATTACAGACATAAGTGCCTTATTATTATTTTTTGCCTTTGGTTCAATATCTTCAGTTTAATCGTAAACCGTTTTGTTTCTCTCACGCGTTGCGTATGTTTACGGTATTGTGGAAACTGGTAATTTAGTGATGTACGAAATTTTTAGTGCTATAAGGTCTAGAATGGACCAAACTCAAGAGTAGTTTTCACTTGGAATGTCTGCGGGTGCATCTTTAATGTAAATGATGCGTTAATGTCACATCTAGCTAGCTTGTACAATTTATCTGTGACAATGCAACACATTTTGTGCAAGTGCATTACAAAGTGCCGAGTTTTGATGACTCACCTCTGTAGTAACTATTATTAAATCTGTGTGTGTAGTGTATTATGGGCGCGTGTGTGGGTGTAGCTCGGTGTATTAGTGATATCATTTTTGAAGGTATATAATTTGTGATGTCATCGAGGTTTGACGAAACGGCTGAACCGGTTGCTGAAGGAAACTGGGCAAGCAAGTAGTGTAAGCACTTCATGTATATAGAAAAAAGGAGTGAAACCGCGGAACGCAACTAGTGGAACTCTTACCATACTTAATATTTTTAATTTTAGATACCTACTACATTGATAGTAATTTGAAGTTGTTTTATTTGGTTTGCAAGTTGAAGTGGCAAGAAAAACGATAACCGATGAGGAAGAAAGGTTCTTGAGTGGAGGTCACGAAGCGGAAGACGCAGCGTAGGTAGGCCTCCCACTAGATGGACCGACGACATTGTGAGAGTCGCTGGCATCTAGTGGATGCAAAAGGCAGGCTGTCGTTCAGTGTTGAGGTTAAAGGCGGCGGCCTATGTTCAGCAGTCTTCTGGCTGATGATGATGATGATGATTGATGGTAAAATGGAGATTAGTTCAGACTATTATTACGTCTACTCAAAAATATTTCACGCAAACAATCACTTCTGAGGAACAAATGAGTATCAATAAAATACAATACAATTGTTTATTAATAACTCCATAGTTACAAGTCAAACTTCTCCAGTTCACTTTCTACAAAAATCTATCTCCTTCAAACGAAGTCGACGATAGCAATCAGGATCTCAATCGCAATCGACGCAGACGTGCAGCCCTAATGAAGACGTTGAGGATGGCCCGCCCATCTAATGGACTGGTCATTAACAGTATCAGATCTGATCGGTCCTTTCACGAGAATTGTGTAGAAAACTAAAGGCCGTTCGCAAAGCGATGCAAGTCGGCAAATTCAGTTGTATCGCGACATTCACGACTCGACTCTCGTCGTGCGCTGGACGCCCTTACCTCATTTTTATCGTAAAACCATAGCAGCAAAACTGTTACGCTTTGTTATAATGAACTTTATATTGTATAAGGTACAGCAACATTTCAAAAGGCAATTGCCGAAAGTAAAGAGTTCGTCAATGTGTCCTGTCCTCACACACATGGATCCTCACTAAAGAGACCACGCATAAGATCCAGGTGGCACAAAAGCACGATGGAACGAGCCATGACAGGTATCTCCCCTGGACCCAAAGATAATTTGCCTGCACCGCACACTAAACATAGAAATTCGACGAAGAACGAAGGTCAAAGACGTGGTTCAAGACTATTTTAGTTTATATTCTTATCCACATAGATGCCTGGATGGGGTGAAGTAAAACTTTTTTTGATGGGCGACTTTGGAACCTGTGACGTTGGCAAAATCATGGAACGCCTTACCCCTGTGTTTCCGCAGCCTAGGCAAGTCTAGGGTTAATAGGTTATTACTGGACAAACGTGCTCCATTTTTGGCCGCAACATCGCTTTCCATCAGGCAAGATCGCGGTCAAACGTTAGCTTAGTCCAATGTATTATAAAAATATCTTTCTCGTTGCTGGACGAACAACAAAGTCCGTCCGTGATACACTAGTAGAAATATAGGTATTTTTATAAGTCAAATTCTATGTAGCACGCGATTCTTGGTCGTGTGTCGATTATTGGTTTTTGAGTCATAAAATGAAGGTATCAGCGCCACAAATATACTGGTGACGCAGTCTTTTGCATGGTTTTAAGTAGTTACTGACTTACGGACCCGGGTATGTCCTAAAACTGCGACCAGAACCACCGGAGGATGGGCAGCAGCGTCCTGTTAGTACACGGTGAACGTACTGCGATCCACAAGCCGCCTGCCAAGCGTCGGGATTATGGCAACACCCCTCTCTAAGAGGGAGGCCTTGTTCAGCAGTGGACATTTAATGGCTGATGATGTGTGTGATGTGAAGTAGTTACTGTGTAAAATTCTACATACGTATATTTAAGTAAATTTTCAAAGGTTGATCACCTTTCTAGCTTTCCTTGCTGAAAATGGGAAGTCAATATATTTCATTCAAGATTTGAAATCTTCTTCAATTATGACAAAGTTTGTATAAAGTTCTGAATTTGTATCATAAAGCTACCCATAGTAGGTAAATAATGTAAGACAGCGGAAATGTTCTACATGCAGAATAGGCAATATAGTCATGTGTCCTAATGTAAAATTTATTACAAATAACAGTCTTAGCGATGAATATAACGAAATACATTAACACACTGAAAAAAATTGGCTCATAAATCTTTGAAATATGAGCGTTTAAAGTGGAGATAGAGAAGGGGGTACTCTGTCCCTTTCGTTCGTTCGTTCGGTTAGTATAGCATTTGTATGGCGCGCCTGAGGCGTGATGTCATAACTCAGTATAGTGCACTCTCTGTCTAGCATGAAGTTAAAATACATATAACTTATTTATTTTTGAACGAATTTAAATTTTGTTTTCATTGGTGGGCTCTATTTATAATCAGCTTTTTTATGAGGTAATAAAAAATCTAAGTCACCATGCCTAATTCTTAATATCTTCGCTCCATATCATCGACCCAGGACGATTACATTGAGAAATGGTTATATTATAACCCTATTAAGTCCCTCAGCCAACAATGCTAGTACCCACGCTTTAGTCTGTTGAGTTAACCACCCCCGCCCCGTCGGAAATGACAATAATAACTTACCGGGTTGACTTAATAAGGCATTTGATTTAGCTTTTGAGCTTGCGATGCGGCTTTGCTGTTTTAGTTATTACTATTGTAAGAACAAAGCTGATGCTCGATAACAAAATGTATCTGAGGAAAGTCATAATATGAGAGATTGAAAGATTTTAACTTCATTGTCTTTCAAATAGGACTAGACTCGCTTAATAAACTTAATTCGACCATTGAAAAAATCAGTTATCCTTCTAGAATTTAGATAAAATAATTTTATTTATAAAGACTTTTTAGGTGTACTTGGAAACTGTCAAAAATTTACTTGACTATAGAGTAATAGGCTTTTAGGTTTTTTTTTTCCTGGGCTAGCGCCTTTATTAACTAAACAAAATACAAGCTAAAACTAAAACTACAAATACAGTTAGACTGCCCATAGACCGTTGAAGGTCTAAAGACAATCCAAATGCTCAAGGCCACTACCAGTTGGCAGCGTACCCAGCATGCTGGCGGCATTACCACTTTGAATGGCAATGCTTATGCGTTGAGCCAGAAACACGCCAGCATTTTGGTCACGCGTCGCATTAACCAGGCGCTCTGAAAGATTTTTGAAAATGAGGTGAGCTCCCTGTCCCCAAGGGCCCAATGTCTCGACCCCAAACGCCTCAAATATGTAACCACTGCCGAGGTTAGCATATTTGCGTCGATTGTGCTGCTCTGCCGAATTGGCAGCCGCGCCAGCCCTATACCCTGTGTCTCAGGAAGATGTGACGGCGCCAAAGTATCAACACAAGTTGCGTCCCATACAAGGGGCTTTTAGGTCATTTTAACGAACTGAAGCAAAAACTGAATGAGGCATGAAAGAATTTCGACCGCACGTGTGCGAGAAATTGGTTGTAGATGTGCACGTGTAGGTATATATACGTTTACGTTCGCCAACTATTCCCCCACATTTCCGCTTTTTGTTTAAGATGTATACCAGTTACAGTAAACAACACTTACTTACTTAGTGTTTAACAAATGAATGCAATTCTGCCCTTAACAACTGAACTTTTTTTTCCACAATTTTTAAGCGATGGCATCGAAACTACAGATAATTTATTGAGGTATTAAATAAGTCACGGCCGCGGATCGACCCGGTTGGCGTTAGATTGTAAAGCGCACATTCTACCACTCGGTCACTATCGCTCATCAAGTATCAATAATAATAATAAATGTATGGTAATAATAGCGAATGAGATTGACTTTATTTAGAGTTAGATATTAACTCGTCTTCACAAAACAAAACAGACTGTTTGTTCCCGGACTTACTCTAGGTCATTTGCACATGGGTTTGAATTGGGCGAAGCTGGCTGGGTTTTTGGGGTAAAGCTAGTTTACGGACTACCCTAGATCGTGATGATAGTGATGAGCAAGAAACTTCTATGAAGATCCATCTGCCACATTCACCACTTGGGCTAAGAATGAAAGCAACTGCCCTTATAACACGTGCATTTTTTTAATGCGATTAAGTCCGCGTTTCGCCTGTTGGTAAGCGACGATGTGGTCGAAGATGAAACATGCAGACTTAGAAGACACCTATATTCACTCAGGCCATGAAAAGGCCCAGATTATATCTCTCAGGAAACAAGTAAGTCGGCAGGTTGTTCCAATCCTTGGCCGTACGGATTAGAAACGTAGAATCGAAACGCGTATTATAAGCTGGGTAGACGCTGTTCTCTTTACACCAAAAACTAGTATCGCGTTTCAAAACTGCAATGGAACAAACGGATTCAGACGCCGCGGCGTGTAAACTGCGAATCCTACGCTATTTCCATACACGCCACTACTCTCTCACATTTAATACCGTTAGTTAGGGGTGTCACCATTAAACCATTAAATTAATCGACAACAACGATAAATATTTATCGTCACGAAAACAGACTGTAGGAATAAGTTCAACCCATCCTCTATGGTACTGCCCAAGCTTTGCGCTCAGCGATTGTCACTAGTCCTTAGTTTATAAGGTTTAAATCAGCTCAGTGCACACAGTATAAAATAATGCTTTTGAGATTTTAGATGTCCCAGATAGCTCAACAAATATAACTTTTTACGAATAATGTCATCGCTATACAGTTTCGTTACTTTTATTTAATGGGATTGTAGCTTTTAATTAGATGCAACGCTAAGGTTTCAAAGTATCAGTTGGTTAATTGTCATCTAGCAACAAAGGAGTCCCGTCCCGTCTTCTACGTCTTCTATAAATCCTTTCCATCATAAGGTTGCCTGGAAGAGATCGCTTTTAGCGATAAGGCCGCCAGTTGTTACACTAGTTTTTAAAGAGCTTTTTGTCCTCTGTATCAAATTTAATGGTGTGAACAATAAAGAGTTAGTCAATAAATCACTCAATCAATCAATCAAGGAGAATTTACCTAGAACAAAACGATATTATTTCAATTCTCAAATAAACTTATACGATTTTTGACTAATGCAAATTGTGGTTAAAATAACACCATAACGTTCTACGAAATTTAAAAGTTGCTCAGGCTTAATCGATATTTTTATCGATACAATTTTTAAGCGCATCACATCACTATTAAAACTTTACTGTATGTTAAAATCACCTTCCCATCCTGGCTCGAGTATTTATAGTTTCACACACTGAGCAAGTAATCGCTACATTTTAGTATTAGAAGTAAAACCAAAACAATATTGTCTTTTCCATTGTACAATTTCTTTCGTTCTTGATTACAAACCACCATCGCAACCAGAGAAAAGAAAAACCTTCAGTTTTCCCCTCTCTTTTTTGTGATTGCAACACTAACATATCCTGCGAAGTAATCCGTCATTTGAAATGCACACCGTCCTATCATCCCCTGCTACATTAGTAAAGGGTTGAACCCCTTGAAGCGCTAATCACGTAAATTTGTATTTGTAGGGATTATACCAGACAAAAGAACTTTTAGAGTTAAATTGGAGCATGTAACTTTATGCTACGGGTGATTAGGGATAGTAAAATAAGATTCGCAGTCACCAACTTTTATTTTAATAAAACAAATTAAAAACTTTGTGAGAAGACAGTCGTTGGAAATTTCCTGAGAACTACAATCTAGGCATCTTCAAGGCTAGAATTAATAGATTTCTTCTAGATCAACGTGTTCCATCCTCGGCCACACCATTGCTTACCATCAGGCGAGTTGGTGACCAAACATAGATCTATTCTGTATAAAAATATTAAAAAAGTATGAAAACTATTGAGGAATTTGTACCAGTGATTATGTCAACACTAGAAAGGGACAAATGGCTAAACGTGGTACCTTTCGCTCTGCTCGTTTTTTCTGTTTGAAGCGTTCCGTCCCTTTGGGTAGTAGGTATCATGACTTGAACGCTGTACGAGTTTTTATTCATACACAAGTACTGCGTAGATACCAATTTCTTACTACTCCAATAAAAATAATGAGCTTTTTTTTGTTAAAATTTTCACGACCGTGGATTCAATGTCCTTTAGTCGTAATATTAAACATGTTTACATAGATTAGGTTTTAAGTACCTGAAATAAACGAATAAAATGAATAGACAAGTCATAGTCAGAGTCAAGCAAAGTAAGTCACAGTCAAGTCAAACTCATGCCCCTGTAAAGTGGTGGAGATTTACAAGAGGCTCCTATGGAGTTTTGGAAACAACACGAAAAGAAATGTTTCACCTCGTTATATCACTTGTCCACACTCGAGCACGTTTACGAGCACTTAATAAATAATAATTCACCATTTACTACTCATTAACACTCGAAAATACACAAGTTTAGGAAAATAATCCAACAAGCCAACATGTTTTATACCACGTTGGCGCCAAAACTCTAAAAAAAAAAACTATCTTCAAAAGTTGCTATTATTTCACGCACCGTTTAGATTACCCCATTGTTTTTACACTACAGTAAGTACAAGAGCTGGTGTGAAAACAGCTATTAAAGAGATAGCATCACTCCACGGAGGTACCGGAAACGAGACCCTAACCTTAATACCAACGACTTTCTATAGATAAAAATATTATGTACAGACGTGCAGTGTTAAAGGACAAAAGCGAGATTGCGATTAAGTGAAATTTGTCACTTTATGATGACAACGTTGACGATGTACATCACAGAAAAGAAGTAAATAGAACGGAAATGAGAAGGAAAATCTGTTACCAGGCATTATGAGTGAATCTTAATTGAACATTCTTATTTAGATTGACGCGTCGAACTCCGCATCACAGTTGCTAACTGATTTCGAATGACTGACGTTTCATTTATATGGGTGCAACTGGCTACAACAATTTTTTTACAAAAATGCCTTGACAGCCGTTCTAATTTAAACAATTTTCTTTTCTTTTCTGTGATGTACATAATCTAAGGATGCTTGCAGTGTTGATAGAAATCCTCAGATCAGACAAACAAATGAGTTATGGTAAAGTGCCGGTGTGACCGCATCTTGCCTAAATCAGGCTTGATGGCTCTAGTCGAACCGACCTTGCCGCTCTTTTTTAGGGTTCCGTACCTCAAAAGGAAAAACGGAACCGTTATAGGATCACTTTGTTGTCCGTCTGTCCGTCTGTCAAGAACCATTTTCTCAGAAACGCGTAAAGATATAAAGTTGAAATTTATAACAACGGTTCGGTCTACGGTTTCTTTTAGCTGCGAAAAAATCAAACTTGTAGGTTACGCGATCAAAAGATATGACCGTTTATGACGCATATTTTGCGATTTCACAAGGGAATCAAAACCTATAGGGTACTTCCCGTTGACCTAGAATCATGAAATTGCAAGAGCCAAGAAGTTGCATTGATCATCGTTTCAGCCATAAGACGCCCACTGCTGGACATATGCCTCCCCCATCGATCTCAAAAAGGGCTGGTTGGAAGCGGCCTGCATCTAGCTTTTTCCTGCGATTTTTTTAGATCGATTACGTGTTAGCCTGTTTCGAAATTGTCTATTTCTAAAAACAAGAGTTATCTTGATATTATTTTCCTTTGAACTTAGTTCACCCATGTTCTGCCCGTGATTAACAAATTTATTATGTTTCTGTACTTTAGTGGGTAACGATAATTTGCCACTTGTGAAGTGATTGGTGCACGTCTTCGTGGATTAAACAATCTTATAGCTGACAGAGAAATGATCACGTACAGAACATAACTCGGTAAAAGCTAGATTGGGCTCATGATTGCACCGAGGCGAGGATCCGTCGCCTTTCACTCCAGGGCTAACAAATAAGCCCCAGTCCATCGTGATTTATTCAAATCCGACTATGCTTGACGCTGGTCACGTCTCTTTGACTTTTGTAGCACACGAATCAATACAAATGTACAGACTACTTCATGTCAAAATTGGGAGGTATGATTAGAGTTGCTTGGTAAATTATTGATATTAATTATTAAATACAGTAAATTGAACAATTAGCATTGCCATTCAGCGTGGCAATGCCGCTAGCACGCTGGGTATGCAGCTAACTGGTAGTGGACTTGAGTATTTGGGCAGATTGGGCAGTTCATTTGTTTTTGTAGTTAGCTTGATTTTTTTGGCTTGGTTGCCAGTTAAACAAATTATATATAGTCAGTAGGAAACATCGATATGGTTATAAATTTTATTGGATGGTGAGAAAGTCGAGTATTACGAGTTGAGACGAGAAGTTTCCAGTGTTTTTTGGGTGTAAAATCTTAAGCCTTTCACATACTAAACTACATCTCGGTGTAAGGAACTGTATGGACCTGTCTACTGTGCCAGAACGACGACGAGCACGAGCGACTGCGCTGCTCAGGTGCTCCCGGCGAATTTGATGTGTTATGGCATCACAATTTGTAACGCGGCTGCGTTACGTTAAAGGAATTGATAATATCTAGTTTGCGAATACAGTGAGGTGCATAACGCAACGCTCCACGTTATTTACCAAATAACGTGGAGCATGCTAGCGCGTTTGTCAAGAGAATGTAATATCCAATCGGAAGACGCGTTTGAATTTTGTTACCTTACCGTGTTTTTTGTAACCATGGCTACCGTGTTGTAATAAGTTTATGGCGTGTTATGTCAATTAGATGATACCAGAACAGGCGCAACGTCTACACACAGATTTTCTAAATACGTTACCACTTGCGAGTTTCAAGACGTAGCTTTAAAACCTACACAACCGAACAAAAGAAAACTATATTCGTCTCGTTTCTTTTTAATTACGTCAAAAAGAGACAAGACATTATTATCAAAGAAATGGCCAGTGTTGCACGCAGAAACTATGATCATTGTGTTATGTGGTTTCATACAGAATTAGGGTCTAGGTATTACAAAACACGTGAGCCCGCGTTCTAGCTGCTCTGCTGCTGCTACTTTTGCTCTGCATAAGCTGTTAGCTGCCAGTATATTCTTACAGCACATACAGCCTTATCTATTTACGTGCTTAGCTGCTGGTTCAAATTGCTTATTGTTACCGCAGTACTAAATCTGTGTAGAGATTGTTAGTTCGATTATTCGACTTCCGCATTGTAATGCAATTATTGTAGTTACATGTTGTTAAACGTAAAAAACCTAATAGGCCGATCACGTATCGATTAAATTAAGGCTATTGAGGTCGCTACTACAATATAACTGATAGTAATTGCGGTAGCACTTACGTAGAACAAGATTAAACACTCTATAATTATTATCGAATTATAGTCTTGCATTTTACAACTAATCGCTCGTAAACAACTAGGTTCAAATTACAGTTTTGAACCTTGAAATTTAACACTAATAAGGTGTAAAATGGGGTTTGAAAATATTTGTATGGAAGCTGGTATTGTCAATCCTTATTCTTACTAATATTATAACAGCGAAAGTAACTCTGTCTCTCTGTCTGGATGTTTGTTCACTTTTCATGACTAAACCGCTAAGCCGATCTTAACGAATTTTGGCGGGATGATTGTGTACAATGTACCTACATCATATGGACGGACATAGGGTACTTATTCTCCCAGAAAATGCGGGAAAATTTGAAAACGCGGGTAGCGCCGCGGGATTCAGCTAGTCATATATAATTATGAATGTATATTTAGATTGGGAACATATAGATGAACAAAAAAATCTTTAACTGTCACTTTATGGAACTAATTGATAATTTAAAATTTGCTAAATATAGCAAAGTGCCTCATAATATTTAACTATTTTTTTTAAATAGTTTGCGTTCGAAAAGCTCAGCGAAGCGTTTAATTCGTTTATAATATGTACCTACTTACTAAAAGCTGTGATAATAAGACCCTCATTTAAACTAAATATGTAGTCATACATAACCTAACCTAACCTCATTAAACTTTTTTTGGTAAAATGATGAACTATTTACCACCGCACTTGGTATTTCAAACTAATCTAACTCGTCACAGAGATTTTTGAACACAAAGTACATATCATTTGACTTTCGACTGCCCCGGTGGCTCAGTTGGTAGTGAACCTATCTTCTGTGCTTGGGGGCGTGGGTTCGATTCCCATCTAGGACAAACATTTGTGTGATGAACATTTGTGTTTGTTCTATGTCTGGGTTTTAATATCTATTTAAGTATGTATTTAAAAATATATATGTACGTATATCAGTTTCTGGCAGCCATATTACAAGCTTTGCTTAGTTTGGGGTCAGATGACCGTGTGTGCAAAAATGTCCCAGATATTTATTTTATTTTTATTATATGTCTAAAATATATTTCTCACTAATCCCTGGCTTGGGAAGCTGTGGGTTGGAACCATACACACATACACAACGACACGTAAACAAAAAACCCCTCTTTTGCGTTAGTGTCGTCAAAAAAATATATTGATAGCTCTTCAACACGACTCCAAAAACAACATAGTAAAATTGTTGTCAGTTACGTGCGTGGCAACGTTTCCGAGGTGCAACCAAATGCCAAAACTTACAAATTATCTCCGCTCGTGACTGTGCTTCGGTTGTTGCAACTCGACGCAACGCATCAAACGGTGAATACCTCGGCTTGGTATTTGACGCCTCAGGTGCTGGCATTGTTGGGGTGTTTTGCAAATTGCAGTATTGAAAGTGTTTTGTTGTTCTCCTCGCTGGAGTTAGACAGTTGAAGTTGTACTTGTAACCTTCAACCAAAATAAAGTGAATGGACGGACCCAGAAGAAGCGCAATTTTGAAGATTACAAAATGAGCACCGGCGCTCACTTCGTTTCAGCCGGTCTCTAGCCGTAGGAAGTGCAACATGAGACTATTGTTACAATACATGATAACGAAACATCAGACAAAATTATGCCATCGTATGCTTTCCCGAAGTGTAAATACAGAACAAAAAACCGCTATCTATTTTTTGTTACAATTGTACTGTACATGGTTATAATTAGGTGGTGAAGTATATGTCCGACGGTTTTGACTCGTTTTTACTGAGCAAGTTCAATGTTTATGGCTCGTCCATTCATTTTATTTTGGTCGAAACTTGTAACAAAGAAAGAAAACGTGTAGAACTAAGATTATGTAGTATAGTATGAAATCTTTGGTGTAGAATTCACGAGTGTTCGAAATCGGAATCCATTGGATTCTACAGGTTTTTGACTAGGTACCACATTGCATTAGAAAAATGTGAATAGGTATTTCATAGCCGTGCTACATCTTCGACCACATTATCACTTCCCATCAGGTGAGATCGTGGTCAGACACATGGCTATGCTTAGTCCGACGAAAAAATTATAATTTAAGTAGCATTAAACTTTAGTAAGTATTTGGTATTTAGTATAGTTTGGCACCTGCGGCCTTATTATAGAAGTTTGATTGTGATCGAGATTGCATACCGTCCCGTTCGCATCTACTTACTCGCACCACGTGCGTAACTGAGATGGCACGCGATCGCGATCACAATCCGAATCACGTTAAGACATCTATAATAAAGCATCTGGTTCGATCGTCAGCCCTGCACCAATGACTTATTTCGTCATTTAAATAAATTATTTATTTACCACTGTATTTACCGTATTACCTTTTGCATCAACATTTTTTACCTCTCCATCTTGACATCTGGCATCATGACGCTTTGCCTAAGCATTTAAAACCTGTGCAGGTGTAGTGGAGGTATCACATTGCAATATCTAAGCAACTAACTTTGCATACTTGTCACTTCCGATATCATAGTTATTTGCATAAGTAAATAGCATATTGACGCTCAACTTAGAAGTATCCTTCAAGGTGTGGTTAGTTATAATAAGATTGAGTTGGACAACATACTTATTAATGGAGTGATTTTCTTCATTTTGCACCTCGATTTGATATCATTCTTACCTGTGTTTCTAAAAGTAAGCACTAAAATATTGAAAGATACAAAAATCAAGACTATTGATGCGTTTTTCCTATCTCAAAGATTCAAGCTCAGATTGCTTTAAACTTCGCTTATTTACTGATAGTAAGTTTAAAAGAAGTAGCGTTCCGCGTTTTCACCCGCTCTTTTACATGGACCTTTCCGGACCGAATGGTAACAAATAAAACTAGTAGATGGTAGATTGGACTAAGTGGTGTGCCTTGATGGGAGAGCTAGGCCTATGTTTTTTAATGTAAAAGTGTAAAAGCGACTCGCGCGCGTTAGGCACCGCAGCGGTGCGTAAAGAAATCACCGCTATTCGTAACCGTAATAGCTTACTTCAATCACTAGAGGATCTATGCATCCTTACCGTGTCAGGGGGCTTATAAAGGATTTCCCCGTTTAGCCAGTGTTCGGCAAACCGATATGGCGGAAACATTTCGTAAAAATGGTTCGCGATATAGTTTTAGTTTTTGAAGTGAATATTTGTGTCAAGTAATTAGTGTAAAAGTTGCGGAAATAGTGCTCCCTTGTTGTGAAAGTGGTGTGATAGTAATTTCATCTTAAAAAATAGTATATTATTATTTTATCAACAAGTGTGTGATGGCGCAAGAAAAATAAAAAATAATAATTTCATTATTGAAACTGACGTGGTTTTCACACATTTTATTTATGTTACACGGGAATAATAATTTCATCACGAGATTTTGTAGTATTGGTGAGTACTTAGATATAATATAATGAATTGAAAATATCTTACAGCAATTCAAGACGAAGAATATGATGTATAAAATATATGAACATACAATGTCAAATTGATAGGAAAAAATATTTTTTTTAATTTACATCCGGTCAGTTTTCAAATTCGGTTGGACTCTCGCATTTCTGGCACCCGAGGCTACTCAGCCCCTTGCGCGGTACGGGTTTAATCATAGGATAGCACCGGCTTGCTTACGCCACCCTGCCTAATGAAATCTACGATGGATTACACTTGCCTAGGAGAAACCGATTCTATTTCAACTTGAAGACTCAGATCGTAACTATCCGGGAACAGCCATACAGGCAGCGCATTCCACAGTCTGGCAGTTGGCACAAGAAATGTTACAGATACAAGTTTGCGCAGTTGTACGACAGTTGAGGTGTTGTTAATTTGCACTTATTTCATAAGGTAATGAACGAAATTATTACGTGACAACCCTGTTATATCGCTGGCCGATTCGTGAGCGGTTGCAGTGGCATAAGGTCAAACCGACCATATCGGCGTGACATCTGTCATTCAGATTCGCTGATAAGTCGCGACGACTATCTCAGACATGAATGTGCTTCTTAAAAAGTTGACCTACTTAAATTTCCGTTATGATAAAAGAGAGCTTGAGCATTCACTTACTAAATCTTGCTGTGTAACCGTACTGAGATGTGATAAGATTTGAAGAAGTATAAATTGGTTTTTTAAACCCCCATTAAGCATAATCAGTCCACTGCTGGACATATTTGAACTAAAAGGTCAAGGGTTAAAGGGTCAACAACGTAGTTGTGATGCCTCTGGGGTTACAAGTATCCATAGGCGACGGTGACTGCTTACCATCAGGCAGCCCGTCTGCTTATTTGCTACCTATGGCACGAAAAAAGTACAAATCGGATTTTTAAACCCCCAGTATACATAATCTGTCTTTTAATAGGCTACTCCTGGACTTATGTCTACCCTCGAAAAGGCGATTGGGCCATATCCACCACGCTGGGCCAGTTGGCGGTTGGTGGATTCACATACGCCATTAATTGTTTTTCTCCGTACGAATGCAGGTTTCCTCACGATGTTTTCCTTCACCGAAAAGCCAGTGGTATGAAAATCCGTACATGAAGTCCAAAGAGTTCATTGGTTTGGGCACCCGGACTATACATACAATGTATACTTCGTTAGGCCCAACCATAGATTCTAGGATGTAAATTTTAGGTTTGTGGGCCCAACGCCGTCTTTTCGTCTTGTAAGGGCAAATCCACTGCAGTCTGCACTAACTACTCAACTGTTAGTGTCAAACGTTTTATTCGTTTCTAACGGTTAGTTAGATGGCTACTCGTAAAATGATGTCCCAGACATCATGTTTTACAGTTAGGCTGTCTTTTATTGTGTTACAAGCTGTTGCCCGCGACTTCGTACGCGTAGATTTTCATATGAACTTTGAACCCCATTTCGATCTCTTCGTAAAATCTTTTCGTAGCGGATTTCTACACCTCATAATAAATCTACCTGTCTTGCAAAATCGTATGTCGAGTATCATTCAAGACTAGCTGCGCCCTGTGGTGTCACCCGCGGGATTACTCCTTATAACATCAGCTATCCGGTGAAAGTCCCGTAAAAATCGGTCCAGCTGTTTCCGAGTCCAAAGGGAAAATACATCGCCTTTTATGTAGGTATATAGAATATTGAGTGTATTTCGGTTAGCGGTGAAATGTAGTATGTTTCACTCGGCTGCAAAATTAATTTGCGTCTCGTGTCAATTGCATCCATTGCTTACACTCAGAATTCAATATCAGGCATTTGTGACAAATAACAACTTTGGGAGTCTACAACAAATAACTATTTTATAGCCTTGACAGACGCATTGCCACTCAACGTGGTAATGCTACCAGCATGCTGGGTACGCTGCCAACTGGTAGTGGGCTTGAGCATTTGGATTGTCCTTAGACCTGCAACGGTCTATGGGCAGTCTAACTGTATTTGTAGTTTTAGTTCTAGCTTGTATTTTGTTTAGTTAATAAAGGCGCTTGCCCAGAAAAAAAAAGTTATATGGTTATGGTCATACACGTAATTGCGAACATTATTGTTTTTACGGTAAACAATCAAATTTCTTACCAAATACGGCAGTGCTAAGAGGCATTTGAGGTGTTTGAGTTATTATACCAATTAAGTAATCCGGAGATCAACGGCCCTTACCGTAAAGGTAAATGTGATTTAACTTTCTTTGCCCTTTTAGGATAGATGACGTTGTCTCGCTTTTTAATTGACCGAACGAAGCAAAGGTAAAACCTACGCCTGCTACCTGCGCCTACGGTAAAAGACTGGCGTTTGTCTGAGGCAGGTTTCACAGGAGACCCGCGCGGGTCGCTCGTACACCTGTGAAACCAGCCTAAATGCTCAGCTATTTCCATTTGCAGAACACTCCCTCACACATTATCACAAAACAATCACTGATTCCAAAATCCAAAAACTTACAATAGACTCACTATTTGGAAATTCACAGCACTTAGACCTTCAGTCATCTAAATATGTACACTGATTTGGTAAACCCAACATGATGTCATAAATTTTCTTCAAATATGTATAAAGTGATATTACCCATCGTCATTGTGGTAAACCAACGGAGTTTTGGCGGTAACATGGAAAAAAACATGTCGGCTCGTTGGATTATTTTCCTAAACTTGTGTATTTTCGAGTGTTAATGTGTACTAAACGGTGAATTATTATTCAATAAGTGCTCGTAAACGTGCTCGAGTGTGGGCAAGTGATATAACGAGGTGGAACGTGTCTTTTCGTGTTGTTTCCAAAACTCCATAGGAGCCTCTTGTAAAGTCTCCACCACTTTACAGGGGCATGAGTTTGACTTTACCGTAACTTACTTAGCTTGACTGTGACTATGACTTGTTTGACGCTATTAAGACTATGTAAACTGTTTAATATTACGACTAAAGGACATTGAATCCACGGTCATGAAAATTTTAACAAAAAAAAAGTGGTAAACCAACCCTTCAGTGCTCCCTGTACTTATCATTCGCCCCACGTATCAAACAAGGCGGTCTGTCAGACCCATTATTAAAGTACGTCTTTCATGCAAACTCGGCCAATAATTACCTGTGACTGGAATACCAAATCACGATGTTACTTTGATCGTAGTGAGAAATTGTATTTGAATTTTTAATGATGGTGTCTAGTGAACGTGACTTGGTTTTGAAATATTAGTTATAGATGTAGAAATACATGAATGTCTTTTGATCGCGTACGTAATGTCGTTCTCGTTTACAATAGTCTTATTTAGTGTTTATGCAATATTTCAAAACGTAGATTCTTCGTTTTATTCTTCTTAAGTCTATGTTTCGTTAGTAATATTATGTTTCAAATTAAACGTCCATAAGATAAAACATTATTTGCGCTACGATGGCGTGACAAATGATTGTCAACAAAAATTGTCGGCAAATCCCGGCCACAGATTGAATAACAAAAGAGGTTACACTTATGATAAAACAAACTCTTTACACGAAACATTCTACAGCTCCGGCAATTCGATAGTCGAACAGAATTTGGCCAATCCCAATGACACTCTCCGCTAAAGATCGTAGGGACATTCGGTTTCAAAGCATTAAATGTAATCCCAAACTAAGATTACAAATTGCCATTTACTGCGTAGTAATATTTTAGTCCCTATCTTCCATAGAATACAAATCATATTTTATTATTTTGATAATATTTTAAGCTTCTTACCAATTAATTCAATGATCCGTCATCTGCGTTTTCTTATCATCGGGTTCCACCCCTGTTTGAATAATAGATAGGGGTTGAAGTAATGCTCACTGGCATTGATCTCTTTAAAATTGCTTATTCAAATAAATACTCCTTAGAGGATTTGGTTTTTGATTGCATTCTGATATAGTTTAAGATTTTGTCCACTATTTTTTTTTCTTCATTTAAGTACGTAAGTACCTACTTATCAGTTTTTATTTTGCATGCATGTTTATTTCAAGCAAAGTTATTTATGCATTAGAATCGTGTTGATTTTAAACTTGTAAATGCTTGGTAAATACTTATCGAACTGATCAATTGGGATATTGTAAAAATCTGATCATAAAATTATAATTCGGAACGCACCATCTGTCGCGAAACTGCGATGCGTAGCTAGTTAAACATAAATTCCTAGCTAACAAATTTTACGACATAGTCTGCTAAAAAAATTATACAACGTTATATAATTTATTGTAGAATAGAATTTAACTTTTTTCGACATTGTTGCATTGGGGTATTTAGTAAAATATTTGTATTGTTCACACATTGATATACAAGATAATCTTACTTACGAAATCTCATAGATTATCATTACGGTACGACATTTCTCGTAGATGACTACAAGCACCGATTGTGCGAATGAATCAAGTAATCTTACCCAACAAGGAAATGAAGCGCACTTCCCCTATCCAACCTCCCTGTACATTTTAAGTTTAATAACATCGAAATTGCAGAATGCTATCTAAGAAAAATAATTTATTATACTCGCAGACACGCTTTAAATATTAAGCAAAGTTTTTTTAAGTTTGGCTCTCGAGTTTAGTCAATAGTTTCAATTCGATTGTTGGTCGAGCACAACGAATTTAGTTTTCTAGATCATTCGTCGAGTCTTTGGGCGGAGGGATGGCTTTGGTTTCTTGATGAGATTCACATTACACCGGGATTAGACGGGTCCTGATGTTGACGTAGGAATCCTTAACAATATAAAATAAAAATCGCATCATGGACTTACAGAAAAAAACCAATGACATCAATGTCGCGTTGCTCGTGACGAAAGAAGAAAAGCGCCATGTATCCGACATTGTGGTTGATAACTGACAAACTGAGGCGGTAGCTTACAATGCATTTGTTGTTGAATATTGTCATTATAACATTTGACTGACATTTGACTCTTATTTGACTATAATAATGACTACAGATGATAAGAGTGTGCTACAGATCTGCATGATTTGATTCCCTCCTGAATTTTTCTATCGGACTGCCAGAGTCGGCACGAAGAATCGACACCGCTGTATGGTTGATATTCCGAGAACCCGTACTAAGCGCTTTGATTCCACATTTATTGTGCGAACTGCTAGTCTGTGGAATTCGCTGCCTGAGTGGGTGTCTTCAAGTCGAGAGTGAATAGGTTTCTTCTAGGCAAGCGTGCTCCATCGTAGGCCGCATCATCGCTTAACATCAGGCGATTTGGCGGCCAAGCGCAAGCCTATTTATAAAATAAAAAAATTACATTTGTCTCTATGACATTTGTCTATATGACATTTGTCTATATGACATTTGCCTATTTAACATTTGACGTTTTCTAGAAACAAAAACTTTGTACGTAAAAGCTATGCTATTTGTAAAAAAATCTGCCTGTTAACTCTATAGACATTATAAATTCATTTGTACTCACCTTGAAATAGGGCTCACATTTCAAAGTCAAGGTTTGCATATGTTGTAGTTGTGACTCACCCTTTCTTACACTCCTTAGCGCGTTTTCTCACGAGACGACACGATAGCAGTTCACGACACGATAAAATGCGGTGACGACACCGAGTACCGCCGTACACTCCCGTGGACCGTTATCTCACACCGCACCGTACGAGACGTACGTTTTGCTAACGACTTTTCGGCCTCGTTTGTCGGTGCCGCTAACCTGACGGACGATCTTTTGCTGCGACGCGCGGCTGTAGAAATTAGTATGAATTTGCTGACGATGCCCTGCACGTACATAATACTTACTTCTATGCATTCAGCAGTAGCTTTCGTTACTAGCTTGTTTTGATTGTGTTGTGTGCAAGTTGCTGTTCATCATGTCATCATCATCATAATCAGCCTTTTTAACAGTCCACTGCTGGATTTTTAGCCTTCCCCGAAAGGGTGATTGGACCATATCCACCACGCTGGCCCAGTGCGGGTTGGTGGATTCACATACGCCATTGAATTTCTTCTCCGTACGTATGCAGGTTTCCTAACGATGTTTTCCTTCACCGAAAAGCCAGTGGTATGAAAATTCGTACATAACCTCCAAAGAGCTCATTGGTACGGGCCCGGGATTTGAACCCGCGACCTCACGCTTTTAAGTCTAGCGGTCTCCCAAATGGGCTACCACGGCTATGCTAAGTTGCTGTTGCGGAAACGTCATTATTGTGGAAAAACGAGACTACTGACGATAAGTCGCTTGCTCGTACCGTAAATCGTGTCGTGCCGTGTCCCTTGAGAAAACTTGCTTCTGTAATGTTCTCTACAAAGGCGTTATGCAAGGCGCATGCGCGCATTTTGGAGGGAAACGTGTCGTACAGTGTTGCTATGGAGACCACGTGTAATGCACTTGCAATATTAAGTTTTCTTTGTGCGGAGTAGGTACTTACCTATTTGATACGCACTTATAGTATTTCTTCTTTGTTTGATTTTTAGGATGTTATGTGGAGTGTTTGTGATTGAACCATTGAAGCATTGTTTGGACATTGTTACAGGTATTCTGTGCTTATTCCGTACTTGCTTATCTGTGTTTTCTTTTGTGTGTTCTTTTTTGTTGTGTTTTGTTTAAATTGGGTTGTACGTTCATCTATGTAGGTAGAGGTTGGTGCCTAGCCTACCTACCTACCAATATCTTCTTGGTTGAGTAGCTTTCTTGATTTTTACATTAAATCTAGCTTTGTTCACTAGTTGCGCATTTTAACCCCTAAAACTCGATGGGAGTTACAATACATATAGAGTCACAATCGTGGAAAAAAATTACCAAGACAAAACTCGGCGCACGCTGCGAATTGCGCAGACTTTTTAGTTAGTTACAAGGTAACCGCGATCCGGCTACAACGCCGCGCGACGCCAGAGCTACGATGACATAGCCGGCAACTAACGATGAACACTATGCAAGAGACATACATTCTAAATAGGAGTAAATGTGGCATTATGAAGTATTTACTTAATTGATACAATGTATATACAATGACGCTCGGACGTTTTTGACTGTTTTCAGTGAGATATTGTGATTCTCTATCTACTCTCTATGTCTATTTACTTTCCGCGTAAACCAGTATTACATACAACTATTATAGTTAGCACATAGCAGGCATATAGTTCGCAGAACAGATGGCCGATAGGGTCGGAAGGTTCTTGAATGGAGACCACGGACTGGTAAGTAGGACGTTCAGCCGCAAGATGGAGAAACCGCAAGAAAACGCTGGCAGCAGGCACCGCTTCCAAGTGGCGCTGATCGATGGGGGGGCCTATGTCCAACAGTGAACGTCCTACGGCTGAAATGATCATGATGATTCTAGTTACTGTGATTGTATGGATGATCTTATTGCTAAACACACCTTTACTTCACTATCACTATCACTATCACTATCACTACATAGTATAAAACAAAGTCGCTGTCGCTGTCTGTCCGTCCCTATGTATGCTTAAATCTTTAAAACTACGCAACGGATTTTGAAGCGGTTTTTTTTAATAGATAGAGTGATTCAAGAGGAAGGTTTAGGTATATGTATAACTAGCGACCCGCCCCGGCTTCGCACGTAAATTACACCCGTGCGAAGCCGGGCGGGCGGGTCGCTAGTAAAATTATAAAAATGGTGTCATCACTACATATCTGTCTGTCCGTCCCTATGTATGCTTAAATCTTTAAAACTACGCAACGGATTTTGGAGCGTTTTTTTTAAATAGATAGAGTGATCTAAGAGGAAGGTTTAGGTATATGTATAACTAGCGACCCGCCCCGGCTTCGCACGTAAATTACACCCGTGCGAAGCCGGGCGGGCGGGTCGCTAGTAACATATCTTTTGTAAACCCAGACGGGGTGCATGTTAACTCCTTTCAACCAGTTTTATAAACGACCGATGGACTGTCGGGTCCTATCTCGTGTGTTTGTTATTGTATAGTCAATTAGACCTTTCGTCTCCGTAATTGCTATCCTGTACAAAGAGCCGACCTGTTTTGATAAACCGCTTCCTGTGTTTCAACTTTCAAGGTACCTCGATGGTATTCGAAGATTTTTTGGAAAGGGTACAAAACTTTGATACGACAAATTTAAAATGACTTGAAATAGACCAAATTTTTTAAATGCGTTTTAGTTAGGTACATATGGCTTTGCACAGGTGAATTTGATGCACAAAAAACATAACAATGTTATTTAACACTGTTTTAAACTATCACGGTTGTTCACTAAAGTATAACTCTGCAAATATTGATCCTAGCGTAAAAATGATAATGACCAAACTTGTGGAAAATTAAATTTCCAACAACTTTGGATAGTACCATTTTTGCTCTAAAGTTGAAAATTAACGAGTTATTTCAGAAAAACGAAAAAATTGAACTTTAAAACAAGATGGCGGCGAATCCTCTACCGGGATTAGTTAGAAAATCGAGATTTATACTTCCAACCACCACACCCGACGTTTAAAAAAAAATCGCTCCCCGGAATTTTTTCTATTTAAATGTCTGCCCCGACTGGACTAACTACGCTTCAATAAAAGGCGCTGTTGCCTTACGGACCACCGCTATTGCGGCACCTAATCCGCTCAGTTGGAAAATCACGCGACCGCAAACCAAATCTGGGCGCGATAAGGTTCACGTTCGCGTGATTTTCCAACTGAGCGGATTAGGTGCCGTAACAGCAGTTGTCCGTAAGGCCCCTGGTATCTCTTCTCTATCTCTTCTCTACATAGTATAATATGAAGTCGCTTTCCGCGTCTATCTGTCTGCATGTCTGTATGGCCGCTAACTCCTCCTAAACCACCCAACGGATTTTTATGTGGTTTTCACCATCAGTTAGATACATTTTCAAGGAAGGTTTATATATATATATATATATATATATAACCCCGGCTTCGCACGTAAATTACACCTGTGCGAAGCCGGGCGGGCGGGTTGCTAGTACATTATAAATTGTACGATGCTTATTAGGTAAACTTATTTACTGAGTGTCATAAATCTGCTTGCAAGATTATATTCTTGCCCCGCCAACCAATTTGAATTAGAAATCACGCAGCTCTGCTTATCATCGTCGCAGTTAGAAAACTAGCAATGCCTGCAACGTAAGCAAGTTTGGTACATGTTGAGCTAGAAAGCTAAGGTTGGGTTGCACCATCTTATTTTAGCTTTAACAAACGTTGACATTCCATTTAAAGTACCAGTTAGGCAAAAAATAATTGCACCATCTGACAGTTTTTAAATGACGTCATAACTTTAACTGTTAACCGTAACTGCCCACGCTTCGCTATTTTTTGTTTTAAATATCTGTCAGATGCATAAAATATAATTCCAGCTATGCATCTGGAGTAAATAAGGTCTTGTTTGACTTGCAACCCTGGTAACTTTAACTATGCTAGCGAGTACGCTGGTGCAACGTATTCTGGAGTAACTGCTAAAGTCAGCATTATTTATTGTAAAATTTGTCATAAACCTTAACTTTAACTACTACTATGGTGCAACCAAGCCTAAATGTGCTAGATGCACTGCCTGTTTGTCTACGAGTAGACCTTCTTATCCAGCCTGTTGAGTCTAGTCTTCTGGTAATTGGAAGGAATTTATCTAAGTAGAGTAGAAATGTAAGTGAACTAAAAAACGAGACACGAAACGGTGGTAATCAATGAGGTGTAAAAATAATTATGTTAGGTGGTAATAATCCGAAATGAAATTTAAGATAGTCAGAGACCTTAGAGACTTCTTAAAACTAAAGAACTATAATAATTATAAACAACTTAGTTCTAAGAACTTAGATCTTAGTTCTTTAGTTTTAAGAAGTCTCTGAGGTCTCTGACTATCTGAACAGTTTTTGATTATTTGTATTTTCTTTTTTGACATTTATTAATTGACCAAAACTCCAATTTATTCTTTTTATATCACAGTTTGTTTTTATGTTTAACTAATTTAACTATAAATATTTTATTTTATCGCTCAATATTATTGCACATCTCTTTCGGTCTTCACCTGTAATTATTGTGATATTTAGTACTGTTTAACGTTTTGATAAATTGTATTGATGTACACAGTGTAGGTGGACTTAAAATAAGGACCGAATTGAGCACCTTCCTTCTTTTTAGAACTCGGTTAATAAATAAGCTTTTAATAAGGGACCAATCCTGATGAAAATTGCAAAAAAAAAAACAGCTGCTCAGAACATTTTCGTAAATTTACACATAAGATCCGTTTTTCAAAATGCAATCGTTAAATTTTAGGTACTCATTCAGGTTACAAATTTAATGATTCAATTAAAATTCTCTACTAACTTAAAATGAAAATTACAAACTAAGTACAAAATAACGATACGAAGAACTTGCAAAGATAAAATCTAAGAAGCAATTTCTTAGTAAAGGGCTATTGTTTTGTGTGGGATAGATTAACATACTACGGAAGTACCTATTTATAGCTGTAAATTTTGCTATTCAAATCTTTCATCAATTATGAATGCAAAGCATTTTACAAAAGGCTCTGGAATAACGGATTTAATCTCGTGCGATTTTACCACGATTTTATTTTCGTTTCGCGCCCAGTCACAGTGGCGCTGAGTCTACTGCGCGTGCGCGAGAAAAACATTTTGTGATGGGCTCGCCTACCGAGTTCCGCAGTCTGCAGATAGATGGCGTGGTTTTAAACGTTATCGCGTTATCTCCATGGGATAATTATTTTATTTTTAACCGACTTCAAAAAAAGAAGGGGGTTTCTATTCGGATATATGTTTTTAATGTTGGTTCCTCAGAACTCTTTCATATATAAATTCAGAAATTTGGTTTTGAAAAATATGATTTTTATTTGAAAGGATATTCTCTCAGATTGGTCCCATAGAAATTCCATCAAAAATTGTTTGGTTTTTAAATCAAATTACGTGGTTAAAATATGTCATCCAAGTAAGAAAAACTGCGTACCTATATGCCTACCTACTAATTATAAAGTTTAGTAGTTTTTTTTATTGATAATTATTAAATATTAAAAATATAATAGGAGATAGGTACCAATGTTGGTAAAAAATATTTAATGATATCAGAGGTTTTCGTACGCCTCAAAAACTCGGCGACTAGGATTTGGCACTCGTCTTAGATGAACTTCCTTTTTTATTTTTCTTTATAATGCTTCATAGACATGATTTTTTTCTTTTTTTGTCAACAGATTGGCGCGCACCGATGACGGACGAATCGGAGGCGGCGAGGGCGCGGCGGGCGCCCGCACCCCCGCCGCGGCAGTCTCTGCGCCCTGAACCCCGGCCCCGGACAGGAACCGAGCCGACACTGAGGATCCCAACCGGTCCTGATGGCACGATACGGTTCCCAACCAGTCCAGAGCAAAGAATTCAAAATGGGCACGAAACAAGGCTAACTGGGCAAGAGCAAAGACTAACAGGGCAAGAGCAAAGGTTCCAGCCTGGTCATGAGCAAAGATCTATTCAAGAACAGAGGTACCCAGGTCCAGAGCAAAGACTAACTGGTCAAGATTTGAGGTATCAGCCTGGTGACCACAGGCTACCTACACAAGAACAGAGGTATGCATCTGCTCAAGACCAAAGGTTATCTGGTCAGGAGCAAAGGCTACCTAC
Organism: Agriopis marginaria; assembly: GCA_932305915.1. Taxonomy (NCBI): domain Eukaryota; kingdom Metazoa; phylum Arthropoda; class Insecta; order Lepidoptera; family Geometridae; genus Agriopis; species Agriopis marginaria. Next base: position 3,903,620 of record OW029919.1, read on the forward strand.
GCAAGATCAGAGGTATGCGTCTGTTCAAGAGCAAAGGTTGTCCGGGCAAGAACAAAGATTATCTGGGCAAGAGCAAAGGCTTCCTGGACAGGACTATAGACTGCCTGGACAACCTGGGTATGAGCAGAGGTTCGTCGGACAAGAGCAAAGGTACCAGGCTGGTCCTGATCAGAAAGTGCCCGCGCCGGCGCGTCTGATTCGCCCCTCGGAACACCTCGCGATCGTGGCCCGGGAGCAGCGGCAGCAGCACCTGATGCCGGCGGTGACGGTGGTGCAGGGCCCTAGGCCTTCGCTACCGCCTCCGCCACCCGTGCCGCTACACAGGGTCGTCGCGCCGCCACCTATGAGAATGCCAGCTCCAGTGCAACAGGTGATGCGACCGCCGAGGAAAAATTCTCAGGTATGTGCGTTTTTTTTAAATTAATACTAAATCTAAAATATTGGCGGGAGGTATCTCTATTTGCCTCAGCAATTACATAACATTCGAAACTGATATATATATATATTTTTTTTTAAATCTATTTGAAGAAACCAAAGCATCGCCATCGGCAACCAATCATGTAAAGCGATTTCCAATATGATATCAAAGACTAAATGATAATAATGATATTTTAATTCAATTATTACGTAGCGATAACTAGTAGTCAAGTCCAGGTTCGCTATTTGCAGAAAATAATAGTTCCGTTACACAAAAGCTAATTTTGATTAAGGCTCATTTGAAACTTTTAGCAATTTTGGCCATTCTAGTTTAAGTGTGTCTACTTCCATGGTTAGCTTAAAATTACGGTGTCATATCAAAATTGAATGTTTTATCTAGGAACTCCCAGAGACCGAAACAAGAATAAGTACATTTTGGTCTATAGAAAAAAATATAAAAGTAACACTTATTTGCGCTTTTCTCCCTGTTTTTTTGGATTCATTCAAATACCTTATTATAAAATTGTGTCTTTACAGATATTGTCATATACAGATTTCATAGTTATGAAGGAAACCGCAAAGGTACATTATACATCACAGCTATACTTTTCGAAAAATATGAGAAAAACCTCAAAAATAGAAGTAGCGAAACGCACGACTGTGTGTAAGCGCCTTAGTTTAGCCCCGCTAAATGCGATTTTGATACAATAAACCAAGCCTTATGGCCATCTGTAGTAATAAGCGATGGTTAAAAGTGGTAAAACCTCGCAAAAACTATGAAAATTATCAAATCATACTCCGTGAAAAAAGCTCTCTAAAAGTTCGAACATAGTTTCACAAAAATAGCTTTCCAACTAACCAGACAGGAAAACTCTTTATTAAATGGAATAGAGCCGTTCTCCGAACTAACTGCAAAAAACATTTATTATACGGGAAAAGTTTTCCTGGATCAGTTCACAACGCGGAAAGCTCGGTTAGTAATGCATATTTTTTTTGTACAAAGCACCATTGTTAAAGTAGGTAATTACTTCCAGTTACTTTTGTGTGGTTTGTTAAAATAGTTTCCTTTTAGAAACTTTCCTGTGAAGTTTAAGTTTTATAATTTATTGTCAAATAAATTTGAATCCAGCAGCTTTTTACGATCCAATGGAGTTTTTTTTTTAAATTCTATAATAGGCTTTCATTTGACCTCCATCTCGCCTGATGTTAAGCGATGATGCGGTCTACGGTGGACCACGCTTGCCTAGAAGAAATCGACCACCACGACCGGTTTATTATTAGGTATAGTTTTGCTTATCAATACTTAGAAAAAATTGTATAAAAATTATGTTACGTTACCGGTCGAATATTTTATTTTATCTATATTCAATACCAACAGCACAAAAATATATACCCACATTAGTTTTAATTAGTTATTTTAAAGTACAGCCATTAATAGGTCTATAATAGTGGTGGTAGCAACAATGTCGTGGAAAATCACTACTAAAAATTATATCTTGCGTTTATAATATGAAGCTTATTCATTCGTGTTGAATTTAATACGAAGTCCCCTTTTGTGCGAGAACGGTAGCCGGTTTGATTCGTAACGGACTTTATGCACTCGGAAGCTTTCATATTAAGCCATTGAATACGCCTTTCATCTTTTTATGAAACGTCTTCATATTCACTCTGCAAAAACAGCCTTTTGATTAAGTATTCCAGCTTGTTCACGAAAGCGCAAACCGTTTTTTGCGTGGGCTTAAACTGCTGGGCTTGATCGTGCAGGGGACATCTTTTGGGTATATAATTGAATAAAAGGTTGGCACAAAGTAAGTAACTCAGAGTCACACAGCGGGCAATGGAGAGAGCTATTCTCGGAGTTTCTTTGCGCGATAAAATCCGAAACGTGGATATTCGCCAAAGAACCAGAGTCACCGACATAGCTGTTAAAATTTGCAAGTTGAAGTGGCAATGGGCAGGCCACATCGCTCGAAGAACTGATAACCGATGGGGAAGAAAGGTTCTGGAGTGGAGACCACGAACCGGAACACGCAGCGTAGGGAGGCCGCCCACTAGATGGACCGACGACATTGTGAGAGTCGCGGGCATCCAGTGGATGCAAAAGGCAGGCTGTCGTTCAGTGTGGAGGTTAAAGGGGGAGGCCTATGTTCAGCAGTGGACGTCTTCTGGCTGATGATGATGATGATGACAAAGTAAGTTCGTGAGTATACGTCTTTGTAATTATATTGGTAGGTTGGGTATAACTTCAAATCAGATGAGAGATATGGTAAGGCGGCGTAACGGATTCGAACGCGTCAGGCCTGAATCAGGCTTGATGCTTTTCGTCAAACCCATTCTGCAGACCTTGCCGCTCTTTTTGCATGTAAACTACCAATTAGTTCATTGGTATTGCTGCAAGTTTCTTAGTGTACGTGAAAAATGAGTAGGTATGTATGCCGTACAGTTTGCGGTTTAAGAAAAAAGTGGATGAATACACGTGAAACTCGAACGATAATTGTACTAAGGCATATTTTTATTGTTGGTCTGATTATTTTGTTCTGTCGTTTTTGAGTTTTTGTGGCGCCCGGGGGCCTCCACAGTCCACTCTGTTTCACATGCTATCATAGCTAGCATCCTAGGTTTGTGAACAGTTGAGAATGAGACCGCTCTCTCCGTAACATTTAACCCGTTCAGCTAAACTTTTTACCTCGGATGTTGTATTTTTACGATCTTTCGCAATTTTACATCCTGGCTGGCATCCGTGATGCCGAACTTATTTCATCTTTACGACATCAACCCACTCTCTCACTGCTTACATCTTTTTTGTCGTCAAAAACTTTCTTCCATAATTGGCCTTGCTAACTCCAAGAGGTATGTGTCATCCTTAAAGCACTTCCCACTGGCTGTTCTCCTAAACATCAAATTTGTCGTAGGCGTTGTTTTCTCCAATCCTTGTTATGCTAATCATAACGTTCGTAACATTATCTCGGGATGACATGCTGTATTCGATAAGAATCGATATGAAAGTGATATCGATATGAGTCACGATGTTACTCGAAAAAGTGAATTCAATAAGCATTGTTCTGGCATGGAGTGCATTACACGGTCCGATGTGGTAACGTACCGTTGTTACCATGGAAGTACATTTCCCGTTCATTTATTTATAAGGAAACCCATTTCGTCGCTGGTTGCCGTGAAATTGTTTTGTGATTGTACTTTGTAATCTGATGATGTTAAAGAATTAATTTAAACTAGTTGTTCGCTTTAAACTGGTACATTGCAACCCCTTCAAAAACCCTTTACCTTTTTTATTCACATTCGAATTAAAGTTTGATATCGGGAGCTCATTCCACAACCTTACCACGGTAAATATCTCGTAAATAATCATATAACTTTAGTGAACAATCGTGATAGTTTATAACAGTGTCTCACCAAAGTTGTTCTAAATGTTCTTCAGACTAAGTTCTAGTACATCTCTTACATGGTGCTTAATTTAGTCACATCTGCAATATCGTATTTTGTTGGTATCTTACAATACAAAACTATAGGGTAACTAGCTGTTGCCCGCGTAGATTTTTATATAAACTATCAAACCTTTTTGCCCCCCTTAATTTGGCTCTTTCGCAAAATCATTTCCTAGCGGACGTCCACAGTTCCACACCCCATATGGAATCTTCTTGCCAAGTTACAGACTTTATCTCTACGATTTTATTACATGTATATATAACTATAACATACATTCGACCTAGTTTTGTAAGAGATCTGGAAACTTCTAGCAGTAGCTTCCACCCGGCAGTAAGCCAAGTTTTGGGCCAAGGCTCCACCACTCCCCGTCTCGCCGTACACTTAACTGGGGCAAGGGATATCAAACACTCTTTATTGCGATAAATTGCCGTTGTGTTTTATGAACTTCACCTTGTCAAGATTGGAATTATAGTTATTAAGATTGGTAAAGTTTTGTGAGAATGATGATTTCATTTTTATTTTGGTATAATCATCATCATCAGTAATATCATTTATCAGACATGTAGGTGCAAAGGTACGTACATTTAGCATTGGGCTTGCATAGTACTTGACATGCATCAAATTTTAGAGCAGCAGCTCTTTGTTGAAATACGTAAATTGACTTTGAATTGATTTAGTATATTTTATTTATATTACACGGGAATTACTCACGTAAGATTAAGCCGGTTACTCCGACAATAGTTTCAACCGCATTAGACGGTCTTTTTCAAGGTGAATGCACGCGCGCGGCTGCATCTCGCTCTAAACAGCGACAGCGCGCGTCTTTTAACTTTTGTTTAATTTAGTTTCTGCCAATTTGTATAACACTGTCTAACAAAAATTAGACGTAGTAATAAATAACATAAATTAGTTCCTAAAAGTAAGTACATGGTGTTATTCAAAGCATACATTTGTATTTTTCGAAATAAAGATATCCGTATTAAACAAGGTTACTGGCTCCGCAAGGAAACGCTGGATGCAGGCCGCTTTGAACCGGCCCTTTTGGAGATCGATGGGGGAGGCCTATGTTCAGCAGTGGACGTCCTATGGCTGAAATGATGATGATGATGATGATTGGCTTCGCTATATTATTTTAGCAAATTTTGTTCCATGATAAATAATAATTTGTCGTTTTCCTTAAATACAAAAAAATTGTCCGTCGCCCGGCAGATGTAAAACATGACGGCATAAGAGAGCGTAATAATGTTTGGCATCACGGCACACGTGTCGGTTTTACTGCCAAGGCGCACCAATAGATGTTTCAACATCAAAAATGCGAATATTAAAATTGTCCTAATTTTGACATAATTATAAGTGAGTTAAAAAGGTAGGTATATAATTTTAGTGTGGAAAAAAATTACTAAAAAAAAACACATTTGATTCCATAGTAAAAGTTGTTCATAATGATGAGTAATAACCACAGAAAATATTTAATTTTTCGGCAGTCAAGGCATTTTTGTAAGAAATTTGCTGTAGCCAGTTGTGATGCGGACAAATAACTTTGAGACCTAACCCAAAAAGGTAAGGTCCAAGTTCTTTGGATGCGGAGTTCGACGCGTTGACATAAATAAGAATGTTCAATCAAGGTTCTGTAATAATGCCTGGCGACAGATTTTCCTTCTCATTTCCATTCTATTTACTTCTCTTTTTTGTGAGTTTAACAAACCTCTCTTGGCTTAGCATACCCTTACCTTATAACCCTGTGTAAGCGTCTATAGACTATTAACGGCCGGTTAACCGAGTCGCGTAGGCAACAAAACGCTCCTTCAGCCCCCGCCAAGTTATAGCGACGATGAATTTTTTCACGCTAGAGCTAGAGTCAGGACGCCCGCGGGGGGAGTGCCACGACAAAAACGAACATAGGTCCGACCTCGATGACGCCTGGCGCGGTACTGAACGCGGTGCGCGCAAATTCTCGCGACCTTGTTACGGTTTTAATTTCACTAAAAAACGAAACTATTCACTATCAAAATTCCATCCAAATAAAAGAATGTTGAATAAAATTGCCTTTCAGTACATGCAATTTCCAGGTTGTTACGAACTTTCATTAGAGCATAAAACGAAAATAATACACTAAAACGACTTTGTTTCAGATATTTTTTTGATCGAGGAAAGTTTAATCCATCGTGTTTTGAACCAAATCATAAACTCAAACACAGATGTATCTGTGACATGTTTTTTTTCCAGCTCAAATATTGTAATTTAACTGAATAAAATTGATTTAAAACCGTCAAATTTGGTATAAGAGGCTCTTAACCTATAGGTGTCTCCTCTTCTCCACCCTTTACAAACGGGCGTGACACGGCACCCATTGTGGTGTCCAAGCAGCTGCCACCCACTTAAATAATCTTATTACAATATGAAAGCCAATGACTCAAACTGGGAAGTCGCAGCTTTGCATACAGAATATCTGAAAACATGGTGCGATTCTGCATCATTTCCTATAACATCGTAAACAGTTCGCCTCATAGCCAGTATCAATATTGTTAATAGAGATTATATTATGTTGTTGTATTCTAAGCTCGTAAATTAATTGAATTACAATGCAGCGATTCAGCAGGTAGATTTCTTATTTTCGGATTTATAATACTGCAGGTAGGGGTTTTAATATCCAAAGTTTTTCAAGGTTTTTTATGTAGTGATTCGGAACCCAAGCCCGACTCGCACTTGGCAGGTTTATTAAACAAATTCGTTAGTTGCTTCGTTATTGTTTCTTCTTAATGTCTAAAAACAAAAAAAATTTGGACAAAAAAATTATTTTCATTTTGAAGTAAAAAAGTTTTCAATCGTACATACCAAGTTTCAACAAAATCGGATAATTAGGTACTAAGATAGGATGTACTAAGTATGATTTACTTTGTTTTTACGTACGTCTGTAAATATGAAAACGGTAAAATCTTGACTTACCTACTTACTAATATTTCATAGCCGGCGAAAAGTCGCAAGCTTATCGGTACGAGTGAATCGGTTTCTTCTAGGCAAGCGTGCTCCACCTTAGACCGCATCATCGCTTAACATCAGGCGAGTTGACGGTCAAGCACAATGCTATTATAAAAAAAAAAAACGGATTTTCCAAAGAGAGTGCAACAGAACTTCACGAACTTGTTCCCCCATCACCTTTTCATTACCGGACGTACAGACGAACGGCAAACCGTCACCTTTACTAGGTCGAAATGCCATTTATCTGCACCCAGCGTTTTGAGTCCTCTTTCTTGATTAGAACAGCAAAACAATGGAACGCCTTGCCCCTGTCACATAGCTGTACTTTTATTAACCCTTTCACAACAATTTCCAATTTACGCTCTCGCTTCAACTTCTAAGCTTATTATTTCTCATTTGACAGCCGCTGTAATCGCCTCGTCATCTCGCGCCAAATTATCCCCACATTGGGCTCTTGACCCACTAAAGGGCTGCGCGTTAATGACTTGCCCCACTTTTGATCCGAGCGATCGGAGAGAATCAATATAAACTTGTTCTGTAGTGGTACAACGAAGTACGAACGTAGTTGTACTACTTACGTGTTATGCATAATCGCTCGATAAACTAATCTATGCTATAAAATAGTCTGTCAACTTATCTTGCTGACAATAAGTGTGAAAGCGAAACATAATAACTTGTAATGTATTTTAAAATATTGTCAAGACATTTCACAACATATAATTATATATATGTATATATTTTTATTTACTTTACTTTTGGACCCGGGTATGTTCTAAAACTGCGACCAGAACCACCGTAGGATGGGCAGCAGCGTCTTCTTAGTACACGGTGAACGTACTGCGATCCCCAAACTGCCTGCCAAGCGTGGGGATTATGGCAATACCCCTCTCTAAGAGGGAGGCCTTTGTTCAGCAGTGGACTTTTAATGGCTGATGATGTGATTTACTTTTTGTAATATTTTTTGTTATAATTTCATTGGCACAAAATAAACTTGTGATATCTGAAATATTAGGCTTTTCAATTTTCAACATTAGAATTACAAGAAAAGCCTTCTTTTGGTCTTATCAAGTAGTTTTCTTTTTAGGGTTCCGTACCCAAAGGGTAAAAACGGGACCCTATTACTAAGCCTACGATGTCTGTCTGTTTACTAATTGTCACAAAATAAATTTTGTGATTTCTGAAATATTAGACTTTTCAATTTTCTACTTTAGAATTACAAGATAAGCCTTCTCTTCTTCTAAACCCTTGTTTTATTTTGGTCTTGTTAAGTAGTTTTATCTATACTTCTATACTAATATTATAAAGAGGAAAGATTTCATTGTGTGTTTGTTTGTTTGCATTGAATAGGCTCCGAAACTACTGAACCGATTTGATAAATTCTTTCACTGACGGGAAGCTACACTATCCCCGGGTGACATAGGCTATAATCTATACCCGTGCGAAGCTGGGGCGGACCGCTAGTTTTTTATATGATTTAAAATGTTTATGTAATGTGATACAATGTCCACAGAGCTTCGTTTGATCGAATTTACCTATACTTATTTCTTGACTATGAATTTGGCCATGATTTACGGAACCCAACTATATGCGTGTCTCGACACGCTATTGTCCAGGTTTTTGTTTATCAATTTGCGAGTTATGCGTCACCAAAAATATCGTTATCATTAAAAAATAAGGAATAGTATATAATATTATAAAGAGGAAAGATTTGATAGTTTGTTTGCATTGAATAGGCTCCAAAACTACTGAACCGATTTGAAAAATTCTTTCACTTTTGGGAAGCGACACTATCCCCGGGTAATATAGGCTATATTATATTTTTTTTTAAAATAGGGATCCCTACTAAAACTCCAATAATATAACCCAAGGTGTAAAAAAATAATATTTACAATTTTAACTTTGCGTGTTTCACAGTTCTAAGACAGGACAACGTCTCTCAAGTCTGCTAGTTTGTTATACTTGCTTTAAACCGCATCAGTTTCCTGCGATATTGGCCTAGGCCAAAGACAATTTATATTATCTTTGGGCCTAGCCTAGTGCGGGAGTCGCATTTTGTGTTCAAATCCTTCATACACACATACCAGTGTGTTACTAACTGATTTAATAAATAACTTATATGTAAGCCTATTATATTTTTTATTTTATTCAATGTTCCAGTCCAATTTGTTTTTAATATTATCAAAACATCTACATAAAATCCGTGTACATAAGTCTGTAGATACTATCGTGATCCAGATCTCTGCTCCGGTCGGATTGGAGTGCATCAGGCAGGCAATCACCGAGACGCAGGGGCCTTACGGACAACAGCTAATTGCGGCACCTAATCCGCTCAGTTGGAAAATCACGCGAACGTGAACCTTATCGCGCCCAGATACGGTTTGCGGTCGCGTGATTTTCCAACTGAGCGGATTAGGTGCCGCAATTAGCTGTTGTCCGTAAGGCCCCAGGTCGTTTGTCTTCGTTTTATTGCATTGCAATTTTTGTTGATTGTTGTGGCTAACGGGAATGAAGTTGCTTTTGTTTGTTTTGAAACGCATAGAAGGCCACTAGTAGATTTCGCTGGCAATGTTTGGGGTACATACATATATAAGAAGAATAACTTTTTTTTTTTTTATATCTATGTAATAGTGATAGTTTTAGTATTTTAAATATTTTTCGTGTAAATTAATAAATACCATTTGAATTAAGAAGAATTACGAAATTTTTATAGATCTATCTGTGCTAATCTAATAAGTTTGTTTAGTAACCATTGATAAAATTACAGTTTTCTGTATTAACAGGCCCTTCCTTATTTATATCGAGTACTTGATGATTATGAGACACAAGCTGAACCCCACTGTTGTTCCACTTTTCATCGAAATGCCATTTAAAATAAGTTTCCTTGAAATAAATACCTTCACAATGTTCTACTTCTTTGCCAGATTTCACGTGTGCTTATAACTTCAATCGCTTCATTGTCAATGATACAGATATTCGTTTTTGATCGTACGGAATTTACAACTGATCGTTACTGTGGGTGGTAGTTGAAATTCTGTGTCTAGCAAGCGTACCACATACTCAAAAACATTTTTATATTATTGTTACATTTAGCTTTGTCTCGCTCTCTTGGCTATTGAGAAAGCAAGACAAAATTCAATGTAAGATTATTGAAATAATGTTTTTGAAGTTATGGCAGCCCATCTGGATATTTGTCCTAAATAACAGCAAAGCAATGTCAGAGGCCTCCAGGTGGCCTACCAACTCTAATATTAGGGCTAACCCATTTAGCCTTATTTACGCTTACTCACTTATATTTCAGGAAGTGTTTTGACCACAGATGCAAGAATATGGATGATTCATTGGCATTAAAAAAAATTTATGAGAATCAGCTTCTTTTCTATCAAAAACTCGCTATCAAAACTAAATTTGATCCAAGCATTTATTTGTTCTGACAACTGCAATAACATTGTAAAAATTTTAATAAAAATAATCTACCTGCTACATATCTGGGTACCTGCTACAGTCGTTGTTCGAAAACCTAGGGAAAGTGTACAGATTTCGTGGTTTTCATTCGCCTTTTTACAATGTTAATGCTGCTGTCAGAGCAAATAAATGTTTGGACCGAGTTTACGTACAACATAATGAATAATATGTTAACGCACGTCATGGGCCCCACTGTCTACAATCACCTGCCGCACGACGTCACTGCAACCGTTCGTCTAAAAAAATGGTTGAGAGAAGTCTTTTTATATACGTTTGACGAATTTTATAAATTTATAATTTAATTTTTCTAATTGTAAGGGTTTAATTACATTAACTGTAATTTTTATTTATAATTTATTACTTTTTAGGTTCTGGAATGGAGACCACGAACCGGAAGACGCAGCGTAGGGAGGCCTTCCACTAGATGGACCGACGACATTGTGAGAGTCGCGGGCATCCAGTGGATGCAAAAGGCAGGCTATCGTTCAGGGTGGAGGTTAAAGGGGGAGGCCTATGTTCAGCAGTGGACGTCTTCTGGCTGATGATTATGATGATGACTTATTTGACTTGATACGTGTTTATTTGACCTATTTTATTATTTGATTTGCATAATTTAACATGGAAAATAATATTTTACTAATAAATATGAATATGAATAATATTGGTAATTTAAAATAAAATTTGGTTATGAACTACATTAACACGTGCTTATCAGCATAACTTATCATAAATGTAATATTTATTTTCAAACACATTTCTCCAACGTCTGCAGCTATCTCATTAATCATTTTATTGACATTATATATCAGTTTAATAGATTTGAATGAGGCGTATTAATAAATAGCCGGGATGCGTGGGCGCAGATGTATTCATTGCTTTTCTGTTTGATAGTTTGTTAGCTTATAGTGTGGTTATGCTACAATGTTTTCCTCCAAAATAGGGAGTTTAATTTACACTAGCCACTCTAATTGTTGGTTTTAAATCATAATTCTAGCGGACCACAGACAGCACTTCACTGAATTTTATTAATAATCAATTAATTTGTCCAATGAAAGCTCAATTTTTTTAATAAAAATATTGTATAGCGGCAAAAATATTTCGATTGACTTCAAAATACCACGCTTGGTCGCGGGGGGTACAGTTTTTTCTTAATTTTTTTTTTGTCATTTGTAATTATAGGTAATGCGTCACGCGGCAAAATAATATGAGCCAAACTATTGTTTTTTTAACTTTCTGTTTGAAAAAAATTATTTTAAAACCATATTTATGAATTGCTACGTGAAAACTAGAGGGGATCTTGGCATATACTGCGAGTGGTTACCGAGGGAGGGGGGGGGGGGGGGTTGGGTGTAAAAAATGGATCATGTAGTACGGGTACGGTCCCTATGGGTACTTTTGAACTAGGAACGGTGTATTGCGGGTTTTTTTATTTGACGTTGGTAAATATGATTTGAATTAGATTGGTGACATGTTTATTAGTTCGATAAATCTTATTTCCTACAACATGTAATAGGTTCACACAAATATAAAATTAATGATAATTTTGGTATGCTTATGATTTTCTGGATAAAATAAACAACAAAAACATCAGTTAATTTCCTATATTCAAACTGGCAACTCAGCTTATTCGATAGTCGTAGATCCGTTGCCATTGTAGAGTGCATTAACTGTTTAATTGTGTATTGTGGGATCACACCCACTCTGGTCCTACATTAACTGTTTTGAAAGTGCTGAACGTAGATTATTGCCAGACAATCTATTGGATTAACTGTATTTCAATAGCAAGCTATAAACCTAGTTTAGGTAGACTGACTGACTATTAGCTTAGCTTAATTGAACTGCTAAATACCGGGTGCAGTGATCTCGTTTGCGAATTTGATGAGTTATTTCACCTACTTCGAAAAAGGAGGAAGGTTCTCAATGCGGCTCGTTGTTTTTTTTAAATATATATTTTCAGCGATTACGCCGACATCTGTTCACTTTTCGTGTTTCTTTTTTTATCATGTAACAATAAACCACAAAAGAATTCATGACAATAGACAATAGACAATTTTTTTTTTATGGAAGATTTTTTTTTTTTGAGAATTATTAGAAATAAATACACACATTAAAAATCTAGGAGTAATAATGTTCCTTGTTACAAATTGTATAATGAGTATTAAGAAGAATTTGAGTTGTTTCAAGATCCTTGAGAATACTGTTATAAAATCGTTACAAACGGTAAATGTTTTCGGTTTTGAATTTCCAAATAAGGACCAATGTCATTCAAAATTACCATACATTGTTAGTTTTATTGAATCAACTCTTCAGTCCCGTGTAAAGAGCTCATGGAACATATCTGGAAACCCAATATCTTAGTAACAAGATACAGAGGGTACCAGAACTACCGCTGGTGAAGTGTCCAATACATTTTCCCTAAAGTTGAACCTAAGGATGCTAATGTAGTTGTATTCGATTTCATGCATTATACCAAGAAAGTAATATTTTTAAATGTTGGCATTTATTACTTGCCTGCTAACTTATAAAAGCAACAAGTCTAAAGCAATTTTGTCCCACAATAGGTTTGTTTCGAACCCATCTAGTCCTCCATCGCTCTCAAAAATAATAATCAAAGTACCAGACATGGCAATTCTGTAAACAATTACGGCTTTTAGTGACAATTAAAAAAAGAAACGGTTCCAGCTGACTTGATAGTTGGCGATATAACCGTAACTAAAAATGGGTGACTATGTAACTCCGAAATTATCCTTTGAAATGAAGAAAATAGCACCACAGCGCTGAATTAAATCTAGGACAAGTGAGTTGGAAGGGTTAGCGATTGTATTTATCCTATGGCACAACACATTGTAATTTTAAATTAAAATTAAGCGCCATCTAGTAAAAGCATACCGGAAGAAGGAAAACTATTATTGTGACAGAGGAAATCCCAAATGATATTTTACTACAAGTAAACAGTTTATAGCGCCTGCATATATTAGCGCTGCAATGTTACGCGGTTACTTTCCAATGTCAGTGCATAATAATATGCCCACGCGTGTGCGCACGCGCTTGATTGACAGCCTATGGTGGGTTTCCATTGTCAAAGAACTTACGATACGTCAATGCTTTTATTTTATTTCTTACGATAAAATGTTAAACCAACCTAAAAATATCAGATTTTTCCAATCAAATGTAATTACTTATACAAATTTAATTCCTTTTTTTTCATAAACTCTTGAACTAATGACAGTTGTAGTAGATCTGACTCCAGATTACGAACGCTATCATAAGATAGCTTTGACTAGATAAAGATATCGGATATCTACCACATTAACCTTAAAATTGGGCGCACATTCGTATGGAAAATGCTAGGCTATATAAACTACTAAAGAAACCTTTACTTAATAAATCAATAATTTAATAAGTTAATTAATTTTAATTTATCTATGTAACAGCTAAACAAAATTCGTGACGTAAACCATTATTTGATGGTTTCATTGTTACATAGAGATATAAACTAGTGTGTTAATCCAAGATATGAGCTACCTCCACATTAAATTTTATCTTAATCTGTTAAACCATAAAGGACTTGCGTAAATATTTATAATTAAATGTCTTACTTTTTGGTACATGATATTCGTGTAACAACTTTCTTCATTATTATACAATGCAATAGAACTAAGCGGCGAGTGTTTCATACAACACAGATTATATGAAAGCAAAACCCTAAGAATCTTTGCTTTAATGCCAGTGTATCATACCTGGAGATCTGTAACTGATTAGATAATCTATTTGGATAAGAACCTTCCGTACATAACCAAAAACAAAAAAATAATGTATAAGTTTTTAGTCAGAGAAAGACTTTATATTTGGTCCAATATTTTAGGTACCTAAACGTGAGTCAGTCCTGCATGGTACTGCTCCTTAAGCTGCTGCGTAGCATTAGGTATCCTCCCACCCCAAGATTCTGTAAGCTAAGTTAAAAATAAAGACGTCTCGGATATGACAACGGCCACGAACATCGAATCGGTTGCGTATGCACGGGATGATTATGCAAATATTGTCTTCTGCCGCGCATCTTAAGCTGTCCATACAATGGCTGTACAATCGTACTTGAGTGGAGGAAAGTCTTTTGATATGTTAATCATGATCGCTGGCGCAATGAAGATATGAGCCTAGGGTAGGTAAGTCTTGTGGCTTTGGTGTTCGTCTGTTGTACTGCTCGAGCTGTATGAGGACCAATGGAGCTGACCCAGACTTGAAGTTAAAAAATGCTAAAAAAAACATGAATGTAAATGTTTTATTTACATTACACGTTACTCCGACTATAGTGCAAAGCGAGACGCAGCCGCACATTCACCTAGAAAAAGACCGTCCAATGCGGTTGAAACTATAGTCGGAGTAACCGGCTTAATCTTACGTGAGTAATTCCCGTGTAATATAAATAAAATGTGTGAAAACCACGTCAGATTCTATAATAAAATGAATGTAAATGAATTGAATCAAATATCTGAGAAAGAAATATTGTATGCCCTGCATTAATAGCTAAATAATGTATATCTAAAAGTATTGAATCGTATGATAAAAATTTCTATACAAATAAACATCGACATTACTATGAAAACCAAAGAAAGTTTAAAAAGTTATCACGATGTTCTGCAATAATGTGTCTTTATAGTAATGCTATCAGGTAAGCAACATCATAAAACATTCGTTCTAAGTAAGTACCACAATAAAATAGTAATTACCTTTTTAAACTTACAGACTTTTAACTACTACTAACTTTCGTTACTTTTCATTAAATAAAGCCTTTTCAAAAATTGTGAAAGTGGTCGTGAAGTAACCTATAAACACCAATCCAGTATATAAAGCCAGGTATTCACAAGTTGTATACGCAGCATAGGGAGGCCTCCCACTAGATGGAACGACGACATTGTGAGAGTCGCGGGCATCCAGTGGATGCAAAAGGCAGGCTGTCGTTCAGTGTGGAGGTTAAAGGGGAAGGCCTATGTTCAGCAGTAGACGTCTTTTGGCTGATGATGATGATGATGATTCACAAGTTGTGACTGTAACCGTTGCAGGTGTAGTGTGTACTTGACGTCCAAGAATGCATTGCAAAAGTAAGAATATATTGGTTTCTTCTTCTTTTTCTAGTGCCTCTCACTACTGGCCGGCAGTTCAGCAAACTTTTCTTTATCTTGTGCCATGCGAAATAGTTGGTCAACGCTGGCTATGCTGGTCCATTCCTGGATGTTGCGTAACCACAATTTTTTCTTCTTCCAGCGCGTCGTTTGCCCTCAACTTTGTCCATCATCATTAACTGGAGAAGCTGGTATTTTTCGTGTCGCAAAACGGGGCCAAGATACCCAAATTTCCCTATCTTGATGGTCTGCAGTAGTTCACAGCTCTTGCCAATGCACTGGGAACTCTGACTTTAGAGATTTTCTGCGTCCAGCTAATACGTAGCATTCTTCGGTAGCACCAAGAGTAGTTCTGATCCGCTGCAAAACTTAATAACCATCTCTGCTCTCTTAGACACTTGTGCCCTCTCGTTCAATCGAGTTGAAATTTGGTACACCTATGTAACTTGGATGACAATGCATTAATATGGTACCATGGAGCTTTTCTGATGATGGAATTGGTGGGTGGTCATACGAACTAATTTGTCAACCCTTGTTATTATTATATTATAAATAGGCTTGCGCTTGGCCGCCAACTCGCCTGATGTTAAGCGTTGATGCGGCCCACGATGGAGCACGCCTGCCCAGAAGAAACGCTTTCACTCTCTACTTGAAGACACCCAGATTGCAACCATCGGGGAACACCCACTCAGGCAGCGAATTCCACAGACTAGCAGTTCGCACAATAAATGTGGAATCAAATCGCTTCATACGGGTTCTCGGAATATCAACCGTAAAGCGGTGACGATTCTTCGTGCCCACTCTGGCAGTCCGATAGAAAAATGGACAGGGAATGGGCAATGGGTAATCATCATCATCATCAGCCAGAAGACGTCCTCTGCTAATATAGGCCTCCCCCTTTAACCTCCACACTCCACATATTACTCAATGGGTAATATGGCTATCAAATAAAAGGGCTTGAAGAGTACAAAACGATACAGTGTGTGTCATCACACTAAATTCAATATGGCCGCCGCTCCAACATGGCGAATTGCATTTTCTTTGCTAAAGCTAAAAGCTTGTTTAAAATAATGTTTTTTTACTATTAACTTATTAGTTACAGCTCGCTAGTGAGTACCCGACTTTAAACATTAAGCCACCGGTCGTCAACCTCATTTAAACTTCTTTATGCCCTTTCACACCTATAAATTATTTTACACTATGTAATGAATGCACCCATTGTTCGACTTGACAACAAAGAGCTGTTTTTTAAAGAGCTATAACGTTTTATTTTGTAATAAAATAATGATAACTCTCTTCTTTAATTCTTTTGCAAAAGTTTTTATACTAAACAATGCTGGGTCTATTTATTCACGGACAGTGAACTTTTCAAGTCTCCAGACTATTAAAAACAATGTAAAAATTGCCGTTATTGGCCAGTTTTAGTAAAATTTATGAGCTGTTATTCTTATCAAACGGAGTTCGGTTCATCTGGTTCATTAGTCCATTGGCCTGCGATGAAGATGAAGAAAACTTTCGATAGACAGTAACTTCTTTACCAATACCTTACCAAATTAATAGTACCGAAGTAGATACTATTTTAATCTATATCTATACTAATATTATAAAGAGGAAAGATTCGTATGTAAGTATGTTTGTAACGAATTGGCTCAAAAAGTACTGGACCAATTTTAAAAATTCGTTCAGCATTTCAATGCTACGTTATCACTATACCCGTGCGGAGCCGGGGCGGACCGCTAGTAAATAAATAAAATAAAATACTATCCCATTGACTCATACAAAGTTACAAGGAATGATCGTACTCAGTCGAGAGGAGGTCATTGTATGAACAAACACTAACTACACTAACTATGAACATATTTGAATTTAGGCATTTTGTATTGAACCAGGCGTGAAATACCGAAACGGGCCGTTCGACAGAAAAATATTCTTCTTTTTAGAACAAAAGAATGCAGTGCAACTTTGAAAATATGCAATATTTTCGTGATTTCGGGTTTGGTCCCATAGTAAAGTTCTTTATCATTACGAACATAATGATGAGTGCAATGTTTTTCTTTCAGCTTAGTACCACCGACCCATCTAACTCTGTATGATATTGATATTTCACTGAGCTATTCTGAAAGACATGTGCTTTTACTGCAGATAACTATAGTGATGTCTATATCAATAAATAACCATCAAATTAGATGATAATAGCCACAACTTGTTCAGTTTTCCCTTCTAATGTGTGCAAATTGGCAGCAAATAGAGTTGCCTCTGAGTACACGGTAACTGCATGTGATTTCTACGATAAATCCATCAGTGTGTCGACAGAGACACCCACTCTAATTGTAGAAAATTATATGATTCACAATTATATTATGATCCATTTACTTATATAATTTTGATACATGGCATAATATTTTATTTACAATAACAGAAAAAAAATATGTATATACGTAGAGAAAAACAAATTAAATTCTAATAACAAAAAACAGAAGTGTTAAAAAAGTAAGAACAAAAAAGACTAATAAAACTTCTTATATGATTTAAGTATATGTTTTAAATAATATAGATCACCCATTTTTTTTTTATAATAAAAATTCTATTAAATGCATGTGATAAATAAGTCTAGCTTCATCAAATGTTACATTATCTAACTAAACTAACTATATAGACAGTAGATACTATAAATATTATATAAACCACCGTCATTATTTGCAACTAGTAGGCCGCCCTTGCTTCGCACGGGCGAAGCCGGGATATATAGCCTATGTCAACCGGTGTTCACTAAAGTTATATGATTATTTACGGGATATTTACCGTGGTAAGGTGTCATTCCACAACCTTACCACGGTAAATATCCCGTAAATAAACATATAACTTTACAACCATATTCATTGAAAATTTCAGTTTCAAAAGGTTCAGCTGTTAAAAGGCAAGACATACAGCGTAGGCTTAGTAATATGGTTCCATTTTATCCTTAGGGCACGCAACTCCAAAAATCACCCTAAATTTGTTGCTCCGTACAATAGAATAGAGGATATTAAAAATTTTAAAATCTATTTAGTCACTATATTATAGGCTTCTTCTTCAGCTACCTATTACACCATATTTTTCCATTTTAGAATTAAAAATCAGCATACAAGTAGGTATTTGTGTCAATCACTCCATTATCTGGTCTTTCATTAATACTTGTATTATTATTATATATCTATATCTATATAAAAGCGAAATTCATCTACTCACTCACTCATTAAACACGAAATCTCGGAAACTACTTGACCTACGAAGTTGAAACTTGGCAGGTAGACTTCTTATAAGGTGTAGAGGTCCGCTAAGAAAGGATTTTGCGAAAGGGCCGAATTAAGAGGGGCAAATGGAGGTTGAAAGTTTGTATGAAAGTCCTTTGTTTTTGATCTTAGGGACATGAAATTTGGTATTCAGTTTAATGGTTTAAAATAAATAAATACAGTATAATTGTTTTTCCGAAAAAGACGGACTAAGGAGGGGAAAAGGGGGTTGAAATATTATATGAAAGTCGCGGGCAACAGCTAGTATATATATATATTTATCATATAACTTTAGTGAACAACCGTGATAGTTTAAAATTGTGTTGTATAAATTTAATCCTAAAAAAAAAAACAAGATAGAGCACAATGAACAACAGAACAACAGCTCTACCCAACATCAAATCACATTGCATAACCAAATCACACACCGACTCGATAATTCGATTCTGTCCGATTTCTAATTCGATTGCGAATCGATTGTAATGATAGCGTCAATAGCTATGGATACGAGCCATGAATTACGTTCGTGATATTATTTCGGTTGTTATATTGCCGGAGGGCTGAAATTAGGCACGTTCTAATGTTCTTACATTGTTATGATTTACATTGTGAATGTAACAACACTAATCAATGAGCAAAAGTGTAACAGATAACTAAAAATAGTGTTTTAAACTATCACGGTTGTTCTCTAAAGTTATATGACATATTTTTTTTATATCGGGAGCTCATTCCACTACCTTACCACGCTAAATATGCCGTAAATAATTATACAAATTTAAAAATAGTGCTATGAGAAAAAAACTAATATTGTAGCTTAAGGTCTTGGACCTCGTCAAACCACAGAAAAGTTTTTTTTTTTTTATTAGACCGGCTGTCTAGGCATTTTTGTAAGAAATTTGTTGTAGCCAGTTGCACCCATATAAACGAAACGTCAGTCATTCGAAATCAGTTAGCAACTGCGATGCGGACAAAGAACTTTGAGACCTAACTCAAAAAGGTAAGGTCCAAGTTCTTTGGATACGAAGTTCGACGCGTTGACATAAATAAGAATGTTCAATCAAGGTTCATGACATTCAACATGCACTGGGCCAGCATGGCGGATTATAGAGTCCATCCTCTCCCTCAGGGAGAAGGCCTGTGTTCCAGCAGTGGGCACACGATAGGCTGAAATGGATACACCATCTCTAATTACTTCTGACCTGTATTTTGAAGAAAATAAAGAACTTCGTTTCCAGACCCTTAAATTTTCAACTCTTTGGAATGTGACACAAAAGAACAAATTCGCAGAATGACTTTAACAAAACGCAACTGTAGCAAAACATCCAGATTTCAAACCAAAACCCCATGTAGTTGTCTATAACACAAATTGACAAACCTCCGAACCAGCCATAAAGAAGATGCATCAGCTTTGGGGTACAAGGTTATGACCAGTGGCGGATTTAACCTTTTGCCACCAGTAGGCTATTAAAATTTTGCCGCCCCTACCGACCTCAATTCGATACCCTAGTTCACAAGCATATTAATTTCAATTATTTTGTCAAAGAAATTGTATCTATATCATTTGTGCGCTTATCGTCCTAATTACACCACCTTTTCCCGTAATTAGTATGATTGTGAACCGGGGGTAGATGTGTCAGTTCTTAGATTATTTGTGCAGTCAATTCGGCCGACGCACTTAGCGAACGATTCCGTGCCGAAGCGAAACGCGACTACGCAAATTGTAAAAAAAAGTAACTATATTACATGTTGAATTGTTTATGTAGACCTTTTTTTTTATAAATAATAGGCTTGCGTTTGACCAGCATCACGCCTGATGTTAAGCAATGATGCGGTCTACGTTGGAACACGCTTGCCTAGAAGAAACCGATATACTCGTGATTTGAAGACACCCAGATTGTAACCATCGGGGAACACCCATTCAGGCAGCGCATTTCACAGACTTGATAACATTCAGGTAAATAAATCTTTATGATTTCTGTATGGTATTTAAAAAAGTATTGACCTCAAGTTTGCGGCCTCTAAAATCTGCCGTTCTAAGCTCTAGCCTACTCAGCCTGCTGCTAAATCCACTACTGGTTATGACGTTGTTTTTCATTTATGATTTGGCTCGGTATCGTCAGGCCGTAGGCGTGTGTTTATGTCTGTGGTCATGGTGTGGCTGTCCGCTTGATTTTATAAATACGAAATCTTTATTTTGCGTTGGGAAGACATTGGGTGTTGTATATTTGGTGAAGGTGTGATTATGGTTTCTGTATTTTTATTTCCGTAAGAGGAGTGATCCAGTGTTTACGGACAGTAAGGCCTTCAGGTTGCCTAAATACTTCGACACTGGGGTTTGAGGCGATATAATTTACCTACCTACTTATGGTCTGTCTAATATAGGATGATAATTTTGACAGGTCACGCCCATGAAGTTTCGTATTTTTTCCGGTAAAATGTAGTACAAATGTCTACTTTATTGATAGGTACCGCCCACTTAGTGAAGTGCCACGCATAATGAATAACCACAGGCTATCAAAAATGGATTTCGAAATATAATAAATCAAACAAATAAAAATTTCAATATAGGTAACTATATTATTTTTTATTAATATTAAAGTAATTTTCATTTTTATTTATCGCACACTTATAAAAAAAAAACTATTACTTAATAAATGATTAGATTGTTTTATTGTTAACTCATTGATTATTGCCATCTGTCGTGTAACGTTCTAAAATATCATAAATAGGAATGATTTCATCACACATTTTTATTAGGTACTAACTGCGCCCCGAGATTTCATTCGCGTTATACCTATTCCTCCTTGAAGCAACCTCTTTGGTAGCGACAGCAACCTCCTTTGACTTAAATGTATATTTTTAAATACATGTTTAAATAGATATTAACTACCAGATATAGAACAAACACAAATGTTCATCACATGAATGTTTGTTCTAGGTGGGAATCGCACCCACGCCCCCAAACGCAAAAGGCAGGATCACTACCAACTAGACCAACGGGCTATCATAAAGTAAAAGTACTTAAGACAACACCTTCAACCTTAATAAATAGTTCGTGTTCAATAAATCAATATTTATCCGCCTTTCGATGATCGCCTAGGTGATATCTATTTACCTCATACAGTGTAATTCTGGAATAACTGGAAACCTGAGAAAAAGCCTCTTTCGGAATGTATTCTTCATTATTTGACCATAAAATTGTGACAAATAATACTATTTCATAGAATAGACTTATCTCACACTCGACAAAACGTTTCACTCATTAACTAGGGTGACGTAGCGATCCAAGTTTAGTCGTTGCCTGCAATTCTGAAAGATGCCACTTTTTTTTCATGTGTGTTTAATGACCACATACTTTTGCTTCTTGCACGCTGCTATTTCTCTTCTAACCTGGGGTTTACATAAGGTTTTTTTTTTCATTTAGCCTCTCCCGCAGGCCTAGCACGGGCCATGGACAAAATGTCTTTCCACCGTTTTTATCCCGCGAGAAAAAGACAAACGTATCCATAGCCATTCTAGCTTTGTCGCGTCTAGGCGTGGATAAAAACGGTGGAAAGACAATTTATCTACAGCCCATGCTTGGCCTGCAGTAGTTGACAAAATGTTTTGGAATACTTATAATTTTTCGCGATTTCAGAGTTGCATCCATCGTAAAACTTGTTCATAATAATGAATTTAATTAATTATAGGGTTTGTTTTATTCCGAGAATCACACTGTATACCAACTCTTGCACACACTGCGGTTACCTACCGCACTACCTTCTGGTACACCAAGATGATGGCTGTAATTAAACTTCCTTAATGCTATTGAACACGTGTGATGTACAATTATCGATAATTGTTATTTCGATAACTGGTTATTGTGGTGGTGACCACGCTTTAAACCGTCAAGACAGAAAACCGAGACTAGACTTTATGAAGTTGGACTAATCTATTATCACAGTTTGGAGATATCTATAGACAGATGTATTCAGTAACTCTTCGTTCATTTTTTTTAATAATAAACACCGGCCAAGTACTAGTCGAGAGCGCGCTAAAGATCCCAAAGATTTGACCTAAACCAACAAACATACAAACATTGCATGATAAATAAAAGCTTGTAAAATACATTGTTTGGGTGTGGAACCCTTAGTGCGCGAATCCGACTCGCTTATTTGTAAATTTATTTAAATTATTCGATATAGTTGTGTTAATCGAGATTCTCAATAAACTCAAACTACTCGAAATAAGGCCCACTATTAAAATTAAACCTATGGTGCCTGTAATTCTAATCAGCTAAGCATCTGGCTATTCCACCAAGCGAAAGCTAAGACCCACCATTAAAATTTATTGTCCTGCTAGTAGTAACCAGAGCGCATCCATCTAAAGATTTATGCTGTTTTCACTGAACACTCAAACTGTTGAGACTCTCTCTTGACCTATAACGACCATTTATTAATGGAAGGAATGAAATATTACCAACTAGACTTTCTAGCTCCTTAATCCTATGTTCGTGAATCTCTACAGCTATAAGGAAGCTCCTTAAAGTTAATTGGACATCGGTTAATTGCATAACTTTTTCGCACTGTAGAGCTGGTATATTTTATCGTGTCTAGCATGTGTATCCACAACCCTTATCGTTTTATTTCTTTAAATATATGATATACTAGCTGAATCCCGCAGTGCTACCCGCAATTTTCCAATTTCCCGCATTTTCTGGGAGAATAAAGATTTTGCACTTTAATTTAAAAAATTCTTTAGATTCAGATATAATACAGAAATAGTTCAGAAAAAATCTTTCTTAAAAAAAAAATATTACTTGTTAATTTATAGTTTGCATGCTAGCATTAAGTTTAAATATTATTTGTTCAATATTTTATTAATTATCAATTTATAATCACCCACAATGATGTTATTATAATGCAGACATACATAGTTTTAGAATGTGATACAGATCGATTAAATGTAAATTCAATATTATTTTAAAATTATTGCATTCTGTTTTGTATGTTATTGAATAAATTAAATGAAATAAGTACCCTATGTCCGTCCATATGATGTACACTATCATCCTGCCAATGGACATAGGTTATCTAGCATAGATTTAAGAATCATAAAAGTAACTTGATTTTCCAAAAGACAGTCTAGTAAAAAAATTGTGGCCCTTTTCAGAAAAAAAATATACAAGATCAACCTAGCGCTCGGTCATTAACATGCCATATAAAATCTCTGATCTTGAAAATTACTTGTTAACACAATAAAACGTTAATTTTACACGTTCGAACATTGTTGCTAATGGATACGATACGACGTAAACGGTGAGTTCATATCGACATTTAAGTTCCTTGTGAATATTTTACAAGCTATAATAATGCACTGAAGTACTTTTATTACTCACTAGGGTCACAAGAATACTGAATCAATTCATTATAACTTCATCGTCGTAAACGATCGAATTGTTTATATTTATTACCGTCATAAGGAATCGAAATTGCATGAATTTTTCATTATTATTGATAAGAAATCAACATTTTGGAAACATTGTTGCAAATTGCAGGGTTTAAACTTACTACGCTCTTTAAGCCTCAGGATTAGAATAACTTGGCTTACAAAGTTTACAGAGTCACCGTTGCAGGGCAGGGAATGAGACTTTCAAATACAAAGTTTCAACCAGTTACGCACGATGCAAAACGCATAGAAAACGAAAAGACCGAAAACATTTTTTTATACAAAACTGCCATACGAGTAACAGATACAAAAATATATTTCCATATACTTACAGAGACGCAGATTTATAGGTAAATGACGTGTATAATGACAAAAAAGAATATAGGTACTATAATCGGTTCCCATAGCATAGAAGTTGTGGAAGTGATAGATCGAATCGGTATCAGTTTTGTAAATTATTACTATCTAGCTTGGTGAGCTTTGCCCCTGGTACTTGGACTTCCGGAAGCTGGGCTCAACCAATTGTTAGTGCGTACTTCCTAGTTGTTCCTTCATGTTATCATTCGGGCTTTACTTTCACTTCTGCGTACAAAGTCGGAACTTTGGTGAAACTGTTATACGTGAACTTTTCAGGCTCGTTCACCTATTGGATCCTTATTTCAATGTCATGTTTAGATAAGAATACCTGTCTTTACTTCTGCAGCCTTGGTTGGAGTACTTAACAACAAGTCATAATTATAAACCATTAATGATGTTCTGGCTAATGATAAAACCGGCGTGGCAAATTGGAGAATCTAAAATAGGTGACAGGAATAAGAAGGCGTAAATAAACAAATTAAAATTGTTTAATTCAGACAATCTTGACCCATAGAAATACGTACTAATTAATCTAAAAATTTGAAATAAATGCACATTGTATAATGTATAGGGTGATAGACTACACAAGAAGAGATACAGTGCATATAAGCAAATTATTTGTTTTTATCCATGTGAACAGAGAACCAATGCTTAAACATTGGACTCATTGTATCACCAGAGACAGCTCCTAGGATTCTGTTGCCGGAACGAAGAAAGCGATGCCAGAAGGAAGACACTCTTGATCTTATTATGGCAAATCTTCAGCAGGACGAAATAAAAATAAGGGAGGTATAAATGTCATGTCTTCCTTCCTTGTCATCTTAATATATTCAAGCTCTAAGTACCTAAATCAGATTTATGCGACGATTTCCATTTTCTCCCACTTAGCCAGTCATATTTGTTCACATTTCGCCACAGACAGCGCGACTGATATCTACAGTTGTCAATAAACACGTATTAGCTTTTATGGGAAATCTTGTTACCCGATGGAGATTGATCGAACCTCCTCAATCTGTCGTAAGACTTTATAAATCGATATTGGCCATATCCAGTAATCGATTCTACTGCTATCAATCTATTTTGATGCATTGCGTTCGATGTAGTTATTGCTGTCGTGCCTAGCTACAATATTGTAATTCACGGAGAAAAGTATTAAATATATATATTTTTTACAATGGGTTATCTTAGTAAATTGTTTGTATTTTTGTTATTCTACTCGCTCATGTTCAGATTTTACTCAGATTAGTACACAGAGCACAGTCCCAAAGATAAGACCAAACTACTTGTTGATATTCACCAAAAACCAAGTTTAATTTTATTGGAATCCTTGGGAGCGTTTTCAAGATTACTATATTTAATTCAAATGTATATTGTTTGAATGGCTTGTTTTTATTTTATTTAGGTTATGATTAGTTATAGTTTAATTAGTTTGTTTGTACATAATATGATATTTTTTATTAAGAGTAATACTAAAATAATACGATCTATGTTAATGGCCATATGATATTTTGTTGCACAATCTATGTCAATTTTACAATCTTGACTTAACAAAGCTTCTCATTGTTAATTACGAGTGTTTGCCGATTCTTGTTTATTGCAGCACTATAAAAATTACTTCTTTGTTCTTCTGATATTACGTAATTTCTTTAACAACTTCATCTTTAGTGTGTCGTTGACCGTTGTTCTAATTATTTGTCGTCCCAGTTTCAACCAGTTTCTCGTGATTTACTATGACTTAGATTTCCCCTGCGGGCACGAATCTAATAGATTTCTTCATTACTATGTCGGATGTCGATATGTATTACAGACTCTTCGATAAAAAGATTAAATCGATTGTCCCCTTTGGCTGATTGTGTCGCTGTAAAAACTAATTATCTAACGGTTTTATTTTGGTGCATTTTGTATTCTACATATTAAAAAAAACTGTCACTAAATTCCGTAAATTATTTAATTTGGGATGTGTGATAGATATATAGATATAAATTCTTTATTGTGCACACCAGAAACAAAAATTAGATACATAAAAAAAAAACAATCAAAACCATAATGCTATTGTAACCATATTGTACCATTAAAAACCTGAAGTATCCACAATGTATCGATAATAATTATCTTAGGCTTTATAAAACAGTCAAACGTTTACTTATTAATTTATCTATCTTATCGAATAACGGTTGTGCTTTCGATTAGCTCTAGACGAAACTCGAAATTAAAGTAGCGGTATCGATTAGATGCATCTATCGCTCGGTTTAATCGATATCTCAGGAACTTGATATTCTACGATTCAGTAAGTTCAGTTAGATTCGTATCTGTTAATTGACATCGTTTGGTGGTTGTTTACGATTGGAGTTACTGTTATGTCATTTAAACAAATTGGTCACTTATAAGAGCTACCGGAATGGTGTCTTTTTCACGAGTTGCTACTTTAAGTCATGTAATATTATATTATGCAGGGCATTCAATTAAAATTTTGATGTTTGTCGTTTATATGACTATGACTTACTGATGAATAGTGAATTTCTCGTTAGTATAATATGAGTTTTTAAACTAAGTGCACGAATTTTTCATTCATCGACATTATTTATGTCTCCATAACACTCATATTTATGATAATTAAATTGACAAAAACATATCTATTACCCCAAAATGTTAGACCACTGGCTTAAAACTTTGGTCCCAACCAAATAATATACTTGGAATATTTTATTTATTTGTTGTGGAAAACGAACAGATTTTCACACTAAAAATATATAATAGAAAAACCATAGGAAACCAATTACAGGTTCTCACGAATATACATTATACATTTATTCAATAAGAAGATATACACGTAAAAACACTATAGCTAATATTATATTGTGGTAGTAATCATGTTGTGGTAGAAGTGACTGAAGTTACAAATGATGGAAAATGTATAGATAAAAATTACAAGCAATATTCAAAAGTTCTACCATGGCTATCATGGTTCTACTAATACGAGTTAAACTATTACTACGAACAGTACGAACCCTTAGAATTTTATTGATAATTTTTATTTTGTCTCTAGTCTAGACCTCCTATGAGCATTAATAAGCAGGTCAGCCAAAATGTGTGGAACATTAATAATTATTATCATGAAAGTGCACGTCAGTCATGCTTATGAGCGTGAAGTTTCGCTGCTACGCCTATCCATTCAATCCGTTGTCATGTCACCCTTCATTGGATGTGGGATCTATTTGGCAGATCGTAATTATTGTTGTTATATTTTGTAGTGATTCTTACATAAATTAATAAGATTGCGTTGCTTTAATAATAGTCCGCTTCAAAATGTTGCAATTAATTTGCGGTTGCGAATGTAAGTCCCCGTTGGCTAACAACTAAATTCGTTAAATTCGTTTTGACGTATAAGCGCTTTTCTTCAATCTTAACTAAAGTAAAAAAAAGCATTTTCGGGGTCTTGAGAGGACTCCTAATATTCTCTGTTTAAGGTTTTGAGTTCATAACGAAATCTCATGCAGGGAGGGAAGTTCTCAATTCGATCCATATTTCTTTTATCATTATGTTTTTTTTTTTAGTATGTAAATCGACTACTCCGGCCTTTGTGAACCGATTCAAATATTTCTTATCATCTCACAAAACGTTTAATAACTTAAGTTTAGTATTAAGATCATATTTTTTTTTTAAATCAAAATGGGAATAATACTACTTCAATTAAGCCATACAATTTCAGACGCTTATAATTTCACCAAGAAGTTTCTGCATAATATGAAAACTTTTCTGCAAAATGTGATAATGTGAATAATGTGTTCTATTTTCGATGGAGGCTCCGATGCTACCGAGATTTTAGAATCAAGACAGAAAAGTAAGAACAGGGTACAGGCTTTTTAAAAACAGGACACGTGGATCTGCACGTCGTCGTGTTAACATCAAGTACCGGTAATGTGTGCTCCGCTTAATGTTCTGTAATTACTGATGTTTATCAAGGTACAGGTGAGCGGGAAAACGTTAACTTTTTGGAACAAACTCGGATATTTTTTTGTAGCGTAAGTGTCTTTATTAACTAAACAAAATACAAGCTAACACTACACATACAGTTAGACTGTCCATAGACCGTTGAAGGTCTAAAGACAATCCAAATACACAAACCCACTATCAGTTGACAGCTTACCCATCATGCTGGCGGAATGACCACGCTGAATGGTCATGTTTATTTGAGCCAGAAACACGGCAGATTTTTTAAAATGAGGTGAAATCATTATTAGTTTGATTAGGTACTATTATTTCAACTGAGATTATTGTTGTACTGATCTTTTACCTATTTGATATAATATTAATAATATATTTATATAATTAATATTATATTTCACACGAATCTTCATAAAATCTTATTAAACCCGATACACCATGAATATTTCTAAGAATTACAGTCACGTCACATTTTAAGTATTCGCTATGATTTTACTTGGTTTTCGTAAAAAAAAATATGACGGAACTCGAATCTCTTCCTACTAATATTATAAACGCGAAAGTTTGTATGTATAGATGTATGGATGTTTGTTCCTCTTTCACGCTGCAACGGAACAACTGATCGACCTGATTTTTGCATGGGTGTAGTTCAAGAGCCAGAGAGTGACATAGGCTACTTTTCATCATCATCATCATCACCATTTTTCATCCCTACGCGGGTGGAACCGCGGGCGCAGCTTGTCTTACATAATTTTGTGTGCTAAACACTTTTATTGAAGAATGTACCATCCGCTGGTTCCGATATTCGCACATTACCTCTCGTAACGATTCGTAACAAAACTCCGTTACGTAACAAACAAGGATCGTTATTGAGTATTATTACGGGCTACAAAGGTTGTAAGGATAATTCATACTAATTATACTTTACAGCAATTTTAAATTGTTTGTTCTGTTCAAGAGGTCACAAGATGCGTTTATCAATTTGTTATGCTTTTACTTTGGAAATTTAAACAAAGCATTATTGTGCTATAAAATATGGCTATAATCGGACAGCGTACAACTATAACTCCTATATTATGCGAGTTTTATGATTGCGTTGTTCATTTACCATATGCCACTTCTTATTTTATATCGGCGGAGAGATTAAAATGTACCAAAACAAATTGTTACCTACAGCATCCTCTGTTAATTCGGTGTATGTATTTAGTCACTAAGTTATATTGAACTTATAAACTTTTTATTACTTTTATTTACTAAATATTAAGGTTAGGGAGTAGAATATATTATAGTTTTTTTTTATTTTTTTTTATTTTAAGATTCCAATGAATTTATTTCTATTTTAATCGACTTATAAAATGACTTATAAAACAGAAAATTAACGAAAAATAAATTAATAACTAAAAACTAAAACTTAAATCTAAACAAACTACAAATTAAAATTAAAATATGTTTTATTTAGGTACTGTTATGTACTTAGGTTTAAATTGGACTACTCATTGCGTCTTCTTCTTCACATTAATTTAAAACAATCAGAAGAGATCGTATACTAATTAACACTAGGGCTGCCAAAAATGCACAGAACAAATTAAATTCAGTATGATTCGTTCTTCTGTTCGTTTTTCTTCTTCTCCTTTATCTTCACTTTCACATGTGCATGAAAACAGTAACAACGCCCTGTAATAAAAAACCTTGACAAAAATCTACGAACAGCTTGTTCCAGCTAAGAACGCTAGACTTGTTACTGCATAAAATATCACAAACTCGAGCCAGATTTCCATATCGTTAGCGAAACGTGTGCGTTCGCATTTTTGCCCCGCATTTAGCGTCCTCAAGTACCCCGGACACTATCGGTATGTACCATCTAGCTAACAATGCGTGCAGTGCATTTACAAGGGCCTATAGCGCATTACAATAGTGCAAAATGCCCTTGTTAAGGTCGACGTTGTCGTGCCCTGTCCATTGTAGGTGCGATCTTAGATTTATTTGGTTAGAGATCGCATTCCGCACATTTTGCAAACTTCAGAACTTCATGCTTGTTTTAGAACTTCTAGAATTTAGATTTTTAGAAACTGATCTACCAATTATTTTTACAGAGTATTTTTATTTATTAATTAATAGGCTTTCGTTTTACCGCCAACTTGACGATGGAGCACGCTTGCCTAGAAGAAACTGATTCACTCGGGATTTGAAGACACCCAGATTGTAACTATCAGGGATCACCCATTCAGGCAGTGCATTCTAGCAGTTCGCACAATAAAAGTGGATCCAAAAGGACTTGGTACGGCTTTTCAGAATATCAGCCATATAAAATAACTTACACGTCAACTAGAGCTGGTTCGATAGTTAATTATCTTTTTAAGTTTTAATAAATGTGAGCTTAACTAAATCCAGAGTAAGTGCGGCAGGGATTGATTTATTGGTGCTGTGTCACCAATACCCGAGCTTTCTACCCGTTGCATCTATGTCACTGAGCTCTAAAAATTCCGTTCTCAGCTAAACCGATAGCAATCTTACCTATAAGGAAACTTGAAACATGATATCACGATTGGAAAAAGTTAACGCATTTTTATCTGATTTCTGCAATATCTGGCGCGATCAGTACAACAAATTAACTAACTAGTAATGGTATGCAAATAACCATTCTCGTGGTATCGATTTCACGATTCCTATGACCGTCAGGGTCAGCGGCGCTCAAGGAAGAAAGTCTATTGGAAACCGTGACGTGCTTCATGCTGGAGCTATTTGTTTGCGTCACATTGAGGTAGCTCAGCTCGCATCCGACCAGATATCCTGATCTGCAATGTTAATACACTAAACTACAACATATGGACCATAGTTACCTGGCCGTTTCAACATCAGTGTTGTGTTTATTGGGCTAATTTGCAGCAGATAGTGGGAATGATGGATGATTTGACGCGGTGCTATGCTGGTTCAGGCCCCGGTCGAAGGTTAAACGCCCACTTAGAGCACGATCCCTTGTATTGATTCAAGAATCGATCACGATATTGATCTATGAAGCATATACCTACATTACATAATGGTTAAAACTAAGTCGATGCTACAACAATTTGATATTGCTTACATTGCCCATGACATGTCTACATTTACATATGAGAAACTGTAATTTTCTTCAGACCTGCATTATCTAATGACGGTCGAACGTATGCAAAAACTGCGTTTACCGCTCGTTATAAGAGGAAGTTACCGTCTAACAGACCTTTGAAAGCTGTTATATAATTTCCTTAGAGGTTTAGAGTAGGCGTCCAGATTTTACGATCGCTTTTAATGTCATGATGGTCATTATTTGATGACTTCTAGTATGAAAATTAATGTCGTTTACCACTACTATCTTTGTTGGAAATAAGATAAGTAACAGTTAATTCGCTAAATGTATCTGTTACATAAGTTTTTAATTAGAGGAAGTATTAAAACTTTAGTACTTACTGATTTACGTTTAAGATTTGTTTTCTTCCGTTCCCCTTCCCATTTTGGCGTGGTAATAAATTTGGCGTTCTTTATAAAGGCTTTTAGGTTCCTTTCTCTTAGCGCATCGGTGTTTTAAAAGGGATCGTATCTCATTGACCTGTGGCTTTCGATTTTTCCGCCACGTTTCTTTCCAACGGTGCGTTGCTCCAATTTTAGGCAAGGACAAAATTTCAAGCAATTAATTTACTGTAACTAGAGTTATTGATAACATATGAGATCATTAGTCATTGATATCTACATGCTTCGGCAGGAATATCAGAAAAAGTGTTACCATGGATTATCCAATGCTAGGTTTGTCAAGAGATGGCGCTAAGTCGTTGTCACTTGCTCTATGAGTTTTTTATGCTAAGTATCACTTTTTTCACTTTGATTTATCTTCTTCCATACATTTTGTCGAGTATCAACGACCGTTTTCTATGGAACACCTGTTTTTTTTCGCGATTTCAGTGTTGGTCCCATAGTGTAAGTTGTTAGATAGATAATAACTCTTTATTGTTCACATCAGAAATTACATACATAAGACAAAAACAACGTAAAACTAGTGAAACAATTGGTGACCTTATCGCTATAAGCGATCTCTTTCAAGCAACCTTAAGGTATCCTTTTAGGTTGTTCATAATGATGAGTACAATGATCCCCCTTCGACTAAGTGCAAGGAATATACGTACTTCAAAGCTCGTGATATAATTAAAGCGATAAATAACGATATTATGTCACTGTGCTGCCGACTGTAACGTATGTACATGTACTTATAGCCGATAGATATTGAAATACGAGATATGAATTGTATTTAAATTAACCAACTGTTCCTGTTGTTAATACAGTAGCTAATGTAGCTATTTAGTGGCGTAGTTTAAATAAGATTAGTTGATTAAAATGCACGCAGCTGATAGGTTAGACAATAAGCTTGTTTTACGAGGTAACAGGTGGATATTTAATCTTATAATATCTATCATCATACTAATATTATAAATGCGAATGTGTTTGTTTGTTCCAATTACGCGCAGCTACAGACGTGTATCTACGTTATTTTTGGCATAAAAAAGGTTAAAGGGTATTTTTTGGCGCCAACGTGAAAAAAACATATCACTGTATTGTGTCTTATGTATTTTTGAGTGTTAATGGGTAATAATGGTGGATAGGTAATTATTTATTTAGTGTGTGTGGACACGTTCGAGTGTGGTTAAAAGTGATATAAGGCAGTGAAACATGTATAGTGGTGAATTGTTTCCAAAGCTCATAGAAGCCTCTTGTAAAGTATCCACCACTTTACTAGGACATGACTTTGACTTGACCGTGAATTATAATTATGCTTGACTCTGACTGTGATAGACTTGTTTGATGACATTTCATTTCTTGATAGTTGATAATATTTGAATACTTGACACTGGCAAATGTACAAGAGCGCGACGCCAAAATCTTTACAGAAAAAAGAAATATGTTTATATGTATTATGTATATTAAATATGTAATATGTTTATCCTGAAACTGTATGACTCCTGAACATAGGCTAAGTATACCTCCTGAAGGATAGTAAAGGTACGGACAGACGTGCTCATTACTAGCACAAAAGCATGCTTTTATTGAGCAAGTGCTCATTAGTAGCACGTGTGTAATGTAATGAGCATGCTTATTTAGAGCGTGCTCAAAAATCAAACGACGTTTGATTTTCGAGCATGCTACCTGAGGCGCGGGTAGGGGGGGCGTGATCCGAGCACGTCTGAATATGTTTGCTATTGTTTTGAGCATGCCTATTTAGTAGTATGCTTTAAAACAAGCATGCTTATTTCTGGCAAATGTGAACAGTTTGCAGAGCATGCTAATTTTAAGCAAGCTTATTAGCATGCTTTTTTTGAGCACGTCTGTCAGTACCTTAATAGATCGTTGTCTGACGGTATGTCCACGTGGTACCGCGGGAAAAGATGATAACGTTTATTGGGTGTACAAAGCGAAAAAGTTTTATATCCCACGAACGCAGAAGCTAGTTCTCTAACGTACTGTTTTCTGTATCTTAATTTCGCCTATTTGCAACAATGTAGCTAAATATAAGGGCCACCCTGAGTGCACTATCAGAGTTCACTTTTATCAGCTTCCGCATGCAAATGATTGCAAATGGTGCTTTCGTCAGCTCGCTAAGGCGTTAGGTGGGCGCTATCTTTGCGGGATGTAAGATTGTAAGCTTGGTACCTAATGAAAAATATGCAGATGTGATAATGGTAGCATAATAAAAAAAAACACAATGATAAATAAATAATAATTAAGAAATATATGGGACGTTTTTGCACACACGGTCATCTGACCCCCTACAAAGCAAAGCTTGTTAACAGCAAAAAATTATGTTTTTGTATTTTATGTAGTGGTAAGGAATCCTTAGTGCACGAGCCTGACTCTCACTTGGCCGGTTTAAAAGGGTTACTTGTCGTAGTTTTGCAATTTTTTCAAACTGCTTTTCAGAGTAATGATATAGTTTTTCATAGATTCTGTTTCTTACACACATCCTAAAACTCGACATTACTTAACTTAATATTAATCTTTTTATTGTAAATCTAATAAAATTGACAAACCTTTGTTTACTTGGACTATCATGAAAATCTAACCTAAATGGTGTAATTTCTTCGAGAAAGTTTATCTCGTTGATCAGAACCTGAAACCAGCGTTTGCTTCCATCCTTATCGATTTACAAAGTTGTATAGAACAGAACAGAACAGAGCACAATGCCTGTTTCTATTTTCTATCTTGTCCGTACGTAACTCAAAATGTTACGTGCTTGCTTCACGTCGGAAATCTTGCTTCGAAATGCACAAGTTCGGTTTATCGAGGATCGCGGCTAGTTTTTCTTATCTTACGCCGTCTCAAGTGATGGGCTGTGGTTTATGTTGTGAGCAAAGCGTTGGGAGTTTTTGATGTCGCTTTTTTGTAAGATTTGTTTTAGACTATGCTTTTAATCATGCACTAGAGGTGCAATAATACTAGTTGAAAAAAAAACCCTGTTCCCGACTTCAAAATCTGTGTAAAAATATTATTTTGTTTTTTGTAATGGCATGTTTTTTGATTTTTTTTTATACCATAGGTGGCCATCTAGCAGACGGGCTGCCTGATGGTAAGCAGTCACCGTCGCCTTCCATAGGCGTAACATACTTGTAACACCAGAGGCATCACAAATACGTTGCCGACCCTTTAGAATTCGATTAACTCGCCTTTTGAAGAACCCCATGTTCTAGCTTCTCGGAAAAACCCTAAAAGGAAGTCCGTTTTTTAAAAGATAATTTATTGACAATAAAATTTTGTTAATAATTAAGTCTACTGAAAACTTAAATTACTAATTCACGACTATTCTACTCGTGTTGCGACTCTGTGGTTAAAGGTCGTAATTTCTTTATAGTAATTTTATTGTATCTGTTTTCGTTGGTCGTTTCTTTGCTACCTGAACAATTACCTACCTGAAATTAATTTTTGAGTTAGAAAACCGGTTTTCGTTAAAAAAATATTATTGTAACAGTTCAAATATTGTGAATAAAAATCTAGTCATCAAAATACAACCCTTGCGCTGTCGCACCATACCGTATTCCATCTCGCGTCTTACACTGTACTTGAGGGAAGCTGACCCTATCTGCAAAGTTCCCTTTCCTTGCCCTTGATGGCAATCTTCGCTAAGTGAATGTATTTGCAGTGAAACTTTTGAAAGTTGGTGCTTATAATCATGATATGAGCAGTGAAATTAACTGCTCTTTATTCCGTCATACTTTCAAATCAAAAATCAAATCTTACTGAAAATCTATGACACTTATCAATGTCTCATTTACTCTTGTGTTTTCTCTTCTTCTCTTCTCTATCTCTTCTCTTCTCTACATAGTATAAATTGAAGTCGCTTTCCGCGTCTGTCTGTATGTCTGTATGGCCGCTAACTCCTCCTAAACCACGCAACGGATTTTGATGCGGTTTTCACCATCAGTTAGATACATCTCCAAGGAAGGTTTATATATATAACTAGCGCCCCGGATTCGCACGTAAAGCCGGGCGGGCGGGTCGCTAGTATTTTTATTAAAAAAACGGCTAACAAACAAGCTTGCGGTCCACCTAATGGTAAGCAGATATCGCCGCCTATGGACACTAACGCTATTGACGGTACTTTGCCAGGCCGGAGAAGTATAGTTGTTGACACCCTTTTTGAAGCGCTTCATGTTGAAGCCCTGCAGGAAGACTTTTGGGGAAGGACATTCCACACCTTTCAGTTATATGTAATGGACTGAAAGGTGTAGAAGACCTTCGGAAGAAATGAGCAGAAAAATCGATGTGGGATTTCTAGCTTTGCAAGATGTTGGGGTGACCTTTTTAACGGTGTCGGCATGTGCGGTAGTGGAAGTCTGACGCAGAAACTAGATCAGAGCCTTCCCCGAAAAAGAATTAGATTTAGAGGAAACCCACATCTCTTCGGAGGCTAAGTGCGTCCAGCTTGTTGTGTTAGCAAGACGTGTTGGCTTGTTTTCATACTAGCTTATTTAAAAAAAACTATCAGAGCACATGGTTTATGCGATACGACTAAAATGCTGGTGTTTATCTGGCTCCAGCATTTGGATTATCTGTAGGCCTTCAACGGTCTATGGGAAGTCTAATTGTTTTATTTTTTTGTAAAATAAGCTTAGTAGATTAGGTATTTTAAATTTGTTTGTAAAAGCACCTATTTCTGTGTACAATATTTGTATTATATATTATTTATATATTTACATAATATTTAATATTTTTTATTTATATATTATTTATTTATTTATTCTAAAAATCAATTCCTAATTCAACTAGGCACACCTATTATACAGTTTGTAGTCAGAACATTTTGTCATGAAACATTCTGACAAAGGAACATAATATCCATGGCATTTTGTACATTTTGACATCGTGCTATCTGAGGTTTTGAGCTATCTGAACACACTATGACATGTCATCTGGACGGTTTGTACCCGGAATTCCTAATTATCATATAGGTCTGCGTTCGTATCGAGCGACCCAAATCGATCGATCTATCTTTCTCCAAGATGCCGAGCATGTCTACCGTGAATAAATATAATTTAAATAGATAAGCTTCATGCAAATTGGTTATGTAAACATGCTGCAGGCCATCATTTATCTCGGCTACCAGCTACCTGTCACACATGCGGTATTGAACGCGTAAGGCTTGTCAGTGCGTCAGTTTTGAATGGACAGGGATACTTGGATAGACTTTCAGACTTTATCTTACTATTGCTATTTATGGGGCAGTTGGTATGCACTCAACTTTTTTCCTGCTTTTATTATTTTCTTGTTTACATTGTAACGTTAAACTCCCAACTAACTCGATGCATATTTTTGCAACCTATGAATATAGATAACAATATTTATTTTCATCATCATCATCATCAGCCAGAAGACGCCCACTACTGAACATAGGCCTCCCCCTTTAACCTCCACACTGAACGACAGCCTGCCTTTTGCATTTACTGGATGCCCGCGACTCTCACAATGTCGTCGGTCCATCGAGAGAGGCCTCCCTACGCTGCGTCTTCCGGTTCGCGGTCGCCACTCCAGAACCTTTCTTCCCCATCGGTTATAGGTTCTTCGAGCGATGTGGCCTGTCTTGTCCATGTTCATTTTAAGACCCACCTGTTGGGAAAGGCTACTGAGGTCGCTGAGCATCGTATTGAGGTCCTCCAGCGATTCTGCCATGATGACTATATCATCGGCAAAACGAAGGTGAGTGATGTATTCGCCATTGATGTTGATGCCTAATCCGTTCCAGTCCAAGAGCTTTGAAAACGTCCTCCAAGGCGTTCGTGAACAGTTTCGGAGAGATAACATCTCCCTGTCTCACGCCTTTCTGCAGTTGGATTGGTATAGATATTTATTTCATAAAACAGTAATTATCTGATACATATTGATTTTTATCTGAAACATTTTAGTAGCCAGAACCAAAACAGAGAAAAACATTTGTAATCGGCATTTTTGACATTTGTTTTTTTTTCGTAAAAAATTAATTACTTAAGGAATTAAAATCACAGATTAAAATAATTTAAAATACACGCGATAAAACCCGTTAAACTGTTCAATGTGTAATAATCGCGAAATACGCTTATTTTATCGAAAGTCTCATTATCTCAGCAGCAAATTTTAATGAGATATTGCCAAAAGATTAAATAGTGGAAAGCAAGCTCCGAAAACGACAGGCAATTTGTGAGAAAATTTATGAGTCACCCCATATTTCCTTTAAAATTACTTCCTACCAATACCTTCCTAAATCTGCCAGCTCGGCAGTTAGTTTCCTAGTCGTCGGTAATTCTTGCTCACACTGTGGGTGGCCAAGGAAGTATCATATGGACACCCACGACCTTTCATCGTCGGTGATTCATAGCTGTACTCCAACTGTATTAACTAAGAACTTTTCAAGCATAAGCTAGGAATTAGCATGCTTGGTTTCGAGCTAGTATGCTACTATTTCTAAAACTGTGCATCTATTTATTTTTTATTGTAAATAGGCTTGAGCTTGGCCGCTAACTCGCCTGATGTTAAGCGTCGATGCGATCTACGATGGAACATGCTTGCCTAGAAGAAACCGATTCATTCTTGACTTGAAGACACCCAGCTATTTATAGTTATGCTCCTTTTTGTCACAAATATCAACTCCAATACTTCCTACTACTACTTAGTTCTAGCGCTCTATTCCTATCAAATCAACATGCAACCTAAATGACTAGGTATCATCTACATTTTCAAACTTCTTGGAATAACATAAAGAAACCATGATCTTATGTATCATGAACCATGACTATTTAGCCACATCCGTATGGCGTTTATTTCTAGTAAAAAATCTGTATATATATCCCTATTCCTATCAAATCAACATGCAACCTAAATGACTAGGTATCATCTACATTTTCAAACTTCTTGGAATAACATAAAGAAACCATGATCTTATGTATCATGAACCATGACTATTTAGCCACATCCGTATGGCGTTTATTTCTAGTAAAAAATCTGTATATATATCCCTATTCCTATCAAATCAACATGCAACCTAAATGACTAGGTATCATCTACATTTTCAAACTTCTTGGAATAACATAAAGAAACCATGATCTTATGTATGAAACCATGACTATTTAGCCACATCCTTATGGCGTTTATTTCTAGTAAAAAATCTGTATATATATCCCTATTCAAGTCAGCATGCGTGTATTGCATAACATCATTACTCTCTACTGCCACCATAACTAAGGGCCTGTCTTCGCCCATTAGCCATCTTAGCATCTAGAGGCTTTGTCTGTCAGATTTATTACTTCGCTCGCGTGCTGCTATTTTCTTATGCTCACGCGAAGTTGTTCATGGAGGTAAATTGTGCGGGCGCTATGGAATAATTGGCTTCGATGCTTCTGTTAATTAATTTTGTGTGTTCACGTATTCGAGGGGTCGTAGACCCTTTGACTTTTGTTCCATGAGGTTATGGCATGAAAATGTACTAACACAAGGGTATAATTGTATCGGAATATGTATATTATCTACTTAAGGATACTGATAATAAGATTTTTCTGACTATTCAATTTATTGTGTAATATATGAGCTTTTGAGCTTTTGAGAAATGGCATTGGAAAAATTATTATTACCTGCACATATTATTTATGTATATTATGATACCTAAGCATAATTTTAGCTAGTATTTGTTTTATGTGCTACATAAGTATAATTGTGCTTAATTTTGTTAATTACCTTTTTTATTAACTTATCAAGCTTAGCATTTAACACACATCATCAGCCATTAAACGTCCACTGCTGAACAAGGCCTCCCTCTTAGAGAGGGGTGTTGCCATAATCCCCACGCTTGGCAGGCGGCTTGGGGATCGCAGTACGTTCACCGTGTACTAACAGGACGCTGCTGGCCATCCTCCGGTGGTTCTGGTCGCAGTTTTAGGACATACCCGGGTCAAAGCTTTTTAGCGCTTGTTTGCAATACATATACTTACCTAGTGATATACGTTGTGATAAGTAGTGATTTTCCATGACAATGTTACTTTTCTTTTTTCTATCGGACCGCCAGGGCGGGCACAAAAAATTGACATCGTTTTATGGTTGATATTCCGAAAACCCGTACGAAGCGCTATGATTCCACATTTATTGTGCGAACTGCTAGTCTGTGGAATTCGCTGCCTGAATGGGTTTTCCCCGTCAGTTACAATCTGGGCGTCTTAAAGTCGAGAGTGAATCGGGTTCTTCTAGGCAAGCGTGCTCCATCGTAGACCGCATCGTCGCTTAACATCAGGCGAGATGGCGGCCAAGCGCAAGCCTATCTACTATAAAAAAAAAACTTACTATCACAAAAAAAAAATGTTTATCTGTTTATAGACTTATTAATGTCTGTAATTTAAAATAACTATTTATAACTGAAATATATATGTTTGTGTAAAACTGCGGGTGAGGCAGGCGAGAAGAGCGGGTGTTCTTCAACCCTCACTTGATCTTGAAAAATCGCAGGGTTGTCATTACGACATGCAATACTACCTATTTTTACCTAAATAAAATAATACATGATAAGTCCCGATAAACATTTATAACAATAGAAAATAATACCTTTATTTAGAAGTGATATCAGATAGGTAGTAAAAAATGCCTTTTCCCACATTTTACATTATCTTCTCGACAATCATTAAGTGAGTAAAAAGAATAAAAAAGAGAAAATGAATCTGATAATCTCCAAGTTAGCCAGATAGTAGTTGCCTGATAGACACGTCATATCGTTAGGTGCGTGCTGCCCGGGGACATTTTTCACCGTCAACGATGGAAATTATAGGGTTTTGCTAGGTAATGCGCCAATAAATAGGCGATAAGTATCACTGGTAGCTTAGCACGCGCTTGAGACTTGTTCCAATTTAAAAGCTTCCAACAGTTATTTAAAGTGCATACGACAACATTATAGAGCTAAGAAGATTTTTTTAGGAACCTCCGCAACACACATGTTCATACAAAAAGAGAAAAATCATACGCACCCCTAAACATTATCTGATTTCGATTATATTTACATAATCGACACAATAAAAAGCTACGCTAGTAGATTTGTTTAAATCAAATTTTATAGCAGCTTCATAGTTGTAGGTACCTCAAATACCGGCGTTGTTGCGTTGAAACTATGATCCAGTACAGACGTCCTATTACAGAAATATATATTCAAGCAATTGACACCAAAAACAATAACGACAATAACGATTTAGAGTTTTATTTACTATTTAGTTTGTTTTTTGTTATTTGTTTTATTATTTCTGTAATGCAATTATATAGTCTAATTTAATCAATTAAGTAGCTATTATTGTAATTTTTCTCACTTTAAGTGAACATTTGTTATTTGACGTGTAAATTGACATTTTATCAATAAATTACTTATGACTTATGACTTAGTTTATAAGAGTTTTCTCTCCAAACACTTAGATTGTAATAATAATAAAGAAATAAAATAAATAAACCAAATAACACTTAAATATGTTATTACTATTAAAGAGCTGCTCCTTTCTATCGCATATTCAGGGATCATACTTACAAGTATCAGAGGAAAAAGTATTTTTTATTATGTACTAACTGTTACAGTTTCAATTCGACATAAACTCACAACAAATATGTTTTTTTTTTCACTACCTTTAATGTTTCACTGACCCTTTTTACATAGTGTCAAAGTTATCATAAATAAGCAATGTCATTGTTGTGTAATTTATATGGGTAGATACAAAAAAAATTGTGTCCCGCGTTCTGCTCGTGTTTTGTCCCACGCCAGTATTAAAGCCCAGTAGCGGTCCACTTTCACTGTCCGTTCTGGAAACACGAAATTCGACTAATAGTTTGAATTATTGCCATCTTGGTATGACTACAATTCTCTAGACCTGCATTATTAGTTCACGAGCTGTAGACTAGCGATCTTATTCAAAAACGTTTAATAGTCAATACTTAAGCCTGTTTTAGCTAAAATATGCTGTTTCATTTACATATGTGTGGTATTTCATGTAAGACATTGACATAGAGTACTTTTTAACATAGATTAGTTTATCGAACACTAGCTGCGCCCCGCGGTTTCACCCGCGAGTTAAAATTATCGTTAAGTTTTCTGAAATTTTCTGCGCCATTTTCTTTCTTTCCGTAAGAAACTCCTACAAAGTATTAGACACTAAAAAAAAATACGACTTCGTTAAGTGGTCCTCAAGTTATGGCGTGACCAAGGTAAATAGGGATAAATTTTTATATTTATATAGTTTTGTAAATAAAATTATAACAGGAAATAGTTTTAGGTCGTGAATTATGATCTCTCTGATCATCATCTTTATCATCTCATCATCATCACCTGTCTAGATGCGCTACATGATTTCAGCTGCATTATTTAAGATTTTGCGTAGTATTTTATAAGAAACTACGCAATAACCATAACATGATCATCTTTATCAAAGAGTATACAGGGTGTAAGGGGAACACTCTCGAAGCCAAAAGAAGGTAATTGTACTCATCATTATAAACAACTTTTACTATGGGACCAGCCCTGAAATCGCGAAAAAAAATCATCATACATTTTGTCGTGTCAATGACCGTTTTCTATAGAACAGCTGATATTTTTTTCGCGATTTCAGGGCTGGTCCCATAGTTAAAGTTGTTCATAATGATGAGTCCACCAATCCGCACTGGGCCAGCGTGGTGGATATGGCCCAACCACCCTTTCGGGGTAGGCTAAAACTCCAGCAGTGGACTGTTAAAAGGCTGACTATGATGATGATGATGATAATAATGATGAGTACAATTACCTTCTTTTGGCTCCGAGAGTGTTCCCCTTACACCCCGTATATTATAAAGCGCACATTAATTATTGTATTTGATGAATAATAAAAGCATCTTCTTAGGCCAATTCCATAGAATACCGAACATACTGCAACTGTAACTTAGGTTGTAAACGCCGTAAGAGTTTATGTGAAATGCAGTGAAAGGATATTGTCCATTGGGACTTGGTTCGAATCGTTATTAGCGTTTAAATTTAAGATTGGCAATGGTTATATTATTGTTAAAGTGGTCATTTTGTTTGCAATTCATGGAGTTATACAGCAATGGATAAAATGTCGTCATAATTTTCAGAATTGCAATGGTTGTTCTTGTAGAAAGTTAGTAACATGCAGCAAATATTAAGAGTCAATCTAACAGTAACTTAAAACATGCAATACTATGATATGATGAGTGTTATTATAAAGTTAATGATTTTTTAAAAGACAGGCTGAATCAAATTGTATAATTTAGAGTTTAATTTAGTTCATTTAATTTAGAGACCATGACTGACAACAAAAAAATTGTACACCTTAATAAGGTAGAATATTTGTAACACACATTATTATATACCATCATATATGACAATATTCTCACAAATAAATTGATTTTGATTTTGATTTGATTGATTTGATTTCTAATTTGGATATTTCCAATATTTAAGGAGGAAAACTTTAAAAAACATTGTATGTAATACTGAATATACTTGCATATCATTACATAATACGTTTGTAGAGACTGAATATATTTTCATTTCATATCTAATTATCGA
This sequence comes from Agriopis marginaria, assembly GCA_932305915.1. NCBI lineage: Eukaryota > Metazoa > Arthropoda > Insecta > Lepidoptera > Geometridae > Agriopis > Agriopis marginaria. Next base: position 3,947,104 of record OW029919.1, read on the forward strand.
CCTCATTTTCTCCTTTGTGAGGTAATGGATAAACCTAGTCTAAAAGACAGTAAAAAACATTTCTACATTATTTCCAACAACAGTCATCCGCATTTCTTTTCCTCTTACATTTCCCTTACAATGGCGTAGTTACCTTAAAAGCGTATATCCTTTACAGGTATTGAATTGAACATGTTGCGTTTTTTATGTAAGTACTCTTAATAAATAAAACTCGCATACCGGCTGCAATTTGCATTGGCCATTGTTTCAATGCAATTTCGATGTCTTATTGATTTTTTTATCATTCCACTGTCCGTTTTGCCTTTTCAATGGAACTCTATCTTCACTAGTCCTTACATTGCTAAGAACTAAAATCATAATAATATAATGTTTATGTTACGTTTATGTACCTATTTATTCATCAACAGTATGCTTACAGTTAAACCAAAGCGCAAATTATTTATATTTAATTTTAACCTGAAATAAATTTAATCAACCAATGGTTTATGTGAACGGTTTCTTCTCCCAATCAGTAGGTATTTATTGGTTGCCACATAAAACATTCCGGCGCTTTAACAATAATCTGTAATAAATATTTATTTAATTATCAGTCACATTGACTGAGAACATTGAAGTAAGAATTTGTAAGGAATGGTACACGTTGATGATTTTGACAAAAGTTTGTAAGTGTCCGAAAATATTTTTTTTTACTTTCGGGTCTAACCTGGTTTTTTGATAGGCATTGGGGGCCAAAGCCAACACCAAGATGCCCTGTTAAATGAATTTTATAATCTAACAAAATACAATTAAACTAAAAGATGAATATATCAAACATACAAACATGTACTACAAAACAAAAACGCCATTGAGATCACCACCGTAAAGCAGGGTTCCAAAACACTGGTAGAATTGCCCCGCTCTATAGCTATACTTAACTTTTGAGAAAAGTATGTGCCAGCTCTAGGATCCCCCGAGGCGAGGACCATTGTAGTCGAAATATCCGTGCAAAACTTTTTTGTGTCGGACGACCACGGACCCTGTTAAATACAAAATAAAATTATTGAAAGAAAAAAAAACAGCTTTTGAAGTGAAACTTCTTATGCGACTTGCAAACAAGGTTGCGTTAAACGTTTAACGCTACCTTGGAGGGAGAATAGAAAGAGACAGAGCGAGAGTTTTAGATGCCATCTATGAGGAAATGTTGAAACTTGTACATCCGTCTCATAGTTTATTAGTTCACTAATATTTGCATAGGTGGCAGAACATGCGACTTCCAACGAGGTTGCGTTAAACGTTTAACGCTACGATGGAGGGGGAATAGAAAGAGACAGAGCGAGAGTTTTAGATGCCATCTATGAGGAAATGTTGAAACTTGTACATCCGTCTCATAGTTTATTAGTTCACTAATATTTGCATAGGTGGCAGAACATGCGACTTCCAACGAGGTTGCGTTAAACGTTTAACGCTACGATGGAGGGGGAATAGAAAGAGACAGAGCGAGAGTTTCACTTCTTCCGTGCGGAGGAACTCTACGCACAACTTTTTTTTTTCGTTTATACAAAACGAAATATAAAGCTATTGTACCGTATATGATTGAAAAGTTCTGTGATATTGTGGTGAGTTTTTAATGTTGAGCTTGTCTAAAGTACACCCACTAAAACATATTTTTATTATACTGATAAATTATTCTGAAATTTATTAGTTACTTTAGTTACCATAATACATCCTATGCGAATTTAATTAAGGCCGGCAGCTTCGCTTGACTGTTCACTTAAAATTTGTACCGGCAACAGCGTAGAAAATTGCGAGTCCTTTCGTCAAAAATTACCTTCTGTGTCCTTTTAAATTTAAACTCATTTGATCTGTGACGTGTCTAGTCATTTCAAGTATGTCACTATGCGATTAATATTAGTAGAATCTCAATTTCTTTCCTCTTTCATATCAATAAAAACAAACACTCGGCTCTTGAAATATATTAGCAGACGCCTAAAGATAATCTATTTATACAACTTATCGATAAAACTACGAAGTACAACTAAAAATATAATATATACAAAAAATTAAAATAAAATCCTAGACGAACAAATCGCCACCAGGTTCCCAGAATGCTGGCAGCATTGCCCCGCTGGATTGCGAGGCTTAATTTTTGTGCGAAATATGCTCCAGCTCTGGGATCCCCCGAGGCGAGAACCAATCTGGTCGGCTCTTAAAATAGTTTTTTTTTTTTTTTTTTTAATGCAACTTTACTGACACCAGGGTCCGTGACTTTGATTACACTTAAACACAATAATTGTGTTAACTTATATTATTACTTAAGTTATTCACAATACAGGGAGAGTTGAAATAAGATTCACAATAAGTACCTCTTGTGTATAACCCTCAATATCAATTACCGTTAAAAATATACCTACCAATTGATTGTCAACGACGGAAGGCGAGTTTTACACACAAAAACATATTACAATTTAAATCGATGTATTGATGAACTGCCGAGTATTTCACGAATGTCTGAATACGAATGAATTATCAGGGTCAGGATTTCGTTGTGCTGGAAGTTTTTGTTTTATTGGACTCTTTTGATATTCCAATGTTGTGAAATAATGCAATTCGCAATTATTGCGTCGGGTACAAACCCTACGTTAACCTTTTTTAAAGATTTTTTTTAGATAATTCCGGTTTAATTTTGGCAAGTTGAGCAATTTTGGGATAGAAGGAAAAGAACCGAACTCGCGTGACCGTCGCGCTTAAATATTCGTTAGGGTAATGTCGGCTGGAATCGACTAAGGGAGCGAGACAGATATAGTCAACATTGATGCTTTAATTTTGGCAAGTTGAGCAATTTTGGGATGGAAGGAAAAGAACCGAACTCGCGTGACCGTCGCGTTTAAATATTCGTTAGGGTAAAGTCGGCTGGAATCGACTAAGGGAGCGAGACAGATATAGTCAACATTGATGCTTTAATTTTGGCAAGTTGAGCAGTTTTGGGATGGAAGGAAAAGCACCGAACTTGCGTGACCGTCACGCTTAAATATTCATTCGGGTAAAGTCGGCTAGAATCGACTAAGGGAGCGAGACAGATATAGTCAACATTGATGCAGTTTTCACTTATGTTGTGTGGTCTTAAACACACATTTTTTAATAATCTGATGAAGAAAAAGTCTAGCAATGCGTATGCTTTTGTCTTATTCTTGAAGAGAAACGCGTTGATAAATACTGTTTTAGTGTGCTGTTTTATTTTATTGATAGAATAATAATTTTCTTACATGCCACCTGCATGTAAGAATTTTTTTATTCTCTCATAAACGTACTGACACTGACTCCAATAATAACGTTGCGAAGCCTTAACCAAATTCTATTAACCTGATTTCCTCAGCGACCCGTATCGGCGACCTCCTTGCTCTCGTGAACTTTCATCCCAGTTTTGACGACTTTGACCCGGGATTTGGTGACCTTGACCGGGCTTCTAAAGCGAATTAGGAAACTGTAGAAATTGTTTTAATCGGTGATTATTGTTAGGACTTCAAAATGTTAGCAATTTTAGTACTTACTTTCTTACCTACTACCCTAACGTTTCATCATTGTGCGATAATGTTTTTGGTAATACATAGTAGACTATTGCACCGAGCGCAAAGTGAGTTACTAATGCACGAGTGTTATGTTGGTGCCCGAGCGCGTACGAGGGCACTAAATTGTACTAATAAGTCAATAAGTAAATTGTAATATATGTTGTTAATACACTAGTGCATTAATTACTCATCTTAGCAATGTGCGTATTTTACTTTTCTTTCAACTACCACTCTATCTACCGTGATAAAATATACCTACTCAAAATAAAAACTCAAGATAATGAAAACAAAGTTTAATTCATCTTCTCCTCAAACATTTAAAAGTTATTATTTTCACCAAGACAGTTTTATTTCGCCGATGTTTATTTTCTGCCCGTATCTATTTGATCTAATGCATACATTTTATACTAAGCTTAATGGGAGACATCATACCTCTGCGGAAAATTTATATCTAAATAAAAAATAAAAAAACAGTGCATTAATGAAAAACTGTGAAACAATAAGATTTCATAGATCATTTCTGGACTGTATTGGTTCTAAGCAAAAAATACGTCCTTTGTGATCGTTTTTGTAGTCATTAATAATAACATTATCTACGTAGTTAAAAGAAAAAAGATTTTATTTGAGTAGAAGCAAACAATTGATATAATTTTCTGGTTTCTGTATCTCCATCATCATTACCATCAGCAGCAGTAGCTTATATGCTATATTTTCTCCACTGCTGAACATAAACTTGCGGCCTTATTATAGAAGTTTGATTGTGATCGAGATTGCATGCCGTCCCGTTCGCATCTACTTACTCGCACCACGTGCGTAAGTGAGATGGCACGCGATCACGATCACAATCCGAATCACGATAAGACATCTATAATAAGGCAGCAGTACCCAAAGATTCTTGATGGACACCAACATGAAATCAGTTTTGTTTTCTACAAATAGGCTTGCGCGTGTTCGCCAACCGAAGCACCGTTAGGTGGCGCCCATTTTTTTAAAGTATATAATATGCTTGCCTTTGACCGCCAACTCGCCTGATGTTGAGCGATGATGCGGCCTACGATGGAGCACGCTTGCCTAGAAGAAACCTATTCACTCTCGACTTGAAGACACCCAGATATCGCTCAGATTTCACTTTCCTTAGCAACATTCTCATAAAATACAATCGCAAACCAAAACCCATTAAAGCCCGTCCCATATTAGCTCGTGTTCTCACAAGTTCAAGGTGAATCCACTGGAAATCAATAGCTGATAGCGTGCATGGACCTTGGACTCACCCTTCCTCACCTTTTATGCCACATGCCAACTTTTGCCATTTGGTAATTGAATTGTTTTGTTCAAAGAAGATTTTCTATTTGAAATAGGACATTTTAAGGCTATAGGTATCTCAAACACATTACTTGTTTTTTTAAGCCTTAGATTTTATTGGGAGATAATTATCAGTAAAACAATGTCGTTCGCTGTCAATTAACCAGATTAAGACCGCTCACCGGCCAGGGTTATCTCTTCAAATGCAATTCTCTCTGTTTTATTTTATTTTATAACGTTGGAAATGTGCGAAAAGGATTGCTTTAATCCTTGTGTTACAGGTAAACTAAGAAGAGCGAAGATCTAGAATAAAGGACCTTTCATATTTATTATTCGGGCTATACCAAACAGGCTTGAGTTATCCTAGTCTTGCCTGGGTAAACCTAGGATTTCCTAAACCCAATGGGTAAAGGTAAAGTAATAATTTAAATCCTCTGCTGGTATGTTCAGGCTCATCATCATCAGCCAGAAAACGTCCACTGCTGAACATAGGCCTCCCCTTTTAACCTCCACACTAAACGATAGCCTGCCATCTGCCCGCGATGCCCGCGACTTTCACAATGTCGTCGGTCCATCTAGTGGGAGGCACGCTGCGTTTTTCGGTTCGTGGTTTAAGTAAATCTTCAGGCTATGTAAAGATTATATTAATTTAAATGTGTCCTCATAAATATGACTGCAAGAGTCGCAAATCTAAGCAACAAAGGTAGCCGTCAAGTCAATTTCAATGCAAAGCAAGTCCTTCATTGGTGCAGCTAGCACAGTACATTAGTAAAGTTAAAGCTACTAATCAATACCTCGTCTGAAACCTGTGCGACCTTCGAAACATTGAACTTAGCCTGTCATATCATAAAGCATTCACAAGGTCATTGACAATCGAAGAAAATTCTTTGAACTCTGTAGAACTGAACATGGCTGTAGAAAACTTTTCCATTTGTTCGAGGCCACAGAATTCACCTTCACCCTGATATAATGAGGCATATTATTATAGTTAGAGTGTAGTATTTAATCGAAATACTGGATCTAAGGGGATGGCAGTCATTCACATAGTAAGCGAAGGCAAGCAAGGTCGAGAGAATCCGATGAAAATCAATATTTGCTCTTGAACCTTGAACTTGCCTGGTCCGTGCCGCATGCCATCCTTCACACTTTCTACGTCATCGCTTTTATTTAATTAAAATGTAATGTCTGTTCTACTTTAACCGAGTTTTCTGTAGTATTTTTAACTAGCGCGCACGGGTATAGATTATAGCCTATGTCACCCGGGGATAGTGTAGCTTCCCAACAGTGAAAGAATTTTTCAAATCGGTTCAGTAGTTTCGGAGCCTATTCAATGCAAACAAACAAACAATCAAATCTTTCCTCTTTATAATATTAGTATAGATTAAAGCTGCGCTCACTATTCACTGAGATCTTCCGCACGTTTAATACGAACGCACAAGATAAACAAATCACTGATTGAGTTGTTTAAAAACCAATTAGATATTATCTTTGCAATAACATAGTACGAAGTAAAAAAAAAAGGATTGATATTTTATAGGATTGCGGTTCTCATACGATCACCGCAATCAAGCAACGTTGGGCGTGTCGGTACTTGGATGGAAGGGTGACTAGAGCGTGATGTAGTATTTTTTCACAACTTTTTTGTGCTTTAGTATTTAACAATAAAATTGTTATAGTGGTACGGAACCCTCAGTGCGCGACCCCGACTCGCCCTTGACCTTTTATTAGTCTACTTTTGGTTCGGATATAATATTATTTAGTCCTTGATTTATGGTTTTAAAAATCTTTTTTAACTATTTTATTTGTCTTGTTACAGGTACGTCATCAATTTCACCGTGCCTTCTATTCTGAAAATTACAATTCTTAAATACTTTTGGGAGTAAGTAAATATTATTTATGTATCTTTGTTTATCGTTTTCATGACAGATTCTAAACAAATTATATGTGTTCTTATCAAGTGTCCTTAATCTTAAAAACACAAAGAATAGTTGCGCTGAGTCCTTGCTAAATCCGACGCCTGTCATAGAGGAAAGCGACCAAATGAGCGATAATAACATCGATAACGCCTACAACACGTCTGCCGACTTATCGAGATATCTCTCCAGGGCATCGCGCGATTATACAACTAGCGATTAACTGGTTATCTGCTGGGTAACGATACTGCGAGGACAGCGCGCACTAGCCGGAAGAATACTGGTCCAACAATACTGACCACGATCTCTTCTGTCGTTTTAATTTGAGAATGCTCTTAATCCTCTCTTCTCTTCACAAATGGCGGGAAGCTTATGAATGTAGGCTGCAGGCTAATCATAAAATTTTAGAAGTCAATATTCTTATAACTAATATTAAGCCAATAACAAGTACAAAATAATGTTCAGCTTGGTCTAGTAGGTATAGTAATTTGGGATAGATTCAAGTGAAATATAAAACAAGACAACCGATGGTTTTCAACAGATAATTGTTATATTAACTAGATAAAATATAAGCTAACTAACGCATTTTATAAAAACAATTAGGTTACCCATACCTGATACCATAGACAGTGGAAGATCTAAAGATGATCCAAATGCCAAATGCTACCCATACCCACTACTAGTAAGTATGGGTATAGTACCTAGTATGTTAGCGGTATTTCCGACCTGAATAAAGCACATACGTTAAGCCAGTTAAACGTCAGATATCTAAACTAAATTGATATAAGAGATGATAAGTGGTGATATTTATATAACTTTTCAAAAATATTTTCTTCAGAATTTTTTATTAATCTCATAAGAACAAATTATCATTCACTTATTGAGATTACACATGAAACTCAGTAGGTAGTTATTATTTGTGCCGCTTAGCGCAGAACAGCGTTGAATACAATAATAATTTCTAAAACTAATCCAAACCAAATTAACTTAAATACGTGCAAAAACGAGATAATAAAAAGAAAAAAAAACCAACAACAAAAACAATACAAAAAAATTAGAGATCAGAAAACTAAAATGTGAAGTACTTACTCATTAACATTATTCTATTTTAGTTGACGTCATTGCCAGTAGATCTGACCTACCTCACGAAATATTTGTTGCAAGTTTTGGTCGAAGAATTGGTCTGGACAGTGTGCGATCACCCTAACGCTTTGCGTCACTATTGCCGATCCTATGTCAATGAACTTGTAAGCTGTCAAACATTTTGCTAACGGCCGTTTGAGTAGGAGTACCTATTGGTTCACAATCGGTTGTTACATAAAAATGCTTTGTTGCTAAATATGTCTCTACATGGTCTAGCCTCTAGGTATCGTTAACGCACAACTTTCGGTCGTAAAGTATTATAAAATGACATATCTTGCAGCACACTACCCGCCTTGATTTTATCTAGGCAACTAAGTAGGTAGGGTAATTCTAGTTAACTTCCGGTATATGAAAAACAATTATTTTGATAGAGTCTCTGTAACTAAGCTACTTATTTCACAACTATAAATAATCTATAAGTCCAAGTACTCTATAAGTACTTCTATAAGTTCATCCACATATTATTATTATCATAAATCGGTGAAAATCGCACACGGTGCGTTTTACGCGATCTTTTTTGCCTCACATCTGCAATTGTGGAATGAGCCTGTGGCGTTTCAGAGTAACTATGAAATGGGGTCCTTCAAAAGGGCTGTTAAACGAATCTGTGATGCTCCTGGTGTTTGATATATCCATAGGCGACGGTGATTGCTTACCATCAGGCGGTCCGTCTGCTTGTTTGCCCTCTATGGCATAAAAAAAAAGATAAAAAACTAATCGTATTTAGGTAGGTTTATTGCTAAAATTGTACTTGTGGTGTTCAATTCAATTGCAGTATTGTTTCCCCAGTCGTGAACGGTAGTCGGTAACCTGCTGATTGTAATTAATGCACTGCAATTACTGGATCTTTAGACAATAAATATAGTGTTTACTATTTCTAAGTAAAATTAAGGTTATGGTATATTACTTTCGGCAATAAATAAATATTCTATTCTATTCTATCTCAATGGATTATGCTTCTGGGGTCATATTCCGTAAAGGGTTAGAGTAAGTCATGCTTACATAATTATAACTCTGCTTATAAACTTAAAAAGTATAATTTTTTTTTTTAACTTTAGTATAATATCTGATGGTAATCTTCAAACAACTGAAAAGATTTTAAACTAAGATCAAGTCACCTTTCAAAAAAATTAACCAGCCAAGTGCGAGGTGGGCTCGCGCAATGAGGGTTCCGTACCACCACAAAATACAGAAAGTAGTGCAAAAAGAGCAACATCACGTCCAGGTGGTCACGCATCCAAGTACCGACCGCAACCGACGTTGCTTAACTTGGTGGTGGTTAACAGAAATGATAGAACGGATGGACAGACATACCCGTTTATACTCTTTGGGTACGGAACCCTAAACACGTGGTGTTAAAAAAGTTTTGTTTAACCAAAAAGGAGTTTTGTGACGTTTCTGTGTTTTTCAATAGTCCTACTTCATGATACTAACTATTCCGGTTTCATTTAACGCAACAGAAATCGGGTCGAAATAATCGATTTTAAGCGACTCAATGGACATCTTTCATCGATTAGATAAAAACGAAATCGATTTCACGGGTACGCAGCAATTTCGATTCGGGACAAATTAACGGTCTTTTGTTCCTGATACGACCCCAATATAACTTGATCCGCGAGTTTCTTTCAGCTCTCCCCTTTGTGGTCCTGTCAGATGAGAAAGGGGAAAGTGGGGTAGGTCTTGGTAAGATGGCGTGGGTAATTATGCACAACCTACGTCCGCCCACGGGCTTCCCACGTCAAAACAATGTGCTGTCCTAAACCACGGTACTAGTGATGTCGCAAATATACCGGATAATTTTCCGGTATATTTAGCCGGATTTTACGGGTCAAAACATTGATATTAGTAAGTTATTAAAGTCATCATTCATCATCGTTAAGTTAAGTCATCATCGTCACATCAGCCAGAAGACGTCCGCACTGCTGAACATAGGCTTCCGCCTTAGAACTTTACTTCACACTGAACGACAGCCTGCCATCTGCATCCACTGGATGCCTGCGACTCTCACGATGTCGTTGGTCCATTTGGTATTTAGTGGGAGGCCTGTGTACATCCATACATAGAAACTTTCGCGTTTATAATATTAGTAGGATTATTCATATTAGCCGGATGTATCTTCACCTCTATCCTGTACTACCTGTACAAAGTTAAGACAATACTTTCACCTCGGCTCTGTAACATCTCCTCTAATTAATGATCGCGTTAAGAAACCGAGCTGGGGACCATCACATTATGCAATTGCATCTCTGGTTTTGCGTAACAGCTTTATAAATTCACTCTAAATAAGTTAAGAGTATTTTTTTTAAACAAGCTTGTAACCTTAGTATTAAATATCCATTTCACACATTTTAATGGGGAATCTTGTTGCGTTCAGTAGTTCCTATGGCCATCTTCCGTCATCATCGACCACAAACCACAAACGAAACCGTCATTTGCGTAAATATATTTCTTGTTTACTTATATGTAGATTTTTTTCAAAAAATTCAAGAAACAATTTCTAAAAACTTATATTATGAGACTACTGACCTACTAAACAAAAAATAATCATCAAAATCAATTCATAATTCAAATCAAATCAAAATCGTTTATCATGGACCTACTACGTGACCAAAATGCTGGCGTGTTTCTGGCTCAACGCATAAGCATTGCCATTCAGTGTGATAATGCCGCCAGTATGCTGGGTACGCTGCCAACTGGTAGTGGGCTTGAGCATTTCGATTGTCTTTAGACCTTCAACGATCTATGAGCAGTCTAACTGTATTTGTAGTATTAGTATTAGCTTGTATTTTGTTTAGTTAATAAAGGCCCTTGCCCAATAACAAAAAAAAGTACCTACTACATAGGTTAGCATAGCTAAGTTATTTTAAATGCCCCCTCATTTCACTTTACATAGACAATTTTTTTTTCTTAACGTCAGCAAACTGTGTCCGCATTCTGCATGACTATGCTTCGTACATCTTTTGGTGGAGCAATTGTGAAACAAACACAAAAAACATACACAGTTGAATTGAGAACCTCCTTTTTTTATTCAGTAAAAAAAACGAATAAATTGGTTTTGGAAATAATAGATGCGTAACAGCACCGAATAACAGTTTATCAAAATTAGTCATCATCATCATCAGGGAGAATTCCGTGTCCATTGTTTATTGGCGACGTCCTCAAAAGAAAAACCACAAAAGATCAGGATATGTACCGTGCTTTACTAAACGTCTATGTCCGATAGTGTGCTAAAGTGTACTTTGAAATGAAACCAAATATGAATCCCGTAAACATACCTAATAAGTGAAATTGTTAGAAAATCAGATAGTCCCAACTAATTAATTTCAAACAAATCAACGGAGAAAAAGGAAATGTTTATAGCAAGGCGTAAATCATTCATAAATACAGTGAATAACATCTAAATAACTGTAAATGTAAGAATTTCTAACTAAATACTATAGTATAAGTGCCAAAGCATTAGTATAGCAAATGTTTTCCTTTTCAATGACCATAGGTTGTCATTTAATTTGTAAATGAAAACTTTAAGGTTATTTCATCTCACTAATATGTAGAAAGCAGAGGCATTACTTCTTTATTGCCAATCAAAGTACTCGGTGTTAAAAGGAGATGTAAAACTTTATTGAGAAGCGTATGTACTGCAAAAAGAAATTCTTTTTCTGTGCAAAAAAATTACGGTCTCTAAAATTACATTACAAGTGAATAGGTTCTTTCAGCACTGCGCCGACTTATAATAATACGAGTTACGCCCCGCGGTTTCACCCGCGTAGTAATAAAAATGGTGATAATGATGATTTGCCTATGACACTCTCCATCTTTTGAACTATACCCATGCAAAAAATCAGGTCGATCCGTTGCTTTGTTGCTGCGTGAAAGAGGAACAAACAAACCAACAAACTTTTCACATTTATAATATTAATATTAAGTATGATATGATTTGCCAATGTAGTTAGGGATATGTGGTAAGTTGAAGTTGGGGATGCAACTCTTCAGGTCTAAATCAGGCTTATGCCTAAAAGTGTACCTTCAAGCGTCAGATAAAGGTGAGCTTGTCTGGTTTCCTAAGATTTCACTTTTGGAAACTTGTCCAATAAAAATAATATCATAAATAAGATACCGTTTCGCTAACTCGATCTAAACTCCCGGAAACCCTAAAACCAGTAGAGTTACGACACACCTCATCACCCGGGGCTAAATGACTCTGGTTTCGTTACAGGCATAACGATATCGTTAGCGTTTCGTTAACGAGCGTGCGACTGGAAATTATCTTGTGCTAAATTATCTGGATAATGTGGATGGTAGTTGACATTTTTATTAAAATATCTTAGTATTTATATCTTTATACAGGACTATTCGTAAATATATCAGCAGAATGGTTTCATGAATAAGATATATTCTTACAAAGAAATAAAAACCAAATTCACTGGAAGTGAGTGAAATTCAATAAAGGGGGTTCATTCTCAAATTTTATATGCTCTCTTCAAATTTGGACCACCCAAGATATAAACTATAAGCATTGAAATTAAATTCTTATAGAGTCACAATCTCTCAGTGAAAACAGTCAAAAAACGTCCGAGTGTCGTTGTACATACATTATATCAATTATATAATTCCAACACACACCAACACACCACACACTACACCGCCCACATTTACTCCAATTTAGACGTTATGTAGCTTGCATAGTGTTCAACGTTAGTTGTCCGCTATGTCATCGTAGCCCTGGCATCGCGCGGTGTTGTAGTCGGATCGCGGTTACCTTGTAACTAACCAAAAAGTAGGCGCAATTGGTAGCGTGCGCCGAGTTTTGGTTCGGACTTTTTTTGGCACGATTGTGACTTTATAATTATGTATTGTATTTCGATAACTATAAGAACATCACGTAACATACACTCAAAAAATAAAGCCGAATGAACACTTTTTGTTTTAATAAGAAAATTTATCTCTCTTCTCGACGTCCATTCTATGGTCCATTTATTGGTAGGATAAAAACAATTCAGAGCGTTTGCGATTTGACATCGTAATTTTTTACAAGTTTTTTATTCTAGTATATATCCGTTTTAGCGATAGGTATATATATATATATGTTTTAATTGAGAGATCTAAAGAAAGTAATGTTTGCCAGATGCAATAAATCTGGTTTGAAAAATCCTACGAACTTTGCACGCAATCGATTTCTATAGCATCGATAAGTTTTTTTTTCATTAACACTCTCATTGCTATGGATTTAGTATTGACATTTGAGACTGAAACAATGTCGACTAGAATCGGCCCGCTTGTTACCGTATTCGTCACTTAGACATATGTAAAGTAGTCTCATTTTCCAGCTAGAAATGGCAGGAAATAGTCTGATCTGTATGCAAGTAGACTAGTTACTTTCTACGCACATGCGTAGGCGCAGAACTGTTAGGCTCTAATTAATACAACTTAGTACAAATGCTCCATGTCGTTAGTATCAGAGTGCCCTGACACAGATTAAATAACAGTACGGTACAGGCAATGGAAATGGTACGAAAGTTGTAAGAGATACGATGACTTGGATATGATAACGTAGATACGATGGTTTATAATAACGCTGGTTTATTACCCGTACGGGTCTCCTGCACAGCTGTGAAACAAGCCGGCCTGTGCAAACTTTACCTCCATCGTAGGGATTGTATCTCGACGCATGAGGCATAATTGGCGGGTGCCTTGCCTCACACCATAAACAAGCTGGACGCCATCAAGAACTCTTCACAATAGCCCAGAATTTTTCAATCTTATACTGCGGCCTTATTATAGAAGTTTGATTGTGATCGAGATTGCATGCCGTCCCGTTCGCATCTACTTACTCGCACCACGTGCGTAAGTGAGATGGCACGCGATCACGATCACAATCCGAATCACGATAAGACATCTATAATAAGGCATCTGTACAACAGTTTTATATTCCCATTTAGACACACGCAATAATTGTATTTTATATTTAACAGGGCCTCTTGGTTTTGGTTTCGGCTCCACCAATGACTCTCAATTTATATTACACGGGATTACTCACGTAAGATTAAACCAGCTACTCCGACTATAGTTTCAACCGCATTAGGCGGTCTTTTTCAAGGTAAATGCGTGCGCGTGGCTGCGTCTCGCTTTGTATAGGAAGTGTTTCTAATTTCCTGTAAGATTTGACCTAAACAAAGTCAATTAAATTATAACGCATAAACTAGATGAGTTAAGCATAATTTATTTTCTTTTTTAAGTATACTTCTTCATTGCACACAAACTCTCAAAATCAGACATTCGAACAGATATTTCCAGGTACTGGGGCCTTACGGACAACAGCTATTTGCGGCACGTAATCCGCTCAGTTGGAAAATCACGCGACCGCAAACCGTATCTGGGCGCGATAAGGTTCACGTTCGCGTGATTTTCCAACTGAGCGCATTAGGTGCCGCAATTAGCTGTTGTCCGTAAGGCCCCAGGTGTCTTTAGAAAAATTGCTCCCGCTACTTTTTAATCTAGACAGATAATTAAGTATGAAGTCAGTTGCCAGCAGAAATGTTATTACAGGTTCTGTAATCTCGGAACATCCCACTAACAGAACTGGAGTAGATAGGCTAAGTTCGCGCGTTGGCTGACATCTAGGTCGTTTTATAATCTAGCCTGATAATCTCCGGGGCTGTATCTTCTCGGATTTGTATTAAATTTGAACCGACGTGAATATAGGTAAATATTAAAGTTAATTACTGCGAAAACATGTTCATACAACACGACAGATATATGTTCACACAAGACCCATTTTCTGTTAGCGTTAACGCCTGCGGAAACTTGAAATTGTATGAAAATGACATTGACAATGACATTAGCTTGAGAGATGTTATCTCAAGTTAATGTAATTTTTATACAATTTCATCTTTCATCACTAACAGAAAATGAGTCTTGTCTAACCCCCCAGTTCCAACTCGCTTAGCCTGGTCCAGTTGGTAGTGGACCTGCCTTCTGCGCTTGGGGGCGTGGGTTCGATTCCCACATAGGGCAAACATTCATGTGATGAACAGTGTTTGTTCTATATCTGGGTGTTAATATCTATTTAAGTATGTTTTTAAAATATATATGTATATCAGTCTCTGGCAGCCATATCACAAGCTTTGCTTATTTTGGGGTCAGATGACCGTGTGTACAAAAATGTAAAGAAAATAACTACTGTCCAATGAATTGATTGATTGATTAACTCTTTATTGTTCATCACACCATAAAATGAATAAAGAGGCCAAAAAACTCTTTAAAAGTATTGTAACAACTGGTGGCGTTATCGTTAAAATCTCTTCCAGGCAATCTTAAGACGGAAAGAATTTATAGAAGCCGTGGTTGTAGGATTGGAAAGGAAAAACCGAAACCATTCTACAACTTACAGGAAGTTGTGGAATGGTGTCGGTTTTTCCTCCGAAGTATAATTTGGACTAAATCAAATGAAGTTTTAATAGAGTCCTCGAAGGTAGGCAAAGCACTGACCATGCCCCGGGTATTGTATAGGTGGCTATAGACGTCGGTGACCACTTATCATCAGGTGGGCCGTCGTTTGTTTGCCACTTATTCAAAAAAAACCGGACCACTACACCAGAGACCGGTCGTAATTTTTTGTAATGTACGAAAAACTAAATATAAATAGTTATAGCAAAAACAAATGGATATTATAAAATACAAATATGGTGGCGATTTTTTACAAGATAACAGACCAGGGGCCTTACGGACAACAGCTAATTATGGCACCTAATCCGCTCAGTTGGAAAATCACGCGAACGTGAACCTTATCGCGCCCAGATACGGTTTGCGGTCGCGTGATTTTCCAACTGAGCGGATTAGGTGCTGAAATTAGCTGTTGTCCGTAAGGCCCCAGGTTAAGCTACTACATTAAAAGTTTTTGTAATAGAACCTACACGCTGTTAATAAAGGTTGTTAAATTGTTAATTAGACTAACAACTGTCCTAGATACGTACATAGAAACTATTTGTAAAAGACGACTCGAATGTCGACTAGAAAAAGAAAAATCTATCTAGATAAAGTCGTGGAGTACAGTCACTTTCTAGACC
Source organism: Agriopis marginaria (assembly GCA_932305915.1). NCBI lineage: Eukaryota > Metazoa > Arthropoda > Insecta > Lepidoptera > Geometridae > Agriopis > Agriopis marginaria. The sequence continues at coordinate 3,963,070 of OW029919.1, forward strand.
TCCATTGATTGAACCATAAAATTATACGTAAACTATAACAATGTTATTACAGCCAATCGATTATTATCTTTATCGATCAATCCTGAGGTTCGAATCTGGTCTATTTAATCGATAAGAGAAAACGATAACGATTTAGTAGAACTCCTTACACCCATAGCAAAGGATCTTCGTCATCCGATTTCTACCATCGATATATTTGTTCAACGATTACTTGTTGTACCGTTGATCCATAATCTATACTAATATTATAAAGAGGAAATTTTGATTGTTTGTTTGTTTGCATTGAATAGGTTCCGAAACTAATCAACCGATCTGAAAAATTCTTTCACTGTTTGGAAGCTACACTATCCCCGGGTAACATAGGCTATCATCATCATGAGTGTAGCTTCGAAAGCTAGACTTAGCTAGGCTATCATCATCTAATTTAATCAATAAGCGTAGGCAAATAGTTCTGTGGTGTTAAGGAAAAAGGAGATGAGGCAAAAAAAAAAAAAATGAGATTTTTTGCACCTATTGTTTCAAAACATTAATATGTGTCACGGCAATAAGGAGATGAGTCAATAAATTGTATTATAATTTTTTACACCCCTACGTACATAACGGGACTAGTCATAACATCAGGAAAAAGGAGATAAGCACATACACTATTCAAGTTCCAAGTTTATGTACTTATCTCCTTTTTCCTTGACACCACAGAGTTAATTCCAGTACAATTTTATAGTTCGATTTTAAGCCAAATCAATAAAAAGTCGCGATATCATTAATGTAGTTTAATTCAATTCTAAATTTCAAAAACATTAAAGACACACAGATTGCATGACACTTTAGATTACATGTATTTTTTTTTATAATTGATAGGCTTGCTTTTGGACGTCATCTCGCCTGATGTTAAGCGACGATGCGGTCTACGATAGAGCTCGCTTGCCAACACATTTGCTTGGCATGTCATGTCATACCTACAAGTTAGTATTTATAAATCAACAAGTAAAGTTTGTCCTAGATATTGTGATAAAACTGGAACTGAAATTGTTAGATGCAGCTAGCCAGAAATATAATTTTAAATCAGAACCGTCGTGATGCCGGTATGAACTAAAATTATGACGTCTAGAGCATTGTAAATGCACGAAAAGAGCATCGTAAACAATGTCAAGTGCTCCTAGTTCGTGACTCGGTCGCATTAACATATTAACTGAGGCAAACGAGAGACTGTCCAGAATGTCGACTGACGTGGCATAAGCAGGGTAGTTAAGAAAATAGGTGCTTTGAACTTGCAGGGAGCACTACTATTTTATCCAAAGGCAAAACAAGATTGCTTTGGCGATTGGCAAATAAGATCCAATTTTTTTTATTTTTGTTTATGTCAAAATACAAAACACACTTTTTTACATGGGACTGGACTAACGTTTGACCGCAATCTCGCCTGATGGAAAGCGACGATGCGGTCGAAGATGGAGCACGTTTGCCTAGAGAACACTCCAAGATTGTAATGCTGCGGAAACACAGACAGAGGCAAGTCGTTCCAGTGTTTTGCAGTTCTGGGTAAACAACACCACCAACACCAGCAGCCATTAAACGTCCACTGTTAGACAAAGGCCTCCCTCGAGAGGGGTATTGCCATAATCACCACGTTTGGCAGGCGGCTTGGGGATCACAGTACGTTCACCGTGTACTAATAGGACGCTACTGCCCATCCTCCGGTGGTTTTATTTTATTTTATTTTATTTATTTAAAACACATTGTACGTTACATTTCGAGTTAGTAAGTTGTCTTAAAACCTAAACCTGGTTCTGGTCGCAGTTTTAGGACATACCCGGGTCACCGGGTGTTCTGGGTAAACGCTTGGTGCGATTGAAAGGTATTTCGACCATATACGGTTGGGCCAACTTGTTGCTACTGCAAAGAATACACTTGATAAAGAAGTGACGAATTAAACTTTCATTTCCAACGACCTTTATTTAATTATACTACGCAAATAGACAGCTCAGACCAGCAACCGGGATCTTAATCCTCTTATATTCTATGTACTTTTAATGTCTTAATGTACCTATTAATTTCCAGTTTTCCCATTTGAAAATTCAACGAAGTACCTTTGACTTCAGTGTTGATCTATGTCAAACGGAATTTATAATACCCGTATTGGTAAAATGTTAAACGGCTTGTTAGCAGAAGTTTATCAAGAAATAAGATATGAGTCGCTACTTTCCAATAGCTAACCACATCATCATCATTTCAGATATAGGACGTCCACTGCTGGACATATAGGCCTCCCCCATCGATCTCCAAAAGGACCGGTTGGAAGCAGCCTGCATCCAGCGTTTCCCTGCGGTCTCTTTTAGGTCGTCTGTCCATCTTGTGGGTGGACGTCTTAAGCTGCGCTTACCGGTCCGTGGCCTCCATATGATAACCTTTCGGCCCCATAGGCCATCTATTCTGCGTGATATGTGCCATGCTCACTGCCACTTAACATTCGTTCGTCTACGGATCTCCTCATTTCTGATTCGATCTCGTAGAGAAACCCCAAGCATAGCCCTCTTCATAGTCATAGTAGATAACCACATGTCAATAGACTATGGAACAGTTGTTTGATTGATCAAAAATATTAGGCGTAGTTTTCCTAACTACTGGATTAAATTTCACAGCCCTGAAATCCTGTCCACCGAACGCCATTACATACCAAGGCTAGTAAAGGAAACTATTGAGATCTCGAAATGCAAGAATTTCAATCGAGGTGATGGTTTTCAACTCGCCAGTGCGTGGAATCCAGTATTAGATTGCCTTAAAAATAAAAGTTCGCGTTATGTCTGCACCTAACTTTTTAACTGTTCGACCCACCACCCGCATTCTTCAGTCTTCCCGTGAACATGGTGCATCTAACTGCGCCGAAATATCGGGAGCTCATTCCACAACCTTACCACGGTAAATATCCCGTAAATAATAATATAACTTTATATCTGTTTCGTTCTGGTAACAACAATTTCGCATAAGTAAAGAATGTACCCATCGTAAGTAACATGTTTAACTAGTTTATGCTAAATTAGCACTACTTCTAAACTACTAATCCTTACTTTGTGTTTTTTTTCACACTGACGTCACTCCGTCACCTTTCAACAATCTACATTCTACAGAGTTGAACAACAAAGCTAATGCAAACATTGTCATAAGACATTACCGGCTAATGAGGCGTGAACACGTGCGGCGCACGCGCAGATTTTCAATCGCTCTTGGCGCCGGCTTACGTAAGATGAGATGCGCTTTATATGGATGACGGTCCATAAAATGAAACAGCTGGTTTAATAGCTACTGATTTAAGTCAAGAGGTGCATAAAGTTATATGATTATTTACGGGATATTTACCGTGGTAAAATTGTGGAATGAACTCAACGTCGAAGAGTCTTCCCGTGAACATGGTGCATATAACTGCTCCGAAATATCGGGAGCAACTTCCAGTACCTTACCACGGTAAATATCCCGTAAATAATCATATAACTTTAAGAGTTTCATGTCTTGAGTACACGTTGGTTATTGTGCGATACAACCACAGCAATACTCTCGCATTTCTCACAGCTCCGTTGATACTTATCTCATCTTTTTGTAACTTTCAATCACTTTCGAAGAACCATAAGGTTAATACAATACTAAAAGTAAGTATCAATATCGTGAGATCTAACTTCTTGCTAAATGTTATGTTTCTTACATTGATACCGCTACTTAGAATTCTCTATTAAGACGCGGTACAATAGCAAAATTTACCAAAAGAACTGTTTTTAAACGCTTTGTGTGACGTGACAAAATTAGCTGATCAGATAAAAAAAATACTACAAGTAGAAAAAACCCTTGGTAATAATCTTAACCGAGTAAAATTTTGAAAAATTGTCTAGACTCTTAAAAAAAACATATTACAAATTGCACAGTAAAAATAGCTTCTGAATTGAAGAACTCTGAATTTTCAGCGACAACAACATATTTTTTTGTACGAATTGTATAGCCAGACTAGTCTTTTAAAACTTTAACCGGTTAATTGTTGAAATTCATTTATATATTTTGATACATTAAATAAAAACCCTCAAAATAATATAAACACAAGCACAAAGTCATCATCATCATCAAATATGATGGATGATATACGATTTTCGACTTTAAACAAAGCCGTTTTAGATAGCAAATAGATCATGGCATAAGCGGGTGAAATGCGAATTTGAAATCGTGATCAGACCGCGCCTTAAGTTTTTCCCTGTCGTATTCATTGCTCATTCATTAGATTTAATCATCTATTTCTTTAGGTTATTGCACTTAACTACTTAGCCTCTTTTATTATGTTTTCACCATCAACATCAGCCTATTTGTCCAAAGTTAGACGTAGCACAATACTCAGTTCGGTCTTCAGTTCTCATCAACCAGAAGAGAAGAAGAGAATCCACTGCTAAACATATAGGCCTCTCCCTTTGATTTCCATACTAAACTACCTACCATCTGTATTCACTGAATTAACCTGTGACTCACAATGTTGTCCACCTAGTGCGAGGCCTACCTACGCTGCGTCTTCCGGTTCGTAGTCTCCACTCAAAAACCTTTCTTCCCCGTCGGTTATCGGTTCTTCGAGCGATGTGGCCTGCCCATTGCCCAGAGACCGTAAGACTAGCTGTTAAAAGCAATCCAGTTTAGGTGATAAAAAAATGTTGCATAACCGCAAACCGTATCTGGGCGCGTTAAGGTTCATGTCCGCGTGATTTTCCAAACTGCGCGTTTTTAACGTTAGTTTGATACAGTGTAAGCTTGGCCGTAATGCCCCAGTTCTCTACTATGGTTAATTGTTGTCAAATATTCTAAGGAATAGAAGGAAGAATTTTTGAAATGTTTAACCGATAAATGACCTGGTCTATTCAATAGTTCTTTGTATATATGTTCAAAAACACTGCGAATAATAATTATTACAAAAAAAAAGTACACGAAATGACATACATCAAACTGGCATTACCCAGAATAGCCGTAGTTTTTGCTCAAGTGCCAACTCATATAATAATAATTGAACTTGTCATGTAAAACTTATTCAAGTGTGTCGGTCAGTAGTTCTTATTCACTAATACAACTAAATTTCCATTAATTACTTTCAATTTCATTTAATTTTAGTGACGGCTTCCTAAAACAAACCGCAGCCTTCAACTTTCAAGTTATCGTTCAATCGGGTATCTATTTATTAATTGCGTATTCAAATGAAACGAAATTCAATTAATTAAATCAATTATAGCAATGAATAACCCTGCCACCTTGCAACACTGGCTCCGGTCTGGGCTAGATTATTGGAATGGAAACCGAAAGTTCTTGTCCGGTGGTATTATTTAACGATTTATAGCTAGCTTACACTGGATCTATGTTAAAATTGTTATTTGTTTTTTAAGTTTTATTATGCGTATTTTTTACATTATACTAGGCATGTGTTTGACTGCAATCTCAGCTGATGGTAAGCAATGATGCGGTCAAAGATGTAGCACGCTTACCTAGGAAATACAAATAACTTTTTTAACAGCCCTGGATTAGATAGATAGAAACTCGTTATGATGCACACCAGAAATAAAAGTTACAGATAAAGAAACTAGAGCTAGTGCCAGAAGTGGTGGACTTATCGCTAAAACCTATCTCTTCCAGGTAACCATTGATCCTTGGACTGGTACCTGTTCAGCAAGACAGACGCAGTCAAGGAGTTCCATACCTCTGGTGTTTTGTTCAAAAATGAGGATCGGAAACGCTTAGTATCTGTATGAAATTACCACCATAAGAGGGTAATTAAAAACGTATAAAAAGTAATGTTACTTTGTGGTATTTCATCTTCAAATTTGAAACTGTTTACCAGGGGATGAAAGCAACCCTAAAAATCTACTAGCTTCAAGTGATTACACTTGACTTCAATCTGTTCTAACTTGGCCGAATGTAGTTTAGTTTCACTTTGACTTTTGACAAAATATTTTAGAGAATTTACATCCTAAACAAAAATAATTGAAAATTAAAAATAAAAACCGGTATAAAATTCTTGAATTAAAGCTTAGGACGCCCTTGTTTAAAACCTTTCAAATAATAAAAACTAAACCAAAATCGGTTCACACACATGCACAGATAGGTACACAGACACACAGATACACACGATAAACTCATAACACCCCTCTTTTTGCGTCGGGAGTCAATAAAATATTTTTGTGCCGAAGTCAATGCCTAATTTCTCAATCAACTACACAACTGCTGCCACCAAAGTCACATTTATAGTTCCGGCGGCAGTTTCCAATTCATCTGTCAATGTTACTTAATTTAATCCTCATTAGAAAGTCAATCAGAAGTTATGATCTCTGGCGATCGATTACCAGAATAACATTCGTCATAACTCCTCTTTGCTACTATTTTTTGTCATTCAATTTTCTAAAGTCATAAATACACTGCGATCATTTTTACAACACCTCGTTTATGCCTGTTTTGACTCGCTAATATTAAACTCTTTCACTTTTTAATGAATACAATATTAATTTTATTTTTTGATTTATATTTTTAATCTGTGCGTTTGTGTCTTGAAAACGAAAGCGGCGGTTTCGCAGGATAATAAAATTGTTTCGTACATGACAGTAGCAGATTTATGATGTTTTTTATTATTATTTATGAGTGAAGCAATTTGTGGTAATTTGCCGTCGAATTTAAAAATATTCTGAAATGATGGGTTGTGTGAATTCACTTACTGGTTTCTACTGTAAATATCAGTTAAGGGCTTCACTTAGTGACAAATTTTTACACAACTTTGACCCTCCAAAACTTATGCAAAAGTATGCATTTTTATTTTATTTTGTAAACATACCTGTTTCATGAAGGTCATTTAACTGAAGGTAAACAAATTCAGAGGACATTTTATTCGATTTTTTTTTCAATGTCCTAGATTATGTGCATGTTTGTGTGGTCGCATGCCAAAAGTATACCTTTAATTTTGCGGTTTTTGTGCGCCAGTTGCGTGAATATTAGATGCTGAATTTACACCTTAAACGAAGGATGATTCATAAAATTTACTAAGTAGATACTTGTAATATTTTACTGCTTTCTCACATATTCCTTTGTTAACTCAAGGACATTTGTATTTGTCCATGTATTGGTCACACTAGGAAGGGACAACATTAATAAAAGTAAGCAAGCTTTATGTGGGGATATCAATGTATATCTTGTTTTATTTATTGGCTTTAAATCGCTTCCTACGCATTGATTTTACGTCGGAGTAACATTACTCATTCGTTTAGGTATTATAGATATTCTTATTGTCATGTTTTTTGTCTGCTACTAAATCTAAAAACTTGAAATTGTGAAAATTTGGGATGCGGAAACTTACGGAGTCCATTTAGACGTCAAAGCATTAGTTTCATCTTTATTTGTTTTTTTAATCTACGTACCTAAGTATTTATATTTGTTTTTTTTTTGTGATGTGCAGGAAATCTTTTCAAGATACTCGACTGCAATTGGTACAGCCAAGTTATGTGAGATTGCTCCCACGGCGAAACAGATTTTCTTCAATCATAGCGACCAGAACCACCGGAGGATGGGCAGCAGCATCCTGTTAGTACACGGTGAACGTACTGCGATCTCCAAGCCGCCTGCCAAGCGTGGGGATTATGGCAACACCCTTCTCTAAGAGGGAGGCCTTGTTCAGCAGTGGACATTTAATGGCTGATAATGTATGTATGTATGTATAGTTAAGAACAATCTCGATCAAGTCAAAACATTATAAACAAAAAAAAAAACAACGGTTCAGCTGTTTGGAAGCTACGATGCCTCAGACAGATACATAGATAAACCTAACATAACACCCCTCTATTTGCAACTCTCTATTTATATAACACCCCTCTATTTGCGTCAGAGGTAAAAAATATTGACAGTGATGAGGAGACGCTATCAATAATCAATAGGGTTCATAGTTTTATTATGGAAACTAACATGGTTTTCACACATTTGATTTATATTAAACGGAAATTACTCACGTAAGCTGGTTACTCCGACTATAGTTTCAACCGCATTTGACAGTTTTTTTAAGGTGAATGCACGCGCACGTCTGCGTCTCCCGCTTTTGCGTCTGCGTTGGACCCGGGTATGTCCTAAAACTGCGACCAGAACCACCGGAGGATGGGCAGCAGCGTCCTGTTAGTACACGGTGAACATCCTGCGATCCCCAAGCCGCCTGCCAAGCGTGGGGATTATGGCAACACCCCTCTGTAAGAGGGAGGCCTTGTTCAGCAGTGGACATTCAATGGCTGATGATGTGTGATGTGTGTGTGTTTGCGTCTCGCTTAGCAGGGTTCATAGTTTTTAATATACACCCAAAGTGGCGCTAGGGTGACCACAGCCACACACTGCCCTACCTCAATTAATTTAAGGCAGCCCGTCAGCTTGTTTATAAAAAAAAAGATAAACTTACCGCCCGCTTTAACGCTTTCATACTCATTAAGACACCTCCGTCTACAGAACAAGTTAATTTTATATTCGGTTATGCCCATACGTGAACCAATTTTCGGCACCCGGGAAATGCCGCATGTCACATGATGATTAATCAAGTCTTATTATTGGCACAGTAGAGAATAAGTAGAGCAATTATTTTCAACTACACTTACAACTACAATTTATTGTACAATTACATTATTTATTAATTACATCATTATTTTTCTACATTTTATTATTAGCTTTCTTATATCAATTTAATTTAAGTTGCATTATTTTTAGGATTTCGTACCTAGAGGGCAAATTTAGCCCTTTTGCCGTCGCTCCGTCGTCTTTCCATCTGAGTTTGTTACAGGCAATTTTCATCCAGTATGTAAAAAGTAGGCCTAACAACGAAATTTGAAAATATATATATATTAGGAGCGCTTCCATACATAGAAAAGTCAACAAACGAAAAGTTTTGACCTTGGCATGTGAAGTATCATTGTGTAGAACTTGTTATGTAGAATAAAAAAAAGATTTAAAAAAAAATTGTGTCCATCAAAGTTGAACATTTAAAACCTTTCTATTACGGGGTCTATCTCAAAAAGTAAAATTATTATTTCAGTTCTATAGTCGTTGTGTTTCAGAAGAGTAACTGTCTTATTTCCACTGTGCCAGAGCTTATTACCGAAGAGCCTCGATTATTCGCATCGAGCGATGCCCGTAACTATCGAGCGCTATAATTAATATCGATATTCATTCCTTTTTCAATTTATCATCGTTGGTAAATACGGGTGAGTGACGTGAAGAAAGGAAGTTCGACGAACTACGCTCATTTTTATGGGAAGTAAAATGCTTTTTATAATAATGATGAATATTTACTATCACGATTAAATATCTCGATTGGCTTCCATTTCTGCATTCGTAAAACATGTTTAAGTATACGAAATGGCATAATTTTTCAACCGTTTAAAATTCTTCAGACCATCTTGAGCAAGAGAAACAAGGAACTCGACACGCAAATCTAGTTATTAGACTACCGTTTTCTTTCGCCATAAGCAGTGAAGGAAGTCCAAAAGTGAAGTTACACCATGACGACTCTATCCACATTGCCTATTTTGAACGCCCATAAATTTTTCACCTCTCAGTAGGTAATGTTAGATCTATCCCACAGATTGTACGCAGCCTTTGAGTAAAGGGCAGGTTTAAAGGTAAGACTCCACAAAGATGTATTTTGCAATAAATTTATCACCGGGCAAGATGTTTTATATGAATTTGAGGATTAGAATCGCGACACGCTGTGCCTTTGATGTTTATGTCACGTAACACATTTTTTTTTCTTTTATTCTTAAAGCCTGATATTTTTCCTGAGATTGAAGAGTCTGATCAATACACCCGGTTTCTAAAAGGCTTATCAACACACAAATTTACTAACACGTTAAATCTCATGTCATTTTTCTATCTGACTGCCAGAGTGGGCAGAAAATCGTCACCGCGTTATGGTTGATATTACGAAGCGCTTTGTTCCACGTTTATTGTGCCAAACTGCCTGAATGGGTATTCTACGATGGTTACAATTTGTGTGTTTTCAAATTACGAGTGAATCAGTTTCTTCTAGGCAAGCGTGCTGCATCGTAGACCGCAAGTTGGCCGTCAAACGCAACCCTATTATTAAATAAATAAAAAACTTTTTTTTTAAATAAATAATAGGCCCGCGCTTGACCGCCAACTCGCCCGATGTTAAGCGATGATGCGGTCTACGGTGGAGCACGCTTGCTTAGAAGAAACCGATTCACTCGTGATTTGAAGGCACCCAGATTGTATCTATCGGGGAACACTCATTCAGGCAGCGCATTCCACAGCACTTCCACTAGCAGTTCACATAATAAAAGTGGAATCAAAGCGCTTCGTTCGGGTTTTCGGAATACCAACCATAAAGCGGTGTCGATTTTTTGTGCCCGCTCTGGCGAAAACACTAGTGCGGTTATGCCCTCAGTGTACGTTAATTAACAGCGATGTCATCGACAGTATTGTCTTTGCGCTTTCGAATGTTATCGATTTAAGGTCGACTCGAAAGTCAAACTGGAGCGTGAAGAGCAGACTTTGAAATTAAAGTCAAAGTAATTTATTAATAAACATTATGTTTACAGGTCAGGCAATTGTAATATTGTTATATAAGAATGTATACATAATACACAACATTTAAAATATAAATAAAATTATATAATGTAAATACCAATACAAAATATGATACACATTAGATTTTTTTACCGTCAGGGTTCACCTATTCATTAAAATCATAAAACGCCTGATCGATAAGCCAGCGTCTTAATTTAAATTTAAATTAACGAAAATATAGCCCAGTCTGTTGAAACAACGCCTCGTGAAGGTGGGAGTATAACATGATTTGATTTGTATTACCAAGGTTTGTCTATGAATCCTTGGTATTACATAAGTATAGCCTACTCATGATAAATTCAAGTTTCAACCTCGAAGGGTAAGTTAGCCGCCATATTGAATTAGGTGCTTTTTTTACTATTATTCTTTATTTCTAAACATTCTCGGGTCTAGCTCGGACTTTTGCTATGCATTTGTGGGGCCGAAGCCAACACCAAGAAGCCTTGTTGAATATTAAATACTATTATTGAGTGTGCATAAAAGGACATATGAAACTATTGTACAGTATGGGATTGACAAATTCTGGACTATTTATACTAATATTATAAAGAGGAAAGATTTGATTGTTTGTTTGTTTGCATTGAATAGGCTCCGAAACTACTGAAGCGATTTGAAAAATTATTTCACTGTTGGGAAGCTACACTATCCCCGGGTGACATAGGCTATAATCTATACCCGTGCGAAGCTGGGGCGGACCGCTAGTTGTTACTATAAAATAATGCATGAAGCATTATTCGTCTTTATTACAAAAGTGTCTATGAGAAACCTAGCGAAGCCAGAACTACAAATATTTTTTCCTTGAATTATTATTCTGTAAGTCTTACAGGTAAACAAGCGGTGGAATAAAAAATAATTTTAATATATTTGGGCTTTGGCCTTTTTTAACAGGCCAACACTGGTAAGAAACCATGTCAATACAATTACTGAGTGTTCCATGAATGAAAATTAGAATTTAAAGTTCGTCAAGTGTATATTAGTTATACCTAAGACCCGAAATAAATGAATTGAATTGAAATTAAAAATTCAATTTGTCATCCCTCATTTGGAACCTTTGCCCAGCAGTGGTACAACATAGGTTAAAAAAAACAAAACAATTTGTCAAGGAATTATTGTGCATCATGAAAACGAAAATAGGATCACGTTTTACGATTTTATTTTATGTATAAATGCAAATAAACGCATGGCGCAGCTAAAAAGGTATAGGTTAGGTACCTACCTTTATAATAAAAAGTATGAAAACTCTTAGCAAATACGCGCCAAGTACTTGTGCGTACAAAATATCTATCAGCCTCGCGTTTGCTTCCATTTTTTGTTAATTCTCGATCGTAATGTGTTACGTGACTCTGTTATACTTCGATTGTTATCTAACTCCTCATTATACGCTATTTAATTTCGTTGATTTCACAATACAAGTTTGTCTGTCATGGGGGGGGGGGGGTTGCCAATAATCCCCACGCTTGGCAGGCGGCTTGGGGATCGCAGGAGGGTCCACCATTCAACTAGGAGGATGCTGCTGCCCATCCTCTGGTGGTTTCTGGTCGTAGTTTTAGGACATCCCCGGGTCAGTGAGGTTAAAGTGGAGTATGGAGGTTCAGTGTGGAGGTTAAAGGGGGAGGCCCATGTTCAGCAGTGGACGTCTTCTGGCTGATGATGATGATGATGACAATACTAGTAAGTAAGTATTTACCAGATTTATAAATAAAAGTAATTATTCATTGAATGAAAAAAAAAAAAAAAAAACTGATACATTTCGGATAGTGTGCATCAGATTTGCAAGAGTTGGTTAAGCGCAGGCCTATTTAAAATAATAGTACAAAGAAAAAAAACTTTTAACGAATCTTATCACGAGTATTTTCCGTTATTTTATTCTTCACGTTTCGATAACTTTGCAGTGTTCGTATCACAGGTCTATAGAAATGTTATGATATTTTTTACAACTAGCGACCCGCCCGCCCGGCTTCGCACGGGTGTAATTTACATGCGAATCCAGGGCCGGTCGCTAGTTATTTAATATCCTACATATATTACATATGTAATTATATATGTTATAGTGTTATCTTCTGTGAAAATGTATCTAACTGGTGGTGAAAACCGCATCAAAATCCGTTGCGTGGTTTAGGAGGAGTTAGCGGCCATGCAGACATACAGACAGACAAATGCGGAAAGCGACTTTAATTTATACTATCTAGAGAAGATAGAGATGGAGATAGAGAAGAAGAAGATGATTTTTAATCAAAACGTTCCTTACACAGTAGTCGCTCACGGTGTCCAGAGGTCTTGCAGTTCTGCCCTGGCCTTGAGGGTTTAGTTTGATGACTGTACCCAAGGAAGATCGATGGGGGAGGCCTATGTCCAGCAGTGGACGTCCTATGGCTGAAATGATGATGATGATGATGATGATGACCCAAGGAAGGGGTACTTGTAAACCATCCTATATTCCTATCAACATTTTTTTTTTATTAGCCTCGCGTGGAATCCTTGGTATATACCGGTTCTCCTTGGCAAGATTATCAAAACGAATGTAGTGGCTGGGATTTTCAAGGACATGCTCACAAAGTGCAGACTTGGTCGAGTGTCTATTTTTCATGTGGGCTATAGGTTTATTAATACGGATACTGATTCTCCTCTTTGTTTGCCCGATATAGGGTACACCACATTCACAATTAAGCTTATACATTACTAGCGACCCGCCCGCCCGGCTTCGCACGGGTGTAATTAACGTGCAAGTCCGGGCGGGTCGCTAGTTATATTATATATATAACTAGCGACCTTCCGTGATACTTTATCTAACTGATGGTGAAAACCACATCAAAATCCGTTGCGTAGTTTAGGACGAGTTAGCGGCCATACAGACAAAAAGACGCGGAAATCGACTTCTATTTATACTATGTAGAGAGAGATGTAAAGGGATATTCTATTAGATAGATCTTCACAGTTGATAATTGTTTTTCTTCTTCTTCTTCTTGTGTAATGTAAAATATATGCGATAAAATCAGTGAATAGTGTTTAATTTCAATGTGTAATTATCTCGAAAACCTAAGATATCATTAAAGTACTCATTTGCGATAGGTTTTAAGATTGGTGAAGGACCGGAGAGTGACATAAAAATACTTTTAATCCCGATTTTTTTAAGGTTCCTGATGAATTATTTATACGGGTAAAACCGCGGCACACAGCTAGTCAACCAAAGGCTAGTATAGCCTTTTACTACCCACTAGACCTATCTGGGTCCAATTTAATCTGAATCTAATAAATCACGGTCGTCCAGGGGCCGATTCTCAAGTCCATCGTTATCAGCGGCAAGGCAGATCGACAAATCATAAGCGCCAAGGGAGGTCGTAAATCGTTCGACATTTGCACAGGGGCGCTATACATCTAGTAGGCCGGACAAATTCTCAAGCGGTTTCAGAATAGTGGATAAATCATGAGAAATGGCCCTTAGTCTTGACAAATGGCCAACTGGTGGATGGTAAAGGAATGAACTCAAATGATGTCTGAAGGCTGCACTGCCCTTGAATAAATAATTCATTTTGAGATCCTCGTTGCCTTTCGATAACTTTGAAGATGTATATTCTCCAAAGACTGCTTCGAAATTATTTTGGCCACATTCCCCGAAAGCCCTCCGATAGTCTGACAAAACTCATCGTGACCAATAAAATGAAAAGAAAAAGACCTAGAGTGCGTCACCGAATAAAGTATCTTAAAATGTTGAAACAATTAAATACAATTTAAGGATTAAAGTCAATTCAAAAATTCGATGATAAACAATAAATCCTATAAAGTGTGGAATATTTCAATGTAAAAATATTTTTAAATTAAGTAGTAAAATATGTGATACAAGCCACACGTGGTATACCTCAAACATAAACAGATGACTTTTATTCATTCGTTTCTTTTGTTTTATTTGTTTTGTTTTGTATTTTTTTTTGTCATGATTTTTGACAGCGCCATACCAAATCTGTCAAAATATTGTCGTTACGAAAAGTGTGAACAGGTATCCAGATGTGTAGTGTAGTTTGGTAGACCGGGAATTTACCTAATGAAGCTATAAAAAATTACCTTGGAGACTTTTTACAACGCGTGCTCAAGAAAGACAACAGCGCGAAGTTGCCCGCGCTATTGTATATTCCGAGTATTTCCCGAGAATGTTGCCTCATAAAACGTGCTGGGGAGTGCAGGTGCGTTCCAATGGAGATCCTGACGCTTTCTGTTCGGCAGAGACAAGCCACCGATAGCGTTTTGGTAGGTGCGATTATATTCTACGTAATCTGACCCCCATATAGCTGGACAGCCGTGTGTACTATACTAATACGTCCAATACGTACACCCCTCACTTGTCACTGCTTCATCATTATCAGCCAGAAGACGTCCACTGCTGAACATAGGCCTTCCTCTTAGACCTCCACACTCAACGACCGCCTGCCATATGCATCCACTGGATGCCCGCGACTCTCATGATGTCATCGGTCCATCTAATTGGAGGCCTACCTATGCTGCGTCTGCCGGTTAGTGGTCTCCAATCAATTCTTCCCCAACAGCTATCGATTCTTCGAGCCATGTCTGCCCATATTGTCAGTAATTATCGCTTCTAAATCGAAAAAATAATAGACATATTTCCTGATAACAAACGAGCTTGAATAATACAACGTTTCTTATTTTTACTCTTTACAAAACATTGCAACAGCAACCTTCCTCCAACTCCCTCACCGTTGCAGCAACTTTTCCCTTCGATTCGATCAGTTTCAATATTATTTGACCTTTGTTGTCTATTTATCTGTTTCGCTGTTACTTGTTCCATTCTTATGGTATTTGTGTTGAAATAGAGAATCATGCCAAACTATTGTGAAATAGTTTATGAACACTTGCACCTGCTTGCATTCTAGTTTTATTAGTAAGTTCCTTGCTTGATGTCTCTACACCGATTAGTCAGTAGTATATATCAGATAGCCCGTTGGTCCAGTTGGTAGTGAACCTGCCTTCTGAGCTTAGGGGCGTGGGTTCGATTCCCACCTAGGACAAACATTTGTGTTTGTTCTATATCTGGGTGTTAATATCTATTTAAGTATGTATTTATACCTATATATGTATGTATATCAGTCTCTGGCAGCCATATCACAAGCTTTGCTTAGTTTGGGGTCAGATGACCGTGTGTGCAAAAATGTCCCGAATATTTTTATTTATTTTATATGTATGTATTTTCGAAATGTTCTTTTCTAGTCTTGTTCACTTTTATCATAATTCATTTATCACTAACTGTTGTCCGTACTCGTAGAATTTCAACTCTTTTACCCCCCACTAATTTGGCTTATTCGCAAAATCCCTATTTAGCGGATCTCTGCAACCCATATCTTACTGCCTAAATTTCAGCTTCATAGATCAAGTAGTTTTCAAGATTTTATGATGAATCAGTGAGTGAGTGTAGTATTTTGCTTTTATGTATGGTATAGATATGTATCCTATTGTACATCGTTAATTAGAATATGTATCACACCAATTAAAATCTCAGTTACAAAATAAATTTACTCAGGGTGGCAACTCAGCGCCTGATTTTCACACATCAGTCGAGGTGGCGGTAAAAACAAGCCCACTATTTAATCAAATAAATTGAACTTTGACCTTGTTTAAGTTTTTTTTTTTATTCTACTCGTTTCACATAATCAAAAACGTGCCGTGAACAGACCATTAATAAAAAAACGACAAATTTAACCCATTAAAATGTTTTGATCTTTTGACTAGTATCCCGGGTCAATTTTGTGATCCCAGCCATCCTTAAGGGCAGCGAAAGCTCTTCTTATGCAAGTCTGCTAATCTAGACCACTATTCCCTTTTTGATAAACTTGTATAAGGCAACAATTGTGTTTACGTTATGGCATATCTATTCGATCAGAGACCTCTGTGACCATTTATAAAACAATGATATTGTTAGGTAAGTGCACTTTCAACACTTTAAAACCGTCTTGTGGATTTGGTGTTAAGATAATCATTTGCACAATGCTGCTTTTTCTGTTTAAGGCCTCGGTAATTTCCAACCAAATGTGTATGTTGGATAAGGAAAACCAGTAGTCGCGCGATGATGCAAAAACTTCATAAATTTTTACGTCGGAGTAAATCAAATGGAAACCATTAATCAATAACTGTATCTGACGAAACTAATCCGACAGCTGTCGCTTGTAGTTACTGTGAACTCACGGAAGTACAACACTGCAGATTACATGCAAATGATAAATATACAATCGTGTGTGTATTGTACAGGCGTGGAGAGAGGTGTCTGATACAATTATTTTTATACTAACTATGCTGGCACAACTTAAAATACCTCCGATACCAAAAGATAGAAAGCACCTTTTCTATCTTGCGTAAGTTCATGCAAAGCATGAACGTTCAGGAACCGCAGTTGTTTTTTCTACTGTATACCCTCTTCAATCTTTGTGACGGCTGAACTTTCGACACTCTTAGGAGTCCTAACCAAGCCCCTAATTAAAACTACAGCAAATTTTGCGAAACCTGACGCTATGCTCGTAACTAATGACCATAATGACGACGAATAATGTAATATACAACATGTAGCCATTAAGCATATTATACTTAAAGATAAACAAACACAAAATTGTCAAACATAATCCAAGAAAATTTAAATGACATATTAAAAGAGCGGTTGCGGATTCCGTATTGGCTTCTTCGATCACCAATGCAAGTATTATTTGAACTTCTGAAGCTGCTTAAAATATCTGATAATGAAAAAGGCGTATGCTGATGATAAAAAGTAGTACAGTTTTTAGAAAGAAAGCAATTCTTTCATCGCGTATACAAAATGATAAATGATTGGGCACGCATGCCCAAAAAGGTATGGGCATTGGGTATTCGAGTCGAACGAATGACTGTTTTGGCAATATGTATTATTCATAACTACGAAATAAGCAGCGGACTGTTTCTTGCGCAGTGAATTCTGTTAGGTTTTTAAAGCTGCGAATCCATATTTCTTGAGAAGAGAAGCAAGAAATATTCACAGGATTCGGCCAATGGAAGCGGTTCTTATAAGTATTAAGAATTTTACCGGAAAATACCGTTACCATTTATTTCTCGTCTTGTCTTGTTTTGCTAATTGTAAACAATGGGAATAAAAATAATGGTCTATAAAGAACGAGATAGAATGGGATACTTATTTACGTCTCTCGCATAAATCTCTAGATAGTTTACTTTACAGTTCGTAATGACCATAATTACTATTTACGTGTGAGTACCCAAAATAACCAACCGGAGTTAGTATACGGTGAACATACTGCGATCCCCAAGCCACCTGCCAAGCGTGGGTATAATGGCAATACTCCTCTCTAAGAGGAAGGCCTTTGTCCAGCAGTGGACGTTTAATGGCTACTGATGTGATGTGTCCCAAAATAAATCTTTAATTGCGCAACATTCAATCTAGTTTCAATAAAATTTAAGCAAATGCCTAGAATGTAGCTACAGAATTATTCACTAATAATTCTATTTATGCGTTATGCAATATCTTAGCCATCATCAGCGGTGAAAGCGAGCCTAGGAATTCTAGGCGTGGAATGCAGATCCTTTTAGTCTATAGTCACGATGTCTACCAGTAGCTGCGTTGTAACTTTTGGAGATCGCCTACTTAACTGATGAATAGATGTCTAAAATTCGATGTGTAAAATCTCTCAGCGTCAATATTTCACACAGCTTTAACACGCCAATACTTGAATAGTATAATTATTTTTTATATATATTGGGAGTGTTTTTCCGCACGATTGAAAGCGTAATTATTATAGTGATAAAGAATTAGGTATTTCAAAGTAGTTTTCTGATAGAATATTTCGTTTAAAGTCCAAACTATATTGATATTTGAAAAAAATATGACCAGCAATACTCTACCGGGATCGACCGTAGCTTAGAGGATAGAGCGCTCGAGGCGTACATCCGATGGCGCAGGTTCGAATCCGGACGGTGTTTTTTATTTATTTATTACATTTAAATTGAATAGGACTCTGTATTTAGTTACTAACTGAATCCCGCGGTGCTACCCGAGATTTTCCAGTTTTCCGCATTTAATGAGGGAAAAAGCACTCTATTAAAACCGCCCTTGCGATGTACACTATCCTGCTAAATTTAGCTAAGATCAGCCTAGCCGTTTAGTAGTGAAAAGCAAACAAACAAACAGATAGAGAAATAGTTACTTTCGCTTTGATAATATTACTAGCTGTTGCCCGCGACTCCGTACGCGTAGAATTTCATATAAACTTTCAACCCCCTTTTGTCATACTTAATTCAGCCCTTTCGCAAAATCCTTTCTTAGCGAACCTCTACACCCCATAAGAAATCTACCTGCCAAATTTCAGCTTCGTAAGTCAAGTGGTTTTCGAGATTTCGTGTTTAATGAGTGAATGAGTGAGTAGATGAATTTCGCTTTTATATATATAGATAATTCTATTTCAAATATACTAAAATTATTTTTATAATATTTATCTAAAGTTGTATGATATACGTAAAAATAAATATTTACACTTTTCACAATCGAATATTGAATCGGCACACGCAACCTGTTATGGATTGGTTTTTAATTGGAAAAATAAAACTTAAACAAAATTGGCTATAAATTAAAAGCATTGCGTGAAGTTAAATTACTGTTGCGGTATAAAAATATTTTACATTTTATTTTGAGACTATTCGGTGGGAATTCGAGCACTGAAGGCAATAAAAGCTTATTTATGAACCACGACGTATTTTTTACTCTTATTAAAAATACTCAGTATTTACAATATAAACGGAAATTGTATCATATCAACACAGCCTTATTTGAAAACCTAACGCATCAAAGAACTGATTTAAAAAAATAACTAGCAATACAACTTGATGTACACTGAAAAAAAACAATTAAAAAAAAACTCTTTTAACATTATGAACATCAAAGAACTGATTTTAAAAAGTGTGCTAGTTACTTTTTAACATCAGTTCTTTGATTCTA
Organism: Agriopis marginaria; assembly: GCA_932305915.1. Lineage (NCBI taxonomy): Eukaryota > Metazoa > Arthropoda > Insecta > Lepidoptera > Geometridae > Agriopis > Agriopis marginaria. Next base: position 3,982,655 of record OW029919.1, read on the forward strand.
GCAATACAACTTTATTTCACACTGAAAAATAAATAAAATAAAAAAGTTTTTAACATTATGCTGAGACGGCATACCATGTGACTCGACCTCCCAGATTCGACCAGTCTGACGACTTGGAATTTGTACAAGGACAACTTAGGAAATAGTCGAATTAGGAAGTTGTCAATTTTGGAAATGAACAAATTAGGAAGTGGAAAAACTTGACCGGAGGAATTTTATCGTTGGTAGCTCTATCGACATCTGAAAGGCGATACCCATAAAACCTATAAATTAGACTCAGATTTTAATATTGAATTATTTCACTTTATTTATTTATCCTCACGGGTCTAGCTCGGTCCTTTACACGACATCAGTGTGAAGCCAACACTGAGAGGCCTTTTTTGTATAAAAATTAATTTGCCCATGTGGTTTGGGATGATGTTGGTAAATAGACTGTTGATGCTATAGGGTTACAAACATACTGGGCTATTGAGGTGAACAACTTGTGGACAGAAGAACAGATATATAGCATGAGAAACGCCTGCCTTGTCCTGTCTCATCTCAAAATACATTTAGGCAGGTGATGACTTGCTACCCACTAAATGGGCCCCCCATGTAGGCTGCCGCTTATTGGCACCGGAGGGACAACATTGGCGTGGGTGGCTTAGGGTGTCGAGAGGTGTGCTGCACTTTCACTAAGAGCTACTCGCGATGTTATGCCATTTAACACTTCCACCCTGGAGCTTAGGTTCTTAGCTCATGCGGTTTTCACCCCTAGACGGTTGGTTAAAGAAAGATAGGGGACCGAGTCTCATTCAGCACCATGGAATTGGGGTACTCGGTGTCGCTACGGTACTCACCGACAGCTCGCAATAAAGCTGCCCTTGCGTTTACATTGTATTCAAACATAAACACAGGTCTTAGCCCGGACCTTTGATAGGCATTGGTGGCCAAATCAACACCAAGAGGCCCCGTTGAGTACAAAATTTACAATTATGGGTATAAAATGGAATATAAAACTATTATACAGTATTGGATAAAAAAATCTGGGCAATTGTGGTGAATTTTTGATGGTATGGTAACTTTTTTTTTCGAAACCAAAAAACATTTATAATATTACTAGCGACCCGCCCGCCCGGCTTCGCACGGGTGTAATTTACGTGCGAAGCCGGGGCGGGTCGCTAGTTATATAATTATTTAAACTATCCTATATCTCAAGTTGGATCGAACTGCACATGGTGTGCGAATTTTATTATAATCGGTTAAGTGGTTTAGGAATCCATTGAGGACAAACATTGTGACACGAGATTTATATATATTAAGATAAAGACCTTATCGATAAAACTATTACTACTAAAAATATAATATAAACAGAGAAACTAAGTAAATAAATAACTGTTTTTTTTAAATAGTTGAACAAACCGCCACAGTGCGGCAGGGTCGCCAGAAGGCTGGCAGCATTGCCCAGCTGGATTGCAAGGCTTAATTTTTGAGTGCAATATGCTCTGTGATCCCCTGAGGGGAGAACCAATCTGGTCGAAATATCTTTACAAAACTTTTTTGTATCTGATGACCACGGTATAAGGGGCTCTACAGCTAGTGCGAGAAACTCATAATGCGCGCTCAATTGTGCACATTGTATTTATTATTATGGCATTTAATAAATCTGGAAACTCCCCATTATCAATTTCCGAACGGATCAGCTGCGCAAGTCTCGCTTCCTGTTTGCGTCCAAACTCCAATTCCATTGTTTCAATTATTGTGTTTATTACTGATATCTATGGATATCAATTTACGTTTATTTGTATTATTGTCAAGTTGTTATTATAATTAGATATGGCTGTTGTTTGTGTTAAAGGAATGTGCTAAATTAATTATTTGCTTTTTAATAAGGTTAATACAGTGGCGTGTTACATTAGTCAAACACAACACTTTTTTGTCGAGTCTGTCAAATAGTTTGAAAAGCAAACACGTTTGTCGTGTCAAGGTCTAACAACAATCCAGTTGAATGCTACTTTTTAATTGATGACAAAAAGTAGAAGGTTTTCTAGTCGACATGTATATTTTTTATGACTCATATTTTTCAGGGTTCCGTACCCAAAGGGTAAAAACGGGACCCAATTACTAAGCCTACGATGTCTGTCTGTCTGTCTGTTCGTCCGTCTGTCCTACCTATTATCACCTCTATTTTTCAAACCGTAATAAATAGCCAGTTAAAATATTCACAGAATATGTAACGTTACGTCAAAAAGTAAAAACTAAACGAGAGGGGGGGGGTCTCCATACAACAAATGTATTTTTAACGTATTTTTGTATTAGCTCTATCTGTGAAAAAGAGAAGCGTCGAACTTGGCATGATTATAGTACATAGCCAAGTGCGAGTCGGTTACAAATTTCTGTTCATTACCAAGTTATAACTGGTAGTAATTTTTATAACTGGTATTCGGTTACTTGGACGACCTTATCATTTCTTTCACCGAATCGAAATGCCATATTTTACTTATTTTGAAGTCGGTTTTTTAAATTGATAATTATTGTATTTTGTGGTTATTCACACACACACACACATCAGCCATCAAACGTCCACTACTGGACAAAGGCCTCCCTCTTAAAGAGGGGTGTTGCCATAATCCCCACGCTTGGCGGGCGGCTTGGGGATCGCAGTAAGTTCACCGTGTACTAATAGGATGCTGCTGCCCATCCTCCGGTGGTTCTGGTCGCAGTTTTAGGACATACCCGGGTCCTATTCAATAATAATATTATTGATTGATTAATTGTGGTTATTCATTCTTCATTTATTGTTCTTTAGTGCTTCATCAATACAATGCAAAAACGTTAGCAATTTAATGCTGACCAATCAGCACAATAAAAACATTGAATATATGTACTGGTTCCGACATATGGCATACTCCCTATCCCAATAGCTATTATTCCTAGAAGTTGTATATATATTATGTAACTTCTAAACTGTCGGAAAGTTCAACCGAAAGCGTAACAAGCAAAATGTCTCAATCCCACTTGCCCCCAGGTGGCGATCTAGCTACAATTGAGAGGCGATACTATCTCACACGCATTCTGGACTCTCGTGCGTGCGCAAAACGCTCCAACGCTGATTTACGGTCATATGTACAGCTTAAACACGTGAACTGTGGATTGAACAGAAATTGATAAACATTAAATCGTCAATCCAAAACCTATTTGATCTATTAGGTCTATACATCACTAGCAGCGCCATGCTATTTCAACCAGTATCCTAAAAGAGCTGTTAAATTTTTAAGGATTAAAGTAGTAGATATATATAGATACTAGCGGTCCGCCCCAGCTTCGCACGGGTATAGATTATAGCCTATGTCACCCGGGAATAGTGTAACTTCCCGTCAGTGAAAGAATTTTTCAAATCGGTTCAGTAGTTTCGGAGCCTATTCAATGCAAACAAACAAACAATCAAATCTTTACTCTTTATAATATTAGTATAGATATATATAGATAGATAAAAGACACATAGGTAGTGTCTAAAATCCAGGTTACAAGTCACCTAAAAAACTAATAAATGAAAAGCTATCTGAATTAGCTGAATTCCAAACTACAATATATGGTGAATATGTGGTGTTCCTATATACCAAATTTCATTAATATCCGTTAACCTTTTACAGACTTGGGATATTGTGATGGCGGATTAGCGAGAGAGAGATTGTAAAATTAATACTCGATTACAAGCATTTCCCCGTCTATATCGATTTCAGTTTTCACTTACCGTGCTACTAACATAGCACATAGCGCTACTAACATGATGTCTCTAACACATTAAAACTCAATAAAACTAATGTAAAGTAATTAATGTTCATTAGTTAAAGTTAACCACTGGCTTTCAGATTTCCATTTCCTGTGAATAGGGTTGCCAGTGGTAAAAACTTTTAAATTAGTCAGCAGACTTGACGACCCACGTGGTGCCAATGTTAACGGAAAAATTTAATATATATTATTGTTACAAAAAATGTAGGACTTAATTATTTTTTATTTTTTATTTTTTTAAGTTTGTTGGAAAATGAATTTAACATATTTCGTGACTACAATAATATAGGTAGAAACAATATAATTAATACAATCTCACTTTATTACACACCGAACAAAATACAAAGTAACTTAAAATTAACAAATAAACTCGGCAGAAATAAAGTTAAAAAAGTAATAATATAGAAAAGATTTATGTAGAATATTTTCATGCAAGTTGCGCCTCGCCAAAAAGTACCCATCTATACTATATAATCTACACTAATATTATAAAGAGGTAAAGTTTGTAATAATATTATAAAGAGGAAAGATTCGATTGTTTGTTTGTTTGCATTGAACAGGCTCCGAAACTATTGATCCGATTTGAATAATTCTTTCACTGTTGGGAAGCTACACTCTCCCCGGGTAACATAATATGCTATATTATATTTTCAATATAAAATAGGGATCCTTACTAAAACTCCAATAATGTAACCCAAGGTGTAAAAAAATAATATTTACAATTTTAACTTGGCGTGTTTGACAGTTCTAAGACAGGACAACGTCTGTCAGGTCAGCTAGTAATAATATAATCTAGTCAAATCATAACGTTATTACTGACCGAGCGAAGAGAACTCTGAGATTATAATGGAATAAATAAGCGTTTCTATGAATGTTTATATATTTGTTCGAAGATAGTTTGCGTATCGTTAATCCGATCTTCACTAAATTTTGTAGACCTTGACGTTTCCTATCCTATCCACTACCATGAAGAGTCCATACGATTTCAAAAGAATTCTCTATGGTAGTGGCATGATGTTGGTCACAGAAAAGAGAAGGAAAATGAGGAAAATCTGTCGCCAGGCATTATGACAGAATCTTGCTTGAACATTCTAATTTAGATCAAAGCGTCGAACTCCGTATCCAAAGAACTTGGACCGTACCTTTTTGGGTTAGGTCTCAAAGTTTTTTGTTCCATCACAGTTGCTAACTGATTTCTAATGACTGACGTTTCGTTTATATGGGTGGAACTGGCTACAAAAAAATTCTTACAAAAATGCCTTGACAGCCGTTCTAATTTAAACAATAAAATATATATCTTATCTGTGGTTTTGGTCCAGCATGGCTTAGTGCGTCATGTCATCTCGAAGATCTAAGCCCAAAAAACCGTCATGCCCAATTTCGAAAAAAAATATAATTCCACAAGAACTGTGGAAAATTCAAAGTATGTGTCAACCTTATCCTGTTTGTGAAATTAAGATTTCTCAAACGTAGGTCCACGTGCATTAATTCAATTTACTTGAACTTTCTACAATTCTTCATGATGAACAAAACTCATTTGTGAAATGACAACTCGAATTACTTGCAATCTGAGATTGGTTTGCATTGCAGCATTCAATTCTGCTGCGTGCATCAAAGATATCCAGATTTCTTTGGTCATGAAAATATCATACTTCGTATTAGCTTATATGTGAAAGTTCATCATCATCATCAGCAGCCATTAAACGTCCACTGTTGGACAAATGCCTCCCTGTTAAAGGGGTTTTGCCATAATCCCCACGCTTGGCAGGTGACTTGGGGATCGCAGTGCGTTCACCGTGTACTAATAGGACGCTGCTGCCCTTCCTCCGGTGGTTCTGGTCGCAGTTTTAAGACATACCCGGGTCCATGTGAAAGTTACTATATGTTTGTTTGTTACCTACCTCATCATCATTTCAGCCAAAGGACGTCCACTGCAGGACATAGGCCTCCCCCATCGATCTCCAAAAGGGCCGGTTGGAAGCGGCCTGCATCGAGCGTTTCCCTGCGGTCTCTTTTTGGTCGTCTGTCCATCTTGTAGGTGGACGTCCTACGCTGCGCTTACCAGTCCGTGGTCTCCATTCCAGAACCTTTCGGCCCTGGTTCGGCTTCCGTTTGTTACCTGTTCATGAGTAAATAGTTAAACCGGTTTTGGAAAGGAAATTCGGAAAGGCAGAAAAATGATTTTCAATAATATAGGGACAGCTCTTAACGTCAACTGGTCCCACCCCATACTGATCCCGCGAGATGAATTGACAAGTATCATCATTTAATAGTCTTCGGTGACGCAGCCGACGCGACGCACGAATCGACTGATGGCATCATCTTCGATGTCGTCGGCGTAGTGGACGAAACATATTTATTTTGTACACTGTTGTTAACCGACTTCCAAAAGGAGGAGGTAATCAATTCGACTGTATGTTTTTTACGCGAATACTCCGCCAATTTGAATTGTTTTTGATGATTATTTTTTTGGTTGGTAGGTCATATCTCATAGGTGGTCCCATATTTTTTTTTATCGACATTGTTTCAGCGCTTTTTGCAAAATCTACAAAAACATGACGATAAGCAACGAATTCAATGTAAATTGTACAGTGCCACCAACTTAGCTGTTAAAGTGGGCAAAATTAGAACTACAGTTATTTCTTGGTGAATTTCATACTTTGTTCTCCACTAGCGACGCTGTCAACTGAACAGCAAACATAGAGGAACTGTTCCTATAACAGAACTTCAAAAAAACAAAGAAGTGTCTCCATGGCGACCGGGCCCTGTTGTTTTCGTTAATTTTTTCATGACCATGGATACAAAGTATTTCAGTTGTAATATTAAACAATATTTTCTACTTTTTAGTTTCAGTTCGTAAATGTAGGTATAGTCAGAAAGTCGGTTCTTTTTTTCTCTAAAAACTATTATTATAAACACGTTAATGTACGAAAACGAAAGGACAGGGCTTTAGGACCCATAACTCAACTAAGCATTGAAATCGCCAACTCTCTCCCAGAGCTTTCACAGTGTCACAATCACATCTCAGATGGGTCTAGATTACAAACATTTGTACCTACAGTACTGACCAGTTGGTGTTATCTCGACGGGCCTTATCAGCCTGTTTAATGTCCCCGCAGTGGATACTAATGGCTCTTGTTAGAGGCAGTTCTTGCTTATGTTTTGGTTCGAATAACCTAGAACTGTTATACATAATTTTTGTATGGTAAGAGAAATGTACACCATATTTGTCGCTGTCACTTGTATGCCCATTTCATCTATACTAATATTATCAAGAGGAAAGATTTGATTGATTGTTTGTTTGTTTGTTTGCATTGAATAGACTCCGAGACTACTGAACCGATTTGAAAATTCTTTCACTGACGGGAAGCTACACTATCCCCGGGTGACATAGGCTATAATCTATACCCGAGCGAAGCTGGGGCAGACCGCTAGTTAAAAATAACAGGTAACAAACCCAAAACAAAAACAACAATTGTCAATTCCCTAATAAGAAGGTTTTACAAGCGTTGGCAGTGATACCAACACGTGTAGGTATACTTTGCTGAAATATCACGACTCAAAGTCACATTTCCTCTAAAATATGATATGTACCAGCACTGCAAGAAACTGGTTATGTCCTAAGGACCGCAAAAATAATTGAGCTAAATATTGGCATCTTCGAGGCTGGAGTGAATAGATTTCTTCTAGATCAACATTCTCCATTCTCGGCCACACGTCGCTTACCATGGGGCGAGTTGGTGGCCAAATGTAGATCTATACTATATAAAAAAGCTAAAAAAAGATGCTTATAATGAGAAATCTAATGCAAAATGATTTTTTTATTAAACGAAATACCTTAATAACCTCAGAGTATTATTTATTCAATAAATATTGCAAGTAAAATAAATAGCATCTTAAATATTACCTTAAGTATAGTAAGTACCTCAGACAACCTAACTGATTTTTTAAGTAGTAATATTATGATTAAAAAAAATAGTTTTCATTATGTTCAAGACGTTAAAGGTACTTGTTCTCATGTATATAGTGTTGTAGTGTATATATATGGTACTTGTATTGACGACTGCTTTTGTCTTAACCTTAACCCCCGACGCAAAAAGAGGGGTGTTATATGGTTAACGTGTGCATCTGTGAGTTTGTTTGTGATATCGTAGCTCTCAAACAGCTGAACTGATTTTGATTTAGTATTTGTTGTGTTTGAAAGGTGACTTGATCGAGTGTTCCTAGATATAATTCAAAAAAATGTGTTTAGTCGTTTGAAAATTATCAGCTCTTCAATCGGGAGTTTAAAAATAACTGATTATTTACGGGATATTTACCGTGGTAAGGTTGTGGAATGAGCTCCCGATATTTCGGCGCAGTTACAAGCACCATGTTCACGGGAAGACTGAAGAATGCAGGTTGTTGGTCGAACAGTTAAAAAGTTAGGTGCAAACATAACGATCTACCCTCTTTCTTAGTCTTTTGCTACGGTTATCACTGGAACTCTAACTCGATCCTAAGTCCCGACAAAACACACTCACTGATCACTGTGTGTGAGAATTGTATTTTGAACATATTTTGAACGCGGACTTTTATTTTTAAAACTACCTTATACTGGATTCCACGCACTGGCGAGTTGAAAACCATCACCTCTATTGAAATTCTGGCATTTCGAGATCTCAATAGTTTCCTTTACTAGCCTTGGTATGTAATGGCGTTCGGTGGACAAGATTATAGGGTTATGGAATTCAATCCAGTGGTAGGGACCCGCGTCCAGCAGATGATTAGTGTCTTTCATTGTTTTTTACTGCCTTTATGTATTCTGTGATGCGGCATGCAACAGTTCGCTTCGTCTGTCCTATGTACGAACTTCCGCAGCTGCAGTTAATTTTGTACACCCCGGGATGCTGAAAATTCCACAACCTTACCACCGGTAAATATCCCGTAAATAACCATATAACTTTAGTGAACAATCGTGATAGTTTAAACAGTGTTTTAAAAATTACTATTTATACTTGTTTACGCATCCCTTCATTGTCTTGAAAGTAATTGCATGGTAGACTTTTATTCGAAATTTACGTCGTCGCTTACGCTATGACTGTACTCCCGATTCTGAACAAACTATTTACAGGTTTTGCGTTGTTTTGATGACACATCGTATAACGAGCTGCAAGCATTTTTGTAGTGAAACATCTTATGCGACTTGCAACAATGTTGCGTTAAACGTTTAACGCTAAGGAAATTTTGAAACTTGTACATCTTTCTCATAGTTTATTAGTTCACTAATGTTTGCATAGATGGCAGAACATGCGATTTCCAACGAGGTTGCGTTAAACGTTTAACGCTACGATGGAGGGGGAATAGAAAGAGACAGAGCGAGAGTTTCACTTCTTCCGCGCAGAGAGGGACTCTACGCACAATTTTTATTTTTTATAATATCGTCATTGGTTTTAAGTAACTTCATTCATCTACTTCTGAAGCAGTTATTATAAGGCGATGTTTACAAACATAGTGACGTCACAGTTCGCTGTCACCAGACTCTCTATCTTTGATGTCGACGTCGTATCACCGTCTAATTTATTTTACGTTTCGTTTCACGTAACGTCTGACGCACTTCCACTCCTTATTTCTGGTTCCAATTTAATAATATAATCCAGGGGTCTCCAAACTACGGCCCGCGGGCCAAATCCGGCCCGCCACTGCCATCAATCCGGCCCGCGACAGCTTAAGACTAGTAAGACAAGTCCATGTTATGGCCCTTGCAACATACCGAAAAAAATATTATGGCCCCAAGACTTCAAAGTTTGAAGACCCCTGAATTATAATCTATACTAATATTATAAAGAGGAAAGATTTGATTATTTGTTTGTTTGTTTGCATTGAATAGGCTCCGAAACTGCTGAACCGATTTAAAAAAATATTTCACTGTTGGGAAGCTACACTATCCCCGAGTGACATAGTTTATATTATATTTTCAAAAAAAAATAGGGATCCTTACTAAACTCCTATAATGAAAACTAAGGTGTAATAAAATAAGACATACAGCCTTGCGAAGCCGGGGTGCGTTGCTAGTCCAATATAAACAACGATCCAACTGTGAATTCAAATGCTGATTTATGTAAACGTTTTAATTCTGTAATAGTTTTCTAATTGTGCATATCCATTTTCATGCAAAATGTGTTCTTATTTTCTATCTATCTAAGAATGCGTATACTTACGTGGTGATGCTTTTCCTTAAACTCTATTTTTTGAAGTTATCTAATAAGGTTTTTCCTTAGAGATTTAAGAAATGAGTGTAACAAATAACTGTACTTACCAGAACTTTCTCCACGGAACGTTAGTTAATGTTTAGACAAATTAAACATAGAATAACTTATGATTTAACTCCAGAACTTTGGTGTCATAGTTACAAACATCAGAAATGGCATGTACAATAATAAATAAAAAGAACTGGCCGGTACTTTAATGTTTTGGGTACTAAATGACTGATGTCCTTTAATTTATCGATCTTATAGGTTCAAAATAAATTATTAGTTTTCATTTACGTCACACTCAAATATTTAGCTACTGTTAAGTTAAGATTGTTACTGTTAAGATAAAGATCTAAATTGACCTGACCTTAGAAATCATGCTAATCTTTTCTATCACATCCTGTAGAAAAACCACATTTTTCCATATTAACAAGGTGAAATTTAAATTAAATATATTAATTAACTCCTGTTTCCTTTAATTATGAACATTAGTTATTATAAACAAACATAATCTGTTTATAATTAAATAATATATCAAACAAGAAAGTTGAAAGATTTATATGGTACTCACAATATAATTAACAACTGTCTAGAAATTTACATTATACGTTTTGACCTCAGACGTGTTTTCAGAACTGTTAGTCTAATAAGATAAGTAAATAGAGTCAAAAAATTGCTGAGACAACGTGTTAAATTATACATGTTTAAAAGTACTACGGTAAAGTTGATTGAATCAGGCGTTACTTTGCGGAAGTCCATTTTAATTTGTATATGACGAATTTCTAGTGTAATGCCGCTTCTACGTCGTTTCGAGTACAATGAGGATTTTGGGATAAACTATTTTCTTTTATAGATATTTCTGATTCTAATATAAACCTAACCTGACATAAAATATTAATTATACAAAAGAGAAAAATTTACCTAACCTAAAACAAAAGGTAATTAAATTTGTAACAATAAATTCGTTATGACAAATTTGTATTTATGAAGTTTTTTTTTTTTTTTTTAGTACGGTATACATAGCAACGTTAGTCTAAATATTCAATATAAAATTTGCCCTGTCATCTTCTCGCTAGCGGATATCGTAACGTGCGAAAACGATATAGGGCCATCAGTTTCTTCTAGGCAAGTGTGCTTCACCGTAGACTGCATCATCGCTTAACATCAGGCGAGTTGGCAGTCAAGCGCAAGCCTATAAAAAAAATACTAACAATTCTACGCAAAGCCGCTAGTGTTTTGTTTGCCAGATATTTTGACTCTATGCGAGTATTAATGGCACAACTAGACTTATTAGAGAGAGCTCTAGGAACCTCATTAAAATAATCGAGTCACTATCTCTACATAGTATAAATTGAAGTCACTTTCCGCGTCTGTCTGTCTGTCTGTATGGTCGCTAACTCCTCCTAAACCACGCAACGGATATTGATGCGGTTTTCACCATCAGTTGCCGCCTGAAGGCTCATCCACACATCATAGATCAGTGGATATTACACTGTGCGATTCACACGATCCTTCTTGCCTCATACCTGCAAAATGTGGAATAAGCTACCTTCTACAGCGTTTCCAAAAAGCTACAACATGAGGTTCTTCAAAAGGCGAGTTAATCGAGTTCTAAAGGGTCGGCAACGTATTTGTGATGCCTCTGGTGTTACAAGTATCCATAGGCGACGGTGACTGCTTACCATCAGGCAGCCCGTCTTGTTTGCCACCTATGCCATAAAAAAAACAGTTAGATACATTTTCAAGAAAGGTTTATATATATAACTAGCTACCTGCCCCGGCTTCGCACGTAAATTACACCCGTGCGAAGCCGGGTGGGCGAGTCGCTAGTAGGTTATAATATTTTGAAATCTGCCCTTCACTTGTTTATCTGTATTTTGAAGTAACACGGTTAAGTAGAGGTACATATTGCATGTCCTAATAAACGAGCCAATCATCAAATCGCACAGAACAACAAGTAACAAAGTGGACAATAAAGGAAACGACACGCTCAATTAGTTTTACAACATACAAATAAATGTCGTAAAATGACTCAATCACACCAATTACGGGACTCCTATTGACAATGATGCCGTTTCCGAAGACATGTTCAATGCAGCGTGGAGATTTTAAAACAAGATAGGTAGGCACCTACTCTACAAAGCTGCGCTTTGCTGTCAAAGCCGAAAATTTGTACTTAGCTTTATAAAATAAACTAGCGATCCGCCCGCCCGGCTTCGCACGGGTGTAATTTACGTGCGAAGCCGGGACGGGTCGCTAGTTATATATATAAATTTTCCTTGAAAATGTATCTAACTGATGGTGAAAACCGCATCAAAATCCGTTGCGTAGTTTAGGAGGAGTTAGCGGCCAAACAGACATACAGACAGACAGACGCGGAAAGCGACTTTAATTTATACTATGTAGAGAAGATAGAGATGTATCGGGCCGGTAAGCGCAGCGTAGGACGTCCATCCACAAGATGGACAGACGACCTAAAAGAGACTGCAGGGAAACGCTCGATGCAGGCCGCTTCCAATTGGCCCTGTTAGAGATCCTGGAGGCCTATGTTCAGCAGTGAACGTCTTCTGGCCGCTGATGATGATGACTAAAGTAGCTTATGCCCTACAGATGGGCTACATTTTATCCCGGAGAAAATCATGGTTCAGATCCAATCCAAAATTGAACTATGCATTTTGTAATTCGAAAAAAAATATGTTGCATCCCTAAAGCAGTAATTTTGTTTGATTCAGAGTCATTGTGCGTTGAAGTTATAAAGGTCATAAACTTGTCGAGGCGCAAGACAAAGCTATCACAAGGCTAGTTAGGTATATTCCTCTCGAGATAATGTTCTCGTGAAAGTGTGTGCGTCAACACTTTTCAAACTTTATGCGTATTTTATAGAGGCGAATAGAAAGGATAATTAATTGAAAACTAGTAACGTCTTGATTATATTTTGAAACTAGTTTCGACCCATGGCTATTAATTAATTTATCCGTGTGCCGCGGTATTGAAATTTTCTATTTTTTATTTCTTGGCTTTCCCTTCCCTTCCCTTCCCTTTTAACGAAAGCCTGCCATCTGCATCCACTGAATGCCAGCGACTCTTACAATATCAGCGGTCCATCTAGTAGGAGACCTACCTACGCTGCGTCTTCCGGTTCGTGGTCTCCACTCAAGAACCTTTTTTCCCCATCGGTTATCGGTTCTTCGAGCGATGTGACCTGCCCATTGCCAGTTCAACTTGCAAATATTAATAGCTATGTCGGTGACTCTGGTTCTTTGGCGAATATCCACTACTTTAGTACTAAATTTAACTCAGACCCGTTCTGTTGTTGCGGCGTTGGAGTGCAGATAAACATGTGTATGTTTGTCTTACATACAAACTTTCGCATTCATAATATGTATTGGTGCGATGAAATATCTTTTAGTGCTGTATGTTACATTTCAGCTCTAAAAATATGAAAATAGTGCCAAATGCAATCCCCAACGGTAAATTGGCAACACTGCACAGGATGGACTATACGGTCTCGGGTGTCTCGGCGAGAGTACACAGTCGACGTAAAATATAATAACAATTTACGCCCCTCATAGAAAGTGTAAGTGCCAACGTTATTTATTGGCTGATAATGTACGCCATATTTGCATCTGAAAGCAGAGATAAGAAAATTGCAGTACAAATAATTTCGACAAATAATGCGTTCGTATTGACATTAACGTTTTCATTGCTAATCATCAAGTGAAAGTAAGTTTATGTTAAACTGGTCGTTATAGGGACTAAGTTGCCAATTCAGTTCAGTTCTTCATTCAGTTCTTCATTATTGTATAGTTTGATACTGAGGTAAAGTTTCCCATAGTTTATTATACCTAAATCTATGCCCTATATACGAATTCTATAGCCCATAGAGTTGGTAGAAAATAAAAAAGAGCTATGGTAGTTTGCTATAACTATGAAAATTAGTAGTTTCCAATTTTGAACTCTAAGCGAAGTGAAGATCTTGAGTCTCCGGGAACAGTTTGGCATTAAATAATTAGCCCAGCGAGTGATCCTGTTAAGTTTGGTAGCGACTAGATATTTTTTTTGTGTTGTAGTATTTTTCCAACAGAAAACAAGAACAATATATTTATTTAAGTATATAATAACTATTAAACTAATAAATAACAATTTAAGTATATACATCAGCTATACATAGACATTATTACATCATAGAAAAAAGTTATTGTCATCTAAGTCAAAGGAGGTTGCTGTCGCTACATAGGAGGTTACTTCAAGGAGGGTTTGATTCCACTTTTATTATGCGAACTGCTAGTCTGTGGAATGCGCTGCCTGAATGGGTGTTCCTCGATAGTTACAATCTGGGTGTTTCAAATCACGAGGCAATCGGTTTCTTATTGGCAAGCATGCTCCACCGTAGACCGCATCATCGCTTACCATCAGGCAAGTTGGCGGTTAAACACAAGACTATTATTAAATATTAATTTAAAAAAGGGGGTATATATCGCGGGGCGAAGATAGAACAAATAAATTTGAAGTTCAAAAATTATGAGCAAAGTTGAAGAGTTGTAAAAATATGAAAGGGTCATGTGAGGTCATAGTTCGTTGTGTACAACTATAGTTAGTTAAAGGTACTGGCGAGTGACGCGAGATGATAAAAGAAAACTGACCAAATGTATGTTTAAATTCATAGGAGATTACATTCTAAATACCCAGTTAAAACAAGAGTGATTCTTCACAAGTAGCTTTATATGTTTGTATTTCCAATCACATATTTGAAATTCATTTTAAAATTCATTTCACGTTGATAAACAATAATTTCGCCGTAATGTGATACTATAAATTTTAATGTCAGTTCACTTAGCAGCATTGGAATTAAGTGAAATCGGACACAATACATCTCTTTCATACAAACAATGCTCGCTAGTAATTTTTCTGTCAGCGCCCGCCAATCCGCTCTACTCGTTCCATATACGGTTTTTGACACACGTCATTTTTACTGTACCCCATGAATATAGAGATGTTCAGATGACGGATCGTATGTGGCAAAGGTCACCGCGATTATTTTAATCGAGACATTTATCTCGATCTTTATTGTTTTCGAGTTCCGTAATGCCACCGCGACGTCTTAATCGGTCTGCCATGTTGGATGCGTCATATTGTTACTAACAGGGACGGGAAAGTGAAGGATAAACTCTGATTTGGTTTGTAAATGGAGCGTGCAGTCTCGTTGTGTGGTGGTATCACAATTGTAAAAGGACGAAATGAATACATAAATTTTTCATAACAAGTTAACATGAAGTCACTATCATCGAAACCATATATTTATTAAATTTTTAAACAATAATAATCAAGATTCGTGAATCAGAGCAGTTATTTCTTTTGGCTTTACTACGATATAAAACTTTCTACATCACAGCAATAATGCTTACTCACTTTCGTTAGATCAAGCGCAAATATTATTCAATTTATAGTTTGCATGACAATAATATCGAGACAATCGAAAGTGAACGGCATGTCGTTGTGAACTATCGATGATATGCATCGATACACCTACATCCCTAAGCTTGTTTTGACGAGTTACGAGGTGTTTAACCGTTTAGCCAGTGATACCAGTTTATAATTTCGTCAGTAGATGTTGTCTTTGATTATAATAATTATATCGTTTTACTTATAACTTTTCGAAAATATCAGCATTTGCGATTTATTTTGCTCCACGTTTCTCCCATTTCTGTGGACGAAATTTACATTGTAGTTAACTGCTTACCTAAAAATAAGTACGGGAATTTTGTTAATTATGTCATAGATATATATAAAAATGTAAATAATTATTAAGCTATTTATATATTTGTTCTCTGTGATGTGGCAATACTGTTCACCTACAATGATGTGTGCGAGTTGTGATTTGTGTGACAGTCCGCGTGGGCGGTCAGTAATCGATATTAGATAATCGCATTAGCTTTACAAATGTACGTTTAATATCGTTCGTTTGACTCGCATTAGGCTGGAATTACATCACTACTTGCTAACTTGTTTTGGGTTACGGCGTGGACGAAAACTAGTGAAATGTCAGACCAACGGCCGATTTCCTACTTTTGACATTTCAAATTATTTTAGTAGAGAAAGTTACCTGAGTACTTCAAGATATTGCTTGCAATCGAAATTTAGTGCATAAGATATGCGAAATATTGATTTTACACGTAAGGATGCAGGGTGTTCATAAATTCAGAAATTTACGTGATTGTGTCATAATATAATCACGCTAATGCTATTGCGTATTTATTGCATGGTCATATCTTATTCTCAAAAATAAACCTAGTGTCAGAGTATTCACTTCCGGACGTCCGAAGACTTCACTCGTATTTAGAAATACCAGGAAAAAATTCACGTTTTATTCCAACTATGGCATTGCTTAACGCTGCGCACAACGGCCATAGCTATTCTCTTAAGAGGGCATACCACGGCCAAGAAATTTGATGAATAGGTATTTAGCAAATCTATTGCTGTCCCCCGACCTCAAGCCTCTCCCAGTAGAGCGCAATAGGGACAACTGCAGCTCGGATCGATTATACCTACGAAAAGTAGAAAAAATCATTGTCTCGTATTTTTCTGTTTCCTCATTCAAAACTAAGCCGATTTCATTTTTTTTTTAAATTAATAGATGTGAAAAAGATAGAACTATGCTTCTTTAATTTATTTTTCTTTTATATACTCGTCAAATTTGTTTGATAGACGTCTGAACATGCCGGTAAAAGAAATCAATATTTGGGATATTTAAAGGCTCATATTTCTTATAGTAGTTAACTTATAAGAAAAAATAAATGATAGAAGCATGACAATGGGGGAAATAAATTTTATTTAAAAAAAATTACAGTTCTAGCGGTATTATCCAGGGAGGAAACACGAGAATACGTTTGTATGGACAAAACGCTGCCCGTGTGCCCACTTAAGCCCGTTGCAGACAGTGGCAGTCGAAGATGCTTCGTAGTCTCGCTCTAATCAAAAAGTTCTGCAGCTCGCACCAGGCAACGCGCAGCACTCGCACTCGCACCACTCGCGCGATTTACTGGTGCCACTCGCGCGAGTACTGCGCATCGTTTGCAATAGTCATTAGGACGGAGGAGATAGAAAAAAAAAACTCAAAAAAATCATTTTTTCTATCTTGCCCGCCATTCTCCAAAATATCACCACGAAATACGTACGTAGACGAATACTTTTTGCAATGTTGTTCTAAAGATAAATGCCCAATCTGTACGCTTAGTCCCAGATTTGATAGTTTTCGAAAACTTTTTTCGTTTACGTATTGTTACATACATTTTAGTAAAGCGCCTCTATCGGAAACGTGGAGGAACTAAAATCGTTAGAAAGCGGCGGTATAGATTGCTTCACTCTAATACGAAAAAAAAATTCGAATACTTTTTAGCCCAGCAATGTATGGAACAATACGAAAACGAAAAGAGTTTTCGAATACTATCAAAACTTGTACTAAGGGTACTGTTATTTAAAATTCTTACCCAGTTATTTTTATCTTCATAAACGTTGGAATCATAATCAGCCTTTTAACAGTCCACTGCTGGACTTTTAGCCTACCCCCGAAAGGGTGATTGGGCCATATCCACCACGCTGACCCGGTGCGGATTGGTGGATTCAGATACGCCATTGAATTCCTTCTCCGGACGTATGCAGGTTTCCTCACGATGTTCTCTTCACTGAAAAGCCAGTGGTAAATAAATCCGTACATAATCTCGAAAGAGCTCATTGGTACGGGCCCGGGGTTTGAACCCGCTACCTCATGCTTTCAAGTCTAGCGGTCTCCCAAATGGGCTACCACGGCTTATTGGCTCGTTGGAATACGCGAGTGATATATCGCTACTCGCGGTTGCCGGACTGTCAATTGCATATTACCTACTGATCTATTGACCGACGACCAGCAGTTGAGCATGAGCATCCATGGGTGCCAACATTGTATGAATGGCGTCGATTAAGGTAAATTAAAAAAAAAAAATTGCCTTGTCAAAATGTTGTTATCGCGTTAATAACAAAACCTTTTTTTATATCTATAAATATTCGGGACATAAATATTCGGGACATTTTTGCACACACGGTCATGTGACCCCAAACTAAGCAAAGCTTGTGATATGGTTGCCAGAGACTGATATATTTACATATATAGGTTTAAATACATACTTAAATAGATATTAACACCCAGATATAGAACAAACACAAATGTTCATCACACAAAATGTTTGTCCTAGGTGGGAATCGAACCCACGCCCCCAAGCTCAGAAGGCAGGTTCACTACCAACTCGACCAACGGGCTATCTAACTAGCGACCCGCCCGCCCGGCTTCGCATGGGTGCGTAATTTGCGTGCGAAGCCGGGGCGGATCGCTAGTTATATAACTGATGGTGAAAACCGCATCAAAATCCGTTGCGTGGTTTAGGAGGAGTTAGCAGCCATACAGACATACAGACAGACAGACGCGAAAAGCGACTTTAATTTATACTATGTAGAGATAATATGCTTACGTTTGATCGCCAGCTCGCCTGATGTTAAGCGATGATGCGGTCTACAATGGAGCAAGCTTGATAGAAGAATCCGATTCACTCGTAATTTAAAGACACCTAGATTGTAACTATTGGAGAGCGTCCATTTAGGTAGCGCATTCCACAGACTAGCAGTTCGCACAATAAAAGTGAAATCAAAGCGCTTCGTACGGGTTTTCGGAATATCAACCATAAAGCGGTGTCGATTTTTTGTTGATAATGTAAGATAATGCCGTAAAGCTTCTTGTGTGGCAAATATTACACTAAAGGGTTCTCTACACACGGAACCAGCCGACTCGGCGGCATCACGTCTTTATAAGTTGGGAAACTTTGTCAATGTCCATTTTTCGTGCCTAAAAAGGCAAAAATTGGCAAGCTGGGATTATATTATGTAGATCCAATGCACACTCTTCGAAATGAGAACCTACTCTTCAATGTGATTTTTTGTTAGCATAAACAGCCCTGAGATCTCTTGTACAATAACTAAACCCATAATAAAGTTTTCAATTTCAACCCATTAACATTTAACCTTACCAAATCACTTAATTATAATCTTTTCATCATATTTTCAAAACTAATATTAAGCATCATAAATCTTTTATTTTAAAATGCTAATCTGTTTTTAACTAGCTATGAGATTATATTGTTTGCATAACTGTGAGTAGGTTAAGTGAAAGTACAAGAGATGGCAGTAATAACTTACAAATTAGAACAATGCAGTCTTTTCTTAGTATCTAACTCAGTAGCAAAGTCTTGGCACGATATATGTCGTAAGTAGGGCCCTCAAAACTGATAAAGTCGAGTTTATGTTAATATTCTTAGCTTTCATATTATGGTTCATAAAGGTGACTAATGAAACTTGGCACAAGACAAATAAACAAAACGCTAAATACAACAAAAAAAAAACATAATGAGTTTAGGTACATTGCGTAAAATCTTATGCATTTTTTTTTTTTTTATGTTATTTTATCTATCTATTCAGTTTAGCTGTCTCCATCCATTGCTAATATAGGGAATAATAATAGGGAAATAATACTTACTTTTTTATAAGCTTTCTCGCGTTAACGCTGCTTTTCCAGTCCTGGGTGAACCTCATTCATTGTCTTCCCAGTATGTAGTTTGTGCCTTCTACATCGACAAGTTCTTGCTGTTTGCCAGTTAAAATTACGGGCATGGTAAAAATACCAAAAAATACCAATTTTCGATTATTTATATAAATAATAGGACCAGCCCTGAAATCGCGAAACAAATATCTGCTGTTCTATAGAAAACAGTCATTGACACTCGGCAAATGAATGGAACAGCTGTTTTTTTCCCGCGATTTCAGAGTTTGGACCCATACTAAAAGTGGTTCGTAATGACGAGTACAATTACCTTCTTTTGGCTTCGAGAGTGTTCCCCTTACAACCTGTATAGCATTGTCAGCCAAAGTATTTTTATAGTGTTTTCTTGAAATATTTATTGGGCAAACGTCTAAGGTAAAAAGTAAAATACACTTCTGTTTCTGTATTCTTCCTATTGCCACAAATTCATATTTTTTCAAAGTGTACATCTATGTAACCATAATTTTATTATCTTTCTAATTTATCAACTTCACTGTATACAAAGGTACTTGTGGTTCTCAAGCCACCTACATATTCTCCAACCATTCAATCACTTGAAAGGCCACCCATAAAGAGCTAAAGTTAATTAAATTTTAATCAAACGCTGTATTGGAAACAATAAAATTTGCAAAAGTGGTCCGAAAGAAATCACCTTTCAAATGTTATGATTTACTACTGGAGTTTAGGGTTGCCATTAATGACATTGAGAATGAATTTATATTTAAAAGTATAACTGTATAAAGGTCTGTATATACCTACTGCAGAATTTTACCTATGACTGAACGGAGGTGTGAAGTATGGAGAAGGTAACTGAATGCATTTGCGGTGTGTTAATTTGTGTGTATGATTGTATGTTACTATATTTTTCTCCAATACGGCTAGAGCTAGACTAATTTGAATGGAGTTTTTTATATGTTACTAGCGGTCCGCCCCAGCTTCGCACGGGTATAGATTATAGCCTATACACCCGGGGATAGTGTAGCTTCCCGTCAGTGAAAGAATTTTTCAAATCAGTTCAGTAGTTTCGGAGTCTATTCAATGCAAACAAACAAACAAACAATCAAATCTTTCCTCTTTATAATATTAGTATAGATATGTAAACGTCATTGTGAACCCTTCATTTTGTGTTTTTAATTGTGCAATTGTTTAAAAGTTATATACATAAATTTTCTGAAGTGACCAGATCTAATTGAAAACAATAATTATGTACCCAATTACTATTTAAAGTTTCGAACAGTTCATCTTTCTGCCCCTAAATTTTAAAGAGCCTTTTCATATTTTGTAATTTTTCAATTTTGTGCAATTTTTTGACTAAAGAACTCTTTTTAAACTCAGTCCAAGCATTCATTTGCTCGGGTTTTTATTTAACTTGTTAATGCAACATCCGTAGGTTACAAATTTGTATGTTGATATTGTTAGATAATAATTACACGCGCTATAATACCGACAGTAACCCAATAAAAAATTAAAATTATAAAACCTAGATCAAATTATCGATACCAAATTAAAGGTGCCAAAATTAAACAGCAAAAGCAGGTCGCATTAACAGCTCCAGTCAAAATAAAAACATTTAAATCAAAAGATAATGGTCACGTCTAGACTTCGACCGCCCACTTTCACGGAACAAGTCAATAATCGTAAAACGTGTTACATAATTATATTAAAAAATTATATTAATCTGATAGCAATTAAAATATTGATGCTATGAACATAAAACAGAATTTATCAGCTAAAACTGACCAATCAAAGCGCTGCACGGTAAATGTAGAGCCTAGTGTCAAGCTGTGCAAATATTGACACGCTCGGAACTCTATCAAAGGGTTTGCAATGAAGTGCTATAGATGGGTAACATCTTGTGGCTTTGTAGCATGCAGGGCTGTATGATTCAAAGACGCACAAAGACATGAATCGTGCGATATGGCCACGTCGTTTGGTGCGGGCTGATGATTCGTTTTCGGATACCTACGTTGGTTTAAAACTTATAAAACTGTGGCATGTGACATCAACAGCAAGATGTTGCTACTCATAGCTTGCAGCTAAGTG
Organism: Agriopis marginaria; assembly: GCA_932305915.1. NCBI lineage: Eukaryota > Metazoa > Arthropoda > Insecta > Lepidoptera > Geometridae > Agriopis > Agriopis marginaria. The sequence goes on from OW029919.1 coordinate 4,004,324, forward strand.
ACTCGCGACACGTTTTGTCTCTTACTACAATGCCGCAAGACTACCTCTAATTTCAGCTTTAGAGAAATAAAACACACCCAGTTCATCACTTTTTCTTTCCCCATTGTGACAGACAATGACCTTTAGGTACAATACTTAATACTAAGACAAAATTAATTCAACAATAGTATTAGAAAGGATGTAGCCATTATTAGTTTACCGCAATTAGCCACACAAGCGTCTGTTGGATCATTGTAAATCACTCAACGTGCCCAACAATGGATTTCGACTATCATAAATAATATTATACTGCTGCTTTCTACAGTACGTCATCTATTATTAAGCCTGTATTACATTAGCATTCGTGAGATTCGTCACTTTCACTAAATTCGGGTACACATTATGCAATTTGGGATTCACGATGCAACGGTGATGAAATCATAAGTAGTTCCCAGCAAAGAATAGTAACAAATTGTCGGGCTGTTGAGAACAGTAGGTACTTACATGAAAGTAACGACAACTAGGTAAGTAGGTAGTAGTGTGTCTGATACTACAGCCAAAAAATCGAGCCATCTGTGCACCAGTGGAGCTAATTTTCTGGTTCCAACTTTGCTTCTCCGGTGTTGCTAATTTTGTCTAATGGGTTGGCAACTCTCAAAATTGCGATATGATAGCTTGTACTTTTGCTAAAGGAATGTTGTTATTATGCCAGAAATTGTCATTATCCAAATAAATAAATAAAAAATAAACTATTGCCATCTGAAACAGTGTCTACTAGCCAACCCCATTTTGGACTTAGATTGATATTGTTTTTTGTATCCTTACTTTTTGAGACGGCAAAGCATAATAAAACAAAAATGTCATTATGATAGACATGCGAGCGATAGAAACAGAAATAATGTCGAGCGTGCTAGAATCACCTCGCAAATATCAAAAACTAATCGTTTCCGATTCAAATGTTATATTCCATAAATTCTAGACATCCTGGCATCTATTTCCGCCCGCAAATAATATGGATAACAAATTCTCGCAACAAATTCTCACACAAATGCAAAGTTAGAAATTTATGATCCCAATAACCTTATATTGGTGGCGCTACACGCTGTAACGGAATAAAATTCCTGTACACCACTGTTCTTGTCTTGTTACTGTCTTAGTTACACTCAAACTGGTAGTTTATAATCGTGTCTGCTTGGTTGGAACACGTGAGTTAGGGCTACCAAAAATGGGTTTGCTGTTTCGCAACGGTTGTCGCCGGATATCTCAGGTTTCAATATTGCAAAAAGCTAAAATTAGACTGAGAAGGCTTCAAAGGATCATATGAATAATTTATGAACCAATGAACTTGATCTTTACAATATCTATTTCTGGCAAATGCTTTCAGTTCTCTGCTCTGCCACGTGGAAACACTGAGCAGCATTTCTTATTGAAGTAGGTAATCATTTGTAAGTTTCGTTATGAAAAACGCAATTTTCTAATGTAGTGGCTGTGTAAAAAAGATTTATTTTTAAATTTAGAATAGGCTTGCGTTTGGCCTTCATCTCGCCTGATTTTAAGCGATGGTGCGGACTACGATAGAACACGCTTGCCTAGAAGATACCGTTTCACTCGTTCTTAGAAGACACCCAGATTGTAACTATCGGAGAACGCATTCAGACACCTCAATCCACAAACTAACAGTTCACAAAATAATCGTGGAATCAAAGCGCTTCGTACGGGCATTAAATTACTGGGCATAAAGATATTTAGTATCTAATACTTCAGGGTGAGGGGAAATGGCTTTAACCAAGTCGTTTAGGATTTTAAACAGTTCAAAATCCTGGTTCATGTTGAAGTGATATGGACAAAATTAACGTTTACCTGATAGAGGCGAGCGACTTGCTTTTTTTGTTACTCAGTCTCATGAAAAATTTACAATTGCGTAGATTATTTTTATCTGATATCATTTTGTCCATATCCTACTAGATGGAGTCGGAACGCTATAGCTTGTATGCTCCTATGCAATGACTTGCGCAATTTACCTGTAATTTATATAGCTATTTTACTGTGTATTTTTTACGTTTTATATTGCTTCAGTCTTGTAACTAACTGACTAACAATGTAATTGAATCTTGGAAGTCTATTTTAACATACTCCTAATAATTTTCTTATCGATTTAAAAATTTGTATGTATTGTATATGTAATTCGAATGACAATACAATACTTTGGCACTATGCATTGATCTGATGATGGAGCTACGAGCCAGGAGTGGAACTCTTTAATGGTGAATCGCTCTGATAGAGCCATCTAGCGGGAAAGACGCCAACCTTCATGTCGCACGAGCTAAGCGGCTTGGTCTCAGAAGGACTGGCGTGGTGACTGGTGTAGACCCCCTCTCTTCTCACCCTCTTCTCTCACTTTCCGGTGTTCACGCGTGTGGATAGTTATTTTGCTATTTGACGAGACACTTATGCGTTTTTATTATTATTTTAAACTATAAACGATTATTAGTTCTTATTTTGAAACTGCATCAGCAGAGTCTCCGGTTTCTCAGTTCAAAAATAAGCTCGTTGCTTCATATGTCGAACTGCCAAGAACCTGTTCACCCCAAGTCTTTCCACATATTTATTTTTGCTAATTGGCGCCAAACACTATCTAGAACAGACAGCCCTAATTTACAATATCGTGATTCATTCGACCCAGAACCGAAACGAGGATGAAAGTTTGTGTCGATATTTACTTTACAGACTTCGCACACTGGATGCTTTTGCAGGCCTTCAATTTTTTTGTCGTGTTTAAGTCTGTGTTTGACGACTGACTCCCCACTGTCCACTGTTGGTAATTATCACAATCAGCCAGAAGACGTCCACTGCTCAACATAGGCCTCCCCCTTTAACCCCCACACGGAACGAAAGCCTGCCATCTGTATTCAATGGATGCCCGCGACTCTCACAATGTCGTTGGTCCATCTAGTGAGAGGCCTCCCTACTGTTGGCAAGCGACGATGTAATTGAAGTTCGAGCACGCAGACCTAGGAGATACATATTCGGTATAATCTTAATATGCCTACCTAGGTAATATATCTCAGAAAACAATAAAGCCGGCAGTTTGTCCCAATCCTTGGCTGTATGAACTGACTATAAACGTAAAATCAAAACGTTTGGTACGTATCCGCCGAAAATTGCATTTGGCGATCTTGTATGACACGCGTTTTGCCTTCTGGGTGATCCTGGGTGTTACAAACAAAATAGATTTTGCTGTCTGCATTGCTTGTCTCTTGTTCGTCTTGGTATCCTTGTATTTTATATATATGTATATAAAACAAAGACAGGTTAGTTACACCATTTATAACTCAAGAACGGCTGGACCAATTTTCATGATCTTTGTTTTGTTGGATTTGTCTAGTAACTTATTTACTAACTATTTGCACTGTACATAAATTCTGCATCTTCCTCAAAGGTTTAAATTAAATATCATAATAATTTACAAGGGAAAAAATCTCAACCCGATACTTGATAAATATGATATTCCGAAAACCTGTACGAAGCGCTTTGATTCCACTTTTGTTGTAAGAACTGCTAGTGAGCTAGTCTGTGGTAGTTGCTGCCTGAATAGTTTCCACGATAGCTACCATCTGGGTGTTTTCAAATCACGAGTGAATCGGTTTCTTTCAACAAATCTTTCTGTCAAACGCAAGTCTAATAAAAAATCTTTCTTCTGGTCCAAACTGAAAGTGTGTAGAAGCATTTATATGCGATATGTGTGGTCTGATACAGATAAAGGTGTTGACACACGGCGCATATCAAATGTGATATTTTTAATTATTGGCGGTAAAGTTCGCGACCTGCATTGCGATAACTCGAGGCTAGCGTTAATGAGTTACGAAAAAAATATCAGACCACGTAACTGCTATAAGATACGTACCGGCGCCGGCGCCGATGTGATGTAATAGCTTACGCATACACAAGACTTTTATTTCGGCGAGAAAAATGTTTTCGGGAATCCGCTGGACGTCCCGTGAACGTCAGAAACATCGACAGCGGATCCGCGCCTGTATTTCTTTACTTTGGCTGACTTAGCTTGCCACGCGGAAGTAGACCGCCGTTTTTAGGGTTACTATATCAAAATTAGAAAAGTCCTGACATAAAGCTAGATTTCAATAAAAATCCGACATTTTTACTGCTGGTAATTTTTTTATTTTATTGCAAATAGTTTAAGTTCTCTTATTTAAACATTTAGCGATCCTAAACCTAAAACTTTGTAACAAAATTGGCGCATAAAAAAGTCCAAAGTTTAGGTTTTTTTATTGATTATTTGCTCTTTCTATTTTTTTTTTTGAGATTTAAAAAAAAAAATCAATGGTTTACATTTTTATGTGTCATCTCCAAAGTTGTAGAGCAACGTGCCAAGAAGGAAAACATCACTAAATCTGCCAAAGTCGATATGCTGTTAAAGTTTCTTTATCTGTAACCTTTATTTCTGGTGTGCACAATAAAGAGTTTTTATCTACAAGGTTACGCATATAGACTGTACTAAGCTGAAGGAGATCATCGTACTCATCATTATAAACAATCAGGTGTTCGGTGTTCCATACATTTTGATGAGTGACGGCCGTTTTCTTCGGAACAGCTGTTTTTTTGCGATTTAATGTTTTATCCCATAGTAAAAGTTTTTCATAATGATGAATACAATGATAACGGCTTGGTACAGTCTATCATCATCATCATTTCAGCCGTAGGATGTCCATTGCTGGACATAGGCTTCATCGGTCTCCAAAAGGGCCGGTTGGAAGCGGCCTGCATCCAGCGTTGTGGTCTCTTTTAGGTCGTCTGTCCATATCGTGGTTGGACGTCCTACGCTGCGCTGTGGTACAGTCTATACCTACGCGTAACCCTGTAAAATTGACGCACAAAAAGTCTGCCGTGTGTGTTGGGTATGAGTGATACGTGCAGTATTATTAGTTATTAACAGCTGTAAGTGTTGATTGCTCCGGTCAGTGTCAGGGTGATCATGCTGGTTCGACGTAGGGCACACACACATCGCGATCGGAATCGCCCGAAACGAGACCGATTATGGGAAATTGGCGAAAATGTTCATTGAGATTTATTAAGAGCCTTAATAGAGTGTTTATTGCGGTTTTTATGATGATTATTAACTGTTTTACTTCGTGTGATGTATAAACAAGTGCATTTTTTTGCCCTAATCTTAATGTGAATATTTTTACATCTTTGTATCCTACTTCCTATTTATAATATTATAAACGCGAAAGTTTGTATGTATGGATGTATGGATGTTTGTTCCTCTTTCATATTCATATTTATTCTTAAAATGTTATTTTACATGTCAAATCGTATTATAAATTAAAATTATACTAATAAAATTATAAATTAGATCAAAAATCAAATGTAAACAAAAAAAATCACGCTGCAACGGAACAACGGATCGACCTGTTTTTTTGCGTGGGTATAGTTCAAGAGCCAGAGAGTGACATAGCTTTTCATCATCATCACCATTTTTCATCACTACGCAGGTGAAACCGCGGGGCGCAACTAGTCTGTCATATTTTGCCACTCCACTAAAGGGGGTATAACAGTGACGGAGACAAAACAATAGCGGGTCCATCAAAATTGCTACAATTTCCTTTATAAAATCTTCTTAGTTTTCCTTGCTCTCCTTTCCAGCGTTTCACACATTATAACTCGTTGCAGACGATTTACTTCCAGATAACCTATCTCCAATCTGCAGCAACCCCCTTGCAATTGCGTGTTTTAATACCCCGTAAGGACTGTTTTAAATTCGTTACTTACTTAGTAACGAATTTAAAACAGTCAGAATTGTCTGAAGATGGGAGTCTCCGATACGGCACCCCGCGCTGGTGACATATCACGCGACCGGCGCAGGCGCTGATATCTCGACCGTTAAGCTAAAAAGCCAATTGGCGCATTTAGTAATTGCAGTGGTAAACTCACTATTTAAATAGCACTTTTTCTCCCACAAATTCTGTGATTCATTTTATCTACGATGATATTATTACTAGCTATTGTCTGCGTATCCGTAAGCATAGACTATCTTATGGGCTGAATTATATATGCACAGACAATTCTCAGCAGTGCTAAAAATTGTCTGTGGGCCCCAAACTCGGCTCAGCCTGTGTCTTGGGGTCCGATGAGCAAGCAATTCCTGTTGTGACATACAATTCTAAACTCAATATGTATTGTAAATATTAAGTTTAGAAACAATTGTAAAACTTTTGCTGTTGTTTCCTATTTAATATGAAAGCTCCAAAGTTTACCAACAAAATAAATCAGTCTTACACACTCTCGAACACTACCCTACCAAAACGAGCTTTACAGAACAGATGTAAGAATAAATTACTGTTATCTATAAGTTATTTATGGCCCACCCTGTAGCCTTTGTTCGCATCTTTTATTTACAGATTTTAATCGCAATAAAGCATTTTCACTTTTTGGGTGGACATGTATTAAACACGGTTCCGGCAACGGGGCGGTTCCGCACTTAAAAAAAACCAATCGACTGCCGTCTGTTCAAAATCTGGACAGAAATGATCAGACCAACGATAAAACCAGTGTGACTGGGACTGGGAAGTTTTGGAAATAAGCTTAACCTTAAATAAGCATGACCTTATCCTACCGTCCGCTTTTTACTACAGGACAAGTAGAAAATCGGCCCACTACCACATACTTACATTGTGGATTTTCCTTGGATACGAACCAAACGATTCTACGTTTCTAATCCATAAGGCCAAGAACTGGAACAACCTGCCGGTTTCCTTGTTTCCTGAGAGATATAATCTGGGCTTTTTTAAGGCCAGAGTGAATCTTCTAAGTCTGCGTGCTTCATCTTCGTTCACATCGTCTCTTACCAACAGGCGAGTTGGTGGTCAAACGCGGACTAATCAGCGATAATAATAAAGTTGTTTTCGATTCTATTTGTAGGGTTATTTAGCAGAGTCCGCGTGGAAAGTATCATACCTTTGCCAAACCAACCACAAATTACTGTATTCTAAGCTGAAGGGCAATAATTCTAGTGTAATTACTGGGGTATAAAGGTATCTGATGTGTCAGGGTGACGAGCGCAGTGCATTGCCGTGCAGGGTTTTGAACTATTGAAGTTATAAATTCTGGGTGGGTATATTATAGGCAAGTGTGACGTTTACCATCAGGCGAGCGACTTGCTCGCCCCGTTCAGTTGCATGCAAAAGCTAAAGCTTTGAATCGATATGCCACTAGTGTACAGTACATGTGAAAATTTAAAAAAAACTTGACAAAGAGCTGATGATCTTCAAACGGCTGAATAGATTGTCTTGAATCATAGCTAAGAAAACAATCGATCAAGGCAATTTTTAAACAAAAAATATATGTTGGTTCAGCCGTTTTGGAGCTTCGATACCACAGACAGACACACAGTCACACGCGAAAATAACACCCCTCGGTTTGCGTCGGGGCTCAAAATACGATCAGGAATGTTCTGAAACCGGAAACCGGAGTCATCATACTTCTGAGGAAGTTAAATTGTAACTAGAGTGGAGTTAGTTACCTACCGTTTTGATTCTCAGACCACCGAATGTCTGCTAACATATTGTACGGACTATATCAATTAATTACATTATTGTTTACTGGATACCTCAGAGGATTTCGAGGAACCACACAATTAAATGAATTCCATGTCCATACTTTGCGAACGATTGCGTAGTGAAGTTATTAAGTATATTGGTATTGTTCAAGCTTGATCACTTAAAACGACATATTTCTATAAAAAAAGCGAATTTCCACTTTAATATTCATAGTACAATTGCTTGAAAATCTTTAAATACATCCCAATAAGGATTTCTTGAGTTGCAAAAGTTCGCTTGCATTTCTGGCACGTGGGTTTTTTTATATGAATGTAACTCAAGCAATTTATTTAAAAGCATTTTTATTATTCAGACTCTATGTCAAGGAGCAAAGGCGTCGATTTATACAGCAAGTGGATGCCTGAGGTACTGAGTTTATCAGGTCATATTGATCTCGCCTTTTTCACGATTTCGTGACATTTTAGAGGCTCGGTTTGTCACTGAAATACCGATCGAATAGGTGTATACAAGTATTTCTTACAATGCTGGTCATGCTTGCTATTTAAGTATGTATCTGATTTTACATAATTAATTGAATCAGGCGCCAGGTATTACTTATTGCACTTGACACGACTTTTAAGCGGAATAGGCATGATGATTAATATTTTTTATACCTCATAAAAAAGCTGATCATAAATAAAAAATTATTAACAAAAAAAGATTAGTTCAAAAATGAATAAGATATCAGTATTTTAATTTCATGCTAGACAGAGAGCGCACTATACTGAGTTATGGCGTCACACCTTAGATGCGCCATACAAAATTAAATGCTTTACGAACACTCGCTTTGCGAGAAAAGGATAAAGTATCCCTCTCTCACATCACATCACATCAGCAGCCATTAAAACGTCCACTGCTGGACAAAGGCCTCCCTCTTAAAGAGGGGGGTTGCCATAATCCCCACGCTTGGCAGGCGGCTTGGATATCGCAGTAAGTTCACCGTGTACTAATAGGACGCTGCTGCCCATCCTCCGGTGGTTCTGGTCGCAGTTTTAGGGCATACCCGGGTCCATCCCTCTCTATCCCCACCTAAAACTTTAAATGCTCATATCTTAGAGATTTGTCAGCCAATTTAATAAATTTTTAATTATGTGTAATGTATTTAGTTATATTCATCGCTTAGTCTGTTATGTGTAATAAATTAAACATTAGGACACATGTCATGCCTATTGTCTGTTTATAATCGAGGTCTCCATAAACAACCTTATCACGGTAAACAATCCGGTAATAATGATATGACGAAAAAAAATGACGAACTATATTGAAGCTAAAATACACCATCTGTATTTAAGAAACTGTTTTTATCTGATTTTATTCAACAGACCTAGTTTCTGGGATTTAGGCCGTCCGTTACATGGTATGGATTTAGATTTTTCTTAAAGACCTGACTTGCTGTTTAGCTTATGCTATTTATATACCCTTGACATTAGGTGGTAATGATATATTTAAATAATAAAGTTATTTATAAATACAAAAATTTACTTCAAGACTATACTTACCAACATAAGCATACAAACTTAAACTAAAACGTAGAAAAATTACAGTTTAAACAAATTGAAAGAAGTCCTCATGAAAACTTTTGCTGAAACCACAAAGCAAAACGTCATCTGTGTATAATATGTTATTGTTGATTTTTTCAAAAAGCGCTGAATAAATTTCGATAATATTTATATAGTGCTTTTTATTAATTAAATTAAATTAATTTATATAGTACTAGTGACCCGTACGCCCGGCTTCGCACGGGTGTAATTTACGTGCAAAGCCGGGGCGGGTCGCTAGTTATATATATATATATATATAAACCTTCCTTGAAAATTTATCTAACTGATGGTGAAAACCGCATCAAAATCCGTTGCGTGGTTTAGGAGGAGTTAGCGTCCATACAGACATACAGACAGACAGACGCGGAAAGCGACTTCAATTTATATATCTATGTAGAGATACTACCTCTGAAGTATGACCTACCAAACAAAAAAAGGATCATCAAAATCAATTCATAATTGAAGGAGTAATCGCGTAACAAACATACAAAAAACACCTCCTTTTTAGAAGTCTTTAAAAAAAACTTTCAGTAGGTATCCAGGTATATTTGCATAACATTATGAAGAATCAAATCTTGCCATTCGATCTTTGATAACATCATTACATGACTAAGCCTGTATCAACACTGAGTTATATTACATAGCATACGACTCCGTGTAAGCGTATAATTCTAATAATTAAATGACATTAAGGTATCCATCGAAAGCAATTAAAATCTTTGTTCATTGACTCCACATAATCGATTACCCGTAGCTAAGTATCTCTATCGTTAAAGTTATGTCACCTCTTACCTAATCATAGATTTTGACTATAATTTTATGCGAAACATTAATAAAATTTTAATGATTAATTATGACATCAAATAGGCAAAGTGTGCTCGTTTATTTTGAGACGGTTGACTGTTGTGTCACAATTTGTAAATGAATAAATTAGGTTTAGAAATAATAAATGACAGATTTATGTCGATAAGTTTCAGAATCCCCCGTTGGTCCAGTTGGTAGTGAACCTAACTTCTGAGCTTGGGGGCGTGCGTTTGATTCCCACCTAGGACAAACATTTATGTGATGAACATTTGTGTTTGTTCTATATCTGGTTGTTAATATCTATTTAAGTATATACTTAGAACTGTATAATATGTATATGACATGTATGTATATCAGTCTCTGGCAATTCCTTCCTAATACGAACTGCACAGGAATGGAATGCTCTCCCTGCCTCAGGGTTCCCTATAAGGTACAACCTGGGTCTCTTCAAGGCAATAGTGAATAGGCACCTCATGGGCAAGTGTGCCCCATCTTAGACTGCATCGTTACTTACCATCAGGTGAGTAGTGGTCAAACGTAATGGGCTAGCCCATTACATCGTAAAAAAAATATTCTCGCACTAGAAACTAGCACTTGCTAGAATGTATAATATTTTAACATATTGCCTCACAAATATATATTCACTGCCTTTTTGGAATTGCCTCTCTGTATTGATCTGTACAATAACGAATTGATGTAACATGATGCCATAAATAAAATTTTCTCTGGGCCTCGATATCAGATAGACCTATAATAATCTTATTATTTTATTATCTTTGTTTATGGATGTTAGATGTGACGGGGCGATAATGTGGTTGACGTTTTTAATTAAATAGTCTTTGGTTTTGTTGCAGGTATGAATGGTGCTACCACAGATATACCATAGATCTGTGGGTGCTACGAATGGTGTTTGGGATTAAATATAATAAGGTTTGAACAATTAGAAATTTATATGCAGGCAGAGTGATGACATAATGGTACTGAGACGTGGTCCTTAACTGTTGTCCTTTTGAATAAACTCAGAGTCACACAGTGGGCAATGAAGATAGCTATGCTCGGAGTTCCTTTGCGCAATAGCATCTAGAACGTGGATATTCGCCAAAGATCCAGAGTCACCGACATAGCTGTTAAAATTTGTAAGTTGAAGTGGCAATGGGCAGACCACATCGCTCGAAGAACCGATAACCGATGGGGAAGAAAGGTTCTTGAGTGGAGACCACGAACCGGAAGACGCAGCGTAGGTAGGCCTCCCACTAGATGTACCGACGACATTGTGTGAGACGCGGGCATCCAGCGGGTGCAGATGGCAGGCTTTCGTTCAGTTTGGAGGTTAAAGGGGGAGGCCTATGTTTAGCAGTGGACGTCTTTTGGCTGATGATATGCAGAGCGATGAGAGGTGGAGTAAAGTTGTGACAAAGTGGTGGTCGAGACAACGCAAGTGGAGCGTTGATCATCCAGTTGAGAAATGAATCGACGGACGACGATATTGTCACCATCGCGGGCCAAACCTGGACTTGATTAGCACAGGACCGTGACCAAAGATCATATACAATAAATAAAAGTATTATAATAAAATACCTAATATGTATAATTGAAATAAAATGTGTGAAAATCAAGTCAGTTTCCATAATAATATAAATGATTATTAACGGGATATTTACCGTGGTAAGGTTGTGGAATGAGCTCCCGATATTTCGGCGCAGTTACATGCACCATGTTCACGGGAAGACTGAAGAATGCGGGTGGTTGGTCGAACAGTTAAAAAGTTAGGTGCAGACATAACGATCAGACTTAGGATCGAGTTCGAGTTCCAGTGATAACCGTAGCAAAAGACTAAGAAAGAGGGTAGATCGTTATGTCTGCACCTAACTTTTTAACTGTTCGACCAACCACCCGCATTCTTCAGTCTTCCCGTGAACATGGTGCATGTAACTGCGCCGAAATATCGGGAGCTCATTCCACAACCTTACCACGGTAAATATCCCGTTAATAATCATTTAACTTTAGTGAACAACCGTGATAGTTTAAAACAGTGTTATAATATAAATGGTCATTAAGCGAGGCAGATAAGGCAGCAAAAGCGAGTCATCCAGTAGTGGGATAAGGAAGGCTGTGAATGATCATGTTATGTAGAGTAGTCAATCAGTACGGCAGCAATTTCACTCATAGGCCAGTATTTTTGGCTATATACCTCGGAAATAGCTGGCTAAGTAATCACATTTGCAGCTTAGGTTTCTCTCGGATAAAGAACTTATATCGTTTCAGTAGGTTTTTATAACGCATGAGATATAAGTAAGAAACACAAATGAGATCATTTCGTGTATAGGTATTTTTTTTTAAAATTATAAATAGGCTTGTGCTTGACCGTCAACTCGCCTGATGTTAAGCGATGATGCGGCCTACGATGGAGTACGCTTGCCTATAAGATACCTATTCACTCTCGACTTGAAGACACCCAGATTGTAACTATCGGGGAACACCCACTCAGCCAGCGAATTCCACAGACTAGCAGTTCGCATAATAAATGTGGAATCAAAGCGCTTCGTACGGGTTCTCGGAATATCAACCATAAAGCGGTGTCGATTCTTCGTACCCACTCTGGCAGTCCGATAGAAAAATGGGCAGGAGGGAATCAAATCATGCAGATCTGTAGCACACTCTCCGAAATGTGTCCGATAAAAAACCGATAGACTAGCAACCTTGCGCCGATGCTCAAGACTAAGAACCTTAGTCTGAACCAGGGAGTCGTTGCTGATGAGCCTCTTAACACGTTTCTCAATAGACTCCAACGCCACAAGCTGGTACTTAGCTGATCCATCCGAAAGGTGAGAGCAGTACTCCATGCACGTACTCCATTTTTATCCGTACGTTCCAGGACCTGAAGTACAAAGATAGTGTTTAGTTTTTTAATCTAGGTACATCTCAGACGATGCATTAATTGTGTAGAAAAGAGATGGAAATTTATCAAAATAACAGTTCATATCAGAACAATCGAATAATCAATGTAACTGCAGTTAAGAAACTCTTATCTCGATGTAGGTTACTATCTTCAATCGATCTACTCGATTAGTTCTCGGTTCCGACAACTCAATCGGCCGCAGTTGACGTTAACTAGGTGATTGTCAGGAACCTGGTGCGATTAAATAATTTGCTTCTCGAAATATTGCCAATATTCAATAGCGAATACGTGATACATAATGATAATAAATAAGCTAGCTCTTTTTGTTTAGTGTATTTATAGTATTTTTTGATTTGTATTTTTTGGTATTTTTTTGTTTTTTTTTGATATTTTGTGTTATTGGGGTTCCCAATAATATTAACATAGTGGTATCAATTTCAAGGGTTAGTTTATAAACTAAACCATCATATACAGATATCTTAATAGTAATATAAATAGAAAAATTTGTTAGTTTCGTTTTTCATCAAACACCTTTAAAATCGAATCAAAATCGAATCATGCTTTGATTTTGATGACATCATAAGGTATGATCACTGAATAGAATACAAACTTTTTTTTTAATAATTATAATTTATGTACGTTTACCCATGATATCCTTCTCTATAGAAATTGCGTGCTATCTGTAGTGCGGTTAAACAATGGAACGCCTTGCCCCTGTCTGTGTTTCCGCAGCATTACAATCTTCGAGTGTTCAAGTCTAGGGTTAATAGGTTACTACTGGGCAAACGTGCTCCATCTTCGACCGCATCATCGCTTTCCATCAGGCGAGATCGCCTAGTCCGACGTAATTTTTTTTTTTTATCGATCTTTGAAAATATGATTACCTCATTCATTCAATTTTGACTCACCGATTTATCATCAGTCACTTTGCTGAAATAATACATCAATGAAATGGTTTTATAGATAATCTATATCACGCTACCGGAAAATTATAATGTTAAATTCTATTGAATACCTACCAAATGCACTCAGTATGTAAATTTCAGTAAAGCTGGTTGCGGTCCAATAGTTATGGTTAGTCCACTAAGTAGGTACTGAGCTACTTTCAATATGATATCGAAATGTTTTGTACCTATGTCATTTTTTTTTATTTTTTTTTGTCGGACTGCTTTTTTAAATTTATTTAATAATAGGCTTGCGTTTGACCGCCAAATCGCCTGATGTAAATCGATGATTCGGTCTATTTATGATATATCGTACATAGACTAGTTGCACAGACTAGGTAAAGCTACCTTGTAGTTACCTATTAGCATACGCGACTTTTGTAATTTATTGCGATAAAGTGATAAACGTATGCACCATTTTAGCCGTGTCGCATTTAGACACGACGAATAGCCGATATTTTTTTTCGTATCCTGACAAATTGAACACTTTTGCTACTTTTTCGAACACAGAGTAAAAGTAGAACTCCAAAAAAGTAAAAGTTATTTTAGAGGTTTTCAATTACTACTGCGGCTGTGCTTTAAGAGTTGTCCAATTGTATAAATATGCAGTAGGGTAGGTATGCTTAGATTGCTTAGCCTTTGTTTTGTATTCCGATTATCTATATAGCAGTTCAGGGGTTTCAGGCCCGACTAAGTTTTTCCTTTGGCTTCCTTGTCTTCAATTTGTTTACATTTATCTACTGTTTAATATCTGCCTAGATATACCGTCGATACAACTTTTATCAAGTGCTCTTAATCCATACCTTACTATGCTCCCATTAATTCACTGACTCACTTAACTCTGACTTAAGTGAAACTTGTTTTAACTTAAGCCTTTGTCAAGACTGCGATATTCCGTGTCGTTGCGTCGTGTCGGACGATACTCGGCCGATAATAAATCGCGGCGACAGTCAACACCTCGACTACAATGGGAAAGAGAAAGTCTAAGGGAATTATTGGTGGTGGACAAAAATTCGCGTAAATCGTTTCTGGTTCCATCGTCCCCTTCATTAAGCTCAACTTATAGTTCTCCTGGGATTCTTTATGTGAAACTTGAAGGAAACTTGTTTTATCTGTTCGTGATGTGAATCGACACGTTATTTTATATTGGTACATAAATTTTACACGAGATCCTGGTGGTCTTCTACTCAAGATACGATCTGCCAGTTTTATTCATTATGTGTAGCCTTCGATTATGGTAAGCCAATAGTGAAACATTTAAGTAAAATAATTAAGTGCAGATTAATGCGCTGTAGATGCATAAGTTTTATAGCTCGAAGAACCGATAACCGATGGAGAAGAAAAGTTCTTGAGTGGAGACCATGAACCGGAAGACGCAGCGTAGGTAGGCCTCCCACTAGATGGACCGACGACATTGTGAGAGTCGCGAGCATCTAGTGGATGCAAAAGGCAGGCTGTCGTTCAGTGTGGACGTTAAAGGCGGATGCCTATGTTCAGCAGTGGACGTCTTCTGGCTGATGATGAGATACATAAGTTTTATGGGGAACCTATTAATAGGTATATAGTTTAACAACTTATAAAACCTTACACTTGATGAACAGTTAACCGTGATTTAGTTGTGGGAGCGGATCAATGAATATTCAGACGTAGACTAAAAATTTCGAGTTCATGCAAACTTGCATTAAGGAGAGATCACTCCAAACGGAAGCAGTAATGAGTTAACACTTAAAAAGTGTGTGCTTTGCAAGTCTTTGTCAGCTCATCAAATGATGCTACTGATAAAGTAGCTAATCCGGTTGCAAAAGAACTTCCTTCTACCAACACTATCGTATCCAATTATTTATTAGCTGTAAATTCGAACTTTTAACACATGATTAATAGCCATAATCGAGTGACCGGGTCGTCTAGATTCCCACTTAATTGCATCAGCTTTCTTGCGTTTATCGATAACTTCAATCGCTCTCATTCAATTGCACATTCTTAAGTTAGCTTAGCACTATTAATTATCGCAATCGTAAAAGTCGTAAGGAAATAGTGATGTCGAGAAATGATAGGATACCCGTAATGGGTGGTGTCCTATACATAATACTTCTTTACATATTAATTGCTATATATTTTCACGTTATGAATGATTCAGGTAATAAAACGATGACCATAAAAATTTACCGCTAGACCGCTATAAATCAGAAGACAGTCTCAAAATGTGCGAAATGTTGTATAGAATATCTCAGAATTGAGGTTATGATGGTCGATAATAATTATGGAAGATATCGTTATCTCTGAAACCCACAATCATGGACGTGGCCCGAAGGTGTAGGCAGTCAATGCGATGATTATTCAAATAGGGCCGGTGCATATCGTCGGGTTAGAGCCGGTACCGTTGCGGCTACGTGATCCTAGCGCGTAGCGGCACTCCACTGCCCCGTCACTCATTATCCATCCATTAACTTCGCTTCAGGATGTGACACACTTTCCCGTTTCAATAGACAATACAGTTCATGCCTTTATTGCTCTCGCGAGAAAGTTCATTTACGGTGACTCATTGGAAGACTTCGCAGATCGAGATATAATAATATGTATTCCCATGAGAATAACAACTTTAGGATAATTCAGGGTACCGTAAATGGCGTGAATAATTACATGGATAACAGAAAAAGCGGTTGGATGCCATGGCTTAAAGTGCAAAATGCGGCTTATGCCACCGAGTTTTTGCCCAGGGTGGAAAAATGTGGATTGCGGGGTGTCGGGGCGTTGGGGGTTGGGAAGATACGCCGACCGCGGTGGAGTTGGGAGCCGGGAGCGCGTCCGCCGCGCGTCAGTCGCACAGAGCCCGTGCGTGCCGCGCTCGTGGAGGGGCGTGTTCGCCGCGCGCCGTATCCGCTGTTATTCGCGGTTTTCCGTCGAAAGCGCACGTGTCGCCGACGCCGAACACCACGCTTATTTACGATCGCGCACCTGTGACTAAACAAATATTTGACGTGCTGTGAAAGACCACTATTGGTTCTCTTGTGTTTGTTATCGAAACACTATGTTCTGAAATTGTGATGCGTGCTTAGTTTGTGTCTGCTACTTGTGTTTGGCGTTATAATCGTACAGTTATACAAACGCTAGTCATGTTCTGAAGTGTCCAATTTTCGGCGACAGCCAAGGCGTCCTTATCGAAAGTTGGATGAAAGCCAGCATCTCTTGTGCTAAGGTGAGCAAAAATTTGGAATACCTCTGTATTTGCGAGTGTATTTATGAAAAGATATACGTAAACATCGGAATGTTTGTCGTTATCTGCGCCATTGGCCGGCTTATCTGACTTTCCGCTTAGTGTTTTAATACGTTTCGTGTTGTTTATGATTCAGTGGTTTTATCAGAATTTGCGCTGAAACATTGTGCCACATGTTCGATTAAAATTATTCTGAAATATAAGCTCTACGTCATTATAAACTGAGACAATATTGTTGTTCATATGCCGTATTAATTCATCCAAGGTTGTTTTTGAAACGGTTATGTCTGAGAGCATCTAGCGTTTGCAGCAATCTATTGTTAAGCGTTTGTCTAATTGCTTACACATGTTGCAGTGTCAGTCGTGGGTCCGACATAATGGTTCCATTCAGTGGCGCCTTCTGCTATTATTCTATAATCTGTGCATGACTTTCATAGAACCCAATATACCAACAACTATTTCTAGTCTCATTTAGATTCACCTCTGCAAAACATTTTTAGTTTATTTTTGTTTACGCGAAACAATATGAATTCTTTGAAAGTCACATTTTGAAAACGTATTGGCAGTCAGTTGAAATTTTCCACAGGCGATACTTTTTATCTGTTGTTAGGGGCACGGTACTTGTGTACGTTATTCATTATCTGCTTCTGTTATCTAGTCCTTTTCAAGGGCAATATTATGGAATATTTGCTTATCTATTGTGCAATTTTTTTATTCTCGAGCACCAAAATTAATATTTCATAGTGTCCTGCCAGAGTGTTTGTTTAAAACTCTTCACCCTTTGGTTTGACCTGAATACCTCGTAGGTACCTACTGACTTATTATACATTGGCAATAAATTGTTCTTACAATTATTATAATAGGTATTATTGACGAGTCATATTTTTCCCTATTTTTATTATACATGAGACTAGAAAATATTGAAGATTTCGTAAATGATTCATCGTGTAATGTTAATGTAGATGGTAGTAGTTTGCCTAAATATGGGTATAAGCAGTTAAACTTTACTGTTGGTACAAGTGTTTAGTAAAGAAATATAACCCATGAGATCACAATTATTTACAACTACTTACGTTACGAGTATTTATATTAAAATTACTGATGACACTAAAAACACAAAATTCTGATGATCCATACTCATTCTTCTATTGATTCGTAATTTAAATTTATAATTTTACTAGGCGTAAACAACAAACGTTTTAGAAAATATAGCAAAGGCATTATTTAGATAGCATTTACTTATCAAATTTCAAACTTCTAAACAAACAAGACTCCGATAACTCCTAACCCGATAACATGGTCAAGTCAGACAGAGCGGCGCGCTACGTGCCTCCAACAAGGCCTCTTTGGTAACCCGTCACGTCTGACATACTCACAATACCTCCTTTACTCTCGCATGCTGGTTTATTATAGCTCATTTGCTTGCAAACTCGATTGCCACTCTGAATAGAGTTCAAAATTGCATAGTGTTGTTAATTTTTATCTAGGATACTTATTTAGGCCAATGGAGATTCCGAAGCATTGAAAGAGTTTTAGGCTGTTGCATTTTATTCTGCCATAAATCTTCCAAAACGAGCTTTTAAAAATGTTAATTGCCTAATCAATTCTTCATTTAGCAATATAACTATCAAGTCGTAACAGACAGATGTTTAAAGATATAATTCAATAGCATGAACTTATTTCAGCAGAATCATGTGGTTTATTTTTGTTCAATTTCTGTACACTGCGCATCAATAAAAAAATGCAATAACGTCACTGTAATGACCAATTTTGTAATCTAAATAATATGCTCATCTTTCTACTGTCAGTTGTAAAACACTCGCCAAGTGCCTCAGCAATTGTAAACAGATACGGAATACGCATTTCCTTTAGCTCAATGGCCGTATTACTCGAGTGGACTGACTCAGGTACTTCAGAAATTTCGACCTCCTCAAAATAGACCGCTCGTTGTCTGTCTGCTTTTTTTTGCTAATCGTCACTCATTCAATTGACTACATTGGCCTTTCGCCAGGACACGGATGCCGAGTCTTGGTCCACTTTTATGTGCTCGGTATTTGCGGAATGGACTCGTAGTCGACGTGAAACTTTATGTTTAGTGCAGTGGACAATTTTCACGGCAGAAGTACTGCTGCAAATTAAATGTCCTCCTATTTTCAGCAGCACATAACTCATTATTGATCGTTCGGTCAGTTATTGCTGTCGATGGCGGTTGCCGAGACTGAAATTAGTTTTACGAGTACGAGTGGCCGCCATGGCTCTGCTCTGACGCGCTGGCTTACATCAAAAGCCGAACAACTCATTGTTACGTCTCTATTATTAGTTCCCATGAGCAGTTTACGTTACACTCGTATAAACGGGTCCTCATTTTTCGTAACCTTGGCTACTGTTTTGAAAGCGCAATTACTCACCGCCATTACTCATTTTTGTCGTTCTGCTCATTAATCTCTCTTTTGTTCCTACTTAACCAATATTGACAGAATAAAGGACATCTCCGCGCTGGACGTCCTAAACGAGGGTTTTAAATGGTGTCATTAGGCCAACGGCTCGCAAACAATGCACCAAAATAATGGTACCTAAGTTACATTATTCATGTGGTGTCGCCGAAAACTCAGCCATGCGCGCGAACCGGTCTCGGTGACCCGTCCGCTTTTGACTAATCGAACTAATTAGTCGATGATTTTGGTTTCACTTTCCGATCCTGCAACAAAATTGAATCAGTGGATAGCCGTGAACCACTTTTGATCGAGCAACGATAACTCGTATCAGAATTTATCACCTTTTTCAATAGCTCGCCGTGAAGCAAAATCGTTTCACATCTCATTTGTCCCGGCTGAAGATTTAATGTTTGCAAATATTGGTTAAGAGGTCGGGTATCGGTAAACCGACGTTTCCGACGACAATTCACAAGTTAACAAACTCGATCCGAGGGATTTATGAATAAATGTACGTTAAATTTTATTGTTGCATTGACACCAATATGTCATGCGAGCGTAGGGCCGGATGGTAAAAAGTGGAAACGTACGATGGGGCTAGAAAATCGGAACAAGACAGCCCATGTATGGAAGCGAGACTGGTTCTCGGCGATTGTCGAAGTCATCGAATAACGGTCGAGTCTGGATGAAAAAATTCAGTATTTCGTTCCTGCGTAATTGGCAGGTCTCATTCGGAATGCGGTCGAAGATGTCTCCCAAAAGGAAAGATGGACAACCGTAAACGGCACAGCGGATGCCTATATTAAAATAGAATGTCGTCGCCGCCAGAGTTAAAGGAAAACGTAAAAAACTGTCTTGCTTCGCTATGATACGCCATTTTTAACACTGATATTTTACCGACGCGTGTACGATGTTGGTATGCGACAAATTGTGTATTTCACAGTTGTTGTCAGCAATTAAAACTGTTAAAAGCGTAATTACAGGCACTTCATAATGGCGCTTTCTGAATGCTTAACAGCAGTATTGTGTCGTTAAAACTTGGCGATCCATCAGTGTCTGGTCGAACGTGATTATTCAATATTATCGTATCTTGTCAGTAAACTGCCCTAGTAGAGTTAAACTTCACTTAAAAGGCATGGAAATTGTATCTAAATTATTGAGATTAGGTTGTCTCGTAGACTAGTTATTTGGTCGTGATGTTTTAAGGCTTCAGCGTCTAGATGTCGGAGGGGTCTTTAGGGTTAGCCCTATCGTGTATGTAATTTTAATTTTGTTCATAGTATGTACAGTAATAAAAAAAACATTAATCAATATCAATTTATCAGAGCTACATGACCTCATGGTACATGGTAAGCGCAGCGTAGGACGTCCAAGTACAAGATGGACAGACGACCTAAAAGAGACCGCAGGGAAACGCTGGATGCAGGCCGCTTCCAACCGGCCCTTTTGGAGATCGATGGGGGAGGCCTATGTCCAGCTGTGGACGTCCTATGGCTGAAATGATGATGATGATGATGACATGACCTCATCCTTCCATCCCCTTTCTACTACAGGACAAGTAGGAAAACGGCCCACTTCCATACATTGTGGATTTTCCTTGGATACGTAACAAACGTTTCGATACTACGTTTCTAATCCGTACGGCCAAGGATTGGAACATCCTACCAGCTTCGTTGTTTCCTGAGAGATATAACCTGGGCCTTTCAAGGCCAGAATGAGTAGGTATTTGCTATGTCTGCGTGTTTCATCTTCGACCACATCGTCGCTTACCAACAGGCGAGTGGGTGGAAAAACGCTGACTTAATCCGCGTTAAAAAACAGTCCTCTTTCTTACCTAGCAGTGGTTGTTTAGTTTACAAGTAAAAAGAAAGTAGATTTAGAATCCCAAATTTATATGTTATAGTTTTAGGTATTTATTCGAGTTCGCAAGGAAGGTGAATTTGCTCGCAATTAAATACTATCATAAATCAATATTATTAAACACGAATTTTTTACTTATTTATATAAATCTTGACAACCCTTGTGGTAACGGGATTCTTTAATCATAATATTACCCTCACAGTTCGAGATCTAAGTCATGGTTAGTGGGTAGAGTTACCAGCAGGCCCTTAACCAAAGAATGTGTGTTAACCACACCTAAACCACTTCCGAGAAGGTCGGAGGTACATGTCCCTAGTTTATTTAATTATCATGGATTACATAAAACAAAAATGTTTCTTTTGATGTAGCCACGAGCGTCTGTGTTTTATATTTTTAGATATACTCAAAACTTTCGTGTTAAAAACAACAACAAAAAACTGATTCATAACAAAGAATATTTCAAATTATTAGGAGTATTTACGAGCATTACTTGCAGACTTTTGTCCCAGAGTCGTAACAAGACTATCTCTCTTTGCGACTATTAGTCCCACATGGTGGTGGGGTCAGCTTTCCTTACTTTTCTCCTCCACTTTGCTTTATTCTCGACATCGTTTTCGGAAACTTTCCACTCTCTCGTGTTCTTTAGCATGATATCCGTCCACCTTGTCTTGGATCTGCGTCTGGATTTTCGACCAGGTATAGAATGGTATGTCTAGAATGAAATGGTATGGATGGTAGTCCCAAGTTCCCTACGATGTCAGGTGGTCACCTCCTTACGTGATAATAGGTAACACACACAAAAGACTCAATCGTAGAGAACATGTAAAAAAATGCAGGTGCATTTATAATAGTGCAGTAGCAGTGAAAGGTGTTTGTATGCGATAGAAGAACCAGTTTGCTAACTCTTAAACTATAAAAACGTAATAAAGATGCAGCTGCATTCATGTATTATTTCATGAGATCTTTAGTTTACATTTATTACACCATGCTTAAAATAATTACTTAATATCAAGTGAAACTTAAGTTATCATCATCATCATTTCAGCCATAGGACGTCCACTGGTGGACATAGGCCTCCCCCACGATCTCCAAAAGGGCCGGTTGGAAGCGGCCTGCATCCAGCGTTTCTCAGCGGTCTGTTCAATCGGTCAATAAATTATGTGCAGTTTCGATACTATCGCCCAAATTCGGTTGAGGAAAGAACGATTCGTGAAGAAACTGATATGCCCAAGATCCTCAAAAGTTTAAACAGATATGACCTTCACTAATACGTGCTGGGCCAGCATGGTGGATTAGGGCCCATCCTCTTTCTCTGAGAGAAGGCCTGTATCCCAGCAATGGGAACACGATAACTGATAATTAATGATGATGCTATTCGTTTTAAATAAGCTAAAACTAAGTTTTGGCATCAACACCAGCTCCCACCTGATCCAAACTAACAGCACAGCAATTAATTGCATAGTAGCAATTGAGACAGTTATTAATTTCCTGGCACGGTAACGTAGCTCCTCGGCCTCTTCAATACAGGCTACAATCATTTGGCAGAATGCAGTGGAAGCAATTAATAAAATACACATCAACGTTTTTCTACAAATAGTTGGAGCACCGGGAAAAGAGAAAATGCCATATTGCACGACCGGATTATCTGAAAATGGCAATCGCGAGATTCCAACCTCAATGACTGCGAATGTAAAAGTTGATTGTAATTGGTGACATACGCGGAATACTAAGCAGATGTAAATCGAGGAGTTCTGAACACGCCGACTTAAAACAATTTGTATTTGGTAGCCTATAAGGAGTCATTTAACACAGTTTTGATGGGTTGTTCCCGAAATATGGAAAGAGGACGTTATTCCGGATGTGATAATTTTTTTAAACGTTTGTCACTTCTTTACCTGTGTCGGAATTAAAGTGAAAACGCGTATAGGGATGCACTTAGAAGTGAGCGAGATGTTAGTATGAATATCAGTTGCATAGCGTTTAGCAAACTTCACGTCAAACTTTAAAAAAACACTACTTAAACTGTATCACGGAATAGCTTACCCTTACCTTACTCCATTATTTTGTTCAAAAATATAAGAATTTCATACATTCATTCTCAAACTATCAAAAAAAATATGATTAAAATTATTTAATTTATAAATGCTGTAACTAAATATGTTTGATCCCATTCCACGGATACCTGGGATTATTCTCAAAGTACTCCAGTGATTATAAGAGCAATGAGAATAGCGTTTTTTTCGGGTAATTAATATGGTTACGGATGTTTTGTTTCATCCAAAATTGCTTCCAACACACGTTTTCCGACTTTACCTGGATCTTGTCGGTTAAACGTATATGAGCATGCCACCGTTTGGCTTTTCACCGTAACCTACTTGTACTTAGGTTTTAATATTATAATTATTATTTTTTTGTTAACGTGTGGTCTTTATAGGCCACAGTGTCTAGTGTCATGATCAAGCACAGCATGTAAATAACTACTATAGCTAGCTTCATCACGAAAGGGGAATCTGGATTAAATATTGTGAAAGACGTCATATTTCACATAATTCTACCAGGCTACCCTCTCTCTCCCTTTCTCTAGCAGAAGGCCTGTGTCCCAGCAGTGGGAACAAGACAAGCTTGAGTTTGTCAATGATGATGATGAAACATAATTCTAGACAATATAAAGACAAGGCGTTAAATATAAATATAAAACTTTTGAAGTCATGGGATGAAAAAAAAGAAAATCCGAATCTAAATGGTTTTAGTCTGATAATAATCGTAAATGCATTAACTAAATACATGCTGTATTTATTTCACTGCACGGAATCATAATATAAATTGATACTAATCGTTATTGCCATTACAAAACTTGTTTAGATAAAAGTAAGTGAAATATTACAGTACGTTATTCATTAATTAACCCACTATCTGCATAACGGTACGTCCTCGGAAGCAACTCTAACTGGTTGTATATCAGTGATTTGCAATAAAATCTACGATAGACGTTCAGTCAACTATAAAGTTGTATGCGTCGATAGATATAGAATTTATAACATAATTAAAGCATTCGACAAATATCCTTAAATAAATCTTCTATATATATACGCCGTGTAAGGGGAACACTCTCGAAGCCAAAAGAAGGTACTCATCATTATGAACAACTTTTACTATGGGACCAGTCCTGAAATCGCGAAAAAAATATCAGCTGTTCTATAGAAAACTGTTATTGACACTCGACAAAATGTATGGAACAGCTGTTTTTTTTTCGTGATTTCACGGTTGGTCCCATAGTAAAAGTTGTAAATATGTTATTACTCTTCAATAAGGTCTCTGACTTAAGATAGTTGATTGAATCAGGCATTAGAGATCCGACAAAGAAATAGTTTTGAGGTCTCTGACTATCGTCACGAGTGTTTTGATGTAGTATCTGAACAATATTAATTATTTGTCTTTTTTTAGGGTTTCGTATCCGAAAGGTAAAAACTGTCTGTCTGTCCGTCCCACCTGGCTGTATCTTTCGAACCGTAATAGATAGCCAGTTGAAATTTACACAGAATATGTAATGTTACGGCGAATTAACTAAGAAATAATAAAAAAGTAAAAAAGTAAAAACAAAAAGGGGGTGGTTACCCATACAACTAACGTATTTTTTTAACGTATTTTTGTATTAGCTCTAACGTAAAAACGGTAATAGGTACAAGCGCCAAACTTGGCATGATTATAGTACACACTCTAAAGTATAACAACAAATAATAAATAATTATTGTATTTTGTGGTGGTACGGAACCCTCAGGAATGAGCCAGCTCTCTTATCACCAGCGGCGTCGACTAATCGTGGTGAAATTTGTTTAAAAAACTTAACATTATATTGGCTTTCAATAACATTATTTTATTTAACGAACTCCAAACATGATGTGCCTCATTATTTTATGTAACGGATTAATTTGTTTATGTATTAATTTTCTAGTGGCATCTAACTGGCTATTAAGTTTACTAAGTTTGAAAGTATCTACACGCATCTGCTTTTCTTTTTGCCACACCACTAGTTTCAGAATAGGTAATTGTGTTTTTTTATGTTTCAAGTAAATTAAAAATTCTATGACGCGAAGTAAGTATGCCAGAGTTTTTCCGGGCCCTCTTCTAGATGGTACAATTTTATAACTTTATGAATAATCGCTAGACGCGCGTCACAGACTATGCACAAGCAAAACACAACTAAAACATCATAAAAAAAATTTGATCAGCGTGATGACGCCATTTTCTTCGCAATGTCAAAGGCCATTTCCGTAATTACCGCAAGCAGTCGCTAATTGAATCTTATGAGTTATACTCGTAATTGTAATAGATATGCACGTCCTTGGTATTTACGGTTATATTGCCATCTACCGAGACAACTAGAACTATTTCTTTTTTTACATCGTCACTGAAATGTTCTCATTGGTACGGAGATATTCAATGGTTCTATCATCATCATCATCATCAGCCAGAAGACGTCTAATGCTGAACATAGGCCTCCCCCTTTAACCTCCACACTGAACGACAGCCTGCCTTTTACATCCACTGGATGCCCGCGACTCAATGGTTCTATACCTAGTTCATAATATCACTATTCTGAATATCACGCATGCACAATTGCACATTGAATGGATAAATTAGCATCGAAATGGAAAGTAAAACGATGACCAGAGCAGCATCGGCGCATTCATGTCTTCCGCATCATTTACATTAGTGTAAGCTATTTTCTGACCTGCGAATGCAAATCATAACATTTCCGCCTTAATGCATTATTTATGATGTAATGAAACCGTGCTATAATCTAGTAGTATAAATGAAACGGAAACGTGTCTTTTCTCTGAATAATTTACTCATTAGCACATTGCATAAAAATCTAATATTTTTCGAGTAAAATTTGTATGGGGGAAAAATAGACATTCTATATTAAATTCAATCAACAAACAATAAAGGTAAGCGGAGTGATGGCCGTCCAGCTGCAAGATGGAACGACGATATAGTCACTATTGCAGGTCGAACCTGGACTCATTAGCACAGGACCGAGGCAAATGTCATAGCAAGAGAGGTCTATACCCAGCAGTGGGATAAGAAATACTGTGGATGATGATGATGAAACAAAAAAGTATAAACCAAAGTTTTTTTTTCATTCTTAATAGTGGGTGTTATTGACGAATCAACCACTTAATAACAACTTAACCATATTGCCTGTCGTTAAGAAATTCTAAATCCTTATTTCATCTAAGTGCTGGCAAAACAACTTTTCTTTAGGTCTCAACAACTTTTTATTAAGACATCTTTTAATTGGTAGTAACAGATTGTAAATCTAAGTTGTCATTCTTGTTTGCACCCGTGTTCTTGATTATATTTTTTATAATATAGTCCGAGACTGCTGAAATAGACACTGGATTCACTGACATTACTTAGCTTATCGCATTTATTATTCATGTTTCTGATATTGTTTGATCTTTCCCCGCTATTATGCTGTCCTACCGTACACTAATAAGGTACCATTAAAATTCCCTGCAGCGTGAATACCGAGGTTGTTACAGCGCCAAACAAGAAAGGTCTACAAAATGTCATCATTTCACGGATTCCATAAATTCTCCGTCGTGATTCAATAGAGTCTTTACACCGTGCGACATAAAGGGGGGACATTTATAACAGCGGCACTTTCGCACGACACCGCGGGTCACGCGCGACTTGGTCGTACACGACTGAATCGGCGCGACTCGGAACACGACCGCATCTAACGCGTCAATTAGATCGAGTCGTTGCGACGTGCGACATAGTTAAAATCAAAAGGCTTTCACCATTGTTGACGCTCGCTGTAAGGATATAAATGGTGGTAATTTAGTGGTGCGTTGGTCTTCGTTTGTATGTTTTTGATCTTGACCTGTTTTATTTTTTTATTGAGTTCGCATTTAACTCAAAATAAATGTACCTACGCTTTAGCTTGTATTTTGCTTAGGTAATAAAAACCATTGCCAGTAAAAAAATACTTACTACTTTCTACACATTTCAAAATTTCAAAACCAAGTTCAACGTTTGGCCTTGTCAATTTCACGGCAATGTCAGATCTCTGATAATCTTCACCCGACCCAAAATGTCTCAGCCCGAGGCCTTCAGCTTGTCCATATACTTCTGACACCTTATCAATCACTCTATCAATCTTTACACACGACTACTTACGAACAACGTGTTTGTTTTTAAAACCTGTATTTAAATTTTGGGCGCTACGTGCTGTTTATACTTTGCCTAATTTGGGTCCCTCTTTTCATGTCAGGGTTACAGGGTCAGTGTTGGTGATCTCTACTTATTCCATATATTTTATCTACACTGAGCCATAAAAGGTAAGTGCTCGCACTATAATGTGAATGCTAGGTGTGTAAAAGCTTTTAAAATTTTAAAACGTTACTTGGGTTTTAGTGGTTCCTAGTCCTGAGATTTTAAAGTGAAATTGGGGAAAGCGTAAAATGTTTGACGACTGTTTAACTTCCATATGTTCGTTAGAGTACGAGTGTTTTATTGATATTGTCTGTCACGTCTGGCTTATATTAAAATAACGGGAGTTCTTCATTATACATTGGGAAGCATTTTATATGTTCGATTATTGTTTTTGTTCACGACCGATCGAATGTCAAGGAGAATCAATGCGTGTTTGAAATTATCGGACCGAATTGATCACGACAATGGCCAATACACGAGTACAAATTGTACAAATTCGATCAATATTTCGGATTGCTTCTCAAGAATTCGGTCATCATGACTATCTACTGTTAATTTGATTTACCTACTCGTATCTTCATTATCGTTATTGGTGTGGTATGGTTGGATATGGACTTTTTCTATTTCTAGTAAAATATTTCAAATATTGCTGTTATGGTCATCATCGTCAGGTATCTTGTATAAATTAGTCCATTATATTGTCTCTTTGTAACTTTTAGAGAACTTAAGACAGACGCTTGAAATTCTTGATAAAATTTCGATTAGAAACAAATCAAGCTACGATTACAACACCAAAATACCAGCTAACCGATCTAAACAAGATGATGGCAGATAGCCTGATTGCCTCCATGCAAGGTATGCTATCGAGACATCACGAGGCTTACAGAGCACTTATTCAATTGCCTTTCAATCTCGTACCGTTGACATGCGGGCATTCAAACCATACGGGATGTACATGAATATACAAATTACTTAGCCACTTCAATGGAATGTTGATTTATTGACTGCGAGATTGTATCGAGTTTATGAATATAGGTACGGGTAGCCCTTTGTCGGAAGGCTATTTTGCTTCACTCAACGACTCGAGCGAAGTAAGTAATTTCAAGTAGTTTTAAAATATTTGCTGGTCTTACAAAAACTTTACGTCAAACCTTTTCGGCGCCGACTCTTAACATCAAGTGAGGACTGAGGTGTTGTCAAACGATTAGCTTGTCAAATACTAATAATATATTTTAACAACTTTTTAAGGTTTTGCATATTTCCGAGTTTCAGAAGTATAACGAATAGTAGTATTCAGTTTCATTCGTAGGGTTCTTGAAATAATTTCATAGGTCAATGTCTTCTTCATACATTATCGTAAAATTCTTAACTTTTATGTATTGGATAAGATATCAAACGATTCCCAAAACGTGTGAGAGCTCATATCGCAATTACGGGAAGACCTGAAATGACGTCAAACTTTCAGGGTTATTTTCACGTATCATAATTCTGAGAGCTCTTGGCAGTAAAAAAGATAACTGTGGCCTACCTCTTTTCAGATATAGTCATAATATACATATACCTGCAAGCCACATGGAAATAAATAAATATTTTCGAAACAGCGGCAAAAAAATATAAAAATTTGAACTCAATATCAAGATCCAGATACAGTAGGAGTTCAGATGACAATCACAAACAATGCGCGTCCTTCTTAAAATTTTCATGTTACTTTATAATATGATTAAATATGGTAGGTACAATCGTTGCCGCAACGCAATCTTTGACCGCTCGGTCAGTGGCGTCACTGCTCACTGCCCTGTCAACAAGTTTTAAATGTAGATATATTCTCTGTTCTTTCAAAAAAATCCTATCGAAGTACGTATGCAGAAATTCTACAACATATATGTATATTCTAAGTCGCCAGACTCAAATAGATTAACAAGTCCGCACAACTACCCGTCTTCACTGAGTTAATAACCAGCACACATCATAACTTTCTTAATTAAACTTGCTCTATCAAAGTTCCGAGATATGTGGAGCCCGATTTGGACTTTATTACTTTGTCGTACAGTTTATTTTTGGACTCAAGGAAAAGCTTCTTTCGAAACTGGCGTCCCACTTCGTTCATTAGTGTCTGTAAATTAAATAGGTAGTGCTATGCTATGACTACAGAAGTACTTATTACGTTATGTATCACATTGATATTGTAAATATTACTCTATCTATTTTACAATGCATGCAATGCAATTGCTGACAATGCAAAACAAAAAGAGGTTATTGTGTAAAAACGTATATGCCGTATATATATGTGCCCACCTACAACCTAAATGATTCGAAAAATAAGGTGTCGATAGATTCCTTAAAATTAAGGGATGGTCATGATATCATATATCAGAGATGGTGTCTTTTTAAAGTATGTATGAAAAATATATTTTATTAAATATTGACTGTAGATTATTCATTGAAAAGGCTTATTTTTAAACAGAGATTTTGAAAAAAAAATTGTTCGGTTGTACATTTTGCGAAATATGATTGAATCTTAGATTTTTCACCATCAAGCGGCTGGATTCGGTAAGGAAACACCTAATATGCATCATGAGGACCAACTGATTCTTTTCATTGACGAAATGCGGGAATACCAGGAAATTACAGGTAATAATACATATTTGGAATTAGTTACTAACTTTTGTCGTAGTTCTTTGTACCTTTGTTTTTGTTTGTTCTTTGTCATGATGTATTCAAAACAAGTACTCTATCATATTTATCTTTGCCTACATTTGTACCGTACCTATCTTTTTTTATCTTGTCACTATCAGCTTATACCGATTCAGTATAAGTCCTGAGTTAGACCGCTCATAAATATTATGATATCAATGTATCAGGTGATATTGTTCCAAGCAGTGCATATATTAATACTTAGCTATTTGTATTGTTATACTACGTGTATTTTAAACACAGGTACATAATCATCATTTTAAAAATCTGACTTCAATATTAGCAAGCGCTTTATGATATAATTATTTGTATTAAAATTGGAGCCATAAGATTTAGTGATGATTAGCGAGTAAGTGAATGAGTGAGTGGTATTTCGCTTTTATATGTATGAATATATATATAAAAGCTACGTTCGACACAGGATACAATGCGGTTCAAATTAATTGCGGCCGATGCGCCTGAGACGTTTCCGTTGCACTGCACTGTATCGAGGGCAAAGCGTTTGTTTTTGAACCATAGTCCATAAACATAGAATCAAAATCGTATAACACACTGAAGAAGTTAACAATGATCAGCTCAAAAAATAATATGACGTATCTAATAAAATACTCTTTCGAGTAATTAATATAATTTCCTGAAATAGTTTATTTATTATTATTGTTATGCTGTAGAAATATACTAGCTAAGGCTCATGTTCAACAAATTAAACAAAATCAGATTCGGTAATATTGTCTATATCTTTAATATGTATCAATATATTTCTATTCCAAATATGTGTAATTTTCTTGTTTAAATAAATCTCATACTTTGTAGAATGTTCTTACGGAAATAAAATTTAAGAAAATATATAAAAACAACTTCAAAATTAATAAGTGCTCGAACGTAATTATTCGTGTTATTAGATCAAAAACTGTAGAGCCAATGTTAATGAAAGTTAGTAAAACCACCTGGAAAGTTTCCTCTATATAAGGAGAAAAAAAAATGTTATGTGTTCATAAATATCGAAATAATTGGTGTATATGTTATATGTCTTGCTAACTTTTGATAAACATGCATGCGTTTAAAGAGTACCATAATTTCTCGGTTCGTAATTAAAATGTACAATGACTAATTTCTTAGATTTGATACTGCAATCCAAATGATATAAATGTACTGAGTGCAAATACATTAGGAGCCAAGAATAAATGCGTCTGGATGTTTACGATCTCAAATTTCGTTATTTTGGACATCGTCCACTCCAAACAAATTAGAAATTGAGTTCGAAATTAAATATATTTTCACAATTAATCTGAAACGAGGAAACAGACTAAAATTATAAAATAAGTATAGGAGTAAGTACTTACACTAACATAGTTACATCAGATGTATAATTGTTTATAACAATGTCTAGTAAAGCTTGTATATCAAAAGCCTATAATTTATTGTGATAAAAAAACATGCATTATGTACCCATTATGCACCTGAGTATAATTGTGGAATAATATTCCGATATGAACAATAATAAATATTTCAGTTTGATCATTTCATATACAGCACAGCAGCAGCGTGCATAACAAACTGCATTAGTCTTTTGAATTGCCGAGTTGGGTTATTCCAGGACATGCAATATTATTTTTGTCACCTGTCTCTCTCATTCGGATTGATATAAGTGCGACGGGCACAGATACAATTTCGCATACACAAGAATAGACAACCTGACATGCTTTGATCAAAACATGCCAAACGTTAGCCATATTTTATGTGGCTCTCTCATAAAATTTAGAAAGCACCTCGTCAGATTTATGGAACTTCGTATGACATTGCAGACGTTTATTTCTTAGAGATTGCTATTGTGTTCCTTCCCCATATTTATTAACATTGTCCGACATTCAAGTCCCTACTTTCGAATGTCATAGAACTTATATTACGAGGGGTGACTTCTAGCCCAGACCCTTCTAAATCATATCCACAGTCGCAATAAAGTGACAATTTATTGGCTATTTCATTACAATGGAATAGAAAATTTATAACGTGATAACGCCCGTTTCTCATCCTGTTTATTTCGCGTCGTTTTCATTGCAAAGCCCGTGGATTTATGAAATTGTCAGTTAAGCATCAACAGGGATTTGGCGACAGGACATTGCGTCGTGGTCATTAGAATTAACGCGTTGGCGTGGCGATTCCAAACCCCATTAAAATATACAAACCATTTTGGTATAAACGTTTAAAATTTTATTGTAAGACTTATAATTAAGATATTCAAACATCATTTTGTTTGCTGTTGTAATTGAAAACAAGATTTGCAATTGCGTTTGGTTTGCATTTTTTTTTACATGTGGTCATTAGTATTAACGCTTTGGCGTGGCGATTCCAAAACCCATTAAAATATACGAATTGTTTTGTTATAAACTTTTGTTATTAGACCTATAATACAATAGAAACCAAGATTTGCAATTGCATTTTGTTTGCATAGATTTTTACAATACCTTTCTGAATACCAAATTGATCATCAAACATTTTATTTATTTCTTGCCTTATTCCGTTCCCCAGTCAGAACATTGAAAATTGCATTGCCAAAGCAACAGTGTTCTGCATGCGTAACTAAGCAGGACAAAAGCCAGAGGCTGGGTTCTCCCCCAGTCCCTTCAGTAGTTTGGTCCCTCTGGACTCCGCAGGGGCGACGCGTGTCAGTCGCGTGCGAATTAAATATATAAAGCGTGCATCCGAAAGCTACCGAAATTGATGTGTTCATTACTTTTAGAAATTGTGTTCTCAGTTCATTATTGTGCAAAATGTTGTAGTGTCAATGTAGTACTGCTAATAGATCCAGAAATTTAAGTACTCGTACAAGTTATTGCAATAGTGTGTGAAGACAACGCAAGAGTGGGCTAAGAGTGTCAATTCTTAAAGAGCGCTGTCTCTCAAACGTCTTAAAAATATTTTAAGCAATTACACAATACAACGAACAAAACAGATTATGACCGAATTATTCGTATTATTCATTGTATAACGCTTGGGAAATAGCACAGCCGAGATAGAAAATATGATGCAAAATACATCAGTTCAGCTCTTTCATAGCGATGATTAATTTCATCATTTCATTGTTGTCAGCCGTGAAGCGTGACCCGCCCGGTGACCGAATGTTTTGTGCAATCCTTTGTTGCACAAAAAAATTATTAAAAAACCGTCTACCAAATCGCACAATGCACCGCGCATGCGTCCTTTGTCCTCATCGTTGAATCGTATAAGGGCTAGTATTAAAACTTCCTCAGCTTAACCCTTTACGTTCACTATATAAATTATCTTTAAGCATTCTCACGGGACATTTTTTGCAATTTAACATTTTAATAAATAATAGATCAACTAAACATACATATTATTATGATGTTAATACACCACACTAAGTAGTGTTTTGCACTTTTATTGTCACACATCACAATACTATGTCCTAGTCATTTCTTATGATTGTGCTGTTTTAGGATTTCGTACCCAAGGGGTGTGCACGGGACCCTATTAGTAAGTCTACGCTGTCTGTCCATTCGTCCGTTTGTCAATCCTACTTTTTAAAGGTTTTGTCTTTCAAAACCGTAAAGTTTTCACAGAATAAGTAATTTAAAAAGGTAAAAACTAAAGGGCATACAACAATCTTTTTTTAAACTTTTTTTTTACATTTTATTTTATATAATAAAGGTAATACGTACAATCGTCAAACTTAGCGTCATTATAATACACACTCTAAAGTATAAAAACAAATAATAAATCATGGCCAAGTGCGAGTCAGTGATACATTTCTATTCACCACCAAGTTAAACAACGACAGGCGCGGTCTGTATTTGGTGACCGCCTGTTTGTCTTTTTGCACTATTTTCTGTATTTTGTGGTGGTACAGAACCCTTAGTGTGCGAGTCCGACTCGCACGTGACCGATTTTTTACTTATTAAGTCCTCATAATGTGACTGTAAAATGAATTCATGTTTCATTTAACTTTAAATTAATGAAGCATGACTAAGTGCTGCAAAGGGTAGCGCATGTATAATATTCTTCGACCTAGTTTCTTCTCACAACGGCCCTTTAACCGTTATGAAGTTTCTATATTTATCTTTATCCATAGCTTTGTCATAATCTTTATTGATGGATGCTGCTTTCTAAATTAATTCTATCGCATTTGTCATAGAGATAAAAGATATTTCGCTACCGCATTTTGTTAATCGTGTCTGAGCTTGACACATGGCTGGAATCGATTTTTTATGGCAGATTCTGTCTCGTATCTGCAGGGGCGTAAGCAAACGTTGGGATTCTACCAACCCTCCTGGTTTGTTATTTTAGGATTTGATTTCGGAGTGTTGATTTAGATTTGGACCGTAAAAATATTTTTATCTAGGCCTGGTTACAGGGATAAATATAATATTATACTTTGATCATTATTTGGTTCCTGATGATGACCGTATGTATCATGATAGAACAAGTTTTACTAAGTTATATAATATGTAAGGTTTTAATTCACGATCCTTCAAATTTAACATTACTACTAATTATTTGGATTTTTCGAGTTTTAGTTCCACACAGCTCAGGCCGGGGACACAGTTCATCGCACACCCTTGTGTTTCACACCCAACATTGGAACGTTCCGCTGTGGTCCTACATTCCCCCACATCACGACTGTTCTCCCTTCCATGCCACCTTGGTGCCTACGCACCGTAACTGCACATGCCAGTACGTCACCTGTTGTCTTTTTCCCACGGATGAGTGTCTTCCCTTAGTAACTTTTTAATCCAGTAAAAAAGCTTGAAAGAGTGTAGTGGCAATAGTTAAGATTTTTTGTAGGCTGCTAATGAAGCACAATTAAAAAAAAACTTCTGTTTTGTTTTTTGTATTATTGTAAAATATTTTATTATAAATCGACGACGTGTTTTTTTGTTCCAACACAAAATAACAAATAATTTTCTTTACATCTTCTATATTGGAAAGTATTTGGAAATTTACAGTTGTTTCATGTTGCAATAACGTGAATGACGTCACACTCATCTCCAACCACGTCATTTCTTTCATCGCCGTGCAAATCCATCAGCAAAGATCACGACTGCTGACAATTCCCATGGTTTTCAATTATGACCATTCCCACGACTGATTCAGCATCATCATCCATTATCTCACAAGTTCGAGCGAATTTACGATACAGACTTCGCCTAACCACAGATATAACTCAGAGTTATGCCGCTTTATGGACTCCCTGAATAGATTTGCGACTTAATCGTGATTAGCGGTCGCGATGCCGACTGTATTTGGAGTCACAGGTATTATAGCGAATTGCCTTCCAAATGCAATGCGGCATTGAAACAACTTCAAATTACGAGCGAAGCGAATCTGAATGAACATACAATACTGTGTTTTGAACTTTGAATGAAACAGTAGGTATTTACGATGGGATTATACTAATTCCGATTTATGTAAACGTTATTATATCAAAATGTTATTCAGCAGATTTACATCATGAATGAACATCGCATAAACTTTTAAGAGAATATTATTCCAATAAAATTGTTATTGAACTTTTTATGTATCTTCAGTTTGATAAATTGCAGTTTTAACATTTCTTAATAGTACTATTTGCCAGCCATTGTTTGACGTATAGTATAGCATCCAATAGTTTAAAAATATCGTACGTTAATGCTTTATGATAGGGATTACGTCTACAAAGCATCTGTTTCATAGCTGAAGACGTCCAAGGACAAACATTGGGTAACATCGTATCATGTATCCAGTGTTTGTTCATGTACGTACTTATTATTAGAACTGCAATTTACGCGTTTAAATTAATGTTCATACAAGTTTGGGGTGGCCTCTATGAGCGCGATTTTGAACAGGTCCAACGGGACTATAGGAGTTGCATTTTACTGCAATGTTATTAATGTTATTTTACACTTCGTATAACAGTAAGATAAATATTAGGTACTTAGTAACTTTACATTGGCTTTTGTATCATTCAACAAAATTGCTGGTTTGGATTTGTAATCAACGGTGAAATAGCAATTAGTTTACGACTTTTTTATAATCACTGAAACAATAATGTTTATTTTAGGTTCTTTTTCAATATTGCGACTGAATCTGAGTTTGGCTCAAATCTAGCACAGCCAAGAACGTTTTTCTTTTGGTTTCTGAAAATATTTATCTACACTTACAGTAACTAACAGCAAATGATGTAGATCTGGGGTAGCTATTCGTGCAGATGAAGTCATGGGCTAGTATGTTGCTTTGTAATAATCTAAGAGGGATCCCTACAAGCCGCCTTGACCTAAAATCGTGAGCGATGCGGCGCGATCGGCGCGTGCGCCTGCTATTTCTGAAGTCAGAGGTCTACCGAGTGTATTTTGTAATGCCTTTTTCGGAAAGGTCGTACTGATAACCAGCGTCTTAAAGTACGTTTCGTTACGATATCTAAAGTTACTATTTCCATTTATTGCGTTTTCATAGAGGTTTCTAGCACTTCTGCACGACTGAACTAGAACGTGTCAGCGATTTGATCGTTGGCGAACCATGTACCAATTAATTTCTATTCAAAACGCTCACCTGTTTTGCGGGAAAAACTTGACAAATTTGAAACTTGACGCTAGAAGTGACTATATCATATCTTTTGTTCATGCCACATCCTGAAAACTTAGCATGATATCGTGAACGTTAAGTTCAGAACAGCAAACCAGCATGCTTCATGGATAAAGTGTAACGTTTATTCAAGTTCTGCTTGTTCAATCTTCAACCTCATCTTTCCTTACGCATGTGCTGGTAACCAAACGCAATCCTAATCTTGTTAAAAATACAAGCATATGTCTAGATATAAATCGGATTCTAAACCAAATAGTACCTATTAGTAAAGATAGCAATGGCAACAAATGTAGCGCCAACCTAAACACTAGTAATTTATCACCGGGAAGCACGGAGCGTGCGCTTGACATCACAATGGCTCATCCATTCGTAGATCCACCTCCTCTGTACGTTTCTGCTTTAGTAGTACATAAGGTTTTGCTTTACTGAGTTTCGTGACAATGTCGAGTGCTCCTGGATTCATTAACCTTTACTTTTGAGAAATAGACGGGTACCGCCTTTCCAGTTCCTTTGACTACCGGAGAGCTCCTCACGTGACTAACTCGCCTCTGCGTGTATTTAATCTAATTAGTATCTAGTCCTTTAACCAGTGCCTTCAATTTAAAGTTTCATGCCTCATCTACTTTGTTGACCATAGTATAATATTAAAAGTGTTTTCTGTATTACTTCAAATTTAGGATATATGTAGGACCTTCAACTGCGACTTTACTCCCTAAATATGGGTGGTAGAAGACTCTTTGGCTCTTTTACTGATAGGCTCTAGCTGATGAAGGTAAGGTATAGCCGGGTCTATTACGCTACAATTTGGATGAAAACCCAGAAAGTATACAAATTTTAACACAATTTTTAAAATTTGTTGGGAGTGGCTGATTTGACTATCTAAACATTTTCTTGATCAATGCATACCACGTGTATTCCATACATAATCGTCTTCTTCTTATTACAGACTGAATTTTCTTCGCTCTTGCGTGTTATTGTTTACGTATGATCCAGAAAATCTAGATTTGTGATCTCAATCTTTCCTGGCTAGACTGTCTCATAACTTTTATTGTTATTGCTTGAAGTGCTAATTGATCCGATCTTGAACCGATAAACAGTCGTCTTCCGCGTGAAACTTCAAATTACGTAAACTTAACGGATACACATCATATTTCTTCAACCTACCACTAACCATAGAGTAAGACAAATCGACGACTAATGAATGAACCCACGTACGTAACGCAGTAACGTTATCTGCTAACCTTTAGCTTCCACATAATGTTTTATCTAAACACATTAATTTCATAGATAGGCCATATTTACATCCGCAGCCATGCACCAAAGATTAATCAAATTCGGTAATGATTTGTGTTTATGCTACCACATAAATTCACGTTTTGGAACTTTATCTCAGTATGCAAACCATTATTAAATCGAATATTCAATAAAATATAAAACCATATTGATTTCGACAAAGAACTTTTGAAGTATATGTAGATAGCTGTATTATTATTTTTACTAAAAATTATCTTGACGTCCATACATTATGTTATGATAGGTACTACTCGTTTAAGGATCATAAAACTTCATTCGTAAATTAATTATCTTACCAATGTTGTATCAAGTTGTATCACTTTTTTTGGTTTCATTAATACTATGTGGTTTTTGGTCTTAAAACCGACTTTAATGCGGAAACCATTGAAACCATTTTGAATGCATAGAGTTCTTATTTTTTCCTAAAATTTCTGACTTTATTCTTTTGTTCAGTTTTTCGTGCAATTGAGTAAATATAAATACCTAAGCAACAAATATCCTATATAGCTGGCATCCAGTGGATGCAAAAGGCAGGCTGTCGTTCAGTGTGGAGGTTAAAGGGGGAGGCCTATGTTCAGCAGTGGACGTCTTCTGGCTGATGATGATGATGAAGCAACAAATAATTTCAAAAATTGTTTAACATCTATTTAAAAATTTCCTCGTATTGTTTGCAACTATTGGTAAGAATTGTAAGTCACAACAGATAATAGCAATTATCATGTTCGCGTAAGCATGCGCCCGCGCAAGTGAGTCACCTCTTGCACACTACAATTATAAATAGCTGCACACCCAAGTTCTAAGTTCTATTCTACCAATCAATTTAACACACAATGTCAATATTTGGTAACGGTCATTGTCAATAAAGTTTTCTTGAATGAGTTCTGTTTGTTCACTGCCACGTTACGTAAAGATTTTTGATTGTTTGTTAGTTTAATATTATCGTATACGATTTGTTTGCAATCGCTATGTTTACAAATTTTTTGGTGTAACCATATAACTGCATATTTTCAATGCAGTTTTAC
This sequence comes from Agriopis marginaria, assembly GCA_932305915.1. Classification (NCBI taxonomy): domain Eukaryota; kingdom Metazoa; phylum Arthropoda; class Insecta; order Lepidoptera; family Geometridae; genus Agriopis; species Agriopis marginaria. The sequence goes on from OW029919.1 coordinate 4,043,420, forward strand.
GTAAGTTTATGACTTGCTCACACCAATATTTTTCAGAATGTTTAATAAATAATAATCAAAATACATATATATATTAGAATCAAAAAAAATTATATACTGAAGAATTCGATACTCAAATTTTTCTCCATCAAACATGACAATCATAACTCACTACATTTTTTTAATAACTTTGCAGTGATACATTCTTTGCTAACTTTGGCATTGTATTTTTTTTCATCGAATATTTAAGTGAAAGCTTTTTTTCTCTTCCGGTATGAATTAAAGCCACCCTTTCCTCACAAATAAGCGAATGTAAGCGGCGGAATAGCTTCCGGCAATCTGTCGTGTATACCAGTTTCTTGTCGCGTTGATTGTATGGCTAGCATACATTTTTAACCAGTATGATGTTTAGTACCACCCATTAATATTTTCATCGCATCCACAAGTCAAGGTGCAGTACAATGGCATAATATTTTCTCTTGGACTCAGTCAACTTCATTTAACATGACCAGATAAATTTATCCAAAGAGGAGAAAGTCCTGAAAATGTGTACTATAGATTTAAGACATGTGATATTTGAAAACCAACTTCTGTTTAATGAATCCTTGCCTTAATAAACTTGCATTCCTTAATCAACATAAATAGCCAATTGTTTGTCTGCTATCAGTCTCTACTGTTAGACCCTGTACGACGCCAAATTATTGTGTTATACCTGTGATCATTACGGAACAGTCGTTTTTAACTGACAAGTTTTTAGAGCTTTATCTTTTCAGGAACGGAATTGGACGGTCGTTTCCGGCGGGTTATACGCATTTACGCTTTTGTTGCGTAATATTTGGCTTAATAGTAGACTTGTTGCCTTTCTTAAATGTTACCTGAGAACTGTCAGTTTGTGACTTTATAGTTTAATCGCTCTGTTGCGTCTATCGTTATAGCTTTTAAATATTTAAAATTACTAGTGACACGATTTTTTCGTTGCTTTTTTGCTTTACATAATTGAATTTAAATTTTGGTATTTGTGGTCAACGTTTTCCAGTTTTCCAAAATGTATGCGAATGATAAACAAGATAAGATTTTTTTCGTTAATCATAAGCAAGATATTATTGCTATTTATAGACACCAAAAATCTTAATACCTTATCTATGTTAAATCTAAACTGAAAACTAATTTTGTTTGAATTTAAAGTAATTTTCCAAAATTGACGATTTACTATTAAAATATTATGAAAAAATTACGAACAGCTAGATTCAAACCTGTGCCATCTGGTATACGCCCCAAGTGCTCTTTCTATTAAGCTATGGCACTCCTGACAGCCCCAAATTCTCAAAAACCCAATGTGAATTATTTTTTGAATTCTCTATCACATTTAAATAGTAAATCTGAACCAGTTTCAAAGAAAGCTCATCGATAACTATGCTTGCGTAAGCTTTGTTGACCCGACAGTCGTCATCAAACCATCTTGTAAGTCTGATGTTATCTGAATTTCGTAACCGGTACAGTATCAACAGAACTAAATCAGGGTATGGCACGGGCGTAAGTGATAAAAGTTTGGCACGACGTTGTAGACCTTATATCTGATCGAAGACCGGAAGGTTGGAAACTGCTTTGCCAACCACCGAGATAACTAGTTATTAAATTAGTTTTGAGCCACAATTCAAGTAACACATTTTGGTATCTTTATAATTCTTTAGAAAGATTAATATTTGCTACCGTTTTCTATATCACATACATATAGAGAGATTAAAAGATTTAACATTCAATTTTTAAATCGCATATAATTTCAGTCATTGATATCACATAGTTGTTGGTAAGGCTTGTTATATGTTTCAATGAATCACTAGCAGTTGATTTAGTTATAATTATTACATCTAGTGCAAACATCATAATTTCTAAATGTTTCTGCGCTGCTGGTTTACAGGTATCTTGCAATCCGTCACGCAACGTGTGATATCATCTATATTGCAGAATTATGGGATTCATTTTTTGCTTATAGTTTCGTGATTTCTGTCGAAGTGATTATAGATGATGAAATTTCTCAGTTGTTCGCAATCGAGTCACTGTGACACACAATCAAAGAATTTCTGCGGTATAATAAGGCGTGTACTTATTAACTATATATGAGGTGGATCCTAAAAATCGAACTATTTAATACCTTCAATTTATCAAGCTCGTGTTTATTTACGATATCTACATTTTAGAGGTTAGGCCAGGGTATTCTGAACGCCATTATTAGTAATAAGATTTTTTAGGATGCTCCTGTCTTTTTCTGTACTGCAGCTCTCTATTGCAAGATATTTGTAGGCAACTCTCCATCTAAAATCGATTCTGTCGAGTTTGTTATCTCGTGGTTTACTGCAGACGCTAATGTTTACTTTGACTGACAGCTACTGATACCTTAATGAAGAGTGATTTGACGCTAAACGTGGTTGTACGAGTAAACTGGCTGATTGATTTACCAGGGCTGTTACGTAATTCATCTGAACAAAATAAGTGATGTCTTATAAATATACTGGAGTACTACTTACTGGAGTGGCGCAATGACCCTAAAGTGAGTCTTGGCTTCTGGCAAATAAGACGTCACTTTGCATTGTCACGCCAATTGGACGTAAGAGCCTAGAGAAAAAATAACGAAAAAAATAAAAATAGGAATGTCTCGATCGGTTTTCTTTGAAATATAGTCGTGTTTATTTCTAGTTTCTTTGACATTACTCGCTACTGGTGTTTCATTTCTTAAACTCAGTGTTTAAAAAACCACGATTTGATATATCAAAAAGTTCACTTCAAACATCTTAGTAAAAACCCTGAACTGATATTTATTACTTTAACCAAGACTTGAACAAACTGTAAAAGCTTTATACTTCGGGGTGGCTCCTTTAATTTACCTTTGATCCGCGATCCTATTCCCAATTATACTTATCCTTCCTATCTTCTTCATAACTTTTACTCAGCAACCCTACCCTTTGACTGTATTGCGAGAGTTGTAATTGAGTAACAATGGTACTGAAATAGAACTCGTATCGGATTCGATGCAGGAATCGTGTTTAGAATACGGATTTGTCGTAATTGTGCGAATGGTTCCGGAGCAGATTGATAGTTTGTTTAACCTGTCTCGGCGATGATGCTATTAACGTAATCACAGTATTTAGCAGTAGGGGAATTGTATCGAATAATTAAAAATCTATTGAATCTAACAGATTTGGTACTTCAAAATCATTATTACAAAGAACTAAAATTGACTTCTAAGATAGATTAGTTTGATGGAAGAAAGTATATTGTGTTTTTAAATATGAGGTTAATGAAGCTAGCTTTCGTCGAAATCTTTTTCGCCGGAGAGTTCTTACTGTGTTTTAATTTACTATTGGCATTATGATGTTTCTTTATTGTACGCTAATGCGCAACAATGATTAAAGCTGCTTCGTCTTGCTCCATTTTAGATGAAAAGTTATTGACTTCTTCTCAAAACAATATTCGATTTTAATATGTTGTATCGATCTTTTATTTTAATATTTGTATCTAAGTTCCACTTAAGCTTTGCGTATTTAAACCTAATTGCAAATTATTATAGTTCTGCCGTAATTTGCTTATAATTTGATTTTCAAATAACATGTTGTTTTGCCTCTTTGCAATGTATTTATTCATTCCGATTGCAATTTTATCTGGAATTTCCTAATTGGATAAATTGTTTCGTGATACATTTGATTATAAAATACTTCTATGTCTTGTCTCGACATAATGAGTGTCTACCATAAATTTATGTATTAACATAATTCTAATATAATCGTTGTTTTATTCCAGGTACGGAGTTTTCATTCCAATTCTCGTCAAAACAGAAACTTTAAAACCAAATACGTAAGTAAAATTTTCGTACTCATTCTATAATTGATGAAATATATCACAATAATGACCACTAATAAATACCAATATAACACAGGTTTAATTAATTCTCTGTCTCTTCTCTCGCACACAAAAGAGGTTGTTGTTTGTTTTGTCCATAAAAATATAACCGGACTTATAAATTCGAATCTACCGACACCTTACACATCAAAATCGGTCAAGCTGTTAAGGCAATAAGATTTAATAATAAAAATATAAAAAGATACAAACATACATACTCTAAAAAATATTGTATCCTTTGGCAGTCAGGTAAAAAGAAGGCAGAAACCATTCGTAACTGAGAATTGCATCAGTGTCAAGACATGGGTCAAAGGCTATTGTCTCCCTAATCATGTCATGATATATATTTTAACAAGCGCGTTAAGTACAGTCAGTTTGGCTCCAGAATCTCATAATGGAAAATCCCAAAACCGACTTCTTTATCAGAATCTTTAGTATCATCCAAAGTGACCGCATCTTCACGACAAGTTGTTCCTCTTTGCTGGAATGAGTCATATGTCATTGTATTTATGTCCATTTGTATTCATGGCCGAAACTGATACATTGGTGATTCAGGACATAGGCTCGCCTCTGGCTGGATTGCAAAGTTTATTTTTATTGGACTGGTTCACTGACTGACTAATAGTTAGTTTGAAGTTAGTAAGAAAAACTGATTTGTTCCATTAATGACTGCCCCTATTTCGTCTAAATTTATTACAGTCAGCTTTTTAATAATTATATATTTACGATACTTTTCTTTTTAAGGATTGTCCTCTTCCTTCAATAGCTGGCTTAATGCTGAGCATCATGATGATCGATTAGTTATTTTCTGGACAATCTGTCATCTATGTAAACCAGTGGCTTAATTAATGACGTCACTGACTGGAGTGCATCATCAAGATGATGAGACACTTGGTCAGATCAGCGTTTGAGGAATGTAATTTACTGTAGTCCAATTTGTAGTTGATACACATCATCTTGGTTGTTTGTGGTCAAATACAGATCTATATAACATATCATAGCCTTCAAATAATTTGTTTCTGAAATTATATTCCATAATAACATTTAAACATTCTTGGTATGCGACATTGTTACCAATTCTCACCTTTTGCAAGCTAACGATATCTTTGAATTTCACCAGGTGAACAAATTCTGACTCAAGCATCCATTGACACAACACTATTCTACGCACCTCAGTGAAAGCGTTTGATGCAACTTCAACTTGAATAAAAACTCTTGACATCGCGTCATGATTGATGAAGCCCATTCAAGTGTTAAGCGTTTTCCTTCTTTTGTAGCTTTTCCGAGGCAGGTTGATGATCTCTGCCATTGAAGTCTGACAATGATTAGGCTTAATCTTCGGTTGGTTTGGCCTTTAACGTTAACACATCATGCAGATGTGTTCACGTAAAGGCCGCGGGTTAAATTTATTTGTAGCTATTAACGCATTGAATCATCATCGTAAACGACACAGGTGTCCCCAACTAACCACACTTGCAAAAGGCGTAAGTTTTTAGCGTTCCATTTGCGGAGTTTTAACGCAAATCTTACGAACATAAAAGTTTTCGTCCATTTATCTATATTAGTAGGTGTAATTAACATTACCTACAACTTGTTGTTCCAGTCATTGAACTTTTCTATCGAATAGATACTAATTAGCTTTAATAGGAGCATTTAACGACTAAAAGAAATCGACACGGAATGTTTTGAAGGTCACCAGTGCGAAGTGTGGAAATTAATGTTCCGCGCCCTGATAATTAAGAAATTGTGCCTGTGTGTGAAATATCTGACTATCTATTAAAAGTATCTATGCTGTATTTTACTTTGTATTTATTTGTCTGTCTTATTTATCCTTCCTTTATCTGTGTGTCCGTCCTACGTTTAAACGGCTGTATCTTTCGAACCTTACCGTGCGAGTCGGTGACAAGTTTCTGTTCATTACCAAATTATACCTGGTAATTTCGTTTTTTGAATTTTGTGGTGGTACGGAACCCTCAGTGCGCGAGCCCGACTGGCACCTGGCCAGTTTATTTACAATTTCGTTTCCTCTCTGATAAAGATCTGACCCTCTTTATTTAATGTCTGTCACATTTACTTTCTTGACAGGTTCAAGTTTGTTTTCGTGCCAGTCACAATCAATGAAACAATGAATTATGAAATCAAAACAAAGTCGGTCAATCAACTAACGAAATGTTATGTTTAGCCATTCAAGTAGTAGTTATGCAACCATTACCTTATATTGCGGCGTGACGGACAGCTTCCTCTTAAACTTAATTAGTTTAACTGCATTATAAAAAGAACAATAAACAAGTTTGAATTAAGAAGTTTGTGTGGCTGATTTGTATTTTGTATTTGTATTTATTTATTCAATTAGCACGGTTCAAACACCAATTACACTAATGACAGACAATAATATTAAATTTTTATAGAATTTAAATATTTTTGTCACAATATATAACAACAATAGATAGGTACAATTGGTGAATATAATGAAATTACAAAATAAATAAAAGGTCGTTAATTTCGTTATACAATAATTAATTAAGAGTCAAAATAAATTACCACTATACAGTTAATAATTACCATGCAAAAAAATTAAAAATAAATGTTAGTCAATAAAATAATCAATTACAATTTTTTTTTTTTTTAATGATGACGTTGAATCACTCAAAATATTTTAGTTTGAAATTTTACCCTGCTGTCTAAAACTTATATAGCCGTCGTTGATTGTGTATTTTGTGCCAGTACATAATTTTGGAAAAAGGAAGTAGCGGTTTTGGAAATTGACGTTTTAGGAAGAAAACAAGTTAGGAAATTTACAAGTTTGGAAGTGGACAAACTTGACTGGAGGGATTTTTTAAATATGCTATTTATCATAAAGTATGCTATTTAGCAACGTCCTCGTCTTCAGTATAGATTTTTCCACTCCAGGCCATCTGTTCACATTTATCACAACGAGCAACAAATTCTACGTATTCTATTTGCTACACCAAAGTTGTCAGAAATCAAAGAAATAACTTTGTCTACTGAACCGTACCATATGCGAGTCTCGACATGCTTTTGGCCAGTTTTTAATATGTTCTATCAGCATGTCAAGTTACTGTCTAATATTTTAGGCAGCTTTTGCCACTTTTGCGGATCCTATTTCGCAGAGGATACGCTTAATAATATGGACCCGGGTATGTCCTAAAACTGCGACCAGAACCACCGGAGGATGGGCAGCAGCGTCCTGTTAGTACACGGTGAACGTACTGCGATCTCCAAGCCGCCTGCCAAGCGTGGGAATTATGGCAACACCCCTCTCTAAGAGGGAGGCCTTGTTCAGCAGTGGACATTTAATGGCTGATAATGTATGTATGTAATGTACGCTTAATAAAAAAATAAATAAAAAAGTGTTGTATAAAACTACACTCGCAACGATACCCCACACGAAGAGGGGCAGCAAAGTTCATACCCATTTTTATACTTTTAAAATGGTGATTATCGTGTAAAGTTTCAAGCACATATCTTAATAACTACAGCAATAAGATAAGGGTTCCTTGCAGTACTATGGAACCTTAAAAATAGACAATAGAACCCTTGGGTGTTACCTATTTAAATGCATATCTCTGAGCTTTATCTTCAGGCTTCTGTATTATGTTTCTACGGCATATTACGCCAGGTCACTCGCAATACTACATTTACCTTAAAGCATTCTTCACTAGTATCCGGGTATGTCCTAAAACTACGACCAGAAACACTGGAGGATGGGCAGCAGCGTCCAATTAGTACAAGGCGAACTTACTGCGATCCCCAAGCCGCCTGCCAAGCGTTTGGATTATGGTAACACCCCTCTCTGAGAAGGAGGCCTTTGTCCAGCAGTGGACGTTTAATGGCTGCTGATGATGATGATGATAATGATTCTTCACTATAAACGAAATTTATTAACGTAACTAGACCAGAACGTGATCACTTTCATCTTTGAAGAAGTTCAAAAATGATGTACCTACTTAACATAAAATTAAATAATATTAGATCAAAATTAGCATGTAAATAAAACAGGCCGCAGTTTCATTTGACCGAGATTGTTAATTGGTTGATGTTAGCATACCATTATTTCCTGTGATCGGATGTGATTCCGTTAGTTTTATACTTAGGCTAGCGACCCGTCCGCCTGCGAAGCCGGGGCTGGTCGCTAGTTATACATATATATATAAACCTTCCTTGAAGATGTATCTAACTGATGATGAAAACCGCATCAAAATCCGTGGTTTAGGAGGAGTTAGCGGCCATACAGACATACAAACAGACAGACGTCGAAAGTGACTTCAATTTATACTATGTAGAGAAGATAGAGATAGCAATCGATTCAAGAAAAGTATCAGATCCATCATTTTGTTTTCGAATTTAACGAAATTCTACAAGTTGGTCATTATGATGATGATCAACATTTAAGTATTATTGTACCTTATGTTACACCCCGCATAGGTGAAAAACACGTAAGATTAAGGCTAGCCTAGCTAGAAGAACAACAAAACAGTTAGAAATTTGAATTTCCCGCCATTTGTGAAACGTACCACCTTAAGCTGACTATTAGGTAAAATAAATTATTTAAACCAGGCAAGTTTGACTCAGGCTCGTGTCACTGCTGTTTGAAATAGTTTTGCTGGTAAATGTTATAGTTTGCTACTAAATGCTGTAGTTTAGTATTCATATATGCTAATATGCAAGCTTGTAGTTACGCTTTCAGTTCACGTGAAATGTATCTATTTAGTATTTCAGTTCATTGCTCTAAAGTTTGTGCAACAGTAAAATAGTTTTTTAAAACAATGTAAAATAGTTTTTTTAAACAATGTAAAATAGTTTTTTTTTTAATAGTTGATACCTTGCTGGCTGCAGCAAGGTACTACGAAGCACGCAGATAATTTGAAGCTATAACATGTCATTCTAAAAAACAATAATCAATGTCCATCGAGATACAATTCCTAAGGAATCACAATCTCTCAGTGAAAACAGTCAAAAAACGTCCGAGCGTCATTGTACATTGTATCAATTATATACTTCGCAATGCCACATTTACTCCAATTTAGACATTATGTCGCTTGCATAGTGTTCAACGTTAGTTGTCCGCTATGTCATCATAGCTGCTCTGGCATCGTGTGGCGTTGTAGTCGGATCGCGGCTACCTTGTAACTAACCAAAAAGTCTGCGCAATTCGTTGCGTGCGTCGAGTTTTGGTTCGGAATATTTTTGGCACGATTGTTAGTCTATATGTATTGTATCTCGATGTCAATGTGCGAATAATATAACTTACGGAGATAAATCGGTTAACTCCGGAAAATTAAGATGTGTTCCAGACAATTTGAAGATAATGCCAATAAGGTTTTTTGTTTCTTCAGAAATTTCTATAAACGTGATTACGCTATTAAGAGATTAATGAAGACTTACTTATTTTATATTACTAATTATTTTAAACCGTAAATAAAGTCTATATATACACACTTTTATAACTAATTAAATGAGCTTTAATTCTCGTCACAACACGAGATTGCCTACAGAAAAACCATGCACCGCGGTGGTTTTTTCAAATACTTATTATTCATGTGTTTTTCCTATTTGGTTTATAAAAATAGCTGCATAGTTATAGCTTTGCAGGAGGGCCAACCTAACAAACACAAAATTAGCATCAGATACGTACGGCTGCGGTAACCACTTCCGCTCAGTTTGCGCTCTGTTTGACAACTCGATTATTATGTTGGTTTACCTCATTGTTGGTTTTAATAGCAACTGCAGTGCAAGTACCGTTCTTTAGCGATCGTCTGTTATCGAATCGTTTCAGTCGGTAGAGGTAACGAATCGTCAATACATTTGCGAGTACCGAAGTGGTGTCGTTAACTTTTAGCGACGGGTGACTATCGGTTCAGTCGGTAAAATCATAGACTAGTTCTTTTTTTTTTTTCTTCCCCGTGTTGAGGCTTTTGGCTCATAGACTAGTTATTTTGAATATTTACGGATGGCAATTTCAGGAATAAAAGAAATCGTTCATTCGGGAGTTTTGGCGCCAACGTGGCAAAAACATGTCGTCTCATAGTGTTATTTTCCTAAGTTATTTTGACTAATAATGCGTAATAATGGTAGATTATTACTTACTTATGAGTTCGTGTTTGAGTTCGAGTGTGGCAAAATGATCTAGGATGGTGAAACATGGAATTTTCGTGATGGCTCTAAAACTCCGTATAGCCTCTAAGTAGTCTCCACCATTTAGCTAGGGCATGACTTGCACTTGACTGTGACTTTATTTACTTGACTTTGACTGTGGCTAAGACGTTTCTTTATAGAAAAGGGAAAAGTAAGACTTCTTATATAAGATAATATTCCGACTGAACGACTCTGTATCAATGGTCATAAAATAATTCGAGAAAAATTATAGATCTTTGAATTAGAGGTTATTTATACTTTTATTTACAAAACAAAAGTTGGTTGAAGTTGGTGTTTGTTATAATGATTAATATCAAAGACAAAGGTGCTGAACATGCAATCGACAACACTGGTTAATATAGGGACAGTCCAGTCTGTCCGCAAGCGCAGCCTGCATGCTGTTTGCTCATCCGCCGACACCCGCATCATAAGCAAAGTGCCTCTCTTCCGCATTCCGCATCGTCGCATAAAAGCACGCGAGCTTCAGCAAACATTGTCGTCGCACTGCAGTACCGGTACATCATTCATGAACGCGTTGTTGAACTGGACGCGAAAGGCGCTGTATAATTTTTGCGTGTAGTCAGCCCACAGGCTGCAGGTATAAAAGGTACAGTAAGCTCTAAATAAGGTTATCACAAAGTTATGCCGAACGCACTCTGCGTTCGCTAACTAGTCCAGTTAGGCTGCAGAGGCCAAAAGTCCAACAGTATAAGTCAACTTAAAAAATAAATAAAAATAAGGTTATTTTGACCTCCATCGAGCACTGTGCAAACATCATGTTTAAGGGTAGGCGTCACTAGATGGCCTAGATATATAAACACATCTACCCTTTGTAAAGACGAGCCATTTAATTTTACAGTGGGCATTACAACAACCTTTCTTTGTCCGCCCTGAAAGACCAGGCGCTGACTTTTGTTTACAATATAAATAAGGCCGTGACCAGCTGCATAGCTCTCACACAAATGCTCATCAGCTTCCTGAGGGTGCTCAGGAGGCTCATATGAAATCAGGGTGATATGAAAAATGCTAAAACATAATTATGTATTAAAATTTTATTAATAAGTACGAGTACATTAGGTATTGCGTACTATATAGGATGGACCGGGGTGTCCTTAAACTGTGACCAGTACCACCGGAGGATCAGCAGGCAACAGCAATGAACGTAACTTAATACTCTGCACCTACGGAGACACCGAAACACTGCTTTAATAATCCAATTGGTGCGCTGAATGCAGTTGCTAAACAATCTTTATAGCTTTGTATCGGTGTGCTTATCCAGCCCAAAAGGTCTGGCATAGCTAGAGTCACCTAAAACAATAAAAGTAATTAATATTTGCATGGTGAGTTTATAGAACATGGTGTAGGTATTATTAGTACGGTAGTGAGATATTGGTTAGGCACTGAAAAATACTATTTGATTTATATCATGTGAATTTTTCTTTTTCAGTATGATGTCTCAAAATGCAGATCCTTTGAACCATGTTGAGGTGGTCCAGCTTCAGAAGATCAGAAGGTCCCGAGCAACCACTGAAGTCACCGGCGACAAATGAAATAGTACATTACGATATGTGTGAATTAAGATATTAAAGGTGTGACACCTGACACCTGTTAAACCATGGAGCGCGCGCATAGTTTGTGGCACTTGTTAAATACAGTTACTCTTTCGTTAATCCGCCATCACAAAATCCCAATAATAATCAGCGGATTACTGAAGAAAGTGGATTATAATATACATGAACAACAACTTTAACAAAAATAACCTTGGTTGTCATAGACCGACTAATCTGTGGTTGGTTATGACCGTGCGGCTTGTTTGTTATATACGTAGACGGCGGATTATCGAGCTGACGGTAACTGTACGACTAATCTAGGATTACAGATTCCAAATTTTAACTTAAAAAAAAACGGCAGATTATAGTAGCTGTCTGCTTTTAGAGTGGTGGATTAGCGAGAGAGTACTGTACATGCAATGTTATGTAAATGTACAGAAATAGCATACTTAGTTTGTCATTTCTATATTATGAGAATTATTATATAATGAGAAATTACATTGACTACTTGTTAATTAATAAAAAATATACTTACAAACTGGGTGTTTATTGAATAATAACCCTTTCTATTTTCATACCCTATCGGATCCTTTAGGATCCTCTATACATACAAAAAAGGATATGAATGGAAGAAAGGAAAACCATCCCATGAGTATGCAGTGCTGTAACTGAAAAAATCAGTCGCCCTAGAGGTCATGCGAGGGAGAGGGCCAGTCAGGCCAGGCAGGGTGGACGCTTGTCCCACCCTGGCACAACGTGGCTACACCCATGCTTATGCCTTAAAACACTTCCACTCTGGGGCTTACGTTCTTAGCTCTTGCAATTTCCGCCCCCGGACGACGGCCGGTCAGAGCCGGGGGTCAGAGGTGTCATTTAGCCAATTCATCGAAATACTTACACAGTGTCCCCACTCACCGACGGTGCGCCAAAAAGCCACCCCTATTTTATTACCTATTATGAATGGGTAAGATATTCTGTGAAGTTTAGTTTATAGGTTAATTGTTAGATTTAAAAATCATAGAAGAAGGGACTGCCCCGGTGGCTCAGTTGGTAGTGAACCTACCTTCTGTGCTTGGGGGCGTGGGTTCGATTCCCATCTAGGACAAACATTTGTGTGATGAACATTTGTGTTTGTTCTATGTCTGGGTGTTAATATCTATTTAAGTATGTATTTAAAAATATATATGTACGTATATCAGTCTCTGGCAGCCATATCACAAGCTTTGCTTAGTTTGGGGTCAGATGACCGTGTGTGCAAAAATGTCCCAAATATTTTATTTATTTACTTACACCAATGTGCACGGGTATACTGTGAGACCCCGTCTTTCTAAGTTCCGATTCAACTCCTTGGATGAGGGCCAGCGCAATGTCCTTCGAAATGCGGAAGAACGTCCTGAAACGATCTTCCGCAACTTCCAGAGGATTACTAATATCCCGTATGACTCTGTCTGCACTCCGCTATTCTTTGAGCTCTTTGAGCTATAAAACTAAGCCTAAATCCATTTTTCCAAAATAACAAATTAGTCGCCAACCTATATCGGGCTTGTTTCAAAACCTGATATAAAAATCGGTAAAATCTTTTTTATTGACGATTGAACCGACCTCAAATGTCACTTTCAAAGTTCGGTACTTGCATAATTGTCAAATTCGATCCAATTTAACGACTGCTTAGCGAATTTAGCGACCCATCGCTAAAAGGAGATCGGTACTCGCAACGTCGTCAAAACGCCATTTTAGCGAATTTGGCGATTTTTTGGCGATCGATAAAGAACGGTACTTGCACTGCTGGATCGTTAAACTAGGCGTTAAGGCGTTTTAATTTGCACTTAATTGCTGTTGAAGAGAGTTTTGAAATTTTAATGACCCAGTTATTAGTATGCTTTAGTTTGTACTCTGTATTTTCTCTTAGATATGATTAGAGTATAATATTTACTTGTACTTTCTGTTAAAATGAAAATCAGTATCATGTTTTTTTTTAATTATTAATAACAGGCTTACGCTTGACCGCTAACTCGCCTGATATTAAGCGATGATGCGGTCTACAGTGGAACACGCTTGCCTAGAAGAAACCGATTGTCTCGTGATTTGAAGACACCCAGATTGTAACTATTTTCTATATGAAGCTAAAACCCAAGCTAAAATTGTTATTTGTGTTCGTCACAAATAGTATTTCAAAATTTATTTGAATTGATGTTTATTTATTAAACATATCGAATAATACATATGCTTTATCTTAGCGTATATGGAAACAATACTCTTCTCTTCAGTGCCTTTTTTGTCTATTCATCCCACCCACACAATGACATATAAACAAACAATCAATCCATGTTAATACTAGCATTAGCATATTATCGTGTATTATTACCATACATTTGCATGTGTCATTCACACATTTGCAAATTTAACTCACACATTTGGGTACAAGTGGTTGAGACAACGTGGTTGGTCACCATATGGTTCTGGCTGACATTGGAAATAGCAAAAACTTTAGATAGGTATTTTTTATGCTGCTTTTGACCGGGTAAATATAGCTTTCAGACTATTCAAGGGCTTTTTTTTTTCTTAATTTTTATTTTTATTTGTCGAATTTCTAGTGTAATTCCGCTTCTTCTCTTCTTTAGTTGCGGAATTACACTAGAAATTTGACATATACAAATTAAAAATGGACTTCCGCAAAGTAACGCCTGATTCAATCAACTATTCAAGGGCATTTATTAGAAATCCCGAAATATTGGTCTGTCGTCTGTTGATCTGGTTTTCAAAAACAGTCTCTTGGCTCTTACTTCACACTTTGTGTGACGGTTTTGCCGACAGATAATGAACCTACAGACCATAGTGAGTATGGCCATCAGTGGAAGGTAATCAGTGGAATATAATTGAAAATGACTAAGGAGAGTAGTAGAATCAAATATAGGACTAAATCCAGTAGTGAATAATTTATAGCTGATGACGAAGGAGCTGCATAGGGCATAACAAACCAATGATACATCTTTTAAATATAGATATAATTATGTAGTACAATACACATCCTTAATCTTACTAGGTACTATACATTACTCATGGTCAACAGCAACACGTGGTCGGCAGACGTGACGTAATCTTTACATCACATGGCAACATTGCGAAATTGGCGAAAATCTCTCAAACCAAACCAATCCTTATACTCATCTCAACAAAGATGACAGTGGTGTTTGCATTGTTGACAGGTGGATTGAAAAAGCTGTGTGGTTAAATATGGCTGGAAATATTTTAACCGTACACGGCGTGCTGTCTGCTTTTGTCTGTATGATCAATTTTCAATGGATGTGTCAATAATGATTAATGTAATGTTTTTGTGTTAAATGAAATTAAAGAGTTTTCTCAATTTCAGGTCCTTTCAAAAATATAATTAAAAAAAAAAACAAGATAATAAAAATGATAAAGAGGAAAGATTTGATTATTTGTTTGCATTGAATAGGCTCCGAAACTACTGAACCGATTTGAAAAATTATTTCACTGTTGGGAAGCTACACTATCCCCGGGTGACATAAGCTATAATCTACACCCGTGCGAAGCTGGGGCGGACCGCTAGTATATATATATAATGTAAAAACATGTTATATCCCGGTGTATAATAGATTAAAAAAAAAACTTTTAAAGTATAAAAGTAACTTTAAAAATAGGATGAGCTTAGTTGGCAACAGGGTCCAGTTATTGAAGCCATGGCACTTGCACATTCATAATTCAATTTGGGGTGTAGTTGGGCACTAGAGGTAAATTGTTCGCTTTGTCGGTCTCGCGAGCGTGGAGATAGAGAATCATTCATACTATGACCTACAACCTCTAACCAGTGCCCATCAAGCAGCTGCCATGCAGCAGCGACTACACCCTGTTAGCCATGTTGACTCGCGGGCCTAACCTTAAGACGCGGTACAATCGCAAAATTAACCAAAAGAAGTGTTTTTAAACGCTTAATGTGATGTGAAAAATTAACTGATCATATAAAAAAAATACTACTAGTAGAAAAAACCCCTTGGTAATAATCTTAACCGAATATTTTTTTTTATTAATTGTCTAGATTCTTAAAAAAACATATTACAAATTGAGCAATAAAAATAGCTTCTGAATTGAAGTACTCTGAATTTTCAGCGACAACAACATATTTTTTTGTGCTAATTGTATAGCCAGACTAGTCTTCTAAAACTTTAAACAGTTAATTGTTAAAATTTATTTATATACTTTGATAAATTAAATAAAAACCCTCAAAATAATATAAACACAACCACTAAGTCATCATCATCATCAAATATGATGATATACGATTTTCGACTTTAAGCAAAGCCGTTTTAGATAGCAAATAGATCATGGCGTGAGCGGGTGAAAAACGAATTTGAAATCGTGATCAGAGCGCGCCTTAAGGGGGACTTGCAGTCCCAGGCAAGTTCAATGCGGCTACTCCCCGTATTGTGCATAAATTCTGTTCCGGCAGTGAAGGCAACTTGACGGCTGATAAGTGTAGGTGGATCTGGCGGGACAGCAAGGCCTCGTGTGAAGGCCACGGGCGGCAGTAGTGATGAGAGCATTGCATCCAGCTCTCCTTCAATCGTAGCTGTTTCCGTTCCATTGGGTATAGGAGAGTATGTGTCTTTGTTAGCGCGACCGCTTACGCACTTAAATATCTTCTGTGTATTTGACTTCTTCTGTATACAGGTTACTGAGAAAATTACAACTATGGTGTCCTCACGTGTAGCAATTGTTTCCGAACTCTTACTACCAAAATTTGTTATATCAGCGATGTGAGGACGCACCAAGTAAAATAATAATTTAGAAACCGTCGCCATCATGAAATCGGCCTGTAATGAAATACACCATCATCAATCATTTACAGGCTATGACAAAATTCTCCAGCCAACATAAATGGAGCAAGAATTGCGCATAATGACCACTGATGATAATACAAAACAATTTTCGTATCAGCGCAAGGCCAACAGGATGTTATTCTGTATTATATACACGTACGGACTTCTAAATTCATAGCCCCTAAATGTGTCCAAAGATAACGAATATGAAGAAAACTAAATGTTAAAGTGTAATAAAACTGAGTCAAGATCTGAATAGAAATATACAATAAATGCCGTGGGTGCTGAACCTAGTTGTTTTTTAAATATGTTGGTACTATGGAGAAGAATGTATCTACAGTAAAACTTTGTATTACTTGCCTACTATAATGATCAGAAACATATATAATACGCAAAATATTGCTCATAAAAAACAATTAATGGTCTTTTCCATGGCTTTGATAACTAAATAAATTAAATTTTTCAGATTGTAACGTATTGCATTACACATTCACTATAAGTATAGATTATTTTATAACCAATGTACAATGAAGAATACATATAAAACCAATCTTATGCGTTTTTATTTTAATAATTAAAGGCAAATCAACGATGCTACGCGACGCTCTGACAAATGATTGTCTAGACTAGATCTTACATAATGCTTACTGAACTTTCTCAACCCTATATCATCATAAAATAAGCATCAAAATTGTGTGTTATTTTGTAAATATGATAAGTCTTTCTCACAACTGCACATTACTTTTCATTACGCCCCTGCTATTTTAATTTCAGTCATATTAATTACAGTTTACGATGCAATTTGCATCGTTGCTTCTAAATATAGCTACTACATTATCTGCGCTAAAAGGATCAGGAATGGCTACTTCAATTAAACGACTGCGTCTTTGGAGACGTTTGAATAGGACACCATGCTTTATAAAATAATCTCTAGAAAGGAACTTTTAGTGATATTTTTAACCGACTCTTCTGTATTTGGTTTGAAATGAAAGACAGCACTTGTTAGAAAGTTGTATATATTAGTATTTAATATAGTTTTACTAGCAATCTTCAATACAATCGTTACTGATGCTCTAAATGTTTAACATTTGAAACATTCTGTGAGAATGTAGATTCCAGGTAATTTACAATAAAATAACTTTTTTTAATACAGTATTATCGATCGAACATAAATCAAGTACATTATATGTCAAAGCTATCGAATATAATGTAAAACACAGTATATAATTTTAATAAGAAATTACACTTTGCACATTTGACATCCGTACAAAATAATTGTTTGGATGTTCAGGGAATAAAGTCCTTTCTATAGTTCCCGATACGTGACGGTTGTCAACAAGGCATTCATCATCATCATCATCATCAGCCAGAAGACGTCCACTGCTGAACATAGGCCTCCCCCTTTAACTTCCACACTGAACGACAGCCTGCTATGAATCCACTGGATGCCAGCGACTCTCACTATGTCGTCGGTCCATCTAGTGGGAGGCCTACCTACGCTGCGTCTTCAACAAGGCATTATATTCTTTCAAATAAACTCCCATGTTTAGGTTTTACCCAACGATCTTTTACTTATACTACGTAGGTATATCAATGGTTCTACCTAACTTCTTCATAAACATGAATATAAATAACATAGCAATCTTAACCGGAAAATGTAAGGTGAATTTATCTTTGGATTCGCAAGCTGGTATTCTTAATGGCATCCGATGGAAAAGCTCTGATTGCTTGCTACTCGATAATGTTGACATTGATCTGACTCGCTGGCTCGTATATCACTTCATATATGGTCAGTTTGTGATTAAGTTATATTTCATTATTATTTGAAATGATAGTGCATAATTCTAGAAAATATAAATCTTATCGCGTATAAAACTATCTGTAGACAAAGAAATGTATTTGTATTAAGAGAATTTTCTACATTTACAAGAATGTATTTTGTTAAATAAATAAAATAAAAATAAAATAAGAATAGTAAAGCGTAGGCCGAATAAACTAAACTAAATAGGTACTAAGCATTAATTAAGTTTGGATAGGCAAAGTGGCTAGCCCTGATTTCCACGTTTTTAAGCCGTCTGAATAATTACTAAATACACATTTAAATTAATACATAATAACTTAGTATATTATTATCTACATTGTGCATACATAATGTAAATGCTTTGATTAAAATAAAATATATGTGACAAAAGAATAATTTTTAAAATAAATATCACGTATCATTCATAACTTCCTATTGCGGCTGCAGTTGTTGAAATCTGGGAAATGATCATTTAAAAGGCATGCGCAATGCACTGGCAGTTATTGTTTGCTGTGCTTTCACTATAATAACGTTGTTAATTATTCAAAAGCACTCCGCTGTGAAATTACGCTTTCCTATTATGAAACTTCCTATACGGGTTGATGTAGCACCATTTTGATTGCGTGAATTATTTAGTAGTGTATCTAGAGTTGAACTGGCGGCTTTAATTTGTACGTATTTAGTGGTAAGTATGGGTATAGATTTTTATTTTAACACAAAACTATACGAAATGTGTCGTTTTCCTTTTCTTTTTCTTTTTTACTAGATTTGCTGTGTCCCACAGTTTCACCCACGTGGTGATGAAAAAGCGTAATTATGATGATGAAATTAGCCTAAGTGACTTCTTATAACAACAGCTATCTGCCAGTGAGTCTAGTCAAAATCGGTCCAACCGTTTTATTTAAGCTGGTCCATAGGGACATATATATATACACATTACATTACATAGATAAAAGACAGTTCAGTAGTTGAACTAACAAATTCTGTGAAAGTAAAACTACAAAATTCTAGTAATATAATTACAAAATATACATGTTAAGTATATCTTAGTTTATAAACCGAAAAATGTGGGGATCAGTTTTCAATCTCGAAGGGTTTACTAGTAGCTATTGAAGAATTCCGCTACCCACCTCAGATCAGTTCGATGGTACTAAAATATTGTAATGTAGTCCGGATTATAAATATCTTCTTAAAAAGTTTTAAATCGATATGACAATTAAAAGTAAACACATAAACTATAACTAAAAACATATTTATGGATTTAATCAAAACATATTTGATAAAACGATTTGGTATACGAATACGACCCATATTAATAGTACCTACTCACTATATTTCTCACATGATGAGAGTTGAGTACTCGACTTAATGCTGCGTAGTAGTTTCCATGGTGTCATAATCCACAGAACGTACATGCCCATTAAAAATGACCTCATCAATTAAAGCTACGTTTGTATCATGAGAATCTGAATGTGTAACATACCTAAACAGTTTGAATGGAACTTGGCATTGGCCCGGTCTGTGTTATCTTATGAATGCTTGGTTGCAAATGTTGAAGATCTGAAATTTGATAGTTTGCATTGTAATAGTTTGTTATTTGTATATAAATTTGTTCTTTGGCATTTTTGTTATTTATGATATATTGCATCTCATGTGTATCTATATCTGTAAGTATTAAAATAATTTTTTTGATAATGATCTTTTTTATGATAGCTTTTACGAAATTTTATTCCGCCAATACAAAAACCATACAACCTTATAATAAGATAAAGGCAAGTAAGTGTCTGTCATTATCTGTATATGAAGGTTTAACACCTCAGGTTATAATCATCTCGTAATGAAATCTCCCAAGACACCGATATTATGAACGTCCGTGAAAACATCATTAATTTCAAGCAAATTATCACTTAATACTGAATGCCGAGTATTTACTTTGTATTTTTTTCTTCATATATTTTAATAAAATTAAAATACCCATTCAATTTTATAATTTCTCTATAATGTTTGTTGAGCAAAATCATAAAGCCACTCTTCGTAATAATGCGTCTACTGTCACACCAAGACATTAATTCACAATTTACTGCTCTGCTCTTGCTGACTAATTTCTCCAAGGCCAGAGACGATCCATTATTATTTATTGCCTTATTAAACTTCATACTCAAATACAACCTTATTTCGGAACAAGTAGGGTCCATTTTTATTCTTGTACTGGAATTTCATTTAGACCCTTTACGGTGACAGGAGTGAGTCACAAAGGCATATAAGTTTCTAAAAATAGGACTGTCTACTGCGAATATTTCAATTTCTTTGTAAAGCACTAATGGGCTCATAACATCCATACTTATACCTAATAGCTATTTCCAAAGATTTAGCCCGTATCTATTTCTGTCATTATTTATTTAGCAACTTCTTCTGTGATTGGTTTCAAGTTGACCTGTATTTTTTGCTGGTTTACATCTATCGGCATAGTTGGCTGAATGTAACTTCAACTTTATTTAAGACCATTAACACTTTTCATCAACATTTCACCCAGTTTTACTTATGTAATCAAAATTCAGCCTATGTTCAGCAGTGGACGTCTTCTGGCTGATGATGATGATGATGATGATGAATCAAAATTATCAAATACCTGTTAAAAATATCCAGAAACTTGACTATTGTGCAAACTTTTACAAAATCTTATGAATTATAACTTTAAATCATAATGAATTAACAAAGTGATCAATTCATATATTATGGGTTTTATAGCCAAGCTTTATTACTAAATATCGACTGGGACTGGAAATGCACACAATTATCATCATTCGTTTTTTCGAGTGCAGTATCCCTAAGACCTTTATAGAACCTTTTATATAGAAGCAATTAGTTGGAAGGGCGCTCGTCCCCTACTTCAAGGGTCATTGTGAATGCATTGTTGTGAAATTTAGGGTTATCCTTAACAAAGCCCTAGAAGGCCACACACGAGTGGCCCTTGTGCAATACTCTCGTTTAAAAAGAAACGTTGTTCATATCCGCGTAACTTATTTTTTACTCGAACAAGTCATTATGTAAATAGTATTTATTTTGTTGATATACTACTTTTTATATACATATTATATATATTTCCATTGTTTGAAAAACTAGTGGCTATTAGAGTAGTGTCTACTTCTTGCTTTCCTACTTCGAAAATAATTAAATACTTTGATCAAAGCTTACCTATTACAATTCCATATTTCAATTTTTATAATCGATTATTGCGTAACCGTGATATTCACTGTCCACCAGAGGGGACAACGTGAAAGATCGTCTTTTATTAGTAATTTTAAGTTTTAAGTTCGGTTTTCAGTATTATTTTACAATATTTATTCCCCCTATTTCAAGCATAATAACGTTTCCTCCATTCAAACTCTTGTCTAACACCTACACCATTATTTCCACACCAGTGACTTCAAATATATCCAATATATTCCTGCTAACTGGCATCCCACTGAGTGCAAGTACCATTGCCTTTATTTTTTTTCTTTTGTCCAAGTCACCTGCTGCGCTATGGATATAAATTATGGCCCAGATATTTTGCTTGCATTAGAATTTCAAAGCGAGATCTTGAAATATCAACAGCGTGAGCTTTTTGTTCGTCTCCTTTGCTTGTCTTTATTAAACTGCAGTGGGATATTTCTTATGTTTAGTGTTGCCATTTACTTCAGGTATATGATTTTTATGAGTGAGTAAATTTCGCTTTGACACTTCACATTCACACATACATGTATACATGTACTATATAGATTGGTTTTTCAAAATACTATTTATTAAATGGAATCATGACAGTTTTTGCCTTGTGTCATTTTACAGTGTATGTTATGCTGCTAGGGAAATTACCAGTAATGATGATCAAAAATAGCAGATATACCACTAGCTTATCTAAAGAAAACTCCCCGACCCGCCGCAACCCCGGTCATTCACCCTCTACTCAACACCATCCCCCTGTCGCTGACGCCGACTGCATTGAAGAGCCTTCGTCTCTTCGCAGATAATGCCGGCGATGCACAAAGCTCGCTCAAGTGCACTTGGAGACTACACGATTCTATTTTTAAAGCAAAAATAGAGATGCATTTTTGCTGTGAAGTTTTAGCTGAGCTGGCATTCAGAATATCTAGACTTGATTCAGACGCAGAAAAAATAACTCATCATTTTAATTTCCATAATAGGGAAATGAAAATGTTGGAATATTTTTTTCCTTTTCATTACGTATTCACATTCAGAATGTAAATTTAGATTCTGAAATAGTTTACGTTTTTTATAACAGACTATATACTTTTAATAATATCCTCCATCTTTTAATCACTGAATTAATTCTGGAGTAGGTAAAACTACCAGAATTTGGGTACACAAATGGGCGACAGATTTTTGACTTAAGGGTAGCGAGGCTAGGAGAATAATTTAGAAATCATATTAAGTTTAATTTTTCCTCGCTGTGCTTCAATGCACCATGGAATTGCTCATTATGACAAACCAGTGTTAATTTCCAAAATTAGTGTTGCTTGTCCATCACCAAAAGAACCATATAAATGCAAAGTGCATCGAAGGTATCTTGACTTACGCGTTTCCGTTCTACTTACACACAGAGTGTACATAACTAATGAATTCACTTCGTACTTTGAGATCAAAAGATATGCTCGTCCGTGCCTTGGGCAGCAAATGTTTATTGTAATTTATGCAAAGAAAAAGCGCCCCTATTGATATGATGGAGCACAGAAAGTAGGTGAGGTGATGAATGCATAATATATTTTGTATTCAAAACCAACGTCTAGGGTGAAATGCAACAACCAGATTAGATACATGATACAAATATTACTTTTATAGTTAAATCCAAATACATAATAGCAAAGCGATAATAAAAAAAAACAATATTTATCATGTTTTTTTTTAGATTAATATGATTCTCATGACTAAAAAAAGAACTTTAAGTTTGAAAAGAGAGTAATACGCTGAATCTTCGGTGCTAATTTGTCTATTATCAATGCTCATTACAGTAAATGTTGCTTATTCTTGTCATTTTTACAACAAATGCGCAATGTAAAATAGTTTATTCATGAAACTCTCAAGTCTGAATGTCCAGCACGTCCTGCCAGCTTCCGGTGCCGGCGCCTGCGGCTTTGACACTGACCCGTTCCCACGACCAATGTTGCTTGCTTACACACTGTTCGGATCTGCAAGCTGAAGGCCAATGTCTCTAGACATCAGAGAAAAGCCGTTGTTTATACACAAATTTATTAAATTATTAATTTTAAGAAGGCTGTATAAAGTATTGGGAACTTTTAATCGAGCCACTGCCTTCTTGTACCTACTCTCTTTCCACTAGTCTTCATGACTATGATATGCTTTCTTGCCCATGTTGCTTAGTGATTCTTTGATACAGCTATTAGTACATGATGATGTCGATTCTTAAGGTTTGACTTGTTTGACAGAACTAAAAAAATATATTTCTTCTTCAGTTTTTTAGAGAATCATAATTAGTAAAACAAAATAATTAGCTAGCCCCGAAACTATTTATGTAATCTTATTTACATCAATAATGATATCCATTGAATTGAAAAAGTTCGGGTACTTATTTTGCACAGGAGTATCTGATGTACATTTGATGATATCTTAAAAAATAAAGAAAGAACCGAAGTGATTTATTTAACCGACTTCGAAACAGGAAGGTTCTCAATTAAGCCCGTTTTTATTTTTTTATTTATGTACAGCGATTTCGGCCGGCATCTGTGAATCAATTGGCTTTATCATGTAGAAAAAATCTGCGAGGTGGTCAAAGAATTTCATTAATTAGGGCTCAGTAGTTTTTAAATCAGCTCAAATAATATGGATTTTCGCTAGAGCGCCTACGAGCTTCGCGATAAAAAATCACCACAATACCTTTGTTTGACTTTTGTTCAAGTCAAAACAAGCAGGTATTCATGCATGGGTGTGTAATCGTATCTATAAATAAACTAGTAGTTCGCCCCGAACAGAGTTAAATAAGTTTAAACATTCCACTAAAAAAATCTATTAAAAACCGACTTCAAAATACCACAGAACACCTTACCACTTTTTTTTAAGATAATTTATTATAAAAGAAATTTGATGTAACGCGAACACCGAATGAATTACCTACATGCCTGTCACCCACCTCAGCTAAATAATCTTATTACTTACTTATACGTCTTCCGACGGCTTCACATGTCGCCACTGAATATCAAATGTGAGTGGAAATGTTTCCACAGCTGGTATAAATTAGATTTTCAAGCTCTACGTAGTTTGTGACATCCATTTTCACTATTGATTCTAGCAATAACTAGTGTTCTTTCACTTCCTACTCTTTTGGTAGATTCGACTTATTATGTTAATATTTTAGTACGTCAACTAATGGTTTATTTTCTTTATTCGCAGGTATGTTCGTGTAACTGAATAACTCGGATGTTTGATTCAGCAATGCCAATCGTGCTATGAATAGCAATGTAAGTTACATATAACTAAATAGAATTAAAAGCACGTGCTCCATATATTATATGCAAATGATCTCGTGTTTCCTCTCGGCCGGTACCTTGGCAACCAGCTTCAATTTCACAACACTTACAAATTAACCGTTCCAAATGCGTTGAAACTTAAATATGTGTTCTCAAGAACATTTGAGAGTATTTCGTGTCCATTGATATAAACATTCGCGCATGCGTGCTCCGGTCCGGCCGCCCGCGCCGCGGCGTCTGCGCACTCCCTATATATAACCTCTCAAGGGTTTCCTGCTCGAAATGTTTATTAATTTATATATGATGCTAGCAGTTTGTTTACGCAAAGACCACGTGGCTAGGGCAATGAACTCAATCTTTCTATTTATGTTTTTCTTTTGTGAAATTTACTCCACTTGTGTTTTCTAAACGGCCATAAATGCGTTTTTAAATTTAGGTTTCATCAATTAACATTCTTTGTGATCTTTCTAATACATCACTTTTTATATTGAAAACTACTTCTTCCATTTTAGATATTAACGTATATTTAACTGGCTCTAGTTTTGGTGCTGATATATTAATAAAGTACCTACTTGCATATCTACTTTTATTGAAATTGGAAAATTCCATTCAGTGCAGTATACGAACGCATTTATTACAATCTTCACACGCCAATTTCCTTTTGCATGTGTAATGCGTATGAAACCAATTATTTGTATAAGCTACAGCCTGTCAAGGGACAAGAGTGGTATCTGCCGCTTTCTAGCCATTTGATATTTCTAACTCGTCAAACCCGCTGTCCTTCTTATATTCAACCTCGTTGGTTAAATGGTTATTAAATTCCACATCCTGTAGAACCAATCAATCAGATAATTATTTTAAAGCCATAATTATAAAGCAACAAAGATTTTCGTTGAAAGGCAAGGTTAAGGTTTAGCTCATTGAGGAAATATCGTTAGGTGATTAATAAAGATCAATTATCTGATCAATTGGATTGATTAACTTACGCTAATTGGTATTGAACTGTAGTGGCAGTATTCGTGTACAATAAAATATACTATTTCATTTAGAACTATAATAACTATGAGGAAACTATTTGTAATGAGTTTGCGTGCAAATACTCCAAATGGGATCTTGGTAAAGTCTATTGGTTTTTTCACTTTCTTGTTGAACCACCATTAAGATAACTTAAGTATTACTATCTACAACTCCAAATTCACCTTTTCAATTCAACATAACGACCACTTTTCCCGCATGGTCAGCTATTACCACAAAACTTCTATTGTCGCGCACCCTTTCAATAGGAAATTACTTGGCAAGCCTCTACATTCTCTATCATACTTTACGTCTGAGAATATTAAGCACATTTTAGTCTGCATCATGACCAGTATGTCCCAAAAAGGTAATTGCATGGTGTGAGGTGTAATTTGGGTGATGAAATAGATTTGGAAGGGACACGGTCACAGGTGTTTTGAAATACATGAATGTTGTCACGCCATCAGTTTTTCTACATCTAACGTTGTGATGCATTGAGGTTTGATACCAGTCCTTTGGGCTAATTCTAGTTGCCTACCTTTGAGGATTCTATTCGCCCTATACTCGTACCTATTTTGCGTTTTGACGACAAATGAAACTTGTATGTAAGAATGTATCAAGTGGTTTTTCGTAGTACTTTAAATTCAGGTACAGTAGATTTTTTCTAACTAGTTTATAAACGAACACATAATTTGCTACTGTATTGAAAAGACTCCAACTCTCAAGTGGTATAAATATCCTCAATAATGGGCCGTAACTGTCAATCTCATGGATCAATGTCAGTAATGAACGTAATGTTTTATTTTATAGCGGATATAGACGCTAAATCTTTTACTCACGCGCAGTAGACAATAACACTTACATGACGTCATATAAAAAATATATCGGAAAAAAAAACATAAATTGTAACAGCCTAACTAAAAACATAATGTATGTTATGTTCGACAAGGATTTTCATTATAACCTCTGGTCTAGGGCAAAAATATATTCACAGCACATCTTACTGTAGTTCTATCTTATGCCTCATAACTAACACTGAACCTAGCAAGTCTCTTTTTTTTTGTACCTTATCAATATTCCGGCAAAAAACTGACACGATAAATAATTGGCTCATACGTCCTAAGTCACGACATCGACTTATACATCACAAATGGCATAACAAAAAACTTGGCAAAAACTAAGGGCACTTACTCAAAACATCATTAGGTTTTTTAGTGTTACCATTGTAGAAAATGGAGATAAATGCTGATAGTGATAGATAGCCATGAATCATGGTAATGTCAATGAACTTCAGTACAATATTTTTTCCTTATGGTTTGTAAGGTTGGGCTAGGCAGATTTGGCGTGGGGTATTCAACTTTTGATTCAATATGGTGATGATGTCAGGCTTTCATAATGTAGATTACGTTCAGTGTACTTGTGTTTTTTGTGTTTAATGGGACCAGTTTTATGACAATACTAAGATGATTGATTTAACTGTATGCCTGTAATTAAAAGGTGGCAAAAAACTATTACTGGTGGTGTCTTAACTGTTATTCCTTGGTTGATTGACATCCCTATCTTTAATATGATAAAAAAATGGAAGACTCTTACTCTATAGCGGTTCTAATTTAGTGGTTGATTTTTTTGTCATTTTTTTTTTGTACTTCTAATTTTTTCCTATTCTGATAACCGTGATCGACATCAGAAATGTTTCAGACTGGTTAATCGTGGTTATTAAAATTACGCCCATCTTCCTAAAGTTGTAATTTTTTTTAGCACTTTTTTCTTTCTTTTTTTATAAATAATAGGCTTGCGTTTGACCACCATCACGCCTGATGTTGAAGCGAACGATGTGATGTGATGTGTCTTAATGCTTGAAACCTTAACCTTTGTCAAGTCTTTATCGAATACTTTCCACAATAGTAACGCTCCGATGCACACAAACGCAATAAATATCTGTGACTGCACAGTTTCGGCAAACTGTTATATTTTACGGTTCCAGCACCGTTACGGCTAGAAACTGAACTTTTTGTGAAATCTAAAAACTGAACGTTTAATTGGTTTTTCTTTAAACGCAAAAGTTTTCGAGGTTAACTGCAAAAAGTAAACCGAGAACGGTAATTTGTGTTAATCCTCCAAAAAAATTAAGACTGTGTACCTAAATAACAATCTTAAAGAAAAACAAGGTAAAGTATAATTTGCACGCTTTTAAGTTACTTTAAATGGTTTAATGATTATTACAGCTTCTTGTCTTAACACATAGACACGAAACCACATTTAAAATGTTCATTTTATTTTCCGTTTGCAAAAAAACCAGCTACATGTTGACTTGACTGATGTCGTTAATCCAAGGATAATTAAACTCGAAGTTTTTTTATGCCAAGGTGTCAATAAACAAGCTGACGAATCGCCTAATGGCAAACAGTCGCATCCCCTACGAATATCTGCAGCACTAAAAGCATCACAAATACGTGGCTGACCTTTTGAAGACTATATCAATACACTTTTTGAAGAGTCCATGAACTTCTTTTGTCAGAAGCTTGTCAGACCATGTTGTCGCTCATTTCTAATTTTGCTAGTGTGATCGTCTGAATTGAACATTGTGCTATTTGAACTAATCAATGATCAATGTGGATGAACTTTTTGGCGATGGTAGCTCGTACGGTAATAAATTAGCGACGCCCGCGTCTGCATAAGCATAAGGATAATCATAAGCATAAGGTTAACCATGACAGTTCTTTAGAGCACTTTCTGTTGTATTATTTTATCTTTAGTGGTGAAAACTTACTTTATCCTATGCAATCTAATTCAGCAACCAAAGCTATACAAAACCAGAGCATCCGCCTTTTTCATTTAGTGACTATACTATTTTCACCAATGTTATTCCAATGGTTTCGTCATTGAAATAGGTCCAGACTGAATACTGTACTATCACACCAACGATCTAGCAAAGCAAAATACAATTCCAAAGCAATTTGCAAAGGTTAAACGCTTTGTCCAATTAACTATTGCTAAATAAGCAGAAATAGAACTTGATAACAGTAGCAACAATCCGGCAATGGATTTATTACCTTAACAAATAGTTAATTTCCTTTAAAAGATTAGACCTGAGATAGTTCGAATAAAGATATTATCTCTTGCTTATGTCGTTTGTTATCAACAAGTGTTGGATTAATCTTACTACTTAATTGCATTTAGTCAAGTCGTTAAAGCATGATCTGATCTGGATCTTAATTTAAGTTTGACGAGAATTTCTTGAGAATTTTGAAGTCGATGTATTCTAGTTTTCTAACTATTTGTTTAATGTTCAATACACAAAAATTTTGCGAGATGAGATGAATGACAGGTTATGCCATTGACCACAGCTCACCCGATGTTTAATGGTACAGTAAGCTTGCCATGGGAACTGGCTATTGAGTGAGGCTCCCGGAACACACCGTTAGGTGGTTGACTAGACACATTTTCAATTTGAGTAGGATGGTAGCTAACTAGCTAGCCAGTCGAGCTCTACCATCATGCACAGACCTATATCTAAGATCTGTGCCATCATGCTATGGTTTTACTTCACCGGTAGGTCAAGCTTTTGTTGAGGCTTGAACTAACGCCCATTTTGTTTGGAATTTGAACGCACCAATCATTGATCGATCCGGTACCACGAACCGAAAAATGCAGCAAGAAGGCCTCTCACTAGATAGGCCGACGACATTGTGAGAGTCTCATGACGATGACGATGATAACATACGATGACAATATAAAAACAAATGAATAATTCATATTTAAATCGATAATTATCTTAAAATTACGATATTTCCTAACAATATTTGCCCATTAGTCACGTCGTATATTTCTAAGGCATATTTTATTGGCAGAGAAACTCATGTGTGAAGTATTTATTGAAATATTTATGATTGAAGTTTCTTTTCCGGCTTGTACGATTGAATCTCTCGTATGATCAAAACTGTGCCTTGTAGGGTAAAAGACAACATTGGACGCACATGTTTGACCCACTTTCGGTCTATGTTCGATAGCAGGATAGGAGGCCAACTTTTATGTGAACAGGGAAAACGTGGTGAGAGACTTGGACTGCATTAGAGAATTGTTATCGCATATCTTTAAAAAACTCGCTCGTCTTTTTTGAGTTTGTGAGCTCATAATGCGAGCATCATAATAAAAAGTACCGCTACTGGACATTATTTTTTGTTGCTTTTCGAGCTTTTATTCGCTTCTCTTGTAACTAATTTACTAATTAACAATGTTAACATCTTGGAAGTAGACTTTAACCTACTTCTAATTGTGGTATCGGTTTGAAACTTTGCAAGAATAGCTTTTTTTGTAATTCGGGTCACAATCATCTGGTACCATCGAACTGAACTGAGGTAGACGGTGGAACTCTTCAATGGCTACTGGAACCCTTGAATGAAAGTGTCCCATGGAAACAGTTTCACTATCCACCTCCCAGCTCTATTACCAGACTCTCGTCACTTGTTTGTTTAACGAGTCACATAAGCGTGTTTTTTTTTCATAATAATTTATTGCGTTCCTGAAATCATTACATCTTTCCACTTTTTTGTAATTTTTTTAAGAAAGATATCTCTAAAACTTTACTCTCACACCTTGCCCCGAGATTTACTTCCGTAGATTGTGACTACCGATTGACTGTGTAGATTAGCTTTCTATTATTCCACCTACATATCTACGACATGTGACATTTACAACGTAACTTAACCTATCCATTGAATCAACAATTTGACATGAAATGTGATAGGCGGAAAACTGGTGTCTGTCTGTCTGTCAGTATTTTTAAAAGATTTCTGCGTAATATGGCAGCTGGTTTTTTGTGTGGAATATTTTAAGGAATAGCTTATTCATTTCATTTAAAATACTTGTCAGTTGAATTGGATTATTCTGCTAATGATATTATATGTGAATCTGTTTGTCTTAATTCTTAAAGGGTCGGCAACGTAGTTGTTATGCCCCTGTCTCTGGTGTTAAAAGTACCCACTGGCGACGGTGACTGCTTACCATCAGGCAGCCCGTCTGCTTGTTTGCCATAAATATAATATATAGCATAAAAAATATTTACAAAAAAGTCGGTAAAGAGCTGTATAGCTACAGAAAAAACATCGGGAATTTCAACCAAGTTGCAAAACAATTATTACATAGTTTAACTAGAAACCTTTCCCTGTAAAGAGCACCTGGTTTCGCTTGTCCATCTATCCATCAATCTTGCTCGAAGTAAAGTTGCCACTACCAATTGGTAGCCACCGGATTAGCTATAATAGGCAAAGCTGACCAACACCTGATGGGGAAATCAATTTATTTCCGACTTTATTGCCGTGGGATTCAATCGAAAGTTGCTTGGTATTGTCTAACAGATGGCGTTACGTGAGGTGTCTAGAGAACAAATCACTGTTAGTTCGGAACTGGTAGCTTTTACCTTAGCAGTGGAATGATTCGAGATGGATGGTGATAAAGTGGTGTGTGACGTATGAATGGGAATGGTTACGGGTAGCGCTAACGAAGAGTTATGGTTATTATGTACGTTATTGAGCTTGGTTGACGCCTTTATAAGTGCCAAGCTTTCTGCACTAGGATATGAATTTGCAACTTAGCAATTGCTTTCCATTATTTCGTAGAGTCGTTTTGGAGTGCCATAATATTTCAACCTGCTTAGGCCGAGGCGTATTTTTTAAATTGAATAATAGACTTGCTTTTGACTGCCATCTCGCTTAATGTTAAACGATGCTGTGGTCTACGACGGTGCACGTTTGCCTAGAAGATACGGATTCCCTCGGAACTTGAAGACGTTCTTGTCGTTCGCAGATTATGTGCGCGAAACAGTTATTTAAAAATACAACATATATAGTAATGCCGTGATCATGCCGCCAGCATGCTGGGTACGCTGCCAACTGGGAGTGGGCTTGAGCATTTAGATTGTCTTTAGACCTTCAACGGTCTATGGGCAGTCTCACTGTATTTGTAGTTTTAGTTTTAGCTTGTATTTTGTTTAGTTAATAAAGGCACTTGCCCAATAAAAAAAAAAACCTATAGTTATTTGATATTTTTCAAGTCTTGCGTAATTGCTCTTTTTATGCAACTGGGTGACGAGACGTGCATATTTGCCAGGTGGTTTATAGTTTTAGTTTATATTTATAACATTTTCATTTAGTTTTACATACTTATAATTATCTTACTTATATTACGCACTGTAACTAAAACTCCACCTAAAAACTACAAAAATCCAAGACAACTCAATGATTGTATAACAAAATCAAACACACCTTTATATCATTAAAGTGAAAATAACATTTCTAATCTTTCAATAAATAACATGAGACAAGGCCTTCCTTCCGGCAACAAAGCGTATTAGACAGAAAAAAATCTCAATAAAACAATCAGGTTTCTAAGCTTAAAGTATTACATTTTATTAACGTTTCTCTCGATCATTGACTATTAAAACGGCCGCACATAAATAAATAAACAATAAATTATTCTAATAGTCCACAATGCATGAATTATTTAGTTAAGTAAACACATTCCTGATTTGTGTATGACCTGTGACGAAGTGCAACTCGAATCACAATTGCATTGTGTAACTAGTATACATTACTGCTACCGATAATACTTTAAGTTTTTTTATTTTTACAATGGATAGGCTTGCGCTTGGCCGCCATCTCGGCGACGATGCGGTCTACGATGGAGCACGCTTGCCTAGAAGAAACCGATTCACTCTCGACTTGAAGACACCCAGATTGTAACTGACGAGGAAAACCCATTCAGGCAGCGAATTCCACAGACTAGCAGTTCACACAATAAATGTGGAATCAAAGCGCTTCGTACGGGTTCTCGGTATATCAACCATAAAACGATGTCGATTTTTTGTACTAGCAAGTAACCTAAAACACGCTTTTAAGATCCTTAATAATTGTAACATTGATCCAATCTATAAATAAATACTCTTAGTGACAAAAAATATAACAAATAAAGAAAACAGAATAAAAATTTTATTAATATTTTGTATTGCAAAATACATAAAACTCCGCTGTAAAACATGTAACTCCGATGTGCCGATATTGACAGATTTTGGGAGAGTTAGAAGGTAGCGGAAGATCGGCATTCTTAGAAGTAAATGGAGGATATTATAGAGTCATAGACTAAGAAATTAAATATATTATCCAATATAAAAAACACCATTTCAAGATGGTTAGATTTCTTATGTAACTCAAGTAGTTTTAATGCATATTTACCGACCACTTCTGACTTCTGTGATATAACATGTCTCTTTGAACGGGAAACTGTAAATATATTTATGACTGTTACGTCCGTATTTTTGTCAATAGAGAAAGCCGCTTGTTTTGTAATACTAAATTTATTAGTAAGTAATAAATATTAGTATAGATTTAAGAAAAGAACTTGACTAGTCATTTTGCGTGTTTACTGATCTCTCTGGTCAGGCGGACGCATACAAATTTTTCAATAACCCTCATAATTGTAGTAATATTGTAGTTTAGTGCAGTTTCTTTTGTGCCATTGATGGCATCTAAGCTGACGGGCTGCCTGATGGTAAGCAGTATAAGTTTTTGGTATTATTGTACTGTACTTTTCATCATCATCATCATTATTAAGCATTATGTTCCACTGCTGGGACACAGGCGTCCCTCTCTCGATACATTGTACAGTTACATAGTTATTATTTTCTCTGTACTTACTATTCTGTTCATCAGAACCCTCATCTAATAAAAGTGAATAAGCTACCTTTTAAAGCTTTTCCAATCGAACACAATCCAGAGACATAAGTGGGTTCTAGGTTTTTGCTGAGAAGAAATTTGCATTGAAGTTTTTAACGTTGACATAGATTGCGTAACAGATAACTCTTACCACACTATACAATATTTAAACATAAGTTTTTCTTTTCTCTGTCACTGTTGCTAACGCAAAGTCGGAATAAAAAGAGAAACACGTGCCTGACAATTTTAATATGTGATAGATTAGCGTGGCTTGAACCAAGAATTGAACGCTTTCCACGTCGTTGTTCAAAATTGACTGTATGAATCAACGTCCGCTACACATTTGGACAAAAGCCAGCTAAAGATAACAAAAAAATACACTAACCTTGAAACTGATTCTCACTCGAGTGATGCCTCGAGTTTATGCTAATTAGTTATACTTCTTAATGAGGTGGCGAAACAAATCTTTAGTGCTTTACTTATATTTTTGTTCACATCCTGTCTAAATTATTTTAGGTGTCTTTGTGGCTGGATTCAGGAACTAAATTATTAAAACATGTTTGCCAAAATTATTTTATCATGTCCTGTTAATCACGAATTAATTTCTTATAACGTGCTTTGAACAAATATAGTTTAGCTATTTTAATTATAATATAAATTGATCTTATATAAAAACCATCATAATTTGCATGAATAAACTTACTCTAAAACCTATAATTAAGTATTTAAATTTTGTGACTACTTACTTGTCTTTAAATACTTGAAGGAGATAATTTAAACTAGTCAAACGGGAACAATCCTGTTCATTCATAAATGTGTGGTTTTTATTTATCTTTTGATTACAAGGTTTATAAACTGATTCAACCAATCAATCATGTTACTAGCATGTAGGATATAATAAGTAATAGCTTAGTTATTTATCTTTGGGACCGTGTCCTTTCCTAAATGTCAAATTATGTTCGGAATATTTAGGGTATACAAAGTCCTTGGGAATATTAGCTTTAAAACAATTATTCTAGAATGGTAAAGGTGAACAAAATATTAAAATGGTGAGGTCGGGTATAGTCGGTCTCAATTCATTAAATATAGCGCTACAAAGGTTTACTATTTTAAATCATGTTTGTATTCGTCACTAAAAGTTTTAACGTTTGTTAGTTACATAATTACGCTAAAACGGTTTAACATTTGCTTGTATACTGAATACATTGGACCTATAAATAATAATAATAAATTATTTGATTGATTCATAGAATGAATACTCGTCTAACTATAATATATAATACTTTAATCTCTGAAACTGAAAATGTAGTTCTAAAATATAATAAATATATAGTTTTGTTTTCATTATTCCAGAATTTATCACAATATTAGTTTACCCCGGATTCTCCGGCTATAATTTTTAACGTATTCGCAGCAAACAACCACGCTAGTTCCCATAATAAGATTAAGATAAAATTCTATAAAAAAAGAGGAATATGATAAACTTATTTAAGATACAGTCAAGTACCATAATTAAGTGAAGATAAAATTACAACAGTTCATAAAGTACTTTAAGACCCGAAAAAAATTAACATTTACTATCGAAAACTGTGACAGAAAGAATTTGGCAACAATACTTTATACACTCACATATCATTCGAATTACTATTTTATTCATGAAGAAAGCTGTAACGATGGCGCCAGATTGCCGCGCACAGTAGAGTTGTTGCCAAAAATATTCCCGAGACAAATATAATTTACGAGTCTTTCATCGCGCTGAATTCGTTTTGTTAAATATAGACATAATCCACACTAACTACAACAGTGCACATTAAATACTTACTGAATACCAAGTAATGTCGGAGGTTGGAAGTACAGAATCTTGCGAAAACACATTTCGGGTGTAGAGTCTAGTTATTCTTAATTTTTGGTAGAATAAAATGCTGTAGACCCATTTTCATAAATGTTTGCTTTACCAGAACATAGTCATCATCATCACCATCATTTCAGCCGTAAGACGTCCACTGCTCGACATAGGCCTGCCCCATCGATCTCCAAAAGGGCCGGGTGGAAGCGGCCTGCAGTCGTCTGTCTATCTACGTCCTACGCTGCACTTGCCAGTCCGTGGTCTCCATGAGAGAACCTTTCGGCCATCCATCTGATCTGCGTGCTATGTGCCCTGCCCACTGCCACTTCAACTTGCTAATCCGGTGGGCTATGTCGTTAACTTTCGTTCGTTTACGGATCTCCTCGGAACATCGTACATATAGAGAACAAAGACCTATATACATTTTACCTATAGCTTTTTATATTTTTATCTTTGTTCCAATGACTACTAATTACTATTTAGTATTGTCTCCGTTAGTAATTCATAAATATTGTATGGCATTACCTACATCTACTACTATAATGTACCCTACAGATGCTAAGCACTATGTTTCTGCTATTGTTAATATTCTAAAGCACTTTTATTGACCTTCCACAAACTTTGTATTATACTCTATCAAATTCTACCGATGTAATTCTCATTCATCAAAATTGTAAAACAATTTAATTACCTACATTTAGCTTTCTACTCTAGCGATGCTAAGCATCAACACATAATCCATTGTAACAATGTGAGAGGTCGTTACCCCGTGTAGCAACACTTGTAACGAAACGTTTGGGTGACAGTCCGATTTGTCACCCACAGCTCCGAGCTGATTGAACTTGTCTGTTGGGGCTTTATTGATTTGATAGACGAGAAATTTGGATAGAGCAGATAGAGCAGCATTTTAGGATGATTTACCCACGCTGGGGTTACTTAATTAACAGTGTTAACAATTACAAAGCTTAAATTAAATTTAAGAAAGCCCACGAACAATTCTGAAAAGAACTTTTAAGGCACTTGACAGATTTGGATCAAATATAGCGAAGAACCACCGCGATAATACTTGCTTTTAAATAAATACCGCATTCAGAAGAGAGCTAGCCGTTTTGGAAAGAACAGATACATACGACCTCTTACTCTAAACTAAACGCATATTATACATTCTACCTTCGTAATACGTAAAAATATTTCGTAATATTCTGGAGGAATTATGAAAAATATCTATCAATTATCTTTTTAAGAAATGTAATATTAAAACCATAAACCATTCAGACATTGTTAAAAATTTGTAAAAAAATACTTAGATGATTTTTCTCTGCCTCTAATTTCCACTATTAATTTTTCTCTATTTTCTATGTTTAGATTTCATCATTTTTATTGGTTCCTTTTCATGTAATTAACCACTCTATTCACTGTTTCTTCCATGTACTTATCTAGATTTAAGACGATATAGATACAAACACTTATTGTAGTATCGATCTTAGATCGAGTAGACTTTCCGACTAGGGTAACGACGTCGACATCTACCTGCCTAGACCATGCCTACACCAACCTGCCGGCGGGCTCGGTGACCGCGGCGCCGGTTCTCACTAACTTAAGCGACCACCACGGTATTAAATGCACGTTGGTAGGTCATAAACATTTACCTACCTCCCGGTGCGTTAGAAGTTTTTCGCACGCCAACCAGCTTAACTTCGCTATCTCCCTAGCTAGCGTTGATTGGGAAAAAATCATGACACATAATAGTACCGCCACGAAGAAAACGTCATCAGTATTAAGTATTTTTAGAAATAAGTTAGATATATGTTTTCCCCTAAGGAAATCGTTTAATAATAGGAAACCGGACTCATCTTGGGTAACACCAGATGTAAAAAATTATAAATGCTTACTCTTTGACATGATTGAAATTAGTAAACAATTTCCGAATAACGACGCCATTGATACAATTATATCCGACATGAATGATTATTATGACTCGCTAATTAAAAGTACGAAATCAAGACATTATTCAAACATAATTTATGCGGGTAACAACGCATCTAAGGCTATGTGGAGTGTAGTAAATAAAGAAAGAGGAAAAAACAATTTCCCGCACGTTGACTTCACAGACTTGCTTAGAAAACCCGATGGCAGTAAATTCGAATGTAATAAAGACGCCCTCGATGCGATGAATACTAGGTTCGTAAGTGCGGCCGCCGCTTGCGGCGCGCCCCGCGCTGACGTCACGCGAGCTCGCAGTTTGCTGACTGCTCACTGGCCGCCACCCGACCGATCGCTAAGATTTCGTAGGTTTAGCGCGGACGAAGTACATCGTATTGTCATGACTCGGATACCACCAAAAACGTCGAAGGATGTATATGACATCTCTATGAGTCTAATTAGAATGTCAATAATATCACTCGCGCCGATACTAGCGGACCTCTTTAACAGCTGTTTGATGGAAGGTTCTTTTCCTGATTCCCTTAAAATCAGCAAGGTTTCTCCCCTGTATAAAGGAAAGGGGAAGCGTGAGGTCATCGACAGCTATAGACCGGTCTCCATTATCCCTGCGGTCGCTAAAATCTTTGAGAATGGCCTCAGCTCTCGTCTCGTACAGTTTCTGTCCGATACGCGTGCGCTATCCGACAGGCAGTATGCGTACCGCGAGGGGCGCTCGACCACGGCGTTAACGCGCGAAGTGGTTCGCCGGGTTATGGCAGCTCGAGACCACAGACCCAAGCTGCAGGTGGCGATCCTCTGCTGTGACCTGTCAAAGGCGTTTGATGTCGCGGACCACGACGTGCTTGCTGTTAAGTTGCAGCATTACGGCGTGGTGGGCGCTTCACACGCTCTTCTGACGGGTCTGATGCAGGAGAGATCTCAAGTGATAGTCGGATGTGGTGGATCGGTAAAATCTGATCCCATGAAATCTGATATGGGCGTGGCACAAGGATCGTCAGTGTCGAACATCATGTTTTCTTTGCTCTTGAACGACCTGCCGGACGCCGTGACTGCTGCCGATGTACTGATGTACGCGGATGACGTGGCTGCAGTAGTCACGGCGCCGACGGTGGACGCGCTGGAGCGGAAGTTAAATGACGCGACCTCACAGCTGTCGGGGTGGTTCCACACAAACGGTCTCGCTCTTAACCTCTCCAAGACTCACTTCATTCAGTTTAGTCTGTCGGGTAGGTCCCTGCGACCTTTGACAGTGCTCGTGAATGGAGTGAGGATTGAAGAGCAGGAATCTACAACATTCCTGGGGTTTGAAATAGACCGGGGATTAAAGTGGGACCACCACATAGAAAAGGTCTGTGGAAGGCTTGGAAGCGCGTGCTTCGCACTGAGTAGGGTGGCGAGAGTGGTTCCGAGAGAGGTAGCACGAGCATGCTACTTTGCAACGGTTCACTCTCAGCTGCAGTACGGTGCAGAAATGTGGGCTAGAGCTGCGGACTGGGAGCGAGCGTTCCGCATGCAGAAGCGAGCGGTGCGGAGCGTGGCGCGTGTACCCTGGGACACTCCAGCTCGTCCACATTTCAAAGAGCTGGTTATCCTGACGTTACCTTCCATTTTGATTTATCAAGTGGCAGTGTACGTCAGGGTAAACCTGGATGCGTACGCGGAGCGCGGCTCTAAGCACGAGTACCCGACTCGCGGTAGGCACAAGTTGTTGTCCATTCCGCGATCCTCGGTGAAGTCCTCTAAGTTAACACATGTCATGGGTCCCACCGTGTACAATCACCTGCCAGACGACGTCACTGCAGCTGTCAGCCTGTACGCCTTTAAGTCACGTGTCAAAAAATGGCTGATCGAGCAATCTTTCTACACATTTGACGAATTTTATAAATGTATAATTTAATTTCTAATTTTGTATTTAATGGATTTTATTACATTAACTGTAATTTTTATTTTATAACCGATTTAATTTTTTATTATTTAATTGATTAATCAAATTTTTTTATTTTAGTCTAAATTATTATTGTTTTATCTAATTTATTATTTGATTGATATAATTTATTATTTGATTAGTTTGACATGTAAAATAACATTTTATTAATAAATGAATATGAATATGAATATGAATATGATCCCGAATATTGTAGCCCTAGGAAACAAAGACGCGACTATTCTATATTGGTTTCATATGCGGTGTCTTGCACAACATTTAGACCACCACTGACCTTAAACCTTCTTCTGATCTCGGCAGTTATTTATAAAAATCATTGTTATTGTTTGTACTGCCTCTCCTGACCTTTACCCGTGCCTCATCCTATTATGCATGGCAATTTGGGCACTACATTTGCTAGAGACGCTGGTTAGCATTTTGGCCGAATGGATTTTTTGGTTGGGTAATATTTAGGCCGACTGAGTTCCATCACAAAATTAACATGCTTTTTTTAGATGATTAATGCTTTTGGGACTATGCTAACAATTTTGCGGTTGTTAAGAATGCCGAGGACAGAAATGATTATTATAATTTTCAGTGTCATTAAGTGGGATTTACTGACAAAGCAATATTTATTAGCAAAGGGTTAGTTAGGTAAAGTATAATTATGTGGATTGGCCGGTAAATTGCCGACTAGTCACATCTCTAGCCTAAGAGACATTGACCGAACAGAAGTTCACGTTGCCTCACCATGTTACCTCCACTTACGTAACACAGGCTTACCATTTATTACTATTTTTATGAGTAACGTTACGGATAATACAGAAAAATAGATCTCTGTTGCGACGTATGAGATAAACGGTATTGTAAGGTAAAACGAATGTTTATTTCTGGATTACGGTTGTGATGTGATAAGACGTAAGACTTATGAGATTAGATACTGCTGGTTTTTGTTTGTAAGCCTTGATGAATTAGGTACATTCAATTCAGACTTAATTTGGATTAACTGCAAGAGATATTTTTTATTTGTATAGAGTATTATGTGCCTTGGTATTTTGTAA
Source organism: Agriopis marginaria (assembly GCA_932305915.1). Classification (NCBI taxonomy): domain Eukaryota; kingdom Metazoa; phylum Arthropoda; class Insecta; order Lepidoptera; family Geometridae; genus Agriopis; species Agriopis marginaria. The sequence goes on from OW029919.1 coordinate 4,083,618, forward strand.
GTAGGTCTAGGTAAAGCCAACTTTCGAGTTTGCAGTTTCAACTATGATTGTTGAGCAAAAATACTTATTACAGCTTAGTATTTCAATGCTAATCATCTGTCACTTATATTAGCGAAGGGTAACGTTAAGTCTATGGAGGTTCTAGCTCATTTTTTTTTTTTACCGGTTACTGTATTTTTGATTTCATATTTCTTCATATTTCGCAAAAGATAGCTTTAATAAATATTTATGCACGAACTATTCATTTTGAAAGACATATTCAACGATATGGCACAACAAGGGGCGCAGTAAAAAAATATTATCCCCACTTTACATGTTTGAAAACTAGTCTCCACCATAAATTTATGTCGACGACATCTTATTTAAAATCGGTTGAGGCATAGGCTCATACAAATACATACCTACACGAAAACACAGTACCCTCCTTTTGATTTTGCATCATCGGCTAAAAATTACTTAGGATATACATAGATAAGTAAGGAAGAAACAAGGCTGAAATGATACTGATATCGCGTAAGAAATTATAGAGTTTGAATTAAATAGAGATCTCAACCAACGTTATAAGACCAATAACAGAAACGCAGAGAACGATTGAATACCTACCGAAACAAATAGATTTATAATATTAGCATAGTTTTATAATGTGTTTCATTGTATAAATCCCGTCGATAAGATAGTATAACGTACGAGTTCGAGTGGTTTATTTTGCCGGAGTATTGCTCACTATTATAATTAGAGCCCTACTGCACTTGACACGAAGGTGACGTCAATTGGAAACATTTTGTTATATGATTATCCTGTTTGTAAATGAGGCAAGATAAACGTAGAAAGCAGAAAAAACTGTCGTCATGCTGGGATAGCTAATATTTCTAATTTACCTTGTTCTATGCTGAAGTTGCTCTGCGTAGATGATTATAAGAACTTTTATTATGCGAACTGCTAGTCTGTGGAATGCGCTGCCTGAATGGGTGTTCCCCGATAGATACAATCTGGGTGTCTTCAAGTCACGAGTGGATCGGTTTCTTCTAGGCAAGCGTGCTCCACCGTGTACCGCATCATCGCTTAACATCAGGCAAGTTGGCGGTCAAGCGCAAGCCTATTATTTATAAAAAAATAAAAATAAAAACTTTTTTTTATACAAAACAAAAAAATACAAAAATATTTATTTGTCTCATAATAACTTATATACAATCTATGTGAATCTCTGACTCCTATGCTAGGTAGATTACCTGTATTATAGGAGTCAGTTCCTTCCAAGTAATGGTGACAGATATTGACAAAACTAATAACTAAATTTAGTAATATATGCATGCAGTATTTGTATGTGTGTGGTGTCTGTGTTTTTAAATAAATAATTGGCTTGCGTTTGACCACCATCACGCATGATGTTAAGCGATGATGCTGTCTACGATGGAACACGCTTGCCTAGAAGAAACCGATTCACTCATGATTTGAAGACAACCAGATTGTTACCATCGGGGAACACCCATTCAGGCAGCGCATTCCACAGACTAGCAGTTCGCACAATAAATGTGGAATCAAAGCGCTTCGTACGGGTTTTCGCAATATCAACCATAAAGCGGTGACGATTTTTCGTGCCCGCTCTGGCAGTCCGATAGAAAAATGGGCAGGAGGGAATTAGATCGTGCAGATCCGATGCACATCCTCCTAAATGACAGTGACCTCCGATAATGACATTGACACCTATCACACGGTCATCTAAAGATCTTTCCAGGATTAAAATATTCTATGACTGCAGTTATAAAACTATATAAGTTCTTGCTAAACTTCAGCCGTCCGGTCTTGAAAAGATATCTAGCACTGTCTGATTGTTTAAAACAGTGTCTTTTTCCCATATATTATTAGTGTAAGGTCACGTGATGAATCCAGTTTTTCAAATTTCAGCCATTGGTGAATTATTTCTTTACTGCCAACAATTTCACATTCAACCTAAGCTCGTGATCGTAAACCCCATAAACAATCTCAACATCGACCATCACAGCTTCATCCAGCCGTATTTCAACTAAACCAACAATGCGAATTAGGGCCGTCACAATCTAGAGTAAAGACAGATAATGGCCAAAGTGTTATTTACGACTTCGATCCTAGGGCAGGGAGCTTTCTAAGCTTTAAAATACGATTGGAATTACTACTCCCTTCTTTAAAATGAGCCTTCGTTCTATTATGGTACAGTTTATATTTGTTGAGCAAGGATTGGGAACGCAGGTGTCACTTTGTCAGGGACGGGATAACCGTTCGTCACTTTCACCCGATTGCAGGGATAACGTAATTTTGAGCTGAATCTTTTATGGTCTGTAGTCAGATTGTCAGATTGATCTCTGGTTTATTGATTGTTTTTGTAAGTAGGTAAGGATTTTACACAAATTTATTATTTAAAAAGTAGTAAATTCGTATTGGACAAGTGGTTAGCCTTGATGAGTTAGGCCGCCTCTGACATGGCTTAGCGATGATGTTATGAAATAAATTATTAGTTTTTTTTTTTTTAAAACATGCTCTTAAAAACTTAAGAAATTCGTATAAAACATTTTGTTTCTTTTATGTTAACTGTTAAAGAGTTCCTCATTAGGAGCCAACCTTGGGCGCAGTAGCCATTTCATGGTAACACTTAGAATGGGTTATTATTATTGATACGTATACAACATTTCATGTCTGTGCTGCTAACATAGTGTTAGTCAGGGCCCAACCCTGAGTGAAGCAACCACTTCATGGTAAAACTTGAAACCAGCTATCATAATAAAATGCAAACACATAATTCGTGATTGTGCTATTGACTGTTGAAAAAAATCCTTTATCTGGAGCTAATCCTAGATATCTAGTGGCTCTCACTAGATGGGCCGACGACATTGTGAGAGTCGCGGGCATCCAGTGGAAGCAAAAGGCAGGCTGTCGTTCAGTGTGGAGGTTAAAGGGGGAGGCATATGTTCAGCAGTGGACGTCTTCTGGCTGATGATGATGATGATGAATCCTGGATATTGAAACAGGTCATTGTTATCATAATAATGCATTGTCATCGGAACTGAACCAACACGTAAAAATTCAACTCCGTAGGATAAGAGCAAGTGGTTCTAATTCAGCTCGCAAAATTTGACCTAAACAAACAAACATAGAATCATTGCAAGTTAAATAAAAGCTTGTATTTCTTGCAATCTTAGAATACAATTGTGTACAAAAGAGTGTACTTTTAATGTCCTACCTACAGCATTAATAACAATTTAGGAGGAACACAAATCCTCCTAATATGATGTACTTATAAGATTAATATTCCATCCACCAATGTAGTTAACGTAAGTACCAGAGTGATTCAATAGGTTTCTCGCCATTCATAGGCCTAATCTCTAGTTTCACACACCGCGTATGTGTGATTATCTATTGCGACATAACACTCATGTAGGATGCGCAGACAGGCCCTTAGAGTATGGCGTAAGTCAAAGGAGCGTAGTCTAAAAGTATTATAAAATGACATACTTTTATTCAGAAGTTCTAAAAAACCATGCGTTGGTTAATAAATTCTTTATGGTATTTCCGACTACGTAAGGAATTTATCAGTCTTTGACTAATACTTTCTAGATCGAAGATATTGAGGCAGGCTTAAAACAATGGAAATATGTGACAAAAGAGAGAGCATCAGGTAGTCGTGGTAGTCCTCGACATAATGTAGTTTTTTTTAAATACTAGGACAAGCGCCTTTAGTAACTAAACTAAATACAAGCTATCACTAACACTACATAAACAGTCCATAGAACGTTGAAGGTCTAAAGGCAATCCCAATGCTCAAGACTACTATCAGTTGGCAGCATACCCAGCAAGCTGGCGGCATTATGTACTTAGTTGTTTAAGATAGAATAAAAAGTATAAGAGAAGCTAGAAATAGAGAAGGAGAAAAAAGACTAATTTAATGCACTATGTTGACAGGAAGGTTGATAGATTTATTTTGCACATCATCATCATCAGCCAGAAGACGTCCACTGCTGAATAGGCCTCCCCCTTTAACCTCCACATGGAACGACAGCCTGGCTTTTGCATCCAATGGATGCCAGCGACTCTCACTATGTCGTCGGTCCATCTAGTGGGAGGCCTACCTCTTTTGCACATTGCATTGGAATTTTTTTGTAGAGTCCAGAATTTTAGGAACGAGATAGATGAATTTCATTCAAAATATCTTTCCTCTTTTTTCACCTACGCCAAAGTCTAAGCAGGCCACCAGAAGCCACTAAGTGGATAATATCATCAGAGCTATTCCGCATTCCAGCAATGAATGGGCCATTTGACTCTAATGCCGGCCACCTCATTAACTAGACGTGTGGATGATGGCGGATGATGGTATGATTGTGGACGTAAAATGGCTCCTGTGGGAGGTACTTTCCTCTTTAAAGTACGAGTAATTCGTGTCATAATCGAAATTAGCCTCGGCTTTAAGGAAAGCAAAGAGAAGATCATCAAGCAAGTGGTTGCTAAAAGGTGGAGATATATGCGTTAAAATAGGTTCAATTTTTATCTACGATGGAACGGAGGATGTATGTTTGGTTTTGGGGTTGTATTATGTGTGTTAATTTTTCTGTAAAATGGCTGGACCGATTTGAGTGCGGTTTTTTATTTGATAGCAAGTTTCATAGCGGTGGTTTTTAACTGTCTGATCAAACTTGGTTCTGCCGTTTCAAAATTATATGCTTTTTTCCGAATTGATTTTTGCAAAATGTATACAGCAGACAATGTACCACTACATAGCTTATACGAGTCTTTTAAGGGACAGTTTTATTATTACAGTTTTTTTTTCTGTCTAGCGTTACATGCTTACCATATCAATAACTACTAATTAGAATAGATTATTACTGAAGCATACGTTAATTAATTCACGTGATTAGTAACCCCTACTCTGAACAAATGTTTCTTGTCAATTTTTTTAGTTTTTGAGGCCTTCATCATCATTATCAGCCTCTACCTGTCCACTGGACATAGGCCTTTCCCAATGCACGCCACTGAGCTCGGTCAGCAGTTCCTTGCATCCAGTTTTTACCCGCCGTTTTGCGCAGAGACCTTGTGCTCTACTTATCCTATTCAAATTATTCAATGGAACAGCACTTTCTTCCACGTATCAAATGTTTCGTAACATGAAATGCACACCAATGAGTCATCGTTAACCTTGCCCCATTCAAAAGTATAGCGATACTTCGCTCGAAATAACTAAGAATTATCTTTTTTCTAATGCAAATGACAGTTAAACTGACACTCGACTGACAAGTAACACGCAGACGTCATCAAGTATCCGAAAACATGTCTAGCGACCTAGTTTCAAAAATAAACTGCTAATTAAAGTTTTGGCTGTTAGTATAACTATTAATATAATGTGCAGTAAGAATTTTGTCGTGGGATTAAAATAAATGGGTGCTGCTTTTGCAACAGCAAGTATGCTTGTTTTGTGATTACTCATAAGATGCTTATAGGTAATTTTTATGATAGAAAATCTATACAGGAATTTTAAATAATAGGAATCAAGAATAATAGGGTCACTTGTCATGTAAGGGATAAGATAGATAAGTTTTTTTTTCTAGGATTCTGTTACATGAACATTTACACAGCTATAAAACATGAATAGAAAATTACATTAATTAGATACAAGTTGTGTTTTTTATCGCAGATTAGGTAAATCTACTATTGTTTTTTATTCTTTCCTCTTCAGAGGATTTTCGCGTTACGTCTTGTGCATTTGCCTGTGTCAATTAGTGTTAAAATATTTTCAAGTTTCATTGTGTTTCGTCAAGTCATAGTCACAGTCAGAGACAAGTAAAGTAAGTCAAGGTGAAGTCAAAGTCATGCCCTAGTAAGAGGATGAGGCCTATGTCCAGCAGTGGACGTACTACGGCTGAAATAATGATGCACTCACACTCGAAACTCGATGATCACTCGAAAACACAAAGTTTAGGAAAAAAATACAATGAGGCGACATGTTAAAGGAGGTGGTGGACAAAAGAATACTACTTATTTTTTATTTATTTTTTAATCGTCAAATCTTCGTAGATAGTGTTAGGTAATTGACATTCTTCATTGTAACATATTAGATCGTGACATAAGTAGAAGCCATCGTGTAATCGTGACAGATGTCAGCGTGACAAAAGGGTACTATTTATTCCAGTCAAATTCCAGTTCGTTTACTGTGGATTGCGCTAGGGACAAACTAAAAATGAGAACAATTTTTTTTATCAACCCACCTTTAGTTGTTTATCAGAGAAGTGATCAGTAGAATACCTACTTACGGATATTTGTGGACCCCACGATATCAATCGCGATTTTCCAGTATCCACGTAATTGATCGAAATAAAAATATCCAATGTCAGTTCTCGTAAAACTTTTTTTTTTCATAGTTTGAGCCAAAGGTGTCGTGAAAAGCTTACAAACAGCTAGACTTACTTTCGCACGTGATAAAGTAGAGCATGATGGCACAAATGCGGTAGACACATTTTAAACTGTGTCATTTTCGCTTAATGCTTCCAGTTTCAAGGGTCACGAGGTACATTAAAATTTGCGCTAAAGGTTTGCAAATTGCTGGGTTAAGTGGCTTCCCTTGTATGTCAGCAAATGAGTTTAGTTTGCACCTATTCCGTTTAATGTGAGGAAGGTAATGTACGTAAGTTTTTACTTACCTACTTACAGTTAACAAGGTTAGGCGGTAATGAATTTTGCTTAAAATGGGGATATATTCTAGGTCAGAGCTTCGAGTCCGTTCTAGAAAAATCAACGTTAATTTGGAACTCCGAGCTCCCTAATTATTTTCCACTACGCTTATGTCATTGCGGTGACAAAATTGTTAGTAAGAATTGCTCGCAAAAAAAATCTGCCACCAAAAAACCGCCGCCAAAGATGTCACCAACAGGGCTTCAAAATAGAAATTATTAGTGAACTAAGAATATGAATTTGTACTTTATACAGGGTTATTGGTATTAACTAACAACTCTCTTATACAGCTTCCCTAGTGCCACACTTAACAACTCTAGTTCCATGACAATTTTTTTTAATTTTTTTATGTTCGTTTGGAATTTTTCATTTTGTAGGTGCAAGAGACCTAAGCTTTACACGGCCCATCGCTTTCCTTTTCAATAGAAATCACGTTTAGTTATTGCTGTTTAGTGCCATAATCATATATTTTATGTATGACAGCATAAAAATATCGAATTACTAAAGAGTTCTAAAACAAAAGTTGTTTAGTGTGTGATGTGGGAAAGTAGGCTGCGAGGTTGTTAGCTGATTATCAATAATCCTGTAAAATCAAATAGTCCAAATTAGTACCATAGATAAGGAGAAACTGAATTTACCTTATTTTATGGTTAGTGCCTTTATTAACGAAACAAAATACAAGCTAACACTATAAAAACAGTTGAGACTGCCCATACACCGTTAAAAGTCTACAGACAATCCAAATGCCCACTACCAGTTGGCATCGTACCCAGCATACTGGTGGCATTATCACCACCATTATTTTGGCTTATACGTTTAGCCAGAAACACCAGAATTTTATTCACAAGTCGCATTAACCAGGCGCTCTAAAAGATTTTTTGATAAAAAAAAATATGAATTAGGTGTGAGGTGGCTCCCGGTCTCCAAGGGCCCAATGTCTCGACTCCAAATGGCTTAAATATCTAACTACTATATCTTGCTTCTTATTAATTGTATCTTTGTATTGTTACAGGTTAGTATCACGCCCACGCTTACCTATCAAAACACTTGGAGCTAGTAAGTACCTATTAAGTTATTGCAGAAACTTTACACGTTCCATAAAGCCGGAGAATGATTCTGTGGAACTTCTCCTGGTTAAATCTATTTTACGACTTGTAGATTTTACATTGCCTACTATAATGTACTAAGTATCATCTTTATCGTCAGGTTATATTGTATATATTATAGGCTATAGTATAGGCCTCCTTTCTTTTGTGTCATTGGTCTTTATCTTGAGTCAATCTCATCCTCGTGTCCCGCGCGATAGATCTGACGTCATTGAGTCTGCTGTCTCTTATATCCAATTTTCAGGAACTAAAATACCATATTGTGCCCAGATGTGTCCGAGTGTTAACTTGCAGGAAATACTGATTCGCTGAGTAACACGATATGTGTGTTACATTCTCAGCACTTCCTTGTGGTGCATATTCTGATTTAGGTTTGAATTTGAACAATCACGACACAGGGTTTACTTTCACTAAAGTTTAGTGGGATCTTATGTTCGCCCCAACACGATTCGGGGCGATTTACTGTAATCTTCGCTACCCCTGGACCAATTTGCTCATATTTGAACTTAGCAATTGTATTTGAATGAAATATTTACCTAATTTAATGAACATCGAATTAATAAACGGTGCAAGTTATCGTTCAAAAACGGTGAAAGAAAACATATTGAGGAATATCCAAGAACCTCAAAATCACAAAGACATGACATTCACCAACATGCACTGGACCAGCATGGTGGATTAAAACCCATCCTCTCTCTCTCTCACTCTCTCTTAGAGAGAAGACCTGAGTCCCAGCAGTGGGAACATGATAGGCTGAAATGAAGTTATCATTGAACAAATAGACAAACAAATTCACAAACATAAACAAACTCCAATCCCTCAAACGTACCGCCACTGGGTTTTTATTTTATTTATTGGAATGAACTAATTGGTTGCATTATTTGATGAATATCGAATTAACGGTACGCAGGTTACCGTCTCGGACAAATATACAAACATACATACTTTCGCTTTGCTTGGTCAATAAATACAAGAGTGACTCTGAATGTTCTTCTGTCTGTAACCTTTTCACGACTAAACAACTGAATCTTGATAAAATATATCACGAAATATTCTGAATTGACTCATTGTAGTAACGGACATAGGATGTTTTTTATTCCGTAAAACTGGGAGAAACCGGTCAATTCGGCACTACTACAGGATTATCTAAAATCTTGTCTATTTCGCTAGTCACTAGACGTGTGACGTAAAAGTTACATTATCGATGTTACTCATCAGTATTTCAGTTTACGGGTAGGAATCTGATACTCGTAAAAATAAAAATTACGATCCGGTGACGCGCTGGAACGGGAGTGACGATCATCAACGTTTTTACTGGCATGGCAGTTACCATCACAACTGTTTGTATTACGATTTTTTATAGCTTTCGCTGTCTGAGTGGCTGAATCGATATGATTTTCGAAATCATGATTGATACCAATCTTTGTAATTTAGCTGATATTTGCGAAAGCTTTAGTTTTATTTACCTCTAAATCTGTATGATTTACTGATGCCCACTGTCAATTGTCATATCACTGCACACATAGTGCTAAGTCACTAATAATAATAATATTGCATTATAGAAAATACAAACTAACACTACAAAAACAGACTGCCCATAGACCGATAAAGGGCTAAAGACAATATACTCAAGCCCACTATCAGTTGGCAGCGAGGCATGCTGGCGACATTATAGACATAATGATATCTTAGGTTTTCGGGTTTCAATTTCTAGTCTACCTGAATCTGAGACCACAGAAACTGCAAAGTTTTCGAAACGTCAGGAATTACATTAAAATAATGTAAAATACACGCGATGAAATCCAATAAAAGTGTTTCATTTCAAAAATAATCATGATTATAATTCGATAGCAACATAACATGACTGCATGTTTAAAATTTCAGATTGAAAAAATTGTTGACAGGCCACGGTTGTTTCGCGTTTTTTCCCCAATTTTTGTTGCTCTTAGCAACTTTTGCAGCTCGTTTCTTCTGCAGAATCCAGCTTGACCCCGCTGTTTGACCGCGTGTCTCGAATTATTTATGAAGCCTCCTCATTGACGTCACCCGTATTTTATAGCTCATCTGGGGTGAGACAAAAAGGGTAGGGTATTATGTAAGAGTTCCATTTTAATCTTGCCGCATTCTACCGATCGATAACTAACATTAGATGTATTGAAGTCTTTTTGATGTTAAACGGTAGCTACATTTATATTAATTTAACAGAAATATGAACGTTCTTAAAACTGATGTAAATACTTACTACTTTGATACGGATACATACAGATGGTTTTTAACCGACGAAAGGAGGAGGTTATCAATTCGACTGTATGTTTTTTTTAAATGTTTGTTACGCGATTACTACGCCAATTATGAATTGATTTTGATGATTATTTTTTTGTTTGGTAGGTAGGCTTCATACTTCAGGTCCTATATAAATTTTATTGTAAATGATTTAGCACTTATTGGAAAAATCTACAAAAACTAAAATATATTCACAGATGACGTTTTGGTTCGTGGTTGCCTTTAACAAAAGTTTTGACGAGGACTTTAAACATCTGTTTTAATTGTCATTTTCTACTTTTTTAGCTTAAGCTTATACATGAAAATATAGGAGGTATAGGAGGCATTGAAGTCGGTTGTGTTTTTTTCTTTCAAAAAATGTATTATCTATAACAAGTATAGTAGTTTAATTTACAATATGGTCAGTTTTTGCGCTTCTACTACTTAAAAGATGAAATAGACTGATGTATTATTTATCATCAGGTGTATCTTTTATGTGTGGTGTGATTATTCTTTTAGATACACTTTTTTCATTCTCACCAACTTTTGAACTTCTCCTAAATAACGTAACGATCAAGCAAACAAGATTTAGCTGTTGCTTCATCTCTACGTTCGCAAACTGGATCGCATCATTTCATCCTGCATTTCGAACGTTTACCGACACGTTCTTATTTACGAACGCTAATATTATTTATGTGTCAACTTGGTCTATTTTTGTGCATGGCAGTGTGACGGCGACCGCCGGTGGCTCGCACAGTCGCCCACAGTCCGTCTCGTCTGATTCATTGCCGGGAAACGAATGCAGTTCTAAATCTTAATGAACCAACAACCTGAAGCATAGCCGCAGTATATCATGGTACATGTTATCTGCGAATTCATCATACTCCGACTGCGTTGCTTTGCTGTTGCAGTAATTGATGAACGGTAATCCATTTTGTCCCGCGAGGTGAGGTTGGTTATCTATTTTGATGTTTTTGGGTTAGTTAGTCGCGGCATTCGAGTGTGAAATAGTTTGGCATCTCAGACTCTATATGAGAAGTTGCCTCTAAAATCAAGGTTAAGAAGCATACTTCAAATAGATTATGATGTTTGCATCGTTATTCAAGATATGATACTATATCCAACAAATTTGTAAGTTAACCTAATCCAAGACTAACCAAACCTATAAAAAACAATAAACACCATTTAAAATCACAATAATATTATAAATGTAAATTTTGTGTATAAATGTGTATGTTTCCGCACACTCAACTCCGTATTAACGGCTCAACAGATTTGGATAAAATTGGTATGAGGATTATACTCTGATGGATGAAGCATTTTTTTTTAATAAAGAGTATAATATCCACGTTTGGCCTCCAACTCACCTGATGGTAAGCGATGGTGTAGCCGAGGATGTAACACGTTGATCTAGAAGAAATCTGTTCACCGTAGTCTTAATGGTGCCTCGATTGTAGTTCTCAGGAAACAAGGAGGAATTCCGAAAGATTTAACATTTCCCATAGAAGAGTGAGTGAAACCGCCGACTGCTGCTAGTGCCATATATAACTGTTAGATGGGGTACGCAAACCTGAGCGTGCTCTTTTCAAAGATTGCTAAAACGTTGCATCAAGAATTCGTGACGAAACCGTATCAGTGAAGCCGCAGTTTTCACGGTGCCAACAAATTGCCCGTAATGGCAGACCATTCAGGCATAATGAGTGGTAGAACACGCGCTGTTTGCACAGAAGAGACCACCTCGCGTGGACGTAGCGGTTTTTGAAGTAACACGATATGGCCAAGGTTGCCAATTTGGCTTACACGCATGAGCTGGTAAATATAGCCAGTGTCACGCTTGAGGGTTTAAGTGATTGCTAGCGGATACGAATAATGCTAAGCTATTTTAGAGGATGGGAGTTGTTTGAAGCTAAGAGTTGCTTTCTAAGATACTCCTTCAGTTTATTATATACGAGTCATCATCATAATCAGCCTATCATCTTCGCCTTCTTGGGCACAGGCCTTTTCTCAGAAAGAGAGGATGGGCCCTAATCAACCATGCTGGTCCAGTGCATGTTGGTCAATATCATATTCTTTGAACTATTTAAGTTCTCGGACATACCGTTTTCCTGGCGATGTTTTCTCTCACCGTGTTTGAGCGTTGGCACCGAATTGGACTTAATTTATTTAAATACTAAATAAGTCATCAGTGCAATGCTAAGGATGGAACCGGGTGCCGTCAGATTGTAAAGCGCCCAAACTACCGCTCCGCTGCTATCGCTCCGGCCGCAGTCTATACGAGTAGTGTTTTCAAACAATTGACCATTTACTTTTGGACTAAAGCTTATCGAGCAGTTCTCATTTAGAAAGATGGTTGATTCACGTATCAAGTACAATATTGGCATAGCGCTAAGTATCGTATCGTATAAGTAAGTAAAGTGTTACATAGAGGGTTGAACAATGCGTCTTAATATTTTGAATAGTTACTTTAAAAATATGCATTGTCTCTCGAAATCTCTGGGGGCAGGACACATTGCCAGACGTAATGATGGGAGGTGGTGTACAGCAGTAACCGCCTCTATTTATGTTGTTATCAAGAATGACGCGACTTGCAGTTCGCTTCTTAACGCCACTGAGGTACCTATGGCAAAGTTTATTCGCCCACACTTACTATACTTACCACTGCGTATGGTTAGCTACTTAGTTTTTTCACTGAGTTTTGAAGTTATTCTAGAACCTTAGAACGACCTTTTGTAAGCTAAATAGTTTTGAATGGGTTCTCCAACTTTCTATTTTAAAGAAAGTGTAGAATCAAAAAGCTCGCTAAACGCTAAGTGATATGGCCTAAAAGAGGAAACAGTTAAAGGCAATAAGCATAATATCGCTTAGGATCGAGTCGGCGGCATCAAGCTTGCTAACGCCAAGTTAACTTTCATTTTCTTTCATTACCATAGATATTGTGGGACTAATGACTGTTTGGTGTGACCAGTGCTCATTACGGTGACAATATCGTTAGCTGCCACTTACCGCTTTTATCGATTATAGTCACAGAATTATAGTAGAAATCTGAATACTGAAACAAATTATTATGAAGTTTGAAAGGAATTGAAATTTTGATGAGAAGAATGATTCTGCTGAAATGAATGAATCAGCTGAACACTGCACGCTGATAAGGCTATTTATAGGAGCTAAGATAAAAAAAAAGTGTTATAGCCATATAGCCAAATATCAAGACATCCGAGGTTGCCCCCTAAGATTTTTAGGATTCCGTACCCATAGGGTAAAAACGGGACCCTATTACTAAGCCTATATTGACTGCCCGTCTGTCTATCCGTCCTACCTTTAAACAGCTGTATCTTTCGAACCGTAATAGATAATCAGTTGAAATTTTCACGGAATATGTAATGTTACGGCGGATTAATTAAGAAATAGCAAAAAAGTCAAAAAAGTAAGTGTGTAGTCAAACACACTGTGTGTGTTAATTCCCGTATTATAATTAGCCTATTCAATGCAAACAAACAAACAAACAATCAAATCTTTCCTCTTTAAAATATTAGTACATAGACAACATGAATCACACCTTACTTATTTAATGTGTGTGCACACATATTTTAAGTGTTTTTAATTATTTCAAAAGCTCATTGTCTTTTAAGCGCAGTTAGTAATTACTTGTGTTATCAATTATGAACCCAAGATTACATGGAAGAAACACTGCATTTACTTAATGAACTAATTCATCATTTGTGTCGGCGATATTGCCAAACGCCATTGTTACTAGTAGGAATTAAGATACATTAGAGGTTCGCTATAAAGCTAAGACCACACTGTGGGATACAAAATAATAATACGAAAGGTTTGAATGATATTGCTTAGGTTGCCGCAAGGGAAAATAATACCAATAAATTTTAAGTATCCGTACCCAAAGTACTGTTTGAGATGATTTTTTATCGATTGTGCATTATCTTTAGAATAACATTGCAAATGTACAAAGCAATTTTCATGTTAATGTTAATTTATAGGATGGCTGAAGAGCCCGAAAAAAAAAACAATTATTTGAAAATAAAACATAAAATACCAAAAAATACTTTAAAATGTTTGTAATGACATATTGTTCAAATAATGCCCAATGTAATTTTTTTGTTCCGACTTGGAATGTGGAATTTTAATAAAATATGGCCCGTTAGCGCGGACTTACATATTCAGATATGTTAGACGCAGTGAGCTCCATAATATCATAGGTAAAATTGTCGCGTATCGTATGTGAAGATTACAGGGTATCGTATAGCTATGGATACTCAGTGTCATCATCATCATCAGCCAGAAGACGTCCACTGCTGAACATAGGCCTCCCCCTTTAACCTCCACACTGAACGACAGCCTGCCTTTTGCATCCACTGGATGCCAGCGACTCTCACTATTTCGTGGGTCCATCTAGTGGGAGGCCTACCTACGCTGCGTCTTCCGGTTCGTGGTCACCACTCAAGAACCTTTCTTCCCCATCGGTTATCGCTTCTTCGAGCGATGTGGCCTGCCCATTGCCACTTCAACTTGCAAATTTTAACAGCTATGTCGGTGACTGGTTCTTTGGCGTATGTCCACGTTTCGGATTCTATCGCGCAAAGAAACTCCGAGCATAGCTCTCTCCATTGCCCACTGTGTGACGCTATGCTGTGATACTCAGTGTAGTCGTGCCCTTATGTAGAAATTACGCTATTCTTTGGTCTTGTACAAGTTTCGTCACCGTTGTCAATCAGCGTGATTTATGAAGTTGCAGAACACTTTCTATGCTGCAGACTAATGAGAAGCCGGTGGAAGGACAATGGGCGGGGTTGTAACGAAATTGGTCAACCTTTGAATACTGTTATATTATTTCGAGGATATAAATTATTGTAAAATTAAGTTTGAATGAAGACTAGCTCGCAGTTTTACCCGCATGGATTATCCGTTATAACTCAGGAGTCTTAACATTTTCAGGGATAAAATTGTAGATTATTCGCAAAGTGGATAAAGCAGCGTCTTAAGGCACGGGCGTCATATTGAATCCTTAGATACGCTCGGGATTCAAACACGCCCAAGACCACACCTTTATCCCCGAGGAAAATACACTCTTAACACTTTCTGCGAGACAATAAAAATATATACTACTAAATACTAGAGAGAAAGTATTTATTATACTCATAAAAGTAGTTTTTTTTATTTATTTTTTTTATTTTATATAATTGTTATATTTTAGTCGTACATAGTAGTTTTATCGATAAGTTGTAGATAATATGTATAACTTCCTTGTGTCAATAAAGATACCCATAATCATAAATTCAAAGTATAAATTAATGTTTGATAAATTAGACCAGTTGTGGAAAGACAAAATAATACTTTTTAAACTCAATAGACATAAATGTTTATTGTTTAATACTACAGCGATTTGCAGTATTCGCACCTTTTTTTATCATGTTTTAATCGTGGTGGCCAGTTTAACTTACCTTACTACCACCTCACTAAAAAGATTAATTACTTTCCATGAGAAGTTTAAAAAAAACTCCAAATCTGAAGTGTGACAACTGTGGTGATTATAATATCTGATTACTTTATATGGCAGTTAAAACGTGATATGGCTACAATAAAAGTGGGATTTATTGGAATGTTCCCTTAATTAATTGATTAGTAACGAATGTGCAGAGATCGTAAACTATATTGATGGCTTCATTGGCTTATCACAGCTAATTAAATTATAAGAGTTTTTCTGAAAGAGGTTTATTTCTATAACTCTAGGCTAGATAATTATAATTCAAATTAACTGAACCTCTAGTAAGTAATACTTTCGTTAGTTTGTCACTATCATTTTATTATCTTTTTCTGTGGTTAAATATACTTGAAGTATGCTTAAATGCATACTTCAAGTATATATTTAAGCTTTTTAAGCATATATTTTGAGCAATCAAAACCAAATATGTTATGATATTAAAATATAAGATACAGAAACCCACATTAATATTAAAACCTGAGAAGTAGGACTACTTAAATATTAAACACTTGGTCGTTTGTTTTTCTTCTTTCCTTTTTCACAGATTCCATAGACACCTTAACTTTGGTCGAAAACTTCTCGGAGTGCCATAGACTGCAGTTTTTCTAGGTATTGTAAACACATTGATCTTGTGTAATATTTTTAGGGTTCCGTACCCAAAGGTCAAAAACGGGATCCTATTACTAAGGCTACGATGTCTGTCTGTCTGTCCGTCTCTCCGTCTGTCCTACCTCACATTTCATAATCTATTCTGTGAAAATTTCAACTTGATATCTGTTACGGTTCGAAAGATACAGCCGTTTAAAGGTAGGACGGACAGACATACATCGTAGGCTCAGTAATAACATATACTCAGTATAGGGTCCCGTTTTTACCCTTTGTGTACGGAACCCTAAAAATCTGAATTAAAATCTAATATTCTAACCACACCACAGCTATTTAAATTTACTTTGTAACTGATACCCAATATACTCGTCCTACAGTAAAACATAGAAAGAAAGAGTTCGCGCATCTTTTTACAATTTATTTCAGCTATCAGAATGCGGCCCAAGTGTAGGTTAAATCTGTTAAAAATAATTATATTTTATTGTACATTATTTGTGTTTAATGACTCACTGCAGCTGTGACATTTAGCAGTGAGTTAAACGATATTATCAGTAACATAATGACATGTAAAGAATAATGTACTGTCGTTAATAATTAATTAAATTTAACTCAAAACAAGGTAAATGACAGAGGTACGTTTTCGTTGTTTCCTTACATTGACATCTGTATAGAGTAATAGACCCCAAAAAGTGAACCGAGTCCAACAAGTGGTTTAATTTACTAAAAACTCACTTAAAATATTTTTATTTTGAGGAAATTGCGTCATTAATTTGTGAATCGCTTCTTGGAAAACAGAGTAGGTTTAAATTTAAACCTACAGTGATTTCTCAGATCAATTCTGAAAAGTATATAATAAATCTTATTCTATGAAATTTGTTATTGAAATCACCGTGTTTTTTTTTTTAAAGTTCGTCTTAAAAAATTTACTGCGCAGTTAACCAACTAAAAAAATACTTTTTTGTTATTGTATAAATCTCTTGCATTTTATACAAGTAAGTATAATTACCCAAGTAATAATTATTGTAATTGAAATACGTGATTTAATGTTTTATTACCCGTTATTACGTATTCGTAGTTTTTCAATGAGTATTAAAAACCTGACTGATCACCGAAATCTTAACTCTACACCGTAATGAATCATTCATAATTACCAAATTCACAAATAAGCATATCAATGAAATCAATGACTCACTGGTCGATTTTGCTTAAACTCGATTAAATCGCACGAAACTTTTGAATGAAATATATTTTTCATTATTCAAATAAGGTGTTCAGACGTCCAATTAGCGCTTTTAAAAGTTTAAAAATCAGGGCAATTCGTTTGAGGTTACAGCCCTATTAGTAGAGACGGGTACAACGGGTTTGAAAGTATCGATGTCTCATTAAGGGGAGGTCGGGTTTAAAACAATGTATCGATATCGTTAATCGAATCGGACGAAGGTTATCGGAGTATCTTGGCCTTTTATGGCAGCGGACAGATGGGTGGGCGGCGGCGACACGCTGGCTATGTCTGAGCTACTGAATAGAGATAGATTACTTTTGTGGGCAACTGGTATTGCTGTTTTCTAACGTTATTATGGCGCTCGCATGCTTTCAAGCTCTGGTACTTTTTTTGTTAATTATACTCATATTTTGTACATTATCGTGATTTGAGTATCAAACCTTACAAGATTTGCGTAAACTACTTTGTATTTTGTCACTCGTCGATATAATGATTAATGACCGAGATTTAATTACATTTGAGATATGAAACATGATCTCAGTAATATGTCTCGATTATCAGTTTTACGTTTTATGAGCGTAGCATAATTTTCGCGGTAAAACCACGTCTCAAAATATCACGTTCCACACCATTAACTGTATCAGGAAACGTGTTATACATTAGTTTAGTTGAATAATGAATATATAGTAACGAAACACGTGCAAGTGCCCTTACGTTTAAATGATAGATACATTTTCATCTTTATTTCGTTGAATTTACCTGAAATTAACATGCAATAATGGAGACTTCGTAATTAGAGATACCAATCTTGCAAATTAATTTAGCACCAATGATCAATACCGTTTAGAATGTAATGTACGAAATGTCTTTTACAAGGTTAGCTGAAATGCAAATCCACTTTATTGAAAGCGTCGATATTGACATCAACATCCTTAATTTGATAATTTCTAATGACAGAAAGCTCTATAATCACCGCAGCGAGAACGCGCTAAGATCCGATGAAAATGAAAGTTGATCGCGGATTAAACTATAACATTATTGGTTTTTATACTAACTTGGCGATAATTACGAACTACATTGCTCAATTAGTGCGTAATAGTATATTAAGGGTTATGATCGTAAGTGATTTTACAGGTTATCTGTTTATCTAACTTTCCCTGTACATTATTAAAATGTATGAAATTATGTGAGTCAACTACTGTCACTGTAATTAATTGTTTTTCTTAAACATGGTATGTAATAAAACCATGATTTTAAGAACTCTATTCGACGAAAATTGGATTTTAAGTTTTCTACCTAAATTAACTGGCGGCCAATTTTTGTCACCTGTCTAAAATCTTGTACCATTAACATCATTTCAGCCATAGGACGTCCACTGCTGGACATAGGCCTCCCCCCATCGATCTCCAAAAGAGCTGGTTGGAAGCGGCTTGCATCCAGCGTTTCCCTGCGGTCTCTTTTAGGTCGTCTGTCCATCTTGTGGGTGGACGTCCTACGCTGCGCTTACCGGTCCGTGGTCTCCATTCGAGAACCTTTCGGCCCCATCGGCCATCTGTTCTGCGTGATATATGCCCTGCCCACTGCCACTTAAACTTACAAAATCTTGTACGATATGTACGTACAATATTAAGTTTTTCCAGATAATAGAGGCGAATTCACAGATGTTATGTTACAATTTACAGACAACAAATTGACTTTTCCAGGTGATTTTCTTGTGATTGGCTCATAGTACAAGCCATATCCATCTGGACATGTTCTCTCTCTCTCTCTCTCTCTCTCTCTCTGTCTGTTTGTTCGCTTTTCACAAATAAATGACTTAGCTGATCTTAGCGAAAATCGCGGCTAGCACCGTGGGGTTCAGCTAGTTTTTTTAATTAAAATTGCAGTCTTAATTGGTTCTAGTTATGACAAATAGGTATATCTAGACTCTCCAATCTCCGTTCCGCCGACCACCCAACCTTCGACATCCCAGCCCGTCAACTAATTGTGACAAACTAGCTTTTACCGCCCAGTAGATCTCGTCCATTCATCGTGGCAGTCTATTCTGGATCAAAGATGATAGAAAACCAGATTCATAAATAACCACACAAATCACAGACCATACATGTAAAAATGCTTATTTTTTTATTTGAGGCATTAAAATGGTCCAACATAAATGTTCAGAATGAGCGGTAGCATGTGTGCTTTACAATCTGACAGCACCCGGTTCAATCCTCGGCCCTGTGTCCCAGCAGTTCCGGAACATGATAGACTGAAATGATGATGGATGATGATGATTAAATTTTTCCATCGAAAGTAGTTTAGTGTTTGTTTTTGAATAATGTACCCCTACAATTAAAAATACGTAGATCCATGCCAACGAAACAATATAAGCAATTAATATAGATATCTGTAATACCGGATGTATCACCGATGCGTTACCGAATTTTCAAGACATTTGACAATATTTTTTGGAGCCCCCAGAAAAGCCCTTTTAAAAGCCACTATACCTCATTTGAAGAACCGCGTACTATTAAGAAAAAATATGGTGATATTTGTAGTTTCCGATCGGGATTAAGCATCTGTAACTATATAATCTGTGAATCTGGATCGTTTGGTAACATTCCAGATATGGACAGTTAATAAATGTACTGGCGATCTTATCTGTAAATTGGTCTCGTTATTCGTAATCGATGTTGTAAAAAGGGCCTTTTAAACTCTGATTTTATTGCACACTGTCTTGGAAAATGGATGCTATATATCTACTATAGGTAACTTTCTTAAAAAAAAATATAAAACAATTTCGCAACGTACTAGTCTTACATATTTCGTTCAAAAAAGCAGCCAGCAATAGCTTTATCTAGAAATAAGTATTTACATTTTGAGCATTTCTTCATTTCAAAAGGCTGCAAGACTTTCGAAATAAAGTACAGCTATGCGACAGTTTCTGTTTCACTGTTGAGGCTTCTTACAATAATGTATGGTTATTTGCAGTAATAGCCTCTTTTCTTTATTGCTATTGTTTCTCACTTTTCTCGCCTCTTGGACATCTAGTCTTGGCTTCTGCTGCAATTATACCAACTACTTTTGTTTCCATTATATTTGCAAGGTATTATACTGCGAAATAGGTTAGTAGGTACTGCGTTATCACAATAGTATTTTATTGCCCGACAATTAGGTACTTGGTAAATGTTTAAGGTATACGTTTACTTCTCTTTTTCTTAGGATTTTTTGGATGTTAACCACTTCACAGGCTCGTTAATATGTACAGCGCACTCTAATGTGGCCACCGCGTAAATCTTCAATATCATCAAAGGATTAAAAAGTATACACGCCGTAGAAAGTATTTCCGGTAGACATTCTCGATTCTTTAATAGGCCACCACTGTTAGAAATAGGCAAAACTAAACTCTATGCATTAGTGATAACGTTAAAATGCATTCCGTATCTATTTGTAACGTCTTTCCTCCAGCCTATTTATAACTTTAGCACCGAAATCGAATATCATGACCATAAATATCGGATATTTGGGGACTCGTAAAAGTCATAAATATTTACACTTCGGAATAGGGCAAGTTTTATGAGGCGATGGGCGATCAAATAAGTCGCGCGCGGGAACGAAATGAAATTGAGGGAAAAATTGGAATGGAATCGAGGCATAAACGTTTTTTGTTCCATCTACGTGCAACTTGGGTAAGGTTTGGCCAAAAATATACGAATAATGCGTTTCGCATTCAAGTCAGTTCTCGTAAATACACTACTTCGTTGCCACATACTACTACCTTATGTATTGGATTCATAATTTTCTATCGGCGAAAACTGGTAATTGACCTAGTCACCTAATTATTTTTCTATTTACATCTTCAAAGAACAAAACCAATTGTCAAATGAGGATGTTCCACTTACTACCATTTTTCGACATATATATGCCCACTATCACCCGCATTACCTGATTATGACAACATTCATATTCATATTCATTTATTTCAGCATTCCACAATGTTTCTTAGGTGGTAGAAAATTATTTTGGTTACAATTGTGGACCCGTCGGGCACAGCTGAATGATATGGAAGAGAGAAGGACAGCAATAAGTACTAAAAAATATTTTTATCTGTTAAGTATTCGTCAATGGAATAATACGATCTATTTATCAGGAAATGTTTCAATGATTTATAGAAGTGTCTGTCTTTTGTTTAATTTTTGATTGAGTTAGGTAATTTATTATATATTTTGATGGCCATCACGAAGGGACTGGTTGAGTGGAGTGTGAGGTGTGAAACTGGTAAAATTAATCTATTTCCGTATCTTAGGGTTGTGTGCTTGTCTGATCGTTTTGTGAAAAAAATTGGATGGTTTCTGACGAATTTAGTAATTTCGAATATGTATAGACAAGGTAATGTAAGTATTTTATATTTGCGAAAAAATGGTTTACATGTGTCAGTCTGTTCTATGTTAACAAGAATCCGAATTAATTTCTTTTGTGCTGTAAAAATAGTACCGGTAGATAGTATAGTATTCCATCACTGTAAATAGTATAGTATTCCATCACTGTCGTCCATCCCGACGCTTGATTCTGTAAACCCATCACCATCATCATCAGCGTTGGCTCAGTTAGGCCGAAAGACGGGATCTAAGAAAGCGCCAACGGACCAACGACAGTGTATTGCATAAAATGCAATGTACGGTTGTTTTACAACGGGGAAATCACCTCGCAATTGTTTCATGAACTTTCATGAAACAATTGCGAAAATAAATAAAAATGTTGAGTACAATTGTTGTAGTTGGTTCATCATCATCATCAGCCAGAAGACGTCCACTGCTGAACATAGGCCTCCCCCTTAAACCTCCACACTGAACGACTGAACTGAAGAACACTGTAGTGGAAGGCCTACCTACGCTGTGTCTTCCGGTTCGTGGGCTCCACTCAAGAACCTTTCTTCCCCATCGGTTATCGGTTCCTCGAGCGATGTGGCCTGCCCATTGCCACTTCAACTCGCAAATTTTAAGAGCTATGGACCCGGATATGTCCTAAAACTGCGACCAGAACCACTAGAGGCTGAGCAACAGCATCCTCCTACTTGAATGGTGGAACGTTCTGCGATCCCCAAGCCACCTTCCAAGCGTAGGAATTATGGCAACCCCCAATGTAGTTGGTTATTTTACCTCTATTTGGCAATGTACCACTCATGGGACATTATAATTTTGGTTATAGTTGTCCATAGCTTTGGTAATGTGCTTTCAGTGGTACATTAGTTTTCTGAAAAGCTGAACACAGGAGTTTATATTTTTATTTTTTCTTCCTATCTTAGTGTACTTAGAAGCCAAATAAAATGTAAAATTTTATCAAAACTGTGTTGTCCAATTAAGAGATAAAGAAAGAAACCGGTAATGTCTTGCCTTGTCATAACTTAACTAACAACTACAAGTTTCGTATCAGTACTTCAGGTGTTAATTTATGATACCTGATTGCATCAATAGTAGGACAAAGCCATAACACTAATAGTGCCCTAAAAGCAGTAAACGCACTTACTGCTAACTTTACATTTACTGCGCCCTCTTAACATGCGACTTGTTAACCACATTACTTAACATAATTATCGTAAGTTTTACATAATTATTGCAAATTCATGTGGAAAGGAAAGTTTTATGTGATCGAATCGTAAACGGTATGGTAATATTGTTTCATATAAATACCGTTTTATGTGACTTTCACGTCTAAAACGTTGCACTTAGCAGAGACAAGTATATTATTGTGTCACTTTCAGATGTTATCGCTGTTGGAGATCTGGGCATTTGTATTGTAATGCCAGTATCCGTAAACGGCCGACAAGACGCGTGTATTCCCAGAGCACTCACGGTCGCATAAAGGCTCCTTCTTGCGGCGCCGTCGTGTGACGGGTCGCCTTCTTCCCTCAGATATGGTTGAGGAGAGCGATGGCTGGCACATGTGTCATACTCGTGAACGGATGCTGCTTGCGGGAGCTGGACTGCTCGGTGTATACACGCAACATAGTAATAAGATTGTATATATTCCCCTTGTAAAGGCATTAGTTTTATCTTTTACTGGATGTTCCCCGCGATTTACGCGTAGACTGTCATATAAAATTTCAATCTCCATTTTCCCTCCTTTATTTTTTCCTTCCGCAAAAACCGTTATTAGCGGATCTCTACACCCTATAAAGAATCTACCTGTCAAACAGCTTCGTAGGTAGGTGAAATAGTTTTCGAGATTTTTGTAATGAGTCAGTGAATGAATGAGTTAATTTCGCTTTTATATACATATATAGATTAATAATAGTTGACAAAATTGGACCGAGAGCTCACCTCATTTTCAAAAATCTTTCAGAGCGCTTGGTTAATGCGACGCGTGACCAAAATGCTGGCGTGTTTCTGGCTCAACGCATAAGCGTTGCCATTCAACGTGGTAATACCGCCAGCATGCTGGGTACGCTGCCAACTGGTAGTGGGCTTGAGCATTTGGATTGTCTTTAGACCTTCAACGGTCTATGGGCAGTCTATCTGTATTTGTAGTTTTAGTTTTAGTTGTACTTGTATTTTGTTTAGTTAATAAAGGCACTTGCCCAGGAAAAAAAAGTTGACAAAATTAATTGTAGAAGTTGACAAAGGGCAAACCTGAGTTTGTGGACCTGCCTAACAAACAATAAAAAATATACGGCCGACAATGTTACGACACGATTTTAAATTATCTGAATTGCTCACTTTTTTTAACTGGCTACTGCGGTAAGATTTGGAAGCATTATGCTGATTTTAAGCTCTCTTATCTTTACCATTTTCTTTTTATTTCCGTTGAAGTCCAAGCCGCTACAAATAAAGTCTTTTATGCAGCAAAAACCTTTCTACGTGTCACTCTTTTAAATAATTTTCATCATTTATTTGCACACCAATTAGGTCTTTATGATTATTATCACAATATGGAACTTATCAAACGTGCGTTGCATATTAAAAAGCGTTTACATATATTTTTTCTCACCTACTTACTCGACGTTACTAGTATTTATCATATTTGCATGCAAATTATCGTTAACTAAATGTGAGGTTTCACGCCTTGTCCATTAGCCTTATTATATAATGGCCGTCGTCTAATCTGCCTCACCAATTAGTTTAGTAATTGCGATCTGATTATCATATTAAATCCGAGCTATAACTCCTTAATCATAGAGCGCAGCAGCAATGCAATTATTAATGTTTTGGTGGCAGTCGGAACAGCAAGCTCATTCTCTAGCTATAGATATTGTGTCTGCCACCTGCCACTTTCATTGAGAAGGACATGGGAATGGCGATGTCAGACAATGTCGATTACTCTAGAAGAGGGGTCTCCAAACTTTGAAGCCTTGGGGCCATAATATTTTTTTCGGTATGTTGCAACTGTTGCAAGGGCCATAACATGGACTTGTCTTACTAGCCTTAAGCTGTCGCGGGCCGGATTGATGGCAGTGGCGGGCCGGATTAGGCCCGCGGGCCGTAGTTTGAAGACCCCTGCTCTAGAATTAGACCGCAAAAATGTGTACGAAATATGCCGAGTCCTTGACGCTACTTGAGCACCACCACCAGAGCGTAATAGTTGTATTCAATGGATTTTGGGCGAGCCGAACCAGAAATCTTTTTTTTTTTTGATGTTTATTTTGATTCACCACGGACTCCTGGGTTCGTGCCTTTTGTCAACTTTTACAATTTATTTTATTAACTATAATTATCTGATATAACATAAAACTAATGGCTATACACGAGGAATATACAAATCATAAAATCTTATGTTGCGTGTATACACCGAGCAATCCAGCTCCCGCTTTTATTTATTTAGCATTAAATGCTTACCTGTGTTTACAGTATTCACGAAAGGAAAGCGCACAGAAAAATAGTATTAATACAATAAGCCTGATATCGAAGTGGTTGACTGGTACAAGCGCCAGGCTCGTCGACATCACCACCCCACATTACGAGAACCTCGTGAAGGCCGAGAAGGACAAACTCAGCAAGTACCTTGACTTGACTCACGAGGTTACCGCCATGTGGGATGTTGACTCGACAATCATTTTCCTGATAGTCGTTTCAGTAACGGCCTTATAGTGAAGATCCTCGACCAATACCTTGAGAGGCTCTCGCTAGACAGTTGGATCAAGGGTCAGATGCAGAAGGCGGTAATCCTAGACAGGGCACGCATCGTCAGGAGGTGAGGAGCAGCCTGGACCACCGGTAGCTTGGGCCCAGCTCCGCTGCCGGCGGCAATCTAGTTTTTTTGATGTTAACTTAAAGATTATGTTATAAATTTAAACCAATTATTATTTATTGTATTAAAGTGGTGACAAGAGATAAGTGTCACCATCAGGGGTATAAGCAAGACATGATAATGATGTTTGATTCCAAATCAACTCGTTGCAACGTTACACCTCCAAGACCCTTACCTACATCCGGACGGACATACATAAGAGCCACAAATCTGACTGCAGTTGACGCCAGACACCTTAATCTCTGTAACTTGATACGTAAAGGTACCTGATGCAGCGGCGATAGGGCTTCTCGTTACTCTGACTCACGGTACAGAATATTTTGTACCTGTCAGCGGGTTTTTAATTTAATATTTAATATACGACAATGTCGTCATTTGCATTCAGTAAATACTTCTCCATGTAACAGTTGTTTATGATATCTTGAGAAAGATTTAAAAAAACTTCTTTTTATAAGGAAGGACTTTGACGTCGCAAGTCTTGTGCATTTGCCCGTATCTTGTCTTGTGTATTTGTGTTAGTTTTGAAATACTTTCAATTTTTGTTGGATATCATCAAGCAAGTCATACTCACAGTCTCAAGTTATATAATAGTACTCAAAACAAAGTGTTATAAGTACCTTATTAAAATACAGTACAGATGTGCATAACCGCATAATGTAGGACATTAAGCATTAAGTAATATGCTGGCGTGTTTCTGGCTCAACGCATAAGCATTGCCTTTCAGGGTGGTAATGCCGCCAGCATGCTGGGTACCAACTGGTAATGTCAACTGGTAGTGGGTTTGAGCATTTGAATTGTCTTTAGACCTTCAACGGTCTATGGGCAGTCTAACTGTATTTGTAGTGTTAGTATTAGCTTGTATTTTGTTTAGTTAATAAAGGCACTTGCCACAGTAAAATAGTAGATAGATAGATAGAAACTCTTTATTGTGCACACTAGAAATAAAAATTACAACACGATAAAAACACTTACGAGCTAGTGCCACAAGTGGCGGCCTTATCGCTAAAAGCGATCTCTTCCAGGCAACCATTGGATGGAAAGAATTTACGTAACAGAAATAGTAATATAGAATATCAAAATACATAATGCCAGGTACACAGCTATACCACCATTTTAAGAGGGGGCCTCCGAAATTTTATGCTAATTTGCCATGATATTCTAACTAAACCAAATATCCTATCAACGTAATAATTGATATATGTGATTTTTCAATTCATTTTCTTTCCGGCACTAACACAGAAACATAATAGCGAGATATTTACTCGATACTTTATTGTTTTCAAAAAGGTGCCTTTTTGCTGATTTTTTTGATTTTTTCTTGGATAGAACTTCAGTCACATATCTAAAATAAATACTCATCGAAGGAAAATATAGTTTGTTTTCCAGTGCTAAGACAAAATTTACCTAGATTAATTAGTACTCTCATAATAAATTATATTCGATTTGAGACTTACGTCCTTTAGTTCTAAGCAACTATTCGGTCAAACGGCAAGTCCGATATTCAACCTTATTCTGTTGCGCTTTGCATCTAAATGGCGAAACATGCTCCGTTCAACCTCAGTACCGCACTATGCTCCAACGGGGAAGGACGCACGCGCTTGCTATTCGCCTAGATTTATCTTCCGAGTGCGATTATATCAACACCTACTGTATTTTCAAACAATGGATAACATAAAAAATCTATGGCTTGAACGCGACCATTTGATGCGGCAACCAAGTGTTGCCAATGACCTAGAGCACAGACTAGGTAAAGCTACTATGAAAAAATTACAGGTATTAATAATTATGGATACGACTAGGCCATCTAACATTAGGGCATCTATTATTATGTACGCTCGGTAATATAGTTACAAGAGTCTAAGTGTTTCGTGTGGAGAGAGAAAGAGAGAGAGAGACAGTCAGAAAGACTACTAAAAATCAAAATTATTAAGTAAAATATAATTTTCGTTGAATAAAAAATAATAATAATAATTAACATTTTTTTTTTTTAAATTAATAATTTCATAAATTAAATGAAATTTAATTAAATAATTCATATATACTTAAATAGATTATAGTTATTAACAACCAGGTATAGAACAAACACAAACGTTCATCACATAACTGTTTGTCCTAGGTGGGAATCGAACCCACGCCTCCAAGCTCAGAAGGTAGGTTCACTACCAACTGGACCAACGGGCTTTCGCGTGTTTCGTTTATTTTAGTATAGTGTAGTATAGTATAGCATAGCATAGCATAGCATAGCATAGCATAGCATAGCATAGCATAGCTTAGTATAGCAAAGTATAGCATAGCATAGCATAGCATAGCTTAGTATAGCAAAGTATAGTATAGTATAGTATAGTATAGTATGGTATGGTATGGTATGGTATGGTATGGTATGGTATGGTATGGTATGGTATGGTATGGTATGGTATGGTATGGTATGGTATGGTATGGTATGGTATGGTATGGTATGGTATGGTATGGTATGGTATGGTATGGTATGGTATGGTATGGTATGGTATGGTATGGTATGGTATGGTATGGTATGGTATGGTATGGTATGGTATGGTATGGTATGGTATGGTATGGTATGGTATGGTATGGTA
Source organism: Agriopis marginaria (assembly GCA_932305915.1). NCBI lineage: Eukaryota > Metazoa > Arthropoda > Insecta > Lepidoptera > Geometridae > Agriopis > Agriopis marginaria. The sequence continues at coordinate 4,111,818 of OW029919.1, forward strand.
TGGTATGGTATGGTATGGTATGGTATGGTATGGTATGGTATGGTATGGTATGGTATGGTATGGTATGGTATGGTATGGTATGGTATGGTATGGTATGGTATGGTATGGTATGGTATGGTATGGTATGGTATGGTATGGTATGGTATGGTATGGTATGGTATGGTATGGTATGGTATGGTATGGTATGGTATGGTATGGTATGGTATGGTATGGTATGGTATGGTATGGTATGGTATGGTATGGTATGGTATGGTATGGTATGGTATGGTATGGTATGGTATGGTATGGTATGGTATGGTATAGTATAGTATAGTATAGTATAGTATAGCAAAGTATAGTATAGTATAGTATAGTATAGTATAGTATAGTATAGTATAGTATAGTATAGTATAGTATAGTATAGTATAGTATAGTATAGTATAGTATAGTATAGTATAGTATAGCAAAGTATAGTATAGTATAGTATAGTATAGTATAGTATAGCAAAGTATAGTATAGTATAGTATAGCAAAGTATAGTATAGTATAGTATAGTATAGTATAGTATAGTATAGTATAGTATAGTATAGTATAGTATAGTATAGTATAGTATAGTATAGTATAGTATAGTATAGTATAGTATAGTATAGTATAGTAAAGTATAGTATAGTATAGTATAGTATAGTATAGTATAGTATAATATAGTATAGCAAAGTATAGTATAGCAAAGTATAGTATAGCATAGCATAGCATAGCATAGCATAGCATAGCATAGCATAGCATAGCATAGCATAGCATAGCATAGCATAGCATAGCATAGCATAGCATAGCATAGCATAGCATAGCATAGCATAGCATAGCATAGCATAGCATAGCATAGCATAGCATAGCATAGCATAGCATAGCATAGCATAGCATAGCATAGCATAGCATAGCATAGCATAGCATAGCATAGCATAGCATAGCATAGCATAGCATAGCATAGCATAGCATAGCATAGCATAGCATAGCATAGCATAGCCTAGCCTAGCCTAGCCTAGCCTAGCATAGCATAGCATAGCATAGCATAGCATAGCATAGCATAGCATAGCATAGCATAGCATAGCATAGCATAGCATAGCATAGCATAGCATAGCATAGCATAGCATAGCATAGCATAGCATAGCATAGCATAGCATAGCATAGCATAGCATAGCATAGCATAGCATAGCATAGCATAGCATAGCATAGCATAGCATAGCATAGCATAGCATAGCATAGCATAGCATAGCATAGCATAGCATAGCATAGCATAGCATAGCATAGCATAGCATAGCATAGCATAGCATAGCATAGCATAGCATAGCATAGCATAGCAAAGCATAGCATAGCATAGATATATTATATAGATACATAGCATTTTTACAAAAATGACCTCATACGTACTGTTTCTGAGATAATCGATGGTTTTTGAAAAAAATTACGAAAATTTTCCGGATTTTTGCGCTTTAATATTTTGAAAGGCATTCTTTGCACAAAAATAGCCGAATTTGGGCTTATCAGACGCGTCTTTTTATTTTCTACACACGAGTGTTTACTGTGTTTCTATTTTATTATTATTTATGCCTACCAACTAAATAAACACATTTTTTTTTTAAATATTATTTATTTCCTGAAATTGTGAGAGTAGAAAGCCAAAAAAATAAATATAGTCTATTTATTACACCACTGAATTTTTTGTGTTGATTTTTTTTGTTATTTTTAACATGAAATTCCGGTTACGTAATTTCAAACCCAATTTGGGGTTTTTAGGGTTAGGTCCTAAAGCCGAGTTTTTGAGTTTAACGTCTTCGTCTGCCAGAAAAAATGATGCCTATGACGTCAGATTTTTGATTGGACCTTTGTGGCCAAAGTTATGGACATTCAAAAAATCGGGTATTTAGGGTCCGCCTCGCTACTTAGTAACTCAAGTTACTATGTACCTACGAGTCTTAAAATACTAAATGACCTATCGTTCGATAGCCAGTGAAGCTAACTATTCTTGCCTGGATTGACCTGGGACAAAATGTTTGAGGAGCCGGGTATTTCAGGTCGTCAAAATCTTAAGACCTAACTTAGACTATAATATAAACTAAAAACTAGAACTTGTTATATTTCCTAAACCACAGCCTTAAAAAATCTGAAAAAAAATTACTAAAATTTAAAATGAGCTTTACTACCTCGAGCCAAAATTTGGGCGTGGTAGGGGGTGGTTTTCACCCTTCTTTATTTCTATTTAAATGTATTTCTCACTGATTTCAAAAGTAAAAATCTAAATATTTTTTTGTAATTTTTTTTGGGTTAAAGGTCTGGTTTAGGAGATATGACCCGGGATCGGGTACCCCGTGCCACGAGGTTTTTGGGTTTTTTGGTCTTATCCCGGCAAGTTCAACCTAGCAAAGCATAGCATAGCATAGTTCAGTTTAGTTTTATTTAGGTTATTTCAATTTAATTTATATACTTTATTATTTTTATATTGTAGAAAACCTAAAAATAAATTACAAATACAATTTTGAAAAGTGAAATAAACAATTTACGGTTCTGCGCGCCGCGACCGAACTCAGCTAATCGCCAAAACACCAAGTACACCAACACTATGCTTATCCTGTGTGTTATTGCTCCTTGCCGCTTTACAAGGTCGAGTGCGCGAGTTGTGTACACTTTAGCTGCGCGCGACTGCCGCGCTGCCGTGGTTGTGTTTCACACTAATGCGGGTGATGCGAGACGCGCGGGTGAAATCAGAAATTTTTCTGGCCTTATACCCAGCCTTAATATCCTCATAATCCAAACATGGAATATCCACTAACACTTAGATGCCACCTCGTTTACTTCGCTTCAAGCCAGATAACTGGCTAACATAACTAGGGCTGTTGAGATTTGCAATCATTTTACGTTTCATGTTTACCTCTATCGGGTTGTCTACAAACGAGGTGTCATCGGTGACAGTGCGTGGGGTGCGAATGGTTCCGCAATCAGGGATACGTAACAACCAGTATACTTATAACCTGCCTCCAACATTGCGTGACAACCCTGTGGATTTGTGCAAATAGGAAACGCTGTATGTGTACAGATTTGATTTATGATAGGATTCGACGCGGCGAGTTAGTGCTGATTTAAGATGAGCGTCGTTGCAAAATAGATAAATGAGACGAACACGGGAATCTGCATGCTTATAGATAGCCATCATTGAATATGTAATATTATTTTCAAAAGAAATCAGAATCAGAAATTTATGTTATTGTCAAACTGTGTAAGTACCTAAGTTCTCACAATAGGTTCAGTTTCAACAGCTTCGTCCTTAACAGACATACAATAATTTTGTACTAATTATGTCATGCATAATATAATAATTATGTCAAACTTCATAATAATAATAACCAATTAAATTCCCATTAGTACAATCAAATGTCAACTCCCTTCTTCAAAATAATAATTATAATCAAATACAGTAAAATGTCAAAATACAGTTGTCTATCAATATTTATTTACATTACATATTTTTCCATCTGTCCTTAAGGAACTCATGTATTTTTTTGTACGAAATTATCCCTTCGTTATCAAGAAGTTAAACAATTTTCCTATGAATGAAGCCGCGCTCTCCGATTCCAGTGGTAAAAGTGGTAATAACCTAAATTTCCACCCTGATATATTGGGTATTTTTTTTTAATGAACCTCCTGTTTTGAACTAAAAACAGATTCAAAATAGTACAATAGTATTGGCTCCATGGCAATATTTTAACAACAGCATTTCTTTTGATTCCAGCCCCAGCCAGTAGCATCCGCTCAACCACTGGCGTTGCCACCGCCTACGACAGTCGCCGCCGCGCCGCCTGCGCATCTCTCTGCACCGCGCACCATCATCATCCAGCGGCCGGACGCACGGCACGGCTTCGGCTTCACGCTTCGACACCTGGTAGTCTACCCACCGGAGTCAGTGCAGGTATTACAAGATTGTGGAAGAGTGATTTGTATATGTCGAATTTCTAGTGTAATTCCGCTTCTACGTCGTTTCGAGTACAATAAGGATTTAGGTTGGATTTAGGTTAAACTATTTTCTCTATAGATATTTGTGATTCTAATTTGGTTAAATACAAATTCAAAATGGACTTCCGCAAAGTAACGCCTGATTCAATCAACTATTGAAGAGTGCTCTAAAAACTCAAATACGAGAGTTTCCAATTCCTTAGTAGTATACGCCAGATCTCATGCGCCCAAAATCGAACAAGCCGGAGCTAGCTTACAAACAAGCATTAAACTCGTTGGTTGAAGGACAAACGCAAACGCTTATGTTGAAAATTTAAATTATTGTATACACCCTGGTCTTCAATAATCGTCTTCTGAAGAGTGAAAACTCTTAAACACGGGTCTGAAGTGTATCAAAAACAATAAAACAACCTAATTGCGTGTAGAACAAGTATAAAACTGTTTTTTAACCCGATAAAAGAGCTGATAATCTTCAATCGGGTGAACATATTTTCTTGTAAGTCATTATGGCCATACCACCTCATCTTCCGTATTTCACTGTCATAAGTATGCCCAGTAAAGTTGTAGATACTTTTCTATATAGATGTTTTAAGTGTTCGTGTATTTTCATGTTGATTCCAAAACTCCATAGGTATATCACCAGATGTAATCAGCAATTTAGGTATCGAGGCCTGTAATGCGGTGGATAAACCCGTCCTAAATCAACATTAGAGAAGGTTTCTATTTCATGACCTAACCTGAAATGCTAACTGCAAACGGGTATTTCAAGTGTTTTCCGCATTATAATCATGCTCAGTTGCACAGCCTTCCTTATTTCATAGCTTCGCGTATGCATGAACCGTTTTTCTGCCTTCATTATCATCATCATAGTCAACTTTTGACAGTCCACTGCTGGACTTTTAGCCTACCCCCGAAAGGATGATTGGGCTATATCCACCATGCTGTCCCAGTGCGGATCGGTGGATTCACATACGCCATTGAATTCCTTCTCCGTACGTATGCAGGTTTCCTCACGATGTTTTCCTTCACCGAAAAGCCAGTGGTATGAAAATCCCTACATAAGCTCCAAAGAGCTCATTGGTTCGAGCCCGGGGTTTAAACCCGCGACCTCACGCTTTCAAGTCTAGTGGTCTCTCAAATGGGCTACCATGGCTATTTTCTGCCTTGGTCTTGTAATAATCAGGTCCAGAATATAACTATTCATTATTCAATAATACACATAGCTTCTCCACTACCTACTTGTTAATGTCACCAGCACCACCATCTACGGCTTTCTTCTTTTTATTTTTAAGTTGTTTATTTTTATGGTAACGTTTATTGCAGGAGTTGTACGAAGATGCGCGCCACCTGGCGGTGGGCGCGGTGGGCGCGCCGATGGACACGATCTTCGTGAGGTCTGTGCGGGCAGGCGGGCCGGCAGCGGCAGCTGGGCTGCGCGCCGGCGACCGCGTGCTGGCAGTCAACGGCGAGCCCGTGGCGTGCGGCCGCTCTCGCGCGCCCTACGCCAGGGTCGTGCAGCTGGCGCAGCGGGAGCCACGCGTGCTGCGGCTCACGGTGGTGCCGAGGGACCACGATCTCTTGCAGAGAGTAAGTAGTCTTACGTCAACGTACAACTTGTGGTGGGATCAGGCGATCTGCGCATCACGGGTGTGATTTTTTGTGTACCTATATTCTAAATTATGTTATTTCCCTACATATTTGATAGGGATTTTTTTCTGTGCCTCTCTATTTTATAACATGTTTGTGTTATTTTCTGCATTTTGCTGAATGCTACACCCAAATAAAAAGATAATATAACCACTTAATCGCGCAAGAGTCATAATTTGCTTGTGCAAGATGTAAGCCATGACGGTCACGAGGGGGGTATTGTATGGCGCTTGTGATTGGAGACTTAAAAGTTATTCATTCAATATGCGCCTAGAATGAGCCCGGTCGAAAAACGTTAAGCTGAAAAAGTGTAACTTTGGCTTACGGCGGGGTAAAAGAACAAGTGTCATCATCATTGCAAATAAGCCACCTACTTGATTATGATCCAAGAGCCAAGCAAGCTGAATGTCGTAAGTTTTATTCATTACTAATGCTGATTTCTTAACAGTATTTCAGCGAAGCCGCCTACAACCCTGAAACGAATATGCCAGCGCCAGTGACGGAACACGAGTCTAGGCTGTTTGACGCGTACCGGAGGCCTAGGGCTTCGATACCAGCCCCGCAGGCGCCGAACCGGCATCGTGATGACCCCGAGTATGCCAGTGTGGCATCCTTGGCACCTTCAAGGTTCGACGTGCCTAGAATTGGTGGGCCACCGCATTACATGCTGCACGATGTGTAAGTTTCTCGTCATTATTAATGTTTTCCATCTATTGAACCAAATTCAAATTCATCATTATATCAGTACACCAACGAACAAACCAATGAAGGTTGCTCAGCGAACTATAGAAATACATTTCTCTAAGGGATCGTTTCCTGAACTTGCTAATATTAGTAGCATGCTAATATTAGCAAGTATCAAGATCGGTCATTTTGGTTGGAGTAGTGTTCTAGAGTTCTAACCATGAATCGGCAAATATATAGTAGGACGCTTTGAGAGTCGATGAAGTGACAACATACGTAAGGCTGCTGGCAGTAGCTGGAAGCAAAAATCAGAATATCAGTCTGCCTTGGGAGATGCTTATTCTTATTCAAGATGGGGTAAGAAGTCTTGCACTGACGTCCCGTTTTGGGTGTATTGTGCATTTCCCCAACAACCATCTACCTGAGCCAACCTTCCTCCTTGAAAAACCGGACCCAGGCTTTGGCGTGCTGGCACAGTTGTTCCAATGGTGTAGCGTAGATGATGATGAGAAGCAGTCTACCAAGCAGTCCCAGTAGCGATTCTAGTTTCTTCTGTGGCTTTGCAATGCCACAGCAGATACTCTACAGTTTCGTTCTCCTTCATGCAGCCACGACAGCGGACTGTCCGTAGCTTCCTGTTTAAACAGGTGACAGGTTGCAATGATCGGTTATAAGGTCTACTAATAGGTGAAAGTCCTGTCATTGAAAGGCCTTTGTACAGCAGTTGACTAAGAGAGGTTGTTTACGATGGTGATGACGTTACTAACAAAAGAAAAAGATTGGTTTATATATTTTTACCTGTTTCTTAACTGCCTAGCTGCTAATTTTCTTCCTTATACCGTCGCTTCATCAAGCTAATGACCAATGTGATGTATTTTTCAGGAGAAGAGAATCGGACACCTCACTTCCGTCATCAGCGACAGAAAGCAAAGACAGCCTTGGATCCTTCGACTCGAACTCGACCTTAACCGGCAGAGAATTAGACGACTCGATAATCCTCTCGCGAATACGAAAGAGCCTCGAGCAGAAAGAGGCCTTCCTTCGAAGACCCAGCCAGCCGACTGGCTGGGTCACACCCGACGCCCCACCGCCAATCAAACAGAAAGAGTTCTACGCCAGGCCTCAGAAGCTACAGAAACAGGCATGGCCACCGCCTGCTACATCTCCACCCCCTTCATCCCCACCCCCACAAGCAGCAGAACAGAAAATAGAGGAATGTTCAGCAAGTGTCGACAGTGGAACATTCAGCGGCTATGGCGAGGTCAACGGCACCCACGAAAAGAACAGACTAAAACAAGATAAGAATCAATTTGTGGCTACGTTATCAAAGATACAGGAAACTACACCAAGTATTCAAAGCACGAATTATGGGACTATGAGCAATGGATCGATGACAGAGGCCAGAGAAGAAGCTAATCAAGACAAGTAAGTTTCAAATATCATATCGTATCCTCTTTAAAATTCTTACAATTATTTCAAATTGTTTTATAATTTATTTCATATTTTCAGATACCCAGTACCTGAATTACAATTAGTGACAGCAAGAACAAAGCAGCTTGAAGAAGCGCGAGGAGGCGGCGATAGACGAACAGAGGTGGCTCGCAGTGAGCTGGCCAGACTTACCACCACCAGGCTTGAACCGAGTGTGGCGTTGAGGCGCAAAGAGTTTGAAACTAGAGCAGCTAGGAGAGAAGCTCGATCCCTAGATGTGCAACCACAGCAAGGTGAGACTCACAGAAGAATGTACTTGTTTCTCTTACAGACGCAGATGCCAGATTGGGATAGGTTGCGGTCTTAGCATCATAAACTTGGAAACCTGTGTGCTTCTCTACGCTTAATATTAAAGTGCCAAAATCCCAGAAGCGTAATAACATGCAGTCCTCCCGTTTATTTTATCGGACTCTCAAATGAACCTGACCATAACGCCAGCCGTACATTGTGCAGATTCCCAAATTCCGCACAAAATGCTTTGATTCCACATTTTATATCCATAGCAAGGGTGTGGAACTCCCTGCTGAAGTCTATGCTCCCCGAAAATTACAATATTCTTCAAATCGAAAATAAAGTTTCCTTTCTAGCAAGCATACTCCATCCTAGTCCGTGACTTTGCCTTACATTAGGCATAATGTGGACAAACGCCAGCCTATCATAAATAACACAAATAAGTCACTGTTAGCCCTTTGCTTATGATGTTTTCTCCGTTACAGACTTGGAACATGAAGGAGCCCTGGGTGGAAGTTTATCAGGAAATCAGTTAATGATCACCGGCAGCAAACATCTTCATTGCCTTCCTCCAGAAGGATTTAACCCCGGTTAGTATTCTAGCGGCATCTATCAGTCACAATAGATGTATACATCATTAGATGCTCATGACACATGCTTCATCGCTTTACAGAAACAGAAAAGGTTCAAATGCGAACAAGGTCAAACAGTACCGGTAGTGAAGGATTACCCATTAGAAGACATCATGCCACAGGTAATCCACATTTTCAATATCATCAACAAAATAGGCTAGGTCCTTAGTTTCATTCCACGCACTTGAGCCACTTCACGTGAAAATTGAATAACCGAGCTAAAGAACTTGGACGGTTAGTCAACTTTCGACTCAGTCGCTTCGTTTTCATCGTCATACGCAAACTGCTACGATGAAACACAAAGCTTGTGCTTTTTCACACTCATTCGCTGATTGGTTGATGGGGTCCTAAAACCGTATAGAACTGTAGGCATGTGTCAGTCATGGTTGTGGAACTCCGCAAGATATGGCAATACAGGGTTGCAGAAGCCTTAACTCGTATATCCGCTTGCGGTAAATGAGCAGCACTATCGAATAATTGTATGCTTTCGATGAGTGCTTTAAAAAACAGAAGACCAAGGACCTGTTATGACAATCTGCGTTGAAATAGCGCAGTAAGTAAATCATGATAGTGGTTTGCGTATACGAGAAAACGGGGCCTTCCATACGGCTTGAAGCACCGCGTCTAATAGCACTGTTCCGCCCCAAGATGGCAGTCACGCGAAGAGACGAATGGGGCTGAACAGAGAGCAAATGGAGGCGATGAACCGAGTGTCGCTGCCTGGTGCGATGAACGGCGAAAGGGGGCTTCAGGGGCCTCAAAGGCCGACGCAGCTGTCGCTGGCACCGCCGACGCAGGCGTCAGGATCAACTTCAGCTGCCACTTCCCCGTCGCCGACACCGAGCACGCCCGCCGATTCAGGTCCAGCGACGTCGTCTTACGGAATGCCGCTTTCTCCCTTCTTCGCTTACGCTTTTGCGAGTCGATTTTGGATGCCATCGTACCATTTTAAATCACATTTCTTTAAAAAGTTATTTGTTTGCTGACGAAGACAAAATACAAGTTAGAATTCCTTAACATGTATTTGGTAGGTACTTAACAAAATTCGACTTGCATCTGTAACAGGGAATGCTTCCAAACAATGTCCTTGGTCCTAACTAACATTGCTTTGAAGATTGACAAGGGAGACCAGCATTTTACCTACTCTTCACCATGTAACATTGCATCGAATGAATCTGTGTGCTTTTCGGTGTGCTATGGGGCTCTGTTCTCACTGAAAGAACTAAGAAGGGTATCTAACGAACACAGTCTTTTAAATTGCACGTTAGAAATTAACGAAATCTATTCACAAAACTATCAATACCTAAACTAACTCCGAAAAAAAGGGTTTTAAATATTTGTTATTCTTTTCTCAGTGGGAATATCCTTACGCCGTTACTAACGGTCGTGTTCATTGGTGTCTAAATATTACTAATATTGGATCTAGTCAAACTAGTGTGTAGAAACTGTAGAAAGATATTATTGATGAAAATCTTTAATCTACAGGTTTTGCTGATGATGTGGTTACAAGAAGGCAAAAGAAAGATGCTCAACTTGGTGGTGAGTGTTTATCATATCCATAGAGATAAATATTTATTATAGTTTATAAACAAAACACTCAAAGGCACATGCACCCACCAGTTCAAGCCACCAGGGGGTTAGACAAGACCCACTTTCTGTTAGCGTTAACGCCTGCGGAAAGATGAAATTGTATGAAAATTACATTAGCTTGAGAGGTGTTATCTAAAGCCAATGTCATTGTCGTACAATTTCATCTTTCCGTAGGCGCTAACGCTAACAGAAAGTGGGTCATGTCTAACCCCCCTGAGGGATGAGAGGGATCCTTCAAGACCCGTACACCAACATGGGGGCATGAAACCCGTTTATTGGATTTTCCGTTAAGTCAGTTTTTACTTGTTTTAAATGTCTGTCAGGACTTGAGACTATGGAGAGTAGAGGTAAGGACAACCATCTCTGTGTATGAAGAAGTATCCGCCGAAATGCGTGAAACAGTAGCAGACGAAAATTGTTAGTATTTTCGTCCATGCAGCAGGGTAAATTTTAAAGAAAGCGCCAAACGTAATTGGTATAGGATAGAGAATTAAACAAGGATAGATAAACATCAGCTTCATTTAAAAAAATTGTTACTAAACTAAATATTTCCTTATTTTTTATTTATTATCATCATAAGTACAACGATAGCCTAGTCCGAAGTAAAAAAAGAAAAAAAAAAAGGTAGCCTTTATCTACGTTGGCGCGAAACTGGAGGGTTTTTGAACTGTTATTTACAGCTTGCAGCTGTACACTTTTCCAACTAGTTTCTCATATAAAAGTTTCTCCTTATCTCTACCCTGTATAGTCGGGACTTATCTCGCATTACGAGATATAGATGTAAAGCATGTGCTCGAACCGCAAGTTTTTTTTTTGTAGTTTTTTTTTTTGTTTATAAATTTATGTTTTATTGTCAAGCAGAAGAAGAACGAGCAATGCGAAGGGTTTCCTACCTAAAAGCCACGTGGGGTGACCGGTTGCACTTGGACAGCGATGTAGAACCCGATGCCGACCACGCCTTGAGAAGGTAAATTTTAACAATAAAGCAGTTACTGACATTAAAATTGCGTAGAAGAATCTATAGAACAAAAGCAAATAGAATTGTCCATCTAGACAATGTAAGCATTAATTATTTAGTTATAGAGAATGATTACAAATAGTAGTTATTTGATGCGAAATGAAGATGTTTATCGGAGATTATGTTTGACTATGATATATTATGACTACATAGTTTTACTTAGTTTTAGAATAAAGTGCTATATTCAAATCATTAGATAATAACTTTCAGTCTTGTCCAACTATTGGATAATTTTGCACCAAATCTTTTTCATTTCTTTTGACAATATGTTAAACATTTTGTTGTAGATAGATAACAATCCAGAACTATAGTAACTTAGAAGTATCTAACCATTTTGTTAGTGCCTAACCACAAAATGTTCAGAATTCATTGATAAATTGGAATTATTAATTTTGTAAATTATGTGTTGGTGATTGGGTTTAAAAATACAGTATGCACCGCAAGTGGCGCCCTCCTCGGTTCACCGACGACATTACGCCGCTGCTGCGAATATTCGACCCCTACGCTGTTCTCCCTTCGCGGTACGTCGCATGTCGACGCAGTTACGCAACGTAACAATAGATGGCGCTTAAATAAATGTGTGCGATAGTTACTCGCATGATTATAGATGGCGCCTTTAGTTTGAACTTCAAGAAAAATAAATATGGAGAAAAGCGGAAAACGTGTTTGCTGTAAAATAGACGCTATGCACAGCTTAAATCATTGTTAAATTACACAAAGTTACGAATAGTAACGCAAACCACGAAACCAAGTCATTTGAACTAAAATCATTCTACCCACGTATAATAACTGCAGAGAGAGTAAATGTTTTTGAAAGCTGTGACCAACCTCATAGACGAACGCGGTCACAATTTTTTTGTTCAAAATATACATTAAAAACTTATAATACTAAACAAACTTGCATGAGTATGACATACCCTTTTCTCCTTAAGTAGAATTAGGTACCAATTGCATGTATTTATCATTAGCCGATGTCGTTGGATTGGAAGCATGGACATGTGTGTTGTATGTTGTAGAGTTTGTTGTAAGGCCAGTAAGATGAAAACGATAGTAAATGTGACGGTAAGTAATGCAAATTTACGCAGAATGTAAAATAAGGTAAGTACATAATATTAGGATCAAAAATTAAAAACAACTCCGTCATTTAAATGTACAGGTACATTATTAGAATTTTAGAACGTCAATTTGTGAAATTAATTTTGGTTGGATCCCACTTCTGATACTGATACCGTTGAAGATCGTGAAAGTTTGTAAACTAAAAAAAATACTTTTTCCCTAGTACTGAGAAGAAAGGCGAGGGTGTGGCTGAAATCGTGGTTGAACCGGCGGAAGGAGACGTCGAGGGCAACGTGCTGATCAAAATGGTGGTCAGCAATGGGAAAGTAAGTACTTACTCGGTTCAAGTATTTATTTGCTTTGACAGCTGCAATGTGACATTGTAGAAAGTTGAATGAAAACCACAAATTCTGATAATTTTTGCTAGGTTTTTAAACGTCAAACTGTAGCAATTATCCGATATGGGTACTTCAGTGAAATATTAAAAGAATATTTCCATTCAACTTTTTACAATGTTATTGCAGCTGTCAAAGCAAATAAATGAATGGAAATAGTGTCGATCGGCTCGGATCCTAAGATTGGTGATGAAGCCTGCAATGTCCAGTTTTAAATAGGGATTTTTTTAAAGTGGGGACAAAAAATTTATTGCATACTTTTTTGTACATATAAAATGACGATAAAGTGGTAGTTGTATAATAATTATAACCATAAGAGCTCTAAATCAAAATCTTCAATAATTAGTCTCAGCTAAACACGGCACCGTGACTTTGTAGAGTCGGTGTTCTGTTGCTACCTCGACTCCTATAACAGACAAGAGCTAACAAAAATTCCGCATTGCCACATTGTCTACATTGAAAAAGAGTTTAGACGCGTTGTTTAGCAGTGGGACACTCGCACAACGACAAAACAACATAACATTTTGTTTTTTTCGTGTCACAGCGTGCGAGCGACAGATCGTGGAAGCAAGTATGGGCGGTGCTGCATGGAACTAAGCTGTACATGTATAGACACCATCCTACTCAGGTTAGTGTCTTTATACCCATCAAATTTAATTTTTTCTTACCATTTTTAGGTTATTTTATACAGTTGCTTCAGTTGCGCTTAGGTGGCAAAGTAACCATGCCACCAACTGAAAACGTTTTATGTCTTGTTTTTAATTTTGTGGTAAAGGTATAAATCGTATCATCGTTTGGATTTGTCTTATACTCGAGGCCGAGGTAGTACCAAAAAAGTCTGCGAAAAACGAAAGGGGGCGAAGTAAATATGTTTTGCACACACTGACATAATTATTATTCTTACTAGTTCTACAAACGCACACTTCAATATTAAGCGGCACATAACTGCAAGCGAGATCTATACTAATATTATAAAGAGGAAAGATTTGATTGTTTGTTTGTTTGTTTGCATTGAATAGGCTCCGAAACTACTGAACCGATTTGAAAAATTCTTTCACTGTTGGGATGCTGCACTATCCCCGGTTGACATAGGCTATATATCCCGGCTTCGCCCGTGCGAAGCAGGGGCGGCCTATAAATAAAAGGTAAACTGTAGGTATCAGTTGAAGTCAAAACTCATTGCATTTGACTTTCAAATGCAATGAGTAGAATTGCCCCGCGAGTAAAAATTGACGTAATTTTTTCTGAAATTTTCCAATTTTCTTTCCGTTAGAACCTTCTACAAAGTAAAAAACTAAAACGAAAGTAAGAAACGAAAAATAAACAAAAAGATCAGTACAGTCATTCCCAAGTTATGGCGTGACCAAGGGAAATAGGGATTTATTTTTATATGTATAAATATGTATAGATTATTGATAAATAGGCTAGCGCTTGACTGCCATCTCGCCTGATGTTAAGCGGTCTACGATGGAGCATGCTTGCCTAGAAGAAACCGATTCACTCGAAAGTAAATTAGTTGAGGTTTCTTCGAGTAGTAGTTTCTGTTAAACTTTCATATATTAAAAAAAAACGTAACAAGGAAGACGTGGTCACGTAGATACCTACTCTTGTATTTGCCACTGATTGTAACCTTGGACACGCGATCTATGAAGTACACTGCACATGTGTACACTGCGGGACAAATATTTTGAACGTTTACGGCTAATGGAATTTCCTCTACTCGGGACGCTATGTTTTTCATTCCGCTCTATTGACGCAGAATGTTTGATATTTTTCGGAAAAAAGCTCAACGTTGATTATTTTGGCCCTAAACAGGTTCGTTCTACGAAATACTTTGTCAATAACCTTCGCTTATCTTTGATTGATAGAAACTGGGCCCTTACGGCTACCTCTTTACGCGGGCTCGAAACAGCGCAGTGCGGAAAATCACACGAACGTGGACCTTAATGCGCCGAGATACGATTGCGGTCGAGCAACTTTTCGCACCTCAGTTCGACTGTAATTTTGTGTGTCTTTACTAGATAGATAGATACTCTTTATTGATAAATAAAAAACAAACAGATAAAAAACACTTACGAGTTAGTGCCACAAGTGTTGGCCTTCTCGCTAAAAGCGATCTCTTTCAGGCAACCATTGGATGAAGATGAATTTACGTAACAGTATCGACGGGGGTTACTATGCGATATGCGATATATCTTTGCCGAATATGAAACGATTTTTTATTTTATTACATAAGCTATTTCCCGAAGGTTTCATTAAAATTTGAAGAAAATATGTCACTGAGAAAATTAAAATGTTAGAAATATTATTAAATATTAATTTATCTGTTTATTGAATTTCACTCACCGCCCGAGAAGTAGTTTTTTTAATGTACTATATTTTAACCAAATTATTTATTAGATCAGCGTAGGGACTTTGGTCCCTTTTGATTGTGTAAGTTGCTTTGAAAAACGGGACTGGTATAATCGCATAGCGTCTAAAACCCTAAACAAAAATTTGATTAAAAAATAAAAATATTTTAGCCATACGTACCTGCTGAATTGGAGCGCGTTGTACATGAATAGAATTAAGTTTTTTCTTCAAGGCGTTCGTTCAATGATCATACATTTTCGGTAGGGATAGTTATATTGGTCAATTAATAATTTATTCCCAAGCTAAACAATACAGTGGTACATTCCAAATTCAAAAAGCGTCTTCGTTATCTCGACAATAATGATCTATTTCCTGTTGCGCACACCTGGCTTCCTTGCGCACGCGCAGAGCCTAGGGCTGCTACAACCTCATTTCTTCATCCTTCATCTTAAAATATATTTTTGTGAAATAAAAGTTTTATTGATTACTGGGCTTTTACATAAAATATACTCAAAGCTATTACTTAAAGCACTTTTAACTACACACAATTTAATGTATGCAATACAAACATCGCCCATATAAACAAACGTTAGTCTCATTTTTACTATTTTGGTATGTTTACCCTCAAAACATGTCTCGTTTATGACTTCATAATTTGTAAGTAAGTGAAAACAAACATTTCGTGATAGATATAAAACTCTGTTTTATATATATCACGGTTACAATCCACAACCAAAATTAATTCCGATAAAACGGTAAATCACGGACGGTAAATATCTCGGTAATCCATCACGCTAATCACGGTAAATATCCCGTTAATAATTATAATTAAAGGTGCCTATTTCAATATAAATGATTTTTCGCGATACGTGTCTAACAATTGATCATTAAAACATATAATATTATATGTTTTAATGATCTAATAAAGAAATCAAAGTTCTAAAAGTTACTCATTATGTACTATGTGAGTGACAACCCTGCCACGAGTCCAGCCCGCACCTAGGGGGCTAACCGTCCGTGAAACCAACGGAAACTTCCTAACAGGCACGTGGTCCGAACTAGCACTACTAGCTCACTGTTTAGCCCTTTTACTCTGGATACATCACCTTAAGGCCCTCTTATCCGACTTTTAACAATTTCGGTCGTTTTAGTTTTAGTGTGTCTACTTCCATGTTTAATTTAAATTATAAAATAGTGTCATATCAAAATTTTATATTTTATGTAGGAACCCCAGAGACCGAAACACGTTTAAGGACAATTCGCTCGATAAAAAAAAGTAACACTGATTTGCACTTTTCTCCCTGTTTTTTGGATTCATTCAAATACCTATTAATTAAAATGTCCACGACATCTTAATATACAGATTTCATAATTATGGAGGAAACCGCAAAGGAACACTTTACATTACCGCTATTCTTTTCGAAAAATATGAGAAAAACCACAAAAATAGAAGTAGTGAAACGCACGGCTGTGTGTAAAAGCTATCGTTTTGCTACACTAAATGCGACTTTAATACCATATATTAAGCCTTACGTTCATCTGTAGTAATAAGCGTTGCTAATGAGTGGAAAAACCTCGCCTTAAATATGGACGAGAGACGAGAAAAATTATGTTACTACCTTAGAGTCAAAATTTGATTTTGGGAATCAATTAAAAATAAGATAAGTAGGTACCTATCCTTTTTTTGAGTCATGTTACGTTTAGTCCGGTTAGCGAGGCGTGTTAGTTGAAAACGGCGGAAACGACATTCTACTTTGTTTTGATGTTTGAGCCCAACGTACAGCAGCAGTTCAATTGTTTTCTACTGATCTTGTTGTTCACTGGGCCTGAAACGGATACGCGCGGCTATCTCGCTCGCACATTTGAACTTTCTTCAACATACACACAAAAACAAAAGACTATTTTGTTCATGTAGACGTTAAAAATATTGTAAAAACAATAACTTAATGTAATTTATTTTCTCGGCCCAAAACCAGTATATATGAACAGAATAATGTTTTGAATTTTTTTCTTACTCAGTGATTTTATGTCTTCAAAAATGTTGAAACGCGCAATCAAGATAGCCGCGCTCTCGGCCTTAAAAATCTACACACTCCACAGACGCTCGGAGCTTCTGTGAAGTGCTCCCCGAAATTTTGAAACTTGTAATGTTCCAAATTTTTATTTTATTCTATTTGTTGTTGGCTTGGTTGGCTTCTTACTATATTAACACACATGTAATTAATGCAATATTAAAATGAATATATTGCACACCCGCTCGGGAATCATACCGTAACGAACGCGATACCGGTAACAGAATATTCAACATGAATTTAGTTGTAACAGCTGTCGTTTAATGTATGCATTGCCACTGTACACTGTTAAAGGTAAAGAACCTTCCCTGTTCTTGGGCCACATGTCATACCCTGCGATCAACCTATGTTATACGCTTGACCCGGTTTCACACCGTAACGAATGCAATAAATATGCGTAAGTCCAGTACCTACTGGAATTAGATTTATTAGCAACTTAAGACCGCGCTCACGGGCCCAAGCTATCTCTACACGTCATAAAAGAAAAAATATTGCGAAGTAAGAAAAAAATAAGATTCATAGACTCCAATCTAAAACAAGGTTCATTATATAGATAGATAAACTCTTTTACACTATAAATTACATTAAAACAATGTTTTAAACTATCACGGATGTTCACTAAAGTTATATAATTATTTACTGGATATTTACAATTGTAAGGTTGTGGAATGAGCTCCCGATGTTTCGGCGCAGTTCCACAACCTTACCACGGTAAATATTCCGTAAATAATCATATAACTTTAGTAGTAATTACATTATATTACAAACCTTGATCTGCGAGGTGATTCTCATTGAATTCGGGAAGTATCGAATCGAAAGTCATAATATGTGTCGTCGGCTTAAGAGCTGTAAAACTACATTCGATTAGAAACTTTTTAATAATTTGATACGAAAAGTTCGGCAATCTTCTGGAACAGTTAAAATATAACAAACTACTTACTTTCTTAAGCTATCGGTCGTCTATGCTAAAAGCCAAAAAAATGCACTATAAAATGAACAAGGTTTAATTCAAGGAAATAATCGTTCTAATATTGCACTAGAATCACAATGCTTAATACTTTCCTCCTTGGGAGAAAATCCTGTATTACAGCACAATAACTAAACAACATTTCTCTAAAATCCAATAAAAGCTGAGTATACATCAATAGCCTCTAAAATAACCCACAGCTCGTTTTATAGACCCATAACCCAGGTTTAAACCAAAGGTCAGTCTGGTAGGGTTACCAGATGCTGGGATGTCAACAAAAAAATAAAATCTGAACATACGACAAATCTAAATTTTTAATAAAAATCTTTTAGCTTATAAACTTATAATAACAAAAACAAAATAAAAAAGTTAAATAATATTATTCATTTACAATACTTTTTTAATAAGCTTATAAACTTATATTGTAAACAGCAAAATTCGCAATTAAAAAAGTGGTTTTTTTTGTATGGCAGTGAAAGAGATATTTCCTTAAAATTCTTTATATTTTGCAATGAAAAATAAACTATAAATTTCTAACATTATTAAAAACAAATTGCCACTTACTTCCAACGCGGACTTATACGCGACAAAAATATTATTAGTAACTGTCCTTTTTAGGGTTCCGCACCTAAAAGGGGTAAACGGAACCCTATTACTAAGCCTACGCTATCTGTCTGTCCGTCCGCTGTATCTAGACAAAGTATGTACGTAGTATAATAGTAATAGATCGTTGGGCTGTATCTTTCGAACCGTAATAGATAGCCAGTTGTTTTTGTAGAATGTGTAATGTTACGGCGGATTAACTAAGAAATAATAATAAAATCAAAACGTTAAAACTATACCATGATTAAAAAACTATACTATAATTACTTTTGTTGTATGGCCACACAACAAAAGTAAAACAACAAATAATAAATACTGACCAAGTGCGAGTCGGTAACAAAATTTCTGTTCACTATAGTGCAACGTCGCGCGGGGCGGTACTTGGATGGGTGACCGTCTGGGCGTTGATGGGGTCTATTTGCACTACTTTTTTGTACTTTAGTAGGTAGCAAGTTATGTGGTGGTACGGAACCTCTCAGTGCACGAGCCTGACTCGCACTTGGCTGTCTTTTATTATTTTATCATCATCATCATCATCAGCATCATCAGCAGCCTTTGCAGCAAACGTCCACTGTTGGACATAGGCCTCTCTGTTAAAGAGAGGCTTTGCCATAATCCCCACGCTTGGCAGGCCACTGAAAAACAATGGTCTAGATATTCTAGTTACCTAACAGCGACATTAGCAGGACAGGAGTATAATGATAATGTCACTTTGTGATCAGGCCCACGTTTTTTCCTGCCCACACTCTACTAAAGTACCAACACAATAAAGATCTTTTCAGGACTTTTCTGTGTAACATGGCAACCCTAGTCTAGTGCGGATCTAAACCCCGTAAAAGTTGACATAAAGCTGCAACCTCCGAATAATTCCGTATTGTGGTATCTGGGGTGCACGTGACGTGGATAGGATGTACCTACTACTGTAGACAGTAGTAGAGGTTGTACGAGCTTTCATGAATAGCCTCATTTTAGATAGATGGATAAAGTCTTTATTTTTCAGACTTATCTATCAACTTTAGTGGTTACCTACCGAATATTTAAACTTGCATATTTGTTACGTAAATACTAGTTAGTAATTATATTATGATGTAAATTAAGTTTAATTTCTTCTTTGCGTCATGTTCATATGATATCTCTATCTCTATCTCTTCTCTTCTCTATCTCTTCTCTACATAGTATAAATTGAAGTCGCTTTCCGCGTCTGTCTGTCTGTCCGTATGTCTGTATGGCCGCTAACTCCTCCTAAACCACGCAACGGATTTTGATGCGGTTTTCACCATCAGTTAGATACATTTTCAAGGAAGGTTTATATATATAACTAGCGACCCGCCCCGGCTTCGCATGTAAATTACACCCGTGCGAAGCCGGGCGGGCGGGTCACTAGTGATATATATTTTATTAATCCGTGGTCAACGATGCTGGTATTTCAACTAGTTTCTTTTTCTGTATACTTCTGTACGTTAATATTTTGTTGTGTACTGTTAGTAGATTCTTAAATAAAAAAATAAAAAAACGAATACTGAGCAGATGGTTCTCAAAGCAAAATTTTCTTATAGGTATTTACTCGCCTGAACTAACTAACAACTAACTAATAACTAACTAACTGACTAGAATGTCTGTTATATATGTTGTATAAATGACCACAGGGAAGAAAGGCCTGCGAACAAATCCTCTGCAAAAAAAAAATGCCCGCCATTATGCAACAACTACTCAAATGTATTCGATGAAAGTTCTTCTGTTGTCTTTTAGTCAATAGATTATCGATAAGTGATTAATCGATAGTATTTCGATATACCTACCACAGAAAAGAAATTTTACTTCTCTTTTCTGTGATACCTACTTATATTAGGAACCTTTTTGAGCTTTTGAGCTTTTAGGTGTCATTCTCGATTTCGTATCATTTTTTAACATTAATTATGCGCGGGGGTCGTATTAAATAAGGAATCGGATCCCGATATTGGTGGATACAACTTTCCGGGATCCGTGGCTAATTCAATCCGATACCGGGATACAAACCCTAAAAAATACAATACAATTACACTTCATTGACACCACAAAGGAATATGACAAGAATAATACGTCAGAAATAGATATTACCCTAAGTATAAGTAATCCTCTCAGTAGAGAGTAGTATATTATTTAAAGCGATCTCTTCTAGACCTCTAAAATTAAATTTTAAACGTAATTTGTTGACCTAATAACTATAAATATGACATTTTATTTATATTACACGGGAATTACTCACGTAAGATTAAGCTGGTTACTCCGACTATAGTTTCAACCGCATTACACGGTCTTTTTCAAGGTAAATGCACGCGCGCGGCTGCGTCTCGCTTTGCGCTTTGAAAAAGAACTATAGTCGTAGTAACCGGCTTAATGTTACGTGAGTAATTCCCGTGTAATATAAAAAAATGTGTGAAAACCACGTCAGTTTTAATTATAAATATGACCTTTATTAGTATGGTTAATTAAATCCTACGTTTTGTGGATTGCTGAAGCTCCGTAGAGTGGGTGTCGTAGCTACCTCAGTCACTGGTTATAAATCCTCGAAGGCCGAGGGAGGGCCGTGACACGCAGGACTATGACGGAGGCGCGGCCCTTGACCCACTGAACTAAGGAGGCTGCGGAAATACGTCATCGTATGCGCTCTCACGGTGATGCCAAGTTTGCTGGCAGGAATGTACCATCTACTAGGTAAATCATACAAGACTTTGTGCCCGAGTTTTCACCTTTAGGAACTGTACATTTTTGGGATAAAAAGTATCATGTGTCACTGGTGATTATATGGGATAGATTTAATTTTTACAATCTTTTATTTAGCTTCACATGTTTGTATGCATATTTGTTTGTATGTACAAATTTTGCAAGCCTGATTTGACCCACTTTCCGGCGTTGAATTGCGTTGAAATTTGGTACACTTTTGTAACTTGGATGACAATGCATTAATATAGTTATATGATTATTTACAGGATATTTACCGTGGTAAGGTTGTGGAATGAGCTGTGGGAGATCTTCCCGTGAACATGGTTCGTGTAACTGCGCCGAAATATCGGGAGCTCATTCCACAACCTTACCAAATTGGCAAATCTTTTTCGGGTCACCAAGAGACCGGCCTAGCCGAGTTTGGGGCCCACTGCTAATTCAATGTAACATATTTTAGATACAATTTGTGGCTATGTACATATCTCTATTCAGTATAAATTGAAGTCGCTTTCCGCAAATAATCATATAAGTAACTTTAGTGAACAACCGTGATAGTTTAAAACAGTGTAATGCATTAATATGTTACCATGGAGCTTTTCTAATGATGGAGTCGAAAGGTGGTCATAGGAACTAATGAACGAGACAATCCCGAGTTTGAGTTCTTTTCGGCGAGGTGATATTCGGGTCTGATAATGTTGACGACAGGTCCGCCACCTTTCGTGCGTGACAATAAAAGCGTGTCAGATAAAAATTTATAGCATCCAAAGTACATTGCAGAATAAAAATCTTATTTATTGATCATTTTCGTTAAACTCTGCCTTAATTCAGTTTTAACAATGAACCAAATATGCAAAACAAAATAAAATTTGATGCGAAACGATTTTCCGCTCTACTTTTAGCAGCTCTCGAATATATTCAAAACATAAGAAAAAAATTGATCAATAATCGACACTTAATAACACTGACGCTGTTCAAGATGAGTTATTACCATAACATGTTCGCTCAAGGCTAGACTCCTGCAAAAACCGACCAATGTAATCTTCCAAATTGAACTCTATTTCTTACACAATTAGTTTCAAGTTTTTGGTTAGCAAAAAAATCGCCTAGGGCGGTTTCCTATGCCGGGATTAATATATGAAAATTGGTGTCGATATTTATTGTTATGCTTTGGCTGATGCTCAAGTATTCATGATGCTAAGTGGCACGACTTTACGATCGATTATTTTTTAGGGATCTCTTCATAATAGAGATAAGCAATCGTTTACTACGATTTCTTAGTACTACGCCGTAGGAGCTTTGTTTGGTTTTCCTTATTGTTTCTTGCAAAGGATGTCAAAAAAGATGTACTTAGTGGTTACTCGTGAAAAGCAAACACACGTGTGATATTGTTGCGTAGGTCGTGAGTAAATTTATCTCTTTCATTGAAACCTTTCTACGAATAAACGCCCGAACCAGTGTGATGACACTTTGCAAAGAAGTAGTGCGCATAATGAGACAAAAAAGAAAATTTCTGAATTTGCGGACAGTTTTGGTCAACCATCTAAAGATATTGATACTCCTTATCACGGGAAAAGAAATAAGTTACAATACAATACACCTTTATTACACACCGAAAAAAATAAATAAAAAAAATATCAAAAACTTAACTAAAATAAGAAATAAACAAATATACGGCAGTATAATGGGCGGCCTTATCGCCTAAAGCAAGTTAAGTTAGTAGAAAATAATTTTGTAAACAAGCTTTTAGCCTTAGCATATTGAATCGATTAAATATCTATTTAACATATTTTAATGGGGTATTTTGTTGCGTTCAGTAGTTCCTATGGCCACCTTCCATCATCATCATTAGACCTTATGACTGTCACCTAGGAGTATAGTACTCATCAAGACCATTCCAAAGAGCCCAAACACGATGGGGTTATCTTGTTGCGTTTATTTATTTATTAATATTTATCTCAGTGAATAACATACATAATATATATTACTATAGAAACTAACGTGAACGTGATTCATTATTTAAACTAATAAACGGCTAGCACTCACGGGTATTGAAGGCGAAAAACTCGACCGGTGTTTAGGTGTGGAGTTTTTCGACTTCAATACCCGTGAGTGCTAGCCGTTTATTTAAGTAATAATAAATTACATAGTTACACAACTCTACCAAACTGCATAACAGTTTGTAGGCAGATATCTCCTCGTTACAATTTCACTTGAGTTATAATTACAAATTACAAACTTTCTACTTGTAGGTACACAACATTTTATATATAATATATTAATACAACATTAGTTCCTATGACCACTTTCCGACTTCATCATCAGAAAAGCTCCATGGTGCCATATTAATGCACTGTCATCCAAATTACATAGATGTCCCAAATGAGACAATTTCTTTTGTTTGAAAAATAGGCCCACCACAAACTAAATCCGTATAGTAATGAAACTCATGTCGATTTGTTCCTCATAATCTCTACATTTAGTGGTAATATTAGCTATATCCGATCAAACCGGAATACTGACAAAAGTCGATTACTATGGCCACTGTTGTAAAATATAGTCTATTTATTTTTGTATGAAAATTCCTAAGCAAGCATCCTTTTTCGTATTAAAAACGTTCCGGTGTGAAAAAAAAGTGACTTTATAAGGGAAATGAATGAATTGTGGCAAAAATTACACATATTATTCTGTATATTATTATTCCGGTTTCATTTTTACATTATCTTTCGTCCGAATGGTACAAAAAAAACGATGAATTTTATAGTGTTAATTATACCCATCAATATACGGTAAATTCGGTGGGCCTAGAAAAAATTGTCTTCTTTCAACTCAATTGGACACCGGGAAGTGGATCAAATTAGGCTTGCAAGATTTGCACTGAACAAACATGTGAAGCTAAATAAAACCTTGTAATAATACATGTAATAACCAGCGACATAGGATACTTTTTATCTCAAAAATGTACAGATGCCTTATTATAGATGTCTTATCGTGATTCGGATTGTGATCGCGTGCCATCTCACTTACTCACGTGGTGCTAGTAAGTAGAAGCGAACGGGACGGCGTGCAATCTCGATCACAATCAAACTTCTATAATAAGGCCGCAGTTACTAAAGAAAGTTAGTTAAATAAAAGCTTGTAAAACGCATCGCGATACAATACCTTGGCATTGTATTATATCTCAATGGTAAAACGGCAAGAAATTGAGGTAATAAAATCATAAAATTTTCACCAGAAAATTGCGCATTTTTCTCCTGAAGATTTTAATAAGGAACCACTAAGGCTACAAAGTTTCAAATATCTAAAAATAAAAGCCAGAACTTTAATAGTAAATCCGTTTTCACCTTGCTCTTGCCCGCTTTACGGCGGTATCTTATTTATTGAACGGGAGAATCAACTTTGTAGGATGGGAAGTGGCTATTAATAAATATATGATGTTGGGAACATTCAATATCTGATAAGTGTTACTAAAGCGTATGAAATAACATTCTTTCTTTTGTTATGCCCTTATGGACTAGTCTATTAATGTAGCATTGTTTCATAGAACGGGTAGACCTGTTATATCAACCTATTTTAGACAAATCACGACAAATTTTGGTACGAAAATCAAAATTTTGGTACTACATTAGTTTAACGAATAACATGAATTTAGAAAAAAATAAAAAAAAAAAGTTTACATTACAACAATAAAACAAAACAAACAGTTCTAATTTTTTTTAAATTAAATGCTTAATTTTATATGTTAGCATCGATTTATTAATTATAGTTGGTCAATCATCGATGTATGTTGTGTGTATGTCCGCATTCGACTTTGTACCGGCTGAACAGATTTGGATGAAATTTTGTATGGAGTAACACGTTAGAGCGGAAATACACTAGAGGGTACATACAACATGGGGTACTTCAAAAGGCGAGTTAATCGAGTTCTAAAGGGTCGGCAACGTATTTGTGATGCCTCTGGTGTTACAAGTATCCATAGGTGACGGTGACTGCTATCAGGCAGCCCGTCTGCTTGTTTCCCACTAATGGCATGAAAAAAAAACTAGAGATTAGTTATTCTGATTCAATCAACTATCTAAGATTTAAACTGTTACAATAAATCGGGTCCATACTATTTGGCCTTACTTAAAAAGGTTACTTCAATTAAACAGTGCATAGAATTGTTTAGTTCAGTCAACTTCCCTCCGAAGGAAATTGTCACGAGAAACGCGAAGCGAAATAAAATAACAGTTTGAGGCATTGTTTAACTCAACTCATCATCATCATCATCAGCCAGAAGACGTCCACTGCTGAACATAGGCCTCCCCCTTTAACCTCCACACTGAACGACAGCCTGCCTTTTGCATCCACTGGATGCCAGCGACTCTCACTATGTCGTCGGTCCATCTAGTGGGAGGCCTACCTACGCTGCGTCTTCCGGTTCGTGGTCTCCACTCAAGAACCTTTCTTCCCCATCGGTTATCGGTTCTTCGAGCGATGTGGCCTGCCCATTGCCACTTCAACTTGCAAATTTTAACAGGTATGTCGGTGACTCTGGTTCTTTGGCGAATATCCACGTTTCGGATTTTATCGCGCAAAGAAACTCCGAGCATTGCTCTCTCCATTGCCCGCTGAGTGACTCTGAGTTTTTCCAAAAGGCCAACATTTAAGGACCACGTCTCAGTACCATATGTCATCACTGGCAACACACACTGGTCAAAAACCCTCGTCTTGAGGCACTGTGGTATCTTGGACGAGAAGATGTCACGCAACTCAACTACCGATTCTTATTTAGGTTAAATTATGTTTTAATTTGTTTAAATTCAGCAATTTGTTCTGTGCTTAGAAAGAACAATCAATAATCTTAAGTCACATAACAAAACATCAAAAACAACTCATAATCGTATTTTTATTGCAAACAACACTGAATCGAGTTATAATCGAGAATCGACCGTGTAATGGATGGAAGCACGCAACTAGTGATCGATGGCCTGACGCTCGCGTTTACAACCAGAGAATAAAATCAAATTAGTGAAGAAATTTGTTTATAGTTTACCTGTACTAAACCGCTAATGAATAGACTTGGTTGTTCTGCTTTAATTACGCACCTTCACGTGATTAGCTATCTTCTAAGTATCCTTATTTCATCTTTGACATCGTCGCTCACCAACAGGCGAGTTGGTGGTCAAACGCAAAATTATACGCGATAAAAAAACACTTCTACCCCTTGCTTCGCGAAAGAAGAATAAACCAATAAACAAATACACTCTTGCCTTTATAGAATTAGTAATGATAAAATAGTTGTCTCACCTAGTGTAATATTTCTACAGCTTCGTTACTTCTACGGTAATCTTTGATTACAAGATAACATTTAACTACCATATAATTAAAAGCTTTTATAATTTATATAATTAAAAGCAGCTACTTCCTGCTGCCTGTTTCTATAAATAAAATAAGTATTAATTATGATATTATATACAGGGTGTAAGGGAAACCCTCTCGAAGCCAAAAGAAGGTAATTGTACTCATAATTATGAACTTCTTTTACTATGGGAGCAACACTGAAATCGCGAAAAAAAAACAGTTGTTCCATACATTTTTTCTAGTGTCTATAACCGTTTTCTATAGAACAGCTGATATTTTTTTCGCGATTTCAGGGCTGGTCCCATAGTAAAAGTTGTTCATAATGATGAGTACAATTACCTTCTTTTGGCTTCGAGAGTGTTCCCCTTACACCCCGTATACCTTTGCTATAGCCAAACCAGTAAGCTAATATAAAGCCAAGGTGCTAAAAACTAAATTGAAAAAAAACCAACCTCTTTTAGTATTTTTTTGAAAAAAAAAACAGAGGAGAATTCCTTAGAAAGACCATCATGCCTTAAAAGTAACATGCTTATGCTAAATATATAATTTGAAAATTCATTAAAGGCCACGTGTGGGCGGTGAGCTTTAAAACAAGTTATGTTCGATATATTCATAGATCACTATTTTGTATATTGTTTGCCCATGATGTTGTAATCAATCAGTCAAATTTAATATGAATGACAGTGGGTCACAAACTTGCATACCTCTTATTTTATTGAGCACCAAAAGTTACAAGATGACGGCCATTATTGTTTGCCATATACCTACTAAAAGCATCGTCTCAAATAAATGCAATCCAAACATTTGTATCGACTGAAAGGATTGTTATCACTCTCTTAAGCTTTAATTATCTAGTTATGAAAATATAGATTTCTTAAAGGTCAATATGTGCTCTATCTTCGGCAGCACTCTCGCTTACCACCAGGCAAATTGGTGTCCAAACGTAGATCTATATACTTACAGTAAAAAAATCATTCACTATTTTTTAAACATCTCAAACTTTTATGTTTTGAGATGTTTTTATGATACTTTGGTTTACGTCTCTACGTAAACACGCCCAATGCCATACGACGATGGGCACGAGTTTTGGCGCAGGTATTCGACCTCAGCAGAAATAACTTTGCTTTTGTTATGTTGCACATAACAAGAGATGTACACACTGCTAACGTAGTTATAATTGTTCGCCATTGTGCACCACTCAACGCGAACTGAAATAAACACGTTGGAAATAAACTCAAAGCAAATTAACCGGAGAATATCAGGTAAATTTAGACGTTGCAGCCTGTTGCAGAATAGAATTTGTATTGTTTGAACATTGGGACCATTGTACTGAATTACGTAAAGGTTTTTCATTGATGTCAACACTTCATACGACAGCACTACTAGCTTAAATGAAAGCTATTTTTGAACCAAATATGTGTTCTCATATCGTGGGAGCCAAATATAATTTGTTTCAACCCTTCGCGAGTGAAGTAATTACCATCTCAAAGAGCAGGTTACATGAACAGGGATTTGAATGCAGTCCGCAAATAAACTAGTAAGCAAAGTACCCTAGCAGTTGGACCAGTCCCTATTTATAAACATAAACAGCCTTGAACGAGTATCATCGTAATATTTACTGGACTTTTGCTCAAGCTTCGAATAAATCATTCTCGGTAGAATTCTTAACACTCGTGGGTGTCCCTCATCGAGTTGTACTATACAATCCCTAAATCAAGAAAGGTTATCGACCTTGCTGACGTGCTAGTAAACGTGAAGATCGTGAAAATTTGCGAAGCGAGTCAGGTTTACAAGTGAAAAACCGATAACGAGGGACGGGCAATGAACTTTTCACTGGCGAGCTCAAATTCATTTAAACCAACATTAGATTCAAGTGTCATTGTAGCCAAGTTATTAGTTTCAGACTCAAAAAGCACTGAATTTTTACGCTGCAGTTTCGCTCCATCCCTGAAGATGAAAGTTTGCAAACTGATAAACCTAAAGATCTTCCCAACTTCCTTTATTGAAGCTGACACTTGTGGATGAGACCAATGATTGTCACATTCAATTTCTGCTGCTCTCGTCAGCTGTTTTTATAAAACTCCAAATAAGCTTTAATCGGCTGGAAGCTTCGCAGCTCTGACGTAAATTGGCCATACATCAGACCCCCAGACGGAGTTACTCAGTTAACTGTCGTCGTGGTCCGAATCGCTTCATTTCCATCGTCTGATTTAATTCACTGAGTTATCACGGTGGCTTGCGAGACTTCCTGTCGCGCCAATTACAAAAATAAACAATAATCACTTCCTACGGTGTTGAGACAGGTCGTTATGTGTCGATGACGGCGGCTCGAGATAATTTGAGGGCGGCTCGGTGTCCAATTTGCGTAATCGAACGACGTGTGCGATCCTATACCATATCTGGACGTGGAGAGGACGCGCCCTGACGCCGGAGGCACAAAACCGGCACTGAACACACACACTTCTTAATTGACCATATCAATCAAAGATCAACTAGCTCTGACCGAAGAGAGTTTCGTTTTATCTTGGCCGACTGTTTAATTAAACAACAGTTGATGTCGATAAAGTGGTAAGTGGTGGTGGTAGACCGCAACGGTCTTAAAATTCTAAAAGGCCAGTTCCACAATGCACTATGGCTGTCGGCGATATTGTCATCTACGATGTGCAAGTGAATACCTTTTACAAGCTTTTATTTAACTTGCAATGTTTGTATGCAAGTTTGTTTGTTCAGGTCATATCTTGCAAGCTGAATTAGAACCACTTCCTCATAGCCTAAGGAGTTGAATTTTTACGTTCTTATGACAATGCATTTTTATGGTAAGCATAAACTTAATCGACATCCAGGATTAGCTCCAAATAAAGGAACTCTTCAACGGGGTCTACAGCACAGACACGAAATTTTGTGTACGCGTTTGATTATGATAGCCGGTTTTAAGTTTTACCATGACATAGTTGCTGCACTCAGGGTTGAGTCCTGACTAGAGAACTCTTCAATGGTTAGCAGCACAGACATGAAGTTTTGTATACGCCCTCAATTATGATAACCCATTCTAAGAGTCACCATGACATGGCTACTGCACTCAAGGTTGACTCCTAACTGGGAACTACTGAATAGTTAACAGCACAGACACAAAATGTTGCGTTAAAAAGCTTGTTTTTTTTTTCTTATCGTTTATTATCTCAACTGACTTCAAAAAAGGGTTCCGTTCGGTTTTTCAATTGGACTGTCTTATATATGTTAAAACTATGTGAAACAATGTTTTTTTTTTTATAGATGTTGTTTTTTTATGTGATATCTTCGGTGATTGTGTTTATTTTTTATTGAATAGCATCTGTTTTATTTTTCGAGAGTTGTCCCGTTTAAATATTAAGAAAATATTCTACCTCTAAGCGTGATAAATTAACGGATAAATCCCGTTTATTCTGTTGTTATTTTTTGGGACAAAAGTATTAATTTTATAGTTTGCCGTTTGTTGATTTTATTGGGGTAAGTTACTACATTTATGTTGTCATTAATGTCATTATGCCTGTGTAACATTTTTAATTGATGTTATTTCCAAGCACAACTCTATAATGGATTTATTTGCTGTCTTTTAACATAAGAAAAATGTAGGCCTGACTTTGAAATCTTAAGGCCAAAGGTTGAAAGTTATTAAATTAAGGTGGCCCACTTTAGAAGTTCGCCTTTTTAATATCCTCCCCTAAATGGCTTCTTTCTTCCAGTTATTCAATTTGTCGGATAATTATGAAGAAAGTTCTTTAGTAAGTTAACCAATTTATTTTGTCTGCGCTAAAAATAAATGTTTCGGTTATGTAGGGCAAATCAATTCTGTTCAGTCAGAACGGAAATTAAGATTTTTCAACTAAATAATAAATTCCGTAGAAATAAATGAATTATCGATAAGCAATAGATGTAGAAGGTTGAAAAAGCTCTTTAAATAAGATAAGAGCTACCATTTTTGTCTCAGGATATGATACTTCATATACGAGTACCTACCTACTAGCACTTAATGAAAATCATGTCAGTCTTCAAATAGCTCATATTTATTTCGTTAATAACCTTATATATTGTATATTGATACCAACATAAGTAATTATTGAAATAAACCTGCACAGTTTGAGTTGGGCTCGTACGCTGAAGGTTCCGTACCACTACAAAATAAAGAAAGTAGTGCAACAAGACAACATCACGCCCAGGCAGGCGGTCACCCATCTAAGTACTGACCGAGCCCGACGTTGCCTATCTTGGTGATAAACAGAAATTTGTCACTAACATGCACACACCACACACCATCAGCCATTAAATGTCCACTGCTGAACAAGGCCTCCCTCTTAGAGAGGGGTGTTGCCATAATCCCCACGCTTAGCAGGCGGCTTGGAGATCGCAGTACGTTCACCGTGTACTAACAGGATGCTGCTGCCCATCCTCCGGTGGTTCTGGTCGCAGTTTTAGGACATACCCGGGTCAAACACTAACATGCACTTGGCCATTATTTATTGTGATAGTTTAGAATGTGTACTACAATCATGCCAAGTTTGACGCTTGTACGTTTTACTGATTTCACATTAGAACAATTACAAAAATATGCTTTGTAGTATGGGGATCTTTACCTTTGGTTTTTGAGTTTATTATTATTTCTTAGATAATCCTCAATATTACATATTCCGTGAAAATTTCAACTGGCTATCTATTACGGTTTGACAGATACAGCCGTTTAACGGTAGGACGGATAGATAACACAGCGTAAGTAATAGGGTCCCGTTTTCACCCTTTGTGTACGGAACCCTAAAAAACATCGAAAATTTCAACAACATGGTTCCTTCTTTCACCCAGAAACAGTTCACATAACATCAGTGTAAAACTGGTACCTAAATAAACATTACATAACTTTCAATATTCGGTTTCAGCAAATGAATGCCAATGTTAGACGGAACTAACGAACTCAATAACAATGTGGTGAACAAATTAAACAATGGAATATATAAATAGACTGCGAATAATTAGTTACAGAAACATGAGGCCGAATATTGGGCTGTTTTCGGGTTTGTGATAGAAAACGTACCCTACGCAGTAAATCAAGTAATATTTCACTGATGAAGTAGATTATTGCCCGTTTTCACTAACTACAACGAACAAGGTGACGCCTAACTAAGGAACTCCTAATCTAAGCAGAGTTTTAAGCTTAATTTCATCTATAAGCTAAGAGTTGAATTTTTTTATAATTCTTATCCTTCTAATATTATAAAAGCGAATGTAAGTATGTCTCTCTGTCTGGATGTTTGTTCGCTTTTCACGACTAACGGTTAAGCCGATCTTAACGAAATTTGGCAGGAAGATAGTATGCATCATGAAGACGGACATCGGGTACTTTTCCCCCTAAAAATGCGGAAAAATTGGAAAATCGCGGATAGCACCGCGGTGTTCAACTAGTTATCTATATATGGTTTTGATGTGATTGAGCGCCACAAAAAAGAAAAAAAAAACTTTAAATTAGAACAGCTGTCAAGGCATTTTTGTAATAAGCCAGTTGCACCCATATAAACGAAACGTCAGTCATTAGAAATCAGTTAGCAACTGTGATGCGGAGTTCGACGCGTTGATCTAAATAAAAATGTTCATTTCTAGTTACTGTCGACTGCCTTACGTATATTGTTACTTTTTCGTGCGTAGTTACTTACACTTTATTTTCCCAGTAAGTAATTTACGTACCAGAAACAACAACCCTTAATTGTTCCTGTAAATATATTTGCTTTGGATGTCGGTACGGCAACTAAGAACTCGGATTTAATGAAGCCATTTGGTCCACTAATCCCAGAAGGTTGGCCTATAAACGGATGTGTATCCAGGCAAAAGATCGCTTAATCTAGCTGAATGAAGCTCACGGATTTCGGGAACCACCCGCTCCGTGCCCTACATTCCCTGATGAGTTGTATAATGTCCTTCGGCTCCAGCGATTACTCTCCCAGTTCTATTTATAGAGCCGCCATACAACCATCGCAATTCGATGTTCCAAAGCGCATTGAGGCATTTTCCTTGAAAACTCTTAGATTGTAATTAATTTTGTGTAAACCAAAACTCAATTTCATCATCATCATCATTTCAGCCGTAGGACGTCCACTGCTGGATATACGCCTGCCCCATCGATCTCCAAAAAGGCCGGTTGGAAGCGGCCTGCATCCAGCGTTTCCCTACGGTCTCTTTTAGGTCGTCTATTTCAAAAACTCAATTTATTCAACCTATAAATGTTTAAGGTTTCTTTACGCTTTCTATATCGGTTGGAAAAGTTTGGTTAAGTACTGAGAACTGTTTTTAGCATATAATATCAAAGCTTTCAACTACATCCGATTTCATACGAAGATCTTAACATATTGCAATTTACGAGTACTTATACTGGGAACTGGAAGCTCTCAAATTTCATAGAGATATTTTTTTGAAACTCAGATTATGAGATTCCCATCTAAATAGTAGGTAAGTATGTTTTCTTCGAAATGGAAAACAATAATCTCGTGCTTTGTTCATATTATATGAAAAATACTCACGTAGGATTAAGCTGGTTTTCCCGAACATAGTTTCAACCGCATTCGGCGGTCTTGAAACCCACGTCAGTTTCCATAGTAAAATTATACGTTTGGGGTTAAGACGATGGGTCCGTGGGGGCCGGTTGCTTTAGGGCTGTATCCAGGCCAGGGGATTGGTGGAGGCGTGTCCAGAATGCTGGCTTTTATTTCTCAATGAAATTGAGCAACTCCATTCATCGTGGCAATGCCGCTAGCATTCTGGGAATTTCCCTCCACCAATAGTCTTTTAAATTAAGTTTTTATTTAGTTATTTTATATCAAACATTCATACTTACTACGATTTAATCTTTGTTTTATATATTGAAGTTATAGTAAGTTTTTTTAAGTTGTTTAATAAAGGACATTCTTGTATGTAACTAGGTGCGTTCGGATAGTTTTTGGTGGCATTTTTAGTATTGTCAAAATTGGCGTTGGTGTAAAGCGTTCGGTTTAAGAATTTTGCCATTTTTGCAACCTTTGTTCCTTACCCAAAACGAACGCCAGAATCACCAGCGGTGGTGTTAATGTCACAGCGACAGCATTTGACAGCACGCACTTAAGCTGTTTTGTTTGTTTCTTATCTTGATCTTAATTGTAGTAATTCCATCTACAAACTGATTAGAACTACTGATTCCGCCTTCTCTAGTACTCACAGCTGTATTCCTTTATTTTTGCTATTATGCACGCCCAAACAAAATACCGCAAAAAACCAACGTCAAAATCTAAATGTCAAAAAACGATCACAACGACCCATATCGTGAGGTGGGTCAAAAGTTGCAGTTCACGGTGACATTTTTAACTGTTTTCGACCTATCCGAACGGTGAGCGAAAATGTTTGCTTACACATTCGCAAAACGAACGCTACATGATGTGATCGTTATTGGCGTTTGTAACAGTTATTTTTGCCACCAAGGGGCAATCCGAACCACCCGAACGCACCTTAAAATGGTAAGGCGCATGTTACGCGTCTAACTTGTTCACAATTTCACTCTAACAACCAAAACAAAACATTTAGAATGTTTTGGCAAACGTAATACTAACAGCATTCTCACAAATTTGATGCACAGATTTTCCATGAAATTGTACACAAAACAGGAAAATTCTTCTGCCTTTCATTAATCAAAATCAACAGTATGATAATATAATCATCATCATCATCATCATCCACAGCCTTCCTTATCCCACTGCTGGGTATAGGCCTCTCTCTTGCTATGCCATCTGCCTCGGTCCTGTGCTAATCTAGTCCAGGTTCGACCCGCGATAGTAATAATATCGTCGACCCATCTTGCAGCTGGACGACCAACGCTCCGCCTACCTTGCCTCGGCCACCACTCTGTTAAAACCTTACTCCACCTGTCATCACTGCGCCTAGCAACGTGTCCTGCCCAGCTCCACTTTAATTTCATTACCGCGATTCCGACGTCTCGAACCTTTGTTCTTCGTCGGATTTCGGTATTACGAACTCGGTCTTGGAGTTTGATGCCTAGCATGGATCTCTCCATGGCTCTCTGTGCTACTCTGATTTTGTGCACAGCCTCATGTGTGAGAGTCCATGTTTCGGCACCATAAGTCATGGTGGGCAGAACACATTGGTTGAAGAGGCGAGTTTTCAGACATTGTGGCATATGGCGTGACTTGAGGATGTCGTCCAGTTTTTTGAATGCCGCCCATCCAAGCTGTATGCGCCTGGAGACCTCCTTTTTTTGATGTTCTATGCCGAAAGATAGAGTATGACCAAGATACACGTAACTGTCAACCGTCTCTAGTATCTCATTCCCTATCATGATTGGGTTTGAGGTCCCAGAAACGTTCGACATCACCTTGGTCTTGGTCATAGTCATATAATAGTACGCGAAAATTATTTTCTAAGTTTATAGTTCAAAATTATTATAATAATAAAAATTAAATTTAAAAAATCCAACAAAAGAGCTGATGATCTTCAAAATATCTTCAAAAGTCTGAACGGATTAACTTGAATCATAGCTAAGAACACTATCGAACAAGTCGCCTTTCAAACAAAAATAAACTAATTCAAAATCGGATCGTCCGTTTGGGAGCTAAACTTATAACACCCATCTGTTTGTGTCGGAGATTAAATTGACCACAATAATTAAATTTGCATAAATGTATTCTTATCCACACTAATAATCCGACATAGCCCACCGGATTAGCAAGTTGAAGTGGCAGTGGGCAGGACACATAATTATCACGCAGAACAGATGGCCGAAAGGTTCTGGAATGGAGACCACGGACCGGTAAGCGCAGCGTAGGACATCCACCCATAAGATGGACTGACGACCTAAAAGAGACGGCAGGGAAACGCTGGATGCAGGCCGCTTCCAACCGGCCCTTTTGGAGATCGATGGGGGAGGCCTATGTCTAGCAGTGGACGTCCTACGGCTGCAATGATGATGACGATGACGATGATGATCCACACTAATTATTGACTAAATATTGTAATCATATTGTACATGGGTAAATGTATTGACGACTACCAAATCGATCGAACAATTTTAAAAAACTATTTAAAATTGAATATTGAAAATAAACTAAAGTCAATGATAGTTACTTTCGTTTATAGTTTATTTTTACTATAATTGACTAAATTAAATTGACGGTAAACTATAAATAAAAACAGCATTAGTAAGGTGCCCAAAAAGCGGCATTACCACTTTGAATGGCCAAACTTATTTTTTCATCCACATTATTTTACGACTCGCATTACACTTGACCGTGGCTCATTCATGAAAAACAAATTCATAGCCGTTTGCTCACAAAATGTGGTAGTCCTCAACAACATGTCACGACTTCTCGTTAATTAAAAGGAATTTTATTGTGATCATTCATTGGCTCATTACCGCGCTAATGTAAGTGAAATGGCGCCAGCGTTGCGGACAGTGGCGCCTCGTTCCATTCCAGATATACTCCGCGAACATTATCGGAGCATTTGCTAATAGAAAAACAGAGCAAACTGAAATACTTACTACGTAATTAACATGTAACCGTGATGGACAGCACCAGCCGCCTCATACGCCAAGCTCCAGATCTCCAGTTCAGGATGACCTATTGCGATTATTGGATAAGTGGAAATAATTATGTGTACGTATATTTTAGAGGAATGCTTCGTAGAATCTGCAACTGATCTAGTCTGGGTCATTGATACGGTCGCAGAAATTCTGCTTACTTTGGCATTAATTAATGGCACACTAGCACGTGGGTTTAAATGTTCGTGCATGTTCTTAACGATTTTTTTATAGATGTAACGTTTTCTTTCTGAGGCAAACGTAAATAAACAACACGCCCTTTTTTTAAACACGTCATCATTGTAAATGAAACATTAAAAAACATAAATACATGATATCCTGCTAAGATTATTAAAACACCTCTTGTTAAATCAGCAAAGTATGTACAAATTATACAAATTACAATTCACTATTCCAGTCTTTCTTTCAGCGCTCCTAATAGTTAACAGCTGATTGTGTTGCCAGCCGTGATTTTCCAAAAGCACTCTATCCCATTTAAAGTCTTTGCAATTTTACGAGTTACGGACGGAATGTTTTTTTTTTAACTATGCTATTGCCTTGCTTTGATTGCGAGACAGATTAAATTAAATTAGTTTAGTTGAATACAATAACTTCAAGATAATCAGATAGTGATATTAATATTCGCCTGAAAGTTCATCCACATATTATCATAGATCTGTGGAATCGCACACTGTGCGTTTTACGCGATCTTAATGCCTCACTGCAATTTTTACTGGATCACTGGAACGAGCTTCCACTTGCGTTATTTCTGAGTAGCTATAACATGGGGTTCTTCAAAAGGGCTGTTAATAGAGCCTTTAAGGGGCATCGTATCTATGATGCCCCTGGTGTAACAGGTATCCATAGGCGACTGTGATCACTTACCATTAGCCGCCCCATTAGCTTGTTTTTTTTAAATTAATATTTATAGCGGACATTTTTCACACACGGTCATCTGACCCCAAACTAAGCAAAGCTTGTAATATGGCTGCCAGAGACTGATATACATACATATATAGTTTTTTAAATACATACTTAAATAGATATTAACAACCAGATATAGAACAAGTACAAATGTTCATCACATAAATGTTTGCCCTAGGTGGGAATCGAACCCACGCCCCCTAAGCTCAGAAGACAGGTTCACTACCAACTGGACCAACAGGCTATCTAATTCAAAAATGGCATTAAAAAAAACACTAATTCAATACTAGTATTTTGTTAAGATTGCGCTAGACTTTGCTTGAGCTTGTTGCTCATCTTATTTGCCGCCCCGAGCGTCGAACCGCAACTGGGTCAAATTCCATCGACAGCACTTCACACGCATTCATTAACTTCCTCTTCCTTTTAATTTTTCCACGTTTTCACGAGAACACGACAGGTTTCTGGCGTCGAACCATTTGTTTGGCACTTTCCCGAAATATGTCACAGTATTATTCAATTTCACGAAAGATTAAGTTTGTTATCTAATAAAATGACGTCATATATTATTTTTGCATGCAGAAGGGCTACTCAAAACTCTTGATACTATTTTCACAATTTTGTCCCGCCAATACTTTGTTATCCTGCTAGTTTTATTTTTATTTTTATAAACAATAGGCTTGCGTTTGACCACCATCACGCCTGATGTAAAGCGATGATGTGGTCTACGTTGGAGCACGCTTGCCTAGAAGAAACCGATTCACTCGTGATTTAAAGACACCCAGATTGTAACCATCGGGAAACACCCATTCAGACAGCGCATTCCACAGACTAGCAGTTCGCATAATAAATGTGGAATCAAAGCTCTTTGTACGGGTTTTCGGAATATCAACCATAAAGCGGTAGCTAGTTTCAAGAAATCAAGGACATGCTGCTTAATAAAAAAAAACTCAAAACACTTTTTAATTTAACAAATTAAGCGCGTTAAATTTGGGTAAAAATTAGGGGTTGAGTTGCCAGCATAATTATTGAGTTCGTGACTAATATTATAAGCATTATATTTTATGTTAATTACATTCAAAATATTTCTTGTGTAGTATAATGTTGAGTCACGAACCTTGATCTAGTCTACATTTTCACATTTTTGAGATTTTTAACAATTGCCCGTGAACTGTCACAGACATCTGTCTAGTAAATGTCTAAAGTCAAAACAAAGCTCACGTTAAGCCCATGACGCCACATGAGTCAGTGACGTCGTGACATTGAAACAAACCGCTTCATCTTTACCAGCATCATACACGTAGATAGCTACAGTTACACTCATTTACCACACTAGCAGCCCGGCGTTTTACCCGCAATCCTGCTGGAATCGTATATTTTTCTGGGATTAAAATTACCCTCTGCTAATCCAAGGTATAAGGTACCTCTTTACCAAATTTCATCCGAATCTGTTCTGCCGTTACGGAGTTAAATAAGAAGAAACAAACACACTCACTAACATACACTCATACTCACGATCATACGCATTTATAACTTTAGTGTGATGTTATATACTGGATTCCTGTTCTAAGCCTATATTTTTCTTTCTCTTTATTTCTCTAGATCTAAATTTACTTGTAACCACGTTCCGTTTTCTCGTGACTATCGTACGTAATCCTTACGTTTAAAAATAAATATATTGTGGTCTACTTTATAAGGGCCAATTGTGTCCAGCTTAACTTCCCGTGGCATCCCAACTTTTCCATCCATCACAATGTCATTGTGGCTCTAAAACCCACATCAGATCGTCCAGTTTTTGAGGTTGCCGTGTCACCTCATTCGCTGTTGACATCCCGTGAAGGCTACGTGTTTTTCCATCGGGCCCATTTGGGGCGGTTTTCGAAGGGCCCTCTAAAAGGGTCGTGGTTAAACAAAAACAGTTGGGTGAGGCTAAAATTAGAATAATGCAGAGACTTATCTTTGAAGGAAAACACATAATAGATACTTAGGTGTGAAGTCCAGATAAAGGCACAAACTGATTTCAATAAACTCAAACACGTTTTTCTTATTCGATTAAACTACTGCAGGAGTAGTTATGAGCTATTACATACTATTACGTAGAGACACCAGAGTTATGACCGGTATCTCCACAGAACCATTAGTGGAGTTCCCAAATTCGATTACGAACTGGGCAGAAGGATGAATTTAAATATCTATTCTAGGTCTAGGTGCTATTTTTCCGTGTCTGTGTGTTCCATTGCATCCCCGTCACAGAAAATCGTGATTTATAATTTATATTCACCGTGGTACCTATGCATCAGAAGTTTAGTTAGATAATATTTTTAAACTGTGTTTTTGAAGTTGGCTATCTGTACTTAGTCTGGTCTTTGCAATCGGTTTTGAGTCTCGGGGCGATTATCCGACGTTCGTTAATAAACTCAGTGGCTTGATTATGCTGAAAATCGGGACTGACCTTAATGTCTGGCTCGAACGTAGACGGATTAACCAATTTGCTTCTGATTCAATTGTGCTAGATAACTAATGGCTTGCATCGCTTAAGTTTCATTGTGCAATAAATAAAATGCTATTAGGGTTCCGTACCTCAAAAGGAAATAACGGAACCCTTATAGGATCACTTCGTTGTCCGTCTGTCTGTCTGTCCGTCTGTCAAGACCCTTTTTCTCAAGAGCGCGTGAAGGTATCAAGTTGAAATGTATACTAAATATGCGGGTATACGATTTCTTTCGGCTGTAAAAAAATTAAAGTTGTAAATCAACGCAATCAAAATATATGAACGTTTATGTCGCATATTTTGCGATTTCACAGGGGAATCAAAACCTATAGGGTACTTCCCATTGACCTAGAATCATAAAATTAGGCAAAAGGTAAGGTCTCATAGCACATATATAGGAATATATCCGAAAGTCACAAATTAGAAGTTATATCATCAAAAAATAATTATTTTGCTATTACAAACTTACATTTTGTAGTTGGAATGTATGGAAGAACCTTATTGTTAACTACAAAGTTAAGTTTGTATTTCAATATGTCAACTTCAGTTAGTTTTATTTTTTAGGACTCGCGCTCTGACGGTTCCGTCCAACCGAACCCTCAGAGCACGATTCCTACTCGTACTTGTCCGGTTTTTTTTTTAACAAATCGTATAACTCGATGTTACTGTCTATTATTCGAATCATGCATAAAACCGTTCTTTT
Organism: Agriopis marginaria; assembly: GCA_932305915.1. Taxonomy (NCBI): domain Eukaryota; kingdom Metazoa; phylum Arthropoda; class Insecta; order Lepidoptera; family Geometridae; genus Agriopis; species Agriopis marginaria. The sequence goes on from OW029919.1 coordinate 4,152,274, forward strand.
AGCGAAATAATTTTCTTTAGTGGCTAATTCATGTTCACGGTATAGAAAAGCAGCACCGAAAATAATGCTCCATTTCCAAAGCAAAGTCTACAAAACTGCAATCCCTTCTCGTTGAATCCAAACAACCTATCGTACTCTATTTCTTGCTAAAATACTAAAAATAAAGTCATTTTGTCTTAATAATGCTACAAAAATAACTGGTTTGCCTCACTTCTGTGCTACGCTTTTGTTTTCCCGCGAAACTAACACCGTTGACCTATATATCGGTTATTAGTTTGCGGCGAACCACGAAACGGTAATTTCGTAACATATTGGCACTAGAAGATGAATGGGCTTGGTGTTTTTATTGTCTTCCACGAAATCACATTACATCAGTCATTGTAAAACTTTTTCCTCTAATCTGCCAACGTTTAAGCAATACCTGAGAGACCTATCTTCTTATATATAAAAGGCGGTGTGTATTTCTATGTTCCTTATGGACTCCAAAACCGCTGGACCTATTTTGACGTGACTTTCACTGGCAAATAGCTGATGATATAAAGAGTAATCCATGAGGATTAAACCGAGGGCAAAGCTAGTTTCTTAATAAAAATATATATTATGTATTTTAAAAGTATAGATATGTACTACAATCTAGGCTACAGTGAGTAGTTATCTTCTAGATCGATGTACTGCATTCACGACCACGCCGTTGCTTACCATCAGACGAATTGGAGGTCGAACTAAAGTCGGAAAAAAAGTCGTGACCACAAATAAAAGTTGAAGTAAGTAATATTATATTATTTCCTGTCATTTCTTCATATTCGGACTTGGCACAAAATATTTAGACCTACCTTACTATAAAGGTTTTCACATCGTTTTTATGACCAGTTGGCCTTATGTCAACCCTCTTTGGAAAAGCGCTTGTCCCCACTAACAAGCTTGTCACCTACAATAATTCGGAAAGGGTCAACGGAGATGATAATATTTTGCGTTCCCTATGTTATATTGACAAAAATATAGTAAGCAGTACTAGCGTAATTGCATCTCTTGTTTTCACCGGTTCATGAATACGACACTATTATTAAAAAGAGGGTTACCATTTTACGTTGCTAGACCTTAAGCAATTTTAAACTGACACACCTAATTAAAAGTATTTTTTTTATTATTTAATAAAGCAACCTTAAGATACAGTTACGTCACTCAGGATTACATCAATCACTTTTTCAGCTGTGCAATATCCTTGCTATGTCAAAGTCAGACTAATTAGGTGAACAGGCAAACACAACTATGTAAACAGTACAATTTTATACCTAATAGCGGGGGGTTTCCTATATGTGGCAACACAGGAAGCCGCCATGGACGGTGAGTTGTTTATTGCTTAAAACGAGATAATTAATACCAGTAAATAAACCTTAGTAAAATGATTACCTCTATTAATGATGTCCGTCCTTCCGATAGTAATAAAATGATACTTGTAGTTAACGTAGATTGGTCTTAAAAGCTAGATAGTTTTCACATGCGATCTATAAATATTTAGTAGATTATCTACGTGTAGACTTAGTAGCCATTCATAATATTCCGAGTTCGACCACGCAAAGACGTCATACTTGGAGACGTCGAGAAAATCTTCCACTTATATCCGACAGCATTGAAGTGCAAATTATTTAAGTAGGTAGTACCCAACTGAAACCTTCTAGGTCGTATGCAACTGTGCTTAACTTAGACTCTAACAGCATGTGAACTAGGAAGGAACATCCATCTATCGACTTATGATGGATCAGGTCGATGGAAGGAGATCGATGCTCTAAGTATAAGATCTCTAAGGCTGGCTTGCACATCAAATTAAATCTGGTTTAAGATTTTACTAAACGTTCGATTTACTAAACGATTTGACATTTGAGAGCGATATGTTAAAATGGGTCTATTAGCTAATCAAGCAAGGAACACCAACCTCATTTCCTCCTTCTGCTTCTTATGTCTTATTTTAATCTGCATCCGCAGCATAATTGGTTATAGTTTTAAGATATCTGTTCATTATTGTAGATGTACAGTTAAAAAATCAAGTATATACTATTCTCTTAGTGATAACCCAGTGGAGCCAGCCTGTCAAAATAATTGAGTTACTAAACTTATCTTCATTGCGCATATATATCATATAGCTGAATCCTGCGGTGTTACCCGCGATTTTCCAGTTTTTCCGCATTTTCTGAAAGGATAAGTACCCTATGTCCGCTGTTTTAAATGTTTATCGGGACTTATCACGTATTATTTAATATAGGTAAAAAATATGTACCTTTCGCTCGACCTATGTCCGCTCTTATAATGTACACTATCATCCCGCCAAATTTCGTTAAGATCGGTCTAGCAGTTTATTCGTGAAAAGCGAACAAACATCCAGACAGAGAGACAAAGTTACTTTTGATTTTATAATGTTAGTAAGGATAAGGATGTACCTAGTATTAAAACGCAAAGTAATATGGTGTGTCAGCTATAACTGGAAAGCTAATTGACAGGGTTTATGCGCCATTATTTAGAGATTTCAGTGGAACATGTCTGGCTCTTTCCGCATTACATCGGTTTAGTTTATTGGCTTTCGGTTTCTTAAGGAAGTGTTATTTAGCACACCGAAATAAAAAAAGAATTAAAAAAATATGATAATGTTTATCAAGCATTAGTTACATAATCATGATCACAAATATACAAACATGAGTAAAATAATTACATGAGCTTATAAAAAAATATAAATGCTCCACATTAATTTTAGCCAGATTTTTTTTCTGGTCAACGCTTACATAGCGCATTAGTTCGCCCGAGCGACGCGTTTTCTTTCGCTTCTGTGCGGAGGCACTCCCGCGTGACATGATTTGGGGTCAAATAGGTCAATTTTGTATTTATTTCGTTGACTAATATAGTGATATTATGATTTAAAAAATAATAATAATACTGTACCGATAACCACTTGTCTGAATAAATCTAACATAGGTTTTAAGACCACTTACTAACTCGAAATGTAACGTACTATTTGTTTTAAATAAATTTAAAAAAAAAAATGAGTTTTGTGCCATTTTTATTAATAACTACTTGCAACTTAATTCTGACTTTAACAGCACCAGTTTAAAAAAGTCATTATCTCAAACTTGGTGCCTTTCCGGAATACCTAATGTTGAATGCAATCAACTTTGCTTTGACAATCACAGGGCAAGGCGGCTGTTCAGTTAGCAACCTGAAACAATAGCGCACTGGGTGTGAGGGTGTGACGTCATTGAAGCTATGACGCTCGCGGTAACAAACTAAATTACTCCTACTGTCGAATAACTTGTTTGTATCACGCTATGACGAAACAGAACATTGCATAAATGAAGAAGTTATGATGTTATTATTAGAATTATAAATTCTCAAAAAATCTGTTTAATTAGACAGTTTATTTTATTAATTTAAGTGGGCCGAAGTCGGGATAATATGGCAAAGTGGGGTTATATAAAGGGCTCTGACACCGAATGTCTTTGTGGTGTGAACCCTCAAACAATGACACACTTGATGGACTGTGCAGCGTGTCCTACAACTTGCACACAAGACGACTTGAATGAAGCCACGGAGAGTGCCATTGGGATGGCAAAGTTCTGGTCTAGAAACTTGATTTGACAATAGAATTGTATTTTGCGGAACATCGACTCGAAAGAAGAAGAAGAATTTATAAAACACTGTTTTAAACTATCACGGTTGGTCGGTCGGTCGGTCGGTCATTCTACAACCTTACCACGGTAAATATCCCGTTCATAATCATATAATTTTTTTTTTTTTTTTTATGTATTAATAGGGTTGCGTTTGACCGCCAACTCGCCTGATGTAAAGCGACGATGCGGTCTACGATGGAGCACGCGTGCCTAGAAAATTCTTAAAGGCAGTTCGATAATTGGACAGTAGTCAAAAAGCGTGACAATGACGCTTTATACTAAAAAAAAATTTATTGTACTAGTAACCGCGCCGCGCCGCTACTACAAGGCCCTGATTCTGTAACTACAAACACGCACGTAACGCGCCGTGTTTAGTTTACCTCTAAAAGTTGGTCTTTATTCATTAGGTATAGAGTCCAAATTTTAAGAGGTTTACTTAACGCGGTGCGTTACGTGCGTGTTAAAGTTACGGAATCAGGGTCCAGGTGAGTTACCATAATCTCAAAAATATTCTTATAATAGCCTAAGATTGCATTTTATCTTGCTCTCTCATTAGCTGAGAGAGCGAGACAAAGCTCAATGTAAGATTATTATAAGTATGATTTTGGAGTTATAGTAGCCCCTTAGAACCTGGGTATTTGATGTGATGAGTGATTGAAGATTTGATTATATCTTCGTTTAGACATTAAGACCTTATTATTATTAAGCTCTTTAAGAGCAAGGAGATCTTAATAATCTACGATGTCCTACTAAGCTAAGCTACGGTGTGTAGCTCAGCTTAGTTTTTGTCGGTGGAGCATTTTACACCTCTCTGTCTTTTTCCAGCGTTTTAACATCTTGGTAGTGTACATGTATACGTCGAAAAAAATTAAAGATCAATCCTTTTTTTTTACGTGGATTAGTCCGCGTTTGACCACCAACTTGCCTGTTGGTAAGCGACGATGTGGTTGAAGATGAAGCACGCAGACTTAGAAGATACCTATTCACTCTGGCCTTGAAAAGACCCAGATTCTATCTCTCAGGAAACAAGGAAGCGGGCAGGTTCACATTAAGACTCCTTGCACTTAAAAGCTTAGTTTTTGACGGTAGAGCATTTTACATCTCTCTTTGTATTTTGCCAGTGTTTTAGTCCTAATAGGTCATGGGTCAATGTAGGATATTAGAAAAACGACATGTAAAATCGCGGGGTATAGCAACCAACAACCCATCAACATTTTGTTTTGACGTTGTGGACTTTTAGGCGTGGTGTCTAAAAGGGCCAGCCTTCCGAGAATTTCAGATTATGTTCTTATGACGTAAATAGCCGACGCAAATATGGAAAGGGTATTAGATGTACCCAGAAATAAAGTATTCACTAAGCAGAATAGCGCGGATTAATGCTGATTGCACTGCCTTAATATCCTATTGCTGGAGAAAGAATGGTTAATGTTAAAGTTTATATCTAATTAAAGGAGACATAAATAGGCTACCAATTACTCTAGCAACGGTTGATGCATAAAGTCAACTTTTTAAAAGCGTATTAAAAAAAAACACTTTGTTCACCATGATACTGTTTTTTTTGTAAAAACGCTATTATGAAAAGCATTACACTTCCTATGACAAATTCGGAAAATTTTGTTATTGTAATAGTCGTAGCTGTTCAAAGTTCAAAACAACTAAAAATAACTACTTTTATATAAAATTAACCAAGAAATTCATTGTTTTGTATTTTTACTGAAGATTCCATAACAAACTGTTTCTAAATGCATAAAATTCCAAACACTTCTTACACGTCTTTAGGGTGCACCTACATTAGAACAGTTTAAGTGGTCTGGTTACGATTGGCTTTTGTGGTCAATAAGTTATAGCTACTAAGTCAAATACTAGGTTTTTTTTACTCGTGATAAACCGTTTGTATAGAAGTGCAAGCATGAAGCAGGCAGATTTTCTGCCCACCGCTTACTATAGTGACAAAACCACCTAAAGCGCATTTGTATTATTTAATAAACTAAAATAAACTGTAGTTCCAGTTTACTTTAGAAAGTGTGTTTTATCAACAAACATTAATAGTTAGCTCATTTAACGGCAATTTCAGTATTGTTAACACATGTTCCTGTGTTTATATTTCAATTAGGAGATGGATGTTACGACACGTATAAAATGTGTCGCGGATTTTTAATGATCGCCATAAAAATGGTCGGACAAATTCTTGATGTCAGTCACCCACATAAGAATGTTACAGACAGATTTTACAATCTGAAGGGAATTTCGAAACAATTCCACGTCTGAGCGGACTTTACCTCCAGTTCAAATATGCGAGACTTTTTGACACTTAGGTTTATGATTGTCCATAAATTATGAGTAGGTATATCAACAGTGACCCTACGGGGTCCTTTATTATTCCTGAATAGAAATCAGTGAGAACTAAATTAAATATACTCACACATTGTCACAAACTTTCTCATTAATAATATTAGTGTGTCGAAATCTTCTCGTCAAATTCTATCCTCTAACATAGACCGCATCATTGCTTAGCATCAGACGAGGTGGCGGTCAAACGCAAGCCTATTACTAAGTTGCCGATAACTACACCAGATCTTTAGCCCAAGGCCTCAACAGTTCCACTTGTATTTATAGCATAACTCCAAATAAATATTCGTTCTCTTAAACTTTTTAGGAGAATGCTACCTGTAGTGTCAAACAAAACTGAACTGCTTAGCGATATGAATAATTTCCACAAATACTCTTAATGAGCTAACATAGTGGCTGGCAGTTAGTCTCTCTACTGTATGATTTATTCTCGCGTTAACACAAAGTTGCTCTGTTCATTCTCTAGCACGCAACTACGTCAATTCACAGGTAATTCAGTAGAGAATGGAAACTCTACATTGATGTATAGAGACAGAATAATCAGTGGAGTGGGCTAAGTTTAGCTCATTGTAAATTATGGTTCCGTAGAGCATAAGTATATTATCTCTACTTAAGTCAGCGGATGCCCTATTGACTTAAGTTCATTTTAATTTAAAATATAGTTCATCAATATGTAAACTTAATATAACTTACCATTCACTTTAAATGTCTCATCCCGCACCATCACGTCAGGTTATTGTTAACACAAATTAGGCAATAGTTATAAAGGCACAGAATATAGCGTGCCACTTTCTCAATCGCACATTTGATGGTTTTTTTTAATTGAATGACCGTCTACTTAAAAAAAATGTGCAACCGTAATTTTTGAAATGTTAACTTCGAAAAATGACAAGCATTTTATTTTATATCTTGAAAAAACATCAAATGCGCGAGCGAGATCGCTGTACCCGGTATTCTGGCCCATCAGTTCATTAGCTGTATTTTTGTGATATAACATCTATACTAATATTATAAAGAGGAAAGATTTGATTGTTTGTTTGTTTGCATTTAATAGGCTCCGAAACTACTGAACCGATTTGAAAAATTCTTTCACTGACGGGAAGCTACACTATCCCCGGGTGACATAGGCTATAATCTATACCCGTGCGAAGCTGGGGCGGACCGCTAGTGTATAATAATAATGTAATTCTTATGTAAATGAGTGTATCTGAGAATATCGACTTTGATTGATTCTGATTGATAACTAACGTTTGTGGCAATTCCATCAAATGTGGAACAAAAACAGTGGTAAATAAACGGATCCTCGTGTTAAGTTTTAACGAACATGGGTTTATTTTTAGCTGTAAACGTACCTACTCAACTAAGAGCTTATATTTTTTTAGTTCTATTATTACAAAAATCGTAGGCGTAATGCCTAAGGTGCTAGGTATAATGCTATGAGCGTAGGTTGAGTGAAATGCCTAAATTGCTAGGTCTAATGCTAAACATAGCATGCTTTTAGCGCCACCCAGGTTATTAATAGATACTCAAGCTAATTATGGTAATGAAGAAAATACTGATAGTGCTATTTTTAGTCAAGCACGTAGCAGTTCATGGCCCTAGATTGTACCTACTAATTGAATTGAAATGCCTAGATTGGGTACTTAGAGCGAGGTACACCGAAACTTAACAATGCTATTAAAACGTTTAAAAACCGATTGTTTTTTATGACTCTTCCATATATAGGTTAAATGTCAGTAAACATAATAATCATCATGTTAGGTGAAAATATACCTTAGTTTTTAAATGTTATAGACAAAAAACATTTTCCCACTGCTGGGACACAGGCCGTCTCTTCTACTTACAAAATATTGTAGTGTAATTTTACCTTAAAGTTCAAAATAGAAAAAATAATCCTCAAAATCAATTCATTATTGGCGGAGTAATCGCGTAACAAACATACAAAAAAAAACATACAGTCGAATTTATAAGCAATAGCCTCCTCCTTTTTGAAGTTGGTTAAACATTAAGTGGATAGATCCAAATACAGTTCTGAAATTTGTTTCAAAACAAAAGAAATATGCAAGACGAAACAAGTGCGAAATATTTTAGGTAATGAATTGACAGTGTCCGAAAATTGGCGCTGCGGTCCAGCAAGCACAAATCACAAGTAATTCAACACACATTTTAAAAACGCATGCACAATAGGTGGGTTAAAAAAGCCAAGCTATGGATGCCTGCCTCAAGATGGGAAGCGACCTCTAGGCAGAATTCCGGAAACGATGGCAAGAAAATCTGCATGTATTCTGCAAAGAATGGCAGGACATAGCCCAGGGAAGGATGGATGGTAGGTAGGAGACGAGGGGAGGCCTTTCCTAGAAGTGAGACGAAATAGGCTCCCAAAAAAATTGTGTTACGACCTAAAAAGTTGAACATTCTATAAATAACTTCGCACGTCAGCAGTTTGAAAGCGAGACTAACCTTTTGTAGTATATTCCTTCATCCCCCGAGGCAGGGCTGGTGATAATGCGGTTAGACTCGCATTCAGGCCTACCATTCGTCCAGATTTGTGCGGACAGAACGATTTTTTTTCCTTGTCTGCGTTTTAAAAAAACTTATTTTTTTTTCAAATGTAATTTTTCTGAACTCATCAACTGACTCCAAACTTTTCAGCTTACGAATGAATTGTTATTTTGTTGCTGAAACGTCCGGACTTTCTAGCAACTCTTTTATACGGACTTTTCCAATTATAAAATGGTCACCCTACTAGTACTACCCGTGCCGGTGACATCTGCCGAGTTTTCATCAGAAATGTGATTACCGGCGGTATGCGTCAGAAGCCTTTGCAGTTCGGAGTCACCGGAGGCCGCGCTGATATCAATATCGTTACATATTTGTGCGTAACTATTAAAAGTTTTCAGACTCTAACATAGATACACATTTATAGCAAGACTGTGTTATACAGCAAATGTCCTAGAGGTGATGTTTGTCAAGTAAAAAAAGGATTGGGAGCATCGAGATACAATACATATAGAGTCACAATCGTGCCCAAAAAATGTCAGAACCAAAAATCGGCGCACGCAGACTTTTTGGCTAGTTACAAGGTAACCGCGATCAGACTACAACGCCACGCGATGCCAGTGCTACGATGACAGCGAACAACTAACGTTGAACACTATGCAAGCGACATAACGTCTAAATTGGAGTAAATGTGGCATTGAGAAGGATATAATTGATACAATGTATGTACAATGACGTTTGGACGTTTTTTGACTGTTTTCACAGAGAGATTGTGACTCTATAGGAATCGAATCTCGATGATGGGTAGTTATCTTTTTTTTCGTAATTACGATAGTTTTAAATAAACTAATTTTCAATGCCAAAATCATCGAAACAAATTCTTAATTAGTGATATTAAAAACAGAAAACTACACAACTTGCTAACAACATCTGCTAATATCCAATAGGTATGAGTTAATATAAGAAGGTAAGTAACCACTTTATTACACCGTGATTTATGATTTTTAAACAATACATGTACGATTATGTACACCCAATTACCGAAACAATCAGTTATTTGGTTAGAACAGCCTTGAAGTTATCGGCGGCGCTCGAAAGATAAATCGATGCCTTCCTACCACGCGCTTTTGTACACTGATTCTGTTAATTACTTATACATAACTAGCTGCGCCCCGCGGCTTCACCCGCGCGTCTATATTTCCTTGAAGGACCTACTTGGCAGCGACAGCAACCCTTTTGACTTAGATGACTTTTTTTGTCTATGATGTAGTATGTCAATGTATAAGACTTAAATTCTTGCTGTTCCATATAAAATGTATCGGAAAATGAATTTTCTTCTTAATAAATTTTTTCCTATATATTAATCATGAAAATTGGTTCAGCCATTCTTGAGTTATAAATATCAATGAACATACACGACTTTTTTATATAGGTACTAGCGGTCCGCCCCAGCTTCGCACGGGTATAGATTATAGCCTATGTCACCCGGGAATAGTGTAGCTTCCCGTCAGTGAAAGAATTTTTCAAATCGGTTCAGTAGTTTCGGAGCCTATTCAATGCAAACAAACAAACAAACAATCAAATCTTTCCTCTTTATAATATTAGTATAGAAGTATAGATAGCCCCGGTGTTATGTTCGTCTATTTATACTATAACCAAGGACCTTATAATATACCCTAAAGTAAAACGTCCTTGACTATAACATAATTACTTTTACATATTTTGTATAGTTGTCATTCAGTACTTGTAATAATAATTGTAATTTCAATTAAATCATCTTTGAGTAAATGGCTGATTAGAAGTTATGACTTCGTTACTGTTTATAGTAAGATTTTAATAAGGTAAGATTTTTATGACTCTAAAAGCATAGATTTGGATATTATATATCATCGCTTAACATCAGGCGATATGGAGGTCCAACTCAAGCCTATTGTTTAAAAAAAATGTGATCTTAAAACTGAAATGTACACAATCTTTCATTTTAAGCAATGAGCCTAGAACTCTATTTTTGTGTCGTCGCAGACCATTTTTAAAAAGCCTTCTTTTAATATCTACCGTTGGACTCTACCATTGGACTGCCTAGTCTACCTAATGATGTCCAGGACTCACGATTGGCATATGCAGATGAAACCGCGGGCTATAATGTAGTTGGAAACTTATACAGTCGTGTTCACCACGTCATTTTACATTTACATACTCCTGATTAAGATATAGATAAGTTTCCAAAACAGCAGTGCAAGTACCGTTCTTTATCGATCATCAAATTTGACAGTTGCGAACGTTAAATTCGATTAAATGCCATTTGATCAGTACTTGCTATGATCGATTCTGTGGCATTTTATCGATTTTGACTATCGATAAAGAACGGTACTTGCACTGCTGGTTCGTTGATTTTAATGTATTCGATAGCCAATATTATGATTTTGTGGCTTATTGACGTCCCACGTTTTGGAATGTTGTCATGAGTAGGCATACCAGTTAATTCTAACTTAATGATCATACCTACCTTCTTGAATCAAGACCAAATCAGCTATACTTTTGTAAAACTGAAGATGTCCCAATGTTTAGGGTAAAAACACTATTACTAAGCCTATGATGTCTGTCTGTCTGTACGTCCGTCCTTCTATCCTAACTTTAAATGGCTGTATCTTTCGAACCGTAATAGATAGCCAGTTGAATTTTTTACAGAATATGTAACGTTACGTCGGATTAACCAAGAAACAAAAAAAAAGTAAAAACTCCAAAGAACAAACGTATTTTTTTTTTCGTATTTTTGTATGAGCTCTAATGTAAAAACGGTAATACGTACAAACGTCAAATTTGGCATGTTTATAGTACACGCTAGAGTATAACAACAAATAATTAATAATGGCCAAGTGCGAGTCGGTGACAAATTTCTGTTCTGTTTTTACCAAGTTATAACTGGTAATTTTGTTATTGAAATTTGTGGTGGTGAGGAACCCTCAGTGCGCGAGCCCGACTTGCACTTGGCCCTTGTTCTCTGTCTGAGACCAACCCACGTGTTTCTCGCGATGAACTTTTTTACAGTTTTTGAGTTCGTGGAAGCTTTGACGATGAACATGCGTGGAAGGAAGTGTTAGCACAGATTTTCAGAAACGTGCAATCAACAGACAATGACAGATATTTAGTAAGCAAGCAGACAAGAAAGTGCAAAGACCCCAAGCGAAGATTTAGATGGCAAAGTCACAAATATTTGTGACGGCTTCCGGGATGCCTTCATTCCAATTTGCCTTTGCAAATGAAAGAGATCTCAAACGAGAAATAATAAATAATGTTAACACAACAATGTGAGAAAATCTACCGAGTACCCGCAGTTTTTCTCTCGATTCTACGTTTCATCGCGAAAGAATGTCACGTATCACTTCATTTAACGATGGGGAAAATACAAGTGGTTTGGGATATTGTTAGATATTGAGACATTCGCAATATGTTTTTTCTGATTTACAGTAGTATGATTGGCTGTGAATCTCTAAACTTGTGAAACTCTAAACGCGGACGAACACGTTTTCCCCAATTTTACTGCTTTTCTTTTAATATTACATGACATTTGCTGGAACTCGAGTAGTAAATAAAGTTTTCTTGAGAATCCGTCTCAACTTACACATATTTATCGTGATAAAACTTTTTAGATACACACCTACCATATACTAATAATAATATAGATTTACGTTTGGCCACAAGCTCGCCTGATGGTAAGCGCTGGTGTGGCCGAGGATGGATCACGTTGATCTAGAAGAAATCTAGTATACCTATATTTTCTAGTCTTGAATATGCCTAGATTGTATATAGTTCTCAGGAAATAAGGAGGACGGTAGGGTGTTCCATTTTTGGGCAGTGCGTATCATAAATGTAATCCAGCAGCAGGGCCGAAGATGGAATCAGGTGCCGTTAGACCGTAAAGCGCCATGCTACCACACGGCCACCATCACTCAAATTCAAACAATACTTTGTACGTTAAAAAAAAAACATTTATATCAGGTGGTGGTGGTGTTTGTGGGAGTCGCCGGCATCCATTGGATGTAGATGGTAGGATGTCGTTCAGTGTGGAGGTTAAAAGGGGAGGCCTTTATTCAGCAGTGACCGTCTTCTAGCTGATGATGATAATAATAATGATGATCAGGTAGAAACCCTTATAAAGCGAGAGAGTAGAAAATTAAATCTAGAACATAAACATAGACACTAAAGTATGAAACTTTCTATAATTTTAGTGTAGCATATTATATACCATATGTCATCACTGGCTGAGACGTGGTCCTTGACTGTTGGCTTTTTGGAAAAACTCAGAGTCACTCAGCGGGCAATGGAGAGAGCTATGCTCGGAGTTTCTTTGCGCGATAAAATCCGAAACGTGGATATTCGCCAAAGAACCAGAGTCACCGACATAGATGTTAAAATTTGCAAGTTGAAGTGGCAATGGGCAGGCCACATCGCTCGAAGAACCGATAACCGATGGGGAAGAAAGGCTCTTGAGTGGAGACCTCGAACCGGAAGACGCAGCGTATGTAGGCCTCCCACTTGATGGACCGATGACATAGTGAGAGTAGCTGGCATCCAGTGGATGCAAAAGGCAGGCTGTCGTTCAGTGTGGAGGTTAAAGGGGGAGGCCTATGTTCAGCAGTGGACGTCTTCTGGCTGATGATGATGATGATATTATATACCTTCCTTACCAACGTGGATGACAATGTCGCCGTTCAACAAAGCGCGTTAGGTGCGGAAAAGCAGAACATTTCCCAAGAAAACGAATAAAACACATTGAATCGCGAAATTCCAAGCAAAGTTCGACAGCGACAGGTCAACGCACCGCGTTTATTTATTTGCTAGCTTGCTTACTACAGCTTTTGTTCGCGGGTTCTCTGACGCGTGATACAGAAAAATGAAAAATATTTCGAAAACGAAATATAAAAAAAAAAACTGGTGATGTAAATGCGTATAGAACGCTTTCACGATATTTCTTTCCAAAGTTACTGTTTATCACCAAATTATTTTCTTGATAGGTGATCATTGTCTGAAATCATTTAAAGTCAAACTGCGTCCTGTGCAAATATTTTTCTTTTTCCATATTTAACAAGTAAAGCTATATACAGAAATCTGAACGAAAATGACATACAGACTTTTATACTAGCTGAAAATGTTCCGGGGTGCTGCCACAGTAATGTGTTAAAGTTTCTTCTCCCGAAACAAAAGCTATCAGAAACACGTAAACGCTTGGCTAAAGGCTACGCAACATTTAACAAAGTGCTTCAATCGTACGTTGAACCCGACATTATGGTTGTTCCAAACGATAAAGGAAAAGTATAATGTTACCACGATTTATCCAATGAATGTCAAACGAAGTGGAAATACACCTTAACTTCCGTTTTATTGCTAGAATTTAAGCAACATTTTCTACGTGACTTTTTGAGTGCTTTCAGTGGAAAGTCCATATTGAGTTACCTAAATGGTTTACCATGAGTCACGAACTGTTGGATATTTTATTGCGCCGGGAAATTTTTTAATGAAATTTTTCAGGAAAATCTCGAAAATATTGTAAAAGCATTTTTAGGGGAAAAAACTAAATCTACTTACTCATATTGAATTTTAAAGCAATCTTTTACACGAATGAGGTAACGATGAGGCGTTATTACAACGCCTTTGATGTGTTTTCAAAAATGTTAAAACTGGTAATAAGGTCAGTGTTGCACATTTTTTTATTACCGCAGTAAAACATTTTTAAAGATACTTAACAGCTGCTTCATCTGATTTACGAATTAATATTTATGGAAGTACAACGCAAAATGCATGCAAAAAGTTGGAGATTACTCGTTGAAAATCAATGTCAAATCAACAGTTTTTACGTTTTAATTTACACACATTTCATGTTCAGAACAATACGCGAATAGATTCATAAACCTCATTCTTAATCCTAGTCTGTAAAAAAGAAAGAAAATTGGAATGTTGTAATCCACGTAATTTGGTTTGCGGTCCAATCTGGCTAAATCCCGGGTGAGGCCGTTGCCGCCGTTAAAAAAAGTATAAAATTAAAAAAAAACTGACATCGTTGACCCGCTTTGGTGTTTTGTTTACTTTTCCCCGCGTTTATGCACTCGTTTGCGCGGGAAAGTAATGAACACACGGGCCGAGTGCGGAATTACGTTCTTGATTACCCGCATACGTTGAAGGTAAATAAACATTTGAAGCTTTTACGATTTTATCGGTAACAATTTGCGAACGGTTCGGTAATAGGTAGGTACTGTATCAATATAAGTATAACCCACATAATATATAGTTCAGATAATAACTAAAAAACGCTCAAACACAGCACCTAAGCATATATGTAGTTGGAAAATCAAAGATTTTTTTAGATGAGCACGTAGTTTTACCCTGGAAGATCTCTACCTAGCTATTGGGTTTGTATCAAACTTTATCTGTTCTGTGAAGTGGAATGTTGGCCGAGCGGTAGTATGTGCACCTTACAATCTGACGGCACCCGTTTCGATCTTCGGCCTGCACCAATAACTTGGTACTTACTAAATTATGTGCAGTTTCGATGCCATCGCTCAACAACGGTGACGGAAAACGTGAGGAAACCGGTATGTTCAAGTACCAAAAAATTTGAAAGATTTATGATATTTACTAACATGCACTGGACCAGCATGATGGATTTGGACCCATACTCTTTCTCTCTGAGACAAAGCCTTTGTCCCAACAGTGGGAACATGATAGGCTGATAATGTATCAAACTTGGAATACTTCGAGCAATTTATAAACGATATAAAGCAAATATAAGTAGGTACTTACCTACATCAAACAAGTGCACCCCACGCATACCATTCGTTGTCCTGCGTCGTCGACGTTGTTTTACTCAATGAAATGCCTGCGTATTTTCCACTACTTTAACAACGCTCTCAAATATATCACTCGTATTAATAACCCTCTTTACGGACTGTCAAAAACATAATTTTATAACTCTCTGGTTCTCGGAGCCCACCTCATTTATCATCCACAAAGTGCACGTTACAACAATAATGTAATAATATTTCTAATTCTAGAAGACCTAATTTTCTGTGGAAACTAAATCTAGACTGTTACACATTTAGATACCTACTGCAACTGCTTTTCTATTTGTATTGTGGGTATAAATAGGAAATAAAAATTTGGGGAAATGTCCTCAATAATCACAGTTTTCAGGGAAAACTACGATACCACTTTGGTAAACTATATCTCAAATACAGTATTTAAATATTTATTTCTAAACAGGACTTGCATGTGGACGAAGAATATAGTGTCTAAATTATATGATTATTTACGGGATATTTACCGTGGTAAGGTAAACCCCCCGGGGTAACCCGTAAATAATCATATAACTTTAGTGAACAACCGTGATAGGTTAATACAGTGTCTAAATGTTATTCAAAATTGTTTATTATAGTTTTTATCCACATTGTTGTAACGCTGTTCCCCAAGCTATAGGTCCAATGAAATATCCGTATCTTCCCATAAAATTGTTAGCATAAATTGTACAAATATTCAATTTTGCAAAAATACATATTACGTTAGTAATTTGATTTTGAAATTATTATCGCTAGTGTACCATATTTCTTTTTATTGACTTACCAGAAGACTTCAGACACTGCTAGGCCGGTATCTTGGATGCCAGGTCTTAGCCACCTAATTCTTAAAAAATACCAAAAAATATTATCAACTAAGCCGTGCCTTAAAAAGGTTATCAATCAAAAAGTAAATAATATTCTCTTTGGATTCGGGGAACGCTTTTCTGCTAAGTGTTTAGTCGATAGGGGGCGTTACCTATTATGGACAAGACAATACGTATGCCTAAAGACTAATTTTATTAGAAGTTCCTCACATAATGTCAGTTATTTATGCGCACATTCAGCTCTTACCAGGTTTCGTGCATTTAATTCCTGCCTGGAGTCTTTATTCGATGCCGTAATGTTGAAAGCCCATATTTCTCGTAATAATAATGGCGCGCGTGGGCGCTTGTTTGTGAGGTGACACAAGGAAGTGCGCCCTTCGTTGCCACCCCGCCTTCTGGTGGACACTCGGGTGGTAAACATTGTACTTTCCACCAGAAATATACTGGTGCGCCCTTTTCGTAATGTGCTTTTGTCTTGTTGACTGCAATATACTGCAAAATATTAAGAACACGTCTCCGGATATGTGATCCTGAGCTAAAGATTTCTATCTTTTGATTTAAGGTGGTACGTTTCACATATGCCGGGAAATTTAAATTTCAAACAGTTTTCTTGTCCTTGTAGCTAGGCCGGGTAATTATTGTAAAATGACAGTGTTTGCACAAATTGTTGGTTGTTCTTTACATTATCAGTAACGCACCATATTATGGTGAAATGTACCACCTTAAGACAACTCGTTTTAACCTGCACTTCTTTACTAGCAAAGGTATTAAGAATAATGTAGATATGAATATGTTCTTTGTTGTCCTGCTCGCTTTTACTGCAAGACCTTACACGTATACTTTGGCTATTTTTTTTCCGATGATACGGGAAGTGGTTGAAATTCAATATACGGAAGTCGCTTTACATAATTTTCCACCATTAGACGTGGAATATTTTCTTTAAATGAAATTACTTTCATATAAAGAACCACGACCACCCTGGAGATAATTATAGCCTATTCAAGAAATATAGAATAAATAACATACACAAAAAGAAGTAACATAGTACACAAAAAATATCGAAATGAAAATCTCCTTTCTAGGGTTCCGTATTTTGAAGTCGGTTGAAAAGAGACCAGAGCCGCGGTACTTAGCCAACACTTAGACCACAGTGTCTAAGTGCAGGCAGACGTTAATATATATTATATTTTTTACGTCTGACTAGGAGGCTACCTTTTGATCTCGATCTCAACTGATCGTTTATTGCAGCGTATCTCACCGCCAGTTGTCCTTCCGTCAGTACACAACAGATTTGGCCAAACGTCTTGTCCCGAAATAGAACGGTCTACGACGCGCCCTATTTACCCACAAAGCTCAGGTGGGACATAATTTACCATTTGCCAGGTAGAAATTGAGTTAGAATTTAGTGAGCATCTTTACGGACGATTTCACCGCCAACAACGTTCACGTTTAAGTGGTAACTTAGCGTCTAATTTCCATACAATTTTGTTCTACCAAACTCGAGAAGTAAACTTATTTTTTTTATTTTGTTAGTCTTTTACTTTCAACTATTTAAGCTATGCGATAAAATGAAAGTTATTTTTTTAGGTTTTGATGGCTAAATCATAAAAAATTTTTTTTTTTTTTACCAAGTTGGTTATATATTTTTTTTTATTTATGTGACACGGGAATTACTCGTAAGATTAAGCGGTGTAATCACGTGCGCGCCGCGCGGCAGCCCATAGTGCAAAGCGAGAAGCAACCGCGCGCGCGCATTCACCTTGAAAAAGACCGTCTAATTCGGTTGAAAGTATAGTCGGAGTAACCGGCTTAATCTTACGTGAGTAACTCCCGTGTAACATAAATAAAATGTGTGAAAACAACGTCAGTTTCTACAATAAAATTTGATTATGAAGTATGTATGTGTGTGTGTGTGTGTGTGTGTGTGTGTGTGTAGTGTGTGTGTAGTGTGTGTGTTTTCTATCGTGTTGTAATTTTTATTTCTGGTGTACACAATAAAGAGTTTCTATCTATCTATGTCTACGGTTGATAATGACGATAAACTCGTCTTATGAAGACGCTCATTTAGATACTAAATGAATAAGTACAGAATGAATTTCCCGTGCAATTCTGCCGGCGTTTCACTGACATTTTCATGCTTATATTACGGGGTAAGCTCGGGTGGGGTAGTTCTATAAATAGAGCTTTAATTAAAACCTCAGAAACTGAGCTTTGAGAAGTTCACGTGCAAAAATAAAGTGTGCATGGAAACTGTATTATGTTAAATTATGTAAAGGTTATTTATAAACAAGTTGAAGGAAATGCTGTCATGCAGATGAATTTAATTTAAAATTATGATGTAATTTAGATTTAGATTGTGCTTTGGATTACAAGCATAGTCTTACACTTACTAAGTGTTACTGGCACAATTTTTATGATATATTAATTAGCTGCACCCTGCGGTTTCACCCGAGAGGATTACTCCTTATATCATCAGCTATCTCCAACCACAAAACACCCGCTCTTCTCGCCGGACTCACCCGCAGTTTTCAGTCAGCTCGTGACCACGGCCATTGTAACATGGTCGAAATGTCGAGCTAAAGATACATATTTTTACCTAAATTAAATAGTACGTGATAAGTCCCGATAAACATTTAAAACATGTGTTCAAATCACGAAAGTTTAAAAATTAATATCAGCTATCTGCCAATGAAAGTTCCGTCAAAATCAGTCTGGCCGTTTTGGAGTCCATGGGGAACATACATACATACAACACATCAAGAAGATATTTCGTATCGAAGTAATCTTCATAAATATTTCTGGATATCCTGATTCATCAATATTTTTACGAACTAATAATTGGTCACTTACTCTCAATCCATGTTAATAGGCCACAGTTTCCTTACCTCGTCTAAAACCGACATTTCCCTCAAAATTTCAACATTTTCGCACGAAAAACGATCCAGAATCTCGCAGATGTCCTTGATTTATCACAATACTTTAAAATTTGGGCCGTGTGACTCCGACGCTCGGAATTCTAAGAAAATATTCGAGTTACTCAAAAGTGTAAGCTCCAATTAGCGGTTAAAGACACCGCACTATAATTAAGCTTGTATAACATAAACAGTGGTTATTTTGGATGGGCGAATAGCGAGATTATTTATAGAGTAGTGTTGCAAAATACATGGCCGAGTTATGTCAGTGTCTGCTCGGGCGGCAACAGCTTGTAGCAAGAAATTGGAACTGTCATCGGTAAAATGCATTCGTATGTTGATCTTTAATTAGAAAATCGCGACTTTCTAATTTGATCTGAAATAATCTGTGTTGATAAAAAAACTCTTTGAGTTTATAGCATGTTTAATTAACTGTCCGATTATTAAATTATTACACAACGAAGTTCGTTTTGATTTTCGAAACGGTATTTAAAATAGTGACAACGAAATTTATTATGAAATCACCCTATTTCTCTCTCAACCTCGCTTGAAAGTCTATGAAAGATCATTATTTCCACATAAATTTATTCCGTCCAATATGTTCATCAGTCTTTTTGTTGTTCCAACAATGGCTCGGTCGTAAATAAGACGTTTCCTGGTCGAGAGATGAAAGCGGCTAAATTCTTCAATGCCTTCCAGAGATGCGAACCGCTTTGGTACATCGTGCGGTGTTCTCGGAATGTCACTGTCGCTTTCAATGTTCCCCAAATTCTGAATTTTTGAAGTTAGGAACACTGATGTTTGTGCCGAATGATTTATACGAGAATGGACTCCAAAATTTAAATTAAACTTTTTCTTAAAAATCATTTTATGATTTAGTGTAGATCAGCGACTTTAAAGAAGTTCCGGGGAAACTAAACTTGATATGTTTTTAGGTTCTACGCTAGCTGTATTTTACAGGAAACCCGTCACTATAGTTCCGAGTGCCTAGTGCTAGTTTTTCCAATTACGTTTACTTACTCTACGGCGTTAACGTTGACTACGATTTTTATGAAATAAGAGCAATTTGCAAGTTGAAGTGGGAATGGGCAGGCTACATCGCTAGAAGAACCGATAACCGATGGGGAAGAAAGGTTCTTGACTGGAGACCATCAACTGGAAGACGCAGCGTAGGTAGGCCTCCCACTAGATGGACAGACGACATTGTGAGAGTCGCTGGCATCCCCAGTGGATGCAAAAGGCAGGCTGTCGTTCAGTGTGAAGGTTAAAGGGAGAGGCCTATGTTCAGCAGTGAACGTTTTCTGGCTGATGATGATGAAGAGCAGTTTCATTTACATGGAGCCATGTAGCGCTGTTTTTATTTTATACAGATCGTAGTTAACGCTAACGCGATCTAGTAAGTAAATGGAATTGGAAAAATTCGCAATCAGATCACTCAGTCTAAAACAAAAAGTGGAGGGGCGGTGAAAAATGGCCAAACACATGTAAATAATACACTACTCTGGGAGCGCTATTTGGTAAATAATGTCTAACTAGACATTTTGGCGTCACAGATATAAAAAAATCGCGAGCAATAATCTCATTTACTTTTACGATCGGTCAGAATCACCCGGATTAGTTTTCTATACGGAAACCTTGCTTTATGACTTCAAGGAACGTACCAATGTTCATCAGCGCAGAAACGCTTCTGATAAGCTGTAAACCTACATTTTGATACCTTTTTAGAATAATATATGGTGATCTATATTCCCACATCTGAGGTCGATTAAAATTTATTACTTTTTTACATATACTTAAGTAATTGATTGAAACTGGCGTTACTAGACGGAAGTCAAGTCATCAAAATTTTATCATAGACGAACCTTAATCTTATCCTTAGTTGAAGCGCAAATACACCAGTGGTTTATCTAAGAAACGGTTACACACATAGGTAGATATCAAAAATAATTTCTCGCGTCGATCGGGGTTTATTCAAAAGTTAAAATTAAAGTAACAACATTTTTAGGGTGTAACTTTGATGTATCATATGCACAATAAATTAATAATCCACTATTTACCTATTTCAATGAACTTCGGATAGCTTTAGAACTAATAATAGGCTTAGTTTAAACGATATTGGAAGCAAGTAAGCTGCACAGTTTTTTAGATATGAAACCTTATTCGCCTAGTTATTAACATTAATATTACCTTGTAGGCTTGTAGGTCGCAGGTTCAAAGAAACCTTCGCCCGATATTCCAATTAAATGAGGATCCATTTATTGGTCCAATTGTATTTGCATGAGGATGTGTTTAAATAGGGCAGAATTCACTTGATTAGGGTAGGAACGAAAATAGCTGACCTTAGGACTGACGATATTGGAAATTTAATTAATGAACTATTTGATCAATGTTGAAACAAAATTTTATGTGAAGCTAGCTGACCCTACAGGCGTTGTCTTGTCTTAGAACTGTCAAAATAAGAAGTTAAAACCGTCGCTGTTTCTGAAATGTTCTAATTTTCTGGGCAAATTGCTTATTTTTTCTTTCTGTAAGTACCTTATACATTGTATTAAAAACTTTTAAAAAAAGATGAATGAAATCGGCTAAGTCTTTCCAAAGTTATGGCGTGAACAAGGTAAAAAGGGATTCATTTTATATATATCGATGTGTGAATATCATTACAAATATCAAATACGCAAGAGAAAGACAAACAATGTCGGTTTAGCATGAATTAACAAAAGTTAACGACAAAGAAGAATTAAGATTCATGTGACCCATTTCCAAGATCAAACGCGAACAAAGTTAACACAAAGGAGCTTTGTTATTGTATGATTAATGCAAAAATATCAAAACAGACGTAGATAATGTCTTCCGATTGATTTACAACAATCGCACATTTTATTTCGAGACTCAGTTTGAGCACAGTTTTATGTCAGTCTGCAAATAACACCAGGAAGAAGGATCTTGGTTTAGACAAAGAGTCTCGGACGAATTAACTTTATGGTGCGTCATTTACAGACGAACTCGTTGCAGGGACTGTTTAGAAGATAATAAAGTTTAACCTTTTCGTTAGTTGTTTTAGAGAGCAAACAGACAACGTAGGTAGATTTGTCTTTATGTGACGGGAATAAAGAATTGTGAACTTTAGTTAGAATTGCATTTTTTTTTGCAAGACATTCTAAAAACAGAACTGATGCGGATGAGGTCAAAAAAGCCTCTAACCTCAATTAATTTCATGTGCATTTGAGGTCTGTTTCGATCTCTCATTGTTTAACTTGGATATAGTCTCCACACCAACTGTAATCATTGTGTGAGTCATTGTATTGTATTGTAATTGATGTCATAATGTATGTCGTACAAGCCTTTACGCCTCATTCGCAAAGAACGTGTTATCGTAGAGCTTATATCTAAGTTCTTTCTTATGCATTATTGTTACTGTATCTAATTTAAAAAATTGATTTAAAAAAAACAGACAAGTATGTGTAGGACTCACGCTCTGAGGGTTCCGTTGGATGGAACCTACAGAGCGCGAGACGAAACAAAAAATAAATATTGAAAGTCAAACTCATTGACCTATATGTACTACGTACTAGACGTCATGTACTGAATCCTCACTTCGATAAACGTTGCTGTGCCTTAGTCCCCACACCCCAGTCTGACAGTCTTCAGTTGTCTTTTTGGCGTGCATAGGTGTAGAGCGGCAGATATTTAGTGAAAAAACCCGGTAAAATACGTACCTCAGTATGAATTAACCATCCACGTCGTAAGTAACACAATATTATTAGTTGATTTATTTAATAATTAGATTAAAATTTTGTATTATAAGTGTATAACAAATATTTTTTTCCGATCGAAACCGAACTTGACATATACATCAACTATGACATCAATTATCACAGAATAATTAATATGC
This sequence comes from Agriopis marginaria, assembly GCA_932305915.1. Taxonomy (NCBI): domain Eukaryota; kingdom Metazoa; phylum Arthropoda; class Insecta; order Lepidoptera; family Geometridae; genus Agriopis; species Agriopis marginaria. The sequence continues at coordinate 4,175,236 of OW029919.1, forward strand.
AGAGTATTAATCTAAGACCCGAGTAAAGACCGACCTTCACCCACCCATCTGTTTAGTGGATGAAAAGTATTTTATATCAAATTTAATGTGTTAAATAATATATCGCGAAGATGTTGACTGAAAAATTTCAGTCCAGACTATGATTTTTGCTATTACCAACTTAATTTTTGTAGTTGGTATGTATGGGAGCAGCTGTTTGCCAACTACACAGTTAAGTTTGTTAAATAAAAGAAATTAAAATATTTAATGACAAACTTGTCCAAGTGATTTTTTTCCCACTTATCTCTACCAGTTGGGATACCTTGGTAGTGATAAGTGTACCATGCGAACTAATGTTCCATATAATAATATGCACAATTCGTAGTATCGGAAGCAAAGTATCTCTGCGCAATTTCCTAATCTGTGAGAGCTCGCGGCAAGCCAGTGTGACCAGGGATAACATTTTAGAAATTTTTAGTAATTTTTTATGACATTTTGGATATTAGTATTTGTATAGGTTTATTAACGAAGGTTGGTAAAAGGTTTGGGCAAAATATTTTTTTTTGGTAGACCGACCGTAGACCGTTAGCGATAATCCCTACGAATACCGATTTCTGTGAATTTCTTGAATATAGTCTATTATTACTTTATTGATTTTATTTTAAACACAAACTGGGCTGTAGGGTACTTTAGTTTAGCCGCATCCGCCGCCTCAATCAGATATTCCGTGAGTCTGATTGTCTTCTCATGTCCGCTGTGCGACCGGTAGACACATCCATAGACAATTATCTCTATATTTCTGTGTCCACTAGGACCCAGAGCACAGAAAATCTGGGCAAAGAGGATACAAAATCTGGGGTCTTCAAGTTGACGGAGACCCTAGACCGCATCATCCCTTTCTGTTTCATCTGTTATATTGTTTTTTCTCTGTCATTACGATATACATAATTATTTATTATCATACGTTTTGATCTTGTTTTAGGTTATATATTGCTCAAATATACTAAAATATATCTTGCGTGTTTCGATACTGCAAGAATACATCGAGAAATATCAGGGAATGCCTAATTAATAATATACATAATCTGTGAGAACACTCGTCAAGCCAGTGTGACCAGTGATAATATTTTATAAGTTTTTGTATTTTTTTTTACTTTATGAACATCATTCATCAAACACAATCGTGAGTGCAAGCCGGTGTTATAATAATTTATCATTCATAAAATTTGAACATCATTATTTTTATTGGTTTATTAACGAAAGTTGGTAGGTTTGGTATATTTTGGGTGAAATAACATTTTTATGTTAAGAACGAAAAGAAGCTCTTCAGTGAAGTAACTATTCCGACTCGTTTTCCCTAAGGGCGTCACCGTAAAACATGTCGGAACACGGCTAGGCCATTTGGCGATATAGCTTTATCCGGCTATATTGCTTCTATTTTTGAAGTCGGTTAAAAGGTTCTGGTGTTTAGGTAATTTTTGTGATGATAAGTTTGTATTATTTTTAGTTGTCTAGTTGACTATGGTAGTTTCGTAAAATGTATAACCTGGTCACCCTGCGAATGACAGCGCCGGTCGTCTTGTACACACTTCTTGATATTGAAGAACGTTTCTAGGTACATTATTCTTCTTTGGTCAAACTTAACTTTGTAGTGGACTATAAGGTACCAACGACAAAATTTTAGTTCGTAATTGCAAAACCAGATTTATTTATATGATATAACTTCAAATTAACAACTTTCGGATTTTTTCCTTTATATATGCTGTATAGACCTTGCCACTTGCAAAATTTTATGATTATAGGCCAACAGGAAGCACCTTATAGGTTGTGATTCCCTTGTGAAATCGCAAAATATGCGAAAATATGCGACATAAACGGTCATATTATCTTTTGATCGCGTTGTCTTACAAGTTTGATTTTTTCACAGCTGAAACCGTAGATATGAGTATTTGATATAAATTTCAACTTGATATCTTGACGTGTTCCTGAGAAAAAGGGTCTTGATAGACGGACAGAAGGACAATAAAGTGATCCTATAAGGGTTCCGTTTTTTCCTTTTGAGGTACGGAACCCTAAAAACGATGAAGATCTGATTTGGGGGCACTCTCTTAATTAATACGAGCTATCATTTAGATCACATAGAGATAAGATCAGGAAATCTAGTCAACTTCGTGAATCCGATCGAATTGAATCTTAATTGATTCATTTGTTCCGAGATCGAGCGGATACTGCACGTAACCGAGACCATTACGTAACGTTATTATGTTGCATGAAGTTCAACACATTGAGCTTACGAAACGTGGTCGATGGCCCATAAAATAGCACCTATGATGCGTTCGCTCATTCGAGTCATAAGTCGACGTTCAATCAATCGAGTTGATAGACTGACGAATCAAACTAGACGTCACGACGTCGCGCTTCTTTATTTTAGTTCCAATAAGTAGGGACTGTACATACATCAGATTCGGGAAAACTAAAAGTCAATTACTGATGTTAATAAGGTGTGTTAATAAGGGTGATATATAGGATTATAGCCTTTGATTTTGAATGCCACTAGTTTTAATGCGAAAATTATTGTTGGTTCTGTAAAATAAAACAACTGCTAATGCAAGTATTTAATATTTCTGGTTTAGATAAACTACTTAAAAACTTAAATGCATAAATTATGTTCATATGTTCTTTGCAATTCAATTCAGTAATGGCTAATTGGATTAAGATGAAATTTAGTACTATCAATGAAAAAAAAAATGTTTATTTTTTTCAGGATAATATTTTGTAGGTTTTAGTTATCAAATATTAAAAAAAACTAGGATTTCACAAACCTAAATCATATTTTCAATAATGAAGTTGTATATTAACAAAGTACTTCTATATTTAGCTGAATTTCTAGAGAGGTTCTTCAGTCTATGATTAAATTATAGAAGCTATAACTTAATAACGTGCCCCTGCCCATTGTTTCTGACACAATAGTTTACTGTCACGTTATAAAATTGCGTGATAGAATTGTTTTGTTCGTAGTGACATATATGTGACACTTCCTGGGGAGAGCGTGGCACGTTTTAACTTTCTCGATGTTAAATGTGTTTTTAATAATATAAAATATAAATAATATAAAGGTTTAGAAATCACAAATTGAGACCGGATCATTTCGCGACAATAAACTATTTGTACCTACAACCCTGGATTTGTTAGTTAAAGTAATTTAACTTAAAGGAGTAGCTCTGATATCTTAGAAATTACATATTATGCACTAAGCGTTTTAAATAAACTAAAGCCTCTCTAAGAGGGAGGCCTTGTTCAGCAGTGGACATTTAATGGCTGATGGTGTGGTGTGGTGTGTTTTAAATAACATTAACAAGTATAAATAGTTTTTTGTATTTTTTAAATCCCCCGATAAAAGAACTGATAATCTTCAAACGGCTGAACCGATTTTCATGAATCATAGCTAAGAAAACTATTAATCAAACAAAAAAAAACTAAACCAAAATCGGTTCATCTATTTGGGAGCTACGATGCCAAAGACAAACACAAAAGTTAAAGGGGTTAAAACACTTTTTAGAACCAAACAGCAGGGGTGTGAAACTCCTTACCTGCGTATGTCTACCCCATAATTATTATTCTGGGGTTGTTCAAGAAAAAAGTGAGTAGACATTTCCTAAGCAAGCGTGCTACATCTTCGACCACATCAACTCTTCTCTTTAGGTGAGATTGTGGTCAACCGCAAAACTAGTCCTTTCTAAAAAAATTATTAAACAGGAAGAAATATCCTTTTAGATTCACTACGTCTTCGCAAAATATATCAAACGGCAGGCAAAAGTTAAATGCAGAAGGCTGAAGATCACAGAAGATAGATGACACAAACTAAACACTAACAAGCTGATGACGAAAAACATCTAAGTAGGACGAATTCAGATAGACTGCTAGTCTTTGGAATGCGCTGCCTGAATGGGTGTTCCCCGATAGTTACAATCTGAGTCTTTAAATCACAAGTGAATCGGTTCTTCTAGGCAAGCGTGCTCCACCGTAGACCGCATCATCGCGTAACATCATCAGATGAGTTGGCGGTCAAACGCAAGCCTATTATTAAACTTAAAATAATGCGCATTTTAATCTAATATTTCTCAGTATAATATTGTCTTATTTTTTTATGTGAAATTCATGCCGAATCCCGCGGGATGATCTTGCGCAAGCACACATTAGCTTCATAAACCCGCGACCGCGTTTGATATTTGGAAATGAAAGATGCAATGATGGATTATGATGATGGTGAAATCTGAATTTAGGTTGAGATGCCTGTCTTTGAAGACGTATTGCAAAATGCATGTTTATCGTTAAATTAAACAAGCGCAGGCTCAGAATAGAGTCGGTATGGTATTTTGCCTTAGTAACACGGAAAATAGAAAAACATGGCATTTATTGATGCTTTAGTTTGCTGTGCACTTAGTTAATTAAATGGTAATTAACTATCTGGATTATGAAACCCCCGTCGATGGCGACGTCTTAGGTGCAAGAGAGAGAAAAATATGTTGTCTGAATGAAGATGAGTTGATTGAGCGGAATTCAAACTGACAGATCAACAGATACAATTATTATTTATATTAGATTCGAACACATTGGACCATTAAACAGCGAAAGGTCACCTACAACGGACATACCGGTATTTTCTACTGCAGGCCAGCGTGATGAGCAAAATACCAAGGAAGCATAAGATCGGAAGACACAAAATGTTGTGGCTAGTTAATAAACACAGTGGAACAACCGTTCAGACTTGCACTGAACAAGGACAATTTTAGGAAGGTGACAGCCTACCTCCTTTAATGGAGAGGCACTGAGAGAAAAGTGGGCCGAAAAGCCGATGATCTGAGGTGGGCTGATTATGATGATGATCCTTAAACTTTAGCAACCGACCGCGAGCTAAAAAGATCTGGAAATAGAGACATAAAGCGCACGCCACGTCACAATTACGTTAAGCGTGCCTTTTATTGAGCACCAGTTTTATTGTCCACGCTGTTAGCTGTAACCTACATGCAGAGATAAGTGCCATTCCACGGTCCAGTGGATGTTACATGTTACGAGATGTTACGAGTTCATTGTTATATCAAGAAACGCACTGTGGATTTAAAAAATCCTTTTTAATATGCACAAAAATTACACATAAGTGACGCTTGGGCTTTTCTAAAGAAGCCTGGACATTAATGGTGTATATGCTTTATGAGAGTTTCACAAAATCTTCAGTTTGAGCTACGTGTCCTGTCATGGTGGACTGTTTAGTCAATTCTTATTTGATGTTGTGACAGTGTGCTCGTATACAGGGGAGATAATTATACAATTTAAAGATACAATAAGAGGTATCTGGATATGTGTTCCAATTTCTTTATATCAGAGATTCGCTACTTTTCTTTATATACGTAGATTTATGAGTATAAAATCTTCGGGAAATACAATTTCTTCGACCTGGGCCCCGATTCTACTAAAGAAATTGTTTTTAAATTGTAATTGTTCCAATTTTATTTTTTAAATAATTGCCTCAAAACTGACAGTTTAAAAAAAATATAATATAAAAATACTACCACCTAATATTATAACTTAGTATAAAAAAACTCAATCTTGAGGCAATTATTTAAAAAAATTAATTAAAACAATTACAATTTAAAAACAATTTCTTTAGTAGAATCGGGGCCCAGTAAAACTGCAAGCATCGACGTTTTTTCAACAAAGCATTTTTAACTATAGACTGCATCATAGTATATCGTGTCACAGATTATTTAGTACTACATGAGAGCCCCCTTGCAGCCAGTCCTGTGAGATAACATCAGATGTGTTAAGAAGTGGGCGAAGTGGAGCGCGGCGGTCGCGCGTCTGGCCATTCGTCGCTCGCCCCCGATATGTCGCGTATGACAGTGGACACCCGCCTTATTCAGCCTATTTAGCATCGGAACTTCCAATTAATATCTAATTAAGGCAACGTGTGGGAATCCATGACGTCATCCGGCTATTGGCAAATTTTGACACAAATTTTTGGAGGAGGACTTGAGTTAGCTTCTCGTTCGTTCCGTATTCCGATTTTGTATAGATGATTCATCACATAACTAACTACTCTTTTACATATCTTAAACACAGAGCTATATTAATTTACCTCAATGCTCTTAGGTAGAAATTTAATGATCAGGGATAAATATTTAAAACTGTTAAAGTAAAATATGTTTAAGGCAAGAAAGTGTTAGAGTATTTTGTCCATTGCATTATTGCCATTATTGAAAAAAATAAGTGTAGGCTAAATTGTATAGTAGGAGTAGTAAAAAAAATAAAGACTATTTTAGGTACCTAAGTATACAGATGATGATGTTTTTTTTTTGTTGTTAAATATTACCTTATTTGATTTTTAATGCACCTCTCAACAACTTTCTGACAGCATGTAACCTGTGCGTAACTGAATCTAAAAATAGCCAAAAATTCCATTATAGCCATCTAACCGCGAAATATGAACCTGTGACGTCACGAAGCGTTAACATGAAAGCTGTAAACCGTTTACAACAGTAATTACTCTGAAACTCGCTGAAAGGGTCGTACTTTGCCCTTTGGGAAATCAATCTTCTGCGTTGCCATTTACGATCATTATAGAGAAACTTACACCAAAATAAACTTTTGAAACAATACGTTTGACAACAATCATCATCAGCCAGAAGACGTCCACTGCTGAACATAGGCTTCCCCCTTTAACCTCCACACTGAACGACAGCCTGCCTTTTGCATCCACTGGATGCCAGCGACTCTCACTATGTCGTCGGTCCATCTAGTGGGAGGCCTACCTACGCTGCGTCTTCCGGTTCGTTTGACAACAATGTATTTTGTAAAAGCATCATAATTTATTAAATTGTCTATTTTGACCACAGATATTCAAAACTTTGGATATTGGGTCAGCTATCCAAAAAGTCCGAATCAAAAGTAGACTAAAACCGTACCAACTATTAAGTTTATCTGCATTTTTTTTAATAACAGGATCGGCAAGAGGCTTCCTGTATACCTGATGGTAAGCAGAAACCGCCGTCTATGTCCCCCTGCAACTCTAGCGGTGTTGACTGTTCTTTGCCAGCCTGGAGAGGTAGTTGTAGACACACTTTTTGAAACGCTTCATGTTGAAGCTCGGCGGGAAGAACTTTGAGGGGAGTTCATTCCACACCTTGAAGATCTGCGGAAAAAAGGAGCGGAAAAATCAGATTCTGTGGAATTTCTTGCTTTGCAAGTTATTTTTAATTTCATTTAGTCTTACTTTGATACAAGCTAAACAAGACATAGTGCTAACGTCATAGCATTGAAATTGTTTGGTGCTGATTCTAAAATATGTCTAAATTTATGTTTTTTGTGAATTTTGTTCTAGACCCAACATCCGTTTCTTTGTAATATAATGATTTTGCCCCGTGGTTTTGCATGTGATGCAACAGGTCCAGGTACAGGATTAGATCAACTTATTATGAAGGTGGTCGCAATGACCATTACATCTTATTATTATGTATGTGTACCTCATTTGCAAGTATAATTCAATGTTAACTTTCAAAAGTCCACATCTTCCTTTTCCTGCCCGCCACATTCTCTCCGCTAAGATCTACGCGGACGTATTTTTTAATGCAATAGGTGGCAAACAAGCTAACGGGCCACCTGATAGCAAGCGATCACCGTCGCTTATGGATAATATAACACCAGGGGCATCACATATATACGTTGCCGACCCTCAAATACTCTAATAACAGCCTTTGAAGAACCCTATGTTAGAGTTACTCGAAAATACCGCAGGATGGAGCTCATTCAACAAATAGCAGGTGTGAGGCAAAAAAGATCGCATAAAACGCAGTGTGTGATTTCCATAGATCCATGAAATGTGGATGAACTTTCCGGAGTGAAATTTCAGAGCTCGTTGTGACTCAATATCAAAATTATACGTTACGTAGTAACAAACGTAAAAATTTGTCTCCACATAAAAAATGTTCCAAACATGCGAATTAATTTTGTCCAAGTAAGATCACTTTTTTTCACAGCAAGCGTTTGTTGTGACACTTTGGATTCAAATAAAAATACCGGAACGCGCCTCATTACATCTCTCGTCATTTGCCAAAATGATCAGTGAGTACATCGCGGAAATACCGATTGTACTTACAATTGTAATCCTTTGTACATGTTTATCATTTTCATAATGAGAACAGATTGATTAACGACGTTAAGATGTTCCTGGTTCGTCATTTTGACAGATCCCTTTTATATCTTGAACTGGATTGAGAAATCGGAGCCGTTGACTCATTTGTAAGACGCTAGCAGCGCGAGCGCCCTGCGGTTTCACCCGTCTACGGGATCTTCTCCGGTATAAAAAAATATTTATCCAAGGTGTAGGTGCTATTTCCATACCAAATTTCATACAAATAGGTTTAACTGTTACGGAGTTGAGTTGGGGTCAAATATACACACTTATACACTTACTTTTACATTTATAATACTTCTTTTGTGTGCGATATCGGTATTTAGTGCATTTTCTCTGTTTATAAACTAATTTTAACTAATATCCATATTTTTGTTTTGCCCATAGTCTTTCTATCTATCTATATTAATAAATTAATTGTTTTGTTACAGGTAAACAACATTATCACATGAACTTCAACGGGTATGTTTTATGCATAGATCTATTTTCTTTTTTTTTAATTTATTTACTTATACAAACAATACAGTTTATAGCATATTGTTGCACCAAAAAACCACAGAAAAAAATAGTGGTTCAAAAACCACAGCCATGTTTCTGGTACAGTACAGTGGTTTGGTGTTGTATAATTTACAGTAGAATTTTAACTTTAGTAGCAGAAACTAGGGAAATAATAGCGTATCTTTAAAATAAGATGTATTGTTGATTTAAATTTAAAAGAAAAACGACACGAAGAATCTTTTACCTTGTATGAAACCGATACACTTTCAAAGACGGACTTAACTATGGAAATTAATCACCTCGCATGTCATACGATAAAATGTATGCCACGGATTGTAGATTAACACAGGAACAGAAGCGACCGACACCTGCACCGAGGGCATTGCTCAAGGACTTGCCTACAAAAATAGAGAGCTATTTATATAAAAGTCTACGTCAAAAGTAATTACACCAGACGGGGCTCGGTAGTGCGTCCTTGCCGTGATTGCGTATGAAACTTCACTGAAAATCAGAACTTTTCCGCCTTGGGTTTGGCTTCTGTATTTATCTAACCTTTGCCTTGAAGTGTGATATATTTAGTGTCAACTTTAAAAAAGTTTAAACGCATTATAATACCCGGTGAATTTTTCAAGTAGGCGTGGATGGCCAAATCAGAAATTATGAGAGATTGCGAAAAGTACCTACTCAAAGGAGTATTTTTGTATATTCAATTATAGGCTTGCGTTTGGCCTGATGTTAAGCGATGATGCAGTCTACGATGGAGCACGCTTGCCTAGAAGAAACAGATTTTGATGAAAACTAAAACTGCATCATTGGATTTTCAAAAAACAAGGAATTAATATTACAATAAGATTACTTTTACTTTCATAGTAAGGAATACATTAGTACTAATGAATTCAAATCGTAAACGTAGCCTTTCATACCATTAAAAATAAGTACTACGAGCGATACTTTCGATTCGCTTTTAATTTAGCGATAAGGCCGCCACTTTTGCTAATAACTCAAAATTTTCTTTATCTGTAACATTTATTTCTGGTATGTACTATAAAGAGTTTCTATCTATCTATCTTTTTCGGTTTATAATATTTCCATCATCTATTGCGATCACCAATAACAGCAGTCTTAATAAAGTATCAATTAATCTTTACACGGTTCTGCGAAGGAATAATTCCCATTTTATGGTTCAATCAACAGGCTATGAAAGATTCCATGCTGTTTAAATGTCAAACGTACATTAGTATTGAAACTTGAAAGCGTATTGAACTTGTGTCCATTAATGTATTAGGTACTTAAATTGCCAACAATAAGAATTTACTCTTATCAAAAAATTTAAGAAAGCCTGCTAGATATAATAGGTTCTACCACACACAACAAAATACAAAAACACTTTATTGACACCACAGCACGGACATTACAAGAAAAATACATTGAATAGTATCAGAAAAAGCGGCCTTGTCGTTAAAACCTGTATCTTCCAAAAAACCTTCGGATAAGTAGATAGACATTCCTTTATTCTGGTCAAAGTAGACATATTAACTCAGAATAATTCGCATAAAGTTGAAAATTTATAAAGACGAGTACACGATTACAAATAAATCTTTGAAAAGTTCCCATCGACCAGTAAAAAACAAGGTCTTAGGTCAAATTCTCGCTCATTTTGCATTTTCAGGCAAACCGTATGTTATATCTTAAAAAAATTGAAAAAACAAAAATTTCAGATCATGCTATTATCCAAAAAAACACAATTTCTAAGATATAGCGATTATAAAAGTTTAGTTATTCTACACACCTATACGGCCTATATACATTATTCGACATTTAATATAAGTTAAAATATTGGAATGTGTAGAAAAAAATATGCTATTCTGCCATTCTTACAATTAAACGGAGTCTAGATATAAACGGAACCAAGCGATAAAATTGCGAAACTGAATGACAGTTTTCCTTAACTTTTGGACGAAATGAAAATAACTTTTTCTCTGCTCAACATAAATGAACGTCATTGGCGACAAACATCACCGTCATATTTATGTATTTGGAAGGATTTGTTCCTATTGCTAAATGTTAACGCCATTAAAACAACAGCTAAACAAAGATAAATCTACTTCTCTTTCTATTCGTGTTTACATGGTCAATCCCGCATCATATAATAATAATAAGTCAAAAATAACTCTCAAGTCAGCTGTTTTTCACATAAGTTTAATAAGAAATGGAGCTGTAACCAATAGCCTCAAAACAAATAACACCAAGCGTTCACTTCCTCGAAACTTATAGATAAAAACAAAAATCCCCGTGTGCAAGATCCGGAAGATTCAATTTGTTTAATTATAGCTTACTCATTCTAACAAAATAAACAGAAACTAGGAAATCAAGTACTAATTGCGATTACTTCTAATCTTAGACACCGTAAATAATGTAAAACAGTGTTTTTAACTATCACGGTTGTTCACTAAAATTATATTCCCATAACCTTACCACGGTAAATATCCCGTAAACAATCATAATAATAACTTTCGTAAATAACGTTTGACAGACACCTTATTTACTTTATTATTTAGTATTTTGTTTATTTGAGTCGTCGATATTGCGCCCTATGCATGTAGTTGTTTTCCGGGTTTTCCTAGCGCGATGACGTTAGGGTTTCCTACAATCATCATTAGTTTTCACAATCACAACAATTATTGAGAACTAGCTGTTGCCCGCGGTTTCGCTAGTAATCTATGTATGTAACTATGTTTGTTCGGGTGGAATCTTGCAACTCAATTTTGAAACAGATATCTTCAACCGATTGAGTTGAAATTTTGCATACTTATGTAAGTTTGGTGACAATGCAATATAATGGTACCTTCGAGCTGGTCTTATGTCTGACACCGTCGAGTTTGGGTTCATTGGATTTGTCTTCCCGAGCACTTGGTCCTATTAGATAAATTTAATATGGCGGACGCCCCAAGATGGAGGACAAAATGTTCACGTCATGATATGGGCATCAAATGAAAGGGTTTGCTGAGAAGAATACAAGAAAACTTTTGTTCAAAAAGTTTTTTAAATAATAAAGCTTATTATTATACACAGAACAGATGACCGATGGGGCCGAAAGGTTCTGGAATGGAGACCACGGACCGGTAAGCGCAGCGTAGGACGTCCACCCACAAGATGGACTGGCGACCTAAAAGAGACCGCAGGGAAACGCTGGATGCAGGCCGCTTCCAACCGGCCCTTTTGGAGATTGATGGGGGAGGCCTATGTCCAGCAGTGGAAGTCCTACGGCTGAAATGATGATGATGATTATTATACACGGGAAATCTCACTTAAGATTAAGGTGGTTACAAAAACAAAATATTATGGTTTACATGTGAGAAAAGCGCGCAATTTCTATAATACTTACATAAAACGCATCCACCTGCGTCTTCAATATGAACGAGGCCTAAAATACGCCATATCTTACCGCTCCCAAGCAGAGCAAGTGTCATGGTTAATCGATGATCAAAATAAACCTCCGTTAGACAGACGCTTGTTATGGATGATATTTATGTCCCTATCATTCAGAAGTTATTTACACGAGCTGCATTAGATGTTTGTCGTACAACTGATTTATGGAACGCGGTTGTGGCTTCGCAGCTTTTTTTGGAAAAGGTCATTGTAGATATTAATCTGTCAGTTTGTTGGTACAGAAACATCTTGTGACTGAAAACAGTTTTCTGAGAATAGACTTACCATGATTTGTATTATGTAAGACACTAAAATAGAGGTTTGATGGTTGTCTCATGTCAGTTTCGGTTTACGCTAAGAATTTGACCTTACTGTGTTGTATCCAATCTTCTCAGTTATCTTTTTGGACTGAGTTTCGACCTTGTTTTCTGTGGTTTGATTCGTAGTTATTTGGAACTAGCATTTATTGATTATATTTTGAACCACTTGAAGATAATTAACGCCTTAGATAGTTTCTGCATAAACTTTTTCTTGTTTACACCAGAAATTGTAAATGCGAAAGTTTTTAGGTGTGTTTGTTTTATCTATTATTTATAGTCAAAGACTTTTTTAGCTTTACCTAGTCGGTGCTTATGCTCGGATGTACGAGAAATAGTACGCCTAATAGGCAAAATATGATACATAGTGACTGTTGTTTCAATACCTATTTGCGCATGCGTTTTTAATTGTGTATATGATTTTCTCGTTTCGGCTAATTAATTATTTTTAACTTGTATAATTGGATATCTATGTTTTCTCTTAACTACGTAAAGGCTAAACATAATTGGATGGAATGGTATGGGGTAGCTAATAACCTGGACACAGGCTACTTAAAAAAACGTTTCATGTAGGAATCTATAGGATATCTATGTTTTCTCTTAACTAAGTAAAGGCTAAACATAATTGGATGGAATGGTATGGGGTATCTAATAACATGGACACAGGCTATTTAGAAAAACGTTTCCTGTAGGAAAGTGGGTGAAACTGCAGAACGGTGCTAGTTGCATACATAAGACAAAATGACATTAATTCAGAGCAACAGTAGGTACCCTTATCGCTAAAAGCGATGTCTTACAGGCAAACTTTTGATGGAGAGGACCATAGAGCAAGCAAAAGCCAGAGTGCGCTACCTGCAGTCCACATCCTGACAGGAAGTGATAGATAGTCAGATTAGATATGTGGATAAGTGGTTTTTTGCAATGTATCTACAATTTTCCTTGAAAATAGTTAAACACCGGTAAACAATTACTTAATACCTCAGCTCGCGTAACCATAATGAGTTTAATCAGATCAAGGCAATAATGAAATTAATTTCATTAATTCTCATGGCCGATACTTCCGCGATTGTATATAGATAAACTCCTGCACTGGTGAGAAATATAACATTACCACCTACAGCAATACATTATAAATAAATAATGAATATATATTCGGGACATATTATTATTTTGCACACACGGTCACCTTACCCCAAACTCTAAGCAAAGCTTTTAATATGGCTGCCAGAGACTGATATACATACATATATACTCGTATGTATTTTTAAATATGTAATTATTTTAATAAATATTAACACCCAGATATAGAACACACACAAATGTTCATCACATAAATGTTTATCCTTGGTGGAAATCGACCCCACGCCCCCAAGCGCAGAAGACAGGTTCACTACCAACTAGACCAACGGGCTATCTAATTATAAGTGTGTTACCATATTACACCAGGCACGTAGGATTTGCTATTTATAAGGGAAGATTTACCCATAGTCGCCTCCCAGGGTATGCGGGTTGTCGTAGCTTCCTGCACGTTAACAAACAAGCCAAAATACTTGATAATTGCAAATATTATCTAATATTTTGTTGATTGGAACTATCAAAAAGCTGGCCTTCAGTATCTCTTAGAATACCAATGCCTTGATTGATATAAACAACTGATAAATCCTTATTCAATAGATAAGGCTAAAAGATAAATGGTCTCGACGCCCAAACCGGTAAGCTCTAAGGCTTGGATTACAACGTGTACTTACGTAGAGCTAACCAGATACTAGGATTCTGGTGCCAGTGATTAATCTAAAGCCTAAAACGTTTGTGTTTTTTTTTTGTTTGAAAAAATCGTTCTAATTTAAAAATAAAAAAGCATGTACGTGTTTGTAACTTCATGCATGGCTGCTAAACAGATTTTAATGCTCAAAATGTGAAACAAAATGATTCTAAAAATTATATTATATGAACCGGTATAAATCGAGAAAACAAATTCTGTTTCAAATTTTCTATTTAGGTACCTAGAAATCACATTTATATTATTAATGCGAAAGTTTGTGATATGAGCATGTTTGTACGCACTCAACTCAGTAATGGCTGAACGGATTTGCATTAAATTTGGTACAGCGGCAGGTTAATTTAAAAAAAAAGTTCTTGTTGGCAAGTGTGTGAATCCGCGGAGCACTGCTAGTGTTTATTTAAATGCAATCACCGTTGTAAACCCTCCGTTAGGTTAGCTGCTAACTAGGCAGGTCTAGGTGTTTATCCTACGCGCTACGTGGGCATGACCTAGACGGGATCTGTGCCTACACTGTGCATTAATGGAACTACTTAGCTGCTTACGTATCTTCTTGATATTGACTGCATTTAACACTCATATTGTGTACTGTAGAATACAGTCAACGATTTTTCTTTAATAAATTAAGAGATATAGTTTATTAAAAAAAAGAAAAAAAGAGCTTATAATATTCAAATCTTCTAAACGGGTTTTCTAGAATCAAATCTAATAACACTCTCGATCAAGTCACCTTTTAAACAAAAAAAACCGGCCAAGTGCGAGTGGGACTCGCGCTCCCAGAGTTTTGTACAAACAACGATACGCAACTTCAGTAGAAGTTCATAAACTATGAAAGCACCGAACATTGCTCCAACGCAAAAGATAAACTGAATTAAGGAACAAAATTATTTTTGTCGTTGGAAAACTGTTGTCACAAACAACAACATCAACAATCGTCATACGTCGCCCTCAGTTAACCAAATGCAAATAAGTTAATAGTCGTTTTTTTTTTTATTGTATTCACAAATTTCCCGTATTAGGATTTTTCCATTTACTTGTGTTCCATTACATTTATTTATTTGTCAATTAATACATTTTATTAATAGTAAATAATAGAAGGTAAATAGGTAATTGGTAACAAGGTAAATAGGGATTCATTTTTATATAGATATATTCAAAATAAACGCCCTGAAGCGGCTGTACCTCAAAACTCTCCTAAGCTATTTACAAAATACATTATCAATTAGATTGAAATACGAGTAGAACAATGCTATGCGTGATTCCGCGTGAATCTGTTTATCGTCTGTTTATTTTCCCAATTGAATTTATGATATAAACGGAGGAGGTCCTTGCACAATAGAATCACAGAACCAGGAAAACAGCTTTATTCCATCCATCGTAAAACAAATGATTTACACAAAAACTAACAACTATCAGGGACTTTGGGCGATTTGTAGCAAATATATAAATCTGATACGTTTCACCGACTTAGAACTTTGTCTAAATATAAATAGAAGCATTTCTTTCAGCAGATCGTGAAGGAGATTAGTTAATTTATTGCGACATAGCGTTAAACTTTAACGTGTTGAAGTACGGTGCAAAACAAGAAATGGCGCAAGGCCGAGTGACCATTAAAACTGATTCGCCTTGCGATTGTTTCGGTGTTTCGGCAGTCAGTGTCTCTGTTTTCCTCATCTCAGGTGTTAATGTTAAACAGCTGAAAGCTTCAAGATATCAAACTTTTAATTTTATAGTATTTCAATCGGAAAACAATAAAATAATGGCACAATCAGTGTCACTTGACCTATTTATCTTGGCCTGTTTTCTTCCTTAGCTTCAACCTCGTACTGTGTTTTAAATATACATAACTAGCTGTTGCCCGCCACTTTGTACGCGTAGACTTTCATATAAATATTAAGTCCCCATTTGCTCCCTTTAATTCGGCCCTTTCGCAAAATCCTTTCTCAGCTCACCTTTACTTTCCACAAGGAATCTACCTGCCAAATTTCAGCTTTGTAGGTCAAGTAGTTTTAGAGATTTCGTGATGAGTGAGTGAATGTCTCAGTGAGTGAATTTCGCTTTTATATACCTATATAGATTATATATTATAAATAATAAGTACATGCCAAATTTCAGCTCAATCGGTTGAAGATGTCTAGATATATAGATATATAGATAACAAAAATACATACAATGAGGCCTATTCTGTCATACCAGTCACTAAATTAAACCAATCTGACAGGACTAAAATTATCTGCCTCTCTTTTCATTTTAATACGTGAGAGAAGGATGGCAACAATTTTAGAGCTGTCAAATTTAGTTTAGAGTGCATCAGAATCGATGTCATTGAAAGTTGAATAATATCTTGTAAAACTAAAATACTGTTTGTTAATGAGCGCATCGCTTGGATCTTTTTTTTGTGTTGTAATAATTCATATTAGGCATTTAGGAAAATAAAAATTAGAAAATTTGCTCGAAAAATTAGAAAATTTGAGAAAAATTTAACGTCCTTTATTTCTATGGGATTTTCAACTACTACACAATAAAAGTGTAAAAAACAGTTTAAGAACTTGGTTTTTTCATTACCTGACGTGATTGTCGTCAAAAGAAATGCGATCCATATAAGTCCTGTAGAAATCCTGTACGATGTTCTCTGAAGTGCTTGGCAAAGCAACTTTAAAACATAGATTGAACTACTACTGAAAGTTTCTTATAAAGTTCATTCTCCTTTTCGAGTAGAGTATTTTATTTGATTGAATTTATAGAAACACCGTTGAATTCAGGGCCCTCAACTAGCCGACATCAAAAGGAAAATCTACGGTTACTACTGACCTTTAATTTAAAATAATGATGTGTAAAACTACTATAGACATGGCGATGTAGATGTAGGCAATTTATGACCTGCCAATAAGCTTATGAGACGTCCTTAAACCTTCACCAATACTCGGCTAGTACCTATAATTTTACTATACATATAGACTCTTTATTGTGCAGTTGTGCACACCAGAAATAAAAATTACAAACATAGAAAACACTTACGAGCGATTGCCAAAAGTGACTGCCTTACCGCTAAAAACTATCTCTTCCAGGTAACCATTATTATGTACTCAACCAATATTAATTTTGAAAGGTCTTGATTTTCATACTAATAACTACAATTGATGTAATAATTTGTTACAAAATTGCCTAGTAACTACTTGTAAAAAGCATTTCAAATACGCAACAAAAATATTTTCCTAATTAGGGAAATTTATAATCTGCGTCGGAACGCGTATGTGGTTGTCGTATCTGAATTCCGCGACGCGTTGCCCAAATTAATTTTAAAACTCATTAAAATTACTAGAATTACGCTTTCGTTTATTTTGTACGGTTTACGTTACTGAAGGTTTTCACTCACCGTGGCGGCGTTTCGAAAGCTCCGCCTTATCAGATCGAATTAATTAGGAGAGTTCCGAGTTATTAATTGACCCGCTCTGCCATGTTTCCACTCGAAGTTTTTATACATTTGCCGACGGATGAATATATTTTCGGGTTATGTTTGGAGGCTAAAATTAAATTATCCAAAGTTCTATCCGAGAATTCGAGGTCGGGACGTCATAAATAATTGTAACGAATGAAAACTAACGCTTAGGAAGTGACATAAAAAATGCTACCGAATTCCTTTGTACTATGATTAATTAATCAACATTTTCGCTGTCAAAATAAACGTTTTACAACGTACAATGAAGTTATGATTTGTAATCACGACGTTTACGATTGTTTTAATCAAAGTGTGATCAATCGTAAATAACTTATTACGCACTCCCGTAAGTAAATACGGAAAACGTTCTTGCTCAATTCTTTTGAAACTTGAATATCAAAATATCGTAAATGTCACTACGAGTTTATGAAGCGCGAAAAAGTATGGCGAATTTACGACCGGATACTTACGTCGAGGGAATGGACACTTGCCGAAGATGGACCATGTGTGAAAAAGGTATTATAGCTACGGGAAACTCCCATCGTCTCGACTGACAACTAGAGACTTTGCAAAACATAATAATATAATGTTCGAGGTTATCGACCTTGTATATAAGAAATCCAAAAAAACGTGATCGCGGATACAAGACTTTAGAATAATAACTTCATAGATAGGTATCGATATGTTATTGCTCCTGCTGTTTTATATCTGATTCTAAGGTCAGGTGTCCACATTGATAACAGTCAATATACCAAGTTTTTGTAAAGGAAGTAAACAAATAATTTAAATTTTAAAGGAGATTGAGTACGCGTATCAGCAGATTGATCGATTCGTGACAAAAGATGTGGTCTTGAGACTCGCGAAGAAAAATAGCAATGACTTTGACCTAGACGCTTTTATCTGCGTCAGCAAACTTGCTGTTATGGGAGCTTTATAAATAAGAGACATTGCATTGGACATTTGGCCCAATTTTTCCTACGCCAGACCTCGGATGTCCATCAAGTGCAATGCCATTTGTCAAAATTGATATGAAGGGGTCTTGGACATGACGTTATTAGATTATGTCTACACGTGTGATCTTTGCCGTTGTGTGAATCAACAAGGAAATTCTCTAAATCATCTTCGAGCATTTTTCTTTTACGTATGCTTAGACAAATCGGTTTGCAGAAACAATGCAATAATGTTTCAGTTTCCCGGCTACATTTTACTACCAACTTCTATGCCATTTACCTACCACCTATCCCGAGAACACAGTTGCGTCAGGTTGACACCCAAACTATGTGCGACTAATAATACAATTCTCACAATGTGGAAAGGGTGTTTTCTATCGAGACGAGTTTGGGCGGGCGGGGCAGCTTTCCCGAGCGAAGGAAAACGTCGCGCGCCGCCGCCACTCGCGCCCGGACTGTCGATCCGGTCGCACGTCGCTTGCCTGTACAAGCGAACGCGTATATGCGTTGAAAACAAACATGTGCAATACGAGTTAACAATTTGAATAGACATAACGCCAATATTGACTAATCGAACTTTAAAAAGGAACACAGTGCTCAGTGAGAGTGTAAAAATGACATTGGACAAGGGAGAGAGTGTCGTGGGCAAGATCCAGCCGGCATCCTCGGTGTCCTGCCTCAGCCAGTGTCAGAACATTTTTGGGAAGAGGTTGAAGCGATGGGGCTCCACGGGCTCGTGGGTGAGTGCCTTGTGATGACACTACCTTTACAAACAGAGATTTTAGGCCCAAAATATGGCGCGCCGCTAATTTGATATTTTTTACTCACACATTTTCATGTTTTTTTTTTTTCATAATAATTAACAGAATAATTGCGAAAACTGTTTATTAAATTTTTTATGGTCATAATAGAAAAAATAAAATAAAAATTGTTAAAATTATTTTGAAATATTATTTCGCAAAATGACTGAAGCACATATTTCAAAAGTAGATATATATTTTTTTACTTAAAATAACATTAAATGCGCGAGCAAGAACTTTGCACCCGGTATTCTGGCCCTTAATTATATATGTTTCCTTCCTTAGACGATTGCTAGTGCGAAAGTTTGCAGCGGGATAGGCGAAAATGGAAGGATCATTGTAGTTATCGCAGCTTCAATAAAACAACGTGCATCTAGTATCGAAAAAGTACCAAAGGATAAAGAATTACTATTAATTCTTTTAAAAATTAAAAAGAAATACGCAAATAAAAACTGTGGACAGACAATTTAGTAGAATGTGAAATTGCAGTCGCACCTGATAGCTCTATCAGAGGCTATACCGACATCAAATTTAGACTCTATTTTCTATATTAAATTCGTCTTCCATAATTTGTCCTTCAAAATATCAAGCCTACTGTTTACAAACATATCAATTTATCGTCAAAATTACCCTCTTATATTTATGAGGTACACGTAAATTACTTTCCACGTATAAAGCATCAAATACTTAATTGAGGTCTTTACAGGTTCTTTAGAAAACCGGTCTACGTCTTCATGCTCAGTGTCATTTATAAAGCAAGATTCTACTTAAGTGAACTTCTCATCTAAGCTAATCTTTTCTTGACTTATGTCCGATTCGTCTTCGAGTTTTGTCTCGCATAAAAAATTCTGGTTTAGCCCTCTCGTAATTTTTATTAATTTTCGAATTAAAAACTCTCGTTTCTTCCCGTTTCCTACTCCGATTCGTCCCCAGTGTCAAAAGTATAATCTACGTATGCAATTGATGCGAAGCATTCGAAAACTCACTATCCTTAATTGAATGTTAAATGCATTACACAGATAAAATAATATTTACGGCCATAGTAACAACCTTTGCGAAATTTATAGACGCAATACATAGGGCAACCACCTTCTGATGTAAGCCCGAAAGTTCCAGTGCCCGACTAAGCTCAATAATCTCCTAAGCTACGAGTACTAAGCCACTACTATGTACACAGTACTTTACCTGTTCCGTACCTTAGTACGTCACTGCCCGTAAATCTTAATACCTACTGCGTATAGTACAAGGGTATAAGGTACTTGTTTGCGTACAGTTTGTGAAGCCATGTAAGGCTCGATTGGAAAAGGCCGGCGTGGAGGGTGCGAAGCGTGACAGCGACGTGACTCTCACGTGACAAACCGTAATACTTAATTACTGACAGTTTGGACGAATTACCTGATAGATATGCGATTTTTTGTTAATCTTTAACAAAAAATAAGAAAATTAATGTTTGCGATAGGGTATGATGATTACTCTAACATCTTTTAGGCAAGCTATAAGTTAATAAAATGAGATAACCCCAGATCAAACAAAAAAGGGAGACACCTCAGTACAATTATTGTATGTGTTCAAATTTATCAATTTTTAATAAAAGAAATAAACCGCTTAACGTTAAAAATATAAGTTTGCACGGCTCACATAGTTACTAATTTTTATTGCACACTAAGAAACTTGCAGCTACACCAATGAACTAACTAATAGTCCACCTGCAAAAAAAGGGTGACAAGGTCGTCTGCTGGCTGAATTCGACTAAAGGCTCCTTATTTGTCAGATCTGAAGAGATAACCATTACATCCATCATATAACCATCTGAGGAGATAGGCTGGTTTCACAGCTGTACGGGAGAACCGTACGGATCACGGGAGACGGGATCTACGCGAAGGCAAGTCCCGTACGGAACAATTCGCGTCGCAGTGAAACGATGCTCCAGCGCCTCACGTATGTCTCCGCTCCGGGAGCCCATATGGGCGACCAGCACGGGTCTCCCTACAGCTGTGAAACCAGCCTAAGCCTTGATTTGCATAAAAATTTATGAAGATCTATCCGGCTTCACACGTATTTCAAAGCATTTTCTTAAAACCTGTAATGAATCAATTGACTCGTAAATTACTGAATTACTTATTATTATGGTCTTTATGCATCATTTTAGTTCATTACGATTCGGGTCATCATCATCATCATCATTTCAGCCATAGGACGTCCACTGCTGGACATAGGCCTCCCCCATCGATCTCCAAAAGGGCCGGTTGGAAGCGGCCTGCATCCAGCGTTTCCCTGCGATTCGAGTACTTCGAGAAAAATCGTAGTAAATCTCTATAGTAACAATCGTTGCAAAAACGTGTCCAGTGAAACCATGCAAGGGTCGATGGTAAATTAGTATAGGGGGTGCGTGTCACTGCGTGCTCGACACGTGACGGCGACGTGATGGCGTGACGTTTTCGATACTCCGATACAATCGGCCGGCAAATTGACCGGCGGCGGTCGCTATGGGGTAATGATAAGGGTTGGACGAATACTCGTGAACTTGTGGTATGTTTATATGCTTTTGCTTTAGAATTTATTTCGAACGGTTTGTATGAAACAAGCATTATATAAATATTAGGTAGATAGGTAACTTAAAAGTAACAGCGGTGCGCAGCGTACCTATCTATACTTTTTTTTTAATAGTAAATAGGCTTGCGCTTGGCCGCCATCTCGCCTGATGTTAAGCGACGATGCGGTCTACATGCGGAGCACGCTTGCCTAGAAGAAACCGATTCACTCTCGACTTCAAGACACCCAGATTGTAACTGACGGGGAAAACCCATTCAGGCAGCGAATTCCACAGACTAGCAGTTCGCACAATAAATGTGGAATCAAAGCGCTTCGTACGGGTTCTCGGAATATCAACCATAAAACGATGTCGATTTTTTGATACTCATAATATATACTCATAGTAGATACAGAGCTCTTTCACACTACTTTATCTCGTAAACTATTGAATTTTTCATAGTAGTGTTTTATAATATTGACTTATTTAGCAAAGTTTACTTACTATTTTCCTCTCTTTTTTTTCGCGGACGGCATCTTGAATTTTGATACGTGAGATAGAGAATCAAAATTCAAGATGACGTCCGCGAAAAAAAAGATATCCCACTATTATAATGATTCAAATTACACCTCGCATATCGAAATCTAGTAAACCGTTTAGACTATAGGACGTGCCAAAAAAATCTCATCTATACTAATATTATAAATAGGAAAGATTTGATTGTTTGTTTGTTTGCATTGAATAGGCTCCGAAACTACTGAACCGATTCGAAAAATTCTTTCACTGTTGGGATGCTGCACTATCCCCGGTTGACATAGGCTATATATCCCGGCTTCGCCCGTGCGAAGCAGGGGTGGCCTACTAGTACATAATACACTCGAAAAACATAACCCTCCTTCTTGCGCAGTCGGGTAAAACTGATTGTTGATGAGTGTTAAGTGGATAAGTATTAAATAATTATTTTTTGTTAAATATTAGAGAATCTTAAATATGTAAGGATAACAAAAATATGTCTAACATCGTAACTATATTGTTAAGCAATTTAATTTTATATCTACAAAATCGGGCAAACAAATGTATTCAATAAAAATCACAAGTAAAATAAAAACTAACTTGAATATAAATATATCGTGACTGTTACTTATTTGTAAAGTAATCATACTAATATTATAAATGCAAAAGTGTGTTTGTTTGTTGGTATGTTTGTTCCTCTTTCACGCTGCAACGGAACAACTGATCGACCTGATATATTGCATGGGCATAGTTCAAGAGCCAGAGAGTGGCATAGGCTACTTTTCATCATCATCATCACCATTTTTCAACACTACGCGGGTGAAACCGCGGTGCGTCGCTAGTATTTAATATTTCATAACATAGTAGGTAAGCACTAGGAAATAATAAATAACAGACCACATGACAGCATCCTACAGGAACAGTTATAACGAACTGAATTTTCTGCCGTTCTTATCTGCCGACTTATACAGCACATTATTGAAAACTGGTTTAGAATTTATACGAAAACAGTCTCTATTACCGCACACGTAAAACCAGGAGCCTTATTATAGAAGTTTGATCGTGATCGAGATTGCAAGCCGTCCCGCTCACATCTATTTACTCGCACCACGTGCGTAAGTGAGATGGCACGCGATCACGATCACGACCCGAATCATCCATAATAAGGCAACAGTTTAGGTTAATAAACTACTTATCAATAAAATTAGGGATTCTGTTACGTATTGTTTTCAACACTGTTCGAAGACATTTTATAGGAGCACGTACTTTTAAAAGAAAGAGTAATGAAAGTTTAATGTTTGGTGCTAATTGAAATCATTAGGATATTTTCTCGTGAGAGTGTTCATTTTGTAGGCAAATTAACACAACGGTAATTAAGGTGTAAATAAAAAGCTCATCCATGACGACTCGAAGATCGATTTTTGCTCATTATGGTAAAGTGGTTCGCGTGGTGAAGACTAGATGGTGGTTACAGTGAAATGCTTGATTTTATACTTCAAATGCTGTATAAAATAAAACAATTCGTTTTGTGTCAATGTGTAAAAACTGGCCTAAAGGAGAAGCGGGGATCGATTTTTGAGGTACGTTCTGATAATACTACATTTTAACGTTTTTAATGAGTATTCCTGCAACATTTAAGAGTGTAACTATAAATTCTTTATTTTATTAAGGCTCCTTAATAATAGATAAAATATTCTTTAAGTTCGGTATCGTACCTGTGATGTTTTAACAACAACAAAAACATTAATTTTATGGTTCTATAACATTAATTTACATGAAAAATATTCAAAACACATTATTTAAAAACTAAGTTTTAGTTTTTATTATCACTACCTAATTATTATATACAATGCGGTTGAAACTATAGTCGGAGTAACCGGCTTAATCTTACGTGAGAAATTCCCGTGTAATATAAATAAAATTATACACAAATTAAAATAAAAATCAAATTATAAAAATCATTCAAAATACTAATCTGAAAGCCCCTCGGTGGAGGGAAAAGTGGCCAGAATGCTGGCAGCATTGCCACGTTGGATAGCAAATCTAATTTTTTTACCAAAGTAGGTGCCAGCTTTCCGGTCACATGTCGCCTCCATCAAGCGTTTGGCCAAGTCCCTATCTATATAAATCATGGGCGGCCGGCCCCACGGTCCTAAGGTCTCGACCCAAACGGCACAAACATGTACGCCCTATCTAAAAATCGACATTTGTATAATTAATTAAGTGAAAAACATATAAGCGACGGTGAACGATGACATAAAAAAGTCATCATTAATTTCTTATTTCTACATACATTATTTCATAGTTTTTTTTTTCTTACTCGTATTAAAATCATTTGACTGTAATATTTGCCAGCAATACAAGTAACGCGACTGGACCGCCACTGCTATCGTTCGTCGCGCAAAAAAACGCAACGAACATTTTGCAACTTTTTGCATCTTCGCATGCAATAAATAAAAATAATAAACGAGTCGGAGGCTATCGCTCCCGTGTGTCGTCACAGGACTCGAGTCGACCGAACCAAGTGCGAGTCGGGCTTGCGCATGAGGGGTTCCGTACCACCATAAAATACAAAAAGTAGTGAAAAAAAGACAACAACGCCCAGGCGGTCACCCATCCAAGTACCGACTGCGCCCTACGTTGCTTAACTTGGTAATGAACAGAAATTTGTCACCGACTCACACTTTGCCATTATTTACCATTTGTTGTTATACTTTAGAGCGTGTACTGCTATAATTATGCCAAATTTGACGCTTGTATTACCGATTTTACATTTGAGCAAATACAAAAATACGTTTGTTGTATGGGGTGAGGACACTGAGGACCCTCCCTTTAGTTTTTACTTTTTGACTTTATTATTTTCTCAGTTAATCCGCCGTAACATTACATATTGTGTGAAAATTTCAACTGGCTATATTAAAGTTCGAAAGATAGACGTTTAAATGTGGGACGGGCAGACAGACAGACAGACGCAGCGTATAGGCTCAGTAATAGGGTCCCATTTTTTCCCTCTGGGTACGGAACCCTAAAAAAATGTTTTACTCGTCCGATTGCATGGACATGAATCAAGCAAATGCAAATGAGAAGTTGATGCGATTCGCAATTACGAAGTTAGCGGTCACCGTTTTATTTCAGCTTTTGTCATTACCACAAAATTACAATTTTATTTTGTAGCGGTTTTTAGAGTCAAGGTTCATAGAGATACGAAAGTTTTACCTTTTAGTGTTCCGCTTCATTATCGAATAACGAGTTTACAGTAAGAAGTAGTAAGTTACGGGTGGAAATGTTCAGTGTAAACTCTATATAGCGACACTCGATTTAACGATAAACTCCTTAAAATATCGAAATTACTTGACTTTGATTGGTTTGGAGGTATGGGGGAGGTCTAGTTCAGCAGTAGACGTCATATGGCTGAAATGATGATATGAAATAAGCGTTGTTATTTGTATCAATATTATTGTTTGCTGTTTATAAATTTATTACTTTACTAGGAAATACATATTATATTAGTGAAATAAATATTGATTTTTCTTCTCTCCATTTAACAAGTCTCAATCGCGCCATAAAATGCGCAGTCCTAAGTGTCGCTATATTGATTGATTAACTCTTTATTGTTCACACCATTAAATATGATCCAAGGAACAAAAAACTCTTAAAAACCAGTGTAGCAACTGGCGGCCTTATCGCTAAAAGCGATCTGTACCAAGCAACCTTAGGATGGAAAGGATTTATAGAAGACGGGGTGTGCAATAGAGGATAGACTATATAGATTTTACACTGTATTAACTTGTGTTGGATCGTGTTGGTGTTTTCACGTAATGCAGCCGTGTCTATGGCGAGACCTTGCTCCGAGCGTAGGAACTGGTCCCGAGAACAGGTTCCTCTCAGATGCCGAACCGCCGCCGCCGTTTACGTAATTTGCGGAATTATACCTTAATGTCACTGTCAAAATTGTCACGGCCCTT
Organism: Agriopis marginaria; assembly: GCA_932305915.1. Lineage (NCBI taxonomy): Eukaryota > Metazoa > Arthropoda > Insecta > Lepidoptera > Geometridae > Agriopis > Agriopis marginaria. The sequence goes on from OW029919.1 coordinate 4,201,624, forward strand.
AGCCACCAACTTAGCTGTTCAGGTGGGCAAAATTTGAACTACGGCTTTTTCTTGGTGAATTTCTTAGGTGGCAATACCAAATTCTCCACTAGCGACGCTGACAACTGAACAGCTAAGATGGTGGGACTGTACCGTGCTGTTATTATGTTGTTGGCAACTGTAGTGATTATTTAACAGAATTGCTATTGATATAAGTAAAAAACGAAAGTACTTCCGTTCTCATAATGCACTGCTAACTAGGTAGTTAGTAAAACGTTACCTGTATTATTTATTTACTAAATAATTAATACATTTTTTCCAAAAAAAATTATAATCGACTTATAAATAACGGGATACAATCCCTAATTTTCCGCCCTTAGAGGTGGAATATTTTCTTCTTCATATGGGAGACAATTGAAATATAGCCTCATCCTCATCATCAGTGAGATGTCCACTACTGACTAGGCCTCTGCCTTAGACCTCCACACTGAACGACAGATTAGGAGATAATCGATAACCTATGGGTAAGAAAGGTTCTTGAGTGGAAACCACGAACCGCAAGACGCAGCGTTGGTAGGCCTCCCACTAGATGGACCGACGACATCGTGTCGTGACAGTCGCAGTCATCCAGTGGACACAGATGGCAGGCTGTCGTTCTGTAAGACATAGCCTATACAATAAAAAAACCGGACATGTGTGACATTCTTACCCTGAGGGTTATGTACAAACTTAATGAATATGTATGTAGATAGTTCATCCATCCCGGTAATTGAGTCTCGACGAAACGTTGAAATATTGATGAACAAACTTAACCATATAGTTGGAAAACAGGTGCTCCCCAGACAGTCTCACAGACGGACAACGTAGTGTTCCTATAAGGGTTTCTTTGTGTCTTTTGGCGCACGGAACCCTAAAAATAATAATAAAATCGATTCAGTCGTCGCAGAAAATATCGCGTTACATACACACACAAAAGTCGAATTGAGAACCACTTTTTTTAAGTCGGGTAAAAATAACAAATATACTGTCTTGTAACAAATAGTCTCAATAAAAATTGGACTTGAAACTGCTTGTATAATATAGCCAATAAAAACAAACATCAAAATGAAAGACGTTTTTAGAAATGCAATTAAACTACGCGTATAACACAATACTGTTGCGCTGGACGACAGTAAACCTGCATTGTTTTGTTATTTTGGAACGAACTCATAAATTTTAAACTAAGTGCGCGTATAAATAAGATGTTCACCCACGCAACTGAAAACTAATATGTCAAGGTTCGTTTGGAAAATGTTTATCATCTCACACCGACCGTGTTATTATCTAATTACTGAGCATCTGCAGAAACTGACAGCTAATTTATAATTTTCCAAATCATCTAGTAATATTTATTTAGATTTCTATTTGTGATTAATTAATTTTGGAAACAAATCATAGTATTTTTTTTTTAAGTTTGACTTGGGTTTATCCTCCATCTCGCCAGATATTAAGCTATGATGCGGTCTACGATGGAGCACGCTTGCCTACAAGAAACCGATTCACTCGTGATTCCATGTTATGCAGTTGAATCACAGACATTTAGTAGGCACCGCACGTTCACTTAATCACTACTGTCTTAAGTTGGATCGATGCTCCAACTAGCACGCTTTATAATTCTTTTCGTCCATTGTTATGGCAGTAGGAGACCATACATTAATAAAAAAATATAGTGCGTGGAGTCCCTCCGCGCCGAAGAAGTTATACTGCAACAAGGAACCCTAAAATTATAACTAGGCCAAAAATATCAACAATTTAAAAACATGCTTTTCTTGAGATTCGAACCTAGCTCCTTAGGCTTCTCAATCCATTAGCGACACCATTACACTACCTAGTCGCAGAGCGAAAAAAGGATACGCATTTCGCAACCATACGAGAGAGAAAAATTCCCCCGCCATGGTCAACCTTGTTGCAAGTCGCATAAGAAGTATAACTTCAAAAAACGCCAAATTGCGCCAAAGTAAACTGTAAAAACTTCAAAAGCAGTTGGCTGTGCGAATAGAGTTAAGCTAAATTGCTAAAACTACTGCTTCTTTTACTAAAATGCTTTATTGCCGTCATAATAATTATGTTTATAATAGGGTTTTCAATACTCAATATGTTTCCTCTACTAAGGTCATTAATATCAAAAAAATAACTAGCAAATTATTTTCAAACGCAGTCGTTTCTTGTTTCGTTAGTAAGTTTTAAATAATCAAGTCATAAGCTATATTGGATTATTTCAATTCACCTATATCCACAAGTACCCATCCACATGTTTTGTATCATTGACTTGCTGAGAAATTCGTCTCGAATGTCAGGGTTGCCACCCACGGTGACTTTTGTTTTCATTTTGCAGTCTCGAGGTTGTCATTTGTCACGTGTCTTGATTAATCCTACTTATTAACAGTTGCCAATGTCTAATAAGAGGGATTTTGCTTTGCTTGTAGAAAACTATATTATTATATTATAGATAGATAGATAGAAATTCTTTATTGTGTACACCAGAAATAAAAATTACAACGCGATAGAAAACACTTACGATCTTACGACTTATATTATCTTGCCTACTTTTACTTAAATTTTATCTTGTATCTTTTGAAAAGCTACAAAAGTCATGCAGCTGAAGATAAGGTACCTCCAATTTACATAACCCAAAACAAATATTAAATGGCCAAAATTCTTCTACATATCGATGGAATGCAAATGTCCGAACGTTTACTCTACGATAAATATATTTGAGATCCGGCAAAAAACGCGAGTTCGGGGAATATTTTAGGGTCCTCGTACGGATGTCTGTTTGTGATAGCTTTAGTGGCCTTGTGATAGAATAAAATATATATATAACATAATCTACACTAAGGTTAGGTAAAGGTAAAGTTTGTGATGTTTTAGAAGGTAATTTCGGGAACTACTGAGCTTATTATGAATATTTTTTCATCGATAGAAAGCTACACTATCCCTGAGTGACATAGGCTATGTTTTTTTTTCAACGCCAGTAGCATTCTTGGTACTGCTAGAATGCGAAGTAAGGATTAGAGGTAGCTTTAAAATTTCAGCCCCCTATTAATAAACGTAGAGTAGCCTCGGAATAGTTACACCGCCTTTTGTCTTTTTCGATCGAGTTCAAAATTTGAAAGAGAGAAAAAGACAAAACACAGCGTAACTATTCCAAGACTTCTCCACGTTTATTAATTAGGAGGTATGAGTCTAGGTAATAAACCGAGTTGTAACTAAACGTTCATAGTACAACGTAATTTGTAACCGACCTCAATAATTTATTTTAAGTAAGCAGCGGAAAAAACAATCATAAAACAAAAGTTTCATGTAAATAGGTAAATAGGAGAAAATGTAATCTGGAAGTAATCCTACAGTCACATTAAATATTATTATCGCATTCAAGGCAACTAGTTCAGCCTCGATTTATTATACCACATCGTTGACGATGATTTAGCAGAAAAACCTCGTGTTTTCTCTAAACATCCAGGTTTTTAGGACCGACCGCGGTTGTGGTAACGACACCATTTCAAACTCTTAGTATCATTGCCACTTTAATGATATTTTCTACGGAGTATCACTGCTTAGTGTAAAGCTTGGTGTAGTTCCTTAAGATGCGGCCAACATTGCGCAAACTAATATTAAATTCTTCGACCAAAATAAAATGAATAGACGGGCCCAAAAGAAGCGAATTTATGAAGATTACAAAATGAGCGCTGGCGCACACTTCGTTTCAGTCGGTCTCTAGCCGTAGGAAGTGCAACACAAGAATAACGATGATAACGAAACATCTGACAAAATTATGCCTCTGTGTGCTTTCCCGAAGTGTAAAAACACAACAAATAACCGCTATCTATTTTTTGTAATAAATGTACTGTAAATGGTTATAATTAAGTGTTGAAGTATGTATATGTCCGACGGTTTTGACTTGTTTTTATTAAGCAAGTTCAATGGTTATGGCCTGTCTATTCATTTTATTTTGGTCGAAGATTGGTGTTTGGTGGTGATTTTGGAAATCACACATATAAAAATTAACGAAACTTAAACTATTTTCCCACAAACTGTCAATTGAATCAGGAAGTGAACCAATGTTTGTTTTCCCCCACGTGTTTACAGCGTCTAGACCAGACGGGCAGCATTTTATTTGTCGTAGACACATTGTCTTCAGAAACTACAGGAAATTTATGTTACAATCTGAGTTTCCTGTAATAACGTCGCTTTTGTAATAAACGTTGGGGCAACAAGCCTATCATAATATCCGTTTTTTAATCGGATCTTTTAGTTCTCGAGAGAAACAGGCGGGTTGTCAATATTATGTGGCGATTCTCCAAAGAAAGATTTTTGCTCTGAATCTAAGTGCATTTGAAAATCTAATCGATATACATTACTACAACATTTTATTTATGTTACACGGGAATTACTCACGTAAGATTAAGCCGGTTACTCCGACTATAGTTTCAACCTTAATCTTACGTGAGTAATTCCCGTGTAACATAAATAAAATGTGTGAAAACCACGTCAGTTTCAATAATAAAATATTACTACAACACTTTATTGACACTATAGAAAGAACATTACAAGGAGAATGCAAGGCGGTCTTATCGCTAAACGTTATATCTTTCAGACAACTTTTGCATAAGTAGATATTCCTTATGTAGTATGAACGGTGATGTAATACGTTTAATATAGTATAGATATAGTTATCTAAATAGATATACTTATAATTATCATCATCAGCCAGAAGACGTCCAATGCTGAACATAAGCCTCCTTAGACCTCCACACTAAACGACAGCCTGCCATCTACATAAAATATTTATGTATGTATATGCTAAAAATATAAAGACACGAGAGTCAGTAAGATGGTTGGTAGAGTATACTAATATGTAAGTACAGTTGATACAAATGAATACAATTGGTGTTAAGTAATATTCAAGTATGCATTTATGCATTAATTTATGTGTATAATTTTCATTCAACCTCAAACCGTGTTTCCGCTATGCCGCCGTCCATTCAATACTACGAGAATGTCCGCGATTTCTACCATTTGCGGTTTTCTTAGCCTACATCATGAGGGTTGTCACTAACAATTAATAAATTAACTACGATACATATTATGATAGATTAATAATACCGCCGCTGTCTTGGTTCGGAAACCGAATTTATTTTGGCACAGAGCTTCTTCTTTTTATAATATACCTAATATAAAAGGCGGTGTGTTTATGTATGAATGTATAAAGGACTCCAAAACACCGATTGTAACGGGACCTTTACTGGCAGATAGCTGAGAATATAAGGAGTTATCCACGCAGAAGAAACTGCGATGCGCAGTAAGTTTTTTAAATAATTTCACTAGAAAAATATCTATTTGGGCATTTTAATTTCCAATATTATAAATAAAAACAAATACTTTTTTACACATGCAGTTGGCAACCCTGGCAAGTATAGGGCGGTTACACAACGGACGGTTAGCGTGGTTTACTCCCCGATTATCACGGCCCAATTGACGTGTGTCGTAAGCCTTATTATGCCGTATGGTATGGCCCTAATAATGATGATACAATGCTTTCATTATTGCGATTGGTAATTCATAATTAAATCATTTATAATATATATAAAAGAAAAAATTGCATAATAATACCAATTTCTGTGCAAATACAAAATTAGGGTTTAAAAAAACGGTACCAAAAACGAAAACACGTCTACGTAGCATTGAATTCAAAAATACCGTGAAAACGTCCACTTCTAAAGTAATTAGCAACCGAAAGCCCTGTTACTAGTAAAATTAGCTCTTCAAATAAAAAAGATCTGATTAATCAAATAGCTAAGGTCAAAGGTATCGAAAGGTAGGACGACGACCTAGCTAATCTCATTTTCTGCAAAACGCCTCCTAAATAGCTTTTCATATTGATGAGCCCCAGTAAGTGAAATCTGAAAAAGTTGCGTGATCATCCTCGATTCAAAGAGACCTTTGAAATGTGAGGTCTAACTTTTGCCGAGAGTTCGTTGTCCCAAAGATATACACAGAGCTATGAAAATCACTTTACTTGGGTAAATATTTATGAGGCTGTACAAAGGATGTACATAAATGCTGAAGAATCTACAAAGTTTACGACTTCGGCTAGTAAGCGTTTGTTTTGTTAGAACAAATTGTTTCACGTAACAAAACAGATTTTATGAGGAATAAGTTAGGTACATAGGCTGAGGCTATGTATAACTTCTATAAAATTAAATAGGACCTGTAGAATATAGATACTAAAGGCGTTAATGCTGACGGTAGTATTAATTAATCAAAAGTTAAAACTTTAAACTTATTATTAAAAGCCAATGTACTAATTTGGCTTCCTAGATTGTAATGTTGCGAAATCCGCAATCAAAATCGTGATGTTAACATCGTGCCAAAAACGCAAAACAATATAAATGAACAGCACGAAAAACAATTGACGCTCGTCAAGATATTCCCACCGCATGCCTTGAACGGGTTGAACCTATCAATAGCTTCATAAAACAGTAAAGGAAAGGTTGAACCGGCCTCGAGCAGAGCCTGCTAAGGTCACATGTCTATGCCTTCTATAGGCGAGAGATGACAGCTCAGATAAAACCTGCCGATATGACAGGAAAGACTGACACGCCATGCACCCGCTCAAGCCCTCGAGACCTCGACAGTTCTCATCTTATTGTTTGGGTATTGAGGTAACTGTCTCGCTTGATATATGGGATGGATCAGTTTTTGCGACGTCAAAGCGAAACAAGGCAGTCGTAACTTTAGATGTTACTTGTATTTCGAGTAATGACCCTAGTTACATTCTTCAACCTTTTAAGTTATCGACTTCCGACACTATGATACTATAAAAACTTATCGCTAAAGAATGTTAAAGTATGAATACTTGAATGTTTGTAGTTGTGATTCACTGATGATTCAAGAACCCTCCGCTACTTCCACTCCAATTGAATTCAAGACCATCGCTACATTTTTTGTTGGCCAGCAATCAACGTCAACAATGCGTCCAAACTGCGACGCGTTCCCGAACATAGCGCTAACTTGCGCGCGCGCACCTCTTTTATTAATTACCGTGTCCAATTCAGTAGAGGATATGACGCCATGGTGTCGGCGTCCGCGCGTGACCCACCTGCCAATCGATCCTGCCGCGCAATCGGTATTCATCCTTGAACGATTTGAGCCGCAAACTTATTGTTGCTCCTGCATCGATGATCGCACGCGCCACGCGTTATTATCATTGCGATGGAGCCTCAAAACTTCAAACTGATCTAATGAATATTTGAAACAGGCCACAGGAACTGGCCGTTTAACCAAATTGCCCCCAATTTGCCTCTTTTTGACGGAATTGTTTTGCAAACCGCTTTTAGCCTGTTTGTGTGATTTGGCACGAAATATCAAAGACATCGCTCGAGGCATCCAAAACTATTACATCTCCTGTTATAACGATTCGATAACGCTATCTCATTCGAGCATCGCACCAATAGATCCATGTTTGTGTACTCGTATACTTACGAAACTGCAGACGATATTATTAGTTTCATAACTTCGCTTAACCATAGTTTATATTCGTCGCATCGTTTTTGGAACACGTTAAAGTACCGCTCCGCAAATCAATTAGACTGTTCAGGCAATGCTCACTCCACCAGTCACTTCAGAATGTAGGTTTACAACGTAACACGATAAACATCAAGATAGTTTCTCGCGACAGCGTTCTCAGTGCTATCATTATTCTTCTTCTCTCAGTGCCTCTCCATTAATGAAGGTCGGCAGTCAGCTTCTTAAATTTTTCCTTGTCCAGCGCAAGTCATTATACACGCTTGTAAAGATTAGTACCACAAGTTCTCTGCAACTGTACATACGCACTAGCGATACGGAAAAAATCTGTTAAGTGACACCTTCGGGCCCCTTTCGCATTTAAATATGAGGCACTTGATGATTTACGAGAATCCAGTAAACAAAAGTTGGGCAAATTGCTTTCCGAAGAGGCTAATGGGTTTTGAATACTTGCGAAACTGCCGCTGAGTTTGTTTATCTCATTTGGTGGTCATTGGCTGTCTCGTTGTCTTGTGATCACGCTAAAGTGGAAGTATTTGTTTCGGACAAGTGCCAGAATGCTCGCAGGTATAATGAATGAACGAATATTTTTTTGTAAGCAATGTACTACACGTGTGTCGAATCTTTAATATCTACTAATACAGTTACGTTACTTATATATATGGAAACTCGTGCTTATTGACACAACTTCGTCAGCGAACGCATTTTTCACAGCAAGCGCTTTAGTCTATTTAATTCTAAAGAATTATAGATATTTATATTGGTTGGTAAGTATAGCTTTGGTTTAGGTCGGTCACTGTTACAATGGTGAAATTCTTACATAATAACTCATTGGTATTATTGTGTTCGGGTAGTGCAGACACGCGAACCGTCGTTTGCGGTCTATGATTCACATAACAACAGTATAGATCGGCAGCGATGGTGTACGTGGATTGCCACACGGTGGCTACACAAATTTAAAATCTGTTTCGCAAGCGGCGCCCGCGACGACCCTCGTAAACAAAACGTCCGTCAACCAGCCACAACGCATTATATACCTACATTTTATTGCAACTCCTTGGCATACGACAGCGGTTTCCTAACAGCTATGTGTTAGGAAACCGCTGTCGTATTCCAGAGATCTCGAAAATATCAAAGTTTATGGCGAGTTATGTGAATGCCATTGACCCAATACTCGCTTTGATATCTCGAATTAAATAATTGATTTAAAGCGCTCATCAGGGAACTAGAAGGCTTCCAGTGGAGCGAGGACACACATAAATTTATTCTAGCTAGATTTTGTATCTTCAATTAAATTTTGTTTATATTTACTTGTGTACTCGAATATAAGATTCTGTTTTAGTTATCTTCACATACAATCTGATGTTAATGCACTTTCGATCCATTAAAGTGAAAATTGTGTCAAGCAATCTCGGGGCTTGAGCTTTTCAATGCATTTTCACATGATTATCATGTATCTTTTTACGATCTTGACCACGCTCAACTTGAGTGAAATATCGCAGCAACACTTGTTTGAATCTGTCAAGTTATCTGATTTACGTGTTCCGAAGTATCAGGCCATTCAGATCGGCATCAGTGCTTTATTTATATTGTATTAGCGTCTGTCTGTCTGCGCGTTCTGGCAACGTGAGCACATGTGGCTGGTTCTAGGAACGAATGCCGGACTCTCGCTCGACTACGCAAGCCCATTATAAACTATTAGACATGTTTAAGCACCGTTTAACTCGCAAAATTACTGGTTTTTGTCTTTATTATGTGGCATTATGGGAGCATTCTTAATGAGCCATTGACATGGAACATCTTGATTAGAACAGTCACCATCTGCTTTATTACATCAGTGTTTATTTTTTATGTTATCCAACAACAACAAGTAATATAATATGTAAGTAATCAAATAACATAAATTTTTTATCTTGTCGTTCCGCTTTCTAAGAAAGTCATTTGTCTATTGGTAGCATTTGATTGTTTATTGTTTTGGCTTAGTTAAGTAGCTTTTTCTATGATATTATATGGTTGTCATATTATGACTACTATTCGAATACTAAATAAGTTCTCGCATTCTTTTAATAACTTCTCTTGCCGATACGTCTTTCAGTTAATAATTTATGTTTGTATTAGCATTACTTTAGTAGCTTCTTTTGGCAACGCTTCTTTCACATTAAAATCTTTCTTTTTCAAACTCTTATGTTACGTTATGAATAGCTCTACCATCAGGTCTATGGCTCTCGCGTGCTGCCTTGCAAATTACAGGCCTACATACTTACACACCATTAAGTTCACGCACATATACATATAATTATTTCTTCACAGTTACTTTACGGTTGACTACGTACGTAAATAATAGGATGTAGAAACGTATAGGCCTAGATCATTTAGCAATGTACTGGAATTGAAACATTCAGAACTTGTTTAGTTTATTTTAATAACATTTAAGTATTGGTCGTCTTTTTTAAATGACTAAATCTGCGTGACTTTCTCTTCTAGAACTAATCATATTTATATTTACTAATATTATGTAAAGTGTATTTGTTCCTCATTCACGCAAAAACAGAGCAACGATTTATCGTGATTTTTTGCATAGAGATAGTTAGAGGGCGGAGACCCCGTAAGAAGTGCTTTGATTCTACTTTTATTTTGCGAACTGCTAGTCTGTGAAATGCACTGCCTGAATATATTCCCCAATAATTACAATCTGGGTGTCTTCACCCAGTAGTGTATCTTCGAGTGAATCAATTTATTTTATGCAAGCATTGCTTAACATCAGGTGAGTTGGCGTTGGTAGTCAAGCATATTATTTTATTAAATCTTTTTATCCCGGAAAATTTACGATTCATGAGGAAATGTTCATGTAGATGAAACCGCGCGACTCAGATAATTGTAGCATACTGCGCAATAAGTACTGCACTGCGTTTCACTTTATCTTTCCTCTCATTAGCTTCACTTAGGAACTGTTCTCATAATCATTAGTTATGCAAAATACCTAGTTTAAATATAGTTACTATCTATTGATCTGCTATCTATCCTTTCCGTGTTAAAATTGTCTTCTATCGATCGTCCCACGAGTCGATGACTGATAAACACTTTGCCTCATGTTACGTTACGAGTATGTTTCCAAACAACACCGAAGCACTTGATCAGCTCATATGCAGTAATTGCACAAGCAGTGCACAAATAAGGCAACGCATACGCCACATGGCCTGTTCCAACTCAGACCGAGTGTCTGCCTTCTGCGAAACGTGAGCGAGCGTTTGTAATTATTGGAAGATATCGACTTTTAACAAGCTTTTTATTAGCTTGTTGAATGTTATACTGCTAATTTCGCGGTTTAGGTGGATTCCTACTCGTGCGGTTGATTTTATTTGTATATGTTTACCGGAAGTAGTCGGAAAAGCATGAATTTACATAAACAGTAGGTATTTTCGAGCAGTTAAAAACTTTTCACACGTTTCGTTTAACTGATTTAGTCATTTATTTGTACAAGTAATGGTTCGTTTTGTCTTCGTTCCTTTGTTTTGATATCAAAGTTTAATTGAGTGCCTATAACTACACACTGATTTATGCCGAAGTACATATCTTTTAACGCCCTTATTTCATTCACTCAGCAGCAATATAAAACAAATTGCCTAGCATCTCAGTGTTTACTGTCAATCTGACAATCGCATGTCTATGAGCTGCGCGCGCGCACGTTGCTTGCGCATTGCGTCCGCTGCACTGCCGGGTTAATGAACCTTGCACTACTGTGTAGGATGGAAATTAAATTGTAGCCTAGGAATTAGCATTAACGAGGATGTTGGAGTGAGCTTTCGAAGACTACCTAATCTATACTTGCAGGCTACTTGTGCTTCTAATTATAACCTAGCCGTGTCTTGATTGATAAACGACCGTTTTATTCCGCTAAATGCGGAATGGTCACGTCATATTTTTACAAAATGTTGGTACAATATAATACAACAACACTTTTTAGTTTGGTAGTGAGAGTGTAGAGGCATAAACCATCATCGATCAGTACTTATATTTAGAATTTATAGATTAGGATTTCAGAAGAGACCTAGCTGATATTCAGATTCATTTATTGTATTCAAAATAGAATACTGCAATAACGAGTTCGATATTTTATGATTACACGATATGACTCTGTTGTCTCTAAATACCCTTTGTCTATATTTAGTATTACTACGTCAATTTGTGTTCGACAACTGATCTGGATTAGCGTCAGAGGTGATTGTTATTTGTTGCCAATTCTGCTCTTCCTTCCTAAAGGTAGATGATCTCAGATACATTCGCAAGAACATTTCCTCACCTATTCTCATATGTGCTGTTCCTGCCCTTCCATGCATTGCTATGGAATCCCCGACAGATGGTCTCGTTTTATTAGAATATATAACGTCTGTCGTTATCATTTTATCACTCTCAAAGCGTATATTTATCATTAGGAATATCACCATATTAACCTGGTGCTGGATGATACAATGCAATACATCGGCACTTTAGAGTATGTGTGCACTCTAAGCAGCTATGATCGTAATAACCTTTTCACCTCATAATTTATTGTTCACAGTCGATAAAATATAATCTCCACTATTTTTATTAAAATTGTCCAAGAAAGAGGGTAATGTTTTTCGGACATAACTACATATATACGTACGTATATATTATTGTTTATTTTACCTCCTATAGCCTAAATAGTTTAACCGATTTTAATTTGCGAGGTGTCGTTAGATTCGTCTTCATGCCCAGAGTCTTAGGCTACATTTTGCAGTCGGGTATTTTCTTTTAATAGTCTACTTATTAGTACGCTGTTAAAACATTTATTTTTGTGTAAGTGTGAACTCTCGATCAGCTTATGTTTATTTGTAAGATTGCTAACAGAGCCAGGTTTCTCAAGACAATCGCGCCCACAACCATCCAGGTCTTTCCGCTCGAGTGCAGCTACTGAATAGACGAGTGGGCACCCGGACATGTGCCAATACTGCCAATTGCGGCTTTCTAACTCTCTGTTTAATGCCATCAGGGCGTTCCGTGATTCATGGCCGGATCGCATTACGGTGATTGAGTAACAGACGTTTGAAAATAAAAGTGACTTCAGTCATCGACCACCCCGAGACAGATTCGGTTTCGGTGATCTGTAATTTGTGATTCTACAAATCGCTTCTGATTGATCCATTCAATCATCGAAATGTCGAATTGAGCCGCAGACATAACAAGACAGTGCGGTTTCTTGCATAACTGTTGTTTCTACATTTCGAGTCGGACGATTATACTTTATCCGATTGCTTTCGTTTACCTTTGTTATGTCTGTGGCGGATGATTTTAGGGACCGATCCGAACTCAGAATAGTTAAGGAAAACAAATACCTAGACTTTAATGTACCGTGTGCAAATTAACATTCCAGAACAACAGGAAAAGACTGAATCTTCAGTTATTTACCAAATGCACAAAATTAATAAATATTAAACTCAGTTTCACGTCAGGTTTGTTTATTAACACGCTCATTCACCTTGGATGACGTTTGTTTATGAGTTTTTTTTTTCCTTCAAATTATTAATTCTAGGGTTTACGCTATTCCGCCGAATAAGTGCTATACGTAGTTCTTTTATGGATTTTTTAGTGCTTAAGAATACTGATCTTTACCTAGGTTTATGTATGACTAGCTGCGCTCCGCTGTTTCACCCGCGTAGTGATGAAAAATGGTGATGGTGATGATGATGATGAAAAGTAGCCTATGTCACTCTCCGCCTCTTGAACTATGCCGATGCAAAAAATCAGGTCAATCCGTTGTTCCGTTGCAGCGTGAAAGAGGGACAAACAAACCAACAAACAAACACACTTTCGCATTTATAATATTAGTATGATGGCAGAGCGATGAAGACATTTTGAAATGACTCATAAGTTAAGTATCCTATTTTTGTGTGTAATTTTTTTTTACGCACATCTCGCAATAATTTTGTGGCCACCAAATATGGATATTTCTTCAAGATCCGTACAATTTTCCGGGATAAAAAGTATCGTATGACACGATCCAGCCATCTAACTATTTCAAAAATCACTTCGATCTGCGTTTCCCTGTGTTGACCAATAGACAAACTAACAAACACAGATTACATTCATATTAGTATCATAACAAAAATCGCATAAGCTTTGTTCTTTAGAAATTGTATAACCAGCCCATTCTCTGAATTCTCTAACGCCGACATGCACTACTAATAAAGCTGTCTATACATCAGACAGCACCCATTAAGCCACTGTTACAATGAAGTCATCAGAAACAGAAGAGGCGTGCTTTCCGCGCGATCAGTCGCCGCCGATGCGTGCTCTCACTGGACCACTGGCTTTCCAGGTCGGGACAGTACCATCATAAATTACATATGAGCTTTAGAACTTTATTACAATGGCAATAACGTTGAAAATAGCCTTGTCATTATCGTGAAGTAACTAATGGTCCAAACACACTCAAAATCTGTAAAGAAACGAATGTAGGTAATCTAAATACTGAACTAATGGAGAAAAAAAATACGTATACCTGTTTAATCCGATTTCGTCTTTCTATTATTATCTCATGTTTGTTTGAACTATTATACAATTCTGTGTTTCTGTTACAACCCAAATACGCAACGATGATCTAGCTATCGGTGGTCTATTTTTTATAATTACGGTCGTTTAACAATTTTATTCAGAAATTAACACATACTTTTTAGGGCGCTTTGATATTTTGCCGCTATCGCAAACGTTCTAGTGAACTTTCAACTAACAGAACGATAGGTACGACTAGTTCTCAACAGAACACGTTTGAATTCTTTGAATTGAAATCATTATTCCGCGACTCTTATTTTAAAAGCTCTGTATCAAAAATAACATAATCTAGATTCATTCATACAACCTCGTTTTATTCTATGAATGAAATACTCAGTTGCACTAGCGCAAGCAGCACAGCTTCCTAGGCTAGGGTTGCCAAAACGCGAATCCATATTTCCCCATTCACATCCCAATCCCAAGTAATCTGCTCTACTTTCCAACAATAACTGTATAAATAGAATAAAATAGGTTATAAAACACTGGTGTATGGACAAACTGACCCAAATGCGTGCGTGACGTCCGTACCTGACGTAACTGTATGTAACGCAGATCTCACAAGATCCAGGATGAGCTCATTGACTGTTTGGACTGATCCAGTTTCGTAAATTACACTCTGATTACTGTTTTTCTCGTTAATGCATTTAGTGTAATCAAAATAGTGGAATATGCGATGCTCTATGTCCCAAAAGATGAAAAGGATATCTAATTTGGTGAATTTTAATTGTGATAAATTTCATCTATCCGAATTTGCAAAGCTCAGGCATAGACAGACTCAACATCAAAGGCGAAGCCAATTATATTCGAATGAAACAGAATAATTGAAGCAAGTCACGGACATTAAAATTTTATACAAAAAAGTTGGTAAGCAAAACTGATTGTAAATTTAGAAATGGTATCTTTGCTACCTAGAAGATAATCGGCAATCGAGGATATCAGCAAGGACTCAGGCGCAGCCGCGGTCTGACAACTAGTTAACGAGTAAATTGCCGGATACCCATTTGGCTATTAGTATGGCTGTTAGTATGAAAATCACAGGATGTCAAGTGGAAAGTTAAAATAACGCACACAACCATGAAAGTTGTTTAGATTTTATTTCCAAGTTTCTCACGCATTTAAAAGGAATATTTTTTGTTTTAGCACTTAATCTGATGATTCATTATTATTTATTATCACAGACAAACCACAGTAAAATAGTACTACTATGACGCACCCAAATAACTATGACTATGTACCTGGCTGATTAGTTGTAGTAATGTACGCATCGTTTGTAGGTTGAGTAGAGCTCATCTTATTCTATGGAGTTATCTAACCGTGCAGTGCAATCCTATGGCCTTGTTCCTTTTTCTGTGAATGGTTCACTATAGATGTTGTACTCGTTCAATTACGTACCTAAAATATTACCTAAGCTGCAAATGAAAGAAATCTAGCAACTTAAATTGCTGACAGCATGTGCCTGGCATCTGGCTCAAATCAACTGCCATTTTTCAGTTTATGTAAGCGATTAATTGCTAAATATCTGATATCTACAACGAAATAGCCCTCTTAAAAGTCAAGTACCGTCTGGCACTCAGCGTTATGCAAGGCTGACTCATTGCCGAATATGAAGGCTCTACTTGTAGGCACTTCTTTGCACCTTCCGACGTTGACTCACTGTAAGCTTCATTGTTTATCGGCCAGTTAGTCACGATAACCAGTTACGATCCGCAAAGAGTTAGCCCAAACGATTAGAGACTTTACCGTAAGAGTTACGTAAAATAGAAATGCAAATATTACGGAAACACACTCGAGGTTTATTGGCAGAAAGCGACGTCGTCGGGTCGGGTATAGCACTAAACTTATTGGTGTAAGAATGGAGCGATTCGATTCGCAATCACTCATCCAGTCATCTGCCGCCAGGGTTCGCTTCGCCAAGAAATATTTACCAAATGGCAAATTGTATTTTCTATTGCGTCAATGATTGATGGTGTTTTTCTGTGACCCAAATTGATTACGGAATACATGGCACAACATAACAAGGTACTGAACCAAATGATACCACTTGACTCGATCTCAATTACTTTTTTAAATCGACTGGCTCTAGTGTTGAAAGAAAATGCGAAAATTGATTGTAACGGGGTCAATGACAAGATGGTGACAAAAACGGAAGAGGTGTCTCTCGTGACAAGCAAACTTTATATATAAACTCGTCGAGTGAAACACGGTATCCTGAGGATATATGAATCGCGGAAAAGCTGCTGAATTCTCAAAACAGGTTAGACGAGAGAAGAACTTTATCTCGACGTTGTGGATAATATAGTAAGAGTTAGGGTCATTGACAGCCCTGTAAAGTTAGATACTTCAGAGAAGGAAAAGTATGACAAATCGCGATTAGTGCGTCTGCGCATCGGTCGGAGCTAGCGAGTGGCAACAGCGGTCCGGGCGCCGTCTTACGACTCGACAAAATTATAAATCACTTTATCAATTGATCTACCCGGATGTTGGGGTAAAATGACAGAGATGCATCGTAGGAAGTGCACAATACAGCCGTAAACAACCTTGCTGATTTTTTTTATATAAACATTATTAATCTGGATACAATATCTTCTTACTTGAGCTAAAAGTCATAAAATTACAGAGAACTTACGAGTAAGTAGGTTACTGAATCACTAGGGACGGAAAGCGTTTAAAAAAGTCGGTTTGGAACAGCAGAGGACACAGCTCATTATTTTGAATAGTATAAATATTAATGATCCTCATTATAATGATCCCAATTAGTTATCCTCGCTTTCCAAGTAGAAGAAAGCTGAAATCGAACCGTGTCAAAGACTTGTTATTTATTATTTTCAATAAATTTTAAAGTAAAAGTACGTACTATTGTTACGGGCGAGTCGTCCGGAAAAAGTCATCAATTTCCGAAGCGTGAAAACGACAATTTGGCAGACGCCACGGAGTCTGCGCGGGAGCACTTTCTCTGCGCAGACGCAGCTTCGCGCCATAGTCCTTCAGACGCGCGCGCGCCACCCGCCCGTCCGTGCACGCTTCCGCTACATTTTATTAACTCGTGTTTAGTTAGCTCCGTGGATCGGGGAGCTTACGGATCGGACCGATTGATTTATCGACACTTTCGAATCGGAGCACTCGAGATCGATTCGCGTCATTCAGCTCTGTGGATATTTCGGAAGTTTACGGTTGAAGTTTGGGGCGATGCCCTCGTGGATTCACGTGTATTTACTGGAACGATAAATCCAGATATTCATTGTATCGAGTGATCTGTGCATTGTGCGAGTCCGCATGCCGCTGCCAACATGTGACAATGACCACCGCTACACACCTGTGACGCGCGTGGATTTCAGCCAAATCATGACTCTGTGGTACACCAACATATTGGTGAGCGTTACAATAGTTTATTTTCTCATTACAGATCATTTTCAAAAAATATTGTCTGTCCTCTGTTGAGAACGTTACAGACGTTATTTCAGTCGTCAGCGTAAGTTTACATTTGCGATCAGCTCATGTCAATTCTTATAACCAATGCCAACATTATTTTCATACTAACGAGCGTCACAACCTCAACATTAACAATTCCACTCCAAAAAGAATTCAATAAGCTCATCCGACTAAAGGTTCATTTCCTTATGAATTCCATTTGAACTGTAACATAAAAACATTGCTAGGAAATATTAATATGAGAAGCGAATATAACTTCTTTCTCCACTTAGAGTTAAATCGCTTTAAAGCACCAAATCCATCGCAATCCCATGTCCCAATCAATGGTCGAGCCAATGTGCAATGCTATTGTATGTTATTATAATCTATAACTTTTAACAGAATCTAAATTCGCAAATATCTAAGCAGACAGGTACCTACAACAGGGTCCAATAAATCTTCACCTACGCTGTTATTCGCTATTGAGGCCAATGTCAGAAAGTCGTTAACATAAAAACTTAATTTCTCCAGCTCTGCTCGGCGCTACGCCTAGCTATTATGTTTATTGGAAGGTTAGGCAATTGACCTACAAGTAATATGTTATTACTGGCCATATCGACAGAAGTGCCGCCGGGCTTTTTTCGGACCCATTTCGAATTTCGTTTGCTTTCTACACTTTCAAGCGGTCTAATCAATTTCCTCATTACGAGGGTTCCGAGCTCGCTAATTGTGTGCGAGCTCAATTAGAGGCATATTGTGTGAGGTGTTACGTCACTGTGCCACTTCTGACGAGATGCTGACCCTCTAATTACGTCTGATGTGAATAGGTTACGACCGAGTGTCCAGTGTCGACGCCCGTTTTCGTACGGATTGCGCACGCGGAAACCGCATGTGGGTCGACAACAATAATTGTCGATTCTTATCGATGCAATTTCGAGGCTATTGAAAGCATGACCGTTTTCAAGCTTAAATCAAAATCCGCGGCTTCAGATGGTATCACATCACGAAACTCTACTACTTAACGCATTCACGTCGTCATAATTTTTTTGAGAATGTGTTTTTGGTATTTCTTTGAAAGGCCAAAAAGTTCAATGTCGTGCCGAAACCTAGCGAAACATAAAATTAAGCCACTATTATAATCTTCTACATCTCAGGGGCAATTACTGAGATAAGTTAATAAATCAACTCAGAATAGAAATAGGTATATTTATATTTTCTACACCATAATTGCATGTTTTCTAAAATTGAATACATGGAAAAGCGAGTAATTTCCTCCGGCAGAGACCGTGAAGTGACATCGTGTCGATAGCACACGCAGAGTAGGAAGAACCGAGCGTTTTACCACTTTCGATTTCCTACGCGTAACCACATAGAGTCTCTTAGTTACCAAGATCTCCGCTCCGACGCCGCCGCCGGCGACAAGAGCCACTTACAGATCCCATTTGTAGCTATTCATCTGAATAACAGTAACATTGCAATGACCTACATACTTTTGTTTATATTCTTTTATGTACAGACGGATCTATTGACAAAAGCTCGACACTGGAAGTAGGCTGATCAATGTCTTTTGGAGACACGTAAACCTACATAGAAATGACGATGGTTATCGAAGCGTTATTGTTTAAAGTTCCGTAAATATTCTGGATGTGATCTCGCGACAGTAATGTAAACAGTTGCGACCGCGGAAGCTAATGAGCTTCGATACCAGATTCTTCATAAAATTCTATAAATACGCGTACGTGAACAATAGCGTAGTAAACGTCGAGCGAATCGCGGCGGACGTTTTAAAAGAGCTTTGAGCTTTTTCTCGGTCAGTCCGCTATCTTGCTGAACGGTCTCTCTTTTGATTAATGCTATCATTTAAGATAATGAAGATAGAAACTTGAATCGCATACATTAAGCAACAGTTTTATACCCACGTAGACTAAGCACTAAAGGCTGTTCTGTATAACACCTACAATTAGGGGTGAAAGCTAACTACGACGCTTTTTATTTGGGTTCCGTGATCTGTGACGCTGGGAAGGCACGATTTGTCTGCAACTCGTTCGAAGATGGAGGATTATTCCATTAATTTCGTGAATGCAATTCGTATTTGCTAATCTTAAATTGGTGATTTTCATGCGTCGTGATTTTGACGCCCACTAATATATACAATGATTATAGTAGGTAGGTACATGTAGTGATTCTTTTGTGAATCACAATATTGGCACAAAATACTGCTTCCGAAAGGACATCTTAAAATAAAACGAAAAAATCACGAACTTTCAATAGGAAGAAAGGTTGCATAATATTCAAAGGCAATTAAAACATCGCTTAAGTTTGCGAGTTCATGGCCAATTACGGAAATTTCTAAAACTTCAATTCCCGAAGTCGTCCCGAAGAATTTATTTTTCTAAAGTTTTGCTTCATTTGTTACAGAGTCCCGGTGCAGTGAGCGGGTCTGGCACAGAGGCCCAGCCAGGGTCCAGAGATGCCTTGGACGTCCGCTACTCTTTGGCTGCCCTAGCAGACGACTACACCAAGCGGAAACACGTGGTCAGAGTCACTACAGCGGCCGGTGCAGAGTTATTGCTACAGGTATGAATTCGAAACAAATATGCCACTATTTTAGAAAAGGACCCCTTGTATCGATTGTATCGAAGATTTATGATCAATCTGCCAACATTGTTGGATCCGACAGAAATGATTTTGTTTGTAAGACATAAAAATAAACCCAAACTTAGGATAATTCTTAGGTTAAGATAATTGATTATACCATCAAATAATCTATTTAATAGACTAGGGTTTGGTCAAAGTAGAGCTATAGATCTGATAGAGTAGAGGTTAAGTCTATTAGATCAGTTGGTCTCACAGAAAATATATATATATTAGTACCTTAGAATAACTACTCAGAGAAGGTTTCCAAACAACGCATTCTCAAAACGTAAGCTACAAATTCGCTTTGTAGCTTACGTTTCGATTGGTATTTTAAACGATTTAAGCAAGAAAATTAATGGATTACCTGTGGAATGTCACACCATAACTCTTATGCTGCTTTTCTGATTTGTTGTGGTACGATTTCACCGCGCAAATTGTCATAGAAAAATTTAAAATATTTTTTGGAGCCATATGTGACGCCATTTTAATGGCTTAAATTTTGCGAATGTACTTGGTTTCTTTGTGTGGTTATTCTAAGATTAGTACCTACTGCTGGCAATTTTGTAAGAAATTTGTTGTAGCTAGTTGCACCCATAGAAACGAAACGTCAGTCTTTCGAAATCAGTTAGCAACTGTAATGCGGAGTTCGACGTGTTGATCTAAATAAGAATGTTCAATCAAGGTTCACTCATAATGCCTGGTAACAGATTTTCCTTCTCATTTCCGTTCTATTTACTTCTCTTTTCTGTGGTTAGTCCCGACCAAACAAAGTAACCACTTATTGAAGTCTAAGATTAGTAAAAAAATCAGTTGAAATCCTTAACAAGTCACTTTTTTTTTTTAAACTGTTTGAAATTTGAATTTCCCACCATTTGTGAAACGAACCACCTTAATAATAGGCTTGCGTTTGAGCGCCTGATGTAAAGCGATGATGCGATATACTGTGGAGCACGCTTGCCTAGACGAAACCGATTTACTCAATCCGATTCGATACGTAATAAATAAAGCACGGTCAACAAGGTTCACCAGCATACTAATGTGTTTTTCTCACCAGGCGGAAGGTCCAGCAGATGCTCAGCGATGGCTGGCTGCGCTGAGACGACATTCAGCTGAGCCGCCGCCCGCGGAGCCCGAGTCCGCCGCGCCAGCGTCCGCCCCGCCCACCACCACTGCTCCCCCTGACTGCCCCTCGCCGCTGCCACCACAGCGCAGCAAAAAGATTGGCAGGAACAGGTCGCCCACTGGTATGTGCTTTTTTCACATCTAATCTAAGAGCTGATCTTGTTTCCAGTTTCTTCTGCTTTATATCTGAGCGTCCAGGTCTTGATGGATCACCTTACATCCTTTTCAGTCTTCGGCCAGGTTTTAATTTCTTCGTACAATATAAAATTAGCCATTTTTCTTACAACGGGTTGCAACTTCTTTTTCTTCTTCTTCTTTATGAACATTACTAGCTGCGCCTCGCGGATTCACCCGCGTAGTGATGAAAAATGGTGATGGTGATGATGATGATGTAAAGTAGCCTATGTCACTCTCCGACACTTGAACTATGCCCATGCAAAAAATCTGCTCGATCCGTTGCTCTATTGCTGCGTGGAAGAGGAACAAACGAACCAACAAACTTTTTGCATTTATAATATCAAGGATCATGGATAGTAATATTCCTTTTGTCTAGGATAATATTAAGTATGATATTATGATTATGACATTGCAATGATGATGATACTCTGATCGACTCCAAAAATAATAGCAAAGATATTACATTCGACCTGCAAGATGCAGATAGTTGGACAGATCTGAACCCAGTTTAGTAACAGCGACTCAAAAGTTGTCTTCAATATTGGATGATATCATCGCCGATTTCGACAACGGCATAGCATTAGTTCTGCTTTCAGTGTTATAAGTTCAAGTGTTTCGCTCTTTTAGGTTTGACTTTTTACACACAACAGCTCCAGCTATAGCTGTTATTCGTGTGCAAAAAGATCATGCCGTCATGAAGATTAAGAATTGCCAAATTGTCTACTATTTATGTTGTAACTCGTTTGGTTCATACGTTCTTTGTGTTTTTAGGCCCACCGACTCCAACGCTGCCCTCGTCGCCTAAGAACAAGACCTGGAAGGGCCGCATGGCGAAGCAGTTACGGCGCATGCATGGCGGCACCACCACCCCCTCTACGCCGGCGGTCACAGGCTGGATAGGGGCGTCTCTGGAGAGGTGTCCACACGACCCTGAACATCCTTACGTACCGAGAGCGGTCACACTGCCTGCTAACGCTGTGGAGGTATGGAGGAACTTATCAGTAAAGTGACTTTGTCACACCATGTTTGTTTTATTATCATACTTTTCAACTTCGCTAGATTCTCGCAGTTTGTGATGCACGAAGTTTTTCTGTCATTAGGTGTAGGTTAAACGGTCGTATTAGCTCAAGTCAAAGACATTGCTAATATCTGCAATTACCACACATATTTGGTTTGAAACCATCAAGACAAGACTCAATGCCACCGTAAGTGCCCTCATCCATTATTAATAGAGCTCATTGCAACCCATTCCAGGTGCATTGAAGTGTCAATTATGGACTTGGTCGTGTTGTTTGATGCACAATTGCACTTGCGCAACACCTTGATACTGTACACAGTTTTATCATTTTGATAAAGTAGTTTGCGACCCTTAGCCAGGTATTGTACGAATAATGGCCACTGCATATTTTTATTTTTTCTAACTGGCAGAGTACTCGTACAGTCCACTTTCGTGTATTATGAAGTGGTCATCAATCGTCCCGGAAAAATTACCCGGATGTACTTTTTTGATTCTTAAAAATCACAGATTCTTAAAAATCCCGTGAATTCAACTTTTAGCTCTGCAGGGCACTGGACTGACGCAGGATTCTTATAAAGACGTCTCGAAAATTACTTTTTGGTCAGTTTCATCAGTACCTACAATAAAAATCCCAATTGCATCTAGGGTCACTTTTATGCTGTTGAAGTCCAGTCAAGGAAAAAGCTTTGCATATCATTGGCATTCGTACTTCCTATAAGGTTGAACTTAAGTTGGAGATTAATTAAAAATAGTTTTTCTCTCTTTTGTGAGCGATGTGCTTAAATTTATATAACCATAGAATACTCAATACTTACTCACCAACTGAAACGAATCAACTAATTATCTATTCTCAACGATACAACTATTTGGTTAATTTGGTTCGTCACATAACTTTAGTGAACCGTGATAATTTAAAACAGTATTTTATTTCATTTTTAGTATTATAATAGCGTTGTTCTGTTTCTTCCCAGGTGTACGGTCTCCGCACAGTGGGTGTGTACCGCGTGCCGGGCAACGCGGCTGGGGTGACGGCGCTGGGGGCTGCGCTGGACCGCGGCGAGCCGCCGCCGGAGGGCGACGCGCGGTGGGCGGATGTGCACGTCGCCTCCAGTCTCTTGAAGGCATACCTCAGGAAACTGCCCGACCCGCTGCTTACAGCAGAGATGTACCCTGCCTTCATTGGTGAGTGTTTTTTAATACCATAGTTACAACGGCTGCCTGATTGTAAGCTGTAAGTAGTCACCGTCGCCTATGGATACTTCTCTACATAGTATAAAATTAAAATTAAACATATACTTTTAAATCGCACAACGAGCTATCGAGAGGGCTATGCTCGGGGTTTCTCTGTGAGATCGAATCAGAAATGAGGAGATCCGTAGACGGACGAAGGTTACTGACATAGCCCACTGGATTAGCAAGTTGAAGTGGCAGTGGGCAGGGCACATAGCACGCAGAAGAGATAGCCGATGGGGCGAACGGAGACCACGGACTGTTACCATTCCGTGGAACCAGCGTAAGACACAAGATGGACGGCTGGATTCAGGCCATTTCCATCCGGCCCTTTTGGAGATCGATGGGGTGGCCTATGTCCAGCAGTGGACGTCCTACGGCTGAAATGATATTGATGATACTTTTAAATAAATGAACCCAAACTCTAGGGGTTCACTAGTATGTTTATCTATGCTATTATCTATCTATTAAAAGTTCTACTATCCACCTCCTGGCTGCATCATCAGATCAGAGTTTGATTGTACCAAATTATTGTATTGTCATATACCTACCTACTTGTATCTACACATTTAAAAGTAGTTTTTTTTTTCAAAGGTTCTAATTGTCTTTCAAGATTTTTAGTTAGAAGTGGAGCTAATAAATGCGTGTTTACAATAATGCTTATCTCGTAGCCAATGAAAGGCGTGAGCTTTCATTCAAATATTTTTCCTTATTATTTGACATCATTCATCAAACGCTACTTTTACGATTTTCGAGAACTTGTAAACATGTTGTTATTGTTTACTACGTCCAATGATCGCACATTTTTATCTTGCTTTTGTTTATCTTTTCAGCCGCCGACCGGTCGCCAGAAAGAGCGCGACAGTTGCGGCGTCTCGTGCACGCGCTACCCGAAGCACACTACGAAACACTAAAGTACCTGATCCAACATTTGCGCAGAGTGGTCGCACATTCCGCCTTCAACAAGATGGAGGCGAGGAACTTGGCCATCGTGTTTGGGCCAACGTTGGTCCGCGCTGCCAGCGACGACATGCTGGCGATGGTGAATGACATGTCCAGTCAGTGCCGCATCATAGAATCCTTCCTCACACATGTAAGTAGAGATAATGTACGGAACCACAGACCTCTATCAGGCCCCGCGTGTTCACATACTTCGCATGCCTAAGGACTGTCTTAAGGACCATTCAAGTGTTACGTAAACAGAATTTTTGTAAATTTAATCCCCCTCCCCCCTTCAGATTTCAAATTCAAATTATTTATTTATTCAGAAAATTGTTCAGAATGAGTTAGCAAAGCAAAGCTCTCCCCTCTGCTTTGCTTACGTAAACATTGTTTTTTTTTTTGTTTGTTCAGTTTGTTCATGAATCTAGAAATAAGGAATTTATAGAAAGAATTGAATGAATTTAATGTCCATTTAATATTTATTCAAGCTAATTTTGCAGAAGAATTAGATACAGTAAATAAATAAATATTGATGACGTAATCACCAAACTCCGTCCCCCATGTCTTAAAAAATTAACAAAGCAAAGACCTCCACCTATCCTTTAGTGCTTATGCACGTAATACTGAAATCGCCCCAAAACATGTCAGACAAAAAAAATACAAATTGTGGATAATCTTCGTTTGAATGAAGTTAAACTGCCACAAAATTTGTCGCGTGAAAAAATGCGGGACGCTGGGGTCTGTGTAAGTAACAGAATCTAATTTCAAAGTGATCCTTAGAACAATGGGCAACACAGGCAAAAACGACACAGCCTAAAAAATTATTGTGATTTCATATCGATGCAAAAGAATTAGGAAAATTTAAATTTTAGATTTTCTTCTCTTTATTATTCTCGCCTTGCATCTTCTTTTCCAGTATAATTGGTATTTCGAGGAGGAAGAGGAGGGTGACCCCCCCGTGGACCCGCCACCTCCTGCGGAGGAACTGTCCCCTGCGCCCGCGCCGTCTCGTGACCTGCTTATACACAATGTTAAGAAAATGGAGGGTAAGCATTCATCAGTATGTTTTTGGATTAAAATAATAGTGACTCGTGTAGTCACTATCGTGTAGTCAAGCAATCAATTGGCTTTTTTCAACCGAATTTTTCGGAAACTACTTTACCTACGAAGCTAAAAATTTTGCAGGTAGATATTGCAAAAGGGCCGAATTAAGGGGGCAAATGGAGGTTAATAGTTGATTTGAAAATCTACGCATACGACGCCGCGAACAACAGCTAGTTCTTATTTTTATTCTTATTCGAGGTGGGGGCGATAAGTCCTGCACTGACGTCCCGTTTAGGGTATCTGATAACCTTCTTGGGTTGTTCTAGTTCTAAATAAAACATTCACCCACTTCCAGGCAAAGACGTATCAACCAGAGACATCGTGTCCTCCATAATATCGGCTGCGAACCGCAAGATCCAGCGCAAGCCGCGCTCCAAGCCCTCCGATAAGAAGTGGGTGGAGAAGCGAACGGAGTCCCCCGGGGGTTCGCCGCCGAGCTCCCCGCTGACGTCACCACCGCCGCACCTGACCACCTCGCTAGCGGAGTATGACGGCCTGCCGCATCGGATAGCAAGACACGACGGAGTTAACAAGTAAGCTACAGCTTCAAGAATACTCACACTTTTGTTTCAGAAGGCTTTTAAGGACCTAAAATCCCGACATTAGGGCCAGCCACTAAGATTCCACAACCGGCAGGTTGTGTTACAAAAAAATAAACAAGATCTTAGTTTTTTTAACAATAGTTACAATCTGGGTGTCTATAAGTCGTGAGTAACTCGGTTTATTCTAGGCAAGCGTGCTCCATCGTAGACCGCATCATCGCTTAACATCAGGCGAGGGGGCGGTCAAACGCGCGCGGTTTTCTCAAATCCTGGATTTCTGTCTTTCCGGCCCTGTGATTGGATATGCACTTCTCTACAACTGTGCTATAATCTGCGTACCCAAAGATACCGGGTATAAGCAGATCGTTGATATAAAGCAGAAATAGAGTTGGAGTAGATACAGACCCCTGAGGTACCCCGGCATTAATAGCCATTTGATCAGACGAGCAGTCGTCAAAGACAACTCGAATAGATCGTTCCCTGTCCAAGCCTGCGATCCAGGTACACAGGCCAGCAGGTAGCCCGTATGAAGGATGCTTGTTTATCAGGCTTTCGTGCCACCCTGTCGAAGGCCTTCGAAATGTCAATGGACACAGCCAGTTAGGTACATGTACAAGACTTAGGTGTCTTTATGGTTGCATTATTTTGTTCCAGAATCGAGTTAGAGGCAGCGCTGGGCCGCGGCCGCCAAGACCTCTCGCGACATACGCATGTGCTCACCAACTTCTCCATAGATGGTTAGTATACATGCTTTTGAACAAACCTAATGAAATTACATATTTTTTGCTCTTAAATGTTATGTTTATTGTTATGCTTTACAATAAAGATGTCTACTATTTTGCCCCACTAGGTGTCCAGTACTGACGTCAGAGAGTAGACACAGCAATCCCTTTCTTTTGTCCACATTAAAAGGTATAGGAATGTATGCGTGCGTGTTGCAAGTGTGTGCGTGTGCGCGGACGCGGCCCCACGTCCTCCCGCGTCCGCGCCGTGTGTCGCAGTGTTGTAACGATAGATGTGACGACAGACTAACGCTTCCGACTGCGCCCTCTACATCCATACGTCACGTGACCGCTCGAATCATCTCATAATCACATCACCAGCGTCTAACAATGCTTCCGTGGTACGTGTGTGAGTCGTCAGCTCGCCGGCCCGCATTAACCCCTCGCTCGCTTGTTGTAGGAGCCGGAGACCTCGTCTCGAGTCTGACGAGTACCTTCGACCAGAAGCTGCGCACTCTCAACAACTCGTCGCCGCTCGACGACGGCACCATCCCGTACGCGGACGACGGACACGACGACGGAGACGAAGCCGACGGCAAGTCAGGGTCGAGCTCTCCGTCGGGCGGGTCGGAGCGCGGTGGCGGAACGCGAGTGTCACCCGCGGCGCGCGCGCACGAGCTCAAGGCGGCTTGGCTCGCGCGCGACCACCGCCACTCCTCCTCCTCCAGCGACGACGCGGACGCACGCTGGCCGCGCCGCGACCCGCCGCGCGCGCACCGACACCACGCGCACCACACCCACCACCCGCGCCACGACGACGACTCCGAGAAGGAGAACTGCGAGGAGAAGCGGCGCGACTCGAGCGCCGACGAGAAGGACGTGGACACGCGCTCGCAGGGCTCCGAGCCGGGACCGGACAACGACGCCGCCGTGGAGCGGGGCGAGTGCGGCAAGCGAGGCAGCGCCGCGCTCGAGGCGCACGAAGCGCCGCCGCCGCGCGAAAACAAGGACGAGGGCGCCAAGCTGAAGCGGTCCGAGTCGCTGAGCCGGTCTCCGGAGCGGCGCGGCCGCGAGGCGCGCGTGCTGCGCTCCGAGTCGCTCAACTGCCGCTCGGCCGGCGCGCAGCGCTCCGACTCGCTCGGCAAGGGCGAGCGGCTCACCAAGCTCGAGAAGGGCGAGTGGAACGTGGTGCGGCGACGCGAGGGCGCGGCCAACACGCGCTCCACCAAGCTCAAGCGCAAGAACGGCATGCCGGAGCGCGGCATCAAGCGCCGCCACACGGTGGGCGGGACCAAGGACTTCGACAAGGACGGGTGGAGCGCGCGCCACACGCGCACCTCCTCGCCCGACCTGACGGCGGGGCTGGCGCCCTGGCCCGCGCCGCTCGTGCAGCCGCCGCGGCCGCCGCTCGAGTCGCATGTCTGACCCGACCCGCGCGAGCCCGACCCAGTCTGCGGCTCGAACTCACTCCACGTCGACTAGACGTCGCCGGCGTCCGGTGTGACCCCGGCCGGAACACGGACGCGGCGCTCGGTTCTCTCCTGACGTACCGAGTAGGTGCCTACTCTTCGCGGTGCTGTTTTGATATTTCTTTTACTGACTCGAAACGAATATCTTGTATAACTGTTACTGTTTAATTTTATCAAAGCGAATGTGCTTATTATTGACTGACCCGACATTTTATTCACTCTGCGTCGATACTGACCGTTCGAAGTTTTCATGTAGAAAGAGGCTATTCTAATGATTTGATTCGATTGACTGAATAGATTAGGTCACAAAATATCTATATTATATATATTATAATGAATAATTAAATACTCAAAGTCAAATAAAGAGTCGAGAATTGAAAATTCAATATTATCCAAATTATTATATTGTAAACATAAATTGATCCATAAAGATGTAATTTGATAGTGCAATACGTTGGTATAACGTGGATGAGGATATTGATGAAATTGTTGGAAGAAACTTAGCTCACTAAACAATGCCAAAGAATGACATTATGAGAGTAACTGCATGCGCGGAGCGTATACGAGAGAAGGAACGATCGGACACGGAATGCAAGGATTATGTTATCAACGAAACTAACTAAACGTACGGGAAACCAGTTTCCCGACAAGATTTGTACATAAGTACAGCGGTCGCTACCGTTCCACATCTACACGATATGTTTGTAGTGCAACTCCCGTCGTAGTAGTTCCACACTACTGCTGGTGGAGTTTCTGTGGAACTTTGCATAATATTAAAAATAGTGCTACTAGAATATTGTAGTTAGCAGACAATTTAAATGTTTAGACTCGGTGCCTGTGGGCTTATTATAAGTGATACGTACCCAGAAGGGTAATAAATGATATGACCACGTTGTAACACCACTTAGATGTAAGAACCTATAAAGTAAGATATAAACGTAAGAGCCCTTGAATTTTGTCAAATAGTGATTTTATGAAAATGCGTACATCACCTACTTGCCTTTCGCAATAGTTTTAGCCGATTTGAATTTATGCACAATTTCAATGAAACATTCTACGAATTAAAGTTACCTATATTATCGACTACAGTATATTATGAGTAGGTACTATCGATTAGAATTTAAAACATGAATTATTATCAAATATTATTATTGTGAAGTAGATGATAAAAAGCTTTGATTTTAATTGCGCGGAATATTATGGAATAATTCAATTGTAAATATTAAAATTTTATGCAATACCTTTTTATGATTTTAATATTAATTCAGGATAATAATACAATTGGTTTTTTTTATAATAATGCGTGCCAACGCCCCCTGTTGGCGCGACTAACATTACATTACAGTGATAGGTAATAGTGATTAATCTTATTTACTTTGTATAAATTGTACATTTCTTTTATGATTAATTTATATTAAATTTGTTATGTAGCTTTGTTGAATGCAATTATTTTTTATTGTTTTGTTTATCAAAGAGAAGTATTTGTAGGCTAAATTCAATTGTTATTTATTTGTGAAATATGTAAAACGTGATTTGGCATAATTTCTTTTAGAGAATGAAAAGAAAAGTTTTTATTTTTTTGTAAATATTAATTCCTATTCAAAAATGATGTTTTAGATTTTCGTTCATTAACTTTTTGAAATTTTTTATACCATCTTTACGTTAAGACGATCTCAAGTTTGTTGAATGTTTGCAAAGCGTTCCTTTTAAAGTTTTATTTGTAAATATTAATGTAGGGACAGTTGGATTCACTAATTTGACTGCAGCGTTGTACGTAGGTAGAGTATATAACTAGGCAGTAAGGCTCGCGCCGGTATAAAAGACACGCTCGGCTCTCAGCCGGCGTCGCGTCGCTTGCAGTGCAGCATTATACAAATAGTCTATTAATGTTCTTCGTGTAATCAGCTATCAAATTGGAACACCTACAAAGACATGTCGCTAATATGAATCTAGCTACATTTACGATGTCGTTGTGTATATTTTGGAACAATGAAAATAAAATATTGAATCAAATTATTAAAGCCATTTTATTTGCACTTCCCCTGATATGTTACTTTACCCACAGAATACATATAATAATAATAAATATAATAAATATTTGGGACATTTATGTACACACGGTCATCTGACCCCAAACTAAGCAAAGCTTGTGATATGGCTGCCAGAGACTGATATACATACATATATAGTTTTAAATACATACTTAAATAGACATTAACACCCAGATATAGAACAAACACAAATGTTCATCACAATGTTTGTCCTAGGTGGGAATCGAACCCACGCCCTCAGGCTCAGAAGGTAGGTTCACTACCAACTGGACCAACGGGCTATAAGGCAGGCATATAAGTAGGTACATGGATTAAAAAGAAAGTGTAAAAAGGGAACTAACATTTTTATTTATCAAATGCTAGAAAATACAGGGTTACGCGGACAGGGTGTATTAAACCGAAAGAGATCCATAGTACCATACTTATAAACAACTTTTACTATGGGACCAACGCTGAAATCACGATGAAATAAGAGCTGTTCCATACATTTTGTCGGTCATTGACCGAGTGACATTGTTACTCGGTCAATGACCGAGAACAGCTGATATTTTTTCTGTATTTTGAGTTGAACTGAGTTGACCCCGTAGTAAAAGCTGATCATAATGATGGGTACGACACAGGAATAGATAGGTAAAATTCTGTGCCGTGTCTACCAGGGAGTACCGACGCAACTTCGATTGAATAGGTGCCAGCTTTATGGCAGCTAATTGAACCTTGTTCTCAATATAAAAGCAAGACAGAGTAAATTTTTTTTTATTAACTCCCAAAAGGTCAAACCGCTCAGTT
Source organism: Agriopis marginaria (assembly GCA_932305915.1). Taxonomy (NCBI): domain Eukaryota; kingdom Metazoa; phylum Arthropoda; class Insecta; order Lepidoptera; family Geometridae; genus Agriopis; species Agriopis marginaria. Next base: position 4,232,947 of record OW029919.1, read on the forward strand.
ATCGGAATGGATACCTACATGTATCCCGGAAAGTAGGAGCCAGTTGGAATGGCGTCCTTTTGGCGGAGAACAGACTCGCCTGCCTACTTATATTGCATGGTTCTTCTGCTAAAAAGTGAACTAAGTGATTTCATTGTTTAATAATTGAATTTGTATAGGTATGGCGGATATTGTCATTATTTATGGAGAAATTATTACGAAAACCTAAATCCAAGGCCGAGAAACGCATTGTGGCTCCTCATTCGACTACACATAATCAGTAACGTATCTTGAGTGTGTGACGTATCCATGGATTACGTCACCATACGAACAGCTGCGCGCGCGCATATTAGTTCTTCACGTTTTTACTAGATGGCAATCCGTCGTGAGCGACGAAATCCTGAATCGCGCAGACGAGATTCTCCGGCAAACAGTATAGGATTTCGAGGCTCGAGTTTTCCGGCAAGACCTTACTTCATAGGATCATTTCTATAGTAAGCTCTTCCCAAGACAGACACAATACGTGAGTCGCACCAAACCACGTTGCGTTGATGAGACGTGGCGCGGCGTCCTGAGCGTGAGGCGGGCGGTGATGGTCTCATCACCAGCCCTCGATGATCGTTCGCTCCCCTCGGGGAGAGTGGGGCGCTGTCGCTATCTGAGTGGTTGGTTTTTTTAACCCATTTTAAATTAAAATAAATAAATATAAGGCCATGCACGCGTTACTGTTACTACTCGTGTAAACAATTTCATTGATAAGATTTTTTTCATTGATATTTCATTGATTGATCAGTTTGTGAGTGTGTGTAAGTTAGTCAATAATTTCTATTTGATTAATTCATAAATAATTAAAGTACATAATTATTACATAGCGGACAACTAACGTTGAACACTATGCAAGCGACATAATCTAAATTGAAGCATAGATATCATGGAATTGTAGTAAATGTGGCATTGTGAAGTATATAATTGATACCATGGTATAATAATATACTCCGCCAGGTATAATACTCCCGTCCCGCAATGATGTCACGATGTCAATATACAACAGGTTCGAGAGAGATGACGATACACCACGTAACAGCTGATTGGATAAAGTGGCAACTGGACAGTGACGTAATCTGGGACAACTGCCAGAGTAGAAGACCTTGTTTTCTTTGATCATGATTGATACAATGTATGTACAATGACGCTCTGACGTTTTCTGACTGTTTTCACTGAGAGACTCTATAGGAATTGTAAATAGATGCCAAAATGATACAAATGAATGAATATTAAACATTTATTATGTCAGTATTATAATAATTTCATTTAACATCTCTAATTACATTAATATTTAACTATAATAGATCAAAAATAGTATTTTGCAACAGGTCCGAATATCAGCATTTTCAATTACTTAGATTGTTTCGTTATTTTGAGTAATAATTTATATTTAGGTAAACTAATTACATAAAAGCCTTACACTACTCAGTACTCTGTAAACTTTCCCGATTCACACACATTTGAACTTTTCAGCCGCTTCAATCTCTTACAGCACTATAAGCTCCTAAGTGAAAACAATTCCTTCATACGAAAAACAGTATACATAGATAATACAGGGTTAGGCAGATAGACTGTACTAAGCCGAAAGGAAGTCATTGTATTCATAGCACCCATCATTATGAACAACTTTTACTATGGGACCAACCATGAAATCACGGAAAAATATCAGATGGTCCATACATTTTGTTGAGTTCCATGCATGATTTAATTCCCTCCTGGCATTTTTCTATCAGATTGCCAGAGCGGGCACGAAAAATCGACACCGCTTTATGGTTGATATTCCGAGAACCGGTACGAAGCGCTTTGATTCCACACTTATTGTACGAACTGCTAGTCTGTGGAATTCGCTGTCTGAATGGGTGTTCCCCGATAGTTACAATCTGGGTGTCTTCAAGTCGAGAGTGAATCGGTTTCTTCTAGGCAAGCGAATGATAGTTTTCTATGGTTTTATTTATTATTATTTTTTACTTGGTCTCATAGTAAAAGTTATCAATAAATGATACTAGGAAAAAATAAATAGACAATAAAGTTTATTTGTGACCAAATTAAGTTACTATGGATGGACCCCTTTCGGCTTAGTACACCCTTTCCGCGTAACCCAATATACAAAGTTATCTTTATATGAACTCTGTAAGTGCAACACCTTTTTCGACAATAATCAAATAACATTTCTTTAGCTGCCTTAAAACTAGTAAAACTGTTTGGCTAACTTAGTTGAATCAAATCATTGCTGGGATGTATGTATATCATATCCGTATAAATTATATTATTATAAACCAAAAAAAATAGTTATCAGATAAAAAACATAACTAAGTAAATGCAATAATAAAATCGATAAACGGTAAATTATAACATACTTCATTAGTTCTCATAAAAAAATAATTCGAAATTATATGAAATTGACTTCCTTTATTCTATATATTTAAAGATACACACTCACACACACACACGCATTTAAAAAATTATCATCATTGTACTATTAAAAAATATTCTTTACTAAAATAAATATTATAAGAGATCTTTTACTTTACACATTTCCTACCTAATGCCCATTCCTGGGGCCTTACGGACAACAGCTAATTCCGGCACCTAATCCGCTCAGTTGGAAAATCACGCGACCGCAAACCATATCTGTGCGCGATAAGGTTCACGATCGCGTGGTTTTCCAACTGAGCGGATTAGGTGCCGCAATTAGCTGTTGTCCGTAAGGCCTCTGGCCCGTTCTGAAGACTCCATCAAATAGAGACAATCTTTAAATATAATTATTGGAAAAAGAAAAGAGCATACGACTAGAAAATAAACAAGGAATAATCGAAAGTTAAAGCCAAAAACCTCAGATCATATTGTGATATACTCTATTCAATAGAGTCTTTAAACCCAAACAAATATAACACTGCCAGCATTTTAATAATAATAGTGACATTTTAATTAAAGAGACACATACTCAAACATTTCAGTATATACCACACAACTGATAGGGGCCAAATAAGTGTTACATAAGCAGAATTTTAATATTTTTAAACCCCCTTCTTATGATTACATAAACATGGGTTTCTTTTTAATCTGTTCTGGTTTGTTTATTGTTATTCATGAGTCTAGAAATACGGAATTGATAGACTATAAACATCGAGATACAATATCTATAGAGTTACAATTTCTAAGTGAAACAGTCCGAAAACTGAAAAAAAGTCCGAGCATCGTTGTACATACCTAGACATCAATTATATCCCTATTAATATTATATTTATATATATATATATAATATTATTATCCCTCCCCCCCCCCCCATCCCAAAAATAAACAAAGCAAAGACCCCTCCCCCCTTTGGTGCTTACATAATACTTGAATGGCCCGATATTAAACAAATTGAGCGTAATTTTAATTAGTTACCAATTGATTAGTGAGCATTACATGAAGTAACAATTACCTTTAGACAACATCCTAGACTGCCGTATTCACAAAACAAGCACACGCAGTAACAAAGAAAAAAAACAATAAAAAAATAACTTCTAATAAACTAAACACAATCACTTTCAATCTACGGATGTTGTCACTGAATTGTAGCTGAAAAATATACGTCGAATTCAGACGTACATTGGAAATTTGTGCAATCCATCATCATCATTATCATCATCATCATCAAACTTGGCATTTGCACTATGTTTGTGTCCCAAGTATACCTATTTATTAAAAATAAATAAATTCACTGGACATATTGTGTACTGTGAAATGTCGTATTCATACAATCGTCTACTAAACACTATTGTTGATGTGAAACATCTATGGGCGCGCCTTGGCAGTGAAACCGACCGTATGCCGTGACAGCAAACGATATGACGCTCAGTTAGCATGTTTCCCATGTTTTTTAAAATGTCAAATTTCGCTGTAGTGAACTGTAAAAACTCTTCGTAAGCAGTTGGTCGTGCGGATGGAGTTAAACTACCACTTATCTCGTGATGTCACAGTAGGTACAAGAAATATTTTGACGTAATGACGTTAGATCTGTGAATGAACACCAGCTGTCCAAAGGCCTTACGGCTACGTTTTAAGTGATTCTGTTTAGGTGATGAGAAAAGTTGCGCGACCGCAAATCGTATCACGACGCGTTAAGGTTCACGTGATTTTCCGAACTGCGCTATTTCAGCGCTAATTCGAGCCCGCGTTAAGAGTTAGCCGTAAGACCCCTGTACCTTGTCCAGCACCTCAGATTTACAGGTTTATGTCCTCAACCGATAGACACCGATTTTTTTTAATGCCATTGGTGACAAAATGTCTAACGGGCCGCCTGATGGTAAGCGATCACCGTCGCCTGGATACCTGTAACACCAGGGGCATCACGATACGTTGCCGACCTATAAAGACTATTAACAGCCCTATAATCTTTTTTATTTATATTACACGGTAATTACTCACGTACGATTAAGCCGGTCACTCCGTATATAGCTTCAACCGCATCAGTAGTGCCAAGCGAGACGCAGCCGCGCGCGTGCATTTACCTTGAAAAAGACTGCCTAAGACAGATCTTATTCCCGTGTAATATAAATAAAATGTGTGAAATCCACGTCAGTTTCTATAATAAAAAGCCCTATTATCATTTTATTCTGAATCCGCCAAGCACTATCGTGTAGTTCAGGGGTTCCCAAACTTTTTTGTCTACTGCCCACTTTGAGAATAAATTATTTATTATCGCCCCCATTTTTTCAAAATGGGGGCGCTAAAAAGGGAGTAATATCGAACCGAGTTTGAGCAATCTCTTAACTAATATTAGTTGATGTTCACAAGTTGTAGTTGAGAGTCGAGAGCTCATGCAGTCGGTGTCTAAGAGGCCTCCTAGCTAAATGAAATTACAAATCACCCCCCGACGCCTCAACGCCCCCATTTTTTTCTGGGTCTCTTACCGCCCCCTTTAGGCCTGCAGCGCCCACAAGGGGGCGTTATCGCCCACTTTGGGAAAGGCTGGCTATAGTTAGTACGTGTAGTCCTCCTGGCCAGCTGACAGGGCAGCTGTTCCTCAGCATGGTGTATTGTCTGTGCCGGTGAGCTAGTGTGGGCGGGAGTCGCAGATGCAGGGCGGCAGGTTGCGCCGGCGCGAGGCAGTGCGCGCCTGCCGTCAGTCGCTGTGCAGGTGAGCTAGTGTGGGCGGGAGTCACAGATGCAGGGCGGCAGGTTGCGCCGGCGCGAGGCAGTGCGCGCCTGCCGTCAGTCGCTGTGCAGGTGAGCTAGTGTGGGCGGGAGTCACAGATGCAGGGCGGCAGGTTGCGCCGGCGCGAGGCAGTGCGCGCCTGCCGTCAGTCGCCTTGCTCCGCCGAGCGCCCGCTCGCCGCGCTCATGCTTACAGCGGCCGTTTGACCTAGAAGAAGGAACAATTATATGGAGACTTCCTTCTACGGTAACGAACAAACTTACAAACCTACATTTTGTTGATATGTATGGGAGCACCTATCTGCCAACTACAAAGTTAAGTTTGTCCATTGATAGCCCGTTGGTCCAGTTGGTAGTGAACCTACCTTCTGACCTTGGGCATGGGTTCAATTCCCACCTAGGACAAACAATTATGTGATGAACATTTGTGATTGTTCTATCATCATTTAGCCTACCCCCGAAAGGGTGATTGGGCCATATCCACCACGCTGGCCCAGTTTGTTGTTTGTTGGTTTGTTCTATATCTGGTTGTTAATATCTATATATGTATGTATATCAGTCTCTGGCAGCCATATCACAAGCTTTGCTTAGTTTGGGGTCAGATGACCGTGTGTAAAAATGTCCCGATTTTTTTTTTTTAATTTTTATAAATATTTCAAATTTTTTTACAGTTTTTCGTCTAGTCTCGATTCCCGGGATGGATGAACTATCTGCATACATATTTATTAAGTTTGTACGGAATCCTCAGGGTGCGAGTCCTACATAAGTAGGACTTGCACAAAAACAAAAAAAAACGGACAAAAAAACCGGACAAGTATAAAGTTAAAGTTATATGATTATTTACGGGATATTTACCGTAGTAAGGTTGTGGAATGAGCTCCCGATATTTCGGCGCAGTTACATGCACCATGTTCACGGGAAGACTCAACACAAAAAAAAAAGTATAAAGTTGTCCGGTTTTTTGTGTTTGTTTTATTTGTGTACAGCCCACCTGCAGGTAGCTGCTGGGCGGGCGAAGCAGCGGGTGCGATGGGCGGGCTCCAGGGCTGCACGGGAGGCGTGCTCGGCCGCCCTTCCTCCGCCCCTGTGCCGGCCCTCTCCACCGGACCGTCTATAGAGAGACTGCTTAGCAGCATCTCAAAGAGAGTCTCCTGAAATTACATATTAAAAGAAATAAAATAGAGATTATTGTTATATTATGAAAATATATACTAAACTGACTTCAAAATTTGCAAATACGCAAATGCGTTTACTTGGATGACATATTGTTTCCAGATTTAATATGAAAAACCAAAGTACTGAACCGATTTTGGTGAAATTTCTATGGGACCTATCTAAAAGTATATCCTTTCAAACAAAAAAAAAGTTTATATATGACGGAGCTCTGAATAAACAAGTATTTAAAACAAAATACAACCGAATTGAGAACCGGCCCTTATTTGAAGTTGGTAAAAAAGCTATCCTCATTGAGAACTTCTTTTTGTTTGATGAATGGTTTAGCATTATCAACAAACGGATCAAACGAAAGACCAGGGGCCTTACGGCCAACTCGTTACGCAGTCTCAAACTAACGCTAAAACAGTGCAGTTCGGAAAATCACGCTGAGACGGTGGTTAGTGTATTTACGTTGTAGTCGAGCCCGACTCGCACTAGACCGGTTTATTTCTCTGTGTTGTTGGTGAGTGGTGGTAGTTAGTGGCGGCGATAAGACGGTGTTTTGTGGTGGTACGGAACACTCAGTGCGCGAGCCCGACTCGCACTTGGCCGGCTGTCTAGTTGGTGAGTGGTGGTAGTTAGTGTCGGCGATGAGACGGTGTTATGTGGTGGTACGGAACCCTAAGTGCGCAAGCCCGACTCGCACTTGGCAGGCTCTGTGTAGTTGATGAGTGGTGGTAGTTAGTGCCGGTGATGAGGTGGCGGTTAGTGTATTTACGTTGTAGTCCAACATGGCCTCGACCTCGTCCGCGTCGGACACGGAGGACACGGAGGGCCAGTAGTCGTGCAGCGCGGGGGAGCCGCCGGCGCGCTCCGGCGTGCCCGGGGGCTCGGCGCACGACCCTACGCTGCCTGCAAACAAACACACAACACACATTAACCAAAACAAGGTCAAAGTCACTCGGAGAACTTTGCTCGAAGCAGTGACAATAGGGTATTTGACTGTATTAAAAATATAATTCATGCTGGTGTAATCATAGAAGATATTTTTTTTTTTATTATTTAATGAGTAAAAAATAAAAAATAAAATACCGATTTTCATAAAAATAAAAATATGATTTTCATTGGTCACGTGACTTGACTGCAAACACTCTATGAAGGTCGAATGTCCTTATGACGTCACACAAAACTAAATAGAGGCAACAACTGTATGGCGAGAAGAACTCGTTTGCTTATGTGTGACGTCACTAATGTCACGTGTAAAGGTTACCGACATAGCCCAAATTGAAGTGGCAGTGGGCAGCGCACATGGCACGCAGAACAAATGGCCGATGGGGCCGAAAGGTTCTCGAACGGAGACCACGGACCGATAAGTGTAGCGTAGGACGTCCACCCAAGAGATGGACAGACGACCTAAAAGAGGGAAACGCTGGATGCAGGCCACTTCCAACCAGCTATTCTGGAGATCGATGGGGGAGGCCTATGTCCAGCAGTGGACGTCCTAGGGCTGAAATGATAATGAATGTCACGTGGCCCCATAAATGTCAAAGAAAGCGTTTACGCGGTAGTTTAATAATCTAATTTTGATCTGCCATTTAAAACACATATACAAAAAATAATGAGGATTAAATTAAAAGATTGCTTTATTTTAATATAATAAACAATTTAAGGTGGTTTCGTAAAATCAGTCAAATGCCCTATTTATATTATCTTTAGCACGGAGTTTCTATACGGGACACAATCCGAAACGAAGTGATCCGACAAAACCAAAGTTAGGGGCCATTCAGGTATTACAGAAGTGTAGGACACCCTGCGGCCAGGTGTAGTGACAACCTGCTTAAAACGGCGGGTTAAAACTGGATTCAGAGAACTGCCGACCGAACTCAGTGGAGAACATTAGGAGAGGCCTATGTCCAGCAGTGGACAATAATAGGCTGATGATGATAAAACCAAAAAAAAAGGAACAAAGGTTGTTTCAAAGGAACCATATTGCAAGGAGACAACAACTTCGCATCACCTACTATTTAAAACCAAGTACCAATTTGTAGGCGCTCTAGCTATTATTTGAGCTGGTTTATTTATAAACCTACTGAACCCTAATAAATTAAGTTTTGGGACCACCTCGACGGTTTCTTCTACATGATAAAAAAAGAAACGCGCAAATTGGTTTACAGATGCCCGCATAATCGTTCTGTATGTGTCATAAGATTATGTAGGAGGTACCTCCTGGTCCAGTCCTTGGTCGCGAGTGCCCCCTATCCCTCAACTGTCCGGGGGAGAGCGGCGGCGCACGCGCTTGCCTCCTGGAGCGCGCCGCCCCCGCGCCCCCCGCGTACCCCGCGGGCGGACGGCGCGGCGGGTGGCCGGCTGTGCCACGAGGGGAGTAAGCGTCATGACTCTGTGTGCTGCTCCAATGACGTTTGGGACCTGAGGACGTTAATATAATGTTTATTTTATTTTATTAATGAACACCAACATGATGTACGCCCTTGCTTAACATGACGGAGACAAGGCACAAGACTTAAACTAAACGCCACCACAATGTTATTTTATTACTCTTATACACGTCGAATGTGTGTCTGCAGCATTACTTGGTTGCTTGGTACTGCAGGTTACGCGGAAAGGGTGTACTAAGCCGAAAAGGGTCTATAGTATCCATTCCCATCATAACCCACTACACCGACATACATAACATAACATCATACCCACAACTATGATAGCAACTCTGAAACCGTGAACAAAATATCAGGGCCCCGATTCTACTAAAGAAATTGTTTTTAAATTGTAATTGTTTAAATATTTTTTTTTTATAATTGCCTCAAAATTGACAAAACGGTCATTCACACTCGACAAAATAATGGAAGAAATAAATGTAATGGAAGAAAAAAAAAATGGAACAGCTGATATTTTACTCGTGATTTCAGGGTTGGTCCCATAGTAAAAGTTGTTCTCGGTGATGAATATAACGGACCCTTTTCGGCTTAGTACACCCTTTCCGCGAAACCCTGTTTATTGTCCTCACTGTGCCTGTGGTCCACGTGGTGCTTGGGCGCGAGTCCGTTCATGCGCATGAGGTTGAGAAGCAGTATGTCTGTGCGAGCAGAACTCGACAGCTGCGGGTCCATCTCCGGCCGCGCGTGCGCACTACTACTGCACCCGTCCGGCAAAGTCGGTGTCACGTTGCCGCGACTCTGTAGTGAAAAAAGGTTCATTAAAATCGATCCTTATTAGGCTAGTCGACTGGTGTTTCATTTACTACAAATAACAGGCGTATTATTAAATTCATTACTTATACTTAAAAAATTATGTAAATTTGCTAATATATTAATGAAATTTTGTCGAAATCGGACTAATCTATAATGTCACAAAGCGCAAGACTTCCTGCACAAATTGTCAAAATCGGACCAGCCGTTAATATCACAAACAAAGCGCAGAATTCCTTGACAAATTTTGTCAAAATCGGACCAGCCGTTAATATCACAAACAAAGCGCAGAATTCCTTGACAATTTTTTTCAAAATCGGACCAGCCGTTAATATCACAAACATAGCGCAGAACTCCTTGCCAAATTTTTTCAAAATCGGACCAGTCGTTAATCTCACAAACAAAGCGCAAAACAGGAATAAAGAACAAGACAAAATAGTTACTTTCGTTTCTAAAGTATAGGTGGGATTACAAAATATTGATGTGATTAGAAAGAAGATTGACGAAAGAAATTTATATGGCGAGCGTGAATGGGCAAGCCGGTAAGGGTCGACGTAGACCATAACACGACCAAATTGAAGACCAAAACTACTATTGCGGCACCTAATCCGCTCAGTTGGAAAATCACGCGACCGCAAACCGTATCTGGGCGCGATAAGGTTCACGTTCGCGTGCTTTTCCAACTGAGCGGATTAGGTGCCGCTATTAACAGTTGTGTCCGTAAGGTTAACAAACTCAAAACTCAAAAACTTAAACTCAAAAGTACCCATAACCGACAAGCTTGTTTGAAAACACTCGTAAAAGTAGAAGAATCGAAAGATGTGTTTTAGGATCGTAGCAAGTAGAGAGATGTGGTATCTGCCTACCCCATGAGAAAGAGACGTGACTCAATATATGTATGTACTAGCGGTCCGCCCCTGCTTCGCACGGGTATAGATTATAGCCTATGTCACCCGGGGATAGTGTAGCTTCCTAACAGTGAAATAATTTTTCAAATCGGTTCAGTAGTTTCGGAGCCTATTCAATGCAAACAAACAAACAATCAAATCTTTCCTCTTTATAATATTAGTATAGATGACTACAGAATGGTACCTGCACTGCAGTTAACAATCGGCCCAGTATAGCTCCTTCATCAGAGTACAGCGATCCGCCCATCGCTCCCTCGACGTCATTCTCGCCTGAAAACAAAACACCATTAATTTTGGTACAGCATTTATAAAATAACACTCAAATAAACTCTACTTACTCGTAACAACTTATGGTGGTATAACGTTGAGTGTGTAAAGCCGTATCCAAGCTAAATAGCAGGAAACCGACATCACAGTCCAGTGTAAGCTGACTGCTTTCTAGATAGTGCGAAGCCAGACCGGTCAATTTACATTGGAGTATGTCGGTATGCTGGTTTTTAGCTGACGTACGGTAGTAAAATAGTTATATGAAGAAATATATGAAGACACCCCAAGTTTCTCTTAATTACTTGAAGTGCAAGTGTGCGCTAGTGGGTTCATTTATCGTTACATATTGAGTTACGCCAACTGTTAAAAAAAAAGTTGAGTTGTAATTTTTTTTTTATCTATAGCGTGAACCAAAAGGTTGTCTTTTCCTCGGGCGCTTGTACCTTGCGACAGGACGTTTGTACGTTGCGACAGAGCACTTATAGTTTGCAACAGGGCGCTTGTACGTAACGACAGGGCGTTTGTACGTTACGACAGGGCGTTTGTATATTACGACAGGGCGTTTGTACGTTACGACGGAGCGTTTGTACGTTACGACAGGGCGCTTGTACGTTGCGACAGGGCACTTATACTTTGCAACAGGGCGCTTGTACGTAACGACAGGGCGTTTGTACGTTACGACAGGGCGTTTGTACGTTACGACAGGGCGCTTGTACATTGCGATAGGGCGCTCATACGTTGCACCAGGGCGCTAATGAAAGTCAGTGAGAAGCTTATCGAATGTTTGAGTACATTTTATTATTTATGTAAATGTAAGCTCACACACACTGAGATAAATTAGTAAATCATGAACAGTGCACACTTGCACTGAAAGCAAAGAAAAGAAAAGGTGGAGTGTGTCTAAGAAAAACTATGTATTTAATATTAAACTTGGAATATTTATTAATTAAATCATAAAATATAAAATAAGATAAGCTCGCCTCGTTCACGCTAGATTTTGAGCGCATCATCAAAAATTGCTTTCTATTTTAACGTAAAAATAAATTGTTGTTATTTTTAGTGTTGATGTTTTTCAATTTTTGATGGCATCGGGCTATGCAAATTTATTTTAGAATGTAATTTATCAAATAGAATAATTCAAAACTGAAAATATAACCTCTATTAATCAATAAAGATATTATGAAATTAACATTAAGAAAGAACAATGAACAAGGACAAAATAAATTAAAAAATGTAATGGTAATCAGCTTTTTGTGAATCAGTAATTTAAAATGACTGAATGATCCAAATTGAAGCATATCGCCGCCTTACGTAGATATAAGAGACCTGGGCGGTTAGACAAGACCCACTTTCTGTTAGCGTTAACGCCTGCGGAAAGATGAAATTGTATGAAAATGACATTGACAATGACATTAGCTTGAGAAATGTTATCTCAAGCTAATGTCATTTTCATACAATTTCATCTTACCGCAGGCGTTAACGCTAACAGAAAGTGGGTCTTGTCTAACCCCCCTGGGCCCTAATTCTATATGACACCACATAACATGCCAATAACAAGTGTTAGAACGCGGTAACCATGGTTACAAAACTAAACACATCAAACGCGTCTTCCGATTGGATACACGCTAGTTTGCTCCATGTTATTTTGACAATGGGATATCGGACAGGTGTTTCATTTGTTCAAAATAAGAGGCTGAATTAGAAACATAAATGTTAGACAAATGCTGAAAAATATATTTAAATCGGCTAGTAAAGTTCTGAGGTAGCTTGATGTTTTTGTTTGGATTAGGATAGTATTACGCACTGTCCCTTTCCCGCAATTTAAATGTCAGTATGGAGTTTATATGGCTTACTCACAAGTAACGTGAAATTTGCTAATTCCACGCCCATAACGTAAGTCGAGTTACGAGTTTATACGGTCATAGAGATTAGTCTCTTAACACTTTAAGGGCACTGAGTTCTTCAGATTTTTAAATTATATTTTCATGTTGTGTGACGCGTTTATGGCAAGGAATCGTGTGAGATAAAGAATAAAGGGCCCTGGGAAACGTGGAACGTGATTCCAAATGACGTCAAACCAATTCTGATCCACACGGGCGTTGAAATGTGAGCTCTAATCTTTGTTTATCACGCATAGTATATATATAAATGACAATATTTTTATGTACTTCACGTTCATCGTCTATTTCACGCGGCACACGGCGTTATCATTTGAAATTCTGTTATACGTGACACGACATAAGGGTCACATTTCAAGGCATGGGAATTTATTCCTACCGAACACGGGCACTAACGGCAATAGCTTCAATATTAGTTTAGCTTATTTTTTACGAAAATCAATTGATGTACTAATTATTGTCACTTTTCTTGTTTTTTTTTTTTTAACATAAAATAGATTTTGCGCCCTCACTTGCACGTACTATAAGCCTAATTCAAAGAGTGCTATACAATAGCTGCTGTTATTGACTGATTACAAAAAAATATGTACCTTTACTTCATGCGTACTGAGTACACTGGTTTACGCGGAAAGGGTGTACTAACACAGAATATAAAGGTTACAGAAAGTCGGCTCCGGCTGACCTTGATTTAAATTACCTACGGTACGCAAAGCAGCTGTAATGAAAATATTATATTTGTTGTGTTTATCGGGCGAATTATCTAGTGAAACTATAATTACGTGTAGTACGCTCGCGACTGGCGTCGACCGATTCGATCCGAGATCGCTGTAAGTGCGCGTCTTTGTTTTAATGTGCCTGTTTACGCTCGATCAGTGAGGCCGCATCTATTTTATGACCCCAACTGCCATAAACGAGTATATAGCAGTGGTTTGTTTTTATTAGTGCGCGGGCTGCCTCTACGTGTACAGCAGTGTTTTGTTTTTATTAGTGCGCGGGCTGCCTCTACGTGTACAGCAGTGTTTTGTTTTTATTAGTGCGCGGGCTGCCTCTACGTGTACAGCAGTGTTTTGTTTTTATTAGTGCGCGGGCTGCCTCTACGTGTACAGCAGTGTTTTGTTTTTATTAATGCGCGGGCTGCCTCTACGTGTACAGCAGTGTTTTGTTTTTATTAGTGCGCGACCTGCTTCTATGTGTACAGTAGGCACAGCGGAATTTTGTCTCTCTGAAGTTAGGCTCTTGCGAACCATTGCGCACATCCCTTGCGGCACAAAAATAGCTACTGCGCAGCCTTGCAGCCAAGTTCCGAGACACGGAGATCCGCTGTGCCTACTGTACAGCAGTGTTTTGTTTTTATTAACACGCGGGCTGCCTTTACGTGTACTGCAGTGTTTTATTTTTATTAGTTGTACTGCAGTGATTTATTTTTATTAGTGCGCGGGTTGCCTCTACGTGTACATCAGTGTTTTGTTTAAGTGTGCGTGTGTGTTTAATCAACGTTATGCATGGCGCAACTGTGTGCGTGTCGGGGGCGCGCGTAGGGGCGCGGGCGGGCGCGGGGGCGCGCGCGGCGCGGCCGGTAGCAGCAGCGCGGCGCCGCGCCCGCCGCGGAGCACGCACTGGCGCCCGACTCGCCCGCGCCGCACCACGAGCACGACACGGACGACCCGGACGAACCGTCTGTTGGAACGGGAGGGGACTGTTAGGGGCAGGGAGGGGCAGGTTATGTGGGTAAAAGAGGAGTTATGGTTATACATGGACATTGGCGGGGTATGGCAGATGGGGCGCGGTTCACAAGCAACGAGTCGCCAAACTATGGGCTTATTCCCGTTTTCACTAACCCTAGGAGTCGCCTAAACAGGGGCGGATTCAGGATTTCATTTAGGGGGCCATTCTGACAAGGTTGGAAGGAATCAAATCGAAAAATTTAGTCGAATGTATGGAATTGCTAGGTGTTCGCCCTGGATCCGCCAATGCGCCTAAATATTTAGGATTTGCCAAAGGCAAACAAACGTTTCACCAAACTTTAGGTGATAACATGTGACGTTAAGCGTCCCTTAAAGTTACGACACAAACCACTGACAGCCCGCGCCGCGCTCGCTTACTCACATCAAAACCATCGCATAGATAACTGACAAAAATTTAGGAAAGTAAATAAATAAAATAAATCAATATTCGTGACATTTTCGCACACACTGTCATCTGACCCCAAACTAAGCAAAGCTTGTGATATGGCTGTCAGAGACTGATAAATATAGGTAAATTTATATATTTAAAAAAAAATACATCATCATCATCGTCATAATCACCCTTTACCATACGCCATTGATTTTCTTCTCTGTACTATCTTTGTGTTCTCTGTTTTAAATACATACTACACACTTACATAATACATACTTAATGGACTGGTGAAACAGAAGTTTTTTTTGTTTGAAATGTGACTTGATTGAGTCTCTTATCTTCAGCAAGAAAATGTATTCATCTGTTTGAATAATATCAGTACTTTTAAACAAAGTAAAAACAAAAGTTTATACTTGTATTAAACTGACACTCGAATGACATTTGAGATAATGCAAGGATGCTAACTACACCACTCACATCAAAATCGATCCAGGCGTTCAGGGGTTAAAATTTGCAAGTTGAAGTGGAAATGGGCAGGCCACATCGCTCGAAGAACCGATAACCGATGGGGAAGAAAGGTTCTGGAGTGGAGACCACGAACCGGAAGACGCAGTGTAGGTAGGCCTAGATGATCACTAGATGGACCGACGACATTGTTAGAGTCGCTGGCATTCAGTGGATGCAGATGGCATGCTGTCGTTCAGTGTGGAGGTTAAAGGGGAGGCCTATGTTCAGCAGTAGACGTTTTCTGGCTGATGATGATGATGATGACGATGATGATGATGGTCATAGATAACAAAGTTATCCAAATTCAAGCATTTACTTTCGCAATATTCATATAATTTTAAACTTTTTTTTGTTTTCTTTTTTACTTATCTAAACCGTGTGTATTGTTTACTATGTAGCGTATGTAGCTATTATTTTGTATTTAATTCATATTAAATTGTCTATGTATACTATTAATTACCATACTTATTGTAACTGTTCTTATTTTTGGGAAGACACTGTCTGCTGCATCACAGCTAACGCTAAAGCAGCAGGCAGGGTTACTTATTTTTTCTGCATCTATGTTTAACAACAATAAATTATTTTGTATTTTTATGATGATGATGATGATGGGAGTTATTGTAGAATAAAGAAACCTAAAAACATAACACTCCTTTAGTCGTGTAATAACGGTATATTAGAACGGTTTAGACACTCACCAGACATGGTCTCATCGTCCACGTCGTTTTCCTCGTTGGAGTTCTCGTCGGCGTGGCTCGGGATGTGCTCGTCGGCGAACACTTCCAGCTCGCTGAATATCAGATCCTGGAAAACAACTTGTTCGTTTATATTTTTTGTGTAAGGCTAGCTGCGCCCCGCGGTTTCACCCGCGTAGTGATGAAAAATGATGATGATGATGACGAAAAGTAGCCATGTCACTCGCTGGCTCTTGAACTATAACCAGGTCGATCCGTCTGCCGTCCGATTACTAAAAGACCGTTAAGTGACATTGCCACAATGTCACTTAACGGTCTTTTAGTAATCGGACGGCAGCCGTTGTTCCGTTGCAGCATGAAAGAGGAACATACATTCATACACATACAAACTTTCGCTTTTATAATATTAGTAGGAGTAGGATATTTTGAACATTGGTGTCATTTTTGGATATACATATTCGTTTATTCGTATCCGTGGTCGATAGAAATATTCTGCACGGTCTAATTCCCTACTGCCCATTTTTCTATCAGACAGCCATGGAAGGCACGAAAAAGTACACCGCTTCATGGTTGATATTCCGAAATCCTTGACGAAGCTATGATTCCACTTTTACTGTGCGAACTGCTGGTCTGTGGAATGCGCTGCCTGAATGGGTGTTTCCCGATGGTTATAATCTGGGTGTCTTCAAATCACGAGTGAATCGTTTTCTTCTAGGCAAGCGTGCTCCATCGTAGACTACATCTTCGCTTAGACAGGGAGCAAACGTGGACACTTTTGTGTCTTGTGTCAGATAAAATATTTGATTTCTATAGAACCAGTATGAAATCATCCACTCCCTGCGCAGACTTCGTGTCCAGATGCTTCCACTTGATTGGTACTTGGTGTGCCGTGTCGGCAACAAAAAGTGTCTACGTTTGCGCAGCGCCTTAACATCAGGCGAGGTGGCAGTCAAACGCAAGCCTACGTTTTTCACCCCGTGCCTCCGTATAAGTATGACTTCAGGCGGTGTACACAGATTCCAGTAGATGTCGCTAGTTACCCCAGTGTCGCTGCTTGACTCGGAGGCGACGTTGCCGCTCTGTGCAGCGGCGGCGCCGTCCGCGTCGTTCTGTTTGCGCGCCGTTGCCGCTCCGCCCGGCACTCCATTCAGTTCGGGTGAAGAGATGGAACAGCAAAGAGCGTTGCTGTTGGTGCAAGAGTCCGCCACTGGGACGCTGGCCACAGCTGCAAAAGTTTAAAGTTTGGAGTTATCTGGAGTGCTGGTTGGTATCTGAAAGGAGGCATCTTTTCATTTCTCTATGAGTACACGAGATAACTTAATTAAGAATCTAAGGTTCGTTTTTTTTTTTATTATAATTAGTCTTGCGCTTGGCCGCCAACTCGTCTGAAGCGATGATGTGCCTACGATGGAGCACGCTTGCCTATAAGAAACCTATTCACTCTCGACTTGAAGACACCCAGATTGTAAATACATATTTATTTGATTTTAGTATATATATTTTTTTATTTTTGTTGTCAACTTTTTAGGTTAGGTTGTTTGAGCGGGCGATACCTGTAGTTATTATGCCTATTTGTAATATATTTAAGAGTGTCGATTTTGTGACATTATTTGGCTGTGTTTTTAGGGTTTATGTTTTCGTTTCTTTAGACAATGTATTGCAGCAAGACGCTTGAACCACATGAAATATAGTCATAATTTCAGCCATAGGACGTCCACTGCTGGACATAGGCCTCCCCCAGCGATCTCCAAAAAGACTGGTTGGAAGCGGCCAGTGCCCTTAGTCCCAGATTTGATAGTTTACGAAAACTTTTTTCGTTTTCGTTTTGTTCCATACATTGCTGGGCTAAAAGGTATTCGAAACCTTTTTTCGTATTAGAGTGAAGCAATCTATACCGCCGATAACTGCCAAATTTAGTTCCTTCACGTTTCCCATAGAGGCGCTTTACTAAAATGTATGGAACACTACGTAAACGAAAAAAGTTTTCGTAAACTATCAAATCTGGGACTAAGCTTACTGTATCCAGCGGCCCTGCGGTCTTTTTAGGTAGTCTGTCCATCCTGTGGGTGGACGTCCTACGCTGCGCTTATCGGTCCGTGGTCTCTATTCGAAAACCTTTCGAACCCATCGGCCATCTGTTCTGCGTGATATATGCCCTGCCCACTGCCATTTCAACTTGCTAATCCGGTGGGACATATCGGTAACTTTCGTTCATCTACGTATCTCTTCATTTCCGATTATATTCATTCTGATTCATTTCTGATTGATTATATTTATATCATCAAAATTTTTGAAATGCGCAAGCGAGATAGAGGACTCACGAATAATACACTCATTGTATATATAAACTCTTGATACGATTAAAATCGAACATAGGATTGATACCATTGTAAGAATACTTGTTCAAAGAAAAGGTTGAACACGTTTAGCAGGCCACTGATTTTTATGATGTTGCCATGCTATTGTGGGCAATATATCTTTGAGGACCCGGGTATGTCCTAAAACTGCGACCAGAACCACCGGCGGATGGGCAGCAGCATCCTATTAGTACACGGCTAACGTACTGCGATCCCCAAGCCAACTGCTAAGCGTGGGGATTATGGCAACACCCTTCTCTAAGAGGCTTTTGTTCAGAAGTGGACGTTTAATGGCTGATGATGACGACGACGATGATGATGATGAAGAAGGTGATGATGATGATGACGATGATGGTGGTGATGATGATGGTGATGATGATGGTGATGATGATGATGATAGCATCATTGCATCGTATCGGAAACTCTGGCTAACATGAATACCAGTAAGTGTAGATTCCTTGGCCGGCACTTGTTGGTTGTCGGCGCGTGGCAACTTGCTCGCGAGCTTGTTGGCTCGGCTCGGCGTGTTGGCGGCGCTCAGTAGAGTGTGCAGGCTCACTAGCGCCATGTTGTCCGCGCCAGAAACGTGGAGAGAGTTCGCCGATCTAATGGGAAAACATCGGATATTAGTCGCCAGTCTTTTTACAAATATTTGGCTTGCAACAACTTCCCACACTGTAGACACTGGGGGGCTAGACAAGACCCACTTTCTGTTAGCGTTAACGCCTACGGAAAGATGAAATTGTATGTAAATGACATTGACAACGACATTAGCTTGAGAGATGTTACATCAAGCTAATGTCATTTTCATAGGTAGGTAAATGGTTAATTATTATTTATGAAGTGTTCATGAATTCACTCGTGTTTGGACGGACGCAGAAGCGTGTATTTTCAAAATACCCATGGAAGCCTCTAGTAAAGTCTACTTTTCTGGGGCATATTCATCACTGCTGGACTTTTAGCCTACCCCCGAAAGGGTGATTGGGCCATATCCACCACGCTGGCCCAGTGCGGGTTGGTGGATTCACATACGCCATTGAATTCCTTCTCCGTACGTATGTAGGTTTCCTCACGATATTTTTCCTTCACCGAAAAGCCAGTGGTATGAAAATCAGTACATAGACCCCAGAGAGCTCATTGGTACGGGCCCGGGGTTTGAACCCGCAACCTCGCTTTAAAGTCCTGCGGTCTCCCAAACAGGCTACCACGGCTTCTACTGGGGCATATTATGTCCGTAAAATACGTTATACGAGGCGGTATGGCCTTAATAACTTAAGCCTGCCCAGTGGAACAAAAACAAAACAAAAAACAATTAAGGTGAATATCGTGTAGAGCCTGGCTAATGAAAGTAGAGACTGAAAACGCCCGCCAAATTTTACAAAATCAGCATTATGATCATCAAAGCTGTTATTTTTAAATTTGCCGCGCTTTTTCAGTCTCTACTTTCACTAGCCAGACTCTATCAGCAAACTCGTAGCTTGCTTTAGGGCCTCCGACACGGTCTAATTCTCTATTTAGTATATTTACCTGGAAGTCGAGGGCAGGCTGTAGGGAGGCGAGAGCGCGACGGGCGCGAGCCTGCGCTCCAGCGGTTGTCCGTAGTCTCCGTAGTGGCTTGACACTTCATTGTTGCGCGTGTCTTCCGCGAACATTGCCGTGTTCAAGATATCTAGGATAAGAAACAGTAAAAAATACAGCAGTTAGCTGCACCCGCGGTTTTACATGCAGAAATCATCAGGAATAGTACATTTTCCCGTGAAAAAAATAACTCCATATCACTCTTTGGACCTCAAACTATCTCTACGCAGTTACGCGGAAAGGGTGTACTAAGCCGAAAGAGGTCTATCATCATCATCAGCCAGAAGACGTCCACTGCTGAATATAGGCCTCTCCCTTTAATCTCCACAATGAACGAAAGCCTGCCATCTGCATCCACTGCCCGCGACTCGGACCCGGGTATGTCCTAAAACTACGACCAGAACCACCAGAGGATGGGCAGCAGCATCCTCCGACTTGAATGGTGGAACGTTCTGCGATCCCCAAGCCGCCTGCCAAGAATAGGGATTATGCCAAACCCTTCATGATAGACAAGAGGTCCATAGTGCCTATTATTATGAACAACTTTTACTATAAGCAGGCATGGAGCACTCCGCATTTTAGGTATGAAGGTACAAGTAGACGACTTGTCGGACCTGCCGCGCGATAGACAGAGATAACGCGACAAGAGAGACGCGATAGACAGAGAGGCAACTTCTAGGTTAAAATAGCTGTAGGTAATTAGCGCTCGCACGTCCTGAATTGCACTTTATTGTGTAGTAGCAAGAGTCGCTACTTATTTAAATGATTTATCGGAGTGAATCTTCTGTACTTGTACTTATATGTATTCTGTGCTATATAAGCAACTCAGAAATCGCGAAAAAAAAACCAGCCAAGTGCGAGTCGTGCACGCGCGCTGAGGGCTCTGTACCACCACATAACTTGTTAGCTACTAAAGTACAAAAAAATAGTGCAAAAAAGACAACATCCCATCAACGCCCAGGCGGTCACCCATCCAAATACCGACCGCGTCCGACGTTGCTTAACTTCGGTGACCGTATGAGAACCGGTGGTGAACAAAAATTGGTCACAGACTCGCACTTGGCCTTTTATTATTATTTGTTGTTATACTTTAGAGTGCGTACTATAAACATGCCAAGTTTGACGCTTGTATGTATTACCGTTTTTGCATTTGAGCAAATAGAAATATACGTTTAAAAAAAATACGTTTGTTGTATGGGACCCCCCATTCGTTTTAACTTTTAGACTTTTTTATTTCTTTGTTTCTTAGTTAATCCGCCGTAACATTACATATACTGTGAAAATTTCAACTGGCTATCTATTATGGTTCGAAAGATACAGCCGTTTAAAGGTAGGACTAAAGGGTCGGCAACGTATTTGTGATGCCTTTGGTGTTACAAGTATCCATAGGCGACGGTGACTGCTTACCATCAGGCAGCCAGCCTGCATGTTTGCCACCTATGGCATAAAAAAAAAGGATTGACAGACTGCGTAGGCTTAGTAAAAGGGTCCCGTTTTTACTCTTTGGGTGCGGAGCCCTAAAAAACCAGTTTAACATACCTTGTGTGTTGTTCAGCCGTTGTGGCGCGAACATGCACGGGTTGAACACGAGAGCGTCACTCAGGGTGTTCCCGTCCACAGGGTTGTTGTGCTGAGTGTCCTCTGCCAGTGAAGCGCCCGTGGAGGCCGAGGCGCGCGTCGCTGCTATCGAGTTGCGGGACATTTCTAAGGAGAGACGCTGAGGGGGAAATATTATATTCTAGATTAGGGGCCGTCCATTAATCACGTGATGTTTTTTTCTTTTTTCTTTTTAAGGCGCGGTCTGATCACGATTTCAAATTCGTTTTTCACCCGCTCACGCCATGATCTATTTGCTATCTAAAACGGCTTTGTTTAAAGTCGTAAATCGTATATCATCATATTTGATGATGATGATGACTTTGTGCTTGTATTTATATTATTTTGAGGGTTTTTATTTAATTTATCAAACTATATAAATGAATTTCAACTAATTGTTGGTTAAAGTTTTAAATGACTAGTCTGGCTATACAATTCGTACACAAAAATATGTTGTTGTCGCTGAAAATTCAGAGTTCTTCAATTCAGAAGCTATTTTTATTGTGCAATTTGTAATATGTTTTTTTAAGAGTCTAGACAATAAAAAAAAAAATATTCGGTTAAGATTATTACCAAGGGGTTTTTTCAACTTGTAGTATTTTTTTTATCTGATCAGCTAATTTTGTCACGTCACACAAAGCGTTTAAAAACACTTCTTTTGGTAAGTTTTGCGATTGTACCGCGTCTTAACCCCCCAGTTTTACAGACTAATAATGAATAAGAATTCGAATTTCATCGTGACCGCGAATACATTTTTTTTTTCGTGCTATAAGTAAGAGTCATCTTCGTGCCAATAAATCTGACCACGTGGCCGAGTTACCACTATATTATTTCACCTACTTTTCTAATGGCTAACTCGACCAATGATACAAAGTGGGGTTCTTCAAAAGGAGAGTTAATCGAGTCCTAAAGAATCGGCCACGTATGTGATGCCTCTGGTGTTACAAGCATCCATAGGCGACGGTGACTGCTTACCATCAGGCATAATGCTTGTTTGCCACCTATGGCATAAAAAAGTACAGTCAGTACAAAAAAATACAATCAGTAAAAAAAAGTACGATCAGTATAAAAAAAGTACACTCAATAAAATAAAAAAAGAAGTATAATTTAAGATGTGGTTACTGGTTACCTCCTTGAGATCATTGATCTGCAGGATGTGCTGGTTCTGCATCGTGATGAGCTGGTTGATGTACCACTGCTGGTCGCGGCAGCGCTGGTAGAACGTCGGCGGGCGGACTTGGAATCTGCGCACAAGGATCTTCATGAAACATAGATGAAATGCATCAATCAACCCGGCCACAGTGCGTGCTTACGGCTCGGCATCCAACAAAGTTGAGCTGACTCTGCTTAAATTAACTTCACGCAAGAGGCGAAGGCAGATGTTTTTATTTTCTTTATTTTTAATATGGGGTTTTGCCATGATATGACTATGCCACCCCGTAAAGCTAAAGTACACATAATCACACAAACACTTAACTATCAACTTCCACGCGGGCACTTATAAAGACTGATGTTGACGAATAGCATTGTACAAAATTTATATGACGTCAACATCGGCAAGGAAGATAGACTAAAAGGAAAGACAATAGCGGAACATTAGAGCTTAGATCGGAAATTTGCTTAAAAACAGTATAAACTTAGATGTCTCGAACTTCCGTAGAACTTCCGATCTACGGTCTAATGTTCCGCTATTATCTTTCCTCTTAGTCTATCTTTCTTGCTATCGGTTATCATCTCTCCGCCGCGCTCATCCCCGCGAAATGTGACATCACTTGCGTCCATAGTGAGAATGACTTATCGCGGCAAATTTGAAATTCGGAAAGATCACATCGAAATCTATTAACTACATGTTTAAAACACCCAGAAAACTTTCCAGGTAAAACTACCAAATGACGGGGTCAACCTATGGGGATAACGCGCTTCATTTATAACAGAATGGGTGTTCCCCGATAGTTACATTCTGAGTGTCTTTTATTCGTGAGTAAATCCGTTCCTTCTAGGCAAGCTTCTCAATCATAGACCGCATTATAGCTTAACATCAGGCGAGGTGGTAGTCAAACGGCAGTCTATTATTAAATTTAAAATAACATATATTTTTGTTATATCAATACTTCTATGCTTTTTCCATGAGTTTAGCAGTCAATTATTAGGTTAGCTATAGTGTTTGAGCGGGCGATACCTGTAGTTATTATGCCTATTTCAAATATATTTAAGTGTCGATTTTGCGACATTATTTGGCTTCGTTTCTTTAGACAATGTATTGCAGCAAGAGGCTTGAACCACATGAAATATAGTCATTTCAGCCATAGGACGTCCACTGCTGGACATAGGCCTCATCGATTTCAAAAAAGGCCGGTTGGAAGCGGCCTGCATTCAGCGTTTCCCTGCGGTTTCTTTTAGGTCGTCTGTCCATCCTGTGGGTGGGCGTCCTACGCTGCGCTTACCGGTCTGTGGTCTTCATTCGAGAACCTTTCGGCCCCATTGTCTATCTATTCTGCGTGATATGTGCCCTGCCCACTGCCACTTCAACTTGCTAATCCGGTGGGCTATGTCAGTAAATTTCGTTCGTCGACGATCTCATTTCCGATTCGATCTCGTAGAGAAACCCCGAGCATAGCTCGTTGTGCGACTTAGAGCTTGCTTATGAGGCCCATAGTGAGAGACCACGTTTCACTGCCGTATGTAATCACTGGCAACACACACGAAACATGACAAACATGAAACATAGTAAAGTTTAGTAAACTAACAAAATCGGACCTTACCTTAGAATAAGCGTGTCAGTGTCCGGGTTAAGATACCCCTCGCTAGCGAGCAGGTCGAGCCTGAAGAACCGGTTGTATCCCCAGCACTCGCCCACTTCGAAGTCGGACGCGAACTCGCGGACTATGTTCTTCGACGGGTCTCGAGACACCTGGTGCAGCATCTCCACGCGATATTCATACCTAGAGATATCGTGAGCATAGAGGTTTTACTCGGGGCTGCCGGTCGGTCATCCCAAGTATACAGGTTTACGCAGAATGGGTGTTCTAAGCCGAATGGGTTCATAGTACCCATATCATTATGAACAACTTTTACTATCGGACCAACCCTGATATCGCGAACAAAATATCAGCTGTTCCATACTTTTTGTCGAGTATCAATTACCGTTTTCTATAGAACAGCTGATATTATTTTCGCGATTTACGAGTTTACACCCTTTCCGCGTAACCCAGTAGAAAAGATCTGCTGATACTGAACTCATACTTGGCTTGAAGTTGCGCAAGTTTTCTGGGCTTGTCCCACAGTAAAAGTTGTAAATGAGTGAGTACAATGACCTCCTTTCAGCTAAGTACTACTGCTCCGTGTCACCTTGCATTAAACAACAACTATAAAAGTATATTACAGTTTTTAAAGAAGCACATTTACATTTTTTAGGTTACATCAATATATATGTTGTATGGAAAACACTTGAACAGTATTGAAAAATTATAACGTGTTTTGTAAAAAGCAACAGGACACATAATTGAATTTGTATGACTTCATACATTGATTTACTAACATATAGATGCTGGGTCTAGAACAAAATACCCGAAAACGGTGTCCTAATTATACTATTTAGAGGGGTTTTAAAAACTGTATGGAGGCTGGCACAGTCAAGATTTGCCATTTTTTTTTTCGAAATCGCATCGTTGTGTGAGACTTTAATATTTGAATTAAGAACATATAGAGATAGACGAACAACAAATGTCAGAAAACATAATGTCCTAAAGTGTCACGCTATGGAGCTAGTTAAACATAAATATTGCAGCGACTGAAAAAATTATAATAGCGGATCGGGACTATGCAAAAAAAAGCCCTTTGGATACATGATAGAAATACCAAAACAATTTATATCCTCATAGCAATCTTTAATTTAGCTTGCAATGAATGTGGACTTAATGCACCGAATATTTGAATAGTTAGTACATATTTTTTTCATTTTTGTCATGGACCCAATATCCATATTTTTTAATATCTTTGGCTTCATAGCTTTACTGGTCAGCAGGTACTAATATTGTCATGCCAGCATGATATTAATTGACCACTAAAAGCAAAGCTAAACTACTCTTGCTGACTAAGAACTATATTAGCTCTTCTCAGGGGACTTAACGCGTGATATCTACAGCGAATGAGGGACGATGTGTACTTTACTTACCTCTTGTCTACCCATAACTTAGCGTTGCTAAAACGAAATTGTACGACATTTTATTTTATTTTATACTATTCGGAAAACAAACAGCTGAAATTAACTAATTATAGTAGGTAGATAGTAGATGCAAGCCATAAAAAGTTTTCATTGTAACATGTTAGCATTACGGTACATGATAGAATCAGGCAAATGCATGGATCTTGCTAATAAGTGCAATGCTTGCATAACTTAGTCTTTCTACTGTGTTTAAACTCAGATTTTGATAGAGGTAGTACTCTTCACCTATGACGGGAAATTCAAATTTCAAACAGTTTTCTTGTCCTTGTAGCTAGGCCGGGTAATTATTGTAAACGATTATGATGATTGCGCAAATTAATTATATTCTTTACAAAATCATGTTAAAGCTATTATCTCTAATGCACATTATTACTTACATTTGCCAATAAACAAATTTTTGCTGTTTCAAACGGTTTATTGGCAAATGTAAGTAATAAATAATGTAAGTAATACTGATAAATAGCTGTACATGATAATGTAAATAGCAGCTAACAATTTGCGCAAACACTGTGTCATATTAAAACAACTAGCCGGCCTAACTACAAGGACAAAAAAACGGTTGAAATTTGTATTTCCCGCCATAGGTGAAACGTACCACCTTTAGCTGGTTTACTAGTTTCGTCTAATTTTCTTTTTAATGTACATATTTGCAAGTGGAAAATTGGAAAAATAATGATGAAACTATTGCCTGAGGGCAGCTACATCAACAAAAATTGATTCAATTATTCCTCTAAACATTTTTATTGTTTTATAAACACAGATGTTGGGTCTAGAACAAAATTTACGAATGAAGTATTCTGAGTTAACAGATATACATTTAGATACATTTTAGATATGCTGACAGACATATTCAAATCTTATGTCGTTAAAACAATGACTAGTTTAGCTTGAAACAAATGTAGACTAAATACTCAGATTACCTTAATATTTGTCGTTATTATGTATTCTATTTTTGTTAGGTTTTTTAGTATTGACCCAATATCCATAGTGTTAAATATCTTTTGATAAAAATATTATTAAAAGTTTAAAAAAAACTGATTCATTTTTTTAATTGTTTATTTTGCTTCTCCACGGTCTCCTGGGTGGGTGATTCAGTGATTCATACTTGGATAAGGATATTTTCCTGATGCATACTTGGGTAAGACAATAAATGAGTTTGTATAGGCTAAACCTTCCCCAAACTCAATTATTTAACCACCTAAAGGTCTCTGAAAGGACCAATAGTTCCCTCCCACCATTAAAACATATCAAGTACCAGGCGAGCATACTAACTTGGAAGTCTCTGGCAGTCCAGCACTAAGCTCCAGGAACACTGAGAGGTAATTCCCACGGACTACTCCGTTACCATCGGGGTAAACCTTCAGCCTCCAGCAGAGACCGTTCACGTGAAGCGGAGCGGAGTAGACCGGAGCTGCCGCGTGTTGAAGCTGAGTGAAGTTAGCTAGCGGGAAGGTGCTGCTGTCGTAACTCGGGACGATTTCGCTGTGGAATGAAGTTAGTTTTAGGTCTTATTAGCTACCATGCATGGTCGATTTTCTGTATTAAACTAACAATAACATAGCTAAATCGTAAGTGATCATCCCAACAGGTTGGACAAGAATCTATCACTAGATAGAGTCTTGTCTATCACTAGATAGATTCTTGTCTATCAATTTCTTAATGCAGTTCATTTTGCAAACTATTGCAAAATTAACTGCATTAAGAAATTGGGATGAACTTAAGGCGATTTTGCAAAGTTAGTCTTTTGTACCATTTGAGAAACGTTGTTGACGTGGTAGGCCATTTGGGAGACCGCTAGACTTGATAGCGTGAGGTTGCGGGTTCAAACCCCGGGCCCGTACCAACGATCTCTTTGGAGGTTATGTACGGATTTTCATACACTTTTCGGTGAAGGAAAACATCGTGAGGAAATCTGCATACGTACGGAGAAGAAATTCAATAACGTATGTGAATCCACCAATCCGCACTAGGTTAGCGTGGTGGATATGGCCCAATCACCCTTTCGGGGGTAGGGTCCAGCAGTGGACTGTTAAAAGGCTGACTATGATGAAAACGTTGCTCAAGTTGCCATGCTAAAAATATCAACTAAACATGTTCTCCTAGTTTTCCACAATAGAGCAAAAAAGCCTTGACTATTCAAAATGTTGATAACTTATTTTTTTACATCTAACTTAGACGTTTGACCGTGTTCACACCTGATGGAAAGGGATGATGCTATCGAAGATGGAGCATGTTTGCATTATAAATTGGAACTAGTGTTCAAAGAGAAGTGAAGTCTGGGGTTGCTAGTAATTAATATGGTAATAATAAGTGATGGATGAATGTGTACCTTATCAACATTACTTGCCTGTGGAAATCGGCCGGTACAGGCGCGGTCACAAAGCTAGCCATCGGCTTCTTGCGGACTTGGTGGATCATCTTTGATAGGTCGCCGCTTTTTGCTATCAACTCAGATCTGGAAAAAAACGCAAACACTGATGCTTTGAAACTTTGAAACACTGATGCTTCACAAATCGTGAACCCTAGTTGTGGTTGCGGGCGTTTAGCTTGAGCCGAC
Organism: Agriopis marginaria; assembly: GCA_932305915.1. Classification (NCBI taxonomy): domain Eukaryota; kingdom Metazoa; phylum Arthropoda; class Insecta; order Lepidoptera; family Geometridae; genus Agriopis; species Agriopis marginaria. The sequence goes on from OW029919.1 coordinate 4,261,177, forward strand.
TGCAGCTAGTTCAGCCATCCTGTCTTTTCCAGGAAGGCAAGCAGCTCGCTGATGGCGGCGCAACCTTCTCGGAGCATCCTCGGTGACCCGAGAATGTTTATATTATCCCGTATGCCATTTTGTAAATAACAAACACGTCGAACGTCGGCAACATAGCATTGCCGCTCTAAGTTTGTTGTCAGAAGCTCTGCTGTATGTAATACGATATAAGGATTCATATATATTTTTTGCCTAAACCACATCTCTACTATGTCATTGAGCAAAAACGAAATAAGTTTCTTCTTATTCCAGATGCGGGCGATGAGTCCTGTGTAGACGTCCAGTGTAATACAGCGTAAGCAACACAGCGTCTTAAAATACCGAAGGTAGGATCAGAGGCGCTGTGTGCAGTTGCTCCAGCGGTGTTTTTTTTAAATGCCATAAAAGCAGACAGGCTACTTGATGGTGACCAGTCACTGTCGCCTATAGATACTTTAACATCAGAGGCATCACAAATACTTTTATTGCGTGAACTGCTAGTCTGTGGAATGCGCTGCCCGAATGGGTGTTACCGGATAGTTACAATCTGGGTGCCTTCAAATCATGAGTGAATCGGTTTCTTCTAGGCGAGTGAGCTCCATCGTAGACCGCATCATCGCTTAACATCAGGCGAGTTGGCGGTCAAACTCAAGCCTATTATTAATATTAAACAAAAAAGTTGCAGACACTTTAAGTTTTAAGACTTATTAACTCATCTTTTGAAGAACCTATGTTGTAGCTTCTCGGAAACACCGCGGAAGGTAACTCATTCCACAGTTTGCAGTGTGAGGCAAGAAAAATCGTGTGAATCGCAGTGTGCGATTTGAGAGACAAAGAGAGAGATGAGCTTTCAGCACAGAATACATATTAGTACAAGTACAGAGTGCGAGCAATAACTACAGCTAAATAAACCTAGAAGTTGCCTCTCTATCTATCGTGTAGATAGACATAGTGAGTGTAAATGAAAGCGTAGATCCATCTACACTTTTTGTTGTGGTGAAAATATGAGTAATAATTGTACCTAGTGCTGGTGTGCATCTGATGTTCGATCTCCTGTAGCAGATGTTCCAGTTGTTCCGTCTCCTGAGTGAGGCTGTTCTTCTGGCCCATCAACGTTAGCAGTTTGGCTTTCAGTGCAGAGTCCAGACGGGAAATCATCAGCTCGACGGCGTTGCGGATCTCGCGGACTCGCTCGTCTTTAGCCGCGCGCACTGATTCGACGTTACGCTCCTGTAACAAATGTAAACATTTGATATTAGCAAATATGTTTAATAAAAAAATCAGTATACCCAACTGCATTTAAAAATTACTGAAATAATATCAAAACTAACTTTAATATAAATTATTACACTTTGCTTATATTACTAGAATCTAGAGAATCTAACGTGACCGTGATTCATTATTTAAACTAATAAATTACTAGCACTCACGATCAATGTCAAAAAACTCGACCGGTGTTCGGACGTTATCTGGATGGGAGTCTATAATGTTCGCACACCGGTCGAGTTTGTCGACATCAATCCCCATGAGTGCTAGCGGTTTATTAGTTTAAATAAATTCACTTATATTTTTTCACTTTTCCACTTTATTTTTATTTCATTAGCTTTTAGCTTGTTATAGCTCCATCGTAGACCATCATCGCTTAACATCTGACGAGATGGCGGTCAAACGCAAGACTACTTAATTATTAACCCAGTTAAAGATGAGCTTAACATTTCATTGGTGGGATTCACTTTATAGGATTCAACTTGTTGGAGACTAATAAAAGTTGATTTCTTCCCTTTTTTTTTTTTGAGTGAGTTTACCATAAGGAATCTATCAAAATTCTTAATTTATCAAAATTATATAATCATTATGAAAAATGTGAGTAATGAAAAAATTACTGCTTAAAACAAAAATACTGACCACTTCCTGAACAAGGCTGATAAGCTCCATGAGCCGTCGTCTCAGCTGAGCCACTTCATCCCGTATCTGCGTCACATGTTGCTCGTAGACATCTTCTAGAGGCTTGAACGTGTGTCCAGAGTGAGTGCCGCCCCACAGCGCGCACTGGTGGCAGATGCAGCGACGACAGGTCCAGCAGTAAACTGTCAGCTTCTCCGAATGGGTTGCACACCTACAAATAAACAATGTCATAAATAAATAGTAGTTACTATAATATAACTAGAATCGCTACCGGGTTGCATGAGGCAGCATTGCCTTCTTCATCCGCATCACCACAACAGCTAGACTGCTTTTCATCATCATTAGTTACACTACCATCTACACCACTGGACATCTGGACACTGGACTGGGATCTTCAGCAACTGTGCCAGCGCCCTAGAGCCTCACTCTGATATTTCAAGGAGCTGGGTTGGCTCGGGTAGGTGCTGGTAGGGGGAAATGCATAATACACCCCCAGCAGGACGTCAGTGCAGGACTTATCGCCCCCATCTCGAATAAGAATAAGAAATAGTAGATAGCGATGGTGGACAAGCAGTAGCATGTGTGCTTCATAATCTAAAGAAGCTAACAGACGTGTCGGACTTGGTTGACGGAGCGCCGTCTAACCAACGGGAGAGAAAAAGATTTTTTTTATAAGATGTAGATTTAAACCAATGTGATTGTCCATTTACTCGTATTCACCTTAGTGTAAACTCACCCTTAGGATTCCTTGTAATTCTTAAGCCTGGATTCATCCAATGCTAGGTTGCGTACTTATATACTATACACAGAAAGTGTGTACTAAGTTGAAAGGGGTCTTTTATACTCATCTTAATAAACAATTTTTACTATGGGACCAATGCTAAAATAGCGAAATAAATATCAGCTGTTCCATAAATTTTGTCAAGTGTGAACAATGACAATATGCCCACTTGACTGCTCATCCTTTACCCCGCCATAAGCCAAAGTTAGACATTTTCTGCTTTATCTTTTTCGAGCGGGCCAATCCTAGGCATGCTCTGAACTAATAACTTTAAGCCTCCAATCACAAGCCCCCCCACCGTTACCTTGTTGGCTTACATATTGTACATTCAAGTTATGACTCGAGTGAGATCAAGTGGTTATAGTATCTTTCAATGTGAATGCAATATTCTATAGAATAGCAGATATTTTTTTGAAACATCAGAATTGCTCCCATAGTAAAAGATGTTCATAATAGACCCCTTTCAACTTAGTACTGGGTTACGTGGAAGGGTTTTCCGCATAACCCAATAGAAATGTTGCATTCTTTAAAGCACCACACCAACAAACATTTGATCCCAAACAAATGTAACTGTAAATTTAACTACTCACCAATGGTAGTGTGATGAGATACTGCCAGGCATGTATAGAAATAGTTTATATGTACAACAAATCTAAGATTAATTTTACTATTTATTCTAATAAGATTTCTATTAGAATGATTGTAGCTAATAGTTTAGAACAAAAACTATACACTACACATACTCTACATTACAAATTAAAAAAAATCATACTCGGTCGAAGATTTTTAACTCTAGCAGCTGCAGAAAATTGTAAAAAGTTGAAACCTCTCATTCTTATCACTAAGATTGCAGATAGTAGCAGATATACTACAACGAAATATGAAAAGTAAATGTTTTCATTCAACTGCAGAGTAAAAAATCTTGAAACAAGTATATTATGTATTTTGTAGCAATATTATAAGCATCAGGAATATAATACAACTGTTTTGAAAGATTTCTAAAGGACAAACCTTAATATAGTATAAGATGCATTGCTCTAAGCTGCATTATAAAATAGTAGCCACAACCTTCATAATAGAAGGTAAAAACTGTACTATGTTAAAAAGCATAGGTAAGTTACAACAACATTCAGCTGGACAGGCTTTTTGAAATAAAATGCTTTATTTCAAAATGCCTGAATGATTTATGGGTCATTCTGGATTATTGGGCTTTTATATTAGCTAACCAAGCACTTTAAACAAATTAATTCAAGTTACCTATCCCGATAACTTTCTCTCTGTGTAGCAGAGTTGGTCTGCTGCATAGTCTCGATCTGCTGTGTGACCTCCTCAACCCAGCGGCAGTTGACGAGCTCATGCAGATGCAGCGAGGCTCGGCAGTGCGGGCACTGTGAGCGCTGTTCTGTCAGCCAGCGTCGCACGCAAGCATAGCAGCACAGCTTGGAGCAGTGAGGACACAGGTGCGCGTCCACCAGCTTCTCCATACAGATGAAACATCGGAACACCTCCGCCAGCGTCTGCAACTGACGACCCATCACGGAACACCCATACGGCACCACGGATCAACTTTGATCTGACAAAAAAAATCTAGGCCACATCGATTTACCTCGACAATTTGCTCCTCGCCATTTCCATTCCCTTTGTCCCCACGAGAAGCCATATTTACTGTTTCCTTTTCTTGTTACGGGACAGACGGACACTTGACTACAATTTAGACATTTCTATATTTTCTAAAATAACCGAACATTTCGCAATGCGAGCGTCAATACACGAAAGATACCACTTCCGTGTTCAAATATCAATCAATCAAATTCAATCGAGCGAGCGCGAGCGAAATGAAAACGAACCAACCATCAACCAAACAAAATAAAAACAATGTGTTGCTATTACAATGAATATCCAATTACCAATATAATACAGTGGGCATTTTTAGGGTTCCGTACCCAAAGGGTAAAAACGGGAGTCTGTCCTACCTATTACCGGCTGTATTTTTCGAACCGACATAGATATCCAGTTGAAATTTTCACAGAATATGTAATGATTTTAATACACACTCTAAAGTATAATAACAAAATATAATAAAAAAATGCCAAGTGCGATTCAGTGAAAAATTACTGTTCATTACCAAGTTATAACTGGTAATTTCGTTATTTAGACGACCTTAATTACTGTAACGTCGACGTTATCATTTCACCGAATCGAAATGCCATGCCATATTTTTCGACTATTTCAAGTTACAAGTTTCTATGCTTAGAAGTTTAGAAATGCAAAGGGAAGGATAACTTTTTGCCACTTTGGCGGGCCATATTTTATAAAATATACACTTGAAAAAGTTATCTAGGAAACCTTCCCTTCATTTTATAAGCCCTATTCAACGAAATCCCACAGGAGGGTGTGAAGTGTTTTTTTTTTCATCCATTTCACATGTACCAGAGCCACACCTTATATGCAAAGTTATATTATTTTTAAACTGTAAAAAATTATATAATTAGCTATATCAATACTTATAATAACTATAGAAGAAAGGTTCTAAAAATTTGGATGGAAGGACAGACGGACGGATAGATAGACAGACAGATGGACAGAATGAATTTAAAAGGGTTCCTTGTCGGGCTACGACGTCCTAAAAATTACAATGACTCCGAATCAAAAAGACGTTACCGTACTTTAGGGGGATATTTTTTGTTATGGTATTCTCGATGCTGTCATAGTATGGCCCGCTCCCACAGTGGGAAGTTTCTGTCGGTTAGAGTTTCGGCGCCAATGGACGCCAACGTGGAAAAATCATGTTGGCTCGTTGTATTATTTTCTTAAACTTGAGTATTTTCGAGTGATAACGTGTTATAATGAAGATTTATTATTTAGTGCTCAAAAACGTGCTCGAGTGTCATTGAATCAAATTCGAGTGTAGAAAAGTGACTCTGTACCCATGGTCATAAAATAATTAAAAAAAAACTTTATGTAATGGAATGTCAGACAGGCATGTCAGCTTTCAGTCGTCCTTGACGTCCTTCATCATCTGTCAGAGGTACAAAAATAACCTCAATGTTTTTGATAAAATATTTCTGATACGTAAATAAAATAATTGCGCAGATATATTAGTGCTTTGTGCGGTTTTTTACTCCAAGAAACGACTACTATTCACTACGTAAGTTATTCGTTTCATTTCATCAGAAATATGACGAGCTATAGCACCTAACGTGAAATTGTGAGATAACCATATTTTTAACGTTTCGTAATCAATATTTTTAATTATACGCTGTTTTTTGGCCTTCCTGCTTGTAGCCCTTACATATTATTATTTTATCTCCAAGCTGCCTGTTTCCCACTTCAATCAAAATCAGCTCTATGGCTTCGTCACTAAAAAAAATACTGTTATCAGACCTCCCCTGAATTGCGATAGCGGTCTGGTAAAGCCTCAGTCGTGCCTAACATTTCCAAGAGACCAGTCACTTGCTGAAGCTATATCTATAGTTGGCGGCCGAACGCAAGCCTATTGTTAAATAAAAATAAAATAAAAAAAGTTTCTAAGTTTACATGATATTTGTTTATATTTGTTAATTCGGTAAGTATTGTACAGAAATTATTTCACTTCTATAAAATACAGATAAAATTCTATGAGTATAGGTTGGAATATCTACAATAGTATAGTTGCATGTATTGGTCTGCTGGCTACTGTTTTCGTATATATCTTAATATATATAAATCTCGTGTCACAATGTTTGTCCTCAATGGACTCCTAAACCACTTAACCGATTATAATAAAATTCGCACACCATGTGCAGTTCGATCCAACTTGAGAGATAGGATAGTTTAAATAATTATATAACTAGCGACCCGCCCCGGCTTCGCACGTAAATTACACCCGTGCGAAGCCGGGCGGGCGGGTCGCTAGTATATATATATATATATATATATACTAGCGACCCGCCCGCCCTATATATATATATATATATATATATGTATATCATTTTCTTACAATAATCGCAAAATTATGAAGAACTATTTCTATGGTTAACAGGCTAATTCATTTTAAAACAAAATATTCTATTTAACTAAGTTCAAATGAAAGATTTTTAAATAGGTATTCTCTATTATCTTGCAGGATGTTGACTTAAACACACACCTGCAACAACGCCATGTCTTTTATAAAAGTGCTGCATTGCAGACTCTGCCTCAAGCATGGCAACATCGGACTATCTACCAAATCCGTGCTGCTTAAACTTGGAGTAAGTAAAAAATCATTTTTAGAGTTTGCCCAAAACATGTAAATGTGACCCTATTACTAAGCTTACCCTGTCTGTCTGTCCGTCTTACCTTTGAACGACTCTATCTTTCGAACTGTAAAAGATAGCCAGTTCAAATTTTCACAGAATAATGGTAATGTTATGGCAGATTAACAAAATAATTAAGTCAAAAAGTAAAAACTAAAGGCCCCTATACAACAATAATGTTTTTATACATATTTTTGAATTTGATCCAATGTAAAAATGGTAATTTGTACATATAAGCGTCAAACTTGGCATGATTATAGAGACACTCTAAAGTAAAGCAACAAATAATAAATAATGGCCGAATGCGAGTCGGTGTCAAATTCTTGTTCACCACCAAGTTAAATCAAGCTGGTCGGTACTTTTAAAGTGTGTACTATAATCATGCCAAGTGTGACGCTTATACATATTACCCTTTTAACACTAGAGCAAATACAAAAATATGTTAGAAAAACGTTTGCTGTATGCAAGTATTCCCTCCCTTTAGTTTTTCTTTGAGTCTTTATTATTATTTCTTAGTTAATCCGCCGTAACATTACAAATTCTGTAAAAATTTCATCTGGCTGTCTATTACGTTAAGAAAGATATGAGATGTCCTTGTGGCTAGGTCGGGTAATTATTGTAAATGATCATAATGTTTGCACAAATTGATTATTATTCTTTACAAAATCATAGTAAAGGTATCAAAGGTATTTCTAATGCACATTATCACTTACATTTGTCTATAAACTATAATTTGCTGTTTCGAATGGTTCTTTATTCTTTACTACAAATTAAGCATATAATTTAACAGATAATCTAAAACATTACATGCTGCAGCTTTATTGACTCATTACCCAGCCTAGCTACAAGAACAAAAAACTGTTTGAATTTCCTGCCATAGGTGAAACGTACCACCTTAAATGTAATTTAATCACACCACCACACATAAGTGGTGTCCATTTCACCCACTGTCCATATTCCGTAAATAGTCTTTGCTTACTCATCCAAAAGAATAAATTAGTCGAAGGACCCTTTTCTAATTTGTTCTTGCCATTTAAGAAAATCCCACTAGATGGACCGACGACATAGTGAGAGTCACTGGCATCCAGTGGATGCAAAAGGCAGGCTGTCATTCAGTGTGGAGGTTAAAGGGGGAGGCCTATGTTCAGCAGTGGACGTCTTCTGGCTGATGATGATGATGATGATGATTTAAGAAAATAATCCTCTGGTTGATTTTGGAATTTATAACTATCTGGAAAAGATGGAGCGCTGAAATTGTGGTCCTAAACCGCCGAAACGTCCTATACCCAGCAGTGGGTGGAAAATGGGTGATGATGATGACGATGATCTGCTAAACAAAAAAAAACTGTACAAACTGTTAACATAGCAGACAAAAAAGTACCCAAAAGATAGGTTGCTATAGTTTATAAATTGATAAAAACTATTATACATTTTTTTGTGCCTTAAATACTGAGATTTACTAAAGGTCAATAGAATGATGCAATTTTTTATTACATTTCTTTGGTTTAAAATTTCGATGTCAATTACTAGTTAATTAATAGCTTAACTTCATACCCAAAATATCTCTTGTGTAAATAATCCGGCCAAGTCCAGGGCTCACACTGTGAGTTCCGTACCACTACAAAATACAAAAAGTAGTGCAAAAAAACAATATTACGCCTAGGCAGTCACCCATCCAAATACCGACCGCGCCCAACGATGCTCAACTTGTTGGTGAACAGAAATTTGTCACCGACTCGCATTTGGCCATCATTTAATATTTTCTGGTAATTCGGTTACTTGGACGACCTTATTGTATTTTGTGGTTGTACAGAACTCCCAGTACGCGAGCCCGACTCGCACTTTTAGTTTATTCTTTTTGAGTTTATTGTTATTGCTTAGTTAATCCGCTGTAACATTACATATTATTTGAAAATTTCAACTAGCTATCTATTACGGTTCGAAAGATACAGCCGCCGACGGACGGAGAGACAGCGTCGGCTTAGTAATAGGGTCCCATTGGGTACGGAACCCAGAAAATCTTGGTTATAGCTTAGGTTAGCCTGTGTCAGACTATTCTGCTGACGTTTCCCTCTTATTCTATCTTATGCAGAAATTTTCTACTCTCTATATCACTTGCAGAACTTTTGACTGTCTCTTTACATTTCGATAATGCTTTATCCAAACTTAATTTAGTATTTTTCCCAAAAACTATTTGATTTGGCGTGTAGCCTGTACTTTCATGAACAGTATGGTCATAGCAATTTTCTATATCCCTAACTATTATCAACCATCCTTTATGATTTTGAGAACAATATGTGCGAAAAAACCTTCCTAGCTCTATAGGTTCTCAAAGTTTATTTTTATTTAACAGGATGGAACTCTGTCGCAGCAACTGGCCCGAATATCGACAACGCACTGCTGGAAGGCCAAAATACCCATTGCAAGCACAACTCAGATACAGACCTCGGCCTCCATAAAAAGTAAAAAGGACAAAGACAAGCAAGACACCAGAATGTGGAAAGAAATACCATCCATTGACAGAAAAAATAATATACTGCAGTATAGCATGATGTTATCCAAGTTTCGATTAACTTGTAAGTGTAATAATACATCATAATCAGCCTTTTAACAGTCCACTGCTGGACTTTTAGCCTACCCCCCCAAAGAGTGATTCGGCCATATCCACCACGCTGGCCCAGGTACGGGTTGGTGGATTCACATACGTCATTGAATTTCTTCTCTGTACGTATGCAGGTTTCCTCACGATGTTTTCCTTCACCGAAAATCCAGTGGTATGAAAATCCGTACATAAACTCCAAAGAGCTCATTGGTACAGGCCCAGGGTTTGAACCTAAGACCTCACGCTTTCAAGTCTAGTGGTCTCCCAAATAGGCTACCACGGCCACCATTAATTATTAGATGAGAATAAATAATAAATAAATATCTGGGACATTTTTGTACACACGGTCATCTGACCCCAAACTAAGCAAAGCTTGTAATATAGCTGCCAGAAACTGATATACGTACATATATATTTTTAAATACATACTTAAATAGATATTAACACCCAGACATAGAACAAACACAAATGTTCATCACACAAAATGTTTGTCCTAGATGGGAATCGAACCCACGCCCCTAAGCACAGAAGGTAGGTTCACTACCAACTGAGCCACCGGGGCATAGGAATGTAATAAAACTGGAATGAACTAAAGCCATAAGCACCGTTCAGTGAAGGTGTTTGCACCTTCACACTGAGCGCTGGTTATGGCTGACACCTCTTCAACACTGTGTCACCTACACCGATTTTTCCCCTCTGATGCCAATATCACAATAGTCCAGAGCTTTTCAATCCTATTCTATACAATAGTTTCATAATTATTATCTTTTACACATACTCAAAACTAATGTTTTTGTATTCAACAGTGCTTTGTGGTTTTGGCTATGGACCCATCATTTCAGTCAATCTATTGTTCCCACTGCTGGGACTCAGGCCTTCTCTCAGAGAGAGATGATTTGACCCCATCAATGCCTACTATACAAGGTGTATCTCATATGATGGACATATTAGAGGATATCATTGTATTCATCATTATAAACTATGCAACCAACCATAAAATCGCTGTTCAGCTGTGCCAAACATTTTGTGAATGAAATGTTTCTATAGAATAGTATTTTTTTCGGGATTTTAGGGTTGATATCATAGTAAAACTTCATGATAATATCCTCGAATATGTCTGTCGTCTAAAGATACACCCTGTAAATATATTTTATTCCTTAACATAATAATCATAGTCGATATAACTTCTATAATAACAAATACACAAAACCCTTACATTCCAGCTCTAGTTGTGATGACATCGATGGCAGGATACGCTCTCGCGCCGGCCCCGTTCGAGCTCACTACATTCGCGCTTTGTGCCGCCGGAACAGGCTTCGTATCGGCCGCCGCTAACTCTATCAACCAGTATCACGAGGTGCCCTTCGACGCTCAGATGTCTAGGACGAAGAATCGAGTGCTTGTTAAAGGATTGTTAGAGTAAGTATTTGCTTAAATGTAGACTAGTAGTAATAACGATAATATGCACTAGTTTAGGGATGGCGAACCTTAATTGATGTACGTGCCATATCTATAAATAAAAAAATCATCAAAGAACCTTGACTTACGAGTAGACTTAATACTAGATAATATTTACTGTAAACTCTTTATTTGAAACCCGAAATAAGCATTTTGTACAGCAATTGTAATATTTACTGTTATATGTTTATTTTAGTAAAAGAAAAATTTGTGTGAATTCTTTAGTTGCAAATAAGATGTCAAATAACTTATCTTAGGGTCCTACTTTGTTATTTCTAGCAGAGAAATCTAATTGTCTTGCGTAATCTTTTACCGTTTAAGCACCACTGGTAGCCCTGTACGCAATGAACTTTTCTTACCTACATGACGTCAAAAGTAGGCGAAAGATTTTTTTTTCTACCATTTTCATACATTTCTTAATTATTGGCGTGCCCGAATTATTTTGTCGAGTGCCATTGGTTCGTTATCCCTGCACGAGGTAGTGCTGATCCCATTCGAACTAGCTCTTTTCGCGCTAAGTAGCTTTTGAAATCGTTACTTTCGGTCATATGCTAAGTTGGAAATGAAGATGCTGTAATCAGTTGTCATACAGTAATTATATAAAAATGCACAAGCAGACTGCATTTCACCCTGCCCACGTCTTCATAGATAGATCCACGATATCGGGCGCACTAAACCTGCCGGCGTTTTCAGTATTGTTTACTTTGAGTAGACCCAAACATACAGAAGACCACTATTAGACATGATTTGAAAAAATGGTGTGACACCGTGTCTGTTTTCGTAGTAAAATATGTGTCAAATTATTATTAAAAAGGTTCAAATGTTAGTCATAACGATGACAAACAGACTTTCGCATCTACCGGGCTTTATGGAACATTTTATTGAGTCTGAATGATATTTTTCAAAGGAACAGCTAATTTGTCACTTCAGGGTTGGTCACAATCTAAAAGTAGTTCATGGCATCGATTCTGATGTACTCTAAAACTAACCTAAACTAAATTTGACAGCTCTAAAATTGTAGCCATCCTTCTCTCACATATCAAAATGAAAAGAGAGGCGGATCATTTTAGTCCTGTCAGATTTAGTTCAGTGAGTGGTATGAATCGACGCCAATTATGAGTACAATAGCCTCCTTAGCTTCCACTATACCGTGTAACATAGCCCTTTAGATAACCCATTGGTCCAGTTGGTAGTGGTGGCGTGGGTTCGATTCCCACCTAGGACAAACATTTATGTAATGAACATTTGTGTTTGTTCTATATCTGGTTGTTAATATCTATTTAAGTATGTATTTAAACCTATATATGCATGTATATCAGTCTCTGGCAGCCATATTACAAGCTTTGCTTAGTTTGGGGTCAGGTGACAGTGTGTGAAAAAATGTCCCGAATTTAACGTTCAAGGGCGTCGTACCACCATCCACCCCCCACCTAGGAAAGTGGGTAAGCGCTCGTTCAAAGAGCTTCCCAACGTTAAAGTAAATACTTAATTTTAAATAACGTTGCATTTTCCCCCAACTGCAACCCCCCCCCCCCTTCACTCTCCTGCTACGCCCTTGATAACCCTGTATAATATTCGCGTGTTACAATGTGACACCAACGTGAAGCAACACGTGAATTTAATTAGATATGGCACTCTTATCAAAGCTTCGCAAAAAGTTTATTGACCACCTTATACATAACATGAGATAAATGCCTTTTTTGTCACAGTAAAAGGTCACAATTACCGTCATTATAGATTATGGTGGTATCTCTTCAAATTGTGAGTAAATCAAGTTTGGATCAGACTTAAAAATAATAATACATTAATATTACAACAGTAGTTTTGTGTCACTGTCTGTTTGTCACCTTTTCACAAATAATTGGCTAACTAAAAAGATCTCGACAACATTTTGGAAATAGTGAAGACAAACAATAAATTGGATCCCCTCTATGATTCTTGTGTTGGGATGTCATTTCAATTCAATTAATTTATTTCGGGTCTTAATATAACTGATATACTAAGTAGGTATATCAGTTATAACACATATACATTTGACGACGTCGTTTACAGTATAAAAATAACAATTTAAAATTAAAGGTGGTAGTCTAGTATGCATCATGAGAAAGAAGGTAGAATACTTATATTCAAGGGAAAATGTGCATTTATACATGTAATGATCCAAGAAAACAAGGTCTAGCGCTCCGGGAGTTGTCCTGCAATGACATCACTGTCCAGTTGCCACTTTATTGTAACAAACACAGATATTGGGAAACAAATTTGTCTAAAAATCTATTAAATAAAATACAAAAAGCATTTTAATTGTCATTTGGTTTGTCCGCTCAAGCAAAGCAATTCAAGTTAAGCTCAAATTGAATATATTTAACACAATATTTATCAAAACCACATTGATTTATTGGATTCCCACAGGTAATATACGGAAATTATGATTTCACGCTACTGTTCACACAGAGTCCGCCATTGTTTCGTGTATCGTCATCTCTCTCGAACTTGTTGTAAGTTACTTATTCTGCTCTTGATTATGCACGTGTACGTGTATCCATGACATTGATGACATCATTGCGGGACACCCACGTTACGTTTTTTCTCGGAACGCTATACCTGGCAGAGTATATTATTATACCATGCATTTATAATGTCCAATGTAGTGAGCGAGTCGTTTAGAGAAATACCTTAAAAAAATCAAGGTCCATACAAAATTTATCTACTTTTTGCTTGTATCAGGCCTGTCCACGCGATAAGTTTTGCGGCGATGTCGTCAGCGACCGGTCTTGGCATACTGTACTTCGGAGTGAACCCTCTGACGGCGGCCCTCGGCGCTGGCAACCTATTCCTATACACATCCGTTTACACGCCCATGAAGCGCATGTCTATATTGAACACTTGGCTTGGCTCTGTGGGTAAGTGAATCACTACATAGTATAAAACAAAGTCGCTGTCGCTGTCTGTCCATCCCTATGTATGCTTAAATCTTTAAAACTACGCAACGGATTTTGAAGCGGTTTTTTTAAATAGATAGAGTGGAGGAGGAAGGTTTATATGTATAACTAGCGACCCGCCCCGGCTTCGCACGTAAATTACACCCGTGCGAAGCCGGGCGGGCGGGTCGCTAGTCTATACTAATATTATAAAGAGGAAAGATTTGATTGTTTGTTTGTTTCTTTGCATTGAATAGGCTCCGAAACTACTGAACCAATTTGAAAAATTCTTTCACTGTTGGGATGCTGTACTATCCCCGGTTAACATAGGCTATATACCCCGGCTTCGCCCGTGCGAAGCAGGGGCGGCCTACTAGTATGGTATAAAAAAAATCGTATTCTTCCCAGCTGACTCTTTCATTTGATACCCAATTCAGAACGGTAGATAAAAAAGTTTAGTCCGCCATCTTGGGACATCCGCCATATTTTATTTTTGGTATTCTTCACAGTAAATTTAATTTCATACCCTTATAATGAGGGTGCATAAAAGATAACTTGTTGTCTGTTGATAACTTTGGGAGTCCGACATATTGGATTTAGAATGACGTCATTTAGATAACCAAGCATTATCATCAAAACCAAGGGAGATATACCAAGAGGAAAGACAATAGCGGAACAATAGAGCGTAGCTCGGAAATTTGCCTAAAACGGTATAAACTTAGATGGCGCCGTAATTTGAGCGTGCTATAGGTTGTCTCGAACTTCCGTAAGCGCTGCAGTCAGATAGCGTACGAAAGGGTTCTACAAATTACCGTAGCGCTAGAATCGCAGTCAAGTTTCGCAACATTTCACTGTTGGGAAGCTACACTATCCCCGGGTGACATAGGCTATTTTATATCTATACCCGTGCGAAGCCCGAGCGTGCCGCTAGTATTTAATAATAGGCTCGCGTCTGACTGCCAACTCGCCTGATGTAAAGTGACGATGCGTTCTACGGTGGAGCACGCTTGCCTAGAAGAAACCGATTCACTCTCAACTTGAAGACACCCAGATTGTAACTGACGGGGAAAACCCATTCACGCAGGTGTTGTTTTTTTTTAATGCCATAGGTGGCAAACAAGCAGACGGGCTGTCTGATGGTAAGCAGTCACCGTCGCCTATGGATACTTGTAACACCTGTTGTTGAGTGTAGGGTTAATAGGTTATTACTGGGCAAACAATGTTGATAAGGTACACATTCATCCATCACTTATTATTACAATATTATTTACTAGCAACCCCAGACTTCATTTCTCTTTGAACACTAGTTCAAATTTATAATGCAAACAAGCTCCATCTTCGACCGCATCATCGCTTTCCATCAGGCGAGATCGCGGTCAAACGTTAACCTAGTCCGATGTAAAAAATAATAATGTTCCCACAGTAAATGTGGAAGTGGTGAGTTGTTCCATTGCTGCTACATATAAATGTCACTTTTCTTTTTCATTTCCAGTTGGTGCCATCCCCCCGCTGATGGGTTGGGCTGGATGTACGGGCAGCCTAGACACTGGCGCTCTCATTCTCGCCGTTATCCTCTACTCGTGGCAGTTCCCGCACTTCAACGCTCTGTCGTGGAACCTCCGGCCGGACTACTCCCGAGCAGGATATAGGATGATGGCAGTCACTGACCCTGGTATTTACCTTCCTTCCTTCAACTTTTTTTTAAATATCAAGGAAGATAGACTAAGAGGAAAGACAATAGTGGAACATTAGAGCGTAGCTCGGAAATTTGCCTAAAAACGGTATAAACTTAGATGGCGCCGTAATTTGAGCGTGCTATAGGTTGTCTCGAACTTCCGTAAGCGCTGCAGTCAAATAGCGTACGAAAGGATTCTACAAATTACCGTAGCGCTAGTATCGCAGTCAAGTTTCGCAACAGAGAATATAAGGAATAATAATAAAGTATTTTAACTTTAGACTCATTTTGTCGAGTTTCATGACCGTTTATATGGAACAGTAGATTTTTTCGGGATTTCAAGGTTGGTTCCATAGTAAAAGTTGTTGTACAATGACCTCCTTTCGGCTTAGCATACCCTTTCCTTATAACCCTGTATATACACTTATATACATATATACTTCATGATTATTTCAGCCATAGGACGTCCACTGCTGAACATAGGCCTCCCCCATCGATCTCCAAAAGGGCCGGTTGGCAGCAGCCTGCATACAGCGTTTCCCTGCGGTCTCTTTTAGGTTGTCTGTCCATCTTGTGGCTTATATACTTACATACATTTATATTATTAGTGTGATGTTGCAGCGCTGTGCAGACGCGTGGCTCTGAGGCACTCAGGCGTGATCACGGCGGTGTGCGTGGCGGCGCCGTACCTCGGCGTCACCAACATGTGGTTCGCACTCGAGGCACTGCCGCTCAACGTCTATTTCACATACTTAGGTAACTCTCATATGACCCATTGTGTTCACTCTAAGAAAAATCATATTTTTACCCACAACAGAACGAAGCATCATTTGGCCCATTATGTTCACTCTAAGAAAAATCATATTTTACCCGCAATAGAACGTAGCATCATTTGGCCTATTGTGTTCACTCAAAGAAAAATCATATTTTTACCCACAATAGAACGAAGTGTCATTTGGCCCATTGTGTTCACTATAAGAAAAATCATATTTTTACCCACAATAGAACGAAGCATCATTTGGCCCATTGTGTTCACTCTAAGAAAAAAAAATATTTTTACCCACAATGGAACAAAGCATCATTTAGATTAGACCATTGTGTTCACTCTAAGAAAAATAACATTTTTACCCGCAATAGAACGAAGCATGATCTGTTTGCAGCTCTTTTTATATTTTTATGAAAGGTTATTTTAGGGTACGAGTTGTGTGTTACCATTTATTTTCTAAAACCTCCAATATGTAGGTAGACTTCAAATTAGCCATGTTTCTCCCACTTTTTTTACTATACCGCTGAACCGCTTCACCACACCCTCACAACTTTTTTTCACAAAGACTTTTTGGAGCGACACTCACTTTAACCAGTTTCTTTTGTGTCAAACTAAGAATCATATATCGAGACTCAAACATTCAAAGCTACTTCAAATTCTTTCAGCATGGCAATTCTACCAGAAATCAGACAGCGGCAGTTCGAGAAAACTCTTCAGATTCTCTCTCGTCCACCTCCCAGCGCTGATGCTACTAATGCTAGTCAACAAAAAGTATTGGAGCTCGGCCGAGACCCAAGAACAGGAACTCAAATCAGACCACAAGTTACCAGACTCGAAGAGGATCACAGTATTGCCGCGAGGGCCCGTGGTGGCTGCGCAGGATGCTGACAAATAGTGAAATTAGTACTTAGAATGACTTAGGATAGGTACTAAGGCCCTTGTGGAAACCAGACGAGATTGAGTTACCAGTAGGTTGTTAAGTGACCGAGGTGCTGATAGATTGCAATAATGGTCAATGCTAGATTTGATTATGTATTATTCTGGCTATACCGGGTGCAAGGGAAATGCTCTCGAAAACGAAGACTGGACTGACGTGGCTTTCACACATTTTATTTATATGACACGGGATTAATCGAGTTCTAAAGGGGAAACGTATTTGTGACGCCTCTGGTATTACAAGTATCCATAAGCGACGGTGACTGCTTACTATCAGGCAGCCCGTCTGCTTGTTTGGCACCTATGGCATAAAAAAATACGTATTGCTCTTGATTGCTGATACGATACTACAGAAACATGTTTTTTTATTTTATTATATTCGCAATGTAATGCAAATAAAATATCAGCTGACGCTAGAGGTCAACGAACGGCATCCGCCGCGCGCATGCTTTACATTGCTGGTTTGCAAAATTCTAAACCACAAATACAATAAGTTTATGGCAAAAGGTTATTGAGTAATCGATTGTTTAGATAGTATAACTGGTAGTTCGCCCCGAATTGTGACCTCGCCACCTATAATACTTTGGAACCACTCGATCGATTTTGCCCATATTCGAACTAAAAAATTGTATTGGAATTAACTACTTACCTACAAAATTTCATGAAGATCGAATCAACGATACGCAAGTCATCGTCGAAGAAACTGGACGCCGAAATGCCGACTTGTATCATTAGCTATTAGAATCTAACCAGTCAATCAGTATAGATAATAGAATAAAATATAAATTATGTATCAATTCTTTAAAGCTCTTATTTTTCATGGTAGCCGATGTGTGCATACAATTTTCTTCTGTACCTCGTTTCTGTTGAATATGGTACTTGTTATATTGGACTTTAAAAAAGAAGTCTAGTCCAGTCCAGGGCCACAAAGCTTACTAGGTTAATCTACGCACGTGTAGATAGTATATTTTTGTTTGTAAATAATGTACAATTAATTATGTGATCCGTTTAGAAGTTTGTAAGTTAATCCATGAACCACGATATTTTGATATTTTTTAAATGTTGGAGATATCCAAGTGAAAGTCGACTGTAAAGCTCATTATACACGATGCGCTAAGCCTTGCGCGAGTACTGCTACATGAACTTATAACGTGAGAACAGTGCTTTGAGCAAGTGCAAGTGAATTAGTCGCCTTAAAAAAAATTCTTAGATTAAATATTAAAAGAAGTACTTTTAATATTTAAGCCAGCTATTGCGCTTCGTGTGCCATGGGCTTTACTTGTGAATGTGACTGAAGAGTTTGAACTTTATTTCGTTGAAGATGGAATAGTTTTCAAGTTTTTTTTTTGACACATTTTCAGCTGAATTTCCTTTTGACCTTTATGTTTACTGCAATAAAGCTTAAAAGGAATGTTACTCGTTTTAGAAAATCATATCCATCTATTACTATAGTAATTTATTTTTGTCAATAGTTAAATAGTTCCTACCGTGACTCAGGAATAAATGAAATATGCAAATTAAAATTCTTATATTTATTTGTGTTGGCATAATTTAAATTACAAACACTGGAATTAGACATAACTACATACATACAAACATTCAGACCTGGCTTGAACATTAGCAGACGGACATTGGGTGTGACAACATAAGACAAAATTAAGTATTCAACATGAGCCTTCCGAGGAGGCATAAACCCGTTTTTACTCCAAACGTTCCGAGCTGCTGGTTATTTCCTGAAACAAAGATTTAATGGTATAGTAAACGATAGAAAACTTGAGCATAGTGGCGGAAAATTTGGACCATGTACAATTGTACACCCCTCCCGCAATGTTTTTGTGTGTACACACTACAACAAATCACATGGGCCGAATTTTTCTTGCACGGGTGAGGGAATTTCAATGGAACGATAGTAGATTTTTGGTCTCTTCAGAGAGGTTCGCTCGGTCAAAGAGATCTATAGTAGATTCTTATAGTCATTTGCTATCGGATGATTCTATTAACTTGCACACAACATACTATAAAAGTTAATATGCAGCCTTTTGCAATTTACTGCAGATGTCAGCGATAGCGAATGAACAATAAGAATCTACTATTTTCCCTTAATTTTCCGGGACAACAATATCCTAAGCACCTCCATTTCCCTTAAACCGGCAGCGATAGGTCAACGATATTCTTATAATCGCGGGGTGAACCTGGACCCGATTAGCACGTGACCAAAGCAGATGGCACAGCTCCCAGTAGGTCATAGATGTCTAACTCGGCAAAGCTTATACCCAGCAGTGAGAAAAAAAAAACATTGGATGATGTCCATTCACATTATGGACACTATTTCTATGACGAATTTCAACAAAATTGGTGCAATAAATTGTGAAACAGACTGCGAGGCACGGCAAAGGATTTTTTTTTCGTTGAAAAATGCTTTTCAACCTTATTTCAATGAATTAAGCACTGACTTTCCCCTATTTCAACACGAATAGGTCAAAATGTCTCACGTGATAACGCATCACGTGGGAGGCATAAGCAAATTCATATCGGTGAGTGCTAAGTAACTGAAACAAGGTAGAATCTAGCTTCCGTCACGTGGGATGCCACTAGTAAAATAATAATAAGCATCTGACTGAACCCGGCTATGTCTTAAAACTGCGACCAGAACCACCGGAGGATTGTCAGCAGCGTCTTAGTCCAATCCCCACACTTTGCAGGCTGCTTGGGGATTGCAGTATGATTACCGTGTACTCAACACGGTACTCATACTGCAATCCCCAAGCCGCCTGCAAAGTGTGGGGATTATGGCAACACCCCTCTCTAAGAGGGAGACCTTTGTTCAGCAGTGGACGTTTACTAGATGATGATCTGACTGAAACTTACTTGGATTTTTTGGACGCGCGATTGCTATCGCGGCTGTCGTCCCGCGATCGCTTGTTTGACGACTTATCGCTCGAGCTCTTCTTGTCGCTTGAGCTCCTCTTGTCGTTCCGGCCCTTGTCGTCGCGACTCGACTTGCGATCGCGGTCGTTGTGCGACGACTTGTGGTGCTTATCGCGGTTCTTTGAAGGGCTGCAAAATACAACGTTGATGAAGCTTAGATATGTGTTAACAATGGCTGTCACTATTAGTGCTTTCTATTTATCTTCTCTTCTCTACATAGTATAAATTGAAGTCGCTTTCCGCGTCTGTATGGTCGCTAACTGCTCCTAAACCACGCAACGGATTTTGATGCCGTTTTCACCAAATATAACTAGCGACTTGCCCCTGCTTCGCACGTAAATTACACCCGTGCGAAGCCGGGCGGGCGGATCGCTAGTACTATTATAATATAATATCTACTTTATTGAATGTTTCATAGAGTTATAACTGTATTGACACCAATAACGTAGCGATTAAGTACACTATAACGCCATTAGTATAAATAAACTAGGTAAAGCTAATCTAATGTGTGATCTAATGTTACGCGTAACATGGAAGAGGTTGGGCTGTGAAAAGAGTGTACCACAGACACAATATTTTTTATTATTTCATGACCATGGATGCAGATTCCTTCTGTCGGAATAATACAACAAGTTTAAAATGTACTTAATAACGTCAAACACGTCAGAGTCAAGCAAAATAAGTCAAGTCAAAATCATCCCCAGTAAAGTGGTGGAGACTTTACAATATACTTCTATAAAGATTTGGAAACGTCTTTCACGTTGGCGCCAAAACTCCCCACATACATGATAAAAATAAGATAACTAGGTATTTTAAAGTCTTAAGCAGTTTTCATTCATAGCTAGTATAAATAAAGTAGTCGTTTGCAACAACACGGGCCTAGACTGGTAGATATGCACAGAAATACAAATTATAAGTCCAAAGTTACATCACTAACAGTAAGTAAATATACCAGTTATATCGATGTTTTTAAGTCCAAAGTTACATCACTAACAGTAAGTAAGTATACCAGTTATATCGACACTTTTCCTCTGCGGGTACGCACACTTGAATCATCGCTCCAATTAGCACGCCGCGTAATTCATTTCGATTTCCATCTTGACAGTGGCACGTCTGACGTCTATAAATATCAAATAACGCCATAGTAAACTGTAAAAACTCTTCGAAAGTAGTCGGCCTTGCGAGAGTTAAAACTACTGCTGGACTGCTTTCATGACTTCAAAGCAGCGTTGCCAGATACACTGTAATTACAGCAGATCCACTGTATTTTCTCACGATCTACTGTACACTGTAATACTAAAATTACAGTGTATGGAGAACACTGTAATTTTTCTACAGGTAAAATTCTATTTCATCATCAGCCAGAAGACGTCCACTGCTGAACATAGGCCTCCCCCTTTAACCTCCACACTGAACGACAGCCTGCCTTTTGCATCCACTGGATGCCAGCGACTCTCACTATGTCGTCGGTCCATCTAGTGGGAGGCCTACCTACGCTGCGTCTTCCGGTTCGTGGTCTCCACTCAAGAACCTTTCTTCCCCATCGGTTATCGGTTCTTCGAGCGATGTGGCCTGCCCATTGCCACTTCAACTTGCAAATTTTAACAGCTATGTCGGTGACTCTGGTTCTTTTGCGAATATCCACGTTTCGGATTTTATCGCGCAAAGAAACTCCGAGCATAGCTCTCTCCATTGCCCGCTGAGTGACTCTGAGTTTTTCCAAAAGGCCAACAGTTAAGGACCACGTCTCAGTACCATATGTCATCACTGGCAACACACACTGGTCAAAAACCCTCGTCTTGAGGCACTGTGGTATCTTGGACGAGAAGATGTCACGCAATTTCCCGAACGCTGCCCATCCGAGTTGGATTCTTCGGGCGACCTCTTTGCTTAAGTTGGACTTAAGCTAAAATTCTTAAATTCTATTTAGTTTAATGTAAACTGAACGCAGCCTTAGTGAAAAAAATATATTTATGAACTTGTCGGAACGCAACCTCACGCGCCACCTCTCTGCTTAGGTCACAACCCTTGTTCCTATTGCAATAAGAACGAAAATGTCTTATTTTAAACGGTATGAATAGAGTGCGGTGGATACTATGCGGGAATTTCCCCGCAAATAGACTAAGAATCACTTCGTAGTATTAACCGCCCAAATTGTGTCATACGTTTTAAGTAAGTTTTCAAGCCTATTGGGACCAACTTAAATTAGTACCTTTTAATTGTAAATTGGTTTATAAGCAACACATTACGAATTTGTTTGGCTCGTCGTTGAAAATGTGTATTTTAGTTTAAACTTAAACAATAAAAGTTTCTCGAGATCTGCTGTAAAATACACTGTAATTTTTTTTAACTTTTACTGTAGTTTTGTCTCAAACACTGTAATTTTGAGCACCAAACACTGTAATATCAGGTTTCTCGTCTGGTAACACTGCTTCAAAGTGGGTACAAAAGCGGCACGCTGGGTAATACGAGTTGACGTGGTCGCGGGGTTTATTGTAATAAAGATCTGTGGAGCATAGTCGAGGAAAACTGTAAAGTCTAGGAAAGCAGTTGGCCGTACGAATGGAGCTAAACTACTACTGGGGCCTTACGGCCAACTGCTAACGCGGTATCAAATTAACGTTAAAACCGCGCAGTTCGGAAAATCACGCGAACGTGAACCTTAACGCGCCCAGATACAGTTAGCGATCGCGCAATATTTTTTTCATCACCTAAACTGGATTGCTTTAAATAGCTAGCCATAAAGCCCCGGGGGTCTAGACAAGAGCTCTTGTGTAGACCCCCTGAACTGTTCTCGTGACGTCATAGTAGGTACAAAAGCGGCACGCTAGGTTATATAATACAACTTTACGTGGTCGAGGAATCTATCGGAATAAAGATCTGTGGAGCATACTCAAGAAAACTGTAAAAAAAATTGCAACAATGTTGCAATTTTAAATGTTTGTTGCTGTGTTAGTTGCTGATTTTAAAATTAAATTTTCGGAGCGTCTTCTTCTAAAAATAGACACATTAAATACTATGTTTAAGAAAAACATTTTTTGTACAAACTCACCTGCTGCTGCTATTTTTCGATGGGCTCTTATGACTCGAACTCTTATGATTCGAGCTAGAACTCTTATGATTTGAACTGGAACTCTTGTGATTTGAACTGGAACTCTTATGATTTGAACTGGAACTCTTATGATTAGAGCTCTTGTGATTGCTGGAGCCTTTGCTCTTCTTGCTGCTTCCTTCGTCTTCGAAGTCGCGCGGGCCGCGGTGGTTCTTCCGTTTACCACCGCCGAAGTCTTCGGCGCGGTCATAGTTGCGTTCCTTTTTGTCCTCTTCGGCTGCCTCGCGCTCCAAGTCGGACCAGTCCTTGCCAGACTCTTCATCTTCCTCGGCTAAAATTAAGAAAGATTCATTTTTAGGATTCCATATTCTATATTTTGGTACCGAATACGCCGCTTGATTGCAAGCAGTTGTATTGTTATGTATACCTTCAGCGCGGCCAGTAACAAATAGACGAGACAAAACCGTAAACGCAAGTGTTGCTGTCTCTAAATGTATAATAGGTTTCCTCTTTCAATACAGTTGTATGATTATGACCCGGGTATGTCCTAAAACTGCGACCAGAACCACCGGAGGATGGGCAGCAGCGTCCTGTTAGTATGTACACGGTGAACGTACTGCGATCTCCAAGCCGCCTGCCAAGCGTGGGGATTATGGCAACACCCCTCTCTAAGAGGGAGGCCTTGTTCAGCAGTGGACATTTAATGGCTGCTGATGTGTGTGTGTATGTGATATGATTATAACAGTGGTAAACCATATAACTGTTGTGAATATATGATAGTTTAAAACAGTATTTCAATATTTTTATAAGTAAATCTGTTTTTGAATCATGCTTGGCAATTACTAAAAGTGTCAAATAGATGATAAAACCAGAGATCATTTTTAGTGGTGTCATTTTGGTTTAATTTTGGCGACTGGGTCCTTTAAACGGCACCAAATAACAATAAGTAAAAAAAAACTACTTCAAAAAAGCTTTTTCATATTCTCATCAAAACCCTTTCATTTGGTACCCATATCATGATGGTAAATAAGAAAACTTTGTCCGTCATTAGTATAATTTAGTGAGCCGTCGTGTTATTTTTCGTATTCATTCTCAGCAAACCCATTAATTTGATACCCATATTATCATAGGAGTTCATATAAAATAACTGATCTTTGGGAGTCCGCCATATTGGATTTAGTATGACGTCACTTAGCTAACCATACATTATCATCCAAACTATATGTGTGTGCAAAATTTAACCATAGTCAGTTGGGGATAACTGTTTTAAAATTCAGTTGCAAGTTTTGACCAGAACAAGGCGAGTTAAATAAAAGCTTGTAATAATAAGTTAATTGGTACCATCGCTTTCCCCAGACACGTCGGACTCGTCGGAAGCTTCTGAATCATATTCGGAACCGTCATCGGACTCTTCTTCAGATTCAGCATCAGTTGGCTCGTACGCGTCATCTTCTTCTTCTGTGTCCTCCTCCTGGAAAAACATACAAAATGTATCCCACTTCTGATTTTGGGCTAATTTGATGTCTCAATCACATCATGTTGAAATGGTTATATGTGCCGTATGTGCATAACATCCCAATTAAGATATTTCATGTGACCCTAAAATAGACCTGCGGGCTTATAACAGATGTTTGATTGTGATCGAGATTGCATGTCAACCCGCCACGCGCGTGAGTGAGACGCCACGCGATCGGGATCATAATCCGAATCACGAACAGACATTTTTAATAGGCCATCTGTTATTCGTAAGCTGCTATTGTTGTGAATGCAATGCACGAGCGTTATTGTCTTCGCCCTAATCTTTAATAGTCCGGGCAGATATAGCGAGCGCATTAGCGACTAGCGGGCATGTACGCTACTACTAATAACTGTTTTATACACAGAGTTGCAAATAAACAACATAAACTACACACACTCTGCCCAATTGTTAGTCATAGCCGCTGATGACCACAGTTAACTAAACACCTACAGCCCTAGTGGTGTAGTTAACTGAACGCCTACAACCCTAGTGGTGTTGTTAACTGAACGCCTACAACCCTAATGGTGTTGTTAACTGAACACCAACCCTAGTGTTGTTATTACCTGAACGCCTACAACCCTAGTAGTGTTGTTAACTGAACACCAACCCTAGTGTTGTTGTTACCTTAACGCGTACAACCCTAGTGTTATTGTTAACTGAACGCCTACAACCCTAGTGGCGTTGTTAACTAAACACCAACCCTAGTGCTGTTGTTAACTGAACACGTACAACCCTAGTGGTGTTGTTAACTGAACACCAACCCTAATGTTGTTGTTACCTGAACGCCTACAACCCTAGTGCTGTTGTTAACTGAACGTCTACAACCCTAGTGCTGTTGTTAACTGAACACCTACAACCCTAGTAGTGTTGTTAACTAAACCCTAGTGGTGTTGTCAATCCTAGTGGTACTATGGGGACATCGCGGAACGGCTGTGGTGTCTATCGAAAATGATGTATACCTGCGCAGCAGCCTCTTCATCAGATTCGGGGTCCAGGAATGACCAGCCTCCATTATCAAAGAAGCCCTCAATATCATCCGTGATTGTCTTCATTACTTTGGTCCAGTTGAGAGATTGGATGCCTTCTGAGTAGCGGATGTCGCATGAACTGTGGAAGGAAGAGGAACAGATTTAGAATAGTGTTGAAGAGCTTACAATGTTACTTAAAATAACCGCTAGACACAGGGATAAGGGGAATTTACATAAATAAATAAATAAATAATATAAATAATAAATAAATAAATATTCGGGACATTTTTTGCACACACGGTCATCTGACCCCAAACTAAGCAAAGCTTGTGATATGGCTGCCAGAGACTGATATACATACATATATAGGTTTAAATACATACTTAAATAGATATTAACACCCAAATAAACATAAGTAACCTTAGCACCTAAAAGAGGACCTAAAAGAAACCGCAGGGAAACGCTGGATGCAGGCCGCTTCCAACCGGCCTTTTTGGAGATCAATGGGGGAGGCCTATGTCCAGCAGTAGATGTCCTATGGCTGAAATGATGATGATGGTGATGAACCTTAGCACTTCGCAACTCATACATTCTTCAGAGTTTAATATGAACAGTAGTTAGTGGTCGATTTGGAATAACTCATGAGCCAGAATGTGTTTCTTCGATATATCCAATAATTTGTGCACACTCAGATGCTCTGCATCTGGTTAGAGGTTAGCAAAGACGTGGACTACGATGGAGTTTAAATACTTACTTGGCTCCCTGGTATGTCACAAATGAGACTCTACACAAGGACCTGGAAATGCCCACAGTGGAAGAAGAAATAAGAAATAACGCCCTAACTTATCAAAAACGTATACGTATATATAACTGCAAAATAATCCAAATGAATTAGCAAAGATGTTGATGTCAAGAAGGCCTCCAAGGAGGCTTAAAAGGAAGATACTTAAGACTTAACAAAATAAGAAAAATTATGAGGATGATTGCGTCAATGGGCTTATTCCACACAAGACGCTTCACTTAAGACAAACAGTTCAAAATAAAGCTTATTGTCTTCAAAAGACAGATACTTTAAAAAAAATTGTGCGTGGAGTCCCTCCGCGCGGAAGAAGTTATACTCCAACAAGGTACCCTAAAATTATAACTAGGGCAAAAATATCAACAATTTAAAAACATGCTTTTCTCGAGATACGAACCTAGCTCCTTAGGCTTCTCAATCCATTAGCGACATCATTACACTACCGGATCTGCTAGTCGCAGCGCGAAAAAAGGATACGCATTTCGCAACCATACGAGAGAGAAAAATTCCCCCTCCATGGTAGCGTAAAACGTTTAACGCAACCTTGTTGCAAATCGCATAAGAAGTATAACTTCAAAAAAAAAAAACTTACTTGAGCCATTCCTTGACATGATCCAGCATGTTCATCGGCACAGCATTAACCATGGCAACCTTCTTCGCGTAGTCTTTAAACACGAACACCATATCGAAGTTCTTCAGATGGAACTGCACTCGCTCGAAGTGAACTAACTCGACGTCTTCCAGTGCTATCACGAACGGAGGCCACTCCGTGAGGTTGACGAGGGCACCTGATGTGGGTTGCAGGAGGACTGTTGAACGGAAAGGTGCACCGGGGAAGCCGAGCTCTCTGCAAATGATTGGTAACTATTATTTTCTTACAACTACCAAGGAAGATAGACTAGAGGAAAGACAATAGCGGAACATTGGAGTGTAGCTCGGAAATTTGCCTAAAAACGGTATAAACTTAGATGGCGCCGTAATTTGAGTGTGCTATAGGATCAGTATCGCAGTCAAGTTTCGCAACATTTCAAGATAAGCGCAACCCATACCAGTAGATGGCGCTTTTCTTTAATCTATTGAAATGTTCCAGGAGGAGTTGTTGTTGAGGAGTTAAGTTCAACATGTGTATCTGTTTGTTTGTCTGTGGCATTGTAGCTCCCAAATGCCTGAACAAATTTAGTTTTGTTGTTTGTTTGAACGGTGATTTGTTCTTAGCTTCGATTTAAGAAAATCTGTTCAGAAGATTTTTAGTGTTGAAGATTATCAGTACTTTCAACAGGGTTCTTACAAAATTAACAATAAACAACATTTGAACAGCTGACTATTTTTAGAGCTGATCGCCGAAAACATAAGTAAAATGTGTTCAAAATTATAGAAGCCTTTTAAAGAAGCATTTTAATGTCTTGCTAGACAGAGAGCGCACTATACTTAGAAATGACGTCACCTTGTAAGTACGCTATGCAAACTCCATACTGACACTCACTTTGCGAGAAAGAAACAGAGCATCCGACCAAAAACTTTAAACGCTTATATCTTGAAACTCTGACTTGTTATTTATAGGCTCATGTCAGTATTAAAATAGTTTACCTGAAAGGAGTATCGAACTCGACCTCTTGCTTGGTCATGTTCTCTACTCTTTCACAGAAGCTCTTGAAGGCGACCTTCAGTTTGTGTCTCAGCTCTCGCTCGCTCTGTTCCGCTGCGAGATCGTCTCGGTCGTGCATGTGTTGATGCTTGCCGAGATCAGTAGTTATCTCACCCACTTCCGTGTAGAATTGCACGTCGACATGCTTCTTTTTACCTGGAACATTTTGAATGCAAAAAGTTTGATTTATAAAACACTGTTTTAAACTATCACGGTTGTTCACTAAAGTTATATGATTATTTACCGTGGTAAGGTTGTGGAATGAGCTCCCGATATTTCGGCGCAGTTACATGCACCATGTTCACGGGAAGACTGAAGAATGCGGGTTAATCGAACAGTTAAAAAGTTAGGTGCAGACATAACGATCTACCCTCTTTCTTAGTCTTTTGCTAGGGTTATCACTGGAACTCTAACTCGATCCTAAGTCCGACAAAACACACTCACTGTGTCACTGCGTATAGTATTTTGAACACATTTTTTTTTTCAGTTTTCCCGTGAACATGGTTCATGTAACTGTGCCGAAATATCGGGAGCTCATTCGCAAAAATATCAGCTGTTCCATAATTTTTTTGAGTTCGAATGACTGTTTTCTATGGAACAGCTGATATTGTTTTCGCGATTTCAGAGTTGGTCCTATAGTAAATGTTAATTATAGGTACTATGGACCCCTTTCGGCTTAGTACACCCTTTCCGCGTAACCCAGTATACCCTCGCCTATGGCTACGCTTACATCAAGTGTTTCAAAATAATCTACATTTGCTTTGTATGCAAAAAGTTTGAAACGTTTTATGACTTTGACGTTTTTAAAGACGCACAAAATCAAAGTTAATTTATGTTATTAGTCAATAATATTATCTATTTAATTTTAATTGATATTTATTTGACTTATTTTATTATAATTTGTTGTGCATGACTTTGATTATGATTTTTTATGACATCTTACTATTATTATTATTATTTTATAAATTTAAATGCTATTAATTATTTTAATTTGATATTGCTATTAATTCATTTTTTGATTTGTATAATTATTGTTATTAAAATGTAATTACGCGCTTAATTAATTATTTATAGTAATCATTATATTAAGTTCATTTTTAAACCTATATTTGACATGTATCTTTCTGATATCAATAAAATAACTATGAACTTATGAACTATGTCCTCTTTAGTATGAAAACGGATAAGCCAATTTATACTCACCAAACATAATAGCATGTTTTAAATGGAAATGTAATAGAATAATCATTTCTCCATCGCAGGGTTGGAAGAATGCATTCTTTATATTGTTGTACAAAATATCCACTTTGTCCCCTCTCACTGAAGTGAATCTAAACCCGTTCGTATGTGATTCAAGCGAGCCGCTCATTCTCTTTGTCACTATGTTAGGTCTAATGTACAGATCTTTTAATTTGGGGTTTCCTTTGCTCTGTGAAAGTACTAAGGTGTCCTGTTTGACCAAGTCTTCCTTTTCCCTTTCTTCGGCCTCGCGAGTTTTGAATTTCTTTTGTACTTCTTTGATGAGTCTAAAGCCTGTGTTGAGATTTGATGAGGGTGGTGAAATTTCGCCCGGCTCTTTTGTGTTTGTACTTCGGTATGTTCTGAAAAAACAAAATGTGTATGAATTTAGCAAACGGTTAAAAAAAAGCCGACATGACAGAGTATAGATAGGCCCTTTTGTACATTTCACCATTTTTTTAAGTTTTTGTAACCTATACTGTTCCACAGCTGAACAAAGATCTTGTATCGATCGTGAAGGTCCTAAAGGTCTGTCTAAATTGATCTTTGCCTAATCTCTGCAATTCTGTTGGAGCACATAGAAGTTGTTACGCTAACTTTAGTATGCCTACATTGTAGTGCGGGCGTTTTCAGCATAGGCCAACGACAGGCCCTTTTTGCGTGAACTGGCTGCAGCTAGTTCACACCACTACCTTTAGTGACCAGCAGCTCGCTTCAGGCTTCCGGAGCGTCCTCAGTTTTTTTTTTTTTACATCAATTATGGGCAAGGATTCATAACACTAGAGACGTCGATATGGGAATCAAAAGGAAGGGCTTGAAAAGTAGAAAACGAGAAAGTGAGTGACATCACATTAAATTTAATATGGCCGCTGGAACTCGATGGCGGATTAGGCTAAAGCATTTTTTTTTTTTTTTTACTATTAAGAGTCGATATGTCGTCAGCTAAATTCAAGTTTTGCCTCTGCGCGAAACAGTGACAAAAATATGCTATCTACGCGAGCAGGAAGATATACGCACGAATTGGCGCCCGCCTCTGAACCTAAATTACGGAAGCGACATAATTATGCTAAAAACTTCAAATTACTCAAGAACTATTTTGATTTTAAATAAAACGAATTTACATTTAATTCCATTATACAAATGACCATTAGAATATGAGAAAACAAATTGTTACGAACTTCCAGACGCGGAGAAAAAACTTAAAACGTGTTTTAGAAAGCCAGTTTTCGCCGAATTATTCTAACGAGAAAAGTTTCACCAATCATGTTTCCAAAATTACATTTAACTTAATTGTATACTTAACTATTTATAACCATAATATGAATTTGTTGTTGTTTGCCATAACCGCGTAAATTGATGCAACGCTACCCAAGTTCAGGACATATAAACTCTTAACTTATTACAAATACACATAAGTAAATACTTACACTTCCTTGACAAAAGTGGCATCAGGCTGGGTGTAGTTCCCCCCCTCGTTCCTGCCCATAGTCGCGCCGGGGTGGAAGAAGTTTATCCTAAGGTAAGTATAGTCCCCCTCTACTGACTGAGAGATGTTCTTTATCGTGGAGATGTGGAATGGTACAGGGACGCCGAATATCGGCAGGATTACTGTTTCGTATTTACGATCTGGAAATCGATAAAAAATACATGGTTAAGTTTTTCCTTGGTGTCACACTATTTACGATCTGGAAATTGATAGAATATACATGATTCAGATCAGGGGTTCCCAAAGTGGGCGATAACGCCCCCTTGTGGGCGCTGCAGGCCTAAAGGGGGGCGGTAAGAGATCCAGAAAAAAAATGTGATTTGTAATTTCATTTAGCTAGGAGGCCTCTTAGACACCGACTGCATGAGCTCTCGACTCTCAACTACAACTTGTGAACATCAACTAATATTAGTTAAGAGATTGCTCAAACTCGGTTCGATATTTTTTCTCTTTTTAGGGCCCCCATTTTGAAAATATGGGGGCGCTAAAAAATAATTTATTCTCAAAGTGGGCAGTAGACAAAATAAGTTTTGGAACCTCTGATTTAGATTAAGGTCCTCTTTTAAGGTGTTGCATGCTACTTATATAATTAATAAAAAATTGTTCTAAATTAAGTAAATCAAATAATAATGACAATCCATTGTAATTTTTACGCTTTATGGTTGATATTTACCGTGGTAAGATTGTGGAACAAATACGCATTATTTTTTTCTTTATGCAAGCTTGTCGACTTCTGCTAACCATCAGGCTAATATCATGATTGTTTACCGCTCTTTTTATTAAAAAAAAAAACAACATTTATTTTTTACTTTACGCACGCTAGCGTCTCTGAAAGTGTCAGTTTTTACCATTGGTAGATTTATAAAAACAAAATACTCACCAACATACAATTTCAATTCTTTCACTTCATTCTCTCTCGGCATTTGGCTGACACTTTTATATGAAACCGTGCTTTTCCTCAACTTTTCCGTATCTTTCCCACTGGATTGTTTCGCCAGACGCTCCTTAGCCTTCTCATTGAGTGTTATAGCCAGTTCGCGCTGATGCTCCTTCCGTTTTTCTTCGGATGAATGTTCCGTACGGAGTTTGGATTCTATGACGGCTGTTCTCTTTCCTCTGCCTGTGGATATACTTGTTTGGTTAGTTGTTAATCAGCTGGAGAGGTAATATTGTAAGTTAGTTTTTTACATCTTGAGTACTGTTTTTATTTTTTAGGTGTTTTTCCTTCTGACCTCTCTCTATCTTTTTTAAACCAATTTAGAAAGCTCTTATTTTATTGAAAGGGATCTTTCAGATTGCTCCCATAGAAATTTTATTAAAATTGGTACAGTAGATTGGTTTTTATATCCAAATGACATTTAGACGTTATAGTTACTAAGAATTTAAATGTGACAATTCAAGGTTTGTTTCCCTAACGCAAACAGAGATTTGTTATAAGTTTAACGTATGTGTCTATGTGTGGCAACGTAGCTCCCAAACGGCTGAAATGTTTTTTTTTTTTTTTTTTGTTCGAAAGCTGACTTGATCGAAGAAAAAAAAACTATGATTCATTTTATGTTCTTGCTATGATTCAAGAAAAACTGTTAGGCCGTTTAAAAATTACCAGCTGGGGGCTTGCTATCAAGATAGTTGAAATCGTATGGATGGTAAGAAAATAATATCTTAAATAAAATCAAATTTATTTTGTGTGCAGTGCAGGTGGAATGCATATTTTATAGATACCAAAAGTTATTTAGGTAATATGGTACAATGCAAAACGCTTGCGTGCAGAAAAGGCTTGCGTGCAACTGGTGCCCATGTGGTGTACATCAGGGAATGGTGAGATAAATCATGCCTCATTCTGTTGCATACTTAAGCACGATGTTACAATTAGAATAGGAAGTAAGTGCTGCCGCACACTAAGCCGCCGGTAGCCAAGCCGAGCTACCAATCGTAGCCATTAGTGGCTAGACATATCTACATCGAAATACGAGTCCATGAAGACGCGACGTCACAGGGGGGTTAGACAAGACCCACTTTCTCGACGACATTGACAATGACATTAGCTTGAGAGATGTTATCTCAAGCTAGTCATTTTCATACAATTTCATCTTTCCGTAGGCGTTAACACTAATAGAAAGTGGGTCTTGTCTAACCCCCCTGCGTGCTTGCAACAAGACAGGATGCGGCACGGACGGGGCGAAGCCAGCGACCGTAGTCGAGTGTTCGCGGGCGACGGACGACAAAACGCGGCAATAACTAGCGAGCGCTAGTCACTCCCACAACTTGTGGCTCGGAAGCCGCTACTCGTATAGTTAGTGTTGACAACATACAAAATGTATGAAAAACATCGTCCACAACTTGTGGCGGCCACTGGTTGTAGCCACCGGCTAAGAGTGAGGCAGCTCTAATGTATATCGGAGTTTATCTGTGCGTTACTTGAACTAAACAAAGACTTTATACTCTATAGACATTACAACAAATTCATTAGCACAGACTAGTTGAAATGCATAAGGGTGCGGGATACTGAATTTGATTGGTCTGCATGTTACGACTGCTGTTCTGGCGTATGATTGGTGTGACACATTAGCGGAACAGAGTTAATGTGTTGTCTGGTGATCACCCTATATTAGGTGTCAATGGGGTTGAGCGAATGGTTTTGAAGGGTTTTGTCAATAGGGGCCGTCCATTAATCACGTCCTGTTTATTTTTGCATGTTTTAACACCCCCCTTTGGTGAGGTTTGAGACTATTGTTTGTGTATTGATTGTGATATTTCTTGATTTTTGCTTAACTCCCTCCCCCCTTTCAAGGCTCACGTGATTACTGGACGGGCCCATATCAGTAGCTCAAGACTTACAAATTGCAGCAATAATATTCATGCAGTTAGTGTAATTATAATTATAGACTTACCGCCGTTCTCTGTTCGTCCGCGATTGCATGTAAGTAAATGGTTACAGTTAAAAATCAATTCATTGGGTTTTAAACAAAATACACTCGTTTCTAAGCAAATATCATGCATTAAAAAAATTACTTCAAAAAATAATACATTTTGCATTTTTGTACAAAATGTGAGATGTCCTGACAATCTCTTTTCTATTTCAAAGCAAGTAATAAATACAAAATAATTTATACAAGGTGTTAGACAATGGACATACTTGGGAAGATACACAATTCCGAACCAATATAAATGTAAAAAATAGGACTTTAATATTTAACTGTACCAAACCATAGACAGATGAGCTGGCTGATTTGCCAAGCCAATCTGTGGAAGTGGTCAGTTGTGATAGGTTATACAGGGTGTAAGGGGAACACTTTCGAAGCCAAAATAAGGTAATTGTACTCATCATTATGAACAACTTTTACTACGGGACCAACCCTGAAATCGCGATTAAAAAATCAGCTGTTCCATACATTTTGTCGAATGTCAATGACCGTTTTTTATAGAACAGCTGATATTTTTTTCGCGATTTCAGGGCTGGTCCTATAGTAAAAGTTGTTCATAATGATAAGTACAATTACCTTCTTTTGGCTTCGAGAGTGATCCCCTTACACCCTGTATAACTATATCGGGTTAGACATTGCGTTGGCCTTGGTTGTCTGATCACCTTGTATAACATAATTCAAAGCATAAACAGCAATATCTATACAGAGCTTATGAAACCTCTGTCTGAATTTCAAAGTCTGCATATTTACAAAGCTATTCAAACTCCACTTACCGAGTATTTCAGTCTTATTTTCCTTTTCTTCTTCCTCATCTTCATCATCATCTTTTAAAAAGATTCCGATGTTCTTTATCTTTTTCTTTGATTGAGTGAGCAAGCTGGCTGGTTGTTCCTCATTCACCAATACTGTGTCTCCAATGAACAGTGCGTATGTCTACAAAGTTTGAATTAGAATTATCTAGTTAGAATTATCTGAAGTATCACATACTAGCTGACTTCAAATTTTGCTCACAGTTATTTAGGGAAAAAGTATGTACATGTATATTATCAACATCGCCATCATCATCATTTCAGCCATAGGACGTCCACTACTGGACATAGGCCTCCTCCATCGATCTCCAAAAGGGCCGGTTGGAAGCGGCCTGCATCCAGCGTTTCCTTGCGGTTTCTTTTAGGTCGTCTGTCCATCTTGTGGGTACGTCCTACGCTGCGCATACCGGTCCGTGGTCTCCATTCGAGAACCTTTCGGCCCCATCGGCCATCTGATCTGCGTGATATGTGCCCTGCCCACTGCTACTTTAACTTGCTAATCCGGTGGACTATGTAGGTATGGAGTTACCGACTTAGCCCACCGGATTTGCAAGTTAAAGTGGCAGTGGGCAGGGCACATAAATCTTGGACTATGTCCAACAGTAGACGTTCTATGGCTGAAATGATGATGATGAAGGTGTTGCCCATCCGCAATTTGGACGAAATTCGTATTGGACTAAGTGCTATTAGATCCGCTATTCAACTTATAACATATACATACAATCCGAGTGCAGTCTTATATGAGCTAGCTCGTCCAAGTGCACTTGGTCTGAGTGCACTAGTATCAATAATATCATGAAAACCGGGCGGTAGTGTGAACTGCCTTAAGGTGGAATGTTTTATGGTGGGAAAATCAAATTTCAAAGTTTTTTTGTCCTTGTAGCTAGGCCGGGTAATTATTTTGAAATGACAACGTTTGCGACAATAGTTGGATGTTTTTAACATTATCATGTACAGTTATTTATTAGTAACGCACCATATTACTTACATTTGTCAATAAACCGTTTGAAACAGCAAAAATTAGTTTATTGACAAATGTAAGTAATAATGTGCATTAGAGATAAATAACTTTACATTATTTTGTAAAGAATAATAATCAATTGTCGCAAACATCATGATCGTTTACAATAATTACCGGCCCTTTGCAGGTATTTAACATGTGACTGTGATTAACTATATTGCAACTATGTAAGAGACATTTTTCAATTTCTTTGCTCACCTTGCCTTCTTTTTCTGTTGAAGCACTGTTAGTCAAGTTCGCCAGACCAATGTTGATGTTAAATATCATTCCTTTTTTAGCCACAGTCGATGTTTTTGGTCCAATCACAATGGAGCTTTCTCTAAACTCTATGCCCATTGCGAAACTGTAATAAGAAAAATACTATGTTAAACAGAAACTTGGAAGTAAATAGAACAGAAATGAGAAGGAAAATCTTTTACCAGGCATATGAGTGAACCTTGATAGAACATTCTCATTTAGATCAACGCGTCGAACTCCGCATCACAGTTGCTAACTAATTTCGAATGACTGACGTTTCGTTTATATGGGTGCAACTGGCTACAACAAATTTCTCACAAAAATGCCTTGACAGCCATTCTATTTTTATTTTTACCTTTGATGTTAACTATCTGATAGTAATGTTATTTAAGTTTTTTGCCGATCTTCAACATGAGGCGTCTTAAAAAGGGTGTCTAAACTACCTCACTGGGCTGGCAAAGCACCGTTAACAGTTATTCATAGGCGGCGGTTCCTGCTTACCATCAGGCGGACAGCAAGCTTGTGTGCCGCTCTTTTTACAAATTACCCTTTGGGTACGGAACCCTAAAAGCTGACCCTACAGACGTTGTCCTGTCTTAGAACTGTCAAACGCGCGAAATAGAAATCGTCGTTAATTTTTCTCAAATTTTCCTATTTTCTGCGGAATTTTCTTAACTTTTCTTTCCGTTTGTACCTTCTACAAAGTATTAGAAAACCAGATTCATAGGGAACTATATAACCATAGGAATACCAGTAAATAGGGATTCATTTTTATCTATACAATATTATAAAGAGGAAAGATTTGTATGTAAGTATGTTTGTAACGAATTGGCTCAAAAACTATTGGACCGATTTTAAAAATTCTTTCACCATTTGAATGCTAAATTATCACTGATTAATACAGGCTATTTTAATAGGTTATATAACTATACCCGTGCGGAGCCGGGGCGGACCGCTAGTATAATATATATATATACCGGCCATGTCGGTCGGTCGACGAGTCGGGCTCGCGCACTAAGGGTTCCTTAGCACCACAAAATACAAAAAGTATTGCAAAAAGACAACATGCCCAAACCCAGGCGGTCACCCATTCAAATACAATAGGTTAATAAAAATACATACCCAAAAGTTTTCGTGAGATTATCAACTAAATCCGGCTTCTCTTTCTTTGCTAATTCCAAACCAGCTTCGTATACTGCCGATAATTTAACTCCAGCAACGAGCTTCTTCATTACTTCCTCCTCTATGTTCAACAAAAAGTTGTAATTACTTTGAACTTCATCAGTGGGATTGACAAGTAACGTTCGCACAATGTTCGAGCAGTAAGACTTGTATCTCGCGCCTAAAGAACATACGATAGCGCCGAAATGCAAGTGGTTCTTGTCTGACACCGCACTGAACTTTAAGCTATAATTTCCTCCAGACTGAATGATGGGAGGGTAGCACATGTCTACTTGACTCGTATCGACACCCGTGACGTATTTCTTATCAGATATAGCCGCTTCGACACCTTCAGCCAGTTTTAAGTGTTTTACTTTCTGAAAACAAACACAATCAAGTTATAATGCCATGTTAAATAGAAATAAAAAATATTCGGGGCATTTTTGCACACACTGTGATTTGACCCTAAACTAAGCAAAGCTTGTAATATGGATGCCAGAGACTGTTTTTTTCTTTAATACATACTTAAATAGATATAGAGCAAATGCAAATTTTCATCACATGAATGTTTGTCAGGTGGGAATCGAACCCACACCCCTTATTTTTGATTATGGATGTCTATTGAAACAAGCGCCAATGATTTTATATCAAAACAT
This sequence comes from Agriopis marginaria, assembly GCA_932305915.1. Classification (NCBI taxonomy): domain Eukaryota; kingdom Metazoa; phylum Arthropoda; class Insecta; order Lepidoptera; family Geometridae; genus Agriopis; species Agriopis marginaria. The sequence goes on from OW029919.1 coordinate 4,298,954, forward strand.
TCATTCAATTACTCTCTCAAATAATAGATGGCGGTAGAGTCGAGTTAGATCGCGGTATTGTTTCGTTCGCGTCGGATAGCGTACCGCTGCGGCTTTATTTTTGGGTAAGTCAAGTCATTGAAAATAATAGTAGTACAATACAATACAATATATTTATTTTTGAAAGTGCATCTCTTGTACCATTATATGAGAGTGCACAATAATGTGACACACTGCGCTGCCTGTGTTAGTTTGTGGTCAAACACACAAAGTAACACACGTTCAAAAAAAAAACCGGCCAATAGCGAGATGGACTCACGCACCGAGGGTTCCGTACAAACTTGTCTAAGTATTATAAGTTCAATAGTTCGCCCATCGAAGACTAATTCCGTTTTTCCGATTAAGTATCCCAAAAACATATATTACAACTATTTTCCGCCCGCGGCTTCGCCCGCGTTATTCTAGGGAAAAATTATGGAGTTCGCTGCAAAAAGTTTTATTTTAGGACGCTACTGAATACGTTTTATGTAACTATTTTATCCTGGATTGTAAGTACATGGTGCTTTATGAGCAGGAGATCTAAGGTTGAATTCCTGGCCTGGCAGATGTTTGAATGAATGATGAATATTATAGAGTAAAATAACTGAACCCAGCGAACCGCGCGACCTAGTTTTTTTTTACTTTTTTGTTCGTCACTTGTGCTTACGCTCCTTTGGGCCGCTTACGGCACATCGAACTATGCGAAATATTATTTTTTTACTTTTTTGTACATCACGTGTGTTGTGCTTGACACTAACCCGCGCAGTCCACTTGCGACCCAGCGAACCACGCGACCTAGAAAGTTTTTTTTCTTTTTTTACGTCACTTGTGCTTGACTAACCCTCGCGGGCCGCTTGCGGCTTGCTAAATCCGTTAAACAGTTACGGAGTTGAATGATTGAAATTATCCTACAGGAACTTACATATTGTCGGTATAAAATAGCCTTAGTTTTAAATTTTAATCCAGGGAATATGCTACCTCCATACCAAATTTTATCGAAATCCGTTAAACAGTCACAGAGTTGAGTGATTGATGTTATACTACAGGAACCATAATTTTTATTCGGGGTAAAATGTAACTCATGTGGTAATCCAAAGAATATGGTACCTACATACCAAATTTCATCGAAATCTGTTAATTCAGAGAATATGCTACCTCCATACCAAATTTCATCTAAATCGGAGCAGTTGTTTCGGCGGTGACTTCAGCCAAACATACACACTTACACACAAACTTTCGCATTTATAATATTAGTAAGATTATTATAGTGTAGCTGATAAGTATAATTATAGTATAGCTGAAATTTTATTGTGAGTAGTTTCTATAGCAGTATTACTAAAGATAAAAATTAAAGTTATTTGATTAATTGCTTATGTTTTAAATTTGAACCAAATCTGTAGGTGGTGACTGAAAAAGAAATGAATAGTGCCGCATTGTTTATCGAAGATACAAGAAAAAGGGTCTTGACAGACGGACAGACAGACGGACAACAAAGTGATCTTATAAGGGTTCTGTTTTTTTTCCTTCTGAGGTACGGAACCCTAAAACTAACTGAAGTTGAAATATTGAAAGACAAACTTAACTTTGTAGTTGACAATTAAGCTCTTCCATACATTCCAACTACAAAATGTAAGTTTGTAGTAGCAAAATAATTATTTTTAAATGATATAACTTCAAATTTGTGACTTTCGGATTTATTCCTATATATGTGCTATATGAACTTACTTTTTGCCAAATCTCATGATTATAGGTCAACGGGAAGTACCCTATAAGTTTTGATTCCCCTGTGAAATTGCAAAATATGCGACATAAACGTTCATATCTTTTGATTGCGTAAACTTACAACTTTTATTTTTTTACAGCCGAAAGAAACCGTAGACCCAAGTATTTAATATAAATTTCAACTTGATACCTTTACGCGTTCTTGAGAAAAAGGGTCTTGACAGACGGACAGACAGACGGACAACGAAGTGATCCTATAAGGGTTCCGATTTTTCCTTTTGAGGTACGGAACCCTAAAAATTAAATAATTTCAATCTATCTTTGGGCCGAGTGGGCCAGCCACATTGTCTGACGAAGAACATTTTAAAAAAACCCGATAATTGAGCTTATAATCTTCAAACAACAATCCTCCCCGTCAGTTACAATCTGGGTGTTTTCAAGTCGAGAGTGAATCGGTTTCTTCTAGGCAAGCGTGCTCCATCGTGGACCGCATCGTCACTTAACATCAGGCAAGACGGCGCACAAGCGCAAGCCTATCAATTTTTTTTTTAAACAGCTAAACATATTTTCTTTAGTGCGAAAGCTTGAGTAGCAAGAACACTCTCGATCAAATCACTTTTCAAACTAAAAAAACTAAATCAAAATCAGTTTAGTCATTTGGGAGCTACGATGCCACAGACAGACACAGATACACACGTTAAACTTATGACACCCCCTCTGTTAGCGTAGCAGGTTAAAAAAAGCGTCATACAAAAACAATTACATGAAAAGGTGTAATTTTTATGGTGTGAACAATAGAGAGTTAATCAATCAATCACAGCAAAAAATTAGTTTTTTAATTGAAATAACGCCATCTAGCAATACAGTTATGAACTAAATATTCGAAGCAAAGTTTATAGAAAAATCTTACTACGAAAACTGATAGACATCAGTGTTCAGCATTTAGTCATAGGAGAAAAAATTGCATACCATTCCCGAAGTTTGAACGTTAGTCGTTATCTCTAGTATAGTATATTCATCTATGGTCGTTATACGAAGGTTGAATTGGTATCATATGCTCTACTTTATTACTAAATTCCACCAATAAAACAACAAATAGAACGACAAAGAGAACTATAATTCTCGAATTAGTTATCTATACAATATTATAAAGAGGAAATATTTGTATGAATGTTTGTAACGAATTGGCTCAAAAAGTACTAGACCGATTTTAAAAATTATTTCACCATTTGAATGCTACATTATCACTGATTAATATAGGCTATTCTAATAGGCTATATAACTATACCCATGCGGAGCCGGGGCGGACCGCTAGTTCTGATTACATGGCATCGAGATATTGCAAAATATGGTGTAATATTACTTACCTTATCAGAATCGATGATTTCCATTATTTGATCCTTCAGATACTTTGTAAAAACATCTACAGTGACCATACATGCTTTTTTGACTGTTATAATCTCAGGGTCTTCTTTCGGTGCCATGAGCAGAGCTGTGGCTGAGCTTATGTCAATATTTTCAAACTTTTCCGCTTTCATTACATTTTTCCAGCTCTCGCAAAATTCTCCGGGATAGTTGTCTTTGACAAAGACGCCTAACGTCTTCCCGGATTTTGATTTTTTAATCTCTTGTATCAGTTTGTTGAAGTTCTCTTTATCTTTGTCAGTCTGTAAAATACACAAAGGGTAAATATTAGTGCTAAATTACACAAATATCTATCTACATTTATGGATAGATATAAACTTTTATTTTGCACATGAGTCATAATAAATGGCCAAGAGCGTGTCGAGACACGCATATGGTAGGGTTCCGTGGCCAAAACTATATAATTGTGGTCTCAACACAGTTCAGAAACAGACAGCAGAAAAAATTTAGGTCTGGAGTTGCCAAATTACAGAGATGTATCATTCTGACTACTTGGAAACAACTTTGTTAAGATCTTTTTACGAAAAGGTCAATGACCTTTGAGCTAGAATATCTTGATTACAGTTTTATCACTATAACTCAAAAAGTTATAATCAGAAAATGATTGACATAATTTTCAACAAGCCTTTCCAATCCAGTCATAAATAGTCAATAGTATGTAATAGTATGTATGTATGTTGTATGTATGTAGAGTGTGTGTGTATGTGTCTATGTATTTAAGGTTCTGGAATGGAGACCACTGACCGGAAAGAGCAGCGTAGGACGTCTACCCACAAGATCATCATCATCAGCCAGAAGACGTCCACTGCTGAACATAGGCCTCCCCCTTTAACCTCCACACTGAACAACAGCCTGCCTTTTGCATCCACTGGATGCCAGCGACTCTCACTATGTTGTCGGTCCATCTAGTGGGAGGCCTACCTACGCTGCGTCTTCCGGTTCGTGGTCTCCACTCAAGAACCTATCTTCCCCGTCGGTTATCGGTTCTTCGAGCGATGTGGCTTGCCTATTGCCACTTCAACTTGCAAATTTTAACAGCTATGTCGGTGACTCTGGTTTTTTGGCGAATATCCACGTTTCGGATTTTATCGCGCAAAGAAACTCCGAGCATAGCTCTCTCCATTGCCCGCTGAGATGGACAACCTAAAAGAGATTGCAGGGAAACGCTGGATGCAGGCCGCTTCGAACCGGCTCCTTTTGGAGATCGATGGGGGAGGTCTATGTCCAGCAGTGGACACTGGACATCCTACGGCTGAAATGATGATGATGATGTATCTAGGTTATAGAATTTTTTGAAATGTTTATTGATTCCATTTCTTATTGATTTGGTTATCATATGTGATAAAAGTAAAACATGTAACTGTGTTTCCAGAAAATTATAAACTTACTCTGTCTCTAATAAGGAGTTTGACAGGAGGTAACTCTGTTTCTTCTTTGCCATTTTCAATTTGTCTCAGAAACTCAATTTTCTTTTTGCTGGCGAGAAAACACATGCTCGACTCCGTGAGTACTGTAATTGTGTCGGGGAGCTCATAGCCAAACAGCCAAGTCTGTAAAGACGTAAACAAATTCATATAATGCCTACAATGGAGTGTATAAATATAAGTACCTATGTCGCTGCCTGAAATTACCGCTTCATCAACACTATGAATACAGGAACAGATTTACTTCGTCTTAAGCAAAGTGTCAAATGTGTTCCATAACTACTGATGAAATGTACCCTACACTAAATAGTTTTTATTATATGAAATCATACATCATTCAATACTTCTCTATCACTATCTCTTCTCTATCTCTATCACTATCTCTACATGGTATAAATTGAAGTCGCTATCCGCGTCTGTATGTCTGTATGTCTGTATGGCCGCTAACTCCTCCTAAACCACGCAACGGATTTTGATGCGGTTTTTACCATCAGTTAGATACATTTTCACAGAAGGTTTATAAAAATAACTAGCGACCCGCCCCAGGTACTTCGCACATAAATTACACCCATGCGAAGCCAGGCAGGTGGCTCGCTAGTCATTGATAAACTTTTTTAACACCACACATCTCTGTGCTAGTAATTCCCAAAATTCAGAAATATAATTCCTTACACAACCATTCTCAGGTTTCTTTTCAACATGGAATCTCGCAGTGTCACGGCAAAGACAACCTACTTGCAACAACGAATATTCATTGAAAACTAAAATTAACTAAGTTATTGCCTCACTTTTATTACCGTTAACATTATAATTGCAGCTCCAATGGGATGGGTGCAGGTACAGCATAGTAACATGACTTTGAGAATATCAATATCTGATATATAGGTAGTTTGAATATCTATTGGTACAAGTATAAATTTAAATATTTAAAACTTCTGATAAACAAGCTGATAATCTTCAAACGGCTGAACAGATTTTCTTGAATCAGCTAAGAACACTCTCGAGCAAGTCACCTTTGGTAGGTGACTTGGTCGAGAGTGTTCTCAACAAACAAAAAACTAAATCAAAATCAGTTCAGCCGTTTGGGAGCTACGATGCCACAGACAGACATACAGATAGATACATTTAACTTGCAACACCTCTCTTTTAGCGTCGGGGGTTAAAAACATGATCTAGTTATTTGGTAGGTACAGTACCCACAATTTACAAAAAAAAAAAAAAAAATTTGATAAAAATCTTAAAATCTATTAGTTTGTAACAAAATGAACTAATCCATATCAGATCCGGCGGAATGACTCCACCACATCACATATTATTGTTGTTCTTCGATGAAGTTCGAAGTTAGAAGACTCTAGGACGCATGTCAAGGGTGATAACATAAATACGAAGACGCACACGAATAAGCGCGCGGGCGTATTTAAGAGCAGGGAAACACGATAGTTTGAGGGAACTAAAAAGTATTGGTACCTTTTATTCAACTTCTGGCGGTCTAGCACATGGAAGAGTAATAAAAATACACAAACCTGTAGTGCCGTTGACTTGCTGTAAAGCGTGTCTTCATCCACTCCAACACAAGAAACCAAGGCGTCGGCCTTCGCTAGGGCATCGTCGCCTTCTGCAGCCTGTAAAACAATGTGAAACACGTCCAAATGTGGCAAAATATCACAAAATCTTCACAATACTCTATCGAGTAAAATCCAACCTTCCATGCTGCGTAGAGCCTTTTCATGCGCCGAAAAAATGTTTCTTTATCAAGCGATATATTTGACATGATGACTATCACTAAATAAACCTAGCTAAAACTAATAGAAATAAGATATTACGCCACAATGAACAAAAATAATTCTACACTCCACCACGACATTACAGTTTTTGACAGCAAACAAGAAACAATATGGCGAATCTGGCGGGCGGGAGCGGGAGCGGGCGGGCGGGCGTCAGTCATGGCCATTTTTATTGTCTATGACTTTAATTCGGATACACCAAACATTACACCACTAGCACGCGCACAAAAAACCACGAAATTTCCATTATTGGGACCTCATAAATGATGTAATATTTTATTCTGTAACTACCACAGGTTTGAGTTTTTGGCGCCAACTTAGCGCCAACTTGAAAAAAAACCGGCAAGTGCGAGTCAGGCTCGCGTCTTGAGGGTTGCTTACCACCACATAAATTATTGTTAACGATACGAGTAAGTTTGTTGACAATTCCATTTAATTTATGTGAAACCTTCCTTGGATTGATCACATTGTGGATTGACGAGGCGACATGGCCTTAATAACTTTAGCCTGCCCAGTATTGGACAAAGAAAAACAAAAAAACAATTTTATTTCATCAAACTAGTAGCGCCCCGCGGTTTCAACCGCATAGTGATGAAAAATGGTGATGATGATGATGAAAAGTAGCCTATGCTACTCTCCGTCCTGTGAACTATATACTCATCTAAAAAATCAAGTCGATTCGTTGCTCTGTTGCTGCGTGAAGGAGGAACAAACAAACCAACAAACCCACAAACACTTTCGCATGAAAGAATGAATGATAATGATGTCGACATTCATTCTTGCGTCGTCGCTGTCATAGAATAGAACAGAGTTTTGGCGCCAAAAAAAACTTGTCAGCTCGTTGTATTATTTTCCTAAACTTGTATATTTTCGAGTGATAATATGTACAAATAGTGGATTATTATTTACTAGCGGTCCGCCCCAGCTTCGCACGGGTATAGATTATAGCCTATGTCACCCGGGGATAGTGTAGCTTCCCGTCAGTGAAAGAATTTTTCAAATCGGTTCAGTAGTTTCGGAGCCTATTCACTGCAAACAAACAATCAAATCTTTCCTCTTTATATATTAGTATAGAATATAGATATAGATTACGTGCTCGTGAATGTGCTCGACTGTGTACGTGATATAACGAGGTAAAACATGTCTTTTCGTGCTATTTCCAAAACTTTTTACGATATACTCTTGTAACGATTCTACCGTTTTACATGTCATGTGTTTGACTCTTTGATTCTATAAATAATCAAAGGTTTGACTGGACCGTGAGTACCGTGACTTACTTTGCTTGACTCTGAGTGTTACTAAAACTTGTTTGAAGTTATCTAATACTATGTAAACATAAGAGAACCAATTATAATATTAAACAAGTTGGTTTAGATGAAGTATATTAATTATTATAAATATCCTTGATGTATACCAACTTGTTCAATATTACGACTTAAGGACTTTGTATCCATAGTCGTAAAAAAACAAAAAATAAGCTTTGTTTGTTTGTTGCGGTTTTGTTTGTAAACTTCGAATTGAATTAGAGTCAAAGAAAAGAAAAGTTGCAGCAGATGAATAAAATAAAATAAGTACAACACATTCCACAATGCAAAAGTTAAAAGCAAATGAGATTATTCACATGTCAGAAAGTGTTTTACGAGTACTGGCTCAAAACCGCATCACAACGATTTTGGAATTTCTTCAAGAAGATGTTACTAAATTAACTGCCGTAACTAAATTAAACTTACCCCAGATTTTAGCTGTTAGAAATGAGATATTTCAGAAATATTCAGCTCCACTCAAAAATGGTATCAATTTGCTAGATAAAAAGTTGAAGATCTTGAAAACACATATATCAAAGTAGGTACCTACTGACAAGACAAGTGTTATACCCTATAGCTGGCAATACACGTCGGCCTTAGCTCCAGGCCTCCAAATTATTATGTCCTTCAGACATCCCAAGCAAAGGGCCTTGCCTCGGCTTGCTAGGCAGAGTACATGCCAACCCCAATTTGTATACTGCTCATTTGTCGTGCCTAGCTACCGTTTGGGTTTGCTCGACTCGTCTTACTTCGGATAAGTATAGGGTTTTCTGCACAAATCAAAGGTGCTCATCTGCACTTGGCAAGCCGTGTTCACATGTCGATTGGTATCTATCTCGATCAAACTAGACCAACGTGTAGTAAACAGTAGCACTGGCCTTGTATTAATAATTTGCTTATGCGTTGGCTACTTAACCTAAGCAACATTCTATTCCACAGATAAGAAGATAAGTTACTGAAAAACATATAAAAATCCATCGTCAGCTGCTTACCATTGAGCGACTAGACTTAACTAAAAATGTAGATGAATCAAATACGATCTAATAAGTTTCCTTAAATTATTTCTACCGCCTACTAAATTTCGCTGTCTTGGGACTACTGCTATCAATCATTAGGATTCCGTACTCCAACAAGGAACCCTTGGAAGTTAGTTCTTTCTGTCTGTCCGACCTAATTTTTTAGTTATGAATATAAGTGCATGAAACTTTTCACAATGACAGTTTCGGTATAGATCTCAATTTTAAAATTATAAATAAAAATAATTTTGTATTTTAGGGTTGGGTCTGGGATATGTGAAATGGGAATGTTTTTTTAAAATGAAGGTAAGACCTTTAAGGCAGACCTTACCTTATGATAATTACGATGATAATTACGGTAAGGATGATTAGAGTGGATGTGATTCGTACTGGGCCGGAAGGGCCCGGGAGACTCCCTATCTTACCTACCGTCTGGCTTGCGGCAAGCCAGGCCCGCGTAGGGTGGGGTCTGGCTGGCAAACGCCACCTTGACTATATGGCCAGTCCGCCACTGAGTGTGATGCTACATACAGTGTATCATTGTATGAACAAAGTAATTTCGACGTTTTATCCCAGTTTGTCACTAAATCGAGTGTTGGTATATAGAGTTTACACTAAATAAAAAAATTAATATTTTTTCAGTCTCGACACCATGTTAGAAGGTGGATTGCCTGCAGGTACCATGACTGAGCTCTATGGACTCGCAGATTCTGGCAAAACGCAACTCTGCTTCCAATTGGCCATAAATTGTGTCAAGAGTAATGAAAGCATTGTGCTGTATATAGATACTAAGGGAGATTTTTCAGCAGTTAGAATACAAAAAATTCTCGATGCATCAGGATTCACTCATAAGGTAAATTCTTTTCTCAAACATGGTAATTACTATGTCCATAATTTGAAGAACCCACTTCGACACACCCAGGGAGTACACCCATTATCTTAAATCATACCTTATTACTAATTAAATGTAAAACTTTCAGGAAATGGCAGAAATAATGTATAGAATAAAAGTTGTACGTGTTTGGACAATGGAAGAAACAATAGAGCTATTACGAAGTCTGAAAAACAAGCTCATTCCAATAGAAAACTTGGCTTTGATTATTATAGACTCGTTGCCGTGTCTGATGTTACAGTTTCTTGGCGATGAGAATAAAATTGGTGAGATTTTTTTATAAACTTTCAAATAGTTTTCATTGAAAACTATTTGAAAGTTCTAAGGCATAAGGTCCATTTTAGAATTGTAAGCAATATAGTTGACCGCGCGCGTTCACCGCGCTGTCCACTGGACATGGACTTTACTACAAATCTAAAAAGGACCTTAAGCCGCATAGTTTTCATTCCCACGTTTGTGAGGTGAAGCGGCACTGGTCTGGCGCGGAGTTAATAAATGGACAGACGAATCAAAAATGCCACGCTAAACATTACTTCTTACATGTGTTATATCCTCACACACGGCAGTAAAGTGTGCAAAAAAAACCTGTCTGGATTTATGCTGTCCACTTGTCAATCCGATTTTTAATTCAATGACTATTGTGATGTCAACTAGTGGCGCCATCTCGTTTATTTTCTAGAACTTCATAACTTGTATAATGTGCAATGTTTTGCAGGGCTATCAATGCTAAACACATTGGTGAACTACAATAGATACTTATGCAGAGAATTGGACATAAGCATGGTTTGTGTAAATATTCAAACGCGATGGGTGGACCAAGATAAGGCAGATGTAGAAGGTAACGTGTAATTGATATTTGTTTCTTTTATGATCCATATGTCGGTTACAAAGTTTTGCATGGCACTGGCCAGTAGTGTGTGTCCCATCTCAATAGTTTCATGCAAGATTCTAGCCAAAGTCATCAATCTATAAGGTTTCCATTGATCAGTAACATGTATATTTGTCTAAGGTTTCATAATAATTATGCTTTTTCTATACTAATAATATTATAAAGAGGAAAGATTTGATTGTTTGTTTGTTTGCATTGAATAGGCTCCGAAACTACTGAACCGATTTGAAAAATTCTTTCACTGACGGGAAGCTACACTATCCCCGGGTGACATAGGCTATAATCAATACCCGTGCGAAGCTGGGGCGGACCGCTAGTACTTTATAAACCACAACAGCGTTGCTAATTAATGCTTGGCGTCTAAGGGCAAAAAAGATAAAAGTGATGTAGGATAGTTTTTATCCCGAAAATACATATATCTCACACCAAAAAAATTGTTTAAATTGGCTGATAAATCTCTGAGATGAGAGTTTAAGGCTGCGTATAAGGCAAGAAAAATTTCTGATTTCACCCGCGCGTCTCGCATCACCCGCATTAGTGTGAAACACAACCACGGCAGCGCGGCAGTCGCGCGCAGCTAAAGTGTACACAACTCGCGCACTCGACCTTGTAAAGCGGCAAGGAGCAATAACACACAGGATAAGCATAGTGTTGGTGCACTTGGTGTTTTGGCGATTAGCTGAGTTCGGTCGCGGCGCGCAAAACCGTAAATTGTTTATTACACTTTTCAAAATTGTATTTGTTATTTATTTTTAGGTTTTCTACAATATAAAAATAATAAAGTATATAAATTAAATTGATATAACCTAAATAAATTCTCTAATTAAAATATTACGCTGGAGACAGTTTCAGAAAGCTAAACATTAAACTAAACATTAAACTAAACTAAACTTAACTAAACTTAACTAAACTAAACTAAACTAAACTAAACTGAACTATGCTATGCTATGCTTTGCTAGGTTGAACTTGCCGGGATAAGACCAAAAAACCCAAAAACCTCGTGGCACGGGGTACCCGATCCCGGGTCATATCTCCTAAACCAGACCTTTAACCCAAAAAATATTACAAAAAAATATTTAGATTTTTACTTTTGAAATCAGTGAGAAATACATTTAAATAGAAATAAAGAAGGGTGAAAACCACCACCTACCACGCCCAAATTTTGGCTCGAGGTAGTAAAGCTCATTTTAAATTTTAGTAATTTTTTGCAGATTTTTTAAGGCTGTGGTTTAGGAAATATAACTAGTTCTAGTTTTTAGTTTATATTATAGTCTAAGTTAGGTCTTAAGATTTTGACGACCTGAAATACCCGGCTCCTCAAACATTTTGTCCCAGGTCAATCCAGGCAAGAATAGTTAGCTTCACTGGCTATCCAACGATAGGTCATTTAGTATTTTAAGACTCGTAGGTACATAGTAACTTGAGTTACTAAGTAGCGAGGCGGACCCTAAATACCCGATTTTTTGAAGGTCCATAACTTTGGACACAAAGGTCCAATCAAAAATCTGACGTCATAGGCATCATTTTTTCTGGCAGACGAAGACGTTTAACTCAAAAACTCGGCTTTAGGACCTAACCCTAAAGACCCCAAATTGGGTTTGAAATTACGTAACCGGAATTTCATGTTAAAAATAACAAAAATTTTCAACACAAAAAATTCAGTGGCGTAATATATAGACTATAAATTTTTTTTTGGCTTTCTACTCTCACAATTTCAGGAAATAAATAATATTAAAAAAAAAAAATGTGTTTATTTAATTGGTAGGCATAAATAATAATAAAATAGAAACACTGTAAACACACGTGTGTAGAAAATAAAAAGACGCGTCTGATAAACCCAAATTCGGCTATTTTAGTGCAAAGGATACCTTTCAAAATATTAAAGCGCAAAAATCAGGAAAATTTTCGTAATTTTTTTTCAAAAAACATCGATTATCTCAGAAACAGTATGTATGAGGTCATATTTGTAAAAAAAAATTGGAAATCGGATGTCAATCCGGACTTTAGTTTATAACATTTCCTGAAACTTTCCCCCCCCCCCACCTCCCAATTTTTTCAAAATTTCGGTGCATCGGAGACAATTTCTGACCGGATTTTGTGTATAGATCAAGCCTTGGTCTTCTTACCCGGACCCCCCCTCACCAAAATCCCACACACTACCCCAAAATTTTAAAAATTGTAGAATACTTTACCGGATCGTTCCACATGCCATCAGTAGCCCACGGACATACCCCCGCCCGCCTTCAAACAACTTCCGTAAATGCATGCCATGCTATTCTATGCTATGCTATGCTAAGCCATGCTATGCCATGTTATGCCATGTTATGCCATGCTAAGCCATGCTGTGCCATGCTGTGCCATGCTGTGCCATGCTGTGCCATGCTGTGCCATACCGTACCCGTCCCGTCCCGTCCCGTCCCATCCCGTCCCGTCCCGTACCGTACCGTACCGTACCGTACCGTACCGTACCGTACCGTATCGTACCGTACCGTACCGTACCGTACTATACTATACTATACCATACTATACTATACTATACTATACTGTACTGTACTGTACTGTACTATACTGTACTATACTATACTTTGCTATACTATACTATACTATACTATACTTTGCTATACTAAGCTATGCTATGCTATGCTATGCTATGCTATGCAGTGCTTTGCTTTGCTTTGCTTTGCTATGCTATGCTATGCTATGCTATGCTATGCTATGCTATGCTATGCTATGCTATGCTATGCTATGCTATGCTTTGCTTTGCTATGCTTTGCTTTGCTTTGCTTTGCTATGCTATGCTATGCTATGCTATGCTATACTATGCTATGCTATACTATACTATACTTTGCTATACTATACTAAACTTTGCTATACTAAGCTATGCTATGCTATGCTATGCAATGCTATACTATACTATACTATACTGTACTATACTATACTATACTTTGCTATACTATACTATACTTTGCTATACTAAGCTATGATATGCTATGCTATACTATACTATACTGTACTGTACTGTACCGTACCGTACCGTACCGTACCGTACCGTCCCGTCCCGTCCCGTCCCGTCCCGTCCCGTCTCGTCCCGTCCCGTCCCGTCCCATCCCGTACCGTACCGTACCGTACCGTACCATACTCTACTATACTATACTATACTATACTATACTATACTATACTATACTATACTATACTATACTATACTATACTATACTATACTATACTATACCATACCATACCATACTATACTATACTATACTATACCATACTATACTATACTATACTATACCATACTATACTATACTATACTATACCATACTATACTATACTATACTATACTGTACTATACTATACTATACTATACTATACCATACTATACTATACTATACTGTACTATACTATACTATACCATACTATACTATACTGTACTATACTATACTTTGCTATACTATACTATACTTTGCTATACTAAGCTAAGCTATGCTATGCTATGCTAAGCTAAGCTATGCTAAGCTATTCTATGCTATGCTATGCTATGCTATGCTATGCTATGCTAAGCTAAGCTATGCTATGCTATGCTATGCTATACTCTACTATACTTTGCTATACTATACTATACTATACTATACTATACTATACTATACTATACTATACTATACTATACTATACTATACTATACTATACTATACTATACTATACTATACTATACTATACTATACTATACTATACTATACTATACTATAATATACTATACTATACTATACTATACTATACTATACTATACTATACTATACTATACTATACTATACTATACTATACTATACTATACTATACTATACTATACTTTATTATATATATATGTTTTTTTCCTCGGCCGAGGGTACTTGCGATAACATCTTTATAATTTTCGTAAACGTTATAATTCATTTAAAAATATATTTACTTAATATTTCCTAATTATTGTGATGTCTAATTAATAATAAAGTGACTATACCTTTCGGGTAGTGTTTTCCATACAAACACATACACTTATCACGGATTTTGCTGCACTCATAGTTTTCGACACTTGAACTATACAAAATGGAGGCTATAAAAGAGTCTATGTCCGAGATGAGCCAAATGTTCCACCAAAAGCTGTCTGAATTTGAAGACAGGCAGCAGAAGTTGGCAGCTCCACATTCGCCGAGTGAAGGTAATCTTGCTGCAGAATTTGCCATCTTCAAAACCTTTACCCTAAATGTTCTCCGAACACTCCAATCTCAGGTTGAGTTACTGGCTCAACAAAATGACAACTTGGAGATGCACACCAGACGCAAAATCCTACTACTTCATGGCATTCCTGAAGATAAGAATGAGGACACAGTTGCCGTCATCGTCAAGTTGGTCTCAGAGAAGTTAAAGTTGGAAGTTTTTAATAAAAATGACATTAGTCGCTGTCATAGAATGGGTGGATCATCGTCTTCAGATCGTTCTAGACCCATCCTCTTCAAGGTCAGAGATGTGCCTCTCCGTGGCCAGATATGGGCCGCAAAATCCAATCTGAAGGGCTCGGGCATTACTTTGTCAGAGTTTTTAACCAAAACTCGACATGATACATTCATGGCAGCGCGGCAGCGGTTCGGTGTGGCAAAATGCTGGACCCGTGATGGCTCCGTCTTTGTGCTGGATGCGGACGGTGTTCGACACCGTGTCAGCTGCTGCGCGGAGTTGGACAGTATTGGTGTGTCGTCAGGGACCGCGCCAGATGCTGTCCCTGCTGCCGGTGCCGCTGCTGGCAAGGCACCTCCATCGAACGTGAGGTCAAGGCGTGTGCCGAGGCCTAAGCTTATTAAGTGACACTGAACTGAATATTTGTAAACTAATTTCTGTTGTGTTTGGCGTTTTTGTTTTGTTTTTTCACTTTCATATCAAACTACCTACTTTTACTGTAATACTTAAACTGTTGATATGTGGGTGGAAACGATGGTGACCATTTTACATACAGTTTCAAGCTTAGGCAGGTAAATGTTTGTTTACAATTTTGATACTCTTTACTTTGCTATAAATTTTAAATTGTTTTGTTTTGATTGATTGGACACTGACGTTGACTTACAATATTTTTACTTTTTTTATTTTATTTTGGCTCCTGACATTTTGTCTATTCATCCAGTGTTATCACAACAGTTCCAAGCAATGTCGTTCTCACAGTTTTACAAACTTCTTATATTTTTTTTATTAACTTTTTTTTTCTTTTTTACAAAACTCACAAAAAAAGGTGTCCAGTTTTTGCTCATGTCTATTTAGCTTACAATAATAATTGTAATAACAGATATTTGCCTGCTATGGTTTTACTATTAGTTTAGTTTGGATTTAAACACCAATTAATGTTAGCCCGTTATTCATGTTTACTTTAATTTTATTTATCTTAAGTTTACAGGTACTGTGGTACTGTGGCACTGTTTATTATTAAGGCCTTACATAGCCAGTGAATGTATATAGTCAGTATTTTCCCCTAAATTCCCTTTTGTAATATTTTACTACACAACCGGCAGGTGGATTCACTTTAAGTTTTGTTTAGTATAATCTAGTTTTTATTATTATTATTATAATTTTATACTACCTATAGTATTTAAATATTTGTTTATTGGTATGTTAAATATTTTTGGTGACAATGATAGCAACAGTGATGATGAATACCTATCGGCATCCTCCATTAGTTCAACGAGCAGCAGCGAGGACAGTTTTACTAGCTTGTTACCACTATCTGACTTCCTGGAATGCAGTTTTGTTGATGTGCCTAAAAATTTCAACGTTATTCATATAAATGCGCAGAGCATTCCGTCTTCTTATCCTGAAATGCTGGCGTCTCTTGACAATAACAACATTCACGCTATACTGGTCTCCGAGACTTGGCTTCGCCCTTGTCTTCCAACTACGTCGTATTCTTTGCCGGGTTTTATTCTGATAAGAAATGATCGTACGCCTCGTGGTGGCGGTGGTGTGGCTATTTACTTAAAAGCTAACATTCCTTACTCTATCTTAAGCCAATCGTCACAACCACCTCCAGAGAGTGCCGGCGAACATCTTTTTATCGAAGTAGTTCTTTCACATACTAAAGTCGTTCTCGGAGTCTATTATAGCCCATCTAGAGATGTTAAATATTTTACCTCTTTTGAAAATCTCTTACATGAACTTATTCCTTCTTATAATCACTTCATTATCATGGGTGATTTCAATACATGTCTTCTTAAGAGAGATTATCGCAGTTCCTCACTCGAATCCATATTAAAATCTTGCAATATGCACATTCTCCCTCTTAATGCTACTCATCATTTTCCTAACTGTGTCCCATCTCTTCTTGATTTGGCGATCGTGTCTTCACCAAATAATGTTGCCAAGCACGGCCAATACCCTGCCGATAATTTTTCCTACCATGACTTGGTTTTTCTTTCCTACAAAATTCGTCCGCCAAAATTTAAGCCCCAAATTATTCTGCAGCGCAACTTCGGTGGTATGGATCGTGAGGCCCTTCTTGAAGACGCGAAAAAGATTGATTGGTGTCCTATTATTGACGCCGAGTCAGTCGACGAACAAGTCTCTTTATTCAACTCGCTGATTACGCAACTATACGATGTACATGCTCCATTACGTGCAATTAAAATAAAACATCTCCCTGCACCATGGCTCACTAACGAAATAAAAATGTTGATGAATAAGAAAGCTGTAGCCAAAACTAGGTACAAGTTGCGTCCCACCGACATCAATCAAGTCAAATATGTTCAGGCCCGTAATCGCTGCAATATGGTGTGTAGGGATGCAATGCGTCGCCATGTCCATGCGTCTGTAGACGATGAAAATCCAGCTAAAGTCTGGAAGTTTCTGAGGTCAATGGGAATCGGCAAATCACGTCAGAATTCTATCCCTAATAATATTGATATTAATGCTCTTAATCAACATTTTTCTTCTGCCCCTGCTATGCCGGATGCGGATAAAATCTCAACAATTATCAATCTTTCTGCCATTCCAACTCCCGACTATTCACCTTTTGCGTTTAATCAATTCACCGAATGTGATGTTAAGAAGAGTCTAATGTCAATCACCTCCAACGCGGTGGGCGGTGACAGTATAAGTCGGAACATGCTTATGCCCATACTTGATGTAATCCTTCCTATTATTTGTATTTTATTTAATAACTCCACTTCTAGTGGAGTGTTCCCTGCAATCTGGAAAGATGCGCAGATTATTCCATTGCCAAAGAAATCCAACCCTAAATCTTTTTCTGAATACCGTCCAATTTCTATCCTTCCTTTCCTATCCAAAGTCCTCGAGCGTCTTGTTCACAGACAACTTAATGAATTCCTCAACAGGCAAGACCTCCTTAATCCACTTCAATCCGGTTTCCGTCCTGGGCATAGCACTGTGTCTGCTCTTGTTAAGATTACCGACGATATCCGTTTGGGTATGGATAACGGCAAGCTTACTGTTCTAGCCCTGCTAGACTTCAGTAATGCTTTCAATGCCGTTAACTTTGACATTTTGTTGGCGCTACTACGCTCTATTAACATATCTCCATCGGTAATCGATTGGTTTCACAGTTACTTGTACGGGCGCCGGCAGCGTATTCGCCTCGAAGATATTTTCTCTTCCTGGTGCAATACAATAGCTGGTGTACCTCAAGGCGGCGTTTTATCTCCTCTCCTCTTTGCAATTTTCATTAATTCTATATCCCAGCGCCTTACTTCGTCCTACCACCTTTATGCAGACGATCTCCAAATTTATTCGCAAGCCCGACTTAGTGAGCTAGATATAGCCATAGCTACCATAAATGCTGATCTGCGACGAATCATAGAGTGGAGCAATTCCTATGGTTTACAAGTTAATCCCACAAAATCACAGGTCATAATCATAGGCAGCTCATACATGATCTCCAGAATCGATTGGGCTACAATTCCTCCAGTAGTCTTTGATGGCATTGTAATTCCGTTTAGCGAATCGCTTAAAAATCTTGGCGTGATTTTTGATCGTACTTTAAGTTGGGACGCCCACTTAAAGTCGATTAGCTCCAAATTGTTTGCGTCTGGTGGTTCGCTAAGACGACTGCGAAATTTTCTACCCACTGCCACCAAAGTTGCGCTTGCACAGTCTCTTCTTCTTTCCATCCTAGATTACGCTGACGCCTGCTTTCTTGATCTCACTGAGGACCAGCTAGATAAACTTGAGCGCCTCCAAAATTACTGTATAAGATTTATATTTGGTTTACGCAAATATGATCACGTTTCTCAATTTCGTGCAAAACTCAAGTGGCTACCTATTCGACTTCGCCGGAATGCTCACATCCTATCTCTTCTCTATAACATCCTATTTAATCCTTCTACCCCAAAATACTTAAAAGAACTCTTTACTTTCTGGCACACCTTTCATTCTCGTCCTCTTAGATCAAAGGATACCCTGTCCCTTAAGTCCCCTTCAGCGCGTACCGAAACTTTTTATGGCAAATCGTTTGTATTTCAGGCTGTTCAATTGTGGAACGCGTTGCCCGTGCATATTAGACACGCTCCATCGCTCGCTGTTTATAAAGACCTTGTAAAGCAATTTTATTTGTCGCAATTGCCACCTTGTTAGCGCTGTTGTTGTTTATTTAACTGCTCATGTTAATTGATTTTATATTTTATGTATTGGTATATTATCGTAATTTTAAGTAATATAAGTATTAGAATGTATTGTTATTAGAATGTACGGTTTATATTATAACTATATCACATTATTTAATATTGCACGCCCCGCCTTCTACCTCCTGTATAAATCCTCTCCATCCTAAGGTTGCCTGGAAGAGATCGCTCTTAGCGATAAGGCCGCCGATTGTTGCACTAGTTTTTAAGCTGTTTTATCATGTGTACGAAATGTGTGGTGTGAACAATAAAGAGTTTATCTATCTATCTATCTATACTATACTATGCTATGCTATGCTATGCTATGCTATGCTATGCTATGCTATGCTATGCTATGCTATGCTATGCTATGCTATGCTATGCTATGCTATGCTATGCTATGCTATGCTATGCTATGCTATGCTATGCTATGCTATGCTATGCTATGCTATGCTATGCTATGCTATGCTATGCTATGCTATGCTATGCTATGCTATGCTATGCTATGCTATGCTATGCTATGCTATGCTATGCTATGCTATGCTATGCTATGCTATGCTATGCTATGCTATGCTATGCTATGCTATGCTATGCTATGCTATGCTATGCTATGCTATGCTATGCTATGCTATGCTATGCTATGCTATGCTATGCTATGCTATGCTATGCTATGCTATGCTATGCTATGCTATGCTATGCTATACTATACTATACTATACTATTCTATACTATACTATACTAAAATAAACGAAACACGCGAAAGCCCGTTGGTGCAGTTGGTAGTGAACCTACCTTCTGAGCTTGGAGGCGTGGGTTCGATTCCCACCTAGGACAACAGTTATGTGATGAACGTTTGTGTTTGTCCTATACCTGGTTGTTAATAACTATAATCAATTTAAGTATGTATGAATTATTTAATTAAATTTAATTTAATTTATGAAATTATTAATATTAAAAAAAAAATGTTAATTATTATTATATTTTTTTATTCAACAAAAATTATATTTTACTTAATAATTTTGATTTTTAGTAGTCTTTCTGACTGTCTCTCTCTCTATCTCTCTCTCAGCTTTCTCCGTCTGTCTCTCTCTCTCTTTCTCTCTCCACACGAAACACTTAGACTCTTATAACTATATTACCGAGCGTACATAATAATAGATGCGTTAGGTAGGGCCTACTCGTATCCATAATTATTAATACCTGTAATTTTTCATAGTAGCTTTACCTAGTCTGTGCTCTAGGTCATTGGCAACACTTGGTTGCCGCATCAAATGGTCGCGTTCGAGCGATAGATTTTTTATGTTATCCATTGTTTGAAAATACAGTAGGTGTTGATATAATCGCACTCGGAAGATAAATCTAGGCGAATAGCAAGCGCGTGCGTCCTTCCCCGTTGGAGCATAGTGCGGTACTGAGGTTGAACGGAGCGTGTTTCGCCATTTAGATACAAAGCGCAACAGAATAAGGTTGAATATCGGACTTGCCGTTTGACCGAATAGTTGCTTAGAACTAAAGGACGTAAGTCTCAAATCGAATATAATTTATTATGAGAGTACTAATTAATCTAGGTAAATTTTGTCTTAGCACTGGAAAACAAACTATATTTTCCTTCGATGAGTATTTATTTTAGATATGTGACTGAAGTTCTATCCAAGAAAAAATCAAAAAAATCAGCAAAAAGGCACCATTTTGAAAACAATAAAGTATCGAGTAAATATCTTGCTATTATGTTTCTGTCTTAGTGCCGGAAAGAAAATGAATTGAAAAATCACATATATCAATTATTACGTTGATAGGATATTTGGTTTAGTTAGAATATCATGGCAAATTAGCATAAAATTTCGGAGGCCCCCTCTTAAAGTTTTAGGTAGGGATAGAGAGGGGATACTCTGTCCCTTTCTCGCAAAGCGTGTGTTAGTATAGCATTTGAATGGCGCCCCTGAGGCGTGACGACATAGCTCAGTATAGTGCGATCTCTGTCGAGCATGAAATTAAAATACATACTTTTAACTTATTTATTTTTGTACTGATTTTAATTTTGTTTTCGTTGACGGGCTCTATTTATGATCAGCTTTTTTATGAGGTAATAAAAAAAAATTGTCAACATGCCTGCTGGCTAAGCAATATAATATTCCTTTTCAGTAGGTGTTTGATTTGTTAAAAAAAAACAGACTTAGTCGTTCAGTGAGAATGTCAGAGGAGGCCTATGTTCAGCAGTGGCCGTCGTCTGGCTAATGATGATGATGAGTGAATAATATAATTAAATTTAAAAAGATGGTTTATGTTCTGAGATTTAAGCGTTTCAACTTTTTGTTCGGTTAAGGAAGGGATGCTCTGTCCCTTTCTCGCAAGGTGAGTGTCAGTATGGAATTTGTATGGCGTACTTACATGTGACGTCATTCGTAATTATTGTGCGGTGTCTGTCTATAAAGATATTAAAATACATACTTTTAATATGATCTTTCTTAATTTTGAACATATTTCAATTTTGTTTTCGGTGTTAGGCTCTATTATTGTTAAGCTTTTTAACCGACTTCAAAAAAGGAGGAAGGTTCTCAATCGGCCAGTAGCGGCTATTCGGCTTCATTCAGTATTTTTTTTAGAAACCAAAAAATCAGTCCGGCCCGGTAGCCTATTGTAACTGAACAATAAGTAAATCAAATGTTTAAAAAATCCTAATGTATGCAAAAATATTTTCAGATGCTGGTGATATTTCATCAACAGTGAAAGACATGTTTGTTGAAAAAAGAAACCGCTGTCTGGGAAAATACTGGCAACATTTACCAAGTTTAGTGTTGCTCCTTGATAAGTTACAAAGTAATGAAGAAAAAAAATATGAAGTAGTTTTGTCCGTGAAGAAATCTAATAGGCTTAGCCTTAAATCTGGGCAATGTACTTTACACATAAATGACTTAGGTGTGACATAAAATAAAGTTTTCATTATAAATCTACACATAATTATATTTTCTTAATCACCGAGGAAAAAACTTCGAAAAAAGTTTTCTGAAGGAAAGTGGGTGAAACCGCGTGACGCTGTTAGATAGTACTAGTCTATACTAATATTATAAAGAGGAAAGATTTGATTGTTTGTTTGTTTGTTTGCATTGAATAGGCTCCGAAACTACTGAACCGATTTGAAAAATTCTTTCACTGTTGGGATGCTGCACTATCCCCGGTTAACATAGGCTATATATCCCGGCTTCGCCCGTGCGAAGCAGGGGCGGCCTACTAGTACTTAATAAATGGACGTGAAATGGAAAAAAAAAACATTGAAGCCTATTAGATTAGGACTTCTTTTGTAACACAGACTCAATCATTAAACAAAGGGCACCAAACTAATGTTAAATCCGCTCAGTTGGAAAATCACGCGAACGTAAATCTTAACGTGCCCAGATACGGTTTGCGGTCGCGTGATTTTCCAACTGAGCGGATTTAACGTTAGTTTGGTGCCGCAATAGCAGTTGTCCGTAAGGCCCCATGACTAATGCTCGGGATGGGACAAATCAAAGAATAGGTAAGAACACCGCAATTTTACTTTTATACGTATTTTAAGAGTAATGTACGGTACATTGGGAGACCACGAGAGCACTTTAAAAAAAAAGTCACTGTCCATCAGTTGTGGATGACGAGAATAATTTAAAAAGTTGGATTGCTGACCATTAATGCGCTTGCAAATGATGCATAGTAAAAGTTGCAAGTAGCTACTGTACATCGTCTGCATCGTTTTGCTTAGTGCAAAAGATAGTGGTTAGTAGCATTTCCACTGCCACTTGCACTAAGCAAAACGATGCAGACGATGTACAGTAGCTACTTGCAACTTTTACTATGCATCGTATGCAAGCGCAGTAATGGTCAGCAACCCAAATTTTTCAAAAATTGATAAGAAAAATACCTATGGATCCACTGGTGGATTCAAGAGGAGAAAAAAAATAGCTTTGGCTCTATCGGTGGAGCCTGGCGGTGGATCCAAGTGGCAGGAGTCACCCACCCGTGGTGGACAAGCGGGTGGTCAAAAAGTACTATAATCTAAGGTTGGCGGATAACTGGAATGAACGTACGAACGTCGTTCGTTTGCGACGGACATTATAAGCTAATTAATGCCGACACTGACATCTGTGCGCATTGCACACGCATTAGATTAAAAGGACGTGTCTCTGCCGTTGTTAAACTTTCCACTACTCTTCGAAGATGACGCTTCTATCAAGCTTCAATATTGTCTTTTACTACTCGACAACAGATGGCGCTAGAAAAGAAAAAAGAGGAAAATTCTCTATGATTTAAATCAATCAAATGCTCTACTGTCTGTGGTCGCGTTCTTTGACATAATATTTATTTCATTTCATTCCACAATAATTTCATTCACTCTTTCATTTGAGCGCACGCCTGACGGGCGATGCGTTTGTCTTTGTGATGGCCCTTTTTAACACTTTTGTAAATTTAACATTTTTATGATATTAAGTGCTTAGTATCCTTCGTAGTGTAATTTAATTTTAATTTGTATTTATGCGTGTATCAGTTAAAATGTCGAACCAACAGAAAATAGTTTACAGGCTGGTGCTCACTGGAGGTAAGTGTCAAAATGTGTGATAATTTTTGGGAACAGTTTTTCTATATTTTGATGAGATTTCGGGGTAAATTATTGGTTTAAAACGTGCATGATTAGATTTTTTTAACAATAGCAACGGCGTCTCACTTGTCTGCTTCACCAGATTGATATTTTAAAAGCAACACGTGGGGCTCGTTGCTACGTTTCATATTTCTGCACTTAATTTTTTAACAGGACCCTGCGGCGGCAAGACCACCGGCCAGTCCCGTCTGTGTACGTTCTTCGAGAACTTAGGATGGAAGGTGAGAATCTCCCAATTTTAGTAAAAGTCCTTAAATAGGTCTGTAAGTAAAGAATCTAAACTTGCTGCTACTCTTGTGATATCAATTACTGTTTGTTACAAAATGACTATAAAATTTTCCTTGTTTATGTAACTTAAATCTATAAATTTAGTTTCAAAACAAAACAATTCTGTTGGCAAATTCATTGTGCGATTCTATAGTTTTCTATAGACACCTTTAATATCCATAATAGTTTCTAATCAGAATTTACCCATCCATTGGAAAACTTTTTAGTTCCTTGCAAATTGTTCACATTGGCATGTAATCCCAAAACACAATTTTATACTGTTTCGGAGTTAGTCAAATAACGCAAAGCAATAACATTTTCATGCCCATGTATTTGTCTTTGCAATGTATATAGATGTAGGGTGTTGTGGTGGTTTCTCCGTTGGGAGATTCCAGTAAGACGTCGTTCCACGTTGTGTTTATTTCCAGGTGTTCCGGGTGCCGGAAACGGCTTCCGTCCTCCTCAGGTACGACGTTTACACATTGACACAGTGCATTTAACTGATGCGGCATTTTAAACTATGCATATTTGACTTTCAGTGACTGTTTTAGTTGTATTTTGCTGAACTCGAGACTATTCTATTGCCGTTGAAGTTATATTTAATTTTATGAAAAAAAGT
Organism: Agriopis marginaria; assembly: GCA_932305915.1. NCBI lineage: Eukaryota > Metazoa > Arthropoda > Insecta > Lepidoptera > Geometridae > Agriopis > Agriopis marginaria. Next base: position 4,323,568 of record OW029919.1, read on the forward strand.
TTTGCCTCTAGGTAATGTTTTGATATTCATCCGCTGTAGTTTTGAGTCAGCATTTTGTTTTAATTAACAATGATGTGCCTAATACTGATTTTGCAAAATGAGTTTGGGTTTGGTTTCAACATATTCATTGTCAGTAATTTGATGTCTTATATCTTCTTTTACAATTGTAAGTCATGTGACTGCATGTTTCCTGGTTGCTTCAATAGGAATTTGAATTTCCTATTTCTTTCTCATAATGAATATGCATAACTTTAAGAATCCGTCTTCACATTTTGTGCACTGTGGAAATTATTAGTACCTATTTGGCAATTGAATACATATGAAATTATTTGGGTTATTGTTTGATTTTGGGGAAGTTTTGATATTTGTATAAGATGAGTGTTACAAAATGCCCCCTTTTCTTTTACAGTGGTGGAGTCAAGTTTGCAGATCTCACACCGGAAGAAGGTGAGTCTTTTTGTTTAAAACATGCTGAATTTTTTTATGTATACTATTGTCTATTTATGTAAGATTTTTTGAATGTTTTTTTGTTGCTTCACTATGCCATAATGGCTGGCCACTTTTGGAAGACAGATAGATAAACTCTTAATTGTTCACACCACATTATTACAAAAATAAGATTTAAAACAAAAATGCTCAAAAAAACTGGAAGTAGAAGGTGCAATATAATAGTTATCACGACAAAGGGAATCCTATAGCGATAACTAGCGACTGTAATTAGTTATAGTAAGCATGTAATTTTTTTTTTTTTATTAATCTTAAACTAAATATTGTACTGAATATTAATAGTGGCAAATAGTTTTTTTATTATTTTTATTATTTAATAGTGAATAAATTATATAAACCATACAATCTAATAACAATACATACTAATACTTAAATTACTTACGACTATGATGACACATAAAAAGTATTAAATAAATAAACATGAATAGTTAAGTAAACAATAACAGCATCAAGGAGGTGGCAACAGCGGCATTTAAAACTGTTTTATATGCATAAGATAGATTATACGAAATTTGCGGGAAAAACTGGTACCGAAAAGTTAACAGACGAAACTAAAACTAGTTCAATATTTATTAGAAGTTTCATTTACCGAAAACTTTACTGACGAAACTGGAGCTAGTTTAATATTTATTAGTATTTACTGCCCAGTGGTTGTGCCAAAGTATTTAGTGTCCATCAATGAATCTCAGTGCCCAGAACTTTCAATAAAAATGCATTTCTATTTGTTGTGAAATGCAAAGAATGTATACGCTACGCATGAAATCCCACTTCTGAAATTCTCAAGATAAAAATACAACCTGTGAAACTTGAACTAGAAGTAATATCCATCCCACCCTCTCAAATCATTTAGAAACTGTTATGTTTAAATAAATATTTTTTTATATGTAATGATAGAACCACAAGCAGAAAATTGCACACTTATACTCGGTCCGTTTTTTTTAAACCTGCAATAGCATAAATGTAGTATATTAGCCACCAGCTACATTCTTATGTAAACGTACGTAGCGCACAAGGGATCAGACTTTTTCATTCTTTATTTTATGATCTACTGCAGCTGTCAGTGCAATAAAAAATTTAGATCGAGGGTGAAAGTGATAGTGGTCTATGATACCAATCTTTTTTGTTTTTCGCCCATTACTAGGCAAGCTTAAGCCATTAAGGCCCTCTTTTCCCACTTTTAGCAACTTTGGTTTTTCTAGTTTTAGTTTGTCTACTTGGAAGTAGACAAACTAAAAATTGCACTGATTTGACCTTTTTTCCGTTTTTTAGGATTCATTCAAATACCTATTTACTAAATGATGTCTACGATATTAGATCTTAATATACAGATTTTTTCCTAGTTATGAAACGAACTGTAAAGGCACATTTTACATTACAGCTATACTCAGAAAAATATGAGAAAAACCTCAAAAATAGAAGTAGCGAAAAGCACGACTGTGTGTAAGCGCCATAGTTTTGCTCCACTAAATGCGACGTTAATACAATATATTAAGCCTTATGGTCTTCTGTAGTAAGAAGCGTTGCTTAAAATTGGGAAAACCTTGCCTTAAAAATATACCGCCTCGCCTTGCTTATTTGTACTGTCACACTAGGTAATGTAACGTCCGAAAATACACAAGTTAAGTTGGCGTTAAAAAACTGATTTCCGTACATAATGGGTAGGTAGTCTACCTATGTCACTTTACTCTGATGGATTTCAGCCTGAAAGCGATTCTCAATTCTCCGCGGAACTCAGCAATGAATGAAGCTCCCAAAACAATAGCGCTTACGAGAACATCGTTGATTACAAATGCGGACTGAGAAGCGACATTGTTCCAATTGCTTTCAATGAATTTGAAAACAGGAACAATCATAAAGCGTGGAATACCTCTACCTAGAAATCAATTGAAGCAAAGGAGTTGAGATACATAAATGTGATCAAATCAAATAAACCAACGAAACAACAAAAAAAAAAGAATAATCGATAGTCGATGTTTATCAAAAACGCAAGACAGTTGTTAATGCAAATTGATTAAAATTTAGAACTAATCCAAGAGTACATTTCTCCCGATCTTGATATGCAAATTTTAGGAACAAAGTACGCATAAAATTAAATGGATAGCCCCAGAATTTGATTATGTAATTTAAAATCAGCTGAATTCTGTGAATCGAATAGAGGTCGTAGACGCAATAAACACGTTTTATATTTAATGTACGTACATATAGGTACCTATAAACAACGCTTTAATATACGCTTAAGTCACACCGTATTTATTTATTACTAGTTGAATCTCACGGCGTTACCCGCGATTTTCGGCATTTTTTGTCCGTCCTCATGATGCACAATGCCATCGATTCTGATGTACTCTAAACTAAATTTGACAGCTCTAAAATTGTTGCCATCCTTCTCTCAAATATTAAAAAGAAAAGAGAAGCAGATAATTTCAGCCCTGTCAGATTGGTTTAGTTTAGTGAGTGGTATGACAGAATCGACGCCAATATCTTCCTGTTAAATTTCAATAAGACCAGCCTAGCCGTTTTAGCCGTGAAAAGCGAAAAAATATCATCATCATCAGCCAGAAGACGTCCACTACTGAACATAGGCCTCCCCCTTTAACCTCCACATTGAACGATAGCCATCTGCATCCACTGGACGCCCGCGATTCTCTCAATGTCGTCGGTCCACCCAGTGGGAGGCCTACCTAAAATGCGTCTTCCGTTTTTTTTTTTTTTTTTTTTTTTTAATTTAAAAACACATTTTACGTTACATTTCGAGTTAGTAAGTTCGTTTCGGGAAGGAACAAACATACAGACAGAGAAACAGTTACTTTCGCTTTCATTGCATTAGCATTTCCATTGGCAAGAAAATCGACGACCGGAAACTTCATGTCAGTCGCTTTTCTTATATACATTCTCTGTTTATTGCGTCTTGCCAGAACTGAAATATCTCTTATTATTTTAACGACAAAGCTTTCGTTTCGGTAATGGCTAATAAAAATATCATACTTCATTCTATATCGTGAATATTCTGTTTGGATTGGGTTATTGTTAATAGATCGTAAAATATAATGGTATCGAATAACAAAGTTAAGGGTGTACCATAAATAGTGCCCTTGAATATCGTCGGCATTGAACGTGACTCGCGATTGCTTGTGTAATGTTTTCTACGCGTTTTTATTCCGTTATCAATGAAACCTTGCTTACCATTGTATGATCTATGATCTAAAAAGCTTGACCTTATAAATGTTGATTCAGTTTTGTACCTTTATCATTGACTAGCTGCGCCCCGCGGTTTCACCCGCGTAGTGGTGAAAAATGGTGATGATGATTATGATGATGAAAAGTAGCCTATGTCACTCTCCAGCCCTTAAACTACACCCATGCAAAAAATCAGGTCGTTCCGTTCCTCTGTTGTGTGGAAGTCTCGCACTGTTCGATTTGATCGATCTGTAAGTTGTGGAATGGCTTAACACCTTGCTTCACCTCATTTGCTTCAAACGAAGAGTGAATAGAGTCCTCAAAGGTAGGCAACGCACCGCCAATGCCCCGGGTATTGTAGGTGTCCCTGCCCACTGACACTTCAACCTACTAATCCGATGGGCTTGGAGCCTATGGAGTATCGGCTACAAAATTCTAAACTGCGACGAGTCTATAGATTTGATGTTGGAAGGCCGGAGAGATGTAGGATATTTTTATCCCAGACATAATTATGTACGGTCCTAAGGGAGTGTCCACATAATTTGTATATGACGGATTTCTAGTGTAATTCCGCTTCTACGTCGTTTCGAGTACAATAAGGATTTTGGGATATACAATTTTTCTCTAAGTATAGATATTTGCGATGCTAATTTAAACACTACACTACTATTTGGAATTACACTAGAAATTCGTCATATACAAACTGAAAATGAACTTCCGCAAAGTAACGCCTGAATCGATCAACTATCTGAGTGTCCACAAAGGTCCACATAGTTGAAACCGCGCAACTAGTATTTTCTCCCTTGCAATGTTTACTCACAAAACTGCATATTTCAATCCTAATTCGGTTAGATCAGAGCGTAACACTATTAGTATTAGTAATACTATTAGCGCTATTCGTTTACAAACAAAGGTTAAGTCGCCTTATTATTAAATGAATCAACAATATTGAATCATGTAGGAAAATAAAAAGTGAATCATCATGATCTATCCCTCCTTCATATTTAAACGGTCTGTCCAGTTTGGTCTTACTGTGTAATATCGTATCTGCGTAACTTGTCTTGCAATCTCCGCCGTCCCCAACACATGATTCATAGAACGCAATGATGCAATGAATCCATTCACATCGCATTTACAATTCGAGACCAGAAGCAGTCAAGCATTTCCGAATATGTTGCCATTGGAGGCACGACTACCTGTGACGTGTAGACCACGTGAGGTAGGTCGAAGCTACCTCAGAGTCTTGCCAAGTCGCTAATACCGAAGCAAAATTCTAATTACTCCATTAAAAAAACTATTCTTGGAAGTCAAATGACTTACTCGTCTCGAAGACATCAAGTCAGACAAGGGCAAAGTATTTGTTAAAAAATTGTTCCAACATTTCGCATTTTTCACATCACTTTGTACTTACAGTAAAATTCATGATCATCGGTAAAAACGTTTGCGGATCATGACTATACCCAATTTGCTATAAACTTTGTGTTTACATACAAAGTCTGCTAAATGTTTTGGGTCTCGTTGATTACATGCACTTTATTACCAGAAATGTTTGGTTTTCATTGAAGTATACAAGCTAGCTTGATTCAGTTTTACTGGATCCAATTTGTTTCGTTTGTCTTGACTTCTCGGAGACATATCTGATGTACGTAGTATATTCATTGCCAAGTAGTAGTACAGTCTAAAGTCCATTTCAAAAATATGCAAACGTGTTGTAAATTGTTTAGAGCATTTTTGATTGGTTACGCAACGATAAGCGTGATTGCGTCGGGTTACAGTTTATTTCTGTTGTTTTGAGCTGGTCACGTGTGAACCGTTTATTTTTGTTCCCAAATGTTCCGGCCGAGACCTACTCGTTCGCTCCCTGGCTTTCAGAGTCCGTCTATTGAGAGATTTCAAAAATAAAAGCCAAGAATTTCGCTGTACGCTCTCTTCTTACATAAATGTGTAGCGCCGACTATATTCCAATCTGCCAATACCAGGGGCTGCATTTTAGAATGCACGATATGCACGAAAATATCTTGCGAAATAATGCGAAATTACTGACTCGAACGGAATCCCAAACAGAAGTAGCATTTTTGAAATAATCATATATCACTCGCTAACGCAACGAGTGGTTTGAACCATTCGAATTTGTTTTCTATCAATAGAAAACCTTCAATATAACATATCTTCCATTTATATATCTCAGATCGATCGATCGATATTATGCTTATTGCCTTCGACCAAAATAAAATTAATGGACGGGACGAGAAGGAGCGCATTTTTGAAGATTACAAAATGAGCGCCGGCACTCACTTCGTTTCAGTCGGTCTCTAGCCGTAGGAAGTGCGACACGAGTCTATTGTTACATGATAACGAAACATCTGACAAAATTATGCCTTCGTGTGCTTTCCCGAAGTGTAAAAACACACCAAATAACCGCTATCTATTTTTTTGTAACAAATGTACTGTACAATGTACATGGTTATAATTAGGTGTTGAAGTGTATGTCCAAAGGTTTTGACTCGTTTTTACTGAGCAAGTTCAATGGTTATGGACCGTCCATTTTGGTAGAAATTTATTGCCAATTGTAACAATATACGAATACTAATAATGAGGTATATAACAATTGAATTCTTAAATATATTATGTTTAATCCATTACCGGCAAGGTCGTTCGCAATCGCGTAGCCGTCCTTCCGCTGAATAATACATTATAATCTTCTTATAAGAATGGAATTATGGCGAGAGTTGTTATGGGGCTTCGCCCGTGGCGCATGGTGTGAGGCTGCCGCCACGTGTAGACGACGCCGGGCGGCGTAAATAGACCGATCACGGTCACGGACACCGCTGGAAATAAGCCTTTATAACAACAAGCATCTTCTACAGCTGGCCAGACAACGTTTAGATAATCTATAACAGATTTAAGAGTTTAGAGCGGATAATATTGGATGAATTCTACCAAGGTGCGTGCTTAAATGCTTAGGGTAGCGTAGGTCAACATAGTTTGTTGTTTGTAGTATTTCTTTTTTATCGTCATCATCATTTCAGCCATAGGTAGTACACTGCTGGACATAGGCCTCCCCATAGATCTCCAAAAGAACCGGTTGGAAGCGGCCTGCATCCAGCGTTTTCCTGTGGTCTGTTTTAGGTCGTCTTTTAGGTTTTGCGGTTTATTTATGCGTAATAAATAATTTTAAATTTCTGATTATGCGCTCAAAGTCGCTGCTACTTTGTAGAGCATGTGTACGTAACATGAAACTGTAATTTTATACCTACTGGTTTAATTAAACACAACGATACATTTTGCATCTAATTGATAAAAAAACAACGATAAAGCACTCGCGTTGTTATTGTTTATTTAAGTTTTTGCAGCGCATCCTAATATAACGCTTTAACAAATGACATTTTTATCATATCTTTTCGAAAAACGAGGTTTTAATTTCTTAAATAAGTGTGGCTAAAGTTTTTTCTAGACCAGGCATTCCTAAACTAGTTTGGGCAAGAGACCCCAAGAGAGAGTACGCCTACAAACTAGGCAAAACATGATACAAAGTGACTAATATTTTAACCCACCTATTGTGCATGCGTTTTAAATGTGTGTATGATTTACTCGTGTTTTGTGCAAATAAATAATCTTTATCTTTATCTTCACATCGCTCGAAGAACCGATAACCGATGGGGAAGAAGGTTCTTGAGTGGAGACCACGAACCGGAAGACGCAGAGTAGGTAGGCCTCTAGGAGGACCGACGACATCGTGAGAGCCGCTGGCATCCTGTTGGTGCAAATAGCAGGCTGTCGTTCAGGGTGAAGTTCTAAGGGAAGGCCTATTTATTATCAGCAGTAGACGTTTTCGGGCCGATGATGATGATGGTTTTCAAAACCACGTACCTACACTCTTTCCATTCGTTTATTTTCTTAGACAACAGCAATAAAATTGTTTAAAAAAAACATGTATTCGGTTTATAAAAAAACTGAATGAAAACCATGAAATCTCTAAAATTTTACCTACCTAACGTCTACGTTAGGTAGGTAAAATTTTAGAGATTTTAGAGATTAGGTATAAAATAGAATATAGGTCGCGCACTTGTCCAAACACAGTATTTCCGATTGATTACTCCTTTTGTGTTCACTTTGTCATGCCTACAAATATAAAAAAGCAATTGTGCAAACGGAATGAAAATAAATACCATTGTTCATACGATATCATTTCAAGTTAATTGTGTTCTGTAATTCTTTTAACGACATTTGAGTGTATGCTCTGTTAGAGGATTCCATTTGTTGGAATTCTACATCTTGTGTGATATTTACGTTGCTTATTACCTGACGATGCAAAGAAAAAAGAGGATTATGCATAAATACAGGCGAGTTGGTGCACAAACGCGGACTTATCCGCCATAAAAAAAGCCTCAATTGATATAATAATTAGTACTATTGAATAACATTCCTGTAACGATAGTTATAATTTGGATAAATAAATAAAATAAAATAAATGAGGTGTCAATAGATTCCTATAAATTTCAGGAACGGTCATAGGGTAGGTGACGTCATCATAAATACAAGATGGAGACATGTAAACTTAAAAAGTTAAGCAATTAAAAAAACCGACCTTACAAAATTTGTAAAAATATGCAATTTCTGTTACTGTATTTTATTGTATTTGAAAGCCATACTACTAAACCGATTTTGATGAATTTTATAGGGGACCAATCTGGAAGTACACATTTTAATTTTAAAAACATATTTTATATCGGTTCATAAATAACGGAGATCTGAGGTAACAAATATATAAAAACAGAACCCTCTCCTTTTTTAAGACAGTTAAAAAAGAATTTGACAGCATAAATGACATTCATTTAATATATAGATCTTTTAACATAGAGCAAACGGTACAGCCGACCAAAAAATGTTTTACCAAAAAAAACTATGGGCTGGTCCGTTTGTGAGATATTTAAAACACCGTAATCGGATTAAAAATATTTTTTTAAGAAATAGACTTGTTAGAGAAATAGACTTGTTAAGAAATAGACTTGTTGCTACTTGTTTGGAAATATGTTTGACGTCTTATGTGATATTTTATACTTACTTCAGATGCATTATCTTCATGATAGGGTTTATATTTACGTATAAAGTTTACGTACTTTAGAATAAGATATCACGTGCAAGATGACGTCAATCCCCGGTGAAACACTCGAGTAGGCGTTCTTATGTCTGTTAACTTTGAATAAAAATAATGCCCCACCTTCAAACTGAAATCTCTCGATAACATCATGCTATCTCGACAGACGCCCGTGAAATTCCATTAGAACGTAATCAAATAGCAAAATAAAAACAATCCAAGCAAATGGGCATTCGAAAGTAGATATTAGAGAAATTGTAGTGATACCCATAATAAAAGTAATAGCAAAGCTTTCGAGGTTGGCGACAGTGGGGATTCGGTTAATGTGTGACCAACATAACTATAGCGCCACAATCGTATTTACTAAACAAAGCTGACAGTCATACGAAGAAAACTCCAGTTTCCAGCATTTGCCCAACTCCACAGACAAGTTGGCCCACTGTTCACAGAGGGTCGCTATACTTTAATGACATCACCTTTAAAGGTCAGGTCGTATCTGCGTCCTTGTAATAAAAAGAAAACGTTATACTTTCTTGATCTAAATGGAAAACTGTAACGGTACAATAACAACTCCATTGTTGATAGCAAAAAGTTATTTGTGGTTAATTAACCTTGCGCTCAAATCTTAGAATGAAATAGATCAGTTTCTCTAGTCCTTGCGAAGCTACAAAATAATAGAGCCACGTACACGTTTTCCTTTTGTTCAGAAGGGTACTTCAATGGCCCTGTTATCGCCTGTCACAAATGTAGTTCAAACATTTTCTTTTACATGCCTTAGGGAGACAACAATGTGATTGCGCAAGGGATTCCAGCACACGAAGTATCATTGCTCTTTTTATGTCTCTTGGTGACAAGTTTTTATATCTTTTCGTCTGGCCGTGCCGAGTTTTGCCAAGGTTCTCTGAGAGTAACGACTTCATTTTGACATCATTTTCTAGCGATTGTACAACCCTGGATATTTGAGAGACCTTATCAAAATGAACTGGTCATTTTAAAGTATTTGTATTTTCGGGCATAAACGAATAAATACAAGCCGTAATTTTCAAGATAAATATAAAATAAGTAAACCATAACATAATTTTTTTTATTTTATGACAGTAATTTAACGAAATCCATTCGCAAACTTTCCCTCCTAAAGTTTTAAGAAAAACTACTTTTGTAAATTGGTGGTAACAAATGGATATGTTGTGTTTTACCAAAATCTGAAGCAGCTACATTCAATAAAAAATACAGATCTTTTTAATTCAGCTACTGAATTTTCTATCTTATTAGTTGAAAGAAAACTTTTTTCGTCAAAAAATGTGATAGGACCCTTTTAAAGATCGGTCTAATGTTTTCTTATTCTTATTCGAGATGGGGGCGACTGCACTGACGTCCCGCTTGGGGTGTATTGTGCATTTTCCCCTACCAGCACCAACCCGAGCCAACCCAACTTCTTGAAATATCGGAGTGAGGCTCTGGGGCGCTGGCACAATTGCTCAAGTGGTGTAGATGGTAGTCTAATAATTTAAAACTTTTTTTTTAAATAGTAGATAGGCTTGCGCTTGGCCGCCATCTCGCCTGATGTTAAGCGACGATGCGGTCTACGATGGAGCACGCTTGCCTAGAAGAAACCGATTCACTCTCGAGTTGAAGACACCCAGATTGTAACTAACGGGGAAAACCCATTCAGTCAGCGAATTCCACAGACTAGCAGTTCGCACAATAAATGTGGAATCATAGCGCTTCGTACGGGTTCTCGGAATATCAACCATAAAACGATGTCGATTTTATTAACGTTCGATGTCGAACTAGTAAGATTTTCTCTTGTTATTTTCTAAAACGATATGATTATAGCAGATTCGTCGATAGGTGATATGTGCGCTTTGGAATGTAAGCACTGCGCAGCCGCTGCCGTGGCGCAAGCAAACCAGGGTGAGCGTGGTGAGTCTTCATTACTCACAGACGCTAAACATCTCCATATTGCTGTACCCTAGTTCTCTTGGCTCTGGCACCAGTTGAGGTCAATGTACACTCATTAGTAAAGTCATCGGTCAGTCACCATTAGGGGCTAGTCTCCACGGCATTGAATCTAATTTCATTTATAGTTCGTGTGAGGTATATCGCTTGGACTAATGGCTATGTTTGAATTATGTAGATACTCGTATCTTTGCTGAAATAATCAGTACTAAGACAATACCTGAACTATATGCAACTGACGAGACGAGATAGTGAAATTACTGGCCATAAAGAGATTTAATATATCAGTAAGACGCAAGTCTGCTGTTAAGCGGCACGATTGCATAACAGTTCTGCGCCACCCAGAATTGTTGTGTGTTCCACATCATCCCCGACACAGGGAATCCTAAAGGGGAATTATGAGTGCGAAAAATTATTTATTTATTACTAGTTGCTGGTTTCACCCGCGTAGTGATGAAAAATTGTGATGATGATGATGAAAAGTAGCCCATGTCACTCTCCATCCCTTAAACTAGGTACTCGTATACCCATGCAAAAAAATTAGGTCGATCCATTGTTCTTTCGCCGATGATAGTCCACGTCCGCGGTTGTAAGATCGTCTTCTTTTATCGCGGTATGTTAATATTTTGGTTGGTAGCCTGCCAGTAGCCATATTATCTTAACACTTGGTTGATCAGTCTATTTCTGATTGAGAAACGCATCGGTTTCATTAATTTGTCGTGATTATGTTCATCGAGACCCGGGACCCGGTATGTCCTAAAACTGCGACTAGAACCACCGGCGGATGGGCAGCAGCGTCTTATTAGTATAAGGTGAACGTACTGCGATCCCCAAGCCGCCTGCAAAGCGTGGGGGTTATGGCAACACCCCTCTCTAAAAGGGAGGCCTTTGTTCAGCAGTGGATGTTTACTGGCTGATGATGTGACGTGCTGGAAAATAAAGCAGGAACGAGATATGTTTTACAAGAGAGCAAAATTCGTCAGTTTGTAAAAGATTTTTTGCTAGTTCCAAAAGTGGACAGTTAGCACTTAGCAGATTTAAAAAACTATTAAATATAGTAAAAAAATAAAAATTACTTACTTTTAAATAAACGAACACAAACTCGAGGGGTTTACTAGTTTACGAGGATTGACAACCTGCCCGCTACTTTGTTTCCTGAGAGATATAACCTGGGCCTTTTCTTCTAAGTCTGCATGCTTCATCTTCGACCACATCGTCGCTTACCAACAGGCAAGATAGTGGTCAAAAGCGGACTTATGCGTGTTAAAAAAACTATCTATTAAAAAGTACTATTATCCACCTCCTGGCTGCATCATCAGAACAGAGTTCGATGGTACCAAGTTATTGTATTGTCATATACCTACTTGCAAGTTTATAGACTACTAGCAACGCACCCCAGCTTCGCACGGGTGTAATTTTTTTTTACACCTTGGGTTACATTATTGGAGTTTTAGTAAGGATCCCTATTTTTTTTTGAAAACATAAAATAGCCAATGTCACCCGGGGATAGTGTAGGTTCCTAACAGTGAAATAATTTTTCAAATCGGTTCCGTAGTTTCGGAGCCTATTCAATGCAAACAAACAAACAATCAAATCTTTCCTCTTTATAATTAAAATCTTTCCTTCATTTTATTTATATTACACGGGAACTACTCACGTAAGATTAAGCCGGTCATTCAGACAATAGAAAAAAAAGAAGGAATAAGACAAAAAACACTGTTTTTGAAAAAAAACTGCCTAATGCGGTTGAAACTATAGTCGGAGTGACCGGCTTAATCTTACGTGAGTAATTCCCGTGTAATATAAATAAAATGTGTGAAAACCACATCAGTTTCTATAATCAAATCTTTCCTCTTTATAATATTATAGTATAGATTAGTATAGGTTAAAAGTAGGTTGAGATGTGTGTTGTGATGTTCATCAAGGCAGACGATTTAATTCGGCAATTGTTTGTCCGTTTACTGGAATATCAATGTTTGTCCGACTCCGACGTGACGAGAAAAGGTGTGAAACATGAATGTTTCAGAGGCGGCTGACGTCACAACACGCACGATGGTCAACGTCCACATGTGACCGTTGCCAAAGCTATATATTTTAAGATTTGTTATCTTGCGTGCGGATAAAATTGGAGGCAAAGTGGGTCGCCTTGTTGTACTTGTCAAAGAATAAAAATACATCCGGGTCTCGTATATTTCTCTATTTAATAGTTTCAGTGTTTGAATTAGATTAAACATGCTTAATTCTAGCCCAAACCAAGTTAAAAATTATCTACAAAATGTAGCCTAATAAATTCTGTACATTTAGACAAAATCAAACACAATACATCTGAAAATCACTATAAACTTTTTGTGCAGGACCCATCGAGATACAATTCCTATAGAGTCACAATCTCTCAGTCAAAGCAGTCAAAAAACTTTCGAGTGTCATCTATACATACAATATTATAAAGAGGAAAGATTTGTATGTATGTTTGTAACGAATTGGCTCAAAAAGTACTGGACTGATTTAAAAAATTCTTTCACCATTTGAATGCTACATTATCACTGATTAATATAGGCTATTTTAATAGGCTATGTAACTATACCCGTGCGGAGCCGGGGCGGACCGCTAGTCTATACATATAATAAAACTGTAGCAGAGCTAAATCTGTATATTAAATATTTTTCGTTTTTTTTTCCTGTGGGTAACATGATATAGATGTTAGTTTATTTTTTTATTTTTGTCTGTCTGTCTGTTCCTTTGTTACCGCATTGGTTCGGACATGTTTTTGGCACGATTGTGACTCTATATGTATTGTTTCTCAATAGCAGGCCCCTAAAAAGAAAAGGCACTGTTAAAGTTGCAAGTATTAGGAACTGAATCAGTATCATATCTAAAGTTATTTCGTTTTACGGTTCGTTATCGGATCAAAAAACCCGCAATTCAATTACCGCAATCTGATTCGTGCAAAGTGTATAGTAGCGATGGCGTCGTTTGTCAAATCGAAGTCCTGCACGCACATCCTGCCAATGTTATAAATGAGATTTGAATGTTTGTCTGTTTTACATCACGCCCTATCACGCCTCATAATAATCGAAACGCTTCGAAATTAAAAGAAAGACCTGTCAAATCTTTTTATATCCCTTTACAAGATGCAGCAAGCCTAGCACGGAACTCGGACAAATTGTCTTTCCCACCGATCTATATGTACTCTTTGGTCTTTCCACAATTTTTATCAAATGTGTCGACATTCTAGCTTAGTCGCGTCTACACGCGCGGATAAAAACGGTCCACCGTTATTATCCTCCTAGAAAAAGACATATCGATAACGATATCTTAGGCTTTTCGTGTCTACACGCGGATAGAAACATTTAGACAATTTTGTCCACGGCCCGTGCTAGCCCTGAGGAGTATATAATCTTGATTGCAAGAGTGGTTTATCCTATATCGGACAAATAAAGAGAAGCATCGGTTCATTTAAAAATAAAAACAGTGAGAATTTTAAACGTCGATTGAGCATTCTCTTTTGAATAACATTTCAAATGGTATAAAGCAAATTTCGTGTTTATATTTTATAGGATGGCAGGAGTAATGAAAAAGAAAACAATTCTGTTTCTCTTCCGCCAAAATATTTCATATCAACATAAAAATTACTTTTAAATGTTTGCAATGTTATTCTAAAAAAGAATGCCCAATTGTTTTTTAACAGCGATTTATTTATCTTTAAAATGTCGAAAATGTGCTAAAGAGTTAGATCTGGCCGGTGAGCGCGGAGTTAATTCAGGCAGGACAGCTAAATCGCGAGTAAACCCCTGAACCGCAGCTAATAAGCCATTTAAATAACGTTTTGTCCGTTGACGACGAATTACGTAAAGGACAATGCACGAAACACAAAACACGCGATATCAAAATAAACTTCCTTCGTTTACTCCCCGTTATCTGCATTTCATGTCTGGCATAGAAAGTATTCGGAATGGTTATTAAATGAGAAAGTTTTACGGTTGACAAGGTTATAATCTGATCGGGTACGATATACGTCATTTGAAGTCGTAGGAAGGAGCTTTATCTATGCTTTATGACTTATTTATGAGGTTCATCCAAGATTAAGTACCTGGTTTGCTAGCCCACACGAACAACTATATAGATTTACACGGAACTGGTACCAAACCGAAAAGAGATCATTGTACTCATCGTTATGTTAGTATTACTATGGAACCGACACTGAAATTGCGAAAGAAATATTGTATCAGCTGTTTCATATATATCGTTGAGTGTGAATGTTATTATTCTATGGAACTGGTGATTTTTTTCGCGATTAGTGTTTAATTCCTAGTTAAAGTTGTTCGTAACTTAAATTCAAACTAAAATTAAGAGTCCTCCAAATTTTTTATAAGAAAAAAATAAATTTGTCTTTCTAAATCTATCAATTAGAAAATTCAATTTCTGTAATGACTAGATCTGTATTTTTTTTATTGAAACTGCTTCAAATTGTGGACTTCCAATTCACAAAAGTAGTAAAACTCTAGGAAAGTGAGAATGCATTTCGTTAAATTGCTGATATAAAATAAACAATTTTACTATTATGGTTTACTTGTTTTTTATTAGACTTGACAATTGCGGCTTTATTTTTTAGTTTTATGCCCGAAAATCCAGATACCTAAATTAAATGATTGCATTTTGTGATACGGCTCGTAATGGCATATTCGGCAGTAAAATGGGCGGCCTTATTGTCTATTTATGAGTACAATGACCTTCTTTCGGCAAAGTGCCACTGGTGTGCGTAACCCTGTATAGGTGAGAGTATTCTCATTGGAGATGTTCCAGGGGTTTATACTGAGATCTTAATTAAATCTTGTTGTAAGGTTGGTAAAACAAGATGTCGAATACATCTTGTTCCTGCTTCAGCAGAAACGAACAGCTAAAAATATCCTTTAAAACGTTTTTCTTTCATTAGTGAATTTATCTACGGCGTATAGAGTTTACAGTTTGACTGTGTATTTAATCTGATTTGGCTCAAGACAATTTTGCTACATTACTTTTTATCCCAGCTTTTAAGGGAGAAGAAAACTGCGGTCAATGCCGTTGAAGTTGAACGACATTTTAGTTTGTACACAAAATGTGTGGTCGGTGAAAATCAGTACAAAATATATTGGACGGTTGATCTTAGGAAATGTTTTTACAGAAGTAGTCTATAACTTATGCAGAATAAAGAATTGGATATGGTACAGCACCAAAATTCCTTTTCAGGTTTTCAATGTCCATATTTTTTACATCGGCATTCGACATCCCGCCATTTTTACCATCCATTATCAGATAAAACACCCCTAAATTTGTTTTTTTCTTGGATTCTGATAAAAAGACCTTATCCGTTTCAATGTCCACATTTCTCACCTTGTTAGATAATGTCATCGACATTCGGCACCCCGTCTTGTTTAGCATCCGTTATCAGATAAAATGACCTGTCCGACCCAACGCGTGGTGTTAACCAAAACATTGCGTACGCGCCGGTTACAGCCGGCTCACAATACGGCTGATGATTTACTATTATTATAAGCAATGTTTTGCTAATTCATATTAAAAATGTGTGACATTTTTTTTTTCTGTAAACTCTGCGTTAGATTGTGATTTAGCATTGTCTGCAATTAGATTATGTATTTATTTTCATCATCGTCATCAGCCAGTAAAACGTCCACTTGTGAACAAAGACCTCCCTCTTAAGAGGTGTTGCCATAATCCCACGCTTGGCAGGTGGCTTAGGGATCGCAGTATGTTCACCGTGTACTAATAGGATGCTGCTGTCCATCCTCTGGTGGTTCTGGTTGCAGTATTCCCGGGTATTTATTATCAAACAAAATATTAAACTATTTTTTAAACTTCAGTATCCATTGATATTAGCTTTGAAGACATGATTTTGGGTCAGTCTAATATTTTTGAAACGATTTTTAACACCCAACACAAAAAGAGGGGTGTTATAAGTTTAACGTGTGTATCTGTGTGTCTGTCTGTGGCATGATGACAACGTAGCTCCCAAACTGCTCAACCGATTACTACATACATAGTTTGTTTTAAAGGTATCTTGATCGGGAGTGTTCTTAGCTATGGTTCAAGAAAATCTATTCAGTTGTTTAAAAATTATCAGTTTTTCATCATCATCATCATCATCATCATTTCAGCCATAAGACGTCCACTGCTGGACATAGGCCTCCCCCATCGATCTCCAAAAGGGCTGATTGGAAGCGGCCTGCATTCAGCTTTTCCCTGCGGTCTCTTAGGTCGTCTGTCCGTCTTGTGGGTGGACGTTCTATGCTGCGATTACCGGTCCGTGGTCTCCATTCGAGAACTTTTCAGGCCCATTGGCCAACTGTTCTGCGTGCTATGTGCCCTGCCCACTGCCGCTTCTACTTGTTAATCCGGTGGGCTATGTCGGTAACTTTTGTTCGTCTACGGATCTCCTCATTTCTGATTCGATCTCGTAGAGAAACCCCGAGCATAGTCCTCTCCATAGCTCGTTGTGCGACTTTGAGCTTGCTTATGAGGCTCATAGTGAGAGACTACGTTTCACTGCCGTATGTCATCACTGGCAACCCACACTGGTCGAAGATTTCCGTCTTGAAGCACTGAGTTCAATGCCTTATCAGTTCTGTAATGTTTTTTAAAATTTATATGTATGTTATTCATTCATATCTTCACCGTCATTCCGATTTAAGCAGCTCGGTTATTGTCATGCCTATAAATAACAATAAGGTAGCTTTCATAAACTGATACTGGTAATTAAGTATACAGATCCAACATTGTATATTTGTATTTCAATAGTCTCAGGGAAGCCCCGCAATAAAAAATCTATCCGGAGCCTTACGGCTAACTCACGCGGGCTCGAATTAGCACTGAAACAGCGCAGTTCGGTAAATCACGTGCACGCGAACGTGAATCTTCTCATCACCTAAACAGAATCGCTTAAAACAGGTAGCCGTAAAGCCCCTGTACACATTTGACTGGAAAAGGTGTACTTACTCACACCCAACTTCGAATGCGACAATACCTTTTTGTACTAATTGTATTTCCGGCCTTGTGATACCAATTGCCATGACCTTTGAATCCAATTACCTTTGTAATTTGATCACAATCGGCATCGTTGATGGATTGCCGTCAAAATGAAAAAATGCCGGAAAACTCTGTTTTTGCTTACCTGTGTAAATTTGCTCAGGCGTTCAGCGGTGACCTGCCTTTACATGACTACTTTGTTATCTTTACAAATGTTTTGGTATTGGATAATAGTTACCTAATCGCCATGAGGAATGTCAAATACAAATTACTCCAGATCATTACCCAAGGGTAGATCGTTGGAATAAGAAGTACCCGGTAGGAGGCGGTGCTTCTAGTTGAAAAACCTGTGTTGTTTGGCTGCAGTACGTCAGCAGAAATTAAACGTCCGCTGCTGAACAAAGGCCTCCCTCTTAGAGAGGGGTGTTGCCATAAGTATGTTCACCGTGTACTAATGGATGCTGCTGCCTATCCTCCGGTGGATCTCAAAAAAAAGTGCAGTACCTCATCGCTATTCAGAGTGGTAGCTTCCAAGATTAGATTTGCCTTATCATCTTGAACGCGAGCTTTTATTTTTAAGGCAACCTAATACTGGATTCCACGCACTGCCGAGTTGAAAACCATCACTTCGATTGAAATTCTGGCATTTCGAGAACTCAATAGTTTCCTTTATGTAAAAAAAGTGTGTCGGAAAATTCAATCTTTCGCAAACTACTGTTTCGACATGTCCAAATTCGCCAAGACATAACATCTAACATTCTAAACACACCTCGTGCAAATTGCGTGTTTATTATCAGCAAACGACTCGTCGTTTATAAACAAAGCCAAATTAATATTATCATACTCATATGTTGTGGATTTAATGGCTTTCCTTATCGCTGTTATCTTGTCGTAGGTATGTTGGATTCATTAATATAATTTATGAAAATAATTATGTACAAAGTAGAGCAAACAGGTCTAGTCTATTGCTGCACTAAACATTATTAAGTAAATGTTAGTGAAAGCTAAATCTGATAAAAACGTAATTTAATAACGTGGATTAACGTCTTGTTTTTTTGCTCTCGTAAATCCCGCACAGCTATGTCCTATACAACTTCTACAGCTAAAACATAAGAACTGTGACGACAGTTTTAAGGCCTCTTTCCCCCACTTTTAGAAACTTTAGTCAGTCTAGTTTTAGTTTGTCTACTTCCGTGGTTAGCTTAAAATTATAAAAAGGGTGTCATATCAAAATTTCATGTTTTATCTAGGAAATCGTAAAGACCGAAACACGAACATTTCGCTCGATAATAGAAAAAAAATGGAACACTGATTTGAACTTGATTGATTGATTAACTCTTTATTGTACCATAAAACCATTGATAAGTGTTTTTTGGATTCATTCAAATTTCCATTTGCAAAATGATGTCAACGATATATTAATAAACATATTTCATAATTATGGAGGGAACCGTAAGAGTACATTTTACATTACAACTATACTTTTTGAAAAATATAAAAAACGTCAAAAATCGAAGTTGTGAAACGCACGACTGTTGTAAGCGCCATGATTTTGCTGCACTATATGCTATTTATTAAACCTTATGGTAATCAGTACGCTTATTCCCAGATTTGATAGTTTTGGAAAACTTTTTTCGTTTACGTATTGCTCCATACATTTTAGTAAAGCGCCTCTAACGGAATCGTGGAGGAACTAAAATCGGTAGTAATCGGCGGTATAGATTGCTTCACTCTAATACAAAAAAAGAATACCTTTTAGCCCAGCATTGTATGGAACAATACGAAAACAGTTTTCGAATACTATCAAAACTTGTACAACTGTAGTAACAAACGTTGCTTAAAAGTGGGAAAACCTCGCCTTAAGACTGGATTTTCCGTAAACATGGAACACGTTTCGCTTCAAATATAAATTGTATAGAACATCCAGAGGTTCATTGGCTAGATGCTGAAAGTACGTCAATGAGACAGTCCTGGGGTATCTCTGGCAAAATATGTTCTTTCCTTTCTGTCCAACTATCCGTATTCAAGTGTTTTCAAATAAATTATTCATAAGATTCTGGTACCATCGACCAGTGAGAGCTCGTTTTCAAAATGTATTCCAATTCAATAAATCTAGATGCGTGCTACGTTTGTTCACTAATGTAAAGTATTTAATAGTCTGTGAATGACCTTTCCATTTCGTCGATTTCACAACCTTGGGATTGTATATGTGTAGGATATTGATTGAAATCATGAATTGAGTAGCATGTAGTTGAAGGTACATACATATTTGATTTACCTACAGCACCAGGTCTACCTACAGCAGGCTACTAAATACCCTTCGGGCTCATAACTTCGACTTCTCAAAATGTTGAAAGCTCATCATTAGTTGCCTGGAAGAAATCGCTTTAGGCGATAAGGCCGCCCATTATACTGCCGTATCATCATCATCAGCCAGAAGACCTCCCCCTCCCCCTTTAACCTCCACACTGAACGACAGCCTGCCTTTTGCATCCACTGCCGTATATATATATATATATATTTATGTTAGTTGAAGTTTAATTTGTATTTTCGGTGTGTAATAAAGAAATATTGTATTGTATTGTAATTATCAATGTAAAAAAACGGCTTTAAAAATAAGTAATACGCAATTTCGTTTACTTGGATTCTTGGATGATATATTTTTCTAGTTGTTTTTATTTAAAAACCAAACTACCGAATCAATGACAATATAAATTATCTTTGTACCGAACCGATTTTGATGAAATTTCTATGGGACCAATCCGAAAGTACATTTATTATCCTTTCAAATTAAAATAAAATTTTCCAAATCAGTTTATAAATGACGGAGGTCTGAGATAACAAACATAAATAATAATAAAAAAACAGTCTAGTCAGATTAAAATTAAGTTTAATGTTCCTTCTAATGTATTGTTACTGAAATTAGAGTAACGACCACCCAATCACTATGGTGAGGACTCTAATTTCATTCAACAAGATAGAAAAATAAATACCAAGCGGGTCCTATAGCATACACAATTATAATGCCTGTTTATTAGCATCAACAAGACTTATGACGCGTCCGTTTAAATAAAACCGGTGCAAGCCAATACCCATTCGTACCAGCTAGTCAGCTACCACCATAAGCGGTAACCATCGAAATTGAACAGGATCTTATACAGGCTCACACGAAACGGTGGTAGTAAACCGAAAGGAGGTCATTGTACTTCATCATTATGAACTACTTTTACTATGAAACCAACACAGAATTTTTTTTCATCATTATTTTTCATTATCAGTCTTTCATGTTAGATAGCCCATTGGTCCGGTTGGTAGTGAACCTACCTTCTGAGTTTGGGGGCGTGGGTTCGATTCCCACTAAGGACAAACATTTATGTGATGAATATATTTGTGTTTGTTCTATATCTGGTTCATTATCATCATCATCAGCCAGAAGACGTCCACTGCTGAACATAGGCCTCCCCCTTTAACCTCCACACTGAACGACGGCCTGCCTTTTGCATCAGCTGGATGCCAGAGACTCTCACTATATCTGGTTGTTAATAAATTATCTAAGTATGTATTTAAAACTATAAATGTATATATATCAGTCTCTGGCAGCCATATCACAAGCTGTGCGTAGTTTGGGGTCAGATGACCGTGTGTACAAAAATGTCCCGAATATTATTATTATTATGTTCCCACTGCTGGGACACAGACCTCTCAAAGAGAGATAGGATGGGCTCTAATGTCCAATATTCTTTGAACTAAAGGTTTTGTGACATACCGGTTTCCTCACCAGTTTTTCCTTCACTGTTTAAGCGATGGCATCGAAACTGACATTATTTAAGTACTAAATAAGTTTATAAGTCATTGGTGCAGGGCCGAGAATCGAACCGGGTGCCGTTAGTTTGTAAAACGCACATGCTACCGCTCGGCCACCATCGCTCAAAAATATTCACCTGTTGCATAGAAAAATGCCATTCACGCTTAACGAAATGTATGGAATGGAACAGAAGCTTTTTTATGATTTCAGAATTGGTCCCATCGTAAAAGTTGTTCACAATGAGTACATTGATTAAGCTTTCGGTTTAGGACCACCGTTACTTGTAACCCTGGAGATCCACAATGATCTAATTACAAGCCTGGCGAACGCGGCGACTACAGGGTCACGCATAAAGACTACTAAGTCGAAAAGAGGTTATTAACAACTTTTTTTACTATGACGCTGAAATCGCAAAAAGGTTGCCCATAGTAAAAGTTGTTCATAATGATGAGTACAATGACATCCTTTCGGCTTGTACAGTCCATATGCGTAACCCTGTATAACAATGATACTGAACAATTTAACATAAATCAGGTATAATGGCGCTGACAACCCCAGAATGAGTTTGTCGCTAAGCTAATTTCTGCCATTTATTATGCAAAACAGATATTGATGCGCACGATATAGCGACGTGAACCGAAAATAATGAAATATAATTTTTATTTCTGTACTAATGTCAGCTATGTTTGATGTTTCCTGAATAAAAGAATTTTTAAACGTTTTCTTTTGAGCCGCGCAATTACTAAATCTTATATACTTGAGTTGAGATGAAAGAACTAGTGACGTGTTTTGAAACGGCTTTTTAAATGCTCAGACGCATAAAAGATCACATTTTCTATTAAACAAGTAAATTGTCTCAATTTCATGGCAAAATTAGTTTTACTATCTCACGTGTCCTGTACAAGTATGAAATATACAACGCTAGCAGCGTCCCGCGGTTTCACCCGCGTTTACATTTCCTTAGGAATCGTATAATACAACAATTATATAAATCGTTTTTTAAACCCCTGATAAAAGAGCTGATAATCTTCAAATGGCTTAACAATTTTTTTATGAATCGCTTAGAACACTCGATCAAGTCGCTTTTCAATAAAAAAAAATGCTAAATTGAAATCGGTTCAGCCGTTTGGGAGCTACGATGCCACAACAGACATACCGTTAAACTTTCAACATCCCTCTTTTTGCGTTGAGGGCTAAAAATTACCTATGTAAAAAGGTAAAAAGTAACAAACACCCAAACAAAGTTTTGCATCTCCCATCTATATGTAATACTAGCGACCCGCCCGCCCGGCTTCGCACGGGTGTAATTTACGTGCGAAGCCGGGGCGGGTCGCTAGTTATATAATTATTTAAACTATCCTATCTCTCAAGTTGGATCGAACTGCACATGGTGTGCGAATTTTATTATAATCGGTTAAGTGGTTTAGGAGTTCATTGAGGACAAACATTGTGACACGAGATTTATATATATTAAGATTAATTTGTATGATAGACAGACAGCATGCTAATTGCGTTATGCTATGTACAATTCCCACAGATCTATATCAGGTTAGATGTCACGAGTTCACCTACTTTTCGTTTCTCTTTTCCATCTTAAGTTGGATCAGTGCTCCAACTTAATTTAGTTCGATCCCCGTCGTCTTGACAGTAGCACGTCAGACGTCAATGCCAAAATGTCAAATTGCACCATAGTAACTGTAGAACCCATTCGAAAGCAGTTAGTCTTGCGTATAAAGTCATTATGCAAATTACAGTACAAAGAGAACCAATCCTACTAATATTATAAACGCGAAAGTTTGTATGTATAGATGTATGGATGTTTGTTCGTCTTTCACGCTGCAACGGAACAACGGATCGACCTGATTTTTTGCATGGCTATAGTTCAAGAGCCAGAGAGTGACATAGGCTACTTTTCATCATCATCATCATCGCCATTTTCATAACTACGCGTGTGAAACCGCGGGGCGCAGCTAGTTGAGTATAAAGTCATTTTAAAAACACTGCTCTCTGGGATTTCATACAATTTTACGGCTTCTAACTCGATAAAGATTTGTGACAATTCTCACTATGAGTATGATCGCCTTTGTATGACAATTGGCACTGTATCATAAGTATGTGTGCAAAATTGTGTCTCGGTCATTAACAGTGATTTGCTGGTTGTAGGTGATAATTCACGTTCCCCGTCGTTTGGGCGATGTCAGATATTAGTCAAAACTTTGGCTGCCCATATTTCAAATTCAAAATATTTATTTGTCAGAACATGGTAGGCATACATATAAAGTAGCATACATGGTCGTGGACCGAGATTTATGGAAGGAGATGGGGGAGACCTTTGCCCAGCAGTGGGACAGTATAGGTAAAACAAAATTGTCGTAAGCATGGAGACGTGTCTCATGTCCTTGCCTGTTACAGCGTAAAAATGTTAGTTTTTTAATATATATTTTTATTAAAGTAAAAAAAAAAAAAAAATGCCTATGTTAGAATATTGTTAAAATCATATTTTGGTTTAGTTGTATTTATACCTTAATTAAAAAAAAAAAACATGTTAATTACTTCCTATATAACTTATAGCCTATGTCAACCGGGGATAGTGCAGCATCCCAACAGTGAAAGAATTTTTCAAATCGGTTCAGTAGTTTCGGAGCCTATTCAATGCAAACAAACAAACAAACAATCAAATCTTTCCTCTTTATAATATTAGTATAGATTATATTTATTTTTTTTCATATTCGCAATTTTTCGCATTTTTTGAAAAAAATCATTGATAAATATTTATGTATATGAACGAACGAATCTTGATGACTATAGAAATAGAGAGGTTCTAAAGAATAAGGACAGACAGAATGAACTTATAGGGGTTCCGTGTACTACGGAACCCTAAAAATCATTAAAATTATGATTTTAAATAACTTAAAAAAATGAGATTGCTATGTATATTTTGATAAAATAAAAATACTAAGAACAGTTAAGCCATGATAAGTGAAACGCCAATCAAACCAAATGACGTCACAATGACGAAAACAAACAACATATTGTTTGAAAGTTTACAGAAAGTTCAGTGCTCTTCACATGGTCCTGGTAAAGATTGCGACGTCATAAGCAGACGCCATTGCCTGAAAGTGTTTTTGGCGCGAATTCAAAATCAATTTCAAAAAGATATTTTTATTTGCAATTATCCACTCATTTGCTGCAGAATTTTTTTTTTTTTTTTTTTGAACTTCTAGATGCGTTAGAACATCGTACAAAAGTTTTTGAAAATTAGTCATGGCATGTATTTTGCAGTGTCATAAATAACAAGGCAAATAATAAATACATCGCCATGGGTGGCCCACCACCCTAATAAATTTTATGTGATGAAGCACGTCTTGTTTACTCTGGCGACTCGTTAGTTCGAGGTTTCAGAAAACAACGCATTGTCCAGATATGAAATCTTCATTGTTTTTTTACCCGTGTTGGTCATGTCAAACAAACGGTAATATGTATTGCCATTACCGCCTAACGTAAACCTCAGCTTGGGTTCTATATTGGGTTACCCGGAAAGGGTGTACTGAGCCGGAAGGGGTCCATAGTATCCATTAATATGAACAACTTTTACTATGGGTGCAACTCTGATATCGTGAAAAAAATATCAGCTGTTCCATAGAATACGGATCATTGATACTCGACAAAATGTATGGAACAGCTGATATTTATTTCGCGACTTTAGGTTTTGTCCCATAGTAAAAGTTGTTCATAATACCCCTTTCAGCTTAATACACCCTTTCCGCGTAACCCAGTATAGTAAATAAATTATTAGTTGGGCGTCCATTTCTGCAGTCGCTCCGCTCTACTTGTAAATTTTGCATTGAAGACCCGCCGCTGCCATTCTTTTGGCAAATCTCCACTACCACTTAGCGTCAAATTGTCAGTCACGTCTGCTGATTAGTGATTTTCAAAATGAAATCGCTGTGACCGTGACGTGACAAGAAAAGTCTACTTCTGGACCGAAAAACCTTGGGAGATCAAAGTCTCATTGTAAAGAATTTAATAAGAGTAATTTGACATTTCTTGTTTTTATGTGGCACTGATTAAAACTGTGTTCGTATTTGCAAAGCAAGAGTACTCTATGTAGTGCCTACTGTCTCTACATAGTTGTACTGTCGTATTTCTCACAACCGTCGGGACTAATCAAACCAGCGATGCATGGAATCGAATAATGAATTGGCTAAAGGGATTTCCAATAGGCAAACAGACGACTCGGCGATTGGATGTAATTTGGACGGTTTGTAGCTTAAATTCGCCCTCTATTTTCAATTTATCTTGAAAAAAAAACCCTAAAAGGACTTAAATAGGTGAGAACAGTGTTATATGAAAATTACACTGTATGCCATTTCTAATAACAAATCTTAGGACTCAGAAGCTTTTATCGAATTTTCTATTCCATCTTAAATGAGTTTGTTTCATTTGCGATATTGAAAGCGCTTGAAGGATATACAGTCCTGTCTAACCTTTCATAAGTTCAATGTCAGCGAGTACATCGTAAACCATTCTCATTCTCATGGTCTGAATAGAGATTGCTACTCTTGATTTTACAGCATTAATAATATTCATCATCATCATCATCATCATCAGCCAGAAGACGTCCACTGCTGAACATAGGCCTCCCCCTTTAACCTCCACACTGAACGACACCCTGCCTTTTGCATCCACTGGATGCCCGCGACTCTCACAATGTCGTCGGTCCATCTAGTGGGAGGCCTCCCTACGCTGCGTCTTCCGGTTCGTGGTCTCCACTCCAGAACCTTTCTTCCCCATCGGTTATCGGTTCTTCGAGCGATGTGGCCTGCCCATTGCCACTTCAACTTGCAAATTTTAACAACTATGTCGGTGACTCTGGTTCTTTGGCGAATATCCACGTTAATAATATTATGTGGGACATTTTTGCACACACGGTAATCTGACCCCAAACTTAAAAGCAAAGCTTGTGATATGGCTGCCAGAGACTGATATACATACAGGGTGTAAGGGGAACACTCGAAGCCAAAAGAAGGTAATTGTACTCATCATTATCATCATCATAGTCAGCCTTTTAACAGTCCACTGCTGGACTTTTAGCCTACCCCGAAAGGGTGATTGGGCCATATCCACCACGCTGGCCCAGTGCGGATTGGTGGACTCATCATTATGAACAACTTTTACTATGGGACCAGCCCTGAAATCGCGAAAAAAAATTCTGCTGTTCTATAGAAAACGGTCATTGACACTCGACAAAATGTATGGAACAGCTGATATTTTTTTTCGCGATTTCAGGTTTGGTCCCATGCTAAAAGTGGTTCATAATGATGAGTACAATTACCTTATTTTGGCTTCGAGAGTGTATATTTCAATTAGCTGCACTTGCATTGCATGTAGCTGCATCAAATAGCTCAGCGAATTCCCTCACTCAACCAATCCGTCGTCACTTCCCAAGCCCTACTAGACGTTTATAATCTGACTAATAGAAATCATTAAACTGCCATAAGTACATGCCTGAAAATGGCAATCATTCCTTCATCAACAGCAGATAATGAATGATGTGCAAGATTATTTAATTGGTCCGGAAGATCATTTAATTGGCCACTTTTTATCCCACTTCTGAATTCCGACGTATTATTTGGATTGTTATCTAAATCGCAGATTACCGAATAGTTCTATATGTCGGAACGCGTGCATGCTTGGCGTCTTTTCAAAATCGCGAAATGTGGCTATTGTATTGCTAGTAAATTGCTGAGACGACCACTATAAGTCTTTATGACGCTGTCTTAGCTCTGACAGTGACTATAAAATTTAAAAAAAAATTAGTACAATTTTGTTTTAGTGTATTTTCTAGTTTTAAAACAATGTTATTTTCATATCTTTGCGAATTGTCGACGATCCCAAGCTCACCGAACACCTAGAGCCGCTCAACATGCGCAGAGACGTTGGGTATCTCTGTATCTTTTATCGCATTTACAACGGGGAGTGTTCTGAAGAACTGTTTGATTTGATAATGGCGTCACGGTTTTATCATCGCACTAGCCGCCACCCTGAAAGTTCATCCACACATCATAAATCAGTGGAAATCGCGCACTGTGCGATTCACATGCTCTTTCTTGCTTCATACCTGCAAAATGTGGAATGAGCTACCTTCCACGGTGTTTCCGAGAAGCTACAACATGGGGTTCTTCAAAAGGCGAGTTAATAGAGTCCTAAAGGGTCGGCAACGTATTTGTAATGCCTCTGGTGTTACAAGTATTCACAGTCGACGGTGACTGCTTACCATCAGGCGGCCCGTCTGCTTGTTTGCCACCTATGGCATAAAAATCGTATTTACTTTAATATTTGTTTTTTTTTATTCTACTAAGATCTTGACAATCTTGCTCCTATTTTCGACTAATTTATCGTTACTGCCACAAAATATATTTATAAATTGTTCTTTATCTAAAACAGATAGAAAATTGAAATATTCATTCAATGAACCGCAGATACCACAAATTACCAAATAGTGTAAACCACTAGGCAACTTTGTAAATGATATCCTATTTAATAGCAATCCAAGCGTTTCACATAAACGTGCTTCACATAAAATACCGTTTAGAAATTAGATATGCGCCTTGTTGCTAAGCATTCATGAGGTTGTGCCAGGTTTGTAATTGATAAGTTCAAAAGTTCATTATGTTAATGCATCGGTTTTGATTATGTATTGACTAAGTGAAACATGTGTTCTCATATTTATCATAATGACACATATTAATGTTATGTTTACATACATTACAATGTACATACATGTCTATTTAGTAGTTCGCTAGAACACCGGAACTAATTCCATATACTCTACCGCCCTTGTCAAGGGTATCTATACGTATACTTGTTTACTACCGATTATGATATAAATTTATTTCATGTATGAATGAATAATTCAAGAATTACGTAAGCACCAAAGGTTATTCATTTATATACTTAACTTGTTAGTGTTACCTACACATCGCTCCAATGTCCAATGAAATTACATAGTTGGTAGGCATTTGTTCGAAATTCACGTCTCGTATATTGCGCTGTGCTGTATGTACCTAATATAAGGCTTTATGAAGTTTAAAATAAACCTTACTTGAGTTTGCCCTATTCCCAGATTCTAAGCAATTTTCAGGTTTTGCATTATTTCGATGGCACGTTTCGTACCTATAATATTAAGATCTTAATTTTGCATTTCTGTGAGGATCTCTGTATGTTAAAACTAATAACGTGATCCAATATATTAATGGTACAGTAATTAGCGCACATAACGCAGTGATAGACTGAGACCCACCTGCAATATGAGCATTACGATTATAAATTTAACGATGTAATGCGCTGTGACCCGCTTATATCTCATATATATGCGGGATAACAGGACCTCCAAATATCACGTCCTTATAGTTTTGCAGTTCAATAACAGCCCGTGTTTCCATTGTTACAGCATGCAAATTCCAAGAGAACCTCCTGAAGACCATGATCCAGATTGAGAACACATTCTTCGAGCTCGGAAGGACTTGCCAGAGGAACTGCCTCATTATTTGTGATAGAGGCGCGATGGACGCCAGTGCATGTAAGTGTTTATTAAATATACTAGCTGCGCCCCGCGGTTTCACCCGCATAGTGATAAAAAATGGCGATGATGATGAAAAGTAGCCTATGTCACTCTCTGGCTCTTGAACTATACCCATGCAAAAATCAGGTCGATCCGTTGTTCCGTTGCAGCGTGAAAGAGGAACAAACATCCATACATCTACCTATACATCCATACATACAAACTTTCGCGTTTATAATATTAGTAGGATTATTAAATTCTATTTTTTTATTGGCAAAAAAACTGCTTATTCTTATTCGATATGGGGGCGTTAAGTCTTGCACGGACGGCTACGTGATAGGTATTATGGATTTCGCCCTGCCTACCATCCAATGTTTAAATAAGCCATAGAAACTCCTTGAAATAACTTTCTCTAAAACATCTAAAGGCATATATATATATATATATATATGACGGACACATAGCACATGAAATTGGATCCAATATTCAGAATAACCGCAATCCCAAAGAATACCTGCCCCAAAATACTCTCGAGTGTCTTCAAATCACGAGTGAATTGGTTTCTTCTAGGTAAGCGTGCTCCATCATAGACCGCATCATCGCTTAGCATCACGCGGGTTTGCGGTCAAAATCAAGTGCACTCTCGCATTTTTTTGTGAAAACTTTTATGACATTAAATTAATTTCATTGTATTCTAATAATATCGAACCTTGCATTTCTATCGGTCTGATCGACTCATAAATGTCATAATCGGCGAGACAGACAGACGCCGCCTTTTTCCTCAACAAAAATAGACGCATTTGGAGGTCGAGACCTTTTCGAATTATTCTGTGGTTTTAACATCAACCATGCAATCTGTAGATTAGTCAGCTCGGAAATGGAGACTGACTGCGGGTTGTGACTCAGATATGTATAAACTGAATCATGTTGTAGGTATTACAAATATAGCATAATAGGCTTCGTGTCCTAATTTTTATTTAATAACTCATAAAAAAGCTAAAGGCAAATAGTTCACGGAATCAAAATTCAAGTTCAAAAATAAATAAGTTACGAGTATTTTAATTTAATGCTAGACAGAGAGCGTATTTTAGCACATTATGACGTCAAACCGTGTGCGGGAGAGGTACAGCGCATCCGCTCTCTATCCCCACCTAAAACTTTAACGCTTATATCTTAGAAATATATCAACCAATTTAAATAATTTTTTCATTATGTGTAATGTATTTAGTTATATCCTTCGCTACGCCTGTTATTTGTAATAAATGAAACATTAGGACACAAGTCTATTATGTATGTAAAGAAATGCCTCTATCTATCTACAAATAATTAATTTCATTGCTATAAACAGTGGTTTACCTTGTATAGAAAGTGTTTTGAACTATATCGATAAAATTTCAATAGAGATAAATAAATAAATATCTGGGACATCTGGGACATTTTTGCACACACGGTCATCTGACCCCAAACTAAGCAAAGCTTGTAATATGGCTGCCAGAAACTGATATACGTACATATATATTTTTAAATACATACTTAAATAGATAATAACACCCAGACATAGAACAAACACAAATGTTCATCACACAAATGTTTGTCCTAGATGGGAATCGAACCCACGCCCCCAAGCACAGAAGATAGGTTCACTACCAACTGAGCCACCGGGGCAGATAAGTTTTGGATTATACACATATTTAGTATTTTGAAATTATTTGCCTTTATTACTAAGCGTTGCGCTTACTATCACGCGAACGACTTGCTCGTCTTGTCACTTTGTAGTATACAAAAAATACTATTTTAGCACATTTCATTGTATTTCGTAACACATGTTCGAATGTTCATTCATATCTTATCTAAACCAAATTAAGCGGGAAATTTCCAACATTCCTTCTCTAATTATCAAAAATAGATTGCAATTATTGAAATCTTATCTCACATATAAATATCAAACGATAAGTAACCGAGCTATACGCATTGTTTATTTATCGTTTGTTTATGTTTACTTTGGAAACGTATTATTCCAGCGAATGTTCTGAAGGCGTAGAAACGCGAATGGCTTCTTTCACGTTTCTTCTCACGTGGTATGACGGCTGAGAAATAAACCACTTCCGGGCACGCCTACGATGTTAACAATAATAGGCTAAGCGGACTATGGTTACATACGATTTCTTTGTTTAGTAAAAAAATTGTTTTACGGCTTGATTCTCTAAAATTAATTTAAATTGTTGTATGTTTTAATCGATCGATTTAATATAGTCGGGAGAAGGTGATAGTATTGTCTATCATCATAATCGTTTCAGCCGTAGGACGTCCACTGCTGGACATAGGCCTCCCCAATCGATCTCCAAAAGGGC
This sequence comes from Agriopis marginaria, assembly GCA_932305915.1. Taxonomy (NCBI): domain Eukaryota; kingdom Metazoa; phylum Arthropoda; class Insecta; order Lepidoptera; family Geometridae; genus Agriopis; species Agriopis marginaria. The sequence goes on from OW029919.1 coordinate 4,355,049, forward strand.
CGGTTGGAAGCGGCCAGCATCCAGCGTTTGCCTGCGGTCTCTTTTAGGTCGTCTGTCCATCTTGTGGGTGGATGTCCTACGCTGCGCTTACCGGTCCGTGGTCTCCTTTCTGCCCCATTGGCCATAAATAAATTTATTATTATAAAAAAAAATATACAGGATGTAAGGGGAACACTCGAAGCCTAAAGAAGGTAATTGTACTCATCATTATGAACCACGTTTAGTATGGGACCAACCTTGAAATCGCGAAAAAAAAATCAGCTGTTCCATACATTTTGTCGAGTCTCAATGACCGTTTTCTATAGAACAGCAGATATTTTTTTTCGCGATTTCTGGGCTTGTCCCATAGTAAAAGTTGTTCATAATGATAAGTACAATTACCTTCTTTTGGCTTCGAGAGTGTTCCCCTTACACCCCGTAAAGATACCTAGTTTCAATAAGTCACAATTTAAACGAACTGTTGTCTTGCCTACATCGCAACAGACAAACAAAATACAAGCAATTTGGCACCGTTCACTAATTGCGCCCTCAATCTGTTACAGTTATATCGAAAGAGCAATGGGAGGCGATGATGACGGCCAACAATCTCAACAGCGTGGAGCTGAGGGACAACAGATATAACCATATCGTGCATATGGTCTCTGCGGCCAACGGGGCCGAGGACTTCTATTCCACTGAGGTGAGGAATCCTACTATACTCCGTTCACAAATCTTAGATATTTAATGTAAACAAAGAAATGTCACGAAAAGTCACTGTCAAAGTGATTTGATAGGGACTTTTCGTGACATTTCTTTGTTAACATTAAACAAAAAACAAAAAAACATTTTTCACATATGAAATGGAAGAAATCTTTGCACTGGAAATTTTTTGTTTATATAAAATATCTGAGTTTCTGGCGCCAACGTGGAAAAAAACATGTCGGCTCGTTGAATTATTTTCCTAAACTTGTGTATTTCGAGTGTTAATGTGTAGTAAATGGTGAATTATTATTTATTAAGTGCTCGTTAACGTGCTCGAGTGTGGACAAGCGATATAAGGAAGTGAAACATGTCTTTTCGTGTTGTTTCCAAAACTCCATAGGAGCCTCTTGTAAATCTCCACCATTTTACAGGGGCATGAGTTTGACTTGACTGTGACTTACTTTGCTTGACTCTGACTGTGACTATAACTTGTTTGACGCTTTTAATACTGTGTAAACATGTTTAATATTACGACTAAAAGACATTGAATACACGACATGAAAATTTTAACAAAAAAACAAAATATCTAAGATTAGTGAACGGAATATCACAGAATACATATAAGTAAAGTACTGATCTCACCTTTGAGATGGATCAGCTAAGTACCAGCTTGAGGCATTGGAGTCTATAGAAAAACTGCCAAGAAGATCATCAGCAACGAATCCTCAGTTCGGACTAAGCTTCTTAATCTTGAGCATCGACGTAAAGTTGCTAGCCTATCGGTTTTTTTCGGATACATTTCGGAGAGTGTGAATCGGATCTGCACAATCTAATTCCCTCCTGCCCATTACCAAGGCAAGGCGATTTGGAATTCATGTTTCAAAATCAAGGCTTTAGCCTCGAAGTCTAAATTACCTAAGTAAGACTTTCTAGATTTTATCGAAAAATTCCATACTTTCAGCACAAAAAGTAGCTCGCGACACGCTCATTTTATGTAAATAAGTTAAAATATTTTTTTCATTTCTCTTGCGTTTCGCAAAACCCATTTCAAAGGAATGCGGACTGAAATATCGTTTAAAAGTAAATGACCTAAAATTAGCCGGAACGTTGACGTGTTTTAGCAATTTAAATAATGATCATGATCAGCCTGTTTTGTCCACTGCTGGACATAGGTCTTTTCTGCTGCTTATTGCTTCTAGTCACTGCTAACTTCCTTACGTATATCGTCACTCCATCTAGTATTAGGGCGTCCTCATTTAAATAATACTGTTATCTTTGCTATTATTTAATAAGAGCTTAAGCTAAAAACTGAAGGCTGGTAACAGAACAAGGTTACTCATTGGATAGGAGGTCATTGTACTCGTAAACATCTTTTAATGTGGGGCCAACGCTGAAATCGCAAAAGAACTTCTGTTCCATACATTTCATCAAGTATAAATGACACAATTTTATGGAACAGCTGATTTATTTCGATTTCAGAGTTGATTCCGTTGTAAAAATAGTTGAAATAATTTAGTACTTATCAAAAACAGTTCAAATTCAAATTTATTTATTTCACATAAGTTGCGGCACTAACCATCAAACTGGGTGTAATTAGACACTCGTAACTTTATTGATTAGGCTATATTGTGTAGAATCTAAATTTAAGTACAATACTAGGTCACAATTTGTTAAAGGTACAATAACCTACGTAAAATTACATGGTCCTAATTTTTTAATAAGTCGAATTCATGACAAGGAAACAAGCTCTTGATTTTTTTTTTAATTTTCTTGGCAACTTTACCAATTTGTCTTTCCCTTAAACCTTATTCGGATTATTACGTTTTTTTTTTTAACGGTTCAGCCGTTTGCAAGTAGTGTGCTTACCATTAAAACATTAACGCATTAAATTTTTATTTATTTTGCAGATATAGAGTCAATAAACTGTATACTTTATCGCAAATATTTAGGGCAATTTGTCTGTTGCTAGGGGCAAGGCGCAGATACTAATCGGAACAAAGAGTTGTACGTTCAACCGAATTGTGTCGGCACTAATCTTTTAAATGGAATAGTGACCACAGTAACTGGTTTATATACTTTTCACTACTATGAACTGAACTTGATAAAATTCGTCTAGGAAATAGAAGAAGGATACTTTATATACAGGGTTATAAGGAAATGGTATGCTTAGCCGAAAGGGGTTCTTTATACTCATCATTATGAACAAATTTTACTATGGAACCAAACCTAAAAAACAAACCTATTAGAGTTACACAACACTTCCAAGTTGCGTAACAGTTTGTAGGCGGAAATCGAATCTGTTTATATTTGTATGATTAGGTATACAAAATTTCAGACATAATCAGCGAAATAGTTATTATTTCGCTGATTATACAAAATTAGATGTTATGATCTAACAAAAAGTTATCACGGAAACACCAGGAAGGCCAAAAACCCGCAACAAAAGAAAGAATTCGAACAACAATTCAATACCAAAACTGTAATAAAATCACTGTTGGGTAGTACCACAGACCTAAGAAATATCTCTATTCTGCTGGCCAACTGTATTTAAAATATTCTTACAACTTAATATTGCACAATTAACCATTTTCGTTTCCAACTGACACGTGTTGTTGCGGCACCGATTGAAAACAGACTGGCTTTAGCCGGACTCAACTACGACAATTAGCCAGAGTTGTATCGGAGTTAGGACATGCAAGATCGGTCGACATGTGTGATCTACTTACATATAGATCTCTGGGTAAAACAAAGCAACTATCAACTACCAACAGTAAAATTTCCAAATTAACTATTAAAGTATGATGTTGAATTTGTAGTTTTAAAGATCGTTGTTTGGTGCTAAAAATAACTAAATAAGTACTTTAATAAAACAACCAACGCCTTCATTATTGTTTACTAACATTTTGTCCCTATAAATCTCAAAGCTGTTATAGTAATTTTCCGGTAAATAACCGTATAAAATTATGTTTACATACATTACTGGCACATGGCAGAAGCACTTCATGTCCAGCGCACTTATTCATCATGTGATTTAAAACGTGATGTTCAAGTACTTTCTGCAGTTTCATTGTAATATTAGTAGTTATTTGCGACGATTCGCGATATAGATGCGAATAGCGGGACCGGGGAGAGTGGCATAAACAAAGGGAGGCCTATACCCAGCAGTGGGTCACTCAGGGCTGATGATGATGATGATTAGTAGTTATTTAATTTGCTAGCACTTATCTAACTGATAGGACTAACTGATGTAGGACATCCACCCCAAGATGGACAGACGACCTAAAAGAGACCGCAGGGAAACGCTGAATGCAGGCCGCTTCCAACCGGCCCTTTTGTAGATCGATGGGGGAGACTTATGTCTAGCAGTGGACGTCCTATGGCTGAAATGATGATGATGATCTAACTGATGACTATGTTAGAAAAATGTTGTACTGGGGCCTTACGGCCAACTGCTTACGCGGTATCAAACTAAAGTTAAAACCGCTCAGTTTGGAAAATCACGCGAATGTACGATTTGCGGTCGCGCAAATTTTTTTCATCACCTAAACTCGATTGCTTTAAACAGCTAGCCGTAAGCCTCCTGAACTTTATCACTTACTATAGGGCTATCTTTTCAGTGACCCCTAATTGTTTACCAAAATAATGCTAACCGTAGATACATTGTTATGGGCCGTGATTAGCAGTTTTTGCTTCGTCATACCTAATGTGAAAAAGTTCGGATTTTGTTCAGTGTTACGGGTATTAAAAATTCATACATACTTCCAATTAAAATAGACACATATTTCATCAACTGCAAAAAAGAAGATTCAGAAGAAATAAAAACTTATATAATAACAATTTGAAACCCCGATGGGACAATAGATATAAAATAAGAATTTCCAAATCGTTCCATAAATGACAGAGTTCTGAGATAACAACCATGAAATAAAAAAAGGTACAACCGAATTGAGAACTCCATTTTTGAAGTCGATTAAAAAGTTAATTATAATCCCAACTCTGATCCCAGTTTCAATAGGGCTTGTTTGTTGGAGGTCCATAGCGTGAACTAATTAGAGGCAATAATAATAAATAAATAAACTGCATTCGGTAGGATCGTTCAGGACTCCACCACGGAGAGACCCAACTGGTAAACCTCCGCCAGTTTCTGGGGCACATACATATTATTATGAGGCCCCTGGGCCTCACGGGGCATCTCAACGCAGGCTCAAAACAGCGCAGTGCGGAAAATCACGCGAACGTGAACCTTAACGCGCCGAGATACGGTTTGCGGTCGCGCAACTTTTCGCAATCACCTAAACAGAATCGCTTAAAACAGGCGACGGTGTGGCCCCAGACTCGCACAATAAGGCTTCTAGGTCTTATCATCGGCAACAATGACCTTATTTGTAGCCTACTCCATGGACGTGTTATGGGCACCAAGCCATTGTGTTGACATGAGAATGACTTGCAATGATCCACTGACATGCATCTTGATGAATTTACAAAGAAAGGTCGAAATTGCTCATCTTTTCTGACGTTTCAAGGCCGCAACGTGAGAACTTCGTGAAAAACAATAACTTATCTTGATGTATTATTTCTGTCGCGCCATTCTGACAGGAAATTGAGATTGGTTGAGGCTTACTTTTATCTCTGTTCGTTGTAGAACTTGTAGCTTTGTTATTAAAATTATGATGCTGGTTTCATCATGACAACCTAACCATGATGTGGCGTTTCCTTTCAAAGTACCTGTTACTTGATAGGAGATGGTTTCATAACAGTAGTAATACACCCAAACCACAAAGATGAAATGGAACTGAAATCTTACACAGAGGGTGGAAGTATGGTGGAGGGTGGATGCCTGCCGTCACTGTTTTATCATCGTACTAGCCGCCACTGCCTAAAAGTTCATCCACACCTCATAGATCAGTGGAAATCGCACACTGCTATTCACACGATATTTTTTGCCCCATACATACAAAACTGTGGAATGGAGCTACCTTTCTCGGTGTTTCCGAGAAGCTACAACATGGGGTCCAAAATGCGAGTTTAGGAGTCAGGGTCGGCAACGTATTTGTTATGGCTCTGGTGTTACAAGTATCGGTGGGCAACGGTGACTGCTTACGCATTACGATTAGGCATTAAAAAAGGCTAAAATATAAAAACGGTTTTCTCTCTTTTCAGGATCACGCCTGCCGTTCAGAAGGCATGGAATTGGCCCGAGAGCTGGACTACAACGCGGCCGCCGCTTGGATCGGACACCCCTACTTCGATGTCATTGACAACTCCACAGACTTCGATAAAAAGATGAATAGGCTTATCGCTTGCGTCTGCCAGAAGATCGGCATCGACACCGGCGACCGACTCAACGTCAACTCCAAGAAACGCAAGTTCCTCATCAAGACTCCTCTGCCATCGGACTCGGAGTTCCCCGCCTTCCAGGACTTCGACGTCGTACACAACTACTTGCAGAGCGACCTACGCAAAGCGCAAGTCAGGCTGAGGAAACGAGGGCAGAAGAACCACTGGTCCTACATACATACTCTGAGAAAGTTCCACCCGAATGGACAGTCTGTAGAGGTCCGCACTCAGCTTTCGCATCGAGATTATTTGAATCTTCTGCCTCAGAGAGACGACGCCCATTTCACGATATTCAAGAAGCGCCGTTGCTTTATTTTCAACAATCAGTACTATCAGCTGGATATGTATCGGCAGCCGACGCATCCCAGGTGATTATGTGTTATATTTACGCTTTTATCTTCGCAATAAAGTATAAGACGTATTGATAATATTTAGCGGGCTAGTAGCGCCCGCTGTTTCACGGCCCCGAGGCGCTAAGCACAGTATTTTTTCCTTGCTAGAGCGACTGCACCTCTCGGTCTTTCCCAGGGCCGGCGCTATGTTTTGGCGATAAAAAGTAACCTGCTAATACAGGGAATAAGCTTTTCCATGCCAGCGTTTCTGGGTTATTTACTTTATCAGATTTTTCTGCAATAAATATTAAATGGGCATTAAACTAGACTTATGAATAACAATAAAGAAAAATGAACAGATAAAAAAAAATACCAATGTTTCCGTAAGCCATGGGGCTGTAAGTGCTTTGCTTACTTTTGCTGCAAGGAGGAGTAACAACTTGGGCCTTACGGCCAACTGCTAACGCGGTATCAAACTAACGTTAAATCCGCTTTAGTTGCAAAATCACCGCAAACCGTATCTGGGCGCGTTAAGGTTTGCGTGATTTTCCAACTGAGCGGATTTAACGTTAGTTTGAAACCGCGTTAAGAGTTTGCCGTAAGGCCCCTCGGGATCTAGACAAGATCAGCTTTCTGTTAGCGTTAACGCTAACAGAAAGTGGGTCTTGTCTAAAACCTCCTGTACTGTTGTCAAGTACTAGTTACTAATCTAAGTTTGAACATTTCAGATGCAGAGGCCTGGTCCTTCTAGAAACGTACAGCGCGGCGTACGACCAAGACACGTTGTTGGCTTCATTGCCAAAGTTCCTAATAATTGAGAGGGAAGTGACCGGAGACCCAACATTCTCTATGTACAATCTCTCGCTGAAGGAAGATTGGAAGACCTCAAAAAGGTACTACGCCGGCATTGACGGGAACGGTAAGGAGACGTCTGCTTTGCTCTGTAAAGCATTTTCAATGAGTACCTACCTATTTCGTACTCTTATCACTGTCTAAGTTTGTGTCGAATATCACAGTGTCAATCAAAAATATAAGATAGAAAAAAGAGAAAATATTGGTTTTATAACTGCAAAAAATTGATATTTGATGTAAACTTAGCTTTTAGACCTCTCGATATCATTTATCCGTGCATGTATTATATTCTTGTGACGTGACACTGGCGTAATTGTGTATAGCATAGTATAGATTCCTATTAGATGTGGTAGATTTTATATTATCATTTGACCTATACAGAATGGTTTTGTCTAGTTTAGTTTTTCATTTTTGCTCTCACTTTGATGTCTTGCACTGTCAGTGTGTGTAGTTGAATACAAGCTCTAGATATTAAAATAGACGTAATTTTCAGATACAAAACGAACCATTCTGGGACATACATATTCTGATATATTATCAACCGATGATGGTTCCACTAGTATGGACCAACTTGCAAGAGATTAGATTAGCATAACGAACATTATAGTTTATACTGTGACTAACACAATTGCGCCAGTGTCTTACTGTGTAGTGTTCGGAGTTAAAAACACTATTTTATTTTGGTTTATCAGGGCATAAGCTTAGGAATGGCCACAGTGACGAAAAGATCAATGGTCACGCCGAGAAAATGAACGGCCATGTCGAAATGAACGGACATGGAGGTGGCAAAATGAATGGGTATGGAGGCAAAACCAATGGCCACGGAGGCGACAAAATGAACGGTCATGGAGGCGACAAAATGAACGGACATGGAGGCGACAAAATGAACGGTCATGGAGGCGACAAAATGAACGGACATGGAGGCGACAAAATGAACGGTCATAGAGGCGACAAAATGAACGGACATGGAGGCGACAAAATGAACGGACATGGAGGCGACAAAATGAACGGCCACAGCAGTGGAAAAATGAATGGCCACATTGATAAAAACGAAATCCGTGCCAGCAAAATAAACGGACTCGTGAACGGTCATGCGAAACTGAACGGCGTCATGAATGGAGATACCCACGAGTTAAACAACTTGCAAACTGGTCACAGGATGGATCTCGGAACACCAAAGATTCAAAAGGTTGCTGTGAAGACATAAAGGGAGTTAACATAAGAAACTAGATCTAATTTTTTTTTTATATTATTCCACTATATAATATTTCAATATACACCAATGAATTCAATACATATATCGATAATATACACTGACATCTCTATGACATACTATTAAAAATGAAATGAATTGTACTTAAGTATATATTGCTATATTATCAGAAACGCGTGAAAGCTAAATGACATGTATTTTATCAAATTGATTGTATAAATTGCCAAATGAAATATATTTTTGTAGTACCTTGAGTAACAATGATCTGTGTTCTACTTTATGCTAAATGTTATCCGTATAACATTTGTATGTTGAGCTAAGATATTTTACCAAATGTTTATATTGTTTGTGCCTTTACAGAAGTTGTATTGAATAAAGTATTCACGCGCATGTAATATAATAAATAGTATGTACTTAAAATTTGCAATAAAATAATTTTAAGCATTACAGTACATAGTATGCTTAGATTATCTTAAATTAGTATAATAGGTTCCATTTTATCTAAAATGATAGCATTTTGATCATAGAATAATTATAATTTATTCTTCACTTGAAATAATGTAATCGTTGTATCTTTATGAATTTTACTATTTTATTTTTTATTTATTTTAGTAGGACTTAAAAATATTGATGTATTTTGATGTTGTGTCACTTAGATACACCAAATTTTTAGGGACGCCTTTATGTAATTTGATCTATTTGACGAATACAGAAAACAATGTAGTTTTTTGTCCCCTGTAGTGGCCATGCACTGACGAAAGTATATTTTTGATTGAATACGCACTACGGATAATGATATTACTGTTCGTAGAATACATGTAAAGATTTGTGTGGCATGTAACTTGCGCTAACTCTATGTTTGCATTGTCACACTATTTCTATCGAAGGAAACTAGGTACTTATTTAATTTTATTATGACAAGATCATATAAAAATGTAATTTTATGAAAGTATTTTAAGCCACCGTTAGTATAATTGGATTATAATATAGAAGGTGTACATCTACGAGACCGGTTTAATAGCTGTGAAGCTATGAATGTTGGCAAAGATCCACGTAGCATTGTAAATGGCTGTGCTATAGTAATTGAGCGATCGATACTCGCCTGTTGGCAGGAAAATGCCATCAGAATTATCTTTAAAGCTGGTTGCACCAGAAATAGAACATTTTTTGCCAACGATAATCTTCGATTTATTAAATGTGTAATCGTAATGTATATTTTTGGTGCAATTTGCTGTTAGCTTTTTGGACGTAAAATCTCGAAATTACGTCTATAACTCCTGCATCGATTCTTGAAATAAAGAGGACATGTGTATGCTAACAAAACATGACATTTTATTTTAAACCTTCCTGTCTTATCACATAACTAGAAAACTAAATTTTATTCTACTCTTGCTTGTTCATTAGTCTGCCAAAGGCGATGCTTGTTGAAATAGGATTTGATTGGGCCAATTAAGAACATCATGCCCGTGTGTATGTTTATAGAAAGATTCCAGTCATGTTGGAGAAGTAGAACCTGCGAGTAGCGAGTCGTAGCATTCCCGCCTTGTTTTAAAATAATACGACGCATCGTAAGCCGATACCGAAATAGAGTTTGAAAGTATAGTTAAAAACATTTTTAATTGTAATGAACATACTTCTAATCATAAATGTGTATGTTTGCTGATATGCTCACGGTCACCTGACCCCAAACTAAGCAAAGCTCTTACCGTGACTGCCAAAGACTGATATACATACGTAAATATTTTTTTAAATAAATACTTAAATAGATATTAACAACCAGCTATAGAACAAACACAAATGTTCATCACGTTTGCCCTAGGTGGGAATCGAACCGACGCCCCCAAGCGTAGAAGGCAGGTTCACTACCAACTGGGCCATTGGGGCAGTCTGTTATTGAGCGATAGCTAGCCTAAGCCATCCATCTCGCCGCTTATTATGTAGCAGTGGGGGCACTGAGAATAGAACAGATGTTGCATGGTTTGTTTTGATTTGTAGTATCCTAGATTATGTTAGCCTTTTCCTGCCTAAGTTCGCTTCGGGTATCTTGGATTGGTGCTGTGATAGCTTCTACGACTTGAGGTGGCTGGTGGGAGGTTTTGAACTATCGAGTGGGTATCTATAGTCTTGTAGTTAGGGGTCAGGGGGGTTAGAAAAGATCCACTTTCTGTTAGCGTTAATGCTAAGATGAAATGAAGAAATTTTCATCTTTCCGCAAGCGTTAACGCTCAGAAAGTGGGTCTTGTCTAACCCTCCAGGTTAGAAGGAAGGAGGAAATATTTGTCCTATTGGTAGAACAACAATAGAACAGGTGGTAACGACCCTTCGTTTGGTCACCATGGCAGCTCAAGTTAAGCGATGATGCGGTCTTTTACTTTTAATCTGTCAAATGTGAGCGAAGGAGTTTTTATTTTATGGCTAAAATGGGGAATTTCACCTACATTTCAGATAATAAAAAAAAGTTATAAATAAAGTATAAAATACGAGCATTGCTATTGGTGTATAAATCTTCTTACACAAAATACGCACGTCAGAGCACTTTTCGCTTACGCCGACATGCGGTGCGTAACGCATTTGACGGGTTAAATAATAAATATAATGTATATTTTTAGGCACCAACTCGCCTGATAGCGATGTTGTGGCCTTAGATTGAGCATACTTAGCTTAGAAGGTACTTATTGACCTTCAGGCCAGGCTATTGATATTTCAAGGCCAGTGCTTCATCTTCGACCTTATGCGGCATTTTCGTGTAACTATAACATAGGGTTCTTCAAAAGCTACGTATCTGTGATGCCTCTGGTGCTACAGGTATCAATAAGCGACGGTGATCTAACAATAGGGCGGCTGTCAACTTGTTTTGCCCCTATGGCATAAAAAAAAAAATACTCTGGACGAGTTCTTTACAATTATGTTCTTACCATTTCTCCCTTATTTGTCTTAATCCTTCTCCCTTAGTTGTAATGTACTATACCTACAGAAGGAGCACAAGTAATAAAAAAATCACACTGAAACCAGTTAACAATTAATTTGTACTATTTTTTATTGTGATCTCTTATTCTTTGCTCTTTGTACATTTTGATGACTTTCTTGCCTGGCACCAATGTTTGGCTCAAGCCAGGCCTCTTCAGTTTTCTCTTGTCTGCACCTCCCTCCCAGAGTGCATCATCTGTGGGCAGGAGGACTTCTACTGGAGGTGGAACTGCAGAGGTCATAGTTCCCTCCCCTTCACATACCACTGTGTTCAGTTTCTGAAAAGTTAAGAATGTCAGTGTAAACTTACAATTCCTTAACCACATGAATATTAATATTAATAAACAGTGGCCAAGTGGGAGTCGGACCCGCGCATTCACACCCAGGGTTCAAAACCCGATATTTTTAATTTCAGATTGAGTTTACTTTAGTGTGTGTGTGTATGTATCATGCCAAGGTTGACCCTTGTTCACTCACATTTGTATGCTTACACTCGGTATGGATCATAAATGCATTACGAACTGTGGGGAATTGCATTTTTTACATTATACTGCCAGAAATGGAATTCCCTGCTGTCTTCCTTGTTTTCTGAGTACAACAATTCATTAAATAGCCATTTTATAGTTTAGACTGATTAGATTTATTTTAGATTGACATGCTCCACCCTGAACCACACAGTTGCATACGATTATGATATCAAATTTAATATCAGTTTATATAATCCTACTAATATTATAAAAGCGAAAGTTTGTATGTATGGATGTTTGTTCCTCTTTCACGCTGCAACGGAACAACTGATCGACCGGATTTTTGCATGGGTATAGTTCAAGAGCCAGAGAGTGACATAGGCTACTTTTCACCATCATCATCACCATTTTTCAACACTACGCGGGTGAAACCACGGGCTAGTATTATATATATCTGTAGGATGGTAGTAAAACTATAGGGTGCAGCACATTTGATACAAACCTAAAGTAGGCAGGACATTTGTACCTTTTTATCATCATTTAATTCCTCAGGAGTCTTCTGAATGTCAGAATCGTGGGCAAATCTGCATTTGTGTCCGAACCGGCACCGCCCTTTCCTGTAGTTCCAGCAAATCTTCTTGCCATTGATCATCTGCGTCTCACCTTTACCTGGAACCTTACAGTCATCGCCTATGTACTTGACGATTGTATGCACAATTGGGTTCTATGCTTTCCTACTCATGTTTTAATGAAAGGCATAGGAATAATGACAATAAACTCAGGCTGGTGAACTTTCATAGGCATTAGGTGCGTTCGGAGAACCCATTGTTGGCAAAAATAACTTACAAGCGCCAATGACGATCACATGTAGTGTTAGTTTTGGTAATGTGTGAGCAAACGGTGAATTTTTTACTATTTACGCTCACCGTTCAGATAGGTTAAAATCGGTTTAAAATGCCATTGTAAACTCCCACTTTTGACCCCCACCAATGAATGAATGGCCTAGTTGCAGAAAATGCCCACTACACAAGTAATAAGACTCACCTCGCTGCATGGGGAGTTGTTGTTTTTTTACATTTAGATTATGATGTTGGTATTTCACAGCATTTTGGTTTAGTTTGTTTGTGATGTAACAATATTACGTTTTCTTGTTTTGCAATAAATCTATGTTTTTTCTTGTTTTATTTTCATTATATAATAGCAAAAATAATGGAATGCCGCAGTGAGTACTGAAGAAGGCGGAATCAGTAGTTCTAGTTAAATTGTGGACGGAATTACTACAATTAAGACCAAGCTCTGAGAATAACAAACTAAATAACCCAAGTGCGTGCTGTTAAGCGCTGTCGCTTATGTCGCTGTGACATTTACCTCACCGCTGGTGATTCTAGCATTTCTAGCAGCGTTCGCTTTGGGTAGGCAGCAAAAGTGCCAATTTCCAATGCCATTTTGAGAATGCTAAATATGCTAACATAGGCTAACCGAACGCACCTATTGTAACGGGTACATAACTGATAGCGTCAATGGCAAACAAATAGGAAGTCAACGTATACCATTTTAACATGTTTCTCGAGTATAGCGGCCTTGGCACGCTCAGCAGCCACGAATGGGTTTGAAAACACTGAAGTTTGCAAGTTCTCTCCAAGGCTAGGCTTCGGAAGTTTAGGTTTAGAGCTCGCCTTTGGTTCCCTAAAATCAATCAATAGTAATAATCATTATGCAAATCCGACACGAAAACAGAAAATAGACGGCCAAATGGCAAAGGGCTGTGCTTACTCTTTGGATGAAGACGAATCGTTAGAAGCTTCATCCGAATCACTCGAAGTACCATAATCTAATAAAGCATTCATGTTTTCAAGAACACAACAGTAACTATTTTATTTTAATAAAAAATCTTCTATTCTCGATGTATTGTTTACGTTACACTCTTTCTTACAGTACTCCACCATTTTACTTTGCCATTTTATTTTGGGTGTCTATAATGTACAACATGATATTTGCCGACACGATATTGTACGGCATGATAATGTACAGCATGATAATTGGTGTACATGTACATCGAATATCATGTTGTACAATCCATGTCGTACAATACTGGCCGTCAATTATCGGCCCGTGTCTATAAAGTACGGCAAGGAATGCACAGCCAGGATTGCACAGCCAATAATCCATGTACGAGAAAAAAGTCCACGTTTTATCGGGCTGTGCATTATTATGCCGTACATTATCATGTCGTGCAATACAGGCCGTGTTTTCTCGAAACGGGCCGAAAATGTACGACCGATAATGTACAACATGATAAAAGGTGGCATCTCCCTATTGGCTAATTTTGCTGAAATGTCTCTGCTCTTATTGGCTGTTGAGTCTATGACGTCTGTCGATTCCATGCTTCGTTTGAACAAGATAGTGTAAGATAGTCACAGATTAAAAATATGAGAACCATCAAAATTTTTTGGTGGTGAGGCGGAGAGAAGAGTAAAACTGTGTTTGATCTGTCACTCATTTCGAACCTAACCAACGCAAGTCTGACTCCAGGTGGGCTTCCGCCAGAAGCTCTTGCGGTCGCCCCTGAGTGTCGCTTCGCCACACTCGACCTTCGCTTCGCTACGGAGGTCACCGGCTCGCTTCGCTCGCCACCTCCCCCCTTCGCTCCGCTCGGTCTCGTATGGCTCGCTCTCACTCAGGACCTCCCTTGAGCTTCTGGCTCCCGCGCTTTTTATATACACTCTAGGGGTAGGGTTCACAAGACTAGGTGGAGTCGGGGTGCTCTGTGTCGGTTCTGTGACCCATTTCGAACCTAACCTACTCAAGTCCAGATGCTCTGTGTCGGATCTGTCACTCATTTCATTTGTACCTAATACACTCGACGTGGAATGTCCACGTCTAAACGAAGCATCAGTTTTGAATTTTTATGGTCACCAATTATCATGCTGTACAAAATCGGGGTGTACATTATTAAACAGAGTCAATAATGCACGGCATGATATTGTACGACACAATAATGCACAGCATGATAATTGGTGTACATGTACATGGAATATCATGCTGTACATTATCGCTTGTGCATTATTGGACCGATCTGATAATGTACGGCATGATATTGCACGGCACGATATTGTACAACATGATATTCCATGTACATGTACACCAATTATCATGCTGTGCATTATTATGCCGTACAATATCATGCCGTACATTATCTGTGTCGTACATTATTGCCTCCCTTTTATTTTCATTCATTAGTTGCATTGCTTTGGCGGCTGGGTATGACATTGACATTTGACATTGGAGATAACAATTTCATATAAAAAAAACAACACAACCATAGACATGGAAACAAACAAAACAAAATGATTTGTTAAGGGGCAACATTAAATATTTGTTCTGCATGTTGGCATTACAATGATACCTACAGAAGTGTGAAATCTACTAATTGGTAGAATATAAATATAAATGTACCAACATGTGCCTAGCCTAACGGCGGCGTAAGCTAGTGTGACCCTACATAATTATAACCTATTCAATAGCAAGCTTTTATTACTGCGGTTCTGCATGACATCATTCCTTTAGCAAAATTTTTTTTAATCAAATGGTCGGACGGAGACGGAGGCGGTTTTTTGCTTAAACCTGCGAATGAATTACGAAACATCATATAAATTCTAAATAGATAAAAGTATTTATATAATCATTACAGATTTTGACAAGTTTATAAATAAACCCTAAATATAATTATGGTATCCACCAACAACTTAACTAAAATAACTATTCAAATAACTCACCCCTGACCGTTCCCGGTGCAAAGGTACCCAAACACTCGCTGCATTGCCGCGTTGGATGGCAATGGCCAAGCTTTGCACCAGGAACGAGCCGGAGCGGGAGTCACCACACTATAATTTGATCCTGTGCCCTATCTCCGAAATGAGCTTCTTGGCCTCAGTTCCCCAACAATCCATGGTCTCCACGGATTCTAAATAAATTTTTAGTAAACTTCTTGATAATATGGTATTCGGTACATATTTACGCACGTCAATATTTATACCTTGTCCACTGATGTGACGTATATATTGGAAATGGAAACCATACGAAAAATTAAAGTAGCTTTCAGTAGATTTTTTTAATTGATTGATGTCGTTCTCAAAATTTCTTTTCCCATCCCTCGACGAGACGACGTCAAGTGAAGTGTGAGCGAGCGAGAAAACAAATCTTGCTAGTTCGCCGCGTAGTGACGGCGGCATCAATTTCTGAATTAATTACCATTTGTCGCAAAAACTGCGCGTCCTTTATCTTTTCTAGACCAAAATCTTAATTTTTATCAAGGGCTGTGTCTTAAAGTGTTTTAAATGGCATCAGATGAAGAAGTAGACGGTTCTTTCGCAGGTAAACGCTCGATTTTGCTAGCATGTCATAGGTAAGCCGCGAATAGCGGTATCATGTGTTTACTTGCGGTATGCAATTAAAAATTTAGAAAATTTCGGTTTCGGGATCAAGGTTTCAGTCAGGCACCACATCTAACTTTGATGCTGTGAGTCTGAAGAGTCAGTTTGGAAATCTGAACATGGAGTGTTTGTTGTTTTGTGGTTGTAAATATTTTTAAGTGGTTTGTGACAGAAAAGAACATGCGATATCCCCTCATTACTACTTAACAAAATGGACGCCGCCAAACAAAGGGATTAGTGACCTTAGCGCGAGGTGATCGCCGGTGGGAGAGAAGGCGATGGTTATACCGTTTTGCCGAGCGTGTAGTAGAGATTCCACGTGAGTGGAGTGGTTTGACCAGTTAATGATACACTTGCAGGTGATGAGGACGTGGAGGAAGGTGAGGGTCAGAACGAGAACTCCGGCGACAGTGATGAAGTCCCACCAAAAGTAACTATACCACTTTAATATCTATCACCTCTAGACATGTTCATCGGTATCATTCAGAGCTGTTTATGACTGATAACAATGTTTACTTTTAGGAAGATGAAGACTACTCACCAGAAGACGGAAGAAAGAAAAAGAAGGGTAAGAAAAGAAAAGCCCGAGGAGAGGACAAAAAGGGCAGAAAGAAAAAGAAGAAACGAAAGAATGAAAGTGAAGAGGTAAGAAGCTTAACAATTCAAAATCACAATTTTAAACTATCATGGCTGTTCACAAAATTTAAATATCTCGTTAATAATCATATAACTGTAATTCATAATCAATACGACTAGTAAACAAATTGATTTAGAATACTTCTCATCTACTAAATATCTATTCAATGTTAAAACAGACATGGGAAGGTTATCAGATGATAATACCAGGGAATGGGTTAGTCATGATAAAAAAAGATGTTATCTGCAATCAGTAGCTATTTATCTAAGATTTGCTGAGTTAATAATTTTGGGTCAGGAGACCATTGTTGTATAAAGTGAACTTTTCAGAACTTTATTCCCATTCCAATCCAAGCTAGGCAACGTGACAATGCCCCGCGTATTGTAGGTGTCTATAGGCAGACGACAGCACTTATCACCAGGTGGCCCGTAGCTTGTTTGCCACTTACTCTATAAAAAAAAAACAGTATCATCCATGTTTCTGTTCCTACTAAAAAAAGGGGTGAAGTACTTGCATTAATAGTCCACTTATAGCACGGGTGTAGAAAGGTTTTAATTTAAGGTGGGGCAAAAAATATAAATGTAGCATAGGTACCGAAAATTTCTTTGGTTAAAAAATAATCATGTACTTAAACACATATCCTAACATGGATAATTCCATTTAGAACTAGCCCACGCTGGCAAAATCTTGTCAGAGTTTCAGTTTTAAATAATTTTTCTGCTTCTAACCATTCACATAAACTAAGCTAAGAAAATTCTCTGACCGTAATGCTAAATATCATTGCATCTTACTTAAATTGAATTGCTAATGCCAAATATAATTAGCATGATTGTGGCTAGGTAAATAAAAAGTCAACCAATGATATTCTAAAGGTCATTGAATTTTTTTTCCACTTGTGCTGATATTTTTGAAATCTATTGAAATTTTACTTTTGATGTCGAGCAAATTCTCATGAGCGATGGTGGCTGAGCAGTAGCATGTGCACTTTACTATCTGACGGCACTGGTTCAATCCTCGGACCTGCTTATGATCAATGACTTATTTAGTATCTAAGTAAATTAAGTAAGTTAAGTAAGTTGTGCAGTTTTGATGCCATCACTAAAAGGGTGAAGGAAAACATAGTGATGAAACTGGTTTGTCCAAAAACTTCAAAATTTCAAAGACATGACATTCACCAACATGCACTGGGCCAGCGTGGATGATTTGGGCCCATCCTCTCTGAGAGAAGGCCTGCGTTCCAGCAGTGGAAACATGATAGGCTTAAATGACGAAATTCACATGCCTGTCTAGTCTAAATATTTATATTTATACTAAATAATTTAGGCAGTTAATAAGGAGTTTTACGACACTGTTATTGGCCGAGCTAATTTGCAAGTTCATTGAACTTGAAACTTGGCAAGATAGCGAAACTGTTTTTGCTATTCAATATTGTTTGTCAGCAAACATGACAGTATTACTAGTGCAAATAATGCATAATGAGAGTATTGAAAACAGATTGTTTTCCTTTAGTACTATGCATAATGGATATTTTTCCTTATGTAACTTGATAGCCTTTCAATGACTCACTACATTGTGGTAGTACCTATTCAATACCTACTAATGATCATGGGAAAGACTGAATTACTTAGAATCATGCACCACTGCCTTACTCTCATATTGCAGTCTTTTATTGTTTGATTTTAATTATTCACTAGCGACCCGCCCGCCCGGCTTCGCACGGGTGTAATTTATGTACGAAGCTGGTGCGGGTCGCTAGTTATATAATATATAAACTTTCCGTGAAAATCGTAACTAACCGATAGTGAAAACCATATTAAAATCCATTGGGTGGTTTAGGAGGAGTTAGCGGCCATACAGACATACAGACGCGGAAAGCGACTTTAATTTATACTATGTAGAGAAAAGATAGAGATGTAGAGATAGAGAAGATAAAACTTGATCTACTTAGATTGACTGTTATTAATAAAATTTTCATATATGATTAGACATTTCTATAATTGCATAATAAACAATATAATTTACTGCCACCATAACTAAAATGTATCACTAATAAAATCACTAACTTTGTAAACATTTTATTAGATTTAATTTAAATATACTTGCTTTTAGGTACTTTATTGAATTTTATAGGGTATTTGTAGATAACAGTACCACATTTATTTTTTTCTTATAAATAATAGGCTTGCGTTTGACCACCATCACACCTGATGTCAAGCGATGATGCGGTCTAAGATGGAGCATGTTTTCATTATATTATGGTTTGGTCTTAGATGGGCGATTATGTCTGTTTTGGTCTTTAAGATTTCTTATTGTGCTAACAGACGAGATGCATTTGTTTGACCGCCTTCCAACCAAAGGAAGGGAAAGAAAAAAATTTATTTTTCCCTCCCGTTAGTTGGACGGCAGTTCGTCTGTTAGCACTATTATCACCAAGTCCAACAATGCTATTTATTTTTTGCTATATTGCATATACATTATATTGTGGTGTGGTCATAGATTGGCGATTATGTCTGTTTTGGTCTCTACGATTTCTTATAGTGCTAACTGACGAGACACACTTGGTTGACGAACCGCCTTCCAACTAGACAAGTATGTCTCGTCTGTTAGCACTATTACCACCAAGTCCAATATTGCCGAAAAAGCAGACTCAGTGTTTTAATTATTCAAAATGATTACCAGGAAGAAGAGTTCGGTGTGGGTGAGGTGGAGGGTGAGGGCGACAGCGACTATGCGCTGAGCGCGGTGTCGTCCGGCAAGAAGTCGCGCAAGGGGCGCACCAGCAAGCACGCCACCACGCCCTCCACACCCGCTGCTTCAGACTCTGGCTCTGGTGAGTATCTTTTTATTTTTATTTGTTGCTAGTTGCGCCCGCGGTTTCACCCGCGTGTTAAAATCGACGATAAGTTTTCTGAAATCTTCCAATTTTCTGCGCAATTTTCTTTCCGTAAATTCGATACCGTCCGAACATTCTACAAAGTACATATTAGAAAACTTATAAAGAAAAAGACGAAATGAAATCGGTGAAGTCGTTTTCAAGTTATGGCGTGACCAAAGTAAATAGGGATTAATTTTTATATTATACTAGCGACCCGCCCGCCTGGCTTCGCACGGGTGTAATTTACGTGCGAAGCCGGGGCGGGTTGCTAGTTATATATATAAGCCTTCCGTGAAAATGTATCTAACTGATGGTAAAAACCGCATCAAAATCCGTTGCGTGGTTTAGGAGGAGTTAGCGGCCATACAGACACAGACAGACAGACGCGGAAAGCGACTTCAATTTATACTATGTAGAGAAGAGAAGAGATATGTAGAGATAGAGATAGATAAATATAAACTTAATAGCCATAATAGTTACATTTCATGTTAGTAAGTTGTCTTAAAATCTATTGTTAGATTTATCCAGACAACTGGTTTTCAGTACATGATATTTTTTTTTAAATCTAACTACCTACATTGCTCAAAGCGAAGCGCGCGTATACACAAAACTGCTGTGCATAAGCGTATCGCGGAGTAAACCGGTTGACGGTTTCTTGACACCTAGCATTCTTTTTAACTATACTGGCGGAAAGGGTGTACTAAATAAATAAATATTCGGGACATTTTTGCTAACACGTTAATCTGACCCCAAACTAAGCAATGCTTGTGATATGGCTGCCAGAGACTGATATACATACATATATAGTTTTAAATACATAATTAAATATATATAAACACCCAGATTAAAAAAAAAAAAATGAAAAAAAAAAAAAAAAAAAAATGAAAATAAAATTTTATGAATAAATATGAATATGAATATGATATAGAACAAACACAAATGTTCATCACATAAATGTTTGTCCTAGGTGGGAATCGAACCCACACCCTCAAGCTCAGAAGTTAGGTTCACTACTAACTGGACCAACAGGCTATTGTACTAAACCAAAAGAGGTCCATAGTAACCATCATTATAAACAACTTTTACTATGGTAGCAACTCTGAAATCGCGAAAAAATTATCAGTTGTTTCATGGAAACGGTCATTGACACTGAACAAAATGTATGGAACAGGTGATATTTTTTTCGCAATGTATGTGTTGGTCCCATAGTAAAAGTTGTTCACAATAATGAACATATTGGACCCCTTGCGGCGTATTACACCCTTTCTGCGTAACCCTGTGTTAGGAAGGTGGTTTATTGGCCTTGTCTGCGTGTTGGTTTGCCTTAGTCCAGCCACCTGGTGGTTTCAAAGAAGGTCTGCAGATTGCTGATGCCAGACAGGCTTCCAGTAAGTACTAACTACTGAGCTAGATCATGCTGCCTTTGGATAGGACTCAATTCTAAGGATGGTCACTAGCCTAACTTGCAGAAATAAAAGTTAAAAGTGAACCCTTGTAATGGAAATCATATGCAGCAGAATTTCGTTGTTGAAATGGAAGCCCTGTAAATCTTATATGGTGTGCTGTGGACATCGAGATTAATTCCTATAGAGTCACAATCTCTCAGTGAAAAAAGGTCAAAAAACGTCTGAGCGACATTCTGCATACATTGTGTCAATTATATAGTTCACAATGCCACATTTACTCCAATTTAGACGTTTATGTCGCTTGCATAGTGTTCAACGTTAGTTGTCTGCTATGTCATCGTAGTTCAGGCATCGCGCGTCGTTGTAGTCGGATCGCGGTTACCCAGTAACTAACCAAAAAGACTGCGCAATATGTAACGTGCGCCGAGTTTTGGTTCAGACATTTCTTTGGCATGCTTGTGATATGTATTTTATCTCGATGGCTGTGGAGCAGATTTTTATGGAGCATACATCCAGTGTGTGACGCTTGATCAATAGGTGGTCAAAACATCGTGCCTTTCCTATTCGTCACTTGAAATTTGTGCTACCCTCAGCAGCAGTACAGTAGAATTTACTATGAACTTAATTGGAAATTTTCATTTCAAATTCTGTTTTGACTTATAACAAAATAGGGTTCACATTTCGATACTATTTTACCACGTCACTACCTTAATACCCTGTGGCCTCTTTAATTACTGAGAAATACTTTGTCCATAGCTGGCATGCCGACTGTAGAAGAAGTGTGCTCCTCATTCGCGCTCGCAGACGTTGACATCGAGTATTCAGACGCCGATCTGGAAAACTTGACGTCCTACAAACTGTTCCAGCAGCATGTGCGCCCGCTGATTGTTAAGGAAAACCCTAAGGTAAAGCTCTATCTACCCAAAGTAATGCGTAAGCGTATCTACCTACTTATAGTTATAATTTTGGTGGTAAAAAACCACCCAAGACTAAAACTCATCCAAATATTCTATACTAGCTGCGCCCCGCGGTTTCACCCGCGTAGTGATGAAAAATGGTGATGATGATGATGATGATGATGATGATGATGATGAAAAGTAGCCTTTGTCATTCTCTGGCTCTTGAACTAAACCCATGCAAAAAATCAGGTCCATCCGTTGTTCCGTTGCAGCGTGAAAGAAGAACAAACATCCATACATCTATACATACAAACTTTCGCGTTTATAATATTAAGTAGGATCTGTGGACATTGTGCGTTTTACGCGATCTTTTTTGGCGCACACAAGCAATATGTGGAATGAGCTCCTTATGCGACATTTCCGAGTAACTATATTATAACATGGGGTTCTTCAAAAGGGCTGTTAATATAGTTATCAAAGGTCGGCAATAAGGCCTATTCTGTCATACCACTCACTAAACTAAACCAATCTGACAGGACTAAAATTATCTGCCTCTCTTTTCATTTAAATATGTGAGAGAAGGATGGCAACAATTTTAGAGCTGTCAAATTTAGTTTAGTTTAGAGAACATCAGAATCGATGCCAATGTATCTGTTATGCCCAATGACAATATAACCACTTTGCTTATCATTTACCTAGCATAAGCCAAAGGTTCTATTATGTCAACCTAAACTATTTCGAGCGGGCCAATCCTAGGCGCGAATTGAATGAATGACTCTTGAGTCTCCAATCACAAGCGTCAAAACGCGTCGAGTTTCCAATCACAAGCTGCCCCCCGCGACCGACGTGGCTGAATTTTGCAAAAGGGAATTTTTACTACATGCGCGATCAAGTGGTTATATCTTTGGTTATGCCCCTGGTGTTACAAGTATCCATAGGCGACATTGATCGCTTACCATCAGGCGACGCGTTGTATGTCACCTATGGCACACAAAAATACAATTGGTAATGGCTGAAGGGGTTGCAACACTATAGTCACCGCGTTACCAACTGAGTCGTCGAGCAATAAACGTCATACCATAAGACCTGTAAGTGCGAGCGAGATAAACAGATATGACATGTGGGCGCGAGCGAGATGAGATGAGCAATCATTTATGACCTGACGACTCGGAAGGTAATGCGTTTACTATAGTGAGACTTGGCCAGGCGCTATTCTTTTTTACTGTGGGTCTTTATGGATTATGCAATTCCGACTATTTCATGTCTCATGATTTGAATTTCAGATCGTTACCAGACATTGTCTGATGTAATTGAGTAAACACCTGCAAATATCCCAATATGATTGTACCATATGAATAAATACAAAGTGCTACAAGTTAAATATATACTACAAGTTATATAGCATACTCAAGTGTATAGCCCGTTGGCCCAGTTGGTAGTGAACTCTGCCTTCTGTGCTTGGGGGAGTGGGTTCGATTCCCACCTAGGACAAACATTCATGTGATGAACATTTGTGTTTGTTCTATATCTGGTTGTTAATATCTATTTAAGTATGTATTTAAAAATATATATGTATGTAGTCTCTGGCAACCATATTACAAGCTTTGCTTAATTCGGCGTCAGATGACCGTGTGTGCAAAAATGTTCTTCAAATGGGGTTCTTCAAAAGGCGAGTTAATCGAGTTCTAAAGGGTCGGCAACGTATTTGTGATGCCTCTGGTGTTACAAGTATCCATAGGCGACGGTGACTGCTTACCATCAGGCAGCCTGTCTGATTGTTTGCCACCCATGGCATAAAAAAAAAATGTCCCGGATATTTATTTATTTATTTATAATGGCTCCTTTTTAAGTACGATTTTTTTCCCAGGTCCCAGTATCCAAACTAATGATGCTTGTTGCTGCCAAATGGCGGCTGTTCTGCGAGACAAACCCCCACCTGAGCGGGCAGGGCGGCACTCAGAACCTGGGCTCAGAGGAGAACACCAACACCTCTACTGCTTCTGACTACACGTCGGCGAAGCCAGGCCGGTCGGGACGGTCTAAGGACGCCAAGGTAAGAAGATCGACTATGCAATATTAATGGCTAACGGGCTATCAAAAACAGGTCAAAAAGTTTTCATAGATTTTGACAATATTTTATTTTTTAAATGTTTATCGGGACTTATCACGTATCATCTTATTTAATATAGGTAAAAATATGTACCTTTCTCTCAATGGTACTCTCCGTGGCTGTAGGAAACTAGGAATGTAGGTTGTAGGACACGCTGCACAATCCATCTAGTGTGTCACTGTCTGAGGGTTTACACCACAAAAATATGTACCTTAATTTAAAACATGTGTTGAAATCACGAAAGTTAAAAAAAAATAAAAAATTACAATATTTTATTTGTAACAAAAATCCACACGCACACTTAGAGCTACACACAAGTTTAAAGTTAAAAAACGTTGGATTTTTGCCACAAATCGTGACTCTGTGAGAGTCTGCGAAAGTCGGCTGGTAGTTCGCTAAACAGATTCCGCAAAACTGCACCGTACAGTTCTTTGTGTTCTACTTTGACTTACAAGAAGTCTTGGCTACAAATTCTTACAACAGCTTATAATATAAAATTATTTATAATATACTAGCGAGCCACCCCGGCTTCGCACGGGTATAGATATATAGCCTGTCACCCAGGGATAGTGTAGCTTCCCAACAGTGAAAGAATTTTTCAAATCGGTTCAGTAGTTTCGGAGCCTATTCAATGCAAACAAACAAACAATTCAATCTTTCCTCTTTATTATATTAGTGTAGAAAAGCGAAATCACTCATTCACTCACTCATTCACTCACTTATTCATTCATTTATTCACTCATTTATTCACTCACTTACTCACTCACTGACTCATAACGAAATCTCGAAAACTACTTGACCTATGAAGCTGAATTATAATTAAAAAGAAGTTGCGCACTACAAAACTCTAACCCCCTTACTAATAAACGTGGAGTAGCCTTGGGAATAGTCTTCTTCTTTCGAGTCGATGTTACGTAAATTATAATTTTATTTTAAGTTTAAGTTTCTAGATCAAAATTTTGCCACCTCAATGGCACTCTCCGTGGCTTCATTCAGGTCGTCTAGTGTGCAAGTTGTAGGACACGCTGCACAGTCCATCAAGTGTGTCACTGTCTGAGGGTTCACACCACAAAGACATTCGGTGTCAGAGCCCTTTATCCACCACTTTGCCATATTATCCCGACTTCGGCCCACATGGGACCGAAGTTTTTCATTCGAGTTCAAAATTTGAAAGAGTGAAAAAGACAAAACACGGCGTAACTATTCAAAGGCTACTCCATATTTATTAGTAAGGCGGTTAGAGCTCTTAACAACACGTAAAATGCTATCTTCTAGAACGATGAACCATCAGAAGAACCTGAGGAAGAAGACCCAGACGAGGATGTTAGCGACGAGGGTGTATCTGTGCCGCGGAAACGAGGCCGCAAGCCGAAACATGCGGCATCGGGCAGCACCACGCCACGCGGCAAACCTGGCCGCAAGCCGAAAGTACCCACGCTAAAGATCAAGTTCAGCAAACGCAAGCGTACTAGCAGTGTAAGTACATTTGGAAGTAATAATTGATTCCGATATTTTGACCAGTGTGTGTTGCCAGTGATTTCATATGAAGGGTCCACTGCAATAAAGATGAATGTCATTTTTTTTTTAATCTTACGTGTAATACCATTCGGTCACATGAAATTATATTTAGAAATCTTGTTAGCAAACTTAGCAATATCGCTTGCAGTCTCGTGATAAATATGTTTTAAATATTTTGGTTACACGGCTAGAATGCTCAAAGTCACAGGTGTTCACGACAATAATGATAATTTTTTACACCGTTTATAAATTTAAAACCCAATTATCTTAAAACTAAAAATAAAGGACATTCATCATTATTGCAGTGGACCCTTCATATGGCACTGAGACGTGGTCCTTAACTGTTGGCCTTTTGGAAAAACTCTAGAGTCACACAGCGGGCAATGGAGAGGGCTATGCTCGGAGTTCCTTTGCGCGATAGAATCCGGAACGTGGATATTCGCCAAAGTACCAGAGTCACCGACAGCTGTTTAGCTGTGTGTGTGTTTAAATTTGCAAGTTGAAGTGGCAATGGGCAGGCCACATCGCTCGAAGAACCGATAACCGATGGGGAAGAAAGGTTTTGGAGTGGAGATCACGAACCGGAAGACACAGCGTAGGTAGGCCTCCCCACTAGATCATCATCATCATCAGCAACGAATCACTGGTTCAGACTAAGCTTCTTAGTCTTGAGCATCGGCGCAAAGTTGCTATCTATCGGTTTTTTATCGGATACATTTCGGAGAGTGCATCAGATCTGCATGATTTGATTCCCTCCTGCACTTTTTTCTATCGGACTGCCAGAGTGGGCACGAAGAATCGACACCACTTTATGGTTGATATTCCGAGAAGTACGAAGCGCTTTGATCCCACATTTATTGTGCGAACTGCTAGTCTGTGGAATTCGCTGCCTGATTGGGTGTTCCACGATAGTTACAATCTGGGTACGTGGGTGAGACTGAATAGGTTTCTTCTAGGCAAGCGTGCTCCATCGTAGGCCGCATCATCGCTTAACATCAGGCGAGTTGGCGGCCAAGCGCAAGCCAATTTATAATAAACTAGCTGCGCCCCGCGGTTTCACCTGCGTAGTTATGAAAAATGGTGATGATGATGATGAAAAGTAGCCTGATGTCACTCTCTGGCTCTTGAACTATACCCATGCAAAAAATCAGGTCGATCTGTTGTTCCGTTGCAGCGTGAAAGAGGAACAAACATCCATACATCCAAACATAAAAACTTTCGCGTTTATAATATTAGTAGGATTTATACTTATGATTCCTCCCACTAGATGGACCGACGACATAGTGAGAGTCGCTGGCATCCAGTGGATGCAAAAGGCAGGCTGTCGTTCAGTGTGGAGGTTAAAGGGGGAGGCCTATGTTCAGCAGTGGACGTCTTCTGGCTGATGATGATGATGATACTTATGATTTAAACGTCATTCATTGTACAAAATATGCATGTATATATGTTTTACAGGAGGAGGATCCAGAAGGTAGCGCGGGCGTGAACTCTGACTCTGACGCGGAGTTCGAACAGATGCTGGCCGAGGCAGAGGAGCCGAAGCCCGCGCCCGCCGCCACCGAGGAAGGCGCCGACCCACCCGCCGTCGTCGATGAGAACGCTACACCGGTAACTATTTATCTTAATAAATCTCTACATAGTATAAATTGTAGTCGCTTTCCGCGTCTGTCTGTCTGTCTGTATTTCTGTATGGCCGCTAACTTCTCCTAAACCACGCAACGGATTTTGATGCGGTTTTCACCATCAGTTAGATACATTTTCAAGGAAGGTTTATATATATAACTAGCGACCCGCCCCGGCTTCGCACGTAAATTACACCCTATCGCTAGTAAATAATAATAAATATTCCGGACATTTTTCACACATGGTCATCTGACCCCAAAATAAGCAAAGCTTGTGATATGGCTGCCAGAGACTGATATACATAAATATATAGTTTTAAATGCATATTAACAACCAGATATAGAACAAACACAAATGTTTATCACATAAATGTTTGTTTTAGGTGGGAATCGAACCCACGCCCCCAGGCTCAGAAGGCAGGTTCACTATCAACTGGACCAACGGGCTATCTTAAGGTGGTACGTTCCACCTATGGCGGGAAATTCAAATTTTAAACAGATTTCTTGTCTTAGTAGCTAGGCCGGGTAATTATTGGAAACGATCATGGTGTTGCGCAAATTGGTTATTATTCTTAACAAAATGATGTAAAGGTTTATCTCTTAATAATGCATTAGAGATAAATTAAAAATTTATCTCTAATGCACATTGATACTTATATTTGTCAATAAACGAATTTTTGCTGTTTCAAACGGTTTAATGACAAATGTAAGTAATATGGTGCGTTACTGTTAAATATCTGTACATGATAATGTAAAGAACAATCAAAGTTTTACACAAACACTGTGTCATTTTACAATAATTATCAAGGCCGGGGCCTTGATACAAGGACAAAAAAACTGTTTAAAATTTGAATTTCCCGCCATAGGTGAAACGTACCACCTTAAGAGGGCATACCACGGCCAAGATATTTGAAGAATAGTTATTTAGCAAATCTATTGCTGTCCCCTGACCTCAAGCTTCTCCCCGTAGAGCGCAACAGGGACAACTGCACCTCGGATCGATTATACCTACGCAAAGTAGACAAAATCATCGTCTCGTATTTTACTGTTTCCTTATTCAAAACTAGGCCAATTTCAATATTTTATCAAAAATAAAAAACGTCAAAAATAGCATTTGATGTTATTGTTTCAACAGGTACCCAAGAAGAAAGCGAAGACCAAGATCGGCAACAAGACCAAGAAGAAAAAGAAACTAAAGACAACAAACAAGTTCCCCGACGGCGCTGAAGGGGAGCAAGAACACCAGGACTATTGCGAGGTAAGGCTAAACCAATCTCAGAAATACTTGTTTTAAATGTTTATTGGGACTTATCACGTATTATTTAATATAGGTAAAAATAAACATTTAAAACATGTGTCAAATCGCGACAGTTTAAAAATTACTCAGAAATACTATTACCTAAAATCAGGTGAGCTGTGGTCTAACGCCGCCCACTCGCTTCCGTCACTGTATTCCGACGAGGAGTGACTCATTGAACACATAGACAAACATGTTCTTTACTCTATTCACAGAGTTATTTTTAATTAACCTAAAACCTTCCGCAGTCTGCTTCCCTACATCATACCGGACACCTTTATTCCATGACTTTTCACAAATCTTAAGTTCCCCAAAAAAAACTATAAAACTTTGTATGAATTTTTTGGTGCGTGTTGTAGCTCTTAATTTTTGTATGTCATTTAGAAGCCTAATGTTTCGTTGTTTTTTTGGGGAAAAAATAAAGGAATGAATACAAGTAATGGAATAAAACTTGTCGGTTATGACGCCGGGAAGCTACCTATAAGAGGTTTTAGGTGAATTAAAAATAACCTTGTATATTTAAGGCTAAGTACTCTCAACTTTGGTAGCCCATTTGGGAGACCGCTAGATATGAAAGCGTGAGGTTGCGGGTTCAAACCCCGGGCCCGTACCAATCGTCTTTGGAGCTTATGTACGGATTTTCATATTACTGGGTTTTCGGTGAAGGAAAGCATCGTGAGGATACGTACGGAGAAGGAATTCAATGGCGTATGTGAATCCACCAACCCGCAACTGGGCCAACGTGGTGGATATGGCCCAATCATCCTTTCGGGGGTAGGCTAAAAGTCCAGCAGTGGACTGCTAAAAGGCTGATTATGATTATGATGACTCAACTTTCTATTTCCAAATGATAACCCACGTCAACTCCGCAGGTGTGCCAACAAGGCGGCGAGATAATTCTGTGCGACACGTGTCCCCGCGCCTACCACCTGGTATGCTTGGAGCCCGAGTTGGAGGAGACGCCTGAGGGCCGCTGGTCGTGTCCGCATTGTGAGGCCGAGGGCAACCAGGAACAGGAGGACGATGACGAGCATCAGGAGTTCTGCAGGTCACGCACATATTTCACAAATATTTTTTTTTCATTACTTCTCTATCACAACAGTCTTTCAAACACACCTTGGATCTATTGAATATAGGTAAAATAAACACAGTTTTCTGGATGCAAATAATAAGATTAATTTAATTCAACCTCTCTCTAGCCTCTAGCAGCCAAAGAACCAGAGTCACCGACATAGCTGTTAAAATTTGCAAGTTGAAGTGGCAATGGGCAGGCCACGTCGCTCGAAGAACCGATAACCGATGGGGAAGAAAGGTTCTGAGTGGAGCCCACGAACCGGAAGACGCAGCGTAGGTAGGCCTCCCCACTAGTTGGACCGACGACATAGTGAGAGTCGCTGGCATCCAGTGGATGCAAAAGGCAGGCTGTCGTTCAGTGTGGAGGTTAAAGGGGGGATGCCTATGTTCAGCAGTGGACGTCTTCTGGCTGATGATGATGATGAATTCATCCTCTTGGTATAGCTATTTGGAAGTGAACACAGCTGACACTTAGCAGAGGCACATTGTAAACTTGAGAGACCAATTAAGGAGGTGACTCATAAATAACTAAAGAGATGCGATAACTTTTTGAACCATATTAAATAAACCAACAGGCTCAACCTTGGGGGCAGACTAAATTTTTTACTAAATTTGGATCAATTTACCATTACCATTCAATTCCAAATAATGATGATTTTCCTACAGAGTCTGCAAAGACGGCGGCGAGTTACTGTGCTGCGACTCGTGCCCGTCTGCCTACCATCGGTTCTGCCTCAACCCGCCGCTTGACGAGGTCCCCGACGGGGATTGGAAGTGTCCGCGATGTAGTGTGAGCATTGCTTTATATTTCTCCTCATACATTTACATAATTATAACACACTAGCGGTCCGCCCCGGCTCCGCACGGGTATAGTTGTATAGCCTATTAAAATAGCCTATATTAATCAGTGATAATGTAGCATTCAAATGGTGAAAGAATTTTTAAAATCGGTCCAGTAATTTTTGAGCCAATTCGTTACAAACATACTTACATACAAATCTTTCCTCTTTATAATAATTATTACTATAGTATAGATTAAATTTGTACTTTCTACATTAAGCTTATTCTACACAACAATACAAATTACAGTAGAATCTCTGTATAACGACACTGAAGGGACTGTGCATTTTATGGCGTTATAGAGAGTTGTCTTTAAATGGAGGGAAGAAAAATCAGAATTATAGAAAGAAAGTTTATTTCAGACTAGTGTTAGTTATGTACATAACAATGTTATGATTTTCTTTTACTGAAAACTAACTGAAGCTAACTGTAAGACAAGGAACAAGTCTAAACTTGTTCTGCCAAATATTAGGCTAGCCAAAACTGGCAACTCCTTTGTCATGAATAGTTTATTATTTTATAACCTGCTACCCGAAAGTCTAATAAGTAAGAATGACAAGTCGTTTAAGGAAATTGTAAAAAAATATTTAATACAAAATGCTTACTACAAAATTAATGATTTTATCTGTGACAAAGCCGCTTTGCGCAAATTGTGTTTGGACTGTAAAGATATTATGTAATGAATTCTATGGACATTGTTAATTATTGTTATAATCTAAGTACCTATTATTTTATTTTTATTACTGTTGACATTTTATTTTAATCAAATTGAATTTTAATATTTTTACACTTTTATTATCAATATTGTATATTTTGACTTTCATAAGTGTACACTAATGTACCCATATTTGAGAAATAAATGAACTGAACTGAACTGTACTGGCCATGTTTACCTACAGTATGTAAATTTGTGAGCAACTAAGAATATGATAACGTATAGATAATCCATGACTATAGGAGTTATTAGTCATGGTCAACAACAGTCCACACGTTATTACCAATTTACATTTTGTAGTTGGCATGTATGGGAGTACTTTTTTTTTTTGCACACACGGTCATCTGACCCCAAACTAAGCAAAGCTTGTAATATGGCTGCCAGAAACTGATATACGTACATATATATTTTTAAATACATACTTAAATAGATATTAACACCCAGACATAGAACAAACACAAATGTTCATCACACAAATGTTTGTCCTAGATGGGAATCGAACCCACGCCCCCAAGCACAGAAGATAGGTTCACTACCAACTGAGCCACCGGGGCAGTCAGTTTGTAGTTGGCAAACAGGTGCTTTTAAAATACTTTTCATGCATTAAACAGACGGGTGAAGGTCATTCCTTACTCGGATCCTCTACTAAAATGAACATTATTATTTAAAGACAATTGAAATTTTTTACAACCGACAGGATTCGAACCTACGCCACCATCGGGTATACACCCTGAATTGTATGACATGTATTATTCACAATTATTTATTTTCTTATGTATTGTTATTATTATTTGTTTTATTATTTCCGTAATGCAATTATATAGTCTGATTAAATCAATTAAGTAATTATTATTGTAATTATTCTCACTTTAAGTGAACATTTGTTATTAAGTGTAAATTGTCATTTTATTAATAAACTAGCAAACCCGGCGAACTCCGTTTCGCCACCAGATGTCTGATCTATAAACCTCACGGAGCCCGAGACCTTTCCAACGAATGCAAAACCGTGGAAATCGGTTCGTGCGTTCTGGAGTTATAGCGTCAGGAAGGAAAACCCGACTTATTTTTATATAGTAGATTACTTATGACTTATGACACCCCGAGCGTCTATCCACTAAGCTCGTCCGCCCTTTTGTCGGCTTCCAAATTCTTGAGATGCCTTTGCAACCAATCTGAGCGTTGGCGTTAGATAAGATCATTACTGTATCCGAAATATTCTTAATTTTTGATAGCCCGTTGGTCTAGTTGGTTGTGAACCTGCCTTCTGAGCTTGGGGGTGTGTGTTCAATTCCCACCTAAGACAAACATTTACATACAATACAGCCATATCACAAGCTTTGCTTATTTTGGGGTCAGATGACCGTGTGTGCAAAAATGTCCCGAATATTTATTTATTTATTTCACTAGCGACCCGCCCATTCGCACGGGTGTAATTTACGTGCGAAGCCGGGGCGGGTCGCTAGTTATATATATAAACCTTCCTTGAAAATTTATCTAACTGATGGTGAAAACCGCATCAAAATCCGTTGCGTGGTTTAGGAGTTAGCGGCCATACAGACATAGAGACAGACGCGGAAAGCGACTTTAATTTATACTATGTAGAGATATTTTTATGAAATCGAAATGTTTATTATTCCCCAGTGTCAGCCCCTGGATGGCAAAGTTGGCAAGATCCTGACATGGCGGTGGATAGAATCAGAAACCAAGTCAAAGGCCCCTCGCGCTAGGGAATTCTTTGTCAAGTGGCACGAGCGCTCTTACTGGCACTGCAGCTGGATATCTGAACTACAGGTTAGTACATAAGAAATGGACGGCAAAGTTGTCAAAATCTTGACGTGTCAGTGGAAGGAATGAGTTAGGGTGCCAAACTTACAGTTCGCTGGCAATTTTTTTTGACTTCCATAAGTATTGACTTGGCAGGGTTTATGCTTGAGTAAAAATATCTCCCTCAAGCATAAACCCTGCCAAGTTAATATTTATGAAAGATAAAAAAAAAAAAATTGAAATTACAGAATGTGTAATAAAATAACATAGAACCTTGTAATAGTAAGCCAGCGAGTTTTTTGCTTTAAGCAGTTTAGCGTTATGGTGAAAAACAGAGACGAAGCGCTTTGATTCCACATTTATTATGCAAACTGCTAGTGTGTGGAATTCGCTGCCTGAGTATGTTCCCCGATAGTTACAAGCTGGGTGTCTTCAAGTCGAGAGTGAATAGGTTTCTTCTAGGCAAGCGTGCTCCATCGTAGGCCGCATCATCGCTTAACATCAGGCGAGTTGGCGGCCAAGCGCAAGCCTATTTATAATTAAAAAAAAAGACGTTTGAACACAAATGATAATTGTACTAAGGCATATCTCCCTTGTATGTCTGATCCGAGAAAATATCCGTAGGCGACTGTGATTGCTTGCCATCAGCCGGTCCGTTAGCTTGTTTGCCACCTATGGCATAAAAAAAACTAATTGATATTATGATATAATGAAGGAGCAAAATATGATAAAAGCCCTCTAAATTTATTGAAAAAAGCTACTGTACCGGATTTTTGGCGTTCTGATTCTATCAAATAGAAAAATCTATAGAAAATACAATATCTGTGATAAATAGACCATCTTTTTTTTATAACGGTTTAAAATTCTGGAAAATCTTAACATATTAACCGATTACCTCCAATTTAGAAAAGTAGTTTTTCGAAAAGTTGAGTGTGAATTACCTTAAATTACTGACATAAAATAAAAAATAAATTACTGTTATGGTTACTTTTTTTTACATTTGTCTTGGCAATTAAGGCTCTATTTTTTCTTTTTATGCCCGAAAATCCTAAATTGAACGTTTACATATAGCAATACGGCTCTTAAGGCGAGGTTTTCCCACTTTTAAGCAACGCTTATTGCTACAGAATGACCATAATAAAGCTTGCTGTATTGTATTAAAGTCGCATTTAGTGGAGCAAAATCATGGCGCTTACACAGTAGTGCGTTTCGCTACTTCTATTTTTGTGGTTTTAATAATATTTTTCGAAAAGTATAGCTGTAATGTGAAATGTACTTTTGCGGTTTCCTTCATAATTATGAAATCTGTATCTGTATAATAATTAAGTATTTGAATGACTCCAAAAAAACAGTGAGAAAAGCTCAAATCAGTGTTACTTTCATACTTTAATTCTATCGAGCGAAATGTCCTTAATCGTGGTTCGGTCTTTGGGGGTTCGTAGATAGAAAATAATTTTTTTATCACACCATCAGCCATTAAATGTCCACTGCTGAACAAGGCCTCCCTGTTAGAGAGGGGTGTTGCCATAATCCCCACGCTTGGCAGGCGGCTTGGAGATCGCAGTAGGTTCACCGTGTACTAACAGGATGCTGCTGCCCATCCTCTGGTGGTTCTGGTCGCAGTTTTAGGACATATACCCGGGTCCAAAATTTTTATATGACACCGTTTTTATAATTTTAAGCTAACCATGGAAATAGACACACATTTTTTTATAGTAGATAGGCTTGCGCTTGGCCGCCATCTCGCCTAAACTAGAAATACCAAAATTGCTAAAACTTATTCCTCAACAAAATTGGCAACAAGATTAATAAAAGTCACGGACCCTGGTGTCCGTGGAGTTGCATTTAAAATTAAAAAAAATTGCTAAAAGTCGAAAAAGAGGGCCTTAAGGCATAATCGCATTAGAAACAAGGCCACAATTGATTTTTCTTTGCTTTTCATATTTTCAATAATTCTTACCGATGTCTACCCTTTTCTCACAGCTCGATGTGTTCCATCCTCTCACGTATCGTTACTACATGCGCAAATACGACAGCGAGGAGCCTCCCAAACTGGAGGAGCCTCTAGATGAGCGCGACAGCCGCTCCAAGCGGCTCAGGTTCCAGAAGATAGACCAGGATCAGGATGAGAAGGAACTAGAAGAAAAGTTCTACAGGTGAGAACATTCTAGAAACTAAAGTTATATGATTATTTACGGGATATTTACCGTGGTAAGGTTGTGGAATGAGCTCCCGATATTTCGGCGCAGTTACATGCACCATTTTCACGGGAAGACTGAAGAATGCGGGTGGTTGGTCGAACAGTTAAAAAGATAGGTGCAGACATAACGATCTACCCTCTTTCTTAGCTAAGAAAGAGACACACAACGATCTACCCTCTATCTTAGCTAAGAAAGAGGGTAGATCGTTATGTCTGCACCTACAGTTAAAAAGTTAGGTGCAGACATAACGATCTACCATTTCGCAAAATCCTTTCTTAGCGGACCTCGAATCTACACCCCATGAAGTATCTACCTGCCAAATTTCAGATTCGTAGGTCAAGTAGTTTCCGAGATTTCGTGTTTAATGAGTGAGTGAGTAGATGAATTTCGCTTTTATATAATATATATAGATCAACAAAGTTCTATTTATTTTCTGTCACTACAATTATCGTTGTCTTTTGTTGTAGATACGGCGTGAAGCCCGAGTGGCTGGTGGTCCACCGAGTGCTGAACCACCGCACGTCACGCGATGGCACCACCTACTACCTCGTGAAGTGGCGCGACCTGTCCTACGACCAGACCACCTGGGAGGCGGAAGACGCCGACATCAGCGGACTCAAGCAGGCCATCGAATACTACCAGGTAACTGATCACGCCTATGTCCACTGCTGGACATAGGCCTCCCCCATCGATCTCCAAAAGGGCCGGTTGGAAGCGGCCTGCATCCAGCGTTTCCCTGCGGTCTCTTTTCCAAAAAGATTGCCAAAAAATAGAACAACCTACCCGCTCCTTGTTTCCTGAGAGATATAACCTGGGCCTTTTCAAGGCCATAGTGAGGTATCTTCTAAGTCTGCGTGCTTCATCTTCGACCACATCGTAGTTTACCAACAGGCGAGTTGGACGCAAAATGGGCCAGTGAATGGCCTAGTTGCGGAAAATGCCCCATCATCATCATCATTTCAGCCATAGGACGTCCACTGCTGGACATAATTCCATGATACAAAATGTTTAAAATTTGAATTAATATTACATACATTTAACAAGCAAAAAAAAAAAATATATATATATTAGAATGTCAATTAACTTGAGGGCAATTAAATTAATATAAATATAAAAAAATAAGAGTGATTTATAGATGCATAGTTTAAGTTGTTATTTTACACAAGTAACAACAATGAATGTACACGACCTCAGCATATGACTAATGGAAGGAACTAAAACTTGACTGCGATACTAGCGCTACGGTAATTTGTAGAACCCTTTCGTACATTATCTGACTGCAGCGCTTACGGAAGTTCGAGACAACCTATACGACGCTCAAATTACGGCGCCATCTAAGTTCATACCGTTTTTAGGCAAATTTCCGAGCTACGCTCTAATGTTCCGCTATTGTCTTTCCTCATAATATATCTTCCTTGCTACAGGCTGGGAATAGTCATAGAAGTCATAGTATTTTATTAATAACAAATTACAGTTACACTTCACAGAAAAATAAACGGTAATAAAATCATAAATTCGGATCAAACCAATAGTTTGTAAGTACAATCATAGTATCACTACGCTAACTGTTAAAATTATTACAATAATATAAAAGAAATTACATTAAAACAAACAAAACAGAAAAATTATAGTATAATAAATAGTCAAAAAGAAATAAAATAATCAAAATTTAGTTCATTTTAGTTTTTTCACGTCATTGCAATAATGCCATATCCCCGATAACAGACCCAAGAGACGACAACTGTTCTTACCATAGATTAGTTAATTTTATCTTTATGGTGTACAATGTAATATTATTTGTTTGTTTGTCCAGGATATGCGATCTTATATGACATCTGAAGGCAAGTCGAAGAGCAAGGGCAAGAAACCAGGTCGCAAGAGCAAGAACCGCGAAATCATCATCGATGATGACGACAGCAGCGGCACGCAGTACAAAGCTAGGAAGTATAACCCACCCCCTGAGCGCCCCACCACAAACCTAAACAAGAAATATGAAGACCAACCACAGTTTGTCTACGAGACGGGCATGCAACTTCACCCATACCAGTTGGAAGGTCTCAATTGGCTCCGGTATTCTTGGGGACAGGGAATTGATACTATCCTCGCCGATGAAATGGGTCTCGGGAAAACTATTCAAACTGTCACATTCCTCAACTCGTTGTTCAAGGAAGGTCATTGCAAGGGGCCTTTCCTGGTGTCTGTACCGCTGTCAACTATCATCAATTGGGAGCGAGAGTTCGAACTTTGGGCCCCTGACTTGTATGTCATTACTTACGTCGGAGATAAAGACTCCCGTGTGGTGATCAGAGAAAACGAGCTGACGTTCGATGACAATGCAAACAGAGGCGGTCGACCTTCGAAAATCAAATCACAAGTTAAATTCAACGTTCTGCTCACGTCTTACGAGTTAGTTTCCATCGACGCGACGTGCCTCGGCTCCATCGAGTGGGCCTGTCTTGTGGTAGACGAAGCTCACAGGCTTAAAAGCAACCAATCCAAATTCTTCCGACTTTTGGCCAGTTACCAAATCAACTACAAACTGCTACTGACCGGTACTCCTCTACAGAACAACCTGGAAGAGTTGTTCCATTTATTGAACTTCTTGAACAAGGACAAATTCAATGACTTGGCTGCTTTCCAAAACGAGTTTGCTGATGTTTCGAAGGAAGAACAAGTGAAGAGGCTTCACGAGATGCTTGGACCTCACATGCTGCGGCGACTCAAGGCCGACGTACTAAAGAACATGCCCACTAAATCAGAGTTCATCGTACGTGTTGAACTGTCGCCGATGCAGAAGAAGTACTACAAATATATTTTGACAAGGAACTACGAAGCTTTAAATCCCAAGAGTGGAGGACAAACCGTCTCTTTACTTAATGTAATGATGGACCTGAAAAAGTGCTGCAACCATCCGTATCTATTCCCGGTAGCAGCCGAAGAAGCACCGCTCGGTCCTCACGGAAACTACGACACTCAAGCTCTGATCAAGGCGTCAGGAAAACTGGTTCTGTTGTCGAAGATGTTAAAACTGCTCAAAGACCAAGGCCACAGAGTGCTTGTCTTCTCCCAGATGACGAAAATGTTAGACATTCTCGAAGATTTCTTGGAAGGCGAGGGTTACAAGTACGAGAGAATCGATGGCGGTATCACTGGTACCGTTCGTCAGGAAGCGATCGATAGGTTCAACGCACCGGGCGCTCAGCAGTTTGTGTTCTTGCTTTCGACGAGAGCTGGAGGACTCGGTATCAACTTGGCCACAGCCGATACCGTCATAATTTTCGATTCCGACTGGAATCCCCATAACGACATCCAGGCGTTCTCGCGCGCACATCGTATCGGTCAGGCGAACAAAGTTATGATCTATCGCTTCGTCACGCGCAACAGTGTTGAAGAGAGAGTAACGCAGGTGGCTAAAAGAAAAATGATGTTGACTCATTTGGTTGTGCGTCCGGGGATGGGTGGAAAGGGGACTAATTTCACCAAGCAAGAGTTGGACGATATTCTGAGATTTGGTACCGAGGAACTTTTCAAAGAAGACGAAGGAAAAGAAGAAGCTATTCACTACGACGACAAAGCCGTCGGCGAATTGCTCGATCGATCCAAGGAAGGTATTGAGTCGAAGGAATCTTGGGCCAATGAGTACCTCAGCTCGTTCAAAGTCGCCAGCTATTCTACGAAAGAGGGAGACAACGAGGAAGAGGTTGATACTGAGATTATCAAACAGGAAGCCGAGAATACCGACCCGGCTTACTGGATAAAGCTACTCAGGCATCACTATGAACAGCATCAAGAGGACCAGGCCCGAACTCTGGGAAAAGGCAAGCGAGTCCGAAAACAAGTCAACTACAACGACGGCAGTGTCGCGCAAACAGAAAACCGCGAAGATAGCACATGGCAAGAGAACGGATCGGATTTCAACTCCGACTTCTCTCAAGGCAGTGAAGATGATAAAGAGGATGATGACTTCGATGAAAAGAATGATAATGGGGACCTTCTCAGTCGCCGCAGTAAGAGGAGGCTTGAAAGGCGCGAGGAGCGTGATAGGCCCCTACCACCTCTGCTCGCTCGAGTCGGAGGCAACATGGAGGTCCTCGGCTTCAACGCAAGGCAGAGAAAGTCATTCCTCAACGCGATCATGCGCTACGGCATGCCACCACAAGACGCGTTCAATTCGCAGTGGCTAGTGAGAGATCTTCGAGGCAAATCAGAACGCAACTTTAAAGCTTATGTGTCTCTATTCATGAGGCATTTGTGCGAGCCGGGTGCCGACAATGCTGAGACATTCGCCGACGGAGTACCGCGTGAAGGACTTTCAAGACAGCACGTGTTGACGCGAATCGGTGTTATGAGCCTGATAAGGAAGAAGGTGCAGGAATTTGAACACATTAACGGGTATTATAGCATGCCGGAGCTGATCCGTAAGCCCGTGGAACCAGTGAAGGGAGCGGCCGGGGAAAGCGCCGCGGCCAGCCCCGCCCCATCCACGGCTACACCGATCACATCCGCCGCGCCTTCCCCCGCACCTGCGGCTGCTGCCCCCGCCCCTGGCCAAGCACCAACTCCCGCTGGCTCGGACAAAGACGATAAAGAAGAAACTAAGGACGACAAATTGGAAACAAAAGAAAAACCAGAGCCGATGGACACCAGTGACATTAAGGAAGAAGCTACAGATGAAAAAGAACCTTCCAAAGAGGCAGAGGAGCCTAAAGAGCCAGAGCGACGCATGTCCGTTGACGAGGAACCGGCTATAGAAGAACCGGATAAACCTGAGGAGAAAAAGGTAGAGGATAAGGAACCGCCGAAAGAAAATAAAGAGGATGATATCAAGAAAGAACAACTCTTGGAGCCGACTTTAACTACACCCGTTGACAAAAAGGAAGATGCGAAGAGTGACAAGGCTGATTCTGAAGCTTCTGACAAACCTAAGGAAGAGAAAAAGGTAATAATATTTTTTTATATTCAATGCCAATGAACGTAACTGCTGTATAATCTTCGTTGCGATTTTTTTTTCCACTGATTCACAAGCTCACTAAAATTATTAAGTGTGATCAAAGGTGGTAAGGTAAACATGCCTAGTTGTCATAACACTTTAGGTTGCTTGCATTCTAACATCAGCCTT
Source organism: Agriopis marginaria (assembly GCA_932305915.1). Classification (NCBI taxonomy): domain Eukaryota; kingdom Metazoa; phylum Arthropoda; class Insecta; order Lepidoptera; family Geometridae; genus Agriopis; species Agriopis marginaria. The sequence goes on from OW029919.1 coordinate 4,395,408, forward strand.
TTTACCCGACTGCCCAAGGAGGCAAATGTTTTAGGGTGTGGGTAAGTTAAGTATGTATGTATGTTTGAGTGCTTCTGTTCACGGGACCCTTCTGTCGCCTAAACTACTTAACTGATTATGAAATGAGAGGTGTCAGATTTGTCTTCATGTCTGGAGTGTCAATATAATTTAAAAAAAAAACATGAAAAGTTCCAGACCAGAATTACCGCAGGATGGGCAGAAGCGTCCTATTAGTACACGGTAAACATACTGCGATCCCTAAGCCACCTGCTAAGCGTGGGAATTATGGCAACACCCCTCTTTAAGAGGGGTCTTTGGAGTTTTTGGCGCCAACGTGGAACAAACATGTCAGCTCGTTGGATTATTTTCCTAAACTTGTGTATTTTCGAGTGTTAATGTATACTAAATGGTGAATTAATATTCATTAAGTGCTCGTAAACGTGCTCGAGTGTGGACAAGTGATATAACGAGGTGAAACGTGTCTTTTCGTGTTGTTTCCAAAACTCCATAGGAGCCTATTGTAAAGTCTCCACCACTTTACAGGGGCATGAGTTTGACTTGACCGTGACTTACTTAGCTTGACTCTGACTGTGACTATGACTTGTTTGACGCTATTAAGACAATGTAAACATTTTAATATTAAAACTAAAGGACATTAAATCCACGGTCATGAAAATTATTTAAAAAAAAAAACTGATTTGTGTGAACTGTGTAAAAGAAGATATATAATTAATTATACGTAAGCGGGTAAATCTAAAAATAAAGGCAGATAAAGTACAGGGGGTTTAGAAAAGACCCATTTTCTGATAGCGTTAACGCCTGCGGAAAGATGAAATTGTATGAAAATGACATTGACAATGACATTAGCTTGAGAGATGTTATCTCAAGCTAATGCCATTTTCATACAATTTCATCTTTCCGCAGGCGTTAACGCTAACAGAAAGTGGGTCTTGTCTGACCCCCCAGGGCTGACCAGACATGATTTTCGGCAAAGTACAAATAAATCTTTATCAACAGGACGAAGACGACGATGATGTTGTCTTAGTGAAAGAAGACGAGCTCAAGGTGGAACGTCGCAAGTTCATGTTCAACATCGCAGACGGTGGCTTCACCGAGCTACACACACTGTGGCTCAACGAGGAGCGAGCGGCTGCTCCTGGCAGGGAATACGAGATCTGGCACAGACGGCATGACTACTGGCTGTTGGCTGGTATAGTTACCCACGGGTACGGCCGTTGGCAAGATATACAGAACGATCTGCGGTTCGCTATCATCAATGAGCCTTTCAAAATGGACGTCGGAAAAGGAAACTTTTTGGAGATCAAGAATAAGTTCCTAGCGAGGCGATTCAAGGTACATATTAGTATTTTTAACGGTTCCGTACCTCGTAAGGAAAAAACAGAATCTATATGATCACCTTGTCCGTCTGTCAAGACCCTTTTTTTCAGGAACGCATAAAAGTATCAAGTTGAGATTTATATCAAATATCGTTTCTACAGTTTCTTTTAGCTGTGAAAAAAACAAACTTGTAAGTCTTCGCGATCAAAAGATATGACCGTTTATGTCGCATATTTTCGCATATTTTGCGATTTCAAAATGGAATCAAAACCTATAGGGTACTTCCCGTTTACGTAGAATTATCAAATTTAGCAAGAAGCAAGGTCTCACAGCACATATAAGGGAATACATCCGAAAGTCATAAATTTGAAGTTTAATCATTTAAAAATAATTGTTTTGCTGTTACAAAACTTACATTTTGTAGTTGAAATGTATGGAAGTACCTTATTGTCCACTACAAAGTTAAGTTTGTCTATAAATATTTCAACTTTTCTTTTTGTTTTGTTTCGACTCGCGCTCTGAGGGATCCATCCAACGGAATCCTCAGAGCGCGAGTCCTACTCGTACTTGTCCGGTTTTTTTATTTGGGAGAGCAGTAGCCAAGTAAAAAATATATATTACATTTTATTTATATTACACGGGAATTACTCATGTAAGATTAAGCCGGTTACTCCGACTATAGTTTCAATCGCATTAGACGATTTTTCTTAAGGTGAATGAACGCGCGCGGCTGCGTCTCGCTTTGCGCTGTGCTGTAGTCGGAGTAGCCGGCTTAATCTTACGTGAGTAATTCCCGTGTAATATAAATAAAATGTGTGAAAACCACGTTAGTTTCAATTGTAATTGTATTAAATTTTCCTTTTATATTCCAGCTTCTAGAGCAGGCGCTGGTGATTGAAGAGCAACTACGTCGCGCGGCGTATCTTAACCTCACTCAGGATCCCAACCACCCCGCCATGTCTCTGAACGCGCGCTTCGCGGAGGTCGAATGCCTCGCGGAGTCCCATCAACATCTCAGCAAGGAGTCGCTCGCTGGAAACAAGCCGGCTAACGCTGTCTTGCACAAGGTAACTGATGCCACCCAAACCATGTTTCTACAGTCACTAGGTAGTCATCATCATCATCAGCCAGAAGACGTCCACTGCTGAACATAGGTCTCGCCCTTTAACCTCGACATTAAACGACAGCCTGCCATCTGTATCCACTGGATGGCAGCGACTCACAATGTCGTCGGTCCATCTAGAGGGAGGCCTACCTACGCTGCGTCTTCCGATTCGTGGTCTCCACTCGAGAACCTTTCTATCCCATCGGTTATCGGACTAGGGAGTAGCAGAGTGAATGCAGGTCGCTTCTATGAGCCACAAGTATTTTCTATCTGCCAAAAAAACTGTTATACTCTGGAATAGCTCATACAATCGCAGAAATTGTACAATTTAAATTTCAGCGTTTGCCTTCACTTTACCCGTCATCTGCAAGTATTATCCTTTCAAATAAAATAATTTTCCGAATCGGTTTATAAATGACGGAGAACTGAGGTAACAAACATATAAAAAAACTAATTTAATTTAACTCTCCACTTTTTTGTAGTCGGTTAAAAAGTACCTCTTATTTTTTGCTCTGGATCCACTATCGCCTTTCAAAGGAGCCCATTAATAACCCGTGAGTCAAGAGGCAATTGTAATTTTATTATTGAAACTGACGTGGTTTTCACACATTTTATTTATATTACACGGGAATTACTCACGTACGATTAAGCCGGTCACTCCGACTATAGTTTCAACCGCATTAGACGGTCTTTTTCAAGGTGAATGCACGCGCGCGGCCATTCAACTTGAAAAAGACCGTCTGATGCGGAATGTAAGTTAGAGAAGTAGCCTGAAATGAGAAAAACCTGAGAGCTATTTGTAACATGTACATTGTTCGCCAGGTGTTGAACCAGCTGGAGGAGCTGCTGTCGGACATGAAGTCGGACGTGTCGCGGCTGCCGGCCACGCTGGCGCGCATCCCGCCGGTGGCGCAGCGCCTGCAGATGTCGGAGCGCAGCATCCTGTCGCGCCTCGCCGCCACCGCCGGCAACCCCGTGCCCGCTGGTAAATCTATTCACTAGCCTTGAACATGCCTAGTGTAGTTCTCAGGAAAAAAGGAGGACGGGAGAGAGTTCCATTTTTGGGCAGTACGTATCATAAATGACGACCCAAATCGTCGAGTACGAATCCTTACCGACATTATATAGGCGGGAACTTGTAACTGGCCCAGTCACCAAATTTTTTTTTTACTTATATACTACTAGCTGCGCCCCGCGGTTTCACCCGCGTAGTGATGATGTAGATGATGAAAAGTAGCCTATGTCACTCTCTGGCCCTTGAGCTATACTCATGCAAAAAATCTGGTCGACAAACCAACAAATAATCATAAAGGTGGTATACTTGATTTGATTCTATCCAACAGTGAGCTCTCTGTGTCCCACTGTACCGACCCTCTTGTAAAGGAGGACTCGTATCATCCAGCTCTCATTTGCCGTCCACATTTTATAAACTTGCGCACTCTAAGTCCTAACCTAAGACCTAAATATTATTACTCTGAGGGCAACTTCTCGGCTATATGCGAGGATTTGGATAACAAAGACTGGCTGTCCCTGCTGTCGTGTGGATCGGTCGACGAAGCAGTTGATTTGTTTAATAGTATTCTACTTGAGCTAAGGGATAAATATATACCGTGTAGGAATGTACGTCCGAGTCAGTACCCTGCTTGGTACTCACCGGCTCTGAAAAAAATTCTTAAAGAAAAGAACAAGTTTCACAGAAAGCTGAGGACTTATGCTAATAATTCAGATGCATCTGCGTTTAGTATTCTTCGGCAACGAGCTAAGAGAGTTGAGCAGGATTGCTATAATGCTTACATAACAAAAACGGAAAATTCTATCCGAGTTAACCCTAAAGCTTTTTGGTCTTTCGTTCAGGCAAACAAACAACACAATTTGTATCCCTCTACAATGACTTTCAAAAACACTAACTTGACATCGGGCGATGATATATGTGATGCCTTTGCAGAATTCTTCAACTCTACTTACCTGACACCATCTTCACCATCTGATTTACACATAAGTTACTCTTCCTTGGCAAGCCCAATTAGTTCTTCTCCAGCGGCGGACATCGGTTCAGTTGAAATCAATGAGACGGAAGTTTTCAAAATCCTAAAAACGCTAGATGGTCATAAAGGCGCGGGCCCTGACGGATTGCACCCAATTCTGATATCAAATTGTGCGAGTAGTCTGACTCTTCCATTATCTTATCTATTCAAACGTTCTATTAAGGAAGGAGTCATGCCTAAGATCTGGAAAAAAGCAACCGTTACCCCAATCCACAAAAAAGGGCCTAAACGAGAAGTGACTAACTATAGACCTATTTCCAAACTTTGTGTGTTCGCTAAATCTCTGGAAAAAATAATTCACACTCAGGTTTATTCATCTCTTAAACATACCTTTATCTCTCAGCAACATGGTTTTCTGAAAGGACGATCTACCTTAAGCAACTTGTTGGAGTTTACTGATCTTTTGCTTAGAGATATGGAATGCGGAGGTCAAGTAGATGCAATATACACCGATTACAGTAAGGCGTTCGATCGAATAGATCACGTGATCTTGCTGGACAAGCTTCAAATGGCAGGTATTCGTGGAGATCTCCTTAGGTGGTTCAGCTCGTACGTCGATGGCCGCTGCCAAACTGTGGTATTGAATGGCTTTGCCTCGCATTCCTGTCTCTCTGCTATACCATCGGGTGTCCCACAAGGCTCAATTTTGGGACCTTTGATGTTTATTTTGTTTATTAACGATATACATCAATGCTTCGTCAACTCTAACTTTTTGCTATTTGCAGACGACATGAAAATATACAAAAAAATTAACTCAATTTATGATTGTTTATTACTGCAACAGGATCTAGACAGACTACAGGAGTACTGTTATGTTAACAAATTAGACCTTAACGTTTCTAAATGTAATTGCATCTCCTTCACTAGGTCCCCTAACTCACAAATTTTTGACTATATTTTAAATCATCAGTCGCTCCAACGTACTGACCACGTCAGAGATCTTGGCGTCATCCTTGACTCCAAGCTACTTTTTGACAAGCACGTGGAAAGCATTACCAGTAAAGCCACTAAATCGCTTGGTTTCATTTTTAGAATCACCAAAAACTTCAAATCATTAAAAACATTAAAAATTCTATATTGTTCTTTAGTAAGGAGTCATTTGGATTATGCGTCCCAAGTTTGGAATCCATGTTATGAATTGTACATAGATAAAATTGAAAAAGTACAAAGAAAGTTCTTGCGCTTTATCAACTATAAGCACAGGATACATGTCGCCAGCTACGAATACAGTTGTAAACACCACCATCTACTTCCTTTAGCTCGGAGAAGAGAAGTGGCTGATCTAACCTTTCTTCACAATTTGGTCTTAAGTAATGTTGACAGTAGCATTCTTCTTTCCAAAATCAACCTACAAATACCCAGTCGTATTAACACCCGGCGCAAATGTCTTAAACTCCACGCTGACACGTGTTCGACAAACTACAGATATAACTCGTACTTTATCCGAATTTGCAACACCTTTAATGCTAAGTATACCGAACATGTTGACTTATTTACCGCTAAAAGGAATTTCTTCAAACAGTATGCATGTACCACATTCTTCGAAACTAGTACATAAACCATTACTAATTTTTCTACGCTGTACTATTATAAACCTCGGTGGGCTGATGTGGCTTCTTTTCATATAGTATATCATTATAATTGTGTATATAGTAATTACTGTTTAGCTATTATTTTTTATATCTCTGTCTTTAGATCTGGATCGTAATCATCTTTCGATTTTATAAGTGGAAACTTTTTATGGCTTCCTTCTACTATCTACCTACTATAATTAGTTAGTTTCAGCTGTTTGTTTTCCGAATAGTGTAAAATAAAAATAAATAAATAAATAAATAAATAAACACTTTCGCATTTATAATATTAGTATGTTTTTTTTTAATTCTTTATTTTATTTGAAGGAGTTTTGTCAATATTCGACCATGCCACTCCCGTAAGTATAATAACATGATTGAACTATTTATATATTAATATATTAAAATATTTATTATATAATATATTATTATTAATTAATATTAATTAAATTAATTATATATAATTTATATACATACATATATATATATTAATATTTTCTTTTATTTATTCTTTTTTTTTTTTTTTTTTTTTTTCTTGCATACTATAACTAACTAATTACTTGGGATGCTTAAAGCATCTATAGGCCATCTATAGGCCACGACGGCCCATAGGTACTTCAAGCGATCCCCAATTACATATTTATATATATAAATACTAAATTACCTAATCTACAGACTTGTCCCTCCGAAGAGAAATAGGTACAGTCTTATTAGGCTCTTGGCCTCCTCCGATGATGGTGAAGCCAAGAGACTATTACACGCCCCTACATTTTCATCGAATACAAGCAAATTCTGACGCATCGCTTCGTTCCGGACACATTCTATCAGAACATGTTGAACATTATCAACCATGCCACAGTCTGTACAATTAGGCGTCTCCGATATCCCCATTAAAAACTTGAACGTGTTCGACGGAATATGTCCGGAACGCAGTCTCATCAGTGCTACAGCATGTTTCCTACACATCATATCAGTATGATTAGGCTGTAACTTTCCCTAAAAATGCAAAATAAATAAAGTTCACTTCTCTTTTCTTCTCTGCTCCACTCCAGAGTTCATGGATGACCCTATCACACATTACATATTATCATTAGCCAGTAAACGTCGTGACGTTTTGTTCAGCAGTGTATGCTCCACTGCTGAACAAAAGCCTCCCTCCCTCTTAGCCATATCCATGCCATAATCCCTTGGCAGGCGGCTTGTGTATAGCAGTACGTTCACCGTGTACTAATAAGAAGCTGCTGCCCATCCTCCGGGACTTTTAGTCTGAGTTTTAGGATATACGAGTATCCGGGACCCCATCACTATATCGACTGAAATGGATTCGACAGCGACCGTATTCGGTATAATGCGCCGGTTACCAATCCACAGCACTTGCATAATTACACTGATCTCTGAAACCAAAGATCAACCAGTTCTTTTCTAGTGACACATACACCCATTTCGATATGTCAAGGCAATCGAGAATATCTAAGTCATCATCAGCCAGAAGACGTCCACTGCTGAACATAGGCCTCCCCCTTTAACCTCCACACTGAACGACAGCCTGCCTTTTGCATCCACTGGATGCCAGCGACTCACTATGTCGTCGGTCCATTTAGTGGGAGGCCTCCCTACGCTGCGTCTTTCGGTTTGTGGTCTCCACTCAAGAACCTTTCTTCCTCATCGGTTATCGGTTCTTCGAGCGATGTGGCCTGCCCATATCTAAGTATAACTCTAAGTCTAAGTAAGAATATCTAAGTATTTGTATCATGGAGTTTGTATGACAAAAAAAGGTAGTACTGTGCCCTTCCCAGATCCAGTCCCAGATTTGATAGTTTACGAAAACTTTTTTCGTTTTCATCTTGTTCCATACTTTGCTGGGCTAAAAGGTATTAGAAAACTTTTTTCGTATTAGAGTGAAACAATCTATACCGCCGATAACTGCCAAATTTAGTTCCTCCACGTTTCCGATAGAGGCGCTTTACTAAAATGTATGGAACAATACGTAAACGAAAAAAGTTTTCGTAAACTATCAAATCTGGGACTAAGCGTACTGCAACGGATATTGCCACTTGGCACATACTGTAGGCAAACAATCTTGATTTGTCTATAGAAAGCGTAATGTGAGTGTTGTGTTACAGCTCAAATGGCGCAGTTTCCGGGCGGGTTCTCCGGTGCCGGCTCGCTGCCCGGGTTCTCCCCGGCCGCAGCGGCCGCCGCTAACTTCTCCAACTTCCGGCCGCAGTACTCCGTGCCTGGACAGCCCACCTCCACCCCCTCATCTAATGTGAGTTATACACACCACAGAGTATCATTTATAACATTTAAGTGAGCTTGTTACCCTGCATATTAACAACTAGCTGAAACCCGCTACTTCGTACGCGTAGAGCTCGGCCTTCGGCCTCGCTACTGCAACCCGTTATAGCCTATGTGTTATTCTAATGTATAAGATATATTATTGTAAACTTTCATTACAATCCATTTGGTAGTTTTTGCGTGAAAGAGGAACAAACATCCATACATACAAACTTTCGCGTTTATAATATTAGTAGGATTCAAATACAAATGTTTAATGAGTCCAAGGGCTGGTACGACTGCTTAACGATAAATTTGATTACAAAATATATCAAAGTCGTGCGACAGAAATGGTTTTAATGCCTCACGGGCTGCGCGTCCTTTTGACCCCTGTGTAATTTACGAGGAAATTGTGCTCGTCTTCATGAAAAAAATCACATTCTATAAATGATTTGCATTGGTATTTGTTTTAAGTTTTTTTTTAAATAAATAATAGGCTTGCGCTCGACCGCAACTCGCCTGATGTTAAGCCATGATGCGGTCAACGGTGGAGCACGCTTGCCTAGAAACCGATTCACTCGTGATTTGAAGACACCCAGATTGTAACTATCGGGGAACACCCATTCCGGAAGCGCATTCCACAGACTAGCAGTTCGCACAATAAAAGTGGAATCAAAGCGCTCTGTTCGGGTTTTCGGATTACCAACCATAACGCGGTGTCGATTTTTTGTTGATAATGTAAGATAATGCCGTAAAGCTTCTTGTGTGGCAAATATTACACTAAAGGGTTCTCTACACACTGAACCTGCCGACTCGTCGGCATCGTTGTAAGTTGGGAAACATTGTCGCAGGGATGAGATGAACAACTTTGTCTCGGCAAAAAACGACAAATCATCTAAGAGCACTCATATGTCCGCGCGGGTGCAAATCTCTGTCATGATTCTTTTTTTATTATTATTATAAATAGGCTTTGCGCGTGGCTGCCAACTCGCCTGATGTTAAGCGCTGATGCGGCCTACGATGGAGCACGCTTGCCTAAAAGAAACCTATTCACTCTCGACTTGAAGACACCCAGATTGTAACTATCTGGGAACACCCGCTCAGGCAACGAATTCCACAGACTAGCAGTTCGCACAATAAATGTGGAATCAAAGCGCTTCGTAAGGGTTCTCGGAATATCAAGCACAAAACGATGTCGATTTTTCGTACCCACTCTGGCAGTCCGATAGAAAAAATGGGCAGGAGGGAATCAAATCATGCAGATCTGTAGCACACTCCGAAATGTATTCGAGAAAAAACCGATAGACTAGCAACCTTGCACCGATGTTCAAGACTAAGAAGCTTACCGATACAAACCGGCTACAGTGTGTAGAACCTTAAATCTAAAGGGTTAGGTTAGAACATGACCAAAAAAACAAGGTCTAGCGTTCTGGGAGTTGACACTCAACTACTCCACTGTTCAGTTGTCACTTCTCCCCAAACTATAAAATTTGAGACCTACATGGCATCGATGACGTCAGTGCGTGTCACCAACGTGAAATTTTTGTCTCTGAACGCTATACTTGCAGAACCAACATTTTATCCACTGTTTCTTGTTTGTTTCAGAAGTCATAAGCCCTCGTAACTTATACAATACATGAATAATTCGACTCCACACACGTGCAGGTAAATTTTATATATTTTAGGCAATATTGTATGTACCTTTCGCTTGATTCAATTGTAACAGAGATCTTCCTCGAATATTGTGCACATTTAGCGAAGGATCCGCACTTCTATTTATATCAAGCTCAAGTGTTATTTTAAGGTTAGAATAATATTTCTATTGTTTGTTTTAGTGAGCGGATAAATGGTCACATAGATGAATATTTTAGATTAAGCTTTCCAAGATTCCTGTTCCACCTTGGGTTTCAAGTGATAATTTTAGTGATTAGTCCAGTTATGTTGTAGGTAACAAACACTGCGTCGACACAGACCTTTCACACTATTTATTTCATTCTGATCTGTATGAATCTGTTTAACATGTAAGTTATTGTGGACTTATGAAAATCTTTATTTTAATTTACCAAAAATGAAATAAATCGATACAATTAAGTGAACAAATTGTCTTTCATTTTTGTCTAGAAAACGGATAGAAAGTTTCTTTATATGGGTGGAGAAAGTGCAGCCATTGCACTATCCGATTTAGCGTAATGCCTAAAATATCAAGGATTTTTCGAGGCGCGGTACGGCACGGCAAAATATTTTTTCGTTGACAAATGTTTTTAACCTTATTAAGCACTGACATTCCCTTATATCAACACGAATATGCCGAAACGTCTCACGTAATGCCACAGCACGTCGCGGCATTCCCAGGGATGCTTAGGCACGTCACGACATTCCATGGAATGCCGTGCCATCACGTGAGACGTATAGGTAACTTCATGTCGTTAAAGAAATGTAAGTGCTAACGGTGCGTTCGGATAGCCCCTTGGTGGCATAAATAACTGTTACAAACGCCAATAATGATCACATGTAGCTTTCGTTTTGGGAATGTGTGTGCAAAAGTGGCTATTAACTGTTTTCGCTCACCGTTCGGATAGGTCGAAAACAGCTAAAAATGCCATCGTAATCTGCCACTTTTGACCCACCTCGCGACATGGGATCATTGTGATCGTTTTTTGACATTAAGATTTTGACGTTTGTTTTTCGCGGTGTTTTGTTTGACGTCACCGCTGGTGACTAGCGTTTAGGGTAGGGATCAAAAGTGGCAAAAATTGCAAAATTCTCTAACCGAACGCCTTATATCAACGCCAATTTCGACAATGCTAAAAATGCCATCATAGCCTATCCGAACGCACCGTAAGTAATTGAAACAAGGTTGTCTCTCGCATTCGTCACGTGGGATGCCACAGCATCCATCGGCATGCTGAAGCGTGCCGTTCCGTGCATCGCCCTCAGTGAGCGTCGGCCCTTAGTGTCGTAATTAAGTCGTGCGATTTTCTTATGAATCAGTCTCTAACCATCATTATAATAGTGCTAACAGACGCTCGAACGCGGCTGACCTCAACCGACGTCTGACCAATAGGAGAGAAAGAGAAGGAAATATGAAATTCTCACTCTCTCCCGTTGGTTGGACGTTGGTTCGTCAGCCGCGTTCGAGCGTCTGTTAGCAGTATAAGAATCTAAACTTAGCTCAGTGTACTAAATAGGATAGTGTGATACCCCTTAATTCCTTAGAAATAATACTACAATGTAAGAAATTGATTTTTATTCCAAAATCACATGATTTCAAGATTAAAATTATATAATAACTTAAGATTCTTACATCTAGCAAATAAATAGTTAATATCACCAGGTATACGAGTCATCTTCTGTGTTGTACTTGACACTGTCCAGTTGTTTGGTCACGCTCGGGTCAGCAGAACAGAAGTACTGAAGCATGTCCTCACTGATGCCACAGTCTGACAAGTTCTCCTTGTTGAATGCTTTGGCAAAGTGGTTTGGTTCGTTTTCTTTAGAAATTTCACCTGAAACAGCAGATTTTTTAAAATTACTTTATTAGATTTTCATGAAAGTTTTCTGGCGTGGCACTGGCTGGTTGAAAATAACTACATTGCCTACTCAATGCATGCAAAAGCATGAGGTTCTCTGAAGAATAGCCAGATGTCTATGGGAACACTATGGATGCAGGTTTAGGAATGCAGACTAGCATAAATAATTAATAATTATCATATTGCTTATGGTATGGACATTACAGTATTAATGTGAAAGTAACAGTAACCTACGAGCCCTGGCAAAAAAATACTGAAAACACAATTTTTGATGTTAAACGAACTATCCTAATACAGTATAGTAGTTTCGGAGCCTATTCAATGCAAACAAACAATCAAATCTTTCCTCTTTATAATATTATAATCTTTCCGTGAAAAGTTATCTATCTGATGGTCAAAAGCGCATCGAAATCAGTTGCGTGGTTTAGGAGGATTTAGCGGATATACAGACAGACAGACGAGGAAAGCGATTTTATTTTATACTAGCGGTCCGCCCCAGCTTCGCACGGGTATAGAGTAAAAGTAAAAGTAAATTTTATTGCATAAACTGTGTACAATGATGATGGAACAAATGTTTAGAGTTTCAACAGTCTGTCCTAGCGGACGTGCAATTATTTTTGTATATTGATACATACATTAGCAGTAGGTAATATAATTTAACCTACATTCATCTATTTAACCATATTTACACAAAAAATTAGAAAATTAGAAAAACAGATTATAGCCTATGTCACCCGGGGATAGTGTAGCTTCCCGTCAGTGAAAGAATTTTTCAAATCGGTTCAGTAGTTTCGGAGCCTATTCAATGCAAACAAACATCTTTATAATATTAGTATAGACTACGTAGACATACGTCTTTTTTATACACTTGGATGCTAGAAAAACTTACCTTGCGCAATATTAGGTGCAGCCCAGGAGAAGGCCAGAGTGGGTTGATGATGCGCGAAGGTGGCACTGAACTGCGCAGCCGAGCTCGTCTTCAGCACCTTGAACAGCGTGTGGACGGCTGTGGGCAGGATCGGACCGCGCAGCTCTAGCGAGTGGTACTTTTTGCTGTCAGAGTGTATTGTGGTCTCTCTGACCTGAGAAAAGGAAATAGTTCTTCGGTAAAATTTTCACATTTGTGTTGAAGTAAGCTGCTTCGGCATATCTTTAGTGTCCTAAAAACATGTCCATCAGGATTATAAATAAATATTCGGGACATTTTTGCACACACTGTCATCTGACCCCAAACTAAGCAAAGCTTGTGATATGACTGCCAGAGACTGATATACATAATTATATAGTTTTAAATACATACTTAAATAGATATTAACAATCAGATATAGAACAAATGCAAATGTTCATCACATAAATGTTAGTCCTAGGTGGGAATCGAACCCACGCCCCCAAGCTCAGAAGGTAGGTTCACCACCATCTGGACCAACGGGCTATCTGATTGTGGTGCATCATCATGATGTCATCCTAGTCCTAGCTATACAGGGTTACGCGGAAAGGGTGTAAGCCGAAAGGGATCCATAGTACCCAACATTATGAACAACTTTTACTATGGAACCAACCCTGAAATCGCGAAAAATATCAACTGCTCCATACATTTTGTCGAATAGTTTTATTTGGAAAAACTGAATCGGTTTCTTCTAGGCAAGCGTGCTCCATCGTAGACCGCATCATCACTTAACATCAGGCTAAATGGTGGTCAAACGCAAGCCTATTACATAATAAAAAAGAGGTTGTCTGTAAAGTCGGTTTACGGACGATAATTTTACGTGATAACGCTTAGGCCAATCGTGCCTCTATCTATTTATTTATTTAGTTTATTGGCACATAAAACAAAATATGGTCAAAACAATCTAAACTTAGAGTAGACTACAAATTTTAAACTAAACCATATTCCTAAATATGTATACACAACATGTTTCTTTTTAATGCAGTAATTGGTAAAGTATTACAAACTAATTTAGATACAAAAATATTAAATAAACTTAACTACTTTTATTATGGACCTTAAAAACAATATTTCGTACATCTTTTTTAAATTTCAATAGTTTTTTAAATTCTATCGCTTGTTTCGCGCTCTCGCTTGCACGCGCGGTTCAGGCGGAACGTGACTGTGACAATTTTTCGTGCGTGCAGCCGGCGTTCATCGATTTATAAGACGTTATCACGGCAGACACTCTTGCCAAGGGGGGTGCTAGGAAACAGGTAAGCGACGACACATTAGGCCTCTGCAAACCATCAGCGATGGGATTGCGAGAGCTACTGCGTCGTCACACAGAAAAAGAACAACAGAATCTGTGGGACAAGAAAGATGACTGTAAGCATGCTAATCCCAATTCTTGACAATAAGATCACCAACAACTTATTGAAGTTGCAACGACAGGACCTTCGCCTGATTGTAGGCCTTATAACCGGTCATTGCAACTTGAATAGTCACTTGTATAATTTAAGAGCCACAGACATTCCACTATGTCGTGGCTGCATGAAAGAAAACGAAACTGTAGAGCATGTGCTGTGGCATTGTGAAGCCACAGAAGAAACTAGAATCGCTGCCGGGTTGCATGAGGTAGCATTGCCTTCTTCATCCGCGTCGCCACAACAGCTAGACTGCTTTTCATCATCATCATTTACACTAAAGCCACCGGAGCAAGCAACTGTGCCAGCGCCCCAGAGCCTCACTCCGATATTTCAAGGAGTTGTGTTGGCTCGGGTAGGTGCTGGTAGGGGGAAATGCACAATACACGCCAAGCGGGACGTCAGTGCAGTCGCCCCCATCTCGAATAAGAATAAGAAGACGTTATCACGTCAAAAAAACATGTTTTGTGGTTTTACTTACCTTTAAAGACTGCAGCGTTCCGCCATGGAACGCAGTAGGCGCGAGTAGCGTGGGTGGCACCCCCGCGAACGGCCCGGTGGGGCTGATGATGGACTTGCAGTTGAGCAGGAAGTTGAATAGCGCCTGTGCGTCTGCGCCGCGAACGAATACTAGCGACTCGGCCGCACTGTCCACGTTGCTCTCTGCGCTGTGTGCGATACGAGCCTGAGAATTAATGTTTACAAAGGTTAGAAGCTTTATTTACCACTCCGTTCACAAATATTAGATATTTTATGTAAACAAAGAAATATCACGAAAAGTCACTGCCAGTTGCTCAAAACATTTTTCACTTATGAAAAATATTTTACTCTCTATTTTCCTCGGTTTGGTTCTAATGGGGGATATTCTGATAGTTAAAAAAAAGAAAAAAAAAATGATTAAAAGATTGTAACAGATAGCGTTATTATAGAGGCGTTGACTATTATGATAGAGTAAATAGAGAGCAAATCAAACTTTGGCCAGAAATGTTTAGAACCCCTACTGTCCTACCAGTATTATAAAATATTTTCTATCAAAAATTGCTTTTTTATCATAACTTTGTATAAAACAGATATTACGTTAAAATAAATAGTACAAAACGATTATTATTTTATAATTGTTCATATTACGACTAGAAAAACAATAAAATACTTTTTTGGTCAAATATGTATTGTAAACTACCATTATGAAAGATATTTTTTGCACTTGTAACCGCTTTGTTTACATAAAATATTTAAAATTAATAAACGGAGTATGCATCTACTACTACTGATACTTATTTTCACATTCTCACACAATCTAATTCACATCACTTTCACCAAGGAAGATAGACTAAGAAGAAAGACAATAGCGGAAATTAGAGCGTAGCTCGGAAATTTGCCTAAAAACGGTGTAAACTTAGATGGCGCCGTAATTTGAGCGTGCTATAGGTTGTCTCGAACTTCCGTAAGCGCTGCAGTCAGATAGAGTACGAAAGGGTTCTACAAATTGCCGTAGCGCTAGTATCGCAGTCAAGTTTCGGAACATTTCAATAGAATAAAGAAAAGCGCCATCTACTGGTATGAGTTGCGCTACTCACTCTCTTGGTAACTAACGTACAAGTAGGTGTTCAAACAGTAAGTAGCCACTCGCGCTGTGACACAACTTACGTGCGAGTATGTACTCGCGCGAATGTTCGAACAAGACGGACGATGCGCAGTGGGCGTCGCGCGAGCAGGGCGGGTATACGAAGCCTCACTTGGCGCCAAGGACCAGTGCGGAGTCCTACTAAGCACTTTCACTAAGCACACCGTTGCAGACGATGCAAGTAGGCACTTGTTACTTGTACTACGCATCGTCTGCAACCGCCTTTATGGAATGCGAAAGTGGCGACGTATCGTCCGTTGTCTCACCTGCGCAGTATTTATTTTCTTTATAAAATCAGTCTCCAATCCAAGCTGCGAGAGGAACTGGTCCGCATCCTCTTCATCTTCGTCCTTCTCGGGCTCTGTCTTGGTGTCATCCATGGTATCATAGCACGAGTCAAACGAAGAGTTCTTGGGCTGCTCGTCCGATGTGTTCAGTCTTTTCTTATTCTCTGGACGGAGGGGCATTGTGAATTCTACGTCTGAGGAGAGAGACGTTTGATTAGTGGGGTGGCCGAGTTCTGGACAAGCCCGTAGCCAGGAATTATTTAGCTATTGTGACGATGCAGATTTCAGGCAATCGTTCCAAAAATCAAAAAAATATATAAAACTCTAAAATCTACCTTATCGGCGGAAGGTTACTGCGACGAGGTTCTAATTTGAAACTAGAATTAACCGGTCGATATGCATATGAGTACTTCATCCCCCCGCGCCAGAGGAAATACACGCGGTTGGGTTTCGCCACCATATACCTAAGGCAATTTTGACGGAGTGTCGTATATAGGTAGCTATCCTTTTCTTTTGTATTTAGTGCCGCGGCAATTCACTCGTCGCGAGGGAAGGGCTGCATATGCATATCGGCCGATTAATTCTAGTTTCAAGTTAGAACCTCGTCGCAGTAACCTTCCGCCGATATTTTCCTTTAATATAAGGCAGATTTTTGTATATTTTTTTTATTTTTGGAACGATTGCTTGTAATCTGTATCGTTACTCTATATACATAGTACCAATAGAACACTACCTTTCCGTTGCGTTTGCGGTGATAATTTCTTAATTTTTTATTTTGACTTATACCTTTTGGACTCTACAGCTTGACCGGACTAGTTAGCGAACGCAGAGTGAGTTCGGCATAACTTGGTGGTTTCAGTTTTGGGCGACTTGCACGAGGGCACCTCGAAGGTACGAACGGCTTGGGCCGTTGCCGGGAGTGGGGATCAGACTTGCCCAGGCACCCCAGAGGGGGTGTGCCCTGAAGCCCTAGCGGTTTGTTGAACTGATTGATTATTTGGAGAGAATCTAACCGATCTTCTAACAGATCCTTGGGGTCTACGATCCCGCCGGCCTGATCGCTGTGTGTGTGTGTGTGCGCCATACAATATTTAAGTAATTATCTACATATAGAACGGTGATTTGGCTAAGACATTTCGGGAGGGGGGGGGGGGGGCGGTGTTTGTACCCCCCTGCCTACGGCCTTGGTTGTTCATTAATCTCGAAAAATATTATAGGCAATATACATTATGGAGTCCGTAAAAAAAGATGTTATAAAGAGGCCGCCACGGTCAGCTGCTAGTTATGAATAGGTAAAATGACCATATTGTCAGGTGTTCAGGGAGATATCGCGTGTGGGCGAGAGCTTGCGCGGTCACCTTCATCGGAAGTGCAGTACTCACCTTCCTGCCGCAACGTCTGCCGGAAGCCTCTCGTAGTAGGCGCGATGAGAGCGCAGGGCTCCGACACTCCGCAGAGTCCGGCCGCACGAAACAAACACGTGAACGTGTTCGCGCATACGTAGAAATATGGACAGTGGAGCGCTCGCAGCAACTGGTAACATAAAGAATATTTTTAGGGTTCCGTACATCAAGAGGAAAACACGGAATCCTTATTAGCAGGGTTTTTCAACGTGTGGGTCGGCGACCCCCTAGGGGTCGTGAAGCCTCTCTAAGGGGTCGCGAAGCCTCAGTAAAAGAAGAAAAAAAAAAACAATGTTTAAAACATGATGTTTTGACTATGTATCGCTTATCCTGCATTGAATAGTAATTAAATGTCAGAGAGACTTATATTTTTGAGCTTTTCCACCTCGTGTTTGCCAAACATAATCTCTGCTGCATCTAAAGCCACTGGTATTTGATATTTCTAATGTAATAAAATACATATTATAAACAGTGGAGGGTAGGGGGTCGCGAAAATGTTTTTCATATTAAGAATAAGATATATTTATTGCCAAAAAACAAAAACAATGGACATATACTATAAGAAAAATAAGGAGAAACAGTGTTTGGCAATAGGGATAAGCTCAGCGCTGTACTGAGAACGCAGGTCTGGTTTTCGGCATACCCCTTTGCTCGGAAAAAAGATGGTAGGTGAGCATTAGGCGACGGCGGGTAATACAAAATCAACTAATAATATCTGTCGTTAATTGCAATGCACTATAATTAATATTTTCATTATTAAATATTATAGCACTAAGGGGGTTGCGTCATTAAAAAAGTTTAAAAACACTGCCTTATACGATCACTTTCTTGTTTGATCTTTTTCCTCAATAACGCGTAAAGGTATCAAGTTGAAATGTATATCAAATACTCAAGTCTACGGTTTCTTTCAAGTGTGAAAAAAACAAACTTGTACATCAACACGATCAAAAGATATGGCCATTTATGTCGCATAGTTTGCGATTTCACAATGGAATCAAAACCTATAAGGTACTTCCCGTAGAGCTAGACTCATGAAATTTGGCAAGAGGCAAGGTCAAAAGAAAAAATCCGAAAGTTGTTAATTTGAAGATATATCATGTTAAAAAAAATGCAATTACAAACTTACGTTTGTAGTTGGTATGTATCAAAATACCCTTATTGTCAACTACAAAGTTAAGTTTGTCTTTCAATATTTCAACTGTGTTTATTTGGTCTCGCGCTCTGAGGCTTCTGTCCAGCGGAACCCTCAGAGTGCGAATCCTACTCGTACTTGTCCGGTTTTTTAATGTTCTATACTTGGCAACAGAATACATTTAAGTACAAGTACAGAAGATTCACTCCGCAAAATCATTTAAATTAGTGGCGACTGTTGCTACTATGCAATAAACAGCAATAGGCATGATTACTAATATGTTTTTTATTACCTTATAAAAAAGCTGATCATAAACAGACCATCAACGAAAACAAAATTAAAATTAGTTCAAAAATAAATAAGTTATAAGTATTTTAATTTCATGCTAGACAGAGAGCGCGCTATACTGAGTTATGACGTCACGCCTCAGGCGCGCTATACTGTTATACTAACACACGCTTTGCGAGAAAGTGACAGACTATCCCCTCTCTATCCCCACCTAAAACTTTAAACGCTCATATCTTGTACATTTATCAGTCGATTTAATTTATTATTTCAGTATGTGTAATGTATTTAGTTATTCACCACACTGGCTCAGTGCGGGTTGGTGGATTCACATACGCCATTGAATTCCTTCTCCGTACGTATGAAGGTTTCCTCACGATGTTTTCCTTCACCGAAAAGCCAGTGGTATAAAAATCCGTACATAAGCTCCAAAGAGGTCATTGGTACGGGCCCGGGGTTCGAACCCGCGACCTCACGCTTTCAACTCTTGCGGTCTCCCAAATGGGCTACCACGGCTCTTATACTAGACTAGTCGTCATATACCAGCTTTATTTTTAAGAGAATTTTATTGTACTCCTTTGCTATGTTAATTTGTTAATATACCTGAAACAAAGATCTAAAACTCTCCGTCCACTCCTTATGAAGCGCCCTCTTCACATCCTCGTTAGTTGCCATGAAGCTGGTAGCGGCCACCTTGCCTGAAGACCGCGGGTATAAGTCGAGCCAGGGCAGGTGCGGGTGTTGCCAGTACAAGCATGTCTGGTGGAATAGTGCCCGGGGAGATGTGTCTAGAGTTGGTGAGGTAGTGGTGTCGAGGCAGCGGACAAATCTGAAATGTGATACAATTTTCGATTTTATAAAAAAGGATGTGTCAATACGGTTGAATTTTTTAAAGGTTTGCTGCCTCAGAACTCTGTTATTTATAAAACGGTATAGATTTTTTTCAGCAAAAGAGAAAAGGTGAAGAAGGCTTTAGTACACAGACCTACATCCAAGTAGACGTCACAAGTCGACCTACATCCAAGTAGACGTCACAAGTCGACCTACCTTGTCATGTCATGTCATAATTCCAATACAATCATGACAAATAGTCGTAATTGAGTTCGGCTAAAATCAGACTGCTCAATCGGTGCAGCGATAACACGACGTGTCAGTTTGAAACGAAAATGGGTAATTGTGCAATACTGAGTTGTAACACATCATCAGCCATCAAATGTCCACTGCTGAACAAGGCCTCCCTCTTAGAGAGGGCTGTTGCCATAATCCCCACGTTTGGCAGGTGTACACCGTGTACTAACAGGATGCTGCTTCCCATCCTCCGGTGGTTCTGGTAGCAGTTTTAGGACATACCCGGTCATACGGAGTTGTAAGAATACCACAAATAGAGTTGGCCGACAGAATAAAGACATTTCTTTTCACAGGTAAGTACGAAAATTTTTACACACTTAGTTTCTGTTTGAAAACTAAGTGTGTAAAAATATATGTCTGTACTGTGTGTAATATACGCTGCAGATATATGTCTGTGGCTTAGTAAGCGACCCAAAGCCATGCTCAATTATTTTAAGGAGCTTGGCTGGTTTGTGTAGGCTGGCAGCATCGAGATACAATTCAGTCACAATCTCTCAGTGAAAACAGTCAAAAAACGTCTGAGCGTCATTGTACATACATTGTATTAATTATAAATACTTCACAATGCCACATTTACTCCAATTTAGACGTTATGTCGCTTGCATATAGTTCAACGCTAGTTGTCCACTATGTCATCGTAGGTCTGACTGGTTACAACGCAGACTTTGGTTAGTTAACCAAAGTCTGCGCAATTCGTAACGTGCGCGGGGTTTTGGTTCGTTTTTTGGCACGATTGTGACTCTATATATATTGTATCTCGATGCTTAATTGCCAAGACAAATATAAAACAAGTAAATCATGACCTATTTTATTTTTATTTTATATCAGTAATTTAAAGAAATCCACTCTCAATCTTGCGCTTCTAGAGTTTTACGAAAAATCTCGATGGCTGGCAGTCAAATGCACAATACACCCCAAGCGGGATGTCAGTGCAGGTCTATCACCCCCACTTTGAATTAGAATTAGAAAGGTGGTTCATGTGGATGTATCTTGTACCATACTTACCCGGTGATTCCTGATGCTTCTTCACTGGCCTTCAACTTCAACGTCCAGGCGAATGGCTTGGGCGACATTAACCGAACTTTAGTTTTTAACGCCCAGTCAATGGGTATGTGTTTGTAGCTTTTTTCTTTTACATGCTGAAACATAATTAATGGTAAGTATGTAAATACAACACTGTAAATATAACAGCTTATCCACATTCATAAGAAGTACTCTTCTAGAAAAAAAAAAAGACAACCAAGTGCGAGTCGGGCTCGCAGACTGAGGGTTCCATACCACCACAAAATACAATAATTATCAAAACGCCTTCCAAAATAGCCCAAGGAATTGCTACGCCGGCGCCGTCACATCTATACTAATATTATAAAGAGGAAAGATTTGTATGTAAGTATGTTTGTATAGAATTGGCTCAAAAAGTACTGGACCGATTTAAAAAATTCTTTCACCATTTGAATGCTACATTATCACTGATTAATATAGGCTATTTTAATAGGCTATATAACTATACCCGTGCGGAGCCGGGGCGGACCGCTAGTAGTTAATATTTTGCAAGTGACGCTCGGTATAACTTGGTAATGAACAGAAATTTGTCGCCGACTCGCACTTGGGCATTTTTTATTATTTGTTGTTATACTTTAGAGTTTTAGAGTGTGTACTATAATCATGCCAAGTTTGACGCTTGTACGTATACAAAAATACGTTTGTTGTATGGGGACCACCCTCTAGTTTTATTTTTTTTATTATATCTTTGTTAATCCGCCGTAACATAACATATTCTGTGAAAATTTCAAGTAACTATCTATTACGGTTCGAAAGATACAGCTGTTAATAGGTAGGACAGACAGACAGACGGACGAACGGACGGACAGACAGACAGACATTGTAGGTTTAGTAATATGGTACCGTTTTTACTCTTTGCGTACGAAACCCTAAAACAGAACTTAAATGAGGCCCTAATGGGTCTGCTAGTTGGTTTAGGCAGGCAAGGCAAGTCCGTCAGTACGGTGTGAACATGCCGGACATATTTTTAATTCAACTTGCTAATGAGGATCAAACAAATACAAGCCACAGTTTATTGAGTCCAAATGTTTAGAGAGTTTATTCATGACTGATATTTTCTAGTATGACTAACTCTAAACTAACACACGGGCCAAGGAAGCTGCATGCGAAATGTAAAGAACATCACTGCGTTAGCAATCCAAGACCCCACAAACGTTTAAGACAATCGGTATCAATAAATGTATTTTTTTTTTTATATTACCACCGACCTATATACAAGTAGACGCCACAAGTCGCCCTAACTTGGATGTCTTATTTCCAATACAATTATGGCAAATAGTCATAATTGAGTTCGGCTAAAATCAGTATGTTTAATCGATGCAGCAACAACACGTGTCAGTTTGAAATGAAAATGGGTAATTGTGCAATACTGAGTTGTAAGAATACCACAAATAGAGTTGGCTGACTGAGTAAAGACATTTCTTTTCACAGGTAAGTACAAAAAATTTGACACACTTAGTTTTCACACAGTTTGAAACTTGTGAAGTCTACTTAGATATAGGTCTGTGATTATTACAATGGATAATTCTTGGTTTAGTTTCAACCTCTTTCGGATGTACAGTCTTAAAAGAACTCTAATAAACTTGTAACTTTAAAAATAAACTTTCACTTTATATTTGTTACTAGCGGTCCGCCCTGGCTCCGCACGGGTATACAGTCAAAACCGTTTATAGCGACATCGTTTAGAACAACATACCGGTTAAAGTGACCAAAATCAAAGGTCCTGGCTGAATGTTATATGACCGCCTTATCGGTTGTTACAACTATCGGTTTTTACGACTCAATATGAGTAGTCCCTTCGATGTCGTTATAACAGATTTTGACTGTAGTTGTATAGCCTATTAAAATAGCTTATATTAATCAGTGATAATGTAGCATTCAAATGGTGAAAGAATTTTAAAATCGGTCCAGTACTTTTTGAGCCAATTCGTTACAAACATACATACAAATCTTTCCTCTTTATAATATTGTATAGATAGATGTTATTATAATCTTTTTTGCTATACTTACTGGTTCTACAGAATGCTCAGCAGTAAATTTCTGTAAGAGGTTGGAGAAGGTTGACAGCTTCTCCGAATCAACATGCTGTGGTGGCTTCACCACCACTTTAGACGGTAACTTGAGTAGAGCAAACAGAGTCTTATCATTGGACTCGTCTAGCTGAGAGTCATCCTCTACTCTGGACTTCTTGCTGGCTTGTAAATTATTCCTGTCATAATAAGCTTATTACAATAGCTGCACCCTGCAATTTTTCATGATTTGCCAAGTTCTATGCATTTTTGCAGGTCAAAAATTTCTAATCTAAAGGTCATCTCATCAACGATACGAGTCTTACCTAAATTTCATAGATATTGGTCTCAATAATCAGACTTCAATAGACAAAAATGGGACGTCAGTGCGACTTATCGCCCCCATATCGAATAAGAATAAAAACAATCAGATGTGACCTGGTAATATACTAACTAATTACAGTCAAAACCGTTTATAGCGACATCGTTTAGAACAACATACCGGTTAAAGTGACCAAAATCAAAGGTCCTGGCTGAATGTTATATGACCGCCTTATCGGTTGTTACAACTATCGGTTTTTACGACTCACTATGAGTAGTCCCTTTGATGTCGTTATAACAGATTTTGACTGTAGTATTGTAGTTTGTAGTGCTTCCTCAAAACCTTTGACCAAAATTTTATGAATGGACGGGCCAAAACCATTGAACTTGCTCAGTAAAATGACTCAAAACTTTCGGATATAATATACTCCAACACCTAATTATAACCATCTACAGTACATTTGTTACAAAAAGTAGATAGCGGTTTTTGTTGTGTATTTACACTTCGGGAAAGCACACGAAGGCATAATTTTGTCAGATGTTTCATTATCATGTAACAAGTCTTGTGTCGCACTTCCTACGGCAGGAGACAGACTGAAACGAAGTGAGCGCCGGCGCTCATTTTGTAATCTTCACAAATGCGCTCCTTCTGGGCCCGTCTATTCATTTTATTTTTGTTGAAGCTCAAAACATGTCTAACTTACTTTGAAAAAGGATTTTTTCTCTTATCACTGTTCAAGAGCCTAGAGAAATCTAAATCTACTGTCTTTTGGCTACTGGTCTCCTCACTGGTAGAACTTAACGGTTGTTTCATCCGCTCCTGTAAATTTATTGGTCACATTAGGAAATAAGTCAGAGGTATGTGGAGACAGGTAAAACATAGGGTAAACAGACTCGTCGTTCTATAGTGGTTCTGTCAGTCCTATGAGATTTAGGTTTATATTTTAGTGCTTCAGTTAGTCTTTTTATTCAGCGTAGAGATGATATTGATACATAATAATAAGAGGTTGTTAAAAATTCACCTGCAATGCTTTCTTTCGTTTCTTCAACTTGTGCAGTTGCATCACTTCGTTTGGCCTTTTCCATGGTGAGGCTGGCTCCATATTTATTGGACTTTAATAAAAGGCCAAGTTGTTTATATCTCACAACTGCATTCACTTGTTAATAATGGGAATAAAACGTATTTTGCTTTTCTTTAATTTGTTTACGTCCATGCCGTTAGGATTTTGCCGCCATGATTGGTGTTGCCATTGATTTTCTTGCCAAATGCCAATTGTTTTTTTTTTGTTTGGGTATTTGATCTAACTACAGAGGCCTTTTGACCATGTTTTTATTAACATAGTCAAACAAGTCATAGTCACGGTCAGAGTCAAGCAAAGTAAGTCACGGCCATATCAAACTCATGCTCCAGTAAGTGGTGGAGGCTTTACGAGAGACTTCTATGGAGTTTTGGTAACAATACGAAAAGACACGTTTAGCCTCTTTTTTTCACTGGCCGCACTCGAGCACGTTCAATTTACGTTTAATAAATAATAATCCACCATTAATACACAATAACACTCGAAAATACACAAGTTTATGAAAATAATATAACGAGCCAACATGTTTTTTCACGTTGGCGCCAAAACTCCCAAATGCTTGAGAGACGAAGCGAAGTGAAGTAGCCCCTTTGATCCTTTGATAATATAAAAGTAGCCCCATGCCCATAGTGTTCCGTGCCCATGCCCCAGCAAGCACCTTAAGTTTTTTTTTGTTTCATGTTGTTTAAACAAAAATAATAAGACATTGACATAAGAAATTGAGTCTTGTGCGCGCGAAAAAGTTAAGCGTGGTTAGTGGCAGTCATAGCGTAAAATTGAAAATTTATAGGTAGCGAAGCAGTGTTAGTAGGTAGGTATTTAAACTTTTTGAAGTTTAGTATCTGAGTTTCATCATCGTCATAATTTCAGCAATTTAGGACGTCCACTGCTGGACATAGGCCTCCCCCATCCATCTCCAAAAGGGCCAGTTGGAAGCGGTCTGCATCTAGCGTTTCCCTGCGGTCTATTTAGGTCGTCTGTCCATCTTGTGGGTTGACCTGACCATCTTACCAGTCCATGGTCTCCATTCGATAGCCTATCGGCCCTATTCTGCCATCTGTTATTAAGTTTGCTGAATACAAATTGCGTCGAATTCAGAACCATATTTTTTTTATTCCTTTTAGAATATTATTTCTCGCAGGAAAGATTTTGGTACCTATAATGTTTTAGGGTTCCGTAAACTTTCATACCCATAGATACCAACAAACGGGGCCCAGCTATTCCTAATCCTATATAATTATTATGTATAGTATATTTATCTATGATATTATGTAGCGCCACGCCAACGCGCCGCCGCGCTTGGCGCCTTCTGTCCGTCGTGGACGTATCATTTGAATCATAATACGAAGCCGGTAAAATTTTTCACATACTAAGTAACTATGCGTTACTTTGGCGGATAGGTATCCCAAATTACCATATAATGAAGAAAAAAAAGGTAAAAATAATAATTAAGCAACCCTACTACCCTACCTAGAAACGTGCTTTTTCGACGTTTCTAGATTTTTTTAATTCGTTTTTGCACTATCGTAAAAATGGACACAAATGTCATAGGTACCTACCTACTTGTTGTGAATAAGGTGCAGGCTACAAAGTAAAACAAAAAATCGTGCTGAGTCGATTTCGCGCGAAGGACCAGTAAATGAAAGAAAACACATAATTTTTGTAAATACATAATACATAAATAAAATTATAAGTAACAAAAAAATATTGTATGATACTTAGCACGGAACCTCCGTGCGCAAGTCCGACTCGCATTTGGTCTAGAAAAATTACCTAAGTGTTTATGCCTGTAAGTACCTAACCGTGACTGTAAAGCGTTCGAAATCCGGTTCTTCGCATTCATGTGAAGATCCTACTCTACTACGCTACGGCCCACTACGGCCTACACAGCTACACACACTGTTCAGTACCGAAGCGATCGCCGCCGAATGCTGAACTATAATCAGCGCAGCTGGTGTTGGCAGAATGGTTGAATCGTCACTGATAAAATAAGAAATAAAAAAATACAATTAATATTGAAAAGACCGGGAAAATCGTAGATGTCAATGATTTGTTTTTTTTTTTTTTAATTTCAAAGCTTTTTTTTGGCTTTTTTTAAAATGTTTTTATGTAGTTGCTAAAAGTTCAATATTTTAGTTTAGTTTTATATACGAAAACAATGTCTGTAAAATCAGTTGCTGGTGATGTGGTTGAGTTTTTGAAGGGTCGCATTTTTCTGGTAAGAAAGTTTTTTTAAAAATTATTTGGCATTAACTTTATTTAGGTATTTTAGTTACCTACCTTACAGATATTAATATCTAATAACACATACTTAGATAATTTATATTAGCTAAGTCGGTTTTTGACCACACGGGCACAGTTTGACCGAGATAAAGTTGCAGGCATGTTGCAAATTTCCAAGAACGCGATGATCTCAACCTTTCCGTCTCTACGTGTCTCTACCGAAATAAATTCTATCGTTATTTCATTGTCACGACATGTTGACTTGCTACTACTTGCTACTACATAAGCGGTCTTTGACGATGTGGGTAGGTATACCATGTCTAATCAAAGGCGGTTGTACCTACCTAGGTAGAAAAATATAATTTTATTATGATGATTCTACTGGGACTGTGAAAAAACGCAAATACTACCTATCACTATCTATTGGCGCTTGCAGAAGATGCGTAGTATAAGTAGCAAGTAGCTAAGTACAGCGCATCGCCTACATCGTTTTGCTTAGTGCAAATGGCAGTGGAAGTGCTACTAACCACTTTGTAATTCTGCCACTTGCACTAAGCAAAACGATGCAGACGATGCGCAGTACCTACTTAGCTACTTGCTACTTGTACTACGCATCGTTTGCAAGCGTCTTTAGCCTTTACTCAAATATCATATCTTTGCATTTTGCTAGGCCTAGTCAGCAAAACCTAGAAAAATATCTGCAAAAATATCTTAGTAAGTACCTAAAAAACGGCCAGACTGACGTAGGGACAGATGGACATGCAGACGAACATGGCGGAAAGACGGACAGACGGACGGATAATAGAACGAACTTATAAGGGTTCCTCATTGTAGTACCTAGTACGTACCTACCTTCTACGGAAACCTAAAAACAAGATCAAATGCATCATCACAAGAACCTAGCTAGGTACTTATTTATACCTTTTTAAAATAAAACCAGCAAGCTTTCCGAGGTCCTATGTAGGTACCTATTATGCTTTGGATCCAAACTTTTTTATATTTCTATACAACGATAATAATTGCTCATGATTACCTGAATCCAATATAGGTACGTACGTACTTCCAATATAGGTAGGTACATACCTGAGGGTACGTACCTACATAAACATTTCGGGTAATTTTTGCGTATATTGTGATATGAATTGTCTCCGCGTCTAAAGTTTGTTTTTGCGACGTAAGCGTCAAACTACTAGCAACTGCCTATAGCTAAGGATGCGTATGTAAACTGTGCTAGAACAAGTAATTCTCCTAATTGATTGATGGTTTGGTATAAAATAAAATTCCATTCAATACCTCTCATTGGCGGATCCAGGGGGGGGGGGGGGGGGCATGGGGGCCATGGCCACCCCCCAAAACACCCAGCAATTCCATACATTCGACTCAACTTTTCGATTTGATTTAGGTGCACTGTTACACAGTATACTCATAGGTACCCTATATTTTATCAGAAATTAATTCTTGTAGGACACCTGAACACCTCTCTACATCCCGGAAAAATAATCCTCTAAGACAGTCATTCTATATACTACGGGTTTTTCATAACCCGTCATGCACTTAAATATTATGATTTACATTGAAACAAATCAACATTGCGACAAATTTTCACTATCGCTCCGCTCGCGCATTATAGTTGCTTTATAATCACTGTGCTCCATAATTTTTAATAGATAGGTATAAATTAATAGGTTATGGCTAAGATAAGTACAACGGCTACTTTTTATCCCTGAAACATTATTAATTCCTATAGGATACCTTTCTACATTAAAGTAATATAATCATGTAAGATAGGTAAAAAAAAATCGCGCTTGCTTCGCTCGCGCATTATTCTATATACTACGGGTTTTTTCATAAACCGTCATGTACCTACTTGAATCTGATTTACATTGCAACAAATCAACATTGCGAAATATTTTCACAATCGTTCCGCTCGCTCGTTTTTGTTGCTTATAGTTATGGATAAAATAAGCACAGCGGCTACTGTTTGTCCCTGAAACATTATTAATTCTTGTAGGATACCTCTCTACATCCCGGAAAAAAAATCCTGTAAGACAGTAAAAAAAAATTCGCGCATCATTCTATATATTACGATTTTTTTATAACTCTTCATGTACTTGAATCTGATTTACATTGAAACAAATCAACATTGCTACAAATTTTCACTATCGCTCCGTTTGTGCGTTTTTGTTGCTTATAGTTATAGATAAGATAAGTACAACGGCTACTTTTTATCCCTGAAACACAATTAATTCCTGTAGGATACCTTTCTACATCCCTGAAAAATAATCCTGAAAGATAGGTAAAAAAAAGCTCCGAACCTTGTCAGAATGCTCCCCCCCCAATGAAATCCTGGATCCGTCCCTGATACCTCAGCGTTAGCGGCTATATTCTCTTTGTCAATACCTTTTATCGCACCTTATCAGTCAACAGTGGCTGAAAAATTTGGGCACAGCTAGTAACCTAGCTGCTGAACAATTTATGTTAGCCTGTCTATGAATGAATCATAATTATAGTACGAGAGCCCACGACCAAAACCATGTATCATAGAGCAATCCGTCTGATTTTCAGTTTTTCAAACTGTACTTGGTTGAAATAGTTGAAAATAGTTACGACACCAAAAACATATTTTTCAGAAGTCAGTAGTGTAGCGCGAACCCGGAAGGTTACTATAAAAAAATATTTAATGTGACAAAAAACAATTATTATTGCAATACGTCTGAAAATGTTCTTTACGAGTAAATTTTGGGTTAGTTAATGCGAAAAAAATAATTTTCAGAAGGAAATTTGAAAGCCCGTTTTGAAAATGTGAGATTTGGCCGATCGGTAACATAGCAATCTGTCTGAAAATTGTTGAATATGATAAAATGCAGTTGTCCAGATGTCGAAAAAAAAATATCAGAAAAAAATTGTGTAGCACCTTCTTTACCAGAAAACTTTTTGATGGGGCAGGAGCGGTATCGGTAAAATCTATGTTGACATTTTTGAAAATTCGGTCAGGTCAAATTTTCGAGTATTTTCGAGTTCAGAATAATCGAATCTATCAATTTGAAGCGTTGATTTGGCTGTATTGATATGAGACAAAAAATTCGGTCATGGGCTCTCGTACTAATAGCAAGGCGATCATGTCACCATAAGAGAACGACGCCGACGAGACGTTTTATCAAATTGAGTGATTCGTGATTTGTATAAAACATAGGTTGATAAATCATTAAAGCTAATATTTCTATCTCGCTTTCCGCGTCTGTCTGTGTGTATGTCTGTATGGCCGCTAACTCCTCCTAACCCACGCAACGGATTTTGATGCGGTTTTCACCATCAGTTAGATACATTTTCACAGAATGTTTATATATATATAACTAGCAACCCGCCCCGGCTTTGCACGTAAATTACACCCGTGCGAAGCCGGGCGGGCGGGTCGCTAGTACAATGATAAAACTCTAAAAAAACATACAAGGCAAATAAATATCAATTAGGGTTAATAAAAAGCCATGGAATAAATAATTATAGTCAGAATAAGTAGTACTTAGGTAGTTATATTTTGGAAAATGCATAAATGAAATACTTGCGTAGGTACATATACGCAACACAATATTCAGCCCTTTAGCGATTCGATCCTTGAGAGGTTACCCTCTCTCAAGCATGCTTGTCAAACCCCAGGAGCTCCGTGATTGATAGCTATCAACCCCCATTACCTGAACAAGATTACGCACTGAAAAGGAAAATCTTTCAATCGTGAAACGTTACCCTTCCGGTGGGAACACCAGCGCACAGTAACCAACGTGCGTTCAAGAAATAGGCTGCCTTTTTGATACAGCGGGTAGCGTAGCGACAGCAAAAGTAGAGCGGCAGCTGTATTTGTATGGACTCAAACCCTTTAGATGCGAATTCTAAATAATCGAATATTATCGAAATAAAAATTCAAAAAATTTAAATTAAATTAAATTAAAATTTATTTATTCAAGATATGTACCTTAATTATATTAAAACACTGTTTTAAACAAACAAAACAAATATATATTGTTTGTTTTTTGTTTGTTTTTGTTTGTTGTTGTTTTATATTGTTTGTTACTGGCTCTATAACTGCAAAACTGGTTGTTGGAAACCCCAAGTCTTGGTAATTAGTTCTTTCCATTTGTCTTTGTAATAATATGCTGAGGTATGGTGTAAATTCATTAATTGTTATTTTTGTAGATATGTATTTCTAACATTAATTTTCAAATTAATTACTTAACTTATTTATTATTTATTCATTATCGAAATCAAACATCACAATCAAATATTATCGTAATACGGTTCCAAACAAATGAGTTCGTATTGTATTGTCACACTCAACTGGTGCCTTACGGACAACAGCTAATTGCGGCACCTAATCCGCTCAGTTGGAAAATCACTCGACCTCAAACCGTATCTGGGCGCTATAAGGTTCACGTTCGCGTGATTTTCCAACTGAGCGGATTAGGTGCCGCAATTAGCTGTTGTCTGTAAGGCCCCTGCTCTCTCAACCGCCCCTTTGTCTAGAGCTATAACACATAGTTGACGGGAAACGATCTATGAAAATTTGAACGCATTTGGATCATCGTACCGCTGTCGCTCACCTGCCTGTTGCAGTCGACAACGCTGCCTTAACTATTCATCTGCATAAGACCATTGAGAACGCATCGGACCGGCAACGGAGCCTGTCATCTGATGCAAATAAGATCCCGCTGATAGCAGCATCGACACGCCGTCTAGTAATTAATGCGGGACCAGACTCAGCTGGTGCTGTCATCGACTCTATTCACTCGTTCAATGGCGGCTGGCACAACACCTGTCAAAGGCTGTGTGTATAGCCAACGCACGGCTCTGAATGGAGTCTGAAGTGCCTACCTAGGTGTAGGTGTACCTACTGTGGGACTGTGGGTACCAGGTCTTTATATTTTTCTCAGGCGTAGGTTGCATTTAATGGCTGCATGAATTTCTGTCACTCGTCAATTTGCGTAACTTATCGCCGAAATGTCGATAAGTTACGTCTTTTTCTGCCTAGTGTTTATTCCGGCTCAAGTCCGGATTTACTTCTCCTACTGTGATTCTTCCACTACGTACAGTTGTGCGTCTTTTATGGTAACTTTGTTGGCTACATTTCTCATGACGAAGTCAACCACTTTGAACGAAATGATAAAACAATTATTAAAACACAAAAAAATATTTAAAAAAAACCTGTATAATCATCATCATTATCATTTCAGCCGTAGGATGTCCACTGCCGGACATAGGCCTTCTCCATCGATCTCCAAAAGGGCTGGTTGGAAGCGGCCTGCATCTAGCGTTTCCCTGCGGTCTCTTTTAGGTCTTCTGTGCATCTTGTGAGTGGACGTCCTACGCTGCGCTTACCGGTCCGTGGTCTCCATTCGAGAACCTTTCGGCCACATCGGCCATCTGTTCTGCGTGATATGTGCTCTGCCACTGCCACTTCAACTTGCTGATCCGGTGGGCTATATCAATGACTTTCGTTCTTCTACGGATGTCCTCATTTCTGATTCAATCTCGTAGAGAAACTCTGAGCATAGCCCTCTCCATAGCTCGTTGTAGTGTGACTTTGAGCTTGCTTATGATAGGCTCATTGTGAGTGACCACGTTTCAATGCCGTATGTCATAACTGGTAACACACACTGGTCGAATAATATATATGTCCCGTCAGCGAAATAATAACTAAATTCGCTGGTCCCCGTATAATATCTGGGTGTAAATCTGCTGCCCCTAACCCTGCCGTTTCTAATCCTAAGACTAGTCTAGCCATGCAATCCGGCCCTCCTAGATAGGTACTAGGTAGGTATACGGGATGTAAGGGGAACACTCTCGAAGCCAAAAGAAGGTAATTGTACTCATCATTATGAACAACTTTTACTATGGGACCAGCCCTGAAATCGCGAAAAAAATATAACAGTTGTTCTATAGAAAACGGTCATTGACACGTCTCGACAAAATGTATGGAACACCTGATTTTTTTTCGCGATTTCATGGTTGGGTTCATACTAAAAGTGGTTCATAATGATGAGTAAAATTACCTTCTTTTGGTTTCAAGAGTGTTCCCCTTACACCCTGTATAGGTAGAGGTACAGCATACATTTCCGACGCACTGCATGCTGCGCTGTGTAATAGTATGATAGAATTTCACCCTCTTTCATAGTGTGTGGCTTGCTCAGTCATTCCTATGTGAAGGACACTTGAGATAATAAATCTGATGGACGAATGTTTCGTAAGCGAAAGCTATTTTTATGAGTTTGTTTAAATGCTGTAAAGTGAGTTTAATACTCTATGTCATGTGTTTGAATCACTGATGTTCATTTGCTGAAGATTTATAGCTGACTAGCTGCGGACCGTGGTTTCACCCGCGTAGTGATGAAAAATAGTGGTGATGATGATGAAAAGTGTCAAAGTGAAAAGTCTATGTCATTCTCTGGCTCTCGAACTATACCCATGCAAAAAATCAGGTCGATCCGTTGTTCCGTTGCAGTGTGAAAGAGGAACAAACATCCATACATCTATACATACAAATTTTCGCGTTTTTAATATTACTAGCTGAAACCCGCTACTTCGTACGCGTAGAGCTCGGCCTGCGGCCTCGCTACTACAACCTATTATAGCCTATGTGTTATTCTAATGTATAAGCTATATTATTAGAAACTTTAATTAAAATCCATTCGGTAGTTTTTGCGTGAAAGAGGAACAAACATCCATACATCCATACATACAAACTTTCGCGTTTATAATATTAGTAGGAAGTAGGATAGCCTGATGGAAGTTCAGTGGCAATAAATCTATTTACCTACTTGTAGAAAATACCTACTTGCGTAGAGAAATTATTTTTAGTGATTCTGACTGACTGATTCACACGTTCTGCAAATTAAATTAATAAAATGGGTTTATTTATTCATCTACCCACATTTTTGTTTCAGATGTCATGGATCTCATTAGTGATATACCTTTTTTATGATACATTTATTTACTACCAAAATGGACGACAATTTTACTATTTACGGAAAATTTTAGGGGTGAGCATATTTTTAAATTCATTTGGTTTGAAATCACATTTGCATTTTATTTTTTTACTCTTTGATCAATTGAGCGAAGGTTTGCACAGTACCACCAGTACGCTTAGTCCCAGATTTGATAGTTTTCGAAAACTTTTTTCGTTTACGTATTGTTCCATACATTTTAGTAAAGCGTCTCTATCGGAAACGTGGAGGAACTAAAATCGGTAGTAATCGGCGGTATAGATTGCTTCACTCTAATACAAAAAAAGTTTTCGAATACCTTTTAGCCCAGCAATGTATAGAACAATACGAAAACGAAAAAAGTTTTCGAATACTATCAAAACTTGTACTAAGGGAACTGTAAGCTAGCGTCAACCCTGGCTTTTGTAAAGCAACAGAGTTACAAGTTCAATTTAAACCCTAAACCTTTGAACTATTTACTGGTAGAGTGGACAGTGGTAGAATCTAGAGCCTACCCAGCATATACCTATCCAATGTTTGAGAGACCTATATACCAATCTACAGAACTAACAATGTGGGTAGATAGTAGATACTCTAGATACCTTACTAATGGAAGGAGTTAATATTTTTTATATATTCCAGCTAGGTTTATGTGCATCGCGAGCCACAGCCACCGTGTTGAACCTTTGCGGTGCGTTGATACTGCTGCCACAATGCAAGAAGCTAAATCAGATATTGTACAGGATGCTATCCCAGCTGTGGCCGAGACTGTTCTTTGTATGGCTGGAGACAGCCAAGAGCTTCCACATGACTGTCGCTACAACGCTTGTCTCGTTTGGTGGTGAGATTTTTCTTTCCACAGCGCATTCAACAGCAACCCAGTTGAAAGTGAGATAATTGAATGTGAGCCTTATGTCATGTACAGTAAAATTTAGTTGGCTTTTAGCCAAGGACTAGGCCCTCTCATTGTATCTCATAAAAACAATTCTGTATGGATTCAAACGGCGTAGCCCGCACGGCAACAGTTCAGTTTGGTAAATAAAGATAAAAAATTACATCCTCAGAATAACAATACTAAATTGTATAAAGAAAACTTTGTAAACCAAACAATGTTTATGTTATCCAAAATCTAGTTTAAACAGTAACGTGCTAATAATAGACCAGCCGGACTTTACCAGACGCTAGAAAAATCACATCAATTCACATGCATGATCATTGGCATCAATTTTCGGCATCCCATTATGTTTATTGTTTATTGTATTTTTAAATGACATGGCTCATTTAAAATTAAAAGGAGAACTGATCCAATACGCCGACGACACTACAGTTATTGTTTCCGGTAAAAACATGGATGAACTGAAACAGAATATAGCTCTAAATATGCAAATACTGCGCGATTGGTTTGATATGAATGGTCTAA
The DNA here is from genome assembly GCA_932305915.1 of Agriopis marginaria. NCBI lineage: Eukaryota > Metazoa > Arthropoda > Insecta > Lepidoptera > Geometridae > Agriopis > Agriopis marginaria. The sequence goes on from OW029919.1 coordinate 4,430,570, forward strand.
AATTGAACTCCAGCAAAACTAATGTTGTTGTCTTTAATCCAGTCTCTCCGAAACAACCAGTGATTGTAATTCCCACAATGCAGGCTGCAGATACTCTAAAGACTAAAAACAAAAAAAAAAAAAAACTACTCGGATTCGAGATTGATCCAGCTCTTACCTGGAAAGCTCATATAAATACCACCTGCAATAAAATGACCAAAGGAATTTATGCATTAATGCAATTACGACCAATGGCTACTGAATGCTATATATATGTTATATAGGTTTATTACGCTTACATCCACTCAATAATGTCCTATGGCATTATTCTGTGGGGTAATTCTACAGACAATGAGCGAATATTAAAAATGCAAAAACGCGCTATTAGGGTTTTAGTGAAAGCTAAGTATAGAGACTCGTGCAGAGATCTTTTTAAGAGTCTAGGCATACTAACCTCAATATCAGTATACATATACGAAATTGTAAAATATGTTCGAATTAATCTCCACATGTATCAAACTCGTGGTGATTATAAAAATTTAAATTTACGTAATAAAGACAATCTCTTGGCAGTAAAGCATAGGTTGCATAGATCTACCAAAAATCCGATAGTGATAGGCCAGCAACTTTACAATAAACTGCCAAATTGCATTAAATCTTCTACGACATATGATATGTTTTGTGCAAATGTCAAGCATCTATTACTGTCTAAAACTGTATATAAAATAGATGACTACATAAAACATGATTACCGCAACTATAAAATTAATAGTGACTAGTTACAATTATTATGACAATTGCATATTTTATATTTAATCATTATTGACGAAGCCCATATACAGCTAATCTACATTTTAATTTATTATGCCCCTGTACAGCAAAAAAATATATTATAAATTGTGATTCGATTTTATTATTTTTAATACACACACTGCATTTATATAAAAATTAAAATTGTGTAAACCGGAGGAGTCCATAAACGTAATCTGTATTATACTTAGATTATAATAATAGATTTACTCTTATGACAATAAAGAATATCTTATCTTATCTATCTTATAGAACATAATGATCTCCTGAGTGATAGACAATACGGGTTTCGCCGAAACCGATCCACAGGAGACCTTCTTGCGTATGCCACTCACATTTGGAGTGAAGCTTTGGAGAAGCACGGGGAGGCGCTTGCTGTCTCCCTTGATATATCCAAAGCTTTTGACCGTGTTTGGCATAACGGTTTGCTAAGCAAGCTTCCTTCTTATGGACTGCCGTCAGGCTTATGCACATGGATATCTGATTTCTTGAGGGAACGATCCATTCGAGTAGTTCTTGATGGCTGCTCGTCGGATTTATTGTCAATCAATGCAGGTGTACCTCAAGGATCTGTTCTTTCAGCAACTCTCTTTTTATTGCATATTAATGACCTGCTTAAACCCGGAACCTTTGGGTATGCAGATGACACTACAGTTGTTGAGAGATATGTGTCCAATGCTCGTGCCACCAGAGACGAAATTCAGTCCCAGAGAGAGGCAATGGTTGATCGTTTGAACCTGGCCTTGAAAGCGGTGTCCGATTGGGGCGACGCCAACCTAGTCAGGTTTAATGCAACCAAAACACAGGCGTGTTTATTTTCCGCTAAACAAAGTTCGTTACATGTGGCCCCGTCTTTCCGTGGGATCTCTTTACCGGTAAGTAACCACCTCGAGCTTTTGGGTGTTGACCTCTCGGTTAACCTCAACTTCGGCTCGTTTATTGAATCCAAAGCCAAAACAGCTGCCAAAAAACTTGGTATTTTGTCGAAGGTGCGGCGGTACTTTACATCAGGGCAGCTTCTTAATCTCTACCAAGCTCAGGTCCGATCATGTTTGGAGTACTGTTGTCACCTTTGGGATGGTTCGGCCAAGTATCAGCTTGAGGCTTTGGATTCAATAGAAAAACGGGCAGTAAAGCTCATTGATGACGAAGTGTTGGTTGGAAAGAAACTTCAAGAGTCTGAACCACCGGCGTAAAGTCGCAAGCTTGTCGGTATTCTATCGGATTTTCCACGGAGAGTGTGCAACGGAACTTCACGAACTTGTTCCCCCATCACCTTTTCATTACCGGACGTCCAGACGAACGGCAAGGCGTCACCCTTACTTGGTCGACATGCCATTTATTCGCACCAAGCGTTTTGACTCCTCTTTCTTAATTAGAACAGCAAAACAATGGAACTCCTTGCCCCTGTCTGTGTTTCCGCAGCATTACAATCTTGGAGTGTTTAAGTCTAGGGTTAATAGGTTACTACTGGGCAAACGTGCTCCATCTTCGACCGCATCATCGCTTTCCATCAGGCGAGATCGCGGTCAAACGTTAGCCTAGTCCGATGTAAAAAAAAAAAAAAAAAAAAAAAAAAAACTTATAAGATTCGTATTTATTTGCGTACTATTATATTGAATGACTAGGCGACCAAGTCTCTAGAGTCATGGTATTATGTCTTCTGGGGTATAAGCATAACGCTTACCCATATAAAGTAGCAGTGTGCTATCCAACGTCTCAAAACTCTGCGTAGCATCGCACCACTGACTTGACGTCACCCTGAGTTATGAAGCTGTTAGGTAAATCTCTTTGTCCTGTAATTTCACTGTAAGTATTTCACTCGGGGTCATTGATTTAAAATAAAATTAAATATCTTTGCCTCGAAAGAATATAAAATGAATGAGACTGCCCAAGACATGGATCAATGGCACAAGGGAGCGGAGGCCCATAACCAGCAGTGGGTTAGGATATAGACTGACGATTATGATGATGCTGAAAATAAAAAATTATTAAGCGTTTGTCAAAAATCCTCCGCAAAAATATGGCAAAAGTGCTTCAACATAATATCAGGTAAAAAGTCATGTTAATACTTTCTTTCGTATACGTATACGTTTTACGTATATATAGACCACCCACAAAGTTTGACCTGAAACCCATTTCCAAAAGAAGGTGCGTAAAGCAGAATCACAAAAGCAAGGGGCACTTTCTAGCACTGGACTGGAACAAAGCCAGGCCTAAACAGTGGTGCCATTAGCCTGCGTCTCAACGACTTAATGGCGCTTGCAGGGTCTTACCTCTAACACCCTAATGAGCACTTTGGCATAGCCAATTCCTTTTGTGAATAGTTTTTGAAACCTAAACCAACCAGCGGTTACGGGGTACCGTGGCATGGGTTTTTGTCACTTTCTGGAGCCCCGCGTGAGGTAGGTGCGTATTATTTTTACCTTTACTAATTCGCCCTGGGTTTTGGCTTGTTCAAGTCACCAGCTGATAGGATATACCATACCTTGCTTTTAATTTTAAGGTAAGAACTAGTCTAGTATGTTCTTATGAAGTACCTGCACTATTGTCACACCCACTGAATTAGAATAACTTCCTTCGCCTTTTCGCCTTTTTGTGTACTGCCTCTCATAAACCCCCTGTGTGAACACTCACAATCACGCATACTTAGTGTCTGGTATATTTGAATATCTTACCGCTATTGAAGGTAAGTATATACGGGTGTATATAGTAAAAGTTGTTCATAATGATGAGTACAATTACCTTCTTTTGGCTTCGAGAGTGTTCCCCTTACACCCTGTAGATGTTATCCACCAATCCGCACTGGGCCAGCGTGGTGGATATGGCCCAATCACCCTTTCGGGGGTAGGCTAAAAGTCCAGCAGTGGACTGTTAAAAGGCTGATTATGATAATGATGATATAGATGTCAAGAAGTTCTAGAAACTTATAAAATAATATTATTATAAGTTTGTAGAAGTTTATTTCTATTCTGTTCCAGTGCTCCATTCCGTGTCGCACTTGGTGAACTTGTGGAATTTCTCCAGGGGTTTCGACGAGAAACACCGTGAAATTAACTTGGCAAGGTACAAGAATGAGGTTAGTTCGCGATTAGGTACCTATGTACCTACCTACTTTATGCTACTTTATGGCCGCTTAAATTTTACCTGGCTGGAATTATTGCTTGTTTACGCTGTTTTAGAAAAATAAGAAGCCAGGCATGAGGGATCGGAGAGCATAATGATCATCAGGAATAAGTACTTAGGTCATTTTCTTGCCTTAGCAAGTCACCCCAGTGAGCAGCTTTAGCAGGTCACTGGAGTCGCTCAAAAACCTGATTTTTTCAACTATAATATTTTAACTTAGGTACTTGTTTACTACCTACCTATCTTATCGGAATCATAATGCGTGCCATGTAGTTTATTCCTGATCACATACCAGTCAAGTCAAACTTTTTTTTCTTTGAATATATTGAATATATTGTTGCACCAAAAAACCACAGTTGGTTTGACAAATGATGCTCGAACGAAAAACTGAAACGGCAAACTTGCGCTAATTAATTTGGCCTGACCAGATAAATACACGCATTGGTACACGATTAAATCAAGAGATCTGATGGTAAGTATACAGTTGGTAACGGATCACGTGGGGGGTTTTTTTAATTGGCTTGCGTTTGACCGCCAGCTCGGAGATAGGTAATACTGCTGTCTACGATGGAGCACGCTTGCTTAGAAGAAACCAATTCACTCGTGATTTGAAGACACCCAGATTGTAACTATCGGGGAAGCGCATTCCGCAGACTAGCAGTTCGCACAACGAAAGTGGAATCAAAGCTCTTCGTACGGGTTTTCGGATCCTACTTCCTACTAATATTATAAACGCGAAAGTTTGTATCTATAGATGTATGGATGTTAGTTCCTCTTTCACGCTGCAACGGATCGACCTGATTTTTTGCATGGGTATAGTTCAAGAGCCAGAGAGTGTACTTTTCAGTACTTTTCATCATCACCATTGTTCATCACTACGCAGGTGAAACCGCGGGGCGCAGTTAGTCAACCATGAAGCGAAGTGTCGATTTAAATTTATTAAGTATTTTTTCCAGAACCCCCTCCTTCTATTGCTAAGTACGGCGGGCATCACCGGAGTTCTGATGCTGCTCTCAACCCTCTGCATGGGGGTCACTTCCCTGAGGGTAGTTCGCAGAAGAATGTACAACGCGTTCTGGTACGCACACCAGCTGTATCTGCCGTTTATGGTGCTGTTTCTCATACATCCTTTAAGGTAAGAATTTACCTACCTAGCATCAGTATAAAACAAAGTCACTGTCGCTGTCTGTCCGTCCCTATGTATGTTTAAATCTTTAAAACTACGCAACGGATTTTGAAGCGGTTTTTTTTTATAGATAGAGTGATTCAAGAGGAAGGTTTTTATGTATAACTAGCGACCCGCCCCGGCTTCGCACGTAAATTACACCCGTGCGAAGCCGGGCGGGTGGGTCGCTAGTTTTAAATAATGTAGATTCCTACTCATAATAGTCAGCTTACATCATGTCCACTACAAGACATAGATCTCTTCTAATATACGGCATTCAGTCCTATCCTTGGTTAAATGCTTCCAGGCGCTCCTTGTAGGTACTTAATGCCAAAAAAAAATCCCTACTTAAGATTCACTTATCACTGTGTTTATCAAAATTCCTCAATTTGTGTAAACAAATATGGCGGTTTGGCAACCAACACAACCAAAAAAATTACAACTTTGGTGCGAGCACTATAAGTTTTCATCAGTTGCAAATGCACCGTATATAATTTGGTTCTAGTTTAAAAGAAGTGCCTACAGAAAAAATGAATGCTTGCCAACGTTTAAATATTGATCGGAATAAAATGTATGTCACATACTTACCTTTTCATATTATTTTGTAGTGTAATATACCTACGACAAGATTAAATTCCTTAATACTTTGATTTAAATTGCGGGAAATAGTTGGCTTAGTTACCACAATACGTCGTTAAACAGGGATAACTGAAATTCTAAATATAATTTAGGTCACTTTAGTACTACCTTCCTACTCTAATGTTTAATGTTTTCGTTAAACGTTTAGTAAACGGATTTAAATGTACCTAAACTTGAAGACTATGAATAACTAATTATTTTGACGGTACAATATACTTTATTTTTAATAAGTACCTATGTGTAATGGTGATAATATAATTGCATTGTCTTTGAGAAAAACATAAAAATAGTACCCACAATATACATCATACCTGCACAACTGATTCAAATATCGATTTAACGAAATTCAAATGTCTATCGTATGGATTTAATATGTTGTGCAAGCCAGCCTTAAATTTAAACAATGTTCTATTGTTGAAGGTTGAAAGTTTAGTTTCAAGTCATAGGCTCTTAGGCCTTCTGAGAATAAAGTAGGTACTTTATATTGTTTCCTCTTTAATTTCAGAGTAAGTTCTGTGACTGAATATGACCTGAATTTGAATGAGCTTTTAACTTAAATTGACACAATGACAAAGTAATAACCGACCGCAGGGCAGTGAGTCATGTTCGATTCGAAGATCATGAATCATTTCAGTCATAATCAAGATAACTTATGCTATAGTAATTTCTTAGGGTCACGGTCTCAAATTTTATTTATCTTATTTGGATACGAGGTTAATTAAACTTCGACTGAGGTTTTTACTAAAATCGAATAAACAAAATTACTGATTTTGTTTCAGTGGATTATTGAAAGAAGAAATTATTGATGATGTAAACCATCTCAATTCTAGTCATTCCGATGGTTGGCACAACCGCATTTCGACTGTTATTAATACTCCTAGATTTACTCCGATTAAATCAAAGGTGAGTGAACCATTTTTTTTTATAATTAGCTAAAGACAATTTCATGCCTTCCATGGTAGAGCTATGAGGAAGTCTGTAGCTAATGCATTATTGCTCGTGCATTAGAGAGCATCTGCTCTTCTAATGCCTTGCCTAATTCGATTGAAATGAAGCGCTGTGTAGGGCAAGCGATATACCTAAGTAGGTACCTATGTAGAAGTAAAGTAGAAGTTAAATATTGCCGTAAGCATAACCTTAACAGAAAATTGAGAACACCAGTAGGGATCTTTAGTCAGCGCCCGACTCGCGCTTGTCCGGTATTTATTATTTAATCGTTTATGTTAAAGTGTGCTATAATCATGTCAGGTTTGACGTGTATGTTGTTATTTTTTCAGCTGAAATCTTCAACTGGCATGTACGTTTTTTAAGTATAGGTTTACCTACGCTTCAAAACATACAACCGTTAAAAGGTGGAACAGACAGACAGGCATAATAGAGTCTCTTTGACACCCTTAGAGTACGGAACTCTAAAAATTTAGATTAACTTATTTTAAATAGGCAACACTTAACTAGTGTATCTACCTAAGTATTGCATTTCAAAAAGTTTTCTATTTGTATAATGTGGCCTAAATTTTAATCCGGGTTGACCAAGGCGTAACAAATTTTTAGCCAACAGCTGTGTTCAAACCTACCTACTTACTTTTTATCACCATTGCTAATGAGATTGAGGCATACCGTCGTTAGCCGAGTCAATTTCACCCGTCTCGTGACCCTAGGATGTTATTGTACCTATACTAGTAGCTGATTTAAGCTTTTATCCCTAACTTCGTGTTCTGAATCATAGCTCGTGAAATAAAGAGACAAAAAGCAATTTTTATTTATTTAGTGGTTCCAGCACAGAAGACATGCTTTCAGTTCGCTAATTGCCTAGTTAGTAACCTAATTAATGCGCTATTATAAATGGACGGATACCTATAGTGTCCCATAATAGATTTACAGCGGAAGTTCCGGTCTGGTCGCTTTGATTCACCTAATCTCGGATTCGAGCGAGTTATTGAATTTATTGGCAATTTACGAGATCGCGTGGCCCATAACATTGGCTGCATGGTCATAAAATTGAATAGGTAGGTATATGAACGTCTATGGCAGGTGCAGTTTGTAATGGTATCATTGAAATATAATTGCTTGGAGACAGCTAAGGCTACTAATAGTTAGATTTAATGTAAATCTGATGTATTTTTTACTTATTTGAAGGCATTTACTTGTCTTGTGTGACTTAATACGTTTTTCCACATAAAAAAAATTATAGATTTTGCCATTTAATTAATGTAATTTTGTTTCAGACTTGGCTATGGATGTCTATACCGTTAGCCTGCTTCTTTCTTGATCTCCTATGGCGAATCTGTTCTAGGAATAGAACAGTCGTTGATATTTTAGAGGTGAGGCTAAATATACCCAGTACTACATAAGTCAATTATATCACATTTACTTGCCTCGCCTTTTTACCCAGATTATTAAAATGTGTAAAAAAAATGGCGGATCGGTACAACCTGTGGTGATATCACTTGGTTGTCAACCCGCTACTTTGCTTTCTACGTTAGTTTTCTTATACAAAATGTCTATACATAATTTATTATTATACGTTCATTTCATAAGTATCATAATGTTAGAACCGATAAAGCAATTATGTAAGCTTGGAACTGTTAATCTGTTAATCGGTTTACCTTCATTTGCATAATCCTCTTTAAATGATGCAAAGGAATATCAAACTCAAATTGGAATTACGTTTCATTGTATGTCAGATTAACTATACAGAATAATGTGTTCTAACTATAATTTGATAAATCTGTCTATTTTTGGTTTAAGCCATTTTAGAAGATGACATTTGAATAGAAGGTAAATCAAGCATCTATTGTGAACGGCCAACCGCACCTCGCATTGAAATCTGATCACATAGACCCATAGTTGATAAACTCAGGGTCTTCATGAGATAATTACCTATTATGACTGGTATAGAAATGACGATTGTCAATATTTTTATATTAACTAACCATTTGACTACCTTTTACTCATGAACCATTATGTGCCTTCCTGGGTGTGTCACCATATGCTGTGATGAGCGGGTGCTGAAAGAATCAGCTATATCGTCGCGCGTCATGGGAAACATTATTTATCAGTATCTGCAGCGTATTAAATATAATGGCACGCAAAAGAAACATTGCGTATTTTTTCTCTTTTCTTTTATTTAGTTTAGAATTCGTTCAGTGTTTTTGTTTATATGGCTAGAATGGATCTGTGAGAGGATTGGTGGTATCAAATTGCACTCGTTCTCCCACAGATTCCGTGACTCACGATTTGAATTATTTTGATTTATTTTTAAGATTTTAGCGTATGTGTTTTAATTTATGAATAAAGGAATATATAATTTAAAAAAAAAAAACCATTTAATTGCAGGCTAAACATATGGCGGGTCGAACAATGAGTTTGACAATAAGCTGTGCAAGCTTTACGCCCGTATGTCGCGCTGGGCAGTATGTGGTGTTGCAGTGTCCGCGTGTTTCGCTTATAGAGTGGCATCCATTTACTATTGTAAAGGTAAGAAATTTAATATGCTGCTGAAAATTTATTAAGCCATTTTTATTCAATAAGCTGTCATATCTCCGTGCATGTGTGTTGTGCAGGTTGCGCTATAGGTGCAGTAAAATGCAAATTGCAGTATTCGCGTGCCTTGTTTTTTTATTATTTAATAGGCTTGCGTTTGACTGCAACCTCGCCTGTTGATAAGCGATGATGCGGTCTACGATGCCTTGTTCTTAGAGTAGTATTTTTTCTCAGCTATTATGAAATGATAATATGGCATGAGAATATCCACGAATTGACAATAATAGCAGCTGTTTCTTTAGGTATACAGGATAGAGGAATGTTCGCTGGCAACCTCTAGTAAAAGAGAATCTCAAGCTAGATAGCTATTGGTAAAGCGATATGACTTCGTGAGTCAAAAATTACGTTTTCCAATTGAAGTAGCACAATGCAGACGGAGCAGAAATACAATAACCTATTTGAATTATACCGCTTTATTTGAAGCGATTAAGGGATACGTCCTAATTATTTGACTGTTTGACTTTAACTGTTATTTGACTGTGTACATAACTATTTTTAGTCTGTGGAATGTATTTGATAGTTGTCGCATGCATTGTTAGGTAGATTGTATTGGTGAATATCACGCTACGAAGGACAGCTGTAAAAATCATTATTAGCTTTTAATTGTCATAACGGACGATAACCCCTAAACATTCGTGTTTATTATTTATTAGTTTAACATGACCTTTTCAAATTAGATTTGTAGCTTTATCTATTCAGTTTGGGGTTTTTACTGACTTTTAGAGGTTCACAATTCGGTTCGTTTTTTATGCAATGTAGAACGATTACAAACATTATTTTGTGAACCGATTTAAATGACTTTTTTTTATTAAGATGAAGCTGTCTAAGTAATTGTACACAAATTTCAGTCAAATAGATATATCGATGATAGATATATATATCGATGAGCTCGGTAATTTATTTAAACAGAACCAATAATAATAATTATTTAATAATTTTTTGTTTTAATTAATTGTCCATGCCCTCCGCATTCTAATTTTTGTGGTCATACTTTTTTCAGGTTCCTACGTCATACCAAAGAAGTTTTGTTGTGTGGATCCGCGTTAAAGGTGACTGGACTGAAGCCTTAGAGAAGTTGCTGAAAGAAAATGGACCCCATGAGATTAGGTAGGCATGACTCCTCTCTGTAACTAAACTGACTCAATTTGGCACCTAAGCACATTGATAAAAAAAAACATGACTGGATAACTTTTTTTTACTTATTTTTTTTACCTTTTTTCAGTTTACTGGTAGACGGCCCATTCTCAAGTCCGATGCAGGCAGTGAGTGGCAGCGAAGTAGCGATTTGTGTAGCGGCCGGCGTCGGAATAACCCCCTTCGTTTCTGTGTTGCATCAAATTTTGTTGTAAGCTCGTATTCTATTGTGTAACCAATTTATCTTTAAAGAGTTGAGTCGGTATAATCAAAGGTTCACAAATAAGTTGGCCGCACTTATTTCAACAAATATATTTAACTAAGTACCTACCTAGGTAGCTTAGGTATCTACCAATTATTAAATTATTAAAATAGGTAGGTATAGGCACAGAAGACATAATAGACAATATAGGTATACAAATTTAAATTAGTTGAATCGCTTCAGAATAGGCGTAATTAAAAAAAACACATGTAGATATAACTAAACACACTTACGTATATAACGGATTGGCTGGCAACTAATGAAAATTACTGACGGAAGTGACGGAGCTAAATAATGGTTTTGGTTGCGATCCGCCATGTTTGTTTACATACCTAGTGTTACAAGTAAAAAAATTGTAGGGTAACCATGATGACCTTTTCAGAAACTGCTTAAACTTGCTTTTAACTTTTGTATTTTCTTTACAGGTACCCACGAAGCCGCCTTCCCGGCCGCATCCACCTAGTCTGGATAGTAAGACACGAGCATGAGCTCACCTGGCTCGCAGACCTTGCCAACAAAACCATCTCTCAACTCCGAGACGCCAATCGACCAGACAGATTGCATTTACAACTCTACGTCACTACTGGATCTAATCTTGTACAAAATAAGGACCAAAATCTCACATCACACATGCTAGTTTTAAACGAGAAGGGATGTATCACTCATAAAAAAATCACAGATGATGAAAGAGTAACTCTTTTGACTCCGCATTTAAAAAGGGCATTTAGTAAAATTAGGGAGTCTGATAGTAGTTACAGTGTGGCTAGGGATTACCCCTTGCTCGGGTGTAGGGTTAGAAGAGGCAGGCCGCATTGGGACCGGGTCTTTGGATACTGGGTGCATTTATATCCACAGTAAGTTTTTCTAAAGTACCCTAAGTCGATTCTGTTACACTATCCTCTAAAGTTAAACTAAGTATGTATAACAAATCTGACAGCGTCATAATTATATGCGCTGTTTTTAATTCAATGTGAGATAATAGGACACCTAGCAATATTTTATTCGTATAGATAGATTAGATAATATGTACATTTTAAAACACTGTTTTAAACTATCATGGTTGTTCACTAAAGTTATATGATTATTTACGGGATATTTACCGTGGTAAGGTTGTGGAATGAGCTCCCTATATTTCGGCGCAGTTACATGTACCATGTTCGGGGATATAGGGAGCTCATTCCATATCCTTACCACGGTAAATATCCTGTAAATAATCATTTATCTTTAGGTACATTTTAGTCTTTAGTTAGCTTTCGAGATGGTGTAACATAATCAGTATTTTGAGTCACAAGATAGATAGGTTATCTCCTATATCTTTCGTTTTTTTCAGCTATCATCTCAAACTGTATTGCTGTGGACCAAAGAAACTAGTAAAAGTATTAAAAAGCATGTGCGAAATCAAATCTAGAACAACCAAAACTAAATTTACATTCGTACACGAAAGCTTTTCGTGACCAGTGATTTTATTCCAATATACAAAGTCTGAATAACATACCTGTAGTTAAATTTTTTAACTTAGATAATTTATTGATACTAGAATTAGCCTGTGGGTTAATTCTAGTACCTATGAAAGCGCTAATAAGCGGATCAAAATACCTTACAGATAGGCTTCACACCTTTCCATAAATGTCCAATTCCAATGAATTAAACGAAATAATTGAGAATTAGCCAATATTTTTTGATTGAACGAGCTACAGAATATTCTAAAGATAGAATATTATTTTCAAGACATGACAACCCTTTGCATATTGTGTCAATTGGAACTAGGAAGTTTTGGCGCCAAAGTGGAAAAAAAAAAATGTCAGCTCGTTGGATTATTTTCCTAAACTTGTATATTTTCGAGTGTTAATGTATACTAAATGGTGAATTATTAAGTGCTCGTAAACGTGCTCGAGAAATAACGAGGTGAAACATGTCTTTTCATGTTGTTTCCAACACTCCATGGGAGCCTCTTGTAAAGTCTCCACCACTTTACAAGGGCATGAGTTTGACTTGACCGTGACTTACTTTGCTCGACTCTGACTGTGACTATGACTTGTTTGACCCTATGAAACCTACGTAAACTGTCTAATATTACGACTAAAGGATATTGAATCCACGGTCAAGAAAACTTTAGCAAAAAAAAAACATGTTAGTTTTGGCGCCAACGTGGAAGAAAACATGTCGGTTCGTTGGATTATTTTCCTAAACTTGTGTATTTTCGAGTGTTAATGTGTAGTAAATGGTGAATTATTATTTATTAAGTGCTCGTAAACGTGCTTGAGTGTGTGAAAGTGATATAACGAGGTGAAACATGTCTTTTCGTGGTGTTTCCAAAACTCCATAGGAGCCTCTTGTAAATATCTACCACTTTACAGGGGCATGAGTTTGACTTGACCGTGACTTATTTTGCTCGACTCTTGACTGTGACTATGACTTGTTTGTTGCTTTTAATACTAGTAAACATGATTAATATTACTACTACAGGACATCAAATCCACGGTCGTGAAAATTTTTACAAAAAAAAATTGTCTGTTGTTCTTTTTTACCTCATTTTTGGCACCAACGTGAAATACATCATGTCGCCTTTCGCCTTATATTATTTTACTAAACCTGTACTGTTAACTTGTGTATTTTCGAGTGTGAATTTTTAATAAATATGGCTATTTACTTCTTCTTTCGAGTTGATGTTTCGCAAGGATTTTATATATACCCCTTGATGTTTCGTAAATAATTTAGTGTTCGTAATAGCTATTCTGTGTGGGAAAGTAATATAACGAGGTTATCATGTCTTTTCCATAAGGGCGCTTGCAGACGATGCGTAGTACAAGTAGCAAGTAGAAGTTGCAAGTAACTACTGCACATCGTCTGCAACGATTTGCTTAGGCGCAAGTGGCAGTGGAAGTACTACAAAGCACTACCATTGCTACTTGCACTAAGCAAAACGTTGCAGACGATGCGTCTGCAAGCGCCCTTACTCAATGGACGCTTTGCTTATGTAGGACGGCAAAGACTGTTCTAGTACATCTGTGCTCTGAAAATATTTCACTAGTTGACAAATGCACAAAACGTGCGACGACAAAACCCAAAATCCTCGCATGAGAAAAAAAAAATCACACGCCAAAGAATTGTCAACATGTCTATTGTCAATGTCAAACTTACGTCAAACGTGTTAAATTATTTTGTTGTGTTTTCTTTTCGTCTTTTTTTAGAATTTCGATTTGAGGATAATATTTATTTAGTTATATAAAATTTGAGCGCAAAAGCCTGCTTTAATCGTAATGACTATGAATTTAAAGATAAAAATGAACAATGTAGATGCATTTAAAAAAATAGCAAACAAACTTGAAGATCCTGATCAAATTTATCAACATTTTGTGAAAAACCTGTCGAAATACCATTTTCAAGTAAAGGCTATTATTCAGGTAAAACACTTCTTTAAATTTACCGTATTTTAGGCTAGTTTTGTGATCTTTACAATGTTTAAATTGTGAACAAATAACAAATGAAGTGCACTATGTACTCCTCTCATGTTCCTCTGTTTTCTCAACCTTTTCTATAGAATTTTGGTATTGTTAGTAGTTTCTGAGTCGGTATATTATTATTAGTGTTTGTTTCATATGCTTACTAAACATTTACATAAATATGCATTATTTACACTCAAATGTACTTCTACCACAAAGGTTACTTACCCTATTTTATTTGTCCATATCACAGAATTCTTCCCATTACATAGGCCCATATATTGTTCTTGATAATTCTAGTTACATAGTCAATGGAAATATGAACAATAGACACTATACAGATGTTTACAAGACATTGATTATTATTTGTGTAATTTACAGGATATCCTAGAATGCAGAGACTCGATGGAAGCATTAAATGAGCTGAATGAAAAGGGACGAGCAAAACTAACACAGTTACGAGAAGAGTTAGAAAATTTTGAACAGCATGGAAAAGATATTAGAGATCCAAAGTACGCTCAAAAGTTGGAATCAGAGAGGCAACAGATGGCGAGGTGAACCTACTGTATTATTGTACACTATATTTAACTAACGCCTTAACAATATCTTCTATAAATAATATTTTGAAGAAAAAAACAAATACCAACTTCAGGCCTACCTAACATACAAACTAAAAAAGTAGAAAAAGACTTAATATTCCAAAAACATGAACAGAGCTCTTTGATTTCACTTTTATTGTGTGAACCGTTAGACTGGAATAATCATGCTTCCAGGGCCCTGATTCTACTCAACCAATTGTTTTTAAATTGTAATTGTTTTAATTTTAATTGTTTAATGAATTGCTTAAAAATTGACAGTTTTTATTTTTTTTATACTAAGTTATAATATTAGGTGGTGGTATTATTCTAGTAAAAAAAAAAAATTACTTACAATTTTGGGGCACTTATTTAAAAATTTAAATTAAAACAATTACAATTAAAAAAAAATTGGTTTAGTAGAATCGGGGCCCTGAATGGGCGTTTCCCAATAGTTACAATCTGGGTGTCACCCCAAAACTCGAATGTCGCCAGTGAATCAATTTCTTCGCATGCTCTATCTTATATTGCATCATAGCTTAACTCCAGGCAAGTTGGCAGTCAAGTGCCTATTTTCAATTTAAAAAAACATAAAAAAAATATCAATTTCAGTCTTCTACGAGAGTTCAAAGATGCCAACATAATAAGTATGTTTGCCATAGAGAAAGCTGCTAGGAATGAACTCATGAAGGTTGCTGATGGAAATGACACTGATTTAAGGAACCGAAAGAAAAAAGTTGACAGAGATGGGCTACTAAAAATGTCATCAGGTTTGTTCTTGATTTTTAAATCTTATTTCTTGATTCTTGACTAACTACTCCGGGCTGATGCTCGTTCCGCTATGCCACGTTCAAAACACTACCTGCCGAAAATCCCGCTATGCCACGAATGCCTCTATTAGAGGGTGCAATCGAAAAGAAAAGTGAAGTCACTTTAAAAATATAAGTGGCAGGTTGACACATCTGTGTATAATGTATATTAACTCTAACCATGTCAAGCCACTAGAACTGGAAATCTAGTCAAGTTATATTGTTAACTAGTTGCGCCCTGCGGTTTCACCCACATAGTGATGATGCTGATGAAAGCCTATGCCTGTCTCCTGATTCTAAGCTACCTCCCCACCTAATTTTCAGCCAAATCGGTTCAGCCGTTCTGGGTTTATAAATATTGTAACTAACACAACATTCTTTATTATATGTATGATTTTTCTGCAGGTGTGACAGAGCAGCTGTTGTCAATCAGCAGGCAATTAGCCGATACTACCCAAAGAAGCCAAGACACATTAGACAATCTAGTATCTTCAAGTTCTACAGTACATGTAAGTTTCATAATGTGGTTACAGCTCAGTAGTTAAAAATCTAAATGTATAATAAATCTCGTGTTCAAATTCCAATAATGTACTTGAGCTGCTTTTGAAGGAAAATATTGTGACGAAAGGATAGCATGTTGTTAAGGCTTTCTAATGCCTTGCTGGCTAGCTACCTTCCAAGTACGTAAAGGTGTGTTTTGGCTGCATCACTTGAGAGATAGTTTCTATTCCAAACTAAGCATGTTTGCTATCTTCGGCCACATCGTCACTCAACATCAGTAGTATATGGTCAAACGCCTAGCAACTAACTTAAAAACACTCTTTTAAACTACAACTAGACTCCTGTTATTTATCAATTATTCTACAGGGAACTATTGTAACCGACATAGCTCATAGGATTAGCAAGCTGAAGTGGCAATGGGCTGGCCATATCTGTAGAAGAACTGACTACTGTTAGGGTAGACGGGTTCTTGAGTGGAGACCGCGTATCAGCAAACGTAGAGTAAGACGTCCTGCAGCCAGGTGGAGCAACGACCTGCTAAACGCAGCTGGTGGCAAGTCGATGCAAAAAGCTGATGATCGTGCTTTATGGCATTTTTACGAGGCCTACGTCGAGCAGTGGATGAACATCAAATAGCCTGACGATGAGATTTCTGTGTCGGCAGCTTCTGAGGAAGCCAAAATGCTGCCGAAATTGTATACGCGTGTGATATAATTAGTGATTCCATATGAAAATATTTTCATTTATGTTTATTTTTGTTTTTTCTTACGGGCGGCATAGTCACTGCTTGACAAAACACTACATCAAAAAGATACTTTGCGCATCGCGTCATCGCAATGCAACGCAATGAGCATAAAAGCACAATTTATGTGTTATTTTTTTTATAACACACACACATCACACATCACATCATCAGCCATTAAATGTCCACTGCTGAACAAGGCCTCCCTCTTAGAGAGGGGTGTTGCCATAATCCCCACGCTTGGCAGGCGGCTTGGAGATCGCAGTACGTTCACCGTGTACTAACAGGATGCTGCTGCCCATCCTCCGGTGGTTCTGGTCGCAGTTTTAGGACATACCCGGGTTTTTATAACATTGTTTGTTAATGCTGTGTATTATTATGGAATTATTTCGAACGGCATTCGTTAGCAAAATCTACCCTCAAAGCGCGATCGACCACGTCGCTCTGCTCCGCGTCATCGCAGTCGTGGACCACGTAGTGATGGGGTAAACGGTATCTACTGTATGTATAGATATATGTACGTTTTTTAAGTCGTACTGGTAGGGAGAAATGCGCACTACACCCCAAGTGGGACAGTGCAGGATTCATCGTCCCCCTCTCGACAAGGACTGTTGAGCAATGTTAAAAGCCTTGACGTAGCTTAAAAACCTGACGCTACTGCTGGCTATAGTCAAAGTCAAAGTCATTTATTCATAAATATAAATTTACACGTCAATTCAAAACAATAATAATTAATATGATAAATGGTATATAAAAATTATATACAAACTAACATCAATACTCATTATTTCACAAATGTATAATATTACTAGTTGCGCCCCGCGGTTTCACCCGCGTAGTGATGAAAAATGGTGATGATGATGATGAAAAGTAGCCAATGTCAATCTCTGGTTCTTGAACTATACCCATGCAAAAAATCAGGTCGATCCGTTGTTCCGTTGCAGCGTGAAAGAGGAACAAACATCCATACATCCTTACATCCATACATACAAACTTTCGCGTTTATAATATTAGTAGGATTTTATTTGGCCATTACTCCCCTGTACTCATTGAAGTCATAGAACGTTTGCTCGATGAGCCAGCGCTTGCTACTTACCCTATACAAGGTTTATTGTTCTAGGGTACACAGCTAGAGCTCCAAAACACGGCCGGCACTATCTCCCAATCCAGCAAACTGCTCAAGAAATACGGCCGCAGGGAGTTCACAGACAAAGTCATCATGTTTTTTGCCTTCCTCTTCTTCTTAGCTGTCTGTCTCTACATCGTACAGAAACGACTGTTCTAAGCTAACCTGTGGTGGCTGTATTTATTACTATTACATGACATAATGTATGGACTATTTATCAAATTAATTAATTATACACTCGTATGAAAATTGAAAATGTACGACTGGGTTTTATTAGATTAGTGAAGTAAGGCTCTTTTGCTGAGCTTGCATGGGGAAGTACCACATCTTTGCAAGTTATTCAACCGCCAAGCAGTAGTGTGCAAAGTCAGATCAGATAAACAAGGGAGATATGGTAGGGTGGCGTGACGGGTGCGAATGCATCTGGCCTGAATCAGGCTTGATGCCTTAACTTGAACTTACCCAGCAGATGACCTGAAAAAACGACATCAAGAAACGTAAATGCGAAAGCTTGTGTGTAAATCTTTCTTTCCGATAGGCCCGTTGGTCCACTTGGTAGTGAACCTGCCTACTGCCTTGGGGCGTGGGTTCGATTCCCACCTAGGACAATCAGCAGTAGCCGCTAGCAGCCATATCAAAAGCTTTGCTTAGTTTGGGGTCAGATGACCGTGTGTGCAAAAAGTCCGAATATTATTATTATTCTACTCTACTCCATAACGGCTAAAGGAATTTGGATCAAATTTGTTGTTGGGGTAGCTTGTATCCTTGGTTGACAACATAGGCTACAATTACGGCTCTGTAGGATTGTGGATAAAACCACGAGGCGCTGCTAGCTTATACTCAGTCCTTTATCGAATTTATCTTCATTTCAACATTGTTTATTGTTATATTCGGTCTAAATTTTAACTCTGACAGATGCAAAAATATTGTTAAAAGATGATTGATTGAGCAGCATTTTATTGCTTAAACAACGAACTGATACAGTTTTTATAATTACTCCTTATCAGGTGTAAATATGGTGCTGCTTGACTGCAATTTTAATTTTGTGTCCCATGCCGTATTTATGCTTGTAATTTTACATTATTTATTTTATGTGTAGGCTTCGTTTTATCCCGAAATAATGAAGGATATCGGTGTCACCGCAGACGCAGATATACTCGGTCCAAGCATGTATTTCCTCTGACAGCTGTAAAACATTGTAAAAACCTGAATTAAAACATTTTCTTTTAACATTTCCCTGAAGTTAATATTGCGCTAGTTTTCAAAATAAGACAGTCTTACGTTCAAAAATCTAGCGAAAGTGACCAGAATTAATGGTATTTCAGTTGCCAGAAGAAATAAATGCTTAGACCGAGATTAGTTATGAATATTTACTAAACTGTGTCACCACTCATAAATCTTTGTAACACTTCTAATTTGATTAACAATTAACAAAGGTAGGCAATTGATAAGTTATCAAATACGTGATCGAATAAATCTCCTGCAATTTGCACCAGACAGGAAAACTATAGTAATATCTTTGCTACTATTTTTAAGTCAGTCTGCCGCCAGTCGCGCTGTGTGACTGACCTATCGCTAGTATTATTACAACCGTCTGGCATCAATACGATGACCTCACACGCAACATCGTGTTTACTATTTACTATACTGTTCCTAACGCAGCATGCTCTCGCCTTTGAAATTCTCGCGATCGTCTCGATGCCATTAAAGAGCCATTATATGGCCTTTAGGACTCTGTTTCATGAACTCGCCGTCCAAGGCCACAAGGTCACAGTGATCAACAACTTCCCCGATAAAGACCCGCCTCCTAACCTTCGGTTCGTCGACATTGGTTACACTCACAGCTTCACGCGCACTTTGGAAAGTTCTGAGAACAGCGACTCCACGTATTGGCATATCACTAACGCGTACCGTCATTTGATTGGCAATGTGTTTGTGAAAGAGGACTGCGAACGTTTATTTAACTGTGAAAATGTGAAGGCGCATTTAGCTGAGAATCGGAAGTACGATGTGATATTTGTGGAGCAGTTTTTGAGTGACTGCGGGCTGGCGTATGCGCTTACGTTCTATGATGCTCCGATCATTGGAATAACGTCACATACGCTGCTCCCTTTTGCATACCCACGGCTTGGATTACCGTTCAATATAGCCGCGGATGCGTTTTACTTCTCGAATGGAGGGCGGAATCCTTCGCTGTTGCAGAAAGTGGAAAATGCTGCACTTCATTTTGTGTTCACTACTGTAGGTCGGTGGTACATACAAAGAGGCATCTATGACACATTTGACCAGTTCGCGCCTAACCACTCGCTGGATATTGAAAGGGATACGAGGATTAGAATGAAGATGATGTTTTCGTACCAACACTTTTCGGTGACCGGCGCCCGGCCGTTGGCGCCACAACTTCTTGAAATCGGAGGCATCCATATCGGTGTTCCAAAGGCTGTACCGGAGGTATGTATATAAAATAGTTAATAGTAATACGTTTTGGTCCGCTTTCAGCCGGCAATGCCAGCATCGATGCTTCCGCAGTGGTGCGTGTTTATTTACGCAAATAAAATTATCGTGTCTCTTGTTATCACGCTCGTTATGTCAACATGTAGCCGGTATAAAAGTCCTCGGCATAATATCTATGCCGTTACGCAGCCACTACACGGCATTTCAAGCGTTATTCCGCGAGCTTACGCTTCGAGCCAATCCGTTGATTGAGGTTCAATCTCAGGTTCATTGGACCTTAAAGGCATTTCAGGCAAGGCATCAATAAAGGCATTCATACCTCTCATATCTACCCAATGTCGACATAACATGTATTTTATTTATTACACATATAGTTCTTAAAACGAAAGTACTAAAGTCAGTAACTTAGTGGCTATACAATATACATAGACCCCGTTAGGCGCTGCAATGGAGTGGAGGAAAAACATTACTTAGTTGAATCTTTCACAAAAAGCGTAATAAAATAAAATTTAAATAAATATAATTCTTAAAACTAAAGTACTAAAGTCAGTAACTTAGTAAGTAGATAGACCCTGTTAGGCGCTGAAATGGAGTGGAGGAAAAACATTATTTAGTTGGATCTTACGTTTCTACTACTAGTTGGATTCAACGTTTGAGCACGCTTGCCTAGAAGAAACATAAAAAATACTTTATAAATAGTTTCTTACGTAGGACGTGTGGTGCGTATTTACCTACTACTATTAAATCCTTTAAATCTGCGTATGTTTGTAGCTAGTTTTTAAAACTTAATTTCCCATTTTCAGGAAGTAGAGAAATTCCTATCAGACGCAAAACACGGCGCTATCTACGTCAGCTTTGGCTCCAATCTGAAAGCCAGCACCATGTCGGAAGGGAAGCTGCAAGAGTTCCTGACAGCATTCAAGCGGCTCCCGTACAAAGTCATCTGGAAGTACGAGAACGCGACCTTCTCTCAAGAAAATCTCTATACAGCGAACTGGTTACCGCAGCTTGATATTTTGTGTGAGTAGGTACTTAGGTGCCTTTATTGTTTTGGATCTTTTGGTTTATACCCTAGCAAAAAAGTCATGAGTTCCATGAGTACATGAGTACTTATAGGTTCATTAGTCTTCAACAACCGTCAACTGTTAAGTACATTCGATACCGAGAAGTAAACTTACAAGGTCATTTGAGCTGCGCGTTATAAATTGACGTGCATGTCTAGCTATTACTTTAAATCACTATAGGTAATCTAGATAACTAGTCTAGGATCTTGTTACTTGTATTACAATGCCATCGTTACCTCCATCGTTATTCATGCTATACCTCTATATCATAAGTATATCCTATCCTATCCCATCTTATCCTACATCCTATGTTGCTACATTTATAGTGTTTTTTTTTTTAAGTATACATACTTTAAACAGACAGAACGAAAACAAAGTGATCCTATAATGGTTCCGTTTTCTTAATTTTGTTGAACATTCATCATCATCATCATCAGCCAGAAGACGTCTACCGCTGAACATAGGCCTCCCCCTTTAACGAACGACAGCCTCCCTCCCCCTTTAACCTCCACACTGAACTACAGCCTGCCTTTTGCCTCCACTGGATGCCCGTGGATGCACTCACAATGTCGTCGGTCCATCTAGAGGGAGGCCTACCTACACTGCGTCTTCTGTTTCGTGGTCTCCACTCAAGAACCCTACGTAACTATATCCTGCTTATACTAAACTTGGTCCCTCATTTTCCACTTATACGCAGTCTAAGTTTCAGCACAGATACTGCAGCTGTCAGAACTAAAATAACTTGGGCCGCGTAAAATCACGCAGATAAACTTGACCTTTATAGCATTTTAGTTTAATAATTCACAAAACTATCTCCTTCCAGGTCACCCAAAAGTGCTAGCGTTCGTCTCTCACGGCGGGATGCTCAGTCTATCGGAGTCTACTCACTGTGGGAAGCCCCTCGTGACGTTGCCATTCTTCGGAGACCAGTTCTCTAACGCGGCAGCTCTGCGGAACATCGGCTTGGGCAGGACGTTGTTCTTCGATCGCCTCAACGCTGACAATTTGGAGGCGGCTATCAGGGAATTGACAACACCTGAGTGAGTATAAGCTTTTCCGATATTTTTATAAATCGTCTTTATTTCGCTGAGGTCACTATGGTCAGACTATGCTTTAATAGTAGGATCTCGCATCGAATTTTTCCCTGCCTACCCTCGATAGGTATTTACTTATCTATACCCACGATAGTATCGCTCACATACATTTCATACACATCTACTTTTAGCTATACGCATTGGAAAGATCAGTCCATAGATGGGTCGATGACATTGAAAAATAAGACCTAAAATAATTATGGCTTACAACTGAGGTAAGAGGGTAAAGTCTCATGCCTGCAGTAGGCGGGTTCATAGTACCCACTACAATATTGCTCACATACATTTCATACACAGTTTTAGCTATACGGAAGATAAGACCAAAGATGAGTCGATGCCATTGAAAAATAAGACGTAATATATTCCTTATAGAAGACTTAAGAGGCGATGTTAGGCCCTGCACTGCAGTGCAGTAAGGCAAGTGCGGGAAAAACTATGGTTTATTAAAGCGTACTAAAAACTACTGAAAAAAGTTAAAAGAAAAGGAATTGAGCGAAAACTTTAACGTTGTTTTCTTTTTTCCAGAATGCAACAAAATGCACAAAGAATATCATCGCTGTGGCACGACCGGCCGGTACCAGTTATGGACAGCGCCATCTATTGGACCGAGTACGTAGCGCGACACAAATCCGCACCACCATCTTTACCTTCCAAATACAACACGTGGTTCGAGGAGCTGCTCATAGATGTCGCTATTGTCATTATTGCAATCACGCTTTTAATAGGGTTAGTAGTTTACTCAGTTTTGAAATTGTTGAGGTTTATTTTATTGAAATTCCTTAATTTATTCCGGAGAAAGAAAGTGAAAGGAGAGTAAGTTTAGTAGGTTAATAAATAATTGGATTTTAGTTTGGTGGTTGTATGTTAATTTATACTAAACTTGTAGGTATGTGTGCTGGTTGGACAAGTAGGAACCCATTACTTAAATTGAAATAAAATTTATGAATTACGTAACTAATTATTTTATTTATATTTCATTATTTGTAAAGCTCGTTTTTGCTTAGTAGTTTTTTCAGTACAAGTTGCTTAGTAGCCGTTGCTGACGATTCTTAGTACTTGCGTAAGTATTACTCGCGCCACCTTACTGTGCATCGTTTGCAACAGGTTTACGCATATTTTTGGGAAAAAAAAGTCTCATATCTTACCCTATTTATAGCCAGAATGTGCGTTGTCTAGACTATCTAGTCTAGACAACTTAAGTAATCAAAGTTATCGCATCAATTTCTCCCAAAGTTCCTTCAATCACGACGTCAATGTCCACAAATAAGGAACTCCTCTCACCCATATAATACTAATCAGGCTTGTAAATATACTCTACATTTGGAGCTAGGTGCCTACAACTCAGTTTATGAACACCAATCTGTACGTAAGTCCAGTCAGTCACCTATCACGAGTAGATTGACCTAAAGTAATCAATTTAACAGATCACATTTGACATCTGTTGCATTTGCTCTAATGTAAAAACGGCAATACGTACAAACGTCAAACTCGGCATGATTATAGTACACACTCTAAAGAGTCTAAAGTACAACAACAAATAGTAAATAATGGCCAAGTGCAAGTCGGTGACAAATTTCTGTTCATTACCAAGTTAAACTGGTAATTGTGTTATTTGGATGACCTCATCATTTCTTCACCGAATTAATATGGCATATTTTACCAATTCTGAAGTCTGTTTTAATATTGCATTATTGTGGTGGTACGAAACCCTCAGTGCGCGAGCCTGACTCGCACTTGGCCGGTGTTTGGGTGATGTAATACGAGTACCTAATAACACACACATAATTTACCACTGTAACGACGTGCGCAGTGTTTGAATTCTGTGACTCAAATGTCCAGAGTTTTATCGAATCATCCTTTCTCGGCTTGAGGTCAGGACCTTTCAAATTTTTACATGGTAACCCTAATTGTAGTTGTAGTTTCGAGCAATTCGCTCGCCTATTGGTAAGTGTCACGATTGTTTATTGAGTGACGCAGAATTTAAAACTTTAGCAGTTCGAAAGCCTGCGCGGCAATTCACGGGGCATGATGAGCGTAGTGCCTGAAATACTAGGTGCGCTAAATCTCTTTATTGGAAACACGGTATTTTTCGCACACTACTGCTTGCAGGGCTACTTCTTCATCATCATCATAATTTCAGCCATAGGACGTCCACTGATAGACATAGGCCTCCCCCATCTATATCCAAAAGGGCCGGTTGGAAGCGGTCTGGATAC
Organism: Agriopis marginaria; assembly: GCA_932305915.1. Classification (NCBI taxonomy): domain Eukaryota; kingdom Metazoa; phylum Arthropoda; class Insecta; order Lepidoptera; family Geometridae; genus Agriopis; species Agriopis marginaria. The sequence continues at coordinate 4,455,252 of OW029919.1, forward strand.
AGCGTTTCCCTGCGGTCTCTCTTAGATCGTCCGTCTATCTTGTGGGCGGACGTCCTACGCTACGCTTACCGGTCCGTGGTCTCCATTCCAGAACCTTTCGGCCCCATCGGCCATCTGTTCTGCGTGATGTGTGCCCTGCCCACTGCCACTTCAACTTACTAATTCGATAAGCTATGTCGGTAACTTTCGTTCGTCTACGGATCTTCTCATTTCTGATTCGATCTCGTAGAGAAACCCCGAGCATATCCTTCTCCATAGCTCTTATTTCTTAACCTACTATTATTATGTGTATGTGGAAGTATTGTTATCTCTAGGAACCCAATCAATTCGCATTTGCGTATGATGCATGAAGCGACGAGTGCTTGCAAGACCGTCTGCCAGCCGACCCTGCACGTCGACTGCTTAACCCATCATTATAGAAACGTGACTATTTTTCCAGGATATCTTTCCTGGATACCTACTTATTTTCATTTTGTCGTTTGACGAACTTTACGTCACAGTGCTTTTACCTATTCTGAGTCTCCACCAGCAGTCCAGTTTGGCATAAACAGGACATAATAAATGGTGTTAATATGCACCTTCGAACACTAGGTATATCATCATAATAATAATAAAATATTATACGAAAGTGTGTTTGTTTGTGCCTCTTTCACGCAGCCACAGAGCAACGGATCGACGTGAATTTTTACCCTCGACGCAAAAAGAGCAGTCGAGGGACGCTAGGTCCATGTTCAACACGCGTGTTTAACAATATCTAGACCCACCCATCTTGCTGCCAGCCAATTGTCAGTGTAAAAATAATACCTATTTACCTATAGAAAACCAAATAAAAGATACCTATGAACTGAGTCCAGGCACTACAGTAAGCTTGCTATGTTGAAAATCTTAGTCAATCCTGTTTGAACAGGCTGTCTGGCGCTGGACCCTGGACATCGACCTGGCGTTTGTTAACACGTTGGCTGGTGTCTATATTTGGAGAGAAGAGAGGAGGGTGAAATTATTATTTTATAGATTGTAACATTTGTAACCTAACCTTGCTCGTAAATGTGCTACGGCTCGTAGCAGCTTTCTGTACAATTACAATTTTACCATCAGTTTTAATGCCATACCCGATATTCCATCAGTGCCTAAGACAATAGACTAAAACCTAATAGTAAATGTTAAGGTAACCTAGGTACGCATTTTTTTTTAAATTTAATAATAGGCTTGCTTGATGATGCGGTATACGATGGAGCACGATTGCCTAAAAGAAATCGATTCACTCGTGATTTGAAGACACCCATGAAAAAAAAGATAAAATTTTGGCATTCCGGGAGTTGACACCTAACTGTGTCACTGTCCAGCTGTCACTTTATTGCAACCAAAAAAAAAGGAGAAAAAAAAAGGTTTTTTGGTAAAAGGGTGAAAGGGCTGTCTAGGCATTTTTGTAAGAAATTTGTAGTAGCCAGTTGCACCCATATAAACGACACGTCAGTTATTCAAAATCAATTAGCAACTGTGATGCGGAGTTCGACGCGTTGATCTAAATAAGAATGTTCAATCAAGGTTCACTCATAATGCCTGGTAACAGATTTTCCTTTTTTCATTTTTTTTTCCCGTTCTATTTACTTCTCTTTTCTGGTGATTGCAACAAACACAGAAATTGATTTTTTTTCTTTTCAATAATTTATCAAAAAAAATACAAAAAGCATTTCAATTTAATTTTGTTTGTCTGCTCAATCAAAGCAATTCAAGTTAAGCGCGAATTTAATGTATCAAACATATAATTTAAATTAAAACCACATAGGTAGTTTTAGCAGATTTCCACAAGTAGGTACCTAATACACGGAGATTGCGGAGTTATGATTTTATTCTACTGGTAACACAGCGTCAATGACGTAGGTGGGTGTCACCCACGTGACCTTTGTGTCTCGGAATGCCAAATCTGGCGAAGTATTTATTATTATATCAGGAAGACATCCAAATTATAACTATCGGGAACACCCACATGCAAAAAAGGGCGGCAAGGCCTGTGAGACAGGGCAAGGCCGTCTGCAAGGTGACTTCAACAGGCATGCAGCAATGGGGTTCTTCAAAAGGCGAGTTAATCGAATTCTAAAGGGTCGGCAACGTATTTGTGATGCCTCTGGTGTTACAAGTATCCATAGGCGACGGTGACTGCTTACCATCAGGCAGCCCGTCTGCTTGTTTGCCACCTATGGCATAAAAAAAGAAGCCTGATTTAGCCCAGATGCGTTCGCACCCACCTCTCCACCTTGCCATATCTCCCTTGTTTGTCAGATCTGAGACCGAGCCTTTTGACAAAAGTCAAAGATCATTTAGGAAAGTTGTTCCCATAACCCTGTAAGCTCCAATTCCGCGCAGGCATTAAACTAAAGCCCCATTACCATTACAATCGCTCAGAGCTACCCAATTATAACGCGGGACTGAACGGAGACGCGCACAATCGTTATGTAAATATTGCTGGGTGAAAAATTTGTGGTGTCGCTAGGATGGCCAAGAGTTAACTTTCCTTGGGAAAATATACATAATTCATTGTTAAACACTTGTGTACAAAACAATGGCGTCGATTCTGTCATACCACTAACTAAACTAAACCAATCTGACAGGACTAAAAGAGGACTAAAGAGGACTCTGCCTCTCTTTTCATTTTAATATGTGAGAGAGGGATGGCTACAATTTTAGAGCTGTCAAATTTAGTTTAGTTTAGTTTAGAGTACCTACATCAGAATGGATGCCAATTGTGTATTTCTGCCTTTGCTTCAGTGAAAACATTGTGTTGAAAAGCCAGTGTCTTCCTTAGGTAGGTACATTGATAAATACCTACTTAGAGTTTTAAAATAAAGCGCTATAATCTCTACATAGTATAAATTAAAGTCGCTTTCCGCGTCTGTCTGTCTGTCTGTATGTCTGTATGGCCGCTAACTCCTCCTAAACCACGCAACAGATTTTGATGCGGTTTTCACCATCAGTTAGATACATTTTCAAGGAAGGTTTATATATATATATAACTAGCGACCCGTCCCGGCTTCGCACGGGTGTATGAACAATACTTAGGTAGGGGAGAGCGGGGTTGGTTCTAACGGAGGTAAGTATTTACAAGCCTATTCCTGCCAAACGGTTAACGTTCCCGGTTTTCCCATCATTAACGCGGTAATGGCATAAATAAATTAATAATTGTTGTGACTCATCAGTTGCCGGCTCGAAAAAAACTAAATCAAAATCGGTTCAGCCATTTTTTAATATAAGTGTGATTGTTTGAATAGACCACGTAATGAGCTGGAATTTCAGATGAATTTAAAACTTAAGTTATGTAAGTAGTATTAGCTTGAATTTTTCGGTAAAAATTTTTTCTCGGGAAAACACAATTCCTGGCTCTCCTACGTTCTCCGGGAAGGTTTGCTAATTATGCTGAGTGTTGATTCTGCAGTTTCAATACCGCGAATGTTTCGAGAGCTCCGAGTTGGACACATGCCCTGAAGCGCGCCAGTTATTTAGACCAAAGTATTCTAAAGCCGAGAGTTTTGCTTGAGGAAACATCGTGTTTATTACTTCGACCAAAATACAATGAATGGACGGGCCCAGAAGAAGCGCATTTTTGAAGATGACCGCTAGCGCTCACTTCGTTTCAGTCGGTCTCTAGCCGTAGGAAGTGCAACACGCGACTATTGGTAGGTACACGATAACGAAACATCTGACAAAATTATGCCTTCGTGTGCTTTCTCGAAGTGCTAATACACATCAAAAACCGGTATCTATTTTTTTGTAACAAATTTACTGTACGTGGTTATAATTAGGTGTTGAAGTACCTATATGTCCAACGGTTTTGCATCGTTTTTACCACAGAAAAGAGAAGTAAATAGAACTGAAATGAGAAGGAAAATCTGTCGCCAGGTATTATGACAGAGTTTTGCTTGAACATTCTCGTGTATGTCAACGCATCGAACTCCGCATCCAAAGAACTTGGACCTTACCTTTTTGGGTTACGTCTCAAAGTTCTTTGTCCGCATCACAGTTGCTAACTGATTTCAATTCTGACATTTCGTTAATATGGGTGCAACTGGCTACAAAAAAAATCTTACAAAAATGCCTTGACAGCCGTTCTAATTTAAACTATTTTTTTTTCTTTTCTGTGGTTTTTACTGAGCAAGTTCAATGGTTATGGCCCATCCATTCATTTTATTTTGGTAGAAGGTTTATTAGAAACCACGGAAGAGGGAATAAATATTACAATGGTACTGGTATATACCTATACAGGGCTACTTACTGGTAATCAGTTAGCATCCTCTTAAGAGCGGCCAACGGGCCTAGCTGTATAAAGCAATCCAGTTTAGGTGATGTAAAAATGTTGCAGTTTTAACGTTAGTTTGAGACCGCGTTACGAGTTGGGCGTAAGGCCCCTGTTCATCAAAACAAACAACTTTTGTTCTACATTTCAAAATTTAATAGTAAGAGAGTTAATAGAGAAAAGTAATACCTACCAATCAGCTGTTCCAAAAAAATAAAGTTTCACTTCGGACAAAATATATGAAACAGCTGATTTTTTGTCACGAATTTGATAAGTCGTAGAACAAAAGTTGTTTGTTTTGACATTATTGAAGCCGCTTTTCAGAGGATGCCAACTGATTACCAGTAACCCTGTAGGTATATATTGAGTTACGCGAAAAGCCGTAGGTATTAAGCCGAAAGGGGTCCATAAATAGTATCCATCATTATGAAAAACTTTTATTATGGGAGCAACTCTAAAATCGCGAAACGAAAATATCAGCTATTCTATAGAAAACGGTCATACCTAACATTGACAATTGACACTCGACGAAATGTACGGAAAAGCGGATATTTTTTCGATATATTTTCATTCAGTTCAGCCATTTAGTTGTGCAAGAGCTGGCGATCAAACGCAAGCCTAAAAGCAAGCCTATTTTTAAAAAAAGCTACATAATCTTTCGCATTTATAGCGCGATCATCAAGACATGCATGTCTCGGTCTGTAAGTAAACAACTCTCCGACAGTCAAGTGAAGGTCCTTCTCGAACACGGAACCCTGCTGTAATCGCACGGGTTCCGTCGGCGGCGTCGCAATCATCAGACCTTACTCAAGTTCAATGTCAGTGCGCGAGCGCACCCTATTACAAACTGCTGCGTATACTGCGACTGCTTTGAGTAGACTCGTTTAACATGATTGATCGAAAGAAATGAATCACGGGTGGCCACGGCTTCCGTACCTAGAGTTACCTAACCCGGCAAAACTCAAAAGTATAGGTATCTTTATTGTAAGCCTACTAGTTTCAAAAAGATTCGCATTTTTTAAAGTCACAAATGGTACTACAACAAAATAAAACAAAAAAGGAACTTTTTTTCTCCTGGGCAAGCGCCTTTATTAACTAAACAAAATAAAAACTAAAACTACAAATACAGTTAGACTGCCCATAGACCGTTGAAGGTCTAAAGACAATCCAAATGCTCAAGCCCACTACCAGTTGGCAGCGTACCCAGCATGCTGGCGGCATTACCACGTTGAATGGCAATGCTTATGCGTTGAGCCAGGTAAAGAGAAAGGTACTTAAAGATAGGTAGGTATGTAAGGGCTTTAAATGTAATTTCGGGTTTAAAATGTGTGACGATTAGTATTTAGTCCCTTTTTTTTTTTATTTTTTTGATGATATAATGGGCTAGCGTTTGACCACAACTCACCTGATGGTAAGTGACGATGTACCCTATCAGTACCTAGATATGTTTACAAAGACAGATTAGCCTGTAAATTTGAAGACATTCAAGAACTACATTTATTGGTCTGCTCTAAGTATCAAGAAATAATACAGGGTTATAAGGAAAGGGTATGCTAAGATGAAAGGGGTTCGTTATACTCATCTTTATGAACAACTTTTACTATGGGATCAAACCTGAAAGAGCATCGGCTCAGCATACCCTCTCCTTATAAACCTGTGTAATAAACCTACTCTACCTAATACTAATTAATATAAGTAAATATCTAGAAGCTACGTCATTACTAGGGCCTATGACACCGCGACCCGAAAGCAAATTGCAAGCTTCCGTGTTGCCATAAGACGAAAATACTGATAAAAGTCATATCAAATACTAAGTAAAGTTCAACTTCCGCGTGATTTTTATTAATCGCTGTAAAAATAAGAATGAATTTTTAGATCAACTTATTTAAGTAATTTTTTTTTAAACTTTCGCGGTTTGAACACATTTTTTAAATCACTGTTTTAAACTATCACGGTTGTTCACTAAAGTTCTATGAAAGTAAAACCACCAAAAAAAAAAGAAAAAAAAAGGAAGAATGTTTTCTATGTAGGTTCGAGTTCGAGTTCCAGTGATAACCGTAGTAAAAGACTAAGAAATAGGGTAGATCGTTATGTCTGCATCTAACTTTTTTACTGTTCGACCAACTACCCGCATTCTTCAGTCTTCCCGTGACTATGGTGCATGTAACTGCGCCGAAATATCGGGAGCTCATTCCACAATCTTACCACGGTAAATACCCCGTGAATAATCATAGAATTTTCATGTTTTAAATGTTTGTCGGGACTTATCACGTATTATTTTATTTAGGTAAAAATAGGTGCCGGTCAAATAGGAGTCAGCTCGTGACCACGGCCATTGTAACATGGTCGAAACGTCGAGCGAAAGGTACATATTACGTTAATATTAAATAATACGTGATAAGTCCCGACAAACATTTAAAACAACTAATTTTAATTTTAAAATAGCTCGCACATCGCAAAACGGTCTTTAAAATAAGATGCCAGGTTAATGACGAATGTGAAGATAGACCACACTGCCTGTATTCCACTCATGCGTCAGCTCACTCCCCAGCTGTCGGCATTGAGTTGCATTACGATAATTTGTCACTCGTAAACAAAGGTCAGCTCTGATTAGGACCGTTTTCGGCGCTGAATAGTCTTAAGGCCGTTCCCTGGACGATTGATGGAATAATACGCGTGGCAATGGACTTGGAGTGCAGGATCTTAGCTGTTATTGCTCTATTAATCTCTATTGTATTATGAACAGGAATATAGAGTGCGCAATGCCTATGCCTAGGTACCTAGATGCTAACGTAACGTCGTTTCTCCTACTCGATGGCTTATGAAAGAGGCTTATGATATCCTGTCTACCTAGAAGACGTAAAACTACCGACAGAAAATTACCGACGACAATTGGATACTTTTTACGAGATTGGAAACACTGCTTACCAAACGATGTGGTGATGAAATTTCCAAATACCCAGTACACGGGACTTACATCATGACACTCGACGAGCCATGTGACGTCGAGATTAACGAAATCAAGATCCGTTACCATCGTACTTACACCGAGATAGATATGGCGACACCGATGCCTATCATCAATCTACCGCAACTTCGTACGAACGCGAGTTTGTCAAGTGCACAAGCACTTTTGCTCTACAGACAGACGACAAACGGATGCTTTGGAAAATAAGTGGTAGACCCAAGATTACATGACAGCCTGCAACGAACAAAGATGTTAAATATGCTTATACTCGTACACATACGATCCAGGATAGTCATCGATCTCCAAAAGAGCCGTTTGGAAGCGGCCTGCATTCAGCGTTTCCCTGCAGTCTCTTTTAGGTCGTCTGTCCAACTTGTAGGTGGACGTCCTACGCTAAGCTAACCAATCCGTGGTCTCCATTCGAGAACCTTTCGACCCCATTGGCCACCTGTTCTGCGTGCTATGTGCCCTACCCACTGCCACTTCAGCTTGCTAATCCGGTGGGCTATGTCGGTAACTTTCGTTCGTCTACGGATCTTCGCATTTCTGATTCGATCTCGTAGAAAAATCCCGATAATAGCCCTCTCAATAGCTCGTTGTGCGACTTTGAACTTGCTTATAAGACCTATACATAGTACCAAAGAGACCACGTTTAATCGTTGAAAAAAAAATGTGTGCAATATATTTATAATGTTAATGATAATTTTATTCATAATAATAATTACATGTCAAACATTTCAAAAATAAACTATAAACCGTAGAGAGAGAAGTACACTGAATCTATGCTATAAACTAAATATATAATAAAAAAAAAAATAGAATGTCAAGCTAATAATCGTAATTAGGCATTCGTTACTTTTATTCAAGTTTTGGGATGAATTCCTCTACGCTATACGGCGTCATATCGGTAAGAAAAGTTAAGTTTATTCTTGAATAAATAAAGCGACTTTGCGTCCCTTATGGATTTCGGCAAGGCGTTAAGGCGCGGTCTGATCACGATTTCAAATTCGTTTTTCACCCGCTCACGCCATGATCTATTTGCTATCTAAAACGGCTTTGTTTAAAGTCGTAAATCGTATATCATCATATTTGATGATGATGATGACTTTGTGCTTGTGTTTATATTATTTTGAGGGTTTTTATTTAATTTATCAAACTATATAAATGAATTTCAACAATTAACTGGTTAAAGTTTTAAAATACTAGTCTGGCTTATACAATTCTAACAAAAAAATATGTTGTTGTTGCTGAAAATTCAGAGTTCTTTAATTCACAAGCTATTTTTATTGTGCAATTTGTAATATGTTTTTATAAGAGTCTAGACAATTTTTAAAAAAATTATTCGGTTAAGATTATTACCAAGGGGTTTTTTCTACTTGTAGTATTTTTTTTATCTGATCAGCTAATTTTGTCACGTCACACAAAGCGTTTAAAAACACTTCTTTTGGTAAGTTTTGCGATTGTACCGCGTCTTAAATACTTTTATGCCAACTATTCGGGCACATTTGTGAGACTTATATAGATAGGTACTTACATATTAACCACTTAGGTACCAGGCCTGTACTATTATGTATTGTTTAGTACAGGATAGTTCTGCAATCTGCAATATACTAAGTAGTTAGATTGTTTGCGTAAAGTGTATAAAGGGCATTTTTACAGACTAGCTGAGCCCCGCGGATTCACCCGTGTAGTGATGAAAAATGATGATGATGATGATGATGAAAAGTAGCCTATGTCAGTATCTAGCTCATGCAAAAAATCAGGTCAATCCATTGCTCTGTTGTTGCGTAAAAGAGGAACACACAAACCAACAAAAAAAAACTAAAACCCAAAAAATATACCAAAACATTATTAAAAAAAATACGCACTAGCAACGCACCCCATCTTCGCACGGGTGTAAGTCTTATTTTTTACACCTTGGGTTACATTATTGGAGTGTTAGTAAGGATCGCTAATTTAAAAAAAAAAATAGCCTTTGTCACTCGGGGATAGTGTACCTTCCCAATAGTGAAATAATTTTTCAAATCGGTTGAGTAGTTTCGGATCCTATTCAAAGCAAACAAACAAAAAATCAAATCTTTCCTCTTTATAATATTAGTATTATATTATAGTATAGATATATATATGATAAACCGTCGTTCGTCATATCACAAGCATTCGTGTTCTTCGAAATAAGCCTTGATCCCCGATATTGGTTCTAATTAACTGTTGTTATTGTAGAATTTAATCGCAGGATTGGTGCGCAGTTAATTATAATTTTATAAACAAGGAAAACGCTTTCGCAGAATTATTTATTACTTTCATGTCATATGTAATCCAGGTCAAGATTCATCTCCATGTAGAAACTAATAGAATTGAGGTCGGAATATTGTAATTACTTACTTACCTACGCGCTTTATTAATAAATAATAAGTAATTCATGCGCGGAAGCTATTATACAGCAACCACCGTTAGGTTTCCTGGTTAATAACTGCTCCTAAGTACAATGTATTTGTACTGTCTAAGTATAGGTATACAGGGTTACTGGAAATCAGTTAGCATCGTCTTCATCATCATCATCATTTTAGCCGTAGGTCGTCCACTGCTGGACATAGGCCTTCTCATCGATCTTCAAAAGGGCCGGTTGGAAGCGGCCTGTATCCAGCGTTTTGCTGCGGTCTCTTTTAGGTCGTCTGTCATCTTGTGGGTGGACGTCCTACGCTGCGCTTACCAGTCCGTGGTCTCCATTCGAGAACCTTTCGGCCCCATCGGCCATGTGTTCTGCGTACTATGTGCCATGACCAGTGCCCACTGCCACTTAAGAGCCTCTTATACCAAATTTGACAGTTTACAATCAATTTTTTTCAGTTAAATTACAATATTTTAGCTGGAAAAAAATACATGTCACAGATAAATCTGTGTTAGAGTCTGTGATTTGGTTCAAACCACGATAGAATAAACTTTCCTCGATCAAAAAAAATATATCTGAAACAAAGTCGATTCAGTTTATTTTTTTCGTTTTATGCTCTAACTAGCGACCCGCCCGCCCGGCTTCGCACGGGTGTAATTTACGTGCAAAGCCGGGGCAGGTCGCTAGTTATATCTATAAACCTTCCGTGAAAATGTATCTAACTGATGGTGAAAACCGCATCAAAATCCGTTGCGTGGTTTAGAAGTAGTTAGGGGCCATACAGACAGACAGACAGACGCGGAAAGCGACTTTAATTTATACTATGTAGAGATGAAAGCTCGTAACAACCTGGAAATTGCATGTACTGAAAGGCAATATTATTATTTTTTTTTTTATTTGGATAGAATTTTGATAGTGAATAGTTTAGTTTTTTTGTGAAATTAAAACCGTAAACAGGTCCCGAGAATTTGCGCGCGCCGCGTTCAGTGCCGCGCCGGGCGTCATCGAGATTCGTTTTTGTCGTTGCACTCCCCCGCGGGCGTCCTGACTGTTGCGCGGCAATATACATCGTCGCTATAACTTGGCGGGGGCTGAGGGAGCGTTCTGTTGCCTACGCGACTCGGATAGCCGGCCGTTAAACTTGCTAATCCGGTAGGCTATGTCGGTAACTTTCGTTCGTCTACGGATCTTCTCATTTCTGATTCGATCTCGTAGAGCATCCTCTTAAATCGCGCGAAAGATGTTTGTTCTACTGAGGCTGCACGGAGGATGCTAACTTAGTTTACCAGTAGCCCTGTATATAGATAGTACTTTTTTAATTAGTAATTTGAATTTGAATTTGAATAGTACTGGCTGGCCGAGATAGCTGTTAAAATTTGCAAGTTGAAGTGGCAATGGGCAGGCCACATCGCTCGAAGAACCGATAACCGATGGGGAAGAAAGGTTCTGGAGTGGAGACCACGAACCGGAAGACGCAGCGTAGGGAGGCCTCCCACTAGATGGACCGACGACATTGTGAGAGTCGCGGGTATCCAGTGGATGCAAAAGGCAGGCTGTCGTTCAGTGTGGAGGTTAAAGGGGGTGGCCTATGTTCAGCAGTGGACGTCTTCTGGCTGATGATGATGATGATGAGTACTGGCTGTTGCCCGTGACTTCGAACGCGTAGACTTTCATTTACATTTTCAACTTTCTTGTCATCATTATCATCCTACCCTATAGAAAAGGAGTTGGAATTTGAGTTTGCATGTTGTTTTGAAATTTATTCAACTACGAACCTGTAATTTGGCAAATAGATTCCTAATGGGAGTAATGGGGACGCTGTAGACTAGATAGCTGTAGACGTCCACTAAGAAATGATTTTACGTAAGGTGAAAACTTTAGGTGAAAATCTACGCGTAGGTACGAAGTCGAGGGTCACAGCTAGTAAATCTATAACAAGATCTCTCCGTATATATATATTATACTATGTATCATTTTGTACTATTTATTTAATGGTATCATTAAAAGTGTTTTAGCATCCCCCGTCGACTCTGTTACGTAAATTCTTTCCATCCAATGCTTGCCTGGAAGAGATCGCTTTTAGCGATAAGGCCGCCACTTGTGGCACTAGCTCTTAAGTGTTTCCTATCGTGTTGTAACTTTTATTTCTGGTGTACACAATAAAGAGTTTCTATCTATCTATCTATAGTAGAATTTTATTAGTGCTGATAGTTTCAAGCTAGGCACTTAGAAGTCTAGTGTATGTGTAGGGGAACTGTTATGTACGTCTGGGGTGCAAGAGCATTACCGTTCATGAGTTTATGTTACGTCATAATGCGTGGCTCCACTTGGCCGTTTACTGGCCATTTGGTTGCGGCTCTATTGCCATCAAATGTGCAGTTGTGTACGGGGCTTTATACTGAAGTTTATTTACAGATCTTTCTCCATTCTCTATATCTATATCGCAGTAATAGCTGCACTGTACCTACCCGCAATAGGTCCTTTTAGTTTCTTGTACAATAACTGACTGGCACGCATATGGTAGTGTTCCAAACCAAAGCCATAAATTGTATTCATAGTTCAGAAATTTGTGGTTGTAGAAAAATTCAAATCAAGGAAGATTTGTGGACTTGGCCAAATTTCAAAGGTGTATAATCCCGACATAACATAATATTTATGTTTTAGACAAAAATAAAACTAATACACCGAAACTGAACCAACGTTTTGCTACTATGGTGGACCATATTTCGCTAAAAATACTTTTGGTAGAAATTATGTATGAAGCCCTCACTGACTTATACTGACGGACATACGGATTGACGGACAGACGGATAGATGGATAGACAGACGGACGGACGGACAGACGTACAGGCGGATGGACGGACAGAACAAACGTATGAGGGTTCCTTGCAGTACTGCGGAACCCTTAAATACATATACTTAACCCTTAAATACATTTATACATATACATATACTACGAGATAGCCCGTTGTTCCAGTTGGTAGTGAACCTACCTTCTGAGCTTGGGTTCGATTCCCACCTAGGACAAATATTTATGTGATGAACATTTGTGTTTGTTCTATATCTGGTTGTTAATATCTATTTAAGTATGTATTTAAAACTATATATGTATTTATATCAGTCTCTGGCAGCCATATCACAAGATTTGCTTAGTTTGGGGTCAGATGACCGTGTGTGAAAAATGTCCCGAAATATTTATTTATATAAGTAATATCAAATCTTAGTAGGAACCTACGTCGAATCGAAGTAGGTGCCTACTCGTTGCCTAATTTGTATGTAAGAAGCACTAGCTATTGGCAGTTTTATGACGTTGTTATAAACATTTATTATGCTGATACTATCAGATGTATAACACTCGGCTTGAATACGAGGCAACAAAACGAAACAAAGAAGTATTGCGGTTTGTAATACGATTATACAGATCGAGTGATAATATATCAGCCAGGGACAAAAGCAGCTTCGCAGATTAATTTCCTTTTTGTAGTCGTCATAGATTTTTACGAAAGAATACCATTACCTACCATACCGGTATAATTATACGTTTATAAAAACTTGGAATCCCTTGTGAGACTCGGCGCTGTAAATGTAAATGGGGCCATTTACACCCTTTGTGTACGGCACCCTAAAATCGAAGCTGAAATCAGTTTTTGTATCAAATCGCTACTTCAGATAGGTAGTTATTAATGATAGTTGATTCAACCTACATTACATCACTTATGACAGATTCAGTCTTTCCATCGAGTTTGTGAGCAATTAATGGAACATTTTGTCGATAAATTTGAGTTGGATGGAGGCGAATTATTCGTTTGGCTCGAATCAATAGGATTGCTATCGAGCTGAGCAGCGTTGTGAAATTGTTTGTATATTCAGATAGGGCTGCTCTCAGGTTATCTCACGTTCAGATAATGTAAGAGAATGAAATATAGAAGGTTTTCAACGGTTACTAACGCTGACATTTATTGCGATGATTTCGACCCAAGATTTCACACACAAAAGCCAAAGTAATTTACAAACCTTAAATAAAGGAGCAAGTGAAATACTAGCAGTTGGGTCAGGCTCTAAATATATTAAGCAAGCTGTAAATAAATGCATAGATTTATTCTTAGTAGGTACCTACATTAGAGATAAGAAATTAAAAATATTGTACGCACGTATCTATAAGTTATTAGAGAAGATGAAAATTGGCCGCAAATTACTTGTAAGTTCTTCAAATTATGAACACATTGAATACCACGTTTGAGAATCAATATAATATTCAGCTTTGCAGATATTATTAGCATTCAATGAGATAAAATATTTACAATAACACTACTGACACGACAAAAAGACGCAATAAAGAAATTTAATAGACACAAATGCACCAACGACTTATTTAGTACATAATTAAATTTATGTGCAGTTTCGATGTTATCGCTTAAAAACGGCGAAGAAAAACATCGTGAGACAACCGGTGTCTCCAAGAACCTCAAGAGTTCAAAAACATATAATATGAAATTCACCAACATGAAAACGTTAGCTGCGCAATGCCTGCGTTTGCACCATTAATGGTGCAAGTCAATGGTGCAAACGGTACATCGGGCGGGACATACTTACACTGGGCTAGCATGATTGATTAGGGCTAATCCTATTTCTCTGAGAGAAGGCCTGTTTCCCAGCAGTGGGAGGGAACATGATATGCTGAAATTATGAATGAGACACAAATGAACAATCATGAGTCGTGGGCATCTATTGGATGCAGATGGCAGGCTGTCGTTTAGTATGGAGGGCTAAGGGGGAGGCCTATGCTCAGCAATGGACGTTTTCTGGCAGATGATAAAATACAAATGGCGGTATTTATCGTGTTGATCTAGGTACTAGGTACTGAACTTCCTAAAGTTGGTAACCAAAGCACTCACGCGGTAATTTCGCCAACCCTGCAGCAATGGTGCAACAACGTGATCGGTTTTACAACAGCTTACACTGAGAGGTGTAATTAATGCGGTACCGTTTGCTTTCTACTGATGAATAGGATGCTTTACATGGTTAAGAGTTGGTTAATGGAACAGTGTGACATTGACTCTATTGCAGTAGTTCTGTATTAGGCTCCTAAGAAGGCTTAGGAATATTTGCGCAGAGTAAGCTGGTTTTCCTATTATTGTGATGATTTGTTTCCTTGTATGGCCTCTGCTCTTTAAATGGAGTGAGTACTTACTTGATGGGCACAAGCACGTCAAAATTTTGCAAAATTAAATAGTGCCACCTGTACATTTTTGCAATGAGTATAGGCTTAGGTCTTAGGAGTATGTACAGGAAATAATATAGGAAATATTCTCGCGGAGTATTATTATGTCCGTTTTTTTACGCGGATAAGTCAGCGTTTGACCACCAACTCGCCTGTTGGTAAGCGACGATGTGGTCGAAGATGGAGCACGATACTTAGAAAATATCTATTCACTCTGGTCTTGAAAAAGCCCAGATTATTATCTCTCAGGAAACAAGGAAGTTGGTAGTGGACCGTTTTTCTACTTGTCCTTTAGGAGAAAGGGGATGGCAAGATAAGGTCATGTAGCTCATATGCACATTCTTCGAAATAAATCCTGCAGAAAATTGACAGACTCGCTGCTTTACGGCGGTGTTCTAGACTGAGAAGTTTCTTAGCCACTAACTTCTCATCGCCTATAAGACGAGCAGCACGCCGGTCTACCGATTCAAGAGCTTCGAGCTGGTATTTTATTGTTAAAAGTAAGTTGGTTATAGGCTGAGTAGCTGGCTTTGATGTCAGAGTTTTAAGCGGATGGCGGCTGTTGTTATAAGAAAAACAAACGGGGAGAAGTTTCTAAATGCATTCCCGATGATTATTATGTGTTACAGTTGCCAATTAAAGATTTGTTTTTTATGCGCTGGTCATATTCTAGAAGTGTTAAAAGAAACAAAGATAGAAAGAGCGAAAGAAAGTGGGACTGACATGTAAAATACTAGATGTATACCTAATTCCCAAAAAAAATAAATGAATTAAAAAAAAACTGGCGAAAGAGAGAACATAATTTGTTTGTAACAAAACAAAAGATACATAAATACAAGGACGTTTCCTTGCATAAACACTATGAGAATGACGATGACGATCACTGATTTGTGCTATTTATGTCCTAAGATATAGGCTGGTTTCACAGCTGTACGGGAGACGCGCGCGGGTCGCCCTTACGGGTTCCCGGAGCGGAGACATACGTGAGGCACTAAAACACGTTTCACAGGCGACGATGTGGTCGAAGATGGAGCACGATACTTAGAAAATATCTATTCACTCTGGTCTTGAAAAAGCCCAGATTATTATCTCTCAGGAAACAAGGAAGTTGGTAGTGGACCGTTTTTCTACTTGTCCTTTAGGAGAAAGGGGATGGCAAGATAAGGTCATGTAGCTCATATGCACATTCTTCGAAATAAATCCTGCAGAAAATTGACAGACTCGCTGCTTTACGGCGGTGTTCTAGACTGAGAAGTTTCTTAGCCACTAACTTCTCATCGCCTATAAGACGAGCAGCACGCCGGTCTACCGATTCAAGAGCTTCGAGCTGGTATTTTATTGTTAAAAGTAAGTTGGTTATAGGCTGAGTAGCTGGCTTTGATGTCAGAGTTTTAAGCGGATGGCGGCTGTTGTTATAAGAAAAACAAACGGGGAGAAGTTTCTAAATGCATTCCCGATGATTATTATGTGTTACAGTTGCCAATTAAAGATTTGTTTTTTATGCGCTGGTCATATTCTAGAAGTGTTAAAAGAAACAAAGATAGAAAGAGCGAAAGAAAGTGGGACTGACATGTAAAATACTAGATGTATACCTAATTCCCAAAAAAAATAAATGAATTAAAAAAAAACTGGCGAAAGAGAGAACATAATTTGTTTGTAACAAAACAAAAGATACATAAATACAAGGACGTTTCCTTGCATAAACACTATGAGAATGACGATGACGATCACTGATTTGTGCTATTTATGTCCTAAGATATAGGCTGGTTTCACAGCTGTACGGGAGACGCGCGCGGGTCGCTCATACTACGAGAGACGGGATCTACGTGGAGGCAAGTCCCGTTTGGAACAATCCGCGTCGCTGTGAAACGTGTTTTAGTGCCTCACGTATGTCTCCGCTCCGGGAACCCGTAAGGGCGACCCACGCGGGTCTCCAGTACAGCTGTGAAACCAGCGATATACTGCACGTTCCACGTGAACTGAAAAGCACAGAAATTATTTCTACAGTTTACACCTACCTAATATTATACAGAGCAGTGCTTACTGTAGTCATAACTTATACAGCCAGTAGCGACGTTTTGTTACATAAAAACGTTGTGAAAATGATTTATTGCAGTAGAGTAGACCTTTGGCTCGTGAAGAGAATCACGTGCTATGTAACGAGCCTGACATTTGTGGAACTTTCGTACACGTTCACTATTTACACATTATAGCGAGGGTACCGATTTATTATTAGATTTTATAGCGTTGGTTACGTAAAATGACAGATCATTCCTCAAGGGAGATATGGTAAGATGGCGTATCGGGTGGGAACGCAACTAGTCTAAATGAGTGTATGCCTTTAGTCGGACTCACCCTGAGATGTGAGACGACCTTGTCGCCTTTTAGAGTTCCGTACCCAAAGGGTAAAAACGGGACCTTATTACTAAGCCTACTAGAAATAGGGTCTCGTCTGTTCTACCTATTAAAGGCTGTATCTTTCGAACCATTATAGATAGCCAATTTAAATTTTCACAGAATATGTAACGTTACGGCGGATTAACTAACAAATAATAAAAAAATAAGTAAAAAATAAAGGAGAGTCCCTATACAATAAACGTATTTTTTTACGTTTTTTTGCATTAGCTGTAATGTATAAACGATAATACGTACAAGCGTCAAACTTGGCATCATCATTGTACGCACTCTGAAGTATAACTCAATAATAAATAAATGCCAAGTGCGAGTCGTTGAAAACTTCTGTTCCTTACCAAGTTATAGTTGTGTTATACTCGACTGCCTGTTGCAAAATAATTAATAGTGTCTGTTGCTTCGACAATTTTGGAAGGCGTTATAATAACTGGTGATTCGGTTACTTGGACAACCTCATTGTATTTTGTGGTGGTACGGAACCCTCAGTGCGCAAGCCCAACTCGCACTTCGTCAGTTTTTTTTTCTTATTATTTTTATTATGGACTATTTAGTTAGTTCATTAGTGTTGTTGCAAGTTTCTTAGTGTATGTGAAAAATTTATAAGTGAGCGGTACTTACCGTTTTTGTGTTAGCGGTATAGTTAACAAGGGGTTTGTATCTACGGATCCTGGGATCAGACTGAATTAGCCACGGATCCCGGAGAGTTGTATCTACTGATACCAGGATCCGTTTCCTTTAAATAAATAAATAAAGTAAATTAAAATTTTACTCGCTTATCCCAATATTACATCATAGAAAAAAAAAACATCTAAGTCAAAGGAGTTGCTGTCGCTACCAAGGAGGTATAGCTAGCGCAGCAAAAATATAATATCAGTATAAAATTATAAACAAAATATAGGAAGAGCTAAGTGGGTAGTCTTACATTTCAGATATATATTATAATTTTGGTAGCAAAGTAGGTAGGTACCTAATTTTTAGTCAGAATTTATAGGGATATCGGATATGGAAATATATCTCAAACTAACTACACTCCTTGGGATTAACTAACCCCTATCATAATTTACTAAGGCAGACCGTTATCGAGGAAAGAGTCATTAATTTGTTGTTATACTGTAAGCCACACCTGAGCATAATGCCGTGAAACAAAAACATGTAGGTACATGACATACGAGTGAATAAGGTCAACCTTATTTGTACCTACAAAGCTAGCTTTGAATATTATTATTATACCTATATGGAGGAAATTAGCACAGAACACCAATTTCCCTAGCAAGGTATCATTAGAAATTGCTAACAAAATATCTTCAACCTTACTAGCCAAAAAAAAAAAAACAGACTAATTATTACAAACGCGAAACTATGTTTGTCCTTTTTTCAAGTAAGTACAGAGAAACGGATAGACATAATTATTATAGAGTTAGATGAACGGCTGGAGTTAGTTGCGGAGACAGAGAAGGTTCATTTTATGCCGAAAAAACTTGTTCATTTTATGCCGTTTCTTGAAGGTATGTCTCACGTGGGTGAAACCGCGGGGCACAGTTAGTTATTGGTAAAATTACTACTACCTCACAACTACTACTCTACATTAAAATTTTATTTAGTTGTAGGAATTCGAAGAGTTTTGGCGCCGACGTAAAAAAACATGTCGCATCATTGTATTATTTTCCTAAACTTCTGATTTTCGAGTGTTAATGTGTAATACCTACTGGTGGATTATTGTTTATTAAGTACTAGCGGTCCGCCCCAGCTTCGTACGGGTATAGATTATAGCCTATGTCACCCGGAGATAGTGTAGCTTCCCGTCAGTGAAAGAATTTTTCAAATCGGTTCAGTAGTTTCGGGGCCTATTCAATGCAAACAAACAAACAATCAAATCTTTCCTCTTTTTAATATTAGTATAGATTTAGTGAACGTGTTTGAGCGTGGCAAAGTGATATAACGCAGTAAAACATGTATTTTCGTGCTGTTTCCAACACTTCATAGAAGCCTCTTGTAAAGCCTCCACCTTTTTACTAGGTCATAACTTTAACTTGACCGTGACTTACTTTGCTTGACTCTTGACTGGGACTATGAATTGTTTGACGATATTTATTGAAATTTGATAATATTTTAACATTTGCAAATGCACAAGAAGTGCGACGCCAAAATAATAGAAATTAAAAAAATAAAGTTCAAGCCCAGTTAGCAATGGGGCTACGAAATAATTAACACATTTCCGATAACTAAACAAAAAAGTTTAATAGTATGTTGCCATGTGTGGCATAAAACGAATGAAATTACGATATAGGTAATTATTTGAATCTCTACTGGAGATTGAAGTATCCAATATACATCTTCATTCATAGCCAAATACTTACGTAAATATGAGGGGAAACGGGTGTTGTCAACAATTTTAGCCAATCAAAGAATGTAAACATCAAAGATGTCAAAGATATAGCAAGCAGCCAGTGCCAATGCCGCGGACTCGGCTGGCTGGTGGAGGTGAACGATCCCGGCGTCTGTGAACTTGACTCCGGTTTACCTTAACATTGCTCGCGAAGACACGACGCATCTATTACCTAACTGATTTATATCTGTGATCACGTTTCTTTACCGGGACTTTTCTAGTGGTTGTTGGGACTGCATTAGCGTAAATTTAAAACAAAGCCTAAGGTTTATTCCACGAAGGTTTTAATATTTGTGTATTAACTTTACTATGGATGCTGTGTTGCGTCTTTAATGATGGACCTCTGCCACTTTAAAGCAATTTTTCGCAATTATGACGTTGCTGTAAATTACCAAAGTTAGAATATGTAGGTGCAGCACCGATTGCGAAATAGGTGGTAACTTTGACTTGAATACTGACAGTTGCAACATTTTAGCTTCATTTAGATTCATTTAAACAGACAAAGTCCAGACTGCGATTGTCTTCCTGGTTTCGAAATTGTCGCATGTTTCAATGCGATTCCAGGGTGTAGACCGTGAACCCTGCCCGCGCGCCTGTTTTTATTCGTCGTAGGATGATTCGAGGCCGATATATAAGCCGGCGGCGTGAACGCCCGCCACCATTCGTGATTAAACGCCACCGGCGCGAGCTTCCGCAGACTGAGGCTGGACTGACCGCGAATTGATTGCCGCAATTGCTTCTACCCTTCCGCGATGCGTCTCCTTGCGATTCTTGCAGCTCTCGTGCTGTTCACGGCTTCCGTCGACAGTGCACCTTCGCCATTCTTCGATGCCATATACGATGCTCTAAATGGAAACGGGAGAAGATCTTACGGTTACAGTGGATATGGAAACTATGGATACAGGCAGAGCTACGATCACTACAATGTTCAGCGCGAGAAGCCGTCCAGACACGAGAAGTCTTACAAGGAACTGTGCAGAGTACACTTCCCTGACTCTATCGCTGTTCCTGGGTCAGGGGGCATAGTGTGTCCCTACTGAGGGTCAGAACGCGTGTTCTACGCCATGGAGCGACTGCTCCGCCGCCGCAACATCATGAGGATGGGATGACCTGATTCCTTACAGAGATCCTGCGATAGCCTGGCCTGCTCTTTTATACGATCATTGGTGAATAATACTGAAATGCAATGAAAATATTTGAGGAATGATTCGTGATTATCTCGTTCATTGTAAATTTTCAGCAGAATTGATGCTGCCAGCAGGTTAATTCTCTTAACAAAATCAAAAACAGCGATGCCAACCAGCTGTAATAATTGAGAGGGGAAAGCAACTCTGTAGATAGGTCACCCATTTCGTTCAGTGACAAAGTAAATGTGAAAAATTATGATGTTATTTGTTATTGTGATGCAAACTGTGGTGATAACCTTGTGATATTGAGTTATATTATAAGTTTTGTGAATTATGAAGCAGTTTATAAGTGCCGGATGAACAGTTAGTAGAACACGCGATAACTAGCCCTAATACCGTATTTTAATTATGAATCAGTTTAAATAATCTAATTGGCTCTTTGTACTTAGAAAATTGTTATTGGTATTTAACTTTGTTCTTCAAGATTGTACTGTTCTTTCACTGCAGTTAAAACTTTTGTTACAAAATAAGCGTAATTGTTATATTATTGTTTGATATTAACAAACATTAAGTAAGTAACTATTGTTAAATTAAGGTGTAATTTTGAATTTAATTACTGGTAATTCTTAGAGTAAGTTTTAATTATGTTAAATTAAGTTATTATTAAAATCTGAAACTTGCTCCGTTTGTTTGTAATAAATAGTAACTAAGTAATAAAAGTTGTGTTTGATAGTCCAGGGGCCTTACGGACAACAGCTAATTGCAGCACCTAAACTGCTCAGTTGGAAAATCACGCGACTGCAAACCGTATCTGGGCGCGATAAGGTTCACGTTCGCGTGATTTCCCAACTGAGCGGATTAGGTGCCGCAATTAGCTGTTGTCCGTAAGGCCCCAGCTCTCAAATAATTATGATAAAAGTGCATACTACAGTTACGGTTTTAAAAATCTTTCGCCAATGATTTGATTAAAGTTCATCTGTTCATGATTGGTCTGTTTTTTTTACTGACTTCAAAAAAGGAAGAGGTTCTCAATTCGACTATTTTTTTGTATGATTGTTACAATGGATATGAGGATGAGAAACAGCACCTGCCTTGTCCTGTCTCATCTCAAAATATATTTAGACAGGTGATGACTTAATGCCACCCACTGAATGGGCTACATTGGGTAACATTGGCTTATGGCTTGGGGTGTCGAGAGGGGTGCTGCACTTTCACTAAACACTACTCGCGGTGTTATGCTCTTTAACATCCACCATGGAGCTTAGATTCTTAGCTCATGCAGTTTCCACCCTAGACGGTAGGTTAAGGCAAGCCAGGGGTCGGGGTTTCATTTACCCTCATGGAATTGGGGTACACGGTGTCATCACTCACCGACGGCTCGCCACAAAGCTGTTTTTTTATGCTTTTGGCCTCCTACGGCTTCGACAGCATGCACGCTTGCGAACGCAGAGGGCGTTGGGCCTAACTTCTTTTGGTTTTGGGACTAGCTGAAGGGCCCCTCGAAGGTAAGAACCTCTACTTGGGCCGTCGCCGGGGGTTGGTCTGTATCTCTACCCTTCTCTATACTCCTCTGACTACTTGATTTTAGGTAAACTTCGTTGTATCAAAATGATTGACTGGCCGACTCGTCATGAAATCTCAAACACTACTTGGTCTACAAAGCTGAAAGGCAGGTAGGTTTCTTGATGTATAGAAAGCTAAGAAAGGATGTTGCGAAAAGGCCGAATTAAAGGGGGCTAACGGAGATTGAAATTTTATATGAACGTTTGCGCGTACTCAAGCATCATCCCCAATGACTGCCCCGCGGTGGCTCAGACTGCCCCGGTGGCTCAGTTGGTAGTGAACCTATCTTCTGTGCTTGGGGGCGTGGGTTCGATTCCCATCTAGGACAAACATTTGTGTGATGAACATTTGTGTTTGTTCTATGTCTGGGTGTTAATATCTATTTAAGTATGTATTTAAAAATATATATGTACGTATATCAGTTTCTGGCAGCCATATTACAAGCTTTGCTTAGTTTGGGGTCAGATGACCGAGTGTGCAAAGATGTAAAAAAAAAAAAAAAAACATCTTTATCTTGTATACAATAGTGGCAGTAGGCCGGTTGTTTGTCCGTGGTCGAACTTCTGCAATGTATTTAGTTGAAATAGTTCGGTTGTAATGTAAAACGCAGTCCGTACATTACAGATGCATCCGCACACATTTCACGCGAGTGAGTTTGTTGATTTTGTTTTATATTTTCGAACTTATCTCAATATCGGTAAAGTTTTAGGAAAAGGTGAGGAAAAGCAAACACAAAGTTGACAATGGACTTTTATGGAAATAATGTCAAAATCAAAAACTCAACGTGAAGAGAGATAATACTGTTAAGTAAACATATTATTTCAGGAACAAAGGCGAGAATAAAATAACATCCTTACTAATATTATAAAAGCGAAAGTAACTATGTCTCTCTGTCTGGATGTTTGTTCGCTTTTCACGACTAAACTGCTAAGCTGATCTTAATGAATTTTGGCTGGATGATAGTGTACATCATATGGACAGACATAGGGTACTTATTCTCCCAGAAAATGCGGGAAAATTGGAAAATCGCGGGTAGCACCGCGGGATTCAGCTAGTAGGTAATACATTTTTAAAAATAAGCTTTTTAGCGTCGGCCATATTGAATTCAGTGTGACGTCATTTTATTTTTCGTATTCTTCTCAGCGTACCCTTTCATTTGATACACATATGACGGGGGTGCACAATAATTACTGGTCCACCATATTGGACTTAGAATGACGTCACTTAGCTAACCATGCATTGAGGCTTATTCTGTCATGCAGTAAACTAAACCAATCTGTCAGGACTAAAATTATCTCATAATTCATAATTCATTTATTTACTCAATACCAAAATCCAGTTATTTAAAATCTGCCTCTCTTTTCATTTTAATACGTGAGAGAATGATGGTAGCAAGTTTAGAGCTGTCAAATTTAGTTTAGTTTAGTTTAGAGTGCATCATACCACTTACTAAACTATACCAATCTGACAGGACTAAAACTATTTGAGTCTCTTTTATTTCGATATGTGAGACAAGTTTAGCAATAGTTTTAGAGCTGTCAAATTTAGTTCAGTTTAGATAATGGTACAACAGAATCGACACCAGTATCATCCAAACTAAACGTATATGCAAAATTTCAACAGAATCGGCTGGGGATAACTGTTTTAATATTCATTTGCAAGTAAAAGCTTGTAATAAACTCAGTGAGTAGAAAGCATCCACCTGCGACCTGCGACTATGTGAACATAGTCTAAACAATAAACAATCGAACTATTGCTAGACGTAGTATAACTTCTACGTCTTTATTCCAGCTCAACTTTAGCAAATAAGAAGTCTTGGAATTATTAGGGTTCCGTACCTTACAGTTGTAAGCGGGACCCTATTACTAAGCCTACGCTATCTGGCTGTCCATCCGTCTGTCCGTTATAGAAATAATGTTGAATTTTTTACAGAATATGTTATGAGAAATAATAATAAAGTTAATACTACAAACGTTTCTTAAATACGTATTTTTGTATTTGCTCTAATGTAAAAGCGGTAATACGTATATGCGTCAAACTTGGCATGGTTATATGGTATATATAGTACACACTCTAAAGTAAAACAACAAATAATAATTAATAGCAAAATGTGTGTCGGTGACAATTTTTTGTTCACCACCAAGTTAAGCAACTTCGGGTGCGGTCGGTACTTGGATGAGTATATATATATATATAACCGTCTAGGCGTGATGTTGTCTTTTTGTACTATTTTTTGTATTTTTCGGTGGTACGGAACTCTTTAGTGCGCGAGGCCGACTCGCACTTGGTTGATTTATTTATTTATCTTTACAAATAATCATGCATCGACATCGCTAAGAAAGCTCGGCTTTAATTATTACTCAAAGCTTTTGCAATAAATGTTAGCCCCAGGAGGTACTTTATGGCCACAAAACAAGCTGCACCTGCATGCAGCTTGTTTTGTGGCCCCAATAGCTGCAGGTGAATTTATAGGAACCGTAACAGCGGTTATTTAGTTGTGGGCTAATAACACAAACTATGTTTCGACGTCTATAGATATGCTGTAAGTATAGCTAGGTCACAGTGGTCGAATTGGACTTAGGTACTCACGAACCTTGCAAGACCTATCACGCAGAACAGATGGCCGATGGGGCCAAAAGGTTCTGGAGTGGAGACCACGAACTGGTAAGCGCAGCGTAGGACGTCCCCCACAAGATCGACAGACGACCTAAAAGATACTGGCATATTGCGATTAAAACAAAAATATAATGTTGGGTTAACAATGCTATGTTCTCAAATAGTTCATTTTACAGTGCAATCAAAATATACAATCATTTACCGCTGGAATTCAAGTTACTGGAAATAGCACAATTCAAGCGCAAGTTAAAAGCCTGGTTAGTATTAAAAGTGTTCTATACAGTGAAAGAATATTTTAATGATAAATAATTGTAATATTATAATAATGTAAATAAATGTAGTTTTTAGATGCCTAATGTAAATATTATATATCCCAATGATACTTATTTTAAGCTACTGTATTTATGCTGCTGTATTTATGTTTTTTTGCTGTATTTTATTATTTTCTTTGTTATGGTGTAATGAAAACAATAAAAATCTAAGCTAAGAAAATATTGTACGCCCGAAGAGGGTAGAACTGTGATACTCGATTATGTATTTGTAACAACTCATGTACCAGTTTGACGCAATAAAAGTTATTCTATACTATTCTATACCGCAGGGAAATGCTGGATGCAGGCAGCTTCCAACTGGCCCTTTTGGAGATCGATGGGGGAGGCCTATGTCCGACAGTGGACGTCCAACGGCTGAAATGATGATGATGATGATGATGTTGCTCACGAACCGGAACGCATCTCCCTTCAAACTTTGCGAACTTTTTACCGACTGTCCAAGATGGAGGGTTATGTTTTGGTTTGTATGTAAGCATGTAAGTATGTTTCTGGGTTCCTGTAGTACCTCCTGTACGCTAAATGGCTTGACCGATTTTGACGAGTGAGGTGCCGTTGGATTCCTCATTACGTCCAGAATGACATAGGCTACACGTTATACGCGTTTTCCCGAGTATTTTCAAAGTAAAGATTTGGTACCTGCATAGGTTTT
Organism: Agriopis marginaria; assembly: GCA_932305915.1. NCBI lineage: Eukaryota > Metazoa > Arthropoda > Insecta > Lepidoptera > Geometridae > Agriopis > Agriopis marginaria. Next base: position 4,481,203 of record OW029919.1, read on the forward strand.
TTGCCGAACCAGTACGATATAAGGACAACTTTTACGAAACGGAACGGTGATTTCACGAACCGGAACGGCGTTCTGATGCGTTTCGGTACATTTCGAGCACTGAGCTAGGAACTATCACGAACCTGCAGTGCAAGTACCGTTCTTTATCTGTCGTCAAATTCGATAAAATGCCATAGAATCGATCATAGCGAGTACTGATCAAATGGCATATTATCGAATTTAACGACCACAACTGTCAAATTCGATAAAATTTCATAGAATCGATCATAGCGAGTACTGATAAAATGGCGTTTTATCGAATTTAACAATCTCAACTGTCAAATTTGATGATCGATAAAGAACGGTACTTGCACTGCTGGCTATACTATTTCGGACGACTACCCCAAGCCGTGACTCTCACAGAAAAGATTTGTTTTTTGTTTAAATTAGAACGGCTATCAAAGAATTTTTGTAAGGTTGTAGCCAGTTGCAATAAACGAAACGTGAGTAATTCGAAATAAGTTAGCAACTGTGATGCGGACAAAGAACTTTGAGACCTAACCCAAAAAGGTAAGGTCCAAGTTGTTTGGATGCGGAGTTCGATGCGTTGATCTAAATAAGAATGTTCAATCAAGGTTCACTCATAATGCCTGGCGACAGATTTTCCTTCTCATTTCCGTTCTATTTATTTCTCTTTTCTGTGGTGACTATATATTTTGCCATTCACTTATTTTTTTTAATTACAACTGTTTTGTAGGCTTGCGAATGAAACCGCGGAACGTTGCACGTCGAATAATAAAACTTAGTAACTCCCCGTATTACGTAGCAGCAATATTTATGCTCGTTTTAATGTCTATTGTACTTAGCACATGATATAATTTCCATGGCATATTGTGACACGATCGGAATACAAACTATCACAATTATTAAAATTTTGTCCTTGGTCGAGGATGCAAAAAATGTAATGACCATTATTTGAGTCATAGAATATATTACAGACAGGATGATACGTACAACTTTTGAATGGTTAGATCGATTTTTTTAATAATAATTTTCAAATGGCCTATAATTGACAATGCGATTCACATGATCCTTCTTGCATTACGCCTGCAAAATGTAGAATGAGATCCATTTTGCGCGTATTTCGCGGTATTTCCGAAAAGATGCAACATTTATTTTTTGTATTCATTCCTTTGGGAGGATTTTGGCGTCGCACTTCTTGTGCATTGGCCAGTGTCAAGTATTAAAAATATCAAGAAAAAAAAACTTTGGAATAATATAAATTTTCCAAGGATGTTATTTATATAAATTCCTACCCTAACGCCAATACGTAGAACATCCTTGCAATTTTCATAAATATCGTCAAACAAGTCATAGCACAGTCAGAGTTAAGCAAATTAAGTCACGGTCAAAGTCATGCCTAGAAAAGAGGCGGAGACTTTACAAGAGACTACTACGAAGTTTGGGAAACAATATGAAAAGACATGTTTCACCGTGTTATATTACTTTCACATCCCTAACACTTCAATAAATAGTAATCCACCATTATTAAACATTAACACTCGAAAATACACAAATTTGGGAAAATAATACAAAGAGGCTACCAAAGAAGAATAATGTACCTAGAAACGTTCTTCAATATCAAGAAGTGTGTACAAGACGACCGGCGCTGTCATTCGCAGGGTGACCAGGTGATAAATTTTACGAAACTACCATAGTCAACTACAAAACTAAAAATAATACAAACTTATCACATAGTACATTTACATCGATGGAGGCTACATGTTTTTTCACGTAGGTGCCAATAACATTTTCTTCATGGCCTGCAAAGTTTATGATGCCGCTGGTGCTTTGATCAAAGCGTTGGTGTTATAAGTATTCTTATGACTACACAGCTATAATCATATGTACATAGCCCATACGTACATATGCTTTTTTGCGACGACAAGAATAACAATGGATTCTAAGTAAATTGGTACTTACTAACTAGCTGTGTCTATCGCTTAATACGGATAACACGTTCCAATGTGGATCAAAGAGTCATCGTCAATTATCATACGGTCACATACCTACTTAACGAATGAGTTTTTTTTTGTATCTGCGTAATACAATAGGGTAAAGAACCCATCACAAGGTGGCCATCGACCTTTACATCCGTAGCACGCAATACTAAATTAATTATTTACTATTGACGCCATGCTTGTGCAATTGCAACAAAAGTATTGTTTCTGTTACCAAACTGCATATTTGTGGTTTCTGGCCCCCGATTTTACTAATTAAATTGTTTTTAAATTGTAATTGTTACATTTTTTTTAATAATTGTCTCAATACTGACAGTTTCAATTATTTTTTTAAACTAGAAAAATACCATCGCCTAATATTATAAAAAAACTATCAAATTTGAGGCAATTATTAAAAAAATAAAATTGAAACAATTACAATTTAAAAACAATTTCTTTAGTAGAATCGGGGCCCTGACGTCTCTTTCGATGTCTTTTGGAAAATCAGTGTTGACATGTACCTACCTATAATAATATTGTAATTTTGTTTGTTACGTAGAATCAGTCTAATTGGCGGTATTAATTGCGTCAACAAGATAAATACACGATGGTAATGCCCTACATAGATAACATTGAAAACAAACTAACTGATAGAACTAAGTAATAATTATAATGATTCGAATTCCATATCCATAATTAGATGCCTATTTGATTTATAATTATTATGACTAAAACCACGTTGCATTTTTTCAGTAAAACAACAGACGTTTTCGAAAAAGTTATCGCACTTTTAATTGGGTTAGTTGTCAAATCCTAATTATTATATTTTATCAAACAGGGGATGTGTTTATTTATTTAAGAACAATCTTCTACCAAAATTTAATTTTAAGGCCTCGACCCAAAGAATTCATACTATAGGTACCTACTACGTACATAATATATAATCTTAACCTCAACCGTTGCTAACGTAGGTAATTGCTGACCAATTTTGTGTCCTCTGATTAACTTGGTTATGGTTTGATTGTTTGTCCATCAAAAAGAGACGAATGAACAGAGGTTATGGTAGAATTAACAAAAAAAAAAACATTTCCCGATGGTATCCTGTCCAATTGGAAGTTTGGTTGGTAGCGCAAAGTTTGAAAATGCCTGGCGGCAACTGCTGAGCATTAGTGAACTCTTGTAGGTATGTTGGCCTCAGCTACGTCATGGCCTACATATTCACGTTCGCGTATAAATGTTTTGTTGTCGGCCGTTGCAGTAATCAACAAATTTTTCTTTGTCCATACATACAAATCTAACCAGCCGTTCTTCGTTCCTCAGCAGTCGTAATCTGACATAATCTGTCAAAATAAACGTTTAGCGTCTCGTGCGCAGAATTTTAAATCCAAAAAGATTGAGTATGCCTTAAGCGTATTAAAGTGACTATTAGGTATTTGCGCCGAATGATGGGTAGATGTATACATCTACCCATCATTCATAGGTACTTACAATAAGATACATTTTAGTACATAAAATAAATTGCTATTTTATTACAGATTTAGGTTAAAAAAAATAACATTTAAAGGTCACGTTTCATACAGAAAGAACACCACGACATGTTGAACAAAATTGGATAGCCGTGTATCGCAACTTTGTTTCAAATGCACATTTGTGCAAGTTTACGAACGAACTCGTAAAACGGAGGGTGTAAATATGCTTACGCAAAGTACAGCATTTTTAGAAAAATATTTGTTAAAGTTAGAATGCTGATTGTTCTTGTAATTATTTCACTTTGACTTTTACGTATGGCTACATTTGCTCATTCTCTATCTTTCTTGGAGTTTTGGCGCCAACGTGAAACAAACATGTCGCTTCATTGTATTATTTACCTAAATATTTGTTATTTTGAGTTTTAATGTGTAATAATGGTGGAATATTGTTTATTAAGAGTTTCCGAACGTTCTTGAATGAAGGCAAGTGAATAGTGATGTTTCCAAAATTCCAAATTTGTAAAGCATCCACCACTTTACTATATAACACACTACCTACACACTACTTACACTCACTTACCCTCACTCCCTCCCCTCCCTCCCTCTCTTACTTTCACTTTACTTTTGTATGAATTTGTCTTGACCCTGACTTGTATTGCTTGGCTCTGACTGTGACTTGTTTAATGCTATTTAATACTATGTAAACATGTTTAATATTACGACTGACGGACTTTGTATCCATGATCATGAAATAAATTAACAAAAAAAATATCCGTAAGTGGTCGAACAGAATATTATAACCATTAGGTATATTCTCTTTGAGAACCACTTACCACGTATTACAGCGTTAGCAGGTAATAATTATAACCACTAACGCTGTAGTCCTTACGGAGATTGACGTAGAGTTGATTCTTCAAAGTTTCGTTCACATCTGTATCAAGCCGTTGATGGGTTCATCAAATAAGATGCCTGTTTCTGAACGATGTCGGAAGATTTTGAACTCTCCAAACCCTGTTCAGACATGTCAGAAGATCTATTGACTTTCGAACTCTCTGTAAACCTTGTTCAGACAACTTACCTATAAGGTAGTTTTGCGAATATAGTTTATCTTGATTTTCACAAAGTGTCTTGTTCAAAAACTGCATCGTTCAGAGCTTAACTCTGTCAACTGCTGTTTTTTGTTTTATATGCCAGCTCTCAGATCAGACAAACAAGGGAGATATGCCTTAGTACAGTTATCGTTCGTGTCGTGAAATTTCTCCGTGTACTTATTCACTTTATTTACTACATTGTTAGTATCGCATCCTTACTAGTTTTCCACGCAAACTAAGTCACTTTCAGCGACACCAATAATCTATTTAACTGCTAATAGTCCAAATGTCCAGCAAAAAAAAGTGGCAAGACCGTCTGCAGGGTGAGTTTTACTAAATACATCAGACCTGATTCCTAACTTTTTTAATATTTAATAATTAAATATTTTAATATTTACTTAAAATATTTAATTTAATATTAACTGTTCGATTTAATCGATTGTTTCTGCCAGGCACCTGTACCTAAGTTGTGGAATGGCTTACCACCTTCATTTTTCTTCCAAAATAGGACTTCAATTGCTTCAAACGAAGAGTGAATAGAGTCCTCAAAGGTAGGCAACGTATCGCCAATGCCGCGGGTATTGTATTAGGTGTCCTAGGCGACTGTTTTATAAGGATCCATCATATTATATTTTCCTTGCTATTTAGGTACCATTAGTTAGTTGGCCCGTCATTTGTTTGACTATTATTAAATTTAAAAAAACCTTATCCCTATTACATATTAATTATAAATGGGTAAGTTTCAGGTAAAAATATTTTTTGTTTTAGAAATAATAATTTTGGTTTTAGGTTAGGTTTTGCTTCAGCTTCAAGCGCAAATACACTAGATGATCGCCAAAGAAGCAATTGTTCACAATTTTGTGTTTTATAACTATAACCTAAGGTTGCCTAGAAGACCACTTATAGCGATAAGGCCGCCAATTGATTTCCTGTTCTTGTCTTATGTATGTAATTTCTGGTGTGAACAATAAAGAAATATCTATTGTGTTATTACTATAACCTAAGCAGTGGAACATAGCTCTTATAACATTACTGACTCTACCTAACTTATATTAATTTGCAATAGACGGTCGCATAGAAAGCTCTATTTTACCCACACAAGTCTGGCAATGCCTATGGTGCTAAAGTGACAGGGTGCCAGAAAGAGATATACTATACTATTTTCTATAAATGAACCAAACCTAAACTAAAGGAATGCGGTTTATTTAAAGATTACGAAAGCCCAAGTAAAGGTTGGTCTAGGAGCATTAAATTGCTCTAGGGAATGTAAACCTAGCTTTTTATTGATACAAATTACTTCTGTTTTTGTACAAACGTGTAGCTATTTGATGACTATAATGTGTAACTACAACATGATTAGATTATGTAGCTCTTCTAAATGGTCTTATGTACCTACCTGTTTAGATAGTTTTACATAGAATACCGACGCAGCAGATGCACAGATCTCGCTCGCACATTTGATGTTTTTTAAGGTTTCGTACCCAAAGGGTAAAAATGGAACCCTATGCCTACGATGTATGTCGGGTCCGTCTGTACGTCTGTCCGTCTGTCCGTCTGTCCGTCTGTCCGTCTGTCCGTCTGTCCGTCTGTCAGTCTGTCCGTCTGTCCGTCTGCCCGTCTGTCCGTCTGTCCGTCTGTCCGTCTGTCCGTCTGTCCGTCTGTCCGTCTGTCCGTCTGTCCGTCTGTCCGTCTGTCCGTCCTACTTTTAAACGGTTGTATCTTTTATTTATCACTGCGCATAGTATTTACCAACATTATCACGGTAAATATCAAATTAATAAACATACGGTTTATAATTTTAAACAGTGTTCTCATTCTTTGTTTTATAACAACAACTCAACTGCTAAGCTCAGTGGCCTTCAGGCAGCTTAAAAACTCGGCCTATATACGAACTGAGTATGCTTCGCTGTGTGTACCAGACCTCATAATCAGCAGAAATTTTCAATGAAGACTAGGGTGACCATATCAAAGTTTTAAAAGTCCGAACATTTTAGTCACAAAATTCATACACTGCACACGTCGCTACAGTGGCAACAGAGCAGTGGTATTACATCACCCAAGCTTATAAAGCAAAAAATCCAAACATCTGTCTAAAGCCCGGACAAATGTCTAAAGCCCGAACAAAGGTTAAAAAGTCCGGACTTGTCCGAAAAAATCCAGACGGATGGTAACCCTAATTAGGACGTAGATTTGAGAGGCGTAGATACCTAATCAGTGTTAGTGGTTGGGCAATTAGAACCTAATCATCGCATAACATTTTGCTTTGCACTCGGCTTAAAGGCAATTTTCACCGGGTATTATACTGTAATCCTAATGACAATAGGAATAGGATTAGCTTTGTGCCTTTGTACGGTGATAATCGGGACTATAGCTCAGAGCAAATAAAAATACAGAGGCACTACGGCGCACTGCCAAAGTGACGCCAAAATCGCACTACGTGAATTCCCAATAAATACACGACTCACGCACACATACGTATTCAACACTACGTGAATTTCTCGTCAGAAAATTGCTTCGACTACGCACACATGTTTTAAAAAAGTGTCTTCACTTTTCGTGTTCTCCGTAGTGACACTGTATTTTTATTTGCTCTGAGGACTATAGCGGTATGTTTGTATTGGCTTTGTGTACTTACTTATTATAGAATTTGGCAGGAAAGTGTGAACATCTGCAAAAAGACATCGTTGCCACCGATTTCCACGAGACAAGTGAACTATCCATATACAGTGAAGAATTAAAGGCGCTTGCAGACGATGTATAGTCCAATTAGTTAGTACAAGTTGCAAGTAGCTACTACACATTGTCTGCATCGTTTAGCTTATTGCAAGTCGCTGGCTCACTATTACAAGGTTCTATGTTTTTTTCTTACACATTCTGTAATTTCAATTTAAAAAATTTGACTTTCATAAATATTGACTTAGCAGGGATTATGCTTGAGAGACGTACTTTCACTCAAGCATAAACCCTGCTAAGTCAATATTTATGAACGTATTTTTTTTAAATTGAAATTACAGAACGTTTAATAAAATAACATAGAACCTTGTAATAGTGAGCCAGCGAAGTGGCAGTAGAAGTGCTACTAACCACTATTTTTAGTGCGTGCAGCCGGCGTTCATCGATTTATAAGACGTTATCACGTCAAAAAAACAAAATTATAAGGTAGGTTTATTTCTTGGTATGGTTTTTTTTTTCTTGATTTATCTTTATAAGTATTTCTTATTAGTATTCCTATGTAGGTAAATTCCAAAACGGATCCTATGTTTATAAGTAGTTCAAGTAGGTAAGGTTTTCTTTGTGCCTCTAAAATTACCTATAGCTATCGATTTGCTAAGTATGTACTATTCTTTCTTTTTGACTGGGCTCTGATTGTTTATCAATTGGAATAGTTTTATAAGCACTCCTACCATCAGACCGCTCCTGCCTTCCTAATCGCGTCGGTACCAGCATGGTAACAGAATATTGTTAGGCGTCAGTGTACATTTTATCAGCTTTGAATCATTAGTTTTAATGCTATTATTAATGAGAGCAAATCATCAATAGTAATATAATTTTTTGAGTTTTAGTAAAGGTTTGGCTATGAGTGTAAAACTCCCAAACTTTTACTAAAGCTATAATGATTATTTACGGGATATTTACCGTGGTAAGGTTGTGGACTGAGCTCGACGACGGTTGTAGGATATGTAACGTGGGAAATATCTCGTAAATAATCATATAACTTTAGTGAACAACCGTGATAGTTTAAAACAGTGTTCCTAAACTTATTTCTCAGGGTGAACCTCTACTTATGTTTAAAAAAAAAAAGTTCAATTTTCACAGGGGAAACTATCAAATTACGAGCGTAGATACCAAAATAAGCCACATTTCTCCACAGGTAAGCCAATTATAATTATTCCACGAAAAATCTTTTGGGTTTTCGAGATTTACCTACACATTGAAATTAAACACTTCGCTGGATACTGTGAGCGCTTTTTGCGTAGGTACCAACATATTATAGGTATCCGTATAGTATTATGTCTTTTGTGCCTATGGGTAACGTTTAGACTAAAAATCATTGGCGGTACTTGTAAATAATTTCGTAACTTTTCTATAAACACCACGCGACCACGGACACTGCAAAGTGTTCAAAATGCCAGAAATTAAAATAATGTAAAATACCTATACGCGATAAAATTATTTTCTTTCAACTACGTAGTAATTTTATCATTATTCACTACAAAACCGATCGCAAAGGACGTATTTTTTGCTAAGAACCAAAACAGAGTAGAAATTTTATATGAAATCGCATTGTTGCACAGTTTTTCATTCTTTATTTTTATTTAGATATAAATTTACACGAATTACGACATAAATTGACCACAGAGGTTTAATGTCTCTCATTAGGTTTAATTTAAAATGTATGCATTAGATCTAAAAGATACTGGCGATGCGGCCTAATTAGTTAGTAACAATGCAACGTAATAGCAAATAGGGGAAGGGGGGGCATGATGGGTTATTTAAGCGGAAACAACAAAAAGACAGCATTACATCATTGTTTTTGTTTATTTATTTATGGCAAATGTATTATTAATCTAACTACATTTTGGCACAGTCTTTGGGAGATCAACTTATCACATTTTTTATAATAAGTGATTAAAAAGAAACTTGTGGAAATATCGGCAGAATAAACCGACTTGGTGAAAATAATTGTGAGTTTTAAATGTTTGAGGATAAGATAAAATAAACTTTGTTTTCATTAAGTAGAGTTTTTATTTTGAGTAGTTGAAAGAAAAGTAGATTACGCACCTCGCTAAAGTGCGTAATTCATAAACTCGTGCCCTCGGATGCGCTCGGGTATCAACAAAATATCACTTTGCGCTCGATGCAAGAATTTACTATTAAACGTGTTTTTTATGCTTTTGTTTATACCTTTACCTATAATGCATTCCTTCCTCATTCCTCTTTCTACCGAAAACAAACGTGCGTAAAACGCAGTACAAATGTCTTTGAAATATTTTTCGCGGGTCAAGACAAGGGTCCTTTATCACGAACAGTGACTGGGAAGAACGAGGGTGTTCAAAATTCCTTACCCATGTTTCTTTTGTAGATTTCTGTCTGACACCTGCGACTGCAAACAAATACCTATGTAAAAGGTTCTCTGACCTCATGCATTCGTAAAAATAGCAATTTGGGTACATCAGAGTTACGCGAAAAAGGTGTACCTACCTACTAAGCCGAAAGGAGGTCCATAGTACCCAAAGTACCCTCATTATGAACAACTTTTACTTAGGGACCAACCCTAAAATCGTAAAAAAATATCAGCCGTTCGATTTTGTTGAGTGTAAACGACCGTTTTCTATGAAATACTTAGGTGAATTATTTTCGCGATTTCAGAGTTGCTCCCATATTAAGAGTTGTTCATTATGAGGACCCCTTTTCCGCGTAACCCAGTATAAGTAGTACCTAGCTGGTTCAATTCAAGGCGCGTTCTATTCTTATTCCGATAATGTGTAACGATCATTGACGGATTATTAAAGACCGGCCCAATTGACTTTTTTCAATATAACCGACTTAGTGGTGCGCACAAGCATAAAGCACCAGAGTGAACCCAGTTGTACGCCAACTGTTTTAGTGAGCGGTCGCCGTACTTGAAAGCGATGCAACGTTATTAGTTAGTAGAAAACAATGCAACGTAGTAGCAAAGATATCGACAGATTGCGCCAATTTTACAAGCAATTTGGGATGCAAATATTCTGATGGATAGGATTTTTATATATACGTTTATGCGATCGATGGTACTAAAGCGCTTAAAATTAAAATAAGCTTCTTCAATTTAGAGGATCTGTGTTATTACTAAACTATCTGCACGATTGCACGTTCACAAAATGCACGCCGTTCCAAATAAAGGTGTTTCCGCCTCGCAATGCGCCGCACCAAGCACGATTAACCCGATGAAGCCGTGGTAGCCTATTTGGAAGAGACAGCTAGACTTGAAAGCGTGAGGTCGCGGGTTCAAACCCGGGCCCGTACCAATGCGCTCTTTGGAGTTTATATACGTATTTTCATACCCCTGGCTTTTCGGTGAAGGAAAACATCGTAATGAAACCTGCATACGTACCTACGGAGAAGGAATTCAATGGCGTATGTGAATCCACCAACCCGCACTGGGCCAGCGTGGTGGATATGGCCCAATCACCCTTTCGGGAGTAGGCTACAAGTCCAACAGTGGACTGTTAAAAGGCTGATTATGATGAAGCACGATTAATCTCTACACCTATATCTAAACGACCTACATAAAAAAAGAAAGAAAGCTAAATGACACATCTGAAAATGGTTAATGACCAAACAACGTGTACCTAATTATGAAAACTACTGAAAGCAGCGTAAAGTCGATTACTTGGACGCATTAGTCAAATTGACTCAGGAAAGCCACTTTTCTATTTCTCGTGACAAAAGACCAAAATAAAAATAGCTCCAGTTAAATACAATTAGGTAAGCAAAGAAATGTCGTTGTCATTCCGTAGGTACCTCGTGAAATGGTAAATTAAACCATCAATTTTGTTATTTTAATGAAAATAAAAGTAGCAATCGCATCGCAAATAAATTAAACGCTTTGTTCGTTATTATTGACTAAACTGTTAATCAATCACAAAGAGAGGTCGGGCTTTTGCTCACCAATAACATGAATACGCCATTATTTGACAACTAGCTTCGCACCGCAGTTTCACCCATGTGGACACTCTCTCAGAAACTGTAAATTTTTAGGATTCCGTATCCACAGGGAAACAGGACCCTATTACTAAGCTTACTCTGTCTGTCTGTCTGTCCATCCTGCCTTTTAACGGCTATATCTTTCGAACCGTAATTAGTTTTCTAACAACAGCTGAGGCCTTCTAAAAAATGGGACACTCAAGGAACTTCATAAAATTTTATGGATTTCGATTCAACTTCTTCAGTTCTTTAAACAGTGTTCCGAATGAAAAATAATGAAGTGAACAAGGGCCGGACAAAGTGTCACCCGCATGAAAACATTGTTCAGCGCATCATTTGTCCAGATAAAAAGGGGGTGACAGAATCCGTCGCCAAATTGGACGTTTCCCTGACATAAAACAATAAGGTATCGTTCTTAGGGTACGCTCACAAATACGCACTGTGTTTTTGTATGCAAATCGTATCGTGTAAATTTCAGACTTTTGAGTCTCAGTAAGAGTTACTTTTCTGTAGTTACCCAAATGATGTCATTAACAAGTAGGTACCTAGGTACCTAAGCATTGCAAAAAAAGCTGATAATCTTACAACAGGTGAACAGATTTTCTTATATCATAGCTAATAAAAACTCACGATTGTCACCTTTAAAAAAAAAATCAACAAAGGGGATTCATCTTCTAATTTTCGATCTTTAGAATTGAAATATTTTCTTCAAATTATATATATACTATGTAATATCATGTAATATACAGTCGTAATGAGAAAGTAGATACCAAACTTGACTGTTTATAGCAAGCAGGTTTAAAGATACAAAGTTAAACAAACTTACAAAGCTTGCCAAAAATAGGACAGTTCTGAAGAACCTTTGCGAAGTCCTCTAACTTTGTGATTATCAAATTTGAACAAGAGTTTTTTGTGATACGTTGATGCAAACCATGTGGCGCCCCCTTAAGGATGTAGTACTGCCTGCTGGGCTTTCCGTCGTAAAGTTGAATAGGTAATAAATCGAGAGGCAAGGAGAGGTCAGCTGTGAGTGGTCCCACCAATGATTAAGTAACGGGTAGGAATCTCGTCTGAACCGTCTAAGGTTGGCCAAATCTTAAGTGGGTGTTATGGCTCTTCAGTCCTAATTTATAAGGACAAGTGGAACATAGAGTATCATTTTAAATATTATTGTGTAATTTTCACATAAAATATCGGGTAATTTATTTTTTCCGCGTGATAATGCAGCGTAAAAGAAACGGGACTGGCTTTATTCACGAATAAAGGTCGGTTGTGCCAAAGATGCATAGATTTTTATGGCGTTTGGTTTGAGTACCAATTACTTCGAGTGCGACATGGCTGCTGATAGATTTGTTATTGAAAAAACGTTTGCATATTGGAGTTGTTTTGTAGCCAAGTGCAACGTGAAAAAACCAAGTGTAATGTGAAAAAACTGCCGAGACTTGAGAAACTTGCTAGATATAAATTGTTGTTTTATAGCTTTTTCTTGGACCGTATATTTTTTTTTATAATGTATGCTTTAGGTGGCTAGCGACAATAATTTATTTAACAATCTAATAGAGTAGCGTTAATTATATTTAAAAACATGTACCTAAAAGGCCACCTTTTTATTATGTTTCCAAGCCAGGGTTCAAGCTCGTAACACTGAAATATGTCTATTTACTTTGTAACTGCCTATCCGTGGCATACCAAATGCTAGCGAGCGGTGATTCGGTAGATCTGAATGTATCCGATAAAATTTCAATATTGGATGTTCCACTAAACCAGAATGTAAACAGTTCTACTAATGTTTCATGTTTTCAGAATTTTTCGTAAATACTGTTCCAAACTTTCTAGCACGTATAGATTGTAGATTTGTTTTACCTTTTTTGTACTAAACAAAATATATTCTAACATTAGTTATTTAAACTACTTGGTCTATTAAACAAAAACAGTTAGACTGCCTTTGATATACCTTTGAAGGTCTAGAGACAATCCAAATGCTCAAGCATGCTACCAGTTGGGTACCCAACATGCTGGCAGCATTACCAAGCTGAATGGCAATGCATATACGCCAGAATTTTGGTCAAGGCGCTCTCAGAGATTTTGATAGTGAGGTTAGCTCCAAGTCCCCAAGAGTAGCCCAATGTCTCGACCTCATACAGGTTCGCATTGAACTTACGTGAAAGACACATTAGTAAAAAAAAACTTCAAAAAAGTGCACATTTGCATAAAATTTTTACCTGACCTAGGGAAGGCACGGTAGTGTAAGGTAGTTTCCGGGAACATAAATCAACGTTTACTTGTATGTATGTTTGTGAGATAACTTGAGGATCTACCATCGTTGATTCCAATGACGTTAAATTTAGTAAGTAGTAAAAAAAAAGTTCCCAAAGTCACAATTCGGTTCAACAAATACTTATGTGGATCAGAATTATAAAGCGAATGATAAGTTTGAGTAGGTATTTTAAAATCGTATTCTTGAAAGAAAATGGGGTTGCTATGAACGCATTTTTGTCTGATAGCAATAAGCAATGATATGGTCCATGTTGCAACAAGACAAAGGAAATTACATGGTTCAGAGTTTTAAACAATCACGGCTGTTTTGCGGATAAAATCAGTCATGGATGCAATGGTAGAGAGGAGACAATGAATATGATTTCTGTGATTCGAGTGAGATCAATGTGACTTATCGCAGTGCCGTAGTATGGGAGTCAATCAGTGACATAGTTCGGGGGTAAATAGAAAACAAATTGGCAGTTTCCTCGCGAAAGCAATCAGTACGCAATGACGCACGGCACGCCTGACGTGCTGTCGAACTGGGTTTGGTATTCGATTTGTGTTGTAATTACAAAATCGATAATTTATAAGTTAGTAGTAATGCTATGTCACGAAGAAGGCACTGAAAGAACCCGCGAGTTTTGGACGCATTCCATAGTAAATTTATTGAAGACAGAACAGACACATTCTATTACAGTCATGAAACGAGGTTCTGTGTCAAAACCTATCTAAAATAGTAAAAAACCCTTTGTTTTTCTTTCTTTATCTTAAATACTATCTAGTATTGAATAAAAAAAAAAAAGTTGTGTTACTAATCCGGCACTATTAAATTCTAGGAGGTGCCGGATTATTGAAATATTCAGATTTCTGGATTATATAGGGAAATTCAAGGTAAATAAAAAGCATTGCCGTATGCAATGCTTTATTTTATATTTATAATCTACTAGCTGCACCCCGCAGTTTTACCCGCTTATTGATGAAAAATGGTGATGATGAAAAGTAGCCTATATCACTCTTAAACTACACCCATGCCCTTGAACTATACCCATGCAAAATATTAAGGTCGATCCGTTGCTCTGTTGCTGCGTGAAAGTGGAACAAACAAACCAAAAAACTTTTCACATTTATAATATTACTTAGTATGATTATACATAAAAGGTAGTATGTATAATTGTATATACAGATTACAAATTTCTTTATGGTAACTTTACTATGGGTAGAAACAGCGCAAGTGAGTGTAGGTAGCGGATAAGCGGCTGAGGAAAGGAGAAGGCGCGGATGGAGAAATCGGGGCGTTGAGTGCCGGACTACAGGACGTACCGATGTATTGAAGTGCCGGATTAGTGAGACTACTGTAATTTAAAATTAGTTCAGTATGATGTACGAAAGCTGTTAGCTAATTATCAATATAGCCCTGTATATTCTGCAGTACCGACTCGTAGAAACTTCGGAGCCGTCACCGCCAGCGTATTATTCGTAAAATGCACCGTTTGAACCAATTGCACTATTTGAGCCATTTGCGTCCGTTCCGGTGCATGTAAATGGAAAACAGCTTTATTTGCATCGCCTGGAGCCAATGGAATAAAAATAGACTACTTTGAGCGGCAGATGGATCAGTCACACCTATTACTTTGATATTATAAATATGCATAAGTTTGTGTGTTTATTTGTTTGCTCAATTTCGCAACGGTTGAATGGATTTTTATAAACATTAAATTCAAAATGGTCTGTTTGGTACTCCACCAAACTTTGCAATGGTAGCTTCTGAAATATCTATTGCCCGGGACTTCGTACGCGTAAACATGTTTTGATGAAATTGTTAAAACTCAAAAAAAGATATAGAAGAAGATGGTGGTAAGATTTTTGTGTATTTTTACGTGAATATCCACGCAATGTTGGAGAAAAGTACTACGCAAGCCTTGGTGGCAGCTGAGTATTTATGGACTTACGTGTGTGAGCCATTGTATTTTAAAAGTGTAACAGGGGCCTTACGGACAACAGCTAATTACGGCACCTAATCCGCTCAGTTGGAAAATCACGCGACCGCAAACCGTATCTGGGCGCGATAAGATTCACGTTCGCGTCATTTTTCAACTGAGCGGATTAGGTGCCGCAATTAACTGTTGTCCGTAAGGCCCCAGGTAGGTACCTAACTGTAGACGAAGCGAAAAACAAACAAAAAAACGCGATTAATGACACTATTCGTTTTATACGTCCCGTGGGTTGGCTAGCTGCTTGTTTCGTAATAAACAGCGCCTGAAATATCACTGCTGCTACAGTTAAGTACAGGTAAATAGGCAATTTGCTGCTACAAAATTAACGTCTTTTTGAGGGATTTAAGAATTAACCTTCGTAATATTGCTAAGGTTCTTTTTTTGACGACGTTTTTACGAGCGTAGGTGTACCTCAGGGTGCGTCCGTTCGTCACAGTCTCATAACTCGTGGATGACGCAGATAAATGAAAAAGGCCCTGAGATAACTTGCTAACAGCTGGCCGTATTTGAGGGTAGGTATGTAATGTAGGTATGCAAAAGAATATGTGAATGTAATGCCATCGTTTCTCATGCATTAATTTAATACGAGACTTCATAATTATTATGTGGGACGATTATTACTTCATTGAAAACGCCGTCCTCATCAGTTCAAATCAGTTTTAGTTGTTGGCTTTTTTAAGGCTAGGCACTTATTCCAACTTTGTCTCGTCTTTAGGTACAGTCACTGATATTTGCCTTCTGTATCTATCAAGGGCGTAGCCAGATTTTTTTTCTTATAGTACTAGCAGACGAATGGATTTGACGGGCCGACGTCCAGTCAACGGGAAAGATAGGGAAAATTTTCTTTTTATCTAAAAAGTTTTTTTTTTAAATTTTAGGTTGGTCGGCGGTCCGTAAGCCAAATCCGTCACGTCTGTTAGCAAAGTAGCTAACAGCTTCTTAGGTTAGGACCCAGCCTAAGAAAATCCTGGCTAAACAGGTTGGGAAGTTTCTTGCGAACAGGTTGGGAAGAACTTTGCACGAGCACTTGTTCACACTCTCCTAGAACCTGCCCGTACATGGCGACGCCTTTAGTATCTACAGGGTTACGCGGAAAGGGTGTACTAAGCTGAAAGGGGTCCATTATAGTCACCATTGCTAACAGCTTTACTATGAGACCAACCCAAAATATCAGAGAAAAAATATCAGCTGTTTTAATTTTGTCGAGTGTCATGACCGTTCTCTATGGAACAGGATGTTTTTTTCGCGATTTCAGATTTGCTTCCATAGTAAATGTAGTTCATAATGTTGGGTACTATGGAACCTTTTCGGCTTAGATCAAATATACCACCGCAATACAAAAGTGATTTCAAATAAAAATAAAAAAACAGATAAAAAAAAATATGGTTATAGATTTAAAAAAAAACCAGGTAGTATTATAAAGCAGGTTTCCTCACGATGTTTTCCTTCGGCGAAATGCCAGTGGTATGAAAATTCGTACATAAACTCCAAAGAGCTCATTGGTACGGGCTCGGGGTTTGAACCCGCGACCCGACGCTGGCTTTTCGGTGAAGGAAAACATCGTGAGGAAACCTGCATACGTACCTATGGAGAAGAAAGTCAATGGCGTGTTTTTTTTTTTTTTATTAAGTTCATGTTACAATATTTATTTTGTTAAACTAATGTCGTACCAAAAAACTACAGCTGGTTTGTCCTGGTACCAACTCAACATTCACGCTGCTGATAAAAACAATAATTCCACCAACCCGCAACTAACGGGAGACCGCTAGATAGCGTGAGGTCGCGGGTTCAAACCCCGGGCCCGTACAATGAGCTCTTTGGAGGTTATGTACGGATTTTCATACCACTGGCTTTTCGGTGAAGGAAAACATCGTGAGGAAACCTGCATACGAACGGAGAAGAAATTCAATGGCGTATATGAATCCACCAACCCGCACTGGGCCACCGTGGTGGATATGGCCCAATCACCCTTTCGGTGGTAGGCTGCTGATGATGATTATAAAGCATAGTCGAATAAATAGGTATCTGTTACGATAGATAGGCTGCGAACACTGCATCGATCGCACGTGCATCCAACTCGTTGCCCGCGACTATTTTCCGCTACATGCCTCAAGCACGGCCCGCTGCGCCAAGACCGCCACAAATAGATTGCGACCCTTAACTTGGTAATTTATGGACTATTGGCATTGACTTATATAATAAGGAAAGGATGGGGCGAATGAACTTTTCCAATGGAAACAAGTCAGTGGTGCTAGCAAATAAACTGTGTAAAGTCAGTCGCTCGACGACTTTGTTGGACCAACAAGCGCGCGGTCGTTGCGCGTCGCGTCATTTTAAGAATAGACATGGAACAAAAATATGCGAAGTATCTAGCTATAATAATATAGTAATAAATCTATTAGGTATATATTTTATAAGTCGATGAAATTATAGTTTTAGTTTATAGTTATTTATTTAAGTTTTCGTAATTTTTTGTTTTTTAAGTTGTAAATAATAAAATGATTTTAAAATTGAGATTTATTTAATAATAATATATGATATAATATTCTGGTAATTTTTGCACAAACGGTCATCTGACCCCAAACTAAGCAAAGCTTGTGATATGGCTGCCAGAGACTGATATACATACTTATATAGTTTTAAATACATACTTATAGATATTAACAATTAACAATCAGATATAGAACAAATACAAATGTTGATCACATAAATGTTTGTCCTAGGTGGGAATCGAACCCACGCCCCCAAGCTCAGAAGGTAGTTGAGCTTTCGACAGACATAGACGGCACACATTTTTCAAGAACCTATTAGGTAGTAAACATATTGGCACGCACTGTTCGGATCACCCTCTCTTGATATTTAGCTCTATGAAGATTGGCTTTTTAGTAGGTAAGTAGGTACTAACGCTTATAGATAAATACCAGTTATGGGGACAACGTTCGAGATTCTTGTTTGTATGGTTTTAGCATGCATTTTAATTTGCAAGAAAAACTGCCACTTACAAGTTTTAGCTACGATTTAATGCTATATGGCTAAACAGGGTAACATGGAAGATGGTGACCAACTCTGAATGGAAGAAAGAATACCAAGTGTTCCATACATTTCGTTAAGTGTGAATAAAAAAATAATTTCTTGCGATTTTTCGATAAGTATTGTGATTTTTTTAAGGATTGGTTATATTAGGTATCCTCGGATACGCCTCGACCGCCATTTTCACGTTTTTTTTTGTGTTTTTTTATCTTAACCATATACAGGTAGAGTACTGGGTCGTAAAGTCGTAATTATATAAATTTAGTATTAAATAGCAAACAAGTCACAGTCAGAGTCAAGAAAAATAAGTCACGGTCAAGTCAAAATCATGCCTCAGTAAAGTGGTGGAAGCTTTACAAGAGGCTTCTATGGAGTTTTGGAAATAACCCGAAAATACATATTTTACCTCGTTATATCACTGGTCCACACTCGAGCACGTATACGAGCACTTAATAAATAATAATCCACCTATTACACATTAACATTCGAAAATACGCAACTTTAGACAACCCGACATGTTTTTTTCACGTTGACGCCAAAACTCTCTCACGTTTGTTCTTAGGTATAGGTAAGCCTTTGTTCCCCGCCACTGAAGAATTTACTTTATGTAAATATCATGTAAAAACGTTTTCATAAGTTAAGGATTCGTAATACCTCCAATCGACAGTGACGAGTACTTCTTCAGGTGAATGCCTAATAAAATCAATTTTGATCAGAGGTCTGCACAACTTGTTGAGTCCAGGACCCTTGAAAGCCAATTTCCCGTAAGAATGGATATTGTAAAGTGGAAACGTGAAAATTTTGCAAACGATTTTGCGTATTCAATTTGTTACAGTGTCGAGTGTTCTCTAAAAACTTTATAGACGAAAATCTTTTCGCAAGTAATAACTAAAGAAAGAAAATATATGTTTATCCAATGACGCGAAACCATAAGAAGGGCATTGTACTTAGTGTGTATATAGATGAGTATATAACAGCCTTTTTTTTGTTGACGGGTGGGAAATCTTTAAAAGATACCCAGCTTCATTGGGGTGAAGCTGGGTTATGTGAGATTGCACCCACTAAAACCCCCTCAGTGGCCGACCTCTTTGCCAGACGGAGGGTACCGGGATCTCCATAGGAACGCACCGGTATGAGTATGTAACAGCCTAAAAAACGTCAAACCAATATTGATAAATGAAGGAAGGAATGTTGATCAAAGATGGTCACTGGATAATATACATCATCATATACAGGATGGGAGCATACTGGGTTACGCGGAAGGGGTGTACTAAGCCGAAAGGAGTCCATAGTCTCCATCATTATGAACAACTTATTATAAAAAAATTAGATTACACCCCGTATTTCCCGATTGTTGATTGTTCTATAACAACCGCCGTGCTATAGGCCTTTGAGCGGCCTGAAAACTGACAATAGGGCCAGCCGGCCAACAAGTTTTTTTAAGCAAACAGAAAATGTTTGATTTTTTCACATTTATAACATGCGTATTTTTTTAGAAGCATGCATTGCCGTCTACTAGATTTAAGACCGGGGTGTCGGGCGATACCGCACAGCTTCCCCCGCGACCTGCACCCGCGCTTGTACCGAAGTCCGCCGCATCTGCGCCGGCGCCGCAGCGTGCTCCACCACTTGGGGCAGTGCCTGCGCTGGCGCCGGTGCCACCGGCTGCACTCGCGCCTGCGCTGGCGCCATCGCCACCTGCTGTACTCGCGCCTGCGTCGCCACCTGTGCTCGCGACCGCACCCCTTCGGGACCATGCTCCTCGACTATCACAACGTACAAACATGACCCCGGCTAATCTCATCGAGTCGGGTCCTGTATTTAACAAACAATCGTTGGCGGTAACAAATGATAATTGGACAGAAGTTCGATATAAGAAATCACACCAGTCCATATCTCTGCGCTGCGTTGCGGGGCCAGCAGTGACGTCTCTTAAAGCGGCCGAGCCACGTAAACATATCCATCTATGGAATATGCTATCTGGAGTGGATGAAGTCAAAACATACTTGGGCGCCCTTTGCCCGCTAAGAACGGTCACTGTAGAACAGCTGAAGACTTCAAATAGTTACAACTCTTTTAAAATAGGAGTCCCAGAAGATTGCTTCGAGAAGTGTGTCTCGATAAATGTGTGGCCAGAAAACGCGCGGGTTAAGAAGTGGGTGAATTATAAAAAGCGCACCCCTATGACCTCGGAGAGTCAAACATTTCGCCGGGGGGTCGGCTCACAGTAAGCCGCGCACCGTGTTACCCGCATACGTTGGCATCTACTACCAAAACGTCAGAGGGTTGAAGACTAAGTTACACACGTGGCGTGCCAGCATGCTAGTCGCGGATCATGTGCTGGTCGCTGCGACCGAGACGTTTCTCGACGGCTCAGTGGAAGATGCTGAGGTGACGCCGGATGGCTGGACACTGCTGCGCCGCGACCGCGTGACGCCATGCGGGGGCGTGCTGCTTGCTGCGAGACCGGAAGTCGCCGTATGCCGCCGGCAGGAACTGGAGTCGGAGCTCGCAGAAGACCTGTGGGCCTCCGTCACGTACCGCGGAATCTCTCTTGTTGTATGCGTCGTTTATATCAAGCCGAAAGCTACCGATGCCGTGTACATGAATTTATTTTGTAAAATAGAATCCTTCTTAGCTGCCTCGAAATGTAAATTTTTCATTTTAGGTGATCTAAATATGAATAGTGCCTCTAGTGATATTAAAAATTATTATTGTTATTTCTTGACTTGCTGTAACTTAATCGACTACAACGGCGTAATTAATTCTCACGGAGGTACTCTTGACGTAGTGTTGGCCCAGGAGTGCACTGAATTGGCGGCGCGGCCGGTATGCGTGCGCGCGGCCGCCGAGGGGTTCGTCCAGATCGAAGAGCGGTACCACCCCGCGCTCGAGATAGCTCTCACTCTCCGATCGCAAGACGATCGTGCCCGACTACAGCCGAGCAACATTGAGTCATCGCGCGATTGGAATTTCAAAAAGATAGATATCTCCCTTTTTCTCTCCTTGCTTGCAGAAACCTCATGGGCGTCTGTGCTCGAGTCTAATGACGTTTCAGTCGCGACGGAAGCTTTCTACCACATTATCTATCAATTGTTTGATTTGTCGGTCCCAAAAAAGAAAAGGCAGCGTGCACAATGCAATAGGTATCCCGTTTGGTTTAATGCAGACATTATAAAAGATATTCAGAGGAAAACTAGGCTGCACAGAGCTTGGTTGAGCACAAAATGTAACACTACATATAGGACATTTTCGGAGTTACGGGCCAGTTTGAAAATTCGTATTTCCCAAGCGTACAAATCGCACATGACTCATATCGAAGAAAACTTGATACAGTATCCACAAAAATTTTGGAGTCATGTACATAGACTTAGATCTAAGGGGGGTTTTGAGCCTTGTGTTTCTTATAAAGGTGACTTGTGTACTGGGGTGGAAGCTGCCGAGGCCTTCGCGGACTATTTCGCTAGTGTTTTTCTAGATGAATTACCAGCACTGAATGTCAACTCGTGTATGAGACTAGACTGTTCCGGCGGCAGTGGTTGCGTTAGTATACCAGCTATATTTCCCGAAGACATAGAGCACGGTCTTAACAAATTAAAGATAGGTAGCTCACCAGGCCCCGATAACTTGCCTAACTTTATTCTAAAGACGGGTAAAAAACATCTTATTTCTCCACTTTACCATATTTTAAATATATCTCTTAAAAATGGGAAGTACCCTGACCAGTGGAAGTTATCCAGGGTGACCCCAATTCCTAAGAGTCGTAATAGAACTACGGTGGAAGAATACCGTCCAATAGCAATTCTAAGCGCGCCCGCTAAAGTTTTCGAGTACATCCTACATAAGGAAATATATAGACAGGTGAAACAACAAATAGGTGAAGAGCAGCACGGTTTCAGACCGGGTCGCTCCGTAAATACGAACTTGTTAGGCTTAGTTGATTATATATCCGATGCCATGGATCGTGGTTCTCAGGTCGACGTCATATATTTTGATTTTAAAAAAGCTTTTGATAAAATTGATAACGATATATTGTTAAAAAAGCTATGTGACCTCGGCTTTTCTCCCAGCCTCCTAAATTTCTTTGCGGACTTTATGAGAGACCGGCGGCAGTATGTTAAGCATGGTATCCACGTTTCGGGACCCTATCACACCAGATCTGGTGTAAGCCAGGGTTCCATCACTGGTCCGTTATTATTTAAAATGATGGTGCACGACCTACCTAAAGTGCTGACTTCTGCCAAATGTCTCTTGTATGCCGACGACCTTAAGCTTTTTCTCGAAATAAAATCTCCCCGTGACTGTCTTACCTTACAAGAGGACATAGATAGAATCTGTGCATGGGGCTCGAAAAACAAAATGACATTTAATGTGACCAAGTGTAATGTAATGACGTTTGACCGCAAAAGAAATCCCATCAATTATAATTATCATCTTGACAATCTATGTATAAATCGGGTAAATAGCATTAAGGATCTGGGAGTGACATTTGATCGTACCCTGAATTTCCATGATCACATCTGTGATCTCGCCAAAGAGACCTATCGTCGTCTGGGCTTCGTATTACGAAATGCCAAAGATTTTAAAAATCCGTTAGTTATTAGAACATTGTACAACTCGTTAGTCAGAAGCAAGCTGGAGTCGAGCGCATGTGTCTGGAACCCGCACCACGTCACCTATGTGCGGATGCTTGAAAAGGTTCAAAAAGCTTTCTTAAGATCGCTGTATAAGAAGCTTCACGGTTATTACCCGTTCATGTACCCAACTAAATTCTTGCTCGGCCAGCTCGGCTACAACTCACTAGAAGTGAGAAGGATGTTGGATCAGCTTGCTACTTGCTGCAAGGTGCTCAGAGGATCGGTTGACTCCTTGCATCTACACAATTTATTGTGCACTTTGTTTGTGCCAGATAAACCCGGGGTTCCGGCTAATAGGCGTGGAAAATTGCCCAAGTTTTTCCACGTGGCTCACAGCCGCACAATGGCGCGCTCCATGTCTCCGCTGATTCGCGCCCGCCGCCACTTCAATGCACTCCTTGCTACCAACACTGATTGTGATATTATTTGTGACAGTTGGAAAAATGTAACGAAAGCTTTTTTGACTTATTGTGAAAATTTAACTGATCAATGGGACAGGGGCAAAAAAGCCGATGACTATAATGACAATTTGTATGACATACTAATTTTATGTTGACATATTTTTACAGCAATTTGTTGTATTTATTATAT
Organism: Agriopis marginaria; assembly: GCA_932305915.1. Classification (NCBI taxonomy): domain Eukaryota; kingdom Metazoa; phylum Arthropoda; class Insecta; order Lepidoptera; family Geometridae; genus Agriopis; species Agriopis marginaria. The sequence goes on from OW029919.1 coordinate 4,504,940, forward strand.
TAGTAATTTTATATTATTATTCCTATTTTTACTAGGAAATCTATTTTAGTTTAACAGTATGTGAGATAAATGTTAGTGGAATTTGTCCGTTTTTATTCTCAATAAATAATTTGAATTTGAATTTGAATTTATTTTTTTTTATTATGTATTTATAGTATTTATGGTTTGCTTATTTATAAGAAAAAAACTTACAAAGTAAAAAAAAAACAAAGAAAAAATAAAACGACCTAAATTAAAATTTACTAATCTATATAACAAACCGCTTTATTATTTCAAATTTAATTTTGTTCAAAAACCAAGTTCAAAGATTGTAAAATATTGAACCAAAATAAAGAAACACCAAGCTTGACCAAACTCTCTTTGATTTTCGCAGAAACCTTTGAATTTATGATATCTTCAATTTATAGAGACGTTTTGCTATGATTGGTTTTGGAGAATATCGTAGAGTTCAACAATTTAAATCAGCCGTGTTCGAAGAAAACCGATGTGATTTTGTATTGGGAAAGATTTTGTTTCATGTAGTATTGTATGTAGTAGTAGGTAGATAAATCCTTGAATTATAACACTGATATTATAAATAATTGTGAATGAGTGTTTGTTTAGTTCTTCTTTCTCGCAGCAACAGAGCTACGGTTTGACGTGATTTTTGCATTGCATAATACCACTACCACTGTAATAGGTCTGTGTCCTAATGTTTCATTTATTACAAACTAGCGACCCGCCCGCCCGGCTTCGCACGGGTGTAATTTACGTGCGAAGCCGGGGCGGGTCGCTAGTTATATATATAAACCTTCCTTGAAAATGTATCTAACTGATGGTGAAAACCGCATCAAAATCCGTTGCGTGGTTTAGGAGGAGTTAGCGGACATACAGAAATACAGACAGACAGACAGACGCGGAAAGCGACTTCAATTTATACTATGTAGAGAAGAGAAGAGATAGAGAAGAGATAACAGGCTTAGCGAAGAATATAATAAAATCGATTACACGTACTGAAAAAATATATTAAATTGGCTGATACATTTCTGCCTATAAGCGTTTAAAGTTTTTTTTGGGGATAGAGAACGGATGCTCTGTCCCTCTCTCGCCAAGCGTGTGTTAGTAGGTATAGCATTTGTAAGCGCGCGCACTTTATGACGTCATTACGTGCTATAGTGTGCTCTCTGTCTAGCATGAAATTAAAACAGGGTTCCCGCACACGGGCCACCGGCCACAACCACAAAACGCCGCCACTGGCATATTTCCTGTAATTTTCGTACATTTTATATGGACTCGCCGCACACGGTTGGCGCCGGTGGCGGCCACACGCTACAAATCGTTTGTGTGTACAATCGGCGTTTGTGGCTGTGGCCGGTGGCCCGTGTGCGGCGACACTTAGAACTTATAAATTTTTAATCAAATTTACATTTTGTTTCGTTGATAGGCTATTTATGATCAGCTTTTTATGAGGTAATAACAAAAATTAGGATAATTGCCTCGGTTTCGTCGATTAAACAGACTAGATAATGTATCATCGTTCAACCCACTCACAACTGCCTCATTCGAACACGAATTTATACGCCAAGCCAAGAGATTTGACCTAGACAATAAACATAAAGAACAGTGCGAAAAATCACGCAAAGGTATTTTTAGATGAAAATTACGAGAATAGTCGTGTTTTTGTTTGTGGAGTTTCCGTAGGAGCAGCCTTCATGATTAGTTTATAAATATAGGGCTTCGTTGCAAAACATTATATTGCGTGTTTAATGCTTGTATATTATTAACAACGGATTGTTCTGCCATCAGAATGGAATCGACTGTGAGTAAAGTTTACAATATTCTTATAATGGCCTAAAATAATGAAATTCTATTCCGACTAAGAATCCAACATGCTGGTGAATTCTTCGTTTCTAAAAACCGCAATCAAGCATTTTTTTTAAATTATATGCGGCTTCTACAAATATATAAAAAATCCTAAAAATATTATTCTTAAGTATTGGAGTATTTAAAAATTAACTTAAAACTTTCCAATAATAATAATGCCAAAGTGTAATTTCAGAATTCCTTAGTGAAAAAAATGTTTAGGCACCAATGTAATGTAGGTACACTAAATAACTACAACTAATATGTAATTGACATGTTTTACCTATTACTTTTTTTTATAATCAAGGTATAAAATAAACGATGCTAGCAATATTTCTAACATTTTAACATTAAATTAATTAATAATCATTACAAATATTATTTTCCCTTACCATGGGGGGTTAGACAAGGCTCACTTTCTGTTAGCGTTAACGTAGCAACGCTAGCAGAAAGTGGGTCTTGTTTAACCTTTCTGGCAAGGTCACTGTATACAACATTTCCATTTGTACGACCCTGTATGCTACTTTGTATGTATGTATTTCTACCATGATCTGTTTTTTTTTTATTCCTTACATCTTCTCCACTTCGCCTAATTCGCGATGTCACCTTCAAAAACCGTGCACTCTCTCACTTTTTCCATCAGGAGAGTTGGTGGCCAAACATAGTTTGATTCTGTATTATAAAAAATTCTTTGAACACTAACATTTTCCACCTTATTTTAGACGCTATTTTCAAAGGGTCTAAAAGAACGAAACGAAATAAAAATTGCTTATTACAGTTTATTTGATTGAATAGAAAGTTTTTCTTATTTATTTTTGAATAAATTGTACCCTTTTTCAAACTATCATAATAATTTTTTTGCATGTTTTGAAAAGTTCGATTAGTTTGTAACTAAATTACGTCTAGAACTTATACGCTGCGGGTATGTAATAAGTTATAAAGGTGAAAGTAGAGTGACTTGAGGAACGCTTTTATACCCAACTACCTCAAAAAGAAGGGTAATATTTTTGAGGTATATGAAAGTATGTCGACTATTGTCGACGACCGGTTTGGCGCATTGGTAGCACATCTGTCTCATGAGCCGAAGGTTCTGGATTCGGTACCCGGCCAGGTAGATGTTTGGTGAATTTAAATACCTATTTGCTCTGGGTTTAAGTGTTAGTTGTCTGTGTTTTTGCCTAGTCTATCATGTTCCCACTGCTGAGACACAGGCTCTCTCAGAGGTCTAATCCACCATGCTGGCCCAGTGCATGTTGTTGAATGTCATATTTCTTAGAACCTTTGATGTTCTTTGACATACTGGTTTCCTCCCGATGTTTTTCTTCAACGTTTTTGACCGACGGCATCGAAACTGCACATAATTTATTTAAAGTAGTACATAAGTTATTGGTACAGAGCCGAGGATTGAATCGGGTGCCATCAGATTATAAAGCGCACAATCCCAGCCACCATCGGTTCCGCTATTGTTATATATTTACTTCCTGTAGCCAAAAATTGTTGTATCGTTGAATTTATCTCGGGAGTATCATAGGCTATAATATATTATAATAATATAAGGACATCGAACACTTTTTTTTAACCTATACTGTCCCACTCCTGGGCTAAGGTCTCCCCCCGTTTCCTTCCAGACAATGCGAAAAGAGAAAAGAACCTATATGTATTAATCACTAACATAATTTGACCCTAGTACGAGCGCAAATTATCATCATTTCAGGGTTTTTGGATGCAGCTAGGTTTTCTGTTGGGTGTTGTTTTTTTTTATCGTGAGTAAATCCGCGTTTGTCCGCCAACTCGCCTGTTGGTAAGTGATGGTGTGGTCGAAGATGAAGCACGCAGACTTAGAAGATATATAATATATTCACTCTGTTTTTAATTATACTTGTTGCTAATACGTTATGTTATGTTGTTGATTTTAGTTTATCATTGCTTGGTAATAATTTTAACTGTTTATTACATTTCAGGTAATCATTCTCCTGGCGGTAGTCGTTGCCATAATGGCTAACCCTATAATACCCTATTATGGCCAATCGTCATATGATCCAGCCTACAAGTCGTATCCAACAAACAACATGATTCCTATGGTTCCAATACCATCTTCTAAGAACGATTATGATATATTCGTTCGCAATGCGAATCAAGAGACTAATCTGTCAATCCTTACTCCCAATCAGGTAGGGTTGATCGCTTTAATGAATACCGTATCTGGCAACTCTGGTGGAGACCCGTCTATCATGGATTCGCTAAGAGTCGTATAAGGTAGAGCGTTAAATCTATAATTATAATTATTATTTTTCTTTATTTCTATATATTCTCGGGTTTACCAATTTGGTAGGCATTGGTAGGACCAATGCAAACAACAACAGGCCAAATTGAAAAACTATTGGCTCAACACATTATCTATACTAATATTAGAAAGAGGAAAGATTTGATTGATTGTTTGTTTGTTTGTTTGCATGGTATCCACCGAAACTACTGAACCGATTTGAAAAATTCTTTCACTGTTGGGAAGCTACACTATCCCCGGGTAACAAAGGCTATATTATATTTTGAAAAATAATAATCGGGGGTTCTTTATTAAAACCTCAATAATGTAACCCAAGGTGTAAAAAAATAAGATTTACAATTTTAACTTGCGTGTTTGACAGTTCTAAGACAGGACAACGTCTGTCAGGTCAGCTAGTCTCAGATAAATCATTATAACAACAAATGCGTGAAATGCGTGAAGTACGCACTTCACAAATTATTATGTAGGTACAGTTTGAGTACCTTCCGTACCATTTATTTATGTTATTACCATTTATTTATTCAGCATTTAAGTATTTATGACTTTTTTTTATTTCTTAGTGCATGCGACGACAGACACTATTATTTTAGTTAAATATGTTATAACTTAAGGGTCCTGTATACCCTCTGCAGCTTTCCCTCTCGCACATTTTCACATTATTGAAGATATAAAATCAATGAGTGTGAATTTCCAAAAAGTAACAAAATCATGTCATGGTGCCTATCGTAACATTACAAACAAAGAAATTGTCAATTTGATATATTTTAATTTGACACAGTAAAATGGTAACAAGTGATTTTTATTTCTCGTGTCATTTTATTCCGTCAAATTACAAGATATCGAAGCAAACATTTCTTTGTTTGTAATGTTACGATAGACACCATGACATGATTTTGTTACTTTTTGGAAATTCACACTCATTGATTTTATAAATGTTCAATAATGTGAAAATGTGCGAGCGAGAGAGCTGCAGAGGGTATACAGGACCCTTAAGAGACAAATTTGTCTTTGTATTAATAAAGTTCTTTAAACCTAATTAAATATAAAAATTAAATTATGGGATGTGTATAAAATGGAATATGAAACGATTGAACAGTATAGGATTTAAAAAAAACTGAGATATTGAGGTGAACAACTTGTGGATGAGAACAGATCTAGAAACGACTCTCAAAATACATTTAGGCAGGTGATGACTCGCCACCCACGAAATCGGCAGATCCTCCGCCGCTAAACTAACTTAGTTTAGCTGGCCGGTGGAAGATCGGAGGCAGCCGTATATTGGCGCCGGAGGGGCAACATTGACAACATTTTCTTTTTCCTATATTATTATCATAAAAGTAAATAAAAAAGAAATGCTGTTCCTTGGTAAGCATCACATGAGAACAGTTGGACGGATTTGGCTTTTTTTAAATGTTCGTAATAGTCTATGTGAGGTTTTTATGGAATGAATTTTTTTAAATGTTTCCCGGAAAGCTTTCCAATTTCGGTAAATATTTAAAGTCCTTTTTTCAATGGGATTTTAAATAAACTCAACCCATAAATCTAAAAAAAAAATTATTGGTTCAGAACAACTTATTTCGGGTCAGCTAGTATACAAATAATGGTAAGAACGCCAGGGTCAAGCTACGGCTCTGAATAAATTGAAAAATTAGGAGTTATTTTATTATAGAACGTAGAATGTAATGTAGAAATATATTATTATACAGACGTTCGGGAAATTGGACGTTGTGAACCTGAATCATTTATATGACACGTTATTAATACCAAATGAAATTGTATGTTTTCAATTCAATAAATAACTTAAATATAGGAATGTTTTCATTCATCATCATCAACATCATCAGCCAGAAGACGTCCACTGCTGAACATAGGCCTCCCCTTTTAACCTCCACACTGAACGACAGCCTGCCTTTTGCATCTACTGGATGCCCGCGACTCTCACAATGTCGTTGGTCCATCTAGTGGGAGGCCTCCCTACGCTGCGTCTTCCGGTTCGTGGTCTCCACTCCAAAACCTTTCTTCCCCATTGGTTATCGGTTCTTCGAGCAATGTGGCCTGCCCATTGCCACTTCAACTTGCAAATTTTAACAGCTATGTCGGTGACTCTAGTTCTTTGGCGAATATCGACGTTTCGGATTTTATCGCGCAAAGAAACTCCAAGCATAGCTCTCTCCATTGCCCGCTGTGTAACTCTGAGTTTTTCCAAAAGGCCAACAGTTAAGGACCACGTCTCAGTACCATATGTTTTCATTGCGTGTTAGTAATTATTTTCTCGAAGCCAATTTTAAAAATTACATAATTCATGAACTGCTAACAACGCAACTAGATACATAATAAACTGATTCATCATCATACGAATCGGGAATAAATATATTGCAACGATCTCTTACTATGCTACGTTATCTAAGATATAATGTATATATAAGCGAAATACCCCCACTAAATGAATGACTGACACATCATCACAACATCTCAAAAACCACTTGTCCTACGAAGCTGAAATATGGCAGGCAAATTCTTTATAGGGTTTAGAGGTCGGAGAATTTTGCAAAGTGGCTAAATTAAATAAAACAAGTGGGAGAGGGGAGGGGAAAAAGAAGGTTGAAAGCTTATATAAAAGTCTACGCGTACAAACTCGCGGGCGATAGGTCGTCGTTATCAACCTTATATCCACTGCTGGGGGACACAGGCGTCTCTCAGAGAGAAAGAATGAGCCTTAATCCACCATGCTGGCCCAGTGCATGTTGGATGCTAGGTAGTAAATTATAATAAACCATAAAAAATAAACCATGTAGCAAACTTCAGCGTTAAAATAATTTTGCTTGACTTTGTTTTCCTCCCTGTGGAGGAAGACTTAGAATAGGTCCTTTATTCTTTCAGATAGCGCTTCTAAAGGAAAGGACAGTATATATAGATAGATAACTCTTTATTGTTCTCACCAGAAATTAATACACAGAATAGAAAAATCCTGAAACCAAAAAAGAACCTGAAATATTTTTATCGCTGCTTTAATAAAATTGTTAACATTTTACAAAGAAAAAAAATACCTTTTAGAGAGCGTATAGAAATTAAAATCTGTGTCTATTTACAAAAATATTAATATTAGTTCAATATAATGTACATAGGGTAGTAAGTTAATATAATTTACGGGACATTTTTGCACACACTGTCATCTGACCCCAAACTAAGCAAAGCTTGTGATATGGCTGCCAGAGACTGATATACATAGGTACATAATTATATAGTTTTAAATACATACTTAAATAGATATTAACACTCAGATATAGAACAAACACAAATGTTCATCACATTAATGTTTGTCCTAGGTGGGAATCGAACCCAAGCTCATAAGTTAGGTTCACTACCGGACCAACAGGCTATGTTACCTAATATGCAACATAGGTAATCAATCCCTCGTTTAAAAGAGCAGGATGGGTGTACCGCAGCAAGCTGGAATGAAAAGTAGTCTATATGCTAATCCAGCAGATCTGTAAAGCAGATTGGAGCAGGCACAGTGATTGAAGTGGCTTTTCAGCCAGAGGATGTCATATTTTTAGCACACAAGACCGTACAGGATGCGCTCCACTGTAATATCTAACATGTCTGGTTAATAGAAGTAAGTAGGTAGTATTACAGGCTAGGCGTTTACCACTTAACAGCAACTTATAAGCTGTGGTCAAACGCCTAGCTTGTCAACCATAAAAAACTATCCAATATTTGCCAATCTTATTGTCACATGACCTTATAGTATGTTTTGTTGACCAGACCACCTATTTAGTGAACATAAAAACACCTTTCGTCCAAGTCGTTTAGAACCTTACTGCCTATTGCATTAAGCCTCTATCATGCGTGTCTTATAGAAACAAAAAAAAAAAAAAACTACCAAGGGTGAGGATCGCGCAGGGCGCAAGGTTCCGTACCACCACGAAATACAGTTAGTTAGTTAGTTAATACATAAATTACTATTTAAAAAATCGACTTCAAAATTAGTAAAATATGGAATTTCGATTAGGTGAAAGAAATGATAAGGTCGTTCAAGTAACCGAATTACCAGTTATAACTTGGTAATGAACACAAATTTGTCACCGACGCATACTTGGCCATTATTTATTACTTGTTATTATACTTAAGAGCGTGTGCTATAATGATGCCAAGTATAACGCTAGTACGTATTACCATTTTTAGAGTAATTACAAAAATACTATTGAGACCTCCTTTCAGTTTAGCTTATGATTTTTTTTATTATTTAAAAGTTAAGCCGTCGTAACATTACATAATCTGTGAAAATTTCAACTGGCTATAAATCTATTATGGTTCGAAAAAGCCGTTAGAAGGCAGGACGGACAGACAGCGCAGGCTTAGTAATAGGGTCCCGTTTTTACCCTTTGGGTACGGAACCCTAAAACAGCTGGTTATCAGTCATCGGTCTGAATTTAAACTGCAGCCTTGTTCTGCATGCAAGGACGTGCGTGTTAAATGATTTTCTGCACTAGTTGTTTAACAGACCAAGCAAGTTAACATGTACCATGTAAATTTGGTTAAATTAAAAAAAAAAACATGTACATATTACTTTGTATCTATGTATATATTATAGAACTACGTATGTATGGTCCGTCTGTACCCCACACCCCCTGAGTGTGGGGTACAGACGCTGACCCCTGAAACGCTGGATGCAGGCCGCTTCCAACCGGCCCTTTTGGAGATCGATGGGGGAGCCCTATGGCAGTGGACGTCGTATGGCTGAAATGATGATGATGATTGAATGATGGTCTATCCATTGGATCTGGCTATTGTTTTTGGTCCTAAGTGGTCTCAAAAGATTCTTGAATTTAACCTTATTGTATTATTCAAACGTTTGAAACTTCACCAAGAAAAGCGGAGTTCTGCGAAGACATCGTATACTACTTGGAACAATTATTTTCCAATTCAAACTGAGTTTACAACTTAATCATTAACGAACTAAGAAATATGGCTAAGGCGTACCTGTATTTGTGGTTAAAGAGTTTATAGATGAGTCGTTATTTATGGCTTTTATCAAATGTTATTTCCAGAAATTGAAACATTAGAATTTATCAAGATAAAGCCAAATTATTAAACATTTCGTGTACATTGTATCAATTACCTATATAAAGTTATATGATTATTTACGGGATATTGCCGTGGTAAGGTTGTGGAATGAGCTCCCGATATTTCGGCGCAGTTACATGCACCATGTTCACGGGAAGACTAATGGATGAATGCGGGTGGTTGGTCGAACAGTTAAAAACTTAGGTGCAGATATAACGATCTACCCTCTTTCTTAGTCTTACATATCCCGTAAATAATCATATAACTTTAGTGAGCAACAGTGATAGTTTAAAACAGTGAATTACCTATACACTTCACAGTGCCACATTTACTCCAATGTAGACGTTATGTCGCTTGCATAGTGTTCAACATTAGTTGTCCGCTATATCATCGTAGCTCTGGCATCGTGCGGCGTTGTACTCGAATCGCGGTTACCTTGTAACTAACCAAAAAGTCTGCGCAATTCGTAGCGTACGCCGAGTTTTGGTTCGACCATTTTTTTTTGGCACGATTGTGACTATCTATTGTATCTCGATGTTTCTCGATGTTTTATGGTGGAATATTGGTTCGAAAAAAATATACATTAATATTAAATTGTCAGAGCTATACAGTGTAAGTGTATAGTTAATTATGAGACAGTGTAACACAGGTTTTAATGATTGAAGTTGAGAGTGCTGATGCGGTTCCTCGTTTGTCTCACTTTCATATTAAGAGCCCACTCCCCGACCTGGGTAAAGAAAACCGTAGATATTTTTATTACGATTTTGATTATTTATTAATTTTCTTAATTAACAATTTAATAAATAAATTTTCGGGACATTTTTGCACACATGGTCATCTGACCCCAAACTAAGCAAAGCTTGTGGCTGCCAGAGACTGATACTCATACATATATATATTTTTAAATAAATACTTAAATAGATATTAGCACCCAGATATAGAACAAACACAAATAAACATTTGTGTTTGTTCTATATCCACACGAATGATTGCCCGAGGTGGGAATCGAACCCACGCCCTCAAGCGCACAATTCACTTCGCAGGTTTACTACCAACGGGACCAACGGGCTATTTAAATAACGGATGTTCTAGCAGTAGGGAAATGATGGCAGATGACGTGCTTATGATAATACAAAAAAAAAGCTTTTACTACGCCAACTAAGTATTCCAGAACCGCAGTCTCTTAAATATATTTCGTTCATTATATCTGTTCCATTAACAATGTTACATCTAAACTCGTTTAATGTTTTATGGTCGGAATAATATTCGTAATATGTCCGGCTTGGAGCCATCAGATAAAAGGCAAAATGCCCTCTCGCTGTAGCTTGCTTTGTGCGCCATCTACAAAATATAGCTCATTATATTTAATGCTACATTTGAACAGCTTGAAAATGTTCATAAAAAAGTTCTTTACGCGATGCATTTGCTTGGCATAATCCTTATCATACTGATATTATGAATACGACAGATTTTGAGTATGTATTTGTATTTGTGAAGAGGTGTATGTAGGGGTAGTGGACCCGGGTATGTCCTAAAACTGCGACCAGAATCACCGGAGGATGGGCAGCAGCGTCCTGTTAGTACACGGTGAACTTACTGCGATCTCCAAGCCGCCTGCCAAGCGTGGGGATTATGGCAACACCCCTCTTTAAGAGGGAGGCCTTTGTCCAGCAGTGGACGTTTAATGGCTGCTGATGTGTGTGTGATGTGTATGTAGGGGTGTGTGTCATCATCATCATCAGCCAGAAGACGTCCACTGCTGAACATAGGCCTCCCCCTCTGAACGACAGCCTGCCATCTGCATCCAATGGATGCCCGCGACTCTCACAATGTCGTCGGTCCATCTAGTGAGAGGCCTACCTACGTTGCGTCTTCCGGTTTATGGTCTCCACTCAAGAACCTAAAAATAAGGCTGAAGAAGGGGTGTGTGTATGTTTGTTACTCTTACACGCTTAAATGGCTGGACGGATTTGGATGAAATTTAGAATATAGATAGCTTATGTCCACTAATATTATGAATGCAAAAGTTTGTGTTTGAGAGTGAGTCTGTGCGTATCTATGTTTGTTACTCAATTAACGGCTGAACGGATTAGGATGAAATTTTTGGTGTAGGTAGCTTAACACCTAGGTTTACACATAGGTTGTACAATAACTGGCCAAAATCGTGTCAAGACACGCATATGAGTAGTAGAATTCCGTAGCTAAAGCCATGTTATTTTATTGTGACAATTTAGTAATTTTTTTCAGAAATTCAGTAATTGACGGTTATAGAAAAATTTCAACGAACGAAGCTATTTTAACTTAGCCAAATTTCAGAGATTTTTCATTTATTTATTTTATTTTCCAACTTACAACTATGATTACAGGTTATTTACCTAATGCGATAGTGTAGCAACATATTCATTGTAACAACAAATTATTAACAACACTAAATTATCTAACTAAAATTACATAGCATAAAACCTCTTTGTTAGTTCAGTCAGAGCACAACTAAATAGGTCCATCTCGACGGCAATGATGTTGAGAGTGCAAAGTGCTCGTGTAAACAAGTGCCTCCTGCAGAAGATTTTGTCCGCGCGCACGGCACCGATACCAGTTTTGGCAGTCTTCGCCGCCACATATCTAACAGGAACGCAAAAGTATATCTACTTCAGTATATCTGGATTGAGCACCCTACCTCTCAGCAACTTGAAAATATATTTAAGAATATGTTGTGAGCTCTCTCCTGACCCTTAGTTCGTTATATCCAACCATGCCTAAAATAAATAAAGTAACCTACATCAACGGATAAATAAATGAAACGTATTTGTGATGCCTCTGGTGTTACAAGTATCTTGTTTGCCACAAAAAACCGGTCAATTGTTTTAGTAACAGCAGTCGAGTTTATAATGAGTGTGTTTAACATTTTATGACAAGCAGTATTTCTGGAACTGCCCTACATTATCTAAAATGAAAAAATAAAAGTTGTTGGGAAGTAAGTTAAAGTAGATTATCTAGAGCTTTTTGCAAACATTCCTTCACTGGTGCTTCAAATGTGATTAAAAAGTTAAATTAAAATTCAACCGTAAATAAATGTATATTAATCATAATAATATTATAAATGCGAAAGTGTTTTTGTTTGTTTTTCTTTCAACAGAGCAAAGGACCCACTACCACATGGCAGCTTACCCGCAGCATGCTGGTAGCATTACCTCGCTGAATGGCAATGTGGGGTTTTTTGGCGCCAACGTGGAAAAAACATGTCGGCTCGTTGGATTATTTTCCTAAACTTGTGTATTTTCGAGTGTTAAAGTGTACTAAATGGTGAATTAATATTCATTATGTGCTCGTAAACGTGCTCGAGTGTGGCCAAGTGATATAACGAGGTGACACGTGTCTTTTCGTGTTGTTTCCAAAACTCCATTGGAGCCTCTTGTAAAGTCTCCGCCACTTTACAGGGGCATGAGTTTGACTTGACCGTGACTTACTTAGCTTGACTCTGACTGTCTGACTGACTATGACTTATTTGACACTGTTAATGCTATGAAAACTGTTTAATATTACGACTAAAGGACATTGAATCCACTGTCATGAAAATTATAACAAAAAAAAAATGGCAATGTGGTAACGTGGTAACTGTAACCTTCCCGCGCGGCCCACTTCTCATTTTGCCCCGTACCCCTGAAGCGCCGCGGGCAAATTTTGAGCTGTGCGGCTGGTCTACAATCAACTTTTAACGTTTTGATGAAGTTTTTTTTATCGTGAATAAATCCGCATTTGATCACCAAATTGCCTGTTGGTAAGGGGCAATGGTGGTCGGAGACGAAGCAAGCAGGCCTAGAAGATCACTCTGACCTAGAAAAGGCCCACAATTTATATCTCTCAGGAAACAAGGAAGCCAACAGGTTGTCCCAATACTTGGTCGTACGGATTAGAAACGTAGAATCAAAACGATTGGTATATATTATATCCCAGGAAAATCCACAAGGTAAAGGTAGCTTAAGTGCATAGTGGGCCGACTTCCTACTTTAGTCCTGTAGTAGAAAGAGGATGGTAGGAAATGGTCAATGGACATGTAGCTCCGAAGAAAATTTTCGAAACGAATCTTGTAGAAAATTTACAGACTCGCTACTTTACGGCGGTGTTCTAGACTGAGAAATTTCTAGATAAACTTAGCTAAAGTTAAAATTATTGTGTCACTGTATGTGAGATTCATAACCCTCATTCACTATACAATCGAGACTCGTACAATACGTATGACCCAGTCGGAACGTTAAGTTTCTAAAAAAAGTTCAAAAGGAAAAAGTTGGAATAGAAAAGCGCGCTTGGAGCACTTTGCGAGAAAAGTTTCAGGGGGAGGAGCGTGTTTGCGCATGCGTGTTGTTGCCGCCGAAGAAATGCTTCACAGGCTTCGACGGCCACCGCCGATGGCGAAGCACCAGTCGCCGCGATACCACTGTGCTCAACGGACGCACTTGCACTTCGCATAGGTACATAAACTTCCGTGGAAAAAAAAATCTTCACTACAGACACTCAAAACCAATACTTAGACACTTTAAAAAAGTTTGACAACTTTTCAAGTTCACGAAAAAGTTTTCCGAAGTTGGTTGTTGAATGAAAATTCGTCACTTATTATTCTAAAGACTTGGTAAATATTCAAACTATGTAATTTTACTTGTTAAGCAACTTTTTAAAGACAATATTTATTTATTTCATATTAATTACTTAATATGAATATATTACACCATTTCTTAGCCAGATAATTATTCAATATAAATAACGTACATTCAATATAAATACAAAACATTTTAATATAAATATATAAGAAAACATTACACATAAATTACAATTAATTCTGAAACTTATAAGCATTCATTCTTTGTTATAATACGAATTTGAACTAAAATTTCAACAGAATTTAATACCACATATTTTTTTAATTTAATACCTGCTCATTACCTAAATTTATTTCAATTTTATTTCGAATTATTCAGCGGTATCTTCAAACATCCTACTGACTTTTTGGTCAAGTAGGTACCTACTTTAATTTTAATACCTATGAAAAACCTCTTTCAGATAATAATTAAAAATTAAATAATGCCAACAACAAAAAAAAAAATTGAAAAATAAATACTTCAACAAGTATATACTTACACAGGATTTTTTTGCATTATTCTACTTACAAAAGTTTATCAAACGGTTTTTTTTAAATCCATGGCTATTTTAATGCACTTATAAATAACGACGTACACTAATTATTTTCATGTACTCGTATTTACTCAAGCGAGTTTCGTAGAGTCATAATATTATCGAGTGAAGATTGAGATCTTCCCAAAAACCATGCTGTTAGAAACTCCTTTTACTTTTTCACACCTAAGTATCACCTTACGCCCACAATGTCCACAATAAGAACTGCTAAAGAGACCCCAATGTCATTAAAAACACAAAACGTTGCTTTCTATTCGTTATTCAAAACTCATTAACCCTAAAAACAGCTTAGTAAGTTTCCTTTGAAAACATAATTTCGTGTACGAAACTCCGGTACCTTAATAATGTCACATTTGCGGTTCCGTACCTAAGCCGAATGACCCTTAATTATGTGACGTCACATTTTTCTTTTGACGTCACCTCGGTTTGCTTATTAAAAATGTAGGAAGACGAAATAGGGCATGAAGTCAAGTCTAAGATAGGGAAACTAACTTACATTTATTGCCTTACTAACATTTTTCTAATCTATCTGTCGCATTTGTACTTTTTTGGTATGTGTTGAATCAATAACTATATATTATTACCTCAAAATAAAAACAAGAATTTGCAAGCCTTCAATACACAGATTTAAAAAAAAAAACATTAATATTCGGGACATTTTTGCACACACGGTCATCTGACCCCAAACTAATTATAGCTTGTGATATGGCGGCCAGAGACTGATATACATACATAATTATATAGTTTTAAATACATACTTAAATAGATATTAACAACCAGATAAAGAACAAACACAAATGTTTATCACATAAATGTTTGTCCTAGGTGGGAATCAAACCTACGCCCCCAAGCTCAGAAGGCAGTTTCACTACCAACTAGACCAACAGGCTATCTAAATCATCATACATACATCAAGCAGACCTCAAAATTCCTTGTCTTTTGCAATTTAATCATAAGTATTAATATAACTGCTACATTTTGTAAACGCATTACAAATGATTCAGCATCTTCCATTACTACAAAACATGTTTTCATTTCATCACGAAAACTGTTCCTGTACACCTCAATCGTACAATTCGATGCAAAAACATAAAACATGAATTAAACGTCAAAAATTGTGAAATACACGCCACAATTTCAACAAAAATAGTTTTATTACTACATTAAATTGCTAGTTTAACAATTTATTTTTTTGCCTTACAGGCAAAAGAAACGAAACAAATCGCCATTGTTTCGAGTAGAAATAATCAGTTGGATAGAAATAAGAAAAAGGTACAACCCTATTCCAATGAAACTTGGATATCGCAGAAGCGCTACTAGTAAATAATTATATCACAATAATTTGTTAGCAAATTTTCTCTGATCCGATTTTGATGAAATCTGTCAATTCATTAGTATGCACTATAAGAACAAACGATCGATAGAGTACTAATTTCAGTACTCCAAATATGGAAAATCTAGAATATTGCAGGTAAAACCATGAAACATAACTAACTACTACACGAAACATAACTAAATTCTAAGCAATTATAAAAATCATTGTACTTGTGGCTACCAAAACCTGCCAACGTTTTAATTCGTTTACGTTTGCCTAATTAGTACAAAATTTTGATGAATAGCCGAAAAGGGGAGGTTTACGTAAAATATTTTTTGGGAAGAATAAAAATAAATCTTGATGAAAATTATTTCATGAAGTAAATGAAAATATGGATCGCAGGTCGTTGTTTTATCATTAGTTAAAATAATAGTACTTTTGTAAAGTGGAGGATTATACCAGCTACTTAGCTGGTAAAATACTTGAAGATTTTATAATATTTATGAATAGTGGGCCGTTTAGCTTTTTTAGGGTCTGTCTGTCTATCTGTACGTCTGTCTGTCCATCTGTCCGTCCGTCCGTCCGTCATACATTTTAACGGCTGTATCTTTCGAACCATAATATAGCCAGTTGAAATTTTCACAGAATATGTAAATAACGGTGAATTAACTAAGAAATACTAATAAATTTTAAAATGTAAAAACACCCAACAAACGTTTTTTTAACGTATTTTTGTATTTGCTTTAACGTGAAAACGGTATTATGCACAAACGTTAAACTTGGCATGAATTTAGAATACACTATAAAGTATACTATAAAAATGGCCAAGTGCAAATCGGTGACAAATTTCTATTCACCACCAAGTTAAGCAACGTCGGGCGCGGTTAGTACTTGGATGGGTGACCGCCTGGGCGTGATGTATATTTGCACTAAGTACTTTCTATATTTTGTGGTGGTACATAACCTTCAGTGGGCGATCCCGACTCGCACTTAGCCAGTTTTATTTTACTACGTAATCCTAAGCCAAGTAACTAAGGCTTTGTCATGCCTCAAGTAGGTACTTAGCAATGATAGCTTTTCATTATCGAACAGTAGCAGTCTAAAACTGGCGTGTTTTTTTTAATAAAACCAAAGAGATTTATAAAACAGCTCAATCGTACGAGGTTTCAATTCGTCCATCAGACGGTCGCAGTCAGTGTCTCCCATAGATAAACATATATACTAGATTGCGTTCTGTCAAAATATTCCCATACAAAACTAAACCTTAACGTCTAAACGTAAGGGTTCATAATAATGTGGCTAGGAACATGGAGGTAAAACGAGCTCACTGAGATAGCTACCACGGAGGAAGTGTATCCCTTTCTAAAGATTGCCATTACATAAAACATATATTTTAGTAAAACTCTGTTTTAAACTATCTCGGCTGTTCACTAAAGTTATAAGATGTTGTGGAATCTCATTCCACAACCACCACGGTAATTATCCCGTAATTATATTTTAGTAGTTTTACTTATTCAATAGGACATACCAGGCAGGCCCTATTTTGGGGTGTAAACATAAAATTACTATCAATAAAATAAAGATTAATTTTTATTTCCATTTTCTAACGGATATTAATGTAGATATATCTAATGTATCATGTACCTATTTCAATTTAATTTTTAAGTAACCATGTAGGTTCCAACTATAATTACTAGGAACCCTCATGGTTCTACTGAACCATGAAGCTACTGGCAGCATTAACGACATGACGTTTTTGATTGTTTGCTTATTTTGTTTTTTCATGCATGATTTTTGAATAATTATTTTAAGATGGTGAAAAATTGTTGTGTAAAAACTGTGCTAGTGAATCATTTGGTGGCTGCGGCATATCTTTTCACAGATAGGTACACAAAGCTTGAAATACAAGAAAATGTTTATTAGGGTGTCCATACTCGTGTGAACATGAACAATTATTTTTATACATTATGTTTTAGCATGACCTAGGGATATTTTAAAGTAATTCGCATTTCGGCGAGTGTGCGCAAAAGCTTCGAGCCCTTGTTCCACCCTCCCCCTTTCACTTAGGAAAAGTAGAACGGCTGCACACTACCACCCCTTCCTAGTGAAAATTCCAAAGATTTGAACTCAACGATTTGGGTCTTCATTTATGATACGTACTGCCCAAGAATGGAACTCCCTGCCGTCCTCCTTGTTTCCTGAGAACAACAAACTAGATATCTTCATGGCTAGTGATAGACATGTATAGATAGATATGAATAGATTTCTAGATCAACGTGTTCCATCCTCCGCCACACCGTCACGTACCATCAGGTGAATAAGTGGCGAAACGTAGATCTAGTACCACCATCCAACGGTGAACCGAGCTTTCTGTGTACAGTTGTATCGTTCAAGGGTGTTTTGACGAATCGTACGGGAATCATTCTAAATATTACATAAAAAATGAAAGTACCTAAATTCATCGCTGAATATATTAATTCATGTTTCAGTATACCAACAAAAGAGGATGTAAGAAAAATGTTGTTGGACGTAATTCTTAGTCGAACAGCAAGTATAACAAAAAACTCCAGGGTGTGCAGTTTGCACTTCAACACAGAAGATTTTATAACGACACTAGCGACCCGCCCCGGCTTCGCACGGGTGCAATGCTAAAAATAAAATAATATATACTACAGAATGTCTTTATATACTACGTTCACAGCTTTTTTGTCATTAGGCAAAACAAACAAAACATGTTGTTTTCATAATTGGCCATGTGAAACACGCCGCCGGTATGGGCCTGTTGTGGTACTGGGCACTGGCTGAGGGGCCGGTACCGCCGCAACCGCTATGTCCCTGCATTTAAAATCTAATATCTTAGAAAATGTTCATTTAAATTCCATGCTGTAAACAGCCATATTGGTCTATATTAAATGCATTCAATACATATTTAAGGTACTTAATTGGATAAAGATTTATGCTGTATTGCTTAAAATCCTTACGTAAATAAGCCATTATTTCTCGTAAAAAATAAATAATATAAAATGTTTATTGTGGGTTATCCCTAAGAAATAGACACATACCATCGTGGACTTTTTTGTAGACCTTTTTAATGCAAATCGCAAAAATATTTTGCGAAAGGGCCGAATTAAAGGGCCCAAAAAGGTTGAAAGTTTAGATGAAAGTGTACGTGTACGAAGTCGCGGTTAACGGTTAGTTTATTATAAATGCAAAAGTTTGTCTGATGTATGTGAAAGAGGAACAAACATCCATACATACAAACTTTGGCGTTTATAATATTAGTAGGAAGTAGGATAGGATGCGAAAGTGTGTTTGTTTGTTACTTTTTCACACAACAACAAATCAACCAGATTTTTTGCATGGGTATATTTCAAGGGATGGAAAGTGATAGCCTACTTTCATCATCATCGTCATCTAATAGGTGTTGCTAACTGATCACCGAATTTAAGCAACGGACTACACGGTCAATATTAGGTAGGGTGATTGCGAGTGGCATTTAGAAACCAAACGTAGGTCGAATGAAAAGTTAATAATCTGGGTGCCTTCAAGTCGAGAGTAAATAGGTTTCTTCTAGGCAAGCGTGCTCCATCGTAGGCCGCATCATCGCTTAACATCAGGCAAGTTGGCGGCCAAGCGCAAGCCTATTTAAAATTTTAAAAAAATATATGTCACGTGACACGTATGTGTTGAGTCGTTGAGTCTTATAACAATAGCCGCTAAGCCATCGCAGAGGCCTTCAGGCGTCCTGGCGGCCTTAAATTCTGACATTAGCGCTCGTCACTGGGCCTATATGAACTTCCTGTATTTACTGAGAGTACCTATACGATGATTTTAGGAATTACCTACAATGACATCGATTCTGATGCACTCTTAACTAAACTAAACTAAATTTGACAGCTCTAAAATTGTTGCCATCCTTCTCTCACATATTAAAATGAAAAGAGAGGCATATAATTTTAGTCCTGTCAGATTGGTTTAGTTTAGTGAGTGGTATGCCAGAATCGACGCCAATGTCTTCGTTTCCTCAAAATCATGAACACCCCCCTACAAGAAAAGGACAAATTACTCCGTGCTCGCTTTTCCCTCGGACCGTTTTTTTAGCATGAGTACTCAATCCAGGTCCCTTTAGGGTATATATAAAATCCTTGGTGTCTCCATATAAAAATAAAGGATTACCGTGTTGCTAGGGTGAAAATACGGTGTTTTACGGTGTGTCAGTTAAAAATTTACCGTAATTACCGTGTAATGTTTAAGTGTATGGTAATATTGGTAAATAAGTAGATAAAAAACAAATTTAAAGGGAATTTAAAAGCAATAATTAAATTACAATCAAAATTTAATTTTTAATACCTACTTATTATTAATTGTTACATGTTTCTAATTTTTTGTAATGAATTTAAACCTACTTACTTATAAAAAACTAGTTCCTTAATCCGAATCTAAGACGACAATTTCTTTTTCATAAATAGAAGCATTCATTTTGCTGATCATTTCTTTAGTGGGCATGAAATCAACACAGGTTTTTCCTCTTCTTTTTATCGACTGTTGACCCCTGAACTAGGTGCTGAGTGTTGCCATCTAAAATTTTGTGTTTTAAAAAGTTACGTTTCGTTACACGTAATCAAAAAAATATCAAAAATGCGAAAACTTATTCATCACCTTATTACGGTAGAATTACGACACGGTAATGCACGTTTACCGTTGACCGTAGATTATGTCAGATTACGGTGCATCTACGGTAATTACCGTGTATATGGAGACACTGGTCGCAGTCCATGTCAAACACATGTCAAACGATGTCAAAAGTTTTCAAGTTACTTTTTTCTTTTCTTCGACCATGCATGTAGGTGCGTATCATGTCAGAAACTTTTTTTTTCTCTGTGAAATGAAATTAACAACTAGGTATGTAAAACCTCTGTGGTGTGAACCTGGTGCTTTGCTCATATTTTTGTGGAGAAATTATAAATGCAAAGATTATAAATGAAACTGATTTTTCACAGGATTTTTTTGTCTTAATTTACACTAATGATGAAAAGTAGATTATTTACACACGCGAGTAGGTGATCATTTACATTTTACACCCTCAAACTATAGGTAGAAACTCTTTATTGAGTACACCAGAAATAAAAATTACAAATGGATTAAAATATATCGTGTGTAAAAGTTCACCACATCCCTTGTGTAACAATCCACTATTTTTTTAGCTTTATGTAATGTTATTGCTGCAGAACTAAAAAACTTGGTCCGAGTCTAAAAGCTACATCATTTTGATAGGCAAATCGTATCCAATACAGGTCATGTATTTATAGGGCGAGTAATATTGGGCTAATAATGATGTTATTACACGGGTGGCCGAAGGTGACTTCGTTATCGTGACGAACGCCTCACTTCACAACTAGGCTCCGGTGGCCCGAAGGCTGGAACATCTAGCTTGCTGAAACAACGGATGGAACTACGTACTGCTTTCGATGTTACCTAAATCATACAGTCCGGGATAAAAAGTGGTGTTAGTAGAGGAAGCGCTTATTCTCAAATTTCGTCATGTTTGTTTTTGATAGTTATACTATACGAAATCTGACAGATTTAAAAAATTATTATTATTAAATATGCTTAAAGTCAGAATAATTTGAATGTTGTATCTCAGATATACAATATTTTTTGTCTATGGTGTTAACACATTACTCATACTATAGGATTGTAAGTCTGAGTTCCAATGTAACTTTTTAAATATTTTTTATGAAATTTCATTGGAAGTCACAAAAACACAAAAGAGACGTTTTAATGATTAAATAAGTATACGATAATAAAAATCCGTTTTATCCTATATTGATTCAAACTTTCATGATTTTTTAGAAATTTTAATGCGCCGCCCTCTAAAGTTACTCAAAATGATTTACGATGATATTCCTATCAGGTGTCGATTTATCAAAGTTAAACTGTCGTTATGGTCCCGGGTATGTCCTAAAACTGCAACCAGAAGGAGGATAGGCAGCAGCGCGTGGAAGCGTTCTATTAGTACAGGTAAACGTACTGCGATCCCTAAACCACCTGCCAAGCGTGGGGATTATGGCAACTACCCTCTATAAGAGGGAGGCTTTTGTTCAGCAGTGGAAGTTTACTGGCCGATGATGTGATGTCATGTGAAACTGACGTTAGTAAATTTTTTTAATAGGGCCCTGAATTTAAGCTAGATCTACCAATTTTTTATCGACTTTAGGAGGGAGGTTTTCCAACTTGTTTTTTTAAATGTAGATATACTTATTACTCCAACCAGTTTGAAAAAAATACGGCTGACTTTCCAATTTTGCTTGCCATGACAACATACCTAATTGTTGTATTTATTATATTAGTAATTTTATAATATTATTCCTATTTTACTAGGAAATATATTTTAGTTTAACAGTATGTGAGATAAATGTTATTTGAATTTGTCCGTTTTTATGCTCAATAAAAATAATTTGAATTTGAATAATTAGTACTATTACGAATATTAAAAAAAAAGATAATTCGGTCCAGCCGTTCTTAAATGATGCGGTTACCAACAAAAAGCATTTAATTTTAGTACGCTTTCCTCAACATAATTATCGTGGAACTTAATTGTTGTGGAACTACTGGAACTACTTTGTTTTGGAACGTATTTGCCAATAAGAGCTTTTAAGATCACTCTGAATTTTTTTTTGTTAAAAAACTAGTAAAAATGCAGCGTTGCCATTTCGCTGTCCAAGTAAAGTATCCGAATGATAAAAAAGGATTGTGAAACGCTATGTGGGAAACCGAAAGTTTTATGTTCCATATAATTTATGTGATCTATAGGGCCTTTATTAACTAAACAAAATACAAGCTAAAACTAAAACTACAAATACAGTTAGACTGCCCATAGACCGTTGAAGGTCTAAAGACAATCCAAATGCTCAAGCCCACTACCAGTTGGCAGCGTACCCAGCATGCTGGCGGCATTACCACGTTGAATGGCAATGCTTATGCGTTGAGCCAGAAACACGCCAGCATTTTGGTAATTTTTATGTGATGGTTAGGAACTATTTCTGAAATAAAGCCATAGTGTTTTTAAGCTTCACGTTAGTTCTATCTTCATAATTTCCAAATTTCAAGTCAAATTATATAATATCATATTTCAATCCACAGGGAGACATTAATAAGATAGGTTTTATTATAGGCGTAAGTTAACTGACACAATCGGCAAGCATTCTAAAATTTTGTTAGTCTCCTGACTCAAATTTAGATTTGAAGTTAGGATTTTGTAACAGAACTCAAGATAAAGGGAATTATTAAAATCAACTTGTCACTAGTTGCGACACCAAATTTAAGTCAAAACTGTTCAGCCGTTATTGAGTCAACTGTAAATACTGGCAAAGCGTGCTCAAACATTATAAATAAATAAATAAATATCTGGGACATTTTTGCACACACGGTCATCTGACCCCAAACTAAGCAAAGCTTGTAATATGGCTGCCAGAAACTGATATACGTACATATATATTTTTAAATACATACTTAAATAGATATTAACACCCAGACATAGAACAAACACAAATGTTCATCACACATATGTTTGTCCTAGATGGGAATCGAACCCACGCCCCCAAGCACAGAAGATAGGTTCACTACCAACTGAGCCACCGGGGCAGTCTTTATTATAGCAGTCAAACGTCAATAAAAAATTGTGCGTGGAGTCCCTCCACGCGGAAGAAGTGAAACTCTCGCTCTGTCTCTTTCTATTCCCCCTCCCCAGGAGCGTTGAACGTTTAACGCAACAGTGCTTTCATACCCCCTCCATGATAGCGTTAAACGTTTAACGCAATCTCGTTGGAAGTCGCATGTTCTGCCATCTATGCAAATATTAGTGAACTAATAAACTATGAGAAGGATGTACAAGTTTCAAAATTTCCTCATAGATGGCATCTAAAACTATCGCTCTGTCTCTTTCTATTCCCCGTCCATGGTAGCGTTAAACGTTTAACGCAACATTGTTGCAAGTCGCTTAAGTTTCACTTCAAAAAATCTTTTACATTATTTGTGTTTTGCCTGCATTTTCCCAGGCGTTTTCGTTCAAACGTGCTATATTACAAAGGTTAAAACAACAAGGTAAAGAAATAATTTCCGCAAGAACCGTGACTCTTGTTCTTAATAGAGCATTCCATTAGGAAAAATTGGATTGAAAACCAAATTACCGTTGTACCGTTCCGAGCACTCTTTGTTTTCATTGCTTGCATCTTCATTTCGTTTCGTAGAACGAGAATTCTGAATTAACCCGCGTCTTTTATGGGAGACTGCTGCACAATATGATTTGTCTGACTGCACTAGAGAACTGTGCCACTTTTTATGTGGTAAGTTTTTTCGCGGTACATAGATGCTTCTAAGTTAGCGGTATTGACGGAGTCCTCGTAGTGTGCGCTACGTATTATAAATAAACCGTACAAGTGCGAGTCAGGCTCGCGCACTGAGGGTTCCCTACCACCACAAAATACAATAATTATCGATTTAAAAAATACAATTTTGTTCGATTTAACGCCTACCAAAATAGCCAAGCAATTGCTACGCCGTCACATAGTTTATATTTTGCAAGTGACGCTCGGTATAACTTTTAAAGAACAGAATTTTGTCACCGACATGGCCATTTTTTTTTGTTATATTTTAGAGTGTGTACTATAGTCATGCCAAGTTTGACGCTTGTGCGTATTACCGTTTTTACATTAGAATTAATACAAAAACACGTTAAAAAAAATACGTTTGTTGTATAGGGTATAGCAACCCTTTCTTTTCAACTTTTTGACTTTTTTGAGAATAATATTAATAAGAATAAGATATGATATATTTATTGGCAAAAAACAAAAACAATGGACATATACTATAAGAAACATAAGGAGACACACTGTTTGGCAATAGGGATAAGCTCAGCGCTGTACTGCGAGGTCCCGAAGGGTCACGCAGGACTAGTTTTCGGCATATTCCTTTGCTCAGAAAAAGATGGTAGATTTTATTATTTGGTAAGTTAATCCGCCGTAACGTTACATATTCTGTGAAAATTTCAGCTGGCTATCTATTACGGTTCGAAAGATATAGCTGTTAAAAGATTTGACAGACGGACAGACAGACAGACATCGTAGGCTTAGTAATAGGGTCACGTTTTTACCCTTTGGGTACGGAACCCTAAAACGTCATAGAATTTTCGGATGTGTAATTTTTTTACTGAACGGCACTAACGTAAATTACTGTCATAATTTACAGTCATCCTGCTACATGGACTTTTCTCTTGCTGCCTCGGTTCTGTGCTAATCAGATTCAGGTTCAGCTCGCGATGGTGACAATGCTCTCGACCCATCCCCCTAGATACCCTATATAGCTACAAGTGTTGCAGTGGAAGTCCATAAAAGTAGCCAAGAAAAGCCAATGTCTTGCTTATCTAGCTTTATGCTGTATTTTTGATGAAACTATTTTATTTTACACTTTTCTGAGTACAAGTAGGTTTGAACAAAGAGTGAAGAAGTTTGGCTTATCGGTAGCGAAGCTGTCGTATTTTGATATTTTAATGAAACCTAGATTAACCAGGCAGGTCGTGACTTCCAGCGTTCCTACGTTCTCGGGTGAAATTTCTAGAGTATTTTTTCTTCTTGTAGGCAAAACACGTGCCGTGGTAATAAAATATTCATATGGCTTGCATTTTATAACGAAACAAATGATTGTTTATTCATAAACGTACTTTGATCATTATAAACGTACAGACACCAGAAAGCTTTTTCCGAAAATGAACGTTTAATAGTAATAATGCGTGAGTCAATAACTAAAATTAAAAAAAAAAAAAAAATGATTTATTATGCTAATATTATAAATGCGAAAGTGTCTTTGTTTGTTCCTCTTTCACGCAGCAACAGAGCAACGGATCGACTTGATTTTTTACATGAGTATAGTTCACGGGTCGGAGAGTGACATAGGCTACTTTTCATCATCATAACCATCACCATTTTTCATCACTACGCGGGTGAAACCGCGGGTCGCAGCTAGTGTAAAATAAAATTCACTCATATTTTCTGTAGTCAATGTGTTTATTTTTAGTTTCCTTGTATTCGTATTGAAAAGCACGTGTTTACCTCGGGGTTAAAGACTCATTTATATTTAGTCCCTCGAACTATTAGCGCACTCGCTATGCTCGGGCGCCAAACCCCGTCTCGGGACTAAATTAGTTCCTTTCATCCCTAGGGTAACAATGTACTATATATATAGGAAAGGTAAGAATTATTTGTGTCATCCCTCTTTATTTTGATTAGGCATAAATCATTATATACTTTATCAATTCTAGTTTCGCTAATTCCGTATTCGACCTCAGATCAAGGGTTTTGTTTGTGTTCCGAGGGCTGACAGCCGCGGCAATAATAAATCAGTTAGCTCGGTTTTGCATTTCGTTAACTAAAGTTTGACAGGCCACTCTAATCGATCAGTTAATTTGTGTCTCCATTGACAAAACAAATTTTCTTTAATCTAGGTATCTACGATTACCTATATATATGCGAGTTGGCGATCAAACGCAAGTAACAATATATAATAACAATAAAAAATATTAATACAAATATTGTATCATTGTTTATTATCATCATTTCAGCCGTAAGACGTACACTGCTGGACATAGGCCTCCCCATCGATCTCCAAAAGGGCTGGTTGGAAGCAGCCTGCATCCTGCGTTTCCTTGCGGTCTCTTTTAGGTCCATCTTGTGGGTGGACGTCCTATACTCTGCGCTTAACAGTCCGTGGTTTCCATTCCAGAATCTTTCGGCCCCATCGGCCATCTGTTCTGCGTGATATGTGCCCTGCCCACTGCCACTTCAACTTGCTAATCCGGTGGGCTATGTCGATAACTTTCGTTCGTCTACGGATCTTCTCATTCCTAATTCGATCTCGTAGAGAAACCCAGAGCATAGCCCTCTCCATAGCTCGTTCTGCGACTTTGAGCTTGCTTTTAAAAGCTTGCTTTTTATAGTGAGAGACCATGTTTTAGTGCTTTATGTCATCACTGGCAACACATATTGGTCGAAGACTGGCACTGAGGTATTTTGGACGAGAAGACGTTGCGAAGTTTATCGAAAACTGCCCAGCCGAGTTGTATTCACCGATTGACCTCTTTCTTGAAGTTGGACCTGCCTAGTTGGACTGTGTCCTAGGAAGACGTACGCGTTAACAACTTCCAGAACTGAGTTCCCAACTGATACTGGGGTGGGCACAACATGGATATTTGACATATCATTGTTTATATGGTTATTTATTGTTGTAAAAATTATAACTGTTGTGTTTTCACACGTCGTCGGCTTGCTATCAGTTAGAAGCACCCATATTGCGGTTAACCCAATATAGTTCGTCCGGATCTGGGGTAATCCAGCCAACATACGCACAAGGAACGTACATGTTATGGTGTTTTATTTAACTTTTCTTTATTCTATAAACGCCCCTCGATTTCACTCACTAATCTACATAAGCCATGATATTTCTCGGGGGTTAAAAGGAACCTATATACAGAGGGATGTGTTAAACAATGATACAAGTACCAGAGTCAAACCTTAATTTTTTTTTTATACTCTCATAATTTAAACATATTAAAAATCCAATTTTGCAAAGTATCATGCACTATAATAATAGAAGTTAGATGGTTCTAAAGGCTTAAGACGGACGAACAGATGGACGGACAGACCAAACTTATGACAGTTTCGTGTAGTATTACGAAACCCTGAAAACACTACCAATTCGAAAAGGGGCTTAAATAACTGTTAAATCGCTGAACAGATTTTGATCAAACTACCGTAATGAAGCCTGTTTTCAAATTCAAAACCCGCGTTAAAATAGATCTAGCCATCTAGAAAAAAATGGTTACAGACATACATACTAAAACGCAACCTCTTACCCTAAACATCCTTTGTTCTGGAGGGGTAAAAATTCACTTATATATATTTATTTATTTATTTTACTAATTACACAATACAAATTACAATCTTACAAAACATTATATCTATTATCGGTACAGATCTAGATATCTTAGATTCTATCTACAACAATTAATTCCTTGCATTTAGTTTTATCTTATGAGATAACAAAGCATCGTTTGAGAACACTAAACAAACTTTTGAGAGAACTGTGATCTTAGCACTATCAAACTAATATTATACGTTCGAATATTAGTGTGTAAGTTTGTCCGCGTTTGTGTTTGTTTTTTTGCACTGA
Source organism: Agriopis marginaria (assembly GCA_932305915.1). Lineage (NCBI taxonomy): Eukaryota > Metazoa > Arthropoda > Insecta > Lepidoptera > Geometridae > Agriopis > Agriopis marginaria. The sequence continues at coordinate 4,532,857 of OW029919.1, forward strand.
ACTCGGTAATATCATAATGAAAGGCTGTTTTTTCCCGGAAATTTCCTGTTTGATGTAGGAAAGTGAGGGGAACCACGGGGTCTTGTTAGTATTCCATAAAAACTATCTAATTGATAATGATAAATACTAAGTAGAATTTTTTACACTGAGATCTACAAGGAAGTAATGAGCGAATGAAACAATGTCAATTGCTCTATAGAAGCAAATTCATGAGATTCAACGAACGATAGCTACGTAATGTCGTATTGTTACGGCTTATCGGTTTCACGACTAATTTTCCACTTGTTACACAAAAAAACTTGTATACTAGATGTCGCAATAACAATTTTGAATCAATCAATAAAGCAAAACGAAGACAAGTGTCATTTGGGGCAAGTCGGGCGCGATAAGAGGGCCTCCGCCCGCGATTTGGCCCTTTGACGCAACTTTTTGAAGCCCTATTATTAAGGGGGTTTTTGTTTTGTCCGAAACACTTCCTTTCAAAATAATATCGCCTCAAACATTTTTTTCCACAATTTCCTTTTGTAATCTTTCGAAAATAGTTACGGAAATTCTGTTGTTTCTTGTGACAATTTCTGTCAAGTTGGTGAGTCGCGTTTTTTCCTCGTTCTCGGCAGATGATTTGCCCTTTGTTTTCTTTAAAATTGAAATGTTTTACAGATGAGTTCATGTGATTTGCATGATTGGGTTCGTTGTTTTGTTGTTAATTCAATCGTTCAAAATTAAATGGAGAAATTTTGAATTTATAATATTTTGATATAGTGAAGTAAACCTACTGTAAAAGAGAGGTAGGGCTAAGTCACAGACCTGGCAGTACTACCAAGAATAATAAAATATCTTTCTTTTTAACCGCTTAATAGTATATTATACAATTAGTGAATAAAGGATGGATTTAAAGCAAGGGCCATAGATAATAAAATAAAAATAAGTAAATATCTGGGACATTTTTGCACACACGGTCATCTGACCCCAAACTAAGCAAAGCTTGTGATATGGCTGCCAGAAACTGATATACGTACATATATATTTTTAAATACATACTTAAATAGATATTAACACCCAGACATAGAACAAACACAAATGACGACGATGGTGAGATGCATCACGAGCAAGTGGAGTATTCTAACGACTGACTGAATCACGAGCGTAGCGAGTGATTCAAGTGTTAAAGGAAACCGATTCGTGATTTGAAGACACCCAGATTGTAACCATCGGGGAACACCCATTCAGGCAGCGCATTCCACAGACTAGCAGTTCGCACAATAAATGTGGAATCAAACGTTACGGAACATACCGTTTACGTAATCCACCTTAACTGCGTTTGTATTTAACTAATAGAGAAGTTGGAGGGTACTTCCTCAAATAATAGGGAAATCTGATCATGATAAGAAAGTTTATGATTGATGTCACTGTTGTAATGTAGATAGATAGTAACTATTACTGTGACTGGTGTTCAATGTACGAATAACGGTTGTTTTGGTGAGATATGTATGACGAAACATTTGGCGTAAATTTTCAAATCAAATCCGTTGATTTGCATGAATATAGGTAGGCACAGACTACAGAGTACTGGTGTTAAATTTAAATAATTGTAGTTATACTCAGCACTATATTCGGCACTTTTTGAACGTGCAAAATATAAAATTATCACTAATTAGGTTGAACAGTCGATTATTATATTATAAATAAATATATATATATATATATATTGCAGATGTCAGAGCAAATTAATACTTGGACCGAATTAATGCCTTATAGTCGATGAACATCCACAATGAACGAAAGCCTGCCATCTGCATCCACTGGATGCCCGCGACTTTCAAAATGTCGTCGGTCCATCTAGTGGGAGGCCTACCTACGTTGCGTGGCAGGCTTTCGTTCAGTGAGGAGGTTAAAAGGGGAGGCCTATGTTTAACAGTGGACATCTTCTGGCTGTTGATGATGATGAACCGAGTAATATATTTCCAGAATTTTGAATGACAAAGTGTTATGCTGTATTGTACCCCGCTAGTTACCCTGGAAATACAACCCGATTAGAGCCTGTTTTATATAGATAGAAATACTTTATTGTGTACACCAGAAGAAAAATAACAATAATTACAATGGCCTTATCGCTAAAAGCGATCTCTTCCAGGCAACCATTGGATGGAAACAGTTTAGGTAACAGGATCGACAATTCCTGCTATTCCTACGCAGCAATTTATATGACACCGACATATTGTGGACAGAACCCAATATCTCGAATGCCAGTCCAAACTAGAACTAACCACAGTCACTAAGTACATTGTGTCGAATCAGTACTGAGTACCTACTTCCCGGTGCAAGATAGATCGTGCAAGTTAATATTGGTTTGGATGTCAGTAATAGGTGTTGGCACAACAGCCATTATCGATTCCCAACACGCCCGTAGATCCACAGCCATTTAGCTGAATGCTGGCTACAGGCGCTTAATCAATACTTTTAAACTGTAGATGATTCTCATGTAAAGCTGAATAGGTGAAGTCTGTTTGTTTAAGATATAATAATAACTTTAATATTGTCTTAAACTAACATTGAAATTGAAATTGTATTTTATGTAAGCAGGAAGGATATAGATTTTGATCCGCTTTAAAAACTATTAAATAAGAAATAAAGAAAGGAAATATATTTTATTCGACTTTAAAAAAATACTATATCTTAAGGAGACAGTGTTGAATTAATGTAATTTTGATTTCATCAATTGAGTCGAAGTAAAAAAATGATAAGGTTAGATCTGTGAATACAGGGGACATGGGAGTAAAATTTCATTATGGGAACTGTTTAGCTAGAGTTTATAATTAATTAGGGAAAGTTAGGTGCAGACATAGCGATCTACTCTTTTCTTAGTCTTTAGCAGTTACATGGTGCACGGTACTCCGCCGAAATATTAAGAGGTCATTCCACAACCTTACCACGGTAATCCCGTAAATAATCATATAACTTTTGAGGCCTGACAGTATAACACTTGTGTCCTGGAGGTTGGAGCGGCCCCTTGTATGAGAAGGAACTTGTGTTGATACTTTGACGCCGTCACATCTTCCTGAGACACAAGGTAGGACTGGTGCGGCTGCCAATTCGGCAGAGCAGCATAAGCGACGCAAATATGCTAACCTCGGCAGTGGTTACATATTTGAGGCGTTTGGGGTCGAGACATTGGGCCTTTGGGTATCGGGGACTCGCCTCATTTTCAAAAATCTTTCAGAGCACCTGGTTAATGCGACGCGTGACCAAAATGCTGGTGTGTTTCTGGCTCAACGCATAAGCATTGTCAGCGTGGTACTGCCGCCAGCATGCTGGGTACGTTGCCAACTGGTAGTGGGCTTGAGCATTTGGATTGTCTTTAGACTTTCAACGGTCTATAGGCAGTCTAACTGTATTTGTAGTGTCAGTATTAGCTTGTATTTTGTTTAGTTAATAAAAACACTTGAAAATATTTCTTTAGTAATACAATAACCGCTAGTTAATCAACGCTACAAATGCCTGTATTATTTTAGAATTATACGTACAGAGTATGCGCCTGCAAGTTCCCAGCGAGGCGCCGGACGTCTCTGACAGTATCGCGACGTCATTGTTCTCGACCCTGTTCCAGTCTACATTAATGATGTTACCTCTTCAGTACAGACTACACCTACATTAATGATGGCGGGAGCTAGCTTACTCTTTTTCATCATAGTCATAGTCAGCATTTTAACAGTCCACTGCTGGAATTTTAGCCTACCCCCGAAAGGGTGATTGGGCCATATCCACCACGCTGGCCCAGTGCGGATTGGTGGATTCACATACGGCATTGAATTCCTTCTCCGTACGTATGCCGGTTTCCTCACGATGTTTTCCTTCACCAAAAAGCCAGTGGTATGAAGCCGTGGTAGCCCATTTGGGAGACCGCTAGACTTGAAAGCGTGAGGTTGCGGGTTCAAACCCCGGGCCCGTACCAATGAGCTCTTTGGAGCTTATGTACGGATTTTCATACTCTTTTTAATGTCACTCAAATATTGCTTCTGCAATTACGTACGGTCCCAGTCCATTAAGATATACAATAATATACATGACATACATAATCTAAGACTTTAACTGCATTTCCAATAGTAGGTACTTAGTTACTATTATCAATTAAAGAGGCAGTACAAACACTTTTTAAAAAAAATACATATTCGTCTAGCTGAAACCCGCTACTTCGTACGCGTAGAGCTCGGCCTTCGGCCTCGCTACTTTAACCCGTTATAGTCTATGTGTTAATCTAATGTATAAGCTATATTATTGTAAACTTTAATTAAAATCCATTCGGTAGTTTTTGCGTGAAAGAGGAACAAACATCCATACATCCATACATACAAACTTTCGCGTTTATAATATTAGTAAGACTAGCGACCCGCCCGCCCGGCTTCGTACGGGTGTAATTTACGTGCGGGGTGGGTCGCTAGTTATATATATAAACCTTTCGTGAAAATGTATGTAACTGATGGTGAAAACCGCATCAAAATCCGTTTCGTGGTTTAGGAGGAGTAGTAGCGGCCATACAGACAGACAGACGCGAAAAGCGACTTTAATTTATATAAAGTAGAGAAGAGAAGAGATACAGAAGAGAAAAGCTAAAGTTTGTGACTTTATATGTTTGTATGAGGTAATTATTATTTCTAAAACTATTGAACCGATCCTAAAATTTTTTTGACTGATAGAAAGCTACACTATCCTTGAGTGAGATAGGGATGTTTATTTAGCTTACATCTAAAATTTCTGCTTAAACTAGGATTGTGAAGCCAGCCACCAGCAGAACTAATGATCACAACCACGCTGCCAATAGTGCTAACAAATTCTGAAAAAGATATTACCAAAAGCTTACGCACAACGTTTGAGAATAAATTAAATAACTTACGTACAGATACTTTGACACTTAGATTTAGTTCAAACTTTTATAACAACCTCGAGCTGTAAACCAATTAACTTATTTAGTGGCATGTGACGTGTGTCTAATGAACGTCTAGACCTCAGATCAGAGAAATAATGGAGATGTGCGACATATCAACGATAGTGGGATTGAGCATTTGGATTGTCTTTAGACCTTAAACTGTCTATGGGCAGTCTAACTGTATTTGTAGTGTTAGTATTAGCTTGTATTTTGTTTAGTTAATAAAGGCACTTGCCCGGTAAAAAAGATAATTGTACTAAGGCATATCATAATATGCCTTTGTACAAACATCGTTCGGGTTCAAATGTCTCAATTTTTCATAAAAAAATAACACTATATGTACCGCTTAATTTTTTTTAAAGTATGGATCGCTTACTAATTTTTTACGCACACTAAGAAAACTGTAGCGACACCAATGAACTAATAGTCTGAATGCTTGAATGGGTTTTCCCCGTCAGTTACAATCTGCAGGCCTAGCATGGGCTGTGGGTAAATTGTCTTTCCACCGTTTTTATCCCGCGAGAAAAAGACAAACGTATCCATATTATAGCTTTGTCGCGTCTAGGCATGGATAAAAACGGTGGAAAGACAATTTACCCACAGCCCATGCTAGGCCTGCTGGGTGTCTAAAGTCGAGAGTAAATCGTTTTTTTCTAGGCAAGCGTGCTCCATCGTACACCGCATCGTCGCTTAACATCAGGCGAGATCACTCATGACTTCACTCGATTCACTCGTGACTTGAAGACACCCAGATTGTAACTATGGGAGAACACCCATTTAGGCAGCGCATTCCACAGACTAGCAGTACGCATAATAAAAGTGGAATCAAAGCGCTTCGTACGGGTTTTCGCAATATCAACCATAAAGCGGTGTCTATTTTTAGTGCCCGCTCTGGCATTCCGATAGAAAAATGGACAGGAGGGAATCAGATCATGCAGATCCGATGCACACTCTCCGAAATGTATTCGATAAAAAACCGATAGACTATGCGACGATGCTCAAGACTAAGGAGCTTAGTCTGAACCAGGGAATCGTTGCTGATGAGCCTCTTGGCACGCTTCTCAATAGACTCTAACGTCCCAAGCTGATACTTAGCTGATCCATCCCGAAGGTGAGAGCAGTACTCCATGTACGACCGAACTGCTGCATGTCGATTGCTGTGTGCGAGTTCGACTCAAGCCATCAAGCCAGATTTAGGGAAGATGCGTTCGCACCCACGCCACCTTACCGCCTTTTTCCTTATAGATATATATTTATTACATTATGTATCATTTAGTAGTATTTATTTAATGGTATCATTAAAAGTGTTTTAGCATCCCCCGTCGATTCTGTTACGTAAATTCTTTCCATCCATTGGTTGCCTGGAAGAGATCGCTTTTAGCGATAAGGCCGCCACTTGTGGCACTAGCTCGTAAGTGTTTTCTATCGTGTTGTAATTTTTATTTCTGGTGTACACAATAAAGAGTTTCTATCTATCTATCTATCTTACCATATCGTCTTTGTTTATCTGATCTGAGGTCTAGTCTAGACCTACTCTAAGTAAGTTTACTTGAGCAATATTCTCATACAACTTCTCCAGAAAGTTATGAACAGCGAAATTACTAGGAATTTGTAAAGCCAAAGCCTACGTCTGTCGACACCGTAATTACATATACAATGGACCTGTGCGCGACAGATTTCGGTGTGCGATCACGCAATTTCAGTTTATGACGTGGAATTCAGTACACTCACATACTACTGTTGTATAGTACAGTGACTGATGTAATGACTTTACCAATATATACGACTAGCTGTTGCCCGCTTTCGTACGCGTAGACTTTCATCTAATGTTTCAACCCCCTTTTGCCCCCCTTAATTCAACCCTTTCGCAAAATCCTTTCTGAGCGGACCAATGAATCTACTTGCCAAATTTCAGCTTTGTAATTACAAAACTAAATAAATAAATAAAACCCCCATTTCTCCTCCATAATCATTAAATTCAGAAAAAAATTATACAGTATTTATTTATTTTTTAGCCATTAACCTGAATACTAAATTTCACGTCCCTAACATCAAAAACAAAGGACTTAATTCGGCCCTTTCACAAAATCCTTTCTTAGCGGACCTTTAAGCCCAATAAGGAATCTACCTGTCAAATTTAAACTTTATCCGCCTTATTACAAAAAAGTCCATCAGTCCAGGTTTAAACCAGGCCTAAAAAGTCCGAGTTTGTTACGGTACTAAGGGATTAAAACTTGACCTTATTACAAATCTTCGACTAATCGAGGACCAGCTGATACCAAAGATAGTCCATGGTTTCAATATTAGCCACAGATAAGAAACAAAAATTGAAATCCTTCATTCGTTCCTGCAGGTTTATAACACACTTCAAAAGCTTAAATAATTATTTATTAATGCAATTTAAGATATTTAGCTATCTTAAATTGCTGTTTGTTTAGGTTTCAATATATTAAACAAGCATAACTTATTATTTTGAGCACTTTTCAAATTCATGGCATAATACGATCATGCGCGACGCCAAAATCCTAACGTAGAAAAAAGCTATGCGCCTGTCCCGCGTAATTCGAGGCGTTCAGATAAATATATGTAATTATCCAAAGACATTAAGTAGTTTAATGAAATCTTTGTAATTACGGTGGGAAAATTAGCAATGTTCTTAAATTTTCTCATAGCTTCCTCCTGTTCATTTAATGTGGCTCGCAATTTTATAATTATCTATGAAATGGAACATCCCTTGCCATAATACCCGCTACATTTTTGCAAGTTTTACTGACTGGTTGAGATACACTATGCAAATCGGCTGTAATGTCTTGAATATACAAAGAAAACAATAATTTAATGCATCAGTGTATATTTTTTACTTTTTGCGTAAGTACCTACCTATAGCTATATTGTAATCTACCAAGGTTATAAACAAGCACTTAATTCATGGCGAGCCCAGTTGCATAAAGCGCAAGCCACTTGAACTTCAGGGCTTAATGAGCTTCCTCTAGGATCGTGGACCATATCCTCACGTAAAACATGCACTATTTTTGGGCCAAAGCGTTTTGTGAACCTATATTTATATCTTAATTCTTCGTCACTCAATTCGAAAGGATTCACACGATGACGAGGTCTATCAGATCGCCGCGATGCCTACAGCATGTTCAAATCTTCTGAATTCATCATGTCAATCGTGTTTATATCCATTTTAAACGATATGTAAATAATAAAAACACTAAATAAAATAATTATAACCTCAAATTCTATTAGTACCGAAGTTAGTCCATAGTTAAACTAGGGGTCTCGGCGGTCTAACTTTAGTACCATAGACAATCCGTGGTTTAGAGAAAAACTTCGTTTTATAATAACGTTTATTTTAGTCCATGATTTAAACCTGGTACTAATCCCAGTACTAAAGTTAAACCGTGTTTTGTAATAAGACGGTATGGGTCAAGTAATTTTCGAGATTTCGTGTTTAATGAGTGAATGAGTGAGTGAGTAGATGAATTTCGCTTTTATTTATATAGATATAGATTTCGGGTCTAAGCAAAATAATTCGAGGGTTTGTTCTGCAGTACAAACTGATACGAGTGTTCACACATGTTAGATGCATGTTATACTAGTTAATACAATGGAGATTTATTTAAACAAGAAAATTACACATATTTGGAATAGAAACAAAAATAAAACCTAAAACTACTTACAAAATTAAAAACTAATACTAAACTAAATTAAATTAAATACTAATAAAAATATAAATATATTAGATACATGTTAGATACATAGATAGATTACTCTTTATTGTTGACACCAGAAATCACATACATAAGACAAAAACAACTTTAAAACTAGTGAAACAATTGGCGGCCTTATCGCTATACTGAACGATTTTTTTTTAAATTGTAAATAGGCTTGCGCTTGGCCGTCAACTCGGCCTACGATGGAGCACGCTTGCCTAGAAGAAACCTATTCACTCGACTTGAAGACACCCAGATTGTAACTATCGGGGAGCACCCACTCAGGCAGCGAATTTCTTCCAGGCAACCTTCAAATCGTATAAATTATTTCGAATTTAAATTAAATCTACATAATAATAAACCAGCAAAGTACAAGTCGGTCTCGCGCACCCAGGGTTCCGTACCACCACAAAATACAAATGAGTGCAAATAGATAACATCATGCCCAGGCCATCACCCATCCAAGTACCAACCACAAATTAAGTAATCGGGATTACTTAACTTGGGTGCACATAAATTTTTCACTGACTCGCACTTGGCCATTATTTGTTATTTATTGTTTTACTTTAAAGTGTGTACTATAATCATTCCGAGTATGCCGTTTTGCGTATTACCGTTTTTAAACTAGAGCAAACACAAAAATACGTTTAAAAAAATACGTTTGACGTCGTTGTCGTTTAGTTTTGACTTTTTAACTTTTTCTTAGTTAATCCGCCGTAATATTACATATTCTGTGAAAATTTTAACTGGTTATCTATCACGTTACGAAAGATACAGCCGTTAAAAGGTAGAACGGGCAGACAGACAGATAACGTAGGATTAGTCATAGAGTCCAGTTTTCACCCTTTGGGTACGGAACCCTAACTAATCGCATAACTTGAGAACGGCTAGATCAATTTGGCAGTTTTTTTACGTTTACATAAAACCGCGGGGCTCTCTGTCTGTAGTAGGTATTATATATCATAAAGTTATTTTATACACAAAACCTCCGTATCATACAAATTTTTACAAATTCTGTCATCGTACACTGTTTATAGCTACTATCAGTAACATAAAGCAGAACTGAAGAAGACAAGCTAAAATAGTACCTAAACTGTTTTACCGCATTGCGTTCTTCTCAGGCGTGTACATTTTATCTCACAAGGATCAACTACTGGGACGAGAGTTCAAGAGCCTGATCTCTAAGTAGGTGAAAGTACAAGAAACCTCACTTGAGGTTTGGGAGATATATAAAATTTTGAGATAGAATATTATAGTCAGATTTTCAGTAAAATGCAAACACGAAGAGTCATTGTACTTTGAACAATTTTTAACCGCGAAAAACTAGTTAGAAAAAGCTCATTAACAAAATGTATGTAACAGCTTAGCGGTCATCCATAAATTACGTCACACGAATTTCATGATTTTTGGAGCCCTTGGAAAAATCCTTGTCACACGTTGCCCCATTTGTGTGACCCCCAGGGTATGACGTCACATATTTTGGTCACACCTCAACACGTCGTATATCACGTCAGATTAAATTAATTAAAGTGACCGCCACCTATATCTCTCAAGTGATGCGCTCCTAAAAGAGACTGCAGGGAAACGCTGGATGCAGGCCGCTTCTAACCGGCCCATTTGGAGATCGATGGAGGAGGCCTATGTCCAGCAGTGGACGTCCTATGGCTGAAATGATGATGATGATGCTGCCGATGACCACCACGTGCCAAAAATCAAATTTAATTATAATAATAATAATAATTAGGTAATAATAATTATATTGATTGAGTTGAAAATATTTTATAGTTTTTTCGTCGGAGTTGAAGTTTAGAATTTTAGCACTTTAGATTTATATACATGTAACGTAAAGAAGCTTGTGATAGCTCGCCCTCCTCCTCCTTGTCACACGATGTCTCACTTTGTTGACCTCTCCCTTAACGTGTGACGTAACTTATGGATGGCCCCTTATTCACTGAGTTTTAGCACGATTACCGAGAAACAGACTGTATAAATAAAAAAATACATTCTAAAACCATGTTTTCAAATACCTTTTAGAGCTAACGTAACTTTAAATACAACAATCAGATTTTTCAGGTAACTCCAAGTGGTCAGTTTACTTTTATGCCATTCTATGATTAAAAAACACTAAATTTTTTTTTTAAATAAAAACAAATAGGCTATTGAAATTGCGATTTTAATCGTAATTACGATAATAATGCGGCATTTTAAACAATTTTGATCCTTCAAAATCCCTGAAAGTTAAGTTAATGTTCTTGATACATACAACTTTTTAGGATTATTTTAAATTTCAGAGCCAAGTCGTAATAAAAGTGACGAATTTCCATTAAACCAGTAGCATAGCATGTGACCGCGACAAACAATGCACCGAACTGGTTTCGGGTGAGCCACTGACAACAAAACCACCACAATGATGTCTCAGCATCTAACGAGCATGTTCGAACAAATTGGCAACTTCACCAAAAACAACCTCACTCACAACTCCAAACTAGTGAAAGAGAAGGAGAATAAAGCTAATGCTAACCATGTGTGTGTGGGAGAAAAGCCAGCGTCTCCCTCGCACAAGCAAGCGCAGCCGCAGCCGCTGAAGAAGCCCTGCAAGCTGAGGAATGTGTGCTCGAAGGCGGAATCGTATGACACCCTGTACGCGAAGAACTCTTTGGTAAGTGATAGTTTGTAAACTTGCACTGGGTGCTACAGTATACAGTACCCGTCTGTAGTGTATTCTGAGTAGCTTTTTTTACTAGGTAGTGGGTACTGTAGTAACCAGTCTAGTGAAAGTAAATTAATATTGGGTACTATGGGACCCAGTGACTGCTGAAAGGCAGGCATAATGATACCTCCTGCTCTCCCATGCACGCTCTTGTTATAGTAAAGTTACACAGGTTACTTGCACCGTGTGAAAGGTGGCTGGAGTCGGCCTCGAAAATGTATATATAAACATGCTTTAGGCTCTATGAATAAAAAGAATTTGAACGGAAGGAAGAAAAATCATACTATGTGTATGAAGTGCTGTAAATTTGAAAGAAATCGGTCGCCCAGGTCCGAGCTGTTCGGTCATGCCGGGACCAGGCAGGCCAGCCAGGGTGGGGCAAATGCCCCACCCTGCTTTCATTAAATTTTTGCTTTTTTATCTTCAAAAATATTGAAATTGTGTGCGCCTTTCTAATTTAGTAACGTAGGTACTTCACAAAAGTATTTGTAGTATGAGAGCGTCAAAATTTTAAAAACGATTAAAATGTCCTCATAATTTTATGACTCATCTAATAACGTTTACGTGACGGCGATTACGGCGATGCGACATTTCATTATCAGTAAAAAAATATAGGGCATTTGTTAACAAAATACAAGCGAACACTAACACTACAAAACATTTAGACTGCCCACAGACCGTTGAAGGTCTAAATACAATCCAAATGTTCAAGCCCACTATCAGTTGGCAGCGTACCTAGCAAATATCTGTCCAAATTAAAATTGACGTAGGTTGTTCTTTTAATGTTGCCGCAAAGTATTGGTGCTCCCTTTTATGTCTCTGACCACTCTGACGACACCTTTTCCGAATGATAACCAAACAGAACGAGAACGTCAATTACCTTTTATAAAAATGTTACCCTAGTACAAGAAAATACAAACGTACAGGTAAATTCCGTATGCCTGTATATTTTATTTCAAGTAAGCATTAATCATGTGTTTTTGTGTGATGTTTAAGGTGGCGTCGTACACATGACCATACTTTATGTTGTTAGGATATGAGTTTTTTTTTCAGGGGAGATCACGACCAAACGTTTGCATTCCTTCAGTTCTGTCTATTCAAAGACCAACGCTGCCAAATGTTTTTGTTATTTACCGACTCTTTATTTAGAATAGTTTTTGTTGGATGCAAAAGTTATGATGTATTGAGTTAAGACCCAGTGTGACGTGAATCAACATCACGGATTTAAAACATATATAAACCAATATTTTGACCATATTTTGACCCAATAGTATCTACTTGATGTATTTTATTTAAAAAGCTATAGCGAAATTAGTCTGGCTGGGGTCCGGTATTGGTTATAATAGATTTTAAATCGGTGGTACATATTGAGCCGGGATCAGCTTAAATCTTCTATTTTGACAATAAATTACTTGGACCAATTGCGAACATAACATACTACGCTTGGACCGAATTACACTTGGACTGAACGTAACTTGGACCGAATTGCAACTGGACCAAATTACACTTGGACAAAATGCAACATACCGAATTATACTAGGACTGTATGGAATTTGAAACGAAATTCTCTAGGGTCAAATGTGACTTTAACTGGCAATAAAACTTATATATTACCGATAATTTATGCGATTATACTATTGTAGATATTTGCATTATCAAGTCACCATACCTAATTATTATGTACTATACTTTGTCACATGGAAATAGTTGTGGCTTTTCCCATAGCGTACGTGTAATCAGTTTATCTACGAGTTAAATATTGACTACATCGGTTCTGATTTAGTAGTTATCGATAACGATGTTGACGCAACACCTCAGCTGCGTGGAGTGTGTCGTTATAACTCGTTATATCGTTATAGGCCATCACACACAGCGTCCGATCCGATCCGACATTTCCATGTACCGATACGATCGAAATATATTTATTCTCTGTAACCTATGGCTATGTTGTTTGCATCCTATCCAACTTACGCACACCATTCGCGCGCAAGAGGACATGGCAGACGAACTCCATCGTATGGCATCTCCATCGTACTTATGGCGAGGATTCTCAATTTTAAGCAATGCTTTCTACAGATGACCATAAGGCTTATTGTTCTTTGTCTTATTATCACATTGTATTAAAGTAGCATTAAGTGCATGAAACTACGTGGATACCCTCGATAAAAGTAGCCAAAGTTACTCCTTGTAGCATCAACTGTCAAAATAGGTGCAGCAGTTTTGGAGTCCATATATAGGGAATATACACACATACATTCTTACTAATATTATAAAAGCGAATGTAACTCTGTCTCTCTGTCTGGCTGTTTGTTCGCTTTTCACGACTAAACGGCTAAGCCGATCTTAACGAAATTTGGCAGGAAGATAAATTAGATAGTAGATAGTATGCATCATGAAAACGGACATAGAGTACTTTTCCCCCCCAAAATTGCGGGAAAATTGGGAAATCGCGGGTAACACCGCAGGAGTCAACTAGTAGGTACATATATATAGATAAACTCAAAAATTACGTAGGTGCTTGATCTACGAAGCTCATATTTGGCACGTAGATTTCATCACGGTGTGTAGAGATCCGGTAAGAATTTTGTAAATGGGCAGAGTTAATGGTGCAAAAGGGGGTTAAAAGTTTATTTGAAAATGTACTGGTATGAAATCAAGGGCAAAAAGCTAGTAGGTAATAAATTATAAACGTGATACTTAAAATTATTTTATAAACCATGTATAGTCTTAATTTGTATTTTACTTCGTTCTACAGTAAGGAAAAGTGAAAGAAATGTAAAACTGTAAAAAAGCTACGATCGGTGGCTCCTGGGATCGTATTGGCGGACAGATCGGGTGTTGTGGGTGAAGGCCTCATATCAGAGAGTATTGTTAGGAAGGGTTTACACGGATGTACTTATAATGCAGGCCAGCTTTTGTGAGAGATACCGAGCCTGTGGTTCCATCCCAGCGGGATTAGAATTAGCTGTAAAAAGAAGTGATATAGTAACATGGAGTTAGCAGGCTTTACAAACAAAGATAAAACAGCTTTTATTTAATCGGAGGATTTTTTAAAGTAAAATTTTGTGACGTGATATTCAATTAGACATTATTTACTACATAATCTATATTTGAATTAGTCAATTATGATTTAAATTAGTACCTACTCATGCTTGAGGGATATTTACCGCAGTTTTCTTGAGTTTGGAGTCTGGAACTCAAAATACCAGAAAATTGCGATATTTCGCAGTTAAATGTACCTACTATTTTAAATAGCATCTTTAGTATTTAACTGTAATAGTTTAAAAGAGTTATATTCGTAATATAACTAATTTTACGCACGATTTTTCAGTTTTTCTGCATTTTTTTCTGAGTGAATAGCGTTATATAGGGTTACGTGGAAAGGTTGTGACAAAAAAAGGGGTCCGTTATAATCATTATTATGAACAACTTTTACTTTTTTATATTTTGATTACGCTAACCGTGGACTTTAGTAGCACATTAATTTTAACTTAATACCTGCACGAGTTCCTGAGAAAAGAAGTCACACTCGGATAGACAGACGGACAACAAGGTGATCCTATAAGGGTTCCGTTATTTTCTTTTGAGGTACGAAACCTTAAAAATTCACGAAATTTGTTTAGTAAGTACCTACCTAGTTACATAAATGTAGTCCTATAGTAGGCCGACTCTTTTGAAATAACTGGACCGTGTCGATAACGGTTGAATTCCAACATCGTAAAACTTATTCAGGCTAGCTCGATACAAATTTTTTTCTTATGAAAAAGTGATCCGAATGTATTACACAAAAACCGAAAAGAGGTCAGAAATATAGGGTAAAAGTAAGGTTTAAACTTTTTAAGGTTATTATTGCTATAGAAAACCATTAAAAAAATCGTTGGTAGCAACTCACAGTAATTTTCACATAAATTTGACCAGCGAATACTCGAATAGCATTTTCCTTTATGTTTTATTTTATTATTCTACTAATTTCACATAGTTATCCTAGTCGAGACTAAGCTAAGTCTACTAAGTCTTGAGCATCGGCGTAAAGTTGCTAGTGCATCGGTTTTTTATTGGATACATTTCGCGGTGAGTGTGCATCGGATCGGCACAATCTAATTCCCTCTTGCTCATTTTTATATCAGTCAGCCAAGAAGGGCACGAAAAGGCAATACCGTTCATGGTTAATATTCCGATAAACCCGCAATAAGCGCTTTGATTCCACCTTTATTGTGCGATTTGCTAGTCTGTGGAATACGCTGCATGAATAGTTTTTTCTCGATAATTACAATCATGGTGTGTTCAATTCGCTAGTAAATCGGTTTCTTCTAGGCAAGCGTGCTCCATCAACCGCACCATCGCTTAACATTGGGCAAGGTGGTAGCCAAAAGTAAGCCTATTATTAAATAATAAAAACAAATGAATGAAAAAAAAATAACAAAAAATCTGAACAACATTAAAAACATGGAAACGGGCGTATGCGATCGTGAAAATCTTTCCAAGTAGTGGTTGATGGGAAATCCCATTAGGCATATGCCTAGACATGTAATAACGTATATTAACTACAATTAAAGAGACAGAACATAACAATAGTTTAACAAAATAAGAATTTCAAATTCTACATCAATAATGTACTCGAAGACAAGTAACTAATAAAATATAACCCAACAGAAACGGTAACTTTTATAAAGGTCATTAGAAAACTATAAATAACAACGGACAAGTGTAAATCATATGTCGCGCAACAGAAATAGAAAAACAATATTTTTATAGCCCAATAAATCTTTTTTTCTCCCATAAAATATGTAAGAGGAAAACACGGGAGAGTGTTACTAAAGAAATGTTTTGAGGTGAATACGATGGTTTCTCACGTTCAGGAAAAGCTTAGGTGAAGACGAAAATAAGGACAAAAAGTATTTAAATTGTCTGGTATACCTGGTAACTATTACCAAATAATAACAAATTAGATATACTTGGTAGCACCCTGTGCTATCAAAGGACGCTATGTTCACGCGATCTTAGAAATAACCCATATACGTTTTTTAAGGATTTAAAATTCTTCAAGTTTTATTTCTAAAATATCGACATAAACCATCCAAATAGACAAAAAAATATCCCTTTCGTTTTTAACTTTTTGACTTTTTTATTATTTCTCAGTTAATTCGCCGTAACATTACATATTCTGTGAATATTTCAACTGGCTATTACGGTTCGAAAGATGCATCCGTTTAAAGGCAGAACAGACAGACAGATATCGTAGGCTTAGTAATAGGGTCCCGTTTTTACCCTTTGGGTACGGAACCCTAAAAAACTATTCACACATTGCACCCTCAATAAAGGAGCTAAGTTGTTACATCTACCTCATTCCGAGGGAATCTGTAGAACCGGTATAAATAGACCTATTTATCGGGATAAAATATTGTAAATCGGGTGTCTTTGAATAGCTATAGCCAAGCTTTGGGACGTGCACGTCTGGGTCTTGATAACGGAGCTGAATTTACAAGCAGATAAAATGCTTTAGAAAAAGGTAAATAGTGCTTTTATTTGTGACACCAGTATTTTTGTAGTATATAGTATTTGAGTTAGTTCAAACGCATTGCCCAAGTAATGAAAGCTAAATAAAAAGTTGTGATTTATTATCGAAATATTAGAATTATAGAAGTTAAAATTCAGCTCATGAAACCGAAATTCCATTGTTATGTTAGTGATTATTGTTTTAATAGCTTAAGCCGAAAGTTATACTCACCTACTAATTAACAGGAGCAATGGTGGCCGAGCGGTAGCATGTGAGTTTTACGATCTGATGGCACCCGGCTCGATCCATGGCCCTGCACCAATGACTTATTTAGTACTAATTCATTCAATTCAATTCAATTCAATCAATTTATTTCAGAAAGCCATATCCATATTTAAACAAAATTTTTTTTATTTTATTTAATATTACCAAATTAATATAACTAATAAATGTATGTATGTATGTGCATTTATGATGCAATCGCTCAAAAACGGTGAAGGAAAACATCGCGAGGAAACCGGTACGTCCAATAAAAGTTAAAATACATATTTATGACATTCACCAACATGTACTGGGATAGCATGGTTGATCAAGTAGGGCTCGCAACTTCTCTCTTCTCTCTTCTTCTTCTGTGTCCCAGCAGTGGGACATGAAAGTTTGATAATAATGATGACTAATTATTGTGATTTTAATATATTTCTGAAATATATTATTTTGGCTCCACAGAGCTTCGCTCGTTTGAATTTTTCTATATCCACCAGTTGCAGAACTATGAATGTGACCACAATTACATGGCTTTGGATACAGAACCCTACCATATGCGTGTCTTGACATGCTCTTGGCCGGTTATTACAATATACTGCAGCTGTAAAAGCCGAAAACATTTGGACGTAGTATTATATTAAGTTAACATTTCTTGTATGTAGCTGTTGTACGAGTATTTCCCGATAACATTGTCTTTCCAATGGTTCCATAGGTCTTTCCAATCATTCTATTTGTTGGATAACACTAAGCTCTTTGGTGCGGTGCAAAGCTTTTACACTATTTCTGTGAGAGTAATATGTGAGAAAACTGCTGTATTTAATGAAAGTAGTGTTGTGGTTAGATCTTATCTTTCTCAGTTACTTCTTCATCGTGGGGATGTTTAAAAAAGATAACATAATAAAGTTTTTCTCTGCGGTTTCCCTGCGGGATTGCCGTACAAGGACTTCCATTCTTTGTCTTGTATGAAAGTACATGATTGTGGGAGGGAAGGGGAGAGGGCTCCAAAAACGCATTGTGCCCTCTTATCACTATTATCTTACCTTATTATTATTATCTGATATTATTAATCTCTAATAAGTCATTATTAAAAAATCTGAAACAAGAAAGTTAAATGTGAAACAAATCAGTAATAAATATGTGTCTAATTATGAAAGCTATTATACTTTGACTTTAGTTATCGTAGATATCATTGTTTTTAACTATGGATCATCTTTATTTATTGTCAAACAATATTTATTGTATCTAATGACAGTAAATATAAAACAATTTAAATATAAAAGAAGTAACCAATTAAACCTTATTCTTATAGCATTTTGTCGACGTGTTTCGGCTCTTCATGAGGCATCCTCAGGAAGTATTGACTCATCGAGTGCTAGGCCGAGAAATACACTACAGTAAAGATTACACTAAATAATAAATGAATATAAAAAAATACAAGTTTTTACGAGTCCGCTTATCATCTAAGACCAAAGTGCTTGGGAAGACAAATCCAACGAACCCAAATTCGACGGGGTTACGTTTACGCCGGGGGATGTCCTATGGCGACCTTCTGTCTCCATCATCAGACCAGCTCAATGGTACCAAAACATTATATTGTCACCGAACTTAAAGTATGTTAAATTTTAGCTCAATCTGTTGAGGATAACTGGTCTAAAATTCAGTTGCAAGATTTGTTCCACACATATTATAACTAGGGAAAGTTAAATAAAAGCTAGTAAAAAGAAAATACACTTGAGATTCTTCAAGGAAACAGTTTTGAATTAGCCATATTAAAAAAAATATACTCGTACATGTATCATCATCATCATCATCATTTCAGCCATAGGACGTCCACTGCTGGACATAGGCCTCCCCCATCGATCTCCAAAAGGGCCGGTTGGAAGCGGCCTGCATCCAGCGTTTCCCTGCGGTCTCTTTTAGGTCGTCTGTCCATCTTGTGGGTGGACGTCCTACGCTGCGCTTACCGGTCCGTGGTCTCTATTCCAGAACCTTTCGGCCCCATCAGCCATCTGTTCTGCGTGATATGTGCCCTGCCCACTGCCACTTCAACTTGCTAATCCGGTGGGCTATGTCGGTGACTTTCGTTCGTCTACGGATCTCCTCATTTCGGATTCGATCTCGTAGAGAAACCCCGAGCATAGCCCTCTCCATAGCTCGTTGTGCGACTTTACTATACCCAATAAATAAAGCTCAGGAATTAAAATAGCAGAAGTAAACATAAATTACTTAATCGCTCCGCCCACTCAGATCGTTGAAATTCAAGACATATTTCCTGAAGCTAATCCGGCTCATCTGAAATTCAAGACAAACGATCACCGCAGATTGATCCCAGCTTAATCTCCGAGATTCAGCTTCAATACCGACCGAAATACAATATCTCTCATGGCTAACTAGAAATGCTTACCACCTGGCGGGCCGTGTTCTTGTATGGCGAAGTGATAATTTGGATTCGTACGTGACAAAAAAACTAGGTAAGATGCAGATGGCAGGCTGTCGTTCAGTGTGGAGTTCTTAGTGGAAAGCCTATGTTCAGCAGATGACGTCATCTAGCAGATGATGATGACTCCAAATTGCGTTACTCCGAAAGTTTATGATATCAAATGACGTTTACTTTATTAAATTTTTTTCTGCTGTAAACAAAATTTATTTAAAAAAATCGCATTATAAATCAACCAAAAACTCTATATTTTTTCTATTTACTGTGTGTCCTTGATTGTGTGAACCTTAAATAAAATACAAAAGGTATACTTTTAAGGCAATGGAGAGAGCTATGCTCGGAGTTTCTTTGCGCGATAAAATCCGAAACGTGGATATTCGCCAAAGAACCAGAGTCACCGACATAGCTGTTAAAATTTGCAAGTTGAAGTGGCAATGGGCAGCGCACATCGCTCGAAGAACCGATAACCGATGGGGAAGAAAGGTTCTGGAGTGGAGACCACGAACCGGAAGACGCAGCGTAGGGAGGCCTCCCACTAGATGGACCGACGACATTGTGAGAGTCGCGGGCATCCAGTGGATGCAAAAGGCAGGCTGTCGTTCAGTGTGGAGGTTAAAGGGGGAGGCCTATGTTCAGCAGTGGACGTCTTCTGGCTGATGATGATGATATTTTTAAGATCAATGGTGAAAAATAGACACTGAGTTAAATCCTTTAATCCAAACTGAAGTGTAAAATTAAAACTGTAGATCTTTTATAAAAATATTTTTTGATCGTTAATTGGTTTCGGCGAGTAGAGGCAGCTTATCGAAGACTCGAGTTTCCCAATAAGCCATCATCTGGGAGCTTACACAACAAACTGATCGGCTCTCCTCTAAGGCTGCGACCGCACTAAGCTGCTGCAGTGTGGCGCCCAGACTAAATATTATGAGGACAGAGTAAATAGGTATCTTCTAAGTCTGCGTGCTTCATCTTCGACCACATCGTCGCTTACCAGCAGGCGTGTTGGTGGTCAAACACGTACTTAACCGCGCATTTTATTTTTATTTTTTATCAGTGCTACCCCGAATTTATATCTTAAACAGTTCTAAACCCTGAGTGATGATGCACTGTGCTCGGCAACTTGAGATATTGGATATTAAATCTCTTTACGCCATTAATGTAGGTAAAAGTGCTTTACGCCCAGTTATTTCATTGAAATATTTCCCTTACAGTTATCATCATCATCATGAAGTGAAGAGTAGGAAAATGGAACCTGATTATGTGACTTTTTTATTGTAACTGAGTAACGAGGTGAGCATGTCGTTTGCTGATGGTAAGCGTCACGCTTGCTTATAACAGTTTAGTGCCACCCAGAATTCTGAACTTTTACGATTTTTCAGTTCAAAGCACAACGCGCAATGCACTGCACTCGTCACCCTGAGATATTAGATGTTAAATCTCTATAATTCCACTGGAAAAATTGCCCTTCAATTCGAAACACAGTATGTTTGCACACTTCTGCTTGGAGGTTGACAGACCTGCCACTAAAAACATATGTTAACATCAAAAACTTCGTAGAGTGCATGCTAGTGCGTTCAGACCCTAATCCGAGCTTCTCGTGCTGTTGATTACTCGACACCACCGCTCAAATTAACATTTTGCAACGAACTGTCTAACGTAGTTACTGAAAATTATTATTAACTTAGTAATCCGTTAGAGTAAGACGAATTAATAAAGTTGGGCTCTCGTCAAGTTGCACGGGTTAAATGATTTATTGGTGGAAGGTAACTGATGTACTTGTCAATTCTTGAAGTTTATGTTCTGTTTTAAACATGCGTGTTTGCACTCGAGACCACGAACCGGAAGATGCAGCGTCGATAGACCTCCCACTAGATCAGGGGTGTCCAACTAAATTTTGTGGCGGGCCGAATTTATTAATTTTGTAACTTTGGCGAGACAAGAGATGTTTTGTAACTGAGCAAATCAAGACTAATATAAGTAAAATGGTAGAATGGGTATAATTATAACCTTTTGGTGGAATTCAGAGCAGGTTTCACTAGTAACTGCATGCACAGGCACACTGATATAGATAATTATGAATCTCCGTTCTATACAAAATTACGTCTAAAAGAAGTTAAAAGTACTTTTAACTACTACTTTTAACTCGTTCGCGGGCCCGATTAGGAACCTTGGCGGGCCGCATTGTGGCCCGCGGGCCGTATGTTGGACACCCCTGCAGTAGATGGACCGACGACATCTTGAGAGTCGCGGGTAGTGGGTATCCAGTGGATGGCAGGCTGTCGTTTAGAGTCAAAGATAATAAACTAATTGATCGCGCATGTAGTCAAAATTCCCTTAAATGCAAAATGATGCCACGTCGGTCGCGGGGGGCAGCTTGTGATTGGAGACTCGACGTGACTCGACGCCTATCATTGGAGAATCAAAAGTCATAAATTCAATTCGCGTCTAAGATTGGCCCCGCTCGAAATAGTTTTGGTTGACATGTTAGAACCTTTGGCTTATGCGGGGTAAAGGATGAGCAGTCATAATTTTATTATGGTTATATTGTCATTGTTCAGAGTGGAGCTCAAAGGGGGAGACCTATGTTCAGCAGTGGACCGTGGACGTCTTCGGGCTGAAAATTGTGATGATGACTATAGTTCGGTTGGTGAAAGAATGCGTGTGACAGTTGCTATAACATTGTATAAAGCGAACGAAAGCAGTAAATTCTAATCACGTTTACTAACTTCAACTTACGTTGTACGTAAGATTGTACCTGGTAGCCAATATACTACAGTAAAATATATTAAAAAAAACATTTAGGTTATTAAGTATTTTCATTTATATTTTTACAATGTTATTGCAGCTGTAAGATGTATTCTCTCAGCGGCCGGATTGTAACAGAGGTTTTTAAATTTATATAAAGGCTTGCGTTTGTCTGCCACATTGCTCGCCACATACTTTACACATTGCCAATATAGAGAGCGAACTACACATAATATAACAACATCTAAGCTGAAACACACTGTTGATATCAGATTTAAATTGTTTCATCAAAACTTGCCTGAGGATTCATTATGAATTATTATAAGACCACCATCATCACATTCATAAGATGAAACATCATCGTGAGTGCAAGCCGGTCTTATAATAATTTAGATTTAAATTGGTTTTGTTTCCTATACCCTAAGATACTATACCTGTAGATAGGATGTGCCCGCTACCATATTGACTAAACGAATGCAAGGCTGGCTTCCCGACTTCGTTCAGCCGTCTCTCAGTCAATTGTATTTTTGTCTCTTTCTAACAATAGATATATAGCGTAAAAAGTTTTTCATATTCTCTCCCTTATTTTACAAAATGAACATATACATGCGTAGGTAAGCTATGCTATGTTATGGTATACGCTTTAGTCACTTTAAAAGCCGTGTTATTCGCCTATAACGTCTCTATTATCACACCTCACTGCCTATACCTATAACGGTGGAGTGAGTACATCTGTACAAAAACCAGTAAATCGGTTTCCACTAGGCAAGCATACTTCATCGTAGACCACACCATCGCTTAAAATTAGACGAGGTGGCGGTCAAAGGCAAGCCTATTCAATAAAAAACATTTTAGCGTCCCGGAACGCCCAGCAGATGTTCATGACGGCATAAGAGAGCGTCATGTCATTTGTTGTCACGGCATACGAGTCAGTTTTACTGCCAAGGCGAGTCAATAAAATTTTCACATTAAAATACTGTTTACGCTCATCTAAATTTATTTAAAACCAGCTGAATACCGCGGTGTTACCCGCGATTTTCCAGTTTTTCCGCATTTTCTGGGGGCAAAAGTCCGTCCTCAACCCTATGGCCGTCCTTATGATACACACTGTCTTCCTGTCAAATTTTGTTAAGATCCGTTCAGCCACTTAGCCGTGATAACGCGATAAACATCAGACAGAGAGACAGAGTTACTTGTGCTTTTATAATATTAGTAAGGATAGGATATCAAAAAGACTACAAAAAAATTAGGTGCTTACTTCAGCAATTTCAGCAAAATGCTTAAAAGTCTGAAAAAAGCTTGTTACAATACAAATATCTTTTTTTTCATACGCTAACAGCGTTATAACGGTTCATGTCGTTACACGGCACGATCCGTTGCAGGTTCCGATCGCTCGATGCAATAACGGAAGCTCATTACGGGGCGAGTTCATAAACTGCAAACAATTTCCACCCAGTTTCCTTTTTCTTTCATATTGATATAAAATATATTGAACAGTTTAACCGAGTTAATGGTTATTGTGAAGAGTTTTTGAACGGGTATATTGCTTTTTTATATTCTTTTGTTCACGCACATACAAACAAAACATATTACGCCAAAATCACTATTATTGTATTTGCTCTTCAAGTTTTATAAACCTACTTACAAAAATCAATACATGAATTCTAGCTCCATTAATTTTCTGAAACGCGTAGTATGCGTAGACTTTCATAAGAAAAGGTTTCAACCCCTGTTTCCCCCACTTACTATGGTCCCCTTTCCTTTCTTAGCTCCTACTCCCCATGAGGAATCTACCTGCAAAATTTCAGGTTCGTAGATCAAAAAGTTTTCGAGATTTAGTCAATCAGTCAGTGAAATAAATATATATATATATATATATATATAAATATATATATATATAATAAATATTCTGCACATTTTTGCACACATGGTCATCTGACCCCACACTAAGCAAGATAAAGATAAAGATAAAGATTATTTATTTGCACAAAACACGAGTAAATCATACACACATTTAAAAACGCATGCACAATAGGTGGGTTAAAATATTAGTCACTTTGTATCATGTTTTGCCTAGTTTGTAGGCGTACAAATCTAGAGAGATGGTATAAAAATACCGTAAGAATTATTTATATAAAAAAGTATTAATTAAAATAACTGTCGAAATAATTTCAAAAGTTCAAGTATGATGTTATTAATTTAAATAGTCAACAGATAGACATTACTATAATTGTATGATAAACAAATTGACCTACTGCAGTCATTACTAAAATTTATCATTTATAAAATCACTAACTTTGTAATAACATTTCTCGACTAAAAGTTTTTTTAGTTTTGTTTTAAATTGACTATATTTTAGATCCCTGTAGCAATGTAACTGGTTCTAATACAGCTTGCAAGGTTTGACCTAAACAAACTAACTATCAAACTATCAAAAAAACA
This sequence comes from Agriopis marginaria, assembly GCA_932305915.1. Classification (NCBI taxonomy): domain Eukaryota; kingdom Metazoa; phylum Arthropoda; class Insecta; order Lepidoptera; family Geometridae; genus Agriopis; species Agriopis marginaria. The sequence continues at coordinate 4,557,595 of OW029919.1, forward strand.
TTGCAACTAAAAGCTTTTATCTATGAAAATTTTAAAGATACAATTTCAAAAGCTTAGTTAAATCGTATAAAATGCTCTACAGTTTCGGAACTAACTTTATTGCCAATTTCGAGCACAAAGCGTTTTTCGTTATTCCACAATTCATTTACATTTCAGTTCAGCGTATCGTATAAAGCGTGAGACGAACTGTTCACGCCAACCAATGCGTAAAATTGCAGCGGGGTCCGCTCCACGGATCTGATTGCCACCACCGACTCAGAAAATATCCATTTTATAGTCGCTTGGCTCCGACCAATCTGCCACCGAGAAAGCACTCTATTACCATTCAACTGCCTGTCAGTTTTCAATTCGAGACCCCCGCGTCCGGGAAATCAACCTGACGGTTCAAACTTGTACAGGGATGAAACTTTTCTGCAAAGAGGTTTATAGTCTTTCTATTGAAGCCAATTCCCCATTCAAGGGGTCTCAGTTTTCAATTCAGGTATTTTACAGAGGAGAAAAGTTGGAAGACTTGTTGATTTTTCTGCTAAAGTTTCCTATTCCCAAATTATTCATTGATGCTCGTGAAATCTCGTAAACCATTTGAGAAAGCTTTACTTAGAATACTTACCTAGTATAATACAATAGATAGTGAATTAACAATTTTTTTTAACGTTATCATCATCATCACCATCATTATCAGCCTTTCATGTTCCCACTGCAGGAACACAGGCCTCCTCTCAGAAAGAGAGAGAGGATGGACCCTAATCCATCATGCTGGCCCAGTGCATATTGGTGAACGTCATTTCTTTGAATTTCTTTTTGTTTAAAGGTTCTTGGATGTACCGATTACCTCACGATGTTTTCCTTCACCGTTGTTGAGTGTTGGCATCGAAACTGCACATATTTTATTTAGGTACTAAATAAATCATTGGTTGTAAAGTGCATTTGCTACCGCTCAGCCACCATCGCTCATGTTATATCCAAAGTTATTCCTTGTATCAAGTGCAATGATTTGAATAAACTTATTTATTGCGTCATGATGTTGCTATTAATCAATTAATCAATAAAGGTGATTAGGTGATACAGCTGCACCCTCAACCCTTCGAGGAATTTATTTCCGCAGAAACTCGAAGTATTTTTCATGTTTTTAACCAAGAAGTTTTTTTTTGCCTTCTACAAAAAAACTTGAAGAAGTCACCTTTAATCATCACAATTTTGTGATTATTTGAATACTTCAAGATTGGAACTGAAACCTTAGTTTTGGCTACTTACTGGTGTTATCAGCTTTCATAAACGAAATATAATATTTAATATACTGGGTGCCACGATAACATTATAAATCATACTTGTTTTCAAACACTTTTCTCTTGCCTATTTTAAAAGTCAGTCTCGAGTTGCATTTCATTTTTCACGAGAAGTCCTTAACTCCGCCGAGAAGGCCGCGCTCACTGGCTAGATAATTCTGGCCAGTGGTTTAAGCACTCACATGTAAAACATTTTTGATGGTAAATAAATCATCGAGGAAGAGTATTAAAAACTAATAGTCATTATTTAGCAATTGTTTTAAACAAATTTTTATTGATTATTAATTTTAGTTTTGCGGAAGAAATTGCAAAAAATCCGATCTCCTCCACCATCCTTTTAAATATTAACATGATTTTTTTATATCATTTGCAATGTTATTCTGAAATAATTCTCAATTGGTTTTTTATAATCCCACACACATTGAGATACAATTCTTATAGAGTCACAATCTCTCGGTGAAAACAGTCAAAAAACGTCTGAGCATCATTGTGCATATACTTCACAATGCCACGTTTACTTACTCTAATTTAGATATTATGTTGCTTGTATAGTGTTCAACGTTAGTTTTCCGATAAGTCATCGTAGCTCTGGCATCGCGTGGTGGTTGTAGTCGGATCGTGGTTACCTTGTAACTAACTAAAAAGTCTGTGAAATTCGTAGCGTGTACCGAGTTTTGGTTTGGACATTTTTTTGGCACGATTGTGACTCTATATTTAATGTATTTCGATGCCCGCACAGTGTTTTTAAATCGCGTGAGCACGGCCTTAGTGTAACGTTTCTAGTGCACTAAATATAGCTAATGCAAACAGTCGGCGAGGCAGTGACGACAAATAACCAGCATTCTGGAAGAGCTCAGATAAAAATGATAGAAGTGTGTTTGCACCGCACTCGCTGCAGTCAAGCGTGCAGCGCAACCAGACGTAACGAGCAAATCATGTTAAATTTTAAAGCTACTATTTGTTCCTCTTTGTACCATTTTGGGATTTAGTTTTTGGTATCTCTACAATAGCCGTCCAAAATTTGCTAAATTAATAATGCGAGTAATTATTGATTAATGATAACTCCGATGACTTTAGGCATTCAATAAACACCTCTAATTCAATTCGAAGCTGGGCTTAAACTTTCAATAGAAATAGAGACCTAAGCGTTAGAGTATTTCGTTAGAATTGTATCTAAGGCGGAGTATTACGTGTCTTGTAACGCATTTGAATGGCTTGATTGGATCAGACGAAGATGAATAGACTGAGGCCTAAAACGTAGATTTGGCTGTCTAGAGTTTACAGGTCATTTTAATACTTTTTTATTTCAATACTTTTTATATCAATATTTTTAGTTTTAATCTTTTCTTACACTTGGCACTTATGACAGGTCGATAGAATGTAACGTGCTTCGTAAATATTGAATGCGACGTCATAGAACTAAATTAAAGCTTTGTTTTGCGGCAAAAACAGCCATATGGCTAAGTTACTTTGAAAAAAAAAAAAAAAAAAAAAAAAACTGTCCAATACCTAGTTATACATATCCTTTTTAGGGTTCCATACCCAAAGAGTGTAAGCGGGACCCTATTACTAAGCTTACGCTGTCTGTATATCTGTCTGTCCGTCCGTCTGTCCGTCCGGTCGTCCCACCTTATAACAGCTGTATCTTTCGAATGAAAATAGATAGCTAGTTAATTTTTTTACACAATATGTAACGTTATAGCGAAGAAAATAGATAGGTAGTTATTTTTTTACATAATATGTAACGTTACAGCGAATTAACAACAAAATAATAATAAAGTTAAAAAGTACCTAAAAACTAAAGGCGGAGGGGTCTGCACAACAAACGTTATTTTTTAAACGTATTTTTGTATTTGCTCTAATGTAACAGCAATTTGTACAAGCGTCAAACTTGGCATGATTGTAGTATACACTCTAAAGTCAAACAATATATTTAAATAATGGCCAAGTGCGAGTCGGTGACATATTTCTGTTCATCAAAGTTAAGCAACGTCGGGCGCGGTCAATAGGCACTTGGATGGGTGACAGCCTGGGCGTGATGTAGTATTTGTGCACAAATTTTTATATTTCGTGGTGGTACGCGAGCCCAACTCGCACTTGGCCAGTTTATTATACACATTCCAAACAGGCCTCTTGGTGTTGGTTTCGGCCCCAATACCTATCATAAGTCCGGGTTAGACACGTGATTGAAAATAAATCTGATGAAATCTCTTACGAATAAACGACTGAACCAATCTTGATGTAATTTGGCGATGAAGTAGAGTGCATCATGAAGACAGGCAAAGGAATATTGTAATTGAAATATTTGATAAATTAAAATTTCCCGGCGAAATTCACTTCGACCAGCTGATATTTTAAGTCGCAAAGGTGAAAACAAACAAAAAGCTCATTCAGAAGATTGGTTTTAAATTAACCATTGAGTAAGATACATTTGGCAAATGGAAACCGTAGGACAACCACGTAGTTACGTGGTTTGGCGAAGGTAACAGCGGTTTGCCACCCCGTGCAATGTGACAATTTTATCTATACACGTGAGCAAGTGGGATAACAAACAAGTTTTAAGGGGAGGCAGTCAGTTTTGTTCAGGGCATACACAGGAGGCTCCCCTAATCAACTGCACAGATAAGTTGGTCGCACCGTACGTATAGAAACACGTAGATTTATACGCCGCTAACGGAAATGTAATGAAGGCAACAGTGTAACTGTGTTAGTAATTTACCGTTTACCTTGTTTGTGCAAGGAGAAATTGAAGCGTATTTTTTGTTGATGTCACAGGTAAAAACAACAAAAATATGTTCTTCCTATGTCATTAATTTAGATTATATTATGTTCAAACAATTCCACAAACAACCGTGACAGATTTTTTTCATATAGAAGCTGGTACTCGTAGTTGGCCAACCGGGCACTAAACCCTATCACCACGCCATGGTTTTTAAGTTCTGTATCACTGCGTATAGTATTTTGAACACATTTTGAACGCGAACTTCTATTTCTTCTTCTTTCTATTTTTCTTTCTTTTTAGGGTTCCGTACCTCAAAAGGAAAAAACGGAACCCTTATAGGATCATTTCGTTGTCCGTCTGTCTATCCGTCTGTCTGTCCGTATGTCTGTCTGTCCGTCTGTCAAGACCATTTTACTCAAGAACGCGTAAAGGTATCAAGTTGAAATTTATACTAAATACGGGTCTACGGTTTCTTTCAGCTGTAAAAAAATAAAAGTTGTAAGTCAACGCAATCAAAAGATATGAACGTTTATGTCGCATATTTTGCGATTTCACAGGGAAATCAAAACCTATAGGGTACTTCCCGTTGACCTAGAATCATGAAATTTGGTAAAAAGCAAGGTCTTATAGCACGTATATAGGAATAAATCTGAAAGTAAAAAAATTTAAGTTATATCATTTAAAAATTATTATTTTGCTATTACAAACTTACATTTTGTAGTTGGAATGTATAGAAGAACCTTATAGTCAACTACAAAGTTAAGTTTGTCTTTAAATATTTCAACTTTAGGTTTTTTTGGACTCGCGCTCTGAGGGTTCTGTCCAACGGAACCCTCAGAGCACGAGTCCTACTCGTACTTGTCCGGTTTTTTTTTTTTCTTTCTCTGTATTTATTGTTATTCAATGTTTAATCTAGTGCTCTACTAAAGTCGAAACGCGATTCGTAATATTTAGCTCGATCGAAAAATTCTTGAGCAAATATAAATCTGAATTTGTTATAAAATAACACCCACAATTATAAACAACACCTTCAAGGGAACCTTCACCTTCGTGAGGATTTATTTGATTATGTTACTTAGTTGTAAAATATAAATTAAAAAAAAAAAAAACTTATTACTTATGCCGAGCGCATTGTCTTCACCGTGTAAACACCGCGTTGAAGTACGGAGTGAATTATTCTATAAGTCTACGACGTTCATATCGATGTTTCTTTCAACACATCGACGTACTAATTTTGGTGCTTGTGAACTAAGACAACAGCCTACTTCTGTTTGATTAATGTATCAGTAAACTTTTGTATCGATTCTCACTCCGAGTTAAATCAGGTGGGCGAGAAGTACGAACAAGCGATACGTAATTTACGGACATTTGTTTAGACCACAGAATAAAGTAGCTAGAAGTGTCATCCCCAAAATAGCGTTTACAGTTTATTTGTAGCTGTAACATCCGACAGCACGTCCTTATTCGCGTCATGATGTTTTTTGACGGGTTTACAATACATAGCAAATCTGTAAAAATTCGACATTTACGAATAATGTGATGGGACTGGACGTCAATAGGACACTGGAATTTTTAGCATATGAGACATTCTAGGACACTAGGCATTATCATCCTAAACGATTGTTAAATATTTGAATCAAATCACTTCCTGTTAATATTTTACTAATAGTAGGCATTTTGGCTACCAGCTACAACATTACGAGCAAAAAGCTAGTAAAAGTGATCAGAATTTACTGTTTTATTTCAGCTTTTTACAAAGCTATGGCAACATTTAGATGCATTATTTCAGCGACTGCGCTTTAGTTATTTTTTACAACGGGCAACTGCTAGTACTTGATAAAACAAGATCTATAAAAAAACTAGATTGCGTAGCAATGGCATCATCCCATTCTTACGCATTTGCATCATTACCTTTTCGAGTATGAGCGGGTGCTCAAACTTGTGACATCGGCTGTTCCAGTTACTGCCTTACATATATTCCATGGGTTATATGAATTCGCTGGCAAGCTCGGCTAAAGTAACTCTAACTTCCATACTGCAAATGGCTTTTAAGTTTAATATAAACGAACGAGTTTTAAATGAAATCATTTCGTGCTTGCTTAAAACAGGAAATGTTTGGGCATTTTGAGTTCAGCTAAATTTACTGAAGTGGGAACCAGCAAAACGAATAAAGAAACGATTGAAGAGGTTTTTAACCACAGCGCTTAAAATTTTGTGGTTGGTAAATTAAAATAGAAAGCGTCTAGATCTGCATATCAGAAAAATATAAAAAAAAACTTAAAATAGTATAAAAAGTTTGTTGGTTAGAATGACAATAAAATTGAGAACAGGTCTATGAGGTTTTATGTTATAGACGCGTTATCGCCAACATCAAGCAAAGTAAGGCACGGTCAAGTCACAGCAAGTAGCTTTACTGTCTATTATGTATTGTCTTCTGTGGCTTTACCTAGTCTGTGAGTCAAAGTAATCCCCTAGTAAAATGGTGGAGGTTTTACTAGATACTTCTATGAAGTTTTGGAAACATCAAAAGACATGACATGTTTCACATCGTGATATCACTATGCCACACTCGAGCACGATTTCGAACACTTATTAAATAATAAAAAAACACCATTATTATCTTTTACCTCTGTAAGTCTGAATTTGGAAAGCAAGGGTTTGACTCTGAAGAATTAGTCTCACCACTCTCACCACTTTTCAATTTTCTTCTGACAATACCTGTTTCCAATCAAATAAAATAGCGTAACTGACTACTAGTTTTATTTCGCTAGGTATAATTTTTCTTGTTTTTATGTCAACTTACATTATTCAGAGTGCCTAGTGAGAATTTTTCCAGTTGAGTTTACCTACTCGATAGCGTTAACTGCGATTTGTATGAAGGAATAGCAGTTCCATCTACATGGCGCTAGATGGCGCTGCCATATTACATTCCAATCGTAGTAAACGCTAACGCGATCGAGTAGGTAACGGCCTAGGCACTCTGATATTAGTAGAATGTAAGAGTCGAATTTCCTAAAACAGTAAGTAATCTGGGCCCACAGAGACTAGGAGCTCACCTCATTTTCAAAAAACTTTCAGAGCGCCTGGTTAATGCGACGCGTGACCAAAATGCTGGCGTGTTTCTGGCTCAACGCATAAGCATTGCCATTCAACGTGGTAATGCCGACAGCATGCTGGGTACGCTGCCATCTGGTAGTGGGCTTGAGCATTTGGATTGTCTTGAGACCTTCAACGGTCTATGGGCAGTCGAACCGTATTTGTAGTGTTAGTTTTAGCTTGTATTTTGTTTAGTTAATAAAGGCAATTGCCCATTAAAAAAGTTAAGTAAACACCTAATATAAGCTCAAGCTGAAGCTCGCAGACAGACAGTCTGTTAAGCTTGACGTCAATGTTATTACCCGCTCCCAAACGTGATGGATCCGTGACGCTTGCTCTGCGACTGTCTTCAGTTCTACTTCGTTACGCCTTGGTCTTGTTCCGTCTCTAGCACGGAGCAGATACAAAGAAGAGACGGTAGTACAATATCTTTCTTCATAGAAATATGTGATTCAATTATCATAACTTTAACTTTATAACATGTAAATAATTAAAACTTTTCTTTGGACTCCATGGACTCCTGGGTCCGTGCCCTTTGTCAACTTTTAATAAATTAAAATTTATTTTATTAACTATATCGGATTAACATAAAACTAATGACTATACAAATACTAACCTTAAAACCTCGCAGTTCAGAAAATCATGCTAACGTGTACCTTATCGCGCCCAGATACGGTTTGCGGCCGCGCAACATTTTTTCATCATCTAAACTGGATTGCTTTAAACAGCTAGGCGTAAGACCCCTGTGCTAGAGCTGCTATCGTACTTTTGATTGTATGCGAGAAGAGAGGATCATCACACCTTTGCTTTTCGACTCCACAATATCTGGCGGTCATAATTTCCTAGAAACCGTACCGGTTTAGTACCGTATACCGATTCACAGCTTTTTGGGTGGACCCAAAAACTGAGTCTGACTACTTTTAATTGACATATCGATCGCAAAACTTTGTAAGTACATGGTACATGTAATCCGAATAGGAATACAATAATTTGGTACCATCTGTTAGAATCGTGATGTAAACTAAGCTATATCTAGTAATTATGGTATGTCACTGTCAAATTGAACTGTCACCTTATTTCATGACCAGCCATACTGTGTGGTACGTACCTTGAAGCAATTCATGCTGTTAACCTTATATCCCAAAAAATAAAAATGATATAAATCAGTGTATGAGACAATAATCTATGTTTATTCATGGCCTAATACCATCACCATCGAACTGATTTGATGTTGGAGCCGGAGGTGTGTTTTAGAACTCTTCAGTAGCTAGCAATAAACCTCTAGAGTTTGGAACTGTTTTGAGATTAATTGTTTGACTATAATAATTACCGTTGAATAGTGTCTACGTTTATGACGATGACGTCAAGCTTCAATTGGAATCGTACAGAACAGTTGTTTGCCATCTCTTTTTTAAATTTTCTCTGTGATTCTCTTGGGGTATTGCTTGCTGAAACGCCTGTTAAAATGCGATGTGATGTGTCTAGAGAGTTGTGATTCTGCGACATTGATAGCTTTTAGCGTCCTGAGTGTACGAGTAGGCCTGTGCTTTGGGAACGATTACTTGATATTCAGAATTGAAAGCAACACTAGACTTTTAGATGTCAATATTTATACAGCAATGTGTTATCACGACAGTAATAAAGAACTAAAAAATTATAAAAAGAAAAAAAACAACGTAAAGCCTCCTTAGTGGAACGAAAGCTTTGCTGAATGTAATGCTTAATTTTTGGCCAAAGTATGTGCTAGCTAGTAGCGGTCATGACGTCATTTCCAACGACCAGTTTATACTCCAAAATGTCAAATAAATCATTAACTTCCGGCTTAAAACGTAAAAAAATAGGTATTCAAAACAATAATAAAAAATGCGCGAAACACTGTAATTCACAGTATAGCGGTACTAATCGGCACAGTAAAAGCCCTAACAGACGAGTGGATATGGGTGACGGACCGCCGTCCAACCAACGGTAGAGGAAAAATAAGAATAGCATATTTCCTTCTCTTTCTCTCCCGTAGGTCAGGCGGCAGTTACGGTCAACCAAATCCACACGTCTGTGATTTATCCAAAACTCGAGTATAGAAGAGAAGAGAAAAGAACATACCAGACATTAATCGCCAGATTCTGATGCCTATATCGCAATATCCCAGAGATCACAGAAAATACAGAGTTGTTCAAGTACGTTGTTCTTTATCTGCAAGGAAAATTGTGTTTATTAAGCCGCGTTAGTAATGTGGTTATGCTCACTTCGCTACTCAAATAAACTGGCTGAGTTGCGGTCCTATTTACGTTTAAGTTGTTTTGTTTGAATAAACCTAAATACATCAAAACGGAAGCTCGCTAAACAATAAATTTGCCATTCCAATCAAGTTTCATTTTGCAGTGAATCCATTTTTTGATAGACGACTTAGAATTTTTTTTATTAGAAATTTCATCTAAACATTAATTTAATGTTCAGTATTTTGGTTATTAAATCAAAATAACTGGAACAATTTGTCATTCAAGTAAACAAAATTGCTTGTTTAATCATTTTAAAGTCGGTTTTTTAAATTGATAATTATGTAAGAAAGTTTTTGGTCAAAACTACCGTGCGCAGTGCGTAGTATCCGGACCACGATTTTTATATTCCTCTTTGTGATTCGGACAACATTCTGTGAGTCGAAAATAGAATATTTTGCTTTTACAAAGCTAATAAAATAAAGCAAAGGAACTCACACGAATTTGTTTACTATGACAACGAACGCTAGCTGAAAGAAAATAGTTCTCCATCTAGTTTTGTACCAACAAATATTAGATCATTTACTTTCAAAATAATGGATTCACTATTTCTAGAAAAGATAGAGTAAGTATTGTTAGTAAATTGTAGATTTTCTCTTTATTCATAGACGTTATCATAGACGTCAAACGCAAGCCTATTATTAAATAAAAAATGCACTGCAAACTGTAGCTGTTCCAGCTAAGAACAGTTTTGATAAAGTCACCTTTCCCACAAACAAAACTAAATCAAAATTGGTTTATTCGTTTGGGAGCTACGATGCCACAGACACAATACACAAATGCACAGACACTTTAAACCTATAACATTCCTCTTTTTACGTCGGGGGTAATACATGTTTTGGTGCACGTGCTAAGTTTTGTTAAAAATCATGCAACAAAATTTGCTAAAGGGGAGCTAATAAAGGGGAGCTGCATGCCTGTGAGATGTTTTTAGCTAATTATCAATAACCCTGTATAAAATATTTTTTGTGGCTGACAAGAAGTTTAGTGTTCCGCGAAAATACGAAACAAAGCACATTTTACCTAAAATATGCTTTTTAACTGTTTCTAGATAAGACCGTTGTTATTGTCCAATTTTTGTTGCTAGATATTATTTCTTTGCGATGCTCGATGTGCTATTATATCATTTTGATAGTTAAGGTTGACTTTATTGCATCTGTGCGTGAGAAATATCGCTCGAACGTGCGTTTTGTGGACATGTTTTATTTTATTATTGGTTTTATGTTACTTGTGCAGTAAAATACAATATGTAACCAAGTTTATAACATAATGTTTTTAAAAGTAGTTTTTTGAGATTGAGTTATTGTTGTGCCTATATTCTCTCAAAAAGTGAACAGCAACATTGTGACCACTAATAAAGGTAATTGTTTCCAATCATATTACTGAGCATAGATAGATTTAACTTCTCATATCAACGGTAGCGAGCGCAGTGCATTGCCAGACATGGGCTTTGAACTGTTGGAGTTCTAAATTATGGGTGACGCTGGTCTGTAACAAGGTAGCATTCCGATCTTGGCGACCGCGACCGGCGATCGCGACTGGTGGCAGTGGCCACGTCGCATAACCCACTGCTCGATATGAATTTATTTAGAGTGCTAAACAATGCAAGCGACCCTTTCGCGCGACGTGTGGGTCGCTTGCATTGTTTAGTACTCCATATAAATTCCTACTGAGTCGCACGTTACCGCCGTTACCGCCGATCGCGGTCGCCGATCGTGGTTGCCGATCGCGGTCGCCTGTCGCGGTCGCCGGTCGCGGTCGCCGGTCGCGGTCGCAGGTTGCGGTCGCCTGTCGCGGGTGCCGGTCGCAGTCGCCGGTCGCAGTCGCTGGTCGCAGTCGCCGGTCGCAGTCACCGGTCGCGGTCGCCGATCGCAGTCGCTAAGATCGGAATGCTACCTTTATATCCAAGCATGACGTTTACCACCAGGCGTCTGATATGCTCGTCTTGTTACTTAGTTGCATACAAAAAAGCTTTGTACCGTCGATTAACACATAGGCTACTTCTTATACCGGAAATCACACGGTTAATATCGGTTAACGGGTAAACGCGCGAAGCGTAACTAGTTTTATATTTTTACAAAATTTTATCTAGTTGGAAATCCTATTGATAGGGAAACATATCTTACACGTGTACAACTAGCTACACCCCGCAGTTTCACCTGCGTGCAAAATCTCTCAGGAACTAGATTTTTGTTAACCTATTCCCATGCAAAAAATCTCGTTGATCCGTTACTCTGTTGCTACTTGAAAGTAGGACAAACAAACACACTCCCGCATATATAATATTAGTATGATATTTACGAATGAGCTTAAATTTTCCCTGTATCCCATATTCATACATTTTTACGACCAGTAATATGCAATAAACTAAAACGGAAAAGAGAAAAGCCTAAATTGTATGGGATTTCGTCGATCCTACTACTTTATACCCCATAATGACATTGAACCCTTCTTATTAGTCAAATAAGGGATCGAATCCGAAGGCTGCAGTAATAAACTCGTGTACTGAATAAAATTGAAATTGTGTAATAAAAACCTTGTCCTTGAATGAGCCCCAGTACTAACAGACTTGCTTAAATGAAAAGAAATTGGTCAGTGGAGACGAAAGGAGACATATTTTTTTTGTTTGGTATTAGGCCCTCCATAAACTGTAGCGCATAGTAATGAAACTCATATCGATTTGTATCTCATAATATTATATAGATTACAGTAGTAATATTAGCTATATCACATCTAACCGGAATATTGAGAAATTAACTGAGTGAATCTCACAATAACCTTGTTTAGGTCAAGGAACTTTGTAAGGGGAATTAATCGTGGAATAAATTATAGCAACGCATATTAGTCTTGATATTATGATTTCTTTTTTTTTTGCATTTTCACACTATGCTTTGTCCGACAGCTACAAAAAAAAGCCGACTGCATTGTTTAAATAGTACTAGGTATATAACTGAAAAGTTACTTGTAGTAGATATACAGATTCGAGCTCTTATATGCATAATCGACGCAAGAAATCAAAAAGGTCGTAACTGACACATTTTGCCAAAATGCTTTTTTACACTTTTGAAATCAGCAAATTTTTCTGCGTCGAAAGGTGTAACTCCCATAGCTCTACGATGAATATTAACGATTTTAGGATTTTCACAAGTAACGTTGAGTGACATATTTTGTGACTACAAAGGGCTGTAACTAACAAAAAAACCGGTGTTTTTTTTGTTGTTTTAAAAAAAGTGAAATCAGTTACAACGTTTTTACATTCTTGAGAAAAGATAGTTTTAGAACTCGTCATACATTTTGACCCGTAGTTACAACATTCTTACTGCCTCTAAAAAATACATCAAATGATGTAACTGACATAAAGTGTCTTATAAAATAACTTTGGATATAATTGATGCACATTCATAGATTCTTTCATTTACTTTCGATTTACTGTCCAAATATCACTTTCCTAGGACCTATAAATCCCGAGATAATGTTTTTTTTTTGAAAATCAGAAAAGTTTTTTAGCTCCGGTGAACAATTTCATTTTTGTTAGTTACTACCTTTCCGTTTTCTAGCGTCGATATCGTTTTATCTCGTAAACTATTGAGTATTTCAAAGTAGTGTTTCGTATTTTTGAAATCTGCTAATTGGACTCTACATAATAATGTATTGACTTATTTAGCAAAGTTGACTTACTATTTTAACTCCCAAACGAATGCTGAACCGATTTTGACTTAGTTTATTTTGTTCGAAAGGTGACTGTTCGAGAGTGTTCTCAGCTATGATTGAAGGAAACCTATTCCGCCGTTTGAAGATTATCAGAAGTATTTAAAAAATCAATTTATACTTATGTCATTATGTACAGGAAGCTCTTGAAGTGGTCTCACAAATTTTTTATTAACTTTGGCTAAGTGGTTTTTATTCAGCTCTATACGAATAATTTTAAACGAGTGCCGTTTGATTTGGTGATATCAATAGTTTTGGTCGAACGCTTATCAATTCTGACGTTCATATTTTTTTTAAAGGCATGTGCCTTTATTAACTAAACAAAATATAAGCTTACGCTAACACTACAATCACAGTTACACTGCCCATAGATCGTTGAAGGTCTAAAGGCAATCCAAATGCTCAAGTCCACTACCAGTTGGCAGCGTACCCAGCATGCTGCATGGCGGCATTACCACGCTTAATGGCAATGCTTATGCGTTATAGAAACACGCCAGCATTTTGGTCACCAGACGCTCTATAAGGTTTTTGAAAATAACGTGAGCTCCCGGTTCCCAGAACCCAATGTCTCGACCCAGAACGGCTCAAATATATCGGATTTTATATTGATAATTCTTAATATATAGTGTACTGTTTTGTAATACAAAATGTTGTTAAACTTTATTGTTGAGAAAAAACAGTAGCTCAAAAGCATGTGATCCAAAAATCCGCCCAACTCCAAGTTTTGTTTACATATCGAAAAAAAACGAGAAAATGTGAAAATATTGCGCTGTCTGTTCGATTGGGAAAGAAAATTGAGAGTAAATAAAGACCCAGGTATCGAGTAGGCCCTCAAAGGAAACAGGTAGAAATATAGAAAATATTTCGCAGGATTCCGTTGTATTGTCTACCGTTCTCTTTGAATATCTTAAAGGTTTCATAATTCTAATTTCTATTGAATAATTTATGGTTTAATTCATATTTAAATATTGACAGTAACGCAAGAGTTATTTTAGTGATAAGCGTTATTGCAAACATAATATTATTATACTGTATTTAACCTTTTTTAACGCGGACTAGAAACTTATTATTAATTTGAATTCACATTAACAAAACAATGATGATGAATCAAGTACGAAATTCACGAAAAAAGCGTCCTAAGTTTACCAATTTAAATTTAGATAGTTTAGTAGACATTCTGACAAACTAATTTAAATTCTATATCGTTCAAAACAATATCTAATTTAGCTTGCATCAAGACCAGTGTGGACTATAATTATGGACAGATTACTTTAATAGTTAGTATGGTTTTAATTTACTTTTAGTTTTGGTCATTTTATGAGCGCTTTCCATAATTTTAAGCACTTTGGTTTGTATTTCATAATGATACATGTAGATTTTTTTTACAATATCAGTCTATCTCGTTCTCACTGCTATGAGACAGGCTTTCTTTCAGAGAGAAAGGATGGTCCACGCTGGCCTAGTGCATGTTGGTGAATGTCATATGCCATTGAACTTTTTGAGATTCTTGGACATACCGGTTTCCTTACGATATTTTCCTTGACCGTTTTTGAGCAATGACATCGAAACTGTATATAATTTATTTATGTACTAAATAAGTAATTGGTACAGGGCCGAGGATCGAACCGGGTGCCGTCAGATTGTTTAGCGTACACACTATACTGCTCGGCCACCATCGCTCTGATATAATATTAATGTACAATGCGATAAAGTGATGTATACCTGTATTAATTTTAGCATAAATGTTAACAATCAGTATAAATTATCTCATAGTGTTACTTGAAATGCTAATGTGTAAGTCCAAGCTATTTTACCCTTCATTGGCATGTGGAAATGTCACTAAAGGGGACATTTTTCTGGTTTCTTTTCTATAAAAAAATCTATTTTACTTACCTAATTTTATTTTATGTTATTTTGTTTAATAAATAAAAAATTACTACTGGACCCACAAAAACAATTTGATTTAAAATTAATAACTTAGACGTTAAGTTAAAACAAAATAAAAATAAGGTTACATTATTGTATAACGTTAATAAAATGCGTTAGAAATGTACGACAACGAAGGTAAATGTTCACAAGTTTGATTCAGTTCCTTCAGTTGAAATTTCGTAACAAACCCACAATAGAAGACAACAACAATAAAGCTTTTGAACAGTAAGTGAAGGTAATTAACTAGATAACAAGCCTCGCGAGCACTTTGATTAATTTAAATTATCACTACCTAGTGCTTAGCTCATGGAAACCACATAATTATGTCATCTGTTACAAAAATACCAAATGCTTTGTAAATTACGATCTTACTTAGAAAATATTTTAAATTAAGCAACGCTTACAATTACTCGTTGCCGCGCGTGTTAATTTACGTCAGCAAGAAGTTGAAAGATACATTTTGAGCATTGTTAAGTAGCATATTTAATGAGGCCGTCGATGTTTCCGTAACTAATGCAAAATAAAAATAAAAAAATTAGACATTTTTGCACACACGGTCATCTAACCCCAAATTAAGCAAAGCTTTTACTATGGCTGCCAGAGACTTATAAACAATACATACATATTATATACTTTTAAATACAAACTTAAATAGATATTAACATCCAGATATAGAACAAATACAAGTGTTCATCCTAGTAAGTACCTAGATATTTAATTTTGTTAATTTTTTATACAAGGTTATTTTTGTTTTAAACTATCCCGGATGCCACCACGGTAAATATCCCGGAAATAATCATATCACTGTAAGGTTATTTTTATTGTACCCTTAAACCTCTCGCAGATAGCTTCTTTAAATCATACTTAACTCTCTTTTTTATACCATATAAAAACAAATATTTTAATTAACACTCAAAAATAAATAAATAATAAGGGCGCTAAATGGAAATAACTTTACACGGTCTCAAATGAGAATGAACGCAGGGCCTAGGCGAAGCTCAAGAGGCAACAATACTCAATAATTTATATAACTTCGCATCTATAAAATATAGAGCTAGAGAAATACAAATAAAAATAGAAAAATTGGTATATGTGTTGTGATAATGTTATGGACCTAAAGTTGTTAAGTATGATGTAGAGAAACTGCCAGTGAGAAGTTTGTGGTAAGTCCCTACATTTAAATTAACCCTGTATTTTAAGCCAGCCTTCAATCTCAATATCCTGGAAATAAAAATATACTCAAGGATTCATCGTCATTATTCGATAAGGTTTGCTTTTGCAAATTATGTTATTCATACAGTAAAATTGAATTTTTATGCACGCTACGACGGCAGCGTACATTTATGTAGTCACCATATCAGAAAGAGAACTCAATTCTGTCTAAAAATATTTGAATTTACAAACACATGCCAATATTTTTAAATTGTCACCATGACTTAAAAATCAGAGAGCGGAACATCATGGCTAAACAATTGCAATGTTATAGAGATGGGCCACAGTATTTTTTATCGAGCTTTCAAGTGATCGATATCGATACTTTTTAGTTTTGAATTTTATACCATCTGCTGCGCCGCTTGCTGCTTGATGCATTGTGGAGCTAACTCCGGATGTTTGTATAACGTTAGGTGGAAGCTAAGAGTTGGAATTAAAATATCTAACAATTTATTGTAAGCAAATTAAAAAAAACAATGTCTTCAGCGACCACTTTGCCGTGTGCCAGCGTAAGACTAAAAACTAACAAACACAAAACAAAATATTATTATTGTTTAAGATATTATTGTTTTTTTTGAGAAATAAAATATTATAATATTATATTATATTATTTAGGCCTAATTCTACCAGCTTATATAAATGTTTAGCATTATCGGATTAGGGACAGGCTAGAAGAGAGTTGCAAAATCCGACATACAATACAATACAATATTTCTTTATTACACACCAAAAATACAAATGAAACTTAAACTAACATAAAAAACAAATATATGGCAGTATAATAGGTGGCCTTATCGCCTAAAGCGATTTCTTCCAGGCAACCTTTAGATGGGGTGGACTAAAGGATTTGAAAAACGGTCGGTGATGTACATAAAAATATAGCAAAATTATGTATCCCTACATTTATGTATAAAATAAATACACAATATCACATACATACTAACTGGCGACATCTGGTATAGCATTGTTTTTAAACGCATCGTCCATCCAGCTACCGTTACGAAATCCAAAAGTTCATATCAAACTTGCTGAACCGTGCCGTTTCACTCGCGGTGACAACTCTGAACCTGTTTATTTTTCTGGGATAAAAAGTAGCTAATAATAGTAGTTTCACTCTTCGCTTCAAACTAAAGAACAAAAAGACTTCCACATTTATAATATTTTGTATGAATTAGTGTGTAGTTACACACTAATTCATACAAAATACATTAAATACAATAGGTTGTACATATACTGGTATATTAGCATGTTGTTTAAAACTTCGCTGTGATGACTTTAGCGGTCAAATACTGAACAATAACAATTAGCAGTTCTCATAATTTCTGTAACTATTTATTTGGTTATAATGAAAACTACGCGTAACAAAAACACAGACAGGGTGAAACAAATGAACAGTTAATTTTCGTCGCTCAGCGGGTGGCTGATTGCTTATATTCGTCCACGGTCCTAAATAAACGACACAAGTTTAGATTACTGGACACAAATACGCTGTATTTATGATTCAGTGGCTAGTTTGTTCACCTGTGGTGGGCAAATAATGACCATTCCGGACGAAACGCTCGTACCTTGTTAGATAGGAAGCTCTATTATTTGACTGTTCTTTTTGCATTTTGGATAAGAATGGTACAACCCTATTTTTACTCAGCAATCCAAAGCCAAAATAAGGGTATTGTAATATGTTATTTTGATTTTTCCTATCTACAACCTTAAGCTTACAGCCGGATGTTCACAGAGTAAAGGATGTCATCATAAATACAAGACATGGTAACACGTAAAGTAGGTATGAAAAATAATAACCTCGTGTGACGTAACAATGTGAGTTAGGTTTTTTTTAGTTCAGTACCCAAATAATGTAAACCGGACCCACTCCGGACCCTATTACTAAACCTACGCTGTCAGTCGGTCCGTCTGAAAGATCCCGTGAAAGGTACAGCCGTTAAGAGGTTATAAATAGCTTGTTATTTTTTTAAGAATATGTAATGTTACAGCGAATTATCTAAGAAATAATAACAAAGTCAAAAAGTTAAAACTGAAAGGTCCTCCATACAACAAACGTATTTTAAAATGTATTTTTCATCATCAGCTAGAAGACGTCCACTGCTTATTTTAACATTTAACCTCCATACTGAATGATAGCTTGCCTTTTGCATCCACACTGGATGCCAGCGACTCTCACAATATGTATTTACTTTAATGTAAAACGGTAATGCGTACATCGTACAAGTTTAGTTAATAAAGCAACTTGCGACAAAAAAAAATACTTCTAGGTTATAGTGCGCGAGTTTCCGTGTAGTAAATTTAGTTGGACAGGAAACCAAAAATGTCCATGCAGATTGTACTTCACATCCAAAATCGCTGTAACTATTGAACCGCTACGTTCAGTTTCATGAGTTATCAATCCCAGCCGTCAATCTGTCCGTTTAAGTCTTCGAATCGATATGTATGCAGTTTGATTCGTTGTGTGATCATTCAGACAAAGCCATTTATTTACAAGTAGAGTTGTATTGTGTATTTCAAATTCAGTTTCAGATTCAATTTATTTGCTAAAACACATGCAGAAAAATGGGCTGTTTGTGGATGGTAGCATTTATGTCCAAATATGTTTCTCCTCGATGAAGCATGCAAATATGGAAGTCACAACTAAGCTAAAAAAAAAAGAGTTTCTCGCTGTAGAGACTCTAGGCACATGGTCGTCAGATACAAAAAAGTTTTGTAAAGACATTTCGACTAGATTGGTTTTCGCCTCGGGGGATCCCAGAGTTGGAGCATATTTCGCACAAAATCCAGCGGGGCAATGCTGCCAGCATTCTGGGATCCCTGCCGCGTTCTGGTGGCGATTTGTTCACCTAGGACAATTTTTTTGTATATATGATATTTTTTTTAGTTTTTAGTAGTTTTATCGATAAGTTGTATATAATATGTATAATTTCCTTATGTAAATATTAAAAGAAATAAGTTTAAGTTTGTAAATGTGGTGCAGTGATGAAGTCGGTTCTTGTTTTTTCCCCTAAAATTTACGTTATTTCCCAAAAGAAAACAAAACACAAAATATAGTAAAAAAGTACTTAATTCAGACTCCTCGTCAGGTAACACACATAGTCGTAATTGATGAATAAAATATGATCCCATCTGTCTAGTCAGTCCAGTCTCAATCTGTTGTATGAGGATTCCGCAGTACAAATTCAGATATTCGTCGATAGAGCGTCGTTTCTGTGTCAGTGTGCTTGTAATGGTCTCTTTTGTTATGAAATTGTGATAGTTAGAGGAATGTTAGTTAGTGTAACTCTTTTACGTATTTATTACGCTAATATTATAAAATCGAATGTGTGTGTATCATCATCATCATCATCAACCAGAAGACGTCAACTGCTGAACATAGGCCTCCCCCTTTAACCTCCACACTGAACGACAGCCTGCCTTTTGCAGCCACTGGATGCCTTCTACTGAATTCTGGAAAATCATCCACATTGTTGACATTGTTTGTTAACCTTATGAAAAAAGAGTTTTGTCTGTAGTTTGTGGAGCTATGAAGGACATGGAGACAAATTAGATGTCTTACGTAGCTTGTAAGACATCTAATCACATTCAGACTTTTCATAGAAAGTAAAGTAAAGTAATGTTTATTTTCCAAAAAGATTTAAGTACATGTAATAATTTATTCAAAGCATATGCATAGAGTTAGTTAAAAATCAACTATTACGTGCATTGTGTTAGCAGTGGACCCCAAACCCGACTAGGCCGGTCACTTTATTTTTTATTTTTTTTTAAATTATTAATAGACTTGCGCTTGGCCGCCAACTCGCCTGATGTTAAGCATCATGCAGATCTGTAGCACACTCTCCGAAATGTATGTGATAAAAAACCGATAGACTAGCAACCTTGCGCCGATGCTCAAGACTAAGAAGCTTAGTCTGGCACGTTTCTCAATAGACTCAATAGTTCTCAATTTATCAGTTCTCAATAGTCTCTTGGTGGCCCTGAGAAGATATACATAATAGAATGGATTGCGCTCGCTTAAAAGTTTCCACATCATAAAGCAAATTAAAGTAAATTAAAATAAATTATAGGTAACAAAAGACTTAATAAAGGTGACAAGAAGAAACAAAACAAAGACAAATATTAAATTATTGTAATCAATCGAAATGACAACTATGTGTTTGTTGTGCTATGTGACAAACAGTTCTATTACTGATTTACGCACAACCGCGTCAATCGGGGGGTGAATGTATGTGCGTATTGAGTAGTCTGACAAAATTAAAGGAGAAATGAGCGTGTAAGACAATGGACGTGTTGTAAGTATCAGCCTCAAGTGAATTGGACCCGCGGGGAAGTCTATCGGTGTATGTGAAGAGGTGAGTGAGAATCTGCGTGGGGGTGTGAGTGAAAGAGCGTGCGGTGTGGTGAGATTTGAGTGTGTAATCGTTTGAGGTGTTTTAGGAATAGAAAGGAGATGAAGAGAGTCGTACTTTCATTAATAATACAATTGTCTGCAATTTTGCGTCTCTTATCCCTCCTCCTCCTTAAATCGTATTCCTTATGTCTGAGGGTCATGACTACCACCTTCCATCAATCTCTCTCTGATGATATCTTTCCATCGTCTTCTATCTTCATGGAGTGCGTCGTAGACTGGGGTATCGAGAGTGGTGCGAATCTGATCGGACCAACGTATTGGGCTACGACCTCGTGATTTTTTGCCGTCCACTTTCCCAGTCGCCATCAACTTTTCCAGGTTGTCACCTTGTTTAGCAATAGGCCAAAGTACTTGAGGACACGTTTCTCTTATTCTTTTCACGTTTCACGCGTCTCTTAAGCCGGGTCCGCTGCGGCATATTTTCTTGTTAGCTAACACACTAACATGTTAAGCCGGGTCCGCTGCGGCATGTTTTCGTGTTAGCTAACACACTAACATGTTAAGCCGGGTCCGCTGCGGCATGTTTTCGTGTTAGCTAACACACTAACATGCTAGGTGATGTTTTCCATCCGCGATGGATAACGTGTTAGCGTGTTATCCTGTTAGCTAACACCAAAGCCACGCCCACTTTTCGTGTTAGTAACATGTTAGTGTGTATCAGTAGTGTGTACCAACTCGTATGCCGTGACGGCAAATGACATAACGCGCTCTTATGCTATATGTTTCACATCTGCCGGGCGTTCCGTGCCTGCCATTTTTTCACTTTGTTTAAACCAGCCAAAATATACTGCCTGTTGCCTAATATAAAGGCAATAAAATGTTGTGCTCGGGATTAAAAGACGCGAAACGTAACGTCTAATAAAAGTCAAACGTGTTGTCGATTCCCTCACTCCGTTGTTAACTTTGATATTCGCGAGGAGTTAACCCTATCTAAAGGTAAAAACACACTAGCCTGCTTAGCAAACATCCTAGCGATTTGGCTACTGACTTATTGTTAGAGTATGTTGGCTGTTCAGTTGGATTTTTGAGTCCCAAAATCATGTTTTTTAAATGTGTACATAAACTTAAATAATTCGAAATTGTTCTTCCGTGCGCTTTGCATCATGTAAGTTGCCTTTATAACATTTTGTTCTAAGATCGGGTGGGTAGCTAAGCGCCTTCATCATCAGCCAGTAAGCGTCCACTGATGTACAAAGGCCTCCCTCTGTTTTGTTGTTGTTAGTTTTTTTCATGACCATGGATGCAAATTCCTTCTTTAAGGGTCGTTATATTAATCAAGATAACATAGTCTTAAATAGCGTCAAACAAGTCATAGTCACAGTCAGAGTAAAGCAAAGTATGCCGCGGTCAAGTCAAATTCATGCCTCAGTAAAGTGATGGAGGCTTTGCAAGAGGCTTATATAGAGTTTTGGAAACAACACGAAAATACATGTTTTACCTCGTTTTACCATTTACCCACTCGAGCACGAACACGAGCACTTAATAAATAATAATCCACCGTTACTACACATTAACACTCGAAAATACACAAGTTTAGAAAAATGATACAACGAGCCGACATGTAGAGAGAGGTGTTGCCATAATCCCCACGCTAGGCGACTTAGTTAGGCTCTATTCGCTAAGCAAGTGCGCTAGTGTATTTTTACCCTAAGGCTCTCGTTCAGCTTCCTTAGTACGTAAAATACGGTTTAACGTCTTGTATTTGGGTGTCCGGATTTTATTATTTTGGTTTATGTGCGTTAAGCGCCGACGCTTCTGGGTTAAAATTGATACTTTTGCTGTCTTAAGAGGGTTCCTTTGCACCGAAACAATTATACTTTTATTACTTTTATAAACTCACTTGTTAAATAAATAAATATTTCGGGAAATTTTTCACACACAAACAAACAATGACAAACAATGATGCGGTCCGCCTAATGGAAAGCAGGAACCATCACCTATGGACACCTGCAATACTAGCAGTGTTGACGGTGCTTTGACAGCTCCGAGAGGTAGTTGTAGACACCCAATTTTGCAATTCCACACCTTGCAGGTCCACGGAATAAAGGAGCGGAAGAATCGGATGGTTCCTCAATAAAAGTGGAATCAAGTGCGTTTTGATCGGCTAATTCAGTATTATTATTACATGTTATAAGGAATGAAAAGTTCAATCTCTACGTTAAATGAGTTTTATTTTGTTTTAAAAAGATTATTAAAATATTTTGATCGGAGATATATCGCGATATTTTATGGATAGCGTCACTTGGCAAGTTTTCATATTTATGATATAAAAATATGTTAACTTCAATGTATGAAATCTTGCCACGTCACATGTTATTTAGTGTCAAGAAATAGGACATTTTTATTCAAAGCAATGAACTTTCTTATTACTGTATTACTATTGATTTCCAGCGCCGATTTTCTTTCCACTGTCCACATGAAATGATTTTGTTCTCTATATCTGAAACTCAATATCATATACAATATTTTCTCTATGACAATATCAAATCATTGCCATTCTGAAATAGGTCACGAGTTCGCGCATTTGCGAAACAGCCGGAAGGGACTAATGTCTGGCAACACTGAAATAACATCAGTGTTGCCCACCTGATACCCGTGAAGCCTTACCCGACGCTTATTTAAATAAAAACCATTGTATTTGTTCCCTTTTCAAGTTTTATTCACATTTTTATTTGAATTAAAATGAAAGTAAGTACATTGTTCGCAATTTTTTTGAGTGTTTTAAATAAAAAGTTGAAAGTATGTGTAAGGGTTCCGTTTTCCCGTTTACAATGAATTAACATTTTTTTATTCAGTATTTTTAACTTGTCGATATTTTTTTGGGTAAATTTTTTGCTGTTTAGCGAGGGACGAGCAAAAATAAGAAGATAATTGATACCTCGGTGATTACTAATTAATTTCGTTTAGTACGTTTAATAGCGAAAATTGCCAATTTAATCTATACATTACTTCTGTAGTTTAATTTGCCTACATAGATTTCTTTGGGGCTTTACTTCATTTTGTGATTATAATTTGTAATCACCAAAATGATAGTTGATGGAATCTGTAGTACCTAGCAGTAGCGCTCGTACCTCGGCTAAGTGTTCCTAAAAATCCCTACTTAAAAAAAAAAAATTGGCTTGATTTGACCGCCAATTCGCCTGATGTAAGCGATGATGCGGTCTACGATGGAGCACGCTTAACAGTAAAGTTAGTCGAAGTTACTTAATTCCAAAGATTTTTATAATCTTAGCTTAATTCCTATAGTTAAGCAACGGAACATCTAGTAAATCTTCGGTTGGGTGACCGCGAGTGGCATTTGCAACTACCACTACCGTGGGTCGGATGACACGTTAAAGTTGTAGGTCTCGGTTGTTTGTTCTACAACAACCGCCGCCATCACAGCCAAGACCTAGATTCACTCAGTTTTGAAATTCAACATTTTGTATGGAATTCTAAACATAATGTTACGTATAGAATATTCGTTGGTACTTTTTACTATTCCGTACCCAAAGGGTAAAAACGGGACCCTATTACCAAGTATGTCAGTCAGTCTGTCTGTCTGTTTGTCTGTCTGTCTGTCCTACCTACGGTAGGACCTTAATTGAAGATCGCAAAAAAAACAAGAAAAAAGTATCGCATATAAATTTTCTTATCTCAGCGGAGAACCGAGTTATGATGAAAAAACTGAATTTAACCCTTTTTTCAAGATGGCGGAAATTGCACAAGGTAATTTTGGTCGACAATTTGAAGTTAAGCTTTTCTAGGCCCTCCCCACGACATATCCAAAATTTGGCTTTCTCGGATTTTTTGCATTTCCAAATGTGTATAATGACTGGACTATTCCTGATTGGCGTGGGAGAGGCGCGGAATCGCTGCGGCATACTGCATGCCGGGCCAATCAAAGCACTCATAGCGATCCGACTGCTCATTGCAATAGGAAATATTCAGTTTTTGGTATAGGCGCCGGTTACTTAAGGCACACTTACATATAGCAATCCCGCCGGGATTGTAGACCCTCAGGATCTGTCAGATGATCGGTTAGATTCTCTTCAAATAATCATTCAGTTCAACAACACGCCCTCTGGGGTGCCTGGGCAAGTCAGATCCCCCACTCCCGGCGACGTCCCAAGCCGTGGTTCGTACCTCCGAGCTGGTCTTGAGCTAATCTAACCTAACCATCAAGTTATGGCAAACGCTTTCTGCGTTCGCTAACTAGTCCGGTTAAGCTGTAGAGGCCGTAAGGCCAACAGCATAAGTCGCTGTAAAAAAATGCGTTCTGTATGTTTTCGGTACCGATACCATACCGCTACTGCGCCGACAAGTCATGAAAGAGCTAAAGCCTTCTGGCGCGACAGTCTAAAAACAAATACTTACTAGTCGCCCGGCTTTCAGAAGCAAGTAACAAAGTTAACTCCACAAACTCTTGTAGGTACCCACTTCCAATTGTATGCCACAGAAAACTTGCTAAGCTATTGTTCAATTGTCTACATTAAACATGCTATAACAAAACGTTTCTTACAAAATGAACTCTTATTAAGATAAGCAGTAACTTTGCTTTGAAACATAATTAAGTTAAATGCTTTTCCTTTTGAGAACAGTTGTAAATTCGTTATGTACACAAATCCGAACGAGCCTGTATAACAATCACATTAAGGATTTCATGTAACTTAGGGATTACAGAACTTCACATGTTTACTTAACACGGGAATTACGTGTTAGATTAAGTTTGGAAAGTTATTAAGTAAACAGTGTATTATAATTATGATAAACTTAAAGTCTGTCATAGAATTCAATTATCAGTGTTGAGTATTAATTTAACTGTACCATAATTTTAATACAAGCTAACACTAAATGAGTACTTAAACTAAGTAGTATCTAATTTATAATAGGTATATTAAATAATCAAAAATCTTATATATAATTATGCGAATCTCGGAATCGGCTCTAACGATTTGGAGGGGAAAAAACACAGTAGCACAATTACAGTAGCTACCTGGGTGCTGAGTTTCGATCGAATTTTACAAGAAAAACAATTATATAGGTAAAATTAATAAGCAAAACCTTATCTAAATACAAAATTTCATCTAAATCGTGCACTTAGGAGACCGAGCTTCGCTCGGTATTTTAAACCTTATATAAATACAAAATTTCATCCAAATCGTTAAAGCCGTTTCCGAGATACACCGAAATAAATATATAATATTATGTCGCTGGTAAATTGTCAATGTCGTGAAATTAAAATTTCGCTGATGGATTTTGTTCCATTTTTTTATAAACTACCCTAATATAACCTAGTTAAAATATAATTTCACGGGATTGACTATTTACCCGCGACATATACAATAATTGCTCGTTTAAAGTTATTGGATATAATATATATTTAACCCTGAAATAACTCAGTTAAGGGCAATCTTCAATCTGATATCAAAAGAAAAATCGTATAACATGCATATTGTACTTAGTTTATTGTAGCATTATAAATTCTAGAACTAAATTAGTTATGTAAAAGAATTACTGCATTTGTTCAATAAACAGCAATAAAAAGAGCTCTAAGTATTTTGTTGCTTATTTTTGCCAACTAAAACCTTCAAAATCGACGTCATTGTGTATCAAGTCAGCAATTTCAAACTTCCCTTACCCGAAAATAAGCTCGGTCCAAAGTACGAACATCACGCCGTCACGGTGCCATTAAAATGGCTTACCAACTTAATAGCTCTAGGATTAGGTCCAATGAATTTAATTATTAACTTCCAATTAATTTCATCTAACATTGTGATGATATCACGTTGACAATACCCGTGTAGAGTATGTTTGACTTGTGAACTGACGTACAATGTTGTAGAAACTGGCAATATCTACTGACAGTAAGTAACTACTTTTACTAATTTTATTTTTATTATACGGGAATTACTTGCGCAAGATCATCATCATCATTGGCTGGAAGGCTTCCACTGCAAAACAGGCCTCCCCCTTTGAACTCTACACTGAACGACAGCCTGGTAACTGCATCCACTGGATGCCCGCGAATCTCAGGATGTCGTCGGTCTATCAAGTGGGAGCCTACTTACGCTAGTCTCCACTCAAGAACCTTTCTTCCCCATCGGTTAAAGGTTCTTTGAGTGATGTGGCCTGCCCATTGACACTTCAACTTGCAAATTTTAATAGCTATGTCGGTGACTCTGGTTTTTCGGTGAATATCCACGTTCCGGATTCAATCGCGCAAAGAAAATTGATGAAGATGTGATAGCCAAATGCGGTTAAAACTTTAATTGGAACAACAGGCTTAATTTTACGCGAGTAAAAACAAAATGTGTGAAAACCATATCCGTTTCCTTTATTAAGTTTTTACTGATTAAGTACGCATGGAAAATAGCGGTACAAAAAATGATCCAGTATTGGGAATACTATTACTTTTCAAAGTTTCTAAAACTATTCGGCACTAATTCCAGGTTAACCTTTCTTAGTCTTTAAACTGTTAATAATAAGAATACATCATGTTTCTGATATGATTGTAAAATTAAAATTAAAACATTTAGATAAAGAAAAAAAAAATACTCCAGAATTACATAGGAATTTTAAAACAATACAGCCACAGGGACAAATTTCTGTAAAATCTCTAGATAAGCTATTTATCTTATCACACTGAGCTATTTAGCAATTTGCCTCTGTCCTTGCGAAAAATACCCGCATAAATTCCACTTTTCTTCTCTGAGCTAAGGGTCAGATTACACCGACCTGGCGAACTTTTGTACCCATAATGAATGCAGTTCAAAGTTGCACAAGAGATTTGAAATGTTCGCCAATTGTGTGGACTTGAGAGTATTTCCCGAAGGCATTCTTTGCCTAGATTCTTTGAAGGCAGTAGGTTGTTACATCACTGGTGCCTTATGAAAGGCATTTCAAGTCAGTGAAACTTTTAGGAATAAGATTCCTCGTGTGCTTCATTAGGGCTCAAAAAGGAAGTCTGCTTTCTTTGATGGATGACGAAGTTTCGTCGCGTGATTTTAGTTTACAACTCTTGTGTGAAAACTTTATGTGGTACTTTGCGAATAAGAATATTAACGCGAAAATTAGTAAAAAGACGTATTTTCGGCTCCTATGTGTAGTATGTATTTATTTTTAATCTCGGATCTATCCCGAACTTTTGTGAAGCATTGGTGGACCTGGAACCAACACCGGGAATCTGTAGTTATAAAATGTGTGTGAAAGGGAATATGAAACTATTGTATAGTAGGACTGAAACATTCTGGTCTATTATGGTTCTTAATAGTGTTGGACTGGTCTATGGTAGTGATGCCAAAACCTACTTAATTTAAAATTCGATTATCGATTTATTTTTAAAGCCACAAAATAATACGATTTGATAATTAACACTAGTATCTAGCACCCCACGGATTATAATCGCTTTCCCACAGAAACCGTAAATATTCCAGGATGATAAGTACTTAATGTCTTCTCCCGCAAGTTGACCGTACAAATTTTTATTAAAGTCTGTTCAGTTTTTACGGAGTTGAGTGACTGCGAGTTGAGTGTATTAGGGGGTGAGACCGTGATACTAACTGTGTGAGTTAAGAAAACCAAGCCGGCCTTAGTATTTGGCCTGGGTAGAGCGAGATTTTCTTTCGTTTCATTTCTGAAAACATGTGCTAATCCAGGATATAAACTATTTCCATATCAAAATTGTGTGCTGTCTAGAAACAATACAAGTGTACCCCGCCGCCTGCCACGCCGCCCCGTCCCGAGAGGCGAGATGCTATCATAATTTTATTTTTCAGTCGACTTTTTTAGGTCTATCCTCGTAACGCCCACGGTTCTTAAAAAAGTACTTTAATGAAGTAGTGGTTACATCCCAGAACTTTATCCAATTTCATCAGCAACACTCGGGGTACCATAAGGTAATTTTTTTAATGTTCAATGTCTTGGGTCGGAACCATGCAAACCTTTTAAAAGAACTCTGGGCGAAGCCCAAGAAAGGAGCGTAAAACCTGGGCCTTAGGAGGATAAAATAGGGCCGGCGCTAACCCTTAGACACACCATTCCACATTTAGCAATTTAGCAAAACATTTATTATATCAATGTGTGTAAATTGGACAATGTTCTGCTCCACAATTATATTAAAAAAATACCTCATAAAAAGCTGATTTATAATATATAGGGTGGAACTTAAACAAAATAAAATATTGTTTAAAAATAAATAAGCTTTAAGTATTTTAATTTTATGCTAGACATAGCGCTTTATAGCAAGTTATGACGTCAAACCTTGTGCACGCCATACAAATGCTATACTAAGACACACATTACGAGAAATAGACTGATCATCCTCTCTCAAATTACCACTGAAATCACCAGGCAATTTTAATTATTTTTCAGTATATGGTGTAATGTATTTAATTATATCCTTCGCAAAGCTTGTTATCTATACTAATATTATAAAGAGGAAAGATTTGTCTATAGTCGGAGTAACCGGCTTATTCTTACGTGAGTAATTCCCGTGTAACATAAATAAAAAGGAAAGATTTGATTGTTTGTTTGCATTGAATAGGCTCCAAAACTACTGAACCGATTTGAAAAATTCTTTCACTGTTGGGATGCTGCACTATCTCCGGTTGACATAGGCTATATATCCCGGCTTCGCCCGTGCGAAGCAGGGGCGGCCTACTAGTTTGTTTATAATAAAAGAAACATTAGAACGCAGCAGGTGTATTATGCAGACCTGTTGTTATCTAACATTGTGGTAAGTGAACTTTACCGCTCTCAAACTCCGTTTTGCTATAACTCATATAAAACACTTTTTGCCATATAAAAGCAGTAGGTAATTCAGCAAAAAAAATGTTCCAACAAAACAGAGGTGTACCTGATGCGTTTGTTTGCCACAGAGTCAAAGTTTCCGCTTTCAGCTGCAGTATAATCCGCTGGGAAAAGTTCACTTGTTGCATTTTCTACTCAGTGGTAGGTTTTAGTTGCCTGATAAATATACTAGGTGACTTTTTTAACGAAATGGAAAAATTTAGGTATGAGGTAGGTACATGGAATAGAAGAAGACGTAATTTTGTTATAAATGCCATTACTAATATAAAACAACTTTCATGATTTTTAGAAGAAATTGAAGGGTTGTGTTTTCCTCAATAGCATACTTTGTGGGGTTCTAGTCTTATCATCATCATCATCATCATTTCAGCCATAGGGTGTCTAGGCTGTGATATGTGCCCTGCCCACTGCCACTTCAACTTGATAATCCAGTGGGCTATGTCGGTAACTTTCGTTCGTCTACGGATCTCCTCATTTCTGATTCGATCTCGTAGAGAAACCCCGAGCATAGCCCTTTCCATAGCTCGTTGTGCGACTTTGAGCTTGCTTATTAAGTCCCATAGTGAGAGACCACATTTCAGTGCCGTATGTCATCACTTATATCATCTAATATAATTTGATAATACCAACAAATAAACATCTATCACATTCAAGTATAAAGTAAATTTTTAGGACCGACTTCATTACTATACATACGTTTACAAACGTAAACTAATAAGTAAAAAATTATATTAAAATTACTTCAAAGCAATGAGCATTGTACAAAGCTCAATTAGTACAATCAGTACAAATGTACAATGTACATTGAATTCGTTGGCTCGTTGGTTTTTGTCAAAGTTTTTGTAGATATTTCAAAAACCGCCAAATCAATAGCGGTAAAATAAAAATGGGACCACCTATTTATGGTCTACCTAATATAAAAGGAACCATCAAAAACAATTCTATATTGAGGGAGTAATCGCGTAACAAACAGAAAAAAACAAAAAAAAAGGTACAGTCGTATTGATAACCTCCTCCTAAAGTAGGTTAAAAATCAGCGTCAGTAGAGTTTATTTAAAGGTAAAGGTAAAATAATATATCTTTAAGGAAACTATTAGGAATAATATATTCTTTCGTTCAGTCTAGATAAATGGTTTGTAGCGTTTCCTCGGTTCAAATCCCAAACGAGCAAGTTGCTCTTTTATTATCTGCTAGAATAAGCTATGTATAGTGATGGGACTTTTTTGCTCATATAAAAGTCCATTTAACTTAACGAACTATTTTACGATTAGAATTTTCGTACGAAATAGTTAAGGCGAGGTTTTCCCACTTTTAAGCAACACTTATTACCACAGATGACCATTAGGCTTGGTTTATTGTAAAGAGCATTTAGCGGAGCAAAATCATGGCGCTTACACACACAGTCGTGCGTTTCGCTACTTCTATATTTGAGGTTTTTCTCATATTTTTTGAAAAGTTTAGCTGTAATGTAAAATGTAACTTTGCGGTTTCCTTCATAATTATGAAATCTATATACATATCAAGATATCGCAGACATAATTTAATAAATTAGTATTTTAATGAATCTAAAAAAAAAAGGGAGAAAAGCGCAAAAAAAACAGTGTTACATTAATTTTTTTCTTCTTTCGAGCGAAAAGTTCATAATCGTGTTTCGGTGTTTGGGCGTTCCTAGATAAAACATTCAATTTTGATATGACACCATGTTGGAAAAGAGGGCCTTAATGGTATTATACATCAAACTCTTCAAAAAGTTTATATTATCTCCCATACTTTAATAATAAAAACTGTAACTTACGGAAAGAAAGGATCGTTGTTTGGCTTATTTTTTTGTTTGCTAGCTTTTAAGTTTGTGTGTGCTTTTCTGCCTTTCACATTATGTCAAGAAAAAAGAAAACAAATATTCGGGACATATAAATTCGGGAAATGTAAGTCAGACCTTTCATACATGATGCGGCGTATTTCACTAGTTTTCCACTCAAGCTCCATCTGTTTCTATGGTCGATTACATACGGGAACTGGCCATTTAAAGACTAATAATAATAAAATAAACCGGCTAAGCGTGAGTTGGGCTCGCGCACTGAGGGTTCCGTACCACCACAAAATACAATAAGGCTCTCCAAGTAACCGAATTACCAGTGATTATATCGTCTTCCTAAATAGTCGAAGCAATTGCTACGCAGCCACAGTTAATTATTTTGCTACAGGCGCTCGAGTATAACACAATTATAACATGGTGATGAACAGAAATTTGTCATCGACTTGCACTTGACCATTATTCATTATTTGTTGTTATAATTTAGAGGTTTTAGAGTGTGTAATATAATCATGCCAAAGACGCTTGTACGTAACTATTACAGTTTTTAAACAAGAGCAAACAAAATAACAAACTTTAAAAAAGGGGGTACACGTTTGTTGTACCCCCTTTCGTTTTTAATTTTTACTTATTTATTATTTCTTATTTGATCCGCCCTAACATTACATAAATTTCAACTGGCTATCTATTACGGTTCGAAAGATATAGCCGTTTAAAGGTTGAACGGACAGACAGACAGACAGACAGACGGAATGACAGAGAGAAAGACTATGTAGGCTTAGCAATAAGGCCCTTTAAAATAAACCCTAAAAAAAGATTGACCAAAAAATTTGCCTTAATTTTTTTATAGACCCCTGTTTAAAAAGCAAGCAGTTTAATTTCGTCTACCTACGCGGTCGGTATATTCTTTTTGCAGATATGTAAAATATGTGTTCGCGCTTACGCCACACGTGGTGCCGCTTTTGCATGATGTATGTAATATTCTCCGAAACTCTCCCTTCGTAAATAACATCCACAAAACGCGCCATTGTTTAGAATAATACACAATTAATCCCTTCGCAAAGTAACCGAATATGAATTGTATCAACTATATTAACATTCTCCACTTCCCTTGCGGAGCGTTCATACTACGCTACACATCATCGTATCATAATAGCTTTTCCTGTAATAGGCATTATGAGTAATTTTCAAACACTTTTCGACTATATGATTTTATTGTGTTTTGCGAACTGATAATCTGTGGAATGCATTACCTAATGGCTGTTCAACGATAGTTACAATCTGAGTGAATTGGTTTCTCCTAGGCAAGCGTACTCCATTGTTGACCGCATCATCGCTTAAAATCAGGCAAGGTGGCGGTCAAAAGCAAGCCAAATATATTAAAAAAAAAAAAAAAAATTATACGCTATTTAAAAAAAAAAACTAGTTATTTCCTACATAAACTTTGTGTGTAATTCTAAAACCTGTCATTAAACTCATTACACATCGTATAAAAAACTCGCAGGCGATGGCGTCTGCTGATGACGTCATTATCTGTAACATCAACAGTATTGTACTTTGTGCCAAATTTACTAACTAACTAACGCAATCCAACCCTAGTTTTACGCTGTCCGGTACCTACACAAAAACAAACTAATACGATATTATTAAGTTACTTGTAATGTTTGCAATCTTTAAGTACCTTGGTTAAGTAAAACATGTATTTTCTCACCTAAGTGAATTACTGTTATTCTTAGAGAAAATAAAATCACCATAACTTTAAAAAAAACGGTATTTGTTTTCATAATGCTAAGATTCCCATTATTTGTAATTAATTTGTATTTTTTTTTCTATCAAAGTGTACTTATATTAAACTCGGTCCAAGCATTTATTTTCTCTGACAATTGCAATCACTGTGTTAGTGTTAACTTGTATTTTGTTAAAAAAATCACACAAAAATTTACATTTTAATCAAAGCACATTTTAAGAAGTTGAATAAAACTTTTTCTTATAATATTTCACTGAAGTAAATCGGGTACCTACTAAAAGTATCTCGTTCAAAAACCTAGCAAAAGTGATCAGAATACATGCTTTTTATTCAGTTTTTTACAATGTTATTGCAGCTGTCAGAGCAAATAAACCCTTCAACCGAAAATCAATGTATTGGCAGGCTTGTAAACATGGACGTGCTGCCAAGAGATTCCAGATTATAATACTTTATGGCGCGTTTTCATCGCCCTTCTTATTCTTATTTTTATTCGAGATGGAGGCGATAAGACCTACACTGACGTCCCGCTTGGCGTGTATTGTGCATTTCCCCCTACCAGCACCTACCCGAGCCAACACAACTCCTTGAAATATCGAAGTGATGCTCTGGGGCGCAGGCACAGTTGCTCCAGTGGCGTGGAAGGTAGTGGTTCATCGCCCTTGAAAACTATGATGCTGCATTATAGCGCGGTGTGAAAAGACCTTAGCTGTATTTATAGCGTCTTGTTTACTTACACAATACGATTTTACGGTCGAAGTAGTTACCTGCGAGGATTTACAGCGACGTCGCAGGTTGTTAGTGAACTTTAGGGACTGAATGAAACTTGTAAATCCTGCTGTTTGTAGGTACCTACATGTTCTAGCCGGCAGAGTTTGGAACTAACCCAGGCTGAGGTAAAGTTATGACGGCTCTGTAGACAAAATAATCTTAAATGGAGGATACCTATGCAATATGAGGTTTATAATACAGGGTTACGCATATAGACTATACTAAGCCGAAAGGAGGTCATTTTACTCATTAATAAGAACAACTTAGTAATAGGGTCCCGTTTTTACCCTTTGGGTTTACGGAACCCTAAAAACCGATCGACTAGCAACTCTATAACCACGTGGCCTATTCGCAATTAGATTTTAGTGTCGAAAGAAATAATTCTTATTATTCACGACGGAGTTTTTGCGGCGTGTCCAAAGTTCCTCGGAAATTTATCTCAGGGTTGTACTATTATTCAATCTGTGGCCCAGGTACCGTGTGGAATTCTCAGGAGAATAAATTTTAAGCGTTGAAAGAATTAGCTGTTTATCATTTTTATAAATTTGAATGCGCGGCGAGTTTTTGGAAATGTTTCTGATTTAAAACTCTCCGAAGATTTCTGAATAAAATATTTTGGATAAGACTGACTCGTTATTTTTGTTATTGTATAGCGTTGAGTCTCAGCTGCAGTATTATTTTAAGGTGGTTCGTTGCACAAATGGCGGGAAATTCAAATTTCAAACATTTTTCTTGTCTTTGTAGCTAGGCCGGGTAATTATTGTAAACAACCATGATGTTTGCGCAGATTGATTATTATACTTTACAAAATCATGTAAAGCTATTTATCTCTAATGCCCATTATTACTTACATTTGTGAATAAACAAATTTTTGCTGTTTCAAACGGTTTATTCACAAATGTAAGTAATATGGTGCGTTACTGTTAAATAATTGTACATTATAATGTAAAGAACAGCCAACATTTTGCGCAAACACTGTGTTATTTAAAAATAATTACTTGGCCTGGCTACTAGGACCAAAAAACTGTTTAAAATTTAAATTTCCCGCCATAGGTGAATCGAACCACCTTAAATCCCTATTTCCCTTGGTCACGCCATAACTTGAGAACGACTTTACCGATTTCATTCATATTTATATTATAAGTTTTCTAATAATTTCAGAAGGTTCTTACGGAGAGAAAAATTAAGAAAATTGTATAGCAAATTTGAAAATATCAGAAAACTTAACGACGATTGCATTTGACAGTTTTAGAACTGACAGGACAACGTCTATCGGGTCAGCTAGTGTACAATAATTTTAGATTATTGTTTATTAAGTGTCAGTGAATTTCTCGAGTGTAGGAAAGTGATATAACAAGGTGAAAAATGTATTTTGGTGATTCTATTCCAAAACTTAACAGAAGCCTCTAGTTAAGTCTCCACGACTTTACTAGGGCATGACTTGGACTTGACCGTGACAAGCTTTGCTTGACTATGACTTGTTTGACGATATATAGTAAAATTTGAAAAAAAACTCAATACTTGACAATGGCAAGACATGCGACGTCAAAATAAATAAAAAAGCGATGATGGTACAAGAAATTGATGCTAATGGCAGTGACGCCAGTATAATTTGAAAGCCTTCAAGTAGTGTGATAGTGTTTCATATTTAATTTTAAAAGACTCCACGACTTTACTAGGGCATGACTTGACCGCTACCTATTTTGCTTGACTCTGACTGTGACTATGACCTTGTTTGACGATCTAAACATATATATAATAATAATAATAATAAATATTCGGGACATTTTTGCACACACGGTCATCTGACCCCAAACTAAGCAAAGCTTGTAATATGGCTGCCAGAAACTGATATACTTACATATATATTTTTAAATACATACTTAAATAGATATTAACACCCAGACATAGAACAAACACAAATGTTCATCACACAAATGTTTGTCCTAGATGGGAATCGAACCCACGCCCCCAAGCACAGAAGATAGGTTCACTACCAACTGAGCCACCGGGGCAGTCAATAGGCGATGTCATATAATAGGCGATGTGTATATGTATGTATTATATGTATGAACTCCTAAAAAGCTGGACCGATTTTCACGGGACTTTCACTGACAGATAGCTTATTAGCTTATAAGGAGTAATCCCCGCGGGTGAAACCGCGGGGCGGAGCTAGTACCTATCTAATAAAGCTTGAAAATATTTCTATATTTGACTGTGGCAAATGTATAAGATGTGTGATGTCAAAATCATCTTAAGAAGAAATAAAACAAATGCCTTTTATTCACCAACTAATAAATCTCTAATAAAAAATTATAAGATACCTATATTCCTCAGTAAAAGGTTAAAAATAAAACTTTCATGGAACGAGAAAAGCGTTTTTCACATTCTCTCTGCAACTTGTACTTGTAGATATTTCGTAGAATGCATTATAATGCTTTGTTTCACTGAACTAACACTTGGTAAACTTATTGCGAAGCGCCTTGAGAAAATGTTAAGAATTCTTTAAATAAAAACCTCTGAAGGATCAGTAATTTTTTAACATTCGCGATTTGAACACATGTTTTAAATGTTTATCAGGACTTATCACGTATTATTTTATTTAGGTAAAAATATGTACCTTTTGCTCGACGTTTTGACCATCTTACAATGGCCGTGGGCACGAGCTGACTGAAGGATAATTTTTTTTTTTTATATTGACTTGTAATGTTGGCCTTTTGGCCTCTACAGATGGACCGGACTAGTTAGCGAACGCAGGGTGCGTTCGGCATAACTTGATGGTTTAAGTTTTTGGGCGACTACCACAAGGGCACCTCGAAGGTACGAAACTCGGCTTGGGCCGTCGCCGGGAGTCGGAATCAGACTTGCCCAGGCACCCCAGAAGGGGTGTGCCCTGGAGCCCTAGCGGTTTGTTGAACTGAATGATGCTGAAGGATCATTCAAACCAACGCCGTTATATACTTTTTTTTGGAAGTGAAACTGACTGGAAGTGGATGCGACTTCCAACACGGTTGCGTCAAACGTTTAACGCTACCATGGAATAGAAAGAGACAGAGTGAGAGTTTAACTTCTTAAGCGCGGAGGGACTCCACGCACTATCTTTTTTATTAGGCTACACTTCTTTAGTATCAATTCAAGAGTTCCGTTACTCGGACTAGACAAGAATATATTAGAAGAAGATGACATTAGGAATCTTTAAAAAAATATTTATTGAATAACCTAGCTGACCTGACATACGATTGTCCTGTCTTAGAACTGTCAAACGGGCAAAGTTAAAATCATCGTTAAGTTTTCTGAATTTTACCAATTTTCTAAATTTTTCTTTCCGTAATAACTTCTAGAAAGTACATCATAAGAACGGACATGGGTTACTTTTTATTTTGGAAAAGATGTGGAGTACATCATAAGAGTGGACATGAAGTACTTTTTAACTCTGAAAATATCTTAATAACCTGGCAAATGTGGGTTAACCCGCGGAATACATCTCGTCATTAATAATATGGAAAAGCAGAGGAACTGTTTTTAATCAACTCATCTTTTTGTCCATGTCAAACAATCTGCAACAGACTGTGTTGAAAGTTGAAAAAAAAACCCTGCCGTACATTTGCCACGTTGGAGTTGGCATCAGCATTTGTTATGCAAACCCTTTTTAACCTACTTTGAAACATAGGGTAATTTTTCATTCCTGTACTCACCTTTTTATACTTTTGTAAATAAGTTCGTATACGATGAGCGAATGGTCAACCCATATATTAAGGTCAACCATCGCTCCAATTTTCGAACGACCCCCAACATGGCTTAGTCATTACTACGGGACCTACACCTCCAAGTGCCATCCGAAACATAGCATCTCTAAGTTGTAAATGGCATTAGCCGTGCGTCACAAGCACTTCAGAAAATTGTGCAAATCAAAGAATTTGTACAAAAAAGAAAATAAACATATATTTTAAAAAACCATTTGCTTTTTCAAGAAAAATAAGAACCAGACGCTGTAGCTGATTAGAAATCGTTTAGCGCCCCGTTTCTAGAGTGTCAACTACCTTTGAGACTTTACGTCCCTACGGCGTAGAAAGGCCTACGGCGTAGCAGTTATTTTATATTTTCACCATCATCAGCAGCCAGAAGACGTCCACTGCTGAGCATAGGCCTCCCCTTTAACCTCCACACTGAACGACAGCCTGCCTTTTGCATACACTGGATGCCGGCGATTCTAAAATGTTATATTTTACAATTTATTTATTTCGTTAATACTCACCTGCACTGATATAGTGTTGTTAAATATAATACTAATATACCTCATAAATATTTCTTGCTTGAATGTTTCTAAGTTTGTTTAAATTATTTATTTAATGTTCATTTATTTACCTTCTATGTATTTGTTCCTTTCGTTCAACACGTTTTCTGTACCTTTCTGTTGTTGTGTTTGGGTATTTGTTTTTTGTGCGGTGATATCTGAGGGTGACGTCACAGCTGGTTTCAACGGGGCCTTCAGTTGAAGTGATGAAAAAATGTTGCGCGACCGCATCTGTATCTGGGCGCGTTAAGGTCCACGTTCGTGTGATTTTCCGAACAGCGCGGTTTTAACGTTGGTTTGATACCGCGTAAGCAGTTGGCCGTAAGGCCCCAGGGCTGGTTGTTCGCAACAGCACTATACTGAGTAGCAGTTGGTTTGTGGGAAAAAACAAAGTGTATACATACATGTATGATGTACTTTTTATTATCAAGTTGTAAGATTTATTTCCACAAAAAAAAAAATGGTCTATTATCTGTTTAAGAATTCTGATTATTTAAATTGAGAAGACTTTTGGGGATGAGACTTGAATGGGACAAAAATGTAGTTGACAGACATAATACGATACTTTTAATATACTTGGAAAAAATGTAGCAAAACGCGATAAATACCGCTGACACAGCTAGTGCGGTAGATATGGAATTTAATAGCCACCGGAACACTTGTTACGCTTGTTTTGTCAATAAAACTTGGCTGGATGGTTAAAACTTATGCGATCGTCTCGATCTATTCAAGTTGAAAATATTTGCGCTGCAAATGGCTCGTTTGTCGCAGTGGAAGTTTACCCTAAACACTGAATCCTGAGTTATGTGAAGAATATGTGTGTTTGAGATAGGAAGCATTCATTATTCTTTAGGCTATGGTTTGCCAATTTAGTGCGTGTTTGCCAGTTCTAGACACGATAAATGGTTTTAAAAGTCGTTAGAGTTCATTGTCATTGCTGAAAAGAAACTTAACGGAGTTTCAATATTTATGGTTTTCCAAATTATGTCTTTATACCATTTCCCATCTAAAAAGCTTATTTTAATCACTAAAAACAGTGAATAAAAAGCATTCAACCTCCTTAAATCTTTCTTTTTCTCGTAGTCACGGTATAAAGTATAGTATGCAACTATTGAATAATATGGATTTATATCGAGGGCTATGAATCACTCGCAACGCTCAGGATTCTATCACTTGAATCATCATGAATCACTCCCTACGGTCATGATTCAGTCGTTAGAATCCTTCATTTGCTCTTGATTCATCTACGGCCCTCACTTTAAATCCGTCCTTTATTCACTAATTGCATAATATACTATTATTAGCTACTTTACATTTTTTGTAAGTTAACAATGTCATCACTATCTTTACACATATTAATTAGCACTTGAAATTTAATTTTTATTAAGTTTTTTTTTTTTTTTACTTTTTTTTTCCTGGGCAAGCGCCTTTATTAACTAAACAAAATACAAGCTAAAACTAAAACTACAAATACAGTTAGACTGCCCATAGACCGTTGAAGGTCTAAAGACAATCCAAATGCTCAAGCCCACTACCAGTTGGCAGCGCACCCAGCATGCTGGCGGCATTACCACGTTGAATGGCAATGCTTATGCGTTGAGCCAGAAACACGTCAGCATTTTGGTCACGCGTCGCATTAACCAGGTGCTCTAAAAGATTTTTGAAATAGAGGTGAGCTCCCGGTCCCCAACGGCCCAATGTCTTGACCCCAAACGCCTCAAATATGTAACCACTGCCGAGGTTAGCATATTTGCGTCGTTTGTGCTGCTCTGCCGAATTGGCAGCCGCGCCAGCCCTACCCTGTGTCTCAGGAAGATGTGACGGCGCCAAAGTATCGACACAAGTTGCGTCCCATACAAGGAGCCACCCCAACCACCAGGGCACAAGTGTCATACCGTCAGGCCTCCTTCCATCGTCGCGCGCAAGACCACTCGGTTCGGCACAGCTGCGACATTTAATTGCGAAATGTAATTATTTTGAACTATTTACTAATTTACTTTTATTTACTGACTTATTCACACAAATAAACAATAAAAATGTTTACCTGTTTATAAAATTCCAGTGTGGTGTGGTTCGTAAATCAACTCCAAGGCTTCTTAAGCCAATCTAAAGGCTTGACTGATTTTCATTAAAAAAAAAATACTTATGGGGTTGACCTTAACACGGTAAATATCCCGGTAAATAATCATATAACTTTCTTATGGGGTCGGTTGTCGAGATTCAGATTTTTTTGATAGCGAAGTCTGTGTCTTATATCAGGTGCATGTGTCAAAGGTCTGTGTATGACCTCTGCCGTCCGGGTCTTCTAGCATTATTGGGCATGCAATAATTTGTGTGTAAGTTAGTAAGTAGGTATGTATGTTTGTCTCCACTAAACTCTGTAATACCTTAACGAATTTGTATGAAATAATTTTACTATCATACTATTTTAATAAAAATTTATTAATTTTTAGAATTTTTTTAAATATTATTATTGGAGCTATTGGAGGATTAAATCAAACATCGGTGGAGGTAAAAAGCAGTGGTAGCCCATTTGGGAGACCGCTAGACTTGAAAGCGTGAGGTCTCTGGTTCAAACCCCGGGCCCATACCAATGAGCTCTTTGGAGCGTATTTACGCATTTTTTTCGTACCACTGGCTTTTCGGTGAAGGAAAACATCGTCAGGAAACCTGCATACGTACGGAGAAGAAATTCAATGGCGAATGTGAATCCACCAATCCGCACTGGGCCAGCGTGGTGGATATGGCCAAACACCCTTTCGGGGGTAGTCTAAAAGTCCAGAAGTGGACTATTAAAAGGTGATTATGATGATAATGATGATGGGGTGGAGGTATTCTTTACTGGATTAAAATGCTATCTCTATATCTTGGAAAACATATTTTAGATACAAAAATATTTATTTCCATGAACGTTTCTTGAGTGTTATTTGAACAAAACTTGATTATTTTCGGCAATTTATCATTGTGAGGATCTTTCACACGGCGAATTCTAAACCTCACTCCTCAGGGAAATTCCGAGAGTGTACCTCCGTGTAACGTGACTACGCATTCAAATATCCTGAAATTATTATTATTATTCTATTTTCTAACAACGTTTTGAATTTCTGTTTTATTTTAGTGTTGTTTGGTTATACTGAAGTGGTGTTTTTTGAGTTAAAGGTAATAGCTCACCAAAGTTTAGTAATTTATAGATATTAGGACCAGTGTAGGTCATCATCATCATTTCAGCCGTAGGACATCCACATAGATCTCCAAAAGTGCCGGTTGGAGGCGGCCTGCATCCAGCGTTTTCCTGCGGTCTCTTTTAAGTCGTCTGTCCATCTTGTAGGCGGACATCCTACGCTGCGCTTACTGGTCAGTGGTCTTCATTCAAAAACCTTTCGGCCCCATCAGCCATCTGTTCTGCGTGATATGTACCTTGCCCACTGCCACTTCAACTTGCTAATCCAGTTTATATTAATTATAATTTATAGATATCAGGACTCGTGTAGGTATGTATAAAATATTAGAACCACCTGAAGATGGGCAGCAGCATCCTCCTACTGCACGGTGAACGCTCTGAAATCCCTAAGCAGTCTGCCAAGCGTCCCCAAGTTCTAAGGGGGAAGCTTATGTTCAGCAGTAGACGTCTTCTGACTGATGATGATGCACTTCTTCTTTAGAATCATTGTTTTGTGATATGTGCTAATTCCTCCCAATTGTTAAGTTTCTAATCTTAGTGTTCGTGATGGCAGTATTGCAATAAAAGTTTTAAAAAAAACGAATAAACTAACTTTTAATCTACCGTTAATGAACATAATGTAAAATATATTAAACATTAAAAAAATTCATCATCGTCAACTATTTTTTATTTATTTCATCATCATCATCATCAGCCAGAAGACGTCCACTGCTGAACATAGGCCTCCCCCTTTAACCTCCACACTGAACGACAGCCTGCCTTTTGCATCCACTGGATGCCAGCGACTCTCACTATGTCGTCGGTCCATCTAGTGGGAGGCCTACCTACGCTGCGTTGATTTATTTACATCTATACTAATATTATAAACAGGAAAGATTTGATTGTTTGTTTGCATTGAATAGGCTCCGAAACTACTGAACCAATTTGAAAAATTCTTTCACTGACGGGAAGCTACACTATCCCCGGGTGACATAGGCTATAATCTATACCCGTGCGAAGGTGGGGCGGACCGCTAGTTTAATATAAAAAAATATGACGTCCATACTTAATAATGCTTATGTAAATCTATGAGTCGAATAATAAATTAATGTTGGAAATTTATTTTGATAACACTTACATAATATAATACCCACAAGATGGCCAGACGATCTAAATCCCATTGGTCACAGATCCACACAGGGCGACGAAACGACGCCCGGTCGGACAGTACCGGGCGGGCGCTCACCTCTCAATTTCCCTGGGGGCGGAAACCCACAGATCCCAGCCTCGGCAAGAAGGTATACACTCTGATGCCGATCTCTCTACTTCTCCCATTGAGTAGAGGCAGATAAACCCAGTGACTGACTTAAAAGAGATCGCAAGGAAACGCTGGATGCAAGTCGCTTTCAACCGACCCTTTTGGAGATCAATGGGGAGGCCTATGTCCAGCAGTGGACGTCCTATAGCTGAAATGATGATGATGACATAATATAAATTGTAGGCAGGCTTAAAAGTAACGAAATCTGAAATATTGACCATCCATCTTCACAATAAAATCACAAAACGCTCATAAAGTTGGGGTAATACGGTAATACATTTAATAAAACCTCAAAGCCCAAGGGCCGAATTTCGTCAATGTCAAGCGGTTGTATATTTAGCGCGGGATAAACGGTGCCCTTCGGAGCCTTCAATTAAGGGTGTCGGCGAGTTCGTGCTCGACTTACTTCTTCGGCCAATTGAGCTTTGCCGTAAACACGTTGCGGTCTTACGACACCGAGGAAAAATCGTCACAAAGAATTAGGTTGTATTAAATTAAAAAAAAAACTGAGAAAAACACTGTGACGTAAAAGTTTTTGTAAGTAACAAAATCTGAAATGACAAACTGTACCGATAGCGCCGCAGTTTGTTCAATGTATTGTGGAATTCATCAGGAAATACATAAATACAGGAAATTTCGGAGAGTGTTCAACGACTCTTCACGATCTAATTCCCGGATCCTGCCCATTTTTGTATCGGACTGCTAGAGTTGGCACGAAAAATTGACACCATTTATGGTCGATATTCCAAAAACCTATTCGTAACCCGTGATACTTCGAAAATCAACCCTGGGACCTGTCTCTCTGTAGTATTTTCTTTTCGGTGCTCGCGTTCCAATATTTAGTGGTGTAGGGTAAGTACACGTGTTTTATGGGATAACATTTTTTATTCGATACGGCTTTATTAGTGACTTTGGTGTATCGTATCCTAATGATTAGAATTTGATTTAGTTTTTGATAGGCAATAAAATGACAGTGGAGCATAAAAATATTATAATGTTTAATGGAATATTAGGAAGTGAAAATGACTACTGGAGAAATTAATTAAGAGCTATTAATTTTGTATGAATTTTATTGCTTTACTGGTAACTACAGCCAGTTGCTGCAACAGTTCCACTTGTAATTAATTTTGGAGAATTTGGTTTCCTCATTATTATTTAAATTTTATTGTTTATCGTAAACTTTTTACTGACGAAAAATGGAGGAGGTTCGTAAGTAGATGCTTACATACAAAGTTACTGCTTATATAATCAGTTAGCATCCTCCTAGGAAAAAACACACAACTTTTGTTCTACGACATCAAAATTCGCGGAAAAAATCAGCTGTAGGAACAGTACGGCTGTTTTTTTTTCGGGAATTACTGAAACTCGTAGAACAAAAGTTGTTTGTTTTAAAGTGGTCACCCTTAATAAGATGATGCTTACTGCCCTGTATAATATTTTTATGTATGACCACGATTTATTTTAAAATCTTGTTTTCGGTATTGTTCGAATGATCGAATTGCCCTACCATAAACTCTTAACTTCACTTTTAAATTTATTTGTACTTTATCCTAAATACTTACATGACTTTGTGCGTACCTACCTACAGAAAAACAACGTCTTTTTAACTATAGTCAAATCGATACAACACATCTACCACAAATACCTGTATACGAATTTACGTTTTATTTAGTTGTAAATCCTAAAACTACATAAAAGCTATTCATTTATCATTATCATTCCATCATATTCCCATTGCTGGGACACAGCTTCTCTCAGAGAAAGAGAGGATGGTCCCTTATCCACCATGCTGGCCCAGTGTGCATGTTGGTGATTGTCATGTTTGTATTTGATTGAACTTTTCAGATTCTTAGACATACTGGTTTCCTCGCTTAAAATTAATCCCACTAATATAATAAATGCGAAAGTTTGAGTATAAGTATGTAAGTTTATCCACAACTCAACTCCATAACAGCTGAACAAATTTGGATTAAATTTAGAATGAAAAAAGCTGATTCTCTGGATTAACACATACATTTATCCCGAAAAAAAAAATACGTTACCTATCAGGTATTGAACTGCTGGGCGCCATTAGTATTAATATAAATAAATATGTTTTAGGGACCTATCGTTCATTAAAACGGTTTATGTTTATTGAAACTTCGAGCGAGAAATATTTCACCTTAAGTTAGTGTCGATTGGCAATTAAATACGAGTTCAAATTGCAAAGGTTTAAAAGTATTATCACAAAG
The DNA here is from genome assembly GCA_932305915.1 of Agriopis marginaria. Classification (NCBI taxonomy): domain Eukaryota; kingdom Metazoa; phylum Arthropoda; class Insecta; order Lepidoptera; family Geometridae; genus Agriopis; species Agriopis marginaria. Next base: position 4,602,353 of record OW029919.1, read on the forward strand.
ACGCGCAAATAAGTATGCGATTGAAATCGTTCTTGTTTTTGTTGTTTCATTCTCGGAAAATAAACATTTTCCCAGCTTTCCTGTCAGCCACACGCGCACATCACACCTACTTGTCAGGAACAAGCGTTGGGAAACTATTGATAGCTACCTCGCATTATTACCAGGCATGGCGCACTCCGGAGTTTAGGTATGTTCAGCCGGTGTCCCTTCCCAAGAGGGTCATAGCAGGGAAATCAGTGGCCGCTCGGCTCGCGCCCGGCCTGCACGCTACGCTAGCCACGTCGCGCGTAATTAAGCATCTTTTCTATCAGGGACCATGACCAATTATTTTCAACAGAATCTGCAAATTAGAGCTCCCAAATGAGGTCTCCAGGTCTCCATGTTTCATGTAGTTTTTACCTAAATATGCATCGAGATGATGATTTTGTAATATGCCTCTTAAACTTATACTTTTGCATGATTGTTATTGGACCAAATTCAGAATAAACGTTAGTTTTTTTGTGCAGATTAAATGTCATTCCAATTAAAGAAGAATATAAGTAATAGTTAGGTACTACATACGCTACATAGCTGGTAAGTAAATACTAATAAGTATTCTGTGTAACACCCATCTCGAAGAGGGAGGCATGTGTTCAGCAGTGGACGTTTACTGGCTGATGATGATGATGATTCTATGTAAATATCAAGAAGAAAACTCTTATGTTACACGTGCCGCGTCAGGAGAGATAGAGCTACGTGATAGAAAGAGGGCGGCCTTCTAGGTGAATATAGCGAGCGGTATCCAGCGCTGTACAAGTTGAATTGCTACTTTATTGCCTCGTAGATAGAGTTCTTATTTATTTAAATTTCTTCGCGGAGGGAACCTTATGTATCTATTATGTCTTCTGTGGTATTACTTCGCTCACACTTGAAATAAAAGTTCCAAAAGTGTCTGAGCGACGACAACACCGCCACTTACCATCAAGCGAGATGGATGCCGAACGTAGATCTATTTCCAATAAAAAAGCTATTGTTACAAAAAGTTAACGCTCGTTATTGTTAGGTCTATTCAAGAAGAATAACTTTACAAACAAAAATCCAAGAAAGACTATCAACCGCAGGTTTAAATGCAGACCATTTGCCCCTCTTTATTATTCATGAATATTAGGGCCTTTAAACGATGCCCCTCCTAAACTTTGTTCTTGATTTCCGTAAAAGTTATCAAACATTTTGAATTAATAAGAGCAATTTTTAAAACAGATCCTGAGAAGGATCTTACATGAGGAAAGTTTGGAACTTGATCGTCTTTTTTATTCAAATTTTACCCATATTTATCTGGAAGTATCTTAAATGTTTTAGAGACGGAACTGGTCGTGAATTTCGCATGTTGAAAGCGACAGCAAGTAGATATCATCATCATCATTATCGGCCTTTTATGTTCCCACTGCCTTCTCACACTCACACAGGCCTTGTCTCAGAGAAAGAGAGAGAGAGATAGAGAGAGAGAGAGAGAGGATAGGCTCTAATCCACCATGCTGGCCCAGTGCATGTTGGAAATGTCATATGTCCTTAAACTTTTGAGGTTCTTGGACATACTGGTTTCCTCAAGATGTTTTCCTTCACCGTTTTCAAGCGATGGCATCGAAATTGCACATAATTTATTTCGGTACTAAACAAGTCATAGGTGCAAGGCCGAGGGTCGAACCGGGTGCCGTCAGATTGTGAAATGCACTTGCTTCCGCTCAGCCACCATTGCTCTACCTAGTACCTTTGCCTATATGCACGCTCTACCCTAGGTCTACCAGGTAGTGGGTACTAATTCTCAACTTTTTGTTAGTCATCTTTCCTTAATATAAGAATAATATACTAGTGATTGATACAAGAAAGATTTATACTTTCAAAAATGTTAAACGTGCATTTAATTTTTAAAATATATAGGTGTTAGAAATGAGAATTTTATTTCATTTGGATGTTAGCAAAAATCACAAGAATTCTATGAAATACGTCTATAATATTGACTTTACTTATGCCTTGCTCAAAGCCCGGTGCTTCTCAAATCAGGCGAAGCTAGGTCGTGCTGCCTTTGCTTGCAATGAGCAGGTTACCGTTCTGTAGATTAGTATCAACTCTCTTACCCATTTCTATTTAATATAAATAGACTTTATGGTGCTAGAATATTTTTTATTTAGGACCAAATTTTATTTTAATTTATATGTCAAAATGCGATACAACTTTTTATTCGTTTCGCTCTTAGCAGAGCAATCGTGATTGCCTCGAAGAAATAAAAGAAGTATGCATCTCATAATGTCACACTCTTAACAAGTCATAATTTCTAAGAAGTAAGAAATGTATTATGACGTCTTAATATCACGCAAAATTCTAGCCAAAGTTTATGTTTTGTCGAGAAATTACGGTAGATAACTTTAATTGATTGCATAGTAAAATATTACAATTTTATAACATAGTAGTAGGATGCTATGAAAAAACTCCAGACCCCAATTGGGCCTATTTTTGTTTCTGTAAACAAGCAAATAACCCGGAAATCTGTTTACGTGGACAAAGTTAGAGAAAACAAAAGACTAGCCGAACTTCGAGAAAGAAACAACAAAAGTCAAACAATAAAAAGGTGTGACCACGGGTCCGACGTCAATTGAATCTATTTTCTTTAATTGAACTGTTTTAAACTATCACGGTTGTTTACTAAAGTTATATAATTATTTACGGGATATTATTTTACCGTGGTATGAGCTCAACCATTAACCAATGTCTTATTTTTAAATCTTTTGTCACAAATAAACTTTTTTGCTTCTTCTATGTGCGTAAATAATAAAAGTCTGTTAAAAAGGACTAAAATGTTTGAAAGGACGGGACAATATTGGATGGCTTAAAGCTAATTTAAATCAAATCCTTTGCGAATGAAATTCGTTTCCTTTCCGTAGTCTTTCGGATACAGGTGTGTGCCGTTTAATTATGAATTTTACAAGAATTAAGAAATAAACGTTAAAATGAGAGGATTTAGAGAAGTTAAACGAAAAGCAGTCAGCCGAGCGGACTCTTGACATGGCAAAGGCATTCATTAAGGATGTCATATTGACTTTAATTTTTGACGTATTACACGCCCGGTAAATGCATTTTTTGAGTTTTTCGCGTTTTTAAAAATAACAAGTAAATTTTACACGTCGTTGTAATGGGAAATATTATTTCAGTAAATTTTATCAAAATGGACTAGACGTAACAAACAGAGGCGAAGGGACCAGACATACACCCCCTTATTAATAAACGTGGAGAAGTCTTGGAATAGTTACGCCGTGTTTTGTCTTTTTCTCTCTTTCAAATTTTGAACTCGATCGAAAAAGACAAAAGGCGGTGTAACTATTCCGAGGCTACTCTACGTTTATTAATTGGGGAACAGTGTTTTTAGTATGTCAGTTTATTATTACATAATAGTTTTCGTATGCAAGAAGTTGAATAACTATAATAAGAACCGATAAGAGCGCTAAAAATAAATAAATAAATAATAAATAATTTGTATGCGAATGCGAGTAGGTACTCTGCAGGTTTTTAAATATTATAATTCTAAAGATAAGGTCTTAGAACGAATATGTATATAACCCATAAAAGTGAATGTCTTGCCTGACTGACAGATCAACGCTCAACCCAAACCACTGATGTTAGCAATGACAAAAGTTTTATTTTTATGATGTAACCACACTAGCAAATATATTTTTTATCAACTCAAAGGGGTGAATATTATAATGGTTACGTTTATAGAAAGAGATTTTAATTTAATGCTACCTCAACGAAACTTTGTAAATGAAATAAAATGAAACAAACACCCCTTTCACAATTTTTTAAAATTCTTATGAAACTCAAACACTATAAGACCTGGGGCCTTACGGACAACAGGTAATTGCGGCACCTAATCCGCTCAGTTGGAAAATCACACGAACGTGAACCTTATCGCGCCCAGATACGGTTTGCGGTCGCGTGGTTTTCCAACTGAGCGGATTAGGTGCCGCAATTAGCTGTTGTCCGTAAGGCCCCAGGGCTGAAGTCTATGAAAATGGTAAAAATGTTTTTTTTTTGACGTTATGTGAAAAAAGTGTTTACACAAAAGTTGTAGGTCTTATTATTACCTACAACTTTGCCATTGAACTTTTTTTTCCATATAACTTGTAGTTTTGCCGGAAATCGAGATAAGCCGTTTTTTACCCATTAAAACTCACCCCCTACCCATTCGTGACCTCCGATCGCCCGTAAATTATTTTTCCTTTAATTTTTGTTATATTTTTTCCTTTTCTAATGGGTTTCATCCTACTATTTTTTTTTTTTTGGTTTCATAAATCATTTACCCTGATCTATATTTGATAAACTATTAAACATAATTATAGTAAAATAAAATAAAATAAATATTCGGGACATTTTTTCACACACGGTCACCTGACCCCAAAATAAGCAGAGCTTGTAATATGGCTGCCAGAGACTGATATACATGCATATATAAAGAAGTCTAGAAGGAGTTGTGGAAAAACGTAGAATATTTCGCCTAGGCAACAAACTCATACATAAAACACTGTTTTAAACTATCACGGTTGTTCACGAGAAGACTCAAGTCTTCCCGTGAACATGGTGCATGTAACTGCGCCGAAATATCGAGATCTCATTCCTCAAATACCACGGTAAATATCCCGTAATCTTATAACTTTAGTAAACTCATACATATTATTTACATATTAAAATACGTACCTATACAAACAGTATCGCAGATTAATCTTTCATTGTTCATGCTCATTGAACCGCGCAACACGTCATTACCGTCTTTCACGTTAATTTGTTTCGTGGTAAACATATCAATAATATCAGAAGTCGGTGGCGACTGGCGTACTCAGATCAGAGAAACAAGGGAGATACTCGCATGGTAAGGTGGCGTGGCGGGTGTAAACGTATCAGGTCTAAGTCTTGATGACTTCTGTTAAACTCATCTTGCAGACGACCTTATAGCCTTTTTTGTCATTATTCATTTCATTGGCAGCCCTTTCTTTTTACATTTTTTATGCCATAGGAAGCAAACAAGCTGACGGGCCACCTGATAGTGAGCGATCACCGTCACCTATGGTTACGTGCAGCACCAGGGGCATGGATACCTGCAACACCAGGGGCATCATATTTGTGCCCCTATCTATAGATACGTGGCCCGCCCTTTTGAAGAACCCCATGTTATAGGTAAGTACTCGGTAATGCAGGAGGAAGCTCATTCCACAAATTGCAGGTGAGAGGCAAACAATATTGCGTAAAACGCACCGTGTGCGATTTCCACCGATCTATGATAATTATGTGGATGAACTTTCAGGCGGTGGCAGCTGGTACGATGATAAAACTGCGATCCTGGCATCAGATTGACCAGGTCTTATGTTATGCGCTGCAAGTTTTTTAGCGTGTGTGAAATATGATTAAGTTAGCTGTACTTACAGTTTTTGCCGGTATAGTGAAATAGTGCGGGTGAAACGCGGAGACATTTAAACACGAACGAAAATTGTACTATAGCATATCTGCCTTGTTTGTCTGATTTGATGCTCAACAAAACACCTAGAGAAATTTGCCATCTGTTTAAATCTCAGAAGAACTAAATATGTAGGTTTTTTTTTTGTTTTTGTCGTTTTCTCAAAAACTGCTTAATCAACTTCGATAACATTTATATATGGGACCACTTTTGAAGTATGACCTACCATACAAATAAGAACCATCAAAATCAATTCATAATTGGCGGAGTAATCGCGTAACAAACATACAAATAAAACATACCTACACTTGTATTGATAACCTCCTCCTGAAATCGGTTAAAAAGATGATAGAATAGACATTTAGCTGTGAAACACTGTAAGTTTAACTACTCGTAAAACACAGATTATAGTCGAATAGAGTTACAAAATACAGTAGAATAAAGTCGTAACTATAGTTCCAGTTAAGGAGCTTACATCTTTTCTAGCTTTTCATTGTGTTTTGTTGGGGGTGTGGAAAGCCTTGATAGAAAATATTACTCTCTTATAACAGTTTAGAAGACTGTCCTCGATTTTCGTGATTGGGTTACAAGTTACGATTACAATTTGCAGTGCGGTGGAGAGTGACCCCTATTTTTCTAAACCTCTAACAACGAGATGTTATTTGTTTTATAAATTGAGGCATTTACAGGAATGATTTTGCGATGGACTTAGTTTTATTTCGAACATAAAACGGTCTAGTCTAGACCTTTTGATAAAATACAAGTGTTTTAGGAGAGAAATTGAACTGGGATTGTTCTTTCGTTATATGAAATGTTCTGATTACGCCGATGACGCAGCTGAATGGTAGGTATACATACATCGTTAGGCTGCGTTTTCAACCTTAGCGGTCAGGAGAGAAAGGCGGCAGGTGGCTTTATTCAATATCGACTTTTTTTCATGAGTAACTTTGCACTGTCAAACATATATTCCACTAACGCCTTAGTGGTAAGAAAAAATACTTTGACAGATGACTCATTAAAATGGAGGTTCACGCTATCGCCCCGAAAAAGGTTTACAAATACTGCGTCCAAATGTGCTGAAAATGTGGCCTTAGTGCTCAATAAATGGTTCAAATCTGAGTCAGACAGAAGGTTAAATTCAATTAGTTAAATTAGGTTTAATTATTATACAACACTGTTTTAAATTATCACGGTTGTTCACTAAAGTTATATGATTATTTACGGGATATATACCGTGGTAAGGTTGTGGAATGAGCTCCTGATATTTCGGCGCAGTTACATGCACCATGTTCACGGGAAGACTGAAGAATGCGGGTGGTTGGTCGAATAGTTAAAAAGTTAGGTGCAGACATAACGATCTTCCACTTATTCTGTCTTTTGCTACGGTTATCACTGGAACTCGAACTCAAACCTAAGTCCCGACAAAACACACTCACTGTATCACTGCAAATATCCCGGTAAACCCTCACCCTTCCCACGGTAAATATCCCGTGAATAATCATATAACTTTAATTATTATATTCGATTTTAATTATTTGTTTTATTGGATAGGACATATCCCGGTGGTCCCGTTTAAATTTGAAGAAAATGTTCTATCTCTAATGGTGGAAAATTAGGGGTTGAATTTCGTTTCACATATCACATCATCAGCCCGTAAACGTCCACTGCTGAACAAAGGCCTCCCTCGTAGAGAGGGGTGTTGCCATAATCCCCACGCTTGGCAGGCAGCTTGTGGATCGCAGTAAATTCACCGTGTACTAATAGGACGCTACTGCCCATCCGCCGGTGGTTCTGGTCGCAGTTTTAGGACATGCCCGGGTCCTTTTTCGTTTATTCAATTTCAAGTCGATTGTTAATTTTTTGTCAAAACGTAAAACGTTTTATTAAAAATATCGAATAACAACCACGTTGTTTTTTTGCGTTCTATGAAGAGCACCTGATGGATGGATGGTACGTTGGAGCACGCTTGCTTAGAAGGAACCGATTCACTCGTGATTTGAAGACGCCCAGATTTTAACCATCGGGGAACACCCATTTAGGCAGCGAATTCCACAGGCTAGCAGTTCGCATAATAAATGTGGAATCAAAGCGCTTCGTACGGGTTAATTTAAAGTACAATAAACACATTATCTTAAAGAAAGATTCTCTCTCTCTCTCTTCATTCTCTCTGTAAGTATGCGTGAGTAGAGTACAACTTGGTATGTCACTGCTCCTATCGGCTAGTATATTACGGTACTTAGCGGTATTTTTACTTCCCGGAATGAATTGGTAAGATGAAAGCATCGTTGATTGATTTAGAAGTGTATCGGCGTGGAGTGCTGTTCAGTATGCAGTCCACGCCAGGTGGCGTGCGATCATTTCAGGTCAGAGATGAACATTCGCTATTCCGGCATCCATCTCGCGGAGTTGGAATAACAGCCTATTTCACGAAATTGAGAAAAATATCGGTTCCACAAGCAATATTAGTAAAGTAAATTTTTTTTTCTTTATGAGAATGTGTTTAATGTAATTTAAATTTAGACCAAAGAAATGGCTTGTTGAGAAAACATTTTATAAGGTGGATGGCTTTCTACTTAAGGTAGAGTAGAATGCCTATTAATTAATTATTTACAATATTTTGCTAATGTAAAAATGACATTTTAAATTATTATTATTTATTGACTAATATTATTTGTTTATCCTAATTGTTTTATTTAATTTTGACAATATGTAATTTTTTTTTGTAATATTTGAATGTTTTTTTTCTTTCATGTTTTTTTTTTCATATCTGATCATTATGTTAAAGATAATAAGAATTTATATACTGTGACATGTAACTATAATAGTTATGAATAAATAAGTATGAGTATGAGTAAATAGGTACTAAACTAGAAAAACAAAATCTGTACGGAAAGTTGTTCATATCTCCGTCAAAATCTTGATTGGAAGTGCCACTTTTCAATAGAGGTTTATAAACATATATTGAAAGGTAATTTGAGTAAAAAACAATGCTAAAATTAAATGATGGAAAACGAAATATAGGAAGACAGCAAGTAAGATGGGAAGATCTAACTGTATCTGTAGTTTTAGTTTTAGCTTGTATTTTGTTTAGTTAATAAAGGCGCTAGCCCAGGAAAAAAAGTAAGATGGGAAGATGAAATTAAAAAAGTGGCTGGCACAAATTGGAAACAACTTACACAAAAGAGACATGAATAGAAGTCCCAGGAAGAGGCCGGAAGGCAAGCTGGAAAGAATACAGAGGAGCCGATGTCAATGACTAATTAATAATATTATAAAAATCTGACATCTAAAATATTTAAATAATAAAAATAATAAATAATGAATTTTACAGTAAAATAGATAATTGACATCATTGCAAGATGAGAAGCAAGAAAATTGACCAGCGAAAAGGCTATAAAATAAAAATTAAATGGTGCTTTTATAATATTGTACTTATATATAACTCGCCTGATGTTAAGCGATGATGCGGTCTACGATGGAGCACGCTTGACTAGAAGAATTCACTTTTGATTTGAAGACACCCAAATTGGTTGGTCCCATACTAAAAGTCGTTCAAAATGATGAGTACAATGACCTCCTTTCGGCTTTGTAAAGTCTATATGCGTAACCCTGTAAATACCTACACTATAGTTGCCCCAAGATCACAATTTCCGACGTGAAACTAACACTGTTATGATGGTAGTCGAAAACTAACGTCAGGTGTTTTCTGCTACGTGTTAGTATATATCTACATAGTTACTCCACCTGGTTTTATGCAGTAGGGACCGACCGAGGGAAGTGTAATGTATTGTTTGCCAAACTAACATCACGACTGTTCTCAAACTCAAACTCTGCACCTACTATTGGAATGCCTTTATAGTTTGTAGCAAGGACGTAGGATACTACGTTCATGGTTTGTAGCTTTGAATTTTTAGATGTGAATGTCATTTAGTAATCAATTTAAAAATAGACTTCTTAATTAGTAAATACGCTATTTCGTTTTCTTGTTTGCATTGATCATAGTTTGGATTTGCCTTAAACTCACGCTAGTAACGAAAAAAATCTGCCAAAAACTAAAGGGGACGAGGTAATCACGTATTGCACGCAGACAATTTCTTGTCTAAGTGGAATTCCTGGTCACTTGAAACTGTTTATACTATGATTAATGAATAAACAATTATTCTATTCTATTCTATTGCACACACACTGACATAAATATTTTTACTAGTTCTAAAAACGCACACTTCAATATCAGCGGCACACAACTGCAACTTTAAAATCCAAACAACTGAACAGATTTTGATGAAATTTTTATGGGACCAATCTAAAAATAGGTATATCCTTTCAAATAAATAAAAATAGAGCTGGTACTTACCTTAGCCAAAGAATAAATTTGGCCATCCAACGTGGTAATGTCACCAGCTTTTTGGGCACCTTACCCGAAGACAGCGACCTCAATGCAGTTTTTTATTTATAGTTTAATATTATTTAATTGAAATGTAAATTCATATAGTATTCGAGACTAATAATATTGTGTTTAAAAAATTATGTTAAATATATACTTCTATACTATAATATAATAATATTATAAAGACTAAACCCTTCGATAATTAAACTTTTGTTGTGGTCATATTAAAAAAAAAAAAAAAAAAATATATCCAAATCATTATATAAATGACGGAGTTCTGATGTAACAAAAAAAAGAAACTTAATGAGAACCGCCTCCTTTTTTGAAGTCGGTTAAAAACAACCTTGGCGACCTGTTTACGCAGAGTTTACCGAATCAAAAGCTCGAAGAATACCATAATAATACGCTTCGAGTTCCTAACAAAGGAAAAGTTAAGTCAAAAGAGTGGTTCGCAAATATCGGAGTAATTGGCGTACCCACATAAAAAAACGGACGAATAGAGAACTTCCCTCCCTCCTAAAGTCGGTTAAAAAAAAGTTATCCACCAGTGGTATGCCATTGGGAAAAAGTGGAATAAATCCAATTTCCTTTGGTTTATTTTATTACCGACCGGCCGTAGATCTACAAAAGATCTTCACTTCGATTACCATGATGGATAAAGCGATATATATTTTTTACGATATAAACGGGTTTGTACTTAAATATTGTTTATTGTCTATTTTTTTAACACTTTAATATTAGGTACTTAAATATATAGCTAACCAAACTTTTTTGACACGAAATTTTATTAATGTAAAGGAGAAATATTATGTTTTCACTTATCACGAAATTTATCACGAAGAATCAGGACGTACGAATAGACAAATAAACGGACGGACTATACGGCGGTACTACGGAACCCTAAATTTGAGCTGACCTTGGGCCAGAATACCAAGTGTAGCGATCTCGCTCGCGCATTTGATATTTTTGAACATAAATACATAAATTTTCTTTTTATTTTATTTTATTTAAGTTCAAATACTTGCTGTGCTCACAGCGAAGCCAACGCGCACAGCTAGCCAACATTATCGAAATATTAATTTCTATTAGGTACAAACAAATTATTCTAAGATAATACTACTAATAACTTAGTTCTTACTAATTTAGTAATAGGCTTGCGTTAGACCACCAACTCGCCCGATGCCAAGCGATGATGCGGTCTACGATGGAGCACGCTTGCCCAGAACTAACAGATTAAAAAAAACAACTTCAAAAAACCACAAAACATAAACATTCTAAGTCAATATGCCCACTACAAAGAACAAAAATAATGGAGCTGGTTTGAAAACTGCTGAGCCGAAATTAGTGAAACTTTTATATGACCTCTTCGAGGGTTTCTACCTTTTTTAACCCGAACAAGACGCTCTGACAAAACTTTTGAGATAATTTGCCATGTCAATTTAGTAGGTGCTTGATCAAATTATTCATTACTATTTGACCTGGTTTAAAAACTACTGAGCCCGTATAACATTTTTGTGAGACCAGTGCGCGGATTACTTTTTAATGGTAAAAAAAGAAACACGCAAATTAGAAAGAAAGAAAGAAAGAAAGAAAGAAAAAGTTTAATTAGTGTACAGATACAATACAGATACAGAACAAGCGTAAGACAGACAGTAAACAGAAGATAGCGTAATCGCTGTACATACATTTAAAAAAAAACAGGCCGAATTGAGAACCTTCCTCCCTTTTGAAGTCGGTTAAATATGACTTTCAACTTTTGAACAATGTGCTTCGCCAATTTTACGTTTTTAAAATTTCAAAATATTGAAAACAAATTCTTAATTTAATATTTTTTATCAACCAGAACAAATAGGAAAAACTGTATATCCCGATTTTTGTGGTCATAATTAAAATCGATAAATGACCATAGCACACTTTTCAAAAATAGACGTAAATTTTATATTCAAAAAATAAAAAAATTTGCTTCTGGGATAACGGTGCGTCGCATTCTTTTCTGTGATGTCTCTTAACAACCAGAAACTTATGTAACAAAAATTCCTTCTTTCTGATCACGCGTCCTGAATAATATTGATTGAATTAACTTGTTATACGGATCGTTCATTAGTAACCAAGTGTGAGGTAACAACAAGAACAAAGTTCGGCCATTAATTCTCGTTCATCATCCCCGTACTTCAGCTTTTATTTAGATGTGTTCTTTACCGCAATAATATTCATTGCTTTCAGACAGGCCAGAGGAACTTTTTTGAAGTAATAATTATGTACAATCATATATCATATCAATCCTAACTTAATTATTATATAAGCGAAAGTTACTCTGTCTCTCTGTCTGCCTGTTTATTCATTTTTCACGACTAAACCACTAGGCTGATCTTAACAAAATTTGACAGAATGATAGTGTACATCATAAGGATGGACATAAGGTATTTCCCCCCGCAGAAAATGAGGAAAAAAATGAAAATTGCGGGTAACAAACGCGGGTAGCGGGTAGTCTATACTATAATTTATACTTCTATACTAATATTATAAAGAGGAAAGATTTGTTTGCATTGAATAGGCTCCGAAACTACTGAACTGATTTGAAAAACTCTTTCACTGTTGGGAAGATACACTATCCCCGGGTAACATAGGCTTTATTATATTTTCAAAAAAAGGGATCCTTACTAAAACTCCAATAATGTAACCCAAGGTGTAAAAAAATAATATTTACAATTTTAACTTTGCGTGTTTGACAGTTATAAGACAGGAAACGTTTGTCAGGTCAGCTAGTCTAAAGGGAACAACGTCCTTGACCGTACATTTTCCGGTCTTCAAAATAAAAAGTCTATAATGTCTCTAACTGACCTGTGAACTATATCCATCCAAAAAAATCACGTCAATCCGTTGCTTTGTTGCTGCGTGAAAGAGAAATAAACATACAAAAAAATACACTTTTGTTTTTATAATATACTAGCGGTCCGCCCCAGCTTCGCACGGGTATAGATGTCACCCGGGGATAGTGTAGCTTCCCGTCAGTGAAAGAATTTTTCAAATCGGTTCAGTAGTTTCGGAGCCTATTAAATGCAAACAAACAAACAAACAATCAAATCTTTCCTCTTTATAATATTCTATAGATGTATAGATTAAAAAAAAAAAACAACTATGGTAGTGTTCACTTGTTATGGTCACCCATCCAAAAACTGAAATAATAATTGTCCATAAACATTGCTTTAAACATTGCTCAAAAATATTATTATAATAATCTTACATTGAGACTGACTGGTACGTGGTGGTGGACGGACTGGTAAGCGCAGCGTAGGACGTCCACCCACAAGATGGACAGACGACCTAAGAGAGATCGCAGGGAAACGCTGGATGCAGGCCGCTTCCAACCGGCCCTTTTGGAGATCGATGGGGGAGGCCTATGTCCAGCAGTGGACGTCCTATGGCTGAAATGATGATGATGATGATGATGACATTGAGACTTCGCTCTATCGCCTAATAAAAATAAAAATAATCTCGGACATTAAGAATGTTTTTCAGGTTGTGGTAGCCCCCCTGATCTATTGAGACCGAGTAGTATTGAGCTACATTAAGAGTGCTACTGTGCCAATGACCAAGTCAAACAAATTTTAACGGCTTCATGGTTTGTCTAAACATTTGTGTGTCGATGGTGAAAGATAAACATTATTCGCTTATATTACGAAGTACAGTCAGTGACATAAGTATCTGAATAGTACATATTTTCATATTTTGAACTCTTATTAACAGACCTTAGAATGGTAGGTATAGCCAGCAGCAATATACCTACATTATACAGCTGAAAGGTCTCAAGTCTAGCTAAAATGTTAAGGATTTTTGTCCCTGACCGTACTAAGGGTTCAGATTGAGAGTGCAGGCAATCACTAATTGGTCGAATGTGGGATTGGTACTAATCGAGTTCACAGAATTAAGGACACGTTGGAATCAGAACACGATCTAAGAAATATCTAACCAATTCCCTGCACGTAGCGTTCAATATTGTTTATCGTTTGTTCCACAGACGGGACACAAGTCGCGTAGTTCCCTTGGGTTTCGAGGAAACCTGTAAACCAATCCCTGGTTTTATTTACAAACGCAACGATGTTGTTACACGACGGTTGATGTTTTCTTTTGAGGTAAACTCAGCGGTAAATAAATAACGTTTCAAATGTAAGGACGGAAGTGAGAATAATTTTATTTGAAGTGTTGAAATCACTGGTGCGAATTTTTACATCATTTGGTTTGTTTTTAGTTAATTTATCATCAACGGTTATTTACTTTATTATTTAACTAGCGACCCTCCCGCCCAGCTTCGCACGGGTGTAATTTACTTACAAAGCCGGGGCGGGTCGCTAGTTATATATATAAACTTTCCTTGAAAATGTATCTAACTGATGGTGAAAACCGCATCAAAATCCGTTGCGTGGTTTAGGAGGAATTAGCGGCCATATAGACATACAGACAGACAGACGCGGAAAGCTACTTCAATTTATACTATGTAGAGAAGAGATAGAGAAGAAGATAGAGACAGAGATAGAGAAGATATAGAGAAGAGTAGATACTTTTTGCACACTTACAAATTATGTACAAATGGACGACTTAATGCTAAACATTTTCTACCAGTCATTCATCAGGTTGGAACAAATGGTATGTAGGCGTGCATCAAAGATACTTAAAGACAAAACTAAACTAATAGGGGTTTTCTCTTTCACACTATATAAATACCTACTTATTCTATGTTAGTTTTGTTATCTGATTAAGTATGTCATCTACGCGATGTCATCACAGTAGCTTAAAAGACACAGAAACACACTACACAGAAAAGAGAAGTATATTTTTTCTCTTCTGTGCTATGGTCCTACAGAAAAGAGTTTTTTTTTATCTTTTCTGTGTTATGGTCCGCTTGAGAGTCTTTTTCCTACTCTATATAAAAATGGGTGTATTTTATCGCATACTCGCCTGATGTAAGTGAAGATGCGGTCTAAGATGGAACACGCTTGCCTAAAAGAAACCGATTTACTCGCGATTTAAGGACACCCATATTGTAACTATCAGGGAACACCCATTCAGGCAGCGTTGAGCTAACTAGCAGTTCCATAGCGCTTCATACGGGGCTTCGTAATTTCAACCATAAATCGGTGTCGATTTTTCCTGGCCACTTATATGTCACGACAGTACAATAGAAAAATAGGCAGGAGGGATCATGCAGATCCGATGCACCCTCGCCAAAATGTATCCGATAAAAAAATATAGAGTCAGCAACTTTGCGCTGATGCTCAAGACTAAGAAGCTTAACTTAGCTAGGATTCGTAGCTGATGAGTTTTTCATCGATCGTTTGACGTTATTTCGATCGTTTCTCAATAGATATCCTTAGCCATCAATTGGTTCACGATTGTCTTTTTTCTGTGGCATGTGTACAAAATCATCAATGAAAGCAAATTAAATTTGCGACCTTTAAACGTCAAAGTCGAAAATTTAATTCTTAACACATTATTATTGTCTTTCGTAACTCAGGTCTTTGTCTAACTTTCGAAATTTTGAAAACTTACCTTAGTTAAATGTCAAGCAGCGATCATGAAACTGTAATTACTTAGTTATGAAACTTGAACGCATTTAGCCTATGAGTAGTAACTTAGTTTAGTTCAGTACGTGTCTGAAACGACTGGAATCGCGTGAAACTTAGTTCTAAAGGTTGTTCGTACACAAAGACGACCAAAATATTACAGTAGATCCAATAGTTGATTGAATTACACGTTACTTTTCGGAAGTCCATTTTTATTTGTATATGACGAATTTCTAGTGTAATTCCGCTTCCGGTCACGAGTCGATAAAAATTTGAAACATGGTGATACACAAACCGGAAGACGCAGCGTAGGTAGGCCTCCCACTAGATGGACCGACGACATAGTGAGAGTCGCTGGCATCCAGTGGATACAAAAGGCAGGCTGTCGTTCAGTGTGGAGGTTAAAGGGGGAGGCCTATGTTCAGCAGTGGACGTCTTCTGGCTGATGATGATGATGATGATACACAAAAGTCACCTAGTATCCGACGCGCCGCGCCGGCTTTTGTACGAACCTAAGTTTCGCGAATTCCGTATTGCCGCTTAAACTGATATCAAAGGTAGTAAAGATGTTGTAAAGCAACAATTACAATCGAAATGGTACAATTTGGAGATTCAAATGTTTCTGATTATTATTATGACAGTAAACTGTACAGTGCCGAGCAAACTTACATTATTTTTATTGGCAAGTGCCTAAATACAAGCTAACTAACACTAAATACCTAAACTAGTAAATTTTACCACAAACAGTTTGATTGCTATTGCAGTCTGATTAAACATAATTATCATTATGCTTGCACATACCGACACATTATATTTTTATAAATTAAATTAAAACTATAATTAATTACATTCTGACTACTATTTCTATTATTGACATTATTACTATTAAATAAAAATGTGATCTAGGTACAATTTAATAATTTTATAATATTTGCATGTTAATTCTGACACAAATTTAATAATTGTAATTTTTGCATGTTAATTAAGATATTAATTTCATTTCACAAACTATAATACTCACACTCATGTAGGTACTTAAAAATATTTGCCATGTAAGGGAAGCCTAACATCAAGATACGGGTGATCAAACCCAGTTTGATTGTTAGCGGAGTTATTATTTCTGTAAAGTACTTAAGTGAAAATAAATTATTTGTATTTGTATTTGTTTGTATTGCTGATTGCTCATAGACAACGCCCTATGTGAAGGTCTAAAGACCACTCAAGCCAGGCGTCAAGTCTGCTAATTTAATTGTGTGGCACGGCAATGTACATTACCATTCAGCATGGTATTATCTTAATTGTAATAATTTCATAGGATTCAGGCAGGTCATGGCTGCTCTACTTTTTGTACTGTTTCATGATGAATAGACGGGTTTACTATTAGAAGAAAAACCTGCCCGTCACAACATTTACTATTTTTAATCAAAAAAATATTGCAACCAGAGGCAATTGATGACTCAGGTGTTGATGTTTTGTATAGGTATTCATACTGTTTAGATAAAGTTGTTGCATAATGCATTTCATGGCAATTTTTTATATAATAACCTATATTGTAAAAAAAAATACCACACTTTAGATCAAACCCTATTCAAGAAATTTATATTTAAAATTAACGGAAATATCGATGTAAATAGGTAGAAAATTTTAATATACCTTCGCGTATACAAATAAAAAAAATGGGCGAATTGAGAACCTTCCTGCTTTTTCGAAGTCTGATAAAAGTAAATAACCACAAAAGTGTTATTTATCTTAATATGTATATATAATTTTTCTGTATCTGTGTTTGTCACCTAACTCCTCCTAAACGGCTGGATTGACTTGGATGAAATTTTGAGTTTATTTTGTTTAATTTTTTATTGTAGATAGGCTTGCGCTTGGCCGCCATCTCACCTGATGGTCTACGATGGAGCACGCTTGCCTAGAAGAAACCGATTCACTCTCGACTTGAAGACACCCAGATTGTAACTAACGGGGAAAACCCATTCAGGCAGCGAATTCCACTGACTAGACTGAAAAATCAAAGCGTGTGCAAAGTACCTGTTAAAAGCAATGTATGCATTCCCGCGTTGGATGGCCAAGAAATTTTCCTGGGCGAGGAATAAGACAGCTTTCATATCACTAGCGGCGTCGACTGTGGCGACAGAAATTTCACAAAGTCTGATATTGAGAACCTTCCTCTTTTTAGAAATTGTTTTTTATTAATATTATGAAACGAAAGAAGTAAAGAGTCAGCTCATGACCTCGGCTATTGTAATATGGTCGAAACGTCAAGCGTAAGGTACCTATAAAAAAAAATCTAAATATAATAATAGTACGCGATAGGTCCCGATAGACATACAAAATTGTGTTAAAATTGCGAAAGCCTAAAAGTGTTTATGAAACGTGTCACTGAAGTTTTTAGAGTCGATACATCCTTATTCTTTAAACCACCTTATGCACAGCTAAGGTACTGAACGACAAAGATTTACACGAAGCATACTACACAGTACTCATGAAAAACATCCCCACAAACCGGGCCATTACCGCTGCAATTGATTTCTTTACCAATCTATACGTTCCCATTTCCTTCGATTGGCATGCATTATTTATGAAAGCAGAGTAAATAAGCCAAATGGGAGGTATGTAGGAGTATTGCGGTTACGAGTCGCCTGGGCCTGCTCAGGGAGATAGGATCGGGCCAAATGTTTTGAGTATATCCGTGTGACCGCGTTAACCGTAATGGACAGACGCTTGTGCTTGTAATTAGGAACTGAGTAATATTGCAGAGTATCTGAAGTATCAAGTACAAAGTTAAGTATTTATTTATTACTTGGTATTAGTTAAGTAGTATCAGATATCAGAATAACAAAAATGTCAGATGAAGAATTTTGTAATTTATTTTCCTTGGTCTCAATAAAGGCTTGGAATTGGCTGATGTTTTGGTTACTAAAGCCTTTTAAATCATATTCACCTATGTATGTATCTATTTCAGTACGGCTTTGCTATCCCTACTCATAAATGTAATAATATCTGTTTCGATACGAGTATTTTGGCAATTAAATTGTCTGAACGAGATAGTCTGTTTTATAGTATAATAATAACATTGTTGAATCACTTGCGGTAGCATAGCAGTAGTAATACCCACAGAAACAACATTTTATTCTTAGAGCTCGCCAAATAGGGGAACTAATTTTTTTTCACCGGGAGCATTATGTTTTGCGATGGTGGTTCCCTCACTCAACTTCATAAATAAGTTAAGCCGCTCTGTTCTGTACAGATATTTGCATTCATAATGTTAACACTGTTAACAATGTAATCTAGTTTGATTTCAGTGCATAAGACTGTTATAACTTGTTTACTTTATTAACATCTCTTTGAACTGCCATGAACCGTAAATATAATTAATTTGCACTGCGGTTGTGTAACATGGTAATAGTGACAATTGTGTAGACAAATTAACTAATATTTTTACATGACAACCCAAAGTAGTATATTATGCAATTAGTGAATAAAGGACGGATTTAGAGCGAGGGCCATAGATGAATCACGAGCAAGTGAAGAATTCTAACGACTGAATCACGACCGTAGGCAGTGATTCCTTATGATTCAAGTGTTAGAATCCTGAGCAACGCGAGTGATTCAGTCCCTCGATTTTTTTTTGATTGAGCAGTTTTATTCAAGAGTTGCATACTATACTTTATACCATGACTACGAGAAAAATAAAGATTTCAGGAGTTATATCGAGTATTTATTTGCGCAAGGAAGCTGTTTAGCTTTGAGATCGAGGTCGAATAATTATAGATAGATAGATAGATAGATAAACTCTCTATTGTTCACACCACTCATTTCGTACACATGATAAAACAGCTTAAAAACTAGTGCAACAATCGGCGGCCTTATCGCTAAAAGCGATCTCTTCCAGGCAACCTTACTAAACCTTACTAACCTACGTGTATTCTAAATTCAAATGCCACAATATTGATTAAAAGTGCATTTTATTCACTGTTTTCTGGGAATAAAATATTTTAAGGGGGGGGCGGGACATGGTATAAATCTTCTTATCTCTACATAGTATAAATTGAAGTCGCTTTCCGCGTATGTCTGTCTGTATGTCTGTATGGCCGCTAACTCCTCCTAAACCACGCAACGGATTTTGATGCGGTTTTCACCATTAGTTAGATACATTTTCAAGGAAGGTTTATATATATAACTAGCGATCCGCCCCGGCTTCGCACGTAAATTACACCCGTGCTAAGCCGGGCGGGTGGGTCGCTAGTCTATACTAATATTATAAAGAGGAAAGATTTGATTGTTTGTTTGTTTGTTTGTTTGCATTGAATAGGCTCCGAAACTACTGAACCGATTTGAAAAATTCTTTCACTGTCGGGAAGCTACACTATCTCCGGGTGACATAGGCTATAATCTATACCCGTGCGAAGCTGGAGCGGACCGCTAGTATTATATAAAAATGAATCCCTATTTATCTTGGTCACGCCATAACTTGAGTACGACTTTACCGATTTCATTCATCTTTTTTTTAAGTGTCATGATACTTTGGAGCAGGTTCTTACGGAAAGAAAAATTAAGAAAATTTCGCGGAAAATTGGAAAATTTCAGAAACTTAACGATGATTTTAAATTCGTGCGTATGACTGTTCTATGACAGGACAACGTCTGTCGGGTCAGTTAGTTATATTGTAAGATATTTTTTGGGCCGTCATGCATGCATTTGAGCTCATTTATTTATGTAAAACCTTGGATGAATATTTGACATTATATTTTTATTTAGCGTATTTAATTTAATTTAGTTTAGTATTAGTTTTTAATTTTGTAAGTAGTTTTAGGTTTTATTTTTGTTTCTATTCTAATATGTGTAATTTTCTTGTTTACTGAATAAACTGCCTTCAGTTTCACATTATATTAATATTAATTATACATGAGAAAGTGTGATTGTTTGTCGGTTTGTTTGTAACTCTTTTACGCAGCAACAGAGCAACAGGTGGGTCTGAT
Source organism: Agriopis marginaria (assembly GCA_932305915.1). Classification (NCBI taxonomy): domain Eukaryota; kingdom Metazoa; phylum Arthropoda; class Insecta; order Lepidoptera; family Geometridae; genus Agriopis; species Agriopis marginaria. Next base: position 4,622,768 of record OW029919.1, read on the forward strand.
AGTGAAATTGGAGTTTTCATCTCGGAAAATGGTTCGATTTCCGAGGAACTATCCAAGCGAGAGAAACTACAGAACCCAGCTAGTACCTATTATATAAAACGTCACAGTAAGAATGCGGAACAAATTCAATTGGAAAAGTACTATGTTCTTGGACTTCCATTATGGAGCAAAATTTCTGGATTCTCCTATTACAAGCAGATATGGCATTCTTTTGTCCGTCTGCAAAATTAAATTATTTCTACTTTCACTCTCAGGTTCATAACGTTGGGATTCCGCGTTGATTGCATCTCATTTTCTTAAAAACTTTGGTGATCTACCAAATAGGTTCATTGTCAAATTCGGTTAAGATTTTTTCCTCAATTATTACGCCGATTTGAGGGTGAAAAATACATTACGAAATGTAATTACCACGACAGTGTATTTTTTCCGGGATGAAAAGTACTTGAAGTCACTTTCCAACCCTGGATCTACTTGTATATGCATGCAAAAAATCACGACAATCCGTTGCTGGAGCTCCATTAAAGAAGAACAAACAAAAACACTTTATAGTAATATTATTAGTAGATAGTAAGATAAATAGACGTGTCATACGCCGGTCCATTGCACTAAAAATAGCGTAATTTTACTGACACTAGTGATGTCCACTGTTACCAGTCGCACAAGAGTTGTGAGCATGGACGATTTTTAGAGCATTGCCGGCTAAGCCGCGCTTAGAACCAGGTGCAGTCAGATTGTAAAGTGCACATGCTACCATTCTCGCCCTGATAATGCCATTGCTCAAAAACGGTGAAGAAAAACATCGTGAGGAAACCCGTATGTATAAGAACATAAAACAGTTCAAAGATATATGACATACACCAAAATGCACTGGGCTAGCATGGTGGATTAAGGCCCATCTTCTCTCTCTCAGACAGAAGGCCTCAGTGTCTTAGCAGTGGGAACATGATAGGCTGGTAATGATGATATTGCAAATTTTAAAGCGCGATCAACACGACAAAAACATTGAAATTTTACTAATAAAATTTTTCTTTGTTTCAATTTAGCGATTGCAATCAATTTGGCTAATTTTACTGGCTATTTATTTTGTCCCTCTAAAAAGGCAATGTCTGAAGACATCCAGACTGGCCTTCAAAAAACACCGTCTCTTACGAAGCCCATCCTTAATTTTATAAGATCAGTTTGACGTTCACGAACCCAAACTACCTAAGCAGATCACCAGTAAATTTTTCGATGAGGTTGCCCGGTGCAGCTACAAATACTTTCTGATATTTTAAAAATGCAATGTCCACAGAGTTTGTCAAGCAGAGCTTTCACAACTAGCCCTGAGTCTGTTCCTGGTTTTCTCTTTTAAAGTGAGTTGATCTGAGTAACACGACACGGCAATGTTTCGCAGCTTAGACAGCAATGTGGCTGGATTGCACTCCCGTGTTAATGGAGCGCAAATGGAGCCGCCACTTCCGTGTGTGTACCCTTAATGTCGTTTTGCTGACAAGCAAAGCACATAAGTCTGATTATTGTTATTATGGAAAACACCGTGACGTTTGTTTGTGCGTACCTGTTACGGGAAAGATTTTTGGTAGATTTTTGTTTCAGCACATGAGTATTTTTAAACCAAATGCATACCTAATTTGATACCTAATAAGGAAACCTAAAGATACTCGGCTGTATTGGAATTGTACTTATTAAACCCGCTACGTGGCCTGCCTTTGTGCCTGGTGGAGGGCACCAGGCTCCTCATAAGAACACCTCTCACCAGCCACCTCTATACATCTCTTTGGAGACTGAGTGGATGCTCCGTTAGCCTCCGAAGAGATGTGGGCTTCTTTTTAATTAAATAACAAATAATAAATCACAATCTTGCGTTTGACCGCCACCTCATCTGTTGTTAGCTGATAATGCCGTCTACGAAGGAGCACGCTTGCCTAGAAGAAAACGATTCACTCATCCATTTTTTCTCTCTCTGAATTTATATTTCTTGCCTCACCTGCGAAATGAGGAATGAGCTACCTTCCGCGGTGTTTCTGAAAAGCTACAACATAGGTTTCTTCAAAAGGCGAGTGAGGGTCAGCTACATATTTGTGATGCCTCTGGTGTTACAAGTATCTATAGACGACATTGACTTCTTACCATCAGGTATCCCGTACGATAGTTTGCCACTAATGGCAAAAAAAATATCGGAGTAATTCCCTTCTTTCCTCTCTACAATGGCAAGACACAGGAAACTGCAACCTTATCGCATGTTTGTTTACTTTGATTTATTTTCTTACCCAATCTAATTTTTGTCACGTTTAGCTTGCAAATGGCAGTTTATAAATTTAAAACTTTCTGGAACTTTCTCGGCTCCCTTCAGACGAGCTTCTTGAATGATAAATAAAGTATAGTGATAATACTGTCTCCAGTTAGCTCACAATGGTCTTTATTTTATCAATTTTAATTTATACTTTGTCCTCATCATCATAATCAGCCTATCTTTGTCCACTACTGAACATAAACATCTACCAAGGTAAACGACTCATCCCAATTGAATTGTTAATTGGTTAATTACAATTAATCTTCTCTTATCAAATGTGTAGCTTTTTAGCTTACAAAGATGAACTTTACCTTAACGGTACAATCCTATACGACATGTCAATAATTTTTAACAGTTAAAGCGATTATTGTAGTCCGTCGCGTTTTTTTATGTAATAAAGAGCCATCAGCTTGCTTGTCCACTAAATTGATTCCAGCGGGTCAAATATTTTCGGTTAGTAATTGGTGTTGCCATAGGTATAAGAAAGTAATTGGCTAATTATTTTCTTGTGGCAACACCGGGTATCAATTTCCTTAGCGCCTTGTGTAAACGCCTTGGGTACACTGAGCTAATTCTTGTATCAATGAAAAGAGCAATGTAATGCCCTGATAATGCTTGTTTGCAGGGAGAAATCGAGTTTGATGTTTATTTTACGGTATTTTGGTCAATATTTGGTTATTTCCTCGATGTAATTACCTGCGGTTAAGCCGGTCACTCACCAGGAGAATTTTGCTTGTAATGTAACAATTCGCACATTACTTCAGTGAGTGAGGAGAATCGAGCATTACATTGTGCAACGTGTAATTTGTAACATTATAGACCGGAGGTCTAAGAGTCTACTGTGGGACATATCGGCGTTTAAACACATGTATGTTTGTTCGACGATAACTTGAGTACCGTTCATTCGATCTTCACGAAATTTTGTAGGCAAGTTGTTCAAGTAAATATAATTTTTAAGTTCGTATATGATTTAATCCGATGCAGAGGTTGTACATAATTATATTAAAATAACAAAGTTATAAAACACCGTTGGTTAAAGGATGTAGTTCCTAATGAATCCGAAATGAACTTATTTTGTACAAATAATGTAAGTATGTAGGCCTCACTACGATCTCATTACTAATAAGGCAAATAGAATGCTCGGTTTCATTTTGCGTACAGCTAAACCTTTCAAAAATAGTGCCACGTGGATTATTTTATATAATAGCTTGGTGCGGTCAATTCTGGAATATTGCTCTTCTGTGTGGTATCTAATATATGATACGCATGTAGACAGAATTGAGGCTATTCAGCGTAGATTTTTGCGGTCACTGTGCAGTAGACTTGGTCTAAGGCGGAAGATTAAAGAATATTCGGACAGGTTAAATAAATTTAAAATGAACAGCCTTGATGATAGAAGAGGTTTGACTGATTTGTGTACACTGTACAAGATTGTTAATGGTATGTCTGGTAGTGAATTGTTGTCAAATGTCAATTTTAAAGTACCCTCACGTTCTATTCGAAAATTCCAGTTATTTAACATGCCACCTGCCTACAATAATGTCTCGCGGAACAGTCCTCTAACCAGGATGTGTCGTAGATACGATGAATTGAGTGATCCCAGAGACATGTTTTCATGTAGTTTTTTGTCCTTCAAATTTTCAATTAATCAATAGCATATATTTTCTTCATAACTACTTCCTAATAACTAACAAACAAAAAAAAAAACTTTCTGTTTAACATTTTGTGTCAATATTTTTATTCTATATATAAGTTGTGTGCGGTTTTAATTGGACTTTAGGTTTAATATGTTATGTGTGCTGATATTATATACCTCTATGTGAAATGACCTAAAGCCTGTAACTGAACCTATTTCAATAAAATAAAAATAAAAATAAAATGACTGAAGTGAAGATTGTAATTTGATTATCGTAGCCGTTAACTGTCATATTTTTCAATTAAGATAATGGTAGGTAGGAAAACTATGGAGTGGTATACCCACTTAGTTTAGGTGAAGTAAAAGCTTGAAAATTACGAGTTTTCAGTTCGGCGCAAACTACTAGTAGTAGTGAGTGGAAAGAACTATCATTACAGTGTGCACAGTGCTCATCCGTGATACAATCTGTAACATGACCGACTCGCAGGCTCAGTGATTGTTAAAACAACTGATTTGATTATACACTTTCGCATGCTCGCACAGTGCTAAAAATTCCTAAAATTATAACATTGAATGTTCCTCTGCTAGTAAGTTAAGCTAGCGCAGAATATAACGTAAACGTTCAAAATCTAATCTTGCATTATTTGCTGACTAACAAGCAAATGGTGAAAGGTGTGTGTTAGTTTAAATCTATTTTATTAATTTTAAATATGTACCTAGTTTTATGTTTTTAATGTTTTATTTTAATAATTGTATGATCAAATTGGCGATCGAAATAAATGAATTTGAATTACAAGCGAATGCTCTCGGTAAGTTACCGCATTTACAAATGTTTTGGATACATAATATTTGCAACGTATTTTCACAAACATTGAAGCTGTTTAGTGAGTATTTAGATAGGTCACGAGGATACATTTTCAAATTAATTTCATGCACTTATACAGCGCTAATGTAAATCAGTTAGCATCCTCTTAAGGACGGCCTCAGTACATTAAAACAAACAACTTTTAGTATATGACATAACGAAATTGGCGAAAAAAATATCAGCTGTAATACAAAAAATCATTCACTCCCGACAAAATGTATGAAACAGCTGTTTTTTTCCCGCGAATTTTGATAAGTAAAAAGTAAGTTTTGTAGAAATAAAGATTTTTTCCGTATTGAAGTCACCGTTATAAGGATTCTAACTGTTTACCAGTAACCCTGTAGACTTCCATAATGACATATCGTTACTAATACTGACATAGCTTACTATGTATCTAAAGTTAATAAGTTACTGGTAAAATGTAAGATGACAATATAACAACATCCATAACGCATAAGCATTGCCATTCAACGTGGTAATGCCGCCAGCATGCTGGGTACGCTGCCAACTGGTAGTGGGCTTGAGCATTTGGATTGTCTTTAGACCTTCAACGGTCTATGGGCAGTCTAACTGTATTTGTAGTTTTAGTTTTAGCTTGTATTTTGTTTAGATAATAAAGGCACTTGCCCAGGAAAAACAACATCCCAATCCCGACAATATTCTCGAAAAGCGCCCAAACAAAACTGTTTTATTTTCAATCGATTTAGCTGTATTGGCATTATGGCAAATGCCAACACGTCTCAGGACTCGCTGAGCAATGCACACGAGACGTGTGTTGTAATTGTTTGACGCTCATTACCGAGTGCTGACGTTGAGACAAGCGACGTAGCGGTTCCGAATTCAGCATGAGTCACGTTTCAGAATAGCGCTCTTTAGGGGAATATTAGCATGTTACATTACAAAATCGCAATCTTCAGCTGCTGTTGTTACAAAATAAACCTGGAATGGTTTCTGCGGTATTTTCTTTTCTACAATCTTTACCGTAAAAACCAATTAACCGTGCGGTTTATTAACTACTAGTAGGCCGCCCCTGCTTCGCACGGGCGAAGCCGGGATATATAGCCTATGTCAACCGGGGATAGTGTAGCTTCCCGTCAGTGAAAGAATTTTTCAAATCGGTTCAGTAGTTTCGGAGCCTATTCAATGCAAACAAACAAACAATCAAATCTTTCCTCTTTATAATATTAGTATAGATTAATTATCAATTTTTACATTTTTATGAGGACAATTGTGATGCCAGAGTCACATTTAACGTTCCCATACTATCATATACCTACGTCTGTTCAGAAGCTTACACCAAATTATGAAGCAGGTGCAGTTTGAAGACTAAACTTGACGTAGATGTGACGATAGTCAGCTTTATAAAAAATAACGCTTCCAAGTTATATAATGTGAACGCAATGGAATCAAATTTTCTAAGTAGTCTTAGCTTGGTTTGTAAAATGTAGATCCTACTAATATTATAAACGCGAAAGTTTGTATGTATGGATTTTTGGATGTTTGTTCCTCTTTCGCGCAAAAACTACCAAATGGATTTTAACGAAAGTTTATAATAAAATAGCTTATACATTAGAATAACACATAGGCTACAATGGGTTGTAGTAGCGAGGCCTTAGGCCGAGCTCTACGCGTACGAAGTAGCGAGTTTCAGCTAGTAATTATATAAGCCTTTTGGCGAACCTAGTGTTTAAATATAAATTTAATGTCGAAATACTTTCAAAAACTGCTATATAATTGATTTACCTTTGAATAAATTCAAGCAGTTTGATACTTTATACCTGTATCCAAGCTTCAAAGCAGCAGAGAAGCGGAAACAATTTATAACATAGCAGCAAACTGTCAACATAGAGATGGGTATTAATCCCTAAGTTATCGGCTGAACAGGCTAGGTATAGACTAGTGTTGTGAAAGGCTAATTTATGTATATACTTATCGATATCAGAATTCACTGCAAATACACTAAACATTCATACAAATACATCTACAGAAAATTTGAAAGATGTAAATGTTTGTGACTACCATTATTATATTTAAAAAGTTTTATCGAGTGAACTGATTCTGTAAATTATTTCACTGATAGAAAGCTACACGGTCCCTGGCATAGGTTTTGTTTCGTTCCCTATACAAACAAAGGACAAAGCCATGAACAAAAGCTAGTCACAACAAAACACAGTTAACCCGCATCGTTGTACGACATTGAAATTGTTTGTATCACAACACTGCTGATAATATTATTGGATACAACTCACAAAAACAATAAGCTATTGTGTTGTACAATAAAATATTGATATCTCAATTCATCAATTGGGGTGGTGTGAGGGTGTTGAGGGTGCAAAGATTACCGATGTTGGGTTTAGCAATATACTCTGTTCCTTTGATTGTAGAATTATTTATTTACCCGTAGCATGGTAGAGACAAATATACTCATATGGTTTGTCTATGGTGTCGTTATATTTTTGAAATCTTTAGTGATAATATCACACGTGATTTTTATTTATGTCTTTGGTTTAGTAATTTTAACCAGGCAACGCAAATCAAAAAGGAGGGAATTGTGTTTAGCGTGCATGTATATTGTATGTTTCGATATACAGCCTAAACGGCTGAACCAATTTTAAATAAGAAGATAAATGAGGTGTTGATAAATAAATTACTCTATTTAGGAATGGTCACTGAGTAAACGACGTCATAATAAATACAAGATGGTACAGTTAAAGTGGGGATGAAAAATAATTTTGACTGATCTCATAACCGTAAAGGATTATTAAAAAAAAACATTGTTTTATTCATAAAAATGTAATTACATGTCATAATGAAAATATATTTATCGATCGTAATAAATCTAAGTATAGCTGCGCTAGTTGCGAAATATGATGCTCCCAAAAATTACGTGGCTTAGTTTTTAGCTTTTAAAGAAAAATACTTATGCTTTGTAAATATTGCCTAAATTGGATAGTTTTCAAATTCAGATTTTTGTAGCATCGCAGTATTTTTTTACTTTTTATTTAGACGTAATTTCGCCGAAAACATTAAAAAAATGTGTGACTTTCGACATCAAAATAATCTACCACCACGACTTGATGCCATGACATGAATCCATTTAAAATAATTATTTTTATTAAATTTTCTCATGCATAGATAGTTCTTGGTACAACACTACTACGGTGTGAGTAGACCTGTGTATTGTGTAGGTTATTGTGGTGCTCCTTACTTGAATGACAAATTCATTTTCTAGGCAACCCTTTTCAAGACAAGTCACATGAGAATAATTTAACCAATGTATCCGATTAGGCACTTATTCCTTGTTTGATGAATTGATAGAGAGAAATACAAGTTTTTAACGGGCCAGTGCCTTTATTAAATAAGCAAAATACAAGCAAATTTATGGTTAACACCTTAACTTACATAGTCTATTTTACACAAATAAACAGTTACTGTTGTATTAAGCATAGGTTGCGTTGAAGGTATAAAGATAATCTAAATTACTCAAGCCCATTGCTGGTTGGCAGCGTACCAAGCATGCTGGCGGTAACACCACGCTGGATGACGTACTGCGTACGTGCGTGGTACTTACACGTGAGTAACCAGAAAGAAGCCAGCACTGTGGTCATTGATTTGATTAAAAACTGATTTTCTGTTAGAATGTTCGTGAAAGAAGCTGCAATCTTCTCTATGCCTACTTTGTTCAAAGCTATAGATAGATACATATAAGGTCGTTTGTCGATCAATGCTCGGCGCTTCTGGATGCTGGAGTAGCATTGCGGCTTTCGCAGTGCATTTGGGAGTTTTGTAAGCGTCGATAAAAATATCAGCAACGTGTTATTCTCGTGTGCACGAGACGGGAGTGGCGTCGCGACTGCTCCATGGCTGTGTTCACTGGAAACTGGAGGTAGCTAGATAACATTATAAGCGGCCGTGAAAACTGTTTCCGTGAAAATTTACCCGCTACGCTTACGCGCCGCGTTGTGCCTCCGCTGCGACTGCTCTTAAACTCTAGTAAATGAAGTACAATTTTAAATCTAGCTTAAACTACAAAAGGTTAGCATTTCCATGTCCGCATACGCCGCAATGACACAGCCTCAAGTCTCCTCCTTGCCTCACTTTGTGTGCAAGGAGTCCAAGAACTTCTCAAAGTTAAAAAAGTTAAAAGTTTAAATACCATTATGTAGATTCCGAAGTTAGTAATTACGAGTAGGTACGTAAGCATGTATTTTAGTCTAGATGTACAGGCTTGTTCCCAAATGGGCCCAAAAAATTTCCCACCGGCGCCAAAAAATATTTTGAAATTTAAGTAGGTATTTAATTTATTCCCAACGGGGTCCAAGAGTTAGCAGAGTAGAGTTAGCAAAAACACTGCTGACAAAAACTATAATACCTTACTGTCCCTGGAAGATGGTATTGTTGTGTACGTGTGTTAGTTCTAAAATTATTATATATAAAAAAAAAACAACCAATAGTAAGGTACCATATGTTTACCTTAACAATGGTGTATCGTGAACTTTTTGTTGTATTGTCATCTGCTACAAAAGACTTCCTTGATTAAGAGAGCGTTGAAGGTCATACAAAACTTTCTCATTTCGTCGATTGTTTGCTTTGTCTTATGAGAGACGCAGATGTTTTGCCTTTTATCTGTCAAGATTAGTTTTTCTTCGAGGAGTAGAGCACATGAAATGTAAGTACAATGAACCTACAGTACTGTACCTTATACGAATCTGCAGTTCGTATTCACGTTTTCATGTCATGGCAAGTCAAAAAGAAATATGGGGCTAATTATGCATATTATTTACTTTATAGTAAAAGTTAATAATTCACAATAAATATAAAAAATGCGGCCATTGACACGAAACAAAATTTATGGAACAGCTGATTTTTTTCGCGATTTCATGGTTGGTCACATAGACAAAGTAGTTGAGATAATGATGATAAATGATAATGAGTATAATGGACCCCTGTCGGCTTAGTACACCGATTCCACGTAACCCTATATTGGGCTACAGAAATGAAAAAGTTTATGCATAGTAAAAATAATAAGGCGTGCAATCAGGTATAAGCTGATGATGATAACGACCTTTATAGGGTTAACCTACTGATCAAAACCTTTTGTTATTAAACGGTGATTTTCTCTCGTAGGAATCGGAGAGAGCGCACGCGTGTCTTATCGCATATCTCGCCTTGCGTTCAGCGAAATTGCTTATTAACACGATGTACCCATAAATCTAGATTACTTACTTAGCAGGAATTCCGAGGAGGCATCGCTTTTTGCATTTGAGTACTGTTAAATTCTAGTTATATGTTGTCACAGAAATTACTGAGAATATCTGGGAAGAACTCCGTTTGACGAGCGTAGTGAAGAAGGTAAAGCGAATGAAGAATGAATAAGCCCTATAAGAATTTTTAATGAGCAGATGACTGCTATCACACCATCATCTTGCTTACGAGTATGTCATTATCTATTTCACAACTTGAATGATGTACATCCAATGATGAACTCGAATGATGCTGATATGCAGAGGTGTAACGCGACCTCTTCAACTAACGCTCTCAAACGTTTCCAGTTAGAAATGATCGTTGTACAAGTTGCTGCTTCGGTGCGGTGTTGTTGCTTTTTAAAAATAATAACTAATAAACCGGCTAAGTGCGAGTTGGGCTCGCGCAACGAGGGTTCCGTACCACCACAAAATACATTAAGGTTCAAGTGCTAACTGCTAGTCTTAGCAATGCTCTGCCTGAATGGGTGTTCCCCGATAGTTATAATCTATGGGTGTCTTCAAATCACGAGTGAATCGGTTTTTTCCAGGCAAGCGTTCTCTATCGTAGTTGGATGTCAAACGCAACATATTCATAAATAAATAAAAATAAAATGAAATATCTTTGGTTTAGTTTACAGAGTAAGAACAGAGAGGGCATACGCAGCTGATCACCATGACTTCCGAATGTATACATAAAGAGCAGTACTGAAATATTCAACAAAATTTGTGCCTGTATTTACTTCTCAATCAAAGATGACTCAAGGTAGCAATAAAGGGTAGCACCATATTGTAAGTGATAAAGTACGCCACCCATATAGCGTAGAGTACAATAATGTGGGGTGTGAATCCTCCCCACGCATGGCATCTCTTTGCTGTGAAAAACATGTTATTGGCGTCTTTGCCCTATTCTGTGATTCAGGTACTTTGAAAATTGACACTGGATTATAATCAGCGAAATGTGAAAATCGAGATACATTCACTAAGTAAAATACATAAGATCTCAAAAGTACGCTGTTATTCTTGCTATACGTAACGGACAACAAGGAAATTGTTTCCCATAAGTACGAAAATGATCGCACAATAGCATAGCTTCAATGCGAAGGTTTAATCTCAAGTTACTTCTGATGAAAAGGCATTATCTCGAGAAGTTTTTGAAAGAAAGAAAAATATAAAAGTATTTTCTCGAAATATCCGCGTAATGTTAAGGGCTAATCCTTGAATCCGTAGCTCATTAGCTAAATGTGAGGGCGTGTCACCGTTTGCCTTTTCAGGAGTTTTTCCAGCGTCTCAAGTTCGAGATATGACGTAATGTTTGCGCCAAATTAAAATTACCTCGATGAAGCCTCGGAGCTTAGCTGATAGGCTGTACCCACGGCTGATGAAGTCGCAAGCTTTTTGTGAGATTAGATAAAGTATGAAAAGCTTTGTTTTGACTTGGCAAGGAATCTAGCAAAACTAGTTGTTGGCCGCGACTTTGTACGCATAGATTATTCATATAAACGTTCAACCTCCATTTGCCCCCTTTTTTTTTTTTTTTTTTTTTCTTAATTTATTTGGAAGATTTGCCCCCCTTAATTCGGCCCCTACGTAAAATCTGACTAACTTTCAAGCATACTTTCATCTCCTATTTAATTCCATTAGGAATGGATATTCCCGAAAGGATGATTCAACTACCTTTTACTTATAAATAAATGTCTAACTACCAACTTTCACATATTTAACTTTTTCTGAAAATGACTAATTTCCTTACAAACTTCCATATCCTAGCTAACCCCTTTAGAGGATAAATTTTTCAGATTTCTTTCATAGTGCTAACTTGCAATAAATATGGAACACTTCTAAATTTCAAGTTTCTCGATAAGGAGCACTTGTGCAAAATTTCAAGTTTTTAAACCCAACGGTTTAAGATGTCGTGACAAACATGTCACTGAATGAATAAATAAGTATATTTGGCATCAGATAAACTTATGTATACTTTACAAATGCCAAAACGAACTCTTGGACTACACAAACACGTTAACATAGCGGGTAAAAAAAAGCTTTGTTTGATTTTCACATTTATTGTGGTTTAAACCAACCTAAATCAAATTAAAAAAAAAAAAATTAGATACAGTAAGTAGTTTTGATCCATAAAACAGCTTAAAAACTGCTATAGAATGAAAAAAATAAATGCGTATTAATCCTCGGCGCATAGGTAGTTTACTACTAAACCAATGGATCTAATGATAAAGAAAGTTCTCAATAGATCCATACTTTCAAAATGGGATCCAACGAGAATTAAAAATCTCAATAGATCCATCGAGGAGAGAAGAGAGAAGAGAAATAGACATAGTGAGAAAAAAAGTTCTTGATAGATCCATAATTTTAAAATGGGATCTAAAGAGAAAATAAATTCTCTATAGATCCATTATGGATCTTAGCATTGGATCTATCGAGAATGATCCTTATCTAAAGTTTGTTTGATTAGTATTTTTATAAGATTATCATAAATTACAATGATTTACCCCTTCTAGGAAGACGGAGGGGTTAGATGACAAAGCGATGTTGATGTTTGATGTATTATGCTTCTTTTCCCATCAGGTGACTCATATAATTATTATGATTGCTTCGTAATTCAGTATACGAACTTATGATAAAGTCTAAATGAAAATGATGCATTAACGGCCGGTTATCCGAGTCGCGTAGGCAACAAAACGCTCCCTCAGCCCCGCCATGTTATAGTGACGATGTATTTTGCCACGCAAGAGTCAGGATGCTCGCGGGGGGAGTGCAACGATAAAAACGAACTTAGGTCCGACCTCGATGACGCCTGGTGCGGTACTGACCGCGGCGCGCGCAAATTCTCGCGACCCTTTTACGCTTTTAATTTCACTAAAAAACTAAACTATTCACTATCAAAAATCTATCCAAACCAAATAATGTTGAATAGAATTGCTTTTCAGTTCATGTACTTTCCAGGTTATTACGAGCTTTCATTAGAGCATAAAAAGAAAAAAAAAACTAAATCGACTTTGTTTCAGATTTTTATTTGATCGAGAAAATTTTATTCTTTCGTGTTTTGAACCAAATCATAAACTCAAACACAGATGTATCTGTGACATGTATTTTTTTCCAGCTCAAATATTGTAATTTAACTGAATAAAATTGATTTAAAATAGTCAAATTTGGTATAAGAGGCCGTTAAAAGTCACGTTTGTGCAGATACACACGTGACGACAAAATACTAATTCATAGCAAATTACGATTACCTAAAATATCTCGACGCGCAACTTTGTTCAAACAGTTTTTTACGCACTATGTGAGACACATGTCATGTGACTAGAGAACACACATAGGTTTGTTATGTTTAATTACTTGTTTTGTTTATTTTGGATTTTATGTTTCCTGAGTCACAGCGCTGATATTTCTGAATCAGAACTAGGCAATTATCTGAACTTGACATTGATTTTGTGTGAGGAAGCAACAGTATAGTAAAAAAGATTAGGTTATTAGGTATTAATCCCTCCTTGAAGAGTAAACAACGCACTAGCAGTCCTTTTGTGATGCAGTTATCCATAGGACGCAGTGACACCATCACGAAGGCCGCCTGCTTGTTCACTAAATTTCAGCGGAAACTTCGTGGGTAGCTAACTTATGAATTGTAAATAACACATCTTTTCAAATATTAGGTAAAAAACATTGTACATTAAGCAGGGTTAAACAGAACGGTGCAAAAGGCAGGCTGTCGTTCAGTGTGGAGGTTAAAGGGGGAGGCCTATGTTCAGCAGTGGACATCTTCTGGCTGATGATGATGATGAAACAGAACGGTGGTGCTAAGCTTATAGGAGGACTCATCATTATTAGCAACTTTTTCTATGTGACCAAACCCTGAAATCACAAAATATTCTGCTGTTCCATAGAAAAATTTCATTCATATCGATATTTATGAAACAGCTGATATTTTTTGCTCGATATCAAGGTTAGTGCCACGGACAAAGTTGTTTGATGTCGAGTACTATGACCTCCTTTCGGCGTACTATTACCGTTCTATGTAACCTTGTATAATAAAGTGGAATCTTTGCGTAAAATGTTTTCATTGAGATATTGCCTACTAAGTATAGGTATTACGTATCAAAATAGAACAACAGCGCCATCACCTGAGCTCAAATGAAAATAGTGAAAACGAAACATAATAAAAAAAAAACATCTGCTACGGCGTAGCACTTAACCATTCTTTGTGAATCATTTCTACTCAAGTTCTTCATACGGACACAAACATTTCGCCACTAAAACGGATTAAAACACTTTGACAGAGATATTCTAGTTTCCTAAAAGAGTAAGAGGACAAAATCGCAAAGTTTTAGACATAAATTATTATGCCAAAAAATTAAAGAGCTAATAATCTTCAAGCGGCTATAATTTTTTTTTTACATCTTAGATAAGCATACCGCCAAATTTCACCACATTAAAAAAAACTACCGTCAGAAGTGAAAACTAATACGTCGCATTAGGATATCGGTACTGCGAACCCATAAGTTTTACCCCTACCAAAAATCGCTTAACGTGGCTAAAGAAGTTTTCACTTCAAAAACTATATCAAAATCGGTTCAGCCGTTTGGGAGATACGATGCCACAGACAGACACATAATTATATATTATATAGGTACGTTACACTTATGATACCCCTTTTTTGCGTCGGGGGTAAAAATGCTGAGATTGTAGCAATAACAGCATTTTTTGCAATGTCGCATTTTGCATTTGCCGAAAGTAGCATTATAATCGAATCTCTAGTGAATTTCCGCTTCTACTATAGTAGTCATACAGTTTGTCGAGTTTTATATAGTATCGTGTTTTAAACTATCGCGGTTATTCACTACAGTTATTATGATTATTTCCGGGGTATTTACCCTGGTAAGGTTGTGGAATGTGGAATGAGCTCCCGATATTTCGGATTTCGGTTACATGCACCATGTTCACGGGATGACATACGATTATTACGGATAAACATCCCGTAAATAATGACTTATAACTTTAATGAAGTGCCTACGACTAACGACACGACATTTCCATAAACATCCGTCATATTTTAGTCTACCCTCTGAATAATTTGCTCTCTGAAGAATCTGTTATTCTTCAGAGAGTCTTACCTTTGACCACGGACACTGCAAAGTGTTTGAAACCTCAAGAATTGAAATATTATAAAATACACACGATAAAAAGTGTTTAGTTTCAATGTGTTTTTCTAGTCTTTAGTTTTAATGTGATAAAAAGTGTTATAACTTTAATGAAGTACCTACGACTAACGACAACGACGTTTCCATAAACATCCGTCATATTTTAGCCTACCCTCTGAATAATTTGCTCTCTGAAGAATCTGTTATTCTTCAGAGAGTTTTACCTTTGACCACGGACCCTTCAAAGTGTTTGAAACCTCAAGAATTGAAATATTATAGAACACACACAATAAAAAGTGTTTAGTTTCAATGTGTTTTTCTAGTCTTTAGTTTCAATGTGATAAAAAGTGTTTAATTTCAATGTTAATACACTTGATCTATTATTAATTTAAAAAAAACCGTTAAGGTGAAGTTTTCCCACCTTTATAAGAAACGCCTATTAGATGTCCATAAGGCTTAATAATTATATTGTGTTAAAGTCGCATTTAGTGGAGCAAAACCAAGGCGCTTACAAACAGCCGTGCGTTTCGCTACTTCTATTTTTGAGGTTTTTCTCATATTTTTCGAAAAGTATAGCTGTAATGTAAAATGTACCTTTGTGGTTTCCTCCAAAAGTATGAAATCTATATATAAAGATATCGTAGACAACATTCAATGAATAGTAGGTAATTGAGTGAATCCAAAAAAACAGGGAGAAAAGCTCAATTCTGTGTTTTAATTTTTTTTTTCTCAGGAGCGAAATGTCTTTAATCGTGTTTCGGTTTTTGGGGTTTCCTGGATAAAATATAAAATTTTGATATGACACTATTTTTATAATTTCGAAGTAAACATGGAAGTAGACACATTTAAACTAAAACGACCAAAATTGCTAAAAGTCGGAAAATAGGGCCTTATCAGTGATTAGTTTCAACTAGAAATTTCTGAGACTTACTTGCTTTACTCATCATCGTCATCATCAGCTAGAAGACGTCCACAGATGAACATAGGCCTCCTCCTTACAAAGCCCCTTGCTAGGTACTTTAATGCAAATACCTATTCAATTCTGTCAGTATACATTTTTTGTTTCCAGTCAGTGCAACGTTCCCCGCGCTATTAATTTTTTTATTAATACCCATCGGGCAGCCTTTGACGAGATATCACTTTGAGCCTGCGGTAATCCACTTTTAGAACTCTATACTTTCTGGCGGATCGCCGGAATGGTCAACTATTTTGATTGGTTTTTATAAGTCTTTGCGGAGAAGAAATAGAAACAAAAAAATATTGTACTTATTTAAGTAACTACTTGGCTTTAAAGACGAAGCGAGATAAGTGTGCTTATTCTCTTTAAGTGTATTTATTTACTCTGTCAGTTGACATTATTACTAACATTTTAATATAAAAAACAGCTAAATCGATTCACCCGTTTTTAGTGATGCGCTTACCAACGAAAAGTATTAATGAAAAAAATATTACAAGTTTTTATTTAACTTTCAATATTATGTTTATAATTATGTTAGATTGTGTTTAGGTCAAATCTTGCAAGCTGAATTAGAAACACTTTCTTTTATCCTACGGTGTTGATTTTTAGGGTTCCGTACCCAAATGGTAACAACGGACCCTATTACTAAGCCTACGATGTCTATCTGTCTCTCTGTCCGTCTGTCTGTCTGCCCTAACTATTAACGGTTATATCTTTCGTAATAGATAGCCTACTGAAATTTTCACAGAGTATGTAATGTTACGGCGTTTATAAAGTCAAAAATATTAATGTATCGTATTTTTGTATCAGCTCTAAAGTAAAACGGTGATACGTAAAAGCTTAAAGTTTGCTATGACTATAGTACACACTCTAACGTATAATAACAAAAAGTTAATAACAGCCAAGTGCGAGTCGGTGACAAGTTACTGTTCATTACCAAGTTATAACTGGTATTAATGAATTTTGTGGTGGTACGGAACCAGAGCACGAGCCTGACTCGCACTTGGCCGGTTAATTTACATGTTGGTTCAATTCCGACGACAATGAATTTTTATGGTAACCATGATCTGAATCGATTTTTAGGATCAGCTCTAGAAAAATGAACTCTTCAAAGGACAGACACGAAACTTTGTGTAGGTCATCGATGTATATGTACTTAACTTCTTTGGTGTAGGTACGTATTTTATTATGATAGCCGGTTTTACGTTTTACCATGACATGTTTGCTGCTAGGTTGGGTCCTGACTTGGGAACTCTTCAATGGTTAGCAGCACAGACATGAAATGTTTGTTATATTAAACGCATTTAATAATGTTACCTATTCTAGGTGTAAATATAGAGTATTTTAATAAAAGCTTGTTTAAAAAAAAAAGAGTGATCATGGTTGGTAGACACGGCGGGTCTTCTCGGCGGTGATCACTGATTTTGCAATGCTTCTCCATTTTATTCGGTTCGTCGCATTACGCAAGCACCCTGTTATGGTAGACTTAGTTGCTATCAGCGTGTAGGAGATCTGCCACGACCGACGACCACGACGATCTGCTCTTTCCTTCAATGCAATACAATACAATAACTCTTTATTAAAATACCACAAAACAACGATAACATAAACATTACAATAAAAATATTATCTAGGTTTCACCACCACTATCTAGGTAGGTTATTATCTAGGTTTCCTTCCACTTGACCTTGTACTTCCATAACCTTGGACTTGGTCTTTCCATTGACTCTTCGATCACGAGTGTATAGTTGACGAAAGTATGTTTTTAATATCGAGTTCCTTTAATATTGAAACGTTGATCCATGCTATGAACAATAAAAGTGTTAAGGTATTTCACACGGCAAGCTGACGGTCTTGAAACCTATCAACATGCCTGTTGCTCAGTATCAAATGTCGTAGCGGTATAATCGACCACCTGTTGTAGGCTCATCAATTCTGTTTTAGCAGCGCTGATAGCGAGAATGATGGCGAGAAAACCTGATAAACTATCTAACAAAGTAATGAAAATACAAGTTCGGCGTTTTTTGTTTGTATTTTGTATAGGTATAGTTGAGTTCGTACGGCAAACTTGTCGAATTGTGAATTCAACCTCTGCGCATTCATCGCTCGTTTTTAGGGTTCCGTACCCAAAGGGTAAAAACGGGACCCTATTACTAAGCCTACGATGTCTGTCTGTCTGTCCGTCTGTCTTATCTATTAACGGCTGTATCTTTCGAAACGTAATAGATAGCCTGTTGAAATTTTCACAGAGTATGCAATGTTACGGCGGATTATCTAAGAAATAATAAAAAAGTTTGTCGGATTTATTTGCAGATTGTACTAATTTTATTAATTCTTTTTTATTGAATAGCATGATGAATATATCTTGAGGGTGGGTTCCGTATATAAAATATTCCATATCTAATGGTGGAAAATAAGGAGATGAATCCCTTTTACTGAATTTCAGCAGTTTCCTGTGAAGTCGGTTATTATTTATTAATCCCCGACACAAAAAGAGGGGCGCTATACATTGAACGTGTGTAACTGTGCGTCTGTGCGTCCGTGCGTTCGTGCCGTGCGTCAGTACGTCCGTCTGTGTGTTCGTGCGCCCGTGCATTTGTACATCTCTGTATCTGTTGTTTGTCTATGGAATCGTAGCTCCCAAACGGCTGAACCGATTTTGATTTAGTTTTCTTTGTTTGAAAGGTGACTTGATCGAAAGTGTTCTTAGCTATGGATTCAATAAAATATATGAAGCCATTTGAAAATTATTAGCTCATAAGTATATCATCAGTATATTTTATTTTTAAAAATTAAATGTTTCTGCTAAAATTTACTATACCTTTAACCAACACTTTGTTACTCACTCCAATAATCTGTGGAGGAATTTCAATGCTGGCTGCATAACCGTTTATAAAGTAATCCAACAGAAGTATGTATTTATGTACTTGATTTGTTATTGGTATTACAGGCAAACATAAAGCGATAAGTAACTCAAGACAATCCAAGAGGCTTTTACGCTGATCCGAAAACAAATTAAAACTCTCTTCTGAACAATGTTCGTTCTTCGTGTTATAAATTGGCAGTAATTTTCCCAAATGCTACAGCTATACCGGCTTTGACTGAGTTTTAAAAGCTAATGGTGCGAATGCATAATTTCAGACAACTTTTAAACAAATATGAATTGATAACATTTTTATAAGATTTTTTATGCCATAGGTGGCAAACAAGCTAACGAGCCGTATGAAGGTAAGCGATCTCTGTCGCCTATGGATATTTGTAACAGTAAGCCTAGCATGGGCCGTGGACAAATTATTTTTATCCACGCGTAGACGCGACAAAGCTAGAATATGGATATCTTTGTCTCTTTCTCGCAGGATAAAAGTTATGGATCAGGGTCCCGGGTATGTCCCAAAACTGCAACTAGATCCATCGGAGGATGGGCAGCAGCGTCTTATTTGTACACTGCGAAAGTACTGCGATCCCCAAGCCACCTGCTAAGAATGGGGATTATGGCAACACCCCTCTCTAAGAGGGGTTCACTAACATTAAAGGTTATCAACAAAATTAAGAAAATTACCTACATTTATATTAATGTAGCATATAAAACAAATATGACAGTGATGACATATGGTACTGAGACGTGGTCCTTAACTGTTGGCCTTTTGGAAAAACTCAGAGTCACACAGCGGGCAATGGAGAGAGCTATGCTCGTAGTTTCTTTGCGCGATAAAATCCGAAACGTGGATATTCGCCAAAGAACCAGAGTCACCGATATAGCTGTTAAAATTTGCAAGTTGAAGTGGCAATGGGCAGGCCACATCGCTCGAAGAACCGATAACCGATGGGGAAGAAAGGTTCTGGAGTGGAGACCACGAACCGGAAGACGCAGCGTAGGGAGGCCTCCCACTAGATGGACCGACGACATTGTGAGAGTCGCGGGCATCCAGTGGATGCAAAAGGCAGGCTGTCGTTCAGTGTGGAGGTTAAAGGGGGAGGCCTATGTTCAGCAGTGGACGTCTTCTGGCTGATGATGATGATATAAAACAAATAATCGTAGAATGTATATCAAGTATACATTGGATATCAAGCCTTTGTTCAGCAGTGGACGTTTACTGGCTGATGTGAATATAAACGAATGAAAAATTATGGAAAGACAATTTTGTCCATTGCCTTGCTAGGCTTGCTGGGATATCACAGGAATGTTGCCGAATTTTAAAGACTTTATTAACAGCCATATTGAAGAATCCCATGTTGTTACTTGGAAATGCAGCTAGAGGCAAGTTCATTCCACATATGACAGGTGTCAGGTGTAAAGCAAAAAAGATCACGTAAAACTTACAGTGTGCAATTTCCACAGATATATGATATGTGGATCTGGCATCAGATCGAACAGTTTCTCAGAACTCTAACAAGAACAAATAATAATAACAATACAAAACTTGCAAATTTTCAAATCGATACGACAATTAGGAGTAGATAAAAATCGACTTCCAAGATTTGTTTACATAATTAGTTACAAGCGAAGCTAATAAAAGCGTGATATAAATATATTTTTCCATTTTTAAAGAGGATCAATGGAACACTAAGTAAGCTTGTTTGTAAAGTAGAACAAGATGTTATGTTAAAAGTTTCTGCCTGTTACTCCGCTAGAATATGAATTAGTTCTGCGGCGGCCAATGCTGCCGTCTTGTATTTAGACTTCATTCATAAGAAACAAGAATAAGTTGAAGTTTATAAACAAGATTTCTTCTTGTTAGGTGAATATTTGACTAGTTTCCTGGCATAACGCAATTTTTATTGAAATAACAGACCGAGCGAAGATAGATATCAGATTCTAACAGGACAAGTTGGCGTATCTAAGTATGTTTGCATTTTTGTTCGACGATAACTTGCGTAGTTAGCGATATTAGTATATCTCTAATATTTATAAAATTTTGCAGGCAGGTAATTAATTTCAATAAAATTACTAAGTTCCAAAAAGGGCAATATCAGTCATGGGATTGCGAAGATATACTGGGTTACGCGAACACCCTTTCCGTGTAACCCTGTGTATTGGTTCTGTATATGGGTGTCTTCAAATCACGAGTGAATCGGTATTTTCTTGGCAAGCGTGCTCCATCGTATACCACATCATCGCTTTACATCAGGCGAGTTGGCGGTCAAACGCAAGCCTATTATAAAAAAAATACAATGTACAACTTTTTTAAGTTTTTGTAATTGAACGTCAGCAGAAACAAAAAGTAATTAAACTAGAACAAAAAATCATTTAAATACACTAGAGAGTTAAAAACGACGAAATCACACTAAATAACCAACGACCAATTCGGAAAAGAGCTCAAAATTTCCAAGCCGCTGATCCAATTTTGATCAAACATAACTATAAATCACTCAAATGAAAGTTACTTTCAAATGAAATTTGAAACACATTGAAATTGCTCCAGCTGTTTTAGAGAAAAATGGTAACAAACACATTAACACACAATCCTACCCCAAACACTTACCTCTTCGTTACATCATGAGTATAAATGCTACAAAATATGCTACTACAAAAAACTTACCTCTCACTCTGTCTCTCAGCTTTATATCCAGCTAATATACTCTTGTTTTTCCACGTCAATTTGTCTCTGCAGTTCTTGTTTTGCTAACCGTATTACAAAAGCCACGAGTGGTAAAGTAGCAAATGACTGTACTGTTTGTCGTTTTTTGTCCGTCCCGGTATATGGATAACAAGGATTCTCGTTTAGTTTTCAGCTGAAAATGTTGGCATATATATTTTCGAGGCACAAAGCGCGAGTTTTCCGCTTTTGAGCTGAAACTAAAACACCTGACACAAAGTTCGGGTGCGAGGGATTATTTTAAATATGTGTCTGTACCACAGACAAATATCGAGATAGACAACGCGATCGAGTACGTCAAGTTGTATAAAAACCTAGCGTGCTGCATTTTTGTACTAATTATGACGCCACGAGGACAAGGTTGGAAAAATCACGATTAAAAAGCCCCAATAAAGAATGATTATTTAAATTGATCCTCATTAAACTACTAATACAAATGGTAGTTTAACTACATTTTCACACCCAACTGCTTTCAAAAAGTTTTCTATGGCACACTGGCATTTTTCGTATTGATGTCTGACGTGCTACCAAACACAAATCAACTTACTGCCAAGATGACATAAATCAAACTGAATTATGCGGCGTGCTAGTAGGAGTATTAATTCAACTCAAGACAGGCCACAGACGTGTAAAGTAGGTGAACTTGCAGTGTCTATACTGGTAAAGGTCTGTGGTATATACGCACGAAGCCATGTACCTATTTTTATTTTGCGTTATTACTTTATGCCCTGAAATTTGACATTGTTTCGCATAATTTTATGCTATTTTTGGCTTTTAATTTGTTGTTATCAAATAACAATTTGTTATAATATTATAAATTATATTATATATTATAAAATATGAAGTGAATAAAATAAAGTGTAAATATTTAAATGACAATTAAGTTCTTATTTCTAGGTGTTTATAAATACCTTTTGACGATCTTTGTTTTGGTTGGGTTGGTGTTCTCTTGATTGGTAGTCTACACTGTTTTCTATACGAGATCCAATCAGAAATGAGGAGATCCGTAGATGAACGAAATTTACCGACATAGCTCACCGGATTAGCAAGTTGAAGTGGCAGTGGGTAGGGCACATATCACGCAGATCAGAAGATCAGATGGCCGATGGGGCCGAAAGATTCTCGAATTGAGACCACGGACCGGTAAGCGCAGCGTAGGACGTCCACCCACAAGATGGACAAACGACCTAAAAGAGACCGCAGGGAAACGATGGATGCAGGCCGCTTTTAACCGGCCCTTTTGGAGATCGATGGGGGAGGCCTACGTCCAGCAGTGGACATCCTGAAATTATGATGATGACTGTTTTCTGTTTTAATAATCTAATTTGTAATAGTCATGAGCCGGCAATTTAGATGGGTTTCATAAAGAAAAAGTTATATGTCAAATCTGGTGTTGCTACTCAGGCATGATGTAGAGAAAAGCAAGACTAATTAATTTTAAAAAAGCCAGTATTAAGATCAATTATATTTTATTATTCTCGAAAAGCTTCAGGTTATTCAATACCTTAAACGTTAACGTAAATTATTAAATTAATAGAACGCAGGTATAAATTTGTCGAAACCTTGCCAAACTTGGTCACCGGCCCAGAACGATAGTTTTAATGTTAAAGGTCCTACGTAATAGCAGAAATTATAAGTTTTCAAATTAGAATAGATTAAACGGAGCTGAAATCAACAGAACTTTCATCACTACAGACTGTAAATAAGAGTTGAAATGAGCTATATTTCCACCGCAGAGACATGCGAAGATTCGTCGGCACGTTGTTATGCTTTGTGCGTGATTTACATTTAGTAAATAAATATCTATTTGTACCTCTAATTACAGGCAAACATAAAAAATTAATGCAAAAATATTAAAAATGACGAGAAAATGATGATTAAAATGAACTTCCCTCGAAATCCCACTACGA
The DNA here is from genome assembly GCA_932305915.1 of Agriopis marginaria. Taxonomy (NCBI): domain Eukaryota; kingdom Metazoa; phylum Arthropoda; class Insecta; order Lepidoptera; family Geometridae; genus Agriopis; species Agriopis marginaria. The sequence goes on from OW029919.1 coordinate 4,646,423, forward strand.
GCATAGTAATCCCGTTCCGATCTTTCCGCTCCAGGCTCTTTCCGCTCCGTCCCGTAATCTACTATTCTTTGGTGCAACCATTACCATGTCAGTCCTGTATTAGTCTTGTAATCTTCTCTATTACAGACCCGCCCTTTCTGACGTACCTACCTACGAGTGAATTTCGACAGTGCAGATATCATCATCATCAGCCAGAAGACGTCCACTGCTGAGCATAGGCCTCTCCCTTTAACCTCCACACTGAACGACAGCCTGCTTTTTGCATCCCATGGATGCCAGCGACTCCAGACTCAGCGCAGATATACCTACGTGCTATTGAACTTAAAGTGCATGTTGTGTATACGTAGAACACAGACTAGGTGAATTTACTAACGTAGAAGTACCTTCTACCACTTTTGCTACCCCACTACTTTTTGCTCAATATATTTGCCAGTAACAATAACTCCTGTTAAGTAATAATTTTGTTATTAATATAAGTAATTAACTAAATACGTGCAATCAAGATAACTATATTTTTTTCTTCCTTCCAACTTTTCTTTTATTCTTCTGATAGTGATGCATTTTTATTTCAAAAATTGGACAGTACTATTTCTATATTGTTAAAAATGAGTCAAATTAAAATAATAATTTAGCACTCAAAACTTTTGCGTTTGACTAAGCAAAGAAATCCAGCAATCTCTCTAGCAGCTTAACATTACGCGTTATCAGTAACCACTGTAAAAAGTCTAAGGCATCGCATAGTTCGTTTACGTTCGTAGATAAATTGTTATCACGTACTACCCTAACAAAACGCGGAAGAGTAAATCTTCTACGTAAACACATGAAAACTTCACTTTGAAGTTAAATGCCACCAATAGACAAACAATACCTATAACAAAAAAACTCGGGACCCGTCAGTTCTGACAGAGTAAAACCTTCGCAGTAGACCCGATCACCAGCAAATAGACTGATCTATTCGGGACCAAAATGCATGACTCTGATCAAATATTGTTAAACGGCACATGACTAGAAACCACGCGGGGTTGTTTGCGACCAGATAACAATTACCATGTTTGGAATGATAATACCATCACTCCATGTTTGGAGTGATAAAGCCTTCATGCCATGTTTGGAGTGCTAAAACAAATGTTTTGTTTATGTCATCTGGATGTAAATATGACCCCTTTTTCACAGTTTAGTAAAGTTGAATGCACTTTCGTTTTGCAAATCGCAAACGAGATCAACATGTTCCGGGTGTATAAAGAAGCAAACGACGCAGTGACACATATTTACAGCTTTTAGGTTTCTAAAATCAATTATTTAGAGTGCATCTACAAATCCAAATATCTATGCCATTATGCGAACCACGGCTGAAATGAACCTGGATTTTAGTTAAACGTAAAACGTAAACCAGGTTTACCTACAATAAATACTAATTTTACAAACAGATTTGGTTCAGCATTGCCTTTCAACTTGGGAAGCCATCAGCATGCTAAGTACACTCGTAAAAACTGAAACATTTATCTTTAAAATATCGTCAAGAATCCAGTTCGTCTGTTGAAAGATGATCTAACATTAATAATTTAAAAAAACTTTAAAAAACAAGCTTTTTTCGTTTTATTCTCAGCAAAACCTTTCATTTGATAACCATATCGTGGGGTTGCATAAAAATAACTGTCATCCAAACTAAAAATATTCAAAATTTCAGCTCTATCTGTTGGGGATAACGGTGTTAAAATTCGGTTGCGAGATTTGATCCATACTCATAAAGCAAAGATTGTAATAAAACAACATTATAACGATAAAATCTAAAGTTAACATTGACTAGCCGGTTAATATATTAATACGAGATTTAATTACCAAGCACAACCATCTTTAACATTATTATTACATACACTAAATTTATTGAGCCGGTATATAAGCTTAATCTCTTCTCTATCTCTATCTCTTCTCTATCTCTTCTCTACATAGTATAAATTGAAGTCGCTTTCCGCGTCTGTCTGTCTGTCTGTCTGTCTGTATGTCTGTATGGCCGCTAACTCCTCCTAAACCACGCAACGGATTTTCATGCGGTTTTCACCATCAGTTAGATACATTTTCAAGGAAGGTTTATATTTATAACTAGCGACCGGCCCCGGCTTCGCACGTAAATTACACCCGTGCGAAGCCGGGCGGGCGGGTCGCTAGTAATAGTATATGTATAAAGTTTGAAATACACTCTAAATAAATAAATAAACTTAACGAATATAAATGCAAAATGGTTCAAAAACAGCCAATAAATTGCAGTCCAAAATATGGAAACGCTTTAGAACTTAAATCGTAAAAGAAAATACGACCATGCCTTTACAGCATGTTCAAGGGGCTTTCAACAGCTTTGCCATGTTTAAAGCTCTTAGGCATATCTTATATGCATCAATAAAACTTTAAATAGCTTCTTGAGTGAACGAACAGTTCAAAGAAATGTGGAATATCAGCTTAAATATTTTTTGTAAAGTATTAGGGTTCAAAGCAAAACAGATATTAAAGACTTATAGTCCCATCGTGTCTTATATAATTCAGTTGCAATTTTTCTTGGATAAATTTGGTTTACTTGGAGAGGCTGGAAACTACTTCAGTAAAATGTGTTCCATGATAATAATAATGAGAAACGAACTTACAAATATACAGTAAAACATCATCACCCAACATTATCATCAACATAAGCCAGAAGATGCCCACTGCTGAACATAGGCCTCCCCCTTAGAACTGCAAACTGAACGACAGCCTGCTATCTGTATCCACTGGATGCTTGCAACTTTTATGATGTCATCAGACCACCTAGAGGCCTACCTACTACATGGCCTACGCCTCCACTCAACAACCTTTCTTCCCCATCGGTTATCGGTTCTTCGAGAGATGTGGCCTGCCCATTGTCACTTCAACTGGCAAATTTAAATAGCTATCTCGGTGACTCTGGTTCTTCGGTGAATATCGACGTTCCAGATACTATCGTGCAAAGTAACTCCGAGCATAGCTCGCTCCATTGCCCGCTATGCGACTTTAACCCTCATATTCATAGACGTAATAAAGGTAACTCGAATCGTTACGTCACCTTCAAGCGATGTTTTTATATGCCAAAACACCACTGAAGTTTCGAAGTACCTTTATTTACGTCTATGATTATGAGGGAAAAGGCCAGCAGTTAAGGACCACGTCTTAGAACCATACGTCATCACTGGCAATACACACTGGTTAAAGAGCCTGGTCTTTAGACACTGTGTTATTTTGAACGAGGAGATGTCACGTTATTTCCCGAACGCTGCCCATCCAAATTATATTCTTGGAGCGACCTTTTGCCTAAGTTGGACCTACCTAACTGAAGAATCTGTCCAAGAGCAACAGCTGGTATTTAATATCAATATAAAACAATATTTTAAACCTAACTATTAATAGGCAAACGTGCTCCACCTTCGACCGCATCATCGCTTTCCATCAGGCCAGATCGCGGTCAAACGTTAGCCTAGTCTGATGTAGAAATAAATAAAAAATTAAGCTCTTAATCTGCTTACCTACCCTTATGTTGTTATTGCCAAGTATGCGCCTGCGACGGCAACGTCACCTCAAAGCCCGTCAAGACACCGGATGCGTACGTGACCTGTCAGTCTTAACGATAAACCTCTTATATATACGGTGAGGACACTTACTCGAGTTTAGTGCGCTCGCGGACGCGTATGCTTCATATATTAAATTACTCACAAAAATTAACAAAATAAAAACACGAATTAGTGTCAACAGAAACAATGGCGCCCGGTGTTCTACAAAACGCTGACGCGATCATTAGCGATTCTTTGGAGAAAATTGCGACGGTACACAACGGGGACTTGATCAACAAACTGACTGAAGGACTGGCTCCTAAAACGTGCCCTATAGAACATTTTACCAATGGTTCGGTCGAAAACGGTGTAGATAAAGTGGACAATGTGGTAGTGAAGAAGCCGATAAGGAAGGTCGTTAGGCCGAAAGTGTTGAAGAACCATGAGTCCCGTGAATATTTGTATGATCGCCTTTATGGGTCGACTTGTCCTATGGCTGTAAGTTGAATCATTTTTGCTTCACTAGGATGTTAGGTTTTTTATGAGGTTTGAGTAATACTATGTTCGATAATGCAATGTTTTTTTTCACGTTTCCGCATAATTATAAAAGTCTAATTCTTAGCTTGTTTATGTTAAAAAAGTTTCCTTATAGGTTTATGTAAAAATCAGATAAGTAATGAAATGACCTGAAAGTTCATCCACATATTATCATCATCATCATCAGCCATTAAACGTCCACTGCTGAACAAAGGCCTCCCTCTCAGTGAGGGGTGTTGCCATATTCCCCACGCTTGGCAGGCGGCTTGGGAATCGCAGTACGTTCACCGTGTACTAATAAGACGCTGCTGCACTGGAAATCGCACACTGTGCGTTTTACGCGTTTTTTGCCTCACACCTGCAATTTGTGGAATGACATTTTCCTGCGGCATTTCCGAGTAACTATAACATGGGATTCTTCAAAAGGGCTGGTAATAGAATCTTTAAAGGTTGGCAACGTATCTGTGATCCTCCTGGTGTAACAGGTATCCATAGGCAACGGTGATCGCTTACCATCAGACGGCCCGTTAGCTTGTTTGCCAACTGTGGCATAAAAAAGTAATAAACATAATTTACAAACGAGGCAGTTCAAAATTCGTACCAAACTAAATCATTGACTTCTTAACCATTACAAGATGATTAGGGTATTATTATAGCTGCAGGATTCGAAAGGGGAACTGCCCTTACAAAACCATTGTTAAATCAAGGTTCACTAACCTTAAGGACAAAGTTCATTGAAAATTAACAAGAAAATTAAATGTTTCACGGACTGTTTTTGACAACTCTTCCTTGAGTAAAATATCAGATAAATGAATAAGAGTAAAGAAATTGAATAGATGCACAAAGTGAAGTACTAACTGAATGTGACCTATAAGGGATAGCGACGAAATAGCTAATGACTACTACTTACTATGGTACTATGAATTTGACGAATAGGTGTCAAAACAGGATAATCTTCTATTTTAAATTAATTTTACAACGGTTTATTCATCATCTGTTTTAAAAATTCCGTCCACATATTTTACTTCAAAAGTGTTGGTTAGCCAATAAATCCTTTCGTTAGCAGTGAGGTTAGGTTTTGAATATTATAGACCTTGAATTTTAACTAAATTCTTCAGAATTTCTTAGAATTATTGGCAACAGGTGTTTTACAATGATTTTTAATAGTACACATTTTTTTCATCTGAAAAGTCAACCTGTTTACCTTTAGCATAATTAAATCAGATGGTTAGGTCATTATTAATTTAGAATAGGTTTACATTTGACCACCAACTCAATTGATGGAAGCGATATTGTGGCCGAAGATAAAGCACGTAGACCTAGATGTACTTATTCACTCTGGACTTGAAGACGCCGTTAAAGTTTTAGGAAACAAGGACGATGGCAAAGCATTCCAGTCCCTAGAAAGATGTTATCGGAACAATTATTGTTAAGAAATACTAATGTAATAAAATTATATCAAATCTTACCCAGACTTAGTAAACAAAGGGGGATTAAAGCTTCAAAATCACAATTATTATAACTCTGTTTACTACCTACCTACATAACTAAATATTTATCTATGCAAGTGAGCACAGATTACGTATGCTTATATTTGAACACGCGCCAGAAACAAACAACAGACAAACCAAAGATAATGTCAATCAGTAAGTTATGAACTTTATTCGTTGCCATCTCTACTGTCGCGTATCTTTACAACGATTAACATGCCCCTGCGAAAGCCTCTTTGAATAAATCTTTTATCAATGACCAGCAGATTTTTCCCAATTTGTAAAATTTTCCGAGCAAATTTTTCTATCCCTAAAAACTTTACTCAAAACATTTAAAATAAATTAGCCAAATCGGTCCACCCATTCTCAACTAATGCGTTTACAAACAAACAGCATTTAGGTGTATTTATAATATAGATAATAATACGATTCGATGGGGCTAAAAAACCAGAGATCCCAACCTCTGGCTTGCCATTGGCTGTCTGGGGGTGGAAACTGCAAGAACTAACCTAACCTAGTAAGAACCTAAGCTTTAATTTTATTTGCGGTTATCAGCTGTATTTATGTTCGGTTTTTTAAAGAGACGATGAAAATTATCATTCCGCTCTAAGATATTTTTACTGGTAGATAGGTTGTGCCCGCCACCATAGCTCGCTGCCCGACTTGGTTCAGCCGTCTCTCAGTCACACACTCGCGAGTGTCCACAAAAATTTTTATTTTTGTCTCTTTCTAACAACAGATATAGCGTAAAACAGTCTTTCATATTCTTTCCCTTATTTCACAAAATGCACATATACATGCGTAGGTAAGCTATGGTATGTTATGGTTTATGCTTTAGTCAGTTTTTTAAGCCGTGTTTTTCGCCTATAATGTCTTTATTATTACACCTCACTGATTCCGCTAGTTTATAACTTACTTCATACATAGTGAGAGTCGCTGGCATCCAGTGGATGCAAAAGGCAGGCTGTCGTTCAGTGTGGAGGTTAAAGAGGGAGGCCTATGTTTAGCAGTGGACGTCTTCTGGCTGATGATGATGATGATTACTTACTTAAGAAGTGGGGCAACATCAATGGACATCAATATTCATAACAAAATTACTTGTTTTTAACATTTGCGCAGTCCGATAACACCGCCATGTCGGAATTATGATTTAATTGCTCACTCATTTCGAGCGTTTCGGCCATAAAGATTCAATACTTAAGTGGAAATATGTGTGGAAAACAAACAAGCCGCAGTTAAATTCTTCACGCTCTATCTACGTAGCACTATTAGCTACCGGCGTGTTATGATTTAAGGTGGCAACTAAGAGATTGTTTTTTTTTACATATTTTCGACCCGGCAAGACAGATAGAATAACTTTTTTTTCTACTTGTGCCGTTAAAATGAAAATAAAAAATCTAAGTAGGTATGGTAAAAAGGGTATTTATTGCTATTATTTATTTTCTATTAAGTAGTAATTATGTATTATTTTTGTTTGGTTTCGTAACGTACCTAAAGATACGAAATCAAACAAAAAAAAAAATACTTTTAGAATTTTGAAAATTGTGTAAAAATTTTGCGTGTAAAGCAAGCAGGCGTTACGAATCAAGTAAAGCAAGCGTTGAGCAAGCAAGAGCATTATTCTTTAGGTAAGTTATAGGCTAATTTCCACAAAAAAATTGCACCAACGAATAAATATGTCCTTAAGTATTGAACTTCCTTTTTTAAAGATAATCTCGTTTTGTCCATAACATGACAATATGCTTGATATAAAGCAAATAAACGGACATTTTTTCAAATTAAAATGTGAAGATTACTCTAACATATTTATGTAAGTGGCTATATTAAAATTGTACATAAATACCCAGGCGATATTTGAGAAAAGTAAGCAACAACAAAAAGGTAGGAACTAGGTACTCACCTGAAAACTTAGATGATGACCCCAACCCATGAAAATCACCTTATTATGGAGTAAGTTAACGTATAGCTATTTTAGCTAGTATATTTTTACAATACATCAAGAAGACGCTAATTTTATTAATATATTCTTAAGTATAGACATAAAACATTCCTGTACCAAATCCAAACAAAATTTCAAAGGTTCCAGAATATATAATTTTTTGAACCTTTGTAATTTGGGATTATAAAACAATTTTCTCATTAAAACCATAATATTGGAGGCTTAGGGTTGATAGCCTCTCATTTTTCCAATTTTTAGGCATCGATAAATTATAACCCTTTAATGCCGCTTTTATACGGCACGACAGAAATAAATCTACAGGAAGATTTTTCAAGAGTAACGACAGATTAAACTGAAATTAAATATTTACGCCATCTTAGAAAACTTTTCAGCCGAGTTTTATGAGTGATACAATATTTATAAGGAGCGCCGTATCCTTGAAAAGGCGTACTTTTCTTACTTATAGTATTACCGCCGCCGCGCGCCGTAGTGGTTCCTTGCTCCGAAGTTACTTCCACCGGAACTTGGTGTGAGACCTGCTGCTTGGTTTTTAATGATTATACTATTATACTCACAAAATTATGTATTAGCATACCTACATTAAGTATAACTTGAGATTTAAATGACTGAGAGATTGCAGAAAAATCTTACAAACTTCAGCAGAAGCTCTCCCTCAGCAGAAACGCTCGATGTTTCGAGCGTTTTTTTAGTATGGTATTAAAAATTAAATCATCTGTCAACTTTTCGCTGACGATAATTTTACATGCGTGAAAGTGAGACATTAGATTCATTGAAATGCTTATGAGAGTTAAATGCGTCGTACGGTTTTCCAAACACATGGATTTGGCGGTCTCTTTGCCCTCCCCCCCCCCATATCCGGGGCTGCCGGGCCATACAAAAAAACCCATTCGCTCCTGACAAACTATAAAAGCTGTTTTTTTTCGCGAATAAGTCGTAAAACGAAAGTTGTTTGACGTATTAAAGCCGCCCTAAGAGGATGATAACTGATTGCCTGTGTACCTGGAAATCAGGAAAGTGAAATCACCAACATGCGATAATAATATAAAATCCCTTTTATTTCCCATGATAACGTGGAATGGGAGTTTGTATCACCGAATCATTGAAATGTTATGTTAGACATAAAAACCCCATCGTGTTTTATGGACCTTTCCATTTATGGCTAAAAAGAGGATGATGTTAGAGCTCTTAGGTGAGTGATGTTTAGGGCGAAGCTATTTGTAATTTTTATTAATACACACTAAGTTTATACTAACTCTAACTACTAAGAGCGATAGTGGCCGGGCGGCATGTGCGCTTAACAATCCGACGGCACCCGGGTTCGATTCTCGGCCCTGCACCAATGACTTATTTACTAGGTACTTAAATTAATTATGCGCAGTTTCGATGCCATGCTCAAAAACGGTGAAGAAACATCCAAGGACTTCAAGAGATTATTGACATATCGTATAATGACATTTACCAACATGCACTGGGCCAGCATGGTGGATTAGGATCCATTCTCTGAGAGTCTTGCCAGCAGTAGGAACATAATAAGTTTTTAATGAGTAGATAATTAATTATACTAATAAACAAGGAAGTTATTATTAAATAGGCATCAAGCCTCATTTAGGCCTGATGTGTTCGCATCTGCCATGACACTTTACTATATTATGGTAAAGTGTCATGGCAAATGAGGCTTGATGCCTTTATTCAAACTCAGTCTGCAGACGACCTTCAAATCGATACGTAAACTACAAGTAGTACAAAATTTACTGCCAAAGTATGTTTAAATAGTTCATCAGTTACAAATAAAGTCAATAAACACTTATTAAAAACTCCTTGAACCCGCTGTGTCAAACGTGGTGCGTGCTTTTTGCTGGCCATTTGGTGCAGATGACCATTTCGTAATAAACAAAACTGCATGGTCTTTCCATTTCTGCGACGCAATTATTTTTACTTCCAAGATAATGTTTACATAGTTAATTAGTCATAATTGAAGGTAATAAATAGTTTATTATTTACAAATTAAGTTAATAAACACATATTAAAAACTTCTTGAACCCGCGGTGTTATATTTTGTTTGTGCTTCTTAGCATGAAGATGTACACTACTTATGAGCAAAACTGGCACTACACATTTTTCGCTGCAATTATTTACCATTTACAAATAAGATTAACCCTTGTTCCCGTTGTTGCAGCCGACGCTATGCAACGAGAATACGTGTCTTGGCAGCATCATGGGCCTCCCGGGACGGGGGGACGTGCCTCGGGAGCCCGAGGAGGTACTAAAGGACGCCAAGGACTTTCTAGGACAGTACTTCGCTTCTATACGAAGGTGAGGATGCCATCTTCTATACTAATATTATATCTATACTAATATTATAAAGATTATAAAATATTAGTATAGACTAGTAGGCCGCCCCTGCTTCGCACGGGCGAAGCCGGGATATATAGCCTATGTCAACCGGGGATAGTGCAGCATCCCAACAGTGAAAGAATTTTTCAAATCGTTTCAGTAGTTTCGGAGCCTATTCAATGCAAACAAACAAACAAACAATCAAATCTTTCCTCTTTATAATATTAGTATAGATAATAATACCTTTTGCTCTACATTTCGACCATTACAATTGTTACAATGGCCGTTGTGACACTGACATTTTTAAAATTATTTTTATACCTAATTCTGTGTCCAAATATTGCTAATTCTGAGTCCATGGCTAGTTGGTTACTTGTAATCTACAATTTTTAATTTTAATTTGAATTTGTTGTCACAAGCTGACTGAAAACTACGGATGAGTCCGGCGAGAAAATCGGGCGTTAAGATCTTCTACCCTTATTTGATCTTGAAAAATCGCTAGACTGTCACTACGACACACAACACTGACTGTATCCGTCAATGTCCTAGTACCTACACGCGGTTTGTACACTTGCTTACTATGGGATTCCACGATACCACAAACTTAAATCCATCGTCCCGGTTGAAATTGCGATGTTTTTTTAATTGTACCAGATGCCTTATTATAGATGTCTTATTGTGATTCGGATTGTGATCGTGATCGCGTGCCATCTCACTTACGCACGTGGTGCGAGTAAGTAGATGCGAACGGGATGGCATGCAATCTCGATCACGATCAAACTTCTATAATAGGGCCGCCGCTTCACGAACTATTTTGAAAAATTAATGTCGTTCAGTAAAGAACACTTTCGGATCGTGGAGCTCGTTAAACATTTAAAAAATGTGTGTAAATCACGAAAGTTTTAAAGTTATTTACACAAAAGTGAATAAAATCGACGTTTTTTTTTGCCAAGAAAGTAATAAATAGCGCCGAATATTAGTAAATAATGTGTATCTACATAATAAAGAAAATAATTATGTAAATCGTTTCACAAATGTCGAAGTTAACGGTGTACATAAATATAAATGAAAAGGTTGGCCGTCACGGGATGCCCGGACGTTGCGAAACAAGACGGCATTATGACATCACGTCCGTTACGGCACACGATTTTTTTTTATTCCTATTGGCTTTTCACATCAAAAAATACGGGCTGAATAGAGAACCACTTAAAGAAACAGAAAAAAAATACAGTTATAAAACTATGTTTTTCAAGTTTCAGCGGGTCAATATTTAAATAATTTTGCTTCTCCGCTTAAATTCCTTCAGGGAATGATATGGACAATTAAAACAATATTATTATTCAAAAACTTTGAGATTCAACTTACATCTGTGCCCAGGTTTTATTACTAAAACAATTTCATACGCTCTCAACTCAAGTAGCTACAATGATACCAATAAAATCTTCCAAGTCGAAAAATACAAAGCGCAGCAATGATCATAAAAAATAAGTTTTGTTTCATAAGAATAATATGCTAATACTTCTTGGGTAGAAAGTTTTATGTTCCGCTGAAGGTAGCATTTCCATCTTTGGTAGATTTGAAGGAAAATATTTTCATTTTACAGCACTCCTTCTTTTGTGAAACTTGTTTCTTCAACTCCCTAAGTTGAACTTTTAGCGGACTAATAAAAATCTTCTGGAAAGTTGGGGTTGAGTGCCTTTTTCTGGGGTTTAAAACTTAAGGGGTGGAAAAGACGTTGTTCACTATTATGAAGAGAAAACTAACACAATAGTAATTTTTAAACTTTCGCGTTTTTTTTCTTTCTTCTTTTATTCTTTTTCTTTTATTTTTTTTTTCGTTTTTTTTTACCTATATTAAATAATACGTGATAAACATTTAAAACTAACACAATGCGATTCGACAGGTCCGTGGAGGGCTTAGTTTTGACTTGGTATGGTACCTATTGTCAACGTCTTCATTCTCGTTTCATTCTGCAAAACACAATACTTTGTGACTTTGTTAAAGTGTTTTGTGTTATGACACTGTTGTGAAATATCGCGGGAAAAACTGAAAGTGCTTATTTCTATGGGATTTTTGTATGAACAATATTCTGTCTGTCGGACAAATTTGGACAGCACCAATGACTTATTTACTACTTACTTAAATATTTGTATGTGTAGTTTCGATACCATCGCTTAAAACTGGTGAAGAAAAACATCGTAGGAAACCAGTATGTTATCTTCTCACTACACTGTCACTGGTGTGATGGTTAAGAAGAAAATTTCCTCACCGTCACTTTGTCGAATAAAGTTATCTAAACTGTCTTTTACGAGTTCTCAGAACGACTCAGTTTTCCAAGATAAATTATAAGTTTTATTCTTACAGGCTGAAATATTGACTCAAGCATTAGGGCTCTTAACGTGGGCTAAAATTAGCGCTGAAACAGCGCAGTTCGGAAAATCACGCGATGTGATACGGTGTACGAGATACTTTTCTCATCACCTAAACAGAATCGCTTAAAACAGATAGCCGTAAGGTCTCAGGTCTCACACATCCTCTCATCCACATATCAAAAGATCAGTGGAAATGGCGCGATCGTTTTTGCCTCACACTTGCAATTTGTAGAATGAGTTACTCCTGCGGTATTTCCGAGTAACTATAACATGGGGATCTTCAATAAGGCTGTTAATAGAGTCTTTAAAGATATCTGTGATGCACCTGCTGCTACAGGTATCCATAGGCGACGGTGATCGCTTACCATCAGGCGGCCTGTTAACTTCTTTGGCACCTATGGCATTAAAATAAGGTTCCGAACAAACAACCGAACTTCTTTAACTGATTTAATTTTTCCTTTTGTGGGTACGGAACCCTAAAAATAATCCTCCTTCCACTAATAAACATACGATTGAAAATCTGATTTTAATTTGTATCAAACAGAGCAAACACCCCGGCACACGAAGCTCGCTGGAAAGCAGTCCAGGATGAAGTGGCGAAGACAGGGACCTACCAGTTCACAACCACCGAGCTGGTGTTCGGAGCCAAGCTGGCCTGGAGAAACGCTAGCAGATGCATCGGTAGGATACAGTGGTCTAAATTACAGGTGAGAATTTGATATAGAAAGTTTTTCAGACTTCCCTTTCTTTTCATATCCGTTTTACCCAGAGGTACTGGTTGTAATTTGTCCAATGACGATATAACCACTTGACTGCTCATCCTTTACTACGCCGTATGCTAAAGTTACACTTTTTCAGCTTAACTTTTTTAGAGTGGGCAAATCCAAGGCGCGATTTGATTGAATGACTTTTGAGTCTTCAATCACGCGACTTTGTGTGCGCGCGCGCCTGTTAACACTCGTTATATAGAGCCGGCCTTCTGTACCTATGTAAAACAGTATTTATGTAAGACAGATTATACAGGGTTATTAGCTAACAACCTCTCGCAGGCAGCTGTACATTGTTAAAAAATCTAATAAAAAAAAAGGCTGAATTGTGTTTGACTGCCATATTGCCTGATGTTAAGCGGCGATGCGGTCTACGATGGAGCGCGCTTGCCTAGAAGAAACTAATTCACTCAAATATTAAAAAATAATACAAAAAAAAATTAACTATAATTTGTTCTACTATAAAAATACAAAAAAATGGCCTTAAATGGCAACAAAAATACGCAGTTTCAAATGAGAAAGATCGCAAGGCCCTGCTGAAGCTTAGTAACCGACTCTTGCACCTACAAAATACAGAAGAGAGAAAGAAAAAAAACATACGAACTTACGAAAAAGTCATTGAACAATAGTTGTTATACTTTTTTTTGTGACGTTATTTTGTATATTTTCAATAACCCTGTATAGAAAAGATACCAGTTTTTATTTACAATACATTAGTCTGTAATTTTTTTAAGGATGCGACTATTCCAATAAAACGATGTCATAAATAATGAAGTCTTGAGAAATACTGAAATACCTCAAATACAAACTCTCAAACAAAATGGAAACCGTTAATCGTTAAGGAAATTACCTTTCCTCTGAAAAAAGAGCAACAAAATCAATTATACAAGCTCTTGCCTAGTGAAGACTTCCCAGCAAAACGGGGTCTAAATGAATTTGCTGACTCTAATGAGAAAACTCCCATTTCGCTCTACGATGGTAAAAAATAGGCAATTAACACTTAGGTTCGGGGCTCTTTGAATTTCCTCCAGGACTAGGAATTCTTATTAAATTTGTTAAGAAACAGGAAAGAAAATGAAGTTAATTGATCAAAGATGTTGAAACATCTGCTAATAAGTTAGCAGACTTGTTTAAAAAATTAGTCAATTTTGAGGCGGCTATATCTCCATTTACTTTTAGAATCTTATTTAAAAAAGATCTGAATTATCAAATATTAATGTTGTTTGTTAATCAATGTATATAATAAGATGTTTATTACCTTGCCAAATAATTAGACAAAATTAAATGTTTTATCGAGGAAACCATAAATACCGAAACACGATGAAAAGACATTTCACTGAAAAATTATGACAGTAACACTGACGTGCGTTTTTCTCCCTGTTTTTTGGATTTTGCGTGTTTGACAGTTCTAAGACAGGACAACGTCTGTCAGGTCAGCTAGTCTATACTAATATTATAAAGAGGAAAGATTTGATTGTTTGTTTGTTTGTTTGTTTGCATTGAATAGGCTCCGAAACTACTGAACCGATTTGAAAAATTATTTCACTGTTGGGATGCTGCACTATCCCCGGTTGACATAGGCTATATATACCGTCTTCGCCCGTGCGAAGCAGGGGCGGCCTACTAGTTTTAAATAAAAAGACTAGTCCACAGATATGCACAACCTTTAGTCAAATTACATACCAAATGGTTTAAAACCAAGAAATCAGAAAGAAACAATTGAAATAAGATAGAAATTATGACATATGCGTTGCTTAGGTAAATGTGGTAAAACCTCGCCTTGATTCTATCTATAACATAATAAAAACAACAAAGAAGCAATCAATTAATAGACTGACTCCTCTCACAGATGGCGTTTCCATCGTTTATTTATTTTCTTGGTTGACACCGTTTAATGGAATTACAAGCTCCAGAGATGCGGTTTCGAAGCTCTCGCGATATATTTCTACGACCGCACTTTGTAATTACGCAGCTCAAATAGATTGCGAGAGCTAATCGGTACGATTTGCTTATAGACTCGCGGTTCAGAGGATCTTATTCTCGAAAACATAAGTTATTAGCGGGTTTTATTTCGATATCGAGTTCCATTCATTCACATTCACATTCATTAGTATGACTGAATTAATAAATACCTAGTTGTAGTGGGGGACTTACAGCAAGCTTTTCTACTTTATCGTTATATAGCTCTTTGTATTATTATAGTGTAGTTTAATTCAGGGAGTGAATAACTTACCAAAAATAAAGGTTATACTTATATATAAGTATAAATACACTTATAAATGTCATCATTTTTTAGTACTATAAAGTTACTAAGTTTTTATTTATAAAATTTCTGTTTTAATTCTCTTTTTTATTGCTCACATCATCAGCTATTAAATGTCCACTGCTGAACAAGGCCTCCCTCTGAGAGAGGGGTGTTGCCATAATCCTCACGCTTGGCAGGCGGCCTGGGGATCGCAGTATGTTCACCGTGTACTAATAGGACGCTGCTGCCCATCCTCCGGTGGTTCTGGTCGCAGTTTTAGGACATACCCGGGTCCTTTATTGCTCACGATCTATAATTTTTTTTATAAACAGGCAACATTAAATTGCTCTTCTCACTTAGGTTAATTTTATGATAAAATTCATTGAACTAGAACACAATAGATATGGACCAAACAACGGACTAATTATATCAGTCCGTCGCTCTCTTGTTACCCGAGACAGCGAGATAAAGTTCACACATCATACATCATCAGCCTGTTAACGTCCACTGCTGAACAAAGGCCTCCCTCTTTTTTTGTTAAAATTTTCATGACCGTGGATTCAAGGTCCTTTAGTCGTAATATCAAACATGTTTACATAGTATTAAAAGCGTCAAACAAGTTATAGTCACAGTCAGAGTCAAGCAAAGTAAGTTACAGTCAAGTCAAACTCATGCCCCTGTAAAGTAGTGGAGATTTACAAGAGGCTCCTATGGAGTTTTTGAAACAACACGAAAAGACATGTTCCATGTTTATAACGAGGTTTATATCACTTGTCCACACTCGAGCACGTTAACGAGTTAACGAGCACTTAATAAATAATAATTCACCATTTACTACATACACATGAACACTCGAAAATGCACAAGCTTAGGAAAATAATCCAACGAGCCGACATGTTTTTTTCCACGTTGGCGTCAAAACTCAGGCCTCCCTCTTAGACAGGGGTGTTGCCATAATCCCCACGCTTGACAGGCAGCTAAAAATAAAAAATAAAGAAAAAGCTCAATGTAAGATTAATATAGGAATGCTTTTGAGATTGTGGCACGCCCCCTGGGGCCTTATTGTGTATGTAGTTCTGGTGGTAATGGTGATTGCGTGATTTCCTGATCACGCAACCTTCTTGCTCGCGCCATGCGCGCGAAGATGACTGCAGACGACTCTTGCTACCAGAGTTATGCAATATGGCCTCTGAATAGGGGTGCCAGTATCGCGCCTCGTTAGCAGCCACTCGGTTTCTAATTCGACAGTGAGTGATGTGACGTCAGGAACGGCGTGACGATTGCATACCACTTTCCTGCTTTTAGATTCGTTTACTCGAGTCTCAGAAAGCAATTAATGCGCGATAAGTCCCATAGACATTTAATACAAGCAACTGAGTGATGTAATATTTAGGTATTAATTCAAGAGTTCTATGCTTATTCAAGTTATTGAAGTTATTAACTTATTCAAGTTATAGAGTTCTATGCTTATTCAAGATATTGTTATTCAAGAGTTCTATATCGGGCAGACCACCAGCCCGCTGGTCGGACGACATCGTTAGGACAGCAGGAAAGCAGTGGACAAGACTAGCACAGGACCGGAACAGATGGCGCGCTGAAGAGGAGACCTATACCCAGCAGTGGGTGGAGAATGGTTGATGATGATGATGATGATGATGATGATGCTTATTAAAATTAATATTTGACAGTTGTTGTAGCTAGCTCTTCGATGAATAATTTATCGAAGCTAGACCTAGCTAAGATTGTTGGAGCTATAAAAATGTAATAGAGAACCATAAGGTCTATTAGCATTTAGCTAAGGTCTTTATTAATGACTACAATTCAAAACTACCCTCTTAGTTGCTGGATTACAATATCACTGTATATATTTTTGTATTACCTACTGTTTGTTACTGGTAACTGTTCCGTAATTGCTTAAGCAGCGGAGGCGTAAGCCCGTGTCACTCGTATGCAGGTTCAAATCCTGTCTGCCGCCAAAATTAGGAACTATCTACAAAAGCATTTAAATAAGTAATCACTCTTGAAACTTACCAGAATACCCACAACAGTCTGTAGAGCGAACAACAAACATTGTTGAAAATCTGTGCTAACAGAAATTGCGAAACAGGTTTTCCTTCTTTAAAAGTTTTATTCAACGGTTTCCTCGGAGTGCATGAGATCCAATTCATTAAATATCGATTCCAAATCAAGCTAGACTTCCATTAGCAATCCCGGGAACAAAATAGAGCATAGCATCTTAACTCGTATTGCGATGTACATATAGCCAGGTGTTTCACTTTTGGAACGTTTTGGTTTTTTCATTTTATGCTCTAATGAAAGCTCGTAACAACTTGGAAATTGCATGTACTGAAACGCAATTTTAACTTTTTTTATTTGGATAGAATTTTGATAGTGAATAGTTTCGTTTTGTTAGTGAAATTAAAACCGTAAAAAGGTCGCGAGAATTTGCGCGCACCGCGTTCAGTACCACGCCAGGCGTCATTGAGGTCGGACCTATGTTCGTTTTTGTCGTTGCACTCCCCCCGCGGGCGTCCTGACTCTTGGGTGGCAAAATACATCGTCGCTATAACTTGGCAGGGGCTGAGGGAGCGTTTTGTTGCCTATATACGCGACTCGGATAATAGGCCGTTAACCTAAAAAGTAGAAAAATAACAGAACAAACCTATTTTTTTAAATCTATGTATGAAACAAAAATTTACAGTTCTCATCAAAAATGTTGCTGAATCCCTTCAGCATACCTTCGTATATACAAGGAAAGGATGTGGAACAAGGGAACCACAAACCAAAACGTCATCTGTGTATATATTTTTTGGTTGATTGATTTATTTAAAAAGCGGTTATTCAATTTCGATAAAAATTTAATGGGACCACCCATAAAATATGACTTTCAAAACAAAAAATTATCATCAAAATTAATTCATAATTTGTGAAGCAATCGCGTAACAAACATACAGTAGAATTGAGAGCCTCGTCCTTCTTTTAAGTCGGTAAAAAATAGACGAAAAACTGTACTTCGTATTTCCATATTGACCTGAATATATAAAAGTAGGTACGGGATATTCCTGGTCTCCGTTGAAGAAATGTATTTATTTCCCGTTTACTGATTGATGTAGTTGTTGTTTTTTTTATGCCGTTGTAGTAAACAAACAGATGGGCTGCCTGATGGTAAGCAGTCGACGTCACGTGGATACCTGTAACACAAGAGACATCATAAATACGCTGCCGGTTTTTATTAACTCGCTTTTGAAGAACCCCAAATCAATATATACAATGTTTTAAATGTTTATCGGGACTTATCACGTATTACTATACGTACTACACGTACGTCGTACTACGTTTGTTGTTTATACGTGATAAGTCCCGATAAACATTTAAAACATGTGTTCAAATCGCGAAAGTTTAAAAATTACTAATATATAAAATCTCGGAAAGACCACGGGAGGTAGAGAATTTCACATTTTGCAGGTGTGAGTCAAGCTCATGTGGATCGCACAGTGTGCGATTTTCATAAATCAATTATATGTGGATGAGCTTTCTGGCGGTGGCGGCTAGTGCGGTGATAAAATGCCGACGCGAGACGCTGGCATAAGATCACACACTTCTTCAAAACACTCCCCGTTATAAAAGCGATAGAATATACAAGGTTACGCAGAAAGTGTGTACTAAGCCGAAACGGGTTCGTTACACTCATCATTATGAACAACATTTAACCGTGCTTTCTGTGGAAGGTTGTATCGTTCAAAGGTCTTTCGGCGAATCGTACGTGACTCTTTGCTATGGGACCAACGCTGATTTTGGGAAAATTAAGTTGGTTGCTCCATACTTAAATTTTTTCGAGCGTTATGGAGTATTTTTAAACAACTTAAAAAAAAGAAATCTCAATTCGGTATTTTTTTTGCGTTACCTATTTATGAACCGAATTAGATATTTTTTTATATACTTTCAAATTGGTCCCATAGAATTTTAATCTAAATCGGTATACTAGTTTTGGTTTTAAATTAAAAAAATATCATCCAGTAAACGAAATTGCGTATTCACTAATTTTGAACTCGATTTTGGAACTGCTGTTATTTTTTGTGGAGTGTTTTTTATCTATGAGCTCTTATTATAGGTACATAAGGATGAATGAAAACATTCTTAGTTATCTCGCGCTTTGATAGAAAATCTGAAACTCATAAACTATTATGTTTTAAGTATCGAGCTTTCAAATTTGAGTACCCATTTAAATTTTAAATTGAAATACTCATGGAAAACTTTTACGCGATTTGCAACATTTTCACAAGATGGACAGACGAGCTAAAAGAGACCGCAGGGTAACGTTGGATGCAGGCCGCTTCCAACCGGCCCTTTTGGAGATCCTTGGGGTAGGCCTATGTCCAGCAGTGGACGTCCTATCGCTGAAATGATGATGATGATGATCATGGTAGTAGTCCGAAGCGAGAATAAGCACCTTCACCACAGTGATGAAGTTGGACCACGCGTGGTCAAAAGTGACTCTACCGGACTTAGCGCAGTATAAATGACTTCATTTTGTGATCACACTTTTTATTTTGTACAGTCATGCAAATAACCACCAATAGCCAACGACCTATATGTACTACGTTGAATTCTTTGCCAATAGCCTAGTTTTGCCCCGTCTCTTTGAGTAACAACGAAAATAAAAATGTAACATTTACAAAAGTGTTCCAACAATCTGTTCACAGGTATTCGACTGTCGGCAAGTGACGACCACGAGCGGAATGTTTGAAGCCCTCTGTAATCACATCAAATACAGCACAAATAAAGGAAACATCAGGTAAACTCACATAAATAATTACTAAAACTCACACATCACGATGTCGTTATATTGTTAACTGAGAAAGGGTTCAATTTTTTTATGTTTGTTAGCTCAGTACTCCGTTATTTTTTAACCTATACTGTCCCACTGCTGGGCAAAGGTATCTCCCATTTCCTCCGACACCTCTTACCAATTATAAATAGAATTTAAAAAAATATATTTGAAAGGATATACTTTCAGATTGGCCGCATAGAAATTTTATCAAAATCGGTTCAGTAGTTTGGTTTTTAAATCAAAATAACTGAAAAATAAACGAAAACGAAATTGCGTAATTACTAATTTTGAAGTCGGTTTTTTTATTCTTGAATTTTTCTTAGCATTTAGTTATTGTGATATTTGTAGGAAGTACTAGGATCTCGAGAATTTCTAGTTTTCACCAAATTTTGAATAGTATTTTTCATCTAGCCGTATACACATTAATTCCACCAAGATCGATTCAGCTTTTTTTTTACGCGGATAAGTCCGCGTTTGACCACCAACTCGCATGTTGGTAAGCGACGATGTGGTCAAATATAAAGCACGCAGACTTAGAAGATCACTCTGGCCTTGAAAAGGCCCAGATTATATCTCTCAGGAAACAAGAAAGCCAGCAGGTTGTTCCAATCCTTGGCCGTACGGAATAGAAAAGTAGTATCGAAACGTTTGGTACATATCCAAGGAAAATCCACAATGTAGATATGGGTGGTAGTGGGCCGTTTTCCTACCTAGTTTGGTTTCAAACGGTATAAATAAGGTGAAGGAAAGACAGACAGACATAGGAGCAGAATAATTTTCACATTTATAAAATTAGTATTGAAGTGTAATATACCCAAATAGACTAGCTGTTGCCCGCGGTGAGTAGCTCAGTGCACTGCCTATGAGAAGGCTCACTGCCTTTGCAAAAAAAAATGCAAAGTAATAAATTGCTCTGGCCGTTGATCGCGGCCTTAACATCAGCCGTGGTAGTGGTCAAGGCAAGCTTATAATTTAATTATTAAGTTATTTTATTAAGTTATAAACGAACGGCCAAGTGCAAGTCGGGCTCGCGCACTGTGGATTCTGTACCAACACAAAATACAAGAACTTAGTCCAAAAAATACATCAGCCCAGGCGGTCGACCATCCAAGTACCGACCACGCAAGTGAATAGAATTTTCTCACCGACTTGCACTTGGCAATTTTTTTTTTCTTTGGCAAGTACCTTTATTAACTAATCAAAATACAAGCTAATACTAACACGACAAATAACTACAGTTAGACTGCCCATAGACCGTTGAAGGTCTGAAGACAATCCAAATTTATTTGTTGTTTTACTTTAGGTGTGTAGGTATTACAATCATGCCAAGTTTGACGCTTGTACGTAAAAAACAGCGTAGACTCAGTAATAGGGTCCCGTTTACACTTTTTGGGTATGGAACCCAAAAAAAAGTTGATTATGAGTCACACAGATCACACACTTATTTATTTGTTTGTACATTCGTCCTTAGGTCAGCAATAACGGTGTTCCCTCAACGCACAGACGGCAAGCACGACTACAGAATATGGAACAGTCAGCTCATCAGTTACGCGGGGTACAGGCAGCCGGATGGCTCCATCATAGGAGACCCCATGCACGTTGAGTTCACTGAAGTAAGTGTCAATGAAAATAAACCAGCCAGGGGGTCTAGACAAGAGCCACTTTCTGTCAGCGTTCACGCCTGCGGAAAGATGAAATTGTTTGAAAATGACATTATCAATTGTATGATAATGTCAATGTCAATGTCATTTTCATATAATTTCTTCTTTCCGCAGGCGTTAACGCTAACAGAAAGTGGGTCTTGTCTAACCCTCCAGGTGCGAGTCGGGCATGCGCACTGAGGGTACCGCACCACCACAAAATTACCATTTCTAACTTGGTAATGAATTGAATTGCATGTTTTCGATCCCAATCCCAAATTCGATTGAAATCGAGTGTCAAGAGTAAGCCCACTGAATCTTGTCACTGAGTCGCACTTGGCCATTATTTATTATTTATTGTTATACGTTAGAGTGTGTACTACAATCATACTAAATTTAATGATTGTACGTATTACCATTTTTAAATTAGAGCTAATACAAAATTACGTTAAAAAATAAGTTTTGGTTGTTTGCACAGGTTGTTTGGGTTGTTGTTGTGTCCCTTTCGTTTTTGATTTTGACTTTTTTATTATTGCTTATTTAATCCGCTGTAATATCACATATTCTGTGATATTGTTATTATTGTGTGTTTGGATGACAATGCATGGTAAACTAAGTGATGTCATTCTAAATCCAATATGACGGAAAGAAGGTCCCAAAGATGGCGCACCAGTTATTTATTATGCACTCCCATGATATGGGTATAAAATGAAAGGGTTTGCTGAGAAGAATACAAAAAGCTAAATGACGCGAATATGGCGGACGCCTAAAAGCTTGTTTTTAAATTATTATCTAGGATATAATTTGTTTTTCGGTACATATTCTTTGTTCTATTATTGTAAATAATATTACTATGTAAATATTTTTCCGTGTAAAGTTGGGTTAATCATGTTATATAATTATTTATAGTTCAGTATCTTTATTTCAATTGGGTACAAATACAAGTACACTTTCGAAAGGTCAAAATTAAACATTAAAAGTACATAGTCTATCTAAACCGAAAAAAAATACTTGTATACTTAATAATTCTTTGGGCTAGTAAATTTGGACTTTTACGGTGATTAGGTGATGACATAGAACTCTTTGGACACAGCAATACAAAACAAGGAAGACTGGCATAACAGGATGGAGAAAATCCGATAATGATGATGATGTTAAGTAAGACGCTCCCCATGGAGCTTAAGAAACGATCTGCACAATGTAGCTCTGAATGTAAATAGCAAATGGGCTATAAAGTTATATGATAATTTACGGGATATTTACCGTGGTAAGGTTGTGGAATGAGCTCCCGATATGTCGGCGCAGTTACATGCACCATGTTCACGGAAAGACTGAACTGACTGTCATATAACTTTAGTGAACAACCATGATAGTTTGAAACAGTGTCAAATGGATTATGTCCTAATAGCAATGCGTCATATTAGCCTGAATTATGCAGGGTGTAAGGGGAACACTCCCGAATCCAAAAGAAGGTACCTAATTGTACTCATCATTATGAACCACTTTTAGTTAGGGACCAACCCTGAAATCACAAAAAAAAATCAGTGAGTGTCAATGACCGTTTTTTATAGAACAGCTGATATATTTTTCGCGATTCCAGGGCTGGTCCCATAGTAAAAGTTGTTCATAATGATGAGTACAATTACCTTCTTTTGGCTTCGAGAGTGTTCCCCTTACACCCTGTATAATTACATGCATTGTGGCCGCACGAAAAGTTATTCTACATATTTCAGGAAAATGTATTACTGGATAGTTCATTGACCACGTGGTTGCGTGAAAAGTTCACTCATTCTGTCAGCCAGAATTGATGGCGGTTGCAAAAACAATCGGCTCACTGTGAACACTACAAATGAATCAATCTATATTGACGGTTTTGAGTACTCCACCACCTGTTCCATTCGTGCAAATGTATGGTACAAAGCTGATAATTAAATACTACTGCAAGGTGAAATAAACAATATTATGTATAACCTACAAGCGGTTAAAGTAGTAGCGAGTAAGCGGTAACCAATAGTAAATGGGTTTCAGATAGTCCTTGCTTAAAAAAGTGCATTTAAATGAATACTATTTCTTCCTACCCAACCTACCTAACGATACCTACATATTGCAAATAGGGTATTTTACTGTTTTTACGAATCAATCCTAAATTGTCTACAATTATTTATAGGCGACTGTGACTGCTTACCATCATGCAGCCAGTCTGCTTGTTTCCCATCTATGGCATATTTATTTATAATAAAGCAATCTTGTGATTTAAGGTGGTTCTTTTCACAAATGGCGGGAAATTCAAATTTCAAACAGTTTTCTTTTCCTTGTAGCTAGGCGGGGTAATTGTTGTTAACGATCATGATGTTTGCGCAAACTGATTATTATTCTTTACAAAATCATGTAAAGCTATTTATTTCTAATGCACATTATTACTTACATTTGTGAATAAACGAATTTTTGCTGATTCAAACAGTTTATTGACAAATTTAAGCAATATGGCGCGTTACTGTAAAATAGTTGTACATTATAATGTAAAGAACAGCCAACATTTTGCACAAACACTGTGTTATTTAAAAATAATTACCTGGCCTGGCTACTAGGATCAAAAAACTGTTTAAAATTTTAATTTCCCGCCATTGGTGAATCGTACCACCTTAATCCTCAGTATTTGTATTAGAAATGTACAATCACTTACTCCGGATGCTCCCTCTGACATTTACCCAAAATCTCACCACGTGATTTCAGTGGCGTCACAAGCAAGCAAACAAGTTCTCATTCGCCTACAATTGTTGCCTCTATAACTTGCCTGTGACGCCATAAGGCCATTCGACCTCAGTAGAGCGTTTGCAGACAAGTCAAGTGATCAACAAAAAATATATTTTATTTGTATTTTTCCGAAAATCAAAACATCGTTTTGTATTTTTAAGTATTTTTTTTAAATACTTAGTATTGCACCAGTCTGAACTATATTTTTAATACAGTCAAATAACCGTATTATTGAAAGAAAAAGTTAGCGCTCCCAAAAGTTGGACCGATTTCATGAGCAGTATTCCGGTGAGCATTCCGGTTCGATTTCTTCAGACCGATAGTCGTCAGACTGTAAATCATCATCTGACGTTTGCTTGTCTACTTGTTTATAATTAAAAAGACCATGTAGGTAATTTTTTCATTAGCTTGTCTACCTGTTATGATAAAAAGACTATGTACTTTTTCCATAGCATGTTTTTTTTTCTACAGCTATGCTTGAAACTGGGTTGGAAGCCGACTCGCTCTGCGTGGGACATTCTACCTCTGGTACTCTCTGCCAACGGAAAAGATCCCGACTACTTCGATATACCACGAGAGTTGGTCATGGAAATCCACATGACGCATCCCACGTAAGTCTACCTATTGCTATTTATGCTACTTCATGATGTATTGCTATTTATGCTACTTCTAAAGTATGGAAAAGTAGTAAATTTCAGCCTTTTCCAGTAGTAGTATTGTCACGCGACGTTAAGAGGTGCATATTATTGTATGGCTAAGTTCATCTTCGGTATAGTTGCCTGGGGAAAACGAGTAGCAGTTTTTCTCTGAGGCTTTTGGCGTCGCCCTCTTGTGCATTTGCCAGTGTCTAGTATTAAATTTAATTATTATCAACTTCGATGAAATGTAGTCAAACAAGTCAGTCATAGTCAGAGGTCAAGTCTAAGTCATGCCCTAGTAAAGTGGTGGAGAGTTTACAAGAGGCTTTCGCATGGAGCTTTGGTAACAACACGAAAAAAAAAAACGGCGCCAAAACTTTGACTACGAGTTATTTCTATGTATTTTTATAGTGAATCATTTTGATTTGTCAAACTTCGCCACCGCAAAGGCTTTGCAAAGAAAATGATGCAGCAAAAATTTTGATGATTGCCAGTAGGTTCGAAAAAAAAGTGCTATAAATAATAGGAATTTTTCTGCGGTAAATTACTACAAAATGTATAGGTATAGGTAACTATACCGATTTTAAAATCTAAAATGCAGCCTTTGGCTTTCCCCTTCTATTGAGACCGCCAAACCAATATTCTTTATCGATATAATCAACTCCTCACAATAGATAAATCGTTTCTGATCCACGATCTTCGATAAATTCTCAGATTCTCACAACAAAGTATCAGATTTACGACACCAAACTTTTTTCACAATAGGTATCTACCGTCAATACATGAACCAAAGATTTGAACTATGTTGTACAGAGTTTGCAAAAATTCTTACGAATAACGGCAGAATGTAGGTACATTTAGACTATAATAACGACAGTGATTAAGCTTTATACAAACTGTTAACTACCGCATGGGCTCACAAATGTTATGCCGTCGCATGAAGACAAGACTCATTCAACTAGGAAACCCTTGCCGCTTGTGCTTTTATGTCATCTTTTGACCGTTCAAGTATACATTTTTGTGATGACATGCCCCCGTAATTTTAGCTTATCATGTTCCTACTGGGGCTCTCTCAAAGAGAGAGGATGGGCCCTAATCCACCATGCTGGCCCAGTGCATGTTGGTGAATGTCATTAGTCTTTGAAATTTTGAGGACATAGCCGGTTTCCTCGCGATGCTTTCCTTTACTGTTTTTGGGTGATGGCAACGAAACTGCTCATTTACTTAAATACTAAATAAGTCATTGGTGCAGAGACAAAATGTCCCGAATGTCCCGTATATTTATAATTAAAGGTAGAAGTAGGTTCTATTGCCACGTATAAAAATTTATTAGCGTGACCTAGCTTTGGGTCGTTGGATTTGAGATATACCTACAAAGATACACAAACATATTTTTTTACATAATTTATGAACACTCTTTACACTCCTACCATTTCTTACATTACAAATGACAATTTTTTTACCTTTCTATTGCGGTCAACTTTGTCTACAAACCTCAGGATCGCATCACCGCTTAACATACATAACAGGCGAGTTGGCGATCAAACGAAAGCCTATTACAAAAAAGTGTTAATTCACTACTATAGGATCGTGCATACTTATTCACTGAGATCATCTACTGTTTCATCGTACATTACGCATGTTGTGCAACATGTCACTACAGTTTCCCTCCTCGATTTACGCCCACATAAAAAGCTCGAGAATGCATATTATGCCGAGGGAGGTAAACGACGAATAGGCGAGCACACGTCCGCCCGAGCAGATTGCTTATCGTAAAAGCGTGGTCCGGTGATCTCCAATCTGTGTTTATTGCCCATAACTCGGCCTATTCAATGTCGCGTCGGTATTGATAATGCTAACAGGCGTTAATGCGACGTAAGTGCGATTTTGCTCTCTTGTTGGACAAACGTTTATATTAGGTATACCTATATCAAAATTTCCCCCCTCGAAAACAAAAAAAAAAGGACAAAAACGTACCTCTATCAATCTTTTAGTAGAGCAATAAAAGCATTTAAGAAGTTTCAGATTTATTTATAAAAAAAATGTAATCACAACTTTGTTCTCGAAATAGCATAACATATCCTATAAATGTTTTAATTTTTTTTCCCCTAAATATAGGTATCTAGCTATTTTGTTTGCAACAAAGCAAGCCATAGTTTTCTCCTA
The DNA here is from genome assembly GCA_932305915.1 of Agriopis marginaria. Taxonomy (NCBI): domain Eukaryota; kingdom Metazoa; phylum Arthropoda; class Insecta; order Lepidoptera; family Geometridae; genus Agriopis; species Agriopis marginaria. Next base: position 4,673,708 of record OW029919.1, read on the forward strand.
GACTGGCTCAGATAAGATTAGACGTTAGAATTAATATTAAGTTTCATAATTAGGGTAAAGCACAGACATTTATTAGTATAGGCACTGTAAGCACGTCAAGTTGTATGAAAACCCAACGTGGGTTTTCACGTTGATATATTGCCGCATATTTTCTACCTACTATGACATCAAGAGAACAATTTAGTGGTTCTTTAACTCCATTCACACAGCCAACTGCTTTCAAAGAGTTTTATAGTTTGCTATCAGAGCAAATTGAATTGCAGCGTGCTAATTGGAACTTAAGATAAGCCAACGAAATGTAAAGTAAGCGAACTTCTGCGGTCTATCTTGATAAAAATCTGTGGACTAAAGTTGTCTCATCAACAAAAGCAGAGTATCGAATTTTACTTTATTAGGTAGAAATGTTTACCTCATTATAAGGTATTTGGCTTAATTTAAATTTTCTGGAATATAAAGGGGTAAGTACTCTTTATACTTATATCAAGAAACTTCAAATTATTAACAGGACACCTTGATGTTGTCGAAACTTTTTCTGTTAATATCACAAAGTTGTAGAGCCAAATGAATGGTCCATATTTTCGTGATGGATTCATAAGATACACAGAACACTCAAAAGTTTTCTTATTAAGTTCGTAGGTATATGAAATAGCTACGGAAATACTGTGAAACTTGCTCCGTAAATGAGGATAAACTTAGCCACGTAGCATATAGTAAACTTGATATAAGTGTGAATCGATCCAAAGAAGCAGGTATAACTTAAGTAGTCGGTCAAATAACAATGGAACGCCTTGCCCCTGTCTGTGTTTCCGCAGCATTACAATCTTGGAGTGTTCAAGTCTAGGGTTAATAGGTTACTACTGGGCAAACGTGCTCCATCTTCGACCGCATCATCGCTTTCCATCAGGCGAGATCGCGGTCAAACGCTAGCCTAGTCCGAAGTAAAAAAAAAAAAAAAAATACTAATAATTCTGAGGTTAAACTAATTAGTTAAATAAATAAAAAATGCAAAATAAAGATTTGAAGATGCTATTTAAACCTGTTGATTAAATGATAACAGCAAATTAGCGTTGAAACAGTGCATTTTGGAAAATCACGCGAACGTGAACTTTAACGCGCCGAGATACGGTTTGCGGTCGCACCACTTTTCTCATCACCTAAACAGAATTGCTTAAAACAGGTAGCTGTAAAACCCCAGTACTTGAATTATAATTTGATGGCAAGTACCTTTATTGCATAAACAAAATACAAGTTAACTAACACTACAAAAACAGTTAAACTGCCCATAGACCGTTGAATCCAAATGCCCAAGCTCACTACCAACACGCAGCGTACCCATGCTGGCGGCATTACCACACCAAATGATGGTATATTATTATAATGCTTATGCGTTGAGCCAAAAACACGCGAGTATTTTGTTCACAAAATGATGATTTTACTTTTGGTTGAGCAGTATATAAATGTGAAGTTATAGGTCATAGATGCTAGATGTAGATATGTGTAGAGAGTATATATCTTAGAACTACAAAAATATAACAATAATGATTTATATTTGAGACTTTACTTTGTATGTGACCCTAAATTTTTCGCGATGCTAACAAAACAGCTATTTTAATTCTTCTTTCGTCCTACAGGTTCGAATGGTTCAAAGAGCTGAACTTGCGCTGGTACGCTCTCCCAGCTGTATCCAGCATGCGGTTCGACTGTGGTGGCATAGAGTTCACTGCCAACGCCTTCAATGGCTGGTACATGAGCACAGAGATAGGGTGCCGCAACTTCTGTGACGTCAACCGACTGAACATGCTTGAGGTCAGTAAATATTACCGGCCTTACTTATAAACGTTAAGCAATGCTTAAAATTGCTGTCAACTTCATTTTGACGGAAATTGTCACAGGTGAAAACAAGACGGAGCATTTTTAAACTTTGCTTAACTTAAGTAACGTTTATAAGTAAGACCGTAAGTATAAAGTGAAGCTTCTAATCCTAATTTGAGATGGCGATAAGACTTGCACTGAGGTCCCAGTTCTGCCTGTGCCTAATCAAGTTATTAGAAATCCTTATAATAGCAAAAACCAACTTGTGTATATTCTGACTAGAATGAAAATATTACCAGCATACATTTTAATGTCATTCACTACAATTCACTACATTCTATTTTTCTATTTTCTGTCTCTGTCGTACTCAATGTACATCGGCGATGTAGCGAGCGGGAGGACCTCTGCCGTCCGAGATACAGTTTAAACTAGTTCGGAGGGTAGCGTAAATCTTTATCTGTCACAAGCCTATTACGAAGCTGTTTATTAGTAAAAAACCCGAGTAACACATTCAATCGCATTAAATTTACACGCAAAATATGTTATTAACAACTAAAACTTAATATTACTGTATTATTGGTAGGTATTACCTACCTACGTTATGATTCACGATTGTGTTGAAAGTGGTCAACTAAACTACTTTATGAAACTACAATTAAAAAAATTAAATAAAAATATACTTGCAAGTCGTAGCTAAGGATAATGTACAACACAATCATACGTAGGTATGATTACTACTTATATCATAAACTACTTATACCTACCTACCTAGTTAAATCAAAATGACAAATCAATACAAAAAGTGTAACAAGTGTACCTACAATATTTTGTCATGGATAATGTAAGTAATAATAGGCTAAGTTTTTTGAGAAATAAAATATTATTATATATTTTAATGTCATGATTCACCTATCTGAAGAATACCAAACACAAAACTTAAAAACGAATCTAATTGAAGATTGTTTATACTATCAAACTATCAAAAACGAAGGCTTAAAGATAGTTCAAACGATCTCTAATTTCAGGCAGTGTCCAAAATGCTGGCCACGTTTTGTCTCGCTCGATTGCAAGACTAACTTTTTGACCAAAATTCTGGCCTGTGTTTTTGGTCTTGCCCAAAATGCTGGCCACGTTTTGTCTCGCTCGATTGCGAGACTAACTTTTTGACCAAAATTCTGGCCTGTGTTTTTGGTCTTGCCCAAAATGCTGGCCACGTTTTGTCTCGCTCGATTGCGAGACTAACTTTTTGACCAAAATTCTGGCCTGTGTTTTTGGTCTGAATGTTAGCACGTTAAGAATCTTTCAGTCTCCCGGACAAATCCTTAAACATTTCGAAAGCACTCTGACCCTACGGTCTAAAGTGTGGTAGTATGAAAATAATTATAATGAATGAATGAAATAGAATGAACTAAAATGCAAGTGTAGATTTCTTTGAGTTTCGAAGTGTTTCATACTCTGCCATACCGTTGCTTACTATCAAGTTGATAAACGTAGGCATGTATTATTTAAGAGAAGTCGCACAAAATTTACAATTTAAAAAACACTTTTGTTTAGATGTATGCTTTACAACGGTATTAAAAATGTAATCTATCAATCCATCCATCGTCAATCACAAGTCGTCGAGTTTTTAATTTCCCCTGAGACAAACAATACTTGTTGTGAATCTGATTTGACGGATATTTTGATCATTTAACAGATCTTTTTACAAAATGCTAGATATATTTATGCAAAAGTAACTGTGCCCCGATGTTTCGCCTGAACCATACATTTTCCAGGATAAAAAGTACCCCATGTCACTTATCGACCTGCTAGTTATTTTTATGTAAACAAATAACGTAATTATTTTCTCTGTTGCTGCTTGTAAGAGGAATAATCAAATACACTTTCGCATTTATAATATAAATCATCATCAGCCTTTCATTTTCCCACTGCTGGGACACCGGCTTTCTCTAAGAGAATTAAGATATGCCCTAATCCATGATAGTCCTGTGCATGTTGGGGAATGTCATGTCTTTGAACTTTTGAGGACATTCCGGTTTCCTCACGATGTTTTCCTTCATCGTTTTTGAGCGATGGGCATCGAAACTGCACATAAATTATTTAGAAACTAAATAAATTATGTGCAAGTTGAAGTGGCAATGGGCAGGCTACATCGCTCGAAGAACCGATAACCGATGGGGAAGAAAGGTTCTGGAGTGGAGACCACGAACCGGAAGACGCAGCGTAGGGAGGCCTCCCACTAGATGGACCGAGGACATTGTAAGAGTCGCGGGCATCCAGTGGATGCAAAAGGCAGGCTGTCGTTCAGTGTGGAGGTTAAAGGGGGAGGCCTATGTTCAGCAGTGGACGTCTTCTGGCTGATGATGATGATGATGAAATAAGTCATTGGTGCAGACCCCAGGATCGAACCAAGTGGCATCGTATTGTTAAGCGCACATGCTACCGCTCTGTTAACATCGCTCAATTTACAATATTGGTATATTTATAATTATATAAATACAATCACATTGTGAGAGTCGCTGGCATGCAGTGGATGAAAAAGGCAGACTGTCATTCACAGTCATTCCGCTTCGACCAACTGAACGGACCAAGCGATGAAGCTTGATGAAGCGTTTTGTTCCAATCAAATCAACTGGTTGGTCAGATACTTACTTTGGTAAAATTTTGTTCTTAACGAACGAACTGGATAATGGATATCAGTGTGGGAGTTAAAGGGGGAGGCCTATGTTTAGCAGTGGACGTCTTCTGGCTGATGATGATGAAATACAATCACGCTCATAGCTCTCTACTAGGATTTACTGTCTGGGATGCCATGCACTTAATGGAACACACAAAGAACATGCATTGCATACCTTACACCCAGACCATGTATTTAATTCAATCATTCATTATTTAAACATCTACAACTTCAAAAATAGAACCTTGAATATCTTGATTAGAAAGCAGATGCATTCGCTGCTACCAGTCATACCGGCTCATACCGGTCGTCCTAACAGTCCTTATTTATTACAGAAAGTAGCCCAGCGAATGGGACTGGACACACGGACTCCAGTGAACCTCTGGAAAGACAAATCTTTGGTGGAACTGAATGTAGCAGTCCTGCATAGCTTCCAGCAGCATAATGCCACCATCGTTGATCACCACACTGCTTCGGAGAGCTTTATCAAGCATTTGGATAACGAAAACCGGCTTCGGTAAGCTTTCGACAATTATAAGCAGCAACTTAATTTTAACAGGTGGCGGTGCAATCATTTTTAAACGCACAAGTTTTGTCTAGCGGAACATAATATTTCGCCGTTTTGTTATAATTATCTTACACAAAACAAATCGAAAAGGCAGGTTTTTGTATCCTTGTGTATAAGTTTTTTTACTTAAAGTTTTTTATTCTGTGGTGGTATGGAACCATCAGTGAGCGAACCTGACTAGCATTTGGCAAGTTTATTTTATATCACTGTTTATGTCTTTACTTTAAGTTATGATTTTTTTTCAGGATGTAAATATATAATTAAAGTTTTTTTTCTGTAGACCAAAAAACTCATATAAGCAGCCATTAAACGTTGACTGCTGGACAAAAGCCTTCCTTTTAAAGAGGGGGTGTTGCCATAATCCCCACGCTTGGCAGGCGGCTTGGGGATCGACCAAAAAACTATTGTTTCGTAAATATAATGAGGCTCATAACACACACTTGTTACTATAGTCACCGCGTTACCAACTGAGTCGTCGAGCAATAACCGTCATGCCATAAGACCTGTAAGTGCGAGAGAGATAGACAGATATAACATGTGGGTGCAAGCGAGATGAGATGAGCAATGATTTATGACCTGACGACTCAGATGGTAATGCGTTTAGTATAGTTTAAGCTAGTGTGTGACTTATGAGTCTCATATTTAATGAATTTCCAAATAACTTAGTATCTCACAGTACCCGTATGTAAATAAATTTATTACAAATTTTTACCTGAAACGAGTTTATTCTCAACTTTCTCTGACCTCGTAAACGAATCAGGGTGAATGGGATCACGCAAACTGTGATAAATAAAAACTGGAATCGTCTGCAAACTGCTACGTGTCCCGACAAAAGGGCAGGGACATCTTCAGGAGTTTTATCACGACTTTATCATTCGCTTTGTCCACTTCAGAACCAGTTGTCGCGCACTTCTCACGGCCCTCTCGAAAAAAACTCTATAATATCCTGTTCTCTATGTTTATGTTTTGAATTAATCACGTACAAGATTATTGCTAGACATCCGGATCCGAAACATCTAATTAGCAACGTGGTTGGCAACTTAATTATTGAATTATAACTGTTGTTGGATCAATTATAATTTGAATCGACACATTTACTGTTAAGAGTCTTTTTTAGGGTTACGTACTCAAAGGGCAAAGACGGGACCCTATTACTAAACCTACCATGTTTGTCTGTCCGTATGTCTGTCTGTCATACCTATTCGAACCGTGATAGTTAGCCAACTGAAATTTTCACAGAATATGTAATGTGACGGCGGATTAACAAAAGTGATAAAAAAGTCAAAAAATTTAAACAAAAGGGCCCCATACAACAAACTCATTTTTTATCGTATTTTTGTATTAGCTCTAATGTAAAAACGGTAATACGTACCTACAAGCGTCAAATTTGTTATGATTATAGTACGTACTCTAATGTGTAACAACAAATAATAAATAATGGCCAAATGCGAGACAATGACTAGTTTCTGTTCATTACCAAGTTATAACTGGTAATTTCGTTATTGAATTTTGTGGTGGTACGGAACCTCAGTGCCAGAGCCCGACTCGCACTTGGCTAGTTTATTATATATGCTTGTGTTTGACCGCCATCTCTTCTGATGTTAAGCGATGATGCGGTCTACTATCAGCACACTTGCCTAGAAGAAACCGATTCACTCGTGATTTGATGACACCCATAGATTGTAACTATCGGGAAACAGCCATTCTGGCAGCGCATTCCGCAAACTAGTAGTTCGAACAATAAAAGTGGAATCAAAGCGCTTCGTACGGTTTTTTGGAATATCAACCATAAAGCAGTGTCGATTTGAGTAGATAACGAAATCCAAGTTTTACCAACGCGCGAAACATTGACTAATTTATGCTATTTACGCCTGCAGTAAGAGAAGAGTTCTCAGGTGGGTGCCGAAACGTTACCTACGTTTCGGCACTCACCTGTGAACTAAATGACTAAGCGAAAAAATAAAATAACTTCAAATAATTCAAGAACCATTTTGAAATACAATAAACCTACAAAAAAAATAAAAATCGGGAACAAACGTTTTATAGAAAGCCTGTTTTCGCCAAACTTTTCTATCGAGAAGTTTTAGTTTTTTTTTATTACACTAAATTTATTTATTATCCGTTACTATTTACAGTCAAAATATGAATGTGGTATTGTTTTGCCATGACCGCGCAAATTAATGCAACACAACCCAAGTTGACGACATAACTCTTAAAATCGAATTAAGATTCACGAAAAGATCCGTAAACATTTAAAGCGAATAAGTTAATCTCTATCATCCGGAATGATGACGTAATATCACAGACTGATGTAAATAATAAAATACGCCCATTTGGACACGTTTGAGTCTCCAACGTAGACCGCGTCATTGCTTAACATCAGGCGTGATGGTGGTCAAACGCAAGCCTATTATTTATAATAATAAAAATAAAAAAAAGATATCTAACACTTGAAAAATTTGCGCCATCTGTCGACATCTCTACAAGGTTCAATTTTTATTGCCATAGGTGGCAAACAAGCAGACGGGCTGCATAATGGTAAACAGTCACTGTCATCTATGGATACCTGTAACACTGAAGCATCACAAATACGTTGCCGATCATAGTTCAATGTTATTATGTTCAGTTTTTAAAATAAATTTTGTTCTGATTCTGACTATGTTGCATTGTTATCCACTACGTCGCATCGTTTTAAAGCACAGCCTCTAAACCAGAAAAGTTGGCATGCAACTGGAGCGTGGTATGCTTGGGCAAACCACTGAGTCGGTATCATTGGAAAAGTTCTATTTGCCCGGTCCTTATATATACATCATCGCATAAAATATTTATAAACTACCCAATAACACCGGTATAATTGTGCGGAAAAACAAACAGTTACCTTTGAAACAATTTTCTGAATGAATACGCTCGACGATACAATTTCAAAACGCATTCATAACAAAATTATGCGGTCGGGAGCCGAAATTGGACTGTTGAATGTTTGAACATAATAATTGGTAGGACCGCAATCACATGCTATTTAATTAGACGATGACGACATTGTTGCTAGTGTTTGTCAATAGCCACATCGCAAATATACAGGGTTACGCATATAGAATGTACTAAGCCGAAAGAAGGTCATTATACTCATCATAATGAACGACTTTTTCTACGCGCGCTACCTATCCTTTTTTCTTTTTCTTGTTTTTTTAACCTTGAAAACGCGAAAAAAGTGTGTGACCAATAGCAGTAAAACTCCTGCTCTCTTAGTGGACTCGAGTCGACTTTGCCCGAACGAGAATCTGAGCGTGACGGCCACGTGAGTTCAGTGCCTTTCCCCAATCCCAAAAAGTGCCCAACGCGCATAAAGAAGTTTTGACTTCAAAAATTAGCTGTTCTATACATTTTGTCGAGTGCTAATGACCGTTTTCTATGGAGCAGCTGATATCTTTTTCGCGATTTCATAGTTGCTCCCTTAGTAAAAGTTGTCTATAATAATGGATACTATAGACCCCCTTCGGCTTACTAAACCCTTTCCCAGTATGCAATCCCATGACTGATGTTGCCCACAATTATAAATATTGACAAAATGTATGGAACAGCTGATATTTTTTCGCTATTTCAGGGTTGATCCCAAGGATAATAATATGACCACGTAGGTCGGAGGGCGGGGGAGGGAGGTGGGGTATCGTATGGCGCTTGTGATTGGAGACTCAAAAGTCATTCATTCAATTCGCGCCTAGGATTGGCCCGCACGAAAAAGATTATGCTGAAAATTTAGAACCTTTGGCTTATGGCGGGGTATGAGCAGTCAAGTGGTATTATTAGTGGTTTGTCATTGGGTGGTCCCAAAGTAAAAGTTAAAGATTAAATATTTTTTTATTGCTTAAAAAGTAACACCTTAAAAATTATATTTTACTCATCATCATCATCATCAGCCAGAAGACGTCCACTGCTGAACATAGGCCTCCCCCTTTAACCTCCACACTGAACGACAGCCTGCCTTTTGCATCCACTGGATGCCAGCGACTCGTATATTTTACTATTGGTCCCCAAACTAGGACAAAGCCTGTCTCGTGGAGGCCTTAAAACAAATTAACAAAAATGATATACTTATATTCTACGAAACAACGACAAGACCTCACAAATAATTTAAAAAAAACTAGATGTTTATGATGATCAGTACAATGACCTCCTTTCGGCTTAGTCGGTCTATATGTGTAACCCTGTATTGTAACAGATGGGAAATCTGAAAATGTATTACAACCATGTTGAGTTTGGTAATTAACCTGTCATCAGCGGATCCCTGCAGCCTGTAGGATAACAATGGACATATGTTCGGAAGGACACTGGAAAGTAAACACTACCGTGTGATTGTTTTGATTTGTTGCTTCACTGCTCTACTCTACTGTAAATTACGTCATGCTGTGGTGACGTAAATTTTGAAACGTACTTAATTTGATGTTTAATGAGCATTTTTTACTATAGTATGGAATAGAAATCGCGGAAAAAAACTACTAAACCGTGAAATTGAAAAAAAAAACTATTTAACGGGAAGTGGCAGCGAGCAATGGTGACTGCGCGGTAGCATGTGCGTTTTACAATCTGACGGCACCCGGTTCGATCCTCGGCCCGCACCAAAGATAAATTAATAACCACTTGATCGCGCATGTAGTCAAAATTCCCTTTTGCAAAATGATGCCACGTCGGTCGCGGGGGGCAGCTTGTGATTGGAGACTCGACGTGACTCGAGGCTTGTGATTGGAGAATCAAAAGTCATTCATTCAATTCGCGCCTAGGATTGGCCCGCTTGAAATAGTTTAGGTTGACATGTTAGAACCTTTGGCTTATGCGGGGTAAAGGATGAGCAGTCAATTAGTTATATTGTCATAGGCCTGCACCCACCTGCACCAATGTCTTAATTGATACTTAAATTATGTAGTTTCAATGTCATCGCCCAACAACGGTGAAGGAAAACATCGAGAGGAAACCGGTATGCCCAAGAACCTCAAAGTCCTAAGACGTACGACATTCACCAACATTCACTAGGCCAGCATGGTGGAATAGGGCCCATCCTCTCTTTTTCTCTATGAGTCTGAGTCTCCTGTGTCTCAGCAGTGGGAAGATGATAGGCTGATAATGATGATGATGATTCCTGGAAGTGGATGAAAAATTCAATAACAATATGAAAATAAGATCTTTAGAGGTGGAAATATTTTATTTAAATTTAAACGGGCCACCCCTAAAGGAAGTCTACTGGGGTCTTCATGGGTGAGTTAGACTGAAGGCATCAAAGCTGATATAGGCCAGGTGAATTAGCACTAGCCGTGCTAGCTTACCATAACTCCTTTAATTGTCTGATCGGAGCTACCACCGTTACCGTTACCTTGTAAAGCGTAGAAACATTAAACTTCCGCGTAATACTTTTCTTTAGTATTACGATCACGTACTTACGATTCATGTAAAATGAGTTATTTAAAGCTAATGAGCGCGCAATGATGACGAATTGACGATATAACGTGCTCTAAAAATCAATGACATCTGTTCCGTACATTTTGTAGTTGGCATGAGTGAAAGGCTGATTCATCCTCGGAGTCTTTTTTTAATTCAAACGTCATTGTAAGAAATGCTCATAAATTTACATGTTGTGATAGGTACTATTAATTGTTCTTCTATTTCTAGTTTATCTTTGATTCATGGTAGGCAAAATATACGAGTGACTTCAAGTCGCGAATGAATCTGTTTCTTTTAGGCAAGCGTAAGTACGTCTACGTACTGCATCGTAGACCGTGTCATTGCTAAAGGGGGCAAAAAATTAACAAGTAATTGACTTTTAGGCCCGTTATAAAAGAGCTGATAACCTTCAAACGGTCAAACACATTTTCATGATTCATATAGCTAAGAACACTCTCTTTTAAGTCACCTTTAAAAAAAAACTAACTTAATATCGGCTTAGCCGATTTTAAGCCGAGGGTTTTTAGGAGCTATGACGCCACAGACAGACACACATAATAATATACACAAGTTAAACTTATAAACCTGCCTTTTCTTCAGGGGTTAAAAATCATAGAGTGAATTTCCAACAACTTTTAAAAACATGTTTCGCTGTAAATCATAACTTTATTAAACAGACTATATTAATTTGTATATGTCAAATTTTTATTGTTATTCCGCTTCTACGTTGTTTCGAGTACAATAAGGATTTTAGGATAAAGTATTTTTCATTTGTGTTGCTAATTTAAACCTAACCTAAATTTAAATATTAATTACATAAAAGAGCAAAATTAACCTAACCTGAAACAAAAAGTAATTAACACTGTAACAAAAATTCGTTATAACAATTTGTACTAATGATATTAATTTTAAATATAATATTTGTACATTTTGAAATTAATTTAAATATTATTATAATTTTATTAATTTCACCCGGGTATGTCCTAAAACTGCGACCAGAACCACCGGAGGATAGGCAGCAGGGTCCTGTTAGTACACGGTGAACGTACTGCGATCTCCAAGCCGCCTGCCAAGCGTGGGGATTATGGCAACACCCCTCTAAGAGGGAGGCCTTGTTCAGCAGTGGACATTTAATGGCTGATGATGTGTGTGATTATTATAATTGAAATAAACAATACATTTTGAAATTAATATGAAATTACTATAAATAATATTTAATTGAAATGTAAATGAAACAAACAATTATAACCGTTTCCTCAGTGCACTCTTGTCGACATGTGTTTCGCCTCTTCACGAGGCATCCTCAGGACGTGTTGACTCTCCGCTCCGAGCGCGATGCCGAGAATAAAAAAAAAGCATTTTAATATCTTTTAATTTGATGAAGTCAAAGCATTTGTTTTCATTATACTCTAACAAATTAAAAGACATCAAACCCAAAAGATATTTTTTTTTTACGTTATTATAGACAGCAAAACATAGTTTAGTCAGTTTTTGGATGTTCACACTTAGTATTTTTTTATATTCAATCATAATGATAAAGTGCGAGCGAGAATACTGTTATTATAAAAATTTATCCTTATTTACCTTGAGAACGACTTTACCGATTTCATTAATCTTTTTTTTTTAAGTTTACTAACACTTTGTAGAAAGTTCTTACGGAGAAGAAAATTAAGAAAATTGCTCAGAAAAAAAAAAACAGAAATCTTAATGACGATTTTAATTTCGCTCGTTTGACAGTTCTATGGACAAGACAACGTCTGTCGGGTCAGCTAGTGTCATATAAAAGAAACCGAATGCCGATACGAATAAACAAATTGCAAGGAATAGAGTACAATACAATTAAATTAATCGATATAAAAAAAAACTATTATTTTAAACCAAAATAGTAGGTAGGTACCATACATTAAACAAGTAATAAAAACCTTCAATAAACACAAAGTGGTTTAATTCCATAACTATTTCACACAAATGTTTCACATGTTGTCGGCAAATTGTAAAAGCTTGAGTACTTTTGGCGAGTGGCAGAGTGATTAACTCTACTATTAACGGTGTTAATATGAAAACAGCTGGCATTTGATTGGTATTGTTATTTTAATATTTACTGTAAGCTTTTGAGATGGATGCTTTATCATAATCAATTGTTGTTTTATTGACCATTAAGTTTAATATACTTTAGTTTAGCGAATTATAAGTACCTAGTTGATTGAATCAGGCGTAACATTGCTGAAGTCCATGTTTTATTTGTATATGACGAATCTCTAGTGTAATTCTGCTTCTACGTTTCTTCGAGTACAATAAGGATTTTGGGATAAATTATTTTTTTCAATAGATATTTGTGATGCTAATTCTTAACCTGAAATATAATAATAATTTTATAAAGAGAAAAAAATACCTAAACTGAAACTAAAATTAATTACATCTGTAAGAAAAAGTTCATCATAATAATTTGATTATAATTTAAAATATAAATTATTTGAAACTTTCAGCAATCTAACTCTTCTTGACGGGTATTTTGCTAAGAAAATCGTATTAAAAGAGTATAAATTGTTTTTATAAACCTGCGGTAAAAGAGTTGATAATCTGTCTGAACTGATTTTCATGAGCCATAGCTATAAGAACACTCTCGATCAAGTCACCTTGAAACAAAAAACCAGATACACAGACACAGATAGACACTTTAAACTTACAACTTCGAATGTAAGAATTAAGATTGGTAAGCCACAAAAATTCGACGATCGGGCGGAATAATAGGCCTTGGGCTATATAGACCTATTATGTACACATAATGTACATATAATGTACTTATAATTTTATTATATATAGTAGTAGTGCTTATAATTAGTGCTTATGATATATGTATATTATAGCATTTTGTCCTATACCCAGCAGTGGGATAAGGATGATGATAATGATGATAGCATTTTTATCAACTTTTGTCAACTTTCGTATAGCAAAGCAGTCAAAATTCGGAGCGAGGACGTCGTTACGAAATATCTGAATAAAACCTCATAAGTTTAAACTAAGGAAACGGGAAAATAAATTAACAAATGTAGTGTTTTCCTTAACGTCATCGTTCATAAATTAATTTGTGCTAACCGCTCATTCATGTTTGAAAATACAAATTAATGTGTATGGTTTCAGTAAACTGTATTATTACTTAAGATAACTTTGCTATAAATATCACGATATTTTTTTTCACAAGAAAAACAAAATCGAGCCTAATGTTTTGTGCATTGCTTGGACTATTCCAAACATTTAAAAAACTATCCAAATCGGTCCAGTTTTTCTCAAGTGATGCTTACTAACGAATATCATTAAGTTTTGATTTATATAGATATTATGTAGTTAGATAGATGTCATAGGACCTTCAATTCTGTGATGTGCCTTCAAACCTATCTCTATTCAAGGTTCAACTTGTGTCTAAATATTTTTGTTTGTGTACAGGTCGGGCTGCCCCGCTGACTGGATTTGGATTGTGCCACCAATGTCGTCATCCATCACACCTGTTTTTCATCAAGAGATGGCGTTGTATTACCTTAAACCTTCTTATGAATATCAGGTATTATTTATTCGTTTAACTACCTAACAATTATCTTTTTCATTTGGGTATCAGTGTCTTCCTGATTCTCTGCAATCTATCATAGTTGTTCTGTTTTCTTCTCTACTTTACTTAACGTATCCACTTTTTAGTTATTTTTTTTATCACTGGCTTTTTGTAGGTACATTATAATCTATTATCATTATTCATGCTATATAAATCGTATTTCTTATTATATTCATGCTATATTTCGTATAACTATAATATTTTAGTAAAATACACACTACAAATTATGTTATTTTCAGGATCCAGCTTGGAAAACTCATCAATGGCAAAAATCAAAGCCTATAACAGGCAAAAGACCAATAAACAGAAAGTTCCACTTCAAGCAAATTGCTCGCGCAGTAAAATTCACATCGAAACTGTTTGGAAGAGCCCTGTCAAAGAGGATTAAGGCAACAGTTTTATATGCGACAGAAACGGGAAAGTCTGAGCAGTATGCAAAGGAATTGGGACTGATATTTGGACACGCTTTCAATGCACAGGTGCGTTTTGGCATACTCTGGAATAAAACAGACACTATTTAAATATCTCTGGAATGAATAACTTAAAATATTTTTGTTAGTAAACTCTACAAATCAAAACACATTAAACCTAATTTTTAGGTTCACTGCATGGCGGACTATGATATAACATCTATTGAGCATGAAGCATTGCTACTAGTGGTGACATCTACATTCGGAAACGGAGACCCTCCAGAGAATGGCGTTGTAAGTAATTACTTGTCGAATAGAACCTCGACGTTGGGAGTTGATTACAGAAATAATTATTTTCCTAAGAATAAAATTATATATTTTGCATTGAAGAAGCTCTTTGCTCTTTTTGAGGCTCTTTGTTAAACTTTTTTCACGTTTTAGGCTTTCGGAGAACAACTTTGCGAGCTTTTGTATGCAGATGAAATTGAAGAATCGTCTGGGTAAGATTATTTTTATCCAATTAAAATAGAATAACAAAATTGTATATAAGTACGTTCTCAAACTAAGAATGTTAATTTCAGGAATCAAACTCAATCTTCAAAGTCGATGATGAAAGCCAACAATCAGATTGAGCTCCAAAGATATGCTGCTGGAACTCAAAAGAAATTAAACCGATTGGAATCTCTAAAAGGTATACAAATAAATGATTAATTTCCACAAAACCTAGCACATTGTGAATAAACGTTATTTACGAGCTTGTTTTTAAATATTGTTAAAGGCACTGAACTACGGTTACTACTTACCATCAGGTGACACGTCACTTGTTTGTCTACTATTACATTAAAAAAATATATGTTTATGTTCAGATTAATTAGTGTTCAGACAAAATAATGCAAACACTGTGCATGAAACATAGAAGACTTGAATGATGTACATATACAATTGAAGTAAATTCTGGTCACCATACTAACAGTAAATAAAAATAAATAGTGTAAAATCACTAAATCCATTACAGAACAAGTAAAAAAAGATTTGGTAGACAGTAAATGCCATAATTTTATTAGGATTCTAAAAAAAACTATCGTCATTATAGGAAGCACAACTGACGCTACGTCTATAGACAGCTTCGGTCCACTGAGCAACGTCCGTTTTGCCGTATTCGCCCTTGGATCCAGTGCTTATCCTAACTTCTGCAACTTCGGCAAATATGTGGACAAGCTGCTTATAGACTTGGGAGGGGAGAGGATTCACGATCTGGCTACTGGCGACGAAATGTGTGGACAAGACCAGGCATTTAGGAAATGGGCTTCCAGTGTTTTCAATGTAAGTGTTTTATGATATGGTTTTACTCCACTGTCAGTTTTTTAGCAAAATAAGGATTCTGTGTGTGTCACAATATTCATTAAACTATTATGTTATAACGTCAAAATTAGGTACACGCATGATTTTAATTAATAGAATGCATTATACTCACCACACGGAAAAATGATTTTCTTAGAATTATTAGTTTTTCTTGAATTAAGCTACATCATTAAAACTGGCGCGAGAATTCATCATAAAATATAACAAACAATTTACACCATCAAGAAATCATCCCGAGCGATACACTAGTCTTTTTGTCATAGTTTCGAATAAGGTTATTGTCATTAGTACCATAAAAATAAATACCGATTTATGTATCAATGTTGAACTATGATTACTATCTCAGAACGGATTGTCGACCTTGCGTCTATTGACAAAATAAGGCCAAGTTTAAACCTTCAGGAAGTAGGTCTCAGTTACGTTAGTTTCTTGGAATTATGTCACACCTAACAATGGGTCGGCTGTTTAGGCGATTCGTCATGAACGATCTTGGTTTCGCTCGTGTAGCTCCCATAGGAAGTCATCTTAACTTGATTATTTTTAAGCAGTAGAAAAAAATATACGAATAAAACAACAAAAGTATATTTTCTCAAACACGCTTGGATATTCATTTTGTATTCTCTAATCATATTGGAAAAAGTCATAACCTTTGACGGTAATCAAACATTTGTTCATCAACATCATCATCATCAGCCAGAAGACGTCCACTGCTGAATATAGGCCTCCCCCTTTAACCTCCACACTGAACCACAGCCTGCTTTTTGCATTCACTGGATGCCCGCGACTCTCACAATGTCATTTGTTCATAAAACTCTTATTTAACTGACTTCGAAAAGGAAGAAGGTTCTCCATTCGGCCCGTATTTTTTCCAGTAATGTTCTTTGATTATACTGACAAAAAAGTTTACTAATTTGTAGGTAGCTTGCGAGACTTTCTGCTTAGATGACGACGAAACTCTCCAAGAAGCCAAACGTGCTCTTGGCACTGTGGCACTAAGCGAGGAAACTGTACAATTTGCTGCTTACGGAACCAAATCCCCGCCTCTGCAAGTGGCATACAAATCTGCCATGAACAAAAAATTCATTTCTTGCATTGTAAAAGCTAATAAGGATCTGGGAGATGCTTCTGCTGAAAGAACAACAATTTTTATCGATATGGAACCAAAGGTAAAGATAAATAATTTAAAACATTCAGTGCTATCTTTAACAGCTGTAACTATAAACATATGAATCACAAATGATTACATTGATTAATAATTAAGTCATCATATTACCACATTATTAGCTGAATAATAATATATTTGAGAGATAAACAAACACGAAGATAAGTAAAATTCGTAAATATTTTTGTTTGCAGGAAGAAATTAAATATGATCCAGGTGACCACGTAGGTATAATGGCTTGCAACCGAAAAGAATTGGTAGAGAGCATATTGTCAAAAATCAGAGACGTGGAAAACTTCGATGAGCCTCTACAACTACAACTAATGAAAGAAACCCACACGTCGAGCGGTATGTTTTTTTTTTTTTATAATCACAATCAAAATAATTCCAGAATAACATACTGCTTAGCATTGTGCTCTCTTTATTTCTGCGATTTTTGCGGTTCCTTGCTAGTCATCATGTACTTATGTACAATGTACTTTGGTTACACTTTGTTTCATTGCATCTCCCCACAATCTGGACATATTCAAGGCTAGATTGAATAATTTCTTCTTGAGCGACGTGTTCCATCCTCAACCACACTATAGTTTACCATTAGGAGAGTTGGAGGCCGAACGTTGATCACATACATTTAATTTTATCGTATGTAGAAGATATTTAAGGAAATATGTTACACGTATATGATTTATTTGTATCACAGGACCAGTGAAATCTTGGGATCCACACGAGAGACTTCCAGTGGTTAGTGTCCGTGAGCTTTTCACAAGATTTTTGGATATAACTACTCCACCAACGACGATTCTCCTTCAATATTTGGCCACAGTTTGTGAAAATGAAGAAGAGAAGAAACAGCTCGACAATCTTGCTACTGTAAGTTAATGGTACTATTTGTAAATTTTTATGCACTGTCTTGCAAAGGAGCACATCAAAATAGTTTTTTAAATCAAGTAATATTTTCAATGATTTATTCATTTGTTTATAAATACATATATATATATAATGCATATAATATATGCGATGTGTGTATGTATGTATGGACTTCAAAACGGACTGGAACTATTTTGACGGGACCTTCACTGGCAGATAGCTGATGTTACAAGGAGTAAGTAATCCACGCGGGTGAAACCGTGGGGTGCAGCTAGTCTTATATATAAAAGGTGATGTGTGTTTTTATGTATGTTTTATGGACTCCAAATGGCTGGACGGATTTTGACGGGACTTTCACTGGCAGATAGCTGATCGATATAATGGTAGATAGGAGTAATCTACGTGGGTGAAACTGCGGGGCGCAGCTAGTTTAATATCATATTAGTTATTCTTGCTCGTTTTAATCTTGTTTGTCCATTTTTGTGATTTTTATTATGAAGCACTTCATAGAAAAGTCATCGAGTCATTGTCGCGTTTTTGATATCATCGAACAATGAAAAAGCAGAACAATTCAACGAATATAATTTAACCAAGCATTACCGAACCACCAAAAATCATATCGTCATTGTCGAATCATTAATCATAATCATTGATGTCTTTTCAAGGCCTTAATAATAATAAATGTACGTTTACAACAGGATCCAGGTGCATACGAAGACTGGCGACACTTCCACTTTCCGACTCTGGCCGAAGTGTTAGAACAGTTCTCGTCGGCTAGACCAAGCGCATCGTTACTTGCTGCTTTACTGTCTCCTCTGCAGCCGAGGTTCTATTCGATCTCGTCATCACCCTTAGCTCACTGTAAAAGATTGCATCTCACAGTTGCAGTCGTTACATACAGAACCCAAGGTGAGTAATAATGGTTTTAAATGTTTTTGAATATTAGCTATACACGCGTATTTTTATTTAGTCTAGTTTCTATGCACTTTTGCTATAACATAACCCACTAACTTATTTCAATATAAAATTTCAAATATTAAAAAAACAATTGGTAGGGCTTAAAATAACGAGGCAACATACAAAGCCTCAAAAGTGGAATGCATAATTTCTCTAAATGATCTCACCTGATGAAATTGTTTGATGACTAACAATGAATCGAAGAATTCCTACTTAGTTGTCAATTTATCGCACGTCTGCCATGAACACGACCTTAACCATGGTCATTGTTAGGCTAATTTTGTATAGTCAAAAATCATAAACTGAAATAACTGATGATTCATCTAATTCCACACGACTCTATAAACACAGTTAAAACTAGATCCTATATAACTTTACTCCATTTATAAACAGTGTAATGCATTAATGTCTCATGGTTTATTATTCCCCATTCCCACGTACGATTTACGTTAAACGTATTTCACTAGAATCGGGCTG
Source organism: Agriopis marginaria (assembly GCA_932305915.1). NCBI lineage: Eukaryota > Metazoa > Arthropoda > Insecta > Lepidoptera > Geometridae > Agriopis > Agriopis marginaria. The sequence goes on from OW029919.1 coordinate 4,693,037, forward strand.
AAACTATTTTTAATTTTATCCTTCCGCTCCGAACAATGGTAGTTAATTATAGCAACATTAAAGACAGAAGGTTAATCAGTACAAAGTTCAATAAAAACGATGTCATATCTGTACAGATGGGGAAGGACCTGTTCACCACGGAGTTTGCTCAAATTATCTCATGGACCGCAAGCCTGGTGATGAAGTCTATCTTTTCATTCGAAGGTAATCTATCTTCAAGATATTAAAATAGATAACACAGACTTTAAAAACAATGTCATCTAATTACTGGTTTACATTTCCAGCGCTCCGAATTTCCACTTGCCACAAGATCTAACAGTTCCTCTTATACTCATCGGTCCTGGGACAGGCATAGCACCCTTCCGTGGATTTTGGCACCACCGTAGAGCACAACTTACTTCTCGCAACCGTGCCTCTTCTGGACCAGTATGGCTGTTTTTCGGCTGCCGAACTAAGCCTATGGACTTATATCGCGAAGAAAAAGAACAAGCGCTGAAAGATGGCGTTCTTTCAAAAGTTTTTCTCGCATTGTCTAGAGACAAAAATGTTAAAAAGGTACGTAATTTTTTTAAACATTTAGTTGATATGCGACTAAAGAAGGAGCTCGGAAGTTGGCTAAATGGGTTGCTATAACGACTATATCGTTGAATCAGCTTACTTTGAATGTTTATTACAACTTATTTACTTAATTAGCTAATTATTGTTTTAGATGTATGTCCAAGAGTTAGCAGAAATGGAAGGTTTAGAAATTTACGATCTCCTGATAAATAGAGGAGCACATTTCTACGTGTGTGGTGACTGCAAGATGGCTGAAGATGTGCACCAAAAGCTAAAAGGCATTGTAAAGAAACACGGAAATATGAGTGACGACGAAGTTCAAAACTTCATGTTCATGTTAAAGGTATGTGTCATCTATGTTACTAACATTGATTTTCACGACATTTCTTTCCCTGTTCTTCAAAAATTTAAATTAGCCATATCCAACACTTAACTCACAATTATTAGTCACCTATCTCACCAATTTTACCATACGCATACGGTTGCATTTGCCAAACTAACGAAAATTTGACTGTAATCAGAGGGTCTGTGTTTAACTTATAACAATTAATAAAGAACAGTGTGAATAATTGTTGGGTTATAAAGATATTGGCTCTAATTTCTATTATCTTTACTATAGGAAGAGAATCGGTACCACGAGGACATATTTGGCATCACGCTGCGTACGGCGGAGGTTCACAGCGCATCACGGGAGTCCGCGCGCCGAAACCGTGCCGCCTTGCCATGACGCCGGTCCTCCAGGTTCCACCACCAGGCGCTCACTTAGCACACTGACTCACCCGTCACACCATGCTTATTTGATTTCTCAAGACGCTTTTTAAGCACGCGAAGCTAACTTTATGATGGACGATAAATTATTTTTTAATGATAATCTGGATACCAATCCATTTCACTTGTCCACTCCATAGAAAAGATAAGGTATATAATATATTTATATAATTATTCAAACTTTAAGGCTACGGAACCAATGAAGGTGTAGTTTGACATTTCTAGGAGTCTCATTTAAAATTGAGTGATACACAAAAATCTTCAGATAAGTAAATAAAAATTTACTTTACAGTTTAACGGTTTTTTGGGAAAAAGGAGAAACATATTCGGAAATGCACTAGTTAATTGGCAACTATTAGGCACATAATGTTTTAATTTGCCTATAACTTTAAGTTTGGAATTAAAAGGAGTCAATTATATTCCCTTGTCTCAACTTTGGCGAAGTGTAAATGAATTTATTAATTTTGGGGTACACGTAAGGCGCTACCGAGGTTGTGCATGATAATGAGTCTACAAAATTGTACATAGTTTTGCTAACTTCTCTAAGCACATTCCATTCCAGTATTATATAGTATTTTTAAACGCTCATATGAACGAGGCTGCTAACAATATGAATATATATTTTAATGAATTATTTTCTGTAGATTTTGAAGCAGGGTGTTTCTATTAACGCACAAATATATCTCAATCATTTTAGTCTGGCAGCTGTATATCAATTTTAATGAACATATTGTAATCGATTTCTAGTATATTTCCAAACGATATGTTTTATTTTCTATAGATTTTGAAGCGGTGTGTTTCCATTAACGCAAAAACAAATCTTAATAATTTTCTTCTGGAAGCTTTATATACATTTTAATGAAAATATTATCGTAATCGATTTCCAATATATTTCTAAATGTATACCAATTACTTAGTCTATAGATAGTTTTAACCTCCAGCTAATTATCGATATAACAAAATAATTTTCTTATTCATCTCAATCAATGTCCATTTATTGCTTACTGTGCTCAGTAAGTTTATCAAAATATGATAATATAGTACCTACATTTTATTTATTAAGAATTAATTTTACGTAGATTAGATAGCTAACTTATCGAAATTATTCATAAGTTTTATGGCATTATTTAATTGGTTGCATAACAACGATGTTTTATTATTACAAACTATCGCCAAAAACATTGTATAGCATTTATACTATAATTTTATTTATTAAAAATGTTTGGCTATGTAAATAAATATTTAATTTTTAAGATATCTTTGTTTATTTTAAAATAAAATATAAATGATGATCTATTGACTTATAAATATTATTTTAGATTTGCTTTAAATTCATTAAATAACTATAAAAATAAGTATTTTAATCGATATATTCTTAAATTTTACTATTTCATAGGTGTGTGTTAAATTTGTGATCCTTTAACTAGTCATAAGAAATGTATTCATATTTTCTATAACTATGAGAATTTATTATACAAAACTTTTTTCTGATGTTACTTAATATTTCTATAAGTACTTATTAAAATTAATATTTTAATACATTATATTATCGTACATTGTATTAAGTGTCTTTACCGTGTAATAGCAAATTATTAAATTCATATCTATTGGTCTTTATCGAAAGCAGCGTTGCCATTTACTTATAATATAAATAATATATTATAATAATAATATTATTATGAATTTCATATCACGCCAAGTATTATTGTAATGCACTATTTCATCTAATAATGAATGCTATTTGAAAATGTTTAATCTACAAAGCGATATGAGAATTGGATTATAAAATGAAAATATTTGTCTGTTATTGGTTAAATAAAGTTCCTTCGTATTCAGAGTGCATTTTATTCCCGAACTCATCTCTTCTTTATTCACTCAGCCCTAACTATTAGCAAACAAATGTTTTGAAACGGAAAAATCTCAGGAGCGCTCGAAAATTGAGTTACAGTTTGATCACGTAGTTTATTTTTTAGGAGACAACATTTCCTTATCTTGTTCCTTATTTGCTTTCCGTTATTTTCTAACGGTTGTTCGAAGGAAGTTATGTATGCAGTGTACACGATATTAGAATATTATAAAAGTCAGCAATAGTAGATTGTTGCATCGAGCGCAAAGTGAGTTACGACAAGAGTGTTGTGTCGGTAAACACTAAATTAACAGGAGTGCATTAATTACTCACTTTAGCGAGGTGCGTAGTCTACTTTTCTTTCAACTACCAATCTATCTACCGTGAAAATATACAGTGCATTAATGAAAAACTGTGAAACAATGAGATTTAATATAACAATTCTGCACTGTTTTGGTTTTAAGCAAAAATATGTACTTTGTGATCGGTTTTGTAGTGATCAAGCGCCTTTATTAACTAAACAAAATACAAGCTAAAACTAAAACTACAAATACAGTTAGACTGCCCATAGACCGTTGAAGGTCTAAAGACAATCCAAATGCTCAAGCCCACTACCAGTTGGCAGAGTACCCAGCAGTAGTGAATGATAACATTACTGCGTAGTTGAAAAAAAAATCTTTAAAACTATAGATTCCAAATCTACGTAATAAAAATCCTAAATAAATTCATTATCTGAGACAACTCACAGTCTAAACCGCTGGTCTAGAACCATTAAATCTACTTATTAATTGTTCATTATTTCCTACAAATGTTAACCCCTGAATCGAATCGGTTGTCTCTACAGTCTACAAAGATGCGACATATTCTTTCCCATAAACATGATCCATGAGAAGGATAAACACTTAAATGAAACAAGAAAAATACCGGCGTAACAGAATAACCTAACAGGTTGCGGTCACTAAGTATCAAGAAATTTCCTTAGTCAATGTAAGAAGAGAAAAATACCTATTAAGAAAAGGGACTTTCTTAGCGTCACTGAGCCATTGACCTGATTAAACCAACGTGAGATGAAACACGTTTCTATAGTCATAATTATGAATTAGGAAAGCAAAATACAATTACTCATTGGCACAGTTAGATCATCGAACTACTAGAGGACAGAATGGAATAAACGGACCTGGCAAACAAAATACAAGTGAATAAATAAAAACATATCCGGGGTGTAAGGGGAACACTCTCGAAGCCAAAAGAAGGTAATTGTACTCATCATAATGAACAACTTTTACTATGGGACCAGCCCTGAAATCGCGAAAAAAAAATCAGCTGTTCTATAGAAAACGGTCATTGACACTCGACAAAATGTATGGAACAGCTGATTTTTTTTTCGCTATTTCAAGATTGTTCCCATACTAAAAGTGGTTCATAATGATGAGTACAATTACCTTCTTTTGGCTTCGAGAGTGTTTTCTTTAAAACCCGTATATGTTTATATTCCAATTTAGGTATACATGAGTTTGACTTGTCTGTGACTTACTTAGCTTGACTCTGACTGTGACTATGACTTGTTTGACGCTATTAAACTATGTAAACTGTTTAACATTACGACTAAAGGACATTGAATCCACGATCATGAACATTGAACGATCATCAAAAAGGGATGCTTCGACCAGACATACGTGTTAATATTTTTTAAGCGCCCAGTGCCCACGGTTTTAAATTTTCGACCACAATAGGATCAAATGTGTATTTACCCACTGTCTGGGCTACGTATCAATAAAAAGTAGCGTCCCATACTAAATACCAAAGATAATATAACCACTTGATCGTGCAATAGTCATAATTTTGATTGGAGACTCAAAAGTCATACTTACATTTAATTCGCGCCTAGGATTGGCCCGCTCGAAAAAGGTTAAGCTGATAAAGTGTAACTTTGGCTTATGGAGGGGTACAGGATGAGCAGTCAAGTGGTTATATCGTCATTGCTAAACCAATGAATCATGGTAAAAGCCCGCTTTTACCATGATTGCTTTTACCATCACTACATACAAGACCACTCGGCTCGAGTATGGCCACGCAGTTAGCAGTGGTAAAATACCGGGGGATGATGTCGTGAGGGGAAATCCTATCTGCAATCCTTGTGCTAGAAAGCAAAAATTATGATAATCAGAAATTACAGAATGTAAGGAGCATATCCTTGTGTACTAACACGTTATTCACCTGCATTCCAAGAAATAACTTTACTCCGGAGTTTATTAAGTGGTCAAAGATATTACTCATAAAATAATCTTGGATAACCTAACCTAACCCACTGCGAATAAAAGACATAAACAGTCATATAATCATCCTACCAATATTATAAACGCGAAAGTTTGTATGTATGGATGTTTGTTCCTCTTTCACGCAAAAGCTACCGAATGGATTTTAATGAAAGTTTACAATAATATAGCTTATACATTAATAAATATTTTTCGGGACATTTTTCACACACGGTCATCTGACCCCAAACTAAGCAAAGCTTGTGATATGGCTGCCAGAGACTGATATACATACTTATTATATATAGTTTTAAATACATACTTAAATAGATATTAACAACCAGACATAGAACAAACACAAATGTTCATCACATAATTATTTACGGGATATTTCTTACGTGTCTTCCCGTGAACATGGTGCATGTAACTGCGCCGAAATATCGGGAGCTCATTCCACAACCTTACCACGGTAAATATCCCGTAAATAATCATATAACTTTAGTGAACAACCGTGATAGTTTAAAACAGTGTTTTACATAAATATTTGTTCTAGGTGGGAATCGAACCCACGCCCCCAAGCTCAGAAGGTAGATTTACTACCAACTGGACCAACAGGCTATCAAAAACACATAGGCTATAACGGGTTGTAGTAGCGAGGCCGAAGGCAGAGCTCTACGCGTACGAAGTAGCAGGTTTCAGCTAGTAGTCTATAAACTTATCATATCCATCGCAAATCCAAACATAATTACTGACTAACAATAAAACAATGTGACATTATCGCACCTATTCAAAGAAATCAAAAAGTAATAGTAACGGTACTTTTATTAGATATTACATTATAGAAATTGCTTTTTGTTTTCAACGTTAGGGCGTAAAAATTATTTTAGTTACGTTAGGGCGATAAATACCTACATGAAAATACGGAAAACGAAAAAAAAAAATTGTTGAAATTTTCTGTGAATATATTAATTTCGAAAACCTAAATCATTGTGGGCTTTTATCCCGAAAGATTGTTTTTAACCCTGGATTAATACATAGGCTTTTTATCCCGAAAATAATATACAAATTCTTTAGGAAAGAGCGTAAAACCGCGGGCGCTGCTGGTTTGAAAATCTTATCTAGTAAAAGCTCCATATTTCCATTAAGTTTACATAAATACGTATTACCATTTTGTCATAATACTTACCTATTTGTAGTGGTAAGTCCGTAAGTGATGGTCAATAAAATACTTCCAGATTTATCAACTTATCAGCTCGACAACTCCTGTGATTGCATTACCATGTTATTGCTATCGCATCTAAGTGCACGTTGTTTGTTTCCATTTTCAAATAGGGTCAGTCGGAAAAGATAAAAGGAGGTCATTGTAATCACAGAAATTATTGTTTCATACGTTTGCTAGAGTGTAAGAAACAAAAAGAAAATCATTAAAATAGGACTGCTCGGTAAAAGGATGTTTTGTTTTGATTAAAAATCATTCGCGGTACTGTTAAATCATCATCATCATCAGACACAGCCTTCCTTATCCCACTGCTGGGTATAGGCCATCTCTCTTGCTATGCCATCTGCCTCGGTCCTGTGCTAATCTAGTCCAGGTTCGACCCGCGATAGTAATAATATCGTCGACCCATCTTGCAGCTGGACGACCAACGCTCCGCCTACCTTGCCTGGGCCACCACTCTGTTAAGACTTTACTCCACCTGTCATCGCTGCGCCTAGCAACGTGTCCTGCCCAGCTCCACTTTAATTTCATTACCGCGATTCAGACGTCTCGAACCTTTGTTCTTCGTCGGATTTCGGTATTACGAACTCGGTCTTGGAGTTTGATGCCTAGCATGGATCTCTCCATGGCTCTCTGTGCTACTCTGATTTTGTGCACAGCCTCATGTGTGAGAGTCCATGTTTCGGCACCATAAGTCATGGTGGGCAGAACACATTGGTTGAAGAGGCGAGTTTTCAGACATTGTGGCATATGGCATGACTTGAGGATGTCGTCCAGCTTTTTGAATGCCGCCCATCCAAGCTGTATGCGCCTGGAGACCTCCTTTTTTTGATGTTCTATGCCGAAAGATAGAGTATGACCAAGATACACGTAACTGTCAACCGTCTCTAGTATCTCATTCCCTATCATGATTGGGTTTGAGGTCCCAGAAACGTTCGACATCACCTTGGTCTTGGTCATATTTATCTTCAAGCCTACCTTCAAAGAAGCATCTGAAAGTTCTTGGACCATATGTTGGAGGTCGTCCAGGTTTTCGGCAAAAAGCACAAGGTCGTCTGCAAATCTAAGATGAGACAAGAAGACACCGTTGACGTTTATTCCAAAGGAGTTCCATGCAAGCATTTTTAAGACGTCTTCTAAGACTGCCGTAAAAAGCTTGGGTGATATAGTGTCCCCCTGTCTCACCCCTCGTTAAGGCTAAACCCCTCTTTTATGAACTGTTAAATAATTTATTAAAATTATAAATGTATATTATTATTTATTTGATGAATAATTTCATAACGTTTCTATAGTCATCCAACTACCTGTGACAACGGACAGTGCAAAGTTCAAAATGCTAGAAATTAAAATAATGCAAATACATACATGCAATAAAATTACTTAAATGTGTGATATAAAAAAAAAACTATGTTTTAATCCATCCATCTTATGTGCTCTGCTGTGAATTATTGTGAATTTATGCTACTGTGTAAATTATTATAATTGACTCTAGCTAAATAGATATCCAAAAACATTTTGTTTCCAATAATACCTGTTGTTAATCTCATAATCTCATCCACCGAAGCGAAATTCTCCAGGCAATCGAAGCGATTAGACAGCTCGAGTTGAAAGCTCTCGGGGTTTTGAATATGGCCACGATTAGGTTGAAGCGTGGATTTCATTACACAAGACCTGTCAATTTGTATTTGACGAAATTCTAGTGTAATTTCACTACGCCTGATTCAATCAACTATCTAAGGACCTGTCAGGTTTAACGTTAATATCCAATGTGACTCTTATCATTCGGTGATCACTACTGGTTTTCACCCTGTGAATCACATATACTTCATTGTCTCTTGAAAATTGAATAACGAATTTGTATTTTTGTGTGTACATAAATAATTAATGAGATTGAATATCTGGAGCCACGGGTCTACCACCATCTGTGTCTAGAGCCAAAACTTTAAAAAAAGACACGCATTTTTAAAACAACTGCTGAATTGTATTGTTATATAAGTAAATATAAGTTTAGAACTTCAACGGTCTATGGGCAGTCTCTGTTTTATAGTGTCAGTGTTGTATTTTTTTATATAAAAGCATATTTTGTTAGTTTAAAAAATACTAGCTGGATCCCGGGGTATTTCCCACAACTTCAAATTTTTTTCACTCTATTTTCGAGAGGAAAATTACCCTATGTCCGTCACGACCCTATTATTAAGCCTACAATGTCTGTCTGTCTGTCTCTCTGTCTGTTCTACCTGCTAACGGCTATATCTTTCGAACCGTAACAGATAGTCAGTTGAAATTTTCACAGAATATGTTATGTTACGGCGGATTAACTTTGAAATAATAAAAAAGTCAAAAATTACAAACAAAAAGGGGGTCCCCATACAACAAACGTATTTTTTTTTTTACGTATTTTTGTATTAGCTCTAATGTAAAAACGGTAATACGTACAAGCGTCAAACTTGGCATGATTATAGTACACACTAAGTTATAATTAGATTAAGTATAACATCAAATAATAAATAATGGCCAAGTGTGAGTCAGTGTAAAATTTTAGTTCATTACCAAGTTCTGGTAATTCCTTATCTGGATGACCTCTTTATCATTTCACCGGATCGCAATGCCATATCTTCCTAATTTTGAAGTCGGTTTTTTAATTGATCATTATTGTATTTTGTGGTGGTATGGAACCCTCAGTGCGCGAGCCCGACTCGCACTTGGCCGGTTTATTTTAAGTCGGTTAAAAACCTAGCAAAATTATTAGAATTCGTGGTTTTCATTCAACTTTTTAAAATGCTGCTGCAGCTGTTAAAGAAAATTAATGCTTGCACCAAGATTAGATAGTTTTGTTGGGACTTATTTCACGTTTCCAATGAGTTACTAAACGTAATGCACTTATATCTAAGTATTAGTATTAGTCACAGCGGTAAGATGCAGCTTCTGGCGCGTCATTACTTACAGCGGTTTACGGGACTTACCTGATTCACACCCACCTGAATAGGGTTACCATGCGTCTGGATTTGTCCGGACATGATTTTTAGACTTTTGTCCGGACTTTGTTCAGTTTTGTGATTCGTTCGGCTTTTTTTAGCTTCGGCGATAAAATATTTAGCATTTGGCAATAAAACGTACACAAATTATATAATTATTATATACCTATAATGGCCTGGCAATATCTTTTTTATGATGAAAGTGACGATGCGGTCTATATCTGTAGAAAAACTGACAACCATTGGGGTAAGCGGGTTCTATAGTGGAGACCACGTATCGGCAAACGTAGAGTAGAACGCCCTGCAGTCAGGTGGAGTGACGGCCTGCGAAAGGCGGCTGGTGGCAAGTGGATGCGAAAAGCAGAAGTTCGTGCCTTGTGGCGTTCTTTAGGAGAGGCCTGCTTCCAGCAGTGGAAGAACATCAAATAGAATGATGATGATGATGATAATATATTATATAAAATCAGGCTTTAGTCTTGATTAACGTATTCTTAAAAAAACACAAAAAAAATATACTAAAATGTCCGGACTTTTATTGAAATATCCGGCTTTGGGTCAGGGCTTTCCAAATTTTCATATGGTAACCCTACGCCTGAATATTTCACCAAAGTGGGACTAACGTTTTGGAAAAGGTTAATGCACTTAGTAGGTTAGTACATCACTGTTACTCGTTGTTATTTTAAAATTAGAGATTTTAAATAGAGAGTTGAGTTCCCGTTATTTTGTGTAATTAAAATGTTATTTAGATCTGATTAATCTGTTATTATAGTTTTGTCATATTTGACGTCATATCGTTCTTTTAAGAGCATATTGTCAGTGTTTTTACACAAACTGCCTATTGGTTTGTTATACCCAACGATCCATGTGCGCTCTACTTATACAATACTAGCGGCCCGCCCCGGCTTCACACGGGTATAGATATAATTATAGCCTATGTCACCCGGGGATAGTGTAGCTTTTAAACAGTGAAAGAATTTTTCAAATCGGTTCAGAAGTTTCGGGGCCTATTCAATGCAAACTAACAAACAAACAAACAATCAAATCTTTCCTCTTTATAATATTAGTATAGATATAGATTATATATTATATAGTATAGACAACAATATCTTTATCATCACTAGCGCTCGGTAAGTACCTTTGATGACTCAAAATGCGGGCAGGAAATATCACTTTGCCTCCTTAGGGAGGTAAAGTTATTTAAAAATCGAACTAATCCCGAACTAGTCGTGCGGCCGCTCTAAGGTTGAGTAAGTGTTGTTTTTGTGTGGAAATATTATTGTCCATCTTCGCCAACACGTTGCTTCCTATCAGGTGAGTTGGTGGCCTAATGTAACCCATTCTACATTAATAATGAGGTTGGTAGGGCTCCCCCATCGATCACCAAAAGGACCGGTTGGAAGCGGCCTATAGCGGGAAACGCTGGTTCCCTGCGGTCTCTTTTAGGTCGTCTGTCGATCTTGTGGGTGGACGTCCTACGCTGCGATTACCAGTCCGTGGTCTCCATTCGAGAACCTTTCGGCCCCATCGGCCATCTGTTCTGAGTGATATGTGCCACTGCCACTGCCACTTCAACTTGCAAATGTCCAGCAGTGGACGTCCTATGGCTGAAATGATGATGATGATGAATGACGTTAGTTCATTATCATCATTTAAGCCTATCATGTTCCCATTGCTGGGACTCAGGCCTTCTCTCAGAGAGAGAGGATAGGTCCTAAGCCACCAAGCAGTGCATGTTGGCAAATATCATATGATGGTATATAGTCTTTGAACTTTAAAGGAAACTGAACTTTAATTTTTTTTGTAAAAAAAATCATGACCGTGAGTTCAATGTCCTTTAGTCGTAATATTAAACATGTTTACGTAGTATTAAAAGCGTCAAACAAGTCGTAGTCACAGTCAGAGTCAAGCAAAGTAAGTCACAGTCAAATCAATCTCATGCCCCTGTAAAGTGGTGGAGATTAGGCTTAAGATTAAGAGGCTCTTATGGAGTTTTGGAAACAACACGAAAAGACGTGTTTCACCTCGTTATATCACTTTTCCACACTCAAGCACGTTTACGAGCTCTTAATAAATAATAATTCACCATTTACTACACATTAACACTCGAAAATACACAAGTTTAGGAAAATAATCCAACGAGCCGACATGTTTTTTTCCACGGCGTTGGCGCCAAAACTCTTGGTTATAAGTAGGTAAATAGACCTTTCCATAGCTGTTTTTTTTTCTAGGAAAACCCTTAGAACATCAGATAAATAAATATTGTAGATTTATCAGTCAACGACGTTGACATATTTATGAAAAGAATTACCGTAAAACAACAACATGCTCGTCGCTAACCATCCTCATATAAATAATACCTTATTATGAGTTTGAATGACATATAAAGACGCTCGTAACATATCACTGCACTTTCCCCGATCACCTACGTGAAATAACTAATGCAAAGTGTGTTTTTAATGCCCCGTCTGGACAGGTGTCGTAAACAATTCGATTAAAGAAACTAATGAAAAGAGATTGCCATATCCTTGCCTTGCTGATAGATTAGCCCAGTCGTTATCAATACCTCATAAGATGAGGATCGATGTTTTTTTTTTAAACTCGTGTAAAAAAGATAGTAGTAAAGAAGAGCCGGCTATTATTCTCACAATAATCTCACTGGAAATATCCAATAATTCCTTGATTCGGATTACGGTACTTGCCGTCATCGTACCGTTTTGGTCAAGTACTGATAAAACGTGTGTATCACCTTGAGCTATGATAACATCCGCCACACGATTCAGTTGCGACTTGCGACCGGCGCGGGCGCTGCGTGACGCATTCTTCACTGTTGATATTTTTTGCGGTCCTTAGAATGCCCGGCTCCATCGGCTCACTTCAGTTCTCCTCCGGATCTCCAACGGTATGCATATATACGTGCAGCGGTCGACCGCCGGCTCAGTTAGATCGCGAAACACGCAGCGTTCCTAACGCGTCAAATGTTTAACATTTGCTGTCCGAAAGATCCCGAAGGATCAATGAAGGAGGACAAAATGGAGCAAGTTAACGGACATGTGGAGGCCAAGTGCCCTTTTAGTGGTGAAAGTGAATTGAAAGTTGACAATAACAATGGGAATGGGAAGTCAGTGAAACCAAACCTTCGCATTAAGGTTCCCCAGCCGATCAGATTGAAAAATCACTTGGAACAGCAAGAGAACTTCGATACTTTACACTCTCGAATTGAAGAAGTCACAAGTTTTGTAAGTTTTTAAGTTTCTTACTATTTGTTCAGTACTTACTTAAATTAAGTTCTATGAAACAACTGCGAAGGAATGTAAACAAACAGTCATGATGAAAAACATTTTCAAACAGATAAACTTTCAACGAGAACTACACGCAATTCGACTTGTCATTAAAAATAGTGACATTTCTAATTGATGACGTATTGTTGATTGTTATCCTAAATGGACAAATACACAAATTATAGATTCAAAAACAGCCGTAACTAATCAATTCTGTAAAGAGCGTAGCTATGTGTTGAATAATTTATGGTGTTAATTCTCAGCTTCCTATTTAAGAATATGTATAATATGCAAGCGCTAATATGTAAGACATGAACGTAAATATTTGCGGTAGAGTTTGTTGGGAAATACAACACGGCCGTCATAATTGTACAATAAATAAATCTGACTAGATGATATTGAACAGTGAGATAATAGCTGGTCATTTTCGATTTGATTTTCAAGCACCGTATTAAAGTACTCATTTTCATAGTCAAAATTGGGCTTACCTTAATATCTAAATAGAAAAAAAGAAAACATAATAAGAAAATAATATGATAATTTTGAATAAGTTACCTAATTAGATAACTTCTTCAAAATGGGCAAAAATGGCACCAATATACACATTTCTGATTCTATCTTTCTTTCTGATTATATCATATATAAAGATCTATAGAAATTTCAGTTGCTGTATTAAACAGACCCGTATTTTTTGAATTAAATAACGTCTCAAAATTTTAGAAAATCTCTACACTCTCCTACAACTTAATACCTCTAATTTACAAAAGTAGTTTTTCATAAAACTCTAGAAGTTTGAGAGTGGTTTTCGTTAAATTACTGACATTAAATAAACAATTTTAATAGTATGGTTAAAAAAAAAATAACGACGCTGACTTGAGAGCTAAAGCAGCGGCATAGCGGTATACAAGCTGCTGAGGAAAACTCTGCTCTATACGTTTACCATAGATTTTAAATTGCCCCGTCGCACATCTGCGCCAACCTCTACTGTTGTAAACGTTAGAAAAAGGGGTACAACTTTTAACCGACTTCAGGTTCTTAATTTTTTCCGCTTTTTTATTTACGTACACCGATTGCTTCGACATTTGTTAACCAATTTACGTGTTTTTTATTATGTAGAGAAAGCTTGCGAAGGGGCCCCACAAAAATTTCAATAATTGACTCAGTTTTTTTTGTGCTTCAATAGTATGAAAAATAATTCGAGCTTGTGATTAAGCAATAATTTTGTTCAAACGCTTACTAATTTTTATGGCGGTTTTTTATATTGATGAGTACCTACCTAGTTGATACTGAAAAAAGTTAACTTTTTCAAGGTCGATAGTATGTTGCGACGTGTTCTCGACTCTCCAATGAGCTTAACTTGTTGTTTAAATGTACAACAAAAATAAATCTAGACAAACTTAAACTATACCCCGTTTAAACGGATCATAGATTCTTCTATGGGTACTATGAACAATACATAGTACGTAAATACCTACTACAATAATGCTGAAGACTTCAAATTACTACGTATGAATATTATATTTTTACTATGTGCTCCAAGTAAACGTAAAACCACGCACATTCTTATTTATAACTTGTCACCTACATAAAATTCTGTCACACAGTCGAATTTGGGCATTGACAGAAGCGTATTTTTATAGAGTTGACTAACAAAACTTGGAACTATAAAACGACCGCAGTATCCGCTACACGATACAAATACGTAACCGTGTCATCAACAGTTTGTTAATTAGAAATATTGTAAACATACTCATAAACAACCTCCATAAAATCTTAATTTATTAAAATGGAATCGGATTGTTTCGATCTTGTGTAAAGATCAACATCTTCACAGCTTTAACATTACTAAATACTGTGCTGATACAGTAGGGCCTCGGTAATCCGGACTCCTGCTTGTTCGGTGATCGCTGTAATCCGGCCGGGCTTCGCGGGGGAGCCGTGGGTATAGGTGCGGGCTACCATGAGCCAATGCGTCGTCAGTCTTTTGTGTAGTACGTAGTGTCAATTTAGCGCGCTCTTTATGCTTTAATTTAAAAATTGCTTAAAGAAACTAAGGTTAAACATGTGTTTTATGACCATTAAATATGGCATACTATAATCCATACAAAAAAAACTGACAGAATTAGAAACAAAAAAATCAGGAAACGCACGAAAATACACGACGTAACATCTAGAATAAAAAAACTAAAGTGGAAATGGACAGGACACACTATGAGAGGCATTGAAAAATATAACAAAACCATTGTATTCTGGTACCCGAGAAATGCAAAGAGGAACCAAGGTCGGTAGGTATGAAGATGGGAGGATGATATAAAGGCAATAGCAGGGAAAACATGGACAAGGACTGCACTAAACAAAACAGAATGAAAAGAAATGGAGGAGGCCTTTGCCAAGTTGGGCACACAGACTGAAGTGTATAAAAGTGATGAAAAATTATGGTGATGAAAAGTAGCCTATGTCCGTCTCCTGGTTCTAAGTCAAATTTTCAGCCAAATCGGTTCAGCCGTTCTTGAGTTATAAATAGTGTAACTAACACGACTTTCTTTTATATAAGTATAGGTATAGCTAAAGATATATAACATCGATGTTAACAGTATTAAAATGAATGCGAAAACACCTGTGTGTAATTAATACAATAAATGTTTGCCCATCTTTTCAAAAGAGGAAAATATTGTAACGTTTGGATGTGAGTTTCTTTATTATATCAAAACTTCGAAACGAATAACCAATTTTTAACAAATTTATTTAAATTTTGGCTCTACTTCCGAGTTTAGAATACGGCATTGGTATCGACTGCATGTAGTAAGAATCTAATATAGGTATACCAAAAGAGTACTGATGGCGGTGTAACCATTACGACTGACGGCGTAGCTAAATTTCAGGCTGGTGACAGGCAGCAACATTACCAGTGCGAGAAGCTATGCTCCTGCGCATACTCAGCGTGATGACTTTACGTTTAAGTATGTTTGTAACGAATTGGTTCAAAAAGTACTGGACCAATTTTAAAAATTCCTACATTAGCACTGATTAATATAGGCTATTTTAATAAGCTATATAACTATACCCGTGAGGAGCCGGGGCGGATCGCTAGTATATTATAAAGCTTGATTACCGACGTGAATCGATCTTGCAAAGTTTTATGACAACATTTTAAATATAAGATATCTAAAAGCTTTCTGAGTACGAGATAGGTTAATATCTCGAAGCTATTAACCTGTCTGTTTGTTTATTCGTAATATCTTCTGTCCATTCCGTCATAAACATGTCAATCCATCAATCTAAACATGTGCCTACTCTATACTTCGTCAATCTGAGATGACTGGTTTCACTGGCGTTCAGTTTCAATATAATGTTAATGAAATTTATCAAAACACTGTTTTAAACTATCACGGTTGTTCACTAAAGTTATATGATTATTTACGGGATATTTACCGTGGTAAGGTTGTGCATGTAACTGCGCCGAAATATCGGGAGCTTATTCCACAACCTTACCACGGTAAATATCCCGTAAATAATCATATAACTGAAATTTATCAAGTTTCTAAATAATAAAGTTAATTTTTTGAAGAAAAATAATCGACTGCAAAACTATACCTACATATACAAACTTAAATTGGTGAGATGGTGGTCAAACGCAAGCCTATTATTTATAAAAAAATAAAATAAATACTGTGCCAAGCAAGTCGCAGCCGCGCGCGTCCCGTGTAATGTAAATAAAACATCTGTATATTTTTTAAAATAAATAATAGGCTTGTGCTTGACCACCAACTCGCCTGATGTTAAACGATGATGCGGTCTACGGTGGAGCACGCTTGCCTAGAAGAAACCGATTCACTCGTGATTTGAAGACACCCAGATTATAACTATCGGGGAACACCCATTCAGGCAGCGCATATTGTTTTCGTGGATTTTTTCAAAAAGCGCTGAATCAATGTCAATATAATTTATATGAGACCACCTCTACAGTATGACTTATCAAACAAAAAAAAAAATCATCAATATCAATTTATAATTGCCGGACTTTGTCAATGCCAGACAATTTGTCCACGGCCCGTGCTAGGCCTGCAGGTGCAATTAAAAAAATACGCTCAAATCAGAATGTGTCCCATAATAGACATCAAAGGGAGTTAACTGAAAGTAATTATTAATTTTAACATGTAACTGTAAGTTATTGAGAAACATTAAAATTATACAATGTTATACAAATTATACTTAGAATCACGTAAATAAACATACATACTGTCAAAATGAGATCATTCTCCTTTTTTCGTGTCGGTTAAAAAAGAAACGATCATAAATGAAATACCTAGGTGAAATACCTATTCCGTCAATTACCTATGTGTATAAGTATAAGCAAAAATGTTTTTTTTTTTCAACTTAGAACTATCATTACTGTGGGCTTACTCTTGACACTCGATTTCAATCGTAATTTGGGATTGGGATCGAAAACATGCCATTTGGTACTCTTCAATCGCGTCAAGAGTACCGAAAGCGTCGAGTTGAGTCGATTTTATTTAGTTCCATAAAATTCCACCATTATCGGTTCCAATCGTGCGCTAGTTTAGAATTCAAGAGTACCAAAATGGCATGTTTTCGATCCCAATCCCAAATTCGATTGAAATCGAATGTCAAGAGTAAGCCCACAGGTTATTATAACCTAATGCGATAGTGTATATTATATAATAGTGATACTTCCCCAAGCAAAACTCCGCAAAAATACTACCACTACAATAAAAACATTAAAGGTATATTTTTGTGAATATGATTTATTTGTTTAATAACCAAGTTACAATCACGCAGGTTAACAAATAATTATGTCCTTGGCAGCTTTAAAATATTTCCTGCACGTATGTTACTAACACAAAACACGGGTAAACTTATTATTTAAGCAAACACGGCTAATGTGTTCGACGACAAATAACATACGAGATGACATCTCAGTTAAAATTTAGAATTATGGTGAAGAATGATCGTTTTCAGCTGGATTGTGAAATAGTACGGCTGCTTTAATTTTAGATGCCTTTGTTTAATTTATACTATTCAAAGGTTGTACGGATTGCGTAAGTCCTTCATGGTAGCATATTTTTTTTAAAATAATAGTCTTGCGTTTGACCACCATCTCTCCTTATGTTAAGCGATGATGCTGTCTATGTTGGAGCACGCTTGCGTAGAAGAAATCGATGTACGGGTATGTGTTTATTAATTATTATTGAATAAGGCTTGCGCTTGACCTCTCTCTCGTGTAATTCACAATTCTAAAGTTTCCAGGAGGTAAATAGTGACATTCGTGTCAATATCCACCTCCTGGCCTCCTTCATCAGATCACTTTGATAGTGCCAAATTATTTTATAAGCATCCATGCATCCGAATTATATATACAATACTTGATAAATTGCAAGTCAATACGACAATCAGAAGTAGGTTAAAATATAATTTGAAGATTGAAAGACATTGCTAGTTAGTTAGTTTAGTTTATAACACAGAAAAGAGAAGTAAATAAAACGGATATGACAAAGAAAATCTGTCGCCAGGCATTATGACATAACCTTGATTGAACATTCTTATTTAAGTCCACGCGTCGAACTCCGTATCCAAATAACTTGGACTTTACCTTTCTGGGTTAGGTCTCAAAGTTTTTTGTCCGCATCACAGTTTACAGTGACGTTTCGTTTATATGGGTGCAACTAGCTAAACAATTGCAACAGTTTTTTTTTTTTTTTTTTTTTTCTTTGGTTTATACTAAAGTTAAAATAAAGCGTGTAAAAAGCAACTCATCGCGTAGGCATACACATTTTCTATTAACCAACAATGTGGGTATTTCACTATAATAATAGCGGATATGAAAAACCACGAAATTCCACCCATTAGGTACCATAAACATAATTTTATAATATTTTTCATGTTTACAACCGCCTCTATTTCAACGTAATAACGCGTTAGTCACGCCTCTGGACAATTTTATGACACTATCATTCACAATATCTTTGGTAAAGTCAGCTTGTAGTTATCTGCTCTGTTGTGTCAATATCTACATACTTACACCGATAAGGCTGATAGTTGTTGTATATTTCTTAGATTAGTAGGTTAGAGGAAATGTGTCCGTAACAAAGACCTAATAATGCATGAGGTTCTCAAAATGTTCGCATGTATGTTTTATCATCTCCTACTAATACGGATAATTTAGTGACTAAATCTCTATTACTGAGCTTACGATATATCTCCGCCCATCTGTCCTACCTTTAAACGGCTGTTTCTTTCGAACCGTAATAGATAGCCATACAACAAACGTATTTTAACGTATTTTTGTATTAGGTCTAATGTAAAAACGGTAAAAGGTACGTACAAGCGTCAAACTTGGCATGATTATAGTATGCACTCTAAAGTATAACAACAAATAATAAATAATGGCACGGTGAGAGTCGGGTGACAAATTACTGTTCATTACCAAGTTATAACTGGTTATTTCGTTATTTAGATGACCTCTTCATTCTAACGCATTTCACCGAGTCCAAATGCCATAATTATTAAAGTCGGTTTTTTAAATGATTAATTATTGTATTTTGTGGTGGTACGAAACCCTCAGTGCACCAGCGCAACTCGCACTTGGCCGGTTTATTTATGTTCTCGTCTCATCGTCCTTATCAGCCTCTATCATGTTCCCACTGCTGAGATACATGCCTCTCAGAGAGAGGATGGACTGACCCACTGTACTGGCCCAGTGCATGTTGGTGCATGTAATCTTTTTGAATTTTTGAGGTTCTTGGACATACCGGTTTCTTTACGATGTTTTCCTCACCGTTTTTGAGCGATGGCATCGAAATTGCATCTAATTTATTTAAGTATTAGCTGACCCGACAGACGCTGTCCTGTCATAGAACTGTCAAATACACAGAGTTTAAATCGTCGTTAAGTTTTCTGAAATATTCCAATCTCCCGCGCAATTTTCTTAATTTTTATTTCCGTAAGAACATTCTACAAAGTAAAACACTGTTTTAAACTATCACGGTTGTTCACTAAAGTTATATGATTATTTACGGGATATTTAATATCGGGAGCTCATTCCACAACCTTACCACGGTAAATATCCCTTAAATCTATATATATATAAGCGAAATTCATCTACTCACTCATTCACTCATTAAACTCGAAATCTCGAAAACTACTTGACCTACAAAGCTGAAATTTGGCAGGTAGATTTCTTATGGGGTGTAAGGATTTTGCGAACGGGCTGAATTAAAGATGACAAAAGGGGGTTGAAAGTTTATATGAAAGTCTACGCGTACGAAGTCGCGGGCAACAGCTAGTAATCATATAATTCTACAAAGCATTAGAAAACTTTAAAAAAAAGACGAATGAAATCGGTAAAGTCATTCTCAAGTTATAGCGTGGTCAATTTAAATAGGGATTCATTTTATATATCAAGATAGATTGATATAGAAGATTAAATAAGTTTAGGTACAAGACCGAGGATCGAACCGCGGATGCCGTCAGATTGTAAAGTGCACATGCTACCACTCGGTCACCATAGCTGCATACATCATACATCATCAGCCATTAAATGTCCACTGCTGAACAAGGCCTCCCTCTTAGAGAGGGGTGTTGCCATAATCCCCACGCTTGGCAGGCGGCTTGGAGATCGCAGTACGTTCACCGTGTACTAACAGGACGCTGCTGCCCATCCTTCGGTGGTTCTGGTCACAGTTTTAGGACATACCCGGGTCCTAACGATGGTGCAAACGAGAGCATGCACCATAGCTGCATGCTCTCGTTTAATAAATCAATTTGTTAGACGAGAGCAAGCTGCATGAGCATTTAAAACCATTTGAACGCGAAGGTTAATAATTGTACTAAGGCATAACTCCCTTCTTTGTCTGATCTGATCTAAGATAACTTTAAAAGATACTTTCTTAGACAACTGACAACCTCAATGTCACGTGCGCGTTCTACTCTATCGATATAATTAAAATCGAAATGAGTTCATAACGTTTCTCGTTATCATACGTCAAGCACAGAGCGTGACGTCTCACGCGTGTCTCTAGCTACCCGGGTGACGGGACGAGATCGATCTCGATGTCTTATCAGCATCCGGATCCGACGCGTGTAGGGCTGACACTTTGAAAATGAGCATGAAAAACAAAAGCAATGGATTACTCTCATTAAATATTATTTTCTTCTTCTTGTACACTTGTACAGGGTCAAAGTTAAATAACGCAAAACATCTTAAGGGCGACTTTGGTGCATCGAGACTAACAACTTTTTTTTCTATAAATTTTCGAAAATCGCGGAGAAAAAGTCAGCTGTTCCATACAAAAAATCATTCACTATTGCCAAATGTATGAAACAGCTGTGTTTTTTTGTGAATTTCGAAAACTTGTAGATTTAAAGTTGGTAGTCTTGCTACTCTTGCTGCACCAAAGTCGCCCAAGGTTTTGCGTTAGTTACCTTTGAACCTGTATAAAAAATCAATCGCTGTTCGTTAGCTTCGATTAAGCTAAAAAACGGCTTGAACGATACATTTTTTTTTTCGATTAAATATAGGGGTGGTTTAGACGAAAAACAAAATTGGATAATTTGCCCGGAAAATTGGAAAATTCAGCAAAATGGGAAGTGCTTTTTCTATTAAAGTTTGTACAGGAAAACGTTTGTCGGGTCAGCTAGTCTTTAATATAAAAATAATGTTCGCTAGTCTCGCTAAAATTAAAAAAAGGCTTTTATGTTTTGTATAAAATACAGGGCTGGATAAAAAGAAAAACAAAATTGGAAAATCTGCCCGAAAATTTTAATATTCGGGGAAAACGGAGTGTTTTTTTTTCTATTAACATTTGGACAGGACAGCATTTGTCTATCAGAAAGTTTACTACATTATTGTTATTTATATTGTTAATTGTTTCTATTTTTAGGAATACACTGTCTGCTGCGACACACCTAAAGCTAAAACATCAGCCACGGTTTCTTATTTTTATCAAAATCCATAGGAAGATATTAAAAAAAATATCTAAACGACGTACTCCATCTTTGGCCGTTGCTCACTATCAAGCGAATAGGTGGCCAAATGATAATCTCCTTGCAATAAAAAAAAACAAGAACGCTAAAAGTGATTGGAAGGTGTATTCTACTTAGCAAACAACATTAGCGGCATTGACAAAGGGAGATCTAAATAACTCGACTGTCAGCACTAGAAAGGCAATTAGGAAGCAATCGTAGAGATTACAGTTAAGATACGGTTTCGGTACGTAGGCAGAACAATAGCATGCCACAGTGGCTCTTAAACTGCATCAGTGGAACACTTTTCAAAGGTTTCTTATTAGAACGTACTCTACATGTAGGGTTGCCAACCATATAACTGTTCAAATCAGTATTATACTGTTTCAAGCTCTATAATACCGTTTACTGTTCAACAAAAATAAAGTATGAAAAATACTGTATTGCACCATCTCTTTAAAAATAGCTTTCAGTGCGAGCACAGAACATAACGTTTTTTGGCCTACAACATACGGTAATCAAGCATTCAACGAAATTTAATGGTTTAATTTTTTTACACTGTTTATTTTTCCAAAATTCTGATCATTTTCCTTCTCCCTCTTATACATATACTTTATTTCTTGTACAGAAAGTTGGCAACCCTATCTACAAGGTTACGCATTATGGTGGTACTAAGCCTGATTGCCAGGTCATTGTACTCATAATTGTTATCAACTTTTACTATGGGACCAACCCTGAAATCGAGGAAAATAGCAGGTACTTACAAATACATTTCGTTGTTGTCAATGATATTTTTATAAGTAAAAGCAGATTTTTTCGTGGTCATCTTACCTTACTCTTTGAATCTTGGGTACCTAAATATCCAAAATACAAGGTAAGCAAGTTATCTCTTCTACATAATCCTGTCTATGCTAAAGTTGCTTGGAAGTCATCGCTTGTAGCTTAATTAAGGCATGTACGAAAAAAAACTGCGTAGATTACAGCGAGAACAAAAAATAGAGAGAGATAATAAATATTGTATACTAGTAGTTTGACCCGAACTGAGACCTCGCGATGTTCTTCAGCTACACTAAAGTACACCCGCTCCATAGTTTTCCTACGTACCATGGATTGAAAAATATGACAGTTAACGGCTACGATACTCAACTGACAATCTTCAGTCATACTGACATTATTTGTACAAACTAAGTTCATTTCGGATTCATTAGGAACCCATTCCTTCCTTAAACCAACTTATAACTTTTATAACTTTTTTATTTTAATATCTTTAAAACCCATGAACTTAAAAATTATATTTACTTGAACTAGTTGCCTACAAAATTTCATGAAAATCGAATGAACGTTACTTTAGTTATCGTCAAAAAATTGTCCCACGGTAGACTCTTAGACCTCACTTCGCTCGGTCAACAAAGAGAGCTATAAGAGTATTTAAACTTTGAGAATCTTTGTCTCACATTATTATTCAACAGATTCAGTCCACACTTCATTTAAATCGTAATTTAACTGTGGTTCATTATGTTTTATTTATTTTGGCGTCGGCATAAATGTGCTGAATATTCGAGGTTTTGTTCATTGGAGCGCGTTGGAGTCTAACAAGTATTAGCTAGACTACACAAACAAGTAAATTTTGTAAAAAAGGACACAATTGTGGACCTTGGTGATTGGTGGACCATGGACCTTGGTGCGTTTATTTTGTTTCAACAATTTCAACATAATTATATTAAGACTTATTTTTCAAGCTCAAAATATGGGTTAGTAATTTGATTGTACTATATTGTATATGTACAAACCTAACCAGAAGGTATCAATTAGACCAACGGGCTATCAAAATAATAGATTTACCCTTATGACAATAAAGATTATTCTTATCTAAAATTATTTGTATGGAAAACGCCATACAGATAATTCTGCCAGCGATAGACTTCAAGACGCCCATACAATTACTGCCAATCAAGTTGGGTGGAAAATCTCAGCAACTAATTTCAGTCATATATCATTGACTCAGTGAACAATTAGAACAGAACGTGAGTGAGTGAGTAACACGGTGAGTACCTACGTTACACGCGTTCATCAGTTGGTTAGAAAAATCGGTCACAAACGTATGACGTTGCAAGGCCGTGAGAATTTTTAGAAAAACCTTAAAGGTAGAGTCATGTTTCACAGTAGGGAATATTAGCGTCGAATGAGTGTATGACGCGTTAATATGATAACAAAGGCGAATTGTGAACTAAAAGGTTATAAATAATGAACAAGTTTCCCGAACACCTTGTTAGCGCCATAATTAATTTATTGCTGGGAATTCACACCGTGAGTGTACTGATTTGAGCTGATGTGTGCAACAGATTGATGCTAAGTGTATTGGTGCAGTGGGAGTTTTCGCTGACTGTACGCTAGCCTTTGATTGCGTAGACTACACTAAATTATATGACGTCAGGGCCTTACGCCTATCTCTTCACGCAAACATGAACCTTAATGCGCCGAGATAGTGTTTGAGGTAGAGCAATTTTTCGGAATCACCTAAAAAGAATCGCTTATAACAGGTAACCGTAAGGCCTCAGGACTCAAAGCCATGGTCAAAGGGCATCAAAAATTAACAGTATAGGTAGGTAGGTTTTACCTGCGGACCTGCAAGGTGAGGAATGATCCTCCTCCGAAGGTCTTCCTGTAAAGCTTCAACATGAAGCGTTTTAAAAATCTACAAATATTTTTTCAGGCTGAAAAATCATTGACATCATTCTTCATTTCATCATTTTTCATTTGATTGCTAGTGTTGCAGGTGTCCATAGGCGACGATTACCGTTTACCATCAGGTGGACCGCTTGCTAGTAAGCCGCTTTTTCAACAAAAAAAAAAGGAAAGTAGTAATTTCAAACACACTCAGTCCTGAAAAATTATATTACAATAGACAATAGACAATTTTTTATTTATGGAAGAAAACAAAATTTTTTTAAGAATTAATAGAAATAACACATTACATATTATTGTATTGCAGTATTTGTTTACGGACTTCAAAGAAGTTTCTCAATTTGACCGTAATATTTTTTATGCAACGCGACTATCTTCACCGATTAAGACCCAAATTAAATGTTTTTTTTTTTTAATTGTTTAGGCTAGTATAGGTCTATTTAAATAAAAATAAAAACACTACTATGTGTGGAAAATTAAGGGATGTATCTCAATTGAACTATTCGTGTAGGCGGTTGTCATTTTGATTTTTTTATCATTATATGCCTTTTCAATTAGAGAATTGTACTTTTAACGAGTAGAGAGTAGAGTCATAACTACACACCATGAATTTTTAAAACGAGTTTGCCTCTTTTTTGAGTCTGTCTATTTACCGCAGCGTATGAAACGATTTCTCAGTAATGGAAGCGACACATTTGTTTTTCGTTTGAATTCAACAACAAGACCAAATATTTCAACTGTCAGATGGTAATTATGTTAACTAATTTCAAAGTTTCATACAAAATACATGGGTATTGGTCTTCAGGAGCGACCCTAATAAAGTTAATACTTAAACTGTTAGTTGGTCAAATAATTATACCTAGTGTGAGAGCGAACCGGTTGGATTTACTTAAATTTATTTGTTTGCGGTAGATTTACAATCACAAACAAATAAGGACCTCTATTTGTAGTACCAGAACGTATAAACTTTATTTTATGTATACTTTTTTCCAAACGGTGTGTTCTTCGTATTCATTTAAGTAAACACATATTTTACCTCTCATTATACTCTAATTACCGGTAGGTATAATATTCTTTCTTTTGCGTTCATAAAAAATGGTTCATTCAAGGATTCATCCTGTCGGAAAGTGTTTTTCGCATATATATAAAAACAACTAGACATACAAATATAAGATTATCATACACATTTAGACGATATTAGGCACTAAAAATCTACCAAACTCAAATCATGAAATTCATCATTTTTCGCTGGGAGTACGTAGGTACTCGCTTAAAACAGGTGACGGTATGGCGCCAGGGCTAGCCACTTGAACTATAAAACCTTTCTAAGTATTCTATTGGCATTGACCGCCAGCTCTCCTCACATAACCAGTACGTAGTAAAGACGTTCGCGAAGTTATATAATAGTTAGGTATGCAAATACCTAAACTTCTCCAGGTAACGAAATCAATTATGGAGAATGATACGAGACGGGCCTGGCATCAAACGCTGACAGCTGGAGTGAATATAACGACTCCAAACTTAATTTAGATTTAGTTATTAAATTTTGCAGGCATTTTGTATAGAGGAAATTTGAATAGTTTAAGGTACGACATTTTGACACAACTTTCACCAGCCAAAACTTGAAAAGCATACCTTTTCACAAACTTTTATTTAACTTGCCCTATTAATTGTTTTACAAATATTGCAATTGAATTTTTAAACAATTATTTCCAACCGATTGAGCTGAAATTTTGCATACACGTTTAGTTTGGATGACAAAGCATGAATAGCTAATGGACGTCTTTCTAAATCCAATATGGTGGACTAGTTTTTTTATGCACCCCCATGATATGTAATCAAATGAAAGGGGATGCTGAGAAGGATACGAAAAATAAAAAGATCGCACACAATTATACTTGCCGAAAAAAAAAGCCGTGGTAGCCCATTTGGGAGACCGCTAGACATGAAAGCGTGAGGTCACGGGTTCAAACCCGGGCCCGTACCAATGAGCTCTTTGGAGTTTATGTACGGATTTTCATACCACTGGATTTTCGGTGAAGGAAAACATCATGAGGAAACCTGCATACGTACGGAGAAGGAATTCAATAGCGTATGTGAATCCACCAATCCGCACTGGGCCAGCGTGGTGGATATGACCCAATCACCCTTTCGGGGGTAGGCTAAAAGTCCAGCAGTGGACTGTTAAAAGGCTGATAATGAAGCTTGCACTTGGCCGCCATCAATTCATTAGCTTACAAAACCAACCAATACTAAGAAGCATAAAAGAAAACTAAAGTGCGTTGGTTGTAACCAAATTATGTCAGTGAATAACTTTCGCCTACTAAACCACTCTCATCAATCACCGGCTTACTTCTCACAAGATTACGCATATAGACTGTACTAAGCCGAAAGGAGGTCATTGTACTCATATGAACAACAATTAAAAAATCTATGGGATCAACAATTAAAAATCAGCTGTTCCATACATTTTGTGGAGTGTCATTGACCATTTCCCATGGAACAACACGGTTTTTTTCCCGATTTTAGGGATGGTCCCATAGTAAAAGTTGTTTATAATTATCTATACTAATATTATAAAGAGGAAAGATTTGATTGTTTTTTTGTTTGTTTGCATTGAATAGGCTCCAAAACTACTGAACCGATTTGAAAAACTCTTTCACTGTTGAAAAGCTACACTATCCCCGGGTGACATAGGGTATATTATATTTTAAAAAAAATAGAGATCCTTACTAAAACTCCAATAATGTAACCCAAGGTGTAAAAAAATAAGATTTACAATTTTAACTTTGCGTGTTTAACAGTTCTAAGACAGGGCAACGTCTGTCAGGTCTCGCTAGTAAATAAATAAATAATAATAAATAAATATTCAGGATTTTTTTTCACACACGGTCATCTGACCCCAAACTAAGCAAAGCTTGTGATATGGCTGCCAGAGACTGATATACATTCATATATAGTTTTAAATACATACTTAAATAGATATTAACAACCAGATATAGAACATACACAAATGTTCATCAGATAAATGTTTGTCATAGGTGGGAATCGAACCCACGCCGCCAAGCTCATAAGGCAGGTTCACTACCAACTGAACCAACGGGCTATCTGAATTATGAGTACAATGACCTCCTTTTGGCTTAGTACAGTATATATGCGTAACCCTGTATATCGTAATCTGCAGAGAGTGAACACGGAACCACGACATTACAAGACAAATGTTGACACCAACTTTTTACCGCTATAATTGAAGGTTACATAACCATAACCAAGCGCTTTGTTTTTTGTTGTAGTTTTATTACAATCTCAAGAAGATGGCTAATTGGCCGGGATTACCATGTAATTGACCAGCCTTGGCTTAGTAGGTAGATTGCCTGTTGGTGGACTGCATCCTGAGCAGAAGATCTCGGGTTTGGTTCCTGGCTCAGATCAGTCAAACAAGGGAGAAACTGGGAACGCATCTGACCTAAGCCAGAATTGATGCCTTTTTTTATAATAGTAAATTCTTGCGTTTGGCCGCTATCTCGCCTGATGTTAAGCGACGATGCGGTCTACGCTGGAGCACGCTTGCCTAGAAGAAACCGATTCACTCTCAACTTGAAGATACCTTTAGTCGAATTCAACCAACAGACGACCTTGTCGCCCTTTTTTGCATGTGGATTATTATATAGTTGTACATAGGTGTAGTATTGGTGTGCCGGGAAAAGGAGAGTTTTTGTTAAGAAAAGCTGTTAAGTATGATCTAAGTTTTTTTTCCGATGAAATTGCTGTTAATTATCAGTAACCCTAATAAATAAACTCAGGAGACAGTTTTCGTGAATTTTGTTTTTATTTTTATTTGAAATATTTTTTTAGAAAAAATAGCCGACTTTACACTACATCTACATGTGCAAAGTTAAGATAAAAAAGTTGATAATAACAGTTAAAACAGAGACTGAAAGTCCTCATCAAAACTTTTACTGAAGAGGAACCAAAACGTCATCTGTGTTTATATTTTTGGTTATTGTAAATTTTTTCAAAAATCGCTATATTAATTTCGATAAAATTCATATGAGACCACCTCTGAAGTGTGACCTGCCAAACATAAACAGAATCATCAAAATCAATTCATAATTGGCAGAGTAATCACGTAACAAATATACAAAAAAACAGACAGTCGAATTGATAAGTCGAATCCTCCTCTTTTCGTCAGTTAAAAAGAGCGGCAAACTAGCATTCTATCCGCCTGAGGGTACGCAGAAATCACCACATATGAAAACCTGCAACAATAGCAGCTTTGACAGTTCTTCATCAGCCCGGAGAGGTAGGTTGTAGTCCCCCATTTTTAAGAGCGGAAAAATTGGACTTTGTAGGATTTTCCTGTATATTTGTAGCTTTGCAAGATGTGGGGGTGAACTTTTTGACGGTGTCGGGATGTGCGTTAATGGAAGAATAACGCAGGAATGACATCAAAAAGCTCTCTCTCAATTTTATTGCGTTTGACTGTCACCTCGTCTGATGATGCAGTCTATTTTGTATATGTCGAATTTCTGGTGTAATTCCGCTTCTACGTCGTTTCGAGTACAATAAGTTACGTACGTACGTTAAGAAGATAGGGTTAGGTTCAAATTAGCATCACAAATATCTATAGAGAAAATAGTTTAACCTAAAATCCTTATTGTACTCGAAACGACGTAGAAGCGGAATTATACTAGAAATTCGACATATACAAATAAAAAATGGACTTTCGCAAAGTTACGCCTGATTCAATCAACGATGCAGTCTATGATGGAGTATGACCAATTCACTTGCTACTTGAAGACACTCAGATTGTAACTATCACGGAACACCCACTCAAGCAGCATGGAGGCTCCATTTATGGTGATACATGACACTCAGAGCTTTTGTTTTGTAGTAAATACTAGTTAATAAATAGATATTAAGATAAGTCTCTACGATAAAACAAAAGAGAGAAAAAAAAAACTACTGCAATATTGTAATATTAATTATGTGTACTTGTATAATATATATGTGTTTATCAAACTATAATATGAAAGGTGATTATCGCCGAGAATCTAAAAAATATAGTAAACTGCTAAGCAATATTTGGTCTAACAATGTCTCCGGCATGTGTCGCAGAAAGTATAGACGAAACAAAAAAAAAAGCAGCAAAATTCATAGACTAGCAGTACGCACAATAAAATTGGAACCAGAGCGCTTCTGGGGTTTGCCGGCAGTCACATCACATCATCAGCCATTAAATGTCCACTGCTGAACAAGGCCTCCCTCTTAGAGAGGGGTGTTGCCATAATCCCCACGCTTGGCAGGCGGCTTGGAAATCGCAGTACGTAATATTGCCGGCAGTAATTATTGGTTATTATGTGGCTGCGGTCATCGTTTGCCATTTAAATTAGTCTCTTCATGAATGACAAATTTACTGCCACCCACCAAGCAGTATCAGACCACTTTACGGGACGTTTAACCCATCTGTGCCAATCTGACCAGTTAAATGTAGATATTCTGATCACAAATTGCAATTTGAATTCTATGCTAGTGAAAATAGGTTTAAAATAGCAATGTATGCGACCGTATTCATAAGAATTTTAACTAATCATTATGAATGTCTGCATTGTTGCTGTTGATGAGAGTGCATCTTTCAAGTATACTGTTTTAGGGTTCCATACCCAAAGGGTAAAAACGTGACCCTATTATTTAACAAGCCTACGGTGTCGTCTGTCCGTTTTTCTGTCCGTCCTACCTGTAAACGGCTGTATCTTTCGAACCGTAATAGATAGCCAGTTGAAATTTTCACAGAATATGTAATGTTACGGCGATTTAACTAAAAAAAACGAAAAACAGTAAAAAAAAGAAAAAAATCATAAAGAAAGGGGGTCCCCATGCAACAAACGTATTTTTGTATTAGCTTTAATGTAAAAACGGGAACAACAAAATAATAATTAATGGCCAAGTGGGAGTCGGTGACAAATTTCTGTTCAATATCAAGTTATAACTGGTAATTTCGTTACTTATATTACTATATATTGTCATCTTATTCAAAGGCGGTTGCATGCGCTACCAAGGAGGTTGCTTCTTCAAGGAGGTATATAACGTTCAACACAAGCACAAGTTCGTTCGTGCATGGAGTACTGCTCTCACCTTTGGGATGGATCAGCTAAGCACCAGCTTGGGGCGTTGGAGTCTATTGAGAAACGTGCCAAGCGACTCATCAGCAATGAATCCCTGGTTCAGACTAAGCTTCTTAGTCTCGAGCATCGGCGTAAAGTTGCTAGTCTATCGGTTTTTTATCGCATACGTTTCGGAGAGTGTGCATCAGATCTGCATGATTTAATTCCCTCCTGCCCTTTTTTTGTATCGGACCGCCAGGGTGGGCACAAAAAATCGACATCGTTTTATGGTTGATATTCCGAGAACCCGTACGAAGCGCTATGATTCCACATTTATTGTGCAAGCTGCTAGTCTGTGGAATTCACTGCCTGAATGGGTTTTCCCCGTCAGTTACAATCTGGGTGTCTTCAAGTCGACAGTGAATCGGTTTCTTCTAGGCAAGCGTGCTCCATCGTAGACCGCATCGTCGCTTAACATCAGGCGAGATGGCGGCCAAGCGCAAGCCTATACAATACACTATAAAAATAAAATAAAAAAAACCTTCGTGAAACCGCGGGGCGCAGCTAGTACTGCATAATAATGTGTTAATCCAGGGCATAAGGCTACCTCCATACCAAGTTTCATCCAATCCCATTTAGCCTTCACTGAGTCTAATCAATTTCATTTATCTGTGAGTAAATACATACTTCAGACTTACACACAAACTTACGCATTTATAATAACTATGTTGTATTTAATATTATTTGATTCATTGTTTTTAAGATCTTTTAATAGTTTAGGTCTCACCTACAGTCGAATAAAAAACTTAACCTACTCTTAAGTAGGTACTTTCTAGAAGACTTATCCTAGGTAAGTAATTTAGATCCCCAGAAAAATGATAATCGCTTTTTTTACTTTGACCAAAATACCTTCAGAAGAAATGATTAATGATAGCATATTGTAAAAGAATCTAAAAATATTCGTCTCCGAAAGAAGAAAAATATTTGAACTCTACCTAAAAAATCGAATGAGAAGGAACCCATGTTTGTAGGATGACCATAAGCATCACAATATCTAGATATTTTTTTATAACAAAATTTATTTTATAAAAATAACATGAAAAAGTATCACGCCTTTTTATTACACTTTCTCAAGTGTCCTGAATTTTTTACCTTAATTGCCTCAATCATAAGAAGAGTCGATGCCGTTGAAATCCCTTTTGAATATTATTAATTGAATTAATTAAAGCAATTAAAGTTGTGAAACTGGTTATCAATTTTCTGGCAACTATTAAATGATATCACAAATACATACCTAAGTATATAATATTTTCATGGGGTTTTTACTCCGTTTGACCACAATTTGCAAAACTGATTAATCTATCTATACTAATATTATAAAGAGGAAAGATTTGATTGTTTGTTTGTTTGTTTGCATTGAATAGGCTCCGAAACTACTGAACCGATTTGAAAAATTATCTCACTGTTGGGATGCTGCACTATCCCCGGTTGACATAGGCTGTATATCACGGCTTCGCCCGTGCGAAGCAGGAGCGGCCTACTAATTTATTATATACACAAATTCATACGCCTGGTCAGTACTTAGTAGGTACTGTAAAAACTAGTAACGAGGTATTCGTGTATGTGGTATTTACTTTATTATATCAATGCTCAGAAAAACGGCGAAAGAATAAATGGTCTGAAAAATTAGAGAACTCATTATTCTGAAAACTTAAAAATAACACAATTATGTATGTCTCACAAAAAGGCACTAAATTGTACCATATTTTGCTTGTTTTTAGTATTCAATGCCACTGGAGAATAATGAACTATTTACTTAGGTCAAGCTATTTGACGGGATATTCTACTAAACCAAGCTGCTAAGCCAGTCGATAGCCGTAGTTAGCAGCCAGCCATCATCTTGTAATGGGTTGTTTCTATTTACACAACGTCAGTAATTACTTGTCTTATTAGAATAGCTCATCAAATGACCTGCTGTAAATAAATAAATATTCGGGACATTTTTGCACACACGGTCAAATGGTCCATTTTTTTTTTAAAGTTTCAATGGAAGCTGTAAGAAAGCTTTCAAAAGAGGACGCAACTCTACCGATATAGCAATCAACCCATAAAATTATCTAATTTCAATCGGAATGCATGCTCGGGTTCCCCGAAGCAAAAAACTCATTACCATCTATAATCGGACTTCAGAAACGGATGTACCATATCTCGGATCCCTTTATATAGATCGAATAAAACCCATCAACCGCTGACGAAATGCTGGCAGGTATGACGACCGAGCATAGCGGCCGAGACAATCGTACCGGAGTCACGGAAGACGCGTGACTGGACGACGCAGTGGGGCACAGTGATCATGCTTCTAACAAAACGTGAATTATTGTGTCTTTAGACGAGATTTCTACTCGAAGATACAAAGTAATTAAAAAAAAAAGGTTATTGTGTTTAACGTGTGTGTATTTATGGCTGTTTCCACAGACTTTTTTAAAGAGTTACAAACTAGCAGTTGGTCCGCAAACTGCCGCCTATGGAGACCTGCAACACTAGCGGCACTGTCGGTGCTTTGCCAGCCCGTAGAGGTGGTTGTACACACCCTTTTTTGCCTAAACGCCTCAACTGGTTTTGATGAATAATTCGTCGGTAGATTCTTCTAAGTTTAAGGTTAATCAATGGGAAGGTGATATCATCATAAATACAAGGTACACATACATGACATGCGATAATATGTCCTTTGAAACGTAACATTAAAAATGTATTTTAAAAATAAATTAAGATTTGATTTTTATTTTATTTTTGTTCACGTGTACCGTTTGAAAAATACGATCTGCCAAAATATTGTTAACCGAGTTTTAACTTTTTAAACTAAACTTGTTGTATATGTACGAGAATTATTCAACCTCGTCATTACTGCGAATTTCGTAATCGACATAGAGCGAGTTCCAATACTGTCTTCATTTCTATAATACGATAGCAACCAAGGCGGATGTGGGAAATACCTGGCGTTCAATAGAGGCAGATTGCTATGCAGGTTACAGTCTTGCAATTACAGATGGCAAATTAGATTCGCGATCAATGGACTAACCATATCATGTGGTGATAACCACATCATGCTTGGCATGGATGGCTAGAGCGGGAGACTGGTTTATACAAGACTGATAATAATGAATCTTAGGAATATTTGGTGGATATATGAATCAAACACTTGGAAGAGCTACTGATCCATGGAACACCTATTCAAGAGCGACCTGCCACTATCAATTAAACGCCAACTTATCGACACGTTTATTCTGCCCGTTCTAACTTACGGTGCACAAACTTGGTCTTTTACGGGTCTTTTCCAAACTCGAGGCCTATCGCAGAGCATGCTGGAACACAGTATACTCACTATTTAAAGTGAAAAGAACGGATCAAGTACGCAACAACTGGTATTGTACCGGTATTGTACTGGCACTGGTATTGTGGATGTGGGCAACAAGACTGCTAGGTTGAAGTAGGATTGGGCGAGTCACGTTTTTCGAATGCATCTGGAAATATAGGCAAATGTCCTTACGCATTGAGTGCCACAAGACAAACATAGACCCCCAGGAAGGTCCTAAATTAAATTGCTTAAAACAAATGATGGTACGGCATGTATGTAAGCATGTTATCACAGCGTATAAATGCAAGCAAATGTGTTGGATATTATTCGATGGATATGTAATACATGTTATATTATTTTATTCTATATTTTGTCATATTTATTTACTTATTTTTGCGACGACGAACTGTATAAATTTATTGCTAGCAGTGTTCGTATGGAAGTGATGTAACACCAAATGTCTTTAAACCTAAACTTAAAAATATTCCTGTGACATTTCTGTTTTACTTTATGTTAGGTCCTGGATTGATAAAAAAATATTGTCGGCTTTTGTATGTGACATTTGTAAGTAACCGAACACAGAATATCTTCTTATTGAGCAGATATTACGATTGCTGGTAATCTAGAGCTTATTGATCTATGAAATAAATATTTTTCAGTGAATGTAATTTTCTGTGGGAACACGTAAGTAGGTACATATAATTAAATGCAGGTGAATATTGTAATTTTCATTTTAAACCGTAGAAATATTAATGGTTATGTAGTGATGGTGGTTGTGATTAAACCGCAATGTTTACATAAATATTTATGTAAACATTGCGGTTTACCGCTTCCACTGGGTACCTTCTTAGCTCACTTAAGGGTAAACACTTCATTGTAGTTAAACTTTTAGTTAAGTGCACTTAGAAATAAGAAATTTTTTTTTGTAACAGATACATCTTAGACTGGACCTCGAGCTGGATTAGATATTCAAATAAAAATTGATAATTATTTTGTATCAGTCTCAAAACCAGATATGAATAGCAAAAAGAAGTGTGCACAAGATATGTAGAATTGTGGGAATATTGATTAGCTTAGAAGCAATTAATGTCCATTCTCTTTTCTTGCGACCTCTTAATGCTCGGAACCTTTTAACCGATTTTTCATAGTTGAGATCTACTTGCTTTCAAAATTCCATAATGATCAAATGTTCGCAAGTTATCTTCAAACAAATACACATACATACAAACGCTGATTCCCGTAAACTTCTTCCTCTTTCACTCGATCAATCAAAAAATGCAACTATTATTTTTAGATTCTAAACATTTACCAATCAAGTATTTGTTATTTATGTCCCGCTACGAAAGATCCGGTAATCCGGTTGGAGGTCAATTACCTTTACCGATTTAAATAGGTACTTTGATTATAAATCTCTTAGAAACAGACACCTAAACTTTACTAGGAACTATCTTTTGTACCTATTAGTTTTGCTGAATTCTGCACATTTTTTACCTTTCACGCTTTTAGCGGAATCATTCGAAATTTCGTGCGACTGAAGAGACATTCTGAATGGCAGTAAACGCAATTTGTTCCCTACTAAAATAACCTAGTCAGCCGTTTCAATCTAAAGCCTAATAAAATGTTATACGGAACGGTGGTACTAAACTCAAAGAAGGTTATTGTACTCTGCATCAACAACATAATCATTATACCCTTTTATGATGAAAATATTATTACATAACATATCTCATTATGATCAACTGATATTATGAACCGAACCTTGAAATCGCGATATAAAAAACTAAAATATTAAAAAATACAACTTTTTCTAAGCCAGCCATAATAAAATATCTGCACGAAAAATGCTTTATACCATTTGCAGCGTTTTTCTTAAGATAATGCTGAGTTTTTTTTAATTCACACTGTAATTTTTTCATCTTCAAAAATATTAAAAGGTGCGGAAGAGATAACTGTGGCCGGAGAGCGTGCCAAAACAGCTAAGCACTTACATCCGAAATTATGCACCGCTATTAAAATGTCGCCTTACCGGATTTTCCCCAATCTATACTATCAAACTCGTCGCAGCGATTGTAAAAAATAAAAAAAGTTGATCTCACTTCTAGGAAAAAGGCAGGTGATCATTTAGATGATAATCGTGTTATCGTGTCAATATTTACAGAAACCGGTTTACGTTTCGTGCATTAACCGAAATCATGACAAAAAGCTTTTACTGCGTCTAGATTACACCGATAGAAATATTTCCCACAAAATTAACGTAAAACGAAAATTTATCTGAGTGGAATGAGGGAGCCATTAGCGTATTTTCAAAGCAAAAGTAATAGATATTTGTAGATTTTTTTAGTTACACCGTTTGACCAAGTTCAAAATATATAAGTCTGCGTGCTTCATCTTCGACCACATCATCGTTTACCAACAGGCGAGTTGGACAAACGCGGACTTATCAGCGTTAAAAAAAAAAAAAATTGGTTGCTTTGTAATGGCGTTTACAAAATGTTTAATTTTAATACTAGGTTATATTGTGATACATTGATGAGTTTAGTTGTTTTAGCACGACAATTTACAAGTTTTGCTCTTTGCCTACCACAACATTTGTAGCATAGGTACATAATTTAAATGTTTCTTTTAATTAAAAGTAACTTTAAAACTTTCGCGATTTGAGCACATGTTTTATATGTTTGTCGGTAACTATTTATACTTAAATTAAATAATGCATGTACATTTAAAATAAATTTTACTTTTGTTTTCCCTCTCACTCCACGGAAGAGCAAGAGAAAGTTAATTGTAAGATGCAAGATAAAAATGCGTAAGAGGTCAGCACTAATTGACACAAAGTAGACAAATTATTTTTTATTACCTCATATAAAGCTGATCATAAAAAAAGCCATCAACGAAAATAAAATTAAAATTTGATCAAAAAAAAAAGTTACTCATACGTAAGTAATTTAATTTCATGTTAGTCAGGTAGATGTGTCGACGTCAAGCCTGACGATCGCCATAGAAATGCTACACTAAATGCTAAAATGTAAGTGAAACACGCAGTACTAAAGATTGACATTTGAAAGACACAAAGCATCGACCAACCATTCCTACACCATTCATTCCCCGTGATTAATCCCGGAGATACAATACCAATATACCTAGTACACGAGTTTTAGTATCTACGTACGTATGTAGCTCCATGAATACTAGGTATCCGAGTAATTAGCGATACGACGCAAACTGGTTACTTTGAATCGATTGAGTGAGATACATAATGGATGCATTTATTACGTACTAGCTAAGTCTGTTGTCATGTAGCGAGGACGATAATTTAAACTATAGTGCCATTCTAGTATATGCACGGATACCTGCAAGAAATAATTCTGAGCGATAAGGCCGATGAACCATGCTTTATACTAATAGTTATGCCATTCTTGTCTATGCACTGATATGACTGATGAATGATGATTTACACTATAGTTTATGCCATGGTAGTCGCTGTAATGTTACCTAAATAATTATTCTAAGACTGATGAACGATGATTTATACTATAGTTATGCCATTCTTGACTATGCATTGATATCTAAATTAAATTATTTTAAGCGATTATGTCTTATGAACGATGATTTATACTATAGTTATGCCATTCTTGACTATGCATTGATATCTAAATTAAATTATTTTAAGCGATTATGTCTTATGAACGATGATTTATACTATAGTTATGCCATTCTTGACTATGCATTGATATCTAAATTAAATTATTTTAAGCGATTATGACTTATGAACGATGATTTATACTATAGTTATGCCATTATTGTCTATGTATTGATACCTAAATTAAATTATTCTGATCGATAAGGCCCATGAACTATGATTTATACATTACTTATGCCAATCTAGTAAGTATGGTATACAATTTAAACTATAGTATACATTTTATACTATATGTAGTTATACCATTCTTGTCTATGCACGGTTACCTTAAGAAAAAAACTATTTTGAGTGATAAGGCTGTTCATTATACTGTTAAGCATATCTGCACTAAAATTATACCTAAATAGGTAAATTTTGTATTTTTGTGACTTTGTAATGTACAACGGAATCGGTTGAAAAAATCCTTTCACTAATAGAAAGCACCACTGCCATTGACTGATTTAGGAATTTTGTTTAAATGACAGACAAACAAACGACAAAAGTTAGTTTTAGATATTGCAGTAAAATATATTGATGTTTTAATTATCATAATTATGAAAATAATAGTAACCTACCATTCAGGAAGTTCTGATATTTTAATTTAGCAGGGAGATGGTTTAAAGGTACCTAAGTTATTACACTTCTTCATATTTAAATAGAGACCACGTTTGTAAGTTTCGTTCAAGGAACTCATCAATCATTCTAAAAATACCTGCCTACTTCTAAATTAGTTTTGAAAACGATTTATGGTAAAAATGGAGACAAACATAATAATAACCAACTACTTGACCAACAATTTCATAATTTTGATGATTATGTTAAGCTGCCTGAAATATTAATGGATTCTTCCATAAATATTTCAGATAGCTGCGTTAATAAATAATTATTGATGAATGAATTTGACATATTGAAATACAGACATAATATATTGTAATACACTTTTGCTCATACTATTTTTAATTGAATAATTTATTATTTAATTTGGCTTACACATAATTATATTATTAAAATATAATTATTATATAAGTTTATATACATCGTTGTAGAAAGTGTACTGGAGAAGTTTGACTTGTAACTATGGAGCTATTAATAAAGAATTGTATTATATTGTAATATCTAAGTTTGTTCAGATTTACTTGCAAGTGACTTTACTAACAAAATTACTTAGGTACACTAAACATCTACAACTTAGCCTTAGAAACAGTCAGATTGCCCAGACCGTTGAAGGTCTAGAGACAATCTATAAGAGACATAATATTCAAATTGGTTTGAAGGTAATATAATAAAAATAATAATAAAAAACAATAATATAAAAATCACTTAAAGTAACAAAACAATATGGTGACGAGCAGTATGTAGGTAAGTTATTAAAATACAGAAGACGGTGAAAAAATTACAAACATACCATGATCTCAAAATAAAAAGGCTGATAATCTTTTATTTTGCCATAAATAGATATACACTTTTTTTTACAAAATAATAAAAAAAAAACTTTTTTCGTCGCGGGTTAAAAATAAGGGTCACTATATTAAGCTATACTTACGTGGGTTGGATGACAAGGAAAATTATAGATCTCGGTTGTTTTTTCTACAAAAACGCCCATTAAGCTGTCACAGGATTTTGGCCTTTGGCCTTTGGAGGCCTTGTTTTTTTGGCGTGCATTGGGAGAGGCCTATTTCCAGCAGTGGACTAGTATATACTGATTTTTATATATTTATAAAAAATTGGTAAATAACTCAAATTTCAAAAATTGTAAATCCACCAACCCGCACTGGGCCAGCGTGGTGGATATGGCCCAATCACCCTTTCGAGGGTAGGCTAAAAGTCCAGCAGTGGACTGTTAAAAGGCTAATAATGATGATTAAAATTAACTACTTGCCTACAAAGGTTTATGAAGATCGGATCAACTATATGTAAATTATCGTCGAAGAAACCATGCACGCCGAAATGCCGACTTGTTCTATTATTATATAGCCATTAGAATATGAGACCTCTCTTCGCTCGGTCAATAAGTACTTATGATAAAGTTGTAGCTGTCAAATAAGTAGCACCAATCGTATTAATCGATGTATTAAACAGAGGTTTTTTATCAATACATGACATGAATCTTAGTCATCACTAAAAACGCTCGCGTTGATGATGTAAGTATAATGAGTTACCTACTTACATTATTGGCGGATAATGATACACTTAAGACCTAAGCATCTTTAGACGTTGATAGATAAGAAAGAACTTATGTTCTTTCTTAGAACTTTGAACAGAAAATATTCCATGGTACTCATCGACATACAATGCATAATAAAATCACAATCATGCTAAAAAATGTCCGAACCAAAACTCGGCACACGATACGTATTACGCAGACTTTTTGGTTAGTTACTAGGTAACTGCGATCTCACTACAACGCCGCGCGATGCCAGAGCTACGATGATATAGCGGACAACTAACGTTGAACACTATGCAAGCGACATAACGTCTAAATTGGTGTAAATGTGCCACTGTGAAGTATTATTATGATTGATACAATGTCGCTCTTTTTTTTAACTGTTTTCACTGAGAGATTGTACCTCTAACCTTGGCCTTATCAAGGCCAGATTGAATAGGTATCTTCTAAGTCTGCGTGCTTCATCTTCGACCACATCGTCGCTTACCAACAGGCGAGTTGGTGGTCGAACGCGGACTTATCAGCGTTAAAAAATAAATAAAAAAAACCTCTATAGGAATTGTACCTCGATGATGGTACTGGTAGGAATGAATATTATGAAGACTTTTGTGCCGGAGGTCCCGGGCTCGATTCCCAGTCGAGCAGATACTTGAATGATGAATACTATTTATTGTGACATAATGTTATGTAACTTTTATGACTAGAAATACGTGTACCTACGACTCTTTATAAAAATGGCGACATGAGCTTGCTAAAGCTCATTCACATATCATAGATCAGTAAAAAACGCACACTGTACGATTCACGCGATCTTTTTTGTTACAAGTACCTATCCATAAGCGACGGTCACTGCTTACCATTTGCGCCCGTCTGCGAGTTTGCCACTTATGGCAATAAAAAAGTATGTATGTATGTTCCCTATGGACTCCAAAACGGATGGGTCGATTTTGACGAGACTTTCACTGGCAGATAGTTGATTTTATAAAAAGTAATTCTCGCGGGCGAAACTGCGGGACGCAGCTAGTAAATAATATTATGCGAAATTGCGAAAAAAATATCAGCTATTCCACGTTTTGTCGATTGTTAATACCGTTTTCTATGGAACAGCTGATGTTTTTTCACTAATCAGATTTGGTCTTATGCTAAAAGTTGTTCATAAGTGACCCCTTTTGGTTTAGTATGATATAGATGTTAGATGCTATGTCAAAAATACGAATGATCCGCTATGTTGTTATTTTAGTGTAAAAACTATAATTTTCTTTGTTACAGAACACAAAATGTTCAGAAAAAGTATGTCTAACAAGCATCATGGACATTCCCAATCGGGGAGACATACCGAGATCCATAGAAGAAGTGTTCGAAGATGCACATCTCTTTCTAAGACAGTACTTCGCTTCAATACGCAGGTATTTAAATTTATCTTCTGTGCTTACGTATTTTACCTGCTGTAAATGTAAAATTGCAAATTTGTTAGAAAGTAGCCACAATTTTTCCAGGAACATACCTGATAACCGAAACTATCGAATAGGGTCTAACTTCAAACATAAATTAATCTTACCAACCTCTAAATTAGTAATGCATCGCTCTAAGCCCAAATCCAATGGCCATCAAAATAATACACTTCGACCAAAACAAAATGAATAGACGAGCCCAGGAGCGCATTTATGAAGATTACAAAATGAGCGCCGAAGCTCACTACATTTCAGTCAGTCTCTAGCCATAGGAGGTGCGACACAAGACTATTGTTATATGATAACGAAACATCTGACAAAATTATGGCGTCGTGTGCATTCCCGAAGTGTAACAACACAACAAAAATCCTCTAAGTATCTATTTTTTGTAACCAATGTACTGTACATGGTTATAATTAAGTTTTGAAACATATGTCCGACGGTTTTTACTCGTTTTTACTGAGCAAGTTCAATGGTTATAGCCCGTCTATTCATTTTATTTTGGTCGAAGCCAGTACAGATAAAAGACAGAAATTGAAAATAAATTCGCCATAACCCTAAAAGACATAATAATTGCTTGCAAAGTTTTACTATAGCCTAAAAGAGTATTTAGAAGGCAAATCAATTATGGAATAAATCGGTCCGCTCCGCACTTTGTTGCTCAATTAGGATCATTATGTGATACCTATCTTAAACATCCTAACATCTGTATGTGAATTTCATAATATTATTCAATAAATTATTGAGTATTGAGTCATCTTCATCTTCGTTTCAGCCATAGGACGTCCACTGCTGGACATAGGCTCCCATCGATCTCCATAACGAACGGTTGGAAGCGGCCGGCATACAGCGATTCCCTGCGGTCTCTTTTAGGTCGTCTGTCCATCTCGTAGATGGATGTCCTACGCTGCTCTTGCCGGTCCGTGGTCTCCATTCCAGAACCTTTCGGTCCCCTCCGCCATCAGTTCTGCGCGATATGTGCCCTGCCCACTGCCGCTTCAACTTACTAATCGGTTTGCTTGCTTTGTATTGGGTATCCCTAGTGAATAATAAATGTTTGATAATGTCAGCCAGGTGGGGTTACGGAAGGAACACATAACCAATAAACTATAGTCTTAGATCAGAAAAATAAGGAGGATATGGTAAGATGTATGGCGGGTGCAACCGCATCTGACCTAAATCATTGAAGCCTTTAGTTGAACTTACCCTGCAGATTATTCAGAGTCACACAGCGGGCAATGGAGAGAGCTATGCTCGGAGTTTCTTTGCGCGATA
This sequence comes from Agriopis marginaria, assembly GCA_932305915.1. Lineage (NCBI taxonomy): Eukaryota > Metazoa > Arthropoda > Insecta > Lepidoptera > Geometridae > Agriopis > Agriopis marginaria. The sequence goes on from OW029919.1 coordinate 4,735,628, forward strand.
GAATCCGAAACCGCCAAAGAACCAAAATCACCGACATAGCTGTTAAAATTTGCAAGTTGAAGTGACAATGGGCAGGCCACATCGCTCGTAAAACCGATAACCGATGGGAAAGAAAGGTTCTTGAGTGGAGACCTCGAACCGGAAGACGCAGCGTAGGGAAGCCTCCCACTAGATAGACCGACGACATTGTGAGAGTCGTCGGCATCCAGTGGATGCAAACGGCAGGCTGTCGTTCAGTGTGGAGGTTAAAGAGGGAGGCCTATGTTCAGCAGTGGACGTCTTCTGGCTGATGATGATGACGATGATGACCCTGCAGATGACCTTATCGCCGTTTTTTGCATGTGAACTATTAGATATTTTATTGGTATCGCTGCAAGTCCATTAGTGTGTGTAAAAAAATTAGTAAGAGAACTTGCAGTTTTTGCGCGGTATGGTGAAAAAAAACTGGGACAAATATTATACCATATCTACCTTTTTTGTCCGATCTGAGATTGAAGTGTTTAAACGCTAGTCACCTAAATTGATAACACAGACGTGGATAATTACAACGGCTCGGTGACCATAGTGTTAAACTCAATGGTTTATTGGCTATGGTATCCAGTTTTCCCCTTTGTTTCTCTTACCCACCTGGGGCCTTTCTGTTTAGGTGAAAAGTTGCGCGACCGCAAACCGTATCTTGGTGCGTTAAGGTACACGTTCGCGTGATTTTCCGAACTGCGCTGTTTCAGCGCTAATTCAAACCCGCGGCAAGAGTTAGCAGTAATGACCTGACCTTATAATATAAATATCAATAAGTAATTACTAACACACACATGAATACAATAGCCTAACGGAAACTTTCGGCTGCAAAATCGAGACAGATTCACTTTAAGGCGAGGTTGTCCCACTTTTGAGTAACGCTTATTACTACAGATGACCACAAGGCTTGGTTTATTGTATTAAAGTCGCATTTAGCGGAGCAAAATCATGTCACACACAGTCGTGCGTTTCGCTATTTCTATTTTTGAGGTTTTTCTCATATTTTTTGAAAAGTAAAGCTGTAATTTAAAATGTAACTTTGCGGTTGAAATACGCAAATCAGTGTTACTTTAATATTTTTTTCTATTCGAGCGAAATGTCCGTACCTAATCGGTTTTCGGTCTTTAGGGGTTCCTAGATTAAACATTCATTTTTGATATGACACCATATTATTTATAATTTTAAGCAAACCATGGAAGTAGACACACTTAAACTGGAATGAATGTTATGCATTAAATAACTTACTTAACTTTTCTAAGACCTTAAAATGATTAATGAACACAAAGATTTGCACCTACAAAAATGCATAAAATTTTATGAAGTGGCATTTGAAACGCAAAGATCATACTAAACTGTTTTAAATTGCGTCAATGGACAATTAAATGCAAGGAATGATAATGACAATGACGTATTGATAATATAAACTAGACATAGATTTATACTCGTAAATATCTCTGGAACAACCATGATGGCAACTCAACACTGGCTAAAAAACATTGACTTAATTTAGTAAGGATGAAAAGTTACTTTTCCAATAAGATTATACCTGAAAGATGAAGACAATTCAAAAATTAGATTCAATCACTTACTTAGCTTAAGAAATACACATATACACGGGGTGTGTTATGTGTGTATGTCTGTATTTTTTTCTTCTCTAAAACGGCTTTTACCACTAACGCATATTATACGTTAAACCAAGTTGGTCTGGAGTCTAACACAAATATTTCGTCTTTATTTCAGAGAAAACTCAGAAGCACACTTGGCGCGGTTAGCAGAAATCAAAAAAGACTTAGAAACCATAGGAACGTATCAGCTCAAAACTTCAGAACTGGTGTTTGGTGCCAAGTTAGCCTGGCGCAACGCTTCTAGGTGCATTGGGAGGATACAATGGAAGAAGTTACAAGTAAGTATTAGCTTTTAATATTTCTATCTACCTAAAAACAGCTCAGCTTCCGCTAGCTTTCACTACAAGGAGATCAGATACATCTTCTTAACTACAAATTGAGCTATGAGGATTTTTTTGGCTTTACTAAATATCTAACTAAACTGGAACCATGAACCATGAAGAGGATTCCCCTCGCGACCTGTGATTGCACTCTGTGAATCTAGAGTGAAATACCTCTCCATTGTTTCTGCTGTCCTGGTACCGACAAATTCATTTATGCCTGTTTTAAAATTCATGGTTTGAATAGTTTTTTTTTATTTTACCTTGTTTTATTAATAAAAATGTTGTGATTGAACTTTCTGTACAAGTAGTTCAACTAATTTTAAAGTTGAAAAGGTTGGAGGAAAGTTGTCCAATATGTTCAACTATGGTTGAACAGATAGTTGAACATTTATTGCATTAGACGTTGTCGTAGTTATCAGTACAAAGAACATAGTTAAGTATCAAGTAGTTTAGGTAAACGATGTGCAATAAATAACTCCATTATTTTACTACATTCATTGAAATAGTACCTATTAATTGTTTCTTAGTTATTCATGTGATTATTTAATTATTAATTTCAATGCCAGTTGCACTGTCAATAAATCATTATTCATGCGATTAGATGGCGCTATATTGTCTTCAACTATGATTTGTATATAAATTGTAAACAACTTTATTTTGTAATCCTTACTAAAACTCCAATAATGCAACCCAAGGTGTAAAAAATAAGACTTACACCCGTGCGAAGCCGGGATGCGTTGCTAGTATAATATATATAAATAGATAAGGTATATAGAATACGTTTTAAAATAACGCTAGTAACATTTAGTTAAAATTATTATTACATATACTGTTGTACACAGGTGCAGGTTTATTAAATATCTTCACACATGTATGCAAGATATTGCTTAACTGCCGGCTTTATTGTGATTTAGTAAATGATTATAAGCACGGGTTGTTCCGTATTCATGATTATGACGTCTCATCCTAGTAAAAATAAAATTTTTACGTATTCTAAACTAATAAAATCAACGCCAAGTGGAGAGTCAAGGCAGCGCACAAGCAGTTGTGAAAATTCATTATTACATGCACACGTCAATATTGATGGTATTACTTCACATGTCTGCATACCCCATTAATAATAATGAACAAACAATCTACCTGTAACTGAGTGCAAAATGTTTACCGAAAGGCGGCTAATGCTCAACTAATGACTGCCGACCAATCTCGTTATAAACTTGCCTTTCTGTGCACTGCTACACAATCTGTGTCCAACCCTAATTAAAAGTTTGAGTGTGAGGACTTGGCCCCAGGATTCAAAGAAATAGGAGATTCGTTGGCGTATGATAAAGTAAAAGTTGTTAGTAATATTGTATTGTTGGTTAACACACACAAGGTTTTTATACATTTAATAATAGGCTTGCGTTTGACCGCCAACTTGCCTGATGTTAAGCGATGATACGGTCTACGGTGGAGCACGCTTGCCTAGAAGAAACCGATTCACTCGTGATTTGAAGACACCCAGATTGTAACTATCGGGGAACACCCATTCAGGCAGTGCATTCCACAGACTGCTAGTCTGTGGAATGTGGAATTCGCTTATGAAAACTGGAATCAAACCGCTTCGTACGGGTTTTCGGAATATCAACCATAAAGCGGTGTCGATTTTTTTGTGTCCGCTCTGGCAGTACGATATTAGAATGGGCAGGAGGGAATTAAATCATGCAGATCCGATGCACACTGTCCGAAATATATCCGATAAAAAACCGATAGACTAGCAACTTTGCGCCGATGCTCAAGACTAAGAAACTTAGTCTAAACCAGGTCTGAAAGTTTTATAAAATAACACATACGCATTTATAAAAATTTGTTGTATTTAAAGTAAAGAAACAGCTAATTTAAACTGGCCGCAGGATTCAAGGAAACATGATATTTATTGGCTTATGATAAAGTTAAAGTTGTTAATAATATTGTATTGTTGGATGACAAGCACTAGTTGCTATTAAAGTACGCATACGCATTTATAATAAAAACAAATGTAAATTAATTGTATTTGAAGTAAAGAAACAGCAAATTTAAACATTTTCGTCCAAACGATAATTGTAAGAAGCATTTGTTATAAAACTAAATTAAAAACGCAAAATAATTCAAAAATGTAATTCTTCAATATTATTACATCTTCAAAGATAACCAACCAAAGAAATAATTACAATTTCTGTTATTACAGGTATTCGACTGCAGAGAAGTGACAACAGCCAGTGGAATGTTTGAAGCCCTTTGCAATCATATAAAATATTCCACAAATAAAGGAAACATAAGGTGAGTATCGAAAAGTCATCATCATCATCATCAGCCAGAAGACGTCCACTGCTAAACATAGGATTCCCCCTTTAACCTCCACACTGAACGACAGCCTGCCTTTTGCATCCACTGGATGCCAGTGACTCTCACTATGTCGTCGGTCCATCTAGTGGGAGGCCTACCTACGCTGCATCTTCCGGTTCATAGTCTCCGCTCAAAAACCTTTCTTCCCCATCGGTTATCGGTTCTTCGCGCGATGTGGCCTGCCCATTGCCACTTCAACTTGCAAATTTTAACAGCTATATCAGTGAATTTGGTTCTTTGGCGAATACCCACGTTTCGGATTCTATCGCGCAAAGAAACTCCGAGCATAGCTCTCTCCATTGGCCGCTGTGTGACTCTGAGTTTTTCCAAAAGGCCAACTGTCTCAGTAACGAAAAGTAATAAATAATAATAGGTACAAACAAGATGATTACTATTGTTTTACTTCAAACTAAGCAAGTTTTACTAATTTCAGATCAGCAATCACAGTGTTCCCGCAACGTACAGATGGCAAACACGACTGCAGAATATGGAATCCACAGCTCATCAGTTACGCAGGATATCAGGAACCAGACGGATCCATCATAGGAGATCCATTCAAAGTTGAAATCACTGAGGTATAAAAATTACAAATAAAAACGGACAAGTGTGAGTCAAATCGCGAAAGTTTAAAAATTCTCATAGCACATATAAAGGGAAAATTCCGAAATTGGTTAATTTGATATAACATCACACAATTTTTTTTTGATATTACAAACTTACATTTTGTAGTTGGCATGTATGGGAGCAACTGTTTGCCAACTATAAAGTTAAGTTTGTCATTCAATATTTCAATCTTTTTAACCTTTTTTCGTCAAGACTCTACTTTCGGGATGGATCTACAATTATACATACAAATATTTATTAAATTTTTACGGAACCCTCAGTGCGCGAGCCCGACTCGCACTTGGCTGGCTTATTATATAATAATGTATATACTTAATCTTAAACAAAAACTTAGATTTTAATAAAATAAAGAAATAATGTAGATTAAAACATTAACGAGAACATGATTGAGTGTGAGAAGAGAGAAATAAAGAATAAATAGGTACAAACCTCATAGTGGTAGCAGAGTTGTTAAATTATTATAATGAAAACAGTCTCACGTAAATAATTATATAAAATTTTGATGTAAATGTTCATAATTTTTTTAAATAATTATATAAATTTTGATGAACATTTAATCATCTATGGTTATTATCGATCATAACAATAAACACAATTTTTCTCCTAAATAGGTATGTTTGAAGCTTGGTTGGAAATCAGAACGGACTCCATGGGACATACTTCCACTGGTGTTGTCAGCGGATGGTAAAGACCCTGAGTTCTTCGAATTACCTCGAGAAATTGTCATGGAAGTGCAGTTAGAACATCCCAAGTGAGTAAACTACAACAAAAATGATTTCTCATAATAAAAAAAATATATTTTGTGCACGTATTTAACAATGAAGTTGTTGTTGTTGCTAGCTTGTTAAGCCTCACCGCTGGGCATTTTGTGATCGGGTTTATCTTCAATTTGTCTATTTTAGTTACGACTGGTTCAAAGAAATGGGTCTACGATGGTACGTCCTTCCAGCAGTTTCCAACATGAGATTGGACTGTGGTGGTCTGGAGTTCACTGGAACCGCCTTCAACGGATGGTACATGGGCACAGAGATCGGATGCCGGAACTTGTGTGACAGCAACCGGCTGAATATTGTAGAGGTAAGTAAAATGATTATGGAAAATAACTCGAAATAAGTAGCAGAAACTAACTGTAAAAATACTGCATAAAAGTTCAATTAAAAGCTTTAAAGTTTGGGGAATTTAAATATGTTTGCTCTTGAGACTCGATGGAGTGACGATATACGTAAGGCATCTGGCAGTGACTGGTAGCGATAAGCCGAAAATTGGGCTGAATAGTCTGCATTGGGAAGATGCCTATGTCCAACAGTGGGCTAATATAGGCTGATTATGATAACATCTTTGTTGCACAACAACAAATCTTACCTGCAAGCAAAAATAGCAGCAATGGTTCGGAAGTTACTTTGTAATGTAAATTAATCGAGACCGGTACTTACTTGCTAACTAGCATACCTATCCACTTTAATGCGATCAACATTTTTTACGATGACTTAAGATGATCTTCAAAGATATTTAAAGACTTAAGATATGAAATTTATAAAAAACACTGCATCCGTTTCATCGACCGGTTGATGCTATATCATCCTAAGACAACAAAAACAGATCAAAAATTCTTAAACGCTTATAAATGAGTCTTTATTATGCAAATCACTTATGTAAATGGCATTGGGAAAAAACCGGTAGCTTGTAAATATGTAGGTAACTATGTCTGTATGAGCAGGACTATTGTACTTACTTGAATAATTTAATAAGTAATCACATAATGACTTAATAATTGCCTACTGTTTGCCGGTAACTTTTCTCATGGATATTATGCAAGAAAAATCTCATAGGTACTATCAACAGAATAATGTTATGCCTTTGACCTGATATAGAAACTTTTATCTTCGTTTATTGCAGTGTACCACAAGGTACTCTATTTGGTACACTATTATTCAGTTTTTATATTTGGCTGTTTATTTTTCAGAATGTTGCCAAGAAAATGGGATTAGATACAAATTCATACGTATCGTTGTGGAAAGACAAAGCACTTGTGGAAGTTAATATTGCAGTGTTGCATAGTTTTCATAGAGACAACGCTTCTATTGTAGATCATCATTCGGCATCTGAACAATTTATCAAGCACTTAGATAACGAGAACAAAAGCAGGTAAGTAAGTTATGATTACAAATGTATACTAAAAGAATTTTTGAAAAAGTATGACATTTTTCTACTGACTACAAACATAAATGTTTTTACTCCTTCAGAGGTGGCTGTCCAGCAGATTGGATATGGATCGTACCGCCAATGTCCGCCTCGCTTACATCTGTATACCACCAGGAAATGGCTCTCTACTACATAAGGCCTTCATATGACTATCAGGTAACGATACATGACATGTTTAAATAATTTTGTGACAGTAACTACGGCTTTCTGATATTAGCGATTTTATTTTGGTGATTGCGAAAAGTAGCGCGAGAGCAAATCATATCTCGGCTCGTTAGGGTTCGCATTCGCGTGATTCTTCGCAATGCGTGCTGTTCCTGTACCTGGGATTTAACAGCTACCTCTACACAGTCATATTTCATGTCAATTTTATTTACCGGTCTTGCGGCTGCGTAAAAAATAGTTAACACCATAATCGACCTTTTAACAGTCCACTGCTGGACTTTTAGCCTACCCCCGAATGGGTGATTGAGCCATATCCACCACGCTGGCCTAGTTGCAGGTTGGTGGATTCACATACGCCATTGAATTCCTTCTCCGTACGTATGCAGGTTTCCTCACGATGTTTACCTTCACCGAACAGTCAGTGGTATGAAAATAGTACAAAATAGTAATAATCTCAAAATGTATAATAGCTGTAAGGTTTGTATTATGAACTGATAAAAATAAATTTACCCTGCACCCTTGGCCCTTTAATTGGGTAAGGGTTATACTTGAGCGTAGTAACGACACTAATGATTTCGGAAACATTATCTGAATTTATGTAGGAGTCTGCCATTACAAAATTTTCGAACCCTTTCCTTTTTGAAGTCATACGCAAGGTTACGCGGAAAGGATGTCGAAAGGGGTCCGTTATTACCCGACTGAGCAAGAAGGAGGGTTATGTTTTTCGAGTGTATATTAATATGTTCATGTATTTAAACCACGTAATCCTGTATAAAGTCTTTAGGTACATATTATAATATGATATGAAAATATGTATATATAGACCGACCCTGAAATTGTGAAAAAACACTGAAAGTTTAATATGAAACAGCTGATATTGTTTTCGTGATTTCAGGGTTCGTCCCATAGTAAGTTGTTAATATTGGTAGATATTATGGACCCCTTTCAACTTAGTACACTCTTTCCACGTAAACTTGTAAAAAACTTTTAGACTGTAATTTTATTGCATTACATAACTTTTAGGATCCACCGTGGAAGACCCATCAATGGAAAAAGTCGGATGGGACTAAGACAGTACACAGAAAGTTCCATTTCAAACAAATTGCTCGAGCTGTTAAGTTTACTTCAAAACTGTTCGGCAGAGCCCTCTCTAAGCGCATCAAGGCGACCATTCTATACGCCACGGAGACAGGCAAATCAGAACAATATGCCAAGGAATTAGGAACTATTTTCGGATACGCGTTCAATGCACAGGTGGGTTAAGCTAATGTATGACTCGACAAAACACGATTTATGTTTCAAGCTTGTTGAGAAAGTAAAGCCTGAATGCTTTTTGAAATAGAAAAAAGAACTATAACGAAAGATCAATATTTTTGTTTTTCGTAGGTGCACTGTATGTCGGAGTATGATATGTTTTCAATTGAACACGAAACTCTTTTGCTGATAGTGACATCGACTTTTGGAAATGGTGAACCTCCAGCAAACGGTGTGGTAAGTGCGCTTTTAATGACAACGATTGTTTTGAACCACATCGTATTTTATCTGAAAACTGTGTTAATTCTATATTTATTTATTTGCAGGACTTTGCTGAACATCTATTTCAAATGCTATACAACGAATCAAATAATGCAGGAAACCAGACAGCAGATTTTAACTCAGGGTAATGAATGTACACTATCTCTCTCTCTCTCTGTATGTCTTTTATGGGAAACCCAAAATAATTTAAATAGTTTCTGGTTGTTATCATTGGTTATTAATTAATTAATGACCCGTGTATGGGTTAGTGGCAATTCTGAAGGAGGATCCGGAAATTCCGGCCGGACAGACTGATGAATTTTAATATCTTTTCTGGGTCTAAGTGTTTTTGTGTGTACCACTGCCATGTTATCAACAATACTGAAAATCTAAGTAGAGAACTATGAATGTAAACATGATTTTTATTTTATGAATTTTATTTTTCAGGCACTTCAAAACTCCGACACCAAAATCTCTGATGAGAACTAACAGTGTAATGACACCAAGTATTGAATACAAAAGACAGTTAACACGACTTGAATCAAATAAAAGCAGTGTGGCGGGCACTTCTTCAGTAGAACAAATTGGTCCACTCAGTAATGTGTGCTTTGCGGTATTTGCACTTGGATCTAGTGCATATCCAAAATTCTGCAATTTTGGTAAAACGGTTGACAAAATCTTAGGAGACTTGGGAGGCGAAAGGATCTTAGATATAGCGTGTGGCGACGAAATGTACGGGCTGGAGCAACAGTTCCGTAATTGGTCATCAAATATATTCCATGTAAGTAATACCGTTGAAATTGAATACTTCTTGTTTATATCATGATTTATTCATCATCATCATCATCAGCCAGAAGACGTCCACTGCTGAACATAGGCTTCCCCCTTTAACCTCCACACTGAACGACAGCCTGCCTTTTGCATCCACTGGATGCCCGCGACTCTCACAATGTCGTCGGTCCATCTAGTGGGAGGCCTCCCTACGCTGCGTCTTCCGGTTCGTGGTCTCCACTCCAGAACCTTTCTTCCCCATCGGTTATCGGTTCTTCGAGCGAGCATGATTTATTAATTGGGACCAATTTTCTTTTAATTCAGGTGGCTTGCGAAACATTCTGCTTAGAAGAAAACGACATGGTGAAAGACGCAAAGAATTCTTTTGGAAAAGTACCACTCACAGAAGAAACTGTCAGATTTGGGAAGGCAGATAAAGTCTTGCCTATAAAGACAGCTTTAGAAGTTGGATTCAGAAAATCTTTAATTACATGCAAAGTAATGGAAAACAAACATTTGGGAGACAGAACTGCAGATCGAGAAACAGTTTTCGCTGACATGGAACCACAGGTGAATAAAAAAAAAAAAAAAAAAAAAAATATAGTCGTGTGAAATATAGTCGTAAGAATATTGTTTATTATAATCTTGTTTCTGTATTTACATTGTGTTTTAAAATTAACCAACAGAGTGAACTGAAATATGAGCCCGGAGACCACGTTGGTGTGATGGCATGTAATAGAAAGGAAATAGTAGATACTGTTCTTGACAGACTAAAAGACGTTGATGATTACGAGAAGCCAGTTCAGCTTCAAGTCATGAAAGAAACTCTTACACCGACAGGTGAGATTAAAAATAATAATTTCAGATAAGACAGGTTAAGGCAGGTGCCGATACCGATCCAATAGATCTTTTCTCTTATCCAGAAGCTATTCACCTCAATGACCTAGTTTATTCATAACCCCATAGCATAAATAGTCAATTAACTAACATAATCTCAAATTATTTTTTAACACATAATTATAGCCTTTCTGTATTGGCTTTGGTTCCATTGAAGCCGTAAAAAGGTCTTGGTTTGTTCGAAAAATTAAAATTAAAGCAATATTTATTTCGTTTATCTGGTTCAACACAGACATTGCCAGTTTCAAATTAAAATAGTTTTCTCCCTATAACAATTCGTTATAATGTGATTTTATCAAAATTTTAGTTAATGTTTGATTGTATATTATTTAACAATAATGGTTACTGCTTAAGGTTAGATAAATATCATTCAGTTGACAAATATATCAAATGACATAGGTAGCATAGCATTATTAGATGAACAATCATGGATATATTTCAAGAACATGAAATACGAGTTTATACAGATAAAAGAAAGCGCAGTTATACGTATAAAAACAAAAATCCAAAAAAGAACGTTTCAAAGAGCCAAATGTCTTTGTAGTACATACTTAAATATATTATTATGACATAATATTTTCCAGGTTTAGTAAAGACGTGGGAACGACACGAGAGGCTACCATCGTCAACTATAAGAGACGTATTCACAAGATTCCTGGACATCACAACTCCTCCATCAACGACGCTTCTGAAGTATTTAGCAGCTACGTGTACTAACCAAAATGAAGCAGAGGAATTGATCCAGTTGTCTTCGGTAAATAGATTTAAAAATATATCTTCTTTAATTCATCATCATCAGCCACAAGACGTCCTGCTGAACATAGGCCTCCCCTTAACACGCCACACTGAATGACAGCCTGCTATCTACATCCACTGGATGTAGATAGCAGGTTATCTGTATGGAAGGCCTACCTACGCTGCGTCTTCCGGTTCGTGGTCTCCACTCAAGAAATTTTCTTCCCCTTCAGTTATCGGTTCTTCGAGCGATGTGACCTGCCCATTGCCACTTTAACTTGCAAATCCTAGCATCTATGTCGGTGGCTGTATTTCTTTGCATAATATCCTCGTTCCCGATTATATCGCGCAAAGAAACTCACTCTTCGATGCTAAATTGAATTAATTATGCTAAAATTTCTTATGCTGAATTTGTATAGGTTCAAGGGTGGTCACTTTATAGATAACTCTTCATCATAACCACAAGATGGTGATGCGAAAACGTAATGTGAGAATGGTAAAATACTTCCAAGGTGTTACAATACTTTGGATACTACTTCAATAAACTCAAAAATACTCAAAATAGACAGCATAATAAAAGAGATGCATAATACCCAGCTGTGAGATAAATAAGTATGTGCTCAACTAGCTAATTTTTTTTCAAATAATTTTTAAAACCCTTGTTTATTTCAGGATTCAAACAAATATGATGACTGGAAACATCTCTACTTTCCACACTTAGCAGAAGTGTTACAACAGTTCCCCTCGTGCAAACCTCAAGCGTCATTGCTCGCGGCGTTACTTCCTCCGCTGCAACCTAGGTTCTACTCTATATCATCATCACCATTGGCCCATGGGAACAGAATTCACGTCACAGTTGCCATTGTCATTTACAAAACTGAGAGTAAGTGCATATTCAAACGACAGTTTTTTTTAATGTGATGACGTCATCATTGGCGTTATATTAGCGTAGATGTCTCCTGTCATATTTTCATCTGTCAAAGTCTTTAGTTGCACCGGTGGTTTGGCGTTTGTTTGTTTGTGTTAACGGCTAAGATAAATAAAATTTTAACTTAACACCAAAGCTGTCATTCAAGGGTCATTTACCTTTGAATGACAGCTTTCATCAGGACAATCACATATATTAAAAATATTCGCCCTTATCTGTAAAAAATTATGTATAGTTATCAGTAAGTCGAAGAGTATTGCTTGAAATAGTTTTGTAATTACAATCTATAAAAAATATGAATAAACCCCATTGACATTGACTTTAGAGGATAATGGGAACCTAATTCAATTTTGTTTCTATGGGAGTTTGAGCTTTCTCTCTTCTGATTAGTCTGCGTTCGTGGGTTCTTCTGATACATTCGCGTAATAAGATTGGAACCGCTTGCGTGAAGGTGGAATGTAAAAAATATCACAAACATCTATGGCGATAAACGAATTTTTGTGATTGGTTATCAAGAAGTTTATATTATAATACTAAATCATTGTTGGTTTGTATATGAAGTTAGCCAAAGAGGTAGAACGCTTAATGTATGAAAAAGTTACATACTTGCCGGTTCTTTTTCTCAAAAGTAGTGTTGATTAATAGAGTCATAGATAAATATAGAGTGTATCACTTCGGCCAAAATATTTTGTTCCAAAGCGACGTATATTGAATTCCTCGCTATGCTCAGGATTCTACTTTAGAATCCCTAGCTGTGCTCGAAAATCCTCCAATTTGCTCTCAACAGCAGGTTTTTCATTTTAAAATTTTGATACATCATTTTTAACCAGGTGTATCGGTTTCAAAATATGATCCGCAAAATATATCGTTGTACCCAGTTAATAATTTAGGACAATAACTTGTTACAGATGGAAAAGGGCCTACACATTACGGTGTATGCTCAAACTATCTCAAAAATCTCAAAACTGATGAAGAACTATTTGTATTCATCAGACGGTAAGCATCCTAACTTACTTGGTTAATCCTTAGTTAGGTTCTAACAGTTTTAATTGTTGTATTGTGTTCCGGTAAGATGAAACTAACTAGATGTGCTTTTTACAGTGCACCAAGCTTCCACATGCCTAAAGATATATCAGCACCGCTTATTCTGATAGGCCCAGGTTCTGGTATTGCCCCTTTCAGAGGATTTTGGAACGAAAGGAGGTATCAGATTAAGAATCTCATTCCAAACAAGCAAAAACCTGGACCTATTTGGCTTTTCTTCGGATGTCGAAATAGAGGGATGGATTTGTATAAGGAAGAAAAGAAAGCAGCAGTAGCTGACGGCGTTATAACTAAAGCTATGGTCGCTCTATCTAGAGAGGAGGGTGTTGATAAGGTAATTCATGAAAAGTTATATATATTCCATAGGTCATAGTACAAGAGTTGAACATAGGAAACGGAAATGGGAAAAACCATCATCATCATCAACAATAACAACAACCATAAGACGTATACTGCTGAACATAGGCCTAGTCCTTAGCATACCACACTGAATGACAGCCTGTCATCTGCATCCATTGGATGCCCGCGACACTCACAATGTCGTCGATCCATCTAGTGGAAGGCTTACCTAAGCTGCGTCTTCCGGTTAATGGCCTTCAGAAAAGTTCTCGCCTATCGGTTATCAGTTCTTTAAGCAAGAGGCCTTCATTCCATTTAACTTGCAAATTTTAATAGCTATTTTGGTGATTCTGGTTATTTGGCGAATATCTACGTTTCGGAATTTTATCGCGAAAAGAAACTCCGAACATATTTCCTTCCATTGTCCGCTGTGTCACTCTGAGTTTTTCCAAAAGGCTAATGACCAAGTCTCAGTACTCTCTGTTATCACCAGCAACACTCACTGGTTAAATAATATTGTCTTTAAGCACTATGGTAGCTTAGATGAGAAGATGGCACGTAATTTCCCGAACTCTGGATCCCATCCGAGTTGGATTCTTCGGGCGAACTCATTGAAAAACCATAAGTCAGTGAAAAATATTTTCTAGAAGTGTACAAAAAATGAAAATTGCTTTACAGAAACACGTTCAAGAGCTCATGGAAGACGAAGGCGCCGAGATCACAAGAATGCTGCTAGACGAAGAAGGTCATTTCTACGTATGCGGCGACTGTAAGATGGCGGAGGAAGTCCAGCAGAAATTGAAGAGCATCATCAAAACTCATGCCAAAATGTCTGATCAGGAAGTTGAAGAATTCATACTTGATTTAATGGTTAGAATATTTTTTTTTTACTTAGCTAATAGTTAAATGGATAGACTATAATTATTTTATTGTTAGTTTACTAAATTGTGAATTAGGCATCCCTTAAATAGTTATAACATTGTGTGTTTCTCTAGAAGTTTATCACTCAATTCTATTATGCAGACAATTTATATATTATTATGCTAGTTAATAATTTTATTAGGGTTCCGTACCCAAAGGGAAAAAATGGGACCCTATTACTGAGGCTACGCTGTCTGTCCGTCCGTCTGTCTGTCTGTCTGTCTGTCTGTCATACCTTCAAACAGCTGTATCTTTCGAACCGTAATAGATAGCCAGTTGAAATTTTCACAGAATATGTAATGTTACGGCGGATTAACTAACATATAATAAAAAAGTCAAAAAGTAAAAACGAATGGGGGGTTCTTCATACAACAAACATATATTTTTTTACGTATTTTTGTACCAGCTCTAATGTAAAAACGGTAATACCTATAAGTAATTTTACTACTGTACTGTACTGTAATTTAAAATAATTATTTAAAACTATGTATATATTTTTGTGCTGTTGGTCTAAAATAAACATTAAAAAAAAAAAAAAATAAGCCCCAAACTTGGCATGATTATAGAACACACTTGAAAGTATAACAAAAAATAAAAACAAAATGGCCAAATGCAAGACGGTGACAAGTTTCTATTCATTACCATGTTATAACTGGTACTTTCGTTATTGAATGAATGGTGGTACGGAACCCTCAGTGCACGAGCCCAACTCGCACTTGGCTGGCTTATATTTTAACCCAGCGGTAATAGTTTCTTAGAATAAAATTAAATGTAGGTATCAATTGTCTTGAAAATAAATGTTTTTAATTTAATATTATAATTTTTGTTTTCAGGATGAGAACAGATACCATGAAGACATATTCGGCATTACTCTGCGAACCGCTGAAGTCCAGAGCGCTTCAAGAGAATACGCTAAAAGAACACGACAAGAATCAGACAGGGCGCAATCTCAGTTTTGAATCAAAATTGTATCGTTAATTGTGTTAATTTTAGTATTTATTGATGAAACTGCCTTATATTGTGTCTACTATGAAATAAGTCAGAAATATTATAAAATATATATACTCTGAACAAAGAGTCAATGCTTCGACCAAAATAAAATGAATGGGCGGGCCATAACCTAACCATTGAACTTGCTCAGTAAAAACGAGTCAAAACCGTTGGATATTATACTTCAACACCTAATTATAACCATGTACAGTACATTTGTTACAAAAAATAGATAGCGGTTTTTTGTTGTGTATTTACACTTCGGGAAAGCATACGAAGGCATAATTTTGTCAGATGTTTCGATATAATGTAGTCGCGTGTTGCACTTCCTACGGCTAGAGACCGACTGAAACGAAGTGAGCACCGGCGCTCATTTTATAATCTTCAAAAATGCGCTTATTCTGGGCCCATCCATTAATTTTATTTTGGTCGAAGAGCCACAATGTAGTTGATTGAATCAGGCATTACTTTGCGAAAGTTCATTTTCAAAACACAACAAAGTATCATTAACAATAACAACATTAACGTTAGCAGCATTATTATTGTATCATTAATAAAGTTCATTAAATTACAGGTTGCATTTTCCCGAGTAGGTATAATTATTTTTATTTCAAGTTATGTTAGGTTAGTAAAACAAAAATATCCCAAAAATAACCATCGAGATAAAATACATACAGTCACAATCGTGCCAAAAAAACGAACTAAAACTCGGCGCACGCTACGAATTGCGCTGCCTTTTTGGTTAGTTACAAGGTAACCACATCCGACTACAACGCCGCGCGATGCCAGAGCTAGCTACAATGACATAGCGGACAACTAACGTTGAACACTGTGCAAGCGACATAACGTCTAAATTGGAGTAAATGTGGCATTGTGAAATATGTAATTGATATATGTACAATGACACTCGGACGTTTTTTGACTGCTTTCACTGAGAGATTGTGACTCTATAGGAATTGTATCTCGATGCATGTACCCTGAATTCCTTCTTATTTTTAATGCGATGTTAAAGAGGACATACGCTAGAACTTCGTCAAAGAAACAGTTTTTATGTGTCGACTGGTGTCAACATATTTTATAATATTTTAAAAATAGTGGTGATATGTAATATGTATAACATATACATATCAGAGGCCTTAGGGCAGTGTAAAAACTAGACTATAAGACTGGCTACTGAGTCAGTACTTTGCTTTATAATACCACAATTTTTTAAGAAGTCCTGGTAGCATCTTGCATAGCATAGCATCCTGGTAGCAGTGAAAAAAACTCCAATGCTCTTATGAAATCTTACCACAGATAGAAATTCTCAAATAAGTTCTAAACAGAAATTACGAAAATGTTTTTTTTTTTCTAGAATCTCGATTTTGAATCAAATCCTGGTAGCAAAATTTAGCCCAATCCAGTCAGGTTGGCTAAAATAAATTCAATACAAAATTTACGAGAATGGAATCAGATAGTAACATGACAGTAAAAATAACCTATATAAGCACAAATACCCTGAGGTAGGTTTATGAGTTTTTTTTATGGTTAAGTAAGAAATCAGCTGTAGTTTATGGCAAACATTCTTGATGCTGACGAAAAATCAGTTTTTATATAAATAAGATAATATATTTACTTTAATTTTATTTCTATTTATATTCCTCAAACATTATCATTTTATGAACAGATTAAACTTTTTATTAAGTGCACAAATAGCGAATAAGTTTTGTATAATTATTGTATCTTTTATTGTTACAGCTACTTTATAGTACCCATTTATATTTAATTACAGTATTACTAAATATACTTTACTCAAAATGAAAGACAAAAAACATTTATCGAGTACCTTGGCTTTTTATTTCGTTTGTTAACGTATTGTCTTCAATCAGTGCATAAAGTCAATATAAAACGCTGATAGATATTTTACATAATTTTACTCGTGGTTTTTCATTAATATAAATGAAATATTATTTATAAGGGCGCTTTACAACGGGTAATTTAGCCGCGCGGCACCGCAGCGGGGCGCTAATCTTAAGGGTGGAATACCGGGTGCAGCGATCTCGCTTGCGAATTTGATAATTTTGCATTAAGTTATAAAATGCATGTCTACTGTTAAAAATTATTAGCATACAAAAATTATTAATATTTTTTATAATGATCAATGGGCAAAACCGTATATTCCATTTTTTGTAGTCATAACAAAAAATATTGTTCAAAAAGACAATTTTTCAAAAGTGGGTACAGTAGGTTTGGTACTTTCATGTAAATAAAACTTTATAAAATCTAGTAAGCAAGTGAGATAGCGGTGCGTTATATGACTAGGACGCTACCACCGCGCTGCTAATTGTTATACAGTCTTGAGTCACAGAACTAAATAGCTTGAGTACCGCGCTGCTAAGGCGTGCTGCTATGCCACCTAATGTGAATGCCCAAAACTAATCCAGGCCTCGATGCCAAAATTAATTTAGATTTCAGAGTAAATTTGAAAATCATACTGCATCAAAATACAGAATTCAAATAGAAGGAAAAATAGTGTTATAGTAAACGCATTACCATCTGAGTCGTCAGGTCATAAATCAATCGTCTGTCTATCTCGCTCGCACTTACAGGTCTTATGGTATGACGTTTATGGCCTTACGACTCAGTTGGTAACGCGATGACTATAGCATAAAAGACGATACATAATCCGATGCTTTACAATTATGAGTGATTTAAACAAGCAAAAACAATTTGGATTTGAAATTAACATACCATTCGTAAGTATAATTTCACTTACTTGATTATTAGCTTTTCCTTCTGACGACGTGATCGTAGATTTCAATCTGAGTGTATTTCGGAGAGTGTACCCTTGTCTTGCGGGTATTCTGCCCAGGGTCTTGCTGTGGGTCTGGACAGATGATCTTGTGGTCATGACGGTTTTGGAACAGCAGGCCTCTCTCAGGATCCATAATTGGCTGGAAAAGAAGTAACGGTTTAATAAGGATTGTCCAATATCATTATAGCCATTCTACATGGGTATGGGTTAGTGGTAGTGCGCACAAACTTATACAGAGTGTAAGGGGAACACTCTCGAAACCAAAAGAAGGTAATTGTACTCATCATTATGAACCACTTTTAGTATGGGACCAACCCTGAAATCGCGGAAAAAAAATCAGCTGTTCCATACATTTTGTCGAGTGTATAGTGTAATAGTGTCTATTGTAGGTGTTTATAACCTGCGGTAACAACTTACCGTCAGGTGGAACGTCGCTTTGTTTGTCATCTATCTATATATATATATATATATATATATAGATATATATATATATATATATATATATATATATATATATATATCTATAAATATAAATTTGAATCCCAATTTACATTCAATTGGTCACGCCATAACTTGAGAACGACTATACTGATTTCATTCATCTTTGTTTTTAAAGTTTTCTAATACTATGTAAGAGGTTATCACAGAAAGAAAAATTAATAAAATTGCGCAGAAAATTTGAAAATTTCATAAAACATAACGATGATTTTAACTACTCGCGTTTGACAGTTCTAAGACAGGACAACATCTGTCGGGTAAGCTAGTAATAAAATAAAAACACAATATTTTAGAAATAATACACAGTCATGCTGCGACATGATTTTTTCGGGTTGTTCCCAAAACTAACACGAGGCTTTGCTTGGTTGGATTCCATTTAGCTGTTACATGGATCGTAGCGATATTTAAATCGGATTGGATTATCGGTTCGCATATGTAGGGGCTCTCTTGCAGTCTATACGTAGGCACGATTCGAAGTACGCTTGTGCTGTGTGAATTTAAAACCTAAAACTTGTTTGATAATATCTCAATATCCGTAATATCCTTTCCCAACATACCTACTGGGTAATTATGTTGTGCCTACGTTATGAAGGAACTCGAAACTGTACAAGTATTCAGCTAAACTTGTGAAGTTGTGACGGTTAGAGGATATCGACATTGTTACCAAATTGTGTGGCAGTTTTGGGGCAAACTTATGTGTGTGCCGTTTTATTAATAAAATACATTATACATTGCCAAATATCTTGATAACATCTAATTGGCATAGCTCAATTTAGGTTTCTTAGGTGAACCGAAGGGGGACAAAGGGATTTTGAGTAATTTTGACTGTCCGAGTCCGCGTGTTAGAGTGTGTAGCACACTAATACTAGAAATGCAAAAGTTTACTCTCCATAATATTATTATCTCCATCTCTTAGTTACTTACCTTTTTATGTCTAAATCAATTTTGATAATATTTGGCAATAAAAATTGTACATTACAAAACGCATAAGAAAGTCTTGAAAAGAAAAAAATCATTGCTGCTAGATATAATTACAGTTTAATAATGTCTCATCGCATGTTATTTCTTTATTTAAAAAAAAAGGACTTTAATGACAATAACTTGACACGGTCTCAAACGAGAAGGAGTGCAAGGGCCGGGCGAAGCCAAATGCCAAAGGCCAAAGCAAGGGCCAACCCTTGCTGCGACCGACTGAGAAAATAATTACTAACTTGCTGAATGTATTAAGTTTCGTGAAAATTAATGGAACTAAAGTTGTTGTGTGTGAATGGAAAGCTGCCTGCGACAGGTTTTTGGTGCATTAAAATAAACATAACATTGTAGGCCCATAATAACAACCGATGAGCTAGATTAGACAAGTTATATTCAGACCTACCTTGTAATTTCTGCTCATATTGCTTCTCACGGTTCCATGTCTCCAATGATAGTATCCCAGGTCGCTGTCGTGCGGCCACACCTGTTTCTTCTCTGACCTGAAGAATGGCGCCCAGTTCTCGGCTATGAGCCGATGTGCATAATCTATGTATCCAGAAATCTCGAAACCTCCTTTTGTGAAGTGCCTGATGAATATTATTGACTGTGGACAACGGAAAAAAAAATGACCTTCTTTTTGTTCTGGACTAAAATAACAAAAAATTGAGCCCCGCAACAAAAACGATCCTGGTCGGGATAGAAAGAGATGGTGGGCCAAACATGACAATCATAATACGTATATAAGAACAGACTAGCCCCCAGCACCGGGAAATGTAAACGGAGAGGAAGGATGATTTTGCCAAACGAACGGGAAAAAATTGGCTCATTATAATAACAATATCTTTGTTTATAATACTAAAAGACCAAGGTATTGAGCACAATACGGTGCAAGTGGTTCGAACTGTTGAAATTTAGAATACTTAATGTTGGTTCACACTGCTACTAACCCTGGAGCCCGGATTTTAAAATATGGCTTTGGTATTCCTTACTTATTGTAACAGCCAACTAGCTGCCTTTAGGCTTGTGAATTAGTCAGATTTATGGATCTGACCATCTATTCAAACGAACCCAGGGAAGACAACAACGCAGTCGCCCGCGTCGTTGTGGAGAGCAGTGGAGGCGAAGCAAAATTCCGAGGATGTTGCCTCAGAAAACGTGCCATGGAAACGGTACTAATTGTAGAGATCCTGTTCTCTATTAGGGCTAAAACACAAGCACTTGGCATGTCAACGGAATGAAAAACTATGACAGCAACTCTTTATTGTGTACACCAGAAATAAAAATTACAAACAGATAGAAAACACTCACGAGAAATGGGCGAGAAATAGAAAAATGGGCATGAGAGAATTACGTCATGTAGATTCGAACAACGATAACAACATTGTGGAAATTCAACGTTATGAAAATTCAATATTTTGAATATTCATTTACATTTTGCTAAGTTGACGTATTATACATGAAGGTTATTTTAGACCAAAAGCTGCAAGATTAAGCCACTGAGGAGCAACATGGTTGTCCGTCAACTGCTGTAGTAAAACTTAAGCCGTAGTCATCAATCAGTAGGCAGATTTTGGTGTCTTTCCTTATCGAGGGCTTTTAAATTGACTTTACTGTCGTCAAGGGGCTATAAGACAAATAAGATCAATGAATAATGTCGATTTTGACAAAACTACTTAGCTATCACTGGTTAAATATTGCATCGCAGTTTGTAAGTCAAGAATATCAATATATTTCTGTCCCGATTTCTGAATCATTCAAATTAACCAATGAGTTGTGTATTTTTTATAGTCGTAATATAACTGAGCTTTTTGTTTTATCAGTACTATGTATTTTATAAAATACCTACAAGTACATTTTCTTAGGTTCTAGTCGGATTTCTGTAGTAATTTTCAAACTTTTGTGATTTCAACACATGTTTTTTCAAGATCAAGTGAGGGTAGGAGAACAAAACACCCGCTCTTCTCGCTGGACTCACCCGCAGTTTTCAGTCGGCTCGTGACCACGGCCATTGTAACATGGTCGAAACGTCGAGCGAAAGGTACATATTTTTAGCTAAATTAAATAATACGTTTTATTTATATTACACGGGAATTACTCACGTAAGATAAAGCCGGTTTCTCTACGCACCCCCACCCCCGCACCCGACAAGCAGCCGGTGTCATCACGTGCGCGCCGCGCGGCGGCCCGTAGTGCAAAGCGAGACGCAGCCGCGCGCGCGCTTTCACCTTGAAAAAGGCCGTCTAACGCGGTTGAAACTATAGTCGGAGTAACCGGCTTTATCTTACGTGAGTAATTCCCGTGTAATATAAATAAAATGTGTGAAAACCACGTCAGTTTCAATAATAAATAATACGTGATAAGTCCCGATAAAAATTTAAAACATTTCTCACCTGTAGTATCCCGATTCTATTCGCCCGCTCTCTAATCGCCAGCTCCCTAGCGAAAGGATCTTCAGGATTCGTTCCTTCGCTGACCAGCACGTACGGAGATACCGTCGGAACCACCACCTCCTGGATTTTGGCACGACGGGCGTAGAACTCTTTCTCCGATAATGTGTCACCGTTGGCTCTGAAATTATAGCTCTACCTTAGATAGTTGATTGAATCAGGCGTTACTTTGCGGAAGTCCATTTTAATTTGTATATGACGAATTTCTAGTGTGATTCCGCTTCTACGTCGTTTCGAGTACAATAAGTATTTTGGGATAAGCTATTTTCCTCTATAGATATTTGTGATAATAATTTAAACCTAACCTGACATAAAATATTAATTACATAAAAGAGTAAAATTAACCTAACCTGAAACAAAAGGTAATTAACTCTTTAACAAAAAAAAATTGTTAAAAAAAGCTCTACTTTAATATTTGATAGTTGAAATTGTTGTCATGGGGTTCTTCAAAAGGACTGTTAATAGAGTCTTTAAGGGTTGGCAACGTATCTGTGATGCCCTTGGTGTTGTATATAAGTATCCACAGACGACGGTGATCGCTTACCATCAGGCGGTCCGTCAGCTTGTTTGCCACATATGGAATAAAAAATATATACATATAATTACTATAATTATTTCAACTATGATCATTATTTCGACAAGTTTTATTTACCTGTATCCAAGCGCAGCAATAGTCCTAGCAGAATGAATGCTCCTCAAGTTCCGGAGGTCAGCGATATCTATGAGGGAATCCAAGTATTCCTCCCATGTGTCGAACGGCAATAGTCTTCTGTCTGCCTCGACTGCTGCAGAGTACTCGTTCTTCCTCTCTGCCATTGCCATTAAATCTGCTTATTTACCCAATATATACTTACAAAAATAAATTATAAAAAAATATCTAAATCATATCCACATATTATTATATAAAATCAAAATTAAAATAAATATTAAGGGGATTGGATTGCCTTTTACCACATCCTTTTGGCAAAAATGACTTTGACACTTTCAAATTCTTATCACAGACCGATGACATTTGACATTACACTAATTAATGAAAAGTATTGATGCTAAAAGATTGCATCTAATTATCCATTTAAACTTAGACCTTCTAACTAATAAGAATTTACATAATGAAATTATCTTGATACAAAAGTTGTTTACATACTTGGTACAATGGTTAACGGCGGCGGTTAACGGTGGTGGCGTCGAAAGGAAATCCTTCAAGGTCCGCTCACCCACCAGTGGGATGAAGAGGAATCCTTTGCGAACCGTACAGCCGTACACCCACCAGCAGGCCTAGCATGGCCTGTGGATAAATTGTCTTTCCACCGTTTTTATCCACGCCTAGACACGACAAAGCTAGAATATGGATACGTTTGTCTTTTTCTCGCGGGAAAAAAACGGTGGAAAGACAATTTGTCCACGGCCCGTGCTAGGCCTGCAGGAGGATGAAGGGGAATCTGTCAAGATCCATTCAACCACTAGAAGGAGGAAGGAGTTTACCAGTGCACTTGCCAGCAGCTCATAATTCCTGGCGTGCTATTAGAGGCCTGTTCTGTCTATCTCCCAACCCTTTCCCCCGAGGCTAAATCACAGACTAGGTAAAGCTACTACATAATTATGGAAAAGTTTATGTATACTGTTTTTTTTTTGCTTTGGTTGTTGACGTGTCGTGTACTAGTATTATGGTCAAAGCAAAGGCGAAGCTTATTTTCGTAGGGTCCATATTCAATTTAATGAAACGTAAATAGGACCATCTCACTGGTGTATTAATTATAGAATAAAAAGGAATAATTGAAATCGGTTTACGCGATTGAACAAATATCGCAAGTCATAACATTCTTACATTTAAACATTCGATTTAACAACCTCCACTTGTTGAAGTTAGTATAGTAAATCAAATAAGTGCTACCGTTTTTATGAAAGACGTAAGTAAAGACTCGAGATTTTCTCCAAAATCTTCCACCAAATTACCTATTAAACAAATTGGAAATAATCTTATCACATTTGCACAAATTACCAAAACCTGTTAAGCGTCCTTAGGGGGTGGATATAAAAGCTTGGTAATTTTTTCGAGGGCCATTCAAGTGGCATTAGAAATGGGGACGGAGTCGGTACAAGTACATACCTATTTAAAAATAAACCCTCAGTAATTTGCTTTTTTTACGAGTACATCGCGTTGAATACTACTTGTCACGTTAGTACTGTCTCTAGTATAGTATATTTCTCTATGGTACTGTTAGCGGGGATCATTCCGCAGGGTGCGTGCGTATCCCAACAATAACGTGGAGAAAATCATTTCGCAGAATTCATACGAAGAAACCATACTATGGTTGGGTGGGGCACTTTCAACTGCGCGGAAATTTGTTACCAAGCACCTAGCGCTGTGTTCCGGAAGCAGCACTTGAGAGCCAGTTTCCATTCAAGGCTTTACGTTTTTCACTTACCATCAAACGGTTAAGATGTCAACCATAAAAAAAATTTAAGAGTAAAGAATTGGTTCTGTCTGTAAAATTTGCATGTTGAAGTGGCATTGGGCAGGCTACATCGCACGAAGAACCGATAACCGATGGAGATGAAAGGTTCTTGAGTGGAGACCATAAACCGGAAGACGTAGCGAGTCATTACAACAAGTCGTTGTCGCTGACGTCACGACAGAGATCACCAAGGTAAAAATCAAAAGATCAAAAAAACTTTTTTAGTTAAACATAAAAAATACATTTAAATTGAGAAACTTACGATCTTGTGCCACAAATGATGAAGTGAGTGAGTGGATGTGAATGTGTATATATTAGTATGATGAAGTATGTTTAAATAATGTAAGATAATTGTATGACGAAGCTCTAGGTGATAAGCTTAGAGAATCACCTGATATGTTTTCAGCTTAGTTCCATTACATGATTTCCACAATCCATCAGAGTTTGAGCTGTATATGTATACAATATATATTCTAATCTTTCCGGGGATGCACTCAGAGCGTTGCATGTTTTATCTGAATCCATTTTGCTTCAGCGCCTACGTTTGTACCGCTTACAATGAAAAAGGACATTTTTCAAATAAAATCTGTAAGAATAAATTAATAATTATTATGACGTTTCTACTAAGACATTGATATTCTCTCAAATGTTCTAAGAACGTAGAAAGCGAAATAGGTTTATGGTTCAAAAGCTCCTACGCTATTTAAGTTGAACTTTACTACCGCCCTTGTTTACTTAGGTTAGGTTACCTAGGTTAGGTATCTTCAAGGCCAGAGTGAATAAGTACATCTTGATCTACGTGCTACACCTTCCAACGTCGCTTTCCATCAGGTGAGTTACTGGACAAACGTAGACCTATTCTATACTGGGTTACGCGGAAAGGGTCTACTAAACCAAAAAGCATCCATAGTACTTACTCATTATTATGAAAAACTCTTACTATGAAAACAACTCTGAAATCACCAACCCAACCCCAACTGTCCTCTTTCTTAGTCTTTTGCGACGGTTATCACCGGAACTCGAACTCGAACATAAGTCCCGACAAAACACACTGTATTATACTGTGTATCGTATTTTGAACTTTCTTAACACTCATTCCACAACTTTACTAAGGTAAGGTAACTAATCATGTATGGAACAGCTGATATATTTTTCGCGATTTCAGGTTGGTCATGGTACAATTTTCCTTCTTCTTTTTCTATACTGTAACGATTATAGTATCTTCTTGGTGATGACCTTGATGAGTTACTACTCAAAGATCAGGATTAATTAGCAAGTTTATAAAGTGTCAACGGGCAGGTGGCTCCGGCGTTTGACGGTAATTAAAACTTTCGTCGAAGTTAAAAAGAAACGCTTAATATAATGTTAATCTATAAGTAGATACTTGTAACTTTTGAGACATCTTCAAAATTACAAGAGTACGTTGCTTTTTTGCTTTGATTGTTTGACCTTTGTGAATCCTTATTCACAAAGGTCAAACAATCAAAGCAAAAAAGCAACGTACTACCCTTAAGTCGTTATTGGGATGCTTTTTTATGTGGGAAAATCTAGTTCAAAACATAAAAGGTTTGTATAAAATCGGTTTTAAGATGAACTTCCAATCAACTAACTAAAAGCGGCAAGTGCCTTTATTAACTAAACAAAATACAAGCGAATACTAACATTACAAAAACAGTTAGACTGCCCATAGACCGTTGAAGGTCTAAATCCAAATGCTCAAGCCCACTATCAGTTGGCAGCGTACCCAGCATGCTGGCAGTATTACCACACTGAATGGTAATGCTTATGCGTTGAGCCAAAAACACGCCAGCATTTTGGTCGCGCGTCGCAATAATCAGGCGCTCTGAAAGATTTTTGAAAATGAGTTGAGCTCCCGGTTCCTATTTAAGATCTGCTTATATTTTCTGACTTCAATTAAACCAATCGTTTTTTTTTCCAAGGAATTAAGATCTCTATTTTGCCAATCATCATCATCAGACAGAAGAGGTCCACTGCTGAACATAGGCCTCCCCCTTTAACCTCTACACTGAACGACAGCCTGCCTTTTGCATCCACAGGATGCCAGCGACTCTCGTAATGCCGTCGGTCCATCTAGTGGACAATAGTTACATTATAATAGCGATTCATAAAAAGTAATTTATCTATGGCCCCGTGGTTTTACCTGCAATATTGTCGATGAGAAAAGAAGTCTACTAGCGAAGTTAGATGTTTGGCCACCTTGTACTACATGACAAATAAATTAAAATCATCATGAAAGGAATGTAGAAGGAAAGAGAGGACCAGAAAGACCAAAAAGAGTATTCATAAGAAAGAAAGAAAATAAATTTTATTCGACACCTCTACAAAAAACTTATATCTAGAGGATACAATCAGTGTCGAATGGACACATCATCATCATTGGTTCATCTATATATCTAGAGTATATACATCAAATAAAAGAGAAGGCAAATGTCATGGAGGTGTCATATAGGTGGTCATACCGCGTCATCGCTTTCCATCAGGCGAGATCGCGGTCAAACGTTAGCCTAGTCCGAAGTAAAAAAAAAAAAGTGAAAACACTGACAGAAGACCGTCAAGCCTGGAAACACAGATCAGTGCCTGGAAATTACTCCACTGACAGGAGATGAATAAAGAAGCAGATCGATGCAATCCATTCTATTGCGTTTAAAATTGTTTGCCATTACGGAATATAAAAGTCAGTTACAGTACACATACCTATCGATAAATAAATTATCTACTTTCCTGTGTACAAACAGTTAAATCAAGTAGTAAGTATCAATATTTTAGTATTTTACTGTATATCAAAGACTCCTAGAAGGCCAAAAACAAACCTTACCTATCCAGAAAGCATCTATTGTATTAGATAAGTGTTATCAAAGACGAGATGCTGAGTAAGGAATAAATATTTTAAGTATTGTAATACTACGCACTTTGCGCGCCTTTGCTAGCAGAAATATATGCGCATTTTGTAGAAACGAGGCCAACGGGAGAAATGTTTCGTATTGAAAATGATATTTTGACGAAAATACTTTAATATCCGTTGTACTGGCTTGTTGGTATTGAAAGCTCCTGATATGAGAAGTTACATTGTACCAAATGGTGAACATTAAAATCAAAAAACACTGTTTTAAACTATCACGGTTGTTCACTAAAGTTATATGATTATTTACGGGATATTTACCGTAGTAAGGTTGTGAAATGAGCTCCCGATATTTCGGCGCAGTTACATGCACCATGTTCACGGGAAGACTGAAGAATGCGGGTGGTTGGTCGAACAGTTAAAAAGTTAGGTGCAGACATTATGATCTACCGATAACCGATGGGGAAGAAAGGTTCTGGAGTGGAGACCACGAACCGGAAGACGCAGCGTAGGGAGGCCTCCCACTAGGTGGACCGACGACATTGTGAGAGTCGCGGGCATCCAGTGGATGCAAAAGGCAGGCTGTCGTTCAGTGTGGAGGTTAAAGGGGGAGGCCTATGTTCAGCAGTGGACGTCTTCTGGCTGATGATGATGATGATGATTATGATCTACCTTCTTTCTTAGTATTTTGCTACGGCTATCACTGGAACTCGAACTCGAACGTAAGTCCCGACAAAACACACTCACTGTCCACAACCTTACCACGGTAAATATCCCGTAAATAATCACATACTTAACTTAAAATAAAATCAATTAGTTGTTTTATTTACAACTAGCCACGTCCCGCGGTTTTACCCGCGTGTACACCCTCGATAAAAGTAGCCTATGTTACTTCTTATAATAATAATTATTAACTCTGTTAATTAAGACCGTTAGTTTCTCTAAGATAATAAAAATAAAAATAAATAAATATCAGCTATCTGTCAGTCAAAGTTCCGTCAAAATAGGTCCAGCCCACTCCATAGAGGTTTCCCTTACAGCAGTGGACTAAGATAGGCTGATTATGATGATAACGAATAAGCTCGGTTATGCCAAACACATTTTAAGAAATAAAATTTAATTAGCCAACTAAAAAGACAAAAGCAAAACATTTCCAATTAATCGAAGTCGATCAACGTGCGCAAATGACCTAATAAATAAAAACAAAACTTTTTTAGTCTTCCGTGTTTACAAGTTGTTAACTTTGGGACTTCCCGAAGAATTCCAATCAAGGGCCTTTTGTAGTTTGCATTATTAGGCAAAGGGTAAATTAACCCCTACATTATGGTAAATGAACGAACCTATTAACTTTTTGCAAATTTTCTTTCGGCAAATAGGAAAATGTTTACAAAGTTTTCTAAAGACAAATATAAATTAAAAAATAAAAGCTTGTTTACAAGCTTTATTTTATCAAAGCTTACAAGCTTTCATTTATTGGTACAGTTAAAAACAATACCTACTTACTTATTACTTAGTACATGAAGCAAGAAGGGGCTTCAGGGGATGGGAGGTCTTCCCAAACGTTTTTTAATTAGACTGAAAATCTCGTACTAGGCAAACCAAAAACAATATGAACAGGCTTACCTCGATTTTCCTCGCTGATGAATCCAGGACGTCCTGGCACTGATGGAGAACGATATAATCCTTCGTACACGGCACACTACGTGGTTCTTTTTTGTGGTAAATGTTAATATTATTGTCAGAGCACTTGATGTTTTTCGCAGTTAGAACTTGAATGGCGCTGTGCTAGTGATGAGGTAGGTTTTCGCACGGCGCGGATGTTTTAGTTGATTGTGTTAGCTTGTTACAAGCCTGTTGGCGCAGCTCTTTACTGCGCTTGTAATTGGCCATTGCCTTTCGGTGACACAGTCTAATGGTTGAAACGATTGAGCGGCAAGATTTGAAAAATACGATATGACGATACATTACCGCCCACCAAAATACACGTTAGTTGTATTTTCGAAAATATTCGAATAATGCATAATGGCTTTACACTTGGACATGACAACAAATGCAGAAGGCGTAAAAACTATGCCCAAGTCGTGAATAGACGATTATAGAGCGAGATTGCTTCCTACGTATGTGAACAACGGTAAAATTTAAGTAATAATAAACTATAGCTAGTTGATTTTACGTAACTTATAACTAGAGAAATAGGTCTTTCGCGATTTAGTCGGTTTGATTAGGCAAAGGGCAGATCTTTACCAATGGACGCGTTAGGAAAGACCCATTTGGCAGACGCAAGGTAGCGACACGTATCACTCCATCCGGGCCAGCATGTAAGCGTTCTACGCGGGCGATAGGCCACTGCAATGGAGGTGTTTCTGATTTAATTATAACCACGGACCCAACATCCAATGGTTTTGAATGTTTCGTCCACTTTGCACGTTGAGTTAACGATTGAAGATATTCATTTTTCCACCGCTTCCAAAAGTCTTGTTGAAAGCGTTGGATGAGTTGCCATCGTTTGAGACGCGTTATATTGACCGAAGTAAGATCTTCATCGGGTACAGTCGTTAAGGGCTCTAACGTTAAGAAATGACCAGGAGTAAGCACCGCGAAGTCATTAGGATCTGAGCTTAACGGGTAAAGTGGTCTCGAATTTAAAACAGATTCTATTTGAACGAATAACGTGAAGAGTTCTTCTAACGTCAACGATTGGTTGCCAACAACACGATAAAGAAGTGATTTTGTTGCTTTTACTTGTATTTCCCATACACCCCCCCAATGGGGGCTGGAAGGAGGGTTCATTCTGAACGCTATTCCCTCACTACGAGCAGCATCTTGCATATATGACGAGAGTTCTCGTTGAGCCCCAACGAAATTCGTTCCGCGGTCAGAGTAAATGACACTAACTCGGCCTCTACGACCCACGAAGCGTCGCAGAGCAGCAATGAAAGCCTCACTCGTCAAATCCGTCGCTACGTCCAGAAAAACACATTTAGTGCTGAGGCATACAAATAAAACGAGGTAAACCTTGCTTATCTTAGCACCACGATGTTTGCCTGACTTAACTCGGAACGCTCCTGCATAATCTACGCCTACGATACTGAAAGGCTTAACTTGATTGACACGAACCGCCGGTAGATCACTCATAAAAGGTTCGAGAGGGATAGGGTGTGTTTTGAAACACCTCAGACATTTCGAAACTTGATGTCGAATAGCACGTTTAGCCGACAAAACCCAAAATTGTTGGCTAACTAAGTAGTGTAGCGTATTGATTCCAGGGTGACAATTTTCACGATGAAATGCGTCGATAATCATATATGTCAACGGAGCCTGTCTAGGGAGCAAAGCAGGGTGCTTTTGAGTATATTCCAAACCGGATCTCGAAAGTCTACCTCCTACTCTGAGAACCCCCAAGCTGTCGATGAACGGATTGAGCTTTCGCATTGGTTTTGAAAGAACTTTGCGTTCTTTCAAACGATTGATATCTTCCTGAAAGTGAAGAAATTGAGTGTGTTTTACAATGACCAACAGCGCGTCATGAAGTTCTGCACGATTCAGGAAAGGATCAGAACGGCGATTAAGTTTACAACGCAAATTGTGACTGAAACGAAGACACAAGCCGATGATACGTTGAATTTTACGAACAGAAGAAAACCGTATGAGCAAATCATCGATCGGATGCGAGGTATCATCACTTGAAAGGAGAACTTGTACCTTTTCTTCAGCACAAAGTTCTTCCTTTGAAGGATCTGAAGTTGAGCAAGGCCAAGACTGAACGTCATCAGAGAGCCAACTAGGCCCCGCCCACCATAACGAATTGTTGACAAGCTCAGCCGGTGTTTGTCCTCTCGAAGGAACGTCTCCAGGATTCTCAGCCGTAGGAACTTTTAACCAGCGCGCGCCAGGAATCGCATCTTGAATATGGCTAACTCGATTTGCTACGAACGTCTTCCATCGAACGGAAGGCGACCGGATCCACGCGAGCGTGACAGTCGAATCTGACCACGCAAAAACGTCTGAAATGGGAAGAAGGGATTGGTAAATCTCCTTCACAAATTTGAGTAAGTCTGCCGCAAGTACAGCAGCACATAGCTCAAGTCTTGGGAGAGAGACCACCTTGATAGGGGCAACTCTTGCTTTTGACATAACAAAGAAAACCTTGATGTTGTCATGAAGGTCACGGACACGAAGATACACAACAGCTCCAAATCCACGCATGCTACTATCTGCGAACCCATGGAGCTCACACGATTTGATTTGAGATGGAGCAAGGTGTCTCGGTATTTTTAGGTTTTGAATCAAGGGAAGTTCTTCGATATAACGACTCCACTGCACCTTTATCTCTTCCGGAGGATCCTCATCCCACGCTACACCCAGGACCCACAGCCGCTGTACAAGATACTTCGCGAAGAAAGTTAGAGGGGACAAAAAACCGATAGGGTCGTAAATTCTAGCGAGTTCGCTTAGAATATTACGCTTGGTACAAACGCGATCCAGAGGTTTAACTTCGAAGAGAAAATGATCGGAACGAGGTTCCCATTTCAACCCTAGAATTTTCAGAATATCAGACTTCTCTACTTCCATCGAAACATTCTCAGTGAGACAGTGCTCCGAAGGCAGATCTTCGAGCAGTGACGGGACATTGCTTGCCCATTTGCGTAGCTCCATGCCACCGCGTTTCAAAATTTCGATAAGCTCGGTTTTCATGCGCATGGCTTGCTCAAGGTCTGAACTCCCAGTCACGACATCGTCAACGAACACATCTTGCGTTAAGATAGCTTTACCGAGAAGTAAATCACCACCTTCGTCGTCTGCGATTTGTTTGATTGTACGACAAGCCAAAAATGGAGCGGATGAAACACCGTAAGTAACGGTATTCAGTCGATATTCTACGATCGGTTGAGATGGATGAAATCTCCAGAAGATTCTTTGATAATCACGATGCTCATATTTTATGAGCATTTGACGGTACATTTTGCACACGTCAGCAGAAAACACTACCGAATGAACACGAAACCTCAAAAGAATTTCCAAAATGTTAGCCTGTAACTTTGGACCGGTAAGTAAAGTTTCGTTCAACGATACGCCAGCAATAGCGTCACGATTTGATGCGTCGAAGACAACGCGCAGCTTCGTACTAACACTGTCAGGACGAAGGACACAGTGATGCGGAATGTAATACTTTCCTTGACACACTTCGTTAGTGGGCACAAGGCTCATGTGACCCAACTGAAGGTATTCGGCCATGAAACCAGAATATTGTTGTTGAACAACCGAATCTGAGGAAAGTTTGCGTTCCAAGGAATGAAAACGACGAAGAGCCGACTCTCTAGAACCTGGAAATAAAGGTAAAACATCGTCTTTGAATGGCAAGGCTACACAATATCTCCCGTTGTTGTCCCGAGTTGTCGTATCACGATAGATTTGCTCGCATCTCTGATCTGCCGCTGTCAGCATTGTAGCGTCTGGAAGGTTATCTAACTCCCAGAACTTCTTGACTTCCTGAAAAAGTTGGTCATCCGATACGAAGAATGAGTTAATGTTGTCATCTGCTTGGTTATCGCCAACACTTCCCATAAGAAGCCAGCCGAACACAGAATTCAACGCAGTAGGTTGCTTCGGTCCTCCACTCACACTTCCAGGTAGAATTAGAGAGGGGAAAATCTCCGCACCAAGAAGAACATCGATCGGAGCCGGTTTGTCCCAATCCGGATCAGCGAAATTGAGACCACGAATATGAAGCCAAGACGATTTGTTAAGCTTTACACTCGGCATATTTCCGCAAATGTTAGGTATTGTCAATGCATCCAGGCTGAACGCCTCTTGACCGTTAATACCTATCTGAAGTTGAACAGTTCCAGAAATGGAAGCTGACGATTGCCCCACACCACGAACTTGGCGTGAGGTCACATGTTTGTCAAGTCCTAGTTGATTAACTGCACGCTCTGAAATGAAATGAGCTTGGCTACCAGTGTCGATGATGGCACGGAATGACTGGTAACAGCCCGACGTATCACGAATTTGTATAACGGCAGTAGATAGAAGAACTACAGAGTTTTCACCTATATTTGTCAATGCACGCACGGGTGCACATGCCGGATCCTTTCTTTCAGAAGAATTCGCGTTACTATCTTGATGAAGGAGCGTGTGATGTTTCTGGCGACATCTTAAACAGGTAAAAACTGAACGACAGTCCCGAATAATGTGAGAGGGTTTTAGGCAGTTAAAACACCAACGATTTTGTTTCGCGAAGTCATGTCGTTCTTGAACTGTTTTCGTAGCAAATGATTTGCAATGAGCAATCGAATGAAGCTCTGAACAGAAAGGACACTTGTTAGAAGTTGTTCCCGGCGCAGCAGTTGTCGCACTAGCAGTCGGAGTCAATTTCGATTGTTCCGGTTGAACTGTAGTTTTTTCTGAATCAGATAACAACGAAGACGTAATTTTCTTGTTGTAACTGTTGTTGGTTGACTTGACAACATTTTTGATACTACTACTGGTAGTAGTAGACGGTTGAGTATCACGATTACCTGAGAAGTGGGTATCTCGAACGAGCGCTTCACATTGCGATTCAAGAAATTCCTTGAGAGCGGTGTAGCTAGGTAGTTCCGAAGACGGGTGGTCCTTTTCGAAAGCACAACGCGTCTTTGAGTCTAACTTCGATAATAAATGATAGCACAGTACGAAGTCCCATTGGTCAGTCGGTAGCTTAAGACCCTTTAGAATAAGCAGGTTTTCGTTAAAAAGATCTAACACACGTCTGAACTCGGTCGGTGAGTTTACTTTCAGTGTAATGTTTAGCATTTCGCGCCAACATGTGAATGCAAGTTCGCGTTTGTCACGATAACGATTGATTAGCGTTTGGTATGCTTCTTGGTAGTATGCGCCTTGAATAGGAAACGTACGTATGAGCCCTAATGCGTCCCCGAATAAACTCGCCCGAAGGTATTGCATTCGGTCCGAGTCCGAAAGAGATTCATTCAAATGAATGAGCGAATTGAACGCATCAAAGAACATTGACCACTCTTTTATACTGCCCGAGAATTTAGGAAGATCTAACTTCGGCAGCTTAACAGCAGATTTCGATTGCATTGTGGACGTAGCAGAAGTAGGTGGGGATACTAGCGCGTGATGAATAGTAAGCACTTGATAATATACTTTATCAAATTCAGACCGAAGTATGTCTTCCCTCTCAGCTTCCTCATCGGTCACAACGCTCAGAATGTCTATATGAGCATGCTCGAAATAATCTACGTGTTTTTGTATCGAAGAGTAGTAGACGAGAAGTTCTCCTAAACGAAAAGAATCCGTTTTAGCAGCTATGGCAACTTCCAACACTTTCCGCAACCTATTAAAAGCAATAGTGCGTTTACGTCGTAAAACGGGCAAATCCGTAGGCGAAAGGTTACTGGTATCTTTAGATAATGATCGAGACAAAGCCATGTTAACAATGCAAAGTATTCGAAACGATAATAAAATAAAATATTATTCGAAGAAAATTATCAACAAAAATATCTTATCCAATAAACATCACTAATCGTATAAGAGAAATGTTCTGTTTACGTACTGCAGTTCGTGCTAATTTCGTTCAAGTTCAACCTACCTACTTATTTACGGTTACGATTGAATAAAATATGGTAGATGAATCGGTACTATCTATGATTACGATTTGAATTTACGAATATCTGCGAATATTATGCGACTTCGAATAGCTAGGTATCACTTAATACTAGCTTAATTGTTGTAACGTATAAATTTTACGCTTTAATACATGTACTGAACAAAATAAAACGATAATTTACATGTACTAAATCGTCCGAATCAACAATTCTGAATTTGAATCTGACAATAAAACTATTTAATTTAGGCACTCGAATTATGCGACTGCGCAGCCCAGATGAAGAAATATGTATTCCAATAAGATCTATGTACTTGTTACTAATTTGTTGTTCACATACGATAGGAAAATATTCAATAGTTTACGAGATGCAATTCGATGAAGTTTATTTGGAATGCAGTTTCGATATGGCGACCGCCATTATCATGAGATTTGCAAAGTTCACAATGAAATGTTTTTTGCAAATTACGATTATATGTGATTAAGAAACTTATTCCCTGGTTTCGGCACCATAAAATGAAGCAAGAAGGGGCTTCAGGGGATGGGAGGTCTTCCCAAACGTTTTTTAATTAGACTGAAAATCTCGTACTAGGCAAACCAAAAACAATATGAACAGGCTTACCTCGATTTTCCTCGCTGATGAATCCAGGACGTCCTGGCACTGATGGAGAACGATATAATCCTTCGTACACGGCACACTACGTGGTTCTTTTTTGTGGTAAATGTTAATATTATTGTCAGAGCACTTGATGTTTTTCGCAGTTAGAACTTGAATGGCGCTGTGCTAGTGATGAGGTAGGTTTTCGCACGGCGCGGATGTTTTAGTTGATTGTGTTAGCTTGTTACAAGCCTGTTGGCGCAGCTCTTTACTGCGCTTGTAATTGGCCATTGCCTTTCGGTGACACAGTCTAATGGTTGAAACGATTGAGCGGCAAGATTTGAAAAATACGATATGACGATACAGTACAACTTAGAAATAATCGTGAATCATCCAGTACAATTACTTTAAATAAGTATTTAATGTACCAAAATAAGCACCTGATAATAGCTTAATTAAAGGATTTCAAAAGATATTTTCAAAAAGAGTGCTTCTCAAAAGTTCACCAATTTTCTTCAACTTTATTGTTAGTATGGTTTCCGACTTTCCGATATTTCCCGATCGTAGTACCGATAAATTCCGACCTCTAATCTCTACACTCAACCGCTGACTGTACATTAATAAAAATCTTCTGCTGACGGTACTTGACTCAAAGAATAGAATTTGGACAAAGTGACCAAGATTTGTTTGTAGGACCCGGGTATGTCCTAAAACTGCGACCAGAACCACCGGAGGATGGGCAGCAGCATCCTGTTAGTACACGGTGAACGTACTGCGATCCCCAAGCCGCCTGCCAAGCGTGGGGATTATGGCAACACCCTCTTTAAGAGGGAGGCCTTTGTCCAGTAGTGGACGTTTGATGGCTGCTGATGATGATGATGACCAAGATTTTACAATTTTACCAATTTTTTTTTATTTCTTTTTTCTATGTTCGATTTGGCGTAGATATGATCTTGTACATTATACTTAATGCAATTGATTAATTATTATTTTTCTCTCATTTTTATACAGTAAGCCCCGACCAAAGTGCAACCAGCCATTCGCTAGGTATGTTATCCGAGACATATAGGTCACGTGGGTGACACAAGGCTACGTCAGTGACGCTGTGTTACCAGTAGCATGAAATCATAACTCCCCAATCTTACCTGTGGGAATCCGATAAAACTATGTGGCTTTGATTTAAGTAATATGATTAATATATTAAATTATAGAAGTAGATATATTATTAATAGTTTTAATTACACATTTGATTATACAAAATAATATTAATTTTGTTGGTTCAATTATACATTTATATTTATGGATAGTTTTTATTTTACTTGTAATTTTTATTGAATAAAAGTTTAAACATCTTAATATATATAAATCTCGTGTCACAATGTTTGTCCTCAATGGACTCCTAAACCACTTAACCGATTATAATAAAATTCGCACACCATGTGCAGTTCGATCCAACTCGAGATATAGGATAGTTTAAATAATTATATAACTAGCGACCCGCCCCGGCTTCGCACGTAAATTACACCCGTGCGAAGCCGGGCGGGCGGGTCGCTAGTATATTATATTAAATTCGTGTATAAACTTGAATTACTGCTTTGAATGAACGAAACAAAATTACAAATATTGAAATACTTTTTCAATTTTAATAAAAAAATATTAAAAATTGTTTCCCAATTTCTGTGTGTGTTGCAATGAAATGGTATGGGTACCAATAATATTATAGGTATGGGCACTCCCGGAATAGCAGACTTTGTTTTAATGGATCATGCAACCAGCAAAATGGTCATAACAAATGAACGATGCAACCAGTATAGTTGACATTTCTTTTTCTCGTAAAAATCATTCAGAATTCTCTACTTGTTAAAAAGGGTTCAGAGTGATTGTTCAACCCTTCTGTCCAACAAGTAGGGATCACAGAGTCATCTGGGTGCAAAGCGTGGTAGTTAGTTTTTTATTCAACAAAATGAACGTCGCGGAAAACAAATGAATTACGACAATTTTTTTGTACCGAAAATACAATCGCTGTCGGAATCAACTTTACTTATTTTGGTCACGAATGAAACTTTATGAAAAGCATGCTTACTATTTTTACGTATTAATAAAATTAGATAAAATTAGATTAGTATTTTTAATGAATTTTATATAAAAAATATATATTTTAATTTGTACATGTAATAATTAGGTAGTGATAGTTTTAGTTTTTAAATACTGTTTATATACTGTGTAATATTATTAAAATAAAATAAAAGTTGGCGCTTTAGTAGTATAATCAGATTATACTACTAAATTATAAAAAATAACCAGGTAAGTATATACCTACTTTCCGTAACGTCATTACTATAAAATATGGTATTCAGCATAAAGCAACTGAAAAACCGAAAAAATATCTTTGTGTAAAAAGATGATTAACTGCAATATACTGCAAAAGGGACGATCTCACACTTAAACCAAACCCTTCAAAATTTTAACCTTACCATACAAAAGACAAGGCTTAAAATAGCACAACCAGACAGAAAGTCCAATCATAAATCAAGAGTTGTTGTGGCTCGGGCAATGTTTGCAAATCGGTTGTTTTATTTTAACCTCCGTAGTGTACGAGTTAATAACAAGAGTTGTTAAGACGAGCTTAGACGGAATGGAAAACAGTCTTACGAAAATAAGGTACAAAGATGGCACAGTGTACTACGTAACTACAATGCTTCTAACTCTAAGCCTAGAAAAGCTTTGAGAAAATTCAAATACGGACATGAAAAAATTAAGAAGTTTATTCTCTATGTGATATTTTCTAAAATTAAGTAACTTTTTACACGATGAAACAAAGAAAAAATATGGTATTGTGCTTATAACGTATATGAATATGTATGTATTAGTATCTAAGTTTTTTTTTTTTTCCTTTATTAACTAAACAAAATACAAGCCAAAACTAAAACTACGAATACAGTTAGACTGCCCATAGACCGTTGAAGGTCTAAAGACAATCCAAATGCTCAAGCCCACTACCAGTTGGCAGCGTACCCAGCATGCTGGCGGCATTACCACGTTGCATTATCTAAGATTGGTATGTTTGTTCCCACCTGCAGTCTAAATTTTAAAAAGTTTTTATTCTTAACAAGGTCTCCACAACAGCTGAACTGCTTTTCATTATCATTATTTACACTACCATCTACGCCACTGGAGCAACTGTGCCAGCGCCCCGGAGCCTCACTCCGATATTTCAAGGAGTTGGCTCGGCTAGGTGATGGTAGGGGGAAATGCACAATACATTCCAAGCGGGCGTCAGTGCAGGACTTATCGCCCCCATCTCGAATAAGAATAAGAGTAAGGTCTCCCCATGTAAAATGGAAATACTTACTAAAACTACTACGTAGCGTAGAAATAAAA
Organism: Agriopis marginaria; assembly: GCA_932305915.1. Lineage (NCBI taxonomy): Eukaryota > Metazoa > Arthropoda > Insecta > Lepidoptera > Geometridae > Agriopis > Agriopis marginaria. Next base: position 4,774,701 of record OW029919.1, read on the forward strand.
AACCTAAATTTGACTGCACCTTACGTGGTAATTGTATCATCTTCTATCTATACTGGGTTACGCAGAAAGTATGTACCAAGCCGAAAGGGATACAAAGTACCCTTCATTATGAACAACTTTACTATGAGAGCAACACTGAAATCGCGACAAAAATATCAGCTGTTCCATAGCAACAGTCATTGACACTCGAAAAAATGTATGGAACAGCCAAGAACAGTTATTTTTTTTTCACAATTTCAGTTTTGGTCTCATTGTAAAACTTGTTCACAATGATGAGCATAACGCAAAATATGATAAATACTATGGTCGGCTTTTAATCTTCTGAGAAAAACTTGGTAACATCAGATTATTGCTTGATTATCATGTAAATTAAGAAATTTTTAAATTAAAAATACATCGCAGTCTAAGTCAAAATGTAAAGTTCAAATGTAAGTAAATATTTTATTTATTTTATTTTATTATATTATATACAACACAAATTACAATCTTACAGAACATTATTATCTCCTATTATAGGTTAAGATCTGGATTGTAACTTAAAATATGTGTAAACGTAAAAACAAAATGAGCAGACATGAATGAGGTTAGTGCTTAATTTATACTACTGCGCAGTATTCCAGCGACCATCTCAAATTATACGTATGTAAATTTCAGCTCACATTTGTTAAAAGTCAACGTCAAAACTTGAAAGTAGTCGAAAAATCAATTACAAATGTTGAACTGAAAGGACATTAAACATGCGAAAGTTAAATAAAATATTGTAAAGATAATAGGTGCCATCAAACAAGGGTGCCGATCACAAAGCTCAACAAACGAGCTTTCGGAGCTTTCGCTTCGTTACAACTCACTTTGTTCTTAGAACAAACAAACAGTACACATGCGTAATGTACTGAATATACGTCGGGTAGGAAAGTTTCATATTTATTGTGCCTTACCCCGGACTGTTTTGTTCACTATGTTTGAGTACAACCAGAATTTACTTGGAGTACTGTGACATTTATTAGTAATGCATAGCGGCTTTAGGTTACTCTACTAAGTGCTTGTATGTAAATTGTAAAGTAATCCTACATAATAATAGATAATATTCAATAGGTAGTCTGGCATTTATTAAAGAGCGAATATAAATTCAAAATTATAGGTGTCTAAAATAAAAAATAATATGACCTATTAAAATACTAAGCAGGCGGAAGACTGTGGGCAAAAACAAATATTAAAAATTGCTTATAATATATTCAATAATTTGCGTACCTATATTTTATTTTATTTTCATAGATCGGTTGTAATCGCACACGGTGTATTTTATGCGATCTTTTTTGCCTCACACCTGCAATTTGTGGAATGAGCTGCGGTATTTCCTTAACTATATATAGGGTTCTTCAAAAGGGCTGTTAAGGGTTGGCAACGTAATGTATCTGTGATAGTGGTGTTGCAGGTATCCATAGGCGACGGTGATAGCTTACCATCAGGCGGCTCGTCAGCTTGTTTGCCACCTATGGCATACAAAAACATGAACTATACTGCGTTATGTACATAATTCTAATCTGCCCTGAGGGGTAGGGAGGGAACTGCAGAGGGAAGATTTTGCGTTATTATAAAAAATTACTAGGAAGACTAAGGCGAAAAGCGAAAAGCGAGGCGAAGGAAATTCTAGCCTACAGAAATCGGATCTGCCCTAATATTCAATACATACTTTTATTTTAATGTTTCAAACATTGTCTCGTTTTTGCACGATAAAAAAGGCAAATCATTTTATTGCGGCTAAGTCTGCTGGGTATGCTACCTTCCTATACTAAGCTACCTTCATACCAAACTTCATCAAAATCCACCAATCCGTTACAGAGTTTTTAAGTGTGATTTCTCGAGTGGCCCGCAAGCCCGCAACTACATTACACAATTTTGCTATTTATTTAGCACCCACCTAAATATCAATAGTAATTATTAAATTAATCTATAGTTCACGTATTTGTACGTGGTTAAAATTAATGAAACCCCTTTGTGGGTGGAAGATGGGCTAAATGGTGTAATATAGCTTTGACGATGACAAAGCTCGCAGGCACTCGCAGGCGACAATGCGCAGTGATTGCGGTGTCAAGTACGCTCGCTGCGGCCAATAACTGCCGCCAGGATACAGAATCAAACGCTTCTTGATCACATTGACAACAAATCCAATCGTCCATGAAGCAAGATTACTTTTTCATTATGCCGTAAGCGTAAAATGATTAATTGATCACATTAACAACAAATCAAATGGTCTATCCGCTGTATGCTGTATGTGATCCTGCAACCGCTGGCATGCTGGCATGTCGACTTTTTTATTCTTTCTTATTGAGTTTTTTTTATTCGCCCATCGGGCAGGCTAAAGCCTTTAAGGCCATACTTCCTATTGCGATGATTTTAGCGTTGCGTAGCGTTGCGTAGCGTCGTCTTGTGCGTTTTCCAGTGTCAATCGAAATATTTTCAGACAACGTCAAACAAGTCAGAGTCAAGCCATTAGAAAATATTTGAGTCAAGCAATGTAGGTCACGGTAAAGTCTACGTTAGGCCACCTACTCACCTTATAGAAAGCGACGTTGTTGCTGCAGATCATAGAACAGTTGAAGATAGAGCACGTAAACCTAGAAGGTACTTCACTCTGGCCTTGAAGAAGCCAAGGTTATAGTTTTCAGGAAACAAGGTCTGCACGTGAACATTCGTAAATGTTGGTGAATAATGTAAGGCCGCGAAACGTAGACCAAATCTATTTAAAAAAAAGAAGAACACACAATCCACCATTATTACACAACAAGCAAAAACACAAAATTACCTACAGTTTTGCAAAATGATTCAATGTCACAACATGGTTTCTTCACGCTAGCATCAAAACTCTATTACTTATCATCATCATTATCAGCCTAACAAGTTCCTAGGTACTGCTGGGACACAGGCCTTCTCTCAGAGAGAGTGGATGGATGATGAATTACTTATTAGTACGTACGTACCTATTATTCAAGAATGCAAATACAGTTCTCTATTCTAGGTTTTGCTGAAGTAATCAAACGAAACCATAACTTGGAATTGAAAATCCTTTTTTTTATCAATACATAATTGCTTAAAATTTCATCGCAAACGCTTCAATAGCTAACTAAAATACTTGACTTCATTTGTCTTTAAGTGGGGTACACAATGAATTTACATAGAGGGTACTGTAAACTTAAAACATTAACGACTTGCTAAAAGTGGGATGGATAAGACTTACAGAAAGTTTCACCTAAGATAACATGGTGTTTCACGACGAGCAATCCAAGTAACTATAACATGAGTTCTTCAAAAGGCAACTATGACATTAAAAAAAAACAAGCTAATATTATGCAGAATTTACTAGTAGGTACAGCATTGGTTTTTTTATTTTTTTTATTTATACTTGTAACTCGTTCACTAATAATAGGTAAGTAATTTTTACTAAGTACCTAGGTACTTAATTTAAAGCTTTTGAAATGACTGTTAAATTTCAAAATACATCGTGCCTTAATGTCTCAAAACTCCCAAAGGTATCTAGTTGAATAGCAGTAATTATTATTTACTACACAATTCAGAAATGTACTCATAACTGTAAGTTACGCAGAACTTTACGCTGTTTACGCTTAACTTAACGCTTAACTGACTTAAACTTACGCTTTTTTTAGTACGCAGATCCGATAACCGTTGTGTAGACGTGTTCTAGAGTGGATACCTCGAATCAGCAAACGTAGGGTAGGAACAATGACAATATAACCACTTGACCCCGCATGAGGTAAAGGTACTAAACTACTAACATATTAACCTAAGCTATTTCGAGCGGGTCCAATCCTAGGCGCAAATTGAATGAATGACTTTTGATTCTCCAATCACAAGCGTCGACTCGCGTCGAGTCTCCAATCACAAGCTGCCCCCCTCGACCGCCGTGGCATAATTTTGAAAAAGGGAATTTTGACTACATGCGCGATCAAGTGGTTATATTATCTATGGGTAGGAAGCTCTGAGAGTTGGAGTGACGATATAATTATGTAAAGCAGCTGGCAGTAACTGAAAGAGAAAAGCCGAAGGTCAGGCTGCTGAGTGGCGTTCCATACAACCTTATGTCCAGCAGTGGACTAGTATAGGCTGATTATGATGATGATGATTACTCACAACTGCAGCCGACAAGCTGTTTGACAATTTTTTATCAAACATACCTAAAAGCCAAAGTAATGAAACCTGCTTTAATCCTTACTGATATTATAAAAGCGAAAGTAACTCTGTCTCTCTGTTTCGATGTTTGTTCGCTTTTCACGGGTAAACCGCTAAGCCGATCTTTACGAATTTTGGCAGGATGATAGTGTACATTATATGGATGGACATAGGGTACTTATTCTCCCAGAAAATGCGGAAAAATTGGAAAATCGCGGGTAGCACCGCGGGAATCAGCTATTATTTTAATAAAACGTTTAAATTGGTCCAGCCGCTTTAAAGAAAAAGGTAACATACATACATACTAACACACTTTACCCCAAACGCATTCAGCTATCCCGTTCCATCGTGGGTAAAACGTATGGAAAAATGGAGCAGCCATAAATAAAGCTGCTTGACCAATACGAGTAGGTACTAGATACACAGACCTGTATAACAGGATAGACACCGCGTTGTATGAATCCCAGCTTGCCGCATTTTATAACCCCCGACGCAAACAGAGGGGTGTTTCGAACTAGCCGGTTTGCCTCCACCTTCTCAAAATTTGTAAAATATGGCATTTCGATTCGGTGAAGAAATGTCATCCAAATAACCTAATTACCAGTTATAACTTGATAATGAACAGAAATTTGTCACCGACTCACACTTGGCCATTATTTATTGTTTGTTGTTATACTTTAGATTAGATTGTATACTGTGTACTATAATCATACCATGTTTGACGCTTGTACGTATTACCGTTTATACATTAGAGCAAGTACAAAAATACGTTAAAAAAATATGTTTGTTGTATGCTCTTTCATTTCTACTTAGACTTTTTTTATTATTTGTTTCTTATCTTCTTTCTTAGTTAATCCGCCGTAACATTACATATTCTGTGAAAATTTCAACTTGCTGTCTATTACGATTCAAAAGATACAGCCGCTAAAAGGTAGGACGGACAGACAGGGTAAGCTCAGTAATAGGGTCCCGTTTTTACCCTTTGGACGGGAACGGGTTTACGGAACCCTAAAAACACCAACCGCAAACGGCCAACTGCTTTCGAAAAGTTTTGTTAGTTGACGCAAAGTGTAATTTTTGTATTTACGTCTGACGTGCTACTGCCAATTTAAGAGACGGAGATCGAACTTAATTATGCAGCGGACTAGTTGGAGCATTGATCCAAGTTAAGGCAGGTCTCAGACAAAAGTAGGTGAACTTTCGGTGTCTTTATATTGATAGAAGTCTGTGGTTTAGTACCTAAGCTAATTCAGTAGGTACAGCAAAAGTCATTGCTCTGCATCTATTTCTGAGGCTAAATCAAAACGTTTCGTAACAATAACAGACGTAATGCATTCGATCAGTGGTAACAAACTTTTCCCTGAAACTGGACTCATACTAACTCGCTATATCACATGCACACACTCGAGAACATTGATGAGCATAAATAATTTAATAAACAATAATTCACCATTATTAGGTATTACCTAACACTCGAAAATACACAAGTTTAGGAAAATAATACAACGAGCCGACATGTTTTTTTCATGTTGGCGCCAAAAATTCTCCTAATAATTTTTTATGTATTTTTTTTCCTTGGTTAGCGCCTTTATTAACTAAACAAAATACAAGCTAAAATTAAAACTACAAATACAGTTAGACTTCCCATAGACCATTGAAGGTCTAAAGACAATCCAAATGCTCAAGCCCACTACCAGTTGGCAGCGTAAGGTTATTTTTTATGTATGGTTTTGTTCTCACTTTTCAAGGATTCAATGAACTTTTTACCGAGCGGGTTAAGATATGTTTTATCCCGGAATAAATTATAATTTCTGAGGGATTGTCCGCGCAAGTGAAACTGCGGGGTGAAGCTAGTATCCTTTAAAATGAATTCTTCCCCAAAATACATGCAAAATAGTGCGAATAAAACCATACATAAAAAATAATTTGGAGAGTCGTTGGCGCCAACATGAGTATTAGGTATTAATTACCTAACACTCGAAAATACACAAGTTTAGGAAAATAATACAACGAGCGGACATGTTTTTTTCATGTTGGCGCCAAAAACTCTCCAAATTATTTTTTATGTATGGTTTTGTTCTCACTTTTCAAGGATTCAATGAACTTTTTACCGAGCGGGTTAAGATATGTTTTATCCCGGAATAAATTATAATTTCTGAGGGATTGTCCGCGCAGGTGAAACTGCGGGGTGAAGCTAGTATCCTTTAAAATGAATTCTTCGCCAAAATACATGCAAAATAGTGCGAATAAAAGTTCCGATTTCAACTTGAGATGCAGAAGCAATAATAAAGTGAACAACAGCGCTTCCGTCGGAACTTTAAAAGAACTGGAATTTATGGTTATTTTAAAGTATGAAAAATATCCCGACGGCTGCGGCTGTCCAATTTAAAATAAACTATAAATATTAGACCAGATAAAATTAAATATTACTAGTAAGTACCTAAGTACTGTAAGTAACATTACAACGTGTTTTTGTAAAGTCTGTTGAATCCTTCGAGTCACTATTTTAGTCGCTTAAAATGTAAGAAAGTAATGTTTTGCAACAGGTTTTGCTTATGTGTCAGCTGTGTTTTTAAGGACACTTTTTTTTCTGTGAAGATATTGTATAAGGTGTGCTGTTATGGACACTTTTTTTCTATGTGAAGATAGTGTGTCAGGTGTGTTGTCAAAGGCACTTTTTTCTGTGAAAATATTGTGTCAGTTGTGCTGTTAACGACACTTTTTTTCAATGTGAAGATAGTGTGTCAGTTGTGTTTGTTAAAAAAATGATTTTCTATGTGAAGATATTGTGTCAGTTGTGTTGTTATATAAACTTTTTATCTATGTGAAGATAGTGTGTCAGGTGTGTTGTTAAAGACACTTTTTTTGTGAAGATATTGTGTCAGTTGTGCTGTTAACGACACTTTTTTTTCAATGTGAAGATAGTGTGTCAGTTATGTTGTTATAGAAACTTTTTTCTATGTGAAGATAGTGTGTTAGTTGTGTTGTTATAGAAACTTTTTTTCTATGTGAAGATAGTGTGTCAGGTGTGTTGTTAAAGACATTTTTTTGTGAAGATATTGTGTCAGTTGTGCTGTTAACGACACCTTTTTTTCAATTTGAAGATAGTGTGTTAGTTGTGTTGTTATAGAAACTTTTTTCTATGTGAAGATAGTGTGTTAGTTGTGTTGTTATAGAAACTTTTTTTCTATGTGAAGATAGTGTGTCATTTGTGTTGTTATAGAAACTTTTTTTCTATGTGAAGATAGTGTGTCAGTTGTGTTGTTAAAGATACTTTTTTCGACAACTAGAAGCAGCTAAAAATCGATTTACAAGATTTGTTCACTTATGTAAGCTAATAAAAGCTTGTTAAAACAGTAATCGAACGTGGTATAGATAGTGACATATTCAGGTATAACTGCCAATGATTGATACAAACTACCGAGAAGTTTCCTCCTTCCTACCCTCGATCACAATCAGTTCCGACAAGTGAAGTCACTTGTCGCTCGGAACTAACAAGTTTGGAGACTGCGACTAGAATGCAATGCCACTCACAAATGATTACCATTTGCGTCAGACACTGTATGAAGAGCCAAATTTTCAACCGACTTCAAAAAACGGGGTTCTCAATACGACTTGTGCCAATGTATTTTTTGGATGTATGTTACGTAAAAAGTATATTCGCTAAATTGTGAACCAAATTATGGAAACTGACGTAGTTTTCACACATTTTATTTATAATGATGGCTCGGGAATTACTTACGTATGCAGGGGAGCACGGTGGGGGGCGCTGACATCACATGCGCGACGCGAAGCGAGACGCAGCCGTGCGTGCGCATTCACCTTGAAAAAGGCCGCCGATTGCAGTTGAAACTATAGTCGGAGTAACCAGCGCATACGTGAGTAATTTCCGTGTCATATAAATGATTTTTTTACTGATTTCACCTTCTTTTAAATCATCATATCGTATCATACGTTTAAAGGGGAGAGATTCGGGGATTAATTCTGTTTTTTGAACTTACCGTGAAGTCGTTTTCTATCGCGTTCTTTATTACTCGCTTTTTCATAACTGCTTGCCAGATTAGTTATGTATCAATTCTTCGAATAAATAAAACTTCTAGCAGCTAAACAAATAAGCAAATGTTAGATAGAACTGTAGCGTTGAGCCGTTCACAGAACAAGTTCAATAACTGGGCTCAGTAATAATGGAAAAAATCCCTTGGAGTCGGCCCGGGTCGCCTGTCCGTCTCTTTATTGGGACTTAGCTACGAACGCTTTTATGTCAGAAATCCGATTTGCGTCGTTTGAAAATTCCTGAAGGAAAGCACGCGTGACGACGTTTGTACTTTGTAGCTGTGCGAGATATACGGATTAGTTATTTGTTTGTTGATGGAATTTCGTATTTATCTAGAAGTATTTAAATCAATCTATCTATATAATATATATAAGCGAAATTCACCTACTCACTGACTCATCACGAAATCTCGAAAACTTGACCTACAAAGCTAAAATTTGGCAGGTATATTCTTTATGCGTGGAGATATGCTAAGAAATAATTTTGCGGAAAGAGCCTATTTAACGGGGACAAATCGGGATTTAAACTTTATATCTACCACGGGGGTCTAGTAATTGATAAGTAGGTACTTTTTTACTTTGTGAATGTCATAAATCTTTACATTTTGGCACTTTAACCTTAAGTTCATCAATAATTTATTATCAATACAAAAATCAGGTTCAAAATTAGAAAACACCTACGCATATTCGTTTACTTGGATGACATATTTCTCCAGTTATTTTGATTTTAAAAGTAAACTACTAAACCGATTTTGATGATATTTCTATGAGTCTAATTTGATAGTATATAAAATACTTACAAAAAACGGTTTAGATTAATAGAGTTCCGAGTTAAAAAAACAAAAAAACTAATTGAGAACCCTCTTTTTTTGAAATTGATTGAAAGTTTTGTTATGAACCTAAACCTTTAATTAATAGTTTGTTTTTAAAAGTTATATTTTATACCCATGCTATTAGACGAAAAATATAACACAGTATATACACAGTATTTAAAAACTAAAACTATCACTACCTAATTATTAGATATACAAATATACAAATTAAAATATATTTTTTTTTAATATAAAATTCATTAAAAATACTAATCTAAAAGACCCTCGGTGGAGGGAAAAGTGGCCAGAATGCTGGCAGCATTGCCACGTTGAATGGCAATGCTAATTTTTTGACCTAAACCTAACTATATTTTATTAAATTCGTATCTATCTACGAGCCAGAGTAGAATCGTGGTACCTACAGTGCCCATACGACTGACGCTAACAAACCTAATCACTAAAGTTATGCTTTGATCAAATGCTTAGTTCAAAAGGTTTCGACTATCAATAAACAATCTGTTAACTGCGTTCCCCGCGTACTCTGAATAATAATCGCTTCGCTACGTACGAACCGCAAAACCGTGAATACAAAAGCCATGCTTGTAATAATCCCTGGTACTAGGGTAGGGTCACCGCGGTCATCTTGCAACCAATTACTCTAGGAGTCGAGTCTGGAGCCACCATCGTATTTTCTGAACAATATGATTACTATCCCGTAGAACAATAATTTCCCTCATTTGACCACCTCTGCAAATAAGTTGGTAGTGCTGTAATTACACATGACAGAACGTCCGTCGGTTTATTTGCCACTGGGCAAGCAATGGTAATGCAGAGTATTTTTATAAGCTTTTATTTATACAGTAGTCTTACTAATCCGGCACTATTAAATACCGTCGCCGGAACCGGTGTCGGATTATTGGAATATTCGGATTACTGAACTATGTAGGGAAATTCTAGGTAAATAAAATAAAGTTATAATTATGATTATTTATAGGCAAGCGTGCTCCATCGTAGAACATCACGATTACGTAGCGTAGAGCATACACGCTTAACATCAGGCGAGTTGGCAGTCAAACGCAAGCATATTGTTGAATTTAAAAAAGGCTTTACAATATCCAATGACTTCTTAAATAAACCTAACCAGTTGGCTTTAAAAATCTTTACAAAGTCCAATGATTTCCTAAATATACCTAACCATAGCCAGTTGGCTTTCAAATACTTTGCTTAAATGTGCTAAATAAATAAAAAAACGCGTATAAAATTTATGATTCTACAAAGCAGTATAGCATTTTTTTAATAGAATTGACCTACGCACTGTTTTTTATTTTTTCGTTTAAATTAGAACGGCTAGTCATTTTCGTAAGATTTTTTTTGTAGCCAGTTGCACCCGTAGAAACGTAACGTCAGTCATTCTAAATCAGTTAGCAACTGTGATATATTTTATAAAAACATTGAATCAAAGAATTTTAAGACCTAACCCAAAAAGGTAAGGTCCAAGTTCTTTGGATGCGGAGTTCGACGCGTTGACATAAACAAGAATGTTCAATCAAGGTTCTGTCATAATGCCTGGTAACAGATTTTCCTTCTAATTTCCGTTCTATATACTTATTTACTTCTATTTTCTGTGGATCTACGTTTGGCCACCAACTTGCTTGGTAAGCGATTGTGTGGTCGAGGGTGGAAAAAGTATTATAATTACTTAAGTATTTGGTCCATATTTTTAAAGCTTATAATTTCAGCGAGTATCCTAACATTACACAAAAACAAACAACCTTTAAAGTTTGCTTGACAAACACGATAGACAAAAACCCTGCTCTTTCTTTCGAGACCTCTCCTAATATAATAACAATTTGAAGGCAAACAACGTCTGTCCCGTTGAACGATTTCACAAATATTTAAAGACAAGATTTTCTCTGGCCTACGACGGGGGAGGTTTCATCGAATAAAACGGGTATCATTTTATTTTTATAACTTCTTTATAGAGATAATGTAGGCAGCCGCAAGGAAGTTGGCCGCTCTTGCGTAAACTCTTGGTAGACTTTACAAATATTATTACGGTATTTTCGGAATAAAAGAAGCATACTCAGTGAGGTGTAATAATAGAGACGTCATTGGCGAGCACGGCTTTAAAACCTGAGTAAACTCAGCATATACCATAACATCACATAGCATAGCTTACCTACGCATGTATAGTTATGTGCATTTTGTGAAATAAGGGAAAGAACATGAAAGACTTTTTACGCTATATCTGTTGTTAGAAAGAGAAAAAAATAAAATTTGCTGTGGACACTCGGAGTGCGTGACAGAGAATCTGAACGAAGTCTGGCAGCCAGCCTTGCATTCGTCTTGTCAATATGGTGACGGGCACAACCTACAGGTAAATCTACAGGTAAAAATATCTTAGCATACTATGTTGTTTTGCCAATAATTAAACAACGTATTACACAGCGCACAGTTACGTTCGTAGCCATCAAAAGACGAGGAATATTGCGCTTGGTAATGATTGACCCGGGTATGTCCTAAAACTGCGACCACAACCACCAGAGGATGGGCAGCAGCATCCTCTTACTGCTATGCTGGCAACATACACATGCATATATAAGCATATAAATGCTTTTACTACTGTGCTGGCAACTGACAAATAATGTTAGATAAGCTTTGGGTACGGCCCCCAGTCCCCGGCAGCTCCTGGCCTAGGTAGCTGGCCATGAAACGGTGGAGCAGGGGTGCGGCAGATGGCAGGCTGTTGGTCAGTGCGGATTTCTAAGAGGGAGGCCTATGTTCAACAGTGGACGTCTTTTGGCTGATGATGATAAACAAAAAGAAAGCTTTCTTGTTTTGAATTTTCATTGTGACGTGTTGTTTTCAATTTTGGTAATAGAAATAGCTTATAGAATCCGAAACGTGGATATTCGCCAAAGAACCAGAGTACGCATCGACATAGCTGTTAAAATTCGCAAGTTGAAGTGGCAATGGGCACTGCCCATTGGGCAGGCTACATCGCTCGAAGCCGATAAGCGATGGGGAAGAAAGATTCTGGAGTAGAGACCACGAACCGGAAGACGTAGGGAGGCCTCCCAATAGATGGACCGAAGACATTCTGAGAGTCGCGGGCATCCAGTGGATGCAAAAAACAGGCTGTCGTTCAGTGTGGAGGTTAAAGGGGGAGGCCTATGTTCAGCAGTGGACGTCTTTTGGCTGATGATCATAAACAAAAGGAAGGCTTTCTTGTTTTGAATTTTCATTGAGGCGTGTTGTTTGCGTGTGAATTTTGGTAATATAAATGGCTTTAACTATAATCAAGAGGGTATAAAATCAATAAAACGTTCTTCCATAAATTCGAGTTGTGATGTATGACGATTCGAGTCCCTGACATCCAGAGGGTTCCTTGTAGTATCTACTACGGAACCCTAAAAACGTTTTTCGCGTTGTACGAAACAAGATCACATATCGAAATTCGTGTCGTGGCTTTCTCGATACTTTACCAGACAAAGTTGTGACAATGAAGAAAAAGCCCTGGCGTTCTAAGCCCTAATTGATGCAAGGCTCAAAAGTTTTAGTTTTATTTAGAAATACTGGCTCCTTCCAACTCATCAGATAAGTTCTGTGGCTCTGTAATTACTTATTCACTATCTTACTATCCCCTTCGGGACCTTGTACCTAACAGTAATTCTAATTCCCACTTCGTTCCCAACTTCTAATTCATTTTCGGAACTGCGTCCTCAGTCTAAAGGCATGGTTAACTACTTTCTATCCTCTTTTTAACTGTTCCTGACGTAGATCCTAATGTCTGGTTTACACAAAGCCAAGTTTACATGCGAAAAAGCTGGTTTTTAACCACGGACAACGTTGAATTTTATAAGTTTTATATGTTGATGCCTGTTTAAATGTAGCTCCGTAGCTCTCAAATGGATGGACCGATTTTAATGTTGTTTTTTATCCAATTAACAAAGGAGATAGGTATGTCTTAGTACAATTATCGTTTGTGTTCAAATTTCTCCATTTTACAAGCTTTGTGCGTTAGTATGTATGTGTGGGACAAATCTTGCAACTGAATTTTAGACCAGTTATCCCCAACCGATTGAGCTTAAATTTTGCACACACGTTTAGTTTGGATGGAAATGCATGGACAGCTAAATGACGTCATTCTAAATCTAGTATGGTGGAATCATCATCAAAGGATGATGATGTCTAACCGAGATTTTGATAACAGTATAATTATGTGACCTATTGATAAAATATGTAGGTTATTTAATTACCAACTAAGTAAAATGCTATGCCAACTTCTTCTCTATCTCTATCTCTACATAGTATAAAAATTAAAGTCGCTTTCCGCGTCTGTATGTCTGTATGGCCGCTAACTCCTCCTAAACCACGCAACGGATTTTGATGCGGTTTTCACCATCAGTTAGATACATTTTCACGGAAGATTTATATATATAACAAGCGACCTGCCCCGGCTTCGCACGTATATTACACCCGTGCGAAGCCGGGCAGGCGGGTCGCTAGTAGAGTATAAAATTGTATACAATTGGATGACAATATTGTCACACAAAGTTTCCCAGTCATCCACGTCTTATAACGAGTTCAATATTTACTTGTTTTATTTTATTTTTTCCTTTGATTAAACGGATCTAAATTTATTGTGTTAGGTGCCTGCTTTAAACAACCTGCATTCATTACCAAGTTAAAACTTCTCAGGTGTTTGCAGCTGGTTGTTTCTGGGAAACTCTACCTTTTATCGCATTTCGTTTACTGGAAATTAAATAACTACATGCTTAACTTAGGTATTGGTTTACATACCTATTAGTAACACATACACACCATCAGCCATTAAAATGTCCACTGCTGAACAAGGCCTCCTTCTTAGAGAGGGGTGTTGCCATAATCCCCACGCTTGGCAGGCAGCTTGGAGATCGCAGTACGTTCACCGTATACTAACAGGACGCTGCTGCCCATCCTCCGGTGGTTCTGGTCGCAGTTTTAGGACATACCCGGGTCACAGTACTATTAGTAACAGCCGCGTTAAAACTGTTGAAATCTGATAATTTGATTTGTTCCTAACACCTATTGTTATTTAGATTCTCACAATTTTTTTATGGGTAGAAACTGTAAATCGCAAGCAAAAAACGATTGGTCGGTTTTATCGAATTTCTGTAAATAAATCAAATGACTATCTATTACGGTTCGAAAGATACAGCCGTTAATAGTTAGGTCTGATGGACGGACGGACAGACAGACAGACATCGTAGGCTTAGTAATAGGGTCCCGTTTTTACCCTTTGGGTAACTAATGGAGTCGGTAAAACAAAACCCTCCAACGTTTTTCAACGCAAAAAGTTGCACTACAAGCTAACAACGCAGTTTGTAAAAAAATAAATGAACTCGAGAAAAATAAAATACCGCTTTATCCAACAGAGGGGATACCAACACTTTCTTATCTACTGTGCTCCTAAGTGAGCGAGCGAAACAAATGGTGCGGGCTAATGAGAACTGCCCAATTTTCCGCTACATGGAAAAACGTGGGATAACTCACGCCAACACCCTTTTCGCGGTTACAGCCTTTTTCGTGGAACTACTGAAGTGCGTAGAGGTTTGTTATGAAAATTAATGGTCAGCAATTACCTAAACGGCCCTGTACCTAAGTATTTACCGAAAATCACACTAGGTAATTAATAAATAATAAAGAAAAAAGTGAAAACTTTTGGGGGGGTTCCCAACTTTTTGTTTTTGTTATTTAGGGTTCCGTATCCAAAGGGTAAAATCTGGACCCTATTACTAAGACTACGATGTCTGTTCGTCCATCTGTCTGTCTTACCTATTAACGGCTACATCTTTCGAACCGTAATAGATAGCCAGCTGAAATTTTCACAGAATATGTAATCTTACAGCTAATTGACTAACAAACAATAAAAAAGTAAAAACGAAAGGGCATACAACAACCGTATTTTTTTAACGTATTTTGTATTAGCTCTAATGTAAAAACGGTAATACTCACAAGCGTCAAACTTAACATGATTATAGTACAAACTTTAAAGTATAACAACAAATAATAAAAAATGGCCAAGCGCGAGTCGGTGACAAGTTTTTGTTCATTACCAAGTTATAACTGGTAATTTCGTTATTGAATTTTGTGGTGGTACGGAACTCTCAGTGCGCGAGCCCGACTCGCACTTGGCCTGTTTATTTTTTATTTTTTTATTTGCTCTAGTGTAAAAATGATAATACGTACCTACAAGCGTCAAACTTGGCATGATTATAGTACACACTTAGCTATAACAACGAATAATGAATAATAGCCAAGTGTGAGTCGGTGACAAATTTCTGTTTAACACCAAGTTAAGCAACGTCGGGCGCGGTCGGTACTTAGATGGGTGACCGCCTGGGCGTGATGTTGTCTTGCACTTCTTTTTGTATTTTGTAGTTGTATGGAACCCTCAGTGCGCGAGCCTGACTCGCACTTGGCCGGTTTTTTATTTATGTATGTTACTGTATTTATTTGTGTATGTACATGATATTTTCGCCGTGAACCGTGAACCAATTTTAGTGTTTTTTTTTTATTCAATAAGCTCGAGAGTATAGTCCCATTTAAAGAAGAAAAAAATCTATCTATAAGTTTAGTGTAGAAAATTAGGAAATTTAAACCTACCTTAACATCAGGCGATCATTTTGCGAGTATTTTTTTATAATGGCTGTAAAAAATGGGATTTTATAGTTTTACCCATTTATTCTGGCCATTATAAAATAAGTAAAAACAAAAATGTGTTCTATAATTATATTATTCGTATATTGAAATATTATCATCGCAAAATGATCGAAGTACATTTTTCAAAAGTATACAGCCTTTTTAGTAGCGGCGCGTCATATTCGTTTATCTTCCTTATCCTATCCATTCAGTTAAATAATTAGTATAGAACAGTTTTAAGTTTACTTGTTTCCAGATAATTTTAAAAACTAAAATCTCAACGCAGACTAGAATTTTCTCCTTCTTGGGTTGTTAACTTAAATGTTTGCAATTTTGCAAATCAGGCAGACGAGGCGACGCCGGATCTTTGTTATTTTACGTAGCGACTTCGTAAATATTCGTAATGTTGTCGTAATCGTTACGTTGTCTTAGGTAAAACGTATTGCGCTTAATTTATTTTGTCTGGCTTCAGTGATTTGGTTACAAATTCTGACAAGATTTTACAAACAGTGGACAAGACTAGCACAGGACCGGAAAAGATGGCGCGCTGAAGAGGAGACCTATACCCAGCAGTGGGTGGAGAATGGTTGATGATGATGATGATGAGGTGCCTTCTTAAATAACAGTTAATTAAAAACCCGTGAATGCTCTGAGGTATCTTATGATTATTACATAACTAGCGATCAGCCCGCCCGGCCTCGCACGGGTGTAATTTACGTGTGAAGCCAGAGCGGGTTGCTAGTTATATATATAAACCTTCCGTGAAAATGTATCTAACTGATGGTGAAAACTGCATCAAAATCCGTTGCGTGGTTCAGAGGAGTTAGCGGCCATAGTAGACAGACAGACGCGGAAAGTGACTTTAATTTATACTATTAGACTTTGACATAGGTAGGTCATCATCATCAGTTAGAAGACGTACTGCTGCCTCCTCCTTAGACACAGTCCACACTGAACTACAGCCAGCCATCTGCATCCCGCTACTCTCACGATGTCGTCGGTCCATCCAGTGGGAGGCCTACCTACGCTGCGTCTTCCGTTTCGTGGTCTCCACTCACGAACGTTTCTTCTCCATCGGTTATCGGTTTTTCGAGAGATCTTCTGGCCCGCCCATTGCCACTTCAACTTGCAAATTTTAATAGTTATATGTCGGTGACTGGTTATTTGGCGAATATCCACGTTCCGGATTCTATCGCAAAAGAAACTCCGAGCATAGCTCTCTCCAGTCTCCACAGGCACTTACATAAGGACATTCCAATAATTTACACGTACACATTGCATTTAGAAGTACCTAAACTCCACCCTTGGTGGGTTTTTTCCAACCCACCTTTTTGATCAGATAGCACTGGTGTGGTGTGTACCTGAGTCTGTTTTTCTGAACAGGTAGAGTCATGGGATAAACAACTCCGGACTGGCCTAGGAAATGTCTATTCACGTACTTCCTAGACAAGCGTGCTATCTTCGATCACATCATTGCTTCCCATCAGATGAGGTTGTGGTCGAACCCATGCCTTACACTTTAAAAAAACGTAGAAACCTAGTGCATCGATATGTAGATATGGCAAGTATCTTATATTAAATACACGACGTGTGTAATCCTAAAATGTACCTATCAGTAATTGAGATAGAAGCGATTCCTATCCGAAATCCCTGCCAAGTTCACCCTACCGGTGGGGATAGTGGGAAAACTTATTTTTTTCATGTCTCACATTAAGGAAACACTTTTAAGTAGGTACCGATAGAGAATATCAAATAACAAATTATCGGAAATGGGTGTGTATATAATGCGTGATAATATCGCCATCGGTTAGATCCAGGTTAAATATATAACTCCATCATCACACGAAAAATTAAAAATAAAGACCATTTCCTCGAATCCACTTTTGTCCGAAATCCGACAAAGACTTCATAAAACAAAGCAAACAACGTTAATTAAGTCACAATCTTCAAGTTTCCCTCGTCACGGCGACCGAAACTGATTGGATGCATTTGTTTGCATAGCTGATACCCTATTCATCACGTCTTTTGAGACTACTGCCGCAACGTAGTAACAGTATCTCTAGGACACACAAAACATGCGACTGTACGTGGGAAACTTTGGTGGGAAACAGCAATTTTTTTAGCCAAAATGAACAACTAAACAGTTGCGAAGCACGGTATATAGCGGATAAATAAAATTGCCTTTCATTATGTACCCTAATACAACTTAATAATTTAGTTTAGGGGCACCTAAACCTAAATCTGGAAGAAGTCGAGCTTAGTCCAGTTTTGCCACTTTGACTAAGAACGTCATCGCTCCATCTTCTTCTAGGCCTTCGTCGTATCGGCCGCGTACTGTCTCGGGATGCCAGACTCAGTGGACAATTCGCTTGCTCTATCTACCGTCCGTAGCTCGAGTGAGATTTCACTTCTATTTCAGTCTACAGAGATATGGTAAACTTGACTGAGCTGGATGAACATGCAGCAATTATTGACTTCTGCAACAAGACCTCGTTGCTTTCCTAATCAGCAATGGCTGACATTATGAGACATGACAGGCTGACATCCAACCAACTTGTACCTAATTAGGTATATAAACCAGACTTGTATGCACTAGCTAGAGCATAAAAAGTAGTTTTAGCTCGTTCACACCGGGCATAAACAAGAACAAGTAGAAGAGTATTTTCATCATCATCATCATTTCAGCCGTAGGACGTCAACTACTGGACATGGGCCTCCATAAGATCCAAAAGGGCCGGTTGGAAGCGGCCTGCATCCAGTGTTTCCCTGCGGTCTCTTTTAGGTCATCTGTCCATCTCGTTGGTGGACGTCCTACGCTGCGCTTACCGATTATTTTATTTTTCGATTTGTACTGTTTTTATTTATTTATTTGTATATGAGTATTTTCATAGTACCTAGATACTATAATTTTATTGTGATACTGGTTATACGTCGCCAAGCTATTGTACTCTTGGTGTTTGATTATATTTTTATTATGCTGTCAGAATTGAGACGATCCATCACTAGTGTGAAGGAGATTGGTACCAAGGCTTTATCGACTGTTTTCATAGGCTTTGCTGATGAATAACTTTACGAGTTCCCAGAATAAGTCAGTTGGCAAGTAGAGCCACCTGGCGTGTAATTTACTGGTAATTCAGCTAATAGTGATAGCTGATGCGTGATTCCAGGACCTGCGAAATAAGTTTTGTCACCGTTACTATCATTCGGTTAGACATAAGTGCGAGGGCGGCAAAAAAAATTAGCATGCACAAAAATAAGCCATTTAGGGCCAGAGCTCAGCCCAGACAAACAAGGGATAAAACTATGCCGTAGTAAAAATTATCGTTAGTGCTCAAAATATCTCTATTTTCATAAAAAAAATATCACAAAATCTGCGAGTAGGTAATTACAGTTATGTACTAATTTTTTACGCACACTATGAAACTTGCAGCGGCACCAAATGAACTAACTTTTATTTCTTCTAGGCAAGCGTGCTCCATCGTAGATCGCATCGTCGCTTTACATTAAGCGAGTTGGCGGTCAAACGTAAGCCTATTAATAGATAAAAAAAGAACTAATAGTTCACATGCAAACAAGGGCGACAAGGTCGTCTGCTGAGTGAGCTGCTAAAGGCATCAAGCCTGATTTAAGCCAGATGCGTCCCGCCACGCCATCTTACCGTAATTATCTCCGTTGTTTGTTTGATATGAGGGCCAGACTCGCGTTCTAGGGTCTAACCCAGACCCTAGCGAACTCGTGCGTTTGTTTCGATCATAGATTAGCATTGGCGGATCCAGGGGGGGGGGGGGGCATGGGGACCCTCCCCAAAACACTCAACTATTCCATACATTCGACTCAATTTTTCGATTTGATTCCTTCAAACCTTGTCAGAAATTGTACTTGGGTATGAATTAACACTATAGATTTAGGTACTACCTACATGTACTAAGATTATGAATATTCTACATTTCTTATTAAAAGCTTTCTAAAACCGACCCTATAACGCAACAAAACCGTAAGGCCCAAAGTTCGAAAATACGTTGGGCAAAACCTAACAATGGAAATAGCTTTATTGTTATCAACAAAATTTGTCGTAAAAGGTCATGACGATTATCAGCTACCCGATACGATAACCTTCCTGGCCGGTCCAGAATAAATTCACAATGGGCGGAATTTTCCTTCGACGGGCTCTAAATATATGAATACAAATCGTACATAAAGATAACTACCTACATTATCTTGATAGAAAAAGCCTTACGATATCCCGTGAAATGTGCTTAGAAACACATAAGTACACGTACTTAGTTGTTAAAAGCCAGACATTCGTTTTTTTATAAGTAGGTAACTAGCTGTTGACCGCGACTTCGTACGCGTATACTTTCATATAATATTTCAATCCCCTTTTGCCCCCTTGATTCAGCCCTTTCGCAAAATACTTACTTAGCGGTCTTACCTTTCAGCTTTGTAATTACAAAACTGTCAACAAAAAATTAAAACCCCTACTAACTCTCTCCTCAATCCGTCTTTTTCTGAAAAAATATTATTTTTTTATTTCAATCCATTAACTGAGTACCAAATTTTATGTCCCTAACATCAAAATCAAAGGACTTGCATACAAACTTTCTCATAGGGCTGAATTAAGGGGAGCAAATGGAGGTTCCATTTGCCCCTCTTAATTCAGCCCTTTCGCAAAATCCTGTCTTAGCGGACCTCTATCCCAAATTTAAAAAAAAACCTCCCTGCTAAATTTCAGCTTCATAGGTCAAGTAGTTTTCGAGATTTCGTGAGTGAGTGAGTGAGTGGATTTCTCTTTTATATAATAACTAGCTGCGCCCCGCGGTATCACCCGCGTAGTGATGAAAAATTGTGATGATGATGATGAAAAGTAGCCTGTCACTCTCTGGCTCTTGAACTATACCCATGCAAAAAATCAGGTCGATCCGTTGTTCAGTAGGATAATAGCTATTATCCTACTAATATTACAAACGCGATAGATTGTATGTATGGATGTATGGATGTTTGTTCCTCTTTCACGTTGAACGGAAAAGAAAATCCGCCGTAACGTTACATATTCTGTGAAAATTAACGGCTGTATCTTTCGAACCGTAATAGATAGCCAGTTGAAATTTTCACAGAATATGTAACGTTACGGCGGATTTTCTAAAAAAATAATAAAAAAAGTAAAAATGAATGAAGGATCCCCATACAACAAACGTATTTTTGTATTCGTTCTAAATTTCTAATGTAAATACGATAATACGTACAAGCGTCAAACTTGGCAAGATTATGGTACATAGTAACAAAGTATAATAATAAATAATGGCCAAGTGCGAGTCGGTGACAAATTTCTGTTCATTACCAAGTTATAATAAAATTGTATTATACTTGAGCGCCTGTAGCAAAATAATTAACTGTGGCTGCGTAGCAATTGCTTCGACAATTTTGGAAGGCATTATAATAACTGATAATTCGGTTACCTACTTGGACAACTTTATTGTATTTTGTGGTGGTACAGAACCCTCAGTGCGCGAGCCCAACTCGTACTTGGACGGTTTATTTTTAACGCCATAGGTGGACAACAAGCATACAGGCTGCCTGATGGTGAGCAGTCACTGTCGCTTATAAGGTAACACCAGAGGCATCACAACTACGTTGCCAACCCTTAACTCGCCTTTTGAAGTAGCTTGCGTAGTTGTGTTGTAGCTTTTCGGAAACACCGCTAACAATATTAGTTCTTTTAATAACATAGGTAGAATTATATTAGTAGTAACAGTAAATACCGTTATCTTGTTTATATTATACGGGAATTAAGTTTGGTTAAACGGAGGTAGAAATGTTCTTGAGTGGAAACCACGAACCGGAAGACGCAGCGTAGGTAGGCCTCCCACATCGACGACATTGTGAGTCACCGGCATCCAGTGGATGCAAAAGGCAGGCTGTCGTTCAGTGTGGAGGTTTAAGGGGGGGCCTATGTTCAGTAGTGGACGTCTTCTGGCTGATGATGATGAATCCAATAACAGTAAATTTCCATAAAAACAGTAAATAGTGATGTCGCTACTCAACGAAACGACATAATTTTCAACCTGTAAGTGCATTTAGAAAATAATTAAAACACAATTTCAAATACATACAATATTTATTTTTGCATAAATGCATAATAATCATACTTTAAAACATTAACCAGCGCTTGTCTCCTAGCATAATAAACACGTATAAAAATGTACTTATTTATAGCTATGTATAATTTAGCACAATAAAAAATCTATAGTATACTCAGTGTGGAAGCTAATTTGCAAAATAGTAATATTTAAATTCAAAATGTTCATAATAAAGTTTGTTACAAAAATATAGGTTACAAACATCGAAATACAATACATATAGAGTCACAGTCGTGCCAAAATGTCCGAACCAAAACTCGGCGCACGTTACGAATTGCGCAGACTTTTTGGTTAGTTACAAGGTAACCGCGATCCAACTACAACGCCGCGCGATGCCAGAGCTACGATGACAGCGGACAACTACTGTTGAACACTATGCAAGCGACATCACATCTAAATTGGAGTAAATGTGGCATTGTGAAGTATATAATTAATACAATGTTTGTACAATGACGCTCGGACGTTTTTTGGACTGTTTTCACTGCGAGATTGTGACTCGATAAGAATTGCATCTCGATGGTTACAAAGTAAGGTTATATAGATTAGGTGGGCGATTCCTTTTTAAGGAGGTAATAAAAACGTGACAATGTATGTTTGGAGCTTCTTTTTTACGAACTTAAATTAGATATTTATTAAAATTAAGTGTAATAATGTTGTATAGAAACAAGTAACTTATTATTATTGAGATAAAATTGTTTATCAAACTATAGTATATCATGACAATCTCATCTCTAGAAGTTTCTGCGAAAAATTCTGTGCATTTATTTTCAAGTTTTGACCTTGGCAACACTAAATGTTGCTGTCCTTATTTATTTCAAATACAATTAAAAAGACAAGTAATATTCGATGCTGCACAGGAATATAAACTTTATTTTTATATTAATTGGGACCATTTTAGGCACATACATGAGTCAATAGGCACTATCACGTTGTAAAAGCACTTTACTTATAACAAAATTGTGAGTTTATAACTCAAAACTATTGAAAAATTCACAAATCCATATATTTTATTTATTTATATGACATGAAAATTACTCGCGGCGGCTGGTGCCTTGTATAGCCAAAAATGACGATGTCTAGCTGAATTCAAACCTAAACGTCTACGAATTAAGGTCTAAAACTAGCCTGTTTTGCTTAAGTTCAGATTAGAACATATAGGGCACTTCGGGGGTTAAGCAGATGCCTTATTATGGATGATTCGGATCGTGATTGCGATTCCGTGTCATCTCACTTACGCACGTGGTGCGAGTAAATAGATGCGAACGGGACGGCATGTAATCTCGATCACGATCAAACTTCTATAATAAGGCCGCCGGTTACTCCGACTATAGTTTCAACCACATTCGGCGACCTTTTTCAAGGTAAATGTGCGCGTGCGCCTCTCGCTTTGTACTGCGGGTCCCACGCGACGCGCACGTGATGACAACGTCTGCTGATTGGGTGCGAGGGTCGGCGCGTAGATAAATACATTGCGCCGGCGCGCACTGGAGCTCTTCCCCACTCGAATCTTCCATGTGCCGGGAACATTCCAGCACTTTGAGCTCAGCTCGTCTAAAGATATTATATATCGTCATTGACGACACTATAGTCGGAGTCGTGATCCAAGAAAACAAGGTCTAACGCTCTGGGATTTGTCCCGCAATGACGTCACTGTCCAGTTGCCACTTTATTTTAACAAACACAAATACTGTTTTTTTTTAAACTATCTAATTAATTAAATAAAATACAAAAAACATTTCAATTGTCATTTGGTTTGTCCGCTCAAGCAAAGCAATTCAAGTTAAGCACGAATTGAATATATTAAACATAATTTCATCGAAACCACATTGATTTAATGGATTCCCACAGGTAATATACGGATATTGGGGAGTTATAATTTCACGCTACTGTTAACACAGAAAATCACTTGTTACGTGGTGTATCGTCATCTCCCTCGAACTTGTTGTAAATTATTTATTCTGCTCTTGCTTATGCATGTGTACGTGTATCCATGACATTGATGACATCATTGCGGGACGCCCACGTGATTTTTTTTCTCGGAGCGCTATACCTGGCGGAGTATATCATTATACCAAGGTCGGAGTCAGCTTAATCGTACGTGAGTAATTCCCGTGTCATATAAATAAAATGTGTAAAAACTACGTCAGTTTCCATAATAAAATCCAAATATATTATAATTAAATACTTTTTTAACAATTCCAATTGTTACACATTGAGAATTCAAAATGAGATTATATATATATATTTTTCTATAATCAGATCAATAGGACGGCACCTCTCCTATATTATTTTATTGTGGAATACAATTTTCAAAAGAGATTTAGTACATTTATATACTCAAAAAGAATTGCAGATTTCTGTAATAAGATTCAAACATAAACTTAATACTAAAACGTCGTATAATATAAAATGCGGAGCACTTAATTGAGAGAATTACGAGAATAGTGTTGTACCAGCGAGGGTTAGTAGAGGCCGAGCAAACCAAGCAAGCACTTCTTGTAGTGGCCGGAACAGTCACCCTGGAAATGGAAAATAGATCCTATTATAATTTACATAATAAATCACATATTATAATAAATCGGATACATTTCGGAGAGTGTGCATCGGATCTGCATGATCTGATTCCCTCCTGTCCATTTTTCTATCGGACTGCCAGAGTGGGCACGAAAAATCGTCACCGCTTTATGGTTGATATTCCGAAACCCGTACGAAGCGCTTTGATTCCACATTATGCGAACTGCTAGTCTGTGGAATTCGCTGCCTGAATGGGTGTTCCCCGATGGTTACAATCTGGGTGTCTTCAAATCACCGGAATCGGTTCCTTCTAGGCAAGCGTGCTCCAACGTAGACCGCATCATCGCTTAACATCAGCCGTGATGGTGGTCAAACTCAAGCCTATTATCTATAAAATAAAATAAAACGGTTGTCTGGTAAATTCACATTCATCAAACGTGCGAAGTTAAAATAGGCGTTTAGTTTTCTGAAATTTGTAAATTTTCTTATTTTTACTTTCCGTAAGAACCTTTTATAAAGTATAAGAAAACTTAAAAAAAAAAAATTATGAAATCGCTAAAGTCGTTCTCAAGTTATGGCGTGAACATATAAAATGATATAATATGCAGATTAAATAAATATTTGCGTTAGCAATTTGTAGATTGGTTTAGCAAGTTGAAGTGGCAGTGGGCATAGGGCACATATCACGCAGAACAGATGGCCGATGGGGTCAAAAGGTTCTGGAATGGAGACCACGGACCGGTAAGCGCAGCGTAGGACGTCTACCCGAAAGATGGACAGACGACCTAAAAGAGACCGCAGGGAAACGCTGGATGCAGGCCGCTTCCAACCGGTCCTTTTGGAGATCGATGGGGGAGGCCTATGTCCAGCAGTGGACGTCCTATGGCTGAAATGATGATGATGATGATGAAATAAAAATTAGCACACAAGCCAAGGATGGAAGGAAGGAACAATGAATATTGGTACACGTGAGGACGCCATTAACGTAGATATAAGTAATATAGAAGGCGGATCCTTTGGAACCCTGCAGTAATTGCCGCCTGAAGGCTCATCCACACATCATAGATCAGTGGAAATCGCACACTGTGCGATACACACGATCCTTCTTGCCTCATACCTGCAAAATGTGGAATGAGCTACCATTTACGGTGTTTCCGAGAAGAAACAACATGGGGTTCTTCAAAAGGCGAGTTAATCGAGTTCTAAAGGGTAGGCAACGTATTTGTTATGCTTCTGGTGTTACAAGTATCCATAGGCGACGGTGACTGCTTACCATCAGGCAGCCCGTCAACTTGTTTGCCACCTATGGATAGCCCGTTGGTCCAGTTGGTAGTGAACCTACCTTCTAAGCTTGGGGGCGTGGGTTCGATTACCATCTAGGACAAACATTTGTCTGATGAACATTTGTGTTTGTTCTCTGGTTGTTAATATCTATTTAAGTATGTATTTAAACTTATATAATTATGTATGTATACCAGTTTCTGGCAGCCATATTACAAGCTTTGCTTAGTTTGGGGTCAGATGACCGTGTGGGCAAAAATGACCCGAATATTTATTATTTATTTATTTATGGCATAAAAAAAACTGTAAACGTTTTTACCTCTATCCAGCTCTGCAGAGTCTCGCCATACTTGCTCTGGAACATTTCCGAGATGTCACCGAGGTCCACCTCACAGCGCGTCACCATGGTGCGAATCAGCTGCCGGTCGTTGGTGCCCAGACCCTTCATTGACTTGTGGAGGCGCTCCGCGAAGAACAATGGCTTGTTGCGGACTACTTTCACTGTAAAATATTAGAAAAGTCGACGCGTGACCAAAATGCTGGCGTGTTTCTGGCTCAACCCATAAGCATTGCCATTCAACGTGGTAATGCCGCCAGCATGCTGGGTACGCTGCCAACTGGTAGTGGGCTTGAGCATTTGGATTGTCTTTAGACCTTCAACGGTCTATGGGCAGTCTAACTGTATTAGTAGTTTTAGTTTTAGCTTGTATTTTGTTTAGTTAATAAAGGCACTTGCCCAGTAAAAAAAAATATGGTACTTCAAAAAGAAAAGTCAATTGTGAATGGTTATAGAACACAATTTGGGTTCGACACTGAGTTGTCAGCTAAACAATATGTGCGTTGGATATTTATTTATAACCACTAAAACCTGCAATACACATTGGCTAAGCGACGGCAAATACCAACTTGTAGACAGCTAATCTGGCTAGGTTTGCCATTGTTACTGTTGAATAAACAATATAATAAAGAAAAGCGCCATCTACTGGTATGGGTTGCGCTTCTCTTGAAATGTTGCGAAACTTGACTGCGATACTAGCACTACGGTAATTTGTAGAACCCTTTCGTACGCTATCTGACTGCAGCGCCTACGCAAGTTCGAGACAACCTATAATACGCTCAAATTACGGCGCCATCTAAGTTTACACCGTTTTTAGACAAATTTCCGAGCTACGCTCTAATGTTCCGCTATTGTCTTTCCTCTTAGTCTATCTTCCTTGCTGTGGACTCAGTGAGTCAAACCTAAGTGATCTGCATCTTTGAATCAGATCAGTGGGCTTACTCTTAACACTCGATTTCAATCGTAATTTGGGATTGGGATCGAAAACATGCCATTTTGTACTCTTCAATCGCGTCAAGAATACCGAAAGCGTCGAGTTGAGTCGATTTTATTTAGTTCCATAAAATTTCACAATTATCGGTTCCAATCGTGCGCTAGTTTAGAATTCAAGAGTACCAAAATGAGAGCTGAGTTACACACGGCTATCATTGCTGATTCATCAGCACAAATAGTAATGACAAACAATAAAATTTCAACTCACCGATAGCCCTGAGTGCCTTCTCCAAGTCTCCGGAGAACTCTGCCTTGATCGCGTCGTCGATGTCGTGGCCGGTCAGGAACTGGTACTCCTGGAATATGGCTGCCAGCTGGGAGAACGAGCGCGAGCACAGCACTGCGTTGAACACCGACTCGTCGGTACCGAGGCGCAGCTCACCTAGAATGTCACATTAGTTTTTATGAGCCTCACTTGTATGTAATGGGAAGCCACAGGCAAAACTAATCTCAGATGGCGCCACCTTCGCTGGTGCTGTCATTTGTGGTTTATTTGAGGTTATGAACATTGCTCTTGAATGAACAATAAACAGAGTCACACAGCGGGCAATGGAGAGAGCTATGCTCGGGGTTTCTTTGCGCGATAAAATCCGAAACGTGGATATTCGCCACAGAACCAGAGTCACCGACATAGCTGTTAAAATTTGCAAGTTGAAGTGGCAATGAGCAGGCCACATCGCTCGAAGAACCGATAACTGATGGGGAAGAAAGGTTCTGGAGTGGAGACCACGAACCGGAAGACGCAGCGTAGGGAGGCCTCCCACTAGATGGACCGACGACATTGTGAGAGTCGCGGGCATCCAATGGATGCAAAAGGCAGGCTGTCGTTCAGTGTGGAGGTTAAAGGGGGAGGCCTATGTTCAGCAGTGGACGTCTTCGGGCTGATGATGATGATGATAATCTATACCGCCGATTACTACCGATTTTAGTTCTTCCACGTTTCCGATAGAGGCGCTTTACTAAAATGTATGGAACAATACGTAAACGAAAAAAGTTTTCGAAAACTATCAAATCTGGAACTAAGCGTACTGATATACTTACGCATATATTTTTAAATGCATAATTAAATAGATATTCACACCCGGATATAGAACAAACACAAATGTTCATAACATGAATGTGTGTCCTAGGTGGGAATCGAACCCACGCCCCCAAGCGCAGAAGACAGGATCACTACCAACTAGATCAACGGGCTATCGAATATATAAATAGCTTCTCGCTCATCGCCGGCGGTGAGACAAGTGCGTAAAAGCCCTCGCACATTACTAGACGAATTTTTTTACGAAAACTTGATATTTGGCTTTCTAATTCTAATCAAATAGAAACATCTATAGAAATATCAATTTCTGTAATAAGTAGATCTATTTTTTTATGAAAATTACGGCTTCAAATTTTGGAAAAAATCTCAGCATATCAACTTATTAAATTCAATTTACAAAAGTAGTTTTTCGTAAAAATCTAGTGGGGAAAGTTTGAGAGTGGATTTCGTTAAATTACTGACATATTTTTATTTTGTATTTTTATGGTTAACGTGTTTTATTCGTCTTGACAATTAAGGCTTTATTTTTACGTTTAATGTTATAGTCCTTTTCAAATTGCATGGCATTTGACAAGTGGTTTGACAGTGCGATAGAATGTAAAGTGATTCGTAAATATTGATGGAACACCACAGAACAAAATTAAAGATTTACATTTGCCGCGAAAACATACAGCTAAGTGGAGAAAACTAGTCTGTTAGTGGTGGTAGTCAAGTGCCATGCTATTTAGAAAGGAATATTGTAAACAATGGGAATGGGAGTGGGTTGCGCCGTAAAAAGGGCTTACTTGGGACTGTCTGAGGGCTGAAGGCCCGTCGGCCATCCCAAGTATAGATGGAAAGATGAAGTGGGAAAAGATCTACAGAAACTGGACGTCCATGACTGGCGTAAACTTGCGCAAGGTAGAGAAGAATTGCGTCTTTTAGTATCGGAGGCCAAGACACATTTTGGGCCGCTGCGTCAACATAAAATTAGTAAGCATCACGTGTACAATGTATACGGGGTGTAAGAGGAACACTCTCGAAGCGAAAAGAAGGTAATTGTACTCATCATTATGAACAAGTCAATACATTTATATTTATACTAGCGGTCCGCCCCTGCTTCGCACGGGTCTAGATTATAGCCTATGTCACCCGGCGATAGTGTAGCTTCCCAACAGTGAAAGAATTTTTCAAATCAGTTCAGGAGTATCGGAGCCTATTCAATGCAAACAAACAAACAAACAATCAAATCTTTCCTCTTTATAATATTAGTATAGATAGACAATACATTTTGTCGAGTGTCAATGACCGTTTTCTATAGAACAGCTGATTTTTTTTTCGCGATTTCAGGGTTTGTCCCATAGTAAAAGTTGTTCATAATGATGAGTACAATTACCTTCTTTTGGCTTCGAGTGTTCCCCTTACACCCTGTATAGCTACTGTAAATTTGTCTTCAGATCCACTAACTGACTTTACCACCATAACGGAAGCATGACTCATAACGATTGTGACGATAATGCTCATGTGGGTTTGATGAATAATCGTGACGTAGGACATGACCTAATAGCCTCGCACTACTGACTAACTTACACGTCTGTACGTCATTGGTTTGCTTTGTCTGAGAATATATGCAGTTGTTGCGATGTTTTTCTGACTAATTGGCGACAATGGCGAACTAGAAAATATCGACGTCACACAAACGGCTAACCAACCTACCTAATGTGCCTTTATTGATAATTAGTTAACAACGTCTCGCAGGTTATTATAGTTCACTAGCGACCCGCCCGCCCGGCTTCGCACGGATGTAATTTACGTGCGAAGCCGGGGCGGGTCGCTAGTTATATATATAAACCTTCCTTGAATATGTATCTAACTGATGGTGAAAACCGCATCAAAATCCGTTGCGTGGTTTAGGAGGAGTTAGAGGCCATACAGACAGACAGACAGACGCGGAAAGCGACTTCAATTTATACTATGTAGAGATTAGCCGTTGAACTGCTAGTCTGTGGAATTCGCTGCCTGAATGGGTGTTCCCCGATGGTTACAATCTGGGTGTCTTCAAATCACGAGTGAATCGGTTCCTTCTAGGCAAGCATGCTCCAACGTAGACCGCATCATCGCTTAACATCAGGTGTGATGGTGGTCAAAAGCAAGCCTATTAATTATAAAAAAAAAAAAAAAAAAAAAAAAGATAGCCCTTTGGTCCAATTGGTAGTGAACCTACCTTCTGAGCTTGGGGCGTAAGTTCGATTCCCACCTAGGACAAACATTTATGTGATGAACATTTGTGTTTGTTCTATATCTGGTTGTTAATATCTATTTAAGTATGTTTTTAAAACTATATATGTATGTATGTATATCAGACTCTGGCAGCCATATCACAAGCTTTGCTTAGTTTGGGGTCAGATGACCGTGTGTGCAAAAATGTCCCGAATATGTATTAATTTAAAAAAATATGCAACTGAACGAGAAATGAGGAGATCCGTAAACGAACGAAAGTTACCGACATAGCCCACCGGATTAGCAAGTTGAAGTGGCAGTGGGCAGGGTACATATCACTCAGAACAGATGGCCGACGGGACCGAAAGATTCTCGAATGGAGAACGTGGACCGGTAAGCGCAGCGTAGGACGCCCACAAGATGGACAGACGACCTTAAAGATACCGCAGGCAAACGCTGGATGCAGGCCGCTTCTGACGTTTAATTACCGCTTATTTATCGTGGTTGTGGAGTAGTTAACAACCATGATAGTTGAAAACAACATCATCATCATCATCAGCCTTGAGTGACCCACTGCTGGGTATAGGCCTCCCTTTGTTTATGCCACTCTCCCCGGTCTCTCGCTATTCGCATCCACTCGTTCCCGACAGTATTTCTAATGTCGTCAATCCACCTCATCCTCGGTCGGCCTGGGTTCCGCCAACCTAGTCTCGGCCACCACGCAGTTACTGCTGTACACCACCTGCCATCATTACGTCTGGCCATGTGTCCTGCCCAGTTCCACTTAAGTTCCTTCAAACTTAAAACAACATACTTATAAAAATGTCATCAGCCTTGTTTATAATTTGCTCGACCATTTTAGGCGTAAAGCACTTTGTCATTGAGTTTATTTCTAGTTAGCAGCTCAGTGATAAGACAGTGCATTGACTTTTAGAATTACATAATACGCACAGTTTTGTTCATGATAACAGGTATGAGGTATATAATGACAATTGTAGAACTAGGTCAAGGCGCGAGCAGGTCATGTACCTGATGGTTACGATAAATTAAGAAACATTCAGAAACATTTTACCGAGATAGTGTTCTGCTTCACTTAGTTTAAAATGCAATTTGGACATGTTTTTTACAGTTTGTTGTGATGTTTGACGATGTCTATACTAATATTATAAAGAGGAAAGATTTGAATGTCTGTTTGTTTGTTTGCATTGAATAAGTTCCGAAACTACTGAACCGATTTGAAAAAATCTTTCCCCGGGTAACAAAGGCTATATTATATTTTAAAAAAAAACTATCCTTACTAAAACTCCAATAATGTAACCCAAGGTGTAAAAAAAATAAGATTTACATTTTTTACTTTGCGTGTTTGACAGTTCTAAGACAGGACAACGTCTGTCAGGTCAGCTAGTATGATTTAATTTGATAGCATTACAACACTTGCCAAATGCACAAGATGTAAGAAACCAGTCCTCTCAAAAGGAACAAAAAAAAACATGGCTTTTTGGATATACCACAGAAAAGAGAAGTAAATAGAACGGAAATAAGAAGGAAAATCTGTCGCCAGGCATTATTATCTTGATTAAACATCCTTATTTATGTCAACGCGTCGAACTCCGCATCCAAAGAACTTGGACGTTACCTTTTTGGGTTAGGTCTCAAAGTTTTGTCCGCATCACAATTGCTAAATGATTACGAATGACTGACGTTTCGTTTATATGGGTGCAACTGGCTACAACAAATTTCTTACATAAATGCCTTGCCAGCCGCTTTATTTTTTTTTTACTTTTCTGTGGGATATATATAAGACTGAATGAACATAAAATTGATAATTTACCAGCTTGAAGTAAGCTCCTGGCGTCTTCTCTTGCTCTCTCTTGGTCCACGTGGAACTCCTCAGCTCTGTTACCCTGAAAATAAATCAAAGTTAAAATGGGTTAATGTATTAGGGATAATCCCGAAGAGGTCGCCCGAAGAATCCAACTCGGATGGGCGGCGTTCGGGAAATTGCGTGACATCTTCTCTTCCAAGATACCACAGTGCCTCAAGACGAGGGTCTTTGCCCAGTGTGTGTTGCCAGTGATGACATTATGGTACTGAGACGTGGTCCTTAACTGTTGGCCTTTTGGAAAAACTCAGAGTCACTCAGCGGGCAATGGAGAGAGCTATGCTCGGAATTTCTTTGCGCGACAAAATCCGAAACGTGGATATTCGCCAAAGAACCAGAGTCACCGACATAGCAAACTTACATACATACGGCATACTTTTTACGGCATAGTTAAAACTTGCAAGTTGAAGAGGCAATGGGCAGGCCACATCGCTCGAAGAACCGATAACCGATGGGGAAGAAAGGTTCTGGAGTGGAGACCACGAACCGGAAGACGCAGCGTAGGGAGGCCTCCCACTAGATGGACCGACGACATTGTGAGAGTCGCTAACATCCAGTGGATGCAAAAGGCAGGCTGTCGTTCAGTGTGGAGGTTAAAGGGGAAGGCCTATGTTCAGCAGTGGACGTCTTCTGGCTGATGATGATGATTAGGGATAATAAACGGGCAAAGTGCGACTCAGGGTAGCGCTTTGCGCTGCCGGTCGTTGAACACTTGAATTGGTCATACGGTCGCCTTTACCCAAAGTAAGTTTCAGGTGTTGGAAAGACCGGCAGAACCCATATCCTAGCTCCATAACAAATGTTATACAAATCCGTTCAGCTGTTACGGAGTTGAGTGTGGACACACACTTGCACACTTACACATAAACTCTCACATTTATATCAGTGAGAATTGCGAAACATACCATGCACAGTGACGTCATGAGCCTCTTGAAATTCCCTGATGTATCACCTCGCAGGTCGTCCTCTAGTAGAGTCCCGTACACTGAAACACAAGGAAAGAGTTAAGAAAACAGTATATAACAATTGCCATTTAATATACAAAGGCCGAGATTAACCACAGAAAAGATAGTAAATAGAACGGAAATAGAAATAAAAGGAAAATCTGTTCATCATCATCAAAAAAAAAAAACAAACAAAAACAATTATTTTCTGTGAGATTAACTGCCTCTTTATCGCAACAGTAAATAATATGAAAGTAATTATTTATAAACAAAACAGAGCAAGGTGTTGTGGTATTGGAGACTTGTTATTGAATTTCTTCAAGGAGTCTCGACCTTAATTGTATATCTTCTGTGGCATATATGTGGATATTTATGTTCGTTATTCATGGTCAAATTATGAGAAAAAACTATACCTACTTGAACAAAAAAAAACTCCGATAACATATAACTAGTAAAACGGAACATGAAGTTGCAATACGCATCACAGACCTCCTGTCAGAAAGAGAAGATGGGTCCGAATCCACCATGCTTGCCCAATGTATATTTGTGAATGTCATGTCTTAGAACTTCTGAGGTACTTGGAGATACCGGTTAATGCCAACTGATGCAATATAACGTAGTATGATGTACTGAAATATTGACCGTCTGTACGCGGCATAACATTCATTAAAACACATACATCCGAATTAGGAACCTTGTCCTTGACCTTTTTCAAGTCCAAGTATGTACACAAACTATGTATATAGCTTTATTCTAGAACGTTTTCTTGACAACAGTTTTAACGCGACAAAAAACATGGATAAGATATAATCATATAACTAATATTATAGGAGCGAAAACGTGTTTCTTTGTTCCTCTTTCAGGTAGCAACTGATCAACGTGCTTCGATGAATTTGGAAAACAACTCATAACTTTTAAACATACTCACGTGAGGCTTGAAAGGGGGGGGGGTTGCAAAAATAATGAAATATAACAAGGAGGGGGGGGGGGGGGGTGGTGCAGTAATATATCCCGTGGTATTTATTTTTTCTTCAAACGCGCGATTTGTAAACCGAAAAGCGGCGTGTAGCGTGACTTTGCCAATCAAAAACAACCTGCAACATTTCTGTCTAGACATTTTTATCATGGTCCTTAATTTCAGAATAAAATTAGTTAGATTATACTTTATACCTGTATTTAAAGATAATATTTAAAAATAATAAGATTCTTTTTAGGTATTAAAAACTACACGTTATGTTGGGCTATGAATCACCATAATGAACATATTTACAAAAAAACACTAATTTTTTTATAATAGTTAGGGTTGCGCTTGGCCGCCATCTCGCCTGATGTTAAGCGACAATGCCGTCTACGATGGAGCACGCTTGCCTAGAAGAAACCGAAAAAAAATGTTTGACGTCCTAATTCAAAAACGTTCAACCGTTTTGGAGAGAAATGGTAACAGACACCTCTCACCCGAAATTCTTCTCCTTACTATCTTGGAGAAAATTCTATCCAATACTTGAAAGAATCAGGAAGTGTTAAAAGCAAAAGGTATTATGAGACTGGTCCTAAAAATGTACTCGTTAAACAAATGTGAGATCTTGAAGGCTTTTCTATAGCCTAAAGAACTTGATTCTACGTTTCTAATCCGCACGGTCAAGGATTGGAACAACCTGCCGGCTTCTTTGTTTTCTGAGATATAAACTAATAAACTGGACCTTTTCAAGGCCAGAGTGAATAGGTATCTTCTAAGCCTGCGGGCTTCAACTTCAACCAAATAGTCGCTTAGCAACAGGCGAGTTGGTGGTCAAAGGTTGACTTATTCGCGATATAAAATAACATACAAAATGTATGTTGCTATATGGGTAGCATCAATATCAAAATATACAAGTACATAATAGAAACCGTCTCAAACAAAAAGCGTTCGACTCTTACGTCATCAGAGCCATTTGGTTAAAAGCCAAAAACCTTCTGCGGAGTTCCGTATGATGAGTCATCACTTAGCTATCGCCATTCAACATTAATCAACTAATCGGACCTCAGTTTTGGTGACTGTAGAGTTGATACATTAACCGTTTCTTAACAAGAAAACGAGAAACCCGAATGGTTTGTAAGAGAGTACGCATGAGGACTAGCAATAAGCCGACTAAGTGCGAGTCCGGATCGCGTAATGAGGGTTCCGTACCACCACATAAATAATTAATTACTAGAGTACAAAAAAGTTGTGCAAAAAAACGTCTTCGCGCCCAGACGGTTACCCATCCAGGTACCGAGCGCGCCTTACGTTGGTTAACTTCGGTGAACAGAAATTTGTCGCCGACTCGCACTTTGCCAGTATTTATTAGGTTTTTTTTAACTTTAGAGTGTGTACTATAGTCATGCCAAGTATTACCGCTCTTACACTTTAGCAAATACAAAAATAATAATTAACAGAAGATACGTTTAAAAACGTCTGTTGTATCTGGACGCGTTAAGGTTCACGTTCACGTGATATTCCAACTGAGCGGTTTTAGCGTTAGTTTGATACCGAGTTAGCCGTTGGCCGTGAGGCCCCTGAACTTTTCGCAAAAACTATTTTTAGCAGAATGTTCACAATATGGTGTTTGTATTCACAAAAATACTAATATGTATTCTGTGTTAATAGTGACGTCATTCGCTCTGATTGGCGTTTCATTCATCATTGGGGATCGCTGTATTTTATGTTTTTGCTAGCTGCGCCCCGCGGTTCCACCTGCAACGACAGTATGGTAGCGACAGCAACTTCCTTTGACTTGAAGACTTTTTTCTATGATGTAATAATGTCAATGATTTCAATTCTCGCCGTTCCATAGAATTCATATGGGAAAATATTTTTTTCGTGTATTTTCCGATATTTCAATACTTATTCTGCTATTCGGGGCGGAGAGAAATCCAACAAAACAAAGATTTTGAAAATAGATCCTGCCTTTCTCGAGTTATACTGTAATGTAGCAGACGGCTCCGGCTTCGCCTACCACCAGGCTAGACCTGCCTAAGCCAGGAGCACGTCTGTCACAAATTACAGTTCTTAATCTCTTTCTTTGCTATTTCACAATTTAAAATAATATTTTTTTTGCGTTTCTTTGTTTCGATTTGATTCTTGAGTAACTGCCATAAAAAGTTAATAAACTTTTTGACTCATAATACTTCAAACAAATACGGCTACGTAGTATAGCTTTACGTAGTCTGTGACTTTAAAGGTACCAGTGTGATAACATTTATTGTAGGTACCTATAACTTGTTTACATGAAGTTCGTTCCACGAAGAAACGACCGTCATAATCACTTACAGTCCAAGTATGGAATATAACAAAATAAACAGGTACAGATGGCCGGTTTTGGTTGACTTTGCTTTTAATAACCTACGCGCAATCGTAGGTGCTAAGGCTGGCATGGCAACGTGAAACGTTTATATTTGGGAGTTTGAATTAGAAACAATTTATTACGTATATTTTCCTTTAAAATACATTTATTTATTATTTATTTATTATTTATTTATTTATTTATAGAAAAGGGTAACCAAATATAGGTATAAATTTGTTACCGAAATGTACTTTCGTCGATTATGGCACGTACGAAAGGCACGATTATTATATTTGAAAGTATAATAAAGCTTCATTCTTAATAAATAAAGTATTTTGCAATATGACAATGAAAAAGTAATTGTAAATTATGACAATAACTGTCACACGAAACGATAATTAATTACGTGTATTGCCAAAGCGCCGGCACTCGTAACAGACGTAAGACCGACACGATCCGAGATCGCTGTACGCACGCCTGTTAACGCTCGTATGTAGCCGGCCTTCTGTACTTATTTATTTTGTGGTAACAACCAACAACGGCGTGTATTCATAGGTAAACGTACTCTAGGCGCCGCGTCAGCCAGCCGGCCGGGCTAACAAAAAGGCAAACGGCGCTAACAAAACGTTATTTAGAGCGTGCCGAGTACAGATGCCATCGGAAACAATTCATTAGAACCCACGAGACGGTATACAAGGACACCTCACACGTATCTAGAATATCGTGGAATCGAGGATTTTCTTACAAATTCAAACTAGCCTAGTCAGACCTGTAAAAGAACCGACATTGGATAAATAAACGAGTTTCAGAGGGGAGACTGCGTGTCTGTACAGTGCCTGTACTGAAGTGTAGACCTAACAAAGGCAACTGGTGACAAGTGAGGCGTAATGCAGAAGGTTGAATCATGTGGTGTGTGGGCTTCCTTCAGCAGTAGATGTATGTTATATAGGCTCATATTGATAATGGCACTGAAGTCGTTTGACCTTGGTTTAAAGTACTAGTATACAGGGTTACGCGGAAAGGATGCACTAAGCCGATAGGATTCCATAATACTCATCATTATGAACAACTTTTACTATGGGACCAACCCTGAAATCGCGAAAAAAATATCAGCTGTTCTATAGAAAACGGTCATTGACACTCGACAAAATGTATGGAACAGCTGATTTTTTTTCGCGATTTCAGGGTTTTTTTTTTAATGCCATAGGTGGCAAACAAGCAGACGGGCGGCTTGATGGTAAGCAGTCACCGTCACCTATGGATATTTGTAACACCAGAGGCGTCACAAATACGTTGCCAACCCTTTAGAATAATCGAGAGTTGCTACCTTTGTAAAAGTTGTTGATAATAATTATGGGTACTATGGATTCCTTTCGGCTTAGTATGACCCTTTCCGGCTAAGCCATATACAGGAAAACACAGATTTGTTGTAATAAGTAGAGATGATATTAATCTACTCATTGGTTTTCGCCTAGTAAAAGTTGTTCATAGATACAAATTTACTACGAGAGCAATAGAAAAAAATAATTTACACTAGAAGAAGTGTATAGAGTGCTATTTTTTCCGATTTCAGGGTTGGTCCCGTAGTAAAAGTTATTGATAATTATTAGCACAATGACCTGCTTTCGGCTTACTACCTCCGTGTAACACTGTAAGAGTTCATATGAAACTCCGATAGGTAATAGTTATTTTTCCTCATTGTAATTGAGCTAAGAATAATTATTGTATTGCACGGTTTTTATTCTTGCTCTTTTTATTTAAAAAATATTACATCAGAAAGGTTTCAACGCTATTTTACCACAGACTAGGAATGCATCATTATCAGCCTTATCTCAGAGAAAGAGGATGGGCCCTAATCCACCATGCTGGCCTAATACATTTTGGTGAATGTCATAATTATGTCTTTGAAATTTGAGGTTCTTGGCCATACCGGTTTCCTCACAACGGGAAGGGTCATTGAAACTGCACATAATTTATTAAGTACATACTAAATAAGTAATTGGTGCGATTTAGTAATTTGATTGGTGATTGGTAATGAGGAGGTCCGTAGACGAACGAAAGTTACCTACATAGCCCACCGGATTAGCAAGTTGAAGTGGCAGTGGGCAGGGCACATAGCACGTAGAAGAGATAGCCTATGGGGCTGATTCTCGAATGGAGACCACGGACTGGTGAGCGCATCGTAGGACGTCCACCCACAAGATGGACAGACGACCTAAAAGAGACCGCAGGGAAACGCTGGATGCAGGCCGCTTCCAGTCAGCCCTTTTAGAGATCGATGGGGAGGCCTATGTTCAGCAGTGGACGTCCTACGTCTGAAACTATGAAGATGATGGTGATGAAATAAGTAATTAGTGCAGGGCCGAGGATTGAACAGGGTGCCGTCAGATTGTAAAGCGCACGTGCTACCGCCCGGTCACAATCTCACGTGACGGGAAGCGATGATGTGCACTCCTATCAGAGTTTAGTGGAAATTTCCTATGCAAGAGAGCATAGGAAATTGCCAATATACATTTCGATTCCCTTTTAACAACTTCGGATTGTACCTGTTCAGCTTAAACACATTGTCAATCAATCGTTTTTAGGGTTGCGTAATAAAATCCGAACCCTTATATCACTTCGTTCTCCGTCTGTCTGTCAAGACGCAAGGGAACTAAACCTATGGGGAACTTGTCGTTGACCTAGAGCAATGTAATTTGGCAAAATGCTAGGTCTCACAGCACATATATACAGGAAAAAAAAAATGTAATTTGAAGTTAAATCACATAAAAAAATGCTATTACAAAATTACATTTTGTCGTTTGTATGTAGGGAGCACCTGTTTGCTAACTACAAAGGATCAATATTCCAAGCTTTTTAACCTTTTTCGACGAGACTCGATTTCCGGGATGGATAAACTCTATCTACAATTCTACATAGATATTCATTAAGTTTGTTGGAACCCTCGGGGTGCGAGTACTACTCACACTTATTCGTTTTATTTTTTACTAGCAACCCGCCCGCCCGGCTTCGCACGGGTGTAATTTACGTGCGAAGCCGGGGCGGGTCGCTAGTTACATATATATATAAACCTTCCTCTTGAATCACTCTATCTATTAAAAAAAACCGCTTCAAAATCCGTTGCGTAGTTTTAAAGATTTAAGCATACATATGGACGGACAGACAGCGACAGCGACTTTGTTTTATACTATGTAGTTATTTTAATGATGCTACTGGATCTCGGCCAGCTTCAATGTTATGGAATAACATTGATTATAGCAGTACTTATTGACCTATTATATTTCGCTGTTATTAACTCGGTTAAAGTTAGTTACTGTGTTTTTGCTATCGCTGTGGTAGGTATGCTATTGATATTGCGGTTATATCTACATTCCAACATCCGTCAGTAAAAATGTTCGTTTAGTTAGGTAATAACTACTTGATAGTATGTATTTTAGCAATGATTTTTTTGTATTAGTTGTGAAGAACAAAAATGTCTTTTCACTTCTCATGCTTGTATCCGAAACACAGATACGACGTCACACCAAAGTTGCAGACGTCGTAAAAAGGGTGGTGCTTATACCAAATTTGACGGTTTTAAATAAAAAAAATTCAGTTAAATTACAATATTTGAGCTGTATTTGTGTTGTGTGAAAAATACATGTCACAGATACATCTGTGTTAGAGTCTGTGATTTGGTTCAAAACACGATAGAATAAACTTTTCTCGATCAAAAAAAAAATCTGAAACAAAGTCGACTTAGTTTATTTTTTTCGTTTTATGCTTTAATGAAAGCTCGTAATAACCTGGAAATTGCATGTACTGGAAGGCAATTTTATTCAAATTTTTTTTATTTGGATAGAATTTTGATTGTGAATAGTTTCGTTTTTTAGTGAAATTAAAACCGTAAAAAGGTCGCTAGCATTTGCGCGCGCCGCATTCAGTGGCGCGTCAGGCGTCATGGAGGTCGGACCTATGTTCGTTTTTGTCGTTGCACTCCCCCCGCGGGCGTCCTGACTGTAGCGTGGCAATATACATCGTCGCTATAAGTTGGCGGGGGCTGAGGGAGCGTTTTGTTGCCAAAACGCTCGCGACTACGCGCTACGCGACTCGGATAATGGGCCGTTAAGAGAAAAATGTTTGCCTGAAAATAAAGGTGAAAATATGTATCCAACTTACTGGCAGTATAAGATTGCTTGATGACGTTGATCTCATGGTTGGACATGGTGCACATGACTTCGATGAGGACGTCCTCGTCGGTTCCTATCCCGGAGATGGCGTCGTGGAGCTCTTTGGCGTAGTACTGCGGCAGCGGCGTCATCAGAGCCACCAGGAGATCCTCGAACTTCCCGCTCGTCTCGCTCTTCAGATCCGACACTAGGTCCTAAAACAATAACATGACATTAGGCACTTGGGGACCGGCAGGGCGCCTGGTTAATGCGACACTTGACCAAAATGCTTGCGTGTTTCTGGCTCAACGCATAAGCTTTGCCATTCAGCGTGGTAATGCCGGCAGCAGGCTGGGTACGCTGCCAACTGATAGTGGGCTTGAGCATTTGGGTTGTTTTTAGACCTTCAACGGTCTATGGGCATTATAACTGTTTTTGTAGTGTTACTTTCATTTTGTTTAGTTAATAAAGGCGCCATCATAGCGCGCTGAAGAGGAGACCTGTACCGGTGGGTGTGAGTGGGTGGAAAATGAATGAAGAAAATGAATTACACTTGCCCTATTTAAAGAAACCTTTATAACTTGGAGCCATTTAACTTATCTGATGATGGAGCTAGGAGGTGGACAGTTGAAGTCTTGCTCGTATTTGGTTTATTTTTACTGCATATTTAATGTATCCCTTACCCTAATAGACAGTACTACAATTTTGTTACGCTAGCAAACTCAGAAAATAATTCGCCGTGACATTACATATTCTGTGATAATTTCAACTGGCTATCTATAGACGATACGTATACAGCCGTTAAAAGGTAGGGCAGACCGACAGCGTAGGCTTAGTAATAGGGTCCCGTTTGCACGCTTTGGGTACGGAACCTTAAAAGAGGTTGCAAGGTCTTCCGCAGGGTGACTTCGACTAAAATCCCACCTCGCCACCCTACCATATCTCCCTTGTTTGTCTGATCTGAGCTAGCGAACCTTAACGATGATCGATTGAGCCCCAAAGGGCAAACCCGTCATGTTCATTAGATAGAAACTGTCACACCAAGGCCGGCGGTAAACGGGCGAGGCCATTCATGGTCAACGGTTCACTTCGCTAGGCTTACCTAATAAAAGTAAACGGTCTGAATAAATGGATATGGCCAAACATAGTGGGAGCTTTATAGGTGTTCTGTTAGATAGTGTTTGCTGTTTGCTTACAGATTTAGAAACACTAATCATATAGGTACTACTGGGTACTATTATGCTTTTTCTAAAATAGGATGATAATTTTGACAGCTCACAGTAAGGATGTGTATGATCTATACTAATATTATAAAGAGGAAAGATTTGATTGTTTGTTTGTTTGCATTGAATAGGCTCTGAACTATTAAACCGAATTCTTTCACTGTTGGGAAGCTAAACTATCCCCGGGTAATATAGGCTATATTGTATTTTTTTTTAAATATAGGTCCTTACTAAAACTCCTATAATGTAACCCAAGGTGTAAAAAATAAGATTTACAGTTTTAACTTGGCGTGTTTGACAGTTCTAAGACAGGACAACGTCTGTCAGGTCAGTTAGTCGCTAATAAACCTATTTGATCATCGATATTATTCTAATAGAACTTGGAATCGATAGACAAATTGGGGTTGAAAGATTACATAAAATCTTCGCGAGCAACAGCTAGTAACAAAAAAAAACAATGCTGTTGTCAAAGAATTTAATGGACATAATAGATCGATGGCTGTTTGGGCTGTTGATGGAATCTTGCCAAACGCTAGAAGTACGGAGAAAGTTTGACTCACTCGGCTCGGCGTCAGTCAACATCTTGGAAAACCACTGAACTCACGAGCTAATATAAAACAAAAGTACCGAGTATCTGATTTAGGTCATGGAATAATATCAACTTGGAGTCTTGAAAACAACGGTAGAAAAGCCTTGGACATTTTAACGCGCTTGCTTCACTTGCGTATAACTAAATAACGAACTACCTACTATGTAAAATCTTGGGAGTCGATTTTACCCTAATTTTTAAACATTGCGAGTACAGGGGCCTTACGGACAACTGCTATTGCGGCACCAAACTAACGTTAAATCCGCTCAGTTGGAAAATCACGCGACCGCGAACCGTATCTGGGCGCGTCAAGGTTCACGTTCGCGTAATCTTCCAACTGAGTGGATTTAACGTTTGTTTGGTGCCGCAATAGCAGTTGTCCGTAAGGCCCCAGTACTCTCTCGCTTATCCGCCGCTCGACTATCCAACAACTACCAACTACTTATCCGCCGTTTTTTGCGCTTCGAAATTGGTTTTATCACTCTGTGATCCCCCGTCTTTGAATCATCCGCTCGATTATCCGCCGATAATGCGTATGAAAAACACTGTACTGTGCCGCATGGTCAGTCATAAGCAACCACTCTTTACTCCGCCTACGATAACCGAGGTGAAAGCTCGCGCACCGCGTTTTCGCTGTACCTGAGTACCTTCTAATTCTTATTGATTTTTAATACAATAACATACATCACCAGCCATTAAACGTCCACTGCTGAACAAAGATCTTCCTCTTAGAAAGGGGTGTTGCCATAATTCCCACGCTAGGCAGGCGATCTTGGGGATCGCTATACGATCACCATGTACTAATTTGACGCTGCTGCCCATCCTCCGGTGGTTCTGGTCGCAATTTTAGAACATACCCGGGTCCAATAATATACAATAACATAATAATTATAAATTCCGATGTTTTATTCAATTTGTTGTTCCTGTAAATTATAATCCGCAGTCTTCAGTAATCCGACAATGTGTGGGATTTTGTGATGGCGGATTAGCGAAAGAGTCCTGTATAATTATGTAATCCAGATGACAATATAATAACTTGGTAACATCGAACTGATCTGATAATGCGTCTTAATTGGAGTAAATTTCGCATTGTGAAGTATATAATTGATACAGTGTATGCACAATGACGCTCGGACGTTTTTTGACTGTTTTCACTGAGAGATAGTGTCTCTATAGGAATTGTATCTTGATAGTCCCATACGAATTTTCGACCAAAATTCCACCGC
Organism: Agriopis marginaria; assembly: GCA_932305915.1. Classification (NCBI taxonomy): domain Eukaryota; kingdom Metazoa; phylum Arthropoda; class Insecta; order Lepidoptera; family Geometridae; genus Agriopis; species Agriopis marginaria. Next base: position 4,818,249 of record OW029919.1, read on the forward strand.
ACGATTTTTGGAAAAACTCAGAGTCACACAGCGGGCAATGGAGAGAGCTAAGCTCGGAGTTTCTTTGCGCGATAAAATCCGAAACGTGGATATTCGCCAAAGAACCAGAGTCACCGACATAGCTGTTAAAATTTGCAAGTTGAAGTGGCAATGCGCAGGCCACATCGCTCGAAGAACCGATAACCGATGGGGAAGAAAGGTTCTGGAGTGGAGACCACGAACCGGAAGACGCAGCGTAGGGAGGCCTCCCACTAGATGGACCGACGACATTGTGAGAGTCGCGGGCATCCAGTGGATGCAAAAGGCAGGCTGTCGTTGGAGGTTAAAAGGGGAGGCCTATGTTCAGCAGTGGACGACTTCTGGCTGATGATGATGATGATGATGAGTCCCATACGAGTTCGTCACTTGGTCACGAACGTCTGATGATGGAGTTGGGAAGTGGATAGTAGAACAATCCAATAACTAAACGTGTTTTAACTGTAATAATTTATTGTCTAACTAATTCGACATTAGTACCAGTCCTTCTAATGACTATGTATGTATCCCATAACACACTTCATGCGTCTACGTCTGGCTACAATTAACCTAATGCCTTTATAGCTAATTGAATTAGCTTGCATGTTGAATTACAGGTATTACAAAACATACTTTGTGAATTCATACTGCCTGAACTGGTAAAGGCGGAATTAAAGCACGATAGTACTAGAATTGGCGAATTAAAAATGAACCCTGTTGCCATTGCTAAAGGTATAAAGTTACGATTAACTTGTAAGATGAAAACATCACAGGATAAACCAACAACATAATCAGGACAAACAAAGGGTGACTGATAATATCTAACTGGTAGCTGGTACAGTGCGACCAATGTATTTGTAGTTGAATGAGGGAGCCACCAGCGTGTTTTTTTAACAAAACAGACAGCCACTCTACCAACATTTTCAGTTTCCTCATTTAGACACTTCACTATTAGTTGGTTGCCCTTGATGACGTAGCTGCTCTACCTTGGAAATTACAAAATAGTCATACGACATCGGGTACTGTTATTTATTCTGTGGGCAGGATATTGTGAAATAATAAACCGGCCAAGTGCGAGTCGGGCTCGCGCACTGACGGTTCCGTACCACCACAAAATACAAAAAGACTGTCCAAGTAAACGAGTTACCAGTTATTATAACGCAATGTACAGTGCTACAGGTGCAGTTTGCTACAGGTGCTCGAGTATAACACAATTATGGCTTGGTAATAAACAGAAATTTGTCACCGACTCGCACTTAGCCATAATTTTTTATTTGTTGTTATACTTTAGAGTGTGTACTATAATCATGCCAATTTTGACGCTTGTACGTATTATCGTTTTTACATTAGAGCTAACATAAAAATACGTTTGTTTTATGGGGACCCCCCTTTTGTTTTTACTTTTTGACTTTTCAATATTTGTTAGTCCGCCGTAACGTTACAATACATATTCTGTAAAAAATTCAACTGGATACCTATTACAGTTCGAAAGGTTTAGCCGTTAATAGGTAGGACAGACGGACAGACAGACAGACATCGTAGGCTTAGTAATAGGGTTTTTACCCTTTGGGTACAGAAACCTAAAAAAAATATTATTGCGTAACTATAGCTGGTCTATCAGCTTTCAACTTACCTTTCCATACAGAGTCTTGAACTCAAACGCGATCCGCAGACGCTGTTCGTTTGACCGGCGCGTGAGCACTTGGATGATAGATTTCTCGTCGGTGCCGAAGCCTTTCATGGCCTTACGGAGCACGGCGGCATCTTCCCGAGGGTCGAACGGGTTCACTGGCACCACCGTCGGCTTGGACTGTGGAGGTAAAACATGGTCAATCACTCTTTCTGGATTGTTGAAGGCATTGATCATTTTATCATTTGGATTTGCCTTAAACTCAAGCTAGTACCAAAAAAAGTATGCAAAAACTGAAGGAGGTGAGGTAAAAATATATATATTCATTGCACAAAGGGGGAGAGGTAAAGACGTATTCACTACACACACTGACATTCTCTTACTAGTTCTACGAACGCACACTTCAATATTGAGCAGCATAAAACTGCATGGGGGTTGTGTAAGTGCTAAAGGGGAAACTGTTCTAGAAACACTTCCATAATTTTTTTCTGACGTTGAGGGTTATTATTGATCGATGATAAAAAATAACTTGGCGACTTAAAATGAGAGTACCTATGTAATTGGGCGGCTACTTGGGCAGTATTCAATTAATTTTGCAAAAAGTTAAATAAAGTCTACTAATATTGATTAGTAAAAAAGTTAAAATCGACCATTGTAAATCCATGATGTACCTATATTAAAAATCTTAGTACACAACATCATCACCATCAGCCCAGTATACGTCCAGTGATGGACAAAGACCTCCCTCTTAGAGAGGGGTGCTGCCATAATTGTGGGGAGTCCTTAGTTATACAGGAAACCGGTTGTGGCGGGGAGCCGGTCTAATTCCCCGCCGCCTGCTGTGTCGTCTCTACGAGTCGTACACGAATGGATAATCCCCACGCTTGGCAGGCGCTTGGGGAGCTGTCGCGATAATGCGTTAAAGGATAACCCGGGATTGACCCGGGTATGTCCTAAAACTGCGGCCAGAACCATCGAAGGATGCGCAGCAGCGTCCTATTAGTATACGGTGAACGTACTGCGATCCCCAAGCCGCCTGCCAAGCGTGGAGATTATGGCAACACCCCTCTCTAAAGAAGAGGCCTTGTTCAGCAATGGGTGTTTACTGGCTGATGATGTGTTTGGCGGAAAAATGCAACAAAATTTTGGTTTTTATGTGTGACACAGACATGAAGTTTTCTTAAGAAATTATGTGATCATGGTTCATTAGCATGTTTACTGCGACGTTGATGTAGGTAAGTGTAGCAATGGACGGCGTAATAGCGGATCATCCACTAATATTAATTTCCGACGGAATCCGTAGGGATGGAACAGCATTGAGTTTGCATTGGATGGATCGCTAATTAGCGGGTTAATTATTACGGAATTTATACAGGGTTACACGAAACGGTAGCACTAAGCTGAAAGGAGGTCATTGTACTCATCATTATGACAAATGTTTACGAATGGACAAATTCTGAAATCCCAAATAATCAGCTGTTCCATTTATGTCGTTGAACGTGCATGACATTTTTCCATGTAGCTAATATTTTTCGCAATTTCATGGTTGGTCTTTTATTTTGCAAAAGTTGTTCATAATGATGAGCAAATGACCTCCTATCAGATTAGTACCACCGTTTCGTTGAACCCAGTATTTGTATTTCGTTTTGTTTACAATCCAGTTGAAATGATTGTTAGTGGATGACCCTAATAAAACACAAATAAATACCGTATAACGAAACGATTTGAACCCCCGTCGTAGGCCAATTGTCGCTCTGTACGCACTGCGCATACTTGAATTCGAAGTCACAGAGGACATATTAATAACAACTCTTTAACACACATCGGCAACCTCACAAACACCACTATATCACATTAAACATAATCACTAGTGGGAATCTAGATTAGTAAGAAAACTGCAGAAAATGTTTAGTAAAATGGTCAGAACGGGCTACATCCATTGTAGTTGAGAGCAATGCCAAGACTGGATCACTTTGATGTACGGGAGGCAAAGTGAGCATAACAATATAATTGCAGCAAATGCTCCTTGAATAGTCCAGCGGTTGGAAGTAATATCAGACTGTATTGTGTTGGTATCTATAGAACAGCATTTGCGAAAAGTGAACGGTTTTGTTTTTGTATAATGGTAAAGTTTAAGATAAGTTATGATATTTTAGGATAGGATGAAACATTGTGGGATGAAATATTGTAACCTGGTAATTTTAAGGTGAAGGTATGGGGTTCTTACGGTTAACTGATCCCGCGGGATCATATTTTTATTTTATTTGTATAGACCCGGTTTTTAACATTAATTTAACTAAAATTTATTTTATATTTATGTACATAGGTAGGTATAACAAACAAAGAAAATAAAAAAGCCTTAACTATTACTAATTAACACTAATATAATAAAAAATCAGAAACAAGATGTTGCCCGTGTGGTAAAGTGCCAAGAACGCTGGCTGCATTCCGCGTTGAATTGCTAAAGAAATTCTTTGCGCGAGGAATGAGCCAGCTCTCTTGTCACCAGCGGCGTCAATTAATTGTGGCATTAATTTACCCCCACAAAACAAGGAAGTGGAATTTACCTATGGTGGAAATTTCAAATTTCAAACAGTTTTTGCGACTATTTCAAACGGTTTTTTGACAAATGTAAGTAATAAGGTGCAATAGTTTTCGAAAGATTGATTATAAAACTTTTATTTTATATTTTGCTACGGTTTGGTTTACCTTCCTATTTTATCCGTCCAACTTACTTAAACACTCTGATTATAAAACTTTTGAAATAATACTCTGAAATTTAATTCTAGTATTTCTAGAGTATGCATCGGAAGAAACGAAGAAAAATTATAGATACAGGCTTTTGAAAATAATGTTATACAGGGTTCATTATAATTATATAAATACTAGCGGTCCGCCCCAGCTTCGCACGGGTATAGACTATAGCCTATGTCACCCGGGGATAGAGTAGCTTCCCGTCAGTGAAAGAATTTTTCAAATCGGTTCAGTAGTTTCGGAGCCTATTCAATGCAAACAAACAAACTAACAATCAAATCTTTCCTCTTTATAATATTAGTATAGATTATATCCTTGTAATAATACGGATAATTATATCGGATAAAAAGAATAATATTATATTAGTAATTTTTATCATATTTACAAACTCGCATACAAGCTCATTTTACCAATATCCTATTTTTATTATTTTTGGTGCAAATATTTGCTCGGTTGTGTAGTGGGACAGGCGGACTGCAGGTAGTTCTCGACACGGGTTATCCTAGTGAGGACTGCTTCGCAAAGCTTACTATTTTAGGCTCGTGTCTTTGCTATTTTAATTTACCACGTTAGATAAGGTGAAATATTTAAGTTAAAATATTGTATCTTTTGATTATTGTGCGTGTGTAAATAAAAAAATAAAAAAAAATAAAAGAATTACCCTGTACTAAACCGAAAGGATTAACAAGTTTAAGTGGCAGTGGGCAGGGCTCATATCACGCAGAATAGATGGCCAATGGGACCAAAAGGTTCTCGAATGGAGACCACAGACCGATAGTCGCAGCGTAGGACGTCCACCCACGTGGAGCACAAATTACCTAAAAGAGACCGCAGGGAAATGTTTGGATGCGGCCGCTTCCAACCGGCCCTTTTGCAGCTCATTTCATGGGGGAGGCCTATTTCCAGCAGTTGATGTTCTATGGCTAATGATGATGATGATGAAGCTGAAAGGAGGTCATTGTACTCATCATTATGAACAACTTTTACTATGGGACTAACCCTGAAATCGCGAAAAAAATATCGGCTGTTCCATAAATATTTTCAATTCAATTACCGTTTTCTATGGAACAGCAGATACTTTTTTCGCGATTTCAGGATTGGTCCCGTAGTAAAAAAAATTGTGTTGTTGATGTAGTAATGATGTGTACAATTACCTCTTTTCGGCTTAGTAAAGGGTAAATGCGTAACCCTGTATAGCAATGCATGCAAGCGATGTTTTGTTTATCACAAATTTATACTCTTAAATAAAATAAGTTAATAATGCTACAGAAAATGCTAGTTAGCATACCATTGTTTAAGGCCAGAAATAGCTTGTTGTAATGGGCAAGTGTGAGAGGATACACAAAGCATAGGCTAATCTAGCACAATAATGGTGTCTATGCTATAGTAGGTACACATCTAAGGATCGGACTAAGTGCCTTGAGAAATGCTTATTGGCCAGCTGTGGACTGATATAGGGTGAAGATAATGAATGACATTGGAAAATGGAACTATTTGGATAAATTCAAGTCGAACATACCTGCCGAGTGTTATGTACAGGGTTAGACGACACACTGTAAGCCCGGTTCATTTGAGCTTGCTCATTATGAGGTTGATAGCCTTGGTACTGATTCGACTGAGGGTACCCGGGTTGAGCATTCGATTGAGGGTACCCTGGCTGAGCATTCCCTTGAGGGTACCCAGCTTGTGGGTACCCTTGAGCTTGTTGATGACCCTGACTTGGATAGCCTTGAGCAGCATTTGGCTGGGAGTATCCCTGATTTGACTGAGGGTACCCCTGTGAGGGATAGCCAGAGCTCGGTTGAGTTGGATAACCTTGAGGGGATGGCTGAGGGTGTCCCTGTGGGTACCCTGGGGTTCCATAACTTGGCTGTGGTGCCGGGTATCCCATAGTAGGTAAGCCAGGCATAGGCATGGGATTTCCAAATGATTGTGGGGCGTTGTTGGCAAATCCGATATTATGGTAGTATTGCTGTTGGGGATATCCCGATTGACCCTTGAAAGGAAAAAAAAAACATTACTATTTATTTTAACAGCTGCATCAAGAGTCTACCTAAACTTAATGTAAATATGACTCAATCTTGATTTACAACAATTTCATATTGGTCCAAACATGTTTGAGGAGGCTGCAGATTTTAGGGGTGGCAAAATTTGGGCCACTTTATTGCTAAATATCTTACAGAAATTAAATTATTCATATTTATGTACAATACCTAAATGTTATTAGGTCCACACAAACATTCAACATGTACCTAATATGTCTGACCACTTAGAGAATTTTTCCTACAATTTGCATAATTGTGTTAAAAAAAAGGGGTGTCAAAATTTGAATAGCCTACTGGCGGCAAAAGTATAAATCCGCCATTCCTTAGGATTTTCACTATCGGGGAATATCCATACAGGTACTGCATTCCACAGTTTAGCAATTCGAAAAAAGTGGAATCAAAGCACTTTGTTTGAGTTTTTGCAATATCAATTGTGTAACAATGTCGCGTTTCTTTCCTGGCCATCTGATAGTTACAAGGGTAGGAATTAGATCATGTAATTCCGATTCACACTAAAATGGTTCAGATACAAAGCGATGAACTGGTAATTTTGCATCAACATTGAAGACTTTGGAGCAAAGCCTGATCTTGAGAGTTGTTGATGATGAGCAACTTCCTCCATAGCAAAGCTACCAGCAGTTTTCCATGCATGACAGAACTTATGCTTATATAAATAAAAGCAACTGTTCGGGCATTGAAGTACTATCACACCTCAGAGAGTAAATCCATCTTTTTGGCAGCCAATTATTATAAAGTGAAGAGTTAATGAGTAATGCGCAAGAGCTCAAGACGGTCAGTTGCCTGTATGAAAACTTCCCAGAATTTAGAAGCTAGTTAGAAGGGCCGCTTTTGAGGGCGAAAAGGTATCATCCAGGCGGCAACAGCGGTACTACAAAGACAGGTAACTGACCAAACTATCAGAATTCTCTCTGATAGCGCTGCAGTGCTAAAAGCATTACAGCGATACGAGCATACCTCAGGACTAACTATACAGTGCCATGACCTGCTGGAGACCGTAAGTAAACACAATCATGTTACTCTCCAATGGATCAAGGGGCACAGTGGGTCTAGAGGAAATGATGCGGCTGATGAACTGGCGCGGAGAGGCTCGAGCATACGACCGGTAGGGCCCGAGCCGATAATCCCCCTACCTTTTAGCCAAATCAGATCCTGGATTCGACAACGCACTACAAGACTTCACAAAGAATACTGGGCAAGTACTAAAAACTGTAGACAATCAAGGGAAGCTTTCCCGGAACTTAATCCGAGGTACTCCCGTAGATTGTTGAATCTAAAACGTGACAAACTCCGGCAAATTGTTGGGGTTGTCACAGGTCATTCAAACAAACACCATTTTAAAATTGGGGTTACTGACAGTCCCCTATGTAGAGGGTGTCTGGAGACTGAAGAAACGGCCGCACATTTGATGCTGGAGTGTAGCAGCGTGGCGGAACAACGAAACACTATCCTCGGATCACCGAGGACGCTCTGGGAAGCCTGCGCCGGCATAAGCGAGCTGCTGGCTTTCCTGGAGGAGACCGGGTGGCTGAATTAGCTGCAGCCGGGTGACGCAAAAAGGGCCAGAGAATGGCCTAGTTGCGGAAAATGCCCACTACACAAGTAGCAGGTAGACTTAGATCAGCCTTTAACGAGAGGCTAGCTCAGTACTTGGGCCTCCATAGTACTGATTGTGATTAGTTTGTGGAAACTATTGACCTGTAACTGCGGCACCAAACAACATAACATGTTTAAGCCACTAGGCTTTGTCCAATGGGTTGTTACTGTCATTGCTGAAGCCTGCCACCTGATTGGCACCACCCAGGCACCACGTGTGGAATAAGGTTCCGGAATATGGGTGTCTTTCCGAAGACGAGGTTGACTCAGTCCTTTTACTAGATATACTTTATTTTATTTTTTTGGCGGCGTTATAGATAAACTATAAATATTACCAAACAAAATACCTTTAACCTTTTAATTCATGTGATAAACAAAACATCAAAACCAAGATCTTTTACGTTTCGCAGAATGCTTCGCTACTCTAAATGAAAAGTGAAAGTGTTTTCGTTCAAAGTAATGTGAATTCTAACTACGAATACCATACCAAATACATGCTGATAACTACAGCCTAAACATACCTGTTGATAAGGATTCATGTTGTTGTAGGTTTTTAAAGCTTTCACAGCCGAAAAACAAGTATTTTCCTGACGAATCGGTTGCACTGACTGAGGAAGCGAATCACGCGAAACTGAACTATAATATTTATGAACTGAATAACAGCACAGAGTAGGTAGTGAAGTGAGTCACTGGGTTTTTGAATGCAAATTATGAGTTAAACCGAGCGGCCCAGAAAACTACTATACTACCAGGGCCAGGCGGTAAGATTAAGATTAAAAAAATACAATTTTTAAAATGAAATCGAAGCTGCTGTCAGATCACATCACAAGTAGGCAAGGGAGGCAATAATGTACGACACAGATAATGTACGGCATGATATTGTACGGCATAATAATGCACAGCATGATAATTGGTGTACATGTACATGGAATATCATGTTGTACAATATCGTGCCGTGCAATATCATGCCGTACATTATCAGATCAGCCAAATAATGCGCAAGCGATAATGTACAGCGTGATATTCCATGCACATGTACACCAATTATCATGCTATGCATTATTATGTCGTACAATATCATGCCGTACATTTATTGACTCTGTTTAATAATGTACACCCCGATTTTGTACAGCATGATAATTGGTGACCATAAAAATTCAAAACTGATGCTTCGTGTAGATGTGGACATTCCACGTCGAGTGTATTAGGTAGAAATGAGTGACAGATCCGACACAGAGCATCCGGACTTGAGTATGTTAGGTTCGAAATGGGTCACAGAACCGACACACCGACACAGAGCACCCCGACTCCACCTAGTCTTGTGGTCCCTACCCCTAGAGTGTATATAAAAAGCGCGGGAGCCAGAAGCTCAAAGGAGGTCCTGAGTGAGAGCGAGCCATACGAGACCGAGTGGAGTGAAGGGGGAGGTGGCGAGCGGAGCGAGCCGATGATCTCCGTAGTGAAGCGAAGGTCGAGTGTGGCGAAGTGACACTCAGGGGCGACCGCAAGAGCTTCTGGCGGGAGCCCACCTGGAGTCAGACTTGCGTTGGTTACTTGGTTAGGTTCGAAATGAGTGACAGATCTAACACAGTTATACTCCTCTCTCCGCCTCACCACCAAAAAGTTTTGATGATTCTCATATTTTTTTTCTGTGACTATCTTACACTATCTTGTTCAAACGAAGCATGGAATCGACAGATGTCATAGACTCAACAGCCAATTAGAGCAGAGACATTTCAGTAATATTCGCCAATACGGGCGATGCCACCTTTTATCATGTTGTACATTTTCGGCCCGTTACGACAAAACACGGCCCTTATTGCACGACATGATAATGTACGGCATAATAATGTACGGCATAATAATGTACAGCCCGATAAAACGTGGACTTTTTTCACGTACATGGATTATTGGCTGTGCATTCCTTGCCGTACTTTATAGACACGGACCGATAATTGACGGCCAGTATTGTACGACATGGATTGTACAGCATGATATTCGATGTACATGTACTTCAATTGTCATGCTGTACATTATCATGCCGTACAATATCGTGTCGGCAAATATCATGTTGTACATTATAGACACCCGGAGGCAATACACGACACAGATATTGTACGGCAAGATATTGTACGGCATATTAATGCACAGCATGATAATTTTCTTGGTGTACATGTACATCGAATATCATGCCGTGCAATAAGCTCAGCCCAATAATGCAGAAGTGATTATGTACAGACTGATATTTGATGTACAAGTACAGTGGCTGGCAAACAACTTGAGCCAAAGTCAATGTAGTGGGGGTAAGTTCGCACATGTCGTTCGCGCATTGGCCAATCGTGTGGACGCGTGCTGCCGAAATGCCCCCGCGCACCTCTCTTTCCACCAACGATACCTTAAAATCGTCTATTGCGCACTCAAGGTCATGGCTCAAGTTGTTTGGTTACTGTACACGTATAATCATGCTGTGCAATATTGTGGCGTACAATATTATGCCGTACACTATTGACTCTGTTTAAAAGTGCACGACCTCAGAGCAAATAAAAATACAGAGTCCCTACGGCGCACTGCCGAAGTGACGCCAAAATCGCTTCCTAAACTACGTGAAATCCTTATAAATACACGAGTCATGCATACATACGCATTCAAAACTACGTGAATTTCTTCTCAGAACGTCGTACTGAAAACGCCCGTTTTAAAAAGAAACAATGACTTCTTGCAGTGTTAAGAGCTGTATAAACAACACATAAGTAAATAAGAAGAAGGATGGAAAATTACCACACTTAAGTATTTATAATTATCACTTATTTTGATGAATTACACGACACGAACTTCGACTACGCACACATGTTTCAAAAAGACATGACAATTTCGTGTTCGCGGTAGTTCCTCAGTATTTTTATTTGCTCTGAGTGCACGACATGATAAAACAGCAGACATGACAGCATAATTATTAATTTAATGTACAGCCAAATAAAACGTGAACTTTTATCATGTACATGGATTATTGGCTGTAAAATCCTGCAGGGCAATCGCGCTAAAAAAATACAGACGAATCGTTCACGAATCGCAACCGCTCCACTACTTTTGGTCGATTTCGTATCGCGCTAATGATTTTAACTAAAGACGAAACGCAACCCGACCACAGTTTGAACGTAGACGCTGTAAACGAACGTTTGTGCTAAAGTTAGAAAATATCAACTTTTTCGCGCAGATACGAAATCGACCAAAAGTTGTGGAGCGTTTGCGTTTCGTCAACGATTCGTCTGTAATTTTTTTGCGCGATTGTCCTGCTGGCTGTGCTTTCCTTGCCGTACTTTATAGGTATACACGACCTGATAATTAACGGGCAGTATTGTATGACATGCATTGTAAAGCATAATATATGGAATCACTGTACATAAATTATTGGTCGTGCTTTCCTTTCTGTACATTATCGTGTCGGAAAATATCATTTTCTAGGGAGACACTCGTACACACTGACAGTGACACTGACTGCAGCTAGAGCAGTGCTGCCAACTCATTTTTTTAAAATAATTAGTCTCCCATCGGGCAGGCTAAAGCTTCTAAGGCCATACCGCCTGTTCATCTGTTTACCAACTTAATACATTATAATAGTGCTAACAGACGCACGAACGCGGCTGACGGACCGCCGTCCAACCAACGGGAGAGAAAGAGTAAGCATCTCTCCCATTGGTCAAACGGTGGTTGTGGTCAGCCGCGTTCGAGCATCTGTTAGCACCATAAGGTTTGGGGTAAATTAAATGTTTAATTGTTGACATGATGACATCGAGCCACTCATTCGACTTAGAATTGTTAGGTAGGTAGGTACGTATTAGTCTTAACATAATATTAGTGTACGGAATTCAAATAGGTACCTATATGATGTTTACGATTTGAACAGATTTCATTAATTGTGGAGGGAACCGTAAAGGTACCTACATTTTACATTGCAAGCTATATTTTTCAATAATATGAGAAAAACCTCAAAATAGAAGTTTATTAGCAAAACTCAAGAAGCACGCACCACAGCGATTTTGCTCCACTAAATGAGACTTTAATACAATACCTATATTAAGCCCTAAGGCCGGCCGTCTGTAAAGTGGGTAAACCACGCCATAAGTTTTTGTATTTTATGTATTGTGGTGGTACGCCTGTGAGCGAGCCCGACTCGCACTTGGCCAGTTTATTATTACACACATGCGCCTGTTATAATCTTGTCTATATCTATAGTAGATACGTTTATATTCCTTGCTTGTAGATTTTACAAAGGGTTAATAAAAACTTGCTCTTTCGATTACAGGGGCGAATGATTGATGATGTACTTAGGTATCTATTTATGTAAGTTATCTAATTAAGAGCGGGACTAGCAGGAAAGGACAAAGAATCCGTCGGAAAAAGTAGATACTTAATCTATCGCGTAATGCAGGTAGGACATTGCTCACGGTGGCCACAGAAGGTAAGGTTGGTAAGGTAAGCAGAGTGTTATTCAACATGGGTCGTGATGGGTCGATATACCATCTCCTATCATGAAGTACCTAGGCGTATCAGCACAATACATTCAAGTAGAGTTATTATCGTCTCAGCAGGCCTAGCACGGGCCGCAGACAAATTGTCTTTCCACCGTTTTTATTCCCGCGAGTTAAAGACAAACGTATCCATATTCTAGCTTTGTCGCGTCTAGGCGTGGATAAAAACGGTGGAAAGACAATTCATCCACAGCCCATGCTGGCCTGCTGGAGTAGGACCTATAACAAACAAAACAATGCACAGAACGATTTTTATTTATTTGGGTACCTAGGTAAGCGACGTCTTTCTTCGGTGAGCTTGTATTAATTAAAAGCGAAATACCACTCAATCATTCACTGACTGACTTCATCACGAAATCTCGAAAACTACTTGGGCTACGAAGCTGAAATTTGACAAAATACCTACCTACCTAGGTAGATTCCTTATACCTAAGTTTGTAGAGGTAGATTTTGCGAAAAGGTCGACTTATGGCGGCAAAGGAGCGTTGAAAATTTAAATAACAATACCTAATATCACCGTGAGTAGCGTTTAGTGAAAGTGCAGCACATCTCTTGGACACCCACTCCAATGTTGCCACTCCGGCGCCAATATATACGGTAGCCTATAAAGGGGGGCCCATTTAGTGGGTGCATGCCATGCACGGCAATGCCATGGCAAGTAGGTACCTATTCAAAGTAGTATTCAAGTGGCATGTATTTCAAGACGGGACAGGATAAGGCAGGTGCCGTTTCTCATCCTATAGGTCTGTTTTTCTATCCACGAGTTGTTCACCTCAATAGCCCATTATTGTAACCCCATAACATAATTATCAATAGTCCATTTATCAACATCATCCCAACTTTAATTATACACAAAATTACCTCTCAGTGGCGGCCTTGGCCACTGATAAAATATCATGAGCATTATAATAATTACTAGCGACCCACCCGCCCAGCTTCGCACGGGTGTAGGTAATTTACGTGCGAAGCCGGGGCAGGTCGCTAGTTATATATAAAAACCTTCCTTGAAAATGTATCTAACTGATGGTGAAAACCGCATCAAAATCCGTTGCGTGGTTTAGGAGGAGTTAGCGGTCCTATGGACATACAGACAGACAGACGTGGAAAGCGACTTAAATCTCTACACTATTTATGTAGAGAAGATAGAGATAGAGAAGAAGAATAAGAAAAGCTCGCTCCATCTGAGCGACGTGAGCGACTTCAAATCCATTGACCAGCTTCACTGTGTGTCCATATTTCAGTATTAGTGCAGGTAGGACGCGGTGCATGATGATGATGAAGTATAACTCACTGTGTGTACCTACAGGTACACAAATACATATAAAATGATTACCTAATAAAATGTAGATAATATCGATAGGTAATACCGCGTATGTAAAATAATCACAAGGTCAAAAACGCTTCTCAAAACACTTCAAATTTGCATGATCATGAATGTCATCAAATCATAAATCAATATCTAAAGCAGGTAAGGAGAAGACCAACTTCGGTGAATAAGTAGGGGAGGTCAGACCAATGCAGATAAGCTAAGGAAACCGATATTTTTTTGTTAATTAGTACTTTTATTTTGATTTGTTATATACTTATTGAGTAGGTAGGTTCTACCTAAAGCAGGTAAGGTTTTATGCGACGCAAAAATCATACAATAAAATAAATATAAATAAAAAAGCGTTTTATTTCTCACCTATTACAAGTTTTGATATTAATTAGTATTATTAGGTCAAGTTTTATAAATTATATATCTAATGATTAATATGAACTATTAAATTTACCTTAAGACGAAAGTCTTCGACCAGTGTGTGTTACCAGGGATGACATACGGCACTAAAACGTGGTCTCTCACTATGAGCCTCATAAGCAAGCTCAAAGGACTCACATGAGGACGGGCCGCAGCGGGCCGGGTCGCATCGCAAAAATCGCTTTCATACATTTTGTAATAATATGAAGTATCGCACATTATGCCAAGGCGCAGCGGGGCAGCTTACCATATAAAATTTATGAAAGTGATTATTATGCAATGCGACCCGGCCCGAACTTCCAAACAATTTATGTGATGGTAGGTACGGAACCCTCCGTGCGCGAGCCCGACTCTCGCTTGGTCGGTTTGTATAACATTACGTACGTAGATAGTAGGTAGGTACCTTGTCAGTTTTTCGTTGTCACTATCAGTGTTACCACATCTGCAACTTTTGCACGCGCTATTCTTGATCTTAATCTTTGTATTCTTATCTTTTTAAGATTACTCTCGCACCTAGTCTTTGATTTCAGTATTTTTTCTTGTGGCTCGGTAGTTGTCGGAATCATGGTGTACAGTTGGCAAGACAAGGTTGTGCTTATTACTGGGGCTGCTACAGGAATAGGTGCCCTGGTTACCAGGAACCTAATGAATGAAGGAGTCAAGGTATAAGCTACTTAGCTATTTTGTCACAGACTTTTACGTAGTAGCGTTACAGTCATGTTCTGTGTATTTTGTAAAAAATAATCTTCTGATTTGTAAAAAAACCCGGTAAGCGCAGCCTTAAGCCAGGCTACGCTTACCGCCCAGAGATGTATCTTTCACACGTTTTCAAAAATTGTGTAGATAAAATGTCGCAAAATAATAATAAAATTAATATAAATTAAAAAATCGAGTAGTATTGTATAAATTCATAATTTCGTTTATTTGGATGACCATATTTTTTCAGTACTAATAAACCGATTTTGATAAAATTACTAAGTAACCAATGTGAAAGTAATAATTACAAGTTAAAAAATTACATTCATTAATTCATTCCATTAATTTTGACGGAGTTTGACTGAAGTATCAAACAAAAAAGTTTTTTTTTTAATTCGGTTAAATACACGATTGCACATTCATTTTAGAATAGTACCTACTGCAAAAAATTTAAAGTTATTTTTATTGTGGTGTTTTATTTTGGCGCAAGAGGTCGAAAATAACATTTTTTAGATCACTGTAAAAATATCAGAACAAAAATTCGTCATACCATTTGCAATGTTATCCTAAAGATAATGCCCTATAAGTTTTTTCAAATCCTTAGGTAAACAGTATTTTTTTATCTTCAATAATGTTGAAAATGTGTGAAAGAGATAGCTGAGCTGTTATGGCCGGTGAGCGCGGCCTTAATGCAGTTCTTACGGTCGGGAGCAGCCTTCAAATCCTTAGGTAAACAGTATTTTTTTATCTTCAATAATGTTGAAAATGTGTGAAAGAGATAGCTGAGCTGTTATGGCCGGTGAGCGCGGCCTTAATGCAGTTCTTACGGTCGGGAGCAGAAATTTTTCAACAAACTGACGTAAACAAAGCTGTAGACTGCTTATACTATCTAATATATAAATGTTTTGATGAGAGTGTACCAAAGAAAACTAGGTATTCCAAGGCAACCAGGAGATATCCAACGTGGTATTCTAGTGAAATAATAAATAATATTAAATTAAAAGCTAAGTTACATAAAATATGGAAATCTACTAAAGATATACACGTTTACAGCTTTTTCAGTGCCATTAGATGCAATATAAAACAAGATATTTCAATAGCATACAATAATCACATACAAAACGTACAGGAAAATCTGACAGCAAATCCACGTGCTTTTTGGAATCACGTTGCGAATCTGAAAACTAAAGGGGGTTTCGATTCTGCCATCACCCACAAGGGCGTTAAGCATACCGGTCAAGCCGCAGCCGCAGCGTTCGCAGATTATTTTAAGAGTGTATTTCTTCCACATACACCAAACTTTAATTTGAAAGAAGCTGAAACTACAACCAACAATAATCTCATAAATATCCCAGACCTTTCTCAAAATGATATTAAATTTCACATAGATAAACTAAAACCAAAAAGCTCGCTAGGACCTGATAGTGTTCCACCATATGTTATTAAGGCTTTTAAAGAGCAACTAGCTGAACCTTTAACGTATATATTTAACCTGTCGCTAAAAACAGGAGAGTATCCGCGGCTTTGGAAAAAGTCGCGGGTAGTGCCTGTACCGAAATCCGGCGACAAAGCATTCGTGGAAAATTATCGGCCAATAGCTATTTTATCTGCATTTGCAAAACTATTTGAAAGTATACTACATAGTAACATTTACAAACAAGTAGAATCACAGCTCAGTGACGCTCAGCACGCGTTCAGAAAAGGTAGATCTGTAAACACCAACCTACTTACATTGGTAGACTTTGTCTCTAAGAACATGGATGAGAATAATCAAGTAGATGTCATATATCTAGACTTTCAAAAAGCTTTTGACCAAGTAGACAATAATATCCTGCTCCAAAAGCTAAGTACAGCTGGATTTGCTCCTCGGCTTCTTTCATTTTTTGCAAACTACCTGAAAGATCGTCAACAATTCGTGCGCCTTGGATGCCATGATTCACCACCATATTATACGCCGTCAGGTATCAGCCAAGGTTCATCCCTTGGGCCACTTCTTTTCACGTTTATGATTAACGACCTGCCGAAATCACTACTGCATGCCAAGTGCTTAATTTACGCCGATGATGTAAAACTCTATATGCCCATAAAATCTGTCCATGACTGTATAAATCTCCAAAAAGACTTGGACACTATACTAACATGGAGTGAACAAAATAAACTCAACATAAATGTCTCAAAGTGTTCCGTGATGAGCTTTACCAAGTCCACAAATACTATAATAGCGCAATACAGTATAAATGAACAACAAATCACGCGAAATCAGAGAGTTAAAGATCTGGGTGTCTTGTTTGATCCAAAACTTGCTTTTCACGACCATATGCGTGCACTTGCGGCAGATTGTTTTAAAAGGTTGGGATTTGTGACGCGCAACTGCAAAGACTTCACAAATGTTAAGGCCATGAAGTTGCTTTACACTGCCTTAATAAGGTCAAAAATTGAGGCGAGTGCATGCATATGGAACCCTCATGAGAAAAGTTACACTTTAATGCTGGAAAAAGTCCAAAAACGTTTCTTACGTTTTTTATATAAGAAAATGTATGGATATTATCCATTTTTATATCCCACAAAATTTTTGTTGGGTTCTCTTGGGTTCTACTCTCTTGAAACTCGCAGATTGCATAGTCAGTTATTAACGGTGTTGCAAATACTGCATGGGAGAGTATACTGCCCCGAATTGTTAGGTGAAGCTAGTCGTCTGAGTGTACCGGAGCAGCGAGTGCGTTTCCGTAGCGGGCGAGTCCCACTGTTTGCGCCGAGTCCGGCACGCACTGTGGCGCGCCAGCACTCTCCGGTGTTCCGTGCACAACGACACCTCAACCAGCTTCTCTCAGTATTTCCCGACACAGATATGTTTGCGGATAGATGGACGATACTGGTTAGGAAGTGCAACCAGTATTGTGAAAGTATTATATAATGTCGTTATTTTATATTTTTATTACCAAACATTGTTGTTGTTGTAATTAATGTTAATTTTTATCTTTTATTATTATTTATTTTTTAAGTTTTCTAGTGTTTTATTTTTGTAAATATTTTTTATTGTAGTTTTTAAATTTTGTCTAACTTTTTATGTTAATTTACTATTTATTTAGTTTTATAGTTGGTAGTTTAATTTGAATAATATTATGTAGTAAGTAAATAAGGTATTACGCCATGGTTTTTAACTGTTATGTAATATTTTATGTAAATAAATTGAATTTGAATTTGAATTTGAATTTGATTACATAGAAATATAAATATATTATTAATGTACCTGAATGCACTATTTTAATATACTAGTTGTTGTCCGCGACTTCGTACGCATAGACTTTCATTATAAATTGTTATCCCCTTTTACTCGGCCCTTTCGTATTTTTTTTGAGTTTATTTCTATACTAGCGTTCCGCCCCTGTCCCGTACGGGTATATTTATATTATAGCCTATTAAAATAGCCTATAATAATCAGTGATAATGTAGCATTCAAATGGTGAAAGAATTTTTAAAATCGGTCCAGTACTTTTTGAGCCAATTTGTTACAAACATACAAATCTTTCCTCTTTATAATATTGTATAGATGTATAGAACTGAACTCGATAAACTACTCGATAAAGAATCTAACTGTCAAAATTCAGCTTCGTCGGTCAAGGTTAGGGGAAGCAAAGTTTGTTCTGACACAGGGGGAAAATGTGTGATCTTTACTAATATTATAAAGAGGAAAGATTTGATTGTTTGTTTGTTTGTTTGCATTGAATAGGCTCCGAAACTACTGAACCGATTTGAAAAATTATTTCACTGTTGGGAAGCTACACTATCCCCAGGTGACATAGGCTATAATCTATACCTACCCGTGCGAAGCTGGGGCGGACCGCTAGTATTATATGAGTAGGGTGTCATGATTGGTGGGTGTCGACAATTGGATTTCAATTTATTTCAAAGCTATGAATTAAAGTTTTTTTTTGTAAATTTTTTTCGTGTAACTATAAAAATTATTTAGAATTAATAAATATATCCAAGAATATTTAGAAAAAGTAGGTAGTTAATGTTTTGCCATTGAATATTCATAAATGTCGTCATTTGCGACTTTTTAAATTAACCTTTTTATCTTCTTTCTCAGCATGTCGCCGTTTTAGACGTAAACGAGAATGCAGGTCTCGATCTGCAAGCTGAACTGAACTCTAACTACGGCAGCAATAAGGTCAAGTTTTACAAGTGCGACGTTACTGATGATGAAGTGCTGTTGGGTAGTTTCGATGCTGTGGTGAAGGAGCACGGGTATCTGGACGTAGTTATCAACAACGCTGGCATTATGACCGATGCACTCCATATTTATAGGAAGCAAATTCAGATTAATGTGGTGAGTAAACAGTATTTTTTTTTACATCGGGTTAGGCTAACCCCGATCTCCTCTGATGGAAAGCGACGAGTATAACGTAAATTGTATTTATTTTGTTCTTTTGGTAGTTTTTTTTGTATTACGTCACCAACTGCCTTTCTTGTTTTCTTACATTTTATTGAGTATCAAGGACCGTTTTCTATGGAACAGCTCATTTAAAAACCAGATATAGAACAGACACAAAATATTTTCATCGCATAAATGTTTGTCCTAGGTGGGAATCGAACCCACGCCCCCAAGCTTAGAAGGTAGGTTCACTACCAACTAGACCAACGGGCTATCTGCAAAAGCGATGGCGATTATAGACAACGAAGCGACATCAAACACTTCACTCCCTTATAATTCTTCACTTCACTTCACTAGATCCTAACCTATGTTTTTTCTCCATAATTTGGAATCAATTTCCAGACTGCCTTATTAACTGGCACAATAAAAGTGGTGGTGATTATGGGCAAGGAGGCGACATTCAACACTTCACTTTTTTACAATTCTTCACTTCACTAGGTCCTAGACTGTTCTTGTTCTAAAATTTGGTATCAATTTTCAGACTGCCTTAGTAACTGGCACAATAAAAGCGATGGAGATTATGGGCAAGGACAAAGGCGGGAAAGGAGGCGCAGTCATCAACATTTCCTCGGTCACAGGGCTGTGTCAGTCGCCCCTGTTTCCTATCTACTTTAGCACGAAGAGTGCCGTATTGCAGTTCAGCAACTGTATTGGTGTAAGTAATTTGGCATTTATCATTTAGGGAGGTAGAAGAGGTGTCAACAGCCCTTTTGTTTTAACTTTAAACTTTTATTATTATTCCTTAGTTAATCCGCCATTGCCTACATTACATATTCTGTGAAAAATTCAGTTGTCTATCTATAACGGTTCGAAAGATATAACCGTTAATAGGTAGGACAGACAGACAGATAGAAATCGTAGGCTTAGTAATAGGGTGCCGTTTTTACCCTTTGGGTACAAAACCCTAAAAATCATCATCAGCCAGAAGACGTCCACTGCTGAACATAGGCCTCCCCTTTTAACCTCCACACTGAGCGATAGCCTGCCTTTTTCATCCACTGGATGCCCGCGACTCTCACAATGTCGTCGGTCCATCTTGTGGGAGGCCTCCCTACGCTGCGTCTTCCGGTTCGTGGTCTCCACTCCAGACCGACAAACCAACCCAAAACGACCGAAAAACTGACAGACAAACCCTAAACATAATTATATACTTAATTATTATTTTAAATAAAAGTTGTTTTTTCTTAAATTAGTTAGGTTATGCCACCAATGATTTGGGCATGCATAAAGACAGTGCATTCCAGTCTTATCCTATGTAGAGACTAAATAGAATCAATTACTTTTAATATTTTTCTTCCGTTTCTTTTGTTTTATTAGACGGAAGAATACTACTCCTTAACAGGCGTCAGAGTTATAACACTGTGCTTCGGGGCCACAGACACTCCGTTACTGCATACTACGAATGTTGGCAACTTCAACGAAGTAATAGAAAAGTCATATCCTGAGAAAGTCAAGGCGTTTCCGGTGCAAAAGTAAGTACCATTTTTTATAGGCTTGCGTTTGACCACAATCACGCCTGGGCCCCGATTCTACTAAAGAAATTGTTTTTAAATTGTAATTGTTTCAATTTAATTTTTTAAATAATTGCGTCAAAACTGACTGTTTAAAAAAAATATACTAGAAAAATACAACCACCTATTATTATAACTTAGTTTAAAAAAACACTCTATTTTGAAGCAATTATTTCATAAAAATTAATTACTACGCATAAGCATTGCCATTCAACGTGGTAATGCCGCCAGCATGCTGGGTACGCTGCCAACTGGTAGTGGGCTTGAGCATTTGGATTGTCTTTAGACCTTCAACGGTCTATGGGCAGTCTAACTGTATTTGTAGTTTTAGTTTTAGCTTGTATTTTGTTTAGTTAATAAAGGCACTTGCCCAGGAAAATATTACAATTTAAAAACAATTTCTTTGGTAGAATCGGGGCCCTGATATTAGGCGATGATGCGGTCTACATTGGAGCACGCCTGCCTAGAAGAAACCAATTCACTCGTGATTTGAAGACACCCAGATTGTAACCATCGGGGAACACCCATTCAGGCAGCGCATTCCACAGACTAGCAGTTTGCACAATAAATGTGGAATCAAAGCGCTTCGTACAGGTTTTCGGAATATCAACCATAAAGCGGTGACGATTTTTTGTGCCCGCTCTGGCAGTCCGATAGGAAAATGGGCAGGAGGGAATTAGATCGTGCAGATCCGATGCATACTCTCCGAAATGTATCCAAGTATCTCTTGATTATCTAGAAGCAAGAGCACTTCTGAAAATAAAATTGGCGAAAGAGGAAGGAGGCTAATTAATGTCAATGATGATGGAGAGACCTTTTGGAGTGTTGGCCAGAATCCAGAAAGAAAGATGCTAAAGGAGTTGCGATTCTCTCTTAATTACCTATAGATACCGCTTTACAAGATCTTTGTTCCGACACAAAGTCCCCAAAGTTTGGAGACAAAGCTTTCCAATTGGCTATTTCAAGTTACGCGCCCAGCAATGCACCAATGAGAGTGAATTTTTATAAGTTGTTTTTATCATTCTTTATTCATGATTGGCTTGCATTTGTCCACTGAGTGCCTTATGTGGACTAGAATAAATCACGTATCTAGAAGAAACCTCTATCTATACTTTTGGTTTAAAGACGCCCATAATTGTCTGATGCTTGGCGCTAAGAACAGAATCTGTGGTTTCTCTGAAGATCTAGGGGTCCTGGACAGGGTCTGAAGGGGGTACCTCATTTAATAATCCAGCTACCAGACGCAACTGCAAACCTCGTGAAAATCTATCCCCCGTCAGCAATATGTTTCTGATAAGGATATCACACTACTATTATCAGCTTATGATTTTTATCTTTCATATCGAGATGATAGATGAGTGTGATTTTCAGAGGAAGGAGGCTTGACCTACAGTCGGCTAAATGCCAACGATGACGAAGAAAATGTCTGGAGCGTTGGCCCAAGCTAGGTTGACGGAATCCGGGTTGATAGAGAATGGGGTGGTCACGGTCAGACTATGCTAAAGAAGTTGCGTTTCTCTTATGATTTTTTATTATTAATCTCGAGATAATTTTGCGGTTGCTCATCTGC
The DNA here is from genome assembly GCA_932305915.1 of Agriopis marginaria. Taxonomy (NCBI): domain Eukaryota; kingdom Metazoa; phylum Arthropoda; class Insecta; order Lepidoptera; family Geometridae; genus Agriopis; species Agriopis marginaria. The sequence goes on from OW029919.1 coordinate 4,840,786, forward strand.
CTGCCTAAATTAGAACCAGGACGCGCGTGCGAGAGCAGAATGCAATGAATGAGACATGCATCCTTCTCTAAAGTCCATAAGTAATGCGTCTTGCACACGTTTTAACTTATCTGCTCTACTTATAACAGCGCGTGCAAAAACTGATAACCTACTTACTTACCCTTGCGCCGTGTCCTAGATACATACCTATAATAGATAGTACCTACAACTGGGGAGACATTACATGTCCGCATAGTAGAGTTCGGGAAAATTATGAAATCGCCCGCCATCCTGCATTTTGATATTCAATTCAATTCAATCAATTTATTTCAGAAAACATAATTCCATATGTCTGGTTGCCCCTTTTCAATATACCCACTTCAAAAAAGACCTGACCACCTCAATTCAAATGCATTATTTTGTGTGTCTGGCGAATGTACAGTTACGCGATACCTGCACTGATTGTGACCCGATTTTAATGTATTTTTTTACTGAATAGTTGCTAAACAGCCAGCTCCAAAAAAAAATGAATAAAACGGAGCGCGCTCTTTGCTGTTGGAAAAAACTTACATTCGTTCAACCGAGCTTTAGCTTTCATTCGTAAAATTTTGTCTAAATTTGTATTGAATCTGCAATTTTTTTTTTCAAATATTACCATCATCATGACATTGGTACATCCGATTACATTGAATCACATGTAAAATTTTACTAAAGTAGTAAATTGAAGACATTTGAGTTAATAGTTTTGTTGAGAAAATTTAATCATGCCAAGCCAACTCTGGTATGCATACTTTACGAAGCTTATAAAACGTCTTAGCATGTACTTGTATATATTTTCAGGGTAGAAAACGCAGCGCAAGGTGTGGTTGACGTATTCAAGCTGGCTGATAGTGGAAGCACCTGGATTTCCACCACCAACAGGCCTGTTAAAGACATCACAGCGACCGTCAAGAAGGCTTACGATCTCTTATCCTTCCACGTTTTTGAATGAACAGCAATTCAGTGCAAAACCTGTATTAAATCATAATTATTATACCTATGACTATAAATAGGATTCAAATTGTCTTCCTGTGAACATGTTGCATGGTAACTGCACCGAAATATTGGGAGCTCCACAACCTTATCACGGTAAATATCCCGTTAATAATCATATAACTGTAGTAAACAAACGTGATGAAATGAAAAGAAAATATTATATTTGGTAAAGTTATATGATTATTTACGGGATATTTACCGTGGTAAGGTTGTGGAATGAGCTCCCGATATTTCGACGCAGTTACATGCACCGTGTTCACGGGAAGACTGACTTCCCGTGAACGTGGTGCATGTAACTGCACCACGTAAATATCCCTAATAAATATAGTAGGGTAAATATCCCGTAAATAATCATATAACTTTAGTGAACAACCGTGATAGTTTAAAACATTATATTTGGTGTCTAAAAACGTTGTCGGTTTTTTTTACAAAAGTTTGTTCCTGAAATAAATACCTAATACTCCAGGATGAAGATGAGGAGCCTTGTTAATCTTAATACCAAAGCTAGGAATTGCCCTGTGTTATCAATACCCTTAGCCGGACTACATATAAGCCGGAATATAAGTAAATAAAATCATGATTCAATATTATAAGACAAAAACGAATTATACAATACTAAACAATGAAACTATTAAATGAGGAGAAAATTAAATTAAGAAAAAATAACACGCTTTTATTAGCTTCTCTTGAAACTACATGACCGACTAACTATGTAAACAAGTCTTGGAAGTCGATTTTAACCAATGACAATTTATCCACTTGACTGCTCATCCTTTACCCCGCGTGATGAAAAGAGTACACAATTTTCAGCATACTCTTTTCGAGCAATCCTAGGCGCGAATTGAATAAATGACTTGAGTCTCCAATCACAAGCCGCCATTCAATTGAGTTTCCAATCAAAAGTCACCATTCAAACCAGCGCCAGTTCTCGAGAATGTTCGTGCTCTGTTCTACTGAGACCGCTCTGTCATCGCGGACATGACTATAGTCACCAATAAGCCTGAATTCGTGGTGGGCGATCAGTCCCAGCGCCGGGTAGTGCTTGTCGACATCACCATCTCACATGATGAGAACTTCGTAATGGCCAAGAAGGACAAACTCAGCAAGTACCTTGACTTGACGATGTCTCCGCCATGAGGGATGTTGATTCAACTATCATTGTCCCGAAGATAGCATTATCGAGGCTCTCGCTTGACTGGGTCAACTGTCAGACACTGAATGCAGTAATTCTGGACACGGCACGCATTGTCAGGAGATTTTCTTGGGCCCTAACCTAACCCGCTGCCGGCGGGAAACAATTTTTATTTATTTTTACTGGCGACCCACCCGCGCGGCTTTGCACCTGTGTAGTTTATGTGCCAAGCCGAGGCGGGACGCTAGCTATAGGTATATAATATGTAAACGTGAAAAATTATCTAATTTATGGTGAAAACCGCATCAAAATCCGTTGCGTGGTTTAGGAGGAGTTAGCGGACATACAGACATACAGACAGACAGACGCGAAATTTATACTATGTAGAGAAGATAGAGAAGAGATATATATTATAAATAGGCTTGTGCTTGGCCGCCAACTCGCCTGATGTTAAGCGATGATGCGGTCTACGATGGAGCATGCTTGTCTAGAAGAAACCGATTCACTCTCGACTTGAAGGCGCCACTCAGATTGTAACTATCCACCACTCAGGTAGCGAATTCTACAGACTACAGTCTGTAGAATTCGCTACCTGAGTGGTGGATACAGTTCGCACAATAAATGTGGAATTGTTTTCATTTAATTTTTAAATATTAATTTACTTCTTTTGCCACTATAAATTTTATGTAGGTATTTCGTTTTAAAATGAATGTTACAAAACATTATGCAATATATTTAAATAAAATAAAATTACAATATGCAGTCGCTAGTTATCGCTGTGGGATTCCCCGTGTCGTGATAATAATAGTAACATATTTTTTGTCAGTTGCATAATGGTGAGTATCCACTTTATTCGCACTCCTTTTGCTTCACGCATCTGTATGTACAATACTTTTTAAGTATTTTAACAGTTTAATAGTTTATTTTCCTTTTTTTGACAATACCTTTAAAATCATTAACTGGGCAAGTGCCTTTATTAACTAAACAAAATACAAGCTAAAAATACAAATACAGTTAGACTGCCCATAAACCGTTGAAGGTCCAAAGACAATCCAAATGCTCAAGCCCACTACCAGTTGGCAGCGTACCCAGCATGCTGGCGGCATTACCACGTTGAATGGTAATGCTTATGCGTTAAGCCAGAAACACGCCAGCATTTTGGTCACGCGTCGCATTAACCAGGCGCTCTGAAAGATTTTTGAAAATGAGGTGAGCTCCCGGTCCCCAAGGACCCAATGTCTCGAACCCAAACGCCAAAATCATTAAAGTTATACGATAACTTGGGATGATAATAATATCGCCGAAATTTGGCCAAGTCCACCAAATTTCGTTCGAATTTTTCGTACATCCACCAATTTATGAACACAACTGCTTAAACTAATTGTCTTGAACTGCCACAGAGCTACTTTCATCTGAATTACGTATTTCTAAAGATTGATATACAAGGCCATATTACTCCATCAGCCGCTATTAGTTTCTTGGCTCAAAGTTTAAAAGCCACCTTCTTGGGTCTCTGTAGATGTTGAAATTTCATAGTTTTTCATTGTTAGTCTTCCCTACTCACTGTCACCGCCTGGGTGACGCATCTGGCGGAGTGCCGGCATCCTCGACAAAGTCTACTGTCACACCACACAGAAATGCCTACATTGTCTCTGGCAGTTATTTTTTATCTGCTCATAACAAAAGACATTTCAAACGGCGCAAATATGTTATTGCTAAGCGTTACATATATTTGAGCCGAAACGTTGAGGGTTGAAACCAGGAACTCACCTCATTTTCAAAAATCTTTCAGAGCGCCTGGTTAATATGACGCATGACCAAAATGCTGGCGTGTTTCTGTTTCAACGCATAATGCGATTCAACGTGGTAATGCCGCTAGCATGCTGGGTAAGCTGTCAACTGATAGTGGGCTTGAGCATTTGGATTGTCTTTAGACCTTTAACGGTCTATGGGCAATCTGTTTTTGTATAATACGCCAAGTAGTTTACGTGTTACTTAGCTTTTATTTAAGGCATTCGTGAGAGTCGCAGGCATCCAGTGGATGCAGATGGCAAACTGTCGATCAGTGCGTAGTTCTAAGGGGGAGGCCTATATTCAACAGTGGACGTCTTCTTGCTGATGATGATGACGAAAAAATACACATTTATTTACAAGGTAAGTAGGTAAGGTATATGAAGTAATTATGGAGGTACTCTATCCATGGTGGAAGTTCTCACTTTTTCGTTTATCTACATAAGTAGATAGATATTAAATAATTATCAAATTATTATGGGTACATAATAGCTGCATCCTTTGGTTGCACCCGCGTTTACTATATCTTGGAAATTGGATTATAAGTTCATGATTAGATGCCGTATTTTTTCTATAATGAAAAGAATCTAAGCCACTTGCCGAACTTCCAATACTATCTCTATGCAAAAATCGTTGATTCGGTTGATTTGTTAAATAATATGTTAGAAACTGTTTATTGTGTACACCAGAAATAAAAATTACAACACGATAGAAAACACTTACGAGCTAGTGCCACAAGTGGTGGCCTTATCGCTAAAAGCGATCTCTTCTACTGAGTAAGAAAATGGGCAAGTTGTTTTCTCATAAAAATTCAATGCCACGCAGTTCCATGCCACCCTGACATCGTCAACATTTCAGCCAACCATGTTCTTACTGCTGGGACTCAGGCCTTCTCTCAGAGAGGGAGAGAGAGAGAGAGAGAGACGGAATGGGCCTCAATTCACCATGCTGGCCCAGTGCATGTTGGTGAATGTCGTGTCTTTCAACTTTAGAGGTTCTTGGACATGCCGGTTTCCTCACAATGTTTTCCTTCACCGTTTTTGAGCGATTGCATCGAAGCTGCACATCATTTATTTAGGTATATAGGTACTAAATAAGTCAGGTGGTCTGTCCAGCGGAGTCTCTGGGCATCACAGAGACTACTGGACAGGCTACCTGCTGAGAATGGAAGAGGATCATAATGTAAAGAAGGCGTATCTTAGAGTTCCCAGTAGTTCCAATGGCCGCTGATCCGGGATATCGATGGAAAGATGCCGTAGAGTTGGATTTGCGCGAGTTCCAAGTCGCCGACTGGCGCAAGACCAGGTCTGGGAGAATTATCATTGAATATTAGAAAGACAAATAAACAATCAAAATTTTAGATTCATAATATTGGAGGTTCGAATCTATCTACTTAATACACTATGATTAGGAACTAATTTAAGATAACCTCAGATTATCAGTAAGTATAAAAGTATTGTGATTACTTATGATTATGTTTGTTTTGATTATAAATTTGTATTTAAAACATGGAGTTTAAATGGAAAGATAAAGTGGTTCTCATTACTGGTGCTGCTAGAGGCATTGGTGCAAAGGTGGCAAGATTACTGTTGCAAGAAGAAGATGTTAAGGTAGGCTGAATAATTATTAATAGAAAAGCAAAATGGGTTAATATAGAAAAATTACTTGGCGACTAAAAATTTGAGTATGTAGGTTATACTACTACTAACTTTTCGCAAAAATAAATTATTATTTTTGCGAAAAGTTAAATAAACAGTCTATACTATATTGATAAGTAAAAAAGATGAACACGAGGTACTAAAAAAATACAGTTGGATTGATAGCCTCCTTTTTATTGAAGTCGGTTAAAAATTACCAATGATATACATTAAAATCTAAGTAGGTAACCGACTGGAATTACTGAGTGGGCAACTGTAATAACAAATGAATGTTGAATATTAGGGCAGTTCCGAATTTTGTCAGTTAGGTTAATTAAATTAGGATAATAAAATAAAGAGGGTGTTTGTATGTTTCTTTATTACTTCGTGTAACAGGTACTCTCTTACTTAACTTGAAGATAGAAAAAAATACAAATACAAATTTTAATATCTTAAGTATTATGCTCTATGTATCTTTTACAGCAAATTTCCATACTAGATGTAGACGAAACGAACGCCACTGAACTACAAAATGAACTAAACGCTAAACATGGCAGTGAAAAGGTGAAATTCATCAAATGTGACGTCACCAACGAAGAACACCTCTTGAAAAGCTACGAAGGTGTCTTGGGGAACAAAACTAATGAATACGTTGTAATAAATGGTGCTGCTATATTAAATGACAGTTGGAGAACATTTAGGAAGCAAATTGATATCAATGTAGTAAGTCTTATAATATTATTGTACCACGTAAAACTATAAAACTTGGACAAACGAACTGATTTTAACGATGGTGGCATTTGCAATACAAACGTAGCAAGGGCCGTAATCTAACTGAGCCAAAGATATGTAGTTTTTCCCCATGTAATGTATAGTTCTTTTTACTATACATACGAGTTTTTTCCCCTCCAAATAATATGTAGCTTGATCTCATTTTTCTAAGAATAAATCTATTTCCGAAACGAAGGGTGAATACATTTTCAAAGATGGGCAACGAACCACCATAGATCTCCGGGTATTGTAAGTGACCCTAGGTGACGGTGATAACTACTTTCAGGAGGCCCTTCGCTTGTTTCTCTACAATTAAAAAAAAACTTCCATCTCAAATGTTATGTTTATTTCAGACTGCACTTATAACTGGTACTCTCAAAGCGCTTGATCTTATGCGTAAAGACCAGGGTGGACAAGGAGGAGCTATTATCAATATATTTTCAGTAGCAGCTCTACACGCGATGCCGTATACTCCAATATACAATGCGACGAAAAGCGCTGTCATGCAATTCAGTGTTGGAGTTGGAGTAAGTAGAATATAATTATACCTACTAGCGTGCCCACGCTTCACTCGCGTAGTTATCTAGATTTCATCTGCAATGATTGAGCTGCTAGAGGTTCTCATCGAATTTACGCGCTATGTGGCCAAAAAATTCAAAAACTCTCCGAAGGCACGTGTTGGAAGGCCTTGGCTTCTTATGGAGTCTGAGTTCTTTGCGAACCGATAGGTTGGCTTTATGCGCAGTCCATGGGATACGAAGCATTTTAAATTTTGGCGTGTAACAAAGTTATATTGTATTGATTGTATTGAATTACATTACTGGTTATTGTATTCTAGGCAGATGATTACTACCTCAATACTGGAGTTCGTGTACTGACAATATGTTTTGGAGCTACTGACACGGGACTCATAGCGTTAGAAAACATGGGATGTTTCGACAAAGAAGTGGAGAAAAAATTAAACATAGCTCTAAAGACATATCCAGGCCAAAGGTACGCCCAAAAACGGATTTATCTTTCATGTACTTAAAAAATAAAACAGGTTGGTATCCTATCGGTAAAAAGCTGGGTATCCTATCGAAGGTGCGACGGTACTTCACGTCGGAACAGTTGCTTTCACTCTACCAAGCACAAGTTCGGTCGCGCATGGAATACTGCTCTCACCTTTGGGATGGATCAGCTAAGTACCAGCTTGGGGCGTTGGAGTCTATTGAGAAACGTGCCAAGAGGCTCATCAGCAACGAACCCCTGGTTCAAACTAAGCTTCTTAGTCTTGAGCATCGGCGCAAGGTTGCTAGTCTATCGGTTTTTTATCGGATACATTTCCGAGAGTGTGCTACAGATCTGCATGATTTGATTCCTCCTTACCCATTTTTCTATCGGACTGCCAGAGTGGGTACGAAGAATCGACACCGCTTTATGGTTGATATTCCGAGAACCCATACGAAGCGCTTTGATTCCACATTTATTATGCAAACTGCTAGTCTGTGGAATTCGCTGCCTGAGTGGGTGTTCCCCGATAGTTACAATCTGGGTGTCTTCAAGTCGAGAGTGAATATGTTTCTTCTGGGCAAGCGTGCTCCATCGTAGGCCGCATAATCGCTTAACATCAGGCGAGTTGGCGACCAAGCGCAAGCCTATTTATAATAAAAAAAAAAAGGTTGAATTGAGATCCTTTATCCTATCTCCACATTTTTTTAAAGTTCTCCCGTTGTCTCCCAGCAGTAGATCGTGATACTATTTGTTAATATTATTCCCACTGACTAACCTACCACTTCAATGTAACTATTTTAGTAATATTATTCCCAACGACCTACCACTTCAATGTAACTATTTTCATATTGCCACACAATTTTTGCAATGTTGCAATGTGCAACATTAAATAACAAAATGGTTCCTGCGTGCAATATGCCAAGCCTAGTTGTTAGTGACAACAACAATGTAGATAGCAGTGATAAACGTAGTAGCTTTACCTAGTCTGTGAGTGATAATTATCAAGATAAGGACTAAAAGATTATTTACAACGTATACCATATCTAATATTATTTAATATCTTTATAGGTATTATGATCATTTTTTTACGTATTTTATGATAACAATGTACAACAACAACATAGCCTTAAATAACATTGAATATCAAATATTAATTAATTTGGTCGGTACTTACGTACATATTATATTAGGTTTCTTTTCACCCAGGTTATTGAACTCTGATAGCATATTTTATGCTAATTGTTTTTCAAATTGACATGATAAGATAAACATTTTATAATACAAGTTACACTAAAACCGATCGATCGTCTCGACCGATAAAACATAACACTTTTTTTTAAATTATTTGTATTTTATTTGTCTGATTTTATTATTGTAAATATGTACCTAATTATGGTATGGGTATTATAGTCTGAAATAATTGAATTTGAATTTGAATTTAAATAACCGTGAGTGTAACCGGTGTTATAATCCTACTAATATTATAAACGCGAAATTTTTTATGTATGGATGTTTGTTCCTCTTTTACGCTGCAACGGAACAACAGATCGACCTGATTTTTTGCATGGGTCTAGTTTAAGAACCAGAGAGTGACATATACTTTTCATCATCATCATCATTTTTCATCACTACGCGGGTGAAACCGCAGTGCGGTTTCACCAGCTAGTAATTTATAATTAATCTTCAAGCGAGTTTTGATGAAGTGACATGATAAGCGTTCGAAAAAGCGGGTGTGATAAACCGATTTTTAACCGACTTCCAAAAGTAGGAGGTTTATCAATTCGACTGTTTTTTTTGTATGTATGTTACGCGATTACTCCGCCAATTTAGAATTGTTTTTGATGCTTCTTTTTTTGGTTGGTAGGTCATATCTCATAGGTGGTCCCATACAAATTTTATCGACATTGATTTAGCGCTTTTTGAAAAATCTACAAAAACATGACAATAAGCATGAATTCAATGTACATTGAACAGTGCCACCGACTTGGCTGTTAAGGTGGGCAAAATTGGAACTACAGTTATTTCTTGGTGAATTTCATACTTTGTTCTCCACTAGCGACGCTGTCAATTGAACAGCAAACATAGAGGAACTGTTCCTAGAACAGAACTTCAAAAAAACAAAGAAGTGTCTCCATGGCGACCGGGCCCTGTTGTTTTTCGTAAATATTTTCATGACCGTGGATACAAAGTATTTCAGTCGTAATATCAAACAATATTTTGTACTTTTTAGTTTCAGTTTTGTAAATGTTGGTATAGTCATGAAGTCGGTTCTTTTTTCTTCTAAAAATTATATTAAAACACGATAATTTTTGTTTTTCGTTTTCAGCGTGGAATCAGCAGCTCGCGGTGTCATAGATATGTATGAAAAAGGCAAGAGCGCCAGTATTTGGCTTTCCAACAATAACAAGCCTGTGGAAGATATCACAGACGTCCACAAGCAAGCCTACGAGCTACTCGCGGCGACTGTATACACCTAAAACATTTTTTAAGAAAAAAATATTAATAAACAGTGAAATCAACATAACGGATTTTCGTACAGTATACTTTTCTACCATTGACTTAAACAGTAAGGGCATCATCAAAATTCTGAATTTGAATTTGATCTCCCATCCATTTTACCAAAGGCTGCTTTGTGAATATCAAGTTTCATTTGATACTAATGCAAAGCCTAGTTTTTTTTTGCCTAGATAAATACAAGTAGACAAATTATGTATTTGGAATGTACTCATAATTATAGCCCTTTCTTTTTGTTAATCATTTTCTATGGAATCATAATTATATTCTATGGCAGACTTTATTTATAAAAAGTTTGTAAACCTCATAAAAGAATAATAACCTCGACATAGTCTAATCTATACATACGCGATAAATATTAGGTATGTATGTGACGGAGCCCTCGAATGCGTGAGGGGGCTCCGGTCGATGGCCGATCTGCATCAGAATATCTTGGTTCTATGGCGTGAGTATAGTGGCCGAGGAGAATGAGACATCGCACGTACATTAAGAGGGCATACCATGGCCAAGAAATTTGATGAATAGGTATTTAGCAAATCTATTGCTGTCTCCTGCCTGACCTCAAGCCTCTCCCAGTCGAGCGCAATAGGGACAACTGCAGCTCGGATCGATTATACCTACGAAAAGTAGACAAAATCATCGTCTCGTTTTCCTCATTCAAAACTAAGCCGATTTCATTAAAAAAACAATTTTTGGGATATTTAAAAGCTCATATTTCTTATAGTAGTTAATTTATAAGAAAAAATAAATGATAGAAGCATGACAATGGGGGAGATAAATTGTATTTAAAAAAATTACAGTTCTAGCGGTAGTATCCAGGGAGGAAACACGAGAATACGTTTGTATGGACAAAACCCTGCCCGTGTGCCCAGTTAACACAGTTTTTATTTCGTCGCACTATGATTAATAGTTACAATATCAAATTACTTAAAAATTACTCGGGGACAAGGTGTTCCGCCTTGTAACGAACGCTACCACTCTCCAACCAACAATCCATATTCACAACCCCAAGCAAAGTGAGCTCCACCGAGCTTCCAACATTCCCAATTCAAAACACAAAGTAAAGTCAGCTCCACCGAGCCCACATCACCGACGCGTGTCCGGGCGCCCTCACTAGCGCCTCTGCCGGACGGTACCCAAACTTGCTAAACTCTGATTGGTTGTCAACGACACAACTTCACAACGTAAAGAATTTCAGCAGAGTAAGTTACTGCAGCGTTACACCAGTGATAGCGCCACCTCCATTACTAGTCCACCAAAACAAAGCTAAGTGACGCCTACCTACATAATCTAAGCCTTAAAAACTATCCAACGGTAGTTGCGCCCAAATGCTGAAACGTCAACGCGCCGACATAATTATGTATAAATGGGCCTTGCCATTTTGAATTTAAAATAATTATATTTTCTTGTTTTAACTTTTTTGCTATGTGTTTCATGGGGTTTTTTTTTTTCCTTTTATTTTAGTTCATTTGGTCGTTTGTACACTAAACCATTATTAGGGTTCCGTAGTACTAAATAGACTTATAAGTTCGTTGTGTCCATCCGTCTGTCTGTCTGTCCATCCACCCAATTTTTTTGAACCTTCTAACTTTTATATCTAGTTATTAAGAGAAGTGCATGAAACTTTACACAGTAAAATTATAGTTTTAGTATAGTACTAATTAAATAAAATTAAAATATTTTTTTTTTCCGCTGCTCAAACGAAGGGGTCGTTTGAGGTGTAGTTGAATAAGTCTTTTATAATGAAGGTAATGTTTGATATATCAGTTTTTTATCACGTGTATACTTTGCGAAATATGGCCCGCGAAAGTGGTAAAAAGGTGGTCCCCCCTGTTATTCTATACTATTACACATAGAAAGTTGATAAGTCATAATTATTATAATCATTATTTTATGAGTAATAGTGATAAAACTATATATATTTAAGACGTCTTAGCTAAAAGGCCATTCATTGGCTTTTTCGTTAAATGATTCAAACAAATAATGTTTTTCTAGTAGTTTTCTTTTTGACTAAACAATAAAATTTAGATATAAGCTATGTCAGGATGATACATTATTATCTCTATAATTTGGCTATGGATGTGACCACTATTATATGTCCTTGCTTATGGAACCCTACCATATGCGTGTCTAGACACGCTCTTGACCAAATTTTTTTATTATAAAAATCCTTTATTTTTAAAAAGTGTTATGTTTTTTATGTGTAGATAATTAAGTACGAATGCATTTAAGTAAATCTTAAGGTAAACATGTACCACTAAAAGGAATGAGTGCAAAATATTTGCTTATGATGGCGAGATATTTAAGGCACATTCTTCATGAGCAAAATACTATTAAAAAACTTAATGCCGATAATTAATTAATAACTATTAGGTATACAATTAGTAAAACGAAACCCGCATTCCGCAGGGAAACGCTGGATGCAGGCCGCTTCCAACCGGCCCTTTTGGAATCGATAGGGGATAGGCCTATGTCCAGCAGTGGACGTCCTACAGCTGAAATGATGATGATGATGATAATACAATTAGTTATTTAGAGATTACAGGTAAAATACCACCTCCCTGAAGATCTTGCATTTTATCAGGAATGTCTATATAATGGTATTAAATTAGTAACTACATTAAACAAGGCTACTTTTTCTTATTTTGTGGCTTTGTGGGTACCGACGAAAAAGGTTTAAATGAATTTCGGTGCAGTTTCAATGCTGACAGAGATACCTTCTCAAGATCACTTAGAACTTACTTATTTTCACTCAACTAATTCTCTCAAACAGCAAACACATACCAATCAAGCCTACTAGTCTATACTAATATTATAAAGAGGAAAGATTTGATTGTTTGTTTGTTTGTTTGCATTGAATAGGCTCCGAAAATACTGAACCGATTTGAAAAATTCTTTCACTGTTGGGAAGCTACACTATCCCCGGGTAACATAGGCTATATTATATTTAAAAAAAAATAGGGATCCTTACTAAAACTCCAATAATGTAACCCAAGATGTAAATAATAAGATTCAGTAGGAATATGGTTTAGTTTAAAATTGTGTAGTGTACTCTAAGTTTAGATTGTTTTGACCATATTTTGTTTTGTGTGCCAATAAACTAAATAAATAAATTGACAATTTTAACTTTTTGCGTGTTTGACAGTTCTAAGACAGGACAACGTCTGTCAGGTCAGCTAGTACATAAATAAAACAAACGAGTTCAAGGAAACCAAGCAGGTTTCATTTTGCCGACCCTGGTGTTAAGCCTAACCTTGGCTTCGCTTGCGTAAGCGCATACTGTGGTAGCGTAACATCTATCAGTATGCATTTTAGTTTAGTTACTCAACTCGCTCTTGACGCGTTAACATCCGAGCGACGGTGATCATTCAATTTCTATAAATAGCTGGAAAAAAAGTGCGTGAATAGTTTTCGGAAAACGCAATTAACGGGCGTAACATTAGGATAACAATTTCTTTTTTCGTATGTGGATTTGTAATACGAATTACTGTCAAGCTTTTATTTCCTTTATAAAGTACTAGCAACGCACCTCGGCTTCACAGGGGTATACCAATTTATTTATTTTACACCTTGGGTTTACATTATTGGATATTTAGTAAGGATCCTTATCTAAAAAAAAAATATATATAGCGTATGTCACCCAGGGATAGTGTAGCTTTCCAACAGTTAAATAATTTTTAAAATCGGTTCTGTAGTTTCGGAGCCTATTCAATGCAAACAAACAAACAAATATTTCCTCTTTATAATATTATAGTATAGTATAGACAACGCTTTATTGAGGACAAAAACACTGTTATCAGTTGCATTGCTGTTAGTTATCTCTATGTTTACTGAAGGACTCCAACGTTTACCAAACACGCGATTGCTCCTCATATCATGTAGATAGAATGGTTACTATTTCATTAAAGCGATACCACCTGCATATAAATATTCGGGACATTTTTGCACACACGGTAATCTGACCCCAAACTAAGCAAATCTTGTACTATGGCTGCCAGAGACTGATATACATACATAATTTTATTATCTTCTCTACATAGTATAAATAAAGTACATAGTATAAATTAAAGTCGCTTTTCGCGTCTGTCTGTATTGCCGCTAACTCCTCCTAAACCACGCAACGGATTTTGATGCTGTTTTCAGCATCAGTTAGATACATTTTCACGGAAGGTTTATATAATATATAACTAGGGACCCACTCCGGCTTTGCACGTAAATTACACCCGTGCGAAGCCGGGCGGGCAGTTCGCTAGTATGATATATTTTAAAATACATATTTAAATAGATATTCACTAACTATTCATCCCCTAGTCGTATGGTAACAAAAAATTGGTATCTATTCCATAAATTTACTAATTATCTATAAGTAGCATTTTCACGACTTCTTATGTCAAGGATAATCACTTTTTTCTATATTTAAGGTGGTACGTTTCACCTATGGCGGGGAATTCAAATTTCAAACAGTTTTATTGCCCTTGTAGCTAGGCTGGGTAATAATTGTAAACAATAATTATGTTTGCGCAAATTGATTACTATTTTTTACAAAATCATGTAAAGCTATTTATCTCTAATGCACAATATTACTTAAATTTGTCAATAAACAGTTTTTTGCTGTTTCAAACGATTTATTGACAAATGTAAGTAATATGGTCCGTTACTGTTAAATAGCTGTACCTATATGATAATTTACGGAACAACCAACAAATTGCGCAAACACTGTACCATTTTAAAATAATTACCCAAGCTATCTACAAGGAAAAAAATAACTGTTAGAACTTTTGAATTTCCCGCCATAGGTGATAAGGTGATACGTACCACCTTAACTTATTACCTACGCTATAATTATAGCAAAAGAAAAAGAAAGTTATCACCCATCCCCTTAAATATTGCGTATTTTCTATGCCATAAATGTTTAGGTTACGAACGGTATTGTATCTAAACGCCATTGTAGTGCTTATCGCAATGTTGGTAACACACCTGAATAAGAGAACCGTGCAAAATAGGTATTTTCAATTACTAGGACCCTTAAAAGATTTGTCTTAATTGCTTTATGGTTCAATTGAATTACAAACAATTATCATATTTGCCGACACTTTATTACTGATATCTCATTATTCATGCCATAATCTCGGCTCGGTAATAAACATTAAAAAATCTTTATTCTTAAAACTGAGTGTCTTTTGTTCCCCTTATATTCATAGACGTAAATAAAGGTATCTGCCAAAACACCACTTGAGCGTGAAGTGAGAATTCTAGTGACCTATAACAGTTTTACATATTTTACCGGCATTTACTCAGGTAAGGTAACGTCAGTTGCTCCGAATATAATTTCAACCACATTTGGCGGTCTTTTTTCAGGGTGAGTGCGCGCTTGCTTTATGTGAGTGATTCCCGAATAACAAAAAATTTATATTGTCATAATTTATACTTACTAAATATCTAAGCTAAAGTGAGCACCCAAGAAGTATACGTAATTTGCCCCACCCAGCAAGGATTAATATTTTATAATTAAATATATATGTATAACTATAATTATGTATTTTTAATTATACCGCGTTTTTTATTATCTACCAAAAATAAAGAAAGTAAATATCGCCTGGTCATATACTATTGTACTATATACTCAGAGTTTTTTAACTTTAAAATTTTAAATCGGTTTAAACTATTATGGTTCTTGTGGTTATTTTAGGTTTAGTAAAATTGAAAAAGTAGTTGAATTTTTTTTTTTAAACAAACAGGCATACGAGAGTGCTAGTTAATATAAAATTTTAATAGTAATTAATACACATAAGCAATAAAAAACTGACTATAAGGAAGTTCAATAAACAATATTCATTCCCTAATTTCCTAAGTGGAATATTTTCTTCAAATTTAAATAAGAACCTACTTTTTAGAGTCGGTTGGAAATAGGGCAGGCAACCCACTCTTAAAGCATATCCCTAAAAAGGGGAGGGATAGTTTTCAGACAGTCATCTATCGACACTATCGTTATGAAATGTATTGGCAAATATGTTTAAAATATTTACCTAAGTAGCAATAAAAATAATTAAATACTTTCACAGTGAAAAGTGCAGATATCTGTGACAAAAATAGTTATACTAAAAGTGTAATCAGTTGTAAAATGTACGAAATTAAAGATAAAATAGTCCTTGTAACCGGAGGAGCAGCAGGGATTGGAGCTGGTGTGGTCAGAGCATTCTTGGAAGGTGGAGCCAAAGTAAGTTTTATTTATTTTGTACTTACCAAATTTAATCATCATCATCAGCCAGAAGACGCCCACTGCTGAATATAGGCCTCCCCCTTTAACCTCCACACTGAACGACAGCCTGCCTTTTGCATCCACTGGATGCCAGTGACTCTCACAATGTCGTCGGCCCATCTAGTGGGAAGCCTACCCACGCTGCGTCTTCCGGTTCGTGGTCTCTACTCAAGAACCTTTCTTCCCCATCGGTTATCGGCTTCAGTACCATATGTCATCACTGGCAACACACACTGGTCAAAGACCCTTGTCTATAGGCACTGTGGTATCTTGGACGAGAAGATGTCATAACTTGTAAGCTACTACAGTAAAAAAAAAACAGTGCAAAAAAGACAACATCCCATCAACGCCCAGGCGTTCACCCATCCAAGTACCGGCCGCGCCCGACGTTGTTTCACTTCGGTGATCGTACGAGAACCGGTGGTGAACAGAAATTGAACACCGACTTGCACTGGGCCATTATTTATTATTTGTTGTTATACTTTAGAGTGTGTACTATAATAATGCAAAGTTTGACGCTTGTACGTATTACCGTTTTTACAAAATATATAATGAAATAGTTTTTGAAACTAAACTATAGAGCCACACAGATTCTCTGGTTGTTAATATCAGAGAACCACAGATGTATGTATTTTTGGGCAATGCATTATCAGTAACCTAAGCCGTGGTAGCCTATTTGGGAGACCCCTAGACTTGAAAGCGTGAGGTCGCGGCTTCAAACCCCGGGTCCGTATGAATGAACTCTTTGGAGTTTATGTACGGATTTTCATAGCACTGGCTTTTCGGTGAAGGAAAACATCGTGAGGAAACCTGCATACGTACGGAAAAGGAATTCAATCGCGTATGTGAATCCACCAATCCGCACTGAGCCAGCGTGGTGGATATGGCCCAATCACCATTTCGAGGGTATTAGGCGAAAAGTCCAGTAAGTGGACTGTTAAAAAGGCTGATTATGATGATTATCAGTAACAACGCGGTGCTTTTTCAATCCATCATCATCATCAACCAGAAGTTGTTCACTTCTGAACAAAGACCTCCTTAAAAACCATTTATTAATTACTCACAACGTATTCCAGCATGTAGCAGCTCTGGACGTCGACACCACAAATGGAACAATTTTGGAACAGGAACTGTCAGCCCAATTTGGTCCAAGCAAGATTAAGTTTTACAAATGCGACGTCACATCGAGCGACTTGGACAAGGCTTACGAAGACGTACTGAAAGAATTCGGCTATATTGATGTTGTAATCAACTGTGCCGGGATCATGAACGACGATAGAAAGGTTTACTTGAAGGAAATACAAGTTAATGTGGTAAATACCTTAATCTTCTTTTTACTGTTTAGGGTTCCGTACCCAAAGGGTAAAAATGGGGCCCTATAACTAAGCCTACGATGTCTGCCTGTCTGTCTGTCCGTCCGTCTATCCTACATAATATATATGGGAGGATATATATATATATATCCTGGAGGTTGGGGCGGCCCCTTGTATGGGACGCAACTTGTGTCGATACTTTGGCGCCGTCACATCTTCCTGAGACACAGGGTAGGGCTGGCGCGGCTGCCAATTCGGCAGAACAGCACAAGCGACGCAAATATGCTAACCTCGGCAGTGGTTATATATTTGAGGCGTTTGGGGTCGAGACATTGGGCCCTTGGGGACCGGGAGCTCACCTCATTTTCAAAAATCTTTCAGAGCGCCTGGTTAATGCGACGCGTGACCAAAATGCTGGCGTGTTTCTGGCTCAACGCATAAGCATTGCCATTCAACGTGGTAATGCCGCCAGCATGCTGGGTACGCTGCCAACTGGTAGTGGGCTTGAGCATTTGGATTGTCTTTAGACCTTCAACGGTCTATGGGCAGTCTAACTGTATTTGTAGTTTTAGTTTTAGCTTGTATTTTGTTTAGTTAATAAAGGCACTTGCCCAGAAAAAAAATATATATTAACGGCTATATCTTTCAAACCGTAATAGATAGACGGATGGACGGACATGTCGACCCCACATACCTATATAATTATATCCACGTAGACGCCACAAGTCGACATACCTTGCATGTCATATTTCCAATACAAATAAATGACAAATAGTCGTAATTGAGGTCGGCTAAAATCCACTTATCATTATATTTATAGGTAGGTACTAATATTATAAATGCAAAAGTGTGTTTGTTGGTTTGTTTGTACATCTTTTACGCAGCAACAGAACAACGGATCGACCTAATTTTTTACATGGGTATAGTTCAAGGGCGGAAAGTAACAGGCTACTTTTCATCATGATCCTCACCATCACCATTTTTCATCACTACGTGGGCGAAACCGCGGGGAGCAGCTAGTATACCATACAATTTTTTATACAATATGTTTGGTTGTTTTTCAATCGGTTAGTAAAAGAATCCCATCCGTGGTAGCCCATTTGGGAGACCGCTAGACTTGAAAGCGTGAGGTCGCGGGTTCAAACCCCGGACCCGTACCAATGCGCTCTTTGGAGCTTATGTACGGATTTTCATACCATTGGCTTTTCGGTGAAGGAAAACATCGTGATGAAACCTGCATACGTACGGAGAAGGAATTCAATGGCGTATGTGAATCCACCAACCCGCACTGGGCCAGTGTGGTGGATATGGCTCAATCACCCTTTCGGGGGTAGGCTAAAAGTCCAGCAGTGGACTGTTAAAAGGCTGATTATGATGACTAAAAGAATGTTACATTTCAGTCGGCTCTAATCACAAGCTCGTTCAAAGCATACGATTTAATGCGGAAAGACCACGGCGGTAGAGGAGGCACCATCGTCAACATATCCTCCATCGTGGGGCTCATGAACCCCTCACTGCTGCCGGTCTATGGAGCGACCAAGAGCGCAGTTTTGCAGTTCAGCACTTGTCTAGGTGTAAGTATTCTTACGTTTCATCATTATCATCATCATCATTTCAGCCGAAGGACGTCCACTGCTATGCACATAGGCCTCTCCCATCGATATCGTTCGGGGACGTTCAGGTGCCTAAAATATTCAAAGAGCAGATTATAGCAGCGTGTGTGTAGTCCATAATTATATTATTTTTTTGTAATAGGTTTTGTGTAAGCGGGATTTTTAAGTCTTATATTTACATTGATCCAGTGTGTATCTCAATCCTTTGACCCTAGATAGTTATTTGACCGCAATATACTATCTAAACATATCATCATCATCATTTCAGCCGAAGGACGTCCACTGCTGGACATAGGACTCTCCCATCGATCTCCGAAAGGGCCGGTTGGAAGCGGCCCTTTAGGTCGTCTGTCCATCATGTGGGTAGACGTCCTACGCTGCACTTACCGGTCCGTGGTCTCCATTTGAGAACCTTCCGGACCCATCGGCCATCTGCGTACCCTGCCCACTATCACTTCAACTTGCTAATCCGATGGGCTGTGTCGGTTATTCCTTACGTTTAATTCGTCGACACCGAAAAATATGTTTAGTTTTTTTTTTAATTGTTGAATTAAACAAGCTAGTTAGCCACATGAATGAAAAAAAGGGTTGATGCATAGAGATGCCCTCAGAGCAAAACAAAAAAATTGTATTTGCTCTGAGAGGGATGCCAAAAAAGGCGCCGACAATAAATTTAAGTAGAGCTCACGTTAACATCTGTTTCGATGGAATAAAAATAATAACTGATGGTAGACAATTCGGATTCATATTCACATGTCATGACAGTTTTTGAAAAAAATTACCTAATTTGTCAAAATTCTTCATTTACCTAAGTAACAAAGTTTAACCATCGTTATAAATAAACTGGGACTAGATTGGTGACACACAAAAAAAACAGTATTCAAATTGCGAAAGTTTAACAAGTAAATTACCTAATACTTACCCAGCAAATATGTATAATATATACAAATAAATATACTAATAATTTCATAAATATTATAGTTAATATTTACCAGAGTAAATAAGTTTCATACAAACTTCAATCTTGAAGTTCAAATTTAAGTGTATTTTGATAAGTATTTACGTATTTAAATATTTATACTTATAAGGAAAGAAAGCAATAAAGAAAGAAATAAATATACATAATTTTATTTTGTAACATCAGCAACATTAATCAACATAAACAAGACGAGCAATATTACATATCTATAGCTAAGATAATATTATAATGTCTAGCTTAGTTAGTGTCGTGTCACAGATATGGCATCAATTCAGCATAATGCTGTTTACCAAACAGCAATGATCTACCATTAAAGCCGTTTAGCGATGTCACGAAAGGCCTAAAAACAACGCAACATAGAAATTATACTTACTATTAATTTAAATATAAATCAACCGTTAGCATGTTCTAAAATTAGTATAAATACGGGGTTGTTTAAAAAAAAAGTTTTAGTAAAAACATTAAAAATGAGGAGTCAAAAGTAAAATGAGTATCTTCTTTCCATACCGCGTCAAGTGTTCTGAAATAGGATACAAATTAAAGAGCGAGAGACTGAGCGTGCTCTCAGCAGTTGATATCTAGCTAACGATGACCACGAATGTTTTAGATGGAGCCCCACTACTCACGTTCCGGCGTCCGCGTGGTAACTCTATGTTTCGGCTGCACAAACACCAGTCTCTTCAGCTCAACTAAGATGGCAGCTTTCGATAAAGAAACTGATGATTTGCTCTCTACCACGATTGGGGTGCTGCCGATGCAAGAGTGAGTACATAAGTCGTTAATTTCTCTAAACCAACCTGAACCAGATTGGTACAGGATCTAGGCATAGAGCATAATACGAGAGCTTATACCTACTAGGTTACGCGGAAAGGGTGTAATAAGCCGGAAGGGGTCCATAGTACCCATCATTATGAAATTTTTTAACTATGGGAGCAACTCTGAAATCTTGTAAAAAAATCAGCTATTCCATAGAAAAAAGGCTATTTACTTACAATGTATGAAACAGTTTATTTTACCATTCTACCTAAGTTTATGGGTTTTCGATCGATATCTCAATAACGACGAATGATATGTGAAAAATGTATAGGACCTTAATTGTAGATCGTACAAATAACAACAAAAATCAAATCTCAACGGAGAACCGATTTATTGTGAAAAAAAAACCGAATTGAACCCTTTTTTCAAGATGGGGGAAATGCACATAGGAAATCTTGGTCGACAATTTGAAGTTAAACTTTTCTAGACCCCCCGTCACTAACGTAATATTTAAAATTTGCCTTCTCGGTTCACGCCATGTATTTCTAACCCGTTTTTTCCGACGTAATGACTGGACTATTTTCCGAAGACGTACCTACCTACATTTAGCTACCTAGGTATGTACCCGTCTGTAACTATGCAAATACATAATAAGTGTACTAATTACTTTGACAAATACATATACTAGATCTAAGACTTATTATGTATTTGCATCATATTGTCATTGGTTTGCATAGTTACAGACAGGTACATTAACATAATGATAATATCTGTGGCATTTGCTAGTTCTTGAATAGTAGATCTGTGTTGAATAGTGTCAAATTTACAATTCAATTTTCTTTCACTGGCATATCGCAGACGTTATTGTCATTATTTAAAAGTTTGCGTTTCCGGGATTCAGTAACAATACAACTTTTTGTTAAACAAATTCTTAAAAATTAGGTACGTATACCTAATCTGCGTGAAACTAAAATGTCCACCAGGCAGGCCGGGTTGGGCCGCATCGCAAAGCAAAAATACGCCTGCTTGTGTTTTGTAAGAAATATTGTACACTAGCGATGGATCGGGGTGGTTGTATCTTGTATCTATACAAATTTGAAGATTCTAAAAGATAAGGACGGACTGACAGAATGAATTGATAAGGAAACTTAGGGGGGAACATAATATATACCTACTTAACTAAGGTCAAAAGTCTATTGCATAATCTGTGGAGAGGGTCAAGCGCAGATAACTAGTAGAATCGATCGATTTACGTGCACGCGTGCCCGTCACTAATTCGACTGGTTACGAATATTTGTGTTGTACCATGTTAGTAAGATAATAATTTTACGATTACAGGCCAGAGTCAGCTGTTCGAGGGCTTGTCGAAGCATACAAGACTGGAGAGAGCGCTAGCACCTGGCTCATCACCAGCGATAAACCTGCAAAGGATATCACCGCCAACGTCTTGAAGGCTTACGAGATTATGAGCCAAGGGGTTTTTCCCTCCAAAGAAGAATAATCTATAGCCTTTTTTAAATTTAACAAGCACTATGTTTGTGTGATAGATTAAGTACCTACAAGGTTACGTGAAATTTAGCACGAAAATTTGAAAAGAAAAAAAAAGGTTTTATCAAAAGGAGGTCATTGTAATCATCTTATTGGAAAACGTTTAATAAAGAACCGGTCCTGAAATTATGAAAAAAGTATTGACTTTTCCATGCCATTCGTTGTGTGTAAATGACATTTTTGGAAGAGTTCATATTCATTTTGCGATTTCCGGGTTTGTCCCATAGTAAGTTAATCCTAATAAAGAGTACAATTACCTCTTTTCAGCAAAGTATCACCATCTTGTGTAACCTATAACATGATTGGTATAAGGAATTATTTCATTGTAAAATTACGTCTATTCCCACTTTTGAATTATCGAGACTTTATTTCCCATTTTGTTCAGTTGACTGAACTAGTGAGACTATTTTCTGATTTGATCAGTCGACTGAACTTTAGTAAACGCATTACCATCTGAGTCATCAGATGCTTTATTATGGATGTCTTATCGTGATTCGGATTGTGATCGTGATCGCGTGCCATCTCACTTACGCACGTGGTGCGAGTAAGTAGATGCGAACGGGACGGCATGCAATCTCGATCACAATCAAACTTGTATAATAAGGCCGCGGGTCATAAATTATTGCTCATCTCATCTCGCTCGCACCCACATGTCATATATGTCTATCTCGCTCGCACTTACAGGTCTTATTGTTTGACGTTTATTGCTCGACGACTCAGTTGGTAACGCGGTGACTATAGTGATTTTATTATTTTATTAATCCAGTCGACTGGATTTATACTTTTATCTGATATATTCAGTCGACTGGACTAGTTGACTATTTCCCCATTTGTTCTCTCGACTGAACTAGTGAGACTATTTTACGATTTGTTCAGTCGACTGATGAACTAGAGACAATTTTTTTTATTTGTTTACTCGAATGGACTAATGAGACTTTTTTCCCATTTGTTCAGTCGACTGATTTCATAGCCTTGTTGGTACAGTTGGTAGTGAACCTGCCTTCTGCGCTTGAGGGCGTGGGTTCGATTCCCACCAAGAACAAACTTTCATGTCATGAACATTTGTGTTTGTTCTATATATCTATGTAAGTATGAAAGTATATATGTATGCATATCAGTCTCTGGCAGCCATAGTACAAGTTTTGATTATTTTGGGATCAGATGAGAGTGTCTGAAAAATCCCTAATATTTATTTTATTTAATACACATCGATTTTGGTTGGAGATAATGGGTAGTTATTGATATATTTGATATAGTCTCATATGATTTGTGTTAGAAGGCAACCTTTTTTAATTTTAACTAAGTGTTACTGGTGATAAAATAAAACACCTGATTCATGCAGTAAATAGTTTTTATTTTAAAAACTCCTTAATCATTATAACTTCTCATCTTGTATGAACGAAATATTGTAATTTCTGTTATTAATCCATCATTATTGTCTTCCAGGATAACACCTGATGTGGTTAATTACTTTAATCTTTACAATTTCCTTTATTTTTAAAATGCTTCCTTTTTCTTTTACTTATAACTTTTCCTGCTAGCGGTTTCTCTGAACTGTAGCCTATGTGTGAATCACATAGTTTGTTTTATCGTGTGTCGAAAATATTTATTTGCCCAAAGTTATATTCATACTCATTGGCCCATAGGTTATTTGGGATGGAGCTAGGTATTTTATTTTTCAAAGATACAGTCAGTGGTCATAAGTACCAGTCACCATCAGTTGGACTCGGGTATGTCCTAAAACTGCGACCAGAACCACAAGAGAATAGACAACTGCATCCTATTAGTACACGGTGAACGTACTGCGATCCCCAAGCCGCCTGCCAAGCGTCGGGAATAGGGCAACACTCCTCTATAAGAGGGAGGCTTTTGTTCAGCAGTGGACGTTTATTGGCTGATGATGGGTGGGAATGCTACCAGAATTTTGACCACCTTTTCTTCCACTATAGGGCTTTTAGATAAGTTTTTTTTTCAAAGTGGTTTTAGGTTTAATTTTCATTCTTTATTGTCAAAACCGCAGAACTACTAATATTAGCCATGTCACACTTTGGTATTTTTAAAACATAATTAGTAAATTAGCCTGATTCAATCAACTATAATCAGTAAGTTATTTTTTGGTAGGTATTGCGTTGTCCACAATACAATTTGATACGCGAGTTGAAAATTGCTCAAGAAATTGCCATTGACTGCGTTCAGATAAACCGGTGCATTGATTATGATGCTAGGTATTAGAGGAAATGAAAACCAGACCTCGTACATTATTGGAAGACGATATAAACGCACTACTTCATTTCGACTAGTAATTCTCGTATTCATCTATATTTATACAATACAAACTTATTATACAGGATGTTAGGTTAAGAAGTCTTCCAAGTTAAACAAAATTTTTATGTATGATAAATTGGTTCTCGACAGGAAAACTTTCCGTTTAAAACTGCCCGGAAGTGTCTTAAGCTTTGTTTCACTGCAGGAGTCTTTAGATCAGGGGTCGGCAACGCTGTGATCGCGGGCGCACATGCGCCCGCGGTGGCCGTTTGATGCGCCCTCCAAGAAATCACGTCATTTCTTTGAATAAGCAATCTTTTGGCTTTCTGTACAAGTCGGCAAGCCTTTCGTGACGGCACCCCGTAATAAAGCGTAAAAACTACCTAAACCTCCCTCTGCCGCGCAAGAGGAGTCAGCGCGCTGCGATACTCTGAGTTAAGTAGCCGCATTATTGTGTCGTTACTTTAGTTACATAATTTGTAGACCAATTGTTAAATTGTGTTTTTAACATGAATAAAAGACCAAGAACTTACTATTTTAATACAGAGCGGGAAGAACAGCTTTTTCAGTTTTTACATCTTGTTTTGTCTTTGTGTAACATAATTATTATTTTCGTTAACCATAAATGCGCCCTTCAGGAGAAAATTATTTTAGAATGAGCCCTTAAGCTAGATAAGGTTGCCGACCCCTGCTTTAGATATTTGTAATACAGATTATCATAAAAAAGGTATAAATAATACTATACATTTATACCAGTATTGTAATTAGCTGATTGCATAGCAATTAAAACAATTATCAATTTCATATATCGAACTTTATAATATTTAACTTCTCAAATGATTTATTAAGCATTGAATTATTATTTGACTTTATGGTCGATGTTTACTTCAAAACCCAAACATCATGTATATATCTAATTCACGTATCATAATCACTTAAATTAGTTTAAATGATAAAGAACACTTTGAGATTTATAAATAGTTTTTTTCACTGTCCTTATCTAATTTAAAATCGAGGACTAGGTTTTTCAATATTCCAAGGATCATCAACATTTAACTGATTAATTATAACATAATATTTAATAATATTATGTTGTCTTAATTTTGATCTTCGTCCCTAAAGCTAATCATTTTTGTTTGTGCTTATGCCCTGTTAGGGATGGGAAAAACTGACCAAAGTTTTTAACGGACGAAGTGAATGTCATTGTATACAATTTGTAAGCCAAAATGCCGTATTTTTGTAATGTTGGTATTTATATAGGTACTTACGCAATATTTTTAGTTTGCAATATTCTTAAGAGTCCTTGATAAGAGCAAAACTGTTTTATTTATTTCGCTAATAGATAACGCGATACAATAAACTTTCATAATTTCCTTGGGAAACAAATGCATATCACTTCAATAGATCTAAGATATGAATAGTTTTTCTATTACCTATTTACATTAAATTGTTAGGATCGTTTGACAAAAAGGCTAAGTAAGTTATTATATTTATTATAAACAAATAACTTTCTTAGACATCGAAAAAGGTAAATTATATTAAGAAAAGGGTATACAAATATCCAACGGATAATTTTATTCGTAATAACTTTAAGGATTTTTTTTCAGTTCCTTATAATTTTCATAAACTGGCAGTATTTTTATCACGTATACAATTTACTTTAACGACAAATAAATTTAGTAGTAATGATAACATTCCAGATTTTGAATTAATAGAAGTAATAAATTTACAGAAATATGTTGAGAAATTCTGTACAATTCAACGTAATTCAAACAAATATTTAACAGTCATTTTTGTGGTATTTCTGTTTTATATACTAAAATATCGCCTATAATACGAACCTTGAGAAAGAATCTACAATTAACTTTAATTTACCTATTTACAAAAAAACTTAATATTTAACTATCATTTTATACTAACAAACTAAAATCATTAGAAGTCAAATTGCCTACACTCTGGAGTCGACCGGTATACATGCATTCCTCTAACTAGTTTAATTTTATAATAATGCTTAATTTTGTGCGTATAAAATGTTCAAGCATTTATTTAAATTAAGAGATTGAACACTAAGCAATTTTCATATTTAAAAAAACATTTAATAAATTAGGTATTAATCAATTGGGCTTAACTAAAGATTGATGACACGTAAAAGAAAAAACAATGGTTTAAATAGATGACAATGGGAGATTTTATGACTCAAAAAAAGTGGCAAAACAAAACTCAACAGAGGGGGATTCTCTCTATGACCCATCGATAGTGACGAAATCTAAGCTCATTACCCTTTGAGCTTTTAATTTAACCTATATTTTTGACGCGAGTGACGCTTTCAAAAACTTTTTGCTACATCAGACACCAAAGAACTTGGAGACCTCGGTAAAGCCCAAGTTCTTTGCTATACACCATGGTCTAATGCAAGGACTTTATAAAACTATATGTCCAATGTCACAGTCAAAATAGAGATCCAAACTAAAATTGGAAGCTCTTTTTTATGTCCCCTACAGACCACGAGCCGTAATCCTTGCTCATTATTAAAATAACAAAACTAACAACAAAACGTATAAACATAGGTAATAAGTACGTAGTCACAGAACACTAGACTAGGTCTGCGAATGTAGGTAACTATATGCGCATTTGTACCGATAGTAGGTACTCTGTGACAGTCAAACAGGATGGTGACTGTGACTGACTTAACTTGATAGCAGTTGGCTACTCAATATCACCTAACGCCATCAATTGAGCCATTTTGTAACCTTTTTAATTTTCTATGTTGGAAACCCCATCTGCTGCCGGTTTTTTGTTCTACGTGTGGTAAAGTTGTCAGCAGAAGGCGTTTTTTTTTCTTGCCTCGAGATAATTTTGGCGTCGCACGTGTCTAGGCTTTTATGTACCATATCTAAGGCATTTTCCGATGTCAAGTTTAGTGTTGACAGGTTTTAAAGTTTTTTTAATATCGTCAAACAAATCATAGTCAGAATCAAGAAAAGTAAGTGACGTTCACGTCCAAGTCATGACCTAGTAAAGTGGTGGAGATATTACTAGAGGCCTTTACTGAGTTTTGGAAACAACACGAAAATAAGAACAAACATTCACCTCTTAACATTACTTTCTTACACTGAAGTGTTCATGAACACTTAATAAACAATAATCCACTATAAAATACTCAGGTCTAGGAAAATATTACAATGAGCCGACATGTTATTTTGACGTTGGCGCCAATTTTTTTAGATATTGTGATTAGAGAAGGTACTAAAAAGGTACGTCGAAATATCAGATAGTAATTGTGTGTATATGTCATAATTATCGCAAAATTATAGCAATATTTTTAAAATACTGTATAAATTATGTATCTATATTTCTTCTGCTTTTTTATTTTCTTTCAACAATGTAACAATACCGTAAAATGTTTCACAAAGCGACAACACGATCAGATTTTCGACCACCGATCGACTGCACTTGGTCCGAAATATAATTTGCGCTAAACTACTTCATCAATCAATTATTATTTACAATTTTAGACAATCATTGCTTTATTTTTAGGAAACATTTCTTACGTAGTATTAATATCTACAAAGTGTAATAGTTTTATTTCAACCTTTGACAAATGTACATCCTTATCTAAGATTTCAACTTAACCAAAAAAAAAAAGGTTGGCCGGTAGACAGTTTTTATTAATGGCGATAGCCATGATACCTACTACCCAAAGGGACGGAAAGCTTCAAACAGAAAAAACGAGCACAGCGAGAGGTACCACGTTTAGCCATTTGTCCCTTTCACACTACATGTCTTATATACAATGACATTCATGAACACATATTAGTGTGGTGTTGCCACTTTTGGAAAAATATTGTAACCGTAAATTTGGTATTAATTTGGGTAGTCCGTACATGATTTTATCAGCATCATTTTTAATTATTTTTATTTGTGAAACATAATATCTAAAAGAAAACTCTCATGGTTCGTGGTGCATCCGTTTATTATTGTAGTGATATAAATAAGGAACAAATTAGTATGTACGTATGTCTAGTACTGCTTCCACCTATTCGACGGAGCAGCCAAGTACCAACTGGAAGCTTTAGATTCCGTAGACCGGCGTGCTATGAGGCTGATTGGTGACAGCAAGCTAGTCGCCAATAAATTACAAAGCCTTGAGCACTGCCGTAAAGTAGCTTGTCTGTCTATTTTCTACCGGATATATTTTGGTGAGTGTGAGCAAAAGCTTCATGACCTTATTCCACCCTCCCCCTTTTACTACAGGACAAGTAGAAGGACAGCACACTATCACCCCTTCCTCGTGGAAATTCCAAAAATTCGTACACAACGATTTGAGTTGTCTTTTATGATACGTATTGTCCAAGAATGGAACTCCCTGCTGTCCTCCTTGTTTCCTGAGAACTACAATGTAGGCATCTTCAAGGCTAGAATGAATAGATTTCTTCTAGATCAACGTGTTCCATCCTCGGCCACACCGTTGCTTACCATCAGGCAAGTTAGTGGCCAAACGTAGATCTATTCTGTATAAAAATATAAAAAAGTATGAAAAGTAATGAGGAATTAGTATCAGTGATTATGTCAACACTAGAAAGGGACAAATGGCTAAACGTGGTACCTCTCGCTCTGCTCGTTTTTTCTGTTTGAAGCGTTCCGTCCCTTTGGGTAGTAGGTATCATGGCGATAGCATAGCTTTTACCTTTTTTATTCTTTCCTCTCAATAGGATTTTGGCGTTGCATGTTTTGTGCATTTGCACAAGTGTCAAGTATTGAATTATTTTGAAGTTTTATTAGATATCGTTAAACAAATCATAGTCAGAGTCAAGCAAAGTAGGTCACGGTCAAGTCAAAATCATGCCCCATTAAAATGGTGCAGTCTTTAGACTTCTATGGAGTTTTGGAAACATCACGAAAAGACATGCTTTTACCCCGTTATTATATTCCTTTCTCACAGTCGAGCACTCAATAAATAATACTCCACCATTAATACACTTAACTTTTCCAAATACTTAAGTTTAAGAAAAAAATGAGACAGTGAGGCGACCTGTCTTTTTACGTTGTCGCCAAAACTCCACCTAACCCTTTTAATAGTTTTTTTTATTAATTTGGAAAATGTCTAAGACAAATAAATATCAATAAATATGTATTACCTTAATCAAAGGCAGAAGCAATGCTCGCGCCTCTGTGACAGTTGCCAACCTCATTGGAACACTTAGACTCTGTGCTTAGACTAGATTGACCAATTAAAGTCAGTCACAACTTTATTTTAAACATAACACGTTATCCTTGTCACAACATTCCGATTCTTACCTCAGGTTAGACAAACAAGGGAGATATAGTATGGTCTCGTTACGAGTGCGACTGCATCTGGCACAAATCAGGCTTGATGCGAGCATTGATATATATTATGTAATTAAATTAAATACATGCGAGTTTCTGTCTTCAGTCAACCCAAGGACTAAGTAGTCTATAAATCCTTGGTCAAACCAAGGACGATAGTGAATCCTCGGTCGAACTCACCCTGGGCTTCTCTGCCTTTTTTGCAAAGTTTAGAAAAGTATGCCGTATGTTTTATTTATATTGCATGGGAAATACTCAACGTACCCCGTACGTATACCGTACGCCCGTATGCCGTACGTACTTACAACTTACAGTACGTACGTTTGCGTTTGTGATAGTGAAAATAGTGCAAGAAACATTGGAGACATTTGAACACGACCGGAATTGTACTAAGGCACATCTCCCTTGTTTATCCAGTAACCAATATGGGTCAGACATTGTACAGTGACTCATTAACAATTGACCATGCAATCGGCCACTTGACGTAACGTCTCTACAGTGGCGGGACCACAGACATAAAACCTTCTAGCTAAGGACTCCGTACTGGAAACCAGTCACACAGTGGTGACGCGGTCGATTTCCACGTATCGCACGGAGTCCTCGCTTGGTCAGCAAATCACTTCTTTTTCGTCGAATATGGCGGTGTCCGAGGACATGCTCTTGAGCCGCTGCTGCAGAGCTGAGCGACGTCGGCGACAAGAACGTGCTATTGTTATCTGCAAAGAAAAAAATAATGTTATGCCATTGATTTACAAGCACATTGATGTTGGATTTATGGAATAATTACGAAAAATTTATCTTGAGTTCTTGAATACGTTTTAGAAATATCGAAAAACATTTAAATTTATATTTTCTATAGGTATATAGAATCCATATCTGATAATCAGTAAGCATCGTCTTAAAAGCAGCTGCAATACTTAAAAAAATAAAAAAAAACTGTTTCACGACATCAAGTATCAATCTTCTCATTTTGCTTATTCCATGTTGGCATTATGAAACGGACAGATTAAAATACCCAAAAAAATGCTGTTATATTATATTGTATGCTTTGCTATTGCACTATGATTATCCGCCTATCATGACTGTTGCTATTGTTGCGACACAGGCTTTCTCTCAAAGAGAGAGGATGGGATCTAATTCACCATACTGGCGCAGAGCATGTAGGTAAATGTCTTTTTTTAAATCTAAAATAATAAACAAGCGACGGGCCACCTGATGGTAAGCAGTCACTTTTGCCTGTGGACACCTACAATACCCGGGGCATTGGCGGTGCGTTGCCTACCTTTGAAGACTCTATTCACTCTTCGCTTGAAGCAATTGAGGTCATATTTTGGAAGAAAAACAGAAGGTGGTAAGCCATTACAGGTGCGCGGCAGAAACAATCGATGAAATTGAACAGTGCAAAAGACTCCCACGCATCTATAATATGTGGATATCGACAGAAAAACCGTGATGGAGGGATGAGGTCAAAGAGTTCATCAGAGCATTCCCCATTATAATACCTGTAGAACAAGCTGAGCGAACCATCGTGACATATTTATTTATATATTATCATCAACTATCAAGACATAATTATTATGACTTTGAACTTTCAGGTTTTTGGAAATACCGATTATCTACGATATTTTCCGTTTGTAGCGATACCACCATCATACCTTTATTTTATACCAGTATACTTTGCACCAAAGCTTTGATAAATTAAACGATTTTCACAAACATAATAATTGCACAGTAAAACTACACGCAAAAATCATCGTAGAGCCTGGGCAGGTGCCCGTAGTAACAACACAGTGCTGGTAATTTATAACAAACTAGCAGGCCGCCCTAGCTTCGCACGGGTATAAATTATAGCCTATGTCACTCGGGGATAGTGTAGCTTCCCGTCAGTGAAAGAATTTTTCAAATCGGTTCAGTAGTTTCGGAGCCTATTCAATGCAAACAAACAAACAATCAAATCTTTCCTCTTTATAATATTAGTATAGACAAAGCTCACTAACGTAACATGTGCTTACCAAAGCAACAGCAGCTAGAATACTCAGCGCAATGAGCACCGCAGCATACTGCGCTGGCACCCGTAGCAGCGCAGAGCACTGCGCTAGCCGCTCATCTTCCCCATGGGGACACTGCGCCACTCCGTCACACCACAGCGCTGGTGAGATGCAAGCGTCGAGCGATGTGCAGCGATACTCGCACTCTCCTGATAGCGCGTACACTCCGCCGCGGACGTTCGGGTGCCTAAAATATTCAAAGAGCAGATTATAGCAGCGCGTGAGACCATAATTATATAAGTTTTTTATAATAGATTTTGTGTGAGCGGGGTTTATTTTAAGGTTTATTTACATTGATCCAGTACGTATCTCAATCCAGCTCTGAAATCCTTTGACCATACAATACAATACAATGACTCTTTATTAAAATACCACAAAACAAGAATAACATATCTAAAGATATCATCATCATAATTTCAGTCACTGCCAGTCTTACAGCGAGCAGTTAAGATCAAATGGAAATCTCCTTCTCCCAGAGAAAACTCTCTGTGCCATCGATATAACCACAAACACTGAACAGAGTAACAGCCTAAGATGACGATTTATTTTTGTATCCACATCAGGACGCCATTTTCACGTGATCTCACTCACAGGAAAAGACAAAACTGCAAAATCTTTATCTTTTAGTATGTTCACTCACCTTCTAGATAGTTCCAGCCACGTGATATAATAACTCCCACTCTCAGAAGCTATAAGCTCCATAGCCATAGACCGCGGCCAGTCCAGATCGAACCGATCTGAAGATGGAGCTGGGGCTAGTACGTGTCGGGCTAAAGGGTCCACTTCTTTGGTCCAGCCATCGGAAAATATCTCTACTATTTCTTCGTCCTGAAACCAGATTGACATTCAGGTGGTTAACAATATTTGTCGTTTGGCCACAAAAAAGTAGAAAATAAATTAAAATTTACTTGTATATGACACTCAGGATAATGTTAAAACTACCACACCATAACATTCGATGCCTAGAAGTTAAGATGGAATAAAAAAATCTCAAAATAAATGCAATTTTTAACTCATAATTTTTCATCATTATCAGAATATCATGTTCCCACTTCAGGGATACAGGTCCTCTCTCAGAAAGAGAGAGAAATAGAGAGATATAGAGAGAGAATAGGCCTTAATGCACCATGGCCCAGTGCATGTTAGTGAATGTCTTCAAACTTTTGAGTTTCTTGGACATACCGGTTTCCTCACGATGTTTTTTTCACCGTTGTTGACCGATGGCATCAAAACTGCACATAATTTATTTAAGTACTAAATAAGTCATTGGTGCAGAGCCGAGGATAGACCCGGGTGCCGTCAGATTGCAGAGTTGTTCGCACACATGATCAAAGAAAACAAGGTCTTCTACTCTGGCAGTTGTCCCAGAATTACGCCACTGTCCAGTTGCCACTTTATCCAATCAGCTGTTATGTGGTGCATCGTCATCTCTCTCGAACCTGTTGTATATTGACATCATGACATCATTGCGGGACGCCCACGTGGTAATTTTTTCTCGGATTGCTATACCTGGCCGAGTATATTATTATACCATGTTCGCACATACTATTGTCTGACCACCATCGCTCATTATCAATAAATGAAACAAAAAAGAATAAGTGTATGAAACTTCTGAGGCAAGCCTAACGACAGCTATTAACAATCCAAAATCTAACAAGCCGTTTAGGCAACATGAGATCAATTGTTTTTTTTTTTTTAGGAAAACGGATTACGGTATCAGTGGACATAATTCTTAGGTATCCGTGGCTAAATCAGTCTGATCACGGGATCCGCGTAGACAAATTCTACATTAAATTAGACAAAACTTATATCCAAGAACATACTCGTACACCCAAAAAGTTACCCACCTTCTGGGGTGGTCGAATATAAAGTCTCTTACCTCATCAGGAGGACTTGGGCATATAAATATCGGACTCAGTCCACCAGCAAACACTGCTATTCTGTTCGGAGTTCTGCACAAATGCCTCAGGTCTGGAGCAACAGTAATATTGTTTAGAAGAGTGAAGTTGTCCAGTTCAGGCTCCTTTATGATGTTGCCTTTAATCTGAAGGTAGAGATATCGGCCTGGTGATGGGTCGATAAGCCACGGACGCCGGTCGCAACGATCCTGAAAATGAAACAAAGTTATTTTAAAGCGGCTACTTGAAACCAAATGAGAGATCTGAAATATAGGAATTAAAGGAGACATTCGCTTTTGTCCAGAAAATACGATGGGCTGGTCGCCTTACAGGGTTAATTTTCTTAGTTTCAAGTAGTTTTAGTATGTTGTTCTTATTTTCATAGACATACGAAATAGCAAAGTAGTAGGTACGTATTCGCAAGTAAATTTTTTATCGAAATATATTTACGACTTAATTAGTACTTTCTATTTTGCTAACATAATTGTATACGGGATGTAAAGGGAATACTCTCGAAGCCAAAAGAAGGTAATTGTACTCATCATTATGAACAACTTTTACTATGGGACCAGCCCTGAAATCGCGAAAAAAATATCAGCTGTTCTATAGAAAACGGTCATTGATACTCGACAAAATGTATGGAACAGCTGATTTTTATTTCGTGATTTCAGGGTTGGTCCCTAAAAGTGGTTCATAATGATGACTACAATTACTTTCTTTTGGCATCGAGAGTGTTCCCTTTACACTCTGTAGATATAAATTTTAAAAATCGATCTTAGCTCACGAAATGTAATTTTAATAAGATATATTGTTACTTAGTCTCCTAATGCTGAGTTCTACATAACTGTAAATATGACAATAACGACTTTCCAAAAATCAAATCACTTATAGTTATGTCACAAAAATAAGTTTAGCCCTTGGTAAAGGGTAAAAATAGAATTGCGCATGTGGATGGAAATAAGTTGCTACTGTTGGTTGGAAATTGCCTACAATTAAGAAGTAAGTAAAAGAAAATCTTACTGAATCAGCCATAACAGAACTGGAACTTAGTCTCAGCTCCCCACTGGCCCCCATAACTCGATGAGACTCCTTGCAGTTATCTTCTAGCCTCACGAACTCAACCGAAGCCTCAAAGCCAAAAGAACGGAAGTCATCTGATGCAGACATATTGACGACGTCGAATTTCAGCTCTGCAACTGTTGATGAAGAGGTGAACTCGTAGTCTCCGATATCACTGGAATAAAAATTATAATTTTGGTGTTTTACCAAAAAAAATTTTTTGTTTTAAATAAATAATATGCTTGCGTTTGACCACCATCACGCCTGATGTTAAGCGATGATGCGGTCTACGTTGGATCACGCTTGCCTAGAAGGAACCGATTCACTCGTGATTTGAAGACGCCCAGATTGTAACTATCGGGGAACACCCATACAGGCAGCGAATTCCACAGACTAGCAGTTCGCATAATAAATGTGGAATCAAAGCGCTTCATACGGGTTTTCGGAATATCAACCATAAAGCGGTGAAAATTTTTCGTGCCCGCTCTGGCAGTCCGATATAAAAATGGGTAGGAGGGAATTAGATCGTGCAGATCCGATGCACACTCTCCGAAATGTATCCGATAAAAAACCGATAGACTAGCAACTTTACGTCGATGCTCAAGACTAAGAAGCTTAGCCCGAACTAAGGATTCATTGCCGATGAGCTTCTAATCTAATAAGAAAAAGAAAGGGGTAACTGAGCGTAGAGCTATTTCAATGATTTTTTTCAATGCTGTGAGTTGTGACCAACGTTATCAGTCACAAAAACTTACTATCACTAGTATAGACCTATTAATGGCTGTAATTTAAAATAATTATATAAAACTATGGAAATATTTTTGTGCTGTTGGTCTTAAATAAACATAAAATAAAATAAAAAGCTCGTTCTATGATCGTCAGATGTCTAGTGGTAGTATATTCCGGCAGCGTCACTTGTGAGCCAGTTCATATTCCAGACTATATGTGTTTACTATCTTTGATCACAACGCTTCCAATCCAACGGTGAGTTGTGTTCAAAGGCCTAACAGCCATTAAAAATCTATTAGGTAGATAACTAACCTGCACAAGCAATCCCTCGGAACACCAATCCCGATATCCCTCCAGGGTCTGTCAAAGATTCTCACAGCTGCAGTAGGGTCTCCTGCACACCTGTACCAAGGAGAGTGAGCCGAGTGGACTGAACGGCAGAGGCGCCCTCCGCTTCTGACGCCCCAGACTCTGATGCGGATTACTTCACCGATGTTGGCTTCAAAGCGGTAGGTACAGCTGGAATGTAAATAAATAAGGGCTATAAATTACTTATATGATAAATGAAAAAAAATTACTCATAATTTTTCATCATTATCAGGCTAATTGCCACGGGGGAGAAGATGGACCTTAATGCATCATTCTAGCCCAGTGCATGTGCATTATAACTTTGAACGTTTGAGGTTTTTGGACATACCAGTTTCCTTACGCTGTTTTCTTACATCGGTGATGAGCGATAGCATCGAAACTGCACATAATTTGTATACATGTGTAAATATGTTAAAAATTTTTGAATTTGAATTTGAATTTTTTGTGACAAAAATTTTGAACAAATTTGGTATGGAGGTAGCTTGCACTCTGGATGTAAATACGAATATAAACCAGTTTTTATCCCGAAAAACGTACAGTTTATGTAAGGTAGTAAGCGAAACTACAGAGGGTCCTTCTGTTTAATTCAATACCCTGGGAGCATATCCGAAACTAAAAGCATGGCTTTTACACTGGTGGTGGCAAGTTACCGCCTAACCAAAGACGTCTACTTACGAAATTTAATCTCTCTTTTCATAAAAGTACTGACTTTGAACAGAGCTAACCTTATATTACGATTGCCTCCTCTTCCATACAAGAAAACGTCTCTTGGAGAAGAGAAAGTAACTGGCGGGTCTGGTGGAGCTTCAGGAAAAGATCTGGATGAGAATCTTCTGGAACATGGCCCTCGGCCCCAAGGCTCACCATCTTGGTGAAGGTCGACGAACTCGTAGAGTGCTTTGAAGAATACTGGCCTGGAACATATGTCTTTATTTTTGGAAGTCCTGCATGTAGTTATACTTTAGGCAATTTCGATTGTGCCTATATTTTTCCAACAACACTTTTGGGTTTCTTCTTTTCAACAAATTACAATCGTTAAGGTAAATAATCAAAAACAC
This sequence comes from Agriopis marginaria, assembly GCA_932305915.1. Taxonomy (NCBI): domain Eukaryota; kingdom Metazoa; phylum Arthropoda; class Insecta; order Lepidoptera; family Geometridae; genus Agriopis; species Agriopis marginaria. The sequence continues at coordinate 4,877,860 of OW029919.1, forward strand.
ATTTGTTTTATAAGCTAGTACGGGTAGTTCACCAGCTTGCTATAGTCGAATGGCATAGCAAAGCAAAAGACGAGGCTGTTTAAGGATCCAAAATAGATGGCACGCCAAAAAAGGAACCCATACTAAGCAGTTAATAGAAATTATTGATAATCATAACAACGAAAATAAAAATATATTATATATATTTCATTTTACTTACTTCAGTGCAGTCCCCTGCGTCAACTTCAACTCTAACGTCAACGAATCTCCTTTGGACAGGAAGCTTTCAGTCTTGGTGCAAGCCCTGGATCTCCTCAGCAGTGCGTGTTCACAGGTCCTTGGCGCCCGCTCACGACAGAATCTGGCGACTAGGGTGGCGTTCGTGGGCGGACGGCCAACGATCACTGACTGTGGGGATGTGGCCCTCGACATTTGGACTGAGCGATCCTTGTCACTGTAACAGATGATAGGTACGACATAAATATAATTACCTGTAGGTTGGACAAGCATAGCTGTTAAACACAACTGCTTCTACAGTCTAATACTACCTCAAATCTGAAACCCTAATTCTGCTCTAATACTGAGATAAGTAAAGCAATTACGATTGAAACAAAAACCTAGTCGATAACTAAAATAAAGTCAGCTGAGCAAATAGAATAAATTTGGTAAACTATAATATTTATAACTGTTCTTGAATTTTTACACGTTATTGCCATTTAAAATCCTTAGAGCAAAGCTTCCCAGCCAAATCTCCACATAAATAAGATTATGCAGAAGTGAATCGTTCGGAAAATACACTGAGAACTCACCAAAATATATCGCTGCAGCCGGGCGATATCCTCATCGGACCGTCCCATATATTCAAATGACTACCGCAGTATTCGTCCTCGGGCAAGTTGGGATTTAGCGCGTTAGTCACATAAAACTTCAGCACAGAAAACCACACGCGGAATCTCGGAGCTGAAAACGACGATTTCCTGTAAATTATGTTCCTCCCCGAGGGTCCCGAGGTGTCAATTCCTTGCATATGATAAAGGCAGGTCGTGTTGGGAGGCAGGGAGTGTTGCGGGTGCTCAAGAACACCCCTCCCCGTCCCTCGGATCCAGAACTCGCAAGCTCGTTTGTTCTTCGCGTAAGTCGGCGACTGTTGATCTACAAATCTGACCTGAAAGTTTGCACAACGTCATTAATCTTGGTTAGGGAGAGTGTCTTATTTAAATTAAACCTTCCATGTCCTTAATCAAGATTTACCTGGCCGCGTATTTTTATATTAAAGAGCTTTTATTAATCTGGGCCTACTAAAACAGAAAATGCTTTTAGAAAGGATGTGAGGGGAACGAAGAACGGTCGGCCTAATTCCATGTAAGTTAAAACAATGTGGGTGGAGCACTCTTGCTCCATTATGCTGTCCGTGCGAGCCTACGTTACTAATTACACTTTGGCAGAGGCCCAAGCAAAGGCTTCAGGGCACTGCTTGATTTATTGTTGTTCACAGAGAACGAAACACTTTAAATAACACTCCATGATGATGTATGGACTACATTAACCTAATTTCGACTAACGATTAGGACTGGGTATTAGCATAAACGCTGCATGTGCCAGATTTACACGCAAAGTCCCTGCGTTTGCTAAATGACACATAATTGCTTTCGACACAGCTATAAAGTGATAATTTGTGTATCCGCATGTAGAGCACCTTTGCTGATTAGTACTAATTATCAATTTGAATCCGTAATGAAATTAAGTTACGTACTTATGCAGTTAATATGTAAAAAAATATTGGAAATTAAAATAAGATTAAGATTTGCGAATCAGGAGTCTATTAATTTTTATGTAACTTGCAATGTTTGTTAGTTTGTTTAGGTCAAACGTTGCAAGCTGAATTAAACCCAGCTCATCCTAACTGATTTTGCTAAAGTTTTTCACACTTCTTTAAATTTGGTGACACTATAATAGGCAGTTTAATAAAATAATATTCTACCATGCTGGCCCAATGCATGTTGGTGAATGTCATTTATGTCTTTGAACTTTTGAAGTTCTTGGACATTTCCTCACGATGTTTTCCTTCACCGTTGTTGAGCGATGGCGTCAAAACTGTACACAATTAATTTAAGAGCTTACTAAGTCATCGGTGCAGGGTAGAGGATTGAATTGTAAGCCGTCAGATTGTAAAACGCACATTCTACCGCTCGGCCAGCATCGCTTGTACCATCTGTACTTAGCAATAGTGATTAAATTTAACATAATTAACACTAATAGATATACTAAAGTTTAGTATATCTATTAGTACTAAACTGACGTTAGTTTAGGTACGAACAGAGCAGCTTGTGACATTAAATTGGATTCCTCTCAGACAGCGACTAGCACGTTTTAAGCACACTTCAGCACTCAAAAGCAAAGCTAATAGAATCACACTAGTAAAAGCTCTAAGCTTAGAGACTACTATTAAAGTAATAAGCTCTACAGCACTTTTGTCTTATTAAAAATTTCATACCAAAATGCATATACATATAATGAAAAAAGTTTCTGCATATCGCTTAATTGCACTTTGGCTGCTTTCCAGAACGTTCCTTTTACCGTGCTCATTGGAAATGGAAAATTAATGTACTCTTCTTATAGATAATCCTTATAATCTCAGAGTGCTTTTATTTTAAAGTAAATGTTGAGAGAGCGTCTATATGTGCATGAGTGAGTACTAAAGAGCAGTCCTAGTTTTCTAAAGCTATATGATTATTTACGGAATATTTACCGTGGTTAGGTTGTGATAGTTTAAAACAGTGTTTTAATCCAAGTTTTCTTGTTACTATCCTTCAGAGTTTTTAAACAGATCTAGTTAATGCGTTACGCGGAAAGAGTGTATTAAGCTACAAACGAAAAAGGTTCTATCATACCCTTCATTATGGACTACTTTTACTATGAGACCAACCCTGAAATCGCTTTTTTATTTTTTCTATATAGGTTGGTAGATAGAGGTCGGTTAAGAAAAGATTATACGTAAGAGCCGAATTAAGCAAATGGGGGTTAAAAATTGATATGAATATTAACGATACGAAGTCTCGAGCGACAGCTTATTAAGTAAAAGTAGGTACTCACTAATATTGTTATCTAGATAGTGGGTAATAGCATGGATAGCAATAGTATTCAAAGTATTGAAAAAAATCCGCATTGTATTACAAAAGTTATAATAACACGAAAAGTTGGCTCCAAGAACCTGGCAAAGTTATCGTGGACCTGTGCAAGCGAAGTAAAAAAGTAAAAATGTAGGCAATTTTAATAAAGTTCCTATCGTATCTCGGTCGGACTTGTTTGCCTGCAGGAATTTAAATACGCTAACGACTCGTTCTGTGCAAGCAACAAAAAACTTCCCAACTCTTGGCAAGTAAACTTTGAGAACTGCATAAATTAGCTCCATCCGAGTTTCTGGAGATAACAGAAGCAAAACTAAGCCAATTACTGTTTAATAAACGATTATATGACTTCATCTCTTTTCCTAATCGCTGATCTCTGTTTTTTTTATATCAATAATACGCGTTTGGCTTCCGATAATGCGGTCTACGGTGGAGCACGCTTGCCTAGAAGAAACCGATTCACTCTTGATTTGAAGACACCCAGATTGTAACTATCGGGGTACACCCATTTAGGCAGCAAATTCCACAGACTAGCAGTTTGCACAATAAAAGTGGAATCAAAGCGCTTCGTACGGGTTTTCGGAATATCAACCATGAAGCGGTTTTAGTTCTGTTCGTGATTATAACCGTTATAAGAGTGATTGATTGATTTTTTGTATTAATGTTGTGTATTAATATTTTTATGATAATTTTGACTATTTAAAAACTGATTTCAATATTAGGAAATTCGCAATATCGGTTACCTGAATGACTTATTTTTTTCCCGGCTATTTTGATTTTAAAACCAAACTACTCACCCGATTTTGATGAAATTTAACTATAGAACGAATCAGAAAGTATATTCTTTCAATAAAAAAAAGAATTGTCCAAATCGACTATTGAATGACGGGGTTTTGAAGTAACAAACATTAAAAAGAAACCGAATTGAGAACCTCCTCTTTTTTGAAGTCAGTAAAAAAATCACCTATTCGTCCATTGAATCTTACCTCTACTTCTAATTGAAAGCCGTGAAGGGACTGCGATGTGGCCGGTTGCAAAAACGTTCCAAAAGGGGAGGTCGTGAATTCCACCAGCAATTCCGGCCCGCTAGATATAGCTTCCGGCACGGACACCCCGCCCCCGCAAAACCTCAGAATGACCGGATCTCGCGTCGTGTACCCGTCATACACCGTCACATAGTCCTGAACTTCGTCACATTGTTGCCAAAATTTCAGCTCTCTTCCATTGTTGGATCGTTCTTGTTGCGCGGCGTACAAAGCTTTCTGGCTACGTATGGATACCAGTTGTCCATTCGGCTGTTTCACGACGATTAATGCATGTTTCCCTTGAGGCACTTCGTGTTGCCGGACTGCGTAATAACACGTCAAGTTTCTCGGATAAACGCCTGGGAAATTAGGGGACTGAAGCCTGCAGTTTTTACGATCGCAGTCACTGAATATCCTCGAGCAATACGTCCCGGAGATCAAATCCCCGAGGTAATAGTCCGGAGTTTTTGTAGGCCGTGCGACGTTCGCGTCCTCTCCGCGTGATATGTTTACGGGGTAAGGTAATGGCCTCATCTTGAAATAAGGGCGTTCTGCAATAAGAAATGGTTATTGGGAGTATCGGTGCGGAAACTTGGGGGAAATACATTTGTGTGGATTTACTTCGTACTGAGGGAAAGGTGAGTTTTATTCCGAGCTCAGCGTTGCAAAATTCCGATATTGAGGCTCCTACGTGACGCAACGTTGATTGGAATTATCATGTCTTGTGTTCATTCAACAAACTTGTTGAATTTACAAATAGGTACTTAGGATAATGATGAAATCCTCCCTAGAGCAAAGTAGTAATAGTCCACTTCAGTAGTAGTTAGCCGCTGACATGTGAACTCCCGAACCCTATATTATTGCAATCCCTACATCGATAATGCTTATATTAGTTATTTTTTTATTAGAATTTAAAATTTGCCCACGATATCACAGAGATCGGGTCAAAGTATGCTAGTTACTATTGAACAAAATATAAATCCTAATATCGACCAACCTTTTTATTGCGTAATTGTTCTAAAAAGCACTTTCGCTTTAATGAAGCTCAATCTGGGTTTAAAAAGATTTGCTTCTGGGTCAATTATAAAAAAACAATACAATCTCTTAGTTTAATCTGGTTTTACCATACCAAATCTGTCAAAATTGGTAATTTTATAAAGTTAAACCTTTGTTACGAAAAAATCACGGGTAACACCGCGGAATTCAGCTATTTTCAATATAAATATTACTAACCTGAAGGAGGAGTCCCACCATATCGCACTGTAGCATAATCCTTCCTCAAAACCTTATACGCCATCCGAAAATCGAAATTATAATTGTTCTGTTCTTTCGACAAATGAAGAAGCCTGATGATCAGCGTGATGGATTTTGTCTCGCTATAGTATATAGAGGGTCCCCAGGAGGTGCCACACCAGGAGCCCCCGACTTGCGGTCTGCTAGCCTCTTGGATCTGCATGTAACCATCTGGGCAACCGTCTTCGGTGAATGACGTGAAGCGGCCAAGGGTGAAGCTGTCGAATAAGACCTGAAACAATGGAGGAAACGCGTTTAGGAAGTTTTAGAAGGAGGTCAGTAAGTTAGTTTTTACAAACATGGTATTTAATGTGTCCTTATATATTTAAAGTACCCACTTGGATGAAAATTGGTCTTTAAGGTATCCACAACCTTATTATTGGCGGCAAATTTTTGTCTTTTTTTGTTTTTGCTGTAATTTAAATTTTTTCTATATCTTCTATATCTTGTTGAAATGAATACTAGTAATGTATCGAAATATTCTACGCACGTAGCGTCCAATTGTGTTTCTAAATAAATAAATAAAAACACAAGTAACGTTTTTGGGATGGACATGTGACTGCAAGTGGCATTTACTACTGACTGGGAGAGCAAATAATTTGATCAAATACTAAGGATTCAAGGCCCTAAGCCCACACGAATTATACCTATATATTTGTAGAACCATTAATGTAAGTAAATGTGTAGAATTTAGGTAATGTTCTACGAAATTCAATGACGTGAAACAGCTTGGTTAATATTATGATTACTAAAACAGAAACAACAGTGTTATTATGTCTATAGTTCACAGTGTTCACACCCTTCGCAGAAATTACCAACATACCTACATTGGTAGCTGGTGAATCGCGTGGGCGGTAGACTCGCCTAATGGTTCAAATTAAATTGGAAACCACTTTATATGGACCAATTAAAGTTAAAGAGCTCCCAGTTAATTTGATAGCGTTTGAGGTAGCAACGATGTTGGGATCGAGTTGAATATTTAAGGGAATATCTTAGAATTTATTAAACTTTTGGACATTGAATTTACTGAAGAACATTGAGGTTATCTAAAGGGTACGATTTAAGTATGCAAAGCTTATAGCCAGCGACCAACATTCATGGTACTTTGCCAAACACGCACTAAATTCTTTGTGTTTTTAGTATTGGTGTGTTTAAGATTTTTTTAAGTTTTACTTTGTTAATAATCTAATTGTAAAATTAATAATATAAGCAGGGGCGGCTTTGTGGCGAGCCGTCGGTGAGTGGCGACACGGCGTACCCTGATTCCATGGGGCTAAAACCCCAGAGACCCTGACCCTTGCTTTGCCTTAACCGGCCGTCTGGGGGTGGAAACTGCAGGAGCTAAGAACCTCAGCTCCTGGAGCTTAGGTGCTGCGTGGAAGTGTTAAAGGGTATAATAACACATAGCGTTTAGTGAAAGTGTGGCACACCTGTCGATACCCTAAGCCACCCACGCCATTGTTGCCCCTCCGGCGCCAATATACGGTAGCCTTTATGGGCAAGTCATCATCTGCCTAAATGTATTTTAAGATAAGACAGAACAATTCAGGTGTAGGTATCCCATCCACAAGTTGTTGACTCTTATCAATAGCCCAGTTTATACTTTTTTATGTATAACCAAATAGCATCACCAGCCCATATATAAACATTATCCCAATCCACATAGTTTAAGCAGTAAAGGGGTGCGTAAGCAAATGGCTCCCATTCGTCAATTTTTACCCCACGATCGATCGGTCCATCGACAAAATATGTTCCCTCATCTTTAGCTAGCTTTAATAGCTATAGACTGAATGGAGCTTTACGCTGTCGCGTCACGGTTTAAGAGGATGCTAACTGATTATCAGTAGCCCTCCAGTAGTTGAGAACCTCCTCTTTAGAAGTTGGTTGAAAATGGCTTCAGACCTTATTGGTAAAATAAATGAAGATTACCGAGACAATCATAGTTTCCTTGAAACCTTTGTGTTTTCTTAATTTGGAGACAAAGTTATGCCAATAAAGATTTTATCGTTTTTATATTAAATTCACCGTAAGAAATAAATTTTACAACAGCGTACAAACAAAGGCAATTCATTTTCATAATATTCAGAGTTTCAGCATCACGGTCACAGCTTACGTAGAACGAATGAAAAACTAATCAAACGACCAAAAAATTCGTTTTTGAGTGAAAACGTTGTGTCATTTGCATAGGTTCTGCTTGAAACCCATCTGTGCCACGCGATTTCATGCCATCTGTGCTGGAGAATTTTTTGAAAATTATTCTAAATGGCCGCTAAAATAAAATTAAAAGCATTATGTAATAATTTATTAATTGTTTTTTTTTTGTGCTAGTTGTTGGTTTATTTTGGTATAGAATATTGTTGTGCAATGTAATGGTTTCCATATGCTTTCCTTAAATCTTTCAAACCGTTAATAAACCGTAGAAATCAAAATGAACCCGTAAATATTAAAAATCCTGTTCGAACTTTTCTCGTTGAATCTGAATTTTCGTCCCAGTTCTACGAGCTCCCGAGGGTAGTTGACCAAAATGGAACTAGGCAACGCGGAAAACGTAATTTGCACCCTCAAATTGCATCTCTGCAGTGCACGGGATAAAGTGTCGGAGAGGAATGGACGGATTTGTCTCGTGGGTATACAATGCTCTGTTCTAAATTGTACCATAAAGACAACGTTTAATGTATGAGGTATACTTTGATGGCGTTATAGCATTCACATAACTTGATATGAGTAGGAGTATCATGAATTATTAATTCACTATTACATCATACTTCATACTAAGTTTGGGGGAGGCCTATGTTCAGCAGTGGACATCTTCTGGCTAATGATGACACATCATGGTGGATCAGAGCCCATCCTTTCTTTCTGAGAGAAGGCCAGTGTGCCAGCAATGAGAATATAATAGGCTAAAATGATGATGATGACTGTTTACCATCAGCCGAACAGCCATATCTGAGTAAAGAATACTTGTTTAAATACAAACGGTGGGTACATATTCGTTTTCTCTTCATTCCGCTAGGATTCAGACCAAACAGAAAATTCCTTTCGAACCTTGGATCCAATATAGGCTGTCTGGGTTATGAATATTTCAGATATTGGTGGGCCAACGCAATATGCGATATCTGCCGTTGGTTTATTGACTGCCGGCAATTCCCTTTGTCTTTCTGTGCAGTGATTTCGTAGTGGTGGAATGAATGCGTGAACAACAGTTATACTACTGAAATATTTTTATTACTAAAATTCATTTCTTTTCATTATTAAAGTTTCAAGCTGGCTTGGTTGGTGACTTCAAAATATCAAACTCGTACGAAGCGCTTTGATTCAACTTTTATTGTAAGAACTGGTAGTCTGTGGAACATAATAATATGTGTGTAATGTGTTGGCCTGTACGGGTATTCCCCGTATAGTTACTATCTGGGTGTCTTCTAATCAAGAGTGAATCGTATTCTTCTAGGCAAGTGTGCTCCATCGTAAACCGCATCATCGCTCAACATCAGGCAAGTTAGCAGCCAAGTTCTCAGTAGTGCCTTGATTTGTCAATATCTATAATTTTGTTCGAGTGCTTACTAATTTTGAAGTACTTTTATTTAACTTGTAATGTTAGTTAGTTTGTTAAGGTCAAATCTTACAAGCTGAATAAAAACTTGTTTCTGTTAACCGATTTTGCTGATTTTTTTCCAAATATTGTAATATTTTCCAAATATCCATCAAAATAAAAATGTAGTCATTTACTTAATTAAAAATAAAAGCATCATTTGAATGAAATATTGTTTAATTTTAAAATATACCTAAGCTTGTCTAATGTGTCAAATATGTTATGCATAATACAAGCCACTAAAATTAATAATAATTTTATTTATCTGACAGCTGGTTCTTTCACAAAAACCCTACAGCTGAACTAACTTAATACTAAATCAATTTGGAACAAAAAACCAGTACGATTCTAGAGTAATATCACCCAACATTCAATAGATTAGAGAAATGACTATGAACTAACTTCAGTTAGTTAAAAATAAATGATAATACTCAAGCAAATTGAATCAAATAACCAGTACAATTCTAGATTAAAAAATATCACCAAACTTAGAATACGTTTGAGAAATGGACCTTCAGTCAGTATAATACTCAATCGAATTGAATCAAATAACCAGTAGGTACTATTCTGGAGGAATTACATCAAACTTTGAATAGATTAGAGAAATGTCTCTTATCTACATTTCACCATAATTCAAATTGCGCCAACCGATATAGGCAATCAGAAATGTAATAACCATGACGTTGAAACTCGCAACTATTTGCTATCTGTGAAACGCGAACAACCAAGTTTAAACTGGATTACTATTGATAGATGCAACCAACATTGGTTATTGTTTTCAATGTTATTACGTACTATATTTTTAGTGCTTACTGAATAGAGAAGGTTTTTTCTACAGGGTTACGCGAAAAGACTATACTAAGCCAAAAGTGGTCCATTATACTCATCATTATGAACAAATTTTACAACAGGATCAACCCTGAAATTGCGAAAAATATAATATCAGTTGTTTCATAGAAACGTTCATTCACACTCGACAAAATGTATGGAACAGCAGATTTTTTTTGTGATTGGTATCATAGTGTAAGTTGTTTATAATGATGAGTATAATTCACTTTCTGCTAATTTATACACGCGAGAGAGACCTTATACATAATAAACGTAACCAACGCGTACAAAGATAGCCTTTGTAATAATTTTACTAAAACATTTCCTTCCAACTGACATTTCAAGTCTACACTTCGCATCTAAGTTGTTGGTGAACAAGTTAGTTTATCTCATAGTATAAATTATTGTGATTAGTTTAATTGTCTGCTCAAGGCTCGCATGAGCGTTTCAAATGCTCAAATTAGGATGGTTCCGTTTGCTCTTCCTTACTGAAACTAAGTGTGTGTAGAATTTAGTTTTGTTTGTTGGAGCAAGTGAAATAGTAGACGAACCAGAAGACGCAGGGTAGGTAGGCCTCCCACTAGGTGGACCGACGACATCGTGAGAGTCGCGGGCATCCAGTGGATGCAAAAGGCTGGCTGTCGTTCATTGTGGACGTCTTTTGGCTGATGATGATGATGAGTCAGCTCAGCAGTTCAGCAGTGGACGTTTTATGGCTGATGATGATGAAAAATTCACCTGTAGTCATTTTGAACCGACTTTTGGTTATCCTTGCAAACCCAATCCTGAGATGTCGAAACCTTCTTTTCAATCTCAAATAGAAACCCCGTGCAGTTTTCATGCTTGCTAATATAAATTACGAGATGCTCCGAAGTATTACTGAACTGAAAATGCATTTAATTTAATTTCACCGTCTCAGAAAACTATTTCCCAAAATCCTTGCATTGCGCCTTGAAAGCAGCAAAATAAGGCATGAATTCTTTATGAATGCATTTTAATGCTCACAAAATCCTGCTTCATTTGTAGACTCAAGCCAAAAGAATCTTACTGTTTCTTTGTGGTAAACTTTATTTAAAAGTTCAACGCCTCAAAACTTGGCACCCTAGAGCCTCTCCAAGCCCCGACGAGCCCTGCGGGGGTTTGCACAGGGCGCTGCGTTTCTGTGTTTGGTACCTATAATATACTCGTGGTGAAATTATGCGGGACTTGCGGGCAACAGCCTATTTGTGAAATGAACTTGATAAATCTACTAAGAAACTGTGACTAAATGCGTGAAGAATATATTGATATCAATTTTACATATTTTTTTTAGGGTTCCGTACCCAAAGGGTAAATACAGGACCCTATTACTAAGCCTACGCTGTCTGTCTGTTTGTCTGTCTGTCCGTCCTACCTTTACCTACGAAGTTAAGTCAAAAGATCGCTGTTGCATAAGAATTTGAATCGTTTTTTTTTGTCAGTTGTTTTTCAGTTTTTCTTTTCATCTACTCACCGCAAATCGCAAAAAAATAGAAACCAAACATAAACATACGAACAATACCAAAGGTATTGTAAATATAGTAACGTAAAACAGTTTGCTGGTCGAAACGAACTGTTGTCACAGCTACAAAGTTCAGACGAAAGCGTGCTGTTGCATAAGAAATTGTATTGCTCTTCTCAGTTGTTTTTTCTGTTTTTCTTTTAACAGTAGCTAGAAGTAAACCCCTGACTCAGAGATTTGTTTGCGGACGACCACACTGTTAGGTGTATTTGCCTGTTTCGTTTGCCTTTGTTCTTATTGTGTTTGCTTCCTGAGGAAGTATTCGTATAAATGGACGAAATAACTAAGTTACATATAAAACGAGTGGTAATTTGTTAAGTTGTTGTTTATTTCGAGGAATTTGACTCAAAAAAATGTGTGAAAAACATTCGCTGTTATTCTGTCCAAAACAAAATAAATAAATGCTGGTAGGGATATGCTACTATAATAGTCACCGCGTTACCAACTGAGTCGTCGAGCAATAAACGTCATACCATAAGACCTGTAAGTGCGAGCGAGATAGACAGTTTTGACATGTGGGTGCGAGCGAGATGAGATGAGCAATGATTTTTGACCTGACGACTCAGATGGTAATGCGTTTACTATAACTGGAATTGGGCTTGAGTATTTCAATTATCTCTAGACCTTCATTGATCTATGGGCATCGTGATACAATTCCTATAGATTTGTGACTAGAGTCACAATCTCTCAGTGAAAACAGTCAAAAAACGTGTGAGCGTCATTGCACATACATTGTATTAATAATATACTTCACAATGCCACATTTGCTCTAATTTAGACGTTATGTCGCTTGCATAGTGTTTAACGTTAGTTGTCCGCAATGTCATCGTAGCTCTGGCATCGCGCGGCGTTGTAGTAACTAACCAAAAAGTCTGCGCAATTCGTAGCGCGCGCCGAGTTATGGTTCGAACATTTTTTGGCTGGATTGTGACTATATATATTGTATCTCGATGTATATGGGCTATGGTTAGTTCACATAGTTTCTTCTGTAGTGAGGTTACTTACTCCATTTTAAGTACCCAAGTACTTAATTATTTACTTAATTATTACTTAATTATTGTGGCGTTGCTGTCGACCAGCTCGGTCACCACGGGCTTTCCTGCACAAGGAGCGCGGGAAGGATTCCCCGTCACGCCAGCCTTAACGACGTCATCCGCCAGGCTTTTACCAGTGCCAACTGCGTGGCCGTTCTTGAACCGAGTGGCCTCGTACGTGGTGATGGTAAAAGACCGGACGGTATGACGTTGATTCCTTGGAAGATGGGGCGGCCATTAGTATGGGACGCTACTTGCGTTGATACCCTTGCACCGTCTCATCTTCCTAGAACGCAAAATAAGGCTGGTACAGCAGCTGAATCTGCAGAAAGCCTCAAAAGGCGCAAATATAGCAACCTAGACAGTGGGTATATATTTGAGCCTTTGGGGTCGAAACTTTAGGCCCGTGGGGACCGGGCGCTAAAAATATTTTTAAAGATTTATCAAATCGTCTGGTCGAAGCATCTCGCGACCAAAATGCTGGCCGATATCTTGCACAGCGTATAAGCATTGCAATTCAACGCGGCAATGCAGCCAGCATTTTGGGTACTATGCCTGCTGGCAGCGGATTATTAGATTAGTTTAGTTTTATATATTAGTATTAGTTTGTAATTTTTCAAGTAGTTTTTAGTTGTTTATATTTTGTTTTCATTAATTTTCTGTTTATTCTGTCCTAAACAAAAATTATTATTTAGTAATGTAATTTAGTACTTTGTTCAGATAAGAGAAGCACATGCCTAAATTGTCGCTGTTGTAATTAATTCAGTTTATGTAACACCACGAAGCCATCAATGTAATGTTATAAAAATCCGCCAAACAAAATTACCAGCGTATCTCAAAATGCCTTTTCACTTGAACTTCAAAGACTGTCTCCAAAATTTTACTTTCAGCCTTCGAGAACCTTTAAAAATACAGGGATAGTTGAAAAGGGTATCCTAAGTTGAAAGAGGGTCGTATTACCCATAATTAACATTAACACAAAGGGACAAACCCTGTATTTACGAAAAAAAAAACCTTCTTCGGCGGGTTTCTAGAAAAAAATATCAGAAAAAACGAATAAATTTGAAGGCTTGGAAGATTGGAAATGCTGCAATAGGTTTGTTGACTAATAATTTTTATAATCTTATAAAAAAAATCATATTAAATAGGTACGTAAAATACCGCAAGCAAAATTTAAATTTGTTCAAAAATATATATAAGTTATACCTAAGTATTTTAGTTTCATTCTAGACCGAGAGCGCACTGTAGCAAGTTATGACGTCATGCCGTACGTGCGCCATAAAAATGCTATACTAACACACGCTTTGCGAGAAAAGGATAGACCATCCCCTCTCAATCCCCATCAAAACTTTAAACGCTTATATCTCAGAAACCTATCAGCCAATTCAAATTTTTTTTTTTAGTATGTTTAATGTATATAATTATAGCCTTCGTTAAGTCTATTATGCGTAATAAATTTTAAACATCAGTCAACCATTAGCCTATTATTGTATTTTGCAGTCTACCCTCATTCATCAATAGAACTTAAATTACTAGCTTTGGGCTCAGCATATCCTTTCCGCCAAGCCCTGTTTAAGCTATAAGAGCCATTCACATTGTAGATATAGATTATGGGGTGATATGCTTTAAAGAGGTCCAAGATATAGATAGGTGTATCGCGTACTTTTTGCCCTCTGGTGACTCATTCTGAGGGTGACGGGAAGCGGCCATAGCGCCGGTCTCGAGTGCCGGTACTATTCAAACTCAACAATAACGCCTAATAGCTGCTTCACGGTATAATATGCAGGGAATGGATAGATAAAAAACTAAGCAAATGTTGTTACTTTTGAACTTATAAAATAAGACTACCAAGATGATTATTTTTACTCTATACTTCTATACTAATATTATAAAGAGGAAAGATTTGATTGTTTGTTTGCATTGAATAGGCTCCATAACTACTGAACCGATTTGAAAAATTCTTTCACCGACGGGAATTGGGCTTGAGCATTTGTATTTTCTTTAGATCTTAGGTCTATGGGCTGTCTAACTGTTTTTGTAGTGTTAGTATTAGCTTGTATTTTATTTAGTTACTAAAAGCAAAACATCAGTAAAAAAATAAATTATGTGTTCAAAATTAAGGAGCGATGCGATGCAGGAGCGATATTGGCCTTGCGGTGACATAATTTATTTTTAAACAAGACATTATTTATTTTTAGAGGATACAAACAACTTGGTCGTGACTTAAATTATGAACGGATACTGTGAACAGATACTGTGTTTCACAAAACTTCTTATATTGTTCACACGAAATATAGCATTCACACAATAGAACAGCTTGATAAACTAGAGTAACAACCAGCGGCCTTAGCTCTAAGAGCGATCTCTGCCAGACAACCTATTTAAAATAAATAATAATGTGTCTGTATTTAGCTAACAGTATTCACGTTAATAGCAAAAGCTCAAGCTAATGACAATCTAGACATCCATAATATATGCAAACCAGCAATTTAAAAGTAAATTTTGCAGTTAGTCATTTCTCAGGTACTCTATTAGTGTCTATATTTTGCCTGAAGCTTGTTTATTGCATTCCATGCAGCCAGTTAATTTTACAATAGCGTGCTTCAAACGTACTGAATTTTTTTCTAGAACGCTGACTTTTTTATTTTAATAATTTCTGGTTGGCACATACCCGCTTTATTAACGAGTAACGCGGAAAATTTCAGTCATACCTACCGCTTAAGTGCGACTGCAATCCAAACAGTCGTACCTACTACTTCTTTTCAGTTCTTTTTCCGTTATCCACCAATTTTTGTCTGCCACTGGGTCTGCCACTGGTGGACACCGGGAAAAAAGTTCCCTGGGTAGAAATGTCTCAATGCATACAAAATCAGTTTTTTTTTAAATACTTTATTTTGTCACTGGTTTAATTAGCTCAGTTAATTCTGATAGGTGAAAAAAGCCACAAAAACAACAAAGAAGACGGAGTCAAACCAAATTAATATTGGTTTTTCACAGCTGTAGTCCAATCCTTCGTAGTATAGCTATTGAAAAGAAGGAATGGAACTAATACGAACTACAAAAGGTAAATACTACGAACGGACGGGTGATTTGCGTGGGTTTGACTGGATGTGGAAACTCGCGAAATAATAAAACGTGAACAAAAGGTACTTCAGTGGCATGCGAGCTGTATGTGAAAGAGTCGCTATGCCAGTGTGGAACCACACTGGTTGAATTACACGATAACAGTGTTTGTATGAGTAATATTAGCTTTATGCATTTCACGTCAGACGACGTGAGGTCAAGAAGAAAAGGCGATAAACAAAAAAATCCGACAAAAAGGCTACTCTCACTTTGGGAGAAATTTCATTAATGTTTCAACTGGTGCAGTGGGGCCGTGAGTTCCATGCTTGAATTTTTTTTATGTGAGTATGAGGTCTGGGGCCTTACGCCCAACTTCTCAAACGGTCTCAAATTATCGTTAAAACCGCACAGTTCGGAAAATCACGCAAACGTGAACCTTAACGCGCCTAGATACGATTTGCGGTCGCACAACATTTTTTCATCACCTAAACTGGATTGCTTTAAGCAGCTAGGCGCAAGGCCTCTGTTTTGATAACACATGGTCTCCCACAAGGATTGCATCCACACAACATCAACATGCCGCTCTGGAGCGTGAGGGCTTTCAAGAGGGCTTTTAGATCATTATTGCACGCCAATTTGATCAAAGTTTCGAATATTGTTTGATCCTCACTGTATAGCCGCTTGAGTTCACTGACAACGTTAACATCATTAACGGGAAAGTACCACCTCATTCTCACTCCACAAAAAATCTCTACCTACTCCTCCGAAGGTTGTATGGTAGAGATCGCTCTAAACGATAAGACCATCTGTTTGTGCTAACATAATGTAATTAGATGTCTTAAAATAAACTTTGAATTTGAATCAGAAATATAATTATCCATCGAGTTTGGGCTCCTTTGGTTAGTTTTAACGAGTTATATACGCGGGATTTTTTTAGTTTGTATTATAATAACTATATATTATATTACGAATAAACCTGATAATTCATTTATAACAACTAAACAGGCTTAGCAAAGAATACAATTAAATACATTCCACATACTGAAAAAAATATTTAAATTGTCTGATAAATTTCGGAGATATAAGCGTTTAAAGTTCTTGGTGGAGATAGAGAGTGGGTGCTCTGTCCCTATCCCACAAAGTGTGTTAGTGCGCGCACTGCTTGACGTCATAACGTGCTAAAGTGCGCTCTCTGTCCAGTATGAAATTAAACAATTATAACTTATTTATTTTGAACAAATTTCAATTTTGTTGCTTTGATTATGGGCTCTATTTATGATCAGATTTTTTATAAGGTAATAAAAACTGCAGTGCGCAGTTACTTGAATAAAATTTATTTGTTTCCTTATCTGTTAATTCCATCCCGACCTTCACCTCCAACAAATCTGACAACACATTTCTCCACAAAAGTCAATACTAACTAAGATAATACAGTCATAAAAGCAAACTCAAACCCAATAAGCATTTCTTATCATCCGATAGCGGTATCGAAACGTGTACCTTTACCTATTAGTACGATAAAAGTATTGTTAGAGCCGGTACTGTGTTGTTATCATTTAATTCTTTGATCATTGTTGTAGTTAATAATGGAATAATGGCGGAGTATGTGAAAAAGTCTGTGAATGTGGAGGACAAAGTGGTTTTAGTGACGGGTGGCGCGAGGGGAGTTGGAGCCGGGGTGGTGCGGGCTCTGCTAGCGGGAAATGCGAGGGTATATCTTGTTAACCTTTTCTACCCGACTGTGCAAGAATGAGAGTTGTTTTTCGAGTGTATGTATGTTAAATTAAAGTGGGATTGGGCGGGACACGTGGCCAGGATGCACCCTGATAGATGGGCCCAGAGGATCACACAGTGGGTGCCTGAAAACGGACGAAGGAGCCAAGGCAGGCCTAAAAAACGCTGGCGCGATGACCTCGACACGTTCCAGATACAGTGGTCAAATCTGGCGGGTGATCGGACTGTCTGGAAAGAAATGGGGGAGACCTTTGCCCAGGAGTGGGATAGTATAGGTTAATTAAAAAAATTAAGAAAAATGTATGTAAGCATATATGTATGAGGTTTCTTTGGCACGCTCTACAGCCTAAACGGCTCTATGGATATCGGCATGAGAGGTGTCATTTGAATCGTTTTAATAGTGGGAGTGACACACGGCCCAAGAATTTAAGAGGGCATCCGCAAAAGATACTACTATTAAAAGTTAGGACAGACGGACAGAAAGACAGCGTAGGCTTAGAGTTACACCCTTTGGATACTGAACCCTAAAAAGTAATAAACAACCCGTTTAAGCTGAGCTTTCTCTGAAAGTACGAGCGCCAATAATACAAGAGGTATTATTGGCGCTCGTACTTTCAGAGATCAGCTTAGTATGTTGTCGAATAAAAGTAGATTTATTGGCATGATTACCATACGTAAAATGTAGCCCAACACTTCGGAAATAAAGATAAACCTTGCACTCTAAAATCTTCCGATAGTTACATTCTGGGTGTCTTCAAGTCACGAGTAAATTGGTTTATTTTAATTTAATCGTGCTGAATATTAAACATAGCGCCAATTAAATTTAAAAAACAAACAGTTGAGCTATTTAGTTAACAAAGCAAAAATTAAAACATACAACCGAAAAACGTCGCCCTCATCTGAGGCATTCGGGTAAAAATTTACATGTAAGGTGAAGATAAGATATATAGGTATCTCAAAGCTCAGGCTTCCAGTATAGCCCCAATAGCTCTACACTTAGGTACAATAAAGTACTTTTTAGCCCCTTGCTTCATTAACATCTCAATTCCCTTCCATTAACTAGCTAAATTGTAACAATCTGGTTTAATCAAGTTGCCATTGTGCGCCATATCCCAATTTGGTTGGGTGCTGTAACAACTATTGTTTCAAACTAATTTCACTTTGCTTATACGCCTGAAGTTGCACCTGTTTACCTTACTATCTCGCTCCCTAATTATACGCGTGTTTCTCTAGGTTTGTTTGTGGAATGATTCTACATAGGTGTATAATCATAATATAAATAAACGTATAGGCATGTGTGAGTATTCTGACCAAACATTATTATAACCATAAGCTTGTGAATATTGTGTACAAAAATAGAGTACCTAATATATAATAGTAAAGTTTTGTCACGAATGTGCGTACTTATTATGTAACTACTATAATAGTTTTTGTCCGTGGGTTTACCCGTATTGTAACCAAAACATAACCTACATAAACCACCTAAAAGCTCATCCACATATCATAAATCTACGGAAATCGCATACTGAGCGTTTTCCGCGTTTTTTTTCCTCACACCTGCAATTTGTGGAATGAGCAGCATTTCCGAGTAACTATAAAATGGAGTTCTTCAAAAGGGTTGTTTTGTAAGGGTCAGTAACGTAACTGTGATGCTTTTGGTGTTACAGGTATCTATAGATGACGGTCATCGCTTACCACCAGGCGGCCTGTTAGCTTGTTTGCCACCTATGGCATAAAAAATCTTTTAGCGGTGGAGTAGCTTTCTATCAGTTAAATTATTTTCAGTAATTCTATACAGAGATAATCTTCTAAACGTCATAAACTTATCTATACTAATATTATAAAGAGGAAAGATTCGATTGTTTGTTTGCATTGAATAGGCTCCGAAACTACTGAACCGATTTGAAAAATTCTTTCACTGTTGGGATGCTGCACTATCCCCGGTTGACATAGGCTATATATTTCGGCTTCGCCCGTGCGAAGCAGGGGCGGCCTACTAGTAAATTATAAAGTTATATGATTATTTACGGGATATTTACCGTGGTAAATTGTGGAATGATATCGGGAGCTCATTCCACAACCTTACCACGGTAAATATCCCGTAAATAATCATATAACTTTAGTGAACAACCGTGATAGTTTAAAACAGTGTTTTATAAATTATAGCTCTTTAAACGTGTAATTACTCGCTTTTACCCCCGAGTTCACCTGCATTGTGAACAAATCACAGCCTATGTCACTCAGGGATTGTCAGGAACAGTTATTCAGTAAACAGTTATGTTATGTTGTTTAGTTATGTTAGTTTCTTAAAAGTACTGTTCTTAGTACTTAAAAAAAGCATGCGCAGTTTCGATGCTATCGCTCAAAAACGGCGAAGAAATACATCGTGAGGAAATCGGTCTGTCCAAGAACCTCAAAAGTTCAAATACATAGGTATGACGTCCAACATTTACTGGGCCAGTATGCGGTGGGTTAGGGCCCATCCTCTCTCTCTCTCTCTCTCTCTCTCTCTCTGAGAGAAAGCCTGTATCCCAGCAGTAGGAACAAGATAGGCTAATAATGAATTCTACATTGGTGCTATTTTTAGGCGAGTTGGCGGTCAAAGGATAGCAAATATTTGAAAAAAAACACTACCAAAAAGTTAAAAAAAAGAGAGCTGTTAAATAAAAAAATGGTAGAGGTGTGGTTGGTATCTGCTGTTTTGTCATAGTTGTAAATAGAATCATTATGATTTGTGTGATTTTTTATTATGATAAGATAAGGCGATTTATTCATTTCGTGACAAGACATGAATGACGTGGCGTAGGTACCATCCAAATTGAAATATTTGTCTACTGTTCTGTAAAAAGCCACCGCAGTTCTAATTTATATAATACTAGCAACGCACCCCGGCTTCGCACGGGTGTATGTCTTATTTTTTTACACCTTGGGTTACATTATTGGAGTTTTAGTAAGGATCCCTATTTAAAAAAAAAATATATATATATAATTATAGCCTATGTCACCCGGGGAGTGAAGCTTCTCAACAGTGAAAGAATTTTTCAAATCGGTTTAGTTAGTAGTTCTATTCAATGCAAACAAACAAACAATCAAATCTTTCCTCTTTATAATATTAGTATAGATATATACAGTTTTTGTGTATTATATGTAGGTACCTATTTATTTATTTCTCATTACACTCCATACGGGGTAATGGATTTGGATGCTGATAGACAAGCAGCCTTTTCCATTTATCCTCTGCAAGCCTGCCCCTCTATAGGTAAAGAATGGAAAAAACTTTTACCGAGACCTCCTGGTTTCTCTACTCCTGTACGTTATCGATCAGTAATGGTCACTATTGTCACTAACAATCCACTATTAATATACAATACCACTATAAAAACACAATTTTTGAAAAAGAATACATATTTATGGTTAAAAAGCTAGGCACACACACCGTTGATGTGGTAATAATTTTTAACCAAATTTAATTTTTATTCCTGTACTGAACTATCGACCTTCCCCAGCTTCGCACGCGTGTAATTTACGTGCGAAGCCGGGGTGGGTCACTAGTTATATATATACATATAAACCTTCCGTGAAAACTTATCTAACTGATGGATAAATCGCATCAAAATTCGTTGCGTGGCTTAGGAGGAGTTAGCGGTTATACAGACAGACAGACACGCGGAAAAGGACTTTAATTTATACTATGTTGACATTGACATAGAGATAAAGAAAAGAAGAGATGGAAAAGGTACCAGGCTAACTGAACATAACAGGTAGCATTGCGAGGCGTAACCAGTTAAAACTAATTACGAAACTGACAAAGTTTTTTTTTTTCTTTTTCAGCACGTAGCGTTCCTTGATATCGGAGTGCGAGAGGGCGCATCCTTAGAGCTCGAACTGATCCAGAAGTTCGGTGCCTTGAAAGCCAAGTTCATACAATGCGACGTGCTGATGAGGAACAGCTCTTCGCGGCGTTTCAGCTGGTCCTGGACAAATACAGGCGGCTGGACGTCGTGGTAAACAATGCGGCCATACTGAGTGATGGCGGGAAGTCTTACAAGCGCATGATTGATATTAATTTTGTAAGTATTTCGTAGATTAGGTCATTACAAGAAACTACTTTCAATATTTTTGTTTTATATTCAGTAGTTATTTTATAATTTTTTTTTTGAAATTGTTTATTATTGTAAATGCAGCCAGCATTTTGGGTACGATGCCTGCTGACAGCGGATTGTTAGATTAGTTTAGTTTTATATATTAGTATTAGTTTGTATTTTTTCAAGTACTTTTTAGTTGTTTATATTTTATGTTTACAACAATAATAAACAATTTAATTTTTTTTTATAAAATAACTACTGAATATAAAACAAAAATATTGTAAGTATTTTGTGTTGGAAGTCATTTTACTGGTTACAAAGAACGGTGTTAATTAGTGAAACAGTAGGTTCAGTCTAATCTTCTTTTTTATCTTTTTTTTTATAAATAATAGGCTTGCGCTTGACCGCCAACTCGCCTGATGTTAAGCGATGATGCGGTCTACGGTGGAGCACGCTTGCCTAGAAGAAACCGATTCACTCGTGATTTGAAGACACCCAGATTGTATCTGTCGGGGAACACCCATTCAGGCAGCACATTCCAAAGACTAGCAGTTCGCACAATAAAAGTGGAATCAAAGCGCTTCGTTCGTGTTTTCGGAATTCGGGTCTTCTTAAGTCTTATTAGACGTAAAGTTTCTGTGGTCGTAAATATTGCTGGAGCTTATTTCAGCATTGAGAAATGTCTTTGCACAAGAATCGTAAAAAAACAAAACAGAGATTGAAAGTCCTCATCAAAACTTTTGCTGAAGCGAACCACAAACCAAAACGTCATTTGTGTATATATTTTGTTTTTTTTGTAGATTTTTTCAAAAAGAGTGGTATCAATATCGCTCATATTATTTATATGGGACATCTGAAGTATGACCCAGAAAGAAAATCATCAAAATCAATTTATAACTGGCGGAGTAATCGCGTAACAAATATACAAAAAATTGTGCGTGGAGTCCCTCCGCGCGGAAGAAGTTATACTTCAACAAGGAACCCTAAAATTATAACTAGGGCAAAAATATCAACAATTTAAAAATATGCTTTTCTCGAAATTCGAACCTAGCTCCTTAGGCTTCTCAATCCATTAGCGACACCATTACACTACTGGGTCTGCTAGAGTCGCAGCGCGAAAAAAGGATACTAATTTCGCAACCATACGAGAGAAAAATTCCCCCTCCATGGTAGCGTTAAACGTTTAACGCAACCTTGTTGCAAGTCGCATATAAAGTATAACTTCAAAAACATACATTCGAATTGAGAACTTCCTCCTTTTTTGAAAAAGGGGTTAAAAGTATATTTATGTAAGTCGACGCGATCGTAATCGCGGGCAACAGATGATAGGTACATAAAATTTTCAAATAATAGATTCTGCGATGCTGCTAATAATGAATCTTACACATCACATTGGTTTTAACACAACGTACCACAGAGTTCCTCAACCCCGACAGATTAAGTTCCAGTTACTATATAGCTTGATACATTGCAGGCCCGTCGCGTGCCGAGCCAACCTTAAGTCACATTATCGAATTTTACGAGCATTATTGAATTACACAACGCAGCACCATGTTCTGAATACGATTACGGAATGTAATTGGTTCTGCCTTTAATTCTGTTCATGTTGGAGTTGAAACACGTAAGCTCTGATACATAAAACGGGAAGATGCGTTCGTTACTGCAATGACTATTTATTTATTTAATAATAGACTTGCGTTTGATAACCAACCGCCAAGCGGCCTGATAATTGATTGAATCAGCTGTCACTTTGCGGAAGTCCATTTTTTATTTGTATAAGATGAGTTTCTAGTGTGATTCTGCTTCTACGTCGCTTCTAGTACGATAGGGATTTTGGGATAAATTATTTTTCTCTATAGATTATAAATAAATAAATAAAATGTACTCGAAGCGACGTAGAAGCGGAATAACACTAGAGATTCGTCAAATACAAATAAATAGCCGGATGTTAAGCGATGATGCCGTCTACGATAGAGCATGCTTGCCTAGAAGAAACAGATTCACTCGTGGTTTGATGGCACCCAGATTGTAACTATCGGGGAACACCAATTTAGGCACCGCATTCCACAGACTAGTAGTTTGCACAATTAACGTGCAAAGGAAGCGCTTCGTAAGGGTTTTCGGAATATCAACCATAAAGCGGTGTCGATTTTTGGCGGTCCGATAGAAAATGCTGTCTTTAAATAGCTACCTCGTATTTATAGTAATAATGCTGTTATCGCAGTGACCTCAAAAGCACCACCTTTTTCGATCTTGCATTATCATTCAGGTCAGTTCTTATTTAGTTGGGTGGCTTCGAGTTTCTAAGAATCACTTACTAACTACTTTATTTTATTTATATTCTATGAATTTATGGTTGGATGCTGAGCCTGCTAAAAATTAAAATGCACAATAATGTGCAACGCTGGCCAAAGTTGTTTTAGACTCGATCAAAATAGCGCCGTAACAGATCTTCCATTTTGATTTATCAGAAGCTCGTAGGCAACTTTTGCAAGCGTACCGATAAAGTTAGAATGTTATGGCGTTGTTTTCACAGGTTCCGATTGAAAACATCGTTGCGAGTTTCGCGAGCATTGTCAATAGCGCTGATTCGTATTGATTCCATTTCAAAGTTTGAAATCGCTTTTAGGTATATTTGCTATAAGATAAAGTTCATCTTGCAACAGATTAGAGAAATTTCAGAAGTTGTAATGGTTTTGTAACACAAGTTTTTGGTTTATAATATTTTTATGTATTTGTGGATTTTCTCTGTTTCATTTAATTTGGTAGCAAGGATGAATTGAATGTATATGAGGCAAGAATGTTATGGCGTGGTAGCCCATTTGGGAGACCGCTAGACTTGAAAGCGTGAGGTCGCGGGTTCAAACCCTGGGCCCGTACCAATGAGCTCTTTGGAGTTTATGTACGGACTTTCATACCATTGGTTTTTCGGTGAGGGACAACATCGTGAGGAAACCTGCATACGTACAGAGAAGGAATTCAATGGCGTATGTGAATCCATCAATCCACACGGGGCCAGCGTGGTGGATATGGCCCAATCACCCTTTCGGGGGTAGGCTAAAAATCCAGCAGTGGACTGTTAAAAGGCTGATAATGATGATGATGATAGAATAATTCCACGAATAATACTATTGTAGTTTGAAAAGCAAATAAAATCGGCCAAGTGCGAGTCGGGCTCGCGTACTGAGGGTTCCGTACCACCACATAATTTGTTAGCTATACTAAAGTACAAAAAAATTGTTCAAAAATAAAACATCCCAACAACGACCAGACGGTCACCCATCGTACGAGACTGTGCGAGTACCGGTGGCGAACAGAAATTTGACACCAACTCGCATTTGGCCGTTATTTATTATTTATTGTCTAATTGTCCAAGGATTAGAACAACCTGCTGGCTTCCTTGTTTCATGAGTGATATAACCTGGGAATTTTCATGGCCAGCGCGATTATGTACCTTTCAAGTCTGCGTGCTTCATCTTCGGTCACATTGTCGCGAGATGGTGGTCAAATGCGGATTTATTCGCGATAAAAAAAAGTATTCATAAGTATAATGAAAGGAAATTTTAAAACAAAGTTAGCTACTCCTCCCAATCTAGAACTTAATTAGATTACTGACCGTTATTGCCTCATTTTCCTTATGCCAAGAAAGTAACGGAATAAATTTAAATTTTCAGACAGCGACAGTGAACAGCACATTAAAAGCCTTAGAGGTGATGGGAGTCGACAGCGGTGGCGGCGGAGGAGCAGTGGTGAACATCTCTTCGCTCCTAGCTCTGAACATCGGCACCCATCTGCCGGTCTACGCGGCCACCAAGACTGCCGTGCTGCAGTTCAGTATTTCCATGGGGGTAAGACGAACTTTTTTAGGTAACGATGGGCAAATCCAAGGTGACAACATTCGTTATAACCGTGTTACTACCAGCCTTATTACAAGTAATAACACGGTTTTTTTTGCCCGTGTTGCTACTTACTATCATCATCATCATCAGCGAGAAGACGTCCACTGCTGAACATGGCCTCCCTCTTTAACCTCTACACTGAACGAAAACAGACACATATACCAGAGCTGTTTTCGAATTACTATAATTACTGTGAATTTGTAAAGTTATCAACGAAAAATAATAAAGCTTTTGATGATGTACCACAATTATTATTATGCGTCTACCTTACAATCAGTTAAAAGAAATTAAGCATTAATTGCGATTCTCCAAAAGCGAAATCCACAAGGGGGAGAAAATTATCTCGTCTTTATCTCTCCTTTTACATTTTTAAAGCCAAAAGTCTCCTTTGCTCTCCAGATAAATGTAATTACACTCGGGTAAGAGCCGGAACTTCAAATGAAAGGATATTACCTCGTGATAATAAGAAAATATTCCATCGTAAAGTGTGTTCATCGCTTTAACGTGCCATTGAAGGTAGCATCAAATATTATTAGAAAGAAAGAAAGAAAGAAAGAAAGAAAAAGTTTATTTATGACCAAATTAGGTATTAGACCTTTGAGTATATGGAGACATTTTCTCCCACATTCGTTTTGATTAAAAATATTTGATACTTCCGGAAGTGACACTCATAAATATTGCGGAGAATACTTTTTGTTACAGGAATACACTGCTAAGAAATGGGAGCTTTCAAGTTTTTCCACGAAAGCCTCACTAGATGGCACCATTTTTTTATACCTACTTATCTGTAATTACTGTAAGATACTCCCCTCAGAATAATATACAGATGCTAAAACACTGCTAACCCTTCTGAAACGGCAGTCCTAGATGGAAATAAATTATAATTGCGGAATCTCGCAGGTGCGGAAACCTAACAGGTTCTGTCGAATTATAATTTTGTGCTAGATAGTTGCAGGTATACCGCCATCTATCAAGCCAGCTGGAACTAAATTTATATTTATTTAAATCAATCTTGATGTAGGAATTACTATTTACATATACCTACATAATATACTATAATACATAACACCTCTTTTGAAGACCTCCCTTTTATAGTTACTCAGACATGCCGCAGGAAGGAGCTCATTCCACAATTGCAAGTATGAGGCATCAAAGGGTCGTGGAAAACGCACAGTACTTACTTTTGCGATTTCTACAGATCTATCATATGATAATTATGTGGATGAGCTTTCAGGCGGTGGCAGCTAGTGCGGATATTAAAACCGTAACACCGGCATCAGATCGAACAGTTCTTCAGAAAATAAGCGTGTTTTTTACAGTTACAATAATTATTTTATTTTCATTCCAGACTGAAGAACAATACAACCGGACGAAGGTTCGAGTACTGACGGTGTGCCTCGGACCCACAGATACAGCCATTCTTCATAGAACCGATACAGAAAACTTTAACAATGCACAACCAGTCAAGTCTAGAGTGACTGAAAGACAGAAGTAAGCAGCAAACTTTAATACATTGCACACGGTTGCACTCACAGAAAAGAAAAAAAAAAACACGTTTAAATTAGAACGCTCACAGCTCAAGGCATTTTTGTAAATTGTAGCTAGTTGCACACATAATTTTAAACTAAACGTCAGTCATTAAAATCAGTTAGCAACAGTCATGCGGAGTTTGACGCGTTGATCTAAATAAGAATGTTCAATCAAGGTTTACTCATAATGCCTGGTAACAGATTTTCCTTCTCATTTCCGTTCTATTTACTTCTCTTTTTCGTGGTTGCACTATTACACTGGACTGGCTCAGTGGTAGCACGACTGCTGGGTTACTAGAGGAGGACGTCAACAGGACTTGGGTTCATTTCTCAGATGAATGTTTGAATGATAAATTTATATATTATCTACTCTGCGACTGTGTGTTAGTCTGTATCTTTGTGTGTTTTGTTTGCTGGAGACGATCCAACTCGAATAGGTTAGATTTGAAATTTGTCGCAGAACCTCCACAGAGCACATCAGTGCCAAAATAAAAATTTAAGGAGCTAGAAGCTCTTGCGGTCGACCATGAGGCTTCGCTTCGCTACGGAGGTTCACTCAGCCTCGTTTGGCTTACTCAGGACCTCCCTTAAGCTTCTGGCGGAGCCCACCAGGTGGAGAGACCCCTGGCTTGAGTAGGTTAGGTTCGATTAAAGATTACTCCTCTAGAGCTTTCACTCTTCTTTCATAATAAAAAATAATCTCGTAAATAAATTGATTAGCAAATTTAGAGTCAGAATATTTGGAGGCAAAAAAATATAAAATATTACAATTGTATATTTTTTTTCCATCATCATCATCATTATCAACCATTTTCCACGCACAGCTGGGTATATATAGGTCTCCTCTTCAACGCGCCATCTTTTCCAGTCCTGTGCTAGTCTTATCCACTGCTTTCTTGCTGTCTTTTTTTTTAAATATAATTTAATTACATTTTTAAACTAATTATACGGATATACTTTTGTCAGTAAAACATGGTTGTCAGTAAAATTTCGCACAATTTAGGTAGAATAAATCACCGTCCCCTAAATCATTCCATTATATTATGAGCAGCGTAATTAAGGCTACTTACAAAAATATCTTGTTTTCCAGAGTGTCGTCTGCAGTGAATGGGATACTGGCAGTAATCGATCAAGGGACTAGCGGCTCCACGTGGATTGTACATAACGATAAACCGGCTTACGACTTCACAGGGAAAATCGCACAGGCTTTCCAGACTTTTTCTATGAGCTAAGTTATTGTATTAGTGGTAGAAATGGCAACGAGAGAGCGTGGTCGAGAATTTATTGAGACGTTGGCGTCGGCCGCAACGTGTAGCTATAGTTGTCATGTTTTGACAACTCAAAACATGACAACTATAAACTAACTTGTCTCCGAGTGTAAGAAAGGCGAGTCACATGCAAAGTGCGAGCTAGCATAGCGGGATGGCGACCTGGGGGGTTAGATTAGACCCGTTTTCTGTTAGCGTTAACGCCTGCGGAAAGATGAAATTGTATGAAAATGACATTAGCTTGAGATAAAATTTCTTAAGCGAATGTCATTTTCATACTATTTCATCTTTCCGCAGGCGTTAACGCTAACAGGAAGTGGGTCTTGTCTAACCCCCCAGATCGCTAACGTCTGATACCTCAATGGTCTTAGCAACTTCCATAATGACGCTAGGGCTCTTTGCTGTGCGAAGTGGATGACTCAGAATTTGTACAACGACTACTTAGGAAAAAGACGTTAGGAATGGACGAATTAGGCAGTTGACCACTTTGGAAATGGACAAATTTGACCGGAGGGTTTTGTGACTATGACATTTGACCAATATAAAAACCTGGTTTATGGCGCCAACGTTAAGAAAAAATATCATTATTTATAATCTTATAATCTATTTTGCTAACCTTGTGTATTTTCGAGTTAATTTTAATAATACTGGTTTATTAAGATTACTAATTAAGACTAATTTCTTTACACAGTGTTCATGAACGTACTCGAGTGTGGAGTATTTAATTCGTTACTATGTTATTTATACTGGAAAAATATTTATAACATTTGTGCTGTTGCTATTTCTAAATATCATACCTAATTTCTATTTTTCAGTATTAATATTATTGTCATTAATCATAGCCAAATTCTGTAAAACGTTATAATTGAAAAGTTGCATCTTCTAGTTATTAAGTTTCGTGTCCCGCACTGCTGTTATTAATTTCAATGATATCATTACGTTACGTTGATTCACGTTCAAATTAAATCACATTTAGAAATCTTTAAATTTATACTAAATATTCGACACTATATGCTACATCAAATTTAGGATAATAATTTTAAGGGGTCACTTTGCCACTGTTCTTGTTTCCTGAAAACTATAAACTAGACGTATTCAAGGCTAGAGTGAATAAGTACCTTCTAGGTCTACGTGCTGCATCTTCGGCCACAACATCGCTTTCCCTCAGGTGATTGATTGATTGATTAACTCATTATTGTTCACACCATTAAATTTAATACAGAGGTCAAAAAACTTTTAAAAACTAGTGTAACAAATGGCAACCTTATCGCTAAAAGCGATCTCTTCCAGGCAATTTTAGGATGTAAAGCATTTATAGAAGACGTAGAAGACGGGGTGTGCAATAGAGGGTAGACAATTAAATGTTTACTTATACCATACATATACATTCTAATAGTAATACACAATATTACTTAAAATTCTTTAAAATAAATATACTAATTGATATGCAATTAATATGAATATAGAATAAATGTTTAATTATGTAATAATTAATGATATAAATAACACGAACAAGTTGTTCGACATAACGATGTTAACAAGACTGCAACTTTGACAATAAAACTCTTTAACGCGTTCTTTGAAATTAGCGAGTGATGGAGATTGTCTGATAGACGCGGGCAATTTGTTCCACAACTGAACTGCCTGAAATGTAAACGACTTACCATAAAAAGTTTCAGATCGTGCGGGAGGGGAGAGAGAGAGAGAGAGACCTTAAGAGAGAGGTTGTTCTTTGACCTTAAAGGAAGAGGATGACAGTCTCTCCACAAAGTGAAACATTCTTTAAGGTAGCCCGGGCTGAATGGGTTAAATAAAATATTATATAGAAAAGAAAGGATGAGGTGAATTGGTGTCCAAACGTAAACTTATTCTATATAAATATTTTAAAAACCTGACCGGTAGTCTATTACTAAGTCCTATTAAACACATGTCATAATTCTAACAACAAGACAACCAGAGAACAGGTGTCACTCACGGTTGGCCATGAAAGAGTAATGGAATTGCACTGGCACACAACTCGGTCATGTTTTATTGATGAGGTTCGTTCATACGGTATCGGTACCTGCCATCGACAATCCACGGGTGAACGGAGCTATCGACAAGCGAATATTGGAGCTTGATTAGGTTTGAGGCATGGATGAAGTGTTTTTTATAAGCCTGCAAAATGTGGTGTTTCCGAGAAGGTACAACATGGGGTTCTTAAAAAGGCGAGTTAATAGTCCTTAAGTTGACAACATATTTCTAATGCCTCTGGTGCTACAAGTATGCATAGGCGACGGTGACTGCTTACCATCAGGCGGCCTGTCTGCTTGTTTTCCACCTATGGCATTAAAAAAATGCTTTTATTCAACTTGCCCTTTTAGTATGTTCGTATGTGTGGAACAAATCTTGCAACTGAATTTTAAACCAGTTAGCCTCAACAGATTGACCTGAAATTTGGGCTACTTATGAATATTTGGTGTTAATGCAATGTCATGGTACCATCGAGCTTATCTGATGATGGAGACAAGGTAATCATAGAAACTCCTAAACGAAACGACGTATCATCGTCGAGTTTGGGTTCTTTGGATTTGTCTTCCCATGCAAGCACCTTTTGGGGTCGAAACCATGGGGCCGTGAGGACCGGGAGCAAAAATATTTTTTGAAGATTTGTCATCACGTCTGATCGATGTAACTCGTGACCAAAATGCCAGCCTCTACTTTGCTCAAAGGGGGACCATTGCCATACAACGTGGCAATGGGGCCAACATTTTGGTAACAATTCCAACTGGTAACGGTTTAATAATTTAGTTTAGTAGTTGGGTATTAATATGTTGTTGTTTTTTATATATGATACGAAAATTTATAGATGAAATGTTATTTAAGGTACTGAAATAAATTGAGTTTCTTTGACACTGAATCCGTCATAGGCAAAGATAACGCTTACCATCAGGAGAGCATATTCCTCTTCTCATCAATTGCATAAAAAAAGCAAAAAGTTATTGCATTTTGATTAGTAGTTTTGCTACAACTTATTCTACTATTAAGAAATCCATTTTCAAGTCTACTTGTGATCACGGACACTGAAATTTTTTTGAAGCATCAGGAATTTAAATATTGAAAAATACATGGGATTAAATCTGTTAAAAGTATCGAGTACCAGCGGCCTTTTACCTGCTTTTGCTAACAGCTGCTTATCTTCTTGCAGCTCCTGTAATATTTTATTCCTTTTAAGACCCTAAAACATATTTAACAGAAAATATTCGTACGAAAGTACACTTACAGGCGCTCAACTTTTACACATTATGTACGAGCTCTCGACCTAAAAAGGATAATTTGTCTACGATATATTACAAAAAGATTGGGCATCTATTTGCTGACACTAAAAACAGATACTCTCATATTGAAGTAGTCTTTTATGTCATTACGGACTTGTTTGCTCTCTTCAGTTCCCTTTTATCTGGACACTCAAAGGATTCTTATTCGAGTAACTGGCCCAACAAGATTTTCTCCACAAAGCGAATGCTGAAACTAAATTATGATGTTAACCTGGGTCCTTGGGCTGCGATCTACGACGCTATATCGTAAGATTTAGAGGCTCTCAGACGGGCCTGTGGCAAGAAATTGCAGACCCAAATTTTATGCTTGCTCGAATTTTATCCTTGCTGTATTTCCTGCAGTTTAGAAGACAATTTTTTTTTAATGCTATGATTCTTCTGTTTTAAAGGTCTATCAAGACTTATATAGACTAAAGGTATGAAAAAACCTAGTTTGAACAATCCGAAGTATCATTAGTAACTTCTAAAACTTTCCGATATGAACACATGTTTTAAAAGTCTATCGGGACTTTTCGCGTATTATTTTATTTATGTAAAAATTGGTAACTTTCGCTCGACGTTCATCTAAATAAAATAATGCACGAAAAGTCCCGATAGACTTTTAAAACATGTGTTCATATCGGAAAGTTTTAGAAGTTACTAATGATACTTCGGATTGTTCAAACTAGGTTTTTTCATACCTTTAGTCTATACAAGTATTATTATATATAAATGAATCCCTATTTACCTTGGTCACGCTATAACTTTTAAGTTTCCTAATATGTACTTTGTAGAAGGTTCTTACGGAAAAAAATTTGAAAATTGCCCAGAAAATTTGAAAATTTCAGAAAACAACGACGATTTTTATTTTACGCGTTTGACAGTTCTAAGACGGGACAGAGTCTGTCGGGTCAGCAAGTATTTTAATAAGGAGAGGATGCAACTCTACCTCATACTCATAAACTCAAATACTTAAAGCGTCTCTAAATTGTTTTGGACGATAAAAATATTTTCAAAACAAATGAAATAACCACGTCATATTTGCTCAGTAAGGTTTCGACGCAAACTGCTAATCTCGGCAAGTGTAACTGAGAAAACAGATTAGACTTAGACCATTCTAGATAAATATGGTTAGCTACTTGGCAGCTTGGCAACAAAACGGACTGAAATGTAGCTAACTGTCTACGTCAATGTAGCTGAGGGATCTCTGTAATTTATGCTAGCTTAATCCGAACCCCAGCAAGCTCGGATGGCTGCATCTTTTAAAATGTGGCTGAAACTTTGAATGTAAAGCGCTAAAGCGCTGAATTTTTGAACAGTGGCAGAATTTCAAAGCTTACGCCTGTTGTTTCTGCCAAAACTGCATAAAAGAAGACGGGATTTGAAATGAATGAGCAACATTCATTGCGAAGAATTGCGGAATCGTAAATTGCTTCTCGAATAATATTTTCTATCTTTAAAGCGGAAATTTCAAACTCAGTAACTTTATTGTGAACATCCCAAACGATGCTTTCACGTCAAAGCGAAGCGTTAGAAACTTCGCCTTCCCGCTGAAGATTTTGCGAGTTTAGTTGAACGCAATCTCTTCCAAGTAGGTAAGTACCCTTACCTCGTAATGAAAAAGTTTAATTTGCGATGTTGTTAATTGTCAGTGAAGTTTGTATGATTCCTACATTCAATACAGGCGCTTTAAGGCTAAGCCTCCGTCCAAATTGTTTGTCTAGTAATTGCAAATTATTTTCACGTCTTGGTGTTTACTCCAGAACTTGAAATATTTGTTTATGTCATCTGTCACTAACGTTTGGATTGGCGTTAGTGCGACGGGGACACAAACAATTTTACCTGCATGAGAATAGCCGACCTGACTATTCCATCAATACTTACACAAACAGCTTATTCTAGTTCCACAAATCTGGCTATTAACGACCCAAATCGGATCGCTCGCTTCCTGCATAATATCTTATTTTAGATCTGTTGAAACCATTTGTGAATATTTAACCACCATGCTCGGCTTTAGCTTACTTCAACTTGACGCACCCTGGAGAGAATAGTTTATGTTATGCTCACTGAAGTATTAATGTTTAACTTGGCTGTGTCTTTTAATAAGAGTTTCTTTAACTATTGATAACTATTTCTTCACACGTCTTGGTGAGTCTTCCTGTCCACATTGGCCTGTGGCAAGTAGTGCTGCAGTAATGGAATGAAATTGCAGCACTACTTGTCACAGTTTACAGAGGGAACCGCGCGGAGGTTTGGACTCAGAATTGAGGTCTGGACTGTGTGTGGTACAAAAATCAAGGGATTTTGAAACTGATACCACCCACAGTCAAGACCCCCTTCTCCCCCCGGGAACGAATGAATGCGAATAGCGAGAGACCGGGGAGAGTGGCATAATCAAAGGGAGGCCTATACCCAGCAGTGGGTCACTCAGGGCTGATGATGATTATGATGATGATGAGACATAAAATAGGTGGCCAAACGTTAAATTATCAGCCTAAGCACAGACCGGTAAAACAGACAGATACACAGACAGACAGACATCTTAGGCTTAGTAATAGGGTCCTGGTTTACCCTTTAGGTACGGAACCCTAAAAAGAGCCAGACGATCAACAAAAATACCAGAATCAAAAGACTTATGCACACTGGATTATTCAATGTCGATAATGACGATGATGATGATGAAAAATTTGTTTTAAAAATATAGCGGTAAAATTTGAAAAGTATATTTACCTTTTTGTTACAACTTTTTATTCAACTTGCCCTGTTAGTTAGTATGTATGTACGTTCGTATGTGTGGGACAAATATTGCAACAAAATTTTAGACGAGTTATCCTAATCTTATGTACCTAAATTGGGTGACGATGCAATGTTATGGTACCATAGGGCTGGTCTGATGATGGAGACAGAAGGTGGCCATAGGAACTCCTAAACGAAACGACGTAACCCCGTCGAGTTTGTGTTCGTTGTTCGTTGGATGTTTCTTCCAAAGCATTTTGGTCCTTGATGATACATTCAATATGGTAGACACCCCAAGATGGCGGACAATATGTTCTTATCTACCATCATGATATAGGTATCAAATGAAGGGGTTTGCTGAGAAGAATACGAAAAAAACATGTTGTGCAAAAGTTTTTTTTTAATTTAATAACTAGAATGATTTTGTTATTACAAATTTAAAACAATCAAGATAACAAATTGAATTTTAACAAAAACAGCAACAACATAGGTAAATAAAAAAAAGATG
Source organism: Agriopis marginaria (assembly GCA_932305915.1). Lineage (NCBI taxonomy): Eukaryota > Metazoa > Arthropoda > Insecta > Lepidoptera > Geometridae > Agriopis > Agriopis marginaria. Next base: position 4,912,394 of record OW029919.1, read on the forward strand.
TCATTAGAGTATTTAACAGACGGCTCAGGAAATGAAGACTTACTTTATTCGCAAGCTGGACTTTATTAGGTGCAATAAAGACGCGATAAAGCTAACATAAAAGCACGTACAATAAAAATGTTTCCTATTCCTGAACGTTAAAATTTAATAAAGAAATCTTATGGAAAACCTAGGAACAAAATATAAAAAAAAATAAAATTAAAAATATAAAAAAAAAAAAAATTGAAACAATTACATTTTAAAAACAATTTCTTTAGTAGAATTGGGGCCCAGGGGCATCACAGATTCGTTGCCGACCTTTAAAAACTCTATAAACAACCCTTTTGAAGAACTTAATTTTATAGTTACTCGGAAAAGCTGCAGGAGGGCTGCTCCAGGTCTCTTCTTGCACATGTCACCTAGTTTCGGTCATGTGCTAGTCTCATTATTTCTTCCGACCAACGTTTTAGTTGTCTAGCAGCCAACAACTAAGTAACAAATAACAAAAACATTATTTCGTTTTCAAAAATCTTTCAGAGACGCGTGACCAAAATGCTGGCGTGTTTCTGGCTCAACGCATAAGCATTGCCATTCAGCGTGGTAATGCCGCCAGCATACTGGATACGCTGCCAACTGATAATGGGCTTGAGTATTTGGATTTTCTTTAGTCTAACTGTATTTGTAGTGTTAGTGTAGGCTTGTATTTTGATTAGTAAATAAAGACACTTGGCGCGTAAAAAAAGTATAAAAAAATATACTAATTGCACAACTAACAGAAAACAACAACTCACAACTAAGCAGAATAAAATAAAGTGAAAGCGTAGTGGGCACAGTTCAATGCGTACAGTTAAAATAGCTTATAGACATGGGAAACAAGGATATAAAGCTAAGGGAGACATTCCTCGATCCTCACAGGTCCGCCCCATTTGCCGAGGCGTTGGACCCGAAAATGACGTAGAATTATGAGACAGGGTATCCTACGCGACATTGCGTCTGTATAGCTTCTACCCACTGTCTTTGGTTAGAATCCCTGTCATGAATTTGTGAGATTCACTTAGGCATTGGGTAAAGTTTCTACGATTTATATAATATATTATGTTACTATGTTCATCATTTAGTAGTGTTCCGTTGAAATGTCAGTATCGTTAGTATTCATTGGCTTGATTGTTTTTTTTATTAGTATTTGTAGTTCTCAATTACACCCCAAGCTTATAACCATATATATTAAGGACGGGTGAATGTTTTTTTCCAATGGTACCAACTCAGTGGTGCTAAGAGGTATGCTAAGCACCAGTGTAAAGTCAGTCACTCGCCGGCCATGTTGGTGAAATGTCCTTGCACGTAGCGCCATTCTTGAGAGCAAACAAACAAAAAAGTATGTCAATTCGAGGCTGGTACGAGATTTAAATGCGTACTCTAGCCAGAATACGCAGGGTTGTCCCTATCTCTAAGTTTTAAAGGGTGCCTATCTACGACCCCGTAAAGTATACCTAATATTTTTCTTCAACAAACTTTGGTCTCAGCTATCTCCATTACTACGAATTTACTTACCTTTGATAATATAAATTTTGTGTAAGTTCTAAAGGGGAAACTGCATGTAGGTCGCTTCCATTTCTATATTTTTTTCTGAGTACCTAACTCAACAGATTAATTAGGTACTTACCACAAAATGTTTAGATACCGTAGGTAGGTATACTTCACGCAATTTTTTTTTTATCGATCTGAGAAAAGAGTTTGATCCTCTCTCACTATCACTCTTAAAATGTAAGACGGACAGACAGACAGAAAGCGTCGGCTTAGTAATAGGGTAAAAGAGAAAATATTAGTCAACTACAAGCCATATTAGCTACAATAAAATTATTAACATGACATGTATTTAATAAAATCTGCCATGTATAATTTAACCAGGTGTAAGAAAACATTAAATTGACTGTAAGTTTAAATTACAACATTATAACCCATGACTTCTGAAGCGCTTTCATAAAGTTAAAACAGACTTTATTGTTATGGTAACTCACCGAATATTTCAGAGAAAATGATTTCCCTACTTTACCTTGGAAACGGAGTGCCTACTTACGAACTTTTCTCGACTTATGACTTTATGAATCACGTGAAACTTTGATTCTCAAAAGTGTGGAGAAAATGTTGGAAATTGAACCGCAAAAGCCTTTTGATATTTAGAATAACTTTGTACTCGTAAATGTACAGGGTTACACGAAACAGTGATACTAAGTCGAAAGAAGGTCATTTAAAACGGGGAGTGATCTGAAGAACTGTTTGATCTGATGCCGGCATCGAAGATTTATCATCGCACTAGCCGTCACCGCCTAAAAGCTCATCCACACATTACCACAAATTGAGTGTAAATGTTATTCACACTCAATGAAATGTACCTATGGAACAACTCATATAAATTTTACATAATTTTAGGGTCACTCCTTCGAGATACAATACCTCTATAGTCCTCTGAGTGAAATCAGTCAAAAATCGTCCGAGCGTCGTTATACATACCTAGACATCAATTATATAGATCACAATGCTTCATTTACTCCAATTTATATTTATGTCGCCTGCATAGTGTTCAACGTCGCTTGTCCGCTATGGCATCGCGCGGCGTTGTAGTCGGTTCGCAGTTGCCTTACAACTGCAGAGTTTTGGTTCGGTCATTTTTTGGCATGTTTGTGACTCTATCTATACGTATTGTATCTCGATGGGTTACTCCCCCGATAAAAGTTGTTCTTAATGATGAGTAGGTACTAGTAGGTAGGAAGGTGAGTACCTACGATAGCCTAGGCCCTAGGTTATATAGGTTATAGTCTATCTTATGTAGGTACCACACTTCTCCTTGTAACTTTGTATGATGACTAGTTACCTACTATAATCGTTTTTTTTAATACTTATCATGTTGTAAACTATCTTCTGGCAAAATTTTGTTCGGATCGGTTTAGCTGTTTAGTAGTAAATGTCTGTTCAGATCTAAGCGAAATTCGTAGGTAGCGAAAAATACCGCACGCTATTCCGCCGGGTATTTCTATGAACTACCAGCGGCATACCTCGCGGTATTTTTTCGCTACCCACAGCGTTAGCGAATAAAGCTTAGGTCTGAATAGGCCTTTACGGTAACAAGCACATTTATTGTGCGAACTGCTAGTCTGTGGAATTCGCTGCCTGATTGGGTTTTCCCCGTTAGTTACAATCTGGGTGTCTTCAAGTCGAGAGTGAATCGGTTTCTTCTAGGCAAGCGTGCTCCATCGTAGACCGCATCGTCGATTAACATCAGGCGAGATGGCGGCCAAGCGCAAGCCTATCTACTATAAAAAAAAAAAAAATATAAGCAAACAGTAATTTAGCATTTACTGTTAAGTGTGATTTATGCAGGACATGCGGGTAAGTTCTAATAGGATACTAGCTGATCCCATAATGATGTGGAATCCTGAAAAAAACCTGAAATCTGCTCGCAGTGCAATCTGGTGGGTCCAATTGTGAATCTACACCATCCAAGGTCCTACTCAAATACACATAAAAAAACATCAATATCGGTTAAACCATTTCCAAGTTTGTTGAGACTCACGAACAGCAATTGACTTATCTATACTAATATTATAAAGTGGAAAGATTTGATTGTTTGTTTGTTTTTGTTTGTTTGCATTGAATAGGCTCCGTAGCTACTGTACCGATAAGAAAAAAATATTTCACTGCTAGGAAGCTACACTATCCCCGGGTGACATAGGCTATATTATATAATTTTTTTTTAAAGGGATCTATACCAAAACTTCAATAATGTAACCCAAGGTGTAAAAAAAATAAGACTTACACCCTTGCGAAGCCGGGGTGCATTGCTAGTATATTATATAGAAGATAGATGTATATATTTCTTTCTTTTAAGCAAAAGGTAAATATTTCTTTTCAATTTCCCATTGTTTGTTCGTTTTAAAATTGACTGAGCACAAGAGCTCGGCCATTGCTTTGAAGATCGGAAACAATGTTGAGTTTATTAAATCGAACAAAATTGCAGGTAAAGAAAGGCTGTGTTTTGAGAAAAGGGAAATTGGACTCGTAATTTGTTTATGAAGAAATATTCGTGATTAATTGGGCCGCACCATCAAGAAATTGTACTGTACAATTTAGGTTATGGTCTTAACTGTAAGTAGTTGTTGTGAAGTAACGTGCAAAAAGTTGCAATATTCACCATTGATTGGGATGTTAATTGATAGCATATGCTCTTTATAATCTGACGGCACCCGGGTTGATCTTCGGCTCTGTACAAATGACTTATTTAGTTCTTGAATTATGTGCAGTTTTGATGGCATCGCTCATGAACGGCGATGGAAAACATCTTGAGGAAACCGGTATCCAAGAAATGTCAAAGAACTTCAAACAGTTCAAAGACATTCATTTGGATTGGTAGTTCATTCATGGTGGATTAGAGCCCATCTTTTCCCTCTGAGAGAAGGCCTATGTCTGCCTGTGACACCCGCACACAAGTTTGGTCGTTGATCATCATCATCTTCATCGTCAATATCAGCCTATCTGTTGCCACTGCTGGGACACGGGCTTAATTCACCGTGATGGCTCAGTGCAAGTTGTTGAATGTCATATTATGTCTTTGTTCTTGGACATACCAGCTACCTCGCGATGTTTTCCTTCACCTTTGTAGAGTGATAGCATCGAAAATGCACTGCATATACCTAGTTTATGTAAGTACATAATGAAATAAGTCATTGGTGCAGGGCCGAGGCCTGAACCGGGTGCCGTCAGATTATAATGCGCTCTTGCTACCGCTCGTTCACCATCGTTCCAGACCTTGTTTCAAATTATTTAAGGGACCTGTATACCCTCTGCAGCTCTCGCGCTCGCACATTTTCACATTATTGAAGATATAAAGTCAATGAGTGTGAATTTCCAAAAAGTAACAAAATCATGTTGGTGTCTATCGTAACCTATCGTAACATTACAAACATAGAAATGTTTGTTTCGATATCTTGTAATTTGACGGAATAACATGACACGAGAAATAAAAATCACTTGTTACCATTTTACTGTGTCAAATTAAAATATATCAAATAGTCAATTTCTTTATTTGTAATGTTACGATAGACACCAAGACATGATTTTGTTACTTTTTGGAAATACCTACTCATTGATTTTATATCTTCAATAATGTGAAAATGTGCGAGCGAGAGAGCTGCAGACGGGAACAGTCCCCTTAAACAGAATTTTTTCACAGATTATTAAGATTACGTTACCTAAATACCTAATATGGCACCACAATCTGGATCATTGAATGGAAGTAACAAAGACGTTTTCCGGTCACCGCGTGGACTAAACAGCTGACCTATTTCGGCTGTCATGTTCAAAGCGCAGCCCAGAGTAAACCGGCTGCGTTCTGCAATAAAGTTGAGCAACAAAATGTGGTTTATGTTCAGTTGGTTGCTACTTAACGTTTTACTGTTTGGGTTTTTATTTTTATGTAGCCTATGGTTAAAGGGAGGGTAGAGCGATGAAGTAGGTAATATAAGCGAAACTCATTTTTCATTTCATTACATTTATACGTTAAATACGACTACAAAATAATTTTATCTCAAATAATAGCTTATTTAGTAACAGTAATGTTACCAAACTATGGAACTCACATACTTTACATTTCATCTTTTACTAGGTGGAATGAACGCAAAAGATAATAATTGTACTATTATTATTTTTGTATTATTATTTATCTTTAATTTATATTTTATTTATCAATAAATTTTAATAGGCTTGCGTTTGACCACCAACTCGCCTGGTAGATTAGACAAGACCCTCTTTCTGTTAGCGTTAACGCCTGCGGAAAGATGAAATTGTAGGTATGAAAATGACATTGACAATGACATCTTTCCACAGGCGTTAACGCTAACAGAAAGTGGGCCGTGTCTAACCTCCCTCCCTGATGTTAAGCGATGATGAGGCCAACTATGGAGCACGCTTGCCTAGAAGAAACCGATTCACTTTAGATCCCCCTTATCTTCCTTATGGTCTGATTTTTGATTTCCAAAAAAAAATCTGTTTGGAAATCACAAATATGTTTTTCTCATTTTACAAGTGTTTGATTTCCAAAAAAAAAATCTGTTTGGAAATCACATTTTTTTTCTTCTCATTTTACAAGTCAACAAATTCACAACATATTCGTATTCATATTCATATTCATTTATTTCAGCATTCCACAATGTTTCTTAGGTGGTAGAAAATTATTTTAGTTACAATTGTGGACCCCGTCGGGCACAGCTGAATGATATGGAAGAGAGAAGGACAGCAATAAGTACTAAAAAATACTTTTATCTGTTAAGTATTCGTCAATGGAATAATACGATCTATTTATCAGGAAATGTTTCAATGATTTATAGAAGTGTCTGTCGTATCCCGTTTGCTGCGGTATCCAATCATTTAAAAAGAACCACGTGCGACCAAAATTGAAAATCGTGAAAGCAATGGCGCGTAATAAGGAGATTACTTTCCTATAATTGGGTTAGTCGTTAGCTATTGATTTAATCCGGTCCCGATTTGTACTACGTCAGAATATTGGCAACGATTTTGTGCGTTTTGTAAAACCAGCATAACTACATGCCACCCCTTGCCTGCTTGCTGCCTGCTTCCTTTTATACCTGCTAGCTCCCACGACCTGCCGAAGCAAGCGGTAAAACTTTCCTTTTGTCTTCACCCAGGCGACTTACGCGGAGACAGGCAAAAAGAAGTGAGACACCTGATGATAGTTCGGTTCTTGTCAGTGGGCACGCGTGATGACGCGTGTTATTGCATCTTCGCGTCCGGCGTCATACGAGTACGTGGGAACCACAGAAAAGACAAGTAAATAGAACGGAAATGAGAAGGAAAATCTGTCAATACTTAGCCTATGGTCGCCAGGCATTATGACAGAACCTTGAATGAACTTTCTTATTTTAATTTTTTTTACGCTGATAAGTCCGCGTTTGACCACCAACTCGCCTGTTGGTAAGCGACAATGTGGTCGAAAATGAAGCACGCAGACTTAGAAGATCTATCTATCTATCTTATTTATCGACGAACGCCGCATTCAATGAGCTTGAACCTTACCTTTTTGGGTTAGGTCTCAAAGTTCTTTGTCCGCATCACAGTTGCTAACTGATTTCGAATGACTGACGTTTAGTTTATATGGGTGCTACTGGCTACAGCAAATTTCTCACAGAAATGCCTTGACAGCCGTTCTAACTTAAACAAAAAAAAAAACTGTGGTGAGTAGACGGGAAACGTTCCTGCCAGCCATCATGGGGGTAAGCAGGAATAAACCAAATATGCCCAATTGGTGAGTCTGTTTTTCCATTCAGTTCGAATGTCACTAAGACGCAAGTGAGTCGATTTTGAATAGGCAAGCAAACTCCATCGTAGCCCGCATCATCGTTTATTATCCAGCGAGATGGTGGTCAAACACAAGCGTATTAGGTACTTAGCCAATAAAATAATTTTGTAAGTTATTTACGAGTACCATATATGTGTTCTGCCCACCATGACCACCGCCATTTTATAGAGAAATTTGCTGTGACCAGGGGCCTTACGGACAACAGCTAATTGCGGCACCTAATCCGCTCAGTTGGAAAATCACGCGAACGTGCACCTTATTGCGCCCAGATACGGTTTGCGGTCGCGTGATTTTCCAACTGAGCGGATTAGGTGCCGTTATTAGCAGTTGTCCGTAAGGCCCCAGGATACATTATTACTGCAACACGACCCCATTGGTGTGTGTAGGTAATAAAATGGTGCTTAATTCAGCTAAATTCTTTTATTTAAACATTTCTAGGAAAAAAGGCAGATGCATGTCTGTTACTTCATCGACAGCAGTCCACTAACGGAGGTCTTTAGTAACGAAACTTGCTTAGAAACATAGAGATACAGTGTAGCACCAAGGCTGCAGACATCGTAAAAAGGATGACGGAACTAAAGTGGAGCTGGGCAAGACATGGCCAGACGTGATGATGGTGGTATACAGCAGTATCCGCGTAGTGGCCAAGACTAGGTCAGCGGAACCCGGACTTACCTAGGATGAGGTGGACCGAAGACATCAAAAGAAGTACTGGAAACCAGTGGATGCGAAAGCAAGACCAGGGAAAGTGGTATTTTATTTTATTTGGAAAATATACAGTGATAAATAACTAGATTACTGATACGTTGAATAATTAAACACCATTTAGCAGTCGCATATTGAAACAATATTTTTTTGCGCATGGAGACGAAATAAAGATATTTATATTATGTTAGAATAGGTACATGGTCAATATGGTCATTATGCATCATTTTTAATTGTGGTCCTAAACCGCCAAAACGTCTATAGGTACGCAGCAATGAGTCACTCAGAGCTGACAATGATGATGATGATAAAGTACCATACATGATGTTTTCTTAGTGACCGTACAGCCGTCATAGTATTTATCTTTTTATCGACTTGCAAACCACCTTGCTTAGGAAATGAGAACCAAGTCAGTCAAAAAATATTATGAAGAGTAATGGAATTCCGCCGGCCGGAACGGTCGGGCATGAAAAATGTTCTGTCAGGAAAGTCGTTCCGTACATAGGCACCTTTGAGCTATATAATAGAAGCCATAACTTGCGTCCCCATGTTTTAGTGAAGGAGAGCAAAGAAAATTATGCTTTGAACCTTAAGCACATAGAAAATAAAGATTCGGTTCTGTCAAAGTTTCGGGTGTAATATTGAAGTGCTAACAAATTGGGCGTCAGCTACACCCTTGTTCAAAATTGTATCGTGTATCGAGAATCGAGATCTTTCAAGAAACGACGCTTATTTAACAATACTTATTACAGTAGCTATAAATTGTACATGGGATATCTATACTTCTATACTAATATTATAAAGGGGAAAGATTTGATTGTTTGTTTGCATTGAATAGGCTCCGAAACTACTGAACCGATTTGAAAAATTCTTTCACTGTTGGGAAGCTAAGCTATCCCCAAGTAACATAGGTTATATTATATTTTCAAAAAAAAATAGGGATCCTTACTAAAACTCCAATAATGTAACCCAAGGTGTAAAAAAATAAGATTAACAATTTAATTTACAATTTTAACTTTGCGTGTTTGACAGTTCTAAGACAGGACAACGTCTGTCGGGTCAGATAGTCTATACTAATATTATAAAGAGGAAATATTTGATTGTTTGTTTGTTTGTTTGCATTGAATAGGCTCCGAAACTACTGAACCAATTTAAAAAATCTTTCACTGTTGGGAAGCTACACTATCCCCGGGTGACATATGCTATAATCTATACCCGTGCGAAGCAGGGGCGGACCGCTAGTGTTATATAAAAAGATATGTTTCTATGTTTCAGGGGGTGTTTTGCAGTGTACAGGCTATAAACGCGAATGAACTGTGTGTCAGACCGTTCATTCGCTTAGTTACTCTCTCAAATAATAGATGGCGGTAGAGTCGAGTTAGATCGCGGTATTGTTTCGTTCGCGTCGGATAGCGTACCGCTGCGGCTTTATTTTTGGGTAAGTCAAGTCATTGATAATAATAGTAGTACAATACAATACAATATATTTATTTTTGAAAGTGCTCCTCTTGTACCATTATATGAGAGTGCACAATAATGTAACACACTGCGCTGTCTGTGTGTTTGTTTGTGTTCAAACACACTAAGTAACACACGTTAAAAAAAACGAACAAGTATGAGACTACGAATAGGACTCTTGCTCTGAGGGTTACGTTGGACAAGGAAGCCTCGGAGCGCAAGTCTAATTTGATTGAATTTTTGTTAACTGTCTATTTATTTATTTTATTTTTATATAATAGTATGCAAACAAGCGACGGGCCACCTGATGGTAAGTAGTCACCGTCGCCTATGGACACCTACAATACCCGGGGCATTGGCGGTGCGTTGCCTACCTTTGAGGACTCTATTCACTCTTCGCTTGTCTATATACGGAGCTAGATGTCATTTCTTGCCTTTTTGTTTGTAATTTTATTTTAGTGTTAGCCTACTTATGTTCCTATGTCTTATATGAAATAAAGATATAATATATAATATAATATAAATGGCAGCCGAACGCAAGACTATTTACGTATAAAAAATATGAGTTATCAAATTTAGTTTAAACTCTGTCCAATATTTTTTTTTGCTTTCATAGCTGCAATAACATTGTAATAAGGGAATGGAAACCATGAAATCTGATCACTTCCGCTAGGTTTTTGAACGTAAGACTGTTAATAGGTAGTTAGGTACCTAAATTTTAGTGTTAGCCTACTTATGTTCCTATGTGTTTAACTATTATGGATCTTGGATCTGAAATGAAGATATAATATATAATATAAAATAAATAGCAGCCGAACGCAAGACTGTTTACGTATAAAAAAAATTTTGTTATCAAATTTAGTTTAAACTCTGTCCAAGTTTCTTTTGCTTTCATAGCTGCAATAACATTGTAATAAGGTGAATGGAAACCGCGAAATCTGATCACTTCCGCTAGGTTTTTGAACGTACGTTAACCTACATCAGTTGAATATAATCAGTTAAATACTTCAGTTAAATATTTAAAAAATACTTTAGTTAAATTATATTAAAAGAAAATGTTTTTATTCAGCTTTTTACAATCAACTATTGTAGATATTGAAGCTGTTGTAGCTGTCAAAGCAAATAAATGCTTGAACCGAGAATAGTTTAGCAAATGGCAACAACTGTCTACGTTGGTTCGACAACACTGTCCAATTTTCAGAAACATTGATCTCTTGTTACGAGTCCTCGTTCATTAGGTCCGGTGTAAAATTTGTACGGAACCCTCCCTATAATTTGCATGTAATTAGACAGGACCCATTACTTATCCAAGTTTCCTTTTTCTCAGTTTCTCTTTAAAAAGTTAAAGTTGCTTTTAATTTGCCTCTTTGTGCACAAGATAATTGGTAAATAGAGACGGAACGATCCTTGTTTTTTAGGGTTCCTTACCCAAAGGATAAAAAAGTAAAAACAAAAAAGGGGTACATACAACAACTTTTTTAACGTATTTTTGTATTAGCTCAAATGTAACGGTAATAAGTACAAGCGTCAAACTTGGCATGATTATAAGATAAGATAAGATAGATAGATAAGATAATTTATTTGCACAAAACACGAGTATTTCATATACACATTTATAAATGCATGCACAATAGATTGGTTAGTATATTTCTCGAAATTTGCCTTAATCAACTAATGAACTTCGGATCCCTAAACTAAGCTTCAGAGATCCGTACATTATAGTACAAACTCTAAAGTATAACAACAAATAATAAATAATAGCTTAGTGCGCGTCGGTGACAAGATTCTGTTCATTACCAAGTTATAACTGGTAATTACGTTATTGAATTTTGTGGTAGTACGGAACCCTCAGTGCGTGAGCCTGACTCGCACTTGGCCGGCTTATTGAAACTTCACTTTAGACTTACACTCAACACCATGTGCTACCTTATCAATGGTAATTTTTTTTACACGTAGCGTAAAGATTTTCAAAGTGTACCTACTTTTTTATTTATTTTTTACATCGGACTAGGCTAACTACTAAACTACTACTGGTGTACTGGTGTGTGAAGTCCACATTTTTAGTTCTCCAGATAAATTCTGGTGAAATAAAAATTCTTATTAAAAGAACTATATATATTTATGGTCCCACTGCTGGCACACTGAAAGACGTGAAAAAAGAGAAGATCTGTAACTTCTCTCAGAAATAGAGAGGGAGAGAGAGAGAGAGAGAGAGAGAGAGGATGGGTTCTACAGGTTCTACTCCATCTTGTTGGCCCTGTGCTGAGTTAATGAAGAAATGTCTTTGAACTGTTGAGGTTCATTTTATCTCTCTCTCTCTCTCTTCTATGTTTCTCGCGATGTTTTTCACCGTTTCTGAGCGATGGTGATTTAGGTAGATAGGTACTAAATAAGTCATTGGTGCAGGGCCGAAGATCAAACCAGTGCCCATCAGATTATAAAGCGCTTATGCTACCAATCACCCACCATTGATCATTATAATATGAGACCAACCAAAGTTTTTTTACTAAATTTATACTTAACAAAGTGTATGGAACAGCTAATATATTTTTAACAAAAGGAGTTAAGGGTTTTTTTTTTACACACGCACAATAATCAAAAGATACAATATTTTATCTTAAATATTTCACCTTATCTAACGTATTAAATTAAAAATAGCAAAGAGACGAGCCTAAAATAGTAAGCTTTGCGAAGCAGTCCTCACTAGGATAACCCGTGTCGAGAGGTTGGTCCCATAGTGAACGTTTCTTCTAATAATGAGCACAATGACCCTCTTTCGTCTATTACCACCCTTCTGTGTTGCTTTGTAGAAGCATTGAGCCTTGATTTTTTATATGATGCCTCTGGACCAGCCTAACTTTTCAGTCACTCACTGGCGATAAAGCGTCAGTAGAGAAGATATTTGATTATTTTATGGGCCCAATAAAAAATCAAACCTTAACTAATCAGGGAAGTAGCTATTCTATTTGTCCTCATATGGGCCAGTCAAATCATGGTTTGACCTCTCCATTTTGTACGATTGAGGGCTTCTTTACAGTATGTTCTCTTGCCGCCTTTTATCTTATGCCGGGGCAAATTATCGCGCAAATATAAAAACTTCGTATTCGGTTATCAGCGAACATTTTGTCCTCATTTTCTTCTAATCAAATGTAATTCTGAAGCAAATAAGATCCCATTTATAAAAACCCTTTGATTCGTTCCAATTTACTGACAACACCACGATAGGCATTTGTGTTTGCTCGAATACATCACAACTTCATGAACTACCCGGCCAAATTTGGCGCGACAGTGTCTACCATCAGCCAGAAGACGCCCACTGGTGTACATAGGCCTCCCTCTCTGACCTCCTTACTAAACGACAACCTGCCATCTGCATCCACTGGATGCCCGCGACTCTCACGATGTCGTCGGTCCATGTGTAGTGGGAGGCCTACGCTGTGTTTTTCGGTTCATTGTATTCACTCAAGAACCTTTCTTCCCCATTGGTTATCAGTTTTTCGAGTGATGTGGCCTGCCCATTGCCACTTCAACTTGCGAATTTTAATAGATACTTCTGTGACTTTGGAACTTTGGCGAATATCCACGATCCAGCAGTGCAAGTACCGTTCTTTATCGATCATCAAATTTGACATTTGAGATCGTCAAATTCGATAAAATGCCATTTGATCAGTACTTGCTATGATCAATTCTGTGGCATTTTATCGAATTTGACGTTCGATAAAGAACGGTACTTGCACTGCAGATTATATCGCGCAGAGAAAATCCGAGCATAGCTCTCTCCATTCAGATTCGACAGTGTCTTATATTAGTCTATTTTATATCATCATGACTAACCTGCACCAAATCTCCATGGATGCCGCCGGCTGCCGTGATGGTGAGCAAGCAGACGTACGGGACCAGGTCTTCTCGTGGCCGATGCAGTTCCAGCTCGTAAGTCCTGCCGATGTCGCCGTAGTAGGTACGGTTGCAGCCTGAATGGAACAGAAATAATTGGTTATTACAAGCTTTTATTTAACTTCCCCTGTTATGTATGTGTGGCACAAATCTTACAACTGAAATTTTAGACCAGTTATCCCAACCGATTGAATTGAAATTTTGCATATACTTACGTTATTATTAGCTACACGACGTCATTCTAAATTCAATATGGTGGACTCCCAAAGATGGCCGCCCAATAATTTTTTATGCACTCTCAACCCCCATATATTATTATGATATGGAATAAAATGGTTTGCTGAGAAATCTACAAAAAATAAAATGACACCACACTAAATTCAATATGGCGGACGCTCCAAGATAGCAGGCATTTTTTTTCAATGCTAATATCATCATCATCATCAGCCAGAAGACGTCCACTGCTGAACATAGGCGTCCCCCTTTAACCTCCACACTGAACGACAGCCTGCCTTTTGCATCCACTGGAAGCCCGACACTCTCACAATGTCGTCGGTCCATCTAGTGGGAGGCCTCCCTACGCTGCGTCTTCCGGTTCGTGGTCTCCACTCCAGAACCTTTCCTCCCCATCGGTTATCGGTTCTTCGAGCGATGTGGCCTGCCCATTGCCACTTCAACTTGCAAATTTTAACAGCTATGTCGGTGACTCTAGTTCTTTGGCGAATATCCACGTTTCGGATTTTATCGCGCTAAAAAACTCCAAGCATAGCTCTCTCCATTGCTCGCTGTGACTGTGACTCTGAGTTTTTCCAAAAGGCCAACAGTTAAGGACCACGTCTCAGCTATCTCAGCTATTATGCTAATATGATATATATTTATTATGTATTTCAAATGGAAGTGTTTGCTGAGAAGAATGCGAAAAGCTTGTAGTTCAAAAAGTTTTTATTTTTATTTAAGTAATAATTATTTTAATCCAGTAAGAGCGTATCGCGTGTAGGTCGAACAATCACACATTTTCACATTTTCGGTCATGCGAACTGACAGTCGAATAGATATTGCGTCGCGTCATGAGCAAAGTCGCTACGATTAAATTTCACGCTGGAAACCAAACTTACCAGACGAGATTAAACCGTCTGAAATGACAACATCATCCAGGATCTTTTTCAATAACAACTAACAACGTACAATCTCTCCACAAGAACAACTGTGGCATGACGCACAAGGCTGTTACAGCAAAATATGGTCCCATCGCCGTAACAATTCAGGACATTAATAAGAAAAACGTTTACTTCCCGTCCGTAACAAACAACCTGTATTACGAAAGAGTTTCCTGATAGAAGTTATCTCCACGAACGATTTTTATGGCAGGTGATATTTACGACATACATCGAACGTTGTAAATAAAAGGCCCTAATAAGAACCATGTCCCTGAAATGTTCTGTACAAGATATAGAGTGGAAGCGAAAAGCCAGAGATCAGTCTGATTGGCATGCTTTGAAAGTGGCCTATGTTCAGCAAGTGTGCCCTCTGGTATGAACTGATAGAAAAGAATAGGTTTAGTTTTTGTCTAGATGTTGTTTGGTGCTATTTATTATCTATTTCAACTTGCCTCGTTAGTTAATATGTATGTTCGTACGTTCGTATCTATGGGACAAATCTTGCAACTGAATTTTAGACCAGTTATCCTCAACTATTAAATTGAAATTTTGCATTACACGTTTAGTTTGGATGACAATTCAATTCAATTCAATTTCAATTTATTTATTTTCTTAAAGAATATACAATGGATACTTACAAACATTAAATTAATACCTATGACGAGTTTTTATTTATACTAATTATTAGCCTAATATAAATAACAAACAGAGTTATCCTCGCAGCTTTGTGAAAGTACCCAAAGCAATTGCATGGCTAGTTAAGTGAAGTCATTCTAAATCCGATTTGGTGGACTCCCAAAGATGGCGGACCAGTTATTTTTTATTCACTAAAGTTAAATGATTATTACAAATACAAAATACAAATACAAAATATTTGTTCACGGGAAGACTCATGGTGACATGGTGCATGTAACTGCGCCGAAATATCGGGAGCTCATTCCACAACCATACCACGGTAAATATCCCGTTAATAATCATTTAACTTTAGTGAACAACCGCGATAGTTTAAAACAGTGTTATTTTTTATTCACTCCCATTAAACCTAATGGGTATCAAATAAAATGGATTACTGAGAATAATACGAAAATAAAGTGAAGTTACCTAAATTCAATATCATCATTTTTAACAGTCCACTGCTAGACTTTTAGCCTACCCCGAAAGGGTGATTGGACCATATCCACCACGCTGGCCCAGTGCGGATTGGTGGATTCACATGCGCCATTGAATTCCTTCTCCGTACGTAAATTCAGTTGCGTGACATCTTCTCGTCCAAGATACCACAGTGCCTCAAGACGAAGGTCTTTGACCAGTGTGTGTTGCCAGTGATGACATATGGTACTGAGACGTGGTCCTTAACTGTTGGCCTTTTGGAAAAACTTAGAGTCACACAGCGGGCAATGGAGAGAGCTATGCTCGGAGTTTCTTTGCGCGATAAAATCCGAAACGTGGATATTCGCCAAAGAACCACCACCGACATAGCTGTTAAAATTTGCAAGTTGAAGTGGCAATGGGCAGGCCACATCGCTCGAAGAACCGATAACCGATGGGGAAGAAAGGTTCTGGAGTGGAGACCACGAACCGGAAGACGCAGCGTAGGGAGGCCTCCCACTAGATGGACCGACGACATTGTGAGAGTCGCGGGCATCCAGTGGATGCAAAAGGCAGGCTGTCGTTCAGTGTGGAGGTTAAAGGGGGAGGCCTATGTTCAACAGTGGACGTCTTCTGGCTGATGATGATGACGTAAATTCAGTATCGCTGACAGCTAAAAGATCGTTTTTTTAATTAATTATAGTTACTTATTTCAATTTTGTATGTTTTATTGATGATTCATCAGATTGTATTTATCTAACGTGCGCCGCGATCGTACGTGAAAATAGCCCTGAACTTATGGCAACGTTTCTTGTTACGGTGAGATGCGTCTCGTTTCTAGCGAATGTTAGGTAAAATATCTCAACGTAAAGTATTGTAGAGTTTGGTAAAGTTGAAGGTAGTAAGAAGAAAGTTTTCAACGCTTCGAGAGTAAAGAACTTTGATGCGCAAAAGCTTTATAGTTTTAGTGATTATTTCGATAGTTTTAATGCTAAAGACAGTGCTATGAATAATGCATGTATGCGGTGCATATCATATGCTTAACTAGAAAAGGGTGCAAGTATCATGATATAAATGCATCCTGCTGTCACACGTTCACCCTTTTTCTAAGTTGGCGATAGGTATGTTTCTTGCAACGTGTACGACACGACGCATGAAGCTATTCATCTCTGGTGGTTTGAACATTAGAGTAGGTACTTTTCATTTTATTTGAATGCTAGTCAATACCTACTAGTAGTAATTTCGGAGCAGGTAACAAAATGAAATGCTCTGTTCCCGCCAAGACAAGGCTTTTCAGAAACATTGTGCGGATATTCACGTATAAGCATACATAAATATTTGGAGGTAATGTACGCATTTAAAAAAAACATTGTTAGCAACCAAATTTCGTAAAGAAAAACATTTCCAGTTGGCCATGATAATCAACTGGAAATGTCAATTAATTTTTGTTTGCTTGGCATTTGCCACTTTTTAGTGGAAAAAACGTAATTAAATCTTTTTGCATAACATTAAAATATTGTCTACGCACGTGTACCTACAAGATATTAGGACAACAATTCCGATCGCTAAGTTTTCGTCGAAATGGGTTCTTCAAATTATGGATACATTAATTAGCATGTTTAAGAACAGTCTTAAATTGTACAGCCATCTGCTAATTCTTCGCAACGAAGTACTGTAACTTTAGTAACGTTAGTACTGTAACTCGTTAGCTCACCTTTCATTCTATCACACTTTACGCTAACATAAATGCGTAAGAAACTAAATTTTCCTGTCTGTTTGTATCTATTCATGGCTAAGAATATCTTGAAAATACGGAGGTTCATCATGTAGAAGTAATGTGATAATTTGTTATCCACGGAAAATCTAGCAAACCTGGCCTGGCCTGGCCTGGCCCGCTGCGTGCGGGTAGTCGGATAAAATAAATCACGCTCCAAAATACGTAGGCAGGCATACTTATATTTTCGTTTATTTCCGGCACTGCTGCGCCAATTATTTTAGTACCGGTTCGTGACTCGGCACAAGGGCGTTAATGAGCGATCACAATTGCACAGACGCGATGACGTCAGTGTGGCTGAAAATTGGCCGTGCTTTATACGATCGTACCTTTAAAATTGCAGTTTTTATTTTGTTTCTTTATTTAACAAGCAAAGAAAACCAAACGGGTAACAGTCGGGTTAGTAACACTGTTTATAACTTAGGAACGGCTGAAACAATTTTCATGATATTTTATTTGTTGGATTCCTCTCCACTCGGAATAGCTGAATAAGTATTAAAATGTCGGAATAATACACCAAAAAAATTATGAAGTAAGTTCATTTTCCCATACATTTTGTATGGAATGGCAAGAATTGATGACATTGACATAATAAATTATTTAAAAAAAAAACATTAAGTCAAAGGAGGTTGCTTCAAGGAGATATATAACTGGTATATACCGCGGGTGAAACCGCGGGCGAGGCTAGTAAAAAAAAAAAATATATATGGTATATTGAAATGTGAAATTACCTGCACAATATTGGTGCATTAATATGTGTTTGACATAATTATTATATTAATAGCATATATTTGTACTTACTTATTACTTTACATTAAACTAGCGGTCCGCCCCAGCTTCGCACGGGAATAGATTATAGCCTATGTCACCCGGGGATAGTGTAGCTTCCCGTCATTGAAAGAAATTTTCAAATCGGTTCAGTAGTTTCGGAGCCTATTCAATGCAAACAAACAAACAAACAATCAAATCTTTCCTCTTTATAATATTAGTATAGAAGTATAGATTATGTAAAATATAATTCATACGTGGGAAATTGATGTTTATTGCAATAACTTTGAAACTATAATTGCTAAATAGAAAGCGGTGGCGATATTGATGTAGATGCTAAGTCTGCAAAAGTCAACTTTTACCGGTTTACAGTAGGTTCACAATTCCTCCTCTGTCTGTGGTTTTTTATATTGTTTTTTAATAATTAGTAGTTTTTACCTGCTATCACTTCGTGCGATAGATAACGATATTTTTAACTAATAATTATATTCACAATAAACTGTGCATACTATTGGTCATAAGTTGCGAACTTGAACCTTAGGCCAATCAGGACTTGACTTGACATTAGGAGACATCATGCTTGAGTTTGACTGGAAAGGTCAAACTCGAAAAACAAACCTTCAGCGATGGACGCCTGCTATTCGGCGCGCAAAATGTTTTGCCAGCTGAAGACGCGTCCCAACAGCCATGCCCGTTCTTAATATGTTCCTAGCTTTAACTAGGTAAAAAATAATCAATGTAATGCTTCTGAATCAAATCTCACTATGTGTAATAAAAATTTCTCTGAAACTTTCGAAGCATCCGCAAATCGAATGGCAACAAACAACACACTATTCAAGCCGCGGCACAAAGCGTAACTTTCGGCATCCGCACTAAAAGCTCTCTCTTTGATTGCAGCATAGATACGTCGCCGGCACTTGGATGACTGACAAATGTTCCAGCGTGTGTCTGCGGCTTTCGAAAGACGTATTCAAGGTTGGGGGTTCGGGGGCTGAATGCCCAAACTTCTCCTTTACAAAAACATACTCATAAATGCAAATGTTGGAGTATGATGCTCAACCCCATCGCGGCTGAGTGGATCTGGATGGAATTTGGTATGGGGATAGCCTATACCCTAAGTTAACACATATCGTAAGCTATTTTTTATCCCGAAAAATACGTTACCTGTATAATTAACGTTACAGAGTGTCTGCGGCTTTCGATGGACGTATTCAAGGATAGGGCTTTAGGGGCTGAATGTCCAAACTCATCTCTTAAAAAACACACTTATAAATGATAAATGCAAAGGTGAGTGTGGGCATGCTCAACCAAATAACGGCTAAATGGATCTGGATGAAATTTAGTATGGGGTAGCCATACCCTAAGTTTACACATAAGCTACCCCCTCTCTCCCCCCTAAAATTACGTTACCTGTATATTAGCTTGTGTTATTGCGGGACGCTGCTCTGCTGGTGTGGTATCAATAAACTGCGTACTGGCATTCAGGTCTTTTATTTTTTTATTAATGTAAATGGTAGGTTTAACTTTGCCATTTATATAAATAAAAAAATCTAAAAATATTGACTTTTGGTGAATGTTCCAAAATAATCAGTCTACACTTATACTATAAAGTATGTAGTAGTAACATAATTATAAACATTAGTTGAACTAAAGTTTAAAGTCGTAATTTTTATTTATATTTGACTAGTAGGCCGCCCGTGCGAATACTATGCCTATGTCAACCGGTGATAGTGAAGCATCCCAACAGTGAAAGAATTTTTCTAATCGGTTCAGTAGTTTCGGAGCCTATTCAATGCAAACAAACAAACAAACAAACAATCAAATCTTTCCTCTTTATAATATTAGTATAGATGACATATCGTTGTTTTTCGAAAATCAAATTCCAAAGACAATATTTTAAAATATTTTTGCATTATATTTTTGGATTTAGATGACAAATTGTTATGTTTATTTTTTTAAGTAAATGAAAACGTCATTTTTAAAGCTAATTCAGCTCTGTTATTATGACAAATTGTTATGATATCAGTCGGGTTATAATAAATTATAAATAGATACGTATCAAACCACACGGGTCAGTGGTAATAACCATTACCGACGCTTCATAATTAGTATCATGCTTATAACCTACGCAGAGTTTAATTAAAATAGTGCAATTGGTAAACCATTTTAGGCTATAAGCTATTTAGGGTCCTTCATAGAAGCATAAACTAGTGTGATATCTAAAAAATCTGAAGTAATTATTATATCAAAGTCGTGTTGAGTGTTTTGTTGTTTGTTGTAAAGCGACCGTAGCTTAGCGGCTAGAGCAGGGCTTTATTTGGATTGCGCCGCGTCGGTTCGAATCCTGCCGGTCATCATTTTTTTTAACTGCGTAATAATACTTAGTAAAAAAGTATAGAACATTTTATTTGGTTAAAGCGCTCGGAGCGTTTACACGAATTGCACAGATTTAAATTCCACCGGGCGTCGTTTTTTTTTATTGTCTTTAACATTGAACTGGGCTGTTTTAGTCGAGACGAGCCATCGACATGTTCCCAATCTCCTTATTTAATTTTATCTTGCACCCTGTTAGTATGGGTCAAGTCTTGCAACTGAAATTTAAAACTGTTAGCCCCAACCGATTGAGCTGAAATGTTGTATACACGTTTAATATAGATGACAATGCATTGTTAGTGGTTAATACAAGTGAGGTCATTTTAAATCCAATATAGCGGACTTAATTGTTTATGCACTTCCATGATGCGAGTATCAAATGAAAGGGTTTGCTGAGAACACGAAAAATTAAATTACATCACATTAAATTGAATGTGGTAAACGCCTAAAAGCAGGTTTAAATATATTTTATTATTCATCATCAGCCAGAAGCTGTCTACTGCTGAACATATGCCTTCCCCTTTAAACTCCACACTGAACGGCAGCCTGCCTTTTGCATCAGCTGCATGGCTACGACTCTCACAAAAAAACTGGTGATCTAATTCGCTCTACCTGTCATTCCTGTTTATGATGCTCAGCAATCTCAGCATGTCACCGGTGACAGAAAAAATGGCGCAGCATCAGTAAATATGTCGTATATTAAACTCACGTCCCTCACGATGAACTATGATATGGTAAGGAAGATTTAAACTGGAAGACCGAAGAATAAAAACGGTTTTTTTTTGCCTTGCAATACGAGTACATCTCTGTATACCAACGTTGTGGCATACCACTTGGAAGTGAAAGAGTCCTTAGAGCTGATGCGTTTCATTGCTTTCACAAGTACTTGTAGTATTTATATAGATTTCGCTTTTGTTTTCAGCATTTTATCAGATTAGAAACTAACATTTGTTTACCAAAAAGTACCCGTATTATAGGTAAAATTTTATAGGCAGATTCACATTCGTAAGCCTTTTAAACCTTTTCGAGTGTTAATGAGTAATAATGGTGGATTATTATTAATTAAATTTGAGTGAACGTGCTCAAGAGTGAACAAGTGATATAACGAGGTGAAACATGTCTTTTCGTGTTTTTTTCTAAAGCTCTTTATGTCCTTCTGCATGCAAAGATTTGCATGTCCCTCATGTCATAACAAAAACAAAAAAAAAACATCCAGAAGAATTGATAACCTCTTCCTTTCGACGGTTAAAAAGAAAATAATCGTGAGGAAACATGCACGTCTATAACTACACGTGAACAACTCAACTGTAACAAACATTTATCAGGTTGCAATCTGCTTGCTAGCAAAAAGTAACTACGTTGCACCAAAACGTTTTCAAAAGCTCTTCGATATTCGAATTCCGAACATCACACATCAAATCGAGCTCCAACATCAATCGATGTGTAATTGTGTTTGCGGTATCGATAGCGATCTGAACTCCATTCGAGTGAAATCACAGACCTTTTTTTGTATAGACACCTATTTTTCATGCCTGTCTTAAATTTGATCAATGCTCCAACTAGCACGCCGCATAATTCAATTCAACCTCCGTCATCTTGTCAGTAGCACTTTAGACGTATATACATGAAATAAAAATAAACCCCGTTATAAGAGATAATCTTCAAACGGATTTTCTTGAATTATAGCTAAGAATACACTCGATATAATCACCTTTAAAACGAAAAAAAAAACTTAATTTAATTAGTTCAGACGTTTGGGAGCTACAATACTACAGACCAACACACTGATACACACACATACGTTAAACTTATAACAGCCCTCTTTTTGCGATGGGGGCAAAAAATGACAAAATATGCCAAAATAAACAGTATACCTATAAAAACTCTTCGAAAGCATTTATCAGCCGCCAGTCGAAAAAAAAACGGGAAAAACATACACATTTAAAACTACATTTAGGTATACAAGAATTGTAATAAAAATTTACGAGTTGCAAACTAGCATAAAAAAGGTAAAAAACAAAAAAAAAAACATTGAATTGAAGCTCATGTGACGTCAAAATAGTAAAAAAAAATAAGGCAAGCTGAGTTTTTAACAAGCTGATGTAGTTGCGGTGTCTATCCCGGTGTGTGTATGGGTCTGTGATTCGAGTGGAATTCTTGTTTGCAAACAACACACTATGCGCAGCACACCTTGTTGTGAGTCTCACGGACCGCTGCCGCTGTCTATATTGCACATACTGGATGTTTCAGTTCTTTTGCGATGCAAGCGATTTTAGAAGCTCTACTATTGGCCAATTCTCGGAAAAGTTCAGTCACCTGATTTGGTGTTAGAATTTTTCAGAGTACTCCCCTGTACTATGAAAACTGCCAGCTGCTAACGCGGTATCAAACTAGCGTTAAATCCGCTCAGTTGGAAAATCACGCGAACGCAAACCGTATCCGAGCGCGATAAGGTTCACGTTCGCGTGATTTGTCAGCTGAACGGATTTAAAGTTACGTTTGATACCGCGTTAGCAGTTGGCCCTTACGGCTACCTGTTTTAAGCGATTCTATTTAAATGATTGCGAAAAGTTGCGCAACTGCAAACCGTATCACAGCGCGTTAAGGTTAACGCTCACGTAATTTTCCGAACTATGCTGTTTTAGCGCTGTTTTAAGCCCGAGTTAAAAGGTAGCTGTACGGCCCCTGTTCCGTAGTTAGAAGGTAAGAGAAAAAAATAAGAGAAAAATTGATTTCACAATGTCAAGAAGCTGGTAACACAGTCTAATTTTCACACAAAGATTGAAATGAAAATGAAAATGAAAATTATATAAAATTAATAAATTATTGTAGCAAACGTGGTACATTGTGATGTTACAAACTAAAGTCCCTCAAGTTCGGACGTTCCAAGTACGAACGAAGTAAGACGTCATACAATATTAAATCTACATGTTATACATGGTGTCAGTTATTATTAGCACTACAAAGAGCAAGGAAACTCTCACGTGATTACAAACCATAAAAGGCCTTCTGTCAAATAGTACGTAGCCTGTAGAGACTTGTAAAAGACTCCAAAGTCTTTTACAGGTCTCTAGTAAATAAAAAAAAAAATTACAACCACAAGCAAGAAAAGACTTCTTAATTGTGAATCTCGTTTTGAATGTGTTATATTTGCAACAAAATACGGAATCTAGTAGGCATTTTTTTACTGCAATATTTTTGCGCTTGACCACTACCTCGCCTATTTTTATGGGTATTATTTTATTTTACACTATTCGGAAAACAAACAGCTGAAACTAAGTATAGTAGGTATGATAGTGGACGCAAGCAATAAAAAGTTTCCACTTATAAAATCGAAAGATGTTTATATGCCAGATCTCAAGACAGATATGTAATAAAATAAATAATAGCTAAACAGTAATAACTAATTGATATATTATATGAAAAGAACCGCATCTGGCTGGTATCTGGCTACAGAGCGCCCAAAACACAAGTACTGCCTAGTTTAGGGCCCGTTGAATTTTGCTTCAGGCGCATAGTCATACTAGTGTTACCACTGAGTGGTATTTGTAAATCTAAATCAAAAGTTTATTTGGCAATAAATGACTTTACCGATACCTACTATGGACGCTAAGCAAAAAACTGGATCTATTTTTATGGTTTTCTTTCCTATTCATCTTATCGAGGCGGTTTTACGGCGGGCGGTAATGGTGTTTACCCTACGAGGGTGGAACTAGGAATACTGGGTGAAAGATTATCTTTGCCACAGTCGCCTTATTTTCTCATTTTTTTGCCGACAACGCAAAGCAAAAAGGAAGGTATTGTAGATTTCTTGAATTTATTTTTTGGCTTTAACAGTTACCCACAGTAAGCCCTACAGTTACCTGTTTTAAGCGATTATGTTTAGGTGATGCGAAAAGTTGCGCGACCGAAAACCGTATCTGTTCGCGTGATTTTCCGTACTGCTGTTTCGAGCCCGCGTTAAGTTATGCTTGATTGTTCATTTAAAAATTTAAGTGAGGTATTGATAGATTCACGCAATTAGGGATGGTTACTGGATAAGTGACTTCATGACTATATACAAGGTGAAAAGATGTGAAAAGCAGGTTTTTATTTATATATTTTTATGCCATTGGTGGAAAACAAGCTAACGGGTCGTATGTGACGTATCGTTAAATAGATATTTTAAAGAAATCAAGGATTGGTACAAAATGAAATAGATCAATCAAAATCAGATCCACTAAAAATATTGTAGTGGAGCTTTTCTTTTTTTAAGAAAGAAACTTGCGTAAAGCTCTCTTGTATTTAGCTTTTTGTCAAAATGTGTTTCTGACAGTTTATTTTATTAAACTATTAAGGTAAATGCTTTTATTAAGTTTTAGATGGGATAACATTTTTTTGATATTCTTATTGCAAAATCATTTTAGAAAAAAAAATGCTTGCTATATTCTTCAAAGTTGACGTTGTCTTAATTAAGTAAGTGAATTAAGTTCTAGCGCATGCAAATTTCTCTTCCATATTTCTGACCTTCAACTTTAACAATGCCTTAACAAACTTTTTGACAATATTTATCGCATCTATTCCGCCTATTGGCTTCTCATCGACATAATGCCATTCAAAACAATAACTAGAGTACTATCGTAACTTTTGCTACATTATGATTCGCAAAGTTTGGATGTTTACGGAGCGGGATCAGTAAAGCGAAACAATTTTATGCGGGTAGTTTCGAAACGAGTATTCTACAATTCTACCAACTTATCTGTATAGTTGATTGGGGCGCCACCGTTGTAGTTTTGTATGAAAGCGCCTCTGAAACATTTTAGTTCCGCCATTTGACCACTTCTACACATAAGTCGGTCGGTCTGTAGTATCTTTGACGTGTATCGCATGTTTGACAGTATTGGGTGGGTAAACTCGTTTGGTGCGGGTCGAGATTTGAATATGTTTAGGCGCGAAAATTTTGGGTTGGGCATATCGATCTAAAAAGAACAGAGCAAGAGCAATGGTCATGACCTCAGATCAGTCAAACAAGGGAGATATCATCATCATCATTTCAGCCATAGGACGTCCACTGCTGGACATAGGCCTCCCCCATCGATCTCCAAAAGGGCCGGTTGGAAGCGGCCTGCATCCAGCGTTCCCCTGCGGTCTCTTTTAGGTCGTCTTGTGGGTGGACGTCCTACGCTGCGCTTACCGGTCCGTGGTCCCCATTCGAGAACCTTTCGGCCACATCGACCATCTATTCTGCGTGCCTATGTGCCCTACCCGCTGCCACATCAACTTGCCAATCCGGTGGGCTGTCGGTAACTTTCGTTCATCTACGGATCTCCTCATTTCAAGGAGATATGCCTTTGTACAATAATCTTTCATTGGTGTTAAAATTTCAGTTTCATAAATTTTTTTTCACCACACCGCTAAACTGCTATTCTATACATTTTGTCGAGTGTCAATTACCGTATTCTATAGAACAGCTGATATTTTTTTCGCGATTTCAGGGCTGGTCCTATAGTAAAAGTTGTTCATAATGATGAGTACAATTACCTTCTTTTGGCTTCGAGAGCTGTGTTGCCCTTACACCCCGTATAATAACAGAACAGTTATCAAAGAAAACTCTAAATGCAAAAAATATATATTTCAAAACAGAAGTAAAATTGGAGCAATTCTTGCAGCATTGCGCGGAAAATATTGCCCAGAACTTCGTGTTTCGATGTAAGTTTTTCTTGAACCGGTCACAGGAGGTGCGGCTGCTCCTACAAATTTCAATTAAACTTGTAATAAAGTTCTTCAACTCGAACAAATTATGGACAAATTTTCAAATTACAAAGATGGGGAAATTATGCTCTCAATTTTCGTTTATATTTAGTAGAAATTATAGGGTATCGATAACCTCAGCTCGACGTTGAGAATTTGTTGTAGGTACAACACTGTTTCATGGTTGACTATCACGGCTATTCACTACAGCTACATGAATATTAAAGTGATATTAACCGTGGTACGGTTATGTATGGGGCTCCTGTTATTTCAGCACAGTTACATGCACCATGCTTCCGGGAATACTGCAGAAAAATATCGGGAGCTCAATCCACGACCTTAACTCTTCTCTTCTCTATCTCTACGTAGTATAAATTAAAGTCGCTTTCCGCGTCTGTCTGTCTGTATGCCTGTATGGCCGCTAACTCCTTCCAAACCACGCAACAGAGTTTGATGCGGTTTTCACCATCATTTCATACATTTTCACAGAAGATACATTTTCACGGAAGGTATGTATATAATTAGCGACCCACCCCGGATTCGCACGTAATTACACCCATGCGAAGACAGGCGGGCGGGGTTGCTAGTCACGGTATATATCCCGTAAAAAAATCATATAACTGTTGTAGGTACATTCTAACGTTCTTACCACAAATAAGATAACCTTAGACCATGGATTAACAAATTACTTTTTATCCCAAAAAACCCGTTCCAGTATGTTTGTGAGTGAAACATGGGGCCGCTGCTAGATATTCAATAAAAAAATGCTATCGATAATTTCACCGCAAATTCGGTCACCACTTGACAACTCCTAACGAAACTTTTATTTCATTCAGCACACACAATTTGAGCCAGCATTTAATTTGTTGCGCGCCACCTGTTACCGCACGAGGTACTAACGACATGCATGGTTTGAATAGAACTGCGGTTTAACTCTGTTTGATCGTTAATTTATACCACGCGGTCTGGATAAACCCTGGGATACGAACTAAAGATTGTGAGTTTTAGCTGGGATGTGTGGGGTAAGAAAATCTAGTAAGATTACTATTTTAAATAAGGACAAAAAATTAAAATATTAACGCAAAAATACGGGTTTTTTTTTTATACTCTTTTATCTTATATTTTGTATCCGATATAAAAATATTTACATAATAGAGAGCCCTATGGTCCAGTCGGTAGTGAACCTACCTTCTGAGCTTGGGAGCGTGGGTTCGATTCCCGTCTAGGACAAACATTTATGTGATGAACATTTGTGTTTGTTCTATATATATCTGGTTGTTAATATCTATTTAAGTGTGTATTTAAAACTATATAATTATGTATGTACATCAGTCTCTGGCAGCCATATCAGAAGCTTTGCTTAGTTTTGGGTCAGATGACCGTGTGTGCATAAATGTCCCGTATATATTATCGATTTATTCACCTTTTCGTGTTTCGTTTTTGGTACTGTTGCGTATATTTTTGTTGTTTAGAGCCATATAAGTACTTATTCAATTAGGGCAGCTCTACTTATGCAAGTGAGCCAATTTTTTTTCAGTAAGCAGTAATAAACATGTTCCATCCTCGGTCACACCGTCACTTACCATCAGGCGAGCTGGTGGTTAAACAAAGATATATAGTAAATAGAAAAATATTAATTTCATCTATGAATATGTCGGAAACCTGAGACTTTAGGACATTATGTTGTACGAAATTTTTTGTATCTATACTTAAGTATCCACATAAGTATAAAAACTTTGTGTTAAATGTGACAACCCTGCGATTTTTCTAGATCAAGTGAGGATAGAAGAACAAAACACCCGCTCTTCTCGCCGGACTCACCCGCAGAGTCAGCTCGTGACCACGGCCATTGTAACATGGTCAAAACGTCGAGCGAAAGGTACCTCATCATCATCAGCCAGAAGACGTCCACTGCTGAACATAGGCCTCCCCCTTTAACCTCCACGCTGAATGACAGCGTGCCTTTTGCATCTACTGGATGCCAGTGACTCTCACTATGTCGTTGGTACATCTAGTGCGGGAGGCCTACCTACGCTGCGTCTTCCGGTTCGTGGTCTCCACTCAAGAAACTTTCTTCCCCATCGGTAATCATTTCTTCGAGCGATTCTTCCCTTCTTGAGCGACCCTTCTTGAAAGAGGTACGTATTTTTATCTAAATAAAATAATACGTGATAAGTCCCCATAAACATTTTAAAACATGTGTTCAAAACGCGAAAGTTTAAAAATGACTAAATAAACTTCATTGTGTATTTTGTATAGTGTTATAATTTTCAACATTTCAATTTACATTCGTTTAATATTCAAAGTTATGAATTGTAATACATTCAATTTCATATTCCGTACCCCTTGATACCGGTCTCGACCCAGACTTTATGTAAAGTCTAGACTGCAGACATATCTCGTCTAATCCAGCATACGTATTACTAAAACTTAAACCACAAGTAATCCATCTATATATACCTTCTTGTAAAAGGAGGGGTTGAGTAGGGACTGAGTTAATTTTACGTAGAATAAGCTAAGGTAGGTACCTACTAATGGCAACAGAATGAACTGAAACAACGCTAGCAAGGGAATAATTATCTAGTTCTACGCTCAGCTACGAGAATGCTCTACGTGAGCTACGAACACGTCTACGAGAGAAATACAATAAAAATAATATTAATACGCCTACGAAATGGACGAGTCTACGAGATAAATACAATACAAAAATATCAATTGAACTGGGTCCTTACGGCTACATGTTTTAAGCGATTATGTTGAGGTGATTATTAACCATATCTCGGCGCGTTAAGGTTGACGTTCACGTGATTTCCGCGTTGTTTCGAGCCCGCGTTAAGAGAGGCCCCTGGTTGCCCGGTTACATGGAATAATAGTATAAATTGTAGTATTTGAAAGGAAGAAAGAAAAAATATTTATTTATGACAGAAACAAAATATATAGACATTATTTTTGTTTATTTGGCCGAAAGAAGAATTTTACTCACCATTGTGAACAACTTTTGCTATGCGATGAACCTAGAAATAACATAAAAAATATCAGCTTTTCCATACATTTTGTAGCGTTTGAATTAAAATGTTCTATGGAACAGCCGAGTTTTATACAATTCTTTTTTAGGAATCCATACCTCAAAAGGAAAAAACGAAACCCATATAGGATCACTATGTTGTCTGTCTGTCCATCTGCCCATCTGTCAAGATCCCTTTTCTCAGAAACACGTAAAGCTATCAAGTTGAAATGACTACCAAATACATAAATCAGAGCGGGTTCTTTCAGCTGTGAAAAATGCGCTCTGTCGGTTTCGTCTAACGGAACTCTCGGATCGCGAGTCTTATTCGTACTTGTCCAGTTTTTTTATTGGTTTACGTTTGGCCACCTCAACCTTCAGCCACTCGCCTGATGCTAAGCGATGATGCGGGCTACATGGAGCACACTTGTTCAGAAGAAACTGATTTACTCTTGATTGGAAGAGACCCAGATTGTAACTGTTAACTATTGTAACAAACACCATTCAGGCAGCTCATTCCACAGACTAGCAGTAAACGTTATTCGTAGTGATGCGTATGAAAATCTCCTTTCGGCTTAGTACCACCGGTCTGTATAACCTTGTATACCTACTTAGCTACGACAACATCAATTACGACCATGTTCGACTCGTACGGGTTTTAATAAAACATGACCTTTTTCTTATTTATACAAAGTTTACAGAGTATTTATAGGAATAAGACAAAGTTTTGCGATGGTTTATTGTCACAAACTTTTTTATCTCAAGTGTGTTATGATAGATTGTTTTTACTGGTAAAGAACTGTTTCCCTACAGTCAGAACTGACTTGGACTTTTTTGTTTTGTTACTCGAAATAAATATATGACGGTCTACGGTGGAGCACGCTTGCCTAGAAGAAACCGATTCACTCGTGCTTTGTAGTTGTAGACACCCTAAACGAAACGAAGACGAAAAAAAGGACATTTGCGAATAGGACTAATCGCACTCTGAGGGTTCCGTTGGCCGGAACTCTCAGTTGAAAGTAAAACAGTTGAAATATTTGAAGACAAACTTAACTTTTTAGTTGACAATAGGGTTCTTCCATACATACCAACCACAAAATGCATGTTTGAAATTGCAAAACAATAATTTTTATATGATATAACTTGAAATTAACAACTTTCGTATTTTTTCTTTTATATATTATGCTGTAAAGCCTTGCCTCTTGCTAAATTTCTTGATACTAGGTTAACGGAAAGTACTATATTGGTTTTGATTCCCTTATGAAATCGCAAAATATGTGAAAATTTTTGCAAATATGTGAATATTTTGATAGCGTTTGATGATGTTTGATTTTTTCACAGCTGTAAGAAACCGTAGACTCACGTATTTGATATAAATTTCCACTTTATACCTCAACGCGTTTCTGAGAAAAGGGTCTTGACATACAGACAGACAGATAGACAGACAGACGGAAAACAAGGTGATCCTATAAGGGTTCCGTTTTTTCCTCTTGAGGTACGGAACCCTAAAAACGGAGAGAAGAAAATGGTTCATCATCATCATCATCATAATCAGCCTTTTAACAGTCCACTGCTGGACTTTTAGCCTACCCTCGAAAGGGTGATTGGGCCATATCCACCACGCTGGCCCAGTGCGGATTGGTGGATTCACATACGGCATTGAATTTCTTCTCCGTACGTATGCAGGTTTCCATAATGATGAATTCTTGGAGACGTCACAACAACTAAATCAACAAGTAGTAGATAAGTAATAATTTTAAAGGATGCTTAAACAACTAAGTTTTGATGTCACTATATCATTCCACGAACTTGGTTACAAAGTTAGTCCATGTGATTCCAAACCAATGGCGATGTCTTTGTGGCAAAACTAGCTAAGTAATTTCACATATTTTATTTATATTACACGGGAATTACTCACGTAAGATTAAGCCAGTTACTACCGATGAAACTGGCTTAATCTTACGTGAGGTAGTAACCGTCTTAATCTTACGTGAGTAATTCCCGTGTAATACAAATAAAATATGTGAAATTACTTATCTAATACATAGTCGGAGTGACCGGTTTAATCCTTACGTGAGTAATTCCCGTGTAATATAAATAAAATGTGTGAAAACCACGTCAGTTTCAATAATATAATTTCACATAGTTTCTCAGTCAATCCATTAGATTTCGTTTGCGCTACTTGGCATCATTTTTTTAATGAAATGTGAAAACTACGCCAAAATGTGTGTGTACTTTTATCCTCTCAATGTTTGAGATAAATGCTGTACAAGCCTTGGCAGCAACTAAGGATTTATGAACTCACGTATGCCTCGGCTACCTCTTGCCGAAAATTTCACGTTCGTCTATAAATTCTTATGTTGCCGGTCTTATGTTGTTGTTGTTGTTTGCTGCATTAATGTACTCTAGTCCAACAAAGTTTTGTAGGATCCAAACACTGACCACTTGTGATAAGGACAAGGGTGTTCAGTAACTCAGTGTTTGGAAGCAATTATTCTAATTTAACGACTGAGTTAAATCTCCTTAACGGCTCCGTTAGACGCCGGAAACAAAAGGTTAGATTCTATTCATTTATTTACTAGGCGAAGGGACTATGCTGACGAGCTACACCTGCTACGGGCAAGTGTAACGCTTACCATCAGATGGGCAACCTGCTCGTATATAAAAATCTAGGAGCATAAGAATTAATTACGAAATAAGATGTTAAAGTACAGTGGCCTTACGCCCAACTCCTTACGCGGTCTCAAACTAACGTCAAAACAGCACAGTTTGGAAAACCATGCGAACGTGAACGTTAACGCGCCCAGATACGGTTTTTTCATCACCTAAACTGGATTGCTTGAAGCAACTAGGCCCCACGTAACGTATTTTTGTATCTTATGTAAAAATGGTAATACGTGCAAGCTTCAATTAGCACGATTATTGTACACACTACATATAATAAAAATTTTTTTTTTCATTGGACTAGCCTAATATTTGACCGCGATCTCGCCTGATGGAAAGCGATGATGCGGTCGAAGATGGAGCACGTTTGTCCAGCCAAATAATAACCAAGTGCGACTTGGTGACTAGTTTCTATTTATTACCAAGTTATTAACTGGTAATTTCGTTATTGAACTTTGTGGTGGTACGGAACCATCAGTGCGCGAGCTCGACTCGCACTTGACCGGTTTACTAATTTCTTTTAAAATACGCAAAAAAAATCTGGCTTGTGAGATAGGCTTTAAAGCGAAAACTGTTTAAATGCTCCAAAATCCAGTCTCTTTACAGCCAGCTTACTCAGCGACATAACGTAACGTGAAGTAAACAGCAGTAACACTAACCGACCGGACAATTTACCCCACTATGCTCACATAACCACCGTCTGTGCTAATGTCCATTAAGCTACATTACACGCGTTAGCGCACATCGCACGTACAGCATACATTACCGGCTCACCGGTAGCGTTG
Organism: Agriopis marginaria; assembly: GCA_932305915.1. Lineage (NCBI taxonomy): Eukaryota > Metazoa > Arthropoda > Insecta > Lepidoptera > Geometridae > Agriopis > Agriopis marginaria. The sequence continues at coordinate 4,945,143 of OW029919.1, forward strand.
TTAATTTAATTAGTTCAGGGCGCGCGATGGAGCGCACAACAAAGCGTTCTTTCGATCCTTCCGTGCGGACGCGCTGCAATCGGATTACCGAGGGCTGGAATGGCCTGGATACCCCTTTGACCGGGCAGCACTAGCACGTCACAATTCAAACTGCAATATGGGTTCCGAACTTCCGACGCTTTGAGGTGGTAGGTACTTTTCTGTTTTAGTGGCCAAAATGACCTTTCTGGGTCTACAAAGGCGTGACTTTCTTTGTAGAGCCATTTCCTATCGGCCAAAAACAAATCTAACGCTAAGGCCGCGCTTACCACGTATGCCAGTGCTATCTCTTTCGCACATTTTCAAGATTATAAAGATAAAAATACGCTAAATAGAAAAAAAAAAAAAATAGGCACTTTTTTAGAATAACATTATAAACGTTTTATAGTTTTATTTTTATTTTGGTGGAATAAATCGAAATATTTACAGACTTGAATATACCGGTAAAGTGCGAGTTGGGCTCGCGCACTGAGGGTTCCGTACCAACACAAAATTTAATAACGAAATTACCAGTGATCATAAACTTGTCACCGACTCGCACTTGGCCATCATTTATATTTTTTTGTTATAGAGTGTATACTAGAATCATGCAAAGTTTGGCGCTTGCACGTATTACCATCTTTACTTTAGTGTTAATACAAAAATACGTTAAAAATATAAGTTTGTTGTATGGCGTTGTGTTGATGGTATTTCGTTTGTACTTTTTGACTTTTGTATGAGCCTAAATACCTGAAGTTTGTTTAAAAAGTCTTCCCACAGAGAATATTCACAATACGTAATACGATTTTTTTTAAATTATATATATATAGATCAAGGGACCACTATACATAATTATTATTTTGCAAATCTTCATAACATAGGTAATATAAAATAATGCTCTCCAGCGCATAATTTTCGATGTACATTTTATTTTCAAGCTAGAATGTGAACCGTGGGATATTGGCTTAGTGCCAGACAGTAAAATATTACGGAGAAATGGAAGGGATGGTCAGGTCAGGGTATTCGATGACAAAAAGGAAATTAAATTACGTAAAATCGTGAATGCCGTATAGTTTTCAATAAGTATTTTTATAGAACTGTCCCTATTACCTACATAGTGTCTTTGGTATTTTTAATTAAAGAATTTTCTCGAAGTAAGTTTACTAGAGTGATAAAAAAGGGTCATTTTTGTACCCACGGTCATCTGACCGCAAACTAAGCAAAGGTTGTACTATGGCTGCCAGAGACTGACATACCCTACATACTATAATTATGTATTTCAAACTCATACTTAAATGGATATTTTAACACTCAGATATAGAACAAACACTAATGTTCATCACATGAATGTTTGTCCTAGGTGGGAATCGAACCCTAGATCAAAAAGATACTGGCTGAAAATAAAAATCTTTTTTTTTTTGAGAAGATGAATTAAACTTCGTTTTCATTAGCTTGAGTTTTTATTTTGAGTAGGTAGGTATATTTTATCACGGTAGGTAGATTGGTAGTTCAAAGAAAAGTAAATTACCTACCTACCTCACTAAAGTGAGTAACTAATTAATGCACTCGTGTTTATTTAGTGCCCTCGCATGCGCTCGGGCACCAACATAGTACACGTCCATTAATAACTTACTTTGCGCTCGATGCAATAATCTACTTTTGATTTGTAGCCCTTTTCAATTTAATCAGTGATATGTTATTAGCAGTTATACATTGCATCGGGAGCATTCTAGCGCACGTGAAAGCCATAAAATATCCGCTTTGCAACTCTAGTGTCTATTTAGAAACCACACAAGCTATGGTTGCCATCTAAGATAAAGCAACAAAATATTTTGATGCAGAAAACTTTTTAAAATTGATTACGGTGCTCGTAAAATCATACAGATATTTCATTTAACTTTGTTAAAATAGGCGAAAATTAAACTTTCCTTCTGTACCTTCTATCTAATATTGAAAATTAATTATTCATTATAATAAATTATTTTTATCATCAACTTAATTATTCTAATAATTATAATTTTTTCTTTCTTTTGTATCTTTCCTTTGGTATGTATTTAAAAAACTATATAATTATGTATGTATATCAGTCTCTGGCAGCCATATCACAAGCTTTGCTTAATAGTTTGGGGCCAGATAACCGTGAGTACAAAAATGTCCCGAAATAGCCACATACCTATTGAAATCCAATGATCCCCATCACAGATTAGCTCCGTTTTAAACGAATCTTCATAAACCATGGCTCGTATGCTATTATCGGTAACAACATTACCTCGGGGAGCCATCCAGCGTCGGAAGCCTGCTATAAAACCTGCGCTTTGCGCTTTAGTGCCTATTCAGAAACCGCACAAGATATGGACCTATACAGGGTTAATTGATAATTAGCTAACTATCTTTAGATACCTATATAATATAGATATGCCAGTTAGTTTTTGTTTCAAGGCTTCTACTTTTAAAACGCTCATATGATATTACGCACGAAAATATAATGTTTTTTTAAACTGACTTCAAGACTACACATACACGTACAAACTTAAAATAAAAGTAGAAAATCACAGTTAAAGCAAAGATTGAAAATCCTCATTAAACTTTTGCTGAAGGCGCAAACCAGAACGTCATCTGTGCATTATGTGCATCATCTATGTACATCTTTGGTTTATGTTGATTCTTAAAAAAAACGCTAAATCAATTTCTATAACATGTATATGGGATTACCTACCTCTGTGACCTGCCAAACAAAAAAAGAATCATCAAAATTAATTCGTAACAAAGATACAAAAAAAACATACAGTCGAATTAATAACCTCCTTTTTTCGTCGGTTAAAAATGACTGACTTCGAACGAAACCCAATACGAAAGTAGCATTTTTTAAATAACCATATCACTGGCTAACGTAATGAGTGGTTTGAAGCATTTGAATTTGCTTTATATTAATAGAAAATCTTTCATTTTATTTATATTACACGGGAATTACTCACGTAAGATTAATCGGTTACTCCGACTATAGTTTCAACCGCATTAGACGGTCTTTTTCAAGGTGAATGCTGCGTCTCGCTATGCTTTTTCCGTGTAATATAAATAAAATGTGTGAAAACCACGTCAGTTTCAATAATAGAAAATCTTTCATTTCGCATGACATCCCTCGATTGTTTTGATGCAAAATCATACAAGCGACTTCTATATAGAGCCCTATGACTTTTTACAAAACTTAACACATTCGCCACAAAAAACGTTAACCTAAGAATGTTCAGTTGTGCATCACCTATAGATAAAGAAATTCTACTTAATGCAGTTCTTCGTTACCAATATACAATTATGTGTTATATTTTGTTGTACAAGACGAGTTACTCGCCTGAATTATAATGATAAACTTAGACCTCAACACGAAAGACAATTTACAATACTGTATCAACCCGTGGTAAATCAAACAATGAAGCCGACAATTTTATTGTCAGCACATAAAAAAATTAGGTGTTGTCCTTTTTACGGGCAACTTCAAGAACGTTACCCAAAAATCTCATTCCCGTAAAATTAAAACCATCGAAATCATTGCCGCCACATTCCCTTATCAAACAATAAAAAATAGAGTAACATAACTTGAGGCCGTAAAAATACTCCGTGAAAGCCTTTTAATAGACCGCGTTACGTCGTAAACTGTAAAGTTCCTTAGGAAATGTTTCTGTTTTCTCGCTTAAGAAGGAATGTGATTCAGAGATATACCTTCATGATATTAACACCTGAATTACAAGTGACCAATCAATAATATACCTACTCTTTGATTGGATTATGTTATAAATTTGGTCTGTAAGACTAGATGGAGTGACGATGTACGGATTATAAACTACACTATTTTCATTTGTTTATTTGATCTGACAGCTGCAATAGCACTGTAAAAAGCTGATTGGAAACATTTTCTTTAAATACTCCACTAAAGTATATCGGGTACCTGCTACAGTCTTACGTTAAAAGACTTAGCGAAAGTGATCAGAATTCGTAATTTGCATTCGGTTTTAACAATGTTATTGCACATTTTATTTATATTACACGGGAATCACTCACGTAAGATTAAGCCGGTCACTCTGATTATAGTTTCAACTGCATTAGGCAGTCTTTTTCAAGGTGAATGCACGCGTGCGGCTCCATCTCGTTTGGCACTACTGATAGTATAGTAGTGCCAAGCGAGACGAGAATATAAATAAAATGTGTGAAAACCACGTCAGTTTCATAGTAAAAATGTTATAGCAACTGTCAGAGCAAAAAAATGCTTGGACCGAAAATAGCTCAATTATACTGTACCTGGCAGATATATCAGCAAACCCAGCCACAGGCGACTATACCTAGAATTGACACAAGAACTCGATGTAGCGATGCGACCACACGTTATGAGCTGACCTACGCTACGCTAACGTGAGATAGAGCATGCGCGTGGGTAAGCAGGGGAGAAAACATGGCTTGCGTGGCCATTTTTTTTAACAGCAGTGACGTACGCATTTCCCTCTGACCTCAGATATCCAAGGAGCCTCGCATAGCGTATGCGTGTATACATGTTTATATTTATTTACGTGTTTTGTTATATTTGTTTACATGTTTGGCAAACCACCGTCACACGTAGCAGTGCGCAACTGTCTAAGGCCGGCTTTATACTATAAAAGCCGTGACCTAAGGTACTGCTTACGTTCTTTGTTCGCTGAGCTTTATAGGATCTCATATAAGTGACGGAATGGACGGTCGTAAACACTGAGATAGTACGTATCCGGACAATGCGTTCACACGTGGTTAACGCGGTGTCCCGCATATATTGCGAGAAGGCTTCAAGCCATGCTCAACATGCGCAGAGACATTGGGTCTCTCTGTATCTTTTATCGCATTTACAACAGTGTCACGCCACCGACTGAAAACTCATCCACATAATATTATAGATTAGTGGAAATCACATACTGTGCGATTCACGCGATCTTTCTTGCTTCACACTTGCAAAATATGGAATGAGCTACCTTCCGCAGTGTTTCCGAGAAGCTTAAACAAAGGCGAGTTATTAGATTCTTAAAGGGTCGGCAACGTAATTGTGATGTCTCTGGTGTTACAAGTATCCATAAGTAATGGTGACTGCTCACCATCAGGCAGCCCGTTTGCTTGTTTTCCACCTACGGCATAAAAAAGCATTGTGGACGTTGTTAATATAACACTATAGCAACAGGCTTGTGTCCTAATGTTTAATTTATTACAAACTAGTGGTCCGCCCCAGCTTTGCACGGGTATAGATTATAGCCTATGTCACCCAGGGATAGTGTAGCTTCCCATCAGTGAAAGAATTTTTCAAATCGGTTCAGTAGTTTCGGAGCCTATTCAATGCAAACAAACAAACAAACAAACAATCAAATCTTTTCTCTTTATAATATTAGTATAGAAGTATAGATATAGATAACTAGCTTAGCGATAATATAACTGAATACTCAATTACACATACTGAAAAAAAAAAATTGCCTGATAAATCTCTGAGATATGAGCGTTTAAAGTTTTTGGCGGGAACAGAGAAGGGATACTCGGTCCCTTTCTCGCAAAGGGTGTGTAGTATAACATATGTATGGCGCGCCTGAGGAGTGACGTCATAGCTCAGTATAGGGCGTTCTCTGTCTAGCATGAAATTAAAATACTCATAACATATTTATTTTTGAACTAATTTAAATTTTGTTTTGGCTCTATTTATGATCAGCTTTTTTAAGAGGTAATAAAAAAATATTAGTAACCATGCCTACTGTAGTTACGATTTTGGCCACGTTTACCATGAGCCGTGTCGCATTGTAAGTTGTGCCCGCCACACCTACATTCATGTTTGGCTAACGGAGTTTATAGCGTTGGAAAGCGAGTAACCTTGACTTGATTGACGTCTTTAGGACGGTTTGGCGAAGGACTTGATTCTTACCGATTTTGTGAGCATTTTACGATTTGGCTCCAATTAGAATACGGGTTGTGTAAGTAGCGTTTTGTCAACGGAAAAGAAAATTGCTCGGAGAAGTCACTACTGACCACGCTTAAATATTTATCATTCCTATGAATTGTTTATTTTTGTGTTTTTCAATAAAAACATTTCACATAATTTATATGTGATGACCCACCCAAGATTTCTTCACACAACATCCCATACAATTTTTTTATAATATTAGTATATGTGCATTAAATGTCCATCTTGTTTTGTACTAAGTAGCGTAATTGCCACAACAAAGTCTATAATTTCATTCTGCGAACCCTTAAAAGCGAACAGTAGGTACTTAATTTTGATTCAAAATGGTTCAGCTACACCAAGCTACACAATTATTTCTGCCCGCCATAAAATCCTACCGCCGCCAACAGCCCGATCAAAATGAGTTTCCCAACACGAAGGGATCGTTAAAACCTTACTAATGTAATGTTCCCTTTCCAACTAATGGATAGTGACTAACGAAAAATAATGCGCAATCATGCTGCCTTGTTCCAATGAAGGCTTCAACAGAGAAGTTACGCTTCAGTAACTATTGATAAAATTTTCTTTTAAAAGTTAAGAGGTCTTGATAGCTCTACCTTTCAAAGTGTAACATTGTCATTGGCGTTAATTCTGTTGTGCCATTCTCTAAACTAAACTCTTTTGTAGCAGGTTAGAGGCACCAAGATGATATAACATTTACCTAACAAAAAAGAAGATACTACCGACCAACTGCGTGAAGCTGGCACTGCATTATCCTCCGGCCAATCTACAAAATTCTTACTACCTTGAAACAAGACATTGACAAAGTTGCGACAACACCCTACAAAAGTCATGAACAAAAGTTGAAGTTGAAGTAAACTAAACTAATTTGACAGCACTAAAATAATCAGCGTCTTTTTTAAGTTCAGTATGTCGGAAAAGGATGGCAACAATTTTAAAGCTGTCAAATTTAGTTTAGTTTAGAGAATGGTATATCAGAATCGACGCCATTGTCGTACATAATGAAGTACTCTTACCCTAATATTCATAGACGTAAATAAAGGTATCTCTAATCCTTACGAGCGTCATCCTCAAGTGGTGTAAAAAATATCACTTGAGGGTGACGTGAGGATTCGAGTGATCATTATTACGTCTATGAATATGAGGGTTATAGAGACCCACTTGCATGACCGATTCAAATCTTGATTTAACAAAATCCAAATGTCAAATGTGGTACTGAGACGTGGTTCTTAACTGTTGGCCTCTTGGAAAAACTCAGAGTCACACAGCGGGCAATGGAGAGAGTTATGCTCGGAGTTTCTTTGCGCGTTAGAATCCGAAACGTGGATATTTGCCAAAGAACCAGAGTCACCGACATAGCTGTTAAAATTTGCAAGTCGAAGTGGCAATGGGGAGGCCACATTGCTTGAAGAACCGATAACCGATGGGGAAGAAAGGTTCTTGAGTGGAGACCACGAACCGGAAGACGCAGCGTAGGTAGGTCTCCCCACTAGATGGACCGACGACATTGTGAGAGTCGCTGGTATCCAGTAGATGCAAAAAGCAGGCTGTCGTTCAGTGTGGAGGTTAAAGGGGGAGGCCTATGTTCAGCAGTGGACGTCTTCTGGCTGATGATGATGAAATGTTAAATCGTTTGGAAAATTTAGTAAAATCTAGATTTAAACCAGATGTAATTTGAGGTGCAAACCAGCTTTAAACACAATTATTGTTAAAATCCGGCTACTATATGTTTGTCTGGTAATTCATTCTAAAAGATCTGTTCAATAATACACGAGAGGTTGGCGTCTCATTTTCATATTTTACCTGTATGCGACCTAATTAATCTATACACAGAACGACAGGCACTCGAATATTTGAAGCTAAAAGATAATACAAACAAGGTAGACTTGCCATCTTAAGGGTTAATCGTCTGCAATTAGCTTTAGCATTAAGACACTAGAATGTTGGGCCGTCTGTTACAGACTTCAGAATTAACGTGGATGATGAGAGGAATTAAAGAATAACTTCTTTCTTAGCACTGCACTGGCACTGCGCCAAACCTTTGCAGGGAACGATAATGCCCGTTTTAAATTATGATTTCCACTGTTTTGAACTTTATATTTCACTAGCGTTGGACTAACCCACAACGCAGCCAAATATAAAGTTGTTTTTGTCACTGATTGATAGTCTACGGCTTTCAACGATTTTTTTGGACAAAATAAATCAATTTGTCTTTTTAGGATAGATTTGCAGTATTCCTAAAGTGAATTGGTTTTCGGTGTCTATTTTTATTTTCTGTAGCTCTCACAGCAGATACAAAACGATTTTTTATAATCTGTGAAGAATTGACTAAACTGATGCCTTATTATTATATATGTCTTATCGTGATGCGGATTGTGATCGTGATCGCGGGCCATCTCACTTACGCACGTAGTGCGAGTAAGTAGATGCAAACGGGAAACGGTACGGCATGCAATCTCGATCACAATCAAACTTCTATAATAAGGCCGCTGGTCCGGCTCACAAATCTCTATAGCAGCGCAAGGGGTGTCACTATATTATAAGCCAAAGCAGTAGTTCAAGTTGGACGTGTCCTTGAATTCAATGTCTACACTGTCGGCTATTATGTCTTGTGTGCTGTCGGATACAGGGCTAGGGTTGCTACTATCGAGTATTAAGAAATATTTAGTTATTTTGAACGCTACTTCTTCGCTGACAACACACACGGGGAATCCTAATCGCGTGCTACTATCGCTCTGAGCGTACCGTGAAGTATCGGAACGGATAGGGGAAGGAGCGCTTGTTTGATTACGTCACTCGTTTCGGTCGTATATTTAAAGTCAACCTGAACCTGCTTGTTGAATGTTTACTATTTTAGACGGCTAATGTACCACAAGACATGTATACAAATATGGCCGATGTGTCGTAAGCAGATTGTTATTTTAAATAAATAATAGGCTTGCGCTTGACCGCCATCTCGCCTGATGTTAAGCGATGATGCGGTCTACGGTAGAGCACGCTTGCCTAGAAGAAACTGATTCACTCGTGATTTGACCCAGATTGTAACTATCAGAGAACACCCATTCAGGCAGCGCATTCCACAGACTAGCAGTTCGCACAATAAAAGTGGTATCAACGTGCTTAGTTCGAGTTTTCGTAATACCAACCATAAAGAGGTGTCGATTTTTGTTAATTAGAGGCGCGTCCGTATTTTCACATTATTGCAGATATAAAATCATAGAGTATGAACTTGCAAAAAGTGACAAAACTTGACCTTATCATAGCATTATAAATTTATTTGTTTGTTCCAACATATATATTAGATTGACGGAGTAAAATGGTAACAAGCTTGCTTGAACATTTGCTTGTTACCATATTACTCCGTCATACTAAAAAATTGTGTGCGTAGTTATACTAAGAATGCGAAATGACTAAAATTAAACTGATACTCAGTTTCCTACAATAAAAGAAAAGAGCCAGCCTAACACCTACCACTGCGTAGTCATAAAATGCTTCTGAAACTGCACCCGTGAACTGCACACTATAGCTTGGCTAAGGTTTGAATTCGCAGCACAGCTTGACTGAGTTAATAGGAACAAAGTTGGCTCGTCCACTTCGTCGCGTTGCGCAATATCTTCCAAGCCTGCCGCCCCAGTTACCTACTCAACTTTGTTTGTCGAAGATGGATAGATTGATGATATTGAGTTCCCAATTCAATTATTTGGTTATTTATAGTGTGGTCTCAAAGATATTTGTTTTAGAAATAGCTGGATGTTATCAGTGGTTGACGTGATCTGATTCTACGCTGAATAGTTAATTAAATTAAAAAAAAAATACTTTAATAATAGCAGTAAGTTATAAAGTTATGTACAATTATCAGTAAACAATGATTTTTGTAGCATAGTGCAATGTGTTTAAATTGATTATCAAGCACGCAAGCCTATTAAAAAATTAACTAGTATAAATATATTTTGAAACCCCCGGTAAAAGAGGTTAGGTCGAATGTCCTTATGACGTCACACAAAAGTAAATAAAGGCAACAATTGTATGGCGAGAAGAACTCGTTTGCTTATGTGTGACGTTACTAACGTCACGTGGCCCCATAAATGCCAAAGGTAGCGTTTACCCGGGAGTTTAATAATTTGAATCTTGATCTTCCATTTAAAACACAAATACTGAAAATTATGAGGATAAAATCACAAGATTGCTTTACTTTAATAAATGAAACATTTTAAGGTGGTTTTGTCAAATCAGTCAAATACCCTATTACACCAAACACAAACACAGTAGAATTGATATAACTTCTTTTTTAAAGCTGGTTGAAAACACAAAGTTTGATCCCAGTCTCTGTTCTGCATGCTCAGTGGGTGTATGTAAATGAGCTTGGCTGTGCAAAGTGACGTAACGTTGAGTAACGTTTTGATTAGGGAAACATGGGGCCTCGGTTGTCTTGGTAGGGATCTCTTTAATACGGTAGATGTTAAACGAGTACTTGTAGACCAAGTTAGTTCCGTGCTATAGAGAAAATTTAAACAAATTTCTTGGATCCGTTGATTTTCGACTGTGTGAATGGACAAACAAACCGAAAAACACACTTTTGCATCTATCATACTAATATTATAAATGTGAAAGTGTGTTTGTTTGTTGGTTTGTTTGTTCCACTTACACGCTGCAATGGAACAACGGATCGACCTGATTTTTTGCATGGGTATAGTTCAAGAGCCAGAGAGTGACATGGGCTACTTTTCATCATCATCATTACCACCATTTTTCATCACTACGTGGGTTAAACCGCGGGGCGCTGCTAGTATCTAATAAATGGGAACTAAGTTTGGTACAAAGCTCAATTTCCGCTGAAACTCCAACCCTACATAATGAGTACAGAGTAGTTTACCTACTCGCAGTTTCCTGATCACGTGCCTAGTCAATTAGGCAGGAGGTTTCTACTAAATGAGGATACGAAGTGCCTTCAATGTTTGCTGTAGAAAATCAATCTGGAATATTTACTGCTTTAACAGGAGCTCCACTGGACCTGAATGGACATTTTCGAAAAATCTACGTCCATAATTAAGTACGAATATTAAGTTTTCCATCAAACGCAAAGTTTTGTAAAAGTTTTGAATGCGACCGTCTTTCATTGTTAAAGAAAATTTGTATTCAACAAATATTTTTACTGATTCTCAGAAAAACTCTACAATGTGAGTTTTGTACCGATTAATTTACAAAGGAGGTGTGATAAGGTGGCGTGGTGGGTGCGAACACACCTGGCTTAAATCAAGCTCGATGCCTAAAGTCGAACTCTTCCAGCAGACGACCTTGACGCCCTTTTTAGGGTTCCGTACCCAAAGGGTAAAAACGGGACCCTATTACTAAGCCTACGATGTCTGTCTGTCTGTCTATCCGTCTGTCTGTCCGTGTGTCCTATCTTTTAACGGCTGTATCTTTCGAACCGTAATATAAATAGCCAGTTGAAATTTTCACATAATAATGTAATGTAACGGCGCATTAACTAAGAAATAATGAAAAAGTAAAAACGGAAAGGGCGAAAACGCCCCCTTCAATAAACAAACCTCATCAAAATTAATTAATTATATGGACTCATTGCATTGGTCGATACAGGCTGACGATGATGATAAATACGAAAATATATAGCCAATTTAAACTAAATTAATTTTGGAAACTTTATAAATGGAAACTTAGACTTTCCAATAATGTGTTTATTGGAAACTCTACGACTTCCATAAACTTCTTCAAAACTTTATTAAGTAATCCGAACTACAAAATCACTAAGAAACGGGGAAACTTTATTCAGCCAACTAGTTTTCCAATATTGTTTAAGAAAACAAGCAAAGCTAAATATTAGAAACCAATTTGCTAAAGTTTGCAAATCGGAAAGAACATTATCATGATAGCCTAGTTGGTAGTGAACCTGGCTTCTGCGCTTAGGGGCGTAGGTTCGATTCCCACCTAGGGCAAACATTCATGTGATTAACATTTTGTGTTTGTTCCACAGACAGTGACAGACTAGGTAAAGTTGTTATATATAGGGGTGTTAATATCTATTTAAGTATGTCATCATCATCATCAGCCAGAAGACGCCCACTGCTGAACATAGGCCTCCCTCTTTAACCTCCACACTGAACGAAAGCCTGCCATCTGCATCCACTATGCACTCTCACAATCTTTTGGCTGATGATGATGAGGTTTTATTGGCGGACTGAAGGGAGTACGAGGAGATTTCAACTACACGAATTTGCGCGATTAGTCGCAAAATGTGAATGACGTGTATACATATATTATTTTATAAAATAAACCTTTACGCACTCTTTAACCCCTGACGCAAACAGAGGGATGTTATAAGTTTAACGTGTGTATCTGTGTGTCTCTCTGTGGCATTGTAGCTCGCAATCCAAACAGCTGAACTGATTTTTAACCCACGACTCAAAAAAAGCATGCTAATTACACTGCCAGCAGACTGCTGGTAGTGTAAGCGTTTGAATTGTATATAGATCTATGCGTATTTTATTTAGTAAATAAATGCACTTTCCAGTTTAAAAAAAATGCTTGAATGTCTAGTTAGGTAAGGTTAGGTTAAGGAAAACGTATGTGAATCACACTGTTTTAAACTATCACGGTTGTTAAGACTAAGAAAGAAGGTAGATCGTTATGTCTGCACCTAACTTTTTAACTGTTCGACAAACCACCCATATTTTTCAGTCTTCCTGTGAACATGGTGCATGTAACTGCGCCGAAATATCGGGAGCTCATTCCACAACCTTACTACGGTAAATATCCCTTAAATAATCATGTAACTTTTGTATGTGAATCAATTTGCTTGTTCTTAGTCCAACATCATGCCTACATTGCTTTATTATAATCATGTCAAACGACAATGGGAACACGGTATGGCTCCATCAAAGGGGGATATTCGGTGAATTCATGCGTTACATGGAATCTCATTCGTGCGTCCTTTCCGAGCCATTATGTACATCAAAAGGTGCGCCAGAAAACAAAATTACTCGCATTCCTAACGAGATATTCATGCATACGGCTAGGGTTGGCTGTATACGGATTTCCAGGAAAAAAAAGAGTTCTCTAAATAAATTTCTCCATGCTTTGCTAGCTCTGCAGTTAAAATGAGGTCAGGCGACACGCCACATGATGGGTTCCTAGCGAAGGGCCTGAAAGTAACCATATTATGGTACACAGAAATCCTTGTTACGGTTGTAAGGTACTCTATTTATATACATTTCATAAATATGCAAATAGCATAAAGAAATTTTCGTAATGAAATTTTATAAGATACTGGAGGAGATAAAAACTCGAAAAATAGCTTTTTATATAAGCGCGTTTATCATCATCATCATAATTTTAGTCGTAGGACGTCCATTGCTGGACATAAGCATCCTCCGTCGATCTCCAAAAGGGCCGGTTGGAAGCAGCCATCGTTTCCCTGCGGTTTCTTTAAGGTCATCTATCCATCTTGTGGGTAGACGTCCTATACGCTGCGCTTACTGGTCCATGGTCTCCATTCGAGAACCTTTCGGAACCATCGGCCATCTGTTCTGCGTGCTATGTGCCTGTATAGCTACCATAATCAGATCAGCGTTCAAAAATATCTGAAGTAAAACCATACTATTAAAGTAATCTGTGCTGTATGTGTGTTGCAAGTTAACATGGCTTTAATGGTATAGAATTTAAATAAGTTTGTCAACATTTCTAAAATATGCCTAATTGTATACAGACCCTTTTTTCGTGAATTTTTTACAGATCCAACATCTATGTGTTTTCAAATCAATGTCAAGCAACCTCAATTTATGGCTTCTCAGTTCTCTTAGTAAATGTAAGTACTTTACCATAGTTTATAAGAAGATTCGATAAACTTACCTGATGAAGGAATATTATAGACGTAATGAAAATATTAACTACTAGCGGTCCACCCCAGCTTTGCACGGGTATAGATTATAGCCTATGTCACCCGGGGATAGTGTAGCTTCCCGTCTGTGAAATAATTTTTCAAATCGGTTCAGTAGTTTCGGAGCCTATTCATTGCAAACAAACAAACAATCAAATCTTTCCTCTTTATAATATTAGTATAGATGAAGAAGATTACCAGAGACAGAATTTGTTCTTTTAAATAAAACAAAAAAAAAACTTGTATTTTCCGTTTATTTTCAGTTTTACAACTCTATAATCATGTTTAGAATTGCTTGCATGACGTAATTATATCTCAACTTTGACTGAAGTGAGGCATTATTCTGTACTTTTGTAGTTGAAATTGATTTACATGTACAGTACAAGTAATGGTACTTCATGTAAATTAATTTTCTATTTAGAAATAAAGAAAAAGTCACAGAGGGATTCAAAACGGGAACTTATTACGGTAATTTCTTCAGTTTCATTTTGTACTACAATTTTATTATTCTTTTGCCTTTAAATTTGCACGCTGAGTAGTATTTTAAAAAGCAGCACGAAGTTGTAGATTCTGTTCTGTAATTTTGTTGATACATTGTCTAAAGTAAACTAATTTTGCAAGTTAAATTAATTTAAGTCTCTGAACTCTTTAGTTCAGATATTGATATTGTTACTTCACTAACAGGGTAAAATTGAGACGATTTCAGAACTTTTGTAGTTTGGTAAACGAAAATTCTTCGATATCTGTAACTAAATGTACCTATATATCAAAGCGAAATACCACTCCCTCATTCATTAAATTACTGACAGACATATTGATTACGAAACTTTGAAAACTACTTGACCTACGAAGCTGAAATAGAACAGGGATGTTCATGAGGTGTAGAAGTTTGCTAAATAAACAATTTTGCGAAAGAGTTGAATTAAAAGGGGCAAATGGAAGTGGAAAATTTACATAAAAGTCTAGGCCTAAAAAGTCACTGGAAACAGTTAAAAAAAATTAATGAAGATATAGATCGTAGATTTGCATACAACATGAGAAATCTCGTTCAAAAGAAGTTTAAATATTATTTTCATTACTCATACTCGGTAAGTCACAGATCTAACTGTGCGGTAAGTAGATCTAAAGTTGCTGACAGTGACACTTGACAACTGAGAGATTTTTTTTTTCTTTTTCTTTTTTTTCTCCTCAGAGGATTATGGTCCCGCACTTCTCGTGCATTTGCCAGTGTCAGGATGTTCCAAGAAAAAAATATTGGCGTGAATCCGATCTTAATTGTAGAGTTTTGTTTATACATCCGTATAGCAGATTTGTATTAACAAAATGAGTTCATCTGATTCCGATATGGATTTAACGCCTGAGAAGAGAGCCTTCATAAGAGAAAAGGCTAAAGCAGTAGTGGAAAATAAAATTCAATCATATTTTCTGTCAGTTCATGTTTTTATTTTTATTTTCCTTGAATTCGTAATGAAAAGCACAGTGTTTACCTCGGGGTTAAAGACTTATTTAGTAAAAAAAAAATACTTTCACCCCTAGGGTAACAGGGTATTATTCAATCAAAAAATATTTGAGACCTAAACCACGTTGTGCCGATTCAACGTATGCCCCTATGAATGTCAGAGAGGTGGCGACATGCTTGTACAAATAATAGAACAAGATTTTGAATCATAATAACAATGCATACAGATAAAAAAATACAAGTCAAAAATAAAATGCCAATATCAGTGACATCAAAGTAAAAAGAAAATTGTATAATAATAAATTACATCAATTAGAATCAATAATGTTTATACTTAGAAACTGCAGTATCAAAAGAAAATAATACCCTCTTCAGCAGTATTAGATAGATAAAAACTCTTTATTGTGTACATCAGAAATAAAAATTACAAACAGATTGAAAGCACTTACGAACTAGTATCACAAGTGCCATTATCTTTTGTTCCATATTGTTTTTGCTAATTTCGTCTTTCAAACCTTAATGTTATATATTCAAGGGACTTTCAAACACAGTTCATATTTAATGCGCTAAGTAAACTAACCGAGACTTCACAAAATAATCCCCCAACGTAAAGTATTCTTTCTTATCTCTCAAAGCGATGGAGGTGTCCCCTACCCTCGTGAATCAAAGAGGCTTAGAATCCTTTGTGCTTTGCCGTTGTTTGCTGCGTTGTTGTGTCATTATTATATTAAACTAGTGAATTTTACATAAAGAGAGTTAAGAAGAATCTTTGTTTGGAAAAATCTGAGGGATCTTTTAATGTTGTGTGGTTTTTCTCTGTATGCAAATGTATTTTGCTTTGATCTTTTAAATTATTTATTATTAATGCAGTACCATTTGCATAAAGCATATAATATATGTTCATCTTTGACTCACAGGTTGTGGCCTCGTCTTTAAGAAGGAGTTAGCGGAGCCGTAGCCAACACTTAAGGAAGACTTCCGAGCATCACGGCCGATCGCAGCCGCGCGTTTTACGCACGCGTTTAACGCACGTAACTGATGCAATTTGAAAATGTATGGCGACGTCAGTCGTCAGCTGCACGCGTCTGACGCAGACCTTGAAAGTGGTGCCATACATTTCTACTTCTTCTTCTTCTTTCGAATCGATGTTCCGCAATATACAATTCTATTTTCAAGTCAAGTTTCTAGACCAGAACTTTGCCACCCCAGTGGCACTCACTGTGGCTTCATTCAGGTCGTCTTGTGTGCAAGTTGTAGGACACGTTGCACAGTCCATCAAGTGGGTCATTGTCTGAGGGTTTGTACCACACATTTCATTCCGCCATAATAAATGTATTATCTAGGACCAAAGTGCTTGCGAAGACGAAGACAAATCCAACGAACCAAAACTCAACGGGGTACGTCGTTTTGTTAATGACTTTCTATGGCCACCTTCTGTCTGCATCATCAGACCAGCTCAATGGTACCATAACATTGCATTGTCACCAAACTTACATAAGTAAGCTAAACAGCTGAATCGGTTGAGGATAACTGGTCTAAAATTCAGTTGCAAGATTCGTCACACACATACGAACGTATGAACATACATACAAACTAACAGGGCAAGTTGAATAAAAGCTTGTAATAAATGGAGAGATTTAGAGATAAAAAGACAACAAAGACTAAAAAGATTAATATTCTAGTAAAAATAAAAAATTAAATGTAATAAAGGGGTTGTCAGTGAAGTCGGTTTACGTGATTATAATTTTACGTGATAACGCTTAGGCCGATCGTGCCTCTCTATCGCTTGTTCCGCGCTCTCGTTTGCACGCTCGGCTCAGGTGGAACATAACAACGGGTCATGCTTTTTCGTGTGTGCAGCCGGCGTTCATTGATTTATATGACGTTGTCACGTCAAAAAAAATCGTTGGCCAGCACGGCATGCCAGCAAATGTGAAACATGACGGAAAAGAGAGCGTCACGGTATATGAGTCGTTACTGCCAATTTAACAAACCAAAACAAGCCAAACTGCCAAAATAGGTTTTATTGCCTAAAAAAATAGATCAAAACAAAAAAACACAATCTCAGAACCAGCATAAAGTCCGATAAAATTTACACTATAAATGAGTTCTGAGGCAACGATCTAGTTAGGTCACATTCTGTGAAAACTCATTTTCTGTCCGGAGCGGAGTCCTTGCTGAACGCTCGCTTCGAGTAAAAGCCTAGCTAGAGACGTCGTTATTGATTTCTTTATACAAGTAAATCAAAGTCTTGAAGGTAATTATTCGATGTTGTTGAACGAAGAATAGTAGACACTTGTGTCAGCCCACCTTTTGCAGCTACGGATCGATTAGATGGATTCAACCTTATAATAAAGCTCTAGTTGTTTTCAGTAATTACTAAGTAGTCATAAAAACAAATTTATATAAACAAGTATAAATTGAAATATATAAAAAAACGTTAAATAGAATAGGAAGTAAAGAAGGTTATAGGATTATATCGACTCATTAATTAAATCTCAGTGACATCAAGAATTTATTTGTGTGCAAAATATGACTAAAGTCATAGTTATATGCGCGTCTTTCTTTATTCATTATTACAAATTGAGCATATAATTAACAGATAATCCAAAAAATTACATGCTGCAGCTTAAATGGGCAAGGACGAAAAAACTGAATTTGCCCATCTTATAAAAAAAAAAAAACCAGATCAGGTTGTTGAGAGTTGAGAAAATATGCTATTCATAAGTTGTACGAATGTCGGTGCGTCAGTGGTTTCAATACTAATGTATTTTTAAAACCGTTCCACCACTTCCCTATTCCGTGATACAAACAAAACGACGAAGAAGCAGGGCAAGATGACGGGTACCAAATGTGTGCTATTTTTCTATGCTTGCTGGAAAAATCTCAGCGATTTATGATGACCGCTTACGTTATGTCGTTGTGCTTCAAGCCAAATTTCTATGCAGGTTTGACGAATTTATATTTAGCAATTCCGACTTTAGTTATTCATTTGTTATTTTCTGTTAGTAGTGTCATCAACTAGGATTACCTCGTTTTTATAAAATCTCACTATCTCTTCCCTGATTGTTGATGACGAAATTGCCCCAACAACCAATGGAGCTGTAGCCAAATAAAAAAAAAAAAACATTTAACGCGGGCAGCCATGGGATGCAGACGGCGCAGGCTGTCGTTCAGTATGGGGGAGGCCTATGTTCAACAGTTGACGTCTTCTGGCTGACGATGATAATAATGATAAATAGCATTTTCAACCGATTTAAAAAATGAGGTTTTCAATTCGATTGTATTTTGTTAAATGTGGACTAAAAATTGTTAATTTTATAAATAAAAGCCCCCACTATGAAACTAGGATTATTATCTAGGGTCGTATCTAGACAAAATCGCTAGATACAGTCTAATTAAGGTTCTTAGGGCTAGATATCCCTACGCTATTATCATTTTCCCAGCCATTTCTAATAGACTAATTTACGCTTAGCACCAACTTCAGCTTCCCATGTTGGCTAGCAGTTGAGAACTATCCTCATTACGAATTCAAATCTAATGCGCAGCGGTTCCAGACCACGGTGCAAAGTTGTGACTCTCTGGACGGTCTTGAGAGATACTTCATAACGGGTTTATTACTCGACTTTAATACGAATGGTTTCAATTTGGGTGACTGTTTTTAACCCTCGATGCAAACAGAGGGATGTTATAAGTTTAACGTGTGTATCTATATCTGTCATCTGTGTCTTTGTGTCTTTGTATATAGACATGCACTATGTCACAGATACATAATTATGTGTGCCTGTGTATCTGTGTGACTAACTGGAGAGTTGAGGTGGCGTCGCGACGTGCAAGCGGTCATGGAAAAGTCAACTCTATCCGGCTTACGATAGGTTCAAAATTGTACTTGATATACTAGAGTTGAAAATTGAGACGCAGTGAATGCGATACCCGTTGCGGAAGTGTGGTGAGAAAATTCTGAGCTACAGTAAGAAAGAGTTGAAATTTTCATGGCGACCAGTATGTTGCTCTGTAGTGGGCTTTGGGTCTTCTTTTTTTTATTCTTACCTCTAGAGAGCACTTTGGTGTCGCACGTCTTAAGCATTTGCCAGTATCAAAATTCGTTTAAGTTTTACAAAATATTTCAAGTATATTTTTTTGCTCATTTTTTAAGCGGATAAGTCAGCGTTTGCCACCACCTTGCCTATTGGTATGCGACGATGTGGTCGAAGATGAAGTACGCAAACTTAGAATATACCTATTCACTCTGGCTTAATTATCCATATTATATAGTTTTTAATTTTCTTGTTATTGTGTGCTTAATGCGAGTCCGTTTTCTGCAGTGTTATTTATCTAGTTTATTATTTGTGAAAATTGTAATTGGCCTTCTATCTTTATTTGTTTACTTAATTTTGTACCTAGCTGTAAGTTTTCCTATGAAAATAAAATAAAAATAAAATAATCAAAACACAAATCCAGCTCAAAGCTCTTAACTAAATTAAACTCTAGTAAACTTAGTTAAATTCACGATGGCTGTTTCAATATTTACATTCGTTTTATTAAAAAGCAGTTGAACACAGTCTATTTAATTCTTTCAAGCTACATCTGCATTGGATTCAATTTTCATCTTCATTCATGCTTATTTAATTCCAAAGTCTAGATTACAGTGGCATATTGCGATTGGGGTTATTTATCTTATTGCCAGCGACATAAAGGCCATTATTCTTTGTTTTATCGCCTGCGGGCCAAGCATTGTGGTCGACGTCATTAAAACTTAATAATGGTAGATTTAATCCGCCTTAGCCGCCTTTAAAAGGCAGCTTTTACTGTGGCATACTACCGAGCAACCAAGCGGTGTACCTACAAGTGGTGTTTACTTGAAATTTTCTATTATTTACTATCTATCAGATTTTCCAGAAAATTGCATAATTACCTGTCTATATAAAAACCAACCAATTTTTTACTGAGTTTGTTAGTTAGTTACCAATAAAGCATGTTAAAACTCTTTACACGTTAGTCATATTGTCATCTGTTTTAAGCGATTCTGTTTAGAGGACTGCAAAAAGTTGTGAAACGGCAAACCTTGTTTCAGCGTGTTAAAATTCACGTTAGCGCTTGATTACCGCAATCACTCCAATCAATTTGCCGTGATAACGGCAAACGGCATGACCTCTTGTACCGTCATGTTTCACATATGCAAGGCATCCCGTGACGACCACCTTTTTTTGTTCTTCCGTGCCTCATGGGCCAAGTTCTAGCTTTTGTAGTCTTACTAAACTTGCTTACATTGAGAGCCAGGGCCTTACGGTTACCTTGTTTAGAAGATTGCGAAAAAGTTGCGCGACTGCAAATCGTATCTCGGGTCGTTAAGGATCACGTTCACGTGATTTTCCACGCAGCGATTTTTCGAGCCTGCGTTAAGAGGTAGCTGTAAGACCCCTGGTCTTATACATCGTAACATAATGTACATCATACGTAACATCGTGTGTATTTTTAATTCAGCCGATTCCGGATCTATTTAAAATTCAAGCCCTCTCCGTGTTTGCTCACTTTTTAGCTACAAAGTGGACGAAACAGGAATAGGGATAAACCGAGTCTGTTTTTAATCTCGTCATTGTGTAGGATGGATTTCTGGCGGATTGAAGGGCTGACAATTTGGCGAGAGATTTTCACAGATTCTAATTTTAGAAATTTTCATTTGTAGGTATTGTTGTCTAAGCTACGTTTATCGCAACCCAAATAATTATTTAGGAACGGTCCGAAAACTTTTACGGATAAAAACGTTATAAAATTCTGGGATTGTTTGTGTTGGAAATTTGTATGGAATAGGTATTACTTTAGATTTCCTGTTGACATTTATTACTAACTAGCGGCTCGCCCAGGCTTCGCACGGGTATAGATATATAGCCTATGTCACCCGGGGATAATGTAGCTTCCCAACAGTGAAGAATCTTTCAAATCGGTTCAGTAGTTTAGGAGCCTATTCAATGCAAACAAACAAACAATCAAATCTTTTCAAATATCTTTCAGAGTGCAACGCGTGACCATAATGCTGGCGTGTTTCTGGCTCAACGCATAAGCATTGCCATTCAACGTGGTAATGCCGCCAGCATGCTGGGTACGCTGCCAACTGGTAGTGGGCTTAGCATTTGGAGTGTCTTTATACCTTCAACGGTCTATGGGTAGTCTAACTGTATTTGTAATGTTAGTTTTAGCTTGTATTTTGTTTAGTTGATAAAGGCACGTGCTCAAAAAAAAACAGTTAAATCTTTCCTCTTTATAATATTAGTATAGATGGTCAATGATTGTCAATGGACAATGGTTATAGATTCGCGACTGACTTAACCTTTCCTCACTGTCACATTAGTAGGTATAACGATAGGAAATCGTTTTACTTATCTTAGCACGATTTTCTCAAGTTAACATTAATTTATGGTCGACCATAACCTAGCAGCAGGCAATAAATTTTGGCTTTCTTAGCAGGAACTTATTTTCTTACTGTTTCTGAAATACATTTTACTTTTGTTTATTATGTATGTAGGTACCTATATGAAACAGTTTTTTTTTGCGACTATAATAAAGGTACATAGTTCTTAATATTAAAAAAACTGGCTCTCAAATTAATAAGCACTCGAACAAAATTACTCGTATTGGAGCTGGTTGACTGGTTGGTTGAATAAATGTAAATAAATTAAAAAACGGACCAAATTGAGAACTTTCTGAAGTCGTAGTTGAGAGCCCCGCTGATTTAATGAGTGTTTAAGGTGGTACGTTTCACCTATGGCGGGAAATTCCAAAACAGTTTTTTGTCCTTGTAGCTAGGCTGGGTAATTATTTTAAAATGATACAGGGTTTACGCAAATTGTTGGTTGTTCTTTACGTTATCATGTACAGTTACTTAACAGTAACGCACCATGTTCCACCAATCCACACTGGGCAGCGTGGTGGATATGGCCCAATCACCCTTTCGGGGGTAGGCTAAAAGTCCAGCAGTGGGCTGTTAAAAGGCTGATTATGATGAGGTCAATGGAAGGCCTTTGTTGATGTGATATAATATCTCTCTTGTCTATCTGAGCTGACGCCACAAATCTATCACTGCTTTACTTTTGAACTTCACCACAAGCTGATAACTGAGCATCAGGTGTGCTAACGAACCGCATGATTTTATTAACCTTCTCGTCAGACCAATGAAGAAGCCCTAAAACACGGCATTGTGATTGAGCCAAATTTAATAACACCAAGCAAAAGGAAATAATAAATTTCTATAGGAATTTGTGAAGTTAAACATAATCAGGAGTTTCATAGATTTGGCTTAGAAAGCGATGCGTCAGAAATATCGGAATTCGTTGGAAAATTTTAAGCAATAGTGACCTGATGCTGTTTAATAAAACAATGTTATCGTGCACAAAGAAGTTTCAAAGTGAACACATAAAATATATGTACAAATAATACTTATCTGAATTTATTAATTACTCAAATACTTTAGTTAGTATTATACAAATATTTTAGTTTTCTATAGAGTCTAGATTTAATATTGCTATATTTTCCCGACGGTTATACAATTCAACGTTAGCATTATACTTCCCAAACAATTGTAATTCAATTAAACCTTTTAAACTCCAGTCGGCTCTGGGGCGCCACAAATAAGACGGAACTCAACTTGCTGCGCCGCGCCGGTAGAGGCTTGGAGCCTTGGACTAATAGACATACGGACCATCATACCGAGAACTGATCACACTTTTTCAGACGCACCACCACACCTCTATTTAACTACATCGTTTAACAAAGCGAATTACAAAAAAGCACCTTTCTTTACACAGGACCTTTTTTTGAACAATAATATTAATGTTTTCTTTAAGAGCGTGCGCGTAAATGAACACACACTTAGCTTGTGTGTCTTTCATTCTCAGACATAAAACACAAAAAAATTGATCTGACGTCATTTTCTGTAGGTTATATGGGTAAAACCGCAAGTCACAGTTAGTAAACCTCACGATATTTCGCCATCACTGATTTTCTCACTCGCAAAGTTACGACATTCAGCAAACACTGAGGCATACGAGCGAAACCTTTGTTCGTGAGCGCTCATAATCATCGATACGTCCACACCACATTATTCGCTTGTGTGCGATAGTGTTCATTTGGAAGCTTTCACACGGCATGAGTAGGTAGCGTGTCCCGCAGTTTATTGTTTCAAGAATGGAGCTCACCGACTAGCTTCAGTCGCTACAGGAAACAGTAGCGAAGAACAATGAATACATTAATTGAGTTTGGGACGGAGAAGTACTCCCAATACGATTCCTCCATTCTCGTTCCATTCGCCAAAATAGATTTTCTGCTAGAGATAAGTGTACTAAAATAGTGGATGGCTTTGAAATCGAGGCTAACTGTGTCAATGGTATCAGGCATGGTCTTTTGTTTGGGTAAGCGACGCGTGTTAAATTATATTTATACTTATTAGCTAGTTGAAGTGGCAATGGGCAGGCCACATCGCTCGAAAAACTGATAACCGATGGGGAACAAAGGATTTTGAGTGGAGACCATGACCTGGAAGACGCAGCTCGAAAACTCACGAGTGGGTGTAGAATCTCCAGCCTGTCTGTGATGATGATGTATGTGTGTAATGGATATAACTTTACTGTGCAATTTATCTGACACAAATATTTGATTGTGTACAATAACGACGGCAAATTTTCGAATACTTTTTACGTCTTATTTTATCTCTTAAAAATAAGGTTATGAATGCAGAAAACTAATGTTAGGTAGCAAATTTTTTTCACTCAGAAACATTCGTTATACAGACGGATACAACTGTTTGCAAATTCCACTCCAAAGAGAACAAGACTCACAAAGAGAAAATTTATGGAATATCACTACGTATTCTTGGAATTTTGCGCCTCTGATAAAACGAGTTACAATATAATTATGTCAAGCCAAAGCCATAATTATCATGCACCTCTCTGGTAATCTAAGAACTTGGGTGTTTTTACTAGCTTTTATTTTGCTTAGGTTAAATTTTTCAAGCTGAATTAGAACCAGTTCCTCGTAACTGATTTTACTGAAATTTCGCAGTTCGCTTTAGTTCAATGCTATAGGTACCTAAATACTATTGTAATATTTTCAAAATGGCCGCAAAAACAATAACTGAAAACATTTAAATAAAATTAAAAGTATCACCTCAAAGAAAAGGTTATTTTTTTATTAATAAAAGCTTGTTTAACTATCAATAGGTGAGCACCGTTTATCATTAGGATTTCAAATATTTCACGATGAGTACGCTGTATCATAACATATCCTATTTAGTGTAATTTTTATCATTGACTCATTCGCATGACAAAAGTTCTTCGAATTTACTATTCTACGTACAGACAATTTTCCCTAGATACGCTACTGCTAGTGTATAAACCAAGAACTACGAGAAAGTACAGCAATAGAACTTTTCCTCTCCCGTTTCTAGCAATGCTGATCTAAGCTCTCATTTCCTTGTATTCTTCGCCTTTAAATTGCATTTTGTTGTTGGCGTTCTTCCAGACAATCTAACGAATGTAGCTCTCTCGTACCCACTAACGCTTGTTTGTCCACTTTACTTTATAGCGTGCGATATACAGAATAGTTCTAATTGTCTTGAAACAAGCAATGACAAGGTAGTACCTACCTACAAACAAGGGATATGCCTTAGAACAATTTTATTATAGAACAACTGATATTTTTTTCGCGATTTCAGGGCTGGTCCTATAGTAAAAGTTGTTAATAATGATGAGTACAATTACATTCTTTATAGTTCACGTCCAAATGTCTCTATGTTACACCCGCTTTTTTACTATACCGGTAATGGGCATATATCATTTGACAGTTTGTTCGTGACTTACTTTGCTTGACTCTGTGACTATGACTTGTTTGACGATATCTGATGAAACTTGAAATGTTTCAATACTTGACACTGGCAAATGCACAAGACGTGAGACGCCTAAATCCTCTAAACAGGAAATAAAAAAGATGCCATTTTGAGCATTCAATTCGCCAACATCGTCATAGTCGATTTTTTACATTGATTTCCTTTATACAAATGACCATTAGAATATGAATAAATAAATTGTTACGAACATCCAACGCGAAGAAAAAACTATAACGTGTTTTAGAAAGCCTGTTTTCGCTGAATTATTCTATCGAGAAAAGTTTCGCCAATCATATTTCCAAAATTACATTTAACTTAATTGTATACTTAAGTATTTATAACCAAAATATGAATATGTTGCTGTTTGCCATAACCGCATAAATTGATGCAACGCTACCCAAGTTCACGACATATAAACTCTTGAATGAATAAGTTTCTTTCAATAAAAGTATTTTAAAAGGGTCATTACTATTTGAGGTCATGACGCCGCTGGGCCGAGAGGCTAGGGGTGGTATTACTGATCAGATATTGGACTCTTATTTCACACTAGAAAAAATTATGCGGGTGAATAAAAGATCTGAATGGAATGGAGCGTTTTTAGTGGACATTGGCTGACAGTCGGTGATGTCTGAAAAAAATACTTCAATAGTAGATATTATGTAGGTTAACAAAGCAAACCGAAGATTTCAGATTCTGCCGGAAGATTGGCATTTGTATGTAGGTATGTTTTTAATCCTCCGACGTAAAAAGAGGGGTGTTATAAGTATGACGTGCTTATCTGTGTGATCTGTGTCTGTGTATCCGTGTTTCTGTCTGTGGTATCGTAGCTCCAAAACGACTGAACTAATTTTCATTTGTTTTTTTTAAAGGCGATTTGATCTGTAGTGTTTAAGCTATGATTCATGAAAATCAGTTTAGCCATTTGAAGATTATCAGCTCTTTTATTGTGAGTTTCAAAAATTATTCTATTTATACTTGTTAGTATTTTGTTCGACATCCAGCCACAAGATGGACGGACGATCTAAAAGAGACCGCAAGGAAACGCTGGATGCAGGCCGCTTCCAACCGGCCTGGCCTGGCTGTACGGGAGATTCACTCTCGAGTTGTTCGTAACGATGAGTACAATGACCTCCTTTCGGCACAGTAGCAGTCGGCGTTCCGTGATGATCAACACGCAAAAAGGTTAGGAAGTGAGAAATAAAGGTATATACGGCTACTTTTACCCTGGCTTTAATCGATCGAGAAATAATTGCTACGATAGAATACTCGTCCTTTAGCGACCCCTTTCATAAACAGACAATGTGACATGCTCGAGCAGCTGACGTAGGCATATTCGAGTTATTGTTATACCTATTGTTGTTGCTATCCGTACCCGTGCACACCCGTCATTATACATATCTAGCTGACCCGACAGACGTTTTCCTGTCTTAGAACAGTCAAACCCGCAAAGTTAAAATCATTGTTATTACCTACTACAAAGAATTAGAAAACTTTAAAAAAGGTGAATGAAATCGGTAAAGTCGTTCTCAAGTTATGGCGTGACCAAGGTAAATAATATAATAATAATATATCTTTATTATTAGACCACGGACTAGTAAGCGCAGCGTAGGACGTCCACCCACAAGATGGACAGACGACCTAAACGAGACCGCAGGGAAACGCTGGATGCAGGCCGCTTCCAACCGGCCCTTTTGGAGATCGATGGGGGAGGCCTATGTCCAGCAGTGGACGTCCTATGGCTGAAATGATGATGATGATGATGATGATATCTTTATTTAAGATCCAAGATCCATAATAGTTACATAGTTAATAGTTACAAACACATAGGAACATAAGTAGGCTAACACTAAAATAAAATTACAATCACAAAATGGCTAGAAATTACATCTAGCTCCGTACATAGACAAATACACAGATAGACAATTAGCAAAAATTAAATCAAATAATAGTTTTTATCCAATACTGTATTATAGGACTATCATATTTATCTATTTCATTTTTATAAATAAATAAATAAATATTCGGGACATTTTTCACACACGGCCTTCTGACCCCAAACTAAGCAAAGCTTGTGATATGGCTGCCAGAGACTGATATACATACATATATAGTTTTAAATACATACTTAAATAGATATTAACAACCAGATATAGAACAAACACAAATGTTCATCACATAAATGTTTGTCCTAGGTGGGAATCGAACCCACGCCCCCAAGCTCAGAAGGCAGGGTCACTACCAACTGGACCAACGGGCTATCAACGGGCAATATAGATAGATAGATAACTGGGTATAAAATTACAGGGTTATGCATATAGAATGTACTAAGCCGAAAGGTCATTGTGCTCATTAAGAACAACTTTTACTAAAGAACCAACGAGGACATCGCGAAAAAAAATTTCAGCCGTTCCATACATGTTGTCGAGTGTCAATGACCGTTTTCTATGGAACCGCTGATATTTTATTCACGATTTCAGGGTTGGTACCGTAGTTACAGTTGTACATAATTATGAGTACAATGACCTCCTTTCGGCCTAGTACAGCCTATATGCGTAACCCTGTAAACAATTGATAAAGATACCGATAATTATTTTCACAAACCATTTTTTGTTTCGCGGATAAGTCCGCGTTTGACCTCCAACTCGCCTGTTGCCTGTTGGTTTAAAATAATTTAAAACGCATGCACAATTGCACAATATTAGTAATTTTTGTTCATATTTTGCCTATTTAAATACCTATTATATACTATGTATTTATATTATATACAAATAATCTATACTAATATTATACAGAGGAAAGATTTGATTGTTTGTTTGTTTGCATTGAATAGGCTCCGAAACTCCTGAACCGATTTGAAAAATCCTTTCACTGTTGGGAAGCTACACTATCCCCGGCTGACATAGGCTATAATCTATACCCGTGCGAAGCAGGGGCGGACCGCTAGTATATTACATAAAAAACCCTGTTTTTAACCGACTTCGTTATATTTCCTATTAATAATTTAAACCTACTAATTTAAAATACACGCGATAAAGTGTTAAGTGTGTGTTTCTGTTAAGTGTTAATCACGAATACATAAGAAATAATTATTATAAACCTTTCTTGGAACTCCTGCCGCAGTTTGAAGGTGCAATATTAGCGATCACGTTAGCATCGCGTGTAACAGGGTTACCACTACATGAAAAACCTCGGCTGTTCATATCAAGCCATAAAATTAATCATAAAGGTCATAAAAACTTCAAGAATGAACCTCTGGTGTAATAAATCATAAAGCAGCGGCAAAGTTTAAATCAAAGAGAGGGAATAAATTTCCATTATGCGATCATGAGAGTTTCCGAACGAATAGAACGACTCGCCTGAATCCACGTGGCTGGAAGCATGGAACTAGATTGTGATCAGCCAATTAGTGACACTTATCGTAGATTTAATAATTATTGTTACAGTATATTAGTTAGAATTTAATATACATATTATGTATGTTTGTAGGTATGTATGTTCCCTATGGACTCCGAAACGGCTTGACCGATTTTGACGGCATTTTCACTCGTATATAGCTGATGTTATGAGGAGTAATCCCCGCGGGTAAAAATACAGGATGCAGCTAGTTGATGTAAAAAATCAGTAGCCTATTATAATTATTGAGAGAATGTCAAAAAACATGGTAACGAATTAAGTTTAATACATTTCCGACAAAGAGAAAGTCCAGGCATAAATTACAAATATTTGTTCGAGTGAAGGTATTTTATTTCCGTCCCGGGCTGTAGCCAGTCGGAGCAAAAAGGATGAAATATTGTATCCTCGCTTCTACTCTCAGCTGTTGCCACGTCTTGCAGGAAGCGAGAAAAGGAGATTGAGCAAATAATAGCTCGCTTATTTTTCACTTTAATAAATTATTCTAAAATAAGACTAACTTCAAATGATACACTTTTAAAGGATTTTATCACGTGTGTTATTTAAAAGGTTACGTCAACATGAAAGACAGTTGATTTACGTCAACTTAAATTGCTTTCAAGTTGACGTCACCGTTTAAAGGGTCAAACGCCTAGTCTGATAACCATAAAAAAAATTATATTGCTACCAATAGTGCGCTTACTCACAGGAAATTGGAAAATGAATGTTAACTACGCAATCCTCCACCCACGAAATCCAATAATGCTTAAATCTGGCTTCGGCTTACTTAAGATTCGGGTTTTGTTCCAATTTCATGCCATCACAAAACAAAAATTCTACTCACGTGTACAGTGTCTCGGCTCATCTGAAGAGTCCCCACAGTCGTTGCTGCCGTCGCAAAATCGGTTTACCGGAATACATTTTTTATTCGAGCACAGATACTCCGATATTCTGCATCTCGTATCATTCCCAAGCAGAACCGGTAGAATCTCCGGCTCTGGTATCTTCGAATCATCTCTTTGAACTTGAGGAACATCAGTGACGATATCACAATCCGTGAGAGCGACGAGAGCGATTAAAAATCCGATTCCGAGAGCAATATCTGAAACAAATATTTTCTTATTAGTGTTTGCTCACGAGCAATAAAGGGCAGTACAAATAAGGTAGCTTTGGTTACACTAGTTGATTAGAAACGTACGTAAACAACGCGATCGTGTTTACATTTAATTTCGTTTGTGTATTAGCTACGTGTTTTTGTATCTCCGGAACGAGACAGTTTTTGGATTATATTTTTATGGCACACGCTGCATGTCGCGTTAGCTGAAGCCGCGTCAGCGTTTTGTTAGCATCGTTTTAAACCCTTGACGCAAAAAGAGGTGTGTTATAAGTTTAACGTTTGTATTTCTATAATTTGTGTATTTGTGTAAATGTGTATTTCTGTATCTGTGTATCTGTGTGTCTGTCTGTGACATCGTAGCTCCCAAACGGCTGAATAGATTTTGATTCATTTTGAAATGTAACTTGATCGAGAGTGTTCTTAGCTATGTTAAAAAAAACTGTTTAGCTGTTTGAAGATTATCAGACTCTTATATAGGTTTTTTTCTTCAATTCATACTTATAATGGAATAGACTGTGTATCTTTGTATTTGTGTACCTGTGTATCTGTGTTCCTGTGTATCTGTGTGTCTGTCCTTGGCATCGAACATGCTGCCCGAACGGCTGAACCGATTTGATTTCAGAAAACCTGTTCAGAAAATTCAAGATTATCAGATCTTGTTGCTGTATATATTTTTTTTTTTTTTTACTTTTAGTTTTTTTTTTGTCATGTTAGCTGAAACCGCGTCAGCGTTTTGTTAATATCATCATCATCATCATTTCAGCCTTAGGACGTCCACTGCTGTACAGAGTGTACAGGCCTTCCCTATCGATCTTCAAAAGGGCCGGTCGGAAGCGGCCTGTATCCAGCGTTTCTGTGCGGTCTCTTTTAAGTAGGTCCAAAGTATGTTGCCAGTGATTACATACGGCAGTGAAACGTGGTCTCTCACTATGGGCCTCATAAGCAAGGTCAAAGTCGAACAACGAGCTATGGAGAGGGCTATGCTCAGGGTTTCTCTACAATATTGAATCAGAAATGTTAACATAATTTTTTATAAATTCTTGTTTCTGGCAAAATATTATTCCCTTAGTGATCGTTTTTCTAGGTCCACACAGAATCCAGCGTAGTGTCAGCAATGCTGGCAGACAGTTCTGCATGGAGGGCTGCGGTTGATTTTTGCGAAAGCGTGCTTTCTCAAAAAGAAATCGCAGAGCGAGCTCGTGAGAGGGCAGACCCTGCACGAAGACGACGACGCCGGATTGGCGGCAATGGCCATTCAAGCTCATTAGCCCTGGCGCCGGGGCAATAGAATACGGCACCGGTAATCCCTGCCTGTAGTAAGAGGCTACTAAAAGGGGACCTCCGGGCTCGGGATGGTCAAAGTTGGGGCTCTGACCATCCACTTAAGCGTGCCCAGGGACAGAACGACAACGTTGTGTGACCAACGTTGTGTGACCACCGTTGTCGTGGGCGGAGGGGCTGAGACAACGCAGTTGTCTCGGGAGGAGCCGTAGCGCAGTGCCGAGGGCTCCACCGAGGGGGTTTTAGTGGGTATAATCCCACATAACCTGGCTGCACCCCAATGCAGCCGGGTATCTTTGGAAGATTTCCCCCTCGAAAAAAAGAAAAAAAAAAAAAAAAAAAAAAAAAGGTCCACACAGAATATTGAATATTAAAATAAACAAAATCACTCAAGTTCCGCGCACTACGGAACTTTTATCCGCTGGGGATTGGAGTGAATGGCGGTATTTTGAAGTGAAACTGTCATCAATCTTGCTCGGAGCTTATCTAAATGACGCCCTTTCAGGCTTTCATCTTTGGTATTGGACGGCCTTGAATAGGGGTTATAAATTAAAAACTGGTTAACGTAAGATATCTACCCAGTATGTTAAGTCAGACGTCTTCTAGACGTCTCTTTTGAATATGAAGGGTTATACGTGTACAGGGAAGCGTAAAGCCTACGCAACCCCCGTGACCTTTTGTGCTGTGGGATGAAAAACTTTCCGAGTACATTTCTAGGAAAAAGGAATTGGCTTTATCCAAGGTATCACTTTAACTTAAGTAGGTGTACTCAGAAATATCACAGTCTGTTAGGATAAATATATAATGAAATAAATAAATTAAGGAGGTACCTACTTCCCTGTACGTTTCATACGAACAAGAAGTTTTTTTAACACATAACATTATGTGGGTTTGAACATTTTGGATTTTCTTTAGACCTTCAACGGTGGGCATTCTGTTTATTTGTAGTGTTTATTAGCTTGTAGTTTGTTTAGTTAATAAAGGCACTTGCCCATAAAAGAAGTATTTAAACAAATAAAAACCACATTGTTCTGAGAATATTACAGGGTTACGCGGAATGGTGTACTAAACCAAAAGGGGTTCATTATACTCATCATTACTATGGGACCAAACCTGAAATCGAGAAAAATCAGCTGTTTATAGATTTCGTCGAATGTGAATTACCGTTTTATATGGAACAGCTGATATTTTTTTCGCGGGTTTAGAGTTTTTAGAGTTGCTGTTATAATTGTTCATAATGATCGGTACTATACTACCCCTTTCGGCTAAGTACACCCTTTTTGCGCAACCTAGTATAATTCTATCCGTGCGTCTATCCGTCTGCACTACCTTTTACCGGCTGTATCATGTAGCAGGTGTATGAAACCCTAAAAAACACAAATAACTATTTAGCTGCAATAAATTACGAAAGAGCCTGTTGAGACAGCTCAGTTGACACGCTTCACATAGACGAGCGAAGCGAAGAAAAGCGCAAAAATATCAATTAATCAACGCTTCCGTTGCATTGTTCGCTCTAGTAGAACGCTGGAACAAGAAAATAAAAGACGCTGTAGTTAGCATTCAAAACTGCCATGAAGAATAATAAAATCATGACTTATTTTTTACCGACTGCGTAAGATAGAGAGTTATGTTTTTCGAGCGTATGTATGTATGTATATACGGGGTGTAAGGGGAACACTCTCGAAGCCAAAAGAAGGTAACTGTACTCATTATGAACAAGTTTTACTATGGGACCAGCCCTGAAATCGCGAAAAAAATATCAGCTGTTCTATAGAAAACGGTCATTGACACTCGACAAAATGTATGGAACAGCTGATTTTTTTTCGCGATTTCAGGGTTGGTCCCATACTAAAAGTGGTTCATAATGATGAGTACAATTACCTTCTTTTGGCTTCGAGAGTGTTCCCCTTACATCCTGTATGTATCTATGTATACGTACGTATAATATGTACGTAGTACATACTAACTCAGTGCATTTGAATCGTTTTAACAGTGGGAGTGACATAGGGTACAAGAATTCAAGATGCCGTCACCGAGAACCGTTTATTCAAGAACTACCAGATAATAACGATTCTCACAGTAGGTAATACACACACCTGTCATAATAACGTTTCCAGCACAATATTACCCGCGGTGCGTATTTATAAACCCGTGTCAAAGTCTGAGCGATGGGAGATATGCCGAGATATCTCATTCATGTCGATCGCTGCTGGCGAGGAAACCTATTCAAATATTGCATATCAATGTGAATGTTGTGTGATTTCGTAGAAATTGATACGAATTCGTAGTGGCGGTGGAAAGTCCTTTAACTTTTGTGAAAGGCTTTTCAAACAGCTAATATTGCGCTTACTAAAACTATCAAAACCTGTTTTAAACTATCACGGTTGTTCACCACAGTTATATGATTACTAACGTGATATTTACCTTGATAAAGTTGTGGATGGAGCTCCCGATATTTCACCGCAATTAAATGCACCATGATAATGGAGAAACTGAAAATTGCGGTGCTTCCTCGTCGTCAAAATATTTACTCAAACTGGTTTGACCACAAGAAATGGTCTTTCCTCGTGGTCAATCTATTAAAATGATTCTCCTGTATAGAAGTTCAAAATAAAGTTAAAGTTAAGTTCTGTCAAGTTAAAAATGTATACAGACGTTTTGAATAAAATAATAACGCAAAAAAAGAAAGTATTTTGGCGGGTGGTTGGCTGAAAAGTTCAAAGTTATGGTGCATGTAGCTACGCCAAAATATCGAAAGCTCCATCCACAACCTTCTGACGGTAAATATAATGTACACAATACAGTTATATATTTAGTATTAATATAACTGTATTGTGCTTACCGTTTTTATGAGGAATTGGCATATTTAGTAACATTAATCAGTTTTTATATTGTTTCTTCTTTATAATGCAAGAACGCCCAAATTATTAGTGAAATTTTGACAAATGAAACGAGATGAAATACGAAATCCCTACTCAGATAAGCGTCGAAATTTACAGAACAATGACTTTCTGGAAGAATAGTGCAAAAAAACCGGACGGTGTATGATTTTCAGCTTTGCAAGATGTGGGGAGCTATTTGATAGTATTGGGATGTGTGATAGTGGAAACCGACGCAGGGATGAGATCAAAAAACTCTTTAGAGCATTCCCAGAAAAACAATGTTTTTACAATGTTATTGCACCAGAGAAAATAAATACTAGGACCAAGTATAAGTATAATGAACGGAAGCAATTCAACGCAAATTTCTACTAACAAAAATATTCTGAAAGAAAAAAAAGAAAGAAAAAAGAAAAACAAATAAATGTCCGAACCAAAACTCAGCGCAGCTACGGATTGCACCGACTTTTTGGTTCGTTGTAAGGCAACTGCGATCCAAATACAGTTACGCCACGCGATACCAGTGCTACAGTGACATGGCGGACAAGTGACATTGAACACTATGTAAGCGACATAACATCTAAATTGGAGTAAATGTGGCATTTCGAACTATTTAATTGACTAGCGGTCCGCCCCAGCTTCGCACGGGTATAGATTATAGCCTATATAATATATATGTCACCCGGGGATAGCGAAGCTTCCCAACAGTGAAAGAATTTTTCAAATCGGTTCAGTAGTTTCGGAGCCTATTCAATGCAAACAAACAAACAAACAATCAAATCTTTCCTCTTTATAATATTAGTATAGACTAGCGGTCCACCCCTGCTTCGCACGGGTATAGATTATAGTCTATGTCACCCGGGGATAGTGTAGCTTCCCAACAGTGAAAGAATTTTTCAAATCGGTTCAGTAGTTTTGGAGCCTATTCAATGCAAAGAAACAAACAAACAAACAAACAATCAAATCTTTCCTCTTTATAATATTAGTATAGATGTCTAGGTATGTACAACGGCGCTCGGACACTTTTTGACTGATTTCACTTAGAGATTGTGACTCTGTTTCTCGATGACTGTAGCACACATTACGACCATTGCCAATTGCCATTACATATAAAACGCCTCGCATGTTCAGCTACTTAGCGCTCTTGGATCTCAAGTGCGGTTAGCAATTTCGTGAAACTTTGCTGAGAACCTCGCAGTGAAACACGGTTAGAGATGGATAGAGTATAGTTAGTCTGGTAATTTATGGCATGATAAAAGCATTCATATATTCCCTGTAGGAAAGAAGAGCTTTCCAACGATGTTCATCATCATCATCACTATTTCAGCCATAGGATTTCCACTACTGGACATAGGCGTCCCCCATCGATCTCCAAAAGGGCCGGTTGGAAGCGGCCTGCATCCAGCGTTTCCTTGCGGTCTCTTTTAATTAGGTAGTCTGTCCATCTTGTGGGTGGACGTCCTACGCTGCGCTTACCGGTCCGTGGTCTGCATTCGAGAACCTTTCGGCCCCGCTTGCACGGGCTTGCGTTTGGCCGCCAATTCGCCTGATGTTAAGCAAAGATGAGAAGATGATGATGATCTTTTATAACGGAACCCTATCATATTTTTGTCTTGACACGCTCTTGGCCAGTTATTTCTTTATTGCCTCTCTAGTCATTTGAAAATTTCATATTACTAAAATACAATTTTAAAAATGTTTTAGGCCAATAGGCGTGTCTCAAACATGTAACAGCGTCTTCTCAAGCACAGAAGAAGACATGACATTGCTCTCTGTGGAATTCTCGCTTCGCTTCGAATCGTGAGACGTCTCGACATTTCCGCCGCACCTACATTTGACAAGTTTCCAATAAGGCAGGGAATCTGATGCCGGTGACTTGAAATGTTTGGAAATAAGCCGATAACTATCGACAGCTTGACGAAGGTTCGGGTACGACGTTTTGTTTTAATAACGGGCTTAGTTTCGAGGGTTTGCTGTGGATTAAACGTACTAGCGTGGATGAGTTATGCGTGTGTCAACATACTTCCTGATAACGTTCAGCCCGACCTACTTATCTGGAAAGTTAAGTCGGGGAGCTACCTTCAAATTTTCTTGATAAAATTGATAGCCGTCTCCTTGAACTTTTTTTGTTTTTTCATAATATGGCCAACCTTTATTAATACACGGTTACACATATAGACTATACTAAGCCGAAAGCTAACTTTTACTATGGGATCAACCCTGAAAACGAGAGGGAAAAAAACAGCCATTTCATAAATTTTGTCGAGTGTCGTTTTTTTAATAAAATTGTTGATATTTTTTTCGTGATCATTTAGTTTAGTGAGCGCACTAAACAAAAAAAAATTACAGGACTAAAATTAACTGCGTCTCTCACTGAACTAAAATGATCCGACAGGGCTAAAATTATTTGCGTCTCTTTTGATTTCAATGTGTGAGAAAGGGATGACAACAGTGGGCAGAATCGACATTATTGCATTACGATTTTTTCCGAACTCATAACAGCGTCTTCTCAAGCACAGAAGAAAACATGGCATTGTTTATTCACAATTTTGGCTTTCATTGACATTTTTAGGGCAAGCATTAAAAATTCATTGCTAAAAACGTCTTTACTGAAAATCTCATTATAGGGCCGCCCCAGGGGCGTTTATTTAACTGTGAAATTGGTTTGGCCAATTTTAACTGAACAGAACATGAAATAAACAAAAGATGAGTATAAAGTTACAAGCAAAACAGAGTTTTCCCTTCTATTAATTTTTTTATAAATATTTTACTGACTGGCAAAGATAAACCGCACCCACGCGAAAATTTAATTAATTCAACAAGAAATGTTTGCTGCCTTTCATTATTTCACCTTTGCTGTATACCTAACCTAACCTAAATATTAATCATCTGAAGCAGGTTAGGATGAAGCGTGCTTGCCTAGAAGGAACCTATTTATTCTCGATTTGATGACGCCCATATTGTAGGTACTTTTTGGACAACACAGACTATCATCTAGTTGCGTTTTTAATTATAGGAATAGATTACCTAATGGCACTATCCTCTTTGTGCGGATGATTTAGGCTAGCTCAGACAGATGCTTTCAGTTCAATGGTTTTCCTCTGATATTTTGTGCCCTAAGCCTGAAAAAACACTAGATATTAATAAATATTATAAATAGTTGCCTATAAAATAATGTTTTTTTTTTCAGCTTATATTTTATCGACTTTAAATATTTAGTTACAGTCATTTTGTTTTGCAACACATAAACACTATTGTATAGCTGTGTTAACCTCGTTCCGCTTCTATGCCGCAGGGATGGGTTCAAATCCCAACAATGAGCTTTAACTGCCGGTGATAGAAACGGTAGAACGGTGGGTCCTTTCTAGTGCTTGACTGGCTAGCTAACACCCAAGTTGAAAATCAGTCGACAAGCAACTAACTGGCAGCCCCACTTGAAAGCCAGTACTTATGAGTTTTGACGCCAACGTGAAAAAAACAGGTTCGGCTCTTTGTATTATTATCCTAAACTTTTGTATTTTCGGGCGATAATGTGTATTAATGGTGGATTATTTATTAAGTGCTCGTGAACGTGCTTGAGTGTGGCCAAGTGATATAACGAGGTGAAACACGTATTTTCGTTGTTGTTTCCAACTCAGACCTCAACTCAAAAACTCTATAGAATAAATCAATCAATCGTTTTATTGGGAACTAATAGTAACAGTACATTTTATAAAGTGAAACCTCTGTCTCCCGAACTAGTTTGCACTGTATTTCGAGATCCAGCATCTTCTCCCTTTTTTCTCCCAGAAGTCTCTTGTAGAGCCTCCACCACTTTACTAGGGCTTGAGTTTGGCTTGAGCATGATTTACTTTGCTCGACTCTCACTGTGACTATGACTTGTTTATGGAAACTTGTGTAATATCACAACTGTAGGACTGTATCCAAGGTCATGAAAAAAAATTACGACAAAAAAGCCAGATCTTATTGCCAATCAGGTGTTTTTATCATCTTTGACTACACCATCATTCAAGTGAGTACTGGTCAAACGCCTAGCATGTGAGACATAAAACTTACTATGCTTTAGTAGACGCTATTCTGATGCTTTAGCAAAAACAAAAGCAGGTTACATTTTACAAAGATTACAAAGGTTTTCCTTCAGTGCTTATCGCGCCCGCCGCGCGCCGGTTGCAATAAATAACAGGGCTCTACCTTACAATGGCCCTTTAAGGCCCAAAATAAAATTACCTCAGGAGCCCTTACAAGGCTAAAATAAAATAAATCCAGGCTGGACAAAATAAGAGTATATTTCACGTTGAATGACCACGCCGAACCTTTTAACTGTACCATTTTAGGTATGCTATTTAGATAGATAGAAACTCTTTATTGTGTACACCAGAAATAAAAATTACAAAAAGATAAAAAACACTTACGAGTTAAACAGATACGCAGTACGTATTTTTAGCTCAAAAACCACATAAAATAATTATATCATATCATACTAATATTATAAATGCGAAAGTGTGTTTATTTGTTCCTGTTTCCCGCAACAAAAGATCAACTGATCGATATGATTTTTTACATAGAGAATAGAGATAGCTGTTGAACCGGAAAGTATCTTAAAAATAATAAATAAATTTAATACCGGAAATATGTACGGTCTACACGGGTGAAACCACAAAGCGCAGCTAGTATAAATGCTAATGTTTAAAATCTTCTAACTACGGTACATACAATATTTTTTGTCTGGCTTCATCATAATCAGCCTTTTTTTAACAGTCCACTGCTGGACTTTTAGCCTACCCCCGAAAACCTGGGCCAGCGTGGTGGATATGGCCCAATCACCCGATTGGGCAATATCCACCACGCTGGCCCAATGCGGGTTGGTGGATTCACATACGGCATTGAATTTCTTCTCCGTACGTATGCAGGTTTCCTCACGATGTTTTCCTTCACCGAAAAGCCAGGCTTAGAATTCAAGTATTCTAATTCTAAGTCAAATAACAAATACATTAATATTTTGACTGAATGTCGACACCTATATTTATAATCAACGTATAGCCGAATTTTTCAATATTCTCCCCTTTAGTCAATACCACAAACTTGTTTAATCTTCTCCCATTTCTCGTCCTTTTTTCGCGATTTTTCCATTTCGGGCTTCATAGAATCTGACTTTTATGCAGTACGTGTTCGTATTTGGTTGGTGGATAGTAAATAACGCCATATTTACGTGCACCGCATATATCCTTTTGAAACTTGGCGTGTCACATAAAATCACCGATTTACTGTGCACTATAACGCGATGTTTTATAGCGAAGCCAAATTGATTGTTTATTGAAGTTTTGGTTATTTGGTTAGCTTTTCAATGGAAAACGAATGCATACCAAAATAACGTTAATTATTATCTAAACTAATAACACAGCACCTGTGGCTCGATTTTTAAATCGCTCGTATGATATTTCCGTACGAAAATATAACGCGAAATGACTGGCTTTGAAAGAAAACCCAAACAAAAGTCGCATTAAAAAAATTATCATATCTCTAACGCAACGAGTGGTTTGAACCATTTGAATTTGTGTCTATCAATAGAAAACCTTTAATTTCCCATGATATTTTCGTGTGTAAATATAAAATACCAGCGATTAAATTTTTTTGCTCCTGGAGCACCCTGTAATATTTGTTTGCATGACGCGCGATCTCTGCGACTGCTGTACGAGTAGGTAACACTATTCACAGCTGGTTTTACTCCACGATATGCTTAGCTTATGCTTACAACAGCAGTTTTGTGTGATCACGCGCATCTTGTCCGATAAAACTGATTTTATATGCATAATTATTTTCTACCACTTCTAGTATGTACAAGGTTGATTGTAGCTCCAGTAGTTCCTGCATTAGGTCAAACGAAGCGTACCATAGCAGAAAGAATCACAGAACATAATATATCGTGGCCATCAAAAATCGCTAGAAACAGAAGCCTGCTATTGCAGAACATTTACTTGAGGCAGGATCCGGTCACTGGATTGAGCTCCAAGATCCGAAGGTCTATAAACGACTTTTGCTTTGGTATCAATACTGAAATCGCGAATAAATTTGCCATCCCATACATTTCATTGAGTATTAATCACTTTTTAGGGTTCCGTACCCAAAAGGTAAAAAGCCTATGATGTCTGTCTGTCTGTCCGTCTGTCATACCTTGTATCTTATCGGAACCGTAATAGATAGCTAGTTGAAATTTTCACAGAATATGCTATGTTACGGCAGATTAACGACGAGAAAAAAAAGTAAACACGAAATGGGGGTTCCGATACAACAAACGTATTTTTTTCATATTTTTGTATTAGCTCTAATGTAAAAACGGTAGTACGTACAAGCGTTAAACTTACCATGATTATAGTACGCACACTAAAGTATAAATAATAAATAACGACCAAATACGAGTCGGTGACAAATTTCTGTTCATTACCAAGTTATAAATATGAATTGCTATTTGGATTACCTCGTATTTCTTTCACCGAAACGAAAAGTCATTAAATTTTACTAATTGTGGACTTAGGTTTTTAAACTGATGATTATCGGATTTTGTGGTGATACAAAATCTTCAGTATACGAGCCTGACTCGCACCTGGTCGGGTTTTTTTGCGATATTATAAGGGTTGGTCCAAACTAAAAGTAGTTTATAAAGATAAGTACAAAGATATGCTTTAATATTATGTCCGTCATCTAGAGATACACCCAGTATATTTTGGTAGGTACCTAATTATTATATATTATGGTGATATCACCTCGTCAGAGCAAAAAATGTCCTCGCCTTAAATCTGTTATTTTTGCAAACAATCCAACCCCCACTCAGCATGTGACTCGGTACTAACACGGGGACTCTCATTCTGTTTTACTACAAGAGATGAATAAACAGTAGCTCAGTTTTGGTATTATACTAGTTATTATACGTTCTTTCCATGTTAACCCCTTGGGCAGGAAGAGTTCATGTCCAAGAGGTTAATTGACGACCCTTCTGGACGAGTAAGTTGTTTCTAACATTTTTTTTTTTACTGGCATGTCCCTATTAAAAACAAAGTACAAGCTAACTACAAAAACAGTTTGACTGCCCATAAACCGTTGAAGGTCTAAAGACAATACAAATGCTCAAACCCACTACAAGTTTTACAGCATGTTGGCGGCACATCCACGCTGTGGAAATGCAATGTATAAAAAAAACTAATGATGTGTGTGTATTACAAGTATTTATTAAACGAATCCTTACTAATATTATAGAAGCGAATGTAACTCTGTCTGGATGTTTGTTCGCTTTTCACGACGAAACGGCTGAGCCGATCTTAACGAAATTCGACAGGAGGATACTATGTATCCTTAAGATGGACATAGGGCACTTTGCCCCCCAAAAATGCGGAAAAATTAGAAAATAACGGGAAAAATTGGAAAACCGCGGGATTCAACTACACTGTAGTTGATTATAAAACAACTAATCAAAAAACTCAATCACTACGAAATAGAAACAGAAATAGAACGCTTGACCTAATCTATAATTTTCATCAAGTCAACTACGAGTATTTACTGCCACATCTTTTACGTCTTAAAACCTTTTTGAGAAAATTTATTTGACTGGTCATAGTTAGAATTTATTTACCGTCTTTTTTGTATTGCTACAAGGACTCACATACCACGTTGAGGCATTAAAACAACGCAAAGTACCGGCGACCGAATAGCATGAAATTTGAATAATCTGGCGCTGCCACGAGAGAGCGGACTCGAAATAAAAGGAAATAATATTGCCAGTGTAACTGTAACATACATTTTTAGTAGTAAATTATTGCTTAGTATCTATACCCCTTATTAATAAATGCGAATTGAGTTGGAGTGTGGTGCGTTATATTATTTTTTCAATTAAGGGCTGTTCCGTCGCTTGTTTTAAGCGATTCAATTTAGATGACTGTGGTTTTGCGTGGGACTCCAGGGGCCTTACGGCTACCTGTTTAAGGGTCCTGTATACCCTCTGCAGCTCTCTCGCTCGCACATTTTCACATTATGGAAGATATAGAATCAATGAGTGTGAATTTCCAAAAAGTAACAAAAACATGTCATGGTGTCTATCGTAACATGACAAACAAAGAAACGTTTGCTTCGATATCTTTTAATTCGACGGAATAAAATGACACGAGAAATAAAAATCACTTGTTACCATTTTACTGTGTCAAATTAAAATATATCAAATTGATAATTTCTTTGTTTGTAATGTTACGATAGACACCATGACATGATTTTGTTACTTTTTGGAAATTCACACTCATTGATTTTATATCTTCAATAATGTGAAAATGTGCGAGAGAGAAAGCTGCAGTGGGTATACAGGACCCTTAAGACTACCTGATTCTGATTGTGATTACGAAAAGTTGCGCGACCGCAAACCGTACGTTAAGGTTCACGTTCGCGTGATTTTCCACACTGCGCTATTTCAGCGCTAATTCGAGCGCGCCTTAGCCGTAAAAGCCCCTCGTCTGCTCCCACAGGTGTACCTTACCATCCGAGCCTACAAGATAGTACCACCATGCTATGTTTTCCTCACAGTGTTTTCCTTTAGCTGAAGTATATTGTTGAGATTGAAAGTCGCCAACCACTGAGAAATCATGGATTTAATTTTATTATTTATGTCATTATACAATCAATTCAACCGACGTAACTTATCACAATATAAATAATATACGGCGCGGGTCTTCGCCTCTGCCCCAAGGGTATCCGCAACGCATTTTCCCGTATTTTCCTCGTGCTGCCTACCGCATAAATATTTCAGAGTGAAAATATAATCCCGACTCTTGATGTGACTTATATTCGGATATTTTGATGAAATACTATTTCGGGGAAGAATTTTCTTTTTGCATTAGAAATATACCCGTACTTTCTGAGTTACTTTGCATTATAGTACTTCTACCCTAATATAGATCGCGATGAACGTCTCAACCAGAAAGCTCTTTTGCTCCGGTGCAGAAGGGAGGTTCACTATCTACTGGGATAGTGAACCTCCCTTCTGCACTAGGGGTGTGGGTTCGATTCCCACCTAGGACAAATATTCATGTGATAAACATTTGTGTTTGTTCTATATCTGGGTGTTAATAACTATTTAAGTATGTATTTAAAAATATATTTATGTTATGTATGCATATGCATATCCGTCTCAGGCAGCCATATTACAAGCTTTACTTAGTTTGGGGTTTTGAACGTGTGTGCAAAAAAAACTAATATTAATTAATTTATTTAATTTTTATTTCCTGTTTCATTATAATTATATTATCTGAAACTGTTATTTAATCACGGTTACGCGGAAAATGTGCAGTTTCTAAGCCAAAAGGTGTCAATAAAACCTATTATTATCAACCACTTTCATTTTGGGAACAACCTTGAATTTATAAAATCCAAATGTTTTGTGAAAACCCAGGGAAACCTCCTAATTAAAATACCTACTTCTAAATTCATTCAGCCGTACGAAGTTGTGTGGGAAACAAGTATTCTGGCATTTGATACAAAGAATAAAATTATCAATTTAAAAAACAGACTTCGCAATTTAAACGAAATTGATGACAATTTGATTTTGATGTAATTTCTATTAGACGAAACAGAAAGTATATCCATTCAAATAAAAAATATCCAAATCGGTGTATAAATGACGGAGTTCAGAGGTAACAAACATTTTGAGAAAAATAAAAACAACCTAATTGAGAACCTATTTTTTTTCGAAAGACAACTCTGATAGCCATAAGTTTTCAAAAGGTTTAAAGATTCACCAGCTACAAGTATCCTACCCATAATCCAGTTCATCCCGTCCCAAGCGCGCAATTTGCGAAGCTCAAGTTGTTCTCGAACTTGGATCAAGGTATAAACGGTCATGATCCTGGGCTATTCACCAGAACAGCGCCGAAGGGAATACCTAACCTTGGTAAGTAAGGCTCTCCTGAGTCGCATTGGGCTAAAATTCTTTGCTAAACTATGCCTAAACTTAGTCTAGTTTGCTGACAAAAACTAGCAACATTATGAATAATATGAGTAGCAAGTTATAGGGTCAAATCTTGCAACTGAATTTTCAAACAGTTATCCCCAAACGATTAAGCTGAAATTTTGCATACTTGTTTAATTTGGATGACATTGCCACCGATTCTGATGTTCTCAAAACTAAACTAAATTTGACAGCTCAAAAACAATTGTTGCTATCCTTCCCTTACATATTAAAATGAAAAGAGAGGTAGATAATTTAGGTCCTGTCAGATTGGTTTAGTTTAGTGAGCGGTATGTCAGATTCGACGTCAATGACATCGATTCTGATGCACTCTAAACTGAACTAAACTAAATTTGACAGCGCTAAACTTGTTGCCATCCTTATCTCGCGTATTAAAATGAAAAGAGAAGCAGATAATTTTAGTCCTGTCAGATTGGTTTAGCTTAGAAAGTGGTATGACAGAATAGGCCTCATTGGCATCGATTCTGTCATACCACTTACTAAACTAAACCAATCTGACAGGACTAAAATTATATTCCTCTCTTTTCATTTTAATTATGTGAGAGAATGGCAACAATTTTAGAGCTGTCGAATTTAGTTTAGTTAAAAGTACATCAGAATCGATGCCAATGTATGTGACGTCATTCTATAATTTATACTTGTATTGTAAGAATATTACTAACCTGGAGCCTTATTGTGGAAAACTGGTGGAATGCACTCACATCATCTGCGTGACCAGTGGGCTTACTCTTGACACTCGATTTCAATCGTAATTTGGGATAGGGATCGAAAACATGCCATTTGGTACTCTTCAATCGCGTCAAGAGTACCGAAAGCGTCGAGTTGAGTCGATTTTATTTAGTTCCATAAAATTCCACCATTATCGGTTCCAATCGTGCGCTAGTTTAGAATTCAAGAGTACCAAAACGGCATGTTTTCGATCCCAATCCCAAATTACGATTGAAATCGAGTGTAAAGAGTAAGCCCACAGGACGGAAAACAAACACTCAACGATCTCATACTTATACTACGCAATGCAAACACTATTGTTACCAGATTTCGAGAAATCCCG
Source organism: Agriopis marginaria (assembly GCA_932305915.1). Classification (NCBI taxonomy): domain Eukaryota; kingdom Metazoa; phylum Arthropoda; class Insecta; order Lepidoptera; family Geometridae; genus Agriopis; species Agriopis marginaria. Next base: position 4,990,071 of record OW029919.1, read on the forward strand.
TCCTAATACGAACTGCACAGGAATGGAATGCGCTTCCTGTCTCGGTGTTCCCTACAGGGTACAACCTGGGTATCTTCAAGACAAGAGTGAATAGGCACCTCATGGGCAAGCGTGCCCCACCTTGACTGCATCGTCCGTCACTTACCATCAGGTGAGTCTGTTGTAGTCAAATGCTAGCCCATAACATTCATAAAAAAACCGCAATAATGCCCTGGTATGGTATGTTGAAAAAGTCGAGCATATCTACAAAGAAACCCGCAAGTAAGTAGAGCTAAAGTTTTAAAGACACGGTGAAAGCTCGGCAAACTCGGAAGATGGATTAAAGTTTGTTTCTAGACGTGGAAACTTTGCCATCAGAGTGTGGCATGCGCATTGGAACCACTGCCACTGCGGCCAGGGTTAGTTTTCAGTAGGTATGCTTTTATATATTTTGTTTGCTTAGAAAAGCTATACAGGTTGGTCCAAAAGGTGACTTCAAAACCAAAACTTTTGATTCCACCACAGGTTCCATGAAAATATCCCGAGTTTTATGATGTTTGTAGTTTTGAGTAAGTTTTTTTAAAGTATTTTCTGCCTAAGCAGTAAAATTTTTTTTTTTTAATTGTTCTGTTTCCTAATGTTGCTAGCGAACGTACATACTACACTAAGAAACATCGAAAAAAAAACCACAATACGGTAGACGCTAAATACTTTAAAAAAAAAGGAAATTTTTCACTTTCACTTGCGTATATTTTTTCTCCTGTTCACTCTTGCACAGTTTTACGGGCTGCATACATAAAGTCCATCTTATCAATTCAATGTCATTGTCTTTTTAATAATAAATTTCATGAGAGTTGAGTGACCAAAGGAATCTCGAGCGCATAAGAATAACTATAGAACTATATATATAAGAATAGGGGCCCAGAACTCAAACAAGATTTTCCCAAAGTGCTGAGATAAAGCACATAAGTAAGAGTCTCCAACAAACAACGCTCGTAAATTTTCATTTAGCGGGGACATGGACACATCTGTGTCCTTCGTAGATAAGGAGTCAACTGCGAGCATACATTTTCACTGGAGCAATCTTGAGGGCGGTTTATTTAGATTACCGCCTCGTCAGATGGCATTCTATATTCATATCGTCACTTCACCGACACTTTTCGTAAGGATACTTCGAAGTCCTAGAGTCGGAAATTTGTATAATTCCGGAGGGGATTCCGACAATCATCCCCTTCGCTCGCAATCACTCCTTTCGCTCCCTCCGCTATGATATGGTGCTTATATGGAGCGTTTTAATATGTAGCGATTATGGATGTTACTTATTATTACTGGTGTGTAGGTGGGATTCTGTTATTGGATATCAACATGCTGCTCGTTACAAATTGAGTACGGACTTCTGGCAAAAATTAAAAATAGATTTCTACTTATCGTACAATATTAATTGTAGGTACTGTGTTGGTAGTGACCAAAATGTGCAAAATGTTACGAATGTTATTTATTACTAGTAGGCCGCCCCTGCTTCGACGGGCGAAGCCGGGATATATAGCCTATGTCCAGCGGGGATAGTGCAGCATCCCAACAGTGAAAGAATTTTTCAAATCGGTTCAGTAGTTTCGGAGCCTATTCAATGCAAACAAACAAACAAACAATCAAATCTTTCCTCTTTATAATATTATTATAGAGTATAGATTACTCGTAGTAAAGTTTGTAATAAAAGAAAGAAGAAACGGGTTATCTGAGAGCCGGCTGATAGTCCTTGACTTTCTGCATTCATTCCGAGACGAACCCATTCGACACTGATTGTATTGATTTTTATTGTGTGATTTCTTCCTTCCTTCAGATATAGACTTTTGTATAATTGTATTTTCTTTCTTTCTAGTTATTGTAATAATAAGCTTAACAAAAATAAAACTAACAAAATATGATCACCAAGCCTGTTCATTTGACAGTTCAATGCCAACGTGATTTCCAACCATCAAAATGATGCAAGTATGGGTGCAAGTCTTCCGAGGCAAGTGGTGATGAACTTGTACCTTTGTGTAGGCATTTTATCATTAAAATATTTCACAATCGTCTATTATGCCATTTGACATTTTCATAATACAAAATATAAACTTTATAAAGGTAAGCTATGCTGTCACCTTCTGTAAAAATATCCTACCGACCCATTGGACTATCTCCAAATACTGAAATTAATTAACAAATAAAAGCAAAAACCTACTAGACCAAGAAGGCATCGTAGATAACCCTACTTGATCGATTACTATAAGAACTATGTCCCTGTAGGGAGAAGAAGCAAAATTTACCTTTATAAAGTTGATCTGACAAGTGAAACCTGAAAGAATGTGGGGATGAAATGAGTAAAAAACCTGAGGTCCCAAAAGGGCTTGAAACGTGCCTGTATTAACTAGACAACACAGGGTAGGGCTGGCGCGGCTGCCAATTCGGCAGAGCAGCACAAGCGACGCAAATATGCTAACCTCGGCAGTGGTTACATATTTGAGGCGTTTGGGGTCGAGACATTGGGCCCTTGGGGACCGGGAGCTCACCTCATTTTCAAAAATCTTTCAGAACGCCTGGTTAATGCGACGCGTGACCAAAATGCTGGCGTGTTTCTGGCTCAACGCATAAGCATTGCCATTCAACGTGGTAATGCCGCCAGCATGCTGGGTACGCTGCCAACTGGTAGTGGGCTTGAGCATTTGGATTGTCTTTAGACCTTCAACGGTCTATGGGCAGTCTAACTGTATTTGTAGTTTTAGTTTTAGCTTGTATTTTGTTTAGTTAATAAAGGCGCTAGCCCAGAAACAACACAGCACAACTAACTCTACAAACACTGTTAGACTGCCCATTGACCGTTGAAGGTCTAAAAACAATCCAAATGCTCAAGCTCACTACCAACTGGCAGCGTTCCCAACATGCTGGTGGCAACGTTATTTATATGATTATACTAGCTGACCCGACAGACGTTGTCCTGTCTTAGAACTGTCAAACGTACAAAGTTAAAATCATCGTTAAGTTTTCTGAATTTTTTCAATTTTCTGCGCAATTTTCCTTATTTTACTTTCCGTAAGAACCTTCTACAAAGTATTAGGAAACTTAAAAAAAAGGATGAATGAAATCGGTAAAGTCATTCTCCAGTTATGGCGTGACCAAGGTAAATAGGGATAAATTTATATATATATAGGACCTAATATACACAGTACCCCTACCAAACAACCTGTATATTGACTACTTAGTTGTACTGTAGTTGTTAGTAGTTAATAGAGTCCTTAAGGGCCGACAACATATTTGTAATGCCTGTGGTGTTACAAGTATCTATATGCGAAGGTAACTGTTTACCATCAAGCGGCCAATCTGCTTGTTTGCCACTTATAGCTATTAAAAAAACGCACCATTATCGATGAGCACTGCCCTTTTTTGTTGCATTGGATATTACGACAACTGAACAGTTATCTTTCCTTTTTTGTATTTTTCTGTTTGTGATGTCGATGTTGCAGTGTTTTGTGCACAAAATAATTGTTTTCTTTCACCTGCTTTTTTGTAGGGGGGATTGGTAAGTCCAGAAAATATGTATAACATAAAAAGACCCCACGATTCAGTGTTCTGTCGATTTTCGATCATATCAACTTCGATGCCCTCTCCGTTTATACTACAAGCTATATGTATCTTGTGTGCTGATGAAAATAAAAAATACAATTCGGGGTTGCTTAAGAAAATTTGTCGCAAACAAAAACCTTTCCATTTCACACGAGAACATTGTATTATCCTTGAATAAGTGATGCCGTCGCAGCACATTCACCCATACTGCCGTGACGAATTTGTCCCTCGAAACGAATGAGACAATTTAGACGCACTTACACAAACGCAGGTGTGGCCTCAAATTGGAATTATCTTGCGGCTTACGTGAGCCCAGATAATAAAAGAAGCGTTGAATAAACAGGCTCGAAATGTAACATAAACATACTTGAAACGTTAGGTATAAATAAAAATGAATGAAACCGCGTTTATGGAAATCATTTTAACCCTCAGCTTGCCTTGTGGCCTAAATATTTTAAGTATATTCTGAAAGGCCGCAAATTTTGATAGGTTTTTGCATGACAAGAAAAAAAGGAGTGTTAGGTTTTTAGGGTTCTTTTTTGTATGCCATCATAACTACTGAACGCCTAAACAGATATTGATATGGGTAGTATCAAGGAATTGTCCTGGAATATGAATCTATAAATCCTTGATAGTATCGTTGGAATTTTTTCACTACCCCGAATGTCATAGGTTAGTAGTTTTTTATACATTATCAAGAACGAGGGTGGCCGAGCGGTAGCATGTGCGATTGACAAATTGGCGGCATTTGGTTCAATCCCAAGGAGTAAATAAGCCTGCACCAATGGCTTATTTACTATATAAAATAAAGTATGTCCAGTTTCGATGCCATCGCTCAAAAACGGTGAAGGAAAACATAGTGAGGAAACCAAGTCCAAGAACCTTAAAATTTTAAAGACATACGACATTTACCAATATACACTAAGCCAGCATAGTGGATTAGGGCCCATCTCTCTCTTTCTCACTCTGAAAGAAAGCCTGTGTCCGAGTAGTGGGAATATGATAGGATATAAAAAGAGCGAAAAACAGACAAGCGGTGCGTCTGATGGTAAGCGGTAATCGTCGGAGAAATTTTTGTAGATACCCGTTTTAAAATGCTCCATGCTGAAGCTTGGTGGGAACGGGAAGACCTTTGGGAGGAAGGTCATTCCACACCTTGCATCCTACTATCCTTACTAATATTATAAAAGCGAAAGTAACTCTGTCTCTCTGTCTGGATGTTTGTTTGCTTTTCACGGGTAAACCGCTATGCCGATCTTAACGAATTTTGGCAGGATGATAGTGTACATTATATGGACGGACATAGGGTACTTATTATCCCAGAAAATGCGGGAAAATTGGAAAATCGCGAGTAGCACTGCGGGATTCAGCTAGTAATATTATAAACGCGAAAGTTTGTATGTATGGATATTTGTTCCTCTTTCACGCTGCAACGGAACAACGGATCGACCAGATTTTTTGCATGGGTATAGTTCAAGAGCCAGAGAGTGACATAGGCTACTTTTCATCATCATCATCACCATTTCATTACTACGCGGATGAAACCACGGGGCGCAGCTAGTAGTATATAAACCTTTATTTAAAAAAAAACGCTTTTTACATGTCTACCTTACAATCACATCATTCATTAGGTATTTCTTAATAAAAATTCTCATCCAAGACTGCAGCTTGGAAACTAACTGCAAAATGTCACTAGATTGAATCATCCGATTACTTGAACCCTTTCATCTCTTGTCACGTTCGAGGAAATCCATCCGAAGCACGGAGTAATCCAAACAAATGGCTCCGGGAGTGATATTAATAGGTGCGGCTCAAGAATGGCGTGTCTAGGCATATTCCGGGAATGATACGCTGGTATACGCCTGAGTTTAGAGAATAAAAATGATATTAAGGAAAAATTATTATTTTTTGTTGAGAAATTGTTATATTTATGTGTTACTAACTACGCGCCACAGTTTTAACCCCTTCCTACAGAATATGTACGTTTTTAGACAGACTATGAATTGAGTAGTTAATCTAGGATGGGTATAAACTGCCTCTAAACCAAAATTTCTAAATATCCATTTAGCTCCAATTTTTATTTATTTGTTTATTGAGATTAAAAATGATATGATCAATTACATTTACCTCACACAATAAAACAGAGAACAAAAAATAGTAATATTAATAAATTCCATAAAAATAAATAAATAATATCAGGCGTATAATTTGAATGTCAAATAAAATAATACTAAAATTATTTCCTAAATAAAAATAAAATTAGGTACAATTATTTTTCAATGAGATTATGATCATTGTTATTTTCTATCAGTCCAAATCACGATCGGGTTTTATGCCCCTATCCCATTGGTCGATTTGGTTCTTGAAATATGTCAAAAAAGTAGTCATTAAAATTTTCCAGTTGTCACAAAAAATTACAAAATCAGAGTTGGTGGCAAGGAATGCATTGTAGTGGCAGCGGGCGCGAATAAGAAGTTTAGTGACATTGAGCACACCACTGTGCAATTGTCATCTACGTGGAACAAGTTATTCCGGCGACCACGCCTGCTGGCAGGATCTCCGTATCAAGAAAGTAGGGTACATCACGAGGGCGATATGACTTAATTTTCATTTACAAAAAAATCCAGAAAACTGTTCTTTACGCAAAACCACAAGACTAGTAAATGTCGATGACAGTTTTTAACACTACAATCAACCAAAGTCGATATTGTACGAATCACAAACCACGTTTTCGATAAAAAAAAAAACAAAAATTACGTGATTTTCTGGTTCAAAGTTATGTAAACACTAACTTTCCTCCCTCGGGCTTAATCAAACTACATTGTAAACAACAATGAAATATTGAGGGATTGAGGAACGAAATAGTGTATCGAAATGTTGGTTTAGATGTAAATATTCTACACCTGTACGGTAGCTTTATACAGTGTGCATTCATCAACATTTTTAACCGATTTCAAAAAGAAAATCTTCTCAATTCAACTTTATTTTTTAATCCAGGAAAATGTACTGATGCTACATGATAACAGAAAAGCCGCGGAACGCTTGGAAAGCAAGGAGATTACAAATGAAACTTTATGTTAAAACAAGAATATGAAGAACATTTTAGCAGCCACTCTATTAGCAATCTCTTCTCTCATGAGCACATTTACACTGTTTAAATATTTATGGACGAATGCATAAAACATGTTAAAGCGCTTTACGTACAACATGACTCTCGCTCGAGATATAAACGTTTGGATTTATGAAAATAGTTTAAAAAAGTAGATTTAAACAAGCATAACCCGAAAGTAATTTTACAAACTTTTATTTAACTAAACAAAATACAAGCTAAAACTAAAACTTCAAATACAGTTAGACTGCCCATAGACCGTTGAAGGTCTAAAGACAATCCAAATGCTCAAGCCCACTACCAGTTGGCAGCGTACCCAGCATGCTGGCGGCATTACCACTTTGAATGGCAATGCTTATACGTTGAGCCAGAAACACGCCAGCATTTTGGTCACGCGTTGCATTAACCAGGCGCTCTGAAAGATTTTATTTTATGCTTGCCTTGTTTGTATGGGTACTGTATTTCAAAACTGTTATCTTCAACGGATTGAGCTAAAATTTTTGTATACAGGTTTAGTCTGAATGATAATGCATGGTTAGATAAGTAACATCATTTTAAATCTAACATGGCGGACTCCCAAATATTGTGGACCAGTTATGTTTATGCACCATATCGTGCATTAAAATAACTGGTCTCAAACAAAAGTATTTAATGAAAAGAATAGGAAAAAAAATATTACGTCACACTAAATTCAATGTGGCGAATGCCTAAGAGCTTGTTATTAAAAAGTTTTTTATATAATATATATTTTATGTTTTTATCTTTTTTACTAAAAGCCTTTTTTATATATAAGTGTTGTCATTGTTCTAATCCATTATAAACAACTTTTACTATGGGGCCAACCCTGAAGTCACGAAAAATATATCAGCTGTTCCATAGAAAACGATCATAGTCACTCGACTTGACTCGACATAATGTATATAACAATAGATTTTTTATAGCAGTAGTTCAGCAGTGAACGTTTACTAGCTGATGATGATGATGTGTGTGTGTGTGTGCGTGTGTAAGACCCAGCCTAGCTACAAGGACCAAAAAATGTTTGAAATTTGAATATCCCGCCATTGGTGAAACGTACCACCCTAAATATAGTCTTCAAAGCACCTGTCTAGCATTCATTAAAATACGCTTACAAAGAGATACCTTAGAGATGAGCAAATAAAAACACCTACTTCATCCGTAATCCAGATAAAAGCCCTGTGAGATGCTGATCCGGAAAAATGCGGTATAATTTATGTGCGGTCCGGACGTATTTCTGCGTGATTAGGAACACACAACGTCTGGAAGCTTAGTTTCGAGCAATAAGTATGCTACATTATTTTGCAATACAAATAGCAAAGCAAAAATAACATAGCTATGTGACCCGGATAATCATTTTGTTAGAAAACTATACGATACGAAAAAAAGAAGAATCAAAGTGGTTGAGAGATGTCGACTGTAGGAGACTGTAGCGACTGCGAATTAGAAAAACTCACGAATTAAATACCCAGAAATGGTATTTATCAAATATAATTAATGCATATTATAAGAATATATTTTTACCAAAAAATATTTAAAACACAGTATTTAAAAACTAAAACTTCCTAATTATTATAAAAATAATTAAAAAAATACTATTCTAAAAACCGCTCGGTGGAGGGAAAAGTGGCAAGAATGCTGGCAGCATTGCCACGCTGGATGGCACACATCTTTTTACCAAAGATGTGTTTGTCAAACCTTTTCAAACCTCGGAAAGTCTACAAATCTACATCGTCGTAGATTTCGTAGCAACTCGTAACAAGTCAGTCAGACAAAATAATAAGGTGTTTGTCCAAAAGAATCTGGAAACCAATTATACTCTTAGCAACCCAACCCAAATATAGGCGTCGAACTCGAGGTCAACGTGGCGTCGAGTTGAAAACAAGTATTATTTTTGACGCAATGTTTACCATTCCATGATAATATTATTTTCTATGCTAAAGCCACTGTCATCAATTCTGATTACATTCACTTTGGCTACTTTATTTGACACAGAGCGTCACTCTTTGCCAACTTTGTGACGAAATAACATTGTGGTAAATTCTCTCGACTTGGTCTGCAGGAAAATGACAGAAACAATGACAGTGGGGAAAATAAAATTACCATTTATGAATAGCTTACGATTTTTTACAGGGTGCGGTCGTATTTTTCTTTTCTCTGGCACAATTCTTTATTGGTTTCTGAACTTCTGAGAAGTGTCAGCTATTTCGTATTGGAATTGAAAGCACTTCGAAAAGAAAAAGATTGGATTTTATATGAGTGTTTTTTTTAGTAAACGAATTCATTTAATTGACGAGTTTACTTATAATTTGCTAAAAGAGTAACGGGAATGAGTAATTTTAAATTTTACGTTTTGACCTATTAACAAAGAATTGAACAACTGAACTGAAGAAAGAGATTTCCAAGAAAAAAATGCTGGGATTCAATAGATTAGACGATATCCGCAAATCCATCGACGATCCAAAATGCCTGAATGCAATTGCCATTACAATCTGTGTAACCTGTACACCTTGCATAATTATGGTGCCAAGACATGAATGCTGCAGATATGGCTATTATTATATATATTAAAGGCAATGTTTGTATGTACCCTATAGACTCCGAAACGACTGGACTGATTTTGACGGGACTTTCACTGACGGATAGCCAATGTTATAAGGAGTAATCCCCGCGGGTGAAATTGTGGGGCGCAGCCATACTTGATAATAGTAGAATTTGTAGAACTAAAATTGTACAACGGCGTATTACTATATAGTAGGTTTCAGGAAGTAAATACATACTTATAAAGCGGAAAACGTATGCAAAAATCGAATTCAATTTAACCCCATTTTCAATAAATTACAAGACCCAAAGCACTTAACAATGTAGTCGGCCATTTCGTACCCGACCGCAAGCCAGGTATTATCGCCTCGGATACATTATTAACCGGGAGAATACCAATCTAACCGGGTAAAAACCCGGACAGTGCGGCCGGAGTCCCTTGAATTAGCGTAAAATCTCACTAGAATGCAAACCGCGAGACAATGGCATAACATTTCCTAAACGAATGTGGGCTACATAAAACTGCACACTGTTTTCTGTGCCGAATGTATAGGCGGAAGTGAAGGCACATAGGCTACGGGGCTGCGTGCGTACCTGACGTACTCTACCGCGAGACCTCCTCCAGGCTGGCTCGGAAGAAGATGAGCGAGAAGAGGATTAAATTAGCAGCCAACAACGAGGTCAATATAAAGATCAAAACCAAAACAACCACGTGACCTTAACGACCCAGAAAGAGGGAGCTTGCGACGCCACCCGGTTGCTCCGCATGGGGTTGGATATTTGCCTTTCCAATTTCCCTTACAGTCCAGCCCCACCAAGGAAGTCTTACTTAGCTCGATGCTGGTATCCTTACCTCTCTCCCAGTAAAGAAGGAAGTACTCCTATGATTATGGTTTGGTCATATTACGCGGACGAAAGAGAATCGGTCGTTAAGAGAACGTATTTGGGACGGCAGGAGACAACGGTTGGTGACCGGCGACGTTGTCGTGGGCAGAGGAGCTGAGACAACACGAAGATTTCTCAGGAGAAGCCATAGCGCAGTCCTGAGGGCTTCGGTGCCTTCCTCCGTAGATCCCAGAATCCTCTTGTCAAGCACTGAGGCTGGTCACCGGGGTGGTTTTAGTTGGTATAATCCCACATAACCTAGCTGCATCCTAATTCAGACGTATATATTTTGAAGATTTTCCCTCGAAAACAAAGGTGGCAAGTGGCACGGCAAATGCTGCTGTAAAAAAATCAAATTCTTTTCCCGGTTTACCATAGATTCAAAATTGTCTGTTAACAGTGTTCTATGCAATCGGAAGTTCTAAGTAAATGAAAAACAATTTGTCACCTACACAGTTGACTTTTCCACGCCCACTCGTATGCCGTGACATCCATCGAGGAACTACTAATAGATCTAGTGAGAAAAAAGTTCTCGATAGATCCATAATTTTAAATTGGGAACTAAAGAGAAAAAAAAATCTCTATGGATCCATTATGGATCTTAGCATTGGATCTATCGAGAATGATCCGCCTCAACTCTGTAGTCTAAGTTGATTGAGTATTTATGGCAGGGCTGCCATAGTCTACGCTACGATAGACGATAGCAGCAAGATAGTACAATTTGTAGTAAACTGTCGAAACTTGTATCCCAGTGCAATCTGACCTTAAAAACGGTCCCTTGAATTAACGCCCAAGGTTATCTGACAGCTTCCCGAGATCCCATTAATTGGGAACAGAGATTATTGGCTCTACGTCGTCTTTCGTTTTCGACTTCCATTCAAAACGCCAAAAGCAATTTTCGTGGTTCTTGTTGCTTAATCGCCTGAAAGTCACCGTTTATCCCTACTAATAATATAGATACGAGAGTGTGCTTGTCGGTTTGTTCTTCTTCTGCGTAGCAATAATGAACAATTCGTGGTAATTTATGCTTGGATATAGTTTGAGGTCCAATGCTGTCTGTAAAGTGGAGGCAGCCTTGTGGTGAGCAAGAGGCCTTAGAAAACTAAACACGTAAAAATACCATAGTACGTTCAAAATTGTTCCACTGCAATGCTTCGGGCGTCGTGGCGCCTCAAACGCATCTTGACTATTCTGAACGCTAGTAAAGTACAAGTTCGACATACACAAGATTGGTATTGACATTTAAATGTATAAATGTATTATAGGCGGTATTTGTACATTGTTATACCATGGCTGACGTCCAGAGCGAGTGCGAAAACGAGACACCGTTTCATGGTTTATGTTCCAAAAACCTAAACAAAGACTTTGATTCCACTTCCATTGTGCGTACCGCTAGTCTGTGGAATGTTTGGGTGTTCCATGATAGTAACAATCTGGTAATTTTCAAGTTGCGAGTGAATTAGTTTCTTCTAGGCAAGCATGCTCCGTTGTAGTCCGCTTCATCGACTAACTTCTGACCCATTTTGATGAAATTTCTATAGGACCAATTTAAAAGTAAAAAATTAAAAAAGACTTTTCCAAATCTCTACATAGTATAAATTGAAGTCGCTTTCCGCGTCTGTCTGTCTGTCTGTATGTCTGTATGGCCGCTAACTACTCCTAAACCACGCAACGGATTTTGATGCGGTTTTCACAATCAGTTAGATACATTTTCAAGGAAGGTTTATATATATAACTAGCGACCCGCACCGGCTTCGCTCGTAAATTACACCCGTGCGAAGCCGGGCGGGCGGGTCGCTAGTTGGTTTATAAATGACGGATTTCTGAGGTAACAAACATATTTTTTTTATCGCGTATACGTTCGCGTTTGACCACCAATTCACCTGTTGGTAAGCGACGATGTGGTCGAAGATGAAGCACGCAGACTACCTACCTACCGCAGAAGATACCTATTCACTCTGGCCTTGAAAATTCCCAGCTCTCAGGAAACAAGGAAGCTGGCAGGTTGTTCCAATCCTTGGCTGTACGGATTAGAAACGTGGATTCGAAACGTTTGGTACGTATCCAAAGAAAATCTGCAATGTATGGGTGGTAGTGGGCCGTTTGTCTACTTATCCTGTAGTAGAAAGGGGATGGTAGGATAAGGTCATGAAGCTCTGATGCACATTATCCAAAATGAATATACATATTCCTGTAGAAAATTTACAGACTTGCTACTTTGCGGCGGTATTATAGATTAACTCTTAAAAAAAAAATACCTCAAAACACCATGATTTATGGACAACCGAATTGAAAACTTCCTTTATAAAGTATTAATGTCGGTTAAAAATACCTACTCGAGAAATTTCATTTCAAACATCGTGATTCGACGCTTGTATAAAATGCTTAAATTGTTTTCAATAACAGCTCCAGCTAATGGCTTGTATTTGATTATACGTCCATTGATTATGGAATTGTTTTTATACTCGTATACCTCCAGAGATATAATAGAATTTTCTGTATTTTTTTAATCATAATAAAATTATTAATACTTTTTTTCTGACGAATCTGTAGTGTAATTCAGGTTCTACTTCGCTTCAAGTACAATAACTGAAAAATTTGAATTGTAATGTGATAATTGTAATTGTTTTTTTAGTTTCTTATTATTTTATCAATTGGTGTAATTGGTGTACCCATTTGGATTAAATTAAATAAATTATGAAATTAATAAAGGATTTAGGACAAATTATTCTTTAGATATTTGTTAATGATAGTAATTAAGCAAAACCTGAAATAAATAATAATTCCTTTTTTTTTCAGCAATTAATGTGCAATGTCAATAAATATTATTTAATTTAAAACTAACAAAGTGGTGGCCGAGGCAAGGTAAGCGGAGCGTTGGTCGTCCGGCTGCAAGATGGGTCGACGATATTATTACTATCGCGGGTCGAACCTGTACTCGATTACCACAAGATCGAGACATATGGCATAGCAACAGATAGGCCTATACCCAACAGTGGTATAAGGAAGGTTGTAGATGATGATGATGAATTTAAAATATAATAAAATAAACAATTATAAGCAATTGTTTCACTATACCGCTCGCAAAAACTGCAAGAAAGTTCCAGAGACACCAATGAACTAACAAAGTCCGCATCCGTAGTCCGCATGCAAAAAATAAGGTTAGCAAGGTCGTCTGCAGGGTGAGTTTGGCTATAAGCATCAAGCCTGATTTAGGCTGCGTCCGCAAATGCCACGCCATCTTACCATGTCTCGCTTGTTTGTCTTTGTCTGAGTCCTTCTAGGTCTAAAGAGTTAGTTGATATTTTTCCAACCGTAGTCGCTTATTTACTGCGATAAACGTATATTTATAGTACCTAATTTTCCAGCAGTAAGTACCTAAATCTTGGTCACTGGGTTACAATGCTGCGAGGCCGGTCGATACCAGCAACATAATCTCCGACACTGAACCCATGTAATCTGGAAAGTTCGACGCCGCATAAGACACGATGGATCCAATCAGAAATTTATGGAACATTATCTCTTTTAGAACAGAAACCGGTGATTGAAACTTGATTTTTTAAATCAAGAGTTGACAATTTGTCTTCTATCATTACTTATTACTTGAAATCCAGTTCCCATTCCAGGCTAGGAGACGTGGTAACCATCTTTGATCACACCGTGTCGGTGTTTAACATCAGGTTAGGTAGAACACCTAGCCTGTGAACCATTAAAATGCCTCTGTCATAATTCTGAGCCTGTCGCTACACGTTACGTCGTTAAAATATTGTTACGAATGAATATAACCCTAGGAGTGGGATTCATTTTTCACCATCTCTAGCCCTATCGCGCATAAAAAAACAATCAATCTGAAAAAGTAACGCTATATTTGTAGTAGCACTTCTATTAATCAGAAAGTTTCTAGGTCACCCCCTCCATTCACCTATCCAAGTAATTGAGAGGGTATGAACCCTCCCTAATAACATCGCGCTCTGTGACATTGGCACAAACAAAAGTATACTTATAAGAATATACTTGCAAAGAATTTATGAGATGCTCACCTAAGGTGGGGTAGTACATATCTAGATTCCGTAGTTGTACGTTTATATTATTTTTAGGCACTGCAAAATTACTGATTTGTGAAAAAAATTACATCATGCGTCGGATACCAGCAAGCAGATCCGCTCAGTCCGGCAATCTGGGTGTTTTCAAGTTGCGAGAGGGCCTGGTGCACTAGCTACAAGTAGCCGACTTGTCGAACCTGCCGCAGCCGCTGCCGCGCGATAGACAGAGATAACGCGATAAGAGTCACGTGATAGACAGAGAGGCATCTGCTGTTAGTATAGCTGTAGGTAGTTAGCGCTTGCACATCCTGAATTGCAGTTTATTGAGTAGGAGCAAGAGTCGCTACTTATTCAAATGATTTTGCGGAGTGAATATTCTGTACTTGTACTTATATGTAATCTGTGTTACGAGTCAATCTGTTTCTTTTAGGCAACCGTGCTTCATCGTAGATTGGATCATCACTTATCAAGTGCTAGCCTAAATCTAGGAAACCAAGTTCGTAGTACATATTCGTAGACGTTCGTAGACGTAGACGCAGCGTACTATAAGAACATCGTAGATCACAGACATTGCTACGAGATCTGAATAATTATGGTCATTAATAACAGTTGCCTTTGGCTCTACGCGTCTGGACTGCAGGGCTTTATAGATTGAAATAGAGGTGAAGAACAAAACCTCACATTTCCACTTTTGAAAACTTCGTTTTTTTCTTTCTTTGGGCATAAAATGATAAATTGATTTAAGCATGTGAGTAAAACCTTGTCAAAACACTTCTTTTCCTATATAAATTTTCATTTGAAATCGAGAGTTTCGAACAAAACCACACTTTCCCGTTGAAAAAGAGAAATTTCGTAGAGAAATTTTTACGTATTCTCTTAAATTTGAAAAACTGGAAATGTGAGGTTTTGTTCTTCACCTCCTCATATGTGAGTTATCTTCTCTTATTATACAGTCCCTGCGGGATGCATACTTAAAGGTTATCATAGTCTAGCAGTAAAGCAGTTACTCACAGGTTTAGGTGTCTAGACTGCTAACTATTTATTTTTATTGCATACGTTCCCATAAAATTTACATACGGAATTATAAGATAAAGACGGAATAATATTTTGTAGATTACATAATGATAACTTGGCGCAACCAAATCTAGATAATCGGCTTTTTAACCTGGAATAGAACGGAGAAATTACGCGCGTTTGGTCCCGTATTTACAATTTTTCGACAGCTCTCCCGCACCAAATCTGTCAAAAGTCGTAATTTATCTAAGTTTGTATCTACTATTTTTCTAGAACCGGCCCTTATTCTCTTTCTTACAATCATCACATGAGATTCCTTGTTATAAACGCATAACGCCATCATAAAATTACAATCGTAAAATGTACTTTGTGTCATTAATCTCTATAAGCACATAAACTAATACCGCGGCCGCGTTACGTTAGCGATAACAAGATTGTTTAAAATCGTTTTTTCTTTACATTTATTTATTTTTTACTTCAGGTTAGGTTGAATTAACATCATTGAGCATCCAAAAGTTGCCTGGAAGAAATCGTTTAAGGCAATAAGGCCGCCTATTATACTGCAGGCTGTATTTTGGTAGTTGATTGAATCAGGCGAATCACGCGTCGACAAGGTGCACTCAGGAAACGGGTAAGGTTAGCATCATAAATATATATAGAAAAAAAATATTTATCGCAAAATCTTTATTGTACTCGAAACAACGTAGAAGCGGAATAACACTAGAGATTCATCATAATTATACAAATAAAACTTACAAAAAAGTGATTTTGTATTATATTGAAAATTTTCTGTAAAGTAAAACATAATCTCTAATTAGCCATCATCGCTTCAAAATCGTTTATAATTCCGATGATAATACAATTAGATCGCATTTTTTTACTATGGAAACTGACGTGGGTTTCACACATTTTATTTATATTATCTTACACATCTGGGTGTCTTCAAATCACGAGTGAATCGGTTTCTTCTAGGCAAGCGTGCTCCAACGTAGACCGCATCATCGCTTAACATCAGGCGTGATGGTGGTCAAACGCAAGCATATTATTTATACAAATAAAAATAAAATAATAATTACACGGGAATTACTCACGTAAGATTAAGCCAATTACTTTAATTCTCAATTAGATTGGCTGATTTAATCAATTTTAGTTTTGTTAATCTAAATATAACTCCATTCAAAACTCAAAATCATGTAAAATTCAAACTGTTACAATTTCTACAATATATCTCGAGCGCTTGTGATATCAAACCTTTTAATCTAAATGGAGAGCATCGTTTGCACAAAAGTATTTGAAAGGACGAGCACATCGAAGGTTGACACAAGGTGCCTTCGGGTTCATACACCTAGATGTCGAGGGCTACAACCTTTATTGAATAACCTTTGGCAAACTGAAAAATAAAATTTAATACCTATTTTTTTTTTATATAATAGTAGACAAACAAGCGACGGGCCACCTGATGGTAAGTAGTCACCGTCGCCTATGGACACCTACAATACCCGGGGCATTGGCGGAGCGTTGCCTACTTTTGACGACTCTATTCGCTCTTCGCTTGAAACGATTGAGGTTATATTTTGGAGGAAAAACCGAAGGTGGTAAGCCATTCCACAACTTACAGGTGCGTGACAGAAACAATCGATCAAATCGAACAGTGCGAAACTTCCACGCATCTATAATATGAGGATGGCTTTTTTGGCGATGGCGTCCGGTTCGATAGTAAAATCGCGATGGAGGGATTAGGTCAAAGAGTTCATCAGAGCATTCCCCAATATAATACCTGTAGAACAAGCTGAGCGAACCAACGTCCCGGCGCAAGCTCAGCGGTTCCAAGGCGTTGGTTAGATTCGGGTCATCGACAAGTCTAACGGCTCTTCTCTGCAAGGAGTCAAGCGGATCGAGCTGGTACTTCGGTGCGCCACTCCAGAGATGGGAGCAGTATTCCATGTGTGGCCGAACCTGTGCTTTGTATAATAGAAGACGCTGGTTCGGCGTGAAGTACCGCTTGGCTCTATTGAGAACACCCAATTTTCTGGACGTAAGACCAGCCTTGCTCACCAAATGACTCCTAAACTGGACCTCGCTGCAAATGTCGACGCCCAAAATGGCGATGTTCGTTGATAAGGTAAGGGGAATGTCCTGAAAAGACGGTGTTGTGGTGAACGGTGAACCTATCGTTGCAATACGCAATAGCCTATATACAGTCAAATAAAATCGGCCAAGTGCCAGTCAGACTCGCGCACTGAAGGTTCTGTACCATCACATAACTTTTTAACTACTAAAGTACAAAAAAATAGTGCAAAATGACACAATTCCATATACGCCCGCGGTCACCCATCCAATTACCGACCGCGTCCGACGTTGCTTCACTTCGGTGATCGTACGAAAAACGGTGGTGTAAGAAAGAAAGAAAGAAAGAAAATAAATTTTATTCGACACCTTTACAAAAAACTTATACAGAACAGACAGAAACAGAAATTTGTACAGAAATTTATCACCAACTCGTACTTGGCTATTATTTATTATTTGTTGTTATACTTTATAATGTGTTCTATAATCATACCAAGTCTGAAGCTTGTACGTATTACCAAATTAATTCATAATTGATTTTGATAATACGCGGAATAATCGTGTAACAAACATACAGTCGAATTGAAAACCTCCTCCTGTCGTCGGATAATAAAAAAAAACAAAACAAAAAAAAAACTTATTGAGAACCTTTCCTATTTTGAAGGCGGTTAACAACGAGGTTTTTTTAGCAAAGTAGTTTTTTCTTAGCCATAGATATCTATACTAATATTATAAAAAGGATAGATTTGTTTGTTTGTTTGTTTGCATTGAATAGGCTCCGAAACTACTGAACCGATTTGAAAAATTCTTTCACTGACGGGAAGCTACACTATCCCTGGGTGACATAGGCTATAATTTATATCCGTGCGAAGCTGGGGCGGACCGCTAGTTTATTATAATAATAAATAATTGTAGCCATTATATTATGTGGCGTAGCATGCATGGCACGCGTTGTAGCACACCTGCTACGGTCGTGGTAGGCCAAAGTAAAGGACTACGAAAGTGCTACGAAACTGCACTGAGGGTTCCGTACCACCACAAAATTCAATAACGAAATTACCAGTTATAACTTGGTAATTGATAATGAACATAAACTTATCACCGTTTCGCACTCAGCCATTATTTATTATTTGTTGTTACATTTTAGAGTGTGTCTTATAATTGTGCTAAATTTGACGCTTGTACGTAATACCATTTCATAATACTTCTGAGCTCCATCATTTAAGAACACGCACGCTTAATTTTTTTATATATTTAGTACAGCTTTTAATAATGTTATTGCAGCTGTCAGAGATAGCAAAACTTGGACTAAGTATAATTATGTAGAGGGGTCCTATAATTACATTTGGTCGATAACGGTGAATGATGATGGAATAGGTATCGAGATTTAGTACGTACAGCCAGCAAATTAAGTTGATAAAAATGTAACAGTTTTTGGAGATACAACTACTTATAAAGAATAGCATATTGTTAGGAGCTGAAAATATATTATCTTTAATCTTTAAAAAACTTCTACTTTATTAATCCACCACTTTGTTTGGTGATTGTAAATATCCATCCAAAATTACCGTTACGTAAACAGTTAGGTACAAGCCTCACCTTTTAGGATGATCATCTTGATTGTGCTGAAATTCTGGCACTGCTGGGGTCACAAATGTTCCATTATTACTTCAATTACTCCAATCGTTGAACTACCTCTATAGTCAATGCTCTGAAACTTTCAAACAGCATTTTGGCTTAGTTTTAGGTCATAGTTCACACTACGCTCGTTAATTAGAATCACTCGCTTTGCGGTAAATGTCAAGAGAGAGTGCAACTAAAAGCAAGGTTGGAGCGCTTACGCGGGAAAACGTGTCAAGGTTATACAGGCCCGTGCTTGAATGGGACCGCAGACACTGCACCCACGCTAACGCGACACACACTGACTCTACCAATACGTAACATTATAAAATTAATATAATCACACCTATTCAACACTCAAAAACTTATACACAACACTGTTAGACAGGCACACATTGGAGGTACGAAGAACGTTGTGTCCGACCCCGCTGCACTTTCAAACTAATCTATTTTCAAATTTTTGACATTTCGTCTGTGACGCGCGCGATTCACCATCCCTCCCGTGGGCTCAGAGTAGACTGGAGCGACCGGTAGAGGCCGCTGCTGGTGAAATTGGCGCAATTTCAGCGCATGCGTGGTGCATTCGCGCGCCGCCGGGGTCCGATGCGACCTGACGCCCTGATAGAAAAATCGAGGACGTTACGTGACGTCAAGAACTCGAACTCAATACGGGTTAATCGTCCATAACAAAAACATTTTGTAAGCTAAGTACATAATGCTAATTGTATTGGCACGCGATGTGGAGGTATATGAACAGGTAATGAGGGTAATCATTTTTGCCTGCCTGCTCGATGATAAGCACAGATACAGAATGACAAACAAATAAATAGGTAATTAATATACGTCTTTGAACTAACAGTTTATGGCCTATTCTTTTCAGTCTCAATGACCTTTTCCATTACTTTTTCGAGGGTAAAATACAAACCTCTTTCCTTAATCCCCCGGCAGGGAGGTGATTGTTTTGAATATTCTTTACGCGGGCCTTCCGCAGGCAAATTTTGACGCCTTCTTTTGTTTCGTATAAATGGCGCCCAGGGGGTAAAAAAGGTGCCTACTCTTTTTGAATATTGAGATTATAAAGGCGTTGAGATCGCAGTGTATAATGCTTATGGTTTTATTCACCGACTTCGAAAAAAGAGGAAGATTCTCAATTCGGCTCGTATTTTTATTTTTCCCTTGTGCATTCAAACAAAGATATCAAGCTTAGCTAGTATGCCAATATGATGCTATGACCAACAAATCATTGACTTTTTTGAGGCTTCAGTTATTCCAGGAGAGTCCACTGGTAGCATCCACGTGAAATGTAATGACGATTGAAGAGTCGAGGCCTTAGAAAATTAATCTCTTATTTTAGTTGTTAAATAGCCTTGCGTTTGACCGCCACTTCGCCTGTTGTTAAGCGATCATGTGGTCTACGATGGAGCACAAATGCCTAGAAGAAACCAATTCACACAGCTAACAAGGAAAACTCATTTATGCTAGGTTAGCAAAAGTGTGAATGAGATACAATTTTGAGCCAAACTCTATTACGGTCACGCTCAATAGTCACAGCCATTGCTATCTCATTAGCACGTATTAGAGCGCAGCTTCAGTCTGACGTGCTAGTGCCAAAATAGCAGAGATTGAACTGAATCATGTGGTGTGATAGTTGGAGCTTTGATCCAACTTAAGACAATCCGCAGAAATGAAAATTAGGTGAACTAGCAGTGTCTATCTTATTATTGGTCTGTGGTAAGTGTAGTATTTAAATTTTGCAATACGAATTCTCGATTTATTTACTTTTGTGAAAAGCTTAAATGGTTTTTTTTTAAACTAGCTGCGCGCCGCGGTTTCACCCGCGTAGTGATGAAAAATGGTGATGGTGACGATGATGATGAAATGTAGCCTATGTCACTCTCTGGCTCTTGAACTATACTCATGCAAAAAATCAGGACGATCCGTTGTTCCGTTGCAGCGTGAAAGAGTAACAAACAAACCACCAAACAAACACACTTTTGCATTTATAATATTAGTATGATTGGAAATTCGTATTTTCAATTTAACTGTATCTACTTACAGCCGGCTTAAGTACTTACTTAGAGCGATGGTGACTGGGCGGTAGAATGTGCGCTTTACAATTTGACGGCGCCCAGTATGACGGCGGCGATCCAAAGCCTCTGTACCAATGATTTGTTTAGTACTTAAATAAATTATGTGCAGTTACGATGCTATCGTTCAAAAACTGTGAAGGAAAACATCGTGAGGAAACCAGTATCTCCAAGAACCCCAAAAGTTCAAAGACCAACATGCACTGACCATTCACCAACATGGTGAACTGCACTGGGCCAGCATGGTGGATTAGGGTCCATCCTTTCTCTCTCTCTTTCCCTCTGAGAGAAGGCCTGTGACCCAGTAGTGGGAACATGGTGGGCTGATCATAAGATTAGATGAGACGAGATAAAAAACCAATGATAACTCTACCACTCTCCCCACTCTTCTCTTCTCTTTCTCTCTCTACTATGATATATTTTTGATAATGATGGTGACCTACAGCCGTAGAAGCATTTACATTAGAAAATTAAACTACTTAGAGGCAAGAGAAATATAATGAAAAGAACAATTTTTTTATTACTTTACTAGTTAAGTAATTAACGTTTTGATATTTTCATGATGTTATCATAAATTTATCTTTCTTTAAATAAAATCAAACTTTAAGCTCTTACTAGCCTATCTCTGAAATTATCTTACATTAATCATAGCGTCGCTTACTCACTTAAGTACCGGGAATTAAAAACT
The DNA here is from genome assembly GCA_932305915.1 of Agriopis marginaria. NCBI lineage: Eukaryota > Metazoa > Arthropoda > Insecta > Lepidoptera > Geometridae > Agriopis > Agriopis marginaria. The sequence goes on from OW029919.1 coordinate 5,011,719, forward strand.
TAGTGCCCACCTAAGTAACTTAGTTGAAGGAAACTAGCACTTCAACTAAAGTAAGTTAATCGCGTCTTAATAAGCTAGAAGGGAAAACCGGGACAAGAAATCACAGAGAAAATGTGATAAGCAAATGTTATGTAAAGTACTTGCGCAGTGACTTTGCAATGACGCTTTGCAAAACTAAAACTTGATATATGTAAATGTCTTTTTACCATTACTATTGTATTTTTTTTGCCACAAATAAATGATGTCTATGTCTATGTCTATATCTATGATAGTTATCTTAGTGGTTTTTTTTATGCCATAGGTGGCAAACAAGCAGACGGGCTGCCTGATGGTAAGCAGTCACCATCTCCTATGGATACTTGTAACACCAGAGGCATCACAAATACGTTGCCGACTCTTTGGTGATGGCACAGAATACATAATAGTAAGTACTTGGTGACGGGATCTGGCGAATCATCCAGAAGCCAGAAGACGTCCACTGCTGAACATAAGCATCCCCCTTTAACTTCCACACTGAACGACAGCCTGCCTTTCCAGCCTGCATCCCTGGATGCCAGAGCCTCTCACAATGTCGTCGGTCCATCTAGTGGGAGGCCTACCTACGCTGCGTCTTCCGGTTCGGTTCGTGGTCTAGCGAATGAACACACCTAACTATAAAAAGTTATATGTAATTTTATTTGACAAATAACATGATCTACGATGTTAATATAATATAACGAGCTTTTGCTCTAGGCAACTCAAAAATTGTTGGGCCTAAAGACAAGGTTCTTTGACCAGTGTGCATGTGTTGCCGGTGATGACATATGGTACGGAGACGTGATCCTTAACATTTGGCCTTTAAAAAAAAACTCAGAGTCACACAACGGGCAATGGAGATAGCTATGGTCAGAGTTTCTTTGCGCGATAGAATCCGAAACGTGGATATTCGCCAAAGAACCAGAGTCACCGACATAGCTGTTACAATTTGCAGGTTGAAGTGGCAATGGGCAGGCCACATTGCTGGAAGAACCAATAACCGATGGGGAAGAAAGTTTCATGAGTGGAGGCCACGAACCGGAAGACGCAGCGTAGGTAGGCCTCCCACTAGATGGACCGACGACATTATGAGAGTCGCGGGCATCCAGTGGATGCAGATTGCAGATGGCAGGATGTCATTCAGTGTGGAGGTTAAAGATGAAGGTCTATGTTCAGCAGTGGACCTTTAAAATATACCATTTCCCTCCATATTTATGAAATCTGTATTAAGATATCGTAGACATCATTTACTAAATAGGCATTTGAATGAAAACAGGGAGAAAGGGCAAATCAGTATTAGTTTTTTTTTTTTCTATCGAGCGTAATGTCCTTAGTCGGGTTACGATTATTACGGTTTCTTAGATAAAATATTCAATTTTGATTTGACACCAATTTCATAATTTTAATCTAACCATGGAAGAAGAAAAACTAAAACAAGAATGACCAAAATTGCTAAAAGTAGGAAAAGTGGACCTTAAAACTTCGCTTCCCTTTACATGCTATATAATTAATAGGTTCCTTCAGTATAATTAGCCTAAATGTGTGTTTGTGCAAACGTGCGAAAATCTAATAATCCACATGTCACCCGCTTCTACTTGCCGTATCTATTTTTAACAGACAGAAGGACTCTTACGTCTGTATTTTTTTTAAATGTTACCTATTTGCACCGATTACTTCGAAATTCGACATGGAGAGAGCTATGCTCGGAGTTTCTTTATGCGATAAAATCCGAAACGTGGATATTCGCCAAAGAACCAGAGTCACCGACATAGCTGTTAAAATTTGCAAGTTGAAGTGGCAATGGGCAGGCCACATCGCTCGAAGAACCGATAACCGATGGGGAAGAAAGGTTCTGGAGTGGAGACCACGAACCGGAAGACGCAGCGTAGGGAGGCCTCCCACTAGATGGACCGACGACATTGTAAGGGTCGCGGGTATCCAGTGGATGCAAAAGGCAGGCTGTCGTTCAGTGTGGAGGTTAAAGGGGGAGGCCTAGTAGTGGACGTCTTCTGGCTGATGATGATGATGATGATGACTTCGACATTTATACAAACAAATACCAATAATTTATTCGGTCATAATTTAGGTAATGGCTCCTGTCACACAGTCTCTGACTAGTTCGAAAGCCTCTGGGATCAACACTATAGCTTACCATACCTTTGTAGCTAGATAACTAATATAATATAACTAGGTACAAGTACAGACGCACGCGTACTAAATTAGTAAGCTTGCGTCTGTAGGTGCTACGAGAACGTTAAATGTAGTAAGTAGACTTATAAGTGACTTTAACTATATAGCGACGCAAATATGCTAACCTCGGCAGTGGTCACATATTTGAGGCGTTTGGGGTCGAGACATTACCCGATCCAACTGCTCCTAGCAATAGGAAATATTCAGTTTTTGGTACAGGCGTCGGTTACCAGAGGCACACACACAGACAGCGATCCCGCCGGCGGGATCGTAGACCCTCAGGATCTGTTAGAAGATCGGTTAGATTCTCTCCAAATAATCAATCAGTTCAACAAACCGCTAGGGCTCCAGGGCACACCCTTTCTGGGGCGCCTGGGCAAGTCTGATTCCCATTCCCGGCGACGGCCCAAGCCGAGGTTCGTACCTTCGAGGTGCCCTTGTGCCCAAAACTTAAACCATCAAGTTATGCCGAACGCACTCTGCGTTCGCTAACTAGTCCGGTCCAACTGTAGAGGCCAAAAGACCAACAATACACGTCAATATAAAAAAAAAAAAAGTCGAGCTATTGGGCCCTTGGGGAGCTCACCTCATTTTCAAAAATCTTTCAGAGCGCCTGGTTAATGCGACGCGTGGCCAAAATGCTGGCGTGTTTCTGGCTCAACGCATAAGCATTGCTATTCAACGTGGTAATGCCGCCAGCATGCTGGGTACGCTGCCAACTGGTAGTGGGCTTGAGCTTTTGGATTTTCTTTAGACCTTCAACGGTCTATGGGCAGTCTAACTGTATTTGTAGTGTTAGTTTTAGCTTGTATTTTGTTTAGTTAATAAAGGCGCTTGCCCAGTAAAAAAACTATATACTATAAAGTGCATTAAAGTATTAAAGAACACGAAATCCAATTTAAGTAAATTTTCTAACTCGCAAGCGAAAATGAAACTTTTATTGCTGAGCGCCTGCCGCAAACGCGTGTACCATTGCTGTCTGGTATTGTGTAGGAACTTGAAAGGCCTGCTACCAATTTTGATTATGAAGTCGGAAGATTTTTATTTGAGCGTTTTCGCATGCTCCTACTGGGTACTAGCAGGAGCATGAGGACTAATATATCCTTATACTCGTATTGTGATGTCATATGGAATAAGTACACTCAAGAAAATTGAAAAAAAAAAATTAGCTCACAAATTTAAGTACCAGGGATGCATAAACCATGAAGAGGTTTTCCCCCTCGCGACCCGTGATCACAGTTTTTGGAAATCTAGAGCACAGTCTAGAGTGACATACCTCTTCATCGTTTCTGCTATCCTGGTACCTACCTGGTATCAACGAATTCATAATTATATTTTGGTGAAAAGTACACGTAACATTGATATTTGTTTGCAATTCTGGCTAATAGCAAAATTAATTAGTTATGTAAGTACTGCATGGTACTGCACACTGGGTACTTAATATAGTTGATCTAAATATAAATGATAGTTGTAATTTGGATAATTAAATTAAAAAAATATACATAATATAATATATCTTACCTATATATAACTATTTTGGAAACTTGGGAACTAATCCATGTTATGCCAGCATAGCAAGTTACAAGTTACTATGTCGAAAAGTTTAGAAATGATGGGAGGAGGGGCGTACGGTACCTCACACAAAATGTAGCGAAAAAAAAAGTGTTTGATCTGTCCCCTCGCCGTTAACATGGGGACAAATCGAACTTCTCCCCCCTGTTTGTCCCACCGATGAAACAGATCAGAATAATCCCAATTTTTGGATTGTCTATAACGTTCAAAGTGTAGGATTTGCGCAATTTAAGTTTTATCTTAGCTCTAAAACGTGACTAATGAACGCATAAAACGTATTTAAATGAGACTTGTCTTCAAATACAATCAGTCGTTACCAACGTCGCCGCGTCGCTTTAGAATTCTAAATCCAGCCTAAATCTAATTGCGCAAGAGCTAAACATAAAACCGTACTAATGATAATAAATTCGAAAAGATGTTTGTTCGACTCAATCACATAACATCTAAAAAAACTTTCCTCTTGGGAGGATTTTGGCGTCGCACGTTTTGTGAATTTGCTAGTGTCTAACAATGTGATAAACATTCAATTTTGATATGACACCACTCCACGGAACTGTAACTAGAATGACCATAATTGCTAAACATGGGAAAAGAGGGCCTTAAGTAATGCCACACCTTTCTGTTACGTGTTTTATAAGTGGTTAAACTACAGGACCGTAAGGAATGGAAACTGCAGATGAAGTCGCGGGACATAGATAGTGGAAAATAAATTATCATCATTAGGTTAGTAGCTTTCTTAATGGGCAAGATTATAAGATCGGTCTAACGTGCACAATGCTCCATAAATAGAGTCAGACATGATATCGCTATCTTAATGTTTGTAATAAGTAAGAAATGAACCATTGAATTTAGTTTGAAAAGGCGTGGTCACACTGGTAACCCACCATCCGTGTATTCGTTACACAGACTAGCTAAAGCTACTACGTAGACCGGACTTGTAGTTACGATTATTTTCAATAGAAACAATTCAGTCAAATGTTTGAGGAGCGGGGTGAGGGATTGGCAATTTTTGCCGCAATATTTTGTGCTACAACAAGACGTAGCGTGATTTTAAATAATTTTAATAGACAATTTTATTATAAGACGAGCGCAGAAACGTTGACGGATCGCAGGCTTGGTCGGTACTGACGTGACACTCGGTGCCTTTAGGGGGCGTGGTTTTACATAAGACGTTTTCATCAGATGTAGTGACCCAACATTATGTCTAGTTATAGAAAGTATTTGATTGGTTAGGTGCTTTTCGTGCTTGCCTTTGAAGCAAAATAGTTTTTTAACCCCCAACCAGTTTGACAACTCAAAGAGTTGTTATAAGTTTAACGTGTATATCTGTGTGTATTTCTCTGGCATCGTAGCTCCCAAACAGCTGAACTGTTTTTTTTTTTTTAACGTTACTTGATCGAGAGTTTATGTTTCAAGAAAATCTGTTCAGGCGTTTGAAGATCATCAGCTCTTATATCGGGGGTTTAAAAAAATCTATTTATATTACTTGTTGCATAGTATCCTTTATCTAAATTAAAAATTGATGTACTTAAAACTTTCTAAAAGTACACAGGGTTACGCGGAAAAGCTGTATGTATCAAGCCGAAGTGGTCTATGAGATCCATCATTATGAACATTTACTATGGACAAACCCTGAATTCGCAAAAAATCTAGTGTGAATTACAGTTTTCTTCTTCTTCTTCTTCTTCTTCAAGTGCCTTTCCACCACTGGAGGTTGGCCATCAGCTAAGCAAACTTCTCTATGTCATGTGCCAAGCGGAATAGTTGTTCAACGCTGGCTATGCTAGTCCACTGCCGCATGTTGCGTAACCACGACTTTTTCCTTCTTCCAGCGCATCGTTTGCCTTCAACTTTGCCCATCATAATTAACTGGAGAAGCTGGTATTTTTCGTACAGTTTTCTTAGGAACAAAATATCACGATTTCAGGGTTATGTGGTAGCCCTAATCCTTCCATGACATTACTCTATAGAACTCAGGCATTTTATGTCCATACCAGTCTCAGAAGCCAGCACTTATTTCATCTTGTCATCTGACTTCTCAATATCATTACTCTTCGTTGGTAACTCCGTACACTTATCTAAGTATGGATCGGTTACTATTCCTGTATTGACAAATCGTGCACCACTATCATTAATCAGAGATACTTGTGAAAGCAAACCGCGACATAGTTTCGAGGAGTCGACTATGAACATAAGTACAAGTTTTGTGTTAATTTATTGAACGGAGTGAAGGGAACAAATAGACGTTTGTATGTATGTATGTGGGGTTATTCATGAAATTTTGTAGGCGAGTAGTCTATGCAAATATTCAATTCAGCTCCCGATATTTTGGCTTCGGCTTCGAACTTCGGCTTCTTCGGCTTTTCATATAACTTTAATCATATTATATACTGATATATTATGGATGTCGGTCACACGTACACGGTACACGGTAGGTACACTTAGTTCGCTAAGTGTATGATGAACTAGAGTTTTTTTATCAGAATTTGTTTAGTAAAAAAAAACTAGTTGGCACAGAAAATTTAGTAGTTGACGTTGTATTATAATAACAAGCTATATTAACAATGCTGTGTACAATATTTGAATAAGCAAATTTATAATGATTTTTCTTTATAGTTTTTAAGTTTTGCGGATTAGTTTTGTGAAATAACTAAAACCTGAATCTACTTAAAACTAAATACCCAGAAAACGTATCGTAAACTCAAATCTAAAAGCCCCTTGGTGTAAGTGAATGTGGCCATAATGCTAGCCATTGTCAGATTAAATCAACTGCTAATTTTTATTATAGTAGTTGCCAGCATTCCGGTCACAAGTTTCCTCCGCCAACTTTTGCATGTAGGTATAATATTCATGTAATATAAAAGTGAGTAGCAAATAGAGCAATAAATTTTGGTCTACCTTCGTCTTGCTTATGTGTCAGATCCTTAGAGCAAAAATACGATAATACTCCCTGGTTATTTGCAGCACTTAATATAGGCACGTGAGGATTTAGTATGTTTGTAAAATGGAAAGAAGACATTTTGCGGTTACATTCTATTGAAAAGAGATGGACGGGTTATGTCAAGCCCAAGGAGAGTTATTGTACATAGCTTCATAAACCGCAACACAAAAAATCACAATAACGGGCCAAGAGCGAGTAGTACACGCATATGTAGGTAGGGTTCCGAAACCAATGCCATATAATTGTAGTCACATTCCGAAACCAAGTTTCGAAATTGAACAACAACATTCGAACGAACGAAGCTCGGTGGACATAGCCATATTTCAGATAGGCACCTATATTATAATAATCACATCATAGCCAATGACTGTTTTAAAAAGGGGGAAGACGCGTGACATCGAAACATTGTACCCAGTATTTAAGTATTTACGAGTGTTTTTTTTTGTCTTTGAACTGTTGGTGCACCTTGTGAAAACGCAGGAAGTAATTTTTGCTGCTTTATTTGACACAATTTTGACAAGTAATTCACGTGCTATCAAAACGCCAGTTCGATTGTGACTGAAGTGGATTGTGCCCCGGAGCCTATATTGTGCGGTCCACGTCAAGAAGTTCGTCCCGTATCTTCTCTCTATTTACTTACATCAATGGTCATAGCAAATACTTTATATGGTTTAGCCAAAGAGGAAATAAGGTCCTTGGGAAATATTTGAGCTAGAACGTCTTAAATTTATTAAAAAGTAATTTTTAATAAATTAAACAGGGTAGGTATCAGCATGGCAAGGTACAAGTTTCTATGTTTAATAGTTTGGAAATGCACGAAGAAAGTTCACATTTTTGTCATTTTGGCAGGCCATATTTCGTAGAGGCTAAGCTTGATTGATACGAGCAGCACTAAATAAATACGCTAACTGTGCACAGCTGCATTACTTATCTTAATAACTATAGAAGTTAGCAGGTTCTTAAGGATTATTACAGATGGACAGACGAACTGATAGAACGAATTTGTAAGGGTTCCTTGTTGTACAACGAAACCATAAAAATTGTTGTCATACCTGTCGTTAACCGTAAATTATCATAAGTAACACTTACTTACTTCAGTTTTCCCGGATTAATGTCTGCTCATATCAATTACCCCTTTTCGGCTTTGCATATCAGTTCTGTTAAACCCTCTACAAATTGGTTTAAACATATACAATTGCACAGGAAACACAAAACGGCGACCGACGCTGTGCCTAAAATCATTAACCTGGTTATTTTACGAGTACCCGCACGTACACTCGCATAGACGTTTATATCAGAAATTCAGGATAGACACTGCAAGTTCACCATGTGGCCTGTTTTAAGTTGGATCAATGCTCCAACTAGCATGCCCCATAATTCAGTTCGATCTCCACTGTTTTAGCAGAAGCACATCAGACGTCAATACAAAATAATACAAATTCAAAAGCAATCGGCCGCCTGTGCAGATGGAGTTAAACTATCACAAAATTGCTGTCGTAACATTATAGTAAATACAATAATTATTTTTTAGATAGAAAAAACCTAACTAAAAAGTAGAAAATGACAGTAAAAAATGTGATTCAAAGTCCTCATCAAAACGATTGCTGAAGAAACCACAAATCCAAACGTCATCTGTGTATATACGAGTATTTTTGGTTTATGTAGCTTTTTTATAAAACACTGAATAAATTTCAATTAAAATTGCTATGGAGCCACCTATGAACTTTGACCTACTAAACAAAAAAAAAAGATCATAATCAATTAATAATCGGTGGAGTAATCGCGTAACAAACATTAAAAAAAACCATACAGTTGAATTGATAACCTCCTTGCGTCGGTAAAAAAATCAGCACGCTGCGCTGGGTTTTATACAATTTGACATGCACAGACACACGGTGTCTATTATCTTCATAAAGGTCTTTGTACACTCGTATCTTTTAGCATACAATAAGCCCGATCGTGATATGGATTTAATTACCATCATCTATAAGTAATTAAGCACATTTCGTATAATCCTGAACATTGTTAATCATCTCTGCCTGAGTGGGTCTGATTAACTTCTAGAGTCACTGATTACAGCATCAACTGGAGTGTGATTATTAATAATGATTAATCATTGTGATTGTAATTATTTGACGTGTAAATATCACGCTGCGAGAAATCTAATTAGTTAAGGCTGAGATTGACTAATAGTCAAACAGTTAGTTACTAAAGATATAATATAAAAGCTATAGATAATACTGTTATATGTACCTATGTACTAACTGTTGCCCGTGACTTCGTAAGTTTACATTTATATAAACTTTCAACCCCCTTTTGCCCCCCTTATTTCGGCTCTTTCGCCTAAAATATATTCATCTTTTCTTTTCTGTTTTTTGTATGTTTGTATACAGATCTATCGATCTGCTCACGACTAGGATTTCACACGATGACTTTATTTTTAGAGTTCAAAGGGTTAAAACGAGACCCTATTACTAATTACTTAAGTATTGGTATGATCATATTTGTATCAGAATACACACAAGCAAGAAAACCATGAATCCATTTACAGCTTTTCTTAACTGTCATTTTAAGCTAAAGTTATAATCACCAATACCGCATGCCTTGCATTTCTCTCGGCGGTCGAACAAAACAGCCATAATTTAGTACCGAAAGGTTTAGTACCGCACGAGTACCTTCCAATAAAATATAGGATTAGCTGACTCAAAGGGACCCGGGTATCGGTAATTAAATTTTATTACTACTAAGTAAAATCAATGACTTCATACATCTATCGGTAAGATGGTCCGACGATTGCCGCATTTGTGCTAGTTCTTCGTATCCGGCATTATTATTACCCGACTACGTAAAAAGGAGTGTAATGATATGAAAAGGACAGTCTATGCATGTATAAGGAAGTATGTAAGTATGTTAATATAATGAATTAGGAGTGTTGGTTTTTTCAGTCTTCAAGTAACAGTGAACTGGCACGAGATTTGTATGAATTTGGTGGGGTATCTTAGGTAAAGTAGACACACCACATCACACTTCCTATCCACGTCTCCGTGAGGATTAGGAGTGTTAGCTTGTCTCCAGGTAACAGTGAACTGGCACGAGATTTTAGAGCAGACACTTTAAGTGAAAGGACTGTACCATGCAGCCGTTGGAAAATATTATTTCTCTTATTTTGTTGCCTCATTCGGTGACTAAATGGCAGTGGAACGAGGCTCCACGCTGTTGACGAGTAGACATGTACTGTGGGCCACATCAACTACTACTACAACTAGACTGGAGACTAGTCTGGAAACTGTGAGGAGGTCCGAGCCCGCCGCGGAAGGGGCTCCGGGGATGTCCATCTCCTCTACGCTCTACGACTAGTTACCCAATGCTGCGTATAAGTTTGCGTTTGCATGGCATCAGGATGTTTTTGCAGCAGTAATTTAACTATTCTAACCCGTTTTCCCTATCGACGTCACCGGACATCATGCCGGAACACGGTCACTATCCAGTGGGTCACCAGTCACGGCCGAAGCCTACCACCAGTAAGTTGTCACCTGAAAAGCACCACCCGGAATCACACGTGGTCCCCTGGAGACTTTAAAATAACACAATATACCTAAAATTATTATTGACTAGCACAATAAATTTATAATTATTTAGGAAATAGCGTTACTTTTATTTAGTACCTGATAGGTACTCGCCTGATGCTAAGCGATGATGCAGTCTACGATGGAGCACGCTTGCCTAGAAGAAACTGATTCATTGTAATTATATGCCGGATATTCGGTCAAATAATTATTTTAAAGCTCTAATTAAATTTGTACAATCGTGTTTTGAATTCATCTAAGAACCAGAAGTACCTACCTAAATTAGATGTTTTTACATCTGAGATTTACGGATTTTATTTCAATAAGTTTACCATTTATTCAATTAAAATAAACTGTTGATTAGTTGTGGTTATCATAATATCACGTATTTTGTATCATTATAAAGAGTTACCTGTTACCTGTTTACCTGTTATAAATATTAGTTTAAGTCGTCTGTAGTCGTACACAAAGGTGACCGAACTTACTGTATTGAATACTCCTTGGATATAGCCTGAGAGTATGAAATAGCAATACCGTTGGGGAAAATATCATGCCATGTAGAGGAAAAAACTAGGAGCAACTATTAGGGAAACGATACAATAAAGAAACGAAATTCCCTTTTTATTTGGGAAAAATAGGAGTGTAACACAGAAAAAAGAAAGCAAGATCGAATTATGTTACCGGAAAATCGTTTGCTATTTTTGTTGACAGGGTTATAAGCATGAACCATGTATTATCTAATTAATATACTTAGGTATTAGGTGTACATATTAACTTTATGATAAAAATGGGTGAGTACCACTTGTGTGTAAAAAAACCGGACAAGTACCAGTAGGACTCGTGCTCTGAGGGTTCCGTTGGACGAAACCCACAGAGCGCGAGTCAAAAAAAAACTTACTGAAGTTGAAATATTGAAAGACACACTTAACTTTGTAGTTAATAATAAGGTTCTTCCATGCATAACAACTACAAAATGTAAGTTTGTAATTATAAAACAATATTTTTATACGATATAACTTCAAATTAACAACTTCTAGATTTATTCCTTTATGTGTACTGTAAGACCTTGCCTCTTGCCAAAATTAATGATTCTAGGTCAACGGGAAGTACCCTATAGGTTTTGATTTCCCTGTGAAATCGCAAAATATGCGACATAAAGTTCATAAATATCTTTTGATTGCGTTGACTTACAACTTTAATTTTTTTACTGCCGAAAGAAACCGTAGACACAAGTGTTTAGTATAAATTTCAACTTGATACCTTTACGCGTTCATAAGAAAAAGGGTCTTGACAGACGGACAACGAAGTAACCCTATAAGGGTTTCGTTTTTTCCTTTTGAGGTACGGAACCCTAAAAATACAATAAAGTGTAAAAATTGTTTCAGTTTCTTCTATAAAATGTGTTTTTATTAACCTATTTTGAATTTGTCACTTACCAAATACAATGAATGCCGAGGTGTTTGCTCCAAATGAATCAAACAAAACGCCGCCGCTGTTTTTAGCTGAATGAATTTGGATATCAGTGAATGTTCATTCGAGCAGCAATTCGATTCGACGTCATGAATGTGTGTCTAATGGAAATGGTAACGAATGTAAGAAATGCATTAGCACCTACTTAAAATAGATAAAAAAAATCTATTTGCTAAAACAAATTTGGATGTTTTTTAACTGGCTACCCCTAGCCTCAAGTCTATTTTTGTAATACTTGGTGCGAGATTCGTGGTTATTTTATTGGTTGTACCCGTTTTAGGTTCTCCATCTCGTTTGCAGTTGTGTGCCAGTCAATATTGAAGTGTGCGTTTGTAGAACTAGTAAGAATATGTCAGTGTGCAATATACGTGTTTACCTCGCCCCTTCAATTTTTGGCAGACTTTTTCGAGACTGGCAAGTCGCTCGTCTAATGATAAACGTCACGCATATACCTATAGCCCTATACCCACTCAAAACGTGGATATTCGCCAAAGAACCAGAGTCACCGACATAGCTGTTAAAATTTGCAAGTTGAAGTGGCAATGGGCAGGCCACATCGCTCGGAGAACCGATAACCGATGGGGAAGAAAGGTTCTTGAGTGGAGACCACGAACCGGAAGACGCAGCGTAGGTAGGCCTCCCACTAGATGGACCGACGGCATAGTGAGAGTCGCTGACATCCAGTGGATGCAAAAGGCAGGCTGTCGTTCAGTGTGGAAGTTAAAGGGGGAGGCCTATGTTCTGCCGTGGACGTCTTCTGGCTGATGATGATGATGATGATGATGATATACCTATAGATGTTCAATGCCACTCAGAATTTTATACTCCTACCCCTCTATTAATAAACGTAAAGTAGCCTCGGCCTTTTGTCTTTTTCGATCGAGTGCAAAATTTGAAAGAGAGAAAAAGACAAAACACGGCTTAACTATTCCAAGACTACTCCACGTTTATTAATAAGGGGGTAATAGGTTTAAACCATTTCATCCATTTCAATGCACTCGTCACCATAATAATTATATCAGATGTAAATCTTTTTATGCCCAGTAAATTCACTAGAAACATTGCCCTTCTGTTGTTGTTCATTGTCACGTCTTGACCACTGCTTCATTGGAAACATTGCTCGTTAAACTGGTTCGTAGTAATGTTTACACACTCATTGGCAAATCCAGCCTAGCATTTCCATTCATTCGACTCAATTTTTCCATTTGATTCCTTCGAACCTTGTCAGCCCCAAAATGAAATCCTGGATCCGCCCCAGCACACTACTGCTTTACTAGAAACATTGCCCTTCAGTCTAGTAAGTGGTTTTTTTAGTTAATAAAGGCGCTAGCCCAGGAAAAAAATTATCTATTTATGTACAGTAAGTAGTTATATTGTCACCTTAGATAAAATATGTACAAAAATCTTTGATTGTCACATTACTGGTTGGCAGTTGATTAACAAAGGCGTTGTATTTAAGGCAGACTTAAAAAAAAATCCGCCACCACCAGAGGTAGGAAGATGAGAACGAATTATTTACTGACAAAAAAATTTAGCCTTAGCTTTGAAATATAACTATGCTGTTTCTGTAATAATATTAGAAACAAAATGACACTTACTTAAAATTCAAATAAATATTCATATTTCATGAATTTATTCAACTTTAACATGTGGGAACCGAATGGGGAAAATAATTTTATGGGCAATGCGAAGTGAATTTTAAACTCGAAATATCATTCGATTTAAAGACCCACTTATTATTTTGATGAGGCTGATTCACTCGGCAACTTTGTTTACCATTTTTTCTTGTTGTTGTGCATGTTACGCCCGGCCTAGCTTCCCGCAACTTTTCAAAAGGTTTGTTAATAATCCCAAGAAACTAGCGAAATATTTTGAATTTTAGTCACTAAATTCTTTTGGAACGTTCATCATTACAATTAGCTTATCTAAGCCCACTGCTGGACATGGGACCTCCTAAGGCACGCCACTCAGCCCAAGCTTCGGCTTTTCTCTTCCAGCCACTGCCAGCTGCCTCACGTATATCGTCACTCCGTCGAGTTTAGGGCGTCCGACTTTTGCCGATCCATGGTCTCCATTTTAACACGTCTACTCCAACGGTTAACAGTTCTGCGACAGGTATGATCGGCCCACTGCCACTTCAGCTTGCCTAATCGCTGAGTTGTGTCGGTGGCTTTGGTTGTTTGGCGAATAACTTTTTTTCGTCGTTGTAGAACATTAAATGACACGAATAGTTTTAACGTATAACATATATTACCATATTATATTATTTTACAGTATTACATTTTTACAATTACATTTTTACATTATATTATAACGTTTTAACATATATTACCATGGGATCACCCTGAAAATAGCTAAATGATAGCTGTTAAAATTTGCAAGTTGAAGTGGCAATGGGCAGGCCACATCGCTCGAAGAACCGATAACCGATGGGGAAGAAAGATTCTGGAGTGGAGACCACGAACCGGAAGGCGCAGCGTAGGGAGGCCTCCCACTAGATGGACTGACGACATTGTGAGAGTCGCGGGCATCCAGTAGATGCAAAAGGCAGGCTGTCGTTCAGTATGGAGGTTAAAGGGGGAGGCCTATGTTCAGCAGTGAACGTCTTCTGGCTGATGATGAAGATGATGATCACCCTAAAATCGCGAAAAAATTATTAGCTGTTCCGTATATTTCAATGAGTGTTAACAACATTTTTCTAACTCGATTTTTTCTCGCCGTATCATGTTTGGTTATACAGTAATAAAATGATTTTTAATGTAAATAAATTTATTTATCAAAGAAAAAACCTTTTCACTTCGCGTCATCGGGTAAAAAAACAATAGTAATCGTGTCTTAAACAGAAACAATCTCTTCAAAATCTTTTTAAATTCAAATCTTTTACGTCTTTTGTGATATTTAAATTTAGTTTGGATCGAAATATGGACATTTCCAATTAGGAAAGGTCTACAGTTCAGAAAGTTCCAATTTAAAAATTCTTCTCTAGAAAAAGACAGAAAGCCTCTGACTTTTTAAAGCAAAACTTATCTGTTATTGGTGGAGCATTTCGGTGCGCTAGAATTTTAGCTCGGCCTTTTTTACTTGTCCAATGGAGGAGAAATAAAAAGCGTCGGCTTGTTAGTTGATGTTGACATTTTGCTGGCCTAGGTATTCGTTAATTGGAAGATACATTATTTTATGTTTAATTGTTGCAAAAAACGTCAATTTTTTTCGGAGAAAAAAATAACAAAAACAAGAATTTCTTATGTAATCGTATAGCAAACATTCCTAACATTATTACATTGAAAATATTTATGGCTTATTCTTATAATTTTTTACTTTTTGTAAAAAAAAACTATTTATATATACATTTATATTATATATTATTATTAGTAAATTTTCTTCACGGGTCTAGCCCGGACCTTTGATAGGCATTGGTGGGGCCGAAGCCAACACCAAGAGGCTCTGTTGAGTACAAAACTTACAATTATGGGTATAATTGTAAGTTTAAGTAAAATGGAATATAAAACTATTATTATTATTATATTATTACACAATTATTTACACATATACATTTATTTACACAAGTTAATGCAATATTAATGAACTAACCTAAAACAGTCTAAAATTTATATTAATAAACTTAACTAAAAAAAAACCAATCTATTATCAATTTATTAATTTTTAAATTAAACGCTTTTAACGAACTTTGAAAAGATTCAAAGACAAAGCAAATTTCGCATATACACTTAGAATATGTTATTCTAAGCATATACCGGTATTTAATAAAACGCTTTCAAGGGATAAAAAAATGAAATAATGTAAAATACAAGCAGTTCAATCCGTTTAAGTGTTTTTCAATTTATAAATATCTACTAATTAATTTTGCCTCCTACGTGAAGATGGTTTTCAGGCCAGTGTGATTTCTACAATATTATTCTCTACCAGTAGGTAATTACAATAACATCTTGTATAGTTTTAGTCTAATTATTTTGAATTAATTTAGTTGGGTATATATGTATTTAGTTAGGTACTTTAGTCTACAGCATGTTTTTAAAAATCATTTTCAATTTTGTTAACTTCTAATATATAAAAATGTCGTGTCACGGTGTTTGTAGTTGCACTCCTCCGAAACGGCGCGACCAATTTTTATGAATTTTTAATGTATAAGTTTGGTAGGTATGGGAATAGGTCGTAAAGTATATTTCATACTATGTATTGTGGTTATTAGAGTGTCATAGTAGCGAGACCGAAGGCCGAGCTTTACGCGTACGAAGTAGCGGGTATCTGCTAGTTTATTAATATTATTGTTTATCTTTTAAATTAAAAGACCTATAATTATTAACGCGTTTTTTTTACAACACCGATAATAAGATCTTATAATCTGCAACGACTGAACTATTTTCTTGAATCATAGCTAAGTACAGTCTTATCAAGTCACCTTTAAAAAAACTAAATCACAGTCGGTCCTGCCGTTTGGGAGCTACAATGCCACAGACAGACAGACACACATAAAAAACTCCTCTTTTTGCTTCGGGGGATAATAAAAATATGTTTAGTATAATGTTTCTGGAATATGAAACAAGATAAAGTGTTATCATATTTCTCGTAATATTAACAGTTTCATTCATAAGACCCTCGTTCGTACAGAGCACATTAAGGATAACAAAGTTAATTCATTTAGCCCCGGAGTCCGCACCGGGGCAAGACGGCCTACTGCGTACACGTCTAATTGATTTGCCCCGGGATATTGTGTAGACAGTAGGGTGACCCCACTGTGACCTCCAACGATAATAAAAAAATACAGCAATCACTACGTCTTCGGAAAGTCATAATTATCGAAGTAACGAAAAAAGTCAAACTCACTGTTTTTGCGTAAAGAGATTTAGTGGTATAGTAAAAAAAATTGGTGAAGCACGGAAACATTTAAAATACGGACGATAATAATAGGCTAGTTATTTTTTTTATATCTCATAATAAGCTGATCATAGATGATAGAGGCTATCAAAGAAAACAAAATTCAAATTTGTTAAAAAATAAATAAATTATAAGTATTTTAATTTCATGCTTGACAGAGAGCGCACTATAGCACGTGATGAAGTCAAGCCGTGCGCGCGCCATACAAATGCTAAACTAACACACGCTTTGCGAGAAAGGGACAGATTTTCCGCTCTCTATTCCCACCAAAAACTTTAAACGCTCATATCTCAGAGATGAATCAACCAAATTTTTTTTTTTCATTATGTGTAATTTATTTAATTATATCCTTCGCTAAGCCTGTTATTTATTACAAATAAAAAATTAGAACACAATGCCTATTGTACTAAGGCATAATTATCTGGTCTTAAAGTCTAACAAAAAAAAATTATGTCAAAGATATCATTTGTAAGTACAGTTGTCTCAGTAACTTAGTAATCATAGTCCCTCTAACCATACGGGTACTCTGCGGGCAGTCCCAGTTAACGTCACCTTCTCTATCGGTCGCAATTTATAAGTGACTATACCCATTTCATTTTATAACCCACATCGTATTGTTTTAAGCTTTTGGACTATGATATTTCATATAAGCGGTAGACAAGTCACCAACACCCATTCAGATTTTTGGGTCCAATATTTTTTTAACATCATAAAATGTAATTCACTGGCATGATTCGACAATTTATATAGTACCGAAAAATATATATGAGACATTGAAGTAGGTATTGCACATTATTTTTAACCAATAAGCTCACTGGGCAGGTCTTGGTCTGTCCAAATGAAAATAAATGTGTTTGAGTTAAGGTCTTTGCGTTCATACAAAAATCCCATAGAAAAAAGTAAACTTTCAATTTACCGGGTAACTTTCCAATTTTTCTTTCCCTTAAACCCCTATCCGGACTATTATCGACATTAAAAAAAAACTAAATTGATCCAGCTGGCGTTTACCTATGAACAGTGTTTAACTTTTATGTATATAATGATTTAAGATAAGCTTCAAAGCTTCCACTATTATTTAAAATTGTAATTCATATTCAAATAAGTTATATACATTATAAATAATTACAACACCGGCTTGCACTGATGATTATGTTTTATCGATAGGTCCGTTTTGTAATTTATATTGAATCCTCACGTGAGTTTTGATGAAGTAAGTTATATACACTTACAGTCGTTTAAAAACCCATATCCCATGTCGTATCTCATGTGCAAATCCTTTGATTTTTATTTATTTTCATGGTTGACAGGTTAGTCGTTTGCTTAACCTGATTTTAAGGGACGGTGTGGTTTAAGATGGTAAATATGCCTAGCCTAGAATAGGAAATAACTCTCAAGTGAGGCTAAAGGTTGACTTCCATGCATCGCCAGCTGCGATGCACGGAAGTCTTACCTTAAAAGCTAACAGAAATACACTGTTAGGAGCTTGGCGACAGGTGTTCAACTTTTAACTACCTAATATATTTATCATCATCATTTTCATCCTTTCAGCTCATCATATTCCCACTGTTGGGACACAGGCTGTCTCTTAGTGAGAGAGGATGGGCCCTAATCCACCATGCTGACCCATTGCATGTTGGTAAATGTCATTTATGTCTTTAAAGTTTGAGGTTCTTGAACATACCGGTTTCCTCACGATGGTTGCCTTCGCCGTTCTTGAGCGATGACATCGAAACTGCACACGCCAGCCTTCAAATTGTAAAGTGCTACCACTTGGCCACCATCGCTCTGATTTCCAAATTTATTTAAACTGTTCAGCTCTATTGGTTCCTAGTTGGCGTATCTAGATTATTAAAGTAATCATTGCTTTTGACTTGATCCCCATTATTGACTTTATTATGTTTAGAAAGTCTGAGCATGTGTTTTTATGTGTTTTACGCAAGTTTACGGAGTAATGGGTCGTTCGTTTTTAAATGTTTACCTTTTGAAATGATAATCATGACACTAACACAAAATATTAGCTTTCGCTGAGTGTGACTGATATTTTACTACGAAATATATATGTTTGCCATTTAGGTATTCTTTGTTACTCCTACTAGTTAAAGTTGTCCATGAGCACAATTTGTTCTTTATTAACTAAACAAAATACAAGCGAATACTAACACTGCAAATACAGTTAGACTGCTAGTAGACCTTTGAAGGTCTAAAGACAATCCAAATACTCAAGCCCACTACCAGTTGACAGCGTACCCAGCATGCTGGCGGCATTATCACGCTGAATAGCAATGATTATCGTTGAGCCCGAAACGCCAGCATTTTGGTCACGCATCGCATAAACCAGGCACTTTGAAAGATTTTTGAAAATGAGGTGAGCTCCGGTCCCATTTTGTTGATCTCTTTAGCTATAACCTATAGATAAAGGATGTCTACAACTACCTCCGGGCTGGCAAAGCATCAGCTTCATCACCGCTAGTCTTGCAAATACATACGCAGTGGTTTCTGCTTACCATCAGACGGCCCACATGCTTGTTTGCCACTATTTCTATAAAAATATACATGTAAAGTATACAGGTTGTTTTCAAACAGTGCAGTAATATATTTTTGTATCACGTGTTTTTTTTATACTGAATAATAAGCATGCGTTTGACCATCACCTCACCGACCGTCGTGTGTTATACGACGGAGCACGCTTGATGTGTGTTTAGCAACTAATTGCCATTTTAGATATTTTTATTTTAAGTTCCATTATAAATATCAAAGTCATAACAAGTTGCGTACACATTTTTATAGCACCCTATTTTTTTCTACCCTTATAGTGAAATAGTTTGTAAGTTTGTATCAACGTTTAGGGTTGTGACAAACATTGGAGCTACTGATACGATTTTTAATAAATCTTTCATTGATTAGCTACACTATCTCTGAGAGACTTAGGGTGTGTTTTGTTAACAACGCGGGCGAAGTCGTGGACAGAACCTGGTAGGTTATAATAAAAATGTATTTTTATACGGTAATCACAGCGTAGGGCATCCACCCACAAGATGGACAGACGACCTATTAAAAGAGACCGCAGGGAAACGCTGGATGCAGGTCGCTTCCAACCGGCCCTTTTGGAGGTCGATGGGGGAGGCCTATGTCCAGCAGTGGACGTCCTATGGCTGAAATGATAATGATGATGACTTCATTACGTGGTGCGCTTCGAGCGTCCTGCATGCAGAATCTTGTTTCTATTTATCGGTGATTAATTCTATATATAGTACTTGTCAGGGTTTCTTACCAGGGTATATTCTTCGGGTTGTTTTAAAGCTGGGTACTTTAAAAGAATTCCGCCTTGCTGCCCGTCGTATAAAATTTTCAACCTGTGCGTACTGGTTGCTGTCCAACATTCTACAACTTTTCTCCATGACTCCACATTGTTTCTTAAGAAAGATAGATTGTCGTCGTAGTCATCAATTTCTATAAATAAAAAATGGCCTATGTCCAGCAGTGGATGTCCTCATCTGAAATGATGATGGTGACTTGTTTTATAATCCTGCTTGCACGACTGAACTATACCTACCGTCTTTCAAATTACTTTTATAGCTATCTATAGGTACTCGCATAACTAATTCGACATATCGATATAACCAAATTAGGCACACACGATTTAATCCAAAGGAGACCGTGGCAGCTGTCACATTTCTGTCACATTAATCTACAATCCTCTTATAAGAACCAGTTTAAATGGTTTTAAATAGAATTCCTCTTGAGACGTTGGGCGCTGATGCGATTACGATTATGCTGACAATATAAGTTTTGTTCTTTTTGTGACTGTGTTTGCCTCCAGTGAAATAAATGGGTAGAGTTGAAACTTTAGTAATTCGGGACATTTTTGGGACATTTTTGCACACACGGTCATCTGACCCCAAACTAAGCAAAGCTTGTGATATGGCTGCCAGATACTGATATACCTACATAATATAGTTTTAAATAATTACTTAAATAGTAGAACAAACACAAATGTTCATCACATAAATGTTTGTCCTAGGTGGGAATCGAACCCACGCCCCCAAGCTCAGAAGGCAGGTTCACTACCAACTGGACCAACGGGCTAAAATTACCTTCTCAGTGGGTAGTCACGATTTTCATGAGCTTTTTATTAACTTGCAATGTATGTTTGTTTGTTTAAGTCAAATCTTGCAAAGTAAAAAATAAACCGGCCAAGTGCGAGTCGGGCTCACGCACTGAGGGTTCCGTACCACCACAAAATTCAATAACGAAATTACCAGTTATAACGTGGTAATGAAAAGAAACTTGTCACCGACTCGCACTTGGCCATTATTTATTATTTGTTATTATACATTAGAATGTGTACTATAATCAATCATGTCAAAAGGCATGACGCTTTTACCTACATATTACCGTTTTTACATTAGAGTTAATGCAAAAATACGTTAAAAACACGTTTGTTGTATGGGAACCCCCCTTTTGTTTTTACTTGCTGACTTTTTTGGTATTTCTTAGTTAATCCGCCGTAACATTACAATACATATTCTGTGCAAATTTCAACTGGCTATCTATTACGGTTCGGAAGATACAGCCATTTAAAGGTAGGACAGACGTACGGACAGACAAACAGAGATCGTAGGCTAAGTAATAGGATCCCGTTTTACCCTTTGAGTATTGAACCTTAAAATTCAAGTTCACAGAATAATTACGTTTCATACCTTACACCTCGTTTTCGTTTTATACCTTAAAGTAAAAAGAAAACGCAGTGGTTTCTACTAACTGGGGCCTTACGGACAACTGCTATTTGCGGCACCTAATCCGCTCAGTTGGAAAATCACGTGAACGTGAACCTTATCGCGCCCAGATACGGTTTGCGGTCGCGTGATTTTCCAATTGAGCGGATTAGGTGCCGCTATTAGCAGTAATTGTCCGTAAGGCCCCTGGACACAGTAGGTAAATACCATGTATGAGAAAATATTTCTAAAATCATACAAGGTGCACACTAATGATATTGTAA
The DNA here is from genome assembly GCA_932305915.1 of Agriopis marginaria. NCBI lineage: Eukaryota > Metazoa > Arthropoda > Insecta > Lepidoptera > Geometridae > Agriopis > Agriopis marginaria. The sequence goes on from OW029919.1 coordinate 5,033,368, forward strand.
TAGTGTTAACACACGTATGGATATGGTTGACCTCAACCGCCGTCTGACCAACGGGAGAGAAAGAGAGGGAAATATGATATTCTCACTCTTTCTCTTTCGTTGGTTGGACGGCGGTCCGTCAACCATATCCATACGTGTGTTAACATTATAATGGTGAAACACTCACAAAGTAGCCAAAGCACCGAGCTCTTTAATTTTAAAGTTATCCGCCACTTTATACAAACTGCGGTTACTATCGGATGCGGCCCATTAAAGGATTAAAGGGTACGTTACACGAACAGTTACCCCAATGGCGAGATTGGTGGTGTCCGGTGAACAGCGCGACCAATTTATCTGTAGATTGGCTAAATGATGTAACCAAAAATTTTCTATGGATGGCTATCAATTTGTTAAGAAAATACGACAGTGACTCCCTCTTTCAGCTCTTTAAATAAGTTGGTCGCACTGTAAGCGCCGCGCCGCTGCTATTATCCAATCTGAGTGGTTGGTGTCATTGATCCAAGCACTTAAAATTTTTAGGGTTTCGCATTGGGTAAAAACGGGACCTTATTACTTAGCTTACGATGCCTGTCTGTCTGTCTGTTCGTCCGTCCGTCTGTCTCTTTAGAACCGTAATAGATAGCCAGTGGAAATTTTCATAGAATATGTAACGTTTAATAAAAAAGTAAATAAGTAAAAACGCAAGGGGGGTGCAACTATCGTATTTTTGTATTAGCTATAATGCAAAAACGGTAATACGTAGGCTTTGGCATTTTCATATACTTATTTATTTATTTTATTACAATTTCTCAAAAACTTACTGCAACTGATTGCATATAATACACACTCTAAAGTATAACAACAAATAATAAATAATGGCCAAATACGAGTCGGTGACAAGTTTCTGTTCATTTCCAAGTTATAACTGGTAATTTCGTTATTGAATTGTACGGTGGTACGGAACCCTCACTGCGCGAGCCTGACTCACACTTGACCGGTTTATTATACAAATCAGAGATAGCAAACATGGAAAGGGTTTGAAAGGCATACGTTTTAGTTTAATTATATTTTCCTACTATGTAATTACTGCACAAGTTTCTTTCTGCGGACAACAGAAAGACACTTACGAAACACTTACTTTACATTTACTTATAGAAGCATTTACGTACAAAAACTAAAACCTGGGTCAAAGCTTAACTGAGGTCAGCATAAATGCTCAAACCACTAAAGTTTGTATAGTACTTTTCCCAAAAATTTAGAGGACGTTCAAATGTACAGAAATATTTTGAAGATTTTTTTTTGTAGGTCATCATCATCATCAGCCAGAAGACGTCCACTGCTGAACATAGGCCTCCCCCTTTAACCTCCACACTGAACGACAGCCTGCCTTTTGCATCCACTGGATGCCCGCGACTCTCACAATGTCGTCGGTCCATCTAGTGGGAGGCCTCCCTACGCTGCGTCTTCCGGTTCGTGGTCTCCACTCCAGAACCTTTCTTCCCCATCGGTTATCGGTTCTTCGAGCGATGTGGCCTGCCCATTGCCACTTCAACTTGCAAATTTTAACAGCTATGTCGGTGACTCTGGTTCTTTGGCGAATATCCACGTTTCGGATTTTATAGCGCAAAGAAACTCCGAGCATAGCTCTCTCCATTGCCCGCTGTGTGACTCTGAGTTTTTTGTAGGTATTTAATATCAATTCAATATAGTAAGTTGAAATGGCAGTGGGCAGGGCACATATCACGCAAAACAGATGGCCGATGGGGCCGAAACGTTCTGGAATGGAGACCACGGACCGGTAAGCGCAGCGTAGGACGTCCACCCACAAAATGGACAGACGACCTAAAAGAGACCGCAGGGAAACGTTGGATGCAGCAGGCCGCTTCCAACCGGCCCTGTTGGAGATCGATGGGCCTATGTCCAACAGTGGACGTCCAACGGCTGAAATGATGATGATGATTTAATATCACTATGAGCTATGAGCCAATCACAAAACTCAGAAGACATCTGGAGCAAGCCGTAGACATCTAGAGATGGCAATTGTTTTTATCTGTAAATTCTAACATAACCTTTACGCAGCGCATTCGCTTTTTTTTTATGTAATCAAATCTCATTGCACTTTGGAAGTGTAAGAAGACAAAAATAAGGTCGAGACCTTTTAAAGTTTAATTCTCGGCGAAGTGAGTTCTATAAATTAAGCACAAATTAAACATCATGTTTAAGAAACATAATATTTAATTTTCATGTGACATTGTATTTCAAGGATGTAGGTTTTACTGATTATCTATGTACAGTGCGCCCAATTTTATTTTAGAGTAGAATGGGGGAACCACTGTCGTGATTTCTGAACAAAACGAACAGTCGAGAATTAGTTCGCTCCATTGGCCACCACATTATGGTATTAATACTACATTATGATAAAGTGGTAAAACTATACCGGAATTTGCGGTTAATGAAATTCGTAGATAAACTTAGCGGGAATTTTATCGAAACTCAAACAATGTAAATAAGTAGGTATCTACTTACCTATATTATATACTTACAGTCGTACCGCCGTTTTTTTCCCTCTTGAGAGGATGTTGGTTTCGAACATCTAGTGCAAAAGCCAGTGTCAAGTATCAAAATATTTTCAAGTTAGATCAAATATCGTCAAACAAGTCAAAGTCAAATGAGGCAACATGTTTTTTACAAGCTTGCAACAGGCGAGTTAGTTAGTTAACTAACATGCCTTGTTAGTATGGGATGGTAATAAGCACAGAAACGAGAAAGTAAAAAAAACTATGGTGATATGGGTATCAAATAAAAGGGGTTGCTAAATACTTGGCTACACACATCGCGATAACGCGAATCTTCGGGTTATCGCGATGTGTGTGGCCTAGGCATTACGAGTCTGAGCCGATTTTAAGGAACCCAAACGAAACTGGCCTTAAAAAAAATATTATTTGCTGCCATAAAATATAAAATATAACCACGGCGTCCATTTTGTCTTTTGCGTTTATATATCGCTCGTACATCGCGATAAACTTTACATCGCGCATTATGTGGCCGCGCAGCTTCGCCGTAGACCGAAGACGAAGTTTATCGCCCGAATATTATCGCGATGTGTGTGGCCCAGGCATAAAAAGAATACAAAAGATAAAATCGTCATACTAAATTCAATATGGCGGATTGCTAAAAGCTTGTTTTTTTTATCTTAAAAGTTTTTTTTATTATTAGTAATTTTGTATTAAGTTGGCGCCAAAACTTCAAGTTCCGCCGTAAAAGCAACAACTCATTTCGAAAATAAGAAGTAAAATTTGTTCATAATGATGAGTAGGTACAATGGCTCGTAGCGTAGCTCGACAAATAGTTTCTGACCGATCACCGATGTTAAGCGGCGTATGACACGGTCACTCTTCGAGGGCGACTGCGTGTGGCATTTGCTAAACCTTACGTGGATCGGATTACACGCAAAATTGTAAGTAAAAGTGCAACAACATCATCATCAGCCAGAAGACGTGCTGAACATAGGCCTCCCCCTTTAACCGCTTCACTGAACGACAGCCTGCCTTGCAGCCAGGAAGGTTCTTTTTTGCTTGAAAAGTGCAACAACGGTGCACCTGTAATAAACAGGGGCCTTACGGACAACAGCTAATTGCGGCACTTAATCCGCTCAGTTGGAAAATCACGCGACCGCAAACTGTATCTGGGCGCGATGAGGTTCACGTTCGCGTGATTTTCCAACTGAGCGGATTAGGTGCCGCAATTAGCTGTTGTCCGTAAGGCCCCTGAAGTAAACTGACGCGATTCAGTTTAGGTGATTGCGGAAAATCACGTTCGAATACCGGGTGCAGCGATTTCTTTCGCGTTTCAATGTTTGTGTCTACTTCCGAACAATATGCTTCAGTCATATTACGACGTTAATATTTCAGAATATTTGGAACAAATTATTGTTTTAAATGATTAAAAAAAAAAACAAAAAAATTCCAAAAATGTGTCCGCTTGAAACAGGTAACGGTACGGCCATTGGGGTTGTTTGTCCTATAACAATAAATGCTAAGCATTCTGTCGGTCTAAAAATTCAGTCATCAGGGCTAGCAACTCAGCCAAACAATACGTACTAACTTACTAGTTATCTTTAAATAACCCGTATTATTGTATGTAAGTATTGTTATAAAATACTCACATAAAATATTCCCACGGCATCGGTCGTTGGCGCGTGGCGTGTGCGCTCCCCATTACTACACGCTTCCGCAATTACAAGGGATAGTAAGAACGCAGCTTCGAAGCTAAAATCAATGCTACACTGATAGTGTTCCAGACACAGGGCAAGTAAACTTTCTTTTAAATTTGTTTTATGGGCTCATGGATACAGATTCCTTCAGTCGGAGTACTAAACAAGTTTACAAGGTAAACAACAATACAATCAACACAACATCATCAGTATACAATTTTAATAATATCATAGTCAAGTCACAGTCAAGTCACAGTCAAGTCACAGTCAAGTCACAGTCAAGTCAAGTCACCGTCAAGTCACAGTCAAGTCACAGTCAAGTCACAGTCAAGTCACAGTCAAGTCACAGTCAAGTCACAGTCAAGTCACAGTCAAGTCACAGTCAGGTCACAGTCAGGTCACAGTCAAGTCACAGTCAAGTCACAGTCAAGTCACAGTCAAGTCACAGTCAAGTCACAGTCAAGTCACAGTCAAGTCACAGTCAAGTCACAGTCAAGTCACAGTCGAGTCATAGTCGAGTCATAGTCACCATATCATTGTATTGTCAGCGAACATAAGTTACATAAGTTTGCCAAATTTCAGCTCAATTGGTTGAAGATCAACCTCGTCTCGGTCTGCTTCAAAATTGCAAGATTCCATCCGAACAAACATAGTACACACATACATATCTACATACATTGATACAAAGTCAACCCAAACAAACCTATACCTGTACCTTGTACCTATATACAAAAACTGATAAGAACCAGTTCCTCCTGACCGATTTTGATGAAATGTTGCATATGTATATTATTTATATTAGTTCTAGTGACAATATGATATTATGCAATACCCAATATTGTAATCGAGTTGTTGTATTCGAGTAATGGCCGCTAAAATGAAAAAAAAACATGTAAGAAAAATTAAAAGCATGAATTTATTAAAAGCTTTTTTTTGTTTATTGTTCATTTGTCGTATTATATTATATCGGAAAGAGTTATCAAACTGCTATTTAAATGTAACGAAATGTCAGATTCCAGCTAAGAAAATATTACTGACCACTGGCAATCGTCATCACAGTCGTCATGCATGCTACTTGTCTATACAATATTATAAAGAGCAAAGATTTGTATGTAAGTATGTTTGTAACGAATTGGCTCATAAAGTACTAGACCGATTTTAAAAATTCTTTCACCATTTGAATGCTTCATTATCACTGATTAATATAGGCTATTTTAATAGGCTATATAACTATACCCGTGCGGATCCGGGGCTAGTTACTAATAAAGTGAAAGCGTACGAATCGAACATTTTAATGTCAAGTAAATTATCATTTCCGAATAATGATTAAGGCGCCGTGACTAGCTGACTTTTATGTTTTTGAGGGGGTGAAGCAGAGGAAGTGGCGGCCGACTAGTCCCACCTACAGCGGGGCGCACCGCGTGAATCTCGCCAAAACGCGACGTCCTTCACCTATAGACAGCTATAGACATGTAATTTCGTCGGTCCACAGCATAGCTCCGTTGGCGCAGTGGTCTGGCCCGCGCTCGTAAACCACGAATGCCCGGTTCAAATCTGTAGTATGTAGATATTTTTGGACTCAATTTTTTATCATAACACTAAATCAAAGGATACGGCTGTTTCTGCCACATATTTTGAGACTCGTAGGAGTGCTCTTTTTATGTTTTGATGGGCAGCAAAACATAAAAAAAGCACTCCCATTGATCTAAAATCATGAAATTTAGCAAGAAACAATCTCTTATCACAAGTAAAGGGAAAAATGCAAAAGCCAGAAATGGTTAGTTCCATTAAAAAAAAAAAAACAGCCAAGTGCGAGACGGGCTCGCGCACTGAGGGTTCCGTACCACAACGTAACTTGTTAGGTACTAAAGTAAAAAAAAAGTGCATAAAGCCCAGGCGGTCACCCATCCAAGTACCAGCCGCACCCGAAGTTGATTCACTTCGGTGATCGTACGAGAGCTGGTGGTGAACAGAAGTTGACACCGACTCGAACTTGGCCATTATTTATTATTTGTATTTGTAGTTGTTGTTTTTTTAGTGTGTACTATTATCATGGAAAATGCCATGTGAAAGATACAGCCGTTAGTAGGTGTGTGTACGTTCCCGATGAAAAAAAAAACGTTTTAGCGCAAAACAAACTTAACTTTGTTATTTAAAAACTGTTGTCTCCATACATCGACCTAGGTTGCGATCAGTTTATCAAATGCAAAAATGTTTACAATCTCGAATATTAGGGTTCCGTACCCAAAGGATAAAACGGGACCCTATTACTAAGCGTACGATGTATGCCTGTCTGTCCGTCCCAAGTTATTTAGAACTTTTTTAGTTTTATTGTAGACTAGCTGCGCCCCGCGGTTTTACCTGCGTAGTGATGAAAATTGGTGATCATGATGATGAAAACAGTATTTTTTTTTCTCTTTCAACATAAGCTATCTGACAGGGAAAATCCCGTCAAAATCGGTTCAGCCATTTTGGAGTCTATATGGAACATCATCATCATCAGCCTTCATAGGAAACATACATACATATACATACATACACACATCGCCTTTTACATGTGTAGAGAAGATAGATAATTATTATGTTCAAAGAAGACTGTAACACCTTGTTAGGGTTCCGTAGAACTACAAGGAACCCATATAAGTTCGTTCTGTCCACCCGTCTGTCTGTCTGTCCATCCCAAGTTGTTTAGAACTTTCTAACTTTTATAGTAGACTAGCTGCGCCCCACGGTTTCACCCGCGTAGTGATGCAAAATAGTGATGATGATGATGATGAAAAGTTACATTTTTTTCTTTCCTTATAACATCAGCTATCTGAGAGTGAAAATTCCGTCAAAATTTGTTCAGCCATTTTGAAGTCTATACGGAATATTATCATCATCATCATCAGCCTTCGTAGGGAACATACATACATACATCGCTTTTTACGTATATAGAAGAAAGATATCCTCAAAGAAGACTGTAACACCTTTTTAGGGTTCCGTAGAACTACAAAGAACCCATAATTATAAGTTCGTTCTGTCCACCCGTCTGTCTGTCTGTCCAGCCCAAGTTATTTAGAACTTTCTAACTTTTATAGTAGACTAGCTGCGCCCCACGGTTTCACCCACGTAGTGATGAAAAATCATGATGATGATGAAAAGTTTCATTTTTCTCTCCTTATAACATCAGCTATCTGCCAGTGAAAATCCCGTCAAAATCGGTTTGGCCAATTTTGAGTTTATACGGAATATCATCATCATCATCATCAGCCTTCATAGGGAACATACATACATACATACATACATCGCTTTTACGTATATAGAAGAAAGATATACTCAAAGAAGACTGTAACACCTTTTAAGGGTTCCGTAGAACTACAAGGAACCCATATAAGTTCGTTCTGTCCACCCGTCTGTCTGTCTGTCCAGCCCAAGTTGTTTAGAACTTTCTAACCTTTATAGTAGACTAGCTGCGCCCCACGGTTTCACCGTGTAGCGATGAAAAATGGTAATGATGATGATGATGAAAAAAGTTATTTTTTTTTCTCTCCTTATAACATCAGCTATCTGAAAGTGAAAATCCCGTCAAAATCGATTCGGCCATTTTGGAGTCTATACGAAATATCATCATCATCAGCCTTCAAAGGGAACACACATACATACATACATCGCTTTTTATATGTATATAGATGAAAGATATACTCAAAGAAGACTGTAACACCTTTTTAGGGTTCCGTAGAATTACAAGGAACCTATATAAGTTCGTTCGTCCATCCGTCTGTTTGTCTGTCTGTCTGTCTATCCGTCCAAAATTGTTTCGAACTTTCTAACTTAGCTAGCTGTGCCCTGCGGTTTCACCTATGTAGTGATGAAAAAAAGTGATGATGATGATGATGATGAAATAATGATTATTTTTTCTCTCCTTATAACATCAGCTATCTGAGAGTGAAAATCCCGTCAAAATCAGTTCAGCTATTTTGGATTTTATATGGAATATCATCATCATCAGCCTTCATAGGAAACATACATACATATACATGCATACACATATCGCCTTATATATGTGTATAGAAGAAATATATATTATTCAAAGAAGACTGTAACACCTTTTTAGGGTTCCGTAGAATTACAAGGAACCCATATACGTTCGTTCTGCCCATCCGTCTGTCTGTCTGTCTATCCGTCCTAAGTTGTTTCGAACTTTCTAACTAAGCTATCTGTGCCCTGCGGTTTCACTCATGGAGTGATGAAAAAAAGGTGATGATGATGATGATGATGAAACGTAGAATTTTTTTCTCTCCTTATAACATCAGCTATCTGAGAGTGAAAATCCCGTCAAAAATCAGTTCAGCCATTTTGGACTCCATACGGAATATCATCATCATCATCATCAGCCTTCATAGGAAACATACATACATATACATATATACACATCGCCTTTTATATGTGTAGAGAAGATAGATAATTATTATGTTCAAAGAAGACTGTAACACTTTTTTTAGGGTTCCGTAGAATTACAAAGAACCCATATACTTATGTTCATTCTGTCCATCTGTCTGTCTGTCTGTCCATTCCAAGTTGTTTAGAAATGTTAACCTTTATAGTAGACTAGCTGCGCCCCGCGGTTTCACCCGCGTAGTGATGAAAATTTATGATGATGATGAAGATGATGATGAAAAGCAGCATTATTTCCTCTCGTTATAACATCAGCTATCTGAGAGTGAAAATCCCGTCAAAATCAGTTCAGCCATTTTGGAGTCTTTACGGAATATCATCATCATCATCAGCCTTCATAGGGAACATACATACATACATACATACATCGCTTTTAATATGTATAGAAGAAAGATATACTCAAAGAAGACTGTAACACCTTTTTAGGGTTCCGTAGAATTACAAGGAACCCATATACGTTCGTTCTGCCCATCCGTCTGTTTGTCTGTCTGTCTATCCATACAAAATTGTTTCGAACTTTCTAACTTAGCTAGCTGCGCTCTGCGGTTTTACCCATGTAGTAATGAAAAAAAAAGTGATGATGATGATGATGAAAAGTAGTTTTTTTTTTTCTCTCCTTATAACATCAGCTATCTGAGAGTGAAAATCCCGTCAAAATCAGTTCAGCCATTTTGGAGTCTATATGGAATATCATCATCATCATCAGCCTTCATAGGAAACATACATACATATACATACATACACACATCGCCTATTATATGTGTAGAGAAGATAGATAATTATTATGTTCAAAGAAGACTGTAACACTTTTTTAGGGTTCCGTAGAACTACAAAGAACCCATATACTTGTGTTCGTTCTGTCCATCCATCCGTCTGTCTGTCTGTCTGTCCATTCTAAGTTGTTTAGAACTTTCTAACTTTTATAGTAGACTAGCTGCGCCCCGCGGTTTCACCCGCGTAGTGATGCAAAATAGTGATGATGATGATTAAAAGTAGCATTTTTACTCTCCTTATTACATTTGTTATCTGACAGTGAAAATCCCGTCAAAATCGGTTTGGCCATTTTTGAGTCTATACAGAATATCATCATCATCATCAGGAAGATACATACATACATACACACATTGCTTTTATATGTATATAAAAATGTAGATATATTCAAATCAGACTGTAACACCTTTTTAGGGTTCCGTTGAACTACAAGGAACCCATATAAGTTTGTTCGTCCATCCGTCTGTTTGTCTGTCTGTCTATTCGTCCAAAATTGTTTCGAACTTTCTAACTTAGCTAGCTGCGCCCTGCGGTTTCACCCATGTAGTGATGAAAAAAAAGTGATGATGATGATGATGATGATGAAAAATTGATTTTTTTTTCTCTTCTTATAACATCAGCTATCTGAGAGTGAAAACCCCGTCAAAATCAGTTCAGCCATTTTAGATTCTATGCGGAATATCATCATCATCATCAGCCTTCATAGGAAACATACAAACATATACATACATACACACATCGCCTTATATATGTGTATAGAAGAAATATATATTCAAAGAATACTGTAATACCTTTTTAGGGTTCCGTAGAACTACAAGGAACCCATATAAGTTTGTTCTGTCCATCCGTCTGTCTGTTTGTCCATCCCAAGTTGTTTAGAACTTTCTCACTTTTATGGTAGACTAGCTGCGCCCCGCGGTTTCACCCGCGTAGTGATGCAAAATAGTAATGATGATGATGATGATTAAAAATAGCATTTTTGCTCTCCTTATTACATGTGTTATCTGACAGTGAAAATCCCGTCAAAATCGGTTTGGCCATTTTTGAGTCCATACGGAATATCATCATCATCATCAGCCTTCATAGGGAACATACATACATACATACATACATCGCTTTTTATATGTATATAGAAGAAAGATATACTCAAAGAAGACTGTAACACCTTTTTAGGGTTCCGTTGAACTACAAGGAACCCATATAAGTTCGTTCGTCCATCCGTCAGTCTCTGTCCATCCCAAGTTGTTTAGAACTTCCTAACCATTATAGTAGACTAACTGCGCGCCACGCATTCACCTGCGTAGTAATGAAAAAAATTGTGATGATGATGATAAAAAGTTGCAAATTTTTTTCTCGTCATAACATCAGCTATCTGATAGTGAAAATACCATCAAAATCGGTCCTGCAGTTTTCGAGTCTATAAAGAACGTTACAGACACACACATACGCACACGACGAATTATTTCAAAAACATTAGAAAAATAACAAAAAGAAAATGGAAAATGTGAGAATTGAACCCGAAGCCTACTCACAGTCGCAGGAATTTATCCATTTCGTCAACCACTCGTCCAATTGAAATATGATGCTAGTGGTGAAATTATGCTTCTAATATATAAAATAATATAAATGTACAAACAAATCGTCACAAAATGTAAGGTAGCATCAAGTAGCCCGTCTGCTTGTTTGCCACCTGTGGCACATAAAAAAAAAGTAGACTAACTGTGCTCTGCAGGTTCACCTGCGAAGTAATGAAAATATGATGATGATGATGATGAAAAGTTGCCAATTTTTTTCTCCTCATAACATCAGCCATCTGACAGTGGAAGTCCCATCAAAATCGCTCCTACCGTTTTCGTGTAAAGAACATTACACACAAGCATACAAACACAAACACACACGAACACACACACACACACACACACACACACACACGCGCATGCACGCACGCACATGACGAATTATTTTAAAAACATAAAAAAAAATACAAAAAGAAAATTGGTAAATATGAGATTTGAACCCTGAACCTTACTCACAGTCGCAGAGAACTTATCCAATACGTCGAACCGTTCGGCCAACTGGACTATGACAATTGTGGTGAAATTATGCTTCATAAAATAATATATACAAACAAATCGTTACAAAATTTAATTTTCATTCGCCTGCCTTTTTAGTACTTATAATCCAAGAAAACATTGCGGATAAGGTAGGTACTTACTTTACAACTTCCGTCAAGGTGTTTTTGTGTCATAAAGTTGAGATTATATTTTGGAGAGGTTAGCGGAACAAAGCGACACACGTCCGTCTAGCAGCGCGCCTCAGCGGTCTCTGTCACATCGCGTAAAAATAAAAGAGAAGTGAAAAGACGCCGCGGCGGCACGACGTTTCGTTCGACGCGTTCGAGCTAAGTTCTGATTAAATTAAATAATAGTTAAAAAAATCGAATTTTTATCGATAAACAAAAACGATGATGCTATTTGTCACAATATTTACCATCATTCTTGTAAATTTTGTCAAGATTTGTTTATAAATTATCGAGATAAAATTGTATGCGTTTAGGCAAATTTCAAGCTTAGAGGTTATTTCATGATTTTTTTCTATCGAGAAAATTTATCGGAATCGTGTTTTGGATCCAATGGTCCTCTCAGAAATATGATCAAGATTAACACATAATTTTTTTGATGCTTCAAAATGAATACATTATCTTAAAAAAATGTTCTGTGAAGCCTTTTTGACTGTAAGACCGCCTTAAATAAAAACGAATGAAAACTGAATATCGATTATGAATCGAATGTGGTAACCGTCATAGCTGTTGATCGGATTACGGACCCAATTACCTGCCTCTGGTGGTGGTTATCCGATATCGTGTTTTATTAATTATAACCGTTTATGATCTCTACGGATGGTGCTTGAAAGTGAAGTAATGCGATGATGCTTGTCAAAGTACGAATTACGTTGCGTTGCGTTGAATTAGTTATATATTATTTAAATAAATAGCTGCGCCCCGCAGTTTCAACCGCGAGTTCTGCGAAGACTTGGAACTTTGAATTTGATACATAAAGAAAAGATTAATGGAATTGGTAAAGTCGTTCTAAAGTTATGACGTGACCTAGGTAAATAGGGATTGATATATATATAGATATATATAGATTATTATCTAAGTACATGAAGTACAAAACCTGCTGGGTGTTTGAGGTTTTGCGAAAATTATGGTTATTGAGATTTAATTTTATTGACGACTAAACGAATAAGAAATATTTAGAGTTTTAAATGACAATAAAATTTATAATTATACGGAAAAATAGTGTCTGTTATTGAAAAGGTGGCTGCACAAAGTTAACTATGTCAAAATTGTATACGGTAACTGTCTAAAATTGTAGTAATTTTGTTTCCGCATACTACAGTTTGTGACGACAGTAAAAGTGCAATCATAATGAAAGTGTGAGACAATCAAGAATTAGTTACGCGAATGGCCGTCCGATTTTTTACGTTCACAACTTTCGAATCATGGCATTAATCTCGCTTCATAAGCAATTTGGTTGGTACCATTTTATCTAACTTAAGGGGAATTTAATGCAACAATGACCGGCTCCTAATTTCATTACCACCCACGGCCTCTGTTATAGAAACTGTTGTCTAATCTGTGGGGTGAAGTCAGCAGTGTCAGTGCAAGGGAGCCGCGAGCTAATACCTCTAAACCCACTAAACTAGACAATTGTAACGTATTAAGATTAACTACAAGTACATTTTTTTGAAGTGAAACTTCTTATGCGACTTCCAACACGGTTGCGTTAAACGTTTAACGCTACCATGGAGGGGGAATAGAAAGAGACAAAGCGAGAGTGTTAGATGCCATCTATGAGGAAATTTTGTAACTCGTACATCCTTCTCATAGTTCATTAATATTTGCATAGCAGAAACAGAACAGCAGAACATGCGACTTCCTACAAGGTTGCGTTAAACGTTTAACGTTACAATGGAGGGGGAATAGAAAGAGACCGAGCGAGAGTTTCACTTCTTTCGCGCGGAGGGACTCCACGCACTATTTTTTTTAATGTATGAGACTGTACCCACATAGGTACTGTAATTTCACCCGCTTAGGTATTCCCCAAGAACCGTACATTTTCTGGGGTAAAAAGTCTTCTCTGTAACTACATATTATTAGATAATAATCTAGCCTGCTTAGGCAAAAGCATCAATAAGCAAAACACGTCGAGTCGTTGCTATGTTGCTGCGTGAAAAAGACAAACAAACAAGATTCCGCATTTACAATAAAAGTATGAATTATAATAATACTAGCTACGCCTTGTGGTTTCAGCCGGGTAGTGATGAAATATGGTGATGATGAAAAACCTATGTCACTCTCCGGCCCTTGAACTATACCCATGCAAAAAATCAGGTATACCCGTTGCTCTGTTGCTGCGTGAAAGAGGAACAAACAAACACACTTTCGCATTTATAATATTAGTATGATGAAGTTTTTTATGAGTAATATCGATACGAATCATCTGTTTTACAGGACGCCACCAAACCATGACAATAAACACCGACATGATTCTTATAGAACCGCTGATACTGGTTCCAACGTAGGTACGCAACTAAGAAAATGCAAACAGCGTAGGCAGTTTACTGATAGATTGAAGTTCTAAAAGACAGATAGTCCAGTCGGGGCAGACATTTAAATAGAAAAAATTCCGGGGAGAATGTTTTCTATTTCAGGCTAGTTTTATGTCTGCCCCGACTGGACTAAGATATAATAAATATGACTAGTGTGCCTACTTCACTCAGTTCATGCATCTTCACATATCGAAACATTACTAAACTTCACATATCGAATTATAATATCGAAAATAAAAAATTTATGTGTGGTTTTTTTTTCATAATTTTTTGCTATCATCAACATCATAATCAGCCTTTAACAGTCCACTGTTGGACTTTTAGCCTACCCCCGAAAGGGTGATTAGGCCATATCCACCACGCTGGCCCAGTGCGAATTTTGCAATATAAATTGCTTAACACGTTTGACACACGTCGTCCACTTTCGCGAAGATAAAACGAAACTATCGATATTCCAAACAGCACGGTTTTAGAAACGCTAAAACTAATTTTAATCGTCGCCAGTACGATTTGCATAGTGAAACACAATCGAGCGGTACACAGACTGATTTATTTCCAAACATGAAGGTGGACGAATGTTTTAGGATTACCCACAAATACCTAACAGGTATTTGCACCATCATCATCGGTTCAGTTCATTTATTTTTCAAATACGGGTACATTAGTGTACACGTATGAACATCAAAATTACAATATCACAATCATATTGTGTGTGTGTGTGTGTGTGAGTGATATTATTATTAAATCACGGTAAATATCCCGATATTTACCGTGATAAGGTTGTGAATAGAGCTACCGATATTTGAGCGCAGCTACATGCACCATGTTCACGGGAAGACAAAATAATGCCGGTGGTTGATCGAACAGTTCCAAGTTAGGTGCAGACAAAACAATCTACCCTCTTTCTTTTACACCCGCACTTAGCCCTAAAATGGCCGTGAATTACAAATGTTATGATTTCAAAATATAATCGTACTAAGTAAGCAAGTACCCATTGTCTTTCCTACTCAGTGGTATTTGAGCCCAAGGCCCAGTGAGAGCATCCTCCGCAACAATAGCCATTGTCCGTCGATGGAAACAAATTAGGAAGATGACACAGTGAAATTTCACCGTGAGCCGACGGGAAGCTGATATCGCGGTATTTTACCCAATTAGAGAGATATTAGGTACGCGTGGGCTGTCAGGTGTTTTGTTCCTTTTGTAACACTCGACCTTATTATCTCCCTGGATTCAGGGAACTTTAAAGCTATGCTGTATCGGTATAATCTGTGAAAGCCAATCACAGATGAGTAAACCGTCTTTGGTAACATTTTCAAATGGTCATACCTAAAAACATTATTCCCTTTTTCTGGGGCAGTCAGGTAAAAAAAAACGCGTCAACGCCGTTGTGCTTAAAGATAAACAGAACAGCTCTATCAAAGATAGTTCCCGATGTTATATGCAACAATTACTTGAACCTTTGACAGGGCGTCGCTGCCGGCGGCAGTGCAGGCGGCATCAGGCGCGCGCGCAGGTAGACCCTGAAGTGCGAGCGACCCGACCGCAGCCGATCTCTCACTCGCACCACGTGGTGGGGCGCCAGCGAAGGCGCGGAGGCGCGGGCGTATGATTGCCGCTTGTGCTACATTTTTATTTAGTTTGTAACCGTTCTCCGAAGGCACGGTACTGTCCTTCTCGGATTCAACGTTTACTCTCCGTTTATCAAGTGTTGTGATATCAAAAGTTTAACAGATGAGTGAAAACGTAGTGGGACTTCCGCATAGATATCGGCGCTTTGGCGCCAGGTAGCCCTGACATGAAGGGTCATAGAATACTGAAAGCTGCAGCTGCATTAGTGGTGCTGGGCTACTGCAGCTTATTAGTGTACCAAG
Organism: Agriopis marginaria; assembly: GCA_932305915.1. Classification (NCBI taxonomy): domain Eukaryota; kingdom Metazoa; phylum Arthropoda; class Insecta; order Lepidoptera; family Geometridae; genus Agriopis; species Agriopis marginaria. The sequence goes on from OW029919.1 coordinate 5,049,253, forward strand.
GAGGAGTGGCGTTCACCTTCCAAGACACTAACTCAAGAGTACAAGTGCCAGATATATCTATTGAAACTGTTACTAAAACTACGATAGATGATGGTGGACTTTACAAAAACATCACTTTAGACGATATCTTCATCAGTGTTAAAACATCAAAACGGTTTCAACACTCGAGATTACCGATCATATTGAAGACATGGTACCAAATGGCAAAGCAGCAGGTAAGAAATTTAACATTAATTGAACATTAATGTTTGATAACATTGACTTATGGAATGAGACAGCTAAACGAGAATAAAATCAAAACAGCAAAGATGAAGTTAAACAATTCATTATAGACAGCTTTGTAGGCGTTAGCGACTTAATTATTCCAAATGTATTGGAATGTTCGGTGTAACGAGATACAAATAGAAGGAAACAATGCAAACAAAGCTTTTATCTGAGTATCTTAATGATATTTAGCTTTGTGAGGGTTACTTACCTAAGCGATAACCATTGTGCCTTGTTCAAATTCGAAGAAGGAGATGAAATTAAATGATATCAAGCAACTCGGCAAAAACAAAGCTTGTAATGTGCTTGAAGCTTACAAGTTTATCTTTAAACAAGCTGCGCTCATGGTTTTCGTCACCATAAAACAATTTTCCGCATTTAACATGATTAAAATTATTCAAATTTTATTGGGATTGATTCAACAATTTATCTATACTAATAAGAGGAAAGATTTGATTGTTTGTTTGCATTGAATAGACTCCAAAACTACTGAACCGATTTGAAAAATTCTTTCACTGTTGGGAAGCTACAGTATCCCCGGATGACATATACTATATATATATATATATATATACCCGTGCGAAGCCGGGGCGGGCCGCTAGTTCGTAATAAGACAACAAACATAAATGTGCAGGATATATTATGTGTTTGTTTATTCATTTGTTTCCCTCTCACGCAGCACTATAGTAAAGAAACGAAGCGAATTTTTGCATAGAGATAGAGGTCTGGAAAGTAACTAAGATACTTTTATCCCGGAAAAAATAAGGTTCCACAAGGATTCGCAACACGATCTACGTAAAATTATTGTAGTAGGATATAAATAATGTAAGTGTGATTAACACGTTCACTAAAATATCTATAAATACAATTACATAACCGTTTTATATTACTGTACATTAGTATTAATTATACAAAGTGTAATCATGTGTAATGATAATTTTAACTCTCCCTAATGCACAAGTAAAAACAAAACAACTATTGTTCGGTAGGTTACTAATTTTTTTATACCATAGGTGGCAAACAAGCAGATGGGCTGTCTTATGGTAAGCAGTCACCGTCGCCTATGGATACTTGTAACACCATAGGCATCACAAATACGTTGCCGACCCAATAGAACTCGATTAACTCGCCTTTTGAAAAACCCCATGTTGTAGCTTCTCGGAATTCATGATTATCATCAAAACACTACAAAATATCCAATTTATACTGACCTTTCCAAACTTGAATTATAATCTTTATTTCAATAAAATTTATTAGCCAGTGAAATAAAACTATGTTTGTATTTTGGAATTAAAAAAGAAAAGAGCCATAAAGAGACGACCCGCAGTGTAGTCTCAATAACAGATGTGATATATCTTAATAAATGCACTAGTGGTCGCAACAAGGCTTATATTATGTCTTATAGGTCAATATTTCCATTAGCTTCGGTATCACCCACAAAAGAACATCTTAATTTTACCATCCAACGGACGCTAAACAACTGCAGCAGCTGAGGAAACTCGTTCTGGGACCGATTATACGTAATTGCTGCAAATATTTCAACTCTTGGTATACAGGGTGGAGGTTATATCACGGGCTATAGATTTTATTAATTCGATCCTGGTAAATTGGCGTAAGGGGCATTTTAGGAAAATAGATTATATTATTACCGTAGAATGAATTCTATCAGTATTTCTACTCTTTTCAATGTGGCTCAAAATTAAACCAATGACACAAAAACTTCAACATGAATTATTAACAACATTTAAACAGCAGTCTCGACTAATTATTATATGGCAGATCGTAAAATTATTAGTTTTATCCAATAAGCAACTCACGTCCCTACATATTATTATGGATTGCAATATATAGTATCTTCTGTAACCTTCGTAATAATTTGCGGACAACTTAAAACAGTAAAGCTGGTAACATCGTAGAACTGGCACTGATCCATCTCACACTATACAATACACCCTGTATATTAAAGGTAAAACGAATAAGCAAAAACTGTGAATCCATTCATTTGGAGATTTAAATCGCAAAACAAGTTCTTTCGCTTTTATCTCTATTATCACCGAGTTTAATTATCTCTTCGACTCTTTGGGACGAAATAAATATACAATTTTAATTAGGTGTCCCAAAATTTCTGAGTTTTGATAATACCCAAACGAGGCAAATTTTAACCAAATGTAAATTAGTACGATAAAAATGACGCAACGGATAAGCATTGCCATTCAACGTGGTAATGCCGCCAGCATGCTGGGTACGCTGCCAACTGGTCGTGGGCTTGAGCATTTGGATTGTCTTTAGACCTTCAACGGTCTATGGGCAGTCTAACTGTATTTGTAGTTTTAGTTTTAGCTTGTATTTTGTTTAGTTAATAAAGGCGCCAGCCCAGTAAAAAAAATAAAAATAAAAATGTGATATTAAATTAGAATACAATTATTATTTTGTTATATTAATTGTTTAACCTTGGTTGTTGTTACGGGTTACATTTGCATAATCTCACAAACAACAGACTGATATAAAATAATCAAACGCCACCCACGCAAAATTCTGCGTTGTAAATATATTTTTTTATAATAAAACCATAAATCACAATATACTCGTACGACAGATTATCATTAAACCATTGTGAATTCAAACGGGTGCGGTTGAAATGTTCAATCATTTCCGTATTCCGTGGAGTAAACAGAAAGGGTCGGTTGCCAAGTCGTGCAGTGGCCGGCTGGTTTCCTGAATCTAGAGCGCGCATAATCAACCGTTAATGCTATTCGAAGGACCAAGTTACTACAACCATGGATCGTTTGTGTTGAGATAGCTGTTTTAAACACTTTTAGGTTCTGAGATTTATAGAAGAAAAAATTGGTTGGCATTACGTGCGGCACCTGGCGTGCGTAATCAACCATTTTATGTTAATTTTTATACAAATTCTGAAAGTTCAGACATAAGTTTATTTTATAGCTTAGGTCCAAGTTATAGTCCACTGTTCAGCCTCTTTCATTAAGAAATATAATAATATTTCATTTCTCAAACATTAATTAATCTTATACTTTCAGACCTACTAATGTCGTTGGCCTGTCTATATAGATATACAATATTATAAAGAGGAAAAATTTGTATGTATGTTTGTAACGAATTGGCTCAAAAAGTACTGGACCGATTTTAAAAATTCTTTCACCATTTGAATGCTACATTATCACTGATTAATATAAGCTATTTTAATAGACTATATCTCTCACACCTAGACAGACAATCTAGACAGTCTCGGATACTAGCCTTCTTCGGACACGTTTCAAGACGAGATTATCAGTCCATTGAACGCCTCGTTGACCAGGGAAAGGTGGAAGGCACTAGACCGCGCGGGAGGTCACCCATGCGATGGACCGACCAGATCAAGTCTGCAGTGGGTGGTCCCTTAAACGAGTGCAGCAGGATGACCTCCAGCAGAGAGAGATGGCGAGACATCGTGAAGCGCATCCTATCTGCCCCGTCCAATACTACTACATGACGACCACGACCGCTCTGCCAAGAGCGAAACGAATGAAGAAGAATAGACTATATAACTATACCCGTGCGGAGCCGGGCGGACCGCTAGTCTATTATATACTATACATTATTTCAATGCACTAGAATTAGTTTTTACAAAAGACATAATATCACCAAAAAAAATCTTATAGACAAACATCCACGTTTCTAAACACTCAGCGTCAGCTCATGTTATTTCTCACAATCAGATACAATAGTGTAATTTATGAACGGTACTTATGAGAGCTCTCGCAATTCAGTAAACAAAGGCACAATGGCATGGATCAAATGGTGCGAATCCAGTAAACAAAACAAATGAATCAAGTTACCGGTTCAATGTGAATTGGCATGAAGACCATGCGCGAGCGCAGCGCGTGGCATGAAGGCACAAGGCGCGCGCGCGCCACGTGACCGGTCCGCAGCCAATCGCGCCCTTTTGTGACGAAAACTGGCTCTCATATGATTTATAAAGGGACAACGGCTGACATTTTATACGTGCTCACATTACTTTTGCTCTATTTGGCTCGACATAAATGTGAGAAAAAATAATTAATACGTATGACTGGACAAAACTAAACGCTGGAATGGACTGATGATCAATGTCGATGTAATTAAGTAAATGGCCAAAAGTTTGAACAGGTTTGAAAGAAGTAGTACAGTGAAGTACGGCCATACATTGATTATAATGTAAAACTAATAAAACAACAACATATGGTACTGAGACGTGGTCCTTAACTGTTGGCCTTTTGGAAAAACTCAGAGTCACACAGCGGGCAATGGAGAGAGCTATGCTCGGAGTTTCTTTGCGCGATAAAATCTGAAACATGGATATTCGCCAAAAAACCAGAGTCACCGACATAGCTGTTTAAATTTGCAAGTTGAAGTGGCAATGGGCAGGCCACATCGCTCGAAGAACCGATAACCGATGGGGAAGAAAGGTTCTGGAGTGGAGACCACGAACCGGAAGACGCAGCGTAGGGAGGCCTCCCACTAGATGGACCGACGACATTGTGAGGGTCGCGGGCATCCAGTGGATGCAAAAGGCAGGCTGTCGTTCAGTGTGGTGGTTAAAGGGGGAGGCCTATGTTCAGCAGTAGACGTCTTCTGGCTGATGATGATGATGATGATGATGAATAAAACAACAAAGTAAAACAAACATAATCGACTTAAAAACCAACTTAATGAAATGTATGCGCTTGAACAATAATTTTATGTTTTTTTTCTTATGTAGTTCCCGTAGAATATAGCCAAACTTATTCGTATTATTAGAGTTGGTTAAAAACTACTGAGTCAAAGTAAATTAAAAATATTTGAGACTAATTTGAGAGCTCTCGCTTTTTTATAAAAACACAATATTTTCCCTTGTGACCTCTCTATCAGGGAAGATTCAAAAGTTAGGATTGATTAGGATATAACGCAGTATTCTTGAAATAAAAGAGACACTGGGCCCGTGGTCGTCCGACACAAAAAAAATCTGCAAGGATATTTCGACTAGGCTGGTCCTCGCCTCGGGGGATCCTAGAGCTGGCACATACTTTTCTCAAAAGCTAAGTATTGCTATACAGCGGGGCAACTCGGCCAGTGTTCTGGGAACCCTGCCGCACGGTGGTGATCTCGACGGCGTTTTTGTTTTGTAGTAGGTACATGTTTGTATATTTTATACATTCATCTTTTAGTTTAATTGAAGCTTTTATTTTGAAATAAAATATATTAATCCAAAATGTTAAATACATAATGTGAACCATTTTCAATATTTGTCTTCAGCCACAGTCTTCGTCTACTTCATTTTTGTATTTCATTAAGTCATATTCAGTATTTATTACACCTCTAATTTGAAATTATATTCGTTTAAATACTACCCTGTAATAAAAAAGGCCTTCTAATTATCAGGCGTATATTAGATTAATTTTATATGATAGTTTTTGGTATCAAACCTGGTACTGCAACTTGTGCAGACTTTCCCTTTATCTATAGGTACTAATATTATAAAGAGGAAAGATTTGATTGTTTGTTTGTTTGCATTGAATAGGCTCCGAAACTACTGAACGGATTTGAAAAATTCTTTCACTGACAGGAAGCTACACTACCCCCGGGTGACATAGGCTATATAATCTATACCCGTGCGAAGCTGGGGCGGACCGCTAGTTACATATAAAGGGAAAAGCTAAGATACTTAGTGTACAAAACGGATATCTCAAAACTTAAAAATATCTTAACCTAAGTTAAAAAAATGTGTCTCTCAAACAAGCGGTCTTATCAGATCTAGTGAGGCAATATCGTGTTTACATACTCAGTTGACAGACCGCCACGTTTCCGGATATCGCATTTCTACAAGCGCGCCTTATCTCGCTATTTTTGCTGTGACTAAGTTCTTCAAATGCAGTCATAACAAGACTTGAAGATTCTCTTTGACGCTGGCTGAATAGACAAGAAGTCTAGAGCCAGAAATAAAAATAAAACTCGAATATATAGCTAGCTAATCCTGTATTGTTTCCAATATTATTTGTCATAATGTTTATTATTATTTTACCTGTTTGTTATAATAATATTTAAATCTCTTGTTGTTCACTTGTGTTTTTAGTCTATTTATAAAATAAATTAAGATAAGATCTCGAAAAATACAACTCACTTGTGTGAATTCCTAATTTCTGATAACCATCTAAATTCATTAACATACTGACTTGTTTAGTTTGAATTGGATGATGTCAGCCCAGTATATTATATAACAATATTTTGTTAAAAAAACATACTATTCCTAGACACAAGAAAATTTAGAGTAATTGTGCGAAAGAGCGAATTAAGTAATCGCACACTGTGCGTTTCACACGATCCTTCTTGCCTCATACCTGCAAAATGTGGAATGAGCTACCTTCTTCGGTGTTTCCGAGAAGCTACAACATGGGGTTCTTCAAAAGGCGAGATAATCGAGTTCTAAAGGGTCGGCAACGTATTTGTGATGCCTCGGGTGTTACAAGTATCCATAGGCGACGGTGACTGCTTTCCATCAGGCAGCCCGTCTGCTTGTTTGCCACCTATGGCATAAAAAAAAGGAGGGCATAAATAGGTTGAAAATTTACATGAAAGTCTACGCGTATGACGTCGCAAACATCGGCTATTAGTACATAATAGGTATGTCCGACCATTATCAATATGTCATATATATATACAATATAATATACCCACACCTTAGCCAAACATATCCAGCAAACCGGAGCGCGTCTAATGTTGTTTGCCGACCTGTGTACTCAGATCTAAGATACTGGAAGGGACTTTCATTTGAAAAACATCAATTCAAATAAAAAAACTAGCTGCGCCCCGTGGTTTTACCACCGTGGATCACTTCTTATATGATCAGCTATCAGCCAGTGAAAGTCCTGTCAAAATTGGTCCAGCCGCTTTGGAATCCATAGGGAACATACATACATGCACATCGCCTTTCATATATATGTCCCTCAGATCAGAAAAACAAGAGTGATATGCCAATGATTCGTTTGCGTTACAATGTATCTGTGTTTCTCCCACTTTTTTCAACTGTAAGTATGGCACAAGGGCGGCAAGTTCGTCTGCGAGTATGAGTTCGGCTAAAGGCATCAAGCCTGATTTAGGCCAGATGAATTCGCTTCAACACGCCACCTTACCATATTATTATTTGTCTAATTTGAGATCAGTCCAAATCCGATAATTGAAAGCGCCGCGCCGCCAATTGTTGTGTGTAAAATGTATTTATTATGTTAAAGATATCTTCTTATATATAAAAGGCTATGTGGTGTACGTTTGTTTGTTCTACACTGTTGACTCCAAAACAGCTGGACCTATTTAGACGGGAATTTCACTAACAGATATCCGATGATATAAACAGTAATCCACGCGGGGCACAGCTAGTTCTAAATAAATAGATTTAATGAACGAAACATGTTATATTACTTGCTAAAACACATACCTAGTTTAGAAGCGTGGTCAACTGAGCAGGTAATTGGACAAAATGTGTTGCAATTGTTTTTATAATGGTATAAAATAAGTAAATAGAAGGGATGTGAGCAGGAAAATTTGTTACCAGGCATATGAGTGAACCTTGATTGAACATTATTATTTAGATCAACGTGTCGAACTCCGCATCACAGCTGCTAACTGATTTTGAATGACTAACGTTTCATTTATATGGTTGAAAATGCTTATAAAAATGCATTGTCAGCCATTGTAATTAACCAAACAAAAAAAACTTTTCTGTGGTTTATACCCCGTCGTGATTGACCTGCATTTTCCTACATATTCACTAAATCAAAAAGGTAAAACCGAGAAAAATATACGTGAAAGCCTCCTTTACGCATACTTAACTACTATAAAACGTATAAGAGCCAAAAGAAACGAGTTTTTATTTTATGACTTTAAAATATCAACCGACATCACAATTAATATACGATATAATGGCGACGATTACATATTTTCAAAGTTTTATACACACGCGGCTTGTTTTAAGAGCTTCGTATAAAAACTTTTTATGAATCATAAATAAATGTAAGTAGTCTAGCAACAGGTAAAACTAACAGTCAATTAAGCTTTATTAGACCTTATTCATATAAAAGAAAAGCTCAATTTCAATAAACGGGATTCATCTTCTTTTATTTTTCCACCCCCTGTAGGTGGAATATTTTGTTATAATTTAAATGGTACAATACATTCTATGACACAAAAAATACAATCGAATTAAAAAACGTCCTTCTAAATACCACGAAACGGTGTGTTACATACCACAAAACGACGCGTTACATACCCTAAAATACAGTTGTATTAATAACCTCCTTTTACATTCAACAAAACAACGCATTACATACCACAAAAAATACAGTCAAATTAAAAACCGACTTTTAAATTACTACAAAACAAGGCGTTACATACCACAAAAAATACAGTTGAATTAAAAACCTCCTTTTACATTAAACATAACAACGAGTTACATACAAAAAAAATACAGTCATATTAAAAAAATCCTTTTACATACCTCAAAACAACGCATTACATACCACAAAAAATACAGTTCAATAAGAACCTCCTTTCACCACAGAAGAGAGAAAAATTTGACTTTTACATACCACAAAAAAAAAACCTACAGTCGGATTAAAAATCAACTTTTTTAAAATCAGTTAAAAAGTTGAACTTGCTTTTTTAAGACAACGTTTGTCACGTTATTTCCATATTATTGCAAAATTAACGGTAATAAAATAAGCCGATAAAATATACCTACCTATTGATATTCAAATGAGCAAGCAATTTGGTTATTGTTGTGATTTGAATAAACATAAGACATGTTTCCATGGGAAAAATATTTTCCTTTTAGATACTTTAGTTCGTTGATCCGGTTATTTGCAAAGTTAGATATTGCTTGTCTCGTGTGTTCTGTCAACAAGATTGCCCGTAACGTATAGAAAATAGATCAAAACGAATAGCTTTTGTTGATTTTAGGCTAGTTTAATATGTAAGTAGGAACTTACATAGTAAATATGGATAAGTATGATGTAAAACTACAGTGGCGTCCGTTACCCTTAGGTGTGTACTTATTTTGCATTTACTCTAGTAATAATCGATACAAATCTCTTTGGTTGAGGACATCGGGGAATATTCAAAGAAACATGTATATTCAATTTTCAAAACTCTTTTATTCGCACTTATTAAAATCTTATCGGAAAAGACATACTTTGTTCGCACTTATTGACGAACAAAACGTCAATTTTGGATTAGATGGGATGAAAACACCGTTTTAAACTATCACGGTTGTTCGTTACAGTTGTACAATATTTACCGTGATAAGGTGTTAAGTTTAAAGTTACTGAAGTATATATAAACTTTACGAAAGAAGATATTGTGAGTCGTGTAAATTCAGAGATGAAATGAAGTAATCATTGAAATTGTCAAAAAACATCTATACTACAAATCTATGCTATTAAGGAAAAAGGAGATGACTCAAAAAAAAAAACGTAATGAGATTTTTGCACCTATTGAATAAATAAGCAATAAGGAGATGAGTCAATAAATTGTATTATAATTATTATAATACGATTTATTGACTCATCTCCTGTTGCCGTGACACATATTAATGTTTTTAATACAATAGGTGCAAAAATCTCAATTTTTTTGACTCATCTCCTTTTTCCTTAACACCACAGAAATACTAACATACCTACCAAGTATAATGCTCAGCAATATTCCGGGCAGCCTGCTGTAGCTCTGCCCACACTAACAACCAAGTCTTCCCATTTCGTAATAGGCGACCGGAACTAACTATATCACCGACAAGGACAAATCACTGACACCAAAATCAAAATGTGTTCAAAATTAAGGAAGATAAGCATTTTAATGTCTTGCTAGTCACAGAGCGCACTATACCTACACATAATGCCTGAGGAAGTATGTGACATAATACACGCTACCTAGGCCTTGTGTATAAAACCGAATTTAATACGGTATCTTATACAAAAGGGGTTAGTAGCGCATTTTTTTCTGCACCAGAGGCCTCATCGCTGACGTTATCTACCGAACGACCGGGTATTGTATTTTCTAAGAGCCCACGAACACCCACAATTATGGTAACATTATAGTAATTATCCCAAATGATTTTCTTCTTTGTGATGTTCATTGCTACTTTAGAGATTTCAGCAGCTAGTGAAGCGTCTGTTATCTATCTATCCATATAATATATCTATATAAAAAAAACAATCGCCGTGCGTTAATCTAACAAAAACTCGGATATGGCTTGACAGATTTGTAATTTTTTTTATTACATCAATATAGGTTGATTTAGAAAAAACAGCATATTGTCCCTAAAAATTGGAAAATTCGGGAATTATATTAGTTTCATAATAAAATTGCAAGCTCGTGATTGTGGCTGTTTTTTTTATGGGCTAGCGTTTGACCACAACGTACCTGATGGCAAGTGATGATGTGGTCTAAGATGGATCATGTTTGCCCATGAGGTGCTTGTTCACTTTTGTCTTGAAGACCTGAGTCAGGTTCTTTTGAGAACCATAGCATAACCATAGAACCGAGGCATAGAACGTATTCCATTCCTTGGCAGTTCATATTTGGCACCGTTGCATGCAGACTTTACCAATGTTCACGACGTTATTGTGTTGTACTGCTAAATCGTAGAACTAAGTGTCCTACCTTGGAGCCGGTCTTAGAATACGGCTTTGATATCCTCTGCCTAACGTAAGAGCTTGCTTGTGGGTGGCAAAATTTGGGGACCCAACCGACCGGTTGATCTTTTTGCTTGTACGGTTTAGAGTTCGACCCATCCGACAACTTTACTTTGTCTTCCTGTGGAGATCTTGGAACCCTCTTGTCAAGCACTAAGGATGGATGTCACTGGGGGGGTTTATGTGGGTATAATCCCACATAGCCCGGTTTCACCCCAATTTTTCCTCGACAAAAAAGAGTACCGGTGTGTTCCTTTGGAGATATCTGTGTCCTGCGTTAGGTACAAAGAAAAATTACTAAAAGGATTAGAGGAGTCTATCCCAAAATTGCAAACCATCAAAAGAGACTCCATTCTCTACTCTGATTCTAGTAGCCATTCAACCCACCTTCAAAGTATGTTTGTATAATGTGATTTTTCGTTAATTTTCTGTTTTCTTTGTGTTGCAGACATGGTTCTTCACGGACACTGACAATCAAGATCTCACGAAAATAATTACAGGTAAGCACAAAGATATTTAATCTTGTGGAAATTGGATCACCCTTAAACATTTTCGCATTAAAAGTAGACTAAAACTATGGTAACTATTATGCATTTAGTCTACATTCGTTGCAAGCTAATTTAGTTTGTTTTAGCAAGATAAGACTTAAGTAATTATTGGTATTTCTAAAATGTATATTTACGGGATTACGCGGAAATTGTGTACTAAGCTAAAATTTGTCCGTTATATTCATAGCACACCTTATTTCAATAGAACCAAAGTTTTCGTACAAACAATCACAAAATTGCTACGGCCACTTATAAACGTTACTTAAGTTAAGCAAAGCTTAAAATTGCTGTCTCGTTTTCACTTGTGACAATTTCCTTCAACGACAAGTTGACAGCAATTTTAGGCATTGTTTAACTTTTAAGTAACGTTTATAAGCAAGGCCGCTGAAGTATGCGCAGTACTTACTGTCAAAATACGCAACATTTGAGAGACACAAAATGTTTACTATTAAATGAATGAGATCTTAAGGGATATTGAAATAAAGGTGAGAATAAAATAATGTATCTGTAAAGTAAACAGGACCTTATTCGCACGAAAGTCCCGCTCAATGCTTCGCATACCCGTAAACGAGCTGACTCAACGCTCTACTCACCGCTTGACTCGCTGCTCACCGCTCCGCGTCTCTATGAACGAGGCCTAATGGAAACTGCTTTTTTATATTTTATTTTAAACTTTACTTAATTGTGTATATTATTATGTTTGTTCACAGATATGCGCATTTTATGTAAATTAATAAAATTATTTTTATTTCTGTTTCTTAGATGGACACTTAGTAAACACCAACTGCTCCTCGTCACACGGTCGAAAAAGCCTCTGCTGCAAGATGTCCGTGGAATACGACCACTATCTAGAAAGTTCCAAGAAGTGAGTAAATCTAATATTTTACAGCTGCCAGTAAAAATATGCCTATTGCAAGTAAACACTAAAGCAAGTATTTAGTAGAATAGTAACGCCGTGTTTTGTCTTTTTCTCTCATTCAATATTTGAATCGATCGAAAAAAACAAAAGACGAATGAACTATCCCAAATACTACTTCACGTTTATTAGTAAGGAGGCTAATGTTTAATTTATTACAAACTAGCTGTTGTCCGCGGCTTAGCACGCGTAGACTTTAATTTAAACCTTTAGTCCTCATTTGCCCTTCTTAATTCGGCCCTTTCGCAAAATCCTTCCTAAGCGGACCTCTACTTCCCATAAAGCATCGTAAAGAATCTAGCTGCTAAATTTCAGCTTCGTAGCTCAAGTAGTTTTTGAGATTTCGTAATGAATCAGTGAGTGAGTGGATGAGTAGATGAATATCTCTTTTATCTATACTAATATTATAAAGTGTTTGCACTGAATAGGCTCCGAAACTACTTAACCGATTTGAAAAATTCTTTCACTGACGTGAAACTACACTATCCCCGTGTGACATAGGCTATAATCTATACCCGTGCGAAGCTGGGGCGGACCACTAGTATAAGTATAATTATAGATAGATAACAGGCTTAGCGAAGGATATAATTAAATAAATTACACATAATGAAAAAATAATTTAAATTGGCTGATAAATTTTTGAGATACAAGCGTTTCAAGTTTTTGATGGGGATAGAGAGCGGATGCGCTGTCCTTGTTTCGCAAAACGTGTATTAGTATAGCATTTGTATGACTTGTGCACGGTTTGACGTCATAACGTGCTATAATGCGCTCTCTATCTTGCATGAAATTAAAATTCTTCTAGCTAAGTAATTTATTTTTGAGCATATTAAAAAAATTGTTTTCTTTGATGGGCTCTATTAATGATCAGCTTTTTTGTGAGGTACTAAGAAAAAGAAATTAGAACACAGGCCTATTGCCTGGTTTTTTTACTGCTGTGTGGCCAGTGTGTTTTAGCCAGCTTTTAAAATAAGTAGGCAATTAATAAACACATTGCAATCCTGCGACAACGCACGATAACTCGTGATTCACGCAATGTATGTATTGTTACTGCTTTTCAAACATCTCACGCATAATATCGTCATAAAATTGATATTGTGAATATAAAAATGACTTTATTTATAGCCTGGTCTTTTTTCAACATACTTACAAATGTTACTCACTTTGGTAACTGTTATTGATTTTTTATAATCGTAGCAGAAGGTAAAATTAATTAGTGTTATTACTATCCTAGAGCTACTGTTTTGTTTAGTCAGGATTTTTGAATCGGCCGTATGATATTTCGCACGAAAATATCATGCGAAATGACTGACTTCCAAACGAAATCCCAAACAAAAGTCGCATTTTTTTATTATCATATCACTCGCAAGCGCAACGAGTGGTTTGAACAATTCGAATTTGTTTTTCTATCAATTCTGAGAAAGTCTTTAATGATATTTTCGTGTGTAACTAATCATAAAAACGATTCAAAAATCAAGCAGTGAGTGCGGTCTTAACAATAAACCGGCCAAGTGCGAGTCGGGCTCGCACACTGAGGGTTCTGTACCACCACAAAATTCAATAACGAAATTACCAGTTATAATGAACAGAAATTTGTCACCAACTCGCATTTGGCCATTATTTATTGCTAAACTTTAAAGTGTATACTATAACCATGCCAAGTTTGACGCTTGTACGTAAGTATTACCGTTTTTACATTATAGCTAATACAAAAATACGTTCCTTGTATGGGGGGTCCCCATTTCGTTCCCCTCTTGGGTACGAAACCCTAAAAATCTGTGATATCTACACACTAACACTACGTTTATGATGAACGCACAGATTTCATATTATATATATTATACTACGTATGTCGAACGTATTCATGTGTAACGACACTTAGCAACAATTAAAACGCAATCATTTATCTGCGCTGCGTATGATTGATGTTGAGAATAGTTAGAATTAATCAGACCTGTAATTATGGCAGTGAATCTCTCTGTGGAATCTCTCGAATGGGAAACCTCGTCTGGTTCGCGTTACTACAAATCAGGGGGGTTAGACAAGACCCACTTTCTGTTAGCTTTAACGATGCAGAAAGATGAAATTGTATGAAAGTGACATTAGCTTGAGATAACATCTCTCAAGCTAATGTCATTGTCAATGTCATTTTCATACAATTTCATCTTTCGCAGGCGTTAACGCTAACAGAGAGTGGGTCTTGTCTAACCTCCCAGGGGCAAGTATTTAGTAACAATATTTACGAAAATAACTACGTATCAAATTCCATAAGACGTGGTAGCTTATTTGGGAGACCGCTAGACTTGACAGGTTGATTCCTTATGGGGTGTACAGGTCCTTTATGAAAATATTTAGGAGGTAAATCGAGGTTAAAAGCTTATACAAAAATCTACATACATAGTTGCAGGTAGATGGTAGCTATTATAGTTTATTAGCTGCGCCCGCGGTTCCACCCACGTGGTGGTGAAGGAAAGAAAAGTAGCCTTTGTGTTATTCCAAGACATAAGCTATCTATATTCCAAATTTAATTCCAATCCGTCTATCCGCTGTTTCTGCTTGAAGGAGTAAAACTCACAAACAAACTTTCGCTTTTATTAGCGTAAACGATAGCACAATTACGACAATCTGCTGTTCGTTTATACTTACCGATTTTAAAGGTAATTTCAGTTATGAAAACGCCTAATCCCTGCTTATGGTTTGCTTATGGCTAGGGACCGCTTATAAATATAATAACAATTTGTAATGAGATGTAATTATTACCGTACGTACGAAACGTAATTAACGTATTACCTAAACCTTATCTGTAGGTTACATAATCTAATTACTTATAATATAAATTACCCGAAGACAGCGACCTCAATGCAGTTTTTTATTTATAGTTTAATATTATTTAATTGAAATGTAAATTCATATAGTATTCTAGACTAATAATATTGTGTTTAATAACATTTCCAATTTTTAATTTCTTATAATATTGTTGTTTCTTATTTTCTCAAAGGCTCAGCTTTAATTAAAATTCTATTCTCAGAACTTCGTTACTAAAACAAATATAAACTTTAAACATTGCTGGGCAGCTAATCGGTGCCCAAAAGTTTTTGTTTTTACTAAAAACAAGGCGCTCTTAACTTCTGTTTTTAGAAGCAGCCTTGTTTAAATATTAACTCCCATTTTTGTTTGACGACTAATATACGACTGTGAAGGAATAAAATTCTTTAATATTGCGTAGATGACGTCTCATATACATACACAAATAAAAAAAAATCCTCGTTTTTATTAATAAGTAGTACTTTTTAGTAGGATATTAATTTTCCTCGACTAGTAGGTATTAGTAGTAACCTAAGTAGGTTACTACTTAGGACTTTTCAACAACACGCCCTATCTAATTTTGCTTAACAACACATAAATTATCAAATTTCATCAATTAATAGAGACACGCTGGATGCAGGCCGCTTCCAACCGGATCTTTTGGAGATAAGCCTATGGGAAAGCCTATTTCCAGCAGTGAACGTCCTTTGGCTGAAATTATGATGTTGATGATGATGATTATTAAAATGGTGAATAGGGGCCCAGGAATAGTTACGTGACTTTTTATGTGAAAAATATCTTCCCTAACGTATCGTGAGTTAATTGTTTACATGCAATAAAAACGTAGAAGTTCCATCAAAATGTATTGAAATTGTATTATTTTAAATACGGTTGTAACAAAAGTTACATGCTTAGGGTTTAAGCATATTAAAAATATCAATTTAAAAAACCAAATTCACAAAATTTGTAAAACAATTCGCAATTTCGGTAAATTTCCAGTTATTTTGATTTAAAAACTAAAACTGATTTTGAGGAAATTTTTATGGGACCAATCTGAAAATATATCCTTTCAATAAAAAATATATATATTTATATAAATAAATAATTATCCAAATCGGTTCATAAATAACAAAAACGAATTGAGACCCTCCACCTTTTTTAAGTGAGTCGAATATAACAGATCACGTGATCCATTTTGTATGAGGATTTTTTTAATAGCGTGTTCCACAAGTTGTTCACTTTGATGGGTAGATCAACACGCTTAAAAGTATATAGCACACCTTCATACACCCCGTAACCGTGTAAGTCTTTTTATTTTGAGTGTTCAGATAATTTTAGCCATATCATTTGCGTGTCAAAACCCTTTTTAATCTGTAGACAGCAGCCTACCAACCCCGGTGTTCAAATACACACAACAAACGTTAATGGTTTTTGAAGAGCTTGTCCAATATTATTCCGGGCTCACAATAATTTTCACGCGTTTACTCAGGTACGCCGACGAATGTTTTTGTTGGAGATTTCTTGCTTTCTTCCCACAGAAACTGTGTTTAGACATGCACCCTAAACTGACCAGGTTACTAAGTAAATTGAGTTGTGAAAAGTGAAGTTTAACGTTCGGATAATTATTTATTCGTTTTAATGTAGCAGTAAATCCTAAAACTGCGACCAGAACCACCGGAGGATAGGCAGCAGCATCCTATTAGTACACGGTGAACTTACTGCGATCCTCAAGTCGCCTGCCAGGCGTCGGAATTATGGCAACACACCTATCTAAGAGAAGGCCTTTGTTTAGCAGTGGACGTCTTTAATGGCTGCTGCTGATGATGATGATGAATGTAGCAGAAATCTATTAACTAAAGCGTTATCGAGAGGTAATACCACCATTATTATGTCATAATCGTCATCAGCTATAAGACGTCCACTACTGAATATAGGCATGAATTCGGTTAAAACCTTAGGTCGCGGCCAAGGTCCTAAAATCCATGATGTAGCAAATTGGGTATCAGATTATGTTGCATAGAAGAAGTCTGAAATTAATTTTAAGTCGATAAATTACCTGTTTGCTATCTATATAATTACTACAAAATTTTAAAGGTAATTTCAGTCATGAAAAGGATTTTAACCCCTGTTTACAGCTAAGAACAGCTTAAAATAGTAATCACTTTTTATATTAACGACTTCAATGATTTTCACTGCCGTATACTAACTTTATCTTCCATTAAACCGATTCATGGACTCCGTTTAATCGAGCTTCAAGAAAATTTAATCGCTTATTTTGTAATAAATTTTTACCTTCGGAGTGCAATTAAGCAGCTGTCTTGCGATTTGACCGATCCAGTTTCAGAAATGCAAACTTGATATGCAGAAACCTGATATAGATAATAAGGCTCGACGCCCACTGTAGATTCGAGGCGTTACGATACAAAGCGGCAGTGGAAAAGCCAACCCTTACCAGTTTACCGTAGGCTTAAATTGTCCCACCGCGGCTCTGAACCGCGTTACGAGTAACGAGGGAATACGAAGAAAATTTTGGATCCTACTAAAATAATCTATACTAATATTATAAAGAGGAAAGATTGTTTGTTTGTTTGTTTGTATTGAATAGGCTCAGAAACTACTAAACCGATTTGAAAAATTCTTTCACTGTTGGGATGCTTCTCTATCCCCGGTTGACATAGGTTATATATCCCGGCTTCGCCCGTGCGAAGCAGGGGCGGCCTACTAGTATATTAATAAAACAACAAATACAAAACAATTGCTGTTCGTTAGTCTCGCTTTAACTCAAAAACGGCTTGACCGATTTAAAAAAAAAATATTCTCATTAATACAGGGATGGTTTAGAAGAAAAAATTATTTGGAAAATTCGGGAAAAACTGAGTGTTTTTTTTTTTTCTATGAAATTTGAACAGGACAACGTTTGGTGCGTCTGCTAGTAGTAATCAATATATCACCGACTTTAAAATTAGTAAGCGCTCGAACAAAATTATTCGTATTATTTATTGGAGGTGGTTAAAAAATTACTAATGCTATAGCTGATAAAACAATGAGATTACCTAGAGAGCTTCCTTTATATAAAAAGAGAAACACGTAAATTGTGTTGTGATCCTTTCGGAGTAATAGGAGTACATACATAAAAACGGACGAATTGAGAACATCACTCCGGTCGGTTAAAAAAGTCGTTGTACGGCCGCTTGTATATATGCTACGGCTCCGCTGCGCTGCCTTGACTCCGCAGTCAGCGTTGAGCCTAACTTGACCGCAGTGGTCGTTTGTCGTACGCCAAGTAGCGTAGTAACTCGTTATTAATCGATGCTCTCCCAGTATGTGGTTACGTATAAACTCGGACTCGCAACTATTAAGTACTCGACTACTATTATTTACGAGGAACGTAATACCACTAAATAATACTGCAGCACTAATTATTGGCACTCGCAACTTTACCGCGGCTTCTTAAACACCATTTGATTGGTCACCTTTTTTATACATGGTGACCAATCGACTGGTGTTTAAGAAGCCGCGGTAAAGTTGCGAGTGCCAATAATTAGTGCTGCAGTATAATTTTGTGGTATTATCCTTTAGTCATTATTTCAGTACAATAAGGTTGAAATTATTGAAGAAAAAAAAAAACACTACGTAGGTACAGAAGTAGGTATAACTTTTTGTGATTCTTACAGCTTTTAGCAGCAGCTGTTTCATTGACAATAATTACTGATTTGAGCGTCTATTTTTGTACTAGTTTTAGTTCGTTATTATTCCAAAAATGAATTTATTGTGTTAATAAACTCTTGAAAAGTATACCTTTTTGTTTGTTAGTGTTTTACTAGTTTCGATAGGCTACCGGGCTGTTTTTTTATTGTCTTATAAAAAAACATAAATAGAATCTATGACCGAAAACAAAATTGAAATTTGTTTAAAATTAAGGAAGATTATTTCTAAGCATATTAATGTCTTGCTAGAATGAGAATGCACTATACTTAATAAACTACTACTTTCACATCACATCACATCAGCAGCCATTAAACGTCCACTGCTGGACAAAGGCCTCCCTCTTAGAGAGGGGTGTTGCCATAATCCCCACGCTTGGCAGGTGGCTTGGGGATCGCAGTATGTTCACCGTGTACTAATAGGACGCTGCTGCCCATCCTCCGGTGGTTCTGGTCGCAGCTTTAGGACATCCCCGGGTCTACTACTTTACTAATGTTTTTTTTTTTAATGATCATAATATTTTATATATTATGTAACTACGCCTTAAACACCATACTGACACTCATGCACCTTGCGGGAAAAGGATAAAACATCCCTGCCTAATCAAAAAAATATAACTTTAAACGCTTATATCTCAGAACATTTTTAGACAATTTAGATAGTTTCTTCAATGGTTGTGTAACATAAAATTATAATTATCATTAAGTCTGTTATTTTTAACAAATCAAATACCTGTCTAATAGCTTATTTCCAAGGAAATCCCGCCAACTGAAAATCTAAGAAGTTATAGCGATTTTTCCCCGCTATCTTTATGTTGTTTTTGTTAGCTGGAAGCCTGGCGGATTCAAAAATAAGCATTTCCCGCTTTGTAGGTTTGACTCTATCTAATCATTTGAATTTATCTTAAAACCGTGCTCACTGGCCTGAGGTCTTTCAAACATTTTCAAAATTTTAAAAGAGGAAATTCGCTTATTTGGAAAAAAAAATGATTTGGGCATTTTTTTTTTTAATAACATGCGGCAAACGTAGGTTGAAATGTTAAATTTTATTTTTTGGCGGAAGAGATCGACACACTATCTCTATCTCTTCTCTTCTCTACATAGTATAAATTGAAGTCGCTTTCCGCGTCTGCGTGTCTGTATGGCCGCTCCTCCTTAACCACGCAACGGATTTTGATGCAGTTTTCACCATCAGTTAGATACATTTTCATAGAAGGTTTATATATATAACTATAAACCCGCACCGGCTTCACACGTAAATTACACCCGTGCGAAGCCGGGCGGGCGGGTCGCTAGTTTTTATATAATATAAAAAAAGTTCTATAACTTAGTAATTATTTGTTCCCAGGTGGTTCTGCCATTTTGATGACGACAACTACGTGAACATTCCTCGGTTGGTCAGCGTTCTACAACAGTATAATCATCAAGATGACTGGTATTTAGGAAGAAACTCCGTTCACTACCCGCTCCAAATACAAAGCAAGCAATATAAAAATGTAGGTCAATAGGTTACTATGTTATTATTGAAACTGACGTGGTTTTCACACATTTTATTTATGTTTTTTTATTTTTTTTCGTGGTTTTTTTATTGTCGGAGTAACCGGCTTAATCTTACGTGAGTAATTCCCGTGTAACATAAATAAAATGAGGTTACTATGTCTTTTTAATTGACTATTTCTAGTATTTTAGATCAGAAGATAATTAAGTGTTGTTTCACATTTGAGGCGGCATTTGGGGAGGTGTTTGGGCAGCCGTATCTTAGTCAAATCTATCGTATTGTATCTTAGGCCTTGTTGGCATTTTGGAAAAACTCAGAGTCACTCAGCGGGCAATGGAGAGAGCTATGCTCGGAGTTTCTTTGCGCGATAAAATCCGAAACGTGGATATTCGCCAAAGAACCAGAGTCAGCGACATAGCTGTTAAAATTTGCAAGTTGAAATGGCAGTGGGCAGGCTACATCGCTCGAAGAACCGATGGGGAAGAAAGGTTCTGGAGTGGAGACCACGAACCGGAAGACGCAGCGTAGGGAGGCCTCCCGCTAGATGGACCGACGACATTGTTAGAGTCGCGGGCATCCAGTGGATGCAAAAGGCAGGCTGTCGTTCAGTATGGAGATTAAAAGGGGAGGCCTATGTTCAGCAGTGGACGTCTTCTGGCTGATGATGATGATCTTAGTCAAAAGGACGCTCAAGGAGTTTTCTGGATGGCGCAGGTTCGAATCCTGCAGAACGTGATTTTTTTCATTGTATTTAACATTTTAGTTAATAGTATTTGATATGGCTGTTTAAAATATATTTTAGGCGAATACCTAAAAGCTTGTTTTTAAAAAGTATTTTTAGAATTACCTTACTTTTTGTTTGTTTTAGGAGTCGTATACATTTATGTTTGCTACCGGTGGTGCAGGATTTTGCATCAGCAGAAGCTTGGCATTCAAAATGCTTCCAGTGGCAAGGTAAGAAACCGTTCTAAAGAGGAAGAATGACCTCCATCGCTCTTCCTCCATCATGCTTGTATATTCAATATTATAGTTTTAAAAAATTGTGATAAGAAAAATATTAAAAGTGTTTGAGAAAGTATTGGTACTAAATTTCTGATATCCCCTTCAGTAATTTTTAATCATTGAAATAGATGTCGAATGTACAAGACAGCGCGTAATGCGTAAAAACTTTTTTTTGTGTTCCGTAGCAAAATTTTAGAAAATAAGCCTTATAGTGGGATCCCAGTGACTGTCTCTAAGTCACACCCGAATGTCTCAAGAAGAACTAATATTAACTTGAAATTTAGCACAGATCCTTAAAAGTTTATACACATTTTATAAAATTTGCTGTAACAATTAAAATAATATTTTTTTGGTAACTAGTTCGGAAATTCTGATAAGTTAGTTTTACTCGCATTTTGGCTATATTATTCATTCAGAATAATTTGCACTTGCCACAATTTATAATGACATTTGTGTTGTTTCAGTGGTGGAAGATTTATCAGTATTTGTGAAAACATACGAATGCCAGATGACGTCACTATGGGATTTGTAATTGGTAAGCTTTTTATACTTATTCGTCACATATTAGTACTTCTTCACAAACTTTTATAGTCATTCCGCAACCTTACCACGGTAAATATCCCGTAAAGTTAGACCCGTTTAAGTTGTCCCGTAGAGTTTATCTATCTATCTATCTATCTAAATAATCATATAACTCAAACTTTTAGTGTTTAATAAAATGTATAAAATATCTGTCACTTTCTGGCCGACGCGAAGTGTTAAGAAGACGTTTACAAAACCGATATTACTGAAAATACCTTTCATTCGACAAAAACATTGACAATTCATTCACATTCTGCCCGTCCTAAACACAGAAAAAATATATCTTTTATAAATAAAATATGTAATATATCTGTGGTCCTAACATAATATGGTGCTCACAGACCGTACCGTCACCCGTTTTAAGCTATTCAACAGTGCAAATACCGTTCTTTATCGATCGACAAAATTGACCTGTACTCGCTATGATCGATTTTATCGAATTTATCGATCGATAAGAACGGTACTTGCACTGAAGTTTAGGTGATTGCAAAAGTTGCGGGATGGCGTTAAGTCTAGGATTATGGCAACACTCCTCTAAGAGGGAGGTTTTTGTTCAGCAGTGGAAGTTTACTGGCTGATGGTGTGATGTGATGTTAGGCCTGGTCACCGACTGATTCTCAAATATACTTTTTCTTTTAATTTCTTTATTCCATAAGTAGCAAACAAGCTAACTGGCCGCCTGATGGTAAGCGTTCACTATTAAAATTTGGGATCTTTATTGATTTCATTTATGACTCGCCTATAAATAATTTAGAGATACAAGTACGTTTTGGTAACCCTACAATTGAGCTTTTTCTTTCAGGGGTAATACTGCAGAAGAATTTGACAATAGTACCAGAGTTCCACTCTCACCTGGAACAATTGAAACTGTTACCAATTGAGAAGTTTAGATATCAAATATCTTTTAGCTACGGCCGCTGGAGTAAGCATGTAGCTAACGTCTTGAACGTGCCCGGCATCGACTTGCAGACTGATCCTACTAGGTGAGTGATTTCGATTTGTTTCATTGAGTTATCATTACTACGTATAGAGAAGCTATACTTAGTGAAGGTCATACTATTTTACTTAGTTTAAACAGTTCGCTGCAGCGCTGAAACAATAATTAGTCGTCTAAACAGATAGTATAAACACGCAGCGCTGGAACGCTATTAAGGTACGCGCACATTATGCCGGGCCGCAGCGGGCCGGGTCGCATCGCAAAAATCGCTTTCATATACATATTTTTATATGAAGTATCGCACATTATGCAGGGGCGAATTTCTGTATAAAATGCATAAATAAAAATAAATATTCGGGTTTTTTTTTTTTTTTTTTTTTCACACGGTCATTTGACCCCAAACTAAGCAAAGCTTGTGATATGGCTGCCAGAGACTGATATACATACATATATAGTTTTAAATACATACTTAAATAGATATTTACACCCAGATATAGAACAAACACAAATGTTCATCACATAAATGTTTGTCCTAGGTGGGAATCGAACCCAAGCTCAGAAGGCAGGGTCACTACCAACTGGACCAACGGGCTATCGAGCATAAAAGTGATTTTTGCAATGCGACCCGGCCCGCTGCGGCCCTTCATAATGTGAGCGTACTTTTAAGATGTAGTTTTCTCGCGACCAAAAGGTCGAAAGCGGTTGTATGGTATGGAGTCTTCTCAATACTTAGTAATAATGGCTCAATTATTTTTTGATTACTTTATTGGGGAGGTTTGCCTAGCTTGAGGGCTACCTGACCTCTCCAATCTACCTAATTATTTGTTAGGTCCGGAGTATTAATAAACTGATTTTTATGAATGAAAATAGTTTAATTCAAATATACACCAGGCGACACGGGTCGCGGTAAGGAGACGACTTCCGACGGCGGGAGCCGAGGGAGGCGCTCGGACAGCCGCTTTACATTTTGCATATTCGACAATTAATGTCACTACAACTTGTTAGTTAAAAATTATAGTTTTTATTGTTAATTAATACCATACCTATATCCAATCGAAAACTAACACTTGTTGACTGTGTCATTAACGCATGACTGTCATTTTATGCGTAAAGATGTCAATATGCGTATATAAAGTTCTGTATTATCAATGTATTATCTGTATTTTTTATCAAGTAAGACTGATACTCATAATGTAGTCGGGCGTTTAATAAAATTCCGATATCCTTTGTTCCAGGTTTTTATCCCTACATTGTTTCCTGTTCCCTCATATCGAACGCTGTCCAAGATTTATGTCTAAGATAGCAGGGTGACGACGCTGTGATCTGCGCCGAGACTGGTCGCATATGTGTAAATGTACTAAATGTATATTGATATTATGATCATTGTATGAGTACGTAACGTAATTATCCCGTGTGCAATGAATATCACTGGCAAATAACGGTCTTAAAATCTCAAGAAAAGACAATCAGAGTTTTAACCAATGATGCTTCATAGAGAGGACGTGCTAGAAAGTAACATAGTTTCTTCGTTTAATTCGTTTTTTCTTAGGTAAGCGTGCTCTATCGTAGACCACACCAGGCGAGGTGGCTGTCAAACGCAAGCCTATTGTTCAAAAAAGATAGTATAAAAAAAATTATATCTCATTGCAGCATGTTGGTTATGATTGTATGTCTGCCAAGGGGTACGTTAGCTATCAAAAACAATAAACCAACCTTAGTGAAAAGCCATTTTTAATATTCATCGCACCACACAATACCCGTGACCGTAAATGTCATAATAGAAAATACTTTGTTTCAATATTGTTTTGGCCAAACACTGTTTTAAACTATCACGGTTGTTCACAGTTATCCGGTTGTACTACGGTTTTTCCTATTGTTTGTTTTGGCTAGATTACATCTAAAAGTGTCAAGTAACTTATTTCTATAAAAGACACAAAAAAATGTTAATAGCCGATTTGGAGTATCATTTTTTTATCCGCTAAATACGTTGTCTGATCTGTTTTGTATTTAGAATCATTATAGTTAGAGCTTACTTTTAATAAACAGGTTTCGAACACGAATTTTTGTTAAAAGAAATATTTTCCAACAGCAATTTTCTATACAGGGTTAAACGAACGATGTCACCAAGCTAAAAAGAGGTAATTACTCATCATTAGGTTTTTTTAAACTATCGGACCAACTATTAAATTGCAAAAAACAAATTGTTCAGAAACATATCGTTCATACTTACTCAATTAAATAAATGGAACAGCTGAAATTATTTTTCAAGATTGGTCCCAAAAAAATCATGACTGTGCAATGACTTCAGTTGGCTTTAGCGTTGCAGACGATGCGCAGTTAACTCACGCGAGTGCTACTCGTCCCCTGGGGCAAGTTGCAGCACGTTTTGCTTCGAGCAAGACTATTAAGCATCTTCCAGTACCACTGGCACTAAGCAGAAAGTATTGTGACTCGTTACAGGCCGTTCCTGTGCATCATCTGCAACTGACATTACGTATAACCCTGTATGTGATCAAATGTATTATTACAACCATTAAGATTTTAGATAATAATTGCAATATCTTGAAAGTTTGGCAAATAAGTGGCCGATTATAAAAGTGTTCCTCAGCAACCGGAGGAATTGTAGTGTTCCTTCTAATTATTATCAAGACGCATTAGACGCCAATAGATGCGCATAATTATGCCTAATCTACATAAAATACTCAATATATATTTATTTTCAATGACTACATAATTATGTCAGTTTTATATTCCTACGGTTGCTATGGATACCCTGTATAAGGATTAGATTACTTACGTTATTAGTTTTTTTAAACCTTGTAATTATCTACGTCATTTTAAAGACACATGATTATGTTTTGTTGCAATATATTAAAAATTCAGACATCTTTATGAAAGTATTTGAAAAATATTTTTTCCTAAGGGGCGTTAACCAATCAGAGCTATCGGAAATTATGAAAAATTAATAATAATGAAACTTTGTTTAAAATTTTTGCAATTCATAAGTAAGATAATTAGTGTTTTACATTTTTGGAGTGCGTGAATTTAATCTTCAAAAATGTTGGAAAAGTGAAGAAGAGTCAGCTCTAGCCGGAAACGGGCCCTTAACAGAAAACACGGCGACTCCATATGGGTTCCTTGTTTTGCTACTGAATCCTAAAATTATGTAAATATTGAACATTAATTTTGTTCTGTAGTGTATAGGTACTAAAGTTACAAACAAATTATAAAACCTTTTTGTAAATATAAGTCATGTAAATAAAACAAAATCTATCAAATTCAATGTATGATTGAAATATTAGGCTTTAAAGTAGTTTTTTATAAAAACTGTGATATTATTAGTATAAGAAATGAAGGTATTGAGCTGAAAATTTTAATATACGCCAAGTCAGAAATGTTATGTTATGTTGCCTTTACTTGTTTATCAAATAAACAGTAAAATATATTCGTTTTGTTTAATTATCATCCCTACGACCTTAGAATACTTTGACTTTATTTGTTGGTACAGTGCCGGTTTTAGTACTACCAGCGCACTCGGCGAGATTTGTGTGCCCCTCCAAATCTGCCATTCAAACCGAAAAAAGGCAAAGATTTTTTTTTTTAAATGCACGAGATATAATATTGTTATCTGCCTGTGGAGCCCCTTTATATCGGGTGCCCTACCCTAACGCCGCTACTATGTTGCTATTTAAATATACCTTAGAATTTTCTAGAAATATTTAATTTACCAGAATATGAAAATTATTCCTTATATGTGTAACAAAATGGTGTAATAATATGTATGTAAGTAGAAGTGTATGTAATTATGTATGTACACATCATTACAAACAACTTTTACTATGGTATCAACTCTGAAATCACGGAAAAAAATCTGCTGTTCCATACATTTTGTCGAGTGTCTAGGACCGTTTTCTATGGAACATCTGTTTTTTTTTTTCTCGCGATTTTAGGTTTGTAAAAGTTGTTCATAATGATGAGTACATACATATTCAGTATTATCACACCTTTTTGAAACATGTTGTATAGGGTTACTTTTTAGGTGCGTGCATTTTGTATATGCCAAGCCCATTGATAATGGAAAAACATATTTTTTTGTTTCACCCTTCTTGGAACAAAATTCCATCGCCAAAAGTTCATTCCTTGTATCTATTTATTACGTTTATTTCTTTTAGATTTTGAATTATGTATTGTCATCTTGAATATTTTAAACTAAGTAAATTGATCAATGATTTACAAATACATGGATATTGGGTCTAGTACAAAGTTCACGAAAAAAGTATCTGAAATGGATACTAATTAATGTGTCCCTTATTCCACGTCATTGAAATGGAAATACACAAGAGATTCGTACAAGAAACAGTTTAAGTCACAATTAGTTTAGTTTTAACATAGTACAAGACTGACCATCGACGCCTATTTAACAGCACATACGAAACCAAAGATAATATAACCACTTGATCGCGCATGTTGTGAAAATTCCCTTTTGCAAAATGATGCCATGTCGGTCGCGGGGGCCAGCTTCTAATTGGAGACTCAACGCGACTAAACGCTTGTTATTAGAGAATCAAAAGTTATTCATTCAAATCGCGCCTAGGATTGACCCTGCTCGAAATAGTTTAGGTTGTGATGTTAGAACTTTTGCCTCATGCGGGGTAAAGGATGAGCAGTCAAGTGGTTATATTGTCATTGTACGACACAAACATTATACTCGTATACAATGTCTATTATAAATTAACAATTGCCTTGCTCTGACATCATCTATCAACCACATTGACCACATTCAATGGAATCTAGGGTTATTGTCCTTGAAATGATACAAATGTAGAGCAATTTTGCTCGTACACGACGCCACGCTAACAAGCGATACGAGTAGCATCGCCACTCTTGTCTAGTGTAAAACTAAAATAGATAAACACAAGTAATATTCATTTAGAAACTAAAAACTAAACTGCGTCTTAAAACACAAATGATATATGGCCAAAGACATTTGCATTTAATTGGTTTCCCAGGACTCTACTTGAGTCGGTCAATGACTAAAGTAGTTTTTTTTTTCTCTATTGCTTGCGATAAATTTATTTATATTATTAGCATAAAATATGGCTTATGTTACTCTGTACATAGCAATGCAATGGTGACCTAGCGGTAGCGTGTGCACTTTACGATCTGACGGCACCCGGTACAATCCTCAAACTTAATGACTTATTCATCATCATCATTATCATCATCATCATCATCAACCATTCTCCACCCAATGCTAGGTATAGGTCTCCCCTTCAGCGCGCCATCTTTTCCAGTCCTGTGCTAGCCTTGTCCACTGCTTTCCTGCTGTCCTAACGATGTCGTCCGACCAGTGGGCTGGTGGTCTCCCCGGTGGTCCTTTTCCGTTCCGCGGCCACCATTCTGTGACTGCTTTGGTCCACTTATTACTTAAATAAATTATATGCAGTTTTCATGCCATCGCTCAACAACAGTGAAGGAAAACATCGTGCTATCGTGTATAAACTGCTATGTCCAAAAACCTCATAAAAGTTAAAAAACATATGACATTCACCAACATGCACTGGGATAGCGTGGTGGATTAGGGCCCGTCCTCTCCCCGAAAGAAGGCCTGTGTCCCAGCAGTGGAAACTTAATAGGCTAATAATAAATATAACTCCAGACATAAAGAGGAATATTGATAGCCCGTTGGTCGAGTTGGTAGTGAACCTGCCTTCTGAGCTTGGGGGCGTGGGTTCGATTCCCACCTAGGACAAACATTTGTGTGATGAACATTTGTGTTTGTTCTATATCTGGGTGTTAATATCTATTTAAGTATGTATTTAAACCTATATATGTATATATATCAGTCTCTGGCAGTCATATCACAAGCTTTGCTTAGTTTGGGGTCAGATGGCCGTGTGTGCAAAAATGTCCCGAATATTTTATTATTTTTATTTTTAATCCAACGATACTTTACTCGTCAAAATCGGTCAAGTCGTTTAGGCTAGAGAAAGTAATATAGGAACACATAAACATACAAGTCCTAAAAATATTACCCCCATTCTTGGGTAGTTATAAGTTAAATTAAATTAGGACTTTTCAACTTTTTGCGATTAAGCAGCTTTCTGCGATCAACATGAGCAGACTCCATGACCTCACCTATAAATTAGCGTCAGAATAATACAGACCCAAAGCCAATAGCTCGTGACCACAGGTCTCATGACACATCAATGGGGTATTAATAAAAATAAGCATCTAGGTTTATATTAACACCTTCAAGCTAAGATAGTGGGTCTGAATCCTCACTAAGACCCATAAAGGGAACGAGTAAAGGGACAATTTATAATCCATGCACCCTTAGAAGGGACTACGAGTCGCAGTGTATTTTTTTTTTGTTGGTGATATAATCTGACGGCACCCGGTTCGACCCTCGGCCCTGACTTATTTAGTACCTAAATAAATTATGTGCAGTTTCGCCGCCATCGCTCAAAAAGGAAAACATCGTTAAGAAACCGGTACGTCCAAGAATCTCAAAAAAAGTTCTAAGACATACGACATTCAACAACATGCACTACATGAATCAGCATGGTAGATTACGACCCATCGACTATCTCTCTCTCTCTCTCTCTCTCTCTCTCTCTCTCTCTCTCTCTCTCTCTCTCTCTGTAAAAAGGCTTGTGCCCCAGCAGTGGGAACATGATAGGCTGAAATTATGATGATAATGATAATTATAAGTAAGGGTTATTCACTAGCTGCGCCCCGTAGTTTTACCCGCGTTATATACCTCCTTGAAGCAACCTCATTGGTAGCGACAGCAAGCTCCTTAGATAACAATATTTTTTTTCCATAAAGTAATAATTATGTCAATGTATAGACTTTAATTCTTGTTCTTGTGCTTGTTTTTTTTGTTGGGAAAATATTATAACACTAAAAAACTGTTGATCCAATCGCAACGATTTGATTTATTATTCTTGCAAGATTAACCTAATATCGATTTAATTTTTAATTAACATTGCTGTATCTGTCAGTTCTTAGCGCGCGTGAAAAATTATACACATGCAAATCTTTTGCGGGTAACCAAGACCGGCCTAAGAGCTGAGTTTGGGGCCTCTTGTTAAGTCAATATAATCTATATATGACACAAGTGGTAGCTATGTAAATCTTACACATTTAATATTGTAAAAACGTTTTAGAAATTAATATTTGCTTACTTTCTAATGCTGTGAATACACGTACTTAATCTAATAAACCTAATGATACAAATGCAGTTGGATTACCTATAGACCGTTTAAGGTTTAAAGATAATTCTCTTGTTAGATAGTTGATTAGCAGATATAGCCAGAATGAAGTGATGATAACTATTAACAACATTGAATGAGTAGGTAAAATGGGTAAAATGGAAGCTCCGGAGCAATTTCAATGATTAATTAATTTGATTGACATGCTCCATTCGTTCCGTAGCGGCAGGTCTG
Organism: Agriopis marginaria; assembly: GCA_932305915.1. Lineage (NCBI taxonomy): Eukaryota > Metazoa > Arthropoda > Insecta > Lepidoptera > Geometridae > Agriopis > Agriopis marginaria. The sequence goes on from OW029919.1 coordinate 5,079,657, forward strand.
TCTCGGTTTCTTCGTTGCACCTGGTCTTTATAAATCCATCGGTGTTGCCACTGGTTACGTTCTAGAGTAATATTTCCAACGAATCAAAGATAAAATTATGTTGTTTTAAAGGTAAAATTACAGTAATTCCATTTCTCATTGCAAGGTAGGAAATTTCAGTTTGAGTTCGAAATTATAGATACTACTAATGCAATGTTTTGAGATAATATGGATTCCATAAAATAAACGCATTGTAATTATATGAAGCTTAAGCTGTAGCTAAGAAACGCAATTTTATAATATTTAAACTAGGACTCCAGGCGTTAGCATGTGTAGTTTACAATCTGACGGCACTCGGTTCAATTCTCGGCCCTGCAATTATTACTAATTTAGTACTGAAATAAATAAACTACGATGAAGGATAATATCGTGAGGAAGCTGGTATATCTAACAACCTCAAAAAGTTCAAAGACATAAAGACATGAACTTCACCAACATGCACTGGGCCAGCATGGTGGATTAGGGCTCATCCTCTCTCTCTGAGGGAAGGTCTTTGTCTCAGCAGTGGGATTATGATAGGCTGATAATGATAATGATGATATATAAATATATTTAAATTCCAGTCTTATGTTCTCCAAAAAAACAAGTTTATGGAGAAGAAGGCTGTGGTGGCTCGAATGATCACGACTGCTGACAGGATGTCGCTCAGTAGGGTGTTCCAAGCTGCTGTGAAAACCGATCGACGTGAGCTCCAGCTGTTGAAGGATAAAGGTAATGCCGTGAAGAGTGATGCCTTCTATAATTTGAGGCGAAGATCCAGTTTGGGGTCATCGCAACCCCTATAAGTAAGTCATTTTAGATACTCATAAAATTGGAGTTTAAAAATATATGCACTAGGTTCAATCATAATGGGAAGACTACATAGTTTCGGAAAACAAAAAATCACTCGTACGCTTGCACGAACAGCCAAATTCTGAGCGTCCAGCATAATGGTTAGAACTGTAAGCTAGCAACTCTTAGCATTTTGTTTGGTAGTTGCATAGTCACTTTGATTAATTGGGTTCTTTCCAAATTCGTTCTGCTGCAAACTCACAAACAGTTCACCGAACGATACTTAAGCTGATTATTGCCCTATACGGGCATCCGCCTCGATATTTAACTCTTTTTAACTTACATTGACTTTAATTATGTTATCGATTTTATTGCTACTTACTTTAATGCATTCATGTATTTTTCTTTTATCAAATACGTTCCGATTTAAATTGAAGCTTTTTACGAGCAACGAGAAGAAATGTCATCATTTTCTCTATTAACCAGCTACTGTTATGGTCCGTGATGTCTCTAAGCATTTCAAATGTCTACCGTATCGGGGAACTTTCGAACGTACTTAACTCGAAATGGATCGATTAACCGAACTGGTTCAGGAATTAATGGTTTCGAATAAACATAATTAAGCTTCCAAAGCGAGCCGATTGATCTTCGGTCCATTAGTTTGGAAATGACATTCAATTAAAAACTTTGAATCCGTTTTGTCTTTCGTCCTGGGAGTCGGTCTGGGTGTTCTGTTAAATTTTCTTTTATACGCATCTCATCAGCATCAGAGCTGTCATGTAGTAGATACATAATTATTTGATGTACCTAAGTGGTATTTAGGTACATTAAATAATTAAGTATCTTAGTATTAGTTTTTTGTATTTTTAACCCTCGATGCAAAAAATAGGGTTGTTATAAGTTTAACGTGTGTCAGTGTATCTTTGTGTCTGTATATCTGTTTGTGGCATCGTAGCTCCCAAACGGCTAAACCGATTTTGGTTTAGTTTTAATTTGTTTGAAATGTGACTTGATCGAAAGTGTTCTTAGCTATGATTTATGAAAATCTGTCCAGCTATTTGAAGATAATTAGCTCTAATATCGGAGGTTCATAAATAAATTGTGTTCGATTAATAAAGACACTTTGTGCTTTTATAACATTCTGGTAAATATTATTTAAATATCAGCAAAAACATGTCACGTCTATATCTACATCACATACATTGTAAAACTTTCAATTTATACGAGCATTGATAACTTGATATATACCCATGATTCAGGATTTTGAAATTGCGATGAAGCGCAAACGCGACTCTATATTTGAAAGACGATCACTTTTGCTTATTTTGTTATGGCTTTATCTATTTATTGCTCCTTGCAAAGCAAGTTCTTTGGATTTTTATTTTCTAATTGGTCCTTGAGTCCAGGACTAACCTTGTAATCTGCAGTCCAGTTAATAACAGTTTCGCTCGTTGAGTGGAGCGCCACGGGACCGGTTCGTCCAATGTAATTAGCCTGCCTTTCCAGCTGTCATATAGATACTCTCTATATTTGGCTTGTTGGAAAAAGCTGTACATAATTCTGTTTTGCTGTGTAAGAATTCTGCAAAACTTCCCGTAATGCAGTTACGAATTTTTACTGGCGTAATCTCGAATGGAATCGAATCGAAATCGTAAGGAACATAATGTAGAATTAATCTGTGTAGATTTAGAGGTCATAGTATTTTTTTATAGCATAAGTGGCAAACAACCTACGGGATACCTGTTGGTAAGTGGTCACCGCTGCCTATAGACACCTACAATACCCGGGCCAGTATTACCACGCTTATATACGTACTAATGTTCGTCACAATGCGATTCTGTCGTTCGGTAGTATGTAGAACCCACAGAAAAGAAAAGAAAAATTGTTTAAATTAGAACGGCTGTCAAGGCATTTTTGTAAGATTTTTTTTGTAGCCAGTTGCACCCATATTAACGAAACGTCAGTTATTTGAAATCAGTTAGCAGCTGTGATGCGGACAAAGAACTTTGAGACGTAACCCAAAAAGGTAAGGTCCAAGTTCTTTGGATGCGAAGTTCGATGCGTTGACATACATGAGAATGTTCAAGCAAGATTCTGTCATAATACCTGGCGACAGATTTTCCTTCTCATTTTCGTTCTATTTACTTCTCTTTTCTGTGGTAGAACCATCCACTTTCGCACTAAAGTTCATCGCATGGACATCCTTTTACAGAGTGATTCTTCGAAACATCTTTTAAACTACTCTATCGCAAATTAGTAATTCCAGTCTCAGTAATTACGGACTCAAAGTCAATCTCAAAAATAGAAAAAAGGTTTTAACTTCCTTATGCTCGTATAAATTACTAGCTGTGCCCCATGGTTCCACCCGCGTAGGGATGAACAATGGTGATGATTATGATGATAAAAAAAACGCACACAGGGGTGTGTAGAGAAATATGCTGCGCCGGCGCACACTGGAACTGTGAAACCGTGTAATATAAAATTAAATAATATATGTGAAAACCACGTCAGTTTCTATAATAAAATATATGTAGAAATGTTACGAAATTATATACCTACAAGTACCAACTACCAACCAACCCAACCATCACCAATACCAATGCTTTGTAATCAAAACGATCTCTTTAATATACGCTTATACCATAGTAAAAACTATGCTTATACGCAGTACACACGGTGTCCAGGGCCCCGATTCTACAATAAAAACTGTTTTTGAATTGTAATAGTTTCAAATTTTTTTTATATATACTTTGACGTCATAATATTAGGTGGTGGTATTTTTCTAGTATATTTTTTTTAACCTGTCAGTTTTGAGGTAATTAATTAAAAAATAAAATGGAAACAATAAGAATTTAAAAACAATTTCTTTAGTAGAATTGGGGCCCAGAGGTCTTGCAGTACAACGCCGGATAATTGCGAAAACCTACGAAACCATTATCTACACAGTAGTTATTATAGTTCTAACTGCGAGTTGAAGCAAAATTGGCGATTACAATAACATAAACGATATACAGACGAGTAATTTGACGCTCAACAATTTAACGCAACACATACATTTTCCGACGATTATCTAAAATTACTAGCTGTATTGTTTATTTATTATGTCCATTCACTAAATACGTAACGCGACGTTGCTTGCTTGACAGCTATTTTTTAAGGTTACGGACCCAAAGGGTGTAAATGGGACCTTATTACCTACTAAGCCTAAAGTACGCTGTTTGTTTTTCCTAACTTTAACGGCTGGAGCCAGTTGAAATTGTCACAAATTATGTTATTTTACGGCGGATTAAGTAAAAACAAAGAAATGTAAAAAGGATTAAACTTATTTTTGTCTTTGCTCTAATGTTAAAACGATAATATATACCCGAACTAATTTAACTAATGAGAATTGCGAACAAAACGTGCGTAAGGCAAACTCAACATAAAAATAAATAAAAAATATTACTGCAAAAATGTATCTGTTGGCCCCAAACTTGCCACAGCCCGTGTCTTGGGGTCCAATAAGCAAGCAATATTATAGAACCTTCTAATTTTTATAGTTATTAAAATAAGTACATAAAAAATAACAGATCTCAATTTTAAAATAACAAATAAGCATTTTAGGATTTACTCTGGAACATGTAAAATGGGGATGAAATTATTGTTTTCGCTGCACCCCTGTTAAAGAGTGTCGTTAAATAGGTCTTTTAAAATCAAGGTAAGAATTTATACAAAATAAACAACTCCACAGAGATCAGGATCTGTCACTTTTATTATTACTTAATTACAATTCTGTTAACTTACACGAATTTACTTTAGTTATTCACTATACAGGTAGAGGAAAGTTAGTATATATCTTGTTATATATCTTAATTTAAGGTTAAAACAATTTGGTCATGTTACTACTAGTTTATGTGTATTCATCAAATGACGTTTTCGTAAATTTTATTCTGGATTCAACATCCATGCGTTAGTAAATCAATGACACTTATTTAAAATCTATGAAAATTTTGAGTCGCTGGCATCCAGTGGATGCAAAAGGCAGGCTGTCGTTCAGTGTGGAGGTTAAAGGGGGAGACCTATGTTCAAAAGTTGACGTCTTCTGGCTGATGATGATGATGATGACACTTATATACCGCTAGCATTCAGCAATTCTAAATATCAGGCATAAATAGAATGACAGTAACTGGCACACTGCAGATCGCCAATCTGTGCCGGTAGTACAGAGCAGGGTGTGGCGGGTCACGAATCTCGCTAGTCGGTACACTGGCACTCACAAGGGATATCATTATTATTTCTCTTTATTAGGCTTAATTCTCGGATCTAGCCCGAACATTTGGAAGGCATTAGTGGGGCCGACGTGAACACCAGGCCCAGTTGAATATAAAAAAAAACCTTATTTGCGAGGAAGAATTTTATGTACACGATACATCAAATTATTTGATTCCACTTTTATTAAGTAGCCCGCTTTGCTGTATAATCGCTGCTGAAATGGGTGTTCCCCGATAGTAGCTACAATCGAGATATCTTCACAGGTCACGTAGCGAGTGAATCGGTTTCCATGTGCTCCATGGTAGACCGGGCTAAGTGGCGATCAAACGCAAGCCAATTCAATAAAATTTATCAAAAGTCGGTACCCAAATATTTTGAGTGCGTGTGAAATAATATTCAACTATTACTATTATAAATATTAAATAATATTCAGCTATAACTATTGTACAGCACCGTAAGTCTGAAAAACTCCGCCCAGAGTTTTGTGATGAATTTGGATGGCTTTTGGGCATGGTTTATGGAATGAGAAAACGGCACCCATCAAATTGTTTCTCATAATTATGCAAAATCTTACGGCGGGTGATGACTTGCCACTTTTATTATTATAGTACTCAATTCATATATATTTCAAAGGGAAACTAAGTACACCTACGCAGAGTAAAGACTAGCTCAAAACAGGGGCGACTGGCGTGGGATTCCCCACAGTAGCTTATGCCCTTTAGTCGGCGAAATAAGCTGTATGTACATACCTACAGTACAAGAAAACTAGTGAATTTAATTTGATTAGTTTCGCAATTTGATTAGTTTCGAATTTGATTTAATTAGTTCCGCAATTTTTTTTTTTTTTTTTTTTTAATTATATATAGACTTGCGCTATATAGATATATAGGTACCTTTTACTGCTCAGTTTGAACTACGAGATATATTGTGATTGTTTACCTTTCCGATAACAGCGAAGTATCATATTCGAAGATATTTACGGTTCTATTAGCCCGTTGGTCCAGTTGGTAGTGAACCTGCCTTCTGAGCTTAGGGGCGTGGGTTCGATTCCCACCTAGGACAAACATTTGTGTGATGAACATTTGTGTTTGTTCTATATCTGGGTGTTAATATCTATTTAAGTATGTATTTAAACCTATATATGTATGTATATCAGTCTCTGGCAGCCATATCACAAGCTTTGCTTAGTTTGGGGTCAGATGACCGTGTGTGCAAAAATGTCCCGAATATTTATTTATTTTATTATTATTATGCACATATATTTATTTTCATTCTTAAATTTAAGTTTTTTTTACAATAATATATAAAAACAAAATATTATATAAAAAAAAACCTAAACCTAGAGTGCCGCCGGCAGCGGGGCAGGGCCCAAGCTACCGGTGGTTAGGGCTGCAGAGTGAGGAACCTCCTGACAATACGTGCTGTGTCAAGGATTACCGCCTTCTGCATCTGACCCTTGACCCAACCATCCAGCGAGAGCCTCTTAAGGTGTTGGTCGAGGCTCTTCGCTATAAGACCGTTCACCGATACGACTATCGGGACAATGATCGTCGAGTCAACATCCCACATGGCGGTAACCTCGTGAGCCAAGTCAAGGTACTTGCTGAGTTTGTCCTTCTCGGCCTTCACGAGGTTCTCGTCATGCGGGATGGTGATGTCGACGAGCACTGCCCGGCGCTGGGACCGATCGACCAACACGATATCAGGCTTATTGGCGACAATAGTCCTGTCCGTGATGATAGAACGGTCCCAGTAGAGCAAAGCACGACCATTCTCGAGAACTGGCGCTGGTGCGTACTTATAGTACGGCACCTCAGACTCCACAAGGCCGTATCGAAGGGCAAGTTGCTGGTGGATGATCCTGGCCACCTGGTTGTGCCTGTGCAAGTACTCGCCGCTAGCAAGATGCGAACAACCGGAAATGATATGTCGGAGAGACTCTCCAGGACGGTGGCATGCCCGACAGATGTCGACCGTACCGTCCTTCATGATATATTTCCGGTAATTGTTCGTCTTGATAACTTCGTCCGCAATCGCACAGGCAAAACCCTCGGTTTCCCCAAAGAGGTCACCGAAACGTAACCAGTTCACCGACGCTAGCAGGTCCACATCGGGGCCTGTTAGGGCCCGATAGAACCGCCCGTGCAGCTCCTTGCCCTTCCATACGTCCCTGCGATCCTCGATGCTCAGCACCGATGGTTTCCGCCAATTCTCGTTTGCCAAGGAGAGCGGCGTGAGGCCCCTGTCAACTGCCACAACATCACGATGCATCCCACTCTCGCTGTTACGGAAAATATCCCTGAGACTGCACACTTCGCGGTTGTGTAGGTTCTTGGCATTTAAAATGCCTCGACCCCCCCACTTCCGCGGAATGTACAGTCTCATAACAGACGAGCGTGGGTGTAGCATGCGATGTGATGTGAGCAGTTGACGGACCCTCCTGTCCAGGGCGTCCAGCTCAGTTTGAGTCCACCTCAATATGCCAAAGGAGTATATCAGCAAAGGCATCACCCAACCGTTGAAGGCACGCACCTTGTTGCCGCCAGACAAAAGACTGTTAAGTACTTTTGTTAGGCGACAAAAGAAGCGCTCCTTCACCGATTTTTTGATGTCCTCTACCGATATACCCAACGACTCTGACATACCGAGGTATTTATAGGTTTCGACCTCGGAGAGAGATCTGAGAGTCATCGCCTCAGAAAGCTGTAAATTTGGGGAATTCACAACTTTCCCTCGCTGTACATGCATGACCGCACACTTGTCTACACCGAACTCCATCCTGATGGCGCTGCTAAAAACCTCTGTGATTTTTAGCAGCTCCATCAAGTCCTGGCGTTTTGGTGTAAACAGCTTGAGATCGTCCATGTACAGCAAGTGAGAGATAACTTGACCATCTCTTCGAAGCCGATAGCCTAGTCCTGAATCCTTCAGCAAAGTGCTGAGAGGGTTCAGAGCCAGGCAAAACCACAATGGACTAAAACTGTCACCCTGGAATATGCCTCGCTCAATCCTTAACAAGTCCTGCGGGCCAGAGGTGCCGTGCCCACTACCTGGTTGACGAAGGACTGTGGTCCATTGCCTCATACATGCGCCTAAGAATGATTTTAGAGTTGTATCAATTTTATACAACTCTAAAACCCTCTCTAGCCATGAATGAGGCACTGAATCATAGGCCTTCTTATAGTCAATCCAGGCAGCGGAGAGGGCTCCTCTATTTCGCCGGACTTGCTGGCTAATGGCCGTGTCGATGAGGAGGAGCTCCTTAGTACCACGGGACCCAACCCTACATCCATTTTGAGCGTGGGCCAAAACGTTGTTCGAAACGATGTGCGCGTTAATTTTATTTCTCAAAATGGATGTAAGGAGCTTGTAGATGGTAGGCAAACGTGATGGGTCTGTAATTTTTGGCTTCCGTGGTACTACCGGACTTGTGGAGCAGGAAGGTGACACCGGTGGTCATAAAGCTGGGAAGGGAACCGAGCTCAAGGGCTTCTTGGAATTGTGTCGCCAAGCGATCATGCGAGCATCGAATCCATTTTATCCAGAAGTTGTGCAACCCGTCCGGCCCAGGACTTTTCCAGTTCTGTGCCGTACGGATCGCACAACTAACGTCTACGGAGTCTATTAAAATAGACCCCATGGGTTCGATGGACTCGCATTCCCGCTCGACAACACGCATCCAATCACCCTCCGTGTGCTCGACGGGCACCGACCAGATACCGCGCCAGAAATTAATCATGGCGTTTGCATCTGGCAGCTGCCCGTCACTCACACGTTGCTCAGTTTCTTCCCAGCCTCGGTACACCTTCCTTTGGTCACTTTGAAAGAGGCGATTTTGCCAGTATCTATCCACACGCTCTCTGTAGCGACGAATACGGTTTGCCCATGCATAGACTTTCTGCTTCAGATAGTCGATGCGTTCCGTAACATTGGCTAGATAGTGCTGGGGCCTGATATCGGTCCCAGCGAATGCCTGAGTCACGAAACGCATTACTCGGGGGCGATTATTCCCCCGCCTGAAGCAGATTAGCTTTGCAATGAGAGTCCTGAAAGTGCTGATACGCCGCTCGATCCGTACTTGCCATGCGGGCACCCCCCCGGCGGTTCGCGGTGCACGGTTAGTGTCCGGGAACTTAACACGTGCAACGCGACACGCCGCGATGGCACCGCAGTACAAGATCGAGTGGGTATCAACTAAATCTTCGCTAGCCCTCAAATATGGAGCTAGCAAAGCATTCAGGGCTCCCATTAACGCTAAGTTACGCCTATGGGTGGGCAAACGTGGTAGTCGCGGCCTAGAATCGGGTGTGAACCGATACTGTGAAATCGCGTCCTCCAAAGCCCTCCTCAATTGCTCTCTCACCTGGTCGGAAACACCACTCGCCAAATCTCCCTCGTCGACAACGGGATCAGGCAATGCCGCTAGTGTCGCCACCGACGTCGGCACTGACGCCAATGTCGGGGCAGACGACGCGGCGGGCGTGTCCCGCGTCGAGACAGGAGACGGGCGAGCACGTTGTTCCTCCAGGCGGAGCCGATCAAGCACAGAGTCATCCAGCAGCTTACACCGGTGGATAGCACGCACTTTATTATTATTATTTTTAAACGGTATTTTTATACTAAACAGTTCTGTTTAAGTCTGTACTTTTAGCTCGCACCCTTGAGCACGCCCAAGCACGCGCCATTGTCCGGTTACCAGTGAAAGGATACAAATCGAGTGCTGATAACCTTTGATCTCATTTGTAATATGCTACTTTTGAACAGAAGTATTTTTCACTATAATAATTAAAGAAAACAAACTCTAAAATATAGATAACTAGCGGTCCGCCCTGGCTTCGCACGGGTATAGATATATAGCCTATATCACCCGGGGATAGTGTAGCTTCCCAACAGTGAAATAGTTTTTCGAATCGGTTCAGTAGTTTCGGAGCCTATTCAATGCAAACAAACAAACAATCAAATCTTTCCTCTTTATAATATTAGTTTAGATAACACTGCCCATAATAATGCAATGTTCTTGTTTATATTATATACAGTAAGAAAAATATATAGGATAGGAAAAGTTTCATCAATTACCTATGGTTCGAAAATTACATTAAACTTATTTATATTATCAAATATTTACAACCAAATTATGTATTTTGTACTGATTCAACCCAATCCTGATCAAAGACATATCAACAATGTTGCGAGAGCACGTCGCATCATTTACGGGATTTCCCTAAATCCGACCAATCACTGCGGATGGTAATGTATCCAGTACTGCAAGTAATTTAACTCAATATACTATGTTCTTTGAATAATAAACATAATATTATATAACGGAACATTTTTGGGACTTACTGCGAAGACACTCGAGTTATTATATTATCAGCATCTTCGATCAGAAATGTATAGCATACCAAGATTCCAATAGGCATTATAAGCTGCTATCTGAGAAATGCTCCCCAGAATATTTAAATAATTAACCTGTAGTGTCCTACTGCTTGTGTAACATAACACCAACAACACTTTTTTTTTTAAATTATTATAAATATTAACATTAAAAAAAGATTTTTTTACAACAAGAACTTTACCCGTTATCATTTGTAGGTATAGGTTCCATAACATTTGAAAACATTATGGTGGACTAATAAAAATCCAGAATGACTGTTAAATTTGTTTCAATGTTAACCATAACATTTAATCCAACAGTAACATACATCAAACATAACTTTTTTAACATTTAACATTGCCTAGGAACTCTATAAATTTTTATACGAAATGTTTTATCACTAGATCTTATTCCACCGATAACTAAAATCACAGTTAATGAACACTGCATACCTAATATATGTGGCAACAGCCCGCGCTGAAGATTTGATGTACTACATTGATAAAATTGGTTGACGCCTACACGAAGCTATCAAGCGAATGAAATGCATAATCAAGTCTTTGAAGTTAAGTAACTTTGATCTTGTTCGGCAAGTTAATAAAGTTCTCAGTCTATCGATGGAAGGTATGAATAAACTTTGCTATACAGGGTTACTTGGTAATCAGTTAGCATCCTCTTAAGGGCGGCTTCATACGTCAAAAAATCTTTTATTCTACGACAAATCAAGATTCGCGAAAAACAAAATCTGCTGTTTCATAATATATTTTGTCGGGGTTGAATGATTTTTTTGTATGGATTATCTTTTCCCCCGGAATTCTAAAAGTCGTATGTTGTTGTTGTTAAGAGGTCAGAGAACTGATTACCAGTAGCCCTGTATAATTTGTATATAGCACAAACAGTTGCAGTGCATTTTCCAAAGAATGAATCTAGAGTTGAGCTTAGATCAACAAGAACTTTCCGCTATTATGTTTGCGTTCCCAGCAAGTAACAAAGATCGCAAAGCTAGCTGAAAATTAAATCAGATTGTTACTATGATTTGAAAGAACTTCGGTTTAAAAGATATCAACCACAAGTGTGAGATTTTTCTTTGTGAAACTTGCCCATGTTCGCGAAAAATGGACTAGGAATGAGAATACCTTGAAGCGGCTAACCAATTTTCATAAATGCACCCAAACATTTGGCATAGCTGTGGTAGCTTATTTGGAAGACCACTAGATTTTTAAGCGTGAGGTCGCAGGTTCAATTCACGAGCCCGTACCAATGAGTTCTTTGGAGTTTCGGTACGGATTTTCATAACACTGGCTTTTCAGTGAAGCAAAACCAGCATACGTACGGATAAAAAATCTAAAGGCGTATGTGAATCCACCAAACTGCAACTAGGCCAGCGTGGTGGTTATGAACCAATCGCCCTTTCGTGGGTAGGCCAAAGTAGGCAGTGGACTATTAAAAGGCTGATTATGCTATTCGGAATAAAGTAGTGACAGGTGGAAACAAGTTCCCATTGAACCTTTCGCAAGAAAAGTCCATGCCTACGACACGTGCGGCATATAAAAATAAGCCCAGACCTACTGACCAATTGCCTAAACGGTCACAATAATCGCAGGCTTCGATGAGGTGCAGTCAGATTCTGGGCCGTAACTCTTTATCCTAATGCATCGCGTGATATCGGCTTGCCTGGCTGCATAATAACGACCTGCGGTCAGCATGACATTTGTTCGGAACTACTACGTGTTTATATGGGAATAGACAAGTAATCGCTGAAATAGGAGAGATGTTTATGATAACTAAAGTTGATATACTTAATTTAAATTATCATCTACCAAATAATTAATATTTCCTTGGATGAGAGATGCAAGATTCACAAGTCACTTTGCAGCTCTATGTCTATCCTATATGATATTTTTATATGTTTATTTGAAAAAAAAAAAAAAAAAAAAGTGAAATAATTTTTCAAATCGGTTCAGTAGTTGCGGAGCCTATTCAATGCAAACAAACAAACAAACAATCAAATCTTTCCTATTTATAATATTATATTAGTATTAGTATAGATATATTTGAACATGCATGATTATCAAAAGTAGAACAAATTAGACAAAAAATTATATGAAAAGAGTTACTTAGGTAAATACAGGAGACGGTGGTGAAGAAAGTTCTCAAAGGTGGAAGGATAGGTTTAGTTAGGACACTTAATGACAATATATTTTTCTGCATACCCCTTGGGACAGAATAACACGTAACAAGGCAGCCGTACTATCGCGTACGTTCTAGTCACGACTAGATCTTAGCCAGCGAACGATAATTTAGTATCGCAATAGCGGGCAGGTGCAGGTAAAATGTGGACTTTATACACGGAACGAGATTTACACCCATTTGCCTACGCCAATAATGTGGAGGTGGGTGCAGACAGGTGTACAAAGGTAGACTGAGATGGATAAAAGCATGGATTTGGTTTGATATTAGACATTTTTTGATATTAAAACTCTCAGTGTGTAATTTTTGCTACAAATATTATTTGATCAGGACCACAGAACACATATCCCAGGGGATCAGGATAATCCATTTCGAACTATTTACTTTACGTACCGCACCGAACCTACGTTACGTTCGTTACGTACGTATCGATATTTCGGTTTTATTAATCAAACTAAACACCTCTATATCAATTTTTCTTACTGTAAGTCAGTTTTACTAAACCAATAATTGTTTTTAAAATGTAATTTTATTTTAATTTTATTGATAGACCGACATAGAGATGACAAAAAACTAATTAAAGAAATATCCAAAGTTAGTATCGGTTATTATGCAATCCTTTGAATTATTGAAAAGTGAATTCGGTATTCAGAGTAATAATAATTAATGTCAATTTACACGAACAAGGCGTGGCAACGACTTGTCACAGCAATATTGCATTAAATGCACTGGAACTTTGTGAAAGCACAGTTGAATAACGTTAGAAACTGGATTAATATGCAAAGTGGTTCAATTAAAACTAATAAGTAGTAATCGAAAACATTGAACGGAAATCGACGGTAATAAATTGAACGAATGTAGATCAATTACGAGTTGAAAGTGTTTCGGAAATTTATGCAATAGGACATCTCATTTCGAGAGGTTATCTATTGGCCTATTACTCTTATTAGCTACCAGAAAAGCAATTAATAAGTGAAACTAGATTCCGTTTCACTGTTTTATGATCTTCGGTAGTAAGATTAAGCGTAAAAGTTGACTTACCTAACCGGAAATTAATTATTTTTTGCTTCTTTGTAGCGATTTTGTCTTCCGCCCGGTAGGTATCTATGTCAATTAATAGAATAGGTGTGACCTGCAAGTGTGAGTGAAAATTAGAAAGTGTGTTTGTTTGTTCCTATTTCAAGCAGCAATAGAACAATGGATCAACATGATTTTTTACATAGAGATAGCTGGAGGGTCAGAGGGTGATATAAAACTTTTTAGCCGGAAATATATACGGTTCCAAAAAAAAAACGCAAGTGAAACCACGGGACGCAGCTAGTCTAACAATAATTTCAGCGGTCTAAATGCCACATAAGCAGTTGCAGCTATTTAGGTCTTGACTTGCTCTAGAACTCACTCGATCACTACATTTTCCGTTCTAGATTCGATTGTCAATCCATCCAACGTCAACAGAGATGCTAAGAAAGATTTTAAAACTTTTATTTATAGTTTTGGTTCCATCCGTACGACCAGACCTGGATACTTCTCATATAAGAAAGAAAAAGATCGCTGAAAGATATCGCTTTTAGCGATAAGGCCACCAGTTGTTACACAATTTTTTTAAAGAGTTTTTTGTCCTCTGTATCAAATTTAATGGTGTGAACAATAAAGAGTTAATCAATCAATCAATCAATATCACCTTCGATCACGTTCGTTTATATGTAAATTTGCTGGGATATTAGATTTAAAAACATTAGCGATTTATTTAATAATGTATATTTACTCCACTAAGCTCTAGGTATCTCGAGCTTCAACGCTCTATCCAACTATTTTGTGTTGTGGGCTCGGAGATTGTTCACACTCTGTTTAGTTAATGAAAGCCTTTTCCCAGGGCTTAATATACATAATATTACTTACTTAGATTAATAGGTTGCATAATTACGTGTAGGTATTAGACATGTTATTTTTTTTTAATTATAAATAGGCTTGCGCTTGGCCGCCAACTCGCCTGATGCGGCCTACGATGGAGCACGCTTGCCTAGAAGAAACCTATTCACTCTCGACTTGAAGACACTCAGATTGTAACTATCGGAGAACACCCGGTACTCAGGCAGCGACTAGCAGTTCGCACGTGTGATCTGAGGTCTAGACATTTAACAAATCCTAAAACCTATGCTAAAGTTTCACCTAACATTTGTATTAAACCCACTGAAGTAATTCTCATTAATTTTTAATTACTTATTTCACAGTAAAATAATTTTAGAATTGCATAGAAATTTCCCTAAACTCACCTCAGCATGACGTCGTAAGCTCAGACGAGGAAGTAATTCCTGTCTGGAGTTATTGCGCCCTTACAATATTTTGTTTTTTATTAGCTATTCATTAAGTCAAAATAATATATAACTACTCACTTGTATAGTTAGTAGGTACCGACTTTGTGATATACAGGGTATAATGGGAACACTCTCGAAACCAAAAGAAGGTAATTGTACTCATCATTATAAACCACTTTTAGTATGGGACCAAGCCTGAAATCGCGAAAAAAAAATCTGCTATTCTATACATTTTGTCGAGTGTCAATTACCGTATTCTATAGAACAGCTGATATTTTTTTCGCGATTTCAGGGCTGGTCCTATAGTAAAAGTTGTTCATAATGATGAGTACAATTACCTTCTTTTGGCTTCGAGAGCTGTGTTGCCCTTACACCCCGTATAATAACAGAACAGTTATCAAAGAAAACTCTAAATGCAAAAAATATATATTTCAAAACAGAAGTAAAATTGGAGCAATTCTTGCAGCATTGCGCAAAATATTGCCCAGAACTTCGTGTTTCGATTTAAGTTTTTCTTGAAACGGTCACAGGAGGTGCGGCTGCTCCTACAAATATCGCACATTAAAAAAAAATTATAAAATAAAATAATGTATAAAAAAACTATCAAAAACGGGAATTGGATTTTTCAAACTTAGAGGGGGATATTTTCTTAAATATTGAAATAGAACTACACTCGTGATATAGGCTATAAATAAATATATTAAAATTGATTTTCAATCGGTGAAGATATTCCGTAGCATACCTACATACTCACAAAAGTCGAACAATCGTATTGATCTTGATGCACGGAAGTGACGCCTTGACGGTGACCATAAAAGAGGAAGATAAACTTGCTGTGGCGGAGAGAAATAGTGATGTGCAAGATTCTGGGCTCAATCAAAAGAGAAGACGGGAGTTGGAGAGTCCGGAAAACGTGCGGAGATCAAAGAGCTTAACGCCGAGCCAAACATCATGGGAGAGACTTAACATCATGAGAGAGACCAAAGCCCAAAGACTCCGCTGGACAGACCACATGCTGAGAATGGGAGAGGATCGCAATGTCAAGAAGGCAAATCTTGGAGTAGTAGAGAGATTTGGACTTGCGCAAGTTCCAAGTCGCCGACTGGCGACAGACAGCGCAAGACCGGGACCGATGTTGTTCACTTCGGATCGCTATGCTAGCGGAGTAAGTAGTAGGATATACTTTTTAAAACAAAACAGTCGAATGGAAAACCTCATTGTTCGAATTCAGTTGAAAATTGAAGTCATGTTTTAAACATGTTCTTGTTTTAATGAAACCACATCTCTAGAAGACTAACACGGAAATATACAGCAAAAAAAATAGTCTATGCATAAATGAAATCGGATACATTGTTACCATTTACTCCAGTGAAGTTATAATTTAAAGCCGACAGAGCAGCTACACTATAACCACTTTGATTTAAACTTTTTTGCCTTAACCACGTCTTTGGAACGTATAAAACCACTAATAGTCGGTGCGGTTTTTAAAACTTTGTTACTCAAAAGGGAAAATGTTAGGAACGACACTAATTGGCGATTAGTCGTGGTTGTGATGTGATGAAATAACAAGGAATTGAAAGGTGCACCTTATATTATGCATGTTACAGCAAAGTTGTTATATTATGTAGGTAGTATGAATCTATAAGATGTATATTTATGTCTGTGGTCTGGTTTTTGACCAGCCACAACATAAACCATTGCTACTCCCTTTTGCCGGGTATATTACACAATGTACTCTAAAACTAATTTTAGAAGAAGAAATTGTACATATTTGCAATTAATAATGAATAAATAAAAATTACTACGCGTGGGACATTTTTGTCATTTGAAAAACGTGGCAAGAATTGTTTTCCCCCCGTCGCAAAAATAAATGTGCTATAAGTTTATCGTGTCTGTGTCTGTCTGTCTGTGGTATGGTAGCTTCCAAACGCCTAACCGATTAAGATTTAGTTGTTTTTTTTTCGTTTGAATCGAGAGTAACTAGAGTGTTCTTAGCTATTCAAGAAAATATCTTCAGCCGTTTGATGATTATCAGGTTTTTTTATCAGGGATTCAAAAAAAACAATCTAAACTTGTTCACAGTTTCTCATTTGAAATTTCGCTGTACGTCACACGTTATAGCATTCACATTTCATTGCGTTTCTGTCACCGTCACTGCTCGTCATCAATTAGCGTCCTCCCTTAAAATAGGCCGATCGATGGCACTGATGCGCGTTGTGGTTTGCAACATTTTGTGGTATGGAATTTCAGACTAAGTATAACCTGTACGAATACTTATTCCCTCTCTGGATAATAATGGTTGGCATATTATTATTGTTGTTATATTAAATTCCTAATTCAAGCAACTGGCAGTAACTGGAAGCAAAAGGCTGAAGATTGGGCTGAGTAGAGTATATTGGGAGATACCTATGTCCAGCAGTGAACTATGGTAGGCTGATTATGATGATGATATCTAAATATGTATATCTTTATTGCCTCACACCTGCAATTTGTGCACTTTCCTCGATCAAAAAAAATCTGAAACAAAGTCGACTTAGTTTATTTTTTTCATTTTATGCTCTAATGAAAGCTCGTAACAATCTGGAAATTGCATGTACTGAAAGGCAATTTTATTTAACATTTTTTTATTTGGATAGATTTTTGATAGTGAATAGTGTCGTTTTTTAGGGAAATTAAAAGCGTAAAAAGGTCGCGAGAATTTTGGCGCGCCGCGTTCAGTACCGCGCCAGGCGTCATCGAGGTCGGACCTATGCTCGTTTTTGTCGTTACACTCCCCCGCAGGCGTCCTGACTCTAGCGTGCAAAATACATCGTCGCTATAACTTGGCGGGGGCTGAGGGAGCGTTTTGTTGCCTACGCGACTCGGATAACCGGCCGTTAAGGGTCGGCATCGTATCGGCCCGTCAGCTAGTTTGCCACCTATGGCATAAAATAAATTAAAAAAAAGTATAATAATTTTGGGAAATTAACACAAAAAAAACAGAAAAATAAAATGAATGATAAGCTGTTGCTTAATGGGATAGAGAAGAGTCGTGAAATCATAGCTAAAGTACTCATCATTTTAGGTTGAATTGATGGTAATTGACTGTATTAAATGTTTTTGGAAGACTGTTAAAAATTTCTGTTACGACAGGATTCAAACCTGCATGCGAGGAAAAATCTGTGTTTTGCAGGTCTCGTGTCACCTGTGACTGTGAATCATCGACAAAATATTTAAATATCAATTTACCATTATTTTAAATGTATTTTTATAATACCGGGACACGAGCTCAAACATCTGCTCCAAAAAACTGCAAACAAACAGACAAAACAAAAAAACATTATCCTAACATATTTTTATCTTCTTATTGTTTTATATTATCCGATGTCTTAAAATGTTCTTTAAAATCGAGATCACTGCTAAACAGAAAAAAACAAATGTAAATACCATTGAAGCATCGTGTGAGGTCCCACAGGTTACCGTATCTCTATAATGGGCTATTTGTTTAAAGCACTGAATACGTTTTGCATAACAGAGATAGTAGATGCCTCGCTATACTATAGGCTTAATACACTCTTTCCGCGTAACCCTGCATAGTTATTAGGATTTAAGTTAACTGTACAATTACAGTTTTGATGTGGATCTTGATTTTAAAGTATACATATTTAGGTATGGCTTTGGTACATGTGAAGGATGAATTTTATTTGTCACTGAAACCTTTTGTTTTGCGACGTTTTGTTGAACGACGTTCTTGCAGTTTTTAAAGTATTTATTTCAATGACACTACATGCTTGAACATGTTTCAAGCTCTCGGTTTGTTAAGTTAGTTTTACGTATCTATATATCACGATACTTCGAATTACAATAGTCATACATTTCGTTAAAGAACAAGTAATTTTTACTTCTTATAAGCAATGTAGCACTGCTGTGCCACAGCGGCGCTATCATCACTCAACCTTTCATTCCCTTTGTATTAAATTAATTAAATCCAACATTGCTTTGTTCATAATTCCCTTCACAATCAATAAATTAATGTTATATTCAATTCCGACGATTTATCTGAAGATGTCATGCTGGGATAAGACTCTTACTATGAAAGATGGTGAGTGGATGTGAAGAATCTAAATGAGGCACGTAGTCTATCCAATTTGTTTTGTGCCCCAGATGCAGTGCTGCAATCGCAAATTTTAAGACATGAATTATTTTAAAAAATTAGGAAGACGTGAGCGTCTAGTGCATAGGTACATAGGGAACGTTTTAATTAAAAACCGTCGGCGGTACTTGTAACTAATTTAACTTAATATTTCTTTGGATTACTCAGAAAGGCTGTGCTAAGCCGAAAGGGGCTGATAGTAGTTCATAGTTATTTTATTAATATCAGAAAGATACATGTCAAATATAGGTTAAAAATGAACTTAATATAATGATTACTATAAATAATTAATTAAGCGCGTAATTACATTTTAATAATAATAATTATACAAATCAAAAAATGAATTAATAGCAATATCAAATTGAAATAATTAATAGCATTTAAATTTAAAAAATAATAATAATAGTAAAATGTCATAAAAAATCATAATCAAAGTCATGCACAACAAATTATAATAAAATAAGTCAAATAAAATTAAATGGATAATATTATTGACTAATAACATAAATTTACTTTAATTTTGTGCATAGTTAAAATAGTACCCATCATTATAAACAACTTTTCTATGTGAGAAACTGAAATCGTGAAATATCAGCTGTTCCATAGAAAAAGGTCATTGATACTCGACAACATGTGTTATACGGCTGATTTTTTCCGCGATTTCAGGGTTGGTCCCATAGTAAAAGTTGCGTAAAATGATGAGTGGGTATTTTCGGCTTAGTACACCCTAATCCGTCATTTAGTCAACTTGTGACCACGGACAATCAAAAATTAAAATCCACACGATTTATAATACGTTAAAAGAGTTTATTTTCATTTTGAAAAAATAATCCAAGAAAAATAAATCTTCTAGCATTACACCAGCTTTTTATTGGCTCTGAGCATGAATCAGTATTTTTAATACTGTCAAATACCCTACCCAATATGATGATAGAACTCTCTGTGATTCTATAGTAGAATCGTAGTTATTTCGTTAGTTCTCCATAGCACGGTCCAATAGTTACCCCCCGGCAGGTAACGAATGGCCATAGAGATTCATTAATGCAGGCCTATCATTAAGATCGTTAATTTCCGCTTAGCAGGGTTAAATGTTAACAATGACTAATTATGCGTACAAATGTTCAAACATAAGTACACTAACTACTTTGGCTGCTTTTAAACTATCTATGGAGTTTTGTAAGCCTAGAAAGAAAGAAAATAATACATTTTTTAAATAATAATGTCAATGTGTGAGATTTGTTGATGCAACTTGCGATGCAAACAATTTCTCTACAAAAATAAAAGCTTATTGAACTGTTGCTACCTCAGATCTGGTACACAAGGGAGATTTGGTAAGGCGCCGGGTGCGTACGCATCTGGCATAAATCAGCCTTGATGCCTTTAATCGAACTTACCCAGCAGACGACCTTGTCGCCTTTTTTCCATGTGGACTATTAGTATTTCTCTACAAGTTACTTAGTGTGCGTAAAAAATGAGTAAGTGAGACGTAGCGGTTTAGCGGTCTCTACAACAAAATATGTATGGAAAATTGAGACATTTGAACACGAACAATAATAATTGTACTAAGGCATCCACACTGATGGGAAGAAAGGTTATTGAGGACCACAAACCAGAAGACGCAGCGTAGGTAGGCCTGCCAATAGATGGACCGACCACATTGCGAGAGCCGCGGGCATCCAGTGGATGCAGAAGGCTGTCGTTCAGTGTGGAGGTAAAGGGAAGGCCTATGTTCAGCGGTGGACGTCTTCTTGATGATGATGATGATGATGATAATCCACACTGAACATTGATCTAAAAGGCTGCCTGAATAGAACCAAACGAATAAAATAGAACGGGATATGCTCTGATGAAGTCTTTGACCTCATTCTTCTATCTCGTTTTTACCGTCAAACTATCCGCTATCGCCACTAGTGTCATACACATTTTAGAGGTGGAAGTCTCGCACTGTTCAATTTCATCTATTGTTTCTGTCGCGTACCTGTAACTTGTGGAATGTTTAGGTTTTTTCTTCGATGTATAGCCTGGGTTGTTTCATACGAAGGGAGAATGAGTCATCAAAGTTACGCACTGACTATGCCTCGGGTATTTTAGGTGTCCATAGGTGGCGATAACAACTTACCATAAGGTGGTCGGTCGCTTGTTTCACGAAATGAACTGGTTTCGCGTCAATAATTACTACATAAAAAAAAAAAACAACAAAATTCGCGAGAATTTCACTATAAAACCTTCCAGATACATAGCCTATTCAATAATACTCTTTTTTTGAAGACGGTTAAAAATTAACTTTAACTAGACTACTGTACTTTTAGATTTTTTGTAAAAAATAACACGAATATATGATTCAATATTATTATCATCGTTTCTTTAGACTCACTTTTCCTTGTCAAAAGTGTTCACATTACAATAGTTAAAAGTAACTTAACTTGCCTTTTAAACCAGCATTTATCTATAGCGTGTTAAGTTTTACACTGTAAGTTGTACGTAATTAGTACTCAATCTTTTTTTATTGAGAATTATAGTGAAATAAACTTTATCTTTAACCAGATCTCTGAAAGCGTTTCGATACTGGAGTTGTGCTGTCATTAATACCTTAAACAACTCCATAAAAAAGGTTAAGAGACGTAGTGACATGGCAAGGCGCACAACTCTTAAGTTTCCTGTTACAAATTTATTTCTAATTACAACTGCTTGTAAAACAATAAATAACACTAAGATAATGAGTGTGAATAATTATGTTCTTAGTATCTAAGTTAAGGTGCTTTGCTTACGTAATGGTCCATTAGAAGTTGCATGTGGTTAAAATGTGACTAACCGTGGCAATTATTTACTTTGACTTATTGTCTATAAGTAAAAACAATGACTCACTTAAACATTTATGCTTCATTGTGAACAAAGACAATAAATTTAAGGATGTTGCGATCAAAATATGATAGGTAAGTATAATGTTTTCACAAACAACATCGCATTTTTCAATAAACAGTGCGTTTTCATTTGTTTTTTCCCGGGCTGATGATCCTGTTTTATTTTGTAAAATAAATTCTCGCAATGTATCCATTTCATCATAAATAATTTCAACAATCACTTCTTTGTCGTTGAATGCTTTTCGCGTTAACCAATTTCCCATTTTGTAACCGTTCGCGTGCGCGTCATTCGCCTGTGGCTGAAATGACCATAATCGCTAATTAAATAATTAAATGAAATTTAATTTTAACGTTTCAATTTAACTTAATAATCGTTTTATAGTTTTAACTAGATAGCTGAATGATCATTATTATAGCCTGGTTTTGTACTTTCTTGTACTTAGGCTTTAGTAACTTAGGCTCGGGTGGCTCGAACGCCCTCAATTTAATATCTGTCGTCTAGAAACACGGTATGTTTTGTAAGCCTTACTTGAGCCATTTCCCTTTTCAGAATCAACGCATAAGTTATCAATCAGTAATATTCGTTGTTACCAATATTTGTGCGTTGTTTTTACCGGTACCTATGTCCAAGAACATCAAAATTTCAAAGGCATATGACATTCACCAATATACACCGGGCTAGCAGTACCAGCGTTAGGGTAGGGCCCAGTTTGGCGACCGCCCAGGGCGCCAGATATAAAGGGGCGTCGCAGGCGCCTATAAAGGGGTGCCCACAGCCATTTTATACGCCATGCATTTAAAAAAAACATTTTTTGCCTTTTTTCGGTTTGAATGGGCGGGGGGTTGGGGCATAAGAAATCTCGCCCAGGGCGCTGGTAGTGCTAAAACAGTCACTGTGGGCTAGCATGGTGGATTAGGGCCCATCCTCTCTCTCTCTATGAGAGAAGGCCAGAGTCCCAGTAGTAGGCACATGGTAGGCTGAAATGTTGATGATGACCAATATTTAACCAACTAAAGATTAGGGTGAGCTATAATCATATCCTGTCATATCATATCGCCTATCCTGTTGACCACAAAACAATAATATTAATTATTTTACAATTTACCATTTATTTTTCCTTGTTGACATATTTTTTTTTTTCAGAACTAGAATCCTATTCACTAAATTCGATACCTATACTCCGTTTTTTAATCTTAGATATTTTATGTAAACAAAGGGGTTGCCAGTGCAAAAAATATCTTTCATAATGGTAGTTTACAATATTTGACCAAAAAAGTATTTTATTACGTTTTTGCTAGTTGTAATGAGAACATTTATAAAATAAAAATAGTGTTGTACTATTTATTTTAACGTAATATCTGTTCTATACAATGTTATGATAAAAAAACTATATTTTGGTAGAAAATATTTTATTAGACTGGTAGGACAGTAGGGATTCTAAACATTTCTGGCCAACGTTTGATTTGACCTCTATTTCCTCTATCTTATTAGTCAACGCCTCTATAATAACGCCATCTATTACAATATTTTAATAATGTTTTTTATTAATTTTTGAGCTATCAGAATATCCCCCATTGTATCGCGCGAGAGCAAAGCCGAGGAAAATAGAGAGTAAAATAATGATCATAAGTGAAAAATGTTGCACTTGTGTTTCACAGAAGATGATTTGCCAAAATTGTTACAGTCTATGTCATAGATTTGTTTCGCTTTGTTCAGACAACCATTCTTTAAAAGATTTTGATAAAATCTCTTTCTCTCACGACCTAATTACTCAACTCATTAATGCCTAATAACGACACATTGTTCATGTTCTCATGGACAAAAGCAGTCGATTGTCTGATTTAACAGATAAGTATTGTAATTTGTTTCAATTCAATTTCAATCAAGACAATGATTTGCGATAAATTGAACAAGGTATCGGCGTAGAATATAACGTTTAGCTGAATAAAAACATTTACAAAGTGCTATTAGAGACCAATATTACAAGTAAGGAGGAAAAAAGTGACCTAGCAGCTGGTTGATACCCAGCAGGGCTAAAAATGACTTAGATGACGATGGTGTTGGTTGATGGTAAAAATACTTTTACACTTTCGTGGTTTTAACACGTTTTAAATGGTTATTGGGACTTATCATGCATGATTTTGGTTAGGTAAAAATAGGTTTTATTAAATATCGTCAAACAAGTCCAATCAGAGTCAAGCAAAGGAAGTCACAATCAAGTCCAAGTCATGCCCTATTAAAGTGGCGGAGACTTTACAAGAGGCTTCTGTTGAGTTTTGGCAACAACACAAAAATACATGTTTAACCACATTATATCACTTGCCTAAATTCGGGCACGTTCTACAATAATCTAGAATTATTATACATTCACTTTTCGAAATAATACAAATTTAGGAAAATAATACAATATTGAGACATGTTTTTTTTTTCACGTTGGCGCTAAAACTCAGCCATCTCAGATTCATCAGATTTATAAAGCCAAGTCTTGTCTGCTGAGACAAATTAAGGTTCAAGCTTGAATATAATAATTCCATTAAAATCAATAATAATGTTACCATATTAAATTTGTGCTCATGTTCTCGTAAAAACTCAGTTTTTAACTGACTTCGAGAAGGAGGAAAGTTCTCAATACGGCCCGTATTAAAATAATACGGGCCAGCTAATAATAGTAATAGTTTATTGATCAAAAATTTAAAGACAACAATATTGTTAATAAGCAATCGAACTGGACATAATGCATTGTGTCTGGAACTGGCTGGCACCCGAACTAGTAATTAAACTGTGCTACAGGCACCAGTAACACCCGAAATATAACCTGGACAAGTACGAGTAAGACTCACACTCAGAGGGATCCGTTGGACGGAACCCTCAGAGCACGAGATCAAACAAATAACGTTGAAATATAGAAAGACAAACTTAACTTTGTTGTGAACAATGAGGTTCTTCTATACTTTCCAACTACAAAATATAAGTTTGTAATAGCAAAATAATTATTTTTAAATGATATTATGACTTTTGGATTTATTCCTTTTTATGTGCTACTAGCGACCCGCCCGCCCGGCTTCGCACGGGTGTAATTTACGTAGGGGGCGGGTCGCTAGTTATATATATATAAACCTTCCTTGAAAATGTATCTAACTGATGGTGAAAACCGCATCAAAAGATGAGACCTTGCTTCTTGCCAAATTTCATGATTCGTCAACGGGACTAGAACCTATAGGTTTTGATTCCCTTGTGAAATCGCAAAATATGCGAAAATATGCGACATTAACGGTCATATCTTTTGATCACGAATACTTACAAGTTTGATTTTTTCACAGCTGAAAGAAACCGTATATTTGAGTATTTAATATATATTTTAACTTGATTTCTTTACGCGTGCCTGAGAAAAAGGGTCTTGACAGACGGACAGACGGACAACAAAGTGATCCTATTAGGGTTCCGTTTTTTCCTTTTGAGATACGAAACCATAAAATTTAAAAGACCAACGCATGGCATTAAAGATAAATATAAATATTATTAGTCGTAGAATTATTATTCATCCATTGTGTTTTTTTTTCAGGGTACACAGCAAGTTGGCACCTTGATCATTCTTCTTCATTAGCAAAACAAACATTGAAATGACCATGAACGTTTTAAGGTTCTGTCCAAGGCTCACAATACAATACCATCTACGGCATATACTGTAGGCGTCATTATCTGGACCATTAGCAAAACTATGTTACTAGTTGCCACTTTATGTCTATCACCACAAATGGTTTGCCTAGAAATAGTTAAGGGTCAAACCTTACAGAGTTACAAAGGCAAAATAAAGCAAAATATATTTTAGCATTGTTTTATTGACTGTAAACTATGAAAATTCCTAATGCAAACGGTTATAGATATAATTTAGATTAGCATCACAGATGATTAATAGTCTTTGTAACTATTTCAGATGAATGTCAAAGTAAAGTAGATCATACATGGCTGCATGTTCCTTTCCTATATTTATTTTTCCATCATTCATCTGTAATGTTTTGTACCATTTAGGCATGCTCCTCCTAAATTTCTGAATTAATCTTTTTAAATTTTCTAAGGAAGTAGTGTATCACGGATACGTTAGGTATCCGTGGTCAGATCGGTTAGTTAGATTGATCTCACCACGGACACTAAATAGTGTCCGTGGTCAGATTATATGTATTTTATTTAATTTAGTAATAGGCTTGCGTTTGAACGCCACCTAGCCCAAAGTTAAACGATAATGAGGTCTACAGTAGAGCACGCTTGCCTAGTAGAAACTGATTCACTCGTGATTTCAAGACACCCAGATTGTAACTATCGGGGTACACCCTCTCAAGCAGTGCATTCCACTAACTAGCAGTTAGCACAATAAAAGTGGAATAAAAGCGCTTCGTACGGGTTTTTGGAATGTTAACCATAAATCTCACCATATTCTTCGTTTTTCGGGACTGCCCCGGTGGCTCGGTATTGCACCTGCCGTCTGTGCTTGGGGACGACATGGGTTCGATTCCCACAACCACTTGACTGCTCACTTGACCTTAACCCCGCCGTAAGCCAAAGGTTCTAAATTCTCAACCTAAACTATTTCGAGCCGGCCAATCCTAGGCGCGAATTGAATGATATACTTTTTGAGTCTCCAATCACAAGCTGCCCCCCGCGACCGACGTGGCTGAATTTTGCAAAAGGGAATTTTGACTACATGCGCGATCAAGTGGTTATAATATCTTTGGGTTCTCACCTAAGTCAAACATTCGTGTGATGAACATTTGTGTTTATTCTATATCTGGGTGTTAATATTTATTTAAGTATGTATTTAAAAATATATTATGGTATGTATATCAGTCTTTAGTAGCCATCGTACAAGCTTTGCTTAGTTTCGAGCCACATGACCGTCTGTGCAAAAATGTCCCGAATATTTATTTTTAATTGAAAACAATAGATGTTGAGTTTTAAGCCTAATGCATTTACACCGTTCTGTTTCTTGTCAGAACTAATGTGCTTTCTGCGGCTCTACTTCATGTTAAAAACAAAGCGTTGTTCTGGCTCCCACGCCACGCAAGTGTGACGATCGCTTTTTACGATCGAAGTAAGTGGGTTGTCTGGTTTACCTATTCTATGGTCTTTATGCACGCTATAGATAAAGAATAGTGCTTACTTTATAAGAGTACCTTAGTATTGATGAAGTGTACCTTACACACAGCAAATATAGCTTTGTCAATGTATAGACTTCAATTAAAGTTCTTGTTTTTTTTGTATGAACGATAAAGTAAAGTAAATATATATTTCTTAAACGCTTATACAGTATCACATCGTAGTTATATAAAGTTATAAATTGTGTCTAACATAGATTATAATTGACTTAACAGTGGGTCCCAAACTCGGCTAGGCCGGTCTCTTGGTGACCCGTGAAATAGGTTTTCTTATATTAGGAGTGTGAAATTAAACACAAAATAAATAAAAGTTAAAAATAGGTGAGTTAAATTTAAATTTGCATTTTTTTCTAATCAGAATTATGGTTATTATAATAAGATACAGAGTTGAATAATTAGTTGAAATATTAAATTACATACTACTATATACTATAATACAATGTGGAAAATATTAAAACACCAAAAAGATCTGTTAATCCGGTCGCTATCAAACTTTACAGGATCACTTACTAAACAGTCATTGGAATCACTCGTTGGGCTAATCTAAAAATTTCCTGAAAATTTCATCAAAATCGGTCCAGCCATTTCAGCAGTCCATAAGGCACATACATCGTCTTTTATATTAGCTAACCCGACAGACGTTGTCCTCTCTTAGAACTCTCAAACGAATGAAGTTATATCTAAATTGGCCAATTAAAGTTTAAAAAACAGAAAACCGCGTAAGCAACATGTTCAGCTTGACAATGTTCCCGGCTTGTGTTGGGGGAAGTCCAGGTGGAACAAAAAAAAAATGAAGTTAAAATCATCGTTGAGTTTACTGAAATTTCCAATTTTCTGCGCAATTTTCTTAATTTTTCTTTCTATAAGAACCTTCTACAAAGAATTAGATGACTTCAATAAAAAATATTAATGAAATCGGTTAAGTCATTTTCAAGTTATGGCTTGACCAAGGTAAACAGGGATTAATTTATATCATTTCATTTATTTATATCATTTCATTTATTTATATATATATATATAAATAAATAGAGCGCCTGGTTAATGCGACGCGTGACCAAAATGCTGGTCGCGTTTCTGGCTCAACGCATAAGCATTGCCATTCAACGTGGTAATGCCGCCAGCGTGCTGGGTACGCTGCCAACTGGTAGTGGGCTTGAGCATTTGGATTGTCTTTAGACCTACAACGGTCTATGGGCAGTCTAACTGTATTTGTAGTTTTATATATAGATAGATAGATTATATACATAGATAGATATCGATTGCTATGTTCTACCTTAGTGTTTTACTAAGTACCATTTTAATCACCATATTAAAACGCCTTCGCCATTCGCCTGACTTCAAAAATAAGTATTTATTTAAATGACAAGCAAGATACGCATAACGAAAGCTAACTTACAAACACGGGAAGCTCGTAACGAGAAAATATTGGATATGCACTCGAAAAACCATTAACATCCGCTCAAGTTGTCTTAACGCAGTTTTTATTGTTATTTTTGAGTAAACGCATGATTTAGTGAACAAAGTTTGGAGAGTGTGGAGATTTTGTAGTATAATAAATTGTACAGATCTTACTCGAAGAGTTTTCTTTCTTTCCTAAGAATGTATTTAATATATTTTGAATTTAACTGACTTGATCTTGCTTAAAACGAGTGAATTTGAAATTGAAGTAATGACTACTTAAATCGAAAACGAGTAAGTACCTACTTTGGTCTTACGGGATTAGAAGTAAATATTTATATGCGATTTGAACACAATGTTTTAAATGTCGAGCGAAAGGCCCTCATTATTTCAGCCATAGGACGTCTACTGCTAGACATAGGCCTCCCCCATTGATCTCCAAAGGGGCTGGTTGGAAGCAGCCTGCATCCAGCGTTTCCCTGCGGTCTCTTTTAGGTCGTATTTCCCTAGTGGGTGGACGTCCTACGCAGCGTTTACCGGTCCGTAGTCTCGATTCGAGAATCTTTCGGCCCCATCGGCCATCTGTTCTGCATGATATGTGCTCTGCCCACTGCCACTTCAACTTGCTAATCCGGTGGGCTATGTCGGTAGCTTTCGTTCGCCTACGGATTTCCTAATTTCTGATCATTTTTACCTTAATTAAATAATGCGTGATATGTTCTGATAGACATTTTAAAACGTGGTCTGGCTGTAGTGTAGAGCATTGACCTAAAGCAATCTGAATGGAACTCCAATTTATATTTAATTAGCGACCCGCCCGCCCGGCTTCGCACCGGTGTAATTTACGTGCGAAGCCGGGGTAGCTCACTTGTTATATACATAAACCTTCCGTGAAAAATTATCTAACTGATGTTGAAAACCGCATCAAAATCCGTTGCATGGTTTAGGAGGAATTAGCGGCCATACAGACAGACAGACTCGGAGAGCAACTTTAATTTATACTATGTAGAGACATAAAATGTTATTGTACTAGATAAAATGTTTTTATACTATAGAAAATGTGTTTCGGAGTCATAAATTTGATCATTTTAGCTGACCATATTGTTATTATGGGCAGAATATTAGTGGCTCTAATATATTTAATCTGAATCATTTGTTGACAATGCCGTTATTCAGGTAGGCAGTGTGAAAGAAACCTTTAGGTTACATTCTAAACCAGTAGATGATCTTAATACCAACATTAATGTATTATTCTGTAACTTTTTTTATGAAGTTGTATGATTATTTACGGGATATTTACTGTAGTAAGGTTATGGAATGAGCTTTTTTATGCCATAGGTGGCAAACAAGCTGATGGGCCGGCTGATGGTAAGCAGTCACCGTCGCCTATAAGATACTTGTAACACCAGAGGCATAACAAATACGTTGCCGACTCTTTAGGACTCTATTAACTATTTATTTATAATATTTTTATTTATATATATATATATTTGTGTACATATTGTTTCAGTATTCGTGTATTATTATAATGTATGTCTATGCCTATGCGTGGGGATTATGGCAACACCCCACTCTAAGAAGGGAGGCGAGTTTTGGCGCCAACGTAGAAAAAACATGTCGGCTCGTTGGATTATTTTCCTAAACTTGTGTATTTTCGAGTGTTAATGTGTACTAAATGGTGCTTTATTATTCATTAAGTGCTCGTGAACATGCTCAAGTGTGGGCAAGTGATATAACGAGGTGAAACGTGTCTTTTCGTGTTGTTTCCAAAACTCCATAGGAGCCTCTTGTAAAGTCTCCACCACTTTACAGGGGCATGAGTTTGACTTGACCGTGACTTACTTAGCTTGACTCTGACTGTGACTATGACTTGTTTGACGCTATTAAGACAATGTAAACATGTTTAATATTACGACTAAAGGACATTAATCCACGGTCATGAAAATTTTAACACAAAAAAGAGGCCTTTGTCCATCAGTGGACGTTTAATGGCTGCTGATGTGATGTCTATGCCTTATATACCACATATTCTATTATTACAGCAAACCCCGTCCTTTACCTCTTTTTTGTTGTCCTCTCCATACTAAGATTGCCTGGTAGAGATCGCTTATAGCGAAAAGGCCGCCAATTGTTACAAGTTCTAAGTTGTTTTTTGTCTTATGTATGTAATTTCTGGTGTGAACAATAGAGAGTTATCTATCTATCGAACTCGCCTTTTGAAGAACCCCATGTTTTAGCTACTCGGAAATGCCGCAGGAACTTTTCACAAATTGTAGGTGAGTACAGAAGTTTCACGGAGCACCCAAGTATTAACTTGAACCTCTTGAACCCTGAAATATTATTAAGTTAAGTACCTAAGTACCCTAAAATAAGAAGAAATAGTTTGCTCCAAGATTCCTTACTGTTTAATGTCATTGTATGCGCCAGATTATGCGCCCACGCAGCAGTTAACCTAATACATCGACGCCCCCGTGAATGGCTATGTCCATATCTGGTGGTATTCCAACCGGACCGAGCCATTAGTAACTGTAAGTGGCCTATAACACATGTCAAACCATTTAAGCAATTTGGAGAAAGATTTATCATATTTATTTGCTAGTTGAAATTTTTGCCTGCATTGTAAGTACTTTATTTCAAACGACATCAAAGAACGTATCTGTGACGTCCCTGGTGTTACAGGTCACCTATGGATTAGCGACTGTGATCGCTTACCATCAGAAGATTCTCAATTCACAATAATATCTTCGCCGATTGTGAACCATTTGATTACTATCCCCCGACGCAAAAAGAGGGGTGTTATAAGTTAAATGTGTGTACCTGTGTGTATAATTATATTTAGTGTCTGTCTGTGGCATCGTAGCTTGCAAACGGCTAAACCAATTTTCATTTAGTTTTTTTTTGGTTTGTTTTTGTTTAAAAGGTGACTTGATAGAAAATGTATATTTACTATAATTCATGAAATATGGTTCAGCCACTTGAAGGTATGAATTCTTTTTGAATAGGCTATAATATCTAAAGAGTGGTCATGCATATAAATTTGTATCAAATATTCCACCTCTAGGTGAGAAAAATTAAGGAATGAATCCCGTTTATTGAACTTCATATAAAGTCTGTTACTTAATTTTTTCTAGTATGCAAAACCTGGCTAAACCCACGCATTGATATATTATAGGGGAGTTTTGGCGCCAACGTGGAAAAAAATTCGTGTCGTTTCCAAAACTCCATGGGAGCCTCTTGTTAAGTCTCCACCACTTTACAGGGGCATGAGTTTGACTTGACCGTGACGTACTTTGCTTGACTCTGACTGTGACTATGACTTGTTTGACGCTTTTAACACTATGTAAACATGTTTAATATTATAACTAAAGGACATTGATCCACGATCAAGAAAAAAAAAATATATTTTATTATAGTGTATACTTACTATATTTTTGAATTCATTGTATAGATTAATGTTAGTGGCTGAATTTTAGATTAGCGGACATCGAGTTGGCGTTCTTTTTTTTGGTGGAGTTGGAGCCAAAAGGCTATTATTATAATAAGGACACAAATGTAAAGTCTTTAAAAATAATCTGAGGTTTTTATGTATACTAAAATCTTAAAAAAAAATATCAATCTTCTGACATTGTTTAACCCTGCTACGTACTGGGACTTATGGACTTCATATATAAAATTGTTAATAATTGGTATTGGGTGTTAAATTAAGTATTACACCATTGAAATATATTCTTTTACATGTAAAAATTGTTTTTATGGTGTTAGTGCTATTTTAAAACGATAAATACAATATTTTACAGACTTTGACGAATTATGACACGAAACGTAAAAGGCGATGTTTCGATTTGTCACTTTCCAAAATCCAAATTCTGTCGGTTGGGTTCTCAGAAGGACTAATGTTAGGTTAGAAGCTTCCCTTTGCTTCGCTCCTGCCTCAGCCTTTGTGGTTATTTTTATAACAAAAATCCCCACCACCATACCCTCATTAGGGTAGATCCAAATCCTATCAGATAGCTTAGAAAGCTTAAACTAAAATCTAGGCTATTATTACCACAAATACCACACAAGAAAAAAAAATCCAATGCTTTTTGAGTAAGTTAGGTTAGAATATTAAAATTGGTCTAACATGGAGAAAAAAAAACTCAAGATTATGTCATACTTTATTAAGAGCTTAAACCAAAATACTAGCAAAGCTAGCTAATCTAACTTATCTAATTGTTAATCGAATTAAATTCATAAATACTTTTAGCTATATCAACAGATTGCAAAGATTTCCATCCTTCAGTATGAATTATTTCTCTAGTTAAACCATCGTTTATGAATTCCAAAGTTTTCATTTTTAAATACCTGGTATCGTATGAATTTGCCAGTTCTAAAGTCTCAATTGCATTTTCGACAGTTAATTTCTTCTGCAATGCTATCTCGCAAAGATATTTTAATCCGTTTAATTGATAATAATCGGATGCCTTAAGTAATTCTTTTGGCATTTCATCAATGTTTTGAGCAACATCGGTATAGATGTAACTTAGCACATCTTTAATTACTTTCGTCTCGAATGGTGATTCGACAACATTTGTGAAACTTTCCAGGCAGTTGTGTTCAAAATGTGCCTTGAAAACGGTACTACGAGTAACGAGAAAAATTTTATGAGCAGGTATTTCATCACCTTCAACAGATTTTAGTGTTACATCAGAGAAATCCGAGTCCATCAATAGTCTTGCCATAACATTATTCAGATTATCTTTGGGCTTGTTATATTTTTCTTCATTATTTTGTGGGTATAACAGTGCATTTGTTATATTGCATTTACTGATCTTGAATTCAAATTTAAGGTCTATGCCAGTCTCATATGATTTCTGACCATTGATAAAATTGCGTTTAAACAGGACAACGAGTAGCTGCCATTCATATTTTTTTACTTGTTTGCCATCAGTATACTTATTAGACTTCAGCGGAGCATATGTAGTTGTTAGACAATATT
The DNA here is from genome assembly GCA_932305915.1 of Agriopis marginaria. Lineage (NCBI taxonomy): Eukaryota > Metazoa > Arthropoda > Insecta > Lepidoptera > Geometridae > Agriopis > Agriopis marginaria. The sequence continues at coordinate 5,113,117 of OW029919.1, forward strand.
TTGCAAATACGGATTTGCGGCTCATATAATAAACCTCTATGGTGTCGTTTTCTTGGCCCCGAAATCGGATCTTTACCTGGAGCATTTTTCATTGTCGCCATCTTCGCTGGACTTTATGGTGCGAATTTCTCGGTTAGTTTGATTATCCAAAAGCCACATGAAATTAGGAATATTCAAATTCAAAATATGTGTTGTCTTTAAATGGTCATTTATGACGGAGTACTCGGTGTCACACAAAATACTATCAATTTTCAATTGAGATTTAGCAGTTGAAGTCCCAAATAGCGAAGTTCCAAAATGTGACATTATTTATCAATGTACAATTTTTATTTACAGAGCTCACTAATAAAAAATCTTTGGCTCACTTCTTTACTTTTATAATCACCATAGATTCAGTATAAGATAATCACCGAATGAAATCAAAAACAAATGAACGAGCGTTTCGTTATTCCAATATTTTTTTTCATTCGCCATTTTGATTTTTTTATGAAAAGTTTCTAACCAAGCAGGTTGTCGCGTACCTCCTTTGACTAAGATGTATTTTTTTTTCTATGATGTAATATGCAAGGACGTAATATATACCCTGTGTATATATCCTAATATAGACCAATAGACTTGAGCCGTTCCATGTCAGCGTTCGCAGGAGTAATAATGTTCCTTGGCGTTCGCGGTTATATTCTCTTTGGTTCCATGTATGGGAAAATAAATTTTCTTAATTATTTTTTTCGTGTATGTTTCCTGCTATTCGGGGTGGAGAGTATTCCAACAAATCAAAGATCGTGTTATAAATGGTGTAACTAACCCGACTTAGTATTATTAAATTATTTAATTATTAAATATACATAATCAAACAATGATAATTATTATTGTAATCAAAGATAATATAGATATCAGCTGTATGTCGATTTTTGTTCGCGCCCTTGCTTCTACCTGCGAACGCATTACTGCCGCGGCGTGCGAAATGTAAACCTGCGCACTATTTTACATAAAATTTAATAACAAAAAGTCTGTTTCATTGTGCAAGTGTGCAAAAAACGTCGTATAAAACACGCCTGCCTAAGAGTATACGTAGTATAGTCTTTGGCGTGTGCATTTATACTCATAGTTTGACACTAACCTTCGTGGTCCGCTTGCGACCCAGCGAACCTCACGACCTAGAAAGTTTTTTTTTTTACTTTATTTTACGTCACTTGTATTTGACACTCGCCCTGTAAAAACTTTCTAGGTCGCGCGGCTCGCAGGGCCGCAAGCGGCCTAGAAAGTTTTTTAATTTACTGGTAAACCAACGGGAAGTACCCTATAGGATTGCCTAAAGGTTTTGATTCCCTTGTGAAATCGCAAAATATGCGAAAATATGCGACATTAACGGACATATCTTTTGATCGCGAATACTTATAAGTTTGTTTTTTTCACAGCTGAAAGAAACCGTAGATTTTAGTATTTGATATAAATTTCAACGTGATATCTTTACGCGTTCCTGAGAAAAAGGTCTTGACAGACGGACAGACAGACATACGGACAGACGGACAACAATAAGGGTTCTGTTTTTTCCTTTTGAGGTACGGGCGGAAACCTAAAAACGCATAACTTTAGTAGAAAATATCTAAGTAATGCACACCTAGTTATATCTAAGTCAGAAAATATGGTTAAAGCCTCTGCTATTTAACTATCATCTTCTACTTATTTTAAAACTTTCGCGATTTGAACACATGCTTCAAATGTTTATCGGGTCTTATCACGTATTATTTTCACGTTTTTATCCCGCGACTTTTCAAGATCAACTGAGGGTAGAAGAACAAAACACCCGCTCTTCTCGCCAAACTCACTCGCAGTTTTCAGTCAACTCGTGACCACGGGCATTGTAACAATTTATGGTTGAAACGTCGAGCGAAATGTACATATTTTTATTATCTTCTGTATAAGAGAACCTTGTAAGTAAACAAATAGATACCAAGACATTGAGGTGGATTATTCAAAGAAGCTAATAATATATAATACAGTACGTATTACCACGGAATAAATAATAGTAAGGGATATTACTTGCATTCCCAATACTTCCACTTTGGCAAACATCAATAACAAAAGAAGAGAATTCCGTAGCACCTTCGTGAACCTGTACCGTATCAAAAAAGCTCCTTCGATACGACGCAAGTAACATGCACATGAAAAAATTGCGTAAATTATAACGCATAGTGTAAACTACCGTGTTAAGGCCCTATATTGCAGAATCGTACGGCGTCGCAGCGTACAGGCGCTTGTGGAAAATTCAACTTTTTTCGGTTTACGCAAAATACAAAATTGCGCCTCAATTATTTTATAGAAAAGGCAACACGTGGCAGATGCACGGTGAAAGACAAGACGCGGTGCGGAAACGCGTTGGAAAACAAAGCGTGGCACGGAATCACGGTGGAAGACAAGGTGCGGTGCGAAAGCGCGGCAGCAGAGAAGGCGCAGCGCGGAAGCGAATTTTGAATTTACGCTAAACCTAAAAGAGTGTTCATTTCAATGTCGCTTGCACGCAGTAACGTCACCCAGCCAGCTAAGAAAGTGCGCGAGTGCAACTGCGGTAGGTAAGCTGCAGCTTGTGTACGGACACGACTCACTAGCCACCCGTTGTTGCGTAAGTAAATCACGCAATTACAGCGTAAATATTTATTATATCGAATGACTCCCTCATACCAGCTTGTAATACTTGCTAGTATTTCTAGTGTAAGCAGCTTGCATAATTATGGAGCACAAATTTTACTTGAATAAGCTACTTGCACCGCGTAGAAGCACCATTACGGACGAAGAAGTCACACGTAGAAAGGTCGACAACAATTTTCGCATACTGAGCATTGTTGGAAATTGAAAGGCTTGTACCGCGTCATAAGAAAAATAAAACGCTTTTTGAACTTCGTCCTTACATGCTTGAATTTAAAGAGCATATTTCAGTGGGATGCTTGACGTTAGAGTACGCATGAAGAATCTTAATAATGTATACCTATTCCCGAGTATGTACAAATGTGATGTCTTCTCTTTGAGCGTCAGAGCATAATCCTAAGAAGTCGTCTTATCTTAGTGCTTGTTTTGAATCAGGCCTGTATTCTAATTCAAAGAGAATAATGATCTACATAAACAAGAATAAATAATGTAAACAGATAGACATTGTGATATCAGATGCAGCGACTTGCTGTGATCCGAAGGCACAAGAATCTGATATATAAATCCGTTCTCATCGACCTGAGCTATCTCTTTTGCACATTTTAAGTTCTTCAAATATATTTCAAGCTGATATTTTACTTCAAATGTTTATGACTCTGAATACGTTTTAAGTGTAGAGCCAAAATTTTAGAAAATAAAAACATCAGGTACTAAATCAAGCAGAATGTCATGCAATTCAAATCAAATTAATTTATTTCAGGCAACAAAACAACCCATACAATTCATTAAAAAGATAATCAATACATATACAAATAAACTAAGGTAATAAATCAAATTCACAGTGACACAATACAATTCCAAATAATAAGTTAATAAGTAATGTCAAAATATTTCAATGCATGGATAAAAATATCGTCAAATTCTCAAAAAAATAAAAGGTTAAATTCACGTAAAATTAGTAGTTAATAGTAGGTTGGTAGTAGTTCAACTGTTTTTGTGGTGAATAGCTTGTAAGTATTTTGTTTATTTAATACTAGCGGCCCAGCCCTAGCCCCGCCCCAGCTTCGCACGGGTATAGATTATAGCCTATGTTACTCGGGGATAGTGTAGCTTCCCAACAATAAAATAATTTTACAAATCGGTTCAGTAGTTTCGGAGGCTATTCAATGCAAACAAACAAACAATCAAATCTTTCCTCTTTATAATATTAGTATAGAAAAGCATTTACCTAACATCTGAATAGCATTTTTTATTATGTATAAGTATATTGGGTAATGTAAACCTGAAATAAATTAATTTGAATGAAACCCTTCTTGTTGATTACAGAACCCTAAAAACACTCTTAGTTAATCAACGACCTATAAGTACTACATTCGTTGTAGTTAATACTCTTTTTAATGGTACAACAGTAGCAGTGGGCTAAGTCGGTTTGTTGGGTTGGGTGTGTCGAAGCTATATCAGCGTCATAATTGGGGCTTGCGTGTCCGGATTGGGACAAGGTTGTCGTCATTAGCCGCGGTTAACGTTGTAATTGAACGTTGTAATGGCGAAATATACCGAGGTCTCTAAATTGTTTATTTATTTACAAAAAAATACGGTTTCAAAAATGTAAAACAGCAAAAAAATAATGTGTTATCAAACAAGTCTTAAATAAGTTTTCACAGATACTAAAGGATAAAGATTAATGGTCAAAATAATACAGCATAAATTAAAATTCATACAAATATCAAAGGTTGAAAAACGGAAGCAACGAGCCATTATATCAATCTAACAATAAAAAAGGGGAAAATATTTTCGACTAATAAGTAGGTTCTTAAACATTGCAGAAAAAGCTGAAAATGCATAATAAAATTGTCAAAGTAGTTTTGTCTCAACAAGTTTTGAAAACAAATGAATGTCCTTGGAATATTTAGAACTAAAGTTGTTACATATCTACTCGAAAAAATATGTATAATAAATAATGAATTATACATTTAACGATATTAAAAGCTACTTCCCGACTTTTCCGAAGATTTACCTTAATCGTACAGAAACCGTGCAGTTTCCAGGATAAGCTTATGTATTAAGGTGGTACGTTCCACCTATTACATATTATTTTGTTGTCAATAAACAATTTTTATTATTTCTAACGGTTATTGACAAATGTAAGTAATAAGGTGCGTAAGTGATAAATAGATTCACATTTTAATGTAAAGAATATTCATCGATTAGCGCAAATTCTGTGGTCATTTACAATAATTACCCGGCCTATTAGCTTCATGTGCAAAAATACTGTTTGAGAATTTCCCGCCATAGGGGTCAGCGTATAAGGTATCACCGTGCCAAGTTTTATTTATATCCGTTAAGCTAATTTTTTTCACTCAAAATATTTTACATTGTAATGTAAAGAATATTCATCGATTAGCGTAAATTCCGTGGCCATTTACAATAATTACCGGCCTATAGCTTCAAGGGCAAAAATACTGTTTGAGAATTATCGCCATAGGGGTCAGCGTATAAGCTACCTCCGTGCCAAAATTTATTATTATCCGTTTAGCTAAATTTTTCCACTCGCAAACAAACTAACAATACTACAAACTTCACACTTATTACGATGATAATTATAAATGCGAAAATAAATGTTTTTCCCCACTCTGCTAGGCTGAACGGATTTGTACTGATGCATTCCTATGGAGATGCCGGACCCTCCGTCTGGCACAGAGGCAAGGCACCGAGGGGGTTTAGTGGATGCAATCTCACATAACCCGGCTACATCCTATACCCTAGGTAGATTTGATAGGCTACTTTTTTCTTTAACTTACGGTATTTGATTTCGTGTATTTCTTTAAAAAATAATGCGCGATGGACATTTTAAACAGGCTGTATTAATCTAGAACTTGGGGAATACTTTGTATTCGATAAAAAAAAATGCTTTACTTATCTAGTATAAACCCAAAACATAAATAAATAATAAATAAATATTTCGGGACATTTTTGCACACACGGTCATCTGACCCCAAACTAAGCAAAGCTTGTGATATGGCTGCCAGAGACTGATATACATACATATATAGTTTTAAATAAATACATGCATGTTTGACCAACATGTATTTATCCAAGCCAAAAAAGAAAAATCTATCTAAGTATTTACCCTCTTTTTCCCCAAAAAGAGGGTAAATACAAAATGTTGTAAGTCAAAATTGGCAATTTATCCGCGCCGGGCAGTGTCCGACCGGGAACTAGATAATGCTCGTCTTACTCGAAATAACTCCCATAAATTGAGTTACCAACTATCGTCCCTCGTCCGCTGAGTTTGGGTACTACTTTCCTACATTCGTGGATGTACAACTTTGTGTTAGATTCTTCAAGCGTTACGTATAGTACTTGTTTGAAGAAGTTGGTGGTCTTTATTGCATGCTGAATGACAAACGACGTTAGATAAAATAACTAATAATATACAGCATAGCTTTTAGTAAAGCACTCAAACTTGGTATTTTATTTCTATAATTTCAAGAACCCACTACGACAAAATTAAACTTTAGGGTCTCGTCCTTTTTATTATCTATTAAATATTAGGTTTGCGTTTGACCGCCAACTCTACCTGATGTTAAGCCATGATGCGGTATACGATGGACACACTTGCCTAGAAGAAACCAATTTGGCCCCCAATATTGTCTCGTATGGCAATATACAAGAGAGATATATAAGTCAGCATACGCTTTAACCAAGTTCAAGAACTAACTACTAAGCTTAGAACTAAGCTAAATTACCAATTTGTACGTTCTCTAATGCAGGAATAATGATTCCGGCATTAGGGGGCGTCCATTAATTACATGAGGTGTTTTGAGGATGAGGGGGATCGAGCCGAAACTCACCCAATCTCACGTGGGGGTGAGGGATCTCGGCAAATATCTTTTTTTCCCCCAAGAACGAGTGTAAATTTGTGGGAAAGCTGGGTTAAGTAAAACATGTTTTTCCACTAAATTATGGCTAAATCTTAGGCTATGTATTAGGGATTAACGTACACACCAAAAATACGCATTTAGAAAAATCTCACGTCAGATTAAGGGGTCCCCACCCCCCCTTAAAACTATGTCAAGCCAAATCTCACGACATCTCATAAACATCTCAAAGGGCTCGTCGTTTTGTGACCCCGGTTGCAAAATCACCAAAATCCCCTCACGTAATTAATGGACGCCCCCTTACTCGCGCCTTACAACAAATCCTTCTTTTCATTCCCGGTTCTATTTCTCCACTCGTGTCAATGTAAATTGGAAACCTGAACATCGGAGATAACAAGGTCTAGCCTGATAACAAGCTGTCACGTTTACTTCAGCCGTATCTTCAGCTCGACATTATCGTATTGACACCTGATTATCTTTCGATGAGAGTCAGAGCATCATAGCTGTTCTTTCACCATTTGTTGATTTGTTGTCGACCCTTATTTGTAACAAAGAGCGGTCCCTCCTATAATACAAGTCGCCAAAACTTAAAATACCATACCCATCTATAATGAAAAAAAAACAGACAATTGGCATGTGTCCTAATTTTTATTTAATATCTCATAAAAAAGCTGATCAAAAATAGAGCCCTCAACTTAAACGAAATTAAAATTTGTTTCAAAATACATATAAGTTTTGAGTATTCTAATTTCACATACACTATAGTGTCTATAGCACGTTATGACGTCAAGCCGTGTGCGCACCATACAAATGCTATACTAACACCCGCTTTGCGAGAAAGGGACAGAGCATCTGCTCTCTATCCCCACTAAAAACTTTAAAGGCTCATACCTCAGAGATTTTACATAAATATATTTTTTGTTGTTTAAATAAGTATTTAGTTATATCATTCGCTAATCCTGTTATTTGTTATAAATGCAACATTAGGACAAATAATATGCCTATTAAAGAAATATAAATTTCTTGTAGCTTGTACTAATATGTTTTCTGTGGTTGTAATAAACTAAACTTGAAGTAACACCGTGTACTGAATGTATTTTTTACTCGACTGCTCAAAAAAGAAGTGTCTTGTTTTATATGATTATGAAACAAAATGTTGTTAATATGATCACACTTTTTCTACCGCCAGCCTTTAACAGATAGTCAGCAGTACATGTAAAGAATGAGCAATAAGATTTCAGGAAATATTTCAATTTCACGCTAGAGTAACACAAAGGGGACGGAAAAGGAAAAATGTAAGTTGCTGAAAGCGATATCTTATACCTTTGAATCCTACTTTGATTTTATATTCCAAGTCTTGAAAATACTTTCTAAGAGAAATATCGAACGGCGGCGGCTTTAACATAAGCTCTGGTGTCTGAATTTACGAATATTAAGGCCATCTTTTCACACTTTAAGCATATATTTTTTTATTTTATTATAAGTGGCAAACAAGTTACGGGCCACCTGATGGTAAGTAGTCACCGCTGCCTATAGACACCTACAATATCCGGGGCATTGTCAGTGTGTTTCCTACCTTTGAGGACTCTATTCACCCTTCGTTTGAAGCAGTCCAAATTATACTTCGGAGGAAAAACCGAAGGTGGTAAACCATTCCACAACTTACAGGTACGTGGCTGAAACAATCGATCAAATCGAACAGAGCGAGACTTCCACGCATCTATAATGTGCAGATGGCATTTTTGGTCTTTCTAGTTTTATTTTGTATTTTTTTTAATATTATTAATAGGCTTGCCAAGCGCAAGCTTATTTATAATATCCAATAACACGCCTGATGTTTAAAGTTTGAAATTATAAAAATGGTGTCATATCAAAATTGAATATTTTATGTAGGAAACCGTAAAATCGAAACTTGAATGAGCACATTTCACTGTATAGAAAAATTTATAAACATAACTATGATTTGCATGCTTTTCTACCCATTTTTTTGTTCATTCTATTTACTAAAGGATGTCTAAGATATTTTAATATACAGATTTCATAATTGTGGAACCTTAAAAGAACGTTTTACGTTAGAGCTATAGTTTTCGAAAAGTATGAGAAAAACCTCAAAATAAAAGTAGCGAAACGCACGATCTTGTGTAAGCGCCATGCTTTAGCGCCACTAAATGCAACTTTAATATAATATGTTAAGCCTTAGTCATCTGTAGCAACGAGCGGTGCTTAAAAGTGTAAAAATCTCGCCTTAAGTACATTTGCCTTCTCTTCAAGTGACCACCATGTAGGTACCTGGTGCTGTGCAAATTTGCAGAGTGCATTGAAACCAAGAATGATTCACCCTCTTCACCCGGCAGTCACTGCAACGACACCTTGCAATCTTGGACTATGATTGCATTGCACTTGATGCTGGACAACACCATCAGCCATTAAATGTCCACTGCTGAACAAGGCCTCCCTCTTAGAGAGGGGTGTTGCCATAATCTCCACGCTTGGCAGGCGGCTTGGAGATCGCAGTACGTTCACCGTGTACTAACAGGACGCTGCTGCCCATCCTCCGGTGGTTCTGGTCGCAGTTTTAGGACATACCCGGGTCAATGCTGGTGCTGATGCTGGACAACACTCTATTAATATTATCTGAAAGAAAAGAAAGAAGGAAAGAAAGAGTTTTTTATTAAATTTTTACCAAAACAAAAGATAGATAGATAGATAGATAGAAACTCTTTATTGTGTACACCAGATCTGTAAGATCTGTAGCTTATAATAACCTTACATTGAATTTTATCGCGCTCTTTCGCCTAATGAGAGAGCAAGTCAATCTAATGTAATGTAATCTATACTATCTATACTAATATTATAAAGAGGAAAGATTTGATTGTTTGTTTTTTTTGTTTGTTTGCATTGAATAGGTTCCGAAACTACTGAACCGATTTGAAAAATTCTTTCACTGTTGGGAGGTTACACTATCCGCGGGTGACATAGGCTATAATCTATACCCGTGCGAAGCTGGGGCGGACCGCTAGTGTACTATAAGAATGTTTTTTGAGATTATGGTAGGTAACCATTACGGTACGTTTTACGCGATCTTTTTTGCCTCACACCTGCAATTTGTGGAATGAGCATCTTGCGGCATTTCCGAGTAACTATATTATGGGGTTCTTCAAAAAGACTGTTAATCGTGTCTTTAAGGGTCAGCAACGTATCTGTGATGCCCCTGGTGTTGCAGATACTCATAGGCGACGGTAATCGCTAACCATCAGGCCGTCAGCTTGTTTGCCACCTATGGCAACAACAACCACCACCAGTACTTCTCATAAGAAAGCAAGACAGACAAGGTATTTCATGACATAAACAGGTATGTTGAACGTAAGTGCCATTGTACGTTGGGTGGGTCCATTGCCGTTGATTTAATAAGCTCAAGTTTCTATCGCTGTAATTCACATACTCTTAACTGTTATCACTTTAACACCTCACAAGAAGACAACAGTTATACCTGGTACCAAACACATGTAAGAATATCCCATAACATTATCTAATGTACTACTTAACATATCAGTTTCACGAGTAATTCTTATCCAAATGAGCCTCAAGAAACTATCCAGTAACGTGATCCACAATCACCAAACTCTGCGTACACCTATTCCGAGAAGTTTCTTTTGTTTATCAGAAAATCGTCCTTAGCGTCTTCTGCTTAAGATAACTTATAGCTTGGTAACATGATGATGTCGGTTGTACCAGCAAGACAGAATGCGCCCGCATATCGTACGTCATATTATGGAATATTGGTGGGAATTTCAATGAGGGCAGTGTAGAAGATCCATATAACAGTTGGATCAAGTTCACGCACACTTACGTTCGCATAATCTTTCCATGCTAGCTATGCAGGATATGAAACAAGTTCAATTAATTACGTGAGGCAATTTAGGCGATTTTTTAACTCCCCCTATTGGTGAGATGTCGTGAGATTTGTGTGAGATTTGGCTCAATCCCCTCCGAAAGCCCTAATCTCACGTGAGGTTTTTAAAAATCGTGATTTTGTTCCAAATACGTTAATCTGCAATACTTGTGTACGATTTAACAATATTTTAGCGGAGAAAGATGTTTTACTTAATTTAACCGAGTTCTTCGCAATTCTTTTTTTTGGATAAATTCTTACAACTGTTTTTAGCTCAAGCGAAAATTGATTTCTATAGCAAAGCTGAATATGCGCTATTTGAGTATGATTTTCTCCAAAATACATACAATTGCTCTGAAAATATTGTAAGGAAATATATGTGAAAATTTCCAAACGCACTGCAAAAAAATTTTTGGTTGAAATATCATGACCCTACGTGACCTACGTATACTTTAAAATTATGTAAGGCCTGTTTTTCATTAACAATAAAAATAAATAAAAACTGACTTACACATTATAGCATTTTTTTACTTTAAAGGTAAACTGAATAAGCAAAACCTTATCTAAATACAAAATTTCATCGAAATCTCACAGAGAGCCGTTTCCGAGATACACGAAATAAATGAATATACAAGAATTGTTCATTAGATAAACTGTGATAAAGGCTGTATCTCTACATATCTCTACATAACTCTAACTCCTCCTAAACCAGGCAACGGATTTTGATGCGGTTTTCACCATCAGTTAGATACATTTTCACGGAAGATTTATATATAGGTATAACTAGCGACCCGCCCCGGCTTCACACGTAAATTACACCCGTGCGAAGCCGGGCGGGCGGGTCGCTAGTATGATATATTAGTATACATTAAAATCACTCTCCGCGTCTGTCTCTTTAACCGCTTACTTCTCCTAAGTCACACGACGAATTTTGATGTGGTTTTCACCATAAATTAGATAATTTTTCACGAAAGGTGTATACATATATATATAACTAGCGAAGCACCCCAGCTTCGCACGTCAATTATTCATTACTAAATACACTATTAAATTATACATTATACCAACATAATGAATCTTTTAGTCAATGAACGTTAGCTAGCCATTTACGAAATTCACGCTAATGAAATACAAATATCTACAGTACTGTTTGTACCAGTTTATGGTGGGAACTCCAACACGTGTTCCCGAGTCTACCGTCGTGTGAACAAGATGCAAGGATTCCGCATTGTTTAGATACGGGCGCTTATAACCCTTACTCACACTATTATTAAAATGTAAGAATTTGTGTGTAAGTATGCACAAACATGCCTATGTTTGTGCACATTCAAATCCATATCGGCTGAACGGATTTGAGTAAAATTTTTAAGTTTAAATTTTTAGCTTACAGCTTGGATTAACGCATAGGCTTCATTTTAATCACAGAAAAGTTTTTTTTGTTTAAATTATAACGGCTGTCAAGGAATTTTTGTAAGAAATTTATTTTAGCCAGTTGCACCCACATAAATGAAACGTCAGTCATTCGAAATCAGTTAACACCTGTGATGCGTAGTTCGACGCGTTGATTTAAAATAAGAATGTTTAATCACGATTCACTAATAATGTCTGGTATAGGTAATAGATTTTCCTTTTCTTTTCCGTTCTATTTACTTCTCTTTTCTGTGATGTTAATGTTCAATATGTGTTTACTGGCCACAGTGTGCGTTAACTATCACGCGGCACTAGCTGTTGCGCGTCAGTTGTCTTGTGGCATTTAGTGTTGCGCGTCAGTTTTTCCGCGGCACTTGCTATTGCGCATCAGTTATCGCGCTGCATTTGATGTTACCTCGCAGCGCAAAATACTCAAGGTAAAGTTTTCGATCCGTTGCTGCGTCAAAGAGGAACAAACACACTTTTACATTTATAGATAATAGACAATATCTTATTCGTAACAAAAATCCATACACACTTACCCCCTATTAATAAACGTGGAGTAGCCTCGGAATAGTTACACAGTCTTTTTTTTTTCGATCGAGTTAAAAAAAAAATACAAAACACGGCGTAATTATTCCAAGACTACACCACGTTTATTAATAAGGGGGTTAAAGTTTTATGATAATAATATGATAAGAAGCAGGTATCAGCTTGTTGATTTTTTTTTTCTTTTCTATTATCTTGTAATTATCTACTATTTTTTTTTCTTAATAAATTTTACACTAGCACCAAGAGAAGTCTTTTAGCGAGATTATTTCATGTTGTATTATCATAACTGTACCTAAACGTTGCATTTGTAATAAAATATCTTCTAAGACGCACAATTGATTCAAAGTACAACCTGTCATCGAAATAGCTTTTAAAATGTTAATTCTCCTAGCCATTACACTACTTATATCCCATTTCTCTAGTATATTTAGCCCAAGATAAGGAATAGTAAAGCTTACGGCACGCGCAGCTTCCAAGAAGGCGCGCAGTCGTTGCGATAAATAAGCTGATAAATGGCAATGGGGCTCTGCAACCGAGCCAACTGTGAACTGGAGGCGAGAAATGTACCTAGTATATTTAGACAAATTATTTTACTATAGCATAGTTTGATAACTTTGCAATGATAACTTGAGTTACTAGTTAGTTTGAAGTAAGAAGTATAAACGTAAGGTCAAATACCTTCATCTTTTGTGAATTCGGTCAATAAATTATATACATTTTAGTATCATACTGCAAGTATGAAGCTTATTGAACGAGCGAAGGGTGGTCTTAGATTCTAACGAGACAAGTCAGCGTTTTTATTTAGGTATGTTTGTATCTATATTTGTTCGACAATAACTTAAATTGCGTGTGTATGGAGTTTCTCTACGAGATTGAATCAGATATGAGGAGATGATGATGAATATTTAAAAAATACTAATAATTATCGAGAATTTCTGAAATTATGAATCTTTTAATGTACGGGACGGAAAAAAACAAGGTCCTTTAGTTACCAATCTAACCAGATCCAGTGGACTAGACTAGTAATAAATATGCGTTTTAAAGATACTAATGATCTAAAAGATTGCCAGAATTTCCAGATGGTGTCTTTTTCTAGATGATTGGAATAATAGAGTAGAGCAATTTATCAGTTCCTGGCCTATTACGAGGGGATAGCGTGACGATTTTCTGGTTCTGAAACGTGAAGCTAAGTGCTTCGCCACATGAACTTTTTAGTTATGTGTAACTTCAGATGTATTGGCTTATTACACATTTTTGGTGGGGATAGAAAGTGAGGGCTCTGTCCCTCTCCTGCAATGCCTATGTTAGTATAACAATCATCAAACGTATATGGCACGCGCACGGTTTGACGTCATAACATGCTATAGAGTGTTTTCTGTGTTACATAAAATTAAAATACTTATAATTAGATGGGCTATTTGAGGAGCTTATTATGAGGTAATAAAAAATCATTCCACCTGCTCAACAATGTCTAATTACAATATAATGTCATGCAAACCTAACGTAAAGTAAGTAGTCATTGCCCTACGGTCTAGCCGGGCAATAATATTGTACTGAATTTCATTATAACCCGCTGCTCAGTTATACATTTGTATAAATTTTTACCATAGCTAAAAATTACTTATTCAAAAGTCGAACTGGTGGTTATCACGATTATAACACAATAAAGAAAATAAATAAATTGCTGAAATAAGCGTTGTAAAACCAGTATTATGATATTGATGTAATAAACATATTCCAAATTCACCTGCAAAATGATGACAACGAAGGCTAGACTTTATGATAATCCAGCTTCGACATTAGCAGCTCGTTCTGCTCGCTAATGCTCGTGGCCGATGACGCGATAAAAACATTAGCTCCAGACGCTACGGCAGCTCGGAAGTTTACGTTTTTTAGAAATTCTAGTATAAGATAGCAAACACGTGTATATAAAATAGATAGCATTAATCTGTGGAAAACCCAAGATCTAGCAATCGAAATGTATGTCCTGCCTGAAAGCTCATCCACATATCATAGATCACACTGTGCGATTCACACGATCGATTTCTTGCCTCATACCTGCAAAATTTGGAATGAGTTACCTTCCACGTTGTTTTCGAGAAGCTACAAAATGGGGTTCATCTAAAGGAGAGTTAATAGAGTTCTAAAGGGTAGGCAACGTATTTGTGATGTCTCTGGTGCTACAAGTATCCATAGGCGACGATAACTGCTTACCATCAGGTGGCCCGACTGCTTGTTTGCCATATTAAAAAAACAATATCTCTATGATGAGTACGGGACTGACAAATTGAACATATTGACATATCTGGATACTGGAAACAAATCTTGAAAAACTACGTTTTAATTTGACGAAAATTCAAGTAGATATCTATGCAGTATTTAAAGATAGAGTCGTATTTTATAAAGTAGCCTTTATATTGCTAAACGAAAATCTTTACTTCTTCCAATCCACAAACGAAAATTCTAGTCACGTTTTTAAAGCGCAAAAATTCCCTGATCTTCCAACACTGTGAAGAGGGGAATTCATATTTTCACAAACAAATGCAACTAGAAAGTGCAGATGGCACCACGACTTGCTGGAAAATTTTAATTCCCTCTCGACGGATGAGGACGTATGGGAAATATAAAAAGCCACCTCGGGGACACGTATGGCAACACGTATGATTTTTTACGAGAAGTCATAAGGGAGGAAGGGTTTTCAGTCACATCGGGAAAGCTAAACTTTTTGGCACCTACTCGTATTTATACTTTTTCTATTATTTTCCGATATTTTAATACTTATCTATTACTATTCGGGGCGGAGAGGAATCCAACAAATCGGTCCAGCAGTTCTCGAGTTATAAATGGTCTAATGACTTTGTTTTATATAAATATAGATTCGAAATAAAAGACACCCACTGTTGCCATATAATAAAAATGTATGTAACCTAGGCAAGTCATATCAGAGACAAAGTAAAAGCTCACGATCCCGGTGCTCTCAATTCTATCACAGACGAGGTCGATGACCGATACGGCACAGGTGCGCCCAGCGTTTATCTTTCTCCAGATTAATGGAACGCGGGACCGCCGCAACTTAAAATAGGACCGCTATCGTATACAGGATTATACGAGTAATATTGATGATTGAACGCTTTATTTTTAATATTAGATAAATTAAAATTAAGTAGTACTTATTCAGTATCTTGTTTTACAAAATTACTGAATAATTTTTTGGTTTTGAGGTAAGAGTTTACGACGATGCTTTTTTGCCTGCCACATTAGTATGTGGCAGGCACACCAAGATACACATGCCTGGCTAGCGAGCAAGGTTCACCATGGGTGAATACCATATTATCAGGCGTAATGAAGTAAACCGCCCCTTTTCTCACTCCTACCCTTCATCCGTCACTTTCCAATCCCATCAACGCTTCTATCCCGCTTTCGTCCCACTTCCTCCCCGCTCTTTAAAAGTCGATATTATGTCGTCAGCTCAAATATACAAGTTTTGCCCCAGCGCGAAACAGTGTCAAATCATGTGATCAATGCAGGTGGAAATGCATACGGGAGTCAGCGTCCGCCTCAGAACTAAATAGCATAGTAATCAACAAGTAATAAAACTCCAGTTTATGCAAGAACTATTTCAATTTTAAATAAAACAAATTTACATTAAATAACATTATATAAATTACAATTAGTATTAGTAAAAATAATTAGTCTAAACCTTCTAGATTTGGAAAATAACTAAAAACTTGTCATAGAACGCCTGTTTAAGCCTAATTATTCTACCAAGAAAAGTTTCACCAATCGTGTTTTTAAAATTACATTTAACTTATTTATATCCTCAATAATTTATAAACAAAACATGAATTTGGTACTCTTTGCCATAAATTGATGCAACCCAAGTTGACGACATATCAACTCCTAAACTTCTGATCTAATTACATTCCATCTCAAACTCGTGGTGGTAATCCCACATTCGCAACACGCAGGCACGCGTCAAGCGATTTGTTAACACGTCGTTCCTCTGTAAATCGACTGAAGAATTTTACGAGGCCATTATAGAAAATCGCTTCTTTATCGAGTTCATCTTATTGGTCTAATAAAGTCAGATTATTTACGCTCTGTTTGGTACAATAGACCAACATGCGGGAGTTAAAACAATCCAAACTAATTGATTAACTAGCTGACCCGACAGTCGTTGTTCTGATCAAATTTCAATAAATTCGTTTATTTACCCGAATCTTTCACTTTTTTCGGGCAACATCTCCAATTTTTTTTTCCCTTAATACCTTTTTGGTCGGACTTTGAAAATATAAGAAAAAAATAGCCTAATCGGTCCAGCTGTTTTTAAGTTTATTCGCCTTATACTTCGATCAAGAATTACACATTCGGTACATTCTTGATCGAAGGACTTTAAGCATGCTTAAAGTCGCACAACGAGCTATGGAGAAGGCTATGCTCGGGGTTTCTCTGCGAGATCGAATCAGAAATGAGGAGATCCGTAGACGAACAAAAGTTACCGACATACCATACAGATTAGCAAGTTGAAGTGGCAGTGGGCAAGCCACATAGCACGCCATGGGGCGGAAAGGTTCTCAAATGGAGACCACGTACCGGTAAGCGCAGCGTAGGATGTCCACCTACAAGATAGACTGACGACCTAAAAGAGACCGCAGGGAAACGCTGGATGCAGGCCGCTTCCAACCGGCCTTTTTGGAGATCGATGGGGGAGGCTTATGTCCAGCAGTGGACGTGTTACGGCTGAAATGATGATGATATCAAATACTAGCCGTGTTATATGTGGCGAGTAGATTATATCCTAATTCTCGCCTCAGTATGAAGTGTTAATAGAATTAAGATATCGTCCATATAAATAACCTTGTTTATTGAACTAAACCCAATAACGCTGCGTTTTTTTGCCCGTTGACTTTCCTTCAATACAATCCATCCGATCGTTGTCCTATACATATGTAAATTACCTGGTATCAGGTCTCATCAAGGCATAATCTGGGAATTTAATACTGAATTATAGTCTATAAATATGCTAATGATGGTCAGTCGTGACAGCAGTTATGGATTTGTCTGTGTCGTTTAAGAAATGACCTGTTTTTCGGTGTTTAGTTAAATTTGACACTTACCTTTCAGGTTGCGTCTTTAGTTTCGAACGTGGGTGTATGATAATAATTTGTGGGCTTGATGTTAAATTCGTAGATGTTTTTGGACATTAATCATGGCCTTGTATTGGATTAGAATATTTTTCTGACAATCTAATGTATGTTCCCAACTACAGCCTAAACGCCTCAACGGATTTTGATAAATACGTTTTTTTAATTATTCTTTCTTCGTGGCTTGTGCGCTTTACAATTTGACGACACCCGTTTGATCCTCGGCCCTCCACCAATGACTTATTTAGTGCTTAAATAAATTATTTATAAGTGTATTTATAAAAAAAAGTGACGAAACCAAGAACGGTAACGGTATCCAAGAACCTCAAAAAAAAGTTCAAGGACATAATGAAATTCATCAACATGCACTGGGCCAGCAAATTAGGGCCCATCCTTTCTCTCTCTTTCTCTCTCTCTCTCTGAGAGAAGGCCTGTGTCTTAGCAGGAACACGATAAACTCATAATGATAATGATGCAAAATTTGCCCAAATCTACGCAGTTTATGAGATAGTACTTCATCATACTTCATCATCATCATCAGCCAGAAGACGTCCACTGCTAAACA
Organism: Agriopis marginaria; assembly: GCA_932305915.1. Classification (NCBI taxonomy): domain Eukaryota; kingdom Metazoa; phylum Arthropoda; class Insecta; order Lepidoptera; family Geometridae; genus Agriopis; species Agriopis marginaria. The sequence goes on from OW029919.1 coordinate 5,131,204, forward strand.
TAGACCTCCCCCTTTAACCTCCACACTGAACGACAGTCTATCTTCTGCATCCCCTGGATGCCCGCGACTCTCACAATGTCGTCGGTCCATCTAGAAGGAGGCCTACCGACGCTGCGACTTCCGGTTCGTAGTCTTCACTCAAGAACCTTTCTTTCCCATCAGTTATAGATTCTTCGAGCGATGTGACCTGCTCATTGCCACTTAAACTTAAATTTTAATAGCTATGTCGGTGACTCTGGTAATTTGGCGAATATCTGCGTTTCGGATTCAATCGCGCAAAGAAACTCCGAGCAAAGCTCTCTCCATTGCTCGTTGTGTGACTCTGAGACATAGTACTTGGTGAGTTCTATTTGGAAGCCATGTATATGTTACTATTCATTGCAGATGCTCATTTCTACAGTACGTTCATAAATCAGTCACATAAAACAAACCGTAAGTTTAGTAGAGTCCTAAGACTGTGTCAATCTCAATCTCGAAAATAGCTAACTCGTGACAAACAATCGCAGTACCAGTGGACTAGGGCGAGCAAATTAAACCATCCTACGTGCTTTTACAATCTTACGCCATCACCCATTTTGTATATCTGTGCTACAGTACTTTATCTACAGGATTACGTGAAAAAGGTTTACTTAACCGAAAGGGGGCTGTCCATTACCTAGATTTTCTAGTTAATCTTGATGAAACTGTGGAGAGTGAAATTGGGCACAAGCCCAATTTTGCCCTCCCAGAGTTTCAGCCTGCTTAAAAAAACTGATTCCGGCTCATATTTTATTCCCGTTTTGGCTCTAAAATCATTTTTATTAATTTTCGAATTAAAAACTCTCGTAACGTCCCTTTTCCTGCTCCTGATTCGTCCCTAGTTTTTCAAGTCAAAACTATTAACAACTCACCTATTTGTATTTCACAATAAAATTTCTGTGGTTGGTACTCTATAGGCGTTTGATAACAACACATCGTGGTTGAATGTGGTAAACATAACTAGAGAGTGGGAACCCGCTCTTACTACTGGCCTATATTTAAATTATTTATAATTATTATGATACCTTAGTGACATGAAAAATTATTATTTATGGCAAAGGGAGAGTAACTGGCGGTGTGGCGAAACAAAAGAGTTGTGATAACGACCAATCGCATCGGGCGTTGTTGTCTAGGTACCCGGGTTTGAACATTATTCACTGCAGTCCACTACACCACCACCCATTTGAACCGTCTTAACTAATCAAGTGTATCCAATTCTGTTCATCAGCTCAATTGCTCTTAATACGGGATTGCTCAGCACCGAAATGCGATGCGAAATTTTAATTGCTATCGTTGGATCGGTAGTTGGGGCATCGGTTACGATTGTTAATTTTACGAACGGATTCATGTCACGTTTGCTTAAAAAGCTATCTCTTTTGCACATTCGTAACTAAGTATAAGTAAGGTATATGGTTGCCTGGAAGAAATCGCTTTTAGCGATAAGGCCAACACTTGTGACACTAGCTCGTAAGTGTTTTTTATCTGTTTGTAACTTTTAATTCTGGTGTACACAATAAAGAGTTTCTATCTATCTATAAAACAATAGAGACTGTCAGTTATATAAAACTAATTTAATATTATGCTTATATTAGAATAACATTTCATAATTATGGTTTAAAACAATTTTCATCTTGATATTTCATAGGGTGAAAAAGGGTTACTTATTTTAGCGAAAGAGATAAACTTATACTATAAAATAATAATTAGAATATTTATTTATACCAGTTGCAATGTTATTTTAAAATATAATGCCGTATTTTTTTATTCTTACTTAGTTTTTTTTTTAACTTCAAGAAAGAAATTAATATACTCACCATTTCGATGTAACAAAAATTGAACAGCAAGAACCACTGAAGGAAAAGCAGTCACCTACGACACACGTTTATTCTTAGTGTAGGTGCTGCACGACTTTGTCAAGTTCCATAAGTCACTTCATTATGTTATAATTAGTTTATACTCTTTATTGTGATGTACTTGTAATTTTGGAAATAAAAAAATCATAAATCATTATGTTATAAATGTGCTGAAGAGAAATAGGCATGCACAACTTTTTTGGAGACCCTCTTGGCACTCCTCTTTTCTCAGCGTCCACTTACCTATCTAATGCACGATTTATTGGTACTTCGATCTAATTATTGCGTTCGAACCTCGCGGCCGGAAGGTTATAGTTTGAAATGGTGGGCCGGTCATATATGGTGCAGAACCTACAACCGTTTTAGTGGACATGTTCTAGAATGGTGACTACGGATCGGCAAACGTAGCGTAGCGTAGGACACCCTGAAACTCGATGGAGTGACGAAATACGTAAGGCAGCTAGCAGTGGCTGGAAGTGAAAAGCCGAAGATCAAGCTGTGTGCGTGCATTTGGAGAGGCTTATGGCTATGTCCAGCAGTGGACTAAAGTAGACTTGATTCAGATCGTTTATGACAGTTTTTCCATCGATTATGTGCAATTTGTTATTACTTTACCGAATGAAAGATCTCAAATTTAATATTGAAAACGTATTTTTTTCTACATAAAATTATAACCTACAGTATTTATTTAATACTAGCGGCCCGCCCCGGCTTCGCACGGGTATAGATATATAGCCTATGTCGCCCGGGTATAGTGTAGCTTCCCAACAGTGAAAGAATTTTTAAAATAGGTTTAGTAGTTTCGGAGCCTATTCAATGCAAACAAACAAACAATCAAATATTTCCTCTTTATAATATTAGTATAGAAGTATAGATTAACACTTGGTCAAGTTTACTCTGTAGTGGATATAGTGGAATTTATTTTATATGGTTACAGTCTGTATTACCTTTAATGCACCGACCACCCTTGAGACGCCAATTCGATTCCAACTTTACGCTGACCGGCTTCATTAAACCTTCCATGTCCAGTTTTGGTAACTTCAACGAGAAATGTGAGTTTTTGCTGCGACTAAAAAAAATAACATACGGACCATTAATATAAAAATGGAGTTATGAATTACATGATGCGCATTTGTGATGACATGTTGCTCAGACGCAGCTCGCATCGAACTGTTTTTGTGGTAATTTAAACAGTTTAAACAGTTAGGTACTCCTGTAGAGATGTAGGACCTCTTTCGAATGCCAAATCTAGTTGTTTTTAGGGTTCCGTACCTCAAAAGGAAAAAACGGAACCCTTATAGGATCACTTCGTTGTCCATCTGTCTGTCCGTCTGTCTCTCTGTCCGTCTGTCAAGACCCTTTTTCTCAAGAACGCTTAAAGGTATCAAGTTGAAATTTATACTAATTAAGTGGTTATACGGTTTCTTTCGGCTGTAAAAAAATAAAAGATATGAACGTTTATGTCGCATATTTTGCGATTTCACAGGGGAATCAAAACCTATAGGGTACTTCCCGTTGACCTTGAATCATGAAATTTGGCAAAAGGCAAGTTCTTATAGCACATATATAGGAATAAATCCAAAAGTCACAAATTTAAAGTTATATCATTTAAAAATAAATATTTTGCTATTACAAACTTACATTTTGTAGTTGGAATGTATCGAAGAACCTTATTGTCAACTACAAAGTTAAGTTTGTCTTTCAATATTTCAACTTCAGTTAGTTTTTTTTTTGGACTCGCGGTTTTTTGGGCAAGTGCTTTTTTTAAATAAATTAAATACAACACTGTTTTAAACTATCGCGGTTGGTCACTAAAGTTATAATTATGATCATTTACGGGATATTTACCGTGGTACAGTTAGGGTTGCCAGACACCCGGGAAATCCGGGATAGTCCCGGAATGAGGTGTCTTGTCCAGTGTCCAGTAATTTCACTTTATTGTCCCGGAATTCGCGAATTTCTTTAAAACAAACACTTGTAATGATTTTGTAAACCTTATCTGGGCACGTTAAGGTTCACGTTCGCTTGATTTTCCGAACGGCGCTGTTTTAACGTTACTTTGAGACTGCGTAAGGAGTTGACCGTATGGTGAGACCTTACGCCCAACTCCTTGGTCTAAGAAGACCTGTATGGTAACTGTACTAAACTAACTACTAACGCCGTTCCTAACCCTAGAAATGTCCAGGAATTGATAAGCCAGGATCTGGCAACCCTAGGTACGGTTGTGGAATGAGCTCCTGATATTTCTAAATCTGTTACGTCCAAGATGTGTCATCGGATGATAATATGCTTTTATCAACATCTTTAATTGATTAGTCACCGTATTCAGAATAAAATCACATATCACCGATCCATATATCTTCATTAATGTCAAAATGCTTCGACACTTTTATTTCTGTTTATCAAAATGGCCAGTCATTAATTTAATTAAAGCATTCTTGTCGAGACACCCATAGATACCGACTCAAACATTTTTCAGCTCGTTGGAATACTTTATTCTCCCAGTTTGTTTGGACTGATTGGATTGTGAATGGAATTTTAATTAAGAATCAATTCAAAATCATGGCTGCTTAAATCATCTTATTGTATTTGAACGGTTTTGGTCATAATTGGGTTTGTCTAGTAAAATATTAGGTAAGTACGGGCAAAGAGAAATATACTATACAGGTACGGGCAAGTTACTAACTTAACATATTAGCTATTACCAAATACTTTGTCTCCAAATACATCATCATCATGATGATCATCAGCCAGAAGACGTCCACCGCAGAACATAGGCCTCCCCCTTTAACCTCCACACTGAACGACAGCCTGCCTTTTGCATCCACTGGATGCCAGCGACTCTCACTATGTCGTCGGTCCATCTAGTGGGAGGCCTACCTACGCTGCGTCTTCCGGTTCGTGGTCTCCACTCAAGAACCTTTCTTCCCCATCGGTTAATGGGTTCTTCGAGCGATGTGGCCTGCCCATTGCCACTTCAACTTGCAAATTTTAACAGCTATGTCCGTGACTGGTTCTTTGGCGAATATCCACGTTTCGGATTCTATCACGCAAAGAAACTTCGAGCATAGCTCTCTCCATTGCCCGCTGTGTGACTCTGAGTTTTTCCAAAAGGCCAACAGTTAAGGACCACGTCTCAGTACCATATGTCATCACTGGCAACACACACTGGTCAAAAACCCTTGTCGTTAGGCACTGTGGTATCTTGGACGAGAAGATGAAGATGAAGAAGAAAGAGTAGGGATACATTTATTCCATTAAATTATCAACAAAAAAATTGTGTTACCTTGGGAAAAAAGCATGCAAAAAGTACCTATGCTTTATTTTAGAAAGATACGCGAGATATACATCAGGAATTTGCCTAACCGTCTCTCCAAGAACGCAGATGATCTAATTTGAATTCTGTTAGGAGCTTTTAGACTTAGCTGGTCCAGTTTTATCTATATAAGGCATGATATTAACGCGTTAGGTCACTAGTCTGCTAAAGAAACCTGTATCGGGACCGGTCGCGGCCATGATACAAATAATCCAAGAAGAAATCGAGTGAACCAACTAGTGACAGAAATAGTATGTGGTCTACGAGCAAACATACATTTGAATTATAACTTCTACTTTCAGTAATAATTGAAATATAATGTTAATTTTCTTCTTCTTCTCTTTTCTTATACATAAAAAGGTGATGTGTATATGTGCCTTAGGGACTCCGAAACGGCTGGGCCGATTTTGACGGGAATTTCACTAGGCCAGTATTTATTATTTGTTATTTTATACTTTACAATGTGTACTATAATTATGCCAAGTTTGACGCTTGCACAATACCGTTTTAAAAAAACTTTAAAAAAAAACGTTTCTTGCTTATTCGTTTTAAGTTTTTGACTTCGTTATTATTTACTAGCTGCGCCCCGCGGTTTCACCCGCGTAGTGATGCAAAATGGTGATGATGATGATGATGATGAAATTAGCACTAAATGTCAATGTAAAAGTATGTCACTCTCAGGCTCTTCATTATAATGAACAAAATCAGGTTGATCCGTTGTTCCGTTGCAGCGTGAAAGAGGAACAAACATCCATACATACAAACTTTCGCGTTTATAATATTAGTAGAATTAGTTAATTCGCCGTAACATTACATATTCTTTGAAAATTTCAACTGGCTATCTATTACGGTTTGAAAGATAAACCTAGCCGTTAAAAGTAAGAATGGACAGACAGATGGTGGACGATTAATAATAGTGTCCCGCTCTTTGAGTACGGAACCTTAAAAACTACAAATGTCATATGAACTACATGCTATATTAAGCGACAAGTAAATAAGTTTTTTTTTTCTGTCTAGTCAGGTCATCACATCATACACATCATCAGCCAGTAAACGTCCACTGCTGAACAAAGGCCTCCCTCTTAGACAGGGGAGATAAATCAGCTCATTATCATTTATCAAAATACTGCATTTTTCAATAAAAAAAATTCGCTAACATGGTATTATTGTGTTAATTATTACAAAAAACTCACTCTGACGTTAACTGAACTCTTAGGTTGAAAATTGATCTTACGTAAAGTAATTGGCTGCCAATTTTAATATCCTTTGATAATATCTTGCACGTGCGAACAATATTTCATTGTGCGCTATGACTACGTTATTTCCGCTAAAAAGAGCTGAATGCGAAAAAGTTATGATAGAATTTACAGACTAAAATATTTTTTTTAACTTCCAGATGGCTACAGCCGATGTCGTTTGTTTAGGCCGAAGAACAGTCCGTAGTCATCTGTAAATGCTTTTTTCTTCTAAGTTTAACCAAAGATAATGATAATGATAAGATAATGATTTAATGAATTGTGAAAGTGGCTCTTAAATATTTATACGTATTTTACTTGAATATTAACGCAAAGTAAATCAAATCAAATTATTTCTGTTTTTTTTAATACTATACTATTCATCATCTTCATCATCATCATATTTCAGCCATAGGACGTCCACTGCTGGACATAGGCCTCCCCCATCGATCTCCAAAAGGGCCGGTTGGAAGCGGCCTGCATCCAGCGTTTCCTTGCGATCTCTTTTAGGTCGTCTGTCCATCTTGTGGGTGGACATCTTACGCTGCGCTTACCGGTCCGTGGTCTCCATTCGAGAACCTTTCTGCCCAATCGGCCATCTACTCTATATATGCGTGATATGTTCCCTGCCCACTGCCACTTCAACTTTCTAATCCGGTGGGCTGTAGCGCCTGTAGCACTACGGAACCCTAAAAACCGACTTCAATATTATAGTAATTGCTCGAAAAAAATATTGGTTGCCAAATCGAGAATTGGATGGCACTCGATTGTAATAATTACAAATTTTCATTTACTTATTGACAAAATACAGTGGGGCAATTCTGTTGTATTGATAATTTTTAGACTTCTGCGAGACTAATCCAATGACAATAAACAAACACTACATAACAGGACTGGTTATCACTAATGTTTTAAAACAGACAGAGATACAGTGTGCTTTTTATAGAAACGGGTTAACATCTGGTGCGGCTTAATGCTGTGTCGGTGCAAGATGGAGACTTCAAGTACTCTCCCACGGCTGTTATGGACCATCTTGATTCTAAGTGCACTTGTTTTTGATTATTTAAAGGAAGTGTTTTCTAATTCATTCAAAAATCGCATGAGCGGTCATTATTAATTATGAACCGCCTTTTTGTTACAATGTATCTACATAGAAATTATGACATGGTCCTTAACTGTGGGCCTTGAGGAAACATTTAGAGTTACACAGCGGGTAATAGAGCTATGTTCGGAGATTCTTTGCGCGATAGAATCCAGAACGTGGATATTCGCCGAACCAGACTCACCGACATAGCTATTAAAATTTGCAAGTTGAAGTGGCAATAGATAGGCCACCTCGAAGAACCAATAAGAACCGATAACCGATGGGAAGAAAAGTTCTAGAGAATGGAGACCACGAACTGGAAGACGCAGCGTCAGTAGACCAACAAGATGGATCGACGACACCGTGAAAGTCGCAGGCATCTAGTGGATAAAGATGGCAGGCTATCGTCCAATGTGGAGTTCTAAGGAGGAGGCCTAGGTATGTTCAGCTATGTACGTCTTCTGGCTGATGATGATAACAAGGTAAGGCAGTACAATAACTCTGTTGCGTGAAATTTGACATATTATAATATTGGATATTTACAACGGGCTATCTTATCTAGTCAATGAAATTTTATTAATATATTTTTGCCTCTAAAACATACTAATCCGGAAATGTATACCATCACAATCTTTGATTATAATGCTTAGCCTATTCAATCTACTTACAATATGAAACTTCAAAGAAATACAGTGCCACAATAAGGTCGCTCTCACACCCCAGCGAACGACACATCGTCTGTCCCACCATTATTAGGCAAATTAAACGTTATCAAGTCCCTTGTTTATCCAAACTAAAAGCTTTTGTTTGTGTCCCTTTATAGTTCGCGTCAGGGATAAGCCTGCGGCCCTATACAGGGTAGGATAACCAGGTTTTCTTTTTAACTATGGACTTTAAAGTTAGCTGTGGAAAGTTCACTTTCGTTAATTGCACTTTAGGTAGGAAAAGTACGAATATTCAATACGTACATATCGGATTCCATACAAATTTTGAGTTTCAAATTTCCAAATGTGTATACCTACTTCGATACGTAGGTATATTTTATGTATTTAGTATGCGTACTTCACCCACTAGTATACTGGCTCGAAATAGCCCAAGCTGAAGAAAATGTACGACGAAAATCTGCCATAATATTACCGTAACAAAGGGGGAAAAAGAAACGGCAGGGGTGAAGAGAAACGTTTCTCTATTCATCCCGTCTTTTCTATTTCGGCCATTTTATGGTACGTAAATTATTTAGTTAGTGAAAACAGAAAGAGCGCACATATTAGAACAACAATCGTTAAATGATATTTGGTGGGCTTCGAGGAGCACAAAAATTCTGATTCTGGCTAGCCATTCAGCTTGTAAAATTAATTATTGTTAAAATTTCTTACTGAACTAGACGAGAGCCCGGTGAAGATTCCCATTAGCAAATCATAATTTAAAAAACGATAATACAACTAACTTTTACTTATAAACCAACCACCAACGTTGGTCCGTTGGTCTTAGCACCAACTTCCACGTTTAATTTTTTTAAATTGACGACTACCATACAAACTTTCCCCTATTTTAACCCATTTAAGGTGTGAACTTTTAAAAATCCTCCCTTAGTTTTCGTTATGGAACTATTGTGCAAACTTTCATGGTTCTAGACTCTGCGGCTTAGGCTGTATGGTGTCTATTTTTAAATAATAGGCTTGCGTTTGACCGCCAACTCGCCTGATGTTAAGCGAGAAGACCTTGCCTAGAAAAAACCGATTCACTCGTGATTTGAAGACACCCAGATTGTAACTATCGGGGAACACCCATTCAGGTAGCGTATTCCATAGACTACAAGTTCGCATAATAAAACTGGAATCTAAGCGCTTCATACGGGTTATCGGAATACCTATACCCATTTGACACATACACATACCAAAATGCTGGCGTGTTTCTGGCTCAAAGCATTGCCATTCAACGTGGTAATGCCGCCAGCATGCTGGGTATGCTGACAATTACTGGTAGTGGGCTTGAGCATTTGGATTGTCTTTAGACCTTCAACGGTCTATGGGCAGTCTAACTTTATTTGTCATTTGACACTGATTGTATCCTTTAGTTATAAGTTTTTGTAAAGGTGTCGAACAACATTTATTTTCTTTCTTTCTTTCGGAATATCGGACCATAAAGCGATGACGACTTTTCGAGCCGACTCTGGCAGTGCGAAAGAAAAATATAATTAAAATTAGATCATGCAAATCCGATTCACACTCTCCGAAATGTAGTGTATGTGTGTTGTCTGTCAGTGAATTTAAGATATTATTTAAAGAATTAAAAAGTCCTATTATTTAAGCTTTAGTTAATGGACACTGGGTGAACAACTCGGTAACTCACACGTGGGCAGGCAGGCTTCGTTTGTGTTTCTAAGCCCCGCATTGCATTGTCGTCCACGTACGCACACCTCCATGCACGATATCTCGGGATATGATCATTGACCAGCCACACAGACACCGGCTCCCCTCGTTTTGCATATTTAGATCACTTGAAAGGTTAAACCAATTTATGATTCAAGATGATTTTTTCTGTTGACACCTAAAGTGGCAAGATTGATAATTTCTAATATTATCATGAGTTATACACGGTTACGCATATTCATATTCATTTATTTGATAAAGCCAATTTACAAGTCAATAATAAATCACCTATAGTAACAAATTACAATAAAAATAAAATGTTTTCAATAAAATTAAAAATAAAATAATGTCAATAAAATTAAAATCAAATAATGTCAATAAAATTGAAATAAAATATGTCAATCAAATTAAAATAAAACTCATCTACATTTTACTCATCATTATAAACAACTTATTATGGAACCAAACATGAAATCGTGAAAAAACACCAGATTATTTTTTCCCGCTATTTCAGGGTTGGTCTCATAGTAAAAGTTGTTTTTAGATTACAATGACCTTCTTAACGGCTTAGTACAGTCTATTTGCGTCATCATCATCATCAGCCAGAAGACGTCCACTGCTGAACATAGGCCTCCCTCTTTAACCTCCACACCGAACGACAGCCTGCCTTTTGCATCCACTGAATGCCCGCGACTCTCACAATGTTGTCGGTCCATATAGTGGATAATTATATGTGTGGATGTCTATATGCGTAACCCTGTATAATACAAATTGTATCACCAACATAACTTGAGTACGTCAACTTTTCTTTCTTACCTGCATCTAATTAGAGTCAGAGTTTCCCATAATCCAGATTCAAGTTATGCTATACGATAGTTAAGTAACCGTTTCACATTCTCATGCAAGAAGCTACGTTCGGTCATTACGAATAATTTGTTTACAGATTTAACGGCCCACTAAGCTTCCATTTACCGATTCACCACGCGATGGTTGGAACAATGGTGGGACATGGTGCACCATCGCGGGTTCCGCAGACAAAGCATGCGCGAACATTCGTAACAAATTGCTGGAACCAACAAGGTTCCTGTCATTGTCTACTTAACTACTCAGTCTGACTCACCAGAGCGTATTAGAGTCACGGTACGAAACATCGCGAGTTCCCACGATTCATCACAGCTTCTGGGGCGTAAGTTCGCGATCCAAAACTTTATTAAGCTTAAAGTTTGCATCAGCAAGAACGGAACGGCTCTGTTAGTCTTTATTGTTTTGTTTAACAATAACATTGCAATCAAACAATGTTCCTGCAACTACCAAAGCGATGCCCTCTCAACTGTAACAGCGATTCTATTACTTTTAACAAACAATAGCTCAAAAAACATTGCACAGTCGTTCAAAACCTCGTTGTTTCGGACGCACGCCACGCGCCGCCTGGCCCGATCTGAAATGTCCATCGTTTGCCGACGCGAGAAACTGCGTCGACGTGTTTATTTTCGTTTTATGTCCAACATCGCGCCTCCTTTCAACCGAAAAAGGGCAAAACGAGGAAAAAAGAGCAGAATCCCGTAAGCTCGGCGACAAATTTAGCTTTTTCATTGTATCATTATATTTAAATGCAACAGAGTGTCGGCACAATTCACCTGAAAAAAGCAAAATCACCTGTCGTCACCTTATCAAGTGAAATGGAAGCGTGGAACCAACAAAAGAGGGTGACTTTTTGTACGGCAGGGTCGAAGCCCATTTTAGTTCCGTTTAAATAGAGATATAATTTAGGGCTGGTGGACGACGAATTTTGTTCTTTACAAGCATTGTGGCAAGATCTATTTTTCTGTGCTAAATTGGGTCTTAGTAAAGGACAATAACATGAATAGTTGGATTAAAGTAAGTGGAGACATGATGTTGGGGGCTACCATTCCGTCGTTGTGTTGATTGTGCTTAGTCTCGACTTCTCAAGATCACCAGGTGTATTTGTGAGTCACGTCTTAGTATAGTGGTCGCACCTGCAAAGATTCTCCTTGATCGGATCGAGATTGTATTGGGAGCTGGGGATCGGGTTAATACGTTTCTTTAGAGGACAAGTTCTCGATGCAATTCTCGTAATTTGTGCTACGTCTGCTGCAAAGGAACTTTAATCTTGTTACTCCGTTTGCAGCGCCTTTGGAGCAAATGCAGCGACTGTTTGATGGATCTAATACGTACTTTTCAATACATTTTTGGATGCCACATTTACTTGCAAGGGAAATGTGATCGTTCAACAGGACTTTAGAATGATAAGTGTATACTAATCTATATCTATACTAATATTATAAAGAGGAAAGATTTGTTTGTTTGTTTGTTTGTATTGAATAGGCTCCGAAACTACTGAACCGATTTGAAAAATTCTTTCACTGACGGGAAGCTACACTATCCCCGGGTGACATAGGCTATAATTTATACCCCTGCGAAGCTGGGGCGGACCGCTAGTATATTACATATATACTAATGTATGTCTATGTCTTATATACCACGTATTCCATTGTTACAGCATATCCCGTCCTTTACCTCTTCTGTATGTCCTCTCCATACTAAGTTTGCCTGGAAGAGATTGCTCATAGGGAAAAGACCGCCAATTATTTCACTACTTTCATCAAAAGTGTTTTAGCTTCCCCCGTCGATCCTGTTACGTAAATTCTTTCCATCCAATGGTTGCCTGGAAGAGATTGCTTTTATCGATAAGGCCGCCACTTGTGGCACTAGCTCGTAAGTGTTTTAATTCTATCTGTTTGTATTTTTTATTTCTGGTCTACAAAATAAATAGTTTCTATCTATCTACTTTTAGGCTGTTTTTGTCTTATGTACCTATGTAATTTCTGGTGTGAACAATAAAGAGTTTTCTATGTACCTCATCATCATCATAATCAGCCTTTTAACAGTCCACTGCTGGACTTTTAGCCTACCCCCGAAAGGGTGATTGGGCCATATCCACCACGCTGGCCCAGTGCGGATTGGTGGATTCTATGTATCTATGTTGTATGTATCTAATGAGGCTAAAAGGCTGGTTTTTATAACTACATCTCTGCAAGATAACTTATTTGTATTTCCTCATAAAAACACAGTGGCATGTACCTATCTTACTATTGTTTTTTTCTAAATATCTATACTTTTATTACCGTTCATAATTTTGGTCATTACCAAAACAGGTCCACTGAATTACCGTCTACATTTTATGTTACGCATTATGATCACGGGACATCGTCTAATTCTACCATGGTTCTAATTCTCGATCACGAATTCAATTAGGAAGGATTGTGACTGAGTAAGCTAATTCCATTTCAATTTCATTCTATGCAATAACTGCAACTTAATATTTAATACTATGCACTGATTATTATTTAATTTCCAAATTTCAATATTATAATAACTATTAAATACATTAATTAATTAACTAGAAAATTATTTATTCATTAATTAGAAAATCACCCTAATGCATGCAGATGTGTTTATTTATAGGGTGAGGAAATAAAAGGCTATTTTATTTTATTTAAGCTAATTCCATAGTGATGCATGTACTGATTTTATTTTTCTAATATCAGTGATATCAGGCAAAAAATCGCCACAACACTGTATATTTTCGATATTAATACAGCTAGTTTTTTCGATATGCACTTGTTCCTGATATAGTGTTTTTTTTTCATAAATATCTTCGTTATAACATTATTCGCAAGTTGACGTGGTAATGGGCAGGCCACATCGCTTGAATAACCGATAGCCGATGGAGAAGAAAGGTTCTTGAGTGGAGACCACAAGCCGGAAGGCGCAGCATAGGTAGGCCTTCCACTAGATGGACCGACGACATTGTGAGAGTCGCGGGCATCCAGTGGATGCAGATGGCAGGCTGTCATTCAGTGTGGTTAAAGGGGGAGAGCTATGTTCAGCAGTGGACGTCTTCTGGCTGATGATGATGAAATATCTTCGTGAACAGTCTACCAACCCAACCTTAAATCATATTCAAACAAGGGATATATAATAAAATAGCGCAAAGTCATGTTGACTCTCTACATCTCCTCTCTAACATTAATTTAAACGTCCCAAGAATATCTGCAAGACATCCTAAATGTTTAAATATCCCCTTTAGTGCAACTAATTACAGGCAAAACTCTTTCTTCTTAAGAGCATCTAACTCTGTAAACACACTGGAAGACTTTCCCGACTTTGACTTGTTCAATACATCCTTGAATTCAATTAGAAAACATATTAGTAAAAGCTGGTTTGGTGTGTCTCCCGGACTATCTTGTGTTTCATAGCATAAAAAAGTATAATATACCTATTTTGTTTTTATTCTATCATAATATTAATATCTTTCTTTTCATCTCCATGCGCAAAAATTGTTTCAATATGCGAAAACTGCTAAATGGTGTTTAATTATTCAATGTATTAGTAATTTAGTTATTTATCACTGTATGTTTTCCAAATAAAATAAAATAAAATATTATGGTAAAGTAGCATGGCGGGTGCGAACGCATCCAGTCTAAATGAGTCTGGATGCCTTGTCGAGTTCACCCAGCAGACGATCTTGCCGCCCCTTTTGCATGTGGACTATTGGTTAGTTCATTCGTGTCGCTGCAAGTTTTTTTGTGTGTGTAAAAAATGAGTAAGTGAACCGTTCTTACCGTTCTTAAGTAAAGCGAGGTATAGAGAAAAAAAAAGGAAAATTGATACATTAGAACACGAACGATAATGAACTATTGCATATCTCCCTTGTTTGAATGATCTGAGAACCAGGATTGTAGTTTGTTGGGTTCCCGGTATATTACTTTACTCTATGGTTAGTTGGCTGTTCATGAAGATATTTATTTATTTATAGAGTTAGCTTGTTTTTTTTGTTAATAAATACACTTGCCAGTTAAAAATCATCAGTGTTGGATCTAATACAAAATTCACAAAAAAAAAAATACCCTGAGCTTAATTATTTCAAATCAAAAAAAATAAAGTTGAAATGCCGACAAACTTATTCAAATTCTATATAATTACATTAATGTTCAATTTAGTATGCAACAAAATATTGATTGCACTCAGGGAACCTTATTAGTTTTTATGGTTTTAGTCTGCATTTCGTTCGAAAATTTTTGAGCTGATACGCATACTTTTAAATATCTTTGAATAGAATTATATAGAATACAGTAAGACTATAATGCGAATTAATATATTTTATACGTACCTACTTATTATAACCTGTATTGTGCAAAATAAAAAATCATCCAGCAAGAATCTAAGCTTAATACGTAAGAAGTTATCTGCAATTGGCTTTTGAAATTATCGACACCGCTAATAATACCTCACATCGGGCGTAACCAGGCTAGGGGGAGATAGACGTCGACGTCGCTTGGGAAGGAATTTATGCACCTATTTCTTAATACTCGTAATTAATACACTTTATGTCAAATTTAATCAGCGTTTACTTTCTAAAGTTTGCTAGTAATTCAGCCTCTAAAAAATTATACACCACACAAAGACTAAATATCAAGAAAGGGTGATCTCAACCTGGCGTTTCAATATGTTTAGAACGTATTAAATTTACGAAGTTGATCGACATTTCAAGTAGATCGTATTGTAGCCTAGCTATACGTGCTTATAATTATATATAATATAAATAAATACATATTCGGTTCTTAGTGTGTTAATAATTATTTCGTTCCCACTCCAACTCCATGGCGGCTGAATTGATTTGCAGGAAATGAGGTATTATTACCCTGGACTATAAATGGCTACTTACTAAAAAAAAACGTTTCTGTGTAGAATACTGGGTAAAACTATGGCGTGCTGCTAGTAGTCTCACAATGTTAGATTACCATTTCGTTTAAAACAACCAAATAAAAATAATATACTTAGGTTAGTAATCATATAACTTTAGTGAACAACCGTGATAGTTTGAAACAGTGTTTTACCATTTCGTTTCATAATAAGACCCCTTAAGACATGTCCTTAATACATCCACGCCTTACTTACTCTACATTTGCGAGAGTGGCACTTCTAGCGCAAAAAGTTAATACTCAATAATTATTCTTAATCACACGTTAGATCGCAACCGACATCCGCAAAGAAACAGAATCAATAATAGATACTATGTAGGAGAATGGCTCATGTGGGGTTAGTTTTTTAACATCCATTAGCTTTGTAACTAACTTACGAACTATGTAAACAACTCGTGGAAATCGATTTTAACTTATTTCTAATAGTCGTATCGATTTTAAACTTAGTAAGTATAAACGGCCCTGTGCCATAGAATAAGTCATAATTAGTATGTAATAACAGAATAGGTACTTAGCAGTTACCAGCTCTATCCGTTCGTCCTACCTTTTAACGGCTGTATTTTTCGAAACGTGATAGATGGCCAGTTGAAATTTTCACAGATTATGTAATTTATTACCGTGGATTATAACTAAGAAATAATAATAAATACAAAAAGCAAAAACTAAAGGACCTTCCAAACGTTTTTTTAAACGTTGTTTTGTATTTGCTCTAATGTAAACGGTAATACGTACAAGCGTCAAACATTTTTATTTTGTCGGTACGGAACCCTCAGTGCTTGAGCCCGACTAACATTTGGCAGGTTTATTTTGTGTAAAGTAAGTATGTACTCAATTCTATTTCTTGCGCTTGCTATTATCACCAATGTAACCTGTATGACGCGATTCTAAAGATGTTCGATCACAAGTTTTATTTATCGAAGTTCTATATACAATCGAAATATCCGTTACTATTATTCATTACCCTCCACCTTGCATGACAAGGTTGAAATCCTCTTCAAAGGGTAACATGCATCGTTGACGCTATTTATAAACGTTTCGCTTTTTTTTCACTCCTGCACTTCGGTCGATGCGCACGCGCACCTGCCGCTATCCATGCCGGTGATTGGCTTAAAGAAGATCCACGAGTCAATAACATCTGAATCATCCGGGCCACCCTTAAGCTTGTTTTCTTAGCCCTTATCTTGTTCTTGATTGAGTTGTGATTCGGAGTTAAACCTTTGTTTAGTTAAGGTTTGTTAAGTTTCTATTAACTTTTCTGTAGTATAAAATTGTGCATCCTGTATAAAAAATATTTGATGTTATTACTTTGTTGCACTACCTCTTGATTGTTGTTTTTTTAACTTGATTAAAATGCCAATTCAAAATATACCTATTTTAAAGTTAAAATCGCGGGTTGAACCTGGACTAGATTAGCACAGGACCGAGGTAGATGGCATAGCAAGAGAGAGGCCTATACCCAGCAGTGGGATAAGGAAGGCGATGATGGATAAGGATGGAGGTGATGATGATGATGAAAGTTTAAAAGTTACTACCTGTTTTATGTGAAAGTGTAAAAATGTCATAGAAGTAAACATGAACGTTTTTACTTGGGGATCGCCAAACAAAATTCAAAGATTTGTCTTCACCAGATCGACACTACTCGTGAGCAAAATGCTGGCCTCTACTTTGCTCAAAGGGTGAGCATTGTCATACAACGCTGTAATGGGCCAGCATTTTGGGAACAATTCCAGCTAGTAACGATAAAAATAGAGATAATAGATTAATAGTAAGGTTTTTTTTTACAATGGAGCAATGGAGAGAGCTATGCTCGGAGTTTCTTTACGCGATAAAATCCGAAACGTGGATATTCGCCAAAGAACCAGAGTCACCGACATAGCTGTTAAAATTTGCAGGTTGAAGTGGCAGTGGGCAGGCCACATCGCTCGAAGAACCGATAACCGATGGGGAAGAAAGGTTCTTGAGTGGAGACCACGAACCGGAAGACTCGGCGTGGGTAGGCCTCCCACTAGATGGACCGACGACATAGTGAGAGTCGCTGGCATTCAGTGGATGCAAAAGGCAGGCTGTCGTTCAGTGTGGAGGTTGAAGGGGGAGGCCTATGTTCAGCAGTGGACGTCTTCTGGCTGATGATGATGAGTAAGGTTTTTTTTTATGTTACGAAGCTAAAGATGGCATGTTATTGAAGTTACTGAAATAAATTGTTTTTATGTAACGCTGATTATGTTTAGTTTTTATTTAATTTCAAACTATTACATAATAATTATTGTACCAGCTTCAGACATGTAGCCTAGCCGCAAGCAAGACATAAAATCCTTACAGATTAAAACTAATGATCACGAACCACCTGCTACGATTCCTTTTATTTCTTTACCATTTGATTGCTTCCGTTCATTTCGTAAGTTGAACATTGCAAACAAAAAATCTAAACAGTATTTTATTCCGATGAATGCATTAGTCAAAAAGTATCTCTTGATCTCTCTGTCAAAATTATTTGTACAAATAACTTCTGCAGACGTAACTATGTAGATGAAAGTTCCATCAAATCTGTCCGTTTGTTTATTCTGTTAGAAAATTAATTATGTTTTACCGCTTTTCTTTGTGAACACTTAATTATTTTTACAGAGACGACAATGGAAATCGTTATGTTTAGCTATTCTTTTTTGCATAAATATAATAATGAGCAATAATCAAGAACTGAAATTTATTTTAGTCTAAAAATTGTGCAAAATCGATATAATTTTCTATACATTTGCATTTTTACGATAAGTGGTAGTATGCAATGCTAGTTAACCATGCCCCTTAACGAATTTTTTGTGAGCCATTTTCAATATTTGTATTCGCCCACTTAGTTCAGTAAGTCATATTCAGTATTTTTGGCATCTTTAACTTGAATTTTATTCTCTCATTTAAATTAACCTTGAAAACCTCAATAAAAAGTTTTTAAATAAGTAATAAAATCTTAGTAGAATTCCGTATTTTCAATATATAGATACTTACTAAGTTTAACCAATATCGGACGAGTACTCCGAAAAACAACTTGATTTATTTAAATGTAGACTTTAAAAACGATCGAACCGATTGAGTACAAATTAAGTCACGCAAGCCATGTCGGCATATAACACTAGCACAATATTACCACGGTAACGGTGAGCCGGCTACTTGACTCAGAGATTGACAACTGATAACATTTAGCTATTGGTTCGTCTGTGGACCGGTCATTTAACAAATGGACAGCTATAGGAAAACTAATTGATTGTTATGATCATTCACTTGACTTGGACAGCTACTACTTAACTAGGCATATTGTAGTTTCTTACTATTTTCGATTCTAGCGATTAGGAAAGGCTTTTTTGTAAGGGCATGTGCCTTAATAACAAAACAAAATACAAGCTTACTAACATTATAAAAGCAGTTGGGACAATCCAAAAAAAGCTCAACCCCATCACTACACAGTATGCTGGTGGCTTTACCATGCTAAATGGCAAAGTGTATCTTATTGAAATGCGGGAGGATTTTCTTGATGGTAATTATATTAGGTAGGTACATGAGCTTTTATCCGACGACTCAAAACAAAAAAGATGTTTCTCTATATACAACATAAATGTCACAACCGATTTTGCTAAATATGGTGTCGATAGATTCCTCTAAGGAACTATACGTTCTATAAGATACTATACGTTCAAGGATAATCACTATATTGGTGAAGTCTTCATAAATACAATATGGTGGAAATAGGTACCTTTCGCTCGACGTTTCGACCTTGTTAGTCTGTGGAATGAGCTGCTTGAATGGGTGTTCCCCGATGGTTACAATTTGGGTGTCTTCAAATCACGAGTGAATCGGTTTCTTCTAGGCAAGCGTGCTCCAACGTAGACCGCATCATCGCTTAACATCAGACGTGGTGGTGGTAAAAAGCACGCCTATTTATAATTTTATAAAAACAATGGCCGTGGTCATGAGCTGTCTGAACACTGCGTGTGAGTCCAGCGAGAAGAACGAGTGTGTTCAAATCGCGAAAGTTTAAAAAATTACTACAATAAGTACGGTGTCATGAAAAGTCAGTCGGGTTTTAATATATTTATTTAAGAAAGTATCTTGTCTATGCTAAGAGAGATTAAAGTAACATAACAGAGCAGAGTTCTGTTATCAAGATAATCTGACGACGGGCGTACAAACAAGTGAAACTATTCCAACTACGCTACTTCCACTCCTACAGGCATGTAGCCGATATGACCCCTTCAGAGAAATGCTGGATACAAACGTTCGAAACATTCGAATTCAATTACAAATGCTTCAGTTGATATCTACAAATCGACAGTATAGCGGCCTCTTCAAAAGTAGGCTACTGGTAATAAAAAACTTGAAACATGGAGTTTAAGAAGACATTCTTTGGCCACTTGCCGCCGTTCAAACTGTCACGTCCTGATACAATCGGAACTGTTGGCATTCTTTGACAGACCACAGAAGCTATTTATGTAGCCTAATTTCCATAAGGGAATAACAGTGGCTATTAATAAATATAGTATATGAATGTAGGTTAGGTAAATAATTATGTATCAAAATTGGTCATTTTAATCCATTTTATTTTTAATGAGACGTCCTAAGGATTGTAACAATATGGAAAGCAACGTGGATCTAAATATATAACACACTATTTAAATATATATAAAAGAGAAATTCACCTACGCATCAGGAAATCTCGAAAACTACTTGACCTACGATGCTGAAATTTAGCAGGTTTAGTATCTTATAGAATGGCGAAGGAAAACAAAACAAAACAAAGATAAAACTCGTTTTTTTTTAATTATTTTACATCCCCCACCATCCTATGAAATAACAACACGAAAATTGATTTAGTTTATTTGCAATGTTATTCAAAAGATAATTATTTTCTTAATTATTCATTCAACACTGTTTTAAGCTATCACGGTTGTTCACAAAAAAAAAACAAAAAACAACTACGCAAACTAATAACAAACAACAACAAACTAATAACTAATACTATACTACTGCTAATACTATACGCAGTGATACAGTGAGTGTGTTTTGTCGGGACATATGTTCGAGTTCGAGTTCCAGTGATAACCGTAGCAAAATACTAAGAAAGAGGGTAGATCGTTATGTCTGCACCTAACTTTTTAACTGTTCGACCAACCACCCGCATTCTTCAGTCTTCCCGTGAACATGGTGCATGTAACTGCGCCGAAATATCGGGAGCTCATTCCCCAACCTAACCACGGTAAATATCCCGTAAATGATTATATAACTTTATTATTCATTCAATTATCTTTTTTCGACATTTTTTTTAATATGTGATTGAAATATATCTGGCAGGCGAGGCCTCATGTATATGCTGGAAATATGCGTATGCCCAGCCAACCCTGCATTGAAAACATATATGTTATTCTTAAACTAAATTAAAAAAACTACTACACATCATTCTCAATCAAACAATCATAATATTCAAAAGTCCATCAAAAACAATCAGTATTCTCCCAAAACATTCAATCATAGTCAGCACCACTGATACTGACTTTGTGATCAAAAAGATCGATAAATCATTCGCAGTGATACCGTTCGTACAATTTCACATTGTTTTCTAATAAGAGCGCTTGTACACGTCAGAAGCATTCGCCGGTCTTCGATAGGTAGTTAAAACAACTCTACTCTGTAAAATTTATAAGTTCTTCGTAACTTTTAAATACCTACAGACTTTGATTTGATAAAATTAACGTGATTTGATAAAAGTATTTTTAAGTACTCGACAAGATAATTTAAATTGAAGTAATATTTGTGTGTGCGTGTGCGTGTGCGTGTGCGTGTGCGTGTGTGTGTGTTCGTGTGTGTGTTTGTGTTACTATAATATAATTAAGTTATTGATACCAACATAATTAAGACACACTCACAAACTTTCGCATTTATAATTTTAGTCTGGCTAGCTGTCACCCGCGACTTTTGCATAGACCTTCTTGTAAACTTTCAACCCCCTTTTGACTCCCTTAATTTATCCCTGTCATAAAATCCTATCTTGGCGGGTGTATACATACAAAAATAATATAACTAAATGATTATATAACCTGCCAAATTTTAGCTTTGTTATTAATGGCAGTGGCTGTAAGCGAAAATCAGAAGAGCTGAGTGGAATGCCTTGGGAGAGGCCTTGGTTCAGCATTGGCGTAAGATAGACTCATCATCATCAGCCTTTAACTGTCCACTGCTGAACATATAGGCCTCTCCTAAAGCATTTTAACGGGCAAGTGCCCTTATTAACTAAACAAAATACAAGCTAATACTAACACTAAAAATACAGTTAGACTGCCGATGGACCGTTAAAGGTCTAAAGACAAACCAAATACTCAAGCCCAGTACCAGTTGGCAGCGTACCCAGCATGCTGGCAGTATTACCACGCTGAATGGCAATGCTTATGCGTTGAGCCAGAAAAACGCCAGCATTTTGGTCACGCGCCGTATTAATAATGCATGCCACTGAGCTTGGTTGGGAGTTCTTTGCATCCAGGCTAAGATTAGCTGATTACGGTGATTATGATGAAGTCAATAGTTATCGATATTTCTTGATTGATGTGTGATTGTTATTTCTCTTTTATGTACCAGTTTTTTTCGTGACTTTCATATCAACTTTGAACCCTCTTTTCCTCCCTTTTGCTCTTTCGCAAAATTCATTGTTAGACCTATACACCCCATATGGAATCTACCTGACAAATTTTAGCTTTGTAGGTCATATTATATAGGTTTATATCATTACCGATTACTTATATTCCAGCAAAAACATAAGCCGGTGGTGGAAGAACTGAATAGAGGGAAATAGGAGAGACTTTGCCACAAAATAATTGTTTTGTGACATTACTTAGAAGTGAGACAATTAATTAATTCACGTAGGTACGCTAGTCTAACTTTCTTAACGTGTACATGGTTGCTAAGAAACTATTGTCTTTCTACACACCCGCGCCGTACGCACTGTATCTCATTGTCTCAGTGCTATTGACGCTATTGTTTCTCTGAAATATCTAACTATATCATTAGTATAGATGTGGAACACAGAAAGTATGGAAGTTACGCTGAGAGCTGCCGCTGTTTAGTAGGCCTAAACAAAAAAAAACGCAGGTGCGTTTAGTAAATATAAGATTCGGATTCCATAAGAAACACGTGGTTATTGAACTGATTAAGGCCCGGTCACACTAAACCCAGTTGCAGTCCACGTGCATTGCGGGTACAATACATATGTGGACTAGTAATGTATTAGCTGTTCGCCCTGAACTGTGATAATTGTGACCCATATATTTTCACAACTCCTAAATTAATTTTGTTCATATTTAAATATAAAAATTGTAGTGTTACAGTTACTTAAAAAAATAAAAAAATCGGATTACCTGTCCGTAAATTATCAGAACAACTAAACTAACATAAATACAAACGCCGATTTGTTCCAGTAGACTCTGAAACCTTCGTTTTGCTCAGTTTTTTTTTAAATATCATTACATGCAGTACGATGCAATGTACACAGACTGCATGCATAAGTACCATATACCGTATGACGTCTTTTTTTTAAATTTCATACATTAATAGTCTACATGTATACTGCAACCGCATTGAGCATGGACTGCAAGTGGAATTAGTGTGGCCGGGCCTTCCACACTTATTAAAATACGTTTTTAAACTGCTAACATTGCAGTTGCTAAAATCGGTTCCCACAAAAAAGCAGAATTTTAAAATCTTGCATTCAATTTCCGTTGACTAAGCTGATAAACCACGGTACACCTCCGTAATACTTTATAGTCAATAAATAACCCGAAAATTGCCTTCTTAATTAACTACGAAACCAGTCCACGGACCATTCCAATTTGGTGCCTTTAATATAAGCTTAACAAAGAATTTTAATTTAGCCGTCCTTAAATGTATGAAATACTGCGAGTTAAGCATTTAATTTCCGTATTTTTGCAGATTTGTGGTAATGATTTTTTCTTTTACAGAAATGAAGTAAGTTTTGGTAAACATCCATTGAAATAATTTATTCGTTCACTTATAAAAACTCATTGCTTTGTTAGTATGGGTTAAGTCTTGCATTGCAAGTATTGCAACTCAAATTTGAAACAGTTATCCCAACAGATTGAGCTGAAATTTTGCATACACGTTTAGTTTGGATGAAAATGGATGGTTAGCTAGTGACGTTAATCTTAATCCAATATGGCGGACACCTAAAGATGGCGGACTAGTAATTTTTATTCACATCCATGATATGGGTATTCCCAATGTGTTTTCCCATCAGCCGCTTCTCAAGAGCCAACTTTTTAAGATAAATTTACGTATACGTCAATTTCCTTGTTTATTTTTATCACCGATATTTATTTATTTTATTTTTTTATTTTATTTTATTCATTTAGCACGGTTATACACCAATTACACTAAAGATACAAAATTATAAAAATGTATAACCTACAAAATTAACTAATTACATGTCAAAACGAAAAGCTTATTACATTAGTTAATAAAATTAATACACAACTACTTAAAATATTCAGGTACGAATAATGTCAAATAAGTAAGTAAAAACTAGTCAATATTGTATAAAAATAAGGTTATCAAACAAATGTATATGTACAACAATTATTATTGTAAAATATAAAAAATAAAATGTATTGTAAAATTATGTCATAAAAATTCATCCATTTCATACTCATACACCCTGCACGCCTTCCTCTCACAGAACCTCAAACACTCAGATATAAAAGAGCTGGTAATATTCAAACGGCTCAACAGATTTTCTCAAGACTTTCTGAATCATACCTAAGAACACCGTCGATCAAGTCATCTCTCAAACAAAAAAGACTAAATCAAAATTGGTTCAACAATTCGGGAGTTACGATGCCACAGACATATACACACGTTAAACTTATAACACACCTTTTCAGCTTCCAAAAAAACAATGATACAACTTTTATTTTTAACAAAAGTCTAAGTACAAAATGCCACGTTTCTAACTTCAAAAATGACGAGCAACTATCATCCCCGATTTCACCCCTTTAAGGAATGAATTTTGAAAAATATTTCCATACCGCTTACCTTCGTTATATAAGGAACATTTGTGCGGAATTTCATGCTTCTAGACTAGTGGTTTAGGCTGTATTTTGTTTGTTAATGAATTTAAGATTTTGTGGCTTTTTTCCTGCTTTGCCTTTGAATTTGAATTTACACCGGACAACTGTATAATCAACAAACACACGTACAGTGACGTCCATAGTATAACTGACTCTGCTAGTACGTGGGCATTGCTTTCCAATCTGATAGGTATCAGCTATCGCAGCAAGTGAGAGTTCGATCTTCCACTGCGGAAGTAATTTGTCAACTATCTACCCAATAAATTATGTTACGGTTATTACTTCTTATTCTGACAATTTAAATTATTTCGTTTTAACATTACAAAGACAGACCACTTTTGTTTAGTCTCTCAGAGTCCGCATATTACTCCATAGCGTAATCACATCATCATTAAACCAAAGTTATCATCAATGACGTAACTTTGGTTTACGAAACTTAAAATAAAGTTATCAATGCCGAGATTTGTATTTGGAGGCCTACAGAAAAGCAACCGTAGCTTAACGGAAAGACTAGTATACCCGATACCTATACCCGCAGCGGGTATTTATACTGGTGCATACCCAATGGCACGGGTTCGAATCTTGCCAGGCGTTGAATTTTTGAGTTGTGTGCCTATAACATTAAAATTGTAAATTGTAAAGTGTGTTTTTTTTAAATCTTAGTATTGTTGAAAAATAAAAATCATCATCCACATCAGCTGGAAGACGTCCACTGCTGAACATAGACCTCCAGACCTCTACACTGAACGACAGCCTGCCGTCTGCATCCACTGGATGCCCGTGACTCTCATGATGTCGTAGGTCTATCTAGATCACCCAAAAAAATAACTTATACTGTTTTGTACAGAACCAATGACTGATCGGAAGAACTTAAACCATCCAGCTATTCCCAGACTGAATATTCATGAAATCCGTCGGAATTCTCTCGGCACCCATAACTATATTCGTAGGAATTTCTGCAGTGAGATTCGAGTCGATTATTTAATGCGTTGATTCAATGCAAGCTCTTCTGTACCCTCGGGTATTTTAAATGGCCGGCCTTTCACTCCTCACTTAAGCGGGAAGACAAGAATACTGCTATATCTTGACCGTTAGTTTCAGAATCAGATAATTTATTGATTAAAATTTGACGTTATCGGATGGTCTCGCTGAAAAGAGAAACCAGTGATTTGGAATTAGGTATTTCTGGACACTAAACTGACGTTATTGGTACTTCGGACGATTCTGTTTTCGGATTAGTGATCGCTAGGGGCATTTACAACAACGCAACTACGAGTAATAACATAACATTTGGTGCTAAGACAACTTTGACAACAAGACAAACATGAAATTAATGTATAATATGAAATAAATGAGAAATATTCTATCGTACACAACTCGAAAAACAGAAAATTTACGTTATCTCATATCTTAGCTAAAAACTAAAATAATAACAAAAACTTAAAATAAGAGACCAATAGTGGAGAGAAAGGTCCCCAGAATGCTGGCAGGATTGCCACGTTAAATGGCAATTCTCAGTATCTGTGCGAAATAAAAGCCAGCATTCTGGCCTCTCGACGCCTGCATCAATCGCTTGGCCAAGTCCCGATACAGCCCCAATGCGGACGGCCTCCACGGGAACCATCGAAAAATAAAAATAAACACGTTGTTTGCTTCATAACAAATGTGGCTTTAAGGTGGCCTAAAAACTTTGTCACTAAAGTTACTTGCTTACTTTTTACATGATTATGATTTTGTTTTGAGGTTTATGTATTCAAAGAAGTGAATAAAATTTAATCTAAAATGTTTATCTCGCAACAGCCAGAAGTAGCGAGAAAGCATCGTAAACCTTTCAATCGTAGATCAAAGTAACAGCACGCTGCATTCTTTCTACGATACTCCAATCTGATTGTACTGAACGATTTATTAAAGTCCAGTCATCTGACACTGGTGCCGCGGGACGACTTTTTACCGATGCATCGGTTTTTGCCGATCAGCCGGCATACCTACCGACACGGCGACGATACGGCGCGTGACAACCCGTGGGTGCGCTTCGCTTCAATCACCGAAAAATCACAAACGAATTCCAACTCTATCACTTGAACCTTCAGGATCAATTTGCATTAGAAATCTTACGTAGAACCTTAAAGTTAAGCTGTCCCTATTCATACAAAATTCAACTTTACTCAATTTACATAGGATCTAATCTCAAGTTGTGAGCCCCAGTAATAAAACCACACAATAGAACGGTCAATGTGTCTCGTGCCACGATTTTGGTTCAGACCAAAAAGGTGGTAGTGTTTTGTTGATGCGTTTTTTGACTTGTCGAAATCACGTAGCAGCATGATGCACAATGCGACGAGACGAGTGTCCCGGTGTGTTTTTACAGCTCTCTTTACTGAGGCCGTTAAACTCACAAATTGACCATTGTAGTGATAAGAGCTAGAGGACCGGAATGCTCATTCATAAGATAGTTATATAATTTTATTGTTCTTACTTTTCAACCAGCTTTTATAAGGAAGTTTTCGATTTGACTGTTTTTACAATATTTTATTATTTTAACTTGCCCTGTTTGTTTGGGTACAGTCTTGCAACTGTATTTTAAAACTGTTATCCCCAACCGATTGAACTGAAGTTAGCATACAAGTTAGTTTTTTTTTAAATTATAATATTATATATTTTTTATTATTTTTTTTTGATGACAAAAAACCGTCTCTCTACATCCAATATGGCAGACTCGCAAAGATGGCGGACAAAATGTTCTACCATCATAATATGGATATATTATGTATCAAATGAAAGGTTTGAAAAGAAGAAAACGGAAGGCTTGTTTTTTATATAATTTCATTGTATGTTACGGGACAATTACGGGATATTTTCTCGGGAAAAACTTATTAATGATCTTAAAGGTGCCCAGACATGGGACCATATTTCAGTTTCTATTTATAATCTTACTTGAACGTAGCGTAAGACACCACGAGACTCGATGAAGTGACGATATACTTAAGGCAGCTGGCAGTGCCTAGAATCGAATAGCCGAAGATCTAGTATGGGCTGATGATGACGATATTTGGAAAGTTGTAATAGTTTAACAAAAATGTTATACCAAACCTTGTTACAGACCTATCTAACGATACGTCGCATGAAGGGGTGTATTTAATTTATTATTTTACTAGCTGCACTTGCGATTTCACCCGCTTAGTGATGAAAAATGGTGATGATGATGATGATGAATAGTAGCCTATAGTGTATTACTTTCCGACCTTTGAACTATACCCATGCAAATCAGGTCAATCTGTTGCTCTGTTGCTGCGTGAAAGAGGAACAAACAAACCAACAAACTTCGCATTATAATATACTAGCGACCCGCCCGCCCGGCTTCGCACGGGTGTAATTTACGTGCGAAGCCGGGGCGGGTCGCTAGTTATATATGTACCTATATAAACCTTCCTTGAAAATGTATCTAACTGGTGGTGAAAACCGCATCAAAATCCGTTGCGTGGTTTAGGAGGAGTTAGCGGCCATACAAACATACAGACAGACAGACAGACGCGGAAAGCGACTTCAATTTATACTATGTAGAAAAGTAGCCTATAGTGTATTACTTTCCGACCTTTGAACTATACCCATGCAAATCAGGTCAATATGTTGCTCTGTTGCTGCGTGAAAGAGGAACAAACAAACCAACAAACTTCGCATCATAATATAAGTATGATCCCTAGCGTTGTGCCCTGCGGTTTACGGTGCGCGTATTTTCGCAATAAAAGTAGCCTAAGTTACTCTTTATAAGATCAGTTGTCCATCCATGCCACTGAAAGTCCTGTCAAAATTGGTCTAGCCATTTGGAGTCTATAGGGAACGTACACACATAGTACACATCGATTTATTATAATTATACGTTTACGATGACGTCCCCTACATAATAGAATCTATTGACACCCTGATTTATCAAAATCGGTTAAATCATTGGCTGTAGGTAGAACATACATCATCATCATCATTACCAGCCTATCATGTTCCCACTGCTGGGATACAGGCCTTCTCTCAGAGAGATAGGATGAACGTACACATACACGTTAAATACCCTCCTTTTTTCCTTAAGGTAAAAAGTAGGTATTGACTGGATTAAAGTTTAGTCCACTATTAAATTAAGTTTGCTCAAGGCTTTTTTCATTTTGCATCGTCAGAATTTAATATAACGTAGCGCCACCTAGGTAATATCAGCAAAGCTTCTATTAAGGTCAGTGTTTTGCTGCGTGAAATATGTAGTAGGATTCATACAGAATATATTATTATAATAATAGAATTTATAAAGTTATCAAGGTATCAAATTTTGCACAATTAGTTTTGGTATAGATCTCAGATAAAAAATTGTAAAAATAATTTGTGCAGTTTTGTTTTTTATGTGTGGCTATAAGAAAAATCTGATTCCACTAAACATAAGTAAAAAAAAACTGTGCCATTCTATAAATACAAGGTTAAGTCACTAAAAACTTAATAGAAAATCATAGGAAATCCTCCAATCGAAATCTTCCAAAATGAAATTGTACGTAGGTATTTAATTCGATTGCCATTTAAAATAAATTGAATAGGAAATCGGTAATTGAGGTGGCAATAATAAAATACGATCGGCGCGCGTCTGATGCCGTATTCTTAACTTTAAACTCAACCTTAACTCAACCTCGGGTTCATGCAAGCTTTAGAGCTTCCGCTCTAAAGCTTGCTTATCACTAACTCATGACATCACTGACTCATTCTAAAATGGAGGGAGTATTTTAGTGCCCTTTTTTAAAGTACAGCGGATAATTTATGATTTATTTTTAGGGTTCTGTACCCAAAAAGTGCCAACGGGATCTTATTATCAAGCCTACGCTGTCTGTTTGTGTCAGTCCTACTTTTTAACAGTTGCATCTTTTGAACAGTGTTAGATAGCCAGTTGAAATTTTCACAAAATAAGTATGTATGTTTATAGTTTGAAAACAAATCACCTAATGTGAAGCGAAGGTACGGTAGCAAACTAATAAATTACCAGAGATAAATCATTTATGTTTAATTAATTAACACAAGAGAATTACCTACACATATTTGTAATCGTAACGAAGTTACTAAACTAAAATCAATATATCACTACACTAATCTATAAAGCGCTATACCTGCAAGCATCGTTCTCAAAATTCTGGCCGGTTTGCCGCGTTGGATTGCAATATTGACGCGTTGCGCAAAGTGACGACCAGCATGTTGTTTACGGGATGCTTTTGACCAGACGTGTAAGTAATTTTTTATACCTTATAGCCTATAGACCATTTTATTTTGGTCGAAGCCTTATAGTTTGTTATTCTAGTATTTTATCGCAACTAGGCCAAGAGTTACCTCTTAAAAACACATAAGAGTAAATTTAACATCCATTTTAAAAGTACCAAAACACGTTTTCAAGGTTTAATTGAGGTAGAGTATAAGAATACGGCAGAACCTGGGACAGCGTTTGAATAACAACGGAGAAAATGTCTTTATTCCTTATTACCGAGCTCTTATTCGCGAACATTTTTCATTCATCTCCTGATGTGCTCCTGGCATAATGGAAAAGATTTATGTTCGATGATAAAATACTTTGTTATAACTTGAAATAAGTACTTCAAAAGAAACAGATGTATGGCTATCGGTAAAATAACCTAACGGGCCAAAGTAGTCTAGTATGTCTTATTTTATGAATCAAAATGTGCTTATTGTACTATTGCATGTCATCATCATCATCATCATCATCAGCCAGAAGACGTCCACTGCTGAACATAGGCCTCCCCCTTTAACCTCCACACTGAACGACAGCCTGCCTTTTGCATCCACTGGATGCCCGCGACTCTCACAATGTCGTCGGTCCATCGAGTGGCCTCCCTACGCTGCGTCTTCCGGTTCGTGGTCTCCACTCCAGAACTTTTCTTCCCCATCGGTTATCGGTTCTTCGAGCGATGTGGCCTGCCCATTGCCACTTCAACTTGTAAATTTTAACAGCTATGTCGCTGACTCTGGTTCTTTGGCGAATATCCACGTTTCGGATTTTATCGCGCAAAGAAACTCCGAGCATAGATAGCCCTCTCCATTGCCCGCTGAGTGACTCTGAGTTTTATTATATTGCATAGAATAAAACTCAGAGTCAGAGTATTGAGTTTTATTATATTGCTGTCTATTGCATATAATAATTATAATTATTTATTAATTAGTATGTAAATAATTATTATGAAGATTTGAATAAATCGAGAAAGGTCGAATCCTTCAGCGTATCGAGCTTATACGGGGTGTAAGGGGAACACTCTCGAAGCCGAAAGAAGGTAATTTGTACTCATCATTATGAAAAACTTTTACTATACTTTTACCAGCTGTTCTATAGAAAACGGTCATTGACACTCGACAAAATGTATGGAACAGCTTTTTTTTTCGCGATTTCAGGGTTGGTCCCATAGTAAAAGTTGTTCATAATGACGAGTATAATTACCTTCTTTTGGTTTCGGGAGTGTTCCCCTTACACTCTGTATAGTGCCGTGCAAGGTTTTGAACTGTTGAAGTACAAAATCTAGGATGTCACTGCAACTTGAATAGTCACACGCATCAAAAATCATCAGCCAGTGAACGTCCACTGCTGAACAAAGGCCTCCTTCTTAGAGCAGAGTGTTGCCACAATCCCCACGCTTAGCAGGTAGCTTGGAGATCGCACTACGTTCACCGAGTACTAATAAGATGCTGCTGCCTATCCTTCGGTGGTTCTGGACGCAGTTTTAGGACATACCCGTAGGATATACATAGTAAGTAATAGCATAGATAAATATACTATACTAGAGGTAATAGTAACATTATTAGTAAGTAATACTCATTCCTCATAACACTAATTTTATACACATTCTAACTAAAATAAACAAAAGAAAAAAGGACGACCGAAAAGACGATGAGTCATATTTAAACAAAGATGTGGACCAGACTGGATGAGAAAAGCGAGAGACAGAAACGCTTGGAAAATGCTGGAGGAGGCCTACGCCAAAGAGGCGCTACCACAAATTGACACAGCTTAGCAACAGCGACATACATGTTTAATTCTAATTACTTGCCTACATTATTAAATTTTGTGACATTTTAAATATGACAATCTTAGGTTATTGGGACAATGGAAACTACATTTTCTTTTTGTTATTTGCCAAATTGTAAATGTTCTTTATTGTGGTAGAAATAAAAGGTTTTTTTGTTTATTTAAAATAATGCCTATATTTAAAAATATTTATAAAAATGTATAACGATTTTAGTTACAATAACCTTTATAATGTAATAAATTGAAAAAGGTTTGGTAATGATGATGATTTAATTCTAAATAATTCGTATCTAAACATTACCTAAATACGACATAGCGGATTTAGTATATAGTAGATTTTTTGTAGAGTACCTAAACGGCTCTATGTAGGTAGCAACTCGAATGTGAGCTCATTAAATCAATCCATCATAGTAATTTACCTAACACTTTCCTCATTACTAGGTTTAGTTAAAAATAAACGAATTTTCCTGTAACTAGTACCACAGTGCGGTACGTAGCAGCTTGACCGCTCGCTATCGTGCCGCAGCCGCTGCAGAACACCTTTCTAATGCTAATAGAATTCCCGGACACTGCTTGTACAGAATTATGCATGGAGTGTGCATAGGAGATACCTTTACCGGTACTGCGGCGCTGATAGGTTCGCCTGACTGGCAAATTTAATCCTAAATGCGAGTAATGTTGGTTTTCTGCTATTTGTGAGCACGAGACAGAATATCAAATAAATGTTCTTTTAACGACTAGGACGAGGATTTTTCAGTTTCTAAAACTGAGATTATACAAACTATTAATTAAGCTGTGGCATAAAAGGCATTAAAAGTTTTCTACAGTGTAGTTCTAATAACTGTAAGTCTGTCAACCGAGAAATAAAACTTAAACTGAATCTATCTATACTTAGTTAGTTCAGTAAAAAATATAATTATGCAGAAATCCAATATTCTGAAAAATTATTTCTCCATTGTGCGTAAAAATACAAATTATAACATAAAAATATTATTATTATTCTTATTTTACACAAATGAACATTTAACTAATCTCATCATCATCAGCCAGAAGACGTCCACTGCTGAACATAGGCCTCCCCCTTTAACCTCCACACTGACACTGAACGACAGCCTGCCTTTTGCATCCACTGGATGCCAGCGACTCTCACTATGTCGTCGGTCCATCTAGTGGGAGGCCTACCTACGCTGCGTCTTCCGGTTCGTGGTGTCCACTCAAGAACCTTTCTTCCCCATCAGTTATCGGTTCTTCGAGCGATGTGGCCTGCCCATTGCCACTTCAACTTGCAAATTTTAACAGCTATGTCGGTGACTCTGGTTCTTTGGCGAATATCCACGTTTCGGATTTTATCGCGCAAAGAAACTCCGAGCATAGCTCTCTCCATTGCCCGCTGTGTGACTCTGAGTTTTTTCAAAAGGCCAACAAACTAATCTAAACGAAACTAATCCACAATTCCACACTAATATATTAAACCACTCAGCAGTCTTCGTTTTCAATTTGTTGGCCACAATGCTGCGATAAATTGCATCACTAAGAAGTCATGATCATCATCAGCCAGAAGACGTCCACTGCTGATCATAGGCCTCTTCTTTAACCTCCACACTGAACGACCCAACTGAACTGAGAAGTACCGTGCCGCATTTTGGTCACGAGATGCTTGAAAAAGACGCGTTGATAATTCTTTGAAAATATTTTTTGCGTTAATAAATGCGTAGACCTGCAAAGATTGGTTAAGGTGGTACGTTTCACTTATGGCGATAATTCAAATTTTAAACAGTTTTTTGGCCAGGTAATTATTTTTACATAACACAGTGTTTGCCCAAAATGTTAGCAATTCTTTACATTATAATGTGCAACTATTTAACAGTAACGCACCGTATTACTTACATTTGTCAATAAACCGTTTGAAACAGCAAAAATTTGTTTATTCACAAATGTAAGTAATAATGTACATTAAAGATAAATAGCTTTACATGATTTTGTAAAGAATAATAATCAATTTGCGCAAACATCATGATCGTTTACAATAATTACCCGGCCTACAAGGACAAGAAAACTGTTTGAAATTTGAATATCCCGCCATTTGTGAAACGAACCACCTTAACGGGATCTGACATAAATGGAGCTAGGGTATCCAAGAGTAGCCTTAAGGGATCGTCACAGTGTGACCGCCTGAAAAATCACTGATTTTCGCGTTTTTTTTTAAATTGTGGTAATTAACTAATCGGTCCGGTTTTTTTATATAAATAAATACATTCATTATAAACAGAAAATTCTTTCATGTTTATTTATTGAGTATATAAAAGTGAAAAAAATTATGGAAATTACACGTAAAAGGTCCTGTATGGTTTCTACAATTGCGGCCGCAATATTAATCGGAAACAAAAATTTTAAAAAAGATTATTAAGTTCTAGGAAAGTCGCTATCGTGCTATGGAGGTTTTTTTTTTTTTTTATTTGACAAAATGGCAGTGGTATGAAAAAAAGCCACCGCCATTTGTCGCAATCGAATTTAGCTCTTTTTTTCGCCAGTTTTTCCTAAAAAAATAGAAAGATTTCAAAAAAAAAAGCTTCCATAGCGCGTTAGAAAATGACGTTAAAAATTTACTCTTCAAATTTGAACTAGATATCTTCAAAACTCTTCCTTTGAGAATGGAAACCGTTTTAAAAACACCATTCCGAGAAAAACGCATTCAAAGATTGAAATTAGACAATTTTTGATACAACCTTTTCTAGATTTTTTGAAAATTTCACACTGTGACGATCCCTTAAAGCGTACTGCCATGGACCTGATAACTTCTAATGCACCCCAGCTGCTTAATTAACCAGTCCCGTTACGATGAATCTCGGTGTAATCGATGCAATAAGTCTAGCTGCCGGATTCGCCTCGCAAATTATATCTACGGGGAAAATGAATGGCTTCCTCCGTATCTCGATTACTCCCGCTGCAATTATGCTCTGCTCCAGTAATAGTAATTTAAAGGTATTTTTAGAGTTCCGCATCCAAAGGTGTAAACGGGACCATATTACTAAGCCTGTCATTTTGTCTTACCTTTTAATGGATAGAAGAATAGAATATGAGAAGAATATGTCAGAGTGTGCAATAAGTGTTTACCTCGCCCCTTCAGTTTTTGGCAGATTTTTTCGGTACTAGTTTGAGTTTAAGCGAATCAAAGGTATATAATATTTAATAATTATCATGATCCAAGAAAACAAGGTCTAGCGCTCTGGGAGTTGTCCCGCAATGACGTCACTGTTCAGTTGCCACTTTATTGTAACAAACACAGATACTGGGAAACATTTTTTAAATAATCTATTAAATTAAATACTTAAAGAATTTCAATTGTCATTTGGTTTGTCCGCTCAAGCAAAGCAATTCAATTTAAGCACGAATTGAATATATTAAACATAATTTTGTCATAACCACATTGATTTATTGGACTCCCACAGGTAATATACGGATATTGGGGAGTTATAATTTCACGCTACTGTTAACACAGAAAATCAGCTGTTGCGTGGTATATCGTCATCTCTCTCGAACTTGTTATAAGTTACTTATTCTGCTCTTTCTTATGCACGTGTACGTATATCCGTGACATTGATGATATTATTGCGGGACACCCACGTGAATTTTTTTTCTCGGAGCGCTATACCTGGCGGAGTATATTATTATACCATGATAATTATGATCAAAGTACCTCTTTACAAGGTTCAAATTCAAAATTCAAAATTCAAAATTATTTTATTCAATAATAGGTACATTTCTAGTTGAAGTCGCACTAATGCCCAAACTAGGTGTAGAAACACCTGTATCTTGGGAACTAGCCCTTCCGTTTGTAAATCAATTAATTGTTTAGTACCTACACTTCGTCATAGTTATTATTTTAAAGATTACATTTTAAATTTTAGTTTACATACATATTCAATTATAATTATTTCAATTTCAACATACATACGTCAACTTGAAAGCAATTTAAGTTGACGTAAATCCACTTGGTTTTCAATTTGACGTAACATTGTATTTAAGGCATTGTAAAGAGGTAAGGAACACACCGTTGAGCTCGGGGACAAGATTTTCAACTTGAAGGTATCGCTATCCAGCCGCCAAGTATTAGAAAGTACCCTAACACCACGCTATGATTTCCTCATGATAGTATGAAATTACCCGCACACGTATGAAATTCACGCTTGAATTTCACAGCTATCATCAATTGACTGACTTTTAACTTAATTAATTAAATATTTTTTGCTACAAAGTTAGGTAGTATTAAAAGATCTATATTTACTCGTATCTATCTAATAGACTTATTACGGAAAACAGCCACACCAAAATGTAACGTATCTCCACCGCAATGCGTTATGTCCAAATATGATATTCTGCAAACCGGTTCCAAAATTCTGCCAAATGATTTTAAGTCCTTTTTCTAAGGCATTTGAAGTTATTTAGGAAGTTGGAAGTTGGCACGTGCTGCCTTGGTCAAGTTCCTCACGTAGCAAGCAACCAATGTGGAATACGAAATAGTGGCCAGGCTGGAAATAAAAACATTTAAATTGTAAAATACTTCATGTTCATTCGATCTCAATTCTCGATTATCTTTAAATATTTTAGAGATTTTACATCTACGCACCAAAAATTAAATGTAGGTACTTGTAGAATAGATCGGAAGCACGCTATCACTTACTATCACGTACATAGTCGCCCATTTGAGAAATAGGTCTTAACTTTATACAAAAAAATAATATTTATGTGAATGGTCGTTAAAAAAATGGTGCAACACAATTTTACTGCGGTATTACTAGTAATGTCGAATCTATAGTTTTATAAATCGTTGTTCTATGTGATTTAAATAATCTCAGTGACTTGCATAGTTTTAAGCTGTGGCATGGCTTGCACTTGGCCGTGACTCACTTGAGCTTGGGTAGTTTGTCCTAAAAAAATGCGTCTAATTGAAAATTCAATAATTCTGTCTTGACACTGACTAAATTAAAAAGCAGTCTAAAGTAAAAACATTTTAAAAACTGTTGAATTAAAGAAACTCGTCAATATTATTTGTGTACTAGGAAAAAAAAGGAGGTACATGGGGCAAGCTTTGCGCTATCTACAATTTGCTTCTGCAACTTGTTTATGGGTTGTTAAAAAATTACTTAATAAACATGTTTTACTGCTTCATATTTACTATGGATCAGAAATATTCTAGTATTTTAAAAATGACCTAATTATTTTGATATAGCAGTTTAGATATTTAATTAACTGCTCGTGTTACTGAACTTATCAAATATTTATCCAGTGAAAATATTTAATGATATCCATTTTGTAACCTTATCTATAAATTTATTTTATTTTGGTTATAAGTTAAACTGTAATAAAATATGGACACTCTATTTCATTACAAACTGAAACAATTACGCTACTTATTACGAAAAGTAGTGCGGAAGCACATGACATCAACTATCAAAATTTTTAACATTTTCTGTAGTATCTTTTTTTAGGGCATGTGCCTTTATTAACTAAACAAAATACAAGCTAACACTATAAAAACACTTAGACTGCCCATAGACCGTTGAAAGTCTAAAGACAATCCAAATGCTCAAGTAGCGTACTCAGCATGCTGGCGGCATTACCACGCTGAATGGCAATGCTCATGCGTTGAGCATACACAAGACGCCAGCATTTTGGTCACGCGTCGCACCACGCGTCATCAACCAGGCGATCTGAAAGATTATTGAAAATGTGGTGAGGTCTCCAACTAAATGCCTCATATATGTAACCACTGCTGAGTTTAGCACAGTTGCACCGCTTGTGCTGCTCTGCTGAATTGGCAGCCGCGCTAGCCCTACCTTGAGCCAGCCCCTTGTATCTTATTTGAGTATTTATCACATGGACTATTTTGCAGGATCTCCTTTTAGCAAATCGTCATAATTATTGTAAGTTGACCGTACCTTGAACTTAGTCAGTTATAAGTATTCACTACGACACTGTACTTCCTTTAGTCAAAAAGCTGCCAAGTGCAAGTCAAGCTCGAGCACCGAGGGTTCCGAGCTCACATACAATTTACTCGTATTTGTGTTGTGTACTTGTAATTTAAAAAAAAAACTTTCATTTAGATCGTGATTTTTAACGTGAGCCTTATACATACTTGGCCGGTTTTTATTATTTCTTACTTTACTTTAATCTGCTTTGCTTTGCCCTATAATCACACCAAATTTAACTATTTTCGGACTTACTTTACTTAATAAGTTAGTTAACAGAGCTCTTTCTGGAATTGTTTAACTTAAGTAACGTATTTAAGTATAAGTCCGTGCTCTTGCCGATTTGCGAAAAAACGTTGCAAAACTCGTTTGATTTTTAGGGGTACCTTAAAAATAAACTTTTCTTTTTCAGGACATTTACCACGTATTCTGTGAAAATTTTAAGCGACTGCCTATTAAGGTTTTAAAGGTTAGACCAACCGATAGAAAGCGACGTAGCTTTAGTAATAGGGTCCTGTTAGCACCATTTGCGGACGGAACCCTAAAAATTTAAAGACCGTAGTGGAAGTCCATATTATGTTAGCCATTAATGGCAAAACTAAATGCTTATCAGCTATGATAACGTAATTTTTTTCACATTTTCGTAATAATTAATTTGAAAATAATGATAACATTATATATAAAAGGATTTGCTTTTGGATTTATGAAGCAGTGTTGCATAAGTTAGATAGGAGGCAGAAGAAATCTCGTCAAAATGTTGCTCTACTTTTTTGCAACATTTTGTATCGCCCTGGCTTCAGGCTACAGTGGTAAGACTATTGTTCATAGTATTTATTGTTATTAACAACTAGCTGACCTGACAGACGTTGTTCTGTCCTAGAACTATCAAACACGCAAAGTTAAAATTGTAAATCTTATTTTTTTACACTAGCAAGTCCTTATTCGGACAATTAAGAACATCAGCATTTATATTTAACTTTTTGCATGTTTGTATTTCATGAATTATTTGTGTTTAAGCTATATTATACCTACACATTGTGTACGTTAAGTATATTATGATTACCTACATACCATGAGTAATTCAATAATTTTAATCATTTTTTTCAAAATTAAAAAATGTATACTAATAACAAAAAATAACATTTTCTCAATTGTACTTTTCATATAATCGAAACTCGCGTGACCGTACGTGATCGGAAATCGTTTTGTTGTTTATTTTGTTTTACAAATTTTAACTGTAATTAATTGAAATCTGATAACAGTATTGTATTTAAATAAGGAATTATACGGAAGCCCAATCAATGAAGATATACATACTTGTTTAACCGAATGGCATACATTTTGGCTCTTAATGCTGTAATTATATCGTTTTAACCACAGAAAGCCGTGGAGCCTTTGTAGCCCATTTGGGAGACCACTAGACTTGAAAGCGTGAGGTCACGAGTTCAAACTCCGGGCCCGTACCAATGAGCTCTTTGGAGCTTATGTACGGATTTTCATACCACTGGCTTTTCTGTGAAGGAAAACATCGTGAAGAAACCTGCATACGTACGGAGAAGGAATTGAATGGCGTATGTGAATACACCAACCCGCACTGGGTCAGCGTTGTGGATATGGCCCAATCACTCTTTCGGGGGTAGGCTAAAACTCCAGCAGTGGAGTGTTAAAAAAGGCTGATTATTATCATAGAGAAATATACTATACTAGATTATTATGAACCACAGAAAAGAGAAGTGAATAGAACGGAAATAAGAAGGAAAATCTGGCGCCAGGCATTATGTCAGAACCTTGATTGAACATTCTTATTTACATCAACGCGTCGAAATCCGCATCCAAAGAACTTGGATCATACTTTTTTAGGTTAGGTCTCAAAGTTCTTTGTCCGCATCACAGTTGCTAACTGATTTCGAATTACTGACGTTTCGATTATGTGGGTGTAACTAGCTACAACAAATTTCTTACAAAAAAGCTTTAACAGCCGTTCTAATAAAATAAAAAATAAACAAAAAATAAAACTGGTTTTAACGTTGTAGTGTGTGGATACAAAAAAGCCTACTGTGAAAATTTTCATAATTATTATGTATTTCAGAAGTTTTCATCACAATTTTTCTATTTGTGTAGTTATTGTTATTGTTATCTCTGTAGCCTCTTGCCTATACTAAGTCGTGAGAAAGCCATTTGTTTTTTTTTTTTACTTGGATCCTATGGTGAATTCATTTGAAACAGTAAAAAACAAAAACAGAGATATGTAACTTACTTTTCTTTTGTCTTTCTAGAAAGACATTCATTTTATATGTTTTACTTACTTTTACCTAATTTGTTTAAACCTTTCTGTGTGTTTTAGTTGTAGACAGTGATTTCCTAGTCCAAGACGCCGATACAGATGAACTGTATTGGCCTGACACGTTCTCTGTAAAGGCAACAAAACTGTCCCTAACGTCGAACTTGATAGAAGAATTACAAGCATGGTGAGCAATTCTTTCTTGTGCTTGTTTGAGCTTTTTTCCGCTGTTTGGTATAGGTCTCATCTCAGATCAGACAAGCAAGGGAGATATTATACTTTAGTACAATTGTCGTTCGAGTTCAAATATCTCCGTGTTTCATCCAGTTTTTCCACATTTTCTAGAAGAAAAAGTAGCCATGTCCGCCTTTATGATGTTTACTATCATCCCGCCAAATTCCGTAAAGTTCGGCTTAGCCGTTTAGTCGTGAAAAGCTAAGAAACATCCAGACAGAGAGACAGAGTTACTGTCGCTAGTAAGGATAAGGATATACGGGGTGTAAGGGGAACACTCTCGAAGCCAAAAGAAGGTAATGTACTCATCATTATGAACAACTTTTACTATGGAACCAGCCCTGAAATCGCGAAAAAAATATCAGCTGTTCTATATAAAACGGCCATTGACACTCGACAAAATGTATGGAACAGCTGTTTTTTTTTTCGCGATTTTAGGTTTGGTCCTATACTAAAAGTGGTTCATAATGATGAGTACAATTACCTTCTTTTGGCTTCGAGAGTGTTCCCCTTACACCCTGTATAGTGTCGATTCCGCTCTGCTATTGGTTTACTAACCAAAGTCTTCAAATAAAGTGTCGGATATTACAGTTTTTAACCCAGAATATGAAGTTTTTATCATCCTAAATATACTGTCTGTCACATGCATTTAAGGCGATATAATCAGTATTTTCCAATTTTTAGGAAAAACAACCAGTCATCGAGAATCGATTGCAATGGTGGTTCTGTAAAAGTAATCACAAATTTAGGTGATCTTGACGATGATGAAGATGGAGTTCAATATGAGGTAATTATGTAGTCACATATCTATTATAAAGTCACAGTAGAATATAATAACCAGTCTTATTGTGTAAATAATAGAGTTTAAGATTAATTATATTGACCTTTAAAAGTCGCCTGATGGATGTTCACTATAAGGCGAGCGACTTGCTCGTCTCGTGATTTTTAGTTGCATTAAATTTGTTTGTGCTTAGGTTATCTATCTTGCTTAGGCTATCCAGAACGAGGATGTTTGCCAAAGAACCAGACTTAGCTAAAAAAGTTTGCAAATTGAAGTAGCAACTTGAAATTGTAAATTTTGAGGCAATTATTTAAAAATTAAAATTGAATAAAATTACAATTTAAAAACAATTAGTTTAGTAGAATCTGGGCCCAGGTCACATCGCTCAAAGAACCGATAACCGATGGGGAAGAAAGGCGCTTCAGTGGAGACCACTAATGGGAAGACACAGCGTAGGTAGGCCTCCTACTGGATGGACTGACGACATTTTGAGAGTCGCGGACATCCAGTGGATGCAGATGGCAGGCTGTTGTTCAGTGTGGAGTTCTAAGGGGGTAGCCTATGTTCGGCAGTGGATATATTCTGACTGATTATGATGATGGTGCTTAGGTTTTGATCTATCAATGCGGTTGTTCTACTTTGCTTAAGTTTTTGTTATTTTATTTGTCAGATTCACCCTGAAACCTCGGATGGAGAATCACCCGACTTAGTATGCAATATAATCATTACTGAAGATGTTTTTGAACTTTCACTCAGCACAATTTTACCGCCCATTGAAGAAGATGACGCATTTGAAGCTGTTGGTAAGACATTTTTGGAAAATGTGCGTTTAATAGGATAAAAGTACTTTATTTCAATTATATTATATCTGTTTAAGGAAACGAAACCATTCTTGAAAAAGAAGCTGTGAGATTTGAATACATCGACAAAAGTAAAGAAAAAGAAGTGCGTAAAACTATCTGGGCAGAATACGCATTGTACGATGGAGAAAGTATATGGATACCAGTCAGGTATACAGATAAATAGTATACAAACTTTGCAATATGGACTCATCAATTTCCTACGTAGGTATAAGATCTGAGATTCAAATTTATTTTTCAGGTATGAGAAGAAAGAATTCAACTCTATATTGGGATCTCTGATAACGCACGAAATTTGGGACTTCTTCGATTTTACTATCGACTTTGAAAATGATGTATTTGATGTTGAAGACTGTAAGTTAGAAAGTGTTAAGGGTGTTCGGTAGAAAGATTTTAAAACACGTCTTGAATGTCACTTAAAATTTCAGACAACTGCGAGGAACCAGAAGCCGTGAAACACACTGCTAACAGTGACAAAGTAATCAAGGAGCTGATGTTCATCGACCCAGATAACCAGAAACATGTAGACCATGTCTTCAACAAGTAAGCACTGAATGAATTCCCAGAAAACTATGCCGTCCTAAAGTGAACGAAATTATGCACTGGGCAAGATTAAAGCCGAGTCTATGGTATCCTCGTATTTAGTTTGTTACTTAAATTTTACAGGTATATAGTCAATTTCGAACGCAAGTATGCCCACGAAGCGGAACATGTCATGAGGAAGTCTATCTTTAACGAAAACATGAGGTTCGTAAAAAAACTATAACTCCAACTAATGTGTTTCTGATATCTCACTAATATTGTAAATGCGAAAATTTACGAACGTGTGATAGAAAACAGAAAAAATATTTAAATATATATATATATATATACATATAATATAAATTATATACACAATTCAAAAATATTACGACCGGCTGGATTCGAACCTGCGCCATCATTGGTAATACGCCCCAAGTGCTCTATCTACTAAGCTACTATGGTAATGCTTTAACAAAAATTGACCCCAAAATCCGTGTATAAATATTATTTTGTTCTTTGTAGTGGCACAGCGTTTGTGTTTTGTGATTTTATGTAGTCAGATTATTTATTACTGACTCTAGAACCACTCACTTACACAGCTAAACAGACTTGGATCGGATTTGATATAGTTATAAATAAGCTTATACTTTGACTTAACATATGGGCTACATAAGCTTATATGGGCTACTTTTTTGCCAGAAAATTGTACATTTTTATAGGATGGTGTCACCGTTTATATTTTAACTCCATTTGCGATTGTTTTTTTTTTTTGTTGTTTTTTATTTATTTATTTATTTAAAAACACATTTATGTTACATTTCGAGTTAGTAAGTTGTCTTAAAAGCTATGTTAGATTTATCCAGACAACTGGTTCTCGGTATAGTATATAATTTTATTTTTTTAATCTAATTAAATCTAAACCTTGAAACCTTGTACTTAGAAAGAACTGAAAAACACGTGATTTAAACAAATTACAGGATGGTGTCTGCCGTTAATAGGAAAAACTCTGGTTACAAGCTATCTATCAACCAGTTCTCTGACCGAACTCCCGAGGAACTAGAAAGGACCAGAGGCTTGAAGATGCGAGCACCGGGAAAAACTGGCAACGTCGCGTTTCCTTATGACCAACCAAGGTTAAATGAGATCGTCGAACAGCTTCCTACGGAATACGATTTGAGACTGCTTGACCTCATCACTCCCGTCAAAAGTTCGTTTTCTTTTCTTTATTTGAATAAAATATAAAAGCCTAATATAGAAAATTAGATGCGCCCCACGGTTTCACCCGCATGGATTACACTCACTCCTTATACTATCAGCTATCTACCAGTGGAAATCCCGTCAAAATCAGTCCATTCATTTTGGGGTCCATAGAGAACATAAATATAATATGCATGCATGCATATTATATTTATACATGCCTCTATATTTATACATAGGTAATTAGGTACATACATACACATAATGTAAGAAGATACTAGTTTGGTTCCAACCACAGTCGAACTATCTGGTCTGTTTGCTTGTGCATTGGTTGAGAACCATTCAATCAAATCAAAGCTAAGACACACATATTGATTGAAATAAACATTTCAGATCAAGAAGACTGCGGCTCTTGCTGGACATTCGGTACCACATCGGCTGTAGAAGGTGCCCTGGCCAGGATCAACGGAGGTAGACTCTTGAGTCTGAGTAACCAAGCTCTAGTCGACTGCGTCTGGCCGTAAGTATCTACTCACACACAAACTTTGTTTGAATTTCTTTGTAGCTTTTACATAACTAGATATTCTATTTCATTGGCTAATATCTTTTAAGTCTTAGTGATAACAGCCAGATTAAAAATAAAACTAATTGATTTAATCATCATTATCCGCTTTTCGTGTTCCGACTGCTGGGACACTGGTTTTCTCTCTGAGAGAGAAGACTGGCCTAGTGCATGTTGGTGAATGTCATGTCTTTGAAATTTTGAGATTCTTAAACATACCGGTTTCCTCACGATGTTTTCCGTTGCCGATTTTGAGCATTGGCATCGAAACTGCATATTATTTACAAACTGCTTATACGATAAAAATAAAAAATAATAACTCTGTTCTATTTTTCATAATAATGTGTATTTGTAGATATGGAGCGGCAGGCTGTAATGGTGGAACTGACAACGCTGCATACGAATGGATGATGGACTATGGTTTACCTACGGAAGAAGAATATGGGTCTTACAAGAATAAGGTCAGCTTAACCATCTATTTTAAGGAGAATTTCGGATTTTTTTTTTTGCTTTTTTGATTGTATGCATAAATAATTCAATTGTTATCTTTCTGCAGGACGATTTCTGCCGCATTGGAAATATGACGAAAATTTTCCCAATCCGCGGATTCACAGACGTGACACCTTTTAGCAACGAAGCTACTAAGGTAATTCATCATGATAGTCAACCTGTATTGCCTCACGGCTAGGTATAAATATTAAATATTTCGGGACATTTTTCACACACGG
Organism: Agriopis marginaria; assembly: GCA_932305915.1. Lineage (NCBI taxonomy): Eukaryota > Metazoa > Arthropoda > Insecta > Lepidoptera > Geometridae > Agriopis > Agriopis marginaria. The sequence goes on from OW029919.1 coordinate 5,176,166, forward strand.
TCGTCTGACCCCAAACTAAGCAAAGCTTGTGATATTATTATGGCTGCCAGAGACTGATATACATACATATATAGTTTTAAATACATACTTAAATAGATATTAACACCCAGATATAGAAAAAAACACAAATGTTCGTCACATAAATGTTTGTCCTAGGTGAGAATCGAACCCACGCCCCCAGGCTCAGAAGGTAGATTCACTACCAGCTGGACCAACGGGCTATCTATAGGTTCTTTTCTTTGTGCTTTGAGTTTCAATCGTTCAATGGCCTTTTTCAAGTCGATCCGTATGTTTCCCTCAATGCATTTTAAATGCATGCAATGATGTCATCAATTTATCGGGTTTTTCCCCCAACCCTATAAATTGTGACCAACGGGTCACAATTTATAGTGACCTGCCAATGAAACTGCTGTCCTCTCTCGATTGAACTTGTATAATTTCTAGTATTTTATTTCAGGTGGCTGTTGTAAACCATGGCCCTCTATCAGTGTCCGTCCATGTAACACGGCAGTTCAGCCACTACTCTAGCGGTATTTACTACCAGAAAGATTGGTAAGTTTCCTGAAAACTATAAAACGTGGCCACCGCCTACATACTGGCTACACTGACAACTGGTTGAATTTGAGAATTTGCATTGTCTCTAAATTTTCAACGGTATTTGGATAACCCAACTGGTTCTTGTACAATTAGGCTTAGTAGTTTAGGTATTTAGAAAGTTAGCTTAGCTTATATTTAGTTTGGTTAAAAAAGGATGAAACACCATTTTCAAATGATCAATACCGGTACGAAACACAACAACATAAAAATTAACATAATTTCTAGCTAGCTCGTTTGCGACAACTCTTTCTCAAAAATTTAAAGTACCTAGCATGTACTAGCCTTTTAATTTCCTATGAGAGAAGTAATTTCATTTCATTTTTCTTTGATAGCTATATCTAAATAAATAAATATTCGGGACATTTTTACACACACGGTCATCTGACCCCCATCTAAGCAAAGCTTGTAATATGGCTCCCGGAGACTGACAATGATTTGAAAGTAGCCCAATTCCTGTTAAAAACGTACTAGAAACAACTGTCCCGTTATAAGACAATATTTTTGAATCTGATTTTCTCAAAACCGACTGCCAATGGGCATCCAATGAAATATAAATACGAAAACTTTATACCATTATATGCAATGTTATTCGATAATACCCAATCAGAATTTTAAAATTATCACTTAGTGATTATTTAGCTTCAATAATTTTGTGATTGTTTGAATAGATAGTGATAGTGATTGTTTGTTTGTTATATTTCTTTCGGACTAAGACTCCCTTAATATCGTTCATGTACCGAAGCAACTGCAAGTCGCAAAGAGATTAATCTTTTTACTTCAACTTTAGTAATCCTCTTCGACTGAACCACGAAGTGACGATGGTTGGCTACGGCGAGAGGGACGGTGAGCTTTTCTGGATTCTCAAGAACTCATGGGGCCCCAACTGGGGCATTGACGGCTACATGCTGATTGCAGCCAAGGACAACACCTGCGGGACCACCACCGAACCCACTTACGTTGTATTCTAATTTAACTGAAGACTTATTTTGAAGCCGCTTGACTGTTTGTGAAAAATATTTTTCTTAACTTCTCTTCTCTCTTTCTCCTCTATATTTACGTGCTTAAATCTTGTTGAACGAACATTTTTCATCTTTCCCTGTCCTCCAGTGTAATGACCAGTTGGTATAACATTACTTGCATTTTTACCTATATTTGGTCGATGAATGTTCTTTTTGGCCTTCTTTCTTTCCTTCTGTGCCACCACAGAAGAAAAATAAAAGAAATATTTTAAGAATTAAATCTACCAAAAGATTTAGTCACTAATAAATTAATGAGATTTGAGAAAATGAGAAATAAAACTATTTGAATCTTTTTGATTTATGAATGGAATAAAGCCAACCTAGTTCTTACTAGCGTTTCGTTGAAAGCTGGATGCAATAATTGCTAACGTCTCAGCCAATACAAATTTCCTTTTATCACAAACAAGAAAGAGGCTTCAATGCTATTAGTATTTAATTAATGACCATCTTGATCTTGCCTTTTGTTACTTTTAATTCTGTAAGTGGCAGGAGGTAAAAGAAAACTGACACGATTACTGGATACCTACTGATTTTACGATTATGTTTATTTAATAAACTTAATTATTATGCATGCATAAAGTTTGTTTTATTAAATCGCCGTTATAAACTTTTCAATAGTACCTACTCAATCCATAAAGTAGCAGTTGATAACAAGGAAATATCGTAAAATACCCCAGCAGTTATTATCAACCATTTTACACTGCACAGTTGCAGCCTCAGATCAGACTTACAAGGGAGATATGACTTAGTATATTTATCATCATTTCAGCCTATCGTATTTCCACTGCTGGGACTCAGACTTTCTCTCAGAGAGAGAGAGGATGGGTGTTAATTATCCATGCTGGCCCAGGGCATGTTGGTGAATGTCATATGTCTTTGAACTTTTGAGGTTCTTGGACATACCGATTTCTTCACGATGTATTTCCGTCACCGTTTTTGAGTGGCATCGAAACTGAACATAATTTCATTAATTCATTAATCATCAGCCAGAAGACGTTCACTGCTGAACATAGGCCTCCCCCTTTAACCTCCACACTGAACGAAAGCCTGCCATCTGCATCCACTGGATGCTCGAGACTCTCACAATATCGTCGGTCCATCTAGTGGGAGGCCTATACCTACGCTGCGTCTTCCGGTTCGTGGTCTCCACTTAAAAACCTTTCTTCCCCATCGGTTATCGATTCTTCGAGCGATGTGGCCTGCCCATTGCCACTTCAATTTGCATTTTTTTTGCAATATAACATAATTGATTAGGTATCAAATAAGTCATTGATGCTGGGCCGACGATCGTACTGGGTGCCGCCAGATTAAAGCGCACATGCTACCGCTCGGCCACCATCGCTCTTCTCTTCTCTTCTCTTCTCTTCTCTTCTCTTCTCTTCTCTATCTCTACATAGTATAAATTGAAGTCGCTTTCCGCGTCCGGCTGTCTGTATGTCTGTATGGCCGCTAACTCCTAAACCACGCAACGGATTTTGATGCAGTTTTCACCATCAGTTAGGTAGATACATTTTCAAGGAAGGTTTATATATATTTATATAGCGGTCGCTAGTTAACTATACTATAATATTATAAAGAGGAAAGATTTGATTGTTTTTTTGTTTGTTTACATTGAATAGGCTCCGAAACTACTGAACCAATATGAAAAGTTATTTCACTGTTAGGAAGCTACACTATCCCCGGGTGACATAGGCTATATATCTATACCCGTGCGAAGCCGGGGCGGATCGCTAGTAAGTAATAAAATTTCAACATTTTTTTTAATTGTTTTTTTTTTCTTTACCTTGCTAAACCGCTTAACGCAAAAACATAGTAAGAAATTTGTAGCGACATCAATTACCTTCCTAATAGTCCACATACAAAAGGGTGGGAGTTGTAAGGGTGGCAAGGTCGTCTGCTGGGCGAGTTCTACTAAAGGCATCAAGCTTGATTTAGGTCAGATGCGTCCGCACCCGTCAAACCACCTTACCATAAAATATTATCTCTCTTATCTAGATAAGGAAGGTATGATATGGCTTGAAGATTGCAAAGTTGCAAACTCTATACGGCTCAACTGACCACTATACTTAGCTAGGGTTATGCAGGTAAGTACTAGGTGAAAGTAAGTTATTATCAGCTCTAGGTACGCCACGTCTACTTTCTAGTCGGCCGTCTTAGTACTCTCCTTGTAGGTACGATCAGATAAAAAGTAAACTGTGCAGTTGACTACATAATTATACCCATGCACCATGACTGCATAATGAATGCATAAGCTACCTTCATACCATATTTAAACAAAATACATTCAGCTGTTACAAAGTACAGAAAATATACACACGCCCACAAACTCTCGAATTTATAACACAAGCAGCGCCTTGCAGTTTCGCCCGCTATCCTGCAAGATCTGTTATTTTCTCGGGTTAAAAGTCGCTTATGTTTTTAATCCGAGTCATGAACTACCTCCATTTGAAATTTCATTCAAATCCGTTATACTCAACTTGGTTCAAGTGTTTATATGCTCTGACACCTGTAATAACATTCTAAAAAGTTTAATGAAAACGAATTCTGATCCAGTGATATGTATCTAATAATAGAGACGTTATAGGCGAACAATGCTGCTTTAAAAACTGACTAAAAGCAGCATATAACTTACCTACGTACCTTATATTTGCATTTTATGAAATAATGGAGAGAATATGAAAGACTTTCTTCTACAAACTTTTTTCTACTACCGAACAAATAGGAAAACAGCCCACTACCCATACATTGTGGATTTTCCTTGGATACGTACCAAACGTTTCGATACTACGTTTCTAATCCGTACGGCCAAAGATTGGAACAATCTGCCCGCTTCCCTGTTTGCTGAGAAATATAATCTAGGCCTTTTCAAGGCCAGAGTGAATAGGTATTTTCTAAGTCTGCGTGCTACATCTTCGAACACATCGTCGCTTACCAAAAGGCGAGTTGATGGTCAAAAGCGGACTTATCCGCGTAAAAAAAGACTACGCTATATCTGTTGTTAGAAGGAGACAAGAGTCCGGTGATATTATGTTGCCGGACACACAGAGTGCGTGACTGAGAGATGTCTGAACGAAGTCGGGCAGCCAGCTTAGCTTAGCTAAGGGTTCGTCTGAAAAACGGCGCTGATAGTCCTTGACTTCCAGCATTAATGCCGAGACGGACCCATTCGACACTGATTGTATCCTCCGTATATAAGTTTTTTGTAAAGGTGTCGAATAAAATTTATTTTCTTTCTTTCTTTCTTTCTTTCATTCGTCTAGTCAATATGGTAGCGGGCACAACCTATCTACAGGTAAAATATCTTAGTTCCGATCTCTTTCGCTAAGTCTTTGTCTCTTTGAACGTAAATCACAATCCGAATAGCGAATGGACTTCCATAATAAGCTAGCTAAACATATTTTGTTAGTTTATTTTGTTAGATTTTGGGCACAGGAGACCTAGTTTTGGGTATATTATTTGAGTGCTAATCTTGAAGAAATCCGCTTGATCTTTTAAAACCAGACAGGTGCTTTTGTAAACGGAAATTAAAAACGATTGACAAATAGATACTTTTCTGTTTTAATAATATACTCAGCATAATTTACAAACGTTAATTGCTGAAAATTAAACATGCATTGTTAAATTGCATAAAGGTATGGGCGCACAAGTCTAACCACAGCGGGATGAAAAAATAATATGACTAAATTATAAACTCATAAGTTTTCGAGCATATGAAGAGTAGGAATCATTAGCTAGATCTATCCAGTATTTTAAAAATTGCCTTGGGGCACGGAAACAGTCCCCCGTGTTAAACCACAGAAAAAAAAACTCTTTTCTGTTGGTTACACCAACAAGACTGCCCGAACGCTGCAAAGCCAAAGAAGAGAACGATTAGTTATCGTGCATGGATAATTTTTTGTAACTACAATAAATAATAACTAGGTACACCAACCTGTAAACCAAACACAAAACTTAAAAATTAAACTAATTGAAGATCGCTTATACTATTTATAGGCAACATAAGTCTTATAGATAGTTCAAACGATTTCTAATTTCAAGCAACGTGCCCAAAACGATGGCCGCGTTGCCTCGTTGGATTGCAAGGCTAACATTCTGCTCAAAATACAGGTCAGCGCATTTTGGTCACGTAATGAATAGTTAGTAGTAGAAAGTAATTTTAGTCACCTTTCATTTTTAGGTTTCCGTACCCAAAGGATAAAAACGGGAACCTATTACTAAACATACGATGTCTGTCTGTCCGTCTGTAGAGAGCTGTATGTTTCGAACCGTAATAGGTAGCCAGTTGAAATTTTCACAGAATATGTAATGTTACGGCGGATTAACTAACAAATATAATAAAAAGTCAAAAAGTAAAAACGAAAGGGAGGATCCCCATACAACAAATGTATTTTTGTATTAGCTCTAATGTAAAAACAGTAATACGCACAAGCGTCAAACTTGGCATGATTATAGTACGCACTCTAAAATATAACAACATATAATAAATAATTGCCAAGTGCGAGTCGGTGTACATTGCCAAGTTATTACTGGTATTCCTTACCTGGGTGACCTCCTTACTATTTCAGCGAATCGTAATGCCATATTTTACAAATTTTGAAGACTGATAATTATTGTATTTTGTGATGGTACGGAACACTCAGTGCGCAAGCCCGACTCGCACTTGGCCGATTTTATTCAATCTTTCGTGAATTTGTGTATATTATTTGTGTGTTAAACCTTCCAATTTATATTATAAATCTTTATAAATCAGCTGTCTATAGATTTGGACAATGAGGAGTTATACCAGAACTGCAAAATTATAATTTATCCATTGCAAAATATGCCGTTTGCGAAATATGATCCATCAAAAATACCGCAGTCGAGGTTTTTTTTACAGAAAAATACTTGTAATTAGCGAGAATTTTAGTTTTTCTCTGTGATCATAACCGCCACAAGCAGAATTATTTATCCACAAACATTTCTAGTAATATTTTTTTTTTACAGGGCAAGTGTCTTTATTAACTAACTTGTAGGCCGCCCCTGCTTCGCACGGGCGAAGCCGGGATATATAGCCTATGTCAACCGGGGATAGTGCAGCATCCCAACAGTAAAAGAATTTTTCAAATCGGTTCAGTAGTTTCGGAGCCTATTCAATGCAAACAAACAAACAATCAAATCTTTCCTCTTTATAATATTAGTGTAGATAATTAGTTCATATTGATCCTAACACTAAAATTTAAATTAAAACACTTACAAAACGCTCTCACTCGCACCACACTGTACCAAACTTTATAAGCCTAAGGCAAAGTTCACTATTTCTAAGCTTGCTTAAGCTTTCAACTTTAATTGCCGCCCAAGGCTTCAGTTACTTTAAAAACTCCACGACACTTGGCATGCGTGATATATTAAACGATTACTATAATAATAGCCTGTACAACTTCCTTAATTGAACCGAGACGTATGATACAGTTTGATTATTATACGCTGGAGAACAACCGTGATAAATTGCCACGCCTATTCATTAACCGACTACACAAGGGAGGTTATTTTAGCCACTAATTCTCAAAGACTTTCTATAGCAATGCAACACCGTATACCGGATAAAATACCGGAAAACTGAGGATAATGTAAAAAATTGTAAATGTAAAAAGTTTTATGTGAGTTTAATTGTTTATGTTATCCTTGTTTTGTTGTATTTTAATAAAGAGTTATTGTAGAAGACTTTTATGTATTTGATTGAAGCAGAGGTAGTGGCGGACAAGTAGTCTCTCCTTCAAAGGGGCGCACCGCGCGAATCTGGCCGATGCACGACGACGATTTGCTTAGGTGGGTACTTCCGGCACGTGCACAATGTAGATTATGCACAAAACAAAAGAGTTTCCTTTCGATAAAAAAGTACAAGTACCTTTCCGTTTAATGCAATGCATTTTTTCTTATTTTTACACAAAACTCTAATAACATTAAAACCACAAATGATAAAAAAATACTGTTTATAAATTAAGTCACTAGATCTGTAGAAGGACGTTTGCTATTTGATACCATCATTCTTCAACCAAAATAAAATGAAATTTTGGTCAAAGCAATCATTCCTCCCGCATTATTATTTTATGCTATGTTAAGTGTGTTTTGATACTTAGCTTTTATTTGATTATAGAACTAGGGAAATAACCTTAAGCGTTTTAAAATAATTGCTGTGATAAACATCGTTTGAATGAAGATATTCCCATTTCAATCGGTCTTTAAAAAAAATGTCCCGCTGCGCTAATCGGAACGTTTCAATATTTAACGAGTTAAGAAACATCTTTGTGAGAAGTTGGCGTGAGAATAACGTTACTGTGTCTGTTCTGTTTACGGTAAACTAGTTCATTTTTAGAACAGTGTTTTCGTATTTTTTTATATATTTTTTAACTGCAATTGCCCGTGACTAACTATACCTTTACTTAACTTGTATACTTAACTACAATAATTTTGATAACTTCAATTAATTTACTTTAGTTATTCACAATACAGGATGTATTTAGATTTGTTATTTTTTTCCGGTGGTAAAAGAACCTACGTGTTAATTTAGAGTATAGGCTATTAACTAAAGCTATTAACGCGGTAGGTCCGACAAGTCGGCTACTTGTTGCGTCATACCTAAAGTGCGGAGTGCGCCAGGCCTGATAGTAGTGTCACATAAGTAAGTACTATAGCAAGGCACTAGAGTAATCTAGTGCCTAGCTATAGCAACTACGTGCTTTGATTTTGAACTTATCTTGTATGTGTACCCTATCTACCTACTAAATACGGTTATTTGTATGAAGCTTTATATTTAGTTTTTTCTACGCAAATGCAATGAAAACTAGATATATCTTAAGCCAAACAAAAACAAGTCCTTGCTCTTTCAATGCGCGTCGCTGAAAACAGTCACTCTACAAATGGCACTCATCTTTCACTGACATCGTTATTTCAATAATACCAACACAACAAGATCCCACTTGAATACAAGACCTCTACATTATTATATGAAGGCTTTGGTTCTTCTTATACTGGTGCAGGACCACGCAACTTGAGAAAAATACAAAACGTCCTGTACAGGATTTTCTTTTAGCCTTTCAGTTGCAAACTAATGAAGTGAACTTCTCGGGTAGAAATTCAATTGAAACATTCAATCATCCAAGCATCTAGGTAGGTTTACTCAAAATAGCAGACAAAATGAAAAAGTTCCCTGACAGAAATATTTTAAATAATAATAATAAATACATATTCGGGACATTTGTGCACACACGGTCATCTGACCCCAAACTAAGCAAAGCTTGTGATATGGCTGCCAGAGACTGATACGGCATGTTATTATTATTATTACTTTTGAACTAATCGAAATCGTTTAAATGTTAGCACATTAGCAAAACGAATAGTAAAATTATTAGTTGAGCAAGTATACGAGTACCTGTCTTATTAAAATTCAGGTAAAGCCCAGATAAGTTTTCCTGTTGCAACTCTGTCGCCAGATTAGCATGCATTACAGCAACAAGGTAACCCCGGAACAAACGTGCCTGGACTGAAAACTGAATATAGATCCAGCAAACTTAATTACCTACCTATTATGGAGTCTAGATAGTTTTTATACAATACGGGAATTACTCACGTATGATTAAGCCGGTTACTCCGACTATAGTTTCAACCACATGTAAAAGATATCGAAAATATCGCATTGCATTCGATGCAAAGCGAGACGGAGTAGCGCGCACGCACTCACCTTGAAAAATAGATCGTCGAATGCGGTTGAAACTATAGTCGTAAAGTATAGAATATGTGAAAACCACGTTAGATTCTATAAGAGTCTAGATCTAGATCTTCTTCCATAAATAAAAAGCGAAACTGAAATACTTGTTGATTCATCAAGAAATCTTGAAAACTACTTGACCTATGAAGATGAAATTTGACAGGTCGATTCGGGGTGTAAAGGTCCACAAAGGAAGGATTTTGGGAAAGGGCCCTGTTAAGGGGTCAAAAGGGACTTTAAAGTTACGTAAGAAAGTCTACGTCGTACGAAGGCATGGGTAACAGCTAGACCGACTAAAATTTAAGAGTGGCGTACAAAACGCACTTTTACGATTATAGTGACTGTAGGTTCTACATTTAGATGATGAATAAGATCGTCCAAGGTGTTACGCGGTACAATTTCCCTCCAATCTTGTGATGTGCAAGCAGTAAATGATGTAGAGTATGTTCAAACTTGAACAAACACGAATTATTTATCTCCATACTCGTATTCCACAAGTAAGAAAAAAGTTACAGTAATTTGGCACATCTGTTCCAAAGCTGCAGCAACGATGTCTGAAAGGCACTAGAGCTGACGCATTATCTTCGTAGCTCAGACCGACCGCTCCTACGAGATTAGTTTTCAGCGCAGCATTTTAGAATTTGAACGTTGAAAGGAAATCAAGCGAGCTTTCTATATTACTAGCTGTTGACCACGACTTCACACGCGTAGTCTTTCATAATTATAAACTTTCAAATCCTTTTGCCCTCCGTAATTCGGTTTTTCGCAAAATCTTTCCTTAGCTGACCTCTACACCCCATAAATATCTTCTTGCAGAACTAAAGTTTCGTAGGTCAAGTAGTTCTTGAGATTTCGTGATGAGTCATTGAATGAGTGAGTGCCCTACGGCGTATGCCTTATGCCTTACGGTTTTACCCGGGTGTCGTATTTTTTAGGATAAAAAGCCTATGTGTTAATCCAAGGTAAAGCTACCTTCATAGCCTATTTCATCCAAATCCATTTAACAGTTACGAAGTACGGACTAACATACATTACACAAAAACTTGCATTTAAAAAATATTGTTTAATATTACGACTGAAAATTTATGAATTTATTGAATAGGAATTGAATACTTGCATTTATAAACAGTGAGATTTGGAAAAACTTTTAATAAAAATCTACAAACTGTTATAATATATTTCTATACATATTCGTGTTCTGATTTTGTGAAACGTATCAACATTTAATTCACGTATTTCAATTTCGCTAATGTGTCCGTAAACTCAGTAAAAACACTCAAGTTAATGAAATCTCGACGCAGCACATCTGATTAAAATAATTCTGTTTGCGCTTCCATCCCAGATGGCGTCAGCGTCGAGTGAAATGAATGTAACAGCACAAAGCGTGCATGCACCGCTTTCAAATTGATAACTCATGTTACCTAGGTGCTTCAAGATTTATACTACATTGTATCAAGTAGGTATCATCATTCATTTTATTTATATTACACGGGAATTACTCACGTAAGATTAAGCCGATTATAGTTTAAACTGCATTAGGTGATCTCTTTTTCAAGTGCGCGCGCTACTCCGTCTCGCTTTGCATTCGATGCAAATAATATTTTTGATTTCTTTTGTATGTTGTTGAAACTATAGTCGGAGTAACCGGATTAATAATACGCGAGTAATTCCCGTGCCAGCCGTTAATATCACGTGCGCGTCGCACGGCGGCCCGCACTGCAATTACTGCAAAGCGAAATGCAGCCGCGCACACTCACCTTGAAAAAGACCGCCAAATGCGGTTGAAACTATAATCGGAGTAACCGGCTAAATCATACGTGAGTAATAATTCCCGTATCATATAAATAAAATAGTCTATATCCTATATGTAATGCGGTGATATTTTGTGTTTTGAATGCTAACAATGAATAATATTATCGGATTGTGTACAAAAAAATTAATTATACCTTATCAGCTGTTTCAGTGTGTTTTTTGCGATAGTAGCGTTCTCATTATTTTCAAAAAAAATCTACCAAGCTGTACAATCATAGTAGTGGATGAAAGGAGGACGACAAACAAGGTTTTTTATCATTCAATCATTTTAATTAAGCAATACAAGACCATTTTTTATTCCATTTACAAGACAAGCTATGCTTCAAAACATAGGCATGAATCACTTCGATTTACAAATAGGTATCAAAATATAATCAGCCTACAATATGTCTACAGTAAAATTTAAAATACAGGGTAAGTAGGATGGGCGGAAACGCCGCAGACGTTGTTTTTAGCAGCAATCATCATGTACCCGTCGACGCCCCAGGATTCACCCCACGAGTTTTTGAGGATCCAGAACAGTTCGCCGTACCTCTCACCGTAGCCGACCAGAATTAATGCGTGGTTTGGACGTTCGGGGTTGCTAAAAAAATTACAAATATTTACTTACTACTGATGCGTAATATAAAAATATGGAAGTTCAGTGTATTTCGGCTGCATCACTTGAGAACAAACACGTGTTTACAAAATCATCAGAAAACTTGAGAGTGAGAAAATGTGAGGCGCTGTAACATCTAGCTTGACAACCACAAGAATTAAAAATCGTAGATAATTAGCCTGATCGTTACGCCCAAATAGCAATATATCCCATGAGCAAAATGTACCATCGTCCCATTACCAATACGTTTACTTTCAAGATATTTAAGTGAAAGCGAAAAATTTAAAAGTATCAGATGCCAAAGTGGCAGATGTAAAGAACTAAATGAAATCTTATTATAGGTTTTAGTTTGTGGGTCATTGGCTGCATTGTAAAGAACTTAAACTTTTATGATTTGCAGAGAATTAATAATATAAACATTTTTACAAGAAAAAATACAACCGACTTTGCTTTGCCGAAAGTATAATGAACGGAATTCATACCCTTATTTGCCACCCTAAGTAGTTTTTTTTTTTTTAAATAGGTAAAAAAACCCCACAAAATATAGCCAATTCATTAAAATCTTCGACCGAAATAAAATGAATGGACGGGCCATAACCATCGGACATATACTTCAACACTTAATTACAAGCATGTATAGTAAATAGTAACAGTACATTTGTTACAAAAAATAGATAGCAGTTTTTTGTTGTGTACACACTTCGGGAAAGCACACGAAGGCATCATTTTGTCAGGTGTTTCATTATCGTGTAACAATAGTCACGTGTTAGTCTTCCCTCGGCTAGAGACCGAAGTGAGCGGCGTCCATTCATTTTATTTTGGTTGAAGATTGAAATCGGCTCACAATCGGCAAAGCTATCGCGATTTTATATTATCATGGAGTACAATGAAAATTAATTTATATTAGGTATTGTTTAATATTTTTTGTGGAGTTAAAAATACACACATAAAAATAAAGTTGGATTAATCCAACATGGATTGGATTTTTTTTGTTGATTGAGTAAATTTGTTGTTATAGAGAAATGTTTCATACCATTCTTTGTTGGTCTGGTAGAAGATACCACTGGAATACGCCGCAAAATGTCCTGAGACATGGACATAAATGTAGAGGGGTCCATGGTTCACCACCGCCACCTAAAATTAGAACAAACTTATAAGTAAGTAAATTTCAATAAAGATTTTTAAGTATCAGTTTTTTTTTTGTCTAACGTAAAAAACAGTAAATGTTACAATTGCTGTACAAAATTCTTATTTTAAGTTTCAAAAAGTTTTAAATTAAGGGCATATACTTTTACTCTTTCTGTCAAGATTCTTTGAGTGCGTCTCTTAGCCACAGCATTTTTTTTATTTTATTTATATATAATTTAATTCAATTTACATAACGTAATGAACAGAAATTTGTCACCGACTCGCACTTGCATTTTTATTTTATTTGTTGTTATACTTTAGTCTGTACTATAATCATGCCAAGCTTGACGCTTGAACGTATTGCCGTTTTTTAGGTAATACAAAAATGCGTTAAAAAATACGTTTGTTGTATGGAGACCCCCCTTTTGTTTTAACTTTTTGACTTTTTTCTTAGGTAGTCCGCCGTAACATTACATATTCTGTGAAAATTTCAACTGGCTATCTATTACGGTTCGAAAGATACGGCTGTTAATAGGTAGGACAGACGGACAGACGGACAGACGGACAGATGGACAGACGGACAGACGGACAGACGGACAGACGGACAGACGGACAGACAAACAGACAGACAGACAGACATCGTAGGCTCAGTAATTGGGTCCTGTTTTTACCCTTTGTATACGGAACCCAAAAAAGATTATTTATTCTGTAAACACTTACAGAATTTTATCAATATTTTTATCAGCATACAGCAAATCAATCAAATCAAATCAAAATTATTTATTAGACACGAGTTCCAAAAATTTTTAAGAGTAAAAAAAACTGAATTATGAAATTATTGTTAGATGATTGTACATCAAGTTAACATCGAAATAAATTAACACAATAGATTGACAAGGCTTACCTTCATAGCATTAAAGTTGTAAGGCGTGACTTCTGTGTATCCAGAAATGGAATAAGTTTTCGTCATGTTTCCGATGTTACAAAAACCATCCTGCGAAATAATCGATTATAAATTATATTAATTATATATTGTATACGGACTGACCGAGGATAAGGTGGATTGAGGACATCAAAAGTACTGTCGGGAAAGAGTGCACTTGACTAGTGGGAGACCGGGGAGAGTGGCATAAACAAAGGGAGTCTCCTATATCTGGGAGTCTACTGGTAGGTAGGTCAAGCAGTGGGTCATTCAGGGTTGATGATGATGATATGTATAGGTTACATTTAAAAATGTAGGAGTACCTTTTCGGATGACTTTTTTAATTAGGAGTATTATTTACTCTTTTTATTACACGAATGATATAAACTAGATTTTAATATATCTTCTGTGCTAATGCGTGCGAATTCTTTCGCGTAGGGCATCAAGATACAATTCCTATAAAGTCACAATCTCTCAATGAAAACAGTCAAAAAACGCCCGAGCATCATTGTATCAATTATATAGTTCACAATGCCACATTTACTCCAATTTAGACGTTATGTTGCTTGCATAGTGTTCAACGTTAGTTGTCCGCTATGTCATCATGGCTCTGGCATCGCGCGGCGTTGTAGTCGGATCGCGGTTACCTTGTAACTAACCAAAAGTCGGCGCAATTCGTAGCGTGCACCGAGCCTCTATATGCATTGTATCTCGATTGCGTTAGAAGTAAGTAATCTAATCCGGATATTCATCCTTGTTTTTTTTTTTTAAATCAAATTGAAAATTTTGCTGAATATTTGAAATGTTAATTTCTTAATTTGTACAGCATAATTTTACACTACAACATTATTTTCAAAAAAATCAAATTATGCAAGCGAGACAGTAGGTACTCTAATATTTACTCTTAACGGCATTTTTATAAGCTTTGTAGAAACGACATCGAAATCCGTTCAGTATAATTATATAAGCAGTCTTAAATTAAAGGTTTGATCAAAAATGCTCGAATTCTGAAAAAATACTAAAAATCTGCGTGAAAACGCTTATTTTATTAATATGTAATTAGGTACTCAAATCATTTAAATAAATTTATCAAATTATTTACCCGGTTTTTATAAGGTCCATATTCTTGCTCAGTAGGCAGGCCATGCCTTACGATGAAGTCATAAGCTGCGAAGTCAAAGCCTCCGTTACAACCGCCAGCGCCTGCATCTCCGAGGTCCTCATAAGCACAGTCCATTATGGCCTGGTTACTGAGGCTCAGAACCTTGCCTCCATTGATCCTGGCTAGTGCACTCTCAGTGACGGCAGAACCAGCGAAAGTCCAGCAAGACCCGCATGTTCCTTGATCTAAACAACACACCTCTATTTAAGAGACTCTAGACTCTATTTAAGTATGTACCTATTAAAAAAATATAATATATATGCATATCAGTCTCTGAGATATTTGGAGTTTATCATGGAGATACCTCCATAATACATTTCACCATGTATTTAGATATTGGCATCGATTCTGATGTACTCTAAACTAAACTTAACTAAATTTGATAGCTCTAAAATTGTTGCCATCCTTCTCTCACATATATTAAAATGAAAAGAGAGGCAGGTAATTTTAGTGCTGTCAGATTAGTTTAGTTTAGTGAGTGGTATGACAGAATCGACGCCAGTATGTTACTTACTATTATAATATATTTTGTAGGGTAGCGGGTAAAGAACCACAGAGTGCCGCTAGTATACAATATTCTTACCTTTGACTGGTGAGATGAGCCCAAGCAGTCTCATGTCATATTCTTTTGGTAGTTTTTCGACGTCGTTGTGGAGATTGCTTTGCTCGTAAGGAAATGCTACAGTTCCAACCCTGCCTTCCGGACGAGGAAGGGCGCCCTGACTCTTTTTGAGCTCTTCAGGAGTCCAGTCAGAAAACTGGTTGACGCCCAGCTTGTAAGTCAGGTTGCGTTTATTGACTGATGAAATCATCCTGAAAGATGGCAGAAAAAGTTAGCAAATAGTCCTGCCTGATACCATTGTTAACCATTATACCAACGTAGACAAAGTGGACGCAGATAAAGGTGGAAGCACATTCTTGATCGAAAGGTGGTGTTAAAGGTAGAAAGAAGAGCTGGTAGCGTTCAGTGAAAGTGCAGAGCACAACTCTCGACCTTTTGAGCCATCCACGTCAAGTTGCCCCCTGGCACCTATACAGGGCAGGCTTATGGGGAGCCATTCAGTCTCATTAATATCTCCTGACCCAAAGATTTGGCAGGCGTTATGTACAAAATTTTATATTCTCTTTTACACACTCTTTAACTCAATAATTATGTTTTTATGTTCAATTTTGACTTCGGCTCCACGATTGCTTTTCAAATGTCCGGACTACACGCAAGAGTCAAATAAATAATATGAAATAACTTTATTTCATGGTGACAAAAGTAACAAAATTATTGTAAGTATATTTAAATTCAGACCTTATATTCTCGTTGAATATTGACTTCCTCATAGCGTGTTCAGTTTCATGTGCGTATTTTCGATTAAACTTGTTCTTGAAGCTGTAGAACAAAATAAAAATATTTAGTTCAGTAAATTTATATATGGCTGAATAGCCGTCCGAAGGTCTCGGACACGGCTAAACAGTATTTATTAAAAAGTGTACATGAAAAATCAAAAGTTGCCGAGCAGTAGCATGTGCGCTTTACAATCTTACGGCACCTGGTTGGATCCTCAGCCCTGCAACACCATTGAGTTATTATTACTACGTATAGAGAAGACGCCACATATCACAACTGTGTTCCGTTCAAGTGCAGCCGGGCGGCCGCACTTAGCTGTTGAACGTTAAACGAAACGCATAAGTGCCATAAAAAACACGGTGCTTTCGCGAGAAAACTACACCTTAAAAGCGTTCTAGCGCTGCGTGCTTATAATGTCTGATTAGACGACTAATTATTGTTACATCGCTGCGGCAAAGACTAGTTTAAATTGATCAAAATGGAGCATGAGATTTGCTAAAGATAGCTTCTCTATACGTAGTAATAATAACTCAATGTGCAACACTGACTTATTTGGTACCTGAATAAATAATGTACAGTTTCGATGCCATCGCTCAAAAATGGTGAAGAAAAAACGTGAGAAAACCGGTTGTATGTCAAACAACCTCAAAAAAAGTCAAAAGAAGATTAATTTGTACTTACTGTTTAAAGACATGATCTACATGCTTTTCATTATCTGGATTGACAAACAAAAGTTCCTTGGTGATTTTTTCGCTGTCTGCGGTATGTTTAACTGCAGATTTATCCTCGCAACCATCTTAAATGAAAAATAAAATATGGCAATTTTTTTGAACAACTAAAAAAAACTTAAAAGCAACGCGATGTTGTCCGAGCAGTAGGCCTGTGTCCCAGAAGTGGGAACATGATTAGCTGAAATGATGAAAAATCAGTATTATGACATTTTATTTATATTACACGGGAATTACTCACGTAAGATTAAACCGGTTACTCCGACTATATTTTGAACCGCATTAGGCGGTCTTTTTCAAGGTGAATGCACGCGCACGGCTGCACCTCGCTTTGCACCACCACGTGCATTCACCTTGAAAAATACCGCCTAATGCGGTTGAAACTATAGTCGGAGTAACCGGCTTAATCTTACGTGAGTAATTCCCGTGTAATATAAATAAAAAGTGTGAAAGCCACGTCAATTTTATTATGACATCTACGAAAAGCAATATACTAGCGTCAGCATATGACAAGGTGATGGCGCCAGTACTATAGTGAGTTGAGGTTGATCCAGTGATGTTCTTGCATTAAAGTCGAAATCGCGGCCTAAGGATAGCTGTTAGAGGAAGATCGTGAAGGTTGAGCAATAAAAGGGATACGCAGAAATAAACACTTACACTTTTCAGCGTCAAAAACATCTTCATCTTCAAATTCGGGATCATAATCGGTAAAGGTCCAGATGTCATGTTGAATAAGAGAGCCTAATACGACGTTGAATTTCTTGACTTCGTGTCTGAAATAGAAGTATACTTAACAAATAAGAATTCAAATTAGTAAAACCACGAGTCAAACATCCTATTCAGTATCATAGAATTATCAGCATAATTATTATTTTACTCAAAAATGCTTGTAATGTTGTCATTATTTTGACAACCTTCTTTCGGCAAAGTCAACCTTTCCGTGCTACTCGAAAAGGCGCCAGCAAAGTTGTATGGAATTTAATTACTGGTGATTTTTAAGCCAACAGCAATTTCCTTTGAAAATCCATGAATTCCGAGAACCCATACGAAGTGCTTTGATTCCACATTTGTTATGCGAACTGCTAGTCTGTGAAATTCGTTGCCTGAATGGGTGGCCCCGGTGGTAAAGCCTCCACCACTTTACTGGGGCATGAGTTTGACTTGACTGCGACTTTTTTTGCTTGGCTGTGACTATGACTTGTTTGACGCTATTTAAGACTATGTAAACTTGATTAATATTAAGAACGAAGGACTTTGCATCCATGGTCATGAAAACACTAACAAACAAAAAACAATCATCCGCTATCCTTCATTGTAACTTTTATAATATTAGTGTGATATGTTTGTATACTAAAATGTAAAGCCAGCTTACTTTATCGGAATCCATCCAAAATAGGCACTATAGTCCGCCCATATAGTTTTCCTGACTTCCTCTTCATGATCTTTATAATTATATTCAAATTTGGTGGCATATACTATTTCCTCAACAGTTTCATTACCTAAAATAAAATATTATACAGGTTGTATCTCTAGACGATAGACATATTCGAGGAAATCATGGTATGTACTCAGTATCATAAAAAATTGATACTATGGGACAAACAATGAAATCGCGGAAAAAAAACAGCTGTTCCATAGAAAAATCTATCTATCTAAGTATGTATTTAAACCTATATATGTATATATATCAGTCTCTGGCAGCCATATCACAAGCATTGCTTAGTTTGGGGTCAGATGACCGTGTGTGCAAAAATGTCCCGAGTATTTATTTATTATTATTTATTATTTAAATGTCACGAAATTTAGATCTTTTTGTGATTTTTGTACCAGACCTTTGTGTTCGCAAATCAATTAGTGTAGCCTATTCATTTAATATACTGGGTTATGCGGAAAGGTAAACTAAACCGAAAGAGATCCGTAGTACCAATCATTGTACAATCATTCAATAGCTGTAACACAGGTTGTACCTAATACAGCTTACAAACTACCTACAAGACTTTTTTGTTTGTAATTTTTTCTATTTAAATATATTTATTTAGTGTAAAAAAAATGATTTATAAGGTTTTTGGGAATACAATTGTATTTGTAAACATTACAACAACTCTTACAATGGAACAGCAGATTTTTTTTCGTGATTTCAGGGTTGGGCCCACAGGTTGGTCCCATAGAAAAAGTTGTTCATAATGATGATAGAAATGATGGGTAGGTACTATGGACCCCTTTCAGCTTAGTGCACCCTTTCCGCGTAACCTTGTATTGTAATGTATTGAAACGCTTACCGACTGCTACATACGACTCGTCTTCGGTAACGGACGGTAGAATTTCATCGAGTTTTACGTCATCTTCAAATAGTATCTCGTAGACGAAATGACACACTATTGGGTTCAGTAATTCTTCTGTTGTTTCCGGGTGGATCTAAAAACAGGCAAGCCTTCAATAACCAAAGCCACCATGAAGATTCTAGCTCTGTCTACCAATGAGTAATTCCTCGTTTATGCCTTAAACTTTTAAACTTTCGCAATTTGTTTTGTGTGTATCGTGAATACATCGAAAAAAAAGAAGAAAAGCTAAATGTACGTATTGTTACCTAAATAATGCGCGATAAGTCCATTAAACATTTACAAAAACATTCAAATATGCACAATTTCGTTTACTTGGATAACATATTTTTTTCTAGTTATTTAGATTTAAGAACCAAATTACTAAACTGATTTTGATAAAATCCCTATGGGACTAATCCGAAATTGTATCCTTTCAAATAAAAGAAGAATTATTCAAATTAGTTTTTGTATTTGATATAAAAATTTGCCTGTATCTATATAATTATATATATATATTTTATTTTGTTTTGTATAAATTAATAACTTTTGTAAATTTTTTGTCATAACTTTTTCTTATTATTTTAGTCTGTGTTTAGGCATTTAGTTACTAACATTTAACGGGAGAGGCCATTGGCTCCCGAAACACAGTATTTATTACTAATTCGGAGCCAATGGGTTCATAAATTATTTTGTAAATTTTTATAATTCCCATTAATTAATTTGTAATTTGTAAAAAAAATTACAGAGATCTGAAGTAAGAAACATAATTATAAAATAAGAAAAAAAGTAATTGAGAACCCCTCCTTTTTTGAAGTCGGTTAAAAACAGGGTTAATCAATATACAATTTTAATTATTATATTTTGTTTTATATTTTCAAATTATTTGACAAATGAAATTACCTATTTGTCTAATAATTTGAAAGTTTACCACACTTTTACTTCTGTTAAATTCAGTACCTATTATGTACCTACTATTATTTGTTCTGTGTTTAACTATATAAGTACTGAATAAAAATTCACCTGATATTTCGTATTTAAATCCGAGCCAAAATTAGTGATTACTTTGACAGCACCATTATTATAATCTACTCTAGATGATTGGTTTGTTTTCCTGTAAGTAAAATAGAAGTGTATTAAAAGTTTTGCAATTGACTGTTTACATTTTCTACGAAAGCTTGGGTGGCGAAGCAACGTGCAAATGACATTGTGCTGTTTAGCAAAATTTGAGTTAAATATTATGGATTTCGCGTGTGTACGAGTGTGGGCAAATGTTATGAAACGTGACTTTCAAAACCTAAGCTCCATAAAAGCCAAAAAAAAGGCTCTCTCAGATCTGACTCGGAACTGATCTTGATTTAAATGATTGACTTTGACTGTGACTTGTTTTTTAATTATTTGATCAAGTCGAAGCGAGAACGCAACAAAAAGACCTCGCTTTAAAAAGATTGTGGTTGTGCCTTGTGTATTCATTTCATGCACACGTCCTCGGATGGTACTTAATACAAACAAACAAATACACATACATACACACATAACAGCTGTAGATTTTGTGTGCTTTGTTTTGTGGATAAATTAAAAAATTATTATTTAATTACTTGTCATTTGAGTCGATTCTGATTAGAGTTGATTCTGTTTTACCACTTTCTAAACTAAATTAATTCACCAGCACTAAAATGTTCTGCTTTTCTTTTCGTTTTAGTATGTGAAAATGAGACAGCAGCAGTTATGGAGATGTAAAATGTTATTTCGCGTTTAAAAAATTGTCGGTATTACAGAACTAACATTTACAGCTTGATAAAATAGTGTGTGATCCAAAATAAATGGCAAAAAGCTTTTTTGTTAACAGAAAAGGTTTTTGTTAGTACACAGTTGTAAGTAACAATTGTGTACCAACAAAAATTAACATAAAACCTTTTAGAAAAAAACACTAAACTAAAAGGAAAAGAAACACTAACCATGCCGTGTAGTCTTCTACAAGATTGGAAGTGAGAGAAACTTTAATCGCTTTGACCGTGTAAGATTCCGCCCAACTTAACTCATCGGCGTCGCTCTCCAAAACTAGGTAGTTCTCGTCTAGAACTGAAAATAGAGACACATTTTGATCTTGAGAAACAAAACCAGTGCAGATCTCATGTCTTTAGTTTTGACTCTTCCGTAAATCAGTGGCGGCCCCAGAAGGAGGAAAAATTAATTTCATACCAACGTACTGGTAACCTAATCCCAATTAGCAAATGCAAAAAAAAACGAATATTTTAATGATGCTAATTTAGGGACTCATTTCGCTCATGGTAAACATGCTTGGCATGGAAAAGAACCTGGCTGTCAATCAAGACTGCCAAAACACACCGTACGACTGATTTTCAACTCTATATAGCCAGCTGGGCATTAGAAAATGGCCTCCTACTTCCTAGTTTCCACGATGATTTACTACACCGGTACCGGTAGCTCAAGCTCATTATTAAGAACTGAACCCATTTCCTGCGGCTTAGAATTCGAACTGGCCAACCACTGAGCCATCATCATTACTTCAAACTGAAAAGTATACCTATTATCGATCACTGTTTAAGCTTCGAACCTGAAGGTACAAAATGAACCTGACATATACGCAAAGCGACTCAAGCCTCAAATAAATTTGGTTAAAAAATATTTGTTCAATCTAATTTCCTACAGAAAAAAAAATCATTTTCACTTTTCCGTATAATTTCCATCACAGATATAATGAAAGAATAGACAATAAAAGAAGAAAAAATATCAAGGAAAAGAAGAAAACAATACAAAATAAGTTAAAATCTAAACTCACCACTATACGCCGTCGCCGAAGCAATGCAAAATGTTGCTACAAGGTACAGCAACATTGTGACTGATTTTACTCTATGTTGTCAGTACAAAACGAAACCCCATACGAGGTTTTATATTTATAAACTTTAATTGTATATACTTGTCGCTTATATACAAACTTTTATCGCAACTAACCAATTATTTTGGCACATATTACATTATTTTTATCTCCTAGCTTTGCTAGATAAATACATGCTAGTTAATTACCACGTAGGTACCTTTTTGGACAGTCATTACTGTAGTTTCCCATATCTACCTATTATTATAACATTTTATTCAGTTGCACTACATAATAATTATTGTGCTGATAAGTTAGCTAGTATTTAACAGGATAGGCTCAGATTTATCAAATTAGTTCAGTAAAAATAAATAGCAATTAGTGTTAATATCGATACCTATACTAGGTGTATGGGTTAATATTACACTACTAGTTGTTGCCCGCGACTTTCGACGCGTAGATTTTCATATAAACTTTCAACCCACTTTTGCTCCCCCTTCGCAAAATCCTTGCTTAGCGGACTTCTACACTATATGGATACCGCGACATCACAGATACGTTGCCAACACTATAAATACTATATTTACAGTCTTTTTGAAGAACCCCATGTTGTATAAACTCGGAAATGACGTAGAAGGTGAGCCATCGACGAGAAAAAAACGTTTTTGGGTTTTCTATATTGATGAGGGGAGCTCATTCCATAATATATTTTACTCTGCTCGGCGCTTTATGGTATCAAGAGGCATGCAAAAATCAATAGGTACTTTATTTATTTAATACTTTATTGCACACTTACAAATTAAGTAAACATGTACAATTGGAGGACTTAATGCTAAACATTTTCTACCAGTCATCCACCAGGTTGGAACAAGCAGTATGTAGGCGTGCACTTTAAATCGAGTCCAAAGTCTTTGACTGGACTTAACAGCGTTCGCCTTTTTTTTATGTGTGCTATATTATTAGATAGCCCGTTGGTCCAGTTGGCAGCGATCCAGCCTTCTGCGCTTGGGGGCGTGGGTTCGATTCCCACCTAGGAGAAACATTTATGTGATCAACATAATTATCTGTTTGTTCCATATCTGGGTGTAAAATATTTATGTATTTATATCAGTCTCTGGCAGCCATATCACAAGCTTTGCTTAGTTTGGGATCAGATGACCGTGTGTGTAAAATTGTCCCGAATATTTATTATTTTATTCATATGTATTTCTACCTACTAAATCCATTTATTTAAGCACCTTGTAACCGTCTACTAATTAGATAATATAATCGCAAAACCCTAAGAAATCATTATAAAAATACTGTTGTATCGAGAATCTCCTCTTATTGAAGTCGGTTGATAAATGCTGTGCCTATCTAAAAGTCTGCCCATGGATTGCGAAGTGCCACGTTCACCCTCTGGGAAATACCTTTTCATACCCTCTCAATCAGACCTGGGGCCTTACGGCTAGCTGTTTTAAGCAATTCTGTGTAGGTGATGAAAAAAGTTGCACGACCGCAAACCGTATCTGGGCGCGTTACGTTTCACGTTCGCGTGATTTTCCGAACTGCGATGTTTTAACGTTAGTTTGAGACCGCGTAAGAAGTTGGGCGTAAAGCCCCTGAACAAAGAGATGAGGTGCCGTGAGCTCTACAGACATACGAAACACAACAGCTCTTTTGTTTTTAGGGTTCCGTACCCAAAAGGTAAAACCGGGACCTTATTACTAAGCCCACACTGTCTGTCCTATCTTTGGACGGCTGTATCTTTTTAACCGTAATATAGATCCGCCGTAACATTACATAATCTGTGAAAATTTCACCTGGTTATCTTTTACGGATTAAAAGATACAGTCGTTTAAAGGTAGGACAGATAGACAGACAGCTTAGGCTCAGTAATAGGGTTCCGTTTTTACACTTTGAGTACGGAACCATAAAAATCACTACTTCTAATAGTCTTATTGATTTAAAACTTTGCAAGTACGGTAATCTGGATAACAATAAAATAATTTCATCATCATCATAGTCAGCCTTTTAACAGTCCACTGCTGGACTTTTAGCCTACCCCCGAAAGGGTGATTGGGCAATATCCACCACGCTGGCCCAGTGCGGATTGGTGTAAATAATTAAATACCATCCAACTGGCCTGATGATTCAGGAGGTGGATAGTGGAACTTTTCAATACCTACTAGTTAACTCTTCTAGTTTTTTTTTATATAACAAGATCGGCAAACAAGCATGCGGCCCGCATGATGGTAAGCAAAAACCGCCGCCTATGGGCACCTGCAACACTAGCGGTGTTGGCGGTGGTTTGCCAGCCCGGAGAGGTAGATGTAGACACCCTTTTTGAAACGCTTTTTGGGGAAGGACTTTGATATGAACACCTTGCAGGTCCGCCAAATAAAGGAGCGGAAAATCGGACAATATGGGATTTCCAACTTTGCAAGATGTGGGGGTGAGCTTTTTGACGGTGTCAGGATGTGCGGTAGCGGAAATCTAACGCAGGAATAAGATCAAAAAGCAAATAAGTTTAGACTGATTTGTTTTTTTTTACGAGTCCAATACACCACTCCACTCCACTCCACCTCCACTTGGTAATAACCTATCTAATAAAAATATTCTAGCTTAACGGCCTCTTACGAAACCTCTTACGGCCTCTTCTAATTTGACGGTTTTAAATCAATTTTATTCAGTTAATTTACAATATTTGAGCTGGAAAAAAATACATGCCACAGATACTTCTGTGTTTGAGTTTATGATTTGGTTGAAAACAAGATAGAATAAACTTTCCTCGATCAAAAAAAAATCTGAAACAAAGTCGATTCAGTTTATTTTTTTCGTTTTATGCTCTAATGAAAGCTCGTAACAACCTGGAAATTGCATGTACTGAAAGGCAATTTTATTAAAAAAAAAATATTTGGATAGAATTTTGATAGTGAATAGTTTCGTTTTTTTGTGAAATTAAAAGCGTAAAAAGGTCGCGAGAATTTGCGCGTACCGCGTTCAGTACCGCGCCAGGCGTCATCGAGGTCTGACCTATGTTCGTTTTTGTCGTTGCACTCCCCCCGCGGGCGTCCTGACTCTTGGGTGGCAAAATACATCGTCGCTATAACTTGACGGGGCTGAGGGAGCGTTTTGTTGCCTACGCGACTCGGATAATAGTCCGTTAAGCTTTTATATAAAAGAAAGTCGTGCTAGTTACACTATTTATAACTCAAGAACGGCTGAACTGATTTGGCTGAAAATTGGTGGGAAGGTAGCTTAGAACCAGGAGACGGACATATACTACTTTTCAACAGCATCATCACCATTTTTCATCACTACGTGGGTAAAACCGCAGGGCGCAGCTAGTCTCATATAAACCAAACAAAGGAGATAATGGTGGCGTGGCGGGTGCGAAGTGCGAACGCATCTGGCTTAAATCAGACTTGGAAGGATAGATTAGAAACGCCCAGTTTGGACTTCATGAAAGCGAGAATCAGATGAGGGTTTTGAAGCCTATTCTAGTTGAACTTTTATTAAGCCCAGTCTGAGTCAAACAATAAGGGCCAAATTTTAAATATGGGTAAATTACACCCTGGGCTAGTACGTAGGCTGATGTTTTATCTCGGGAAATGAACGGTTCCTGTCGGGTTGCGAGAGAAACCGTATGGAGATAAGTTTAGGAATCACAAAACTGAACCTTAAAATGTTATCTCCTACGATATCCTTGCATAGGCGTTTGTTCACAGCGCGAGTGATTCCGCAGGCAATAGCTAGTCAATAGAAATCAAAAACACTTATATTATTTGGCAATCATTTTAATTAAGCAATAGAAGAACATTTTTTAATCTTAACACCTATGGAAATTGTTATAAAGAAACCTAAATTATGGAGATGGGATCAAAATAAGATCAACCACCTTCTCAACAATAGAGTTTAAAACACAGGGTAAGATGGCTGAAGGGGAACGCCGCAGACGTTGTCTTTAGCAGCGATCATCATGTACCCATCGACGCCCCAGGATTCACCCCACGAGTTCTTGAGGATCCAGAACAGTTCGCCGTATTTCTCACCGTAGCCGACCAGAGTCACTATGTGGTCTACTACCTCGGGGTCGCTAGAAATTAAAAACATGTTATATTATATTACTAGTTGTACCCGCGACTTGTCATTCAAATATAATAATAGCTAACTCTGAGTTCTGAGACTACCAGGAATACAAAAATCAAGTTAATTGACTGAGCGAAGCGAGATTTTAGAGCCTACTGGGACAAATCGGCGTTATATTATATAATATATTATATTATGTGTATAATGCAAATACGATTTTAAAGTCCGAATATGAGCAAGAGCAATATCAGTTAGGGAGTTGCAAAAATATTGAGTTAGAACGCTGGGTTAAAAGTAAAAAAAAAAAAACCTAGAAATGAGTTCTAAAGGCGATATGAACTTATTTTGCAAATTATGTAAGTGGAACTACAAAAAATAATATTTTTTCTTCTTCTCTCGTAACACCTTTCCTCTTGCCAAAATTAATGATTCTAGGTCAACGGGAAGTACCCTACAGGTTTTGATTCCCCTGTGAAATCGCAAAATATGCGACATAAACGTTCATATCTTTTGATTGCGTTGCCTTACAATAAAAAAAAATTACAGCCGAAAGAAACCGTATTCCAATGTATTTAGTATAAATTTCAACTTGATACCTTTACGCGTTCTTGAGAAAAAAGGTCTTGACAGACGGACAGACAGACAACGAAGTGATCCTATAAGGGTTCCGTTTTTTCCTTTTGAGGTACGGAACCCTAAAAAGATTTATTTTTTGCGCCAACATTGAGAAAAACATGTCGCCTCATTATATAATAATATTCGGGTTTTAATGTGTAATAATAGTGAATTATTATTTATTAAGTGTTTGTGAACGAGCTCGAGTGTAGCATTGAGATTTTCTCAAAGGACTGTAGGTGTGACTGTAGGCACGTTATATAACGAGGTGAAATTCCAGTTACTTTGACCGTGACCTACTTTGCTTGATCTGACTGTGACTATGACATGTTCGACGATATTTTTGGGATAATTTCTAAAACTTAAACACTTAACCCACTAGATGGACCGACGAAATTGTGAGAGTCGCGGGCATCCAGTGGATGCAAAAGGCAGGCTGTCGTTCAGTGTGGAGGTTAAAGGGGGAGGCCTATGTTCAGCAGTGGACGTCTTCTGGCTGATGATGATGATGAAACACTTAAAAATACTTGACACTGGCGAACGCACAAGACGTGTGCCACCAAAATTCTATAAGGAAAGAAAAATAAAGGAAATTTACCATTTCTTGTTGGATTGGTAGAATATACCACTGGAATATGCGAAAAATTCATCTGAGGCATGGACAAAAACGAAAACAGGTCCATGATTCACCACCGCCACCTAATAACATAATTTTATATCAAAAACAGATTAAAAAATGTCTATGTATGCACAAACAAGCAGTACACACGTACTTTAGAATCAATACAATGTTCATGTTTCCTCACGATGTTTTCCTTCGCCGTTTTTTGAGCGATAGCATCTAAAAGAAAAGAGGCGAATGCACAAGGTATAAAGAATTTATTTAAAAAAACATGACATTTTCAGCTGTGATTGGGTCGTAGCACAGAACTACTACCTAGGTCGTAGTCTACCATAGCCACCTGGAAATATTTATATTTATTGAAAGCTTCTGTTGTCGCGTCGAGCGATTTTTGATAGGGGAAAACATTTATGGGCAAGGAATTTGTACAACCTAAAGACAAAGTCCTTGGGTATACAAAGTCCTTGCATATGGGTTCGCTTCATCGACGATATGCTAATGTGGCAGTTATTGCAAAGTTTTATGTTTTCACTTCTTTTTACTTGGCTACTAGGTACTACTGCCCCTTTGGGTGTTGGGGTAATTTTGCCATTAACAGTGAGGGGAAATGTAGTGAGATTATTTGAACAGGGAAGATAAACCTGGTTGATGATACTACTATCAGAAAATAGCAAATGAAAAAGTAAAGACGGATATTATTAGACTGAATGAAATTAAGTAACGAAAAAAATATTTTTTTGTTTGGAAATGTTGTTTTTTGATGTTTGGTTGCTAGGCAACGTTTTAATTAAATGTGAAGGTAAACATGTAACATAACTTTGCCAACTGGTAGTGGGCTTGAGCATTTAGATTGTCTTTAGACCTTCAACGGTCTATGGGCAGTCTAACTGTATTTGTAGTTTTAGTTTTAGCTTGTATTTTGTTTAGTTAATAAAGGCACTTGCCCTGTAACATAAACATGTACGCATATTTTTACATCAATATCGGTGCAATGTTTGAGAAAAGGAATATATAAGCATTGGCCGCAACGGAGCATTTATGGACAATATTTTACATTTTCACATTTGTCTATAATCGTCCTGCCTGTCGCTGCAGTTATATATTATTTTCAGATTAAGACCGCTACAACCTTCGACCAAAATAAAATTAATAGACGGGCCCAGAAGAAGCGCATTTTTGAAAATTACAATATGAGTGCCGGCGCTCACTTCATTTCAGTCGGTCTCTAGTCGTAGGAAGTGCGACACAAGTCTATTGTTACATGATAACGAAACATCTGACAAAATTATGCCTTCGTGTGCTTTCCTGAAGTGTAGGTAAATACACAACAAAAACCGCTATCTATTTTTGTAACAAATGTACTACATGGTTTTAATTAGGTATTGAAGTATGTGTCCGACGGTTTGAGTCGTTTTTACTGAGCAAGTTCAATGGTTATGACCCATCCATTCATTTTATTTTGGTCGAAGGCTACAACGGACTTTTTTACAAGACTTACCTTCAGAGCGTTAAAGTTGTATGGCGTGACATGGGTGTATCCAGAAATGCGATAGGTTTTTGTCATATTTCCGATGTTACAAAAACCATTCTGTAAAAAGATAAAGGTTACTTCTTAAAACGTAATAGTTTTTTATTAACGATATTCCCATAAAAAAACGGGACATTTTCGGCACAGTACAATAATTTAAAAAAAATACGAGTAGTTACCTCACAAATATGACTTGGACATGACCTTAACTTACTTTGCTTGACTTTGACTGTACCTATGACTTAATTGACGATATTTACAAAAAATTTAAACTATGTTAATACTTTGCAAATATGCATACTCTGGTAAATATGCATCCCGTGTGACTCAAGAACTCTGCAGCTAAGATCACGAAAAATACAGCGGTTCTACCAGTTCTTCTATGAGTAATTAGTAAATTCAAAGTAACATGAAAACAAATATACTAATATGTATTCATATCCAATCAAACAACTGTCCGATAGCCTATTGTGCAATGTAATATGTGTATGTATGCACTTAACTCAATAACTATAGAAGTTAAATGTTCTAAAAAAGATTACGATGGACAGTCAGACAGACGAACAGATCGAACATGTTAAAGTTCCTTGTAGTACTTTGGAACTCTAAAAACATATGGCCTCCTAGTACCTAGGTATGTATAGTGGTAAATCCAAAGGCAACTAATGTTGCACTTATATTAAGGAGAATCACTAGGTGCATCTAAACTTTACCTGGTTTTTATACGGTCCGTATTCCTGTTCAGTAGGCAGACCATGCTTCATGATAAAATCATAAGCTTCGTAGTCAGTGCCTCCATTACAACCGCCGAAACTTCCGCCGATCTCCAAGTAAGCACAGTCCATTATGGCCTGGTTGCTTAGGCTCAGGACCTTGCCTCCGTTGATCCGGGCTAGTCCACTCTCAGTGACGGCCGCGGCACCGAAGGTCCAGCAAGACCCACATGTTCCTTGATCTAAAGAACGTATGGATGAAAGTAGAGATTAATACGAAATTAAAGCACACAAAAATACTGTGGTAGCATCGATTTGAAATAGGTGTGAGTGTGAGGCAAGAAAGTTCGTGTGGATCGTACAGAGTGATTTCCACCGGTCTACGATAATAATATGTGGAATATAGATAAGCTTTCAGGCGGTGGCGGCTAGTGCAATGATAAAACCGCGACGCCGGCAACAGATCAAAAAGTACTTCAGAACACTCCCCGATGTAAATGCGATAAAAGGTACAGAGGGGCCTAACGTCTCTGCGCATGCTAATTGAAAATATTCTTACCTTTGACTGGTGAGATGATCCCAAGCAGTCTCATATCAAATTCTTTTGGCATTTTTTCGATGACATCGTCTAGATCGCTTTCCTTATACGGAAAAGACACAGTTCCAACTCTGCCTTCCGGACGACGAATGGCGCCCTTACTCTTTTTAATCTCTTCAGGCGTCCAGTCGGTAAACTGGTTAACACCCAGCTTGTAGGTCAAATTGCGTCTATTCACTGATGAAATCATCCTGCAAGAAAGCACCTAGCAAATATACTTCTTAATATTTATTTTATTAATAGCCTGGTCAAACAACGATAATCCAAAATCTCCAGGGGGCAAAATACCACATCTGCCAGAAACAGATTTCAATTTTGACTTTATTATAAAAATAGTCATAATTTATTACCGACTTACAGGTGGACAGAAAATTTTACCATAACACCAACTCAGACTACTTTGTTTAATTATTCGATAACCGCGCCCTAGATTGGGTCATTTTCGTTAAAATTTACTAGTCAAATTATTCAAAAACGACTCGTCAGGTTTTGATAAAACTTAGTATGTATATTCTAAATAAATGTTTATAAATGTTTACTTTTTGACACAAAGAAAAAAAATCGTTACAAACCAATGATCTTACTAAGATCATTGTTAAAAGCCATATTGCCATCCCCTGTCAGTTCAATAAAAATACATTACCTATACTTTCT
Source organism: Agriopis marginaria (assembly GCA_932305915.1). NCBI lineage: Eukaryota > Metazoa > Arthropoda > Insecta > Lepidoptera > Geometridae > Agriopis > Agriopis marginaria. Next base: position 5,207,173 of record OW029919.1, read on the forward strand.
CAATATCAATAATATATAATAATGTATCGAGTTTCACTAATTCAGACAAATCGTTTTTGAAAATGTTAACTAGTACGTTTGTCATAAAATGTAAGAACCGACGTCCAGACACTTTTTGAGTAGCTACGTAATTTAATATAGATAGTAATAATTTCAAAAATGCTAATTTATTGATACATCAACAGCAATCAAACAACATTCAACGCCTACCTATAGATAGACCAAACACAAAATTAAAAAAACTAAACCAACAGAACTAATTGAAGATCGTTTTACAATCTATAAACAGCGTTACCTGAAGTTAGAGATCGTTTGAACACTCCTTGTTCAAACGATCTCTAATTACAGGCAATGTGGCCAAAATGCTGGCCGCGTTGCCTCGCTACATTGCGAGGCTGACTTTCTGATCAAAATTCAGGCCAGCAATGGTCACGTAAAGAATCTTTAATTACAAAAATAGTGTAACTACTCATAGCAAAATTCAGACCTTATGTTCTCGTCGAAGATTGACTTCCTCAAAGCGTGTTCCTTTTCATGGGCATATGTTCGATTGAACTTGTTCTTAAAGCTGTAGAACAAAATAAAAAAGGTACATAAGCAGTTATGCATTTACTAGAGAAGTATTTACACTAGTCCATCACAGGTACAGGATACAAGATACAAGTAGATGAAAACGCTGGAAGAAAACCGCCAAGAATCGAAGTTACTCCCCGAGAAGAGCTACGATAGATGAAATGCTAGTAAATTCAAACTGTACAAAAATCTTTTATTTTTATTGAAAATAAACTTGCGCTTGACCGCCAACTTGCCTGATGTTAAACGACGATGTGGTCCACGAAGGAGCACGCTTGCCTTTAAAAAAACTATTCACTCGCGATTTGAAGACACCCAGATTAGAACTATCGGGGAACACCCATTCAGACAGTGCATTTCTACGTCTAGCGGTTCGCACAATGAAAGTGGAATCCAAACGCTAAGTTCGATTTTTCGGATGATAAAGCATGAAACGGTGTTTTCGTGTCTGCGCTGGCCGTCCAATAGAAAAATGGGCAAGAGGGATTACCTCATGCAGATTCGCCGCACACTTTAAAGGTACTAAAATGTATATTATTGTAGAGGAACACTGGACACCGATTATACTCAATATATAAGTAAATGTATTTTATAAGAATGTATTGGTAAGTACTTACTGATTGAAGACATGATCTGAATGTTTTTTGTTTTCGAGGTTGACAAACAACAGCTCTTTGGTGATCATTTCGCTGTCTGCAGTATGTTTAACTGCAGACTTCTTGTCACAACCGACTAAAATGAAAATTTAATGTAGCTAAAATCCAGCGTTTTGACCTCAGTGGATAGCAGGTAACATGTCACGAAAAAAAATCGACAATAGCGTCGATTCTGTCATACCGCTCACTAAACTAAACCAATCTGACAGGACTAAAATTATCTGCCTCTCTTTTCATTTTAAAACGACGTCGTGCACGTATTTGGAATGATAACCGATGGGGAAGAAAGGTTCTTCAGTGGAGACCACGAACCAGAAGACGCAGCTTAGGTAGGCCTTCCACTAGATAGACCGACGTCATCGTGAGAGTCGTGGGCATCCAGTGGATGCAGATGGCAGGCTATCGTTCAGTGTAGATGACTAAGGGGGTGCCTTTGTTTAGTAGTGGACGTCTTCTGAATGATGATGCGTTTGTAAAATTTTAGGACATTTTTATTTCTTTAACAACCTGGAAATTCGGCGAGATTCCATAATTTCGCAAAAAATATACTTTGGCGCATAGGTACACGTTCTACGGGTTGAACTATAATTATTATGATTATGAAATTATTCTGGGCAACAGCTTGGTGTGGTTCATACAAATTATTCCCAATGTTAGGGTGATAAAGGAGTTTATACGCAGAAATAAACACTTACACTGTTTGGTGTCAAAAACATCTTCTCCAAATTCAGAGTCATAATTGAAAAATGTATAGATATTGTGTTGCACGAGGGAGCCTAATAAGGCGTTGTATTTCTTGACTTCATACCTGAAAAAGAAGTAACTTAACTAAATAAACTAAATCAAATAACCAAACCAAATAAAAACTGCAATTTATAGAAGCTAGGTCTTCCGCCGAACTAGCAATTTCCGCCGAGCTTCAACATGAACGTTTCAACAAGGGTGTCTCCAATTACCTCTCCGGGATGGCAAAGCACCGTCAACACCACTAGTGTTGCAGGTGTCCATAGGTGGCGGTTTCTGCTTACCATCAGGTGGACCGCAAGCTTGTTTGCTGCGCTTTTTATATAAAAAAATTATAGGTATACTAGTTGCGCCCCGCGGTTTCACCCGCGTAGTGATGAAACATGGTGATGATTATGATGATGAAAAGTAGCCTATATCACTCTCCCGCACTTGAACTATACCCAATACCTAATATCCATGGTATTAGCTTACTTGACCGGAATCCATCCATAGTTGTCATCATAGGCTGCCCATATAGTATTTCTGTATTCCTGTTTGCGATCTTCATAGTGATATTCGAATTTGGTAGCATATATTTCACCAACAGTTTCATTACCTAAAATGAAATGATACATTACTTTTTTAACCTAATCGATTTGGTTGTCAAAATTCATCCTCTCGGCGTCTCTCGGGGAGACGAGCGTGATGTGCGGCTGATATTTTAACAGCTATATCGATCAAGTGATGTACTTTTATACCACCCCCTTCTAAAAAGCTTATTTTATTCATTGAAAACAGTGAATAATAAGCAATTTTTTTATCACTATTTTGGTGTTTGAATTTAGAACACACCAATATATTCAACCTCCATCTTAATGCTAACCTCCTTGCGCAAAAAATACTCTATCTACATCTAAGTACATAGTATAATAAGATCGCTTTCCGCGTCTGTCTGTCTGCATAGCCGCTATCTCCTCCTAAACCACGCAACGGATTGTGATACGATTTTCACAATCAGTTACATAATTTTTCACGGAAGGCTTATAACTAGCGACCCGCCCCGGCTTCGCACGTAAATTACGACCTGGGGCGGGTCGCTAGATATAAAAATGAATCCCTATTTACCTTGGTCACGCCATAACTTGAGAACGACTTTACCGATTTCATTCATGATTTTTTTAAAGTTTTATAATACCTTGTAAAAGGTTCTTACGGAAAGAAAAATTGCGCGGAACATTGGAAAATTTTAGAAAACTTAACAAGGATTTTACCGTCACTCGTCTGACAGTTCTAAGAAAGGACTGACGTTGTCTTGTCTAAGAAATGTCGGGTCAGCTCATAGATTCAGTTTGCTTTCTCCCTCTACGGGTCAGCTAGTTTAAAATATTAGAGTATAAGCTTACCACGTGCTTCATAATACTCATGGGTAACGTCAGGTAGTATTTCATCTAGCTGTATGGAATCACCCAACAGTTCCTCGGAGACGATATGACACACTATTTCGTTCAGTACGTCTTCTGTTGTTTCAGGGTAGATCTAAAAACATCTCAACATTAAAATTCCAACGCAAAATGTTAAAAGTTTACAGCATGTTTGGTTCAAATACAATATTTGCATTGTATTTGAACCGGTTATACACGGAATACACATGCGGTTATACACGCAATACACACTTACATTAGCAACACATTATTAACTGGCAATGTAAACAAATCTAGGAAGTCGATTTTAACTTACTTCTTAATGTCATAGCAATTTAAGACTTTGCAAGTATAAACGTATAAGAGACCGCAAAGAAACGCTGGATGCAGGTTGCTTCCAACCGGCCCTTTTGGAGATCGATGGGGAAGCCTATGTCCAGCAGTGGACGTCCTAATGGCTGAAATAATGATGATGATGAAGTATAAACGTACTTGGCTATTACGAAAAGTCTAATTCTCTAACCTGATTTTCTAAACTAAGCAGTATGGGAATTTCCTATTTATTATAACGGAACCCGGAATTATGCACTCGTGTTAATTTAGTGTCCTCGCATGCACACCAACATAACACTCACATTACGCTCGATGCAAAAAATCTACTATAAAAGCCGTTTTCGACTTACATCATCATCATCATTTCAGCCATAAGACGTCCACTGCTGGACATATTCCTCTCCCATCTATCTCCAAAAGGGCCGGTTGAGTTGACTTTACTCTAAAAATAATGTACAAAATGTTGTAAAGGTGCGGCCGAAAACTAGGCGGCCTATTTAGGTACCTACTTAGTTTAAAATGTTTAGATACTTAAAACACTACTACTACTTAGATACTTAGTTTAGTTTCAAATACGCATAGAAAAAATATCACTTACCTGGAATTTTGTAGATTCAAAATTCGTTATCACTTTGACAGCTCCATTATTATAGTCAACTCTGGATGATTCGTTTGTTTTCCTGAAATTCAACAGTTACATAACTACACAAGTTTATATTTTTTGTTTATTATTGCTATCGAAATAACTCAAAACAACAGACATTACAACAGAATGTTTAATGCAGTAGGTAATATGATAAAATAGAAAATATTCGTTTTCGTTGAGTACTGTAAAGATATTTGCGATTTAAGAAATGTGTCGATGCGACGACACATTGCTCTATTGTCTTAAAATTTAATTTCATTGTTGGCAGGGATTTTTTCGAAATTTGTGTTTTCGCTTGCGCTGTTTGTGCTATTAGGTTAAGAGTGATAGATACTGGCAGTTTTTTTTTTCAATAACTTCCTGTACAGGTCTACTGGTAATCAGTCAACATCATCTTAAGGGCGGCTTCAGTTCATAAAAATAAACAACTTTTGATCTAAGACTTTTCAAAATTACCCGTGTGGTTAAATTACCAAGAGAAAAATTCAAATAAATAGATAAACTCCTTATTGTTCACACCACAAATTACATACGCACGATCAAAACAAATAACTTTTGTACTACGACTTTTCGAAATTCGCAAAAAGAACAGCTATTTCATATATTTTGTCCGGAGTGAATGATTTTTCGTATGGAACAGCAGATTTTTTTCACGAATTTTGAGAAGTCTTAGTTCAAAAGCTGTTTATTTTTATGAACTGGGGCCGCCCTTAAGATTTTAAGATGATGTTGACTGATTACCAGTAGCCTTGTATGGGAAGTTTTTGAAAAAAAAAAACATAAATATATAAAAAAAGATAAAACGGCACAAAAACTATTATGATAACTGGCGTCCTTATGATAGCGAAGATTCTGATAAAACGGCGTTCAAAATTCAACTAGTTTTATGTAAAACTTGAAAACCATTCAATAATACCCAAAATTTCCACAGAGTGGCGTAGTTAACTTACTCACTTCACCTGAATTTTCATTATTTTATACGTCTTGTGACTTACTTCTAAAAGATCCACAAACACTAACCATGCGGTGTAGTCTTCTACAATATTGGAAGTAAGAGAAACGCTCGTCGCTTTCACTGTGTAAGTATCCGCCCAACGTAACTTGTATGCGTCGCTCTCCACAACTTGATCATTTCCGTCGAGAACTAGAAATTAAGGCACATATTGATCATTAGGAACAAACCCTATGATTCAAAACCACGAAGATGGCAAATTCAAGTTTGCAACTTGAGCATAAAATCTTGGAAGCAATAGCCGAATTAAAGAGCTTAAGTGATTGGCTTGTTATGATATTTAAAAGGGGCGCGCACAGATTTCATATATTTTTAGAATACAGCTATTTTAATACCACTTCACAGTAAAAATAGACATTCCGGAAACGTAATTAAATATTTATTTCAAATGATCTCTGAATATCTTTAATTATTTATTGATTTTTACAGTATTTTACCATATCAACTAAGTGCAAATAAAATTGGCGTGTCAATAATGCTTAAAATATTGCCGTTCAATCCACAAACACAGTAAATATTACACACTGCTACTTGGCGGTTGAATAACTAGCAAAGGTGTGATACTTCCCGGGCAAAAAGGTATCAATCAGACAATCAGTCAATAATTGATTGATTGATTGTTTGATTGAAGATTGCGATCTCTCCAATAAATAAATAATCTTTATAAAACCGACTTCAAAAACACCACTACAAAGAACAAAATAATATTTATACACGGATTTTGAAGTCAGGCGGGAACTATAATCAAATTATTGTAAATCTTTGTTATTTTTGTCGTAATCGATGTAAATGTACATACATAAAACATAATAAAAAATAAAGGACGAATTGTGTATCTTCCTCCTTTTTTAAATCAGTATTTTTTATAATTTTGAAAAAGATTATTCTTTTGAAAACCTAGTTAATGACAATTTGACGCGAAATAGCTAGCTATTTCGCGTCAAAATCCTTAATACCTATTATAAAAGCGAATGTAACTCTGTCTCTCTGTCTGGATGTTTGTTCGCTTTTCACAACTAAACGGCTAAGCCGATCTTAACGAAATTTGGCAGGAGGATAGTATGCATCCTGAAGACGGACATAGGGTACTTTGCACCCCAAAAAATGCGGAAAAATTGGAAAATCGCGGGTAACACCGCGGGATTCAACTAGTAATATATAAAAACTACTTCAAAACATTTTATTTATGTTACACGGGAATTACTCACGTAAGATTAAGCCGGTTACTCCGACTATAGTTTCAACCGCATTAGACGGCCTTTACTTTAAAACACTCAAATAGAAACAGGAAAACAAAAGTCAAAATTAAACTCACCACTGTACGCGGTCACAGAAGCAATATAAAAACTCGCTAAAAAGTAAGTAAACATTTTGCTTAATTTATTTACTTACTTAATAGTACAAAAACTTAACCCCATCCGAGGTTCTGTATTTTATAAACTCACAATGGTAGGGTTATTAGCTTTTATTAAATTTTTTATCGACAAAAGTCACATTAGGCAATTATTTTACATAAAATTATTTGTATCCCCTAACTTTTATACATTTGTTATAGATATAGATACGTTTTATACCTACTAACTACTATTTAATTAACTCAATGCAAGTAGGTATCTATGTTATACATTTTTGGCCTAATATTACTAATAGTTTCATGTACTAGCCTACCAATCATAAAAACATATCGTTATTACGGTCATTTTGTTTTAGCACAAAAAGATAAGACTGATTAATTAGGTACCATAATTATTTTTTGCCAAGTGCTTTTATTAATTAAATAAAATACAAGCTAACTACCACTATAAAACAGTTTGACTGCCCATAGACCATTGAAGGTCTAAAGACAATCCAAATGCTCAAGCCCGTAGCGGCGTTATTATAGAAGTTTGATTGTGATCGAGATTGCATGCCGTCCCGTTCGCATCTACTTACTCGCACCACGTGCGTAAGTGAGATGGCACGCGATCACGATCACAATCCGAATCACGATAAGACATCCATAATAAGGCATCTGTTGCCACGTCTTGCCAGCGTACTTATCTTTACGCGTCTGTCTGTCTGTATGGCCGCTGACCTCCTAAACCACGCAACGGATTTTGATGCGGTTTTCACCATCAGTTAGATACATTTTCAAGGAAGGTTTATATACATAACTAGCGACCCGCCCCGGCTTTGCACGTAAATTACACCCGTGCGAAGCCGGGCGGGCGGGTCGCTAATATTTTATATATTTATTTATTTTTGCGATTTCAGGGTTGGTCCCATAGTAAAAGGCCTTCATAATGATGGGCACTATGGCCCCCTTTCGGTTTAGTACACCCTTTCCGTGTATCCCTTTATAAGTATAGTCTTCGACTACATAATCAACGATAAGAACATGTCTGGCCCTCTCCGTTTTAAGATTATGTAAAAGGAGAGCAAACGGCAAGCGCTACGAACATAACCACGCTGTCGGTAGGTACTTATATCCCAGCCAATTATTCCCACATAGTTTTCGACCATACCCTCGCCTAACCCAGTTTGGCATACTGAGTAACACTGCATACCTACTCACAAAGCTTTGTGCCATAATTGCTACTGGCTACTGGTACCAGTGTTCGTCAAAATTGAATTTTGACGTCATTGATTGGTATGTTTCTTTGACACTGTCATATCGAAGTTAAAGCATAGTAATATAATTATAGTGAACTATTTATAATTTATAAACTGTAAATAATTGTAGTCGTAACGAACTTTCCTAAATTAAAATCAATAACTAGACTAATATAATAAACCGCTGCCTACCCGTAGGCATGGTTCCCAAAATGCTGACCGCATTGCCTCGTTGGATTGCAATATTGCGCCCTTGCGGTACCTTTACCGGCCAGCATTTTGGTCATGGGATGCAACAACTGCAAGGTGTATGTTATTGATCATAATATCACCTAAATCCTTTTTCTTCTTAGTCGTGCACTCTTGGCAGAGTGGTCGTGATTGCGGTGATGGTACAACAAGGCTCCTCGCTGTCCTCTTCTTCTCTTTCCAGGGGCCTTACGGACAACTGCTATTGCGGCAACAAAGCTCAGTTGGAAAATCACGCGACCGCAAACCGTATCTGGGCGCGTTAAGGTTCACGTTCGTGTGATTTTCCAACTGAGCGGATTTAACGTTAGTTTGGTGTCGCAATAGCAATTGTCCGTAAGGCCCCAGGGTTGTTGCTTGTCTCGCAATGCTTCTCCATTTCTGGTGGCTGGTTGCATTGCGAGCACACTGCACCATGGTAGACTGCGTGTCATTTTAATGGAGTCGGTCCAGCGAGTTGACGGACCAGGGCTACGCTTGCCTTTTACTGGGCCCTGTACCACAAGCCTCTCCATCGAGTTCACGTTTCTGGAGATATGCCCAAAGAACTTCAATATTTGCAACTGTACAATCGACGATAGTTTATGTTGGATAAGAAGTTCTGTGAGGATAGAGTTGTTGGTGCGGAACGCTGTCCACGGTATTTTCAACAGCCGCCTCCAACACCACATCTCCAGTGCATCGATTTTTAGGCGATCTTGTAGCTCCTAAATACAGTTCTCAGGAAACAAACAGTTATTCTTTCGTACTTACTTTCTATTCAGATTAACAATGCCCCGCCATAGTTCACGAGTTTTTACCGCTGCTCTAATTAATGCATTTAACCAACATTAGCACAGCTACTGTTCTAACACTTCATCTCTATACTTACTATTTAAAACTATGTCACAGTAAATAAATTATCTGGTGCTTCGTGCCGGGTCTTGGAGATAAAGACATTATTAGTTTGAAATGGGAGTGCAGTGCAAATGGGTTTAGTATTTAATAAGATGTCTAGAGTTTACGTGGGAATGGGAACCTCTGCTGATTGTTAGACCTGTAGATTTTCACGAGAGTATGATAACTGAATAATTATGTGCTGTTACATATCTACCGCCCTATTCACGACGTGAGACAATAGGTTTTTTTTTTCCTCATATACATAATTATACAGTTGATCATAAATATCCATCTACAAAAACAAAATAAAAATTTGTTCAAAAATATTTTTTTATAAGAATTATGGCTGAAATTATGATGATGATTATATAAACTGTATGAAAATTAGTCGCTGTTATCGCACATTTTTGACCCCGCCGACCTTGAAAGTATTTTTTATGTTATACTCTAACCCCCTTATTAATAAACGTGGAGTAGTCTTGGAATAATTACGCCGTGTTTTGTCTTTTTCTCTTTCAAATTTTGAACTCGATCGAAAAAGACAAAAGGCGGTGTAACTATTCCGAGGCTACTCTACGTTTATTAATAGGGGGGGGGGGGGGGGGGTTATAGTTTTACAAAAAAAAATGGTTTAGGTATTTATTCTGTACTAGCTGCGCCCAGTGGTCTTACCCACGTAGATTACTCATTATATATGTACCTACTAATTTTGATATCATTTGGGGGGTTTTAGTACAAGTCGCCTCATTGCTTGTGTATTTTCGAGTCTTAATGTTTCTTAATAGTGGATTATTATTTATTCAGTGTTCGTGAATGTGCTCGAGTGTATGCAAGTGATATAATATAACGGAAGACGAGGTGGTATGGCCTTAATGGCTTTAGCCTGCTCAGTAATGGACGAAGACAAAAAAATACTTTACGAATGGAACATGGAACGTATTACATTGAAATCATTGTCTGAATCGAATCTAATGACCTACCTACTTCTTGAAATTTATTTTATTGTATTTGTGTCGAATATTTTGGTCCAATCAGTCCATCCTCGCGTCATATCTCTATCAATGTCAAGGTTTCCCACATGTGGTTGTGCGCCTCTGATTGTTATTTCGAAAGCGCCTGACGAAACACATGGCTTAATTACTCTGGTAACTGCTATGGGAACGGATTTGGTCTGTTTGTTTGTACAACGTAGGACGATGCGGTAATGAATATGACCCATAAATAAATCTTTTGGTAAACTGTAAAGACGTTTTATGAAGGGAAAGACAATGGGTAGGCAGAAGCAAATAAACCGGCCAAGTGCGAGTCGGGATCGCGCGCTGAGGCTTCCGTACCACCACAAAATACAATACCAGCTATAACTTGGTAATGAACAGAAATTTGTCACCGACTTGCAGTGAGGGTTCCGTACAACCACTAAATACAAAAAGTAGTGCAAAGACGAATTTCAAGTAAGAAAGTCTTAGCTCGCAATTTATCAACGGTAAGCTCTTTAAAAGAATCCACTGCAATACTGAAACATTCCAGATTCCCGACGCTAATCTGTAAAGTTGGAGCGTTCTGTAATAATTAATTATCTTTTCTCAGATAGAGAGTGAGAGAGAGAGGATGGGCCCGCCGTGATGGCCCAATGCATGTTGGTAATTGTCATGTCTTTGAACTGTGAAAGTTCTTGTACCGAATCGTATTGTTTCTCTACCGGTTTCCTCAAGATGTTTTCCTTTGCCGTTTTTGAGCAATGGCATCAAAACTGCACATAATTTAGCTAAGTCATTGGTGCAGACCCGAGAATCGAACCAGGTACCGTCAGATTGTAAAGCGCACATGCTACCATAATTTAGTACTGTTAATTAAAAAATACTGGGCTAATTCTAATTGTAATTCAAAGTGGGAGTGAAAAGACCTGCACTGATATCCCGCTTGAGGTGTATAGTGCATTTGCCCCTGCCAGCCCTACACAAACCAGCCGAGCTCCCTAAAATAACAAAGCACGGATTTGGGTCGCTAACTAAACTGCTCTACTCATATTTCGCCAGGTGTTGTGGTATTGGAAACTAGTTGTTGTTGAGTTTCTTCAAGGAGTTAACCTTATTCGTATATCTTCTGTAGCCTTGCAATGCAGTAGTATATGCTCCACTATCTACTAGGCTAGCTTTCTTATTGTGTACACAGTTGCTAGTAGTGCAAGTAGGGCTGGAAACCTAGTAACTAACCCGCAATAATATGATAATGTGGCGTAGATGCCAGTCAACCGTAACTAAACCACCTCCACATAACAATTAATTTTCCTGAAATTATGCAAGCAGTTAGGTGCCGCAGAGCCCTTCCCAGAAGTCCGAGCTCCTGAACAAACCACCTGTCTAATTACGAAGTTTCAACAACGAGCAAACAGCTTCAACTGCATTCACGGCGCGGGAAACCATCGGAAAACCGGTTTAGTTTCTACAGGCTAGTGCTGAAGTTTTTTAATAATGAGCTAGGAAGATAACGCGTATAGGAATGGGATCATGGCCAGGTAAAAATTTCGTGTAGTGGTAGAGATCTTCCAAGATAAGACTGCCCACCCCTCCACTAAGTATATGGAGTGAGGCATAGATGATAATGATTATTATACTTAGAGGATAACGCAGTTTCCGCTTGGAAGATATCGTTTACAAATATGTAACCTACCTATAATCAGTCAGTTTTTTTATTTATTTAATCATATTCTTGCGTTTGACCGCCAACTCGCCTCATGTAAAGCGATGATGCGGTCTATGATGGAGCACGCTTGCCTAGAAGAAACCGATTCACTCGTGATTTGAAGACACCCAGATTGCAACTATCGGGGAACGCCCAATCAGGCAGCGCATTCCACAGACTAGCAGTACGCATAATAAAAGTGGAATCACAGCGCTTCGTACGGGTTTACAAGATGCTAAGGTTGGAGAGATGCGCACTGCGCGGGTTTAGCTTATGGAAGATAAGTTTTTTAAATTACTTAATTAATTGTTTACCCGTTTTTCAGATTTTTTTGTTAGATTACCTAGATAAAGTGTTTTATACGTAATATCAATTATTAAAGTGAAACAAGCATGCAGAACGCTTTCAAGCTATTATATTATATATACGCAAGTTGCGAAGCAAATCCAACTAGGCGCTTATTTCAGTCTGATGCATTAGATTAGAGATTGCTCTAACTACCTCGTAGTTCGTAACTACCTTGCATTCGTGCTTTCTAAACTTAGCCCAAGCATTTATATGCTCTGACAACTGCAATAATATTGTAAAAACTGAATGAAAACCACAAATTTTGTTCGTTAGGTTTTGAACGTTAGTCTGTAGCTGCAGGTACTTAGGTACCCGATATATAGGTACATCAGAGAAAAAAAATGTTTTATTGAGCTTTTTACAATATTATTGCAGCTGTCAGAGAAAATAAATACTTGAACCGCGTTTAGTCACTAGACGTAAATTGAAGTAAAGATACTGTTTTAAACTATCACAGGTTTTCACTAAAGTTATATGATTATATACGGGATATTTACATTATTTACCGTGGTAAGGTTGTGTAAATGAGCTCTCCGATATTTCGGCGCAGTTACATGCACCATGTTCACGGGAAGAGCTCATTCTCCAACCTTACCACGGTAAATATCCCGTAAATAATCATATGACTTTATTGAAGTAAAAACATCTTTACTTTATTGAATTCTTTTCTTTACTTTATCTTTATCGTGTTATGCGCTTCCTGTCTCGGTGTTCCCTAGAAGGTACAACCTGGGTCTCTTCAAGACAAGAGTGAACCAGTGAGTGACCTCATGGGCAAGCGTGCCCCATCTTAGACTGCATCGTCACTTACCATCACGTGAGTTGTAGTCAAACGCTAGCCCATTTCATCATAAAAAAAAATGTTTTTACTAGAAATAAAAAGCCCACCAATTATTAATAAATACTACCTAGGTACAACTTGGGTCGCAACAACATTCTTGGCAACTACTTAGGACTCCCCATAAGTACTTACCTAATAGGCCTAGTTGTTGAACCTTTTAAATGATCATCTACAGAGTTTACGGTCTAACCTACAATTATGTTAGAGCGATAGCAGACAATTTTTCCTCAGTTCGTTCTCAACCCTAGCCAAAAAGTTTTTAATGGCCATTCTTAGAGCATGGTCTTTTCATTTTATTCTTCCGACGATACCTAACTCGAAATTAATCGCTGGCGGAATTTGACAAGAAAAAGATTGCAGAGTATTCGGACAGTAATGAAAATTTATCGGACGATCGAGGCTGGCTAGTGGAATATCTCAGCGAAGGTGGAGCAAAGTTTCAGTTATGATAGATAGAGAATAGACAAGTCGTTATTGATGCCCTAGCTAACATTTTGTCTATAGAAAATCTAGTTTTAATTTTCGGCAATAGTAACTCGTTCTATTTATTTATTTGCTCTGAGAGCTACAAAAACATTGTAAAAGCTTTTTTTTTTATATTTCCCGAAATATGTCGGGTATCTGATACAGTATTTACGTTGAAAATCCTAACAAATGTCATCAGAAGTTTTTCATTCAGCTTTTAACAATATTTATGTATGTCACAGCATTATTGTTTTAAATCTAGGAATAGCCTTGCGCTATTAACTTGTATGGACTATGCTCGGGGTTTCTCTACGAGATCGAATAAGATATGAGAAGATCCGTAGACGAACGAAAGTTACCGACATAGCCCATCGGATTAGCGAGTTTAAGTGGCAGTGGGCAGGACACATAGCACGCAGAAGAGATGGCCGATGAAACTGAAAGATTCTCGAATGGAGACCACGGACTGGTAAACGTAGCGTAGGACGTCCACCCACAAGATGGACAGACGACCTAAACCGCTTCCAACCGGCTCTTCTGGAGATCGATGTGGGAGGCCTATGTCCAGCAGTGGAAGTCTTATGGCTGAAATGATGAGGCTTGCGTTTGACCGCCAACTCGCTTGATGTTATGCGGTTTACGATGGAGCACTCTTGCCTAGAAGAAACCGATTCACTCGTGATGCTTGGACCAATTTTAATATCAGTAAAGACGCTGCCATACCTGCCTATCTAGATACCTCTAGTCATATACGGCCAAACGGCTCTACTATTAACAAATAAGAATACTAAATACTTAGTAGGTAAACGGTTTGGTTCGTGTGTCCAGTCGCCACACCTCATGCATACCACAGATCAGGGTCGATCCTCACGATAGCCACTCCCAGCTAATGAGTGTCAGTGACTTGTTCGTTTTGCACTCCTACGTTTGAGGTCGCCTGTTTGCTGAAGGAAGGCATTTTAATTGGCGGTCGAATCAAAGCCAGGACGCTGTTGTTCTACGAATTTGCGCCGTCGTTTTTGGTGATAAATAATGTTTTTCTTCTTGTTTTATGAATGATATAATACTTATTTTAAACTAATTTAATATTGAATGGTACATAGCCTTCCATTTAAATATTTGTAAACATTTACAATGACCGTTAGGTAGAGGTACCTACCTATATATTAAAAATGTATCGTCGAACCAATTTCATAGTAGTACCAATAGGTAATTTACTTAGCACAGAAGACAATTTTATTTATAATAGTTGCTTTAGGTCACGGAATAGTCCTTATTCCGTGCTTTAGGTATTGTATTGTATATACCTACATAGCTACGCATAACAAACAGCTTTGCATTAAAATCTTCAAAATTTACTTGAGGATAAAAAAAACATACGTAGGTACATTAGTTACCTACCTACTTATACATTGTTCAATAGAATTTCTATAGACCAATCAACTGCCTGCAGTCAGTTCTTCAACGTTTAGATAATAAAACCATCTGGTTTGAACTACATTTGTTCCCTCCATTTTGCCTAAGCCGCGTTTTATCCGTGATTATAACTAAAAGCAGTCGCTCACGGAGCCGGACCGTTAGCCAGGATTTAGCTCATTCAATATGCACCGGACGGAACTTCTTGCTAACATAATGGGAGGGCAGTTTGTTGTATCAAGGTTGTATCTGTATAATATAATAATTCTGTGTAAAAAGTTCTAACATAACTTTAGATGTAAACTCTTTTCTTATTATAATTATAATAATATGTGGCCAAAGTTTGCCCCTGGCTAATGCACAAGACGTGTGTCGCCAAAATCCTCACAAGAGGAAAGAATAAAAAAGTTTTGAAAGAAAGACTTTCCATACATAGCTTTACCTAATCTGTGGTTGGCACTTGGTAACTTAGTTGTGATACCCCTGTGTTAATTGTCCATTATGCGACGGCAGCGACGGTGATCGCTTACCATGAGCAGTCCTTGTGCTGCCCGTTAGCCACATTAAAAGAGTATATATAAAGTTTATTATATAAATGTATTATTCTGACAACATCAAGTCGTACCTAAACATATTTGTGTCGCAGACTGTACGAGCATAATCTACATAGGTACCATATAGATAGCTAGTTCTACGAATGTGAAGAAAAGATACGTGAAATTAGCCAGCCTTTTATCTCTAAAATGTTTTGGAAGCTTTAGCTTAATGTGTTTGCTATTTTAGGAACATTAAAAAGGGGTGCTCAAGCCGTTCACATTGAGTTTCAGTGGAAGAGATTATCTTTGACTACAGATGGTAGCGTACAGGCTTTAGAACTCCTTACTATAAACTATTCTGTGCTTAGCATAGAGTTAATATACTACGTCATTTCAAGGATTTTGTATATACCCTAAAGGGAACCGTCATTTAGATCGGCGGTCCTTAGACTCACTTTAAGTAGATAATGAGGCCTATTCTGTCATACCACTAAACCAATCTGACAGGACTAAAATTATCTGCCTCTCTTTTCATTGAGAGAAGAATAGCAACAATTTTAGAGCTGTCAAATTTAGTTTAGTTTACAGTATATCAGAATCGATGCCAATATACATATAAGTACCTACTTAATATATATTTTTAGTTCGAATAGGTACCTACAGTTAAAAAGTGTTTGTTTTTATAAAAACGGGAATTATACTCACGTTAGACTAAACAGAATGTGTGATAACTGTTTTGATACGAATCTCTGTAGTGTAAGTTCTTCCGCTTCAATATTTTATAGTATAATAAGTTGGTCTAAGGAATAAGGGATTTATATTTCTTACTAGCACAGATTTGAAAGATTTAAATGGGTGTTTCCCGATAGTTGACTGCCCCGGTGGCTCAGTTGGTAGTGAACCTATCTTCTGTGCTTGGGGGCGTGGGTTCGATTCCCATCTAGGACAAACATTTGTGTGATGAACATTTGTGTTTGTTCTATGTCTGGGTGTTAATATCTATTTAAGTATGTATTTAAAAATATATATGTACGTATATCAGTTTCTGGCAGCCATATTACAAGCTTTGCTTAGTTTGGGGTCAGATGACCGTGTGTGCAAAAATGTCCCAGATATTTATTTATTTATTTAGTTACAATCTGGATGTCCTCAAATCACGAGTAAATCGGTTTCGGAGACAAGCGTGCTTCACCGAGTCCACCGTAGACCGCATCGTCGCTTAATATCAGGCGATTTGGCGGTCAAACGCCTGCCTATATATTATTAAATAAAAATCAACAAAGATTTGAAAATCCGTAGTCGTGTACACAAAGCTGCTGGTCTTTTTAGGTAGGTACCTACCTATAGGATGAATTTGCATACAAATTGCTATTACCCAGATGCTGCAATTTCCAAGAAAATAATATGTTAAAATTACATGAACCCCGTTCATACCCTACCTGATTTCAATAATAAAAACTTGTGCAAATTTAATTTCGATTTTCGTTTTCTCAATACGGGAAAACGCTTTGGCGAGATCCCATCTAAGACCTTTCCGATTACTTCAATTTAGCCAAGCAATAAGTAAGGTAAGCGGTTGGCTCGAATCGCCGTAATCCTAACAGGCTTACAATAAGGTTTTCCTGAACTCCTTTAATTAATAACTACCAAAGTGTTTGCAATCTTTTCGGGGAAATTGTTGGCATTTCTATTTCGGGGATTGCTTGGAACTTTGTCCGTAGGTACTCAAAATGCTATGCTACCCAAGCTATTGAAAGTTCAACAAAGAAGCTATTATTTATTCTATGTTACCGGAAACTTATTAATCATTATCATAATTTCAGACATAGGACGTCCACTGCTGGACATAGGCCTCCCCATCGATCTATAGTTGGAAGCGGCCTGCATCCAGCGTTTCCCTGCGGTCTCTTTTAAGTCGTCTGTCCATCTTGTGTCTTGTCTGTTCATTTTATATTATGTACTAGCGACCCGCCCGCCCGGCTTCGCACGGGTGTATTTTACGTGCGAAGCCGGGGCGGGTCGCTAGTTATATATATAAACCTTCCTTAAAAATGTATCTAACTGATGGTGAAAACCGCATCAAAATCCGTTGCGTGGTTTAGGAGGTCATACAGACAGACAGACAGACGCAGAAAGCGACTTCAATTTATACTATGTAGAGATAGAGATATATATAAAATGCCTTACTGTAAACTTAGTAAAAGTATGACAACCTAATAGGAGAAGTAAGATAATAAATATGGTTTTAACCGACTCCAAAAAGGAGGAGGTTATTAATTCATACTTGAAGCGACGTAGAAACGGAATTACACTAGAGATTCGTCAGAAAACGGTTTTGTTTTATAGTTGTATGACAATTTAATGACTTTGATTACAAAGAGATAAACGAATAAATAATAACGATATTTTGTTACTGGTTGTTTTAGCGATTGTGATAAGCTAATAAAATACCTAAGTACCTGATGAAACAAATTGAAACAAAAATAAAGGAGATATACTTACGTTTAATTATTTCTTCCATATTTGTTATTTAACAGTTTAAGATAAAACATTACAATAATACTTTGATAACAAAATAGATATTAGTTTCATAACACAACTTTAATTTCATGATAAAATACTAACCTCTGCACTCATTTATTACGAAACTGCAGATGTGGACGCAAAAATACTGTGCTGATTTTTTTAATCGCTCGTATAATATTTCGCACGAAAATATCAAAATATCATACGAAATTACTAGGTTTCGAACAAAATCCCAAACAAAAGTAGCATTTTTAAAATAATTATATCACTCGCTAACGCAACGAAAAAAAAATTTAATATTCTATTATAATATATATTATAACTATTTGTATACATACATATTTTTATTATATTTCATTATTCGTATGAAATTCCATTCGAATTTGCTTTCTATCAATAGAAAATCTTTAATTTCGCAATATATTTTTGTGCAAATCATTCGAGTGATTCAAAAATCTAGCCCCAAGGTGGTCGTACATC
Source organism: Agriopis marginaria (assembly GCA_932305915.1). Lineage (NCBI taxonomy): Eukaryota > Metazoa > Arthropoda > Insecta > Lepidoptera > Geometridae > Agriopis > Agriopis marginaria. The sequence goes on from OW029919.1 coordinate 5,225,554, forward strand.
TTTTAAGTTAAATGCCACCAGTGTATTTTCTGTGGTAGTTTTAGTGTCACCATATGGCAACCTTCACAGATATGTTGATCACACCTATTATAACATTTATACTACACTATTTGTAAAAATATAGAACGCCCCCAAGCGTTAATGCGCCTACAAACGAAAGCACGTACTTAAGAATCTGAAACAAAACCATACATTATTTTGAAAGTGTTTTATTTAAAGCTAGTTGCGCTCCGCGTGTCGCAAGTATAGAACAATATCAAATTACTTATTTTAGATCATAAAAAGATTTGCCTATGTGTTATTCCAGATCTTAAACTATCTACATTCTAAATTTCATCAAAATTTGTTAATTAGTTACAGAGATACGATGGTAACAATCAATACAAACTTTCGCAGTTATAATATTAGAAGGTATTTATTAGGATGACGCCTACTATAGTCTAGTCTAGGCGACGTACCATTTGGCAATCCAATATGGCGGACTCCCAAAAATGGCGGAACAGTTATGTTTTATGCACTCATGTAATATGGGTATCAAATGAAAGAGTTTACTGAGAATACGAAAATTTTATGACGTCACCTAAATTCAATATGGCCGACACCTTAAAAGCTTGTTTATAAAAAGTATTTTTTAAATTAATAATTTTATCTTACATATTTATAAGGCACTACATTAGCTTAATTCATTTCACTTATGAAGCCAAAAAAAACTTAGTAGAAAATTGCTTACGTGGTCCTGCCATTCTCGATTCTTTACGCAATGGCTGTAAGGCATGGTGGAGAACGTCACAGAGTTGTATAGAGGCACCCAGAAATTGGGCATCAGCCAGAATATGAAATCATCTACTGCCTTACGAAGTCTGTACGATGGACGTGTTACTAGATCTCTCATCTGTAAATAAATAAAAAAAATGTTTCATTATTATGGACAGCTATTTGATTTGTTAAAAATAATAGACATAATATTATAAATATAAAAAATATAATTATGTTATTCTAAGATAAGTTTTAGTCCAACCGGCTAAGTGTGAGTCGGGCTCCACCACCACCACCACACAATTCAATAACGAAATTACCAGTTATAACTTGTTAATGAACAGAAATTATATTGAAATGAATGTAATGATTAAAAAAATTTGTCACCGACTCGCACTTGGCCATTATTTATTATTTGTTGTTAAACATTAAAGTGTCTACTATAATCATGCCAAGTTTGACGCTTGTACGTATAACCGTTTTTACATTAGAGCTAATACAAAAATACGTTGAAAAAATACTTTTGTTCTATTTACCGAAAAACTAAAAGTTAAAACGAAAGGGGACAGGGAACCCCCCCCCCCCCCCCCACCCCCGTTTCGTTTTTACTTTTCGCCTTTTAATATTTTTTTTAGTTAATGCGCCGTAACATTACATATTCTGTGAAAATTTCAACTGGCTATCTATTACGGTTCGAAAGATAAAGCCGTTAATAGGTGGGACAGACGGACGGACGGACAGACAGACAGACGAATAGACAGACAGACGGATAGACAGACAGACGGACAGACAGACAGACGGACAGACATACATACATCGTAGGCTTAGTAAAGGGTCCCGTTTTTACCCTTTGGGTACGGAACCCTAAAAATTAATATACCACACGCAGATATTATCTGCGTGTTTAATGTTTAGGGTATAATTAGCATACTCAGCGCTCCCTGTAAAAATAAGTGGATTAAAGGCATTTGTTTTATAGGTGATCGGTACACATTTATTTAAGAAATACGATGGTGGCTCCATCAATCAAGAGATTATTTGATAGCACTGAACTTGCATAACAAACCTCTTTTTGCCACAAGTAGCACAGTCAGTAGAGAGATAAAAAAGCATTTTCCTTGCAAAAGGTGGTGTAGTAATGATTTTTACATAATTATGTTGTTTAGGGGACCCGGGTATGTCCTAAAACTGCGACCAGAATCACTGGAGGATGGGCAGCAGCGTCCTATTAGCACACGGTGAACGTACTGCGATCGCCGAGCTGCCTGCCAAGCGTGGGGATTATGGCAACATCTCTCACTAAGAGGGAGGCCTTTATTCAGCAGTGGACGTTTACTAGCTGATGATGTGATGTTGTTTAGTTCTAGACTCTGATGAAAAATCCAAGTTTACGACCTTGGGGATTTTGAGCGCAAGCCGCCATCTTGGATTAAAAAAAATGGTGAAAAAGTGACCCTTCTAGTTACTGGGCTAAAGGTTTAACACTCACCTCGATATAATTGTACATGGCCAAGTCGCTGATCGCAAAAGTATCTTCCCATCTACTATCGCTGAACTCTGGCAGTATTTTCCCGAGGTCGGTTCCGTATTTTTGGAACATGTGGTCGAGGAGCGTGCAGTCTTCAAAGCCTGCGTTCATGCCTTGCCCGTAGAATGGCACCACTGCGTGAGCTGCGTCGCCTATGATCAGAGCCTTGTCGTCTACATTGTATGGCTTGCACTGTAATTAACATTTTTACAAAGCTTTTATTCAACTTGCCCTGTTAAATGTTCGTTCGAATTTTAGACCAGTTACCCACAACCGATTGAGCTAACATTTGGCGTACTTATGTACGTTGGGTGACAGTGCAATGTTATGGTACCATCGAGCTGGTCTGATGGAGACTGAAGGTGGCCATAGAAACTCCTAAACGAAACTACGTAACCCCGCCGAGTTTTCGTTTGCTGGAATTGTCTTTATTGATTGAATGATTGATTAACTCTTTGTTGTTCACACTATTAAATTTAATACAAAGGACAAAAAACTCCTAAAAAAAATAGTGTAACAACTGGCGGCGGTCTTCTCAAACACATGGGTCTTAGGTGATAAATTCAATATGGCGGACGCTCCAAGATGGCACACAAAATATTCTTATCTATCATCATTATATGGGTAATGGGTATCTAATAAAAAGGTTTGCTGAGAAGAAATTGATTTGGCGTCAAAACTCCATCTCTGTCACTCAGTATCATGTGGCGTTTTTGACCATGCCACAGAGACGACGCTCTACAAAACCACTGTCTGTTAATCTCCCCTCTTTAGCTCGATGTGCATTACTTACCGCCGGGTACAGTACCGCATTGTAAACGTTATGCAAAAAGTACCTACGAGTTACAATCTTACCTTCACTGCAACCAAAGGCGATGGCTTGCCCCCAAAAAAGTCATCAATCAACTTCTGCTTGCCAATCAACGGTATTGAGTCTGGAAAGTAACGTTCAAAGAAACCGATCAGGCTGTCTTCAGAGTCTATGTCCTTAAAGTTGGTGAAAGGCATAAAGAGAGTGACCGTCCAGGAGCAGTCTTGGTTCGGGAGAGCGATCATCATAAACTCGCCGCGAGGCCAGATGTGAAGGTAGTTCGGTGGCATCTGGAACTGTAATAATACATTCTTGATGATTCTTCAATAGATGCAAAACGCCTTATTATTAAGACCCGTCCGAAACCTTCCTACACCAACACATACAAAGCTGATGGTCAGTTTTTTTTTTTTTTTTTTTTTACAATGCAACTCCCCGGACTCCAGGGTCCGTGACTTTTATTATACTTGACTACAATTTTATTAACTTAAACGAATTTACTTAGCTATTCACAATACAGGAAGAGGAAAGTTAGTTATACCTATCTTAATCTAAGGTTAAAACAATTCGGTACTAGTGTTGTGTATATACCGCGATGATGGTCAGTTGCACTGTGTGCCTTAAAACTAAGTTTGGTTTTGCCAGCCATATACGCGCTCATAACCGGCGCTAGTCAGGTTCGCCGTTGACGGACACGTCAAGGAGGCCGATATAATACATTCTTACAAAAACGATACAACGGGAAGTTAAATAAGCAAAATTGCAGCTGCCAGAGCAGTATTAGGTAAAAGGGAATATGCATGTGGTTTAAATATCGTTAAAACAATTTTTTTCCGAATCTTTATTGTTCTGACTTTATATTCTACAAAATATTTTTTTATTTAGTTGCATTATAATTGCTTAAAATATTAAATAAAAAGTGCAAAATATAAGAGGGAAATTCAAATTTGCGAAACGCTTCACCATTGGTCGAAACGAAACGTGACGTCAAAAGCCACAACATCTTCTTTATCGGCGTCGATATTCATACAATTTTAGTAGTGTTTGATAGAAAAATAGTTTTATGTTGAGTTTCTGTAATTGTTTTCCATTAGATAGTGTAATTTTAGCATTCTCGTGAAACTAGGAATCTTTAGGACGATGACTGAGACTGGTTTTGTCAAAGTAGGCACCGTAGAAGTCTCGCCTAGGGCGCTGGTAGTGCTAAAACCGGCACTGGTACAGAGTGCATAATATTAAATAGGAACAAAACACACTTCTGACTAAATCACACCATGCTATCAAAATATAACATATTTACACTAAAATTAATTACACAACAATGCAAACATGATGTTGGAGATATCTCTTCTCATAACCTTACACCATTGCTTACGTATTTTCGCATCTCTTGGAATGGGGAAAAAAACACTTATCGGGTGTATTTCTAGTAGTGTTTGTACACTTTGGCACAAGACAATACCAATATAATTGTTTTTAGGGATCCGTACCTCAAAAGGAAAATAACGGAACCCTTATAGGATCACTTCGTTGTCCGTCTGTCTGTCCGTCTGTCTGTCCGTCTGTCTGTCCGTCTGTGTGTCTGTCCGTCTGCCAAGACCCTTTTTCTCAAGAACGCGTAAAGGTATCAAGTTAAAATTTATACTAAATACTTGGGTCTACGGTTTCTTTCGGCTGTAAAAAAATTAAAGTTGTAAGTCAACGCAATCAAAAGATATGAACGTTTATTTCGCATATTTTGCGATTTCACAGGGGAATCAAAACCTATAGGGTACTTCCCGTTGACCTAGAATCATTAATTTTGGCAAGAGGCAAGATCTTACAGCACATATAAAGTAATAAATCTGAAAGTTGTTAATTTGAAGTTATATCCTAAAAATAATATTGGTTTAGAATTACAAACTTACATTTTGTAGTTGTTATGTATGGAAGAACCTTAATTTCAACTACAAAGTTAAGTTTGTCTTTCAATATTTCAACTTCAGTTAGTTTTTTTTTTTGGACTCGTGCTCTCTAGACGTTTCCGTCCAACGGAACCCTCAGAGCACGAGTCCTAATCGTACTTTTCCGGTTTTTTTAGCTTCTTCCATGGTCTGAATATCTATAAAACTGAAAATCTGTGTGAAATAACTGTATTTTCTATAGTAAACAAACACAGAGCGTGGCTTATGACGTCATCCAAAGCCCGCGAAAAATTGCGGCGTTCATACAGCTCAAATTTATTCGACGTTTTTAATATTTTTTTTAAAAATAATTTGAGCATTTCCAACTGTAACTATATTTTTTACTATGATATAACGATGTTAACAGTTGATTAAAAATATAAAAAAAACACATGCATATTCCCTATTGTAGGTGCTTATCAAATTCTAGCTGGTAAATTTTTTGCGAAAATTATAATGTTGAGTAAAAGTCCTTTTATAGCAGCTTGAAATTTATTTGAATAAATATGTGATCATGCCATTAGATAATGATAGATGTTCTTCACTAATAGATATTTATTGAGGGCGGAAAAGATTTATCACTTTTAAATTACGATCTTTGAACTATCAAAAATACAATATCATTGCTTCGAGTTGTCTTTAAAGTCGTTAAAACAAACAATAAATCTTAAAAAATACAATGTCTCTAAACCTATTTACAATGTTTTACTAAAATGTGTCATTACTCATCATTTATCATTTTAGCCTTCTTAGAATATGAATAAAGTTTCAGTTCATTGAAACACCTTTGAATAAATACACCGCGATGTCAAAATGGTCAATATAAAAATTATTGTAATTTTAATTCTATGCAAAACAATCTTCGGTAATCAGTATGCTCTATTCAACCATGTTAACAGTCGAACTAGACCTTTTGCTTCAAAATGTATCAATAGCATTGTTCGCAAATCATTCCCTTGTGGCACTCTCATTAGTGTAGCTCATACAAAAAGAGGTGACATTGGCTTAATTTTAAGTGAATTGGGGAAAGACAACTGTTATAGTTACATCATCAGGAGATATACAGATCACAACTGGCTGATTACAACAAAACTCTACATTCTCACAGCATCAAATGCTCAGCGTTTCTCAAAAGGCATTGCTAAAATTACGAGTGACATATTTTGGGACCCAAAAGCACACACCATTATTGAACTAGAACAACAAGAAAACGGTGATATTGAAAAGGTATTCGACGTTCTATTACGTTACAATATATTTAGTGCTATATTTTTACGAAGAATTAATTCAAATAATGTAAACTTATATACCTACTTTCCTTTTAAAGGAACTAACTGTGGTCTTAAATATGATTATGCCAGTATAGGTAACTGTAACAACCTAAATAAAACTTACTATTTTTCAAATGAACCTATAAGTCTAAGGAACTGCAATGTAACTGTGGTGGCAAACCAAGATGTCCCAAACTTTATTTACGAGCAAGAAGGTTTCACAGAAGACGACAACAAAACAGCTGGTTTAGAACAATTCTTGTTGGAGACTATTGCAGAGAAGGAAGGAATTAAAATATATTATAAATTGGTTCCGAAAGATTTAAGTCTAGGTGTTGTGTTACCTAATAACACAGCTACTGGATTACTGAATTTTCTGCAAAGAGATGAAGTAGATATCGCAGCAGGGAACATCATCTTGATAAAAAATCGTATGGATATGTTTGAATACATTTGGGGGTACAATTACGCTACTTTCAACTTATTTACACCTGCTATTGGCGAAGATATCTGGAAGGATGTTTACAAAGAATTCAGTTTTAAAACATGGATGCTAATAGCACTTGCATATTGCACTATTACAGTTGTATGTTTAATAGTAATAGGAAGATGGAAATCGAGATCCCTACGCAGCCGCGGCTACATAACCCTAAAACTATGGGGATATTTATACATAAACACTTGCAAGACATTAGCTAAAGAAGTGAGGATGCGAAGGTTCATGATTTTCTGGATTTGGTTCACGTTTTTCATATCCAATTTCTATAACACTGCTCTATACAGTTTACTAACCAGTCGAGATCAAATCAAACTCCACGTAAGCGTGGATGATTTGTATGATATACCATTTGAGCCATGCATTAGTGAAGCTACGCTGACATATTTCGAATTTTCTGTGAATAAAACTTTACCGAGTGGTAGAAGTTTACCTCAATGCCTATACAGCGATACATCGTTAGACTACGTTGCTTCAGGAAACAACGCTTACGCGATTGAACTGGAAGATATGTATAAGCTAAGAGAACATAGATATCTCGACGAAGATGGACATTCCAAAATAGACGCCTGGACATTTTCCACAAGTAACATAATAGCTATGTATCTCACTAGAGGCTTTCCAAGAACACGGCAGTTTCAAAATTACGCATGGAGACTGTACGAATCTGGTATTCTTAGAGAACAATTAAATAAACTATATCATAATTCTATACACAAAGTAGATCTGCATAGAAAACATTTCAAGAAAATTGTATTACCTGATTTGAGAATTCACTTCCTTATACTTGTCGCGGGATCAATGTTGTCTTTTATGTGTTTTATATTTGAATTGGTGTGGTTTTGGAAATAAAGTAAAATGTTTATTAATGCGAAAACATCACTGTAATACTACAATATTAGTTCACGTAAAAATTTGCTTGTTTAGTATTGACTGATAATGATTCTAGATAAATCTGTACTAATGTTCCCCAACATCATAAAAATCAAAGGCACTTACTCCACCATTCTCATCAGCCGGTATGCATAGTTCCAAGTATCCATGTTCGATGTACTTCTGGCTGAAGTCGAAGAGTGGTTGCTTCATCATTGCTTTGCGTACTGCCGAAAAAGCACCATCCGCGCCGATAATTAGATCTGCTTTCACGTCTACACTTTCATTTGTGTCTGTTCTGAAAAACGTAGAAAACTCCTTAATTGTATGTTTTTTAATCAACCTATGCAATCCTACTCCTGGGAAAAGATCACTACCATCTTCTTCCATTTATTACATTCAAGTGTTAGCTGGGACCAGACTTTCTAAGGCAATTATGACTAACGAGTAAATCTAATTAGGAGGTTGTGAAATAAAGAAATAGGCATAAAGCGAAAGATCCAAGGTCTTTATTTCTTAGAAGTGAACTATAAGTGTGTATAATTTAGCAAGCACTTACTTGATAAAAGTAAGGGAACCCTTTCGCAAGTTAGCTTCGGAGAGTTTGTGATTAAAGAACTTTTTGACGTTTTCGTAGTTGTCAGACTCTGAAAATCAAATAATACTGATACAACATGATACAATTCTCAGATCAGACAAACAAGGGAGATAATGCGTTAGTACAATTATCGTTCGTTTTCAAAGATCTTTTGTATCTTCCACTTTTTTCTCTAAACACCTAAGCCGCTAACTCAAAACTGTTTAAGTACGGCACACTTACTTAATTTTTTTGCGCTTACTAAGAGACGTAGCGACTAACTAGTAATCCATATGCAAAAATAAAGATTGGCAAGGTTGTCCGCAGGATGAGTTCTACTAAAGGCATCAAGCCTTCATCATCATTATTTCAGCCGTAGGACGTCCACTGCCGGACATAGGCCTCCCCCATCGATCTCCAAAAGAGCCGGTTGGAAGCGGCCTGCATCCAGCGTTTCCCTGCAGTCTCTTTTAGGTCGTCTGTCCATCTTGTGGGTGGACTGCGCTTACCAGTCCGTGGGATCAAGCCTTATCCAAGCCAAATGCGTTCGAACTCGCCACGCCACTTTACCATACTATATCTCTCTTGTTTGTCTGATCTGAGGTTTAATTTGTACGTTCACCTGTTTGTAGCGCGTTATGGGGTACGTAATATTAGGTAAATAGCTTTATGATCCCATTTTTATAGCCCTTTCGAACGTCTTTCTTCCTTTAGTCATAAACGATCATGCACAAATTACTGTAAATTTAATCATCTATTTATTTGATAATTATGCAATTTTAAAACTTACAGTTTAACTTTTTTTTTATTATGCACTTATTGTAATTGTAAAGCTGTTTATAACCAAGCAGTAAATATTGCAATGTTTTATTATTATGACCGTTATAACCAGGTAAAAATATCTTATAGATTAGTTATTGATATTATAATCACCTTGTAGCAATAAATTGTTTAAGTAGTTCCGCCCGACTGAATAAATGCACTGAAACAAAATACCTCTACGTTTAAATAAAGCAATATAAAAAAACTTTTTTCACAGGGAGTAGGTCAAATTCAACAAACGGGTGGTGACCCTGTGCGAACCGTTCCTTATATCTAAACCAACGTGGGCCCAGATGATCATTAGTACATTTATAAGGGGAAAGTGGTCCCAAGGAAGAGTTCCTGACTTGGACCACCTGCCCCCTAACCCAAATTTTCTTCAAATTTGATTGATACCATCCTCGAGATATAGCATATTGCTTAGGTAGCTTGCTCGATGTTTCAACCATGTCGCAATGGCCGTTGTCACGAGTTGGCTCAGAAATTGGAAGTTTCAGACCTCGGAGAATTTTGTACTATACCGAACCTCCATTTGTATGGAAATCTATGTGTAAAGTAGTCTTCTTCTTCTTCTTTCGAGTCGAATAGTAAATTCATCATCATCATCAGCCAGAAGACGTCCACTGCTGAACCTAGGCCTCCCCCTTTAACCTCCACACTGAACGACAGCCTGCCTTTTGCATCCACTGGATGCCCGCGACTCCTTTGTTTGTAAATTAAGTTTCGAACCTAAATTTGGCCACTCCAATGACTCACTCCAATGACCAAACCAATGACTCACTCCGTGGCTTCATTACGGTCGTCTAGTGTGCAGGTTGTAAGACACGCTGCACAGTCCATCAATTGTGACATTGTCTGAGGGTTCACAACACAAAGACATTCGGTGTCAGAGCGCTTTATATAACCCCACTTTGCCATGTTATCCCGCTTCCCACTTGGGCCCAAAGTCGCTTCAAGAGTTCCCATGTAGCCTGGGGGCCTGTAAAGTAGTACCTACTTAGAATACTATGTAATATGTTAGTACCTGATTAGTTCTTGGGTCGTAGGGACTATCGTAAGTAGATCCGTCTAATCTGTGTATCATTCTCGCTCTCATAGGAATTCCGTGATTTTCTATCATGTGCTGTTCAAGACCGACGTCTTTCAATGCTCTCCTGCCTCTAATGGAAAGCGCCAAGTTGATGGAACGACCTTTAGCTTGTGGTGTGTTACGTAAATCTGTAACATAGTCAATGAAATAAAACAAGGAAAAGTTATGCTGGGCGTTGGGCAACATGCCTATTGTACTAAGGTTGTTTCCCTAGTTTGTCTGACTGAGCCTGTGACCATCCATGAACCTCGTTCGGGAAATTGCGTGAGACCTTCTCGTCCAAGTTACCACAGTGTCTAAAGACAAGAGTCTTTGACCAGTGTGTGTTGCAAGTGATGACATAATTATGGTGGTTACTAAGACGTGGTCCGTAACTGTTGACCTTTTGGAAAAACTCAGAGTCACACAGCGGGCAAAGGAGAGAGCTATGCTCGGAGTTTCTTTGCGCGATAGAATCCGAAATGTGGATATTCTTGTCCAATGTCCATGTTGAACCCGTGCAGGTAGTCATTGAGAACAATACTCTGGAAATTGTTGACCAATACACCTATCTTGGACAGGCTGTTCAGTTAGATAAGTACAACTTAAATGAATATCGACCCCCTATTAACCATATTTTTAAGCGTATGCTTCAGGTACGAACATACAAGCATACATGCAAACAACAATGCCCTCTTTGTGTCCTGGCATTGTCGGATAATAACTTGTTTATTTATAACGCACATTAGATATGACGATGTCACTAACCACATTATCTTTAAAAACAGGTCACCTTCACTATCTAGGGTTAGTATAGCTGATATTTTAGTTATCAAGCAACCTTCCCATCTGAAATCAAATTAGCTAGGAAGGTACTTAAAGATAGATAAAATTATCAATTTAAGAAATCAACTTTAAAATTAATCGTTTATTTTTTTCAGTTATTTTTATTTAAAAACCAAACTACAGAACTGATTATAAACAAAATATGTTGCGACCGATAAAGCATAATATGCTTTCAGATCGGTATATAATTATTATGTATCGATAATATATTATATTATATATATATTATAATTCTGTGCCTCCTGTGATGAGTGATTTAAGTCGAGTTGTACCCTTTTCGTGATTTTAACAAAATAATGATCAGAAAAAAAAGCCAATTTTTTTGGTCCAACTCACGTTTGTCTATCTGCTATAGTTTCGGAGATAATTTTGTGCAATGTGATATAAGTGCCAGGATTTTGGCAAAAAAATCGTGAATATAGATATATGTCAAGTTGTAACCCCTTAAAGTAATTGATACACAAGTTGTTTTTCGTGCTTTGTGGTATAAAAGCGATTATAATAGTTTTCACATTTTATTTTTCAGTATATTTCTCGTGAATATTGACATATTTAGAATTAAATCGCTTTGAACCAATTTTTCTCAATACTAATTAGGGTACAATTCAACATGTACCGATTAATCCGAATCTAAATATTTGCTTAATTTGTGATAAGTGATACATCTTGACATATACCATTCGACACAAATCAATTTTTATGTGTAAACGAATATAAATAGAATTGTATCTAAAACTCAAACAAAATTTAAAAAAATATATGATGAACAAGATGTGCTAAATGATACAAGTGCGTACTGCGTACATGATAAGGGGGGCGGGGATACGCGGGGCTGTGCAAGTGAAGTGACGCGGGGTCGGGGAAGCGCGGGCGACGGGCGTTAGTACCATCGCCAACAAGCACATCAGAAAATGCTAATCCTGGTTGTTCATTTTGGAAAAGTAAAAGCAAAATAGTGATAGAAAAAAACAAGAAAAAGTGATAAAGAAAGAAGACAGGATAGAATAAAGAGAAATTTTTTCGTAACATCATCATCATTATCAGCCAGAAGACGTCCACTGCTGAACATAGGCCTCCTCCTTTAACCTCCACACTGAACGACAGCCTGCCTTTTGCATCCACTGGATGCCAGCGACTCTCACTATGTCGTTGGTCCATCTAGTGGGAGGCCTACCTACGCTGCGTCTTCCGGTTCGTGGTCTCCACTCAAGAACCTATCTTCCCCATCGGTTATCGGTTCTTCGAGCGATGTGGCCTGCCCATTGCCCCTTCAACTTGCAGATTTTAACAGCTATGTCGGTGACTTTGGTTCTTAGGCAAATATCCACGTTTCGGATTCTATCGCGCAAAGAAACTCCGAGCATGGCTCTCTCCATTGCCCGCTGTGTGACTCTGAGTTTTTCCAAAAGGCCAACAGTCAAGGACCACGTCTCAGTACCATATGTCATCACTGGTAACACACACTGTTCAAAGACCCTTGTCTTTAGGCACTGTGGTATCTTGGACGAGAAGATGTCACGCAATTTCCCGAACGCTGCCCATCCGAGTTGGATTCTTCGGGCGACCTCTTTGCCTAAGTTGGAATTACCTAACTGAACAATCTGTCCAAGATAGGTGTAATGGTCAACAACTTCGAGAGTATCGTTCCCAACGACTATCGGCACGGGTCCATGTTCATTTTAAGACCCACCTGTTGGGAAAGACTACTGAGGTCGCTGAGCATCGTATTTAGGTCCTCCAGCGACTCTGTCATGATGAGTATATCATCGGCAAAACGAAGGTGAGTGATGTATTCGCCGTTGATGTTGATGCTTAATCCGTTCCAGTCCAAGAGCTTGAAAATGTCCTCCAATGCATTCGTGAACAGTTTTGGAGAGATAACATCTCCCTGTCTCACGCCTTTTGCAATTGGATTGGTTCCGTGCTCTCGTCCTGTAATCCGATCGACATGGTGGCGTTTCTATACAAACATTTCAACACTTCGATATACATAGAGTCGATATGACAACGCTGGAGGGACTGCAATACTGCCCAGGTCTCGATTGAATCAAAGGCTTTCTCATAGTCCACAAACGCTAGGCATAATGGCCGATTATACGCCTCAGTCTTCTGTATAATCTGGCGGAGCGCGTGTATGTGGTCTATGGTGCTCCAGCCTTTACGGAAACTGGCTTGTTCGGGAGGCTGAAAGTCATCAAACCTGCTTTCGAGACGGTTCGTAATGACTCTGGAGAACAACTTGTACACATGGCTCAGGAGTGAGATGGGTCTATAATTCTTCAATAAGGTGTTATCACCTTTTTGAAGAGGAGCACCACCACACTCCTATGCCATGCTTCAGGCGTAGTACCATCGAGTATGACTGAATTAAATAACTTCTGGAGGACTAACAGTACCGGTTTTCCACCCGCTCGCAGTAGTTCTGTCGTGATTCCATCATCACCCGGTGCTTTGTTATTCTTAAGCTGTTTCCGAGCCATTCTAATCTCGTACAGGCTGATGTCTGGGATGTCCTCAGTGAAGTGTCGGGTCAGTTTAGCTCTCTTGTCCTGAGCTGTACTAATACTGTAATTTTCGTAACACTGGCATCGAATACACAACAACGTCAGGATAGACGAAGAAAAGTCGTGAATTACGTGATCTTGACAACTGTCGTAAAAAGTGCAAAGAGAGGTTGCCAGTGCATTTAAGGTAAAATCTTTTCGATACGTATTGGAGTCTGGGAAGTTATGAAAGAAGAACCGAATTTATGGCGAAATGTAACTCACGTGTTTAATTGAATTTTGATAAAACTGTGCCTTATTTGTCAGAAGTTAATAATTTTGAAGAAGCTTAAGAAACGTTAATTATTTTTTCAAAACTTGTATTTATTTTCACAATAAATGTGCATTTTAATGAGGGGTATAACTTGACTTGTATCATTTAATACATATTTCAAAAGACTTGAATTTTAGCATACTGATACAATTCAGGTAAATTATGATAATTGCGAACAGATACGTAAAACAATCTAATCTTTAGGGTAGTATTTTTATTATTTGTTTGAACAACATTGTGTTAGGTATATTATTCTAATGAGTTATTAGTTTTTTTACTTCTTGTATATCAGTTTACACAAAGACAACTTTTAGGTGCAACATAATTTAATTGTACTTGTATCACTTATCACATAATTCAAACACATATTAAAAATTAAAAAAGGTACATCTTACAGATTTTTCATGAATTACATTAAAACAATAACATTTGAAATAAAAATGCACAGTGAAAGTGAATGTTTTTATCTACAAAAGAAGGTACTTAAGTGTAACCTAGCCCACTTAGTTCACGGACTAGATTTTTTTAAATCTTGTTTTTGCGCTCCTGTAAAGTGTTGATTTTTGACTTGTATCACTCATCATAGGAGGCACAGAATTATTCTTTCAAATAAAAAAATACTTTTAGTGACGTAGGTCTGAGGTAGGTAACAAACATTAAAAATATTATACAACCGAACTGAGAACCATCTTCTTTTTATATCTATTTCTCTTCCTTTAAATCTCTCTTCTCTCCTTTTTTTATTTCGCACAGAAATTGAGCATTGCCATTCATCGTGGCAATGCCGCCAGCATTCTGGGGACCTTTCCCTCCACAAATGGTCTTTTAGTTGGAGTTTTTATTCAGTTATTTTAAGTTTTAGTTTTTAGTTAATATTTTATGTTTTCGTTAATTTTCTGTTTTTTAAGTTGTGCATAATAAAGTTATACTACTTTAAACCATTCTTACTTTGGGACCAACGCTAATATCGCGAAAAAAACAGTTGTTCCATAAAAATTGAAAAGAGTATGGTACAGCAGGTTTTTTTTCTCGCCATATCAGGGTTGATCCCAAAGTAAGAGTTGTTTATAATGTTGAGTAGTAGACATGATATCCTTGAATATTCCCGTCATCTAGAGACTTACCCTGTATAAGACATACCTAACTACTTCAATCGCTCTTACTTACCTACAATTAGATTTTATTAGATGATCGAAAGTGATAATATGCCCTGAAAGCTCTGTAGGCAGTTTTTCTGTAAAATAATCATTGAGGGTCGCGGTTTTTAAATCAATTTCCAAAACACTGTTTTAAACTATCACGGTTGCTCAAAATATCGGGAGCTCATTCCACAACCTTACCACGGTAAATAACCCGTTAATAATCATATAACTTCAATTTCCAAAGTAGCAAAGCCCCATTGGAATGTCTGTTTCTCAATAGAATAACAGTTGTTCAATGAATTTAATTGATCAATCAGTTTACCAATTGTTACTTACCTCCTTATAGTAGCCCCTTGTCTGCACAGCTTTTTGCTTAGATTTTAATTGGTCACGCATTTTAAATATGGTTCTACTTAACTTACGTATGTATAATAATATGCATAATAATACTAAAGTGCAGCCGCTGAAAGAATTTACCTGACAGTTGCCTTAACATTTTAAAAATGTGATCGAAAATAGAAAATTCCGATCTCTTTTTGATTATAAGATTGTACCTAGCTGGTAACCAATTTTTTATTTAATTTTTATGTCATAGGTGGCAAACAAGCCGACGGGCCGCCTGATGGTAAGCGATCACCGTCGTCTATGGATACCTGCAACACCAAGGCATCACAGATACGTTGCCAACCCTTAAAGACTCTATTAAAAGCCCTTTTGAAGAACTCCATGTTATAGTTACTCGGAAACGCCACAGGGAGAGCTCATTCCAGAAATTGCAGGTGTGATGCAAAAAGGATCGCGTAAAACGCACTGTGTGCGATTTCCACCGATCTATGATATGTGGTAACCAATGTACAGTTCTATCTGATAATTTGATTCGAAACTGTTTTAAATTATGGCGGTTGTTCACTACAGTTACGGGATATATTTACCATGACAAGGTTGTGGGTGGAGCCAGTGGCGTAGCTATCGGAGAGCTAGGCGGTGCCGTGCACCGGGGCCCTCAAGATCAGGGGCCCTCAAACTGAACTTGCAAAAATGTGTCCCATCATCATATTAATATATCATCTTATTAAGGTCCATAACCTTTAAATTATTCATTAATATTAATATTTTTACTTTATAAAACCTAACTTTTATAAAGTAAATTTTGTTTTTGTATTAGGGCCTTTGGTTACCTATCTACTGCTTGCCTAGCTTTGGTTACTGGATGGACTTCCAGAAGGTTGTGGATCAGTAAACCCTTATTGATCTGTGGGTCAGTCTTCCCGGGAACATGGTGCATGTAACTGCGCTGAAATATCGGGAGCACCACCCACAACCAATTGTTGGTTTGTTTGTTCCTCTTTCACGCAGCAACATACGGCAACGGATCGGCCCGATTTTTTGCATGGGTATAGTTCAAAGGCCGGAGAGTGACAAAGGATACTTTTTATCATCATCATCATCGCCATGTTTCATCACTACGTGGGTGACACCGCAGGGTGCAGCTAGTCATTTATAACTGTTGATTTAAAATATCATACCTTCGCGATATTCGTAGAGGCGAACTCGATGGCCCCTTTTCGCTAAGTACAAGGCTTCTAAGGAACCCACCTGAAGAGATAAGTAAGACAAAAGGGTTAAATAAAATTTTTAAAAACCTACGATCAATTTCAAAAACAACTTTAACTATGCTGAACGTATTTTAAACAAACATAGCTTGATAAGGACGAACACACATAGGTACTACACTATTTCCATTCGTTTTCTGACAGCTGCAATAACATTGTTTAAAGTTTTTTTTTCTTCTCTAAATAGGTATATTGGGTACCTACCTCATACAGTTTCACGTTCAAAACCTAGCGAAAGTGATCAGAATACGTTGTTTTTATTCGGTTTATTTTTTGGCTGGTTTCGCGATGGTGGCCGAGCGGTAGCATGTGCGCTTTACAATCTGACGGCACCCGGTTCGATCATCGGCCCTGCACCAATGACTTATTAATACCTAAATAAAAAATTTGCATTTCGACGCAATATCGCGGTGAAGGAAAACATCGTGAGGAAACCTGTATGTCCAAGAACCTCAAAAGTTCAAAGACATGGCATTCACCAACATGCACTGGGCCAGCATGGTGGTTTAGAGCCCACCCTCTCTCTCTCTCTCTCTCTCTCTCTCTCTCTCTCTTTGAGAAAACGCCTGTGCCCAGCAGTGGGATTGTTGTCGATGCTGTCGTGCTGGTGCAGGATTTTGATGAACTCGACGCCTTAAGGCATCGATTCTGATGCACTCTAAACTAAACTAAATTTGACAGCTCTAAAATTGTTGCCAACCTTCTCTCACACATTAAAATGATAAAAGAGGCAGATAATTTTAGTCCTGTCAGATTAGTTTAGTTTAGTGAGTGGTATGACAGAATCGACGCCAATGACACTGTTTTTTAACAATATTATTGCAGCTGTCAGAGCAAATAAACGAATCGAAATAAACACACATCCTCTAACGGCAAACGCATACAAGTACCTTCTCCTTTGCGCCGTGAGTAAAATAATATTATGAAGGTGTCATCATCATCATCACCATTTCAGCCATAGGACGTCCACTACGGGACATAGGCCTCCCCCATCGATCTCCAAAAGGGCCGATTGGAAGAGGCCTGCATCCAGCGTTACCCTGCATGCTGAATGAAGGTGTATGTCATGCTTATTATGTACTTGACTGCAAAAACATCCATCACGTGCACATAGCTTACCTACCCTTATTTAAAAAAGTACGTTTACAGGAAACAATATTTTAATCACATGTCTCATGGAAACAATATGTAGGTAGGTACAAAAACGAAATTAGTTTGTACTGTGAGTTCGATCTACAGGACTGTTTAGTTAGGTAGGTATACTTAATTTCCACGAACATTTTAATGAGAAACACCGGACTTTAAGATCTAAGAAATGTTTAAAAAGAACTTACTAGTCCACCTCCAACAACAACGATATCCAACGACTTCGAATGTCCATTTTGCAAGGAAGCCATCACTTTTCACTGCAATACTTTAATCTTAGATGCTAATAAAAGCGTATGCGTACAAAAAACTAGTTTCTTTTTCTATTTCGGTAGATTGTTTCCTAGGTCGTTATCACGTGTCGTCCAAAACGCGACTGGTCGGGTCTAGCGATCAACCGATCTATTAAACTCGCTCGATTATTCTCAAGACTGTTTCGGTTAGTTTTTAGAGTAAGTACTGTTTTGTATTATGTGCAATGGTATGGACATAGAGATAGGTACTTATACAAATATACCCTTCGTGTTTGAGATAAGATTATTTTGTTTGTAAAGAGACGTTCACAATAAACGCAGACATCTTGGTACCTCCCAATGATATTTATATCATCGGTGCCTACAAAGAAGTAGTAATTAAGGTAGGTTTTATTTTTTTAAACAAACAAGCTAAATTATTTAAGCCTTTTCTTACTTTATCGAATTTATCTCAATAAGACTGGTTGTTGCTAGAAATAATGAAGGTAGATACAAAACAATTTTTTAAATTTAGTTGATTGAATCAGACATTACTTTGCGGAAGTCCATTTTTAATTGTGTGTTTTACTAAATTTACTAAAATTTTAATAGAAATATACTTAATAAATATAATGTAAGTTAATAATATTCATGCTAATTATTGTTATATATTTTATCTCTTTGTTTGGTTGCATTTCATATTTCTGTTCAAAATTGTAACTATCACTAATTCTAATTCTTATATTCTTGTACAAAATTAATGATCATGATGGGAAGGCTACCCACCAAAATACAGGTGTTGCCACACCTAGTTTGGTGGCTATGGCTTTAAAAAAAAAAAAAATTTAAAAAAAAAAAAATTGTATAATGTCGAATTTCTAGTGTAATTCCGCATAACGTGTAGTGTATTTCCGTGCGTGTTTTTGTGTTTGTGTGTCGAATTTGTAGTGTTTAAATTTATTTTTTGCTTACACTGGTTTCACAGCTGTACGGGAGACCCGTGCGGATCGCCCGTACGGGCTCCCGGAACGGGGACATAGGTGAGGCGCTAGAACATCGTTTCGCAACGCGGATTGTTCCGTACGGGACTTGCCTCCGCGTAGATCCCGTCTCCCGTAGTACCTAGGGTCTCCATATAGGACCATAGCCCTAAATTCAAAGACGAAAGGACGGATGTGTATTATGATACGTATATAGTGTGACGTAACATGCGTAGTGATAATGAAATGTATTCGTCAATATGTTTAGAGAAGTAGTTTGGTAACATTTTAATGTCAGGGTCAATCTTTTTTGTATATAAACCGGTTATCAAATATAACAGACTGATACGAATTTTAACAATAGGTTTTTTTACACCACGTGCTCGACAATATTCTGATGCGCTCTAAACTTCTAAATTTGACAGCTCTAATATTGTTGCCATCTTTCTCTCACATATTAAAATGAAAAGAGAGGCAGATAATTTTAGTCCTGTCAGATTGGTTTAGTTTAGTGAGTGAATATGTTTTGGTATGACAGAATAGGCCACAAGTTTAATAATGTATCTTGCAAACCTAAAGTTAAAAATAGGCGAATATACTTGTGTACCTACTACAAATGAAGGAAGTTGTTTTAACCCTTGAGTTGAGCAGGCATTTTGGCATACTTATGTAAGTTCAGTGACAATGCAATGTTATGGTACCTTTGAGCTGGTCTGGTGATGGTGACAGAAGGTGGCCATAGGAACTCCTAAACGAAACGACGTAACCCCGTCGAATTTGGGTTCATTAGATTTGTCGTTCCAAGCACTTTGGTCCTAGATGATAAATTCAATATGGCAGACGGCCCAAGATGGCGGACAATATGTTCACATCATGATATGGGCAACAAATGAAAAGGTTTGCTGAGAAGAATACGAAAAAGCTTGAGTTTAAAAAGTTTTTTTTTTTTTAAATTAATAAAGCATATTTCAATATAGATACTATCAATATTTTTAAATATTTCACAAAACCACAGCAAAAATTCAAAAAATCGTATAACTTTAATAAAAATGTGTTATCTTGCATCTAGACGAAATGATAATCCATAATCGATAGGTTGTCTTTATTTTATGTCACGGCTACAATTCAGTAGGTATCTACTGGTGAAAGTGTTTAAGTACCTATCGATTTGGGACACAATAGTAACTTTAACCGCCGGAAATACTATACGAAGCCGCAGTTTCAAGTTACCCCACGCTCTGTTACGCTCGACCGCACTATATTTCAATATGGGCAACTCTATTCGAAGCAAATAGTTGAACGACCAAATAAGCTTTTAAATGCTTTGACCAAAAAATTACACATACATACATGAAATTCGGTCCGAGCATTTATTTGCTCTGACAGCTGCAATAATAATAACATTGTAAAAAGCAGCATAAAAACATTTTCTTTTCATATTTTACTAAAGTATTTTGGGTGCCTGCTACAGTCTTATGTTTTAAAACCTAGCGAAAGTGATCTGAATTCGTAGGTTTCATTACAATATTATTGCAGCTGTCAAAACAAATAAATTCTGTGACCGAGTTTACCATCTATTTTTATAATCTTTATACTAATAAACTAATAAATATAGATGCTAGCAAGTTGTATGGTATATTTTGAGGTTCCATATGAATAATGATAAATTATTATTATAGTTAAAAAAACTAGCTGAGCCGTTTAAAGGTTTCACTATCCACCTCCCTGTTCCATCATCAGACCCTGGTCACCAAGTGTAATGTATGGGACTCGTTAAAACAAACCAAATTATCCCAGACTTGAGTGACTTAATAGTAGCCGTTGAAGAATTCCACTATACACCTCCTAGCTCCATCATCAGACCCTGGTCACCAAGTTTAATATATGGGACTCGTTAAAACAAACCAAAATATGTCAAAGTTGAGGGACTTAATAGTTACCGTTGAAGAATTCCACTATCAACCTTCTAGCTCCATCATCAGATCAAGGTACCAAATTATTGTATTGTCATCCGCATTGCACTTGCAAAGTTTCGAATCAAAACGAGAACTAGAAGTAGGTTAAATTAAAATCTACTTCCAAGACTGGTTTACATAGATTGATGATTGATTGATTGATTGATTAACTCTTTATTGTTCACACCATTAAATTTGAGACAGGGGACAAAAAGCTCTTAAAAAAGCTAGTGTAACAACTGGCGGCCTTATCGCCGTATAGTTAGACATCATCATAATTTCAGCCATAGGACGTCCACTGCTGGACATAGGCCACCCCCATCGATCTCCAAAAGAGCCGGTTGGAAGCGGCCTGCATCCAGCGTTTCCCTGCGGTCTCTTTTAGGTCGTCTGTCCATCTTGTGGGTGGACGTCCTACGCTGCGCTTACCAGTATAGTTACAGTAGGGCCAATTAATTAGATTAATCAGATTTTGACACTTTATCAAAATTGAACAACGTGACCTTGTAATGGAGGGCACACATATTTTTTTTTCAAATTTAGAACTACAATTGCTTACCTTTTTTCAGTTAAAATATTTTTTTATTGTAATAATATTCGACCAAAATGAAATGAATGGACGGGCCCAGAAGAAGCGCATTTTTGAAGATTACAAAATGAGCGCCGGCGCTCTCTTCGTTTCAGTCGGTCTCTAGCCATAGTAAATGCAACACGAGACTATTGTTACATGATAACGAAACATCTGAAAAAATTATGCTTTCGTGTGCTTTCCCGAAGTGTAAAAACACAACAAAAAACCGCTATCTATTTTTTTAACAAATGTAATGTACATGGTTATAATAAGGTGTTGAAGTATAATTATGTCCGACGGTTTTGACTAGTTTTTACTGAGCAAGTTCAATGGTAATGGCCCGTCCATTCGTTTTATTTTGGTCGAAGGTAATAATGACAAAAGAAGGCAAACGATGGTTGCAGAACTATGTTCCTCTAGCTGTCAGAAAACCTTCCATTCATAAGTCCGTTCAATTCATTCAATTTAATCGATGTTTTTAAGCAGGTAACCTCACTATGAAGCTTATGCCCGTTTTCACCAACGTACCCTAAGTTTAGGAAAGCCCCTAAGAAACTTTAAAGACTGACCAGGCGGTATGGCCTTAAAGGCTTTAGCTTGCACGATGGGCGAATAATAAAAAAAAAGACTGACAAATGTCAAATGTGATATATTAAATTGGCCTTACTTTAGTCAGTTAGTTAAGTTAGCTAAGTGGATTAATTAACAAATAAAAAAAAGTCAAAAGTAAAAACAAAAGACGGGTCCCCATACAACAAACGTATTTTTGTATTGCTTACTGGGCTGGACTACTGGATATCTATTACGGTAAAGTTACAGCCGTTAATATGTAGGACGGACACCGACAGGGCTGTAGACAGACAGACAATGTGGGCTTAGTAATAGGGTCTCGTCTACACTCTTTTGGTATGGAACCCTAAAAAGAACAGCATTTTTTTGTTGAATCGTATCAGCAATCGCCAGCACTATCACAAGTCTTCGGGAGCATTTCCCTCTGTATATACCTTTGATTCAAACAAAGAAGAATAATGTACCTAGTACATTTACATCAATGGATTCAAATGAAAGATTATTATAGGACCTCGCTATCACTTTAATATAAAATTTCACAGATTTCAACATTTACTCTTACAAAAAACTAAACTAAAAACTCATATTGCTAGGCATCGAAGAGATGTCCTCAGATGGACTTTGACTTGAGCTGAATGAGCTCAGAGTTTCCCTAGTTTCGTCTTTGATCTTCAACTGGTCTGTGCTCGAAGGAGGCCGACCTAACCTGTCTTTGTCGCGATGATCTTTGTCTTTCAGCGACTTATCTTTACTGTGCTTGTGTTTATGTTTGTGTTTGTGCTTCTTCTTGTCTTTCTTCTTTTTCTTTGCCTGCGAGGAAAAAAATATATGTTTTAGCCTGTTATATATATTATATACATACTAGCTGTTGCCCTCAACTTCGTACGCGTAGACTTTCATATAATATTTCAACCCCCTTTGCCCTCCTTAACTCAGCCCTTTCGCAAAATCCTTTCTGAGCGGACCTCTACACCTCATAAGTAATCAACTTGCCAAATAACTGCTTCGTAATTACGAAGCAAAAATTTGTAATTACAAAACTGTCAACAAAAAATTTAAACCCCCATTTCCTCTCCTTAATCCGTCTTTTTCAGAAAAACACTCACGTCTTGTCGGTCGAAGATCGAACCGGGTCCCCTCAGGTTGTAAAGCGCACATGCTACCGCTCGACCATTTTCACTTTTTAGAAGTCGAGATATCATCATCATCATCATCACAAATAATAAATAGATCATAGATTAAAAAAACATTAAAAAAGTATTAAAAAAAATATATATTACCTTAGGAGCGCCCATATCGTCCGTGTCGTGTCGGAACATGCCTGGCTCGAATCCGACCGGGCCGGAGGAGCCCGGGATGCCGGGCAGAGCCACCGCGTTGTCTGATATGAACTCACGTTTTGTGTCATCCTGTACCAAACGACACAATATTATGTTAACTCCAACTATGTAATGCTATTTAATTAAACTTCAAGTATTATGAACACTTAATTTGTTAAATTTATATGATTATTTACGAGATATTTACCGTGGTAAGGACCACCAACCTTACCACGGTAAATATCCCGTAAATAATCATATAACTTTAGTGAACAACCGTGATAGTTTAAAACACTTAATTTGTTTATCGGAAAAATCACCACTCAAGCCTTTTCTTTACATCAAAATTCGACCATAAAGCATAAGCAGCCCTTTCTTCTTTTTACATTTTCCATAGACATACTTTTTTATTTTCTAGGATCGCTCGGTGTATCATAGACTGCAGATGTTGCCAACAACTACTTCAAAATAGATTTAAAATAGAATAAAAAATTATATTTTGTAGATTCATAGATAGATAGAAACTCTTTGTGTATACCAGAAAAAACACTTACGAGCTAGTGCCACAAGTGGCGGCCTTATCGCTAAAAGCGATTCAGCTCCATCGAGATATAGAATCTATAGAGTCACTTTCTCTAAGTGAAAACAGTCAAAAATCGTCCGAGGGTCGTTGTACATACTTAGACATCAATTATATAGTTCACAATGCCACATTTACTCCAATTTAGACGTTATGTCGCTTGCATAGTGTTTAACGTCGCTTGTCTGCTATGTCATCGTAGCACTGGTATCGCGGGGCGTTGTAGTCGGATCACGGTTGCCTTTTTTAACATTTATTTGTGGATCGACAAACAGTATACAACGAAACATAAAACTACAAAAGTAAATATTCGGGACATTTTTGCACACACAGTCATCTGACCCCAAACTAAGCAAAGCTTTGTGATATGGCTGCCAGAGACTGATATACATACATACATACATATTTTTAAATACATACTCAAATATATATAAACACCCAGATATAGAACAAACACTAATGTTCATCACATAAATGTTTGCCCTAGGTGGGAATCGAACCCACGCCCCCAAGCGCAGAAGGGAGATTCACTACCAACTGGACCAACGGGCTATCTAAGTATATACAAAAAAATTTGGTAGTTGATATACCAGCATCGTTGACCACATATTACGGTTGTCTTACAACCAACCAAAAAGTCGGTTTTTGACTCGTCTGCGACTCTAGAAACTAAAAAAATAAACGTGGAGTAAGTAGTCTTGTAATAGTTACGTCGTGTTTTGTCTTTTTCTCTTTCAAATTTTTAACTCGATCGAAAAAGACAAAAGGCCTTGTAAATTCCGAGGCTACTCTACGTTTATTAATAGGGGGGTATAGGTATTGTA
Source organism: Agriopis marginaria (assembly GCA_932305915.1). Taxonomy (NCBI): domain Eukaryota; kingdom Metazoa; phylum Arthropoda; class Insecta; order Lepidoptera; family Geometridae; genus Agriopis; species Agriopis marginaria. The sequence continues at coordinate 5,250,296 of OW029919.1, forward strand.
TATCGATGTACGGCTCTTAACAGTGGATATGTACTCACACTGAACACCCTCATAGGCAATGCCATTGGCACGTCAGTAATGGGTGTGGTGTCAACTTTGACGTCGTCTTCGCTCTTGATGCTGGAGAGAGGGACCGGCAAGTTGAGAGGCGGGTCTGGGGCTCTCTCTACATGCGGCACCGGGATCTGTAGACCCGCATCCGAGATCTCCGTTTCATATTTAATCTGCTAATGATAAATTATGATATTCTGAACTATAGACGTAATTCATATTCATATTCATTTATTTGATAAAGCCAATGTACTGTGGTTTAGGAGGAGTTAACGGTTAGCGGTTTCAATATTAGGGGATAATCTTCTATGGAAAAATGCTCAAAAAAAGGATAAAAAGAAAAAAAAAACAATAAATTAGATTATTCCTCATCGAAGTCCTTAATTTAAAAAAAAAAACAATCTCACCATTTCTAAAATTAAATCCATTGAATAAAATCCAGCTAAAAAGGGAATTCCACACAATGCTTTTATTAGAAAAAATTATACATAAACAAGTTATAGGAATATACAAACTAATTCCCCCTCAGCTGTATAACCGCTATCTCCTAAACCACGCAACGGATTTTGATGCGATTTTAAACTCGGGACAACAACAACCCTAAACAATTTCAACTCACATCCTCTACGACCTCCTGTTTTATAACCGGTTGCATCGGCGCCGGTACCTCCGGAACATCCTTCTGTCTCTCTCTTTCCTTCTCGCGTTCCCTCTCTTTGTCCCTCTCCCTCTCGAGCCTCTCCCGTTCCTTGTGATGCATCTGTTTCATCATGGCCTGTATTTCCGGTAACGGGACGCACATAGGACGTTTCAGTCCGTATAGAGCATAGTACAAGTCTACGAGATCACAGCGGAGTCTCGCGTCGTTCGAGAGATGGCTGTTTATGTTGTTCCACAACCTGGAAGTTAAATATTAAATACTAGTAGGCCGCCCTTGCTTCGCACGGGCGAAACCGGGATATATAGCCTATGTCAACCGGGGATAGTGCAGCATCCCAACAGTGAAAGAATTTTTCAAATCGGTTCAGTAGTTTCGGAGCCTATTCAATGCAAACAAACAAACAAACAATCAAATCTTTCCTCTTTATAATATTAGTATAGATATAGATATGTCAAAATTTTAAGAATATTTTGTATAAAAAAAAAATTAAGCTCCCGCGCTTTTTATACACACTCTAGGGGTAGAAACCACAAGACTAGGTGGCATCGGGCTGCTCTTTGTCGGATCTGTCTCTAATTATTATTTTTGTATATGATGCCAGAATTATGTTTCTTTTAATGAACATTCATGGTTCATTTAATGGTTATTCATTTTACGATTTTAATATATGCAATTGGCTAATTAATGTTTTAAAAACAAAAAAACTACACGAGAACATGAGCGGTTAGTGGTCTTATCGCAGTAGATATGATAGAAAAGATCAAAACTAAAACACGAACACTTTAATTCATCATTATCATCATCATTTCAGCCATACGACGCCCACTGCTGGACATAGCTAGGCCTACCCCATCGATCTCCAAAAGGGCCGCTTGGAAGCGGCCTGCATCCAGCGTTTCCCTGCGGTCTTTTTTAGGTCGTCTGTCCATCTTGCGGGTAGACATCCTACGCTGCGCTTACCGGTCCGTGGTCTCCATTCCAGAACCTTTCGGCCCCATCGGCCATCTGTTCTGCGTGCACTTTTTTTTAAAATTATTAACCTATACTGTCCCACTCCTGGGCAAAGGTCTCCCCCATTTCTTTCCAGACAGTGCGATCACCCGCCAGACTTGACCACTGTATCTGGAACGTGTCGAGGTCATCGCGCCAGCGTTTTCTAGGCCTGCCTTGGCTCCTTCGTCCGTTTTCAGGCACCCACTGTGTGATCCTCTTTACTTACTATTTAAAAAACTAAAATTAAACAAATTAAAGGTCCATGTTAGAAGTACCTGTGCACTATGGCCTCGGTGTCGAGGCGGTGCCGCATGGCGCGCTCGAAGGGCGGCGTGTGCACCAGCTGCCGCGCCAGCCCGTGCCGCACGCCGGGGTCGGGGTCGCTCTCCACGGCCGTCAGCAGCGAGGACAGGTCCTCCGGCTTGCCGTCCACGCGGACGAACTCCACCAGGCACTCGAACGCGGCCAGACGCACGTCTGGACGAACGTATAAGGGTTCCTCCTTAGAATAATTGTAGTACCTAGTACTACTACTTAGCTACTACGGAAACCTATAATCCTTTTCAAATAGCATGGCAATTGGCACTTGATAACACCACTAACAGACAAGTTTTCACCGCCTTTTTTCATAGTAGCGCTCAGCTATATGTTTTCGCCGCAAAATGAAAATCTTTAATTTAGTTCTGTGACACCTGTCAAGTGCCATGCTATTTGAAAAGACTATAAAAACAAGATTAAATGCATCATCACAAGAACCTTGCTACAGGTACCTATACTTTTTTAAATAAAACAAAGCTGTCCTATGTATATATTTGAATGGATATTTTTTTTTTTATATTTCTATGAAACGATAAACATTGCTCACCTGCGGCCTTATTATAGAAGTTTGATTATGATCGAGATTGCATGCCGTCCCGTTCGCATCTATTTACTCGCACCACGTGCGTAAGTGAGATGGCACGCGATCGCGATCACAATCCGAATCATCCATAATAAGGCATCAGGTTGAACTCTATAAAACGAAAAGAAATAAAAATCGGCCAAGTGCGATTCGGGCTCGCGCACTGAGGGTTCCGTACCAACACAAAATTCAATAGTGAAATTACCAGTTATAACTTGGTAATATGGTAATGCACATAAACTTCGGTGATCGTACGAGAATCGGTGGTGAACAGAAATTTGACACCGACTCGCACTTGGCTTTCTTGCCACATTTCTCAAATGACTTCAACGCCTTAAGCATTTGACGGCTTGAAGAAAACTGTCTCCTGTCAGTCACCGTTTCAAGGTTGTAGCAAGGTTTCCCTTTGCTCGTCTCAGGATCCTAAATAGTCAGATGGTCTTATGATCTCTCACCAATATACTGTCCATATCAGTATGGACATAAGCCCTGAATATACTGGGTGACTGGTGAGACAGTGGAAATATTAGTGGAGATTATTGTACTTATAATTATGTTTTTTTTACTACGGGACCAACACTAAAATCGCGGGAAAAAAATCGCTGTTCTATACATTTCGTCGTGTTTCAATGGCTTTTTGTATGGAACAGCTGTTTTTTTTTTTTGCGATTTTTGTTTTGGTCTCATAGTAAAAGTTTCTCATAATGATGAGTACAATGATATCCCCCAATATTACCACTGTCTCACCAGTCACCCAGTATTTGGTATGCTGGGCATATGTCCACACTGTTTCAAACGCCTGACGGCTCATAAACAGCTGACCAACAGTATTTTTGTTACAAAGTAAGACCTTCCCTTATGTCAGTTACTATGATAATAAGGCACATACCAATATACTGTCCATACTGAGCTCAAGCCCTGAATATATTTGGTATGCTGGGCAGATGTCCACACTGTTTCAAACGCCTGACGGCTCATAAACAGCTGACCAACAGTATTTTTGTTACTAAGTAAGACCTTCCCTTATGTCAGTTACTATGATAATAAGGCACATACCAATATACTGTCCATACTGAGCTCAAGCCCTGAATATATTTGGTATGCTGGGCAGATGTCCACACTGTTTCAAACGCCTGACGGCTCATAAACAGCTGACCAACAGTATTTTTGTTACAAAGTAAGACCTTCCCTTATGTCAGTTACTATGATAATAAGGCACATACCAATATACTGTCCATACTGAGCTCAAGCCCTGAATATATTTGGTATGCTGGGCAGATGTCCACACTGTTTCAAACGCCTGACGGCTCATAAACAGCTGACCAACAATATTTTTGTTACAAAGTGAGACCTTCCCTTATGTCAGTTACTATGATAATAAGGCACATACCAATATACTGTCCATACTGAGCATAAGCCCTGAATATAGTTGGTATGCTGGGCAGATGTCCACACTGCTGCAAACGCCTGATGGCTCGTAAACAGCTGACTGTCACAGTATTCTTGTAACAAGGCAGAACTTTCTCCAAGTTTAAGACCCGGGTTATCTCTTCGAGGACCAGCTTGGTGTCAGCGGATAGAGAATCTGCGGTAATTGGTGCTCCCTGAAAATTTAATCGTTTTATACAAGCCGAGAATTTATTACTTTCTAAATTATTTGGAACTTACGTACAGTGATAGCCAAAAAAAAAAAAAGGCGCGATTGTCATTTTAAGGTATGTTTGGTGAAGCGGGACTAAGGGACATAGAGTAATTTCGGCTATTATAGTGTGAACGTGTACATGCGACATTTTCCCACTACGCCGCTTGCTTGCTCAAGATGTGTGCCAGTTTATTTATTTTGTTACGCGATATCTCCGCCTTATGTGAATCGATTTTAATGTTCTTTTTTTTTTTTTTTATTGAATCATACTAATATTATAAATGCGAAAGTGTGTTTGTTTCTCTTTCACGCAGCAACAGAGCAACGGATCGACCTGATTTTTTGCATGGGTATAGTTCAAGGGCTGGAGAGTGACATAGACTATCATCATCGTCATCATCACCATTTTTCATCACTACGCGGGCGCAGCTAGTAGGCTACATTACGATGGTGGCCCCCCATTAAAATTTTAAGAAAATAACCTACTTCTTTGTTTGGAATCAGCAGCCTACTATCATGTTCCCACTGCTTGGACACAGGCCTTCTCTCAGAGAGAGCGGAATGGTGGAATATTTTGATAAAATTATAAATTGACATTCGTGAATGAATCCTGTTTATTGAACTTCCCGGGAAATTGTTCATTTTTAATGTATTAACTATCACTTACCGGTTGCAGTACAGATATGACAGGTGTGATGGTAGCCGCCAGTGCGTCCACCAAGGCCGCCTTGTAGTAGTTATCAGAGAAATGGTTCTTTGAGTTGTCGTTATACTTGAACAGATCTAGCAGAAACCTCACCACCTCCGGCGGGCAAATGCCGTGGATATTTCGCAAACCTACGAAGAAAGTAGACAAACATTGCATGCATTGACTTATAAAGCAGCCCTTCATTTTGCATTCGGTCAATTTCAACCCCGGTATATATCCATTCCGATAAAGTCAAAGTCATTTATTCATAAATATAAATTTACACGTCAATTTAAAATAATAATAATTTATATGATAAATGGTGTATAAAAATTATATACATATACATTATATTATACAAACTAATATCAATTCTCATTATTTTACACATGTATAATATTATTTTATTTGGCCATTACTCCCCCTGAACTCATTGAAGTCATAGAACGTTTGCTCGATGAGCCAGCGCTTGAGTCTGCTTTTAAAGCAACTCACACTTGGAGTAGTTGTTACTGTATCCGGCAACATGTTGTACACCTCAGGGCCCATAACGTGAGTCTGGATAACTGACCGGCTTGAGTTTTTGGGCGTTATTCTGACTTACCCTTAAAAATAGGTACCTTTCGCTTGATGTTTCGAACATGTTACAATGGCCGTGGTCACGAGGTGACTACGCACGAGTGTCAGTGAAAAAGTAACTATTTTTACCTAAATAAAATAAGGCGCAATAAGTCCCTATAAACATTTAAAACATGTGTTCTAATCGCGAAAGTTTAAAAGTAACATCAACCCTCAACTTTGTTTTTTTTCATGCCATAGGTGGCAAACAAGCTGACTGGCCGCCTGATGGTAAGCGATCACCGTCGCCTATGAATACCTGCAACACCAGGGGCATCACACAGGCCCAGGGGCTCTATCAGCTTGGGCGGTTGGAGTGTATAAAGAAACTTGCCAAGCGAAAAAAATACAACGTATGCGATAAAATTTAATGTATTTGTATGTAGATCAGACTTAGCTTCTTAGTCTTGAGCATCGGCGCAAAGTTGCTAGTCTATCTGTTTTTTATCGGATACATTTCGGAGAGTATGCATCGGATCTGCATGATCTAATTCCCATTTTTTCTAACGGACTGCCAGAGTTGACACGGACAGGCGACACTCTTTCATGGTTAATATTCTGAAAACCCGTACGAAACAAAGCATTTTTATCCCACTTTTATTGTGCGACCTGTTAGTGTGGAATACTCTGCCTGATAGATAGATAAACTCTTTATTGTTCACACTACAAATTTCATACACACTATAAAACTGCTTTAAAAAATAGTGCAACAATCGGCGGTCTTATCGGTAAGAGCGAATGCCTGAATAGGTGTTTCCCGATAGTTACAATCTGGGTGTCTTCAATTCACGAGTAAATCGGTTTCTTCAGGCAAGCTTGCTCCGTAGTAGATCGGGTTTAACATCGGGCAATGGAGCCGTCAAACGCAAGCCTATTCATCATCATCATCATTTCAGCCGTAGGACGTCAACTGCTGGACATAGGCCTCCCCCATCGATCTCCAAAACACAGGAACGGGACAGGTACGGCAGGGCACATAGCACGCATAACAGATGGCCGATGGGGCTGAAAGGTTCTCGAATGGAGTTCACAGACCGGTAAGCGCAGCATATGACGTCCATCCACAAGATGGACAGACGACCTAAGAGACCGCAGGGAAACGCTGGATGCAGGCCGCTTCCAACCGGCCCAAGCCTATTCATCATCATCATCATTTCAGCCATAGGACGTCCACTGCTGGACATAGGCCTCCCCTATCGATCTCCAAAAGGGCCAGTTGGAAGCGGCCTGCATCCAGCGTTTCCCTGCGGTCTCTTTTAGGGCATCTGTCCATCTTGTGGGTGGACGTCCTACGCTGCGCTTACCAGTCCGTGGTTTTGATTCCAGAACCTTTCGGCCCCATCGGCCATCTGTACAGTGTGATATGTGCCCTGCCCACTGTTATTTCAACTTGCTAAGCCGGTGGGCTATGTCGGTGACTTTCGTTCGTCTACGGATCTCCTCATTTCTGATTCGATCTCGTAGAGAAACCCCGAGCATAGCCCTCGCCATAGCTCGTTGTGCGACTTTGAGCTTGCTTATGAGGCCCATAGTGAGAGACCACGTTTCAGTGCCGTATGTCATCACTGGTATTAAGTGGTCCAAGCCTATTAATTAAAAAGAAAAAAATGGTTATAGCATCTCACCGGCCATAGCAACAGGAATAGTCTTCTGCAGGAAGTAGTGCTGGAGGTTGTCGAATGTGTTCTGTTTGATTATATGCGGCGCGGCGAACGAGCCGAACATCTTGCGGAATATCGTCAGCATGGCCGGCGGGCCCGCCCACGAACTGATCATGGCGTTCGCTACCTGCAATCAAATAACTATTATTTGAGACAAACAGAAAAATTAACGCAAGGTGTGTTCTTGGCCACAAAACGAACTCAGCATCATCACCATCATCCCCAGCCCTCCTTATCCCACTGCTGGGTATAGGCCTCTCTCTTGCTATGCCATCTGCCTCGGTCCTGTGCTAATCGAGTCCAGGGGGTCTAGACAAGAGCCACTTTCTGTTAGCGTTCACGCCTGCGGAAAGATAAAATTATATGAAAATGACATTAGCTTGAGATAATGTCTCTCTAGCTAATGTCATTGTCAATGTCATTTTCATCTTTCCGCAGGCGTTAACGCTAACAGAAAGTGGCTCTTGTCTAGACCCCCAGGTTCGCCCGCGATAGCGATAATATCGTCGACCCATCTTGCAGCTGGACGACCAACGCTCCGCTTACCTTGCCTCGGCTACCACTCTGTTAAAACCTTACTCCACCTGTCATCACTGCGCCTAGCAACGTGTAAGCAATAATAATTGCACCAAACTCCTTGCGGGCCGGTTGGATCCTGACATGAAATGTGAAGATGACTGACGAACTAATGGCGCGTTCCGAATCAAAGCCAACAACATTAATAAGAACCAACACGGCACAAATAAAATATTGTTTATTAGTCAATTAAATAAATATTATAAGAAATAATAAACAATAAGATATAGAAGCAACGCAATCACCATGACGTCATAAGATTATAATAACTCACCTTGGTCAAACAATAAGACACAGAAGCAACGCAATCACCGTGACGTCATAAGATTATAATAACTCACCTTAGTCAACAATAAGACACAGAAGCAACGCAATCACCGTGACGTCATAAGATTATAATAACTCACCTTGGTCAAACAATAAGATACAGAAGCAACGCAATCACCGTGACGTCATAAGATTATAATAACTCAGCTTGGTCAACAATAGGATACAGAAGCAACGCAATCACCGTGACGTCATAAGATTATAATAACTCACCTTAGTCAACAATAAGACACAGAAGCAACGCAATCACCGTGACGTCATAAGATTATAATAACTCACCTTGGTCAAACAATAAGATACAGAAGCAACGCAATCACCGTGACGTCATAAGATTATAATAACTCAGCTTGGTCAACAATAGGATACAGAAGCAACGCAATCACCGTGACGTCATAAGATTATAATAACTCACCTTGGTCAACAATAGGATATAGAAGCAACGCAATCACCGTGACGTTATAAGATTATAATAACTCACCTTGGTCAAACAATGCGCCGATTTGCATCTAATCTTATAAAACGTTTGTTCGTTTTCTATCGTGTCTGTTAGTGCTTTCCTCGTAGCAGGTTCAGGGTAGTTGTGCAAGGCATCTACGGCCTCGCTCTGTGCCGTGACGTCACGCTCGTATCTCAGCTGGAACTGCCATTGGTAGTCGGGCTGAGAGATGATTGTGCTTCGTAGTAAGGACATTTCGGGGTCCAGACGGATCCATAGAACAGGTGAGTCACTGGGAAACAGAAAATATTTTTTTAAGATTTTTTTTATAAAATCGAAACAGTATCTATAACTAAATTTATCTATATTTTAAATTTATTAAAAAAAAAATATTTATATAAAATATTTATTGTATAATATAAAATATTAATTATGAGCTCATGTTATTGTAATTCCAGATCTAATTAGAATAATTGTATTTAATACAGTACTGCGATACTAGCGCTACGGTAGAACCCTTTCGAACGCTATCTGACTGCAGCGCTTACGGAAGTTCGAGACAACCTATAACGCTCAAATTACGGACCCATCTAAGTTTTAAATGTTTATCGGGACTTATCACGTATTATTTAATATAGGTAAAAAATATGTACCTTCAGCCTTCTGTCAGCTCGTGACCACGGCCATTGTAACATGGTCGAAACGTCGAGCGAAAGGTACATATTTTTTAAAACATTTAAAACATGTATTCAAATCGCGAAAGTTTAAAAATTACCATCTAAGTTTATACAGTTTTTGGGCAAATTTCCGAGCTACGCTCTAATGAAAGTTATATGATTATTTACGGGATATTTACCGTGGTAAGGTTGTGGAATGAGTCTTCCCGTGAACATGGTGCATGTAACTGCGCCGAAATATCGGGAGCTCATTCCACAACCTTACCACGGTAAATATCCCGTAAATAATCATATAACTTTGGTGAACAACCGTGATAGTTTAAAACAGTGTTCTACGCTCTAATGTTCCGCTATTGTCTTTCCTCTTAGTCTATCTTCCTTGATTATACTCACTCCATAGCCGAGAGATCCATATCAACTTCTTCTCCCGTACATAAGGGTATTTTCTTCTTTTTGTTCCGTCTACTCTTGCTGTGGCAAGTGATATCGGCCTTCACGACCGTATTCTCGATTTGCAGCGTGTGTTTGAACGTGCCATCTAACTCTTGGAGCTGCACCAGTAGCGGCCCCACGTATTTACGTATGCCGCGCTCGTGCACGCAGTCTTGACGGATTTCCAACTCCACCGTGTTTCTGGAAGTAAAAGTTTTTTTTTTTTTTAATAATATGCTTGTTTTTGACCGCCATTTTGGCTGATGTTAAGCGATGACGCGGTCTACGGTAGAGCACGCTTGCCTAGAAGAAACCGTTTGTCAACATCAGCTGCTCAATTCAGACAAACAACTGAAATAATGGAGGCGATTGCAGACGATACGAAGTAGCTTGCAAGTTCAGGTAACAAGTAAAGGTAGCAAGTACCAGTAGGCGTTCAAACGTAAAAAGCCACTCGCGCGGTGACGCGCACAACTCGCGTGCGAGTGCGTAATCGAACGAGATGAACGATGCGCAGTGGGCGTCGCGTGAGTAGCGTGGGGAAACGAAGCTTCACTTCCGGAAGGACCAGTGCGAAGTACTACTAAGCACTTTCACTGCCACTTGCACTAAGCACACCGTTGCAGACGATACGTAGTAGGCACTTGAAATTTTAAGCACTAAGCACACCGTTGCAGACGATGCGTAGTAGGCACTTGCTACTTGTACTTGCTACTTGACGCGACGCATCGTTTGCAAGCGCCTCGTTCGTGATCAAATGTCTGAATTTTACATTAAAAAATTCACTATACCGCTGTATTGTATTGTGTATATGCACAATACACCTGGACCCCGATTCTACTAAAGAAATTCTTTTAAATTTTAATTGTTTCAATTTTATTTTTTAAATGATTCGTTTTCTGAAATGAAACGCGACGAAAGACAATCTTGCTCTTCCGTGATCAAAGGCTAGGGCCGGCGCTGAGAGAATACTAGTGGGAAGCTTTTTATATATTTACCTTTTACGGTTAAAAACCGACGTCAACTGAAATTTGGCATGTCCTCCAGTCCGGACCCACTGGTCCACGAACACTGCCATGTCCTTCCCCGTCACAGTGAATATCGCCTTCACGAACAGGTTGGTGGACAGTAAGAGATGTCCCCATAGCCCGCTGCCGATTTTAGTGTTGGCTGCGTTGGTGGCAAGAGAAAGTTGCTTGTTGAACACTTGGAGGAGCAGTTCTTGGCCGATACGCTGCTCTAACATGCGCAGAACGAGATGGGACTTCTTGCGCATTATCTGTGGATTTTTATATTCTACATTAGTATTACATAATCATCATCATCATCATCATCATTTCGTGCGTGATATGTGCCCTGCCCACTGCCACTTCAACTTGATAATCCGGTGGGATATGTCGGTGACTTTCGTTCGTCTACGGATCTCCTCATTTCGGATTCGATCTCGTAAATCACAAGGTTTTGTTTGTTAGATTTTTCATATGTACATATTTGGTCATTTTATATCTCCAGAAATTTTGGAATGTGCGAACGAGATAGTAAACAAATGTTGCATAGGGCCCTTAAGAGTCGATACTCGATACCACGTCATCAGTTCAAATCCAAGGTTCGCTCTTGCGTGAAAGTGACAAATCTTCCGATCGATCCGCATAACTTCTTGCAGAGAAGAGCCATTAGACTTGTCGATGACCCGAATCTAACCAACGCCTTGGAACGCTAGTTTGTCTACTATTACATGTATAAAAAAAAAACTATGCGAACTACGCCGGTATAAAGAGCAACGTATTCGTGATACCTCTGGTGTAACAAGTATACATAGGCGACGGAGACTGCTTACCATCAGGCACCCTGTCTGCTTGTTTGCCACCTATGGCATAAAAAAGTATCATAACGACTGCAGTAGATATAAACTTACCCTGATGTATTTAGGCGACATGGTCTGCACGTTTCTGATGGGGAAGTAGAAAGTGTACTTGGATTCGACTCGTGCGCCGCTCACGGGCAGCTGCCACGGGTCCAGCACTATACCGCCGTACTGTTCTTCGTAGCCGACCACCTGACGACAGGTATATGTTTAGTATACATATACTGGGTTACACGGAAAGGAAGTACTAAGCCGAAAGGGGTCCATAGTATCAATCTTCATGAACACCTTTTACTATGGGAACCACTCATCATCATCATTTCAGCCATAGGACGTCCACTGCTGGACATAGGCTTCCCCCATCGATCTCCAAAAAGGCCGGTTGGAAGCGGCCTGCATCCAGCGTTTCTCTACCTGTCTCTTTTACGTCGTCTGTCCATCTTGTGGGTGGACGACTTACGCTACGCTTACCAGTCCGTGGTCTCCATTCCAGAAACTTTCGGCCCCATCCACCACTAACATTTCGAAAAAAATATCAGCTGTTCCTTAGAAAATGTCATGTCGTTGTTCATAATGATGGGTATTATCAAAGATCATTTATATCTTATTATTGAAACTGACGTGGTTTTCACACATTTTATTTATGTTACACGGGAATTACTCACGTAAGATTAAGCCGGTTACTCCGACTATAGTTTCAACCGCATTAGACGGCCTTTTTCAAGGTGAATGCGCAAATGGCGAATGTGGTGAGACGCAGCCGTCTCACCACATGAGTAATTCCCGTGTAACATAAATAAAATCATTTATATCGTCATTGGGTACTATGGACTAGTATGGACCCCTATCGGCTTAGTACACTCTTACCGCGTAATCCTGATTCTCGGACACACCGGTTTCCTCACGATGTTTTCCTTCACAGTTTTTAAGCGATGGCATCGAAACTGCACATAATTTAATTTTATTATAGAAACTGACGTGGTTTTCACACTGCCTTATGCGGTTTAAACTATAGTCGGAGTGACCAGCTTAATCTTTCGTGAGTAATTCCCGTGTAATATAAATCATCATCATCATCATCATCATCAGCCAGAAGACGTCCACTGCTGAACATAGGCCTCCCCCTTTAACCTCCACACTGAACGACAGCCTGCCTTTTGCATCCACTGGATGCCCGCGACTCTCACAATGTCGTCGGTCCATCTAGTGGGAGGCCTCCCTAGGCTGCGTCTTCCGGTTCGTGGTCTCCACTCCAGAACCTTTCTTCCCCATCGGTCATCGGTTCTTCGAGCGATGTGGCCTGCCCATTGCCACTTCAACTTGCAAATTTTAACAGCTATGTCGGTGACTCTGGTTCTTTGGCGAATATCCACGTTTCGGATTTTATCGTGCAAAGAAACTCCAAGCATAGCTCTCTCCATTGCCCGCTGTGTGAGTTTTTCTAAAAGGCCAACAGTTAAGGACCACGGTTAAGGTAATATAAATGCACATAATTTATTTAGGTACGAAATAAGTCATGTGTGCAGGGCCGAATATCGAACCTGGTGCCGTCAGATTGTAAAGCGCACATGCTACTGCTCGGCCACCATCGCTCATATGTGGACATAAACACACTCAATCAAACTTTATAATCATCAATGTGATTCTTTATTTTATACCTCCTGCAACTCCTGATGTATAGAATATCGGTACTCGTTATTCCCAAAGCATTTCTTCGAATACAGCCCGCACAGATAGTCCGGTATTCCCTTCGCCAGCCACAAATCCGACCAGTTCTGCATTGTTATGAAGCAGCCAAAGAACTGCTCCGCCACTGCTTGAGCCATGGCCTTGCGGCTGATGTAGGTTTGGTCTATGATGGCTATGGAATGTAGAAGATGTGTGCTCAGTATGGACATTGTTGTGTAAGCTGTGGCATCATCCTCTGTCTGAAATGAGAAATACACACAAACTTGTTTCTTTGACGAATATCTAGTTTATTTCCACTTTAAGAGTCTATATGTTGTCAGCTCAAATCAGAGTTTTGCCCCTGCGCGAAACAGTGACAAATCTATGCGATCTACGCGTGCAGGAAGAGATACGCACGAGTCGGCGCCCGCCTCAGAACTAAATAACGTAAGCGACAAATGATAAAACTCCGAATTACTCAAGAACTATTATAACTTTATAAATAAATAAAATTACATTAAACTACACTAAATTAATTAACATTAGAATATGAAAAAAAAATATTGTCAATGACTTCTAGATTTGAAGATAACACTAAAATCGTGTTTTAGAAAGCCTGTTTTTGCAGAATTATTCTATTGAGAAAAGTGTCACCAAGTTTGTGTCTAAAATTACATTAAACTTAATTATATCCTCAAGTATTCATAAACAAAAGATGCATTTGATACTGTTTGTCATAACCGCGCAAATGGATGCAACGCAACCCATATTGACGACATATAAACTCTTAACGTCATATCAAGTACAATAAGGAATTAGGGATCAGTTCATCATCATCACCAGCCATAAGACGTCCACTGCCGAACTTAGGCGTCCCCCGTAGTACGCCACACAGAACGACAGCTTACCATCTGCATCCACTGGATGCCCGCGACTCTCACAATGTCATCGGTCCAACTAGTGGGAGGCCTAGCTACGCTGTGTCTTCCGGTCGTGGTCTCCACTCAAGAACCCTTTCCCCCCATCGGTTATCAGTTCTCTGAGCAATGTGGCCTGCCCATAGCCCCTTCAACTTGCAGATCTTGGCAGCTAAGTCGGTGACTGTAAGTTTTCGCCGAATATCCTCTGTCCGAATTTTATCGCGCAATGAAACTCCGAGCATAGCTCTCTCCATTGCCCGCTACTACTCTAAGTTTTTCCAAATGGCCAGCAGTATCGTCTTAGTGCCATATATGTCATCACTCTGGGATCAATTATTTATGTTTTACTCAACACAACTTTATCAAAGATACACTAGAGGTTAGTCAAATAAACAGTTTTGAAGATGACTTTAATTTCAGCAAAGTAACACATGATTCAATTAACACACAATGTTTCTGAAATTTATCATACAAGTAGTTAGCCAGTCTGCTTCGAGTATACGCCTCGAGTGCACTATCTAGTAAGGTCTAGAGCAGCCGTAGATTAGTGGATAGAGCGATGTGAGAAGTTGTTATATATTATTTCCTATAGTCACAGTCTCTCAGTGAAAACAGTCAAAAAATGTCCGAACGTCATTGTACATACATTGTATCAATTTCACAATGCCACAATTACTCGAATTTAGATGTTATGTCGCTTGCATAGTGTTCCACGTTAGTTGTCCGCATGTCATCATAGCTCTGATATCGCGCGGCGTTGTAGTCGGATCACGGTTACCTTGTAACTAACCAAGAAGTCTGCGCAATTCGTAGCGTGCGCCGAGTTTTGGTTCGGATTTTTTTTGTCACTCTATATGTATTGTATCTCGATAGTCATAATATACTCACTTCATCAACAAAAACTTGTTTGTAGCATGGATATGGATATCTAGTAGACAAGGTCTCTTCATAATACTCAAATGCTTCGTGCAGAAATCTAACTGCATTCTTCAGTATTTGCAACAGATTAGGCAGGCAGTAGTGAGTCACTTCGTTCATGAATGGATCTACGTACGTCTCAAATGGCCTGGAAAAAAGAGAACTATTTTATGGTATTTATTTGGGTCGTAATTTTTTAGGGTTCCATACCTCAAAAGGAAAAAACGGAACCCTTATAGGATCACTTTGTTGTCCGTCTGTCTGTCTGTCTGTCCTACCTATTAACGGCTGTATCTTTCGAACCGTAATATATAGCCAGTTGAAATTTTCACAGAATATGTAATGGTACGGCGGATTGCCTAACAAATAATAAAAAAGTCAAAAAGTAAAAACGAAAGGGGGTGGGTCTCCATACATCAAACGTATTTTTGTATTAGTTCTAATGTAAAAACGGTAATACTTACAAGCGTCAAACTTAACATAATTATAGTACACACTCTAAAGTATAACAACAAATAATAAAAAATTACCAAGTGCGAGTCGATGACAAGTTTCTGTACATGACCAAGTTATAACTGGTAATTTCATTATTGAATTTTGTGGTGCGGTACCCTCAGTGCGCGAGCCCGACTAGCACTTGGCCGGTTTGTTACTTCCATTAAATGAATAGAATGGAATAGAATAGAATATCATTTATTATCATACAGTTACATTAGTAATAATTTTTTTAACAAAATTATAATTATGTATTACGAATGCTCCTATAATGGACTCGTCAGTTTGGTGCACACTTTTTTCTATTTTTTGTTAGGTGAACAAAATGGTGGTAATAATTTAATGAACACCTTACCCAATAGCCAACGCGATGTTTGGAGCACAGGCCGGAGTGTTAACCAGATAGTGGAATGTCTTTCGCCTGTGGTCCGGAGTGAACACAACATCCACCAGCTCTCCACAGGAGACCGCTGTCAGACTCTCATCGACAGTGAACTCGAGCTTCCAAGTACAAGGCTCAGCGAAGCTGTCCACGCAGGGAAACCAGAGGCGGGCCGAGTGTCCATATGTGAACATGTGGGCTGATTTCTAAAGGATTATGAAGAAAATATATAACATAACTAGCAGCATTTTGCGGTTTCATCCCCTATCCTACAGGAACCCTTATTGTTTTCGTACTAAAAAGTAACTTTTGAGTTAAATCAGGGTATAAGCTACCTCTATATCAAATTTTATCCAAATTCTCTTAAGCATAAATCCAACTTTATGCTTAAGGGAATTAGGACCTTCTGTGTTGTGCACCTGGTTTACTTTCAGAATACACAGTGCGGTGCCAAAAATTAAGAAAAAAACAATGAGAATTTTGATTCTAAGCTTTTTGAATGTTGTTGTATAATGACAATGAGAGAAAGTCAACAAGTTTAATTTATGTTACATAGTATTTATATTCTCTTTGGTTTACATTGTAGATAGAGTTTACGTGGAATGTTCCCGCCTAATGAATTTGTAAATTTTAATATCAAACATTGGTATATAATATGAATTTGAGGGCACGGTAGTTCTCCCCCCCCATGAGTATTTACATTAAATTACTTGTATAATATGATAAAAATTACGTTAAATCCGATTAATTCTAACCGGATTTGTGAATGCCAATCTAAGAATGTTTGGGTAACCCGACGGATTCGAATCGAAAGCTGACCGTGTTGTAAATAACCTTGCTAGTCTGGTCTAGACAAAGTATATTTTCTCACCTCGACTAAACTGCCTTCGCCTTCTGGAACAACAAAGTGCATGCCTCCTTGTGGTGACTCCAATGAGAACTCAATCCCGATTCGTAGTCCTCGTCCTTCCCCAACCAAATGGGCAGCTTCTTCTGGCACTTGAATGTGCAGTTCACCAGAGTTGTGATCAGGATCTATTTTCTGTGCTGCTGCTAAGTGGAAGGTGGAGAATACTTCCAATGACCTCCTACATAGCACAAAAACAAATTTTAACATTTTAGATCTACCCCCTTGGCAACTGTCAGTGCGGTAGGGTTGCCAGATTGGTTGACAATTTGCATATAAGAGTCGATACTCAATACCATTCTATGTTTTGTACTCTGTATCAAATTTAATAGTGTGAACAATAAAGAGTTAATCAATCAATCAATTTCAAACTTTCCATTTAACTTTACGAAAAGCCATTGGTCGGGAGATTTGCCATGTGAAGTAATGGGAGAATCCCGGAGGTTCCTGGTTTTCTTGCAATCCTAGTCAGTGGCCCAGAGCCACTGATTAGGGTTGCCAACGAAATGTATGGATTAAGGCATAAGCATGCTCCATTGTAGACCGCATCATAGCTTAACATCAGGCGAGTTGGGGGTCAAACACAAGCCTATTACTAAACACACAAAAAACATGTTTCTTGAACATCGTTCCGAAAGAGAAAAGAATCATTCCATGTTTTATCCTTTCCAGGATATTTTTAGCACAATATGCCTGAAACAAACAAAAAAATTAATTGATACTTACGTGTTCGGATCAGTCTGACAGATATCCAAGAAAGGGTCACAGTACTGGAAGTTGGCTTCATATTGATCATTCAAACAGACCCGGTAAATACGACACTGTTTGGCATTCAATCGGATGATTCGCAAGTTATCTTTGAGAGGAACAATAGTCAGTTCTACAAAACCCTGAAAGAAAGTTACCAAATTCAATATCTGGATCTCTTATAATATAACCAATATTATATTGTTCATTGGTTCTTACGATTATACTTCTTCGTTCGAAGCTAATTCCAGTTAAGCTAAGGATCTGATGAGCTGTAATAAACAAATCCAACATTAAAACACGCACTAAATAAGATCATCAGGATACGATTGGCTTTGCTGAGATACTTATAATTTGAATGGGCGACAATTGTCGCCGGTTCTTTCTTTCCTCATGTTGAATTGGATGATTCAACTTTTTATTTACACCGAAATAGTAGAAACATTTTCATAAGTTAGAACTTTAGTCAAATCAAGCGGCTACTTTCCAAAACATTTGATATTTTTATGAGAAACAACAAGCAAACGTAAAATAAAATCGAAATGACATATTGACATAAAATTTTACTTTGGCATTGACATACAAATTTGTTGTGAACTTAACTTTTTAAAATTTGCTTCTGAGTTTGGCGTTGCACTCCTGTGCATTTGCATTTATCAACGGCAAAGTATGCCTATCGGTCAAATTTCGGTATTTTAACGGTTTTTTCTTGGAGCATCATAGGACAACACTAATACATCAAAATAAAAGAAATTGTCAATGTCAAAATTGATTGCAGAAATGAGAAATGAAAGAAAGAGATCTTCGGTGCGAATAAGAGACGATATTTGTGGAGTTTCTTCTAAAATTTTGTTGCTATCGATTGCTGCGCTAGATTTATTTCAATTTTGTGTGAAACTTACTTTCTAAATTTTTGGATACAATCTGTTTTCATGTATTATTTGGTTTCAATTGAGCAAAATGTGGGAATCTCCATACTTGACTTGTTTGGTTCTGTATATATTTTCTTTTCAAATTATTGTTACTAATTCTCGTACCTCCAATGTTTGGAAGCTAAATGTTGATGAAGACAAGGTGGTGGATGGGAATACCTTGCCGCAGGTCAGTTATAATTCTATAATTACGCGCTGAAACATTTATATAACCAGTGAACTACATTCTCCTCACAAACATGCACATTGGCCTTACCTTCTGTATTATTATTTGTTATTAACTCGTTCGCCTTGAATTTTAAGTTTTCGCAGGCTATTCTCTTTCAGACGAGACAAATTTAATTGACCATTAAATGTGTTGAATATGTATGTATTGTAGGATGAGTCTGAAAAATCAAAGATGAATGAAGAAGACCCTGTTTTCAACATAATAACCTCGACGGTGTTCTATAGCAATGGCTGGAGTAAGCATGGCTTTGAAATGTTCTGTACTGACTGCCAGGCATATGAGCAACAAAGGTAAATATTGCACAGTCTTGACCTAAATATTGTTTACATTGTATGCACAAATTGCACAACTGTTGAGTAATGCTATTGAATAAGTACAGTACCTGACACAAAAGGTATTTTAATCATTTTAAATCACTGTTTTTCTGTGAATGACTATAAGCATGTGAGACTTCCAAACATTGACAAAAATTTATGATGATGAACAATATGGCTAGTTTGAATATTCACTAAACATATTCACTTAAAACTAAACCAAATAAAAGTTTTATATATTTGGTTTAATACTACCTGTACTACTGCTTAATACTACCTACCTGTATGAGATTGTCCATTAACCATGTGAGGTTTTGTTTGGCCATTTTAACCTCCCTAGAGATACTCTGTGAAGTTCTGGACTATTTCTTTCCCGCCTTCACGATAAAGCTTACTCACACCAGTCAATACAAAAATCAAAGGTATTAAGTTTTTCTCTAGATTTTGGGGTAAAATCCTTGTGATCCTTTCAGAGCTGCAGCAGAAAATGAAGAGACTTCACCTTCAGAAGCGAATGGTGATGCTGACGATGAGTACTTAGACTGTGGCAAAGCTGTTAACTTTACGTATTATGATAACCTGGTGGGAGTTGCAAGGCGCCACAGACATCCAAATGTACCTGAACCACAGGTATAAATGCTTCCGCAGCACTTTCTACACTAGCAACACTCCGCAGTTTTAACCCCTATCCATATACTATGTTAATCCAAGATAATAATAACTTATTACTTACACAAATCCTTAACCTTTCAATAATTTTCGTTATAATAAGCCTTGCAATGTTCCCACTGCTGGGACACAGGCCTTCTCTCAGAGAGAGGATGGGTTATAATCCACCATGCTGTCCAATGCATGTTGGTGAATGTCATACATCTTTAAACTTTTGAGGTTCTTGGACATACTGGTTTCCTCACGATGTTTTCCTTCACAGTTTTTAGCGATAGTATCTAAATTGCACATAATTTATATAGGGACTAAATAAGTTGGTGGTGCATGTCCGGGATTGAACCGTATGCCGTTTAGATTGTAAAACGAACATGCTACCGGTCATCGGTATCATCTCCCTAAACCCCTAAACCTTAAGTGCTGACATGTAATTTTTGCATAAGACAGACATGGGTTTTTTTTATCCTGTGTAGTCAAAATAATTAGCTGTGTAGCCATTCTCAGTCTTAAATTTTTCTTCTGTGCCTCAATTTAACTTATTTAGCCTTTTAGAAAAAAACTAACAATAGTTTTTATTCTCACAGAAAATATTCTCACTAAAAGTTGTCACTTGTTTTCCAAGTAAACTAATAAGTATGTCACTTGTTTCAATTAACACCTTATTTTTTAGGTTGCGCTTATATTTACAAAGAAGAAGTCATACAAGAATGGTGTGACCGAGTCTGATATAAATGTGTTGGAGAAGCGACTTAAAAAAGCCAAGAGGGAGAAACCAAAGTCTGTTCAGCTTTACAACCAGATAGGGAACTTCTGGCGGATCAAGGGCGACACAAGACAGTCCATCGAGTGTTTCCGACGCGCCCTCGCCGTGTCGCCTTACAATGCAGAAGTAAGTACAATACATTAATTTTTATACAATCTAGTCATGAGATGAGCAAGTCTATCATTTAGTGGTAAAAGTCACATTAGTATGTCGTTATTGGGCTTTTCAATTCACTTCACTTGAACTATCTAAGTAGAAATAGACGTCAGCCTCATTCAAAATATTACTTGCATGTATTGAGTGGCTGCATACAGTTATTTGTAGTTGTTCATTAATTTCGATTGTTCCAATAACTATCGCTGGAGTTAAATGTAACCTTATAAAATCTTCTTTCAAGTCAGGTCTTGTTGGCATTTTTAAAGTCCTATTTTTTTACCGATTTCAAAAAAGGAGGAGGTTCTCAATTCAGTTGTATTTTTACTAAATATTTGTTACCTCAGTACTCCGTCAGTGTATTAACCGATTTGGTAAATTATTTTTTTAATTGAAATGACAGGACAGGAGGAGTGGCTTTCAGACTAGCCCCATTGAAATTTTATCAAAATCATTTGAGTAGTTTGGCTTTTAAACCAAAAGAACAGGAAAATTTGGTTACTTGAATGACAATATAATTACAAGTAATGCAATTTCGGTAAATACATATTTTACTAATTTTGTAAAAACAGTTTTCGAAATTGATAATTATTGCAATCTGTGTGTTTGTTTCTTTTGACCTTTAACGGCTGAATCAATTTCTATAAAATGTGATATAGAGGTCTTTTAAATTCTGGGAAAGTGTATACTTGCTGTAGAATAACAGCCGCAACCGTGCAGCATATTGAGTAGGTAAAAAAAAACATTCTCAGTCATCGCAATCAATTTTACCCAACTAAGGCAAAATAGGATTATTTGCTTAAGATTTTACATGCACTGACAAACAATGAGATGATAAATTATACCACAGACTTTTTACGAAATTAAAATTCATCATTTAAATCACCTTCAAAATTATTAAAAAACAACAAGAAATTGTCTGCATTAAAATGAAAACAAACTTATTAAATGTTTAATTGGCTGGAAATTAAAGACAACTACACCAAAAATATTTCTCAACACTGTACAGTTCTGTAAGAATGCATTTACAACACAATCTTATTCTCACAATCTAATTTTTACCCGAGGCTTCGCCACCATTATTAAGAGCCATCGTACATTTCTAACGAAACCCGGATATTTGGCGTTCCGATTCTATCAAATAGAAAGATCTATAGAAAATTTAATTTCTGTAATAAATAGATTTGTATTTTTAATTAAAAATAACAGCTTCAAATTTTGGAATAACTCAATCATTACCTCCAATTAACAAAAATAGTTTTTCGTAAAAGTCTAGGAGGGAAAGTTTGAAAGTAGATTTCGTTAAATTACTGTCATAAAATAATCAATTTTAATGTCATGGATTACTTGTTTTATATTTGTCTTGTCAATTACGGCTTTATGTTTTTGACTTAAGCCCGAAAATTCAGATACCTAAAATGAAACGATTAATTTTGTAATGTCTCTTAACAAAACTGTTACTCAGTTATGGCGTAGCTTTTTACTAGTAAAAAGCACTGGGGATTAGTCCCTAACAAAATATAGACGTAGCTATTGTAAAATTATTACAATTGATGGACACAAAATAATATAAATACAATAAGTAATCATTATATTGCATGGACATCAGAAATACTTATGGCTTAACATAATTTCTCCATTGCCAGTAGGTTAGAAACTTAGAAGGATAAAGCCTAAAGTGTCTATACAATTTTTCTTTAATGGATTTTTAAATGCCTAAATGTATAAAGCCTTGTTTTAGAACACAAACCCTTTACCCTACCTTATTTTATATCTTACTTACGCCCCGGCTCCGCACGGGTATAGTTATATAGCCTATTAAATTAGCCTATATTAAACAGTGATAGCATCCAAATGGTGAAAGAATTTTTAAAATCGGTCCAGTACTTTTTGAGCCAACTCGTTACAAACATACATACAAATCTTTACTCTTTATAATATTAGTATAGATATAGATTACGCGTCCCGTGGGATGCTAGGGTTTGTTCTTTTGTGTAAAGATATTCAATTATAGTTATATTGTTTTAATAAACGTTAATAATACTCCAGGTGCTACTAAATCTCGCCCGAGTGTTGTTCACGCTACAATACCTCGACGACGCCATCTACCTGACGCGGCGCTCGCTTGAGGTGCAGCCGCCGGACCGCAGCGCGTGGCAGCAATACTTCACTCTCGGCGAGATATTCAAAGCATATGGACACTATCAGGTACTGATGTCGTCACTTTAGTGAGCTACAATACCTCGACGACGCCATCTTCCTGAAGCGGCGCTCGCTTGAGGTGCAAGGTCGTTGTATGTTTTTTGGTAAAAATGTATTGATTTTAACCCCGACGCAAAAAGAGAGCTCCTATAAGTTTGACGTGTATGCCTGTGTCTGTCTGTGGCTTTGTAGTTCCAAAACAGCAGAACCGATTTTGATTTAGTTTTTTTTTTTGTTCGAAGGTGCGTTGTTCGAGATTGTTCTGAGCTTTGGTTCAAGAATATCTGTTCAGCCGTTTGATAAGGTTATTAACTCTTTTGGCAGGGGTTATTTAAAGTTTTGAATATGTACTTGTTAAAAACTGGGGTTTCTTAGTTTGGAGGATCCGAGAGTTTTAAATATAAAAATAATGATAACGACAACCTGTTGAAACATTAATTACAAAACATTCGCTTGTTGTGATCATATCATATTCATAATTATTATGGACAAAATGTAGGTCTTAAGTCTCGCCTAACGCCATTCACTAGTTTATTCACAATGTAAAAAGTATCCGTTCGTAACGATGTCGATACAAAGTAGGTCGTGACGTCTCGACATAAAAAGTGCACGTCTATTTTAGGTTCAGGAAACGCCGGTGCATGTGTGGTTTGCTCTTGGAATAAAGCTCTATTTCGACAGGCTCTAACTCAGGACTTGTTCTTATTAATAACTTAAGTATTTTGGGAACATTCACTTTTAATCGCAACTATTCGAGAAATTGTATCATATTTGTTTTTTCTGTGACTACTTTCCAAAGAAATAGGGTTAAATTTCCCCTCATGATCAGTTGATGAAAACCAAAACAAATAAACTGGCCAAGTTCGAGTCGGGTTCGCGCACTGAGGCTTCCGTTCCACCACAAAATACAATAAGGTTGTCCAAGTAACCGAATTACCAGTTATTATTACGCCTGCCAATCGTCGGAGTAATTTGCTACGGAGTTTGCTACAGGCGCTCGAGTATAATAACTTGGAACATAAATTTGTCACCGACTCGCACTTGGCCATTATTTATTATCATTATTATTTTTTGTTATACTTTAGAATGTGTACTACAATCGTGCCAAGTCTGACGCTTGTACGTATTATCGTTTTTACATAAGAGCTAATACAAAATCAATGGGCGCAATATTTGGGAGACCGCTAGACTTGAAAGCGTGAGATCGCGGGTTCAAACCCCGGGCCCGTACCAATGAGCTCCTTGGAGTTTATGTACGGATTTTCACACCGCTGGCTTTTCGGAGAAGGAAAACATCGTGAGGAAACCTGCATACGATTACGTACGGAGAAGAAATTCAATGGCGTATGTGAATCCATCAACCCGCACTGGGCCAGCGTGGTGGATATGGCCCAATCACCCTTTTGGGGGTAGGCTAAAAGTCCAGCAGTGGACTGTTAAAAGGCTAAACTGTTAAGAAGAAGAAGAATGGGCGCAAATCGATACATTTTTAAAAATATGTAGTTAAGTTTAAGTGACTTTGACACTCATAAATATTTATATATATTTACAAGTATTAACAAGGATCACCACAGTACGAATTTGATTATTTGTTGCAGGAAGCGGCGGTGCACTTGAGACACGCACTCGACCTGCGGCCGGACTTCGAGCCGGCTATAGCGGCGCTCAAGGACATAGAGAACATACCGGAGGCCTCTGTGCATGTCTATACACTGCTTATCATCGTTTGTCTGGTACGTACCACTCAGAGCCTTCGACCGAACAAAGAGAATGGACAGGCCCAGAAGAAGCGCAATTTTGAAGATCACAAAATGAGCGCCGGCTCTCATTTGGTTTCAGTCGGTCTCTAGCCGTAGGAAGTGTGACACAAGATTATTGTTACATGCTAACGAAACATCTGACAAAATTATGCCTTCGTGTACTATCCGGACACCCGTTTTTACCCGCAGTTTTAGGACATACCCGTTGGACCCGGATATGTCCTAAAACTGCGACCAGAACCACCGTAGGATGAGCAGCAGCGTCCTATTAGTACACGGTGAACATACTGCGATCCCCAAGCCACCTGCCAAGCGTGGGGATTATGGCAACACCCCTCTCTAAGAGGGAGGCCTTTGTCCAGCAGTGGACGTTTAATGGCTGCTGATGAGTGTGATGTGTGTACTATCCGGAAGTGTAAAAACAACAAAAAACCAAAGCAAAAGTTCAGGTATCACTTTTCACTCGTGAGTACATATTCATCATTCTATTTTGTCATAAAATGTAAATTAATTTCATCAAACATCGATAAGTAGTAACCATTTTGTTTTATTTCATCGTTGTGGGACAGAAATATACCCATATACTTAGTGAGACAAGGAAAGCTCACTATGTTCGACAATTATCTAACCCTACTCAACTGTCAACATCTTTAGCCGTCTAGCGTCTGTCAATGTCAAACGGTTCTAGAGCAATAGACAAAAACAGGTGTTCTCTTTTACTCTCGTAGTTATTATATTCGCTATAAATTTTTTTTTGTAACTAATGTACTGTACATGGTTATAATTAGGTGTTGAAGTATGTGTCCGACGGTTTTGACTCGTTTTTACTGAGCAAGATCAATGGTTATGGCCCATCCATTCTCTTTATTTGATCGAAGCTCAGAGCAGCTGTTTGGTGACCGCTTACAACATTTTAAGTTCCGTATTGGATGACACATTTCAGTACTAGGTCCAGGAGCCTTACGTTTACCTGTTTTAAGCGATTCTGTTTAGAGTTGCCCGACCGCAAACTGTATCTCGGCGCGTTAAGGTTCACGTTCCCATCCCAAAAAGTACCCAACTTGTCTAAAGAAGTTTTCACTCCAAAAAACTAAATCAAAGTCGGTGCTGCCGTTTGGGAGCTACGATGTCACAGGCAGGCAGGCTTAGATATTTTTTTCACTCATTAATAAAAATAAAAAATCTATTAGATACACAAGTTAAACTTATAACACCCCTCTTTTTGCGCCGGAGATTAAAAACCAAATTCATAAAGCTGCAGCGCTTTATCTATGTTTCTGATCAAATTAACACAGATAAGACACATTATACAGATAAGAACTTGGCTTTTATACAGGGTTATAAGGAAAGGGTATGCTAAGCCGAAAGGGATTCGTTATACTCATCAATTAGAGATAAAGATAATACATAAATATAAAGAAAATTTATTTGCACAAAACACGAGTAAATCATACACACATTTAAAAACGCATGCACAATAAGTAGGTGGGTTAAAATATTAGTCACTTCGTCTCCATTCTTACGACCATGTGCTACTATTGTATGTGTACCTACCATGTTCTGACAAATAAATATTTTGAATTTGAATTTGAATTTGTATCATGTTTTGCCTAGTTTGTGTGTACTTATTATGAACAACTTTTACTATGGGACCTAACCTGAAATCGCGAAAAAAAATCTGCTGTTCCGTACATTTTGTCGAGTGTGAGTGACCGTTTTCTATGGAACAGCTGATATTATTTCGCGATTTCAGAGTTGGTCCCATAGTAAAAGTTGTTCATAATTATGAGTACAATGACCTACTTTCGGCTTAGCATACCCTTTCCTTAAAACCCTGTACAAACATTGATAATGTTACCGCAAGATAAAGCGTGTTGGTTTGCTTATCTCAAGTTCATGTGAAATGGTTATCGTGGGAAATTGATACAAAAGCCTTGGTGAATAATAGGGATGGGGTGGCGAGGTATATTTTACGTCACTTTTGTTAGTAAGTCATTAACAAAGAGCAAGTGCCTTTATTAAATAAACAAAATATTTTTTTTTCGCGATTTCAGGGCCGCGGCCAGAAGTTTGATCGTGATCGAGATTGCATGCCGTCCCGTTCGTATCTATTTACTCGCACCACGTGCGTAAGTGAGATGGCACGCGATCGCGATCACGATCCGAATCATCCATAATAAGGTCCCATACTAAAAGTGGTTCATAATGATGAGTACAATTACCTTCTTTTGGCTTCGAGAGTGTTCCCCTTACACCCTGTATACAGTATTGTATATTGTTCTTCTTTCTCTTTTCTATAAAAAGCTTAAATTTGACACAAGTTCAGTTTATAAATAAAATAAAATAATATGGTGAAATGCGCATAATAATATGCAAAATAGGATGCATGAGCATGAGCTTCATGAAAAAAAATCGTTCTAAATCTGACATGAACTTTTAAAACTATTTTTACAGTAGATCATTGTAAGATTGAAATAAGATGCTAGAAGATGAATAGAATATTATTTATTATCATGTTATATATCCTGATTGGCGCGACATACGCGGGATCGTTGCGGCATACCTATCACTTATAACTGACGTCACTTGTATGTACGCTATACAATCTCCTTACGGACACTGCGGGAAAGGGCCAGAGCACCCCTTTCCTAATACGACCAAACAATTTAAACGCTTATATCTCAGTATCTACTTTACATGTCGATTTAAATAATTTCTTAAGATGTACGTATTATATCTATAGGAAAGATTTCATTGTTTGTTTGCTCCGAAACTACCGAACCGATTTGAAAAATTCTTCCACTGTTTGGAAAGCTTCACTATCCCCAGGTGACATAGGCTATATTATATTTTAAAAAAAAATAGGGATCCTTACTAAAACTTCAATAGTGAAAAAACGAAGCTGGGGCGGCCCGCTAGTTATAACATATTTTTCCCATTTCAGGTGATGGGGGTCTTACTAGTAATCCTGTCGTCAGTTGACAACGGCAGCGACGTTGAAGAGCACAAAACTCAGCGGCATTTCAACAGAGCGATGGCGATGCGCTCCTTGCGAGGCGTCGCGCTCCCCGGCTCGCGGGGGCGTAAGAAAGGCGGCTCGT
Organism: Agriopis marginaria; assembly: GCA_932305915.1. Lineage (NCBI taxonomy): Eukaryota > Metazoa > Arthropoda > Insecta > Lepidoptera > Geometridae > Agriopis > Agriopis marginaria. The sequence continues at coordinate 5,277,980 of OW029919.1, forward strand.
AAGTTCAGGGGGGCAGGGGGCGTGCCGGGTTTACAATCTCTGCTTTGAGAACCACATGATATAATATTGCCTGGAGGATAATCTTTTTTTGTGTTGTGATTGATGCGTCGGTACCATTACAAATGCTTTAAGTTAAAAAACATTAGTTATAAAAAAAAGCTTTAATAGCTCAGGACTGATTCTTGAGGAAATTGACCGACTTGTGAACTTTTTTGTTGCATAAAAAATTGTTTTTGTTATATTTTTATGCGGCAAGAAAAGATTTGTTGTTTGCTTAATTCGGGCATCCAAATTTCAATTATTTATTGTGTACAACTTTTACTATAATGACCTCGCAATTCACATTGATTAACAATACATTCGATATTCTAAAATCCAATATCTCACTAATGCTGTAAAGTTTATGAATGTAACTATCCATCTCTTCGATTTAAAAAAAAATGTTGAGGCCGAGAGGAATGAGACTATATCTCGTAAGCATTAGTCGAATATAAAAAAATTAGAGGCAAAGGAAAAGTTTGTATGTACTTACGTATTTGTGAGTAGGAATGCTTAAGAGCCCGCATTACACAATGCAATTGCTCAATTCAGGAGTCTGAATTTACGAGTATAAAACGATAAAATAAAACCGTAATTGTAAAGACGAATATACAACAAGTAAAACATAACATTAAATTGTTTATTTTATTTAAGTAATTTAACGAAATCCAGTCTCAAACTTTCCCTCGTAGAGTTTGACGAAAAACTACTTTTGTGAATCGGACGTAATAAGTTGATATGTTGAGTTTTTCCAGACTTGAAGCTGTTATTTTCAATAAAAATACAGAGCTATTTATTATAGAAATTGAATGTTCTATAGATCTTTCTATTTGATAGAATCAGAACGTCAAAAACAATGACTGTTTTAAAAAGGGGGAAGACGCGTGACATCCAAACATTGTACCCAATAAATATGGGTCTGTTTCGGCTCGATTCAGCGGCGACGTTGACGTCTACAATGTAAACGTCAACTTCAGCGCTCCATTAGACACTACACTAAACCATAGAAGAGACATATAAAAAAAATTAAGTTAATTGTTTTTAAGTATTTCCGAGTGAAAAGTAATGCCGTGAAACTTGTTTTTTGCCTTCGAAATGCAAATGCAAATGAAAGGTGCACCTTGTGAAAATGCAGGAAGTAATTTTTGCTGCTTTATTTAAACACAATTTTGACAAGTAATTCACGTGCTATCGAAACGACAGTTCGATTGTGACTGAAGTTGATTAGGCCCGTGAGCCTAATTTGTGCGGTCCACGTCAAGAAGTTCGTCCCGTATCTTCCCCCTATTTACTTACATCAATGGTCAAAAATGCAGTTTTCGTCAAAAAATTTAAGAGGGCCCTTTAATAATTTATTCGTGTTTAACGCTCATCAATACCAGTCTACCTCCCAGTTGTGTATCAATGTTCCTAAAATGTTTTTTTTTATGAATCTGAAAAGGAAACCTTGTACTTATTCCAAAAAAAATATCTTCTCAATATCAACAATCACTTGTTGATACGCAAAAAATAAACAATATGTAAAATTTCATGCTCAATTAATTTTATTAAATCGATGCATTCTACTTAGGTTGTGAATTGTTTCAAAGTCAAATTTTATGCAGAGATTGTAAACCCAACCAAAAGTCGACAATTTTCGCTTAAAATATTAAATTGTGAGTGATGTGTGAAACTACAATGATTTATAAATGTGGGCGACTAAATACGCCTATAATGTTGTAGTACTGTTCTGTTAATCGTTTCTGGAAAATTAAGTAGCTTTATTGGATGTTTGAAATAATAAAGTCTGATTTATGCCCGATTCGTCCCCCAGTTTTTCGGCCCGCATGAAACATTCTGGATTCGGCCCTGTTTTTTTATTATTAACTTTTGAATTAGGAACCAGAGGGTGAGCCACAGAACCGGCATGCCTTAGCGTTGAAATGTCACTCTCGACTCTGTTACAAAGCTCCGGTCGTCTTTGCTTTAATGGGAACATCCACCTCTTTTCACAACTACGCCCTGGCCCGTTTCGTTCCGCTGCAGTGAAAACACACGCTTAAGAAACTCGAAACGCATATCAAACTGAACTGAGATTGTTGAACTGTGTGCACATTGTGCACGCATCAGCCCTATTCTCGCCCACTCCTGATTATCTCGGGCACTCTCATTCCCAAGATATTACTAACGAAACAGTGACGGAGATAATCTCGAGCGCAGAATAGGGCCCCCGGTTCCACTACTATCGTAACTGATCAATCTCAGGAATGTCATTACAAAATATTATAAAGTTCATCATCATCACCAGCCAGAAGACTTCCACTGCTGAACATAGGCCTCCCCCTTTAACCTCCACACTGAGCGACGCCTGCCTTTTGCATCCACTGGATGCCCATCTAGTGGCAGAGGTACCTACGCTGCGTCTACCGGTTCGTGGTCTCCACTCAATAATCTTTCTTCCCCTTCGGTTATCGGTTCTTCGAGCGATGTGGCCTGCTCATTGCCACTTCAACTTGCAATCTTTAACAGCTACCTATGTCGGTGACTGGTTCTTTGGCGAATATCCACTTTTCGGATTCTAGCGCGCAAAGAAACTCCGAGCATAGCTCTCTGCATTGCCTGTCTGCATTATAAAGTTATAGAAACTACCAGAGCAGTACTACAAACCAGAGGCTAAAATGTACAAAATGTTCTTTCTTAAAACAATTGGAAACTGTATTGCCATGGCTAATTTGATCTCTGCTTGTAGTGTTCATAAACTCATAATAAAAAAAAAACTATATGTGGTGTTTCCTTTTAGCAGTTTGGAAAATTTTAAGAAGCTTTTCAATATTAAAACTTTTATATGAAACTTACAAATAAAATCCGCTCCGTTCTTATATTTGTACTTGTAAGATAAGATTGTTCTTATTTTTAAAAAGCTTTGTAAGCAATAATAGTATATTTGTAGCTAGTTGATAAATGTTTGAATAATAACTGTGACTGGAATTCTCGTTGTGGAATGGAGATCATAAAAGGTTTGAATACAGTAAAGAATAACAATGCATAATATTTTACAGAAGTGTGTTGAAAAAGTTAATACAAAATATTTATAGGTTTTACCACGATACTGTTATAAGATTAGCTTATTTATTGCCAGAAGTACTTAATAAATGTATAGATTTTCGGGGCCTAATTCCAGTGACATATTTGTAAACGGAAATAAAGCCCGTTCTACATGCGCAATTTCTAAATACTCTTGAGCTGTCAGTGTTGATCACTCGCACACGGCGCATGTAATTAACTAAACCTCCTCAACTAATTAATAGAAAAAAAGCATTTTTTTTTAAACATAACTTTTACCCTTATCAAAGAAAATGTATACCGCCATCTTGGAGCGGCGGACATATTGAATTTAATGTGATGTCACTTTATTGTTTCCTACTTTTCAAGCTCTTTCATTTGATACCCAAATATAACCCTGTTAGAGTTGACAAAAAGTTCGTTCCTATGACTCCATCATCAGAAAAGCTCCTTGTTACCATATTAATAGTGGCATCGATTCTGATGTTCTCTAAACTAAATTTGACAGCTCTAAAATTGTTGCCATCCCTCTCTCTCATATTAAAATGAAAAGAGAGGCAGATAATTTTAGTCATGTCAGATTGGTTTAGTTTAGTGAGTGGTATGACAGAATCGACGCCATTGTCATCCAAGTTACATAGGTGTACCAAATTTCAACTCAATTGAACGCCGGGAAGTGGGTCAAATTAGGCTTGCAAGATTTGTACTTACAAACATGTTAAAATAAATAAAATCTCATAAAACAAGGGGCGCGTGCGAGAGCAGGATGCATGAATGCAGTACGTTCATCCTTTTCAAGTTGCGCATATTACATGCGCCGTTTGCAAGACGGGTTACTTATTTGGCTGAAAACATCTGTAAGATACTGTGCACTTGTTACCCGAAAACCTTCAATGAAAGTAATACTGCTAAATGTGAAATGTACCCGCCAATATACTGTACATCGACGGCGTGCCACCCGCAATGATTGTATCAATTGCAACCTAGTCATTCACTTAGACAAGTTAGGCCTCAGAGCCTTGTGTGTGTATTTTGTCAGTAGTGCATGCAAAATAAAACTTGTTAAGTGTTGTAGCGTCTAAGGATTTAAAAGGAGGAGTCTTAAATTCTGAGATTGGTAAAAAAATGTACCTGTTTTCAGTGGTTCTTTTGTTATTTTTGACTATTTATAATACATGATTGTCTTAGCATCGAAGTTTTTGTTTTATTTTAACTTTTGAGTACTTGAATTTAGCAGTGTAAGACGTCCACCCACAAGATGGACAGATGATCTAAAAGAGACCGCAGGGAAAAGCTGGATACAGGTCGCTTCGAACCGGCCCTTTTGGAGATCGATGGGGGAGGCCTATGTCCAGCAGTGGACGTCATATGGCTGAAATGATGACTCGAATTTACTTTTAGTGCTGGCAACAAATGGCCAAAAGCGTGTCGAGACACGCATATAGTAGGGTCCGTAGCGAAAGTCATATGATTGTGGTCACATTCCTTTCTTCCTTTCTGAAACTGGTGGTTGTAGAAAAACTCAAACGAAGCTCGGTGGACTTAATACGGAACCCCAAAAACATAGTTATTACTATTATTAATATTATTATTATTACCTAAGGGCGCTTGCAGACGATGCACAGTACAAGTAGAATGTGTAAGTAGCTACTTACAACATCTATTTCTACACATCGTCTGCAAGCGCTTTGAGTTTATGACGTGGGAAAAAGTCCGGTGGTGATTACTGAGAGTAAGCGAATAACAATACTTGTCCAGAATAAATGCTACATGGGGTTCTTCAAATGGCTAGTTAATAGACTCCTTAAGGGTCAGACAACGTATTTGTAATGCCTCTATGGTGTTACAAGTAGGTATCCATAGGCGACGGTGACTGCTTACCATCAGGCGGCACGTCTGCTTGTTTGCCACCTATGGCATAAAAAAATATATGAATAACCCTACTTGAGTTTTGTATCCTAGATTAAATTAAGTCAAGTATACAAATAACTTGAGCCAAACATATCAAGTAGTTTAGTGAAGTATATCAAGTACTCAAGTCAAGTGTACGACAATACATATTTAACTAATACTTTATGTACACGGAATTATTTACTCACTAGCGGTCCGCCCCAGCTTCGCACGGGTATAGATTATAGCCTATGTCACCTGGGGATAGTGTAGCTTCCCGTCAGTAAAAGAATTTTTCAAATCGGTTCAGTAGTTTCGGAGCCTATTCAATGTAAACAAACAAACAATCAAATCTTTCCTCTTTATAATACTAGTATAGATTAGCATTGCACCTAAAATGCGTATTGTGTAGGTACTACTCTCCAGAAAAAAATAAGGTGGTACGTTTCACCTATGGCGGGAAATTCAAATTTCAAACAGTTTTTGGTCTTTGTAGCTAGGCCGGGTGATCATTGTAAACGATCATGATGTATGCGCAAATTTATAATCATTCTTTACAAAATCATGTAAAGCTATTTATCTCTAATGCAAATTATTGTTTACATTTCCCAATATTTGATTTACAAATTTTTGCTGTTTCAAACGGTTTATTGCCAAATGTGAGTAATATGGTGCGTTCCTGATAAATAACTGTACATGATAATGTAAAGAACAACCAACGATTTTCGCAAACACTGAAATTTTACAATATTTACCCGGCCTAGGTACAAGAACAAAAAAACTGTATGAAATTGGGATTTCCCGCCAAAGGTGAAACGTACTACCTTAAAATAGTGAAGTGGCAGGCTAGTGGGAATAAGATTAACGCGTAGTATCACGGTCGAATGCTGGGGGACTACGGGAGAACTTTAAAAAAATGTGTCACTGTCCACATTTTGGACAACCGGAATGATCAAAATAAATTTTATAGAAGAAAAAGAAAGGCACATAAATAGAAAATTATAATGTATTTATTTATCATTATTATAAAATGTATACATGTAACTGAATAAGAAGTCACCTTTTTAAATAATACAGAACAGTGATAGTATGCCACGACTCTTAAAATATTCCATATTTAGTCTTCTGGGTCAGGAGAGAAGACTAACATACCTGTAGATTACTTTAGTTTTCGGTTGACAACTAGATGGCGCCAAAACCAAATGAACATTCGAAGAGTCGGTCGTATTACCACTGGTCTACAACAGTACATATTTGCTAAGCTGTCGCAAACACAAGCCGAAAACAGTGTCAAATTCATTACCATGGTTGATCACTGAATCACACAACGGTAATTGAAGTCCTTATACCTAGATAACCAAAGATGAGCTTAGCACGATCACACTGGTTACGTATGAATCTTGATCGTTAGTGGTGATTTTTAAAAGATACATCGACACTAGTTCAATGCTGTATTTTTCACTTATAAGTAGACAACGTTGTGGTACAGTACACTGTTTCCATGTTACTAGTGTCTGAATGTATAAAAGCGCCGTGGAATAGATTTAAGCAGCCGCAATGTCGTGGATTCCGAGACGGAAGATGTCGTGCTGAACGAAGAAAGATTCACCGAGTGGCTTCAGTACAAACGTTTGCATGTATGGGTGTGGAGGGTCATCGTCACACTGAAACATTTAAAAAGGTCATATTAGATACAATAATAAAGCAAACCAGAACTTAGTAGCTTATAGAAGAGTGGAATATGTAACGACATGAAGATATCAGAGAGATAGATGAGCTTCTTTAATACCATGTACAAAAAGAAATGTGTAACTCAAAATGCGTATTTTTTAAATTGAGTTTGATTTTGAAATTATCAACTGATTATGTGTTGTAAGTTTTAGGCTTAATTATGTACATGCAAAAATTAAAATACCTGATGTGTATAAATGGTAATACAACATGTATTACGAATATTAAACTTTAGTCTGTTAACACCTTAGAAAATTAGAAACCAAACATGATGAATTGTTAGATCAGTGATGATTAGATTCTAGAGGGTTTTAAAGAACAGCTTTATGTCCAGCATGCATCGAGATACAAGACCTAGAGTCACAAACGTGCAAAAAAAATCCGAACGAAAAGTCGGATCACGCAACGAGACGAGTTTTTGGTTAGTTGTAAGGTAACCGCGATCCGACTACAACGCCCGCGATGCCAGTACTACGATCACATAGCAGACATGCGACGTTGAACACTGCAAGCACCATAACATCTAAATTGGAGTAACTGTGGCATTGCGAACTACATAATTGATATCTAGGTATGTACAACGACACTCTGTCGATTTTTGACTGTTTAGACTTAGATTGTGACTCTATAGGTATTGTATCTCGATGCCTGTAGGCCAGCAGCGCATCGCCCAAAATTTGTCGACAATCTTTACAGTATGAAAACGAGAAAGGTGTATACATAAACAGATAAACATAGCATTGTCACTTTCTCACTCGACCAAAAGTGACTACAAGATTTTGTCGCGGCGCACGTGCTAGCCCTGCTAGATAAAGACTGCATTCAATTGTTATTGACAGTTATTGCCAACTTAAGTATTTGGTTTAGCCTTAGCATATTATTAATATCACACTTTCTAATATCAACCATGATTTTTATTAGCAAGGATTATTTTCAATTGGATTGTTAAAATAAGTGCAAGCAAAGTATATACAGAGTGCATTGAACTAAGCGCTGATGCTTTTTCTATGCTCTCTTACTTTGAGCTGTAGACTGGTGTTAGACATCGTGAAGAGCTAGCCTGAAGATATCGTGTTCTAAGTAAAACGAGTTTCCTATGGGCTTCAGTACGAATGTCTGTATATAAGCATGTGGTAGGTCGTCATCAGTCTGTCCCAATGTAACAATTGGTTTATTATCTTGGAAATAATGCTTAAACTTATATTCTACTGTTTATGTGAAGTAGACAATTTGGTAGCCAAAATGTGCTTTGTGTCGTTTTTGAAGTTGAAAGGGTATAGATTAGTTTATCAAACGTTTCTGCATAAGGAAGCTAAGATTAAGTAATTACCTATGTTCGAGAATGAGATTGGAGTTTCAATCTGTTTTTTAGCCAATTTAAATTTCCTAACAAAGTTTTATCAAAATTAAATTAGTAGTTACCGGGAATTTTATTTAGTAGCTATGTTTGTATGAAAATTATAAAAAAGACCAAAGGTGGCTACGAGAGCCTCTTAAATTTTCAAGATGACTTCTTAGACAAATTTTAAAAATAAGCTTGACAACATGCTTATTTGGTCAATGTAGCATTGACAACTTATCTTTAAACTAATAAATTCCACATTTCCGAAAGAACAGAATAAAACATGGTATATACCTGCAGTTGTCCAAGGACATTGATTAGAACACCACCATCGAACATCGGCTGAGAATCAACTGAAGTTATGATTCTGCCGATCTTTTGAAATGTCAAACTCTGGAACAAGAATAGTACATCATTTTACGCGAAGGTAAATGAGGGTGGCATTTGTTCTTCTTCTTTTGAACAAAGTCCTACGATTTACAGTGTCAAGTGTTGAACTAGGCTAGGTATGCCTCATGTTAGAACCTGAGTGCAATGATAATGAGGGCTAAATTAAGGGAGAGTTTTGCCCCCGTTCACTTTTTATACTCCTCATGTCTGGGTGTGGGGGTGTGACCCCACCTCCCATGTAATAAAGTACTCCAAAGCCTTATGCATTAAATCAATCACAGCCAAATGGGTAATTTGTGAACTTTGCTTACATTTTCAGTTCTTACATAGTTTTCTACACCCGAGATTTAGCCAATGAATATCTAACATTTTCTGGCATAACAAATTTTATTTCATAGATAAAACATGGGGTGCAATGGGTCCTATCTAACATCAGTCAGTATCCAAGCCAAGCCCAACTGCTTGTGGTGCACCCAGTTAAGAAACGAACGAGGCTCTGGCGACCCGCCAACATGCATTGGATGTATTACGGTTAGGGTGCTTTCTTTGGGCTACTGGTTGACATCATATATCTACAAGTTTGACAGACTCCGGGTTTATGGTGCTTTTTCGGGCTACCGGTTGATATGGATACTCAGGGTATAAACGGTGCTTCTCTGGGCAACCCTGTTGACATCATATATCTACAGGTACGATGCTTCTCCAGGCTATGGGTTGACATCATAATATCTATGGGTTTGACACGGAGACTCCGTGTTTGAATGATGCTTCTCTGCTGCTTGCTTGGCTGCTGGGTTTGAGCCAGAGGTGGTACATTCATATAAACCCAAAAACAAGGCCTGCCTTACTAAAAGAATTCTCGATCAAAAATATCAACTTTTGATTGGAACTATTTAAAAGTTCGAACTCATTACTTTTCAAACTGAACTAGGTACCTTACCGTGTACCTCACACTAATAAATTTAAATTGAGAATGAGTTGAGATACTGTCAGTTATCTCACTTGCAAGAGCGGGCTTGCAACCGGGCGTTGTTTCCGGCTGGTTTATCTCTTTTTAACCTATGAAATACTGGCCATAATAAGTTAGTACTATTAATTATTCCAAGGCACAATAAAATGAAATTTTAATTTCAAATTGACACAAATGAAATGCGAAATTTCGAGCGTTCACATTATAGCTGGAATTTGCGATCTTACATATATTCATATCATAGATAAGTAGTGATTTGTTTTTTGTGTTTCGATACCCATTCATGCCAGATTCATCACACAGTGGGAGCCAGATGAACGACGCAGTCAAGGCCTAAGAAACACTAGTGTGACGATCTTGACTCATTCCAGAGGTAGGCAGGACTGGGATTTATGGAAGAATAGGGGAGACCTTTGCCCAAAGTCTAAGTAAAAAAAAAAACAAAACAACTTACATTTAACTTTTCCATGATTTTTACAGCACCTTGAAGTTGTGTTCCCTCAAAAGTCATAAATGATGTTTCCACCTACAAAAGAATAACAATAAAAGTTGTAGTCTATCAACACTGCTTATTGTCATAGATGCATACCATCAGGCCCCCGATTCTACTAAACCAATTGTTTTTAAATTATAATTGTTTTAATTTTAATTGTTTAATGAATTGCCTCAAAATTTACAGTTTTTATTCTAAGTTATAATATTAGGTGATAGTATTTTTCTGGTATAAAAAAAAATTTAAACTGACAATTTTGAGGCAATTATTTAAACATTAAAACAATTTCAGTTAAAAAAACAATTGGTTTAGTTGAATCAGGGGCCTGGACCTGTTATTAATGTAATGGCATTTAGCTTGTTTGTCAGTTGCAAATAGACAAACTGTTGTGTTGTGCACTTATCAGAACTTGATAGTTAAGTTACTTATAATTATTATCCTAAATCTCAATTGACCGAGCGAAGCGCAGGTTTGTCTACGGGAACAAGTCGGCAATTGAATGTTTTAGTATTTATGTTCCACAATAACTTACACACCATTAATCCGAACTTCATTAAAATTTTGTAGGCTAGTAGTAAATGCTAAGAGGTAAGATATATCCTTGGTGTTAAAATTTGCAAGTTGAAGTAGCAGGGGCAGGCCACATCGCTAGAAGCACCGATAACCGATGGGTAAGAAAGGTTCTGGAATGGAGACCACGAACCGGAAGACGCAGCGTAGGTAGGCCTCCCACTAGATGGACCGACAACATTGTAAGTCGCCGGGATTCAGTGGAGGGAAAAGGCAGGCTGTCGTTCAGTGTGTTCAGCAGTGGACGTCTTCTGGCTGATGATGATGAAGATATATCGCGAGGTCAGAGTTCAGGGGGCACAGGTTGAAGTTAACCAAGATTGTGCTAGTGCTAGGCTACCTATACTTCATGGTGATTTGCTGAGATATCAGAGTTAACATTACACCTTGACAGGCCCCAAATTATGATTCACCAAAGTGTATTACATATAGATCGATGTGAATCACCGATATTATCATGTAATGTAAGTAAAGAAACGCAAAAGTCTGCTTACTAATCCCAAGGATATGTCACTGCTTTGCCTAAAGACTTTAAAATAAGAGCCCAGATGACGATAAATTATTTTTTGGGCGGGAGTAAGAAAGATAACCTAAAAATTATACGGTATCGAGGTCCAATTTATAAGACCAGCAATTCAAATAGACGATTCTAGACAACAATAATCACACATATCGCACAAAAAATACTTACATTATACATATTGACGAGATTGTGCCGCTGTGCCGGATCGTCAAACAAAATGTAGTATTGTTGTACAAATCCTTTACCAATTGCATCATACTGTGGATTAAGCGCCATTGGAGCTATTAATTAAACCTAAATTTCACTAAACTGAATTAATATCACGTTTTGCAGTTTGATTTTGGGCTTTTCTGCCCCTATTTTACTTTTCTTTCCAGTCTCTTCAGAGAAAAATGGCAAGACGCAAGCAAAAAAAAGAAAGAGACAGAAAACTCAAACCGTTAGTTTTTTATCTGTGTTTGATTGATTTGTACAGATAAAAAGAGTAGAGTAAAATATAGAGAAACAGTAAAAATTTATCCATCTCAAGACGAGAATATTGGTATTTTTTTATCGGATTTACCGATTCGTGCATTTAAATAGCATCACTAGTATCACTACTTTTCCTCTCATTCTTCTTCTTCTTTCATTCACAGCACAGAGTATTTTATTGTTCATTCTCTTTACGGTGGTGTTGTGTTGTATTTTGTTTTGGTGTGAAAATAAAATTTATTTTATTTATTTCTTTGATCCTTTTTTACCTTTATAATGTCTCTAGCTGATGAGTTACTTGCTGATTTAGAAGAAAATGATGATGGAGAACTCGAAGCTGCTATTAAGAGCAAAACTGCGATGGACACATCTCATGATTTCGCAGTGCCCCATCCGGTTGTCCCAAAAGAAGAAGATATAAAGAATGTATCTATAAGAGAATTGGCCAAACTGAGATATTCGGACCGTTTAAAACGGGTACGTATTCATGTCATAATATTATAATACCTATACTCATCATTGATAAATCCTAACCTAAGCTTTGTGTATTGCAGGTGATTACAGAGCTAGAACTCAATGTAGGCAACAATAGAAAGAAGATAGAAGTGGCCGGCTTGATGGAGTCAGATCCCGAATATCAGCTGATTGTAGAAGCTAACAATATAGCTGTTGAAATAGATGGCGAAATTGGTAGGTAGCTTTTATCTGTGTTATCTAGGTATATATTACATGGAACAGTGGGAAAATTATCAGCTTTTATTTTCAGTTGCATTGTGGTGGGTTATTCCAGGACCTGCAATATTAGATTTTTCACTCGTCACTCTATTTCGGATTAACATTCATGTGACTGGGACAGAAACAATATCACATGCACAAGAATAGCCAAATAGAATAGTTAGTTTAGTATTTTCCTATGGAAGATCGCGATTTTAGTGTTGGTCTCATAGTAAAAGCTGTTTATAATTACGAGTACAACAACATTATTTATTTGGGCTTAGCCTCTGTTTTGATAACCCGTTTGAATGTATTGCTGTATAATTTTTTGTTACTAAATGCGTCTAAAATGAGGATTTTTACCAAAGCCTCTTTAATCTGAACACCTCTATAAGCCTTACCATTCGTGAACCGCTCCTCTAGTAGTTGTGACCAATTCATTGCCATACATTGAAGGTGTCTGTTCGCATCTGTGTTATTCTGCCATTTTGTACACCGCTGTGTCATTTGTACATCAGTACCACACATTTTTGTAGTTTTCAAATAACTAATACTGGCATCGATTCTGATATACTCTAAACTAAACTAAATTTGATAGCTCAAAAATTTGATGGTTTAGCTTAGTGAGTATGCCAGAATCGACGCCAATGCCTAATTTAAGATTTCTATCCATATAAACATGCTGCCAACATGATGGCAGGCTGTTGTACAGTGTGGAGTTTAGCGGGAGGCCTATGTTCAGCAGTGGACGCCTTCTGACGATGTAGATTGTAGATAATGATGATCCATATAACTCCCATAATATCTTCGCTTCAAAGAAGGGTAAAATTTTGGTGTTCAGATTAAAGACGCCCGTTGTAGCCATTTCTTTTCTTATATCATTACTTTACCATATTATGGTAAAGTATCTCTTGTCTGTTAAGTTGTACATAAACGGTAACATCCATAATTCCATATGAGTAAAGTGGTGCAGCCTTTATCTGCAACAAGGCATAGGCCTAGTTGCGCTTAAAGGATGATTTATGTTAGATTATGGCAGGCACAGGCCGTGACCCGTACGAGGTGCAGATGAGGAACATTTTAAAACATGAAAGAAAAAACTGACCTGTCCCCAGAGTGGTAAATCCACAGGGCACAGTTAGTATTTATACAGACAGAGTGTACTTCCAATTAACAATATGATTAAGTAGCTAGGATATAAACATGAACCCTCAATTATCATTTTCAGCTATTATCCACAGATTTGTTCGGGACAAGTATCAGAAACGTTTCCCAGAATTAGATTCCCTTATCGTAACACCACTGGAGTATATACGGAGTGTTAAGGAACTGGGCAATGACTTAGATAGAGCAAAGAATAATGAGACGCTCCAAAGCTTTCTCACTCAGGCCACAATAATGATTGTGTCTGTTACTGCGTCTACAACTCAAGGGTAAGCTACATTTACCTTATTTTACTTCAAAAAATTATACATAGAATGTACAACGCGTACTGCAGAAAATGTCTGCAGTTTCATATATAAACATAGCTATATACAATTTACATCAAAACAAAACTATTTACCAAAACTAACCATATATTTATACATTTACGGCTCAGTTCTGTGCAGTGCGAGTTCGATTCGTACAACATCGTCAAATCTCATCTACCGCCGTTATTAGTTTTTTTTTTATTAGAATAAAAAAATTAAATAAAAACTCTCAAGCACTGCCTAACTAGGGCTTCTTGAACCTAAAGGACTCAAACTCGAGGATAAAGCAGCCTCTTATACATAAGATTATTCTTTTGTGTAATTTTCTTGCTAGAACGGTTGCGGCCACCAGCTTCTTACCCATTCGTATTTTTTTTTTTTTATATATATAGTAATAGGCTTGCATTTGACCGCCAACTCGCCTGATGTTAAGCGATGATGCGGTCTACGATGGAGCACGCTTGCCCAGAAGAAACCGATTCACTTGTGGTTTGAAGACACCCAGATTTTAACTATTGGGGAACACCCATTCCATTCAACACTCATATTCATTTAAGGAAGTATAAGAAAAAAAGTTTGTACTGTCAAATGAGTTTACAGTATGGTACTGCAGAATCTAACCAATGATTGTTTTATTTTCCAGAAAGATACTAACAGAAGAAGAGCTAGCTGAAATAATTGAAGCTTGTGACATGGCATCAGAGTTGAATAACATTAAATCTAGAATCTACGAGTATGTCGAGAGCAGAATGACTTTCATAGCACCCAATATCACTGCTATAGTTGGTAAGTAATGTATATTTTGTTTATTTCATATGAAGTTTATTATGTACTCCAACTATACTTTCTAATGTATCATTGGTAATTTTCAACAATGGAGTAACAGGCTTAATCTGACATGAGCAGTATAAAAGAGTAGGCGACAACAGAGAGCCCTGGGGGACTCCAGCATTGATGGGCATGGCGCCGGAACAAGATCCGTCAACCGCGACCTTTATAGTCCGCCCAGAGAGTAAGCTGGAAATCCACGTGCAAAGGCTCGACGGTATGCCATATGATGGTAGTTTAGAAAGGAGCGCCTTGTGCCAAACTATCAAATACCTTGGCAATGTCAAGACTAACCGCCAACGCCTCCCTCCTAGTCTCGATAGCTGTGGCCCACTGATGTGTGAGGTACACTAGAAGGTTACCAGCTGACAGAATCCATGGCAAAATCCATATTGACGGTCACTGATCAGCTGGTGCTCCCCAGGTATCTGAGAAGCTGGGTGTTCACAACTCGTTCCATCACAATTAACCTTTTAATTCTAATTCAAAGTGAGGGTGTTGACCTGCACCCTGCTTGAGGTGTATATTTTTTTTTTTTTTTAATATTATTAATAGGCTTGCGCTTGGCCGCCAA
Source organism: Agriopis marginaria (assembly GCA_932305915.1). NCBI lineage: Eukaryota > Metazoa > Arthropoda > Insecta > Lepidoptera > Geometridae > Agriopis > Agriopis marginaria. Next base: position 5,293,029 of record OW029919.1, read on the forward strand.
CTCACCTGATGTTAAGCGATGATGTGTATTGTGCAATTGCCCCTGCCAGCCTACACAAACCAGCCAAGCTCCCTAAAATAACGAAGAACGGCTTTGGGTCGCTGACTAAACTGCTGTGAAGAATCCAAAAAAAGCTAGCTCTAAAAAAGTTTTTATTAATTTTATTCCATAATATTTCAGGAGCATCAACAGCGGCAAAGATACTGGGCGTTGCTGGTGGGCTAACCAAGCTCTCCAGAATGCCGGCCTGCAATGTGCTTACCCTCGGCCAACAGAAGAAGCTGCTGTCAGGGTTCTCGCAAGCAGCCGCTTTGCCTCACACTGGCTTCATTTACTTCTCACAAATTGTTCAAGATACCAGTCCTGTAAGTTTTTAAGGTTACGTACCCAAAGGGTAAAAACGGGACCCTATTACTAAGCCTACGATGTCTGTCTGTCTGACTGTCCGTCCATCCGTCCATCTGTCTGTCTCTCCTACCTATTAACGGCTGTATCTTTCGAACCGTAATAGATAGCCAGTTGAAATTTTCATCGAATATGTAATGTTACGGCGGATTGACTAACAAATAATAATAATAATAAAAAAGTGAAAACGAAAGGGGTGTCCCCATACAACAAACGTATTTATTTTTCCTTTTTTTGTATTAGCTCTAATGTTAAAACGGTAATACTTACAAGCGTCAAACTTAACATGATTATAGTAAACACTCTAAAGTATAACAGCAAATAATAAAAAATGGCCAAGTGCGTGTCGGTGACAAGTTTCTGTTCATTATCAAGTTATAACTGGTAATTTTGTTATTGAATTTTGTGGTGGTTCGGAACCCTCAGTGCATGAGCCCGACTCGCACTTGGCCGTTTTTTTTTTACCTGATGACGCCAAGCCAATAGTTAGCTTTTATATATATTGTACGCGATAGTGGCCGGGCGGTAGCATTAGCGCTTCACAATCTGGCGACACTTGCTTGGTCCTCTGCCCGGTACTTTTTCGTCTATGCCGGTACTAATGACTTATTTAGTATATCAGGGTGTAGTTTTAACCACACTAACAGTTCTCAATGTATTGTAGGAGCTCCGTTACAAAGCAGCTAAGCTGGTATCTACTAAGCTGACCCTGGCGGCGAGAGTGGACGCGTGCCACGACAGCACGGACGGACGCATCGGCCGCCAGCTGCGCGAGAGCATCGAGAAGAAACTGGACAAGTTGCAGGTAACAATAGAATCATAACATACTTAAGAGCCATATCACAAAATGCTTCTTGTTAGATATTTAGATTTTTGGGCACAAAAATATATTGCCGTAATAGTCAAGACAAATATAAAACAAGTAAACCATGACATTAAAATTGTTTATGACGGTAATTTAACGAAATCCACACTCAAACTTTCCTTCCTATAGTTTTACGAAAAACTACTTTTGTAAATTGGAGGTAATAAGTGGATATGTTTAGTATTTTAAAGCCGTTCTTTTTTGGGAACATTCAACGCATAGAATATTTTCTTCAAAAATGGCACCACCCTCGATATGCCAATTCAATAAAAAAAAATGTAGTTTGGGCTAGTTATATCGGTGGGGATAGTTCGGGATGATGGCAAGCGCCCTGATGGCTTAACCCTGATCCCCTGGGAGCGGGGAAGGGCTTTCGTTTGGGACGCTACATGCGACGATACGTTAGCCCCTTCTCACCTTAGGGGGACAATTCAAAGCGCTGGAGCCGCGGCGAAGGTCGCAGAAGACCCCAAGTGGCGCAATTATGCATCATCATTATCATCATTTCAGCCATAGGACGTCCACTGCTGGACATAGGCCTCCCCCATCGATCTCCAAAAGGGCCGGTTGGAAGCGGCCTGCATCCAGCGTTTCCCTGCGGTCTCTCTTAGGTCGTCTGTCCATCTTGTGGGTGGACGTCCTACGCTGCGCTTACCAGTCCGTGGTCTCCATTCCAGAACCTATGTGTATGAAGTATGCATCGCTTTCAAGTAAATATGTATTTGTGCCAATGGGCGTCGAAACTTTTGGTCCATGGGGTTCATATACCAAAAAGATTTTTAATAAAATATCGCCACAAGTAATCGATGCCGCTGGTGATAAGAGAGCTGGCTCATTCCTCGCGCAGAGAATTTCTTTGGCAATTCAACGCGGGAATACAGCCAGCGTTCTTGTTACTTTACCACACGGACAAGATCTTGTTTGTGTTTTTATTTTAATAATTAATGATATTAGTGATATTTTGTAATCAGTATTAATTACGGTTTTTTTATTTTCGTTTGATATACCTTTGTACTTCTATTAAACTATGAATATTTATAATAAAAAAAAAAACATAATCGTTTAACAATCATCGAAGATATCGCGAAAGATGCACACACAAAATACAGATTAATAAAGAACCTTTTTGAAGTCGATTGAAAAGTTGAAAACCAGAATAAAATCGGAAGGTTGGCAATTACACTTTTCATGTAATGACCATGTTCTGCGATGTTCAACAGTTCACTATGACCATTAACTGCAATGCCGGCCAAAGCATTTGAATAACAATGGTATGACATTTAGCAGTGCTCTTCACCCTGAGAGATGCCGTGATTGATTGCTAATCTATTCTATTAACAAAAGAAGCTATTTGATACTTTTCTTTTGTATATTGTGCTAGCCGGAACGCATATTCGCTTGTGCTATTTGGATTGACCCTTGATTGGAGAGTCGCTATGTTGTCGTTAAATCGTATCCGTACATGAAACTGTTTGTTTTTCCTGGTACACTGTTCCTAGGAACCAATAACTTGTGTACCGCGAACGGGAAGACGTAGCGTAGGGAGGCCTTCCACTAGATGGACCGACGACATTGTGAGAGTCGCGGGCATCCAGTGGATGCAAAAGGCAGGCTGTCGTTCAGTGTGGAGGTTAAAGGGGGAGGCCTATGTTCAGCAGTGGACGTCTTCTGGCTGATGATGATGATTTAGTTGTGTACAGCTTAAATTATCATCATCATCGTCATTATCAGCCGTTCATGTTACCACTACTGAGAGATAGGCCTTTTCTCAGAGAGAAATATAGGATTGGCCCTAATCCACCATTCTGGCCCATTACATGTTTGCTTGAAGTATGGCGTGAGATTATTTAGTCAAAAGTTATAGACAAAATCACTGTATTGTAAGTATCCCATAAATAATCATAATAACTTTATTGAATAACCGGGATCGTTTAAAACAGTGTAATATGCAACTAAACTAACATTGCGTTGCATTTAACTGCGCCGAAATATCGGGAGCTCTATCCACAACCTAATCACGGTAAATATCTCGTTAATAATCATATAATTGTACTGAACAACCGTGATTGGTAAGGTATTTGATACAAATGCCAATAAAAATGTTTACTTGTGATCGTTTTGTAAAATATATTACGTTTAATTGGATGACATAATATTGTCATCCAATTAAAAGTAATATATTTTACAAATTTTGCAGTCGGTTTTTTTATTTCATAATTATTCATCTCCGGTTAAGGCTTAAAACAGACATGACCTACCTTATTAGTTCCACTTGAATCACAATACAATTCAGACAGAACATTCCAAAATCCTTGCGGCATACTTGAACTTTCCACTTCAGTGTTTAACACCAACAATGTGAATCCAAATCCGTTCCAAAGATTTGCGTTACTAGATTATAAATACCAAAGGCTTCATAATCACGTTTAAAACCGTTTTATTTGATCAGCATTAAAATGTTTTTAATACAATGGGCATTAAAATGTAATGTCTTTTTGTTGAGGTTGTATTGAAATTTGTCGCGCTTTGATATTTGTAAATTATTTCATTGACTAACAGCCGCACTCAGAGACGTTACTTAAGTTAAGGAATACGTTAATAGTGTCGGTCCATTTTTTTTAAAGCACGACAGTTATGAATTGGCATAGTAATTTATTCGGCCTGCTAAACAAAACCGATATGTATTTTCATACTAACTTTTCCGGCGCTATGCTGCGCGTATTTGTTCAGTACAACATTTTTGATTTATCTCGAAGTAGATTGTCAAAATAATGATCGCATTTCCAAGCAAATTTGAGAATAAGCTATTTTGTTAACAGGAACCGCCCCCAGTGAAGTTTGTGAAGCCTCTACCGAAGCCAATCGAGCAGAGTAGGAAGAAACGCGGCGGGAAGCGAGTGCGCAAGATGAAGGAGCGCTACGCCATGACGGAGTTCAGAAAGAACGCCAATAGGATGAACTTTGCCTCGGTGAGTGTAACGTATTGACGCCATTCATTTCCTCTTATAAATGTAAATATTATCTGTGGACTGAATTTTAGTTGCCAGCCCCATAGAGATTGCGCCCGCTGGTTTTATATAGGAAATGTTTCCGGAATATAGTTTTTTTTTTAGATAAATAAACATAAGCTGACTGTACTTACGTACAAACTTAAACTAAAAAGTAGAAAATTTGCTAAATCCACAATTCAAATTGTCATCTGAAAAATAAATTATATGAATTTGTGTAGAGTTTTCTTTTTTGTTTTTGTTGATTTTTTGTGTTCCAACTTATAACTGGTAATTGGGTTATTTGGATGACCTCATCATTTCTTCACCGAATCGAAATGGCATATTTAATTTTGAAGTCTGTTTTCAAATTGATATTTTTTTGTTTTTTGTGGTGGTACGGTACCCTCAGTGCGCGAACCTGACTCGCACTTGGTCGGTTTATTATAATTGTAAGCTAACCATGGAATAATATAAAATATTCGTGACATTTTTGCATACACGGTCATCTGACCCCAAACTAAGCAAACAGATATGGAAGGATATTAACTAAAACTAGAATGATCAAAATTGCTAAAAGAGGAACAATATTTTACAATCCATTGTACTTTTTTTACATAGAATAGATCTACCTATGTTTGGCCACCAACTCTTCCGATGGTAAGCGACGTTGCGGCCGAGGATCAAATGTTGATCTTCATCATCATCATCATCATTCACAGCCTTCCTTATCCCACTGCTGGGTATAGGCCTCTCTCTTGCTATGCCATCTGCCTCGGTCCTGTGCTAATCTAGTCCAGGATGTTGATCTAGATGAAATCTATTCACTCAGTCTTTCTCAGGAAACAAGGAGGACGGCAGGGAGTTCCATTCTTGGGCAGTACGTATCATAAATGACGACCCAAATCGTTGAGTTCGAATCTTTGCAATTTCCACGAGGAAGGGGGTGGTAGTGTGCAGTCCTCCTACTTGTCCTGTAGTAAAACGGCGGGTGAAATAAGGCCATGAAGCTCTTGCGCACAATCGCCAAAACGTAAACGATAGAAAATAGACTGACAAGCTACTTTACGGCGGTGCTCAAAGTTAACAATTTTTTCAATGTATCTTGCCAAGAAAATATCTTTCTCAGAATTATCAGATCATCAAATCAATTAAAATTGTCCAAATAAAACGTCCGTAACGTATCGGCCATGTTCGAGATGTTTTGCGGCAATTACCATCGTATACACTGCACGCTACAAAAAGCACAATTAATCCGATATGGTATCACGGAGAAAATTATTTTATTTTGTATTGTAAAGCGAATCCGATGTAGTTTCATCAAGGTGAGGCGTACAAAACCAGATTTGGGTTTAAAATCTTCAAATATTGTCTTCACTTTTTTTACAAATCCACATAGGTATAGCAGTGAAAGAAAGAAAAAAAGGTTGAGGCGGGGATGGCCATGTCCATCAGATCAGAAAATATCATTATCTTTATGAACCACTTTTACAATAAACCAACCCTGAAATCGCGAAAAAAATATCAGCGGTTCCACAGAAAAAGGTCATTCACACTCGACAAAATGTATGGAACAGCTGTTTTTTTTCTTCTCTATTTTGGTGACCCAAGGATAGCATTTGCTACGATGATGGCATATTGTTAAAATACAGTATTCTTTACAGCTTTTATTTTAGCCTACATTCCGCAGAAAAGCATAAAGTTAGCAACGCGAAACTACAGTAATCGCTGTGCAGACGAATCTAATTAAACGAACCAATCTGTATCGCCGTATATCTCTCCTGTGGTTGGCCGTTGCTTCGTTCTGGAATTCTAATTTCCACATTATTTACTAAGCTATGGCAACAAAAAATATCGTGTACTCACTACTTGATGAGTACAAATAGAATTATAGCTAAGAGAAATTCCGTATCCATCACTTTAATTGGTTTCGGTAAACGTCTTTATGAATCATTCAATTTCAGATAAACGCATAGGCTTTTTTGTTTGCCATGATACCCAAAGCTCTGCCTCTCTTCGTTCGTTGGTGCGTTTTTTCTTTTTAGGGTTCCGTACCCACAGGGTAAAAACGCCTACGATGTCTGTATGTGTGTCCGTCCGTCTGTCCGTCCTACTTTACACAACATAAGTTTGTTGTGTTGCATCAAACCGTTGACATCACGATAATCTCATCTGTAATGCATTGATTCACTTTTTTAAGATTTCCATTCGATTAAAAACAATAATCGATAAAAACTTTGATCGCTATCGATTAAAGACAATCGCATGTGATGCGACAGCAACCATGCGTGCCGTTCGAATACAATAGGCGATTATAACTCAACTATATTTACGTGGTCTTTATTCGCGTTTGTACATCTGCATAATCGTTTTTGCAATCGACCCCTAAAATCCATGTATCCTGGATTTAGCAGTAATAGGTAAAACGTCTCTTCAACGGCTGCCTAAATATTATTCAACCTTATAGGCCCAATACCGAAAAACACAGCTATTTATTTTTTGTTAGAATTAGAACGGCTGTCAAGCCATTTTTGTAAGAAAGTTGTTGTACCCAGTTGCACCCATATAAATGAAACGTCAGTCATTCGAAATCAGTTAGCAACTGTGATGCGGACAATGAACATTGAGACCTATTCTAACCCAAAAAGGCTAGGTTCAAGTTCTTTGGATGCGGAGTTCGACACGTTGACATAAATGTTCAATCAAGGTTCTGTCATAAATGCCTGGCGACAGATTTTCTTTCTCATTTCCCGTCTATTTACTTCTCTTTTCTGTGCCGAAAACCGAACTGAGAGTTGAGACTGCGTCGCGACGTACAAGATGCCGTGTTAACTTTCCCCGGTTTACTGTAGGTTCAATATTGTCCTATAGGCCTATCACGAGCCGTGGACAAATTATCTTTCCACCGTATCCCGCGAGAACTTTTTTGTGTCTGTCTCGCGAGATACGGTGGAAAGACAAAATGTCATCACCATCATCATCATAATCAGCCTTTTAACAGTCCACCGCTGGACTTTTAGCCTACCCCCGAAAGAGTGATTGGGCCATATCCACCATGCTGGCCCAGTTGCGGGTTGGTGGATTCACATACGCCATTGAATTCCTTCTCCGTACGTATGCAGGCATCCTCACGATGTTTTCCTTCACCGAAAAGCCAGAGTGGTATGAAAATCCGTACATAAACTCCAAAGATCTCATCGGTATGGGCCCGGGGTTTGAACCCGCGACCTCACGATTTCAAGTCTAGCAGGCTCCCAAATGGGCTACAACAGAAAGACAAAATATCATGGTTTTGTATTGTTTACTTTAAAATTAGGGCGCTGCTTCTCAACTTGGGTAAACCAAATATAAAACTTTAAGTTTGTTGATGGCCGATGGCGGCTGCAGTTGCTAGTTGCATTTTTGCTGTTCCTTACTGCAAATGTGACGTCACGCTCAGTGGTCCGCGGCAGATGAGCCGAGTTGAATTTCAAATCGTTCGCCGGAATAAATGAGTTTGCAGTTTTTTTGCGCGCGCAAATAGACCGGAACCCGAGTGGCGCGCGCGGACGTCCGTCGATCGGCCCGTTGCTTGCGCGTGCGCGCGTGTGACGATATGCAGACACACAGACTCTGTGTTTGGCTAGCTATGCTACAATAATTCCCTTCTTCATTTTACTTCTGGAATTCTACTACCGGGCAAATGCCCTATTTTTCTAATGGTGGCGGTTTTTTGTAGTCGCATATGCCTACCTTAGTTTTTTCATTCCTCTGGTTATTTTTTTAAGGTCATTAGGGTGTGGGTATTAAGCCGGAATCCCAAACAACCACCTATACAACAATTCTTTTTAAACTGACTCCAAAAAAGAGATGTTTTAAATGTTTATCGGGACTTATCACGTATTATTTAATATAGGTAAAAAATATGTACCTTTCGCTCGACGTTTCGACCATGTTACAATGGCCGTGGTCACGAGCTGACTGACTGATTTAAAACATGTGTTCAAATCGCGAAAGTTTAAAAATTACTTTTCCAAAAAAGAGGTTATCAATTCGACTGTATTTTTTTTTTTATCAAGGGTTTTTTGAAAGTTAATTTTCAAAACTGTGTTTAAGCGAATTTCTAGTGTATTTCCGCTTCAATGTCTCATCAAATACATGGGATAAATTATTAATTTTTCTGTTAACAGAAATTTGTTAATATATCAAATTTTTCCTAAACTGACACAAAAAATAACCATGAGCAACTCTGTAATCGCGAAAGAAATATCTGCTGTTACATAGTTTTTTAGCGAGCAAGGTTGGAATACCTTGCGACAGTTATATTGTGATTATTTACGGGATATTTACCGTGGTGAGGTTGTGGAATGATCTACCGATGTATCGACGCAGTCACATGGTGCATGTATCTGCGCCGAAATATCGGGAGCTCGTGCCACAATCGTACCACGGTAAATATCCCGTAAATAATCACAATATAACTGTCGCAAGGTATTCCAACTTTGCTCGCTACACTTAGAATCCGTATGTCGCTACTCCAAAGCGGTCCAAATGCAGCCTCGCGTCGCGCCCAATTGCCTCACGTTCATTGTAAACGATTATCGAACTGTGTTAATGCAATACGCTTTTATTTTTACAATATGTAACACTTATTCCGGTACTAAGTGCACAGCGCATTTTAATATGACTGTATTAAAATACATTTAGTAAGATTTCGCAAAGGCGTTTCCTTTAATGTGGTTTATATTCACCTTATGGTTGATTTTACGCCTTTTGTGTGATCGTTGTGCAATTTGCCGCGATTGTGACTTTGGTATCACTTGCCATTACTTATTATAAAAAGTTGTGTTTATTGTATGGATGTAGGTCTTGAAATGAGTTCAAGCATTTAAAAACTGTCACAACAGATTAATTGCAAAAGTTTGTATTACAATTGCAGGTGTTGGGGGCATCGAGATACAATTCCTATAGAGTCACAATCTCTCAGTGAAAATAGTCAAAAAACGTCCGAGCGTCATTGTACATACATTGTTTTTAATTTTATATACTTCACAATGCCACATTTACTCCAATTTAGACGTTATGTCGCTTGCATAGTGTTCAACGTTAGTTGTCCGCTATGTCATCGTAGCACTGGCGTCGCGCGGCGTTGTATTCGGATCGTGGTTACCTTGTAACTAACCAAAAACTCTGCGCATTTCGTAGCGTGCGCCGAGTGTTGGTTCGTTTTTTTGGAACGATTGTGAATCTATAATTATGTATTGTTTCTCGATGGTTGGGGTTGTTTAAATGTAAATTTATCTTAGCTCCATAACGCCTGGATGTATTTGAATGAAATTTGGTGTGCGGCTAGAATGTTCCTTAGATCAGACAAAGAAGGGAGATATGCCTTTGTTCAATTATCGTTCGTGTTCAAAAGTATTAATTTTTTCATTGAAAAAAAATCACTATACCACTAATCCGTTTAACGCAAAACTGTAAGTACGGCTCACTTAGGTACTCATTTTTCACGCACACTAAGAAACTTGCAGCGACACCAATGATCTAACGAATAGTCCACATGCAAAAAGGGGGCAAGGTCGTGTGATGGGTGAATTTGACTAAAGGCATATAGTCTGATTTAGGCCAGATGCGTTTGCTCCCGCCACGCCACCTTATCATATCTTCCTTGTTGGACTGATCTGAGGATTGTACTCTGGTTTACATCATATATTTAAAATCGAGGAAATTAACCTCAGGGCGCAGAAATAAACCCACTATTATTTTCCATCGTTACTCTCATTCCTAATTGCCCTAACACGAAATTTTAGTTCGAAATTTCGCGTCTAAAATGTACAGAACACCTTATAAATTGTTTTTAATTAAAACGACCGAATCTAAACTTTTCACAGAGCATTATAGTTGCTTTGCCAGGACGCTACCGTAACGCGTAGGTTATTAAAATAATAATAGTATTTGGGGCATTTTTGCACACACGGCCATCTGACCACATACACGACAAAAAAAAATAAAAAAAATAAGCAAAGCTTGTGATATGGCTGCCAGACACTGATATACGCATACATATATAGTTTTAAATACACATTTAAATATATATTAGTAAACAGATATAGAACAAACACAAATGTTCATAATATAAATGTTTGTCATAGGTGGAAATCGAACCCACGCCCCTAAGCTCAGATCGTAGGTTCACTAGCAACTGAACCAACGTGCTATCTGAAAATCAAGGTCATTTGAAGCCGGCCTTCTGCACCTATTCATTTTGTGGTCTAACCAACCGTTGCCCCAACAGATCGAAGACGACGCGTACCAAGAAGACCTGGGCTACACGCGCGGAACAATCGGCAAGTCCAGCACCGGCCGCGTCCGCCTGCCGCAGATCGACGAGAAGACCAAAGTCCGCATCAGCAAGACTCTGCAGAAGAACTTGCAGAAGCAGCAGCAGTACGGCGGCGCTACTAGTATAAGGAGGCAGGTGTCCGGGACGGCGTCCTCGGTGGCGTTCACTCCATTACAAGTGAGTTTTAGCACAATCAACTTCTGCGAGATGCAAAACTTGGCAAAATTCGTCTGTATGGAACCGCTTTCTAAGACAGCGGGTCGGCCGCTCTACACAAATGAAACGACCGGCACAGGTGATATGTATTTATTTATTTATTGAATAATAACAAGAACGGCTAACGCCACTTACACTTATTATCTAATTTACATTATAAAAAATTATAAAATTAGTAAATTATACAATGCTTATGTCAATTATTATAAATATTAAAATAAGTTAAAATAGTATTATTACAATTTACGGTCATACAAAACGTTGTTCACAAAAAGTTAAAATAGAATTCAAAATAGCAGGCAACTTATCATAAAAAATGTCACATTCAGGGTACTCTTTAAGGAATGCGTTGAGACCACGAATGATGCGGCACATCGGGCTAAAGTCACGCGACTTCGTACGGCTAAAGCTAGTGGAAAAGAGCTTATTTCTAAAACTGGGCCTGTGCCGGATATAATTATAAGCTAAAGCAGTCCTCGAATTCAATGCCTACTATCAGTCATAAGTTTTTGTAAACATGTTCTATCTTTCTTTTATAGGTCTAGGGTTGCTACTATCGGGTTTTATGAAAATACATTGCTACATAGTTACAAGTGGAGTTTATAAAAGCGCGCTACACCGGAACTTCAGGGAAGTTTGGACTAGTACAGAAAGACAGCTAACTATGCATAAGTGAGGCAGTATAGTGGAGCAGCAGAAAACAATTGTGCAAAAAGATTCATTTATCTCTTTCACTAAACTCTGTCCAAGAATTTGTTTGCTCTGACAGCTGTAATAACATTGTAGGATTCTGATCACTTTCGCTAGGTTTTTGAACGATAGGCCCGATAAACTTTAGTGAAATATTAAAAGAAAATGCTTTATTTCCAACTTCTTACAATGTTTTTTTTAGCTGCCAGACACGCTCGGTACATATTTATAAATAAATAAATATTCGGAACATTTTTGCACACACGATCATCTGACCCCAAACTAAGCAAAACTTGTGATATGGCTGCCAGAGACTGATATACATACATAAATAGTTTTAAATACATATTTAAATAGATATTAACAACCAGATATAAAACAAACACAAATGTTTGTCCTAGATGGGAATCGAACCCACGTCCCCAAGCTAAGAAGGCAGGTTCACTACCAACTAGACCAACGGTGTGTGCGGGCGATTTACTTGCCTAATAATTAGGATATATCGGAAATTCTAAAATTCTGTTAACAGAATAATTCGATCTCTTTCGAACTTTCTTAATGTTTATCGAAGATAAAAAATCACTAAGCGAGATAGCCAGTCTTTAGCTGCCTCTTAAATCTGATTTCCAAACGAAAGATTGTGTCTTGGGTTTTACAATTTACCAGTTTTCCACCTCATGGCGCCATATCAATTAACAGCGGTACCTACTATCGACGCAAAGCGAAAGGCGTTCCTAAGTAAACATGCAAATATCCGAGAGCTATCAGCGATCAAGGAACGAAACCGCGTGCCGTTGACAGATGGCAAAGAATGCCGCGCCTTTCCTGTTTTGCATAAACAAACGTGCGAATCGCATTGTCCCAAATGACCATGTAAGGCAGGCATATCAACAATCTTCATTCATGTTTGCGCTGTGATGACTGATGAGGCAGTATACAGCATTCAGAATACATTCATCTTTGTTGCCATTTGCGCAATGCGTGTAAAGTATTCGTGAGATATTTTTTGTGCAACGATGTCGAATTTCACACGGTTTTGGATGGACAGAACAAACTAAAACTGTTACTGTCTGTGTCTACCAAAACCTTCTAAATAGATAACACAGTTAAGGGCCCGCTTATCGCTACACTTACTTTGCTTGCACTGGCAAAATACGAAGTTATCAAAAAAGAACATTAAACACAGACATGAAAATTGGTTTAAATTTGCATAGCATAATCAGTATTTTAACAGTCCATTGCTGGAGTTTAGCCTACCGGAAAGAGCGATTGGGCCATATCCACCACGCTGGCCCAGTCGCGGGTTTGGTGGATTCACATACACCATTGAATTTCTTCTCCGTACGTATTGCAGGTTTCCTCACGATGTTTTCCTTCACCGAAAAGCCAGTGGTATAAAAATCCGTGCATAAACTCCAAAGAGCTCATTGGTACGGGCCCGGGGTTTGAACCCGCGACCTCACTCTTACAAGTCTAGCTGTAAAGTTATATGATTAACTGTATATAGTTAACTGTGTAACTGTGTGTAGTTATATGATTGTTAGTTATTATGATTGATCGGGAGCTCATTCCACAACCTTAGCACGGTAAATATCCCGTAAATAATCATATAATTTTAGTGAACAACCATGATTGTTTAAAACAGTGTTTTAAGTCTAGCTGTCTCCCAAATAGACTATCATGGTCTAAAATTGGTTATAGGTTATTCTAGTCTTTTTCTTTTTCTAAATGTGTGGAAGATATAACACTTATCAGCCAATGGGCTTTTAAATAAATGGAAGAGTACAGTATCTACACTATCTCTTTTTTATGAAAATCGTAGCTACGAGTAGGGCCAGAGTTTCGGAGAGCTTATTTTTGCCATTATCTTTCCACTGCATAGCAGAGTTCTCCCTTCTCTCCTTCCGTTCTTCACGGGGTGCGTCCCCCCATCTCAATCCCCTTAACCGACTTCGGTCCCAAGTGGGCCGTAGTCGGGATAATATGGCAAAGTAAGGTTATATAAAGAGCTCTGACACCGAATGTCATTGTGGTGTAAACCCTTAGACAATGTCACGCTTGGTAGACTGTGCAGCGTGTCCTACAACCGGCACACTAGACGACCTGTATGAAGCCACGGAGAGTGCTATTAGGGTGGCAAAATTTTAGTCTAAAAACTTAATTTGAAAATAAAATAATAATTTACGAATCATCGACTCGAACGAAGAATCTCATTTTGGGCCTGCCCATGCAGTGGCCTAGATCCCTTGGTGTCCACATTTTTGCTTCTGATACTATCATTATTCTTATCCTATCTTATCATTATCAACCTTTCATTTTCCCACTGCTGGGACACATGACTTCTCTCGGCTTCTGATGTGTAAATTAATAAACCCGTTGATGACTTTAACTACCGCCGTCGTTATAGATAATAATTATCTAATTTCGACACTTCACACTTCTGCTGGAAACTTTAGAACGATTACCATCAAATCTGACAAGATCTTGCTCAGGAAAAAAACATTCAAGCACCCTATAATTATCTCTACTTCTACAGATAGAGGCTGTCATACAAAACAGATAACATGAAATTACGTAAACGATCTTGATAACTGCGATCAAAGAACATCATCTAAGTAGACCCCGCGAGTACTTCAAATAGTATAAAAATCTAGCGTGCTATTTTTGATCCTCTCTATGATGTCACATGAGCAATTCAATGGTAATTTAACTCCATTCGCACAACCAGCTGCTTCTAAAGATTTTACTGTTACTATTGCCGAATTTGTCATTTTTAAGTTGACGTCTGTCGTTCAATTTAAATTAAATTTTAAAATTCTTTAACTTATAACTTATTAACTAGTTCGTCCCAAAATATGACTTCGTGACTCATAAATCTTCGGAACCCGATGATAGATTTTGCCCATATTAAAGCTTAAAATTGTATTAAAATTAACTACTTGCTGACAAATGAAGATCGGATCAACGATAAGCAAGTTATCGTCGAATAAACCATGCATAGAAACGCCGACTTGTCCCATAATCCTCCACCCATTAGAATCTGAGACCTATTTTCGCTCGGTCAAAAAACATAATACAATTTCTAGTGCGAGCTAAATCCTAGAAACGAGACAGTAATAATGACGTCTGTCGTGCTACTGCCAACACTACTGAAATCGAACTGAATGATGTGGCGTGATAGTTAGAGAATTGATCCAACTCAAGACAGGCAACAGACATGCAAAGTAGATAAGCCCCTGGTGTCTAAAGTAAAGGTCTGAGACTGCGTTACAAACGGTGCCGATGTACCCAGCTGACAAGGCACATTGTCATATACGCGGCATTGTCTCACGCGTTCCCGCGACCACATATTTATAAAAAAAAAATGAGACATCTTCTCATAATACGTAATGATATAAGACTCTGATACAAAGTTACCTTTCCGGCGATGTTATTGTTGAATATGCAGCTTTTTTATTTATTAAATAACTAGCTGATACCCGCTACTTCGTACGCGTAGAGCTCGGCCTTCGGCCTCGCTAGTATGACCCGCTCCAGGAACAAAATTTCATCCAAATCGGTCCAGCCGTTTACTCACCGTTTAAACCTTCCCTAGACCTCCACGAACATTTCAAGACTAAGATAAGATAAATCCGTTCAGCCGTTCTCGAGTTTTAATGAGACTAACGAACAGCAATTCATTTTTATATATATAGATTTAATAGTAAAAAACATTTTTTATTAAGCTTCAAAGATAACATAATCCGCCATATTGGAGCGGCGGCTCCATTCATTTTATTTACATTATTTCACAAGTACAAATGTATATTAAACGAACCAAACAAAAAAACCTTAATTTATACAGTTAAACTAAAATTCAAAATGAAGGAGCTGTCAGTGTACCAAGAACGCTGGCTGCATTCCCGCGTTGAATTTCCAAAGAAATTCTCTGCGCGAGGAATGAGCCAGCTCTCTTATTATTTTTCTCTCTATTTTCTTCTTATGACCGAAAATCCAAATATCTAAAATTTTATGATACATTTTGTAATACGGCTCTCAATCCAGGGTATAAAACCATTCATCCATTACAAATTTCCAACTATTTTCGCCGAAGCTACGTCCCAGTGTGGCATCATCCTTAGTCACGTCATTCATTTTTCAAATCTTATCTTTTCCTAATTACTATTGGACAATGGATCCTCGTCTTCATCAAGTCTTCGTGCGTGTTCTGACCTGAAAACTAGACAATGGCGCATTAAACGGGCGTTTTAGAAGAATCATCGGCCTCGCAGGATTGGTTCCTACGTCAACTAATCCTAGCTACAGCTAATTAACACTACAGTAGAGTTTCACTAATCCGGCACTGCAATAGTCCGGCACGTCCAGTAATCCGGCACCCTTTGCCCGAGTCGAGTCGAGAGTTCTTCTGCCTCTACCCTAAATGGGTAGGGAAATCGGCGGCGAGGCAAAAGCCCCATTGCCGAGGCTGGGCGCTGGGGGGACACTCAAATTTCCCCAGAGTAAATTTAGGGACGAAACTCTATCCGGGCGTTGAATGCCGGGCTGGTTTCAAGCTAGACCTTGGCCAGGACCCTGGTCCAGAGAGGGCTCCGGGCGCCTCCCTACTCCCGCTCTGTTGTTGCGCTCCGGCATTAGTAGGTATACCTAACCTCAAAACTTATCACAATAGCACGTATTTACCGCTCTGCGCATATTCGTCTAGCTTCCGCTACTGTTTTTATTTAAAAAAGTGTAGCTAAAAATTTCAAGTAAACGGCATCATAAGACTAGCTTTTAAAGATAAAATGGATATTTAAAAGAAGTTAGATAGTGGAGAAACATGTATATTGCAAATAGGCCAAAGAGTATGGAGTTGGACGTGCTTATTATTCACGATACTTAGTAAAATAAAATTATAGTTGAACACGTGAAACCTGAGCAATCTGAGCATTCCAATAATCCGGCACCCCCTAGTTTTTCACAGTGTCGGATTAGTGAGACTACTGTATTTACATAATTATGGAAAACAACTATTTAAAATAAAATCATCATATTATTTTTACCTCATACATTCGAAAAACCAACTCTGTCTTGTATATTCTCACACTAAACATATTTATTACACTTTGTGTTAACCTCTACCTACGTTTACCTAGAATGTAGTCCTTGATTTAAAATGGGAAAACAACATTTACTCGTTCCGATTATCCGTTACAATCGACGGTCAAAGATTATCTGCTATTTTGTTATCGTGATTAATTAGGTGCTGTGGAATTACTGCTATCGATTATTTGCGATCTTTCGCTTTTGAACTTGGCGCGTACGATCTTTATGTACCAGTCAATAGCTAAAAAGGTACGAATATGTTCGTAATAGCAAATCATCGTCATCATAATCAGCCTACCACGTTCCCACTGCTGCGACACCGGCCTTCTCTCAGAGGGAGAGGATGGGCCCTATGCGGTCTACGATGGAGCACGCTTGCCTAGAAGAAACCGATTCACTCTCGACTTGAAGACACCCAGATTGTAACTGACGGGGAAATATTATAATACTTCAGATTGGTCCCATATAAATGTCATAAATGTATATAAATGTTCAAACACGCTTAACATCGGCGAGATGGCGGCCAAGCGCGAGCCTATCTACTATGAAAAGTAAAAATAAAATATACTATCAAATAAAAAGAATTTTCCAAATCGGTTTGTAAATAACGGACATATCCGTTTAGTAGTTTGGTTTTTAAATCAAAATAACTGAAAAATTCGTTTACTTGGATGACATCATATGGTCATTTTGAAGTCGGTTTTTAAATTGATATTTATCAAATATTAACCATTTAGTAATCTTCACACAAGTATTTGAACTACGAATGTTACCACAATTAAATGAAAAAAAACACTGTTTTTCAACATCCAACCATCCACAACGCTATCACGGTAAATATCCAGTTAATAACACATAACACAACACACAACACAACACATAACACAAATAACACAAACGTACCGTTTAACGTGTGTGTTAATAACACATTTCATCATCATCATCATCATAATCATTTCAGCCATAGGACGTCCACTGCTGGACATAGGCCTGCCCCATCGATCTCCAAGAGAGCCGGTTGGAGGCGGCCTGTATCCAGCGTTTCCCTGCGGTCTCTTTTAGGCCGTCTGTCCATCTTGTGGGTGGACGTTCTACGCTGCGCTTACCGGTCCATGGTCTCCATTCCAGAACCTTTCGGCCCCATCGTTCTGCGTGATATGTGCCCTGCGCACTGCCACTTCAACTTGCTATAACACAATTATATGGTTTTCACTACGGGACTTTACCCATTCGCGTGTCTCTATATGCTCTTGAACAGTTATTTTCTCCTTGTAGACATGTTTTGCCCAGTGATCGGCAACAAGTTTCCGCTTCGACTTTCGCGTGTCCCTTAACCTGACCATCAGTACAGTGTCAATTAAAGCTAATAAGCTACTGCCACGACAAAACTTCCCCACAACACGTATCGCGTTTCTGTAGAAAGTAGAAACCTTACACTAGCGCATCTGTCCCCTGCATGTGTTATCTTTATGACAAATTATAAAGTATAGTACACATGTATGGCTTACCTGCTGGACTGGTGGTCACTTTATACGGAAGCTATTGATTTTAAACAGTATATGTATATGTATCTCTTCTCTATCTCTATCTCTACATAGTATAAATTAAAGTCGCTTTCCGCTTCTGTCTGTCTGTATGACCGCGAACTCCTCCTAAACCACGCAACGGATTGTGATGCGGTTTTCACCGTCAGCTAGATAAATTTTCACGGAAAGTTTATATATATAACTAGCGACCCGCCTCGGCTTCGCACGTAAATTACACCCGTGCGAAGCCGGGCGGGCGGGTCACTAGTATAGTATAATGTAAATGTAATGTGATTGAGGGTGCAATTCGACTTCTATCTTAAAAACTGGCAAACAATAGCATTATACAGAGATAGATAGAAAGAGGGTACGAAATTTGCCACGCAGTGGGACAAAATAGGTAATGATAATGTAAAACTTCTAGTCAGTAGAAGCAATAGGTCATCCTCTAACCGATTTCATCTTCTTTGTATGACTTGATCTTTTTCTTCTTAATATAGTCTCTAGAAGATACGAAGAAGTATCTAGTTTATTTATGCTCTTCTTGGTTTACTTCGTCCTCTCTGTCATTCAAAATTTCTTTGAGATCATGAATTTGTCAGTTACTGCAAAGTTCAAATTAAAATTCAAAATATTTATTTGTCAGAACATGGCAGGTACACATACATATAAAGTAGCATACATGGTCGTAAGAATGGAGACGTATCTCATGTCCTTGCCTGTGACAGCGTACAAATGTCAGTTTTTTATATATATCTTTATTTGTTTTTGTTAAAGTAAAAAAAAACTAAATTATGTCTATGTTAGAATATTGTTAAAATCATGTTTTGGTTTAGTTGTATTTTATACCTTAATTAACAAAAGAAACATGTTAATTACTACCTATAGAACTCATTATTATTAAGGTTAAACTTCCTTTTTATATTTTATCCATTGTGTAGTTTATTATCTCTTGCACTAAGTTCCTTACTATCTTGTTTATTTTCCTTGACTGTAGTTCGATATAATATTTAGGAGTTTACGTCGTCGTTTATACCATAATACCTTCAAAGACATTCTAACCACTTCCTATGCGTTTACGTACGCAGTACCTACTACCTGCATAGATAATTTACGTAAAGTGTAGGCTCTAAACTAAAACAGGGCTACGCATATAGATTGTACTAAGCCGAAAGGAGGTTATTGCACTAATCATTATGAACAACTTTTGCTATGGGACCGACCCTGAAATCCCGAATAATCAGGTGTTCTATACATTTTGTCGAGTGTGAATGACCGTTTTCTATGGAACAACCTAAGATATTTGTACCTTTAGATAGGTTGTGCCTGCCACCATATTGTCTAGACGAATGCAAGGCTGGCTGCCCGACTTCGTTCAGCCGTCTCTCAGGCACGCACTCCGAGTGTCCACAACAAATTGTATTTTTGTCTCTTTCTATCAACAGATATAGCGTAAAAAGTGTTTCATATTATTTCCCTTACTTCACAAAATGCACATTATACATGCGTAGGTACGTAGATATATGCTGCATTTAGTCAGTTTTTAAAGCCGTGTTGTTCGGCTATAACGTCTCTATTATTACACCTCACTGGGAACAACAGTTTTTTTTGTGATTTTAGGGTTAGTCCCAAAGTAAAAGTTATTCATAATGAAAAGTACAATGACCTCCTTTCGGCTTAGAACAGTATATATGCGTAGCCCTGTGTAATGATAGTAAACCTCTACAAGTTTGCATATAGACGAGCCGAGAAAATTACCGATTGGTGTTTCAGCCGATAGGCCCGGGATAGTACTTTCACCGCTTACGTTTCGCTGGTTGGTATTCGTGCTATGGGAATGGCGACGCCCTTTACGATACTCGTCTAATAGTTGTTAAGACCTTGTTTGACGAGATACAAATCGGCTTGGGAACGTTATTAACCAGAAAGCTAACCAAATAGCAGGAAATTGGGCGTCTAAAATGTGTAATTAAAACGTTATAGTCGAACATCATTGTGAGAAATGCGCTGTTAAGAGTATTTAAGACGTTTGGAAAGTTGAACTTTTTACTGCTTGTAGTTTATGGACTAATAGGTACCTATACATTTTCTTCGTTTACATTGCACGATTCAGAAAACGTCAGTCATTATTGAAATAAACTTTTATTGCGGATCGCGTCACGCAGTATTGGAAATATATACAGAAAGAACCTCAAATTTGAACTGATTTTATTGAATAGGTAGGCTATATATACTTCAAGGATGGTCGCCCATTTAAATTTGAAGAAAGTATTCTACCTCTGAAGGTGGAAAATTGACGTGTAAATTTCCCGAGAAAACGTTTTTTTTTTTTTTTTTTTTTATTATTACGTTGCCTTTGGTCGCCGGTTGTCTGCCTTGCCCTGCCTGGTTGTACGGTTTGTACTTAAACCATAAAAAAATACCTTGTTCAGTTGCGGTTCTCAAACGTTTAATTAAAAATCTTAATCTAGTTTATTGGCATTTTAATAGCGATACTTGCGTTCTATAACAGCTCTAGCCTAGATAACCGGCACGCCCAGCCCTTTCAGGTCTGCAGTAAACATGGAGCTATTGCCCTCGCAGAGCGGCAGGTGACCAGCGCTAACCTGCCACATCAATCTTTACAGAGACGTAATTAAGGCTGGTAGGAGAGAGGGGTGATTAAAAGCTTCGTTTAGTTTAGTTCGTGATAATATGTACCTTTATGTTGGTGCTGCTTATGCAATAAGTGTGCATGATCATAACGGGAAAATGTGAACTTCTAAATATTCCTAAGATGCCCATAAAATAGAGTAAGTCACTGAATTTTCTACAAGTTAAAAAAACGGCACACCTGTAGATTTCAAAATTAGGTGATCACCTTAAATTTAAATCACAAAATTTGTGCCTACATGCTAATTAAGAGGGCATACCACGGCCAAAAAATTTGATGATTAGGTATTTAGCAAATCTATTGCTGTCCCCTGACCTCAAGCCTCTCCCCTTAGAGTGCAATAGGGACAACTGCAGATGGATCGATTATACCTACGAAAAGTAGACAAAATCATCGTCTCGTATTTTTCTGTTTCCTCGTTCAAAATTAGGCCGATTTCATATATTTTTTTATTAATAGTTGTGAAAAGGATTGAAGTATGCTTCTGTAATTTATTTTTGTTTTATAAACTAGTAGTAACTGAACATGGCGGTAAAAAAAATTTTTTTTTGGGATATTTAAAGGCTCATATTTCTTATAGTAGTTAACTTATAAGAAAAAATAAATGATATGAGCATGACAATAGAGGAGATAAATTTTATTTAAAAACATTACAGTTCTAGGACTATTATCCAGGGAGGAAACACGAGAATACGTTTGTATGGACAAAACGGGTAGCGTTTTGTCCATACAAACGTCCCCACTTAAGTAGTAGGATAACAACTCTACAACACCCCCTTTTCCCCCTGTCTCCTTTTCTTAATACACCCATTGCTCTACCGTTAACTGGCGGATAGCAATCAGCGAGATTATACCCCCGCATCGGCGTATACTCAACATTGAACGTGCAAAGTTATCGCGCTGCATTCCTTTGATCTCCCACAAAGGACGGCAATCTGCATTAATGGACACTCTGGAGCTGACGTTTTCATAGACTTGCACCTTGACGGGAGAAATCTCGAACTAAAAACGAAGTCGCAAATATATCGTAATTTCACATAAAAGCGCGTAAAATACCTATTCACTGCTTGATTTATCTGTTTATCTGATCGGCACCTCACAAAACATGTGAGAAGAATACAATGTCACTGGCTTCTGAATGGATGGGAAAAATAAAACCGGCCATGTGCGAGTCGGGCTCGCACACTGAGGGTTCCGTACCACCACATAGCTTGTTAGGTACTAAAGTACAAAAAAATTGTGCAAAAAGACAAAATCCCATCAACGCCCAGGCTACCCATCCAAGTACCGAGTACCGACCGCGCCCGACGTTGCTTCACTTCAGTGATCGTACGAGAATCGGTGGTGAACAGAAATTTTACACCGACACGCACTTGGCCATTATTTATTATTTTTTGTTATACTTTAGAATGCGCACTATAGTCATGCCAAGTTTGACGCTTGTACTTATTGCCATTTTTACATTAGAGCTAATACAAAAATGCGTTTATACTTTCGTTTTTACTTTTGACTTTTTTTATTATTTCTTAGGTAATCCGCCGTAACATTACATATTCTGTGAAAATTTCAATTGGCTATCTATGACAGTTCGAAAGATACAGCCGTTCAAAGGTAGGACGGACAGACGGACAGACAGATAGACAGACATCGTAGGCTTAGTAATAAATAATTATTCGGGACATTTTTGCACAAACGGTCATCTGACCCCAAACTAAGCAAAGCTTGTAATATGGCTGCCAGAGACTGATATACATACATATATATTTTTAAATGCATACTTAAATAGATATTAACACTCAGATATAGAACAAACACAAATGTTCATCACATGTTTGTCCTAGGTGGGAATCAAACCCACCCCCCAAGTGCAGAAGGCAGGGTGCACTACCAACTCGACCAAAGGGGCTTTTTTAGGGTCCCGTTTTTACCCTTTGGGTACGGAACCCCAACAATGCATCAATGAATGATGTCAAGTTACCTAACACAATTCCATGATGCTAATCAAGAGACAATAGAAACGAGTGCAAGAAACAGCCACACCTGGCCTGGCACCTCGAGACGCGAGAAAATGAATGTAATGACATCTAATGAAGCTACAATAAAACAAAAAGCGCCTAACGTGATAAGCAAGAATTAAACGAAGTCATTAGTTACCATTACCTTACTTATCTGCTTCGACCAAAATAAAATGAACGGACCGGCCTTAACTAATATAGACATAATAAGCAGCTAGATTCTTATTAATAATACAAACCATTGTAACGACTTAAAGGTCTCCAATATCGGAAAACTTCTAAACCTCCCCCCCCCCCTTACTCCTATCCTTACTTAAGGTAGCATTGGTGTATTTTTTGCTTTCGAGCATAGACAAGTAGTGTTGCCATATTTGTTTAAATCAAAATCTGCAAAGATTTGCAGTAAATGTAAATAAATATTATATTGCCAGATCCCCGTGTCATCAAAAATAAGTAAAGCAAAAATCCCCCCCCCCCGGATGGACCGGAATGGACCGGCCATAACCATTGAACTTGCTCAGTAAAAATAAGGCAAAACCGTTTGACGTATACTTCAACACCTAATTACAGCCATGTACAGTACATAAGTTACAAAAAATTGTTAGCGGTTTTTTGATGTGTATTTACACTTCGGGAAAGCACACAAAGGCATAATTTTGTCAGATTTTTCGTTATCATATAACAATAGACGCGTGTTACACTTCTTACGGCTAGAGACTGACTGAAACGAAGTGAGAGCCGGCGCTCATTTTGTAATATTCAAAAATGCGCTTTTTCTGGGCCTGTCCATATATCTTATTTTGGTCGAAGCTTACTCGTATCTGACGTTGCGTAGGTACAGCTGACCACGTTGTATCAACACAACTCTCACCCTTATTGCCTCACTATAAGATTGGCTGATTTAACACGTGGGTGTTGCCACCGTGAACAGTGTAGCAGAGAGCTACGACCTTGCAATACCGATCTAAATAGTAATCACGCCTTCGATCAAGAATGTACTTGATCGAAGTATCACGCAGAATGACAAGCCCAATGCGATCTCAGTTTATTATAATTATGTTGTTCTAACGATGACACTCATGACTTTGCATTATTTGTTTTTTTGTTTTAACTATGTATAAGAAGTATTTTCCCACACTCTGACATCAACTTGCTATTATCATCAGCGGCAGTCATCGAGATACAATTCTTATAGAATCACAATCTCTCTGTGAAAACAGTCAAAAACGTCCGAGCGTAATTGTACATACATTGTATCAATTATATAATTCACAATGCCACATTTACTCCAATTTAGACGTTATGTCGCTTGCATAGGTAGTGTTTAACGTTAGTTGTTCGATAAGTCATCGTAGCTCTGACACCGCGCGGCGTTGTAGTCGGATCGCGGTTACCTTATAACTAACCAAAAAGTCTGCGCAATTCGTAACGTGTGCCGTGTTTTGGTTGGGACATTTATATGGCACGATTGTGACTCTATATGTGTTTTATCTCGATGGCGGCAGTTCAGGCCCCACAATACAGGACATAATACTTCGCCCTGTTTCGCCAATCATCCCAGATTTGCGACTCATCTTGCCCAAGGTCGTTTTGACAAGCTAGACCACACTCATCCTACTGGACGTTAGTGACGTTGTGGTTTAAGATGGTAAACACGCGTAGTACTGGAATGGGAACTGGCTCTAAAGTGATGTTGCTTGAACACACCGTTAGATGCTTGTAGACATATTTTCAACTTGAGGGTGGTGGCTAGCCGGGCATTAGAAAGTGCTACCATAAATATGGTTTCCTCGCGATGTTTTCGCTTCACCGGCAGCTGAAGCTAGCTCATTTTTGGGATTGGAACCCACACCCTTCGGATTAGAATTCGAACCACTGAGCGCTCAGTTCATCATCATTATCAGCCCATCGTGTTCCCACTGCTGGGACATAGGCCTTCTCCCAAAGAGAGAAGATGAGGATGATAATCCATCATGCTGGCCCAGTGCATTTTGGTATATGTCGATGTTTTCCTTCACGATTTTAAACGATGGCATCGAAATTGCACATAATTTATTTAAGTAGGTACTAAATAAGTTATTGGTGCAAGGCCGCGAATCGAACCGAGTGCCGTCAGATTGTAAAGCGCACACGCTACCGCTCAGCTAGCAAGTGCGATTTACAAGGAGCGCTCAGATGATAATCGGTAATGTGTTTCCACAAATATTTTTAACTTGAAAAATATATAATTCGACTGCCGTTTTGTATCTTTTACGGCGATATCTTCGCCGTCTGTGATCCGATTTTATTGGATCATCTCGAGGGTCCCATTTAAATTTAAAGAAAATTTTCCATCCTGAGAATGGAAAATTAGCGGATGTTCGTTTATTGAACTTTCCGTGAAGTCAATTGTTATTTTTAAGCCCCGACCCAAAAAGACAGGTGTTATAAGTTTAACGTGTATGTGTGTCTGTGGCATCGTAAAGGGCCCCTCAACGGCTGAACCGATTTTGATTTAGTTTTTTTGTCTGAAAGGTGATTTGATCGAGAGTGTTCTTAGCTATGATAAAGAAAAACTGTTCAGCCGTTTGAAGATTATCAGCTCTTTTATCGAGCTAAAAAAATAATTGTCTTTTAAAAATGCACTCAGTACAGCTGCCTTATTATAGAAGTTTGATTGTGATCGAGATTACATGCCGTCCCGTTCGAATCTACTTACTCGCACCACGTGCGTAAGTGAGATGGCACGCGATCACGATCACAATCCGAATCACGGTAAGACATCTATAATAAGGCATCTGCTCTTCCGGGGCTATGTCTACCTCGCATGGCTGCAAGACTAATTCTTTTATTCTTTCTAGGGTTTGGAGATCGTCAACCCTCAAGCCGCAGAGACGCGAGTCAACGAAGCGAATGCCAAATACTTCTCAAACACCTCAGGATTCTTGTCTGTGGGAAAAAACACCACCTGATGTTCAGCTGCTAGTTCACGTGATGTGATGTTCAATTGACTTGACCTTTTTGTGCTAAAACTTTAATAAATTGACATCAGTGCTAATATTTAGAAATAAAACCCATACAATACAATTAAATAGTGTCATCAAGAACTCAATCAAACGTTAACAGTGTCACGTAAAATGGGAAGAAAGTAATCATTAAGACAAGAAAACGAGGTCGCCAAACTGCGCTTCAGTTTTTGCAAACTTGGATTCAGAATAAACAGGTAACAATTATAGTTTTGTTTCATTGTATCAGATTGTATGTTGGTCGAGAGACTGAGATGTACGTGGGCATCGATACGAGACGATTTCACCTAGGACGTTTACGCACTACAAATACAACCAAGAATATACGACTAGCATGATAAATTTCTGTCTGAAATTAAACGCTAGCGGAATTATTGTATCACAGATCTGCAAAGATGTTAGTTTAACGTGATTGCTCTTAATTTATTTTTTTACGAAAAACAATGTTTATAATCCGGCCAAGTGCGAGTCGGGCTCGCGCACTGAGGATTACCATTATTAGGATTAAATTACTAGTTATAACTTGGTATTGAACAGAAACTTGTCACCGGCTCGCACTTGGTCATTATTTGTTGTTATACTTTAGAGTGTGTACTATAATCATGCCAAGTTTGCCGCTTTTACGTATTACCGTTTTTACATTAGAGCTAATACAAAAATGCGTAAAAAAATACGTTTGTTGTATGGGGGACCCACCCCCTTTAGTTTTGACTTTATTATTATTTCTTAGTTAATCCGCCGTAACATTACATATTCTGTGAAAATTTCAAAGGGCCATCTGTTACGGTTCGTAAGATATAGACAGACATTAGCATCATTGACTAATTTCTGCAGAGTAAAACAGGATATATTTGATATTAAACTCCTTATTGTACTCAATGTGAGTTGAAGCGGAAGTGCAAAAAACAGTTTCGAACTTTATTAAAATAGATAATAGATGACATCTTCCTTCTGATAGTACAAGAAAATGTTACAATTTTGAATACCGATGCTATCAATGCGTGGCTGGCATCTGTTGCATAGAAATATAGCCTAGCCTAGATTTCCCAGGCCGTTGTTTGCTAACCGCTGTCAAACAGTTAACGTGGATATGAAAGGGACCTCGCACGAGTTGTTTCAGCTGCTCCCAGTAAATTGTTATTTGAATATATGAATATTTAACCGGCGTGTTCTCATTTGAAGTATATCCTGCCGGTCACACTGTAAATAGCCTGTTTTCGTTGCCACTTCAGATATGTGATCGGAATTTTCATTTATTTGCATCTAAGAAGTATTTACGACTTACGTATGATGCTTTTCTTGCTTAATCTATGCTATCTATACTGTTTGATTGTTTGTTTGCATTGAATAGGCTCCGAAACTACTGAACCGATTTGAAAAATTCTTTCACTGTTTGGAAGCTACACTATCCCCGGGTGACATAGGCCATATTATATATTTTTTTAAATACTATTCCTTGCTAAAACTTTAATAATGTAACCCAAAGAGTAAAAAAAATAAGACTGGGGTGCGTTGCTAGTTCAGCAATAAAATGGAAAGAATTAATGCAAAAATCTCACGATATGAACAATCTGAATAGATTTCTATAGATATTGCTCCACTGAACCTTGGTTGCCTGGAAGAAATTGCTCTAGGCGATAAGGCCGCACATTATACTGCCGTATATTTTTATTTTTTATTTTAGTGTAGTTTAATTTGTATTTTCGGTGTTTAATAAAGATGTATTGTATTGTATGAACATTTTGTCAGGTGCTAAAAGTGCATACCTTTAAAAGCAGTTCTAAAACGATTAACCTATCAAAATGCTACGACCTCATAATAGAGAGGTGTTTGGTATGCAGCGTAGGTCAGTCAAGGCTGAACTCTGTTTTACTTAAAGCGTTCGCTTACCCAACCTGTCGTCGGTTTAAATAGAAATAGAACAATGTTCTCACAACATTTGAAGTAAACTAACCGCACCTTAACGTATGTACTTGCACTGTAATGTTTTTAACCTCAAGCTCGCTATATTATTATGACCTTTTTTTATTTAATAATAGGCTGGCGTTGGACCGCCAACTCGCCTGATGTAAAGCGATGATGCGGTCTACGTTAGAGCACGCTTGCTTATATAGAAGAAACCGATTCACTCGTGATTTGAACACACCCAGATTGTCACTATCAGGGAACACCTATTCAGGCAGCGCATTCCAAAGAATAGCAGTTATCACAATAAAAGTGGAATCAAAGCGCTTTGTACGAGTTTTCGGAATATTAAGCATAAAGCAGCAGGCTGTCGTTCAGTGTGGAGGTTAAAGGGGGTGGCCTATGTTCAGCAGTAGACGTCTTCTGGCTGATGATGATAATGATGAACCATAAAGCGGTGTCGATTTAGGGGTGACCTGACCCATGCTTTGAAGTTTTTTTTGTTTTTTTTTTGGATTGTTCAAGTAATAAGCCTTTGTAGATGTATCTATAAAATTACGACATTTAGAACCCAAATTTTAGTTAAATAATTCCCAAAAAGTTCTTTTACGGTCGGGATTAACGTTCGCTCTTGTTATGCTCGATGCTTCCACCCCTGTAATATCAGATGTCAAATTCATTATGTGTCAGAATATGGCGTAACATGATCGTAATCTCTTAAAAAATAAAACAAAGGACACAATCATTGTTTGTTTGAGTAGAATGTTATGCTACTGGATATTATGTAAGTATCAATAATCTACCAATCCGCACTGGGCAAGCGTGGTGGATATGGCCCAATCACCCTTTCGGGGGTAGGCTAAAAGTCCAGCAGTGGACTGTTAAAAGAACAGAAAAGAAAAAAATAATTGTTTAAATTAGAACGGCTGTCAAGGCATTTTTGTAAGATTTTATTTTGTAGCCAGTTGCACCCATATAAACGAAACGTCAGTTATTTGAAATCTGTTAGCAGCTGTGATGCGGACAAAGAACTTTGAGACGTAACCCAAAAATGTAAGGTCCAAGTTGTTTGGATGCGGAGTTCGATGCGTTGACATATATGAGAATGATCAAGCAAGATTCTGTCTGAATAATACCTGGCGACAGATTTTCCTTCTCATTTCCGTTCTATTTACTTCTCTTTTCTGTGGTTAAAAGGCTGATTATGATGATGATGATGATGATGATCAGTAATATACTAGTCAACCGGACTTTATGACGTTTTCTCATCGAAATAATAATAACTATAGAGCATCGAAATATAATAACTATATTTCGATGCTATAGAGTCAAAAATGTGTAAAAAAATGTTCGAACCAAAACTCGGCGCATCATCATCATCATAATCAGCCTTTTAACAGTCCACTGCTGGACTTTTAGCCTACCCCCGAAAGGTTGATTGGACCATATCTACCGCACTGTAGTGCGGATTGGTGGTTGACTGTTTTTAGGGTTCCGTACTCAAAGGGTAAAAACGGGACCCTACTACTAAGCCTACGATGTCTGTCCGTCCGTCCATCCATGATTATAATACACACTCTAAAGTATAATAACAAATAATAAATAATGGCAAATGAAATAAAAATGTAAATTTTAATATGTAAATATCTGTCCACCACCGATCGTACAATCACCGAAGTGAAGCAACGTCGGGCGCGGTCGGTGCTTGGATGGATGACCGCTTGGGCATTAATGGGATCTTGTATTTTAGCAGCTAACAAGCTATGTAGTTGTACGGAACCCTCAGTGTGCGAGCCCGACTCGCACTTGTCCGGTTTTATTACTTATAGAGATTGTAACTCTATAGGTACCTCGATCGATATCTCGATGCGTTTACGTACTATAAGTTTTACTACTAGAGATCTTTACAGCCGTCCATCAGAGCTGTCTAGCTGCTGTATATTAATTTCCCAATAATACTAAATGTATAATGATGTCTAATCGAAGTCTTAACCACAAACAGAGGTATATAGACTCGCACATAACTTAGGTATGTCGCTGAACATACATAAGCAAATAGGTAAGTATTGCACCAATACGAGCAAATATTTCTGCAAGTATTTGTCAATAACGGATGGCAGTTATTAGGATACCGTGTTCAAGTAATTAACTCATTTAGTTGACGCCTTTTCGTCTTATGATGTGCTTCAAAATAAATTGCAATAGAAATGACAGCATGGTCCATAAGGTAAAGTCAAAATTAAAAATGTAGGTTTCACCAAAGGGTCTACGAAAATACGTATGCTTTACTATTTCTTTTGTAGCTTTCGACTTAGATGTTTTCAATTATTTGCCAAAAAAGCTTGGAAAAAATTTAAAACGAATAACCACAAAAAATCACAGAAAATACCTACATGGGATATTTTGGCATAGATTGATAGATAGAAACTCTTTGTGTTCACTAGAAATAAAAATTACAAACACATAGAAAACACTTACGAGCTAGTGCCACAAGTGGCGGCCTTATCGTTAAAAGCGATCTCTTCCAGGCAACCATTGGATGGAAAGAATTTACGTAACTGGATCGACGGGGGATGCTAAAACACTTTTAATGATACCATTAAATAAATACTACCAAATTATATCTTCTCTATCTCTACATAGTATAAATTAAAGTCGCTTTCCGCGTCTGTCTGTCTTTCTGTATGGCCGCTAACTCTTCCTAAACCACGCAACGGATTTTGATGCGGTTTTCACCATCAGTTAGATACATTTTCACGGAAGGTTTATATATTAAACTAGCGACCCGCCCCGGCTTCGCATGTAAATTACACCCGTGCAAAGCCGCACGCGGGTCGCTAGTATAGTATAACACCAAACCAAAACCATACCAAAAGCTTAGATTTAGATTCGTTCTAAGGAATCAAAACTTGTCACGTTTTGGACCATCCTGTATACTTATTCTCAAAAAGAATTATCAATAGTCATAATATCGCTTGCATAACAGTTTTTATTTCTTTTTAAGGTATCAGATTACTCGCATGTTAGTTTTGGGTGACTTCTTACAGGGTCGCCAAAAAATAATTTCAAATATTTTCAGTGGTATTATTGTAACATCGTTTTGCTACTATAATACCATTGTTTTTTACGATACCACAAGTTGTATAGTGTCCCACATTTGCGATTTCCTTATACGTATGTATTACAAAAGTTGCGCAAACGCAGATGCACTGGCCCGATGTTACTAAACAGATTGGCCCACTCGCGTGTATTTTCAACTCGTGATTTTTTAAATATCTGTGTAATATAGCGTAGCGATGACCTTAAAATTTACGGAAAAGAAATGTTCATTAAATATATAGAATAGTTCAGAGACTGCCTACGATATTACATCATAATAAGCTATCGGACAGTTGATTAACTTGTTAAAAATAACATATTATAGCTTGTGATAAATTATATTAAACTAGCAACGCACCCCGGCTTCTCACGGGTGTAAGTCTTATTTTTTTTACACTTTGGGTTACATTATTGGAGTTATTGTAAGGATCCCTATTTTTTTTTAAATATAATATAGCCTATGTCACCCAGGGATAGTGTAGCTTCCCAACAGTGAAACATTTTTTTAAATCGTTTCAGTAGTTTCGGAGCCTAATCAATGCAAACAAACAAACAATCAAATGTTTCCTCTTTATAATATTAGTATAGATATTAGATAGATAGATAGATAGAAACTCTTTATTGTGTACACCAGAAATAAAAATTACAACACGATAGAAAACACTTACGAGCTAGTGACACAAGTGGCGGCCTTATCGCTAAAAGCGATCTCTTCCAGGCAACCATTGGATGGAAAGAATTTACGTAACAGAATCGACGATATTATAGATAAGGCTCGAAGAAATTGGCAACCTTTTCTTATCTATTACATTTCTCGTTCATGCAGCAAGTAGGTACGTACGTGTTAATATTTGCAACAGAGTTATCACATCACAAGGAAGCATGTAGCAGATATACTGCGATAATGGCATGCTAATAGCTTGTTGATAAACTGCATTCATGTTTAGATTAAAGTGGTAATTTAAATTGCTGATTCCGGATATATACTTACTGTCATCAGAATCAAAGACATTCACTTTAGCAATATTAAATTCCACACTCATATTATCCTCACATAGGGTTACCAGATGGAAAATTTAAAAGTCCGGAGAAAAAGCCCGTTTTCCATTGAAAAATCCTGAGTTTTTGTCGCAATTTGAAAACTTTCTCACAATCGTAATTTACAAGTTTGTTGAATTTTTTTTTTTTTGTTTTTTGCTTATATGTATATTAAAATAATAGAAGATTATTTTTTGTTTTTGTAACTTTGTAAATGTAAAAGATCAGAAAAATCTACTCTATTTTATTGAAGATTCTAAAAATCCTAAGATTTCCTGAGATTTACAAAATTCGCCCGCAATCCTGAAAAAAGACTAAAAATCCTGAGACCTCAGGACAAATCCTGAGATATGGTAACCCTATCCTCACAAAAGTTAAACGGACTATTTAAATTAATTTATTTTGACCAGTTTCATCATAAAATTATTACAACAATATAAAATTAGGGATTTAAAATTAGATATAATAAAAAAATTATTAATACAATAATTGTTTTGAAAAAAAAACCGTCTTCAAAACTATATCTACATGTACAAACTAAGAAAGCAGAAAATGAAATGAAAATGAATGTGAATGCCGTATGTGTGTGTAGGTATATATTTTTGATTCATGTTGTTTGTATTTTTTCAAAAAGTACTTAATCAATTTTGATATAATTTATATGGGACCACCTCTGATGTATAACCTACCGAATCATCAAAATCAAGGTATAATTGGTGAAGTAATCGCATAACAAACATACAATAAAAAAATAACATACAGTTGAATGAACATAACCGACGAAAGGAGGGGGTTATCACCTCCTCCTTTCGTCGGTTAAAAATCGCTACCACAAACCTTTCACCATTTGCTTGTTAGTCAGTGCATGTACCATAGAGCAATGGTTCATGCACTGACAGTCAAACATATTCGCAAATACGTGTAGGATGCTGTGTACTACACAAAAATATTATAATAAAATTGTCAATTTAAAAAAAAAAACGACCTCAAAATGAGTAAATACGTAATTTCGTTTATTTGGATGCCATAGTTTTTCCAGATATTTTGATTTAAAAACCAAAATACTGAACTGGTTTTGATGAAATTTCTATAGGGCCAAACTGAAAGTTTATCCTTTCAAATAAAAAAAATGTATTTAAAGTGGTCGGTAAATGACGGAATATTGAGGTAACAAACATATTAAAAAACATAACCTAATTGAGTACCGTCTTTTTTTTTTTCGAGAATTGAAAATTATTTCATTCAGCTTACTAAAACGTTCGGCTACGTACATAAGTACAACTTTATGTTCATAACAAACAAACAAAAAATATAAAAACAATTTGAGCAAAATATAATCAGCTTATTAATATCTACCGCCACGTCAGAGTTAAAAAAACTTGATCGATTGCAGGATGTTTTTTCTTATTAAAATTGAGCGTAGAGCATTATTTTTCTATGGCATGGAAGAGTATAAGTTTGTAAAGGCAACTTTTACGGAAATACGAGTACATACGAGACTGGCGTTACATTAGGCAAAAGAAGAAGGAGGCTTGAAGTGTATTTTTTTTTTCTCTTTTTTTCTTTCTGGAATGCAATCACCGATAGGTTTATATGTCCCATCCTGCACCATCACATCGGTTTGCGGTCGTCGGTGTAAATAAATCAACATAATTTCATTATTTTTGTGCTATTTTGTTTCGACTTTGTATGTAACAATAATTTTATAATATAAACTAATAGACGGCTAGCACTCACGGGTATTGATGTCGAAAAACTCGACCGGTGTTGGGACGCTATAGACGAAATACAAAATAGTTTAAATTATGAATCACGCTCACGTTAGTGTCTACAATAACTAATGTTTTTTTTATTTATTATACTCTTAGATTTATAGAAATTATGTCTGATAATTAA
Source organism: Agriopis marginaria (assembly GCA_932305915.1). Lineage (NCBI taxonomy): Eukaryota > Metazoa > Arthropoda > Insecta > Lepidoptera > Geometridae > Agriopis > Agriopis marginaria. The sequence continues at coordinate 5,326,736 of OW029919.1, forward strand.
TAATTATGATTGATTGATTACTAGTAGATTTTAAATTTAGCTTTATATTTTGCTTTTTTTGTGTTTTGGCTTTATAGTAAGTTTTACTACATTTTGATTTTTAATTTTTGTGTCCAGCAGTGGGTTGAATGAGCATGATGTGTGATGATGATGATGGAGAGTATCCTAAATCATCAAAGATTTTAGGGGTATTTCTTCATCGTCAAATATCAAAATCACAAAAATCTACAAAATGGTTGGAGCTTGAAGAGAATTTTCCTAGTAACTCGAGCTGCCCTATTTGCGAGATTGCATGCTCTACGTACCTTTGCGTGCGCATAATTATTTTCAGCCCTAATGCTCTGTTTTTAAGGCGTACTATTGGTTTTCTCGTTTTACCATGTCAGAACAGGATTTCATCAATGGTGGGGTTACTCCAGTTCAAGGACTTTACGTATATTTTTTTAATGTTTGTTATCTCTGAATTCCGTCATTTACAAACCTATTTGGAAAATTATTTTATTTGAAAGAATTATACTTTCAAATTGGTACAATAGAAATCTCATTAAAATCGTTTTAGTTGTTCGGTTCAACAAAATCAAAATAATAGGCAAAATAAAAATAAAAATACATAATTGTCAATAAATAGGTCATAAACAAAATTGTTTTTATTTGCGTTTTTATTCATTTTGAAGTCGGTTTTTTATATTGGTATTTATCAAGATTATGTAATTATCTCAATCTATACATATACGGGATGTAAGGGGAACACTCTCGAAGCCAAAAGAAGGTAATTGTACTCATCATTATGAATAACTTTTACTACGGGACCAGCCATGAAATCGCGAAAAAATATATGCTGTTCTATAGAAAACGGTCATTGACAATTTGACACTCGACAAAATGTATGGAACAGCTGTTTTTTTTGCGATTTCAGGTTTGGTTAGTAAAAGTAGTTCATAATGATGAGTACAATTACCTTCTTTTGGATTCGAGAGTGTTCCCCTTACAACCTGTATACGAAATCTGAACCTAAATCTAGAGATAAATAAAAAGTTAGGTCGTTAAATACTATCTAAGTAGGTACTTTAGGATATTTGCCAAAATGGTGGCCTTACCCAACTGAGATAATAAAATTATCATAACTTAAAGTCACGTAAACGTAACCATAAAGCCTATCATAATATTTACGTTTTTTACCCTAAAATTACAAGATTGCATAACTGTGGATATAAAAACTCAAATGTTAGACGGTAAGACGATAATGCCTGACGTTGTCTCAAAAAAACATTGCAAAGTACTCTCACTTACCGCTTTCTGTTTAAGTAATTATTATATTATGCCTCGGAACTGTTGGAATATTAATGTCAATTTTATTCAGTAAGAATTTTGTAACTAAGAATTTAAGTTGCACATGAATGGCAATTTGGGCGAGTTAAGGTTTTTATGTGTGGTTTTTTGGGTTTTCAAATAGTTTACATTCTAGTTTAAACAACGCATGTAAACGGTAAAACCTGTTCATTTCCATATTTCTAACGTCTGGAAAATAAACCGAAACTACACCTAGACTGAAAAGGAAATAATTATAAATGAATAAAAACTACTTTAAAATTAGTAACGTACTAGAAAAGTAGTATTGGGGTCATTTCGAGAGCTTCCTCTACATAAATGATTGAATCAAGCGTTACTTTGCGGTAGTCCATCTTCAAAACTGTACAATAAAGAATTGGGAAAAAATAATAAATCAAAATACATCTGTGATGTATGGATGCCCCTGGTGTTGCAGGTATCCATTGGCGACGGTGATCGCTTACCATCAGGCGGCCGTCTGCTTGTTTGTCTATGGCATAAAAAAAATAAAAAAATAACACGTAATTTGGTCCACACTCCACACATATCGGAGTAATAGGTTACATAAAAAATATTTCTAATAAAATACGGCCCGAATTGAGAACCTCCCTATGCAAGCCTAGTACGTGGACAAATTGTCTTTCCATTGTTTTTATCAGCGCGTTGACGCAACAAAGCTAGAACATGGATACGTTTGTCGTTTTCGAGCAGGATAAAAACGGTGGAAAGACAATTTGTCCACGGCCCGTGCTAGGCTTGCTGAAATCGGTAAAAAATTAGACATACTGACTTCCAGACTAGAAGTCAGGTTCCTTTGTGTTTAAAGAGAGAATGAACAATATCTTCATGATTATTTAATTATTAGGTATGTAGGTCCATTTGCTTCCTCAACGTTTTGACTGTAAAAACTTGCACTTAAATGTGTAAAAGGTACTTCAACTTATATGGGCAGATTGCCCTTATGTAAGCCGTTGAGTAAGGTATTGAAAAGTATGCAGTATCTGGTAAAATTTATCACTTTACTAACTCTATTGCAATATTTAGAATGACTATGACTACGTGGTATGCTACTTTATATGACTGTATGTGTAACCTACCATGTTCTGACAAAAAAGAACCCCATGTTATAGTTACTAAATAATTTGAATTTGACTTCTCATCTGCGACATTTTTGAGTAACTATAACATGGGGTTGTTCAAAAAGTTGTGATGCCCCTGGTGCACAGATATCCATGGGCGACGGCGATCGCTTACCATCAGGCGGCCTGTTAGCTTGGTTACCACCACATCTCATAAGAACTCTTGGATAATAACCCCGGAAGGTCAAATTATACCAATAAAATATTATTCCTTTGTTTTATCGTTGTCAATAGTAAATTCTAATATTTATGGGCAGCAGTATGGTCTGCAGTTGCAGAGCGTGGGCTTGCATAAGGACAGCCGGTGCTAACGGCCGCACGACGTGCCTCGAATGTATTTCCAAAGCATCTACACAGACCATACTGACGTGAAATCGATTCTGTCAGGTCATCGGGTTTAGCAACACAAATGGCAATTTTGAAATGGTTCGATCTGTATAAACACTTGTCCATTGTGTGATTACGCGATTGCAGATAAGGACGAGGCATCTGGAAAGGAACCTTAACGGTTCATTGAAATCGAAAGATTGAACCCGCTGAGCGTGCGCCGGTGCTCAGTACCTAGCAGAGAACAGGTTCCGCGGCGCAGGCGCGGTTCGGCGACACATCCCGAGCGCGCGAGGTTGCGCCGCCGCAGTACTCCGCCGGCCGCTTGTCTACACGCGCGCGCATCCATACCCGACGCCGACCACCCGCGAACTACATTCACCATCCGCTCTTATCACCGCTTGTAACCAATCAACAGTGATACTTCCTAACTTATTAGGTACATGAAAGATCTGGTGTTGATGTGTTTGTGTTATCGGCTTGGACCGTTGGATATTATGTTGCGGAGTGAAGAGTGTTGATCGTTGCCATGGCGAGCTTTGAGGACCTCGCCTTCGACTGGGCGTCGCTCTGCCAGGAGTGCCCCGAGTGCTGGACCACTTCAGGTAAGTGACCTTTATCTATGCAAACTGTTAGCATATTCAACTTATCTAATGCTGCAGAATTTTTCGAAATCAACGAACTTTTCATAGATCGGTTTTCAAGTGTCAACTATTTATGAAGCTGGCGCGGGAAGACAATTTAAACAAGCTATATTTATTATTTGACACACATAATTAAACGGTTAATCGATGTAAACATTACAATAATTAGGATATTAGGTTTTGTACTACTATTTATTCTGCTAATGATTGAAATTATACAACTGCAGAGGTTAGCGACCTACCCTCATTTGCGTTAAACGTTTTTAAAGCAGGACCTCTTTTATTTTATACAATGAACAAAAACATTTTTTTAATTATGTTATGTCTGACTGTCTTCCATTCAATTCTAATGTTTTACATATAATTTTCAACAAATATGATAAAGTAGCTCGCAGGTCAGTGCGACAATGACAAATAGTTAATACTTATTGAAAGGTATGCAGACAAGTATCAATAGGTTAATCATATGTATGCCGTATCAAACAATGCGTGACTTACCTTTGATTGTAATATTATCAAGATAAACTTAGCCCAAGTTCCGTCACTTATTTTCTTACTTATACAGACGCTTTGTCATCACAAATAGTAAAACAGTATGTAGATCTGATTCAATTATAAATCTGATAGTCTGAAAGTCGAATACTATCTACTTTATGTACCTACACGGTGAACGTACTGCGATCTCCAAGCCGCCTGCCAAGCGTGGGGATTATGGCAACACCCCTCTCTAAGAGGGAGGCCTTGTTCAGCAGTGGACATTTAATGGCTGATGGTGTGTATGTTCCTAAATGTCAATTATTAAAATTATCAATACGATTTTATCTTCAAATTAGTCATGAAATCGTTTGATTGACTCTTTATTAATATTTCGTAATACAGCAATAAATTAGCACATTTTAGATCATAATACTTTATAGCTAGTAATATGCATGGAAAGTATTTTACATCTAAATGTAATGTACATTGCACTTTCAAAAAGAAATGGCATGTGATAATAGACATAAGACATTCAACCTTCGTTGCGTATTGCGCACGAATTCTACATGCCACTGACTCTCAAAATATGAGCTAATGTTTACTTGAATAATTAACACTGGCCAGTAGCTTTGTGATTTGTTGTTATGAAATGGGAAACCATGTTTGTCTTCACTAGAGGACGAAAACAATGTTTGTATATCAGTCCAAAATAACTGTTTTATGTGAGAGTGCTAAAACACCGTGGTGTTGTGGAAAACCTTACAAAACTGATAAAATAAAAGCTTATAAGGTCTCTACTATAAAAAAATACTTAACACAGTATAATTTTGATTACTGAGATTTTGTTTACCCACAATAATGACCAGTTACTTTGGTAAAACATCAAAGACAAATGGAGAAATGAGTAGGTGTTAGATCATACCATTCTTTAAAAAAAACATTTTCTCGTGTAAATTCCAAAGATTCGTACTTAACGATTTGGGTCATCATTTATTATATTATATAGGTACTGCCCAAGAATCGAACTCCCTGCCTTCCTCCTTATTTCCTGAGAACTACTAAGTATATAGGCATCTTCAAGGCTAGAGTGAATAGATTTCAAGATTACATCCTCGGCCACACAGTCGCTTACCATCACGCGAGTTGGTGGCCAAACGTAGATATACTGTAAAATTAAAAAAAAATATAGATTCATAGATCAATACCAGGATAGACACCGCGAGCACGTTAAAATGTATGGAATCAGCATGACGTATTGTTGTAGCTACTAGCACGAGAGCGATTTAGTTGCAGCTCCATTCACACGGCCAACTGCATTCGAAGAGATTACAGTTAACTATGGCGCATTTTGCAATTATTATTGACGTGTGACGTGCTATTTCCAACACGGAGATTGAACTGAATTATGCAGCGTACTAGTTGGAGCTTTGATCCAACTTAAGATAGGCCACAGACATCTAAAGTGGGTATGTCAAATCGCGGTCCACAGATCCTTAAAGATCTGTGGTCAGATTAAAGAATGAGTTTTCTGTTGTTATTAGTAATTTTGTTCATTGCATTAATTTCATTATGAAAGGCCAAGGTTAAATAAAACTGCACGTTGCCTTTCATAACAATTCGCGCGTTCGCAATATTTCGTAGTACAGGTGTAGTGGAGGCGTGCAATCATATGCAGTTGAATCACGCGATGTGGTTGTCATATCGATCGTATTGCATTAGTTTTTAATTTACAACTTTGTTTACAATAAGCTGTTATTGCATGGAACTAAATGCCCGCGTCTTTGGTCTTCCTCTACTCTATTCTCTACTCTTCGGCGTATATATCAATATATATACTTATAATATTATAAACGCGAAAATTTGTATGTATGGATGTTTGTTCATCTTTCACGCTGCAACGGAACAACGGATCGACCTGATTTTTTGCATGGGTATAGTTCAAGAGCCAGAGAGTGACATAGGCTACTTTTCATCATCATCATCACAATTTTTCATCACTACGCGGGTGAAACCGCGAGGCACAGCTAGTCAATCTATATAATAATTTCGCTTTTATATATCGCACTATAAAAGCGAAATTCATCTACTCACGAAATCTCGAAAACTACTTGACCTACAAAGCTGAAATTTGGCAGGTAGATTCCTTATGGGGTGTGGAGATCCGCTAAGATAGGGTTTTGCGATAGGGCCAAATTAAAAAAGACAAAATAGGGTTGAAAGTCTACGCGTACAAATTGGTGAGCCAATAGATTTAATTTTTAAAAACCCTTTCTTACTGTTTACCTGCGTTATATAAGGAACACTTATACAACATTTCATGCATCTAGACTAGAGTGGTTTAGCCTGTACGTCTGACAGAGAATGAATGAATTTAAGCTTTTTATTATGTAGATACACGAATATTTAAACCCTAAAAAGCCTTTAAAGCCTTATAGTAGATTACTTTACACGTGGGTACACTAATTTTTTTTAAAACAATTGTGGCGTTTGCGGCTCTTCTGTGGCGCGGGCGGTTATCCTCTCGAGTTTAATATACGTAGTTTCCCCCAGTTGAAGTTATGCAAAGTGCTTTTTACCACACTTACGAGGATATAGCAGATTTTTCATGAGTCTTCATATTTTTTAAGTCAAATTTAAATTATTCAAAACAACAAAAACATAATTTGATGTAATTTTCTGAAAAAGTCACGTGAAATTGAGTGTTTAAAAAGAATCAGTTCGTTTACTCCTGCTTAATGTACTTTTTTCCCACGTAACTACGTGGACTTTAGTTACTATAGTTTACGGTCCTTATTAAGTAAAATTACATTACTCGTTTGACGATTATGGTCATCATGACAGGCTGTGGTATTAATTAATTATGATTCCTTGTACAATTTCACCACTGGTTATGGCTACTATAGATTTCCTGTAAAACTACTGCAGTAACATCGTAACATTCCATACTTACATTTGAGTATTTAAAATTTTAATTATAGTGTATCTAATCCTGGTATAATAATAAATTTTACTAAATCTAAAAAAATATCATCACCATCATCAGCCAGAAGACGTCCACTGCTGAACATAGGCCTCCCCCTTTAACCTCCACACTGAAACATTTTAAATATTCATTTTTGGGATCAAAAATATGAAATAAATTCATTTTAAATTATTAAGAGGACCTTCGAAAGGAGTTAGAATTTTTTTTTTACAAAAAAGCTGTAAATCTGAGCTTTTTTTTTAAACTTAATCATTTTTTTTGTACCTAGATATAATGAATTGGTTTTAAAACGAAGTGTAAGTATTGTTGTTAAGGAAATCACAGAAAAGTTTTTTTTTACCTCTCTCTTTTCTGTGAAGAATAATTGCTTATTATTATTATTACTAAAGAAATCATTTTCAATTGTTTAGGACTGACTAGGTGTCTGAAAGCTAGACGTTTAACAGCATTAACCGAGTCTTTATTAAGACAATCACTGCCAAATCATATTATTTTTTAAATAGATAATTTATCTAAAAAAAATGCTTTTCAATTAACTACAAAGTCTTGAAACATTACCAGTGATGATGGGGCATATTATTATTTTGTAAAGAAAGTTAATTTTACCTAGGTAGGATATAATGACATTTATTTGGAATGTGCTTGTAAATCACCCATAAGTTGGAAGAATCCATTGTTTAATCAAGTGTTTCATTGAGGTTATTGAATTCAAGCTTTAAGAAAGAAATGTAAATATTGTCGAGGTTGTAGCAACATGTATCATATTCATATGAGATACACAATTCTTACCGCACCAACTTTTAGGTACTGTATGAAAGTAATTAGGGTAAATTGAGGTTATTCCGTGATATAGGTTAAGTTGTGATAGTTTATTAAAAGTTTGACGTGAAGTTTTCTGCAAACGCTATGTAACTGAGATTCATACTAGCATCTCGCTCACTCTTAAGTGCATCCCTATACGCGTTTTCACTTCAATTCCGAAACAGCCAAATAAGTTACATACGTTTTAAAAAACGTAAAAAAACTTTACCTGTTTCACCACAGAATACATATTAGTACGAGATATCATGGAATAACCTCCCCTTACTATATCTAATTTATTAGGTAGGTAGGTAACTAAATGACAATTAGACCGTGTCAATAAACTTACGGTAAACATAGATACTTAAACTTCCATAGTAATTGAAAGGTAACTGAATCTTGAAAACAAAAAGCTATGGGAAGGGAATAGTGAATACTCACGTCTGTTAGACTTCGATGACTTCATTCAAACCTCGAACACGCCCAGAAAACTATAAAAGGGCTTATTCAAATGCAAAGTATTAACTTTCGAAACGCCAAGCAAATAAACACAAGCGTGGAACTAATGGTTCAAGAATTCGGATACACTAACGGGTCCCGTTATTTGGCCATGTCAAATTCTTACTTATTAATATTCAGGTGACACGGCGCGGCCCTTTCGAGATGCACCGGCGCAGCGCCTATAGAAGCTCTGAATATGAATATAAATATAAAGAACTATAACATTAACCTCTATTTGTAAACTAAAACAACAGTGACAACGACAGTCGATTACAGACATGCGACGCGCTTGAAGAATCCCGTTTCTTTTGAATAAAACTATTATTTGGCAGTATTACCTACTTAGTTACTAATTTGGCTGACATTTACACTAATAGCAGAGATAAAGTTTGTGTGTATATTTGAGGTAATCTACGGAATCAATGCACCGATAAAAAAAAATATTACTGATTGAAAGCTACACTGCCGTCCGCTATCTATAATGCCGTTAAGCCACAGGTGGTAAATTTTTACTTTTAAACATGGTTGGATAGAGTTCAAAATTCTCTATCGATCTGTCTAAGAATCGCACCTCTAACTGTCTTAGTTTCTGAAATAAAAATAGCGAAAATGCCGCTATGTGACATTTCTTTTCAACTTTACACGCTATTTAAGTCGTTATCCATCATTACTTAACTAAAAAACCGCTATAATCCCATAACCACATAAATATATTGATAATCAACAAATTATTGCCTACCTATAAAGCCGTTAATTGTGTTTAGTATCCTAAAACGTAGTTAAAGTGCTTTAACTGCTTTTAAGTTGAGTTTTGTATTGTAATTATTATAGAAATTCCTTAAAAAACAACGTTAAAGTCGCTTAACTGCTTTTTAGACAAGTATTCGCCTGATTTTATTATATAATTTACTACTCTTACTAGCTATCAATGGAAATTCACAGATGAATCCAAAAATATTTATGTACGTTTCCTCCACTAAAAAAACGTTAAGCAGCATTCCTGCACTAAAATGCAGTTATTTGCTGGTACCCCGTGCCGTGCCGATACCCACGCGTTCACGTGCTTTTGGAAGGACTTTCTTTTAATTGACCTCAGACCTAGCTTAGTATCTACAAGGTCAGCTTTTTGAGTAAGGTTTTCGGGTAAGCAAACGTCGCATCGGGGAGTATTCCTGTCAATGTTCTTGCCATTGCACTAGGCATTTTTTTTATAGGCACCAGCAACGCCGTGGCACTAAGTCGTTACACATTTTGGACATTTCATCATACTAGACTAACATTAACCAGACAACTAACACTAGATAAATACTGCATACAACGCAGTCATTATTTTATTTCCAAGTTAGTGTGTAAGTATTTTAATCGTAGAGTTTTTAAAACTAATTTATTAATGAATTATATGCGCAGGCGTATTCCATATCAGGACCCATTTTTGGTAATTTTTGTGAAACACAAATAACTTATAACCCCTATCACATGACTGATACATATATTCACACATAAATACATAACAAAAAATGTTCCCTATGACATAAAATATTTCAGAGAGACATATAGATTTGACGTGTAAAGAAGTAATTTCACAAGAAAAATCATCCATTTAGTGAAGATACGCGGTTCCAGAGCATTCCCTTGAACATTTTAAAGAACTTGGAGATCCTCGGCGTTAACATTTCTAGTGAGGTCCAGTTTCGGGGTCACTTAGAGGCCAAAGCTAAACTCGCTTCCAAGAAGCTAGGTGTGCCTAATAGAGTGAAGCGATACTTCACACCGGTCAGCTGCTTCTTCTTTATGAAGCACAAGTACGGCCCCACGTGGAGTATTGCTCCCACCTCTGGAATGGCGCACCGAAATACCAGCTGCAGCCTCTTGACTCCCTACAGAGGCTAGCTATACATACAATATATAATAATAGCATTACAATTTTTAACGCTCCCAAGCAAGCTGGATCCGCTTAGCCTCCGAAGAGATGTTGGTTTCCTCTGCATCTTTTAGCGTTTGTTTTCCGAGGAATGCTCTAAAGGGGTTTTTGATCTTATTCATGCATCAAACTCCCACTACCGCACATCCCGACACCGTCAAAAAGCTCATATTGCATATTGCAAAACTGGAAATCTCACATTCTTTCACTTATTTATTCCGAGGACCTGCAAGGTGTGGAATATCCTTCCCTTATAATTTTATTGTAAAGTATATATTTTATTTTGTTTGTTTGTTACATGTGATACATATCTACGAGTAAGTAGGTACATAATTTATGACAAGAATTTGAATTTAATAAAACTGCTTGTGATTTTATGCATATATATTTTTGTTTAGTACCTTAGCTTACTTAATTGTGATCTCATTGATACCTAGAGTTATCGAGGTATATAAAGTATTGTTCCTTATTAATTTGTAAGGTTTATTCTCTCTATAACCGAAACAGTTATGGGTAAGTATAGCAAAATAGCAAAAATTCATTGATAAAAACATCTTTTGTAGAATATTTGATTTAATTTTTGATTTTAGATGTTAACTTTAATATAAATGATAATCTCAATTATTAAGTATAAATGCTTAGCTAAAAAGTGGCTATGTAAAGATGTTAAATATTTAACCACATTATAGTTAAGTTTAAAAAAAGTTTCAAATTAATTTTTCCATAATTCTTGTCAAAATTGCGGCTAAAATTCATTAACGGCTATTTAGCTATGGACAGATCACCACAAAGGAAGTTGTAATGCGTAGCTATATTGCCGTTACCATTCGAAACGGCATTTTAGTTAAGTAAAATCAGTTAAATTTATGATACATACATTTCAGTATTCAGTTACCTACTAATACTACACTAAATTGTCGTTAAGGTATACTTAGCCGCATATAAGCGTTTGATTTAAAGTGTTAATCCAAATTTAAAAAATAGCTATAACTCAAAAAATGAATTTTACCTATTATAACATAGATTCTTTAATTTTGAAGTATATATATTTGAAAGTACGACTAAAAGGCAATATTTTAATATCAATATATCTCGTATATGTCTAATGGTTTTAAAGTGGCAACCATTTTAAAATTCTACCGCGTTTTTTGCTGATATCTCGAAACTTAGTTTTGAGGCTTAACGGCATTATAGATAATGGACGGCAGTACATTACCTGAGCGGATACGTTTTGTTCACAATGAAGGCCAAGCCGCGGGCTGGTCTTCTTTGATAAAACTAGCCACACTAGTTAGGTGAGCTATGATCAAAACGCCTAGCATGTCAAGCATTAAAAAGGTAGTCTTAGTTTGTATATATTACGTAAATTTCGTGCATATATGCACGAAGTTTCATGTTTCATTGCATAAAATGTTCTTTATAAGTCCCATAGAGACTAAGTACCTACTTAGTACTTACTATATTTTGTCAAATCTACCGTCTATCTAGTAAGTATTTACTGATTACAATCTTAATACCTTTTTGTAACTTGGGGGAATCTTCTAAAGATAGGTACCTAGCTGTACTAGGTACAGACAGGTTATGTAGGATTGCGCCTAAAACGTCCTCGGTCGCCTGTCTCTGTGTCTTACAGAGGGCACCGGAATCTTCATAGAACGCACCGATACCCTGGGCTCTTAAAAAGATACCTACACTATTTCTATTCGTTTATTTTCTCTAACAGCTGCAATAACATTGTAAAAAGCTGAATAAAAACAAAAAATTTTGATCACTTCCGCTATGGTGTAAGACGGTGCCGGATATATTTTATTGAAATAATAAAAAAGTGTTATTATTCAGCTTTTTATTATTATTTTTCTTAAACATATTTGTTTACTCTCCAGTTTGGAGGTAAATTTCATAGCACGGGCCGGAGCCAAGTGCTAGGAAAGTGTCAAAATTTTCTGACGATTCTACATGTATTGATAATGACTGCTTTTTGAAGCAGTTTAAATGTCGATTCTTGGATGTTAAGTGTTTCAAGGCTGGTTGCTAAAGTTTTTGGTATTACACCTGTAGTAGATAGGATAATAGGGATGGTTCTGGTTCTTATTAATTTTTAGCAAGTTAGTAGTTATTGCAGAAGTCAGATCAAATAAACGAATAGAAATAGTGTAGAAGTTAGCTTTTGGCCTGAACATGGCTTAATTTGGCTCAGGTCACAAAATAATAAATAGCAAAAAATTAAAGCTTTCCATATTTTCTAAACATAAAAATTAATTCCTATTTACCTTGGTCACGCCGTAACTTGATAACGACTTTACCGATTTCATTCATATTTTTTTAAAGTTTTCTAATACCTACTTTGTAGAAGGTTCTTACGGAAAAAAAAATAAGTATATGGCGCAGAAAATTGGAAATTTCAGAAAACTTAATGACTATTTTATCCTGCGGGTGAAACCGCGGGGCGCAGCTATAAAAACACGTGACGGATACTATGCTAAGGTCCTTTTTCTGAGGTTCAGGCAGGTTCAGGTACTGCCGTATCGTGTCAATATTATTTTAAAACAATAATCAATAATTCAAATAACAGGGCCAGTTCACCCATTATCAAACCAAGGGTCAATGATAGATCCCCAATTAAACGTAATCGTGAGACATCCGTGTGAATTCATATTTGGTAATAATTTACAATACCTTTATGGCGTTTAATAATAAATAATTGTGATTAGAATGATATTTCAATGTCTTTTACAACATTTTTTAATTACAACGTTGTATGAGAAACGAAAGTGAAATGAATTCACTTTTGATACAATGGCTCTAAATCGCTCAATTAGCGCCAAGTTCAAAGATCTATTAATTAGTCGAAATGTTACGTTAGCTTTTATAACTGGTTGTTTTAAATTTACATGATTGCGAAGTGAGTTACGAGCTTTCTAGCAATCGAGTACGCAACGGCACAACGCACTCGACATTTTATATATCTATGATTTAATAAATATTAAGCAGGATGTGTCTTTAAGGTTATGCGGAGCTGTGGTACTAAGTTTAAAGGAGGTCATTGTACTCAACGTTTTCAACGACTTCAAATGGTCAAAGAGAATGAAGCTGAAATCGCGAAAAAGCAGAATGTCATAGAAAAGTCTCATTGGAAAAGCTTACGTTCAAAAAACACGGAGCTGTGGTACTACGTTGAAAGAAGGTCATTGCTATCAACGTCTTCAACGATTGTGAATATGGTATCAAACCTAAAGTCGCGAAAAAAAAACGGCGTTTCATAGAAAAATCTTATTCAAACTAACTCAACGTTTGTAATAGTTTACGTTCAAAAACCTAGAGAAAGTCAGAATTCGTGGTTTTCTTTCAGCTTTTTTTTATTATGCAGCTGTCAGAGAAAATAAATACTTGGACCAAGTTCACAGAGTTGATCTCAGCAGGCATAGCACGGGCCGTGGACAAATTGTCTTTTGGCCGTTTTTAGCCCGCGAGAAAGAGACAAAAACGTATCCATATCCCCCAAAGTGCCTTAATTTATGTTCTAATGAACTTAAGCAAAACAAGTTAGTTTTAGACCTTAATTCGTAGACTTTTTTTTAAAATATATATATCCATTCATGTACGACTTGTAAAGACGACACAGCACTTTAGACTTTGCTTGGCTAGACATCGTAATTTTAGGCTATACAAGGCTCCAGCCACCGCTCGCCTCACGGGCTAGCTTTGCCCAGTGCAGGTTGGTAAATGTCATGTCTTTGAACTTTGAGGTTGTTGGACAAAAGGGGTCTTCACGAAGTTTTGCTTCACCTTTTTTGAGCATGAGCATCGAAATTACGCAAAATTTATTTAGGTACGAAATAAGTCATTGGTGGCCGAGGATTGAACCGGGTGCTGTCAGATTCTAAAACGCACATGCTACCGCTCTGCCACCATCCAGTACAAGTCTAGGTACCTAAGTATTATTGTAACAGTAATTTGAGAATCGATGAGCTATCAATATGCTATCTATTCGACTATGAATGCCATGCTTCGTCGATCAACGCTTTTTTCTCGTCTACTTCATTATACTTGGATAACGTTACACTGTCGTGGTTATGTAAATATATTTCATATTCAAATAAGATGGATCTTGGCACTGTCTGCTTGCCAATCTTTTTTTACTCTTGACTGTCCCACTGCTGTGCAAAGGTCTCCCCTATTTCCTGTATAAACCCCGGTCCTCCGTCACCTAGCCAACCTCTTCGGAATGAGTCCAGAAAAAAAAACTTTTTTTATGTTTGTTACATCAGAACTCCTTTACCTATTTATGAACTCAAAATCAAAATAACTGGGAAATTCATACATTGCGTATTCAACTAAGAAGTTTGAAGTCGTTTTGTTTTAAATGATAACTATCCAAAGTGCCATTTACAAAATGTTGGGTGTGTTATCGGGCCACACTCAAAATAAGTAAACATTATATATAACAATATTTACACTATTGATTATGAACTAGCTGACCCGACAGAATTTGTCCTGTCTTAGCCACGAATGTAAAAAGGCTGCTGTCTGGTAAATTCCCATTCATCAAACACGCGAACTGTCACCGCGCGAAGTTAAAATCGTCGTTAAGTTTTCTGTAATTTTACGAATTTCTTCGCAATTTTCTTAATTCTAATAGGAACCTTCTGCGAATTATTAGAAAACAAAAAAATAATGATTTCGGTATAGTGGTTCTCAAGTTAGGGCGTGACCAGCGTAAATAGGCATTAATTTGTATATATATATATAGATAGATTAGCACAAATAATATTTGTAACTAACCATAGATGCCTGCTAATAGTTACGAAAAGTTACAAAAAGTATGAAATCTTTGGGTTAGCCAGGTTGTACATTACGTTTGGTCCTAGGTAACTAATATCGATATTGTCTATAATACCTAATAAAAAAGTTAAGCCAATTTCTTATTGATTTTGAGAATCAGACTTGTTCTCAATAATGTCATCGCAAAACACAAATTTGTGACTGTAATTACTTCAACGACGAGCGCGCACAATTTTAAATACGGGTCGGGTCGCTTATCTTGTAAAAATCGATTCACGACACACTGGTCAATACTGCATACTCGTCAAGCCTTCAAAAATTCAATTTATTACTGTTTATCTGGATTCTGGGCCGCGAGCCACATCATTGTGGTCTGAGGGCCGCATGCGCCCTGCGGTCCCTATTTTTACACGACTGCCCTAAAGTCTTTGAAAGCAAAATATTACTGGGTCTTTCTATAGTTAACTTCCTTTCTAGATCATTGTTACGCAGAAACTTTATGCTCTAGCTTTGGGATAGTAGATAATATGTAATGTTACTTTGCTTTAGGCATCAATTTACCTATTACTCAATATGTACTCCCACTTGCACGCCTATGATAAATGGTATCTTTATCTGTCATCTTGTTTTATATTTCTGTTATGGTTTCATTACCTTTTGTGGCAAATAGTACCCTTACTTTGTTATTACGTAAAGTGCGTCCTGAGGCTGTGATTGCTCATGGTTTGATGCAAACAAAACGCTTTGAATAAATTTGGTTAGAACCATGTCATCGTGACTGTTCCAATAGTTCCTTTTGCTGTTCAAAGAAGAATAACTTTTCTTATTGTGACATGGTGTTCTTTTTTTTTTCGATGCAAGCTGCTCTAGTCTACAATCGTGGGTTGTCTCGTCCCAATTGTGATGCCTATCAATTGGCAGGTACTTACCGATATGTGTAATCGTGTCTCATCGCATACAATACATTATGTAATTCTGGTATCTAAAGTCGTGTAAGCTACAAACCTGTTGCTTTTGTATAAACCTACGCGAAATGTTATCATACAATCGTTCAAGTTCCATCCTACTTAATGTTATGCTTAGTGTGGCATTGTAGGTACATGACCCTATGACGACAATACGTATTATAAGCAAGGTACAAGTCATCATCATCATAACAAGCCTTATAATAGTCCACTGCAGGACTTAGCCTACCTCCGAAAGGGCAATTGGGCCATATCCACCGCTGGAACCTTCGGCTGTCTACGTAACCGTGGAAACCAGTTACGAATGAGTAAAAAAATATCTTTTCACATACGCCATTGAATTTCTTCTCCATACGTATGTAGGATTTTCCTCACAATGTTTTCCTTCACCGAAAAGCCAGTGGTATGAAAATCCGTACATAAACTCCAAAGAGCTCATTAGTACAGGCCCGGGATTTGCACCTAACGTTTCAAGTCTAGCGATCCTCCAAATAGGCTATACCACGGCACCAATTTTTAGGAACAAGAATGTCTAAATAATTTCAGCTAAAACCTCCCTGAAACCTGCCCACGCCGCGCAGCGTGCCCCGCGTAACTTTACCTACCCTATTATATTGTATTTATTGTGGCCGGGCTCAATATGTATAATAACAAAAAAACAATGACGATACCAATTGTGTAGTCAAAATTTGCTCACTAAAAAGTAACCCTGTGAATTCAATAAAAATCATTAAGTAACACATAAATACTCCTTTTTTGGAGTCGGTTGAATACACACTGGATAAATTAAGCAGCATAACAATAGTACTTTTTTTTAACTTTCGCGATTTGAACACATGTTTTAAATGTTTATCGGGACTTATCACGTATTATTTAATTTAGGTAAAAATATGTACATGACATATACAAAATATGTTTTTACCTAAATTAAATATTACGTGATAAGTCCCGATAAACATTTAAAACAAGCATAACAATGATGGGTAAAAAATAAATAAGTACCTATAGGGCCTAACAATGACAATATAAACACTTGACTGCTCATCCTTTACCCCGCCGTAAGTCAAAGGTTCTAAAATGTCAACCAAAATTATTTCGAGCGAGCCAATCCTTATAGGCGCGAATTGAATGAATGACTTTTGAGTCTCCAATCACAAGCGTCAAGTCGCGTCGAGTCTCCAATCACAAGCTGCCCCCCGCGACCGCCGTGGCTTCATTTTGCATAAGAGAATTTTGACTACAAGTGGTTATATTATCTATGGGCTATAGTCTATAGGTAACATATAAATGGCTAAGTGACTAACCCTAATGTTAGAGTTTCAGTACACGCTAAGCCTCTGACGGTTTTTAATGTTATAAAAAACACTGTCTACAATTTAACGTTTCATCCGACCCAAGGTAGTGCTCGGTAGTGTTGTAAATGCCACTCACGGTCACCCATCCGAAGATTGACCGGATCGTCCTTTTCTTAACTTTGATATACCTATACGGTAAATTATGCAACTATATAGTGTGTGATTTTCATTTAAGGTGGTGCGATTCACCTATCTCCTCCCCCCCCCTCACCCCTCTCTAAGAGGGAGGCCTTGTTCAGCAGTGGACATTTAATGGCTGATGATGTGTGTGATGTGATTCACCTATGGCAGGATATTCAAATTTCAAACAGTTTTCTTGTCCTTGTAGCTAGCCGGGTAATTATTGTAAACGATCATCATGTTTGTGCAAATTGATTATTATTTTTTACAAAATCATGTAAAGCTATTTATCTCTAATGCACATTATTATTTATTACTTACATTTGTGAATGAACTAATTTTTGCTCTTTCAAACGCTTTATTGACAAATGTAAGTAATACGGTGCGTTACTGTTAAATAGTTGTACATTATAATGTAGATAGATAGAAACTCTTTATTATGTACACCAGAAATAAAAATTACAACACGACAGAAAACACTTACGAGCTAGTGCCACAAGTGGCGGCCAATGTAAAGAACAGCCAAAATTTTGCGCAAACACTGTGTTATTTAAAAATAAATAATTACCTGGCCTGGCTACTAGGACCAAAAAACAGTTTAAAATTTGTATTTCCCGCCATACGTAAAGCGTACCACCTTAAATAAATTAAATGAAGCTGTTTCATTTGGATTGTATAATTTGTAGGAAATACTTATCTACGTACCTGTTTACTATCTACATACTAGGTGCCTACTACATAGACCGGTCCATTGTCTTTCGGTACATAGAAAACAAAGTGTAACACCATGTAAAAAAACTTCTTGGTCATTCTTTTGTCTGTCTATTGTTTTAGTTTGAAGTATTCAGTGGCAGTCTCCCATGGGGTTTGCGTAACCTGAACCTACCCGCATACCCGTGAGAGTCCAGGAGTTGCGCCGTCATGCGAGTCCTCAGACCTTAGATCAGACGAGGGAGATATGCCTTAGTACAACTAATAGTTCGTGCCGAACTGTGACCTCGCGACCCATACATTTTGGTTGTTAATGAGGCCTATTCTGTCATACCTTTTCTGCATCTCTTTTCATTTTAATACGTGAGAGAAGGATGACAACAGCTTTAGAGCTGTCAAATTTAGTTTAGTTTAGTTTAGAGTGCATCAGAATCGATGCCATTATCTATTTACGTATAATCATAATCTTTATTTGGCACAAGGAAAAATACAATCATAACAATTGAATCCACTGGCTCCGAACTAGTAAAAAACTGTGTTTCGGAAGCCAGTGGCTTCTCCCAGTATTTGAAAATTAAATATTGTCTTAAATAAAGATATAAAATTAAATTTAATTAGTATAAAATTTAGAAAAAAAATACAAATATAACACCAATTGAGTAAGTTGAGTTTGCAAGTTGAAGTGGCAATGGGCAGGCCACATCGCTCGAAGAACCGATAACCGATGGGGAAGAAAGGTTCTGGAGTGGAGACCACGCACCGGAAGACGCAGCGTAGGTAGGCCTCCCACTAGATGGAACGACGACATAGTGAGAGGCGCTGGCATCCAATGGATGCAAAAGGCAGGCTGTCGTTCAGTGTGGAGGTTAAAGGGGGAGGCCTATGTTCAGCAGTGGACGTCTTCTGGCTGATGATGATGATGATGAGTAATAATTTCTAAATAGAAAATTATACAATTATATGTATTTAAAACTATATATACCTACCTACTATGTATGTATATCAGTCTCTGGCAGCCATATCACAAGCTTTGCTTAGTTTGGGGTCAGATGACCGTGTGTGCAAAATGTCCCGAATAAAACTTCGGAACCACTCGATCGATTTTGCCCATATTCGAACTTAAAATTTTTATTAAAATTAACTACTTACCTACAAAATTTCATGAAGATCGAATCAACGATACGCAAGTTATAGTCGAAGAAACTATGGACGCCGAAATGCCGAATTGTCTCATTAGCTATTAGAATCTGAGATCTCTTCGCTCGGTCAAACCAACTGTAAGAACGGCTCACTTACTCATTTTTCACGCACACTAAAAAACTTGTAGCCACACCAAATCTAATAAAATTTAAATCTGAGCCGTAGACCAACCAGATACGCTTTATCTGAGAATAAGCTTGCCATTTCCCATATTCTCTGAAGTTTGTACCTACTTCAATGTATATACGTAGACGAGAACAGCCGGTTTTTGTACTGTTGCCATGAAAAATAAGTAATATAAATTGAGAATTTTTAAAACTTCCGTTAAAAGAGTCGATAATCGCCAAACGGCTGAAGAGATTTTTTTTAATCGTAGTTCACACTCTCGATTATGTCAACTTTCAAACAAAACAAAACCAAATCAAAATCGGTTCAGACGTTTGGGAGCTAAAATGCCACAGACAGATGCACACGTTAAACTTCTAGCACTCCCCCATTTTGCGTTGGAGTTTAAAAATAAGTGCTTATAACTTGTAAACATGCAACAATCTTAATTTTGCAGTGACAATAACTGTATACGTAGACTTTCTGATATAAACCCGAAGGTCAAAAAACTTGAATACCTACTAGTTGGTACCTACAAGTTATTTTATATATTTTGTTATGTAATAGGCTATGACCGCCATCTCGCCTGATGTTAAACGATGAGGTGGTCTACGATGGAACACGCTTGCCGAAAAAACCGATTCGCTCCTGATTTGAAGACACCCAGATTGTAACCATCGGGGAACACCTATTTAAGCAGCGCATTCCACAGACTAGCAATTCGCACAATAAAAGTGAAATAGTTGAAACACATTTTTCCTCGGGTGCGATGCTCATAGGTTTTTGAAAGGAGTGCGTTGAATTGCTGTGCACATAGCACATACCGTTGCAAAGACTTTAGTATTACGGGGATGTCAGTCGTAAAACCAATTAATTACGAATTGAAAAAAACAAAAAAAGTCAAAATTCACCTGTTAGATTTTTTTTCGTCCAACGTGTTCGTGTCAAGCTTTTTTTGTTGACAGGCTACGCTTTTCGATAATACTATCCTATTGGTGACAACATTTATTCCTGCAACTACCAATTGTAGGTATCGAGGTAGTTCGTCGATATCACGGATTATTACCGTCTGCCCCTACAAACGTCCCACGCTATGGCAGAAGGTAACGACGATGGCTATCGACCTCCGCGAAATGGTTGAACCATAGACGGTTGCTGTAATTTAAAGCTCGCTGTCAAAAGTAGTTCGTCTTCGCAAACCTTCATATTCAATGATCTTATTCTCATTGTTCATATTCATCAGCCAGAAGACGTCCACTGCTGAACACAGGCCTCCCCCTTTCCTCCACTGAACGACAGCCTGCCATATGCATCGACTGGATGCCCGCGACTCTCACTATAGTAGGAGGCTCACCTACGCAGTGTCTTACGGTTCGTGGTCTCCTTTCCTTTCTTCCCCAATGGTTATGGATTCTTCGAGCGATGTAGCCTATATACCCATTGCCATTTCAACTTGCAAATTCTAATAGCTATGACGGTAACTCTGGTTCTTTGGCGAATTTCCATACGCTCCGGATTCTAACCGCAATCCTTAGTTACCACCTACCCTTAGACATCATCATCATTTCAGCCGTAGGACGTCCACTGCTGGACATACACCTGCCATCGATCTCCAAAAGAGCCGGTTGGAAGCAGCCTGCAGCGTTTCACTGCGGTCTCTTTTAGGTCGTCTGTCAATCTTATGGGTGGACGTCCTACGCTACGCTTACCATTCGTCTCCATTCGAGAACATTTTGGCCCCATCGGCCATCTGTTCTGCGTGCTATTCCCTTGCGTATACCCTTAGTGCACAAAATAAATACCAATACAAGGCCCTTGGGGACCGGGAGCACACCTCCCTCATTTTCAAAAATCTTTCAGAGCGCCTGGTTAAAGCGACGCGTGACCAAAATGCTGGCGTGTTTCTAGCTCAACGCATAAGCATTGCAATTCAACGTGGTAATGCCGCCAGCATGCTGGGTACGCTGCCAACTGGTAGTGGGCTTAAGCATTTGGATTGTCTTTAGACCTTCAACGGTCTATGGGCAGTCTAACTGTATTTGTAGTTTTAGTTTTAGCTTGTATTTTATTTAGTTAATAAAAGCACTTGCCCAGTAAAAAAAAGTAACCAGTGCTCCTTATGTTATTAAGAATTAATACGTTTCAAAACCCCGATTTTACTGTAAGTTTAATAAACGAGAAATCGAGAACATCATTTTAACCGCATTGTTTGATCTGCTGGCTGAAAAACAGACATAATATCTTGGCTCTAGGTGACCCATCGTAATATTTTAATAAATATATAAAATCAGTATTATTTATGTATTGTAGTAGTCTTAACATGATACTCACAGACGAATGTGTTTCTTTTACTAGAACATTGTAATGAAATCTTCTAATTTAAAGGCGAAAATGAAGAAGGTATAACCTACCTAAATGAATGATTTTCCGACTACTCTCTAACCAGATTCAACAGAAAATAGGAAATCCTTAACAGTTTTTAATTAAACGGCCAGGTAATAAAACTCCATGTTGTACAAATTAATAATTAAGGTTTTGATGTTAATGTTTATTAGAGTTGTAATGAAGTAGGTACCTATATATACCGTCCTTATCGCTAAATCAAATTTTTAGCTTGATATATGAAAATAATTGATCATTAGCAATACTATGTCGTCCATGAATCGGTTATTGAATACTCAGTTTTTTTTTGAATTTTTTTTTCGGATTTTTTAAATATGGGGATATTACGTAGGGTTGTTTTGGAAGGTGGAATAGTTACCTACTCCGTCATTTGCCTTTTTCGAGCGGATTCGAAAAAAAAACACGAAGTAAACACTCCAAGGACTCTATTATTGAATCGCTCGAATGATTTCGCACGATAATGTCATGCGAAATGAAAGATTTTCTATGGATATAAAGCAAAGAATGGTTCAAACCACTCGTTGCGTTAGCGAGTGATATGTTTATTTAAAAAATGCGACGTTTGTTTAGGATTTCGATCGAAGTTCAGTCATTTCGCTTGGTATTTTCATGCGAAATATCATACGAGCGATTCAAAAATAGAGCCCCAAGGTTGCTACGCGAGTGGAAAAATAAATGTCATGTTGTATGTGTTCCTACCTATACTAAGAGTATATTTTAAACTGTAATTTCACTGGGTTCTATCGCCAAACACCTGACGGTGTGTTCCGGCAGACTCACTTGAGAGCCAGTTCATATTTCAGGCTAGGTATTTTAACAATTTTCGACCACTCTATCACGTGGCTACAGGCACTACCGGTTATCTGTAGTCAAATGCCTAGCCTTTCAGTGTTTAAAGCTTCTCATAGGCCTTCGATATTGTTATAAGACACACAATCAGGACCTAGTGAGACCTCAAAGAGATTTAAAACACACACACACACACATCAGCAGCCATTAAACGTCCACTGTATATCAGTCTCTGGCAGCCATATCACAAGCTTTGATTAGTTTGGGGTCAGATGACCGTGTGTGCAAATATGTCCCGTTTTTTTTTTACTGCTGGTCGGTGTAATTTACGTGCGAAGCCGGGGCGGGTCGCTAGTCATATATATAAACTTTCCGTGTAAATATTTCTAACTGATGGTGAAAACCGCATCAAAATCCGTTGCGTGGTTTAGGAGGAGTTAGCGACCATACAGACAGACAGACAGACGCGGAAAGCATCATCATCATCATCATCAGCCAGAAGACGTCCACTGCTGAACATAGGCCTCCCCCTTTAACCTCCAGACTGAACGACAGCCTGCCTTTTGCATCCACTGGATGCCCGCGACTCTCACAATGTCGTCGGTCCATCTAGTGGGAGGCCTCCCTACGCTGCGTCTTATTAGAAGACGCGGAAAGCGACTTTAATTTATACTATGTTCCTACAGTAGAGATAGAGAAGAGATACACTTGCTTTTCAGGCATCAAAACACAGCTAATTTTAAAAATTCATCGCATCTTCTAATGTCATCAGATAACAATATTGTGATCAAAATGCATTCAAATTATTGTGACATTACAACAATTATCGCAGACTTTTCCCTTCGCTTTTTATGAGAGTTACTGATGCCAGGACGATAGCTTGCTTTGAGTCTATGGATTTTCCTTTGAGGAATTCGTTGTTTGCGATATTCCATACAACTGCCTAGAAACTGGATCTGCAAAAAAATATATCTTAGAAATAATTTCTGAAACTTATTTCTTATTGAGTATGAAGTTGATAACGTGGATTTCATAGAGATTTCTATAAATTTTAGAACCATGCCTCATCGATTCAATACCTACCTAAAGAATCACAAACTCACAAGTGCAAAAAATGACAACCAAAACTCTTTTTACTTTTTAGGGTTCCGTAGCCAAAGGGTAAAAACGGCACCCTTTTTTTTAAAATAAATAATAGGCTTGCGTTTGACCACCATCACGCCTGATGTTAAGCGATGATGCGGTCTACGTTGGAGCACGCTTGCCTAGAAGGAACTGATTCACTCGTGATTTGAAGACACCCAGATTGGTTACCTCTATGTCTGGGTCTTCCAACAGCGCGTCGGCTAATTCACATCTGCTCCTGTAGGTAATCCCGTTTGTTCCGCACAGTAACCTTTTAGGACATCTTTTTTGCACCTTTGCTTGAACTAGCACCCAGCATACGCTGATTAACAATATCGGAAATACTGAAAGATAAAATAATGGAATAACATTATAAATTAAAGAAAAAAAATACATGCTTTTCGTATTCTTCTCAGCAAACCCTTTCATTTGATACCATATCATGAGGATGCATAAAATTTTGTCCGCCATCTTGGAGCGTCCGCCATATTGAATTTAGTGTGACGTCTTATTATTTTTCGTATTCTTCTCAGACAACCTTTTCATTTGATACCCATATCATGGGGGTGCATAAAATATAACTGGTCTGCCATCTTTGGGAGCCTGCCATATAGGATTTTGAATGACGTCATTTTGCTAGCCATGCATTCTCATCCAAACTAAACGTGTATGCAAAATATTAGCTCAATTGGTTGACGACAACTGGTGTAAAATTTTGTTGCAAGATTTGTCCCACACACACATACATACATACATACATACATACATACATACTAACTAACTGGGCACGTTATTCGGAAAAACTAATCCAGAATTATTCCCGGCAATATCAGAGAGTCCAAAACAATATCTGAGAGTCGTAGAGACCAAAACAGATGTCGTACTCGCCCATCTGAAACCACCTTAATGAACCATAGTATAATGTGTATGGGACCGATTATCTACAACACTATACCGATTTCAATAAGGGATCTAAAATCTAGTCAATTTAAAACAAAACTAAAAATACTTTTAGTCGAGAAATGTTTTTACAAAGTTAGTGATTTTATAAATGAGAAATTTTAGTAATGCCTGCAGTAGGTCAATTTGTGTATCATACAATTTTAGTAATGTCTATCTGTTAACTATTTAAATTAATAACATCATATTATCTGAACTTTTGAAATTATTTCAAAAGTTTTAGAAGCCTCTTGTTAAGTTTCCACCACTTTACTAGGGCATGACTTTGACATGACCGTGACTGTGACTGACTTGTTTGACAACATTTCATCAAACTTGATCCAACATTAAATACAATGGCAAATGCAGAAGAGTGTGGCGCCAAAATCCTCACACAGGAAAGAATAAAAAAGAAGACTAAGGCCCGTATAAATTAACTGTTCCCAGATCTCCGTTCAGGTGAAACTCTACCTAGGCATTGATTCGAAACTCAAGTCTAAACTGCAATCAGCCCTCCACTCATGCGAAACCTTTCTCAAAATCGGTACTTGGGTGATACTTGAATTCAGTTTTAAGAAACGTTTTGAGTTAGAGTTTAGTTTATTAATATGGACCCTATAGTGAGTTTCAAAATACAGCAACTAATAACAAAAAATCAATTGAAAATATATAAAGCACACACCTGTTAACTTCATTTCCGCCCGAATCACTCGACACACCGAGAATAACTGAATATTTTACTTACCTACAAAAAATATGCCATTTAATTTTCATGAAACAGCTAGGTAGGTAATTTCTAGGTAAGTAGTAATTCTTGTATAAATCTGTGACTATTAACCTTTAACTATGTCTAATTACGTACGTAGGAACATAAATTGTAGGTAAGTACCTACAATTAGTAATATAATACGGAAAATCGCAATAATAAAATTATATAATTTTTGATTGTAACTACTTATTTATTTTTATTACAAACACATAATAAAAATTAGTTTGCATGTAAATTGCATAGAAACTAATAAGCAATTTGAATCACACACATTAGCCTTTCATATTATAGTCGCATAGCTTGTACCAAGAAAGTATTGCATAATAGCAGCGCCCCGCAGTTCCACCCGCTATCTGACAGAAACCATGATGTTTTCCGGGATAAAAAGGTCCTTGTAGTACGTATCAGCCATCGAGATACAATATATAATAATATAGAGTCACAAACGTGCTAAAAAAATCCGAACCAAAACTCGACGCACGCTAAGCATTTACGCACGCAGACTTTTTGGTTAGTTGTAAGGCAACCGTGATCAGACTACAACGCCGCGAGATGCCAGTGCTACGATGCCATAGCGGACAAGCGACGTTAAACACTATGGAAGCAACATAACGTCTAAATTGGCATTCTGAACTATATAATTGATGTCTAGTACGTACATGACATCAATTATACGTAGACCGCATGATCGCTTAACATCAGGCGTGATGGTGGTCAAACGCAAGCCTATAATTAATAAAAAATAAAAAACCGAGACGCTCGGACGTTTTTTGACTGTTTTCACTTAGTGATTGTGACACTTTAGGTATTATATCTCGATGGTATCAGCCCAACGTCCCACTGCTGAGACACAGGCCGTACCCTCACTGTTTTTTGAGCGATGGCATAGAAATTGCGAGTAATTTATTTTAAAATTAAATAAGTCATTGGTGCAGTGCAGAGCCGTGGATAAAACCGGGTGCCGTCAGATTGTAAAGCGCACATGCTACCGCTCGGCCACCATCGCACTGGCAAAGCCCCTTATGCTAATGTAGAATGACGGCCTAAAACTCGCTCCGTGGTCTGCTTCTGAAAGAAACAACAAAGACTGCCATAAGAACGCACCGGTACCCCTTTCGTGAAACACCGAGAAATGCTCAAGGCATTTCCCCTTCATCCCTCTACAAAGGCGCGGGCACATCGCGCCGTTGTCTTCTTTGGGCTCCTTTGAATAAGAGATCACATCAAATCTGACCCACCACATGCCCAGGGGTCTCCTTATATTTGGCTCTTACAATAGGCCGGGGATACCAAAGCCGCATTTTAAGACTCCGGCTCCAGAGTCAACCAAATTAAAGATGTTTATGAGGTGGTTTTATCGGAACAGAAATCGGAGTTTTCAAATTTGGCTTCTCGGAGTCGGAACCGCAATCGGAGTCGAATTCAGAGGCGGAGGCAGAAGATCTAATTAAACAATACAAACATTATTCAGCCTCGTTAATTTCAGTTTAAAAAACATCTACCTAGGCGTTGGAAATATAAATAACCGATTATAACATCCCATTCAAAAAGTCGGAGCCGAAGTCAGAACCTGAGTTGTAATATCTATCTGAAGTTCCAACTTTTTGTTTGATATGTAGGTACCTATACTTGTGTATTCTTCTAGTCTTGACAGCACTAGATTTCCTTACAGAGGTGTCAGAAATATTATTTGACCACAGTTTTTTGTATCAGACCACTTGGTATGTTTTTCACGGTTGCCAAACACAAAATGACGCAGGTTCGGTACATATCGTATTTCAAAGGACATTCTAAGCCCAAGTTTAATACTATTATTGTTTTTCATAATATTCATTACTAACTTCCGACTGTAAAATAATATGCACATTGTTTGCTATGTTTTACCTATTTTTTTTGCAAGATCCGATGTCAACCCATGCAAGACTGTATGTCTTATCTGTTTCTTACAGTTTTATGACTTCATGGCGAAATCGATCTTGATGAATTTTGGCAAGAGAGTATTATAGTCTATATTACGGCCCACCGGATTAGCAAGTTGAAGTGGCAGTGAGCAGGACACATCATGCAGAACAGATGGCCGATGGGGCGGAAAGGTTCTCGAATGGATACCACGGACCGGTAAGCGCAGCGTAGGACGTCCACCCACAAGATGGACAGACAACCTAAAAGAGACGGCAGGGAAACGTTTCCAACCGCTTCCAACGGCCCTCTTGGATATCGATGGGGGAGGCCTTAGTCCATTAGTGGACGTCCTATGGCTGAAATTATGATGAAGCTCTTTCAGTTTTTCACAAATTTGCCAATTTTCTGGATAACTCTTCCAGTTTTTCTTTCCCTAAAAACTTTGTTCGGATGCTAACTAAAAATTATTCTTTTGCCAAATCGGTCCAGTCCAGCTATTCTCAAGTGGTGCTCTTCCCCCACGAACATCATTAAATTTTTTGTTAATTGAATCAGGCGGAACTCTGTGGAAGTTCATTTCAAAACTGAGATACTACACTAGAGATTCGACAAAGAAGCATTTAATTTATGTTCTAATTTTTTATTTTTTTATTTCGCCACAATTAATCGACGCCGCTGGTGATATGAGAGCTGGCTCATTCCTCGCGCAAAGAAATTCTTTGGCAATTCAACGCGGGAATGCATTCAGCGTTCTTGGTACTTTCTTGGTTGTCCACACGGACATCTTGTTTTTTTTTAATGAATAATAATATTAGTGATAATTAGCAATAAGTAATAATTAAGGTTTTTTTTTTATTTTCTTCGTTTAATACCTTTGTACTTAAATAAATAAAATTTCATTTTTATGTATATAGATGGGTCTACGTTTGCCCAACAACTCACCTAATTAATATTTTCTCTTGTTAAAATATTGATGCGTGTTTCATAATTTAACCTGAACATTATGTCACATCTTGAGGATAAAAACCCTTCCAATAAGAAATATTTACGTACCTAGAACCAGTTGTAGGTGTTGCGAGACGCCAGCTTGTTTATATTAAAAGGCGAATTGTATAACCGAGGCCTTTAAATGCCATAGGTACTTAGCTACTTTGTACATCAAAATAGAGTTCAACATTGCGAAAGTCACGATGCGAATCCCTAATGGTCATCAAACGGTTACCGGAGCAATATAGACATCAACACATTAGGTATATTGTACAAATGGTTATCTTTTATGTCAGTTTGTATTGTCCCACTGCTTTGCAAAGGTCTACCCATCTCCTTCCACTGCGTTCTGATCTACTGGATGGACAGGTGGCTGTAAAAGAATCTATTCACTCTAGTCTTAGATTGCAGTTATAAGAAATCTAGGAGAATGGCATGGAGTAACATTATCAATTAAACAATACTATTTATGTAATTAAAAAATATCATTATAATCAGCCTTTTAACAGTCCACTGCTGGACTTTTAACCTACCCCCGAAAGGGTGATTGGGCCATATTCACCACGCTGGCCCAGTGCGGATTGGTGGATTCACATACGCCATTGAATTCCTTCTCCGTACGTATGCAGGTTTCCTCACGATGTTTTCCTTCACCGAAAAGCCAGTGGTATGAAAATCCGTACATAAGCTCCAAAGAGCTCATTGGTACAGGCCCGGGGTTTGAACCCGCGACCTCACGCTTTCAAATCTAGAGGTCTCTTAAATGGGCTACCACTACCATTAAAAAAATATGATATATTTGACTCCATAATTCTTAACAACAACAATAAAAACTAAACTAATTGAAGATCGTTTATACTATCTATAAGCAACGAAGGCTTATAGATAGTACAAACGATCTTTAATTTCAGGCAGAGTGCCCAAAATGCTAGCCGCGTTGCCTCGCTGGATTGCGAGGCTAACTTTCTGAGCAAAATACAGGCCAGCATTTTGGTCACGTAAAGAAACTTTCAGTCTCCCCGACAAATCCTTAAAAATTTCGAAAGCACTCGACCCCCACGGTCCAAGTGTTTCTACCCCAAACGGCACAAATAAGTAACCTCTGACAAGGCTGGAATATTTGCGCCGTTTGAAGCATTCAGCCGCGATAGCCGCGCCATCCGCCTGTTTTGATGTCTCTGGAAGGTGAGACGGCGCCAGTGTATCAACGCATGTAGCATCCCACACTAAAGGCCGTCCCATCTTCCAAGGAATAAGAGTCATAAAAAAATATAGAAGTGTTCATTTCAATAAACACTTACCTATAACGAATTTTGTCATGTGTGTTTTTTATCATAATTTTTGTTTCTGACATTTCAAATACTTTGCAGTGTTAGTGGTTACAGTACACTAGATAACGGATTTCCATAGAAATATAATGAAATAATTTACTAGTAGTACTGCCATTTATTTTTGTAGTGTTTAATTTCAATGTGCAATAAGCGTGAAAACTTAAGGAATCATTAATTTATAAATTAATTAATTCTATAACCATTATATTTATTGTAGTGGTGGGATAGTTGGATGCCACTACAAATAAGAAGATTATAATAAGAAAAAAAAATACTTATTATCTTTCTTGGTTCTTGATTAATTTTTTTCATTCGTTTTACTTCATTTTTTTAACGAAATCGAAGTGACAATAAAATTATCTTGCTTCATAGCTTTACTACAAGATTTTTTTACATGTTATATTCACAGAAATACTGCTTTCCTTGTTTCGTCTTATCGTCCATCCCTAACAAGTGTTCCCTTACATAACTATTGCAGTAAATGCTAAAGGTTGTTATCACCGGGAGCTCGTGACATTCGAAAGGGAACTCTGCAATCTCGTTCGGTCACGATTTGCGTCCGATACTCCAAATGTTAACGAGGTGAGGCACAAATGAAAGTAAAACGACGCTTTTGTTGAAGGAACAGGTGGGTTACCATAATCTCAAAGATATTCTTATAATACATTACGTTGATTTTTGTATTGCTTTTTCATTAGCCGAGAGAGCGAGACAAAAATTCAAAGTAAGGTTATTATAAGAATGTTTTTGAGATTATGGTGACCAACCGTGCTTTTGTCGGGTGATGATGGTTTGCCTTTCGATCGCATAATAATTACCGCATCATTATTATGGTTCGAAAAATACACTGACTTGCAAAAGGTACGGATATGTAGGTACCTACTAAGGATACACGATCCCTCCTAACTTTAATCACCTGTTTTTCCGGTAACGGTAGGTATTTATTACACTTTCAGATTGATGCAATACAGTATCCCTCTTTTTAATTTCAGTCTTATTAATATTAATGCTAGTAATTTTTTATATATTATCAGATTAAATTTCACTATACAAATTAATGTTGCATTACATTTAAATATGGTTGTAATTTAGTTATCATGCATTAGCGATGGTGATTGTGAGAGATGGTGGCCGTACGGTGCGCTTTACAATCTGACGGCACTGGTTCGATCCTCAGCCCTACACCAAAGACATATTTAGTACTTAAGTAAATTATGTGCAGTTTCGATGCCACCGCTCTAAAACGGCGAAGAAAAACATCGTGAAAAAACCAGGCGCCTTACGGACAACTGTTATAGCGGCACCTAAGTCGCTCAGTTGGAAAATCACGCGACCGCAAACCGTATCTGTTCGCGATAAGGTTCACGTTCGCGTGATTTTCCAACTGAGTGGATTAGGTGCCGCAATAGCAGTTGTCCGTAAGGCCCCAGGTATGTTCCAGAACCTCAAACAGTTCCAAGACATAATATGACATTCACCAACATGCACTGGGCTGGGCTAGCATAGTGAATTAGAGCCCATCCTCTCTCTATGAGAGAAGGCCTGTATCGCAGCAGTGGAAACATAGGCTGATAATGACTGATTGATGATTGATCATGCATTATTATCCTAATATATTTTATACATTTAGATAGGTATTATTCAAAACTTTACAATTAATTAAAAATCATAGTTTAAAAAGCAGATTTTAACAAAATCAAATGTTTCAAATAAAGTGCATTTACAATTTAAATTTTATCAAAACATCTGATGGATAGTTAATCCTAAACTAAACGAGACACTAAAATAAATCAGTAAACTACTGATTTATTTGTCTGTAATCGCGTTTTCGGAAACTGTTCTAGCGTCAAAATCGTAATAATTATAGTAAAGTTAACAACAATGAATTTAAAAGTTTTATATCGACAAGTTTATTAACTAAACAAAATACAAGCTAACATTACAAAAATTGTTGGACTGCCCATAGACCGTTGAAGGACTTAAACAAATCAAAATTCTCAAGCCCACTACCATATGGCAGCGTTTGAATGGCAATGCTTACACGTGGAACCCGTAACAAGCATTTTGGTCACGCGTCGCATTAACCAGGTGAAATTACAAGATAAAGTTTTTTTGAGGTAAATGTCACAGATTGGCCAAATATGCGATTGTTTCATCTGAATCGGGTATGAGGTGTGCTTGTAGGTATTGCAACATACATGCTTATTAATGTAGGTACAGAATCCACTCAAAGTAAAAGGTCCATTGCAGCTAGGGCATTGGCTCTAGCCTTATATGGCGAAGAAAGTAACTTGATGGTGCCATAACTCAAATAACGATCTCGAAATGACACTAGAGAATTTATTGCCCCACGAACGAGCTTCCAAGATCACAGGTGTTTGCTTGCGGCTTTGTCTACGCCTCTACTCCTTTGACGATCAATGTAGAATCGTAATTTACAAGCCCTGGCTATATCAAATGTTTTTTGGGTTAAAGAAGTTTGGGTGAAAAGTTTTAATGAAATACGAAAAATATTAATCAAAATTAATTAATTAACCTCGCACCTGCAAAATGTGGAAAGCCTTCCGCGGTTATTCCGAGAATCTACAACATCGGGGTTCTTAAAAAGGCAAGTTAATAGATTCAACGTAGTTGTGGTGCCTCTGGTGTAAGGCAACGGTGACCTTACCATCAGGCAGCCCGTCTGCTTGTTTGCCACCTATGGAATTAAAAAACAGATAATGTCGTATCAGTTTAAAAGTACTTACAAAAGTTATATTTCAGAGACAATAAAACATTCATATTTTTTTTCTATAATTAATGAGCTTATAGCTATTCCACGAACAGATATATCAGAGAACATAATGGCGATATCAAAATTGATATCTCCAGCAATAGAATCAATATTTCTATTGTTTGCTTCCGCGGCTTTCGACTTCCATAAACATTTTGATTCACAACCTCTATCGCAATTGCCTTGGGTTATAAATTTATGAGTATTGACTCTAATGAAGAACAGGTAATCCTACTAATAATAACTAATAATTTTGCTCCACCGTCGCCAATTTAAAGCAGCCTTTATGGGGAAGCAATTAGTGGCCTGCAACTGGTAAGTCATCACCCGCCACAATATTATAACATGAGGCATAATTGGTTACATCTAACCTATTGGAAAATTTATCTCGACAAAATGTTTGTGCGGTAAAGTGTCATTACGAAACTTTATTGACACCACCAAAAGACATTACAAGAAGAATTAGATAAAGAAACTAAAATAAATAGCAGTTTTTTTTTTTTTTAATATCTTTTTTTTTTCTCTCCTACTAATGTTTTGTTTTGAATTCGTACGAGTACTTGCGGGTTTTCATATAAACTTTCAACCCCCCTTTTCCCTCTCTTAATTCTTAGCGGAACTCTGCACTCCATAAGGAATCTACCAGCAAAATTTCAGCTTCGTACGTCAAGTACTTTTCGAGATTTCGTAATGAGTCAGTCACTCAGTCGTGTATGGCATTTCGCTTTTATACGAATTGAAAAGAAAATAGATTGCTCAAAAAAACGCATGTCTAAAGGATACAATCAGTGTCCTTTGGGTACACTGATTGCTCCGTCTCGGCATTAATGCTGATAGTCAGACTATCAGTGACGGTTTTCAGATGAACTCTTGAACTTACATAAAATAGATTTACAGGTGGATTTATATGCTTTAAATTTACTGTAGGGATAGGGTATAGCAAAGAACGATGCTATGAAACGGATATGATGACACGTTCGCGCCACCTGCCACGTTCTTCCGCACGAATACTCTCTAACGAAGCACATGCCAAACTCAATTAAGGGGCGGCTTTCTCACTCGCGCATATCAACGATTTCGATGATAAAAAAACATTAAGAGAGAATTAAAAAAAAACTATTTGGTATTATCTTTAGAATAACATTGCAAATAGTACAACGCAATTTTCGTGTTGATATTTTATAGTATGGCGGAGAAGATAGGAAAAAAAACAATGTCTCTAGAAATTCTCGCGGAGTGATATTTTAATGAAATGGCTATGGCCGTTGAGTGCAACCTTAAACAACAGAATTCCACATGTGCCTAAATTTTATGCTCGCAGTTTAGCCCGCGTTTTGACGACACATATAGCCTCAGGGATACTATAGCGTTCTATCTGTAAAATAATTTTCAGAATAAGTTCAGTAGTTTTAGAGATTATCTCTTACAAACAGTCACAAATTTTACTTTTTTGTAATGTTTAGTGTAGATAGGCACGGTAATAAAAAATTAGGAGAGTAGGCTTAGATGGTATAGTTACTTAAAGAGGATACCAGACCTAAGAGGCCAGGTCGCGCGAGCTAAAGATGTCGTGGTAAAAGACATGAGAGAGTGACAAGGCAAGGCAAGGTTTCTGATGATGAGGCCTGAAGGGGAGAGTGGAACGGGAGTAGAGTGGATTACACGACGATGCGGGACTGAAACTGAAAGGGCGGGAAGGGAGTAAAGTAGATTCATATACTACGCGAGTGAAGCCGCGGGCAACAGCTAGTATTATATAGGTAATTAAGCCTGATCCCACCACCATGTGGGATACATCAAGAGTCGACAAGAAAGAGAAACACGGTAACTAAGATTTAAGACGTAAAAGGTAGCGCTTTTCAATCGTTCTATATATTACGCCTCTACCTTCTTTTAGAGAGTACCTTATGTTTTGTGAAAGAAACAAAAGCAGATCATTTCCGCATTCTTAAAGCAAAAGCGATAAAACACCTAAAGTAAGTTAGCATATAGTGAACTTAGCATAAGTAGGTGCCTACGTCCGAAACATCGAAACCAACTTAACATTCTGCGTGGTTTACACCTATTGTAGAGAAAGCCTCAAAAGGATCGCAATGTCGTTTTAACGAAGAAGTAGGTTGTGCCAGGGATTTCCCTCTACCTCGAGTCTTTTACATCGTCTTTAATAATTTTAAGCAACTCAATGTCAAATGCCAATAATGACCAAAATCATGGCTGTCGTTCAGTGTGGAGGTTAAAGGGGGAGGCCTATGTTCAGCAGTGGACGTCTTCTGGCTGATGATGATGATAATGATGATGATGATGATGACCAAAATCATGTGTTTAATAGTTTTTTCTTAAATTCTATTAGAATATACTTTGCACCTACCAACCAAACCTGCAGCGTTATCTAAGTAATATTTTATTGCAAGATGTAGTTAATAAATATCTCGAGAAAGTTTCCCACGTCGTAATAGGTAGGTACTAAAATCTAATAAGTTAGTAAATAAATGATCGTTATTTTATATTTGTCAGCGCTATAAAAATGGACCAGCCTTACGCAGCCACTAAATACGCATAATTAATACATAACTCGCGCCTGTTTCTTACTAAAATTTATAAAATCAAAATTACGTCTAACGTCGACCCTACAGCTGATTCGGCATCGCTACAATCGCGATTGCGGCTTAAAAGCTTGGACCAAAATAAAATTAATGGACGGGCCATAGCCATCGTTCTTGCGTTAAGCGGTTTAGCAGTATAGTGAAAAAAGTGGGAGAAACACGAAGACATTGAACACACTTGAACACGAACAGTAATTTTACTTAGGCATATCTCCTTTGTTTGACTGATCTGAGTTATTGCCCTTCGCTACTACGAATTGGGTTTATTTGCATTAAAGCGTTTATGGCCATAGAATACTCAATTAGGTAGTTCTTGTTTCATTTCTATGAATTTGTGTGTCAATTCGTTGGACTGAATTTTAACCAGTGTTTAATTTATGTTCTTCAACTGATACGAGTATAAACTTTTCACACATTTTAAAACAACTTTAGATAATAAATACCAAGGACAATGTTGACATCATCATCACTTGTAACTGTTCAAAAATAGTAAAGAAATAACCAGTGACGTGTCGTGGATATATTTGCAGAACCAGAGTCACAGACATAGCTGTTAAAATTTGCTAGTTGAAGTGGCAATGGGCAGGCTACATCGCTCGAAGAACCGCTAACGGATGAGGAAGAAAGGTTCTTGAGTGGAGACCACGAACCGGAAGACGCAGCGTAGGTAGGCCTCCCGCTAGATGGACCGACGACGTGGTGAGAGTCACTGGCATTCAGTGGATGCAGAAGGCAGGCTGTAGTTCAGTGTGGAGGTTAAAGGGGGAGGCCTATGTTCAGCAGTCGACGTCTTCTGACTGATGATGATGATGATGATGATGATGATGAACCAGTGACGTAAGTACCTACGTCTATTTATATGAGAGTTATTAGGACTCATAAAAGATGGGTGAAAGCTATATTATGGAGTATAGAAAATCATAAGAAAACACGATACTCATCTTCGGAATAATTCGAAGTGTGTCGAATCGATTATTCGTTTCCCGTCATCTCGTCTCGATGAGCGATTCGTTCGTGACCGATCCTTGGCCCGAGCTGATCAAAGCCACAGAACAACCAACAGTTGTTAGGGAAAGTTGTGGGAACACGATGGAATTAAATCACGTCAACATCGTCGTACAAATCCGAACGTCCAAAGCTGTCGGTAAGGACAAGTTTAGTGTACGAGTCTATTGTAAATCGTACCTATTAAAAGACTGCGTCGTCTGATAGCAGAGAGTCTGGAATATAGGTACCAACATTTGACTGCTCTTCGAGAAAAGTGTTTGTTTGTAAAAACTTTTTCTTGTTAGTTTACTGGAATTGGAGTTATTCTGAAGTTGTTCTGAAGTGACAAAGGATGTCATCATACGTACTTTTTAACCGACTTCCAAAAGGAGGCGGATATCAATTCGACTGTATTTTTTTTTAATGTATGTTTGTTACGCGATTACTCCGCCAATTTAGAATTGTTTTTGATGATTTTTTTTTTTGATTGGTAGGTCTTATCCCATAATTTTTTTATCGACATTGATTCAGCGCTTTTTGAAAAATCTACAAAAACATGACGATAAGCGACGAATTCAATGTACATTGCCACCAACAAGCTTGTTAAAGTGGGGAAAATTGGAACTACAGTTATTTCTTGGTGAATTTCATACTTTGTTCTCCACTAGCGACGCTGTCAACTGAACAGCAAATATAGAGGAACTATATTTATATTTATATATACTGTTCCTACAACAGAACTTCAAAAAAACAAAGTGTCTCCATGGCGACCGGGCCCTGTTGTTTTTCGTTAAATTTTTCAAGACCATGGATACAAAGTATTTCAGTCGTAATATTAAACAATATTTTCTACTTTTTAGTTTCAGTTTGTAAATGTAGGTATGTATAGTCATGAAGTCGGTTCTTTTTTTTTCAAAATATTATAATTATTTATGTAAAAAGAGCTGACGGTCCGCCTGATGGTAAGCAGAAGTCGCCGTCTATGGACACATGCAACACTAGCGGTGTTGACGGTGCTTTTCCAGCCGGGACAGGTAGTTGTAAGACACCCTTTTTGAAATGTTGAAGCTCTTTGAGGGAAGGATATTGCACCTTAGTTGTACGCGAGATGAACTGTTGAAGGTAAATCACGATAGATGCTAGAGTTTTTGGCGACTTTGTCATACTTATGCTAGGTCCCTGACATATCCATCTTCGATTTACTACAAAAATATAAAGATGAAGTATGCATGTAAGGTACTAACGAAAGTTGAAAGTACTTAGATATATTCGGAAAAAACACGTTTAATTTAAAATTTTCCCAAACTAACAAAATTATAATTATATAATACACGAAAGTAGAATTAATAAAATTCTACCTACGTGTCTGCCTGTCTTATTTATTTCGCCTACTCAGAAGACGAATTAAATTAGGAGAAATTAGTCAGCTTTTTGTCATGGTTGAATTACCATGATTACTTACGTGAGAGCAATATACAGTGTTATTTTTATGTAAACATTTTGTAACAAGTTAACAAACAAATACAATTTCTCAATTTATTTGATATTTTACAAGCGGTAGACTGGCCATAAAATTGCTTGCCTTTCAAACACGAGTTATTTATCTTGCGACGGGAGACAGATCCACAATACAGCTATTGAAAGCTTCGCCCACACCTTATACTTACTACTCCATGTTCAACAGTTGCAGACCAGTCTTTGTACATAGAAGACAAGAAGGATTCAATAACTCTGCATGCTTATTAGTTATACGAAACTATGGTACCTACTATAAGCGGTGAGTACCTTACTCATCATTATAAACCACTTTTCCTATGAAAACAACCCTAAAATCCTGCTAAAATCACAAAAAACAGCTGTTCCATACACAACATCATGTATGAAACCGACCCAACGATCTAATATGTACGTATTATAGTTTGAAAAATCTTTGCTACCACCCAAACTTTGTGGATTTTCCTTGGATACGTACGTTTTTTTTTTTTATTCTTCGTTTCTAATCCGTACGGCCAAAGATTGGAACAACCTGCCGGCTTCCTTGTTTCCTGCATTTTTTTTTATATTTGCTGTTCCATACATTATGTCGAGAGTCGATGAACATTTTCAATTTTTTCCATGCGATTTTAGTGTAGTAAAATTTGTTCATAATGATGAAAACAATAACCTCCTTTCGGCTTGATACACACAGTCTCTATGCGTAACCCTGTATATACAAAGATAACCTTACTAACACTAAATACCTAAACTACTTAGCTGATTATACAACAACAGTTTGATTACCTAAAGACCGATGAAAAATACAGTAGGTAGCGTACCTAGCATTAAGCACGTTCTAGAATTGTCAAAGGTTTTAACATTTTGTCTAAATTGGCGTAGTGAGTTTATATAGATGCGCCACAGAAGAGATTTTTTTTAAAATTCTCTTTTCTGTGAGATGCGTAATATAAAGTTGCAAATCGAGTTTTTGAAAATATTTAGCGTACTTAGTATAGGTACCTACTGGCGGCATTAATTAAGCATGTTCTAGATCTCGGAGGTTTGACATTTTGTCTAAACTATCGTAGCAAGTTTATATTGATGAGCAATATAAAGTTGCAAATCGAGTTATTGAAAATATATAGCTATAAAGTATTTAGCGTACCTAGTATAGGTACTAGCGGCATTAAGCATGTTCTAGATCTCAAAGGTTGTGATATTTTATCTAAATTGTCGTAGCAAGTTTTTGGATTGAGCAATATAAAGTTGTAAATCGAGTTTTTTAATATATGCACTACAATAATTGTTTAGAAAATGTTATCACCATTTTTCTATTCATAAAAATAAAACAAACATAATATAATTAAAATATTAATAAAAATATTATTATTTTTAATTTATTATTGAGCATAATATAATTGTGTTGGAATACTAGTTATTATAATTATGTCTATAAAATGTTTTAAGGAATAAACGACCTATTTGTGATGGGCCTTCTTACTTCGCAATTCAAAGAGTTTCCCGATCCAACAAATCAATCAAACAGACGTTTCAATCCAAGATGTTGATACCAAGGATTTTATATATACCCTAAAGGGACCTGGATTGAGTACTCATGCTAAAAAAACGGTCCGAGGGAAAAGCGAGCACGGAGTAATTTGTCCTTTTCTTGTAGGGTGTTCATGATTTTGAGGAAACGAAGACATTGTAGGTAATTCCTAAAATCATCGTATGGGTACTCTCAGTAAATACAGGAAGTTCATATAGGCCCAGTGACGAGCGCTAATGTCAGAATTTTAGGCCGCCAGGACGCCTGAAGGCCTCTGAGATGGCTTATCGGCTATTGTTATAAGACTCAACCGGGACATACGGGTCACGTGACATATATTTTTTTTAAATTATAAATTGGCTTGCGCTTGGCCGCCATCTTTTGAATAATTGAATACTTGAATAATTGAATACCAAATTTTATCCCTGAGTATCATCAAAAACAAAGGACTTTAATATAATCTTTCAACCTCCATTTGCCCCCTTTAATTCGGCTTTTTCGCTAAATCCTCCTTAGCGGACCTCTATACCCCATAAGGAATCTACGTGCCAAATTTTAGCTTCGTAAGTCAAATAGTTTTTGAGATTTCGTGACAAGTCAGTGAGTGAGTGAGTGAATTTAGCTTTTATAAATATAGAAGATTGGCATGACTACTATTTGGCATATTTTACTTACTGCGGGAAAATGACATCGAACTACATTCATTTTCAAAGTTTGTCGAGAGCATCACTACATCACTATCACTACATAGGATAAAACAAAGTCGCTGTCGCTGTCTGTCCGTCCCTCTGTATGCTTAAATCTTTAAAACTACGCAACAGATTTTGATGCGTTTTTTAAAAATAGATAGAGTGATTCAAGAGAAAGGTTTATATATATAATACATGCATAATATAGTAGAGAAACACTGATAATTGTAGAGGTTTCTAATGTAATGTCGTATATAAACATATTTTTTTTGCGCTTACATTGCAAACGCTGGCTGAACCCTACGTAATAACGAAGGGATTTTAAGCAATACAGCATTAATCTTTATCCAATTAAGTACCTTAAATACATTGTGCATTTAATATAGACCAATATGGCCGTTTACAGCATGTAATTTAAATGAACATTTTCGAAGATATTAAAGATTTAAAATGCAGGGACATAGCGGTTGCGGCGGTACCGGCCCCCCGGCCAGTACCGCAACAGGCCGGTACCGGCGGCGTGTTTTTCACATGGCCAATCATAATGTCGTTCTTTAAAGAGTAACCTCTAAAGAAAACATGTTTGTTTTGCCTAATGACAAAAAAGCTGTGAACGTTGTAGGTATATAAAGACATTCCGTAGTATATTATTTTAGTATTAGCATTGCACCTGCGATGCCGGGGCGGGTCGTCTTTATAAAATCTTCTGTGTTGAAGTGCAAACTGCACACCCTGGAGTTTTTTGTTATACTTGCTGTTCGACTAAGAATTACTTCCAACCACATTTTTCTTACATCCTCTTTTGTTGGTATACTGTAACATGAAATATATTCAGCGATGAATTTAGGTACTTTCATTTTTTATGTAATATTTAGAATGATTCCCGTACGATTCGTCGAAACACCCTTGAACGATACAACTGTACACAGAAAGCTCGGTTCACCGTTGGATGGTGGTACTAGATCTACGTTTCGCCACTTACTCACCTGATGGTACGTGACGGTGTGGCGGAGGATGGAACACGTTGATCTAGAAATCTATTCATATCTATCTATACATACCTTTTTTTTTTTATATAAATAATAGGCTTGCGCTTGACCGCCAACTCGCCTGATGTTAAGCGATGATGCGGTCTACGGTGGAGCACGCTTGCCTAGAAGAAACCAATTCACTCGTGATTTGAAGACACCCAGATTGTATCTATCGGGGAACACCCATTCAGGCAGCGCCTTCCACAGACTAGCAGTCCTATCACACTATCACTATCACTGTCACTATCTATCACTAGCCATGAAGATATCTAGTTTGTTGTTCTCAGGAAACAAGGAGGACGGCAGGTAGTTCCATTCTTGGGCAGTACGTATCATAAATGAAGACCCAAATCGTTGAGTTCAAATCTTTGGAATTTTCACTAGGAAGGGAGGGTAGTGTGCATGTGCAGTCATTCTACTTTTCCTAAGTAAAAGGGGGAGGTTGGAACAAGGGCTCGAAGCTTTTGCGCACACTCGCCGAAATGCGAATTACTTTAAAATATCCCTAGGTCATGCTAAAACATAATGTATAAAAATAATTGTTCATTGTTCAAAATATTGTTCATGTTCACACGTGTATGGACACCCTAGTAAACATTTTCTTTTATTTCAAGCTTTGTGTACCTACCTGTGAAAAGATATGCCGCAGCCACCGAATGATTCACTAGCACAGTTTCTTATACAGCAATTTTTCACCATTTTAAAATAAATATTCAAAAATCATGCTTGAAAAAACAAAATATAGTAAGCAAACAATCAAAAACGCCATGTCGTAATGCTGCCAGTAGCTTCATGGTTCAGCAGAACCATGAAGGTTCCTAGTAATTATACTAGAAACCTACATGGTTACTTAAAAATAAAATTTAAATAGGTACATGATACATTAGATATATTATTTACATTAATATCCGTTAGAAAATGGAAATAAAAATTTATCTTTATTTCATTGGTAGTAATTTTATGTTTACACCCCAAAATAGGGCCTGCCTGGTATGTCCGATTGAATAAGTAAAACTACTAAAATATGATTACGGGATAATTACCGTGGTGGTTGTGGAATGAGATTCCACAACATTATATAACTTTAGTGAACAGCTGAGATAGTTTAAAACAGAGTTTTACTAAAATATATGTTTTATGTAATGGCAATCTTTAGAAAGGGATACACTTCCTCCGTGGTAGCTATCTCAGTGAGCTCGTTTTACCTCCATGTTCCTAGCCACATTATTATGAACCTTATCGTTAGACGTTAAGGTTTAGTTTTGTATGGGAATATTTTGACAGAACGCAATCTAGTATATATGTTTATCTATGGTTGATACTAAGAAATTTCATTTCCTCCTTTCTTACCTAATAGTACCTAAGTGCCTGTACCTAAGTGCCTACATCTAGGTATGTATCTGGTATTTACGAATAGTTGTAAGTACCTTGCACTATGAAGTAACAATTCAGAATCATAGACTATTAAAGGCGCAGAGATACAACTTCGAAGATTGGTGGTACATACTTTGAAATATGCGGGTACAAAATAAGTCATTTGCTTTGTCTGATTTTATCTCATTATCACTTTTTTAATAAATAATAGGCTTGCTTTTGACCACCATCACTTCTGATGTTGACGTTTA
The DNA here is from genome assembly GCA_932305915.1 of Agriopis marginaria. Classification (NCBI taxonomy): domain Eukaryota; kingdom Metazoa; phylum Arthropoda; class Insecta; order Lepidoptera; family Geometridae; genus Agriopis; species Agriopis marginaria. The sequence continues at coordinate 5,369,074 of OW029919.1, forward strand.
TCATAAATTTAAATGAAAACATGAACATCTTTAACACTGTTTTAAACTATCACGCAGGTTGTTCACTAGTGAGTTCAATTGGTTTTCCGTGAACATGGTGCATGTAACTGCGCCAAAATATCGGCCGGGAGCTCCATCCACAACCTTATCACGGTAAATATACCGTTAATAATCATATACTTAAGTGTATTTTCACACTAAAACATACACATACTTATTAATCTTTTCCCCACACCACACTAGTTCCCACTCTAGAGATCTCTCGATCTAGAGCAGACGCTCAAACTAGACAAAAACAATTTTGAGAGTGAGGCCAAGAGAAGAATACAGTTGGGCTGGGTAGCGTTCGGGAAACTGGGTCTTCTCGTTAGATGTCCCACAAAGGCATCTGACTGAATTACGGCGCTGAAACGTGGACACTTACAGTTGGCGCGGTCCATATAAGTTCATGGTAGCTCGCAGCTAGCTATAGAGAGAGAGCCATACCCGATGTTTCTCGGAAGGATCGTATCTGGAACGAAGTTATTCGCCAGAGAACCAAATTCACCACCACCAAAGATAGCTCAGCCAAGCTGAAGTGGCAGTGGGCCGGTCATATCTGTAGCAGAACTGATAACAGTTGAGATAGATGTTTTCTAGAGTGGAGACCACGAATCAGCAAACGTAGCGTAGGACGTCCTGAGACTCGTTGGAGTGACGGTATACGACTGGCAGTAGCTGGAAGAGAAAAGCCGAAGATCGGGCTGAGTGGTTGCCTTGAGAGAGGCCTATATCCAGCAGTGGACTAGTATAGGCTGATTATGATGACGATGACATCGGTCTAGCAAGGTGCGTTACCAATTTTTTGGTAAGTCAAAATATTATTGCGCATAATTAAAAACAGACACAGTAATAAAGATATACCTACTAAGGCTGGCTTGCACCACAAATTAAATCTAGTTTAAATCTAGATTTTACTAGATTTTTCTTACGATTTGACTTTTGAATTTCGTTAAGTCCTATAATATTGCACGACCCATTTAAATCTCGATTTAATGAAATTCAAATGTCAAATCGTATGGAAAATTTAGTAAAATCTAGATTTAGACCAGATTTAATTAGTTGTGCAAGCTAGCTTAAACCGTAAGGACCGATTTAAATATCGATTAAACGAAATTCAAATGTCAATTCGAATGGAAATTTTACTAAACCAGATTTAATTTGAGGTGCAAGCCGGCTTTACATGCAAATTGAAAAAGAGAAAAAAGAGAGGTAATGAAAATAATGTATGTGAGTAAGAGTATATGCCAAGAAAATATATTCACATCCTAAGGCATACAGGCATATCATAAAGCATATAGGCATAAATTATAGTAGGTACCTATATGTATTTTATCTTTGGTAATGATCGTCGTCTCTTCAGTTTCACACGCATAACTTGCAGGTATCCATAGGCGACAGTGATCGCTTACCATCAGGCGGCCCGTCAGCTTGTTTGCCACCTATGGCATAAAAAAGATTTCAGCTGTGAGTCTGTTCTTTTTAGTCTGTGTCGGTAATCTGCAGTCTGTGGTTCTGTTTGCACTTTCCTTCCCAGCGGTATGGTGGGCGACCGCGCTGATACAATCAAATTAAATTGGCCCTTCCGGTGAGTTTTGCAAGTATTATTTAATAGGCAATTTCAATTTGGCAAAAATAATTTCAAACGAAGGAGCAAGAGTTATGTTATGAACCTTTGAACCTGCATAATTTTTTGACTACGTTTACTTTTCGTATTACGTACAATAGTTAAGATAATATAAACCCATGTCACTCAGTAATATTTTTAGTATCTGTTCATTAGGTACCTACCTATCTCGTCATAATATAATTAGTTGAAGATAATAATTATGTGATTATTATGCTTAATTACGTAAACTACGGAAACAAAATTCTTATTTGCGGAAGTGAGAAACGTGTCATTAAAATATAGCCTTAAAATTAATGAACCTCATGATGATGCTTCAACTTTACGCATAATCATTTCGTTTAGCAAGAGAATAATATTTAATGTTTTTTGCTTAACATAATTTGCATAAAACAGAGATGATTTGCGAAAGAAAGATAATCGTGGCTACCTACGCCCTGCAGTGAGTGAGATAGATAGATAAACTTTTTATTGTTTACACCAAAAATTACATACATAAGACAGGAAGGTTTAAAATCTATTGCACCAACTTATCCCTTAGTGCGATCTCTTCAAGGCAACCAAACAAAAGAAAAAAAACACAAAAAATTGAGCTAAATAAGCTACCGATAGTGATGGTGGTAACAAAATGATAAATAATATGAACCATTTGGACAGATGGATAAATACTAAATTTTGACACTGTGTGATATATATCACACAGCCTATGCCGCTTGCCTATCATCAAATCTATTTATATATGAATCCTTATTTACCTTGGTCACGCCATAACTTCTTGAGAACGACATTACCGATTACATCCATTTTATTTTTTTAAGTTTTTAATACTTTGTAGAAGGTTCTTACGGAAAGAAAAACGATTGAGCAGAAAATTGGTAAATTTCAGAAAACTTAACGACGATTTTGAATCGCGGGTGCAACCGCGGGGTATTGTTGCACCCCGCGTATTGCAGTAAATAAATAATTTTGGACAATATGACAAAGACATAGGCTAACTTTCTATTTTATTATTTTATGAATATCATATAATTTATCGACAGCAGATGCATGGTAAATTGCCGTAAGTTGCAATTGATTTCGCAATGCCTGCAATTTGCACGGGTGTATTTATCATGTCGTTTGTAACAAATGCTATTAGTCAGATTTTGATTTTGCATTTCTCTAAGAGGGAGGCCTTGTTCAGCAGTGGACATTTAATGGCTGATGATGTGACGTACATATTGCATGTGCCTGCTTTATTTTTATAAATTTTCAAATCATACAGTAAATGAATGCGAAGAGAATTTGCAATTTGAAAATTCTAAATGCCAATCTCTAGCTTTTTTTATTCTCTACTAAGTTGAATGTCTCAGGTCTGAACTATATCGAACAAGAGGTCAAATCGTAATTACTGATCACTTTTAATACTCTTTTTGATCATAAAATTGTAGCTGGTAGCCAGTATCATCATCATCGTAATCATTTCAACCGTAGGACGTTCACGGCTGGACACAGGCCTCCCCCATCGATCTCCAAAAGGGCCAGTTGGAAGGGGCCTGCATCCAGCGTTTCCCTGTGGTCTCTTTTAGATCGTCTGTCCATCTTGTGGGTGGACATCCTACGCTGTGCTTACTGTAAAGAAAATGTTTTCATTAAAAATTTTACAATGCAGCATTTGCATATATTTTTTTGCAGCTGTCAGACGCATTCTCTCACCGGATTGTACATATCGCAGAGCAAGCTGAAGACAGGTAGCGCATAGAAAGCTATGGAGCGACATATCAGGCTAAGTTACATACCAATAACGGCTTTGCTACTCACTAATGTCTAACCGCGTGGCCTAAGTGCAACTTCCGCGAGAGTCGGCAGGGTATACTTAATTGGAAATGTCAAAAGACTGTAATTGCATTTTTTAAATGGCAAATGGAACCGGGCTAATTGCGTAAGTGCATTGCAAAAACATTCGCATCCTGCGCTTTGGGCTTTCAGAACATGGAATCAATTATGGTTTGACAGCTTCGTCCTACATAAATTAGGGCTTTGAGTGTCGTAGAAAAAAAGGATATTCGATTATGTCAACATTGACAGCTTTTGTAGCTAGTTTAAAATAAGTCAGAACATAAAACTCGCTCGTCGAAAGTTTTTGATTGGCTTTAAAATTTTTGCTTCCCATTTCGGGCACTGTTTTCCATAAGATCAACTTGATTGTTTTAGTAGTTGCTGAGAAAATTGCTACGCCATAAAAACGGACCCCACCCCACCATATTCGTAGGGCGAAATTAATAGGCTCGTTTTTACCATTTTAGTAGATACCGTTTAGGATTCCTAATAATAATAATAAACTCAGCAGCGCCCTCAAACCCTACGAGTTAAGAGTTCTATTTTTATACAGACCTACGAGTATACCCAGTTTGTCACCAACTCTCCGAGTAGGTAGTACTTACAGTTCTATGTCACCAACTGGCCACACGTCCCATTGCGTACTCCTTGTACCTACGTCACAGAATACATATTAGTACAAGTACAAAAGAGTCACTCCGCAAAATCATTTAAATAAGTAGCGACATTTGCTACTACACAATAAAGTGCAATTCAGGACATGCGAGGGTGAGGTCGCGGGTTCAAACTCCGGGCCCGTACCAATGAGCTGTTTGGAGTTTATGTACGGATTTTCATGCCACTGGCTTTTCGGTGAAGGAAAACATCGTGAGGAAACCTGCATACGTATAGAGAAGAAATTCAATGGCGTATGTGAATCCACCAATCCGCACTGGGCCAGCGTGGTGGATATGGCCCAATCACCCTTTCGGGAGTAGGCTTAAAGTCCACCAGTGGACTGTTAAAAAGCTGATTATGATGAGCGCTATACCTACAGCTATATTAACCTAGAAGTTGCTTCTCTATCTACCGCGTAAATCTCTGGCAGGAGACGCGGCAGGTCCGACAAGTCGACTACTTGTAGCTTCATACCTAAAGTGCGGAGTGCGCCAGGCCTGCCTACCTAAAGCTCCTTTCCTCCTCTCAAGTTACCGGTTTCTGATAATGGGAGTTCGGTTTCCGTTACGTCACTGTACACAAGTGACATTTTTGCGACAGGTGACTGACACACGTCACGTAATCTATCATTTATATTGCATTCGATTATTATTTACTGCCGTTTTACGATTATTGTGTCTCTCAAATCTCTCAATTAATCGATGGTAATTTTAATCTATCGTTTATCTGCCTATTGATGAATTTCATTTTAAAATGGCTTTTAATTGGAGCATATATGGTGTTACGTGATAGTATGATGAGTCTTAACGCATGGGTCAGTTACGTATTTGATGCCTCTGGTGTTACAAGTATCCATAGGCGACGGTGGCTGCTTACCATCAGGCAGCCCGTCTGTTTGTTTGCCACTTACGGCATAAAAAACGCTTCATATTAAGCTAGGCAGCTAGGGTGCACCCTGCCTAGCGTAGTCGGAGGAAAAAGTAATATCAGTTGATGTCAAAAACTGGCTACGGCACTGACGATATAACCACTTGACTGCTCATCCTTTACCCCGCGCGATGAAAAGGTACAAAATTTTCAGCATAAATAATTTATGCTACGAATGCGGGTCAATGCTACGAAGTAGCTATACTTAGTCTGTGGTTGATGTCGTTATTTTATGAAAATAATCATGTAAGAAATACGCAATGAACGAATTGTGTTAATTTCAACACATACAAACAAAAACAGAACGTATTGTCTTCGAACATGCAGTAATTATTGCGTGTATTGTTATCTAATAGAACTAGCATAACTGCTTATTATGCCGATCCCACTGATACAAGATACATTGTGCATCATCTGAGAACGTATCATTATATGCATCGTGCGAATTTTGCTCTACAGTGAGATAACTTACCAGAAGTGTACGAATATGTAAATAAATAAATAAACACGAAATATCAGAAATCGGTGTGCAGCTACGTTGATCGTAATAACATTTATTAAAGTAAAATAAAGTCTTTATTATTTAGGGTTCCGTACCTCAAAAGGAAAAAACGGAACCCTCATAGGATTACTTTGTTGTCCGTCTGTCCGTCAGTCCGTCTGTCAAGACCCTTTTTCTCAAGAACGCGTAAAGAGATATCAAGTTGAAATTTATATCAAATATTCAAGTCTACTGTTTCTTTCAGCTGTAAAAAAATCAAACTTATTAGTTTACGCGAACAAAAGATATGACCGTTTATGTCGCATATTTTGCGATTTCACAAGGAAATCAAAACCTTTAGGGTACTTTCCGTTGAACTAGAATCATGACATTTGGCAAGAGACAAGGTCTTACAACACATATAAAGGAATAAAACCGAAAGTCATAAATTTGAAGTTATAACATAAAATTTTTTTTTTTTGCTATTACATACTTACATTTTGTAGTTGGAATGTATGGAAGAACCTAAATGTTCACCACAAAGTTAAGTTTGTCTTTAAATATTTCAACTTTTTTGTTATATTTTTTTTTTTTTTAGGCTGGCTCTCTGAGGGTTCCATCTAACGGAACCCTCAGAGCGCGAGTTCTACTTGTACTTGTCTGTATTTTTTTTAAAAACTGAATCTGCTTTTCAATTCAGATAAGTAGTTTGTTTTATGATTAATTCGATATGCAAACTACTCATCTAAACTGTGAAGGAGATTCAGTTTTACTACCGTTTTATTAGAGCATTCTCTATGGTAAATTTGGATTGGTATGCAAATTAATTTATCTGAATTGTAAAGCAGATTCAGTTTAAAAACAATCAAAGCAGCTTAGGTAATAACTTCCACTAGCTTCCTGATTGTAAATTAATTTTGTCGCTCACAATCGACGTGCATCCACATCGTAACTATTCTAACCTATAGTCACATAAAAGCCTGCATTGTTACCACAACTCGATCAAAGGGGACTTTTATGATGCAACTAACTTATTAAGCTAAGCGATTAATTATTTTAATCGTCGTTTACGCGATATTGCATAAGTGCTTTCGCTGCTGAGCCATAAAATAATGTAACCATTGTTGTTCTGTGAATAGACCTTTATAGTAGGTGTAACAAATGGTCTGGCTTCGAACAGTTTCGTACGATTAATTTATCGTGTTATCAAAGTTGCACAATCGCAAGTCTGAACTCTTAAATAGAATCCTCGTCGTATCGAGTCGCGGAATCTGCGCCGGAAGTGCAGACAATTAATTTATTTCTATTAGAGGCATTTCTATCGATCTATCGTTATTTACGGTTTCGTGCTGTCGTAAATCTGTTCGAGACATTTGGAAACAGGATCTAGGTTGTTGCGACATCATGTGAGATAGTCGGTAGCAAACTGCGCTGAGTGCCCATCTTTCATCGTGTGTGATTCTGTAATGCTGTATCAAAAAGTTTATTTCAATAAACATAATTATCGACTTCAAAATTAGTATATGCGCAATTTTGTTTACTTGGATGACATATTGCCGTTATTTTAATTTACAAACCAAACTACTGAACCGATTTCGATGAAATTTCTATGGGACCAATTTGAAAGTATTTTTATCAAATAAAAAAGAATTCCGGAACCGGTAATGACCTATGATTTATGAGTGAGAATGTCGATAATTATAAAATGTATCTAAATTTAAATTGTTTTTTTTTTTTTTTTTATTTGTTCATAGTAAGCTACATAATTTAATAACTATTTTCTATATTTTCGTGTAAATAAATATATATTACCTACAAATTGGTAAACTCAGGCCATTTTATCGTAATTCATCTGACCCGACAGACGTTGTCCTGTCTTAGAACTGTCAAATGCGCGAAGTTAAAACCTTAGGTAGTTACGTTGTAGTAGGTATCATGGTTACGTTTCTGAAATTTTCCAATTTTCAGCGCAATTTTCCTAACTTTTCTTACCTTTAGAACCATCTACTAAGTATTAGAAAACATTTTTTTTAAATACGAATGAAATCGGTAAAGTCTTTCTCAAGTTATGGCGTGACCAAGGGGTGACCAATCCCAATAGGGATTCATTTATATATATATAGATTTTGTTCTAGACCAAAGATCCATGCATTCGTAAATCAATGAGTGTCTATGTTATAAACTCATCATCATCATCATCAGCCAGAAGACGTCCACTGCTGAACATAGGCCTCCCCCTTTAACCTCCACACTGAACGACAGCCTGCCTTTTGCATCCACTGGATGCCAGCGACTCTCACTATGTCGTCGGTCCATCTAGTGGGAGGCCTACCTACGCTGCGTCTTCCGCTTCGTGGTCTCCACTCAAGAACCTTTTTCCCCATCGGTTATCGGTTCTTCGAGCGATAAACTATACGCGTGTTATAAACTATTATAAAGTAAATATAATATACCTCTCAATTGACAGCGTAGCTATACTTATATCATCTATACTTATAATAAAACTGTAACAGGTCCAATTCTGTACATTGAATATATTTTGAAAAAAAATATTGGACGGTACTCTATAATCGATACTGAAGTCAAAAATGTATTTTTTTCATTTTTGTCTGTCTGTCTGTCTGTCTTTCTGTCTGTATCTGGGCTGCGCATCACGCCGAAACTACTCAATGGATTCATATGAAACTTAGCATAATTTTAGTTCATACTACGAGGTAGGTTCTAGGATACTTTTTATCCCGAAATTTTCCATGGTTCCCTTGGGAGAGGGGATGAAAGTCAAAATGTGTACTTAGTTGTAATTCATTACCGCGTAGTCCGATTTCATTATTTCTTTTTTTGTTAGAAAGGGGGTATATTAAATAACGTCCCGTAAAAATTTCAAGGTCATCGACTTCGTAGTTCAGAAATTACAGACATCACAACCCTCAGTATTAGGTCCAAACAACTTGACCTCCGGAATGTACGGGAATCTTTGAACATACGGCTCATCTTAAGCTGACGACTGATTTGCAGCGCACTTTGTAGTGTACGTTGAGTAGGTACTTAGATAGCCTATCTGAAGACACCTTTAGAAAGGAAATACCTACTATATCTATAATGTTCCTGAAAGTTCTAGAAATTTTGGAATGATCGACATAATTCTAAAAGGAGTACAAACTATTGTAATCGATTTGGAATGTTCGAGAAAGATCTAGAAATTTCTGATATGATCTAGAAAATTCTAAAATGACTGCAAACTATTATAATCGATATAAAATGTTCGAGAAAGTTCTAGAATGATCTAGAAAATCTATATTTCTATATCTATCTATACTTATAATAAAACTGTAACAGGTCCAATTCTGTACATTAAAGATATTTTGATATTTTTTTTAACTGCTATCTATAATCGATACTGAAGTCAAAACTGTATTTTTTTTTCATTTTTGTGTCCGTCTGTCTGTATCTGGGCCGTGCATCACGCCGAAACTACTCAATGGATTCAAATGAATCTTAGCATAATTTGAGTTCATACTACGAGGTAGGTTATAGAATACTTTTTATCCCGAAATTTTGCATGGTTCCCTTGGGAGAGGGGATGAAAGTCAAAATGTGTAATTAGTTGTAATTCATTACCGCGTAGTCCAATTTAATTAATTATTTTTTTGTTAGAAAGGAAATATCATAAAACGTCCCGTAAAAATTTCAAGGTCATCGATTTCGTATTTCAAAAATTACAGACATCACAACCGTCAGAATAATGTCCAAATAACTTGACCTCCGGAATGTACAGGAACCTTTGAACGTACGGCTCATCTTAAGCTGGAGGTAGCTTTGTAGCGCATTTTGTTGTGTACATTAAGTAGGTACTTAATAAATCTATAAATTAATAAATCTTATTAAACAAATAAATGCCAAAAAGAGTCCGCAAATCACGTGATGCAAATTAATGGGGGTTACTATATTTTGTAGAAGATTCTTATGGAAAGAAAAATTAAGAAAATTGAAAAAATTCAGAAAACTTATCACCGATTTTGACTTCGCGCGTTTTTCATTTCTAAGACAGGACAACGTCTGTCGGGTCAGCTAGTCATCAATAAGAACCGGTTGGATGAACTTTGACGCACCCAATGTAAACTTGGCTTGGAGTCAACAGGACATAGGCACTAGGTACCTATCAACTGTTTTTCTATAGTTTTGTTGTGTAAAGGTTTGGCGCAAATTAGCCTTAACATGATAAGTACCTAGTTGATGTCATCTTTCTTTGCCACAGATCACGTTAAGAGTTTCATTTTGCTTTAAGTGGCATATTATCTACGTATCCTTACTTATTAGGTATCAATACCAACCTGTATTTGGTAGCAGGGAAGAAATTTTCTAAATATACCTGGCTGTATTGGGGTACAGCCAAGTTATGGGATTGCACGTGTTTTGTGACGGACTGAGAGCACCCGGAATCTCTACAGGAACGAATCGGTACTCCAAGCACGTTGCTTGAAGGAACATATCCAGAAAATGCTCAGAGCATTTCCGCTCCTTTCCTTTACTACGGCATGGGCCAAATCTTGCGCTGTCTTCCCTGGGCTTGAATGGGAGCTAAGATCCCGAAATCTGACCACCCACGAGCCCAAAGGCTCCCTTTTAGTCGGCTCTTACGACAGGCAGGAGATAACGATGGGATCCACATACCAAAGCCCCTTCGATGGCCTGCCCTTATGCCTGACGGTGAGTAGAGAGATCTCCATATATTATAGAAACGCACCGTTAAATACACGTTGCCTGAAGTAATACTCAGAAATGATTGGAGCATTTTCGTTCCTTCCCGCTACAACTTAGGCACCTACATTTTAACCACAGAAAAGAAAAGTAGGTAAATAGAACAGAAATGAGAAGGAAAATCTGTTACCAGGCATTGTGACTGAACCATGATTGAACATTCTTATTTAGATCAACACGTCGAGCTCCGCATCACAGTTGCTAACTGATTTCGAATGACTGACGTTTCGCTTATATGGGTGCAACTCGCTACAACTCTTGCAAAAATGCCGTGATAGCCGTTCTAATTTAAACATTTTTCTTTTCTTTTCTGTGATTATAACGAACTAGCGGTCCGCCCCTGCTTCGCACGGGTATAGATTATAGCCTATGTCACCCGGGGATAGAGTAGCTTCCCAACAGTGAAAGAATTTTTCAAATCGGTTCAGTAGTTTCGGAGCCTATTCAATGCAAACAAAAAAACAATCAAATCTTTCCTCTTTATAATATTAGTAAGTATAGATAAAGAGGAGATATTACAGTAAAGCCTGTAACAATCTATAACCCTGTGTAATGTCAAAAAATGTTACTAACGATTAGATTACTACATATTACGGTAATGTGTTGTAGATGTTATCTAACTATCAAAATCCTGTATTTCAGATAATGCTTTCATTTGATTATGCTTTTATCAGTGTAACATTTAATCCTCATTATTTAGAGAGTAAAGTAAGAACGTAATATATTAGGTAAATAAATACTTGGTACACATACACAGCCAAACTTTGTCTGAATTGTTGTTTTATTAATATTTAATTAATATAGAGTCGGTACTTTTAATTAACGTTTATTGATTACTTAAAAAATCTCAACTCTTACAACTATAACTGTTATTCGTGGTTGTGCTGGTAATTTTGGTAATGTTTATGCAAAATGAAACCATTCATTACTAGGTCGATTTTATATTCGAAACATCAAAAAAACTTGGCCTGACTTACGGCGCCGAAAGGTAGACACTTTTATAGTTGGAGCAGCCCGCAAGTTCAAGGTCGCTCAGCGAGCTATGGTAAATGCTCAGCTTTGAGTATACATAAGATAAATGTACAGACAGATACTTACTTAAAGAAGCTGGACGTTTCTTTGATGCCTCAAATAAAGAAAGAGTTTTCGAATCCGGAACAAAATAATTCGCCACAGAACCAAAGTTACCGATATAGCTCAGCCAGCTAGTTAGCTGAAGTAGCAGTGGACTGGTCATACGATAACCGTTGGGGTAGTTGTTCTAGAGTGGAGATCACGTATCATTATTCGCGATTTCTCGGTTGGTCCCATAGTAAAAGTTATTCATAATAATGATGCATACAAAGACCTCTTTTTTTGGGCTTAATGCTCGCCAAGTATATACCTACCTAACCCTGTATAACACAGGCCACTGAGTACAGTTATTGGCCTAGGTAACCAAACCAAAGCCCTAAGTGCGAAAAAAGAATTGGGGCCCTATATGTACAGGTCAGGGTCCGAGGGCCCCCTGAGCTTGAGGGCCCTGGTGCACGGCACCATCTAGCCCTCCGATAGCCGATAGCTACGCCACTAAGTACAATACTGCTTTTGTTTTAAAACTTAAAACGCCTGCTTTGAATGTTATAGCAACAACCGGTATGAGATTGGTAAAGTACCTAAATAAACGTAGGCGTGAGCTAACGCCACCTTTCCGTTGAAATGCCATTCATTTCTTCTTTCATCATTAAGGCTTTCTTAAGGTAAAAGTTGCTAGTTTACGTCACGAAAAATTACTAAATCTATGCTACGACAACTTAGCACGTATTTTAGAAATACTATGTCGCAGTCTTTGACAATGTACCTACCTAGGTAGGTACATGTCGCAATATTGGGTAATTTTATTCCCTTGAAGTAACGTGTATTTGTGATTGATAATTAATTCAGTAAAGCTCGTTGCTCGGTCGCCTTGAATGATCGCGTGACGTTAGTGCTGCTGCTGATTACTCAATTAATTTCCATCTGGGAGGGCTGATAGCTCGGGCAGTCAGTGAGGCGAGCGCGGGCGTCCCGACGACGCCAGGACGCCATTCGCCCTGCTCCCTACGAGTCGATATCGACAGGGTCCCTCCGCGCCGCGCATGCGCCCCGCGCTCAATGGCCTCCGAAACGCATGTGCCACCCTACACCGAACATTACGAGCCTGGCAACTCGCGAAGTTGCGACACACGGCTCCTCTTTACGCGGCACTGTCGCATAATTGATTGTCCATTCGATACTGACATTGAACGTGCGGCGGTCGACCGGTCGATCGGGACCAGTTATTTCCCTACGGCTACCGCGTCAGCGCGCTTCCGTTTTTGCTCCTCGCGCCTCGTCGTGGAGACTCCGCGATCAGCTGGACTTGGCAAGCGCCGCATGGAAACAGTACACGACGTGGAAAGTGCGTCGACAAGTGTTCTCATTGCAATGTAAAGTGTTTTAAGTGTCTGTGATTAAGGATAAATATGGAGGTTGTTACGGACAAACCCGGAGGTCGAGAGGACTTCGACGATGATGACCTACACACACATCGTTCTATGTTAGACGGTAAGACAGACCCAAAATTCTTGGGTGGCAAAAATGCAACTAACTATACTTAACTTATAATTTTATACAGCAAGCGACATTAGAATACTAAGCAGTTCGTTTGCGATGACGTGATTGCGATCTGTTCAAGGAACCGAGTACTTAGATTGCTTATTGATTTTTCGCAAACATGAAGAACGGCGTTGTTTACATTTTCACGTCTCTTGCCATTTAGATTAATTCTACTTTGAAAAGTTAATGAGGATCAGAAAAAAATTAATGGAGTACATAAGTAACTCAAAGAACTTAACTTCAGGCGAGTTGGCGGCCAAATGCAAGCCTATTATTTAATTTTAAAAAAGATCATTGTATCAAAGACTATATACTTAAGTATAATTTTCGAAATAGACCGTTTGGTTCAGTGATTGCGTGTCATTAAAAAACTTACCTAATTTTTCAAGCCGAGCCTGCAAAAAATTGGCTATTATTCGGTTGGGTTTTAAAGACGAAACAAACAACGGTTTCATGATTCTTACATTGTATTCTCCAAATTACTCATAGCAGTAAACGCGGAAGGTTAAAAATTAACAAGTTGACATTCAGAGTTTACGGTACGCGGCAGACGGTTCCCGTTTTGGCAAGCGAGGCACTGTATTGTCCACTGTGACGTGTCGACGCGTGCATTCACCCCAAACCCTCACTTACTTTTATAGGGTTTTAAAATCAATACAGGCAACCCCATCGCAAAAAGTTAACAACATTTATACCTGAATCCGGTTGGAAAGAACCAGTTATCATACATGACTCACGACCTAACTGCATGTCATAAACAGCATAATGGTATGCAGAGAAATTGATTCGATTCGTTTGCAGGTGTTTAATGCAATAGGTTATTTAGGTCACAGGTTACGAGTACGTTGTATTAGCTACCCAAAGTTTCAAGTTTCTGTTGCGGTTTGGGTTACTTTGATTCAAGAAAACGTACGAATAACAACAGCATGTTTTAGGATATCAGAAGAAAAATCAAAACCCGGTTTTTTAATCATTTTTTTATTTATTTACAATCATTTATTGTATAGAGAAGATATTCATTTCGGGGGGGGGGATAAGGGGAGGAGGTTGAACCCCTAGAACCCTTCCCCCCTCTAGGTACTCCTATGCTAAGAAATTTGCTTTAGTATCGTAGGTGCCTACCTTCTAGCCGCTTGTTCTATAATCACTTACTGTGGCTTCAAACTTCTACGAGCAAACATTCTTAGTATGAAATTAATACTCATGAAACCAAACTCAGAAATACAAAAAAACCCAAACCACATAATAATTAATAGTACAATACAAGTAGGAACCAAAACTGGTATCTAGAGTTAATTTTAGAAATAAGGTAATGTTTACTTATTAACGAAAATACTTTGCCCTTGAACTCATGGCCGGGTAAACATTAAAAGCCGAAAGCACGATTTTATGACTAAATCGAACCCGACTAAAATTACATAGATAATTAGATAGCCAATAACGTGCGCATCATGCAAGTTTTTACGTTTTTTTTTTTTAAATCTCGAGTTTGTTATTGATATTTTTCGAAATAAAATAATAATAATAATTGTCGCTTCAAAGTCATGTAAAATACGAGACGGAATAAGAGGCTTCTCTTCTCTACATAGTATCTCTATCTCTATCTTCTCCATCTCTACATAGTATAAATTAAAGTCGCTTTCCGCGTCTGTCCGTATGTCTGTATGGCCGCTAACTCCTTCTAAGCTACGCAACGGATTTTAATGCGGTTTTAACCATCTGTTAGATACATTTTCAAGGAAGGTTTATATATATAACTAGCGACCCGCCCCGGCTTCGCACGTATATATATATTACACCCGTGCGAAGCCGGACGGGCGGGTCTCTAGTATAATTTATTTCTCACTTTATGAGAATTTATTAATATAAAAAAAATTGAACTTCTTCAAAGAATATCCTGATTTAATTTAAAAAAAAACCGTAAATTTGGTGGGGATGGAAATGTTACCAGCGTTCGGGGAACTCCATCGCGTCTTCTCATCTCTCTTGTAATTCCCGAAAAGCTATAAGGCAACGTACGTTCTACCTCTCCAGTCTTCCAGTGCCGAAATGTAGCACATAAGTACAGTTGGAGCGGTCCACAACTACAATAGCGCTCCAGGAGTTATGGAAAAACCTATATTCGGCGTTTCTCTGAGGGATAGCCTTTATTAACTAAACAAAATACAAGCTAATACTAACACTACAAATACAGTTAGACTATAGACCGTTAAATGTCTAAAGACAATCTGAGGGATTATGTTACATAGTTGACTATGTAGTTATAAACGAATATAGGGGCTTGATTTTTAAATCACTCGTATGATATTTCTCACGAAAATATCATGCGAAATGACTGACTTAAGAAAACCAAAAAAAGTAGTTGCATTTTTAAATAATCATATCACTCGCTAACGCAACGAGTGGTTTGAACCATTCGAAGTTGCTTTTTTTCAATAGGAAATCTTTCAAATCGCATAATATTTTCGTGCGGAATGGTACGAATGATTCAAAAATAGAGCCCATGGAACATGCCAGTTTTATTCGGCATGATATTTTAGCGTTGGTCAATCTACTAGTTTAAGCTTCTTTTACCTACATTCGCCTCAACATAAACGGTACTGTATTATTTCACATGTCTACTCTACACATGTTCAATTTATTAGACCAACCTTGGCCCGTTTTAGTTCACAGCAAACAGTTCCGTACATAGGTATATGTTGTAGGACATGTTAGAAATATGTGCATATTAAAACATATATTAAATAACTAGCGGTCCGCCCCAGCTTCGCACGGGTATAGATATAGATAGCCTATGTCACCCCCCCATAGTGTAGCTTCCCAACAGTGAAAGAATTTTTCAAATCGGTTAAGGAGTTTCGGAGCCTATTCAATGCAAACAAACAAACAAACAAACAAACAATCAATCAAATATTTCCTCTTTATAATATTAGTATAGATTATATTATATTAAATAAGTAGTATGTAGTATTATATTATAGTACCTACTTTGTGAATTTGCATAAATACGAGTAATATCTATATACATTTACCTACATTTCAAAAGGTAGGTATGTACATAATATATACTTACTAAGGTTTGACTACAGTTTGTCGCAGTGACCTTAACTGTCTCAGTACCTTACCGTACCGTACCGTACCTTGTTTATCTACCTACTACAACCTGTCTATTTTTTTTAGCTCTGACTGCTGCAATCTGAAATATTATACCTAAAAAATCCAAATAAAAATATAATTATATTTTATTTTATAATATTACACTGTAGTAAGTAATGTAAGTATATCATAAATACTAGCTATCTAACGTTCAAAAACTTGGATAAGTGATCACAAAATTTACGATTGTCGTTTAGCTTTTTACACAATCTACAGCCGTTGTCATTTTGTATTTTGTGCTACCAGTCTTTTTTAACCCCTGACGCAAACAGTGTTAAGTTTAACGTGTGTATATGAGTGTATGTTTGTGGCATAGTAGCATAAAAAGGTACTCTTTGATAGTAGCTCCCAAATGGCTGAACCGATTTTGACTAAGTTTTTTTTGTTTGTTTGAAAGGTGACTTGATCGAGAATGTTCTTAGCTATGATTCAAGAAAATCTGTTTAGCCATTTGAAGATCAGGTCACTTACCGGAAGTTTGAAAAAAAGATGGTGGAACCATAAAGAACCATAAACAACCAACAGGTTGTTTATGGTTCTTTATGGATAGGCTAGGCGTTTTACTACAGCTCATCTGACAGTGAATTTAATGTAACAGTCGAAATACTTTGGATTTATATCGTCAGAGCTTAAAAAAACTAAGTAGTAAGTAAGTTCAATAAAATATATGGTTTATAGTTAGTTACTTCGATTTCATTTCATTATTTCTCTCTGTGCATAATTGCATATGCTTTTTTGATTGACGACCACCTCGTCTTGTTAAGCAATGATGCTGTCTACAATAGAGCACGCTTGTCTAGAAGAGACCGATTCACTCGCGACGTGAACACATAGCTTGTAACTATCGGAGAATGTAACACAAAACATAATCAAAAGCATGATTTTCGCAAAGTGGATCCGCAAAACTCGGGACAGTCCGCTTTCTAAAACAAATTGATTCTACTTTCAACGAATTGCGTTCACCGTTGATCCCGACCAACCTTGTCAAACTACTTGCAGCCTGAGAATGCAACTAATCATTCTACAACCACTGACAAATACAACAGACAGCTAATAGATTTGTAAATTTTTGAAAATTCACAATTCCTCCAATGTTGTTATGGGTTATTAATTATTATTAATAAAGCGGGGAAAAAACTCGGCGACTTAAAATGAGAGTAATATATATGCATTATTGTCATTGGACCGTATCTAATTGTTTTTGCGAAAAGTGAAATAAACAGTCGACTTCAGGTTTTCTTTTTTTTCGGTACATTTTCGCACACACGGTCACCTGACTCCAAACTAATCATAGCTTGTGATTTCAGAGACTGATTACATACATAGGTTACACTGATTAATAAAAAAGTTTAAAATGGGTTACAAAAATACCAATGATGAACATTAAAAATCTATATGGCCGACTGGCAGTATCTACTGAGTGGTCGACTTGTAATATAAAATAAACTATTTTTATCGTGCCAAAGCGAGACAGAAGTAAATGAAAACGTAGGCGCCTTGTCACGTTCTCGTTCGACAAAGTGACGACAAGATTTTGTCGCGATGCGCATGTTAGCCCTGGTGCCTTACGCCCAACTCATTACCCGGTCCCAACCTAACATTAAAGCCGCGCAGTTCGGAAAATCACACGAACGTGAACCTTAACGCACCCAGATACGGTTTACGGTCGCGCAACATGTTTTCATCACCTAAATTTAAACACCTAGGCATAAGGCTGCAGTCCAACGGTGGCGGGGTAACATAATCAAATTTTGCGAAAATACTTGGACAATGTAAGAGTTGAAAAGGGGGGAAATTGTCGAAAGAGAGAAGATTCTTATGACCTGCAGTAGGTTGAATGAACTGCTAATGATAATGATGATGATTCCTTTCTCGAAACTCGTGAGACGATACCAAATTACTTGCAGATTACTTACATAATCGGGTAGAGCTTTGTCCGTGTTCATCGATCCTATCAGCCAGTCTATCAGGATTTGCGGTTTGAATCATACGAACGCAGAGTTATCTGACCCGGGAGCAGCTCGTGAAATGTGAACGAAGACCTGACATTTACATCTACCGCTGCAAGTCTTTCCTGCTTGTACAAAATTAAATAATTATAAACAAATAATCCCGGAACACGCAGTTTAGGTAGGCCACTAGATGGACCGATGATATTGTGAGAGTCGAGGGCATTCAGTGGATGCAGATGGCAGGCTATGTCGTCCAGTGCATAGAAAAGTATTTTTTTGTTTAAATTAGAACGGCTGTCAAGGCATATTTGTAAGAAATTGGTTGTAGCCAGTTGCACCCACATAAACGAAACGTCAGTCACTCGAAATCAGTTAGCAGCTGTAATGCGGATAAAGAACTTTGAGATCTAACCCAAAAAGATAAGGTCCAAGTTCGTTGCGGTGTTCGACGCGTTGACATAGATAATAATGTTCAATCAAGTTTCGGTCAAAATACCTGGCGACAGATTTTCCTTCTCATTTCCGTTCTATTTACTTACTTCTCTTTTCTGTGGTTCAGTGGGGCGTTCTAAGGGTATGTTCAGCATTGGACCTCTTCTGGCTAATGATGATTAAATAAATAATAACATAATATTTGTTTCAAACATGAAATGAAACCCATATGTAACACAAAATATAATATTAATTAAAATTCTAAAACGTAGCAGAAATGATAATAAAATTTATCTTTCTTAATAAAAATTAATTTCTAATAATTACCATCCCTGAACGTACACGAATCTATCGACACGTCGTTTATCAAAATTGGTTAAGCCGTTTACGCTATTGGAAACGTATTCACGCTAAATGATTCATTTTGGATTTGCTTCATCGGTTACATGGATCAAAGCGTAAATTACTAGAGACAAAATAGCCTGCAAAAATTGACCCCGTTGAAGTCTTTTTCAAGGGCGATATAACCTCTAATAAAAGAGTTCAATGGACGTCATTAAAACTGTTTGGTCAAAAGTTATAACACGTATTTATTTTTTTACTCATCGTTTCAGATATCCTATTATAATACTAAAATTACGGTACTATCTACTTATTAAGGTTTAAATCTGAAAGTAAAAACATACAATTTCAAACTGTATTTCCTGTAGTGATAAAAAAATATTTATTATAGTTTCGAAATAATTAAACCAACTAAATACTGCAAGGAAAATGATAATGTCTCTGGCTCTACGCAGATGGCAACGGTCAGTTAATCCACTAGCTTAGTCTGATAACTTCAATGTAGGCAATGATAAGAAACGCGTGTCTCAATGTCGCAACTGCATCATAAAACACTTTAAGTATCAAATATTAGGTAAGTACTTGCTGATAATTATGTAAAACCAACGTACCTACTTACTACGACTTAGATTTGATGAAAATTTTATGCAAGAACTGTTACCGTCTGCTGGGCAAATCGTTTTCACCTTGAACATTGACTAGAGTTATTATTAACAAGTATAATATCAAATAATCAAAACCTACGACCAGTTTGAAAAAGAGCTTATAACTTTTAAACTTCTGAACTGATTTTGATCAAACATAGCTAAAAAATACCACACTAAAAACTGCTTTCAAATAAGAAATAACACGATCAAATCAGTTCAGCTGTTTCGGAGAAAAAAGATAACAAACATACACATCACGCAGCCTATTGATATGGAATCAAAAATTAAAACTCAAACACAACCTGTTACACTAAACCAGTTTACCTTCTCCATTTCATCGTAGATTTCAGATGAGTAATAGCGTTCAGGATAAGATCTCATCATCATAATCATCAACCAGAAGCCACTGCTGAACATAGGCCTCACCCTTTAACCTCCATACTGAACGACAGCCTACCTTTTACATCTACTGGAAGCCAGCGATTCTCACTATGTCGTCGGTCCATCTAGTGGGAGGCCTACCTACGCTGCGTCTTCCGGTTCGTGGTCTCCACTCAAGAACCTTTCTTCCCCATCAGTTATCGGTTCTTCGAACGATGTAGCCTGCCCATTGCCACTTCAACCTACTCATAACTGATAAGATCTACTATATTAGAAATATGCTCAAAAGAAATTAGTACGTACTAGTGTATTTACGCAACGTTAACGTGCTGTGAAGGTATTCCTGCACCTAGCTTGGTATAGGAACTGTTTCTCAAATGAAGATGCCAGAAAACACCATTAGGCGTTAAGCGATATACCTATTATTGATATAAAAATCATTATACATTCCTACTGAGATTTTATTACCTACTAAAAATTTACGGTCTGCAACCACGACTTTATAGACCGTAACTCGTATGGCCTTCCAAATAAAGTCGACGATTTGTCATACTTATACCGAATATGGACAAAAATCTGAACTAATTTCACAATTTTTGACTGATTATAGTCGGCCGGAGACCAATACGTTGTTGAGGAAAAGGTTTTGTAACGGTTACATAAAGAAACATTAGAATGAACGATGGATCCCCGAGAGCCCGAGACAAAGCACGTATATCGAACTCTGCGCCCAAATGTATGAGTAATGGTTCTGGCATGCCATTGGTAATGATTAGTTGATAACCTCATTTGTCCTCATTACAGTGAGAACGATATGGCTTCAACAGCTGAGTAAAGCATGGCCCCTTTAAATCATAATGAAGTAACTACCTGATAAAAACATTATAGTAATACCTACCATTGAAATGGTTTAAATTATTTGATAAACATAAAAAATTTAATGGTGGCCCAGCTGGGCCCAGGTGGGGCGTGGTTTCAATTCCCACCTAGGATAAACATTTATGTAATGAGCATTTGTGTTTGTTCTATATCTGGGTGTTATAAGTATAAAAATATATATATAACTACTTAGCTGACCCGACAGATGTTGTCCTGTCTTAGAACTGTCAAATGCGCGAAATTAAAATCGACGTTAAGTTTTCTGAAATTTTCAAATTTTCTGCGCAATTTACTTAATTTTTCTTTTCGTAAGAACCTGCTACAAAGTATTAGAAAACAGTAAAAAAATAAAATTAATGTAATTGGTAAAAGTCGTTCTCAAGTTATGGCGTGACCAATGTAAATAGGGATTAATCTATATACACACACACACATACATATATATATATATATATATATATCAGTCTCTGGCAACCATAGTAAAAGCTTTGCCTAGTTTAGGGGCCAGATGAATGTCCCGATTATTTGTCCTGATTATTTATCGAAGTAATACCATTGATTTACAGACATGGATGTTACCCAACGTTACTAATACCTACAAAACTCATGAAAAGGTGTCACACTAGTTTACTTAAATAATTTAAAGAACACTTGAACTAAGTGTCTTCCCCTTAATAGAGACAATAAGAAACGTGTTATTGGATTGGACACATTCTTAGTTTTTAAAATAACGTACGTAAAAGTTTAAATTAGAATTAAATTACTTAACTTACTTTACTTTTACTTGTTGCTATTGCCTAACATGACTTTAACCGCTATTAATAGTGAGTAACGACTAATCCAATCTTAAAACTTAAACAAACAGCAGTCTAAACAAAAGTATGTTTCAAAATTAAGTACCTATCATAATAGATGGCATGTCGTTGTTACGTTTTGCATGTCGTGTAGTCTATGTGCTCCTTGTTTATCCAGCGCAAATAAAGAACTTTATAAAATTAGAAGCCGCAAGCTCGTGGTGTTGTATGAAAATCCAGCATGCCGTATTTTTTAAGTCGCGAGAGTAATTTATTGGTAGTTTAAATACATTCGCACGGCCAACTGCTATCGAAGGGTTTTTACAGTTTTTTTTAAATAAATAATAGGCTTGCGTTTGACCACCATCACGCCTGATGTTAAGCGATGATGCAGTCTACGTTGGAGCACGCTTGCCTAGAAGGAACCGATTCACTCGTGATTTATTTATGTGAAACACACTACAGTTTATGTGAAATTTCCCTATCAATTTCACATTTATGTATTGTTTGACGTGCTACAGCCAAGTCGACGGAGATTGAACTGAAATAGGTATGAGCACTGATCCAACTTAAGGTGGGAAACAGATACGCAAATTAGGAGAACTCGTGGTATCTAACCAGATATAGACCTGTGAGCACAAAATTATGCATCGCATGCGTGAGCATCATCACGACACCATTACATTCTTCCTGTCATTTTAATCTTGCGATATTCACACTTAATTCTACGGAATAAAGGCCATATTTTGGGACTGTCGTAGTATTCAAGTTAATTGAGATGAATTGGCCAATGTGTCATGTCAACGCTGCAAACACCCGTGATGCAAGTCCGTGGGTAAACTGTTGGCCAACGAAGTTTGAATTCGTACGATAATAAGGTGCATTAGACAACGTAATACGCGGTAATAGCTGTTTTATTACATGAACGTTTTGCCGTTTTGTTTTTAGGAAAACAATAAGACATTCTAATGAACTCGATGTATAAACTCGTTCAAATGTTTTAGAGTCGGTAATCACCGATAAGTCAACTGGACCCACTTATGCACTTCATTACGAAGATTGCTGTGTACACAACATGGCTGATAATAACCCGGATTAGATAACAGTTACTAAGTACAGTTATATTATATCCACTGATATACGATTCTCAACTAAATTCTTAAGTATTTCGTTTTAAAGATTGTATAAACTGAATCTTTACCATAGCCATATCACCAAAGTTTGGTCTAACTACTAACCTAACATATTTTCCACTAAAGTTATTTTATAAATACACAAGCTTCGGATTTGGGTATGAGTTTGTTGTTAACTTGTTAACAGAAGTATTTTCTTGGGCATTTCTATGTATAACTCATGCGGCTAATTGCAGCTAACTAATTATTCGATTTGCATTTCCAACATACTTTTGTTATTTTAATAAGGTTCTTAAACGATTTATTTCATTTTGGCTTTGTTAATTTCATTGCCACATTCTATTATTTGTCGTTTCTAAGTATACGAGTTGAGTTCCTATATAGTTGCATTACGATAGAACCCGATGAAGGTTACTTAACCTTCAGCATCAGCATATACTTATATGCTGAGCATTTTTTACTATTTCTGATAATAGGTAAATGTTTACTTGATCTCTTAATCATCGTAATGATCTGAAAAATTACTACGTCAACGCTTTATAACTTGTATAGGTGAATTAGCCATACAATATAGCACGCGAAAAGTATCAACGATCCTTTCTTGAAACCCATTTATTGATAGTTTTCAAATGACCAGATAAAGTTATCAGTGGGTGAAGGTTCATTGATAACAGTTTCACAAAGTGTGAAAATAGATTAAACTTACTCATTTATAAAAGTGTTAATTTAATAGTAGGCGATCGACGATTATTACGCTTTGTCACGCTACCTATATTTTATACGCGATTCTTTTTACTATACGGTTATTTTTTTACAAAAGGACGATTCAAGGGCGATTCCGCTGTTATTACATTTATCACTACAAGAACTAAAAGAACTAAATAGCTGCCGATAGGTACGAAAGCAGAGCATCAAAGATCAGCCTAGAATATTTGAAATAGCCAAAGGACCACAGAAAAGTTATTTTGTTATTAAAAGTTATTGTTATTTTTTTAATGCATGACAGTGTCAAATGCTACGGTTTAATTTTTGTTTTAGTGTTTTGTGTCGCACAGGGCACACACATATCACCAATCGCTGGCTGCTGCTGCGCAACCCTGCTAAGTCAATATTTATGAAAGTCAAAAATTTAAAATTTAAATTCATAACGTGTAAGAAAATAACATAGAACCTTGTAATAGTGAGCCAGCGCCATGTTGTTCAAGCTCTTGAATGGTAGTCTTAAAAAAGGATAATATTAATGTATTTGTCAAGATAGTGTTATTATTGTAATCAATTTGGTCTCTATTATAGGAAATTGTCAAAGAGCCAGGTTTCCGAGTTCAATATGCAAATAGGTAAATGTAATTAATCAGTTGAAAGTACATCACGCCACTTATACTGATTATGTACCTATCTCGCTATTATCTTTAGTTAAATTGAAGAATTAATAAAAAATTAGCTTTACGTATAAGGTACATAGATATCACTTTAATTTGAAATTGAAGAACCTGGATTAGATAAGCTCTTGATCGAAATGAGCGACGTACCCAAAAAGAAGGCTGGTGCGATCTAAATATGATGTTGATGATGATAAACTTTCCCTGACTTGGTCATGATTTTGGCAGAGGTCTTATAAAATTGCACGATACGTACGAAAAGAATATTACCAACGACGAATGACCAAAACATTTTACTATTGGAGCTTACATAGACCACGAAGCAACAGCCAGTTCAAGTAAATAAATAATTTATAATGACGAAAGAGATGCTTCTTATCACAGCGGCTGTTGTCTTGCAACATGTGACAATGTTGAAACTTTCATTAATTCTTTTACAGCTCGCAGTAGATAACCTTGACCTAGCAGGCAATAGGTACGTGATTTAGCTCGGTGGAGCTTGCAGCGTCTGGTTTGAAATTAAATATGCATGCAAGAGAACTACAAAACAGTTCGAGGTATAAAATAAGAAACAAAAAAAGACAAAAAAAAGGATGCCTGGAAGAGATCGCTTCAGCGATGAGGCCGACTCTTTTAGCACTAACTCGAGGTATTAAATAACAAACAAAAAAAACACCCATTATTTGCCTGGAAGAGATTGCTTTTAGCGATAAAGCCGCCTCGTTTAGCACTAGCTCGTAAGTATGTTCTATCTGTTTGTTATTTTTATTTCTGGTGTGCACAATAAAGAGTTTTTATCTATCTATCTAAATCATAGCAAACCCAAACGCATTTACTAGGCATACCTACTACAATCAACTACCAACAAACTTTTTGCTCTATCTTGAATGAAAGTGCTATTATAAATGAGTATTCGACAAAACAATATGTAACCATGAATTTATCTCTTCACTGCAATCAATCAAGATAATTCTTAAATACAAAGAATACAGTTTCCGTTTTGAGTTTCGTTCCACGACCAATGTACCGCTTTGACTCATACGCCGACTTCGAAGTATGGGGAGTAATGACCAGAATACGTAACTAAATTGATCTATCCGTACAGCGTGACAAGCAATCACAGTTTCGGTCTAGTGATCGTGTTAAATCGGTGTCTGATCAACCGGCGCGATCCTTGTCCCACACCTGCTCAATGCTCGCCTACCCACATTTCCTCTCCCTTCACTTAAAATAACATTACCTATTTATTTCATTCATATTCAGCTCTTAAGAAAACAGTGGTACTAACAGAGATGTTTGTTTTCCACAACATTTGAACTCGCATCAAGCAATAACAAAAGAAAATTGCGAAAGCACGTGACCCGTAATAATCTGTAATAGCTCTGACAAACGTAAAACGTGAGAAAGCAGTATACTTACGTCTATCTCGACTATTGCAGAGCAATTTTAGTCTGCGATTTCCATATCAGCCCCTCGATCGACCACTCCCGCAGTCACCTCATCGCCGATCGTACTTTCTCCTTAGATTCCACGCGGTTTTTTGTGCAATTACGATTTGCATCTCCAGTACGACGCCGTTTGTTAATTTCTTCTGGTATATGCGAATAATCGGAAGAAATGAGATTGAAATTAGATTGGACGGGCGATGGTGCGCGGTAATTGCAGCGCGAATGCGGAGCGCGGTGCTATTGCCTTCCTCAGTCCGCTGTGTGCCGCCGCGGTGGCCGCTTCGATCAACACTTTAATGCGACGACGATGAAATAACAAAAATATGGCTGCAAAAACAGCCACTTAGTTATACGGACGTCACAGTCGCCCGTGACCTTTGAACGTTTCTGGTGCAAAATGTCTGAGGAAGCGGAGAAGTGTGACTCGTTCAACTCGTGGGAGCTGAACGGCCTGAACTCCCTGGACCTGTGGGACTACACCGTGGAGCTGGAGTGCCTGCAAGGAACCGAAGGTTAGTGTCGCAAGGCTGGGTGAGAGGCGACTGCTGGACGCGCAACTGCGCTCACGAAACAATTTGCAACGCACAAAATAAATGAAACCACCAGTTGAAGAACCATGGAATTGTTTGAACCAGATTGTTACAGCAATGCGGTATGGACAGCGTCGTTGGTTGATGTAGATAACTACTTACCTAGTAGGTACTAGTTTGTTTAGTACTTCCGGGTTTGATGATCTCGCAGTCTCGTGGCAACATCATTATATCTATCCGGTTAAAGATAATTACTGCTATTGATAGGAATAAAGTCCAAAACGAAGTAAATAGTTTATTTCGTTATCTTTTTTCTGTCAAACAAAGCATCAGATTTAATACCGATAAGGGTTGTACTTTCACAGTCAACGGACCAACACCATATCAGGCGTCAGCAATTAACACCACCGTTATATTCCTTTGTTATAAAACTAACTTGTTAATGGGTACTTCGTTCGCAGGTTACAATCGAGTTAATTTAGGTCGCCTCGGAAAAGTTTATTAATTCGATAAGCGAACGCATCGTTATCTATTCGTGATATATTTAGGTCTTGACGTAATATTTGATCGCGTTTGTTATGTAGATGATTCATCAATTAAAAAAACCTTTCACTTTTAGCAATGAAAAAAAGCTAATAGGTACTAGTTTTAATAGTAATATTAAGTATCTTCTCTATCTCTTCTTTTCTTCTCTAACATAGTATAAATTAAAGTCGCTTTCCGCGTCTGTCTGGATGTATAACCGCTAACCTCCTAAAACACGCAACAGATTTTGATGCGGTTTTCACCATCAGTTGGATACATTTTCACTGAAGGCTTATATGTGTATATATATAACTAGCGCCCCGGCTTTGCACGTAAATTACACCCGTGCGAAGCCGGGGCGGGTCGCTAGTAAATGAAATAAACTCGTAACTGCAATCAAAAATATAAACAACGTCTTTGAGTGTAAGGGTATTATATAATTATATCATCCGTCAATTAATATTTATTTGATACTTACAAAAAGTATTTTTATCAAATTCTATTTGTCTAATTTAAAATAAATTCACCTAAGTCCATACTTACAATACATTGAATGACGCATAGAGCTAGGTATATTTTATTTACCTCACCCAGCGAACTATCGCTGACCTTACCATGTTATGCTACTTTAACATCCAAGAGACAAACTAACAATAAATAAATAAAATAAATATTCGGGACATTTTTGCACACACGGTCATCTGACCCCAAACTAAGCAAAGCTTGTGATATGGCTGCCAGAGACTGATATATATACATATATAGGTTTAAATAGATACTTAAATAGATATTAACACCCAGATATAGAACAAACACAAATGTTCATCACACAAATGTAGTAACGAACGATGTAGTTTTAAAAACATCATTCAATAATGGAAAACCCTAATATTTACAAAGTGCTTATTTATAAACAAAGAATACAATACAAAGGAAAATTTTAAATAATGAGTTGGCGCCCAAGCGCACGCCTATTTATAATAATAAAAAAAAAGGAAAAAAAAAAAAGAAATCATGTTAGACGCTGAACTACGAAGTATATAAAATCATAAAATGTATCTAAATATCTGTGGGTAGGTACAGAACTTGGGTTGCATTTAAAGTTAGGAATAACCATTTATTTTATCAAAATCATACCACTGAATTGAAACGTTACTTATACACTAGGCACCTACAAAAACAGCCAAGTCACTCTTCTAGCAAAATTACATTACTAACTATTTAATAACTTAATGACAGAGTATATAAAATGAGTAGGTAATTTTTATTTATGATTTATACGAGCTATCACAACATCAGTCACTGTTTCGCTGATTTAGCAAGATGTTACGCAGTCTTTTCAACGGTCGATGGCAAAACACTATAAATACAACATGTTTCTACTTGACCACTTGAGACTTTTTTGTTTTGTTTGTTTTTGTTTTGTTTATAATATACTTAATTATACATAGTACGTAATCAAGGACTAAACAGATCCGTAAAAGTGTCTAATCAATGTATAAGTCTAATAATGAAAAAACATGCAAGTGTCAAGAGTCAAGACAAAGTTCTCTTCTACACTGGTCTATAGGTAACCTAAGCGATTAATTAAACTAAGATAACGATAAATGAATCAAAATGTTGTTTTCGTACGAAATATAATATAATCATATCCTATTTATAAGTAGATACGTTTTTATAATGATGTATCTTTTCAATACAGTAAAACGACGTTTAAGTGATAGCAAAGTCCACGTTTTGTCGGTACCTAAACTTACCATAGCACACATAGCTAAGGTTTATAAAGTAAGCACTTAAACATTTCTAAATCGAATGCCTTTTGGCTAGCTAAAAGTCATAAGTCAAAAGTTAATGAAGCAGAATCAAAACAATGCGAACTTAGTACCTAGGTAAGCCAGTCGAACTGCATATACCTATATAGTAGGTACTTAGCAATGAATACCTATATAGTAGGTGCTTACAACTGAGGTGAAGAGTGTAAACATTTGGGAATTCCATTCTTTCCTTTTAAACTCAGTCACCCCAACTTAACATGCAAGAAGGTTATGATTTAAAAGAAAAGCCAAAGGTCGCGCTCCTCATTGTGTGCACATAGAGGCTGTTACTCGAGGCGAAGTCACGCTGTCGCGCATAACTCCAATTGACTTTGTAATGGCTCTATTAATGACATTTTGTAACAATGCGTTTAATTGGTGTCTCTCACGATGCTCACACTATTAACTACACGCGTGTGATTATTTAACGCTCCGTAACATGGAATGTGTCACTGGCGCTAGCAATTCATACATTCCAAACTATTCATTGACTTTCAAACAAAATATTGCAGCTGACTCAAGGAACATTATTACTCTGAGCTGACATCAGTTACAACCGCCTTGAAATTAAATTCGAAGTGACAAATTCGTGGTTTCTTTTTCAAATGAAGTTAATTTTTTTTTAAACCGACTGTAAGGCTATATATACCTATCAAAACTTTTGAACCACAAACTAAAACTTCACTATGAATAAATTTCTGAATAAATTTTATGTAATTTATATGGGACTCCCTCTGAGGTATGGCCTGCCAAGCAAAAAAGAATCATTTTATTTATGTTACACGGGAATTACTCATGTAAGATTAAGCCGGTTGTGTGCAAAGCGAGACGCAGCCGCGCGCGCGCATTCACCTTGAAAAAGGCCGTCTAATGCGGTTGAAACTATAGTCGGAGTAACCGGCTTAATCTTACGTGAGTAATTCCCGTGTAACATAAATAAAATGTGTGAAAACCACGTCAGTTTCAATAACAAAAAAGAATCATTAAAATCAATTCATAATTAGCGGAGTAATTGCGTTACAAACAAACAAAAAAAATATATACACAGTCGAATTGATAACCTCTTCCTTCCTTCCTTCGGATAAATAGAATCGACAAAGGTTGACGATTTTATGAAAATATATGTAGGAGTTTGGGACCGCTCTTGAAGTATACGCAATCAAATAAAAATATCTAGTTATATAGTTTTTATAGACTACTTATTCCCACACATTTTTATTCAGTGTTGTTTCTATGTGCCTAAAGAAGCTTTTATAAAACACCTATGTGACGCTTCGCTGAATGCAATCTGGAGGTATATAATTTTATACTTTAACCCTCTTATGCAAAAAATGCTGTATAAGCATTTTTTGCTGTATAATTAACTAATATATAATCTATACTAATATTATAAAGAGGAAAGATTTGATTGTTTGTTTGTTTGCATTGAATAGGCTCCGAAACTACAGAACCGATTTTAAAAATTCTTTCACTGCTGGGAAGCTACACTATCCCCGAGTGACATAGGCTATATATTTTTTTTTTTTAAATAGGGATCCTAACTAAAACTCCAATAATGTAACCCAAGGTGTAAAAAAATAAGACTTACACCCGTGCGAAGCCGGGGTGCGATGCTTAGAAGATAAAGTAACTCTGCCTCTATATCACAAGCTTTGCTTAGTTTGGGGTCAGATGACCGTGTGTGCAAAAATGCCCTCAAAGATTTATTTATATACTATGTGCAAATTGTGCAATAAATAAATTTTTGCTAAAGACGGATATAAGGAAATATCAGCGCACAATCTCATCATTTGTAATATTCTCCACTAAGCCAGTTTCTTTACTTTTATCACGGACGAATATAAGTGTTATTTTGCACTCGAATGAAAGAGCTGCGATTATATTTAATAGCGAGTCTGAATAGCTTGTAACCTCGTAGATAACCTCACGTAACATGACCAGTGACCAGTGAGTTACTTCAAGTTTGCGAATTTAATCATCATCATCATCATCATCAGGGTAAAACGGGTAACACCGCGCTAGTCAGAGTTCAGCTAGTCATCAATATAAAAATACTCTCGAACAAGTCACCTTTCAAACAAAAAAAAACTAAATAAATCAAAATTCGTTCTACCGTTCGGTAGACAGACACACAGACTCACACGTTGAACGTATAACATCCCTCTTTATGCGTCGGAGGGTAATAAAAAGAACTGTTGGAAACAAATGGATGCTACTGGCGAGAGACTGAAGAGAGTGGCATAAACAAAGGGTTAACTATAGGTACCCAGTGTGGGTCACTCAGGGTTGATGATGATGAAGATTAAAAAGGAGAGAATATAAAAAACAGTTGGGCGTTATTTTATAAATAGCACTGTAAAGAAATTTTCATGTTGATTTTTGAAAATGTGCGTAACAGACCTATCTGTTACGCACATTTTCAAAAATCAACATGAAAATTTCTTGAAGCGAATTCTTAATATATCTCACACCAATTTATTATATGCACAATTGCTTATTTCTTTATAACTTTGTTGCTATTTTTTCGAATAATTGGTTGTACTGATTGTGATTAAATTTGGCAAGAAAATAGAGTGCATCATGAGACAGTCTTCATGTCCCGGAAAAACGCTGAATATAGGAAAATTCCGGGTAAAACAGCAAGCGCAGCTCAGCTAGTACCTAGGTAGTGTATAGTATCCAATCTACGTCGGCTTTCAACTAAGTTAGGTAGGTAGTTAATCAACATAAATAAGTAGATATGTCTGCTAAAACTTAAATAACTGTAATTAAATGCTTTTTACAATCATAAAATAAATTATTCTGCTTGGATTCGTAAACCATAACTAAACAAGTCTGCATAATATAGGATGGCTTTTTTGCTATAAGTATTCGCGTAAATTAATGCAAAAACATTACGGCTTAGTAATGTTGTGTAACGCCACTAAGACTAAAGGTGTTGAAGCGGAACGTCTCACTTTGATATTTTTCGGCTATTGCACTTATATTGTGTCATTTATCTGCATTATTTCGCTGGAATCTAACCAGCCATCTAGCATCTAGATGGTTTTTGGCATCTAGATTGCCTAAAAGCTAGCTCCTTGGAATAAGAAAATGGCTAATGTAATTCTTAAGATAATTCCTAATGTTTTTACTGCTATTCTGTAAAAAAAATCTTCAATAATTTTTTTATATGTGAGGTAGATAGTTGTGGAAGAGAGCGGGCTCTTAAGGGCCAGAATACCGAGTGATCTTGCACGCGCGTTTGATGTTTTTTAAGATAAATAAAATGTATACAGTCTACGTTTTAAAAATGTGCATCGGTAATTTTACAACGTTAACTCCAAAATAATAAAAATAAATGTTTTAATATTTTTTATAACGATCAGATTAAATGGGATGACTGCTTATATCCCATTTTGTGCGAGCTCAATAATAACATTTAAACAAAAATTTGTTATAAATATTTTGAAATAATTACTTCGCAAAATTACCGGAGCACATTTTAAATTAAAAAAAAACATCAAATGTGCTAGTGAGATAATGGCGTGCCCTGAGCCTTCAACATGGAAAATTGTAGCTAGGTATTTCAAATCTATATTTTCTGCTTCCATTGTGATCAACCAAGATCACGACACTTCGGTAAAATTGATATATCGAATGTTTGTGATAATGAGAGCAACCCTTTTTAACGAAGGCCGGTAACACGTTTACAAAACAAACAAATGTACACTTACTTGCAAAACAGAAAATTGTTGCTTCGCCGTCACAGCCTCGGGGACCTCGAAACGTGAAAGAATTCCGTAGCAAATGCCTGCTTTTTGGAGCGCAAAATGTTTCCTACAGAAGTGTGAAAAGCTTATCTAGTTAATAAACAACACGCATTCTGCAATCCTTTTTAATTATAACCTAACGGGCAACATATTTTTTAACAATGGATGCGGAAATCGTTCACGCTCTACGAGTGTTGGCATCCCGCAACAGCAGTTTCCACTTGAAAGAAACGACGACAGTCTTACCCGTTCAAATTACAATGTATGGCCTCTAATCTGCGACTCATAAATCACAATTTCTCCTATATGATGTCCGTCAACTTTCATCTGCGAGCGTGCGGTGTAAGAACTATTCATCGACCTGATTTTTAGTTGTTCTTGCTGACCAAGGTTAGCGGTCGGTCCTCGCCTTTCACGGGCTTATATCGCTGTAGGCGTCATGGTACTCTCCTCTCGTTCCAGTTATGCTTGACAGATGTGGAAATAAGCCGGCAATGTGCCGTGTGGCGTTATAAAGTGACGAATCAGTGATTAGCGGTATGTGGAGTTGGAGGCAGGTGGTCAATTATCCGTGGAGCTCGAGTCGGTGTCGTAACCCCACAACTCGGTCAGCCGGCACACTGTATTCTCTATATCTCTGGTAGGATAGCAACTTGTAATTGTTATGACTGATTGCATTACGCGTAATGCATTTCATACATCATTGGTCGTAAAATCGCTGATTCATTTGGGGAAACAGTCTCTAATAGGATAATTTGCTTTACAAAATTGCTATTAGTTTCAGAATTTGTTTCCTACTTTTCTAGTTTGACTCGTCTCTTTTATCCGCCGATTTCTTAATTGCTAATAGCTAAAAGCGTAATCTTACCTACTGTGGTCTTAAGTTGAACGATTTTTATGAATCAATTTAGATAGCCCGTTGGTCCAGTTGGTATATAGTGAACCTACCTTCTGCACTTGGGCGTGTGCATGGGTTCGATTTCCACCTAGGGCAATAATTTATGTGATGAACATATTTTGTGTTTGTTCTATATCTGGATTTTTATCTAAATTAAATAATACTTACGTGATAAATCCCGATAAACATTTAAAACGTGTGTTCAAATCGCGAAAGTTAAAAAAATTACTATATGTGGATGTTAATATCTATATAAGTATGTATTTAAAAATTATATATGTATGTATGTATTGTATATCAGTCTCTGGCAGGCATATCACAAGATTTGCTTAGTTTGGGGTCAAATGTCCGTGTGTGCAAAGATGTCCCGTTTTTTTTAATAATGTATCGTACCTAATTACCTATATACATACCAAAGAAAGAAAAATAAGTCTGATAAATCAACGTTACAAGTACAACATCCTATAAACACGTTGATGTTGAAGATTGATGATTAAACCTGAATAATCAAGGTACACATTTGCAGAAACAAACCAATGATCCCGATGACTGATAGAACTTCTAACTAGTAAGCGCAAGGATTGCTTCTACAAATATATTCCTTGATGATTCACTTATTCAGGTTTAACCATCAACGTATTCGTTGGAAGTTGTAACGTTGATTTATCAGCATACATATTACAAAACGACATAGTATACTTTATTTATTCAAAATTATTTTAATTTTACTCATTAAAGTTGTATCATTTTTCCAGATTTGCAGTTAGCAGCAGAACTTGGCAAGACCCTACTGGAAAGGAATAAGGAACTCGAAACTGCGCTCCGTCAACACCAAAATGTCATCGAAGACCAAGCACAAGAAATCGAAGTAAGTGCGACTGATTATTTGCTATACCTACATAAAATCAGTGTAAAGGAAAATTCGACTCCTTATTTTGTAGAACACAATTTACGTACCAACTGTCCAAGTAGGTAGATATTAGGAAAGGTGATGTTAATAGGTACGTACCTAATACTAGTAAAAATTATAAACTTAAAATTAATTCACAATCGGCGAAGATATCCCGTAACATACAAACAACCAAATAATCGAATCGTAACAGGCGAATTGAGAATTTCCTTTTTTTGAAATCGGCTGAAATGGCTGTGTATGATGGCGAAGTACCTATTCATTCACGGATTTCAGTCGAAGTCGGCGGCACGATGATTGCTGACCGTTATCCATTGATTGATCCGTTTATGCCTTCGCATATTGTTAAGTTATTAATGCACAACAAAATAAATCTGGTTTAAATCTAAATTTTATTAAATTTATAGGATTTGACATTTGAATTTCGTTAAATCGATCGTGCAAGTGGGTCTTGATGTACCTATTCCTTGGTCATGCTTTCATGTAATACCTAACCATGTATAATTATCAACTTATAAAAACCGACTTCAAAATTAGTAAATACCTACGCAATTTCGTTTACCTACTTGGGTGACATATATTTTCCAGTATAATCTAAAAGTTTTTTTTTTCAAATCCTTTTATCCTTAAAAAAACTAATTGAGAACCCCCTCTTTTTTTGAAACCGGTAAAAAATAACAGACAAGAGAAGACTTCCGATGTGATGCGACCAACTATACCTAGAGTTGATAGGATGACCCGCTGTTGTTCATTATCTAAAATCTACTACAATTATTAATGTCTAACTATAAGTATTTTATTTTCTGAGCATTTGACTTTTTTATACTTTATTTATTCAACCAACACCACAAATAAGTAGGAGTATAGTACATAATTTAAATGTTCTCTTTCCAGTACCTTACAAAGCAAACGGTAGCACTGCGCGAGGTGAACGACTCCCGTCTCCG
Organism: Agriopis marginaria; assembly: GCA_932305915.1. NCBI lineage: Eukaryota > Metazoa > Arthropoda > Insecta > Lepidoptera > Geometridae > Agriopis > Agriopis marginaria. Next base: position 5,403,916 of record OW029919.1, read on the forward strand.
TATCTACGAACAACTGGAAGTGAGCATACAAGACTTGGAGCGGGCAAACCATCGTCTGGCCGTCGACCACGCGGCTGACAAGAAACACATTAAAACGTAAGTATTGAACATTTGTACTACATGTGCTCAGTATGGGATCTCTCTCGAAGTGTAGTTTGATTTGCTCAAGTTGTCTCCCAGACGAAGCGCAGTGCCATATTTTATATGACCTATTAATGAAAAGTCCGTTACTTCTAAATCCGTAGGAGTAGATACATTGAGATGCGCCATCATAATCAACCTTCTTAGCTGCTGGAAAAATGCCTCTCTAAAATCTTCAGCTTTTCCCCCCAGCCACTGCCTTACGTATGAGTCACTCTCTAGTCTCAAAACGTCTCACGCTACGTTTGCCGAATCGTAGTCTCCATAAAACGTCTACAACAGCTATCGATTCTGCGACAGATACCTATGACCAGCTCACTATATGCCGCTGTGATATCCAGTGACTACCCAGTACAAAGCTCAACGTATTGCTGCTACACTTATCCAGATCTTAATAGAGGCCGGTAGAAACGTAAGCCACTACTTAATGAGTTGTTACAGCTTTGACAGCAATGACAATGTGAATACGTCACATGCATGGGCATGGGCACATTACAACGCACGGTCTACAGCAGAGGTCCCCAAACTGACTCATAGACCGCCTTTTGTTTTTGGTAGACCCCTGATTTCATTGGCGTGCCCAGGGGCCTTACGGACAACTGCTATTGCGGCACCTAATCCGCTTAGTTGGAAAATCACGCGACCGCAAACTGTATCTAGACGCGTAATAAGTTACACGTTCGCGTGATTTTCCAACTGAGCAGATTAGGTGCCGCAATAGCAGCTGTCCGTAAGGCCCCAGGTTTTATTTTGTAGGGGCGGTGTGACTCAACGAGATGGGTCGGCCAAGCACTAGCTTTTGATGTGTTTTGTTGTGGTTCAGCTACTTTAAAATATGCTATGCTAGCATTGCGTTGCCGTTTTTTAATCACAGGTTTATAGATAGTATACCTATTATAGCTCTTATAATTTTTGATAATAGAATCCACTTTTGTGGACGTCTAATTAAATCTCATAGACCCTCAAATATTTTCCACCGCCATAGACCCCTTGCAGGTTGTAAATCGCCCCTTGGAGGTCAATATAGACCACTTTGGGAATTACTGGTCTATAGAGTCCATACTGTTAAAGTTCTTCTTCAAGAACACATTAAAAATGTATTACCTTTTTCTTATCAACATCAAGGCAATTGCATCCGACAGACAATTGCAAAACAAAGAATTCTACGTTACTCGTAAACAGGTGTATTATTTCACATAATTTTGCATAACTTTACTGCAACTGCTTTTAGTTTTTTAATGGTCTCAGTAAATCTCATTAACAGCTGCAAAAATTACCAAAACTAGTCTAAGTCTAGCTAATTAAACCATATGCTAAGCAGCTAACACCCCGTTAACTACTCTTTTATGAGTTACTTACCTAACAGCTGTGAACATATTTTTTTAATTATAAAACATAATAGCAATTTTAAAAGAAGGTTGAAAAAATTCGTAAAAAAAACAGGACAAAACCTCGTCATGGAAAATCATTCAGGATACAAAGCTGATAATTGATGAATTATCATTTCCAGATTATGCGCCAACATCGAAACGTTGGAAGGCAAATGCGAGGAACTGCAAAAGACTGTCGACGACCTAAACGCGCAACTGGAGATATCTAGGCGACGAGCAGAGAAAAAACCTGAGAGCCTACCAGAGAAACCCAAAGAAAAGGACAATGTCTCGACAACGAAGAAGGTTGAAGTCAACAGCACGCCGAAAGCGATAGCACCTCTCCCAGAACTAACAAAAGAAGACGAAGACTTGCTCCGGCTAAGCGATGAGCTTAGAGAGAGCAAGGTGGCGTTCGCTCAAGAACAACGAAGGGTCACGGAGTTAGAAGAGCAGTTAGCGTCGATGGTGCAGGAGAACAATAGGATACAAGAACAGATGAGGAACTGGAACCAGAGGGAGGAAGAGCCTAAATCTATGCATGAGGAGTTCGCAATCCTTGAGGAAGTCAGGTACATTTTTTTACATTCTTCATTTACACCAAGCACAGCATAACAAAAATTAAAGAGCTACACACTCATTAGATAGCTCGTTGGTCTAGTTGGTAGTGATGACCTTCTAAGCTTGGGGGCGTGGATTCGATTCCCACCTAGGACAAACATTTATGTGATGAACATTTGTGTTCGTTCTATATCTGGTTGTTAATATCCATTTAAGAATGTAATTAAAAACTATATAATATGTATGTATATCAGTCTCTGGCAGCCATATCACAAGCTTTGCTTAGTTTGGGGTCAGATGGCCGTGTGTGCAAAAATGTCCCGAATGTTTATTTATTTATATTTTACCTAACTTTGATCACTCAGGCATCGGCTAAATGTTACAACAGGTGATTCTTTCAGTGTCTGATCAAAATATTATCTTGCAGACAAGGACAGCTATGCATCAGATGTCTCAGAGGAGTCGAAAGAGATGATATGTCATCAATGCTCGATGGAGACGACGATGACAGAAGTGCTATCAGCTCACTGATACTTCCTCCTTCAGGCCAAGGCAGTCCCAGAACAGAAGATCTCGTCACCACGAAACTCGTCAAATTCGATGTAAGAGTTCTCTGTCTTTCTCTGCATGAAATATCTACCCTTTCTAGCTTAACTTTTTTTTAAATGTAGAAACTGTTCTTAATTAACCTTTTATTTTTGTATAAAACATCTTTTAACATGATTAATTCACGATCCTGCGTAAATTTGCAACATGACTAACATATTAACATCTGCTGAACTAATCAATGTGTTTTCTAGTACTTCAATTGTCTAATTAGCAAACAAGTCCTGTAAAACTTTCTTTTGTTTTCCGCCATAAATAAATCATGGCATTGGATTTCCCTGATTAAAGACGCTTCGACGTGGAATCGGTGTCAGTCAGTCAATTCTATGTCAATGGCAGAAGGGTCAAATTGTTCTTGATTCATAACGTCTGCCGCTGTTTCTTTGATACAAGCGTTTGGCGTTGTAACTAGTCCATTGGCTGAAGAGTTATTCGAACCGATTCCGCGCCGTCAAACGCCTTAATTATTCTTGATCTCTTCTGATTGAACGTTTCACTCGTTTCTAGGCGACAAAGCTTTTCCAACTGCCCCTGATGTTGTTGCTCACGCTTTGCATATGCATTATGAAGCGCATTTGCAGTAGTTTTCTTTGGATATACCGTATGTAGTCGAAGGTACGTCCATTACCGACACGTTACGTTACTTTATCACGCGATTTACTTAATGCACGCTAATTCGTATCTGTAATTTCGGTTTCTCCGTATGGTGATGGTAATTGTGACGTATTATGTAGATAATAGTCACTCGCTATGCCTGCATGTATCTAATGGCACTTACTTATAATAGGTGAAGGATCTCGAGTTCATTTTGAAAGTGCCCGTTTAATCGCAGCTTAATTTTTGTTGTTTTAACAAGCAGAAGTGATGTAGGGCTGCATATCGTGACGTCTAACCGTATGTGGTAATGGGTGTATTTTTGACTAATGGTCACCTAGGCAAATCGATCATGACTACAATCATTTTAGTTAGCTAAAATTTCAACTTTCTGCAATCAATTCTTAACAGACTGATCTTTCTCCTTCAGTAACAGACTTTACCAACCATCGTAATGCTGTACCTTTGATCTTTTCGAATTTACCTGAAGAGAAATCATTACTTAACAGTCATTCCACCGCCTTCGATCACACAAATCTCACATCAATAGTGCAAAGTACATTTCTTTCTAACAACTTTCAGAACGCCAAGGAGAAATTGCTTCAAGGCATCTGGGCGAACAAAGAGGACGGCCACGACAACCCTTACAGAGAGCTGGTGCAGAAGTACGAAGCTCTGCTGGAAGTGCAGCTGTCGCAGGTCAAGAATATAAGAAAGAACAAACCTGCGCCTCTACCTATTGCACAACATCCGTCCGGGCCTCTGTCCTTGCAGGACGAACTTCAGACGTCGGGAGACTTCAGCCAGTTCAGCGTGAAGGACACCGACGAAGAGAGCGGCCACGGGGAAGAACAGAAGGGGGATAAACAAAAGAAGATTGAGACCACTTCCCGAAAGAAGATCATTCAAACGCCAGACTTCTCCGAAGCGGAAACATCCAGCTCCGGCTTTTCGGACGAGACGAGCAATAAAGCGACGCAGACTGAGCGCGAGCGTCCCGGTTCTTTCCTCTGCACCATCGCGGACGGAGAGGCGTATCGCTTCAGCATCTACGACGACGTCAGCCCCATGCCCATGGACAGCCGTTTCCGCAACAGGCCAGAATACCGGGAACTGTTCAAAGAGATCTTCACCATTCTCAAGAAAGCAGCCGAGAACAAAGACGAAGGCGAACAACTGCCACTGCTAGACGACACGATGGCAGGCAAGGTTCCCCCCGTCACGCCCGCCACGGAGGACCCTTCCGGAAACTTCACCGACGATACCCAAAGCGTGTTCTCATCTGTCATGTCTGAACAATCGATTCCAGTGTCCGACATTACCGCTCCTGAAACACCCACTCTTAAAGAGAAACCTCAAAAGCCTGCACCCGAACCGGTCAATAAGCAGGAGGTGGAAAGGAAAGCTAAGAAAGAAATCAAGGAAAACAAACCAGCGGATGAGAGCACCACCGAGAAGCCTAAAGAAAGAGAAACACAAGTTAAAGAGAAGGAAAAAGAAAATGATAAAGAAAAGGAACGTATGTTGACACCGTTGGTGCGTCAGCCGCTGGAATACATAGCGGCCACTAGAAAGAAGTCCAGACATCGCAACCGCAAACACAGTCAAGACCGGCAGGGCGCCGACTCCCCGGTGTTCCCCTCGCCACCTAAGGTCACCTACCAGAAATCTTCCAGCAAGAAGAAAAGGGACTACAGGCCGATCGAGGTGAGCCCCCTCGCGCGGGCAGCGGAGAGCGAATGGAACGGATCTACCATGCAGTTCTACAACCGAAACATGAACTCTCCCACACCTTCGGCGAGCGGCCGAACAACCGGCAAGATCTATCAAGGATGGAACGCAGAAACCGATTCTTGGGACATGAAACAAAGCACTGCATCCCAAGAGATCCACAAGCTCAGAAAACTGGAGCTTTCCTACGCGGAGGTGTTGAGAAACGCCGACAAACCCAAACCGAGGCGCAAGAAACACCAGTAACGCGTAGACATTTTATTTATTCGACCCCTCTTACTCTCAGTAAGAGTCGAGTGATCCAACCGCCATTTTGTCATTGCCAACTGGACATAAGTAACGTTAGAATAAGAGTATTTGTGATCTGTTAGAATGTATAACTTTTAGTTTGTACTTTACTACGTTTATTCACAATCATAAAATTGCCATAATTCGAACCGGTATAGTTGTATACCACGCTATGTATTGAATTGAAATAATCCGTTACGATTTTAATTTATTACGATTTATTGATACCTATACTTCCCTCCGATCGATACCCGATGCATATTTCTGTTTAAAATAAACTTGCATTTACTAAAAACCAGAGCACCTATGAAGTCTCCATATGGCATTAGTTTATTGGGTAAAAACTACCTTGAGTTCAATTCGACATAACCGAACGAGTTTTAATTCTCAACTCTTCTGTTACTATCTTAGTCATTATTTTAATTGTATATTATGTATCTCGGATTATAATTTGTAAATAGTATTATGCATTTTTAAGTTAATTATATTTTTTATAATTGCCATTGTTTATGGAATCGTATTTAAATGCAGACAGTGAGAGAGGTTGAAGGTATAAATAATAAAAATTTGCATTGATATTAACAAATATTTCATTTCATCCTCATAATTACATAATAAAATAAATAATGAAAGACTACATGAAGTATAATACAACATTTAGTAACTTTTCCATGTGTGCAGAGTAGTTCGTTAGTTTGTACAATGTTTGTAAGCGTGGTTGAAATTATCGAGTCATGGATAAGAAGTTAGGTTTCAGAGTATAAAAATACTTCTTTCTTTACAACTAAGCTACCATATAAATACTAAGCGATAAGACAGGAATGACTGAGAAAGGACCCTTTTCTTGTGGTGAGCGAGCGAACATTACCATTCAAACAATTGTATAATTCAAATTATACGGGGTGTTCTTGTAGACGACAGACATATTATCGGATATCATTGTCAAAACCGTTTATGGCGACATCGTTTAGAACAACATACCGGTTAAATTGACCAAAATCAAAGGTCCTGGCTGAATGTTATATGACCGCCTTATCGGTTGTTACAACTATCGGTTTTTACGACTCAATATGAGTAGTCCCTTCGATGTCGTTATAACAGATTTTGACACAATTTTTACTTTGGAACCAAACAATGAAATCGCTGAAAAAGTCAACCGTCCCTTCTTACTTCTTTCACTTCGTCGAGTGTAAATAACATTTTTCTATGCAACTACAATACAATACTTCTTTATTACAAACCGCAAACAAAACATTAAAAAAATATATATATATGAGTATGATGGATAGGCAGTATGATGGGCAGCCTTATCGCCTAAAGCGATTTCTTCCAGGCAACCTTTGGATGGAGGGCTAAAGAAGTTACTACGGGTTTTTTTTCCGCGATATCAGAATATGAGAAATGATATCCTCAAATATTTCCATTGTCTAAAGATTCACCAGGTAGATGACACAAAATAAATGCTCTTTCAACTGTACCAACTCATTACACAAACTACTATTAGCTTACTCAGATTCTAATAAAGAGAAATCTCGCTCTAATGCCCTTTGCCGACCATGCGCAGTAGCTTGTCAGATATGAAATGTCATCGTATAAATACATTTTGCTAAGGCTGGAAACGCAGTGGGTGACAACTTGCTTAGCGCCTAGAGTTGTCTGGTTACTTAGTTAAAAAACATAATGTTCTAAAAACACTAAGTCGGCTGCACGCTTGGAGCCTGACCAATGGTAACTACTATTTTTTTTACAAATAATAAGCTTAGCGAACGATTCAATTAAATACTATACACATACAAAAAAATTATTTAAATTGTCTGTAAAAATTCTGAAATATAAATGTTTAAAATTTGAAGGGATTGAGAGGGGATGCTGTCTCTTTCCCGCAAAGCGTGTGTTAGTATAGCATTTGTATGGCGCGCGCGCGGCTTGACGTCATATCTTGCTATAGTGCGCTCTCTGTCTAGCATGCAATTAAAATACTTATAAACTTAATTATTTTTGAACAAATTTTAATTTTGTTTTCTTTGATGGGCTCTATTTATGATCAGCTTTTTTATGAGGTATTAAAATTGTTAGTCAACATGCCTATTAAGCCCATAGAATGCCCGTAACGGAATGACACAAAGTGATTGACACATTGACAGCAACTATTGTCTTTCTCTCTCTGTGTCACGTCTTCCTTCGTCTCTACTGGGGCCAAATTATCTACGAATCGAAAGTCAGAGCCACCTAAATTACTTTCTGTGTATACGTTGACAAAGGGCACGGCCCCCGGAGTTGCATAACATTTTTTAGGGTTCCGTACCTAAAGGGTAAAAACGGGACCCTATTACTAAGCCTACGTTGTCTGTGTGTCTGTCTGTCTGTCCGTCCGTCCGTCTGTCTGTCTATCTGTCCTACCTATTAACGGCTGTATCTTTCGAACCATAATAGATAGCCAGTTAAAATTTTCACAGAATATGTAATGTTACGGCAGATTGACTAACAAATAATAAAAAAGTCAAAAAGTAAATACGAAAGGGCCCATACAACAAACGTATTTTTTACGAATTTTGTATTAGCTCTAATGTAAAAACGGTAATACTATTAAGCGTCAAACTTATTATGATTATAGTACACACTCTAAAGTATAACAAATTTAAAAAATGGCCAAGTGCGAGTCGGTGACAAGTTTCTGTTCATTACCAAGTTATGACTGGTAATTTCGTTATTGAAATTTTCGTTATTTTGTGGTGGCACGAAACCCTAATTGCGCGATCCCGACTCGCACTTGGCCGGTTTTTTTTATTTATTTTAAATCTAAATACGGTCTCTGTACATCTACATTTATTTAATCACTGGCAGGTACGATCAATATTTGCACAAGCTACTGCACACGGCTTGCATCGGGGTCACTCGTAAATAGCCCGTCAAATGCGTTACGCACCGCATATCGGCGTAAGCGAAAAGTGCTCCGACGTGCGTATTGTGTGTAAGAAGATTTATACACAATACTAATGGTATACAGGGTGTAAGGGGAACATTCTCGAAGCCAAAAGAAGGTAATTGTACTCATCATTATGAACAACATTTACTATGGGACCAACCCTGAAATCGCGAAAAAAATCAGCTGTTCCATACATTTTGTCGAGTGTCAATGACCGTTTTCTATAGAACAGCTGATATATTTTTCGCAATTTCAGGGTTGGTCCCATAGTAAAAGTTGTTCATAATGATGAGTACAATGACCGTTTTCTATAGAACAGCTGATATTTTCTTCGCGATTTCAGGGTTGGTCCCTTAGTAAAAGTTGTTCATAATGATGAGTACAATTACCTTCTTTTGGCTTCGAAAGTGTTCCCCTTACCCTCCGTATCATATTATACACGTATTTTATACTTTTTTTTAAAACCTTTTTTTAATTATCTGTAATGTAGGTGAAATTGCCCATTTTAGCCATAAAAAACTCCTTCGCACGCATTCGACGGGATAGACAGACTTATCTGACATAGTGCAAATGTAACGAACAACCATGGTATATTGTGTATATTTGTCTACTTATTGTTCTGCGCCTCTAGCTCTCGTTCTACTATCTTGCGGTACTCGTCGAAGCCTCCCTCTATGCTCTCGACGGATCCGTTTCCGCACACCCACAGCTCTTTGCACACCATTCGTATTAACCGCTCGTCGTGAGATACTAGGATAACGCCTCCCTGAAACAATAAAATATTTTATTTATATTACACGGGAATTACTCACGTAAGATAAAGCCGGTTACTCCGACTATAGTTTCAACCGCGTTAAATAAAATGTGTGAAAACCACGTCAGTTTCAATAATAAAATAAAATATTTGTTTTATTTTACTTGGAAAACAAAAATCTGCTTTCCAACACAATAGATATGACATTACACAAAAGCAAAAAACTAATTTTCACTAAAACAAACTTAAATAGTGTAAGTTGCAATACCAACTTAGGCCTGAATAGATAATAGTATTCGAGTATCAAAGATTCAATGACTTCATTTATTATATACACACACCCACCAACCCACACACAAACACACGCACACATCACACATCACACATATTATACAGGGTTATGCATATAGAATGTACTAAACCGAAAAGCATCCAGTGCAAAAGGTAGGCTGTCTTTCAGTGTGGAGGTTAAGGGGGGAGGCCTATGTTCAGCAGTGGACGTCTTCTGGCTGATGATGTAACCGAAAGGAGGTCATTAAAGGAGCTTTTACTATGGGACCAAATACACTGCTACTGCATATGTCATCATCATCATCAACATCAGCCAGAAGACGTCCACTGCTGAACATAGGCCTCCCCCTTTAACCTCCACACTGAACGACAGCCTGCCTTTTGCATCCACTGGATGCCAGCGACTCTCACTATGTCGTCGGTCCATCTAGTGGGAGGCTTATCTACGCTACGCACTGCATATGTGGACAAACATAATTATGCAGCTGATGATGATGATACATGCAACTTTGATGCCCGGTCTGATTCAGTGGTAGCTCGACTACATTCGTCATGTCAGCTGGGTATTTGTTTGCACAATGAATGTAAATTTATTACCAAGTGCCTACCCACAATTTTTGAAGTTGAAAAACTCAACAACTACCTCCAATTTACAAATGTACTTTTTCGTAAAACTTTCAGAGAGAACGTTTGAGAGTGGATTTCGGTAAATTACTGACACAAAATAAACAATGTTGGTTTGCTTAATAATGTTATGGTTTGTTTGTTTTATATTCGTTTTATGCCCGAAAATATTTTTTTATTTATTTAGTTATCCTACTAATATTATAAACGCGAAAGTTTGTAAGTATGGATGGATGGATGTTTGTTCCTCTTTCACGTAAAAACTACTGAATAGATTTTAATGAAAGTTTACAATAATATAGCTTAATAACAAATAGGCTATAACGGGTTGTAGTAGCGAGGCCGAAGGCCGAGCTTTACGCGTACGAAGTAGCGGGTTTTAGCTAGGTTAGGTAGGTTATAGTTTAGTTTAGTTATAGGCTTGCGTTTGACCGCCAACTAGATACCTAAAACTGAACGACGCATTTTGTAATACAGCTCTTAAACTGACCGTATATTTGTTGATCGCCTTCCCTAACGCCTCAATAGTCTCTATGTCCAAGTGATTGGTCGGCTCGTCGAGCACCAAGAAGTTAGGGTTGCCCATGCACATGTTAGCGAAGGCCACTCGCGACTTCTGCCCTCCGGACAAGCTGGCAATGGTTTGTAACGCAAGGTCTCCGCTCACGCCGAAGCTGCCCAGCTGTCTCCTGTATTCCTCTACTGTTTTACCTGGCAATAACAGAAAATATTTATTAAATAACAGATAAATACATATCGGCGCCAGTTTTGGGATGGGAAGAAAGGTTCTGGAGTGAGTGGAGTGGAGTGAAACACACAGCGTAGGTAGGCCTCCCACTAGATGGACCGACGATATTGTGAGAGTAGCGGGAATACAGTGGATGCAAAAGACAGGCTGTCGTTGAGTGTGGAGGTTAAAGGGAGGCCTATGTTCAGCAGTGGAGTGTGGACGTTTTTTGGCTGATGATGATGATGAACGCTAACAGAAAGTGGCTCTTGTCTAGACCCCTGGATGCCCGCATCACTCACGATGCCATCGGTCCATCTAGTGGCTACGCTGCGTCTTCCGGTTCGTGGTCTCGACCCCAGACCTTTTCCCCCATCGGTTATAGGTTGGGGCTACGCCCTTGAGTAGTGGGAGAGTCTCACCTGGATAACTCCTCTGTAACAACTCTACGGAATTGACGTTCATCTCTAACTGATCCACGTGATGTTGTGAGAAGTAGCCGAACTTCAGTCCTCTGTGGACGTTCCTCGCTCCGTTCGTGGGTGAGAGGATGCCCATAATGATTTTTAATAACGTCGTTTTCCCCGCTCCGTTGTCACCAACCTGTGAAAATAAATAATGCTTCACATTCTAGCTCCCCAAGCATCCAAGCATCCACCGAGCAATGGTGGCCGGGCAGTTGCATGTGAGCTTTATAATCTGACGGCATCCGGTTCGATCCTCGGCCCAGCACCAATGACTTATTTAGTACTTAAATAAATTACAGTCAAAACCGTTTATGGCGACATCGTTTAGAACAACATACCGGTTAAAATGACCAAAATCAAAGGTCCTGGCTGAATGTTATATGACCGCCTTATCGAAAACATTGGTTTTTACGACATTGTTTACTACGACATACCGCATTAAGCGACCACATTTGGTTAATGTTTTCGGATAATTATATCTGTAGAACGACCGGCTCAGCTGTATTGTAAACAATTTGAATAGGTAACTGTATCCACATCTGGCACAGTATAATAGTCAATGGCTATTATCGTAAAAGTAAACAAAGTTTAGGGTCTTTTGTAATTCTTAGAAACAAAGCACATGCATGCCGTAGCCTCAAGGCCCGCTTCGTCATATCTCTTAAGTCAGTTTGTTACTTATCTTTACACAAGACGCACCAAAACATATTGTTGAGTTAACTGTGAAAATTGTAACATGTCGCAAAAAAGAAAACAAATCAATATCGAAGAAAAATCGCGTATTATTTCAAAGCTAGAGAAAGATTGTTCTTTTTAATGAAGAGTTCCACATGCAGGGAAATTGTGACGATACGCTGATTAAAATCCAACGTGAATTACAAAATGTGTATGCACGACAGAAGTGTTTCAAACAAACTAAAATTACAGATTTTATGCATACAAAAATGATGGAAAAATGATATTGTTCTTTTATATTATACGTTTGTATTGAAGTAAACAAAATGCGGTTTAATTTCCTACTTGAATATACATATTATCTTTCCTATTAATACCTGTCACCGGTTGTTACAACTATCGGTTTTTACGACTCAATATGAGTAGTTCCTTCGATGTCGTTATAACAGATTTTGACTGTATGTGCAGTTTCGATGCCATCGCTCAACTATCAGCCTATCATGTTCCCACTGCTGGGGCACAGGCCTTCTCTCAGAGAGAGAGGATAGCCCTAATCAACCATGCACTACGCCATATACCATGTACTATAGTAGTTAGTAATATAGAACGATTTATTTCAACTCAAGTGAGCATTTAGCATAATAAGGCTTACTACCTAAGGAAGACAACATAATTTAAATACAATGTACAATTTACTGTGTGAAAACAAAACAATCGATAATCTTAGCTGTTGTATTGATTAAGCTATTCGATTCTACTCGTAGGTAGATCGTAATAAATCAGTTGTTGTCTTGCACTCGTTGGTTTCACTCACGTCACAACATGGTGACAGCGGTTTTAATTTATACTAGCGTAAATAGGAAGTAAAAGTACAAAAAAATATCAAAAAACAGTTGTTAGTAGCCGCAAGTGCTGTTCGTTAATAGTTTTGTGAGAAATATCTAACGTAAATTGAAGATTTACGATGGAACACGCCCGGCCGCCCGACGAGTTAAACATGGACGCCGCCGGAGGACCGGTGGGCCGTGCCGACGTATGGAAAAAGTGGAGACAACAATTCATGTTGTTTTTGAAGGCTTCAGGAGTGCATGCAGAGCCTTCTAGTGTCCAAGCCAGTCTGCTTGTAAACCTGATCGGCTCCGATGGCTTCGATATATACCAAACATTTCGATTCGACACCGAGGAAGAACGTGATGACGTAAAAGTGTTGTTGAAAAAGTTTGATACCTACTTCGGAACAAAACCGAATGTCACGCTGGCGAGATATAAGTTTTTTACGCGGAGCCAGGAAGATGGTGAATCAATTTTGCAATATGTCACGGCACTGCGTCTGCTGAGTAGAAACTGCGAGTTCGCGTTGTTGGAAGAAGATTTAATTAAAGATCGTATTGTGTGTGGTATTCGTCAAGCTTCGGTCAGGGATCGGCTGTTGCGAAGTGACGAACTTACACTTGATAAGGCGATTAAAATGTGTCAAGCCGAGGAGGCATCACAGGAAAGCGGCCGACAGATATGCAAGGTTGGTGCGAGCACGAGCAAGGAGATTATACACGTCGACGGAGTGACGGGTCGCGCCAGGCGCGGCTTCGGCGGCCGCCCGGCAGCCGGCACGGCGCGCGGCCGTGCGCCGGCCCGCCGGGACTACCGCCCGCCGCCGCGCGCGCCGGCGCCGCATCGCCTTCAGCCATGCAGCGGGTGCGGTCACGTGCGATGTCCCGAGGGCCGGTGTGCTGGCGCTGTATGATCCTCGGCGTCCGGTGCGGCTGGCAGTGGACGCGTCCAGCGCTGCGCTCGGCGCTGTGCTCCTTCAGGACGGCCGCCCCGTCGAGTATGCTTCCCGTACGCTCACCGACACACAAAAAAGGTATGCACAGATCGAAAAGGAGCTCTTAGCAATAGTGTTCGCGTGCGAGAGGTTTCACCAATATATCTATGGACAACAAGGCGTTATCGTAGATTCCGACCACAAACCTTTGCAAAGTATTTTTAAAAAACCGTTAATGTCTGTCCCAGCCCGGCTACAACGGATGATGCTTAGAATACAGGGGTACGATTTGGTAGTGAATTATGTTCCCGGCAAGTACATGTTTATCCCTGATATGCTGTCTCGCTCGCCCTTACCCGACTTATACAGTGAGGAAGTGAGTAAGAACATTCTTTACCAAGTCCAGATGATTGTAAATAGTGTACCCATCTCAAATGATAAGCTTACATTAATAAAAAAGGAAACCAAGCAAGACCAAGACTCATGTACACTAAAAAATTATGTAACTTTAGGGTGGCCAGATAACAAGTATAATGTTGCGAATAACGTTAAAGAGTATTGGTCAATCAAGGAAGAGTTATTTGTAGTAGATGATGTTCTTTTCAAAGATCAATCAGTTGTGATTCCAAAAAACTTACGCGATATGATGTTAGGCATCGTACATGGAGGGCATTTAGGTATAGATCGTTGCAAGCGGCGAGCGAGGCAGGTAATGTTCTGGCCACATATGTCGAGAGATATAGAACTGTATGTGAAACGTTGCAAAGTTTGTCAGGAGTTCTCAAACGCCCCAACAAAAGAACCCATGCTGCCTATGGAGATCCCAAAGCTACCATGGTATAAAGTAGGCTCCGATATTTTTGAATACAAGAAAAAATATTTCCTAATAATTGTGGATTATTATTCTAACTATGTAGAAGTATGTAAATTAAACAACATAACTACAGAGACGGTTATAGAAAAAACTAAAGAGGTGTTTGCACGACACGGAATTCCAAAAACCTTCATAAGCGACAACGGAACTCAATACACCAGTCGTATGTTTAAGCGATTTGCACAGGAATGGGGATTCGATCACGTGACGTCATCGCCAAATTATCCCCAGGCCAATGGCAAAAGTGAACGTACGGTACAAACTGTCAAAAAGTTACTATTAAAATCAATAAAAAGTAACGAAGACTTTAATGTAGCGTTACTCAATTTTCGTAACACTCCACGGGACGGGTTGAGTTCTCCTGCGCAACTACTGATGGGCCGAAGGCTGCGTTGTCAGCTGCCAGTACAGGAAAAACTTTTAGAGCCACGTCCTATCAACCCGTTAGAGCATAAAACTATGATTGAAAAGCAAAACAAGTCAAAAATTATGTATGACAAACATTGTAAGGTTTTACCTAACCTAAATAAAGGTGACTCAGTTATATATGTTGATGGGAAAACTAGAGGAAGAGCCACAGTGATTGGTCATGCTGATACTCCACGTTCCTACATTGTACAAAACAAAGTAGGCGCTAGGTATAGACGCAATCGGCGACACCTAATAAAATGTGCAACAGGAAGTGATGCATCACAAGACGATCACATCGCATCAGGTGATAATTATAGTGAAGCGAGTGAGGATGGGGATTATAAAGAAGATGTTTGTAGTGAGTATGACAGATCCAAAGACAGTTCAAACACTTCAGAAGAATCCACATCCCCATTGCCAACACGTAAACCTGTTCGTAAAGCTAAAATAGCGGCTCAGGAGAAGCTTAGTAAAAAATAATTATATTCATAACATCACTAAGATAAGATTTACTAAACTTACTTATTTAAATTTAATACTAGTTCTAATATTGTAAACTAAGTTAATCTGTGTATGTAAAAGTGTTAATTTTAAGGGAGTGGGCATAGGATTATAAGAAACTAGTTATTTGGGGAAGATGTTGTATTGATTAAGCTATTCGATTCTACTCGTAGGTAGATCGTAATAAATCAGTTGTTGTCTTGCACTCGTTGGTTTCACTCACGTCACAACATTAGCTATAACTAGTGCATTTTAACAGCAGCCGACCCACCAAGAGATTGTTATTGATTCAATACTGATAACACTGTGGCATAATCTAGTTTGTTTCCCACGCTCTGAGTTTATCGTGACTAGTTATATTGAAGGCAAGCCAGTAAAGTTATTGCTGTACTTAGAAGTATAATTTATTTAGGTCAATTAGGTGTAAGTCAAGTTTTGTATTAAAATGCAGTTAATGATATTCGTTTTAGTGATTTAATGAAAGTTGTATTTAGGTTTCGATAATATACAGTGTTAGTTAAAACCCTCTAAAAAAAAATATATACTTTTGAACTGAGGATCTGCAAAAATTCTACTTAAAAATGCAATTCTAATTTGAGACTTCTTTAAGAGTTCTCAAATATCTGTCAAAATTTTACCGCCATTAATTTGCAAACTTATATTCGAGCATAGAACAACATTGGCCTTTTGACACAAGTATGAAAAAGTATCAATTTAGAGGCAATTCAATCATCATCATCATCATCGCCAGCCAGAAGACGTCCACTGCTGAACATAGGTCTCCCCCTTTAACCTCCACACTGAACGACAGTTTGCCTTTTGCATCCACTGGATGCCAGCGACTCTCACTATGTTGTCGGTCCATCTAGTGGGAGGCCTACCTACGCTACGTCTTCCGGTTCGTGGTCTCCACTCAAGAACCTTTCTTCCCCATCGGCTATCGGTTCTTCGTGCGATGTGGCCTGCCCATTGCCACTTCAACTTGCAAATTTTAACAGCTATGGCGGTGACTCTGGTTCTTTGGCGAATGTCCACGTTTCGGATTCTATCGCGCAAAGAAAGAACTATTGTGGCAATTCAATAACTAAAATTAAAACAACTATGTACTTTAACAACAATTGGTTTAGTAGAATCGGTGCCCTGCATGGATGACTGGCTTGGCTAGCGCATGGTGGAAATTTAATAACACGGGCAGAGCCTAGCTCGGCACGGTCTGACTAAAGTGACTCTATACAGGGTGTAAGGGGAACACTCTCGAAGCCAAAAGAAGGTAGGTACTCATCATTATGAACCACTTTTAGTATGGGACCAACCCTTAAATCGCGAAAAAAAAACATTTTGTCGAGTGTCAACGACCGTTTTCTATAGAACTATGGGGTATCGGAAGGAATGAGTATTTAGTATGTGATCGGTGCGACACGCGCGTAGTTCCGCTATCTCAAACAGACTGGCTACAGAGGGCGCGCGAGGAGCGGTCGCCGCGCGGGCAAGTAACCGGTCCGCGCCGGGTTGGCCGCGTACTAACTCTTTACTAAACTGCGGCCGCTCGCTCGACGTTAGAACAATGGGCGCTGCGCGAATGGCGTGTTTCCATTGCATCCGATATTGACGATTAAATATTATATTATTAGATTATGTACTGTGTATTAATAGATATAATAAATAGTATGTATTAATATTTATATATGTGTGGTAAATTAGAGTGGAGCCTACAGAACAGCTGATATTTTTTTCGCGATTTTAGGGCTGGTCCCATAGTAAAATTTGTTCATAATGATGAGTACAATTACCTTCTTTTGGCTTCGAGAGTGTTCCCTTACACCCCGTATACATAGTATATTTGATACTCACAATACATATCCGAGATTCTAACGTCGCTCCCAAATTAACATTCGTAAATATCACTTTTTCTCTAGAGTAGTAGAAGCCGACTTCGTTTAGCTGCAGTATAGGCGGCGACAGCGGCTCTGTCTCGGGGAACCTTAGGACTACTTCTATTTCCTTCTCGACTGCCTTTAGTTCTGGTCTGAAATAACAAGAAAATTAAGACTGTTGGCTATTGAATGATGAGACGAGCAAGTCGCTCGCCTGGTGGTAAGCGTCACGCTAGCCCATAACATTAAAGTGCCATCTAGAAATTAAAACTTCAACAGTTCAAAATCCTGCTCGGAATGCTGCAATGCACTGCGGTCACCCTGAGATATTAGATGCTAAATCTATTTATGCCCAGAAATGACCCTGGAATTATTGCCCTTTTTTAATTTTTTGGTTCCGTACCCAAATGGTTGAAACGGGACCCTATTACTAAGCCTACTCTGTCTGTCTGTCTGTCTGTCTGTATGTCTGTCTGTCCGTCCGTCCGTCCGTCCGTCTGTCCTACCTTATAAAGGTTGTAGATTTTCACAGAATATGTAATGTTACGGCGGATTCAGAATAATAATAAAGTCAAAAATTCAAAACTAAAGGGGAGTCCCCATACAACAAACGTTTTTTTTAAACATATATTATGTATTTGCTGTTATGTTGAAACGGTAATACGTTTAAGCGTCAAACTTGTCATGATTATAGTACACACTCTAAAGTAAAATAATAAATAATGGCCAAGTGCGAGTCGGTGACAAATTTCTATTCTCCACCGGTTCTCGGACGATCACCGAAGTTAAGCAAAGTCGGGCGCGGTTAGTACTTGGATGGGTGACCGCCTGATGTTTTTTGCACTACTTTTTTATCCCTCCCTCAGTGCGCGAGCCCAACTCGTACTTAGCCGCTTTTATTTTGTCGTGCCAGTATGTGGTACCAGGCCCGGCGCACTCCATACTTTAGGTATGAAGCTACAAGTAGCAGACTTGTCGGACTTTCCGCGCCCGCTGCCGCGCGATAGACAGAGATAACGCGACATTATCTCAGAGAAAAATCAAAAATAATCTCAAGAAATCAAAACAATCTCAGTAGACAATTACACGTTAGACAGAAAGACAACATCCAGGTTAATATAGATGTAGATAGATAGCGCTCGCACGTCCTGAATTGCACTTTATTGTGTAGTAGCAAGAGTCGCTACTTATTTAAATGATTTTGCGGAGTGAATCTCCTGACCATGTACTAATATGTAATCTGTGGTAGTACTCACAGTTTTTCCAACATCTTGATCTTGCTCTGCACGGAGGAGGCTCGGTTGGCGTTGTACCGGAAGCGGTCGATGAACTCTTGCGTATGCGCACGATGTTGTTGCTGCGCTTCGTACTCGCGTTGTTGGTTCTTGTGCTTCTCTGTTTTCGTTTTGTGGAACTGCTCGTAATTTCCTCTGTAAGGTAACAAGATTCAGTCATTACTACGCTCGACTATGTAAGAGTAGTATAACAAATTTTATAGACCTTATTTTATTCAATATAAAATTTTAAGTATCGTGTCTATTTCTATACAGGTATTTATTAGAGAGTACCCACAATTTTTCAGCAAAATTGCTGACAACCGAAACTATCGAATAACCATAACAATGGGTTTCTTTATTATGCTCAACTTAAAACACAGAAAATTACCGAAAACTTAAATAAATAACTAAAAACTAAAACTTAAAATAACTAAAATAAAATATAACTTTTTTTTTATGATGAAATGGGCTAGCGTTTGACCACAACTCACCTGATGGTAAGTGACGATGCAGTCTAAGATGGGGCACGCTTGCCCATGAGGTGCCTATTCACTCTTGTCTTGAAGAGACCCAGGTTGTACCTTGTAGGGAACACCGAGGCAGGAAGCGCATTCCATTCCTGTGCAGTTCGTATTAGGAAGGAATTTTGGAAACGCTGCGTGCGGACTTTACCAAAGTTCACGACGAACTAACTTAAATTAATCTTACTAACCTCTAAATTGGTAATGCATAGCTCCGGTTCAAATCCGAGTGCCATTAAAATATATAATAAACTACCAGCAGTGCAAGTACCGTTCTTTATCGATCGTCAATTTGATAAAATGCCATAGAATCGATCATAGTGAGTACTGATCAAATGGCATTTTATCGAATCACATAAACCCTAAAAGCCATATTGAAAAGGGTCCCCGAAGATCGGGACAGTAAAGGAATTCTCATATTTACAACTGACAGTGCTACCATCTACATACTCAGATGACCCGTAATAAGATCGAGAGATACTGGCTGAGTGCCATACAGCCTTACAAAAATACGCGAGCAAATACAGAACGATAACGAGATAGACGAATAGCCACGGATCTTGTGTGGATAATATAACGGCAGACACCATTGCCAAGGAAGGTGCTAGGAAACAGATAAATTATGACGTAGTAAGGCCTCTGCAAACCATCAGCGATGGGGGTGCGAGAGCTATTGCGTCGTCACACCGTAAAAGAACAACAGAATCTGTGGGACAAGAAAGATGACTGTAAGCATGCTAAAGCTGCTTTTTCAATTCTTGACAGGAAGTTGCCTAACAATCTATTGAAGTTGGAATGACAGGACCTTAGCCTGATAGTAGGCCTTATAACCAGTCATTGAAACTTGCATAGCCACTTGTATAAACTCGGAGCCACGGACAGTCGTGGCTGCATGAAGGAGAATGAAACTGTAGAGCATGTGCTGTGGCATTGTGATGCCACAGAAGAAAGTAGTATCACTACCGGGTTGCATGAGGTATACCTTCTTCATCCACATCACCACAACAGCTTTCCCGGAACTCAATCCGAGATACTCCCGTAGATTGTTGAATCTCAAACGTGACAAACTCCGGCAATTTGTTGGGGTTGTCACAGGTCATTGCTATTTAAACAAACACCTTTTTTAAATTGGGGTTACAGACAGTCCCCTATGTAGAGGGTGTCTGGAGACTGAAGAAACGGCTGCACATTTGCTGCTGGAGTGCAGCAGTGTGGCAGAACAACGAAACACTGGTGGTTGACAGTACGATAGAATGTAACGTGATTCGTAAATATTGAATGTCACGTCACAGAACTAAATTAAAGATTTACATTTTGCGGCGAATACATATAGCTAAGCGCTACTATGAAAAAAAGCGGTGAAAACTTGTCTGTTAGTGGTGGTATCAAGTGCCATGCTATTTGAAAAGGATTATAGCTACAAGGACAAGAAAACTATTTGAAATTTGAAATTCCCGCCATTTGTGAAACGAACCACTTTAAGAATAAGTACCTGTATGTGTCAATCCTCTGTGTATGTAAATGCATAATGTCTGTGGGTACTGTGTCTAGGAAGTTTCTGTCGTGGGAGACGACCAACAACGTGGTGGGCCAGTTCTGCAGGTAGTTCTCTAACCAGATGATCGCTTTTATATCCAACATGTTAGTCGGCTCGTCCAGTAGTAACAGGTCTGGTCTGAAACAATACTATTGTTTAGACATAGACATAATTTATTTGTGGCAAAAAAATACAATAACACAACAAACAAAGGCCTCCCTCAGGGGGTGTTGCCATAATCCCCACGCTTGGCAGGCGGCTTGGGGATCACAGTACGTTCACCGTGTACTAATAGGACGCTGCTGCCCATCCTCCGGTGGTTATGGTCGCAGTTTTAGGACATACCCGGGTCTAAATTCTAAAGTCTAGATTCTAAATAGCTATTACTTACTTAGAGAAAAGCGCCCTAGCCAGTGCAAGCCTCATCCGCCATCCTCCGGAGAAAGTCTTCGTGGCTCGAGCCTGCATCTCCGGCGTGAACCCTAAGCCGCTGAGTATGATGGAAGCCCGCGCCGGTGCCTTGTCCGCCTCAATGTTTTCCAACTGTACGTAGATCTCACTCAGCTCTGTCGATAGATTTGTGTCGGTTGATCTGGAAATAAATTAAATACCCAGTTAATATAAAACCCCAAAACATATAATATGTGCAAATTCGATGCCATCACTCAAAAACTGTGAAGGAAAACATCGTGTCGTGAGGAAACCGGTATGTCCAAAAACCTCAAAAATTCAAAGACACATTCACTAACTTGCACTGGACAAGCATGGTGGATTAGGGTCCATCCTCTTTTTGAGAGAAGACCTAAGTGCCAGCATGAAGACCTAGGGGCCATGATAAGCTGGAATGGTGAGGTATTTATGAAATTAAAAATTTGAAGTTTCCTGGAAATTTTCAAATTAGGGAAGAATTAAACATTCTTTTTTTTTCAATGGGATTTTTGTATTAACTCAAGAGCATAACTCAAACAAATTTATTGAAATTTGAATAGGGAACGTCTCGGGTCAGCTATAGTTTTAAATAAAATCTTTGGGTTCAATTCACACCCGATAGCAGTGCTATTTGACACAACATAAATTTTAATATTTTATATATAACTAGCGACCCGCCCGCCCGGCTTCGCACGGGTGTAATTTACGTGCGAATCCGGGGCGGGTCGCTAGTTATATATATAAACCTTCATCGAAGATGTATCTAACTGATGGTGAAAACCGCATCAAAATCCGTTGCGTGGTTTAGGAGGAGTTAGCGGCCATACAGACATACAGACAGACAGACAGACGCGGAAAGCGACTTCAATTTATACTATGTAGAGACTAACGGTCCACCCCAGCTTCGCAAGGGTATAAATTATAGCCTATGTCACCCGGGGATAGTGTAGCTTACCAACAGTGAAAGAATTTTTCAAATTGGTTCAGTAGTTTCGGAGCCTATTCAATGCAAACAAACAATCAAATCTTTCCTCTTTATAATATTAGTATAGAAGTACATATAGATAACCGTCGACGTCACCGCACCCATTTTTAACCGACTACAAAAAAGAGCGGGTTCTCATTTAGGTTGTATTATTTTTTGTTTCATCATCATCATCATCAGCCAGAAGACGTCCACTACTGAATGACAGCCTGCCATCTGCATCCACTGGATACCCGCGACTCTCACAATGTCGTCGGTCCATCTAGTGGGAGGCCTACCTACGCTGCGTCTTCCGGTTCGTGGTCTACACTCAAGAACCTTTCTTCCCCATAGTTTATCGGTTATTCGAGCGATGTGGCCTGCCCACTGCCATTTCAACTTGCAATTTTTTTTTGTTTTTTGCCTCAGAACTCTGATATTTATTAACTTGGTTTTAAAAATATATCATCCAAGTAAACGAAATGACTAATTTTGAAGTTAGCTTTTTAAATTGGTATTCATTATTCTTACCCATTGTTTATTGCTGATGTGATTTCCTTTTCCCGTTTCAAGAGTCCCTCTCTGACTGTGTCACACTCCAAAACGCTTTGTAATGCTATTGTCTCGTCTCCCACTACTTCCTGCTCTACGTGCAATATGGATATATGGGATGGTATCTTCAGCTGTTTGGCGTATATCATCCTGAGGAGGGTAGTTTTGCCGAGACCGTTCCGTCCTACTAGGCCGTAACGTCGACCGAACGCGAGCACTAGATCTGCACCTTGGAGTAATACCCTGTAAACAAGAAAATTTAATTATTTAATAACTGGCCAAGAGTGTGTCGAGACACGCATATTGTAGGGTTCCGTTTTCCGTAGCCAAAGTCTTATAATTGTGGTTAAAATGATAGTTCAGAAATTGGAGATTACAGAAAAACACTAAAGATTGAAGCTGGACTTATCGAAATTTCAGAGGTGCATCATACCAACATAACATATACTTTTTATGGTTTATTCAAAAAGAAAACTTAGACCGCATCATCGCTTAACATCAGGCGTGATGGTGGTCAAACGCAAGCCTATTATTTATAAAAAAATAAAAAAAAAGGAATGCTTAGATTCTACAGAAATAATTTTAGTAATCTTATCCTAATTCCAGATCTAATAAACCACTACCCAAACCTACATAATCTAATTAAAAAAATATATGCCATAGGTGGCAAACAAGCAGACGGGTCGCCTGATGGTAAACAGTCACTGTCGCCTATGTATACTTGTAACACCAAATAAATATATTGATTAATAATATAATTGTAAATTGGCACATTTTTATTGAGATTGAAATTGGGACATTTAATACGCAAATGACACACGAGATGGACAGACAACCTAATAGAGACCGCAGGGAAACGCTGGATGTAGGCCGCTTCCAACCGGCCCTTTTGGAGATCGATGGAGGAAGCCTATGTCCAGCAGTGGATGTCCTATGGCTGAAATGATGGTCATGATGATAATACACAAACTCCCATGTTCCTAAATATTTTTAAACATTCATTCCTGGGCAATGTCACATCAGCCCAACTCCGTATGGGGTATAGATGCATGGCAATGTCTAACACAAACACTAATACATCACGACAGTTTTTGCATGTTTTATTTTCCTTATTTCTATTAAATAAAGTAAATATTTAATCGTCGCATGACCAACGACCTTTGTTCAATGGAAGGTATTGGAATGCCACCTCACAGGTTTTCCTACTTTAGGTACCGATGCTCTTCCACAAGGAATATAAATAATGGCACCATGTATCACAATTATTAAGCAGACGTTTGTTGCAACGCGGTAATGACTCCATAGAACGTAGGTACAGGCATCGAGATACAATTCCTATAGAGTCATAATCTCTTAGTGAAAGCAGTCAAAAAACATCAAGCGTCATTGCACATACATTGTATCAATTATATACTTCACAATGCCACATTTATTCCAATTTAGACCTTATGTAGCTTGCATAGTATTCATTGTTAGTTGTCCGCTATGTCATTGTAGCTTTGACATCGCGCGGCGTTGTAGTCGGATCGCGGTTACCTTGTAACTAACTAAAAACTGCGCGATTCGTAGCGTGCGCCGAGTTTTGGCTCGGTTTTTTTTTTTGGCACGATTGTGACTCTATATGTATTGTATCTTGATGGGTGCAGGGTATGATTGAGCGGTAAGAGCGCGCTGCAGATCACCATTACGATCAACCAAATATAGGCTGCACTACAGGTTCTGTGAACGTGAATCTGTCTTCAAATTGTGAGTGAATCAAGCGATTTCTTCTTGGCAAGCGTGCTCCATCGTAGACCGCATCATCGTTTAACATCAGGCGAAGTGGCGGTCAAAAGCAAGCCTAGCCAAGTTTTTTTTTAAATGCAATATTAAGCCGTCCTACACGTCGAGGAGTAATGGCGACAGATAGCGAGTGAAGCGAACCACCGCTTGAACAGATGACCACAACCACTGCCAAGAGTGCTAATGACTCAAAAGAAGATTCATAGTGCACATCTACAGAATAATACAGTTTAAGTTTTATTAATGAGTAATATAAACTTACCTGTCACCATATGCAATATCAAAGTTCTCTATCCTAATATCCTGGGTCCTGTTAGTTCCTTTCGCCTCGAGTTTACTGTCTTTCTTGGATGTGACTTGTGATGCCGTAGCGGTCTGTAACACGGGTGCTGCAACTGGAAGTTTTGACGCATCTTTCTGTTTCTGCTGTTTTTGCTGCAACTTTGCCTCTGCTTTTTCAAGTTTTCTAGCATCTACTTTCTGAAAAAAGATTGGATATAAGTTCAGATTAGACAATTAAGTGAGACATGGTAAGGTGGCGTGGTAATAATACCTCATTTGACCACCAACTCTCCTGTTGGTAAGCTACGATGTGGTCAAAGATGAAGCACGCAGACTTAGAAGATACCTATTCACTCTGACCTTGAAAAGGTCCATGATATCTCTCAGAGTAAATAGAAATCAATTACAGGGCTGGCTGTTGACTACGGAAATTAACTGGCTTAGTTGCTTAACTTAATGAAATATAATTATAATAGTTCATCAAAAGAGCCTGGTTTAAAAAAAATGGGAATAGTTCAGAAAATATTAAATAAGAAAATGATGGTAACACTTTCCTTCCTGTAAAGAAAGAGAATAAAAGAGTGATGGTGGCCAAGCGGTAGCATGTGCGCTTTACAATCTGACGGCACCCGGTTCGATCCTCGGCGCTGCATCAATGACTTATTTGGTAAGTACCTAAATAAATTATGTCGTTTTCGATGCCATCGCCCAAAATGGTGAAGGAAATCAGGTATCTCCAAGAACCTCAAAGTTCAAAGACATGATATTCAGCAACATGCACTGGTCCAGCATGATGGATTAGGGTCCATCCTCTCTCTCTCTGAGAGGAGGCCTGAGTCTCAAAAGTGGAAACATGATAGGCTGAAATTATGTAAGAATTAAAATAATTTGATTTGTAACTGACCAAAGTGTCGTCTCTTGTTTGCAGCCATATGCTTTTGAGATCGTCGGTTTCATTGACAGGAACAGTCATCGAGGCGAGGTGAATCGGAGCAT
This sequence comes from Agriopis marginaria, assembly GCA_932305915.1. Taxonomy (NCBI): domain Eukaryota; kingdom Metazoa; phylum Arthropoda; class Insecta; order Lepidoptera; family Geometridae; genus Agriopis; species Agriopis marginaria. The sequence continues at coordinate 5,429,436 of OW029919.1, forward strand.
CCAGCACTTTCCGAGGACCATTAGAGAAGCTTGACTTGTTTGGTTGCAACATATGTAGTAACTTTTCACATATTGCCCTAGTAACAAAAACATTATAACATTAAGGTGGTACTTTTCACCTATGGCAGGAAATTCAAATCACAGTTTTTTTGTCCTTGTAGCTAGACCGGGTAATTATTTTGAAATGACATAGTGTTTGCGCAAATTGTTCATTGTTCTTTACATTATCATGTACAGCTATTTGTCAGTAACGCACCATATTACTTACATTTATCAATAAACCGTTTGGAACAGCAAAAAATTCTTTATTGACAAATATGTAAGTAATAATGTGCATTAGAGATAAATAACTTTACATGATTTTGTAAAGAATAATAATAAATTTGCAGAAACAACATAATTGTTTACAATAACTACCCAGCCTAGCTACAGGGACAAGAAAGCTGTTTGAAATTTTAATTTTCCGCCATGGGTGAAACTTACCACCTTAATATGATACATAAAAAAAAAACTTTGAACCTCCTTGTTTGAAATTGGTTGGTAAATTACATGACAAGTTACATAAAGTGCTTTTCATGAAATAAGTTCCACAGCAAACAGCAGAACTAACTAAATTTCCATGTTGTAGTTGTCAGGTGTTGTTACTGTGTTTGCATGCTAGTCAGATTTTATTAATTTGTAATACAAACGCAATGACAGCGGCGCATCATCACAAAACCTTGAAAACTACCTGGGGCCTTCCACTAACTTAACTTGGACTTAGCGTGGGCTCAAAACAGAGCAGTGCGGACGTGAACCTTATCACACCGAGATACAGTTGATACAGTCGAGATGCAGTTTGCGGTCGTGTAACTTATCGCAACCACCTAACCACTACGTTGACTACCTACTACCTTAAAACAGGTAGCCATAAGACCCCTACAAAGCCAAATTTGGTCTGTAATTTTCTTATGGGGTGTTTAGGGGTGGGTCCCCTAAGTCATATCACACTAGCACATTTGCTTTCTATCAATATAAAATCTTTCATTTCGCATGATATTTTCGAGTGAAATTTTATGGGTGATTTGAAAAATCTAGGCCCTGATAGAGCTTACACAGGTCATTGTACTTATGTGTATATTAAATCAGAGAATAGGATTACGAGAGGATTGTATTTTTTAAGTATGAGATATTAGATATACAGGCAGATAGTATATTGGTTATTTATATTGTTTAGTACATGATGTAGTTGGACATCTGAAAGATTATATCAGATGCCAAGGTTTCAGTTGCTCAGTTCAGATCTTTTTTATAGTTAATCACACCTCATCAACTACAGTGAATATAGTCACATTAATGTTAGAACACAAACCTAATATCTTTCTCGGACTTCTCAGAGACGCCTGTCAATACTTCGCCAACCGCTTCGAAAACTTCATCTGTATCCTCAAATTCTCCTGCACTGCTTTCCAGTACATCTAAAATGTGGAATGAATACAAAGTGGATACAAATCACATATTTAACCCAGTTAGAATTAAAAGTGAACAAATATATCAAATTTGTCCATAAAATGAATGGTTTTCTAAAGATTTAGGTGTGGAAGTCCTACGATTTTTTCGTATAACCTAAAACATACCTTCAACATACTGCTTCAGTTCATCATCAATTAGTGGAAATTGACTTTTAATATAATCACCACACTTAGCCATTGTTAATCTAAGAAATTAAATACACAATTAATTTTATGGGTAAGCATTTACTTTGCAAAATACTTTATTATTTTTGCTCCTACTGTGTCACGTCAACCAACTCAACTCACTTGACGACAGCTTAGACTTGACATTGACAGTCGAGTCTTGATCTTGATATGACACCTTGACACTGACACAGAAAACCAACCACAGTTGGATTGACATTTGTTTGTTTGAGTTGTGACATTGACAGCCAATTTTTTAATAAATATTTTATCCTCAGACATTTCTATTTTCTTAAAACTTGTGTATTTTCTTGTGTTAATGTGTAATAATGTTGGATTATTATTTATTAAGCGCTCTTAAACGTGCTCGGGTATGGGAAAGTGATAGAACGAGGTAAAACATGTATTTTCATTTTGCCAAAACTCCATAGAAGCATCTTTATCATCCACAACTTTACTGAAGCATGAGTTTGACTTGACCGTGACTCATTTTGCTAGACGGACTGTGGCTATGACTTGTTTGACGCTATCAAAGGTACTCTTTGGACGCTATTTAAGACTGTAAACTCGTCAAGTATTACGACTGAAGGACTCATGGATCAATGGTCATGAAAAAATATAACAACAGTATCTGCATAAAGATCTGCATGATCAAAGAATACCATGAGTATCTGTAATTCTGTTTCTGTTCTGTGGTATGATAATAACTAGCACGACAAAACACCGTGTCGGCTGCGACATAAAAAGTAGATTTTTATTGAATATAACCAAAATTTTCTCAACACTATATATTTAAATACAATTATTTCTTTTTTTATGCTTGTGCTAAATTAAACTTATTAAGTTAATTTGTACTAAGTGATGATATTGGGTTAGCACGCATTATATAGTAGGAAAACAAAACCCAAAATGGATGAAAACATTGGAAGTAATGTTGCTGTTTTGGCTATTCTTGATGATCAAAGTGAGTCTAATTAAAAAAATGCTATTTAATGTTTGTGAAATAACTATTTAGATAACCTACTTTCGGTAGGTAAAAGAAAAATGCTTTTATAATGTGTATTCAATTTTACTTACTGCCAATTAATCTAATTTCAGATACAGTATGTATGCCAAATGTAACAATAGCTAGTTTTGACCACAGTCAAGGTGTAACTCAAGAAGAAACAATTGTTAATGAAACAAGTAAACAAAGTGAGATAAAATTTTATACAAACTAATAAAACTTCTAACTTTGCAATTTCTTAAAACAGCGCCTTACGATATGTATTTTATTCTAGATATAATTTGGACAAAAGACGCAACTATGGCTCTCCTCACAGTTTACGATACTAAGATGCACATGCTAGATAATCCGAAAAAGAAATCTAAAATGTGGACATCAATGGCAGAGGATTTAAAAACTTATAATATTGAGGTATTTTTTTATTTTTTCAACACTTAAAAAAACTAAACTAATTGAAGATCCTAAAAAAAAAAATGATTACATGAAAATGATATATTTTTTCAATATTTAGATAAGTACTTACATACTTTGAATTTTTACCTAAACACAACCAGTTATTTTAGTACAATATTTTCGTATTTTTAGGTTACCCCTGATCAAGTAAGATGGAAAATAAATGCGCTTACTAAAAAATACAAGGATTGTATCGATAATGGACAAAGTTCTGCAACGTCTTTTAAATATTTTAATGAGATGCATCAAATTTTGGGTCGTTATAATGACAACAATGACACATACAGGTTGGCATCGGGCATTATGCACAGCCATAATATGGACAAAAATAAAGTAACAAAGTCTTCAAAGTCTTCACCATTCAGAAAATTAAGAGCTGAGCAAAGAGCAAAAATAGACTTGGACAAACATTGGATTGAGTATTTAAAACGACAAGAAGAACAAAAAGATATCCGCGAAGAGAAATTGGAAAGGAGTCTATGGCTAAGAGAAGAAGAGTTGCAGCTTCGAAAAAAAGAATTGGAAATGAAACAAACAATAGCACTAAAAAAAATACAGTTAAAAGAAAAAAAGCAAGAAGAGTTACTGAAAATAGAAAAAGAAAAGTGTTTCTTACTCAGAAAGTTAGTGGAGAGTCATGAATTAATGAAATCATAAAATTTCACACAACAATTCGGTTTACAAAAATCACCTGCAAGCCTAGCACGGGCTGTGGACAAATTGTCTTTCCACCGTTATTATCCCGCGAGAAAAAGACAAATGTAGCCATATTCTAGCTTTGTTGCGTCTAGGCGTGGATAAAAACGGTGGAAAGTTTATCCACAGCCCATGCTAGGCCTGCTGGTTGACAATTATTACACTAAGCTCAGCCCAAGCATTTATTTGCTTTTGACAGCTGCAATAAAATTATGAAAATTTGAATAAAAATATTTATTTTAATATTTCACTGAAGTAGGCATATCAGATGGTACTGTCACAGTCTTACAATTAATAAACCAGCCAAGTGCGAGTCGGGCTCGCGCACTAAGGGTTCCGTACAACCACAACATTCAATAAAGAAATTATCAGTTATAACTTGGTATTGAACAAAAATTTGTCGCCGACTCCCACTTGGCCATTATTTATTTATGTTATATTTTAGAGTATGTACTATAATCATGCCAAGTTTAACGCTTGTACGTATACTATCGTTTTTACATTAGAGCCAATACAAAATAATTATGTTAAAAAAATACATTTGTTGTATGGGGACCTCCCTTTTGTTTTGACTTTTTTATTATTTCTCAGTTAATATGCCGTAACATTACAAATTCTGTGAAAATTTCAACTAGCTATCTATTATGGTTCGAAAGATACAGCCATTTAAAGTTAGGACGGCAGACAGACAATGTAGTAATAGTAATAGTCCCGTTTTTACCCTTTGGGTATGGAATGGAACCCCAAAAAGTTGCGAAAATGATCAGAATGAAATTCGTGGTCATGCAACTTAATACTGCTGTCTGAGCAAATAAATCATTGGACTGAGAATAAATCAGTTCAGTATATTTTTATTAAAATGAATATTAGCAAACTTCTTTTAAGTCTAATCTGCAAAATGTACAATAAAATCTTCATACAATTATTATTTTTCCTTATTACAATATTTTTTTTAATTAGTTTAAATATCAAGTTTATATCAAATTTTTGTGTTCTTGCTGTCACCAAGAAATTGCAGTTAAGTTACAAAAGCAATTATGTATCATCTGCTCACAATCTGCTACGTATTAATTTCTTATTTCATCACAATAATTTTCATCCTATTATAAATTATCGTTTTCTCCAATGCAATAGTTATGCAGTATACAAGCAGCCACAACAGTATCTGTTATAAAAGCAATGTTTCTATAAACAGTAAATTGTTTAATTCGTCTAAATCTTCTTTTCAGCATAATAAATGCCTTTTCACTAAGTTTTCGAGTATTAGAATGAATAATGTTAAAATCTTTTTGCTCCGTAGTTATTCTTTTGTTTTCACGAAATGGAGGAACTAGCCACGGCAACGGTGGATATCCAGAATGACCTATTAGAAACGTATCGTGTGGGAACATTGAATTTTTGTCCTGTATTACAGTATTGTATAAAGGTGATTTTTTTAGGACACGGGAACAATTTGATGAACCTGGTTCACCACAGAATATGTTTGTGAACTGTAGATTAGTATTAACCGTAGCCTGTAAAACTACTGAAAAGTAACCCTTTGTGTTACAATACTCCCTGCCATTTTTAGGCTTTTCAATTTTAATGTGAGTACAGTCAATAACTCCTAAAACATTAGCGATCCCAAATTTTGAGATAAACATATCACATGCAGCTGAAACCTCGTCATAATTTTGAGGCCATTTTATGGCTACATTTAATTTTGTTAATAGCCATGCTATTACTCTTCTTAGAACTCTAAACGCTGATGATATAGATATATCGAAGCGTGTTGCTATTGGTGTTAATGGCTCAGTATTTGCAATAAACGACAAAAATATATAAAAACACAGCTTAGGTTCTAAAGGTTTGAGTCCAAACGTATGTGATGCTATGTATCCAGACTGGTCCAAATCATCTGAAGAAAAAAAATATGTTAGTAATTATTATAAATATCTGGTGATTTGAATTGATATGTTTGAGATAATCAAAATATGATTGAAGGTATCCATTTATATTATGCAATTTATCAAAATAAATGAAAAAACATGCATACAAACCAATTAATCTAGATGCAGTTACTCTAGAAACCCTCAAGCGATCTTTGAATTCTAAATCAGTCCAAGAATCTATTATATGTAAGTAATCATCTACTCGTCTACGTCTGAGTCTTAGTAAATATTGCATCAGAGGAAAAAACAAGGTATCGTTCTCATCCTCGAATTCTTCTTCTGAAGATTTGGACTTCAAGCTACAAATATCACTCCATGAACTTGTGTCACTATCGTCACTATTGTCAGCTATTTTATCAGTTAACCACAAAACCATTTTTTTATCTACCATCTTGCTAATATTATTAGTGAATTATTATAGTAGTAACTGATTCAAATTAAGTTAAAATTAAATATAAAATTAAAAGTATCGTATAACGTTTCGTACTTTGTTTGTGACAGTTTGTGCCAAGTTTTGGGCTACGGACGGTTTTTTTTTGTTAAATTTTTATAACCGTGGATTCAATGTCCTTTAGTCGTAATATTAAACATGTTTAGAAAAAGAAAAAATAAAAGAAGAAAAAATATTTTTCTACACAGTATTAAAAGCGTCAAACAAGTCATACTCGAAAATACACAAGTTTAGGAAAATAATCCAAGGAGCTGACATTTTCTTTTCCACGTTGGCGCCAAAACTCTATAGGAGCCTCTCGACTTGTAAATCTCCACCACTTTACAAGGGCATGAGTTTGACTTGACTGTGACTTACTTTGCTTGACTATTACTTGTTTGACGCTTTTAATACTACTTAAACATGGATAATATTACGACTAAAGGACATTGAATCATGAGTCATGAAAAACAAACAAAAAAAACTTAACAAAACAAAAAACACTTTAACAAAAAAAATTACTGTAAAGATGAGGGGTGGTACGGCATAATGGATTTAGCCTTCTCAGACTACTCGTTGCAGTAATAGGTGAAAAAAAAAAAAAACATTGTTTACAAAATATACAAATTGTACAATTCTATTGAAATTTTTTAAATGTAATTAGTAATAAAATAAGATTTTGCTACTGTTTTAATGAATGCATTCTTTTACCAAAGAGAATGTAAATATGTATTTTATTGCGCAAATTAATTTTAACCGTATTTGGTGCCGTTCATCATATTGATCGTAACATAATACTGAATGGAATCGTGATCCTCTTTGAGAAAATAATATTCTGTGATTGTGATAACAAAACTGCTGACTCTAAGATTTAATGCTATAAGCACGGCACAAACAAAATCATTGTGCTAACTCTTTTAACCACCACGGGTGTATAAACTGGATAATAGTCTATCATGGATGATGGTGAAGATAACGAAATCTATGTCAATTTACCTGAACAAAGTAAGCTTTCACCGATCTAAATGTGTACACTTGTACAGGTTGAATTCTGTGGTTATCACTCAAGGACGTTATATACCTTTTATCACTTAACTTCACTAACACTTTGAAAATTGTCATGGATATTATTTTATTTATTTATTAATTATTTTATATTATAAGTCTGACATTGTTTACTTTTATGGAATTGTAGGTTTTTTTAATCATTGTTTTTTATTATTGTCGCTAATTATTATTTTTCTGTGTTACTGTGTGAGGTAAATGTAATTGTTCACATCGTTTTTTCCTCAATAAATAAATTTAATTTAATTTAACACTTAACACCTTATTTTCTATGACTTAAAGTCTGGCCGCTGCAAAGAGGTACGGCGCTAAAAAGTAGCCGTAAGGCCCCTAGCCTGGGATGAGAAGTGAGAGTTGGCTCACTGGAACACCGTTAGGTGCTTTCAACTTGATTGTCTATAAATCTAGCTGGTCACAGTAACTTAATACAATCATCATCCAATGACTTAATACTCTATTGTAGTAGCTTCATTAATGTTCAAACATTAGTATATTATATTATTGAAACTGACGTGGTTTTCACACATTTTGTTTATATACACGTTTGTTTATGTACACGGGAATTACTCACGTAAAATTAAGCGGGTTACTCCGACTATAGTTTCAACCGCATTAGACGGTCTTTTTTTAAAATAAATTAGTATATTTACTCTGTTTCAGCTCTCGACAACCAAATAGAATCTTCAATAACTGGCATGCATAATGAGCAAACAACTGAAGCCACATTAAGAAGTGAATGTATGAAACAGGACTCACATAAGTTAAATAGTAAGTAATTGTCTGTAGATCTATTTTACTCATTTTTGGATAGTAACATGAAATTAATTGTCGATTCTGTCCAGTCGCAATTTCGTGCAATTCATTCTAATATGAACAAGTGCCTGTCTTTGAATATAAAACCAAAATATGATTAGTCACAAAAACAATAAATGTAAAAAAAAACAATTAAAGAGCTGATAATCTTTAAACAACTGGTCAGAATTTCTTGAGTCAGAGCTAAAAACACTTTCGATCAAGTCTCCTTTATTATATACTAGCAACGCACCCCGGCTTCGCACGGGTGTAAATTTTTTTTACACCTTGGGTTACATTATTGCAGTTTTAGTAAGGATCTCTATTTTTTTTTGAAAATATAATATTGCTTATGTCACCCGGGGATAGTGTATCTTCCCAACTGTGAAAGAATTTTTCAAATCAGTTCAGTAGTTTCGAAGCCTATTCAATGCAAAAAAACAATCAAATCTTTCCTCTTTATAATATTATACATAGTATAGATTATTATAAATCAAAATCGGTTCAGCCGCTTGAGAGTTGCAATCCTACAGACAGACACACGATAACCTTATAACACTGAACGTCAGGGACTATTACCGTAAGCTCCAACAAGCGACCCCCTTGCAGTGGCAGACAGTATCAACTATAGCTATCAAATTCAAATTCAATTTATTTACATAAACAGTTAAAAGCCATGGCGTAATACCTTATTTACTTACTACATAATATTATTCAAATTAAACTACCAACTATAAAACTAAATAAATAGTAAAGTAACATAAAAAGTTAGACAAAATTTAAAAACTAGAATAAAAAATATTTACAAAAATAAAACACTAGAAAACTTAAAAAATAATAATAAAAGATAAAAATTTACATTAATTACAACAACAACAATGTTTGGTAATAATAAAATAAAATAACGACATTATATAATACTTTCACAATACTGGTTGCACTTCCTAACCAGTATCGTCCATCTATCCGCAAACATATCTGTGTCGGGAAATACTGAGAGAAGCTGGTTGAGGTGTCGTTGTGCACGGAACACCGGAGAGTGCTGGCGTGCCACAGTGCGTGCCGGACTCGGCGCAAACAGTGGGACTCGCCCGCTACGGAAACGCACTCGCTGCTCCGGTACACTCAGACGACTAGCTTCACCTAACAGCATCGACCCCCACGCAAGAATAATGGGGGTATTAATATTTACTGCCTGCCACTACGCTCAGGTTCGCTGTTATTAGTAGTCTCGCTCTAAGCAAAAAGTGCAGCAGCTCGCCCCAAGCGACGCGCAGCGCAGCACTCCCACAAGTTTACTGCACATCGTCTGCAACGGGCTTTAGTGGTAGAGTAAGACCTCAGATCAGACAAACAAGGGAGATATGGTAAGGTGGCGTGGCGGGTGCGAACGCATCTGGCTACATTTTTACGCCGAAAAGACACTTGTAAAAATCGAGTGGCAAGCATCGAGATATAATTCCTATAGAGCTACAATCTCTCAGTGAAAACAATCAATAAACGTCCGAGCGTCATTGCACATACATACATTGTATCACTTATATACTTCACAATGCCGCATTTACTCCAATTTAGACGTTATGTCGCTTGCATAGTGGTGTATTAAAAATGAAGAGCAGATTAAAATGGATATACTAGCATCCCATCACAATAATAAAGATTTTAAACAGTTCTGGAAAGGTACGTCAGACATGAAAACTAAATCTACTGTCCCTTCAAGTGTAAATGGGGTTAAAGATCCGAGAAAAATTGCAGACATTTTCCAAGACCAGTTTCAGGTTTCTGCCATACCTCTGCCTCCTGAAACTGATCTAATACGTGAGGTGGTTGATGCTGAGTCCAAGAATAAAGGAGACGGCCTGATACGTTTTGGAGCTAAAGAAATATCAAGAGCTATTCAATCAATGAAACGAGGGAAATCTCCTGGTCATGATGGACTCAGCATCGAACATTTTCAGTGTGCTGGCATCCACTTACCTCGAGCGCTTTCTATGTTGTACTCATTTTGTATCAATCATGTATATCTACCACAGGAGCTGATGAAAACCATAGTCGTTCCAATAGTTAAAAATAAAACAGGAGATATTTCTGATAAGAATAATTACAGGCCTATCTCACTAGCTACAACAGCAGCTAAAGTACTTGACAGTTTGCTTAATGGTCAACTCAGTAAGAACATTACTTTGAATGATGCTCAATTCGGGTTTCAGCCTAATGTGTCCACTGAAAGTGCTATACTGGCCCTTAAGCATACTGTTGAGTATTACACTAAAAGAAAGACTTCAGTTTATGCTTGCTTTTTAGATCTTTCCAAGGCATTTGATCGCGTCTCATATCGGCTCTTGTGGGAGAAATTAGAAGGAAAACTACCCATAGAGTTAGTAAATATATTTAAATTCTGGTATCACAACCAAATTAACCACGTTAGATGGTCAAATAGCTTGTCAAATACGTATAGACTGGATTGTGGAGTCAGGCAGGGGGGATTGTCTTCACCTTTACTTTTCAATTTGTACATGGACCAGCTGCTTGAGAGGCTCAGCAGTATGCATGTCGGATGCTCAGTCGATGGCGTGATGATAAACAATATCAGCTACGCTGATGACATGGTGCTGTTGAGTCCCTCTATCAGTGGTTTAAGAAAACTAATGAGGGTCTGTGAGGAATATGCTGCAAATCATGGACTAATATATAACACCAATAAAAGTGAACTATTGATATTTACAGCTAATAATAATCCACCTGAACATGTACCCCCTGTAACACTTTACGGCAAACCTCTCAAAATGGTTCAAAAATTCAAATACTTGGGACACATAGTCACAGAAGATTTAAAAGATGACGCCGACATAGAAAGGGAGCGTAGGGCACTGGCGGTAAGGGGAAATATGATAGTCCGTAGGTTTGCTCGATGCTCTGTAGAAGTAAAACTAACCCTTTTCAGGGCATATTGTCAATGCTTCTACACAAGCAACCTATGGATTCATTATACCCAAAGATCCATCAGTGCTCTACGTGTGCAGTACAACAACATACTTAGGATGCTGCTAGGACTGCCTCGATTCTGTAGCGCTTCCGGTATGTTTGCGGATGCTCGAATCGATGGGTTTAACGCAATTAAAAGGAAAATAATTTTTTCGCTACTGAATAGGATCAGGGGCAGTCCTAATAGAATCCTGAGCACGATTGCCGATAAATATGATAGTCCTATAATACAATATTGGATAAAAACTATTATTTGATTTAATTTTTGCCAATTGTCTGTCTGTGTATCTGTCTATGTACGGAGCTAGATGTCATTTCTAGCCATTTAGTGATTGTAATTTTATTTTAGTGTTAGCCTACTTATGTTCCTATGTGTTTGTAACTATTAACTATGTAACTATTATGGATCTTGGATCTGAAATAAAGATATATATATATATATATAGTTTTCAATGTTAGTTGTCCGCTATGTTATCATAGCTCTGGCATCGCGCAGAAAGAAAGAAAAATATTTATTCAAATATATTTTTTATTAATATTTATTTTATTAATTTTTTTTTCTACGCAGCGTTGTAGACGGATCGCGGTTACCTCATAACCGCCGTGTTTTGGTTCGGACATTATTTTGGCATGATTGTGACTATATTATTATGTATTGTATCTCGAATATCTAGATGGTGGCAAGCTGGTAACTAAGGGCTACTGTCTCAACTGTACAGTTTGGTACACTGATTCATTTAACATTTTTCAGGTGCCATTTGGACAACACATGCAACATCAATGCTACTGAAACTTTATGAAGCAAAATTAGAAATGCTCCAGACTCCGAAGAAGAAAACCAAAATATGGATTGCAATATCTGAGAACTTGAAAGAATATGATATTGATGTGAGGAAATTATCTATCTATGATATGATCTAAAGTACATGACTAAGTTTTGAACAAATAAGCTCCAAAGTAAAATCTCATTAGTTCAAAACTTGGTCTCCGTATAAGGTTACGCATATAGACTATACTAAGACCAAGGTTGCCATACTACCATTACTCAATTATTTCTAGTATACAGGTTTACGCATTTACCCTGTTCTAAGCCGAAAGGAGGTCATTGGATGAAACTAATCTAAAATTGCGAAAAAACAATACAGCTGATTTTTTTCCGCGATTTCAGTGTTGGTCGCATAGTAAAACTTGTTTATAATGATGAGTACTATGACCCCATTTCGGCTTAGTACAGGGTATATGCGTAACCCTGTATAGCCGTGCCAAAGGTGCCCCGACGCTAGGGCTAATTTAGCCTGGCAAAATAGGCTGAAAATGTTAATTCTGTATTTTGCAGGTAACTCCTGATCAAGTCAGATGGAAAATAAATGCACTCACAAAAAAGTACAAACATTGCATAGATATAGGGAAACATGAAAAGTTCAAATACTTCAAGGAAATGGATAAAATATATGCAAAGTACAATGTGGACTGTGATTCATACTCAATCACAGAATTTTTATCAAAAAAGAAATCAAACTATGAATTAATAAGAGATTCTACATCATTGAAAACAATTCCAGAAACTAAAGTTATGATAGAAATGAGAAAATCCAGATTAGCAAACAGAATAAACTGTGATAGATTCCAAGGAAAAATTAAATTGGAGAGGCAATGGTTAAATTATCTGCACAGGCAGGAAGAGCAAAGACAGCTTAGAGACAAAATATTTGAAAGGAATTTAAAACTCAGGGAAGAAAAATTGGAAACACGGAAAAGAGAGTTGGAGTTAAAAGAGTCTGTTGAATACAGAAAGCTACAACTGATGGAAAAAGAGCAGGAAGAGTTTTTACAGGTTGAAAGAGAAAAAATTGAACTACTCAAACAAATGTTTTAATTGTAGATCCAACATTAAAAATAAAAGCATCCTAAAATTGTGGATCGATTTTTATATTCATAGTCATTTATTTCTAGTCACATCTAGAATATAAAGTACCCATGTGGTAGGGTCGTACGTTTCACCTATGGCGGGAAATTATTTCAAACAGCTTTTTTTGTCCTTGTAGATAGGCCGGTTATTCTAAGACCCTGTGCTAAGTTTACACGAGCATAATACTTGCCATTAGTGCTAATCGCTTAATACTAACCATTTATCAGGATCCAACGATTACAGTACGATTGAACTCTTATTGTAGCTCTTATCCAGAACTGCAGCATTTTGGAGCTCTAATAATAAACTAATCATAAGTAAAATGGAATTATATAATATTATTATAAAGCACGGTCCGAAATGTTCCTGGCACATAGTAATAGTACATTTCATTAAACTTGATCTAATATTTGACACGGGCAAATGCACAAGAGTGCGACGCCAAAATACAGAAGAACGATAAAAAAAAAACAGAGAAAACAATGTTTTTTTTAAAAACTATGTTTGTTTACTTTGGTCGTGAGCAACGCCGAGGATTTTTCAGATTTAAAATATCTAACTAAGTACATACCTATATGGCAATAAAAAAGTAGTTACTCAAATTAATTTTATAAATCAAAAGTTTAAAGTTCTTAGTGAGATTTTAATGATGTCGTAAGTAGATATTATTATCTTCTGTTGGCAATGTTTTTACTAGGTAATAAGTACACGGTATATCATACCACAAACCCTAGCCTAGCGTTTTTATTCTCTTTGCACCCTACCTTTGGATTGTATTTACGCAAAGAATAAAATCTCTCAAAATAAATGTTGAAAATGCACTCGAATGGAGACCACGGACCGGTAAGCGCAGCGTAGGACGTCAACCCACAAGATGGATAGACGACCTAAGAGACCGCAGGAAAACGCTGGATGCAGGCTACTTCCAACCGGCCCTTTTGGAGATCTATGGGGGAGGCCTACGTCTAACAGTCTACGTCATATGGATGAAAATGATGAAAGAATATAATTTTTTTGTCTGCAGTGAGGGCTCACGTCGTCGCGTGACCTACGGACAACTGGAGCAGTTATACGAGTTCCTCAACTCAAATAGAGAAATAGCTGTTGGAAACAAAAGTTCTTTGAAAGCTCGTTACCACTCTCAGAATAGCTGGAAAGCTGTGTCAACAACTTTGAATGCTCACGGAGATGGTGCATCTAAAGATTGGAAAGGCTGGTGCAAAGTAAGTTTAACTCATCATATATCTATACTAATATTATAAAGAGGAAAGATTTGATTGTTTGTTTGTTTGCATTGAATAGGTTCCGAAACTACTGAACTGATTTGAAAAATTCTTTCACTGACGGGAAGCTACACTATCCCCGGGTGACATAGGGTGATCTATACCCGTGCGAAGCTGGGGCGGACCGCTAGTATCACATAAATTATAAATGTACCTATGAAAGATAAGGAGTGTGTTTCTACTAGAAATGTACAAGGTAGCAAAGCAGTGCGTGTTATAAGGCTCGCTCAGCACATTTGGTGAGAAAGGGCTTAATGAAGCAAGCCGGTGAGCAGTCTTTACATACAAAACAAGTAGGAGAGCATGGCGATATAGCTATTATACTACCAGTAAATCGAGCGAAACAGAAAAAAGCTCACTATGCATCCTCGCCTCACACAGCTTTTTTGGACAGAGCCACTGTTTCACAACTCCACTACACATCCTTGGCTTTCACACATCTCTCATGTCTCACCCTAACTTGTTTGTGCCTACCTACACACTTGTTCACTTGTTGTTGTGTCACTTGTTGTGTGTGTTTGTTTGTTTGTGTATACCTTCATATTATTTGTCCACTGTGATCTGTTAGCCTGAATTTTACTAAGTCAACTGCAGGATTTTAAAAACAATACCTATATCATAAATATATATATAATAATTTAAAATTATAAACTGACGACAATTCTCACAACTTCCCTGTAACATAAGGTGATCATTTCAGATCCATCTATGTATATGTATAAAAATTGTAATTGAATGAAAGCGTTTTTTTTATTATCTCATACATTTATTATCTTTCTTAAATTTAAGTTTTTTTTACAATATATATACAAAAACAAAATATTATTTAAAAAAAACCTAAACCTAGAGTGCCGCCGGCAGCGGGGCAGGGCCCAAGCTACCGGTGGTTAGGGCTGCAGAGTGAGGAACCTCCTGACAATACGTGCCGTGTCAAGGATTACCGCCTTCTGCATCTGACCCTTGACCCAACCATCTAGCGAGAGCCTCTTAAGGTGTTGGTCGAGGCTCTTCGCTATAAGACCGTTCACCGTAACGACTATCGGGACAATGATCGTCGAGTCAACATCCCACATGGCGGTAACCTCATGAGCCAAGTCAAGGTACTTGCTGAGTTTGTCCTTCTCGGCCTTCACGAGGTTCTCGTCATGTGGGATGGTGATGTCGACGAGCACTGCCCGGGCTTTTTATTATTATTATTATACATAGGCTTGCGCTTGGCCGCCAACTCGCCTGATGTTAAGCGATGATGATGATATTTGTAGGTGTATCTCAAAATAATAAATAAACATAGTAAATAATGTAATTAAGTGATATTTTATATACTTTTCAGTACTGGATTGACTACAAGTCTAAGTTAAAAAAGCTGGTAGTGGCATCAAGGGCAACTCAGCAGAGAACAGGGGGAGGTCCAGCTAAAAAAAATATAACAGAAATGGAACGTAAATTCCTACATATTTTGGGGGAAGATTTTGGCTCCGGGAAACCTGAAGCAAGAGTGGAGGCTTCTGAGGAAGTAAGAAACCAAATTTATCCTGAAATCAATTTTTATCTTAATTATTTTCTATGTATGTTATGGATAACCATTTAAATGTTTACATTTGCAGGAAATACAGCAAGAAGAGTCATTTGAAGTGTATTTGCCTGTGTACTCTCCAGATAGCACTGGCTCTATCTGTTTGGACACCTCCCCAGTGCCAAAACCGCCGCGAGCTCCACCCAAGCCCGCGAGCGAGTCTGGGTATCCACCTGCTTCTGGAGACAGTCCAACGATAATTTCGCCTCAAGTGCCTCCCCTTTCCGCGTCACTCCCTGACCCTCCATCACCAGCTGTCGAGGCTCTGATGGAGACTGCTCAAAGCTCCCCACCTGACCACCGAGATGCTCTGATGGCGACGCTGCAAAATTCTCCGCGTTGCCGCCATTGTCTAGATTCTCAGACGTCGCAAAGCTCTCCTCGTCGCCGCAAACGGACGCGGCGCGAACCAACTACGTCAGCGGAGGCAAGTCGGCGGGCACTTATAGAGGTGTCAGACCGCCGAGCAGAAGCAGAAGTAAATAGAAACAGAATTTTGGATGAAAGGCTGCAACTAATAGGTCTTGCAGTAAAAAATAACAATAACAATAAGGAGCTGCAAATGCTGTCGCTGGCTATAAATAATTTGACTAAAACCATAAATTCACGGTAAACATTTTTATTTTTTGTCAAAACTTTATACCTTATGTATAAATTAAGTTAATACATAGACACTTCTACAACTAAGGCTTTATTTTTCAGATTCCTTGACCAAATGTAAGGCGAAACCTATCAGAGCATTAAAGTGGGAGTCACACATAAATTTAAAAATAAATAATACAACTATTAGCGCTTTCAGCGATAAGGCCGCCACTAGCTCGTAAGTGTTTTCTGTTTGTAATTTTTAGGGTTACATACCCAAAGGGGACCCTATTACTAAGCCTAAGATGTCTGTATGTCTGTCTGTCCTACCTAAAGGGCTGTATCTTTCGAACCGTAATAGATAGTCAATTGAAATTTTCACAGAATGTGTAATGTTACGGCGGATTAATAATTAAGAAATAATAAAAAAAGTCAAAAAGTAAAAAATAATACATCAATCGTATTTTTTTTACGTATTTTTGTATTGACTCTAATGTAAAAACGGTAATACGTACAAGCGTCAAATTTAGCGTGATTATAGTATACACTCTAAACTAAAGTATAACAGCAAATAATAAATAATGGGCAAGTGTGAGCCGGTGACTAGTTTCTGTTCATTACCAAATTATAACTGGTAATTTTGTCATTGAATTTTGTTGTGGTACGGAACCCTCAGTACGCGAGCCCGACTCGCAATTGGCCGGTTTATTATTTCTGGTGTACACAATAAAGAGTTTCTATCTATCTAATATAAAATTAGATACTTTAAAAGCTTTATTCTCACATTTATTGACGAAAAAAGCTTCGAAAACGGGGTTGAACTTGAGATTTTTGGCATTCTAATTGTATCAATTAGTAAGATCTTATCTGTGACTGAATAAACTGAATTTGAATTATATACATCTGTATTTTTTATTGAAAGTAGCCGCTTCAGATTTTGGATAAATTCAACATTATCTACATTATCCACTTGTTACCTCCAATTTACAAAACTTATAATGACCACATAACAACTAAGAGAGAAACTCAAATTAAGATATAACCGGTATTCTTGGCTGCTAGGACGGAACCGCAAATTGTCAATAGTTAATACATTATTGATTTATAAGTGTGTACTTAAGCCAATATGGATGGTATTCAATTGTGGGGAACCGCTTGTAACTCAAACATCTCGGTTATCCAAAGGATGCAAAACACTATTTTGAGAACCATAAGCGAAGTGTCCTAGTACACAACCAATGCAGAAATCCACAACAATCATGAGATAAGCACAGTTAAAGAAGAAACTGGGAAAACCTGCAAAAACTATAGACATCACCTGCTCAGACACCCTAATAGCTTGGCTGCTGAACTCACGGACAAGGTCAGGCTAAAAAGAAAGCGTTATTCTCAGCGATTGACCCCATTTGGTCATCAATCTTCTCGTCCAAGATACCACAGTGCCTCAAGCCGAAGGTCTTTGACCAGTGTGTGTTGCCAGTGATGACATATGGTACTGAGACGTGGTCCTTAACTGTTGGCCTTTTGGAAAAACTCGAGAGTCACACAGCGGGCAATGGAGAGAGCTATGCTCGGAGTTTCTTTGCGCGATAAAATCCGAAACATGGATATTCGCCAAAGAACCAGAGTCACCGACATAGCTGTTAAAATTTGCAAGTTGAAGTGGCAATGGGCAGGCCACATCGCTCGAAGAACCGATAACCGATGGGGAAGAAAGGTTCTGGAGTGGAGACCACGAACCGGAAGACGCAGCGTAGGGAGGCCTCCCACTAGATGGACCGACGACATTGTGAGAGTCGCGGGCATCCAGTGGATGCATAAGGCAGGCTGTCGTTCAGTGTGGAGGTTAAAGGGGGAGGCCTATGTTCAGCAGTGGACGTCTTCTGGCTGATGATGATGATGATGGTCATCAAGAAAATACATAAAAGGATATGTCCTCACACTTTACGACATATTCTGCCGTCCGATTACTAAAAGACCGTTAACTTTAATGTGAACTAAAAGACTTAACGGTCTTTTAGTAATCGTACGGCAGTATTGCTCTCAAGACATCTGCTTATCTCTCTACCATTCTCTACATAGTATAAATTGAAGTCGCTTTCCGCGTCTGTCTGTCTGTCTATATGGCCGCTATCTCTTCCTAAACCACGCAACGGATTTTGATGCGGTTTTCACCATCAGTTAGATACATTTTCAAGGAAGGTTTATATATATATAACTAGCGACCCGCCCCGACTTCACACGTAAATTACACCCGTGCGAAGCCGGGCGGGCGGGTCGCTAGTAGTACATAATTATAACTGATCGAAGATAAAATCAGAACACAAGAAAAAATACAAAAGTATTTTTTTGTATAATTAGGAGGGAAGTTTGAGAATGGATTTCGTTAAATTAATGACATAAAATAAACAATGTATGGTTTACTTGTTTTATATTTATCTTGACAACTACGACTTAATTTTTTAGTTTTAAGCCCTAAAATCCAAATACTTAAAATTAAATGGTGCATTTTGTAATACACCTCTTAATTTGCCTAGTTTATGTACATGATTAATGAAGAGGAAAACTTTGGATCAGTCATAGGCTCATAAAAAGTAGTGATCTTAGATAATACAAATAACCAGGCCTAAGTTAACTTGATTTATAGCTTTAATAGCCTGTTGGTCCAGTTGGTAGTGAAACTACCTTCTGAGCTTAGGGGCGTGGGTTCGATTCCCACCTAGGACAAACATTTATGTGATGAACATTTGTGTTTGTTCTATATCTGGTTGTTAATATCTATTTAAGTATGTATTTAAAACTATATATATATTATGTATGTATAATCAGTATCTGGCCGCCATATCACTTTTTGCTTAGTTTGGGGCAGATGGACGTGTGTGCAAAAATGTCCCGAATATTATTTATTAATACTTAATTTTTCAGGTTTTTCAATCGGCAAACCTGTTCATGTTCCTGTGGAACAGTCGCTCCACAAAAAATGCACCACAGAGTCCCTTGTTGCAACACCCTGCTGAAGGCCAGGGTTACTACTGCTGGTTGTTGCTGAAGAAACTGCAGCACTTTCTGTCACCTGCAACTGGGCTTCTTGAAGTACGTCCTCGGGACTTATTGTGGGCGGTGGAAGGCGGGCTTTATTACAAATGTTGTGTAAGATGACACACGCATTTATAATAGAGGCTGCCTTCTGAGGTTTATAGTGCAGAGCCTTGTGCGCTAATAAACATCGAAAACGTGCTTTCAGTTGCCCAATTGTTCGTTCTGTGATTTTTCTAGCATGAGCATGGATGTCTGTGTAATGTTGCTCCGGTGTTCCTGGTGCTGCACCAACAAAAGGCGTGAGCATATACCGGCTTAAAGGATACCCAGAATCTCCTGTAACCAGAAATAGTTTTGTTCCTTATCGATTGTACATCTGACATAGTATAGATCGCCCCTCCATTGTTGTATTTGGTATGTGTATTGATATGGAGGGGCATTCACATTTAGAATGAAATATCTCTACCTTTATTGTATAGGCGTGTCCTAATAGAAGTTACTTTTTGTGGAGTAACATTTCGCATAACTATCGTTTTGCATTTATACTTCTTATAATATATACTTACTAGCTGAAACCCGCTACTTCGTACGCGTAAAGCTCGGCTTTCGTCCTCGCTACTACAACCCGTTATAGCCTATGTGTTATTCTAATGTATAAGCTATATTATTGTAAACTTTCATTAAAATCCATTCAGTAATTTTTGCGTGAAAGAGGAACAAACATACAAACTTTCGCGTTTATAATATTAAGTATGATATTCCAATAGCTACTTATAATCTAAAAGCCGTGGTAGCCCATTTGGGAGACCGCTAGACTTGAAAGCGTGAGGTCGCGGGTTCAAACCCCGGGCCCGTACCAATGAGCTCTTTGGAGCTTATGGACGGATTTTCATACCACTGGCTTTTCGGTGAAGGAAAACATTGTGAGGAAACCTGCATACGTACGGAGAAGATATTCAATGGCGTATGTGCATCCACCAACCCCCACTGGGCCAGCGTGGTGGATATGGCCCAATCACCCTTTCGGGGGTAGGCTAAAAGTCCAGAAGTGGACTGTTAAAAGGCTACAAAAAAAAAAAATTGTGGGCTACAATGGATTGGAATCATAATTCCAATCCATTGTAGCCCACAAATTTTGTAAATGTTGCTCCATTAAATAGTAGATTAAAAACAAGTCATTAGCTGAGATGTTTCAGTCAAGGATAAAATGAGTCTTAAGCACGAGTTATACACTCGGCTTTTCACTTTAATAGTAAGGAAATGAACCAGTGATATTGCAAGGTAATACCTATAGTAGACTTTACTAGAGACTTCCATGGAGTTTTGGAAACAAAATGAAAATACAAAAAAAAAAAAAAAATTTATGAAAATACATGTTTTGCCTTATTAATAATATTCACATTTATTTATTTTCTTTCTTAATTTTTAAGTTTTTTACATCAATATAGTAAAAAAAAAATACATAAAAAAACATAAAAAACTTAAAAACTAGGGTGCCGCCGGCAGCGGGGCAGGGCCCAAGCTACCAGTGGTTAGGAATGCAGAGTGAGGAACCTCCTGACAATGCGAGCCGTGTCAAGGATTATCGCCTTCTGCATCTGACCCTTGACCCAAATGTCTAGCGAGAGCCTCTTAAGGTGTTGGTCGAGGCTCTTTAATAATATTATTGTTAGTTTATGTTAAGTTAGGATGATGCCCGGCTCGGAATTGTGTAATGTGAATCATCATTTAATCTACGTACCTAAAAACCATGTCAATTCATCTAGGTTCTCCATATACTCCTTAAGGGGATGTACACTCCAAATGAAGGAGTTCTGAGCAGCACCTCCGTAACTACTATCCACACTCATTATCTGCATATCAGCATCACATATCTGAAAATTTTGATTACTTTATTATATATTTTTTTAAAAGCGCCGTAGCTCCCAACGAAAGTTTTAGCCCTAGTATATTTTTTGATAAGAGAGGTTGGTCTCAAATAATTTTTTGGTCAAAATATTTGTTGCCATTGTTTTTGTAAATGGTTGTATTATTTTTCATATTCTAATTTTATGTGAGAAAGAAGAGAGTTACAGGTCGCGTCATGTAAAAAGGACGCTGGCGGTTAGGCTGCGCAGTAGGCGATTACCGGTCTATTTGGTGGTATGAGGTGCGGGCGGGTCACGCGCCGCATGCTTGCCGGAGCGCTATTGGTTCGTCAATCGTACCCATGCGCAAACACACTCCCTTTACTTTATTCCAGCGTTGTTTTTACATGAGGCGACCTGTACCAATCTATTTCATCAGCAGCCATTAAACGTCCACTGTTGAACAAAGGCCTCCCTGTTAGAGAGGGGTTTGCCATAATCCCCACACTTGGCAGGCGGCTTGGGGATCGCAGTATATTCACCGTGTACTAATAGGACGCTGCTGCCCATCCTCCGGTGGTTCTGGTCGCAGTTTTAGGACATACCCGGGTCCACCCATCTATTTAATAGTTGATTTTTATTCTGACTACCTGCACCCCGCGGTTTCACCCGTGTGGATTACTCATTAGATCAGCTATCTGCTAGTGAAAGTCCTGCCGAAATCGGTCCAGCCGATTTGGAGTCCATAGGGAGGGAACATAATACATATATCGCCTTTTATACAAGGTTACGCATATCACGCAGAACAGATGACCGATGGCGCCGATTCTCGAATGGAGACCAAGGACAGATCAGCGCAGCTTAGGGCGTCCACCCGCCCAAGATGGATAGAAGACCTAAAAGAGACCGCAGGGAAATGCTGGATACAGGCCACTTCCAACCGGACCTTCTGGAGATCGATGGGGGAGGCCTATGTCCAACAGTGGATGTCCTATGACTGAAATGATGATGACGCATATAGACTGTACATAGCCGAATAAAGCGTCATTTTACATTATGAACAACTTTTACTATGGGATCCACACTGATATCGCGAAAAAATAACAGATGTTCCATAGAAAACGGTCGGTGCAAAATGTATGCATACATTTGTGTATTTTTATTTTTAACGCCTTAGAAATAAAATCAAATAAAAATGGTCTTACCAATTGAACGTTTAAAGAATGATATTTTTTTTGGCATAAATATCGCTCTCTATGTTCAGTGGGCCGAACAATTGCAACTTGGGTGCAATCAATGCAACCCAAAACACCTGGGAACTTGAATTCTTCATAAAATCTATAACATAGTAAAACACTTAGAATTCACATTGGAAAGACATCAAATAAGTGATACAAAACACCTGGGAACTTGAATTCTACATAAAATCTACAACATAGTAAAAAGCTCTTAGAATTCACATTGGAAAGACATCAAATATGTGATAATATTTTAGGTAATTATAATTGATATAATTTCATTGACATTATAGTCATAAGCTAGGGTGTTTAAGGTGGGGTCCCACGACCTGTCGAAAGCACAGGCCGCGCCAAGCCGCGCCACGCCTGTCGAGGCCTGTGCTTACATTCGCACTCTGCGCCGAGCCTTCCCCACGGCGTGTGTCGGCTCGATTTAGCCTGTCGTTACCGTCATTCCAATATGTTAAGTGACACGGGTCTTTGAAGTTACCGACTCGTGACGGATCGGACGAGCGAAGACAGGCCACAACGGGCGCGACCGATCCCACGGCGCGTCGGCTTGTCCTGGCGCAGCCTGGCCTGTCATAAAACGGGTCGCGGCCAGGCCGCGCCAGGTCAAGCCGACGCGCTGTGGGATCGGTCGCGCCCGTTGTGGCCTGTCGTCGCCCGTCCGATCCATCACGAGTCGGTAACTACACAGGCCTCGACAGGCGTGGCGCGGCCTGTGCTTTCGACAGGTCGTGGGACCCCACCTTTAGGTAGATAGGCAGCAGATAGCAATACATATTTCAAGTGAGACATCAGTGGAGAACTCTATGCTACAAAAAAAAGGGTTTGTCTGTAAAGTCGGTTCACGGACGATAATTTTACGTGATAACGCTTAGGCCGATCGTGCCTCTCTATCGCTTGTTCCGCGCTCTCGCTTCCACGAGCGGTTCAGGCGGAATGTGTCAATCTTCGTGCGTGCAGCCGGCGTTCATCGATTTATAAGACGTTATCACGTCAAAAAACAGACAGTCAAATTGAAAACCTTCTTTTTGAAGTCGGTAAAATAGATAAGATTATCACTTGCCTTTTCCGAATTTTATTCCGTTCATCAACAGTTTTAGGAAAACATATGTACTTTGTCCTCATCTCCACAGTGTTGAGGGCAGCAGTTACGTCAGCCAAGACCTTTGACACTGTTTGTTGAGACAGACTGTTAGAATTTAGTTCTCCAGTAGGCTTCTGATAAGAGCCAGTAGCGTAAAATGATAGTGCTGGCAAGACCTAAAAAAACATTATAGAAACTTTTATTTACAGTGATGCACATACTCATCAACTCATTTATGTCCGCCATTGCACTGTCTACCTTTTCCAGTTTGACAAGGAGTATGTACGTTACAAGCAATTGAAACAGGTGAGAAATAAAGCGGCCAAGTGCGAGTCTGGCTTACGCACTGAGCGTTCCGTACCATGACATGAAATACAAAAAAAAAAAAAAAAAAAAATATCTTAATTTAGCTGGTTTCTTGAAGAAATATACACAATTTCAATTAAGGCCATAGACTACTTAAATTGTTAACTTCTAAAGTACAAAAAAGTAGTGCAAATAGACATCATGTCAAGGCGGTTACCCATCAAGTTCCGACCGCGCCCGACGCTGCTTAACTATGGTGACTATACAAGAAACGGTGGTGAACACAAATCACCGACTCGCACTTGCCCAGTATTATTATTTGATGTTTAACTTTAGATTAGGTGGTGTAATATAATCACGACAAGTATGACCAGTGCCGGTTTTAGCACTACCAGCGCCCTGGGCGAGATTTCCTTCGATCCCCCCCTCAATCTGCCATTCAACCCGAAAAATGGCAAAGGCTATTAAGGGGCGCCCCTTTATATCCGGCGCCATGGGCGATCGCCCCACCGCGCCCTACCCTAACGCCGGTACTGAGTATGACGCACAAGCGTCATCCTAACAGTAATAAACTCAAAAAGTTAAAACTAAAAGGTTTGGTCCGTTACAACAATTAAGTTTTAACATATTACCATTTTTACACTAGAACAAATACAAAAATATGTTTAAAAATGGTAATACGTACAAACGTATTACTATTTTTACACTAGAACAAATACAAAAATATGTTTCAAAACTTAATTATTGTAACCAAACCCCTTTAGTTTTAACTTTTTGAATTTATTACTATTTCTTAGTTAATCCGCTGCAACATTACATAATTCTGTCAAACTTTCAACAGACTAGCTATTGTTATTTGAGATAAGTTAAAAGGTAGGATAGATAGACAATGACAAATAGGGTCCCGTTCACACCCTTTGAGTATGGAATCCTAAAAAGAACATTGCAGTTGAAACCGCATTGCTCAGCTACTGCATTTTTCATTTAAATTTTTTATGCCATAGGTGGCAGACAAGCTGCCTGATGGTAAGCAGTCACTGTTGTCTATGGATACTTGTAGCACCAGAGGTTGTACAAATATGATGCCGACCCTTTCAGCAATCGAACTCATTTAACTTACATGCTAAATTAACATATTACCTTTCTTTCCACTGACAAATCGGTTGATTTTTTAGGCACATTAAAAAATGGCCTTAATTCGTCACATAAGTTCATAGCTAAGTTTTTTGTAAGTCTATATTGTTTTACAAATTCTTCATCACTAAGGTCATTGAATGGGTCACAGTGTTGTCTAAATTCTTGGCCATGATACTGGTCTGCAGCAAAGTCACACTCCATGAATTCGAACAAGAGCAGTTCGTCTGACATCTGGAACCCAATGATAAATGAACATTATTTACATATATACTATCTATACTAATATTATAAAGAGGAAAGATTTGTATTTAAGTATGTTTGTAACAAATTGGCTCAAAAAGTACTGGACCAATTTTAAAAATTCTTTCACCATCTGAATGCTACATTATCACTGATTAATATATGCTATATACCGGTGCGGAGCCGGGGCGGACTGCTAGTAGTTAATATAAGAACTTCAAACCATCAAGCAATGCCAGGGCGCGGATGGCTAGACATTTGTAGGTAAAAACAGCAAAACACAACTCATAATTTTTTTATTAAATACATAGGTTTTAGAAGGCTTTCTTTGTCAAAGGTAGAAGGTATCTATAGACAAATAATTACAAAACTTTCATAGCAAAAATATTTAATATTGATACGCGTAGGTTTTGGGTGCTCGCTAGGAAATTTTTAGAAATTGCTACGTAAGTTGCGTTCGGTTAGCATATGCAAAGAGAGATACAATAGAGAGCAAGGAATATACTACTCTCTACCAAGAGCAATAGAGATAATATGGCAGATGGCTTATGGTAGCATTTATAGCATTTCAAAATTGGCGTTGATGTAAAGCTTTAGGTTTGAGAACTTTGCCACTTATGTTCCCATCTAAAACGAATGCTAGAATCATCAGCTCTGTATATTACTTTACTCTTTGATCACCAGCAATGGTGTAAAAGTAAATGTCACAGCGACAGGATTTTTGATAACACGCACTTGAAACTATTTTATTTGTTATTCTTATAGATTGTTCATAATTATAGTAGTATTATTACAATTATGAACAATCTATATCTCTACATTGTATAAATTGAAGTTGCTTTCCACGTCTGTCTGTCTGTCTGTATGGCCGCTGACTCCTTCTAAACCACGCAACGTATTTTGATGCGGTTTTCACCATTAGTTAGATACATTTTCAAGGAAGGTTTATATATATATCTAGCGACCCGCCCCGGCTTCGCACGTAAATTACACCCGTGCGAAGCCGGGCGGGCGGGTCGCTAGTAAGAGCTAAATGTCATTATCTTTGGTTTAACTATTACTAGCGACCCGCCCGCCCGGCTTCGCACGGGTGTAATTTACGTGCGAAGCCGGGGCGGGTCGCTAGTTATACATATAAACCTTCCTCTTGAATCACTCTATCTATTAAAAAAACCGCTTCAAAATCCGTTGCGTAGTTTTAAAGATTTAAGCATACATAGGACGGTCAGACAGCGACAGCGACTTTGTTTTATACTATGTAGTGATGATGGATCTTGGATCTGAAATAAACATATAAGAATTTACTTAGAACTACTGACTGATTCTGTCTCTTTTAGGACTACTCACTGCGACTTTCCTTTATTTTTGCTGTTGGCCAAAGGAATGAAAAAGAAACAACATAGATTAGATTTGTTATAATACAAGAAACTGTAGAATAGTTAAGTTACAACGCACACAATACAAACAGATGAGAATTTGAGCAAACAAAAAAACACACACACTCCAACCAAAACACCGCGAAAAACCAACGTCAAGTCTGATTGATTGACAGCGTCAAATCCGTCAAATCATAGGTCAAATCAAACTAAATAATTCAAACCAAAATGTCCCTTTAGGGTATATATAAAATCCTTGCCAAAATGACTATAAACAAGACATTGGTTGGCAAGTTGTGGCAATACCGTTCGAAGCTTTGTTCGAAGCCACAAAGAAGAAATTGATTTAAGTTCATGATTCAAACTATGAATAAATCAATGGTGTTTTGGCGCCAACGTGAAAAAAATATATTCCTATTGTATTATTTTCCTAAAGTTGTGTATTTTCAAGTCTTAATGCTTAATAATGGTGGATTATTAT
This sequence comes from Agriopis marginaria, assembly GCA_932305915.1. Lineage (NCBI taxonomy): Eukaryota > Metazoa > Arthropoda > Insecta > Lepidoptera > Geometridae > Agriopis > Agriopis marginaria. The sequence goes on from OW029919.1 coordinate 5,456,574, forward strand.
TTATTAGGACTCAATGACGTGTTCGCGTGTGGAAAATGATATAACGTGGTGAAACATGGTAAGCTCCTTATCAGCCTCTTGTAAAGTCTCCACCACATTACTATGGCATCAATGGCATGACTTTGTCTTGCTTGACCTACTTTACTAGAAGGCGCTTACAGACGATGCGTTGTACAAGTACCAAGTAGAAGTTTTAAGTAGCTACTACACTTCGTCTACAACGTTTTGCATAATGCAAGTGGCAGTGGCTGTACTACTAAGCACTACCACTGCCACGTGCACTAAGCAAAACTTTGCAGACTATGCGTAGTAGCTACTTACATTTTCTACTTGCTACTTGTACTACGCATCGTCTGCAAGCGCCCTAAGTAGCTACTACGTATAATTTTATATTGGTTTCCCCCACAGGTTTCCCCACAGAACACGGATTTCCTACAGCAATTTTCGAGGCTGTACAGAAAAAAAAAATTGAACTTTGTTTATCTTGGCGGGCATTGTTATTATTCTGAGGCGGGCGTGGCGTCGCGCATGGTATAATAATAAGATAATAATATACGTCGCGTAGGATGTCGATGAAAAAAAAAGTTGATTTTGATCGGTACATGATGTTGTCTATTGTCTATGGTTGTATGTAGGCATTGCTACCAACATAACGTCAAAGAAAGAAGCCCGCCGCGACGCAAATTTTTATTACATTTCTTTCATTTCATTACAAAATTTGTGTTTTGATAGATCGTAACGATGACGGACCTGAAATATAAAAGATATGAAAAATCGTTAGGTCTTCTTACTACAAAGTTTGTTTCTTTGTTGCAAAAAGCTAAAGATGGGGTATTGGATTTGAAAATCGTGAGTATCCATTGACCTGTCATGTTGGTTTGAGCACGAAAAGTAAACATTTTGAATGCAATCAAACCAATCTCATTTCAGGCAACAAACTTGCTGGCTGTTCGACAGAAAAGGCGTATTTATGACATAACTAACGTTCTTGAAGGAATTGGACTAATTGAGAAAAAGAGCAAAAATAGCATACAGTGGAAGTAAGAAAGAATCCTTGTCCTTGTCCGATACCCTTGTTAAGAATGAACTTCATAGCATTACTTTAATACAAAGATTGTTCCTCCCTTGAGAACCTATATCTGATTTAAATTAATGTTGTTTGTCTTGTATGTACTATCACAATAACACAGTAGAAGAGAAATGTAAACTTTTCAACTTCGGACAAATTGTACAAAGTTTTTTTTTGGGAATTTCCAGAGGCGCTGGTCCAGATTGCAATACAAATGATATTGGAAAAAAAGTAATGTTACTACGAAAGCAAATTGTTCAGTTAGATGAACATGATAAAGTTCTAAGCAAGTAAGTGTTTTATTAAATTCATGTTAGGCTTGCGCTTATGCACATCATGCCCAATGTTAAGCAAAGATGTGGTCTAGGATGGAGTACTCTTACCTTGGAGGAAAGACCTAGAGGCTTAGAAAACTTTATTTGGAATCTTGTGGAAACACCAATGAAGTCGCAGACCTGACTGAGCTCAGGTATACTTTGGAGATCAAATTCGCTGTTACTACTCCAAAACGTACCTCACCAAGACACAGCGGCTTGACTCAGAACGCGTATATTTTGTAGTTTTAGCCACAGAAAAGAGAAGTAAATAGAACGGAAACGAGAAGGAAAAATCTGTCGCCAGGAATTATGACAGAATCTTGCTTGAACATTCTCATTTATATCAACGCATCGAACTCCGCATCCAAAGAACTTGGACCTTACCTTTTTGGGTTACGTCTCAAAGTTCTTCGTCCACATCACAGCTGCTAACTGATTTCAAATAACTGACGTTTCGTTTATACGGGTGCAACTGGCTACAAATAATTCTTACAAAAATGCCTTGACAGTCGTTCTAATTTAAACAATTATTTTTTTCTTCTCTGTGGTTTTAGCTGACTATAGAAAATTTTGTACAAATTATAACCAAGATTATCTCAACGCTCGGCTTAAATCAAATATAATTTGTGCATGCATTTTTAAATGTGTGTGTGTATGAATTACTTTTGTTTTGTGCAAATAAATTATCTTCATAGCTATAGCAATGTGTGACCAAAAACCTGCACTTAAGTCATGCTTAAGTAGTCCCTTTTGACAGCGTGCGAAAAAGAATATACTAATTTCACAGATTATCTTATTTCATTATCTTTCAGACAAATGCACTGGATCGAACAAAGTACTAAAAATGTGATGGACGAGCCAGATAATCAGGATTACTGTTATGTTACCAATGATGACATTCAAAATTGCTTCGAGGATACCCAACTCCTAGTACTGGAGGCACCCCTTGGAGCTGATATCTCCGCTTCCCACGTCAGATCGAAGGTACGCAACATTAACACTGCTGCGGTCAGCTGTGCTAGTCTGTGGTATGCGCTGCCTGAATGGGTGTTCCCGATAGTTACAATCTGGGTGACTTCAAATCACGAGTGAATCAGTGTCTTCTAAGTAAGCATGCTCCACCATAGACTGTATCATTGCTTAACATCAGGAGAGTTGGTGGTCAAACGCAAGCCTATTACTAAATAATAATAAAAAATACATATGTGCCTACTAATATTTGACCGAAGGAAGTGAGGTTTAAAAGCTCATGTGTAAACCAGAGCAATGAATTATTGTTTTAACAAGCTTATATTTATGTATGTAATATATTATTATGTATGTATCGTATGTAACTATGTTTGTTCGGGTGGAATCTTACAACTCAATTTTGAAGCAGATATCTTCAACCGATTGAGCTGAAATTTGGCATACTTATGTAAGTTCGGTGACAATGCAATTTTATGGTACCTTTGAGCTGATTTGATGATTGAGACAGAAGGTGGCCTTAAGAACTCCTAAACAAAACGATGTAATCCTCTCGAGCTTGGGTTCATTGGATTTGTCTTCCAAAGCACTTTGGTCGTAGATGATAAATTCAATATGGCCGACGCCCCAAGATGGCGGACAAAATGTTCATATCATGATATGGGCATCAAATGAAAGGGTTTGCTGAGAAGAATACGAAAAAGCTTGTGCTTAAACAGTTTTTTTTAAAATATCAATTAAGCTTATTTTGGGTTTTGTTCAAGGTGTAGCTTCACACTGTCGCCGTCTTAAATTTGCTATGCCAGTCAAGTGTTTGTTTGATTTTACAGGACAAAGATTTCCGATATTACCTGCATATAAAATCTCCTGAATCAATGGGAGTCATTCATCTGAATGAAAAGTTGGAAGAGGTATTGTAAATCATAGACTAAATTATTGATAGAATTATGTTACCAATTTAGTTGCTAAGCTTGCATATAAGCATTGATTTCTAGAAACATGGATGTTGGTTCTAGTACAAAATTCATGAAACAAATGTGTTGAATTTACCTATATCATAGAATACATATTTGCAAGTTTTTTTTTTCAAATGCCATAGGTGGCAAACAAGCAGAAGGGCTGCCTGAAGGTAAGCAGTCACCGTCGCCTATGGATACTTGTAACACCAGAGGTATCACAACTACGTTGCCGACCTTTTAATAATCTATTAACTCACATTTTTAAGAACCCAATGTAGTAGCTACATTTGTAGATGTAGATACATTTTAAAACATTACATATTTTACTTGCAACATTGTAGACTATACTCAGTCCAAGCATTTTTGTTCTGACAGCTGCAATAACATAGTAGAAAAAAGGAATAAAAACTATCTCTTTTAATATTTTTACTGAAGCTGGTACCTGCTACACTCTTACATTCAAAAAACTTGGGCAAAAGTGATCAAAATTCGTAGTTTTCATTCAGCTTTTTACAATGTTATTGCAGCTATTAGAACAAATAAATGCTTAAACCGATTCTAAATGCACAGATTACCTTGAAAGTTACTATGATTATAAATTACTTTTGGTTTGGACACTTGAGCGCTGACCTAATGATATCCATATTTTTAAATATCTTTGCACGTAAGTAATATTCTTGTATGTTTCAGGATGATGAAGAAATGGATAGTGAAGTTGAAAGTTTGATGGAAAATGATGAGAATACCCTTCATGCAAATAGTAAGTAGACTAAATCAACTAGACCTCATAATGTAGGGTAATGGCGTCGTTTCTGTCATACTGCCGTCCGATTACTAAAAGACCGTTAAGTGACATTGCCAGTGTCACTTAACGGTCTTTCAGTAATCGGACGGCAGCATACCACTAAACCAATCTGACAGGACTAAAATTATGTGCCTCTCTTAATTTTAATATGTGAGAGAAAGATGGCAACAATTTTAGAGCTGTCAAATTTAGTTTAGGTTAGAGTACATAGTACATCAGACTTGATGCCATTACCTAATATTTAGCCCTCCACATGTAGTATGACGCGTTTGAAATTGGTTTTCGTGTCGAACTCCATGGTTTAATTCAATTTGCCCTCATCATCATCATTTCTGCCATAGGACGTCCACTGCCGGACATACGCCTCTCCCATCGATCTCCAAAAGGGCCGGTTGGAAGCGGCCTGCATCTAGTTTCCCTGCGGTCTCTTTTAGATCGTCAATTTGCCCTCATGGGCAGTCAAAAACACTCAGTTTGCCACCATTTCGAAAGTCTACGTGTTTGTAAATATATTTTTCGCCTCTAATTTAGTCTCATAAGTTCAATCTGGCATTACGGTCGAAATGCATACCATGCTACCATTTTGGGAATGAGGGGCAAAAGGGAATAAAATATTAATTACGAATGACCTTAAGTTTTATGTTTGAATTTTTACCTGACTTCAAAAGAAAAGGAGAAGGGGTTCTCAATTCGTTTTTTTAAATGTTTGTTACCTCAAAACTCAGTCATTTATGAACCGATTTGAAAAATTATTTTTTTTATTGGAAGGGGGTCACATTGGTCCTATTGAAATTTCATTAAAATCGGTTCAGTAGTTTGGCTTTTAAATCAAAATAACTGGAAAAATTTTGTTACTTTGAGTCATCAAAGTAATTTTTTTTTTACAGTTATTGTCAAATAACTGTCATCCGAGGAACCGAAATTATAAATAAAATATAATAATAATAAATATTCGGGACATTTTTGCACACACGGTCATCTGACCCCAAACTAAGCAAAGCTATGTGGCTGCCAGAGACTGATATATATACATATATAGGTTTAAATACATACTTAAATAGATATTAACAATTGTATATATTACAAATTTTGTGGTCGGTTTTTTATATTGAGAATTATCTTATTTCAGATTGTCTCCTAAGGTTGAGTCCGCCGATTACGAAAAACGACTTTTCGTTCTCTCTACGGGGCTCGGAAGGTTTATGTGATCTTTTTGATATTCCTTGTTAATCTTTATTTTTGTTTATATTTTTATTAAGACATCTAATTTTCTACTTCAGTTTAAGATATTATTTTTTTGATCATTTAAAAAATTTATGTATATAAATCATGTAAAATAAGGATAGTTTATATTACTACATATTTGCATAAAGAAAATAAAAAATCACAAGTAAAATAAATCGTTTTTATTACTTTTTCTTAGACACGAATCTATCTAGAATTCCAAACGATTGTTTTGGTGCTTTCTCTCCTTCTGGCAAATCTAGGAGTTTCTTGGCTTCTATAGATTGTTGTACGAATTCCTGTAAACCATACAATTTGATATTAACACGCTAACATTAAAATCTCACTCAAGAATCTTTGCCACTCAACTTCATTATGTAAGAGCGATGGTGAACGAGCGGTAGCATGTGCACTTTACAATCTGACGGCACTTGGTTCGATCCTCGGCTCTGCACCATTATTTAGTATTTCATAAATCATGTGCAGTTTCGATGCCATCGTTCAAAAACGGCGAAGGAAAACATCGTGAGGAAACCGGTTCCAAAACCACCTCAAAAGTTTACCTATGACATTCACCAACATGCACTGGGCCAGCATGGTGGATTATGGCCCATCCTCTCTCTGATAGAAGGCCTGTGAGAACATGATAGGCTGATAACTGGTACATCTCCCCTATCTAGTTAGCTCCCTTCGATAATTAAAAAGGCAAAACATTCCGGAAAATATATGGTTCCTGTAGGTAAATGTAGACTTTACTTGCCCCGGGCCGTAGTAGTATTAAAACATAAGACAGTTCCGCTGGCACAACACTATAGAGACAATTGTGCTTTTTGTGAAGCGGGCATTTTCCGCAGCAGGCCATAAATTGGCCTTATGTGTTAATTCTCATTCAATAGTAACTTTGTCAAAAAGGTTTTACCTTTCTCACTGTATCCTTTATAATCTTCTTCCTAGCGATTAAGTTCTTTCCTTTATTCTTGCGTCTTGGAGTGAAGTCCACTTTCCTAGGCCTCACATACTGCGTATCAGAAAAAAATACATATTTTAGAACAACAAATTAAGTAACTTGTAACTACATATTGAACATGGTAAAAAAAAAGTATTCATAGACTAGGTAGACCTAATTAAAGAGTTTTTAGCACAGAATAATTAAGAACATAGAATCCGTCACATGATTTACACAGCGTACAAGGCATGCAGGTTTACAGGTCCCTAGTACATTAAATAATGTCATCATCATCAGCCAGAAGACGTCCACTGCTGAACATAGGCCTCCCCCTTTAACCTCCACACTGAACGACAGCCTGCCTTTTTGCCAGCGACTCGCACTATGTCGTCGGTCCATCTAGTGGGAGGCCTACCTACGCTGCGTCTTCCGGTTCGTGGTCTCCACTCAAGAACCTTTCTTCCCCATCGGTTCTACGAGCGATGTGGCCTGCCCATTGCCACTTCAATTTGCAGATTTTAACAGCTATGTCAGTGACTTTGGTTCTATGGGGAATATCTACGTTTCGGATTCTATCGCGCAAAGAAACTCCGAGCATAGCCCTCTCCATTGAAGAAATCTACTTTTGTAAATTGGAAGCAATAAGTTGATAATGTTGAGTTACTCCAAAACATTTAAACCGCGATTTTAGATAAAAAATACAGATATATTTATTGCAGAAATTTCATTTTCTATATAATATATCTTTCTATTTTATAGAATTAGAACGCCAAAAATCTAATTTTCTTCGATTTTTTTAACCAAAAAGTAACAGACGTGTATTTCGTTGACCTCAACTGCCGCCTGACCAACGGGAGAGAAATAGAAGGAAATATGTTATTCTCACTCTTTCTCTCCCGTTGGTTGGATAGCGGTTCGTCAACCAAATCCACACATTATTAGAGTTTTAAGGAGAAATAGCTCTTACCAATAAGTTCTTCTTTGCTTCCATCTGTTCCTTGACCGATGGGACATCGACCTCCGTAACTTCGAACGGATTGAGCGTGATGAGTTCTGCTGGTATCTTTTCGAGAAGAGCCTTGACTTCAGCTTCTTTCCTTTGACCCTTGGTCTGGAATGGATTGCTTTCAAGGGCATCGAAGTTTGGCTCGCCACTTCCTGAAAACATGAAATCGATAATTAGTTTAATGGTGATGTTTGGATATGACTATTTATCTAATTTGTAATAACTAACTTAAGACTAAAATAAATAACAATTTCAGTCATAGCTGGGATTCCATAAACAAGTAGCACCCAGTAGTGACTCACGTGGTGGTTTGTAATATTTTGCTAAAGATTTTGACATTTTAGCGAATGTATTATAAAATTTAGAATTAAAGAAAATAATAAAAAAGTAGCACCCAGACCCTGAGTAAATATTTAAATTTATCATTCAAATATTTCTCCTCAACTGGGAATTGAATCCAGGACTGCCTGCTCATGAGGCAGATACGTTACCATTGAGCTATATGGGTCGTCAGTAGTATGGGTTTTGTGGCCAGTGCCAAGTCTAGTGTTTCAGTACGGTCTCTATAAGATACAAAAATGTGTCTAAGGACTGGTCCGAACTGAAAATAACTAGTTGAACTGTACGCTAATAGGTAAGTTGAGTGGTGTATTATTTATTACAAATAACAAGCTTACTGAAGGATATAATTAAATACCAACAGAAACATACAAAACACGCCATACAAAATACTATACTAACCCACGCTTTGCGAGAGAGGGACAGCGCATCCGCTCTCTATCCCCACCAAAAACTTTAAACGCAATCTCAGAAATTAACTTTCCAGTAAATTCTCAGAGACTCTCAGTTTTTTTTTTCCAGTATGTGTTTCATTTAATTATATCCTTTGTTAAGCCTGTTATTTGTAATTAATGAAAAATTAGGACACATGCCTATTTAATTATAAAATTACCAGGTCAGGCGCACTCCGCAATTCAGGTAAGAAGCTACAAGTTCGTGGCGAGAACCGTCAAGACAAAACTGCCGCGCGATAGACAGAGATAACGCGACGATAGACAGAGGTAAATATAGCTGGAAGTAGTTAGCGCTCGCACGTCCTGAATTTCACTTTATTGTGTAGTAGCAAGAGTCGCTACTTATTTAAATTATTTTGCAGAGTGATCTTCTGTATTTGTACTAATATGTATTCTGTGATATTACCTGGAATAATGATGCTAGTGAATCCGTGGCTAGTTCCAACGCCTAACACATCTTCATAAGGGCAGAATTTGAAGTTGCTAATAGACTTGCCCATCCGGTGCCTCAAGTAGGGCCGGTCCACTGTTTCTGTGCAGCAGTTACTGAAAATTTATAATTTGGTTTTGAAAATTACACTTCATCATCATCATCAACATTTCAGCTATAAGACGTCCACTGCTGGACATAGGCCTCCCCCATCGATCTCCAAAAGAGCCAGCTGGAAGCCGCCTGCATCCAGCGTTTCCCTGCGGTCTCTTTTAGGTCGGCTGTCCATCTTGTGGGTGGACGTCTTACGCTGCGTAAATACCTATTACACTTCACACTTGCATAATTATCAATTTAAGACACCGACTTCAAAATTAGTGAAATATGCAATTTCGTTTTTCGAATTTTCCAGTTATTTTGATTTAAAACAAAACTACTGAACCAATTTTTTTGAAATTTTTATGGGACCAATCTGAAAGTATAATCCTTGCAAATAATATTTTTTTAAATCGGTTCAAAAATTACGGAGATATGAGGTAACAAATAAAAAATACTAATTGAGAACACCTACGAGTCCGACTCGCCCTTGGCCGGTATTTATTTTTAAATTTGAGAAAAGTACAAGCTATTCAAGGTAGGCGTGGCTAACACATTGGCAGAATAGCGCTTATGTGTTGACTGAAAGTGTTTGGTGTACAAAGTGCTGTTAAGATAAGAAAATATTTACTTGTATATTTCCACGACTTCCCCTAATCCGACAGCAAGCATATCCTTCTGAGAGAACTCCAGATCGACAGGCGCTGATCTCAACCTGTAGTCTTGTAAGGGTCCGTCAAGATTTCTGATGTCCCATATCTTCATACTTCTTTCTACTCCTGCTGTGGCCATATACCTGAAATATTTTAAAGTAAAAAGTTAAACACTGTATTGCATAATGTACGATTGTTGTTTCTAGGGTTCCGTTCTCAAAGGGTGAAAACGGGAACCTATTACTAAGTGTATCCGTCTTTAGCTAACGGTATGGTGTAAAAAAAGCCCAAAGATGCAATAATATCTATGTTTATTCAAAATTAATGTTTTCACTATGAAGGTCGGATCGATAGTGTAGATTGTATTGTACTCGAGCGTCACTGCAGCAAAAGTCCACTTATACGGCGGCGCGCAATTGCTCCGACAATCTTGGAAGGCGTTTAAGCCTGAACACTAAGCCTTCGCTGTTTGTCTGTCCGTTCTACCTTTTAACGACTGTATGTTTCGGACTGTAACAGATAGCCAGTTGAAAGAGCCCGACTTGCACTTTGCCGGTTTTTTTTCCCACAAAGGCATGAAGGTGTCGCGTGATGGAGCGCATTTAGGGTATGAGGTTGTATTATGTTTGTATGAAATGTCTGTTAATTTTTTTTTCCAAAATGGCAAAACTGATTTGAGTGTTTTATTTATTTGAAAGCAAATAAAAGCAATGCAAGAGTATGTCCGCAGGTAGAACATGCAAAACTACATGGTTACTTACAGTCCTCTGCTATCCACAGAAATCGCCGTCAACGGTGTCTTATGACACAGTATCTTTGCCAGCGGTTCCTTAACATTGGGCGACCATAATGACACGACTCCTTTCGAGTTACCGAGGCAGACGGTGGCGTTGTAAGGGTTTTGTGTCATTACAGAGGTGCGTCCAAGGCGGTTGTTGTAGTGCCCAACGATTTCGCCTATTGAAATGTCAAGCCATGTCATAAAACCGTATTCATTCTGAAAATGGGAATATTTTGAAAAAGTTAAAATAGTAAGTCTTTACCAATGCATGATTTAATAACCATAACAATTAACATGGTTACAATGGACAAAAAATTATACAAAGGTTTCAGGCTCGCTTTTTTTAATTTGTAGGCTTGTGTTTAACCACCATCTCTTCTGATTGATGCCAGCTATGTTGGAGCATGATTGTCTAAAAGATTCTGAGTTCACTCACTCAAGTATTTTAACTGTGACTATTTTTTGGTAAGTTGCAGAAATAGCGATGTGGTATATTGAAAGTGTTAGTTTGAAGGCCTCTAGCGTGGTCTATTCTTATTCGAGATGGGGGCGATAAGTCCTGCACTGACGTCCCGCTTGGGGTGTATTGTGCATTTCCCCCTACCAGCACCTACCCGAGCCAACCCAACTCCTTGAAATATCGGAGTGAGGCTCTGGGGCGCTGGCACAGTTGCTCCAGTGGCGTATGGTAGTGAAAATAATTATGATGAAAAGCAGTCAAGCTGTTGTGGTGACGTGGATGAAGATGGCAATGGTGCCTCATGCAACTCGGTAGCAATTTTAGTTTCTTCTATGGCTTCACAATGCCACAGCACATGCTCTATAGTTTCGTTCTCTTTCATGCAGCCACGACACAGTGGACTCGAGTCAAACAGCTGGGCTTAGTTTGATTTTCCTTTTTGACTATTAATGTCTGGTAGCGATGGTGATCTGATCGCACGCCATCCCTCTCACGTGCATGGTGCGAGCGGGATGGCACGAGAACCATCATTGCCATCACACTTAAGCATTAATGCCTCTGGTAAGATATTGCTCAACATGGTGCAATGACGATTTACATCATCTTTGTATGAGTGCAATGCAACTGATTTTATCAACCTACTTCAAAATAGGGGACGAACTTCTCTTGAAGTTGGTTTATATTTTTTGTAGAAATGTAATTATGTATTATATATTTGTTAGACAAGAGTTTAATAATCACAGATAATACTTACAACAGCTGCCAATAAGAAGTGGTAGGGCAAAAACTCCATGCGCAATATTTTGTCCATCTTCTTGAGACAATGTAGTTCTGTGCCCGTATTGTCGTATATGTACAACCATTCCTTCTGTGCCACAGCCAGCATGGTCTCCACATGCAACCAACTGCAAGAATTCAGGATTGATTGTTAAAAATACACTCTTTGATGAGTGTATATCCTACTAATATCATAAAAGCTAATGTTTGTATGTATGGATGTTTGTTCCTCTTTCACGCTGCAACGGAACAACGGATCAACCTGATTTTTTGCATGGGTATAGTTCAAGAGCCAGAGAGTGACATAGGCTACTTTTTATCACCATCATCATCATCTCCATTTTTCATCACTACGCGGGTGAAACCACGGGGCGCAGCTAGTAAATATATATATAAAAATACACTATCCTTTGATAGTGTATTTTTCATGATCGATGCACATAGAGTAAGAGCTTCAAGAAAACCAGAAAAGTTTCTGTTAATGCAATTTTTTTATGCACACAGGCCTCCCCACTAGATGGACCGACGACATAGTGAGAGACGCTGGCATCCAGTGGATGACATTGAGTTAGATTGACTAATGATGACCAGAATATTGCACACTTGTAATAAAAGCAATTGTATTGTAAGCAACTGTAACACTGGCATTATAACCAATTGTATTGTAAGCAACTGTAATAGTGCTAACAGACGCTCGAACGCGGCTGACCTCAACCGCCGTCTGACCAATGGGAGAGAAAGAGAGGGAAATATGATATTCTCACTCTTTCTCTCCCGTTTGTTGGACGGCGGTCCGTCAGCCGCGTTTAGCGTCTGTTACCACTATAACGCTGGCATTATAACCAATTGTATTGTAAGCAACTGTAACATTGGCATTATAACCAATTGTATTGTAAGCAACTGTAACGCTGGCACTATAACCAATTATATTTTACTAACGACCCGCCCGCCCGGCTTTGCACGGGTATAATTTATGTGCGAAGCCGGGGCGGGTCGCTAGTTATATATATAAACCTTCCGTAAAAAAATATCTAACTGATGGTGAAAACCGCATCAAAATCCGTTGCGTGGTTTAGGAGGAGTTAGCGGTCATACAGACAGACAGACGCAGGAAGCGACTTTAATTTATACTATGTAGAGATAGAGAAGCAACCGTGACAGTAGCATGGGCGGCAAGTCTTCATAGATAAAACTACTAATAGTAACATTAACAATAAAGACATGAAATTCTCACATACCTTATATCATGAATAGATTCCATAACATTCATTTCACAGTGCAGCTTCTTAGTGACCCAATCAAAAGCTGCTACATGCCCTCTTTTGCTTCCAAGTAGTAAGTGCCTTCCGTTCTTAGAATATTTAGCTCTATATGGACCAAAGTCCAGGTTCAACTCGAATATTTTCGATGCCGCAGCAATGTCCACATTTTCAGCTATAATCTTCTGTGATATTGATGTGGTTTTTACATCTTCGCCTACTTCTAATCCTCTGAAAGTGGTATTTTTTGGTTAAAAATAAATATTGGTTAGTACCAAGGAGCAACAAGGACTCTACTAGCGGGTATAGTGATTAGAAGAGGTAACATGTTTGGCCACCTTGTATGAAGTAACAAATTAATCAAAACTATCAAAAAGAGAAAGGAAGATGGAATGTGAAACCAAGAATGACAGAGAAGAGTACTTTCAGACCAAATAAAAAAGTAGGCAAATGTTATGTCATACATACAAAGAGGTGAAAACGCTAGCAGAAGACCGTGATGTCTAGAAGTTACTTCACCAACAAGAGCTACGCACGTACGCACTTAAATGTTGCTTGTTTAAATATAATACTTTATAGAACCTTCAACGGTCTTTGCGCAATCCAACTGTGTTTTTGTACAATAGTACATGTATTTTGTTCAGTTAATAAATGGCATTTGCTGGTTAAAAACCTGTGACCGACATTGCCGCAACTATGTTCAGTCAAGTAGTAATTTTTCAGACTTACCCTTGGTCTTCAGTCAACAAAATTTCAGCTCTGGCTGCCTGTTCTTGTGCATAATCATACTTTTTTTCTTTTTTCTTTAGTTTTTCAGCATACAGTGGATGTTTCACCCCTCTGCCTATTCCTTCACCTCTTGAGTGTTGTTCTAGTTTTTTGGGATCTATTGGCGCTTTTCCAGGAAACCTTTCTGTTTGCTCATTTCGTAAAGATTTTTGTCCTGCTGCTTTTTTGGCACTCTGTAATGATTTTTTTACATATTTGCATGAATATTGCGGACATGTTAATTTAATTTAAAAATATGAATACATATTACACATTTTTTCTTATAAAACCCAAAAGTTATAAATCTTGATATGAATTTTACAAATAATATCTTACACATCTTACAAAACATGAAGCTAAAATACTTGGTGATTCCCTCTTTGTTAGTGTGACACATTGCAATACTTCTAGCTAAACTCAAGGTTCAACGTAAGGGTGTCAGTGTTGGGGCGCAGTAATAGTCTGAGTATGTGTTTATATGCACAAACACATATTTAGACCAGTCCTCACTTGGTGATGGATAATTCATCTTTGGCAAATTTGTGTAGGATCTCCAGTAAGTTTATAGTTCTTTTTGGCTGGTGAAATCTTACTTTTGGGTGAATGTTGCTCCTCTTTCGTAATTAGAACAGCAACACAATGGAATGCCTTGCCTTTGTGTGTTTCTGCCGCATTACACTTTTGGAGTGTCTAGGGTTAATAGGTTATTACTGGGCAAATATGCTCCATCTTCGACTGCATTATTGCTTTCCATCGGCCGAGATCGCGGTCAAAGTTATCATAAACTATTGGCAGGGACAAAAGCCCACCCCAAGTGGGACCGCACTGCAGGTTTTATTACCCCCACTTTGAATTAGAATTTAGGAACTAACAAGAGGAACTTTTTGTCTTTCTTTTCATGGGGACAGAATTCTACTGGTACTCGATCAGATAGGGTTACCTACAGTGCCCTCTTAATATATAAGTTAATGTTGTGAATGCAATATACAAATACTCACCATAAACCTCTGGTTCTTGAGTATCCTAGGGGTTATTTTAATGTTAAATACTTCAACTTCATTATTGTCTTCATTAGTGCTAGTATTTTCAGTGAACGGGTCTCTAAGTTTCCTTTCATCGCTTTTGAATTTGTTTACAGGTTTAAACTTCTTGGATGGTTTTTTTTCATTCTTATCAAAGTAACGTTTCTGAAAAAATATAATGAACCAGGTTTATTCGATTGAAATCATTGGTAACAATGCCATAGAATTATTCGACTAAATATTTTGATCGAAGATTGGATTGAAATATTAATGGTTATTATTTTTGTATGATTTGTTGGTGATATTATTATTTATGTGCTAATTTAATTTCATGTTCTCAATTATTTAAAATTTTAAATGTACTGTACCTTTTCAGTCTTCATGGTAAAATGCTGTATCTAATTCAATTGGACAAAATTATTGAAATAAATTGAAATGGGAAAATTTTCAAAACAAACACATGTGGCCACTCTCCATCAACTCTCCATTTTAATTTGACATTTATGTTTTTTTTTCTATTATTCGCTCATCGGGCAGGCTAAAGCCTTTAAGGCCATACCGCCTATTCATCTGTTTTGAGACATTGCTCACTGGGCAAGCTTAAGTTGTTTTTATTTTATTTTATTTGGAAAACATACAGTGATAAATAACTAAGTTACTAATATATTTTATAATTAAACACCATTTAGCAGTTTTCGCATATTGAAAGGCCATACGTTAACGTTTAACGTATTTTACTGACTTAAAACTTTTTTTACGTTATCGCTTACAGACTTGTATTTAAGCCTTTGATTTTAACACTAGTTTCAACTAGACTATCACATAATTATGTAGTTGCACACATTAGTCCTTTTTCCGACCATGAGCACTTACTTTAGTCCAATTACTTTATTCTCTTATACTCTTTGGTTTAGTCCTTCTTTTTTTATACTCTTTGCTTTAGTCCTTCTTCTGAGGCGTGACCCTATTTTTTGATAGTAGTTTCATCAACCAGGATTCGAGAAAAGACCATTCCTTGTGGTCAAACCAGTTTGACTATGAGGAAGCACCGTCTGTCTCACTATAGCCTCATCAACAACAAAAGGGGCAGTAACAAAAAAATAAATAAACAGCGAAGCTACACGACACCCGAAGTGACATAACACAACCTTCCTTTAAAAATAAACTTTTTGGCGGGAATGTAAAACTTTTTCGGGGAGTGGTAATTATTAGTGCTAGTGTTATTCGTTGTTCGTAAATTCAGATTAGTGCCGAAAAATTACCATTAAGTGTATCCGCTCTCTAGTGCCGGCGCGGTTGGTGGGGAGTTACGCCGGCAAATAAAGGCCAACTCAAGTTTTTGAGGTTAATAAAACGCGCCTCAGTCCGAAACAGAGTTCTCCAAGGCATGTCTCGTTTGAGATCTGCCATAATTATATTTCATCATCATCATCATCAGCCTTGAGTGACCCACTGCTGGGTATAGGCCTCCCTTTGTTTATGCCACTCTCCCCGGTCTCTCGCTATTCGCATCCACTCGTTCCCGACAGTATTTCTATTTAGTAATTATATTTAGTTCCATGTTATCCATTTTGTCGTTCAGTACAGTCTTGACATACAACTATATTATGATTTCAATCATTGAGTATAGTCTCGCTTGTCATGGCGCAGCGGGGTGTGGCGTGGTGTGGGGCCCAAGACCTAAGAAAGTCCTTGGGGGGTGGCCCTTAGGACCTATCTAGACTTTAGTACACAGCTACGAATAAGGACACCTTCCTACAGCACTTTGGAAAGTACCTTATCACGCCATCAAGGAGTCATAAATCAAAACTAAAACAATAAAGTTAATCTTGGTAGGTATTTATTAATTTTATTCTCTTTAACAACACATACTCAATATTTTACAGAAACATATAGGTATGACAATCAGAGTAGTATAACATAGTAATTGGTTTTAATAAATGCGAATACCATTATTCCAGAGTACAATAGCGATTCCGGTAAAGAAAACGCAAACATATTATGCTCTTGCACACGGCGCATTTAGCTTGAACGGCTAGAGAGAGATGCACGTATCATTACATACATGCTTCCTGCTCTAGTACGCGCCTTTTTTCTAAGGAGGTTAGTTGCATCGTGTGAAAGACGCATGCCTAATCAACAGAACGCCATGCGATGAATCCAAGTGTTAGTTTATAATTGCACATTTTTTTTGTAAAGCGTGTCAACATAAACGCAAAACAACGTCAACTCGAGAGAATTACACTATCACATCCCGTAATGGTAACAATAAATAACACGTAACATAATCACAGCAAGTGAACATTGGCTAACAAAGAAACTTGGTAATCATTTATCCCTAAAATTGATTATCACTTAATGACTGAATTAACTTACCCGATCTAGTGAGATCTCGTTATTTTCTAATACAAATAAAGACGCCCCTATGGCGTGACAACTAACATTATTCACAATTTTATTTACAAAACTGACTAGAACGTCCTCTAAGGAATCATTGTTTTGTTTACACCGTTTAGATTTAGTCTTAACACGTCAGCTCGGGAGCTCCTGAGAGTCAGAAGCTTTTGGCACATTCCCAGTAATATGAAGTTTCAAGACAGATTTTTATGACTTACACGCTATTTTATTCAATATCAGTTGATAAAATCTGAGACTGTTGAATATTTTATTAGCTAGACGTGACCTCTATAAAAAGTGGTCGGCCATTCAAACCATACCTAGACTTTATAAACACAGCATAGGTACAATATTTACATAAAAGTATTACAGTGTTCGTGTGGCTAAATCCCTTACATACCTATACGATAGTATAAACTTCTTCCCTAACGTTAATTTTATTTTAAGCATACGAGTAACAGTTTTTAAAATTTATTTAGTTCTTATAGTCCAGCTTAGAGATTAAAAATCGAATGAATCGTGTGTTAACGCGATGTTAATGAAGTCACACATCGTATACAACGGTTTACAAAACAGACATCGTTTACCCTAAATGATTTATAGAACACAGATCCGTCCGAGCGACTCCTCGGTGCGATCGCAGTCTAGAACTTGGAACCTCCGAACTTTGAAGATGGAACTTTCACTAGCACTGGCCCGTGTTATAAGCTCCGCCGACGCCGCACTGTCTTGGCACTAGTTCACTGTCGGTCCGTGTCGGCGGCGCTGGGTGACCCTTAAATGGGTGTGGGGAGCACTGTGAACTCCTGAAGCGCGTTTTTGACGGTCTCGTAGATGGGGCGGTTCTCCTCGGGACAGTAGCCGTCGGGGTAGCACAGGGTCTGGAGTTTAGTGAGGTACGAGTCGAAGTTGTCGTGGGCCGGTTTTTCGCTGGGCGCGGGCGGCGGCGGAGCGCCCGGCGTGCCGGCCGCCGTCACCGGCACGGTGCCGCCGCCCGGGATCTTCACGTGCTCCAGCAGGGTGATCACATTGTTCCGCATCCTCTCATAGTATTCGTTCAGATTGTTGTTCCGCTGCGATATGAACTGGTTCTCCTGAAATAAATGGATAAAACATTTGTAGTCACCTAAATGAGTCTACGTTGATCTACGACAGGGGTTCCCAAACTTATTTTGTCTACTGCCCACTTCGAGAATAAATTATTTGTTAGCGCCACCATTTTGAAAAAATGGGGTGCTAAAAAGAGAGAAATATCGAACCGAGTTTGAGCAATATCTTAACTAATATTAGTTGATGTTCACAAGTTGTAGTTGAGAGTCGAGAGCTTATGCAGTCGGTATCTAAGAGGCCTCCTCATCATCATCATCAGCCGGAAGACGTCCACTGCTGAACATAGGCCTCCCCCTTTAACCTCCACACTGAACGACAGCCTGCCTTTTGCATCCACTGGATGCCCGCGACTCTTTGCATCCACTTTGCATGCAAGAGGCCTCCTAGCTAAATGAAATTACAAATCACACACATACACAACGCCCCCATTTTTTTTCTGGGTCTCTTACCGCCCCCCTTTAGGCCTGCAGCGCCCACAAGAGGGCGTTATCGCCCACTTTGGGAAAGGCTGATCTACGATTTAAATTTTTAACGACAATTCAAATGGCAATGACTTTTTTCTTTGTTATTGGCTATAAAATTGAGTGGTACCATCACATTTACGTTAATATTGAAATGAAGTGGTACTCACAAATTTGTTCGCTATGACACTCAAAGTTGGATGTTTGAAGCCATGACCGTACCATCTAAATTGTCAGAAATGTTTGGATTACTTCATTTTGCAAATTAATTACATAGATTCTGTCTGATACAAGGATGGGGTGTCCTTACCCTCTCTTCGTGAGTGAGGTGCGTTTCCATGGCGTTAATATCTGATTTGAGACGAATCATCTGAGATTCGACGCGAGCGTTCTCCCTCTGTAGCTCCGTTATTTCCTGCTCCAACGTCATCAAATCTTCCCCGTTGCCCGTCTGCATGTTCATTTCCATTCCTGAAAGATTAAAAACGTACTTTGTCAAAATAAAAAATAAAACAGATAGGTACCTACCAATCTAAGGGTACCTAAATCTAAGGTACCTACGATAAGTATTGACACCAATCGAAAACAAGTGTATAACCACAGACAATAGTTCTGTGTATATAATTATCAATAAAAAAAACTGACACAAATTTATTTACTTGGATGACAATTTTTTCCACTAATTTTGATTTAAAAACCAAACTACTTAACCGATTTTGATGAATTTACTATGGGACCAATCTAAAAGTATCCTACTAATACTTATTATAAACGAGCTGGGTGTATGGATGTTTGTTCCTCTTTCACGCTGCATCGGAACAAAGGATCGCCCTGCTTTTTTGGATGGGTATAGTTCAAGAGCCAGAGAGTGACATAGGCTACTTTTTATCATCATCATCACCATTTTTCATAACTACGCGGAAACCGCGGGGCGCAGCTATTATTGTATATTTTCCAAATTAGTTTATAAATGAAGGAGTTCTGAAGTACAAACAAAAAAAATACAACTGAATTGAGAAACCCCTCCTTGTTTGAAGTCGGTAAAAAATTAACCGCGTTTGAACCTACATTACGAACCTGAATAAGGCTTTGGGTATAATGGCGTGATATCATCCGGGTACTTCGGTTTCTTCGGCAGCGGCGTAGGAGTGGCTGCCCCCGCGATCGGGCAGCCGGACAACGAGCGGTGAGTCAAGAAGGACCCGTTTATGTGTCCCGAGCCGTCGCACCCAGGCGTGGGGCAGTTGACGCCGTCGAACTTGATAGCCGAGGCAGCTGCAGCCACGGCAGCCTTGTGTTGCTCCACCGTGCCTCCACTCTCCAGCACTCGCATCTTGTTGCGATTCGCAATCGGACACCCAGACGCACTGTTAAATCAAAATTGAGGATAGCTTAAATCAAACTGGACGACAGCTTAAATCAAACTGGACGATAGCTTAAATCAAACTGGACGATAGCTTAAATCAAACTAGACGATAACTTAAATCAAACTGGACGATAACTGGTAGTTATTATGACGTTATTAGGTAGGTACATAAATACTGTTATTTTAATTTGTTATTCCTTATAATAATATTACCATAAATACCAATACCTCGATTTAATGTTATTTTATACTTAATTTTATCTACATAGTTTTGTAATAGTTATAAGTAGATAATGTTTTCTTTCATTCCATTGCAGCAGCCTAACAGGGTCTATGTACTGAATATCCTTAAGAGAATTCTATACCAAACACTGTTTTCGCGTTGTAGGTATTAGGCAAACGTATTGCTATCTCAGCGTTCCCCCGCAGCCGCGTCACAGAATCTATAGCAGTGCGCACCGTGAGCTTCGGTGTGTGCGTGTACTTGCGCGCACACATCTAAACTCACTACTTTTTTACTCACGGTTCTTTCATATTAAAATAGTACAAGTTTTGATAGTCGTGTGATTTATTTTTAGTGTATATAGGCAGTTTAGGCACTACTGTACTATTATGTCTTCTGTGGTGTAGGTACTAATTCTATTTATAATTGGTGCTAATAGTAGTTTATATGAATGTGCTATAGTAGTATTTATAGATTAATTAGATATGATGAATTAAGTTTATTGTTGTACGATTAATTATTTTTCTTTAAACACCTATCAGACTTCACTGTAGGTACCTACATTATATTTGGCTAATATTCTAGATAACTGTAACTATAATTCCTTTAAAAGTTTATCACTGAGCTCAAATAAAAAAAGTCAGCTACCAAACATCCAAAACACATCCAGATCAAATCAAAACACAGGCTTTATTGCAAAAATTACGTGTCCTAAATAAAAATAGTAGATCAACGTAATACCACAAATAGTATCTAACTAGTAGGTTAGGTACCACTAATAGGTATTTGGGGGCACGGCAGTGCCCCCGCCAAGTCGAGCGCGAAGCCACCACTGCCGTACCATCCTTTACTGGAACCAATTCGCCGCATTTTCAGGCCCCTATTTGAGAACCTCTGGATAAGACCAGAACGCAGAAATTTTCGTCATCCAGTAAGCTATAAAAACACGCTTAAAATAAAAAAAATCTAGTCTGTAGGTCATTTAGTTCCGAAGTTAAGCGAAAGCAAAGTTTCGCATTTATGACACTCACTCAGGAATTTCGTAACTCCGGAATCTCGGACCGATTTTTCCGATATTTCAATTCCGGAATTGAAAGGCATAATATCGTAATTCCGATATTTATAAATTTTTCATTAACGTACAAAATAAGTATTTCTAAGCTCATGTTCACGCGTCCTTAACTCCCCTGCTCCCCTCGGCTCTTGACCGCTCCCCTCTCGAAGGGTTATCTCATGTAATTGTGAAAATTAATTGATGGTTTCATAAAATTTTATGGGGTTCTTATCTGCAATCACCTTGTTCAAGTTTTATTGACTTGGGAATCACCTAAACTTATGATTATCATATGAAGCGATAGGAATGCCTACCATACATAGTAGACCCTTTGACGATGTACATTATTACCTAAGAGTAGACCTTACAATAATTCAAACACGCAACAATTGTCTACTAAGCCTACCTATCTTAACATACGAATATGATTAGTAGATTAATGGACTTGATTTTATTGTTTACCATGGTTTTATTCATCATCATCATAATATCAGCCATAGGACGTCCACTGCTGGACGTAGCCATCTCCCATCGATTTTCAAAAGTGCCGGTTGGAAGCTGCCTTCATCCAGCGTTTCCCTGCGGTATCTTTATGGTCGTCTGTACATCTCGTGAGTGGACTCCCTACGCTGCGCTTACCGGTCCGTGGTCTACATTCGAGAATCTTTCGGCCCCATCGACCATCAGTTCTGCGTGCTATGTGCCCCGCTTACTGCCACTTCAACTTGCTAATCCGGTGGGCTATGTCGGTAACTTTCGTTCGTCTACGGATTTCCTCATTGCTGCATAGCATCCCGAGCATAGCCCTCCCCATAGCTCGTTGTGCGACTTTGACCTTGCGTATAAGGCCCATGGTGAGAGACCACGTTTCACTGCCGCATGTCATCACTGGCAACACACACTGGTCGAAGACTTTCGTCTGAAGGCACTTAGGTATTTTGGCCAAGAAGACGTTGCGAAGGTTACCGAACGCTGCCCAGCCAAGTAGGATTGGCCAATTGACCTCTATCTTGAATTTGGACCTGCCTAGTTGGATTGTTTGTCCTAGGTAGACGTACGCGTCAACAACTTCCTCAACTAAGTTCTCAACTGAATAGATACTGAGATGGGCACAATCTGGGCCCATATGTATGTATACATAGACATTTGACATGACTTTTGTCTTGTCCATGTTCATCTTAAGGCCTACCTGTTGGAAGTCTCGATTGAGGCCTTCGAGCATTATGCAAAAAAATTCCAGCGATTCTGCCATGACCACAATATCGTCAGCAAACCGAAGGTATACTCGCCGTTGATGTTGATGCCGAGTCCTTGCCATTTCAGGAGCTTGAAGGCGTCTTCCATTGTGGCAGTGAACAGTTTCGGAGAGATTACATTTTCCTGCCTCACGCCTCTTTGCAATGGAATTGCCTTCGAACATTGCTTCTGTACTCGGACCGACATGGTGGCGTTATTGTACAAACTCTTCAACACTTCGACATACCGTCATGAAATATGGCATCGCTGGAGCGACTCAAGCACCGCCCATGTCTCGATCGTATCAAAAGCTTTATCATAGTCCACAAACGCTAAGCATAGTGGCAAGTGAATCTTCGCTCTTCTATATAACTTGCCGTATTGTGTGAATGTGGTCGATAGTACTATATCTTTTTCGGAAACCGTCTTGTTGGGTGGGTTGGAAGTCATGAAACCTGCAATCGTGACGATTCGTGAAGACCCTCGAAAACAGCTTATAAACATGGCTCAGAGGCTAGATGGGTCCGTAAATTTTAAGCAAGGTGTTGTCACCTTTCTTAAAGAACAGCACCACCACGCCTCTGTTCCACGCTTCTGGCGTTATACGTTCGAGTAAGACGGAATCAAACAGCTTTTGAAGGACTTTGAACTGGTGTTCCAACCTCTTTCAGAAGCTCTGATGTGATTCCATCGTCACCCGGTGCCTTGTTGTTCTTGAGCTGTTTCAGGGCCACCCTAATCTCGTATATGATCTTATCTCTGCTGATGTCCGGGATATCTTTCTTTGGCTCTTGGGTCTTTAGCCGAGCTACTGATAGGTTTAGCAACCTAAGTATATATGTCTAAAGGCATCATCATCATCATCATTTCAGCCATAGGACGTCCACTGCTGGACATAGGCCTCCCCCATCGATCTCCAAAAGGGCCGGTTGGAAGCGGCCTGCATCCAGCGTTTCCCTGCGGTCTCTTTTAGGTCGTCTGTCCATATTGTGGGTGGACGTCCTACGCTGCGCTTACCAGTCCGTGGTCTCCATTCCAGAACCTTTCGGCCCCATCGGCCATCTGTTCTGCGTGATATGTGCCCTGCCCACTGCCACTTCAACTTGCTAACCCGGTGGGCCATGTCGGTGACTTTCGTTCGTCTACGGATCTCCTCATTTCGGATTCGATCTCGTAGAGAAACCCCGAGCATAGCCCTCTCCATAGCTCGTTGTGCTACTTTGAGCTTGCTTATGAGGCCTATAGTGAGAGGCCACGTTTCAGTGCCGTATGTCATCACTGGTAACACACATACACTTATTATAAAGCCATATATAGTAATAAAGGCATTTAATGGGCAGGGAGGGTGGTGGGTAATGTAAAGAATATTCCACCAAAAACATTCTGCAAAAAACTAGCCAAGTCTCGATGGAGCTGCTTGTTTATCTCTAAAAAGTAATGAAATCTAGACAAATTCGTGCCAAGTCTAAGGTTCCTTACTGCGATTTCTTTATTATTATAGTTAATGTTGTGTGACTTGGCCGTTGAAGGGTACACAAGGGTACAAAACCAGGTGCTCCATGACATCACTGCACCAATCTGTCGCCAGAACCGCTACCCATTGACGATGGAAAATTGCCAACAAAATTTACTTGTACCCACTAACGTATAAAGAATGTTCAACGGCCAAGTCACGCAACATTAACTTTAATAATTAGAAATCGCAGTAAGGAACCTTAGACTTGGCACGACTTTATCTAGATTTCATTACTTTTTAGAGATAAACAAGCAGCTCCATCGAGACTTGGCTAGTTTTTTACAGAATGTTTTTGGTGGGATATTCTTTACATTACCCACCACCCTCCCTGCCCATTAAATGCCTTTATTGCAAGGTACTAGGTATAATATATGTACATAGTAAGTACACAATACTTACGTAGGTATATTGAAGGAATTTGATAGAACAAAATGCCAATTATATACAAATTAATTATTATATAATAATTAATTTGTATATAATAATGAGGTAGTGATAGATTTAAATACTGTGTTTTGAATATTTGTCCTTTAAATAAATGATACAAAATGCCCATTTTACTTCAATAATGTAAGAAAAGAAAAAGTAATTTTGATTACTTTCCCATCTCTAGTGTCGATATAACCGTTAGCATCCCTATTGCTTGTCTGTGTGAAGTAATGTAAGTAAATAAGTAGTCTTACCTTCCCCCCGACCCCCTATGTGCCCGATAGAGAGAATTGCTGCTCGCGAGATTTTTAGGTAATTTTTTTGATAGAATTTAGGTTCCGGGGCAATCCTCTTTTCACCCCCTAAATTGTAACAAAATGTTTTGTTATTGGTGTCAATCGCTTGAATGGAATGTTTTTTATGCTTATACTTTTTATTATTTTCAAAAAAGTTATTGGTTTCTAAAATATGTTGACTTTTAATAGTCATAGTTTCAGAGCTAAAACATGGTTGGTTAAAATGCTTATAACATTACAGTGATAAAACAAATTGGAAAAAATAAGATGTATAAGCCTAGTAAATAATGAGCTGATTACATGAAAAAAAAACCACCGAAATCGGATAATATTAGGAGGGAGAAAAAAGGTTTTTCTTTTTGTATGGACAAGTACGCGGTAGACAATCCTCTTAAATATTAATAACTATATGTACCGTACATTGTGCAATAAATAAATAAATAAAACACACCATACCATACCCAAATAGGGCTACCTAATAAAAAAAACAATCTCATGGGAAAAACGAAATTTCCGGACATTTCCTTCAAAGTTCATATTTCGCGGCATAATGAACTCTTGTGGCGGTCTTTTAGTTTTAATTCTAGAATTCCAGATGTTTTGGAATTTCCCCTGCATTCCAGACAAAAGCCTAAATTTCAGGACATGTCAGGAAAGTTTCGGACGTAAATCCCGACCGGTCGTTTTCGGACCTTATTCCAAAGAAGGTATATCTGAACGATATTATTCTTCATTGGATTATTCTTTGGAATAGGGTTTCCATACGTCCGAAATTTTCCTTAATTTTTTTTTAGCTGAGCAAATAAAACAATCTACACATTACGTCTACATTTTCCACAGTTATTCTTACCTCCGATGCGATAAGAATTTCCCTGTTGCGTGTCCAGATCCGTCACAGCCCGGTATAGGGCATCTAAGCAGCGTGAAAATTACCAAAACTTGTTGTAATACAGTGGGAAATATCTCACAACTGACAAGTAGATGTTTAAAAATTATGAGACAACTGTATCATAACGTCATTTGACCTAGCTATGTACTTCGAGAACGTGCAAGTGTTTTGTTACTTCTACAATTTCAATTCTAATTGAATGTCACAGCGTCATGTGGTTTAATTACCTACTTAACCGCTGTAATAAATATCGTAATAAGTATAACAGCATAGAAAAAAGTGTCAGTCGAACGAGAACGAAGTATGTACTAAGACATATCTTCCTTGTTTGTCTGATCTGAGGTTCCTGGCCTTTTTTGTTGTGTAAAAGGGTTGGAAAATTTGAATAGCAGCAGACTTGTTTTTCCGGACTTGCAGTGTGCTATTGTCTTCTGTGCTTGCAGGTAACAGGAAGAATATGTACTTCATTATCTTGAAGCATTCTTATTTCTATCTTACATTAAACGCTTTCTCAATGTTTTATTGTAAAGAGAAAGAGCGAGAAAATCGTAAGTTTGCCATGATTGAATTTTTGAGAAGCGAGCTATCTGATATTTACTTAGATTAGAGCCGATGACCGCATCGGTGGTTCCAGAAACGGCATAATTAGCCATGAGCACAGTACTCCGGACGCTACATAAATCATCGTTTGTAGATGAATGGTATGTCGTACAAGTAGATAAACAGTGCCGGCCCTGGG
Organism: Agriopis marginaria; assembly: GCA_932305915.1. NCBI lineage: Eukaryota > Metazoa > Arthropoda > Insecta > Lepidoptera > Geometridae > Agriopis > Agriopis marginaria. The sequence continues at coordinate 5,482,622 of OW029919.1, forward strand.
GTAGAGGGAGAAGAGCGGTAGCTCTAGGCGCCAGATAGCAAGGGGCGCCAAAATGCCAAAGGCGGAAAAAAAAATTATGGCACCTCGCGCCACGGCGCTGGGGCGGCGTGGCAGACTTGTACTATTTGTAGACAGCTTAAAATATTGATGTGGAAATAGTTTACATTCTGGATTAACACATATAATGCTTTTTATCCCGAAATCATTTGCTGTACGATAGTTTTTAGATATGAAACGTGCGGAAAGACAATCTCGCTCTACCGTGATCAATGTCTAGGGCCGGCGCGGCGCTGCAGATAAAGGAGAACTGACCTGAGTGGCTCGGAGTCCTGTCCATCCCTAGGCTTGCTCTTGGGCTTGTTGGCTCGGGGGCAGCCGGACAGGGACCGGTGCGAGGAGTAGTTACCGGTCACGTGGCCGGAGCCGTCGCAGCCCGGTGTGGGGCACTTGAGCTCCTGAGAGTGGGGCTGCAGCTGCGAGCGGTCGGCGCGCGGGCACCCGGACAGGCTGCACATATACAGACTGCTTACAATGCCGTGCAGGGGCAGACACTTGCATCTTACTATGTAGTTAGATATCATCATCATCATTTCAGCCATAGGACGTTCACTGCTGGACATAGGCCCCCCATCGATCTCCATAAGGCCGGTATGCAAGCGGCCTGCATGCAGCGTTTCTCAGCGGTCTCTTTTAGGTCGTCTGTCCATCTTGTGGGTGGACGTCCTACGCTTCGCTGTAGTTAGATATGTAACAACACTATTACGGGCGCTACCTCAGATCAGACAAACGAGGGAGATATGGTAAGCTGGCGTGGCGGGTGCGAACACATCTGGGCCCTGACGCCTAGCTGTAAGCAATCCAGTTAAGGTGATGAAAAAATGACGCACGACCACAAACCTTATCTGGGCGCGTTAACGTTCACGTTCGCGTGATTTTCCGAACTGCGCGGTTTTAACGTTAGTTTGGTCCTGCTTAAAGAGTTGGCCTAACACTCTGGCGAATCAAACTTTAGTTTTACTTATTGTTTTAAGTACTGTCCATTGTATTTTTTGCCACAAATAAGCTATGTCTATGTAAATCAGGCTAGATGCATTTAGTTGTACCTACTCACCCAGCAGATGATTTGCACCTTGTCTTGTCGCCCTTTTTTTGCATGTGGACTATTAGTCAGTTCATTAGTGTCGCTACAAATTTCATGGTGTGAGTAAAAATTTGTGAGCCGTTCTTGCAGTTTTTACGTTAAGCGGTTTAGCGGTATAGTAAAAAAAATATTAAACACATTTGACTGGTGACATGGAGACATTTGAACACGAACGATAATTGTTACTAATGCAAATCTCCCTTGCATGTCTGATCTGACAGTGCTACTATATTCTTACTGACGGGTTACACCCCGCGACCATGGTGTGTGCAAACGCCGAAATGTCGGCAGATCATAAATAATAGGAAGCATGACGTGAATTCAGTAGGTAAGTACAAAACAGTATAGGTATAAGTCAATAGGTAAGAAATCGGGCAAACAAATGTCTGCAAACTTTTAAAACATAGAGGAGTCTATCTAAACGTTACGTACGTAAAATACTGAGGAAGTACCTGCTACGAAACTGGTGCTAATTGGACGGTTATTTTAGTATCTACAAGAAAATCTTCTGCACTTCAAACCAAACCTTACCTAACGTTTAAACTACGTTTTCTTCTACATATACTCATCTCTTCTCTATACCTATATCTCTACATAGTAGGTACCTAGTACCTATAAATTAAAGTCTCTTTCCGCGTCTGTCTGTCTGTAGGTATAACCGCTAACTCCTAAACCACGCAACGGATTTTGATGCGCTTTCACCATGAGCATAGACGAACCTATAGTTGTTGGTCTATGCCATCTGTTAGATAATTTTTCAAGGAAGGTTTATATATTATTATAATAAATATAAATATGTAAATTACACCCGAGCCGCTAAATTACACCGGGGCGGGTCGCAAGTGTTATAATAATTTATACTCCGCCAGCCTAGGTATGCTATTATACAAGACACAGAGGTCACATGGGTGACACAAGCCTACGTCACTGTCCAGTTGCCACTTCATTGCAACACAGAAATTAAGAAACAAATTTGTTAATATTTTTTTAAATAAAAATATACCTAAAATAATTTTAATTGTCATTTTGTTTGTCCTGTCAAGCGAAGCAAGTTCTCGGAACAGCAGACTGTTTTATTGGATCACGCATCTACTGAAAAAACAATAATCGTAAGCCATTGTTTGAATATGAAGCATATACATAAATACTGGTATTATGTACCTACTGTACCTATACCAGTAGGTAAATATTTATAGTGATATACTACTACCTAACAAGAGTTAAGGCTGTTTTGTTACAACAATACCTATTGAAAAATTCTGTAATATAAAATATCTTATCGCTAGGAAACAACTAGATATTTTGATAAGAAAAATATCGTGCTACTTAGCATGTGGTACCTAGATCTACCTACCCAATGTGATGGGTACGTGCTAGGTATATAATTTACCTATGATTTTACCATACACGAATGTGTTTTCAGATGCGTGATATTGATTTTTACTGTTGACTTTATTTGTTTGTATTGCAAAATGTAGGTAGTATAGATACCTAGATTACCTAGGTATATTCTACTATGACTCTACGCCTACATGTATTCCATTCTTATTACATGATCTACATGTAGAAATTAGATTAGAATAATTTAGATAGCCCTTTGGTCTAGTTGGTAGTGAACCTACATTCTGAGCTTGGGGGCGTGGGTTCGATTCCCACCTAGGACAAACATTTATGTGAGGAACATTTGTGTTTGTTCTATATCTGAGTGTTAATATCTTTAATAACTATATAATTATGTATGTATATCAGTCTCTGGCAGCCATATCACAAGCTTTGTTTAGTTTGGGGTCAGATGACCGTGTGTGCAAAATGTACCGAATATATAAAATACATGATCAGTTTGCTTGCGCTATGATCCAGAAATAAGGCCAGTAGTAGGTACCTATCTACTTATAGGTACTTCGTACCTGTGCGCGGTGGTCTTTCCATGGAAATACACCTGGAATGTAATATTATCCTTGTATTTAAATAACAATAAATAAAAAATAAAAACTCAGCGAATAAGACAGAGCTTGGGCTAAAAAATACACTACGGAGCTAGATTTTGCGACAGGTTTAAAATTATAAAAAGGTTATAAATGCAACTAGTGCTCAACTTACATAATCATCATATTAAACTATTAACACCTTTCAACTTAGGTACTAACAAGTACTAACCATTTTTTTTCTATTCAATTGGCGTGTATTTTAACCCTATTTGGTTTTTTTTTTTAATATTGAATTACACGTGCTTGAAACATTTCTCGTCGTTCTCGGATAGGTAAATTGTAGGTAGGTACCATAGACAAACTTGTAGGTACCTACCTAGTTATTGTCTTCGACCAAAATAAAATGAATGGACGGGCCCAGAATGAGCGCATTTTTGAATATTACATGAGCGCAGCGCACTTCGTTTCAGTCGGTCTCTAGCCGTAGGAAGTGCGACACATGACTATTGTTACATGATATTGATATTGAAACATCTGACAAAATTATGTCTTCGTGTGCTTTCCCGAAGTATAGGTAGTAGGTACCTAGACCTACCTAATAACACAACAAAAAACAGCTATCTATTTTTTGTAACAAATGTACTGTAGGTACATGGTTATAATTAGGTGTTGAAGTATATGTCCGACGGTTTGACTATTTGACTCGTTTTTACTGAGCAAGTTCAATGGTTATGACCCGTCCATTATTTTATTTTGGTCGAAGGTTATTGCAAGGAAAATACTTAGAACATACTGGCGTAATCTCAAGTTTTCCAGTACCTACCACGCAACTCCTAAAACGGTTCCAAACATAAATAGTCCCACGAATGCTATGCATCTGTGGCTTTCGTGATCAGTTCAACGTTTCTTTCTGTATTATTAGATCTGTTTCAAAGTGTACCCACTTTCCTCAATCGAGCATTCGATATAATGACGTACCTACCTAAGTTTAATGATGAGTTAGTTAAACATTTAGTTAGATAAGGTGATGTTGAGGAAAAATACAACTAACTCCAACACAGACCTAAATATAGGCTACTTTAGCAGTACTCCGCATCCAACATAATTATTAGGGTATACACTAAGAATATAATTTTCTGAAATACACTGTCTAAAATGTAGCCTAATCCAGATAAACTTTTGTATATAGTTCTTTGGTTCTACTATGCATGTAGAGTAGTGTAGAGTAGAGAAGGTACCCAAGCAAAGGTTTTTTCGGAAGTGATAAAAAAATTATTTTGGTCAAAATCCACTTACTTAATACAATATTCTTAGTAGGTATTATTATTAAATGGATGGTTACTGGAATAAATACCACGTGAAATAAAGACTGAATAACAATAAGACTAAAGTTTATGACGGTTAACTGTTAAAACAACACAACACCGACCCGCCAGAAGTTAAAACAATAGCATTATAATATGAGGACACGTGGAATGAGAGCGTCGTACAAGCGGAACAATAACGCATGCTGTTAGTCCGTAGTGCATAATCCCGTGGGAGAGAGCCAATTGGCGCGGAAATGCGCGAATTGCCAGTCAGGGGCACGATTGTCACACACAGCATGGAATCAGTGTTGCCAATTGGATTGCAGTTTTCCTCTATTTTATACAAAACTGATATTTATTTCAGGAAATTAAGTAGGTCCTAAACTTACCTTTATAATTTAATTTCCTTTTTACTCTATTTTATTAATGAGTTAAGAGTTATTTATTTGATAAATAAGTCATTATTTTGGATAATAACATAATGACAAAAGTTTATATACTTTTATTTATTACATTTTTTAAATAACCTATGTTGAAAAATTTCAACTTGGCAACACTGCTCGGGACTATAACCACTCGTAACGGCTGTGCAAATGTGAAGCATTGGACAAAAATAATTATGAAACAGGTACCTACTCGCGAAGAGTAAAATAATATATTTTTACGATAAGTAGATAGGTATAGATAATTAATTACCTTAATCGAAGTAAAGTATTTCAACCAGTATCTACCGACATTTTGTAAAAAAAACTTATTATTATTAACTTAGTTTAAATAAATTCTGTGCATTTTCACATGAACAAATTCAAAGTTCCAAACTAAATTAGCTGGAACGGAACACGACTGTAGACAAAACAAACCATAAAAAGTTACAAAAATTGGGACGGTTGAGGTGCTCTTTCTTTCGTTTATTACTGAGAAGTTTAGAAATAGCCGCAATACTTCCGTTTACACAGCCGTGAACTAACTAAAAATATGCACAGATAAACATGCAGTGTGCACTGTCATGGAAACTTTTCAAAAGTTTGAAAACTCGTGCTGGCAAAAAAATAGTGAACGAGTAGCCCGCTTGCCTGCGGTGTGTGGCGAAGTTGCCCGAAATATGCCCGGAGCCGTCGCAATCCTCCACCGGACATCTCAGGAGATCCCGTTCCCGTTCCTCCCGTATCCGATTCAGACCCAGTTTCCAATCACACTCGTCACGATGATAGCTAGCGTAAATAAATACAATACGTGACAGTAAACAAACTTATAAAAACAAAAAAGTTTATAAATAAAAATAAAACCCAAAAAGAAATAATAATGGTATGAGAAAAATATGTAAGCAATGATCTCATGAACTGGCTGCTTCATTTACGGCGTTGCTATTATTGTAAATAGGTAGGTACGTGAACCAAACGCCATTTAGAAATAGCGTTATCTGCGCATAGCAAACTTGAAAAATGTTTACAAAAAGTTTTTGGTATTATTATTACCGAGTGGACTTCTTGTTGTTGGAAACTCACAAAACAAAACTTTTGGTGCTAAAATAAAGTTTTTTCTTACCTGTTCCGTCGCATAACTGTGTCCTTGTCGTCGAGTAGCGCGTCGGAGTGACACAATAAATGTTTCTTATCGTTCATGCGATGGTTATTATCTGACATGATCGTGCGCAGCGCGTCTCGGAGCGCGTTAGCTGCGCTTGCGCGTTCACCCAGCATTGTATATTTAGAATGATCCGCCAAGTGTGACATTAGTAACGTTTGGATACGCTCTCCGTGGTGTTTTATAACCTTAAAATAGTTATGAACACCAGACACAGAAACAAATTAAAAGTTTTGATTGTTTTGAGCGCCAAATGTCATGCAAGGTGATACAAAAACAAGCTTCGGTTTCGATGTTGCCAGTGCAAAAAATATGCTACTTGATGGTAGGTTTCGAATTTTACCATAGACAATTAAAAGATATCGGTACTAAATATGTTGTTGTTGTTCTTTACGGTTTTAAAACATATAGTTATCATTCTGAGAATAGATATTATAATATAATAATGCAACAAATAAGTGTAGAACCGGAACTAGGTAATGTTTTGTTTGCTGGGAACTTGTTCAATAGGGCGTCCGTCAGTGTAACAGTATGACATGTGATCCGAATATTTTTTTAATGTTCAATAGTTCGTATATTTTTAATTCTAGATATTATAATAAGTGGATTAAAAGTGATAGAATATTAATTAACCTATTCAAAGTTCTGCGAAATAAATTATTTAAAACGTTTACAAGCGACGTCTTGTCGATTCTGTACGCAATAGAAAAAAATCAGTCAGATCATAGAGATGTTTACCAAATTACCGCATATAACAAATAAAGTACACACTCTGAAGTATAACAACAAATAATAATAAATGGCCAAGTGTGATTCGATCTGTTCACCACCGTTTGGGCGCGGTTGGTACCGCGCCCGACGGCGCCGGTATGGGTGACCGCCTGCCCGTTGATGGGATATTGTCGTTTAGCACATTTTTTTTGTACTTTAATAGCTAATAAGTTATGTGGTGGTACGTTACCCTCAGTGCGTGGGTCCAACTTGCACTTGGCCTGTTTATTTAATAATACATTATGTTAATTATAAAAAAACTGCATAAAATGTTAGATCAAACCAAATTGTTTGAAGTGAAAAAAAAAAAATTTTTGAAGTGACAAAAATATATATTACTAGCGACCCGCCCCGGCTTCGCACGGGTATAATTTAGTAATTTAATAAAAATAAACCAGCCAAGTGCGAGTCAGCCTCACGTACTGAGGGTTCCATACCAACACAAAAGACAGAATATGTAATTTCGGAGTTTTCGTTAGGATTTTAAACGAGCTACAATTCTCTAGTACATTATTTTTGTATAATTATCTCTTAAGGTTTAGCCTACGTAAGCCATGTAAAGTTATTGTTTGGTGACTTGGTTGCATAATAGTGTTTTTTTTGTACTCACATAAAAACTAAAGTTATACATAATAATATGATTATTTACGGGATATTTACCGTGGTAAGGTTGTGGAATAAGCTCCCGATATTTCGGCGCAGTTAACTTTAGTGAACAACCGTGATAGTTTAAAACAGTGTTTTACATAAAAATGTAATAAGGTTTTTTTATACATTTAAACCTTCCGTGCAAAATTATTTCTATCTGATGGTGAAAACCGCATCAAAATCCGTTGCGTGGCTTAGGAGGAGTTAGCGGTCATACAGACAGACGCGGAAGGTGACTTTAATTTATACTAAGTAGAGATAGAGAAGAGATAGAGATAGAGAAGGTGTAGATAAGATAAATGTAATAAAAAAAATGGGAAGTATTTGTTAAAAGCAAACACTAGATTTATAGAATAGGTACAAAAAAAAATCTTTATATCAATAAATTTTTCAGACTTTGTAGAAATACAGTGATAACATCTGGTAACATTCTCAACTACCTTCTATAATCCCAACGCGTATCCGAACACATTTCAAATTCAAAGAGAGGGAAACACATCGTGACGTCACACATTCAAATGTTTATCAACAAAAGGAACTGGATTCAATGTACAAATAAGGTAAGGGACCGACATCTGCTTACCTACTTAAGATAGCTTATAGATTATAATCATCTACCTGCAGATTTTTAACAATTTGTTGGTTTCTGAGTAGGTTTTTCTAGTTTCTGAGTACTATTTCTAAAACCTATTTCATATTGCGTTTCAATAGTTTTGTTTATTTTTACTATGAACAGAATAATAATTATTATGTTGATGAGGTAAGGTAGGTAAGGTAAGTGTTTCTAGATAAGTAACCGTTATTATTTCCGATATTAGTTTTTTTGACATAATATATTCTAAAAATGATGGAATATTATACATTAGTGTACGCGAATTAATAACGAGGGGAAAGATGTCATTTCGAGTTGTTTTCAAAACTCCATAGAAGCCGCTATTAAAGTCTTCACCACTTTACTAGGGCATGGCCATGGCTTGGACATGACCGTGACTTACTTTGCTTGACTGTGGCTTGTTTGATATTAAATAAAACTTGAATATATTAGGGGAAAGGTGTATATAATGATTGCTCGAGGTCAAATGATCCCCCGTTATTCCCAGTAAACTATTAATGCCATCTATCAGTATTCATTAGCAATCGTTCCCGCAGTCGTTTTAGTCGTCTTGATGAAGTATCATGGCGATGCTAGTGTCGTGGGTCGTCGCAGAACAAATAAACTAAAAGGGGTGCCTGTCTTCTAAAGTAAGTCAAAAAACAATTTATGGTTACTACCTTGGTGGTGATTTTTGCTACATGGCGGTTTCAAAACTGGTTAATATTGACATTTAATATGAGTTTGGGTATGTTTTTTCGTTCACGTGGTGAATTTAAAGGTTTTTTTTTAACCGATGTATGCAGACATTGCACTTGGGGTCAATTAATGATCCCTTCCAGTCAGTATCAAGTAGCGCCACCTATGATGAATCTACTGAATTAAAAACAATGATAAAGATTCTACGGGCCACTGCTGCCACTATGTTACAAGGTGATGTAAAGCATGGTGTAATAATCCATGTAAAGTAAACCCAACCCACAGATGCGTTTACAGAGGCGCGGCGCTGTAGTCGCATTTTTACCTAAGTACCAACGTGCCCCGGGTGGCAGCATAAGAGAGGGCGAAGAGGGCGCCAAATTCATGTGTTTGAAAAAAACTTGTTTCACTGAAGCCACTAATACACAGCATAATACATACATTAATTAGCCTTTTTAACATTAAAACGCTTAGCAGTCGTGTTTTGTCTTTTCGCTTTTTAAGCTTTTGGACTCGATCAAAGTAGGTAATTATGACATGACTGTCTCGAGGTTTTATAGCTTAGTTTTATAGGTATAAAAGAGGTTTTCTAGTCTAAAATTGCGCGTCCCGCACTATAGATAAAACACAATACGGCTAAGTGCGGAATTGCCTTAGGTGTATGCAGTTTTAGTTTAGACAAACTCTTAGTTTGTCGATCTGTACCTATTATATTGTGTGCCTTGTACATATAGGTATTAATTATGTTATTTACCTGCTGTCCGACGTGTTGTCTGGCACATGTGGCAGTGAGTATGTACCTAGTCGAGTTTTGTGTATGATATTCAACTGCTATTCTTAGGCACCGTCCTGCAGTATTTAGGTCCTACCTATTGTTCTATACTAAATTATGTGTTGTGTACGATATTCACCTACTGTTCTTAGGCCCCATTCTGCAGTTCCAAGATCCTATTGTTCTATGCTTAGTTATGTGTTCTGTATGATATTCACCTGATGTTCTTAGGCCCCATTCTGCAGTCCTTAGATCCTCTTGTTTTATGCTTAGTTATTTGTGTGTTGTTTAAGATATTCACTTGCTGTCCTTAGGTCCTATTGTTCTATACTTAGTTATGTGTTATGCATGATATTCACCTGCTGTCCTTAGGTTTGTCGTGTGGCGCGTGTGGCGGCGGCATGTAGCAGGGCGGGCTGTAGGGCGGCGCGTGCGGCGGGTACGCGGCCGGCGGGTAGGCCCCGCACTGGTACTGGTAGCCGCCGTACCCGGCCGCCGCCGCCGCCGCCGCGTAGTCCGGCTGAGCCAGCCCGTACCCGGCTACAGGGTGTGGACTGACGCCGCCGTAACCTGCACGATCACATCACACTTAAGGATGATTTATGAATTTTGATATGACACCGTTTTTATAATTTTAAGCTAACCATGGAAGTAGGCACACTTAAACTAGAATGATCAAAATTGCTAAAAGTCGGAAAAGAGGTAAAACTTTATAATGGAGGCGTATTTGCCTGGGTAAGGACGAGCCTCGTTCGAGACGCGGAACGAGATCATAAATCATCCTTTACCAAGAAAGTTCAATTTTGTAAAAGTCTACATACCTAATTATACAGAGTGATCTTTAGAATCCATAAATATTTTCCCGAAATTGATGTTGCATAAGCGTAAAAACACCCTGAATCAGATGTTTTGATGTGCTTTTTTAGAAAAAAAAATACAGTCACCTTTTCGAGGTAACGGTACTTTTTTGCAGGATCCGCAAATTGAAGAATATTTTTTTTGTATATTTTGGTAGTACTAAAAAATCTCATTAATCAGGAGGGCTTGTCAGGACTTAATATTTACTAGACTCGCACATAATTATGTGCTAATCTTGTAGAGAGTACTAATAAGAGTAAAAAGTCGTATGTTTGTGTTTAATCATGCGTTGTTTAAACCCTAGATTTGGGTCAAAAGGCGAGTTTCATAACCTGAGAGAAACGTTCTTATATGAATAAACCGACTACGCCATCATCCTGTAATGGTACCTAGCCAGAGTTGTTATTTGGATACAGGAACGAATACCATCGACTTGACTTAAGGATCGTAGTAATTTTGTGAAAAAATATGGAAAGCATTTTCCCATGAGTAGTGTGATGCCATGTATGATTTTAAACTGCATTTGTTACTGTTAAGCCGCCCTTACCATGTAAACGACTCGCACATCTTATTAAAATTCATAACGCAAAACTTAACACATATATCTACGTGATTTAATCAGAACGAATGTGGCTGTACAGTACATCGAATGAGTACAGAAAATCCGCTAAAACAAATATGCTTTGCTGGTATCGTAACCGCAACGCCTAGCAACGTATGGCTGTGTACACTGTACAACCATAGTTACCGCTGCGGTTGGCAACCATAGCAACGTCTCGCAACCGCAGCGTAGTGAGAGATTGTGTGGATTAGCAGAAGCATCGTTCGTTCGGAACATGTTGCGGCGTTCGAGCCCGGCCGGAGTCATTATCGCGGTCGCGTTTTAATTTGTACGTCGTGTTACATCGTGTACAAGGGCCTTAATCCCTCGCCTCCTCGCAGAGTGTGGCACATTACTAGATTACAATTTTAAGCAGAACGACCAACCAATTTGGAGCGTGTGCGTCTGCTCTAAACATTTTGATATCTACCTACCTATGTTTGTTCTTAAGTTTCCTCCATTACAAGCAAACAATTAGCTAGATGGATCTTCACCCACACATCTGTGAAGGCTTAAAATGTGAGTAATCAGTAAAAAAGACTTACCGGCAGTATCTCGATGGTATGCTTCTAAGTATGGATGGCTCCCTCCACTGTCTGGCGTCGATTCTCGACTGTATGATACACCCCCGGGGAATCCTCGACTGTCAAAAAACGAGCACATTATTAGAACAACTTTGCACACAGTTATATGGCCGTTTTCTCATTGGTCGGTACGACAGCGAGGCAACGTACGTTCGATATATATACATATAAAGTCAATATCAAGCGCAAATTAAAAAAGCGTGTTAAATAAGTTACTCGACAGCGCTACGACGACAACGGCTGAGTTTGTCGATCGTATGTTGCATCTCTGTCCTACTGACCAATGAAGAAACAGGCTTAGATTAGACATACAAAGACAGTGCTGTTACACAAAAAGACAAGTCTATGTTACAAGCAATGCCTCACCTATGTGGTAAACGGGACACGCTAAGGTCGAGGGTTTGGCCCTGCGGGCTGGGCACCTGCGGGCTGGCGGTGAGCTGGGGCGAAGCGCCCGGCGGCGGGCTGCCCCGCGAGCCCCCGCTGCCGCCGCCTACGCCAGCGCCGGCGCTCGTGTAGACCGGCGATGCGTATGGACCCTGCTTTGAAAAGTCACTTTAAAAACCTCGTAAGGAGAGTGTCACCGTCACATCGCTATGTTAGCACGTTTGCTCAACAGCTAACGAGGCCGGTTACGTTGTAGGCACAGTTGTCCAAGATTGTACTAATTCATGCTCTTCAAAACTATGTATACCCATTTTAAAAGAGTTTAGCGTTAGATGGGTATTCACGAAATAGAATTGACAAGTTTTCGGCAGGGTCTGTTCTCACCTGTGGACTCCCATTAGAAGTGGAGAGATCTATGGCGGGTCGAGGGTCGCGGGGGTCCCTGGGCTGGGGGCTCCGTGGCCGCTGCGCCTGCGCCGCCGCGATCTTCACCGACAGGTTGATGGCCGAGAAGCCGGGGGGCACGCCGGGGCCCATCGCGCCCACACTCGTCACGGCGCTCACGGCGGTACTCGCTTCGTAGTGATACATTGGTCTGGACGGACAACGGTCACCCGTGAGATCCTCCATTTTATTCCTACCTACTATTTTTGTACTATTTATTTTATTTTCTTACGAAATTAATGCGCAACTTAGATATAAACAATAAATCCTATCCAACACAAGGACATGTCAGAGTCTCGTTTACCACATAAAGGTTAGGCATTCAAACAGGCAGTGCTACAAGTCCACTTACCTAGGGTAGATGGGTCCGGTGCTGGTCTCCTCTGATTGGTCGGTCTTCATGGGTGTGGGGAGGTGAGGGTCCTGATACCTCTCGTCGTCCCAGCCGTACGGCCGCTGCGGACATTGTGCAGGGTCGTACCGCTCGAACGCCGGCGCGCCTTCGTAGCACCGCGACTCGTAGCCATACCGGGTGTCGTTCATTTGGCTGCAAAATATTTACCTAATTAAAATGATACTCGAGTCTATACTTTTACTAGCTTACACGACAGACGTTGTCCTGTCTTAGAACTGTCAAACGCACGAAATTAAGTTTTCTGAATTATTTTACAATTTTCGCAAATTTTCTTTGCGCAATTTTCTTAATTTTTCTTTCCATGTAAGAACCTTCTACAAATTAATAGAAAACTTTAAAAAAAGATGAATGCAATTGGTCAAGTCGTTCTCAAGTTATGGCATGACCAAGGTAAATAGGGTTAAATTTTTATATAATTATATTGATTAAAGCTTTTTTTGTTAGACTCATTTCTGACTTTTGCTTTGTTAACAAGAAAAATATCAAATAGAATTTTCAAACAGGACATGAAATATCAATAGGACATCTTGCAATAAAATATTTCATTCTCGATATCACGGTATTTAACAGGAAAAACTTTGAATATAGCGGAAAGCTAGCTTCAACAGTATTTGACAATAAGACCAAAATGATGAGGCTTTTGGGGTTCTTCAAAAGGGGTGTCAATAGAGTCTTTAAAGGTCGGCAACGTATCTGTGATGTCCCTAGTGTTGCAGGATAGGTATCTATAGACGACGGTGATCGCTTACCAACAGGCGGCCCGTAAGCTTGTTTGCCACCTATCGTTTGCCTTTCGTTGGTCCAGTTGGTAGTGAACCTATCTTCTGAGCTTGGGGGCGTGGGTTCGATTCCCACCTAGGACAAACATTCATGTGATGAACATTTGTGTTTGTTCTATATCTGGTTGTTATTATCTATTTAAGTATGTATATAAAACTATATTATGTATGTATATCAGTATCTGGCAGCCATATCATAAGCTTTGCTTAGTTTGGGGTCAGATGACCATGTGTGAAAAATGTCACGAAATATTTATTATTTTATTTATTTATTACCTATGGCATAAAAAAAATCTGTAATGAACTACTATTGTGTCTGATCTGTGGACTTTCATACCACAAGCATGGCTTTTCAGTCAAGGAAAACATCGAGAGGAAACCTGCATACGTACGGAGAAGGAATTCAATGGCGTATGTGAATCCACCAACCCGCACTGGAATGATAGATAGATATGGCCCTATCACCCTTTCGGGGGTAGACTAAAAGTCCAGCAGTGGACTGTTAAAAGGCTGATTATGATGATGATTGTGTCTGACCTATAAGAGCGCACGTGGTCATCCGGCGGGCGCTCGTAGGGCGACCTCTGGTCGGGCGGCGCTCCGTACCCGGCGTGGCGCGTCTCCATGCCGGGCGAGTCGCGCTCCACCTCGGCCGCTTCGCGCTTCGGCACGAGCAGCTCGGGCGCCTCGCACTTCACGGCGGGGCTGCGCGGCGACGCCGCCCCCTCGCGCTCGCGCGTCACGCTACACACTGAGTTCTCCGACGACACTGCGATCGGCACTGTGTGCGGCACTGTTCACCACAGACGTTCATTGTTACTTTTAAAATTATATTATGCACTATGCAGTCACAGATTGTACATCTGGAAAGAATTCTCAAGACATCTTGATAGGTACCTCCATAATTATCGATCAGAAAATACTTTTTTCGAATATGTCAGTAGATATCTTAGTACCTATAATGTAGGTAGGTATATTGGAATGCAAATGGGACTGTTTGCTCAGAGTTGATTGAAATTTCTTCTAGATCAACGTGTTCCATCCTCGGTCATACCCTCGCTTAGCATCAGGCAAGTTGGTGGCCAAAAAAAGATCTAATATATATTATTAAAATAAATATAGTTGAAGCCAGGTCGAAACTGCTGAGAGCGTGGTTTAGCGCTCTACCATGAGCTATCCGATTATGCTGCGTATATATGGGAATTTTAAAACAGTGATTATGTTTTTATGTCAAATAGTTATAGAATGCCTGTAATCATGTTCGATAAAAAATCTTCAATGATTTAGTAGGAGGCAAGCGTGCTCCATCGTAGACCGCATCGTCGCTTAACATCAGGCGAGATGGCGGCCAAGCGCAAGCCTATCTACTATAAAAAAAATGTAAGAAATAAAAAGCATACGCGTCTGTCACTCCTGGGGCCACAAAAAATAATATTTTTTTGTTTACTTCTCTTGTCTGTGCCTGGGGCCTTACGACTTCGAGTACATGTTTTAAGCGATTCTGTGATGCGAAAAGTTGCGCGACCGCAAACCGTATCTTAGCGCGTTAAGGTTCATGTTTGTATGATTTTCTGTACTTCACTGTTACAGCGCTGTTTCGAGCCCGCGTTAGCAGCTGGCCGTAAGGCCCCTGGACTGCAACTGTGACAGTGCGAAATGTGGTAACGATAGTGCCATGTAGGTTTCTTACCTATAGGTCTGATGCGTTGCGTTCTAGCAGCTGCTTTCCGAGCAGCAGCAGTGGGACACCCGGAGAGGGACCGGTGAGTGCTTCGGTTGGAGCTCACGTGGCCTCGGCCGTTGCATCCAGGCGTCGGGCACTTTAAGATTGTTTCGTGCAGCGCCAAAACTGTCACAAATTAAAGAAAAAAAAATTACTCCAATGTTATGTTTTTTTCTCTGCGTACTAAAACCACAACTGGATAAACAGTGGCGTCGATTCTGTCATACCACTTACTAAACTAAAACAATATGATAGGACTAAAATTATCTGCCTCTCTTTTCCTTTTAATATGTGAGAGAATGATGGAAACAATTTTAGAGATTTTGAAAGCTCTAAAATAAATTTGAATTTAGTTTAGTTTAATCTGTAATTCAGAATCGATGCCAGTGAGCAACAGAATTAGACAAAATAACCAAACGAAATATGTATTAACTAAAATGTTTAAAAAAACGCCCGAAGAAAACGATCTGACGCCAAAATAGTAATTATTTATTTAGAAATAATATTACTATGAAAATATTCATCCATTTCATCACTAGTTCATATTCAGTAGTTTTATTGCCTGTCTGTTTGTCTGTGTTGTAAAAAAGTACAAGTTGATATTTGAATAGCTTCTCAAAAATCTAAAGAAAAAAAGGACTTTAAATACATAGGTATAAGTAGGTCAAAACTGGATGACTGCAATACTTACATTCTATTCATTCTATAATTGTATAGTAACTTTTTTTTTTTTTTTTTTTTTTTTTTTTTTATTATTTATTTGTAACTTAGCTATGGTAAGCAAGACATGACTCAACAACTTAGGCAACTTAGTGGGTGACATCTAAATACATCTTTCTAGAGAATAAAAAACAACGAAGAGAAACTAAATTAGATGAATAGCGGGACCAAAATAAAATGAAGATAACTGGAAACTGAACCAACGCAACGTAGGTAAGTAACTAAGATCAAGCTGCAACATCTATTGACTTAACAGTACTCACTTTCCGGTGTGACTTTATCCTTTCTTGGACATCCTGACAGACTGAGAAAATAAATTGGAATCAATAATAAATTCAAAATCCCGGACATTATTACATAGAGAAGTAAAGATGCAAGAAGAAAAGTAGGTACCCACTTAGTTCTTTTCTTTACGTTTCAGTTTCTTTTTACATACGTATTTGGTTAGCTGATTAAGCTGCTATGCCGCTATACCAAACGCGTCCCACGATTTAAAAGATGTAACCAATCGGGCGCTACATAAAGATCTACCATTCCACCAAGGGTATGGCTATGGGATCCACCTTACCACCAGGTGTATGGCTATGGGAACCACCACAGCACTAGTGTTATGACTATGAGATCCACCTTACCACCAGTGGTATGGCTATGGGATCCACCTTACCACCAGTGGCCAGTGGTATGATGGGTCCGCAGCGAAATCATCATAATATGTAGATAACTAGACAACGATGATAAAGATACCTGACTCACATCTCAAGTTAAGATTGAGGTAAAAAAAAAACTATTTTCCACAACCTTTTCAATAACTGAAAACCCAAGAAGCTTTCAAAGGTGTCGGACGCCATTAAAGAGCATTTTCAAGTAAAAGCTTTAAGAAGAGGTAGCAAACTGTTTCTTCGAGCCGTAAATACTGTATTACTTATTATGAAACTTTACTAAGTACCGCAAAGGGGTCAAGTTAATTTCGAAACTTCCGAGGCGTTTCCGGGTGGTAGGTACATCTATATAGGTACACAACGCCTTTTGTGGCAAGCTAACAAGGTACCCAAAGCTAGATGTATTTTGGATACAAACTTAGATTACCGTGTACCTCAGAAATAGTTTGCTTGTATTCAATAGTTTCAGTCTAATCCTTAATGGGAGACTGGTTATCATGTGCGATACCTACCATAGTTTGTGAATGATCATCGCAATGACGGTGCTTACCTCCTGTGGTGCGTGTAAAGGCCGGTGACGTGGCCCTGCCCATTGCAGCCGGGCGTCGGACACTTGTTGCCTTCTGCGAACAAATCGACCGGTGCACAAATTAGTGTTTTCCTAATCATCGGGCGGGGGCGTGCGCGATCGATAGCCCGGGCGTGCCGCGGGGCGTACCTGCGCGGTCCCGCCCCTCCTAGCGCTACGCCACCCACACAACTTCAAAGAAAAAATAAAGAACTCCGAGCGGCTGCGCGCGGACTACCAATTTTTCTTTCAGGAAAAGCGGGGCGGCGCGCCATTGCTCCGCCCACCGCCCGTCCTGACCTGTTTTTATTGCCGACGTAAACCCGGCTATCACCCAGCAATACGAGGAAAATGCTTAAGTGCTTAGTATGCCGCGACTACGTAGGTGGAGTCTAACCTTATTTTGACCGTCGTCGCCAACTAAATTACGAAAGACGTCTTACAAATGAGGTTTGATATGTTTTCGGCTTCAATACGACAGCGGAGCCAGATTGAATAAGCGAGGACCGCTTTATAATATTCCCGGAGCAAGTCTAGAAGTATGAATACCGCCTATCCGCTCGTATTGTTTTATTCATTCTCATTAACATAAATGAACGAACAGAAAGCTGTAGCACGTCAGCCATCCAGTTCAGAAGCGTAGCGACGGGTATGCTATGAGATATAGCAGGACGACCTTGAAACAAACTTTGACTTAGTTCGTAGCTCGGAGTTGTACGTTATGGCCAGGTCGTTAAGAAAGTTTGAGTATCGTCGTCGAAGGGTAGTCGGCTGGTACCTCGTGCGGCCGGCGGGGAGAGCGCGGCGAGCGGGCGGGAGTCTCGCGCGGGCTGCGCTGTGGGCACGGCGCGCGCCTCCTGCAGCGCAGTGGCGGCACGTGACCCCGCACCTGCCGGCTGCAGCACTGTGTACTGCTTCGAAGCCTTCTGCAGGCTCTTCTCGTGGTCATTCGAGTACCCGCCGAACGGTTCGCTCGGCAGAGATGGGTTGTGCATCCTGTGCTTCACTTCCGCTGGCGGTTTGAAGGCAGACTGCGTCGAGTACGGAAGTGAGGCAGTCGCTGCTTTGTAAGCGTTGTATAGAGACTGCTTATTCACGGACACCATTTCAGACTTTCGTTTAAATTTAGATGACATTTCGTCGTCATCGCAGCGGTCCGACATGTCTATTTCTAGTTCGTTGGAAGACGAATCGCCCAGGTCGTCAAAGTTAGCGCCATCGTAGTTGGAATATTTGGCGTGCTCTTCGTATTCTTCGCTCTTCGCTCTGTCAGATTCGTTTTGGTTTTCGTTATCGATTTCAACATCGTGAATGCCATTGGTGATCGTTTCTGCGGGCTGATGGCTACGATACGAGTAACTTCTCTGGGAAGCGTCGGCGCTTTCCGAAGACTGTGACGGGGAAGACGGTAACATTTTGTCGGAACGTTTGTCGTTGAACAAATTTTCGAATCCATTCGTGTCGTCATTTTCGTCGGCACTGTGAAGCGGAGAGGGATTACGAGTCCAGTTTCCCGATAGCGTTTTTAGAGCTGCTTGCGTTTCTCGTATTAGAGTCTCGTCGTCTTTGTCCGATTGCCGTATGATTTGTGGTCTGTGGATGGGATGCGGCCGGCGGCGGTGCTCTTCATGCCTCTCATCGTCGAGCAGCCTCCTCCGTCGCTTGGTGATCAGGTCATCCTCGTCCATGGAGCCGTCGGTGCTGGTGTGTTCAAAACGTCGGTCGCTCACTCGAAAAGTCTCCACATCCACACCGAATTCCAACCTCCGCTTCGCGATCTGCGTTAGGGACGACTGTGCGTTTAACGGCGCCGTCCTGCAACAAACGGATAAATAAGACGCGCATACTTCCACTGTCGGAGCTAATAAATTCACAAAAACAACAAGTAAAATAAGGAAAATATTGTACTTGCGATTCGATTTTCCATCCACAATCAGAATATTTTTACGCGGAAATGATTCTCGGCGTTTTCTTTCGACGTTGACACATTAATAGCACTTGTTTACATAAGTTTGGTTGCACAAAAATCGTTCCCACGTAAAAACCATTTCACTCAAGAGCTTTCAAACCAAATAATATTTTGTACGATTATTGATAAAAATGAAAGCATACAATCAGTTACGGCAAAATGTTCTAAGTAATTTAGATCAGATAAAATAAAAAGGTAAAACATAAGTAGCGAATTAGAGGCAAATGAATGATCAAAACTGTTTGTATTATATTGCTATAATAATATTAACTAAGTCGAGATGATCGAAGTATTTGTTTTAAAAAATACCACGCACTGCAATATTCCCGAAAAAGTCGACTTTGTTTTAGTCCATTTAGTGAACTTGGCCAAGAAAATTTTACTTTACGAACTTTGGGCAAAACTTTTCTGGAAAACTTTTGAAGTAAGAAAGTAACTGTGTCAAAGTTTTTATGTTTTTTCAAACTTTTTTATTTTTAACTCGAATTTCCGCGTTTACAAAAAGTTTATGCTTAAAGAGGTTTATAAACACGGTTTATTTTATACAAAAAAGAGTTTATTTGAAAACGCGGGTTAGGTCATAGTTTAGACTCATTATCAAACTTGGGCTTGTGACATGGCTTAGAAAACAAACCTAGTGTATATGACATGTATTTATATTATATATTTAGGTACTCAATAATGTAGTTGTCATATTTTATTCCTTCCCTAAAATCTGTTATTTTCATACAAGCGTACTTTTTTGTTTTAATTTTTCGGACACCATTCGTCCGTTTTTTATGATAATGTATAATTATGTAAATTTACAATATGATTAGATGGAGCGAGTTACTTTATGTCGAAGAATGCAAAAAATATTTGAAGTCACTTTTCATTGGGTTTCATCAAATCTAGTTTACAAAAAATACAACTACATATAGGATGTTTTTAGGTAGATAACCGATAACCGGGGCCTTCATAAGGTGGTACGATTTACCTATGGCGGGAAATTCAAATATCAAACAGTTTTTTTGTCTTTGTCGCTAGGCCGAGTAATTATTTTAAAATGACACAATGTTTGCGCAAATTGTTGGTTGTCTTATATATTATCATGTACAACTATTTATCAGTAACGCACCATATTACTTACATTCAATTTGTCAATAAACCGTTTGAAACAGTAAAAATTTGTTTATTGACAAATATAAGTAATAACGTGCATTATCGATAAATAGCTATACAGGATTTTGAAAACAATAATAATTAATTTGCGCAAACATCATGATCGTTTAGTTAGCTACAAGGACAAGAAAACTGTTTGAAATTTGAATTTTCTGCTATAGGTGAAACGTACCACCTTAATGTGAATTGTTGTTTTTTATAATATATTGTTCTAAAATCATCCGTGTAGATAAAAGCTTTTGGGAAAATTCACAGATCACGCTAAGCTATGGGAATATTACCTAGTAGGGTACTGATTGAACTGAGTATTTAACGCGCACACAAACAATAACACACTCTCAATTACTATGTGTATTTTCTATGTCCCGAATTACTATTTTCAAAGCTGCATATAAGTTTCATTACCCATGGATGAATCTCTAAAATCGAGAGAATGAAATAAATTATCTATCTATCAGTGCAAATAGAAAATATTTCAATGAATAGGTTACTTTTCTAAGTATTGTACATCTCTACATAGTATTAATTAAAGTCGCTTTCCGCGTCTGTATGTCTGTATGGCCGCTAACTCCTCTTAAACAACGCAACGGATTTTGATGCAATTTTCACCATCAGTTAGATACATTTTCACGGAAGGTTTATATATATAACTAGTGACCCGCCCTGTCTTCGCACATAAATTACACCCGTGCGAAGCCGGGCGGGCGGGTCGCTAGTAGTACATATTTTTTTGCGGCCCTGATGAGACAACAATCGCGAGGAGCCCCCGTGGACCATAAATGTAAGTAAGAGTCAAAGTTTTAAGTAGTATATATGAAATATTTGGTACGAGTATTCAATGCGTAAATAACGCATTGCATTGAATTCCATAGAAATTTAATTTCGTAATTCTAAATTTGTATGAAATTCGATACGTGTTTTACGTAGCGAATACTCGTACTTCGCCCACTGGTGTACTATTACTACTATTTAAGGCGAGGTTGTAATAGGGTGCAAGCAGGTTTATGCATGATTATCAGGTGTATACTGTATTTAATAAGGTTGCATATTCATTCTCATATAAAAATCACCTCTCGTAATTGATGAAATAAGGTGATTTGATTTTTATTTTGCGGAGCAAAAGTAGGGCGGTTATACGCAAGGCCGCGTGTGTCATAGGTACTTCAATTTTGAGGTTTTTTCATATTTCTCCAAAAGTAAGAGAGATAAGCCTTATTATTTTAAACAAGTAAAAAAAAGTCTTGTGTAACTTTGTCTGTGGTATAAATTTCACATGATTTCATATTGGAATCTCTTAGCAGTACAATTTTAGCTGTTCTATACAGCACACGCTAAGAATGTTTTTTAGTGTCATCTTTGATAAAAACTTCTATCAACTCTAAATCACGTTTTTGCTACAGCGAAATTTGCTATATTAATTTCTCATTAAAAAAAAATCTCCATGTTTAGTAAGCGCTCGAATAAAATTATTGATTGCCAAATCAACAGCACCGCTTGAACATAATTTTTCGTATTATTAGAGCTGGCTTAAAAATTATTGAGCCAAAGTAAAGAAAATGTTTGTGGAACAACTTCGCACAAAAAAATTCTGCAGAAGAGTTTCCTCTACATAATAAAAAAAAAACCCCGTAAATTGGTATACAAAATGTCACGGTGTACATACATTAAAAAAACCATAAAAACAGACCAAATTGAGATCCACCCCTCCCTCCCTCTCTCCTGAAGTCGGTCAAAAATGATTTTTATTTAACATTTTATATTTAATTAGATTTTTATATTTTCAACAAGCTTTATAACCTCTGCCAGAGAGCCTTAAATTGTATGCGATCCACGATTTTTTTTTATTGCGAATATGTTCTTGTTTGACCTTTAACTCGCCTGATGGTAAGCGACGATGTCGTCGAAGATGAAGCATACAGACTTAGAAGATACCTAACACTGTTTTAAACTATCACGGTTGTTGTCTAAAGTTCATCCACATATCGGGAGCTCATTCCACAACCTTGCCACTTTAGAAGATACCTACCCCCATTCATGCTTATTATTTTTTATTTATGCTTTTTGGACTGTTTTATGCCTTAGGACTTAGGACCATGTTTCCTCAATATGTTATAGTTACCGTGGGGCCAATTTAGGTTAAATTAAACCATCATAAGTTTATTAAATTGTTAAAAACTTCATAGCAAAATAATATTACAAATTTTTTCGTAAACTTTCTGTTTGTTTTTTACAAAGGAATTTAGAACACATACCTAAATGAATTTAGATCTAAAAAAATTTAGTTCTAAATGCCTATTGGTTATAGATCAAAACTAGTTGCTATTGATAATTTGAGTTGAACAGCAGCGAACATTAATTTTTTTTAATAATAGGCTTGCGTTGGCCGTCAATTCGTCTGATATTAGGCGATAATGCGGTCTACGATGGAGCACCCTTGTCTAGAAAAAACCGATTTGAAAACACCCAGATTGTAACTATCGAGGAACGCCCATTCAGGCAGCGCATTCCACAGACTAGCAGTTCGCACAATAAAAATGGAATCAAAGCGCTTCGTACGAGTTTTCGGAATATCAACCATAAAGCGGTGTCGATTTTTCGTGCCAGCTCTGGCAGTCTGATAGAAAATGGGCAAGATAATAAGATCATGCAGCCTAGTGCAGGAATCGCAGTATCAAAATTAAGTATTCAAATATCATAGATATAAGCCAGTTTGCGTTACTAGTTGACAAATAACCTACGTAAGTCTATGTTTATGCTAATAAAAATTTATTTAATGTTTTCATTTTATTGTATTTTCCTTGTGCCTAATGCTTTCCAAAAAGATGGTACCCAAAAACACTAACTAAATTGTTTGATACGAAACCATCATTATCAATTAGCTGGGCTGAAGAAAGTGTATTCAGTCTATTTTCAAAACAAAATATAAGTGAAAGACCAACAATTTTAAACGACAAAATTATTCAATTGTTTGTTGGAAGGTACATCAATGCTATTCGACGTATTTGTGGACGTGAGTATTCCTACAAATCACAGCTATCCCACGATATTATCTACCCGTGCTATACCAAGCCCTATTAACAAAGTTACAGCCTCAGCTCCATAAAGCGTTCCGGGTCTGATTTATCGATTTTGTTCAACTTGTGCAATATGCGCCGACGGAGTCGAGATAGAAATCGATGGTCCTTGAAGGTAACTTTACCGGAATTGGAAAGACCGAACGTCGATAGTACGAAACGCAAAATGCTTGTGTCGACTACAAGTTCTAAAAGATGACATAATGGCTGTTGTTGTTTTTTTTCTTCATAATTATGGATACAAAGTCCTTCAGTCATAATGTTAAACAAGTTTACAAACTAGTAGTTCACCTCGTACTGAGACCTCACGATTATTTAAGCTTTTACTTTACCTACACAAGGTACATCAACTCCATAGTTTTCCTACCTGCCTTGATCTTGAATGAAAAATATGACAGTTAATGTGACAGTTAACTTAGTCTTCCATAAGCTCTTTGCAGTTAACGCTTTGAGAAAATTAGTCTTCCGTAAGCTCTTTGAGTTAACGTTACGATAATCAACTGAAAATCTTCAGTTCAGTCATACTGACATTATTTGTTAAAATAAGTTCTTTTCGGATTCATTAGGAACTCCTTCATTAAACCAACGGTAAAATACCGTTGGTTTAATGAAGGAGTTGTTATTTTAATATCTTTACAACTCATATACGAATTTAAAATTTTTTTTTTTTTACATGCCTACAAAATTTAGTGAAGATAGAATGAGCGGTACTCAAGTAATCATCGAACAAACATACAAACATAAATTTGTTTAAATGCCGATTTGTCCCACTGTAAACTCTTATGATAGACCTTGCTTCATTCGGAAAATTATTAAATAAAGACAAACAAGTGATAGTCACAAAAAAAATACAGTCGAATTGATAACCTCCACTGTTCGTCGGTTAAAAATACATATTGCAGTCTCAACCATATTTG
This sequence comes from Agriopis marginaria, assembly GCA_932305915.1. NCBI lineage: Eukaryota > Metazoa > Arthropoda > Insecta > Lepidoptera > Geometridae > Agriopis > Agriopis marginaria. The sequence goes on from OW029919.1 coordinate 5,506,923, forward strand.
AAATACATGTTGAAACCGCTTCAAGCGTGAAGTCTTTTTCAGTCTTTGAAGTCACAGTCAGAGTCAAGCAAAGTAAGTCGCGGTCAACTCAAACTCATGCCCCTGTAAAGTGGTGGAGGCTTTACAAGAGTGGCTTCTATGGAGTTTTGGAAACAACACGAAAAGACATGTTTCATCTCGTTATATTACTGTTCCACACTCGAGCACGTTCACGAGCACTTAATAAATAACAGCCCACCATTATTTATTGCTAACAGTATAAAAAACACAACGAGCCAAAATTTATTTTTTCACTTTGGCGCCATAACCTCTGACAGAATTGCTATAGTTGGTATTTTTTTTTGTTTTTTTACCTTTGACGATATATAAACAACAACAAAAAAAAACTTTTCTGCGGTTGGTATAGGAATTACGATCAAAAAATGTTGCTTAGTAATAAATTATATGATAGTGCGCTGCGGTATAAGGGTACATATTTCGGGTTTTTAATTAACATAGAAATGCTGAAATTTGGGCATTCAGCCTAAAGCAAGCAATTTAAGCATTAACAATTTGTGTTTGGTAAGTATACGATATCCTTGTTTTTTTACTATCATGATACGAACCGCAAACTTTACAGTGTGTTTATTTGTCTGTCTTGTAGACAACGGATGCCTGTATAGGTAACTGTTTTTGTCAAAAAGTTAAATCCAGAAAAAATACTTCTTTTAACTTAGAATGTATTAATTTATACATTATTTACTTTAAAAAACAGAACAACCCTACAAAAAAAAACTTACAAAAAAAAAAAAAAAAAAAATTAGGACGGCTAAGAACCTTATTTTTACATGGTTCGGCATATAAAAATAGATTGATATTATCTATACTTCTATACTAATATTATAAAGAGGAAAGATTTGATTTTTTGTTTGATTGCATTGAATAAGCTTCGAAACTACTGAACCGATTTGAAAAATTATTTCACTGTTGAGAAGCTACACTATCCCCGGGTGACATAGACCCGTTGATTGTAATTAAAGAACTGAATTTCAATACCTAAAAAACGAGTACCCTAGAAGTACCCTACCCCCTTATTAATAAACGTGGAATAGTCTTGGATTAGTTACGCCGTGTTTTGTCTTTTTCTCTCTTTCAAATTTTGAACTCGATTGAAAAAGACAAAAGGTGGTGTAACTATTCCGAGGCTACTCTACGTTTATTAATAGGGGGGTTAGAGTTTATGTCTCAAATCTATTAGGGATGATAATATTATTACTAAGAGTAAATAATACTATGTTCTTGGTTCAATAGCAAAGTATATCTCTGTTTATCTTAAGCAATATGCGCGCTCCTTAAACTCAAGATACGTATCGATGGTGCTCAGGTCCCCATCGACCGACGACGGGGCGGCCGGAAGACCGACCGATCGTACGACAGCGGGCAAACATTTATGAACGTGACGGTACCCTTAAGTAGGAAACTCATAGAGCTGTAACCAGATAGAACTCCATAGAGTCATAGGTAAAAAAATCCCTACGAAAGTGACAGAAGTTTGTACGTGCTTTATATTGAGTTCACCTAAATGTGTGTGAGAAAATCTATGAACCCTTTCATTTGTAATATAGTATATGCAGTGTAAACTCTATATAGCAAAACTTGGTTTAACGACAAACTCTCTCGAAATTTCTTGACTTTGGTTGGTTTACCTTGTTGTCCATTCAATTATACACTGTATGTAACATCACACCTACTCTAAATAACGACAACAATACGTCATTATTAAGGTGGAACGTTTTACCTATGGCGGGAAATTCAAATTTCAAACAGTTTTTTTGTCCTTGTAACTAGGCCGGGTAATTATTTTGAAATAACACAGCGTTTGCGACAATAGTTAGTTGTTTTTTACATTATCGTGTACAGTTATTTATTAGTAACGCATCATATTACTTAAATTTGTCAATAAACCGTTTGAAACAGCAAAATTAGTTTATTGACAAATGTAAGTAATAATGTCCATTAGAGATAAATAACTTTACATGATTTTGTAAAGAATAATAATCAATTGTCGCAAACATCAGTTCGTCGTTTACAATAATTACCCGGCTTAGCTACTATGACAAGAAAACTGTTTGAAATTTGAATTTCCCGCCATTTGTGAAACGTTGCACCTTAAGCAATAAACAGTACTTACTAACACCACGTATCTCTACATAGTATAAATTAAAGTCCCTTTCCGCGTCTGTCTGTCTGTATGGCCACTAACTCCTCCTAAACCACGCAACGGATTTTGATGCGGTTTTCACCATCAGTTAGATACATTTTCACAAAAGGTTTATATATAGATATAACTAGCGACACACCCCAGCTTCGCATGTAAATTGCACCCGTGCGAATCCGGGCGGGCGGGTCGCTAGTTTAAAATAAAATAAAATACTGGAGCAGCAAAAAACGACTGACTATACGCAATAAGCGTGGTCATTTGTAACAAAATTAATGTTTGTTGTTTGTATAATTAATAATTTACTAGTAAATATACATTATAATAGTAAAATAACATTATAATAGTAAAGTATTTTTCTTCTCTCCAGATAACGCCATAAAATGCACAGTCCCTTAAGTGTCGCTAAATAGAGTGTACACTGTATTTAAAACTTTGCAAAAGTATGTAATTTCAATAGAAAGACAATAACATGGTATAATTAAGGTAATTTGACGATGAAGCTAGAAGGTGGGTAACGAAACTCTTGAATATAAGTAAACTAACAAAACTATTGAGTTCAGGCACATTCGATTCATGTAATATTTCTTCGTCAATTCGTTTTTTAAATATATTTTTTATATCAGAAGTTTTTTTTTTATAGTGGATAGGCTTGCGCTTGGCCGCCATCTCGCCTGATGTTAAGCGACGATGCGGTCTACGATGGAGCACGCTTGTCTAGAAGAAACCGATTTAGTCACACTCCTAAGCCAGACTAAGCAAACGTTGTAAGCTACTTTATAGTAAAAATATTATTCATAGACCTTTATCAAAATTATGCGACAGAAGGTTAAGGAGTTCTGAAATTATTTTGATTACGTTTTTACTTCCATGCACTCGTAACGTAGTAACGCTAATTAGGGATTATTACTTGTATGGTATTATAAGTTGGACAATCGAAGTAGTTATTTATATTAATACGCGGAAAAGATGTACTAAGTCCAAACTGGTCTATAGTACGCTGAAAAAGCGAAAAAATACCAGCTATTCCATACATTTTGTCGAGTGTAAAAGACCGTTTTCTTTGGAACAGCTGATATTTTTTTCGTGATTTCAGAGTTGTTCTCATAATAAAAGTTGTTCATAACGATGGGTACTATAAAACCCTTTCGGCTTTGTACACTCTTTCCGCATAACCCAGTATATCCTTTTGTCTTCATAATTAGGCCTACCTAGCAGTAGCACAAGTATGCTGATGATAATGAAGGTATCCTGCAACCGTGAAAAAGTTATTAGCTTTTTCATAAATTTTCCACATTCTATGTTGAATGCAAATAGCGCTTTTCTATGGACGGGCTGATAGTTTTTATAACGATTGAAATGTTGGCCCCTTAATAAATATTATTCATAATGATGAGTAAAAAATACCTCATTTCTGCTAAGCACCATTTTCGTGTATGTAACCTTGTATACTTACTAACGTATTTGAGGTTATAAATTCGACTGTATGTTTTTTTGTTGCATGTTTGTTACGCTATTACTCCGCCAATTATGCATTGATTTTGATGATTCTTTTTTGTTTATTAGGCCATATTTCAGTGGTGGCTTCTATATAACTTTTATAGAAATTGACTATGGTTTGTGGTTCCTTTCAGAAAATGTTTTGATGAGGTATTTCAGTCTTTGTTTTTAACTGTTATTTTGTACTGTTTTAGTTTGTACATGTCGGTATATTATAGTCTTGCAGTTTTTTTTTCAAATACATTTATTATAGCCATTTTTTTATTTTGTGGTATTGGAAGTATAACAGCTCTAGACTGGAATTAAATTTTAAAGTTCTGAATGTACCTCCAGCTTTCGATTCTACTTCTATGACCAAATTCCAAATTACACAAATTCTGCGTCCTGGCCACAACACACGCACGTCTGTGTGCGAGGTAATTAGATAGACCCTAAGGGCGGAGATGCTTAACCGGTTTAAACTGGTAGCGACCTCTGTCGGCAGTAGGGGTTATCTCGACCGCGTTAATTGTGATGCGGGAGATTACGACTAGAATATAAGACGTTCCGTTTATGTAGTAACTAGTATTAATCTGTGGTTTAGCGTAAATTCGAGGAGGCTACCCCTTCGGGTGGATACGTGACGTGTGTGAAATGGTCGAAAGCTATTATGAGTCTCGTGTACGTCTGACTAGGTAGGTATGTTGGCGTGACTAAGATTTATAATGGCTACGCCTTTGTCTAACTTCAGCCTTGAAGCGGTTTCAACATGTATTTCAAATATGGTTGAGACTGCAATATGTATACTTACCCGACGAAAAATTGAGGTTATCAATTCGACTATATGTTTTTGAAGTGAAACTTCTTATGCGACTTCCAACAAGGTTGTGTTAAACGTTTAACGCTACCATGGAGGGGAAATAGAAAGAGACAGAGCGAGAGTTTCATTTCTTCCGCGCGGAGGGACTCCACGCACAATTTTTTTTTGTATGTTTGTTACGCGATTACTCCACCAATTATGTATTTATTTTGATGTTTATTTTTTTAGCAAAAGTTCTGATATGATGAGTACTCTCAGTCACTATTTTAACTATGTAGATAGTCTTGCAGTCAGTTCCTGAATTTTTTCTTAAAAATATTTTTATTAGAAAAGTGTTTTGAACCTTCTGTCTTGTTTTATCAAATACATCGCTATCATAATTATCAGCATATCATGTTCCCACTGCTGGAACACAGGTTTTATTTCAGAGAAAGAGGATGGACCTTATTATTATTTATTTAAATACTAAAAAAGTCATTAACGCAGGGCCGAGGACTGAACCGGGCGCCATGAGATTGTAGAGCGCACATGCTACTCTCCAGCCACCATCGCTGCTACGTGAAATGTCTATAGCGATAAGTAAATAATAGATATTATAGTGTCGAAACATACATAAGAAAGAAAAGAAAAAAGAAAAGAGAGAAAATAAATTTTATTCGACACCTTTACAAAAAACTTATATCTAAAGGATACAATCAGTGTCGAATGGGTCCGTCTCGGCATAAATGCTGAAAGTCAAGGACTATCAGCGCCGGTTTTTCACATCGATAGTATCGATATAGTGTCTTGCTTAGTTAAAAAAACTAGTATAGGTAAACAGTAACTGGATTTCCAAACACAGATAATAAAGTCACAATATACCCAGCGAGAAAAATATACAGGTGCTTTCATAATTTTCCATAATTCCTTGAAACTCCATTATAATTCCTTAGAAAATGAAAGGTAAGCCAAGAGACCCTTTCCCGCCCTTGGGCAATAACAAACACGCGTCGGCGTCCCGCGGGCCCTCAGAGATCGCGAGAATTGCGGCTCCAAATTCAAATTGCACCTTAGAATTCTTAATTATTGAAATCATAAATCAAAACGTGCCGTCTGCTCGGCGACCATAAAATTGGGAGGGATGGGGGGGACACGAGCTCGAGTGTGGTAGGATTAAGACATTATCACTTTTCTTTCGAGCAGCGACGCCCTCCTTGGCGTCTCTCGACTGTAAATCAGCGGGCAAATCCCGCGGATTAGATTCATAGAGTTGGCCCGAGTTGGGCCTCGCCCCGGCCGCGCCTGAGGATCGGGCGCGCGCGATAATGGCATCGTGTGCTCGCGTGATTTTGCTTTTAAATCGACTACTGAGAAGATAAATACTCTACCAATTTGGCCCCGGATTGAGTTTCGTGTTTAAACGGCTTAAAAAGGAGCTCGGATGAAGTTTATGGCGAATTACAACTGAGAATGCCTGATAAGTGGACAAGGCTTTATTTGACACGATTTAAAAGCTTTTGCACCCGTGAGTTAGACGACGTAAGATAAAATCAATTCTACTTTAGAACAAAATACCTAATGTTTAAAACAGAACCAAATATCTGCATGAGTTTTTGTAATACAAAAGAGTTCAACGGGTTCCCAAATTTCATATAATTTACTAGAAATATAATATACATTATTATATTTGCGTAAAATGTGGATGCATAGGACAACAGAGTTAGTATTTTTGAATTAAGTATTAAATGTTTATCTTTTTTTGATTGTAGGTGTGTGCCTATAGCTTTCGGGCTAAATGACGGATTTTTTTAAAATGCGTCGGTTTAAATTCGAAGAAATGTAAAAATGTGCTTACTCTAATCAGGCTAGTTGGCGGCGAAACGCAAGCCTATTATTATATAAATAAATAAAAATGATAGGGACTTATCGCGCATTACTTTATTAAGGTAAATTAAATACCTTACGACGATTAAAGTAAGTAGAATAACACAAGTAAGTGAGTAGAATAAACAGGTAAATTAAATATTTTTTTATAACAACTCGGAAACTTTTTACTTACAGAACCGAGTTGGATGACAGATAGGTTATTTTTTTATTAACATATTTGTGTTTGTTCTGCTCTGGGTGTTAATATCTATTTAAGTATGTATGTATTTAAAAAAAAAGGTGTCTGGCAGCCTTAGTACAAGCTTTGCTTAGTTTGGGGTCAGATGACCGTATTTGCAAAATATCCCGAATATTTATTTTACTTATTTATTTAATAACATGGAATCCCTTCCGGTGATAACATTTTTTTTTTAATTATTTATCTTCCTCGTATTTGGGGTTTTCATACATTTCTCAAAATCAGTATGGCAGTTAATGCCAGTGTTATGTAGTTTCTAACACCAGTATCGCATGCCATACAATAGCATTCTATGGATTTACTAAGAGAAAAAGAATTGTCGGTGCCCAAATCAGGCTGGAATTGCATACGATACAAAATAATATAAAATAATGGCATCATTTAGCAAATTTCTGGTAACAGATACACACGCTACCAAGACCAGACTGGGAAAAAATAATCTAAGAATCAATCCCGTAGTGTGCTTGACTTGTTACGGCCTTACTTATAAACGTTACTTAAGTCAAGCAAAGCTTAAAATTGCTGTCTCGTTTTCACCTGTGACAATTTCCGTCAACGACAAGTTGACAGCAATTTTAAACATTGCTTAACTTTTAAGTAATGTTTATAAGTAAGGCCGTTTAACCTTGAAACATGACACCCCGACATGAAACTTGTAATTATTTATAACATTTTGTTAACAACAGCGAGGCTATTCTCAGGCAATATAATTATATTATTTCTGTTACCTATAACACTCACTATGATAAAGTAACGGAGACAAAAATGATGTTAATTGCTCCAAAATTTGTATTGTTCTTCCCTTAGTTATCATAGGAGTCCTACGTAGTTGTTAAAAACGTTGATGCAGCGTACGCTTATGCGAAAAGCTTTTTGAATGGGTCGTGTATTTTAGAATAATTCATATAAAGTAAAATCATCCTCATTGAATTAACTTCTGATTGGGTAATTATGTTTAAATAAGTGTCGCTTTAGTATGACGTGCAATAAATGATTTTACTTTGACTAAACTGTAGTTTTACTCGTACCATATTGTACGCCTAGCTTCTGATTCAAATAAGATCAATATATAGCTTCCAATGAGATAGGTTCCAATAGCATCCAAACAGTTCAAATTCTCATAAAAACAAATATCGATCGGCAAAACGTGGCATAAAAACATATGAGTGCGAAAATCGATATTGCCATAGTTAAACTGAGTTCAAATAAGTGGGGTAATAATACACGCGCGGTGCATTGTGTTGCGCCCTCAACCCTATAGATGATGTTTGGCACTTATGGTTGCCGGGCGATGGAAAATACGTGCCATTTTTATATGACAAAAATTATCTGTGAAAATTTTATTTTGTAGCTTTTTTATTTCACTTCACACAAAAAATATTTTGGAGCAGTCTACATTGCCATATATTAAAGCTTTTATGGATTTATGCAAATACCAATCAGCATTAAGTTTAAATAATTTAATTAACATTCTTATTATTGCAATCAAACCAAATATAAACCACCTAATATAACATTTGTAACTTACGTTGTAAATTATGTTGTAAAATCGTATTAAAAACGCTCTATAATTATTTGAAGTTCAGTGAAATAAAAACTTTTTGAGTTATTGAGCAAAAAATGAGAACTGCTTAAATGTACTTAGTTCAGAGGTCAATGACCCAAGTAAACAGATTTTCTTGTAAAAAAAATCCAATTACGTCATAAGAATGGGGATTGGGTTTGGCGATTCGTTGGTGAGTTGCATTGGGAGCTAATTCCAATGAGCTTCATTATAACATTTTGAGAACATGCCTGTCACCTGAGTAACGACCGTCATATGAACATATGAACGTCTCTGTTGATGATTCTTCGATTTTCCCGACAATTGTAGACCGATTTTATATGATAAATTCATACAAAATCGTATAATATAAATTCAGATCATGAGTAACAGAGATAAGCTTCAGTTTGAATTATTTATATTTAGCAAAGTATCGAATGATTTTTAGTAGAAAAAGTATTCGAAATAAAGCATCGGCTTCGACCAGCCCTGATGACAGGGCTCACTCTATGCGAGGGTTATCACCCTAAACATTTCCATCTACGAGGGGGATGAACATAATTTCCGTATGTACACTTGCAGCGTTTCTAAAATTGTTCTATATGTAGATCTCAATTTTGATAAGAGTAATTAACAGATACTTTAAATTGAAGTGATGAAATGGAAATATACAAAAAAGTTGCATCTTAAAGTAATGTAGCGGTTACTCTTTTCCCGGAGCCCTCTTGTCAAGCACTAAGGCTCAGTCCCCTCGGTCAGCCACCGAGGGGGAGGGGGTTAATGAGTAGTGGGTATAATCCCACATAACCTGGCTGCATCCCAATGCAGCCGGGTATTTTTGGAAGATTTCCCCACTCGAAAAGAAAAGGTAGATACCTATTACTTATATTATACCTACTCATAGATTTTTTTTACTTCAACAGTTGTCATGTTTCTATTTGTAGACAAATATCTAAACCTAAAAGATAATGTTTTCAGGTTTCTTTTGTGCCCTAACGACAAAGTTTTAAATAGTTATATACGTACTAAAATGTATAAAATATCTATTTGTTAGCTGGTGTAGTAAAAACGAATGTGTGATATCGACAGCCCTAAGGTAAGGGTTCACTCAACGTGAGTATCATGGTCGACCTCACGTGCGCACGGTTACCATGAGGCTTAATGTCAATTTCCCGGAAAACACGTTTCTTTGAAAATGTGCCACAGAAACTTTTCCACACATGAAACATACAAAAAAATATTACGTTTATTTGCTCAATTTTTTTACAAACTTATGAAATAGGTACAAAGAAAAAAAAAATAAGTGAATATACTTACTGATCAATAAAGTTAAATGATTATTAACGGGATATTAACCGTGGTAAATATCCCGTTAATAATCATTTAACTTTAGTGAACAACCGTGATAGTTTAAAACAGTGTTTTACTGATCAATGTTTGTGGTACAAACATTGTCAATGAATAAGCATGCAGATACAAAGGTTAAGTAGTATAGTGTTTGTATTTTGTTTAGGTATTAAACGCATTTTGCTAAAAAAAAATGCATAAAGGTTTTGTGCATTTTCTAAAAAATATATATATTTTTACTACATTTTGACTATTGCTTACATTATTTGGTCACATAATCAGTTCATAGCCACATGGTCTTAATAATACTGCTTTGGGTACAATATAAAGATAAGATGTACTATTAGGTTCTTTAAAATTGATAGGCGATGTGTAAGGAAGTAAGTATAGACTAAGCAGCCATAGATAGCCATAGCAGACCGGAAGACGCAGCGTAGGTAGGCCTCCCACTAGATGGACCGACGACATAGTGAGAGTCGCTGGCATCCAGTGGATGCAAAAGGCAGGCTGTCGTTCAGTGTGGAGGTTAAAGGGGGAGGCCTATGTTTAGCAGTGGACGTCTTCTGGCTGATGATGATGATGATGAAGCAGCCATAGAAGATCTTTGGCGACCCAAATATTGATTCAGGTTGCCTGAAGATTTCCGACATCGCTAAGGACTAACCACTGGGAACAACTACCCGTTCCTGGTAACAACTTTCTTATAATTTAACGCACGTCTCATACAACCCATGGTAGAGTTATGAAGGAGAACAAATCAGCATAAGAGCTAAATATCAAGAAGTGATTCGAAGATTGCTCAGAAAAGAGTAGTAAATAGAACGGAAACGAGAAGAAAAATCTGTCGCCAGGCATTATAAGTGAACCTTTAACACATGAACATTCTTATTTAGATCAACGCGTCGAACTCCGCATAGTTGCTAACTGATTTCGAATGAATGACGTTTCGTTTATATGGGTGCAACTGGCTACTACAAATTTCTTACAAAATGCCTAAAATGCCTTTACAACTTGGACCTTACCTTTCTACTAGGTTCGAATTCTTTGATCCCAACATTATTTGTACTTCAAAAATGTGCTAAGTCTGTCAGAATTCTAATTGACTACGTCACATCGACTTCATGCGCGTAGACTTTCATATAAACTTTCAACCCATTTTTAAGTAACTTCAAAAAAAGGAGGAAGGTTCATATTTTAACCCGTTTTTATTTTTTCAGGTACGTACACCGACAACTGTTAACCAATATACGTGTTTCTATTACCATGTCAATACATTTATTTGCACGAAAAAATATTTAATGCACAGATATTTAAACCTAAAACTATTACTACCTAATTATTAAATTATCCAAATTAAAAAAATACTTTGTTTATTTCTCATATTTCTTTTTACACACAATATTATTAGTCTAGAATACTATATGAATTTACATTTCAATTAAATAATATTAAACTATAAATAAAAAACTGCATTGAGGTCGCTGTCTTCGGGTAAGGTGCCCAAAAAGCTGGCGACATTACCACGTTGGATGGCCAAACTTATTCTTTGGCCAAGGTAAGTACCAGCTCTTTGGTCACCTGTCACATCTACGAGGCGTCTGGACAACTCTTTAACCAATACTTATGTAAAGTAAATTTTCGAAGTGGTCCCACAAAAATTTCAAATGATATGAATAATATTGCTCGAGTGTCTACTAATTTGGCATAGCAAATAGCTACAATAGTTTTGTTCGAGCGCCTCGTTCGGGTCAACACAAGAAAGTATCACAATTATTTAGTCGCTTGCCGACTTCGTTGGTACGCACCAACGAAGTCAGCAAGCGACTGACTTCACAATGCTGCGTAGTATACTTGTTGGCATCACTGAGTTGGTGTCATTGGACTCGCCCCGTTATTAACAAGCCAATGCAATACAGTCACATATCACGCTTTGACCCTACAAAATTTAATAGCCTACAAAAGCTTCAAGTGCAAAACGAATGTACAGGATGTTTGTAAATTGAAAAACAAGCAATAAAACGGTTACAGCGCGCCGCCAATCTGATTGCGTGTCATGAGTGGAAACAATTTGAGCTTATCTGATGGGAAGCGAGCCGCGTGAAACGTACCTGAATTAAGCGTTTATGTTAGCTTTCAACGAGATTTTATTTGCAAAACTTAGAAGTGTATCTAACTGATATTTACACTGTTTTTGTTTGACATAGGTGGCAAATATGCTAATGGGAAGCCTGATGGTAAGCGCCGTCGTCTGTGGATGCCTGTAACACCAGGGGCATTACAGATAAGTTGCCAACCTTTTCAAACTCTGATAACAGCCATTTTCTTTTTTTATTTTATTTTGGATAATAATCTTTCCTGTAAACTATGCCTAATTTCTTAACTACCAAAATAATGTTTTTGGTAAATGAAAATAATGTGGTATTGGTTCTTTTTGGGTTTTGAAAACTTCAGTGTTCCGCTAAAGGGTCGGCAACGTATTTGTGATGTCTCGGGTGTTACAAGTATCCATAGGCGACGGTGACTGCTTTTCATCAGGCAGCCCGTCTGCTTGTTTGCCACCTATGGCATAAAAAAAAATGAAATAGCGAAGGTATTTTTTTTTTTCACTTTAATTGTTGTTGCAATATATTACAAAAAACTATTAATGACAGGCAATAATATTAAATTGCTTGGAATAAAGAGACCTTTCATGTTACACCCTATTTTATTAAATATTTTTCAAATGCTTTTTCTTTCAACTACGTAGTAATGTTATCATTTAATCACTACTAAACCGATCACAAAAGACATATTTTTTGCATAGAACCAAAACAGTGCAGAAATGTTATATGAAATCTCACGGTTGCACAGTTTTTCATTAATGCAGTTTTTTTTTTGTTATAAATTTACCACGGAGGTTTAATGTCTCCCATTAAGTTAAATATAAAATGTATGCATTAGATTAAATAATACTGTCTGAAAATAAAAAACGGGCGGAATAAAACAGACTTGGTGAAAATAGTTGTTGGTTTTAAATGTTTGAGGAGAAGGTGAATTAAACTTTGATTTCATTAACTTGAGTTTTTTTTTGTGAGTAGGTATATTTTATCACGGTAGGTAGATTGGGAGTTGAAAGAAAATTAGATTACGCACCTTGCTAAAGTGAGTATTTATTGCACTCGTGTTAATTTAGTACCAGTAAGTAATTAGTAATGTAATTACCAACATACCACTTGTGCATTAATAACTCACTTTGCGCTCGATGCAACAATCTACTATTATTTACCTTGCACTGTTCGTATATACCTATGTACGATGTATATGGAAGTGTTGTCCTTCCGGTTCAAAGCTTATAATTAATTTTTCGTCTACTTCTAAAGTTCCTATTGGGCTCAAATTTTAAAGGTATGTGTGGTTCCAATTACAATAGATGTTTATAGTAATTACGCTGATCTGATGTTTAAGCCGAAAGAAAGGCACTGGAACTTCCTGACGAATAATTTCCTGTAGATTTTGGGCTCACTTGTTTTGATAGCTTTCATAATGATGACTATCAAAACATACCATAGCAAGAGTTTGATGATAAAGCCAAGTAGCCACTGGAGTTTTCCTAATGGCCAATAGTCTCGTCATGTTTGGGCATTGTATGGAACATTTTTCAATACACTATATCTAAACTATAATAATTACTTTCAACAATGCCTGGTTAAATGTGAGATCCCGAATTCACCTATAATTAGGTAATGGTATGGTCGGAGATATAAACGTGCTTAGGCTAGATTGGAAACTGGTTCATTGCGAAAATTGAGGCTTGTAGTCAACTAGCGAGCGAGTGAATATGCCATATTTTTCTTCATCGAAAGTACAGATTCATTGTTGGGATTTGAAGCTGTCAAGTCACGAGTGAATCGATTTCTACTAGGCAAGCGTGCTCTATAATTGACCGTATTATCGTTTAACAACAGGCAAGGTGGCAGTCAAACGCAAGCCTATTTGTTATACAATAAAAAGGTTGTTTATTGGAAAATCAGTTTTCAATTTAATTTTTTCAACCATTGGGAAGTTTATTTTTTTTTATTTGGAAGCAGAAGAATTTTAAATAAGAGACGCATATTTTACTGGTCGAAATGTTATAGAGTTCAAACTGTGACTGACTCTTTCTCCTATTGCCATAAAAAAAAGCAAGCTCATGTTTTCGTTTTATGTAGTCAGGAGTGTTACTCAAAATAAGCTCCGAAACAGTCGGCGGCAGGTAAAAGGAAATAATTCCAGCTTATCAGATGGTTGCTCTCCAGAGGCGCAAGCCGTGAAAATCGTTTATGGTTACCTGAATTTCAATGGTAAGTGTTGTAAAGCCATTAAGTCTTTATTTCATATTCCTGTTTTTATACAATATTATCGTTTATTGTACTTTTACTATGTATGTTAAATTTAGTATATTTGAATAACAATAAAAAAAATGTATTCTGAAATTATTTAAATGTTAAACACTGTTTTAAACTATCACGGTTGTTTCACATGGTGCATGTAACTGCGTCGAAATATCGGGAGCTCATTCCACAACCTTATCACGGTAAATATCCCGTCAACAAAAGTTAAGTTTAACAAAATTGTAGTTACATATAACAAAAATCACGGACCCGGTGTCAGTGAAGTGGCTTATAAAAAATAAAATAAAATAATATCCCATTAATATTCACTGAAAGTTTAGCAATAAAAAAAATTTAAAACACTACCTAATCTAGTTTGATAGTTATAATTTCATGCGCTTACGTATTCACGCATATTGTGTACCTATACATTTTGTATATGTTATTATTTGTCATGTAGTTTAGCATTTACTTAGTTAAACGGTTAACAAATGAACCCTACCGCTACCATTACGTATTCCGTCTCAGACGTAATGTCGCGGTTATTTGCCGACTCGCGATTTAATTGAGGTGATTCGATTACTGTACACCGCACACGTGAACTGGGGAGGATAATCTAATACTCAAATACCTATTATTCCCTTCAAATATTCCACAACACATCCATCAAATCATACTGTTTATCGACGCAATATGAAAGCATTTCGTGAAATGGTTTTACGAGCGTGGGATTTGTGCGTTACCGATTTGAATTTTTTTAAACACTCCGAGTTTTTCACGTCGAATTCACCGCTGAAATAACAATGCCGCATTAATCAAAAAACGGTATAATACACTACTGACGCGATCATAAATCGACTAAACAAAAGTTCAACTATTTACCCCAAAAAGAAAATAGTTGACGGGAGAAAACTTTCATAATCTGAACTCGACTTACCAGACGGGTCGGACGAGGGCCGACATATCTATAAAACCGAAGGGTGACTCCTCATCGCGCACTAAAGTTATTTTTATGGACACAGGCACACTAAAATTCACTGCACATTTTTTACACCGGCCAGTTAGAGTTTGTAGGTGCGTAGCGGCGCTACGTGGTAAAAGTTTGTCCGTAGCGGTGGTTTCGTAGCGGGTGTAGGGAGTGTTACGCGGCGCGGCGCGGCTGTCTCGCAGGGCGCGACTTGCGGACTATGCGGCGCGAGCGGCCGCAGCGGGCGGGCGGGCGGCAGGCTGCGCGCGCACGCCGCCGCCCACGCCGCCCGGGCCCCGCCCCACACACCCGCAACCTATTTATTTCTAGTTACGTAAAATTTACGCGCAATACCCGATACTGCATTTAGCTTAGGTTACGGTCTTGTACAGCTGTACATAAGAAACTGCACATAAATTGTGGTAACATTACGACCGAGCCTGCCCGGCGGTAATAAAAACACGAGAAGAAGGTCTGCTGCAATGCGCTGGTTTTTTTATAATCACGACATATAAGAACATGACGTAAATTATAGGGTAAAATTACATATAAAACTGTGTTGAGGTTTGCTTAATATAGATGAATATTACAAATACTTATAGACAGCAGTCGAGTCGGTCATACAGAAGGCAGACGGTTAAACATCAAACGCCAATCAGTGTATTTCACGCGAGACCACTCCTGCCCCGGGCAGGTAAGGCGTCCACTAAAAAACAACGGCACCGTCGTCGAGGGGCCGCACCGTCACTCCGCAGACGTGGTTTTTTCACCGCAGCCGATAGCATCGATGTCACTTAAACGAATTGAATAAACGCGTCGGAGGGCGCCCGGTGTCTATCTCTGAGCCTTTTTGCGTCATCGTGTCCGGACTCGACGCCCCACAGACATGTTACAAAACGCCTGTCAGCTGGGGGCTTTCCATATTCATATCGCATATTCGTCTCCTCCGTTCATCTCGTCCGCTATACACGCACACATAGGTATCGCGCATAAATTAAGTAAAAGTTCGATAAAGCGTGTCGCGTCACAATCAGCTGTTCGCACCGCGAGCGCAACAGACAATGCGATTAAGATCTACGCAGGACAACTTTCGCCGGCGCGCCGAGCGGCAGTTAGTTGTTATGAAAGAGAGAAATTTGTAAATTGTTCGCGCCCGAGTTCGCGAACTCCGTCGAACCGGAGTTTGTTTTAAGAGTCCAACCTTGAAACAAGAAGAAAAGTAGTCCTGTAAAACAAAGTTTTGCGGCCGCCGTCGCCGGCGCAAGCGGTTCAAGGATTGTGCCCGAACTGTCTGTCTGTACAACTTTACCGATTAAAAGCTCAAAAGCTTCCAAAGTCATTTTAAAAGTTTATCTGCACGCGGGCGAGGCGCGACGGGCGCGGGCGGGCGGGCGTAGGCACTGGCTCGTTATCATCCCGCCGCGAGTTTAGTTGAAACCTAGTTTGACTTATTTATAAATCGACAGCGGTCGTCGGCCGGCCGCGCGCTTCCTCCACAAATTAAACTGTCAAAGTTGGGAAGAGTCGCGAACCGGCCTTCGGAGGCTCCGGAGGACATGAGCCCGCGTCGCCGCCGAATAGTTGCCAACGTACACACTAAGTTCCTAGACCCTTCGCTACTTTGTTTTACAGCTGTTCCACTTAGCGAACTATGCCTCGAGTTGGGCGCGAGTTCTTGCATGTGTATCGGCGGCACACACCAGCATCCGAATAGTTCCATAAACATAACCCAACTTAGTTTTGGACGACTTTTCAAAGTCAATGCATACTAACTTTCGATGTCTGGGAGTGCGATATTACGATTGGATCAGTTCGGGTGACTTTAATGCATTCGTTTGTTCGGAACTTTGTTTTATTGGATCAAACTTCGGAACAGGGCTAAGTGGGTTGGTATCTTCGTACTTGTGTGCTGAACATTGTTCACAAATTAAGCTCTCGTTGTTACTGTTATGAGATTGAGGAAGGTTTGCACTAAATACTTAACTTACAGAATAACAAGTGTCAAACGTTTTGAAAACATTATTATACATAATCTACCTAATGTTTATTAAAGTTAAGGGCCTAATTAACGAGTTAAGATTGTGGATGGAGCTCCCGATATAGCAGCACAGTTACATACACCATGTTCACGGGAACACAGAAGAATGCGGGTAGTTGGTCGAAAAGTTCAAAGTTAGGTATAGAAAAAACGATCTACCCTCTTTCTTAGTCTTTTGCTATCATTTTGTTATCACTGGAACTCTAATTCGAACCTAAGTCCCGACAAAACACACTGTATCCCGTTAATAATCATGTAACTGTAGTGAACAACTGTGATAGTTTATTTCACGTGTGTTCACTATCTCGTTCGCAAATATTAAGATTTATGATGATATAAAATGACTGAATGTGTGAAAAATCTAAGAAACAAGAACTTGAGAATAACACCACATACATAAATGTTCAACAAAAACACTAATTGGTCCAAACATGTACTCTTACATTAAAATAGATTTAAAAAAATCTCTCTCTCTTTCTTATCTGAAGATTTGTTTAGACCGATATGAAATTTTAGCATTAACATTTGTTATTTATTTTCTTTTATTTTACATGGAAAATGTACAGTTGCTAATTAACACAACAGATAAAGCGTGGGGTAGTGTAATTTTTATCATGTTTTATAGATTTTGCGTAAGTATAATTAGTTTTATATCTTTAGAAATTTTTGAAATGCGCGAGCGATGTGGTTCATCACGGGGCATAAGCTCTTAACTATCGCATTTAAATTGCAACTGGCTAAGTTAGTCATTAAGTAACCCCTCTCAAGCGATTAGATTGCTCGATCAACTAAGTTGGAATAATATAAACTAGGGCATGGGAGGTGAAATAAGCTAATTGGTGCTATAAAAGCGACATTGATGGGCCCTTCGGGCCCAGGAAGCGTATGTATGTATGTTTTCTGCATAAAATCTCGTATCCTAGTGATGTTGAATAAAAAATAAGGCTATTCTAAATATTAATTTTCTTATTTTTATTTGTTGTGGGTGCTTTTTTTATTATTTAATGTTCAATCTGTGATTTGTAATGTAATTTTATTTTACACTTGTAGGAAAGATATTTTAATGTCTATCTCGTAGGCTAAATATAATTACTGACATGCTATTTTTGAGTATTAAATGTTTTTTACAGGGAAATAATGATAATTTTTAGGTATAATAAAACGAATACCTATTAGAAATATTTTCTTTGCCTTACTATTTGGTCTCTTTTAGGTCGTCTGTCTTGTACTGGACGTCCTACGCTGCGCTTACCCCTCGTCCCAGTCCCCACGTCCCCCTATCGGTGATCTGTTCTGCGTGATATGTGCCCTGCCCACTGCCACTTCAATTTGCTAATCCGGGGGGCGTTGATGGGTGGGAGACCGCAGGGAAACGCTGGATGCAGGCCGCTTCCAACCGGCCCTTTTAGAGATCGATGGGGGAGGCCTATGTCTAGCAGTGGATGACCTATGGCTGAAATGATGATGATGATGAAGACTATTTGGTCCCTAGGGTACCATCACAAAGCTCCAAAGCACGATTCCTCTTCATAATCAGCGCAATTACGAAAATCTGCGTCGGAAAGTAACGATCAACAGTCAGGCGCGTAGATAAAGCTGCCAGCCCTCGAGCGTTTGACGTCGCCGCCAGTGTACGAGAACCTACTTACCCCTCTTTGTGGAGAAGAAACCAGATGTTTTAAGAGGGGTGGTGAGATTTTCCGCGGGTCTTTAAGTTTTGGTCGTGAGGTACGTGTTATCTGCGTCCGCCAATAAGTCACGCAATAATTACCGCGGGAGCATCACGCACCGTGCACATATTTATGAAACAAACGTACATAAATAAATACCGCGACAATTGCAAGGTTTATGGGCGGTCGAATTGCCGCCGCGAGCGAGACGCTTGTGAGACTTTATTGTACCAATGTGCTGTGGTTACGTGACTGGTTGGTTTTAGTCACAGAAAAGAGAAGTAAATAGAACGGAAATGAGAAGGAAAATCTGTCGCCAGGCATTATGACAACCTTCATTGAACATTCTTATTTATACCAACACGTCGAACTCCGCATCCAAAGAACTTGGATCTTACCTTTTTGGGTTAGGTCTCAAAGTTATCTGTCAGCATCGCAGTTGCTAACTGATTTCGAATGACTGTCGTTTCGTTTATATGGGTGCAACTGGCTACAACAATGCCTGCCGTTATAATTTGAACAAAAAAAAAACTGTGGTTTTAGTGGCGGATTCTTGCGTGTGGTGTACTTTTTACCTGATGACGTAATAAATTCAAGAAAATAGCTTTTGTAGCTAGTTCAGTGGTTGACGCGTTCGAATTCCAACCCGCAGGTTGTAGGTTCAAATCCTGACAATGCATATACGTAGCATGGTGGTGGCACTTTCAGATGCCGGGCTGGCTAACTACCACCCTCAAGTTAAAAATTTGTTGACAAGGACCTAGTGGTGTATTCCGGTAGCCACACTTGAGAGCCAGTTCTTATTCCAGACTAGGCGTGTTTAACACCTTCGTTCATGATTAATATTGCCAAATCTATTGGCATTCGAATAAAATTATTTGTATTATTAGATCTGGTTAAAAAACTATTGAGTCAACGTCAATGATTTTTTTGTTAAGACTACCTCGAAAGTTTTTCTTTCATAATGTTAGAAGAATCACGTAAATCGGTTCACAAACGGCAAAGTAAACGGTATAAATACATTTAAAAAAAAACAGTCTGAATTGAGAACCTCCTAACTTCGGTTAGCAAAAATAATACTCAACAGTTAAATGGGCCTCTGTTTGTCTGTTGATATGAAACTAAACTTTTCAATCACATAGATATGTTTAATGGTCGAGCGGTAGCATGTGCGCTTTACAATCTGACGGCACCCAGTTCGAACCTTTGCACCAATGCCTTATTCAGTACTTAAATAAATTAAGTGCTGTTTCGATGCCATCGTTCAAATACGGTAAAAAAAAAACATGAGGAAACCGGTATGTCCAAGAAAATCAAAAGTTTAAAGACCTATGACATTAACCAACATGCATAAATGCATATGCAGCATGGTGTATTAGGACCCATCCCTCTCTCCCTGAGAGAGCCCTGCCTCAGCAATGGGAACATGGTGATATGCTGATGATGAAATTTTTAAATTATTGAAGTGTAAAAGCTCTTGAGTGTAAGATATAAAGCCAGTAGATAATCCTCAAGCAACTTACGTGGATGTGGATGGCCTGAAGAGTTTGTGCGTTATCGGCTTATCATTTTCATTCTGTAACAAAGACAAAAATGTTTTATTTATATAATTTATATGTTTCTGGGAATTGTACAATAATACCGCATCTCGAGCTCCACAACACAAGGCTCGTGCTTAGTTTTGCGTTTTACGCGATCTTTTTGCCTCACATCTGCAATTTGTGGAATGAGCAGCATATAATAACATGAGGTTCTTCAAAACGGCTGTTAATAGAGTCTTTAAGGGTCGGCTTGGTGTTACAGGTATCCATAGGCGACGGTGATCGCTTACCATCAGGCGGCCCGTTAGCTTTTTTTGCCACTAATGGCATAAAAAAATAAAATAGTTTGGGGCTCACGGACTAAATACACACGTGCCTTACAAATAATCAAAGTTTAATTTAAAGTGATTTCTTTTACTAATTAGTGGTTCATCTTTCATGCCCTAACTAATACATCCTAACCAGGATCAACTTATAATTAATTTTAAAATTGTTTAATATAATAAAGTAGGTATCTTTAGTTTCTACGTTGCTCTGTTTTTAAGCCTTTCGTGACTTCAGTGAATGGCATCAACGGAAGATCAGCGCTATTTGGAAAACAGCATTAGGCATGCATTAATTACTTAGCCATCATCATCATCATTTCAGCCATAGGACGTCCACTACTGGATATAGGCCTCCCCCATCGATTTTCAAAAAGGCCGGTTAGAAGTAGCCTGCATGCAGCTTTACTTAGCTATAGTTATATACTACTAGCTATGACCCGCGGTTTCACACGAGTAGTGGTGAAAAATTGTGATGATGTTGATGATGATGAAAAGTACTCTGCAGCCCTTGAACTATACCCATGCAAAAAATCAGGTGGATCCATTACTCTGTTGCTGGGTGAAAGAGGAACAAACAAACCAACAAACTTTTCGCATTTATAATATTATAGTATGGTATAGTATAGTATGATTGTTCACCTGCCAATTTCATTATTGTAATATTTACTGATGTTAAAATATCTAATTCTTTCTTTTCTTTCTTTTATGTAAATAAATTCATCTTTATCTGTGGCTGCCGAAGAAGCTTACTTAGCCATAAGCGCAGATGTATTTTGGACGCTACATAAATCACTTCTTGTGGAGGGAAATAGTCCAAGGATTACGATGATCCTCACAACGATAAAATTACATCATTATAACTTGTCCACAATACATCATTTAGTATTAAATAAATAACTTACATACTATAAAAAATTGTTCACAGATAAAAATTAGGCAATACGCCCTAATGCTTTAATAATGATACACGCAGTTTCTAAAGTTATATTCAATAGAAAACAGACTAAAACAAAGGCACCTACCCAAATAGTGTAATAGCATAAGCCACGCTTTACCAGCTATATCAGATTGTTAAACGTACAATGAAATGACGGGCTCACGTGCTGTGAAAGTACACGAAATGCGATTTTAATTGATGTTATGTTCGGTCACCAAACACTTTAAATTGTAGGGTTGGTACATTAAGAAATATATAGTTATTGATTTAATTATATTAATTGGTACATTATTTCTTGACAATATTATAGAAAAAGGGGAAACTTAAGAAAATTGGCCAGAGTTGTAGAACATCTTTTAATTCGAATATGCGGACAAGATAGTGGCGCCATTTAAATAAAACAAATCGTAGTTCAGTGGTAAAGCAATTTGCAGCTGTAGCTGTCTTACAAGAAGAAAATTGAAAAAAAAAAAACGATATTAAAATAAATCACCAAGAAGTTACATTACCACGACCGTTACCAATATTAAGTCTATGTTTCAGTTTTTAGTTGTCATAAATAATATTTTTGGAATTTGAATTTGAATTTCCAATATTTCAGTCGACACAGAGCTACATGCTGTCTGTTACTAACCAGTTTGTGATTGGGTTTCTTTAATAATAATATGTTTTTCAATGGATAAAATTACAGCAAAAGATTTTTCACAATTTTTTTGCCAACTCTACACATTACACACATCAACACCAAAAATCTACCACTCGATGCTCATATTGAAACGGGGCGTTCGTAAATTCGATTTTAATATTGAGCTTCTAATGCCCCGCTTGCTTTCGACCAGTAATTGATACGAGTCCCTTTTAGTCATCGTTTCCACGAGCAAATAAGTCACAACGAAAGAAGCGTTCACTGACATTGGCATCAATTCTGATGCACTATAAACTAAACTAAACTAAATTTGACACCTCTAAAATTGTTGCTATCCTTCTCTCTCATACTAAAATTACAAGAGAGGCAGATAATTTTAGTCCTGTCAGATTGGTTTAAGTGAGTGGTATGACAGAATCGAACCCATTGTCGATTACCGGTTTTAATTGAGATCTACATAAGAAATGCCAGTGACTACGATATAAATAAAGTAGGGTAGAACAAACACAAACTGCCAAATTGATGTCTTTCTTTCAAACTTTCGGCGTTTTGGTGACAGTTGATAAAAAGTCGCTTGTGGTGACAAATCCTTAGCACGCGTCTAATACCAGTCATTATTTTCGAATTCATCGGCTCCCGGATTTTAAACGCGGGATTATTTAACTTACAGTTCCGGTTTTGAAATTAATTTTGGGCTACAACGTGTGTTTAATTGGCTTATGTACCTAAGTTTGGGTTTAAGTAACGGTTGTGGATTGATGATAGTTTAGGTAAATACAAATTAGGACTTTATCAAAATTATACGGCATAAATGTACATGTGAGTAAACATTCATCAATGTCAAAACTGTTTCTTAGACGTATCTTTGATGTACTTTCGCTTCAACGTCGTATCAAATACAATAAGGGATTAGGGATCAATTATTATATTTATGTTTCACTTTACAGAACTTGGTTATGGTGACAATTTAACCTAACCTGAAACAAAAACATTGAAATCTGAAGAAATAAACAAGTTATATTATAGTTAAACAGTTTTTGTTTATTTAAACCCGAAACATAAATAACACAAATAATTGAACCTTAATTCCTTATAAAAAATTGTACTTAATACGATGTTGAAGCGGAATCACACTAGAGATTCTTGAAATAGTTTTCCTGAACTAATGGCCCTTGAACCATTGAAATCTTTAAGCAAAATGAAGATTCACATGAATTAAGTTTTCGTCGTAAGTTTACTTGTACCTGCAGTCAAATATTATCTCAAGTCTTAAAGAGCTCTTCAGTAAAGGTCACGTAACCGTACTAAAGTGGTAGAATGACGCGCGAACTCAAAGCAATTCATATCCAATACAGGTACAGTGGCTGGTAGGGAAGTAGGGAAGCCTCCCCACCGCAGAGATTATGGCGGCGCCATCAAATATGCATAAAAGCCGTAAAATGCCACACTTAACCGCTCCCCGTCGCTTCGCGTTGTCACCTGCATAGCTCGAAGCTGTCTTGGATTAGGTTGCCAGTTTTTAACGATTGCCTATTTTATTTCAAGTCCAACTAGTATACCATTTGGGTCGTAATTTTTGTGATACGAGTACGTGCTGCCCTAGAATGAAACTCCGTGACGTTTCTTCTAGATCAACATGTTCCATCCTCGGTCACAGCGTCGTTTACTATCAGGGGAGTTGGTGGCCAAACGAAAATACAAAAATATTAAAACATTTCCCGGATTCTAATAGGGTGTCACCCTATATACCTAATATATAAAAATATTTGAATTAATGAATTAATTAAAATCATTTAAAAAAAAATTGGTGTTGTGTTAGTTTTTTTTCTAATCTTCATATAATATATATTTTAGATTGTTTATAATGGAGATAACTAATAGGTTTAAGTGAAAACAGCAACCAAATACTGTCGCTATTTATGATTTTAGCGCAATGTAAACAATTTATTTATGTATATTTTCTCTCCATGCCTCAACCGTGCATAGTTCCGCTTCATACCTGGCAACTCTTACAAGAGTAGCTCGCCACGTCTCCAGACAGATGCTCAGACACAGTGGTAATTAAAAATTGCCACCGTTACCTCACTTTACTGTTAATTTGCATGAGAGGCGTGACTCGGGTGTGACGTGTTGGAGCCCTTGGAAAATCATTAAACGGTTTTGTAGTCTAAATGCTCAAAAGTTTTCCATAGAATGAGTCTTCTATTCTGTACTAGGAATACACTAGTTAAGTATAAAATAAGTATTGTCACATTATAATTTTTGGACATGTGTTGTGTTTTTTTATTTTTTTATTTTATTTTATTTATTTAACAAAATCCACAGCCCTTTAAAAACTTAACAATAAACTAAGAACTTAACTTACGGCCAATAATGGATTTACATTATATTGCTAATCTAATTAATTCCTACAGTCGTATATTATAATCAATTTATGGGTACATGTTGTGGGTGTATGCGGGAGGTGAGTGTGTGGGGTGATAGTGTGCATGTGTGTGTGTGTGTGTGTGTGTGTGTGTGTGTGTGTGTGTGTGTGTGTGTGTGTGTGTGTGTGTGAGTGAGTGAGTGTGTGTGTGTGTGAGTGGATATTTAACTTGCATTTCTGTCATGTACAATTTTAAAGACATCACTTTTAAATGTGTTATGCATAAATAACTATAAACTATAGATAAATATTCGGGACAAATAAATAAATAAATATTCGGGACATTTTTGCACACACGGTCATCTGACCCCAAACTAAGCAAAGCTTGTGATATGGCTGCCAGAGACTGATATATATACATATATAGGTTTAAATACATACTTAAATAGATATTAACACCCAGATATAGAACAAACACAAATGTTCATCACACAAATGTTTGTCCTAGGTGGGAATCGAACCCACGCCCCCAAGCTCAGAAGGCAGGTTCACTACCAACTCGACCAACGGGCTATCCTAGATAAAAGTGAAATACCACTGCACATGCAACTGTTCAGTTTTCATTAAGAAAATACTGAAAAAAACATTTAACAATCTGTCTTTATAACAATGTCTTATGATTGATTTAATCTTTATTGTTCACACCATTAAATTTGTTACAGAGGACAAAAAACTCTCCACATTAGACCACATTGTTAAGTAGCTTTGGCTATATTAATTTTAGCTTGTTCATTCACCGTTTCAACACCAATCACTACAGCGCCAAGTCATAGTTATAAAGAGTCGCGGGCATTCAGCTAATAAATATTAAGAAATTTGTAGCGAACTATCCACCATTATCCTCCTCTATTCACCATTCGTCATGTTTTTCTAGATTTGTCATTATTGACATTCTAATTACACTTAATGGAGTCGACAAGCACTTCAGCACCCGCATATAAACTCTATATACATAAAATATATAAATACACAATCCCATTATAACAATCATCTTGCCGTTCATTACGGCGCTGAGATACTAAATTTAAATTAACAGCCCCTTGTTAGTTGAACTACGGTACACTTACACTCCATCTGTGCGCGAATAGATGTTCATTTCGCCGACTCGCGGTGGTGTCGCGCGACTGGTGACAAAGCACGAAAGCTGATAGTTACCGTTAATGGGATTTATTTTAAGTGCCACTGAATACGTAAGATATACTAACTTCATGTTCGTGTAATCAGTGTACGGTTTTTTTCCAAAATAAAATAAGGAAGTGGCATTCGTTATTAGTCTAGCTAGACATGAAGACGAGGACATAGATGTAGATATCTAGACATCATCATCATCTTCATCAGCCAGAAGACGTCCACTGCTGAACATAGGCCTCCCCCTTCAACCTGCACACTGAACGAAAGCCTGCCATCTGCATCCATTGGATGCCCGCGACTCTCACAATGTCGTCGGTCCATCTAGTGGTAGCTCTACCTACATATCTAGACATAACCATCCGAAAATTTACGTCTCAGATGTCAGGTGTTTGAAATATTTGATATCTCTACTAACGCCGCATCGCTTGCAGTACGACAACTATTCACTCTACTTACGCAGTCAGTGTGCAACTGGGCTTACACCGGTGGCCTGTATGCTTGGGCACACCGCTGAGTCTATTGAAAATGTTTTATAGAGCTGGGGCCTTACGGACAATTGCTATAGCGGCAGCTATAGCAGTTGTCCGTAAGGCCCCTGGTCCGTATAATATACGTCAATTTGAAGACAGTTAAATGTTTGTTTGTTAAATGGTTTGAATCTATTACCTATTTATATATTTGGTCTCTTACTAGTGTCTGACCCAATTATTAACCAACTTTAAAAAAGAGGTTCTAAATTCAACTGTGTTTTTTGTGTGTAAGTAACGCGAAATTTTCGCCAATTGTGAACCATTTTTAAAATTATTTTTATTGAATTAAATGAGTCTCATTTAAATTCAAAGAAAATAAATCTCTTTTATTGATCTTCCCGTGAAGCTGGTTCTTATTTTTTAAACAAATATTATATTTTTTGGTTTTGTAGTTACCCAAAGTCATAACCAGTAAAAATATAACCTTTAACCATTTTTAAAGACCTCGTTTCAAAGCTTTTGTTATTGGTGAAGGTCTATGTCTAAAACTTTCACTATCTTCGCGTCATGACGTTATTTTTGTCATTCCCAAAACAGTCTACAGATGCGAATTCGATACAAAATTCACTTGAATTTCTTACTCTATTTAGCTCGAAGTCAAAAACAGGCAATTTAGCCGCCGCCGTCTTTATCGTATCTTTAATGAACACTCATAAGCGCACACAGTGCTCAACGTATTGTGTCGGTGAGACGTTAGTGCAGCCACGTCAGGAGCTTTGCAGGATTTGCGTTTTGTAAAACCAAGATTTTCGAATTTCCTGTCGCTTTAATTATCATTTCGTAGCTGGTTTAGTTCAGCTTCACTTCTAGCTTTAGATTCTGAGAACAATTAGGAACCGATCTCCTTCAAACGCTGCTTTAATTTTACTCAGACTGAGTTCGGAGAAAAATAATTTCTACAGGCTAATTTCATAGCCATTGATTTTCTTCTTGTTGTTTTAATCCTAGGAAGACCGGTGACAGATATAAAAACTACTGTCCGTGATCCAAAAAACAAGGACTGGCACTCTGGCAGTTGTCCCAGAATTACGTCACTGTCTAGTTGCCACTTTAATGCAACAAACACAGATATTGGGAAACAAATTGTTTAATCATCAATTAAATCAAATACAAAAAGCATTTCAATATTCATTTGGTTTGTCAGCTCAAGCAAGTTAAGCACGAATTGAATATAATATTAAACACAATTTTATCAAAACCACATTGGTTTATTGGATTCCCACAGGTAATATACGAATATTGGGGAGTTATAATTTCACGCTACTGTTAACACGGAAAATCATAGAGAGTCCGCCATTGTTTCGTGTATCGTCAACTCTCTCGAACTTGTTGTACATTACTTATTCTGCTCTTGCTTATGCACGTGTACGTGTATCCATGACATTGATGACATTATTGTGGGACGCCCACGTCACATTATTTCTCGGAGTGCTATACCTGGCGGAGTATATTATTATACCAAGCTACTGTCTAAGATACCTTTTTTTTTGTGTACGGCTCCATTGTTTGTTGGGGCAATTTTGCTATAAGATTACTTTGTAGGTGCCTATTTACTTTATCAAAGTTTACATCTCGTTTTTGAACTGACGTAAGACCATGCAAATTAAATATCTAGGTCGTAAAACATTGTGACAGAATTTAGCATGAAGAAAGTTCTTTCCCTCCCTCTCGTTTCCGTAACAATGTAGGCCTCGCATGGGAAATGCTAATACGGCACCGCTCGGTACAAATTGATAGTCGATCGTCGCTCATATAAAACACTCTGCGAGCAAGATCGCCCATGAATAATAAAGAATTGCCGAGGCTTGGCGACGAGGCGGCCGCGACGGTTCATCTGAGACAAATGCTTGGCGCGTCTGGAAAAATAAGTTTTGGTTTTGTAGACGTTTTTTCTTATATGGAAATAAATTGTGAATACAATGACAACTGGTTTGGGTCAGTGGTAGCACATCTGTCTCGTAAACAAGAGGTGGCGGGTTCGATTCCTGACCAGATATTTGATTATTTGCTCAGGGTCTGGGTGTTAGTTGCCCTTGGCTTTGTTCCGTGGAATTCACGACACAGGGAATCCTAGTGAGGAGCTTTGATCGTGAAACGTTATATTATGTTCAAAATTATTTATGTGGTTATATTAGTTACATATATAAAATACTAGCGGTCCGCCCCAGCTTCGCACGGGTATAGATTATAGCCTATGTCACCCGGGGATAGTGTAGCTTCCCGTCAGTGAAAGTAGTTTCGGAGCCTATTCAATCCAAACAAACAAACAATCAAACCTTTCCTCTTTATAATATTAGTATAAATAAAAAAAATACTCTTGTTTAGTTGCGTTTGTCCAAATCATCATGCCTGATGTATGTTAAGAAATGAGGCGGTCTAGGATGGAACATACTTACCTAGTAATAATTAGTTTACTTTCGATTTGAAGACATTAAGTATATTGTGTTCTTTTCAGGGAACACCAAAGCTAATAATATAATCGTCATTGCGACTGCGGCAGAAGGTTTACACTTGCTGTGCGCGTGGGCACAAAAATGTTAATTAGCGCTTTGTTCCAGGAATGTCCACCAGGTAAGGATGGAGTAAAAAAACTTTTTAATAATTTTTAATGTTATGTGTTGGAAGTTACTATAATTTACCATACCTAATGAAACCATCAATAATATCGTTTTACTCCACAAAAATATACATTTTAACACCATTATTTCAGTTTATTTATGATCTTTCTCACAAAGTCATATTTCCTTTGTTTACCAACGACATTTTTTACTGCTCTAAAATTCGTCGCAGCAAGGCGCTAACTCCAGGACGAGCCCCCGCACGTCCACTATAAAACATAACTCGGATTTTCATACAGACTTGTGTTCGTTCGACATAAAAACACCCCTCAGTTGTAAAAACTTATTGACATTACGCTGTCGTAATGTTTAGTTCAGTTAAGCTTGATACAGTGTCATATTTAAATGCGGTCAATGTTTACGAATCTACATTTTAAGAAAAAGATTAGAAGATAAAAGCTGCAAATAAAACTTTTTTAGGGTTCCGTACACAAATAGTGCAAAAACTGGACCCTATTACTAAGCGTACGCTGTCTGTCTGTCTGTCTATTATACCTTTATAAGGCTCTATCATACGAAACGTAATAGATAGCCAGTTGGAATTTTCATGGAATATGTAATATTACGGTGGATTAACTAAGAAATAATAATGTCAAAAAGTGAAAACTAAACGGGGGTGGGTGGTACCCATACAACAAACATAAAAAAAAAGTATTTGCTCTAAAGTAAAAACGGTAATACGTACAAGCGTCAAACTTGGCATGATTATAGTACACATCTAAAATCAAACATTAACTAGCCAAGTGCGAGCTGGTGACAAATTTCTGTTCACCAAAGTTAAGCAACGTCGGGCGCGTTCTGTACTTGAATGTGTGACCGCCTGGGCGTGATGTTGTTTCTAGCACAACTTTTTGTATTTTGTGGTGGTACGGAACCCTAATTGCGAGAGCACGACTCGTACTTGGCCAGTTTATTTAAATAATCTTTAACTATTGCTTGAGTATTTGGATTGTCTTTAGACCTTCAATGGTCTATGCGCAGTCAAACTGTTTTGTAGTGTTAGTGTTAGCTTGTATTTTGTTTAGATATTAAAGAAAAGTGCCCTATTAAAAAATACCTGCCTGCTTTAAGGTGACTTGATGTATTGAAACCATATTCTGAAAAAAGACAAATAGATACATTACACAGATACATACATTACACAGATAAATACATTACAACGTTTATGAGGTCTATATCAAATATTGCTCATTTAACCCATAGCAGTTATGATCCCATTCCCATATCAGCGCACGCAACCCCAGCCATCATTGTAATTCCACTTAATCATATGTCATTGGAACCGCAAGCTTATTGAGCGTAATTGTCATCAAACGTGTACGTTTGCGTAATGAATCAGCCGGAATTAAATCACTCCTCGTTGACTAATCCGCGTTTACAGGATCGACAGTTAACGTAACGTGTACGTATTGAAGAGTAGTAGAGGCTTAGGGAGGTATAATATAGTATTTAAGTAGTTAAGGAAGGTATACAATATTAGAGCTGCTGGAAGAAAACTGATAAAATTATTTAGTTTTTTTTTTATTGTAGTTCAGCATGGACTTCTTATTCCGTGCCCTTTGTCAACTTTAACTTTTTATGTCAACAAATTATTAAAAATAATTAATAACAACTATTATTATAAGCACCAAGATGGCGGACAAAATTTTCTTATCTAGCATTATGTTATGATATGGGTATCAAATGAACCCACTACTACTGAGAAAAACACGAAAAGCTTTTTATACCTAGTTTTATTTTTAACTATCTGCGCTCCGCGGTTTCACCCGCGCAGTGATGAAAAATGGTGATGATGATGATGAAAGTAGCCTATGTCACTCTCTGGCTTTTGAACTATACTAACTATACTCATGCAAAAAATCAGGTCGATCCGTTGTTCCGTTGCAGCGTGAAAGAGGAACAAATATCCATACATCCATAGATACAAACTTTCGCGTTTATAATATTAGTAGGATTTTAAAAAAACAAGGTGAGCACACGCGCGCTTTTACGCGCAGATCCACGCTCTAGGGTAGTTTTTTTCCGTATAGTATAAACAAAACGCGTGAAAATCACATCAGTTTTCTTAACAAGCCAATAATATTGGATTACTTAACATTTAATAGCCAATACAACCCCAAATCTACACAGCATATCATTAATTAATTTACGCGCTACCTTCGTAGTTCTGTCGTGGCGTGGAGCAGTAACGTTAAATGACGGCGTGTAGTGTTTACCTGTGGAATCCGCACAGACAATTAGCTCTTTATACGATTAAACGCTCCACGTCACAGGTGTCGGCTTGTCGACGTGACGAAAGCACAGCTTTTCTGATTCAATGGTAATTTCGGTGACGTAGTTTTCAAAATACAATTGAAGTTTTCTTTTGTCTTTGGGTATTATTCACAGTTTTTGTTACGATGAATTTAAACAGCTTATATCGGGTATATCTCTAGGCAACGGACACATAAAAAATGTTATTGTGCTCATTACCAACAACTTTTAGTTTACATTTCGGAGAGTGTGCATCAGATCTGCATGATTTAATTCTCTCCTGCCCATTTTTCTATCGGACTGCCAGAGCGGACACAAAAATCGACACCGTTTTATGGTTGATTCCGGAAACCTGTGCGAAGCACTTTGATTCCACTTTTATTGTGCGAACTGCTAGTCTGTGGAATTCACTGCCTAAATGGGTGTTCCCCGTTAGTTATAATCTGGGTGTCTTCAAGTCAAGAGTGAGTCGGTTTCTTCTAGGCAAGCGTGCTCCATCGTAGACCGCATCTTCGCTTAACATCAGGCGAGACGGTGGCCAAAAGCAAGCCTATTTATTATAATAAATAAATAAAAAAGTTTGGGACCAACCCTAATGTTGCGAAAAAAGAACTGCCCGGATCAGTTGTAGGGACTCAGTTTTTTTAATTTCTTCACATCTTGAGAAAAACCACGCAGGCAATCTAGTTCTTCTGTAAAAATGTAACATGACTTCATATTTTATTTATATGATATATACGGGAATTACTCACGTATGAAAGCCGGTTTCTCCGACTATTTTATGTCATATTATGACTTCACATGATAAAATTCACTACAGCAAGTCCAAGTGTGAAACAAAATCGTGCCATGGCTCTACCTATATTAAACATTTTGCTAAATATAGTACTAACTACAATATAATAAATAGGAATTACTCTTAGTACCTCGTTGTTATAGCTGAAAGGCGTGTATGAGAATCATTGCAGTGAAAAGGTGAGAGACGTCCAAAAGGGAAATGGAGCACAATGAGTACCTTCGTGGCGGGAACCGTCTGGGATGGTATAGAGTAACGCTTCCTAAGAACAGCCACGAGAATGGGTTTGAATATTTTTGTAGGCAAGTAAAATTTAGGTATCTCTAATAGTGACTACATTATTGTGGGTAGTATCAAAATGTTGGTGAATATCATATTTCTTTGAACTTTTGAGGTTCTTAAACAAACTGGTATCTTCGTGATGTTTTCCTTCACAATTTTGAACGATGACATCAAAACTACAGATAATTTATCGAAGTACTAAATTAGACACCGCTTTATGGTTAATATTCCCGAAAACCCGTACGAAGCGCTTTGATTCCACTTTTATTATGCATATACTGGTAGTCTGTGGAATGCGCTGCCTGAATGGGTGTTCCCACATAGTTACAATCTGGGTGTCTTCAAATCACGAGTGATTTCTTCATCGGTTTCTTCTAGGCAAGCATGCTCCATCGTAGACCACATCGTCGCTTTACATCAGGCGAGTTGGAGGTCAAATGCAAGCCTGTTAGCTGATTTAAAAAAAAAGGTTCACTAGCAAACGTCACACCAAATATTGCACTATCTGTATTATTTATAGTCTATGGTTGTAATATACACTAAGAAAGGCTGATTCAACAGCGAGTGCATCGGTCCTCACAGAAGAGCATAAAGATATTGAGCGCGCATTGTCGCCTGCCGCATCCCTGCCGCCTTTGTCTGCTCCGGCGAGAATCGGCACGATAGCGCTACCCACCGGCCGCATTGTCTCCCTAATTGTTATATTCCCAACAAAGAGAACCAGAAACAAACGACGACACCAGTTAGCTCCAGCTAAACGCCCGTGTAATAACATGTCCTTGAACAATCGCACGTTTCCAATACGTTAGCAAATTGACTATCGATACTTGATGTTCGCTATTGTTACGCGATTTGTACAGTTCACTTTAAAAGTGAGTCTATCATGATTGACGGCAATAAAAATGGGGAAGCAAAAATTCGAATTCCATCGGGTAATGAATCGGTGGGTACTCGGAGTCGATATAGCGCTAATGATGTTCATTTTCCAATTTTGAACGTTTCGACGTTTATTCGTTTTAAAACGCTGCGCTGAGCGATCGTCCCTCGGTCTCGGTACACGGGCGTACGGCATCAATCATTTTTAGAGGGTTTCGCTTATCCAAGTTTTCTTCCTGCCTCTACTTCCAACTTTTACATCGAATGATCTCCGCTGAACCAACACAGCGTTCTCGGTAACCGCGTTTTGTATTATTTTTTGTGAATAAATAATATTATTATTCGTCGAGGGAAAGGGGATTGGATTTCGTTAAATATGGTTTAGTAATTGAATTGAAATCTCTCAATGTCGACGTTCAATTAAGCTTTAGATTTTGTGCCTGATGAAGGCATTTTCTTTGTTTCGTAGAAAATAATTAATTAATTTTCAGATTTGGTATTTGATTCTATTTAGGAGTAAGTACTTACCTCTGATAAGCTGTATTCTCTAATGAGTTTCTAAATTAAGATAGATAATAAGTTTAGAAATTCCACTTTTATATCATTAGGTGGGTAGTAAAGTGGGTAAGTACATCTAATAAATTTTATACGTGATTCGGTCTAAAATATTTTATGATACTTTTGTTATTCTGTACTCATTGCAATGCCGAAAAAGATTTCTTTATTACTTACATCTTGCGATTTTATCTGCAATCATATAGAAAACGTGCCCATATTTTCCAGGATGAGAAGCTAATTTGCACCGGGCTATAAGCTACTTGGACTTTCATAACAAAATTTAGTCATAATTACAGGTTTAGGAACAATTTCAGAAGAAAAGAAAATTAACAACAATATTTTTCTTCTACGTTTATAATCCGTACAGCCAAGGAATGGAACAACCGGAACAACCAATTGCCGGTTTCTTTGTTTCGTGAGAGATACAATCTAGGTCTTTTCAAGTTCATCTTCGACCACATTATCGCATATCGACAAGAGAGTTGGTGGTCAAACGCAACCTTAAACAAGGTAAAACAATAACTGCCAGTATTTGCTCGCGCCAGAGCACCTACACAAGGTGGACAACTTCGTTGTCAATAAAATCAAGTCAAACGTTTAGAGTCGAAAAAAATAACATTAAAAAAGAACTCGCAGACAAGCTTTTGCATTTATACCTACTTAACTGTATTAATAAACACGTTACTCACACGCTGCATTTCCCTCCAGTAATTACCATCAGATTCATCAAATGCAATATCCATTACGGGTACTGTCAAAAGTGATTAATGCTAATGTCGGACGCAAGATTTTTAACTAAGTTAAGATTAAAATAGCTTAGGGTATTATAATCTCAAAGTGGCTGGAGGCGATGGATCCGTCATCTCTCCCTTGCAAATTATAATGACACATCCATTGGGAGGTTTTAAGCCAATTCAACTTTGCGAAGCCCTGATACCAAGGGTTTGCTTAGGATACTGGAGGTGAAACGTAAATTGCTTTGATAGGTAAATGCAAACTTTTCATAAAAGCTTATTACTAAGTACTTGTACCACGTATGAGAGCACGTATGTATCAAAATGTGTGGTACAGTTAAATTGTACCTACTGTTGTGTAAGAACTTTTTTATCACAAGTTACAAAATAGTTTATTTCATACAATGAGATTTCATATATACCTATAAAAGACTAGCGACCCGCCCGCCTTTCGGCTTCGCACGGGTGTAATTTAAGTGCGATGCCGGGGCGGGTCGCTAGGTATATATATATAAACCTTCCGTGAAAATGTATCTAACTGATGGTGAAAACCGCATCAAAATCCGTTGCGTGGTTTAGGAGGAGTTAGCGGCCATACAGACAGACAGACGCGGAAAGCGACTTTAATTTATTCCTTGTAGAGATAGAGATAGAGAAGAGATAGAGATAACGTGTGTACCTATGCATGCATAATGCATGCGAGTATTCAGCTTATTATAATTATGCATCTAAGTATGTTCCCTATAGACTCCGAAACGGCTAAACCGATTTTGATGAAATTTTCAGGCAATCTTTAAATTAGCCCAGCTAGTGATCCTGTGAGGTTTGGTAACGATCAGATTAACATATTTTTTTTTTGTTTTTATAATATTTTTTCTACAAAAACAACGTATAAGAAGTGAAGTATGTATATTATTAAAAAACACTATCGGTCCGCCCCGACTTCGCACGGGTATAGATATGTCTATGTCACCCGGGGATAGTGTAGAAATTTTCAAATCGGTTCAGTAGTTTCGGAGGCTATTTAATGCAAACAAACAATCAAATCTTTCCTCTTTATAATATTAGAATATTATTATAGAAAAACAAAAAAGATTAAACACAAAACATAAATATATTCATTGACATAAAATATTACATAATAAAGAGGAAAATTAAAAATAATTTTCATCTGTTAAAAGAGGTTGCTGTCGCTACCAAGGAGGTTGCTACAAGGAGGTATATAACGTGGGTGAAACCATGGGGCACATCATAATTAAAAAACATTAAACATATTTTGAATGTTGAAGCTATCGTTTTACATAAGTTACTCAAGTAACCCGTATTACTTTAGAAAACACGAAAGAAACAACATTCAAAATCATTTACGCAAATGAGCCGCGAGAGTGCGCGGAATCTGTCGTAATTCCATTTCTTTTACAATGGGATACTAATAATAACTTTCGAACCTGCAATTCCAACACAAACAGTATCGATTTGCGAGGGTGCCATCTCAGGAAACAATTTGTGGTAAAAATCCGCACTGATAGACGCGATATGAGCAACGGGAGCGATTTTTTTATTCATTTTTTGCAGCACGGGGGAGATCGCGACCGGCTGATCTTTGTTTTATGAGAACGATTAAGAAAAGCATATTTGAAGTGTGTACTCGGCTTTATTTGCGCCCCGAGAGGGAAGCCACGCTTCATTGATCCGTAATCGTTTTTCGCATTTTATTGCCCCGGTACTTTCGTCATTCGAGGGTTATGAGTGAAGTATGTTTGGGGTGGCATGCACTGTTTTGTTTCACGAAATTAGTAGCGTTTCGTATAAAATTAGAATCTTGTTCGTGACATAATTCAGTCGGGCGGGCGGTGGAATCCTGTTATTTTCGCACTTAATTTCGCGGCGTTAAGCGTTGTATTGTGGCGTGAGGCGGAGGAGTGATTAGAATGCTAAGTACGCTCCGCGGAAGGGTTTCCTTAATTGTGCGGTGTTCCTCGCGGACCGCTCCCAGCAAACGGCGGTCGATTGCCCGCACAACCAGATACAAGAATCCGTTTAATAGACACGCAGTTATTATTTTCTTTAATTTGTAATTTTTACCGGGCTCGTTACTTGTATTAAATCAGGGCGGTAAATTAAACACTTGTTAGTTGGATTTTGGTATATTTTAACACTTGTTCCAATATTTAAAGAAAAGGTCTCGCCTTACACGTGGTCGGTGACAGAATGCCCGTCCGCCATGTTGCTATCACCTTATATAGTTTCATATTTTTCAGCTCAGAGTAGGTAGATGATAATTAGTTTAAGATAATCAGAAAAATCAAGATGTAGTTTGTAATATTATTAGTTCAGTTTCTTAAATGTATAATCAATTATTATGTCCAAATCATCATCATTCTACCCTTGCCCTTGATCAAATCTATACTTTTAGTATTTGATTAATTGAATTTATATATTTAAAGTTGCAAAATTGCTAAAGATATTGTCAGCCTATGCTTATATATGTTGCTAACGTTTAAATTCTAACATTCGGCCTTTCCTGACACTAAGTTTGTCCTCAAACTTAACATGATACTAGTCTATTATTAGGTACAAATTAACTAAATGAACTTTTAATAAACCGTTTAAAAACACCCATGGATCTATCAACATGGTCTCAAGTGTTTTTAAATTTCGAATTAGCAAATTACTGATCCGACCCAACCTCTCGCAGGTACCGACTTCAAGTAATTTGCCTTCGCTGACGTCATTATTTTTCATATCTATTACCATAGTATTCATTAGTTTCATTAATTTATATTAGTATTCTATTAGTTGAGAGTACCCATGGATCTGTCAACATGGTTTTCCAATACTTTCAACTTTGAGCAGTAAACTATCGATTGATCTATCAAAATCAAATAATTTACATGCCACTGTTTACATTTTTAATTCTATGATTAATAATAAATTTATTGAAAATACCCATGGATCTATCAACACGGTACCCAATATTTTCAATAATTTAGTTAGCAAAATGCCGATTGCTCAATCAAAATCAAGCATTTTGCCACCATACCTAGTACATTCTTAGTTCAATGATTAATAATAAATTTATTGAAAATACCCATGGATCTATCAACACGGTACCCAATATTTTCAATAATTTAGTTAGCAAAATGCCGATTGCTCTATCAAAATCAAGCATTTTGCCACCATACCTAGTACATTCTTAGTTCAATGATTAATAATAAATTTATTGAAAATACCCATGGATCTATCAACACGGTACCCAATATTTTCAATAACTTAGTTAGCAAAATGCCGATTGCTCTATCAAAATCAAGCATTTTGCCACCATACCTAGTACATTCTTAGTTCAATGATTAATAATAAATTTATTGAAAATACCCATGGATCTATCAACACGGTACCCAATATTTTCAATAATTTAGTTAGCAAAATGCCGATTGCTCTATCAAAATCAAGCATTTTGCCACCATACCTAGTACATTCTTAGTTCAATGATTAATAATAAATTTATTGAAAATACCCATGGATCTATCAACACGGTACCCAATATTTTCAATAACTTAGTTAGCAAAATGCCGATTGCTCTATCAAAATCAAGCATTTTGCCACCATACCTAGTACATTCTTAGTTCAATGATTAATAATAAATTTATTGAAAATACCCATGGATCTATCAACACGGTACCCAATATTTTCAATAACTTAGTTAGCAAAATGCCGATTGCTCTATCAAAATCAAGCATTTTGCCACCACTCTGCTCTATTTCAATCAACTTTCAAGAATCTCACTCAACTTTATCCATCCATATGACTATGAAATCAAGCTATTTTCTAGATACGAATCCTGCAAGAATCTAGCAAACAATTTAAATTAAAATACATTATTTTACACAATTAAAAGTCATTCTACACCTACTTACTAGCCTAGTATCTATAATCTATGTTTCAATTTTTTTTTTTTTTTTTTTTTTTTTAAAGCTTCATGCTAATTGACACATCCTTTATATTTAAATTGTACTTTTTATATCACCCATCATTTTTTTTTTTTTTTTTTTTTTTTTTTATTGGTTTTATTTTAGATTAATATCACTCAGGGGTACTACTGCAACTACTACTCTCGCTTTCGTCATTTTCTTTTTCGTTATTGCAGATAGATATCCAAGGTTTAATGCGATCAGCTGCCCATATATTACAATAACCTTTCCGCATAATTTTAGTTCCGGGTATGCTAGATACTTCATACCTATCATTGTCAAGAACCTTCGTAATTCGGAAAGGTCCTGTAAATTTCGGAAGCAACTTCTTACTTTTACCATCATTATTTGGAGTAGGTTTTAAAATTTTCACTAAATCACCTATTTCGTAAAGCCTAGCCTTAACTTTCCCTTTATCGTATCTACTTTTCTGAGCTCGTTGATCTTTTTGTATGTACTTACTTATGTCCCCTCTAATTTCTTCTATATCTCCTACCTGTCGTGTTTCATTTAAAATTGAACTAAATATATTGTCACCTCTGCTAACCATTGGGATAGCGAAAAGTGCTTCAGATGGTGTCTTTCCTATTCCTTTATTAAGAGTATTATTCATGCCCCATTGTAATTGTCCCAATGCCCTATCCCAATGTTTTTCACCAAGTTTATCGGTGTAAGCAGTGAGAGCGTCTAATACTGTCCTATTATACCTTTCTACCTGACCATTGGCCCGAGGAGAAGCAACAGCATTGAGGATGTGGTTTATTTTTGAGTCATCACAAAAGTTTTTGAACTCATGCGACGTGAAGGATGACCCTTGATCGGATATTAACCTATCTGGGTAACTAAATGTGCAGAACGTATTTTCAAGAGATCGAATGGTTTGTGAGGATTTAAGGTTCCGTAATGGTGTCAATATGCAGAATTTAGTGAATCCGTCAACCAAGACGAGAAGGTATGAGTTGCCTTTGGTACTTTTTACAAAAGGCCCTAAATGATCAATGTGAACGGTATCGAAGGGCTTATCAACTTTGTGAATCGGATGTAGAAGCCCTTCCTTAGGTCCAGCTGGTTCTTTACTATATGCACATTCCAAACAGGAGCGTACATATTTCTTAATAAATCGTTTCATTTTTGGAAACCAAAAGTCTTTACTAATTTTATCGATTGTCTTGTCAACACCGAAATGACCAATGTCGTCGTGATTGAGTTTACATAATTGGAATCGAGCCACTTTCGGCACAACCCACCGGAGCTCTTCCCCAACTTTCCGAAATAATTTATTTTCTTTAAGAGCATAGTTTTTTTTTTATATCAGAGTACTCAGTATCTGTTAAGATTTTCCTAATCCGTTGTGACTCGGAATCTTGTAATTGTAGGGTAAGCAACCAATCTTCTTGAGTTATCTTTAGAACGGTCGGAGCTATGTTGTGATCAAGATCTGATTCACGAGGAAAAGGATTTCTGCTTAAGGCATCTACATGCGACATTGTATGTCCTGGTTTGTACTGTATATCGAAATTAAATTCTTGCATCGCTATCCACCAACGCGCTACTCGTGGTATCAGATCACGTTTACTGAATGTGGCCCTTAAAGCAGAACAGTCCGTGATTAACGTAAACCTAACCCCAAGCAAATACACTCGAAATCGCTGAAGCGAAGCTACGCAGGCTAATGTTTCAAGCTCATATGAATGATATTTCTGTTCGTCTAAAGATGTTTTCCTACTGAAATACGCTATCGGTTTCATATGTTGGGTCTTATCGTTCTTTTGCAGCAAAATGCCACCTAATCCGTATTTACTGGCGTCTGTGTGTAAGTATGTCTCATTTTTTGGGTCATATATACCTAACACTGGTCTTTGTATTAGTGCATCTTTTAGTTTGGCAAATGATTCCTGTTGTTCAAGATCCCAAGACCACGTTTTGCCTTTTCTAGTCAAATCAGTGAGTGGTTTTGCTATGCTCGCAAAATTTTCTATAAACTTCCTAAAGTAGCTAGCCAATCCAACAAACTGCCTGACTTCATGCACATTTCGGGGTATTGGAAATTGGTCTACTGCGTCAATCTTTGCTTTTCCGGGTCTTACACCATGTTCGCCTATCTCATAGCCTAGGTATTCCAATTCTTCTTGGAAAAAATTGCATTTTTGAATATTCAAAGTTAATTTAGCTTTTTGAAGTAATTTGAACGTGTTTTCTAGTCTTTCAAATTCCTCATCAAAATCTTTCCCTGGTATAAGTATATCATCCATATAAGCAAGTGCGGAATTGAACCTTGAATTCCCTAGGACTTGGTTAATTGTCCGTTGGAATACCGCTGGAAAATTAACCAAGCCAAAAGGCATTTTTTTGAATTGATAAAGACCGTCAGGCGTGATGAAAGCGGTTAGGTGCCTACAATCGTCACTAATTGGTACCTGGTAATAGCCGCTAGCCAAATCAAGGGAAGTATAATATTTATTACCGTTAAGCAAATCTAGTTGATCATCAATCCTTGGCATTGGAAAATGATCTTTTTTGGTTTTTCGATTTAATGCTCTAAAATCGACACATAAACGGTACCCACCAGTCTTTTTCTTTACCAGTATAATTGGACTAGCATAACAAGAATTCGATTCTTCTGCGATATCGTTATTGATAAGTTCTTTGACCATCTCTCGAACTGTTTCTCTTTCGGTGTGACTTAATCTGTAAGGTCTATAGACTACAGGAGTAGTATCGTCTAGTTCAATGTTCATTTCCGTTACATTTATGCATCCTAACTCTGATAATGTTTGTGCAAAGCAATCTCTATATGTATTTATTAATCTCAGAACAGTTTGTCGTTGTCGTGGCGTTAGGTTGGGGTTGACTTTAACCTCCTCCATAGTAAATGGTGTTAGAGGTTGACTACCGATCTGACCGCAGATTAATTCAAAATCATTATCGGGAGGCGTTGACGTGACAATTCTTTGGCTACGGGATAACACAGAGTCTCTCCCGAAGAAAATTGGTTCTTCTGAAAGATTACAAACAGCTACTTGGCATTCTCCTTTGCTAATATTGTAAATGCCACCTACCACACAATAGTTTGAGTTTTGTAATCTTCTGACGCTATCTTCTATGAAGACATCACAGCTATAATTGTCGTCGTTCACGCAATTGACGTAGTCAAATTGATTCACGACGGCATCTACTTTTATCCTCAAAACAATTTTGTCATTTTGTTGATTGTCCACGTGTATATTTGACAAGTCGTCAGTTATCGTTCGTTTTAAAATTTCTAATTTGTCGTGTGTCTTTATGACCAACACTTCTGCCCTTTCCGTAAAGTCTTGACCGACTAGTAAAGGTTCACTCAGTAAGGAGGTTTCAATAATGTAAGCGTCAATTTCTGCCGTAACTTCACCAATACTCAAGCTCAACTTTGTTCTACCTACAGGAATGGTTGCGCCGTTACCGAACCCTCGAATATTTGGAGCGTCATTTTCTACTTTAGGTAGATAATACTTTTCAACCATGTCTTGCCGAATCAGTGTGCAATCGCTTCCAAAATCTACATAACATTGTACATCAATGGTATCATTTATGACTGCAGTTTTATAATATTTCTGATCTGATCTGAATTTTTGTGTGAATAAAGTTTTCTTATCAGTTTTGGAACTATTATTAGGCCGACTACTGTCTTTAGGCCTGTAACAAGCATTTGTTGTATGACCGAACCTTTGACAGTTGTCGCAACGGATTATTGGTTTTGGGCACTTACTAGACGTGTGTCCCGTTTCTTTACAATTGAAGCAGAAAATGTCATTCGTTATTTTACTGCGACAACTAACAGCTCGATGTCCAGTTTTATTGCATTTAAAGCATTTGATATCGTTAAGTGTAAGGTTGTGACCTGTTGCAGGGACTGGTCGTTTAACAAAACGAGAATTATTGTTCTCCCGACATAAATCTTTAAGAAATTTAAGTAAGTTTTCTGGGTCTTGGCACCTCGCCGAAGACGCACTTGCCCTAATTGTCCTATCCTCTATCCCATAAACGAGGCAGTCGACTGCCTTCTTACCTAATATGCCACATGCGTTAAGTAACAACATTTTATCATAGTAGTATTCATCTATCGATTCACCGAATTTCATTCGCCTGTCCAACATTTCCGATAACAAAGCGCCGTAGTTACTTTCCGAAGGAAATGCTTTTACTAGGCGGTCCTGCCATTCGGGCCAAGTTAAAAGTATAGTTTGAAGACCTTCATACCATTTTTTAGCATGACCACCTAATTTAGGCAACGCATAGTGAGCAGTCTGTTCGTTAGTCCATTTATATATTTTTGCGCATTCATTAACCTTGGCTATCCAACCTTCAATACGCTGATTTTTCTGTGATGGATCAAATGTAGGTATAATATTCTTGTCATAAGTCATGTGAGAATTTGCACGCGTGAAACTTTGAATTATTTGAGAGATATCATTAACACTAAGTAATAAACTAGGTTTACTTGTCGACGATTCCAATTGATGCGCTGCTGATGCCTGCCCAGAATGTTGCGGAGACTCAGCCACTGTAACTGGGGCTTCGTGGTGTAGCTCTGCATTCGTAGTACTCTGCTGGTTTACCGAGCAAGG
The DNA here is from genome assembly GCA_932305915.1 of Agriopis marginaria. Lineage (NCBI taxonomy): Eukaryota > Metazoa > Arthropoda > Insecta > Lepidoptera > Geometridae > Agriopis > Agriopis marginaria. The sequence continues at coordinate 5,549,665 of OW029919.1, forward strand.
AATCGGCAACCCTCCAGCTCGTGGTAGTGTGGTTTCCTTCAATGTTTGTTGTTCCGCACTCCTAACCTCTGGGTTAGAATTTTTATGACGTCTTGCAGGCGAATGTTTATCGCTCGCTACGCCATCACTGTTTCTGGCCTTGGAGCTTCGTTGCTGGTGTCTCTTTTGTCGACGTTTCTTCCCACTGTTACGTCCTGTTTCACGAACTGTAGCTGATCGTGACGTAGAAGATTCACTATCTGCGCTGGAACTGCGTCGACGACGACGCTTTCGTCGGTTGGAAGGCCTTGCACGGCTCCGTGAGCGTCGCTCGTATGGCTCACTATCTTTGTCACTAGCCATTTTTAGTTCGACGTACCACTTCTGATATTAAATCAGGGCGGTAAATTAAACACTTGTTAGTTGGATTTTGGTATATTTTAACACTTGTTCCAATATTTAAAGAAAAGGTCTCGCCTTACACGTGGTCGGTGACAGAATGCCCGTCCGCCATGTTGCTATCACCTTATATAGTTTCATATTTTTCAGCTCAGAGTAGGTAGATGATAATTAGTTTAAGATAATCAGAAAAATCAAGATGTAGTTTGTAATATTATTAGTTCAGTTTCTTAAATGTATAATCAATTATTATGTCCAAATCATCATCATTCTACCCTTGCCCTTGATCAAATCTATACTTTTAGTATTTGATTAATTGAATTTATATATTTAAAGTTGCAAAATTGCTAAAGATATTGTCAGCCTATGCTTATATATGTTGCTAACGTTTAAATTCTAACACTTGGACTCGTGAATTTTGTCGGACTCGACTCGTGTTTGAATTAATGTACATGTAAAACTAATTAACCAAACAAAATACACGCTAACTTTTTTTTTTCTTGCAGTCAGCTGCGTTATAATTATGTACAACATTCAACAAAAGTAATTAAAGATTAGGTCAAAATTGATTACATTAATTTAAAAAGTAAATAATAATAATTTTAACTATAACACTAAATACCCAAATTACAAGAATTTAGCTTATTATACAAAAAAAGTTACCAACATAACTCAAAGAATTAGTATGCTGAAGTGGCAGTGGGCTAGCCACATTACCCGAAGAACTAATAACTGATGGGGTAGACTAGCCATTCAATGTCCACTGCAGGACATAGGCATCTCTTAATGCACGCCGCTAAACTCAGCTGGCAGTTCTCTGCATCCAATTGTTTTTCTGTTTGCTTAAACGTGGTCTCCAATCTAGAACTTCAATTTGTTTTCTTTAAAAACTAAATAAATAAATCAAAATACTAGGATTGATATTTACGAATGAAAACTTTTGTTTTTTTATATTACTGAATACCTATAATGTTTTCCTCTTTATTACTGTAGATGAGATTTTAAATCAGCACATTCAGACCTTTTATAATTTTTTTTTTAATAGGGTGAGATAATGCGTAAACCTCAAAAATCTTGTGTCATTAAAATTGCCGCTTAGTGATTTTTGTTTCACTACCATGTAGGTAGAGTGTGAATAAGTAGGTAAGTGCCTGTTATACAAAGTAATCTCAATAAAAGCTACGTTTTATAGTCAAAAAATTAATTGCAAGCGGCGTCGCCGTGATTTAGACGACCGAAATGTGGTCGTTAGTGCGAATTGAACGAAAGGGTTAGGGGATGTTTTAAGCCTCCGCGATATAATTAAACTTTACTCACAACCCTGTTTTTACTATCTAACAATTTTTGTTGAAAATAATAATTTTGCTTTTAATTTTACGGAAAAACATAATGCAGTAGTGTATTCAGTTGTCATTACAAGATTAAAATGGGAAATCACGTATTTGTGACATGATTTCCCGTTCGGAACTGTCAAAGTCCCATACAAATTCGAAACTGGGGACAATTTCACAAATTAATGCGGGGCTCTTCTTTTGTTTTGCCTCGGGAGCACGACGTTAAAATAAAGGCGTATTAATTATTCAGCGCCACACTCGACGCAATCAGAATAAGTGGTGATGTTTCTGTCACCAGGCGGCGCAGAGCTGAGCGGTGTCGCTGCGTGGCTGCGGCGGCCTCTGCGTGCATGATTAGAATTCTTAAGCCCCGCCGAAGGCTCTTGATTAGAGGAAATTAAAACCATTATACTCGGGCGCGCACCGCACCCGCGCCACAATGCCGCCAACCTTCCCGCCTGACGTAAAAATGAGCGGGAAGCGCGCATAAAGAAGGAGGCCCGCCGGAAACGGAAGCGGCACCATCTTGGAGCCGCCGGGCGGGAAAACAATGGATTCGTTAATTAACATTTTCTTACGCCTCGCGGCTGTCGAACGAACGGTTTATCGGACAAAATATTTATGACGCAGACACGATGGAAATTCCACCATGAAATTGCACAAGTGAATTTCTGCCTGATCGTAAAGATTATGAAAATGTGCGCGGGAGATCCTTTAATTGCTTTTCTGATTGCTTCTTTTATAATTATGGGAGATGAGGGCATAAGTGCCGGATTTATTAGTCAATATATCACCTCAATACGTGTCTGAGTAATGAGAAATTCAGATCAAAAAGCTCACGTACAATTCAAAATCAGATTAACAAAATCGCTTGTGGCTCCAAACACCCATATCTGTTTGCGATCGGACAGCGATTGAGTCATAAAATGTAATAGAGACAGAGTGGCGTCGCTCGCGGCCCGCAACCGTGGTCGAGTGAAAAATGCACGCCATCAATAACGAGCTATCGTTTCCTATATCGATGTTTATGACAAATATGAGTGAGACGAGAGGAATGTATACTGACCGGTGTATTTCTAGACGACGGACATGTTAAAGGACTTTATTTATATTACACGGGAATTACTCACGTAAGATTAAGCTGGTTAGTCCGACTATAGTTTCAACCGCATTAGACGGTCTTTTTCAAGGTGAAATCGCGCGCGCGGCTGCGTCTCGCTTTGCACTACGGGCCGCCGGGTAATTCCCGTATAATATAAATAAAATGTGTGAAAACCACGTCAGTTTCAATAGTAAAATGTTAAAGGATGTTATTGTATTTATCATTATAAACAACTTTTACTACGGGACCAACAATGAAATCGTGGAAAGAAAACGCTGAAAAAGAGAATAAACAACGCTGCAAAAAACCTGTGTCGCCTTATTAACTTTTTTTTGAGTATGTTTTTAAGTATACCGCTTAACCGCTTAACGCAAACAACTGTGAGTACGCCTCACTCAATAATTTTTCACGCACACCTAGAAACTAGTAGCAATACCGATGAACTAGCAAAAAAGGCGGCTATGTCACCTGCAGGGTGGGTTCGATTAAAGGCATCAAGCCTGATTTAGGCCAGATGCGTTCGCATCCGCCACGCGGATGCGATCGCATTTCCCTTGTTTGAAGTATCTGATGGTATAACGCTATATTTAAATGTACCTACCTAATTCACAACAGGTAGTTAAACCATTAACATAGTGACCATACACCGAGTCTATATTATCTGAGCTGACAGAGTACTGTCATTTGTTAACTGACCCCGACTCAGACAAATGCACTGCTTGTCCGAGCGGGGATGTGAAATGTGAGTAGTGACCACACTTTACTGGTTACAAAGTGTTATATTATTGTTGATTGTAATAACTAAAGTGGTCCGTAGCTCATGGTGTTTAGCTAACGTACTAATAAGAATTAAGTTAAGTTAAGTCTTTAACTTATTAGGTCACCTTTTCTATTTTTTTTTGCAGTTTTGGATCCAAACATCATGTTCAACCCTTGACTTGATCGTATAACGATCAAATGCAAGTCATGTTCCAATAAAGTGGCGGAGACTTTTTTGGGCTCTATGGAGTTTCAGAAAAACTAAAAAAGGACGTTTCACATCAATAAATCACATGGTTAGTCTCGAGCATGTTAACGAACTCTCAATAAATAATAATTCACCAGTATTACACACTTACACTCGAAAGTACATACGTTTAGAAAAGGAAAATAATACCAAGAGGTGACAGATTTTTTTACGTTGACGACAAAAGCGTCATTTACAAAATGATACAAAGATGATTGTAACCACAGACCTAATATCTAAGTAGACTTCACAAGCGGCCCAAACTGTATGAAAACTAAGCATGTCAAATTTTTGTACCTAAAAGTGAAAAGAAATATATTTATTCTGTCGGCTAACTCTATTTGCGGTATACTTACAACTCAGTATTGCTCAATTGCCCAGTTTCGTTTCAAATTGGCACGTGATATCGCGGCACCGAATAAACAGACTGATTTTAGTTGGACTCAATTATGACGATTAATCATATCGTATTGGAAATATGACATGCAAGGTAGGTCAACTTGTGGCGCCTACGTGGATATAGGTCTGTGATTGTAACATTGTTTTTATCATATAATAACTATAACAGCACTATCACTAGATTTTTATTCATGAGATAAAAACAAGAGTACGTTACTACACAAATCAAGATGGACACCGTGAGTTCGTCTACTTTGTGTATCTGTGGCCTGTAAATGCTCCTTGGAGCAATGTAATGTTACGTTTTTTTTTATCCGTCCTCCTCCACCTATATACTCCTGCCATCGCATCGGCATTAACCTTTTTTAGGTTTTGTTGTTGAATAACAATAATTTGGGATACATTACACATTGATTCATTTTTATGCTACATTATGTAGCTTTACTGTTTTTCTACTTGTTTTTATTTATTTTATTGACTAGTTTTCTAGTTATTTATAAACCACGATATTGATCGCAATGTTATGTTAGTACAAAGTAGTTAGTGACAGTTTATTCTACAATCAAAATTACTATTTAGTTTTATTGCAACAGCAAACCAGTAGATTCGGACGGTCGTAACTGCGTAGTAAACTGCCGCTCTTAGCAGTGGATTACTGCTATTAACTACCCTGACATAGTGCAGAGAGTGGATCAGGTTTTACCCAAGTATTTATTGACGGTAGACACTGAATTTTCCCAATACATACATCCATATGAATACCTAGACTTTTTTTGACGTCACTATTTTTATAACTCATTAAATTTAGTCTATTTGACTGCTGTTTCATTTATTACAAAGTACCTGGGCGACCATACAAGTTACGCTATACTAAAATACATTAAATTATTATTTATTCGATATAATTCATTAATTTAAAATATTTAACATAATTAATTATATCGTATACTACAGAAATGATAATTTAAATTGCCTGATAAATATTTTCTAAGATATAAGCGATTAATTTTTTTGGTGGGAATTGAGATGCTTTGCCTCTTTCCCGCAAAGCGTGGGTTAGTAGCATTTGTATGGCATGCGTGCGGCTTGACGTCATAACTTGCTACAGTGTGCTCTCTGTCTAGCATGAAATTAAAATACTTATAATTTACTAGCAACCCGCCCGCCCGGCTTCGCACGTAAATTACACCCGTGCGAAGCCGGGCGGGCGGGTTGCTAGTTATATATATATAAACCTTCCTTGAAAATGTATCTAACTGATGTTGAAAACCGCATCAAAATCCGTTGCGTGGTTTAGGAGGAGTTAGCGGCCATACAGACATACAGACAGACAGACAGACGCGGAAAGCGACTTCAATTTATACTATGTAGAGAATAGAGATAGAGAAGAGATAGAGATAGAGATTTATTTGTGAACAAATTTTAATTTGGTTTTCGTTTATGGGCTCTATTTATTTAGAGTTTTTTATGAGGTAATGTAACTCAAGTGTGAATGGCTAGTTTCTTGATTTATTATATTATGTTATTTAAATGTTCATCATCATCAACATCAGCCAGAAAACGTACCCTGCTGAACATAGGCCTCCCCCTTTAACCTCCTTATTTAAATGTTATAAACAATTAAACAAATAGTAAAACATGAAGTATGGAACATAACTTCAAGAGAAAAAAAAAACTTTCAAGTTGCTAGCAATGACAGTTATAAAATTTGGAGCCCAACAGGAAAGCCACCGTAGCTTAGCAGTTATATCGCTCGGGTGTATATTCAGATAGCAAAGGTACAAGTACTGCTAGTCTGTGGAATGCGCTGCCTGAATGGGTGTTCCCCGACAGATACAATCTGGGTGTCTTCAAATCACGAGTGAATCGGTTTCTTCTAGGCAAGCGTGCTCCACAGCAGACCGCATCATCGCTTAACATCAGGCGAGTTGGCGGTCAAGCGCAAGCCTATTATTTATAAAAAAAAAAAAAAGGATTTTCTGTAACATGTAAATAATAATAATAGCCTTTATTTAACAATCTTACAAATGTAGATATAAAAGTAAACTATCTAAGTAACTTATTAAAATTAAATATGTTAATTATTAGACACCGGTATTCAGATTGTCTTGCGATCCCGCAAAGGCCTCCCCTAGAGCTTTCCACACCTTTCGATTATCCCATGATTGGGTATCTCATATCCCAACCATGGGTCACGGGTTACTTGGAAGATGATGACCCATAATGGAACATGTAAATAGTAAATATTAAAGCAAGGAAAAAAAATATATAAAAATAAATTATTCTTCAATAAAAAAATACTTTTAATATTTGTTATCCAACCTATTTGCTCTACTACAAAAGATTTGCTTACTACCAGGATATTCTGTGGTCGTGGGTGGCTGTAAACCAGTTGATTGGTGCTCTTGAATGTTTATTGCCTTTATGAGGGCTATGGACGCACAAATCCAAAGCATCCTACGAAGTAAAGCGATTAGATTTGCTAAAGATTTATCCTTTTTGCTCCATGACTTTAGACTATGATAATGGATATATAAATTATACACTTCGAAAATACTTTTTTGAAGTTATACTTCTAATGCGACTTGCAACAAGGTTGCGTTAAACCTTTAACGCTACCATGGAGGGGGAATTTTTCTCTCTCGTATGGTTGCGAAATGCGTATCCTTTTTTCGCGCTGCGACTAGCAGATCCGGTAGTGTAATGGTGTCGCTAATGGATTGAGAAGCCTAAGGAGCTAGGTTAGAATCTCGAGAAAAGCATGTTTTTAAATTGTTGATATTTTTGCCCTAGTTATAATTTTAGGGTTCCTTGTTGAAGTATAACTTCTTCCGCGCGGACGGCTTCCACGCACGATTTTTTTTTTATAGGGCAAGTGGCCTAATTACTAATCAAAATACAAACTAACACTACAAAAACAGACTGCCCATAGAACGTTGAAGGTCTAAAGATAATCCAAATGATCAAGATTAGTTTGCTGGCTCAAACCCATTATCAGTTGGTAGCATACCCAGCATGCTGGCGGCATTAATTACTAAGCTAAATGGCAACGCTTATGCATTGAGCTAGAAACACGCCAGCATTTTGGTCATGCGTCGCATTAACCAGGTGCTCTGAAAGATTTTTGAAGATGAGGTGAGCTCCCGGTCCCCAATGGGCCAATGTGTCGACCCCAAACGCCTCAAATATGTAACCACTGCTGAGGTTAGCATATTTGTACCGCTTGTGCTGATCTGCCGAATCGAATTCTTATATATAGGTTTGTCCTGCAAAAAGATACTGTTCCGCTATAACAGCAAGTGTCCACATTTTCGCACCGTGAATCATGATAATTATCAATAAAAAAAAACGAATTCACTAAATTATACGCAATATCGGTTGCTTGGATGACACATTATTGTCATACAAGAAACCGAATTTCCAGACATTTTGTTTCAAAAGCCACACTACTAAACCGATTTTGATGAAGTTTCTATGGGAACAATCTGAGAGTACATTGTTTCAATTAATAATAATTTTCCTAATCGGTTCATAAATGGTGGAGTTCTGGGAAACAAACATTTAAAAAAAGACATAGAACTTTCTCCTTTATTGAAGTCGGTTAAAAAGTAGAATGCACTGGTTGAATACTGTTCGAGGTTTAACTGGGCTTGTTTAAGGCTGCGGAATAGGTGAAGAGCAGACTTGATATTGTTTCTCGAACGCCACGAAATTGGCAAACGTAGCGTATGATGCCCTAAGACTCGATGGAGTGATGAAACACTTTCGGCAATAGCTGCCGGAAGCAAAGAGCCGAAGATTGGGCTTAGCGGCGTGCTTTGGGAAAGGCTTAGTCCTATGTCCAACAGTGGACTAAGGACAGATTCCAATTCCACCATTCAAATTAATATAAAAATAGTCAATAAATAAAGTAAAGACTTAGAACTTAGATAAGTATCAGAAGCGACATTTTTATCATACTTGGTCCATCAAAAAATCCAGATAGTTTTTTTTTTATTATTTTGAAACTGAACTTGATTGAGCTGCAATTGTCTCAATAATTAATTGTAATTTTTGACAGGCACCTGTCAATTTGGCAGTTCTCAACCCTTCCTTAATGCGCCCCAAGACGCGAGGTGGCGGGACTTCTCCTTAGCCGCTCCCCCGGAATAAATTAGCCTTCTCCCGGCCACATCGGGATATAAAATTTTGAATATGAATGGAAAATTTTGCATTTGTAATAAACCGCTTTAGCCTGTAACGCTGCAGATGCGTACAGCGTGCTTGAGCCACAGTGTATACAATATCCTGATACACTAGTTTCAATCATGAAACAAACAGTATTCAAATATTTAGGTTTTCATAGGCACCGCTTACCAGAAGGCGGAGGACATGACTGTTTGCCAAACATTAAAAAAAAATAGACTACATACATTTAGTGTTATTATACTTGTTTTTTCTTTTCTTATACATATAGGTACAAAAAACGACCAACATTTAAATCCTTTACCCAAAACTAAAACATTTTGTTGCTATAAACTGTTTTTATTCCATTGAGGAATTAATTGTAGCATCTTATAGTAATAAAATATTTTTTGACGATCTGGATCTTGTGTCCATGCTGTTGACATGCCATCATCATCTTCATCATCAGCCAGAACACGTCCACTGCTGAACATAGGCCTCCCCCTTTAACTTCCACACTGAACGACAGCTTGCCTTTTGCATCCGCTGGATACCAGTGACTCTCACAATGTCGTCGGTCCATCTAGTGGAAGGCCTACCTTTGCTGCGTCTTCCGGACATATTGCCGGACATTATTGACATGTAAGTCTACTTAACTTTAAGTAATTTTTTGATGTAGGCATGTATTTTAATTTTGTACTTTAAGCGCCCACGCAATTAAAAATTCGTAATGCTCGAAAATGGCGACGTGCATTATATTAATTTAAGACTTTTGTCAACTTAGTAGCAAATAAAGAAATCTAAATATTTTCCTTCGAAAATTAATAGTTTTTGAATACTACCTATTCAAAAACTTTAAGTACTGAGCTAAAATTCATCTCCACTTGTCTCGGCCACTACTTTATCATAGCCTTAATTTTCCTTTGTTATTTCATCTAGTCTAGGATAATCTGTCTAATTTCATGATTACATGTTTTACTGTAATGCAAGTTTTCTGTGGCGCTGTGTGCTAGAGCAGTGGATAAAAACAGAATAACTCCCGGTCTTCCGATGTCGTTCCTCAGGTGGCTGCCATAAATATTTATTAATTATTTTTTCAATAATCTCTCCTCCTATCCTCCCAGGGTGGAGGGATATCTCCGCCGTTAATTGCTTTTTGTTTCATTTGAATAAGTATTGTTTTTGACTGCTCGAGCGTGATGCCGGAGTTTTATAAAATCAAGGCGATGAATAATTATGTTGAAACAAAGTTAATTGAATCCTTTTTACATAAAAAAAACGATCACGGAAATTGAGGAAAATTAATAATCTAGGTATAAATATAAAATAATGTCGGGTTAATTACACCATTTACTACTTGTTCTGAAATCTATTGGTAGAACAAAAAGTAGAACTGGGGCCTTACGACTAGCTGTTTTAGGCAATTCAGTTTAGGCGATAAAAAATGTTGCGCAATCGCAAACAGTATTTGGGCGCGTTTAAGTTCACGGGAAAGGTTCTGGAGTGGAGACCACGAACCGGAAGACGCAGCGTAGGGAGGCCTCCCACTAGATGGACCGACGACATTGTGAGAGTCGCGGGCATCCAGTGGATGCAAAAGGCAGGCTGTCGTTCAGTGTGGAGGTTAAAGGGGGAGGCCTATGTTCAGCAGTGGACGTCTTCTGGCTGATGATGATGATGATGATGAAGTTCACGGCACAGATCTACTACCTATTCACGGTCGTTTTATACATTGACATATTACATCATAGAAAGAATATTCATGGAAGTCAAAGGAAGTTGCTGTCGCTACCAAGGAGGTTTCTCCAAGGAGGTATATAACGTGGGTGAAACCGCAGAGCGCTGCTAGTTAATAATAAAAAAATATACTTCACTTACATTCATTTTAGAAACAAGTCTTACAATTTAGGAATAATAATTCTCTATCAAAGAAATACTTTAATGCAAAACAATGTTGGTGGCCAAACGTAGATCTAATCTACATTTTTTTTAAACCGTGCCACGTCTTGTAGACTGCCAAACAAGAATATCAATCAGTTAATCAAATTCAACATTGGTTAATCTCGGCAGACACTGAAAAAATAATCTATTCATCCACATCGGCGGCGTCGTCACAACGACTAATTGATTTTATAATTCAAAAGAAACTCAAAGGAGCACATTTACATTCGTAGCATGAAACTACGACGCGTAGACATTTACAACATGTTTTGCGAATGCTACTGGCATACAATAATTTGTCAAAAATACGTCATTTGACAGGAATAATTTCTACCATCACTAGGTGTAAAGTTCCGCTTCCATTACATATTTCTTCTCTACTCTCGTTCCCAAACAAAAAAGTAATTTTTGTATTAGCTAATTTTATTCAATCTAATAATATCCGTCTTTAGTTTTTCATTTGTTATTTTCTGTTAGTAGTGTCATCAACCAGGATTACCTCGTTTTTAGACAATCTCACTGTCTCGTCCCTCACTGTTAATGGCAATATTGCAACAACAACCAATGGGGCCGTAGCAAAAAAAAAACAACCATATTTTCTGAAGTAGTAACATTTGACCCTATTTTCTTAGTATAGGTGTTATATGCAATATCTTTGGAATGGATTAAAAAATAATAACACGATGTTTTTCCATTATGGTTTAATAATGATATCGCTGGTTTGCCAGCGACATCTTCTGGCTAATGATGATGATTATCGCTTGAAATTGTTTTTAAATTCTATGGCACTTACCGATAGGGTCATGCACTATGGGCGCACCCTGTATTAAAAAAAAAACCTTGGTTTGAAAAGTATCATCTAAATATTTATATTATAATCGTATCATAGTCATCGTTTACTGAACTGACGGACTGATGACTGTAGTGTAACTTTTTTTTTGCAAAATTTATACATCGGATGTCATAGGTCGTAAGGATGTATATCAGATACGTAACATTATGACTCCGCTCGCGGCCGCCACTGACCAATTTTATTGTACCAATTTGTACACGTAACATGCGACCAGGCGACCACCCTCCGTCAAAGTTAATTTTTTATTTGATCAGGATAGTTACCGAGCGAATAATTCCATAATAAAGCCAATTTTTTGATAATACCATACCTTTACGTAGATTTGGAGTGGTTATTCTTTTAAGTAAGGAGTAAATTATAGACGGAGCTGTGTCATTTCGTAGGCAGTTTGAAAGTCGTTTGATTCCAATTTATCTTATTTTCTTGTTATAACGATTTATTAATTTAGAAGACGGGGTAGTTAGTCTCGACTTAATTTGCTTGATCGTTTCGTGGACGATATTTCATTTTTGTTTTGCGGGAAAATGTTTTATTTTGAAATTGTTTTTGTTGCACGCATTGAATCATTTATGGGGAAATATTTTGATATTAATAACAAATTTATCATTTACCATGACACCATGGCGGCACCCGGTTCTATTCAAGGCCTTGCACCAATGACTTATTAAGTACTTAAATAAATTATGTGCAGTTTCGATGCCATTGCTAAACATAGGTGAAGGAAAACATCATGAGGAAACCGGTATGTCCTCAAAAGTTCAAATATATGACATTCACCAACATGCACTGGGCCAGAATGGTAGATTAGGGCCCATCCTCTCTCTCTGAGAGAAGGTCTGTGTCCCAGTAGTGGATAGGCTGATGATGATGATGATGGGACCGTGTGATGCGGCCGTTTGAGGTTTGGTTGTCCAGTCACCTCGTAGATGTGACGGATGACCCTTAGAGCTGGCGCTTACCTTGGGCAAAGTTATAAAAGTTTGTCCATTCAACGTGGTAATGGCACTAGCTGCATTATATTTTTATTTTGTAGTGATGTACTGTATATTTGCTTGTACCGAGACATCACCATACGGCTCCAACAGAAGACCAGCGCTGGCTAACAGCCGGCATTAAACTGGGTTAGGGCCGATTTGTGACCTTATAACCTGTGTCTTTTAGGTATAAAAAAAACTTAATTTGATCACAAATGAACTTCTTCTTTCTTTCTAGTTTTTTGAGCACATTACCTGAAGACAGCTGCATTCTTAATGCAGTTTTTATTTATAATATGAGATAGTCAATTAAATTTAGCGAGTAATTTATTAAGTTACCATAGTTTTTAATTTGTTTTGAAAAACAAATGTCCTGTAAATGTCGCATTATAGAATCGTATAGGAAAATTAATAAAAATCAAAATGATTTTCTGTGTTAGCTAAATTTATAATATGTAATATTGATGTTTAGATAATTTATAAGTCACATATAAGGAGTTTTCGCAAGTCATAGTTAAAAAAATCGAAGTGATGGATAGGTCTCTAGGAAAACTTGTAGGAACTATTGGTGCTATATTTCACCGAGACACAAGCGTGGTCCATCTAAGCTCTTAAGGGTGTCCCGCAATTTGTCTCTCGGGTATTGTAATCCTCGAAATTGATAATCGATGGGCGTCTACAAAGGCATGCTAACGAGCGCTCGCCACCAGTATCAATCTTCAGGAGGTGTACAGAATGAACCAAGGTCACCGCTGCGTAGGGTTGTCTACAGTTTTTTGCTATCATGGATAACTATGCCTGGATTAGGTCGGATGAGCACGCATTCCTTACCCGCCAGGATCTTGTTACGGCAATAGCCATCCCTTCTATGTTCTTTGTATGTGACAGTAGAGTAAGCTTTTTAAACATGCAAGTTTTGTTCATCATCATCATCAGCCGGAAGACGTCCACTGTTGAACATAGGCCTTCCCCTTAGACCTCCTCACTGATCAACGACAGCTCGTCATCCGCATCCACTGGATGCCTACGACTCTCACGGTGTCGTCGCTCCATCTAGGGGAGCCAAACCTACGCTGCGTCTTCCAGTTCGTGGTTTCCACTCAAAAACCTTTTTTGTCCAACGGTTATCGGTTCTTCAAGCGATGTGGCCTGCCCATTGCCACTTCAACTTGCAAATTTGTGCTATGTCGATGATTCTGGTTTTTTGGTGAATTTCCACATTTCAGATTCTATCGCGCAAAGAAGATGCAAGTTTTGATAACAAGCATAAATTAATTTAAGTTTATGCAACATGCAACACGTGATGACCGCTATAAAAAACATCAAATAAACTGATTTGACTAATGTAGAATGGTTGTCTGTAACAGATCGCTTTTAGCAATAAGGCCGCTACTCGTGGCACTAGCTCGTGAGTGTTTTCTATCTGTTTGTCATTTTATTTCTGGTGTACATAATAAAGAGTTTCTATCTATATAAACTACTAGTAGGCCGCCCCTGCTTCGTACGGGCAAAGCCGGGATATATAGCCTATGTCAACCGGGGATAGTGCAGCATCCCAACAGTGAAAGAATTTTTCAAATCGGTTCAGTAGTTTCGGAGCCTATTCAATGCAAACAAACAAACAAACAATCAAATCTTTCCTCTTTATAATATTAGTATAGAATAGAAGTATAGATGACGTCAGAGCTTGTCTGAGAACTGAGTCTACGCAGCATGGTGGCAGCCCTACTGTAATGAAATATGACAAAAGACAGGCCACTAATGTCACTGTGATCGCGGTGAAATTATGGCGTGACGTTGATTTATTCCGCGATTATGAAAATGTTTCACGGAAAATCTGTTTTGGTGAAATTGTTGTTATTAGCTTTGAATTGGCCAAATAATTTACTGGCAAGTGAAGTGTTTTGAGCCAGTGTTAACATTTTATTTTAAAAGAAGTAATTAGGCACAGTCTACGTAAGTACGGCCAATTTTATAGATCATATTTGATATCTGTCAGTCTTAGCAAAGTCAAAGTATATCGTACAAGTGTTCTTTTGTTATTATTACAATAAATTTGTATTATAACTAAAAAGTTAAGCAATTGTGCATTTTGAAAAAATAACTAATATTGTTAAAACAAAGTTACCTTGTTGAATTTTGATGAAGTGTCAAATGTGATCTATTATGTTAAATATTAAATTGGCCCTACTTAATGTCTAACCAAAGGAGAGACAAGAAAAACACAAAAAAATATCAATACTTGATTGATATTTTTTTTTGTGACGAATTAATTATTTTCTTGATAGTTAACATAAAGTGAAATTAGCAGATGTTAATTTTTTTATTTTCTTTCTCACAGAACCTATGAGTAGAAACGCCAATCTCTCCAGAGCAACTAAATTCACCTACAACGAATATTTGCACACCAACTGAACCCAAAACTTCCTCCACGACATCCACGCTATTCTAATTAATTAAAACGTATCTGTACCACATTTGCTTATCAGCCGTACCCGAGCCGTGTACAAACAAATGTGAACAAATTGATCGACATTGACAAAATTAAACGTACCCTCCGGCCGTATCGAGTGGACGTGTCATACAAATGTAGTTCGGCGATTGGGCTCGATAAACATCGGAGTAACAAATTAACCCGGCAGGCACACGACCTCGCCTGATACGCCGGTACGCTGATACGCCGATACACAGTACGCCTATCGTGACATCAACGCATAATGACTTCCACTGATACCTACCAGTAGAGACGCGTGGAATAGTTGGGGGTGATAATAAAATGTTTATTTTATAAACGGTTGAGTTTTCCCTTCGAAACCTTAACATGATATTTCTTATCACTTAAAACCAATGTCTGGTTTTCAATTGCTGTATAAAAAATAAATTTGTGGAAATTTTAAATCTTTACGTCATTGGAATGTTTATAATAATTCAAAATCCTGAAGTCCTATACAAAATCCAAGAACAGAGGTACGATAATGTTTGCATCGCGTGAAATCGAACAATATCCAGGGCCGATTGACTCGCAGGAAATGAATAGATTTCACTCCGTGTCATTTGTAGGGCTAATGACACCTCGTGCTAATGCCGTGCCAACAAAATATGTGTAAACGTCGGGGGTCTTAAAGGCCTCTTCAGACTAAGCTATAATTAATAATTATCAGAGCTACAATGACTGCCCAGTGGCCCAGTTGGTAGTGAACCTCTGACTTCTGCGCTTGGGGTTCAATTCCCACATATGACAAACATTCATATGATGAATATTTGTGTTTGTTCTATATCTGGGTGTCATCAGATATAGAACAAACACATCAGTCATAGTACAACCTTTGCTTAGTTTGGGGCAGATGACCGTGTGTGCATAAATGTGCCGAATATTTATTTATTTATTTAATCAGTTTGCCCAGCTATATAATGCGTACTTACCACTAAACGTATCTATACAAGCTGTATGCTGCAAGCAATATTGTTTGGGTAGTAAGGGACAGGTGGGGGACACTGCGGGGAAAGATGGGAAGCTATGCGTTTGTAGCGTACTCTGAAGGCGCCCATAATGCGGATTGATGGATGATGACCCTGTAAATGGTTTGTTTTGTAAATTTTTAAAAGGTTAGTAAGTTTTTACGCGATTTTCGAAGCTTACACTATACACCAACATAACGGTTTGTAAATATCAAAACAATTTCTAAATTTACGTTTTTTAATTTATTTTGGTTGTATTGCCAAATACAATCTTAGGCAACAGTTGCTGATGTTGTTGATTTAGTTAAGATTCAGTTCCATCCTTGTGTGTGGCATAAAGTGATTCACTGTATCATTAAAAAAGTAGTAACTTTTAAACTTTCGCGATTTGAACACATGTTTTAAATGTTTATCGGGACTTATCACGTATTATTTAATATAGGTAAAAAATATGTACCTTTCTTAGCTACTCCTTCTATTATTTACCTATATTAAATAATACGTGATAAGTCATGATAAACATTTAAAACATTAAAAAAGTAATTGGCAAAATAAAATTAAAAAACTACGTTTGGTCGTGTCGTTAGTAAAAGAGCTCATTACTTTGAAACATCTGAATATATTTTGTTAAAATACAGCTAAAAACCAATGTAATGAAACTTGCTTGCAAATGGAAACCGCATTTAAATCGATTCAGCGATTTTTCTTCAGAATTTTGTTATATACATACACACTAAGACACGGCTTTTTAACCCAAAAGCATAATAAAAAATTTGGTCATTTACCGTACTTAAAAGTAATACCAAAAATGTCTTTTACAATAGAAAATTGCCACGGAAATTGTAGCGTGTCCCGATAAACGTAGCTCAATTACATCACAATGTCTTCTTTGTATTTTCCCCAAAAAAAAGCTACGTAATAAATAATACCGTATGTCATTTCTCAGCACGTATGAAATTTATAACTCACGGAACGATTTCGAAAGGCAATTTATTTGTAATAGAGCCGTTCGGAGGGTCCCAGGTTAGGAAGCAACACAAACCGGTAGCATGCTGTTCCACCATAAAATACGAAATTAATAGATACTACTTTATGACGGCGCTAAAAAGTCTTGATCGAAAATTACTAGTATGTCAGTGTCGACCAACTTTAAGATACTCATCAATGCTCGCAGAAACCTAAAAATGTTCGGGAATTTAGTGAATTCTTGGGTCACTAACTTTTAGCTGATATTTGCTTGCTTAAACAAAAATAGTATCGTAGCAATTGTATTTCAAAAAGTGCCATGCCTTTTTATACCCATTTACAACTGAGCGCTACCTTGGCTGGGATGATGCGTAAAATTGTAGCTCCCGGTTGTTTGTTCTATAACAAAAATTACCATGTGCCTTTGGGCGGTCTGAAACTCTGACATTAAGGCTAGCTACTAGGTTATACGGCCTGTTCGAAACTTCGAGATCATCTGGCATCATTTTCACCTCCTTGCAAACACCTTCTTCTTACATGATGTTTGCTTTTTCTATTATTTGATCTAACTATGCTTTCCTTGGTCCTCTGGTTGGTGTTCCTAATCCTTTACTCGGCAAAGCTCTCAAGAGTCAACGTCTTCAAGATGTCTCGTGCAGAGGTGAAACACGTGTCGATAGAAGGTGCTCTAAGAATAAGAGTTTAGTTGCTTATTAATTTTTTATTTAAATTGTTATTTAACTATTGTCATTGCGCAGTAACGACTGATTTATTTTATGTTTACCTTTAAGTAAATTTTTGTTTCATGTTAGGTTAAATTAGCATCATCATCAAATTTCTGAGGAGTAAAACATATTTGACCCTCAATTACTTATTGTACTAGATACGATGTTAAGCCAAAATACCCTAGAGAATCGCCAAAGAAACAATTCCTAGTTCTCTTTTTCCTTCTACCATCTATGGTAGGTTTCACGAATTTGTCATGTTGTACAATGTGGCCAAACATCTTGTCTTTCCTAGTCTCTATACCAGTTAGTAGGTTTCATTTCTCTTCTACAATGCTTAGTACTTCCATTAGTTTTTTTTTCTGTTTAGCTTATTATTTTTATACGTTACACCAACAAACCACATTTCAAGACCTTATAAGTTAGTTTTTTTTAAATCATGGATCTTTTAGAAACAATACCTAAAATACGAATCCGAAAAATAATACAATCACGAAAATAGAAGAGCAATTTCCCGGCATGGTACATCATAGCTCCGTATAGAGCAGCCATACCGGCACGATTTGTGACTTAATCACTTTATTGGCAGCAAGGGAGCTTATCGGAAAGAAATGTCGACCCCGCTGATATACGAGTAAACAACCTTGCACTTTTCCTCGCCCACTTTTGGCGGTCACACAGGCCATAAACTCGACGGCAAAGTTTGTTTGTGCTTGTGGAGGGGTGTTCGCAAGCAAAAGTACTTCTCTGAATGTTGTTTTTCTTTTTAAAACGTTTTACTAGCGACAATGTACTTATTTACCTTGTTTGACTCCTCATCGTGGCAGTCGCGTGCATCTGAAAAAGAAACCTTACATTAATTACTTTTCCTTCTTTAAATCTGAAGGTAGAACATTATTAAAGAGAAAGGGGTACTTTAAGCGTAACGTATACAAACGTCCTCTACCCCGAGCAGTGATTAGCCACAGCGCACACTAGCAACGCGCCGGACCTAAATATGTTTGTATTTTGGCTTTGCCGGTACACACACCCAATATAGGATCCCTCTTGAGGATCAGCCATTACGCAGCCTCTTAACGGCGGACGGTTTTAATTAAAAACTTCTTGCATTAGCATGTGTCCGTCCAATTATGATACTAATCCCTTCAAAATATTATTTAATTTCGGTCGAGAGTCTTAACCGATCCGAGTTTTGGGAGCCGGAGAACCAATCTATTGTTTTGTGTGCCGAATAAAATAGGTTGTTGTTCGATAAGGGATCTTCAATTTCAGTTCTGATTCCTCATTGCAAATGCCGGTTATAGCGATCGATAGGTTAATTTGAGTGTTATTAATGTATTATAAGTGGGTCAGGGCGGATCGTTGCGCCTAAACAAACAATACATCAGCGTAGGAACGGTGGAGTCTTAGCGATAAACAAGCGCAGGTGTGTGCGGAAGCAGTACCCGCCTCAACCGCTGTCCGTACCAACTTGGAAAGTATTCGTAAGCGTTCAAACATACCGGTCTCGTTATGCATGCCTCGCTGGGTTTAATCACGGACCGACCCCGCCCCGGGCGGAGCTAACGTTTTCACTATGTATTTTTTAAGCACATACCGGTGTTCTGTACTCGTGGTGAGCTCTTGTAAAGCCTTTTGTTTCTGATGCCGTGCTACCGACTTCGATTTTTTTTTGGTAGCTACGATAAAAAAAATGCATTGTGAAATTGTGACCCTACGATGAAATAGAGTCTTGGATGGAGTCAAAGGTCCTCAAACATCTATTAGCAGTGTCGCATCCGACGTGTGCCCACATCCGAATCTTGTGTCTATTGTGGGACGTGTCCAATATTGACACAGTATCCCGCCGATTGTAGGCTGCTGACAATGATCCCTTGTCAGTTTACTTGAATATGGGTTTCGGATGCTTCCTCGGAGCGATACGATCACTGCTTGTGATTCTATCCATTCAACTCCGAATACAACTAATATTGTGACGACCTACCTTTGACCGAGATAAGTCTCAAGACATTATTAATCACCCAGAGTCCAGGAGCGTAATCTAGCGCCCAAATTTTGTTTGACTTGGCAAAAAGTTGCCCGGAGTCTTATTTATTTTTTATCAATTTCACCCGAGCGGGCCGTAAAAGCGTCGCCCTGTTTTACTATGGGGACGTGAATTAGCAAAAAGAGAATGGATTTTGGTTGTGATTATGTCAAAAATAATTAATTATTATCGATTCGGCGACGGGCAAGGGAGAGAATTGATGGGAGCACGGAGTCGGCCTTCGAGCCGCGCTTTAAAACCGAGAAGCTAATTACTCGGTTACGGGGACCGCAAAGGGGATCAGCTGAGATTAAAGAAGTTTAGCTTTAATTATATATCGGCCTTCTTGACATGTCCGTCAACGGTGAACTTAGTAAGTTCCAGTTAAGAGCGTGTATATAGCTGGTAAAGACAAACTATTAAAAAACTTTGCCTTAAAAGTCCCATTACAAGGAGCACAGTACAATTAACCATCAGCATTGTATGTGTGGTAGTACACAGCGTAGGTAGGCCTCCCACTAAATGGACCGACACCATTGTGAGAATCAGGGGCATCTAGAAGCTGCAGATAGCGCGCTGTCTTTCAGTGTGGTGTTCTAAGGGAAGGCCTATGTTCAGCAGAGCACGTCTTCTGGCTGATGATGATGATTGATTTAAAACATGTATGTAGGTGTAGAAAGTCTTTGTACAGGTCTTAATGACATTACTGATTTGGTATTATTTTGCTTAAACGCAGATGTAAAACAAAGGCAAACCACAAGAAAATCTTCATTCTAGTCAAAGATCTTAGCAGTCGTTAAAACGACTACCTACTCCTTAAAGTTTACAATCTATGCGAGGGAGGCAAGAGCCGAGGGGCACGTGTGAGGGGTCCTCGGAATTTCTTCATTCATTAAGCCGGCGCAGCTCCGTGAGCCGCCTGCCAAACTCCCAGCTACATTGTACACATCACCGATGAGCAAAACTTTAATTTAGGCCGCGGTACCTGCGACCACTCGCCTCCGCTCATTCATAATGAACCACCCGCTGCTTTAGTTTCACGACGTGACCTCTAGCGTGCGACTGACATTTTATACGACCAGTTTCAACGTCAAAGCGAAACGGACGCCCAAGTCGGTTTAACGTCGATAAATCACTCAAAAAGTCAGAGCGTCGAAAGAAAAATCACAGTCATCGGCCTCTTTTTAAATTAACGCCATTAGCTTCAAGATTTCCTCTTTGAAATAGAGTGCAAAGATTGCCTCTCACCGTTTGAGCGGCCGAGTAATTAGTAACGCTCGACTTTTATTTGTTGACGTTCATTACTCGCTTATTTTGAGAGTTCCGCTGAGGGAGATGACGATGTTTTTTGAAGGGTTTAGAAAGAGACAAGAATAACCAATCGTGAGGCTGCACCTGCCACCGTACGAATTTGCAATTTAAATTCTGGACTGATATTCTGGAGGACCTCCTTAACACGACATCTGCTTAAATCGTCGACTATAGAGTGACTGCTGCGGTTTGAAACTCTTTGTGATTGCGACTTAATTGAAATAAAACAAACCCTTTTGTGATTCGAATGGGACTTAGAAACGATTCAATCTGTGGTTGTTTTCATAAAGTTATTAGAATATTTGGGGCACCAAAAATTGACGAAATACGCAAATTATTGACAGAATTACAAAACGTATGGACTTTGCAAAACATGTTCAGATCTAAAATCTCTTATCGTCTCATAAGCCACTCAGACATAATTTTACGTGCTTCCCGAGACTTGAAAAGGCGTGTTTCACCCGTAAAATATGACGTCATGTTATAGTCCCCCAAATTGATTGATACGTCCATGTACCGGATGATATATCGTGTTGCGGTCGAAGTGTATTGGACTGTTGGCTAATAGGTGTTAGTGGGTAAATAAAGAAGTGCAGGTGGCGGGCGGAGCCGGGAATCATTAATAACTATCGCCCCACGCCACTTCATTAACAATCAATCACGTGTGCTTCCCTTGGGCCGGACAGGTTGCGGACAATTTTTTGTTTACTAAGATTAATATTTTTGGAAAAGGGTGAAAATGCTAGTATTCTTCGATAATATCTATGTGAGTACGACTTAGTTTCATATTTCGAATCTTGAGTTTTAGGGTTCCATACCCAAAGGGTAAAAACGGGCCCTGCCTGCATTTCTAAACTATTACACATGGACTCGTGTAATTTGGCATGCTGATAGGTCATATTCAAAACCTTTATGATGATAACTTTTATAATCATAGTGACAAAACTGTAAAAATTCAAGACGTGACCTTTTCGTAAAATTATCTTTACAATTTTTTTTTCCAATCCATATAGTTTTAATTTTGACAAAACCATGAAAAGTATGTTATGTAGGGATGATACATTTTTGAACTTTGGCCACTGAGCTACGTTCCTTCGAACGTTCCAGTTATGTGGTTTTAGCCACGGAACCCTACCATATGCATGTCTCGACACGCTCTTGGCCAGTTTTATTTAAAGCTTAATATCTTAACTTCACTTCGAAATTATTGGCGTAGACTTTCGTAGCTCATGCTACAATCTCTACGAATCGTAACATGAGAACTGCTACGAGCTACGAGTAATTTCTCCAACGCTGAGCTTACAGAAGAGCTGTTCTTACAGCAAAATGCAACAAAAATAAACATGTTACATACACACAAAGTTTATTATCGACGTGTACACGTACGAGAAAGAATGACTTGTCGGATAGAGTTAATAATCTTATTAATTTGTTCGCGCGTAACCCGCAGCGCTCGTTGGTCTCGACGTTCTTTGTAATTAATGAGAACACCTCATCTATTAAATTAGTACAAGGGCCCGTGAACACACGTGAGTAGCTATCCACCAGTGTAACGAGACACATCGCATCTCGTACACCGCTTTAGACGTGAACGCAACAGAGTAACAACGCAAGAGTGTGAAAGGTCTAGCGTGGTTGGCGTACCACAGTCTTAGCAGAATAAATAAATTGCGCGTGAAGAAACTGAACAAAGAAATTTCATTTATCATGTAACAAGAGATTAAGCATATTATAGCAGATGAAAAATTAATTATTGATATTATTGTCAAAGCATTTGAGATGTTGATGATCTTTAAACTACTTTAAGGTTCACACATATTTGACACGTCTAAACTCAACAAGTTTTTTTTTCATATAGTTAGTACTTGTTATAACCTAAAAATCAAAGTAATATAGGATTAAAAATATCGCCATTTCTTATCGCAAGTTTTTATTTATTTTTTAGATAACGACATGTCCTTGATCGAAGCTACATGAACTTATCCTACCATACTCTTTCTACAACAGGACAAGTAGGAAATCGGCCCATTACCAGCAATACATTGTGGATTTTCCTTGGATACGTTTCGATTTAACGTTTCTAATCCTTACGGCCAAGGATTGAGACAACCTGCTGGCTTTCTTGTTTCCTGAGAGTTATAATCTGGGCCTATTCAAGGCCAGAGTGAATAGGTATCTCCTAAGTCTGCGTGCTTCATCGTAGACCACATCGTCGCTTACCAACAAGCGAGTTGGTAGTCAAATGCGGACTTTTTGGAGATAAAAACCACACACACAAACTTCCGCATTTATAATATTAGTGAGATATCTTGTTAGTGCCGTGAGGTTACTATGTACGGCCTGATTTTCGAAAACGGTTACATAACAAGAGAATGCGAAGCAATATTACTACGCTTGGTCCTAACTCACAATAAAGGTAACCTCTCAAAAGGGATCATAACTCATATGCGAACTATACGCTTTGATCAATTAAATTTTATTACATGCGTTAATTAAACGGCCTTCGAAGTGAAAGATTTATTGAAGGTTTATCCTCATAACTATGGCTTAGAGGCATTACTCAATAGGCCTGGCCTCTTCGGCCCTGCTTAAGAGCCACTACACGATTAAGGCCCATTCAAGTAGAGGATTTGGGTAGCAGGATGCTAAACAATAACGTTGCGAAGTATTTCAGGAAAATTGGGAAACTTTGGACTAACATTGTTACTGCTATGTCTACAATGTGTGAGCAAAAGTAATATTGAATAACAAATTTATGTAAACACCTGTTCAATATTTTTTATACACTTATTAAAACTATTTTTACATCGTCAAAGTGACAAAAAAGAAATGGACATACACAGTAAAAAAGAATGGCGCGCTGAAGAGAAGACCTCACAGTGGGTGGAAAATGGATCACAAAAACTATTTTAATATTATTCATATCAGCATTAATTTCATGTATAATTTACAGTTTTACTTGAACAATTTTATAATGAACCATTGTTAATTTATGAAAATGTGAAAAGAAGTCGAAATCTCAAGGCACTTGCAACGGAAGCTAATTATCCCGGTGTTTACTTTGCAGACAATGGTTTAACGCGGATATTCGTGATATATGCGCAGTAAATTCTAATGCGGTGACACCGCACCCGCGAGGTGGCGCACCACACCCGCGCGGATCCACAACGATCATAATAAAGTATGATTTCTTGGCCGGGGACGCTGCTTCTCTCGGATAATCACTCCTCAGGCGTACCCATATAATTCCTTAGTGCATAATGAAAGTTGATTAACATTGCCCTGTAGTGTGTCGCGGGCGTGTGTGCGTGTCCGCCGCAGATTCCGAGTCCTAATTAAGAGCGAGAGAGGGTGAGCCGCGGCCGCCGGCGGGGACGGTATCGATCATCGCCCGCCAAGGAATCGACGCACGGACCCGCAAAAAGGGGAAGCCCTCATCTCAAAATCAGCGTCCGGCTAAGCCGGAGCCGGCCAGCTCTCAGCATATGTGTTTTGATTTAGAGGGTCAGTTAAACACGCGGGCGCGGAAACGGAACGCTTCGGGCGAGATTTGCAAATCCGATGTGAATAATTACACGGCTTACGAGCGCTTACCTACTGCCTTACAGTCATTTGCATATTTTCTTGCGGCTTTGTGCCAGCAGCTGCCCGGAAGTGGGATGTGAAGCTCTTTATGCAAAAGTGCCAATATGTACATAGTTTAAGGTTATAATAGAAAAAATAATAATTCTTATTCTTATTCTTATTCGAGATGGGGGCGATAAGTCCTGCACTGAAGTCCCGCTTGGGGTGTATTGTGCATTTCCCCCTACCAGCACCTACCCGAGCCAACCCAACTCCTTGAAATATCGGAGTGAGGCTCTGGGGCGCTGGCACAGTTACTCCAGTGGCGTAGATGGTAGTGTAAGTAATGATGATGAAAAGCAGTCTAGCTGTTGTGGCGACGCGGATGAAGAAGGCAATGCTGCCTCATGCAACCGGGTGGCGATTCTAGTTTCTTCTGTGGCTTCACAATGCCACAGCACATGCTCTACAGTTTCGTTTTCTTTCATGCAGCCACGACACAGTGGACTGTCCGTAGCTCCTAGCTTATACAAATGACTATTCAAGTTGCAATGACCGGTTATAAGGCCTACAATCAGGCGAAGGTCCTGTCGTTGCAACTTTAATAGGTTGTTGGTGATCTTATTGTCAAGAATTGGGAAAGCGGCTTTAGCATGCTTACAGTCATCTTTCTTGTCCCACAGATTCTGTTGTTCTTTTTCTGTGTGACGACGCAGTAGCTCTCGCACTCCCATCGCTGATGGTTTGCAGAGGCCTAATGCGTCGTCGCTTACCTGTTTCCTGGCACCCTCCTTGGCAAGAGTGTCTGCCGTTATATTACCTACGCAGGATTCTTGGCTTTTCGTCCATCTCACTATCGTTCTGTACTTGCTCGCGCGCGCGCTCTTTACAGCTTTACAAGCACTCGCGAGCAAAAATAATAATTATTTATCTTAAAAGACATTGATTGGTAATAACATCTCGAATAAACAAGCAAGCTCTTCAAACTTCGCGTTAATTTATTTGCTACTTACAAAATCCACTTCTGTCCAAAAAACAACATAAAAATAAAAACAAAGAAACACTAACAAAGCTGCTTATAAAAAACGTTGGAAAACACTTATCGCGCTCGAGTGCAAATCGTCGACTGTCACTTCAAATCCTGGCGACGCCCGACAAAATGGGAAAAAGTAACAAAAATAACAATCAAATAGAGCATCCGCGGAAATGAGATCTGAGGAAATGATCACGCCGACCCCGGGGATCGGTCGCCTCTTCTAAAAAGACTAATCTCTCAATTCACTAAGGAGTTAAGCTTTAAAAATATTTCGATAGGCAACAAAGGGCCCCTCGGTCGTCGTCTCGCGGTGTCTTTGACACGTCGGCGCCGCCGGATTTTTTTTCGCGAGATCTCTTTAGAGGCGGGATGTCACTCACTTTGTATCGGCTTTGTCGCAAGAGGTTAAGCGCCGGTTTATTAGGCTCGACTTTCGCTTTGCAAACAGAGGGGCCGTTAACAGATTCGTTTTCGATGTTCCGCTTATTGGCTAAAAATTTAATCCCAAATCGATTTAGATTTATTGGCACCAAGCGGTACGTGATCGCAACCCCCTTGCAATCGATACGAATACATGTTCCGAGTAGGGCTGCACTGGTGACTCTTAATTAAGAATACGTGACAAAAGACGAGACATACACTCACACAAGTAGTACGCAAAAAGGTCCGGATTACGTAACCCTTTGCGCTTTTGATTTTAAACGTCGGCATCGCTTGAAGTGTGAACGCCGGACCGTGGCGACTAATTTGAAAAGAGACTTGACAAATCTGGCTTCGGGCGGACCCTCGTTTAATCGAGCTACACGTGACGATATGAATGTTGATACAATGAAATAATAGCGTAGATCGGTAGGCGGTCGCTATGGTTACGGACGGTTTGGTCGGAAGCCGCGTTTGAATAGCGCCGAAAGGCTTTTAGCTCCGTTTGACCATTTAGATCGGGTCAGCGTTTCGGGAGCTGACTGCGCTCGAAACCGGGATAATTAGCAGGCAAACAAGGAACAGGGTGCCCGCACAACTTTCGCAACCGTTCAGGTGCTCTACAAACACCGCTGCAAGAACTTTAACAGCAGTTTAATTGCGGGGCAAAAACAGAAGCGCACTGAAAACAGTTTAGTTTTCTGTGAAAAGAACCTTGTCGGTTATTGAGGTGAACGAGCATAATCAAAGCTACGCTTCAGATTGAAGTTTATTGAAAATTAGAAAATAAGGATAAACTCTGATAAGGAATAAAAAAAAAGTGGGTTACTGTGTAGAATATGAACTGAGCTTTCTTCTCAGAGCCTTCGTACTATATACGATCATAAAATATACCAAAATATAAATATACTCACTCACTGGTTGACTGACTCATCATGAATATCGGAAACTACTAGACCTACGTAGTTGAGGCAGTCTTATTGTAAAGTCATTAGTGTTATGTTATACTAGCTGACCCAAAACACGTTGTCCTGTCCAAATTTAAATAAATTTTGATGAGTTATGGTTTTGAGTTCATACAAAAATCCCATCGAAAAAAAGGAAGCCTGCAGTGTTTCCCGACTTTTTTTCAAAGCCTATGGGGGAGGCCTATGTCCAGCAGTGGACGTCCTATGGCAGAAATGATGATGATGTTAAATGCTTTAGATTTAGAGAATTTTGTATTGTCAATTAGTTAAATAATATCCATATCGACCATGATGTTGGTATAACCACAGAAGACATAATTTGTACAACTCCGTGTACCAGGGCTCGGTGTTGTCAACGTCAGCGGTCAGTAAAGCTGTGGACACACTGGTAAATAACCCGCACCGACCCGCGGCCTCACGTGACCTGCGTCACCTGCGTGCGCGACCGTCTCGCTACGTGACGGTAGGGAGCTTAATTGTACGAACGGGTTTAATTGTAAGTTTTCGGAGAAGCTGATGAGTTGGCTTGTTACATTAGTATCTAGAGTTTCATTTTGCCAGTATTTTAAAATTGGAAGCGTAAACTTTCTCTGAGTCGCTGCGTCATCCGCGTTAGTTACTTTTTAGAGTGATTTGTCTATGTTATTATAAAATAATAATAAATATAATATATTGTAAGGATCTTTTTTCATAATGTAATCGTAGACTAACAAGCGATGGGTCACCTGATGGTAAGTAGTCACCTACAATACCCGGAGAATTGAGTTGGCTCCTTTTGAAGACTCTATTCACTCTTTGTTTGAAACAATTCAGGTCATTTCGGAGGAAAAATTGTAGGTGGTTCCACAAGTTATAGGCAGAAACAATCAATCAAATCGAACAGTGCGAAATTTATGCACATCTCTAATGTGTGGATGACTTTTCTGGTCATGGCGGCCGGTTTGATAGTAAAACCACGAAGGAGATGTAGCCATTCCTCGTTAAATTCCTGAATCAGAGATGTAAATACTAATAAATAATTAATGCGAGATTTTTGCTCATCTCTAATGTGTGGATGACTTTTCTGGACAGGGCAGCCGGTTCGATAATAAAACCACGAATTAGATGAAACCATTCCTGGTTAAATTCCTGAATCTGAGATGTAAATACTAATAAATAATTACTTTCGACCAAAATATTAATTTGATTTTGGTAGAAGTGTACAACAGTCAAATGGTTTTGTACCAATTTAGAATTGAGTTTTTTTTTGCAATTCAGGACTTTTTATACATATTTATACAGCAAAATTGTAAAATATAATAACTGTTTGAATTTTGACTGATCAGATAACGTAATTTGCACGGAAGAATATGTACAATGTGTTAGCCGCAAATTAAAAAAGCATATATTCTATGCGTGCACCAAGAACTTACTACTAAAGTACCTATAGTAACATATCACACAAAAGTCTCGCAAATCCCTTGCGAGGTGCACGAGATGGCAGAGCCAAGTTTTGCTAATACATAATTGGGACCAAATCCCTATCGGTCGGGTATAGGGACAGCCGTCTTAGTGCGTGCTTGCTCAGGAAATTAATGAAATTAACCGATACAAGGTAAACCTGCGAGGGAAATGAGGGAGGCTAATTTGATAATGTCGGGGTTTCTTTTGGGTAATAAATCTTGCCTGATTTTTTTTCAACTGACTTTGATCAAGGAGGTTCCCAATTCCACTGTATTGTTACTAGCTTTTATTTAACTTGCAATGTTTGTATGTGTGTTTGTTTAGGTCAAATCTTGCAAGCTGAATTAGATCCACTTCCTCTTATCCTACGGAGTTGAATTTTTACATGTTGGTTCAGTTCCAATGACAATGCATTTTTATGGTAAGATTGATAAGCATGACCTGAATCGACAATCTACATCCAGGGTTACACATCCTGTCCACCGAACACCATTACATACCAAGACTAGTAAAGGAAACTATTGAGATCTCGCAATGCCAGAATATCAATCGAGGTGATGGTTTTCAACTCGTCAGTGCGTGGAATCCAGTAGTATTAGTTTGCCATAAAAATAAAAATTCGCGTTCAAAATGTGTTCAAAATAGTATACGCAGTGATACAGTGAGTTTGTTTTGTCGGGATTTAGGTTCGAGTTCCAGTGATAACCGTAGCAAAAGACTATGAAAGAGGGTAGATCGTTATGTCTGCACCTAACTTTTTAACTGTTCGACCAACCACCCGCATTCTTCAGTCTTCCCGTGAACATGGTGCATGTAACTGCGCCGAAATATCGGGAGCTCATTTCACAACCTTACCACGGTAAATATCCCGTAAATAATCATATAATTATAACTTTAATGAACACCGATTGCTAAATCTAAAACTTTTTTTTTCACAAAAAATCGGTCATAATCACATTTACAAGCGGAAAAGCTCTTCCCGTTTGCAATGCCTGCATAGGGGCTTGTGCACTAACCCTTACGCTCATGAGAAAATTGACATGTATGTAATATATTTTCACAAACAATATGGTTAATATGTCCATATTTTAAGAACGCACTTAGACGAAAATTGGACTTTAAAGTAACTTTGCTCAAGTAATTGGTGGCCAATTTTTGTCTCATCTAATTATCTTCTACATGCAAATTGGCTTTATACCATTTTCTGCTAAAAAGAGGAGAATGCACAAAGATGCTATAATATGCTAGAATTTATGGACAGAAAATAATCGAAATTTTTAGATGGCCTCTATTGAGATAGATTAGTTTATAGTAAAATCTATAGCCAGATAGTTTTTTATTGTTATTTGGTTTCTAGGCAACCTTTATGTGAAATGTGGAAATTAATAAAATATATTTTAATGTGAACATCCACGCAATGTTAGAGAAAATAATTAATACTTAGAAGCGTTTGTTGCGATGTGTGTTTGTATGTATGTTCCATAGGGACTCCGAAACGCCTGGACCAATTTTGACGGGACTTTCACTGGTAGATAAGCTGATGATATAAGGAGTAATCTTCGCAGGTGAAACCGCGGGGCGCAACAGCTAGTGTACTATACAAACAAATATTTGACAAGACGACAAACGTCAACTAAAAAGAAAAAAACATCATCACAAAAATAAAATGTAAGTGTAATCTATACTAATATTAAAAAGAGGAAAGATTTGATTGTTTGTTTGTTTGCATTGAAAAGGCTCCGAAACTACTGAACCGATTTAAAGAATTCTTTCACTGTTGGGAAGTTACACTATCCCTGGGTGACATAGGCTATATTATATTTAAAAAAAAATAGGGGTCCTTACCAAAACTCTAATAATGTAACCCAAGGTGTAAAAAAATAAGACTTACACCCGTGCGAAGCCGGGGTGCGTTGCTAGTTATGTCGTCTAAAAATACAAAGGTAATGTTTGTATTATTTCTTGTACAAGAAGAAGTTTCTTGTTCTTTCTAGCTAGGTTTATGTTCTGATAACCACTAGACTAGTTCAAATGACATAATAACCTAAATGAGCAAGTGAAACGAGCTGTTGTTACGTTCATTACCCCCCGTAATTCCCGGGCGTGCGGTATCGATCCGGGAGCGACAGAAAACTTTCTAGACGGGTTTTATATGCACCGACTCTTTGCTGTAAGTACGGTGTACGGCAGCAGTGGCACGACGGATCGCGTAAATACTTCATGCCGGTGTAGAACGGTCTTTAGTCGTTTGGTTTATTGAGTGTCCAATAAGCATAATTGGTGCATGAAAATATGAGGTAGTGAATAGTTTTATCGTGAGGTCGCGGGTTCAAACCCCGAGCCCGTACCAATGAGCTCTTTAGAGCTTATGTACGGTTTTTTCATACCGCTGGCTTTTCGGTGAAGGAAAACATCAGAGGAAACCTGCATACGTACGCTGAAGGAATTCAATGGCGTATGTGAATCCACCAATCCGCACTGGGCCAGAGTAGGGGATATGGCCCAATCACCCTTTCGGGGGTAGGCTAAAAGTCCAGCAGTGGACTGTTAAAAGGCTGATTATGATGAATAGTTTTATAATTTTTCTAAAAATCTCTCGGAGCACACGCCGAACGCCCTGCGAAAATAGTGGCATAATTATCGATACATACTAAACATATGCTTGTTTATAGCACGTCATGTTTACGCATTGCTAGGTAACGAGTAACTGCATGCAAACTGCTGCACGGGTGCGTTTTGGCGGAGTTTTAGGTAGACCGAAGTCGGAGAGTTGGTGCAATATCCTCTGTTTATTTGATAGCAGTGAATTGCCTAATCGAATATAAATAATTGGGCGATTCAAATGGAACCAGTTTGAAAAAAATGTGGGCGATTCCCACTGTGATCCAAACTATATACAGTGTGAAATGCTCCATTACCCCACATTAGAATAGCTCGAAATTTTATACTGTACATTAGTTTCGTATTATTTTTTATTCAATTTTCATGCGCACTCAATAATTATGTTTTTATAGTGAACAAGGCCTCTTGGTGTTGGAATCGATGCCTCTCAGTGTTCAAGCTAAAATAAAAGAACTAATATGTTACTTTTCGTTCGGAAAATATCTTGTCTTTAATGAAACATGTGTTTGTGTCACTGACAAGACAAAACCCGACTGTGTTTGACAGGAACATCACCCAAAATGAGGTCACGGTAGCATACATGTGATCCCATGTGGGGTGAGTCTAATCAGCTATGAAAATTAGGTTCCGCCGTATCTTACGCTTTGTACTGCTAATGTGGAATTTAATTACTATTTCCAAATGTTATTACCAGCTTGACGGAGCAGGAAGTGCTTTGGGTGTTTAATCATGGTTATAATCAGCCGTCTCTATGATGCTTCGTATCTTGAAAATGAATGATAAGGTATTTATTTATTCATTATCATTATCAGCCTTTCATGTTCCCATTGGAGGGACACAATACTTCTCTCTCTGGGTTTTAATCCACCATGCTGGCACAATGCACGTTGGTGTTGGTTGGTGGTTGATTATGTACTTGAACTTTTTGAGGTTCTTAAACATACCCGGTTTCATTACGATGTTTTCCTTCACCGTTTCTTGCGCGATAGTATTGAAACTGCACATAATTTATTGAGATAGTAAATAAGTCTACGGTGCATGGCCAAGGATCAAACTGGAATATAAATCTTTTATTTAGAAATAAACGCCAAGATTCAAATATGTACATAATGTATAAGTACACGTTTAATTTTCTGTGGCAAAGGAAATAATGAACGAATATGAATATGTAGCTTATCAGCGTTAAAAAAAAAAGTTGGAATTTATGATTATTTTTCTGCTGAATTTTTTGACAGGTGTAACTCAATTCTATTTAGTATCGGCTATATCATAAGATATTTTGTGATTGAAACGACAGCAAAATAGCTAGTAATTGAGAAAGATAACACCTAGCAGTTTAATTTTTTGGGATAAAACGTAGCCTATGTGTTTTCATGGTATAAGCTATGTATACAGCCAATTTTATCTAAATCCGCTTAACCACTATCGAGTTGAAACAAACATAATTGCACATGAACTTTCTTTTGCATTTATAATACATTGAACATAGTGACACTCGATTTAACGATAAACTCCCTAAAATGTCGAAATTACTTGACTTTGGTTGGTTTACCTTGTGGTCGATAATTTCTGACATATTTTTTTTAAAATAAAATACTGGAGCCGCAAAAAAACGTCAGACGAAGAAAACAGACTATACGCAATAAGCGTTGTTATTCGTATCAATATTAATGTTTGTTATTTGTAAATTTTATACATTACTAGTAAAAACATTATTATAATAGTAAGATTATATTGGTTTTTCTTCTCTTCATTTAAAGATAACTCTCAATAACGCCATAAAATGCGCAGTCCCTTAAGTATCGGTATATAGTGTTTACACTGTATTAGAACGATGTGATACGAACGTTAGGGTATGTTTCCACGGCCATGATCCCTTCATATCAAGAGATGAACTGCCAGAATTTACTAAAGCTCAGTATTTTCTCTATCTCATCTTCTTGCGTTCTTGTATCACCAACTGGCGGTCATCATCCATCACCCAATTACGTGGCCGATCAATCATCAAGCCGATCACTCCCATGGCGTCGCACCTCGATGATTTTTCCACTGTTCGCTACCAGCCCGCACGGGACCTGTTAATCACTCGCGTGGGAAAAATGCCTTTTCGAATTTATTTGTAATTCGACGTATATGTGTGATTTTGTAACACAATATAGGAGAGCACGTAAGAGACGTCCTTTTGCTCATGATATTTTTACATACACGCATTAGTCAACTAGTCAAGATTGCTTATAACGACCAATGACCTTAGAAAATTGTTTACTTCACGAATCTTCAGTGAAATTAAAAAGGTACCGTTTGCTCAGAGGATAAACTTTTAAATACAACACGGGGAGTTTGTAAAACCAACACTTCTTCAATCACGATAATAATAAAGCTCAACAAAACGCCACGCTATAAAAAGATGAACAATAATTCTTTTTTATTACGCGCCAAAGTGGGAATCTCATTGTCGGCGAGGAAATAAATAATAGCGGGATGGAAAAGAGAAAGGGAAATAACACAACATAAAATATTAAGATTCACCCTGGATTGGCATCATTCTGCGGTCGCCACGGATTTCTTCCAAGGGGAAGTCAAGATACCTACGTCTTTGAATGTTAATGTTATTTGCATATCCGAAAAGTCATGAAATAAATCAGCCGAGACGGACAGTAGGGACGGGCATTCATTTCGCTTCCTTTGTCTACGCAAGTACCAATTAATGTAAAAAAATGTTAATGCATTTCGATTTCCCCCACTCATAAAAATAACAATACACTCAGATTTAGATAAAAATCTGGCACATTTTATTCTGAATCTCAGAAATAAATCCTAAATCACGATTTGCATTTGAAAATCCTAGCGAATCGCGAGGTGAGCTATCGCTAGGGTAATGTCAGGATCTGGCATCAAATTGCGCCGTATTGTGAGTCAAACTCGAGAAAAACTGAGAAAGTGTTAGGGCAGAATTTACATAAGTTGTGACAGAGGGTCTCGTACAATACATACAAAAATATTCAGGGCCGAGGTGATGAGAGCCCTCGGGCGGCTGCATGCATAGCCTTTATGACGGGGAAAAATTTACAACTGGCGCGAAAATGCTGTATTTATGAAGCGACTGAAAGTAACGCAAGATTCATGCGAGGGAACTCGGCGATGATGCGCTTTATTGTTTTACACCGGGTTAAAGACAATTGTAAGTTATTGCAGCCTTTAAATGTGAATCAACGATGCAGATTTTATTATTTCTCTGCTCTAAATAAGTACTACAGTTTTGTAGCGGTTTTCAGTATTATTTGCAAAAAACTCTTGTCAAAGACTTACTGCATGCACAAATCTCTTTTCTTTATAATTACCATTTTTATTTTCTATCGAGAATACAAGGAAGTTGGCTCATAATAAAGATAGCGTGGTTTTGTTTACAAACTGACAGTACGGTCGTTATCGATTGCAGGCGGGAAAGTTTTTATGAATTAACCGTCAAACAAGTAAAGAAGAACAATGAAAAAACAAACTCTTCAAACAAAAATCGATGACAATCTGGGCCAAAAACTTCGTACAACTTTGCCGGCAAAAGATTTATATACTTATAAAAAGTGAACGGGAAAAGAAGTTTTGGAAAAACTTTAAATTGCGACCTTGAACCGGTTGAACTTTGTTTCAGATTACTATTAGTAGAGGCGGGAAGTTTTTGCCCCTTCCCGTTGACGAGTCGCGGACAGTTCGTGTCATTAACTTTGGCATAAATATGACGAGGATATTTGGTTGTAAGGGGTTTGATTTTGAGCGTGGTGCACGTTCAACGTTTGTGGATGGGGTGCGATGAACCAGCATCGATCGCGGATGGGCAGAGCGCCCGCGGACCTACTCAAACTTTTGGGTCGGTTTTAATGAAACAATTCCGTAACTTCACCGTATTTAGGTCACAGCGTGCGATAGTATGCGAGCCCAGGCTCTCTGCCCCCCGCCCTGCTTTCATTAACCGATGCACACGACTATTTTAGATTAACAAAATTTTGACAATATGAACCTCGAATGAAATTACCATTATTACCGCCGAAAGATAATCCGCTCTAAAAAAAAAAGTACATTGGATCTATCTGTGGGTTGAAATGAAGAGATTCTTGCAAACCTATTTTAAAAACTGAAACTTTAAACTTTACCTTCGATATACATCTATGAATCGGCCCTACTTGTAAAGAAATGTAAACAAGTATGAAAATCTAATTAGTAAGCGTCATGACAGTAAGCTGCGTGAGCTATACCAAACGATTTTTTTTCTTTTCTGTGACCATACCGCAAAACAGGACCCTATTTAGTAACGGCACGTTTATGATGGGACTGACTGTTTATAATAAACTACCGCAATTTTTTAAAGATATAATTAGTATTGACATTTTCAATTTTAGACTGTAAAATTTGCTAATTGACAAGACTTACTATTCTATTACGGAGTTTTTATAAAACAAATTGATGAAATACATTATTTTGAAGTTAGATTGTAATAAATAAATATTGTTATATATTTTGCATGCCATGATGCTAGAGCATGGTTGTCTATATCATGTAAATACATTACCATCTGCATGTTACCCGTGTCTACGTAAAATAAATAGGTATTTTAAGTTTCAATTATTATTTAACAAAATCATTCTTATAAAAAATTGTGCGTGGAGCCCTCCGCGCGGAAGCAGTTATACTTCAACAAGGAACCCTAAAATTATAACTAGGGCAAAAATATCAACAATTTAAAAACATGCTTTTCTCGGGATTCGAACCTAGCTCCTTAGGCTTCTCAATCTATTAGCGACACCATTACACTACCGGATCTGCTAGTCGCAGCGTGAAAAAAGGATACGTATTTCGCAACCATACGAGAGAGAAAAATTCCCCCTCCATGGTAGCGTTAAACGTTTAACGCAATCTTGTTGCAAGTTGCATAGGAAGTATAACTTCAAAAAGTAAAAGTAGGCACCCAACATATGCATAAAAACACATAATTATTATGCATAACATATGGAGCTTGATAAAAAAATAATAAACAGTTTTCAATCCAATTTAACGTTCGTTTATCACGTCACAAAAGAGATGTCTTGTTAAACAATATGCCATCAACATTTCCATCTAAAAGGCGTTTAAAAGACGCTGCTTCGTCAATTGCGACATCGTTTTCTTTATTAACTGTTAACTAGGACCGGGTGTTTATGTAAATTGTTATTGCTTTTTTAAGAAAAACCTCGTTTGACACGTTTGAAGAGGCTCTCTAAGGCCCGCTCGTTACTGGAGGTCTTCTACTTGGCCCCGCGCGGGACACAATGGGATTTTGAAGGTAAATAAGTCTTTAAAAGAGGAATAAGTAAATTAGAAGCGACAAGATAGGAATCTCCCCTATTTTTTCGAAGGTTGGGGCGAGAAAAAGGCGATCGCCTTAAAAAGAATCGGGTTAAGAAACTATGGAGAAGTGCTCGATATTATATGTAAAATTGGAATGAATAAACCGACCAAAATTATTGTTTATTGGAACCCGAGATATATACAGGGTTATTTTTAATTTATTGAGTATTAGGTAATTCGCCTAAAACTTCTTGTTGCCAATGTTCTACATCATACTGGAAAGCTCTTGTTTCATGACTAGTATAAAATTGTTTATTTTTTTCCCCAAAAAAAAAAAAAAAAGTTTATTAGGGCTCTAAAGTTTTGAATAAATTAGCCTAAGCAAAATTTAAGAGCCACAACGTGCATCAAAAATACAAGGCAAAAGAAATCAAACCAAGTAAAAAAAAATCGGGGACTTATTAAGTTTTATGAAAAGACATGGAACAAAAGTTGTCATTATGTTGTACTGAAACTGACTGCGAGAGGTTTTAGGTGAATTAAAACTAACCTTGTATACTTGCAAAGTTTCAAATAAATACAATTAGAGTAAAGTCGACTTCCAAGATTTGATTACATTGTTAGAGTTATATAAAATTGAAACTAATATAATGCGTGTAAAAAAGCCATCTCCGTTTCGTCTTCCCAAAAAAAAAAAAAACTAAAAGGCGAGTGCGGCGACACTCTCGGCCGGTATCACAACAGCTGCTGCCGACGATACCTAGTTATTAAGCCGTATCCAAGCACCAGCTCTGTCCTCCGCCTTATACCTACTTCCTCATGTTTTTAAATTATAATCTCCAGATGGATTAGGGGTCGTTGCGGAGCCAATTAACTTGGAATTTACCTGAGACGATGGCGAAAAAAAGTTGCAGCTATAAAAAAACTTGTTATATTTTGGTGAATTGGATAGGTATAAAATTACCTACTACACAAGGATATAGTAGTAAAAGTTACACCTTAGATTAAAGTTACACAGATAAAAGTTTTTCTTGTGTATACAGTAGTGAATCAACTAGAAATGAGGAGATCCACGAACGAAACGGAACGGAGTAGACGAACGAAAGTTACCGACATAGCCCACCGGATTAGTAAGTTGAAGTGGCAGTAGGTAGAGCACATAGCACGCAGAACAGATGGCCGATGGGGCCGAAGGTTCTCGAATGGAGACCACAGACCGGTAAGCGCAGCGTAGGACATCTACCCACAAGATGGACAGACTACCTAAAAGAGACCGCATGGAAACGCTGGATGCAGGCCGCTTCCAACCGGCCCTGTTGGAGATCGATGGGGGAGGCCTATGTCTAGCAGTAGACGTATGGCTGAAATGATGATGATGGCTTTTGTAAATTGTAAAGAAAAAAATATTATGATCACTAAGCACTAGGAAAGATGAAACTTAATTTAACTCAAAATCGACTTTGCAGTCTTTAATATAATTTTAACTTATTACGTCACTTTGTATAATTTTATGATGGAAAAATTTGTGAATAGCAATCCTACTAATATTATAAACTCGAAAGTTTGTATGTATAGATGTATGGATGTTTGTTCCTCTTACACGCTGCAACGGAACGACGGATCGACCTTATTTTTTGCATGGGTACAGTTCAAGAGCCTGAGAGTGACAAAGGCTACTTTTCATTATCATCATCCTCATTTTTCATCACTATGCGAGTAAAACCGCGGGGCGCAGCTAGTTTTAAAATGATTATGTGCATTTGAGTTCGATATGAACGTATATGCTAACCAAAATGAATGATGTTCTTATTACATCTCAGAGAGCATCGTAGGGTCCAAATTAGCTTCGTTTGCCGAAGGGCTGTCTGAATGTGACAGCTGTCAAAATATTCTAATTTTAAATTAATCCACTGACTTCGGGGTATCGGGTGATTTAGGGAAATTTTACCCCTACGAGATACCTCTCGTTTATAATTCAGAATTTATGTAGGAAATTTACTGGTATTATGTAAAAAATCGAGGTAGAGATAATTTTCTTTAATGTACCTCAGCCATCAAAGTAATTTATGATTATCTTCCTTGTTCAAAGAGCCCCTGAAGACCTGAGCGGAGTTTAGCAAGGACTGAAAATGATCTTGCAAAGTGAAGTCCCCGTTGACGCCTCAAGGCATTGAGGCGATACAGACTTTAAGAGTTATGCAAATGTTATGGACAACAAAAAAGTTAATGTCAATGATAAGTGCGAACCCAGGGGAGCGATCATGCGCACACTGCCTTTTTACCGCTTTTTTCTTAAATTCATCCGAGGGCGGACTTATTTGCGCACCAGGGCTATTGTGTAACCCTCTTTAATTTATTTTGTTATTTTGCGAGTCGTTTACACTGTGCTCTTATTGCTGACAATCAAATTTCATGATGTGATAAAAAAAACAACGCTAACTAAGAAAATAACACCAAATCCTTAAAAAAGAACCAACTACCTATAGAAGGCGACGTGTTTATGTATGTATATTCTCTATGGAATCCGAAACGGCTAGACCAATTTTGACGGGACTTTCACTGCAGATAGGAGTTATCCCCGCGGGTGTAACCACGGGCGCAGCTAGTTTCATAAAAAATATACTTTTGCTTAAATCTATTCAAACCTTAATAGATGCTATGTTAATGCATTTTTTACACAAATAAAGAGTTCATAAAGCCCTCTCAATCACTCCACAAAAAAGTCACCTCTCATCCGATTCTCCTCAAGAGGCCAGGAGTGTCTGTAAAAAGCACTTGACTGGAGGAGGTGAAATTAGGAACAGGTTATATGAGGGGCTGTAAGGAACCCATTAGCGTTTGCAGGTGTCTAGCGGTTAGAGTCAACGAACTTTGGTGGTTTTGGGAGCATCAGGTACTAAAAGTAGGTAGACTTGTACTATAGGAGGTAGTTAGGAATGTCTGCAAAAAGTTATTTGCATATTATCTACCGAGCCTTATAGGTTAGCTAGTCCTGTAATGATTAGAAATAAATATTTAACCTTATTTTCATCGAGATACAATTCCTATAGAGTCACAATATCTCTGTGAAAACAGTAAAAAAACGTCCGAGCGTCATTGTACATACATTGTATCAATTGTATAAATAGTTCACAATGCCACATTTACTCCAATTTAGACGTTTTGTCGCATGCATAGTTTTCAACGTTAGTTGTACGCTATGTCATCGTAGCTCTGACATCGCGCGGCGTTGTAGTCGGATTGCGGTTACCTTGTAACTAACCAAAAAGTCTGCGCAATTCGTAGCGTGCGCCGAGTTTTCGTTAGGTATTTTTGGCATGATTGTGAATCTATATGTATTATATCTCGATGCTTATTTCAGACTGATTGGTTATGCTCTCATCGTCCATGGTCTTAGTAAATATAACATAACTGGACCGAAATTGCAATTGAAAATTAATTTGTAAAATACTAGCGACCCGGCTTCACACGGGAGTAATTTACCTACTCAGGTAACATTGAAGATTTTCGTGGTCATTAATCCGTACTAAGATTACTAATATAACGGGTTTTTATATAAAAACCGGAAAATAACCTGCAATAATCTACGCAAAAGCCAATAAAAAAATAAAATTGGAATTGTCATCCCTTATTAAACCACCTTAATAAGCTTCCAATAAACGACGATACAACAAACTTTTTTTTATAATCTTTATTTAACGTGATTTTTACATATTTTTTTACATACAACTAACTTGTACTTAATAGAAGTCTAAGTAAACAACACTTTTACAAATAATGATGTGCCTGTATTTATAATTTAGTTTCTTCATTCTGATAATTTTGATTATGATAACATTGACCCGGGTATGTCCTAAAACTGCGACCAGAACCACCGGAGGATGGGCAGCAGCGTCCTATTAGTACACGGTGAACGTACTGCGATTTCCAAGCCGCCTGTCAAGCGTGGGGATTATGGCAACCCCCTCTCTAAGAGGGAGGCCTTGTTCAGCAGTGGACATTTAATGGCTGATGATGTGTATGTGTATGACGTATTCTGGTAATTTATCTTATAGTTATATCCCTGACATAGGTACCTCACTTATTAGCTTATTTTGGTCTCGCTATTTAATAATGCAGTACAAGGTGTCGACTTTAGTTAAGCTCCACAATTAACCCGCCCGTTAATAAGATAGGAGGCTTCAGTAAAAATTCAGCGCGTCATCCGCAGCCGAGTGGCTGTTAAAATTAAAAATGCACACGCGCCCACGACGCCTAAGGAAAACTGCTTACGAAGTGTATACTTAAATTTTTTTTAAATGACTTGCCTTTTAGGGGGTATTTTTTAAAGATTTTGTTCAGTATGTTTATTTTGTACTGTTTTATAAATGAGTTGCTTTGGAGAATGCATCTTCCTTATAAACGTATCGTTATAGCCTAGGCTGTCAGAAGTAATCTTTTATTTTAGTTACGCGCTTTTATTTAACTCGCAATGTTTGTATGTTTGTTTAGTTCAAATCTTGACTTAGAATCACTTCCTCTTATCCTACGGGGTTGAATTTTTACATGTTGGTTCTAATGACAATGCATTTTTATAGTAAGCATGACCTGAATCGATATCCAGGATTACATCTTCAACGGTTAACACAAAATTTTGTATACGCATCAATTATGGTATTAAGTGTTTTTTTTTACATAATGTTTTTTTTTTTTTCCGTGTTTCCCACGAGGTTATTGCTGATTCTTTTTGCACTAGATCATCAATAGCGTACACATAATGCTTCATGAGTAAATCTAGATAGAATGTTACTACAATTAAATTTTCTCACAGACGAATTCTCTCAGACAAATCACCTTCTCACAAACCGATCCTCCGATACCTACCTATATACCAATTTAATATCCCACTCATAATTGAAGCGAGCGTTCTTCCAAACCCATTACCCGCCTGTGGAGCCTGCGAGTCTGCGGAGTCTTGTAGACTCCCTGTAATGAACTCACATTATAAATGCAACGAGGCATCGCCTCCGAGATGCATCAGACGAAGAATTAATTCATTTGCATGTAAAACTTATACGAACGCTACTTAAGATTAGGTTGGGATCGGTAGGGCGAAGAAAGTTGGAGTTTTGATATTAGGTTATGCAAAAATTGGGTAAGTCACGAGCTTTGTCTTAGTTTCGTGAGATTCGAAGTAAGGTAAAGTAATGTTTATTTTCATGGAAGAATATGCATATTTAGTAAAAATTTGGTTGGTGGCACTGTGAAGATTTACATAATATAATAGATCAATCAAGAAGGTTAAATACAACACTGGGTTCGAAAGTATTTTTTATGTTGGAGTGTACAAAATTTGGCAACCAAATTCGATACTGCGTAATTTTCCGAGTAATGCTTTTAAACAAACTTGCTGCGATTATGCTGTATTTCCAAATGATTTTTAAAATATATTTTTTATCCTGGTCGTCTCTAGGGACTGCCTTTCGTTTGACCTTTATAGGTTAAGAGCAGGCTCTACGACTACCGCAATCTCAGTCGCACGTTTCCATTTTTTTTAGATGAGTGAGTATTTTGATAAACTGATTGGGTATTTAGAATTAAATTGCAAATAGCATAAAACTTTTTTTAAATATATTTTTAATGCGATGGTGGCCATCCTATTAAAATAATTCTTGTAAATTTACACCTTTTGTAATTTAATTCTAAAGAATTTATTTTTATCCTTTTTACCCAATGATTTTTTTTCTTCAATGTTGAAAAATATCGTTTTTGTTGAGTGCAGCCCTAAACGGTATTTTTTTTAAAAAGTCGAGCTTGCAATCTTACGTGGAGTTATTTCGAAGCAAAAAGTAAGAAATTCTCGGCAAAAGTCCACGATAAGACCAACCGATAAAATCCTCCGTCGCAGCTAATAAAACATAAACCCTTCCGATATGTTTATCACTTGGCGGTCCCATGATTTAGACCATGACAGCTTGGTTAGGGTAACAATATATTTTGATTTTTCTTCTCTTTTAATTTTTTTTTGTGCCATAGATGACAAACAAGCAGACGGGCTACCTGATGGTAAGCAGTTACCGTCAGGTAGCATAATAAGTCGCCAATCTTGACAGTGTCTTCCAGCCACTTTGTAAGATAAATAATCACCAACCAACTCAGGATATGCGTGCTATCTTTTCCGAATACGCTGTTACTTGAAGTGAAGTGAACGCTCAATTTGAGTTAAAAAAAGTAATAGAAAATATATTAATAAATGTCATTGGTCCAGGTGGACATGAAATGTAATGTTAAGTACGAGTTTGTGTTAGAGATAAAACGCATGTTTAGTTAGAACGCGTTTTGACTACTTATAACCAGTTTTTAGTGGATGACTTTTTTAATACTAGAATTTCTTAGTTATAGCTTGAATCTACTAATATTCTTGTTTTAATTTTAGTTAAAGCGAGTTTTAACATTGAACACTAGAGAGAGACTTGTTTAGGGAAATTATTAAATTGAACCAATGAAGTGTTGATTGGGATTAAAAGACATTGGTATCATTTTTAGGTTATGTAGGTGAATGGAATTAAATAAATAAAAATAGAACTTAATAATTATATCACATAACTAAAACTCCCGTAGTTATTTTTTTTATGTAGGTCTATACCTAGAGGTAAATGCCACTGTGGACCTACGCTATTTTTCTACATTGATTATGGCAACCCTATCTCCATTTCACGTATGTGCGTTCCAAATTGAATTGATATGTTTCCGCTAACGGTGGGCCGCGGCCGTGGCATTTTTCAGAGCGTATCGCGTATGATGCGCGCGCCAAAGCGTCCGGAAAACGGTACCGTTGGAAAAAAATCGACGACATAAAATCATACACCCGAAATTGAAGTTACTTTATTTCCGTTACCAGTCAACATTTCGTTAAGTTGCACAACCACTAACGACTTCAAAAAATGAAGAAGGTTCTCAATTCAGCCCGTATTTTTTTAAACTATTGATCAAATTGTTTAGACAACTACCAAAAAAGGAGTGCTATGTTTTTAGGGTCCATGTATGTCATGCTTACATACATACGTACTTGTATGTAAGTATGGTGATTGTTGGTATATATGTACCGCGAGTCGTGACTCCTGAATGCCTAGACCGAATTTGATGTAAGTGGTATCGTTAGAATTCTTGCGTTATTCCAAATATCATAGGCACGTAATTTTTTTAATTTGAATATTTAGGAAATACATAGTGCAACTATTCATAATTAAAACCAAACACAAATAAATAAAAATATCATCGTCTATATATTTTAAAGCAGATTCTATAGATATACTATAAAATATATAGTTTACTAAAAAAACTAGTAGAATGACGGCGCGATAGAGATTTGGAGA
Organism: Agriopis marginaria; assembly: GCA_932305915.1. Taxonomy (NCBI): domain Eukaryota; kingdom Metazoa; phylum Arthropoda; class Insecta; order Lepidoptera; family Geometridae; genus Agriopis; species Agriopis marginaria. The sequence goes on from OW029919.1 coordinate 5,593,030, forward strand.
GTTATTATAAATGGGCATTAGTATTATTTTTATTTATTAAATAGCTCTGCCAGAGTCTGTGATCTGTTCACGGAAAAGTATAAGGTTGTCTTTAAATTGAGACTTCAAGGTAAGCGTGCTCCATCGTAGACCGCATAGCGTTTAACTTTAGGCGAGTAGGTGGTCATTTGAAGACACCCAGATTGTAACCTAAAAACCCATTCAGGTAGCGCATTCCACAAACTGGCAGTTACATATTGTTTTGCTAGCCTTACCCGTGATATAAAGTGTGAGATAGGGGTGTACCAAAGAGTGCAAACGAGCGGGTCGCAGTGTCAGGCGCCCGCTAAGAACATTGCCAATTCTACATTTCACCGTAGAGCCGGCTTGAATCGGAGACTTATATAATCGTGATTTATCGATATTGATTTTATGATAGTAGCTATAGATAGTTGGGCATTGGTAGTAGGAGAATATGAGTTCTATTGAGTTTAGTTCATAATATTAAAGAAATGACTTGTCCTCTAGTATTCATTGACGTCATCATCATCAGCCAGAAGACGTCCACTGCTGAACATAGGCCTCGTACTTTAACCTCCACACTGAACGACAGCCTGCCTTTTACATCCACTGGATGCCAGCGACTCTCACTATGTCGTCGGTCCATCTAGTGGAAGGCCTATACGCTGCGTCTTCCGGTTCGTGGTCTCCACTCAAGAACCTTTCTTCCCCATCGGTTATCAGTTCTTCGAGTGATGTGGTCTGCCCATTGCCACACTTCAACTTGCAAATTTTAACAGCTATGTCGGTGACTCTGGTTCTTTGGCGAAAATCCACGTTTCGGATTCTATCGCGCAAAGAAACTCCGAGCATAGCTCTCTCCATTGCCCGCTGTGTGACTCTGAGTTGTTCCAAAAGGCCAACAGTTAAGGACCACGTCTCAGTACTATATGTCATCACTGGCAACACACACTGGTCAAAGACCCTCGTCTTTAGGCACTGTGGTATCTTGGACGAGAAGATGTCACGCAATTTCCCGAACGCTCTCACGCTTACGCTCACGCTCACGCTTTCATTGACCTATTCATTAGTTAGTTATTATTCATCTATAAGTAATTATATACTGGCTAAAAAAACAATAGTACATTGTACAACGATAACGAGTGCATTAAGTAAGCCTCAACTTGAATATCCGCCCTCACCTTCGGCTCGGGCTGATAAACATCTCGGCTAATATGGGTTTTATGCACGAGTTATACACTTTGCTTTTTACTTTAATTGTTACGAAATGAAACAGTGGTATCTCTTTGATAAAAAATGAAACTGAAATTCGAACAATGTTTTTTCTATTTATTCGACAAAAATTATGCATAGGTATTTCATTATACCCAGATCCATGTGTATTATTAAAGACCTTGACAAATTTCCTACATGAAATATTATAAAAACAGAACCATTTGAACAATTTAAAAGAGGTTCAGTTTATTTTTATGTTAAAGTGTACAAAAATCGATTGTATACCTTAGAGCATAAAAACAGTTTTTGTTCGCTTACACCGAGCATAAACAAGAACGTTAAGAGTTTGTGAAAATTAAATTTAATGATACATATTTTTAAAGTAGTTTAAGTATCTAAATCCGTTAACCTGCTATATGCTTGCACCTTCATATTATTTTCTTTTGTATAGTAAATCGCTTTAAAAATCCATCAACTTCAACTTTAGAACGATATCGTATCATAAAGCTAGATGCACATAATATGAACTCGCACTACATATCGTCAAACTATGCCCCCCGCAGCGCAAACTTAACCTCACCTTGCCCCCTGACTGTATCAAAATGATAAAAATGTTCAGATCCAATAACCATTCATCCATCAAGTGTCAAGATATAATCTCGGGATGGCGGCGCGAGCTGCTTAGCCCCCAGACTCAGGGAAAACGCCGAATATAAAAATGCCTCAGAGATTTACAGGTTTCTTGGAGAGATATCGCTCGCGATCTCGGCTGCATTGTGGCGGAGAATCGCTTAAGGTATGGAGTTCTGAAGTACATACTTGTTATGATGGTGTTGTTTACATTATTGTTGTTTTTGTAATGTGCCACTAAGTGATGGTGCATTAAATTATTAGCCAAGACGGTGACGTCCCGCGACGGTAAAGTATTTACGCAAGAATCTAAAACCACACTAAATGTACAAAAATATTTAGGCCAGGTAAGATACCATGAAGTCTTTATCAGAGAAAACATTTATCAACCCCGCTGCTCAGTTTCGTCTTATCGTATCATTTCAGCTAACCGTGGGGTAGTAAGAAATCTGTTTGTATCTGGAATTCCGGGCCAGCGACCGATTTAAATCTCTTAAGCTCGCTGCGACCGGCCGCGGGCGCCACTCGAGAACTCACAAATCTTTCATAATCTCGCAAGATCCCGCGAGGGGCGTTTTTCATAGTGTACCCCTAGCTTTAAAGGTTGGACCGACAAAAAACTACTGCAGAAAAAGGTAACATTTTAACGGCAGTATTTTTTCGGCGCATGTTTGAGTAATGGGTTTTAATATGAAATGACTCCATCAACAATGTTTTAATTTTATTTCCCCATAACGTATCGTATATTTATATTTCACAATATGGGGCAGGTGAGTACGGCCAGTATTCATAAGCAAATACAAGGCGAGGGTCGCCATAATTTTCGGTTTGCATTTTTCCATCGCGACCGCGAACTCGATTTTCACTCCCAAGGGCGAACGGACGCTCGGCCTCAAAAATATTAATGAAAATTTTTACATAAATTTATTCGAGTGAGGGGGCCATGCGTCGCTCCGAGACCCGATGGGGCACGCTTCTGTTTTTTATTTATTAATTTAATGGTATTTTCGGTCTAATTACCTGACTGAGGTATAATTCATTGGCTTTGGTAACGAGTATTTGTGGGAATTTTCGTGTGTGGAAAATTTATTCGCTTTTGTGTCTGCTTAAAAATTAACACCAAGCTTTGCGCACTTTTCAAGGAATAGTAAAAAACATGCTTTTTAGCAGTAACTAAATACATGTAAGTTTAAAATAAAAATCAACCTGATCAAAATGAATCAGCAACGTAGTGGTGGTTTCCAATCAAATAGGTACTCAAAGCCTGCTCTAATTTGGCCTAATACATTCTCTATTTTCATTTGCAACCATTTCTGGACCCTTGTTTATTGAGTTCTGTAAAAACCAAAGCATTCTTGGCTTTAACCCTTCACTGGCAGCATCAAAAGAACAAACGCAATATATCGGGGTTGGGCTTAATTTGCCGCTACCTAACTTTAATGCGAGTAGCCAGTCGAATGCTCCAAATTACTTCGCGATATTTTTAACGTGCGGAATGCACCCGTTTCGGGTTACCCGTTCAATATTAACCGGAGCCACGGTTACGGGCTCGAGCTGTGGCGGAAGGGTTAAGATCCCAATGTTCAATCGAAAGTAAATTATTTTTTCGATTGCGCGTTTCACATTTTTAAAGAGTCTAATTAGTAGTCCAATCAAAATGCTCTCGGACGCGGAAAGCATAAACAAGAAGGGGGCCAAGATTCCTAATTTGTCGCGCTGTGTTAAGTCTGAGATTTTTTCTTCAAATGAATTTTCCATCTTGGGGGACATTGGCTTCTTGCCGTGTTTACAGAGAGCTCCCAACGAGTCCCACTTTGTTGTTTAATGAAATTATCGGTTTACCGAGTAAATGAACAAAGCCAGATTTCGCTTTCGACGGCTCGGTCAAAAAAGGAGGGGAGAAGCTTGTTTTTGTTTTCGAAGGTGGTCCGAATGGACTCCTTTGTGGTGTTCCTCAGCTTGGCGCATACTTAATCAATTATAGCCGATTCGTTAATTCGAGATGCAAAGGGGATTAATATTCTAAACAACAAAGGAATGGAGCAATTATTTTATGTTCTAGAATTTTTTTAAAGAACAATGATTTCTTTTTATAAAGAGAGCATTTTTGAGATGGTCTAAGTCACATGTTTCCGTATGAGTAGTGCGACAAAAGTTACCTAACTAAGAGGGTGCAATTAGAGACTTCGCGAAAGAATATAGCGACCCTCCGACACTAATGGCCGCTCTACTTAATTATATAAAGTGCTTAAGTAAATGATAGCTAATTCAGCGCGTGCCCGGCGCCCCGTAAACAAGAGGTGTGACTTTTCACCATTGTCGACGATCTGTCACTTCCACTTCCGCCGCGGACCTTTTCCCCGCTATTCTTTCTCTTATTGTTGCCCTTTCCACTGAAAAGAATTCTTTCTTCTTTTTTTGTCATCCGGTGCCTGCAATTGTCACCCTCCTGTAGTGTTTGTTGAGAGAGTTGATTAAATACTACTGTCAAAATAGCTTAATTTTTCCTTCCGAAGAAAGATTAGGTACATCGTTTTTGTCATTGTACCAGAACATTTTATCATACACAACGATATTTCGGCACATTTTTTAAAATATGGTTCTAAGTCATGTTTCTATCCATATTTGCGCAGTGACGGTGAAAAATTTACATTTAAATAGAACATCTGCGAGCAAATCGACCCTCTCGCGACGTTCTACAGCATTTTTCTTACCCACTAATTTGTAAATCGCTCCGTAATATAAAAAAATTAAAATGCTGATGTCATATTATACTCTCTATTTATATGCTAATATTGAAATCTTCCAAGGGACGCTTGATTAAAATATCAATGGGTAATTTGCGAGGTTCCCGTTAAAGACGTTCCTTAAAAAGGCCGTGAGAGGAATCATAATCTCAGTCAAAGCGGTAAAGTCTAATGCCAGCTATTACAATGCAAAATTTGCTCCAGTACAACAACTGCGATGAGCCTTAATCTTGACGCTCATCCATTTCTCTCGGCGTAACATCACTGCAATTATTTGTAAGACCGAGTGAGATGAAGGGTTGAGAGCAGTAAACCTAATGCCGCAATATTCGTGAATGAAGCACTCTCTCCGACGCGGGACCAGTAAATATTATTTTTTTATGTTAATGACTGCCCGATTGCGTTAATAAAGCCTTACATCTCGTAATTAGCCGCCATTGTCTGCGAGGCGGTGGAGCGGAGGAACAAATTGAAAATAATTTCGGTAAGCTTGCTCATTGCATTGTACGATTTCAGATAGGTACGTAAATGCTGAAAATAAAAGTTAGCAATTTATTAGGTATGTTTTTCTAAATGTAGTAGAGCAATATTTTTAACTAGCTACGCCCCGCGGTTTCACCCGCGTAGTGATGAAAATTCACTCTCCAGCCCTTGAACTATACCCATGCAAAAAATCAGGTCGATTCGTTGCTCTGTTGCTGTGTGAAAGAGGAACAAACAAACCCATAAACTTTTTGCATTTATAATATTAGTATGATGGCTTTAAAATATTCGAATGTTATTTAGCTATGGCATGAAATAGGTTTGAACCGCAGAAGTAAAGCTACTACGTTTGAACCACAGACTAGGTAGATTTGATCCTTTCCCAAAGATTTGAAGTAACTCACAAGTAACTCGTTTACTCGGCAACTGAGTAATGGATAGTCATGACTTTTTGAAAACTGACAGTTGAAAGGTCGGCGAGTAAATTTTTGAAAAAAAAAAACATTTTCTTTGGGCTCATCCACGCGGGTGGAACCGTTGGGCGTAGGAAGTTTATGTTAAATAGAAACGTTTCAAATTCATAAAGCTACATTGATGGATACGCCAATTTTATTCATCAAATTGATATCCAAAGATGAATCTCATAGACGCAGCATCCTAATCTGTACCGTCGAGTACAGCCAGCGTCATCACGTCTCCGCCACAGTGGGTCCATTAATTAATAAATTAAACAATGCCGTTCTTAATTCTGCTGCGGCTTGCTTTAGCCGCACTCAAAATATTTGCCGTGTATAAATTCTCGCCCAGATGATGAAGACAACCCTTCACCGCCGGCCTGTCTTTATAGCTCTATTTGTGTATTTTAATTACTGTCATTATATGCTAATGACTACCATCCCTTTTTCTTATCCTCCGAAATGGGTTACGGCTGACTTATATCTCTTATATCTATATCGCAACAATTTTGAAGATTTAAATAATAATAATGACTTCAAAGGGCGTTTTTTTAGCTGGATAATATTTTGATTAATTGTTTCATTGTGAAATGAAGATTTTGTTGGTAATTTGTTGCTGTTATTAACTTGACGAGGAAATCGTTTGCCGAGTCGGGTAATTGGTATCATTATATTCACGACTATCTTAATATAGTTATAAATGCTTTGATTCGATTATGAGCTTCATTTGTATTTATAATTCAATGTTGATAAATTCGTTTTTCATAAACCTATACGGGGTGATTTTTAGGGTTCCGTACCTCAAAAGAAAACAAAAAAGAACCCCTATAGGATGACTTCGTTGTCCTATAAACATAACATGTCTGTCTGTAAACACGCAAGGGAATGAAAATCGTATGAGAAAAAAAAATATTATGAAATTTGGCAAGAAACAAAGTCATACAGCACAGAGGGCAAATCCGAAAGTTGTTAATTTGAAGATACATCACATAAAAGAAAACTATTACACACTTACATTTGTAGGTGGCATGTATAAGGAGCACCTGTTTGCCAACTACAAAGTTAAGTATGGCCATCAATATTTTAATCTTTTTAACAATTTTTCATCGAGACTCGATTCCCGGGATGGATGAATTATCTACACACATATATGTATTTATTAAGTTTCTATGGAACCTTCAGGATGAGAGTTCTACTCACACTTGTTCGGTTTTTGACCGACCCTTAAGGATTCTATTAACTCGCCTTTTGAAGAACCCCATGTTGTAGCCCATGTTGTTGTTATTTTATACTGAAAATGCAATCCTAATAATGTAAAATGTTTTTATTACCACTCCGCACAATCTCTGAAATATTCATTGATGCTGAAATATGTCTAAAATAAAGCTAAAAGCGCGGTTCGAAAACATTTCCCGAACAAATGCACATATTAATAATAACACTGCTTTATCGTGAGAAAGCACACCCCTCGAAAGAGTGGTAAAGATGCAAATCGTCGGGGCTCTGCGTCTTAACGACACATTCTCATTCCCTCCCACATGAGCGGTATGTGCCACAGTACCTTGCTTTCACCTTAAAAATATGTCAAAGCAAATCTTAGCATAAAAGCTATCTATACTATAATATTATAAAGAGGAAAGATTTGATTGTTTGTTTATTTGTTGGTTTGTTTATTTGTTTGCATTGAATAGTATCCGAAATTACTGACCCGATATGAAAAATTCTTTCACTGTTGGGAAGCTACACTATCCCCGGGTGATATAGGCTATACTGTATTAAAAAAAATAGGGATCATCACTAAAACTCCAATAATGTAACCCAAGGTGTAAAAAAAAGATATACACCCGTGCAAAGCCGTGGTGCGTTGCTAGTTTTCAATAAGTTTGAAACAGAAACAAAATACAACATTTGTTAAAATAATCACAATCAAATAATCGCCGATTCGAACTTTTTCAATAGTACTGAATCAGTGGTGCGCTTAAGCATAAAGCACCAGTGTGAACTCAGTTGCATACAGACCTTGTTCGTGAACGGTCGTCGTACTTGAGAGCGATTCGACGTAAATAATAGAGAAGTAGAGAACAATGCGTCGTGTTTAGCAAAGATTTTGACAGATGGTGTAAAAAGTGTAAATGCATCTTGAGATGCAATATTAGGATGAACATAATATCCAAATCTACATCTATGAAAATAATAAATTATATTATTAGGTCATATAAATTTATGGTAAAAAAATCACAAATTCGTTCTTTGTTTCAAAGACAACTACTGTTTTACATGTCACCTCATACGTAAAATCTCAGAATTCTTTTACATAATCACGTGTTGAAAATATAACAGCTTTTTACCGAGGGCTGAGAACTCTAGCGTTGTTCGTCTCAAGAATGAGTGTTTAGCATAATCTTCCGGATGTGGTAATAAAGATTAGCTCATTGATTTGTTTTTGTTCCGAGCAGTTTTCAAAAAAAATCTTTTGGGCTAAATTGTGTCGCTGCAAAAACGAGTTATGGAGCTTTTAGTACCTACTTTTGGTGACTCCTTAGCAAGATTCGAATAAACAGAAATTGGAAAAACCACTTTCGAGAAATGTAGACTATGTTTTACATAGCTATTGATTTTAAAAAATTACGTGAGTAATTCCCGTGTAACATAAATTACAATGTGTGAAAACCACGTCAGTTTCAATAATAAAATTTAAAAAATTATTTGTCATTACTCAGGATCTTATTTGTGAACCTATGTTCACAAAAACTAAACCACAACATGTACAGAAAAAAGAAACCTAACTAATACTAATCTGTTAATCCGCTACCAGTGCGTGTCCGCGAAAAACCAATTGATCCTCAGTTATTATTATTTTGTTTTCAAAATTTAAAACAATATTACTCTACTAATGATTTTCTTTCAAAAAATCCGGACAACAATATTTTTCACATAATATCATTGATGTTGCAAAAAGTAAACCAGTACAAAAATTCTCTAATAATTCCTCACTTTTGTTATAGGAAACTGATGTTCGCACAATTGTTTATATTATGCGGGTTATTTTGATTTGTTTTCTTTCGTGATTAATGATTTTCCTAAATAAAATAAACTAAGTTCTACTTAATAAATGGTACGTCACAACTGTTTTAGAAATCAACAAATAAAATCATTCCCTGTTTACGTGTCGCCATATTATATTTTGACACCTACCTAGTGACCAGCTCTGGACCCGAACGATGGACGCGATTCTATTTAGGTGATTACGTAAACTGAACCTTAACGCGCCGAGATACAGTTTGTGGTCGCGTAATTTATCGCGATCACTCAAACTGAATCGCATTCAAGAGCTTACAGTACGAGCCCTGGGGCCTTACGGCTACTTGTTTTAAGCGATTCTGTTTAGGCGATGCGAAAAATTGCATGCCTGCAAATCGTATCTCGGCGCGATAAAGTTTAAATTTGCGTGATTTTCTGCACTGCGCTATTTCGAGCCCGCGTTATGTGATAGCCTATACACAAAACAGTCAATACCACAGTTATCAAAGCCGGTTGATGTTTAGGCTGAAGGTGGAAACATACTTTAGATCAGGTGAGCAGTAGTCAAACGACTAGCCAGTCAACCATAAAAAAATACTTACAATCTAACTAAATCACTCGGTTTTTGTCGTCGTCGGGTAAAAAGGTTCTACAAGACATTTTGCACTCTCCTAAGCGGTGCACCAGCATATCAATAAAAAATTAGCTTGCACGTCTGCACGACCGCGGTAAAAGCGTCTTTACCGTCTTTACAGTTTTTACCGTCACTCTGACGTCGGGAAGACATTGCCTGTCTGTATTTACCGACATCGTTGCTTTTTACGGACCATCATTTCGTCGTGTTTACGATCAAGTCACCGGTTTATTACTATGTACTAGGAAAGGGGTTAATGTTGCATTTTTGTTGCTACAGGTGTAAGTTTCCACAAAAATTAGTATATCGTTAGAAAATCTGTGGTAATCCCCGCAAGACACACGATGCTATTACAGAAAAATATGTTCACAAAACGGCATAATCCGAGCATATTTTCAGGCAAAACATCTCTGCAAAGTCACTTGGCTGACTCCGCTCGCACGGGTATTTATTGCCATTGAAAATCCAGTTCTCTGAAAATGTATTCGTATGCGGGCGCGTAGCATGTTTCCTTGTCGCATTAGGCATAAGTAGTGCTCTCTCCGCACCCTATTAACCGTGATATATACGACGATTCTTTTTCCAAATCCTCAAAACAGGGGGCGTCATATCGCGCGCTCGCTTGCCTTCAACACCTTGCATATGTGACGCTCTAATTCCACGCTGATAAATGATTTCCGCGACATTCCGAATTGGGAATTTGAGATAATTTGTCTCTCCCTTTTCAAGTTGAGAGAGAGAGTTTATTTAAATTCAATAATAGGCTTGATTTTGACCGGCAACTCGCCTCATGTGGTTAACGATGGAGCACGCTTGCCTAGTAAAAACGGGGACTCACTCGTGATTTGAAGACACCTAGATTGTAACTATGTTGTAAAATTTTGATTGATTTGATTAGATTGTATAACTTTGTGTTGGAATAAAAGAAAAAAAAAGACTAATTACTTTTTTTCGGTTATTTTGCATAACAAAATACGGACTTAGCCAAATTAAAATAAATTTGACGCTCCAGGAATTAGCGTGGATTTTATGAACCAAAATATGATGAAATGTAAATTTTGAACCCTCGAGCGATATAGGAAAAACCTTTACGCAATCCAGACTAATAAGAAGCGAACACGGGTCCCAAACGCGATTCACGTGTTCAGACAAAAACCGTGAGTGTTCCCCTCCGAAGACACCCATGTGTGTGATGTATGCAAAAAGGGAATTGAATAAGGTGATTTCGTTCCGCGGGGTCGCTCCCGGAGGAAAAGAATCCGCGTGCGGTAATGGCGAATACAATAAATTTTCATAAACAAATTGCAATTTGATGGCGGAATATCGTCGCATACGGCGCGCGTGCGCCTCGAATGTTTCCGACTTTTCCCAATAAGGATTGATAGGGAAACAATGCGGCAACGCTGATTGAATGTCAATTTGAGGACAAGACGTGTCGCGGGATGTCGCACGAATAATTTCGCGTAATGGCGTACACGTCGCCTTAACGATGTGTGGATCGAGGCCGTGCTCGGAATTTGTCTTGAGCTGAATTTGTTACAGATTATGTTTCATTTGAAAAAAACTTATTGATACGCACTGTCACGTGTTGTTAGAAGCGTAACAAATTATATTTTTGTGGTAATAACAGTACTATAATATGTCGTAATAACTAACGCATGGAGACTGAAGAAACGGCCCCGCATTCGCTGCTGGAGTGCAACAGCGTGGCAGAACAACGAAACACTATCCTCAGATCACCGAGGATGCTTTGGGAAGCCTGCGTAGGCATCAGCGAGCTACTGGCTTTCTTGGAGGAGACCAGGAGTTTGTCGTAACACCGTACCAGGATATATAGTACAATACAATACAATACAATTCTTTATTGAATTGTAATTAAAAATAATTATGTTTATATTACATTTCTTTTTCTTTTTGTATTACAAATAAATAATTTTAAATTAATTTGTATTGTAATATTCTTTATTAATAACTCCATAATTACAAGTCAAACTTCTCCAGTACACTTTCTACAACGATGTATATAAACTTATATAAACAGTATATGTTAATAATATTACTATGTGTACATAATTCAAATTAAATAATCTTATTCAATTAAAAATATTATGAGCAAAAATTTATTACAATATATTATGTCAGTATTTCATAAGTCAAATTAATTCATTAATAATTATTTATTAACGCAGCTACCTAAAATATTTATTATCATATTATATTTATTAGTACAAAAGCTATGAAACAAGAGCATGATAATTGTTTGCTATCTCGATTATTACACATTGAAAGTATTTTCTTAACGGTAACGGCACTAATTCAAGTAAAGTGAAATAAACGTGGAAATCCCTTTTTTTTTTAACTTCAACAACAGAATGATCAATATTTTTGAATGAAATGATTAAAAAATTTAAAGTTATCGGTTAGGAAATTCCAGGCTACTGCCATCTGCTCTGAAGTTTACATGGCAATAAATCAACGAGGACCCTACCTAGTCTGTTGCAGGTGTCATTAGAGAAAAATTTGGAAAGGTGTGGGACGGTACCTTATTTTTTAAATGTATGGAAGGGAAGTGAAATGAGTATCTATGTATTTTGTTTTTTTATCTAGCTGACTCTATAAACGTTGTCTTGTCCAACGAGTTATGGATCATATAAAATCCTATAGAAAAAAGCAATTTCAGTCATTGCCGATATGTCGAATTGACGAAGTAATATTTTTATTATTTATATTAGAAGTAATATTTTTTTTTTCAAAGAGGTTATGAGGCATAATAATATAATATTCTAATCAGTCATGTCCACTTGCGAGTTTTTGCGAGACTAACGCACGGAAATTGTTAATTTTGTATACAGATGCCTCTATGTTTTTTATTGGTTAATAGGCTTACGCTTGACCGTCATCTTACCTAATTAAGTGATGCGGTCTACAATGGAGCACGCATGCCTAAAAGAAACCGATTCACTCGCGACTGCACCTACGTTATTATTTGTTAATTCTCTTATACAGAAGACTCAGTACTAAAACGATGACATAATAATTTAAAAAACGGGTCGAACTGAGAACCTTCCTCCTTTTTAAAGTTAGTTAATAGTTTAAAACATTTGTTTCTACTAGTTTTTTTTATGGACCCAACATGCTTTTATGTTTCTCCTACGCAGATTGTTTTTAAAGTGGTTGAGTTTTAAGAGCATCCTCTGAGGTGTCGCACCTGTGCGTACAGGTACCCCGGCTCGTATGAAAATTCACACACTCTTCGCTCGGGAGCGGCTGTCAAGGAGCTTTGACTTGCAAAACAGCCGCCGAGATTTTTCAGGAGGGCGGTAATGACTGCTTGATGTGCTTCTAGGCTGTGAAAGTATGGAAAAGAGTTTAATAAATATTTAGATTAAAAAATTATACTGGATCTTTATATATAAACGAGATTTGTCTCCTTATTTTCCACCCTTAGAGGTATAAGGTTAGGACAGCAGGAAAGCAGTGGAAAAGGCTAGAACAGGACCGGAAAAGATGGCGCGCTGAAGAGGAGAGCTATACCCAGCAGTGGGTGGAGAATTGTTGTTGATGATGATGATTATGATGAGAGGTACAATTTTTTTTTTCAATTTTATATGGGACCATCTTGATATGTCTGTAGACGACCCGTCGACGAACAGGATTATTTGTCAAAGCCCACAGGATTAGCAAGTTGAAGTGGCAGTGGGCAGGGCCCATATCACGCAGAACAGATGGCCGATGGGACCGAAAGGTTCTCGAATGGAGACTACGGACCGGTAAGCGCAGCGTAGGATGTCTAGTGTCTACCCACAAGATGGACAGACGACCTAAAAGAGACCGCAGGGAAACGCTGGATACAGGCCGCTTCCAACCGGCCCATTTGGAGATCGATGGGGGAGGCCTATACCCGACAGTGGACGTCTTATGGCTGAAATGATGATGATGACGATCTTGATATGTAGCCTATTAAAGATATAGCGATATAGCTATTGAGATAACCTTGGATGAAATTGAATTCCAGTAACCAAGATTTCTACTTGTAGGTACTATAATGTTTTGAAGCAGATTGAAACTCAAACATCAGCAATCCCGGAACACAATAACCTAATGGGAAATATCCTACCTAATATTTGACGCAAGAGAAATTCATAAGTTAACGTGACAATACAGACGCAGGAATTCTAGATTCATATTTACGATACACAAAGTGAGAGTTGTCATTAAACATTCAAATAACATTTCCTCACGTACGAAGGAAACGGGATTGTCACAATCCGTATTGTTTCGGATCTCATAACGCATGGCCCTTTGACTCGACATTTCCATACAAAATGCTATTACTAACGGAGCGGTGTAAAGCTGCCTCCACACTCGGGTAGCTGGCAGGCGCGCACCTTTGATGCGCGTATGATTGCCCGCGCCCGCGACACATTGGATCTATATTGTTGTCTTTTTCAAGTTTCGTAATAAGGGATGAGGGTGTATTAAAGCCTTTTATCCGGCTCGTCACGCTGCCTCCCGGGGTCGGGAAGGGGTTTAAGGTGCGCAAACATTAGCTCTTTTACATTTTTGCAATTTCATCGACGACGCCTGACGACTGTTTGCTGTGGGAGTTTCGGGACTCGAAGGAGGTTCGCTGGGGTGTTACAACTTTAACTCTTTTTAAAAGGGTTCTAGAAAAGTAAACGAGCTTTTAATGTTTGTTTACAGATGCTTAGTGTTCGAGAAAGCCAAGCGGTAAGGAATTCTGTGCGGAGTTAAGCCGCGTATTAAGCTAGTTGTGCTGGATGGTAGCTAGGCCCGAGGCCAAGTGTTCACCGCAAATCTCCGTGCATTCTCGAACATTCCAGAAGATGTAGCGAGGATTAAAGCATGCAGTATATTCGACAATTACAGTATATCCGGCTGCCGCAGGTAAGACTGCATATTTTGGGAGCGAGACAAGCTGCACCGGGGTGGAAAATGAGACTGTTTTTGGTGCCTAATTTACAATGCTTGTAACTCGGGGGAACACGTTCAGTGCAATGAGGTGCCGTTTTGTGTACGCTGGGAGAATTTCGAAATGTATTAGAGAAGTAAATATGCATAGTGAAACAATGAAAGTGCGCAAATGTTAGTTTAGGTACCCTAAGTGGATAATGCGCTAAAAACTTCAGTACTGTGTAGTTTTTCATGATTTAATAACCATTTTTGAAAGAATGTTGCATGAAAACATAAAACGCTAAGGATAATAAATTGTCCGATAGAAACGGTCATCACGTTTCAGTTTCTTGAAGACTATTCAAAGGAATCTTCACACGAGCACAAAGGCTTTGGGGCTCCAGTGACGTCACTCTCAGCCCTCATTCATAGTCACTGGCACGTAGAGCAAACGTGATTCCATTCAAACCTGTACCTACACTGTAGGGTTAATTATACCGCAGGTACATGTGGACTTTGACAGTAACTGAGCTTTACAGTTTTAATTTAATGCGAGAGACAACGCAATTTCGTGTGTACCATTTTTATATTAAAAACCATACATAAGTAAAACCATATCTAACATACGACATTTATCAAATCTACAACAGTTTTCATATTTGAGAAAGTGTGGGTCATTTAGAACTATTTTCTTACTTCGTATCGGCATTTTTCGGAAACGGTACATCTCAACAAAAAATCTTGCAAACTTTAATTTAATTTAAAATAGCTATTTAATGATACGTTACATGCGGTGCAGTCAAATTATTATTTTTTAATTCCCATTTATATAAGTCGCAATTTTTATTTTTATGCTATAAGATAAGCGATCACCGACACTCATGGATACCTTTCCTATTATAATATTTTCACATACCCAGTGATCCAAACTTTGAAGAATCTACAGAGATCACATTTATCAAAATCGGTTAAAGCATTTGAATTATAGATTGGAAAATACAAGTCAACTACGTAAAACACAATACACTCCTTTTTGCTTCGCGAAGTCGAGTAAAAATAAAGAATTAATTCAAAATAATTTGCAGGTGATTTGAATATAGATCAAGTGAGGGTAGAAGAACAAAATACCCGCTCTTCTCACAGGACTCACCCGCGTTTTTTCAGTCAGCTCGTGACCACTGACATTGTAACATGGTCAAAACGTCAAGCGAAAGGTACCAATTTTTACGTAAATAAAATAATGCGTGATAAGTCCCGATAAACATTTAAATATGAATTTTAGATTTAGATGTAAAGATATCTTAAGCTATAGATTTAAATACACACATCACGTAGAATAGATGACCGATGAGGCCGAAAGGTTATGCAATGGAGACCACAGACCAGTAAGCGCAGCGTAGGACGTCCATCCACAAGATGGACAGACGACCTAAAAGAGACCGTAGGGAAACGCTGGATGCAGGCCGCTTCCAACTGGCCCTTTTGGAGATCGATGGGGAAGGCCTATGTCCAGCAGTGGACGTCCTATGGCTGAAATGATGATGATGATAGATTTATATTGGAAGATCTGTAACTGTGTTCTAGAGTATTGAAAAGACGCTCACAGCACCGACCGCGAGTCGTGAGGACCGCTGCGCGCCGCGGGCGACCACAATTCAGGAATAGCTCATAATTCACGGGTAATCTGCGACAGTCGCGCGACAGTGCATCCTGCCGCGAGATAGCGCGATCGCGTTATTAACGCTTTGTTGTGCGCAGTCTTAGGTGCATTTTACTAGGATAATTTAGTGTCTATGGAGCACGATCGCTTGTTTGGGTGCAATTAGGCATTCAGAATTAAAATTATTACAATTGTTCTTACAGTTATGGTTACATAATCATTGCCTTTCATTAAAATTAGTGCCTGTCTACATTGAAATCTTTTAAAAGTCAAAAGGTTAAATATTTTGAACGAATAAAGCTATATTTCTACTGCAAAAGCTAGAATTACCGCGTAGGTATTTGGTGGCCATAAAATCGAAGTAATAGTCGAACTTTATATTAAAATAAATGCCTTCGCTGCCTTCAGTATTTAGCACATTATTCAAAAAGCACGTGAGGCAGGAAACCCTTAAAATTACGCACGAAACAGTGCTCTTTGCCAAGTTTCCCATAAGAGCCCATTATTTACGGAGCTACCGTACCATTAAGATTCTCCACATATCTTCGAAAGGCGCGTTATGGTAATTACGGGTCGCCATTTTATCTCGCGTCTTTGCGATTAGAAGTCGCGCCCTCGCGGTCTGTGTTGGTGTTACCAGTTAGGTGTTTGCTTTACCGATTTCAGCGGAAATTTAGATTTGTTGAAAAGTTCATGTAGATGTAAGATTATATGATATTTTGGGGTATTTCTGTATTTAATTGTAATCATTAATACATGGAGATATAAAGGGTGTTGTCTACAATTTGCTAGCGATAGGTTTTCTTACCTAACTATATTATTTAAGGCCATATATTAGATAGATCTGTTTTTATGTTTAGAAAATAAACCTGGATGTTTCTGGTTAAATTCTCAATGCCAACCTGGTAACACCACGGCCGCAATCTCGCTCGAGTGCACGTAGAAATAACAAGTCCGCGAACTTAGTTCGTTTCTCGGTTCTGAAATTAATTCGGATGGAAGATATCGGGCGGCGCGATAGCAGCGTTCCGCGCCATTTATTGCTCATGTGGTGGCTGCTTTGGCTGGTATCGGTAAAGGGGTAAAGAATATCAAGATGTAACGAGCGGCAGCCGGAAGGCCCGCAAATGAGCTCGCCGACTTATCTGCCTTAATGTGGGTGAGGGTTAATTTCGTCTTACATGAGCAATTTGGAGATACCGCCCCTGCTTCCAACTTATATTTGTTGGTGCGCGATTATATGCGGTATTGTGCTTTGTTATTATGCAGACTCAAGGCGTTGTTAACTTTTATCGGGACTTGATACTGCGCGAGTCTTGAAGCAATATGGTACGCCTGCTAAACGGTTAGCAAGATATAACATTAACATACATTTTTAGGTGCTCTGCTATTTGTATTTTTTTATTATCTGGAGATGACAATAAAATTCATGCATATTATTCTCACCATATTTTATAACATGTTTCATAATCTCCAGCTCTCTACATCTTTTAATTGCCACCACATCACCCCAAGAACCGCACTACTTAAATATTCGTTAAGATTTCGTCTAGACAAAAGGAAAATATGGTATCCGTCTAGAAATGAATGCAGCGAACAAACATGAAGCGAGAACACGGATGGTGAGTAAATATGAGAATGTATTAATAAATGAAATCAACTCTCGTAATACTATTGGATATTGTTAGCTTAGCGTTGGTCTCGGTATTGAAAATAGCTTTTCTATTATTGAAAAGGAGGTACTGTCTTTGAGTTTCTACCTACTCGTCAGTGAAATTGTACTAAATATTTAAGTACTTTGCATAATGGCATGTTTATATATAGCAGCGCGAATGTTTATATTTCAACTTTTTTGGCAAATTTTATATTTTCCTTTAGAATTACCTAAATATATGTACTAGCGGTCCGCCCCAGCTTCGCACGGGTATAGATTATAGCCTATGTCACCCGGGGATAGTGTAGCTTCCCGTCAGTGAAATAATTTTTCAAATCGGTTCAGTAGTTTCGGAGCCTATTCAATGCAAACAAACAAACAAACAAACAATCAAATCTTTCCTCTTTATAATATATGTATAGATGTAAACTGAGATCTCCGACATTCGTGAACAGATTTGCGTGATTCTTTTTTATTTTGTAGAAGAATCTCTCGAGGTAGTCCCACTAAAATGTCATAAACTTTGGCTCAGTATTTTTTAACTTTGTTCTTTGGCAATTTAAATAATTTTATTTATTCTAGCGCTTGCAAATTTTCGCGTCAGATTTTATGTACATAAAATAACAACGGACTAAATTGAGAACTAACATCTTGAAGTCGGTAAAAAATAATATTGATGTTTATTTAACTATCCATCTTATCTTAGAAAATGCTAAGATTAAGAATAATGAGGAGCGAAAAAGTTGTTTAAAGTTTCTATGTTTCCGTATATCGTTAAGCATACGCTAAATAAATTCAATTTTCGAGTTGGCGAGTCGAGGATTCCCAGGCTGAAATATTGAAGGAATTGGTAAAAGTTGGTCTCATGTAATATGCAGCGGAGGTCCGCTCAAACCGCGCCCTGCCTCGCTCCGTGAGGGTACTTGCATATTTCCGCCTTGATCCGTACGCTCAGAAGTTTTTAAGCTTTATGCTTAGGTTTTAGATTTTTCTCATAAAACGCATTAACTGTAGGTTAATGCAGGCAGGCAGCTTCCAACCGGCCCTTTTGGAGATCGATGGGGGAGGCCTATGTCCAGCAGTGGACGTCCTATGGCTGAAATTATGATGATGATGACCGAGAACTTTTTTCTAAACTATTCTCGGTTCAAGGGTTTATTTGCTCTGACAGTTGCAAAAACATTGTAGAAAGCGAATCAAAACCTTCTATTCTAACTTATACTCTTATATTTATTATTCTTTTACCTTATATTATGTAATATATGAATGTATATAAACAAACAAGAACAAGTATCGAAGTCAATTCTTGTTCTTGTTTTATGTAAGGAAAATATTAAAACAACAACAAAAAAATATTATGTTAATCCGATGGCATCCAAACTACACCTACCAAATTCACAAGATCATTCGCTGGGCTAATTTAATATTGCATAAATATTTCATCAAAATCGGTCCAGCCGTTTCGGAGTCCACAAGGAACATATATACATATACACATCGTCTTTTATATATTATATATAGATAGATATATAGTTTTATCGTGTCAAAAGCTATCTACTAATTTGACTGGTCAAGAAACCAATAATTTCAAAATTCATAGTTGCAAACCGAAATTAACCCCATAACTGACCAAAACGCCCGACTATTCTGTTTGCGGTCTCGACCGCACCTCAGTCCATCCTTTGATGCCGTGTGCCGTGTGAACCTGCCCTTTGAGCTCTCACCTACGACCGCAAGCGTTTGTGTACACACCTTTATAGAAAAACGATTTTAAAAGCTAACTTTATACTATTCTGTTAGATAAAAATATCGGAAACGATTCTTCTTCTTAGAACACTCTTAGCATTGTGGTTGTGGTTGGTAAGACATGAACATCGTCGGTCTTCCCGGCGGCGATCACTGATCTTGCAATGCTTCCCCATTTTACTTGGTTCGTCGTATTACGTGAACACTCTGTTATGGAAAACTCAATTGAGGTCTAAAACGGCCTAAAGAAATATTTTTGTTAAATAAACTTTTTATTACTCATTTTCACGTTTTTTTTACGTAGGATTTCTCAAGTTGAACTGAATTGAAATGCTTTGAAACATTTACTGTAATAAAACGAAGTAATAACAACCCCCATCGCTGACAAGACGAGGAAGCAAACAACCAGCTCTCACCACACACGGCACTAGAGGTGAACTGTGAAAGGAGCTGCCACTGAGCTGTTTACGTGAGGGCTGACAGCAAACACCTGTAGACGCTTTTACCCGACTATTTGCACTGGACGGTCACGATTGCCATGTACAATTAGCCTTAGATATCTCACCTATGTTTGCAGTAAGCAAAGCAAAGTACAAACTAATATAGTCACTACAGCATTGAGATAAAAGCTAAAGAAATGAAACCAAGAAGGTTGATGTGAACCATTTGACGATGTCGCCTTTTGAGCATCGTAGAGATCCAAAGTGTCGCACTGTAGTGCTTTTGAAATGCTAATTTGTAAATACGATTCTACCTCTTTGCTACGTGCCTCATTATGGATCTTTTCCATTGCAAAAGCTCTTCACAAACAAAATGAACTACGCAAAAAGCTTTCAGTTCAGAAAATCAGCTTCATATTTCTATCCTCAAAAGCTCTCGTGTTCGCCATGTTGACTCTTGGATACGGTACGACCTCTCGACTCGACATGATCATAATACCCTCCGCTGCATCCGACAACCCTTCTACATCCATAAACCGGCAACAAATCTTAGCCGAACGTTCGGCATCTTTATAACTGGAGGACCACGATCCTTTAACCCAACATAATGGGCAGGTTTACTGAGAGGACCGTCGTAAAGCGTCCCGTCCACCGTGCCCCTCTACGGAGCCCTTCGAAATTTCACGAACTATTTGGCCCGCACTAGCCGAACGCTCAGCTTTTTTGTAGAGGTTTATTGTCCGGATTTTCTGCTCACCTTTATCGTTATTGTGTCCGCTCGGCTTCATAAAGGAGAGCGGTTCACTATTAAGACCTCATAACCGTGGGAAAATTTGGGAAAAGGGAAATAAAAATGTGATTTGGGTTGAGTCAATAAATTGCCCGGTCAATCGAGCGGGCGCGATAGGCGTGTTAATTGGTTGGGTGCGGGATGTATCGCGTGAGCCCCCGGGACTGCCGGCGAGTGGACACTGGCCACTGCAAGGATGGTAATTGCCCAGCGCCAGCATCGCATAAATTCGACCTATTGGCGTGGAATTGAATGGATGCAAACACGGGCCAGTCAGTATGTGGAGCGTCGATGTATTTGTTTACTAGATGTGGTATAACATTGACATCTTAATATATTGTAAACATCATTTATTATATTTTAGATAAGAGCTTTTTAGCATATTTTTATCAAACAATTCACCTTGCACTTCATGAAAGTTACGGTTACGGGTTACTGTTGAACAATCACTTCACTCACTGGTTAACCGTAAGACAAAGTTTTGATACTGTACTTCATCGTTACTAGATTGAATAATAATGTTGAAATGTAAAACATGTAGCAAAAGCGTTTTCGGCTGTTCTGAGACAATTTTTTTGAGTTAATTCATTTCATAAAGCCAAAATCAAGTTGTTAGTAATTAATTTTTGACTGCTTTTAAATAAATAAAAAATCATTGACTTGCATAGAAAGGACGGGGAAAATAAATTTTCCACTCAATGGTGCTAATAAGTATACTGCGCACCAGTGTGAAGTCAGTCACTCGCAGCCTACGTTGTAGGGTGGTCGTAGCGCGTTGCGTCGTTCTTGAGAGAAACCATAAATATATATGTATAATATATTATATTAAATACGTATAGGCACGCTATGATATGACGTTATCCGTTAACGTTTCGTCAGGCGGCGCACATTTTTCAAGTACTAAACATATTGATTAATCACGAGTTTAAATCACAAGTGAACCGGTTTCTTCTAGACTTGCTCCTCTTAGATGGCATCTTCGTTAGGAGACATCAGACGAGTTTATGGTCAAAAGAAAGTCTATTATTAAATTAAAATTAAATAAAGTCTTGATGTTTAGGGTTGTTTATGACAAATAAAAAATGTATTACAATGCACAAAATTCAAAAGCAATCTCGATAAAAATACTTTCAAAGTCCTTAGTACTTGAATAAGTTAGTGACAAACGATTTCCAGAATTTTCTAGCAGATTCTATATCTTTGTCGTAGGGCGGATGCATGCGGTTCCACAGAGATAAGCGCATACGATTACACGTACGCGCTACAGGTGGCGAATAACATTTTTCAGCTGGCCCGGCTGCCACTGCTTAATTCCACCGGCCCACCGATTTGCACACGCTGTTTTTATTGAAAACCGTGGGAAAATGCCGGAAGGTGTTTATATTTTAGGCACAGGAAAAACGTTGTATTTTGGTGTTAGTGTTTTTAGGATATTTTGTTTTGCTTTTTTTACGCATCAAAATTTCGACGATCTAACCAAAGAAAAAAATATAAGGAGAAAGAAGGCCTTTTTAAAAAGAATGTCAAAGTTTATGAATGTTGTGTATAAAAGCATATTTTTAAAGTTGTTGACTTGGATAAATCTAGTAATCCAATCACGGGAAGCTAGATTTCGATACCAATTATCATTTTATTACTTACCTATCTAGTATGTTCTCCATAGTCAAATAGGCTAGATGACAATTTTCAGTACCAAATTTTTGCATGAATAGTCTGAATTTTTTCAATCCTATACTGAACTCTCCTATTTAAAAATATCATATACCCATTCGCACTCTCAAGAATTATGTTTATTATTTATATTTAACCAGGCATCTTTGCGTTGTCTTCGGGACCAGTAATACCTTTAAAATGATCGAGCTAGACCCAAGAGTCAAATGAATAATCTAGCATGAAATAAAAGCACCTGATAGACACAATATAAATCAAACAATAAGAGCTTCCCATTGTCAAAGACATTAAACACGCGCATAAACTCTTCATTTTTCACCACATAATGGTTAATTTCCCAACAAAACTGGCTATCAACGTCAATCCAGCCCACATTGTATTAGCTATTCACACCGCGGCGGTCTCCAAATAATTATAGCTCGGCTGACAAATTGCCTCAAAGCCTACGTGTCACCGTAACAATTTCATACAATTTTCACCGCCTTTCCGCGGTCCCACACGGGCTTGGCCTCACATCATTTGCATACGTGCTCAACCGGATTATGCAAATATATTTTTTACGTACTGTTTACTTACCCTACGGAAAAGGAAACACTCCAGCGCGCGTTTTAAAAAGATTTACGCGCTTTGTCGGATCATTAAGTGCGGAACTAATTTGCTTACCTTTGAAATGTGTTAACCTCTGTCCCGTATAATTACTGCAGGGCAAACGTCCTCGTAGCGTGATATGCAGATTACCTTGTTGGTTTTTCCTTCAGAGTGGAAAATCTTGGCTATTATAATAAAATAAATCTTTATGTTGCGGGGGATTTTTTAATTTGCACGTAGAGTTTACAAGGGCGTAAACTTTGAGCGATATCGAGCATGTGGGAATCGTCGAAATTAAATTTTCTTTGTTTTCTCTCGTGGGCTGAGGCTCTTGGCGTTATTAAATTTCCTTGTGTTTTTTAACACAGCCGTATCATTATATTGAGGGCTTCCGTCAAGAGGAAATTGTGGCGGTGAGGGGAGCGAGCACCTAAACATATTGAAAAAATAAAAATCCCGGCTACTTATTGCGTGGTACGTTAGATAAGTGGCTCTACTCCATGTTCGGTATGAAAAATCCTTATTTTTAAGAACTGAAATTCTGATGCTCTTTTTAACCTAAATCATCATAAATGACCAGTTTCAAATATGTTTTTTCGATAATTGACCGTCCAAATTGTTGGTCTATTATGTGCTCCAAATTTATCATGATGATAATTTTATTAGTAACAGACAAATAAATATTTTTGTATTTGTATTTAGCTGACATTTTACTAATGGAATATTGGTCAAAAATAGTCCTAAATTTTTTAAAATGCCTTTTTAAGTTTTGATGAGCTTAGCCATTACTACCAGAGCAAACTAGAGTTTGTATTTTTTTATCGGACTTGGTTTGACCATAATCTCACCTGATGGAAAGCCATGATAGAGTCGAAGATAGAGCACGTTTGCCTTGTAAAAACTTATCAAAAACACTCTTAGATCGTAATGCATCGGAAACACAGATAGCGGCATGAGCAGAGAGAGAGGGGCCAGAGTTGTATGTATGTTTGTTCGACGATTACTTAATTATCGTTGATCCGATCTTCTTGAAATATTCTAGGCAAGTAGTTAATGCAAAACCAATTTTCAAAATCGAATATGAGCAATAACGGTAATTTGGTTGTGAAGATATAGGGATCGTAAGGTCACAGTTCGGGCAAACAATTTGTATGGAATTAATAATATGAAGTAATATTTTCAAACGCCATTTTCGCTGAGTGACAGTATTTTTCTCATTAATTTAGCTCTTACTAGCGACCCGCCCGCCCGGCTTCGCACGGGTGTAATTTACGTGCGAAGCCGGGGCGGGTCGCTAGTTGTATATATAAACCTTCCTTGAAAATGTATCTGGATGGTGAAAACCGCATCAAAATCCGTTGCGTGGTTTAGGAGGAGTTAGTGGCCATACAGACAGACAGACAGACAGACGCGGAAAGCGACTTCAATTTATACTATGTAGAGAAGAGATTACATAACCATCTTCTCTTATTTTATTTGAAAAGCTTAAAATTTGTTTGTTTTTAATTTAATCAGCCGCAAGCACAAAACTAAAGCTACTTTCACTCCTAAAACCACAAAAATATGCTTGAAGTGGTCCGTAGTAAGTACAGACGCGACAAAATTCACCGCTGCCTTTCGTATACCTTAAATATACATATTACATTACGTGAAATTGCCCATTTTTTCCACTCTCCACCCCAGCAATTAGGGTAGCTTGTGTATAAATATTGCACGGCCCTCATTAATGTGCGTGTTCGTTTTACTATACATTTTTACGGACGGTTTTTGGTAGACGTCTGTGCGGTAAGACGTCGTGGGATGTAATGAATAATTAAGACATGTTGTAAGGGGGATGGGCCGTAGCTTTATGACGGGGCTGCGATGAAGTTTGGGTTTTTGGTATTGATAACAAAGTTTTCAAGAAAATTAACTAAAAACTTGAAAAAAAATCAACAAAAATTTGTTATTAAATATTTTAAATTATTAAATGCAGACAATTGGAACCGGTGTGATAATAGCTAAATTATTTTACTTATATTGGTGTTTATAGACCATTTATATTGAATTACCTTGATCTGACGACGTTGAAGGAAGACGATGCCGTAGAGATGCCTGTAACAAAATAACAAAGAGTTAAAAAAAAATATTTTTATATTTGAAGTGCAGTGCCACAGTTTAAAATTTAGGTATTTAAAATTAAAGACAAAAAAAATAAGACTAGCAGGATTCGATCCTGCACCGGCCGGATTTACGTCCCAAGTGCTCTTAAATCTAAGCCATAACGGACATGGTTTTTGAATTTCCTATATCATTTAAATGAATAAAAATGTTTTATAATTTAATTTTATAATTGATATTCAACCAGATACAATTCTTATAGAGTCACAATCTCTCAGTGAAAACAGTAAAAAATAGTCAGAGCGTCATTGTATCAATTATATACTTCAGAATGACACATTTACTTAAATTTAGACGTTATGTCGCTTGCATAGTGTTTTTGTTTGTCTGCTATCATCGTAGCTCTGGCATCGCTCGGTGTTGTAGTGGGATCGCGGTTACCTTGTAACTAACCAAAAAGTCTGCGCAATTCGTAGCGTGCGGCGAGTTTTGCTTCGGACATTTGGCACGATTGTGACTCTATAAAGTTATATGATTATTTACGGGATAATCATATAACTTTAGTGAACAACCGTGACAGTTTAAAACAGTGTTTTGTATCTCGATGTTGATATTTCCTTTAATTTTGTTCAAAAAATTCATTAGCACCCCAAACGCAATCTGTAAACATTTCAAAATTAAAATATGACGCGATTGAATGATTAACAGTCCCTCCCAAGATTGCATTTCGACAATTAACGCATTAAGACTATTCTTGCCAATAAAGCTTCTCTCTTAATTAAGAGTCCCTGTTAAAAATTGAGTACAAATTCAAGTAGCGAATCCTCCCTGCCAAGAGCAGGGGTTCTAGTGAATGGTCGGTAATATTTTAGTTTGGTTGAAACAAAAACTCGGAGTCTCTCGTCGGCAAGGGGACGGCTGTCACGTCGACACAATAAGCCTTTTAATTCGATTCGTCAAGACGGACTCGCGAGACAAAGGCCAGAGAGTTATCATTCAATGGGGCACACCTACCTTTCTTATTACTTCAGTTCGGTTTTCTTGTGAGGTGTATGGGGAAGGTTTACGTGAGAAGATGTTTGGTAGGATGTATCTTACGATAGTGCAATGTCCGTGGTCGGTGACATATTGTTTTTTTATATCAGAAAAATAAGTTTTGCCACAAACAGCCTTACTTAGAAAGCAAGACAAACAAATTTTAGTTGACACATGCATAATTGACCTTTTTAAGGAAGCCAAAAATATTAAGAGTGGATGATCTAACGCTAGGTTGCCAAGAGATTGCTAAAGTTGCTATTTTTAGTAATGTATTATTAAACAAAAAATTGCAATCTAGTTTGAATAGCGGCTATATACTAATACAACGATTATTCAATTCAATCAATTTATTTCAGAAAACATAATTCCATATTTTTACAAAATGTCAAAAATTTAAATAATATTACATACACACACTTTACACACAACATAAAAATCAAAATCAAATAAAATTAAAAAGTCAAATATCAATAATTTATCTTAATCTATATTTCGGCTTAGACCCGGAATGCTCAACATGCACTCTGGTCCAGTACTGCATTATTGGGCAGTCCATGTCCATCCGCCAGGCGAACAGCTGCAGGTAGCTGTTGGAGCTGTCCCGCACGCGGCGCATCAGGGACGCTACGCGTTTGCGCATTATGAATTACCAATATATTCAATAAAATAATAATATTTTTTTTATAATAATAGTATACAATAAAAAAAACACATAATTTGGTTCGCAAATATCCAAGTAATCTGTGTAAATGCGTAAAAATGTATAATAATAAAATATACGGAACGAATTAAGAAC
Source organism: Agriopis marginaria (assembly GCA_932305915.1). Taxonomy (NCBI): domain Eukaryota; kingdom Metazoa; phylum Arthropoda; class Insecta; order Lepidoptera; family Geometridae; genus Agriopis; species Agriopis marginaria. Next base: position 5,619,612 of record OW029919.1, read on the forward strand.
TTCTTGATAGGTCCCTCCTTGGTTGGTTAATAATTTCATAAATACTATTGGAGACATTTTCGACCATCACTTTATCTATCGACATGATATCCCGCCACCTTGTATCTCTTGCGCACCTCTCATCGAGTGCACTTGATCCCGCCGCGTGACCTGCCTGTAGATGCGTTAACAGCTTTATTTGTTGCCTCTCGTTTAAACTCACCCTAAATCTACGTCATATTAACACACACTACCCTCGTGGTTGCCTGAGATCTTGTTACTGCACCAAATGAAATTTCAGAGATTCAAGTCTTGAAAAACATTTCGCTACAAGATCGTGCCAAGTAACAAGTTTTAACAAAAGTAAGTAACAAAAAAACATTTCTCATTATAAATCCTTTCTAATATTATATAAGCACGAGTACCTAATTATGTTTCTCTATCTGTATGTTTTGATCACTTTTCACGACTAAACAGCTAAGCAGATCTTAACGAAATTTGGCAGGATAATAGTGTACATCATAAGGGCAGACATAAGGTACAATTTCCGTCAGAAAAGGTGAAAAAAGGCTGAAAAGTCACGGGTAACACCACGGTATTCAGTTAGTTCATTATAAATAACAAACTAAGAGTATTAGTATATAAAAATACAAAAAAAAAAGTTTAATAAACAACATTCATTATCACACCAAATCAAAATCATTTATTATCAGACAGAAGTTCCATAAATAAAATAGTAGATATAGTAAAAAAATAAAAACAGAATTATAATTATTATATACAACGTCACTGATTATTATTATCAGTGTTATGGACCCGGGTATGTCCTAAAACTGCGACCAGAACCACCGGAGGATGGGCAGCAGCGTCCTGTTAGTACACGGTGAACGTACTGCGATCTCCAAGCCGCCTGCCAAGCGTGGGGATTATGGCAACACCCCTCTCTAAGAGGGAGGCCTTGTTCAGCAGTGGACATTTAATGGCTGATGATGTGATGTGATTATTATTATCACTTAACGTAAACACTGAAATAAATTACATAATAGCAATGAAATTGTTAACCTACTTCAATAGAAACCCAGTGTATATTGTTCCCACTCCATTTTGTAACGGCTAAATGTATTTGATCACAATGTGGAGGCACCAAAATTATCTATACTATCTATACTAATATTATAAAGAGGAAAGATTTGATTGTTTGTTTGTTTGTTTCCATTGAATAGGCTCCGAAACTACTGAACCGATTTGAAAAATTCTTTCACTGTTGGGAAGCTACACTATCCCCGGGTGACATAGGCTATAATCTATACCCGTGCGAAGCAGGGGCGGACCGCTAGTAATATTATAAAGAGGAAAGATTTGATTGTTTGTTTGTTTGTTTGTTTGCATTGAATAGGCTCCGAAACTACTGAACCGATTTGAAAAATTCTTTCACTGTTGGGAAGCTACATTATCCCCGGGTAACATAGCATATATTATATTTTTTTTTTTAATTGGGATCCTTACTAAAACTCCAATAATGTAGCCCAAGGTGTAAAAAAATAAGATTTACAATTTTAACTTTGCGTGTTTGACAGTTTTAAGACAGGACAACGTCTGTCAGGTCAGCTAGTCTTATATATTAACGCAGGCTAAGTTTTGTAGCGGGAAAAAATGGTCCGGGTCCCGTAAAAAAGCGGGCAAAACCATAGGGCACAGCAAGCTCTACTTAAAATGAGTACATTATGAAGCGCTGTCAGACATGATAGCTACCGGCACATTTCAATGTTGGCGTTTTATCTTTAACGCCTGGGTGGTAATTATGCGCCAGACAGATTCCAACCCCTTTAAAACTAGGTATCAGTGTTCAGGCAAATTGAATACTTTTTCCAAGTAAACTAGTTGGCTTGTTTTGTTTTGCATGATGTAGGTCTGTAGAAATGTTTAAAATACTTAGTTGTGATTTTTCAAAGTTTTCTAGAGTACAAACCCAAACACATTTATTTTTATACTATGGGGTTTTTATATTTGAAACCAGGCTAATGAGGCCGCCAGACAATGGGGTCCCAACCTCGTTACAGAAATAGATTTTGTTTGGGCCTAAATGTATTTTATATTTTATCTGTCTGTGCTTCAAGTCGAATACAAAGATATCAAAATAATGTTGTTGGTACAAAAAGGAAATATATAATGTATTAATTTATAAAAATTTAATACCATTAACACAAAACAGAGCGGTTGTTGTATTATTATATAATTAGAAACTTACGTTATGATATTTAGAGTAGGAAAACAATGTAAATCTCAATTACCTATGAGTAGTCTGAAGAAAACAATTTGATTTCGCTAATTATTTTTGGGAAGTAGTTAAGTACTTCAGATTAATTATCTTCGTAACATAATTAATACTAATTACAAATGGAAGACTATCTTCTTCAAAATTTATGCTACGTCAGGATAAATAACCATTTAAAACACACAAAAAATCTTGCGACGACAAAGCGGCTTAGAAATCGGACAAAAGCCGCGCGAACAAAAAAACGACAACTTGAAAAATATCACATTAATTATAGTCTTATTAAATGGCCATTAAATCACGCTAATTGCGCTTTGTTTTTATTTTGCGGCCGTTTTTTGTTCCGGAAAACGCTTCGCTTTGAATGGAATTCCTTTATTTGCTGAACAAACAGGCTGTTTACCGAAAACGGGAACGACAAAGGACGTTCTGAAATTACGCCGTCCATAAATCGGGAGCAGATTTTTTTAGATTGCAGAAAATTTTAGGATCGCTTATGGAATAAAAATTTCATGGCATGCCCAGAATTTGGTCGAGCCTATGTAAAAATCTATTCAGCTCGGTTTAACAGTTGAGTTGATAACTGGGCACTTTTAAACGCTAGCACGAATAAATAAGAAGCTACGTTGTTGCAGGTATAGTATTCATATATTTTAGTCAAGTGATGGTACCTTGAAATGTTTATCTCGATACACTGTGCAATCATTTATGCGTCACCTCTCTAGTTGTCTACTCGATAGTGGATGTTTTATACTCGATTATCTCGAGCGAGTGTGTTGGCTTCCATATGAAATAAAACGTATTTGGTATTAAAATAGAGCCTTATGTTTGATCTCAGTTCAGGAAGTGACCGTCTCCGGTGCTTTTGTCCCGCGGCGTCACCACGAATGGTCACCCTCAGCTCATCTTGTTAATTGTTTTCTTTAGGAGCACTCTCGTCACAATGGCTAATCATTCTACATTTGCTTTGATCTGTTGTTGCGTGTGGTGTGTGCTTATAAGAATTGACTGTCAAAAGAATGGCTATTTTTCCACATGATAAAATACAGTACTACAGAGTATTTTAGTTCTGCTTCCAATGTGAGAAGCGACGCTTTTCTTTCTTTGCTGTGATTGGCTAAATTCAGGCTGTTTCGATCTGGTTATCGTAACGGTAATTATTTCCCAACTAGGTTGCCCACGAACCCTTTACTAAGATCGGTGCAGTCACGTAGGTCGAGCACACGTGACATTTCGATAACAACAGGCGCAAAACAAAATTACGAGGCAACACTCGCAGCTGTGTGTGAGAGTTGAGCTGTTTGTGTGGCTGTGTGCGTGCGCCTGAATTAGACGCGAAACTTTCAAAGTTTTCCCAAATTTCAGCCCCCGCGCCCCTTACGCCACCCCTGGATCGATAGCGGCCGCCGAGCGAGAGAGCGCCAACTCGCAGATCTCAGCTTCATGAAAATACCGGACAACACTTTACCATGACGTGTTTTGCGGTAGAAATAACAATATTTCGGATAATTTCAGTGAGTGTTTGTGAGATGTTGCTACCTGTTTGTTGGAAACTATTGTAAACGTTCGATTGGAACTTATTCACTGCTGAGGTGATAGACTTTGTTAAATTTAGTCGCACTAATGCGATATCCTTCAGGAAAAACGTGACCATTACGTTTGACTGTGCTTTTGTCATGAATGAGGTTTACAGGATTCTTGTCTCGAGAACTTTATGTAGTTATTTTTTTAACTTGCAATGAAATATTCGTGACAGTTTATTTTTGTCATAGCAAAATTACTTTCTCTCAGTTTATCCTTCGTTACAAAAGTTAATTCCACAGGCTGCGGCATCGGGAATAAGACAGACAGCTTCGCGTGAGTGGCCTGACCCGTACCAACTGTCACCGAGCAAAACGAGAGCGACAACTGAAAATTGGGCTCGCGACGGCCGCGGCATTGTTTGCCGTTAATTGAGGGCTTTGCGATGATCTTCGCGCTGAAGGCCCGCCGAGGGCCCGAGGGCGGCACTCTCGGGAGATATCGGCCGCCAATCGCGCTGACAGCGACCCTCCGGACTCGAGTGGACGCTCGCCGAGGTGGGAAAAACTACCGGCTGACACTACTTAACGAACGGACCACCGCCCGGGAATTTTCTTGAGTGCTTGTTAATGTTTTATGGGCGGAACTTTTTCAAAGTAGTGCGTAGATTGACGCGCTAAGTGTACCTACATAATTTAACACGTTTCCCCCAGGAAGTATGACTCGCTCGTCGATTGTTTTCCCATTACAAACAACGGAGCAATAGGTGGGGTTCGATGCGTAATATGGCTAATTTTTTTGTAATAAAAATCCAATCTCGAGAGCGGCTATAAAAACTGGGAAACTTTTTTCTGATTTATAACAATTAATATTTGAAATATCGACAATATTAAGGGAAATGGCCGACAGCCGACAAATCATATAAAAACCGCCCCGGAAGGAGGAAGCACTGGCCCGTCGCTCGGGGACTTTATTTGGAAATGGAAAGTCTAAAAAATAAACGAATGCCGAGTGCGAGCGGCGCGGGCGACGTGATTTATACGCGGCGAGTAGTGCTCGTTCGATTACCGAGATGATATTTCTCGATATTAAAGTGTTGCCAAGTACTGCGGACAATATGACCCGGGGAAGATTTATCTGGCAATTCAACGCGACATCGACTGCCGTTACGATTATTTCATTATATTGTCGGCGCCGTAAAATGGTTAGCGTTTTATTTTATTGCCTGTTCTGGAACAAATTTTTATTTCAATATTTTATTGCGTTGTAAAATTGGGGGCTGCAGTGGGTATTGGCTGACAAATTTGAGCGCATCGCCGCCTCGGGAGGTGTAAGTTGTTCTGCGGTAGCGATAGCGGATATTTATTGCCGGGCCTGAGTCTTGATTCATCGCTGCTGATATCTCGCTTGATTTGTCGGCAGATTTTACCGCAAACATTGCCCTGTTTTTTGCACCAGGCGTACTCCTATCATTTCAAATATTACAGTCGCCTACAGTTTTACTATCGTGAAGTCGTCTCGAATCTTAAAGACCAAATTTTTCAAAAAATATCAACCTCCAGCTTTGTAAAGTATAGTCCCATACGGCATGTCGCATGATTTGTGCGTCTACACATCAGGGGTCGCCTCGATCGTACCCGTGTCGATAACACGTGCGCAGCCTTACGCAAACAGAACCGAAAAAAAACTGTTACCATTTAGCCTTTTCCACAAATGTCGCACAATTACGTCAATTTAAATCTGGAGAGTAAAGTTCATCAAGATGCCATATAAATGTTCACGTTTATACTTTTATATTTTTTCAAATACATTTTGTTCCAAACGTGTACTTTGGAATCCTGTAAACATCGTTTAAAGGTTAAGTATTACGTATTTGCACGATTTCATTCCAGTATTTTCTATATGACAAGAGTTTTGCAAAATAGGAATAAAAATATAATGTCGAATTAAAAGTCAAAATATAAATAAAACTTAGCTACTTTCTAGTTAGGAAAAATTTACTGCTTGTAACTTTAACTTATATTAAACTACATTTAATCACTTAACATTAAATTTTATATGTTTGAATATTAAATGTCAATTACAAAACTGTGCTTTAAAATTCAATAAAGAAAACAAGAAAACAATTGTACATAGTTTTGTTGTAAAAATAAAGAAAGAGTTTCATTGATATTCTTGATTGCGTTCAAGTGAACACAATTTTGATGGTAAACCTCCGACGAGGCTCGGGATTACTCTAGTTTACTCGTTTGGAATAACTTATTTTCAACTTTTGTATCACAATAGTATTGTGATTAAAGTAAATTTTGTGACATATTGCAGAAGCGTTACGTACGTGGAAGTGGATATTTCTTTTTCTAATGAGTATTTTATTGTCTTTTGAACCAGCATTTTTTATTGTACGTACATATAGTTAAATACAATATTTTTTTAATGCTTTTATTATATTGCATGGCCAGGGATTTCACGACTACGCCTTTACGTGGGCTAGAAACAGCACAATTCAGAAAATCAAGCGAACGTGAACCTTAAACGCGCCGAGATACGATTTGCGGTCCCGCAACTTTTCACACCACTTTAAACAGGTAGTCATATTGTGTTCTGAATATAGGTAATAATTTCCTTTCTAAATTGTGTTTCCATTTCTGAAGCTACTGCATAACGTAAAGTCTTTCACAGCATCGTAAATCGAGACACGAAGTCTTGGCTTATTGAATAACTGCATGAATCACCGCTGCATGCTCCACTGGATCCCCCAAACCATACGTTTTGTTCGACCATCGAACGTCTCAGAAACTTCCCGGGTTTCCGCTCTACCGTTCCGCATTCGACGCTTTTTATTCCGCTAATGCCATCGGCGACATGTGTCCACGACTACGAGACTTTTGTCATGATTATAAGTTTCGAAGACTTGTAGATAAATGTCAGATGCGTTATGGACCAATGGAGTGGAATAGGAAATGTTTTAAGTCCAACCATGGCTAATAACCATTGTGAAATACATAATACTTGGATTAAATTCATCTGCATTTTATGCACACGAAACATCAATTACATCATCATCAGCCAGAAGACGTCCACTGCTAAACATTGAACATAGGCTTCCCCCTTTAACATCCACAGCCTGTCATCTGCATCCACTGGATGTACGCGACTCTCACAATGTCGTCAATCCATTTTGTGGGAGGCTTACTTAAGCTGCGTCTTGCGGTTCGTGTCTCCACTCGAGAACCTTTCTTCCCCATCGGTTATCAGTTCTTCGAGCGATGTGACCTGCCGATCACTTCAACTTCCAAATTTTAATAGCTATGTTGATGGTTCTGTTGGACTTCAATTTGTTTCAGTACAGTTCAAACTTCAATTTTGAAAATACACGAAACTTCAATTACCATTCAGCTGCGATGTTGATCTAAACAACATGATATAAAGCCGAGTTAATAGAGTCTTCAAGGGTCGGCAACGTATGCCTCTGGTGTTACAAATATCCATAGGCTCCGGTGACAGCCTACCATCAGGCAGCCCGTCTGCTTGTTTGCCATCTATGACATAAAAATATAATTATGTGGTATGTGATCTGTCCAGTAGATTGCTTTGCCATATACAAACATCTCAACATTTAAAGCATTTGTATGGAGAAAAAAATTACAAGACACGACACGTAGTTCGACACCGGGCTTTACACATACCGATTGCAAAACTGTACAGTTCCATTCATTTGATTATTATTGTTTTCTAAATCTGATCACCACATCCTCGCATCGTGCTCCTCATGCCTGAGGGTCGTGACCTCCACCTCCCATCAGTCTCTCCTTTATGATTTTACGCCATCTTCACCTATCCTTGGCGGCATGCAGCGCATCGTATACTGATGGGTCTAGGGTGGTGCGAATCTGGTCAGACCAACGTATCGGGCTGTGGCCTCGAGATTGCTTTCCATCGACTTTGCCTGTTACTATTAACTTTTCTAGATTGTCGTTATCTTTCCTGGCAATATGGCCGAAATATTCCAAGATTCGCTTGAGACAAATGGTAGACACCACATATTCACCACATACGTATTATGAAATCAAGTGTCGACACATTGTCAAGCGGGCCGAGTTATCACCGCATTCAGACGGTCGCTGAGCGAAACTTATCCGCGTATGAATGGCTTCACATCAGCGCTGAATTTGTAAAGAGTCGACGTGCGTCGCATGCATGACCACGCTTTATCTTGCTGCTGGTGCTTGTGCTATGCTCTTACACGTGTTGCAAAGTTTTCGCCGTGAACAGTACCGGATGTAGATTAGGCGAGGCGGACCGGGCGTGGGCGACGAGACGCATTGTAATGCAACAGTACATGCAGATAAGAATGGGAATGAAAATTATGCTATCATATTTAGATTTTCTTAGTTATTAAGTTCAGTTTTTTAGCGACTTCAAAAAAGGAGGGTGTCTGAATTCGGTGGTATTTTTTATTTATGTTTGTTACCTCAGAACTCATTTATGAATCGTTATGGAAAATTATTTCTTCAATGAAACACTTAAACCCGTTGGTCCAGTTGGTAGTGAATCTACCTTTTAAGCTTGGGGGCGTGGGTTCGACTCCCACCTAGGACAAACATTTGTGTGATGAACATTTGTGTTTGTTCTATATCTGGGTGTTAATATCTATTTTAAGTATGTATTTAAACCTATATATGTATGTATATCAGTCTCTGGCAGCCATATCACAAGCTTTGCTTAGTTTGGGGTCAGATGACCGTGTGTGCAAAAATGTCCCGAATATTTTTTTTTTTTTTATCTAGGACAAACATTTATGTTTGTCCTATATCTGGATGTTAATATCTATTTAAGTATATATTTAAACCGATATATGTATGTATATCAGTCTCTGGCAGCCATATCACAAGCTTTGCTTAGTTTGGGGTCAGATAAACGTGTGTGCAAAAATTTAACAAATAAAAAAAAATACTTTCCCACAGAAATTTCAAAAAGAAAGTGGTTTGGCTTTAAAATCATTATAAATACAAAATAACTGAAAAATTCTGTTACTTGGATGACAATATGGTCATCCAAGGAACCAAAATTGTGTATTTTACTAATTTTGTGAAGTCTTTTTTTTAAATTAATTATTATAATGTCAATTAATTATTTTAAAGAATAATCCTTTTCTAGCTATTTCACATCACGTCTAATGTTCTGTAGGGACGTGATAGGTATTGTAGTCAGTGAGATAAAGAAATAGTCTTTCAGTTCCTTGAGCTTTTATATATTTTCAAAAACCGCAATACAAGGGGTATTCCATAAATAAATATACATCTAAAGAATACAACTAAGGGACGGATTTGATCCTCATTATTTAATTACCCGGCGGAAATCACACAAGAGTTGTAAGTCGTCCAACTCGAGGCGACCTGTCTAGGCCGGCCTGGCAGGCGATGCCGCGATTAATTAGGCATACCGCTAACTTCTCCGCCGGTGTACCTTCTACCTATACCAACTAAAAATAGGTAGGTTTAATCTCATATCAGGTGCATTCGGTATATTAGTGCTTGGAAATGCTGTGACGAAAATAACCATATCAATAAGAAAAATCTATTTCTGGCTCTTAATATTAACGCAAAATAATATTAATAATAGGCTTTCGTTTCACCGCCAAATCGCGTGATCTTAAACGATGATACGTTCTACGATAGAGCACGCTTGCCTAGAAGACACCGATTCACTCGTGATTTCAAGACACCCCCTATTGTAACTATTGGGGAACACCCATTCTGGCAGCGCATTTTACATACTAGCAGATAGCACAATAAATGTGGAGTCAAATCGCTTCGTACGGGTTTTCACAATATCAACCACAAAGCAGTGTAAATTTTTCGTGCCCGCTCAGTTGGTCCGATAGAAAAATGGGGAGGAGGGAATTAGATTATGCAGATCTGACGCACACTCTTCGAAATGTATCTGATAAAAAACCGATAGACTAGTAACTGCGCCATTGCTCAAGACTAGCAAGTCTGAACTAGGAATTCATTGCTGATGAGCCGCTTTTGAAGGATAACAATACTTACGTAAAATAACTTGAAAACTCACGGACAATGCACACACTAATTAATCAAAATCAATAGCAGCAGGAACCCATTGAATTTGTACGCACAGAACGCAACAAATGGACCCGAAAACACCATGCCCAATAATTTGAATACGTAACGAGAGGGTACCGCACGGCCGAGCCATTCTTTAACTTACTCTCCCTAGGATAAAGAGCTAAACTTGTTTTTAAGGGATGACCGATCCTGGAAATTTATGTATCGCGAATAGCGCCGCCGGCCGGACATGGACAAAAAGAGGTGCGGAGGGTGATACAGGAAGACGCCAGATGGAACGAAGAATTATGCTCCCCGCAGGCTGATGAGGCGAATGCGATTGTGAACTTTCCCCTGGCATGCAAATAGGACAAGCGAGACGATATACGTACGGCTACACCGGACCTGTCAAACCGATACTGCGCTTTTCACAAAATCATAAACAAAACGATAGCCGCGCTAAAATCGTGGGGAGAGTGGTTATACGAGAGGTTTTCGCTTCATGTAAAAATCTATATTCATAGCCAAAAGGTAAACTTCGATGAATGTTCAATGTATTTAAATTGATTCATTGACGGATGACCGATTTGGAAATTTTCCAACTGAAAACATTGGAATAACAACCCGTGTCGGTTTCCAATATTTTGATATGATTCACGTTTTAAATTAGAATGATTTTATATAGGTATAGGTATAATAGTTTTGTTTAGATAGGGCTAGTGTTTTATTGAAATACAAATGAGTGCCGGAGTAACTCCGCGACCCGTGCGGCGTGTGCTTCGAATAAAAGGGCCGCATTAGAATAATTTGCGCCCCGAACGAGTCCAATTCTTCACATGGAGAGACCTTAAATTTCACTATTTTACATACTTTGGATTATCATATCTGTTCGGGTGCTCCGGCCCTTGCGAAGGCCCGGTTGGCCCCTACTTTTTGTTATCCGCACCCGGCCTCTATCGGACCGTCTCCGATATATTTAGTTGTTACTTTTTGTTGTGCCGCACGTGAGCGAATTCTTAATCACAGTGAGCTCTCTGTTGAGCATTGTGAGGAAGCTTTTCGGGAAAATATCTATTTTAACACGTACATTGTTGTAGTGTTCTCGTAAAATTGAAGAGATACAAAAGTTGTAGGCACGCGCGATTTCCGTTAGCAGTGCGAGTTGAAAATTGCTAAGTTATAGGCTGGTTCAAAAAAGTTTGTGGTTTATTTGCAATCATCTTATTTATTTGTTTTATAATCTTTAGGCCAGAATAATATTGACCCTAGACTATACTGAATCATAGGTAAGTTATAGGTTAGTTACGAGTTTACGTGTAATGGCACGTAAGTTCGTTATAGGTAAGATAATTTTTACTTCATAATAATTTTTAACATTTCATTAAAGTGCAAATCTAGATTTACCTTAATCACTTAAAACACAAACGTTCTATATATTATCTATCTGAGCACACATTATAACGAGGAATCACCTAATACAGGGTGTTATTTACATCAATTCTGCGTCGCGAGATGTGACATTGTGTACACACTTCCGCACTTAGCTTCGTGTTAATTTGACGATGACTGTCGCGTTCCTTCATCCGTCAGCGCCGGGGGCATGCTAATTAGGGTAACCATAAATTTACGCATAAATTCAAAATGACATGAAGATAAAATCAGAAAAGTTAATTTTTTATCGTTTTTCTAAGTACATATAATGTAAAATTTACTAAAACATTTACATTGCATTTTCTACATATAAAGTAACATTTAATGTTGTTTGCATTACTTGTGAACGGTTGGACTGATTTGTAATTTTTTTATGTACGAATGTAGTCCGAATAAAATTTCAAAAGAAAGAAAAATTTAAAAAGTTTACGTTAAATTCGGGAAAAAATAAAAGCACTATTTTTATGAGATTTTTGTATGAACTCAACACCATAACTCAAAAAATTTATTTAAATTTGCACAGGATAACGTCTATTGGTTCAGCTAGTTTACAATATTATTCAATTTACAGTATAAAAAGTTACATGTAAAACAAAACAAAAATATTAATTACATTATAAATATGTAAAATGTGTATATAAAAACTTAAATGAAGTAGTTGCTCGTGTAAAGATTTCGTTTCTCTGTATTGTGTAAAAAAAAAACTTAAGAAAAACATGGAGATTGGCTTGAACAAAACAACTCATGCAATAAATAAGAATTTAAGCAAAATACAGAAAACAGTACCTATAGGTTATACAGAAAATTTCCTTGAAATCTTATTAAATAAGGCAAAACTGATGGGAACCCTAGTTGTGACGGTATGACGTCTAATTTGAACATCATCATGTAGAAGGGGGTGACTTATTGTCAGAAGATGATTAGCGATTTTTGTTCACCTTTATGGCTTAAGGCTGCTCTATGACTGATTTACTTTCATACATTCTAATGAGTCGCGGGCATCCAGTGGATGCAAAAGGCAGGCTGTCGTTCGGTGTGGAGTTGGGGAGGCCTATGTTCAGCAGTGGACGTCTTCTGGCTGATGATGATGATTCTAATGACGTTCGTTTGAATTGTTCATGGTTGAACTTTTTATACAGAGGTTTTAATTTGCTAGTCTCACAATATTAACGTAGTTATTTGTCGATGAAAACAAATACCTAATACTGTAGTTAGTTCGATGTTTAACAGTCTCCGAAAAATGAGCAAACATTAAAATAGATATTCGCAACTCTACCCAAATTGAAAGGTAACCAGGTAAGTTAGAATTGGAACATAATCACACAATAACGCCCCCAGTACAATGAGTCTACATTCGATGCTACATATTCTATCGAAGCTTCGGGAAACTTTGGAGTCGAATGGAAACAAAGGTTCCCGCGATAATTGGATGTGGCCGCTCTGAATGCGCTCTAGACGAGACTTAATTGAGGTTTTAGAGTTGGGCTAATTCGCCCACCTTCGATCAGGCCTGCTCCCCTGTACCCTGCCCCCTGGTACCCTGCACCCTGCCTGGAGACCCTCGCTCAGGGGCTTCGTCTGGCGAGAGGTTAGCGCCAACAATAATACTGCGGCCGAGGTTAAGTGAGCTCTGGCGTTTGGTGTTGTTTCTTGAAAGGTGAACTTTGCATAGTTAGATACTTCATGTAGAGTCTATTCAGACTCGAACTCTCGAACTCTCGAAGTGGTCCCAGCAAAAATTTCATTACTTTTGGATTAGTAGTTTTTAAACCAGATCGAATAATATGGATAATTTTGCCCAAGCGTCTACCAATTTCGCTACAATATTACAAACTGTTATTACAATAGTGTTATTATAGAAACTGACGTGGTTTTCACACATTTTATTTATATTACACGGGAATTACTCACGTAAGATTAAGCCAAACCAAGGTGAACGCACGCGCGCGGCTGCGTCTCGCTTGGCACAAAAGTCTTGAAAAAGACCGCCGAATGCGGTTGAAACTATAGTCGGAGTAACCAGATTAGTCATACGTGAGTAATTCCCGTGTCAAATAAATAAAACTTCAATACTCTCGACTGAAAATTACTACCATTTCTGTGGGAAAGATTGTTAAGAAGAATAATAATAATAAAAAGTAAATGTTTTACCAATAAAATATAGAATTAACTTCACGAAGAATAAATCAAGTTCAGCTCGAGTCGAGACACTAATGAAATTAGCCGGATGCCTTCGCTGCAACTGAGGTAATTCTGTTGATTAGCAAAGAGTTGCGCTATAGTCAAGTGCCTTGTTTACGTCAAGAACCGTTAGGATAAATATTTAATTTCAACTCAGGATGAAGATGATAATTTAGGCACCTCTAAAATAGTGGAAGCTACTAAAGTGTATGAAGTGTCTGTGCTAGTATCTCACGGTGTGAGTAACCACCTATAATTAATTTCATTTTATTTCTGCTCCCTCGGTGCTGCCAGCGTAGAAATTCTCCCAGTAATTGGGAAATTTATTGCAAGGTGTGCACACGACTCTCTGATGTTTCACTTTCGCGCCAATGATTTATGGCCTTCCGAAACAATTTTAATTGCTTTCAGTGACACAATGTAAACAACTATTCGATTAAGTTAATTCCATTATTTCGCTCTCGCGGCAATTAATTTAAAAGCAGCGTTTAACACGGTGTTGCGTCTCATTGGAGATTTTAAGGATATTAATGAGACTCGAGGAATCGAGCCATCACGTAATTAAAGCTAAGAATCAAGCAGAGTTTACAATATTTTGTGTGCTCATTAAATTTTAACATAAACATACATCACGCGCGCAAATTTTAATTACGTATCTGCCTAAAACACACATTGTTTTTTAAAACAACAATGCTGTAGTTCACTGAAACTTAAAACGTTGGTTACAGTGTTTAACTATATATTTTAGACAATTATTTCAAATGTTTAACGTTAACAAGTGACATAAACAAATAATCATAACGTATAATTCCAGTGAAAGTGAGTTAATTTTTTTATATACCCTTCTTAGACACAATGCTTTACCAAAAAATAATTCACACTAAACATCCCGCACCAAAACATAAACCTCAAAAACGACTTTGAGCACACAAGCATTAGTAATTATAATTAGAGCTTTCAGCGGCGACCTCCGGCGATAAGATGTTCCATGGAGCATGAAATAAGGCTCACAAACTCACACACGTCCCACATGGACGTAGTGAGAGCGACATGAAGCTGGAAAAGCGTACGGTGGGGCAGAGATGCCCTAGATATATAGGTATATCTGCAAGGCTTTGCAAATTTGCTCATAAGATCAGAATACGAAGTAGGGAAATTCTATTCAGACGTTTCCAATCTACTTTTTAGAACTGAACAGCTGAGGTTGACCTCCTTGCCTGCGTATATCTTTCCGAACAAGTACAATACGATACAATACGGATACAGGTACAATTCTTATTCAAGATTTTTTATAGGTACTTCCATGGTAAGCGTGCTACATCTTTACCACATCTTTGCTTCGTATCAAGTGAGATTGTGGTCAAGCGCATACTTAGACCATTATAAAAAAACTTCTTTAAAATGGCCCTTTGTAGCTAACGTAGCCCTAAAAGGACGACACAGTTATGGCATGTCGATATTTAAAAAAAATGTGGCAAGACTTGGGCGAAATTTGCACCAATCAGGGAAGATTTTCGAAAGAGGCTCTTCGGCTTTAGTCTCTTCTAGTCTTAAACGCATCATCATCGTCGGTAGTTTATTCAGCTGCCGATGATGATACTAATTAGAAAAAATGTACATCCAAATTCTTAAAATACTACTAAACTACTTTAAATAGATGAACAGTTCTGGAAATATTATTCTTAGAAATTTTCCAATTAGGTATGTCAAATTTATCAACTGTACAAATATTGTGTTGCATAATTATAAAATCTTTTACAAGACATGAATTTTTCCAACATTGTTCTTAGATGAAATTTTGTCCTAGATACGGCTCTGACACTGTAAATCTAAGCGCGCCTGCAGATATGATGTGTACTATGTAAATCCACTCATGTGGCAACACTGAGTTGGCTTTGCGGACGGGTTAAGTGGCTACTTAGCTATGGTTTTTGAATTCTTGGGGACGTGGGATGGCCGGACGGCCGCTTCAAACGGCACAAAAACATCGAATAAATAAGTTTCTTTAATGTCAAGTTTTTATGGTTAAAAATGATTTCTTATCCTTTTTCTGGCTGGGTGCTTCTGTGACTAAATAGCTAATTCAAGGGTAAAATAACGGCCCAATAAAAAATCCATCTTATAATTATATATTTTTTTATGGTTCTGTAGGACAAGGAACCCTTATAAATCCGTTTGTCCTAATTCTTTAGAATCTTATCACTTCTATAGTTATTATATTATTACTAAGGTAAGTGCAATGTTGAATCTCAGACTATTTTAGTGTGTGTAGTAAAGTCGGCGACTCATTACACGGTTGTACACTGTACGGAATTAATTTCCGAGCTCACCGCAGACGAGCGATTTCCACCCATCCAGTGTGCCCAGACTATTGTTAATCTATTGATTTATTTGAATACCTATTCTTAGAACATGTAATTTTGTCTATTGTCTCAAATAGTATCAATATTGTAAGTGCTTGGTACGTGTTTGAAATATTGCTATAAACCAGTGTATAACATTTAGATTTTGTACTACAAGACTAAGGAAATATTATGTTTAATGAGACGTACGGCCTTATAAACGTTAATCTACGGTCAATATTGCTCCGTCTCATTTACGCGCGTAATTATAGTCAACTAGCTGAAACCTGCTACTTCGTACGCGTAGAGCTCGGCCTTCGGCCTCGCTACTACAACCCTTTATAAATCCATTCGGTAGTTTTTGCGTGAAATAGGAAAAAACATCTATACATCCATACATACAAACTTTCGCGTTTATAATATTAAGTAGGATTCTGTCATCGTAAAATTGACAGAGTAAATAGATACAACGATTTAAGCAGAGTAGATTAACTTAAGAGCCCGATTTCCGTCCCAGCTGCCTCTATACAAATATTTGAAGATAAAAATCCGAATAACCTACATCCTTATCACAACATAGCAAATGTTTTGAAGCAATTTTCTTGTTGGTATTATTTATTTTTGTGAAGGAGATTCTTTTAGAAGTTACTTTTATCTAAAGCTTAAATAAAAAATATCAACATATAAATTCTTTTAAAACGTTCGCAACTTTTTAATGATAGAACGTGCGAAAGGGTTAAGTCAGACTGGTGCTTAACAAAAAATTTGAAGTAAGGCATATTAAGTATATATTTTTTTACTGATATTTGCTAACAGAACTTTAGAATGGTAGGATGTGGTTCAATAAGGCGGAAACATTATTGCAATCCTGTCGCTCCGTATTAGATTCTGATTTATTCGAAGCAGCAGTGTAAGGGTGGACGAGGTCTTTCCTTTTCGGCGATTGCCGACCAACGCTGTTCGGCCTTCCTATTCGCTGTATAGAAGGGTATTTTCTATGAGTGGGATAGTTCTTCAGGTGTCTATCGTAAGCGGTCGCCTTACACGGCCTTAGGAAACAAAGATTGCTCTGTTCGGCCGATTGAGCGCATTCCGTGTAGTAACTTCCCTCCCATTTAACGCGAATCCGTGCAACAAAGGATCTCTCGCGCGAAATAACAAAACTACCCAATCCGTATGAGATGAATGTTGATTTTACTGCATGGCTGTATAGAGAGAATAGTGTTTGAGGCAACGCTCTAACTCATTCTACTTTTATTTGACTTGGATTGCATTAAACTTCTCTTTTGTACAATGTATGAATTAAGTATTTGTCCAAGTTATAATGAACACTTTGTCAAAACGAAATACCTATCTTAATGATAATTATTTTAAGTTTTCGCGATCATGCATATTGAAAATAAACGTTTTAGTAATAATAATAGATTTTTTCTGGAAAAAATATTAGATATAATTATTTTATTATAGAAATTGACGTGGTTTTCACACGTGGTTTTTTAATGCGGTTGAAACTATAGTCGGAGTAACCGGTTTAATCTTACGTGAGTAATTCCCGTGTAATATAGCATCATTGACAAAGTTCTGTAAAGTGAAACATCAATAATGTATCCCTAATTCCTTATTGTACTTAAAGCGACGTAGAAGCGGAAATACACTAGAGATTCGTCAGAAAAACAGTGTTGAAGATGAACTTTCGCAAATTAACGCTTGATTTAATCAGCTTTGACAATGTAAAATAAACGCAATTAAATCTGTTAAATTGTATTTTTTTTAATATAACTTTAAACATTTTACATGCAACTTTTTCGACATATTTTCGAGATTTGAACGCATTTATTTCTGGTATTTTACCTAAACAGTTTTAATGCACAATAAGTTCTAGTAAGCAATTAAAAACATTATGTACTCTACATGATAAAATGATCTTATTTGTTGATAAAAGTATTGTTTTATTTTGTGATGGATTTATTTGAAGATTCGTACTCGTAACCCATCCAAAAATTGCCCAACGTGGGGGCATTTGCAATATCTTTAATAATTACTTCTTCCGATTTGTTTGCGAGTCCCACTCGAGGGGTGAAGTGAAAGGCGAATCCGGGGTCTGCTGCGAGTCAATAAATAATAATGCTAAATGCCCATAGGGTGACCGGGGGAACGGACCAAATACATTAAAATACAGTAAGAACGTTTTTACTAAAATCGAGACAGATCTGACTTGCAGTAAATATTACTGCAAGATTTTTACAAAAGAAAAATAATGCCTATTCCATCTATTCCCATAGGGGTTAAAAATGTGTCTACAATTAGGTATAAGGTTGTGAGCACACATGGCGCGTAGACGTTGGTCGTAGCACATAGCGCAATGTAGCCCGACCGTGGTGTGTAGCGCACTGTAAGTTGTAACCCACCGTAGCACGAAGATTGTTAACGTAATAGCTTTTTTATTGAATGATAGGCTTGTGATTAATATTTTTTTGTATAACTCTAAATATAAAAAACCCACTTCAAAGTTTGTACGCACTTTAGCAAAATCATTGCTATTTCCAAATCAACAGGCCAGTAATCCAAGCCAATCCAATGTGACAGTATTATTCGTATCATTAAAGCTGTTTCAAAAACTACTAAGCCAAGGCTAATGAAATTTTTGTGGGACTACCTCAAGAGCTTCCTCAACATAATGAGAAAAAAACATGCAAAATAATATTTAAAAAAAACCGAATTGAATTGAGAACCTTCCTCCAGAAATCAGTAAAAAATAGGCTTGCCTTTGCTTTTTTAGCTTTTACTCAATGGTGTATGTGTGCAATGGAGTGGACTGTCACTCATGAAATACGCCTTCTTTAGGATTACACAAAATGAAAGTTATATGATTATTTACGGGATATTTACCATGGTACACCACGGTAAAGATCCCGTAAATAATCATATAACTGTAGTGAACAACCGTGATAGTATAAAACAGTGTTTTACACAAAACGTTGGTCCTAAACCCAAACAAGGTCATTTTACTTATCATGTTAAACCACTTTTATCATGAGACCAACCTTGAAGTCACGAAACAATAATCAGGTTTTCCAGTGAATCAATTAGTGTGAATTTGATTCCCGAGATTCAGTAATCTGGGCATTTCAATGCTGCCCTTACTGTCGTTGCAGTATTTGTGTCGTGTCTGAGGGCTGCCCGACCGGCGCCGATACGGTCCACTCCCGACTTGGATATTTTTGTCGGTCAAACAATTTATTTCAATTTAATTCTTAATGTTAGAAGTTGCGTACGTATATCATTTTGTCTGAAAATATGGGCACCTTTTCCACCACAATACAACAGCCTAATATTTGGTAGTAATGGGTAGCATGTATGCAAAATCTATCTAATAACTTTAAACGATCAATTCTTATAGAATATAAATAGATATAGTAAATAAAGTATAGTAAGATAGGTAAATATAGAGTATAGAGTATAGAGTATAGAGTATAGAGTATAGAGTATAGAGAATAGCACAATTGTGCCAAAAAAATTACCGAACCAAAACTCGGGCACGCTACGAATTGCGCAGACTTTTTGGTTAGTTACAAAGTAACCGTGACCGTACTACAACGCCGCGCAATGCAAGAGCTACGATGACATATCGAACAACTAACGTTTAATATGCTACATATATACTATGCATATATGTAGCATATTAAACGTTATATATACTATGCAAGCGACATAACGTCTAAATTGGAGTAAATGTGGTATTTTGAACTATACGGGGTGTAAGAGGAACACTCTCGAAGCCAAAAGAAGGTAATTATACTCATCATTATGAACAACTTTTACTATGGGACCAGCCCTGAAATCGCGAAATAAATATCAGCTGTTCCATAGAAAACCGCATTGACACTGAGACAAAATGTATGGAACAGCTGATTTTTTTTCGCGATTTCAGGATTGGTCCCTTAGTAAAAGTTGTTCATAATGATGAGTACAATTACCTTCTTTTGGCTGCGAGAGTGTTCCCCTTACACCCTGTACGTATAATTGATACAATGTATGTACAATGACGCTCGGACGTTTTTTGAGTGGTTTGGCTGAGATATTGTGACTCTATAGGAATTGTATCTCGATGACTATACCTAATAATAAACGTTGCGTTTAATACACGTTGCCTTACACTATCTAAGTTGTTGTAGATGTATATCATTGGTCAACGTTGGGGGAAGATCTAAGGGGATCTTAATAGGGTTGCATCAAGATGTTATTGTATAAGAAATTATCAATAGACGAGTGATTGCAGAGAGCATGATTGATCTGTATGCGTAAACACGAAATATTCTTATCGATAGTGGCTTGAGATTTGTGAAATTGATTGCTGGCAAAGTGGAGAAGTCACACATAGACATGGACATAATTTATTTGTGGTGAAAAATACAATATACAATGGTAAGTAAAACAATAAATTAAAACTAAAATTGTACTAGAGCTTATTATATACTAGCTGTGGCCCGCGACTTCGTGCCCGTAGACTTTCATTATTATAAACTTTCAACCCCGTTCTGTTCTCCTTAAATGGGCCCTTTCGAAAAATCCTTTCTTAGTGAACCTCGGCACTGTCACTGTCGCACAATCTACCTGATAAATTTCAGCGTTGTATGTCAAGTAGTTTTTGTGATTTCGTGATGTGTGAGTAGATGAATTTCGCTTTTATATATATATATATATAGAATAGTATATACAATGTGTAAAAAAGGTGTGATAATACAGAAGGGTATGTTATGTACTCATCATTACAAGCAACTTTTACTAAGGGATCAACACCGAAATCGTGAAAAAAATATCAGATGTTTCATACATTTTGTCGAGTCCATTTACTATGGAAAAATTGTTTTTTTTTTGTCCGCGATTTCAGGTTTGTCTTCGTAGTAAAAGTTGTTCATAATGATGAGTACCTACTCGCAAAACCTTCAGTATTATGTGTACATGTTCCCTATGGACTCCGAAACAGCTGGACCAATTTTGACGGGACTTTTACTAGAAGTTAGCTGATGTTATAATAAGTAACTTAGGCTACTTTTATCGAGTATATCACACGGGTGAAACCGCGGAGCGCAGCTAGTATATATATTTATACGGAGTGTAATGCGATATCGACAATTTAACCAAGTTGTTCGCCTAACAGTTGATTTTGCTTATATAATATATTTTTTTTTAAATGAACTACTTACTTGCGTAAATCATTTCATGAAGAGTCATATACACAAGCTATCGTCGCACAAATACACAAACTTACAAACATGTATGTATGTTTGTGAGTTTGTGTATTTGTACCTACCTGTTCCCGGAGACCTTCGCTTCGCTCAGTTAATAGCACAATCCGTATGTTATAAAAATCGAAGGACATTTGAGACAGCTATTTACATGAATTAGCCGACATTAATGCTTCCGTCGAGACAAGCCACAGCACCGCAGTGCCACCTGGCGGAGAATTACGCGCTCGTTACGCGCTCTACCGCCTCCGACCCCAAGACACCTCCAATTGTATTTATTTATTGAAGAAAGTAACGCGATTTGGTTATAAAGAGAAACATTTTTGCCATGGAGAGCTCCATACATGTCATCTGACTAATATTTAAAACAAATATTTGACTTAATTTTTTAACCAACTTCAAAAAAAGAGGGTTTTATGCTTGTTGTCTCGGAATTACGCCATTTATGAGTTTTTGGTTTTATTTTATGTACACCACCGACCGTTTTTCAATTTCTTTAGTCCTGTCGATTCAAAGGTTGCCTGGAAGAAATCGCTTAAGACGATAAGACCGCCCATTATACTGCCGTATATTTGTTTTTTATGTTAGTTTAAGTTTCATTTGTATTTTCGGTGTGTAATAAAGAAATATTGTATTGTATTGTATGAGCCAATACGGAAAATTATTTTTATTAATTGAAAGGATATACTTTCTAAATGGTCCCATAGAAATTTCAACAAAATCGGTTTAGTAGTTCTATATTCGAAAATTCGGTTACTTGGATGACAATATTATGTCAACCAACTAACCGAAATAGCGTATTTTACTAATTTTGTGAAGTTGGTTTTTTAAATTAATAATCATAGTTATTGCTATCACAGAATTTGATCGTTCAGTATGAAATACGATGGTTTTTTAAAACACGGAATTTGAATAAGATAGAAAAACTACACTTTTTTTTTTAAATCGCGAGTAAGTCCGCGTTTTACTACCATTTCGCCTGTTGGTAAGCGACGATGTGGTTGAAAATGAAACACGCAGATTTGGAAGACCTATTCACTCTAGCTTTGAAAAGGCCCATATTAAATATCTCAGGAAACAAGGAAGCTGGCAGGTTACTTACTATGAAAACATACATTATAGTAATGAATTGTATGTAAATATACAATAAAGAAAATCTAAAATGCTCACTACCATCATAACAGGAGCCAGCCTGGCCTAAATGTCTATGTAAAATGAGTCACAATCTTCGCTCAGTCGCACCGGAAGGTTTATCTCACAAGTGCCATCCAGCGCTATCTCCAAATAGTTCCTTTGGTTCCTTTGCGGGAATCCATAACGCTATGCGCTTGCGAAGGTGTATGCTAATTTCTTGCTATACGGAAACACCGCGTTTATTCGGCTACCTGCTAAGGTACATACGCGAAAATGAACTTCGTCTACGAACTTGGTTATACTTCTTTTGTTTTCAAATTAATTATGAAGATTCTATATTTTTAATAAAATTTTATATTAATTTTGCCAATGAATTCGATACATATATTAGGGCTTCGGCCCTAATTTTCACGTTGTCACTTTTGTTGAAGGCGCTGCAGTAATGAAGTGTAGAAAACATTACAGTACGTCTACTAGAAAAGCTTCAACCAAAGATTTCATACTATACTTTGGCTTCAAAATACATAACTATAAAACACTACAGCTATCGAATGACAAGTTGTGCACAAATTGAAAATAACTCAATAGCTTCCCTGTTCCGGTCCGGCGCCGTTTGTCTCCGGCGCACCTCCGCGCGTCCGATTTATAGCCCAGTTTTGTGAACTCTTAACCGTTACGTGATCTGCTTCCGAATCCAATTTATGCCTTCCATGGGAAAACTTCGCCCGCGACGCCTATTCTTTACGACGCCGATGCGCGCTTTGTCAGAGATGCGATTGTTTTAGATTCTGCTCTCGATTGATTGGGAAGGACGGTTAGCAGAGGTGCTGGTTATACAAACGAATTTGAACAGTAGTTTTAACAAAAAAAATGGCCCTCACGGGGTGGTCGGCAGATGTGAAACATGACGGCATAAGAGAGCGTCGTGTCGTTTGCCGTCACGGCATACGAATATATAATAGATGTTTCACATCAAAAACTACTCTCTGCCTAGGTGTTCCCTATAAAGTATAACATATCTCTTCAAGACAAGATTGAATAGGCACCTTATGGACAAAAGTGCCCCATCTTAAACCATAATATCATCACTTAGGATCTGGCAAGTTGCGACCAAACGCTGGCCCATTACACTCTTATGTTCCTTTCAAGTATTTATAAGTGTGAGATCTCATAATTTGCATTAAACTTAAACTCGGTCCAAGGGATTATTTAATCTGACAGCTGCACTAAAATTGTAAAAAAGCTGAATAAAACATTACCTTTTAATATTTCTCAAGTATATCGGATAGCTCCTACAGTCTTATGTTCAAAAACCTAGCAAAAGTGATCATAACGTGGGTTTTCATTAAACTTTTTACAGTCCTATTGCAGCTGTCATGAAGTGTAGACATAGAAACATGTACTTGCACTGTTTGTATGTATGTGAGTATTAAGTATGAAAAAATGTTATCGTCCGGTTTAAATGTTGTAATAATTTTTTTGGCCTGTGTCAAGTATACGATTAAAGTATTTTTTAGGTATGTTGGTTCCGATGATATGAATAAATTTGGTACTTTTTGCGTTTGACCACCAACTCGCCCGTTGGTAAGCGACGATATGGTCTACGATGAAGCACGCATACTTAGAAGATACCTATTCACTCTGGCCTTGAAAAGACCCAGATTATATAGATTATTAGATAGCCCGTTGGTCCAGTTGGTAGTGAACCTGCCTTCTGCGCTTAGGGGCGTGGGTTCGATTCCCACCTAGGACAAACATTTATGTAATGAACGCTTGTGTTTGTTCTATATCTGGTTGTTAATATCTATTTAAGTATGTATTTAAACCTATATATGCATGTATATCTGTCTCTGGCAGCCATATTAGAAGCTTTGTTTAGTTTGGGGTCAGGTGACCGTGTGTGAAAAAATGTCCCGAATATTTATTTTATATATCTCAAGAAACAAGAAAGCGGGCAGATTGTTCCAATCCTTGGCCGCACCTTTAGGGCCTTACGGCTGCCTCATAACGCGGACTCGAAACAGCGCTGAAACAGTGAAATAGGAAAATTCATGCTATTGTGAACCATAACAAGAAAAGTTCAAAGACGTATGACATTCACCAACAAGTACTGGGCAAGCATGGTGAATTTTAAGGCCCATCCTCTCTCACTCTCTAAGAGAAGGCCTGTGTCCCAGCAATGGTAACATGAAACACTGGTAATAAGTAAACGCAGTAGTGGAAGAGTAGAGATTGCCCTACTCCTCTACTATTCTCGAGTTCCTTACTATTAATCAAATATACATTTCAGCCCTTCGACCAATATAAATGAATGTACGAGCCCAGATGACGCGCATTTTTGAAGATTACAAAATGAGCGCCGGCACTCATTTTGTTTCATTTGCTTTCTAGCCGTGGGAAGTGCAACACGAGACTATTGTTACATGATAACGAAACATCTAACAAAATTATGCTTTCGTGTGCTTTCCCGAAGTGTAAATACACAACAAATACCGCTGTCTATATTTTGTAACAAATGTACTGGTTATAACTAGGCGTTGAAGTATATGTCCAACGGTTTTGACTCATTTTTACTAAGCAAGTTCAATGGTTATGGCCCGTCTATTCATTTTATTTTGGTCGAGGTTTCAGCCTAGGGAAATCCTATTTCTCAGCCTAATCCAACTCCTCGCTTGTATCTATTCCTGGAAGCCAAGACAATCTAAGACGAATTCAGCCTTGGACGGTGACTTGTCCGACCCACGTAGGTTTTAGTATCCCAAGGGGCTCAACCTACGATACTAGAGTTAAGAAAGGATGATGTGGTTTAGCATGAACTTAGCTTGATACAAATTCTTCAAATATTTTAGCTTAGATTGCAATGGAGGACCTCCTTTTATGCTATACTAGCTGCGCCCCGCGGTTTCACCCGCGTTATCAACCCATAATATACCTTCTTGGTAGCGACAGCAACTTCTTTTGTCTTAGAGACAATTTCTTTTTCAACACAATTCTTGCCGTTCCATATAAAATTTATGGAAGAATGAATTTTTTCCATAATATTTTTTTCTATGAATTTCCAGATATTTTAATACTTATTCTGCTATTCAGGGCGGAGACAAATATAACAAATCAAAGATCATGAAATTAATCTAGCCGTTCATGAGTTAACAATCGGTTTAGGTGGGACTAACCCGACTTTGTTTCATATACAATACTTTGTTTTATGTATATTTAGATTGTTGTTACTTTTAATCAAAGAAGACACGTATTGTATGAAACCTTTGCTTTTAAAACCATAACACAACCGTGAGTGTAACGAGTGTTATAATTATTTAAAAAAATGTTACTTAGGTTTGCGTTTGGCCGCTAACTCGCCTGATGTTAAGCGATGATACCGTCTACGATGGAGCACACTTGCCTAGAAGAAACCGATTCACTTATGATTTGAAGACACCCAGATTTCCATTGATAGCGTGATTTTCTGATCAACCTCTGATCTTCTATTCTTTTCCCAGGCAGAATATAACAATTGTTTGGTCCGCCCACACGCCTCCTCCATCAGATATTTGTGTCCCACATCTCAAGCTCGAGGGCCGCCCTCTCATTATTTACGAAGGGCCGATGGGTGAAGTGTGTGACAACCGGCACGTTCGCCGCTAACGAGACGCTTTGTGACCATCTCCACATCGAGTGTGGTCAATGCTTGTTGATTTTTTTAATGGACAAATTATATTTGCTCTGAAATCCCAGTGGAGTCGACTCCATTCGAGTCGCGTGGCTTTCTCCATTGTTAAAGTGGTGAGCCTTTTAAAGCCGTAGGGGACACGCGAGCCTCGCATGCGATGGAAGGTGTTTCTATCGAAGGGTTTTGTTAAAGTTTCGATATCGAAAGACCGAAGTTTTAATACGTAGCTTTTGGGATTTGTGTTGCTGTAATTATTGATACCTTAGACGACGTGTGTCGAGTTTCCCAGGATGTTAGTGTTGAAACCATAAACTCATAAAGTAGCAGTAACGAGCCTATTAGAAAAGTGTAAATAATAAAGTATAATGTTATTCACAAACTGATATTTCGCATCCTCTATACATTTTTCCATTTAAACCTATGTATACTATAGTAATAGGGAACTATAAAGTCTCCTAGACAGTGCGAAACCGTTTCCGATGCTCTCACAATAGCTCATTTGTTATAACCTGATAGCGCAGCGTTATTACCACCAAACAAATTGAGTCGTGCCTTCGCCACCTCAGACTAATGTAATTCCCGAGTGCGCGCGCCCAAGAATAGATATTTAGAGTGGATTGTTTTCGACAGACCGTAATGAAACTCTGATGCCGGGCCGAATCAGTTGCGGAGGTTGCGCACCGCAGGGGAGGCCACATTGTAATAAGACAAGGAACAACCTAAAATAACCCGGAGCGCACAAAGATGGACACGGCCAGTGTTGCTACACCATATAATAAACTCTTGATAAATAAAAAAAACTATAATCCGTAAAAATATATTCCTACTAACCATTTGAAATATAAAAATATAAATAAAATCTTTTTTTTTGTACATAAAAATACATATTTGAGAAAATTATATCTATATATTATATATATTGTACCCGGGTATGTCCTAAAACTGCGACCAGAAGGTGGACAGCAGCATCCTATTAGTACACGGTGGACGTACTGCCATCCCCAAGTCACTTGCCAAGCGTGGGGATCATGGCAACATCCCCCTCTAAAAAGAAGACATTAGTTCAGCAGGGGACGTTTACAGGCTGATGATGTATGTATACCTATCCTGATAAAGAAACGTGTGAAAATGTTAGTATTTTAAGCTTAATATGTTTGTAATCTGGCAACACTGAACACAAAGATGGTCACGGCGGCACGGGGAGCGGGTGTGGCCCCTTACTGCTTAATTTGCGTACCGTAATTACTGTCCTCTCGGGTCGGGAAGGACCCCGGGGCTCGACCCGCCGTCTTCCAGGTTATATTGCGTCGTGCGGGCACCGCGTGTGTGCACAGCAAATACTACTGCCTACTGCGCACTACCCCACTCGTTAAGTATGAATACGGGTGTGGACAAAATGTATTAGCTTAGGCTGAGATTCGGACCGTGTTTGCTCAGCGATGATAGATTTATAGTAATTGTGTTATTAACGTTATGGGATAAGGGTTTTACGGGACTTAGTAATGAAAGCTTTTACCTAATGTGAGGATTTATAGTGAATTTGCACACGTGGTGCGCGTTGAGTAATCAACTCGGGACGGCAGCTCGTTATTTTAGGGCGGGCCACCATGCGTTATGTCGAAGGTGCCTTCTATGTTTAAGGAGATTAGGAGTATAATGTTTTTGTTGTTCTCTCCTTTTTTTCCTCTACTAGGTCAATGGTGAGAGCTATGCTCGGAGTTTCTTTGCGCGATAGAATCCGCAACGTGGACATTCGCCAAAGAACCAGAGTCACCGACATAGCTGTTAAAATTTGCAAGTTGAAGTGGCAATAGGTAGGCCACATCGCTCGAAGAACCGATAACCGATGGGGAAGAAAGGTTCTGGAGTGGAGACCACGAACCGGAAGACGCAGCGTAGGTAGGCCATACTATCCATCCCACTAGATGGACCGACGACATAGTGAGAGTCGCTGGCATCCAGTGGATGCAAAAGGCAGGCTGTCGTTCAGTGTGGAGGTTAAAAGGGGAGGCCTATGTTCAGCAGTGGACGTCTTCTGGCTGTAGATGATGATGATGATGACTAGGTCATAGATGGCGTCCTTTGTTCCTCGTTGGTGTATGAAACTGTATATATTGTTTCTGACTGATGGTGGAGAGGAGATGCCATTAAAGTCGGGTTACGAAAAGCTTTTCCACGATTTTACCGGGCCGGTATGAACAATAGAATGGTAAGAATTCGGAATTGTGTTCTGTCATACCGGGTTTACGTACGATGACCACATGCGCTGCTTTCCATTGCTTGGGAAAATACCTTAGCGACAAGCACTTGTTTGCAATTGCTAAGAAGGTTTACCGTTCGCATCGGATTGCAGCAAGAGAATTAGCTAAGAGAGTTTGGTACCTACGAGTATTTAGTGCCCCTGCTATACTTTGTAAAGTTTATACAATGTTGGAAGCGTATTTTATCCTTGCTGCTACGAAATAAAATGTGAAACTTACGTCATTATGTAGCCTGCGTATACCTATTTTCTCCTCAGAGGACCAGTAACGAGTAAAAATGCAAAAACTTTTCCAACTCATAATGATGAGGACATACTTTCTTTTGTTTTGGCGCGAGCACCAATTGAATAAAACATTTATGTCAATGGAGTCCATTAGGATTCAACGGAGTTCGGGAGTTTTTTAATGTCCGTGTGTATTGGCCACCCCGATGTTGTTAGGGAACAAAAAGCTATTGGCACAAATTGGCGTCGAGATTTTTATGTTACCTATTACAGGGTTACCGCGTAACCGCTAATCGCTCGAGTCAAATTCAATTTTTCGACCGCAGTTCATACGTCAAGAGTAAATAACAGCATTCTCTGGAACATAATTAACACTTTTACGGCGGCGGCCGGTCGGGATGATCCCGTAATAACCTTGTTAACCCTGACGCACCGAGTGGGCTAGCCTTTTAACGGCCTCGTACATGGGCATTAATCCGAAAGCTATCGCCTTTTGTCCTCTTTCCGCAAGTGCACGCTCGGATGTTTCGTTTCGCACGTCTCCACGGGTCAGCCTGGGGACCCGCGCCTTTTAGTGTGAGGTTTTCGCTCGCCTTAACGAAGGGAAGCAGAGCAAAGGTCGTCATTAGGGCAAGCGCGGTGTAAACAAGGTCCGAAGCGCCCATTAATGGCCAATTCGAGCGGCCTTCTCGAGGTGACCCCAGGTCTGTCTCGGGCTGCCGCCGTAAATGGGCTTTTAATTGCAATTTTGATAGAGCGCACCCGGATTAGTTTTGTTTTTGCATTCACGTTTGCGAACTATAAACGCGTGTGTTTATAAATTATTATTTGATTGGTCCGAGGCTTTTACTGGAATTAGCAACGCGGGATATCATTTAAATCTAAAAGGTTTCATTCTAGTACAACTTACGTATCTTTCTCGTTAAATCTCTTGCATAATATCAACAAAGATCAGTTCTAACTTTCGTTGGTAACTTCCATCGACGTATTAACAATATCTACCTAATCAAGCTATTCCTGCAATGACGGCAGCACCGCTCGCGGCTGCGACGTCGCGCGTCACCGCAGCCTGTCGCACGACACGTGTTTGTCGCGGCGAGTGTTCCCGCTCTTGTTCAGATGTGAAATTTAATTTCCGCTATGCGGGAATCTGTCAGCGGGGAGGCGGGGGTTACAGTGGGCGAAGAAATATGCCCCGCTCTAAACTTTGTCAATTTGTTTGTGGAGCGAAATTAACTCGATCCAATCTGCGGGCGGCGCGACTTGCGTTCTGATACCGCTCCTACTTATATTTCCTGAATAAAGTAATACAGGAAAAGGTGAGCGAGTCTGACAAGCCTTCCGCTCCGGTCCCGCCAACATTATAGGTAATTCTGCGCGAATATAAAAACATCTGCAAACTCGCCTCGGGTAACGTGATCATAACATGTTGTTTATTCGATCAAAACTTGCATTATGTTTTTCGCACCAACAATTTTCCCGGCATTATTATCGGGAAAATATTTACCTGTGAGCAGGCATGGCGAACTTCCTTATTTACTCTTAATAAACATATTTTGCGCTTGCTAAGCTAATGTGAATTTATTTTTACATATTTATATTTTTTTCCCTTTTAAATTATTCAGGTTACAATTTGTGGAGAGTAGAAAAACGTTTTTCAACTTCGTTAGCCGTATCACGGGTCGGAGCTCTGGAGACTCTGTTATTAAAATATATTGTACAATATGCATGAACGCCTAAATTTGTGTAACATTTTTAATATAGATACACCTTAGATAACTTCCTATCACAATACAATTTAGGATATAAAATTTACAAGGATAAGTTACTGATATGGATAGCTAGGTTTCCTATTGTAGGATTTTAGATATACATATCACAGGATATATACCTACTTTAGGTTCTTAATAAAATACACACTCATCAAAACAAATCAAATAATTTATTTGTCAGAACATGGTAGGTACAAATATATACAAAGTATCATACAGGGTCCTACAAATAGAAACTTATCTCATATCCTTGACGGGTGAGGCAAACTAATTTTGTTTAAAAAAAATGGTTTATAATTATTATTATTGTAGGTTTTGATCAAGTAAAAAAAAACTATGTTAGAATTATAGTTATAAAATACTTAGGTAGCTACTTATTTTTTCCTAAGAAATTAACGTTATTAATTTGGGAGTCTATGTTTGTGTGTCTATATTTTTTCGCACTCACAACAGATGAATGGATTTGGATGAAATTTTTACGGAGGTAGGTAGTTTGTATCTTGAATACAAATGCCATTAACACGAAATTGCATAAAGTTTCTGTAGCGGATAAAGCCGCGGAGCTCTGTTAGTAATACAATACATAAGAAAATGAGATTTACAGTATCATGGCCAATAAGAAAATAACTCTTTTACAAACCTTTTACAAATAAACAAACAGTTGTAGGACTGCACGTCAGAAGAGAAAACTTAAGTAGTAATAAACCTATTCCACAAAAAAAAAATCCTATTCAAAATTACGGATACATATATCTGAGCGTCACTGGCATCCAGTGGATGCAAAAGGCAGGCTGTCGTTCAGTGTGGAGGTTAAAGGGGGAGGCCTATGTTCAGCAGTGGACGTATTCTGGCTGATGATGATATCTGAGCGCGATGGTCACGCGAGTTCAGTGCTTTTTCCCCCATACCAATGAGAGCCCAACGTGCCTAAAGTTTTCATAAAAAAAAAGTCAAAAAGTCCCAAACTAACGTTAAATCTGTGCAGTCCAGAAAATCACGCGAACGTGATTCTTAACACGCCCAGACACGGTTTGCGGTAACGTAAAAAAAAAATCTTCAACTAAACTGGATTGCTTTAAATAGATAGGCGTAAGGTCCCAGGTGTACAGTACACGTAAACCCACATCGAAAGTTCGCGAATGTAATTACAGTGGCGTCACCTGCAAACGAGACGTCTCTATGCAAACGAGTATTTCACTTTGGGAACATTTTCTGCACCTTATTATTATAGGGAGAACGCATCGAGGAATTACCTGGTAGAGGCGTTAATACTGGAATACACGTCAAATTGCGTGACACTAGTTTCAGTCACAATCATTTGGCAAGTCGGTACATCATCGGCCCAGTAAAAAAAATAAAAAAAATAAAGCATAATGCAGCGCCTAATTTACACGCAGCTTTGGAGTAAGTACCAAACCACGTGAGCGAGAACGCGTCACGATTTCTCGTGAGTGTAAGCCGTTTGGAACTCAGATCAAATAAAAATAGCCAGATGTATTACAGCGTACTGCAAAAGTGAAACCATAATCGCTTCCAAAACTACGTGAATTCACAATAAATACACGACTCACGCACACACACGCATTCAAATCTACGTGGATTTCTCGTCAGAACATATCAGAACGTCGTACTGTAAACATCAGTTTTAAAATGAAGCAATGACTTCTTGCAGCGTTAAGAACTGTAAAAACAAAACAAAACTAAATGAGAAGAAAGATGGAATAATTTTCCACATGTAAGTATTTATATTATTAAAATTACAGTGGTAACACTTCGACTACGCACAAATGTTTCAAAAAGCGGCTTCACTTTTCGTGTTCGCCGTAATCCATCTGGCTATTTTTACTTGATCTGAGGTTTGAAATAACTTTTTTTTTTATAGTTTCACAAATTTGTAGTCAAGGATATGACAACAAAAATGTTGTAGTCCTTAGTCCTACAGTTAGTATGCTTGATTTTATATATGAGATTAGTAGGATACCAACAAAAAATAATAATATATAAAACAAGTAATTATAAGAACAATTTTATTCGTAAATCAGGCGCTGCCTTCCACACATTTTGAAGTATCCAGGATAGTTTAAATATAATTTAATATAATTATTACTCATATTTCTTCTCTATTGACTAATTCGATGCATAAAAATATTGACTATAGGGCAGATATCGGCATCTTCATCTGATAAATATGGGCTGTCAATTTCCGCAAGATCATATAATATTTGAGTTCGAATAACGTAGGGTGAAATTATTGGGTATAGTTAATTTATTCGGTCTCAGGATGAAAGCATACCGCTCTGTTAGAAAATTTGCAAATTATTATTGCAAAAATTATTAAATGTTGGAAACATTTAATAATTTCACAACCGTACCATTTTCTTTCTCTTTTTTCCAAGAAAAGTGTAAAAAGACAGTATTTCGCTTTTCTTCTTCTATAATATAATACACATCTTAAAACCAGCTTAAACAAACATTTACCACTGAATACATTTCAAAGGCTGCCTAATAAGCGTCTCCGATTATTAAAAGCAAATATTATGCGACAAATTAATAAATACAGAGTTTCTTTTGAGATTGCGTCGACGTCGCGGCATCCTTAATTAAGACGTATCCAAATAAAGGCGTGTTTAATCACGGAACGTATCTTTGCATGCGTTTAAATGAAGGCTGAAGAAGTCTTAAGAATCTATGGGGCTTCTATGTTTATTTGTGCGGTGGATAAATGACTTTACGTACAGAGACATAGATTTATGGAAGTGCCTCGTATAATCATAAACGTAATAGGATAATGATTATTGTACACATTGCCCGAAGAACCGATAACCGATGGGGTAGACAAGTTCTAGAGTGTAAGCCACTTACTGTAGGACACCCTGCGGACAGGTACAGTGACGACCTGCGAAAAACAGCGGAAAAAACTGGATGCAGAGAACTGCTGACCGAGTTCAGAGTGCATTAGAGAGGCCTATGTCCAGCAGTGGACAATGAAAGGCTGATGATGATACAGAATAGGTCCTAGGTATTACCATCATACATTTTTCTTTACATAAATAATACTAGCATCGCCCGCGGTTCCATCCGCTATCTACAGAAACCATCGAGATACAATTCCTATAGAGTCATAAAAAACAGTGAAAACAGTCAAAAAACGTCCGAGCGTCATTGTACATACATTGCATTAATTATATACTTCACAATGCCACATTTAATCCAATTTAGACGTTATGTCGGTTGCATAGTATTCAACGTTAGTTGTCTGCTATGTCATCGTAGCTAGGCATCGCGCGGCGTTGTAGTCGGAGCGTGGTTACCTTGTAACTAACAAAAAGTCTGCGCAATGCGTAGCGTGAGCTGAGTTTTGGTTCGAACATTTTTTTGGCACGATTGTAGCTTTATATGTATTGTACCTCCATGGCAAAAACTTAGTATTTTTTTGATTATAGCTTATAAGGTTTCTTATAACAAATTTCAACCAAATCCGTTTAGCCGTACAATTAATTACATACTCATCCGCAAGCTTTCACATTTATAATATTAATGCGATGTAGTCAGAGAGTTATTAGAGTAATTAAGCTGTGCGACATACCTAAGTAAGAAAGCACACATTATTTGTACAAGTAACTAAACCATTCCCAGCGTGCACTCCCTGTCAGTTCTAGTTACTCCGGGCCAAGACTTGCAAAGTTGGCTCGACAAAGGCTCGGGAGGAAACCATTATGGCTCTCGACGTCGTCGGCACTGCGGCCGCTTCATTAGAGCTGAGAAAGAGTAAAGAACACCCCTTCCAGAGTGGATTCTGTAACCCTTGTGGATGTATGGTGAAAGCATAGTGTTATTACAAAATCAAAACTTTTACTTCAAATTGTCATTCATTTAAATACCGATGAGAAAAAAAAAATACAATACACAATACGAGTACATACTGTATTACACAAGCACCTACTTGTTGAGAGAGGACCTGCCTATTTTTTTTAATAAAATTATAACTGATTATATAAATTAAATATGATTTAGTGATCATACAGTTTTAAATAATAAATAAAATTAACAAATATTCGGGACATATTTGCACACACGGTCATCTGACCCCAAACTAAGCAAAGCTTGTACTATACCAGAGCCAAAGGCTGGCTTTGCCAGAGGCTGATATACATACATATATATTTCTCGAGTAGATTAATATCTACTTATACACCCAAATATAGAACAAACACAAATGAATGTTTGTCCTAGGTGGAAATTTAACCCACGCCCCCAAGCGCAGAAGGCAGGTTCACTACCAATAATATATGTAAAAATAGTTAAACAGTAAATAAGCATTTCACTTGGAATTTCCGTAAGTATTTCGCTCATAATCAAGTTGTATCGCTAACAAATGTATACTATTGCGCAAGCACTAAATAGAAAGTTACCTAAGTGGGTACCAGTTAGTGCTAGTTAGCGCAATGCGGGTACTCCGCACTCGATAATGTCGTCGTAAATTAAAATATGCAAAGCAAAAACATAGAAAAATATATCTCTGGGATTTCAATATTATTCAACAGACTTAAATAAAATAATAGTAAAAAAAAAAACACGCTAATCCTGAAGATCTTTGTAAGGATAATGAGACATATTATTTTAATTATTGCATTGTCATCGTTTCTTGATAAGTAGTGTGTAACGTTTCAAATTAATCCGACGTTTTGAAGGGCGTGAAAATCACATTTAAAGATTCCGTTACACACAAACAAACATACATAGATACATACCAAGCCAATAAAAGCATGTTAAAAAGAAGGCTCTCAACTCTGGCTGTATATTTTAAAATTAATTTTTGGTATGTAACCAATTTTGAACTATTTTATATAATTATTTATATTCTTGAGAGTGGTCCCATTTAAATTTGCAGAAAATATTTCATCTCTACGGGTAAGTAATTAGGGGATGGATTCCGTTTATTTACCCACCGATGAAATCATTTTTTAATTTTTGTAAAAAATAAATCATCTAAATGAGTACTACTAATCAACTCTGCTTTGTACGGTCGTTATATCGTGTGTTATAATATGTGGCCTTTATTATTTATGTACTATTCGCTATCGTCATAACAGTTTTAGGTTATTTTGTATATAAAACCAAATATGTTAAAATTCATCATACGATATACGATATGCTAATTTGATCCATAAGTTTACATAAACGTATTAAATTTTCTTACAAAGATCTTAAATAGATTCGAAACTCTAAAACGCAGCATTAAAAGTATAAGCAACTAAGACAAAAAAAAAAACAATTTCAGTATTTTATGTTTTTTTACACTTCTAATGAGCATAATATAATAAATGTAAAGCTACGCGCACACTGCATGGTGACACGCGGCGTTAATTTGCTGTGATATGACGGCAATGAGGCCACATATCGTCTTATTACACACGTAGCGGGCGTGCCTCCGGCCACGCGTCAAATGTGACGCGACTAGTGTTGCACGCTCTGAGATAATTAAGATACAGCAGGAAGCTAGATGGGAGCTGAAAGGAAACTTATAGAGAACATTTAGAAGACAGGAAGCAAATGCGCTGCTAATATAAATAGATCTTTGTAAATACGAGTATTCATGTCAAAAATTAAAGCAATCTTCAAGCTGGTGCAGTGGCAGAAGTTGTGAAAAACCTCAAAAGGAGGACAATCAATATCTCGGTGAGGGATAAAAATTTCTTCCATTTGGAAATCGTGGGGTTCAGCTGCTCGGGGTTTGGTTAAAAAGTTGCCCATAGACGCGTCGTAGATGTGACGGGTGTCCAAAGAGCTCCGTCATCTGGTTCCTGGTCTCCACTTCTCTCTTCTTCTTTCTTGTGATCTGGTCTTAAGAACCCTTTTTCTCCATCGGTTGTCGGTTTTTCAAGCAATGTGGCCTGCCCATTGCCACGTCGAATTGCAAGATCAAATTAGTTATTAGTTTATGTCGTAGTTTTCTGAAGTAATAATTTTCGCAAGTCTTTTACCGAATGTGCATTAAAAAGTAACTTCAATCTGTCTTTTATCCTATCACCCAAACCAACTTTTGTAGAAAGAAGGGTGTGCTCAAGAAAATACCCTCACATTTCAAGATGTTCTCATGGCGCGTCTGTCACGTAGTTGCTTCTGGAGGCAGATGGGAAATCGATGTCATTATGATAGATTATCCGTTAGGGTACCGACGTGTGGCTCTGATTGGCTTTGTTAGCGATGCCCGTCTTCGGCACCGGTGAGCGCACTCAGGATTGCACGAGCGACTAATTTGACAGATCGATGGTCGGCCGAATGTCTCCAACTGTGTGAGATGACCTTAATGACTTGTTGTTTCGATGGCTGTTACGTAGACCTATCGTAGGTACTGAAGTTGTATACGTGCACGAACTAAGTTCTGTGTTTCAAGTTTCCGAAGTAGGTACGAAACGAAAGCGGGCGCTACGCAACTAGGTTACAAAGTACCCTCGAGTTTCTACTTTGTGGGTATAACAATAATAATAAAAGCTCGTTTCACTTGATTGCATGCAAATTATGACATACGGAAACGTCAAATTTGTTCCGTGTGTGAGCAAGATCACCCCAGTGGCGTTACCCTTTATTTTGTGTACAAAAGGCTGGTATTCAGTTTAATGAACTTTACCAAGGAATGGTGGTGAATATATTAAGGGGCATATAAGTCGCATAAACAGTAACCTCTTGAGAAAACAGGCAACATTAACAAATAGATCCAGATGCTAGAATTATATACTTTTTGGTAAGAATAGGAAAAGGATTTCCAAACAGGTACAATCCAAGGTGGTTCAAATCTAATTCTCAATAAATAAACCGGCCAAGTGCGAGTCGGACTCGTGCACGAGGGTTCCGTACCACCAAAAAATACAATAATTATCAATTAAAAAGACCGACTTTAATATTAGTAAAATATGGCATTTTGATTCGGTGAAAGAAATGACGAGGTCAGCCAAGCACCTAACCCAATTACCAGCTAAAACTTTGTAATTAACAGAAATTTGTCACTGACTCACACTTGGCTATTATTTATTTTTTGTTGTTATATTTTAGAGTGTGTACTATACTTAATCATGCCAAGTTTGACACTTTTGCGTATTACCGTTTTTACTCAAATAAACTTTATTAATTTAAAAACTTTTTAAACGCAAGATTTTTCGTATTCTTCTCAGCCAAACCCTTTTATTTGATGCCCATATCAT
This sequence comes from Agriopis marginaria, assembly GCA_932305915.1. Classification (NCBI taxonomy): domain Eukaryota; kingdom Metazoa; phylum Arthropoda; class Insecta; order Lepidoptera; family Geometridae; genus Agriopis; species Agriopis marginaria. Next base: position 5,656,915 of record OW029919.1, read on the forward strand.
GATTATGAACATTATGTCCGCCATCTTGAGGCGTCCGCCATATTGAATTTATCATCTAGGACCAAAGTGCTTGGGAAGACAAATCCAATGAACTCAAACTCGACGGGGTTACGTCGTTTCGTTTACGAGTTCCTATGGCCACCTCCTGTCTCCATCATCAGACCAGCTCGATGGTACCATAACATTGCATTTTCACCGAACTTACATAAGTATGCCAAATTTCAGCTCAATCGGTTGAAGATATCTGCTTCAAAATTGAGTTGTAAGATTCCCCCCGAACAAGCATCATACATTGCAAGTTAAATAAAAGCTTGTAAAATAAGTTTAAAAAAACGTGTGTTGTATGGAGACTCTCCTTTCGTTTCTACGTTACGAGTTTATTATATTTTTTTAGTTAATTCGCCGTAACATTACATGTCATATTCTGTGAAAAATTCAACGGGCTATCTATTACGGTTCGAAAGATACTGCCGTTAAAAGGTAGGACGAACAGATAGTGCAGGCTTAGTAATAGGGTCCCGTTTACACCCCCTGAAAACTCACATTTTAGTCATATTGTATAAATCACACTACTAACCGTCACATCTTCCTGAGACACAAGGTAGGGCTGGCGCGGCTGCCAATTCGGCAGAGCAGCACAAGCGACGCAAATATGCTAACCTCGGCAGTGTTTACATATTTGAAGCGTTTGGGGTCAAGACATTGGGCCCTTGGGGACCTGGGGCTCACCTCATTTTCAAAAATCTTTCAGAGCGCCTGGTTAATGCGACGCGTGACCAAAATGCTGGCGTGTTTCAACGCATAAGCATTGCCATTCAACGTGGTAATGCCGCCAGCATGCTAGGTACACTGCCAACTGGTAGTGGGCTTGAGCATTTGGATTGTCTTTAGACCTTCAACGGTCTATAGGCAGTCTAACTGTATTTGTAGTGTTAGTTTTAGCTTGTATTTTGTTTAGTAATAAAGGCACTTTAAAAAAAATTGTGCGTGGAGTCCCTCCGCGCGGAAGAAGTGAAACTCTCGCTCTGTCTCTTTCTATTCCCCCTCCCTAGGAGCGTTGAACGTTTAACGCAACAGTGCTTTCATACCCCCTCCATGATAGCGTTAAACGTTTAACGCAATCTTGTTGGAAGTCGCATAAGAAGTTTCATATAAAAAAAATATATATAAACCTTTTTTTGTATTTATTCATTCCTTAAACTAGTAAAACATCGTCATCCTTTTCCAAAGAGGTACATAAAGCTCTCATAGTTTGCATCAGCAGTAATGGCAGCCCGTCGGCATGTATGCCCGCATAACTCCGCATGAGCAAATTAAACGTGTTTCATCTTGGCATTTTCACGGGAGCTTGTCACTGTCAAGCGTGTACTTCTGTTTATTAACTTTTTGCTAATTAGACAGGGCTGGAGCCCGTCTGTTAGTATGTTGGCATTTTTAATTACGCACGATAATTTTGTCTGGCACACGAGTGTGTAGCGCCGCTGGGCGGGAAACATGGCACACAATTACCATCATTGCTGTCTAATTCTCGTTTGCTCAAGTGTTTTATTGAGAATGATAACTGGGCTAAAGCAAAAAAGGGACGGGGGAGTTGTAGATTAAGGAATAAAAAGAACAAAGAATAAAGAGTTGTTAATTTTTTACGAATAATTCAGGCAAACAAAATTGTCGTCGACAGTTAAAAATTATTATCAATTAACTAATATTATAGTCATTGCATATTAATTTCTGGGCCCTTGGGGACCGGGAGCTCACCTCATTTTCAAAAATCTTTCAGAGCGCCTGGTTAATGCGACGCGTGACCAAAATGCTGGCGTGTTTCTGGCTCAACGCATAAGCATTGCTATTCAACGTGATAATGCCGCCAGCATGCTGGGTACGCTGCCAACTGGTAGTGGGCTTGAGCATTTGGATTGTCTTTAGACCTTCAAGGGTATATGGGCAGTCTAACTGTATTTGTAGTGTTAGTTTTAGCTTCTTTTGTATATTTAATAATTTCTGGAAGTTAAGAATATATTATATAAAATTAATATCATTAGTATAAATAATTTTAACGAAATTTTTTGTCAGGTTAGATTTATTTTTCTCTTTTATGTAATTAATATTTTATTTCAGGTTAGGTTAAAATTGGCATGACAAATATCTATAGAGAAATATAATTTATCCCGAAATCCTTATTGTACTCGAAGCGACGTAGAAACGGAATTACACTAGAAATTCGTCATATAGGTACAAATAATAATAATCAATACAAAAAACCGACTTAAATTAGTAAGCGCAATGAATAAAATTAGATAGGTACTGATATTGCCAAATCAACAGGCGATCATTAAAGCTGGTTTAAAAACTATTGAGATACATAGATATAGTCATACTTATTCACATCACAAATTAAATACACACGATAAATCAGCTTAAAAAGATAGTACAACAATGGGTTGTACTAACTTTTTACAACAAGGATACAAGGCACTGTTTTTAACTATCACGGTTGTTCACTAAAGTTATATGATTATTTACGGGATATTTACCGTGGTAAAGTTGTGGAATGAGCTCCCGATATAACGATATATATGTTGTATCTTAAGGATACAAGGTCTCACAGCACATATTGTCTACATAGGAAAAAATCCGAAAATTGTTAATTTAAAGTTATATCACAATAAAAAAAATATGCGTTTACAAAATTACATTTTAGAGTTAGTACGTATGTATGTATGTATAGGAGCATCTGTTTGCCAACTACAAAGCTACGTTTTTTCATCAATATTTCGTCGTGACTCGATTCCCGGGATGGGTGAACTATCTACATAATTATAGATTTATTAAGTTTGTACGGAATCCTTAGGGTGCACTCACACTTTTCCTGTTATTTCCCACAGTTTGACTCTCAAGCCAGTGTAGAATCTAAGTATTGAGAGAATAAATAAAAGTCTGCATTCTGTATGAACATAGATAGATAGATAGAGCCTTTATTCGCTGACATTATCTTAAATTAAATAATATAAAACGAAAATGAAATATAAACTATAGTAAATAATATTATGTAGATAATATGATTTTCAGCAACCAGTTTAGTTTTTTGTCAGGTTGTCCTTCGAAATAGGCCTCCCCTAGTTCCTTCCACACTTTTCTGTCTCGAGCTAATCTTCTCCATCCCATTGGAAAATCATCTTCCCATCTCTTAAATTGGCGTCCTCTTTGTCTTTTCCCCGCAAAGAGGACGCTGCATGAACATACTCGATATCAAAACTCTTTAATTGCTCCTCCGAAAAACGTCACAAATCAAATTAAGCCAAATCAAAACAAACAAAAGGAAGGGTATGCGATGTAATCACACGCTACTGTCAAACACACTCAGGTACTGAAGCTTACGGGCGCGTTTAAGTTAAAATTTTCGCTCCCCAATAGCTTTTTACTAATTCGCCAAGTGAAAAGGGTTCGTCGAAGTAATACAGTTTACTGCTTATTCAGTATTTATACGTTTAGGGGGCTGCCACTCGTCTCTAGGCATCGGCCGATGCAAGAAACATTTTCTGCTAATTATTTTCTAATGAAGGAGAATAAAGTTATTATAGATAGAAAATTTTTATGGAATCGACTCCAATGTACTAAAGTGTTTAATTAATCGTTTATACCACCGCCTGAAATTACATCCACATATCATAGATCGGAGGAAATAGCACACGGTGCGTTTTATGTGGTCTTTTTTTCCTCACACCTGTAATTTGTAGAATGAGTTTCCCTCCTGCATTTCCGAGTAACTTTAACATGGGGTTCTTCAAAAGGGCTGTTAATAGAGTCTTTGATGGACAACAACGTATCTGTGATGCCCTGGTGTTGCAGGTATCCATAAGCGACGGTGATCGCTTACCATCAGGCGGCCCGTCAGCTTGTTTGCCACCTATGGCATAAAGAACAGTTTATTGTGCGAATTGCTAGTCTGCGTGAATATTTCCCCGATAGTTACAATCTTGGTGTCTTCAAATCGCGGGAGAATCAGTTTCTTCAGACAAGCATGCTCCCAAAGCAAGAGCGATGGTGGCCGACCGGTATCATGTGCGTTTTAAAATCTGACGGCACCCGGTTCGACCCTCCACTCTATACCAATGTCTTATTTAGTACCTACCTAAATAAATAATAATTATGCAGTTTCGATGTTATCGCTCAAAATCGGTGAAGGAAAACATCGTGAGGAAACTAGTATGTCCAATTGTCCAAGAACCTCAAAAGTTCAAAGACATGACATACACTGGGTCAGTATGGTGGATTACGGCCCATCCTCTCTCTCTGAGAGAAGGTCTGTGTGCCAGTGCCAGTCCCAGCAGTGGGAACTAGATCTATTCTGAAATGATGATGATGATGATATAAAAGTGTAATGTATCATGATTTACGTATCACAACTCATAATATTCTTTTATTTTCTTATAGATGGCATTTTTACATTCAAATTATTCTTTAAATACGGTACAAAGTGTTTGATCGAATCTTGAGCCTTCTGAAAACACGGCTAAGGTAGGACATTATTAAAATCCAGCAAAGTTAGATAGGCCATAAAGAGTTAGATTGGAAGAAGGAGCGGCTCTGTTTACGAACCGGATCACATCCTCAATAGCGCGTAATGTATTTATGATTATTGTTCGAGCCAGTAGCATCTACACGCGTATAAGGAAAATGTTCGGAAAATTGAATGTTACAAGGCGATATTTGTATTTACGCCGCTATTTGCCTGGATTGCGGAGTTAATGCTGTGAAAATTTACATGGGCAATATATGCGTGAGAGGTTTGGTGACCTTTTTATAGGAAATCAGTATTTTTAGTATACTATGCGTTTACTTGACAATATAAATATGAAAAACAATCGGTTTCTTAAACTAGCCATTAACCAAATCAGCCATTACACTGTTGGTCTGCTGGACTTATAGGCATAAAATAAAACCCCAGTTGCGGGTTGGTGGATTCATATACGCCACTGAATTTCTTCTTCGTATGTACGCAGGTTTTCTCACGAAGTTTTCTTTCACTGAAAAACCAGTGGTATAAAATTTCTCCAACTCCAAAGAGATAGGTAACGGACCCGGGATTTGAACCCGTGACCTCATGCTTTCAAGTCTAGCGGTCTCCCAAATAGGCAGTGCTTCCTACATAACAAAGCAAAGCCATACTCAGAAAATTCCTTCATCCATCGAATCCTGAATTACTCGGCTAAGTCTATCGACAAGCAAACATTGTATATTATCTAGCGATGCCCCAAATATAGCAGCCCCGTCTTAATCCAACGGTGGTGAGAGCAAGCCTCTTCTTAATCCATCACGTAACCGAGAGCCGTCGAGAAATCGTGTTACATCAACGAAAAATGTATTATAGAGGGGGCGCCTCCCCGCGATCGGACAAACTTTGCTAATACCACCCTCTAACATAATCGCAGAGCCTTTTACGAGAGGAATTTATGGGATGGTCCCGATTTCTTGCCGTATTTATGGTGGAGCGTAGCTGTTACGTGCCGCGATGGCTCGCCGGTTAATTAGTAGAAGTAAAAACTGGAACGTGCTGCCGGCAGGTTTAATAGCCTCTATTGGATGTAGTTACCGTAACCAATTATGGGCGGTGAATATGAGCACGTATTAGGTACGTTTCTTTGTAAACTAAATAATGGTAAACTCGGCACAAAGTTTGTATTCAAAAAGTATGCGTAGAACATCACTTCTTGGCAGGTTTCAAACTCTAACTAAAAGGCTTTTCTACTTATTCGTGTTTTCAACTACAAGTATCTTTGTTAACATAGACGTTGTATTCAAAACTAATCGATTGAGGTGGAAATGACGTCAAAGTTGCAAAGTCTTACCAAGTCCGGGCCCCAGGTGAGAATGCGCTGGATAGAGAGGCTAGACTGCCCGCGAGCCAATAATGCCATGCTAACGTGTCTGACACAATGACGGCTGGCTTGTCCGACTGGGGAAGTTGCGAGTGTGTGGTTGGCGTGTTTCAAGGAAAACGCTGATACGAGTCAAGGAGTTTACGGTTGCTGTGAATTGTGGCAGTGAGCGTGGTACTTACTTGTAATAAAGTAGTGCTTATAGATATCAGGTGTAGAGTGACGTCTACGTGGAAAAATCATGTCGTGGCATTATACTGAGTTAAGGCAGGATTCCGATCTTGACGACTGTGACCGGCGACTGCGACCTGCGGCAGCGGCCACGTCTAGCGACGAGCAAGCGACGCTTGCATTGTTTAGCACTCCCTATTAAGTTCATACTGAGCAGTGGGTTGCACGTCACAGCCGCTGCTATCGGTTGCGGTCATCGGTCTCGTTAGCCAAGATCAGAATGCTACCTTTACGCGGAAAGGGTGTACTAAGCTGAAAGGGATCCTTAGTACCCATCATTATGAGCAACGTTTACTAAACTGTTCGACTGCAATTTTTTTATTTGACTCTGGTTACAAGAAGTTTGGAGCCAGAAGATAAAAGAAATTTTGTTGCGTCTGATAATTCCGATATTTTTTATAATTATAGGAATAGGAATTCTTTTAACTAAATATTAATATTGTTCAAACAAAATATTTACACATTGGATTTCTGGATGCAGAAAAAACGATGTTTTGATCCCTTTCATTAAACCTTCTGTTGGTTCAATGTTTTTTATTGATTAGTTTATTAATAGACCTGACATGTGATAAAGTATATACTTATAAATAGTTAAATGAATAATCTGATATATTTTTTAATGCTAGTTAAATCATAAGGAAACTGTATGTCCCCGACGTGTAAGTGAATTCGACATTGCACGAATAGGTAGGTAGTATATGTGAAGACCGCGAGCTGCGGCTTTGTTCTCGAAACTTCACCGGTGTATTGTGATGTATCTTATTGCATATACTCACACGCCGTCTTGCAAGGAAGCCGCATGTATTAAGTATACTTATATTTTTGAGCTCCTCACAAAATACTATGAACTATCGATAAACTATGAAGAAGAATGTACTTATTGATACGACTATGAAGAAGTATGTTCCGACTTTGACTGAATGGAAAACTGAATGGAACTTTGTCTTATAGCAAGAAGTGATGACTTATATCACTTTAGCCGCCTACGTAACCAGCAGTTTCGTAACTAGTTACGATCGAAGCGAAATTGTTTTGTTCGATACTAGTTACGAGCGAAGACATTTCTGTATACGTAATCACGGTTTCGATGGAAGAAAGTTTTTTGTTATTTAGAAATTTTGTAGTGTCATTGATATATTTTGAATAATTTTATGGTTACACGCCAAATAACCTATTTTTGTAGTAACACTAAATGTAAACGATGAAAAATAAATATGCGAACAAAAGTCGTTCTGTCTGCTCGCTATATGATGAATTAACTTTTTGATAATTCTCGGTAACGTCAATCAATGGTAACCCAAAACCTCAGGGTTTGTATAACACAACTTTGTATAAATAACCTTTAAAAATACAACGAACGATTCAGCTGAAAATTAATTATCATTCGCAAAACTCTCTCCGAGTCAGCCTACATGAAATCTTTACGCTTCAATTGAGCCGGTTTATGGAGAAATTAATTACTGGCTAGAGAGGATCGACTATAATAGTTTCCCTGCGAAATTATTATTGTGAGGGGTCCAACGCCGGCGAAATTGTGTCCGAACAAGAAAATTAGTGAGCGTAAAACGGGGTGTGAATTTGGAAATCAAAGAGCTGCCGTATACTTGTTCTCGGTCTATTGTGACGACCCATCATTTACATGGGACGCCACCTATCCAATGGCGGACTCATTCATATTAACATTTTGGCTTTTGGTAAGTGGGAGATGGGTAATTTGGAGACTGGCTGAGTTTCAGGTTACATTGTTCGGAGTTGTACAGTAAATTTGGTTACTACCGCTCTTAGTCAAGTTTCCCGAATAGTTAACGATTTTCATTTGTATTTTCGAAGTATTTAATGTTATTTTACTTTATGGTTTAAATGTTTTTTATAATTAAACCTAGGTTTTTAAAAGACTAACAGAGGTGTTGCTAGCCTGATAAAGTCATTTATACAATATTGGTGTATACAATTTCTTGGACTGTGTCTAGTTTGTACGTTTTTATGTCAAATAAAGAACTTTTAAAATAAATCAATCAATCAATTGTTTTTTTGTATTTTTTTTATGTAGACAAGCTGATACCCGCTACTTTGTCCACGTAGAGCTCAGCTTTCGGCCTCGCTACTACAACCCGCTCCAGGAACAGAAAATTTCATATAAATCGGTCCAGCCGTTTACTCACCGTTTAAACTATCCCTGAACTTCAACGAATATTTTATGATCAAAATCAGCTAAATCGGCCCAGCCGTTCTCGAATTTTAGTGAGACAAACGAACAGCAATTGATTTTTGTGCAGATTAGATCTACTTTTGGCCACCAACTCACCTGATGGTAAACGACGGTGTGGCCGAGGATGGAACACGTTGATCTAGATGAAATCTAGATCAACGTGTTCCATAGATAGATAGAACCACTCTAGCCTTGAAGATGCCTATTCTCTTGTGTTTCCACGTCTCAAGATGTTTCCTAAACACGGGGCTAAGACGCTGTGCGTTCTCAAAGGGCGATGCCGTGATATTGCGATGTATGGCTGCCTAGGGAGAGCCGCCGTCAGAACAGCTGAGATTCACAAAACAATAGATTTATGGCCGCACCTACACGAATATTAATCAATTTTCAACGGCGTTACCGAGCAGGATATATAAATCAAACAAAAAATATTTCTGTTCGCTATTTTGATTTATTGTTTATCAGAACTCATGTTTTTAAAATAATTATCTACCTACAGAGCTTTTTTAGATCTAAGTAAAAAAAGAGAACTGTACCTATTTCACATTCTTATTTTTTTGCATATATTTCTTTCTTACCCTGTCGTAGATAAGGTAGATAAGATAAAGGTAACAATAGTAGCCATATAAAAAGACTATTAGGTACTTAAAAGCAACGCTTGTTCAGGTGCATGCAACCAACCGCACGGTTAGACTGACGGCCCATAAAGCACAGGGTGTTCTCAAACGGGAAAGAATTAAGTATGAAATATGCCCACCTCGGGCCTACATTGATTTATGTGACGGCTATCTCCTTTAAATATCGCTCGGAAGTTCTGAGGAATGTGGGGGACACTGGTTTCTTGCATTAGGTGTGGAAGAGAGTGAACGAAGCTTTATTAAATATCGGTATGACAGTTATTGGCGTCTCTTTCTCTCTTTGTAAAGATTAATAAAAGAAATAAGATTTAATATTATGATTATGCTTGTAGCGATTAGAGTTAAATTATAAAAAAACAAATTCATGTTGATTAATTGATTGCGTAACTCCTTATTATTCATACCATACATTTCATACAGAGGAAAAAAAAACTTTAAAAACTAGTGTAACAACTGGCGGCCTTATTGCTAAACGTGATCTCTTCCAGGTAACCTTAAAATGGAAAGGATTTATAGAAGACGTACAGACAAAAGAAGATAAAGAATGTTTCAAATAAATAAAAAAAACATAAATGTCTGATGCCGGTCATGAAGTTTAGGAAAATCTAGACATTCTAGACTACCTTTTATGCATTCTACATTTAGTAAAAAAAACAAAACACAATGTCACCTGACGTCATTATCATCGTCAATTACTATTGCGTTAAGCGATCCCTAAGTAATTAGTTAGTTATAGTATGTAACTTAAAAAATAGTTTAAATATGTAATTAGATTTACGAGAGTGGCATGGTTGAATATCGACAAAACTCCTTTAAAAAAAAGAATTAAAAAAAAACTACCTTTGAGTATACTCTTGAGCGCCGACATTCTATCTAGTCTTAGAACAGTCTAGTCACCTGTTATTAGATTTACATGTCTTTTTCATTAAATATATCACACGAAACAAATTTCCACAAATTTTCTCATTTGGTGTATATTAAAAACCGCATTGTGCTATCGCGAGCAGACGCAGGATGTCGCTGCGTGATGGAGGTCGGCCGCAAAACCCAGACGTGCCGTAGTCACAGCTGAGTCACGCTTAATATTATTAAAATGGTATTATTTAAGACCACGGACCGGTAAGCGCAGCGTAGCCCGTCCACCCTCAAGATGGACAGACGACCTAAAAGAGACCGGAGGGAAACGCTAGATACATTCCAACCGAGCCATTTGGAGATCGATGGGGGAGGCCTATGTCCAGCAGTGGACGTCCTATGGCTGAAATGATGATGATGATTATTTAAGTACTATATTCAGTTATTATTTTTTATTCTAGGCCCTCGAAAATCAACGTCTTCCTGAGTATGCCTAGTGCAGATGTGGAAGGGTCGTCCCCATTTGTTCTACTCCTTGTTCTAGCAATAGAACAAATAGGAAAGATAAGTACCAAATTTGTTTTAACAATAAAACAAGTAGGAAAAATAAGTACCATTTTTTCTACCAATAGAACAAGTAGGAAAATAAGTACCATTTGTTCTAGCAATAGAACAAGTAGGAAAAATAAGTACCATTTGTTCTTCCAATAGAACAAGTAGGAAAAAAATTATAGTTTGTTCTACCAATAGAACAAGTAAGCACGCGTCGACGTTATGCTGGATAAGGGTATAATTGATTATTTCTTTCAGATTAAAAAAAATGCATAATTATTATCGAATTTTTAGTATGGAAACTGACTGGTATTTTTTTTATTTTCATAAATTCTTTCCTAATTCCTTATTGTACTTGATGCAACGGAACAAAAATACATTAGAAATGAGACAGTTTTGAGTATTTTTTTACGATTAGCTATAGAGGATATAAAATAATATAGTTGAATATAAGTACTAGTTTTCAAGTGTACATTTACTAATATTATATTTTTAATTATATTTGACGTAGTAATTACACTTTGGTAATAATAAATAAGGTCCAAAATGCTTAACGCCAAGTTCGCAAAACTCGATCAGCACGCTAGAGACGCTCGCGAGTGTCACCGCGGCCGCCGCGCTGCCGTAGCATCACTAATGGCGTTCCGAAGAAACACAAACACCTCGCTTCCAGCTAATCGCTTAATCAAAATTTATTCCGCACTTTGATTTTAAATTTGGAACGCAACATTTATTACTGGGCCCCTCGAAGCAACCCTTCGCGGCGCTTCATTATCGCGGATTAAGGCTGCGGAATATTTTATCGATCCGAGTATTCATTTTCAATTAAGCGCCAAGTATTTTATTAAGTTCGAGCGCGGAATTGATGAGTTTCGCGAACTAATATTTACAATAGGAGGCGTGCGTGAAGCGCCGCCAGTACCTTCCGCCACCTGAGAACTTGCGGTCTATGTTATTCTGCTTGTGTTTATGCAATATCTGATATTGAAGTTCAAAATTAGTTTACGAGTCTTTGATTTTATTGGCATAACGAGTTACGTTGATCATTATCTATGAAGTTTGGAACCTGCTTAAAAGTATTGGTATACACATTCATTCATTCATTTGACATGAATACCATACCATACCATCAGCCATTAAATGTCCACTGCTGAACAAGGCCTCCCTCTTAGAGAGGGGTGTTGCCATAATCCCCACGCTTGGCAGGCGGCTTGGAGATCGCAGTACGTTCGGGGCAAACAACTGGTAGTATTATAATGTGGCATTCATGTCAAACCTATGTCCTAAAACTGCGACCAGAAACACCGGAGGATGGGCAGCAGCGTCCTATTAGTACACGGTGAACCTACTGCGATTCCCAAGCCGGCTGCGAAACGTGAGGATTATAGCAACACCCTTCTCTAAGAGAGAAATCTTTGTTCAGCAGTCGACGTTTAAGGCTGCTGACGATGATGATGATGACATAGAAACGCCGACTTGTCCCATTAGAATCTGAGATCGCTCTTCACTCAGTAAATTTTATTATAAATGCGAAAGTGCGTTTATTTGGTGGTTTATTTGATCCTTTTTCACGTAGCAATAGCGGATCGACGTTGTTTATTGCTTAGATGTAGATAGTTGACGGCATGTTATTTTTAAAATTGAATAATATGTTTAAATAAAACGTTTGACCGCAATCAGGAAAATTGATTAAGTGACATTGGATAATTCGAAAAAGTGTACGATTGCTGAGAGCATTTCTACGCGGGCTAAGCACGGGTTGCAGCCAGTAATCAAATTAAATACATTATAGGTACTAACATCACTTGTTCTGCTATAACATCATTACCATTCATGAGTTTCCTTCAAGTAACAGGAGAACAAATCTAAAATGTTGTACGACAACATTGTGCTATTCTAATAGTTCCAACAAAGGCACAAACCAATTCAAAACACGAAGTGAAACAAGGAATCAGACAACAAAGTGCATGATACAGGATGCTGCTTGAATCGATATTCAATTTAAATCGTTCAAAACTACTGCAGATAAATTAGACGTTCTTTCACAAAGCATTGTTTGTGAACACGAGGTGACTTCAATTTCCTGCTGGAGACGGAACTTTGAAGGCTGTGTAGTCATGGAATCCGATGCACCTATGCGGCTGCGGTTGAGTGTTGGCTTGCTTACGGCGTGTAAGCAAATAGGCTATCTGTGTTTGCGTACGGGCTTGTTTTAGACGCTGCAACGTTCCTACGTCCTTTGCATTAAAAAAAAAACAATTATTGGATTTTGATATCAGATCATTCAAACAAGGGAGATATAGTAAAGTGACGTGGTGGGTGTGAACTCATCCAGTCTAAATCAGTCTGGATGCCGTTACTCAAACTCACCCTGCAGACGACCTTCAAGCCTTTTTTTGCATGTGGAGTATTATTAAGTTCATTAGAGTCGCTGCAAGTTTCTTAGAGTATGTGAAAAATCAGTAAATGAGCTTATTACCGCTTTTGCGTTAAATGGTTTAGCTGTAAGTAGATTTTTTTATTAAAGAAAATGGAGACCTCTGAACACGAACGATCATTGTACTAAGGCATGTCTCAATTGTTTGTCTTATCTGAGGTTTTGGTAATGTGAACAGATTAGCCAGCCTGTTGCAGCCGACCTGTGAAAGACGGCTGGTGACTCTGTAAAGTAAGTAAGCAAGCAAGCAAGCAAGCTCATTAAGCTGAGTGGCCAGCCTGTTATTTAGTCAAGCGTCAGTTTTTACGCTACCTGAAGGCCTCTGATATGGCAAGATGGTTGTTCTTATCAATAAGAAACCTTGACCTACTATTTAGCGCATCTTCCGACCGACGACAGCACTAAAGAGTTCTCAAGTAATCATAGTTGTAAATGCCACTCACGGTCACCCATCCATATGAAAACAGACTGGTTTATCAGTTGCTTAAATAGGGTTTTAGAAATACCTAGGAACGATGTCATGTATCATAATCAAATATTCATATTCAGTAAAATATATTATTTTAAATTACACGCAAAACGAAAATGATTTAAATAATTCTAGCTGAATTCCGCGATGCTAACAGCGATTTTCCAATTTTCCCGCATTTTCTGGGAGAATAAGTACCCTATGTCCGTCCATATGATGTACACTATCATCCTGGCAAAATTCGTTAAGATCGGCTTAGCGGTTTTAGTCGTGAAAAGCGAACAAACATCCAGACAGAGAGACAGAGTTACTTTCGCTTTTATAATATTAGTAAGGATTTATAATTTAAAGCGGCGCTACGCTTATTACATTAAACTAATTCATCATCATCAGCCAGAAGATGTCCACTGCTGAGTATAGGCCTCCCCCTTAGAACTCCACACTGAACGACAGCCTGCCATCTGCATCCAATGGATGCCCGCGACTCTCACGATCTCGTCGGTCTATCAGGATCAAGGATACCGCCCACCAGTCCACAAACACATCGCATTCTGGGTTGTCATTCAATAGAGCGTTTAATGCGATGAGAGTGCGCTGAATTGATATTAATAATACTCCCTAAACATCCTGTAGTAATGTGTGGTTATAATCTAAATAACTATTATCAACAACCTCGGCGTTTTAAAATCTCGTCCACTCCAACCGACACGGGGAAGGCTGGGAGTGTGGTGCATCTAGTATTTCTGCAAACTGAGTAGGATATTGTGTCATATTATTTATTGAGAATAAAAACGGACAAATTCCACTAACATTTATCTCAAAAACTGTAAAACTAAAATAGATTTCCTTGTAAAAATTCAAATGAAACGAATATAATCATGGTATAATAATATACTCCGCCAGGTATAGCAATCCGAGAAAAAATGTCCACGTGGGCGTCCCGCAGTGATGTCATGATGTCAATTTACAACAGGTTCGAGAGAGATGACGATACACCACGTAACAGCTGATTGGATAGTGGCAACTGGACAGTGACCTAATTCTGGGACAACTGCCAGAGTAGAAAACCTTGTTTTCTTTGATCATGAATATAATAAATAGAACAAATTGATGTAAAAACATGTCAACTTAAAATTTGTATGTCATAAAAATTGTCATAATATTCATTGGCTTTTTTGCGTCTGTCCCATTTAGTCAGTTAAGTTTTCACAATAAGTCAAAAACACTTTCGTTACAGTTTCCAAATGTCACAAATTATATCAAAATCAGTGGAAAGGAGTGCATTGAAGTGGCAGCGAATCAGCGGAGACATGGAGCGCGCCACAGTGCAGCTGTGATCCACGTGGAAAAACTTGTTGGCAATTTTCCACGCCTATTAGCCGCAAATCCGGGTTTGTCTGGCACAAACAATATGCACAATCAATTGTGCAGATGCAAGGAGTCGACTGATCCTCTGAGCACCTTGCAGCAAATAGCGAACTGATTCGACATCCTTTTCACTTCTAGTGAGTTGTAGCCGAGCTGGCCGATGTAATATTATTATCAACTGTACATGACTGTATTCGAGTCAGTCAGACCATTATAAATTACTTTAGGTTTCAACATATTCCAATTCATTTATTGTATGTAAGACCCAGATCTCCAGATATATCTCTCAGGAAACAAGGAAGCCGGCAGGTTGTTCCAATCCTTGGCCGTGTGGAAAAGAAACGAATCAAATATTTTGGTACTTATCCAACGAAAATCCACAATTGCAATAACATGGTAAAAAGCTGAACAAAAACATTCTCATTTAATATTTAGCTGAAGTATATCGAGTACCTGCTACAGTCTTACGTTCAAAAACCTAGCAAAAGTGATCGTGACTCGTGGTTTCCAATCGCTTTTTACAATTATTGCAAGTAAATGCCGGCGTGTTTCTAGCTCAACGCATAAGCATTGCCATTCAGCGTGGTAATGCCGCCGCCAGTATTTTGGTTACGCTACCAACTGTAAGTAGGCTTGAGCATATGTATTGTCTTTAGACCTTCAACGGTCTATAGGCAGTCTAACTTGTATTTTTTTAGTTAATACAGGCCCTAGTTCATTGAATGAAATTGGACCAAGTTTAACTAGAATAGCCTTCTTTTGGCTTTGCGTCGTCGGGTGATAAAAGTAGGAATTATTAGAAGCGTTCTCGTTTTAGCTCTTCTAGGCTTAGCGCGGCTCATTGTCAGCGCAGTACACCATCCCGCCCACATTCGCCTTCACGAAACGAAAACTTTTTGAAATGCTCCGCGCTGGGCCTTTATTAAACCACAGGCCGCATATTGCATAACTGACGGCAATAAGGCAATAAGTAAGGCGTCCTCGCCGCAGCGGATTCAATATTCTGAGTTGGAAAGTTTTATTATTGCGGCGTAAATATAATGAGTGCAGGTGAGGCTTTTGTCTGCGGGGATTTACGGCTCGCCTCTCTACTCGTACAGGGCCCTTACGGCTACCTGTTTTAAGCGGTTCTGTATAGGTGATGAGAAAAGTTTACCGTATCTCGGCGCGTTAAGGTTCAGGTTCAGGTTCGCGTGATTTTCTGGATTCGCGAACTTCTAAAATTTGTAGTTGTGATTTGAAGTAACGATTTTTCATATCACGTAATTTCGGAGTAGTGCAAGTACCTACATTGGAGTGAAATACTTTTGGACAAATGACAAAAGTTATTTGGTGTGAACTGATTTGAAGTAATGCAATTTAAAATCCAAATTTATAATCTTTGATATTACTTAGTGCGATGGTAGATTTAAATAGCTAACATAGTCTTCAAAAAATTACAAAATCTGGTTGCAGAGTTGGATGCTTGAAATTGTACCAAGACAAGTAGATAGGTAGATAAACTCTTTATTGTTTACACCACATGTTATAAAAATTAAATTTAAAACTAAAAAGGCTTATAAACGTGCAACAATCGGCGGCTTTATCGCGAAGAGCGATCTTTTCCAGGCAACCTTGGGGGTGGAGAGGAGGATGCACAAGTAGTGTAAATAAGTATCGAATATACATTGACTAAGCACGTTTATAATTTTCTATAATCTTTTTTTTTACTAATTTCACTACATGTAGCAAATCAGCATCTCATGACTTCTAAGCCCCATCAACGATATCTGCAGTTGTTCCGAACAAAGCAGACGCAATGCATAAAACAGTTCATATCTCGAGCAAGACAGTAACGTTACGCCCGCATTCCTCGCGAGGTAAACCCCCGAGTCATAAGGTTAATTACGCGATGTGTGTACGTGCAAATGCTGTGTGATTTATGAGCGAAAGTGTACGTTTCAGAACACAAGACGAGGAGAAGGTTTTAAGAACTTTTTTGTAACCATAATCTGGCAGAATTGTTAATAACATCAACTTAGAGGTTATCATTTCTTCTAGGCAAGAGCGATCCATCGTAGACCGCATCTTCGTTTATCATCAGGTGAGATAGCGATCAAGTGCAAACTTATTTATACTATTATTATAAAAGGAAAAAAGGAAACAAGGAAAGATTTGATTAGTTTGTTTGTGGTTTGCATTGAATAGGCCCGAAACTACTCAACCGATTTGAAAACTTCTTCCACTGTTGGGAAGCTACACTATCCTCGGGTGACATAAGCTATATTATATATTATTTATATATTATATTTTTTTTAATAAAAAATCTTTCTAAACCTCCAATAACGTAACCCAAGGTGTAAAAAAAAAGATTTACACCTGTGCGAAGCCGGGGTGCGTTGCTCGTCTTTAAATAAAAATAACTGAACACCTAAGAACTACATTTAACAGACTATTATTTTCTCGGCTGCTTTCTCACGGGTAGTGTTGATTCACAGCAGGTTACTACACCTCGTCTAATAAGTGCCCGCACTCTCGCTAATGAGTTTGCATCGCGAAGTTTGTAAAAGTAGAAGAGTACTGGCGCCTTGACGACCTGTTGGCAATTAAACTTCCTCCTGAGATTGCTTTAGAGTTAATTATTTTTCTACGTGATAAAAATTACTAAAACCACTTATATGTAGGTGATGTGTAGAATAGATGGCATAGCAAGAGAGAGGCCTTTATCCAGCAGTAGGATTAGGAAGGCTGTGGATTATGATGATGTGTAGAATTTTGGGATTTTTCACTAGGCTAGGACTGCTTTTGAATACAGCCTGGTACTAAGTGCAACAATGTACTCCAGCAGACTGATATAGCTTGAGTGCCGCGACAAAATCTTGTCGTAATTTTTTGTCGAGCGTGAAGTTGACAAAGCTGCGTTTATGCACACGCCTGTCTTGTTTCTTTTATATTTCTATACGTCTAGTCGAAATTGATTGATAATTGTCTCTTTTCCACTTTGAAGAAACGCGTGTTACTACAGATGATCATAAGGTTAAATATATTGTATTAGTGGAGCAAAACCATGATGCTTACACACATTCGTGCGTTTCGCTACCTCATATTTTTCAGGCATAATTATATTTCTCGAAAAGTATAGCTGTCATGTAAAATGTAACTTTAAGGTTCCCTCCCTCCATATTTATGAAATCTGTATATTAAAACATCGTAGACAAGGCCTTAGGCCAAGGACTTAGTAAATAGGCATTTGAATGAATCCAAAAACAGGGAGATAAGTGCATATCAGTATTACTTTATTTAGCGGAATGTCCTTAATCATGTTTCGGTTTTTACGGTTACCTAGATAAAACATCGAATTTTGATGTGATTTTTTTTTTAATTTTATGCTTACCATGGAAGTAGACAAACTAAAACTATTATGACCAAAATTGCTAAAACTGGGAAAAGAGGGCTAAAGTTAGACAATCTAATCAAACCATAACGCGAAAAATTTAATTTACAAGATGAAATGGAAATGATATTACAAAAATGTAGCTTTCAAATCTTCCAGTTTCAACTAGCCATAACAATAAATTCTACAATGATCGACGTACAAAAACAAAACATTTTTCTTCCTTACTCTTTAATCCAGTGGCTCCGGGGAGCTGTAACGATGTTAACCGGTCCATTTCTCAATTTTCCCGGTAGAACCCCTTTAGTGGACGTACAATAGATACACTATCGGTTACCCTTCCGCCCGCGGCGTTCGGAACTCAGGAGCCGTGCTCTTTTATTGCTTCTTCAAGAAATTTGCGGGAAATTTTGTTTTGGAAATGACGGGAGATAATGGGCAGATAAAGTAAAAGACTTAATTGCAAAGATCAAGATAAAAACATAGCTTATAGGGAACAAAATTGTATATAGACAATAGAGATAACGAAATAGTGTTTTTGAAGTAAGTTAAGTCATCTATCTGGTTTCTGTCGAAAAAACATTAATTTATGAAGCAAAGAAAGGAAGCAAGATAGCGTGCGTATAGTTAATCCAATCTTCATGAAATTGTGTAAGCATACGTTTTAGTATGTGTGTATTCATTTAAACAAAAACATAAATATGACCTAAATTGGTTGAGGGCTTACGAAGATATAAGAGTCGCGAAACCTCAGTTCGGGCGAACAATTAGGTATAGAAAAGCTAAAAAATTATAAAGTTGTACCCATGACATACACCGTTTTATTTATGTAGATATTATTTAGACGTGTCATAGATCAACATCACAACCTTGAAACAGCGTATTTGTACTGACGCTAGTTATGTCCATCCGCGAGACTGACTGGTGCGTGACAAACAGAATGTCGGGCGACTGCTTTGCTACATTGCTAATATAGAGCGCGGTCAACCCATTTACGTAAAAAAGTTTCATCCCACGAACATTTCTATTCCATTATCATATCTATTTGAGTCGCGGGCATCCAGTGGATGCAAAAGGCAGGCTGTCGTTCAGTGTGGAGGTTAAAGGGGGAGGCCTATGTTCAGCAGTGGACGTCTTCTGGCTGATGATGATGATGATGATCTATTTAATTATTTGATAAGTATTGTCCTTGCCCCTGTCTGTGTTTCCGAAGCATTACAATTATGGCGTGTTCAAGTCTAGGGTTAATAGGTTATAATATTACTGGAAAAACGTGCTCCATCTTCGACCACATCATCGCTTTTCATGAGGTGAGATCGCGGCCAAACATTAGCCTAGTCCGAAGTAAAAAAAAAATGAACAGAAAATGTTTACGACATAAAATATACGATAATTTTACGTATGTATAGTCAAAAACATAAAATTGAGATTCTTAATTGGCAAAGTGTTCCGTCATGGTGGTGGACCCATGCTGCTTGCCGTCTGGCATTGTGGTCGCATCCGGCCCCGGTGGCGTTATATTAAATTTTATTATCGCATGGACTAAGTAATGGCAATATCGTGTAAGGAGGCCGGCCTTAGCCCCAGGGCGACTAAGGGGCCATAGGTAAAGAGATACTGTCATATTTAATTACAGTTTTGATAGTCTTTGGTTTTATATGAGATCCAATAGGCTATCGGACAGGTTTTTTTGTTAAAAACAAATGAGTGGAAAAAAATTAGTCAAAAGTATTGCGTATACTGAAGAAATTATTTAAATCCGTTTATAAAGTTCTGAGATATACGCGTAACATATACATTGTATATGCGTATAAAAAATTATGGTCGGATTAGGAAGGTTTTTGAGGTCGGATTTGAGTATTTTTTTGTAATGAAAAGAGGAGAATGCACATTACCCGATGACTTCCCGATTTTCCTGTGATTGGCTCATATAACAAACCCATGGGTACAAACTTTTTTTCGATGATTTGGTACTAGGCAACTTTTTAATAAAATATTAAAATTACTGCAGAATATTTATATATATATTTACGTGAATATCCACGCTATGTTAGAGATTTTTTCAGTAACTCCAGACACTGACGTAATAATGGATAAAAAAGCAAAACACATAAATCATATTAAATCTATATGTCACTGTCAAAGTCACGATAGATACTTTTTGCTCGTAAATGTTAATGTAGAGCAACGATTACAATACGAAAACAAAGCAAGATTATATTTTATTATCTTTTTAATTTAAAATGTCCTAAATATACAAATATAATATGTGTGTGAACGTGTGAGAACGCTATAGAATTTTTCTATTATAACCCATTGAGGTTTTACATAATATAAATCATTGGTATAACCTAAGTCTTTTAGTAACTAAACCTGCCATTTCCACCCCGTCTACTTAGGGACTGAGAAGGGGGTGAAGGGGGTGATTAAAATTTCGACTACCGTTGATGACACGAGCATAGCCAAGTAGAAGGATTAATGCAGGGTTTATGAGTGGATTACATTACTCTACTGCCGGAATGGTAGCGGAATGGTGCCACTGATTTCGTTCCGTTTGGACTCTGGTCTCTGGACGCCGTTCGCTAGAGATTTAGTGTGTGGGTTGGGCTTGTCTGTTTAGTTTTTACCCGTTTTTGATACCTAACTCACATTAGAGATTTAGTGAATGGGTTGGGCTGTCTGTTTAGTTTTTACCCGTTTTTGATACCTACCTCACATTAGAGATTTAGTGAATGGGTTGGGCTGTCTGTTTAGTTTTTACCCGTTTTTGATACCTACCTCACATTAGAGATTTAGTGAATGGGTTGGGCTGTCTGTTTAGTTTTTACCCGTTTTTAATACCTAACTCACATTAGAGATTTAGTGAGTGGGTTGGGCTGTCTGTCTAGTTTTTACCCGTTTTTAATACCTAAATCACTTTAGAGATTTAGTGACTGGGTTAGGCTGTGTGTTTAGTTTTTACCCGTTTTTAATACCTAACTCACTTTAGAGATTTAGTGTGTGAGTTGGGCCGTCTGTTTAGTTTTTATCCGTTTTTAATACATAACTCACTTTCTAGTCAATCTGATTATATGTTCGAGACGAACAAAAAAAATTATTTTAAACTAACTTAATGAGCTAGAAAATTTAAACTTTAAAAATTGTTCAGGACTGGATGGCAATAAAATATTAGTTTCTTTATTATTACTAACCATACTTTAAACTAGTATTATAAATGTGAAAATATGTTTTTTCACGCAGCAACAGAACAATAAACCGGGTTGATTTTTTAAATATAAATGGTTGTAAGGCCGAAGATAGAATTGTGTATCTCGATTTAAAAAAAAAGTTTTCTGAGGGCAAGACTACGAGCGTGAAACCAAAGGGTGCAGTTAGTAGCAAATAAAAATTAAAACGTGTTTATATAGTTTCTGCTTGATGTTTTTCTTCACTAGTAGATGAAAAGCTTATTTTCTGAAATTGTATCCACTCTTGCGTGGAATTCAAACGCGCTGTCAACTGAGCTACCATCGCAACAAATACCTACTTTTAATTTAGCCAACCTATTTTTAATACGAAAATTTCTGAACTAAAACAGATATAATAAACACATACAATAATCATAAAAAGGAATTGCTAATAAAAACAAATATTCCAATAGAAAGACTGTTAGCAGTCATTATCGAAGAAATAACTATTCCATATTTCGATATACGATTGAGAGGAGAAACTTTCGACTATAAAAACCGTTAAGAGGCTCTAAAGGAAAGATAAACCTACAGACAAACGTATTAGCCGTTAAAATAGATAAACTCTGCTCGTAACACATAAAAAGCGAAACGAATTGAATTGAATAGTGATTATCGTTTTTTTTTTCGATATACTTTTGTACTGGTGTTAACACCGTGGTTTAGGGAATGAAAAGGAAGTAATTTTATCATCACACACATCAATAAAATTATAGGGATAAAATAAATATAATTAAAAGTTTCATACATTTATTAAATCCAAGTCGTCTCTTCAATCTCAATAAAGTACGTTATTCGCTCCAATTTTTTATAGCTCACTTTCAATATTTCTTAATTCGCTCACTTTAATTACTTTCCTCAAAGGTGTCGGTCCTTAATTATTTCCCAATAAATCTTGTACGCGTCGGTTGCCACGTAGATCTTTCGAGTGTGAACGTTTATTTAAGGGCGGCAATATTTTTTCGCGCCCCAAGTTCGAGATCACTTCGTTATATTTATTAAAACATCGCCCGAGATTACAAAGAACACGATATTTTTTACACTGGAAGATGTGAAAACCAATTAAGGAGATAAAAAGGAAATCCAGAGAGGTGCCTACATTAATTTCTTTTTTGCGGGGATTATTTTAAAATTGCATTATATTCTTGTTAAGACGCCGGTCGGCCCCCGGTTAATGATACCACTACCCCTTCCTTTTTAATTGCCTTGGGCTATGGCAAAATGAGTAATCTGAAGGTGCTCGGCTGGTCTTCGAGATAAAAGTTTCGAGACGCTGAGCCGAGAGATTATTTCGCTCGATCTAGCCAAAACAAGCTTAGTCTTTGATCTAAATTAGTAATCGTGTTTCTACTACATAAGCCTTTGCTAAGATAAACTTCTGAGCAGGTGGTCCCTACAAGCCAGTACTCTCTATCTTTCCAATAATCTTACGATAAGGGAGAAAGAAGGATAATTCTTTGCGTGTCTAATCCCCGTGCTTCAAATACGAAAATATAATAAAATTGTTAGTCTACCACCGTAGACCCAAAATGGAAATGAAGAAATAATAATTCCCACGCAAAAATAAATTGTGCGTCGATAGATACGCGTATACACGATTCTGACACGGACCGCTCAATTCGGGGGCTGAACTTCTAAAGTGTTCGCTAGAAGTGGTCACGATTATAAACTCACAAACATTTAAGGTAACTTGTAAAACTGAAAAATGAGCTCAAAGTTTTTCACTATAGGGTGGTTTTCGGCAGTCTTGTTATGTTGGTCGTGATTACCAAATCACCAGATTACGTTCACATTTATTCACACCAATTTCTGACTCTATGCTAGTGCTTATAGAGTTGAAAATCGTTTGGTATGAAATATCTGAGTTTATTAGTCATCGATGGTGGCGCGATAGGCCGTGCCAGGCGCGGGCGGCGCGCACGCATGCTGTCAACACTGCCCTTAATCTACGGCAGTTAGACGACGCACGTGATAGTAAATGTCGCTATACTTCCTGATGTAATTTTATAGTAATTTGTGCGTATTTATCATGTGAAGTGAAATATAGCTCTATTTTCGAGGTAAATAATGGGAAAATAGATTTCCCAAATTGAATGTTAAATTAAGCACAATAAAGTACTAATTACACTATTAAAGTACACTAATTTTTTACGAGTACCAGAATATTTGCTGATTCAAATCGAAATATAGGTAATGAATAAAAATATTTCTTAAGGATATGTTTTTTAAACTATTCCTATTCTGCCTACTGATAACAAACACGACAAGTACAAATGAATGCTAGGCTACAGCAAAAATGCTAATTGCCCTAGTATTTATGCGACTACTACCCCGATCGCGTTTTGCGACACCAACACCGTTCATTGCAGAGACAAAATAAATTGTGTTGTAGTTCTTGTATTATTACCAAGGTATGAATGATATAAAATACTTATTAGCTTCAATTGTAATTGAAGTTATAGTATGATTTTCAAATATTTTGTACACAATTATACATACGTATAATATTATTATACAGATTAGATAAATACGTAATTTTTTTATTTTAAATTATATAAATTGATGTCAAATGAAATAACCCGCCACGCACTGTCCCTGTTGAAAAAATGCCCATAGTTATGGCAGCATTTCCACTCCGAATGGCAATGAGCAATCTTTGCACCAGGACGAGCCAGAGCAGGACTCACCACTGATGTCTCGTATTTTGCGGCCAACTTCTGAGACCAAGCTCTTTGCTTCAGCGCCTCAACTGGTTTAACACATTGCTTATATTATAGCCCGAAAACAAATGAAGGTACTTATAGGTTAGCAACTTAACTGCAGGGCGCAACTAATTTAAAATAAATAATTGAACTTTTTACTAAGTTATATATTTTAGAGTTAGTTTTTACCTACACAATATTCAAACCTGTCCGCACCAACGCTTTCAACGTAACGAAATCTGCTGTAACGAGCGAACAACACTCCATTACGAAGTTAAAAGCAGCAACGGTAATTTTATAATCAAAGCTTGCGAAACCTACAACATAAAGCTTTCAACGATGGTAGCGAGTATGGAAGTTGAGCAAGGTAGAACTGTTACTGTTCTTACTTGCAGAGCTGCGTGTAAGAAAAAGACCGTGCATAGATTGAGAGATCACAACTGGCTCTACGGAAAATAATAGGCTATCGGACAGTTGTCTGATCAATTAAAAATAACAGACAGAGAAAAATATAATTAAATGCTATTTTTATACTCAAGAAATTATTAAAATCGGCTTATAAAGTTGTCACATGAAAGCGTTTAAAGTTTTTTGTCGGATTAGGTAGGAAAAATGTCAACTTTCCAGCAAAATTTCAGTACGGAGTTTGTATGGCGTACTTACCAGTGACGTCATTTGTGAGTATAGAGCGCTCTCTGTGTAGCAATACACTAAAATGCTTATATCTTCCTATCATATCATATCTAGCATTATTACGGTATTTTATAAATGACTGACTGGGTATTTATGCTGTCTTGCATTTATGTTAGATACCTTATAGATTATCCGAGATAATCTGTGGTATTTTTTTGTCTCACTTCCATGCATGGCATTTCTCATCTGCGAGAAGTTGAAACATAATTTTATGCATAGATTAGCTTATATTTTTTTTTGGCATGAAGGGGTTAGTATAAAGCCAAGCCAACGATCTATATAGTATAGTATGAAATCTTTGGCCTATATTTACGAACGATTTGATAAATACAATTTGTTCACGGCTGTTTAGAGGCTTACGACGTAACAAAGCGTACGAGATCGAATCAGAAATGAGGAGATCCGTAGACGAACGAAGGTTAACGACATAGCCCACCAGATTAGCAAGTTGATGTGGCAGTAGACAGGGCACATAGCACGCAGAACAGATGGCTGATGGGGCCGAAAGGTTCTCGAATGGAGACCACGGACCGGTAAGTGCAGCGTAGGACGTCCACCCACGAGATGGATAGACGACCTAAAAGAGACCGCAGGGAAACACTGGATGCAGGCGGCTTCCAACCAGCCCTATTGGAGATCGATTGTGGAGGCCTATGGCCAGCAGTGGACGTCCTACTGCTGAAATGATGATAATGATGTATAGAGGCTCGCGCGCCGGATGCAACGCGCTCGGCCGGAAGCGCTGCCGATAGCCACATCCGGCACCGTACTACGGCCGTTATTTTAACTTTGTATCTTGTAGCTATCCATGCGTTTTTGCAAGCTTTTATTTAACTTGCCCTGTTAATATTATGCGGGACAAATCTTGCAACTGAATTTAAGACCAGTTATACTGAAAATTTGCAAACATGGTTAGTTTGGATGACCATGTCATGTTAGCTAAGTGACGTCATTTTAAATCCAATATGGCGGACTTTCAAAGATGGTGGACTAGCTATTTTATGCACCCTCATGTTATTTATGGGTATCAAATGTAAGGGTTTGCTGAGAAGAATACGAAAAACAAAATGCCATCGTTCTAAAATTCTATTCCTTGCTTTGAAAAAGTTTTTTTTAACATAATTCATGTTAAATCATACTTAATATAATAATTTTAAATTTTGAATACAGACGGCCGAACGGTAGTTTGTGCGCTTTACAATGTGAGGACACCTGGTTCGATCCTCGCCCTTGCACCAATCACTTATTTAGTACCTAAATTAATTATGTGCAGTTTCGATGCCATTGCTCAAAAACGGCGAATGAAAATATCGTGAGGAAACAGGTATTGCCACGAACCTCAAAATTTAATCTAAGACATATAACATTCACTAACATGCACTGGGCCAGCGTGGTGGATTACGGCCCATCCCCTCATTCTAGAAAGGCCTGTGTCTCAACAGTGGGAACATGATATGCTGAAAATTATGGTGATGATGCTAAATTTGAAAATGTGTTTGTTTGTTTATTTCTTCCTCTTCCATGCAGTAACAGTGCAACGGATTGACGTGATTCTTTGTATAGAGATAGTTGGAGTGAGTGTCATAAAATCCTTTTTATCCCAGAAAATTTAAGATTCCTGAAGGAATATTGACGCAAGTGAAACCGTGGGGTGCAGCTAGTAAACATTTTCAATGATACAAGAAATCTATAAATAAACGATCTCGGTGAATGAAATAAACAGAATTTTTATTTTCCAGCATTGTGCTACGAAGTCTCTGAACACTACGTTATGTTACGAAGCTACATGCTACGAGTCTACGGCCTACGTCCCTTACTTCGGCTGGTACGGCCTAGCCCCTAGCATTAATTGATTCTGCAGATAAAACCGGAATGTCACCGTCGATGCTCCCCAAGAACGTGACTTGTATATTTTCACTGTGAATTTTGTGATTTAACGCTTCAGTGGATTTTATTATGTGGCGTGAGCAAGAAGCCTTTTGTTTGTCAAGGAATGCTAGGACGGCAACTTTATAATCAGCATTGTGATTAAATTTTGACTTGGGTGATAACTTTCATGCTACACGGTAACTATTGTGAAAAGTTAAGTTGGTTACTTTTAAATTTTATTAATGTTAAGCAAAGAAGCGGTTTAGGTCTACGAGTGAGCTTGCTTGCCTAGAAGAAACCGTTGCACTCGCGATTAGAAGACACGCAGATTATAATGCATGCAGGCAGTGCATTCCACAGACTAGCCGTTCGCATAATAAGTGAAATTAAAGCGCTTCGTACGGGTTTTCGGAATATCAACCACGAAGCGGTGTTAATGAATATTTTCATTGTATATCCCAATATTTTTTTATCATCCTAATTGCTTCATTTAAATTTTTTTTTGTCTCACTACAAAGTAAAAACACAAGGCGTATCATCATCATCATCATCATCATCATAATCAGCCTTTTAACAGTCCACTGCTGGACTTTTAGCCTACCCTCGAAAGGGTGATTGGGCCATATACACCACGCTGGCCCAGTGCGGATTGGTGGATTCACAAACGGCATTGAATTTCTTCTCCGTACGTATGCAGGTTTCCTCACGATGTTTTCCTTCACCGAAAAGCCAGTGGAATCGAGAGTGGATATTTGGTTTATTAGTAAGCCGTGGTAGCCCATTTGGGAGATCGCTAGACTTGAAAGCGTGAGGTCGCGGGTTCAAACCCCGGGCCCGTACCAATGAGCTCTTTAGAGTTTATGTACGGATTTTCATACCACAAGGCATATAGCTCATATTTATAAAATGTATACCGGCTTTTTTTATAAACCTCGAGCTTTTTTTATGAGGCCATAATCTGTACGCGCGTTTTGAACGCCTTTAGTTATTTATGAAGTTTAGTTACGCTTCTATATATAAAAAAAAGAGTAAGTTGTACAATAAAAATTTGGAAACTTAAACTACTTATTTAATTATTAAACTGACACCAGCGGGTACTATCTCTAAACAGGTTTGTCGGTGAGCCCCAAACTAAGCACAGGGTCTGTATCCTGGGGCTCGGGTGCAAACATCACCAGAAACAATAAACTATGTATGCGAGATTGCAATTTTTAAGTTTTTAAGTTATCTACGAGTTTACCAACATGCTTGTAATAGGTTAAGATTATTAAATAAACTATTGATTGATTGATTGATTGAATACATAAGTACTTATAGCCTAACTAATCCTTAAACAAAGTTATGTTGTAAATAAACAAAACCCTTGCGAACAAAACTTTACTCTCTTTGAGCGTATTTTTTTAATAATATATTTAAAATTAACTTTATTGCTAGTATTTATTTATTTAAATGTCATCTCAGATTTTTCCTTGTACTATTAATTATTCTATGGTAATATTGCAAATATTGCACCCAGAACTATTAAAACCTCGCGAACTCCTAACAACCTAGTTTTTGCTCATTTTTTTATTTTTATATCGTATTTGCATGAAATACTTGCCTACGAAATTGTATGATGATTGGATAAACGGTACGTAAGTACTAACCGAACAAATAACCGCATAAATAAACGCCGACTTATTCCTGTAGAATTTGAGACCGTTCTTCGCCTGGTTAAAATATATTTTTTTTGTCTATTCACTGAAATTTTAGAATTTATTTTATTAAACAATCAAACCTCATTCCATTAATCAAAGCCACGCCATTCTTTTCAGCCCAAAAGAATCCATAACAAGTTTATTGTAATATTACCATGGTTCCAGAACAATCTATGTAATGAGAGCGCATAAAACAATGCCTTCGTAATTTACGACTAGCTCCAAAGTCAGACTTCTATTAATACTTGATTAATTAAAATCAAAGATACGTCATTGAGTTTTCTAATAGGTTCTATAAAAGAGGTTTTTGGCTAGTGTTAAACATGCATTATCATTTACTAAGTGAGTTAAAGTAAAATTAAAACATGGAATGTGCGAGAAAGAAAGCATACAACACATTTTATACATATTAAACTCTTAATATTCTGAATTTATATGCACGTGACGGTTATCCAGTGACAAATATAGTACGAGTCGTAAAGGTATGTAATAAAATAATGTTTGATAAGGACAGTTTATAAATACCTATATTATAACGTAGATAATAGTTACTGACTCATAAACAATACAGTTATCTTACTGTTATAAATATCACGGTTGTTCACTACAGTTATATGAATTATTAGCGGGATATTTACCGTCATATGTTTATTGATGAAACTCCCACCTGAATCTCCACCTTAGATGATTTTTTCTTGTCACAGTCAATATCCCGTTAAAAATTATAATTGTAACACAGCTATACCTATTCACTCAAAAGATCAACTGACGTAACTTCCATTTTTGTTAATCAAAGGTTTCGATCTTCTGTTTGATAATGCGGAGCTTTTAAAACAGGCATTAAGATTAAGGGAAACGTTATTGGGGGGTTAAAAATCGAGAGTGGATATTTGGTTTATTAGTTCGGAGGGTCCGGATTTATTTGGAGAAAAGCATGAAATCATTGTTTACAATGAAGTGGAAATCATGAAATTTTTTGCTGTATTTCACCCAAAGATCTCAAAAGTAACGATATGCTCATCTGAAAATTTACGCATACACTAAAATTTGTCCAACTCTGTCAAAATCTCTACTGCCACATTGCTCTCAAGTACAACGTCCACTCAACAACAAAGTCGTCATCTGACTGACTACATACTGGTGAGCAATATAACTATGCTCACCAATAAATCAGGTTGGCCATTATGTTATTCGTGACATATTTGCACTCATTGTCATCATCCAGACTACCTTATCCCACTGTTAGGGGTTAGGATCATATCGTCTGGAAAAGTATGTATAACTTCCTTAAAAAGTTCCTGTTTAAATTTGTTGCCTGTACCTTTTTATATACATATTACTAGCTATTGTCCGCAACTTCGTACGCAAAGACTTATTGTATAAACTAAAAAAAAAACTCCTTCAATTCAGCATTTTCACAAAATACTTCTTAGCATATCCCAACAGAAATCTACCTGCCAAATTTCAGCTTCGTAGGTTAAGAAGTTTTCGATTGTTATTTTCGATTTTGATTGTTATTTTGCATAATTATATTATGTATTTAAATATTATTTTTTATTCTTGTCAGTGGCATAAAACTCAATTTAGGCTAAATAAGTAACAGATATTTAGCCTAAATTGAGTTTTATGCCACTGACAAGAATAAAAAATAATATTTAAAAAACATTCAATGCAGAAAATTCAATTTTCGAGTATGACTCGCTCATATAAATTAAAATTTGAATGGGAGCCGAGTAATTCGCCAATAAAACGCAGCTGAGCCGCGCCCCAATCGGACGACGATCGTGATAAACGAGCGCGCCCGTGAGACTGCACTCTTGCTGCTTCAAGCGCCGTCTCCCCGCGCGATTGTAGCCAGCCAGGTGTTATGATAAAAGCTAAAGTTTATCTTTTTGATAAGACACTTACGCATTTTGTTTATATTATACGGGAATTAACAGAGTTGTGGCCGAGGCAAGGTAAGCGGAGCGTTGGTCGTCCAGTTGCAAGATGGGTCGACGATATAATTACTATTGCGGGTCGAACCTGGACCTGATTAGCACAGGACTAAGGCAGATGGCATAGCAAGAGAGAGGCCTACACCCAGCAGTGGGTTAATGAAAGCTGTAGATAATGATGATGATACGGAAATTAAAGTTGAATTGCCGCGATTTTTTTTATCGTAAGTGAATCGGTTTCTTCAAGAGGTAAAAAAGTAAAGCTTATATAATACAATAAAAAAATACTTACGTAATATTTAGCTTCAGCTATGATTAGGATATATTTCCGACAAACCCCTCGAGTTGGGTTCCGGTTTGTTTCAACGAATCATAATTGAACGTGTTTTAAGTTAAAATAAAAAACAATTAAAAAGTGTCTATCAAAATATTTCCGCTTCCAACTACAGATATCTGTGCTTCCAACCGTTTAAAATACACGCCATAAAATCTGAGTATTTTAAGCACAAGCAAAATTATCCCAGCTGTTTGGGGTACATCATTATTATAGATTTCATTATTATGACATCGAAATCGTTTGTAAAAACAATCATATTCTGATATCAAGTTGTAGCTAGCAATGTTATTATTTTATTTTTAAGGAAATAATTATTTAAACTTCTTGTTTACAAAGTTTTATTTATGTCGCACTATCTAAAGTAGAAATAATTACAGGTTTTTTTTTCTAAAATTTCGGTCACGCGTAATAAATACATTTAAACATAATTAACAGATTTTTTAATATTTATAACAGATGCTAATTTAGTATACAACAGAGAAACCAGAGAGCCTGTCGCAACCTACAAAATGACGACATCACATAAAAAATACACGGCAATGACAGAATAGAAATAATTACTTCGTATCCCGGGCAAGGCAGCCGTATCGCTCCGCTAAAAAGCACCTCACAAAATAAGGCTATCTCGTTTTATCGACCACACATACCTACGTAGTAGAGAGAGACAGCCAACCGTTGCCTAAATAAAACATAACGGTTGAGAACACAAGCCATATTGCCTCGCTGGAAAAGTTTTAAAAAGTTTTCTTTGCGGACCCATTACAAGTAGACTTTGTGTGTGTGAGTTGAATCGATACAAACGGTCGATGGACCTGTGATGTGTTACGGGACTAGGTAAGATAAAGCACTTGTTACAGCATACTTGAAATACTGGAGAAGCTAAAAAATACGACATACTTATGAGGTAGCCCTTTGAACAAAACAGACTTTAAATGGGTTCGCAAAGTATTGCATTCAGATTCGTCACTCAATATTTTAACCCTCTACGCAAACAGTTACACAAACGCATCTCATCCCAAACGGCTGAATCGATTTTGATTTAGTTTTTTTGTTTGAAAGTGACTTGATCGAAAGTGTTCTTAGATTGATTGATGTTTGAAGAAAATCTGTTCAGCCTTTATAAATTATCTGATCTTCTATCGAGGGTTTTAAAAACTATTGTTCTACGTACTAACTACTTGTTATAGTCAGAACTTTTTACTTATAATATTTTGATTTCAAGCTAAGTATCCACTAACCCGTGACTTCATGTTAAGTAAGTTGCAAAGGCAGAACAAAAGACGATATTACAAAAATAATCTTATAGGTAGACTAACCATGCTAAACTATAGTGTGTGAAAATAATCACAATATATATCTTCATAACCCGTAGAACGTATGCGCTGGAGTATATTGTTTTCGCTAAAATGTGGGTCGAATTTTCTGGTTTAAACAATATTATATCGTAAAAAGTGTTCAAAAACGTGTTTAGGTATTATACCATAGTAATGATCTTGAAAAAAACACCCAACAGAAACATCTCTTTGTTATATGAAAAAAAAAATGTTCATTGAAACAAAAAAACGGGATGAATTAAGAAACTTTTTTTTTAATTCCGTTAATGACGACTATTCCGTATATTATTATTATATAAAAGTGTTGCTTCATAGTAACTAATTCTTAAACGTTAATCCATTGAATTGTTGTGACCTCCAACCTTAACGCTTGTGTGAGTGGCAACGTCCACGCACACTGCTTAAGCGGGGCCGCGTACACAACGAAAGTAGGTTTATTTCCATGAAAAAGTTTTGAAAATCGATGGTTTCAGCGTAGGAGCTGGGAAACTTTTGCGCCATATAACCATAAATACGAGTTGTACGAGCCTCGTGTTTTGCTCGGTGTTGTACCAGCATACCTACCTATATCAGACTACTGGAAATTTCTGGCTATATTAAGCTATATTTGGCTCTTTATTGCGCAACATTTTTTCATTAAACCATTTTCGTTTTTGGGAAAATGTATGTGTTTATAAAAGGTGGTTTTAGAAAAAGAGTTGGGATAGTAAAGAAGTTTTTTTTCATACCTACTTTTTGTGTTATAAGAATTCCGTGATAAGAATAACATTTAAAAAAATCTCTTTCTATCTTTTCTGCTTCTACCATCTCTTGTTTTTCTTTAATAGCACCACAATATAAACACGACGATGCCAAAATTACTCTTGTAACCCTTTCCGTTGTGGAGTTATGACTAATTCTTTAGTCGCGCAGAGTAAATTTCAAGGCTCTTTTTAAACCTCTCCACCCCGCTCAATGACGTAGACGATGTCGTAAGTGCACTTATAGGTTACATTCAGTGGTATTTTTTCAGAACATATAAAACACGGCGATAAAACACTTGAGTCACGAGATATATTAAAAAATTTGGCGACAACAAAAGCATTTCAAGCTAACTCTGGCGGGACTTAGTAAATATAGAAGCCTTTTAAAACTTTTTCATATTGATATAATGTGATTCATCATTATCAGCCTTTTATGTTCCCACTACTGGGACGCTGGTCTTCTCTCAGAGAGAGAGAGAGAGAGAGAGAGAGGATGGGACCTAATCCATCATGCTGGCCCAGTGCATGTTGGTGAATGTCGTATGTCTTTGAACTTTTTTTTAGTTTCTACGGCATACCGGTCCCTTCACTATGTTTTCATTCACCGTTTTTTGAGCGATGGCGTTGAAATGCACGAAATTAATTTAAGTACTAAATAAATCATTGGTGCGGGGTCAAGGTTTGAACTGGGTCTCGTCAGATTGTAAAACAGACTTGCTACCACTCGGCCAACATCGGCCTTTGAAAATATTGGGATTGGATCACATTATTTTAACGTGAAAAAGTGTAGCGTGCTCTTTGATTATATATAGAACGGATATGTCATACCTATAATTTCCCCTCAGCCGAGGTACATGCGTTGGCTCCGCCAACGTATGTCAAACGAGCACACCGTTTTATAAAAACTGTTTCAACGTCGTTCATCCGCCATTTGTCTTCTTACTATGTTACGAAACGGAGCTCCTTAAAAATGGTCATATGTGCAATAATCCTTTGTAAATCTCGATCACATACTACGAACTTCACTACGCACGGAGTCTCTTATCACAGGTAAGTATTTTATTAAACAAATAACGTGCTAATTTCACCACAAAACGAGTTTAAGTAAGCTTAATTGAACAGAAGAAAATATTAATCGAAAACCAGGGCTGCCAACTCGATATCACAGATACTCGCTAAATGACATTTCAAATAGCGCTAGATTAATATAAATTTACAAAATATATAGCAAATTTGTTTGGACATGGAATAAAATTATAAAGTTTCATTATGGAATGTATTGCCTCACCCGAGAAAAACGGTTTAAGTTTTTATATAGGTTTCTTTAATTCCGAATGCTGATAAACTTCAAATATTCTCGCGTTAAATTCATTTTTGCCAAATACACACATTGTTTTCAAGCTATTTCCAAGCACAATTCTAGTTCTTACTAGAACTACTCAATCAACATACTAAGCTATATAATTATAATGCTACTCTAAAACACTACGGTCAAATAGACATTCTCTTCCCCCCGCAAGCGAACGCGGGGGAGTCATCCGATCCAGTAGGATAACACAATAGCAGGTCACGCCTCCATTTTTCAGAAAAACGTTTTATGGCCAAATTCTATGAATAATAAGGTTGCTACAAAGAAAGGATTATCATATTAAAATTAGACAGACAAACATATCAGTGTAGGACGTAGGTACATTGTCATCTTATTAGTTCCGGAAAATCCCCCAAGATAGTATAGCAAAGCAACATATAAAACTAAAGCGTTTTGTTACTTCTCGCGTGGCTGCGTATTGTTCTACGGTGACCAGAAAAAAAAACCAGCGTGATTGCTGTTTAGTGTTAGCTGTTTTATCTTAGATTTCAGCGCTAGACTAGACTTACGAAAATAGAGCCAAATCTAGCACAAATAGTTACTAAGTTGGCAACCTTGTCGAAAAAATGAACTAGTGATGTGCTAATTTATTACTCGTAGTCTCGTACTCGTTACTTATATAGTTACTCGTACGACGTAATCCAAGTTTGAATGAAGTTTGATAGGTATAAATACTCGTTTTTTTTGTGTTATCATTATCAGCTATAATTATTATCATGAAAAACATAGGATTTTGATATATATTTTTCAACCCCATTTGCCATGAATAGTAATGTTAATTAGTGTTCGCTTGTATTTTGTTTAGTTAATAAAGGCTAATAAAACCCACGACTTTTAATTAGTTTTATTAATAAATATTTTCTAGAGATTTTTACCTGTAGTGTAATTTACCCACTGTATTTTTTATCGGTATTATCAATCATCATCATAATTTCAGCCGTAGGACGTCCACTGCTGGGACATAGGCCTCCCCCATCGATCTCCAAAATGGCCGGTAGGGAGCGGCCTGCATCCAGCGTTTCCCTGCGGTCTCTTTTAGGTCGTCTGTCCATCTTGTGGGTGGACGTCCTACGCTGCGCTTACTGGTCCGTGGTCTCCATTCCAGAACCTTTCGGCCCATCGGCCATCTGTTTTGCGTGATATGTGCCCTACCCACTGCCATTTCAACTTAATAATCCGGTGGGCTATGTCGGTGACTTTCGTTCGCCTCATTTCGGATTCGATCTCGTAGAGAAACCCCGAGCATAGCCCTCTCCATAGCTCGTTGTGCGACTTTGAGCTTGTTTAGCCCATAGTGAGATTTTCGAATGAAACTAATAAAGTATTGTATTATCAATACAATACTTTATTAGTAACTCCATAGTTACAAATCAAACTTCTCCAGTACACTCTTCGGTATCCGATATCGGTATGGTAACTATTGGTGAAAGCACGATATGTAGTTGGTATTTTTATCACTTCACTAGCTTTGTATAATGTGTGCTAAGTAAACACAGCGAGGCGACCAATGAGCGGTGCGCATTTTGTATTTGTGTTCTGTTTTGTCAATGAGTGCAGGTTATATTGAAGTGTGCACTTGTAGAGATGTATTCGATTACTTGAATGGGCGGGCTTTAGAAAACAAGTGTGTGCTATGCGTGTTTACTTCGTCTCCCGCAAAAAGTGCCAGACTTTTTTCCATAGCAGCTCGGGCTAATACCACATCCGTTCTATATATAATCAAAGAGCGTGCTCAAGATAAAAATAGTATGTACCTGATCGAATAATACGCTTTTTCGATTTATATTTCGAGAAATTTCCAAGGAAATAAACTCCATAAATAAATTAAGCCCACAGTAAAGCATTTCTAACGCGTTTTATGACGCATCGCTCGGTCTGCGGCGAGCGCCATCTTGAAGGCATCGCTTTGATATATTATTGTTTATAAATAATTACCCTGAGACCCTCCCAATTTAATTGTGGCGTATCCTGGAACGGCTTATTAACTGCCCGGTTAATATTTTCTTGTGAAGCCGAAAGCTGCTGGTAGATCCAATTACGAAAGGAATTTCGTTGGATTGTTACAGACTAAATGACTCCATGTTTTAAATGTTTATCGGGACTTATCACGTATTAGATAGGTGATTGGTTATTAGATGACTCCAGTTTTTCCCATAAAATCAGAATTATTTTGAGGTCAGTAATTAACAATAAAATAGGTATTGTCAAAAATCATTATCAAGTTAGAAGCCGCATCACATAAAATTTTATGAGTCCAAGCGTGCCGCATTTTTTGGACGGTGTGAGAGTAGTTTAATAGTATTAAAATTATACACTTTTAACTTATTTATTCGCCAAAGAGCCAGAGTCACCGACATAGCTGTTAAAATTTGCAAGTTGAAATGGCAATAGGCAGGCCATATCGCTCGAAGAACCGATAACCGATGGGGTAGAAAGGTTCTTGAGTGGAGACCACGAACCGGAAGACGCAGCGTAGGTAGGCCTCTTAGATGGACCGACGACATAGTGAGAGTCGCTGGCATCCAGTGGATGCAAAAGGCAGGCTGTCGTTCAGTGTGGAGGTTAAAGGGGGATGCCTATGTTCAGCAGTGGACGTCTTCTGGCTGATGATGATGATGATGAACTTATTTTGACGCATTAATTACATTATTTTAGTCCCTGAAGATGTCTATAGAAATATTATGCAATTAGTGACATAACCACGAATTCACTTTGCTAGGTTTTTGAAAGTAAGATTGTAGCACATACAGATTGGTTTTTGAATCAAAATACTTGGAAAAATTGTTTACATAGATGACATTAATTGTCATCTAAGTAAACGAAATCGCGTATTCATTCATTTTGATATTAATTGATAATAAAAAAAAAAAAAACATTATCTAATTATCTAGAGTAATAAAATTCTCCTGTTGCATCTACCTATATCGGCCTGTAATTAATTTCGTTAGTCAGGTGCGACGCAAGCCAGAGGCGGTTCTATCTCTATTGTACAATAAATGGCTATTATCTACCGCATTATGTACTCTTGGCCAATTTGGTTGAAGCCTTTGACGGCGGGTAATGAAGACGATGATAAGATTGATGATTTTGTTTGAGATAGATCACGATATCAAGGTATAAAATAATTGTTAAGATTAAATCATAAGGTAGATGAGGTTTATGGAATTCTATAAACAATATTGATAATATGAAGTGCAAGTGCCTTTATTAACTCAAAAAAATACAAGCTAATACTAACACAAAAACAGTTAGACCAAATGCTCAAGCCCACTATCAGTTGGTAGCGTTCTCAGCATGCAGGCGGTATTACCAAGCTGAATGGCAATGCTTATTGATTGTTATATGGTTAGCTAGGAGTCGTTTTCACATGAGGTTTTTTTGGCTATTTTTACTGCCTTCTCCCCCGTTGTAATACGTCACGAGCTGTTAGACATCACTTAACATCACGATTTTTTTTAAAGAAAAAATATCTTAGTTTTATATTTAAAAAAAAACTGTTTTAATGAAAAAAAAAAGTCTCAAATTAGAGAAAACTTTTCTCGTTCGGGATTTATCACAACATTCCCTCCCTCCTATCCTGATCATTTGTGATTTTATTTTTACCCCCTCCCCCTATTTGAACCATACGTAATTACAGAACGAACCCTAGTTAGTAACAGTTCTGTCAACTTTTCGTTGACGAAAATTGTTACGCTTGAAACCAAACTCGCTTAGTTGTCTTTTTAACCAAATAATATCTTATCTTCTTACGTTAAAATTAACGAGTAATGAATACAATTATTTTTATACTCTACTATTGACTAAATTTGAACTCCCACGTTTAACTTAATCCTGTCTGTAACATTCTATTTTAGCAACCTTGTTACGATTGTGATTAGCCGGATAGGTTCTCTGTCTAATGCGGGTATATGTTCGCGACCAATTGCTAACATCTACTCGCCTCTACTGAATTTCTGCCCTGTACATACACAATGTATATGAAGTACACGCGACAGATATATGGGATCAATATTCACGTCTGAGGAAATCAAGTAATAAATAAGTTTAATAAATAATGTATACGACACGAAAATTCCTCACGTATGATTAAGATAGTTACTCCGAGTCATTTAAATAAAATGTGTGAAAACCACGTCAGTTTCTGTAATAAAATAATTTTCAGTGCTCTTGTTAACTTTTTTGTCTGTATTATTGGTTTGCGTTGTCTGCATTATTGGTCTTTACATAATAAAGAGTAAAGAGAAATAAGAGTTTCTCTCTATCTTTCTATCTATCATAATCTTGATGCTAAACAAATAGTGCAGGACGATGGAGCACGCATACGGCCTACAGACCGGGCCATCAATTCCAAACAACAAACTATTGTTATAGAGCAGCGCAGAAGTTAGCTGGCAAGGTCAAATTAATGCCATGACCTTCCGCTGCAGCCCTCTGTCCTGAACAGCTTCACTAAACAGCATCTTGACTACAGTGGGACCAGTTACAACGTTTTATGGTTAGACAGATAATCTAAGTGCCTAACGTTTGACTATAGCTCACCCTCCGATCAGATAAACAAGAGAGATATGCCTTAGTAAAATTATCGTTCGTGTTCAAATGTCCCCAATTTTCATTAAAAAAAATGTAATACAATCAAGTTAAACAGCCTTACGAAAAACTGTAAATACGCTTACTTACTATTTTTTTAATGCGCACTCAAAAACTTGTAGTGACACCAATGAACTAACTAATACTCTACACGTAAAAAAGGGCGACAAAGTTGTGTGCTGGGTGAGCTTCGTATAAAAGGATCAAGCGTAATTTAAGGCAGATGCGTTCGCACCCACCACGCCACCTTACCATATCTCCATTGTTTATCTGATCTGAGAGCTCATACGTTGAGTGGCTGTGAGATCAAAAATGGTTAATATATATAGCCTGGAATGGGAACTAGCTTAAAAGTGAGGCTGACCGGAACACACCGTGCTTGGCGACGGATTTTAATTTTGAAGATGGTAACTAGCCAGTTAGGTGCTAGAAAGTACGCTGCCTGTCATGATTTTTATCTTCTGTAAATGTAGCTCGTTGTACATTGGTCAAATGCAAGCATAGTAATTAATAAAAAAAACAATGCCAAAAACTTACAAATAATTAGAAAGAGCTCGAACAAAATTGTTAATATTGGCCAATCATCAGGGGCTCAATTTTTTTAATAATTGGCTTGCGTTTGTTCGCCAACATGCAACTTGCTTGTTTTATTATTATTTACATATTTATTTAATTTCTTATATTTAAGTTTTTTTTACAATATTTACTTATAAATACATAAAATATTATTAAAAAAACCTAAACCTTGAGTGCCGCCGGCAGCCGGGCAGGGTCCAAGCTACCGGTGGTTAGGGCTGCAGAGTGAGGAACCTCCTGACAATACGTGCCGTGTCAAGGATTACCGCCTTTTGCATCTGACCCTTGACCGACCGAGAGGCTCTTAAGGTGTTCTTATTATTATTATTAAAAAAAAAGTATCATTCGAGTTGGATAAAAACTACCGAGCCAAAGTCAGCGAAATTTTTGTGGGACTACTTCGAGAACTTTCTAAAAATAATAATAAAATAATCACGTAAATCGATTCACAAATATTAATCGTTGAACACACACAAAAAAAATACAGACTGAATTGAGAACTTGAATTTGAATTGAATTCCTGAAGTCGGTTAAAAAGCGTGTCTATTCGTAAATTATGGGATTGAATAGCATCAGTTTGCTTGTAAGATGTCTTACTGTATCTCCACTGTGCCGCTGGTCCAAGTAGTTTGAGAACAAGTGCCATAACTCGACTGGCAGTACCTACTCCGAAACTGGGTGACGGTCTAAGCGAGATCGGCCGTTGACTCCGTGAAAAAGTTCCCTTTAAATATCCACAACTTTAGTTTAGCAACTCAAATTTAGTTTGGTAACAAACAGCAACAACAAGTCGCAACAAATCCCGGCGGAAAGTTGCGCGCGAGTCGTTTTCAAGTTCAGAGTTTCAGACACGGCTGTCTGGCGGCGGTTTGCGTTACGATACAAGTATGTCATGTGCAGATATGTGATTCTTCAAACACAATCATAACATATGTAGTTCATTATAACAGTGTTCATTTACAGGACTTATAGGAACTCCCAGATACAGTGATCCTACAAACTCCGTGGCACAGAAAGTTTTATTAATGCGATCTAGAAAAGTATACTAAATTATATGACAAACTTTGAATTTTTATCTGAATTTACATCAGTATACGACAGAAAAGCGTATATCGTAGAACTTTAGCTACGCGACGGACATCCGTAGCGCTGCTACGAGATACGCGGTTACGGGCTACGCGGCTACGTCTCGTAGGCGGTGCCAAAACTAGCCGCTACTTGCTTTACTGGGGTGCCGGGAATCCTTATCGATTGCTTCAACGTCCTCTATATGACTTCAATATTTTTTGAAAGTCACATTTTTATTGGAGTTGCGCATTGTTTTTTGTATATTAAAAAAATAAGAAGAAAGGTATCAAACTAATATTTTCCTATAACGAAATTTTACTCTGATATATTTATAAAAAATCATTGTAGTTAGAATGTTAAAATGCAAAGCATTGCTAAATAATACAAAAATGGAAAAATTACATCGAAACGAAAAAAGCGCCTTCTCGGTTACGTAAGCATTTTTTGTGGCTAGTGACGAAGCCCCGGCACTGAAGGCAAAGTCCAAAGCAGGACTGTCACGTCAGCTCTGCGGCTTGGGCAGCGCGCATGCGTGCCACCCCTCCCACCCCAGCCCGCAACACGGAAAACTTTCTCCCGACATAGCTATATGTACGCTTACCCGTCGGCAACACTTTTTGCCCCCACCCCGGGTGGGGGAGGCAAAAGTTTTTCCAACCCGGCCCGGCTCGGTACTCCGTACACATCGCTCTTCCACTTTTTCCTGTATATTGAAATGGAGGTGCGGAGAAAAGAGTAGAATTTAGAAGCTGTCGTACAAATTTTAATGAGGAGTGAGAAGGTGAACCTTTCGTGTAACGAGCACCGAGGCCTTTGTATGGACATTTTAATATTATTAATATGCTTGGCGAAATTTATACTTCAAATTGCTTACATATACAATTTCCCTAATAAGCAAACAGGTAAATACGCATCTCTATTTGAAACGAGTACCTATTCAGTTTGCTTTAAGTTTGGCAAGGGTCATGTCGAACTCTGTTAAGTTTCAATTGATGATACCTAGGTGGATAAATAATAGTTTCAATACCTTCCATTTATCCTTTAGATCAGAAAAATAAGAGAGATAAATGATAACGTATTTGGCCTAAATCAGGCTTGATTGTTTTAGTCGAACTCATCCTGTAGACGGCTTGCCCACCCTTTTTTGACATGTGGACTATTAGTTTATAGGTGTCGCTGCAAGTCTCTTAGTTTGCGTGAAAAAAATAGTAAGTGTGCCGTACTTTTTACGTTAAGTAATTTCTCGGTATAGTAAACAGGTAACAGTTAATTGTACTAAGGCATATCTCCCTTGTTCGTTTGTTCAACAATTTATCCATAGTATCCTCAATAGAGTTGGTGCATTATGGATGGTCGGTGTCCGGCGGTGGTCAACACCTAGTTAGCGATGATCACAATTAGGTGAACCGCCACTTCATCACGCCGCCACTTCTCTTCGATAACAAGACGCTCTGAATGATTAATAACTAGAATCGCGGTTTGTTTGCATTTGGACCGTCCGCTCCGGGGCGTAACAAACTTATGAATAATGTGCTGCATAAGTTCAAGCCTGACTTAAGGATGAATCGATTTTCTCGGGAGCCTTCGTCACACGGCCCACTATCCACCATCGCCGGTTTAATTGCATGGGTTATTCAAACATTTCTGGGAGCCGTCAACGGAGGCATATTTGAGGTCTGTTAAGGGTACATTCATCACCGGCCGGGTAGTTAGTGCAGCCTGACCCCACGTTATCTAGCGCGAGCAGTGACGCCGGTCCTAGCGGTGACTGATGACTCGCCTTAATTAAATTTCCGTAACTATTAAAAAGTTAGGAGAGCGCATCATCGCTAATGGAGCGTCGGTTGCGATATGCTGAGTGTTAATTCTGAAAAGATTATTACTAATGTTGCGTATTCTGTCCACCTGAAACTACCGACTAACTCTGACGTCACGCGCATCTAAAATGCAATCTATAAAGACAAGCGGCACGTCCACATGTCGGAGTAAAGCCAGTCCAGTTTCTGATGTGTGCGAACCAAAGACTGGGATTCGTTCCCGAATTAGAGTTGGATTTTGCAGCAGTGGCTGTAAATAAACCACCGTTATGTATGGCACTGTTCAAATTAACTTTTAAAAAGTTTAAAAGTTAATTTGAACGCTATTTGAACACATGTTTATCGGAACTTATAGCGCGTTTTTTTATATTGGCTGCCAACTCGCCTGATGTCAAGTGATGATGCGGTCGACGATAGAGCAGGCAATGAAAATGGAGTAAATGGCACCTATGTAGGTGAAAATAGGTACTTTACGTTCGTTGTCCATTATAAAATGGCCGAAACGTCACGCGAATGG
The DNA here is from genome assembly GCA_932305915.1 of Agriopis marginaria. Classification (NCBI taxonomy): domain Eukaryota; kingdom Metazoa; phylum Arthropoda; class Insecta; order Lepidoptera; family Geometridae; genus Agriopis; species Agriopis marginaria. Next base: position 5,699,396 of record OW029919.1, read on the forward strand.
TACATTTTTACCTAATAAAATAATGCACAATAAAAACAACGATAAAAGACTGCTTAATGCGGTTGAACCTATAGTCGGAGTGACCGGCTTAATCTTACGTGAGTAATTCCCAAGTAATATAAATAAAATGCACGATAAGTCTAGATAAACATTTAAAACATGCACTGTACACGAAAATTTAATGAAATGATTACAAAATCTGTGAGCAATTTTTTTGTTGAATCTGCTCAGCGATCTGACAGAATGGGGCACAAGATAATTTCTTCGACAACTATTTACATGCAAAAGATTATCTGTTACTATTCTTAATAAATTTGATAGTCTAAATTATCACTGCTAAAATAAAATAGTTCTACAGGATTAGTATAAAATATGTAAAAAATAAACCATTCGAATCCTTTTAAACAAATAACATTTAAAAGTTACAGCAGTTGGATTTCCAAAATATAAAGCCGCGCCGAACTTTGCTTTCAATCGAATAGAGTAAAACCCATTTTAATAGATGGAATTGAAAGTTTCAATGAAATATCTCCAATTTATACCTATTTTCAATTCCATTTATTTTTAATTAATTGACTTCAAAGTCAGAACGTAAATTTTTTATGGGCTGATATTTTACGTAGGTTAGTCTAGATTGTTCGAATGTAATGGAATTTTAGACGGGACGTGTTTTCGCAGAATTGATAATGGTTATTGAAAGGTACAATGCTCAACCTTTTGATATATCAGATAGGCGATTTTTAAATTCAAAATACGGAAAACTGACAAACATCTTCTAAAATAAATTAGACAAACGAGAAGGGAAAATTCATTGATCACTACACCTAACATGATGCAATAAAATTATATTTTGACGTTGAGCCTATTTTGAATACAGAGCGGTGCAAAGGATTTTAGAATAGAGCTCCGAGCACAGTGAGGGATTCAGAATGATTGTTGTAAAATAAGAAAAAAAAAAAAAAAACTTAAACTTGTATTTCATTTATACATACTGACTTTTTTCTTACAGTATTTTCTTTCGGTCTCTTTGGTCGCGGAAAAAAAGATTCATGTTCCTAATTCAAAAGTCATAACCCTTTATGAAAATCATAGTTTTTCGAATAGGTATAATTATGGAATGACAAGTATTGTAAGTACTTGTAGTGATAATCGTGTAACTCGATTTTTTATGAGATTTAGGGATGGCAAAATTACACCCACACACTCTCACCTTACCACTAAAATGCCGGCAAAAGTGAGGTTCATAAAATAGACGAAAAAAAAATGCAAAATAAATAAGCTTTATTGATATAAAAAAAACTTTTTCAACGCAAGTTTTTCATATTCTTCTCAGCAAACCCTTTCATTTGATGCCCATATCATGATATGAACATTTTGTCCGCTATTTTGAGGCGTCCGCCATATTAAATTTATCATCTAGAACCAAAGTGCTTGGGAAGATAAATCCAATGAACCCAAACTCGATGGGGTTACGTCGTTTCGCTTAGGAGTTCCTATGGCGACCTTCTGTCACCATCAACAGACCAGCTCGAAGGAACCATAACATTGCATTGTCACCGAACTTACATAAGTATGCCAAATTCAGGTACAAGATTTGTTCCACGCATACAAACATAATAACAGGGCAAATTAAAAAAAACCTAATTAAAAAAAACTTCTAATAGTAACTATAAGAATAAGTGTCATAACTTGGGTGAAATGTCACAGCTCATCAATCGTCAGTCGTCAAAAATAAATAAAACAAAAGAACATCTAACGATTCAGTGCAAGACGTGGCCATAACTCAGGCGCCGGCGGCCGTCCAGATTTATCGGAGCCATTGACAAAGTGGCAAAATGGCCCATTAGAAATTAGGAGTTCGTAGCGAACGCGCCAAGGAAAAATGTACGGCGATATTTCCCCTGTGTAACCAAAATTGTTTGCTATAAATAATGTCCAAGTGCTCTTGAGAAAGTGCGGGAGTATTAAACAAGTTCTTTTGAAGCTTTGAATTTTAAGCGGGAGGTTGCAAGGAAATAGATACTTCGAGGACTTTTTTGGTTGCACGTGTATTTAGATCTATCTTTAGGGTTCCGTACTCAAAGGGTAGCCGGCTAGGATAAGCCGTGGTAGCCCATTTGGGAGACCGCTAGACTTGAAAGCGTGAGGTCGCGGGTTCAAACCCCAGGCCCGTACCAATGAGCTCTTTGGAGCTTATGTACGGATTTTCATACCACTGGCTTTTCGGTGAAGGAAAACATTGTGAGGAAACCTGCATACGTACGGAGAAGATATTCAATGGCGTATGTGCATCCACCAACCCCCACTGGGCCAGCTTGGTGGATATGGCCCAATCACCCTTTCGGGGGTAGGCTAAAAGTCCAGCAGTGGACTATTAAAAAGCTGACTATGATGATGATGATGACTCAAAGGGTAACAACGGGACCCTATTACTAAGCATACGATGTCTTTCTGTCTGTCTGTCCATCTGTCCGTCCGTCCTACCTTTAAATGGCTTTATCTTTTGAAACTTAATAGGTAGCCAGTAGAAATTTTCACAGAACATGTAATGTTACGGCGGATTAACTAAGAAATTATGGAAAAGTCAAAAAGTAAAAATAAATAAAGGGGGTGGATACAACAAACATATTTTTTTAGGTATTTTTGTAATTGCTCTAATGTAAAAACGGTAATACGTACAAGCGTCAAACTTTACTTGATTATAGTACACACTCTAAAATACAACAACAAATAATAAATAATGTTGGTAATTGATGGTGGTTAATGACAAATTTCTGTTCATTTCCAAGTTATAACCGGTAATTCGGTTACTTGGATTACCTTATAATTTCTTTCATCGTATCGAAATTCCATATTTTACTAATTTTGAAATCGGTCTTTTAAATTGATAATTTGATAAGTGGCCAGAGGGCCAGAAGGAACTGTACACTGCAATACAGGCTCTAACGAGACCTGCAAGGTATATAGTGATCCTAAAAGTACACCTCTAATCCTCACCTAAGCAAATATTTGTATGCTAATAATGTTACCAATACCAGTGTTTAAACGAAATAAAAAAAGAAACTTACTTATATATATATATATTGAAATTATTGTATTTTGTGGTGGTACGGAACCCTTAGTGCACGAGCCTGACTCGTACTTGGCCGGTTTTATTTATTTCGCTAATATACTGAAATTTTGACAACATTGTATGATAATAAAAACCTAAGCAAATAAACAATAAATAATAATACAATCGACATTAGAATGATAAAAGCCCAATAAAAACTAAACAGAGCTCGATAATCGAACACAATAATCGTTATAATCGAATCGGGGAAGCTAATTCTAGGAATGTCTTCAGTAAATCTTACGACATGTTTATTGTCGAGGCAGATGCTGACGCAAATAACAACCGGCTTATAATTTTCTTCAATAAGTTCAAAGATTCCACTACATAATTATTGGAACGCTGGATAATTTTTACGATTTAATTATACTCGTATAGCTATATAGTGCAGTTTTAAAAGTAAACATTTTTTAATAACTTGAATATACAAATTTATTTGCAACGTCAAATAATTACTTTATCTGCGAACACATTGCCAAATGCACCCTATTTTCGACGTCGGTAGAATTTTGAGACAAACTCTAATAAAAACTGGTCTAATGACCCGAGAACTCGCCGAATTGGAGGCAGGATTGTCTCACTATTCATATATGGGTCAATAAAATTTTATGTAAGTTAAACTTTGTTAAACGGTTCGCATCTTGCCAAGGAATTAGACGAAGCAGAAGATATTATCATTATTTTTACCGAATTCATATTACAGTGTGGAAAATAACTGCGTATCAATGTAAAAATAATAATATATCACCAGAAAAAAATGCTTGCAGTCATTTTATATATTAATATGTTAATAGCTTGAAAACAGAGAAAAAAAAAACATGTTCGTAAATTAGACTCATTAACATCATTGGTTTTTTTACAAAAATAATGTGGATTTTGGTCTAGCACAGAGTTCATGAAAAGTTTGTCTTGAGTTAGTATATTATTGAATATAACAAGATAAGCCAAGCGTCATTGTAAATGCTTACTTTCATTTATAATTAATATTTCGTTTAATGTGTAATGTAAACGCTTTATGTGTATTACTATTTCGTTAGTTTTATACATAAAAATTGCACGCCCGAAATGGGTAATCGATAATGATAATGATAATTTTATTCATAATAATAATTACATGTCAAACATTTAAAAAATGAACAATAGACTAATCATATTATTAAAAATAATAATAATACAATGTCAATCTAATAATCATAACTAGGCATTCGTTATTTATTCCAGTTTTGTGATGAATTCCTCTACGCTATATGGCGCCATATCGGTCAGAAAAACCTTAAGTTTCTTCCGTTGATACTCTAGTTATTAAGAACATCTTTTATACACAGTTTTTGCAATAAATATATTCTGATTCTGACAGACTTATTAAAAATACATACAAATAGCACAGGCATGATGATAGTTACGCTTTGAAGCCAAACCAAAAAGTAAGTAGCATATAGTAACCCTTCAAAACTTGCAGTTTACTTTTAAGCTTAAAATACATTATGTTAAAAATGCAAACACATGGAACAAGGTTCTCAGTAAAAAGATTATCTGGTAAGAACGGAAAGAGTAAACAGATTATAAAAAAGACATTCAGATCCCCATCCCATCCCTTCAGGCCAACTTGTATTCATTGAGTTGTTTCGTTTGTCGGAAAATGTCTTTTCTACATTGTTTGGTTTATAAAACCATCAAGATATATTTTAAGTTTTTAAAATTAAAACTAAAGCTAAACATATCTATAATAGTCTTATCTACCCTACAACAGTTTGTTTTCAAAATAAAAATTTTATGATAACAAATTATCAATATTAAAAACCAACTTAAAACTCACCCCCCCCCCCCCCCCCTCCTTAATTTATACTTTTACCGTCCTATTAATAAACGTAGAGTAGCCTCGGAATAGTTACACCGCCTTTTGTCTTTTTCGATCGAGTTCAAAATTTGAAAGAGAGAAAAAGACAAAACACGGAGTAACTATTCCAAGACTACTCCACGTTTATTAATAAAGGGGTTAGACTTTACTATTATTTCTTAGTTAATCCGGCTTTAACATTACATATTCTCAATTGGCTATCTAATACGGTTCGATACAACTAAATTATCATCGGCTTTATCCAGCCGTTAAAAGGTAGGACGGACAGACGGAAAAACAGGCTGAAAGACAGATGGATAGACAGACAGACAGCGTAGGCTAAGTAGTAGGGTCCCGTTTTCTCCCTTTGGATACGGAACCCTTATAACCACAGCCAAAATCAAAGAATATTTTTCGACACTTTCCTCACAATAAAAAATAACTACGTAAATCAGTTCACAAATGGCGGAATAATCGGTGTACATACATAAAAAAAACTGACCAAATCGATAAACTCCCAACCTAAATTCGGAAAAAAACTTTAAAAAAAAGAAACATTTGAATACGTAGGGGTTTTTTTGTAAATTACCTTAACGATTCCTTGACTTTGAAAGTAGTGCGAGTCGTTAAACAAAAAAAAAAAAAAACACCCTCACTGAAAAGCCATTGCCTAAGAAGTTCAATTTTAGAAACAGCTACAGATAATCAAACAGCTCCATCGGTTTTACGATATTACATTACAAACATAATATAAACACTACTCTAAACTGACTTTCTTTACTTCTAACATCTAAAAATAAACAAAAACCATTGGAATTATCTTCCAACTACCTATCACTACCTCGGAAGGTCCCTTGAAACACAGTTTTCCCTTTAAACCTTCTTTTTTGTTTCTCACTATCTGTATTCGGTCCCGCGGGTGCAATGCGTTGGTGTCTCGTTGTTCTTACTTGTCTTTCTGTATATCTATAACAACAGTAGCTAAGCTTTAACGGCTTAAAAAAAAAGTGGAGTTCAGACTAACAAAAGCTACTCGCAATTTTACCAGCCCATCTAATTAATGCACAAGAGAGTTTTCCGTGATTGTTGAAACAATAAAACTTATCTTTGAATGAAAAATATCCTTGCAAGTTTAAACTTAACTAAAGACTAGCAGGCGAACTGCTTTTGGCATAAATAAAATCGAAAATTCCCCCGATAAGGGGAACTCTTAACGCGGGTTCGAACTAGCGCTGAATCAGCGCAGTTTAGAAAATCATGCGATTGTGAACATAGATGCGCCAAGATACGATTTGCGGTCGCGAAACTTTTCTCATTACCTAAACAGCAGTGCAAGTACCGTTCTTTATCGATCATCAAACTTGACAATTGAGATTGTCAAATTCGATAAAATGCCATTTGGTCAATACTGTCTATGATCGATTCTATGGCATTTTATCGAATTTGACGTACGATAAAGAACGGTACTTGCACTGCTGAATCGCTTAAAACAGGTAGGCGTAAGAACCCAGGGCTTATCTCGACACCAAAGAAATAAACATGCAAAAAAAATTCGAAGATAAAGTATTGCTGGAAATAAATCTACTTATGTGAAGAAAGAAAGAAAAAAAATTTTATTAGACACCTATACAAAAACTTTAATCTATAGGACGTACGTATATTATTCATTTGCTCTCACGCAACTTTACGTTCTTCTAAGCTTAAACACATTCCTTAAAACCAAGGTTCTGTTGTACACAGGATTTTTACCGAAATTGTACCCCCTGCCCCTGTGTTCACCCCCGCCTCTCCGTGCGTGTCGGTAAAAAATAATTGCTTCCGTCACCCGAATTACAATACTACGATTCTTGGAAAAAAATTGAGTATCTTTTTCAGAAAACTAAAATAAATAAATATTCGGGACATTTTTGCACACACGGTCATCTGACCAAACTAAGCAAAGCTTGTGATGGCTGCCAGAGACTGATATACAAACATATATAGTTTTATATACATACTTAAATAGATATTAAGAACCAAATATAGAACAAACACAAATTTTCATCACATAAATGTTTGTCCTAGGTGGGAATCGAACCCACGCCCCCAAGCTCAGAAGGCAGGTTCACTACCAACTGGACCAACTGGCTATCTAACTGGTTCTATATAAATATATTTTTAAGGTTTTAATTCTGTAATGTTTTATGAAAGAGTAGGTAATTAATTTCACAACAGTGATTACAGTAGACAGGGTTCGGTCACATACAAAGACGCCCAGAAGAAAATTTGGTGTAGCTTGCCCTAGACGAAACCAGAAAACGTACTCGTGGACGACTACCTACCATTTGGTGGACGATGGTTAGGAAAGACCTCAAAGAAGCTCAAATAACACCTGACTTGTAATGCTGTGTTTCCGCAGCATTACAATCTTGGTGTGTTCAAGTCTAGGGTTAATAGGTTGTTACTGGGCAAACGTGCTCCATCTTCGACTGCATCATTGCTTTCCATCATGCGAGATCGCGGTCAAACGCTAGCCTAGTCCGATGTAAAAAATTAATAAAAAAAAAAGCACAAAATCGTGCTCAATGAAGGAATATGACAAGGAATGCCGACCTCAAGTCAATGGTCTTGAAAGAAGGAGAAGAAGATTACAACAGACGCACAGTTTTAAATAAGCTTTCTAGTTTTATTCTGGAGCAAGATATTCTTGTATTGTATTTCCGCGACGATACGAAACACTGGGCTACGATATTAACATCTTCAGGCAAAGTTCTCAATAGTTAATCTTTGTTCATTCTCGATTTGCTCCGAGTACTATCGACTGCGTACAATAGATGCACTCAACTGCTCTACCGACTACGTGCATCTCTACGGACTCTAGCCTGCTCTAGCGACACTAATATTTTATATCTCAGACACTGGACAGTATTATATAATGTCTGGGGAATGTCTTTTGATTAGTCAGTTTGAATTGAGGAGAGTATGGTACTTGCAGAGCATATAATATTTAAGGCCAAACTCTTCCTTATAAATCAAGTGCCTATTAGGAAAGTTTTTTTTAATGGTTGAAAGTCTAGGCTTATGATCAAAGCTCATCTGACGTTAAGTGACGGTGTGGTCGAAGACAGTAAACAATGCTTAGGAAATTGAAAACTCTTGAGTGATGACTTTGGTACTGAGACGAGGTCACACAGTAGGCAATGGAGAGAGCTATGCTCGGAGTTTCTTTGCTCGATAGAATCCGGAACGTGGATATTCGTGAAAGAACCAGAGTCACCGACATAACTATCAAAATTTGTAAGTGGCAATGGGCAGGCCACATCGCTCGATGAAGCAATAACCGATGGGGAAGAAAGGTCTTGAGTGGTGACCACGAACACGAAGACGTAGCGTAGGTAGGCCTCCCACTAGATGCACCGACGACATACAAAAAGTGCATACAGTGGATGCAGATGGCAGGCTTTCGTTCAGTGTGGATGTCTAAGGGTGTCTATGTCCAGCAGTGGACGTCTTCTGGCTGAAGATGATGATGATAAGTAGTGAAAAATTCGCAGATGATAATTTATGCTATATGAATTTCCACATATGTGTCATGATTCGGAATAAGCCTAAAAATAAATCAATCAACATGAAACAAAAATGCGTCTCCATTATCTTACAAAGTTTCCAACAAATAAGCCAAAAGCACACGTGAGGGTTCCGTTCAACAAGTCAAGCCACATTGTGTGAAACTCGATCAATCATAATCACTGACGCTTTCACCTCGACTAATGGGCCACAAAATGGTGGAATGCGTTTAAAATCTGCGAATACGTTCGAGACCATTCGGAGGTAACCGTTCGGAAATGGCACAAAGCGCTGGCTGCCGGCTGATCCATCATGTGTCAGGGTTCCGTATAGCAGTAACGCAGTGGGTAACTTGTCAGTGCCGTGCCACAATATGGTTTTCGAATGGACGTGCCCCGATTTGTTTTCCATAGTGTGTGAAATTTAGTAAATTTTCTGAGCATTTTGAAGGCACAGCGATAGTGTGAGAACGCAGTTTGTGTATATTCTAGATACTTGGAAGTCTCGCACTGTTTGATCTGATCGATTGTTTCTGCTACGTGCCTGTAAGTTGTTAAAAGAAACCTTTGGTTTTTCCTCCGAAATATGACCTCAATTGTTCCAAACAAAGGGGGAGGGGGGGAGTCTTCAAAGATAGGCAATGCACCACCACTGCTCCGGGTATTGTAGGTGTCTTTAGGCGGCGGTGACCATTTATCATAAGGGAGTCTCTTGTCTATAAATAAATTAAAATTAAAAATTGGTTTGTTCTGCTTTCGATGTATTGAGTTTTTTTTTATAATTCCTAAAATAATACAGAAAATACTGAAACGTTTATTTTATGACAATGAAATTTAAAACAAGACAAATTTTATTTATTTATTTAAGTAGGTAAGATGTAATGAGTGTGTCAATAATTAGTGAAAACAATTAGTAGTTCCACAAATATAAAAAAAATATTCTAATAAAGATACATTATGATTATCCAGACTTTAGTTACCTGCTTACTTGAGCAACACATGCTTGTAACGAAATAACTAAAAAGAACCCACCTCCAAAGAATTTCAATATCATCATCTCTTCGCTTCATGTGCCTGCAAATCAGCGCGTCCCGCCCATCCATTGTAAGCTTTGTTATTTTAATTTTTTCCCGTCGAGGAATGTCTTTGAAACAGTTCAAATGACGCGTGTAATATCAAGGTTTGCTTTCGTTTGATGTATGAGTGGAAAGATTAAGGTATTTGCGGATGAGTACTCGTATTTTTCACTCAAATGAAAGGGAATGGAAGCGTCGATACTTGGATCCCTTTTGCGGTGTGCCGACTCTGTTTGCTGGTTTTTTGATGTGGCCACTTTAATGTTTATAAATAATGCCGAGTACTGAGTGGTTTCGTCCAATGGTTTTGTTGATTTTGTGTTAAAAGTTTTTGCAAGGGCGACGCTAAGTTAGGTTTGAGAGTGCTTAATAATCGCCTGGAAAGAGCTTTTGAAAAACAGTGAATAAAATTTATTGTGTAAAATATATTCTGTATAATAATGTATAAAAATATTCTGGCCAATAAATATTATGAGAAAAAACGTGTATCAATCGTTTTGTATAGTGATATGGTAATATGTATCAATAGTTTTTATAATTTTTTCTTGGAAGGATTTTGGCGTCATAGATGTTGTGCATTTGCCAATGTCAAGTATTTAAATATTTTCAAGTTTTATATCGTCTAATTCTCAGCCAGAGTCAAGTAAAGTCATGGTCAAGTCAAAGTCATGCCATAGTAATATGGTGGCTTTACACAGTTTGAGGTTTCTATGGAATTTCGAAAACAACATGAACCGACGTGTTTTGCCTCGTTATATTACTTGCTTACACATGCCACTCACGAACACTAAATACATAATAATCCACCATTATTACACATTAACAGTTGAAAATACACAAGTTTAGGAAAATAATACAATGAGGCGACATGTTTTTTTATCACGTCAGCGTCAAAACTCCATTTCTTCTCAATTCTCAATACTAAGGAAGTAAACAAATAATTATATTCACTGCACATTATATTTTAAGTAAGAAGAGATTCGGTTAACTTACTAACGTCAACTAAGCGTTTGTTTGGTTTCAACGCTAACAATATTCGTCAGCGAAAAGTTGACAGAACTGTTTAACTATGTAAGGCCGTAGGTATATGTCTAATCCATTTTTTTCTAAGTTAATTGTTTTCTGTTCAGTTCAACAAATTAAAATACAACTTTCGACGTATATTAAATAATTTGTCACCAAATCTGAAGCAGAAGCGCCTTAAAATCAAATTACGCCAAGTTATAAACACAATATGCGAGACGCGTTATGTCCAAGACAGTTAGCCGCGGTCTGTCCGCGCCAATACACTGGACGTTGAGCAGAAAATTCCACCCGAAGTTTTGATTGTCCGCAGCAGATGGCATTCTTGCTCAACATTCCACGGATCTGTTGAGAATACCACGTTTTATTGTGTTCATATCGTCCAAGTTTATACTGGACTCGCAAACTGTCATTTGTTAGATGCACGCGCGCGCTGATGAGGTTTTTCATCAAAGTATGTAAGTAGATGTTGATGAATTTTGTATAAAACAAATTCAATATTAATTTAGCTGCAAATAGTAAAACAAATCTGGGTTAAATAAATAAGAAAGTTAGCATTTTAATGTTTGAATTACTTATGTTTCTATCGTACTTAACTGATCATGTAAATGGCTAAAGATCCAATTGCAAAGTTATTTTCCAAAATAAAATGGAATTTAGTTGTTTTTACGTAATATAACTAAGCTACATGTTTAGTACACAACAATTATAAACAACCAAGAAACGCTCTTCCTAAATTATTAAATTAGGCGAGAAAACTACACGCCAATTTCCATATCCTTAACGTAAACAAAAGCGGGTAATGCGACTTCCGACCCTTGGTCATTTTTATCCCTTCACTAATTGTAATTTCATTGATAACACAGTTTACAGTTTGACCGGTCCATTAGTGCGAAACAAGGTGGCGTCCGTTGGGGGCCCTCGTATTTATAACCTTTAGTATAGTTGCGGCAATAATTTCATTAGCGGGGCACAACTAGAGGCCGGACAAGACAAATGGTGGCCATTAGAGGCCTAACGACGGGCCTCGTCAGCCCCCGCAAACTTTTAACGACGAGAATCAAAGTAAATACGCGGCTATCTTGCCGATTCGGCGATCATAACTCTAGAAGGGTTGTTAATAGGACGCCAGTCGGCAGGTATATAGTGCTAATCAATGCGCGCGATGGGTAAGTGACCATTAGCTCGCCCCTACCTGCTGCTTTGAGGATTTGGGATTTGATGTTATCTTTGCTTAATCAGACGCATGAAATGTTATTAAAATGTATAAGCCAGTAGCTACAAAGTAGCTTTGGACGAGACCTGATAAGCTCGCTTAGATGTTGGTTTACAGTTGGTTGGTTTTAGATGTACCTATACTTACAAATTTCAAACTTATTTAATTTAATATTAATGAAGTGAACCGCATTTAGTTATTTATGATATAGTATTTTTTTTATAAGATATGCAGCAACAAGCTTGTGGTTAGCCTGATGGTAAGGAGCAACCACCGCCTATGGATACCTGCAACACTAGCGGTATAATATTAGTATAGATTATATTGATTGTTTGTTTGTTTGTTTGCATTGAATAGGCTCCGAAACTACTGAACCGATTTGAAAAATTCTTTCACAGACGGGAAGCTACACTATCCCCGGGTGACATAGGCTATAATCTATACCCGTGCGAAGATGGGGCGGACCGCTAGTCTATCATAATGATATGGGTATCAAATGAAAGGATTTGAAGAATACGAAAAAGTTTGTTATTAAATAGTATTTTTTTTAAATAGAGTACTTTTTACGATTGTTATTGAAGACACTTCTCCCTTGACTGCACAGGAGTAGGATTTTTTTTCAATATTATTTCAATTTCAGTCACCTACTTCGCCCACAGACAAAGCAGAAGTAAAAACATCATAACTCCACATTCTCTCAGAGCACCACTCGTCCCTGGAGACTCGACCAAGGCGAGCAAATCAGACGAGCATTCTCCGCTTATTCCGCCACACTCCTACGTTATTGTGCCCGACTCGCCGGTCATTAAGGCCCATTCGTGGTGGCCAACTTCTTCTACACCCTAATGTGGAGATAAGAATACGATGTGGCAACAAAACTAGCTGAACTTAGCAATTGCGTTCGATTTTAGCGTGTTTTTGTTTGTGTCCCAGACATAATCTTCGTTTTGACTTCTCTTATCATTGAACCATTCATATAAACATTACGGAGTTTAGTGGTTACAAACTCCTTTATAACTGCTTAGTTATAAAGGATATGATCATCATAATCAGCCTATTTTAGTTCACTGCTGGACATTGGTCTCTTCCAAGGCACGCCATTCCGCACAATCTTCGACTTTTCACTTCCAGGCTCTCCAGCTTCCTTGTGTATATCGTTACTTTTTACGCTATACATTAGCTGATTTGTAGGTCTTCGCTTTAGAATAAGTCTAACCCAATGGTTATTGGTTCTGCAACATACATGACCGGTCCACTGCCACTGAGCTATATCGGACGAATTTAGTTTTCTGCCAAATAACTCCGCATACGATCCCTCAGAGAAACCCGAAACATAGGTATTTCCATAGCTTTGATTTTGTTACAATGTAGTTCATCTTTTGTTGGTTGACGTGTTTTTTTCGTCGCCAGTATTCTGGGTACGTTGCCTACTGGTAGTGGGCCTGAGCATTTGGTTTTTTTAGACCTTCAACGTTCTAGGAGCAGTCAGTCAGTCAGTAAGGTTTTTTAGTGTTATTGTTAGCTTGTATTTTGTTCAGTTCATAAAGGAAAAAAACCATTAAAAAATATACACGTGTTTTCAAATCTTAACTGTTCATTAACAAGTTCGGTGACCTCAGAAAACTTTAATATCTAAAAGCATTCTCACATCAAGAAAATAACAAGACGCTCACCCTCGTTGACTTCTGACACGTAAGATCAGCTAATACACAAAATAAGGCTTATCGAAAGGCGCGTACACACGTAATCCGTAATGTCGCGTCCGATGCGTCAGTCGGGCCTGACGGAGGCTTGATGGCGGGCCTGACTCCGGGCTCATTACGCTCATTAACTTGACGAGTGTACGGGGGGCCTAACGTGAGCCGATCTATCGGTAGATTAGTTTATGACATGTATTGAGTCGGGGTTTATGTACGTGCTTGCTGGTGTAGGCAAAAAAGAAGAAACTTGAGTTTACCTATAATACAATGTTCATTTCCCATGATACTTTCGTGCGAAATATCATTCGAGTGATTCACATACCTGGAGACCTGTATCCAAGTAGACGCCACAAGTTTACCTACCTTGCATGTCATATTTCCAATACATTTATGATTAATTGTCATAATTGAGTCCGGCTACAATCAGTCTGCTCAATCGGTGCCGCGACAATACGTGTCAGTTTAAAACAAAAATGGGTAATTGTGCAATACTGAGTTGTGAGAATACCACAAATTAAGTTGGTCGAGAGAATAAAGATATTTATTTTAACATGTAAGTACTTTTAAGTATGAAAAATTTGACACGCTTAGTTTTCTTGGAGTTTGGACCGCTTGTGAAGTCTACTTAGATATAGGTCTGTGGAGTGATTAAAAAATAAAGCCCAGTTTGCTAGGTAAGTACACGAAATAAGACGAGTGGGGAATGTTCCTGAAATTACCCAAGTGTCCGCCTTGGTACGAATTATGGCAACTTGTTTGTACAGCAGCAATATTGCTGATGGGCTGTATGATACAGGGTGCGCGTAATTGGTAAGAAACAAAAAACTTTTTGTAAGCCTGTGTGTAACTTAGGTATGTATACATTAATATTTTAACCGTATGCATTTATCGCAGTATTCACTAAAATGCTTTTGCTAAAATGAAGACTTACTTCCTGAAATGTTTTACTGTTTAAAGTAATAACGCAGTCTGCATGACTACTTTATAAAGTTTCTACTCGTACTTCCCCAAAAAATTTACACTTATAAACGAACGATCACTAGATTTACGATCTTTTAGACAGTGAATAAAGCTGTACTAGTATATTAAAGATTTTTTGAGTGCAAGTGCCTTTATTAACTAAATAAAATAGAAGCTAATATTAAATCATCATCATCATCATTTCAGCCATTTAATTGCTGGACACAGGTCTCACCCATCGATCTCCAAAGGGCCGGTTGGAAGCGGCCTATATGCAACGTTTCCTTGCGGCTGTCTCTTAGGTCGTCTTTCCATCTTGTGGGTGGACGTCTGACGCTGCGCTTACCAGATAGTGATCTCCATTCAAGCTCGGTCCCATCGGCAATCTGTTCACTAAATATTCACCTATTATACTAAAAACAGTTGAAGGTCCAAAGGCAATCCGAATGCCCACTACCATATTTGGTAGCGTACCCACCATACTGGTGGCTTTACCACACTGAATAGCAATGCTTACAATACATGTTGTATCAGAAATTGAAGTATCACCATCTTAAGATCAATAGGTGTAAACAAAAAGTTATTAATTTTTTGTTTCACTATCACACACAATAAATGATTTATTTCGCGTTTCTCTAACTGACCACATGATCAAATTCGTGTGATCAGTTGGTGACGAAGGCAAGTTTTTGTGCCACATTCATCTATGTCGATTGGAGATTGCGGAATCTAACTCTTGATACAGCCTGTATAGAAGTAATTCATATCGCACATATTACTACAAGCCGGAGCATATTAAGTTAATGAGACACGTCACTCGGTGCAGCGTTACAAAGGGAGAGATATTGGACGGATGAGCTCTACGCAACGGTTGCAGAATACGAATTTATCGTTTCATCAACACGGGATTTTGGCGATCATTTGACGCAAAACAACATCAGCAGCCTGTTTGTTGACATAGTTTTTAAAAAGTATTTCTCATACTTTTTTTTTGTGCTGATCTATTTTTGGTAGGAAATTCATTAGAGATTTGTCTATGAAACATTTTTGAAGAATATCTCACGCAGGGTAACACCCGATTCAATCAGTTATAGTTCTTAAAATATATTGGGCCACTTTTTAAGCAAACAAAAGTTAAAATTCGAGTAAGCTGTCCATACATTGTATACTTGATTTGTTGACCAGAATATACTGGTGCTTATATTGGCCAAAAACTATGCATTGACATTCAGCGTGGCAATCCTGCCAGCTTTCTAACCACTTTTCCTTACCAGGGCTTTTTTTTTTTTTTTTTTTAAGTAGTTTTAGGTCTTGTTTTAGCTGTTTGTTATCCCATAAATGTATATTATTAAATATTCAAGTAGGAATAGTTTTTTGTGATTTTCTATTTTAACATATTCACGTTCAGATATCTTATTAAAAGGTAAAGTCGTTTTATCAGAAACGTAAAAATAAACGGTTTTTATATCATTAACTCACAGTATCACCGGGCCGGAAGCAAGAGGGGGAATGGAACACACGGGGCAGCTACTTTTTATTAATTTACGAAATAAAGTTATAATCTTGTTAGCGCGCCTCCATTGTGACGCGTTACCTGGACGTTCTAATAGGATCAACTTATTAAACACTAAGTAGGTATGCAACATCAAAAGCATTTCCATTTCACTGAAAGAATGGCGCTTTGTTAAGAGGATTTCTATTTGAACAATTTTTTTCTTTTACAATGAAAATATGAAATATTTTGCTTTATTAAAACCAGTGAGGTATATCAAAGTGGAACAATAAACATGATTACATCGTTTAGCTGAAACGGCTAAGGGCAAAATATTTGAGATCCATTTACCAAGGATATTAGCCGTTAAAGAGGTGCTTGAAAGGCAATGGAGCTTTACCTTCGGACCCTTTGGGAGGCGTTTTCTCAAGGAGCCGAGGTGTTGTGCCCGTCCTAAATGCGATCTAATTACGGAATAGTTTCACTTCTTGATTTATAGAGTAAGTTTACCCGGGCCTCGCACACGCGGGTCTGCGTTACACCATTCACATATTAAAACCCTTTTGCTAACGTATTTAATAAATTATTTTTTAGATTTTCGCAATTATTACACATTGAAATTAAATACTTTTAACGGATATTATCACTTGTGTTTTACATTATTTTAATTCCTGATGTTTCAAACACTTTGCAGTGTGGTCACAGGTAGACTAGATGGCGAATGTCTATAGAATTTTTGTATGCGTAAAAGTGTCTAGTTTCAACGTATTTAATTGATAAATATGTGTTTCTTAACGGTGTATAATAAAAAAAATTAATATCCAACAAAATTTGTTAAAAAATAAATAGTACCTGCTAGTTGCTTTACTAGACAAAACCTATCAACGCAACAAGTATACTTAATCGCAAAAGTTTTATAAAACAAGGCAGTTTTTCAATTTAACACTAAATTACTTTACGAAGATTTTTTTGGAAAAAAAAAATTTATTGTTAAAAATTTAAAACGTCTTCTATGTCATCATAATAATATTATGATAGTAATCAAAGTGGTGTTAGTGGTCTTTTCATAATCAAATGTTTCGCATCAATTATTGCTTTTTTTGTTTGCAAAATGTGATCCGCCAAATTTTCTGTTCTATCTTCTAATAAAACTCATTTTCGGGACTTATCGAGCATTATTTTATTTAGGAAAAAATTGGTACCTTTCGGTTAATGTTAAGACCACGGTACAATGGCCGTGGTCACAAGTCCACTGAAAACTGCACCAATGCGCGATAAGTTTCGATAAACATTTAACGCATGACGTGTTCAAATCACAAAAGTTTTAAGTTACTTAAGCTCTCTACAAAATTAGCCTTCTGAAATATGTTTCTACTGCGTTCGAACAAAATGAATTTATTTTTTTAGAATATTCCTTATCAGAATATTTCTTATTTACTAGAATTTTCCTTTTAGTTTATTTATGTAGACTAATTTCCAAATACTGTTTGATCAGGAATAACAACATATTGCTATTAAGCGTTAACGAAAGTAGATTCAAAACAAATTTGTAATCTGAAATCAATACATTATCAATTCAAAGCTAAGACTGTTCATACAAGGGGTGCTCGGAGGTGTTAAAGGAAAGTCGGGACAATCTCTGAAGCATTATCGGATTCCACGGGCGCCGACCCAGAATGGATGTCCTGACCGCCACCGGCTTACACTGCGGGCCCAGTGCTTTGTACCAAATCACTTCGCGTAGATTTATTACCAAGTCCCACTTGTTTGGAGTAGCCAGAATATTGTCAGAAATAGGATATTGGTATTGGGTATAAAATATTGGTGTTGGCTTACCATTAAGTATCTCACTAATCACGCTAACATTATAAGCGCAAAAGTTTGTACATGTGTGTGCATATTTTTTCCCATTCAACGCCGTAACAGCTGAACAGATTTTAATAAAATTTGGCATGAAAGTGAAAGTAAGTCTGGTAGCTTATCACACTTTCTATCCCAAAAAACTTCATGGTTTCTTTAAGTTAGTGGGTGAAACCCTGGGGCACTGATAGCTTATAATATCGGCACGTGATGTCATCTACATTTTACATATTAATTTTATGATGTGAAACCCAGTTGCCTGAACTAAAAATATTAGCTCCAAGGCTTAATAGATACTATCGCAAACAATACGTGATTCTATTTTAAATTACTTTAAAAAAGACGGAGTTTCTCAATTCAAGTCCTACTTTTTTGGAAAAAAAGTTCAATAATTTATGTTTCTTTTATGTTGTTTTATTTATGTTGTTTTTATGTTTTTCAGGTGGTTTGTTGGTTGGTGAACATAAACTTAATTTTATCTTAATTAAGATATCAATAATGCCTATAATTAAAACTGGGACTGTCCCACTAAAACAGGACACATGCTCGTCTTACTTACCCCACCCTCCCTCGTATAAATTGTGGAATAAGTGTTGCCATATTTACTAGTGACGTATTGCTAATCGGGGCCGCCTTCTGCGCTTGTCGCGAATAGTAATTATGTATTAATCTGCTGTCCGGTGACGAATCTGAATAATTTATAATGGCAATTTATTGCTCCAAGGCATCTCGGGTTATATTAGAGATGAAGACATGTAATTACTAATATACAGCTTACTTACAGCAAAATAGGTATTGGGACATGTAAATATGCATTGCGTTTTGAATTATTAGGAAAACTTTTTGCTAGTCGTAAGATTAAGTTTGGATTACATTATATTTTTTCCAATTTAATACATTCATGTCATATCATTTGTATGTCTATTTCGATTGATTAATTTCCTCAAATGTATTTAAAATTTCTTTAGATCTTTGTATACAATATTTAAGGCTCAGGTAAATAAGATGGGACATCTAAAAGCTTCATTTACACATCACATCCAATCAATTGACGGACCGAGTGACCGCTGGTCCGTGTGACCGGTCAGAGTGACCGCGAGTCCAAGCGACCGGCCTGTCAGACCACGTAAACCTAATTACCGACCGATCGGGACTCTAAACACCTGTTTACTATCAAAACGTAATTAGCTGAGAGGTCACATTTCACTAATGGCTCAGTATTTAGGACAGACCAAAGTGAATTTGTAATAAGGACAATCTTAAGGGTTCTATAATTTATTTACTGTGAAGATACTCTTGGATGTTGGTAAGACTAAGTTTCGAAGTTTAGTAGGACTGTTTGTTGAATTATAAGTGATTTATGTGTCCTCTGGTGACTAATGGAATGAAGGTATCGGGAGGTAGCGAAATATGTTTGGGAGTTCATCGGTGGTGGAATCTGTAAGCAGAAATTTTCCACAAACAGGGTAGAGTCTCGAATGGCTGTGTGGTAATAAGTGTGTGTTAGATTTAGTTTTAATTTATTTTCCAAAATACATGCAGAAAAATGGGCTGTTACAAAATTATACTCGTATCCAAATATTATATAAGGTTATCCTCGATGAGGCATGCAAATATGAGAGTTACAAACTTATAGCTAAAAGAAATACAACAAAAAATAACAAACGTAAAAAAGTTAATTAAAGACCCCCAAAATGATATAAGCACAAGCACAAAGTCATCATCATCGTCAAATATGATGATGATATAGGACTTTCGAGAAAGCAGTCTTAGATAGCAAATAGATAATGGCGTGAGCGGGTGAAAAACTAATTTGAAATCGTGATCATATCGCGCCTTAACCAGTGATCTTTTCTAGTTAGTCCAGGGTAACTGTTGTACGGGAATTCTGCAGTACACATTAGTAAGTTTGGATTTCAGTAACTTCTGACTGA
This sequence comes from Agriopis marginaria, assembly GCA_932305915.1. Lineage (NCBI taxonomy): Eukaryota > Metazoa > Arthropoda > Insecta > Lepidoptera > Geometridae > Agriopis > Agriopis marginaria. The sequence continues at coordinate 5,719,151 of OW029919.1, forward strand.
TAATCTGTTAATTACTGCCTTGCACTGCCTTTAAGCAGAACCGTTCATACCCTCGACACTACCATGCTGCCTGAATGGATGTTCCCCGATGGTTACAATCTGGGCATCTTCAAATCACGAGTGAATCGGTTCCTTCTAGGCAAGCGTGCTCCAACGTAGACCGCATCATCGCTTAACATCAGGCGTGATGGTGGTCAAACGCAAGCCTATTATTTACATTTTTTTTAAAAGCTGCCGTTCTAGTAGTGTCGTGGGGATTTTGGTTTCCTTATGCACTACTGATTAATAATGCAGTAGTTAGTATTTAATCTCCACGACACTACCAACATTCATTTTCATACATTTATCTGTTTTTTTACCAATAATTAGAAAGTTCTCTAGTCGACGCATTTTTTTGTTGCTTTAGTTTTTTTTTTCGTATATTTTTAGGTTTCCTTATCCAAAGAGTAAAAACGGGACCCAATTACTAAGCCTACGATGTCTGCTGTCTGTCAGTTTGTCAGTCTGTCCGTCTGTCCTTAAACGGCTGTATCTTACGAACTGTAATGGATAGCCAGTATTTTTTTTACAGAATATGTAGTAATTTACAAAAACAAGTAAAAACGAAAGGGACAACAAACAACAAACGTGTTTTTTAAACGTACTTTTGTATTAGCTCTAATGGAAAAACAGTAATATGTACAAGCGTCAAACTTGGCACGATTATAGTACACACTCTAAAATATAACAACAAATAATAATAAATAGCCAAATGAGTCGATGGCAAGTTTCTGTTCATTACCAAGTTATAACTGGTAATTTCGTTATTGGATTTTGTGGTGGTACGGAACTCTCAGTGCGCGAGCCCAACTCGCACTTGGCCAGTTCTATTTTTACAAAGTATCTCGAACAAACATGATATCATGTCATCAGTTACGTAGTATCGTATAGTTCCAGTAAACTAGAAATTTAGCTAAGCAAATGACAAACTTCTCAATTTTATTATTAACTCCGTCCCCCTCTGCAGCAGTACAGATGTGCACTAACTCATTCCATACACTTAGTTAATTAAAAGAGTACTCGAGCATTCGCCAACTCCAATCTACAGTTCTTGTTTACCTGCGCAAGTAACACCGATGTTTGTTTGGCTAACGAACGACTTTTAATCACTTTAATGACTACTTACTCATTAAGAAAATAGCAGGAGATAGCAGATAGCAGTGATCTTGAATTAACACAACTTAGGCTTCGATAACTAAAAAACGCAGCCAAAAGTTATCAACAACATCATGCACATTGGTGCATACTAAGCAATAAGTTGTAAACAATTAAGATATTTACTGCAATATAAATAAAGCCTAAATAATGTACGCACAGTGAGTCTTTTGGTTTTAAGCGCGTGACAAATTACCGTCTTATTTATATCAAAAGCCTAAAAGGTAGCTTTAGTCCTTATTCTGGGCGTAAAAAGTTTATTTTTTGCCATTTTTATTTCATTACGATCACTCGTTAAGTACAGTCATGTTAATTTGGCGCTTTAGCATCGTTTCTACATGTAGTTATCCATCTTTAAAATATTATGTCTGCACAACAACCCGCTCCAATTTAAACCAATTCAAATAATGCACGCCTAATTCCACCTTTGTCCACCATTAATCATGTTCGAGAATTCAATTTAAATAATAAAATTTGCACAAGACCCAAAACTCATTCGATTATCTGATTAAAACGGGCCGGGTATATCCGGTGGGTATTCGCCGGATAAGAAAATTGCGTTAAAAATCCTTATTAACCGGTTTAATGTGTAGGTGTTAAGTAAATTTGGATGTGATCGGAGTGAGCTTTTTTTAGGGGTTGAGAGAGAAAAATGCGAGGGATTTATTGGCTTGTTACCGGGATTTGGAAAAAGGACGGGCGCAGACGGGACGGGAAGGAATGCGCCGCCGGTTGCCGTTTGATGGTTTAAAAAGGGGCACTTGGTCTGATGTTCTTTTTTGCAATCGTTTTGATTATTTTTAATATTTGGCTTCCTTTTTGGAGAGTGAAATTTCATTCTTAATTTCCATATTGCTATGTGAGAAGAAAATGAGCAACGTGTATGCAATTAGATACTTAACTATTTAATTGTTTTATGACATATTTTCACAATCTAACGTCATCGCAAGCAATTTTCTAATTGCAGCATTCTAATTAAGTGAAAACTGAAAACGTTCAATTTTCTTAATAAGAGGGCGCTGTCAGTTCGGAAAAGTTTCAGGGAGTACCAGTCGCGATCGGCAATCAAGAGGCTGGAATATTTACGGAGCGCCTTTGACTCAGTCTCGAGTATCACTTAAGATCAGTGATGGCTATCGAGTTATGAGTAACTAAAATAGGTGGAGTAGTAATTATTAAAAAACTGTGGGTTTTTCCGCAAATCTTCATTATTTAGTGTAATATAAAAGCGAAATATCATTCACTGACTCATCACGGAATTACGAAAACTGCTTAACTTACGAAGTAAAAATTTGGCTGTTAGATTTCTTATGGGGTGTAAAGGTTCACTAAGAAAGAATATTGCGAAAGTGCTGAATTAAGGCGGGCAAAAGAATGGGTTGACAGTTTATAGGAAAATCTACGCGTACGAAGTCATGGGCAACAGCTAGTTCAGTAATAAGCTGCACATTAAGTTTAAAGTTGCGGTTGTTTGTTCTATAACAACAACAGCTAAGCTATGTCAGATGTCTTCAGGTGGAACTTAGACATATTTAAGGGCTAGCCACTCGGTATTATACGAACTTTTTTACTTATTTTATTTACTCACTCACACATTCACTCACTTACTCACTCCGTCACACACTCACCACTCTCACCACTAACTTTCTCTCTCTCTCTCTCTCTCTCTCTCTCTTTCTCTCTCTCTCAGAGTCTTACTCACTGACCCACCATGTTCTATAGAATCAATAAGATTTACGAGCTTTTCCAATTTGTCACACCACATAGTCACGACAAGCGAAAACGTATATTTATACCTACTTATTAATATAACTGTTTGTGGTCATTGTTATAAAACAATGTATATCCAATACTATACGTGTTTAAATATTTAAAATGTACAAAATTATTTCAAACCATTCTCTAGTGTGCATCAGTGTGTTCAAACAAAATTTCATCTAAATGCCAAAATAAAACGAAGCCCTAAATTTGTAATTTAGTAACGAGTAAAAACTTTTAAAATTCAAATAAACAATCTCGTATTCAGAGTTCGCGGTGGCATGAATATTTTATACTAAAGTCACCGGATTTTTACTCTTTCCACGATCAGACGTGACGTCAGGGGAGTAGGGATGGATGAGGTAAATTAATAAAAGAAAGGGGGCGGTTAGTTACAATTACGCTTTTAAATGTAAGCAAGCCGTCTCCTTGTTACGCAGATTTTTTTTCGCGACACGCCATTTGTCGCATTTTGGGGTTAAGCTGGATAAAGATGTATGTGAAAAATCTTAAAATTTTTGTTTGCAAAATGTGTCATTTTGCTTACGTACATTGATAAATATATAAAACGAAAATATATTTTTATATAATTTCAAGTCACATGATAAAAACACGTCATGCAGTGATAATTAAAATCGAACATCAGGCGAGGTGGCGATCAAGCGCAAGCCTATTATTTAATAATTTTTAACAAGAATAAAAAATATGCAGAATATTCATAATAATTATATGATTACGTATTACCATAAAACTTCGTCTTTTGTGTAAGTAGATAGTTAGTCACATAAAAATATTGCATTATCTACATACATTTGAGGATTTTTATTTATTATAACGTACCAAGCAACTACTAAATAATACTTTAAAAAAAAACTTAACTAATTAAAGATCGTTTATACTATCTATAAGCAACGAAGGCCTATAGATAGTACAAACGATCTTTAATTTCACACATTTTGTATTTATTAAACGGTAATAAAGTTTTATAATAATCTACATACATAATATTTTTTATGTTTTTCTGCTGAGGTAATTTAACGTTTGTAATAAATTTGCCTCTACAACCCTATCCATCTCTAGCGACAATCAAGCTTTGATTTCGTAAAGCAAAGGGTTAAAAATAAAATCGCGACCCTCCCAAGAAAAATCGGCCAAAAAGGGGATAGAAAAAAGAAATACCGGTACCGTTGTTTTCTTGTAAAGACGAGGGTAACCAGGTAGCCAAATGAATTGCAAACAGCATTATTATTTCCTCAAGGAAGTCGTATATATTCCGGGGCGCCTTTATTTTAACGTTTCTTGCTTTATTCATTTTTTTCTTACCCTTTTTTACTGCCGACAAGCTCGTAATATATTGTAAACGCGTTGCAGCGCCGGTTGTAAACAACTATTACAAGTTAATGGGGGAATGGGGTGAAACAATTTTATTATTTTATTTTAAGCAATTTTCTCATTTATTTATCTGATACAGATATAGGCAACCTTGAGAGCCTAATCTCGGCCTGACGTGTTTCCCATCTGTGGTTTATTACTAGTAGTTTGGCCCGAACTGAGACCGCACGGTGTTCAAGCTTGTTATTCACCTACACTAAGGTACACCCGCTCCATAGTTTTCCTACCTACCATGATCTTGATTCAGAAATATGACAGTTAACGAATACGATAATTAACTGACAATCTTCACTTCAGTCATACTAACATTATTTGTACAAAATAAGTTCATTTCAGATTCATTAGGAACTCCTTTAACAAACGGTAGTTTATAACTTTGTTATTTTAATATATTTATAACACCTGCATTGGATTATAACTCATAAACAAATAAAAACAATATTTTTACTTGACTTACTTGTCTACAAAATTTCATGAAGATCGAATGAATGAACACAAGTTATCGTCGAAAAAACATACAAACATAAATTATTTTGTTTGAACGCTAATTTGTCCCACTATAAACTCTTAGACCTCAATTCGTTCGGTTAAATATAAGGCGTGAAAGGAGTAAAGGACATACTAGGCCTCAGTTTTTTTGAAATCAAACATCATCACTAGATAAAAACATGTGAATACCACAAATTCTGATCACTTTTTCTGGGATTTGGAGTATTTGGACGTAAGATTGTAGCTGATAGCCGATAGATATATATAGTGAAACATTAAATATAATATTTAAATGAAAATTTAACGGTATCATGATTCGAACCTGATTGCTCTATCCACTAAGCTAAGGTCACTTTCCTGTCGGTCTTCAAACTCTTGAACTGTTTTTGCAAAGAACTTGGCGTTAGAAATGCCGGTTGTCAAAATTTCTGCGTGGTCTACTCTATAGCTGGAAATCCCACATCGTCCAAGTTTCCACTCCTTTTGTAAATTGTAAATTCTAAAGTGTGGAACACTTAAATACTTTTCATACTACCCTTTTACAATGTTACTGTAGCTAACAGAGTAAAACTAAACTTTGATCAAGTATCAGATTTTAGCTCACTACACAAAAACAGTTGAAAGCTGCTGATGGGTACGCTGCCTAATTGGTAGCATACTCAACATGCTGGTGGCATTACCACCGTAAATGGCAATAATCATTTCTGGCCATACTATACACACTTACATAATTATAATTAGTCTAACTTCGACAAGATAAGAAAGTACATTTCTTAGGTGAATAGTTCGTGCCATAAAATCTGCTATAAAAGGGCGATTATGGCGATTATGGCCTGTGTAACGGCACTCTAATAATGAATTGTCTTTAGTATAATGCGGCGTCGTGATTGTAATGGCCATAACGCTTTGTTCTCGGTCTATTGACGGAAAATTGTAATTGGTGTAATGGAATTTGTTTAATTTGCAGATACGACGTTGTTTCTTCTGAGGGATCCTTACTGACAAGATAAGGCGGTCTTACAGTCAAAAAGGCTTCACAGAACATTTTTTTAAGATAATGTATTCATTTTGAAGCAGTAAAAAATTATGTGTTAATCTTGATCATATTTCTGAGTGAACCATTAGATCCAAAAAACGATTCCGATAAAATTTCTCGATAGAATAAAATCATGAAATAACTTCTAAGCTTGAAATTTGCCTAAACGCATACGATTTTATCTCAACAATTTATAAACAAATCTTCACAAAATTTACAAGAATGATGGTAAATATTGTAATAAATAGCGTCATAATTTTAGTTTATCGATAAAAATTCGATTTTTTTAACTATTAATTGATTTTATTATAACTTGGCTCGAAGCCAAATTTCAAGATAAACTACTTTATTTTGAGTCAACTCGAAAAACCATATCGTCTCATTGTATTATTTTCCAAAACTAGAGATTTTATTGTTTTTAGTGTTAACGTGTAATAATGGTGAATTTTTGTTTATTAAGTGTTCATGAACTTGTTTTAGGGTCATGACTTGATCGTAACTTACTTTGCTGGACTCTGATTTGTTTGACGATATTTGATTAGGCATAAAAATATTTCAATTCATGACAATGACAAATACACAAGACGTGTGACGCCAAAACACTCTCAAGAAGAAAGAAGAAAAAAAAAACTACTTCTTTTATAAATATCTAAACAGCTCATTCAAAGCTCATTATTCTCATCATCGGTAATTTTTAATTCACTTCTGCTGATAAAAGGTTTCCCTTGGTGAGTAATTTACATCGATATGAATTACAAGCTTTTGCCCGCGGCTTCTCCTACGTTGTGAACAAAATGTAGTCTATATTAGTCTGCAATAGCGTCGCTTTATTTTCTATGCGTTTTTTTATTACATCTTCAGGAAGAGAGATAAGCCCCTTCACAAAGTCGCAAAAACTTAAAAACTTTACTTCTTTATAATATAGGTGTAGATTTAGTTTTTGCTGCGCAGCTTTATTTTATCTGTATTTACTAGCAATCCATACATTACAGTCAGCTTTGGCAATTATGTTTAATAATAGCAAATAAACCGGCTAAGTGTGAGTCCGGCTCGCGCACTGAGGGTTCCGTACTACCACAAAATTCAATAATGAAATTACCAGTTATAACTTGGTAATGAACAGAAACTTTTCACCGACTCACACTTGGCCATTATTTATTATTTGTTGTTATACTAAATGTATGTTAAAATGTGAACTATAATCATGCAAAGTTTAACGTTTGTAATTATTACCGTTTTTACATTAGAGCTAATACAAAAATATGTTGAAAAATACATTTGTTTTATTTTTACTCCCTTTCGTTTTTACTTTTAGACTTTTTTAGTATTTCTTAGTTAATCCGCCGTAACATAACATATTTTGTGAAAATTTCGACTAGCTATTTATTACGGTTCGAAAGATACAGCCGTTTAAAGGTAGGACAGGCGGACAGACAGACAGACATCGTAGGCTTAGTAATAGGGTCCCGTTTTTACGGCTACTTTGGGTACGGAACCCTAAAAATTTGTTTTTTCTCTCTTTTTTTCTAAATATCGCAGCACTGGCTTTATTACCTCATTCTACCTCCAATATGTACCCAAGGTATATATTTGAAGAGTGCAATAAACCAGCCAGGAGCCAATAAACGTAGATTATCGGGAGTTATGATGCGATTCACGTTAATGCGACATGACAATACACCCCCGGGAAGAAACGAGCTGGAAGTAGGGAAATATTTCTTTGTTAATCAACGAGGAAGCTGGAGTATTCATTTGAGTTTTGTACAAATGTGAAGAATTAGACTACTAGTTAAGACTACGACACAGTTTGTTTATTTTCCTAAAAAATAAGAACCCGATTTGGCGGATTATGTTTAGCAAACGGTACAATTGAAAAAAAAAAACTGCCATCACCCCTCATCTGAGATTTCACTGACAGTGCAGTGTTTTTTTATCTACACTGTCGTCATCTTGTGTTTATGATGACGTCACTTACCAAAGTGACTATACCAAAACTTAGAGGAATGCATCGAAACCACATTATAAAAAAAAATAAGGCATTTTATATACAAGGCATGGTAAATAGTGTTTATGTTAGTTCAATTTATTATAAATACGCAGCATTCTAATTGTAGCTTGGATCTTCGTAGACTTGAGGAGCGTAACATAGTGCTACGCAGAGTTACGTAGCCAGATACAAAAGTGTAGCATTTCGAAGATTTTATATTTTAAAATAAACCAATATGACCTAAATAAATTAATAAATAATAATATGACCTGAATTAATTCAAGCGAAGAGTGAATAGAGCCCTCAAAGGTAGGCAACACCACGCCAATGCCCTGATCATTGTAGGTGACCATAGGCGACGTTGACTACTTACCATCAGGTGGCCCGTAACTTGTTTGTCTAATATTGCATTAAAATAAAATAAAAAAACTTTGAGTTTAACTAACAATTTTCTAATTATAAAAAAAACTTGCCTTTGAATATAGTAAATATTCAACACTTGTTGCTACGGCGTAGTGCAAAATTAAATCGTTAAGGTACTTTTTTGTTTCAGGTCAAATTTCGTCACAAAAAATATCAGTACGTTATACTGTGCAAACATTTCGACATCGAGTCAATGTTGATCTTCCCTCCCCCACATATCGACAGAAATCGTATAAATAAATTACCTCTCTCAATCTCGTATGATCTCGTTCGTTAGTTATGGGTAATAGAATTAGTTTACGAATATACCTACGATTAGGTAGCTGTGAATTAAATTTGTTTTTTACTCATAATTCCGTAAGACTAAAAGGGGGTTTTGTAATGTACATCCATAAGATTGTCCTTTTATAATATTCTGGCGAGAGTTGCTGAGAGAGCTGACTAAATATTTTTCCTCCCTGAGTAATTTAGATTAATATAAATGACAAGCTTTTGTCCGTGTTTTGGACAAACTGTAGCCAACGTTACTTTATGATAGCGTAAGTTTTTTATTAGTGTTTTTTTTTGGAATCAGTACCATACTTCCAGGGATAAAAAACTAAGTCTAACTAAGTCACGAACTTGACCTTATTATTTATCTCTACATAGTATAAATTGAAGTCGCTTTCTGCGTCTGTCTGTCTGTCTGTCTGTCTGTATGGCCGCTAACTCCTCCTAAACCACGCAACGGATTTTGATGCGGTTTTCACCATCAGTTAGATACATTTTCAAGGAAGGTTTATATATATAACTAGCGACCCACCCCGGTTTCGCACGTAAATTACACCCGTGCGAAGCCGGGCGGGCGGGTCGCTAGTAATTTATAATCGAATTTGATTCGAAACTAATTAATTTGTTCTTTTATTATTTAATCAATGACGAAGTCTACGATGGTACACCCTTGCCTAGAAGAAACTGAATCACTCGCGACTTAAAGACACACAAGTTGTAACTATTGGGAAACACCCAATCAGCCAGTGAATTCCACAGACGAACGTTAAGACTTCACTTTAGTTATGGTTAAAATTAACTCATTGTTTCTGGATTATAGTTATATTGCTTAATATCAAGTTAAAAAGTATTGATTGACATACGCCTCACAACTAAGTACAAAAACGCGTAACAAAGGTCCCTACAAAAAATAGCCCCCAGAAAATTTAGGGTGCACCGGGAATACAGGAAATAAAGATATCGGCGCGGTCGCAAACAAAACGATATGTTGACCGTAGCGTCGTAAAAAACACGTTAACATCCATTCACTTTTTATGTCCCCCTATTTGCGCGCGAACCACTGGGCAGCGCGTTGGCGGCACAAAGTAACTGATTGCCTGCAACCAAGTAGCATGTTTGTTTGAATTTTTTAGAACAAAAGAATATTCTTTAAAATAGGATGGATGGTTTTCTGGTTTATTCGTTGATGATAAGCAGAATACTTTTTACTGGTTTGCCAAAAAACCGGGTAATGTTTTTCGGGTTTAAGTATGTTTCTTAACGGTCCAGTGCCTTTGGTAACTTCTCGCCATGTGCCCGATGGGATTTTCTATCGGCAATTTCTCCAAAATACAACTTTTTTACATAAATAATTTTTTAAAATTTAATTTTAATTTATGATGACAATCATTCGAATAAGTTTCCAAAAAATTATGATACAATTAACTTTTATTTACAAACAGAAGTCTAAGTAAACTTCCACGTTTCTAACGCCAAAAGTGAAGAACTTTCATCCTCTATTTAGCCTTTTTAGGGGATGAGTTTTCTAAAATGATGATATGATTAACTTTTATTTATAAACCGAAGTCTAAGTACTACTTTTCACGTTTTTAACTTTGAAAATAACGAACATCCATACGCACTTTCTTTCCCTATTTAACCCCTTTAGGGGATGAATTTTCAAAAATCTTTCCCTAGTTATTTACACGTTATATTATTCTTGTGCAAAATTTCATGCTTTCTGTATTTTTTGTTTGGCCCAGCGGCTTAGAGCTGTGCGAGGTCTATCATATTCAGCGAATTAATTAAATATTTTACTACGTAGTTAAGAATAGAATATACAAGCTACCCTCCAGTATATACCTAAACTAATTAGCCTATTTAAAAAAAAAAAAAACATATTATCTAGAGACTGTTGAAGGTCTAAAGATAATCCAAATGCTCAAACCTACTACCAGTTTGCAGCGTACCCATTGAATGCATGTATGTTTGCCTGCCTCTATAACATTACCAACTATAATCCTTAAGACGAGGTTTTCCCACTTTTAAGCAACGCTTATTACTACAGATGACCATAATCCTTGGTTTATTGTATTAAACTCGCATTTAGCGGATCAAAATCATGGCGCTTACACGCAGTCGTGCGTTTCGCTACTTCTATTTTTGAGGATTTTATATTTTTCGAAAAGTATAGCTGTAATGTAAAATGTACCTCACCGGTATCCTTCATAATTATGAAATCTATATATTAAGATATTGCAGACATTATTTCGTAAAAAGGCAATTCAATGAATGCAAAAAAACAGGAATAAAAGCGCAAATCAATGCTACTTTGATATATTTTTTCTATCGAGCGAAATGTGCTTAATCGTGTTTCGGTCTCATGGGTTTCCTAGATAAAACATTCAATTTTGTTATGACTCCATTTTTATAATTTTAAGCTAACCATGGAGGTATGCACACTTAAACTAGAATGACCATAATCGCTAAAATTCGGAAAAGAGCGTCTTAACGGCTTGATGGATTTTGGAATGGAGTTTAGATGTCTGTTTTTTCTTTTTTTTATATTATTAAATAGGTAATTCAATACATATAATTATTACTCTTTTGTTTTATTCCTTTGTTTGTATGATTCTTTCAGTAGTTTCTGACCAACTTGCTTATAGCTAAGTTATAAATGCGTCGATGTAAACTTTTTATTTGTATCTCCTTTTCTTGTTGTTTTTTTTTCTTTGCGGCAAGCTTTTATGATTTATATTACGTCTAAAATAGAATCCAAGAGTTATTGTTTGACTTTTTCGTAATTTTCATTGTATTTTGCGTCCAAAAATAAATTACTCTTTGTTACATTGTGCCTCTAAGGTGCTCAAAACAAAAGTTGTACAAAGTTTTATCACTGTTTCCCCAACGGGAGGGGGCCCTTTGACCTATTTTGCCGAGGTGTTGTTCCGGAGTCAGCTGAAGAAAATTTTAAGGCTTGAGAGAGAAAGTCGATAAAATGCTGAAAGCTGCAACGTTTATTTACATCATCCAAACCTGCACACGTTCTTGATAACCAACGTGCAAAAGCGGTGCTTTTAAACGCAACATGCAAATAACTTGGATCTTTTTAGACTGGTGAAGCATAGCATCAACTATCGTCCTAACGATAGCGTAGCACTTCTAGTGTAAACGTATCCCAAGACAGCTGATAAAAAGATGGGCTAAGTGAAAAATCATCAGTAACGTGATGGGGGTATTGGTAGTATAAAGTTTTTAATTTTTTTTCTGACTTATTATTGGTATTATAGAAATAATAAATACGTATATTCCAATGAAATAGTCGCCGTATAAAAAATATATTTTACTAGCATTTATTTAAATTGCAATGTTTGTTTAGGTCAAACCTTGCAAGCTGCATTAGAACCACTTCCTCTTATCCTACGAAGTTGAATTTTAACATGTTGGTTCAGTTCCAATGACAATGCATTATTATAGTAAGCATGACCTGAATCGACATCCAGTATTAGCTTTAGATAAAGAATCTCTTCAACGGTCAACAGCACTGACACGAAATTTTGTGTACGCATTTTATAATGATAGCCAGTTTTAAGTTTTACTATGACATGGTTGCTTCACTCAGGGTTGGGTTCTGTTTTATTTTATTTTTATAATTAATAGGCTTGCGCTTGACCGCCAACTCGTCTGATGTTAAGCGATGATGCGGTCTACGGTGGAGCACGCTTGCCTAGAAGAAACCGATTCACTCGCGATTTGAAGACACCCAGATTGTATCTATCGGGGAACACCCATTCAGGCAGCGCATTCCACAGACTGATTAGGGAAATTATGATAACCCATTCTAAGCATTACCATGACATGGCGGATTACATTTTATTTGCAAAAGCTAAAAGTTTGTTTTGCAAAATGTAAAAAAAAAACTTTGAAATTTAATATTGTATATACTATGGTTTCATTAGAACTATATCGTTTATATCGTGTATCCTACCCGCACTGGGCCAGCGTGGTGGATATGACCCAATCACCCTTTCAGGGGTAGGCTAAAAATCCAGCAGTGATTATGATGATGACGATATCGTATATAAAGGATAAGTAATAAGTACTTGATTTAAATTACTGTTATTCTTGCTTTTAGTCAAGATTTACAATCCAAGACTGAGTCCAAGATATTATTCCTCAGTCTGACTGATAATAAAATTTCATATCTCTACGGACACATAAATCCAAGATGACCGTCAGCCATAAATACACGTCTACGAGTGCATTCAGTCACACAGCGCTTACTTATTGAGTTATAGAACTTCCTTGCGTAGCAATATAGTGTTCACTGGTGGATCGATTGGACGATAATTTAGTCCTGAGATGGTAGAGTGACCTTTTCATTTTGCAAAATAATATTTAAGAGTATAATACGCTGTTCAAATTTACTTCACAATGAGTAACAACAGCAATAAACAAAACGTCATTATCTCGAAAACATGTTGAGCAAAAAGTTTTAAATACAAATCGCAATCCCTGAAAATCGTAATCCCTTTGTTAGCTCTTCGATCCACCAAAGAGACCTAAAATCGACTATGGCACCGTCGACCAAAGAAGATGTCATTTTTTATTGTGGTCCTAAACCACCGAAACGAATAAAATGCATGGACGGGCCCAGATAAAGCGCATTTTTGAAGATTACAAAATGAGCGCTGGCGCTCACTTCGTTTCAGTCATTCTCTAGCTGTAGGAAGTGCGACACAAGACTATTGTTATATGATAACGAAACATCTGACAAAATTATGCCTTCGTGTGCTTTCCCAAAGTTTAAATACATAACACAAACCGTTATCTATTTTTTTGTAACAAATTACTGTAAATGGTTATAATTAGGTGCTGAAGTATAATATGTCCGATGGTTTTAACTCGTTTTTACTGAGCAAGTTCATTGATAATGGCCCGTCCATTCATTTTATTTTGGTCGAAGTATGGCACAGTCATGTTATTTTTTTTTCTAAATATTTTTTATAGTAAAGTGTATATATTGAAACTAAATCATGACGAAATTTGTTGAATAAGGGCTATACAAAATTTGCTTAAATTCGATTAGATTATCCATAAGATGAAATCGACTATAAAATTCTTCCTTCATCGAAGTGTAAAATGGACTCGCCATTCGATCTTATTTACTTTCTCGTCTATATTTCCCCCATTTAATGTTGATTACGTTCCGCTTCCACGACGCAACTTCTGATGGATATAACTCGTTACTTCTATTAAGTAATTAGTCAGCATAAAGCGATGTTTAAGTAATGAGCCGTAATTATAAGACAGGACACGTCTAAGAGGAATAATTAAATCAATCATTCCTACCTCCTTACCCCGCGGTGTATAATCTTTTCGCTGTAATTAAGTTTGAATTAAATACTCCTAAACGAATCCGCTTTGAACTCGATAGCCTTTTGGAATAGAATTTTGAGATGTTTGTAAAGTTGACGTCTTATGAACTTATATTGGATTTCGGTGGAAAATGTCTTCGGGTAAATTGTGTTTCGCAGATATCTTAATCCTTGCCTAAAATTGATGTATAATTTCAGCTCAAGAATTTTCAGTCCTAAGGTGCGTAAACAAAATGAGATACACGACTTGTCCTTTAATAAATCCCGATGACATCAATTTCTTCGTATAAGTTGAAGCAAATCATATTTAGGAAGTTCGAAATATAAAGGTAATTGCTATTCCTGCTATTCTTTAGTCTTATTATTATACTTACGGCACGAAAAATTGACACCGCTTTATGGTTGATATTCCGAGAACCCGTACGAAGCGCTTTGATTCCACATTTATTGTGCGAACTGCATATTTGGAATTCGCTGCCTGAATCCCCGATAGTTACAATCTGGGTGTCTTCAAGTCGAGAGTGAATCGGATTCTTCTAGGCGAGTTGGCGGCAAGCCTATCTTTAATAATAATAAAAAACCTACATAGTGTAGACGCAGTTCAAACACTCACATATACGTTATTTACTCCTAATAACGTTTGATTGGTAGAATAATTTAAAGAGATCGCTAGGCCCCTGGGAGCCAAGGGGCTGGGGCCGCAGCAAACTTTTAAAGATATTACCCGAGAAGGGTTGAAGCAGCCCATGCGTCCTACGTGATCTGGCGCGCCATCTGTCTTCGGCGAACTGAAATTTGTTTATCTATGCTACAGTGAACCATAAAAAGTATAGTTCTCTACAGAATCCACCGATCTAGTTATGTAGACTGTTTGAGTCAACTTCACTTTCAAAGGTCATTTAATTTTAAGGCTACTCCCTTCGGATTCACCACGCTGACATTAACTCAGGACCCTATTTTTTAAAATAAGTCACTTTCTAACCCTTTAACAATCTCTATACAAAACAATCACGTCAATCCATTGATCTGTTTCTGTGTGAAAAAGAAACAAACATACCGTCAAACAATCACACTTCCGCATTTTTAATATTAATATGTTAATCAAGTTTCAGAAAATAAATATATATGTGTTTAAAAAAACCGATAAAATGAAAATATTATATAGATAGCGATAAAAACTTGAAGAATCCTTCCACAGACGGCCAAAAGTATCGGCACAGGAAACTGGACGCACATAAATTTATCATTTTCCACTGCATAAAGCATAAATTCGAATCATTGGTGCTTCCTTCAAGGGGCTCTTCGATGTAAACTAACTCTCTTACAAATGTATGTGAAATATTGTGTTTTTCAGAATACTAATACATTTTCACAACAGAGAATTCTTTTTTTTAACCTATTTTTTCTTTAGTCCTGTGACGTTATACAACCTACACCAGACGTTGTGACGTTGTAAACCTACATATACATTTTATAAGAAAATGTGTGTATTTTTTGTGTTCCAATTGTTTAGAGAGAAATCGAATAGGTTCACTCACACCGGTTGTCCGCGCATAAGTACTTTTATACAATAGTAGACCTTGCCTTCAGCTATAAAATATCTACCCCACGTTTCAAACTCCTTGTCACCCCATGGGTCCGAGGGTAAAATCTACATGAAAATATCCATATTTTTAAATTTGATTTGAGACTCGACCAAATGTTTGCTATTGAAAATTGGAGGGGATAGTGACGTGAGAGAAATTCAATGGACTTGGAGACGGTGCATACAAGCGGTGGACTTTGAAATCATTCTGGTAGTATTCTAAATATGTTTCTCTAGTTATATTTCAAAAGGTTTCGGGGCCTTTTTGTTCAAGATTACGTGGTAAGACTACTTTATGATATTTTTTTCATTTCTCATGTTTGGAAAGCGAATCCTTATCACTGTGCGTTATCATCGAGCGAAAGTGCAGGTTATGTTAAGTTTATGTATGCCGTGTTCACTCCAAGTAGGTACACTAACGCTCATATTGTATACTGTTTAATTAAGTCTTTTATGTGTATTTCCAGTCTGTGAACCTATAATAAAAATAAAATAAAAGGTGATTTTAAGAGGTTGCAAAACATTGTTGATTTGTTTTATTCAAATTACTTTTAAAAAGTATCAAAGAGATTTAGGAGTTTTGGCGCCAACGTTAAATAACATATCGCCTCATTGTATTATTTTCCTTGACTCATGTTATTTCGAGTATTTGTGTATAATAATAGTGGGTTACATTATTTTTTGATTGTTTGTGAAGGTTTAAGAGTTTTGGGAACTGATATAACGAGATGAAACTTATCTTTTCGTGATGTTTTCAATCTCTATAGACGCCTTATGTAAAATCCCCACCACTTTACAAGGACACGACTTGGACTTGACCGTGACTTACTTTGATGGAATCTGACTGCGAGTTGTTTGACAATCTCTACATAGTATAAATTGAAGTCGCTTTCCGCGTCTGTCTGTCTGTCTGTATGGCCGCTAACTCCTCCTAAACCTCGCAACGGATTTTGATGCGGTTTTCACCATCAGTTAGATACATTTTCAAGGAAGGTTTATAATTATATATAACTAGCGACCCGCCCCGGCTTCGCACGTAAATTACACCCGTGCGAAGCCGGGCGGGCGGGTCGCTAGTAATTCATAAGACTTGAAAGTATTTTAATACTTGACATTGGCAAATGCACAAGACATGCGACGTCAAAATCTTTTGAAAAGGAAAGAACGGAAAAATTAGATTTTAGGTAAGTACACTACATTTTCAGTTATAATATAATAACTGTAACTGTACTGTACTTTGTCAGTTTAAAGTAAAATTGTAAATATTTAGTTACATAACATTCGTTTAGTTTCTTCCCAAGCAGAGTGAACTCGGGAAAATCGTCTATTTCACAATCACTCTCACTTGTTACACATCTCGTATGAAATAGATTGTTTTTATCCCTTGATAAAAAAAACTGCCATTACATCTAAACTAAAATAGCTTTTCGCTGAAAAAATAACGCAACCACGTAGTTTAAAATTATGTATCTTTTATACTGTTTTCATTTATCAGTCGAACAACAACAAAAGTTTATACATCTCCAATCACACATTCATCTGAGATCTAAGCTGCCACTGGGCGATACCTTACACGAACCATCAGACCTCTGTAAGTAAATAGTCATGTCTCAATGCCCGCTAATAACCGAGCGTAGGCCCGCCCGAGGCGTTTTCCCTTGGCACTGGGAAACTGGAAAACTTTAGGTACAACAGTGTGCACACATCTGCGCTGGCCGCAGACCAAGTTTTGCCCCTTCTACTTCTGCCAGTGTTGCGGCGGTGACGACTCCCAGATATGTCATATTTGAACCCCCTTTCCCCCGCAAGCCGCGACGCTTTTCCGGAAGTATTGGACATCTTGTGTTGCGGGGCTGATTGTACTTACGAAGATTGTGATTTTTGATACTAGGTAGGTAATCAGAGATTTTTTTAACTCAGCGATGTTTTTACCCCCGACCTAAAAAGAGGGGTGTTATAAGTTTAATGTGTGTGTGGGGGGGGGGGATTAGGGGATCAGGGAATTAAAAATAAAAGTTCAGACTTGTTTCTTCTAGGCAAGCGTTCATACGGATTACTTAGTTGTACTAACACGATATTTTTTTATAATTCTCTGGCTCTGGGTGTAAGTTTTTTCCTTTTCTTTGTATGTTCTATGGCATCCCCGACACAGGAAATCCTAGTCGAGTTATAAGTTGAAAATTTTTTTTTACCACTTAGTGGTTTTAACCGTTAAGCGCAATACACACCAAAGCCCCGACCGGCCGATATAGCCCGTCGACACAAACCGGCGACCTATATGAAAATAATCATGCTGCTGACACCCATGTATGCTGCCCGCCGATATGTTGGCAGCATGTCAGTGGCTTGCGTACGCTCAGTTGCCCAGCGTCACTCAAGCTGTTCTGACTTGCAATGAGTGAAGCTACCGACTAACCCGCCGATAAAAAGTAGCCGACTTAGGTCGACGGCTTCAGTGTGTATCGCGCTTTAGCTAACAAATCCGCATAAAGCCATCATAAAGCACAGCAAGGCATACGCTACCCTCATACCAAATTGTACTTAAATTCGTTCAGCCATTACGGAGTTGAGTGTGATCAAAAGCACATACTCATCAACTTTCGCATTTGTACTATGTATAAGTACTAATGAAAACATTTATTTTTGCTAATTTTCATCTTACTACCAGGCGTAAAATTATCATACCGATTAATTCACAGTAATCAAGTATCAAGATATTTTAAGCGGCGTTCTGCTCCGTTCTTCGATATTGGAAGTACGTAATGCAATATTATAAGCGCAGCTCGGAGTATGGACAATGTGCAAAGTTTTTAATGAACAGCCTGATTGCATCCAGAGAAAATGCTTTTCCGATTATTTTAAAGCTTTTATATTAGCGCACTGTAACCTGTATTGTTGTTAAACGTGGGTACTATTAACTATTTATACAAACTAAACTCCATTAAATAAAGAAGTAAAGGCAACACAGTGACACATTTTCACAATTATTCCACCCAGCAAAACTTGAACAGTTTGGATATTGGGTTTTTTACCTAGTGTACCAAAGTATAAATTGTTATGTATTTATTTATTCATTTTAAATTACCTAACATCAAAACACAAAAGGTACTTATATTTTCATAGTTTTCGGGGTCAAAGTTATGTGAAAATTAAGAGTTGAGTGTTTTTACACTAAACTTAGCACTTAGTGTTTTTCCATGTACCAAGGAGTTGAAAAATGTTGTTGACTTTTTTGCACACATTACCTGATTAAGCGAGACACGGTGTGTTCTATGATATTGCATGTTTAACCAGAAGAAACCTTTGTAACATGCACCAAGTAATATGCAAGTACAATATTATAGAAGAGTATATACAAAAATTGATGGAGAGCTGTGGTTTCCACATCGCATATGCCAACGTACGTATGCCTATAGGTACTCTCAAAGGAGATTTGTTTGATTTGAACCCGCTGCGCCAGCGGGCACCAAATTGTGTTTCGAACTTCATCGGGACAGTAAAAACTGTTTGTTTTGTACTCTTTACACTGTATTAGGAAAATAAATTGGGACGTAGTTTTATTCAAATCGTTCAAATGAAAATACATTTATTGGCAACTACTGGAAGTAAAATAATTATATATTTATTTATTAGGAATTTGCTTATAAATTTACAATGGCATCGATTCTAATGTAGGTACTCTAAACTAAACTAAACTAAATTCGACAGCTCTAAAATTGTTGCCATCATTCTCTCACATATTAAAATGAAAAAGAACGCAGATAATTTTAGTCCGGTCAGATTGGTTAAGTTTAGTGAGTGGTATGACAGAATCGACGCCAATTTCAAATTAACTAAAACCTAAAACTGCCTAAAAATAAATATACCCTAAACTTAATCGTTCAAATTTGCTAGACTACATTAACTAAATATCATCGCTTGTCATTTTATTTGTTTCTCTTTGGTTCTCGTGAACATTAATAAACATGAAAGACAAACAAGGTACATTGAAAAGCGCTTCAATAAAGTGAACAGACTTCATCAGCGTTTGAATAATCAATCCTTAGAGTACTAAATACAACTCGAAGTATGAAGTTAAGTTTATACCAAAAGTGTTTCGTTCCTTCGTTCACGTACGTACTTGCTTTAAAGCTCGGCAATAGCGGGAAATCCTGTAGAATCGGCGAAGCGATCCAGTCTCCCAAGCCTTCTGAGAGTGACCGCTTCCTGATTCCATTAAAACCTCTACTCCCTACCTCACTCCCCACCCCCCTTTCTCGAGCAAAATCATCCGAACGAAAGTATCTTTTAATCTAAGCTGGACATCGCGATAATGATATTATAAACCATTGCCGCCGACAACAATTCGCTTTTAGAAGGGCATTACTAACTTCAACGCATTTAATCTGAACCCCATTATAGTGTGAGGACCTTGGGGCAGCTGAGGCGCAGGGCTGTTAGATGTCGTATCAATGTTTTTGAGATGGTAAGATTGAACAAATCCAATCATGATGTGACTGAGAATAAAGTAATATTAAACAACTGCGCCCGTATGGACGTTCGCGTCCATCTTGATTTCGCTGGGTATCCATTTATAAAACCCCAAGAGGTTTACAAAATCACATTGATTTAAATTCACAGAAAAATAAGCGTGGCATATTTTTTTGCTTTTGTAATTATCAATTGAGGGTAGAAGAACAAAACACCTGCTCTTCTCGCTGGACTTTTCAGCAGTTTTCAGTCTGCTCGTGACCACGGCCATTGTAACATGGTCGAAATATCAAGGGAAAGGTACCAATTTTTACCATAATTTTAATATAATGAGCGATAATTCCCGATAAACATTTAAAACATAAATGTGTTCAAATCACAAAAGTTTAAAAGTAACTTGAGAATGTTATGTTGATGGATACACTAAAGTTTAGTACATTATAATTACGATTATTTAGTTTAGTTTTTTTTTTCTCAGAATCACTTGGTTTGTGCTAATCTTGTGTAATCTATTCTGGCGTGATATTTTAAATCAAAGTAACTAAATAAATACCTTACTATTTAGTTAGATATTTATTGTAAGTAATTAATAATTAAGAGTCGTCCTCGTTGCGTCTTTTAATTTTAACACAGTAAATAATATTGTCTAGCATGTGTAAAGCTACATATCTGAACGTCCAAGCGAGTTTCAAAAACTTTTCAGACTATAAAGTCTTGGCAACCCTACCGCAAGACAAGGGTTGGCAGGCGAAAACACGCCTCGGCCAGTGTCCACAGTACACCGGACCGCAAGGCATTTGTGTAAAGCAATTATCGCGTCTAATGTGGCCGGGTCTTAAGACGCAACGGCCTTAATACGCTGGCCTTTAAGGCCTTAAAATGAGCGTCTTGGACCGCCTTTATGGAAGCGAGGAGCCGAGGAATTCTTGAAATACGGACCATAGTGCATTCCACTACAAGAATTTCTTGTGTTTTAATGTAAGATTTTATAGTCGAGATGCAATGCTGCGGATAGGGTGAAATGCTTGAGAAGCCACAGAATGCTGTGATATAAATATATAAAACCTAGAGTAGAGTTGCTTGCAGATTTAATACCTACTAGTTTTTTATGTACGTGCTATATTTTGAAGTCGCACAGCGGGCAATGGAGAGAGCTATCCTTAGAGTTTCTAAAACTAAAAATAACAGTCACCGACATAGCTGCCAAGATTTGTTTGTTGAAGTGGTAATGGGTGGGCCACATCACTCAAATAACCTAAAATCGATGTGGAAGGATGGTTCTTCAGTGGAGACCACGAATCGGAAGACGCCGCGTAGGTAGGCGTCCCACTAGATAGACCGACGACATCCTGAGAGTCGCAGGCATCCAGTGGATGCAGATGGCAAGTTGTCGTTCAATGTGGAAGTTAAAGGGGGAAGCCTATGTTCAGCAGTGGACGTCTTCTGGCAGATGATGATGACCAATACTACGACCAACTATTTCTACACAGACAGTTCAGTTTATGTCAAATCCCGCACTACCAACCAATCTAAAGAGCCAATAATCCCTGCAACACATTATTTATGATATCAATATTGGTAAGGTCTACCCTTGCCTTAATGGTTATCGTTTAATTACCCACCATCGAGACAATGGCAGGACAATGGCTAATAAGAAACGGTGGCGTCTCAGTACTGGTGGCTTGATTTATGGAATATTTGCAAGTTTCTTAGAGATTAGATGAATAAATGGGTTATTGTGTGGGAAGGTAATTTATGTTTAGGTAGATTCTGTGGGGATGAACGCGAGGTAGGGCCAATTTGTACTTGCAAGTGTGGCTTAGCAGAGACTTGCTTCAGTTTCATGGACTACATTTTACGATAATAATACGCTAGCAAATAAGGAAAAAATACATTTTTCAGTCACTGTTGTAAGTAAAACCTGGAAAGTACGAGCGTCAAGAATAAACGCAGTACAGCGTAACTGGTTGATTGGGTACATTATTTCAGTGCCTATTACAGGTACTTAAGTTTTATACAGTGTAGTTAGTTAAATTAACTGAAGGTCTAATCTACTTGTTACTTTCAGATATAAGCTGAACAACCCACAAGTAAAGTTTCGGAAGCCAAAGGAACCAGCAGCATTTATACAATTAGAATCGAACGCGAGTATGCAATTGCATTTCTAACAGACGGTTTCATACTAGAGATGAGGACACCGTTTTAGCCAGTTCTTTTGTAAAAGTTACGAAATTTTTCGGAAGTAAAAAATCAAACATAAAGAAGCTCTGATCAGTCAAACAAGGGATGGGTATCTTAGAGTAACGATCTTACTTAGAAACTTTAGTTTCTAAGTAGTAAGTAGAAACTTTAGTTTCTAAGTAAGATCGTTACCAAAAAAAAATTTGTCAACTTTTCGCGATTGAAAATTGTCTGCGAAAATTCGATAGAGCAGTTTTAAGCATAGATTTACCTAATGTCTCTAAGAAATGCCGTTAATATTTAAGTATAACTTCTTATATATTAATGATATGTAATATTGAGAATGTTAACAAAGGTATTAAGCTCGTTCAAAACATTTATTTGCTCTGACAGCTGCAATAACATAGTAAAAAGCTGAATAATAGTAGATTGTTGCATCGAGCGCAAAGTGAGTTATTAATGCACGAGTGTCATGTTGGTAAATAAACACGAGTGCATTAATAACTCATTTTAGCAAGGTGCGTCATATACTTTTCTTTCAACTACCAATCTACCTACCGTGATAAAATATACCTACTCAAAATGAAAACTCAAGTTATTGAAAATAAAGGTTAATTCATCTTCTCCTCAAACATTTTAAACTTACAATTATTTTCACATAGTCGGTTTTATTCCGCCGAATTTTATTTTTTGCTAGTATCTTTTTAATCTAATGCATACATTTTATATTAAACTTAATAGGAGACATTAAACCTCTGTGGTAAATTTATATCTAAATAAAAAACAGTGCATTAATGAAAAACTGTGCAACAATGAGATTTTATATAAAATTTTTGCACTGTTTCTGTTCTAAGCAAAAAATACGTCCTTTGTGATCGATTTTGTAGTGATTAATGAAAACATTACTACGTAGTTGAAAGGTATTTGCTATCCGTCTTACGTTTATAAAACCTAGTGAAAGTGGTCAGAGATGAGAGCAAATAAATCCATTAATCGAGTCGAGTTAACATAACATAGTATTTATTCTCTTTGAGTTAAAAGGCAACTTTTCGCTTGGAGAAAATAATATTGTCCATGTCATTAACCCTTTCTGAATGAAATTGACGGATGACAACATCATCTCTACGTCTAAATAATTGATAAGGTATTGAAGAAGGTGCAAGGTCCGCCTCCAACGTTCTCGATCTTTGTGTTATTCAAATTGGACAGACCCTTACATTTTGTACTACAAGAAAGGGTTAGATTGGGAATTAGGAACATGACAATTTGAGTAATAGCATTTGAATAAGCCTGCCAGGGCAATATTTACCTTGTACCCCGCGTGGATGTTCCCATTGTTAATTTTTTTATAGATAAAAGTTTCCTGTTAGAGTTTCCGGCCCGTTTTTTTGTAAAAAAAATACGCTTTAAGCGATAAGGCCGCCTATTAAAAATTTGGCAATGGTTTTATTGTAATCTCTACATAGTATAAATTGAAGTCGCTTTCCGCGTCTGTCTGTATGTCTGTATGGCCGCTAGCTCCTCCTAAACCACGCAACGGATTTTGATGCGGTTTTCACCATCAGTTAGATACATTTTCAAGTAAGGTTTATATATATAACTAGCGACCCGCCCCGGCTTCGCACGTAAATTACACCCGTGCGAAGCCGGGCGGGCGGGTCGCTAGTGTACCTATATGTTGGACCCAAGCACTTTGGCCTCACCAAAGTGCTTGGGAAGACAAATCTAACGAATCCAAACTCGACCGGGTTACGTCGTTTCATTTAGTAGTTCCTATAGCCACCTTTGTCTTCATCATCAGACCAGCTCAATTATTGGTACCATAACATTGCGATGTCACAAAACATACATAAATATGTCAAATTTCACCTAAATCGGTTGAGGATAATTGTTCTAAAATTCAGTTGCAATATTTATTCCACGCATGCTAACAGGCCAAGTTAAATAAAAGCTTGAAAAAATAAAAATAAACGCATTTTAAAAGATGCTTATGGATAGAAAAATTAAGGAAATTGCGAAAAAAATTGAAAAATTTCAGAATACTTAGCGACAATTTTTACTTCGCGCGTTTGAGAGTTCTAAGACAGGACGTCTGTCGGGTCAGCTAGTCCATATCTATATAAATGAATCCCTATTTACGTTGGTCACGCCATAACTTGAGAACGACTTTACCGATTTCATTCATATTTTTCTAGTTTTCTAATACTTTGTAGAAGATTCTTATGGAAAAATTAATTAAGAAAATTGCACAGAACATTGGAAAATTTCAGAAAACTTAACGACGATTTTAACTTCGGGCGTTTGACAGTTCTAAGACAGGACAAACGTCTGTCGGATCAGCTAGTTGTTTATATTTACGTAAATTTAGTTGATAACGCCTGAATGCCATAACTCACACACACAAATGTCATCTTCAAATCGCTTACGAGCAATCTTACGACTATGCCGATAACAAAACACATCCGCTATAATAACTGTTATTGAATCTGTGTCGCAGGCTGCCAGTCTGCCCTCGTAATCTCGGGATCTAATGAAACTACAGACAGCTGCCGCGACGGACAACTTTTCTTATCTACAAAACACTTTTCATAAGAGCTCTGCTGTGCTAGGGTGAGGACGTTGGAGATATCGAAGAAAATGTATCTGTACACATAGTGTCATTTGTCTACACAAGTGTTGATATTAAAAATTACAAATTTTCAGCACCTAGTCTTACTTACCCCATTGGTCAAAATAGAGGTAGATCATCACAATCGGTTCAGTAGTTTGCTTTTTAAAACAAAATAACTGGAAAAATATGTCATCCAAGTAAACGTTTACGTAACTCATTTTGACGTTGGTTGTCTATACTAATATTATAAAGAGGAAAGATTTGATTGTTTGTTTGTTTGCATTGAATAGGCTCCGAAACTACTGAACCGATTTGAAAAATTCTTTCACTGTAGGTAAGCTACACTATCCCCGGGTGACATAGGCTATAATCTATACCCTTGCGAAGCTGGGGCGGACCACTAGTTATTGATAATTATCTTTTTAGTGGTTGAAAAGCTAGGCGTTTGACCAAAGCTCACCTGAAAAGTGATGGTGTGGTTGAAGGTGCTAAGCACGCCTAGTATAGCCTGACTTGGGAACTGTGGCTCTATTTTTAAATCGCTCGTATTATACGAGTATGTCGCACAAAAATATCATGCGAAATGACTGAATTTCAAACGAAATGCCAAAGAACTCACATTTTTAAAATAATCATATAACTCGCTAACGCAGCGAGTGGTTTGAAACATTCGAATTTGTTTTCTATTAATAGAAAATCTTTAATTTCGCTTAATACATTTATTACACAGCACAGGACCGGAAAAAATGGCGCGCTGAAGAGGAGAACTATACCCAGCAGTGGGTGGAGAATGGTTGATGATGATGATGATGATGAATACATTTATGCTAAATTATACGAGCGATTCAAAAATAGAGCCCCTGGCTCCCAAATGATGCTGTCGGAGCATACTGCTAGTAGCTTGACGACATATATTTTCAACTAGAGTAAAGATTTAAGTATAATGCTGATGCTCTATTTTGAGTTGATCCTTTTAAAGTATTGAATTGAAGAAAGACAATAAATGGCACCTTAATATAAACAAAACTTTTTGGTTATTTCTTATCTGTTTTTTCAGTATTTTGCATTTAGTACAGTAGTTTCAATTATTTATGGTAAGAAATACAAATAAACAGCAGTCAGGCCCAAAACTGTAGACAGAGTGCAACGGCCTCCCCTCGCGTATTAAATTCGGTTATTAATCCGCAAACTTTGATCAAGTTGACCCCGGACGGAGTTCATCGATCCGCCGCGACTTTCACCCGGATCATAAACTGAGCCACCCACTTTCAAAACTGAAAAAACAGTTCCCGACTCACTTCAAAACTAAGTCTTCCTAATCACGCGGCGCGAACAAACTTCCACCGAGTTTTTTCCAAGTTCAGTTGAAGTTCATCGATGTGGGGATCGTTCACCCTGGACTCGGAAGGGACACTTGCATACGGCTCCGTCGGCCCATTGAAACAAAATGTGGACCAAGGTTGGACGAGATTACTTTCGACCGGAACTTTTTGCGGATCGATATGGAAGTCAAAAGTTTATTACCGGCCGTAGCGCGACACCGCTCGTAAAGCGAACTTTGTGTGCGGACTCGCGCCGCTCATCCTGGCTTTAATTACCCTCGCAGCTCCGCGACGGATCGAATCATCCACCGCTCCGTTGTTACTAGCTCAAAGGAACCTTTATTTACTTTACATATCAGGCCCGTAGCTAACGAGCGTAATACCTGCTCAGCATTTGTATTCACAAAAGGTTTTTCTACCTACGCCGGCGGCGGGCGTGAAATAGGAGGCGAGCCGGGAAGGAGGCATAAAGGAGAAAATAAAATGAAGACGGCGCCAGCGAACGGATGTGAGGTCCGTGAAAAAAGTACGAGGAAAGCGGGGCTTAATGGTGTGACGCAGGTGAGGTAGGCGGGATCGGGAGGTGCGCGGGGATTGGTCGGCGCCGCCCAGCCGGGGGCACGCCCCTCCCCCCGCGCGGGCGGGTGCCCCCCTCCCCGCGGCCACCGGCTATCGCGACCACCTACCACCCGGCGAGCTATGCCTGTGTCGTGAATTAGTTTGCCAACTCTCTGTCTATGGCGGAGCGAGGCTGTAAGTATGGACGGCGGACTGAATAATCGATAAAGGTGTTTATTGAAAACGGGTAAGGACGAAGCTCTTTATTGCTTCTTTATTATTAAAGCCGGGACTGAAATAGCTGAGCTCAGATTGTGCTGAATCGGGCTGTCCCATGACTTTATTTTCGTTGTCCTACCTTCACTTATCGAAGCAGTATTTCTCAATATCATTGTACTATCTGCATAACCTAGTTGGTACCACAGTCACCGAATACTTAACCCCATCCATCACAGCGTCGTTACTGAATACCGTCGCTATGAACTCCAAGTTGAAAATTGTTTCAAGGTCGAGTTTGAACGCCATCGTACCTCGTGCCTGCCTGGAATTTGCTTCACTGTTGGGCAATTTTGATGATACTGTAGTATAAAAAGACAGAAACAAAATGTATCACATAAATATGGTGGGAAAAAAAAACTTTTTTTACATTCCACGTCTTATAGGTAGATACCATTTGTTGCAACCAGATAGATGACTGGTAGAAAATGTTTAGCATTAAGTCCTCCATTTGTTTATTTCTACATTATTTGTAAGAGTGTAATAAAGTATTAAATAAATAAATACATAGAAACTCTTTGTTGTGCACACTAGATATAAAAGTTACAGATAAAGAAACTTATGAGCTAGTGTCACAAGAAGTGGCCTTATCGCGAAAAGCGATCTCTCCCAGGCAACTATTGGATGGAACCTTTTCTGTTATATCTCTACTTCATAGAAAAAAAACTTATGTGAGTAAGTACTTAACGTTTATCTGATTTTAGTTCAGGGTTTTTAACCGTCTTACAGCGCCACGCCGACGTTTGAGTCCTTCCGTTGAATTAGTTTTTCATATAAAAAGTATAGTTTGTGTGTCTACATTTAAATTACTGGTAGCTTAGCAGTGCAAGTACCGTTCTTTATCGATCGTCAAATTCTATAAAGAGCCATAGGATAGATCATAGCGAGTACTGAAATTTTAACAAATTCAAATTAATATTTTTCTGAAATTTCAAATTAAATTTTATCGAGTTTGACGATCTCGACTGTCAAATTTAACGATCGATAAAGAACGGTACTCGCAATGCAGACTTGCGAACATAGTCAGGATTAGTAATTTTTAAACTTTCGCGATTTGAACACCATGTTTAAACGTTTCACCCGCAGTTTTTAGTCAGCTCGTGACCATGGCCATTATAACATGGTTGAAGCGTCGAGCGAAAGGACCTATTTATACCTAAATAAAATAATACGTGATAAGTCCCGATAAACATTTAAAACAGTCAAGGTTAGTCGAAAAAAATATGAAAAATCATCTTAAATATTACAAAGACTTCGCTAGAAACTATAGCACTTGCTAAGTTCTCGGCACAGGTACTCTGAAGATGCTTGTTACGATCGCTAGGTAGGTAGGCTTGCAAATTTACATAAACACGTTAGACGCTGCGGTTCGCACCCTCGTCTAAGTTTATACTTAGTTATTTGTAGGTTCCTATAACGTCATGTTATGACGTTTTAGGGCTGCACAAATATGTCCCTAGTAGCTGCGCCTCGCGTTATATCCGGGATAAAAGTAGCCTAAGTTACTCCTTAGGTATAACATCAGCTATCTGCTAGTGAAAAATTATAACAATATGCAACCTCCTTGAATCAACTTTCTTGGTAGCGACAGCAACCTTATATAACTTAGATGTAATTTTTTTTTCTATAATGTAATATAAATTATATCAAGGACTTTGTATACCCTTTCTCTTTAGGGTATACAAAGGCCTTGTATTATATCGATGTATAGACTAAAATAAAAATTGTTCTAGTTTTTTCTCAATGATCTTATAATTTTATCATTGTTTTTGTAGGAAAAATATCCTATCCCATCGATCCACTCTGAAAAAGAACGAATAGCTCATATATTAATAATATAAATGCGAATCTTTGAGCGTGTGTGTTAGTTCCCAGTCAGCCAAAAACACCGAACAGATTCAGCTAAAAATTGGTATGGTGGTGAACCTGAATAAAACACATAGGCGGCTTACTATCCTGAAAAATATAGGGTGAGACAGTGGGCGCTGCATGTTCAAAGTAAATTAAGCCCTTAAACAAAAAAAAATACTTGCATTCAGGTGTTTTTGTTTTTAATTTTGTACGGGAATGACAAAGCTTTTGACAGTGACTATGACGTCGGCGTAAAGCAGCAAGACATTACTTCTTCAAAACAGTTCTACTTTAGTACGAAACACATATACAGGGTTATTGGTAATAATAATAAATAAATATTCTTTATTTTATAGATACCTAAGTCAATTACACAAAGAAAAAAAAACTTCAATATAAAAAAAAAATATTTGTATTAAAAAAAAGTTGTGTATTTTCTAGGTGAAAGAGTTGGCTCCCCCGTTCCTCACGTTTCTTCTAATCTGAAATCACTTTATTGTAATTGCCATTTAAGTGCTTAATTTAAATACATATTTTTATAAAACTAAAACTAAAACTAATTATGAATGAAATTCGTGGAACAAAAGTTACTAAGTACCTATGATGTAGGGAAACTGCGTGTGAGAGGTTATTTTTATTGAAGATAGGCTTGCGTTTGACCTCCATCTTTCCTGATGCTAAACGATGATGCGGTCGTCATTTCACTCGTGACTTAGATACACCCAGATTTGTAACTTCTAGGTCTACGTTCTCCATCTTCGGCCTCAATATCGCTTTACATCAGGTGAATGGGTGGCCAAACGTAAAAAAAAAATACATTTAGGCAACGCATTCCACTGTCTAACGGTTGATAGCTAATTTATCAATAACCCTGTATACCAGAATAGTAGCACCCTCTAAAGAATATAGGTACCTATGAGAGCCTTGGTGTCTAATAATATTATAATAGTTTCCGCGTCAGGTTGCTGCGGTTGTTTGCATAATTTACGGCGTCATTGTGACGGGAGTGGTAATAAAACTTAAAACGGAGGTAATACTCGTAAATTTTAGAAGCAAAGTAAAAAAACTCCATTTAAATTGTAATATAGCATATAAATAGCCCAGGAGCCTTACGGACAACTGCTATTGCGGCACCAAATTAACGTTAAATCGGCTCAGTTGGAAAATCACGCGAGCGTGAACCTTAACGCGCCCAGATACGGTTTGCGGTCGCGTGATTTTCCAACTGAGCGGATTTAACGTTAATTTGGTGCCGCAATAGCAGTTGTCCGTAAGGCCCCTGATCAGACAAATAAGGGAGATATGCCTTAGTACAATTATCTTTCATGTACAAAATATGGCTCCATGTTTCTCTCACTTTTTTTACTATACCGCTAAATAATTTAACGCAAAACAAAACTGTAAGTATGCCACAAATTTCGTTTTACAAATAGACGAAATCGTAATTTAATTTATTAAATAACCAAAAACAGTAACCTTATTTCGTAGAAGTAAAACAAACAGAGTGGCGAGAAAAACTTATGCCGTGATAAATTATAGCGTTGTCTGAAGAGTAAGACTCTCATTGTCATTATTAGATCGGCTGGCTAATGCTTATGCAATGCATTTACAATAAACTAAGTAAACTTAAAAGCGTTTACAATAACGAGATCTTTTTGAAGAGGCACTTCAAGAAAATAAATAATTAAGTTGTTGGTCAAATGTGGACCAAACGCGATAAAAAAGTCCGTGCTTTAGGTGCCTGCTGCTCTGATTTGGCGATACAATTGCAATTTAATCTAAAGTATGGTCAAAGGAAAAAAAAGAAAAAAAGGAAAATTTAAAAAAATATAAAGAAGGAAAGCCTAAGCCTTTATGTTAAAAGGAAGGCCTAAGTTTCCATTTGGACTAACACTAGTTGCGCTATCTAATGGTAAAGGTAAAGCAAGGAAAGCTTTAAAAAGCTTTGATTCAATAATCACATTACATCATCCACTTTGCTACTGGCAAAAAACAAACAAACCTCGATATTTGTTTCGAAATCCATCGTATATGATTGTATCACTTTTAAAATCGAACGCCTCGCGTACGGGGAGCGAACTAAGCCGACATCGCTCAAAAAACCCCGCATACGGGACCATTGTCCACCGACACAATGCCTTCACGACACCGGGCAAATAACGCTCGGGAAAATGTAAAAAAACGCACACAGTTTGCGGGTTCCGGGTAAACAAGTCGACGTACCCCTTATTGAGTTGATCTGGCCATTTGTACCGGCCCTCGCCCTTTGCATACGAAAAAAAAAAAGAAATTCAGCTTGCGAATTCAATTTCCAATATCCATTTTTGACGTGCCGTGATTAGAACGCAGTTTGGTCGTTAGC
This sequence comes from Agriopis marginaria, assembly GCA_932305915.1. Classification (NCBI taxonomy): domain Eukaryota; kingdom Metazoa; phylum Arthropoda; class Insecta; order Lepidoptera; family Geometridae; genus Agriopis; species Agriopis marginaria. Next base: position 5,750,273 of record OW029919.1, read on the forward strand.
GGCGTGTTTCGGGGATGGAAAGGTTTCGTTTACTTCCATTTTTGAGAGGTATCGATTGCAATGCTCCTCTCTATGCCTTTTCTGTTCTTTTTGCTTTGAATAGCTTGTTATGAAGCAATCACGAGTGTGATAGGTTTATGGAAACAATAGTACTAAAAATTTTACCCATAATGTTTAAAAATCTTAAAAAATACAATACGTTATGGCAAAAATGTTTGTTACAATATTTAAAAAATTAAAATATTCGCCGTTAAGCGAAAATTTTTATAGCTAAAAACAACTTTTTAGGAAAAAAAATACATTTAAGCATAGACCGCATCATCGCTTACCATCAGGCGAGTTGACGGCCAAGCGCAAGCCTATTTTTAATTTAAAAAATATAAAAAAGCATCTGAGAATAATAAGATACGCATGGCACTGGTTAGTGTGCACGTAGAAAATAAACTCAAGCGAAAACCAATAAAAGCAGCAATAAAATGTATTAGCTTGCAATAACGATAGAAACACCTCTTAGAGCATCTCGCGAGTGTCTTCAAATAGTCATGTTGTAATAATAAATATATCATAGTTATCCCTCAGGGACAAATAAAAGGGAAAATAAAGCAAATCGGCCCGTTTCTGGAAGGGTCGCGAAGAAAAACGATTAATATTAACTGAAATTGTTATTGGGCCCTTTATTGCCAGGATTTAATATTTTTATGGACGTTATCGAAAGAGTTCGCCTCCGTCCGAATGAATCGTCGTAAAATTTGAAGGTGCCTGTTAAAATTAAATTATTGTCGTTGAGTTATTAAATTTTATTGCATCTATAGTTTTTGGGACAAGCTTCGGTTTGACAGTTATACATTAAATAGCCAGGTCCAGGATAACTTTCATCTTTGATGTATAGTTTTAATTGTAAGAGAAAAATACTATTAAAGGCTTCTAATGTTATACCTCATCATAGTTTCTAGCGCACTGTCCCCGCAATGTTGAGAGCTAGCCTGTTTTTTTTCATAAGTTTTAGATGAAATTACTAGTTGCGCCCCGCGGTTTTACTCCTATCCTGCAGAAACCACAAAAATTTTCGCGACAAAAATCTAAATAATAATTCAGGGTATAAGCTACCTCCATAATAAATTTCATCAAAATCCATTTAGATGTTACGGAGTTGAGCATTGGCAAACATACACACGAACACTTACACACGATAATATTTGTGTGATTTACTGACTACAATTTATATACACTTAGATCAAAACTTATATGGAAAGATTGCCGGTAATACAGTTAAGTACCTTGTTTCCAGAGAACTACAATCTAGGCATCTTCAAGGCTAGAGTGAATATAATTTCTTCTAGATCAACGTGTTCTATCCTCGGCCACACTGTCGCTTACCATCAGGCGAGTTGATGGCCAAACGTAGATCTATTATACATAACTAGCACCGCACCCCGGCTTCGCACGGGTATAAGTCTTATTTTTTTACACCTTGGGTTACATTATTGAAGTATTAGTAAAGATTCCTATTTTTTTTTTTTAATATAGCCTATGTCACCCGGGGATAGTGTAGCTTCCCAACAGTGAAAGAATTTTTCAAATTGGTTCAGTAGTTTCAGAGCCTATTCAATGCAAACAAATCTTTCCTCTTCATAATATTAGTATAGATAATATATATATAGGTAAGATGCATTACACATAAACATCAACATAGATATCGTTTATTTGTGAACACACTGTGCTGTTGTGTATACACTAGGTAGTTTGCCTTGCCCAAATGTTTTAAAATATCCAAAAAACACTGACTGAATATATAAATGAAAAATATTAATAACTCTGGAGTTCATTAACGCTCGTGGTAAAAAAAAACCATTTGATTAGCCGCAGCACGTGACATTGTCCTTTAAACGACCTTGGGGCGCCGTAGAGGCATTCTTACATTAAAGCGTAAACAGAACCCTCCCCTTAAGTTACCTCGGGACTGAATCGTCATTTATCTGTAAAATTATTGTTGGTGCACACGGGCGTAAAAACATCTCCAAAATTTTAGTTAGTAAATACCTGTACCTACCTAAAGCCGCAGGGAAACGCTGGATGCAGGCTGCTTCCAACCGGCCCTTTTGGAGATCGATGGGGGAGACCTATGTCCAGCAGTGGACGTCCTACGGTTGAAATGATGATGATGATGATGATGACCTAAAGCCTACCTAACCCATTTGAGAAACGTGTAGTTAGCAAGTAAATACCTACCACCATTTTTTTTTCTTTTCTGTAGTACCTACCTATCTAAAGTCTGAAACCCATGTGAGTGACGTGTCACGTGATCTGATAAATCTCCATACAAAGCGATGGCAAGTACCAGGGGCTCGATTTTGGAATCGCTCGTATGATTTCGCACGAAAATATCATACGAAATGAAAGATTTTCTACTGACAGAAAGCAAATTAGAATGTTTGGAACAAATTAAAAATTTGCTTTTAAAATAATGCGTCTTTTGTTTGGGATTTCTTTCGAAAGTCAGTCATTTAGCATGATTTCGCATATACAAAGTCGGATCACATGTCACGCCACTTAGATGGGTTTCGGACTTTGTATTTACGATTTTTTCATTAACTATCATTCTTTAAATAATACGAGTAGTGATTTTCTTAATCAAAGAAGTCTAATAATTTCTATCCAGTCCTTACTTGGACCTATTCGTAAGAAATAAAATAAAATCAAACATAATAACATAAATAAAAAAGAAAATAAATATTTCAATGTCGTCTGGTGCAAAAATATATTTCAAAAATTAATTGGGAAACTAGTTCCAGATCTAGGATCTAAGATTTAAAACTTGTGCACAAGAAAGCGTTTTAATTAAAAACGTGGTTATAAGCATGATTGAAGATTTACTTTTACGTAAAACAAAACATTATCTTACATTTTAGGTACAGGAACAGGCAATTTGTCTAATTCTTTGATTGAATGATAAGCTGCATGCTATTGTAAAAACTTTGCCAGTCCTTTTGCCGCAGCGTCTTAAACGCCGCGTCAAAGCCTCTGGTCTAGAGACTACTCATAATAAGAGCGTCTAATCTAAGTGTCGAGTACCTTTAGAGCGGTCATCTCAGCTGAGATCACTCCCCCGGGTGTCCTAGACCCGGGGAACCCGGATTTATTCTGTGTACCCGGGTACCTTATACCCCACTATACCCCGCGTACCCCTTTCTCGCAAACGACACCACGGAGGCACTGAATATTTTATGGTACGGGATATTAGAAGATTGGATTAAACATTAAATGTGTTAAAAAGGTTTTGTAGAACAGAGGTTAAGATGCCTACGGCTCACACATCCTATAATAACTGAGAACGTTTGTGAGTAAATGTTTTTTAATCTCTCAGCACTACAACGGCCTGAAACTGTAGATGATGGATGTATCTAAAATTCTATATTAAACATGATTTTATTTACTAAGAAAAATATATAGTTTATAGGTAGGTGTTGAATTTTGAATTGTTGTTGTTATTAAAGCAATTAAATACCAAATTATAATAAAAAATATAAAAAACTTCTCGCTGACGGAAATTGTCAGACATGAAAACGAGACAGCAATTTTAAGCATCGATTAACTGAAGTAACTTTTATAAGAAAGCCCATGGATGTTTTTCCAAAATCTGTAAATGTCTATCAAAATGTCTCTATATTCCACAGGATGTCTTCTGAAACAGTTTTAAAGTAGCTATAATTAACGGTTCAAGTAATTGCCTATATTGTCCCTATTAAATTGTCTACTTTGTATGCTTACAGAGTAAAACTACGGGATACTGATAGATATTTTACAGCAAAATATTTCATATTCACTACTTCACAGCTTTAAGAATTTCTGCTTGCATTTCATTGGTTTTGAAATTTTTCCATGCATAAGTAATTTATGAGGCCTACCTATTGCTGTAGCGGTATTTATCAGTTGCCAAAACTTCCTCCAATCTTCAACTATCAAGGGCATGCACTCAAATAAGTAGTTTTATGGAGCACTAATGAATCTTGTTTGCATGTAAACGCGCTTAGTTCTCGCGTCTAGACGAAATTGAAATTTACATTCATGAAGTTGGGGCACTACCTTAGAAGGAGTGAAGATAACAAGTACGTACCTAACTTATTTTTTGGTATTTATCTAAAATTATAATTTTTTTCTCTAATTTAAGTATTCAACGCATAAGCATTGCCATTCAACGTAGTAATGCCGCCAGCATGCTGGGTACGCTGCCAACTGGTAGTGGGCTTGAGCATTTGGATTGTATTTAGACCTTCAACGGTCTATGGGCAGTCTAACTGTTTTTGTAGTTTTAGCTTGTATTTTGTTTAGTTAATAAAGGCAGTATTCTATATTATAACGTAACGTTTAATTTGTTTTAGGCAAAATCAAATGCCACCTAAAGGAGATTAATTTCATTTGCAGAAGTACGACGGCTTGCGGCTTACGACAAAAAAGAGATAATCAAAGTTTAACATTGTTTTAGCTAGATCAAGAAAAGATTAACGTGTGATTCAAACGCAAATAAAAAAAAATAGATTTTAACTTGACGCTGACCATCAAACGCAAGTCTCGCATGTCTCGTCACTTTGTTTCTTTTAGTTGGCCAAATTCATATCCGAGAAGTAAGAATTTTTGAATTTTTCGCCTTTGGCGAGTTACTAGAGAGACTAGTTACTATAGATATAGATTAACTTTACTCTATGAAGTTTGACACTAGACAAGTAATTGATACTGATTTGTGGTGACTAGGTATTTGTCGAAAAATCTGCTTAACTCCTTCTAAGCAGTGTTTTGTTTTTAGAAACATGGCTAATGTTTGTATTTCAAACTAAACACTAAAAGAAAATTAAACACCTTACGCTTGAAATGTCACGTTCACTCGACGATATTAAAAGAACTTTAAGGTTCGACGGCGCGTACCTAAATCAGAGTTACGAAGTTAAGCAAAGCGGTCTCTTAATGCGTCTAACGACTGAGAAGACGGCCGAATTCTTTAATTATTTAGCTCTAATGACAGTCGAGCTTGTCCTTTGACGTCGCTCGGTTTAATTTAGGATTCCTCCCCCAAATTAAAAATATAATGAGAGCGAAGTGAGCCGATGTTAATTGGAAACCGATCTGGAGGGCGCTTAGTTAAAAGTGTTACATCGACGGCCGGTGCCAGCCGGGTGACAGTTTGTTTAATGGTGTACAGATTGGGAGAGCGTTACTCTGAACTGGGTGCTTCTTTTAATTAACAACTGTCTTTTTGCGCTAAAATTCCGATGTTCTTTTGTTTTATTTTTTTAATATTACGTTTTCGATTTAAAACTTCAATAAATTTGTTTGAAACTCACTGTAGCATACTCTGTGATAAAAACTCTGTGTGTGTGCGTGTGTAAAAAAAAAAATATAATTACAAGACGTTTAATTCCAATATATCACACTCACCTTAGCTTGAAGTTTAACAAACGAAGTTTTTTTTTTTTTTAATTCATTCTTTTATTGCAATAATATCGTAATAAAAAATCATCATCATCATTTCAGCCTATCATGTTCCCACTGCTGGGACTCAGGCCTTCTCTTAGAGAGAGAGAGAGAGAGAGAGAGAGAGAGAGAGAGAGAGGATGGGCCCTAATCCACTATGCTACCAGTGCATGTGGGTGAATGTCTTTGAACTTGAAAGGTTCTTGGACATAGGTACCTACCGGTTTCCTCATGATATACTTCTGTATACCGTTATTTGAGCATAGGCATCGAAACAGCACAGTTCACAGTGCACTGTTTTTTATACTAACACTAGCGGTCCGCCCCAGCTTCGCACGGGTATAGATTATAGCCTATGTCACCCGGGGATAGTGTAGCTTCCCGTCAGTGAAATATTTTTTCAAATCGGTTCAGTAGTTTCGGAGCCTATTCAATGCAAACAAACAAACAAACAAACAATCAAATCTTTCCTCTTTATAATATTAGTATAAGTAGATACTAATATAGATACTAATATTATAAAGAGGAAAGATTTGATTGTTTGTTTGTTTGCATTGAATAGGCTCCGAAACTACTGAACCGATTTGAAAAAATCTTTCAATGTTGGGACGCTGCACTATCCCCGGTTGACATAGGCTATATATACCGGCTTCGCCCGTGCGAAGCAGGGGCGGCCTACTAGTCTATACTAATATTATAAAGAGGAAAGATTTGATTGTTTGTTTGTTTGTTTGTTTGCATTGAATAGGCTCCGAAACTATTGAACCGATTTGAAAAATTCTTTCACTGTTGGGATGCTGCACTATCCCCGGTTAACATAGGTTATATATCCCGGCTTCGCCCGTGCGAAGCAGGGGCGGCCTACTAGTAGATTTTATAGAGGAAAGATTTGATTGTTTGTTTGTTTGCATTGAATAGGCTCCGAAACTATTGAACCGATTTGAAAATTCTTCCACTGTTGGGAAGCTATACTATTCCCGGGTGGGTAGGCTATATTATATTCTCAACAAAAAAAAAATAGGGATCCGTACAACAATGTAACCCAAGGTGTAAAAAAATAAGACTTACACCCGTGCGAAGCCGGGGTGCGTTGCTAATAGGTAATAAATAAGTCATTGGTGCAGGGCCAAGGTTAGGTGACGTCAGATTGTAAAACGCACATGCTACCGCTCGGCCACCAATTATATAATTATTTAACTAATTATTATAATTAAAAATAATATTTTATAATTAAACTTTTACGTTTCGATGCCAGAATAAAATAAGATGTAAACATCTTTACACCTCAAGGGGTGAAATTCCCGGTTTTCCCACCCATTGACACATTCACAAGCTGACGTAAGACTATGTAAGTAATGGCGTTCATTTATCAGCCGCCAGATGGCGTGCCGTAGACGTGAGATTATCGGCGCTTTTAAATTTTTTATCTCTCTTTAGGAGAAAATGGTGCCGATTTGTCACGAGGTGAAAAGAGTCATGAATAAAATTATTGAAATAAAACGTGATCTTTTTATTTCAAGAACATCAAGAACAGCAACGTTCAAGTCACAGTTTGGATAATAGTTTTTATGCTACGAGTATACAGGGTTGCGCATATAGACTGTACTAAGCCGAAAGGAGGTCATTGTGCTCATCATTATAAACATCTTATAATATTGGACGAAAAATAAAAATGCGAAAAAAATATCAGCTGTTCCATAGAAAACGGTCATTGACACTCGACAAAATGTACGTAAATGTATACGTAGCCCTGTAAAATATATTTTTAAGCACAATGTTCGATTGTCTGTCTGTCACATTCATATTCATAGATCGGCTATATTTTCAGGCTCACTGGCGATCAAAGAATAAAAAACCGTAATAGAATCAGAGAACCAAATCCATCAGAGTGACGTGCGGTGACGTAGACACATGCGAGTATCGTCATAGCTTTACACAGAGTGTTGTGAAAGAAGAAAATGAAAAGTTTTCGTATTAATGTTACTTGTTTTAGGATGGTAGTATTTAAATAGTGAGTAATAAATGAAACTAATGTGTAATAAGCCTATGTATCACTTTTTTATTATTTAAGATTATAATTATTAACCTTACGAACTTTTGGGTTACAAGTATAAATTGTATTTTTTTTTATACTCTAATAAAAGAGCTTATAATCTTCAAATGGCTGAAGATATTTTCTTATCTCATAGCTAACAACCTCGATTAAGTCACCTTTCAAAAAAATATTAAATCGAAATTGGTTCGGCCATTTGAGAGCTATGATGCCACAGACAGACAACAAATACACACGTTAAACTTATAACACCCCTCTTTTTGCGTCGGGGGTTAAAACGATACATTTTAATAGCATATTTCATCCCCTCATTATCAAGCACGCTGTACATCCTTTGCGTCAACCCGCTGCAATATTTTGCTCACCTTCGGGGTCTCCACATTATGCATAACTGATTAGGTAGATTTCGTATGCATGCGATCCTAGGTCGCCTCTGCGTGTGTAATGACTACGGCGCCCTGGAGACTAGTGACGCAGTTTTTACAATGTGTTTGCGCCTTAAGCTGTGACGTGAAAATTTATAGGTAATAAAATTACACTTACTCATAAGTCTTACTTTTTTCTCGTTATAGTTCGTTTGTTGTTCCTATCTTATTTTTAAGCTTATGTTTATGTTCACAAATACAATAATGAAAAAAAACAACCGGTTTAGTTACGATTGCGCTGGGTGGTACAGCAAGAGATGTGCCTATAAGTAGCAATGGGATAAAGAATTCTGTGGATGATAATGATGATGAAACAGAGCCCACTACCCGCCACAGGCATCTTGAAAATTTACATTACATTTTTGAGAGTTAAAAATTAACGAAGTGGGAATTTTAGAAAATCAAATGAGCATTATCGTAAAAATAAGACACAAGGTAAGTGTATGTACACAAAGATAATGAATAACAAAAAATACACTATTTGCACTCAACATTTTGTAGTTGCCCATGTGGTAAAGTACCAAGAATGCTGGCTGCATTCCCGCGTTGAATAGATAGGTATAAATTCTCTGCGCGATGATAATATTTTTTTGCTCAAAACAATTTGAAAGCTATTTTCAAAGATGTTTTATATTATGATAATAAAAAACCTTAATTTTATTGTTATTGTATATAAACTTGATAATAATAAAACAGTTAAATATATTGACATCGCACTTACAGTAGTTTCACTTAGGCGGGACTTCTATATAGCTGATATCGAAGACTGTTTATCTTACCCTACTTAGTAGAGTAAGAGAAACAGTTCGGTACCGAACGTTTATCAAAGTCAAAAGAGCCGACCACAAAAACAAATATATCACAAAACACACTAAAACAACTGAATTTAGCATTCCGTACCCATGCCAATCACAAACCCGTCCGGATATTCAATTCTTGGACATGTCCGAACAACGAAACAAATATTTATCATAACCTGTGAGGAATACGTAAAATGACATAAAACACGGCCGGGTCAGTCCGAGGAACAAATAGCGGACGCCAGTGATGGATTATTGCCGCTGACCGCCTCTATTTCCTATTGGAATAAGGAATTACCATATGCGACTCGGAGACTGCGCGGCTGGTGGGATAATGTGGAGATGGACTCAGAGGTAGTTTAAACTTAAATTAAATACGACTCCTACGTACAGACGTCATACGTATAGGAACATTCTTCAGTATACAAAAAAAATTATAAGCTATTAGACAGCTGTTTACTTCGATGATCTTTTAAGAACAATTTATTCGAGCTACGCCACAAGTGCTATGTGTATAACACACATACAATTCAAATGCTGGGTACGCTACCAACTGATAGTGGGCTTAAGTATGTGATGATCTATGGACAGTTCAACTGTTTTTGTATATTTTTTTGTATTAGGTCAAGTAGTTTAGGTTTTTAGTGTTTGTTAGCTTGTATTTTGTTTAATATTTAAGGGTCCTGTATACCCTCTGCAGCTCTCTCGCTCGCACATTTTCACATTATTGAAGATATAAAATCAATGAGTGTGAAACACTGTTTTAAACTATCACGGTTGTTCACTAAAGTTATATGATTATTAACGGGATATTTACCGTGGTCTTTGTTTGTAATGTTACGATAGACACCATGGCATGATTTTGTTACTTTTTGGAAATTCACACTCATTGACTTTATATCTTCAATAATGTGAAAATGTGCGAGCGAGAGAGCTGCAGAGGGTATACAGGACCCTTAAACAAATTCAAATGCAAAATTCAAAAGCCTTTTCCGCATGCCAAATAATAAAGGGCTTGAGCATTTGGATTACCTCTTGACCTTCAACGTTCTATGGGCAGTCGAACTGCTTTTGTATAATAGGCCAAGTATCAATTTAGTGTTTCTGTGTTCGTTAGCTTGTATTGTGTTAAATTCATTTAAATTAAAAATTCAGAAAGCCCTGTCCACATTTAGCCAGCTTCCATCACACCGCATTCGGGTCGGCGTCTCTCCGTCGACCGGGGACCCTTCAAAAAGTTTCATAATAACAGCAGCGCGGCGGTAATGTGACAGCCGATACGTCGCCGCAGCAGAGCCTTAACGAGCCCGCCTCTGGACAAACAAAACCACCACACGAAAACTAGTGTAGGAATAATATAAACACAACACAATAAGCACACTAGGCGGGAGTGATGTTGGCCGAGCGGTAGCATGTGCGGTACAATCTGCCGGCACCCGGTTTGATCCTCGGCCCTGCACCAATAACTTATTGAGTACTAAAATAAATTAGATATGTACAGTTTCGACGCCTCCGCTTAAAAACGTTAAAGTAAAAACATCGTGAGCAAACTTTAAAACGATTAAATTTTTCCATAGGGTGATAGTTTTGTTCTGAAACTACTCGCCTTGTACATAGGATGACTTTCAACTTTATCTCATACAACTGATAAATATACCAACAAACATAACGAGTAATAAATTCTAAAGAAAAACTATGACAATGCTCATAAGGTGCTTGCGATGATAAATGACAAATTCATGAGCTGCTGCTGTTATAATAGAAGCGTAGATGCTAGATACAATATACTTGGGAAACAGAATGTTAGGTTTCTTACAAAACACGCGGATAACAATATTCTTTACTGACTTACGATAGAGCACTTCACCAATCATTATAGTGAGAAGATTTTAAGATTCTGATTTTATTAAACGCGATATAAAATATTTTGTATAGATACAAGGAATATACTAAACTTCTTAATTTTTTGTAAAACTACTTAATAATTTTTATTAATACCTTGTACCTGTGACATTTATTGAATTACTTCAAAAAAGGTGGCTCTCAATTCGACTTATTTTAGGGTTCTGTAGTACTACAAGGAACCCTTACAAGTTCGTTCTGTCCGTCCATCCGTCCTAATTCTATTATTGAATAGGCTTGTGGTCCTATTTAAGGTTGAAGAAAATATAACACCCCTAAAGGTGAACAATAATGTTTGGCTAAGTGTTAGTCTCTGTCACCTTGTATAGAATTCTTTTGCGCAAACCGTGTAGGATTACATGGTGTCGTCACCGAGGTAATGCTCCGGAAACCTGGGGCCCTCGGCGACGTGATGGCTCGGAAAACGAAGGTCAAATGGGTGTAGAGGTGATGGCAGTTCTCATTGTTTGAAGATGAAAAATAGTTTTCTCGATGTTTTTGGATATATGTATTATTCTTTCTTATGATTTTTTATATATAAAAAATGCGGCAAACAATCATGTTTTCCGCCTGATGGTAAGCAGAATCTGCGCGTATGGACACCTGCAACACTAGCGGTGTTGACGGTGCTTTGCACATACCTATATCTACGGAGACTTCACAAGCGGTCAACTGGTTATCAATTCCATCCATGATGAAAACTAAGCGTGTCACATTTTTCGTACCTAAAAGTGAAAAGAAATATCTTTATTCTGTCGGCCAACTCTATTTGCGGTATTCTTACAACTCAGTATTGCACAATTACCCATTTTCAAACTGACACGTATTTTTGCGGCACCGATTCAGCAGACTGATTTTAGCCGAACTCAATTATGACGATTAATCATAATTGTATGAGATAAAATATATATATATAATAGTTGACAAAAAGATAACAAAACAAAATGACAAAATGATATATAATAGTTTTTAGGGTTCCGTACCCAAAGGGTATAAACGGGATCTTATTAATTATTATTATTAATTACTAAGCCTACGCTGTCTGTCCATCTGTCCTACCTTTTAATGGTTGTATCTTTCGAACAGTAATAAATAGCCAGCTGAAATTTTCATTAAATATGTAATGTTACGGAGGATTAACTAAGAAATAATAAACTCAAAAAGTAATAGACGTAGGTCCCTATACAACAAACGTTTTTTTTAAACGTATTTTTATATTTTTGTACTCGTATAAAACAGTAATACGTACAAGCGTAAAACTTGGCATGATTGTAGTACACAATCTAAAATAAAAATAAAATGCCAAATTGGTGTCGGTGACAAATTTTTGTTCACCACCAAGTTAAGCAACTCCGGGCGTGGTCGGTATTTCAATGGGTGACCGCCTGGGCGTGATGTGCTCTTTTTGCACTACTTTTTTGTAGTTTAGTAGTTAACAATTTATGTGGTGGTATGGAATCCTTAGTGCGCGAGCCCAACTCGCATTTGGCTGGTTTATTTCTAATTAGTCTCAATGAAAGTATCATTATCACAGTCTTCAATCATTCAATTTCACACCCAAATAACCACAAATAGAAACTAATAGAAGCCAACTCGAAGTCAGTCGTCAGCGACAAAGGTCGACGCGATGTGACAACTCAGATGCTAATCAACCCTTTAAGGTCGACAAATCGGAAATTACGGACGCATGAGTGCTCGCGGGTTACCCCGGCTACCCTCGACTTCTGGGTCTTTTCGACCCGAGAGAGTCGACCCGTCTTGTTCTTTGAATATTTAACGCGGGAAATGCCGTTTCGAGTCCCTGATGCTAACTGACAGGTAATGTTAAACGTTGGAAGTGAGTTGTATGCTTACCTATTTATTTGAGCACATACAATATTATATTCGTGCGTTTATTATACAAGTCATAGAGGTAGCTATAAGATAATTATGCACACTCAACTAACGTGTTAAAATTTGCAAGTTGCAGTGGCAATGGGCAGGCCGCATCGCTCGAAGAACCGATAACCGATGGGGAAGAAAGGTTCTGGAGTGGAGACCACGAACCGGAAGACGCAGCGTAGGGAGGCCTCCCACTAGATGGACCGACGACATTGTGAGAGTCGCGGGCATCCAGTGGATGCAAAAGGCAGGCTGTCGTTCATTGTGGAGGTTAAAGGGGGAGACCTATGTTCAGCAGTGGACGTCTTCTGGCTGATGATGATGATGATGATGATGAACTAACGTGTAATAGTTAAAACGTGCAGCTATAGGAAACATCGCAAAAAATAAATGGAAGTATTAAACATACAGTTTCCCCTTTAGAACTTACAATTCGGCATCTATTTGATCATCTCGTTTGCAGTTGTGTCCCGCTCAATATTGAAGTGTGCATTTGTAAAACTAGTAAAAAATGTCAGGGTGTGCAATAAGTATTTACCTCGCTCCCTCTAGTTTTTGGCAGACATTTTTCGGTACTAAATCCAAACTATAATAATATGATCACAGGGCAACATACACACACAATTATGGACGAACTTGAACATGTCGGTCGAGGCCAGCATACTTTTCTATAATTACTTATTGACAACAAGGCTTGAATTGATAGTCACGTAAAAACAAGGACGTTATAAATATACCCTAAAATGAGTAAAAATATTTGGTGTATCTTCTATCCTCTTAAGGCTTTTGGCGTCACACGTCTTGTGCGTTTGCCAGTGTCATGTATTTTTCAAGTTTGATTAAATATTGTTAAACAAGTCACAGTCCCAATCAAACAAAACAAGTCACAGTCCAAAGTCACGGTCAAGTTCAAGTCATGCTCTAGTAAAGTAGTGGAAACTTTACTAGAGGCTTCTGAGTTGGTATAGATATTAGAAAATAAAAAATATTGACGACCAGCAGGACTTGAATCTGCACACCTGCTTGTACTGTGAGTTAAGCAAGGACGTTTTATAACTTATAGGGTATACAACGTCTTTGGAGTTATAATAGCCAGCCATAGCCATCTGGAAATGTCAATATTTTTTTGTTTGTCAATTCTAATAAACCTCTGAGCCTTCACCTTTTTTGTGGAAAAATATTATGACACGTCTTTGCAGATTGAAATATTGTACCTATACTTACGGGATTTTATAGGAGATTTTACAAGGTAAATACTAATATCCGTACTTATGTCATAAAATATAGCACAAAAGATATTCCTACCAAGGAAGTTCCCGCAGATAAAGTTCGGCTGTCGATTACAGGCTCGCAATGCTTTGATCATGTTACGGTCTGACGTATACTCGTCTTTGTCTAATCTACTTTGAGTATCGTCTTGCTTAAAGCTTAGAGTCCAACCGTAATCAGAACGGTATGCGTCTTGTTAAGTCCAAAATAAGTCTACAAAATAATTATAACAATATCTCTGAGGTGAGATGTAATAATTTTTTTTTTATGCCATGGCAAGTTGACTGGCCACCTGATGGTAAGCGATCACCGTTGCCTATGGATACCTGCAACACCAATGGCATCACAGATACGTTGTCGATCCTTAAAGACTCTATTAACATCCCTTTTGAAGAACCCCATGTTATAGTTCTATTAGTATAGTTAGTGTTTTCTTTTGATATTGTCGCAATTACGAAGTTATAGCATGAAATCTTTGGTAGCAATGTTCTTATGGTGGCACTTCACATTGCTTAATTTTGCTAATAAAAAGAGACGCAGCTATGCAGGTTGCATATCTGTGTCTCTTTTTATTCGGCAAACATAGGCGGCGAGAAGTGCTAAGTAGGAACAAATCGTTTTTAAAAATTGATAATTATTGTATTTTGTGGTGGTACGGAACCCTCAGTGCGCGAGCTCGACTCGCATTTGGCCATTTTTTTTTTCTCTGTAAGAAGTTTGGCGTCGTACTCCTGTGCATTCATTACTATCAAGTTTGATGAAATGTTGTCAAACAAGTCAGTCACAATCATCAAGCAAAGTAATTCACAGTAACATTCGAATATCTAGTTTAGGAAAATAATACAATGGCATCGATTCCAGTGTTCTCTAAACTAAACTAAATTTGACAGCTCTAAAATTGTTGCCATCCTTCTCCCACATATTAAAAATTATCTACAAATACAAACAAAAAATACAAATACAAAATATTTTATTTTCCAGTACACTTACTTAACCTAATTTACAAGAACATGTGCAATATTTAATGTAAAACAAATTTAATGAATACATTAAGGTAGGCAGGAACGAGGCAAGCTAATGAGGGTTTACAGTACTTGTAGTCCCTGCACTAGGCGAGACGCCTGTGTCGCAGGGCCTACATTCTAGCGTTTACTTAGCATCAGTGCGGTGCAGTATCAATACTGTATCAAATACATTATCTGCCTCTCTTTTCAAGAGAGGCAGATAATTTTAGTCCTGTCAGATTAGTTTAGTTTAGTGAGTGGTATGATAGAATCGAAGCCAATGAGGCGACATGAAATTTCAAGTTGGCGTCAAAAAAAAAACTACAAGTATTAACGCTGCTTTGTCTAATGCTCTATACATCACATAAAACATATTCGTAAATAGCAACAAACAACTGTAGGTACGTACATTAACAGATTGCAAACTTAGTCCCATATGTTACACGCATTATTTTACAGCTATAAATTATTTAGCCGCCTACATTCCTTGGTGGCCAGATGAAGGCGACATCTTAAAATATGGCTACCCTTTCTTCAGCTGTTGACTTCTTCCCCCGGCCCCACATGCGGGGTAATAATTAATAAATGACCCGAGAGGGCCCCGCGGCTGTCGACGAGTTGGTGTGATATTAGTGGAAAACTAGACACAATAATAATTATCTTAAATAATCCGGCCAATTGCGAGTCGGGCTCGTGCACTGAGAGTTCCGTACCACCACATAACTTGTGAGCTACTAAAGTACAAAAAAATTGTGCAAAAAGTCAACATCCCATCAACGCCCAGGCGGTCGCCCATCCAAGTATCGGCCCACTTCGCTTTCGCTTTTTCATGTTATACACTAAGTTGCTTCACTTCGGTGATCGTACGAGAACTGGTGGAAAACAGAAATTTGACACCGACTCACACTTGGTCATTATTTATTATTTATTGTTATACTTTAGAGTGTGTACTATAATCATGTTAAGTTTGACGCTTGTACGTATTACCGTTTTTACATTAGAGCTAATACAATAATACGTGTAAAAATACGTTTTTATTATTTCTTAGTTAATCCGCCGTAACATTACATGTTCTGTGAACATTTCAACTGGCTATCTATTACGGTTTGAAAGATATAACCTTTAATAGGTAGGACAGACAGACAGACTTTGGGTACAGAATCCTAAGAACGATTTTAAAATGAGTAGGCGTTCGAACATAATAGCGCTCGTATAATAAAAAAATAAGCAGTCATATCACAAATATCGGAGTAATTCGCGTACATACACATTTTTGCCCCCATTTTTGTTCAATATCTGCAGGTAAAAAAACTATAGCCTTTCTCCCCCCCCCCCTTTTTTTCCCTCTATATCACCAGTTAAAAACAAAAATAAATTGACGGGGATAAAATCATTTAACCTAATTTCTAAAGAAAAATCGATACGAATCATGTTTTCAATAGTAGTACGTGTGCACCTCAAAACGAGCCTCTAATAATCGCAATCAAACTAAACAGTCGATGCTATCTAAATCGCAAAGGGAGTCTGTCGGACGTCTTAGGCCATTAATTACTTAAATTTAATTCATACGAGACCCTACCACTATTTACATTCAAAAACGTACCCTTACACCCTTGCCCGCATCTCCAACCCTTGCCAAGAAACTTGCCGTCCCAAAGACGCTAACTCTCTAAGAAGACTTTCTTTGATAGTGCGCTCGGCTGACTTTGAATAAAGGCCACGGGGTCGATAGAGTTTTGATCTGTAATTTTATAGCTTTGAGTATGCCCCCAGCTTTGCTCACGCTTCGTGGATTGTGGCCTATTGATCTCTTCTTGGCGGTTTTTGTTCGAGTTGCGAGAACTAGAACAAAGCCATGTCTGATCCGGCTTCTACAAATGGCATTAGTAGTTATAATTGTACTATTTCGTGAAAAAAATATTTACTTCGATGACTTTTGAATAAAATAGTAGTTATAATGGAAATGAAGAAAAATATAAAGCTTGAAGTGAAACAGCCTGTTTAAGACGAAATATGCTTCAATTTAGACGATTCGTCCTCACAAATATTAAAAAGTAGACCTTTAAAATGAATTAATTGACATTATTTCTTTATGTGCAATAGATGTTCTTGAATTATTTTATTCCGATGTGTTTACCGATATACGATTAAAGAAATTTGTCTCGATAAAAAATTATCGAAGTCTTTCCTAAAAAACACCCGTTTTTACGTTCCCTTCAACTTCATTCAATTTCTATAGAAAATAATTTTATTAAAAAAATTGTGTGTAATCCTAACAATCATTCAAATACTTTAATGCTCGCAGTTTTTTGTTGAAGCTTAAGATTATTTTGTAGAAAATAGAGCAAAAAATAAAATTGAAAATATTTGAAAGCGCGCACACCTAGTATGCAAGTAGGTATTACTGTCAAACAAGTGTACGTTCTCTACCATTTTGCCTTAAGAAATAAAAAGATATCTTGTTAATAACATGTCGCACACCTAGTATGCAAGTAGGTATTACTGTCAAACAAGTGTACGTTCTCTACCATTTTGCCTTAAGAAATAAAAAGATATCTTGTTAATAACATGTCCAATCTGTGTCCAATGACGAGAATGTCGGAGCTCTATTCAGATTTTTGTAACGACGTTCTAACAACGAATTTTGATTGATTTACTATACCGAGTTTGCCAAAGTGAAGTAACTGGGAAAATTCACGTTCATCATAGCTACGAACAATGAAATCATTGAAATATTTATATAAAAAAAACATATGAACTAACTCATTCAAGAAAGACACTACTTTTTTATATTTAATAATAGGCTTACGTTTGACTGCCAACTCGCCTGATGTAAAGCGATGATGCGGTCTACAGTGGAGCACGCTTGCCTAGAAAAAACCGATTCTCTCGTGATTTGAAGACACCCAGATTGTAACTATGTGGGAACACCCATTCAGGCAGCACATTCCACAGACTAGCAGTTCGCATAATTAAAGTGGAATCAAAGCGCTTCGTACGGGTTTTCGGAATATCAACTATAAAGACACCTTAGAAAACAGCCTGCTTGAATAAAGCTAAATGATGAGAAAATCTAATAAATAAAGATCAGTGCACACACGAGCAGAAGGATTAGCCTTTATCACGGTGCACGTAAAGCGGTGATACTTATATGAGTGCCCCTTTATTGCATTAAAAGGGGAAAGGGTTACCCCAGACTCCGCAGCGTCTTCGGCAAGAATTTATAAATAAGTTAAACCGAGGGCGCCTTATTCTTCGACTCAGCGTCTTACTTTGTTTTATCATATTTAAATTATTAGAGTCAGATGTGGAACGTGTACCTAATTGCTGTACTTTGTTAAGATAATGTACCTTTGGCGAGACTCCACTTTTGTTTTCTTGTTTTGGAGCGATATAAATTCACGGCAGGACGGCGGTAACGCCCAACTTTCCTGTTCCGTTTTTGTTCGGACAAACATTTTGTAAGGAGTGAAATTTGTTATGCAGCCGCCTGCGAGGCCGTAGGTGCTTTATTATACAAGATTTCGCTAATTACGATTCTTCCTTAAACTTAATAATTTGTGGAAGGTAAATTTGGTACGGCTCGCTGTTCGGCTAATTAAGTATTTAGGTACAACGGATTTTCAGAAATTCTGCTTTAACTTTGCTAGCTATTAATTTATGCTACAGGAAAAATATATTTACAAACATAGTTATTGTACTAAAAGTAACATCCTCAAATGTAATATCTCAAAAAGTCCATAAATTAATTAAAATTCTATTCCACCACTGCAATAGATCAAGACGCGAACACGTGCATACAAACTCCTTAATTCAAGCTAAGAAAACAATGTCTCATTCATATTATAATACATTTTCTACCGTAAATCACGTTTAAGTGTTGTTTCATTTCCTACGGAACCCCAGAGTGGGGCACACGTATCGAACGAATAAGTAATTGAAATTTGAAACGAACTTTTGATTTTAGAAAATGATTTCTCCCTCCTCGTGAAATTATTATAAATTTCCTTACAGGACTGGGCACGTCTTCGTATAAATAGGCCTTTTCATATGCACGCCGGAAAATTTTCCTTTCGAATGTTTACATTTCGTCTACCGACGTGTATGTAAAGGGTTAGACTAATGCGATTTGAACGTGGATCTCTAAAGGTAATTTGTGTTAAAAGTCGGGGTTTTGATGTGAGAGTAAATGACCTTTTAATTTGACTGTAGCTTTAAGTATGCAAATGATATTGTTGCAATGATCTTTCGTCTATCGCGACAGATTGCGGTTTTGCGGTATGGCATTTCAAAACACAGAAAATATTTTTTATTTTTGAAGTTATACTTCTTATGCGACTTGCAAACAAGGTTGCGTTAAACGTTTAACGCTACCATGGAGGGGGAATTTTTATCTCTCGTATGGTTGCGAAATGCGTACCCTTTTTTCGCAATGTGACTAGCAGACCCGGTAGTGTAATGGTGTCGCCAATGGATTGAGAAGCCTAAGGAGCTAGGTTCGAATCTCGAGAAAAGCATGTTTTTAAAATGTTGATATTTTTGCCCTAGTTATAATTTTAGGGTTCCTTGTTGAAGTATAACTTCTTCCGCGCGGAGAGACTCCACGCACTATTTCTCTTATTAGAACAGCTGTTAAGGCATTTTTGTAATGTTGTAGCCAGTTGCACATACGATATATGTATAATCAAAACGTCAGTCATTGGAAATCAGTTAGCAACTGTGATGCAGAGTGCAACGCGTTAATCCAAATAAGAATGTTCAATCAAGGTTCACTCATTATGCCTGGTAACAGATCTTCCTTCTCATTTCCGTTCTATTTACTTCTCTTTGCTGTAGTTCAAACTGATACTTTTGAACGGTGGCCACTACTGAATATTACAAAGAAACGCAAATTGTTTCTCGTAAATCAATATAAATATCCTCGTCGTGTTACACAACAAGTGGTTTCAGTTGACATTTAGTGGTATTATGAATGTTATTCCCTCAACTATGATAGCCTCAGGCTCGGGGTACGACAGCGTTGTTAACGGAACCCTTGCCTTGTTTACAGTTTGACAGTCGCTAACTTGTCACTTAACAAGAAATATTACAATGGAAATAAGTTTTCCATAATAACAACACAACATAACAACAAACATCAACATGTTGAAAATAACAAAATTTTAGTAGCTTTCTTCTCTTTTCAATCGACTTCAAAAAGAGGTTCTTAAGTTAACTGTATTTTTAACTGATGGTAAAATAGGAGGAAGGTCTTAATTCAGCCCGTATTTTTTGTATTTTGTTACGCAATCTCTTCGCCTGTTATGAAACGGTTTGATTTTTTATTGAATTGTCTATATTTTGCGGATAGTCCCATTTAAATATGAATAAAATATTTCACCTCAAGGGTAGAAAACTAGACATGTATCCCGTTTATTAAACTTGCCGTAATGTCGGTTGTTTTTTTTAATACAATATTTATTTATTTATTTTTGTAATAGATGTCGTGGTAGCACATCTGGGAGACCGCTAGACTTGAAATCGTGAGGGCGCGGGTTCAAAAGCCCGGGCCCGTACCAATGAGCTCTTTGGAGCTTACGTACGGATTTTCTTACCACTGGATTTTCGGTGAAGGAAAACATCGTGAGGAAACCTGCATACGTACGGAGAAGGAATTCAAAGGCGTATGTAAATCCTCCAACCCGCACTGGGCCAGCGTGGTGGATATCTCGAGTCACTCTTGCAAGGGTAGGCTAAAAGTCCAGCAGTGGACAGTTAAAAAGCTGATAATGAAGAAAAAAAAACATTACTTTTGTACAGAAATGTCTTTACAGGTATAAAAAAAGTTTTTTTTTTTGTCATTGTTCACAATGGAAATCATAATTCTACAAAAATGCAAAAAATACAATTCAAATCCTAGTTGGTATAACAAGTGCTGTTTCAAGTCTAGCGAGAATAAAGAGTGATTCTTATAGAGACGAGAAAAGTATGGGTTTTCTTTCCTTTTGATAATGTTTAGGGAAATCACAAAACCACTTTTTAACATTCTACGCTTCGCACTCTTTATCTTTGTGTTAGGCAATAAGATCGTTCTTGTAGGCACTGCCGACCATCAAAGCAGATGTCAGTATGACCGTAAGTAAATTAATTTGAACATCACACTTCTGATACCTAGTATTTTTGATACACTACTGGGACTTATAAAATCTGAGACTATACATTCATATCAAAGAATTTGACGTTAATGGGTATGGTAACAATAAATTCAGAGAATTGGACGTGGTAAATCTGAACTTAATAATAGTCATAGTATAGTCAACGTCAGTTTCTGAGTAATATAAATTTCGATCACTGCTTGTCGGAAGGGGAATACTTTACCAGTAAATGAATATTCTAACCACAATCTCACCGGATTGTTAGTGACAAAGTAAAATAAATTACCGCAACCTCTGTAACAGCACCGCCACGAACGTTCAGAACATTCTTAATTCGACTATTAAAACCCGGTAGAAGCCACCAGACGCTGGCAACACCGATAAACAACAAGGAACGCGAGCGCGAACGTCTAAAGTTGGCGGCGCGCGGTGAGTGCAGAGGACTCGTAATGAGGGTTAGAAATTTCGGCACATTGCGGCCCAAACCGCACCCGGTTTGGCTTATTATTAATTCCGTAAGACGTGTCCCCAATGTCCAAGACGTGCGCCGAGATTCGAGACAAAAGTCACGAGGGCGGAAGGGACGCCCGTCCCCCTCCCTACGTGTGGAGCGTCGACAAGTCTTAGAGTGTGGGATTTACAGGTGGTTTTAATAACGGCAGCCACTAATGTCGCGAGATGAATACTTAATGGAAGGATCATCGCAGGATCTCGACGGATCCTCGAAGACGGTTGACTTGACTAATAATGCATGTATTGTTCCTGGTTTGTTGTTTTATGTGTGCGTGCGGGTAAGCCGGTGAGCTGGCCTGCGATATTGCCATCATGACGCGGGATATTACCTGGCAAGTTTCGTTGGACATTATTTAGAAGCGAGGATTATGGATTAGACGAGAGGCAGTGATGTGAACAAGAGTGATACGAGTTCACTACGATTTAAAGATAAAGAGAATCTATTATTGGTGTAGTAAAGTTGTAACTTTCTAATGACCACGCTCATCAATACATGTATTATGTCAGATATTATTTTTTAATTATAATACATGCTTTTCAGGACTCTTATATCGGAAAGCTTTACTAGATAGCTCTCATTTTTAAGCGATTTCTGGAGCAGTTCTCAATTCGGTCCATATTTATATTTTTTATGTTTATACAGGTACAGCTACAGGTATACCTTCTCCTATACGTTCGTTCTCCTTTCCTTTATTACTCCTACATTAAATCTTTAAACAAATTTCTGTTGTTATTTTATTATGTTGAGGAAACTCTCGTGGTGGTAGAGTATTCAGCGGCCATCCTTATCTTATATGTAAGTAAGATGAGGATGGACTGCTAAAATAAAAAATTAGAAAAATAAAATCAATTATTTCAGGCACTTGACTGACCCATACAATAAAATACAAACTAACACTACAAATAAAATAAAATTGTATCACGCTGTAAAGAAAGAGGCGGTCATCTACCTAAATGTAAATCTAAAATCTAATATGCACAATAGTGCTGGGTCATTTTTTGTTGCCATTCATGTGAACCAAGACCCAATGCTTAAACATTGGGCTCCTTAAATCGTCAGAGACAGCCTCGAGTATCCTGTTAGCGGAACGACGTAGGCGTTGCCAGAATGAAGCCACCCTGGTTCTGATTACAGCGAAGAAGTCGGGAATCCATGCCTCAGCGCACATGCTCGACGCACTGCAGTAACGCGGTAGCTTCATAAGAGCCCGGAATGCGTCATTATACTGGATTCTTATGGTGTTTATCACTTTTCGTGTGAACGTTGTCCATAGCTGGCACGAATACAATATACATGCACCGCTGGTACCGAAATAGCGACACCACTTTATGGTTGATATTTCGAAAACTCGTACGAAAAGCTTCGATTCCACTTTTATTGTGCGAACTTCTAGTCTGTGGAATGTGCTACCTGGATGGATATTTCCCAATCTGATTGTCTTCAAATCGCTTGTGAATCGGTTTCTTCTAAACAAGCATTCTCCATCGTAAACCATATCATCAGACAAGTCAGTGGCCAAATGCAAGCCTATCTTCTACTTATATATAAAAGGTGATATGTGTAATATGTGTATGTAGGTTCCCTATATGGACTCCAAAATAGCTGTACCGATTTTGACATATAGCTGGTGATATAAAGAGTAATCCACTTGAGTGAAACAGTGGCGCGCAGCTAGTTATTTCATAGTATATAAAACCCGTATATTTAATAAAAATACAGAAAAGTTTATTTTGTAACAAAGAAACACAAAACCACAATTTTTTTTAAAAATATGATAATAAAATACCGGCCCGGAACTGAGCAGAAAAAGTAAACGTGTTCGTTTTTTTTTCAGGTATCACCAAATACTAATGCTTTATCAATAATAATAAAAAATACGAACTCTTGTCTTAAGGTGGTTCGTTTCACAAATGGCGGGAAATTCAAATTTCAAACAGTTTTCTTGTCCTTGTAGCTAGGCCGGGTAATTATTCTAGGCGATCATGATGTTTGCGCAAATTGATTATTATTCTTTACAAAATCATGTAAAGCTATTTATCTCTAATGCACATTGGTACTTACATTTGAGGAGGTGAAGAACAAAACCTCACTTTTCCACTTTTGAAAATTTCGTTTTTCTTTTTTCTTTGGGCAAAAAATGATAAATTGATTGAAGCATGTAAGTAAAACCTTGTCAAAAACACCTCTTTTCCTATATAAAATTTCATTTGAAATCGAGAGTTTCGAACAAAACCACACTTTTCCGTTGAAAAAGAGAAATTCCGTCGAGACATTTTTATGTATTCTCTAAAATTTTAAAAACTGGAAATGTGAGGTTTTGTTCTTCACCTCCTCATTTGTGAATAAACTAATTTTTGATGTTTCAAACGGTTTATTGACAAATGTAAGTAATATGGAGCGATACTGTTAAATAGTTGTACATTATAATGTAAAGAACAGCCAACATTTTGCGCATATACTGTGTTATTTAAAAATAATTACCTGGCCTGGCTACTAGGACCAAAAACTGTTTAAAATTTGAATTTTCCGCCATAGGTGAATCGTACCACCTTAAGGTCTAATTCAGAGCATCCAATAAATAGAAAGACTCAAATAGCCAAATCTCTCTAAACAATCAATTCCACCGCGTTTCCATCGCAATACTTCACGGTCGCGCCATCGAATGCGTTATACGGTTCCCGCGCGGCCACTTGTCGAGGCTAAACGCCACTAAAGCTTGCAAGGCACGCGACTTCCTCAGGCTATTGCCAATTTCTGAAACATTTTCGATTGTAATGGATAGGCAAGTTGATTTGTGTAGCATTTTAAGCGCAGTATTCGTAGCTCATGTATTTTAAAGAACAATTAGTTGTCTCTTCAGCGGCGCTTACTTTAATAATTCTACAACCCAAAAAGAGGGGTGTTTTAAAACACTGTTTTAAACTATCACGGTTGTTCACTAAAGTTATATGATTATTTATGGTATATAAAAAATATGGGTAAATATCCCGTAAATAATCATATAACTTTAGGGGTGTGTTAAGTTTAACGTGTGTATATGTATGTCTGTGTATCTATCTGTGGCATCGTAGCTCCCAAACGGCTTAACCGATTTTAATTTAGTTTATGTTGTTTGAAAGGTGTCTTGATCAAGAGTGTTCTTAGTTTATTTGTTCAGCTGTTTGAAGATTATTAGCATTTTTGTCTGGGGTTAGGAAAATCTATTTATATTTATGGTTTTGCAGGTATCCATAGGCGACGGTGATCGTTTACTATCAGGTGGACCGTCTGCTTGTTTGCCACCTATGATATAAAAAAAAAACTTGTCAATAATTTGCAGCATCGTAAAAGCTCGATATAAATAAATTTCAAAATTTGGTGACATTGTACCATCTTAGCTTTTTTTTTAAATTATAGGCTTGCGCTTGGCCACCAACTCGCCTGATGTTAAGCGATGATGCGTCCTACGATGGAACACGCTTGCCTAGAATAAACTTATTCACTATTAGATTTGTAAGTTGGCGGAGTCTGACACACTATTTTCATGGGCAGAAAAACAGGTGGATGCAAAAAACTACCAAGGCAAAAATCTCGGAAAATATTAAGTAAAATATAAGTACAGTAACCGGCAAATATCCTGAAATTCTATTATCCCGCTATTGACTGCGCAATAGCCGATTTTTAGCGGACCGAAGGTTGTTTGAAGTGATTTTGACCACGTGAGTCTGCGTAGTATGTGCTTGTGCCAACTTTTTCTCAGTACGCCGCTTATTATTCCGGTCAGCAATAATCACCTTATATTCATTTATAGTCATATATTTGAGTGTTAATGTGACCATGAGTCCTTGAATTCATACAAAATTTATAATACATTGTTTATCCGAAAAACACGACATACAATAATTTCTAAATCATGTCTATGTCAATAAAGCACGTGTTTTACAATAGAAACATAAATGAACCTCTCAGACGATGTGTATTCCGTCCGTAGTGGTCATATCCATTTCAAGCAGACAATTTAGTTACAAAGTGCAAATCCCTTTAAGATGGGTGTCGGGTTCCTTTCAAAAACTCGTTAGGAGCTCTGCGGCGGTAGGTCACGTGCCGCGAGACAAAATGTCGCATGAAACTTTGTTGCGACGCACGGGTTGGAAACTTGAGGAGTTATAGTCGAGTTAGGTATAGATAATGATATTCTTTTTTAATATACTATTTCTTATACCTAACCTTCTTCTTATACATAAAAGACGATTTGTATGCAAAAGAAAAGTGATGGAGACTTTATCAGAGGTTTCTATGGAGTTTTCCGCATTTTTAAATAAAAAGAGCGGCTTACCACCATACAACTGTCCGCCTGATGGCAAGCAGAAACCATTGCCTATGGACACCTGCAGCACTAGCTGTTCTGACGGTGCTTTGCCAGTCAGGAGAGGTAGTTGTAGACACTCTTTTTGAAACACTTCACGTTGAAGCTCAACAGGAAGACTAGAAGAAAGGACGTTCCACACGTTGTAGATCCGCAGAATAAGGAAGAAAAATCGGACGGTGTAGGATTTCCAGCTTTGCAAGATGTGTGGGTGAGCTTTTTGACAGTGTAAGGATGTGCGGTAAAGGGAGTCTGACGCAGGAAGATCAAGAAGCTCTGAGCCCCCGAAAAACAAGGGATAGAAAATGCAGAGAGAACCCCACATCTAGGCTAAGGTTGCCTGGAAGATCTCTCTATTAGCGATAATGCCGCCAGTTGTTACACTAGTTTTTAAGAGTTTTTTGTCCTCTGTATCAAATTTAATGAACAATAATTAGTTAAACAATTAGTCAATCTCTTCGAAGGATAAGTGGATCCAGCTTGTTAGTGAGCTTGGGATCGTCAACAATTCTAGTGGCTCACCGCTTTATGGACTTATGGAGTCAAGAAGCTGCAGCTGGTATTCCGGTACGCCATTCCAGGGGCAGCAGCTATACTCCATGTGGGGCCGCACTTGTATCGTTTCGCTCTGTTAAGCACACTGAGCTTCATGGAAGCGAGTTTCGCTTTGGCTACTAAGTGATCCTGAAACTGGACTTCACTAGAAATGTTAACGCTGAGTATTTCCAAGTTCTTTGAGACCGCCAAGCAACATCAACAATATAACATAATAACACTCGAAAATACACAAGCTTAGATAAATAATATAATAAGGTGACATGGCATTCTCACGTTGCCACCAAAACGTTAAAAATATAAAAACACTAGCGACCCGCCCGCCCGGCTTCGCACGGGTGTAATTTACGTGCGAAGCCGGGGCGGGTCGCTAGTTATATACATAAACCTTCCTTGAAAATGTATCTAACTGATGGTGAAAACCGCATCAAAATTCGTTGCGTGGTTTAGGAGGAGCTAGCGGCCATACAGACAGACAGACAGACGCGGAAAGCGACTTCAATTTATACTATGTAGAGATAAATGACAAATGATCTTACATCAATATACCAGCAAAAATATAGTTTTAAAGTTTTGTTTTTCGATCAAAAATCGTTATTGTTATGATAAAAAATGCAATTAGTATGCTCACTTGCAATAAATAACTATGAGTGATTACATCCCAATCTGATCTGTACTTCAGCAGCTTAGTAGTAAATTACAGGAAAGCTAGGTGAGAAAGCTGGTATGGGTTGAGCTAAAAGAAATATTACCGTCAACGGCTTTGTGTTGGTACAGTAGGTTTGGGAACCATTTGTTATAAAATATCGATAAAACAACATTCGTATTTCACAACAGTTTTATTTAATTAATGTTGTAAGAAGAGTTTTTGTAATTTAGTATAACGTAACAGTTACATTTTTAAAACTAAAAGGACGTTAATTTCAATGTGGCGTGTGGCTGACCCAGTTCTGATGACATTGAGAACGACCGAGATAATCTCAATTGTACCAGAATCCTCTAATTTTGAGCCGTAACAGAGAGTTAGTAAGCATTGCATGCATCTTTTCGTAGTCCCATCTTCGAAATACAAATATATATTTTTTATTTCGGTTATCAATTGCTGTCTGTATAAGTCACTCTGTTATCTCTATTGAGCCACAGGGCACCCAACACTACATACTAGTCCATGGTTTCTACTTTTTAACAAGTCTATCTACCCCAACGGTACTAATTTCACCAGATTTAGGCAGCCCAATTTTATCGATACTATTATGAAAAGTATCGATAATAGTACTGCCCAAATATACAAGGTATTTACAGCCATTAAACAAATCGGCGTGTAAGAGACCGTTCGGCCGCCCGCTGAGTGCTTAATCACTTAACACTCGCCAGATTAACGGGAAATTTACTGCACAAAAATAACCCCTGAGCTTAGGATTTATATACCTAAGCAAGTTGTAGTATATTTTCTGGTTATAATTTCATTGGGAGTCTCAACGATAAATAAAATAAAGAATAAAAATATACTTACCCACTAGCGTTAAATTTATTTCAATGAATCCTAGAGTACTTAAGAATATATGACCGCTTTATAACTTGTTCTAAAGTAGTCTACGCGTATCACATTTCAAGACATGAATGTCATCGTAATATTTTATTTAAAACTAGTAGGCCGCCCCTGCTTCGCACGGGCGAAGCCGGGATATATAGCCTATGTTGACCGGGGATAGTGCAGCATCCCAACAGTGAAAGAATTTTTCAAATCGGTTCAGTAGTTTCGGTGCTTAATGCAAACAAAAAAACAATCAAATCTTTCCTCTTTATAATATTCGTATAGACAACTGATCCGACAAACGTCCTGGCCAAATTTTAATAGAAAATCACTTTTAAGACAAATAACAAAAGTTATTTCTTTTTATAATTTTTTCCAGCAAATTTTCCTATTGTATTTTCTTATAAACCCACATGTATTTAGGTAAACAAAACAATGAAATAACGGAAGTCGGTTAAAAACATGTAGTCATGCCTGTTGATTTGGCAATAGCAAAATTTTTATTATTGAAACTGTCGTGGTTTTCGTGGTTTTTTCTCACGTGAGTAATTCCCGTGTAATATAAATAAATGAGCAAAAATGTTGTTCGAAGGCCTACTTATTTTGAGGTTTTTAAAAATGATAATTATTGAATGCCAATAATTATCATTTTTAAAAACCTCGTTTAGAAAATGGTGTACAGAATAGAAAAAAATGTGTTTATATCACAACTAAACCAAGTGTCTTAGAATAACAAACGAATCCTATCAATCTTCCGCACAAGAGAGCTACCCTCAAAAAGACATTAATTCTTACAAGAATAAGGCTCGAGACAAACGAGGGCTGGACACAGGGGGTGACTCACAACCTTTGCCGTAACCGGCCCGTGAAAAGAAACCCTTTTACTGACGTTAGCATGTGTTGATACGCCAACCAACCTATAAACTCTACAAAATAAAATGGCCTTTTGAATTCTATACTATAGAGCATTGTCGAATAGGCCTTGCAAACAAAAAAATCAGAAAAAAATCAAAAGGCCATTTTATCTTATTTTTATTATCATTTGTATCCATGTTGCTTTATGCTACGCACAGAATACTGTGATACTTTATTTACATATTTTCTTTTTTTTTTTCTTTTTTTTTCTTTTATATCAATTTAAGTTACATGTTTTTATAACATGCCTAATATAGTCAAATATGTCTGTTGTCTATCCGAACAACCGGTATTCATTTAATAATGGGATGTGATAATAATTATGACAATAAATGTATCTATATGAGATCCGTAGAAGAACGAAAGTTACCGACATTTCCCACCGGATTAGCAAGTTGAAGTGGCAGTGGGCAGAACACACAGTACGCAGAACAGATAGCCGATGTGGCCGAAGGGTTTTCGAATGAAGACCATGGACCATTAAGCGCAGCGTAGGACGTCCAACCATAAGATGTACAGATGACCTAAAAGAGACCGCAGGGATACGCTGGATGCACCAACCGGTCCTTTTGGAGATCGATGGGGGAGGCCTATGTCCAGCAGTGAACGTAGGATGTCCAGCAGTGGACGCAGGGCTGAAATGATGATGATGATGTATCTAAAAAATACAACTTCCTAATAAATCTCGGGAAAACTTGTGTGTTTAGTGAAATATTTTCTAGTTTTGGTAGCTTCGAAGAGATCGCTTTAATCGATAAGGCCGCCTATAAAAAGCCTATTATAATAGTTTCATTGTAATATACATGTAATCCTTGTTTAATTTAAGTAACGTTTTAATTATAGAAGTTCTTACTAAAATATATTTCAAAGTAGTAAAATTTAGTACATCCACACTATTCCGTCACCACCCTTTTACAAAAACGACAATCGTACAGGGTCATTCCTCGATCAAAGCGATCGTCCAATAAATAAATAGTTTATTTGCTTTGTAAATAAATACTGGGGCTTATTCTTACTGCTCACTGACATATTCTATCCTTTTCACTCTAGTAAATTTCCATGTAACAACGAAAGAGACAATACATTTTGAACCCTGAAAGCCTTGAAATAGTTCCCGTGGAATGCGACAGAGGGAACTGGCTAACTAACGAGAACTAAATGGGTTTGTTTTGGATAAGAAATTCTGTTTACCCGTTTGCTAGCGTTCGATGAATGATAAGACTACTTAAAAGCTAAGCGGCCTTTGAGTAATCATGTAATTTTTTTTTTATTTGTCGAAATTAATTTCAGTTTCTTGTTTTTAGAAAAAAAAAGTAAGAAAAAAGTTTATTTGTGACCAACTACCTACGTATTTCATAATTAACAATTAAAAAAAACCGACTTTACAAAATTAGTATGAAATACGTAATTTCGGTAACTTGGATGACCATATTGTTATCAAAGTAGTTATTTTGTATATAAGCCAAACTACAAAAAAAAAAAAACTCAAAATATATACATTAAATAAAAAAAAAAATTCCAAATCGGTTCATAAATGACGGAGTTCAAAAAAAAACTTTTTTATGCGGTTAAAATCACTAGAAGACATAGTACGTGATAACAAGAATGCCGCTGGTCGCAGAACTGCAGCCTTATTATAGAAGTTTGATTGTGATCGAGATTGCATGCCGTCCCGTTCGCATCTACTTACTCGCACCACGTGCGTAAGTGAGATGGCACGCGATCACGATCACAATCCGAATCACGGTAAGACATCTATAATAAGGCATCTGGTCTTCCAAAAGTAATTTTTAAACTTTCGCGATTTGAACACATGTTTTAAATGTTTATCGGGACTTATCACGTATTATTTAATATAGGTAAAAAATATGTACCTTTCGCTCGACGTTTCGACCATGTTACAAACAACACATCTGATAAAAACAACATGTGTTAAAACATCTGGTCTTCCGTTATTTAAATTATGAGTACTGGTAAAAAAATATATTGAATGGTCTTTTGCAATGAAGGTTTGATACATCGCTTTTTTATCAAGTGTATCGCCAACACTTAAATAACACAAGTGTAGGAAAATAATATAAAGAGGCGACTGGTTTTTTCACGTTGGCGTCAAAATTCCTATACATGCAATTTTTTTTTATGAAAATTACAAAACGGCGCCATCTGTACGCCGTAGCGTGAACTCCTAACTGTTACAGTACACAGCCTACGCACTCTCGTAGCGACCCTCTACGGGAAACGTAGACAACAGCTACGGAAAGGGAGAGTATCGTAGGTCTATGGCATGGTAAGCTAGCATCCTCTTTACGTGATGGTGTACTATTTAAAACCAATTTTAGTTAAATATTACTTTGAAATACCTTTCATAGAAACTTCGTTTTTAATTTAAAAAAATACTTCAAGAATTTCAATCAGTGGTATAAATCATAAATATCTTGGTACAAAATATCATTATATATTATAAAGTAGGCTTACAATGTCCACCGCATGAGGCGCCACTGATAGGTACTTGTACATTTTCTTCTTATTTCGAGATTTATGATTTGCCGTTGTCGAATAAAAGGATATGACTTCGATGCAAATAGGCAAATTAAATACGATGAAAATCAATAAACGTGGTTTCAACCACTACTCTACAGGAATTTTCGATTGAATATTTTGGGATATAATACATAGCCTATGTGTCAATTCAGGGTATAGGCTACCTTCGTACCAAATTTTATTAAAATCCGCTCAACTGTTGCGGATTTTAGTGCGCAAAAACATACACACAAACTTTCGCTTATTGTTAGATATTATTTAACTTGCCCTGTTGGTGTGTATTTGTGGGACAAATCTTGCAACTGAATCTTAGACCAGTTCTCACATCCTCAACAGATTGAGCTGAAATTTTGCCTACACCTTTGGTTTGGATGAAAAAACATCGTTAGCTATATGACGTCATTAAAAATTCTATATGGCGGACTCTCAATGATGGTGGACTAGCTATTTTTATGTAGCAATTTATTATGCACCTTCATGATATGGGTATCAATTGAAAGGGTTTGCTGAGAAAACGACAAATAAAATGTCGTCACACTAAATTCAATATGGCGGACCTAATTTTATTATCTACCATCATGGTATCATATGGTTGGGAATCAAACGAAAGGGTTTGCTGAGGAGAAAACGAAAAGCTCGTTTTCAAAAAGTATCTTCGTTTTAATTAATAATTTTATTAATTTTAGTGTGCCGTTACGGTGAGCGCATATTGTAAAAAGTTGATTAAAAACGATGTTGGGGGCAGCCAGGCGTGCCATGCGTACGGAAACTGGAGAGATGCCTGATGCTGTCAGCCGTACCCTTGAGCTTGCTTATGGGAGACTCATATTACGTTTTGACTAACCTTGATGCCGGGGGCGGGCGGGTGAGGTACGGCGGGCGGGCTGCGTGCGTTTGGTAGCTGGAGGAGATGTCTGATGCTGTACCCTTGCCGGGACTTGCGAGACATCCTGGGACAATAGATAAATAGCAGATTAACGTATCACACTTACAGCTGAGTCAGAAAAAAGAATAGATAAAACATGGAACATGTGAGAACAACATACACCACTAACATGACCCACAACAGATGTGTATTTATTATACAGGGTTACTGGTAATGAGTTAGTTTCGTTATAAGAATGGCTTCAGCTCATCAAAACAAATAACTTTTGTACTACGACTTTTTGAAATGCAGGAAAAAAAACAGCCATTCCATAAAAAAAAAAACTCCCATCAAAATATAGGTAATATATTATGAAACACACGACATAGCTGTTACGATTTGCAAGTTGAAGTGGCAATGGGCAGGCCACATTGCTGGAAGAACTGATAACCGATGGGGAAGAAAGGTTCTTGAGTGGAGACCATGAACCGGAAGGCGCAGCGTAGGTAGACCTTCCACTAAATGGACCGACGACATTGTGAGAGTCGCTGGCATCCAGTAGATGCAAAAGGCAGGCTGTCGTTCAGAGTGGAGATTAAAAGGTGGAGACCTATGTTCAGCAGTGGACGTCTTCTGGCTGATGATGATGATGATTATGAAACAGCTGATTTTGATAAGTCGTCGGGCAATCTGGGCGTCTTCAAATCACGAGTGAATCGGTTCCTTCTAGGCAAGCGTGCTCCAACGTAGACCGCATCATCGCTTAACATCAGGCGTGAGGGTGGTCAAACGCAAGCCTATTATTAAAAAAAAAATCGTAGAATATAAGGTGTTTTTTTGACGTATTGAAGCCGCCCTTAGGAGGATATTACTGATTACAAGTAACTCTGTCAACCCCCAATAAAGTACCTCAATCGCTTTTTCGGGAAGGCCTAAGTCCAGGAGCGAACTATTAAAAGGCTGATTATGATCATAAATAAAACTATGTCGAGAAATCTATGAATATTTAAGGAAACAACTAAGCTTATTCTGCTCCTATAATAATTGAGCCGTAAAAGCTTATACAAAGAATCTGTTGAAAGCTCTCACAGGAAATTCAGTCAGCATCTGTATTTGATTCGTAACTACCTGACTTGAATTCACATACATCAAAGTAACTTGAGCTTTATGCTTATGTTTCTAGAGCTAAATTTCAAATGTTATGTAGTACTTTGTACCGTAGAAATAATAAAAAGTGGATATGCTACTATTGAAATGCGAATATGTTATTTGTAGTCATTCCTTGTTAGTGAAGTAAAAGCTGATTTATTTTATGTATAGTTTAGTTTGTTATGACAAGCTTAAGGCCAGAAGAATGAAACATTTTTCATGTGACATTATAGTCTGGAACTTTTTTAGGATTCCGTAGTACTACGAGGAACCCATATAAGTTCTTTCTGGCCGTCCGTCTGTCTGTACATCCATCCTAATCATTTAGAACCTTCTAACTTCCATAGTGATTAAGATAAATGTATCAAACTTTGCAAAATTAGAGTTTTGATATAGATCACAAATTTAAAAGTAGTCATTAAATATAATTTTAGATAGATATAAAGTTTTTATTGTGTACACCAGTTTTAAAAAATAATAATTTTGTAGTTTAAAAGTGGCTTTGTTATGTGAAATGGGGATGATTTGTTTTAACTGGACCCCTCTATTGTGGTTTCGTTAAATAGGTCTTTTCAAATGAAGGTAAGTGATAAAAAAAATATCAAGTTATATCCTTTGCGAAATATGGCCCGCCAAAGTGGTATAAAGTTTGTCGCGCCCTGCATTTCCACAAAAAGTATATGTTATGTCGGAACGATGCATCTTTGAAATTTGGCTAAATTACACAGGGCTTCGTTCAAAACGCTATTGCGAAAAGTCTCAATCTAGATCTATAACTTACGTACCTCATTTTAAAATACTGTCTATTGTAACGGAACTCTATCATGCGTGCGTACCAAAACATAATAATGGAACTATATAGTGAAACTATAATTTTTTACGTGCCTTTATAAGGTCAGATGCAGAAAGGTCGACTTTCTTCAATATAAGCTAGGTTCAAAATTATACTTCACTAGCGACCCGCCCCCCCGCTTCGCACGGGTGTAATTTACGTGCGAAGCCGGGGCGGGTCGCTAGTTATATATATAAACCTTCCGTGAAAATGTATCTAACTGATGTTGAAAACTGCATCAAAATCCGTTGCGTGGTTTAAGAGGAGTTAGCGGCCATACAGACAGACGCGGAAAGCGACTTCAATTTATACTATGTAGAGAAGAGAAGAGATAGAGATACTAAGCTTAGATAGGATAAATAATACTGATATTATAAATGCGAAAGTGTGCCTGTTTGTTGGTTTGTATGTTCCTCTTTCACGCAGCAACAGAGCAACGGATCGACCTGATTTTTTGCATGGGTATAGTTCAAGGGCCGGTGAGTATACATAGGCTACGTTTCATCATCATCACCATTTTTCATCACTACGCGAGTGAAACCGCGGGGCGCAGCTAGTATTTTATAATTATAATGAGAATTTTAGGCTTTACTGCTCTACTGTGTTCATATTTGCAAGTTATATATAGTGTCAATAAATAAAAAATACTACCTTTACCTTCACTAATATACCAATGAAAGCTTCATTAAACAACGATGGTGGCCGAGCGGTAGCAGGTGCGCTTTGCAATCTGACAGCACCTGGTTTCATCCTAGGGCCACCAACAACTTATTTAGTTCTTAAAAAAAATTTGCAGTTTCGATGCCATCACACAAAAACGGTGTAAGAAATCATTGTGAGGAAACAGGTATGTCCAAGAACCTCAAAAAGTTTGAAGACATATTATAAATAAAATAAATAAATAAAATAAATATTCGGGACATTTTTTTCACACACAGTCATCTGACCCCAAACTAAGCAAAGCTTGTGATATGGCTGCCAGAGACTGATATACATACATATATAGGTTTAAATACAAAAAAGAAAGAAAAGAAAGAAAAAATATTTATTATTATTATGCACATATATTTATTTTCATTCTTAAATTTAAGTTTTTTTCACAATAAAATATAAAAACAAAATATTATAAAAAAAAACTAAACCTAGGGTGCCGCTGGCAGCGGGGCAGGGCCCAAGCTACCGGTGGTTAGGGCTGCAGAGTGAGGAACCTCCAATTTTTTTTTTTTTTTTTTTTTTTTTTTTTTTTTTTTATTATTTATTATGTTGATGTTGATGTTTTTTTATTATTTATTATATTGTTGATGACATTCACTAACATGTACTGTGCCAGGATGGTGGATTCGGCCCCATCCTCTCTCTCTATATCTTTCTCTCTCTCACTCTCTGAGAGAAGTCCTGTGCTGTGGCCCAACAGTGGGAACATAATAAGCTGATAATGATGATGATGACCTTCATTAAAATATTGTAAACTAAGTGCAGGTATTGTAAAAAAACAATGCTTATTTCCTTCTACGTTTTCTTTAATACTTGTTAGCATCATAAATATAACAAGATTTCCGATCGTCTCTACATTATTCATAGAATTTTTTAGGAAAATCCACTGTACCTATCGGTTTGATCATAAATAATTGAATTTATACGGAGAAAGGTAAGAGTAATATTTACCTTCATTTATATTCATTAAACACACTAATAGACTGCTGGTCTATGTTGAAGTGCTTTTAAGTTTAAGGAAAAGTAAACTTTATTCATAAGTACACAAAACAAATTTCAGAACAAGCTCTCAGCGTCTAGCTACAGACTTTACCGAGTTATCCAACGTTACAGTAAATTGGATTTAAACGTGTGAGTTATTAGGTTGAATTTAATTGTGTAACGCTAGCGAATAATAAAACCGTGATTCGGTTGAAGTTAGAAAGTATCAACTATCGAACTACTGAACTATCTCACCCTTATCAAATTAAACAAAGTGCTCTTGTAATGTTAATTCAACAGAGTTACTAAGTAGCTTATAGATAGCCTACTGTTACTGACAAGTACAGTGTAAACTCTATATAGCGACTCATAAAGGACTGTGCATTTTATGGCGTTATTAAGAGTTTTCGTTAAATAAAGATAAGAAATATTCATATTATTATACTATTATAATATGTATTTACTAGTAAAGTATAAATTTACGAAAAACAAACATTAATATTGATACAAATAACAATGCTTATTCCGTAGAGTCTGTTATCGTTGTCTGAAATTCTTTCCTGCTCTAGTATTTTATTTAATTAAAAAAATACGAGTTGTTAGAAAGTACTGTTTATTGCATAATAATGACTTATTGTTGTTGTTATTTAGAGTGGGTGTGATGCCACATAGTGTATCATTGTCAAGTTAAGTCAAGTAATTTCGACGTTTTAGGTAGTTTGGCGATAAATCGAGTGTCGCTATATAGAGTTTACACTGTATTTTCATTTTAAAAACCCATGCTTTGTATGTCATCTCTCTCTCTCTATCTCGCGTACATATGTAACAAAAGCAAAAACTTTAATTTTTACTTGAATAGATTTTTATATATTATGAATACGTGTTTGAATCGTGAATACGTGGTATTATGTAAATTCATACTAAGCAGAAGGTCGTGCGTCGTGGCCGGTGCCGCTGGTCGCGGTTGCCGGTTGCGGTCGCCAAGATCGGAATGCTACCTTTAGATTTGACATTGATAAGAACATTCAATCATTTTATACCTTTTTTTTTTTAAATGCACAAGCAAGATAGAAGACGCACGAACCATTAGCTCTTAAAGTTCCATTTGATGTTAACTTGGATTGTATTACTCTATCTTCAGGTTTCCATCGCTTCTTTGACCTTAACATTATTTGAAACCGCAATTTTATGTGAA
Organism: Agriopis marginaria; assembly: GCA_932305915.1. Taxonomy (NCBI): domain Eukaryota; kingdom Metazoa; phylum Arthropoda; class Insecta; order Lepidoptera; family Geometridae; genus Agriopis; species Agriopis marginaria. The sequence continues at coordinate 5,787,347 of OW029919.1, forward strand.
ACTCATAAATTATCCAATAAAATCGACGTCGCCCTGTTTACATTCGCATGACATCGCAAACGTATAAGACAGTTGTTTAGCTGAGACCCATTTATTGTTCAAAGCAAATAAAAAGGAACGAAGCAAACGGAGATTTTGAACTGAAAAGTTTTAACTTAGCTTTATGTTAAGGAAAAATCCATTCAATTTTCTGGAAGTTAAGATAACTTTTGCTCTGATTCAAGACAAAGAACTTGGGACGTTTTATGTAGAGTAAGTTATTAGGGTTTAATTCAGGAGCTAGTAGTAAATTCTGTATGTGCTTGAATGTATTATATAATCTACTACACAGTGAAATCGCTACGTTGCTTACTGGGCTTTCAGTTTTCGTGAGTTGTGTTCTCTCTGCATTTGTTTAATTAAGTACGTTTATGTTCACAGGCATTTTAGTAGGTACTAGATCTTTTGCGTGATAGGCTGCACTTTAAGTATTAGCTTCTAGAATACGAAATTTGTTCACGTTTGTACAATACCGGTCAAATACGAGTTAAGTTGGACTGTTTGACCTTGTCTGTGATAAATTGAGGAAAAGCCGAGACATTTTAATTTCATTAATGTAGGCAGAGTATTCAATGTAAAGCATTGAGATAAATACATAATAGGCATACATAATACATCGGACAGGTGTTTGATTTGTCAAAAATAACACTGTTAAAATTATAATATAAGAACCACCGGAGGATGGGCAGCAGCGTCCTGTTAGTACACGGTGAACGTACTGCGATCCCCAAGCCGCCTGCCAAGCATGAGGATTATGGCAACACCCCTCTCTCAGAGGGAGGCCTTGTTCAGCAGTGGACATTTAATAGCTGATGATGTGAAAATTATAATTAAATGTAACATTACAATTACTGAAGAAATTATTAAAATGGCGTATAAAGTTCTGAGATGTAAAGTAAAGTTTTTTATTCGGATTAGGAAGGGATTCTCTGTCCCTTTCTTGCAAGGTGAGTGTCAGTATAGAGTTTGTATGGCGCAATTACATGTTAAGTCATAATTATGTAAGAATAGTACGCTTTCTGTCTAGCATGACAGTAAATACTCATATCTTCCTTAATTTGAACATATTTCAATTTTGTTTTTGGTGTTCTGCTCTATTTATGGGGAGCTTTTTATAAAATGCAAAAAAACACGCTAGGCCATTGAAGAGTCCCACTATTCACCTCCCGGTTCTATCATCAGAAACTAGACACTAAGTGTAATGCATGGGAATCGTTAAAATAAACTAAAGGAGTCTTAACTCGATTGGTTTCCTTATTGAATGTACCATTATCCACCTCCATCTCCTAGTTCCATCATCAGATCAGTTTGATCGTACCAAATTATTATATTGTCATCCGCATTACATACGAGTATACCTGCAAAGTTTCAAATCGACACGACCATTAGAAATAGGTTAAAAAAGACTTCCAAGATTAGTTAATATAATATACGAGTATAACAATAGTTAATTATAAATAAAGCTAATTATAAAAGCGAGTTAAAAATAAAACAAATGGCAATAAACAAGTAATTTAAAAAAAAAACTATATTAAGGCGTTAATAATCTTCAAACGCCTATACAGATTATCTGAATCATGTATAAGATCACTCTCGCTCCAGTCACCTTTCAAAAAAACAAACGAACTTAACCAAAACCGGTTCAGCCGTTTGGGAGCTACGATTCCACAGACATACACACAGATACACATGTAAAACTTATAACATCCCTCTTTTTGCGTCGAGAGTCAAAAGTAGTTTCCCACACTAATCTAGTGAGTAGCTAACAACCTATATCAAAATAAACCGTCTCATAACACATGATTCCCATAAACACCAGATCGTTTTCCCTGTCAGACGGAAGGGTATTGATGAAACGTTCCCGGAAAATCATATACAACGCCAGCAAAAATAAGAGAAATCTCATTAATCCGTTTGTCAAAATGTTATTACATTCATCAAACAAAACATCCGGGAATCGATACAAACACACCTATACCAGGCAGCTGCAGACGACGCCATTTTGAAGTGCTTATTTCCATTATAACATTGTACTAACTACACTGAAATGTTCTACAAAAGTTCACGTTTTGCTTCGTGAAGTCCAGAACTTTCAACTCAACTGACTAAACTAACTCCTCAATTGGTATTACGCAAAAACAACGTTTATTACAAGCGGGGTACAGATTGAATTAGCCCGCGGTGGAATTCCGCTTACAACTTTGCGCAAATACGCCAAGTTCAAGTTATCTGAAAAGTTATTTAACAAAGTTTCATAGCTTTCTTGGCTGCTGTGCGAGATTGCGCCTTCAGATGTTTGGTTTTAGGTCAATTGTTGTTCGGAAGCGGGATTTGTGTTGGGACGTTTCGTGATGGCGGGAAGTTTGCGTTATCCCATCGAGAGCCGTGACTGTAGAAAGATTTTCCTTCTACAATGGACTGAGACTGGGACCGGTCTCTGAAATGACTTTGTAATAGCGTCCTCAATAAAACGACCCAATATCGTGGGCTTTTTACTTTATTGATGAGATAGTTTGATAGAACTTCGCTGAATAAATGTTTACCTTGAACTAAGTCGGCATGTTTTTCTCGAAAAATGTATCATTTTCGTAGTCGTGTTTACGACAAGCAATATCCCTATGATCAAAAGAATAATTAGGAAGTATTTTCATTGATATAAACTCGGTCCATGTGAAACAAAGACGTTAATTTCGGGACTATTATGGAACGGGTGAACTTCCATCTTCGTGATTTAACAGTAACTTAAAGTTTTAACGAGCTAAACTTCGTATAATTAACGAAGTTGGAACTTACATAGAGACGGTTATTCATAATCAATAATTGTAACGATGAATTGTGTAAGCGAGATAATAAGATGCCATTTAGAATGGAACATGATATTAATAAGTAAAAAGATATTAATAAGTATAATGGAATACTAAATAAATATAAAAGCAAAATACCACTTAATGACTGATTGACTCATCACGATATCTCGGAATCCACTTGACCTACGGAGCTGAAATTCGGCAAGTAGATTCTTTATGGAGTGTAAAGATTAACTAAGAAATATTTTTGTGAAAAGGCTAAATTATCAGGGGCGAATGAAGGTTAAAAGTTCTACAATTAGAATAGGAATGCACTCAGAATAGTTTTATCTAAGTGATATGTTACATCAATAATTATATGTATATTATTATCTTTCCCTTGAGGTAGGTTGTATATTGGCAGACAAATAAAAGTAAACATCCATCTATTAAAATACATCAATTACAAATTATCTTTCTAATAAAATATACTATATTAAAACCCTATAAAATTTAGTTTATTATTAGTCTACCTACACGATTTAATTCCACCTAAAGATCACAATGAACTCCAGATCAAATACATTTCATAGAAATGAAACGACTCATTCGCTGTTCTGAGATAATATTGCGACCGCAAAATCACGTATGTGTTGGAAACATCTTTTTTCAAGTTAGTGGTAGTTGGGTAACCTCGTAACACTTTTGGTCAAAACTTTTTATCAACCCAACTTTTTGCACTATAAGTAAAGTACAGCAACTTAGTTTTTAGAGTCTTACCTGCTGGATTATCGCACTCTTCCGTCCATCCAACGTCAAAAAGTATTAGGAGCGTCCTCTACACTGTTCCAAGAAGTAAACACAAATCACAAGAGCATCCCAGGTACTACGCTCGAGTTTCACTTCAAAACAATATTTGAATCCGATATAAACATTCGTTTCGAACACTTCCACAGTCACATTAATACACTAACTCCAATTTCCAGTCACAATAACGTAATTCGTCTCTCAGCATAACCTCAAAACATCTTACTGACACTCCGCGGCCCACAGGAATTAATAAAAAGTTTCTTTATAAAACAAGTGGGTTGTGAGCATGTTCCAAAATGGCGGAACTTTGCGTTAACTTCGGAACGTAGAGCGACGTGAAGTTGTAGGGTGCGCGACTCGCGCCGCTCGCAGTAAGGTCGCGCAGCCACCCCTAACTTTTCACATCTCAACTTTTTCCACAAACTTGATCACGTCCAAATTTCGATAGGAAACTTCACCAAATACCACAAAAAGTAAAATTCAGTCACTATTGTTCACAAAAACTGTTCTTACAAACGTTTAAAAAGTATTCACAGGAGTTAGATCGGCGTAGCGCTGCGGAACCGCACAGCGAGCCGTGTAGCCGACAGGGGTTCGGCGGGGAAAATCAATAACTTACGGCCGACTCTCTCAGCCGCTCTCCGCGTTTAATCATACACTTTGTGAGCAAAACATTAAAACTTGTCCGTTTGTTTGTCGGAGGCGGATCGTTGTCGATTGAGGTGCGGGGGGAGGGTTTCGGAGCGAGCGAGCGGAGCGGGCGGCAGCGGCGGCGACTACCGGCAGACTTGGCCACTTGGCGGAGTTTACTTGCTACAAAGTTTTGCTAGGTGTTCTTACAAAGAAGTACGGCTTTGTACTGCATGGCGAGAAAGATTGGCGCCATCCCTCCCCTCGTGTCAACTTGGCTGCATTGTTATCGGTCACAGAGGTCGAATAAAAAGTTTCTTTTAAAGTAAGTTTATTAAGTAGTTTTCTACGTTCAAAGTGTTTAACTTTTAAATTGTGTTGGTAAACTTAAACTAAAGCAATTTATTTTCATAGAGTTGAAGTTTGTTAACAATTTCTGTACAATTATATTTTTGTAAAATACATTATGCTAACATTTTATATTACCTGCTTAGGTATTTACATTTTTACTAATCTACTAACTTGTTCAAATAATCTTTAAAAAAACTTTTTGTAGACGAAAAGTGCCACATGTGAGCTAAAAATATATATCAATAAACAAAAAAAAAAAACAGAATAAAATAGGTGAAAATCTTCAAACGGCTGAAAAGCTTTTCTTGAACCATAGCTAAGAAAACTCTCGACAAGTCACATTACAAAAACAAACGAAATCATAATTGGTTCAGCCGTTTAGGAGCTAATCTGCCACAGACAGATACAGAGATACACACGTTAAACTTACAAGACCCCTTTTTTGCGTCGGGGCTTAAAAAGGATTATCGAGCGTATAAAAATTAAGGTAACTCTTTAACTGCTTTAATATTAAAGCAGAGTTTTTTTAATGCTAAAAGCATGGCTAATATGCACATATTTAATACTACAAATGCCTTAAGAAACACGTATACTTACCTATTAATAGTTAGTAAGTAGCTGGAAGAGCCAATTATACTACCTGAACAATCGTATACCTTAAGTCAGTGACTTAATCCTCCTACATACTAGTATTCAAGTACTTCTTTGAAAGTGAAAATAAAGTAAATTTTTTAAATTTGCTTTATAGCATCGAGATACAAAAATAATTTCTATAGAGTCACAATCTCTCAGTGAAAACAGTCAAAAAACGTTCGAGCGTCATTGTACATACATTGTATCAAATAATATAATTATACTTGTCATTGCCACATTTACTCCAATTTAGACGTTATGTCGTTTGCATAGTGTTCAACGTTAGTTGTCCGATCGTAGCTCTGGCATCGCGCAGCGTTGTAGTCGGATCGCGGTTACTTTGTAACTAACCAAAAAGTCTTTGCAATTCGTAGCGTGCGCCGAGTTTTGGTTCGGATTTTTTTTGGCACGATTGGGACTCTATTTGTATTGTATTTCGATGCTCTATGGTTACAGTTTTATAGACAAGTTGCTTGGGCATAATTCAATGTTATTTTTTGGCTGCTCTAAAGCGTGACTGGACTGGTTGCAAGTAACAACCCTTTGGCGTTGCGCCCACACTTTTTGGGGCGAATATCGCAATAGCGCCTCTAAGATATCACTTGATGGTCTTTGAAGGTGTTGGAGAAAGTAAAAATGCCGGGCCTGGAAAGGTAAGAATAAAATCACGTGACGTCAACTAGGGGGGAGTTTCGTCAAGTGTTACTGAGGGTTTTAATTTATTTGATTCTAGCTGCGCCCCGCGGTTTCACCCGCGTAGTGATGAAAAATGATGATGATGATGATGAAAAGTACTCCAGTCCAATAAAGCCCATGTTACTCTCTGGCTCTTGTACTATACCCATGCAAAAAATCAGGTTGATCCGTTGTTCTGTTGCAGCGTGAAAGAGGAACAAACATCCATACATCTATACATACAAACTTTCGCGTTTATAATATTAGTAGGATAATTATAATCTAATTCAATTTTGCTCGCCCTCAGGGCTGTTAATGGATGGATATTTTATATTTTAAGACCTTGTATTATTAGCAAGCAAATAAAAAACTTTGACTTGAATTTGGTTTAATAACGGGGCAGGTAGTCTTAACAAATGTCATGTGATATTTCACGACTCACGTATTTATATAAATGTGACCTGGCTATTGGTGTAATTAAATGTAAAAAAAATAAGTACCGCCTCTACTATTATTAAAGTGGTACAAACAACATTTTGCGTAACTAAAAAGAAACACAATTATAATTTCCCAGAAACTTGTTTCCTACAAACGTCCTAACTATAGGTATCCACGTAACTTTTCACGTAACATGGGTATGGGGAAAGGAGGTCACTAAAATGTCATTAAGAGGGTTTAAGTTAAAAATTCAGCCAAATCGTTGTCACGTGATTTAAAGACGACCCCTAACTGGATCTCAAGTAAGGCTGCCAAAACACACCGTTGCTTCTTGCCAGATTTCTAGCTATATCCAGCCAAATATTAACTTCTACCACCATGTTTATTTGTCACTGTGTTTACCTTTACCGGATTTACTCCATCGCTGATTGCACGCACGTACAATTATTGTGGTATCGGGTATACAATATGATAAGTCTTAAATTTTTAATTTCTTATTGTTCATCAGTCATGCACATTTGTTTTACTTTTGTATGGTACTATGCTAGGTACGTTATTATTAACTCGCTGCGCCTCCCAGTTTCACTCGCGTAGACTACCTAAAACCCTAAAACTAACTCTATGCAAAAAAATTTTTTTCGTGATTTCAGGGTTGGTCCCATACTAAAAGTGGGTCATAATGATGAGTACAATTATTATCTTCTTTTGGCTTCGAGGGTGTTCCCCTTACACCTTGTATATCTAGTCATAATATTAGGATATAAGTTTAGTAAAGGATTTAGTAAAAAAATATGAGTATTTTAACAAGACTTGTCTCAGCTTCTAGTCTCATTGAGAACTGATGATCGTGCCTGTAAATAAAATTACAGTTAACAAGCCTCCTAAACTGATATAGGCTTGAGTTTATTCACTGGCTTACACAAACACTGCTCGCGAACTCAAAGGAAGCCGCAAATAGATTGAATGCGATTGTTAATAAACTATTCATGAGTACTGTAGAGTGCCTTGAACTCTTTGTAATAGGTGTGCTCTTAATAAATATTAACGAGGGAAACATGAAATTGGGCAGGCGGCTTCGATTTAAAGAAATCAATCAATTTATAGGCATGTTTGTTTGATTGGAAATTTTTCATTTATAGAAGAGCAAAATGTAATCGTGGTTTGAAAAGGTGATTATGGCTTCACTCACGGTTTTATGGTGTTCTCGATTTTTTAAAGTCTTTTTTTGAGTAAGTATAGTTAATTTTTATCCCGAAAAAAAAAACCAACATGATTTCTGTAGGATAGTGGGTTAAGCCACGCTGCTTGTTTAATATTAATTGTGCTTACTTATTTTTGCGATCTAGAATGGTGCGACGTGCAACGACCTACGAAGTCAGCAAGCGTCTGACAAAATACTGGTGCGCAGTATACTTATTAGCACCATGAGTTGGTACTATTGGAAAAGTTAATTCATCCAACCTTTACTATGAGTGTACAGGGTTATTAGTAACTTGCTAACAACCTCTCACAAGCAGCTTCCCTTCATCACACTTAACAACTTGTGTTCCATGACTTTACACAAGAAAAAGTTTTTGTATGAAAATTATGTATATAGTTGTGAATTTTGTAGGTGCAAGAGTAAGCTCTTAAGCTTTGACTAGGCCGCCACGTTCCTTCTCATTTAAAACTACGTAAATTGTTGTCAATTAGAGCCCTTATTAAAATATTTTTGTTTTTGTATGGAACTAAAATAAGACGAATCATTAAAAGTCATAGGACAAAAGTTATTAAATATGGGGTGGGGAAGCTGCCTACGAGAGGATGTTAGCTAGTTACCAATAACCCTGTATAAGTAAATGCTTGCATAATTGCAGAAAAATGTTATCTTATACTTGGAAACTAACAAATAAACTACTAACTACGTCACAAGTGGCTCTTAAGAACAGTGTCGTTATGGAAAAATCTTACTTACGTTGTGAAAATAAGATACAGATTACCACGAAACGGTTAGCTTCTTGGCCGAACTCTTCATACCATTCTAATAAATCAAGAATATTTGTGATCATAAGAAATACTTTTAGTAGGCCTAGACGATACTTGAAACGAGGAAACCCTGGCAACATTCTATTTTGAGCTCTATTGAGTCACGTTAAAGAATGTTTTGGAGAACAAGAAGCCCTTCAAATTAACTCAGTTAAAAACTTTGAAACAAGACGGAACTTTTATTAAAGTTCGAATCACTTTAAGAATTTGGGCTCGCCGAGGAATCTGAAATGGAATGGGATAATTATTTGAAACAGGACTTATCAAAAACAATCCAAAGCTGTTCGTGAAAAACTTGAGGCTTTAAACGAAGTGAGAAAGGAACCAATAATAAGTTATATCTTATAATCTAACTTAACACCAAAACTATGGATTTTAACAAAATATTTTACGAATACATACACATAATAAAGATTTTAAGTGTCCAAAAGAAGTTGTACTGAGTAATAAGGCCCATCAATTGTTTACTTTTAAGGGTATGTCACCCAAAGTTAAACGGAGGCCTATTACCAAGCCTATGCTGTCTGTCTGCCTATTTGATTGTCTGTCTGTTCATCTGTCCTACTAGAAGCTACCACTTAAGCAACTGTATCTCTTGAACCTTAATAGATAGCGGGTTGAAATGTTCGCAGAATATTTATAATGTTACGGCGGATTAACTAAGAAATAATAATAAAGTCAGTATAATTAATTTTTTCACCACTAATTAACATGTCGTCATCTTGTATTTATGATGACTTTACATGAACTAAGAGGTATCTATCCTCACCTCATTTATCAAAATTGGTTAAGGCGGTTGAGACTGTATACATACATAGACACAATACCACTCCTTTTGATTCAACTTTGGATAAAATCGTTTATAAAGTCACAAAGTAGTATCAATAAAACAAACAAGTGAAATAAATCGAAAACCGGCCAGACTACTCATAGCAAACATTATGTAGCGCACAGATTTAATACGACAAGTACCTAGTGTAAACAAGTAACGTCCTTTGGTAGCTTATTCCCACCCAGTCCCTTGCACAAACAAATCAACATAAGTATAACCAGCTTAATATGACCTCTCTATTCAGCGAATTGCAGAATATAGAAATAAATATTCGATGCTCTTAATAAAGTGGACAAACTTAATTTCAATTAATCGAGCATTAAGTCTAAGGTGGGTTGCACCATCTTACTTTAGCACACCGACATTTCAGTTAAAGTATCTACCGGTTAGGCAAAAAATTCGTTGTACCATCTGACAATAATTGTTAAATGACGTCATAACTTTAACTATTAACTGTAACGCTTCGCCATTGTTTATGTTAAATATTTGTCAGATGCATAAAATATAATTCCAGCTATGCATCTGGGGTAAATAAAGACTCATTTTACTTGCAACCCTACCAGGGTTGCAAGTAAAATGAGTCTTTAATTATGCTAGTGAATACGCCGGTGTAACGTATTTCACAGTAACTGCTAAATTCAGCGTTACTGTTATTGTCAAATTTGTCATAATAACTACTGCTATGGTGCAACCAAGCCTAACTAATCTTACTTTTACAGTCATGTTTGACAACAAATCTTAAGATAAGCCCTGCTGGAATACTGTTGGTCCATAAGTTGTTTATTGAACCCAGTAGTGTCTAGTTTTTATAGACTGTCTATTCAAAAGAAAGTTATTGTACTGAATAATTAAAATGGGAAACGTAGAAGAATCTTTTCTTCTGGGTTTTCAGACAGCCAGATAGACCAAGGAGGGAGCTTATGAACTAAATTGAAAGAAAAAGTTAATTTTACGTCATGTTCAAAGGCTGGCTAAAGATGTAAACTCGGGTACGAGTACGAGAAATAAGAAGAAGAACCTAACTGTAAAGAATGAAATTGGATTAAATTTTGAATTTCATTCAAGTATTCATGCGTTTATCTACTGTGATAATAATAATGAGGTAAAGTTTTGTATCTTTGTGACTTTGTATGTATTTATGAACTGATGTTGATAGAGTTTCACAACGCTGGAGAAGCGTTTTGAGCCCACTTTTATTGTACGAACTGCTAATCTGTGGAATGCGTTGCCTGAATGGCTGTTCCACGATAGTTACAATCTGGGTGTCATCCAATCACAAGTGAATGGGTTTATTTTAGGCAACCGTGCTCCATCGTAGATCGCATAATCGCTTAACATTAGACTAGTTGGCGGTCAAACACAAGCCTATTATCAATAACTTTTAAAAAAGAAGAAGCGGGAAGCCACTTTTAAGTGGATGATTATTATTAAAAGAAAATACATAAAATGTTTGTTTACCCTATAAGTCTGGGAAGTCTTACTTAGTCACAGATTCCAGAGCTCGAGTATATTATCTAGTGTTTTGCGTTAATAAGTTATTAATAGCGTTTGATTTCAAATCTATATCAAAATCGATATTAATGAAGGTCGCTACCTGTCTTTATTGATGCTTGATTGATAAATAATACTTCGCAAAATAGTTCATCATTCATCATCATTTCCGCCATATATAGGACATCTACTGCTGGACATAAGCCTCACTCATCGATCTCCAAAAGGGCCGGATGCAGCCTGCATCCAGCGTTTCCCTGCGGTCTCTTTTAGGTCGTCTGTCCATCTTGTGGATGGAAGTCCTGCGCTGCGCTTACCGGTCCGTGGTCTCTATTCCAGAACCTTTCGGCCCCATCGGTCTGTTCTGCGTGATATGAGCCTTGCCCACAGCCACTTCAACTTGCTAATCCAGTGGGAAATGTCGGTAATTTTGGTTCGTCTACAAATCTCCTCATTTCTCATTCGATCTCCGTAGAGAAACCCTGAGCATAGCCCTCTCCATAGGTCGTTGTGCGACTTTGAGCTTACTAATGAGGCCCATAGTGAGAGACCATATTTCACTGCTGTATGTCATTACTGGCAATACATACTAGTTGAAGACCTTCGTCTTAAGGCACTGAGGTATTTACGCGTATAATAGTTATACGTAGGTATTTGGCAGATGAACTTCTTTGAGAATTATTGTGATAAAAAGAAAATGTTTATTAAACTAAGAATTAAACTTTATTTTGCGCCGAGAATCAATCAGAGTAATCTGAATATACCACCTTGTTACGAGTGGCTTTACGTAGAAATATTACTAAAATTGTGAAGTAAAAAAGTAAAATTGTATGCATTGCCGTATACAATGATGGAACAAAATAAATGTTTCTTAGCAGACGGGCATTTTAGTATTAAAAATAAATAGGTAAATAGAAACATATCAGAACTATTTAAACTATTTTATTCTGTCAAATTATCGCTGACGGAAACATTAGCATAAACGAGACAAAGCAATTTTAAGCATTTTTTAACATAAGTAACATTTCTAATGAAGGACTTAGATGTACAACTGCTTCTTATTAAAAAAACATAGCTTTAAATATTGTACGAGATTTTTTTTATATGGGTATATAAGACACAATACATAATTAAATAGCAATTATGCTGCACGATTTTGTAGTTCTTCCGCTTTTAGGTGGAAAGTAAATTTTTGTAGGTAGGTACATTATTTTCCTTGCAAATTTTACTAAGATCAATGCAGCCCTTTTGTTATATACTGGTAGCAAAGAGAAAGTACTTTACTTACGAGTACTTCTTGCTACTATTTAGTTCAGAATATTAGCTATCCAACTGTTAAGCCATGTCACTGATTTCCGCGGCTTAAAAACTCTGGCACTAGGACTAGTTCTAGACCTAATTCTAAACTAAAGACGGCTCTAAATTATTTCTTTGTCTTTTTTATTATAGCTTTTTAGAGAAAATAAAATGTGAAAAGTCATTAAAATAGTTGTCCTTCATGAGACTCTAGTTTTCTCAACATCCTCTAAATTAAATGCTAAGACACTATGCAAATATGACTTGTCGCGTTCTATAGCCTTATTAAGAAGCTCATTTATCGCTCCATGCGTCAGACGAGTCCGTCGGAATCTATTTAGAGGATTAGTTGTGCAGCCAGAAGACGAGGGTCGTATCCATGTCTCGTAGCAATTATGGATGACTGTTACACGGAAGTAGAATACGACAGTCCTTGGTCACCATTCGAGAACCTTTCGGCTCCATCGGCCATCTGCCTGCTATGTACCCTGCCCGCTGCCACTTCAACTTGATGATCCGGACTGGTAAGCGCAGCGTAGGACTTCCACTCACAAGATGGACAGATGACCTAAAAGAGACCGCAGGGAAACGCTGGATGCAGGCCGCTTCCAACTGGCCCTTTTGGAGATCGATACGGGAGGCCTATGGCTAGCAGTGGATGTTCTACGACTGAAATGATGTTGATGATGAGAATACGGCATATCTTGTTTTCATAAAAATATCATACTTAGCAGTTGTGTATCTTGTGGTTCTTAAAAGCCCGGTTCCTGTCACAGTTATCCTGTGCGACCAAAGTGGCAGACGCAGGGCTACTTATTTGATCCGTCGCACGGTGACCAAGAGCATGGGGCTGTCGGGCGCCCAATTGCTAGCCTAGTCCCAGAGGTGGAGGATGTATGATATGTATAATGTCCCGGAAGGGCTAGCGCTGTCGAGGCTGCAGTGGAGCGCGAAAGCGTGCCCTTTTCCCGACACGGAGGTGGAATCCAGGGTTTTAAGTGGGTAGGTCGCCCTTCTGCCGGTGGGTCCCACACAACCACCCTACCGAGGCCGGTGGTAACCTTTAAGAATTTCCCTGGATTAAAAAAAAGGCTTGTGTCACGTCAGACCATCGTCCGAGTCAGCATGACTCGGACGACAAGCCACGTCGATATCATGCATTATTGGTGGGCACTGTACCTATGTGAATGATTTAACATAGGTCTGGTGTTATTATGTAATCTGTGGTTAGGTTATAATTGGATATTGTCGAGCAGGGGCCTTACGGACAACAGCTATTGCGGCACCTAATCCGCTCAGTTGGAAAATCACGCGAACGTGAACCTTATCGCGCCCAGATACGGTTCACGTTCGCGTGATTTTCCAACTGAGCGGATTAGGTGCCGCAATAGCAGTTGTCCGTAAGGCCCCAGGTGGTGTAAAAATACTATTTGGGGCACTGACCCTATTTTAGCCTTAACATTGCGTTCCATTTTCATTACCTATTTAGTGAGATGTTACACCACTGTATATTCGCAACCTTCTCTAATCTCCCGTCAGCTAAATTATGAATGCATTTAAAAGGATTTGCTGTTAATATGAGGTGTAGCGGGTCGGGCACGACTTCACGCTGGCGACGTCTACACGGAAAAGTTAATTAGCTGGTCTTGTTAATGTTTATTCAAAAGTTAGTCTTTATGTAATTTTACTACTTGAAACTGAAAAACTATACGGGGTGTAAGGGGAACACTCTCGAAGCCAAAAGAAGGTAATTGTACTCATATTATGAACAACTTTTACAATGGGACCAGCCCTGAAATCACGAAAAAAATATCAGCTGTTCTATAGAAAACGGTCATTGACACTCGACAAAATGTATGGAACCGCTTATTTTTTTTTCGCGATTTCAGGGTTGGTCCCATAATAAAACTGGTTCATAATGATGAGTACAATTTCCTTCTTTTGGATTCGAGAGTGTTCCCCTTACACCCTGTATAAGCTGACGAGCAGATAATATTTAGCAAAAAATTATCAACTTTTTGCTATGTGCGATAGATTAAATATGTTTGCGTAATTAGGGGAAGATATTCGGGACAAATTAATATTCGGAACATTTTTGTACACACGGTCCGCTTGTTCGTTGCTTACCTAAAACGTACAAAAGACTTCGTTGAAACAAACACAAATTGCCACAGTACTATCAATCGGTTGGGGATAACCTTTTTTTCTTTTTTTTTGTAGGTGGACCCACGACATTGTGAGAGTCGCGGGCATCCAGTGGATGCAGATATCAGGCTTTCGTTCAGTGTGGAGGTTAAAAGGGGAGGCCTATGTTCAGCAGTGGACGTCTTCTGGCTGTTGATGATGAACTTTTATAAAATTCAGTTGAAAGCTTTGACCCAAGCTAACAAGGCAAGTTAAATAAAAGCTTGTAATAAAAGCAAGTGTACATAAAAAAATTACGTTGCTACTCTATAATTTTAACATAGATAACATGTCATTATATCATTTTCAAACCCACAACCCTGAAGCCTATTGTCCTACCCACCTTCCACATCCCATTGTCCTAGTCGTTAATAACCGTGAATCAGTCCAACGCCAATTAAACAGTTCCTACAATTCAAGTATTATACTGGGTTACGCGGAAAGGGTTTACTAAGCCGAAAGGAGTTCATAGTACTCAACATTATGAACAACTTTAACTATGGGACCAACTATGTACTCGCGTAAAAATATACCATCCCATCCAAAGCTGTTCCATAGAAAAAGTCGACAAAATGTTTGGAACAGCTGATATTTTTTCGCGATTTCAGTGTTGGTCACATAGTAAAAGTTGTTCATAATGATATATAGTTATATACTTTTTGACTAAGTACAGTACACCCTTTCCGCGTAACCCTGTTTAACCAGTGATATACAAAAACGAGATGACGCAATGATATTCTTATGTAACCGATATTCCTAATTTATCGAAGTAAACCATTGCTACGAAATTTTTTAATCCCTCAAAATCTATGTGCCAAATTATTGCATGAATAGCCCGCCAATTTTTTTTTTTTATATTTATTGTTTAAATACTAAATTAAATGCATGCAATTAACTGATAATAAACAAAGCGTGGCAATGGGCGGGCCACATCGCTCGAAGAACCGATAACCGATGGGGAAGAAAGGTTCTTGAGTGGAGACCACGAACCGGAAGACGCAGCGTAGGTAGGCCTCCCACTAGATGGACCGACGACATAGTGAGAGTCGCTGGCATCCAGTGGATGCAAAAGGCAGGCTGTCGTTCAGTGTGGAGGTTAAAGGGGAGACCTATGTTCAGCAGTGGACGTTTTCTGGCTGATGATGATGATGATGAAACAAAGCGTAAACAAAACAAACAAAAAAAAAAAACGGGTTTAATTTAAACATTCCCCCTTATTTGGATTCGGTAAAAAATAGACAGTTATGGGGGCTGCCGACAGAGGTGAAAACTAATACGTCACATTAGCATGTTGGTGACGCAAACCCATACGTTTTTCCTCTACCAAATATCACCCAACACGGCTAAAGAAGTTTTTACTTCAATAATTTATAGTAGTGATTTATGTATTGTAAGAGGTCAAGTGAAAAAAAGTGGATGAAGCACAGAGACATTTGAACACGAACGATGATTGCACTAAGGCATATCTACCTTGTTTGTCTGATCTGAGAGGAGGAGGAGGAATATTAAATTTAAAACAATCATTCAAGTAGGTTCATAATAACCAAATAAATCGCGAAAAATAAACAAAAATGAATACAATTGAATTAAGCCTTTCTTTTTTGAAGTCGGGTTTTTCAGTGCAGTCATTATCCATCCACATTCACAAAGAATGTTTAACGCCCACAAAATTTAATGAGCCGATTAACTTTAACCGTCGTTTAGTAGTTCAAGGAGCCCAAGGTTTACTTTGTAAAGGGTGACAGTATTTTTGATGCGGCGTAGAAACCGCGACTTAGCCGAGTTTCAAGCCGGGACTCGGCCTCTAACGAATAACTTAAAAGTTTCCTCGTCTTAATTTCCCCCTCACGTTTCAAGTACGTGGCCAGCTTTATTTTTGTTAGGAAGACTTATTTAGCGGATTTTAGTGGTTACCTGGACAGCGATTCAGAAGGGTTTTGATTTGTGTGTTTATTTTGGTGATGAGGTCGAGAGAAGTTTGGTGTACCTTGGTATTTACAAGCGTCGTACCAAGTTACGTATATATATATAGATATATAGGCACTATATTGGAACGCGGAAAGGGTGTACTAAGCCGAAAGGCTAAAGGCCAGAGTGAATAGATTTCTTCTAGATCAACGTGTTCCATCCTTGGCCACACCGTCGCTTACCATCAGGCGAGTAGGTGGCCAAATGTTGATCCATAAAAAAAAGTATTTCATGGTACAGTCGTTGTAATATTCGTAATAAAGTAGCTTAAAAACAGTTTTAGATGGCACTCTTGCCGAATATTTAGAGGGATATCATTCCACAGGCGCACCGGTACAACTCTAAAAGAGTAATCTTACTAACAAAGTGTATATTTATAACTAAGTGCAAATTTTTTAACTATACATAGGTAGTGATAAGATTATTTATTTAAACATTTAATGCAGACAACTCAATACTCTTTCATTGCCTGTAAAGTGGAGACGAAATAAATTATCATTAAAAAAAAACCGACTTCAAAAAACCCCAAAACACAAACATTCTAAGTTAATATGCCACTACAAAGATCAAAATTAACACTTTTACATGGATTTTGATGTCGGGCGGGAACTATATTTTATTATCAAACTTAGATTTAAATTTTTCAAAATTTATTTTGTAGTTTTTCCCATCCGACTTCAAAATCCGTGTAAAAATATTATTTGTACTTTGTAGTGGCATTTTAGGTAAACTTTTTCAATACACTGTCAACATAATATTATTGTCACTCAAAATACCTCCAAGTTAAAAGTCAAATCACGAACTCGCACCAATAAACCGATCACATTTTTTAACCCGTGACTTCGACCCCAATCGTCTTGAATTTCCCCACAGAGCCATTGTCTCGGTATTTCCCTTATATTGATACACTAGTTGGGTCCATCGGTTTTACCCGCTATCCTACAGGAACCATAAAAATTGCCTAAGCATTAGACCTGTGTCAAAAAAAATTTTTAACACAGGATTTTTTTTTTTTCAGGTCTAATGCTTAGGCTATTTTTATGGTTCCTGTGGGATAACGGGTGTTTGTTGGTTTAATGCTTATGTGTTTATCTACCATTTATTTATGAAACATAAGATTTGATTATAAATACACAAAATATTTTATCTTTAAAAAACGACTTCAAAAAACCACAAAAAACAAAAACATTGTGCCACTACAAAGAACAAAATAATATTTATACGTGGAAGTCGGGTGGGAACTACTATATTTTTTTTAATTTTTTTTTTTTATTAGAAATATTATTTTGTTCTTAGCAGTGGCACAATGTTTGTGTTTGTGGTTTTTCGAGAGGGTTTTTTTAAGAGAATTTATTTTAGGATTTTTGTTGAAACAACATTACGACCTATTTACACATCCATGCCTGAATGATGCATGCATGACCTCCTTATTTTGACTCGAATAAAGCGCCTGAACAAAACAGTTTGTAATATTGTAGCATATTGTGGTAGTTGCTCGAGCAAAATTATCCATATTATTCGAGCTGGTTTAAAAACTACGGAGCCCAAAGTAGAAATTTTGGTGAGACCACCTCAAGAGCTTCTTCATGATAAAAAATAAACATGCAAATTGGTTTACGGATGCTGGTGTAATCGACGTACATACATAAACCGCGACATCACCAAATGGCTCCAACGGAAGACCAGCGTCGGCTTACAGCCGGCATTATGCTGAGTTGGGGCCGATTTGTGACCTTATATTATGACTTGTCTATAAGCTATTTTTTTAAAAACCTTATTTGGTCTCAAATAAACTTTTTCTTTCTTTCTTTCTTTCTAAAAAAACGGACTGAATTGAGATCCTTCCTCTTTTTTAGAAGTCGGTTAAAATCATAAATATCTAAATCCCGAACTGAAACCTTGCGATTTCTATATTTTTGCTATGCCGCGGCCAATTTTTAGAATTTGTATTGAAATAAACAACTTGTCGACAAAATTTTATAAAAATTGCATTAACGTTTGACCGTCAACTCGCCTGAATCACACTAATATTATAAATGCGAAAGTGTTTGTTGGTTTGTTTGTTCCTCTTTCACGCTGCAACATAGCAACGTATCGACCTGATTTTTTGAATGGGTATAGTTCAAGGGCTAGAGAGTGACATAGGCTACTTTTCATCACCATCATAATTATCACTAGTTTTCATGACTACGCGAGTGAAACCGCGGGACGCAGCTAGTATATAATATAAATATATATATTATATATATATACAAATATACCTGAGACATCTGTTCGCTTGGTCAATAAATAGTATAGGTATTTAATAGCCGTAAATATTACTCGGTTGGAAATTAACACCTGTATACACTTATACTTTTACGCACTTACACACAAACTTTGGCATGTACATTGTACAGTATTAGTGTGATACAAGCGTACATTATTCCCTGCTCCCCGGTCGGTCACTTCGATCATACATGTAATTGCTACTGTGAGATTTATTAGTCTTGTCTCCTTGTATTTACTTGGGAAAACGCTTTATCTAATCTGTTCGCTCATTATTCCTTGATTGAGTGCCTTCCTTTTGTTCCGTTATTATTTGTTATTAGATTACGGGAGGGTGAATTAGTTGTTTGTTTGGACGATATCTTTATGAAGTGTAGTACGTTGCTAATAAAAAGGCAGGTCAATGTCATGATTAGAATGCAATAACGACGTGTGTTTGGCCGCGCGTGTATGGGCCGCGTATCACGCCGAAACTACTAAATGGATTCAAATGAAACTTAGCATAATTTGAGTTCATACTACGAGGTAGGTTATAGAATACTTTTTATCCCGAAATTTTGCATGGTTCCCTTGGGAGAAGGGATGAAAGTCAAAATGTGTACTTAGCTGTAATTATTACCGCGTAGTCCGATTTCATTAATTCTTTTTTTGTTAGAAAGGAGGTACAAATAATAAGTTCCAGTAAAAACCATAATGGCGACGATTTTTCACAGCGACGCAGATTGTTTCGTACGGGACTTGCCTCCACGTAGATAATATCTCCCGTAGTACGGGCAACCCGCACGGGTCTCCCATACAGCTGTGAAACCAGCGTAAGAGTACTAAAATTATCTGTTTTAGTTTAGTTAAGCTAATGGTACAAAAAATCAACAACAATGTCAAATTCATACTAATATTAAAAAATGCGTATCTGTGAGCTTACACACAAAACCAATTGAGATAATAGGTATTTGCCATGGATACAGGTCTTACCCTGGACTACCAGTAGCACGTCATGGTTTTTCCCGCAATTGGACAGGAACCGTACATTTCCCGGAATAAAACGTAGCCCAAATCTAATAGGTCTATAACTCCCATTATTATGAACAACTTTTACGATAGGACCAACCCTAAATTGCGAAAAAATACGAGTTGATCCATACAATAGTGCACGTCAATGATGCAAACGGTACATTGGGTACATTTTGAGTGTGAATGGTCAATTGGTCATTTACACTAGACAGTAGACACGACGTGATTCTATGGAATAACTGATATTTCTATATATATATATATAAACGTTCCGTGAAAATGTATCTAACACGATAGTGAAAACCGCATCAAAATCCGTTGCGTGGTTTAGGAGGAGTTAGCGGCCATACAGACAGACAGACGCGGAAAGCGACTTTAATTTATACTATGTAGAGAAGAGATGCTCTTTCCGCTTAACCCTAAATATAACCTCCATAAAAAATATCTGAATCTAATTAGCCGTTTTGAAGTTGAGCGGGGAAAATATCACTCACAAACACTAGCAAATATTCACATCTAAAATATTATTGTGAATGACATAATTAATGTTTTCATCCCAGAACTATGTGCGTTCCTGTCTTTTCATGCATTAATATGTCTCATTAAAGAAAATGTAACAGAGATTATTAAATTACTGATGTTTAATAATGATTTCATTATTTATCTAATGTAAAATACAGCAAAATTGCTGTCTTTCATAAGATTCACAATGTAAACTCGCCGAGTACGGGGTAACTCGGAGCGCCCCTTGTTTGTCTAATTAGGTTTTTAACGTTCCCAGCACTTGTTAACGGTTACTTGACTCCGACGTCGAAATGATCAAAATAATGATTCTAAGCCAATTTCAACTTGGGGATAAAACTTCATAATGTGTGATTCTGTGCTCTAAAAAATTCACTCAACTTGTAAAATATCTGTTCAAATATCTGTTTTTTAACAGACTTCGAAAAAGGAGGAAGGTTCTCAATTCGGCTCTTGTTATGTATGTACGTCGATTACATAAAAAGAGCCGAACATTTGTGTTGGTATATTAACTTAGAATGTTTATGTTTTGTGTTTTTTTGAAGTCGGTTTTTTAAATAGATAATTTATTTATAAAAAAAAAACGAGATATATATATTTATTATACGTATCATTTAGTAACTAGTATTTATTTAAAAGTGTTTTAGCATCCCCCGTCGATTTTATGACGTAAATTCTTTTCATGCAATGGTCGCCTGGAATAGATCGATTTTATCGATAAGGCCGCCACTTGTGGCACTAGCTCGTAAGTGTTTTCTATCTTGTTGTAATTTTTTATTACTGGTGTAAATAATAAAATATTTCTATCTAATCCCAATGTACTCCATTTGATTAGCAATTCAAGTGAGTATATAGACAACAAACGGTTTTGTTTATCAACTATTTCATTGCGTGTGCATGAATGAATTTTTTCTGTGGAAAAGCAGATATTTTTTTCAGTATTTCAGGGTTGATCTCATAGTAAAGTTGTTCATAATAATGAATAACTTGTTTTTGGTTTGGTGCCACTTTTCTACTTAACGGTGTATTTATCTTTTAAATTAGGCAAAGCTAATAAAAAACTTCATCAGCACAGAAATAAACATAAAAGAAATCATAATAAATCTCCCCCAAATAAACGAACTAATCAGTGTGGAGAGCGAAATAGCAGGAATTTCCCTGTCCAATAAAAACAACACTTTTCTCTTCGTAAAAAAAAACTCATTTTCCTTTATTGCAGATGGCTAATTTGAATTGAGTGTTATGCAGTTATGGTTCAAGAGAGTGGATAATTCTAAGTAACTTCGAGATGTAAACAGAAAAGTTATTTTTCTTGAAACGAATTTTGTTTATCTGAAATGCAGCAATTCTTCATGTGACAGAATTAAGTAAAAACTTAAACTAAGTTACCTAAAATGCAACTTAACCCAAAAGTAATTACAACCTCGGTCTCACTATAATAATTTGATGACTAGCTTTATTTATTTTCGCCATTTCGGAGTCCATATGGAACATGCATACATACACATATACACTTACACTACACCACACATACACACACACACAGAGAGAGAGACAAACAAAGGTTTAACTCTAAAAGATAAGCATGTTAGAAAGATGTTAACTATAGCTTAGCACGAGACTCAATAGTTGGACTCGCAGTGATGTCCACGAGTGAATGAGGAGCTTAATGTGAGCGTGAATGTATGTGTTATAATTATGTACCAGCCTCAAAAGAGTTGGACTCGCAAGGTCCACGAGTGTGTGAGGAGCGGTATGTGGGCGTGAGTGTATGTGCTTGTGTAAATGGAAATTCTCTACGCATTCAAGAAGAGTTAGGTACGCAGAGGTGTCTACTCTACGATTGTGTGTAGGGCGGTATGTGAGCGTGAGTGTATGTGTTTGTGTGTGTTCGCGTAGCACCTAATAAAAATTGGGCTCGCAGAGATGTCTATGAATGTGGGTATGTGTGATTGTGTGAGTTAGTGTAAGATTTATGATAAAGATGAGGGTTTAATTCTATGTAACAGGACTGAGGGTGTGTTAGGCGTAATTTATTAAGATCATCAGGTGACAGGGAATAGCGTGAAGAAAATCACAGGTTTAGTTTTCAGGTTACATATTAAAAACTGTTTAACTTAAAATATGATCATTAACATATTTTTATACTTTTACAGCTTTGTCAGGTTGCCTGGAAGAAATCGCTTAAGGCGATAAGGCCGCCCATTATACTGCCGTATATTTGTTTTTTATGTTAGTTTAAGTTTAATTTGTATTTTCGGTGTGTAATAAAGAAATATTGTATTGTATTGTTGTATTGTATTGTCCATTATAGCATCTAGTTATGCATCCTCGCCATCCGTCTGTATTAGATTAGCAGACAGACTACTCAGCATATCACAATGTATTTCTTGGTAATGCTGAGTAAGGCCTCCCAGGCCACCATGTCGTTTTAAGTTAGCATTAAGATTTTGATTCATTAGCATTAAAGCCTCCAAATCGGCTACACGTATTTTTATTTCTAGTTTTAAAACAAAGTGCTCCCAAAACTTAACTGGCGCAGCCGGTAGGATTCGCTCGTATATCGCTGCACTAGTTTTCGTGTGATTATCCGGGTATCCAAATTTACCTGATCGCGGAAATGCGGCGAGAGTGAATCTTCAAACCAAATAAATTTGTTATGAACGGGACACGCAGGATGGAAGCGGTCGGTTGGTGAGTAAAACTTTTCGCCATCCTTTCCAAATCCTAACCTTCCACGAATATTGTTATTATTGAGATAAGACTTCGCTCATTATAACGTGTCTGGTGACTCAATATAAAACTTTGTTTAGTTCACCGTTAGTGATAAGCATTCTGAGAAAACTTTATAGAGTAGAGTAAATGTAGAGACATCGTAGACAATAAGTATTTTAAAATTGAATTTTTGCATGCTGTAAGCTGTAACCTGCTTAGTACTCTATACTTATAAGAATTCTGAAAAAAACCTTATAGAGTGGAGTAAATGTGTAGTGACATCTTACTCAATTAATATTTTAGAATTTAATTTTTGTATTCTCTAACCTGCTCATTACTCTACGAAAAAATGGCCCAAGTAGAAGAGGTCGTACCGATTCCACGCGAAATTTTGAACCTTGTTCCTATTTATGGAGGAGACAAGGGCACATTAAATTTGTACATTAGAAAATGTGAATATGTAATTAGCAGGTATAGAGGCAATGCTGCTCAGGATTTATTTGTGTATCAATCTGTAACAAGTCGACTTAATGATAAAGCGGCTGCTTTATTATCTGAACGCGAAGATGTTACGACTTGGACCCAGTTAAAAGAATTACTGAAACAACATTTTGGAGATCCGCGCAGTGAACAATGCATAAATATTGAACTTGAATCGATGAAAATTAAATCCGGTGAAAGTTATTTGGATTTTTGTAGTAGAATTCAAAGTGTTCGGTCATTATTGATTTCCAAAGTGAATATGTTAGATGATGTTACCTTAAAACGCGCAAAAACAACTATTTATAATAACATGTCATTAAACGTATTTCTTTACAACTTGCCCGAGGATATGGTGCGCATAGTAAGGTTAAAATGCCCAGCGACCTTGGAAGATGCTCTGAGTGTAGTGCTTGAAGAAGTAAACTTTCACGACCAGTATAACATGCGAAAACGTATGCACGGTATTAATAGTAACAGTTCAGTGTCAAGGCCGACTTTACCGCAAAATCCTGGTTTAGGTTTTAAATTTGGCGTGAACCCGCAACCCAGTGGATTTAGATTCCCTGCTCTATTACCAAATAATGATGCAACGCCTAAATTTAATTTCGGCATTCAACCCACACCGTTTAGGATGCCTCAAGGTCAACCGCAAAACTTCGGCTACCGGCCTCAGCTTGGGTATCGTCCACCACAGTTCGGTTACAGACCACAGTTAGGCTACCGCCCACAATTTGGTAACAATCAGCTGCAACCATTAGGCTTTAGACCAACCCCTAATGTTGGGATGACACCCCAACAATTCGGATACAGACCACCCCAAGTCCAGCCGCCACGCTTGCAAACCTCAGACGTAACTATGAGGACAGCCGTTCCATTGCCACGCGAAGGTTTTAAGCTCAACGAGATGACCGGATATGACGACGAACAGTATCACGAATATTACGATGATAATGAGTTTGACTACGGTAAGTACGAATACACGGACGACGTTGAACACGAAGTATACAATAACGAGACAGAATTGCCCCAGGAACAATTAACTGAAAATTTTCCTATACCGGCCTCCATAATAGAGAAGAAGTCGTAGAATTAAATTGTGACCCCACGCTTAAATTACCTCACATTTATATCCCGGAAATAGATGCAAAAATGATGATCGACACTGGTAGTACAAGGTCATTCTTGAGCCCTCAAAAGGCGTACCAGTTCTTTTACTACAATATCAGGTATGAACCCTTCCAAATTGTCAGTACTCATGCGTCGAGTAGACACAGTGAAGTTATCGAAATTCCACTGTTACCGACATTCAACAGTGATGATTTTCACAAATTTTATTTGTACGATGTCGACTCGCGCTACGATGGTTTAATCGGAAATGACTTGTTGAGACAACTGGATGCAGTAATTGATCTCAAACACTCAGTTTTAAAAACAAAAACCACATGCATTCCAATAATTAACACAAATCTGAACTATGTAATTGAACTTCAACCGCGGTCAGAACAACGCGTCAAAGTGCCTACAGACCAACATTCAGGCGAAGCTATAATTGACTATAGAGAATTTGGCCCCGGCGTACGAATGCCAAGTGCAATAGTGAATTGTATCAACGGATACGCTACTACAGTTATCCAAAACGCTTCTGACGAAAGAGTAATTCTCACAGTTAAACAACCCTTGCAAGTTTTGAATTATTTAAATACAGATTCTGACCTCCCTTTTTCTACAAACTTGACAAGCGTACAAACGGACAAAATACTTGAAGAAAATTTAAATAAACTCAGATTGGACCATACTAACTGCGAGGAACGAAAAAAAATTTCTAAGCTCTGTAGAGAATACAAAGATATTTTCCACTGTGACCTGTTGCCTTTAACTTTTACCAACCAAGTAAAACATAAAATTCGTACCAAAAATGAAGACCCGATTTTTGTGAAACCATATAGACAGGCTCCGACACAAGCAAATGAAATAAATCGTCAAGTACAGAAAATGTTACAAGATAATGTTATCCAAGAGTCCCATTCCCCGTGGAATGCTCCGGTGCACCTAGTGCCGAAAAAAATCGATGCATCTGGAGAGCAAAAGTTTCGTATGGTTATAGACTACAGACGCCTAAATGAAATTACCATCGACGACAAATACCCCTTACCAAATATTAACGACTTGTTTGACAAATTGGGTAAAAGTGTTTACTTCAGTACAATAGATTTAGCGAGCGGTTACCATCAGATTGAAGTTGAGGAACAGGATAGACAGAAGACAGCTTTTAGCTCGCAGAACGGCCATTTCGAATTTTTGAGGATGCCGTTCGGTTTAAAGACAGCTCCCGCGACTTTTCAGCGTACTATGGACCATGTACTTTGAGGACTACAAGGTTTACACTGTATGGTGTATCTTGATGACGTCATCATTTTTTCATCCAGCCTCGAAGAGCATATCCAAAAACTACGGCTAGTTTTTGATAGACTCAGAGAAACTAACCTCAAGGTACAGCTTGACAAATCAGAATTTTTGCGAAAAGAAGTATTGTATCTTGGACATACCATTACAAAAAACGGGTTGAAACCTAATGACGACAAAATTAAAGCTGTAATGAACTTCCCAATACCAAAAACCACGACAGAAATTAAAAGTTTCCTTGGACTTGTTGGATATTATAGACGTTTTATTCCCAACTTTGCAAAGATAACCCAACCATTGACTGCCTGTTTGAAAAAACGCAATAAAATCATCATAGATCAAAATTATATTGACGCATTTAATAAATGCAAGGAACTCCTGACTCACGCACCGCTTTTGCAATACCCTGACTACGAGAAACCATTCATTTTAACAACAGATGCTTCAAATGTAGCTTTAGGGGCGGTGCTCTCACAAGGACAGGTTGGCAGCGACAAACCGATAGCTTACGCCAGCCGAACCTTGAGTGATACAGAGACTCGTTATAGCACTATAGAACGAGAGCTACTCGCTATTATCTGGGCGACTAAACATTTTCGACCATATTTATATGGAAAAAAATTCTACATATACACCGATCATCGACCATTAGCCTGGCTGAACTCCCTTAAGGATCCAAATAGTAAACTCACACGTTGGAGGCTACGCCTTCAAGACTTTGACTTTGAAATCATATACAAAAATGGCAAACAAAACACGAATGCAGACGCCCTAAGTAGGATTAAGGTTAATGCTTTAGATTCGGACGATGAAGGAAACTCAATGGCAGTAAACTTGGACAGAAAAGAACGTAAATTACAGAAAGAAATGGACGAGGTAGTTCAAAACATCATACAATTGTCAGGTGGTAAAAGGGAACGACACGATTCATCAACTGTTACGATATCAGACTTGAGTAAAACAATTTCTGCTAGTCGTAGCAATATTTCAGACTCTTCAGATACCGTTGTACTGTTTTCTGAACACCAGATTGAACGCCCGGTTATCCAATCAGCACCTGAAAGTAGTCATTCACAAACTATTCATTCGGCCGCCGATTTAGAATCAACAGGAATACCCATTTTACACGAGGCTATTGACAACAAGCCTAACCAAATTTTAGTATTTTCATGGCTTAAAAATGAATTACATGTAAAAGACCTTTCTCGCGAAAAACAAAAAATTTTAGAAGTTTTCATGCCTACAAACAACCCAGAATTAGTTAAAACATTTCTCAAAGAGTACATCAGGCCAAAAATTAAGTATTTTATTTATTTCGAGGAAAATGAACATCGCCGACAGTTTAGTAATATAGTTGTTGGACTATTTAAAAAGGATATGATTAACCTGTATGAGTGCACAGAACGAGTTGTATATGTTGAAGAAGAAAGTGAACAGAAAGAGATAGTTCTGAAATATCATGAAGGAAAAACGTGCCATCGTGGTATTAAGGAAACATTAGTCAGGATTCGAAGAAATTATTTTTGGAGTAAAATGGAAGAGACAGTAGCAGCAATCATAAATGCCTGTGAAGCATGCAGGAAAATGAAGTACGACAGGAAGCCCCTAAAACCCGTCTTGCAATTAACACAAACACAAGATGCACCGTTCCAGGAGTTATTCATCGATCTGTTTTCCATGGAAGGCAAATACTACTTAACTCTAATCGATGCATTCAGTAAATTAGGGCAAGCCATTGAAATACCAAACAAATCAACACCGGAAGTTGTGAGAGCCCTAATGAAGTACTTTTCTTTTTATGGAATTCCCAAAAGGATAAGTTCAGATCCTGGCATGGAATTCAATAACGAGTTAATGAAAGAATTCCTTAGCCTCCACAAAATAGAACGTCATATAGGGACAGTCAATAATCCGAACTCAATGGGACTAATCGAACGGTTCCATTCAACAATTATTGAAATATACCGATTAGGAAAATATGAACAGAAATGCACCGACGCTGCGTCTATCATGACGTACTCAGTTATGGCATATAATCATACTATACACACAACGACAGGTCTAACCCCATTTGAAGTCGTTTTCGGTCATACAGATACAGACAATCCATTTAACGTAGAATTTGAAAAAGCATATACCCAGCAACTAGTAAAAGATCATGAGAAGCGCACGAAATTCTTGTACAAGCAATTGGCAAAAAATATAGTGACTAATAAGGAACTAATTAGAGAAAAACGAGGTGGTGAAACTAACATTAAACTTCTACAAGAAGAGACTGTCTTCGTGAAAGACATCAATAAAAGGAAAAGTAAAGATAAGGCTAGATATAAAAAGGCGAAAGTCATAGGTGTGACTGAAAGAAACGTTGCCCCTATTAAAGTAGAAACAGCAAGAGGAGACACAAAGGCTCCGATTAAAAATATAAAACGCCCTCCGCAGGTGCTGTATCCTGGCGCTAGCAACATCGGCTGCTGCTCTTCATCTGCAATCACTGGAAGGTAATCCAGGAGTCCTGCCAGTAAAAGAAGGCCAAGCATATGTGGAAATAGATAATTGGACAATTATAAAAACCCTGAATTTAGATAATGTTTATACTGATTTGAATATTGTCATAGCAAAATTCACCGAGTATCAGAAATTGATTTCTCTAAACAAAAAGTTTCCCCATGAATTTATCGGTATATTAATGCACGCAGAGCATCTACGCGACATAACCGTTGATAAATATCGTCAACTAATTCCAAATCGATTTAAGAGAGGCATTTTCAATCCACTAGGCTCTATTATAAAAGTTATAACAGGAAATCTAGATCATGATGACGCACTTAAATACGATAAATTAATTTCCGAAACTAACCACGACCAAATTATTGTTTCAAAGAAAGTTACTGTCGTCTCCAAAATGTTGAACAGCCTCATAAATATTACTGAGTTAATCCACCAAGATTCGTTAACTCTTGATACACGCCTAAAAATGGTCGAAACCTCTTTGAAAGAAACGTTAACTAAAGAAAACAATTTAGCTGTGTCCTCTTATGTTTTAGGATTGTATAGTTTATTTATAAGTAACTTCCGTACTATATTTATTAAATTAAGTGAAATCGAGACCGCATTAGCACTAAGTAAAAGCTCTATCTTACACCAGTCTATTGTAAACTCTACTGAACTTTTGCACCATTTGCAATTAATATCAAATGTTGGAAATTTGGTATATGAACCTACCGAATCAAATTTAGTCAGAATTGAAGAAACTATTACTGTAAAATCATATATTAAGAAAAACCAGATCACGTTCATTATGGAAATTCCTCTAACTGATAATTGTACCTATAACTATTTTAAAATGTACGCACTCCCAGTTTTCCACGAACCTGAAAACCAAACCTTTGCTATATTTCCTAAATACCCTTACTTATTGGCGAACGGGATGAAATACTTACCGATCGTAAAGCCTTGCCACCCTCTTGGCGCTGGAGACCATTACCTATGCAATGATGACAACAGAGCCTTGTACAGTGGGCCTACCTGTGAAGAGCAACTTTTGAAATATGAGAAAAATCTCACCGGCTGCAAACGATATCCTGTCTACCTAGAAGACGTAAAACTTCAGAAAATTACCGATGACAATTGGATACTTTTTACGAGATTGGAAACACTGCTTACCAAACGATGTGGTGATGAAATTTCCAAATACCCAGTACACGGGACTTACATCATGACACTCGACGAGCCATGTGACGTCGAGATTAACGAAATCAAGATCCGTTACCATCGTACTTACACCGAGATAGATATGGCGACACCGATGCCTATCATCAATCTACCGCAACTTCGTACGAACGCGAGTTTGTCAAGTGCACAAGCACTTAACATGCACGAGATCGGCTTGGATGAAGTAAAATATTTGTCGTTTGCGTTAAAAAATAGTGAAGTGTTTGAAAGTGTTACTAAAAGAGAAACGGACTCTATTAGCATCAGTGTTTTAGGTTACGCCACATTAGGCCTCGTAATTTTAAGTTTATGTATAACTTTTGTGTATGCTTTTTATTTTAGGGTTATCCCGTTTTTACGAAATTGTCGGAAAAGTCCTCAAATCGAACATCCCGATAATTTCTCACTTAGGGAGGGAGGAGTTATGCATCCTCGCCATCCGTCTGTATTAGATTAGCAGACAGACTACTCAGCATATCACAATGTATTTCTTGGTAATGCTGAGTAAGGCCTCCCAGGCCACCGTGTCGTTTTAAGTTAGCATTAAGATTTTGATTCATTAGCATTAAAGCCTCCAAATCGGCTACACGTATTTTTATTTCTAGTTTTAAAACAAAGTGCTCCCAAAACTTAACTATCTAGCAGCGCTCCAACATATAGGTACTAATACAAGCGTACAGTCTTCTGAACGTAAAACAAAATACGCTGGAACAACAAGTTTGCATGAAATATTTTTTTTTACAAAGTAGCAATCTCTTTGCACGTTTTTATTTAGATCTGTGCTCTTTACTGATACTCTGATACTGAAAATTATGCAAAAATAGATAAATTATAAGATACACCATTACAAATTATTACAAAAATTAATTGTGAAAATAAGTAGTTACCTATTTAATTATATTTATTTAAAGTATGTACGTACTCGTAAACGCCTCGATTATCTTTAATGCAAATATTCGAAGAGAATTTTCAAAACGTAATACACCTCAAGGCGACAGTACCCACTCTTGTCCCGTTTCTAATTTATGCGTACTAAGATAAGGAGTAATAAATAGGCAGAAGGAATACCGTTTTAAAATAATCACCCTTAAATTGCTGTTTGACGGAACAGAAATGCAATAGAGACGAAATATGTATTAGAACATTGGACTCTAGCGCATTTAGGATAGATTTTTCTCTTTATATGTAAAATAAATCAAGATAGATATCGTTCATAAAGATAGTTCTTTAATCGACACCTACACGGTGACAATTATGGCGCATTCAACATTGCTTCTATCTACTTCAGCAGCCAGCGTTATTGGTACATTACCACATGGATTACTACTTCATTTGATTTTTAGTAGGTAAGTGTCATTGTTGCAGTTATTCCAAGAAAATTAGATAGCACCGTACGCCGTTTAAATACGCAAACGTTGTTTCCGTATGACAGTTTATTTACGTCTTGATCTAATAAATCACTTAATCAGACTTTCTCAACCACTCCAACACAGTTTTATATTCAAAAATACTCTATAGTAGGAAGACATCTTAAGAGGCCTCGCAAATGCTTTTTGTTATTAAATAATATAAGTACTTTAATTTTTTTTTATGTTTATATTTCTTTACCTAAATAATTTAATGCAATTATGTTGTAGGTAATCATGAGAATTGCATTAGATTAGGTAGATAATAATAATAATAAATAAATATGAATCCGTATCTCTACTAATATTATAAATGTGTAAGTATGTTGTGTTTTTTGGTTTGTTTAATCCTTCTTTCACGCAATAACAAATAAACGGGACAGCAAGATTTTTTGCATAGATATAGTTGAATTTAAGATTCAATTATTACAAAAATTTAAGATTCAACTATATCTATGCAAAAAATCTTGTTGTCCCGTTTATTTGTTATTGCGTGAAAGAAGGATTAAACAAACCAAAAAACACAACAACCCCTTAAGGCCCGGGGAGTGACAGTGACATAGGATTATTTTTATTCAGAAATGAAAGAAAATGTTCGGTTCTTTTGGGATTATCCATGCGAATTTAATCGTAGGGCGAATATTTAAGTTAAAAACGCAGGTATTGCTAAAAATTTTGGCATCTCTATTTCTTTATCTGTTCAAATTTTCCCAGTTTTAAGAAAAGAGAGTGTACCGCTACTGCCTGCGGCGAAATGCTATGTAGGGCGCTATACTTTGAATTATGCTACGGTTTTTGATAAATATTTATTAGAAATTACAAAACAAAATGTAATGAATTTATAAAAATATAAATAAAATTATATAGATTATAGAATTTAATTCAAGTACAGGTAATGACAACGTGTCTATAATTATTATGTAAGAATAGAGAACCGATGACATTTTAATTATGTATGGTGTACTAACCTATATGAACCATTTGGGCTTGTGGGTAGATTTGGGGATCCAACCTAATTCAAGCAAGCCCAGGAAAGAAAACAGTGTGGTGTGGCCCGAACCGCTGCAAAGGAAAGGAGCAAAAATGCTCTGAGCATTTCCTGGTAGTGTTGCTTCAGGCAGCGTGCTAGGAGGATACTGGTGCGTTGCTATGGAAATCCCGGTGCTCTTCATCTGGTACAGAGGCCAGTCACTGAGGGGGTTTTAGTGAGTGCAATCTCTCATAACCCGGCTACACCAATTATACCAATGCAGCTGCAGTGTATCTTTCGATAAAATTTCACAAAAAAAAAAGGTACCTATACACGGAACTCTGGTACTACGCCGAAAAGAAGTCCTTGTAATCTTCGTTATGAACAAATTTTACCATGGGGTCATCCATAATATGACGCAAAACAGCTGTTCCATAGAAAAATTATATTCACAAGCAACGGGATGTACGGCCAACTGTTATTTTTCGGGGTATTAGGTTTGGTTCCATTATAAAAGATTTTGTAATTATAATATCTTTGACAATCAGTACCTATCTTTTGCCTTTTGGTAGTACCACCCTCAGATCAGACAAACAAGTAAGATAAATGGTAAGGCCTTTAGTTGAATTCACCCTGTTTGTTCATTGGTGTCGCTGTTTTAATAATGTTCGTGAAAAATTAGTAAGTGTGCCGTCTTTCAGCGTTAGAGGTTTAGCCGTATAGTTAAAAAAGTGGATGAAAGACGGAGATTCAAGCACGAACAATAGTTGTACTAAGACATTTCTCCCTTGTTTGAATGATCTGAAGAACCACCGCTCCGTATAGAACCTATTTCTTCGTTTACCAAGTGATGCAGTAAAAATAAAAATAGACACTACGCAGTTTTCACGTTTGTAAACATCGTTGTAAAAACAAACTCAACAAAACAAGAATCTAATCAAAGAAAAAGGATATCGATAGAGGAGCGGAATAGGAAAAGTTTCTTCCATCTTTCGCTTGCTGAATTTAATTAACATTCCGAAGGGCCAGTTTTAAAAACGACGGCCGATTTTGTTTACAAAACGCTGATCTTTTTAACCCTACCTTGCATTATAATTATAGTGGTTATTACAATCTTATTCTTTGGTTTCACATTATTTAACTTAGAGTACCATGCATTATTATTATAGTGGTTACTACAACTTTTTTGGTTTTGTTTCCCATAAGTTTATATCCCCATCCATAGCGTAATGCAATTTGAAATCACTTTCGTAAATCAGGTAATCTACATTTTGTGTATTCTAGCAGTGTCATTTCAGAGGCATTTCCCATTGCAGCTGTAGATAGAGAGACAGTATAGGCTTAGAAATAAGGTCTAGTTGACAACCTTGGGATGGAACCCTAAAGCTTACAACGTCAATACCTATTTTAGAGGAAAGGTAAGTTTCCCAACAAACTCTTCAACAACCAAACCAACTCCAAATCTAAATCGCAATTAAGTACCGTAGAATTCGTGTAAAATGTTTTGACATTCACCCGGCGTCCTAGGAGGGGACCGCTGGTGACCGTTTGCTGTTGCTGACAGCCCTCAATTAAGGCCCGGCCGGTGGTGGCCCGTTCGACACTTCAAGAGATTGGGCCGAGTTAGCATCATGTCGGTATATCCGACGAGTGGCTAAGTAAGAAAGTAGGAGTTACTCGATCTGTGCTTGGCAGATGAAACCATGTCTAGATGCTGATGCAGCGCGTGTTGTATGATACAATAAACCAGCCAAGCGCTAGTCGGGCTCACGCACTGAGAGGTTCCGTATCACCATTTTAACTACACTACTAAAGTAAAAAAAAATGCAATAAGACATCACGCCCAGGTGGTCACGCATCTAAGTATCGACCCCGCCCGACGTTGCTTAACTTTGGTAAATAGAATTTTGTGACTCAACTAATCTTTAGTGACGTTGTTGTCAAAGATGGCTAACACGCCTAGTTTGGAATGGGAACTGGCTCTAAAATAAGGCTGCCGAAACATATCTTTAGGTTAGGTTAGGTGATGTAATTTTGACGGGACAAATGAAACCAAATACAATCTAACACAAAATACTTAGACTAAAATATAAGCTACCGCTAAATACCTAAATTATTTATGATACAGACTAGGTGAATTACTCATAGACCGTTGAAGTTTTAAAGATAGTTCAATGCTTAAAGTGAGGTTCTTGCTTTCTAATTGTAATCATAAATTAAAACAAGAAAAAAAAACAAGAACCGACTTCAATACTATGCCTACATTTACAAACTTAAACGAAAAAGTAATAAATATCGTAATATTAAAATTACTTCAAAGCAATGAGCGAAATTATTGACACATTATAAATATACCTCTTTATACCTTTTTACAATTTATAATCAGTTATTTCTGGAGTCGGTCAAATGGAATCATCAAAACCAATTATATATATAGGTGGAGTAATCGCGTAACAAACATACAAAAAAAAACATGTCTAGTTTATAACCTCCTCTTTTTTGAAGTTCAAAATAGTTTAATATAGATAGATAAATCAAAATCAAATCAAATTATTTATTGAGAATGAAAACGGACAAATCCCACTAACAATAACTGGGTAACTTACCAGGGTTCTACAAAAGGAGAGTTTAATATAGAAGTATTTATTTTTATTTAGTTTATGGTTTTTAAATTCAGCAACGTACCTATTTGTGATGCCTTTGGTGTTACAGGTATACATAGGTACGACTGTAACTGTTATGTAACTTTTGTAACTGTTTACCTTCACCTTTACCTACGCCATTAGTACCGACAATGTTAATTTAAAATTAAAACACAAAATATGTAAGCACAGCGCCGTAAAACCCAAGATAATATCCGAGAACATAAACCGGCAGATACCAAGCACGGCTTTTAAAAAGTAGTAAAAACTCTCCAACATTAATCCGGTAACAGTTGGCGGAGCGCCGATCAATGCCTTACCTTATTAAAATAATTAAGAAACTTTCCAACTTCGTGTATTTAAATTGCTTGGATACTTTGTTCGTAGGTGAGGCAAGGAGGTCTTATATTAGACGTAGATACGTTTATACAAGCTTTTATTTAATTTGCAATGTTTGCATTAGATCAAATCTTGCAAGCTGAATTAGAACCAGTTCCTTCTAACCGATTTTGCTGAAGTTTTTTATTTATTAGTATTTTTTGCGTATACAAAAGTTACAGGTGTCGTGTAGAAAGGCATGCTAATTTGGCACTTACATACTATGGAAACGAATTTACATTTAAATCAATTAAAACAAATGCCTCACTTAAAATACAAACTTAGAATTAGATTGAAATTAAAAGATCATTAAAATTTGTTACAATTACAACATATTTGGCACTACCCTACCCACAGAAAAAAGATTTAAACGAAAAAACTTTCTCTTCTGTGACACTACAACAGTTTTACAAAATTAGTATACACAAGTTATAAGTCACTAGCGACCCGCCCGCCCGGCTTCGCACGGGTGTAATTTACGTGCGAAGCCGGGGCGGGTCGCTAGTTATATATATATATATAAACCTTCCTTGAAAATTTATCTAACTGATGGTGAAAACCGCAACAAAATCCGTTGCGTGGTTTAGGAGGAGTTAGCGGCCATACAGACATACAGACAGACGCGGAAAACGACTTCAATTTATACTATGTAGAGATAGAGATTATACAAAGCTATTCACGGTCAGACTTGTTTGTTAATATTGTACATTTTGTTGTAATAGTTTTGTTATACCTTTAGTTCTAGAGGTATGAATGTACTTCCCTGAAGGTCTTCTCGTTGAGCTTCAACACGGAGCCTTTTATAAAGGGTAACTACAAACATAATATCTCTCCGGGCCGGTAAACCATCGACAGCACCACTCGCGATGCAGTTGTATAGGCAGCGATTACCGCTTACCATCAGGTGGACACCCTGCGCGTTTGCTGCTATTTTTATTTTAAAAATACTAGAAAGATGACGCGCTGAAGATGAGACCACGCAGCAGAGGGAAATGGTTGATAAAGATGATTTGGTCAAATATATTTCAGCAAGATGTTTACTATAGAATTCACGTAAGTAACTAGGTATACCCAAGCTAAAAATAAACTTTTAATGCAAACATGTACCCAAGCTAGATAACATTCTCTCCTTAATCACCCTTCTCGTAAAGTACCGGGCAGATGTGGTTTACATTTACCATTAAACCCGTATTATCTACCCTCCACTCGCAAAAACCGAGGTTTATTAAACAATCGTAAACCGCCACTGCAGGGCGGTGCAACCAATAATGATGCTCGTAAAAGGAATTAGCTGTAAATACTCAAAAACTCTATACTTTTATGAGTAATTATTGTTATTTATACTTAAAAAGCAGGCGTAATAGCTAACATTGTTGACCAGATCACTTTTATAGAGCGGTAAAGTACTACGATTTTTGTAGCAGGGCTACGATTTTTTGTAGCATGGCTACGATTTTTAGTAGAAGTACTATGATTTCTCGTAGCAATGTCTACGATTTGAGTTGTGGGCAACAGCAGAAACAATAAACCAGCCAAGTGCGAGTCGGGCTCACGCACTGAGGGTTCCGTACCACCACAAAATACAATAAGGTCGTCCAAGTAACCGAATTATTAATAGCACTATTTTCTTAATTTTCCTTAACAATTTTTTTTAGCTGCGCCTCTCAGTTTCACCCGTGATTTAAAATAATCGTTAAATTTTTTGAAATTTTCCAATTTTCTGCGCAATTTTCTTAAGTTTTTTTCCGTAAGAACCTTCTACATAGTAGTAGAAAACTTAAAAAAAAGATGAATGGAATCGGTAGTCGTTCTCAAGTTATGGCGTGACCAAGGTAAATAGGGTTTCATTTATAGGTAGATAGATTTTAACGGTTCCCAAAACCAATGTCTCCGAAGAGGGGGCGTGCAAAAGGCACGTGGTTAACTCTGTCACAGAAACTTTTTTCATTACTCGGAGCCGTTAACAATTCCTTTTCGTACTAGACTGGTTTATTTATATCGGATTTATTCATGGAATTCCTATATTCTTGTAACTTTTAAAAGGTCTACATAAAGAAATGGTCAATGTTGGTAACTTAATTCACAACTTATTTACATAGTCAATCCATATTCAACTTAAACTTAGCCTTATTGCTGTGAACCTCAGATCAAAAAAATACGGAAGATATTTATGGTATCATCATAATCAGCCTATAATGTTTCCACTGCTGTGACCTGGGACACAGGCCTTCTTTCAGAAAGAGACGATGGCGTTGGACTGGATCCACCATGCTGGTGCATGTTGGTAAATGTCATAGGTATAAATATCTTTAAACTTTTGTTAAGGAGATTGAAATAACATTAAAATAAACATATTCTTCAGCTAGATGTTTTATTAATTAATTGACAGGCTTCAAAACTGATAATAACAATTCAACATGACAATCAATTTTACCTATGTAGGTAGGTTGTGTACAAGCTTTAAATGAGGTTGTAGCAAAGATATGCCTTAGTACAAATATCTCCGTGTTTCACCCAATTTTTTTACTACATTGCATAAATCGCTTAACGTAAAAATAACAATTGTTAGTACACTTACTTACTAATTTTTCACGCATTCCGGAGCGACACCAATAAACTCATAATCCACATACAAATAAATACCGCAATTAAGACTGCAAGGGTGGGTTCGAAAAACGGCATCAAGCCAGATGCGTTCGCACCCGTCACTTTACCATATCTCCCTCGTTTGTCTGATCTGAGTTGTGAACATATATAATTAAAAACTACCCCATAATTTTCAAATTCCCAAT
Source organism: Agriopis marginaria (assembly GCA_932305915.1). Lineage (NCBI taxonomy): Eukaryota > Metazoa > Arthropoda > Insecta > Lepidoptera > Geometridae > Agriopis > Agriopis marginaria. The sequence goes on from OW029919.1 coordinate 5,824,806, forward strand.
ACCCACGAATTCTTCGGTATAGATACCTAACCCTATATTTAAAGACACGAACGATAATTATATCGACAACACTTCACTCCTCAGTAATTCCCATGTAAAGGCTAAATTAATATACTATTTTAAGCCTTATTACTATGCTTATAAACTAAGATGGCAATATTGTAGTCTGAGAGCTTACCGTTGAAGACGAATGCTTTTAAATACCTCATCATCATCAGCCAGAAGACGTCCACTGCTGAACATAGGCCTCCCCCTTTAACCTCCACACTGAACAACAGCCTGCCTTTTGCATCCACTGGATGCCCGCGACTCTCACAATGTCGTCGGTCCATCTAGTGGGAGGCCTCCCTACGCTGCGTCTTCCGGTTCGTGGTCTCCACTCCAGAACCTTTCTTCCCCATCGGTTATCGGTTCTTCGAGCGATGTGGCCTGCCTAATACCTACTGACCTAGAAATTTGGAGATGTACTTAGTGGTATATTAGGACTCTTTTGCACAATCCCCCTGCGTAGGCTCCATCCCTTTACCAGTAATTCAACCACCAAGCAGTAGTGTGCAAACATTACGGTGTTCCGGATTGAAAGTCAATGTTTTAATGCGAAATTACTGAACATCTAAAAACTTATGAGATTATTCATGAGAAAGTATTTTTACAGGGTGACGAGCGCAGTTCAAAGGTCTCGTTGGCACTGAACTGTTGTGAACAAGCGTGATACTTGCCATCGGCAAAAGACCTGCTCGTTTCATTACTCAGTTTCATAAAAAAACTTCCCTAGATTATATTATACCATGTGCCCCGGAAAAACGAAATACAACAAAAAATCTATGATGAAAATATAATATAATGTATATTATGTACGTACGTACCTATTACGTAGGTATGTAGGTATATATTAGTATTAACCTACCCTTCTTAATGACCCATCTTTACACCTAGACTCCTACGATGATTATCTCAGTTCTAGCCCAATCCAAATCAGATATAATCGGCAAGGATCTTAACGTTGGTTTCGAACTGTAGGTTCCACAGCTTGGTTCTTCGTCTCGTAGGACCACAGAAAAGAGAAGTTAAAAAAAATGTTTTCTGTGAGTAGGATTTACAAGTACTCGTGTCACCACTGCCTAAAATGAGTGACGCTATCAGATTATGTGTAGGTAAGTACTTTTGTCTCAACAAAAATACTGGATGCGTAGTACCTACAAGTAGCAAGTATAAGTAGGCGTTCAAACGATAAGTAGCGACTCACGCGGCGACGCCACAACTCGCATGCGAGTACGTACTCGCACGAGTGTTCGATCGAAACGAACAATGCGTAGTACCTACCGTGGGCGTCGCACGAGCAGGGCAGGAAAACGAAGCTTCACTTGGCGCCAAGGACCAGCGCGAAGTGCTACTAAGCGCTTTCACTGTCACGCTCACTAAGCACACCGTTGCATTATGGTGCGTAGAGGCACTTGCAACTTCTAGGTACTTGTTACTTGCACTAAGCATCTGCAAGCGCATTAAATTTCAAAAGCCAACGTGGGTATATAGGCAACGCGTCACTGACTCCCAAACTTACCACTAATTACTGGTTACCTCTCGTCCTGTGGGAAAAGATCAAAAACCGTTTACTCGGCATTAAACATACACGAGCAAGTCGATAATTAAAGGTATGAACTGATTCGGAAACCCCCAGTGAATAATTCATACCTTTGACCTGTAAGTTTTGATTTGGATGGATGGTGGGCGGTGCCCGGGTAACTGTAGGTGCAATTACATTTTAGTATAATTGCGGTGGAGCTAGCGTTCCGGACGAATGCATCGATTGGATTTATATATACTGGGTTATGCCGAAAGGGTATATATACTAAGCCGAAAGGGACCCATAGTACCCATCATTATGAACAACTTTTACCAGGGAACCAAACCAGACATCGTATAATATATCAGCTGTTCCATAGAAAACGGACATTCACATTCGTCTAAATGTATGGAGCAGCTAATGTTTTTTGGCGATTTCAGTGTTGGTTCCATAGTAAATGTTGTTCATAATGATGAGTACAACGCTAATAAACGTCGTACATTAGAAAGATGTCGCACATACCGACTCTACTTGCTCGCAAATAGCTGACGTGCGAAACAAACAAAAAAAAAGGCACAGACCGCAAAACGTAAGTAGTACCTACCTAAGTTGCATAATATTATTATTATGCCCTGTCTCGTAGGGTCACCATACTCCTAGGGTTTTTTTTGTAGAAATTTACTTATTCCACATCATCAGCCAGGAGATGTCCACTGCTGAACATAGGCCTCTCCACTATTCACTAATCCACATACTTTACAAGAATTTCTAAAGGCGATTCTTTACGTCTACAGCAACTTGTTTTCTGGTCTTCTGCACTGTGGCATACCTAGTGATATTTATCTTTTCGTTTTCCTCAGTAAACCTTGAGAAATCTGGCAAGTCGACGTCTTTCTAAGTTGAGGTTTTTCCTTCGTTGGTTTTGTTCCACCGAGTCTCGCCATTATAGATGCTTACCTACACAATTATTCTCCAATAAGTCTTGCCACAGAAAAAAATAATTTGTTTACTTCTTTTCTGTGAGTCATGCAGTCAGCATCACTGTTGCACAATTAACAGAAACGATATCGATGAAAAGATCCTATTTATTACTAACAGCCTTCAAAAAAAAGGAGGGGGATATAATTCCGTTGTATTTTTTAATTATTGTTACCTCAGAACTCACTCATTTTAAAACCGATTTGGAAAATTCTTTGAATATTTTTTACATCTTTAATATTATTCAGAGATTTATATGCACCGTTTAGAATATCCGTAATGTAATTGATGTTGATGCCGCTCGACTTCAAATATTCATCGGATCATAATACTCACAATTTTTTTGTACTTTATAACAGAAAAAAAAAATACTTTGTTTGACATTGCTATTAACGTAACGTAACCTACAGCGGGCTCTCAATGTCTGGCAAGATGTAAAAACCATTAAAACTGTCTGGCTATAGAGGTAACATATTTTCATAGGTCCCCAAGTAACATACAGTGTGTAAGGGGAACACTCTCCAAGCCAAAAGAAGTAATTGTACTCATCATTATGAACCACTTTTAGTATGCGACTAACCCTGAAATCGCGAAAAAAAAAATCTGCTGTTCCATACATTTTGTCGAGTGTCAATTTTTCTATATATATTTTTCGCGATTTCAGGGCTGGTCCCATAGTAAAAGTTGTATACAATGATGAGTACAATTACCTTCTTTTGGCTTCTAGAGTGTTCCCCTTACACCCCGTATATAAAATTCAGCTATTATATTATAACGAAAGTATAATATACGAAAGTTTAGGGGTGTCTGGCAGGGGGTAGCAAGTGTCAGGCAATGGATAACGTAATTTCTAAAGATATTCTGAAGAAAATATATAAAAATTGAACTTTATACTTTAAAGAATTTAAGGTACTATTTTATACACCAGATACCTAAGTAACCAATTAAACTATAGTCGCTGGTCGTTTTTACCTGTGTTGGAGACATACACAGAATAACTTTCAGCTTTTACAAAATAACGAAGGCCTGGCCGTCGTTGGCTCTTGGGCTTTGTAACTTTACCTACTACTTCCTATTTGAAATACCACATTATCTAAAGGGTTCTGGGGTTGGCAGCTGTCAAAATGGCGCGACGCTAGTATAACTTTCAAAAGTTTTTCTAACGTGTGGTGAATATACTTTAAAGGTAGGCAACGCACTGACTATGCCCCACTAGGTGACCACTTACCATCAGGTGGCCCGTTGCTTGTTTGCCAGTTATTCTATTTTAAATGCAATTTCCAAATTAATAAAAAACTTTTAAAAAGCGGTCCAAGCTATGTTAACGCCATCAGTAAGAAGTTACTACCGGCCCCATTGAAATAAAAACGCAAAATATTGAATTACATTTACTATATTACTTGAAATCCATACATTAATGGACACATATCCTAGTCTAACAATGTTCCCATAACAGCACAAAAACATTGTTAAAATCGGTATAAATATCAAATAGAAAAATTAATATAGGAAAAACCTAAATAAAATTACGTAAAACATTTCTTAGTACTAAAAGATTACATTATTCTAAACGTTACATTCTTCTAGACGGGTAAGTCACTATATAGTGCATCTATTCAACATCCTGTATCAATAAGTGCATAGATAAACGCATTGATAAAAAAGGATAAGTACTATTTCATTCTATTGAAATTGTTTGTGAGTACACTTGAATAAAAAACATCATTACCTCTAAATATAAACTAATTATGTCTACGTCAAGTGAAATACAATTCTCGTCAACAAATACTAACTTAAACACTAAAGGCCTCTTTAAATAAAAGTTGTATTCGCTGCCACTGCAAAACTTTAGATGGTTGTGCAAAACTAGAATCCTCACTTTCAATATGGCAGCAAACATCGCTTTTAATCTAAACGGACCTATACACATGTAATGGCTAATTCCGATACACAAACCTACAGTTTGTCAACTGTTGAAATGTTTCGCAAATAATGGCAGTCAATCTTTAAAATAAATACATGCCTCACTCAATCGAACAGTCTTATTCATTGTCAAAATTATCGAATTCAAAACACATAAATATCGATACCGATCATCCCTATATTTAAAAAAAATACTATAAATGCTCGTGAGTTAATTTCAATAACACATGGTTATTACGATATCATACGAAGTTAAATCCTATAAAAAAAACTTAGAATATTTACCCTATGATCCAATTATACGTACTTCACACGCGTTACATGCCTATATAATCAATGCAGGGCGTTTACAATCTCAATTTCAGGAACAAAGAAGTTTGCATAGAAATAGGCTTTTGTCCTGTTTAATTTATTACAAATAACAGGCTTAGCAAACGATATAATTAAATACATTACACATAATGAAAAAAAAAATTATAGACTGAAAAATATCTGAGATATAAGCGTTTAAAGTTTTTGGTGGGGATAGAGAGCGGATGCTCTGTCCTTCTCCCGTTTAAAGTGTGTTAGTATAGCATTTGTATGGCGCGCACGGCATGACGTCATAACGTGAAATAGTGCGCTCTCTGTCTACCATGAAATTAAAATAATTATAACTTTTTTAACATAATTGAAATAAATTAATTATAATTTTGTTTACGTAGATAGGCTCTTTAATGATCAGCTTTTTAATGTAATAAAAAATGAACTCAAGCCTATTCCAGTTATCAGAAAAAAGATTAGCACCAATGTTAGAAAAATAAGCTCATGTTTGCAATAAATAGCTGCTTTTGTATCACATGTTTTTTCGTGTACCATTCCTATGGCACATTGATTTCAGATTGGTCTCCTTTACTAGACTAAGGCAAGCTTAGCGTAGTTTGGAAACAAAAGGAAATAAAGCGTTTTCTAAAGGTCACATTATTCTTTGAATGCTTTAAAAATGCTCCGTGTCTTTATTGTAAGGTGGACTTGGAAACTATATAAAAAAAATATGAAAAGCGTGTACAATCCGTGTTACATGAGTGTGGGAAATAATGTCAAAACATTAAAAAAAAACTTAAAAGTTAAATTCGGCATCAACACGCATATAAATAACATTTAGATTTGAGTCAAAAATTCTCAGTTTCATCAAGCCTCTGCCAGAGGGACCTTTCTATATCATTGCATGACCATATACCGACATGGTACATCATTACTATATGTATACCATACATTATATATCGCATCTTTTAACAATATTGTGGTATAAAACGTGAAATTTAGCGTATTTAATTTAATTTAGTATTAGTTTTTAATTTTGTAAGTAGTTTTAGGTTTTATTTTTGTTTCTATTCTAATATGTGTAATTTTCTTGTTTACTGAATAAACCCGTTTCTAGCATCAAAAAAAAAAAAAAAAAGGTATAAAAACAATAGTTTTGTGTATTTTTCCCCCACAATTATAATATATCAATACCGTTATAGTATATTTTTAAAGTTATATGATTATATACGGGATATTTACCGTGTTAACACGGTAAATAACCGAAAACAATCATATAACTTTAGCAAATAACCGTGATAGTATAAAACAGTATATTTCTATTCCACGACAATACATTCAAACTAAAATGTATTGTGGTGTAGAAATGTGTAGTTTAAGGTACATTATTTATACACTGTAATTCTACTACTTTATACCACAAGTGTTTTAAATACTGCATACATTTAAATTCGATAAGACATATACATACCGTGACAGCACATACTATGCGCCATATATTGTATTAAAGAATTGGAGAATTTTGGTACAGAGAAATTATATACCAAAATAAAATATACTTTTTTATACAATTTAATTTTTTCATGCCGCACAATACATTTCTCTACTACCATGGTATGTATAAGTCTACTGTTGTTTTATCTCACGAAGACAAGGTCTTAGACGCGCACATTGTTTTTTGTGTGCGTTTGTCTGTATGACTTCTATGTTAGACTCACCCACCCTTGTAAGATAAATAAAACAGCCATATCTTCTTTAAGCCGGTATCATGAAATGTAGAGTATGTCCAATTGTCGGCCATAGGTCGGTATCATGTCTATATGTAATTTATAGGTCGGTGTCGTACCAAGCGGCTACATTGTTGTTATCGTGGGGCGGAGGCTCCGGGAAGGCAAGCTCGGCGGAAGCGGCGCCGGCGCCTTCGGTCTCGCCAATGTCCATGTCCATACCGAAACCGCTGCCGATCTCCAAGCCCTGCATCGAGTCTATCGGTATTTGATCGTATCCTGAAAAACAAACAGCGAATATTAATTAAATTGATAACAAGTTTAAATATGCTTACAGGGGGCTACCGCCACCTCAAAAACATTCTTATGGTGCTAACAGACGCTCGAACGCGGCTGACCTCAACCGCCGTCTGACTAATGGGAGAGATAGAGAGGGAAATATGAAATTCTCACTCTTTCTTTCCCGTTGGTTGGACGGCGGTCCGTCAGCCGCGTTCGAGCGTCTGTTAGCACTATTATAATATACTTATATTGAGTTTTGTCTCACTCTTTCGGCTAATGAGAGAGCAAGACAAATTCAATGTACGGTTATATTATAAGAATATTTTTTGAGATTGTGGTAGCCCACCAGGCCATCCAGACAGTGCGACGCGTTTGAAACTGGCTTCAGATTTAGCTGCAGGCGCAATTAAGGTTTGTTCAAAATGAGAAAGCGGTCTAACAAAATTATTATTTAAAAAAAATATTTAATAAAAGGGGTTGTCTGTAAAGTCGATTTACGGACGATAATTTTACGTGATCCTTAGGCCGATCGTGCCTCTCTATCGCTTGTTCCGCGCTCTCGCTTGCACGCGCGGCTCGGGCGGAACGTGACAATTTTTCGTGCGTTCAACCGACGTTCATCGATTTATAAAGAGTTAAGAAGTAAAAAAAAAAAGGTGATTAAAAACCACTGAGCCAAATTTAATGGTTGTGGAATCACCTAGAGAGTGTCCTTTATCGTAAAAAAGAAGTTGGTTTAAAAATGTCGGAGAGCAAGAATCAGCGTATATAGATAGTTATTTTTTATATGGATGGATTTCAGAGTCCCACTCCGCTATTAAAAAAAGAGGCGTGTGCGTACATTGGAATGGTAGAGACTAACAATGAGACTCGAGTCGAAAACCAGATTCCAACGCGTTGTCCAGGGGGGGTTAGACAAGACCCACTTTCTGTTAGCGTTAACGCCTACGGAAAGATGAAATTGTATGAAAATTACATTAGCTTGAGATAATATCTCTCAAGCTTATGTCATTGTCAATGTCATTTTCTCAATTTCATATTTCCGCAGGCGTTAACGCTCGCAGTAAGTGAAAACCAGAGAGTCGAAAACCAGATTCCAACGCGTTGTCCAGGGGGGTTAGACAAGACCCACTTTCTGTTAGCGTTAACGCCTACGGAAAGCTGAAATTGTATGAAAATTACATTAGCTTGAGATAATATTTGTCAAGCTTATGTCATTGTCCATGTCATTTTCACAATTTCATATTTCCGCAGGCGTTAACGCTCACAGAAAGTGGGTCTTGTCTAACCCCCCAGGGGAGCCAATGTCTAATCAGTTTGTCTGCAATTTCATGTGTGAAGAACCATGAGCAGAAAACCATAAAATTATCTTTTACAACATAGTAAAGATTATTTCTGTGGTTTTGATTTGCACACTGTATTATTAAGATAAAGCTATATAAAAAATCGAAACCACATAAAATATCCAATCATAAAATAGCTATAGAATCATTTTTATGATCACAATAAATATAAATCGCTAATGCATATAAAGTCTATGAACAAGGTGTATTATATAGAATTATTATAACTTAGTCCAATAACACCCTTTTTTGGGCAGTCGTGTAAAAATGGCTCAACGCAAGTGTAGCAATCCCCTTTGGCTTCTGACAGACTGACCAACTTCCTTGTAGAGATGATGGAATTAACGATTTTCTACAGATTACTGTCATTTGTTCAGTGAGTATGATAGGTGGTTCCTAATCGTGGCAAGTGTCTTTATTAACTAAACATAATACAAGCTAATACCACGGCTAATACTAACACTACAAATACAGTAAGACTACCCGTTGGAAGGTCTAAAGACAATCCAAAAGCTCAAGCCCACTATCAGTTGGCAGCGTACCTAGAATGCTGGCGGCATTACCACGCTGAATGGCAATGCTTATGCGTTGAGCTAGAAACACGCCAGCATATTGGTCACGCGTCGCATTAACCAGGCGGTCTGAGATTTTTGAAAATGAGGTGAGCTCCCGGTCCCCAAGGGCCTAATGTCTTGACCCCAAACGCCTGGTTGTTCCTTCATTTATCTTCTACATTATTCTTCATAAATTGGTCACTCTGTATTCAGTAAGAGTCAACTGGAGACAAAAAAAGAGCCATGACAGCGAGACAAAGAGAAAGGGAGAGAAAGAGGATACTTGTAAAGAGCTTTCTATGTGTTACTAGCTACGCCCCGCAGTTTCACCGCGGTTTAAAATGGTGATGATGCTGATGAAAAGCCTATGTCCGTCTCCTGGGTCTAAGCTACTTCCCCACGAATTTTTAGCCAAATTGGTTCAGCCGTTCTAGAGTTATAAATAGTGTAACTAACACGACTTTCCTTTATATATATAGATTTTCCTTATATACCTTGTTCATAGTATAAAATGCATGACACATGAATGTGATTTTTGCATTAATATACAATTCAAATATAAAGTGAGTCAATGAAAAGAAGCGAAATTGCAATGCAATGGTTGTTTAGACCATTTGGCAAACTAAAATTATTTTTTATTTTGCAAAAGCCTAAATACTCTAAATATATATAACCATAATTAGTATTCAAAGTAAACCCAAACCTGTTAGGAGACAGCACATAAGTAAATAAATATATATATTAAGAACACAAAAATAGTAATAATAATTCCCATCACCTGTTGTTTAGTGATATATAGGTCCCGGATTAAGCTGCATGTAAAGAAGAGAGAAAACATCGTATTTATAAAGAGACTCGTCAACATTCATAAGATAGGAACATAAAAGTGCTAGCTAACATGAAACATAGTGTAGGTAAACATTTATATGTAAAAGTAAGATTAAATAAAAAAAGTGATTCCCATTAAAAACAGGTATTACATACCAATAACTAAAATTGTCATCTGGGTAATTTGTAAGGTTTTTTGTTTTTGTTGGGTTTTTTATATTCATGTCGATTTTTAGGCTTTAGTTCATTCAATCAATAAATTTTACAGAAAAGAGTTCTTAAGGCCATGAGAGAGCTTAGGGCCATGGTGACTCTTATATCTATACAATATTATAAAGAGGAAAGATTTGTATGTATGTTTGTAACGAATTGGATCAAAAAGTACTGGACCGATTTTAAAAATTCTTTCACCATTTGAATGCTACATTATCACTTATTAATATAGGCTATATAACTATACCCGTGCGGAGCCGGGGCGCACCGCTAGTTTTTTTATATTCTCCAAAACACTTAACTTTTTTAAACCAGATTTTTTTATATTTTTCCTATAGTCAGAACAGTTTAGTTTTGTTACCAAAAAACTTTAAAAATCAACATGAATAGTCAAGTCACGTTTTTGAGTTCTAATTTAAATTCTAATACATGCAACTATATACCAAATACGTAGCAAAAGAAGTATGTAATACCTGTACAATAATTTCTCAACCTTTTCCCCTGTTAGTTGACCAAATTCACTACAAAATTGGTCATATATCTTACCTTGCTGGTGAAATGGCGGTCGGGTCCCGTACAGCCCTTCGTAGCCCTGCTCAGGTCCTAGCATGTCCTAATAAAGGGGGATTAAGCAAAATTAAATAAACATAACACAAAAACAAAATTGTCAACTCAAAAGTTATGATAGCTACCTACTTATTAACGGGACAACAATTATCACAGTACAACATTCAACATTTATTGAGTACTAATAACGTCTTCTAAATATTTTCTCGAACTGAATAAGCAAGTATTTTCAAGGAAAAAAGTTACGTATAATAAATAACCAATAACTCGCTTAACATCAGGCGAGTTGGTGGCCAAACGCAGATCTATTGTGTAATAAAATAAAATAAAACAACCTATACACCTTATTTTTTTTTATTGATATGCTCCTTACGTCTTGAGAGTTGGTGCAAATTTGCTAGTCTATCGGTCTTTTATCGAATACATTTCGGAGAGTGTGCATCGGATATTCATGATCTAATTCCCTCCTGCCCATTTTTCTATCGGACTGCCAGAGCGGGCACAAAAAATCGACAACGCTTTATGGTTGGTATTCCGAAAACCCGAACGAAGCCATTTGATTCCACTTTTATTGTGCGAACTGCTAGTCTGTGGAATGCGCTGCCTGAATGGGTGTTCCCCGATAGTTACAATCTGGGTGTCTTCAAATCACGAGTGAATCGGTTTCTTCTAGGCAAGCGTGCTCCACCGTAGACCGCATCATCGCTTAACATCAGGCGAGTTGGCGGTCAAGCGCAAACCTATTATTTACATTTTTTTAAAACTTCGATTGGCTTAGGCTTATAAATATAAGCCATTCGCCTTTTCTTATCCATGTAACTATGAGAACCATTGTTCCATAACATCCAGAATAGTTTTAACTTTACAACATGTCAGATGAGACAATGGCGTAGAGTTTTTGCAGCATAGCCTTTTTGCATAAAATTTGATTTCTTGTTTATTTTTTGTTAGGATTTCGCGATTGTTACACATTGAAATTAAACACTTTTAACGGAATAAACTTTAAAAGTGCATAATTTCAATGATCTCTTGTTTTTTATTTATTCAATTTTTTTTTTTTTTTAATTGACTATCCGGTCACTTTATGCCAGCAACTCTAAGATTCTTTGTCTAAGGGTTTTGTCATCGTGATAGGAAATTGCTCAAACCATCTAATATTTGTTAGTTTATAAGACACTTACGAGTATATTTTATAATCAGACCCATACAATGGGCTTGTTTTAGCTGAATATAGCTTTCCGTCGTTTTTTCGCATACTTATGTGCGAAATTGCGATGTTAGTGAATGAGACGCCTCATTCAGGGTTGCCATTTTCCGGGTTTTCCTTGTCCTAATTTGGGAGGACATCCAGGGCCAGAGGTTTATCAACAAGTGTCCGGGTGAAACCTGTTCGTCAACCTCACGCCCGTCGCATTGGCAGGTTCGTTCGTTACCAAAAATACTCAGGCCACAAATTCTAAATTATCGACCAAGAAAGTGTCCGGGGTTTTTGAAACCCGTGTCCGGTGTCGGCAATTTAGATGATGGCATCCCCAATAAGGATAGAACAGATAGTGATTTACACTAATTTGATTAAGACTGCTTGTTTCCATCGTGAGGAAACCGGTATGTCCAAGAGCCTCAAAAGTGATATGACATTCACCAACTTGCACTGGGCCAGCACGGTGGATTAGGGCCTATCCTCTCTGTGTGAGAAGGCCCGAGTGCCAGCAATAGGTACATATAAGCTGAAATGATAGTGATGAAGATTACCTGTAAATCGGACTGCATGGCGAGATCATTGGACCACATCTGGTGGTCGTCGCGGAACAGCGAGTTGGTCAACTCCATCGACAGCCGTTTTTTGTAGTCATGAGGCTTGTCCTCAGACATACGGAAGAGTACTGCGGCGGCGTAAGTCGCGACTCCTGGAGAAGTGACAGTATTAGAGGAATTGTACTAAGGTCAAATAAATCAACTACTACAAAAGGACAGGCTTACGGAGCAACATCGTACGAAATAAACAATTCAATAATCTACACAAATTGCAAATGTCAGAGTCAGAACGGGCTTGGAACGGGTCATGATTGAAATATGAGCCCTACCATTTATCCAGCAGAATTTCAAATGATAAAGCTATGAAAACCAACGTAGCGTTAAAAAAATCATTAGCGCTGATTCAGATGGCAGGAACACTTGTTGAGAGACAAGATAGGGCTCAAAATTCAATGACAGGCCTGCAGGCCTAACATGAGCCGTGGACAAATTATCTTTCCACTGTTTATGTAGCACGTAGACATGACAAAGCTAGAATATGGATACGTTTGTCTCTTTCTCGCATGATAAAAACAGTGGAAATACAATTTGTCCACAGCTTGTGCTAGGCCTGCTGGTATTATGTGATGTGAATCATTCTATATGTGAAACTTGGGTGGGTTTTCTTGCAAAGATTTTGTTATTTCTCCGTAAGACTGCCCTTTACACCAACCCACTGTGATGAGATCAGCAGGCCTAGCATGGGCTGTGGATAAATTGTCATTCCACCGTTATTATCCACGCCTAGACGCGACAAAGCTAGAATATGGATACGTTTGTCTTTTTCTCCCGGGATAAAAACGGTGGAAAGACAATTTGTCCACGGCCCGTGCTAGGCCTGATGTGGTCACAATACGTTGCGCTAACTATCAAAACAACAACACCAAGAAATAAGATTTGAGTAAACAAATAATAAACAATCATCGCTCACTCGAATCCTCTCCTGATACACCTAGCAGTGCTGCAATGAAATTACAATACTTTGAATGGTTTGCTGACCAAAAATGACTAGATACCTACTAGCTTGTATTATGTTTACTAAGTAATGGCTTGCTAATGCTAGTTGGTGGCTTGTTTCAGATAGTTTAATCCACGATGCTGTACTTGTTCCTCCTCCCAATCATTGTTAGTGTGTTTGTGTTAGCGCTCTGAGTTTTGTTCGTGATTAGGTGTGTTAAATTAGTTTTGTCATGCTCACTCTCATTAGAAGTGACATAAATGTGACGGGGATAGAAATATTGCATGCACAAGAATAGCCAGCCAAGTGGATTATTCCTGGACCTGCGATATTAGTTTTGCCACGGTCACTCTTATTTGGATTGACATTTAGTGCGACCGGGTACAAAACTATACCACGTGCACAAGTATAGCTGGACAGGTGGATTATTCCTGGACCTGCGATATAAGTTTTGCCATGGTCTCTCTTATTTGGATTGACATTTAGTGTGACCGAGAACAAAACAATATCGCATGTACAAGAATAGCTGCCCAGATGGGTTATTCCTGGACATGCGACATTAGTTTTGCCACGGTCACTCTTATTTGGATTGACATTTAGTGTGACGGGGAACAAAACAATATCGCAAGCACAAGAATAGCAGCACAGGTAGGAAATTCTTGGACCTGCGATATCAGTTGTCACACTCACTTTTATTCAGATTGACATAAGTGTGACGGGGAACAAAACAATATCGCATGTACAAGAATAGCTGCCCAGATGGGTTATTCCTGGACATGCGACATTAGTTTTGCCACGGTCACTCTTATTTGGATTGACATTTAGTGTGACGGGGAACAAAACAATATCGCAAGCACAAGAATAGCAGCACAGGTAGGAAATTCTTGGACCTGCGATATCAGTTGTCACACTCGCTTTTATTCAGATTGACATAAGTGTGACGGGGAACAAAACAATATCGCATGTACAAGAATAGCTGCCAGATGGGTTATTCCTGGACATGCGATATTAGTTTTGCCGCGGTCACTCTTATTTGGATTGACATTTAGTGTGACGGGGAACAAAACAATATCGCATGCACAAGAATAGCTGCCCAGGTGGGTTATTCCTGGACCTGCGATATTAGTTGTCACAGTCGCTTTTATTCAGATTGACAATAAGTGTTACAGGAAAACAAACAATATCCCATGCACAAGAATAGCTGCCCAAGTAGGATATTCTTGGACCTGCGCTATCAGTTGTCAGTCACTCTCATTTAGAGTTACCATATCAAAATTTTAAAACTGACCTAAAGCAAGATATTTCAATAAAGTCTGGACATTTTAGTATGTTAGTAAATTTTTAAAAGATTTTTGTGATTCAAGATTAAACACTGATTTTATCTAATTATGTTTGTTTTATTACTCGAACTACATCCCAGCTAAAAAAAGCCAGACAAATTACAAAGCTGGTCTAAAAGTCCGGACATATCAGGACAAATCTGGATAGATGGTCACCCTTCTCTCATTTGGATTGATATTAGTGTGACGGGGAATGAAACAATATCGCATGATGTAGCTTAGTTATCAGTGTGTAACGATATTAAAAACCAACACGGCGATGTGCACTGCCCAGTATGTTACGTATGAAAAGAGGTACTTTACCGTGGATTGAACTAATTATACAGGGTTACACAAAACGGTGGTACTATGAAGACAGGAGGTCATTGTACTCATCACAACTCTACGGAATAAAACATGATATCACAAAAAATCTGCTGTCCTATCATCGAGATATACCTATGGAATCACAATCTCTAAGTGAAAACAGTCAAAAAACGTCCAAGCTTCGTTGTACATATGTAGACCTCAAATATATAGTCCACAATGCCACATTAAGTCCAATTTAGACGTTATGTCGCTTTCATAATGTTCAATGTCGCTTGTCCGCTATGTCATCGTAGCACTGACATCGCGCGACGTTGTAGTCGGAACGCGGTTGCCTTACAACTAACCAAAAAGTCTGCACAATACGTAGCGTGCGCAGAGTTTTGGTTAGGACTTTTTTTTTACCACGTTTGCAACTATAGGTATTTTATCTAGATGTGTTCTATGAAATATTTCATTCTTACTGAACAAAACGTATGGAACAGTGGATACTTTATTTACAGATTTTGGGTGGGTTTCATTGTAAAGGTTGATCATTCACTGAGTATAATGATTTCTTTTCGGTTTAGTACCACGGTTCCTTATAACCAAGTATCTATTTATAGCAATACAAATTTCATCAACCGCTGACTCTAAATATATTAGCACTTGAGTAGGTAGGTACTTGTAACGTTTTTTAGTCAAATAGGTAATACAGAAATTCTGCTATCGTCTTGTGCACTGAAGCGAAACACACACACACAATCACACATTAAAGAGGGAAACCAACCTTCATTTCGCGAATGGAGTAGTTCTGTAAGCGGAGCGGTGGCGCCTTCAGCTTCTATCATCTCAGCGCCTTCTTTCTCGACGGCCAACTCGCAGAGAACGCCGGCGGCCACGCGCTGTGGGCATTATTGTAGTACATATAAGGCTCGGTGCATTAACCTTGATGGACAAGCTCTTGGCTTATTATGACTGTCCGGAGACTACAAAGAAAAATACATTTCATAATTACGTAGTTTAATTTGTATATTCCAACCATGATCATGCCTTTGCATCATCATCACCAGAAGACGTCCACTGCTGAAATAGACCTCCCCGTATAGCATATTCTATTCATTAATAAAAAAAAAGTTGCGAAACTTGACTGCAATACTAGCGCTACGGTAATTTGTAGAACCCTTTCGTACATTACCTGACTGCAGCGCTTACGGAAGTTCGAGACAACCTATAGCACGCTCAAATTATGGCGCCATCTAAGTTCATACAGTTTTTAGGCAAATTTCCGAGCTACGCTCTAATGTTCCGCTATTGTCTTTCCTCTTAGTATATCTTCCTTGATTCTATGCATTAATTTGCATATTCTTTAATTTCACCTTCATGATGCCTTTTAATTTGCATCATCATCGTCACAAGAAGACGTCCACTGCTGAACACAGGTCTCCCCCCATTGCATATTCTAACCTAAATCGTGATGCTTTACCTAGCATGGATAGTGGTTAATCAAATTTGAAGGGCTAGCTTAACTCATTCTGTCAACCTATCAGTTGATAGGCCTTCGTTGACATCCCGTCTACATTTTGCAGCTGGTACACTTTTAGGGCGCCACACAGGCGGACTGATACTTAATCGGCTTTCCCTTTTTCCTGCTCTATGGGTTAGAATTCACCGAAGGTTTGTGAAACTTAGGTCTAACACCTACTAGGGAGTCGAGGCGGCATCGTTACATAGATGCGAGTGTATTTGATAAGGTTAGGTGTTATAATGGATTTATCAATTACTAGCGACCCGCTTCAGCTTCGCACGTGTGTAATTTACGTGTAAAGCCGGGGCGGGTTGCTAGTTATATATTTAAACCTTCCGTGAAAAATTATCTAACTGATGGTAAAAACCGCATCAACATCCGTTGCGTGGTTTAGGAGTTAGCGGTTATACAGACAGACGCGGAAAGCGACTTTATTTTATACTATGTAGAGCTATTAAATTTATAGTAAACTATTATATAATTTATAATATCGATGTGTAAACGGTCTAGACTATCTTCAACAACTTTTGTGTTATATTCTTCATTTATAATTTTATACAACCGCAGACATATTCTCTGCTATGCGGCCCTACGATTGAATTAATCTTACGACTAGCCACCTGCTGCCCTAGGGGAAACCTTGAAATGACGCTTGCGATGCGCCTGCTCAACGCCCTTTGTCCCAAGCCAATACGCTTACTACTTAAGGGGACTGTTCCCGTCTGCAGCTCTCTCGCTCGCACATTTTCACATTATTGAGTGAATTTCCAAAAAGTATCTCATGTCTTGTGTCTATTATAACATTACAAACAAAGAAATTGTCAATTTGATATATTTTAATTTGACACAGTAAAATGGTAACAAGTGATTTTTATTTCTCGTGTCACGTTATTCCGTCAAATTACAAGATATCGAAACAAACATTTCTATGTTTGTAATTTTACGATAGACATCAAGACATAATTTTGTTACTTTTTGGAATTTCACACTCATTGCTTTTATATCTTCAATAATGTGAAAATGTGCGAGCGAGAGAGCTGCAGAGGGTATACATGCCACTTAAGCCAACTCCTTACGAAATGATTGTTCGAATATTCTTACTTCATAGTTGATTAGTATGTATTTACCTGTATGTTTTCGATCTCGTTGAAGAGCAGTTGTACGAATATCGGTATGACGTTCTGCTGCCGGATCAGCTGCCGGTTGAGGCTCTCGCGGGCCAGGATGTGGAGCGCTCCTACCGCGCCTTCCACTATCTCCTCCATTCTAACTCCGTCCGCGTAGGCCCCGCCCGTGCCGCCGCCGCCGGACGACGTACGTTGCTGTGGACGAACGATTACTTTACAAACAGAACTAATTGGAAACACTGTTTTAAACTATCACGGTTGTTCCAACATAGTTGATCGAGCAATCTAATCGCTAGGAGAGGGGTTACTTAAGGTGGTTCGATTCACAAACGGCGAGAAATTCAAAGAATTTTCTTGTCCTTGTAGCTAGGCCGGGTAATTATTGTAAACAAGCATGATGTTTGCGCAAATTGATTATTATTCTTTACAAAATCATGTAAAGCTATTTATCTCTAATGCACATTATTACTTACATTTGTGAATAAACAAATGTTTGCTGTTTCAAACGGTTTACTCACAAATGTAAGTAATATGGTGCGTTACTGTTAAATTATTGTACATCATAATGTAAAGAACAGCCAATATCTTGCGCGCAAACACTGTGTTATTTAAAAATAACTACCTGACCTGGCTACTAGGACCAAAAACTGTTTAAAATTTGAATTTCCCGCCATAGGTGAATCATACCACCTTAGTGACTAACTTAGCCAGTTGCAATTTATATGCGATAGTTAAGAGCTTATGCTACGTGACTTAATCATCTCGCTCGCGCATAAAAAAAAAACTGAATACATAAAACTACTAATTATACATACGCAAAATATAGATAGATAGATAGAAACTCTTTATTGTGTACACCAGAAATAAAAATTACAACACGATAGAAAACACTTACGAGCTAGTGCCACAAGTGGCAGCCTTATCGCTAAAAGCGATCTCTAAAATATATGAAACATTATAATAATAAAACACAGTTTTAAACTATCACGGTTGTTCACTAAAGTTATATGATTATTTACGGGATATTTATGCGCGATATTTCGGCGCAGTTACATGCACCATGTTCACGGGAAGATAACCCCCCGAGAATATCGAGATAAACCGTTTTTTACCCTTTAACCCCCCCCCCCCCCTTCCACTTCCCGACCTCAGATCGCCCATAAATTATTTTTTCTTTCATTTTTGTTATATTCTCTTCCTTTTCCAGTGGGTTTCATCCTACTATTATTTTTTTCACTTTTTTAACATTTTCAAAGGCTTCTGCACTGGTCTATCTATGAATATTGTTACTTACTCGCTGAGTATCGTTAAAGGCGCGCATCAGGAGTCTAACGAGGTGATGCACGGCGCCGTGCTCGCGGAGAGGCGCGTAGTTGGCGGGGCAGAGAGCCAGGTTCCGCACCAGCCCTACCACTGCCTTCACTAGCGGCCAGCGGGACGGAGGCTGCAGCAGCTTCACTATCACCTGGAATTAGACGGTGCAAGTGATCAGTAATCTGGAAATACTCTTTTTAGGGTTCCGGGGCCCTTTTACTAAGCCTACGATGTCTGTCTGTCCTACCTATTAACGGCTGTATCTTTCAAACCAAAATAGAGCCAGTTGAAATTTTCACAGAATTTGGATTAACTAATAAATAATAAAAAAGTTGTAAAGTAAAAACGAAAGGAGGGTATACAACAAACGTATTTTTTTTTACGTATTTTTGTATTAGCTCTAATGTAAAAACGGTAATACTTACAAGCGTCAAACTTAACATGATTATAGTACACATTCTAAAGCAGCCTTTCCCAAAGTGGGCGATAACGCCCCCTTGTGGGCACTGCAGGCCTAAAGGGGGGGGTGGTAAGAGACCCAGAAAAAAATGGGGGCGTTGTGTAGAGGCTTGGGGGCTGATTTGTAATTTTATTTAGCTAGGAGGCCTCTTAGATACCGACTGCATGAGCTCTCGACTCTCAACTACAACTTGTGAACATCAACTAATATTAGTTAAGAGATTGCTCAAACTCGGTCTTTGACTCTTTTTTTTAGTTATATATATATATATATATTTTATATTATAGTAGTCAAACAAGCGACGGGCCACCTGATGGTAAGTAGTCACCGTCGCCCATGGACACATACAATACCCGGGTCATTGGCGGTGCGTTGCCTACCTTTGAGGACTCTATTCACTCTTCCATACAACTTACCGGCAAGCCATAATGCAGTCGGACAGCATTCTGCGCCATCTCACTCTCGACATGCCTCGAGGTGAGGTGGCGGAGCGCGCACACGGCGGGCTCGGTGATTTCCTCGCGGTCGCCCGCCGACACCACAGTGCGGACCAGAGCGTCCACGCCGCCAGCTTGGCACACCGTCACCTGGACGTGAATTGAAGCGGGATAAAATAGTGGTAGCTAGTCTTCGGTTGTTAGTGATTAGAAACATGTATGAAGGTGTGGACACAGCTGAAAGTTTATTCAAGAAAGTCTCAAGAAACCTGGACGTGAATTGAGGCGGGATAAAATAGTGGTAGCTAGTCTTTAGTCGGTAGTGATTGGAAACATGTATGAAGGTGTGTTTGTCATGAAATTAAAATACTTATAATATATTTATTTTAAATAAATTATTATTTTGTCTTCGTTGATTGGCTCTATTTAAGATCAGCTTTTGTACGAGATATGAAATAAAAATTAGGACAATAGCATGTTATTAAAAAGCAACCAAAACACGAAATAAGTAGAAAAATAAGCCATACCTTGTTGCGTTGGTTGTTGCAAGTCAAGTTAGACAAGATGCCGGCGGCGCAAGTGACTATGTTGACGTCAGTCGATGCCAACACTTGCACCAAAGAAGACAGGAGGCCTTCCAAGCCCTCAACCTGCAATATAGTTATCATAACAAATAAAAAATATTGTTGCACTACATATTGCTAGGACCTAAAGCCGGCTGGACACCATCGCCGAGACAAGACAACCTATTTTAGAATGACTGAATATTTTAAACGAATTTTTGAGTGTATCATCGTTCATTCCTACTTTTTTAACCCAGTTTTTTTTTTTAATCATTGTACATCCCAACTACTCGCCAGTAAAATTATATTGTTTTGATCAAGTGCTTGCCACAGTGAATAGAAGAGCAGAAGGTTCACAGAGAAATGACTTCATATTTTTTTTTTCTATATTAGTTTTGTGGGATGGATGGTGTTGCACTCAAATTTCGTCCCTAAATCATAGGAGTCGTCATTTTTCGCGAGAAATATGAGGTGTCTCAGCGACAGTGTACAGCCAGGCTGAATAAGTACTTTTATTATATTTACCTTAGTGGCAGCATCAGAAAGATTCCTCAAAGTCCAGAGGCAGTTTTGAACGAGACGGCCACTGGGGTTACCGAGATGCATGGCCAGAGCTTGCATACCGCCTGCTTCGACAATCGCTGGCTTGTTGCTGGAGCACACCGACAAAACCTAAACACATAGCAGAATTATTTATATATATTACTAGCTGCGCCCTGCGGTTTCACCCGCGTAGTGATGAAAAATGGTGATGATGATGATGAAAAGCCTATGTCACTCTCTGGTTCTTGAACTATACCCATGCAAAAAATCAGGTCAATCCGTTGTTCCGTTGCAGCATGAAAGAGGAATAAACATCCATACATACAAACTTTCGCGTTTATAATATTAGTAGGATTTTCATAACTATATGACTGTCCTCTTATTCATAAACATTTGATATGTTCTTCCTTCTTTAGTCACTGCTTAGGCAGGGCGCAAACGTGGACACTTTTGTGTCTTGTGTCGGATGCAAGCTACCAATGAATATTTGATTTCTATATAAACATTATGAAATCAGTCACTCTCTGCGCAGACTTTGTGTCCAGTTGCTTCCACATGATTGGTACTGGGTGTGCGTGCCGTGGCGACAACAAAAAATGTCTTCGTTTGCGCAGCGCCTTAATTATCTCGGCCAGTTACTTTTTAAGGAAGGCTTCAAATATTTAAAACTTTTTTGTTATTTACCTTCAAAACTCTGGAGGTGGTCCACAACAATTTTTCGTAATCGTAAGAACGCATGATGCGAACCAACTCGATCGGACCCTGAGAGGCCAGGATAATCAGCTTCGACTCCTGATTGCCATACGCCAATATTTGCAGACAATCTGTTACAATCGCCAGGAACTTGACATTGTTCCTTTGAAGCAGTGCAACCATCTTTTGAAGACCCCCGGCGAGACGTACCGCCATTTTGGAACCATCTTGGTGTAAAAGCAGATTGTGGAGGGTGGTTATAGCGTAGAATAAAACAGCTTCGACTGGAGAGCTCAGCAACTTCACAAGGGCGGGAATACCACCGCTTTTGAATATCGCAAGTAGACCTTGTCGGTGGTGTGACAAATTGTGCAAGGTTCCGACCGCGCCCTTCGTAGTTTCCAAATCGTTGCTGTTGGAGATAGCGCGGACCAAAGCGGCTACCATTTGAGGAGAGTTCATGATGGCATGACGAGAGGCCTCCTTCTTGGAGAGCTGGTGGACCATCATGGCAGCCTGGGATACTACCACTTGGTCTTCATCGTTGAGCAGCTTGATCAGCTCTGGTATGGCCCTGGGAAAAATTCTCATCATTAGAATTCAGCAGAACATTCTGACATAAAGAAATAGTGAAGTATAGAGAATTTCATGGTTTATAAATTCCAAACTGAGATCTTATTTTGATTGGCGAGACATACACCAAGAAAAAACAATTTCATTTCATTATACCTTCCATAGAGGAGGAATATCTTTTCTGTATATTCCTTACTCTATGATGAGTTGCTGAGGTTAACATACTTTCTCTTTAACCTGACCAATTAACGTTGAGTTTAAAAGCCAGATTACTACGATTCCTGATCAGGCGAGTGCCTAATTTTTGCAGGTCTTTGCAATTTCTTCTTCAACTGCATATTGCCCAATTACAGAGTGCTTTTGTATTGGTAGTGCTCACCCAGTAAATTAAAATAACAAAGACAAAACATCTGTTAGCCAAATCAGCATTATCCTGGCAGTTGATAGTTTCACAAAAGATTATTTCAACATCTGCAATGGCTCAGTTAGTCATTAAATTGATTTTATTTTTTTATAAATAATAGGCCTGCGTTTGACCACCATCTCGCCTGATGCTAAGCAATGATGCGGCCTACGTTGGAGCACGCTTGCCAAGAAGAAACCAATAAAAGAAATAAGGAGAATAGGCCAGGTCCTAACTGGAGGGGATCTAGATGCCTTTCTTACTAGCTTGGAATACCATTTCCCTACTCAGATATAAAAACACACCTGGTAGCCAAATCTGCGTCATCCTGATAGTTGATAAGGTTCACAACAGCGTGCTTCAGCATCTGAGAAGGTTCAGAGAGACGTTGGACAGCGGTGGGCTGAGCTGGGTCCAGCTGAGTAGAGGGGATCTCGATGCCTTCCTCCAGAGTTTCAGGGAACATGGCCGCTCGAACGCGCTGTGAACGCGTCTGGGACAGCTGTTGGTTCATGTCTGGAGGAGGAAATAATTGTTAATTCTTTCATTTATGAAAATATGTCACATTCCAATTTAAACTGAACTTAAGCAAAACAGGCTAATTTAAGACCTTACTTCGTAGATGTTTAGACTTTAATTCGGAAAGACATTGTTATTTTGCTATACAAGGGCTGCAGTTGCAGGTGCAACACGGGTTAAATACAACAATCCTTACCATCAACCTGCTCCTGAGTGAAGCCCTGAGCAAATCCCTGATCCAAGTCGAACATGAGCTGGTCTCCTTCCATCTCGTCATCTTCCTTGCCAGTGAGTGATGGCACCTGAAAATTAAAATAATAATGTACTACGATTAATAACCTACGATAATTTAGGTCAGAAAACAGTTGTGGTTGAGATGACAAAGCTCTTTAGAACTACGCTTGCTGCATCTTTTTTTATATATAGGCTTGCTTTTGGCCGCCAACTCGCCTGATGTTAAGCGATGATGCGGCCTACGATGGAGCACGCTTGCCTAGAAGAAACCTATTCACTCTCGACTTGAAGACACCCAGATTGTAACTATCGAGGAAAACTCACTCAGGCAGCGAAATGGTTTTCAAGAATTCAAAATTTTTCTATAAAATCTAGATAAATAAAATCAAAATAGAACTCACTGCCTGACTGACTCATCACTACTCAATAATTACTTGACCAACCAAGCTGAAATTCGGCATGTAGATTTCTTATATGGTTTAGAGAGCCACTAAGAAAGGATTTTGCAAGTTATATACCTACCCTTCTTTCTCGTTTAATTTAATGGACACAGTTTAGTTGTTCAGTTGCAAAAAGTTTTTGAGTTTTCTTTTACATTAAGCAAATTTGTATAGGCTGGGTGGTCTCCCAGACCAAATTTCAGAGTTTTTAGGGTAACTGGATGGCTTTTAATATGACTTTAAATTACACTGTTATAGGTATGATGTGATAGTTCACACAATTTGGACTTACCTGGGTAGCAGCTCCGGAGTTGATACCTGAGTCAACCAGGTATGAGTTCTGCTGCCACATGAGGGTTTGCTGTTCTTTGCTCGGTGCCATCGGCACATCGGACCCACCATAGTTGCTGTGAGACACTAAAAATAACCAAAAACATATAAACAGACCACAAAAAGACAATGCAATATTACTCTAAGAACTAACACAAAAAGTACATGCATTACAAAAAAATTCTCTAGCAAAAGGTACATGGTAATAAACTGGTCTTATCACTGAAAGCATCTTCCAGGCAAGTTTTGGATGAGACATCATAATCAGCCCACCAAAGTCCACTGCTGGACATAGGACTCTCACAAATGCACAATACACCCCAAGCAGGATATCAGTGCAGGACTTATCTCGAATGGAATGGAATCATCTCGAATAAGAATAGGCCTCTCACAATTGCTACTTAACCATATCTTAGGTTTTCCCTTCTTTTATGTTAATCGTCAATCCATTGAGTCACAAGTTTCGCTACGTTTGCCGATTTGTGGTCTCCACTCTAAAACACATCTACCCCAGTCACTATCTGTTCCATAATACATGACCGGCGTACTACCACCACATTGATGATAAGCAATATTGGTGATTTTGGTTTTGTGATGAATAACTTTGTGATTTGAAAGACTAAACAAATGTCTTTCCATAGCTCTTTGAGCCACTTCAAACTTCGTTTTCAGCATTGTAAGTAGGTAATTCATGACATAGAATACACTGGTTAAAGACTTTATAAGGTGATGAGAAAGTATTACGGAGTTTCGTGAATGCAGTCTATGTTTACTCTTGCCTAGAAGAAACCGATTCACTTGCGACTTCAAAACTCCCAGATCGTAACTATCAGGGAACACCCATTCAAGCAGCAAATTCACAAAATTGTGCAGTGCAGTGGAAATTGTGCAGTTCCACGGTTTCATTGCAAGGCCAAGCTTGCATCCAAGAAATTTGGTGTGTAAGGTAGGTAGGTTTAATTATTTAACTAGTAATTCCCGTGTCTAAATAAAATATGATCTGATATACTTTGGTGAAATATTAAAAGAATATAGTTTTATTCAGCTTTTTACAATCTTATTGCAGCTTTCAGAGAAAATAAACAAATGTAAATAGTGTAAGCTCATCGAAGACCTAGAGCCGCTAAGCATACATAGGGGGATATTTATGGTCTCTGTATAATTATACTCTATTGAATCTACATCATGGTTTTATCACTGCACTAGCCGCCACCACCAGAAAGTTCATCCACATAATATAATTGATTTGTGAAAATCATACTGTGCAATTCATCATTCTTGCCTCACACCTGCAAAATGTGGAATGAGCTACCTTCCGTAGTGTTTTTACAATAAGACAAAATAATAGAGTTAAAAGGTCCACATTGTATCTGTGATGTCTGTGGTGTTACAGGGGTGACGGTGACTGCTCAGCATCAGGCAGTCCATCTGTTTGTTTGATTGCCACTTTTGCATAAAAAATATGGCCTACTAGACTGCATGTTATTTCCCGAGTCTGTTTCGTGATTTGTCTTGCTGATGTCAATTGATTCAGAGAAGGCTTAATTAGTTCTAGACATGAAAGTAAGAGCATGTTAACATCATAGGTGTCGATAGGCAATTCCATTATTATGAGTCACGTACATAACGATCTCCGGTTAAGAGAGCTTTGGTAAGTACTTACCCACTCAGAAGGTACTTGTCTCAGTTATATGAAAGGATTGTTATGCGCAATACTCACTCGTGCGGCTTTGTGACGATGGTATCTGATAGCTCATGGTTCAGCCGATGCAGAAATGCACCCTGCGCCTGCCAAAAAAACAACACGATGCGCTTGAATTGTACGCAGCCCTATCGATTTTTATACAAGCATTCCTACACAAGACTAGAATCAAAGGGAATAGTTTTGTTATTCTCAATAAACACCAATTGTTTCATGTTTGCACATTGTAACAGTTGTAACTACTATCGATTGAAAGAAAAACAAACAATACTTCGTGAACTGTGAACTAGATTCCACACCACACCCGATCCCAGTCGAATTATTAATTCTAGTCAGTTTTACTATTTACACAGTTATGGTGGACTTTTCGTATATTTCAGTCATTAGTAGAATTGTACCTTAGCTAAGTAAGCCGCAAGGGATTTACAGATTCACAATTTCACTTTGATTTTTGGTAAATAAATTTGTGAACAATCCATCAACCACCGAAACAAAATTGACAATACAATATGGCGTCGATTCGAAGAATTTCGTTTCGATAAGCTAGTGAAACATATAACTATTTCTGTCTTTCTAACATCAATTGAATGCTATTTTCTCTGTCCCACACACGCTTCAACAGGAGGGCCAACCTAACAAATTAGAATCACGTTTCATTTTACGCAAATACAAAAGATTTACTGAATGGTTGTTTATATATTTTTTGGCTTGAGAGGATTTTGGCATAGCACGTCTTATGAATATTTTTCCAATATCTGGATGGGTTACATACTAAACTGATGGAGTAGGGGGTGCTTTCTAGTGTCACCATGGCATAATTTGTAACATTACTACTGGACAAAAAAAAGATTTAAAAAACACAGGTATATCCGTGGAATTTCCCGCGAAGTTTAAAATGTCAATCCTAAAATCGCTAATGTCAAGAAAAACAACACGTATAAATATTTTATTCATTGTTTTTCTTCTACAATTATTTATTATTGTGATTCCCAGATAATTACTATACTAGTTGTGATTGCAATAATTGTATCCTTGAAAATAATAACAGTTAATTATCAAACGTAAAAATGACGACAAGCTTCCACGATTTTGTTCCGTACAGCCGCTTCAATCTATCCGAAAGCGAGTCTGATATCCATTATTTAGTTCGCGATTATCGAGAGCGTCTTATAACTCAGATGAAAGAACAAACCACCAAGAGTCCTTTTTATTCATTTGCTGAAAGAAAATTAAGCCTTGTCCATTTGCCGTGGCAGCAAGACAACGACGAGAGATTCTTTAAGGACACTGGTAATGTTAATCTGAACAAACACAACTATTTGGCGGCCTGCGGTTTTATTACTTGCATGACTTATTCGGCGAGTGGGGAATACATTATTGCAGGCCATTCCTCTGGATTAATACAGGTAAATATAGCACTGTTTTGTAACTATCACGGTTGTTCACTAAAGTTACTTAGATGATTATTTACGGAATATTTACCGTGGTAAGGTTGAAAAGGTTGAGGTGGGTGGTTGGTTGAGGATCGAGTTCGAGTTCCATTGATAACCGTAGCAAAAGACTAAGAAAGAGGGTAGATCGTTATGTCTGCACCTAACTTTTTAACTGTTTAACCAACCACCCGCATACTTCAGGCATCTCGTGAACATGATGCATGTAACTGCGCCGAAATATCGGGAGCTCATTCCACAACCTTACCACGGTAAATATCCCGTATATAATCATGTAACTTTAGGTAAATATAGGTATAAAACCAGTAAATACCTCTTTATGTAGATGTAGCCTTTGTCACTCTGGACGTAAAGAGGAATCCAACGACACCTCACTCGTCAAAATCGGTCAAGTACTCAAATCGTTTAGGCTACAGGAGGTACCAGGAACCCAGAAACATACTTAGGTACATGCTTACGTACAACCCAAAAACATTACCCTCGTGTCTTGGACAGCCGGTTAAAAGTTCGCAAGGTTTGAAGGGAAATTCGTTCCGGTTCGTGAGTAAGTCCAATTTGTCCACTGGACCCTGAGACTGGACCAGCAGAATATCAGCTGTTCCATAACTTTCCTTGAATGTCATTTTTCCATGGAACGATTTATGTTTTCTGCGATTTCGGGGTTGGTCCCTTAAAAGTTGTTCTATATTAGTGTACAATGACATCCTTTCATGTTAGGATCCCCATACAGTGTAACCTTTTATGAAGATAGGTGGGTAGATAGATAATTATTGTTTGTAGAGTAGGGCCTGTGAGTCCCACCTACATCATCGTCATATTGTTATTATAAACATTTTGATGAAGCGCACCGACATTCAATTAGTCATGATCAAAGAAAACAAGGTCTTCTACTCTGGCAGAAGTCCCAGAATTACGTCACTGTTCAGTTGCCACTTTATCCAATCAGCTGTTACGTGGTGTATCGTCATCTCTCTCGAACCTGTTGTAAATTGATATCATGACATCATTGCCGGACGCCCACGTCACATTCTTTCTCGGAGTATTATACCTGGCGGAGTATTATGCAATTAGTCAAGTCACCAGTCATTCGCTGGCGCTCAAATAAAGCGCACGTACTTAATCCATCTACCTACCAGAGTTTCAATTACCCACACACACTATTTAGAAATAGCCTTCTACATCAAATCTAAGTCAGATCACAATCAGTTATAGTCAGATAAATACAACCCATTCATCATAATCAGCCTTTTAACAGTCCACTGCTGAACTTTTATCCTACCCACGAAAGGGTGATTGGGCCATATCCACCACGCTGGCCCAGTGCGGATTGATGGCTTCACATACGCCATTGAATTCCATCTCCGTACGTATGCAGGTTTCCTCAAGATGTTTTCCTTCGCCGAAAAGCCAGTGGTATGAAAACCCATACATGAGCTCCAAAGAACTCATTGGTACGGGCCCGGGGTTTGAACCCGCGACTTCACGCGGCGGTCTCCCTAATGGGCTACCACGGCTTTTTTATTCAATACAACCCATTATTCAATCCTAAATTAAATCTCTGAAACTGAAATTCGGCCAAGCCCACCAAGCTTCGTTCGGTTGAATTTTCTATAACCACCAATTTCTGAATTAGGAATGAATGTGATCACGATAAAATTATATGGCTTTGGCAACGGAACCCTACCATACGCTCTCGACACGCTCTTGGCCAGTTATTGTTATTTCACTAACCTTTACACCCACTCATTTGAACCCAAGCGCAAATCCAGATGGCTTCGATATGGATGAGCAAAAAGAAATCGTCCGCGAATTAGAGGTGTAAAAGTAACGAAAAAATCACGTACCCGTATGTATTCGTTACTATACATTCAGTACTCGTTACTATCGTATCGTTACTCGTTACTTTCGTTTATTTCATACGATTACATAAAATTTATGAAATTTTAGTGGCAAAATTTTATGAAAACACTTTTTCACAAGTATATACTTTTTTTTTTACTGCATACTCTGTTAAAGAAAACTTTGTTTTGAATATTGAAAACGATCAGTAATAAACGTTTCAATACACGCATCAACGCAGCGTAACATTGGGTCATTGAAACAGCGTATGTAACCATGATACGAAACATGCGAGTAACGAAAAGTATTCGTGAGTAACGTTTCGTTACTCGGTACTAGATGGCGTACCCGTTACTTAGTAACGAATACATACGGTTTGCTACAGCTCTACCGCGAATACATAAATTCAATTACCGGCGCCTATGAAGACGAGCATAATCCCAAATTATGGTATCCTATGTTTTACTCCGGCAAATCGACAAAACGGGACGAAATCATTTGGGTCCGGAAAAATTACGACGAGTTCTTAAAGGGCACCCCGAACGAGGTCCTGTATAATAGATGGTACTTCTCAGAAATGGGCTTTATTACCGCCCTAGAGTTCGCGCCTAATGGATCCCATATTATTGTGGCCCATTCGTCTGGGCTGATTCAGGTAAATGAGCGTTCGCGAACTTGTTACTTTTGGGCGCAGGTGGCTCGTCCATTCAACCTTATCTTTACTAAACTGCGCAGAATATTAGGCAAGTGTTTTTTCGTACAAACGTACCAAGCCTCGTTTGTACGGTAGAACTATTATGCTATTATGGCTTGCAGACCATGCTTATTTCAAGTAGCAAGTAGCTGCTATATAATATGCGTATATAGCAGCTACTTGCTACGTCTGCAACGTTTTGATTGGTTCAAGTGGCAGTGGAATTGCTAAGGTATCCTATAATAATTTTATGACTCCTCAGGTAATAGGTATCATGCGTAAGCAATCATGACCAACGCAAGTCGTTTTTGTATGCGAGAGCTAGTGAGGTTTTTTGTGCATCAAAACAGAACACTTGTAATTAACGTACCTACATGGTAGACTAAAACTTCGATATGGACCAGTCTTCAAGACTTCGTGACTTGAAGACACGAAGTCAGACAGAGCTGACTCCCACCGACCTATATAATTATATAGGAATATTATGATATAGGATACTCATTTTAGGCGCAGACCAAAGACTAAGTCTGGAGCACAAAAAGTCTGTCATGTAAGACATCCAAATTTTTCACTTCCAGATGCGTCACGGCTCAACTGGCTCGGTGATGTGCACACTACGTACAATTCAGTTCCCACCGAAGCCTATCTACGCGCTGGAGTTCAGTAAGACCGATGATAAGCTCTGCTACGCCTCCTGTATGGACGGGGTTATTTACAGGATCGAAATTCCACCGGTGTGTATACTTTGTTTCATTATTAGTCTATACGTCTCACAGCACAGCAGCTATACTAACTCACCTTGCTGAGCCTAAAGGTAAAGGTACTTGTCATTTTATAAATATCAATTCGTTGAAGGTATCTGATTAACTAGGTGCCTACCTACGTATTTCAAACAATTCTGCATCGAAAAGGTTATCTTAAATTTTAGACCTCAAACAGCCACTATCATACTAAACGCGTACCTACCTAAGTACAAACATAATCACGTCAACAAGTCTGATTGACTGCCGGTGTATAATTTTTCCAACGTTATCAATGTTGGGATAATGCAAAAAAAAACTAGAATGCCGCTGCCAAATT
Source organism: Agriopis marginaria (assembly GCA_932305915.1). Lineage (NCBI taxonomy): Eukaryota > Metazoa > Arthropoda > Insecta > Lepidoptera > Geometridae > Agriopis > Agriopis marginaria. Next base: position 5,855,395 of record OW029919.1, read on the forward strand.
GTGGGCCATTAGGTAAAGAAGGAACATGAATTAGGATATTAGGTTAGGTTAGGTTAGGAATTAGGATAAGGATGAACAAGGATTAGGTTCCTATTATATTTGGAAAGTTAGCTACAGCTTTGTGTAGCTTACTATTCCAAATGTATCTTTGTCTGACTGCAGACAAAGGCCTGTCGGAGATTCGGCTTTCGTTACGGTTTCGGTTCGGTTCCAATCAGACGTTTTGTCGTGCAAAACGTGTGATTGGCTGACGGTCTATAATTTTTCCAACGTTATCAATGTTAGGATAATGAAAAAAACTAGAAATCCGCTGCTAAATTGTGGGCCATTAGGTATAGAAGGAACATGAATTAGGTTAGGTTAGGAATTGGGATAAAGATGAACAAGGATTAGGTTCCAATTCTATTTTGTAAAGTTAGCTACACAAAGACATTCAAAATGTATCTGCAGACAAAGGCCTGTCGGAGATTCGGTTCTTCAATGGCCCCATATTTATGTCGTCCAGTCCCAATACTATAACTGCCAGCTCGGTTCAATTCGTGGGCGTGGTGGATATGGCCCAATCACCCTTTCGGGGGTAGGCTAACGGTCCAGCAGTGGACTGTTAAAAAGCTGATTATGATTGCTTAAGTGTAAGTGTAACTACTTCCATGGTTAGTATGAAATTATAAAAATTTTGTCATATCAAAATTAAATGTTTTATCTAGGTATAGGAACCCCAAAAGACAGAAACATTTCGTTGCAACAAGGACATTTCGCTGGACAGAAAAAAATATATGAAAAGAACACTAATTTGCGCTTTTATCCCTTTTTTTTATTCATTCAAATAACTATTAATAAAGTATCTAAATTGTTCCCATTTCAATATCTGATATATGTACATACAACATTAAAAGGAAACTAAGGTTATAATTGCTTTGTAGGGCGCGCCCACTTCTGTACTGCTGTCTTCGTGATCTTGCGCGGAAATTAGAATAAACCAGCCAAATGCGAGTCGGGCTCGCGCACTGAGGGTTCCGTAACACCACAAAATTCATAGTTAAACGAAATTAGGTACCAGTTATAACTTGGTAATTAACAGAAACTTGTCACCGACTCACACTTGGTCATTATTTTGTTGTTATACTTTAGAGTGTTTAAGATTGATGCTTGCACGTATTACCATTTTTACATTAGAGCTAATACAAAAATACTTTTTTATTATTTCTTAGTTAATCCGCCTTAACATTACATATTCTGTGAAAATTTAAACTTGGCTATCTATTACGGCTCAAAAGACACAGCCAGTTAAAGGTAAGACGGACAGACAGACAGACAAAGTAGGCTCAGTAATAGGGTCCCGTTTTTACCCTTTGGGTACGGAATCCTAAAAAGAGGTATACATGTTTTGGGGTCTTGGCCACGCCTTTGCTTTGACCACATTCTAAGAAACTAGATGTTTTACCAGATAGCGGCGTCGGTAACTGACCCTCCGCAGTATTGCATCAGAGTGGACCCGGCCCTGGAATGCCTGACCATGCAGTTCTACGGAGCATCCGGTATCTCATCTCACACCACACCTTTCCTAACGCGTGAGTACTTGAATAAAACTGAGTATCTTGTATTGATGTATTGTATTTACTTCTCTGAGAATTTTTCTACTTACGCGTCAACGGAGCATCTGCGCAAAGTTGCTATAGTCACCGCGTTACCAACTGAGTCGTAGGGCCATAAACGTCATACTATAAGACCTGTAAGTGCGAGCGAGACAGACAGATATGACATGTGGGTGCGAGCAAGATAGACAGACAATTGATTTATGACCTGACGACTCAGATGGTAATGCGCTTATTATAGTCTATATTTTTTTTTATCGGATACATATTCTGGAGAGTGTCCATCGGATCTGCATGATCTAATTCCTCTGCCCATTTTTTTATTGGACTGCCAGAGTGTGCACGAAAAATTTACACCACTTTATGGTTGATATTCCGCAAACCCCTACGAAGCGCTTTGATTCCACGATTCCAATCACGAGTGAATAGGTTTATTTTAGGTAAGCGCTTGTTCCAACGTAGACCGCATCATCGCTTAACTTCATGCGAGTCAAACGCAAGCCTATTATTGAATTTAAACTTTTCACCTATGACGGAAATTCAATTTTCAAACAACTTTTTTGCCCTTGTATCTAGGCTGGGTACTTAATTATTGTAAATAATCACGGAGTGTAAACGTATTTTTTTTTAAATTATTGTGTAAAGCTATTTATCAGTAACGCACTGTTATTAAAATTTCTCAATAAACCGCTTGAAAAAGTAAAAGAAGTACCTAGTTAGTAAAAATTTGTTTATTAAATTCGATTGATTTATGTATTTAAAAATGTTGAAATGCGCGAGCGGGATAGAGGGCGTATGAAACATTGGCTCTTAGTGAAAAGTATTTACAAGAAGTAGCGCTCATTGCTAATTGACTTACTACTGTATTGATAACATCTACAGTAGATCTTTGATCTCGAAGTCTACGCCGTAGCTCCGTAGACGCTCCTACGCATTATTCGTAATTTGATGCTACGCTTTCTACGCCAGCAATATAATTTTATAATATAACAACTACTAATAAATACTGGCCAAGTGTGAGTCAGTGACAAATTTCTGTTCACCGAAGTCAAGCAAACTCGGGCGCCTGATGTTTATCTAGGACAAACATTTATGTGATGAACTTTTGTGTTTGTTCTATATCTGGTTGATAATATCTATTTAAGTATGTCTTTAAATCTATATATTATGTATGTATATGAGTCTCTGGCAGACATATCGCAAGCTTTGCTTAGTTTGGCATCAGATGACCGTGTGTGCAAAAATGTCCCGTTTTTTTATTAATCGTGAAAAAAATCCGATCCAAAACTCGGCGCACGCTACGAATTGCGCTGACGTTTTGGTTAGTTACAAGGTAACCGCGATCCGACTACAACGCCGCGCGATGCCAGAGCTACGTTGTCATAGCGGACGAATGTTACTAATGTTGAATACTATGCAAGCGACGTAACGTCTAAATTGAAGTGTGGCATTTTGAACTATATAATTGACTAGCGGTCCGCCCCAGCTTCGCACGGGTATAGATTATAGCCTATGTCACCCGGGGATAGTGTAGCTTCCCAACAGTGAAATAATTTTTCAAATCGGTTCAGAAGTTTCGGAGCCTATTCAATGCAAACAAAAAAACAAACAATCAAATCTTTCCTCTTTATAATATTAGTATAGATAAAGTTATAATGATTATTTACGGGATATTTACCGTGGTAAGGCTGTTGTCATTCCACAACCCACATGGTAAATATCTCGGCAATGAAATGAAAAATTTTATTAGCCAGATTTGCATCCATTATTACACAAATTACATTAATTAATTGATTATTAGAATATATAAAATACAAAAATTACACATAGAAAATAAAAAAAATTACATAAATACAGTGTTAGTTTAAAACAGTTTTTATATAATTGATACAATGTATGTACATTATGTACAATGAGACTGAGACTGAGACCACACACTGACACTGTGACTGAGATGCGGTTGAAACTATAGTCGGAGTAACCGGCTTAATTTTACGTGAGTAATTCCCGTGTAACATAAATAAAAATAAAATGAGACTGAGACGTTTTTTGCCTGTTTTCACTGAGAGATTGTGACTCTATATGAATTGTATCTCGATGGTTGGGGGTCATTAATGTTGAAATGTGCAAGGACGCACGAAGTGTGGAGAATTGAGGACAAAGTATTAGAGAGCCAGTTTTTAAGCAGATATTATCTTACAGAGAGATCAGCAGCCCTGTCCCTCGGTCAGTCCGCCGATCTAAGGAAAATGGTGGTCGGTCACGCCGACACCTCGATAAAAGTTTACGACATGGAAACTCAAGAGGTTAGTTTCTGCTCTATGGACCGATTTTATTATTATTCCCATTCTTTCCATACACATTTACGGTCAGAATGTACGTGAATGATACGCTTTAGCAGGTCCTAAAGATTGTTATCTGTACTCGTAGTACCTTATCTATAAGGGTTATTTCGCTCTATCTTGAGTACTACCTCAGATCAGATAAACAAGAGAGATATGCCTTAGTACAGTTTTCGTTCGTGTTCAGTTGTCTCCATTTTCAACAGACTTCAAAAAAGGAGGAAGATTCTCAATTCAGCACGCTTTTTTCGGGTTCCGTACCCAAAGGGTAAAAATGGGACCCTATTACCTACTAAGCCTACGATGTCTGTCTGCTGTCTGTCTGTCCGTCCGTCCGTCCGTCCGTCCGTCCGTCTGTCTTATCTATTAACGGTTGTATCATCCGAACTGTAATAGATAGTCCGTCCGTCTGTCTGTCTGTCTGTCTGTCTGTCTGTCCGGCTATATCTTTCGAACCGTAATAGATATCCTGTTGAATATGTCAGAAAAACATTCTCGAATGGCTACTGTAATAACCTCTAAGAAGAAGGTCCTAAGGTGGGAAATTCCCTGCTGTACGTTGAATTACTGATTAGACTTTTAGGATCAAAATATTGGAACAATCTGGCTAAATAATAATCATCTAATTATTTCTAGGTTTTCACTTTTATCATCATCATCATTTCAGCCATAGGACGTCCACTGCTGAATATAGGCCTCCCCCATGGATCTCCAAAAGGCCGGTTACTAGCGGACAGTATCCAGCGTTTTGCTGCGGTCTCTATAAGGCCGCCTGTTCATCTTGTCCATCTCTAAATGTAGAAATTCAGGGGAAGAATCTCGTTTATTGAACTTCCCATGAATTAAGTTTTAATGTTGTCGTAAAAATGTATTAATTATTATACTTATTTCTTGAAATATCCAGAAACCACAAAAATTACATAATTTAATATTAGAAAAGTTATATTATTATTTACGCGATATTTACCGTGGTAAGGTTGTGGAATGAGCTCCCGGTATTTCGGCGCAGTTACATGCACCATGTTCACGGGAAGACTGAAGAATGCGGGTGGTTGGTCGAACAGTTAAAAAGTTAGGTGCAGACATAACGATCTACCCTCTTTCTTAGTTTAATCATATGACTTTAGTGAACAACCGTGATAGTTTAAAACAATGTTTAATATTAGTACCTTAAAAAGAGTTATTAAGGTAATTTACATTTTTTTCTCAAGTTTGTTCTCGTAGAATTTATGCCCGCTGAATATATTACTACATTTAGACGCGTTGTTTATGAGCTAGTTAGAAAGGTGGTGCTCTGGGCAGGTGTTTTATTGTTATTAGCTTTTAGTATTAGGTTGTGGTTATCTAGTTAGTTTGTCTAGGGTTTTTCTGTAAAGCCATCGAAGTAAATTATTTTAGGCCAATTTGTACTAATTTATTTGATACATACCTATTTGTTTTCTTTTATATTTTTTAGCTTACAGTAAAAGCTCATGCAGTACTCAATACATTGCACATTAAGAAATTCTCATATAGATCTGGTGGGTGGTTGGTATTTGGCCCTGCAGTGTAATGCAAGTACCGTTCTTCATCGATTCCTATAGAGTCACAATCTTCAGTGGAAACAATCAAAAAACGTCCGAGCGTCATTGTACATACTTTGTATCAATTATATACTTCACAATGCCACATTTATTCCAGTTTAGACGTTATGTCGCTTGCATTGTGTTCAACGTCAGTTGTCCGCTATGTCATCGTAGCTCTGGCATCACGCGGCTAGAAATGAGGAGAGCTGATAAAATTCTATTTTATCGAATTTGACAATCGATAAAGAACTGTACTTGCACTGCAGATTGGGTATAGCAACAAAGTGCGAAGCGGGTTGATTTATTCCATACCTAACTGATTGGTCTCTAATTTACTTCGCCTCGGCCATAAGTAGGTAATAACATTTTGTAAACATGTCGTTTAGGGTTTTCGCAAATTTATTCCCATTTACTAGGTAAGTCTTTTATCTGTACTGATACTTTATTATCCTTACTAACATTATAAAAGCGAATGTAACTCTGTCTCTCTGTCTGGATGTTTGTTCGCTTTTCGCGACTAAACGGCTAAGCCGATCTTAACGAAATTTGGCAGGAGGATAGTATGCATCATGAAGACGGACATAAGTTACTTTGCCCCCCAAAAATGCGGAAAATTTGAAAAATCGCTGGTAACACCGCGGGATTAAATTACTTATGTATATTATATTGTTTTGTGGACATTGGGGTTAAGATAGTATTAGACTAGTACGGACGTACAATATGATCTTAAAAGAATTCCATATGCTAGGAACCCTAAAATATATAAACAGAGACATAAAAAGCAATATACAATGGAAAGTAAAACATTATAAATTAAAAATAAAACTAAAGTACAGCTTATTATATTAAATGATTAAAAGCTCAAAAAATCATAAAGAAATTTCATCCTTTTTTCAAAATTTCTTGTCTGTTTCTGCTATTAAGATTCTCGCTTTAGCAAAATATTTCGCTCTACATTTTAATTTTATGACGATCGTAAAAGAACCGCCTGAAGCTCGTCAAAATATCAACACGAATTGCCCCAAATCTGTATACATCGTGCGTAACAAAATAAACAGTTTAATTTTTTGAAATAGGTTATAAAATATAACAACGAATATAAAATATTTAACATCGTGTCTTAGATGTTAACAGATAGTATTGCAAATTTGAATACATAAGGTGCTACTTGTCACCTATGGCGGGAAATTCAAATTTCAAACAGTTTTTTTGTCCTTGTAGCTAGGTTGGGTAATTATTGTCAACGATCATGATGTTTGCGAAAATTTTTTATTATTCTTTACATTACGTCTCACACGTTCCACCTTAACGATATTTTACTTACCATTCCTTCAAAATAGAGTTAAAACTAATTGAAACAGTAATAAAATATTAAAATAGTCAATTGTGCTGTATCTTTAGATAATTAATTCTAAGAGCCAACACCCACTGGATAATTGAGCCTGCGTCAACGGACGTAGGAAAGTCAACTCTATTCAGTTGTTTTCTAGGATAAAAATGACGCTGTGACGCATCTCAACTCTCCTATCGACGTGGGGGTAAAACTTTGTGTAGGCATTTACCCCCATATTCATAGATGGTACCTCTCCGGTTTGAGTCATGTTTTGGCATTTTAGGTCAATAAAAAAAAAACTAATTACCGATATTGCTATCATGCTTCGGATGATCCGCGAAACTCAATAGAACCTAATACCAACTAAAGAAAAAAAAACCTAATAAGATATTAACAACTATTTGCAATCTTTATGTACCTATATATAGGTATTTTCGCACTTAGGCTAATGTTATTATTTGAGAAAATAAAATCTCAAACCATAAAACAAGATAACCTTAGATTCCCTATAATAAAGTTTTTCTTAATATTTTGTAATAGGCTTGCGTTTGACCGCCTACTCGCTTGATGTTAAGCGATGATGCGGTCTACGATGGAACACGCTCGCGTAGAATAGACCGATACTTCAATTAAGGATGTCTACAGGTCTGCCTGAAGACGCCTATGATGTAATATCTCACTTTGTCCTCATTTGAGGTGGACTTAGAAAGCCTTGAGAGGCGACTAATGATGGTAAATATGATGGGGCCTGGAGGAACCAAAGGAACCTTAGCAAATTGGGCACTTAAGTTGAGAATATGAGGTACCTTCATTGCGTTTATACAATACTAGCGGTCCGCCCCTGCTTCGCACGGATATATATTATAGCCTATATCACCCGGGGATAGTGTAGCTTCCCAACAGTGAAAGAATTTTTCAAATCGGTTCAGTAGTTTCGGAGCCTATTCAATGCAAACAAACAAACAAACAAACAAACAAACAATCAAATCTTTCCTCTTTATAATATTAGTATAGACTAGCTGACCGGACGGACGTTGTCCTGTCTTAGAACTGTCAAACACGCAAAGATAAAATTGTAAATCTTATATTTTTACACCTTGGGTTACATTATTGAAGTTTTTGTAAGGGTCTCTATATTTTTTTAATATAATATAGACTATGTTACCCGGGCATAGTGTGGCTTCCCAACAGTAAAAGAATTTATCAAATCCGTTCAGTTGTTTCAGAGCCTATTCAATGCAAACAAACAAACAATCAAATCTTTCCTCTTTATAATATTATAGTATAGATATGGGGATTAGTCTAAGGCCTATAATAATCAGCACAGCACAAATAATTTGGACAAAATTGTAACAAATTGTCCTCAGCTGTCAAGACCTATTATTTCTTGTGGAGACTAATATTGACAAATGAGTTTTTGTCCAGCTAGTACTATTTCTATTTGCTACAACATCAAAGTTAGATAAATAGCCACATAACAGATTACTTTAAGTTTAGTGTCTTTACAGCTGCATAAAATATGTGTCTAATCACCGCCGGCAAATTTTATAAGGTCATTTTACGGTTGGGGTAAGAGAAATAGTGGTGGGAAGAAAAATTGGAGAATAAATAAATAATATTGATAATTAATAAATGCGAATATTTATGTATAAGAGTGTATGTTTGTCTAAACTTTAATGACTCCTGTATATTTGAATAGAATTTGGTAAGACGGAAGCTTATATACTATAGGTTTTTATTAATCCCGATATATTGATCAGTTCTGGTAGATTAACGGGTAAAACTGCATAAGCCGTTTTTTTATTAGTCAAACTCAATCTATTGAGTTTGACTGCCAACTCACCTGGTGTTAAGCGATGATACGGTCTACGCAGTTAGTAACCAAAAACTATAGAGTTTAAAACCTGTCGATAAAATAGGCAAGGGCAGTTACTACAAACAGCTCAGTGAACATAGTATTAATATGTATGGTTTTTTTTTGCAAAGGTCTCTAGGTCTCATGGGCATGGTAAGGGGGGTAATCTCCGCTCGTCTCTTTTTTTTCTTATTCCATTTAATTTAACACGTCTCTTTCTACCACATATATTTAAACTGCAGCCGTACGTTTCTTGAGCTAGAAAATAACCAACAGGCGATAGCTTTTCAGCGATGGTGGGGCAACTGCTTTATTCGCTCTAAAAAGGCGAAGAAATTGTTTCACTGTCTCACACTTAAGTATTATTGAAACGCTTGGAGTAACAAAGGGTTGGCCTAAAAGATAAATTCTAATAATTTAATCTGACACCGCACTTCGCATTACGAGTATGCGTAAAATGAAACCTCAAATAAAAGATTACAGCGTAATCTTGCTTTACGATGGTATAAATTCAACATTGCAGCAGTGGCTTTACGGCACTTACGTACTTACATAGCAACTTACGCGTAGAGTTGAGACGAAGAGCCACCGTCGTAAAGTTCTGAACAAATCTGGTTAGCCTCAAACTAAAAAGTATAGTTCTTACTTTTCGCCACCCCTTTTGATAAGTTGGTCGGCCTGTACTGTCCTTCGTTCAGTTTGCGACCTACGAGAATTGGGTCGGTGGTCAAGGGTTCCATCAAAAGTTAAAGATCATAAAATAGCGGTAACTCGGTTTAAGAACTACAAATTACAAGCTGAATGATGGTTAACGTTGAGATAGTTTAATGGTGTTTTAACAGTTTTTACCTAGTTACGTGTAAGGTGTGATATTTATGACTCTAGTGTTTGTTTAAGCTAGGTCTAGGCTAGGCTAAGGTATCAAAATTTTGCGATAAGATTTAAGGGCTTAACTCATTGCCGAATTTGCATACAATCTTGAACAGCAAAATTTGATAAGCATACCCTTTTTATTATAGAAACTGAAGTGGTTATCACAAATTTTATTTATATTACACGGGAATTACTCGCGTAAGATTAAGCCGGTCACTCCGACTATAGTTTCAACCGCAACTACAGTTGTTTTCGTGTAATATAAAATGTGTAAAAAGCATACCCTTATTGCCTTATTTGTTATCCATTAAGTGATAATGTTAACAGAAAATAAAAAGATGGGTAAAACGCCTTATTGCGAATCCGTGCGAAACGTTAAATTTTTTTATAAACTCATCAAGTTGTGGTGGCCTAATTTAAGCCATCTTAGATCCAAGTTGTGTTAAATTTATTTGCACGCTTATGATTATAGGTATATTAGGTATTGTATGATGTTATTATGATGGTATTTCCGCTTTAACGTCAAATAAAGTATGTAAGTAAAGTATATTAACGGTGAACGTCTGCAATACCCAAGCCAACTGCCAAGCGTGGGGATTATAGCAACACCTCTCTCTAAAATGGAGGCCTTTATCCAGCAATGGACGTTTAAGGCTGCTGATGTTAAGGTTTATAAGGTGACTGTTTTTTGTTTACGTGTTTCCTAAGGATGTATGATTTGACTATAGATATATGTATTCTTATTACAGGTGGATATCACATACAAAGTCCACAAGCTGCGACTCCAATTTATACCAAAAAAGTTGCAGCGAATGCATTTCGGTCAAGTTTGCGCACTGCAGTGTCATCCGGTGTACCCTTACATGTTCGCCAGCGGATCCTGGGATAAGACGTTGAGAGTAACATTTTTTTTAATAAAAATATTTTACAGGCAAGACAGAAACAACTGGAAGGAAACCAGACACGTACCAAACGTATTGATTCTACGTTTCTAATCCGTAGGATTGGAACAACCTGCCGGCTTTCTTGTTTCCTGAGAGACATAATCAAAGTCAAAGTATAAAAAATTATTAATAAACATTATGTTTACAGGTCAGGCAATTGTAACAGAATTATATAAGAAATGTATGTATATAGATAAATACAACATTAAAAAGTAATAAAACAGAAATAAAATCATATATCAGCAGACAACTATTTAAAATTTGATAAAAACAAGATACATATCCGTTTTATATTCTTCAATCAAAATAAAATGAATGGACGGGCCCACAAGAAGCGCATTTTTGAAGATTAGAAAATGAGCGCCAACGCTCACTTCGTTTCAGTCGGTCTCTAGCCGTAGGAAGTGCAGCACGAGACTATTGTTACATGATAACGAAACATCTGACAATAGTATGCCGTCGTGTGCATATTTCTCGAAGTGTAAATACACAAAAAAACCGCTATCCGCTATTTGTCAATATCCATAAAACGCTTGGTCGATAAGCCAGCGTTTTAACCAAAATTTAATTAATGCCTTCATCTTTAAAGTCTTCCTGCCTCATCTTCGACCACATCGTCGCTTACGAAAAGGCGAGTTGGTGGTCAAACGCGGACTTATTCGCGATAAAAATCGAGAAGATAGGTAAGGTAGAGGAATCTTTGTTTGTTTAGATAGCCCGTTGGTCCAGTTGGTACTGAACCTGCCTTCTGAGCTTGGGGGCGTGGGTTCGATTCCCACATAGGACAAACATTTATGTGATGAACATTTGTGTTTGTTCTATATCTGGTTGTTAATATTTATTTAAGTATGTATTTAAAACTATATATGTATGTATATCAGTCTCTGGCAGCCATATCACAAGCTTTGCTTAGTTTGGGGTCAGATGACCGTGTGTGAAAAAATGTCCCGAATATTTATTTATTTATTTTATTTATTTATTTGTCTAGCAATGGAGCATAACAATTTTAATAAAACAAATCTCAGATTAAGCGTTTGACCAAAACTTATCAATGCTGTTATTTTTGGTGCATGTTTGTTAGCTTTAACTTATTTTAAAAAAAAGGTTCAAAAAGGTCTTTATTTATCACTAGCTTTTGCCAACGGTTTTGCCCACGTTGTGAACAAAACATAGCCTAATCAAACGGTGTCCCCGTTTGATCACCGTAGCTCTACGTAGCGTATCAGCGCTAGCACGTTCAATAGTTACAGAGATTATCCCTTCCTACAAATATACGGAGTCATAAATTTTACCTCTATACCATCAACCATCCTCTAAATAATAAAACCATTCTCTTTTTTCAATAAAATACACTGCAATGCAATGCAATCCAATGCAACGCCACGCTAGGCAACGCAAAACAATGCAATACAATAAAACTTTATTACACACCGCATATACAAATTAAACACCATTTTTTAACTCCTTTATCTTATTTAACTTTATTCTTATATTAGTGAATAAGTCGCTTTAGAAGTAGGTATAAATAACATACAGACAATAAATGTCGAAGAAAGAGTAGACGTACTAGTGTGGATAACATACAGCCGTTTTATAGACTGGTCCACAGCTTGTTTATATTAAAAAGGACGGTTATTGCAAATCTCAACTCAATTACTTAATGGAAAGTGTCAATGTCCTTACAAATTTACTTTTACACTTCATTTTATTTCATTCACAAAATGGAAGAAAAGTACCTTAACAAAAACACCACTAGACAATTCTAACTAACAACGTTCTTTACAACCGAAACACTGCACAAGATTGGCGTGGGTGAATAAACTATGTCCCTTCACTCGTAATCCGCTGTCGTCGACCTACAAACGTCCACGTACCTCCAACTCCTACCTAACAGTACGAAGCCAGTAACTTGTAAACACGCCCTGAATAAAACATGGCCATATACCGACCACACACGTAACTCAAAGCAACTCTGTCGAGATTAAAATATTTCACTCGACGGTTAAACGCTCAAATTATTTATTCATTAAACTCTTTAAAAACACGGGAATTTATCTCTTATGCAATTAATAATACGATTTACAATCCCTTCAATTTATCATGCCTGTGTAACAGAGTGCTTTGTAAAAAACATCCCTTTTTATTTGTAAAATTACTGCATATCACTTTGTTGTACGGCTGCGTCTGAATTTTGAAATGCAGAATTACGAGTAAGTCTCTTTGTACACGAAAAAGGACTGAATATTAATTTATCTGTAACTGATATTTAATATCATTGAACTTTGCTTGTGATTCAGTTATTCCTCTAAAATTGTTTTATTAATTTTGTTGTACATACTTATAAGTTTGTTTGGTCGGAATTACTTTATCAAAGGTTTCGTAGCCACGGTTTTATTTTGAGACGATAATGGTTTAGCTTAGCGATGTGGTAGGACGCCATACCGCAGGGTCTGTCCAAATACAAACAATAAGTCAATGTGATGATGTTGTTTTATTTTAATGTTGATTGTGGTATCAATAAAGTGTTATTATATCGTATCGCCCGAAATGTCCTAACGAAAATCACCGACATAGCCCACTGGATTAGCAAGTTGAAGTGGCAGTGGGCAGGGCACATATCACGCAGAACAGATGGCCGATGGGGCCGAAAGGTTCTGGAATGGAGACCACGGACCGGTAAGCGCAGCGTAGGACGTCAACCTTACGTCAACCCACAAGATGGACAGACGACCTAAAAGAGACCGCAAGGAAACGCTGGATGCAGGCCGCTTCCAACCGGCCCTTTTGGAGATCAATGGGGAGGCCTATGTCCAACAGTGAACTTCCTATGGCTGAAATGCTGATGATGATATTGTATCGCGTCCAGAGTCACCGACATATCTGATTATATTTGCAAGTTGAAGTGGCAATGGGCAAGTCACATCGCTCAAAGAACCGATAACCGATGGGGAAGAAAAGTTCTTGAGTAGAGATCACGAACTGGAAGGCGCAGCGTAGGTAGGCCTCCCACTAGATGGACCGACGACATTTTGATAGTCGAAGTCCAGTGGATGCAAAAGGCAGGCTGTCGTTCTATGTGAAGGATAAAGCGCTGAAGAGGTGGGACTTCCATAGCAATAAATATTTTCAAAACGGGTGATACTCCTATAATGAAGTGAGAGACAAGGTTTATACGTTAGAATAGGTTAGAAAACGTAGAAGTTTGATTTCGCACCCGTTTCATAAATACGTAAAGTATATAATAAAAAATAGCCATGTGTGCCTAACACTTGTGATTTTCACACATTTTATTTATATGACCGGCTTAATCATACGTGAGTAATTCCCGTGTCATATAAATAAAAATATTAATGAAATGAAATGAAAATGTTTATTAGCCAGATTTGCACAAATTACTTTAATTAATTGATTTAATTAATTTAATAAGCTTACGTTTGATCGTTAACTCAGCTGATGTTAAGCGATGATGCGGTCTACGATAGAGCAAGCTTGGCTAGAAGAAATCAATTCACTCGTGATTTGAAGACTGTTACTTTCGGGGAGCACCCATTCACACAGGGAATTCCACAGACTAGTAGTTCGCACAATAAAAGTGGAATCAAAGCGCTTCGTAAGAGTGCTAGGCAAGCGTGCTCCAACGTAGACCGCATCATCGCTTAACATCAGGCGTGATGGTGGTCAAACGCAAGCGTATTAATAATAAAAAAAGAGTTTTTTGGAACCAACCATATTTTTATCAACCATGAAACGGTGTCGATCTTCGTGACCACCTACGTGACGTATGGCAGTCCGATAGAAAATTGATAATACTATTTTCTTTCAGATTTGGGACTTGCGATGCAAAGTTGGTTGCGTCATGACTTTCGAAGGAGTCGACATTTGCAGCAACAGTATCGACCTTAATGTAAGTATCGATAACTCCATCTAATATCCACACAACTGTAACCCACTGTAGCAAGAGAGAGGCCTATACCCAGCAGTGGGATAAGGAAGGCTGTAGATGATGATGTAACCCACCAAAACTGGAGAGCTTATTTTGTTTTGTTTAGCTTCAAATAATTAAGAAAATGCCGTTAACTATAGGTATATACAGGGTTACGCATAAACCCGGCTGCACTAACCCGAAAGAAGGTCATTGTACCTACTCATATTATGAACAACTTTTCATTCAACTTTTTATAATCTATTGAAATTTATTGAATATAGATGCAAAAGCAAAATTTCTGTTACAAACCATAAATAATATTATTTCTTCAATTCTTTTACTTCGTAAAACCAATAATTGCTACATGTTTGCCACCTTGTCTATATCTATAATAATATAGACAAGGTGGCAATAACTAATATTATAATGAGAAAAGATTTGATTGTTTGTTTGTTTGTTTGCATTGAATAGGCTCCGAAACTACTGAACCTATTTGAAAAATTCTTTCACTGTTGGGAAGCTACACTATCCCCGGGTGACATGGCTATAATCTATACCTGTGCGAAGCAGGGGCGAACCGCTAGTACTAAAATATATAAATGTAATAATATGAAAAACTGCGGTTATTATCTACAAACTTTGATGTTTTTCTCGCCTGTTTATTGTGCCGAAGCACGTAGAACTTAAATTGTTATCAGTAAAATTGCTTCATTTGACCTTTACCGAGAGGTTATAATTAAAAGACCCTCGCGATCGGCTACCTGTTAGTAGGGGAGAGTGGGGGAATTGCGAACCGCTAAGGGAAAAGTTAAATAAAACAATAGTTTTTTGAGGTAGAGTTGTTTTTACTACGTAATCAGGCTGTCTATTTATCCTACTAAGTAATCTTAAAATCAAAATTGTTAAATTATTCGAAACAAAAAATATTCTTTAACAAAAACAAAACCCTTGGTGTTCGGCTTTACCCGACGCGTGTCGGGTAATGCCGAACAGTAAATGGGGTAATGACGTTCCCTTCCATTCCCCCACTCTCCCCTACTGTTACGTCATAACTTGTTATAGAAGTTTACCTTTGACATTTTGAGGGTGAAATTTGCGATGGTTTGTATTTATTTGTAAACTTTCATAATGTTATGTTTGTTTAGGTTTCGTAGCAAAATTTTAGAGACAGGCAAGAAGAAATGTTGTTCTAAAAAGGTGCGTTGTTGGGTAACGATAAGTTATGGCACGTAAAAGTTTTTAGTCGTGTTTAATACAACAGCCTGCTTAAATTTGGTCACAAAAAGACTAATGGTCGCTTTCGAAAACGTCCTAATACCGAGTACAGATCTAGAGAACGGAGCGAACGCGAATGCGCTGCCTGGAGATGCATTGTGTTGTCGTTAGGTTTACACATGATTAAAAAAAAGGTCCGAGAGTTGTCCCGCAATGACGTCACTGTCCAGTGGCCCAATTTTTTAACAAACACGGATATTGGGAAACAAATAGCATCGCATTTGTCATTTGGTTTGTCCGCTCAATTCGTGCGTAAGTGTTTCTTGTATCGTCATCTCTCTCGAACTTGTTGTAAATTACTTATTCTGCTCGTGTATCCATGACATTGATGACGTAGTTGCGGGTCATATTTTCTCGGAGCTCTATACCTGGCGGAGTACATTACTATGCCATGGGTTTACATAGTGATAACACGCAGTTGTCTCGGGAAGAGTCGTAATGCAGTTACCCACGGTGTGTTCCTCTGCAAATCCCGGAGCCTTTTTGTCAATCTAAAACTGGTCTCCGGGGACGTTAGTGGGTAAAATTCCATGCTATCCAGCTGCACCCCAATGTAGTCAGGTATCTCTTGGAAGTATTCCCCTCGTCAACAAAAATGGTCTGCACACGGCACAACAGGCCTAAATGTGGTTTATGCAATTTATTTGCTCTTGCTTTTTGTTAATGAGTTGTAAAGTTGACAAAATGCTAAAATATTCTTATCATAGATAAATTTATCGATGATTTGTTTAGAGGGAGTCTTTTTTTAAATCGCAATCATAAAATATGTACTTACTCAGTACTCACGCCGTAGCTCTCCATCAGAATTCCCTGTGCTAGGGATGCCAAAGAACTAAAAGAAAGAAAGGAATATAATTTTGTTATATTTTTAGAACACGCAAAGATCGGGACTACTAACACCCAGACCTAGAGTAGATATTTAAATTCACCACATCATCGTCAATTTCCTATTTACTCACACACCTGTTCATATATATCATTGAATCCTTTTAATAATTTAGGTATTTTGTTGTATATTATAATTATTTAGTACAAATTTGAGTTAGAATTCACAGCGGTCATGCTCAACCTTCGTTTGTAACCTCAACTCGCAAACCTCGGTGAGGTGGTTTAATTAAAAACTTGCCTTTGTCATGTTGCAAGTTAACGCCCTCAGTTTCATCCGTAGTTAAGTTTCGTAGGTACCTCACATGACGTATTCAGTGCGGGGGCAATTAAAATTATAATTTTTGAAGACTGGACGGATCGAATTATTTCAATTTTTTTCTGGCTTTCTTAAATTTTGTGATTTCTGAGTATATTTACATTCGTCCGACACTGATTTTAAAACCAGTTTTGAATCTCAAAATAAATTTTATCGTGGGTGTGCTCGCCAAGAGCGCTGAGTCCCATTTCTTGCGATATCAATGAAACAATTGACTATTATCAAAATCCTGGTTCCAGCTTTGATGGTTATGAGCAGACCAATTTCAAAATACCATAGGAAACTCATTATGTTATCAGGTAAACAGTTCGATGACAAATCTGAACTCTATCGAGCCAGCGTATATCGTCGTAAAACAATTTTCAAAACTTTACCTTATAAATTAATACATTGTAAATACGAGTAAATAGTCATAAAATAAAAGCTTATGAAAATAGTAATTCTTTCTGAACAGAACTTTAAGACATTAACATATTTTGTTAACCACTAACCCAATACACACAAAGAATGGGTGAAGATTGGCTAAAGTTATACACATTGTTATGAATGCACCAGTAAATGAGTGTGATACTTAAGTCATGTAGCATTCACTACTCCCGATCACTAATCCTTGTTTCGTCCCTGGCACCTCGTTATGAAGTTTGGCGCTCTTCTAGTTTGTAAGCCCCTTTGAAGAATATTATTGTACAGTTTTTGTTCTTAAAGGAATTGTTAGCGTTTAACGCTTATGGTAGTTTAACTTTAGCGTGTCGGCTGTAATATCGACAGAACTGGCTTGTTGCTTTACTTTTATGGCCGGTCTACGTGAGCCGTTTTTATTACTGTTTTTCTTACAATAAATAAAATTAAGCGTTTGGTAATTTAACACGAACTTGTAATAAAGTATACACAAGTATTTCCTGCATTTCGCAATGAATAAATTGAGGTGAACTTAAATACAAATAGTAATTATGTTAAGGGCAAAGTTATTTAAAAAAAAATAAAAAAAATCAAGACTACACACCTACATGTACAAACTTAAATTAAAAAGTAGAAAAAAGTCCTCATCTAAACTTTTACTGAATGGAACCACAAACCAAAACGTCATCTGTGTAGTTTTTTTTTTGTTGTTTATTTTGTTTTTTTTTTTAAAAGCGCTGAATCAATATCGGTAAAATTAAAATAAATAAATATTTGGAAATTTTTACACGCACGGTCATTTGACCCTAAACTAAGCAAAGCTTGTGATATGGCTGCCAGGGACTGATATACATACATCTATAGTTTGACCATCATTTATATGGGGACCACTTCTGAAGTATGACGTACCAAAAAAAAAAACATGAAAATCAATTCATAACTGGTAGAGTAATCGCGTAACAAAGATAAAGAAAAACATATAGTAGTATTGAGATCCTCCTCCTTTTTTGAAGTCAGTAAAAAATTAGGTAAGTGTTTTTTAACTGAACCATCTAAACCTATTCTATAAGAGTATCTAAGGAATAAACGGGCTTACTTACTAAACGTTACTTAAGTTACAAAATGCTCAAAATTACTCTGTTAACTTCTTGCTGGCGAAAAACGAGACAGATACATTTTAAGCATTGTTTAATAAGTAATGTTTCTAAGTAAATAAGAATGTCCAAAGAAATGTATAAAAGAAAAAGTGAATAACTTTATTAAAACAATCAAAAAACAACAAAGCAATTTTCTATTCAATAGGTAGAAATGTCGAATACCTACTTCCCGTAACAGTATCACTGAGTAATCAAAATCCATTCTCCAAATCTAATATTTCCATCCACGTTTTATAGGTAGGTACTTACTTATTTATTTGTACAATTTGAAATTACGTTTCCTTATTGGGAAATGAGGAATATTCATAAGAATAGGTCCCGTTATTATTAGATTTTCTCACGGGATTTCCTCAAGGTATTTACATAAAGTATTCAAAACATGATTGCTTGTTGCAACCTATTTATAATACTCATAGCAATAGAGCCCAGCGGGCAATGGAGAGAGCTATGCTCGGAGTTTATTTGCGCGATAAAATCCGAAACGTGGATATTCGCCAAAGAACCAGAGTCACCGACATAGCTGTTAAAATTTGCAAGTTGAAGTGGCAATGGGCAGGCCACATCGCTCGAAGAACCGATAACCGATGGGGAAGAAAGGTTCTTGAGTGGAGACCACGAACCGGAAGACGCAGCGTAGGTAGGCCTCCCACTAGATGGACCGACGACATAGTGAGAGTCGCTGGGATCCAGTGGATGCAAAAGGCAGGCTGTCATTTAGTGTGGAGGTTAAAGGGGGAGGCCTATTTTCAGCAGTGGACGTCTTCTGGCTGATGATGATGATGATAGCAATAGAATAAACGCTCGCTTAGACCTGTAGGTCTAAGACTAAACGTTATTTGTACAGGACATCGTCTGGTGGGTCAGCTAGTCTATACAATACAATATTATAAAGAGGAAAGATTTGTATGTATGTTTGTAATGAATTGGCTCAAAAAGTACTGGACTGATTTTAAAAATTCTTTCACCATTTGTTTGCTACATTATCACTGATTAATATAGGCTATTTTAATAGGCTATATAACTATACCCATGCGGAGCCGGGGCGGACCGCTTGTTTAAAATAAACATGGGTCTTACTAACCTATTTCATTTTTAGGGTTACGTACCCCAAAGGTGTAAACGGGACCCTATTATTAAGCCTACGTTGTCTGTTTGTCCGTATGTCTGTCCGTCCGTCCTACCTTTTTACAGCTGTATCATCCGAACTGTAATAGATAGTCACTTAAAATTTTCACAGAATACGTAGTGTTACGGCGCATTAGCTAAGAAATAATAATAAAGTCAATAAGTAAAAACTAAAGGGCTTCCCATACAACAAAAAAAAAACAATGTATTGTTGTATTTACTCTAGTGTAATAACGGTAATACATACAAGCGTTATACTTGGCATGATTATAGTACACAACAAATAATAAATAATGGTCAAGTGCGAGTCGGTGAAAAAATTCTGTCCACTACCAAGTTAAGCAACGTCGGGCGCGGTCGGTGCTGTGATGGGTGATCGCCTGGGCGTGATGTTGTATTTTTGAACAACTTTTTGTATTTTGTGGTGGTACGGAACCCTCAGTGCGCGAACTCAACATGCACTGGACCCGTTTTTTTTAAACATAATTTTAGCTATTCTTTGTTTATCATCGTATCTATTATAGATAGAGTGGGTATATAAATAGACCTCCTCTTGCGTAGAATTGTACTCAAAATGAGATTTCCAAATGGATGGTTCCATCCCAATCCTTTCACCGAACGTGGATTAAAATAGCGCCTATTCCAACTTCCGTTTGATGCAAAGCGCTACCCGCCCAACTTTTTATTTGTTTTACTTTACAAAGTGTACACGAATGAATCAAACATTTCACGGATTTTGGTTTCCGGTTATTTAAAGAAAAATAACAGGCATTCATGAAAAATTGACACGGGAATGGTCTGGATTTTCACTTTGACGCAAACTGAAATTCGGTATTTTTATTTCTCGATGCTTTTTCTCTGAAGTCCTGTTTGTGTTTGAACATTCGAGGAGACGTTTGTACATGAAATGAAAGAGATATTTTCTCAACACTATACGGTAAATTTCAATCTAATACATGCTCAATTTTAACCAACTTCACAAAAGAAGGGGGGGGGGTTCTAAATTCAGATGTATTTTTAATAAATGTTACAACGGAACTCCGTCATTTGTCAAAAAATATCTTTGTTTATTTGAAAGAGGATATATTTTCAGATTAGTCCCATAGATAGTTCATCAAAATCAGTTCAGTTGTTTGGTTTTTAAATCAAAATTACGGGAAAATTCATTTCTAATTTAACTAATTATACTAACACGAAGCATTTTTTAAAACCATAAAATTGTTTTCATTTCCAGCGAAACCAATGCATCGCAGGAAGTTGGAAACCTACCGAAGCTCTCACGGTTTGGGATCTGGTCGCCAAAAAGAGGCTCAGTGTCGTAACTGTCCAGAACCGAAGGCCTGACGTCGACGGAGAGTATATCTATGCTTGTAGATATTGGCATTCTACTGATGTGAGTCATGATATTATACTATTTATATTTTTAAAAGAATTTTTTTTTTATTAGATAGATAAACTCTTTATTTTATTATAAAAACTGACGTGGTTTTCACACATTTTATTTATATTACTACTATTATTTTTTTAAGATCTCAGTCAAATTACAATTTTTAAAAGTGAAATTTATTAATTCATTCATTCACTCACTCACTCACTGACTCAACACGAAATCTGGAAAATTACTTGACCTACGAAACTGAAATTTAGTAGGTAGATTCCTTATGGAATGTAGAGGTCGACTGAGAAAATATTTTGCGAATGGGCCGAATTAAGGGGGGCAAATGGAGACTCAAAGTTTATAATATAAACTTTTTGCGCGTAGCCTTTCATATTATGAAAGGCTGAGGCGTAAAAAGTTGCGAGCATCAGCTAGGTTTATATACTAGTGAATTCAACCCCCGGCAACTATACACAAATAGTAAGATAACCTTTACCAAAATAATATAGTTTTTTTAAATCGGCAAGTGTCAGGATTCAAATCTAAGCACAAATATCCGGGTTGATGCTCCTATTGATATAGCCACTGAGCTACGGTCACTTTCCTGTCGCCTCCGAATTCATAAATTGTCTTTTTGCTATTAATCCAAGCTTATAATAGTATACATATAAAAAACAAATATCAAATCACATTCCAAATAAAAATTTAAAGCACAACAGTATTAGTAAAATTTTTCGAAAACTACTCTGATTCGATTTTGATGAACTTTTGTAAATATAGGTATACAGGTTACTAGTAATCAGTTACGGCCTCCTCAATACATCAAAACAAACAATTTGTTCTACGTCGTTTCAAAATTCGCGAAAAATATATCAGTCGTTCCATACAAAATAATCATTCACTCCCGAAAAAATGTATTAAACAGCAGATTTTTTTTCGCAGTTTTGTTTTGTCATAAAACAAAAATGTTTTTTTTTACCTAATGAAAACGCCCTTAAGAGGGCCCTAAGTACTTAAGTTTTTTTTTTAAATCGAAATAAAACCTTTCATTTCAAAAATACATTAAACGATATCGTTTTTTTTTCTATTTAAATATAAATAACAAGTTTCATACAAATCTATTAGTAAAAAAAATACTAGTACGTTTTAGTGTAATGTCCAGAAAACCCAATGTCTAGAGAACGGATGGAGTATAGTTACTCAACCCAAAGATTTTGACCCTCAGGTATCCACCTATATAAGACTACAGTATTCCTAAAATTAATGTTTTTATTAATATCGCACCAAGTTTACCTTGTATCAAAAGTACCTTGAAGTAATCGTGTTTCGGCAAAGTTTAACGTGTACAGTGTTTGGTAAGAAAATACAATTACCGCTAAATAAACCTCGGTTGTTATTCCGACGAGAGTATTCCGTTGCTAACAGGAATGAATTGTGCTACTGAGGGTGGTACTAAAGGTTTGTTTTCCCAAAAGGACCTTTTTGTCCGATGGTGGCTGAGCAGCATGTGCGCTTCACAATCTGACGGCACCTGGTTCGATCCTTGACCGCACCAATGACTTATTTAGTACTTAAATAAATGACGTGCAATTTCGATGCCATCGCTCAACAACGGTGAAGGAAAACATCGTGATGAAACCGCGATGTCTAAGAACCTCAAAAGTTCAAAGAAATATGACATTCACCAACATGCACTGGACCAGCATGGTGGATTTGGGCCAATCCTCTCTCTCTCTCTCTCTCTCTTTGAGAGAAGGTCTGTGTCCCGGCAGTTGGAACATTATAGACTGATAATGACGATCAATATTATTTTGTTCTGAAAGCTGCAGAAAATAAACAAGTATTTAAAAAAAAAAATTAAAAAAGAAAAAACAGCTGACTTTAAAATATATAGTTTGTTTAATACAAAAATGTCATTGTATGGAATAGTTGATATTTTTTAGCAATTTCATGATTAGTGCCATAGTAAAAATTCATAATCTCGCTTCCAGGGTTAAATTGATGAATACAACAACTCCTTTTCGGTTCAGTATCACCGTTCCGTCTAGCCCAGTATATTAATTGTTTAAAAAATATACGATGTAACTTAAAATACAATGTCATTGAATTAATATCATGAGTGATATGGACCTTTTTGCATTGACATTTGAATACTTTGAAACCGAAAAGTTCTCCTTACTGTCCCCTCCAAGAAGATTTCTAGAAATTTTTAATGCAGGTAGTATCGAGTTTTTGTAGTACTGACAAAGAACAACAGGAACTTCAGGGTAGTTTGTTTCTCTTAAATAGACACCCGGTAATGGGACGGTCTCAGGTAATTTTGGGTAGTTTGGGTCAAACAGTAGGATTTTATGTGGCGGGAAGGTACTGACAATCGTTTCCTTTTAGTGGTTCAAGAGTTTTGATATCTCTGTTAGCCATAATGAGAAATATAATGTTTATAATTTTTATGCGTTGAAATGTTTATTTATGGAGGTTACCTGATGGTAAGCAGTCACCCGCCTACTTTTACAATGCAATTCTGCATTGCCCAGAATGCGCAGCCCAAAATGTAAAATTTTTTCACTGGAAATATTTCCCTTTAATCCGGGAAACTGTAATATTGGCACACTACCGCTTGAAGGTGGAATAACTAGTACCTAACACCTAGGTTTGCTCAAAATTTTAGCCTTTTCACTCTTCCGTAGAACTTAACAGGCGTTTAAAATCATAAAAATTCATACATACACGGCCATTGCATTGGTTACACACACACACACACACATACACGGCTATTGCATTGGTTACATCACATCATCAGCCATTAAATGTCCACTGCTGAACAAGGCCTCCCTCTTAGAGAGGGGTGTTGCCATAATCCCCACGCTTGGCAGGCGACTTGGAGATCGCAGTACGTTCACCGTGTACTAACAGGACGCTGCTGCCCATCCTCCGGTGATTCTGGTCGCAGTTTTAGGACATACCCGGGTCAACATACAATTACAAACAACATGGTTACATACAATTAAAACAAATTACGGGATTTGAAAAAAAAAACTTCAAAATCAAACAAAATATACTTTATTATTAGACACTAGCTGTTGCCCGCGATTTGCACGCGTTGACTTTCATAATTATAAACTTTAAACCCACTCTCTTTGACCCTCTTAATTCGGCCCTGTTGTAAACACCTTTCTCGGGCGATCTCTACACCACTGTGGGGTGGAATCTATCGGCCAGATTTCAGCTTTATCGTTACAAAAAACTCAAGCCCCAATTTCATCTCCTTAATCCGTCTTTTTTTAATCTTACAACGGTATTTATTAACTTTAAACCTTTAATCTGCATACCAAATTTGAATCGGTTAATTAACAAGGGGAATAAGTAGGTTTTTTTCACACAAATGGCAGTTTTCATGGAATTCAATTTTTTAAGACAAGACCAACGAAGAAACGGTATATTCGTTTAAAAATTACAGGAATACAAAATTTTACATCTACGTAAGAAACGGAACAAGTCCAAACCTACTTTTTGTGTGTGCTGAAAAACTAGAACCCCGTGACATGTTCCCCTTCTTATTAACCGATTCATTTTATATCCCCAAACGTCAAAAACATAAAGACTTTTACATAAATTGTCGACCTTCATTTGCCCGCTTTAATTGGGCTATTTCGCAAAATTATTTCTTCGCGGAACTCTATACCCTTTTAATAGGAATCTGCCTGCCAAATTTCAGCTTCGTAGGTCAAGTAGTTTTTGCGATTTCGTGATGAATCAACCATTCAATAACTGAGTGTGCGGTGGTGGCGAGGTGGTATTTCGCTTTTATACATGTAGATTAAATACCTATTGCCTTACAAGTTCAGATATTATTTATATCTTACGATACTATTCTAAACGATACGTAAGTTCAATCCTTTCAATGGTTGCCAGAAAGAGATTGCTTTTAGCGATACGGTCACACTAGCACTAGCTCTTAAGTTTCTTTGACTGTAACTTTTATTTTTGAAGTGCACAACAAAGAGATTCAATATACACAACGTGTAACAAAAAGGTGTGCTGAAGAGTATTTATGTATTCACCGTTGTGAACAACTTATACTATTATAAGGCCAAATCAGACATCGCGAAAAAAACAGCTTTTCCATACATTTTGTCCAAGGTTAATAAAGTTTTTGTATGGAACAGCAGAATTTTTTCCCCGTGATTTAAGCGCTGATCCTATAGTAAAAGTTGTTTGTAATGATGAATACATAAGTACATACTATTCAGTATTATCACATCTTTTTGTTCCACGTCGTATAAAAACACTCATTTCTATCTTCTACAGTACAATCGCAAAGGTAAGTACGCTATCATCGGCGGTAGTGGAACCAACTGTGTAGAAGTAATTAACATCCACAATCGATACATAACCTGTTCCTATCCCGCCGCTGGCTCTGTACTCGCTGTGACCAGCCACGAAGATAGAATAGCATTCGGTGGAACGGCCACCACCTTCAACATCGTCAAGTTCCACGACCCCAAACATGAAAAGGACAAGTACCGCAAAGAAGAAGAACCAGAGTTTGATTGCACTAAAGCACTTTTCGTAGCTTCCTCGGAAAGATTGGTTGCTACGTCATTGACGGATCTTTCGGGACGAAAAAAACCGAGTACGCATTCGAAGTCTTCGAAGGCGACAAAGTGATTTTGATGTTTTGTTTTGCTTACCTGTCATATCCGTCAGTCACATGTCATGTAAATGATGATCATACCCCGAATTACGCGCCACGCGAACCGCCCATCAGCAGAAATAATCAGTTTCAATTTTACTGGGAGTATTCACGCCCATTCTACTTCGGCAGCCGAGGTATCATTGGTATCACGATAATAACTCTCGAACCTTGTTCGGAACAAATTGGACCGCATCTGCAATAACAATAAAGCGAGAGAACGTGTCGAAATTCAACAACACGAAATTGAAATCCAGAAAACAATTGGATAAGTTTTTGTAACAGAAAAAGTCGGAAAGTCGCTCGGTCAGCATTGAAAAATTAGAGTTGGCATTGCGAATTCAGCTGAGAATACAATGGCGGACAAGTTGCAATAGAATTTAAATAAAGAAGCGTTCCCTAACAGCGCGAACTTGTGTGCCGGGGCGTTGGTGAACTTTCAACTTTTACTCGCCTATATAGAGCGGAGCATACCTTGGCTTCCTCTCCACCCTTCCAAGCTCCCACTTGTGGAGGTGGGTGGCTTTCCGTACTTGGACCGAATATTTACAGCGCAACCTAAATATAGCGTGCCGCTGCTCAGCTGGCACGGGCGGAGAGTAGGAGGGTAAACATACCCCCTCCACCCGCTCCCCCGCTCACTACTGGCTAGAAGGCCATTCGGGCGTGAGCTGCCGAGGTGAGCGGACATCTCGTCTTTAATGTAAGGGTCGTACCGCGACCATGACCGCTGGAATGCAAGGGGTAGACGCTCGGTATATAAAGTAATTTTCACGGCCGTGACGGGTCTGACATGCCACGAAGGACCTACTCTGCTTCCCTAATTATGAACTCTAAACATGGAATAAAGTTAACGGATGAATTAGCCTAGAGACAGAATGCTTTACTTCTAAACAAATATGTCCCACTGACTTATCTGGGCTTGGAAGTTCTAAAATACACTGTCCACCTTTAATGATGTTTTGGCCCAGCGTAGACAGATACTATCAGTTCGATTATATTCTTCAGTACTTGTTGTTTGCGGAATATATAATGGTCAATACTCTTTAAATTTTTATTCATATCCCAAGAACAGAATATAGATTATTCATAAATTTTCCTCAACAAAGACTGAAAACTATATATTATTCAACGTAATATAGCCTACGTAGAACATGATTAGCATCTGATAAACCCTTGAAAGTGTGTAAATAGAAAATGTACCCAGATTTTCTTATTAACAATGATTTATTTTTAATTCGACAAAGCTTTTAATGTCATTTTACATTAGTAAAATGGCAGTAGCCACGTAGAATTTAACTCCGTTTGGTTTAGTATTGAGGTCGACGAGCATATATCATTTTGTTAGCCATTTTTGTTTTTGCGTGTTAGGAACGCAGCCATTAGTTTACTGTGATATTTTTTACAAAGGTGATTTTGTAATAGGTCCATAAGTTATTTTTATGTACGACCAGTTTTATGTCTAATCTAAATTTTAACTTAAAATATGTAATAGGTGTTTATCGTTGTGTGTGGGTGATGAATTAAACAATGTTGTTTGAGACTTTTGCAACATTTTATTACGAAGTAAGTTTTTTTTACACGACTGCCCAAGAAGGAGGGTTATGATTTTGTATATAATTATGCTTGTTTCTATATAGCCAGAAGGGCTTAACAGATTTTGAACTTATTTTGAAATCCAGCAGTACCTTTTTATCGATCTTCAAATTCGATAAAATGCCATATAATCGATCATAGCGAGGTACAAATCAAATGCCAATTTATCGAATTTGACGATCTCAACTGTCAAATTTAATGATCGATAAAGTACTTGCACTTCAGTTTTGTTTTTCTGTTGATAATAATACTTATTGATATTTCACTTCACTTTGATACCATTTCTTCAAACTGATAAAAATTTAATAAAGAGGTATTGTTGAGCGAATGTTCGAACAAAATTCTAACATAATTTACGTTGGGGTGGAAAATATAAAAAAGAAAAAACACAAAAGGCTTGCTCGAACACAATGGCCTACACAAATAGAAATCTAAAAACAACGAAGGCCGAGAATAAGGCTAAGATAAAACCAATTTCTTTTATTTCCAATTATCTTGCAAAAAGCAGATGAGACCGTTTTGCAAATCGTTTCAACTCTGCTTTGTGTAATACCTCACTCATTTATTATCTAACTATAAGCTATACAAAGTCTTTTTCGATTCAATAACTAACTTAATTGAATATACCTTTTAATGATCAAAAAGAAACGTAAAAGTAAATTCATTCTAAAACAGCTTTCATCAATTGACGTCAGAACGAAAACGGGTTCAGGTTTGAGGATTAAAAATCCCTGAGATTCGGGCGTAGCGGCGTAGCTTGTAGCGGCGTAGCGGGGCGAGGGCGGCGTAGCGCGGGCGGCGTAGCCCGTAGCTGCATCGATCCGCGGGCCGTGACCTTGACCCGCCCGCGTTCCCGGATGTGCCAGCTCGCCTAGTTGCGCCATTGTCGCTTTATACAGCTTCTGGCTTTTATTAGCTGGCCTTTTATTTCGCTTACCTCATAAGAATGTAGGTGCGTCTAGACAATTCGGATCTCTTAACGTTGATGGAATTAGATTGCTGTGTTATCGCGGTTTTGAAGTTGTTCTTCAAAATAGATACATAAGTGAACCAATGAGGAAGAAAGGTTCTTGAGTGGAGACCACGAATCGGAAGACGCAGCGTAGGTAGGCCTCCCACTAGATGGACCGACGACATAGTGAGAGTCGCTGGCATCCAGTGGATGCAAAAGGCAGGCTGTCGTTCAGTGTGGAGGTTAAAGGCCTATGTTCAGCAGTGGAAATCTTCTGGCTGATAATGATGATGATGATGACATACGTGAAAGAATAGTTTTAATAGCGTGCCTACAAAAATGGTTTGAAAAAAAAATTGTGATGTTTCCCTATATCTCTCGATCATCTCGATAAAATCTACATTAATTAATTTATCAGGCAAACTTTTTTAATTTTTAACAAGCTGTGTTAATTACTTTTAAAAATACCAACTTATAATAAATAATAATATTCGGGACATTTTTTCACACACGGTCATCTGACCCCAAACTAAGCAAAGCTTGTGAAATGGCTGCCAGATACTGATATACATACATATATAGAAAAAAAAAAAGAGGGAGGTTCTCAATTCGATCCGTGTTTTTTAAGTTGGTATTATTCGCCAAACGATCAAAGATGTTTTCGGAAATAAAACCAACGTCAAACTTTAAAGGACAATCTACCTGATGAATTATTTAACATCAAACATAAAATTCAAATTATGAAGTCCGCCCTTCAGAGTATTTCTCTTAAATCCTAATTTGCGCCATTTTACGCAAAAATAAAGAAGGGACCGAAAAACAACCGGAAATAAAATACACAAATCTCGATTTACATTTCTGTTGCTTTTTTCTTTAATATTTATACATGCATTCTAGGCTTAGTCGGTCTTACTTAGAAACGTTACTTAAGTTAAACATTGCTTAAAATTTTCCTGTTAACTTCTCACTGACGTAAATTGTCACATGTGAAAACGGAACAGAGTAATTTTAAGCATTGATTAACTTAAGTAACGTTTTTAAGTAAGGCCGAGTGTCTTTAGCATAATCGGACATATCGATACTCAACATTGGGTGAGTTGAAAAATATTTATTTAACTGGCTTTTATCTAACTTCACATGTTTGTATGTATGTAAAGATAAAGTACGAGTAAATCATAGACATATTTAAAAACGCATGCATGCACGATAGGTGGGTTAAAATATTAGTCACTTTGTATCATGTTTTGCCTAGTTTGTAGGCGTACAAATCTAGAGAGATGGTATAAAAATACCGTAAGAATTATTTATATAAAAAAGTATTAATTAAAATAACTGTCGAAATATTTTAAAGGTTCAGATATGATGTTATTAATTTAAATAGTCAACAGATAGACATTACTATAATTGTATGATAAACAAATTGACCTACTGCAGTCATTACTAAAATGTATCATTTATAAAATCACTAACTTTGTAATAACATTTCTCGACTAAAAGTTTTTTTTAGTTTTGTTTTAAATTGACTATATTTTAGATCCCTTATTGAAATCGGTATAGTATTGTAGATAGTCGGTCCCATACACATTATACTGTGGTTCATTAAGGTGGTATTAAATGGGCGATTACGACATCTGTTTTGGTCTCTACGATTTCTTACCGCTAAGTCAGATAATGCCGGGAATAATTCTGGATTAGTTTTTACGAATAAGGCAATTTCCAATATATAATAATATAGAGACGGAAGCGTAAGAATTGTATGTATGTTAAGTACAAATCTTGCAAGCCTAATTTGACCGACTTATCGGTGTTCAATTGAATTAAAATTTGGTACACTATTTACCTTGGATGAGATTAAATTTATATTTTTAATTGGGATTGGAGCTTTTCTAATGATGGAGTCGTGACTTACTTAGCTTGACTCTGACTGTGACTGTGACTTGTTTGACGCTGTTAATGCTATGAAAACTGTTTAATATTACGACTAAAGAACATTGAATCCATGGTCATGAAAATTATAACAAAAACTAATAATGGAGTCGGAAGGTCATAGGAACTAATGAACGCAACAAGATAACCCCATCGTGTTTGGGCTCTTTTGAATTTTCTTGATGAGTACTATACCCCTAGATGGTATTCAAGGTCTGACGATGGAAAGTGGATATAGGAACTACTAAATGTCACTAGATAACCCATAAAATAAGTTAAACTAGCTGCGCCCCGCGGTTTCACACGCGTAGTGATGAAAAATGGTGATGATGATGAAAAGTAGCCCATGTCACTCTATGGCTCTTGAACTATACCCATGCAAAAAGTAAGGTCGATCCGTTGTTCCGTTGCAACGTGAAAGAGGAACAAACATCCATACATCTATACATACAAACTTCCGCGTTTATAATATTAGTAGGATGAATATTTACCTAATAAATTAAATATGCTAAAGCTTGTTTAAAAGCTTGTTTAATAATATACTTTTTTACGATTAAATTATTTACAATTTTATTATGGAAACTGACGTGGTTTTCACACATTTTATTTATATTACACAGGAATTACATTCACCTTGAAAAAGACCGCCTAATGTGGTTGAAACTATAGTCGGAGTAACCGGCTTAATCTTACGTGAATAATTCCCGTGTAATATAAATAAAATGTTATTTACTATTATATTTTATCCATATAAAAGATACCTACGATAAGTACATATAAAACACGTCAGCTTATCCAAAAGGCTTAAAAAACACTTTTGCTTAAGAATACCTCCACAAATAGCACCTGAGATCTCCTCGGAATAGATGTATCTTTTCGAAAAGATGTTAACAAAGCTTTTAGTAGGTAGGTTCTTAATTTGTATTATATTTTCGTCTATTGGAGTGAGAAGAGAAGTTTCCCTTCTCATCAATAAAAGGTTTATCCATGTCGTAATGTAAAATACGTACACATAGAAAGGCCATTGCAATGGGTATAGGGATGGAAGGGGTGCTAATTTGCGGGATATCAATACGTAAAAGTTTGTTTTGTATGCAATCCAATAGGAATATTTTTTATTGGATCGACCCAAATATTCACACACATACATCACATCATCAGCCATTAAATGTCCACTGTTGAACAAGGCCTCCCTCTTAGATAGGGGTGCTGCCATAATCCCCACGCCGCTTGGCAGGCGGCTTGGAGATCGCAGTACGTTCACCGTGTACTAACAGGACGTTGCTGCCCATCCTCCGGTGGTTCTGGTCGCAGTTTTAGGATATACCCGGGTCCCAATATTGCGGAGTCTTTATTTTATTTTATTAGTTACTAGCGGTCCGCCCCAGCTTTGCACGGATATAAATTATAGCCTATGTCACCCGGGGATAGTGTAGCTTCCCGTCGGTGAAAGAATTTTTCAAATCGGTTCAGTATTTTCGGAGCCTATTCAATGCAAACAAACAAACAAACAATCAAATCTTTCCTCTTTATAATATTAGTAAAGACAAGGAGACTGAAAACTACTGCTAAACTACAAAATTGTATGTCGCCATAACAATGTAAATTTTTTTTATTCACACTAGCTGAATTCCGCGGTGCTACCCCCGATTTTCCAATTTTTCCGCATTTTCTGGGAGAATAAGTACCCTATGTCCGTCTATATGATGTACACTATCATCTTGACAAAATTCGTTAAGATTGGCTTAGCGGTTTAGTCGTGAAAAGCGAACAAACATCCAGACAGAGAGACAGAGTTACTTTCACTTTTATAATATTAGTGAGGATATTACTAAATAGTTACTTAATATAGTCAAATGACTTACTTAGTACTTCAATGAAATATGCAGTTTTCGATTCATCGCCCAAAAATGATGAAGGAAAACATAGCGAGGAAAATAGTATATCCAAGAACTTAACTTAACGACGACTTAACTTAATGACGACTTAATTGTTACTACAGTTTTAGTTTTCCTGGCTTAAAATACATTGCTTTAAATAACTTTGATTTCTAGAAAAGAAATCACAACAGCTAAGTTTAAGTCCCAGTGACGTTGTTTACAGACTGACGTCACAAACTACATGCAACATGCAAATACATGCAACCCGGGCTGTGAGCCCGCGGCCGCGCATACCAATGTATGCTAATACAAAGATAACTTCGCATGATTTAAGCGTGCTATTTTAATTTGCTTATAAACCCCTTATTTTACACGAAAACTAGCGTTAATTTTGATATTTTGGGGAACTTAAATTGTTGCCCTTATATAAAACCGCAGCTAAACCTCTGCCTGCCATAGCGGTGCCGTGACGTAGTGGACGCAATATAACGAACGCGAAATGACGGCCGTCTTTACAGTGTGGAAAGTTCCATCACAGTTAAAACCATTTTTTAAAGTAACGCCGGGTTTTCCCGTAATCTTTACTATGAATGATTTAAATAGCTTCATTATTACGTACGAAATCAATTAGAAATTCGTCGTCTTCGCTGCTCCAGTTGTCGGAACTTTCGTCAAAAACAAAAAACGTTCGAGAACTAACTATTCTACACCGACAAGGCGCCTGTCATGCGAATGGCGCCACCGAGGCAACCTAGTGATTTTGCTAGTCAAAAGTACTTTTGACTAGTCAAGGGTTTTGGCGGCAACATAATAAAAAAAAACACCATTCTATGTGCATATATTTTATAACTAATAAAGTCTACTTATTTTAGTACCAGTAGTTTTGAAATTAGCTCAAGTGATTTTTTTGTAATGAAGGTTAAGTGTACTTAAAACAGTGATTTCTTTCTTTAACTTTGTGTATTTGCATTTACGAACTATTCTAGATAAATTCTTGAATAAACTTGCATACGTTTAAAGAAAATATTTACTAATAACCTTTCAAGTTTAATAAATTGCCCAGCAAATGCGATAAACATGGATTCTGCTAAAACATTTCATAAACTTATAATGCACTCGAATTGTTCGAGATGGATGTATAATTCAAGTGAACTTTCCAAACGATATTCAGCTGGATGCGCACATTATTTCTACGTCATTTACAATTTAATTTAAAAAAATTAATCACTTTTAATTAACATCAGGTGAGCAGCTGTGGTAATACATCTAGCCTGTTAGTGATTAAAAATTCACTGACATTGAACGAACACAATGAAAACAAACTTCGTAATTAATTATCAAACCCTTCAGACGATTTAATTATTTTACAAAATAGGAGAACTCTAATGAGGTTATTGAAATGACCGAAGTACCGAGTAAAAGAGCACTAACCAGAAAAAAAAAACCTTTTTTTTCCCCGTTTTTTTTTCTTTGTTCCATACATATGCTCTCTCATTTTCAAAAAAATATTCAGAGCGCTGGGTTAATGCGACGCGTGACCAAAATGCTGGCATTTTTATGGCTCAATACATAAGCATGGTGGTGGTGGTGGTACCATTCAGCGTGGTAATGCCGCCAGTGCACTGCCAACTGGAGGTAGGCTTGAGAATTTGGGTTGTCTTAGACCTTCAACGGTGTATGGGCAGTGTAACTGTTTTTTTATAGGTCAAGTAGTTTTGGTTTGCCTTGACTTTGCCTTGAATGACCTTGCCAATTAAAATAAGATAGATACTAATAAAAAAATTGGGTAGGTAAGTTTTACGTAGTTTATGTAATCTT
Organism: Agriopis marginaria; assembly: GCA_932305915.1. NCBI lineage: Eukaryota > Metazoa > Arthropoda > Insecta > Lepidoptera > Geometridae > Agriopis > Agriopis marginaria. Next base: position 5,889,230 of record OW029919.1, read on the forward strand.
CATAATTATTGTTTATAATTCACAAATATTTATTTACACTAAAAATATGCATATTTGGAATAATAAAAAACTAATATAATATAGTAACTGATATTTAACCCCCTATAGTGCATGCGTTTTTAAATGTGTGTTTAATCGTGTTTTGTACAAATAAATTATATTTTATTTTTATGAAAAAACTTAAATATAAATCTAAAAGCCCCTTGTTACCCGGGCTTTGCCACTATAAAACGCTTTCGTGGTCTTCTTTCTTTCCGTTAGCAATGGATTATGAGAAATTTAAGAAAATTGAGATTTCTGCCCAGCGGTGGAATTAAATAGGTCAATAAAAAACCCTTTGGTTGAAGGAAAGGTCTGGTGGCCAGAATGCTTGCAAGTATTACTACTATGAACTGTGATGCTTCGTTCAGCTAGCAAAAAGGTGATAAATGCGATGCTTATTAGCTATTAATGCTATGTGTATTGCTTTTAGCCAAAGAAGGCGCCGTCATTCCGGTCATCAGTTTCCTCTTTATCTTCGTTCGTATGTACTGATTGATTACTTAACAGTTGTCTTTGGAAGTACCAGCGTTTCCGCCATCAAGACCTGAATAATAGCTCCGGGAGTCCGGTCGGGTCCCGTAATTAATTATACCTTTCGCTGCCTCATCATTAGCTATACCTACAAGGGGACCACACCGCAATTTCGACGGGTTAGCAGGACAACCACGGAAATTACCTCTGTAGGGGAACGGACTCAGACCAAATGCTTATTAATATTAACATAAACAGTCCATTAAAAAAAAATGCCAGTCATACGTTCGTCATCGGTTACTTGGCATGATAGCTTAGCCGTCGTGATTCATGTTTCCTTTACTAGAAGTAAAATCACGAGCAGTGAAACGCAGCAGCGCTTATCTTGCTTCGTCCTATTCAAATTTATTGACATTTAGAAAGGACAACGTCTGTCAGATCAGCTAGTCTATACTAATTACTAATAATATAATATATAATATAATATTATAAAGAGGAAAGATTTGATTGTTTGTTTGTTTGCATTGCAGAAACTACTGAACCGATTTGAAAAATTCTTCCACTGTTGGGAAGCTACACAATACCGGGTGACATAGGTTTTTTTAATTGGGATCCTTACTAAGCCGGGGCGGACTGCTAGTTATTAATAAAATGTAGAGCTTTAAGTAAGAGCGATGGTGCATGGCCAAGCGATAGCATGTGCACTTTACAGTCTGACAGCACTCGGGTTTGATCCTCAGCCGTGCATTTATTACTAATTTAGTACTTAAATAAATTATGTGCAGTTTCGATGCCATCACTCAACAACGGTGAAACAATACATCGTGAGAAAACCGCTATGTCCAAGAACCTCAAAAGTTCAAAGACACAGTCACCAACATGTCTGAGCCAGCATGGTTGATTAAGGCTCATTCTCTCTGAGAGAAGGTCTGAGTCCCAGCAGTGGGAACATGATAAGCCGATAATGATGATTAGAGCTTTAAGAAAGCAAAAGAGTTTTTACACTAGTTGTATTCAATCTAAAGGTGCCCAAAATAGTTATGAGCCTTTCAAATGCAGTCCTTACTCCGCCCATTCTTGTACCGTTTACATCGCAACGACTGATCGTGCTCAGAAGCTTAATGTATTTTAAATGAACCAAAACAATTATTTATTCACGCCAAACTGCTATGTGAAAATGAAAGGGTAAACATGATGAAAATTTTATGGGGCGATGAAATTGCCTTGACGCGCCCTCGCGAGTCGTTTGCGAAATAAGCAGTTTCAACGATCTAGTTGTGCTTATGTTTGGGTTTTATGTGTTGGGTAAACAAAATTGTTTCCTGCGGTGTAAAAGTCATGCAAGTAGAATGTTCGGTGGAAATTATAACAAAGTATCGGTGTTTACCTACTAAGAACATTCCTCATCATTAATGAACCTATCTTAGTTCAGCCAATTCAGCCCAATCTAAGGGTTTTCGTTTCTAGCCAGAGAACAAACACCGTCACTCCATCGAATATGAAAAGCAGCATTTTAGTAATTTTAGCGATGGTGGCCAGCACCTGGTTTGGACCTCAGCCCTGTACCAATGTCTTATTTAGTACTTAAAGAAATTAGGTGCAGTTCCGATGGCACCGCCAACTATGGTGAAGGAAAACATCGTGAGGAAACCGGTATGTCCAAGAATCTTAACAGTTCAAAGACATCCAACATGCTCTGGGCTACCATGGTAGATTATGGCTCATCTTCTCTCTCTCTCTCTCTTATTTCTGAGAGAAGGCCTGTGTCCCAGCAGTGGGAATATGAAAAAAATATGAAGTAGTTATTTCATCTAAATCATTTGAAATAACACCAGTAACTTTTGTTCTTTTTATTAAAAGCTATAAAATTAAATGGGAGTAATTTTATGTAAATTGGAAACAGTTTAGTGTTAGTAGGTACGATATTATACAAAATGTTCCCAATCGAATTCTATCTGCGACCGCAATTTAAATTCTGAAACTACGTCACACGCTCCGCTTTAACTTTAAACCAGTTCAAACTAAATGTTGAAACTATAGGTCAAACGTCTGGTGTAAGCAAATTAACTATGTTTAGGCTATAAAATAAAAAGGGAGGATATTTGAGTAAAATTGGGCACATGTTAGTGTTAGCAGGTGTATATACAGAATATTCCCAATCAAATTATATCTGAAACAGCAATTTGAATTCTGAAACTACGTCATACGCTCCACTTTAACTTGAAACCAGTTTGAACGTTGAACAAATGACTTAATTTTTAGCCCATAAAATTAAAAGGAAATAATTTTGTGTCAAATTCGGTACAGTTTAGGGTTAGTTGGTATATATAGAATAATATTCCCAATCAAATTATATCTGAAACAGCAATTTAAATTCTGAAACTATGTCATACGCTCCACGTTAACTTTAAACCAGTTCAAACTAAAAGTTGACGCCGCAGGGCAAATGCGTGGTTTAAGCAAACCAACAAATTTTCATAAAAATAAGTACAAATATATTATGCTCACACAATTTCCTCACAGACAAACTAATACCTTCCAAAGTTTCTGAGTTTCCTTCACGTGAAGTGTGTTTCTTGACATTTGATTCCGAGAAACTGTCTTACTCTTACCCCCGTGGATAAGCTCCGAAACATATAAGTAATACATTATCCCACTTTGAAAAGTTTCCAAGACAGAAATTCATTTATTATTCAAAAAGGCTCGTATGTTTTTATAGCTATTGCTGTCTATACGCATAAACGATAAAACAGGATTTTTTGTAGAAATAAATACTCCACTAAAAGTTACAACTCCTACGTGAAAAGACGGACATGTTGACAAATGTAGAGTACATCAAGGCTTCTGGGGCTGGCCATTTGGACCAGTGCCAACTGTGTTTATTCAGTAGAACTGTCGGTGCTAGTAATAAACATGGCTACGATTGTATTAACATGATAATTTCCTCATTTCACCCGTACTGGAACTATAAAATAGGTACTCCTTTTATATTTAACGTGCAAGGTTTTAGCAAAAGTTTGTCAGGTTGGCCTCGTTTCAATATCGAGGCGAAGTATTGTAAAATAATTTATACTTATACTTGATGTTTAATGCAGATGCAGTATAGAGCCTTGACTTTGTAAAAATGTAGAGTCTATTTGTTATCAAATCAACAACAAACCACGGTGTGGTTTAATACGTGCCTGTCCAATATGCATCATTTGTGGAAGCATTTGTTTATGTTGTGAATGTCTCAATGATTTTGCTGTAAATATTAGGCTGCATTGAATACATTTTAATTAATATACAATACGTAAAATTAATTTATATTAATATTCTATTGAGATAGATAGGTAGGCATTCCACTAGGTGGACCGACGACACCGTGACTCACGGGCATCCAGTGAATGTAGATGGCAGGCTGTCAGTGTGGAGGTCGAATCCGGAGGTCTAGTTCAGCAGTGGACGTCTTCGAGGTAATGATGATGATGTTGAATATTCTATTTAATAAATGCAAAAGTGAATTTGTCTGTTTGTTCCTCTTTCATGCAAAACAGAGCAACGGATTGACGTGATTTTTTTGCATAGAACTAGTTGGAGGGCCGAAATACGATATACATTACTTTTCATCCCGGATATATTATGTTCCTGAAAGTTGTCCACGCGTGTGAAACTGCGGGGCGTAGCTAGAATGTTTGTGTACTTTCATATATACCTAATAATTAATTTCTCAGGCTTCATCATTAAAACGTTCAAAGGCGCACACTGTGCGATTCACACCATCTTTCTTGCCTCATACCTGCAAAATGTGGAACGAGCTACCTTCCGCTGTGTTTCCGAGAAGCTACAACATGGGGTTCTTAAAAAGGCGAGTTAATAGAGTCTTAAAGGGTCGGCAGCGTATTTTTGATGCCTCTGGTGTTAGTCACCATCGCCTATGGATACTTATCCATAGGCGATGGTGACTACTTACCATGAGGCGGCCCATCTGCTTGTTTGCCACCTATAACATTTAAAAAAACCAGACATATTTAGTCTAAATATGAAATATCGGCAAAGCTATGACACAAATTCTCAAAAGTTGAGCTAATCTTTTCAAATTATTGCTTTCTAGAGGTGACTTTGAATATGTTTTGATATCCTTTGGGATATGTGCGACGTAGCTGGAGATACGTCGCATATAAGATTTGAGGCTAGTCGTAAGCTCTATAAAATCTATAAAATGTGAAAATTCAACGTTTGTGTGCACTTTGTGTTGAATCAGTAAATCTTTACTGTCTTATCATGAGACGTTCGCCGCAAAAAAACTTGACTTTATCTGTTAAATTTGTTGAGGCGAAACACCAAACTTTCCTTACATACTTAGAATACAGACTTGGATAACAACATAACAAGGTATATTTATGAGTTCTAAGGACATATAAATTTCACCTTTTGGATATTATTTGTACCGCAATTTTTCACGAGTTTTGTTATTAATTTTCTGTTCAACATGTCATGTTTAATTTTGTTAAATTACACAATTTCCGTAGGTTTATTTGTTCTGACATCTGCAATAATATTGTAGAGTTGAATATAAACATTATCTTTAAATTTTTAGTGAAGTAACATATATCGGGTCTTACGTTCAAAAACCTAAAATGAATGATGTCGAAGTGAAATGTACGAAACGTCAGGAATTGAAAGTAATGTAAAATACACGCGATAGAAATCGTTCGTAGTTCGTAGTATTATTTTAATTTCAATGATCAGAATTCGTGGTTTTCATTTAGCTTTTTACAATATTATTGCAGCTGTCAGACAAAGCAAGTAAACTATTGGCAATCATACTAATATTATGACTGCGAAAGTGTGTTTGTTGGTTAGTTTGTTCCTCTTTTATGCAGCAACAGAGCAACGGATCGACCTGATTTTTTGCATGGATATATTTCAATGGCTGGAGAATGACATAGGCTATTTTTCATCATCACCATTTTTCATCACTACTAGGTTGAAACAGCGGGGTGCAGCTAGTAATGTATATAGTAGAATAACAAAGAAAACAAAATAAGCTATAGGTACTTTTCAAGTGTTGGCAAGTCAAGGTGGTCTGAGTTAGATGCCGACTTGCACCCTTAAGTCCCAAGTTTTGTTTCCGCGTTTGCAATACTTAATTAGCGGAAATACCGATAACTACAATCGATTTGCCTACAGGCACATTTGGAACTTTGCCAAGCATTGCAACGGGCAGACCTGTTAGTAAACTGGATGAAAAGTGCTTGTACTTTATTGAACAGCTGGGAGTTGAGATACATGTCACGTCAAGTCTACGCTACACTTAAGCTGGAAACAAACTATCGGACGCGGCTGATGGACGCGGCTGACGGACGCGACTGATTAAGACAGTGTGCACAGTCTTTCAAAAGACAACAACGGCTGAAAAAACATCCGGCGCGCCAGATTTCTGTCGGACGTCCGAACGTCAAGGTCAGCCCAAGGTTACGTCCACGACTTACGTCCGATAGTTTACACAGCTCAGTGTACATGTACATTCATTATCTAGATACCTTTAGGACGCCTCCGTCAGCCGCGTCCGATAGTTTGTTTCCAGCTTAACTCACCTGTCGAATTCAGTGCAATTTGACCTACGAGTACAATTCCATTGCGACTACAATATATTCATTCGTTTAAATGCTCTAACAGCTGCAATCATCATTCACTCATATCACTTTTACTCGATTTTAGAACGTAAGACTGTACCGTAGCAGATACCCGATATACGGCATTGTTACGGTGGATTAACGAAAATAGTCATGAAGTAAACATACTACAACCAACCGGCAGCACTTGACGTCGAGAACCGGTGGTGAACAGAAATTTGTCCCCGACTCGCTCTTGGCCAGTATTTATTATTTTATGTTTTACATTAAGGTATGTACTATAATCATGCCAAGTTCGACACTTTTACGTATAACCGTTTTTAAATTTGAGCAAATACAAAAATACGATTAAAAAAAAGTTTCTTGTATTTACCGCATTTGTACCCCTACTTCGTTTTCACTTATTGGCTGTATTATTATTTTTCGGCTAATCCGCCGTAACATTACATAATTATGTGAAAATTTCAACTGCCTATCTATTACGATTCAAAAAGTACAAGGTAGGACTGACAGACAGCGTTTATAGACTTAGAAATAAGGTCCCGTTTACTACCTTTGTGTACGGAAACCTGAAAATTAACCGAACTCCAGAGGAGCCTTAAGATAAAGCTTTATTCAAATCTATTTAAAAAATCAATGCCCTGGATGTTAAGTTAAAGAAGTTATATACAATTTTTTTTTTATTTGTCTCTTAATAACAGATATACAAGCTATGTGAATCTCTGATCACATCATGCTTAAGTTGCACAATTCAGGCATTTTTCCGATGCTTCCGTCGTCACTTTTTGTTCAATTCTGGCCGGAACTCTAATCGATTTGCGTACGCGGACACAGTTGGAATATTGCCAAGTGTTATTGCAATGGCTCTTTGGATCGTGTGCCTAAACCCGGTCGCGTTATGAAACAGGACTGAAAAAAAGATGAAATTGTTGGGACTGAATGTAAATAAAAATATACACGCTGTAACAGCTTATCTGCTTTAAATAGAATTAAAAAAAACTTAGCGCCACAACGGTTTCGAAAGAAGTTTAGTAAGTAGACGTTCAGTAATGAGTAGGAAAGATTAAGTTGGTTTTAGCACTCAAAACACAATCGTATCACCACATTACAAATGTTTTAGGATTTTCCTCTGACACTTGATAGTTTTTTTTTTTTTAGTTCCGATTGTATACTTTTTGCAAAACAGTAGGTACTAATTTTTACAAAATTAAATAAATATAACTGTGTCATTACCAAAGTCATTACCTATTAATATACAAGTACCTACGACTTCGTTATGCGTAAATATTGTTATAAACTTTCAACCCCCTTTTACCCCCTTAACTCGGCCTTTTTGCAAAAAAAATGCGGACTTCTACGACTCATAAGGTACTTGCCTAATTACAGCTTCATAGTTACAAAACTTGCTAAAAAACATTCAAATCGCAACTTCACCTCCTCAATCCATTCTTTTTGTAATATCTTACATCAGTATTTATTTATATTATACTTTTAACCTGAACACCAATTGTATCTCCCTAATATCAAAAACATAGGATTTAGATGCAAACTTTCAATTTCCATTTGCCTCCCTTAATTCGGCCTTTCGCAAAATAATTTCATAGCGCGCCTCTACAGCTACACCCTATATAATTTTAATATATTCTATATACCTGATCTATAAGAATGATCAAATTTCGTAATGTAAATCAGTCAGTGATATATTGCTTTTATATTATAAACTAGCTATACCTAATATAAAATAATTATGTTTATAGCTAACTTGGTAGCAATATTTTAGGTATACGCTGTGTACGTAAGTGCCTCATCCCATTGGTTATTGCTAACCTATATAGATCAGTGGTAGCGCGAGTGTCTGGTCCGCAGCAGAAATAGGAGGTCTTAGGTTGTATTATTGGTTGTATTATAGGTAGGGGCGTAAGTCCACTTCTTTGTATGTCTACCATTACATCCCCGATACACGAAATCCTATGGTGATAATCCGTCCACCTGCTCTAACATCTATTTTAATCCGACCCTGAGACTTCGGGCGGCTCTCTAAAAACTGAAGTGAGGGCGGCTTCTCAAACTATACGAACTTACTTATCCAACAAAATTCCGCTTAGTTAGGTAGGTACCTATTAATTACCGCACATGGTGGCGATTTGTTCACATAGTAAAAAAAAAAACATTTACCTACCTACTTAATTTCTCTGTATAATATATTACCTATTTATTATCTTTTATCACAATGCATGCCTTTTTTTCTGTAATACTTTACTTGCCTATACTTATTGTTATTTATAAGTTGTTCGCAGCTTATCAAATATTCTTAACATTTTTAACCTAAAAGCTTTTAAGCGCGTAAACACTGAGCCGAAACCTGAATAAGCAGATTTTTAAGCACTTAGACATTGTGTAGATACTTCTGATCGAGCTTGTTTCAAGTAGCTGCTTGACGTCAGTGCCCTTGTTTGTTATTGACTTTCAGTTACCCGTCTTGGGAATTGGTTTTCGATAGTATCATGAGCGTTTTTGCAAGAACAGGCGACGGAACACTAGAATTACTTATATAGGTTTTTTTGTTGTCTATTACATGCTTGGTAGTAGGTGCTTGGTTGGTGGTAATTATGGTTATATTTAATCATCATCATCATCAGCCCGAAGACGTCCACTGCTGAAAATAGGCATCCCCCTTTAACCTCCACACTGAACAAAAGCCTGCCATCTGCATCCACTGGATGCCCGCTACTCTCACAATGTCGTTGGTCCATCTAGTGGGAGGCCTACATACGCTTCGTCTTCCGGTTCGTGTCTCCACTCAAGAACCTTTCTTCCCCATCGGTTATCGGTTCTTCAAGCGATGTATTATTTAATCATCATCATCATCATCAGCCAGAAGACGTCCACTGCTGAACATATTATAGGCCTCCCCCTTTAACCTCCACACTGAACCCGATTATTTAATGTATTAACTTAATTCATAAGCAGCGGCTTTCAAAATACATTTCCTAAGGTACTAATCCGAAGCCAATGAAATCTTAGTAAATTAAGAAATTTTATTTAGAAAAGCAATAATCTAATCTAAATAACCTTGGTTTTCTATTATGATTTATTGGGAAAGATTCTCTAACCTAGTAGATACATGAACGAGCAGATTTTAGGCAGCATTGGTCTTGTGGTTGGTTAGTTATAAATTCGAAATAACCGCAATGTTTAATTCTTTGAATTCAATATTTGAATTGTTTTCAAAATGAACCTCAATAAACAATCTACGCTCCACGATTTCATCCGATTGGACATTCCCTCTGGAACAGTTTTTTTTTTTTTGGAATACAAAGTATCCATTGTCACACTTCCAACTTAATGCAAAAGTTCACCTCGATTTGTTGCTATCTTTCTGCGTGAAAGAGGAACAAACAAACTAACAAACAAATACACCTTTTGCTTCATATTAGTCACAGAAAAGAGAAGTAAATAGAACGGAAATGAGAAGGAAAATCTGTCGCCAGGTATTATGACAGAATCTTGCTTGAACATTCTCATTTATGTCAATGCATCGAACTCCGCATCCAAAGAACTTGGACCTTACCTTTTTGGGTTACGTCTCAAAGTTCTTTGTCCGCATCACAGCTGATAACTGATTTCAAATAACTGACGTTTCGTTTATATGGGTGCAACTGGCTACAAAAAAAATCTTACAAAAATTCCTTGACAGCCGTTCTAATTTAAACAATTTTTTTTTTTCTTTTCTGTGATATTAGTAATATATGTTGAATTTTTTTGAAAGGATTTTTGGAGCACAATCAAGGTAAAACAAGCCAAGAAGTTGAGAATTCAGGGTTTATGGTGACAATGAAAGAAAGCGATTTGTTTTAAGAGAGTCAGTACCTACCTTTTCCATTTCCACTCGACAAAATATCCCATTGACTCTATCCTCAATAAAATTAGGAATACTAGCACAACAACGTACTTAATATGCCCATAAAACATGTCACAAACAACAATTTACTTAGCTTCTGCAGCAATCTCGATCTCTGTAACTGGAACACATTGTCAAAACAATCAGCCTCGCAAACACTTAACATTGTTTTTCTTTGTAGCGAACTTTGGCGCGAACTGTTAATGTAGGGGGCGCCATAGTAGCACAATCAGGGTCTCTGGCATTGCGCCAAGGTACCAACTACTTACCATCTAGATGGAGACGTGATACAGTCTGTGGAAAATTACTCGCCACGTGTGTATGCAGGTTTATTTCTTACGTGTCAAGAATGTCTGAGTAGCTGATACGAAGGTAGCCTTGGATAAGAAATCGTATAATTTTTCGCAGGTATTTGGTATAATTTGGACCGGACTAGTTAATCTAGATAACACTTGAAGCGTCGTAGGTATAGCATTGTTCTTTAAAATTATTATGTAGATTCAAGACCCAACTTTGATTGGAGGATGGTGCGGTGTCGCAGCGAACAAACGGTCCTGGAAATGCAAACTTTTCATTATAAGTTTAAAATGTAGGTACCTCATTTACAAGAGTATATATTATAAGGTGCAGTGGAGGTGTGACGTGGCTGGTGAATTTGTTAGCCTTCGGTAAGCTAGGCATATTTTTACTACTCTTTAACAGAGTTCAAACAGTTTTTTTTTATTACACAAAGTTGAGTGACAAGTCTGGTAGCTTTTCAACACTGACACTTGGGAACACCTTGTGAGTTAGAATTTTATTTGATGATATTCTACAATTATATTATTCGTAAATTATTTTTGAACTTTTTGCTTTATATTTTCGTGATGTGATGCAACGGCTGATTAACTAAGAAATAATAATAAAGACAATAAGCAAAAAAATTTACACAAAAAAGTTTTTAACGTATTTTTGTATTTGGTCTAATGTAAAAACAGTAATATGGACAAGCGTCAAACTTGGCTTGATTATAGTAAACACTCTATAGTAAATCAATACAATAATGGCCAAGTACGAGTTGGTGGCATATTTCTGTTCACTATCAAGTTAAGTAACGTAAGGAGCGGCCATAACTTGGATGGGTGACCGCCTGGGCGTGATAGTTGTGTTTTTGCACAACTTTTTTTTGGAGGTGATACGGAACCCTCAGTGCGCGAGCCCGACTTGAACTTGGCGTGTTTATTTAAGAGTGCGCAAATTTTTATTACGCAATTGGTATCGTTATTTCTTCATCATCATAATTTCAGCCGTAGCACGTCTCCTGCTGGACATAGCGTCTCCCCGCGGTCTCTTTTAGGTTGTCTATCCGTCTTGTGGGTGGACGTTGCGATTACCGGTCCGTAGTCTCCATTTGAGAACCTTTCGACATCATCGGCCATCTGTTCTGCGTGCTATGTGCCCTGCCCATTGCCTCTTCAACTTGCTAATCCGGTGGGCTATGTCGGTGACTTTCGTTCGTCTACGGATCTCCTTATTTCTCGTTATCTAATCGTCAAGTAAATTGTCAGTAATTTATGAGTCCAGCCACAGAATAGATAATAGTATAGGATCTGGTAACTGATAGAGGGTGACGTGTTAGCGACACGCGCGGGCGCAGCGAGGCGTTACAGGTGAAGTTATTTTGAAATTTTCCAAAAATGTTAAAATAAGAAATAATTGCCTTTTTATTTTCAGTAAGCTTAATATACAAAATTTGCGTAACAAAAAAGTAACACTATATAATTGTTTTTTATCCCTTAGTTACATAAGTAATGCGTGAGGTTTTGGCGCATACTTCCGCATTATTTGTATCCATAATGAGATTCCTTAATAACGTCGCCGTTATGAGCTTAGCTGAACTAAGCGTAAACATAACTGCCAATTTAGTGGGTTCATTATGTGTGGGTAACTAAGTCACCGAACCTCGGTTAATATTATTACCTCTATGCAGCGTGTATAATGCATAAGTTATTACATGAAAGTATATTATAGACTACGTGTTTCTTTAGCTCAAAATAAGTAATGCAATTATCCTCAGATCAGATAAACAAGGGAGATAAATGCCTTAGTACAATTATTGATGCACAGACTACGTACAGCTACTATATATACGTGACATTTCCAGATGGGTATTTCGGGTGTCATGTGGTTGCACAGACTCTAGGTAAAGCTACTATATACATGATTTTCCAGATGGGTATTTTGCGGTCATGTGGATGCACAGACTAGGTAAAGCTACTATATATATATTACATTTCCAGATGGGTATTTCGGGTGTCTTGTGGTTGCACAGACTAGGTAAAGCTACTACGTATAAATGACATTTCCAGATGGATATTTAGGGTGTCTTATGGATGCACATACTAGGTAAAGCTACTATATATAAATGATATTTCTAGATGGGTATTTCGGGTGTCTTGTGGATGCATATACTAGGTAAAGCTACTACGTATAAATGACATTTTCTGATGGGTATTTCGGGTGTCTTGTGGATGCACAAACTAGGTAAACCTACTACGTATGAATGATATTCCTGGATGGGTATTTTGGGTGTGCTGTGGATGCACAGACTAGGTAAAGCTACTATTCTATATAAATTACATTTCCAGATGGGTATTTCGGGTGTCTTGTGGTTGCACAGAGTAGGTAAAGCTACTACGTATGAATGATATTTCTAGATGGATATTTTGGGTATACGAGTATAGTGGGTGCATAGACTATAGGTAAAGTTACTGCTTGTGTGGGTGGCAAATAGTATACATGGTAACGTTTTAATGGAATGTAAAAATTACCCCAAAATTACCCGAATTAAAAACTATTTCAACCATGGAATAAGGTTTAAATTGAGTTAACCTGGATATAAAATATCAGTTGCGTGCGCCAGCATCTGGGTCAAGACTGGGAAAATTGAATTTACCTACTTCAGCAATACCGATACGTACTTATACCCACACACGCGTCCTATTTTCATCGAGGATGATCCTCTGACATTTTCGGTAGAACCATATCGAATGTTCCTTCAATGTGGGAATTTTTATTCTAATACGAGTATTTGGCTGTTTTTACGAAACCATCTCAAATTGTCTATTATAAAATTACCCTTACCAGCGAAAGTAACTATGTCTCTCTATCTGAATGTTTGTCGCGCTATCTCGGCTAAACGGCTGAATGTATCTTGATAAAATTTGATAAAGGGTAACTGTATATCACAGAGATGGACATAGGATACTTTAGGGTATTTTTTTAAATTCTGAAAATTTCGCAAACTATATCTCGGGTAGCTGCTAGTCTATATCTATATCTATACTATAATATTATAAAGAGGAAAGATTTGATTGCTTATAGAATAGGCATTTAATAGGCTCCGAAACTACTGAACCGATTTGAAAAATTATTTCACTGTTGGGAAGCTACACTATCCCCGGGTAACATGGGCTATATTATATTTTCCTTACTCATATTTTCCTTACTAAAACTCCAATAATGTAACCCAAGGTGTACAAAAATAAGATTTACAATCTTAACTTTGCGTGTTTGACAGTTCTAAGACAGGACAACGTCTGTCAGGTCAGCTAGTGTATAATAAAGCAATCTTGTGGTTTAAGACTCAGTTTTTTTTTATATTTGTGTATTAATTGGCTGATCAACAATCAAATTATTATACTACTGCGTAAGTGCTCTCTTTGACATTTGGGTGGCTCGCGATACAATTGATTCCTCTATTTACTTTCCTGTGACGTCAAAAGGACATTCGACCTACAGAGAGCGTTTGCAGTCAAGTCACGTGATCAATGAAAAACTTATTTTTATTCTGTAATTTTCTGAAAATCAGGACTTTCCTTTTTAGTTTTTAGTACCTACTTATTAAATATTTTTTTTAAATGGCTTGTTTTACCGGAATAATTAAGTTCTTGTAGGGTAGCGTGTGAAATCGTAGAGCGGTTCTAGAGTTACCTGATAAATCTCTTCCCTGTAATTTTATACAGAACTTTGACCTACAGTCCAGAACACTTATAGTTATATGATTATTAACGGGACGTTTACCGTCATAAGGTTGTGGATGGATATCCCAATATTTCAGCGCAGTTACATATTATACACGTGTTCACGGGAAGACCGAAGAATCATCCGCATTCTTGGTCGAAAAGTTCAAGGTAGGTGCACACAAAATGATCTACCCTCTTCCTCTCTTTTTTACTCTATCCTTTTTCTTTTTTATTATTTCTGTTTTTTATCACTCGTATGTAAGAACCACAATTGTTTTGCATTTATGTTTCCTTGGTAGTGGACTGAAAAAATTGTGGTAATTTCCCCAGACGAACCCTATAATAATTTATGTACTACGTACTTTTAGGCACTTAATAATACATTTGAACAAGGTTGACAAGTATACTCACACGTCAAAGTGAGTTCACGGGGAAAATTGCCACGAGAGTCAGAGAATGATGAATTAAATTGGAATAAGAAACTCATTTATTCTCTGTGTCAGTTACGAGCGAGTAGACCTCGTGTTACGTACAAGGAGATAAAATGTTAAGAAGGGTGAACGACCCCAGAGCCTCGGAGGCTTGCGTCAGTACGAAGATCTTTTTAACAATTTAACGCCAGGAACACTTTAATTTTGTATGTTTATCGCAGCTAGCTCGAGATTATCTTATTTTGTGTCGTTTACTAAGGGCTATGAAATGTGACTTCGGATTTTTATATCAGAAAAAATGGCTTCTACTTTCATATCAGCCTACCTACGCAAATTTAGAAAGCTCTATGAAGTCTCTATGAAATACTTTGGAGATTTTTTCCTGGCAAGCGTTTTTTTTTTTAAATCTTTTAATAGGCTTGCGTTTGACCGCCAACTCGCCTGATAATTATTATTATGATGATTTTATTGACTAAGCTAAATACAAGCTAAAACTAACAATACAAACACAGTTAGACTGCCCATAGACCGTTGAAGGTCTAAAGACAATCCAAATGCTCAAGCCCACCACCAGTTGGCAGCGTAATAATTGATTTTATTATTGAAACTGACGTGGTTTTCACACATTTTATTTATGTTACACGGGAATTACTCACGTAAGATTAAGCCGGTTACTCCGACTATAGTTTCAACCGCATTAGACGGCCTTTTTCAAGGTGAATGCGCCCGCGCGGCTGCGTCTCGCTTAATCCTAAATTGCTGTAACCGGCTTAATCTTACGTGAGTAATTCCCGTGTAACATAAATAAAATGTAATAATTGATGTTAGTGTTTTTATTAGTTTCAATTGTCGTATATATTAGCTAGCCGAAGTGGCAGTGGGGCGGTCATATCTGTCGCAGAACTGATAACCGCTTGGGTAGACGTGTTCTAGAGTGGAGACCACAAATCGGCAAACGTATCGTAGGACGCCTTGAGACTCGTTAGAGTGACGATATACGTAAGATGGCTGATCGGGCTGAGTGGCGCGCCTTGGGAGAGGCATATGAAAAGCAGTATAGGCTGAATATGATGATGATTTATGACGAGTAAAATTTCTGATTTACTAAGGCATTTAAACCCTACAATAATACAAAAAACCTACTTGCGAAACTATTTAGAATCATCAAATAATATTTGCATGTTTAGTAAATTTTCAAAGATACTAGGTATACTTACTTTAGATTAAAAAATTACATGCAAAGTAGATTAAAATTGTTAGACATTCCGCAAACATTCAAAATGCGTACCTCTGCATATTCACTATTTAAAAAGGTCTCAGATACAGTCTAAATAACTTGAAAGGGTCGCTTGCCATCATCAGCATATTTTTTACGTCGAATACTGTCCCTTTTTGCTTTCATTGCTTGGGAAGATACAATAGCATCGATTCTGATGTACTCTAAACTAAACTAAATTTGACAGCACTAAAATTGTTGCCATCCTTTCTCATGCATTAAAATGAAAAGAGAGGCAGATAATGTTAGTCCTGTCAGATTGGTTTAGTTTAATGAGGTAGTGGTATGCCAGAATCGACGCCAATGTATTAAACTACATTAAAGCTTTGTTGAACCAGTTGAACTTACGTAAGTACGTACTCACCTAGTTCAAGTAGTTACCAAAATTTGACGTTTCTTAAGTACCTACAGGTATTTTACTACAGTTATTATGATTATTAACGGGAAATTTACCGTTGGAAGATTATGGAAGGAGCTCTCAATATTTTGGCGCAGTTACATGCACCATGTTCACGGGAAGGCAGAAGAATGCGGGTTGGTCGAACAGTTCAAGGTAAAGTGTAGACAAAACGATCTACCCTCTTTCTTAGTCTTCAACCGTGATGGTTTGAAACACTGTTTTTAGGTATTTTTACTCTCATGAAAATTTAAGTTCTAATCACAAAATTTTCCTCATTAAAAATGTCTTGGTTAATACGGAATCCCATAATAATATAGCAACAGGAAATATACATATTTTTCAAGTTATTGTTGTTAGTTTTGGGAGTCCCACACCTGGGCGAAATCACATTTGAGTTAAAATAATTACTTTTCCTTATTACTTTTCTGTAACTTACTGTGTTACTTTTTTGAAATAATTGAATTTTAATCAATTAATTATTAATTTATTAATTTTATTTTATTTAATTTTATTTTATGGACCGTAGGTAAACCACCTACGCTCCATAAAAATTGCACTTTAAGGTCTTAACCATTGCTACAGTCCTCTTATTATCTTGTATTTGCGTAGAATATTTTAACGTAATAGAAGTTTGATTACATTTTATACTAAGAGGCGAATGAACAGCGACAAATTATAAACAAAAAATAATTCACATTTCCAGATAGTGTCCTGAGACTGGCTCGGTTTTTTTTAAAATAGATAATTATTTGTTTGATTTTCTTATCCTACAAATTTCACATAATCAATGAAAATATGAGCAACAGTGTCACTAGTAGAATAAGAATACAAAAAAATGGTTTTTGTTTTATGTCTTTACATCCTATTCAAGTATCGGTGGGTCAAAATTTTGTTAAAATTAGGCACTAAGTTTATCGCTAAAGAAATTAAATTATATTATAACTAGCCTTTGACAATACAGTAGCTTTAGACGCACCCATTCATTAAAATAAGAGTTGGAAATGTTTTAAAGGAGGCGGTGTCGAGCCGTCCACCGCCCTAGGCGATTTCAGCATAGCTAACTGGGTTAACAAGGTGGTTTCAAGTTTCTCTAATTAGGAGCATGATGCTTACAACTATGTTTTCCTGGTACCTACCAAGCTTTAAAATTATCTCAATACGCGCAGTTTTCAATACGTAGACTATACAAGTGCTGGAATGGTTCAATAGGGTAACATGATATGGGTAGATTGGTATTTTTATGGTTTTGTACCTCAAAAGGAAAATAACGGAACCCTTATAGGAAAATCATTAATTTGCAGTTATATCATATTATAAAAAAATATTGTTTTGCGATTAAAAACTTACATTTTTAGTTGGTGTGTATGTCCAATAGAAAGTTAAGTTTGTCTTTCAATATTATTTCAACTTTTTTTGTTGTTTTTTTTGTTCAGACTCGCGCTCTGAGGGTTCAGTCTAACGGAACGGAACCCTCAGATCGCGAGTTCTACTCGTACTTGGCCGTTTTTTTTACCTACATGACTGTAGGATAGACTCAAGCATAGGTCTTTACTTGCACCGCATATCTTTCTTTTCGGTAATACCATTCTTTATTGCAAATACGTACACTTTCTTCTTCTAAAAACTAAGTTTTAGAGTACATTGTGTAATATACCATGCATAAAGGGTGCAGCAATGGTTAATGTTGTGGCTGGTCAAAAACCAGACCACAGACATTGAATATACTTTAAATCTTATAGATACACTTATAATTACGTCTATTATATCTATTACATGATAATTAACTACTATTTAAACTTAACTTAGGATGAAGTATTTAATGCGATAGGTTAGGTAAATGAAATGGAATGCAAACAAACTAAACCTAGGATCCTACCTTCTAACTAAACTTACGAGATCGATGTTAATATTCTAATCATAATTTAATTTTATCGTTGAAAAAATCTTCTATCGCGTAAGCCTATCTCGTCCAATGATTTTTATAATCTTCACGGTTTATGGGTTGAATGTCCAGTTTTTTGTGAGTGATTTTATTGACTTGATAAGTATCAAAACAATTCTAATCAACCCTGATTAGAATTGTTTTGATACTTATCAAGTCACATCACTCACTCACATCAAGTCACTTATCTAGCACATTGCTAGCACATTTAGATAGTATACCTGGGTAGGTATACTTTCTAAATGTGCTAGCAATCCAATCAAATTCCATTCCATTTCCATTACCTGGGTAGGTATACTATCTAAATGTGCTAGCAATGTGCTGCAATATGTGACTTACTACTGTACTGGTGGAATTTCAGACACAATTAGAATTCTCCACAGTATCCGCCAATAACGATTCGAAAGGGGCGCGAGAAGCAAATTATTCAAATAGTTTCCAACAGAATTCCTATGACATTGTTTTGGTCCGATACTATAACTATGCATTGTTTTTAGTTAGGTAGGTACAATACAACATTTCGTAAGTTATGATGTTTGCAAGATATAAAAATCCGGCCAAGTGCGAGTTGGGCTCGCACACTTAGGGTTCCATACCAACCACAGATTATTATTTTTTTGTTTAAATTAGAACGACTGTCAAGGCATTTTTGTAAGAAATTTGTTGTAGCCAGTTGCACCCATATAAACGAAACGTCAGTCATTCGAAATCAGTTAGCAACATTAATGCGGGCAAAAAACTTTGAGACCTAACCCAAAAAGGTAAGGTCCAAGTTCTTTGGATGCGGAGTTCGACGCGTTGACATAAATAAGAATGTTCAATCAAGGATCATGAATCAAGAAGAATGAACAATCAAGGTTCTGTCATAATGCCTGGCAACAGATTTTTCTTCTCATTTCCGTTCTATTTACTTCTCTATTGTGTGGTACTATCGCACAGAAAGTAGTGCAATAATACAACATAATGCCCAGGCGGTCACTCATCCAAGTACTGACCGCGCCCGACTTGGTAATTCGACTGTAAATCGATATTTATTATCGAATAAATACTGGCTAAGTGCGAGTCGGTGACCAATTTCTGCTCAGCACCGGTTCTCGTACTCATCACCGAAGTAAAGCAACGTCGGGCGCGGTCGGTACTTGGATGGGTGAATGCCTGGGCGTGATGTTGTATTTATCACAATTTTTTTGTACTTTAGTAATTGAAAATTTATGTAGTGGTACGGACGGAACCCTCAGTACGCGAGTCCAACTCGCACTGACTGGTTTTATTTTTTACACAGATCCAATATTATACATGAAAATATAGAGGATTCTACCCAATTACAAGTCATATACTTATATACCTACCTAAGTATATAGATAGATCAAATTTTTTGACTAAAAATGAAAACCGTGGCCGTGGTAATATTCAGGCCTCAGGTGTAAGCATTCGGATAATAGGACGATCTGTCGAGGACAAACCATTTATCTTAGCTATTGTTCAGGGATTGGAATCGGGAGGCAGCTTTATGGGCCGTAATCTTGCCCCACTTGTTTCGCCACCACCTACCGCTGGATGGTAAACAAACTAATCTCTTTCAGGTCACTTGTGTAATGAAAAATATGTTATTAAGATGTCGTTTTTTTAATGCCATTTATTATAAACCAGGGTATTTCGAAGTCTGCAGATAGTACCTACCTATAGATCCAGGCTAGGCGTTTTTATCATCTTTATCGACACTGTCGCTTAACATCAGGTGAGCTGTGGTCAAACACCTAGCCTGTCATACATAAGATGCCTTCTCTTCAAAGCCATTCATTCTACAGCTGGCTTGCTTGTTTGCTTGCTTGCTTGTGTGCACGATCTTTGTCCTAAAATAACAATCGTTAAGCTGTATCAGAGGTCTTCAGATGATTTAAAAACTCACCGAGATGGCTGGCTGCTCAATCTATAGGTACGAACCGTACGAACTTGTTAAAAATAGGTGAATCACATATCCAGCTGTAATTTATTACAGACAATGGCATCGATTCTGATGCACTCTAAACTAAACTAAACTCAATTTGACAGCTCTAAAATTGTTGGCATCCTTCTCTCACAAATTAAAATGAAAAGAGAGGCAGATAATTTTAGTCCTGTCAGATTGGTTTAGTTTAGTGAGTAGTATTACAGAATCGACGCCATTATAAACCTAATTAAATTCAGGTATCGAGATAAGAGAAGTAACAAGAATTAATTGTACACTTGGATTAATTTTGACAATAAAGGTTTAATTATACCTACATAAGTAGGTATATAATCTCTATAGTCTGCCTGAATTTTTGCCTTTATTTAATTTATTTACAGAGAAAAGAGATTGATCCTTTTGTAATATTCAGACTCTTCAAATCTTTTTCGGAAACGCTGAGAGCAATCGCGTTACTAAGACCAAAGGGAGGCTCTCTCGAACAAAAGATATTTATTTTTTATGGTCTATTAAATATTTTCAAGGCGATAACCGAGGGCAGATATTCTTGTAAGGATGAATATTTTTTTATTTACAACGTTTGAGTTTTTTCTATGTACACTCGAATAAGCAGATAAAGTTAACCAAAGCTGTGCTTATATAGGTATACTATCAGTAAAGATAAAGGTAAGTATATCTGCAATGACGATATAGCCACAGTATCTGTGTGATAAAGCCTTAGTATTAGTTATAGGTGTAAAAGTAGGTATCGAACTATTTTTCTAGTATTAAATTTTTGCATTCTAAGGCTTAACTATTTTTGAAGTTCTTATCGCTGCCAAATATGGAAGTGGGCAAAACCCAGAGAATCTCTAAACAGGCCACCTGCTTACAATGGGGAATGATCGCAATGCCAAGAAGGGGCATTCTGGAGTTCCTATTTTTTTTTTTTTCTTATGGGTTCCGATCCTTCGGCCAGTCTAGATATCGCTGGAAAGTGAAGTAGTGTCGAACCTGCGCGAGCCTTATGTTGCTTACTAGCGAGACACAGCGTGAGACCGGAACCGATGGCGTTCTCTTGTGTCAGTGGCCGAGACCCACTTTGGGTCATTGCACCAGTGGAGTAAGTAAGGTTTAACGCCTACTGACTGAAGTCTGCTACTCAAGACGGCGGCGTCGCGGCGTCTAAGCAACGACGATGAAAAAATCAACTCTTTTGTTTATAAAAGACTAAGCATGAGTTATTTATTTTATTGTTTGTAGTCAGCGAAATAGTTTTATTTCGCTGTTTGTAGTGCATCTCCGGGATCCGTGCCCTTTGTCAACAATTATACATTATTATACAATTTATTTAAACACTTATACACCCGAAGGTAAGCGTAGATATGGTCGAAGATGTAAACTTTTCACACACACACACACTCACACACATCAGCAGCCAGTAAACATCCACTGCTGGACAAAAGCCTCCCTCTAGAGAGGGGTGTTGCCATAATCCCCACGCTTGGCTAAACTTTTACTTAGGAATAATTGAAATTAACTTTTTTGTTAAGCAATCCTGGATTGTACCTGTTCGGAAAGACAGACGCTGTTAAGGAGTTTCACACCTTTACTGTTATGTTCAAAAAAGTGGATTGGAAACGCTTAATGCATTTAAATGAAACTTCCACCATAAGAGTGTGTCTCTTAAACCTTGACGAGCGTCTGGCACTGGTACTCTTACTTTAAAATTGCCCACTCAGCGCCCTGCCGGCCACATTGCTTTAATTTATATAGGCAAACCCTAGACATATTTTTCATGAATTTTGTACTAGACCCAACATTCATGCCCTGTGTTAAAAGTAATCTAAACAATACTGTTTTTTTATTGTAAATTTACTTTAATGTGGAGGAATATAACAAAAATATCTTTAAGGTAAAGCGATAAGCCAGTTCTCGAAAACCTTATTTTATACGGATAATAACGTTACTATAGAGGAAAAGATTTTCCGTTGGCATTTTTCCGGCGAGGTGAAATGTCAGGAAATTCAATAAAGTGGTAATAAGTGGATTTCTTGCCAGGAGTCATATTTTCGTCAATTTTCGCATTGAAACCTTTTATTACAATCTGTGAGACCTTTCCTACTGTTGCTGACGTTATTGGACTTTTGTTAGGTTAAATCTTTTATAAATTTTGCTACAAATGAAATATTTCACTCCAATATAAATTTTTCATGTAAGCACAGTGATTAAAATAGAATAAGGGGCAAAGTGGAAGACATCGGATCTCTTAGAACTAAAATGAAGTGGAGAGGTAGGAGACTTAGCAAAATACGGTAATGGCAGGTACGGCATGTTTTTGACGAAATGTTGGCCACGCTTAGCCCCGGAAGACCCGTCCAGGGCATGATGAAATACACAAATTTTGTGGAAATGGGTGAGACTAGCGTTAAAAGAAAAAATTGTGAAAAGGGAGGATATTTTGCTGAGTACGCACGCAATAGTTTTTATGTACCTATTTGTTTTCCACCACTATAAAAAAATGTTGTTATGCGCACGTACATCCAAGATCCGTCTTGTTCGGAAGAAGTGCTTCGGAAATTCCTTATCATCTGTACAACAAAGATTTGGAACACTCTACCTGCAGCATTGTTTCCGAAGTGTTCCAATCTAAGGATCTTCTTACAAAGAGTGAATAGATAGGTAGATACCTTCACTTCGGTGAAGCAAGATCAAACGTGACCCTCTACAATTATAAAACTAAGTTTGTTCCTTATTGTTGTACTTTGACTTATAATCAGAAACGTGAGTAAGTAGAAGTGCTAAAAGTGGAAGAAGTATATTCCTACTCTTTTCTACTTATACTTGGTCCACGCTTTTTATGGTCTGACAGCTACAATATTATTTTTCAAAATAACACTTTCTTTGAATGTTTAACTGTTGTTTATCGGCGTATTTACAGTTTTCATTCACAAGTCTGAGCTAAATAGAACTTAGAGCGAGTGTAATTAAGGAGCTAAATTTAACAAAAGCATATTTTGGAGTAGGTACGTAAGGTTTGGTTCTAATCAGAAAACCTCTAAATAGAGTTGAAACATTTGGAACATTGCCAAAGATTCACTTAGGTCATGAAAGAAAAACAGCCAAGATTCTGCCTTTGGAAGTTCATCTATGTATATGTAGGTACTTTGTACGTATAGTTGCTTACTTTTTAACTGACGTCATAAATGTATTTTTACTATTATATAATAGGTAGATACTTTTATCTATCTATATGAATCCCTATTTACCTTGGTCACGCCATAACCTGAGAACGACTTTACCGATCTCATTCATATTTTTTTTTTAGTTTTCTAATTCTCTTCAGAAGGTTCTCACAGAAAATAAAAATTAAGAATATTGCGCACAAAAATGGAAAATTTCAGAAAATTCGACGATTTTAACTTCACGCATTTGACAGTTCTAAGACAGGACAACGTCTGTCGGGTCAGCCAGTTAAAATATAATTTTCTCATTAGAGCCTCTGTTTTCCTTGTTTATGTGACTTTAATTAAGAAATATCTTATCTTGACTTACAATAAATTAATTTGAAAATTCAAAAGCGATGATTTGGACAACCTTATCTTTTTAATGATAGTTGAGGCTAAAATCTTGGCCATACCTTATCTGATACTAAGTGACGTGTGGTAGATGATGGTAACCTAGCCTGGAATTTAAACTGGAACTCTGGAGAAGGTTCTGGAAGCTCATGTTTTAATGTCTATTGGGACAAACAAAACGGCTGAACCAAACATAATGTAATTTGAAAATTAGGCGGAACACAATACTTTTATTTTGGAAAATGAGAGAAAATTGGAAAACAGGGCGTAAAATTGGGCGTTGCAGTAAAAGTAACTCTGTGTTTCTATATAACTTTTTTATAACTAAACATTTCTTAGCACCGTTGTTTAACTATATTGTGATCGGGACTTTTTATGTATTTAAAGCGAGAAAGTTTACCAGCCACTTTTGGTTATAGAACTCTTACTTACTTTGTGTCCTGAGAAATCTAGGCGTTAATTGTGCTCTAATTCTTGGTCCTACCGATTACCGAAGCACATCAGGCGAGGCAGTGGCTAATAGACCAGTAATGCAAGTACCGTTCTTTATCGGTCATAAAATTTGACAGTTGAGATCGTCAAATTCGATAAAATGCCATTTAATCAGGACTTGCTATGATCGATTCTATGGTATTTTTATCGAATTTGACTATCGATAAAGAACGGTACTTGCACTGCAGAGTCGATAATTTCTTACATTACTTCCAGACCTCAGATCGACCGTAAATTATTTTTCCTTAATTTTTTTGTTATATTCTCTTCCTTTTCCAATGGGTTTCATCCTACTATTTTATAGTAGGATGTATATATTTTTTTTCAGTTTTTTTCCATTTCCAAAGGCTTCAGCTCTGGTCTATAAGCGTTCCGACTCGTATTTCCCTACAAAAAATGCATGTAATATATACACCAGATCTACGTTTAATTAAAACACTTCACGAAGAACTCGTCTCATCATTACGATTTGGCCAAGGAAAGTAAACGTCGAAAAGGGAAAGTTTGTGCCTAAAATACGTATTTTAATGTAAATGAGCTATCTTTCCTGAATACCTAGAATTAACGACAGCGAGAGGATCTTGATACCTGGGTTTTATTGCTCTTTAAAACTGTCGGCTCCATTGCTGAGGCAAAATCGGGTTTTTATTTTCACCTAAAACCATTTTTTTTAAACGTAGACAGGATAATCTTAGCAAGAATTCAATGTATCAGCTGTTAAGGATATGGTTCTTAACTAACATTATAATTTAACCTGAATCCAGTAAAAAGATATTTAAAACATTCCGGTTGCTAAGTCTTCAAGAGGCGATTTCTTAAAATAAAACAAACACTGAGTGTTCCATACCACCACATAGCTTGTTAGCTACTAAAGTACAAAAAATTGTGCAAAGAGACAAAATCCCATCAACGCCCAGGCGGTCACCCATCCAAGTACGTACGATTGTATGGAGTATGATCGTATGAGAATTGGTGGTGAATAAAAATTTTACACCGACTCGCAATTGGTTATTATTTATTATTTGTTGTTATACTTTAGAGTGTGTACTATAATCATGCCAAGTTTGACGCTTGTACGTATTGCCGTTTTTACAATTAAAGCTGAGACAAAACTATTCCCTTTCGATTTTTTTGATTGTTTTTTTTTTTTGTAATTTCAAATAGCTATCTATTACAGTTCGAAAGATACAGCCGTTTAAAGGTAGGACAGACAGACGGACAGACAGACATCGTAGGATTATTAATAGGGTCTTTATGTGTAAAAATATATCTAAATAGATTATCGACATACTCTTCTGGTTTTATCGCAAACACGGAATAAATTGCCAACTGCATATACTTTACACTTATACTTTTACTTTACTTTACTTTACTTTTATACTTTTGATAGCCCGTTGGTCCAGTTGGTAATGAACCTGCCTTCTGAGCTTGGTTCGATTCCCACCTAGGACAAACATTTGTGCGATGAACATTTGTGTTTGTTCTATATCTGGTTGTTAATATCTATTTAAGTATGTATTTAAAACTATATATGTATGTATATCAGTCTCTGGCAGCCATATCACAAGCTTTGCTTAGTTTGGGGTCAGATGACCGTGTGTGAAAAAATGTCCCGAATATTATTTATTTATATTTTATACGTATTTCGGTAGCACAAATCCAGCACTTGTTATTTAGGGCATATAACTTATCCCAACAGGTGACCGTAGGTGTAAATATATTCTTGTCAGTATACAGGGTTCTCTCGCAGCTTATCTACATAATATTTGGCGCTACCGCTAGTATCGTCATAGTCTAGTTTTTTATAAGAGTTCTTATAGATTCTAGAGAAGAAAAACATTAAATTCATCAAAATCTTATCCAATCAAAATATTAATTCGATACACAATTTGAATTACTTCACTCGATAAAAAAACAAAGACACCTCTTTTGAAGTTTGAACAAAATTTCACCTACTTTTAGAATTGTTTTAATTATATTTTGTTACTATGAAGCATGTAGGTATATATATGCTTTATGAATTTGTATCTACCAAAAATCTAATTTCGGACGTATTGTCTTTACCATTGCTATCACTCTGATCTGTTATTATATTATAATGTGTTGTGACCCTCACCTTATTATACTGACTGAATGCTGGATTTCCAAGAATCAAACGCTACCGGACATTCCCGGTTATGTTGCTCACCACACAATAAATAATCCTATACAAAACGATGGGGTAGTAATCTACATTAAAAGCAATACTAACGCAAAAATTTATGAACCAGGTTTCAGGCAAGCAAACTGTTTGGTTTCCATTATAAATGAAGAAACTGCCATTGTAGCTATTTATCGTTCGCCTTCCTATAATAACATTGACATTTTTCTGCAATCTTTGGATAAGATACTACAAAATCTAAATAAATACAAAAATATTGTTGTCACAGGAGATTTAAATATAAACATATCAACAGAAACAACTGATAAACGAGCTGATGACTACTTAAATTTGATGGCTTCCCATGGTCTTCTCTCTTCGCACACATTTCCTACTAGGGAATTGAGTTGTTTGGATCATTCTTTTATAAAAACGTCACTTGAGGCAGTAACTCTAGTAATAAAAAATAGCATTACAGATCACGATACACTCATGATCGCATTAAAAAATATAGAAATAAAAGTTAAACTGCCGGAGGTTAAATCACAACTAATGTATGCAGATATTTCTAAAGAAATTGCAAAAACAGACTTTACCCCAATTTTAGCTTGTACAAATAGTGATGCCGCTACCAGTCTCTTCATTGATACTCTCAGTAAAGTAATAAAAAAACATACTAAAATAGTTAAACGATGTAGACAAAAAATCCCTATAAAACCCTGGGTAACACCAGGACTCTTGCGGTGTTTACGAAACCGGGATAGACTACATGCGAAATTGCGCAAATCACCACAAGATGAAGTAGTAAAATGCTCCTATAGACGATATAGAAACTTTTGCACAAAACTATTACGGCAACTCAAAAAAGAATATGAATATAATGAGTTAAATAAAGCTGGTAAAGATATTAAAAAAACCTGGCAAGTGATAGGCAATATAACAAACTTTAAGCCTAAAAAACCTCTCCCACAAGACCTAATACAGACTCATCAGGATCCAAAGTCCAGCACCGATGCCGTTAATTTATACTTAGCAAATGTTGGTAAAGAGCTAGCTACCAAAATTAGCCATGACTGTAGTAATATTAAAGATATAGACCCTTCAACTAACTTAAACTCATTCGTGCTTCTTGAAACAGATGAACAAGAAGTTATGACCATCATAAATAATTTGAAAACCGAATGTTCTATAGGTTGGGATGAAATACCCTCACGTATTATTAAAGAAAACAAATTACACCTTCTTTCGCCAATAACTCATATATGTAACCTGAGCTTCTCAACATCAGTGTTTCCCAAAGCTTTTAAAAAATCCATTATTTTCCCAATTCACAAAAGTGGTGATAAGACGTTGATGACTAACTATCGACCTATATCTATACTACCGGCTTTATCAAAGATATTAGAAAAGTTATTGAACAAAAGATTGATATCCTACCTAGAAAAATATCAGCTAATATCATGCAACCAGTACGGCTTCCGTAGAGGTAAATCAACTTCTGATGCAGTAACAAACTTGAATGACTTTATTGTTAGATCGTTGGACAATAAAGAGAAATGCATAGCGGTGTTTCTTGATATGGCAAAAGCCTTTGACACAGTGTCAATTCCAGTCTTACTAAAGAAATTGGAGCGTTTGGGCATTCGAGGTAAACAGTTAGAGCTGTTTCATAGCTATCTGACTGGCAGACAACAGTGTGTTAAAATAGGTAATTACATCAGTTCAGAACAACCGGTTACTTTTGGAGTTCCCCAGGGAAGTATCCTTGGACCAACTCTATTCTTAGTACATATAAATGATGTCTGCCAAACACTGGTCAAAAATGGTAGGATAATAACATTTGCTGATGACACTGTATTACTGTGTAAAGGGACGACCTGGGATGAAACCTTTTCATATGCACAAGATGGATTCAACACAATCTGCAAAACACTATATAATAGTCTTTTAACGATTAATGCAAGCAAGACCAAGTACTTGACCTTCAGCCTTCGAAAAAATGACATACCTAATGCACTGCATCGAACTATAACTGCACATATTCCAAATTGTCTTATTAATATATCTCCAAACTGCAACTGTACCGACCTAGAACGATGCCAAGAAATAAAATATCTAGGTGTTACTATTGACTCACATCTCTCTTACAAACCCCATATAGACTTACTTGTTAAAAGGACTCGAAAATTGATAGTAATATTTAAAAAAATCCGTCATGCAGCTTCAAATCAGCACTTACAAGCAATCTATTATGCATTATGCTACTCACTCCTATCCTACTGCATTACTGCCTGGGGAGGTGCATGCAAAACCCACCTGCTGCCTCTAGAAAAGGCACAAAGAGCAGTACTTAAAGTGGCCCATGGGCGACCGTTTAGGTACCCTACTGCACAGCTATATGCAGATTGGAAAGTGCTGACTGTACGACAAATATTTGTACACCGAGTCTTTTTAAATCAACACCAAAATTCTGCATACATTGCTTCAACAGAATTATCCAAAAGACGCAAACACAAAATATGTACAATAGAATCATTTAAAACATCTTATGCACAAAAACATACTTGTTTCTTAAACACGTTTCTTTATAACAAGATTAACAGACAAATCCCGTTACATCATTTGACTTACAATGAATGTAAAAAGAAACTTAACTCATATCTCTTACAACACAACTATATGGAGACTGAAAGCATCCTCAAAATATTGTCATAAAAATTGCCAGCCATACAAAATTACACGCACAAATATTCACAAACACACCTGCTCACACACCCACTCACGTATTGTAGCACACACACTCGCTCATGTATACAGCCCACACGCACACCCGTTCTTTTACTTGCCACACGCACATGCACCCCCCACATACACACAAACACACGCACACACACGCACAAACATAATAATTATACACTAGCATTTATTTAACTACTTTAACTCTTAACGGCCCCTTTGTTAAAAATGTGTACGTGCTTAAGGACCAAGTAGATTCCCTTTTCTCTATTATTACAAGTTTTTTACTTAGTTAGAGGAAAGGTATCGACATAGTCAAAGCACACAGGTCTTAAAACTGTCTAATCAACTTATCAATGTACCTACATTAGATTTAAGACCAACTTAGAAAATAAAGATTTATTATTATTTATTATTATTAATTTTAGTCTACGACGTCATCGATGTTTCTATCAACACGTACAGACAAGCTAATTTTGGAACTCACCGCGCCTTAACAATAAAAAACTTAAAGTTTGTATGCAGGTTATTACCCTGTATAAGTTGACAACGGACTTGTGGTCACACCGTTTATATTATAGCAAGGATTCATATACAAATATTTTTTGTCTATGATAATAGTAACTTTAGTGAACAACCGTGATAGTTTAAAACAGTGTAATAGTCACTTCATACACGCACCTAATGCTTACCTAAAAAATCGATTGCTCAAGGTTTCACATAAATATTCTCACTTTATTCAACAAAATCCGTTTTCCGATACTTCAAAAGGAATTCCCATTCCATACCGTGATAACATTTGTAACAAGGTTGGTCCATATCGTATTTCCAAAGATGTTCTGAAAACGCTGCCAGCCTGGTATCCTCGAGTGTAGTGCTGAATGTTCACAGAGCTATTTGACCCGTTCAGCTACATTTCAGCTGGGCTCGCATCGACAGCTTAGTTTGTGGAGCAATGTATAAGTTTTGGACGTTGCAGAATTCTGCAAATGCCAGCAACGGAGGTAATTCACAATTTAAATTATTACATAAATATTATAATTGATAAATTTTGTGATTGCGTGTAAATAAGTTAGTTCCTGGTATATTAGAGAGCTAAAACTACGACTGCTGTAGTTGTGCAACACTACGCTACGCTACTCCATATCTATGCGTTACGTATTTAACGCTACGATTGCTACACAAAAAGTTGCAAGCCTGCAACGTTCGATAGTTTGTTTAGGTCAAATCTTGCAAAGTCCCTAAGTTCGATTTTGCTGAAATTTTCCACACATCTTTTAGTTCTGGTGGCAATATAATATATTATGTAATACCAAATATTGCAATATTTCAAAATGGCTGACAAATAAAAATATTAAAAAGTTTGAATAAAAAAATTGAGCATCATTTAGTTTGTTTTTAAAATAAAAGCTTGTTGTTAAATAAAAACTTGTTTTAAAATAAAAGCTTTTTTTAATAAATAAAAACTTGTTTTAAAATAAAAACTTTTTTTTAAATAAAATCTTTTGATATGCAAAAGCTTGTTAGGGTTCCGTTTTTCCTTTTGAGGTACGGTACTTATAGGATCACTTCGTTGTCCGTCTGTCCGTCTGTCAAGACCTTTTTTCGCAAGAACGCGTAAAGGTATCAAGTTGAAATTTATACTAAATACTTGGATTTACGGTTTTTATTCGGGTGTAAAAAAATAAAAGTTGTAAGTCAACGCAATCAAAAGATATGAACGTTTATGTCGCATATTTTTCAATTTCACAGGGGAATCAATACCTATAGGGTACTTCCCGTTGACCTAGAATCATGAAATTTGGCAAAATGCAAGGTCTCATAGCACATATATAGGAATAAATCCGAAAGTCCGAAATTTGAAGTTATATCATTTAAAAATAATTATTTTGCTATTACAAACTTACATTTTGTAATTGGAATGTATGGAAGAACCTTATTGTCAACTACAAAGTTAAGTTTGTCTTTCAATATTTCAACTTCAGTACGATTTTTTTTTTTGGACTCGCGTTCTGAGTTTTCCGTCCAACGGAACCCTCAAAGCACGAGTTCTATTCGTACTTGTCTGGTTTTTTTAATGTAAAAGCTTGTTTTTTACATAAAACCTTGTTTTAAAATAATAGTTTGTTAAAATATACTCTTCATCTTATTGCACTTACTACTACACAAATAACTTTTTGTGTCCTTTTTTCATCAAATCATGATCTAAATCGTGTCTGCTTATAACTTACGCCCAGGACAGTGGGATGCGGACGTGAACGTAGGCGGCCGCTACATCGATCGCAACCTTTGACATTATAAGATACAGCAAGCTCAGGGTGACGGTCGGACCAGGTACAGCGAGCGATTTTAACAGCCTCTGAGACTAGCCACTCGGTACAAACTTCGCTAACAACTCTAAACTAGTCTCTGATTTCCACAGACAATGGATCGCAAACTCCCTCATCAGTGGTATTGGAATAGAGATAAACTCTCGCTGCTTAGAAATTAGCAAGGTTAATCCTTACTTCCTTACTAATAGAGGAAAGTCACCAAATATGGAATACCATTTTGTTTTAGGGAAATAAAAAAAAAAGTTCATAAATTTTTTAACAGTTTAATGTTATTACTAATCAGTCATATATTTCTTTGTAGTAATTAACAGTCTTTAATCAAATATATCAGTAATCAAATTAAAATCTAACACAAAAACAAAAATCACAAATGAGTAACCAAATATGGAATAGGTACCCATATATGGAATATCAACAATCAATAACAAAAATAGACGGAAATATCTATGAGATCAAATAAATGCAAATAAAATGTTATGATAAATGAAAGAAGTGACTTAATTCACTTGCAAAAGTCACAGATCCAACTATCAAACTCCGGACCAGCACAATCATAATGTGCCCAGAGCCCACACGTTAAGAATTTTATCCAGCTTTCTCCACGTTCATCCATAGAAAAAAGTCTTGAACAGAACATACATTCAGCATCAGCAGAGTCAGGAGATACTTGGTCCATCAACTCATCATGTTCACTGCCATCATCAAACCGGATAACGTCCTGTTCCTCAATATTCCATAATTAGACACCGACGACTGTCCATATTTGGATTTTTATACTAGTTCAAACTCGTCTGAATATTTTTTAAGTCACAATATTTAAATCACAAAATATCACAAAATGTTAAAAATAAACATGATATCGATATACTAAATGGTTTAATAATAATATATACCTACCTAATTACAGATAATACTCATTTATTACTTACCTTTAAAATTTTCTGTGGGACAACAAAACAAAACACGCCTGCCACACGTGCAGCGTTCGCGCAACTTACACAAATGGTATGAGTGCGATATCAAATAGACCGAATAAAACCGTAGATATTCGTGTTTTGCGTTTCATACTTATATTCTTAGAGAAATTAAGAAATTCCATATTAGGATACTATTCCATATTTGGTGACTTTCCTCTAATAATAAAAGCGAAAGTAACTCTGTCCCTCTGTCTGGATGTTTGTTTGCTTTTCACGACTAAACCGCTAAGCCGATCTTAACGAATTTTGTCAGGGTGATAGTGTACATCATATGGACGGACATAGGGTACTTATTCTCTCAGAAAATGAGGGAAAATTGAAAAACCGCGTGTAGCACCGCGAGATTCAGCTATTTTTTATATACCTTTTATCTTTATCATTATTGTCTTACCCTCAGATCACACAAACAAGGGAGATATTATCGTTCGCGTTCAAATGTCTCCATGTTTTATTTAAAAAAAAAAACACTATACCGCTAAACCGCTTAACAGAAAAACTGTATGTACGGCACACTTACAAATTTTTCACGCACACTAAAAAACTGGTAGTGTCGCTACCAGTTTTTTAGTTTGCGAAAAAATACTTCAAAAAATATACATAGAACGCAAAACGCGTAGAAAATTATAGTCAAAAAACATCCGC
This sequence comes from Agriopis marginaria, assembly GCA_932305915.1. NCBI lineage: Eukaryota > Metazoa > Arthropoda > Insecta > Lepidoptera > Geometridae > Agriopis > Agriopis marginaria. The sequence continues at coordinate 5,922,140 of OW029919.1, forward strand.
AGTTTTATATAAATATAAACATAGCTAACTACAATTTACACCGAACCAAAACTATTTTGGACCCGGGTATGTCCTAAAACTGCGACCAGAACCACTGGAGGATGGGCAGCAGCGTCCTGTTAGTACACGGTGAACGTACTGCGATCTCCAAGCCGCCCGCCAAGCGTGGGGAGTATGGCAACACCCCTCTCTAAGAAGGAGGCCTTGTTCAGCAGTGGACATTTAATGGCTGATGATGTGAAAACTATTTTACCAAAACCAACCTTATAATAAAATTATACGCTTGCGGTTCAGTTCTCTAATGTGCAACCGCCAACCACAGTTGATCAAGCGAGACGGCGATTATTCTGAATCGCAAGTGGGAACGAAATTGACTATTATTATATTTGTTTTATGTTAGAGGTGAAAATATATAGTCTTGGTAAGTGTGTGAAAGTGAATGCTGCGTAATCAAAATACTATAATTATGATGATAAAATAAGTGATTTATATGAGTTTTTATACTATTTGGATAATAAACAGTTATGTAAGTGTCTTTCTAAAATGCATAGTATCCTCAACACCTGCTTTAATGCATCTGTACTGCTGGCCTCCTTTCCTTTGTGCCATGAAATCAAAACAATTACTTTGCACATTGAAACAAATAGATTAAAATTAAAACATAAAATTATTATCAATGCGTTGTTACTTGGTTACATTTCGTTGAAGCATGTAACTAAAAAGATTTGTCTTTGTTGTTGAACGCAAGCCATCTGTTACGAGAGGCATCATTTTCTATTACAGGGGTGCGAGTAGCAGCCCTGGATAAGATCTAGGTCACGCACACGCCCTAAAAACACGCACACTGCTACAACATTACGGTGTGAAAACACAGCGCACACAAAGCAGTATGGGTTAGAACGAGAGTGTGTCCACACACACTAATGCATTGCCGGATAGAAGTTGTGCTATGTTGGATATGCACATAATTACTTTTACTAGGTCCTATAGCTATATTTAACTAAGAACATCTACGATTGCGTTTTTTGCGTTATTTTGATGTAGAATAACCTATACTGAAATCATATCCTGAATCCTCCTGGATGGAGGAAGATAACGAAGAGAAACAAGGCGGCACCATAAGATGAGGTCGAAGCAAAGATAATACAACCACTTGAACGCCACTTGCCTCAAAAGTAATTCATTCGATTCGCGCCTAGGATTGGCCCACTCGAAAAAGTGTAACTTTGGCTTACGGCGGGGTAAACGATGAGCTGTCAAGTGGTTTTATCATCATTGGGCCGAAGAAATAACAAGATCTACCTAACTCAGATTGTCATCGGACCCTACGGTCCCCACGAGGAAGCTTGAGAGGCCGCCCGGTCACACTACACTGGGTTGGATACTCGTCCGTTCACTATCGCTGAGGACCAGAGCCCAGTCTCAGCCAAGAGCAGAAAGCTCGAAGCTTATATTCCCACTTCCCTCCCTGGGAGAGAGGAAGGACCCGAGATTAATTGAGTTAGGATACTGGTTATATAAAATATAACTTTCTGTCAATGTTACGGCAAAATACGCAAGCCCCAGGCTCCGTTACCTGCTTCCATCCCAATACGCACACATTGGCATCACGTCATCGTATGCTATATTTATTCTTCATACATCCAAAGGTTATGACCTTTGATCAACTGTGAGTTTCATACAGAAGTAGTTTGGTGGTTCTTGATCGTTACAAAATACATTCTCAATCCATTTATTCTAGAACCCTAACTTCTTTTTAATTAACTGAAATTGGTTTTAAATCCCCTTTTTTATTTCGTAGACTCCTTAATTTTAAGGCAATGAAAAGGTCAAACGCAAATTAGCTGTGGTTAGGTCCTGTTGAAAATTGCGGGCTTTAAACAGGCAAAATTGTAATGGAAAATGTATGTCAGATATTAGGTAAATGTGTTTTTGCGTATTTGTGTTACATTTACAAGAGAACATGATAAAATTTTGCTTAATATAAAGTAAACATTGTTAACTTAATATTAGCTCTTTCTCGTTGGTAGGTAAAGCAATTTTCATTATTATTATAAACGAGTATTTTTGAGGTAAAAAATATTACTTCTTCGTGGAAGTAGCTATGTATGCGATACATACGAATGATTATTTATATTATCATCATCAGCCCGAAAACGTCCACTGCTAAACATAGGCCTACCCCTTCGACCTCCACACTGAACGACATCCTGCCATCTGCACCCACTGGATGCCTGCGACTCTCACGATGTCGTCGGTTCATCTAGTGGGAAGCCTACCTACGCTTCGTCTTCCGGTTCGTGGTTTCCAATCAAGAACCTTTCTTGAGTGGAACCGATGGGGATCGGTTATCGGTTCTTCAAGCGATGTGGCCTGCCCATTGCCACTTCAACTTGCAAAGTTTAATATCTTAGTCGGTGGCTCTGGTTCTTTGACGAATATCCCCGTTCCGGATTATTCATAGCAATACCAAATTCTTCACTGAATTAAAATATTTGTCAAATATACGAAACAACTTTTAAAGGAATCGGTTTCTTAAATAAACTTCCAAGTATAGGAATGTTTATTTGAGCAATCTAAACTAAAAGTTTGTGTTGTCATTATACCTATCTATCTATAAATATAAATAAATAAATATTAGGGACATTTTTGCACACATGGTCATCTGACCCGAAAATAAGCAAAGCCTATCTATTCTTAGATCCTTAGAGCGAAGGAAGCTTATGAGATGATTAATTAAAGGTAGGGTAAGTTTATTATTTAGGAAGAATCTATTTATGAAGATTTCTAGATAATAGTTAATATTTATTGCCGCCATTTATTTATTTATTGAGTCTTGAGTTGATAATATACACTCAATTCAAAAGAAAACTTTAATAGCAGTACTTAGCACTATATATTATAAACTATACCGAAAACCTAATTCTTTACTGAGCAGCGGTGGGCAAGTGCCGCGCAAAGTGCAAAAGTAAATGCAGGCTTGATTCTATTTATAGCTCGCCCGGGAGTCGCACCTTTTGTGGGGCAAATTGAGAGATTTATATAAATTAAATGTTTAGGGAAGAAAGAGATAGGTTTCTATTTATAATTTATACCTAGGTTTCTTTTGGAATATATACAAAGTATATATAATTTTTTTAATACCACTGGCTTTTCGGTGAAGGAAAACATCGTGAGGAAACCTGCATAGGTATGGAGAAGGAATTCAATGGCGTATGTGAATCCAGCAACCCGCACTGGGCCAGCGTGGTGGATATCGCCCAATCACCCTTTCGGGGGTAGGCTAAAAGTCCAGCAGTGGACTGTTAAAGGGCTGATTATGATAATGATGATGATACATTTTTTTTAACTCCTGAAGAAAGAGCTGGTATTTTCAAACGGTTGAACCGATTTCATGAATCCAAAGATAAGGAACACTCGTTCAAGTCACCTTTCAAACAAAAAACTAAATCATAATCGATTTAGCCGTTTGGGAGGTATCGATACAACAGACAGATAAACTGATACACACGTTAAACTTAAAATACCCTTCTTTTTTCTTCGGTGGTTAAATATCCTGTTATTCTGATTAAACATTTCAATCTAATTAAAGAGTAAACAAGGTTGTTGATGAAGATGAGAGATGAGATTAGGAAGGAACGTATAGCGTACTTACAAGCAATTTGATCAATAAGTAATTAGTATATTGCGCTCACTGTCTAGCAAGACATTAAACTGTTAATATCTTCCGTAATTTTGTACTAATAAATTTAATTTTGTTTTCTGTGATCGGCTCTATTTATGGTCAGGTCAGTTTTAGATAAAATTTAAAAAAATAATGAGTCTAGTAGGCTTATTGTAAGTATATACCTATGTGCAATTTTAAAATTACTGCCAAATATGATGTAGGCACTAGTTATTTTTCACACCAGAAATGACATACTTTATATTACAAAAACAACTTTAAAATGGGTAAACAACAAGCGGACTTATCATTATAATTGTTTTCTTCCAAGCAACCTTAGCTTGGAGAGAATAAACAGAAGATGTAAAAGACGGGGTGCTATAGATAATGGATTATTACGTGATACATACACGTCGCGAACAAACTGTTTTTAGTGTGAATTTAGCAGTTGTTAATTCTTCTGTCGATAGATATGAATTAATTGCACTTCCACTAGTATGTAATGACATCATGTATTTTAATTTAAGAAGACGTTTGTTATCAATAAATTTTCATTTCATTACATTTAGATTATTCGAATGAAGTGCTAAGTTTCACTTTCAGTATATTTTTGTCATCAAAAGCATAGATCTGAAGATAATTAAATTTCACCGTTGTGCTTACTCTAGCGTTAACCGTTTAAAAATCGAGATTTAGGTAACCTAAATATTAAATCAAACATAATGCATCCGGGCCCGAGAGTGTACCCATTTTCAGACCCACTTACCAGTTTCCCGGGATCGACCTATCCATCTCCCTCCACCGGCCCCGGGAAACCTAGTTATTGCAGCCTACGATACGACCTGAGCATAACCTGTGGACTGGTGCAATCGAATTCAATCGATGATCAACTTTATTGCTAGTTAGTATACAAATTGGAAGGTCACACTAAAGCTTGTACCTACCTACATACATCTTGTAATGAGACAATATGTTGAAATGTATTTATAAGGCTATACAATATGTATTGTGAAGTTTAGCTTAGTTCTACGTTCTCTTACCTACTCAACCCTGGCGAATTACAGATACGTCTTAGTAATTAGTCTATACCTACAATACCTACATAGGTAAATCAAATTAACAATATTCTGTAACGCTAGCAAGTAATAATAAAAGTAAACACTTAACTGAATTCATTGCGGGTTTTTTTACATTATGGATCGAGTGAAAAGAGGTCCCAGATCCTAATGGACGAGTCGACGTTTCTATGTATGGTTTTTAGACGATTACTTGCGTACCGTTGATCCGATCTCCATGGAACTTTGTAGACAAGTAGTTCATATTAATAAAATTTTAAATTCGAATATGTGCAAAATCGACCGAAGGGTTCCGAAGATTTATGGGTTCCGAGGTCAAAGTTGGGGCGAACTACAAATTTTTATTCCTGATGTTTCGAACACTTTGCAGTGTCCGTGGTCACAGATAGACTAGATTACGGATGTCTTTAAGAGTTTATATGTCGTCAACATGTGTTGTGTTGCATCTATTTGCGCGGTTATGACAAACAGTATCAAATGCATGTTTTGTTTATGAATACTTGAGGATATAATTAAGTTTAATGTAATTTTATACACAAGCCTAGTGAAACTTTTCTCGATAGAATAATTCGGCAAAAACAGGCCTTCTAAAACACGATTTTACTGTCATCTTCAAATCTAGAAGTGGTTGACAATAATTTTTTTCATATTCTAATGTTAATTTATGTAGTGTATTTTAATGTAATTTTATTTATTTATAAAGTTCTAATAGTTCGGAGTTTTATCATTTGTCGCTTACGTTATGTAGTTCTGAGGCGGGCGCCGACTCGTGCGTATCTCTTCCTGCAGGCGTAGATCGCATAGATTTGTCACTGTTTCGCGCAGGGGCAAATCTCTGAATTGAGCTGACATCATTATTGTTTTGAAATTCGTTACGAGTACCGCCAATAATTTTTATCAAAACTTTCCAATTGTACGCAGTAAGCAGTTACAAAGTTTTTAAATTGTAAATGCGTTCACCCACATACTTCTCGCTGAATATCACAATTTTTTCATCCAGGTCACGCCTGACTCAAACCAAACGCGCAAACGATAGCGAGCAAGAAATAGGTGTGCAATTTCTTAAATGTGAAGATGCATATCGTCTTTACACGACATTTTGTACCTATACATAAAGAAATGTGTCGTGTACAAGTCCCATTCACGTTCCGAGACACGACAGTACAAATACGATATTCAATTGACCTGCCAGCGATGCAATTTCACTCGCAATTGATTACTTCTCTATAGCCGTAATAAATGTTACCAAATGCTTCCTGTGTTTTGTACTATTTACATTGTTTTGCGCGTATTTGATGACGGTTTTATAGAGATCTATCGTGATTTTAGCGAGTATCAAATAATGTTTTATGCTAATGGAGTAATTTCTAATAATGTGTAGGTAAGTAGAATAACCGTATTAAAAGCTTCGATCAAAATAAAATGAATGGACGGGCCATAACCATTGAACTTACTCAGTAAAAACTAGTCAAAACAGTCGAAAATATACTTTAAGGTCCGGTCATTCGAGTCGCGTAGGCAACAAAACGCTCCCTCAGCCCCCGCCAAGTTATAGCGACGATGTATTTTGCCATGCAAGAGTCAGGATGCCCACGGGGGGAGTGCAACGACAAAAACGAACATAGGTCTGACCTCGATGACGCCTGGCGCGTTACTGAGCTCGCATTAGTCTCGCGACCTTTTTACGCTTTTAATTTCACAAAAAAACTAAACTATTCACTATCAAAATTCTATATTCCCTTTCAGTACATGCAATTTCCAGGTTGTTACGAGCTTTCATTAGAGAGGTTCATACGAGACTTTGTTTCAGTTTTTTTTTTTTTTGATCGAGGAAAGTTTATTCTATCCTGTTTTGAACCAAATCATAAACTCAAACACAGATGTATCGGTGACATGTATTTTTTTCCAGCTCAAATATTGTAATTTAACTGAATAAAATTGATTTAAAACCGTCAAATAGGAGGCTGTTAACACATAATTATGCAGTACATTTGTTACAAAAATAGATAGCGGGTTTTTTGTGAATTAACACTTCGGGAAAACATACGAAGGCGTAATTTTGTCAGATGTTTCGTTATCATGTAACAATAGACCCGTGTCGCACTTCGTACGGCTAGAGACCGACAGTAACGAGCGCCGTGAGCGCCAGCGCTCATTTTGTAATCTTCAAAAATGCGCTTCTTCATGGCCCAGCCATTCATTTTATTTTGTTCGAAGATTAAAAGGGTCTCCGACCTCTTGGCTCTAAGACGGATCTCCTGAAGATCATTGAGTCATTAATCCGTGACAAAAATTGCATTCCACGTTGATATTATTAAAGAGCGATGGTAGACGAGTAGTAGCATATGCGTTTTACAACCTGACGGCACCCGGTTCGATCCAATGACTTATTTAAGTACCTACATAATCTGCAGTTGAACTGCAGTTTCGATGCCATCGCTTGTGATCTCCAGGATGAAGGGAAACAATGTCCTAAAACCTCAAAAGTTCAAAGATATATGACATTCACCAACACTGGACCAACATGGTGGATTAGGGCCTAGCTTCTCTCTCTGAGAGAACGCCTGAATCCCAGCAGTAGAAACAATATCTATACTAATATTATAAAGAGGAAAGATTTGATTGTTTGTTTGTTTGCATTGAATAGGCACCGAAACCACTGAACCGATTTGAAAAATTCTTTCACTGACGGGAAGCTACACTATCCCCGGGTGACATAGGCTATAATCTATACCCGTGCGAAGCTGGGGCGGACCGCTAGTATATTATACGAGCGGAGTGTTTTTTTTTCATAGCTGCTAAAAATTGTTCAATCGTGATAAAATGTTTGAATGTATAAATTTTATCCAACCCTTTTTTTCCAAGCAGAAGGTGTAAAAGCTTCTCGTCCCAAATATTTAGATTAACAAACGGGAAAGCTGAAGCGCGAACTTTTACGACGTCGTAAAATGCCTGCCATCAATTTCGGGAGTTCGAAGTGGGACAGAAACGTAAGCAGCTGTACCTAATACTTACCAGCCTTAACTTTAGAACCATGTTGTTACCTTTTTAACGTTCCTGAATACAGGCCACACATTCGTGTTTAAAGGTCGATATAGATTGTCGCAGCTCTCCACTGTCCCACACTGACATAAAGGTTGGACCCTCAGATCAGACTAACAAGAGAGCAAGGTGAAGTGGCGGGTGAAAAGGCATCAGGCCTAAATTAGGCCTGGTTTACCCACACCTTCAAATAACATCATGCAGGTGAATTGTAGTCATAGCGTGGCTTAGCGTGGTAATCAAATAATCTTTATTTACCTATCTCGACTTCATATATAGTGTAAATTAAACTTCTTTATAAGCATTTCTAAAATTTTGTACATAGGAATAGGTATTTTCTAAATACCGGGATATCTCTAACTCTAAACGACGCATATACGTCAGGGTTGGGGACCAACCCAGACAAAAATCATGAAAAATTCTGCTGTTCCATACACTTCGTTGCGTGTTAATGATATATTTAATAACTGATTTTATGGGACTTCGGAGTTGGTCCCAAATTAAAAAATAATGTCTTTGAATATATTCGTCATCTAATGATACAACCGGTATACCTACAGGGAACACGGAAGGATGCATGAATCCGACAGGAGGTTATTGTACTTATTATGAACATCATTTATACCATAGTGAAGGAAATGGTAAGATAAGATCATAAGACCAGCTCTGAAATCGCTGCAAAAATCAAATATTAACAATGTTTACAGGTCTGCAGGTTTTACTATAATGCCTTATAGTAAACGTTTTTTTATAATTATGAGTACAATGAATTTATTTCTGCGTATTGCCATCGTTCTCTATTGAACAGGGATAGAGCACGGGGACTATGGGAACATTATTTTTAAAATTATTTTATTAAAGTACCGCTGTCCTCATTTAACGGTGACAACGGACCTACATCGTCCGTGCTAACCTATACGGGCAAGATGACAACATGACTCGCAATAGTTTGCTTGATTGCTTACTGAATCCAAAACTAACAAATCCGAACAAAACAAAACTATGAAAAGGAAAGCAGGGCTGTACGTACCCATAACTATAAACAGAGTAACGTACATCTAACTCATTATATTTTCATAACTACTCTACTTTTCTTATAAATTAGAAAAGTATAGGAAACTAGGACATCAAAAGCAATGTCCGCCGTAACACTTTGCTTAGCATGAATAAAATAATTGATTACTATTGATAGCTATTACGTCTAGACTAAAAGGTCGGCTGTGTAATGTCTGGCATTATTAATGGCACTCTGAAAAGGTCGTGTGGGTAGGTTTGAGTTTGATGTTTTTTGGGCGAATGGAAGGGAGACGAAAGAATAGTCTTATGAAATCTCAAATATAATGAAAATTTTAAAGTGACACCTAACCCTTTGTTTACTATCATTTCATCATTAAAAAAAATTTGATGAAAATTAGTAAGGAAGAAGTATGCACCATTAGGAAAGATGTGCGGAAACCGAAAAGCACAAAGTTGATAAAAGACTAAATGAAAACTTTAGTAAATGCAAAATACGTACTTATTCTTCTAGTTAGGTACTACTATTATATTATAGAATGTCTAGAACGACAGGATTAACCCGTACGAAGCGCTTTGATTCCACTTTTATTATGCGAACAGCTAGTCTGTGGAATTCGCTGCCTGAATGGGTGGGTGTTCCCGATAGTTACAATCTGGGGTGTCTTCAAATCACGAGTGAATTGGTTTTTTCTAGGCAAGCGTGCTCCACCATAGACCGCATGATCGCTTTACATCAGGCGAGTTGGTGGTCAAACGCAACTCAAAAATCAAATTAGTACTAACAGACGTGTAGATATGGTTGACGGACCGCCGTCGAACCAACGGGAGAGAAAGAGTGATAATAACATATTTCCCTCTCGTTCGTTCTCGTTGGTCAGACGGCGGTTGAAGTCAACCAAATCAACACGTTTGTTAGTACCATAAGGTACCAAGTTGAGACCTGTAGTATCCATATGCGTTTAACTGGAAAACTAGGAAGTTTACGCGTCTGTAGCGTCGCCTACCCACTCGCATACGGGTACAAGGCTAGTTCCCGTGTTTTTCTTCATCTTTATGTAAGTAATCTAACCTAACCTATTCATTACCACTTAATGTATCAAGTTACTTTCTAAGCAAACTGTCGGTTCTCAAACAATCTCGTTCTATTTGCAACAGAGAAAATCACTGCCTACGTAAACCCATCACTTTATTAAGCCCGGCAACGTTTCTAAATATTTATGAACCAATTCCCCGTGACAAATGGCTCTTTTGTTTTGATAATTTTTTATTTATTGTTTAAATTAGAGCCAGGAACTGGAGTTTTACGAAATTAAGGCAAGAATACGTAACACGAACTCACGTGCGGTTTAAATAATTACCCTACATCATGTAATTCTGGCTCGTTATGGGTTTGTTTCAAGGACCGGTAAATTTCAATGTTAGCTGTTGCGGAGGTGAATTTGTTAAGGTTTTCCACTAAGGTTATTTCTTGATCATTTTACATGGGGCAATATAACAACAAAATTTGGCGTGACATTTTGATATTAGTTTTTGTAATTTTCGTTCCCACTTTTATCTTTCAAACAATACTTTTCTGGGCAGTCGTTTAAAAACACGGCGGGTATACTATCGCAACCATATTTTTTCCCCTAAAAACAAGGTAAATAATTAAATTTCCTAAAGTAATCGTATAGATCAAAAGTTAATTAATAAAATGGACCTAAAACGCAGCGAAATTAACAAGTTCCCTCTTCTAATTCCTTGCCAAAACTCTGACAGATCGTAAATCTAACTCTCGCCAAACTTAGAGATGTGCTAAGCAATTCCTATTAAGAAAAATGTCCAAGTACTTGGGGTAAATCTCCAGACACGTCAGACATTTCTTATTCGTGATCAGTCATATGTGTAATCTCTCACAGTCTGAGTATTAGGATTAAATCCGCCGACATATTTGAAGATTTAAGCGTGTTGGTTTGTATGTACTAAATACTTAGTCAAAGTCATCACTAACTTTTAAAAGAAAGCAGCTTATATTAGAAATTGAAAAGTGTTGACAACTTAGCATACCAAATATACGGTAAGTTTTTGGTATGCCAAGTTGTAAACACTTTTAATTATAACTCGTGTATCAGTCTGGTATCGACAAAATATAAAAAATAAGCCTTATTTAAATTTGGGTGAGGTAAAAACTATGACTACCATTGTCATTTTCAGCTTCTGATTGCACACTGTTGTAGTAAAGACCTTTTCACGGTGTGACTACTGTGACTAGTAGTTAGAGTGGTGTATACTTGTTGCAGATTTCTGCTATTTGGGCAATTGTGGTTACTTAATTATTAAGTAATTTTGGGTTCTAAACCGAAAGTAAACCGTGTAACAATAGTTTGAGATATGTTTTTGTGGAAAAATAATAATTAGAAAGTTCGTAGACATTAAAATATGAGTAGAATTATGTAGGCATTTTTAGATAAATTTGGTAGATTCGGGTAGAATTTAAATTAGGGCTAATTCTTTATTTTGAAGATGGTCAGATTTTGTTGTATGCCACTCTTTCCAGTTCTGTGGCAATCTGTTTCCCGGTTCGCAATAACATCATCAGCCTATACTAGTCCTTTGCTGGACATAGGCCTCACCCAAGCCACGCCACTCAACCCGATCTTCGGTTTTTCTCTTCCAGCCACTACCATCCGTCTTACGTATATCGTCACTCCGACGAGTCTCAGGGCACCCTACGTTACATAAACTGATTCGTGGTCTCCAATTTAAACACGTCTATCCCAACGGTTATCGGTTCTGAGACAGATATGACCGACCCACTGCCACTTCAGCTTACTAATACGCTGATCTATGTCGGTTCTCTGGCCAAAACGATCCCTCAGAGAAACGTTCTCTATCTATGTTTTATAAATGATATATTTTACATGAAGTATTTTTTTTTATTAACTAAACAAAATACAAGCTAAAACTAAAACTACAAATACAGTTAGACTGCCCATAGACCGTTGAAGGTCTAAAGGCGATCCAAATGCTCAAGCCCACTACCAGTTGGCAGCGTACCCAGCATGCTGGCGGCATTACCACGTTGAATGGCAATGGCAATGTTTTATAAAGCATTTTTTTTTACTTTACCTAGCAGTAAACCTAGAACCTAGTGAGGTAGATAATTTCTCGTTGTAACAAAAACCATAATTATCTAGGTTATTCGTTGTAATGACAAACTAGGGCGAGACCCAGTAGCAAGAGCAAGTCTATAGACTTATATAGATACAAAATAACAAACAGTTCAGACACAACGTGACTGTACATAACCCAGTTCCAGTAAGTTATGCTCAGCGAAATGTGCGCTTGAACCCGGATTTTACGACCATGGTCGCTGGAGGCCCACTCGTGGTCTCCGGTGATAAATGGCAGCTGCGGAAGTTTGGATTGGAAATTACGATCATAATTATTGCTGTTTAGGTCATGTTATATGTATGCGACATGGGTTTGTATCTAGCAGGGCTCTGCGGATACCTTTGGATTTTACACGCTTAATCATCAAATTATTTCCATAAATAAGGCACAATAGGTACTTACAAACATTATATTGTTTTAAATGTTTATCGGGACTTATCACGTATTATTTTATTTAGGTAAAAATAGGTACCTTTCGCTCGACGTTTCGACCATGTTATAATGGCCGTGGTCACAAGCTGACTATACTGTGTGACTGTGTGAAAGGTACCTATTTTTATCTTTATAAAATAATGCGTGATAAGTCCCGATAAACATTTAAAACATGTGTATCGCGAAAGCTCAATAATAACCAAACATTATATTAATACCCATGACGAGCTTTTGTATAATAAGTATTAAACTTTAAATAACAACGTTATTAACATGGCGGAAGCCGTGCCGACCCGGATGAGGTGGACTGACGACATCAAAAGAACTGTCGGAAACGAGTGGATGCGACTAGCGAGAGACCGGGGAGAGTGACATAAATAAAGGGAGACTGAATGACCCTCGGAATATACAAAGGCAGGCCTATACCCAGCAGTGGGTCATTCAGGGATGATGGCGATGATGATGAACAACATTATAGCATTTTCTTCACAGCTTTGCAAAGTACCCTAGATATGTAATAGTCTGTGGGTCCCAAAACTCCCAAACTAGGCTACATCTGTATCTTGGTGACCCTGAGATGCCAGTAGAATTACAGTAACGGTGCACTAGAAGTTTTGTGATCCTTAAATAATAAGTCAGTAATAGGTTCACCTGAATTTATTCTTTTGGTTGGTGTATTAAATTATGTCGTTCAGTGTATAGGTCTAAAGAGAAGGCCCATGTTCAGCAGTCTTCTGGCTGATGATGATGACTAGTGGAAAGCAAATTTCATGTCCAGTGGTTTTGAACTACTAAATGAGAACCCTTTGAACAAACAAGTTGTATGATGTCATTTATGTTCAAAGTTCGTACTAACTACAAGATTTTGGGGACTCGACCTTCCGCATATTTCATCCTAACAGGCTAATTTCCAAACCTGAAGCGTCTTATCTCCCTATCTGGTTCTTCATTAAACCTTACAAGTGTACTTTACACGACGATTTTCACGTTCGTAATATTATACACGCACATTATTTATGCTATTATAGGTGTTACTACGTTCGGAATAGAGTTTTAAATTGTGTGGTAATGGTTATGCAATAAGAAATATTTACGGTAGCTGGTGAGGGGTTAAATTAGGGTGGATATAGGTCAAGGTACCGCGTGGGGAAGGTTGAATAAGGGTGGAAATCTTGCTGTAGTTCAATGGATATTGAGTTAAGTTGATGGCAAATTGAGTTTAAACTCTTAAGCCACGATTGGGGTAAGTAAATAAACATTAAACGCTTTGCATAAATTGGTTAGACTTGAATTCCTACCTACTTACTTAAAGAAATACAAAAGTCAAGAAAATGTATCTTTAGTTATATACCTATATATTTTAAATTGACACTCAACACCTTAGAAAATATAAGTCAATGCTCATCACTATGAAATTAGTAACTTTTAAAAAGCATTTCTTTTTCTATAACGATGAATAACTGTAACATCACCACTAATATTTTTAGTGCAAAAGTAACTGTTACTAAAAAAAATATGGCTAATTGCGTAAAACCCAAGAGTTGAACTCCCGACTATCCTCCTTGATTCCTGAAATTACAATCGAGGCATCTTCAAGGTTAGAGTGAATAGATTTCTTATAGATCTACGTGCTTTATCGTAGACTGCATCATCGTTTAACATCAGGCGAGGTGGCGGTCAAAGGCAAGACTACTCACTTATACAATAAAAAAATCATGTGCTCTTTTCTCGGCCACACAGTCACTTACCTTCAATAAAAAAGTTTTTCCGTAAAAATAAAGTAAATGTGTAAAGGGTTGTTAATGGTTTTTAAAGGTCAGCAACGTATGTGATGCCCCTGGTATTACAAGAATCCATAGACGACGGTGATCGCTAACCATCAGGTAGCCTGTTAGCTTGTTTGCCAATTCGTGGTCTCCGCTCTAGAACACGTGTGCGGTTATCAGTTTATTTATTTATTGATAGAGATACGCCAACAGTGAACATATTACACATTCTTAAAAAAAATGGATACATGCATAGATCTGATACTTATGCGACAGATATGACAGCCCCACTACTTCAGCTTGCTAATGACACTGAGCTATGTCGGTGACGTAGTTCTTTAGCAAATAACTTCGTTGCGGATACGTGCATCATAAGGACGATGATAGATAATTTTACATGCATCAAAATGTGGGAAAACTGGATTAAAAATCGCGGATAAAAAACATCCGCGACTTTTTGATCAATTTTTCCCACATTTTGATGGGCTAAGCTGAGCTACTTAAATAAATAAACGTGCCTTACTTTTATTTAAGCCGTAGGTACGATTCTTATAACCACGACACATCAAAGACTCCAAGTCACCAAATGTCCCGGAATACCCTGGAATTGCTTTCCGAGATTTCCGACCCACATAAGCAAACTTCGTTGGAGCTTTGCCGCGATTCATAAAGACGGCTTACTAAATAAAACTGGTGCTTTTGTACGCCGCAGGGTTGTGAAACAATGGATGTTCTGAACTTCGCTTTTCATAAACTTTTAATTCGTCAGTGTAGCCTAAGTTTCTCTTGCCTCTCTCTGTCTCAAGTTGTTAGCGTAATAATATTAGATAAGTCGTTCTACAAAAGTCGTCGGAATGATTAAAAAATATATTTAATATCTAAAAAAAAATACGAACGTTTTGTATCATTAATTCCATAAATATTTTTGTATTTTTTTAAGATTTTCCAATGCTATTTTAGTGAAAAATTCCGTAAAAAGTGTGGGCATATTTCAAACTAGTCCGGCCTGACTATAGTTAGCGTGTGGACGCGTCTAAATGCTTCAGTGTGGAAGGGATCTTTACAGTCATAAAGTCATAATAATAAACTGAATACACTAAAAATTTTAAATCTTTTTCTACAGTTTGTAAACTGTATCGTAGAACATGTCCTCTATATATCATCTAATTTACGCACAGGGTAGGGCCCTGACAGTCCAGACACCCTAATGTGCGGCCGTTTCTTCAGTCTCCAGAGACTGAAGAAACGGCCGCACATTTGCTGCTGGAGTGCTGCAGTGTGGCAGAACAACGAAACACTATCCTCGGATCACCGAGGGCACTCTGGGAAACCTGCACAGGCATAAGCATAAGCGAGCTTTCCTGGAGGAAACTGGGTGGCTGAATTAGCTGCAGCCTGGTGACGCAAAATGTGCCAATTTATGGCCTAGCTGCGGAAAATGTCCGCTACACTATACGTTTACTTTATTTTTACCTATATCACCTACTTGAATCTATAGTAACAAGTAGTAAGTAAGTAACAAGTAAGTAAGCCCAGTCTTTTACACACTGATGGGTCTCGTCCACTTTTTCTCTCTTAATACGCAATCTGCCTTGGTCCTATGCTACTAAAGACCTTGGCCCCGATTCTACCAAAGAAATTGTTTTTGAATTGTAAATGTTTCAATTTTATTTTTTAAATAATTGCCTTAAAACTGACAGTTAAAAAAATACTAGAAACATACCATCTAATATTATAACTTAGTAATAAAAAAAAATTAAAACTAAATTTTGAGGCAATTATTTAAAATATAAAATTGAAACAATTACTACGTAAAAACAATTTCTTTAGTAGAATCGGGGGCCTGTTTAATATAATTTATATTAATAAGATTGTCAGCGACAAAAAAATAAAAATTTCCGACACTTCATATACACAGCACACGTCGCCATTGTATACAGTCGACCAAAAACGAAGGCGTTTCTTTTTTGTTATGATTGTTAGGGTTACTTACGTATACGATCAAATATGAAGTAAGTCACGCTGACACTTTGTAAATAATCTGCTGATTCGAGTTAAATAATTATGTACTTGTACTGAATTGATGTTATTTAATTAGTATAGATTTTAGTTATCTAATAATTTATTTAAAAGCATCTGTGATTTGATCTTCTTATCTTAAATTGTTTATATTAGTGATTAAGTGTTGTTGGATAAATTTGCCTTTCCGGCCTCGAATATTTATTTCCAAGTATTGTTTAATTACTACGATGACTATCGGATAATTCATTTTATGTATTTTCATGATTTAACCATGTAGTTTAGTGATTTTTATGAGCGTGATTATGTTCCACCATTCTGGCACTTCCGCAAAAACACGATCACATGGACGGTTGGCGCTGCGAGCGGGCATTCTCGTGGAAGCTAAGAAAGTAGCAACATGAAAAATAAGTGTGAGTGCTGGAGCAGAATTGCGACTAATATTAATTAATGTAAGAGTAAAGCTGTCTTGACCGAAATAAATGTATCTAAACTGCCATTGAATGAAATAAATTTACTGAAACTGCAAATGGAGTTCTGAATTTTTGGGCGTAGCCAAAAGTTCAGAAGTGGGACACTGATCAGGATATACAAAACTTCCTAACACGCCTGCAAAAACGTAAGTAAAGTGAATATTGTACTTAAGCATACAATACAATTCGATAAAAATTTAGTTTACTTCGGACATTATTCTACCATCAATATTGTAATAATGCATAAAATATAAATTATCTAAGAACATATATAGTGGGTTGGAACATATATGGTGGGTTTTTTTTTAAAATCCTGTTATTTTTTTTACTTGAAAATATTTGCTTAATGGATTTTTCTTCATACTTTTGATTACCTCTTAGTATGAAACCTAGATCAAGGTTTTTTTTTGATAATCAAGACTACCCCATCGTTTTTTTACTCTAGGTTTTTTTTTTTTTTATTATAAATTATATACAGTTGTATCCAGATGCGCAAAAGCTTATATAATTTTATTTTCTAGCTCCTTTTTTTCGTTTGTCAAATCTAAAAGCAAATCTATTATTTAATACGAAAACTAGTATTTATAAACAAGTTTGGGATCAAAGATTTTTTATATACTACGTAAAGATTGAGTGTTCAATGAAAGCACAGCGTTCATTTGAGAAGCCAATCTTTGTTCGAGTGACATTATCGATACGTTTCTGCGCATGCGCGCTGGAATACCAGTAATACCAGTGCATAGATATTACCGCATAAAATTGATGAAAAAAAGAACGGAGTAAATGAACTTACAAATTACAGATCTAAAATATTAATACTGGAATTGGGCGTCACTTTGCTAAAATTCATGATAATAACTTGTTTTTCTTAAGAAGTATTTAGTCAAGAAAAGTAGATGGCTATAAATAAGAGAATTTTAATGAACGCAAAAGTTGTGTCATACCTACTAAAAAGTGGAAATATTAAGGTGTTTGTTGTATCTGTATGTAGTTCCGTATAAATAGTTTTAACATAAGGTTTGATGAAACCTCTTTTGTTATTTGATCTGTGGCTAAGGTTTGGCCGCCATTTTCAGTTGGTATTTAATGGACATACTACTTATCACAATAAAATTATAATATGTTTGATTAAAAAGATGAATAATAGTTGATAGTGATAAAACATAAGTGTTAAAAACATGGGTATATAAATTTCATGCCCTTGGCAACACCAAACAGTTTTGAAATGGCGTTTTATATTTTCGTATTCTTATAATTTTGCGACGAAATACAGCAAGTAAATTGAATACTGACTTTTGTGATGTGATGTTCGTAGACTTATCTTTTTTGTGGGTGTAATTCTTACATGAATTAAAGACACAACTTGTGGTTTTATTAAATTAAATTTCACGCGTTTTGACATCGGAGGCTACTTGACGTGTGGCGGGGCGATCGAAATAAGATGCTAGTACTGGCACCTTATGATTGGTATCATATTATGATACGCTACTGGGAATCTTGTACATATTTTATCTAAGTTTGGGACATAGAACTTTCGGTATGAATGCATACAGTTGAACCTAGATAAGATAGACTTTAAAATATCGTTTTTACTTACTTTCTTGTTGCACATATCCAGGTATATTAGAGGTTTAACCGTATCACATACTCAACCCAGTTTGAATATTGCATTAATAGAGAGAATATTTTGGTATCAAATGTGTTTTTATATCTATACAAGCATTTCATGTGTTTATGACAATTGACAACCAACACTATGCCCAATAAAGAACAAGAAAAACTCTTATCTGTCAAACAATATTTTTAACTTGCAGTTATTAAGCTTTATTATGGAAAGTTTCAGAAACATAGATGAAGAGAACGTCCGAGGTCAAGGGCCAATTGGAAACGATGCCCGATGTCAAGGGCCAATAACTGACTATGCCCGGTGTCAAGGGCCGGGAACTGACAATGCTCGAGGTTAAGAGCTTACGACTGACTATGCCCGGTGTCAAGGGCTCGGGACTGACAATGCTCGAGGTTAAGAGCTTACGACTGACTATGCCCGGTGTCAAGGGCTGGAGACTGACAATGCTCGAGGTTAAGAGCTTATGACTGACTATGCCCGGTGTCAAGGGCTGGAGACTGACAATGCTCGAGGTTAAGAGCTTATGACTGACTATGCCCGGTGTCAAGGGCTGGGGACTGACAATGCTCGAGGTTAAGAGCTTACGACTCACTATGCCCGGTGTCAAGGGCTGGAGACTGACAATGCTCGAGGTCAAGGGCTACGATATAATGATACCCGAGGTCAATGGGTGATTGAAGGCGACGTCCGAGGTGAAGGTGAATAAAATTTTGGATTATGAGGAAGACGGACATCAGGTAATCAATCCATTTATTGCCCACTCCGCGGTGTAGATGACCATGCCGAAAAGGTAAGCGCACATGCGGCGCAATTCGGAATGTAAAGTTTTTTTTGGTATTTTTTTTTTAATATTTTTATTTCGTTGATTAGGTCATTATAAGAAACTAATTTCAATATTTTTGTTTTATATTCAGTAGTTATTTTATAATAATTTTTTTGAAAATTTGAAACCTATGACGTCACTTTTTTTTGCACAAATATGTAGTTGCGTTGAGAAGGCAAAAAAAGCACGCGAGTAAAAATAAAAAGACATTAGAACATACTTTGACAGTGACAATGACATCTAATGTCTGCTTGTTTGTTTAAGGAAACCGTAGGGTTACTAGCTCACTGATTTGCAAACAACAATATTTTATTGATGTTAGTATTTTATTTGTTCGATTATTAAGGTTCTGTGTTTTTTATTATTAGATTGAGACATCATGTTTGAATATAAATTATTAATCATACATCAAATGACATATTAAAATATGTTTAACATTATATATCGTTGTGAGTACCACCCATAATAAAAACAAATTAATCTGACGTGGTGAAAATTAATTCCATTAAGTAGGTGCTTCCAGTAAAAACGTTCTAAATCAGATATTTATTTCCCCGAAAAAAACCATTTCACATGATTTTTCCCTACGCTTAGGGAAAAACACCCCATGTTAGCAACTCCGAAAAGAAGTATACTGTAAAACCACAGATATGAAAGAAAAATATTTTCTGTGTGACGAACAGTGTGTCAAATGTATTATATTTTTTATTCTTAAAAAGCACAGATAATAAAATGTTAAAACGTGACGTCATTTAGAGGCCAATGAAAGTCGAATGATTTCTTAGTTTTTTGTTAAAATAAATGGCGTCTTATCGTTTTAAAAGGTCAGAGTAGAAAAATAAGGGTTTGTAACAAAAAAATCTCGAAATGGTTTCGAAATTGGCATAGGTTAATTTTTTTTAGCATACCGAATTATCAGAACCAGGGCAGGTGTTGAAATACTTCAGATCAGTAAAAGCAGGCAGCTAAAGAGAGAGAGCAGTGATAATTTTAGGAAGAATAGAGTAGATACAAATTTAAACTCACTTAACCACAAACTAACAAATCAAAGACCGGACTATAGTAATTCGACAATGAAATGTTTTAGTTGTAATCAATACGGATACCCAAGTTTCAAATATTATGATAAACCCGTGATTAAATGTACAAAATGTGATAGGATCGGACATCAAGTTTCCAATTTCTATAGCAACAAATCTAATGAGACTTCAAATAAAAATAACAACAAAACCAACTGAAAACTACAAAAACTAAACTAAACATAACTGATAAAAGTGTAAACAGGTTTCCGAACGCAAATAAAGCTAATGACAAATACGTCATGAATGTCGCGGTATTTGAAAATTATTAGTGTTATTATCAAATTTTATAAGTAACTTATATAATATAATTTTAAAAAAAATACGACTTCATGACTATACCTACATTTACAAACTGAAACTAAAAAGTAGAAAATATTATTCAATATTACGACTGAAATACTTTGTATCCATGGTCACGAAAAATTCAACGAAAAACAACAGGGCCCGGTCGCCATGGCGACACTTGTTTGTTGTTATGTTTTTTTTTATGTTCTGTAATGTATAAAATAAAACAGTTCTTCTATGTTTACTGTTCAGTTGACAGCGTCGCTAGTGGAGAACAAAGTATGAAATTCACCAAGAAATAACTGAAGTTCCAATTTTGCCCACCTTAACAGCTAAGTTGGTGGCACTGTACAATGTAGGTACATTAAATTTGTTGCTTATAATCATGTTTTTGTAGATGTTTCAAAAAGCGCTGAATCAATGTCGATAAAAAAATTATGGGACCACCTATGAGATATGACCTACCAACCAAAAAAAGAATCATCAAAAACAATTCTAAATTGGCGGAGTAATCGGGTAACAAACATAGTAAAAAAAAAAAAAAAAAAAAAACACGCGAATTGATAACCTCCTACTTTTGGAAGTCGGTAAAAAAAAAAAAAAAAAATACTGTTGTATAAGGCACAGATTAAGTAGGTACGAGTATGTCAAAACAAATTAAAACTTGTCGTTAAATTACTCGTCAACTTGATATTGCATGCAATGATGCATTGTCCTGAAGGGAACAGTTTGTGTTTGAAAAGTGGGTCACAAACGGGTCAGTTATTATATCAATAATAAATTTTGGAAAATGATTGTAAATCAGAGGTATCATACACACTATTCTGTTATCTAGCAATACTGTCTGATTCATAGGAATATTGACTTTTTGCTTATGTCGTTTAGATTTTCAATTACTGTACCTATTTAAATTATTACGTACAGACATTACACATTCATAAATATAGGGAAAGGGTAACATTTATAAACTTTGGGTGCTGCAAGGACTGTAGATCTACTGCGGTTTTAGAGAGCATGTACGTGCATAAGATTAAGAGTATTCATCTATTCATGTATTTTATTTATTCAATATCTGATTTAAATGGAAGTCAATATTTAGACCTTACAATTTAGTTGTCACAATATCTATTTTATATCCAGAACAATATTAAAGTCCAAAATATTTAATCAATTACCTGTATTTCGGAATGTCACCATATTATTATACTATCTTATTTGGATTATTATTTAAATTGTTGAATATTATGAAATAGTTGACAAACCTTTGAATAATATTATTAAGTGATATTATATATTTATTTTATTTTGCATTTTTAAACTGTCCTATTAAACTTGTAATTCAAATTTTAAGTGGTCAGTATGGTAACGTTCACTTAAGCAGGGCTTACTGAGGGTAGGTTGTAGACTCGTTACCAATAACCATGTATGTATACAAATAGCACGAAGGGACTCGTGTTTCTGCAGGAAGGCCGAGCTGTTAGGGTTACTTACGTATACGATCAAATATGAAGTAAGTCACGCTGACACTTTGTAAATAATCTGCTGATTCGAGTTAAATAATTATGTACTTGTACTGAATTGATGTTATTTAATTAGTATAGATTTTAGTTATCTAATAATTTATTTAAAAGCATCTGTGATTTGATCTTCTTATCTTAAATTGTTTATATTAGTGATTAAGTGTTGTTGGATAAATTTGCCTTTCCGGCCTCGAATATTTATTTCCAAGTATTGTTTAATTACTACGATGACTATCGGATAATTCATTTTATGTATTTTCATGATTTAACCATGTAGTTTAGTGATTTTTATGAGCGTGATTATGTTCCACCATTCTGGCACTTCCGCAAAAACACGATCACATGGACGGTTGGCGCTGCGAGCGGGCATTCTCGTGGAAGCTAAGAAAGTAGCAACATGAAAAATAAGTGTGAGTGCTGGAGCAGAATTGCGACTAATATTAATTAATGTAAGAGTAAAGCTGTCTTGACCGAAATAAATGTATCTAAACTGCCATTGAATGAAATAAATTTACTGAAACTGCAAATGGAGTTCTGAATTTTTGGGCGTAGCCAAAATGATGGTTAGGCTTAGGCCGTCACACTATAACCCATGTAAAAATATATTATTCCACGCATTCATTCTCATAGAATATGGCAACCCTGGCATCAAAGTTTCGTAATAACAGTTAACACTGAACAAAAGTAGAACATCTGGAAGTTTCCATAATGTGCGATGTGCCGAGGACGTCTCATTCAAATCTTCGGACAGTTTTCTTGTTTTATCACGGATACTTTGTTGAGATTACGTTTTACTGCTATCCCTTCTGCAAAACAGAGGAGAAACTTACAGTCTGGAATTGCTTAATGATGAAGAAAATAAAGATTTTGATAAAAATGTGCTGTTGTGTGCTTCCTTTGGATATGATTTATGTGTTTGACAAGCTTTTATTTAACTTCATCATCATCATCATCATCATAATCAGCCTTTTAACAGTCTACTGCTGGACTTTTTAGCCTACCCCCGAAAGGGTGATTGGGCCATATCCACCATGCTGGCCCAGTGCGGGTTGGTGGATTCACATACGCCATTGAATTCCTTCTCCGTACGTATGCAAGTTTCCTCACGATGTTTTCCTTCACCGAAAAGCCAGTGGTATGAAAATCCGTACATAAGCTCCAAAGAGCTCATTGGTACAGGCCCGGGGTTTGAACCCACTTCCTCACGCTTTCAAGTCTAGCAGTCTCCCATATGGGCTGCCACGGCTTCACGGCTTTTTTTAACTTGCCTTGTTAGTATGGGTCAAATCTGTAAGAATTTTAAAGCAGTTATTTCCAACCGATTGAGCTGAAACTTTGCACACGCGTTTATTAGTTTGAATGACATATCATGGTTAGCTAAATGACGTCCTTCTAAATCCAATATGGTAGACGCCTCAAGATAGCGGACAAACTGTTCTTATCTTCCATTATGACATGGGTGAAATGAAAGGGTATCAAATAAAAGGGTTTGCTGTGAAGAAAACGATAAAAAAACTTGTTATTAAATAATAATTTTTAAATTGATTATGTTTGATAAGCGTACGGTTTGGTTAGGTTTTGCGAGTCTAATTAAGTGACAACGTAAGACAGTAATTGGCAATGACTGAGTGCACATAACTAATAATTATAATTACAACTGAAGATTGTACTGACTAGCGTGCTTTATAAACCCTCCAGTCAAGTTTGTCCACTTCCTAATTTTGTCAACTTCCTAATTTTGTCCACTTCCAAAATCGTCCATTCCATATTCGTCTACTTATTAGCAATGGATTGAAATAAACTGAAGATAGGTATAAAGTATCTAGCAGGTATTGAACACGAGAACAGCGTGACCTTTTACACACATCACACAGTATCAATGTCACATTCGACACTAATTGTGACCTTTAGATAGAAGTGTCGAATAATGTATTGTCTTTCTTTTCTTCTTTCTTTTAAGTTTTATAAAATATCTACTTATTTCTTTGCTCCGAACTGAGACCTCGCGCCTCCTATACGTATCTTATTTTCAATTCATCGGCCGATTTTGCTTTTATTCGAACTTCGAAATTGTGTTAAAAAAACAACTTGCTAACAAAATTGCATGAAGATAGGATCAAGGATACGCTAGTTATCGTCTAACAAATATACTAACATCTAATATATTTTTACCCATAGATAGGTTGTGCCCGCCACCATATTTAATAGCTAGACGAATGCAAGGCTGGGTGCCCGACATCGTTCAGCCGTCTCTCAGTCACGCACTCGTGAGTCCACAACAAATTGTATTTTTGTCTCTTTCTAACAACAGATATAGCGTAAAAAGTCTTTCATATTCTTTCCCTTATTTCACAAAATGCACATATAGGTACATCAAAATCAAAATATATTTATTGCAGTTTGTTGGTAAACCTAGATGTAACATACAGAATATAATTTGTTCTAAAGAACTCCGAAAACATATCACATGCGTAGGTAACTAGATGTTTATTATTCTGCGTTTAGTAAGTTTCTAAAGCCGTGTTGTTCGCCTATAACGTCTCTATTATTACACCTCACTGACTTACATAGAAACGCCGCCGAAATCTATGAAACGTTTTCGCTCGGTCAATTACATGGGTATCTGAAGCCTGCGACTTTTATAAAAAACTTTCAACCCTTAATTTTACCCTTGTCGTCAAATTCTTTTAAACGTGAATTTATACACGTTATGTCTATTCCACCTGGAATATACTTGCCAAATGTTAGCTTCATATTTTATTAAAAAGTAGATTTCAAGATTTCATGATTCGTGAGTCAGTGAGTGAGGTTTTTTTTTATAAATTTATACAAATACATAGATTTAGACCCACAACTAGGTTAGTATCACTTTTAATTGAAATTATATTTTATTTTCTTAATTATAGGAGGTT
Organism: Agriopis marginaria; assembly: GCA_932305915.1. Lineage (NCBI taxonomy): Eukaryota > Metazoa > Arthropoda > Insecta > Lepidoptera > Geometridae > Agriopis > Agriopis marginaria. The sequence goes on from OW029919.1 coordinate 5,947,031, forward strand.
CAAAAAACATGTTTTACAAGCTTTTATTTAACCTGCCTTTGAGTGTGGGTCAAATCTTGCAACTGAATTTCAGACAGTTATCCCCTACCTATAAATTTGCAAGTTGAAGTGGCAATGGGCAGGCCACATCGCACGAAGAACCGATAACCGATGGGGAAGAAAGGTTCTTGAGTGGAGACCACGAACCGGAAGACGCAGCGTAGGTAGACCTCCCACTAGATGGACCGACGACATAGTGAGAGTCGCTGGCATCCAGTGGATACAAAAGGCAGGCTGTCGTTCCGTGTGGAGGTTAAAGGGGGAGGCCTATGTTCAGCAGTGGACGTCTTCTGGCTGATGATGATGATGATGATCCCCTACCGATTGAGCTAAAATTTTGCATACACGTTATGCATGGTTAGCTTAGTAACGTCATTCTAAATCTAATATGGCGGACTCCGAAAGATGCCGTTATTTTTATGCACCCCCATGAGTGTAGGTATCAAATTAAAAGGTTTGCTGAGAAGAATACGAAAATTAAAATAACATGCTATTTAACTCAATTTGGCAGACGCGTAGAAGCATGTTTTTAAGTTGTTTTTAAAAAGTTTTTGCATATTAATAATTTAATTTACTTTTACAAATCATAAATTTCCATTTGGCTGATTCTAACTAGATTCACGAACCTACCGCCTGGAGTCTTTGATCCTTTATTTACAGAAGCAAATAGGTTCTCGTAATGGCCTCTCTACTTATTTCCGATCCATTTCCGATGAAACAAACACATGAGCTGATCCAATCAGATAAGTTTGCCCATTTGTATTTGTCCCAACATCAGATTAAAGTCAGGCAAAGGTCAAAAGCCGAGGAAATACGTCTCTATTGACATACGCTTCTACACATCGTCTTTGTACTTCATACTAATATCCTTACCAATATTATAAAAGTGAAAGTAACTCTGTCTCTCTTCTGTCTGTTTGTTCGCTTTTCACGACTAAATTGCTAAGCCGATCTTAACGAAATTTGGCAGGAAGATAGAGTTGCGTCACCAAGATAGACATATGGTACTTTTCCGCCCAGAAATGCGAAAAATCTGGAAAATTGCGGGTAACAAAGCGGGATTCATCTAGTAATATTATAAATAAAAAAGTGTGTTTGTTTTTCTTTCATGCAGCAACAAAGCAACGGATCGACGTGATTTTTTGCATATACAGTCGGGAGAACGGAGGCCGACATTGAATACTTTTTATCCTGAAAAATTACAATTTCTGAAGAAATATCCTAGCGGGTAAAACCGCGAGACGCATTTTATCATATAAATAAGTTCCTTTTTAGCTAAATGTGATGAGATGAAAGGTACTTCAACAGTAAAAAGCTAATTTGTATCGAAAAAGGAATTGAAGATATGTTTTTGGGAAAAGTAATGTTGGAAAGGACTTTTTAGGAAAAAACAATGTTGGAAAAGACGTTCTGACAAAAGATATTTAATCAAAAGAACATCTAATTAAACCTCTAACAAAGTACTACCTCATAGACTTATGTAGTAAATAAGCTAAATTAAATCTTTTGTTACAGTACATTCCGATGCTTTTGATATGTTTCTTCTTCTACTTAATAACAATCTTAAATTAATTTATTCATTAATTCACTGACAGACAACGCACAGCCTAATCCGTTGAGTCTAGAAGCGTGAAATTTTGCACAAGTGTTCCTTATATAACATAGATGAGTGCTCACAAATTTGAATAAGAAAGGACTTCTGAAAATTACTTATACTGACGAAGCGGAACCCGAGCCCTACGCATATAAGGTTGCGGGCATTCCAACTGAGACTCAGACCTTCTCTAAGAGAGAGAGGGAAATGGCTCTAATCCACCATGCTGGCCCAGTGCATGTTGGTAACGTCGTATAATAATTATGTCGGCGCGTTGAGGTTGACGCAACTACCGTTGGATAGTTTTTAAGGCTTAGATTATGTAGGTAGGAGTCACCTAGTTTTGTTTTGGTGGACTAGTGATGGAGGTGGCGCCATCACTGGTGTAACGCTGCAGTAACTTACTCTGCTGAAGTTCGTTGTGAAGTTGTTTCGTTGACAACCAATCACAGTTTAGCAAGTCGGTGTACCGTCCGGCAGAGGCGCTAGTGAGGGCGCACGAACACGTGTCGGTGACGTGAGGCTCGGAGGTGCTCACTTTACTTTGTGTTTCGAATTAGGACTGTTGGAAGCTCGGTGGAGCTAGCTTTGCTTTGGGTTGTGAATATGGATTGTTAGTTGGAGGGTGGTAGCGTTCGTTACAAGGCAGAACACCTTGTCCCCAAGTAATTTTTAAGTAATTTGATATTGTAAAATTAATCATAGAGCTGGAATAAAACCTGTGTAAATGTACGAGTGATGTCTCATTCTCCTTGGCCACTATACTCACGCCATAGAAACTAAGATAATCTGATGAAAATCGGCCATCGACCACCGGCTCCCCCTATCACGCATCGAGGCTCGCGCCGTCAAATATATCTTTGATGTTCTGTTCTTCTTGGACAAACCGTTGCTCACGTAATTATCTTCACAATTTTTGAGAGATGGCGTCGAAACTGCACAATGAAAGTTGACGGCAAGAGACCGAATGGTGCCACCCTAGTTCCGTGGTGTCTGCGCCGCGTGCGTGGACACTGGACACCCTGCCACTGTCTCATCTCACCGGCTTGGCTCGAGACTTCGGGGCCGCAGTTCACAATTCTAAATTTTTGAAACACCGCAAATATGCACAGTTAATCACGCATTATGAGTTTCTCGCATTAGAGAGGTGATAGTTTTTTTTTTTATAAATAATAGGCTTGCGTTTGACCACCATGATAAGATTACATGGATGATTCCGCATTAGCCAGAATTCAGGGCAGACATGAGGGTAAATAAGGGTAAAAATATGGCCCTAAAACCTAGGTCCATCCAGAATTGTTTAAAAAACTCGAAAAGAATCTCCTACTACATTTGAACTCTTTTTTTTTGCTAAAGGCTAAAAAATGCTGGTCTAATTTATACTATTAACTTATTTACTACAAACTTACTCGACATTCACGATGTCGTCAGTACCTATCAGTGGACCATAATCTATCCAACAAAAAAGCTATCCGACCTTTCAGATCCATTAGACCTGCACACATAAATCAAAACGTCTCCACCAAAGATTGCTAATCCGTCTCTCGTATCGAAATGGGTCAAGGATCGAATGAGGATAAAAAGGATCCCGGTTCGATTCAACTTCGTGTGTTTGGGATGAACGAACGACATACGGAATCGGGATAAATTAACCCAAAGAATGTAGCAAAAGGGTTTTTTTGGTTTCAAAGGGGAAATACTTATTTTCTTTCCCCGAAAGGTTCGCTTTTTATGTTCAAATTTACCAATCTACTCATCCTACTGTCATATTATTTATCAGGTATACCTAACGAATATTTTGTTTCAGAGACCAATGGATTCTTGCCACCTCGTACTTGTAGATCCATACCTAAAGTGCGTAGTGCCACAGAAGACATAATAGTCGCCAGGCCTGCTGCTGCTAATAAATAGTAGACTTTGTCAAAATTAAGAAGTCAAAAGAATATTGCTTACTCATGTTTAACAAAGTGTGTATATTTTACAAACGTATTGATTTTATTGTAGATCACATTTAGAGGAAAGGTCAAACACAAGTGATAAAAAAAACTATAATATATATTATGTGGTAAGTCAATAAGTAAGTTCAAATAGACTAGCTCGTTTTTGCCAACTAAGTATGTGGTAAAGTTAGTTTAGTTTTTAGATTAGTTTAGGGTATATTTAAAGCTTTAGGTTTTTTTTTTCAAATGGTTAATTTTCTTACATTAACATACATACATCGAATGAAAACCACGAATTCTGATCACTTTCACTAGGTTTTTGGAACGTAAGACTGGGCAGACACCCGATATACTTCAATGAAGTATTAAAAGTATTTTTATTCTTATTATTACAATGTTATTGCAGCTGTTACAGCAAATAAATGCTAGGACCGAGCACAATTTAATTTAGTTATTATTTGACCTTAATTGGGCCTGTCATAATTACCTACAAGTACAAGTGACTTGAATAAAACAAATTCAAAAGCTGCTCTATCTATTATAGGGCAAAGAAACGATAAAGTGGAACTAGAAGCTCTCTATTCCGAAAGGGGCCAATAACAAACTAGCTACGAGAACGGCGTCATCCATAGGTAGGTACTACAACTCTATATCTCAGTAAGGGAAGGTACTAGAAGTCATAGTGATTATGAAAAAAAGCTGTACTTCGTGATGGAAGCAAGCCGCTTTGCACATTGATAGTAGGGCCCAATATAAGCAATTTTCCCGCAACAGCAAAACCTTCACCTCTTAGGACCAGAGATGGCGCCACTTCTTCAAATAAACCGACAGCTATCATAGGTTTTTTAATTTGTTTTTCAATGAGAAATTAAGTAATTTTCTTTCGATTGAATTTTTGTGCTTGTAGATTTTTTTACGATTTTTTAAATGAAAACTTCTTTAGGCACGTTGGGCACTTTTTGGGATGTGGGAACAAGTACTGAACTCGCGTGACTATTACGCGAGTATTTGCGTCCGGGTAACGTCAGCTCGAGTCGACTAAGGGACGAGAGAGATATAGTAACCTTGATAAAGTTTTCACTTCTGTTATGTGGTCTTAAGCACACACAGTTTTTTTTAAGTAGTAGCGTCATCTCTGTTTAAACGATGGGAACATTTTACTGCTGCGGGTATAATTGCTTTTCAAATGTACCTTACACTAAACATTTAGTCTAGCTCTTTAGTTTGCTCAAGATTGACGATCAACAACCGAAATAGTTAGTTCAGTAATTAAATTCGTATATAGTATAAATTTAGACTAAGTAAAAGAAGGAATACATTAACAAAGTTTTTCATTTTTAACATAAACTTTTTTCACGCAATGAAATGTCTTTAACTACCTACTACGTCTGTGTACTACGTGATAATACGTCTATAGTGTACTGTCACCAGGGATTCCTAGAAAGGATGAGATCTAAACTTCTTTTCCTATCTGTCCTTACCGAATATTAATAGTAAGCCTGAAAGATAACATAAGCCAAGTGGAAGTTGGACTCGTGCACCGAGGGTCCCGCACCCAAATGTGTTTTCTATCATTCAGTTCGGGATTTTTAGCACGCGTCCGACTCACACTTGGCCGGTTATTATTTTTATGTTTTACTTTAAAGTGTTTACTCTTTTATACATGCCAAGTTTGACGGTTTGAGTATTATCGGTTTTCACACTAGAATAAAGACAAAAATATTTAGGTTGTATAGGTCTCTCTATTTTAATGTTTTATTTATTATTATTATTTCTTATTTGATCCGCCGTAAAATTACATATTCTGCTAAAATATCAACTTTCTATTTATTACGGTTCAAATGATCCAGCCGTTAAAGCGTACGACAAACAGACAGGCATCAGACAGACAGCGTTAGGCTTAGTAATAGGGTCTCGTTAACACCTTTTGGGTATGGAACCCTAAAAAGGAATCGTTTCAGAGTAATCAGTACTATAATTCAATTTATAAGCCCATACTGTTCGTTTATGAAGCTCTATCGTCTCGTCTCTCCCAAAAGGGACTATTTACCGAAATTGCTTAATTCACCATTTAGCGAAGTGACTTCAGATGGTAATGGCGCTTTCAGCGTTACTTAGTAACGGGTAGGCTTTGTCCTGGTGATTTATGGTTGGGTGACGTGGCGTGCGTATTTCTTTCCTTTCATTTGTACAGTTCAGACACACCATGTTACGTAAACCTAATTCTGTCGTATTCGTGATCTGGTTTTTATACTACTTACCTAAATCAGGTTTATTGTAATACGGTATCCGAATATTTTTGGAGCTTTTATATTTTTGGCCTGTTATTTTTTAATACAATAGGAGGTACTAAGGATTTCCATTTCATATCATCTTAACTTTACTGGGAATACCTACAGTTTTGCAAAATAAACCAGCCAAGTGCGAGTTGGGTTCGCGCACTGAGGGTTGCGTACCACCACAAAATACAATAATTATCAATTAAAAAACTGACTTCAAAATTAGTAAAATATGTCATTTCGATCCGGTGATATGATAAGGTCGAGGTTACGAGATCGTCCAAGCAACGAAATTACCAGTTCTAACTTGGTAATGAACATAAATTTGTCACCAACTCGCACTTGGTCATTATTTATTATTTGTTGTTATACTTTAGAGCGTGCACTATAATCGTGCCAAGTTTGACGCTTGTACGTATTACAGATTTTAAATTAGAGCTAATATAAAATACGTAAATACATTACGTTTGTTGTATGGGACCCCCTTTCGTATTTTTCGTATTCTGCTAAAATTTCAACTGGCTATCTATTACGGTTTGAAAGATACAGCCGTTTAAACGTAGGACGGACGGACGAACAAGGAGGCTACTGAGCCTAAAAACGAGACCCTATTACTGAATAGGGTTTCGTTTTTACCCTTTGGGTACGGAACCCAAAAAAATTATGAATCATGATGGTAAATCACACAAATTTTTAACCCTGACGCATACAGAGATCTGTTATAAGCTTAACGTGTGTATCTGTCTGACTGTCTGTGGCATTGTATAATGGACAATGCCCCAGACAGTGGCATTGGCCCAAAAGGATGAAAAATTGTTGATAAAAAAATTAAACAAGCATATTCGTTATATATTTTTACCTGTTCTTCTCAGAAAATCCTTTCACTTGATTATCATTGGAACATAAGAAAAATAATTGGTCCGCCATCTTTTGCAGTCCACCATATTGGATTTAAAATGACTTCATTTTGTTAATCATACATTTTCATCCAAACTAAACTCGTATGCAATATTATTATAGAAACTGACGTGGTTTTCACACATTTTATTTGATTGTAATGCAATATTTAAGCGCAATCGGTTTGGGATGTTTTAAAATTCAGTAGCAAGATTTGACCCATACTACCAAGGCAAGTTGAATAAAATCTTCTATAAACAAACTGTGCATTATACACATAATATTGTCGCTTCGATGAAAGCTTGACGTCAATTCGACGTAACAAAATATAAGCTAATTAAGTAACGGAATTCAGGTTTTTATCAAGATAAAAACCTGAATTCCATCCACCCACCAGATGTTTACTGATAAATTGCATTACATTTTCATGTGACTTAACTTCGTAATAAGTCCGAGAATGCACTCGGATAGTTAATTAAGTGCTTAACTCGCTTAAACAGTTACTGGCGTTAAGCTGGGTTTAATTTATACAAAACTTAGAGAAGTGAATTGTTTACCTTTTAGTTACTTTGTATCCTAATATTTTGGGGTAAATTATTACAATTCCTTTTTTCCACAATCTTTATAATTTTAGTGACTCGTCAATGAACAAGTTTATTTCAGAACAAAATTATACATTATTTAAAATCATAACAAACTTACCTAACCTAAAATCAATATGTAAAGCTACACTATCGTAATAGACTGTACATTATCCAAGTTTATAATTATAGTCCAACGCGTTGCGCATGGTACCGACCAATTTTTTTTTTCTAATTAATAAGGATACAAAAAATTATGGGTGACCGGAGTACACCATGGGGCAATCAGAATCTGAGTAGGCTAAAATCAACTCCAGGGCTAGTAAATACTAGTCGAACGGGAAAAAAGTAATGCCACAGTCTTAATACCACGGCGGAATTGACACTACAAAAAATTTCAGCATTTAAAACTTAAAACACTAATAATTTCTGCATATCCCACAAGTGTCACCTCATATTGTTCCATGATCAGACAGCTGACTTTTGTTTTTTCATCCACGTATACATCGCTATTGCTCAAGTGAGACAAATATTAAATTAAATATTTATGTTAGTTGTTCCATCATGGGACATGATGAGACTAGTGATGGGACGCAAATATTGGCTTCACTTGTCCCATACTAGGACGAACACACATACGACGATAACAGATGTCCCGTAATGGGACAACACGATGTAGCTAGTGGGATATACGGAATAATTTTGTGTCAAAGTTAACTATACCCCTATCAATATGCTCCCAGTACTTCATCATCATCATCATCATCATCAACCATTCTCTACCCACTGCTGGGTATATCTCTCTCTTCAGCGCGCCATCTTTTCCGGTCCTATGCTAGCCCAGTACTTACACGTACTTATTTAATACACTATTAACTCTAATTCAATGTCTCTATAATTAGAAAGATTGAATTCTCTAAGTGATAGTACACACTTCAGCACGAATCCGAACCCCGGATCAATCTGTTGAGCTGCAGGATTAATCTGACTCGCAATGAAAGGATCGACCTACATTGAAAGCTTTGCCTACACTGACACGATATTTGGGTCAGCTTTTCAGAAGCCGTGTGCAAAATGTTTGATTTGATTGAAATAATCTTTAGTGAATCTACAAACACATGTAAAAAATAACAACAGTTCTCACGTGGATCTATGACGTCAACATATTAGGAACTTGAATTTGCTCAAGTTTCAATTATTATTATTAAGAGCCTACATTTTTCCTATTGCAAGGCAAGTGCCTTACTCCCCGTAAGGCATTCAGGCTGCAATCCTCCTTCTTCTACTTTTACCTGGGCAGTCCTTCAGTCTGGGAGTCAAGTTCAGCCGCCATCTTTTTCGGGGCCTGCCCAGGCTTTCTGATAATAATAATAATGTATAATATCACCTAAAATGTTACTTGCTTGGCTTTATCGCAACTCACGCACTTGGCGGTTGCATGTGTAATTGTATACCTATCATAAGGAGCGTTGACGTTTACTGTCACGCGAGGGTAGGAAGAAGAAAATCTACGGCTGCGGCGTAGGCGAAGGAGGATGCTGAATACTCTGTCTGCTCGCGGTCACTGAAGAAGGAAATATGAGAAGATTAAAAAACACACAACATATCAAAAATAACTTCTTAGCCAAACTGTTTCCTTTCTCATAAACTTATTGTCAATGGTTTGAACAGTCTCTATTTAACATTTGAATTCAGTGTTGCATGATTTTGCTCTTATAAAAAGTGGTCAACAGTTGTCTACCCTTGCTCTTTAATATTATAAGTAGGTATAAGTTTGTGACTTTGATTGTTAGCAGGAGGAAATTTCTGGAACTACTAAAATCGATTCTGATAATTATTTTACTGATAGAAAGCTACACCATACCACAGTAAATGTAGGTAAATTGTTCATTGTTGGACAACAATGAACAATTTACCGCACAATGCGGGCGAAATCGCGGTCAAAAGCTAGTTGTTAAAACAACGTTGCCAAACACAGTACTTCTCAGTGGTCTTCTAAACTAGATTAATTAGCAATTCGAGCCCCTTTGTTTCAACAAGGATCAATCAAACTTACATAGAGCTGTGGGATGACCTACATAGGAGGTCTATCAACGCACATTCAGGTCAGCTCTATTCTGGGCACTGTGGGAACTAAGTTAACATGTTCAGAAATGGGATCTTCGGCCCTGTGTCGGGATTAATGTTACAAGGATTCGTTAGTGAATTTCTACTCGTAGTTGTTATGTTATTATAGGCTACTTATTTTAAATCAACGCTCTAGACATTCATAAGACATGGAAACAGAAAAGGATTGTTTATAATCGTCATAAACGTTCAGTCCGATTATTGCATGATGTGCTTTTTAGGGTTTCGTAACCAAAGGGTATAAACGGGACCCTATTACTAAGCCTACGATGTCTGTCTGTCTGTCCGTCCGTCTGTCCTAACTATTAACGACTGTATCTTTCGAATCGTAATAATCATAACCAGCTGAAATTTTCACAGAATATGTAATGTAACAGCGGATTAACTAACAAATAATAAATAAGTCTAAATGTAAAAACGAAAGGGTACAAGCTTCAAACTTGGCATGATTATAGTACACACTATAAAGTATAAAGTCAGACAGACAGACAGACATTGTAGGCTTAGTAATAGGGTACCGGTTTTACCCTTTAGGTACGGAACCCTAAAAAAGACCTTGAAAGAGAGTTATGTTTGCATCTAATTTTTAACTTTTTTTGTCAACCACCCGCATTCTTCAGTCTGCCTGTGAACATGGTGCATGAAACTTCGTCGAAATATCGCGAGCTCTATCCTCAACCTAATCACAATAAATATTCAGTTAATCATCTAATAAAAAAAAAATACGGTCCGTTTTTGCACACACGGTCCTTTCGATGCTTCCTACTAAGCAAAGCTTGTACTATTGCTGCCAGAGACTACATCTATATAATCTATATACATATAAAAATGAATCCCTATTTTCCTTGATCACACCATTACTTAAGAACTATTTTACCTTTTCAATTCATTTTTTTTTTTTAGTTTTCTAATACTTTATAGAAGGTTCTTACGGAAAGAAAAATTAAGAAAATTGCGCAGAAAACTGAAAAATTTCAGAAAACTTAACGACGTTAACTTCGCGCTTTTGACAGTTCTAAGACAGGACGTCTGTCGGGTCAGCTAGTAATATATATTTTAAATAGGTACATACTTAAATAGATATTAACACCCAGACATAGAACAAACACAAATGATGTTTGCTCTAGGTGGGAATCGACCCACGCCCCAAGCTTAGAAGGCAGGTTAACTACCAAATCCACCACCAGTCAAGTAGTATAATTATAGTGAACAACCGTACTAGTATAAAACAGTATAAAATACTTGCATAAAAACCTTCAATGAAACAATATGACACACAAACCAAACCCAAATACCATTTCTACTAAACACAAATGCCATCACTTTATCTTCATGCATCTTTATCGTGTTCGCATAGAGCTCCGTATCAGAAAAAACAATTCCCCCCATAAAATATATTGCGGCGGAATCCTTTGTTTCGTGAAGGATACAAGCGTTAAGTACGAGATAAAACATCCTTATAGCAAGATTTTATGTCGAGCCTTGCCTCTCTTTTTACTCGCTTGTAATAAAACAGAGAGGTTTTTATATTTCGTATGGTAAGTGGGATTTAGGCTTTGTCTTCTTAGGAAGGCGCTTCATAGTTAGACGCTCTACACTACAGTCTGCCTCTTTTCAAAGATATCTAAGAATAAGTATTCATTTGTTGCTAGCTGCGTACCGTGGTGTTACCTGTATGGATATTCACACAGAAATCATAATTTTTCCGGAATGAAAAATATATCCTATTTCACTGGTACCTATAATCTATTTCCATGCAAAAACTATACTAACAACCAACTATATTTCGTGTTTCTGTTGCTGAGCGTTCATTCGCTTTTTTAGATCAAACTTTTTCCAACTGACTTCATTTACATAGGCTTGCGTTTGACGACCATCTTGCCTGATGTTAAGCGAAGATGTGATAATCTACGTTGGATCACGCTTGCATAGAAGAAACCGAGTTACTCGTGACCTACAAGAGGACATGATACTTTTTATCCCGGAAACGTAAGGTTCTCGTGAGAGTGCCCGTGCGGGTAAAACAGCGAGATGGAATATATTAATTTTTTTTCTAGATAGTCCTCATATTTATTAATGTTTTCTAATTGTTCAGCTAGACGAAAATTACCAACACCGTAGAGAAAGTAGCATATGTGCTTTCCACTTATCTAAGTATATGAGAAAAATCTCGCCGGTCCGTTTGAAAAAAAACACAGTTTCAAATTTATAATATTAGTATACTTAATGTTAGTATAGCCAAGCTGAATATTAATATCAGAACTTAAACTATATAGTTGAACTTAACCTATTAGCAGAAGTGCAGAACTGTTTCTTACTTGTACAAGAGCAGTAAAATGGGGAAATGCAACCTGCGCCAAGATTAATAGCAACTGTCCGCGAGTTACATTTCTAGATTTATCCCAGGCGTTGGAAATCCTGTCTAATGCCTTACATCCTAAGTCACAAACTTAAGTGGACATGAGTCCCAAAATTAGCATGTTGATACGTGTTGACAGAAACATTGATAATAATGACGTAGACTTAAAGAACTCTTGTTCAGCTTTTAGGTATAGATATTGCTATGGTATTATCTAACTTTTGATGTAATCGAACGGTTAAAAGAAAGCGTAAGTGTAAACACCTAAGTACCTTTTTTACGAGCATTTTTTCATGACAAGTAAGAATCAGTGGCCAAAACTACTGAGAACACCCCGTGGCCAATACTAAGACCCACTTGCACGACCGAGATGCTTACTCTATAACAAGCTCAAATCCGATCGTGTGTGCAATACTGCTGTCATCTTTGGGACGGTTCAGTCAAATACCAGCTCGAAGCTCTTGAATTAGTATACCGGCGTGCTGCTCGACTTATAGCCGATGAGAAGTTAGTGGCTAAGAAACATCTCAGTCTAGAACACCGCCGTAAAGTAGAATTTTCTACAGGACCGTTTCGGAGAATGTGCATCGGAGCTACATGTGCTTATCCTTATCCCTTTTCTACTACAGGACAAGTAGGAAAACGACCCACTACCACCCATACATTGTGAATTTTCCTTGAGATACGTAGGTACCAAACGTTTCGATTCTACGTTTCTAATCCGTACATCATAGTATATTTCTCTATGGTACGGCCAAGGATAGGAACAACCTGCCGGCTTCCTTGTTTCTTGAGAGATATAATCTGGGCCATATATTTTCAAGGCCAGAATGAATAGGTATCTTCTAAGTATGCATGCTTCATCTTCGACCACATCGTCGCTTAACAACAGACGAATTGGTGGTCAAACGCGATCAAATTTTATATTATAGGCGATAATATAAAAACGATTTAAACATTGATTTAACGAAATTCAAATGTCAAATCGTATGGAGAGTTTAGTAAAATTTAGATTTAAACCAGATTTAATTTGTTTTACAATTTGTATATGTCGAATTTCTAGTGTAATTCCGCTTCTACGTCGCGCGTTTTACAAGCCAGCCTTTACGTAATTTTTTTTTTAAAGAATATTAATTAAATTGTTAGATTCAGTCGATTCAGTATAGTCAAAACATCTGCTTTCTCAACCACAGTTCCCAATATAAGCATTTCAAGGTTCCGGTGCATCCTGGGGTTTATTTTCAGCTGTGACCTATTTTGCAGGGGTGCTACCGGGCGCGTTCTATTGACCCACATGCACGCAAGCGCTGACGTCATAGCCAGCGCTGACGTCACGGCCCCAGTGCCCTTTGTTCAGATGTCTGAATGCCGTCATTGGTTGTTGAGATTTGGGAACATCGGGACTTTTTGTAGGAAGTCGAAGGGTTGTTTCAAAGGCAGAGAAATCCGGTGACATTAAACATATTATTAATAATTATTTATAATTAATAATTTATTTATTTATTTAAATTGCCATCGTTTTTAATCGCTTTAATCCGAGGTGTCCTTACATAAAGTGTGGGTATCAAATGTCGTAAGAGACAAACTCTCACTTTTCAAGAGGATCAAGAAACAAATATAAACTCCACCTTTCCAACTCTACTTAGATTCAAGGATATATAGAGCAGCAAAAAGCGTTTACTAAGCTCTGTAAGAACCACTCTAATGTGATTAATCCCGTAAAATTAATACAGAACTCTATATACATACGAAAGTTTAAAAACCGGCCAAGTGCGAGACGGGCTCGCGCACTGGGGGGTAACCACCACAAAATACAATAATTATCAGATAAAAAAGTCGCCTTCATAATTAGTAAAATATGGCATTACGATTCGGTGAAAGAAAATGAGGTCATCCCAATAACTCAATTACCAGTTATAACTTGGTAACGAACAGAAATTTATCACCGACTAGCACTTGGCCATTATTTATTATTTGTTGTTATACTTTAAAGTGTGTTCTATCATCATGCCAAGTTTGACGTTTGTACGTATTACCGTTTTTACATTAGAGCTAATACAAAAATACGTTGAAATTATACGTTTCTTGAAAAGGGACTCCCCCTTTCGTTTTCACTTTTCGACTTTTTTTATTATTTCTTAGTTAATCCGCCATAACATTAGATACATATTTTGTGAAAATTTCAACTAGCTATCTATTTCGGTTCGAAAGATACAGCCGTTTAAAGGTAGGACAGACAGACACACGGACAGACAGACAATGTAGGCTCAGTAATAGGGTCCCGTTTTACCCTTTGGGTACGGAACCCTAAAAAGATCTAAAAATAACCTTCAACGCGGAATTAATAAAAACAAGGACGTGAAAAAGAGAAAATATCTGAACACTTTCTTTGACATCTCCCATTAGTATTCCGCTTTGTACGTAGTCGTAGATGCAATCTCGACAAGACTGCGATGCAATAACATTCAAACAAATCAAATCACATAAAAGCGCTGGAACCCTCAATCAGTAGCTGGCATTGAGTACCGTTTACACTTGCTTGGAAAGACTTATTTATACATTTGTTAGGTATGCATCACAATACTTTAGAAGAAAACGTGATAATTTACCTAAACAAAAAAGTGGGACACGACTTGCTACGAACCTTACCAAATATTAATGCGAAGGTAGTCCAGGGACTTAGGGTATAGTATGTACTTACTTATCGCGTATGTATTATGTGTGTTTAAATATGTATATATATTCGCTCACTTCGTTTCAGTCGGTCTCTAGCCGTAGGAAGTGCGACACAAGACTATTGTTACATGATAACGAAACATCTGACAAAATTATGCATTCCTGTGCTTTCCTGAAGAGTAAAAATACAACAAAAAACCGCTATCAATTTTTTGTAACAAATGTGGTACTGTACAATCTGTACATGGTTATAATTAGGTGTTGAAGTATCATGTCCGACGGTTTTGACTCGTTTTTACTGAGCAAGTTCAATGGATATGGCCCGTCCATTCATTGTATTTTGGTCGAAGCTTTTACTATCAATTACAATTAAAAAGTTACAATTTAAAAATAAACAGAATTATAAAATTAATGTCACATACAATGTCAATCACGAAATAAATGACTCCGACCAACCCTGAAATCGCAAAACAAATATCAGTTGTCCCATAAAAAACGTTCATTCCCACTCGACAATATGTATAAATTAGATAATTATGTCTAAATAGTACCTACTTAATCATTACTAAATTTGCTAGAGACCGACTGAAACGAAGTGAGCGCCGGCTCTCATTTTGTCTTCAAAAATGCGTTTCTTCTGGGCCCGTCTATTCATTTTATTTTGGTCGAGGAGTAAAAGTTGTTCATAATGATGTGTATACCAGACGCTTTTCGGCCTAGACAGTCTTTCCGCGTACCCTGTATGGAGTCCGTAGTAAAATGGGTCATCCACAGACTCATAACGGAGTTTTCTAATAACTCCAACTGTCACATTAAACAATAGCGACACTATGAGCACTAATGGCGTCATAAAGTAGGACACTTTATACTTCAACACAGTAAGAGTACAAACAAAAATTCGTGCAGTAAGAAATCTTCTGCGAAATCCATAAATACCTACAAAATCACCAAGTAAATTTATTTAGATTACAGGTATTTTGTTTTGATTTTAACGGTGCTATATTACATAAAACAATATAATTTGTTACTTAACACTTTTTGTTGTGGATAATAGTAAATATTGCACTTATATAAACTACTAGCGGTCCGCCCCAGCTTCGCACAGGTATATATTATAGCCTATGTCACCCGGGGATAGTGTAGCTTCCCGTCAGTGAAAGAATTTTTCAAATCGGTTCAGTAGTTTCGGAGCCTATTCAATGCAAACAAACAAACAATCAAATCTTTTCTCTTTATAATATTAGTATAGAAAATCATACCTCTCGCGATTTTACAAAATGTTTCAAATTTGTGTAATATTTTATTAGGCTTATACATTCGGAGAGTAGACTAGACCGTCACCAATATTGTACTTACTACGTCATAATCAAAGTTTTGTTTATTTCTATATTTTGTGCTATGAAATAATAGAATATACTGCGCATACTACTTACCTACTTAAAGCCAACAACACTACCCCAGACCCCGACTAGCTGCTGGATGAATTTAGATAAAAATCTGATTAATTTCATGTACAATTTTATTATCTCGATTGGCACA
This sequence comes from Agriopis marginaria, assembly GCA_932305915.1. Taxonomy (NCBI): domain Eukaryota; kingdom Metazoa; phylum Arthropoda; class Insecta; order Lepidoptera; family Geometridae; genus Agriopis; species Agriopis marginaria. Next base: position 5,963,062 of record OW029919.1, read on the forward strand.
CTCCATAGAAAATAATTTATCTTTCAGGTGTATTTTGTTGCTGATCGTGACATGCAACGAAATCTAATTTTTATGAAAATTATGATTTGTTATAACACCGTAAACGGGCTTGGGATGTGCTGTAGCAGTAGTCAGTTTTCGTATCCAAGGTCGTAGCCTGGTACGGGGGAAGGGGCGCCTTCTCAGAAGGGCTGATATTTGTATACCTTGCTACGTCATGTGCGTAGTACTGCCATACTGCGTAGTGAATCTCGTGATATAATACAATATTTTGTCCATTTAGTAAACTTTTTGTAGCATTTTTTTGCCTTCTCTTCCTAAATAAAATCCTGGTTGCGCCTTTCGTATCACCCGATAGTAGCACTAACGTCTCGCTTGGTATTCATAATACATATAATACAAGTGAGATCGATTCAATTTACAAGAAAAAATCTACACCCAGAACCATTACTTTTACTTGTAATTCTACTTTTCGAAATTCGTTTTGAGTCTACAATTTTTACACTGCAATAAGTAGCCATAACAGATGTTCCACTGAGTTATACCACTTGCGGGAACGCCGCAAATATGCAGTAGTCTTTACATTTCCCATCTAGAGGGGAAATTAAAAATTCCCAACGCATACCGGTTCTCTACGCAAATTGAAATTATTTGAAGCATTGGATGTTGGACACTGTTTTTTTTATTCTTTACAATCTTGTTTTTCTATCCTATTCGGAAATCCATTACTTTTTAGAGCATGTTTGTTCAATTTGTTCATGCCAGTAGGGACATAATCGTATATAGAGTTGGTTTAGTTTTGTACGTAGGCATTATTTCTTCTTTCTGGGAAAAAACATTTGTACGATACTCAGGCAGGTTTTATTGATATCGTTGGTTTTATGGTTTTTCATTAAATATGAACAAAATCCATACCCTGAAGATTAGGCGACGCACATGCAGTTGTCCGTAGGTGGTGGTGACCATGCATTCGCCGCCAAGTGGTATGGCTCCGTGATCCAACATATCACCGTATGGCCAGTGGCATGATGGATCCACAGCGCCAAGCAAGCGGGGGCACCTAAGTGCCTCCGCTTACTTGACAGTCACACTATTTGAATTAAAAAAAAAATATAATGCTAACAATTTTTTTCTGAAATCCAAACATTTTTATACGACGTGACTTTTATTTTTCTAAGACTTTTGTACTATTTTTAATGGACAAGAAGTAGCACATGATCCAAGAAAACAAGGTCTGGCAAACTGGGAGTGGTCCCGCAATGACGTCACTGTCCAGTTGCCACTTTATTCGATCAGCTGTTACGTGGTGTATCGTCATATCTCTCGAACTTGTTGTAAATTACTTATTCTGCTCTTGCTTATGCACGTGTACGTGTATTGATGACATCATTGCGGGACGCCCACGTGGTCATTTTGCTATACATGTTGGAGTATATTATTGTACCATGGAGTGGCATTTCAATTCAACGCGTTTTTTATAATTTTATGTATGGTCATGCATAACATACAATAGAATCCGAAAGTGATGACGTAACTATAACATCCCCGTTTTTGCGTCGGGGGCTAAACATAACGTAATGTGCGGAATTAGTATGTCTAGAACAACAGCTGCAATTTCCCCATTTCATTTCTATGTATGTAAATTCCCTGTTAAACACGGTTAAAACATAAAAAAGTCTATAAATTTCCCCCAAGTAAAATAATAATTCATGACAGCTAGAATTATTCTACTCTTTGTTTAATATAAAATTTTCTCCTCTTATACTAAAGTATCATGTTACGCCTACGCAAATACGTAGAATTTATATTCAGTAGCAATGACGTCAAAGATTAAAATAATAGTTATGTACTACGTAAATAAAGTGGAGAAGTATTATTTTATTACCATGTTTTTTGGACTTGATATATGGCAGTTATAAAGTATCACATTCTGTCGCCCTAGTGCCACACACATAATTCTGAGGATTATCACAATAATATCTTCTCATAGTTTATTATTCAGTACATAGTTTATCTAGTGGGACTCCCACTAGATGGACCGACGACATAGTGAGAGTCGCTGGCATCCAGTGGATGCAAAAGGCAGGCTGTCGTTCAGTGTGGAGGTTAAAGGGGGAGGCCTATGTTCAGCAGTGGACGTCTTCTGGCTGATGATGATGATGATGATGATGATGACATAGTTTATTGTTTATTTAGAGTATTATCAATTTAGTCATAATTTAGTTAGTTATATTGATCATAAATATTAACATAAATATTTTGGAACATACTTCATAAATCTGAACGACTTTATTTGTTTTACGTACTTAACTTACGTAAACAAGTTTGCGAAAAATCGGTAGTTACAACTGGGAATAAGCGAAAATTTACAGAGACACGAAAGGTGAAAGTAACTCCGCTGTCTGTCTGTTACCTTTTGCACGATTAAACAGCTGAAGAGATGATAATAAAATTCAGCAAGTAAGTAGTGTGTATCATGAATGTTGATTTAATAAACTTGTGATAATCTTGATTGAAAATGCAGGAAGATATAAAACTGCGGGTAAAAGCACGGGTTGCATGTATATCTATCTATATAGGTGAGTATATAAATTAAAAAACCGGACAAATACGAGTAGACCAAAAAAAACTAACTGAAGTTGAAATATTGAAAGACAAACTTAACTTTGTAGTTGACAATCAGGTTCTTCGATACATAACAACTACAAAATGTAAGTTTGTATTTGTAAAACAATATTTTTTTATATGATATAACTTCAAATTAACAATTTTCAGATTTATTCCTTTATATGTGCTTACAGCACATATAAAAAAGGAAAAAAAATATTTATGATTCTAGGTCAACGGGAAGTACCCTATAGGTTTTGATTCCCCTGTGAAAACGCAAAATATGCGACATAAACGTTCATACGTTGTGTTGACTTACAACTTTTATTTTTTTACTGCCGAAAGAAACCGTAGACCCAAGTATTTAGTATAAATTTCAACTTGATAACTTTACGCGTTCCTGAGAAAAAGGGTCTTGACAGACGGACAAACAGACGGACAGACGGACAACGAAGTGATCCTATAATGGGTTCAATTTTTTTCTTTTGAGGTACTGAATCCTAAAAAAATTATATAATACTTGTACTGTCTTGTATCACAGAAAATGCAGGAAAATATAAAACTGCGGGTAAGAGCAAGGGGTGCATCTATATTCATATACATAGGTAAGTATATAAATAAAAATGAAATACCACTCACTCACTTCTTCACTGACTTACTCAATCCCTACCTTACTCAATTACTCACTCACTGTTACACTTTCTTTCTCACTCACAACTCATCACCAAATCTCGAACACTACTTAATCTTCTATGAAGCTGCAATTTGGCAAGTAGATTGCTTATGCGGTGAAAAGGTCAAAAAAATAAATAAAAAAAAACGCGAAATGGCTGAATTAAGTCACGGGCAATGTCTAGTTTTTTTATAAAGTGAAAAATCTATGAGAAAACAATCTCAATCCCCAGAAAAAGAAATAGCTTTCTTCGTATCACTGATATGTACTTACTCTTACCAACATATCGAATTGATACTAGGTACAGCCAAACTATAAGGCCTTTCGTACACTAAGCGACCAAAGTATCGAATACCGCGTCTTAGCCGTGGTATTAACGTTGCTACTACTGGTAGTATCAGCTGTTAAATTATTATAATGAATCCTCACGCGAGTTTTGATGAAGTATCTGGCTGATAGGTTGGCAGTACTACCACAGAGAACGGTACAGATACCATAAAACCACAGAAAATTATTTATTTCCTGTGGTATTACTTAAAAATTTAAAACAATATTCTCGACGGCTGGAGTAGCACGTATTCGAGTAATGCATTTGTATGGAACGTCATTTTAATCATTGGTGACGTATGTCTTTAGAGAAACACGCCTTCCGGTTCGCGGACTTCCCGGGGTCAGTTACATTCTGCTCGAGACGGCGACGAGAGACGCAACCGACGTTACACGAGTCAGAACCGTCGTCGCCTTGTCTACGACTAGCTTTAGTATGCAAGCATAGTGAGTATTCCCAACGCCCCGTATTCCAATTTTGCCAACAAATAAAACGGGGTTCGATCCAACAATCCGTCGGACGGTATGTGAAATGTGTCTGGGTGATTTCCACGAGGTGCCTAATCTACGTCTGTTGAGATGAACTATTACTTATTCTGTGGTTGAGGTTGAATTTGCGCTGAAAGTGACAGGAATATGGAACATTTGTGAGAAAAATGAGAAAATCATTTATTTTAACTTTTCATTTTTTTTGGTATTAATAACGGAGTTATAATTTTAGGAAAAAATGTGTTTCTATGTTATGCTTTTTATTAGGGTTCCGTGCTCAAAGGGTAAACACGGGAGGCGTCTGTGCAGCGCACCTTACAACCTGCACACTAGACAACCTGAATGAAGCCAGGGAGAGTGCCATTGGCGTGGCCAAATTTTAGAAAATAATAATTTACTAAACATCGACTCGAAAGAAGAAGACCGAATCGAAATGCCATATTAATAACTAATTTCTTTATTATTATTGATAATTATTGTATTGAGTGGTGGTACGGAACCAAAAACAAACTCAAACGCAAACCCCACTCGCACTTGGCCGGTTTATTATCAACCGTGGTTGGCCGGTTAACATCTATAACCTTATTTTGATTTGTTCCAATTCACAAATCTCCACCCTTTTCTGCTAGTGCTGCTGGGAACTGGAATACAGGTCTCGTTTTAATATTTTACTTTTTTATTATTTGTTAATTAATGCGCCGTAACATTACATATTCTTTGAAGATTTTAATTGGCTATCTATTACGGTTCGAAAGATACAGCCGTTAAAAGGTATGACGGACAGACAGACAGACAACGTAGGCTCAGTAATAGGGTCCCGTTTTACCCTCTGGGTACGCAACCCTAAAAAGCATTAAAACACGGCAATATTTTACTATAGCTATCTACATATGACCCATAGAACTTTACAGCTTTTATAGCTGTCCCAGTATAAATATTTCCCTTTCTATACCTACACACAACATGGGATTTTTGGTTATTTTTCATACTCCAAAATCGCGCATCGTACGTTTGCATCGTTTCCACTTGCCAGACACAGGACGGACTGAGTTCACTCAAGCTAATTAACTTGTGTTTGTATCGCTGCGCAGACCTCGGTAAAACGTATCTACCTTTGTTTATATATAACATCATTGACCAAAAGCTACTCTATCTAGCTAATTTTACAACAAACGATTCACTTAGCATCAGGCAAGATGGCGGTGAAACTATTTACGAATAAAAAATACTCAAATTCAGTAGACAGTAAAATAGAAAGGCAAAAGGTAATTCTACTAAGTGAGGTTGTCCCGTAATCCGATTTTCCGACACCATTAGACGGTTCGACGTCCAATGGTGGCTATCAATAATTAAATCGTGCGCCAGCCAACGCGACAATGGATACTATATTGATTGAACCTGCACTGGACTTGAAATAATAATTGCTTTCTCGAGAAGAACATTATGGCCGACCGCGAAAACTGCTTAAGGGCCGGTTATCCGAGTCGCGTAGGCAACAAAACGCTCCCTCAGCCCCCGCCAAGTCAGAGTGACGATGTATTTTGCCGCGCAAGAGTCACGAGGCCCGCGGGGAGAGTGCAACGACAAAAACGAACATAGGTCCGACCTCGATGACACCTGGCGCGGTAGTGAGCGCGGCACGCGCAAATTCTCGCGACCTTTTTACGCTTTTAATATCACTAAAAAACGAAACTATTCACTATCAAAAAACTATCCAAAGATTTTTTTTCGAATAGGATTGCCTTTCAGTACATGCAATTTCCAGATTGTTACGAGCTTTCATTAGAGCATAAAACGAAAAAAATTAACTAAATCAGCTTATATTTGTTTCGTGATTTTAGGGTTACTCCATAGTAAAAATTTGTTCATAATGTTAAGAGTACTTCCTTTTTCGGCTTCGTACATCTTTTTCACGTACCTAACCTAGTATAACCTTCTAACATTTTCTTCTTTTGCAAGTATTAGAAATACCAGACAATATTCCATAACTTCCCTCGACCCATATTTGCCGACGTGCGTGACTCCTGTCTTTAATTTGGGTCGCCAACTAGCATTGAACTTGTCACGTTTCGCGGCGAACGCTGGTCTTCATACTGAATCTTACACGTAAGGATTGTCTTATTTAAGATTAGTCTAGACCCTCACCCTCACTTTATGACCCTGCGTCAGACGATTTCATATTTTTACCTGTCACTAGAGTTTTTATCAGTTACTCTACAAAAACTGCAGATTTTTTTTATAAGAGTAATCTGTGCTGTTACTCAGTATGGTCATAGAGAAATGTATGGTCAACAATAAAAAGAGAGTGGTCCAAAAAGTGACGTCAAAACGAAAAGTTTATGTTCCTCATATCAAAATGCTCCATAAAACGGGAAGTTCGGCAATTTATTGCACTTTTTTGAATATTTTTTTAAGCAATTCGTACCACCTAAATAGCTTTAAAATATATAGTGTAAATAAAATTTTAAAAAAAATTGCTGATTATACAGAAAAATCTTTAAATAAACCTAACTCTCTTCTTATAGGGTATTTTCTTGGAACCAAATTGTTTTGTTTTGACGTTACTGTTAGGACCGGGTTATATACCTAGCTAATTTAGCTCTTATTCTAATTCTTTGAAGAGTGCGGTCAACGCATCTATAGATAAGAACATATTACGAGCTAACATTTGTATTTACAGTATACGCATCAATGTGATGATGTGATGTATTACAATGACTGAGATTGCGATTTTTCACATCAGCACACATTATAAATAAAGCCTTTACTCAAAATCAAACAAGACCGAAACTATAAAACAAAAGTAGCGAAATGTAATGAAATGTAAACAGAATAATTTATGCTCGTATATCACCAAGAGACTAACTTCCATCGAAGTTAATATTGACAGCTTTGCTTCTGAATCCACCGAGCCCTTGTCAAAGATATTTAATTTATATTTCAAATTGGCTAATAAATCTTAGTCGCACAAACACGAATGAAACAATATTATTTCTGATAAAAGTCAATGGAACGTACCTATTGTCTACATTTTGACACTTAAATTTTATGTTTTTCTTTGTTATGGCTAGCTTTTTATCTCGCAAAAATTTCTTCTTTTGTACCTCCAATGCCTTGCCCGTTCTTTGCAAGCCAATCAGTAAGTATAATGGTGTTACTTTTTTTTGTCGCAAAGGGTAAATTTATTTGGCCGCCTGAAATATTTTCTACCACAAATCATGACTTGTGGCAAAGCAGCGTCACATTTTTACATGACGCCTTTCAAGAGCGATGGTGGCCGAGCTATAACCATGTGCGTTTTACAATCTAACGGCACCCGTTTCGATCCTCAGTTCTGCACCAATGACTTTTGAACTTAAATAATTTATAAAGGCCCATTTTTTTATTATGTTTTAAAGTGTTTTATAATGTATGTCGATTACGCTGGCATCAGTGAATCAATTTGCGTTTTTCTTTTTTTCTTATGCATAGGAAACTCTCGAGGTGGTCCCACAAAAATTTCATTAATTTTGACTGAGTAGTTTTTAAATCAGTTCGAATAATATGGATATTTTTGCTTGGGCGCCTACTAATACAAAATTTCACTGAGTGAACTGTAATTTCACTACAATATTACAAACTGTAACTACAACAGCTTTGTTTGGGCGCTTTATTCGAGTTAAGGAAGAAGTATTCATGCATGGATGTGTAAATAAGTAATACTAAATATATTTTTTATAAATTAAAATCTAAATTTGATAATACTTTCCACTTCAAAATCCTCGTATAATTTTTTTTACTTTTTAGTGGCACAATGTTAGTGTTTTGTGTTTTTTTAAAGATGTTTTTTTTGCAATTTATTCATTCATTTTTAGTTTGCTCACGATGCAGGAAAACAAACAATAAACTTTAGATAAGGTACATGTACAATCGTCAAAGCAACAAATGTATGTTTTTTTTTCATTATTTAAGCGTTTATCTTTGCTCCTACTGGGTACACCTACTAGTAAGAGCACGAGGACTAATATTTGAGTTTTATTTTGTCAACACAGAGTTCAAATTACTGGAAAAATCTACGTTCAATAATACTGTTATTCTACACTAAATACGTCTTGAAATCCATAGCCTTTTTGTAGCTCGCTCTGGCAATGCCTGGGGGCTATGAAAACTTATATTTGTTTTTATTATGGCTACTTTGAACGTCCACAGAGACGTGAGACCAGACCAATGTTATGGTTATGGATACGACTTGGTACTTCAGACTAGATACTTTAAACTAGTTACTTTCCGGTTGAGATAATATTTAGAATTAGAAATGTATATTTTTCTTGATACGTTTGCAAGACCTGTGTTTCCACTATACTCATAGATCTCACGTATATTCATAGATGTAAATAAAGGTACCTCGAATCTTCACGTCACCCTCCAGTGATGTTTTTTTATATGCCAAACAACGTGAGGATTCGAGGTACCTCTATTTACGTCTATGAATATGGGGGTTATTGTAATCTTCTTTATTATTTGGTGTAATAATTGAAGTTCTAGGAGAAGGACGCTGGAGCTTTTTATTTATTTAGTCTACTTAAAGAATGTACTTACAGTGAAAGTGACTTGAGGTGACTCGTCACTTCTGTGGGTCCTGCTGGTTAGGTCGAGAGGATGGCACAATATCGCATACCTAAATCGCGTCACAGGTGATATAGTATCCACGCAAAAATTTTACTTTGTTTGAGGTTCCCGAATTGACCTATTTAACTATAAGCGCATTACATCGAACGCTACAAAAACTACCTCTTGAAGGTAGTTTTATTTTATTAATAATATGCTTGCTTTTGACCGCCAACTCGCCTGATGTTAAGAGATGATGCGGTCTACGATGGAGCACGCTTGCTTAGAAGAAACCGATTCACTCGTGATTTGAAGACACCTAGATTGTAAATATAGACCAATATACATCATCATTATACGCGTATACCTATATCATGTTCCTACTGCTGGGACACAGCCTTCTCTCAGAGAGAGAGAGAGAGGAGAGAGAGAGAGAGAGAGATAGAGAGAAAGGGGACATGCCAGTTTCTTTACGGTGTTTTCTTGCATCGTTGATGAGCGAAAGCATCAAACTGCATGTATTAAATAATTCATTGGGCAGGGCCGAGGATCAAACTGGGTGCCGTCAGATTGTAAAGCGTACCGCCCGGTCATCATCGCTCTGAAAACGGCCAATTATTATGACGATAATAAGAAGAAAAAAGAAACTAAAGTATAAAGTATCTGCTTCACTTCCATGTAAAATGATACTTGAATTCTATTGTGAATTGTGGACTTATTAACGGTCATGACTGGCAATTATTAAAGTAATTACCACAGTCCGACAATGTGAATTTCTCCATTAGTACTACGGTTTAATGCACTCATCACGAGTTCATTATAGGGTTCATGCTCTAAGGTGGATGGTGGGTAGTAAAGTTTTTAATCAAGCATTGTTTATTTATTGCTATTAGAATTTCAGCTGTTTATTATTCAGTCTGAGAGCTCTGATCGTTTTGTTGCAATATGAAAATTTTCATGCAAATGCAACTACGATATCCGACTTGCTTTGGTACGGAGCTATTTGTATTTTTGTTTCTTTATTGACAATCGACGCGAATGCAAATCAGAAGTGGGATTCGCGACAAATTAAAGCTGTTGCCTGGCTGTTGCACTGAAGGGAACAATATTTTTGCCATACAATTTTGTTGTAAGCAATAATGTAACTTATTTATTTCAGCAGAAAATTCAAAATCCATGTACCTACTAATAAGTACTGGGGACTTACGGCCAACTGTTAACGAGGTATCAAACTAACGTTAAATCCGCTCAGTTGGAAAATCACGCGACCGCAATCCGTATCTGGGCACATTAAGCCTCACGTTCGTGTGATTTTTCAACTGAGTGGATTTAACGTTAGTTTGATACCGCGTTAGCAGGTGGCCGTAAGGCCTCTAGTTTCTCAATAGGCATTTAATAATGACAGATATTATAGTGTTCGACAAACATATTGAGCACAAAGCAGTGTACAGGTCGGGAAAGTCGCTTGTACACATGCATACAATAAAAACAATTATTGCGTAGACTTGCGCGGTTCAAATTTCCTCGAACCCCTTCAGTCAACTTTTTGCTATTTTTCCAAGATATTAGCCGGTCTGTGCGATAAAAAGCTACGGCAAATGTTTTGTGAAATAATTATTGTTTTTCGGACTATAAAAACGAACATAATGCCTACGAGGTAAAATAAACATATTGCAGTATTAAAAGGAGAAAAGCAATATATTATCATAGTTAGGCATAGCTGGATGCGAATAGCGAGAAACCAGGGAGAGTGGCATAAACAAAGGGAGACCTATACCCAGCAGTGGGTCACTCAGGGCTGATGATGATAATAGGCATAGCTGATCAAAGAAGAATTCTAAATTGAGTCTCTAGGCACTATTATTACAGAGTTTGAATAAGTAGGAGTATGGTTTTCATCCCAAAACAATACGACTTCCTCAAAACCGAGCCTGTGTCAATTAACTTCAACGCACAATTCACGCACGTTCCATGATCGTTACCTACTCCCAAATTCATGGCAAATGGCACATACGCTAGAAGCCAAACTTAACGAATAAAAAAGGTCACTACTATGACATAAACATTGTTGACAGAATGAAGGTGATTGACGTAATGTCAGTCAGTTTCATTCCGCTATGCAAAAAACAACATTGTTCTAAGACAAAGGAAATTGTGTAAAAAACTAAATTTTAAAAAGATTCGGGTATATAAATATCGAATTCTTTCTAGAAGGAATAGGCTATATATAGGACTCGAAATAAAAACTGGGTCATACGCGCAGTTGACTCCAGTGAAAAAGTCGCTCAGAACTTAACCTTATATCTTACAATCAACTTGTTAGCCCGTCTTCAATCGGGTAAGTTATTTCGTGAGATGCCTTTTAAATGTGTTAATTGTGAAATCTGTCTCGACAAATAATGCTAATCGTTATTTGTCAATTGAATTATCATCAGGCCACCTGTGTTCTATAACGCAGTGCAAGTGCGTTTCATATCCGTACTATCTGCGGATGTGGACGCGCGCCGTACTTACATTATAATATAATTGTGTTCTAAGCTCTTAAAGCATTCTGTAATCTTGGATCCTTCCGATCAAAAACTGTGTTTTAACGCCGGTACCACGTCATGTGAGGCGGGGCCTACTCCGATCTGCCGTTATCTTCGGGATCTCACACGACGTGGCCGTGCGGCTCTTGAGTACTGATCCTCATGCGTAGTTTCTTCGACGCATTTCAGGCTCCTACCCTCTACGCCAATTCTCCGACCACGTACGAGTCGCCACGCTGTCGTGACGCTACGTCTACTTCCCTTCTACTACGTCGGTCGTACTCCGGCGACGCACAAACTTCTGGAACTACTACGCGCAGACCGCACTCCGGTCACGCCTGAAAAGCTCACGAAGCCTCTCGTCGCTGCGCTGCCTGCTGACATCCTACGTGCCACGAGCCGCGTCGAGCCACGCGGCGATCGGCGCCCCAGCTCTTCAAGCTAAGTCTCAAAACAAGGGACCAACACGTTTTTTTATCGCCATCACCTTCCGAGTTCACACGACCCTCAGTCTCCTGTAAATTCATTCTTACTTGATTAAATCTTAACTTATACTATCTTAAACTCTTTCTTTTGAAACTCCTACCCACTGCTAGGTAGAACTTCACCAAGCTTCACTTGGTGAACGTTTCAGTGGCGCCCAGGTATTAAGCAGGAAGGTGGATAAAAAAAGTGTTGATCTCTCTGGCGTGGTATATTCACGGCTCTTTCTCTGTAACCTTGTGTCCGTCTGTAGGTTGTATGGTAAAAACCGCCCTGTGCTGGTGCGGGAGCTTATTGTTAGAATACCCAGCTGTAGTCTCCATGCATGTCGTAAGAGGCGACTAAGGAAGACAAAGGTTACACCTACAGAAGTAACGCCTTCTGTCCGCGTCTTAAACGCACTATAATATTTTTTTTACTCGAATTTTTTTTTATTATAGTAGAATTAAAATCTTTCAGTACTTTTATACTCGCACTATCTTAAAATCTTGTTCTTTAAACTCAACTTACAAAACTTACCACCCAACCTACACTCGGAACATCTAACTTGTATATGTAAAACTTGCTCTCACGGAAACTCACCCGATATCTCTCTAAAAATCCAGATCAAAACTCTCTTTGACGGATATCTCTCTAAAAACTAAAATCTAAACTCTTTTTGGCGTAGGAATATAAAATGGCTTACCCCACTTATAATTTTTATCGCATACTTAGTTAGCATACTTAAAATTTACTCGTACCTGACAATATCACTCGTTAAAATGACTCGCAGAACAATTTTTCACTATAAAACTTTTAAAAGAAAAAGTCTCATACCTTCAACTTTACTAAATACTAAAAATTAATATTTTACCACTATAGCTTCCCTCTGAAGAAAATCTAATTAATCTTGCATCTAAAACTTGATATTAACATCTAAAAATTAAAAAATACCTGACTTGAAAAAAAAAAAAACTTAGAAATATTTTTATTTACATATATCGTATAATATCTATTTATGTATGTCTATTAAATATCAGAAATAGGGCGGTTAGTGTACTCTAAAACTGAAAGCCTTCACACTAAGAGCGGTCATTGCAAACTCTTTAAAAATAAGCCTCTAAATTGCTAGGAGCGGTACTCGTGAACTCCATAAAAAAGCCCAAAACACGAATATTAATTAAAATAACCTTTTGTATACTAGGTAATTCAAGTCAGTCGTCAATATAGCTATAGCAAACTAAACAATTAAAGTTTACTTATAGTTAACTCTATCGATACCTTAATAACTTCACTAGTCACCTAGACTACAATCGCTACCTACAATCTCTTGGTCCTAAACTTGAATACCACTACTTACTCTCTTTGACGTACTAACTAGCAAAATAGTTCCTTATTTTGTTAGCTTTTCTTTTATTTTGCTGCTTTTAAGTATTGTATCTAACATTCTTAACAGCAAAATGGAGAACCCACCGGTATACTTGCCGTCTGTATAGGTGCTACTAAAGCATTTATACAGCGATACCGGACTCTTCACAGTACGCCACAAGTCTTATTGGGAACTTCAGACCATAGCATCCTGATTAAATTAATTTTACACTCGAGCCTACTTAATGTTAACATATTAGACTCAACCCTGGACGGGGAAGGTGTAATTTATAACTAGGATGCTAGAGAGGTCAGCGAATTTTCTTGAGCAAAAATTCTTAACTGAAAAAGGGGGTATGTAACGTTCCATGATCGTTACCTACTCCCAAATTCATGGCAAATGGCACATACGCTAGAAGCCAAACTTAACGAATAAAAAAGGTCACTACTATGACATAAACATTGTTGACAGAATGAAGGTGATTGACGTAATGTCAGTCAGTTTCATTCCGCTATGCAAAAAACAACATTGTTCTAAGACAAAGGAAATTGTGTAAAAAACTACATTTTAAAAAGATTCAGGTATATAAATATCGAATTCTTTCTAGAAGGAATAGGCTATATATAGGACTCGAAATAAAAACTGGGTCATACGCGCAGTTGACTCCAGTGAAAAAGTCGCTCAGAACTTAACCTTATATCTTACAATCAACTTGTTAGCCCGTCTTCAATCGGGTAAGTTATTTCGTGAGATGCCTTTTAAATGTGTTAATTGTGAAATCTGTCTCGACAAATAATGCTAATCGTTATTTGTCAATTGAATTATCATCAGGCCACCTGTGTTCTATAACGCAGTGCAAGTGCGTTTCATATCCGTACTATCTGCGGATGTGGACGCGCGCCGTACTTACATTATAATATAATTGTGTTCTAAGCTCTTAAAGCATTCTGTAATCTTGGATCCTTCCGATCAAAAACTGTGTTTTAACGCCGGTACCACGTCATGTGAGGCGGGGCCTACTCCGATCTGCCGTTATCTTCGGGATCTCACACGACGTGGCCGTGCGGCTCTTGAGTACTGATCCTCATGCGTAGTTTCTTCGACGCATTTCAGGCTCCTACCCTCTACGCCAATTCTCCGACCACGTACGAGTCGCCACGCTGTCGTGACGCTACGTCTACTTCCCTTCTACTACGTCGGTCGTACTCCGGCGACGCACAAACTTCTGGAACTACTACGCGCAGACCGCACTCCGGTCACGCCTGAAAAGCTCACGAAGCCTCTCGTCGCTGCGCTGCCTGCTGACATCCTACGTGCCACGAGCCGCGTCGAGCCACGCGGCGATCGGCGCCCCAGCTCTTCAAGCTAAGTCTCAAAACAAGGGACCAACACGTTTTTTTATCGCCATCACCTTCCGAGTTCACACGACCCTCAGTCTCCTGTAAATTCATTCTTACTTGATTAAATCTTAACTTATACTATCTTAAACTCTTTCTTTTGAAACTCCTACCCACTGCTAGGTAGAACTTCACCAAGCTTCACTTGGTGAACGTTTCATCTTATTTAACTGAATCAGCTAAACAGACGGTCAAATTAAAAGGATCTGAACATTACATGTTTGCTTTTAATTTAACAGGTCGATAGGATCCGAATATTAGCATTGGTAGAGCCCATAAAAATATAAAACTTCGTGTGGAACGTGACGATGCATATCCATCCATGTGTTAAAACATTTGGAATGAGTAGATATCACCAGCAAGGTTAACAAAGCGTCACAATAAAATAATAAAAATATCGTGGACATAATTTAATAAATAGGTATTTGAATGAATAAAAAAACAGGGAGATAAGCGAAAATAAGTGTTACTTTCATTAAAAAAACACTATCGAGCGAAATGTCCTTCATCGTGTTTCGGTCTTTAGGGTTTCCTAGATAAAACATAAAATTTTGATGTGACACCATTTTTATAATTTTAAGCTAACCATGGAAGTAGATATATTTAAAAACCTAGAATGGCCAAAATTGCTAAAAGTCGAAAAAGAGCGTCTTAAAGACAAGAAAGAAAGAAAAGAAATTTTATTCGCCACCTTTACAAAAAAATTATATCTAAAGGATACAATTAGTGTCGAATGAACAACTAGGAACCTACTCTGGGACACTTCGTAGCCCATGCCATAGCCCATGCGTAACCCAATGAAGCCTGAATCCTTGTTCCGGAGAAAACAAAGTTTCCCATCTGGTTACTTCTCTATTCTTTTTCTGTATGTGACCAATCATCCGAGAGCCAATAAAAGTTTTATAACTGCAGCAGAAATAGCGAAATGTAAAACCATAACGTACTTTGTAGTAAACTATGAAAATAACGTGAAATGCCACAAAGTTAACGCGATAGAGCATGTTTCTTTTTAGGGTTCTGTACCTCAACAGGAAAAAACAGAACCCTTATAGGATCACTTTGTTGTCCGTCTGTCCGTCTGTCAAGACCCTTTTTCTCAGGAACGCGTAAAGATATCAAGTTTAAATTTATATTAAGTACTCAAATCTACGGTTTCTTACAGCTGTGAAAAAATCAAACTTGTAAGTTTACGCGACAAAAAGATATGACCGTTTATGTCGCATATTTTCATATATTTTGCGATTTTACAAGATAATCAAAACCTATAGGGTATCGGGTAGGGTCCCGTTGACCTAGAATCATGAAATTTGACAAGATGCAAGGTCTCATAGCACATAATTATATAGGAATAAATCCGAAAGTCATAAATTTAAAGTTAGATCATTTAAAAATAATTATTATGCGGACAAACTTACATTTTGTAGTTGGAATCTATGGAAGAACCTTATTGTCCACTACAAAGTTAAGTTTGTCTTTAAATTTTTCAACTTTTTTGCTGTTGTTTTTCGTTTGGACAATCGCTCTGAGGGTCCCATTATCCAACGGAACCCTCAGAGCACGAGACCTAATCGTACTTGTCCGGTTTTTTAGTCGGAGCTGGCTACTGTAATAGTGGTGCTAGCGTAGTTTTTACCTCTGGGCCTATGCACAAATTTTCCATGAGCTCCAAATTTTCCATGAGCGCCAAATTTTCCAAGAGACAATTTGCTCTTAAATAGTTACCTTTTAGTTGGTTTTGTATTTGATTATTACCTCGCATGTTAAAAATCAAAAACTGCTTTAAATATATTATGTAGTATTTTTTTTTATTAATAACAAGCATAGCATTTAATTGTAGTCAACATTATCATGTAAAAAGTATTAAACCGCTAAATAAGTACTTACATATGTAAATGTAAAAGGGACAATACTAACCAATAAAAAAATGCTGTTTCAAAATACTACGCAGATCCACAGCAGCAAAAATTAGACGCACGTCGATTTAATCGTGCATCTTATCATCAATATTCTTCTTTACTATTCTTTTATGTTTTCAGGTACTTGCAAACCTTTTTATTTTTAGCTATAGTAAGGAACTAATCAAAATAAACACCAAACACGGTGACTTGAACGAAAGCCGTCGTCACTTCTCTCTGCATATCCACATAGTTATCTCTTTCAAAGTCCCATAAGAAAGTTATGGCGTTGTTGTAGCTCTGTGATCTTTTCTGTCCTATAGTGACGACAGAGATGACTCGATAACGATTAAAATTCATTGCCTTCACCTTGCGCATTATGTCGCCTGCTATACGAAGAGCTAGTTGTGGAGATTCCTGAAAAAAACGAACAGCTCAGGTTTTATTATAGAAACTGATAATATACTATAAAATGTGTGGTTTTCACACATTTTATTTATACTACACGGGAATTACTCACGTAAGATTGAGCCAGTCACTCCGACTATAGTTTCAACCGCATTAGGCAGTCTTTTTCAAGGTGAATGCATGCGCGCGACTGCATCTCGCTTGGCACCGAGCGAGACGCAGCCGACAGCATTACGTGAATAATTCCCGTGTAATATAAATAAAATGAACAGCTTAGGTATTCGTTACACTCGTTTTTCTATGTTTGGCTATAAAAAATAAGCCATAGTTGGCGTTTCTCTGAGGGAGCGTATCTGGAAAGAAGTAATTCACCAGACAACTAAAATCACCTACAGCACAGCGTATTAGCAAGCTAAAAGTGCCAGTGGGACGGTAATGTATGCCGCAGAACCGATAACCGTTGGGGTGGGCGAGATCTAGAGTGCAAGACCACGTATTGGACCCGGATATGTCCTAGGACCCGGGTATGCCCTAAAAAGGCAACCAGAACCACCAAAGGATAGGCAGCAGCATCCTATAATAGTACATGGTGAACCTACTGCGATCCCCATGCCACCAAGCGTGGGGATTATGGCAACATAGTATCTTAAGGAGCTATGGAGAGGGCTATACTCGGGGTTTCTCTACGAGATCGAATCCGAAATGAGGAGATCCGTAGACGAACGAAAGTCACCAACATAGCCCACCGGATTAGCAAGTTGAAGTGGCAGTGGGCAGGGCACTTATCACGCAGAACAGATGACCGATGGGGCCGAAAGGTTCTGGAATGGAGACCACGGACCGGTAAGCGCAGCGTAGGACGTCCACCCACAAAATGGACAGACGACCTAAAAGAGACCGCAGGGAAACGCTGGATGCAGGCCGCTTCCAACCGGCCCTTTTGGAGATCTATGGGGGAGGCCTATGTCCAGCAGTGGACGTTTACTGGCTGACGATGTATCGGCCACGAATCGACAATTGTAGCGTAGGACACCTGAGACTCGATGGAATCACGATATACGTAAGGCAGTGGCTTGAAGCAATAAGCCGAAGATCGGCCTATTTTTTGGAATTTATATTGTTTATAATTATTGATGATGCCTTTCTGTCACGCATCTTTATTCATAACATATCAGTCACTATTCTGATTTGTTTATTTATGTCTTTAAAACTAAATGATTGTACCGATTTTCATGAAATTTGGCAATCAAATCATAAAATCATCAAGTGTATCATAAGACCGGACAGGATACTTCGAAAAGGTGGGATCATGCGAAACTAGCTTTTCTGACTGTCATTCTGTCCGATTTATAAACCCCGATGCAACATCAAAAAAACCATGTCTGTATGTCTGTTGCTTGTGGCTCCCAAACGCATAAACCGATTTCAGGGTTTTTTTTTCAATAAAAGATAGTTTAATTAAGGTGCCTCTTATCTGTATTTGATACAAATCTGTCCAGCTATATTTATGAGTTCTTTCCCGAATCAGTAGTTTTTTTTACTTATACTACGGCCTATATACGGCAAAGATATTAAGTGTATAACGATGAAAGGTTTAGAATACTTGAATCCGGAATAAATCTTAATTATTTTTTATATTAATCATTTTTAAACCTGCACGTTATATTTATGTCCAGTGAAGAGTTCGTCTAAGGTCTCTTCAGCGGCCTTGGTGACGGAAGGTACATGCCACGGCTCATGCGGTTCCAGCTGGTATGTGTTTAAGTAGATCAGTGGAGGTCTCTTGAACTCTATGGCAATCTGACAACAAAGAACACAAAGCAAAATCGAATGTAAGAATTTTTGCCAAAAATTACAGTTTGATCACAGTCATATCCTTTAACAAAATGTTTCTGTTTCGACAATGCCACACACAAAAAACTAACACCCAAGCCCTTATTTTAGAAATAAGGATTGTGTGTATACCTCGAGCATTCATGCTCACCATTTAAAGTGATCACCTTCTTGCAGCGGCGTCGGGTCGCTCTCTTCCCTCAGATATGGTTGAGGAGGGCGATGGCTGGCACACGTGTCATACTCGTGATCGGGTGCTGCTTGCGGGCCGCTGGTCTGCTCGCGGTATACACACAAACTAGTAGTAACATTCTCTAAATTCGTTTAAATGATGGAGAACTGAGTTAACAAACATAAAACAAATACAACGGAATTGAGAGCGCCTTTTTAAGTCGGTTAACAAAACTACATTGTACCCTGTTTTAAGAGAGTGTTTTAATATTATAATTATGTGCAAAAGTGTGTATGTTTGTTTCTTTTTCACGCAGCAACAGATCAACCGAATAGGCCTGTCTTATTTTTTTTTACCTCATAAATAATCTGATCCATAAATAAAGCCCATCAGCGAAAACAAAATTAAATTTTGTTCAAGAATAAATAAGTTTGAAGTTTTTTAATTTCATACTTGACAGAGAGCACGTTATGACGTCAAGCCGTGCGCGCCATACAAATGCTATGCTAACACACGCTTTGCGAGAGAGGGACAGAGCATCCGCTTTATATCCCCAACAAAAAATTAAAAGCTTACATGCAATGATCTTAGTTAGAAATCATTATAGATATTGAAATTATTTTTCCAATACCTATGTGTAATGTACTTAACTATTTAATTATATCCTTCGCTAAACCTGCTATTTACAATAAATTAAACATTAGGTAGCAAGCCTTAGGAGGGCTGGAAAGTGACATAGGATACTTTTTATACAAACTACTAACAGGGAAAACAGAGTGAAATCGCACGGTGCAACTAGTTCTAAGTATAGACTGATTAAAGATTAAGGGCAGGCTTCCAGTTCAAGTAGTGTTTACAATAAGCTAAAAACATACCTGCGAAGTTCTCTCAACAGGTCTGATGCCTGGTACTCCAGTGAACCCGAAGGATTGTCTTCTGATCTTCATCCTGCTCAAGCTGGCCCTTGACGGACGTCCAGTGACCGACCTAGTCGTCGAACTTTTGATTGCCACCATGGAAACACGGCTCTTTTGCTCTTTTGGTTCCGTCATCTTTTTATTATTTGTTAGTTGTATGGATAAATCCTTAATATAAAACAATGAGAAAATTCAATTTGAAACAATAAAAACTGTGGTTCAACTGTGCTTTTCAATATTTTGAAAGGAATGTGAAATGTGCTTTGAGAAAGGAAGACTAATTACGTCATTGGAAATGTGTGATTGATAGATAAATAAAAACCTATGCATAATAACAACAGAGTATACATATCTATTTATTAGAGGTTTTACATACTTATTCTTGACGAAAATGTGACCGCTATTATGGCTTTCAAATAATTAAATCTTCAAACCCTGTCTATCCATTATAGGCTAAGTATATAATCATAATCATAATCATAATCATAATCATAATAATCATAATCATAATCATTTTATTGGTAACTAATAATTACACGTCAAAATTGTTACTAGTATCAAGGTACTAAAGTAAATAATTATACATATCTATTATAACTTAAGCTAATTGGTAAAAATGTACTAATAGTGTACCTATCGTTTCTAACAATTACAAAAACAAATACCAAAATTAATGTCAAAGTAATATAAATTAATAAATAAAGAAATTATAATGAAAATAATTAGCATAATGTCAAAAAAATAATAATAATTAATTAGCATTATGTCAAAGTAACCAAATAAAAACACCATATCAATTTAACATCATTGCCGTACATAATTACAATTTTAATTTAATAAAGTCATCATAGCTGTAGAACGTCTGCTCGATAAGCCATCGTTTGAGTCGTGACTTAAAGCTGCCTAAACTGGGTGCCGTGGTGATGTGCTCCGGCAACTTATTGTACACGGTCGGGCCCATAACATGCGACGATTTAGCCGACCTCTCCAGTGCGCGAGGCACCTCTGCCAGCCTGCCCTTGTTGCGGGCGCTGTCGAGCGTCTTGTAAGAGGCTTGGTTTAATCTGACATATACCGCAACTTGGAATATGACCAGTGCTGGCAATGTCAGGATCCCAAGCCTTTTAAAATGTGGGCGTACGGAGACATCCTGCGGGATCCTTGCAATAGATCGGACAGCGCGCTTTTGCAGTAAAAAAACACGCTCCCAGTCCGCAGCCCTGCCGAATAACTCCGTACCGTATTGCAACAGGGAATGGACAGTGGCAAAATAGCACGACCTCACTATCTCATCCGGCACAACTCTAGCGACTCGACTCAAGGCAAAGCACGCGCTACCCAGCCTGCCGCAAAGTCTGTTGATGTGGGTTTCCCATTTCAGGCTCCGATCAATCTCAAATCCGAGGAAAGTTGTGGTCTCGGCCTGTTCTATCTTTTTACCTTCCACTTTAACCGTTAGGGGACGGGTTTGGTGACCTGAGAGGCAAAAATGAACGAAGTGGGTCTTGGATAAATTTAGCGCCAGGCCGTTCACCCTGAACCATCTTGCCAGCTGAAAAGTTGTATCGTTCAATCTCTCCTCCAGAAGGTCCACCTTGGGTGCTGTGACTACCGCGGCTACATCGTCAGCGTACATAAATATTTCCGCTGCGGTCACAGCCTCCGGCAGATCATTCAGGAGCAGAGAGAACAATATGTTGGAGACTGAGGAGCCTTGCGCCACCCCCATCACCGACATTAACGGTTCAGACCTTTCCGTTCCACCGCATGATACGACTGTTTGCGATCTGTTTTGCATGAGATCTGCCAGCAAGGCGTGTGACGCGCCTCTCACACCATAGTGCTGCAGTTTTACTGCAAGTATAGCATGATCAGCTACGTCAAACGCCTTCGACAGATCACAACAAAGAATTGCCACCTGCAGTTTATTTTCACGGGCCTGCAATACACGGCGCACTACTTCCCTGGTCAGCGACGTGGTGGACCGGCCCTCGCGGTACGCATACTGCCGGTCGGAGAGAGCGTCAGTCGATGCCAGGAAGTTCACGAGACGGGTGCTCAAGCCATTTTCAAACACCTTCGCCACCGCAGGTATTATCGATACCGGCCTGTAACTGTCGATATTATCTCGTCTGCCTTTACCTTTGTAGAGCGGAGATACCTTACTCATCTTCAGCGCGTTTGGATAAGATCCTTCCCTAATACACCTATTAAAGGTCTCGGCTAGTATGGGGGCTAAGAAGCGTATTATCGTTCTAATCAGTTTCATTGAAACTCCGTAGACGTCTTTCGAAGTTTTCGCCGGTATCCGAGTGGTAACGATGCGAAATACTTCATCAGGGCTGAACAACAGCATCCGCATAGAGCGGTCGGCTGGCGGGCACGCTGCGCACAGAGCGTCGCTCATGAGAGCGACGTCAGCGCGAGGTGCACCGCACGCGACCGCCGCACCCAAGAACCGCGCGTTCATTGCGTCTACAGCCTCCTTCTTTGTTTGAAATTGACTTCCATCGAAGTTCTTCACAACATCTGTAAAATCGAGAAAGGGAACATTGTGTTTCCCCCTCTCCTTATTGACGATCGTCCACATAGCTTTGGACGTATAATTTTCACTTAGTGAGTGTGTGTAGTGGCTAGCTTTACAATTTTTTATTAATTTGTCATAGTATTCATTCATGTCAGATATCAGTGTCATAATAGAATTATTATCCGGATTTAATTTCGCAATATCAATAATGTCAAATAATAGTAATTTATAATTTTTTACATCGGGAGTTACCCACGATGAGTCAGGTTTTTTATTATTGCACATTTTTTTCAATGGAAAACAGATGTCGTATTTATTTTTAATAATGTTTATGGTCGAGGACACCAGTGTAGCGGCGGTCCTGTTTAGTGCCAGGATCACATCCCACTCAACGCTACCTATCGCCATTACAAAATTTGTCTGATTCGCCTTTGAGAAACTTCTACCGTAACGTGGGCCCTGCGATAGGTTTCGCGTATCACATGCCAGGTCGCTCCTGATAGCAACATGGTCGCTGAGGTTAGTGATTATGGGCGCAGTGCTCACCGATCCTGCGGGCAGGTTCGAGTATACATGGTCCAGACTAGTAGATGTAGTGTCAGTGGTACGCGTGGGGAAGTCGACCTCGTTCGTCATGTTATAATCTAACAACAGCTTACTCAGCCGTTTCGAGTAGCTGTTTGCGTCCGCTATTGTATCTATGTTCATATCACCTACTATAATACAGTCAATACTCAACTCGCTAATTTTACCGAGCAGACGTTCTAAATTGTCAAGGAATACAGTCGCACTTACTAAGTTTGTCCTATATATACAGACAACAGTTATGTTATAGTCAATCAAGTCTATGGCTGAAATTTCGCAATATTGTTCACATGACAGTACAGTTAAAGTCTGATTTTCTATGCACTTAGTACTGTTGCTTGTATATATACACGATCCACCGTGTTGAACTATTTTCCTACAAAAACTGGACGCTAATTTGTAACCGTCAATATGTACACATTTCAATTTATCGTCAGTAAGCCAGTGTTCCGAAATCGCTAGAACATCGCACTTAATATCGCCCTGCAGCAAAACTTCTAACTTTCGTGTCTTGTTATCCGCAGATATTGACCTAATGTTTTGATAACAAACAACAATTGACTTCTGCGAACTACTACAGTTGACACTGGCGTTAGAATTTTCTGCGGCAAGAACGGGGCATGAACTATTTTGAAGCGAACCACTATTATTATTATTTCCCGCCATCCGCTTGTTATCTTGTTGAGCTCGTAAAGGCAGCAGGACAGCTTGTGCAGTTAGAGTAGTCGGCATGGCGGCCGTCGAGGCTACTGCGAGCCGCCGCCGGCCGAGGCGCGCGCTCGAAAAATCCAGTTGCTTACTCGGATGCCAGCGGGCCACGAAGTCGGCGCGCTTATCTGCCCGTAGTAACTCTCAGGTATACCTATTATGAATACAGCGTGCCAGCTGGATTTTGTCTGTCGTTTTTCGACATAATACCTGTCGCAATTTTGGAGCTTGTTGAGATAGTCTAATATGTTCTTTTCGGTTGTGTCAGGTTTGAACTGCCAGGCTTGTATATATTTTAGTCTCTCCACAGCTTGAAGTATGTCATCTGTTTTGCCAGTACCGTTTACTACCTCGCGTTTTCTGGGTTTTTTTGTTACTTTCTGCCAGCCTGCATCCGTTGCATAAGTGTCGTCGTAAGTCTTGTTACCATCGGCGAGAGTGACCGCATGATTCGTGGCCACACCTGATGTCGTCATTGTACTTGGATCAGTTGTGGTGTATAGGTACATCACTGTCTGTGATAGACAGTCTATCTCATAGGCTAAGACGGTCTATCTCTATCATAGTCTGTGTGTGTATCACTGTCACTGTCTGTGTGTGTGGTCTAGCACTGGTCGTGGACAAATTGTCATGCCACCGTTTTTATGCCGCGATAAGGAGACAAACGTTTCCATATTCTGGCTTTGTCGCTTCTACGCGCGGATAATACCAGTGGAAAGACAATTTGTCCACAGCCCGTGCTAGGCCTGCAGTAGAACTGGTTAGATTAAAGGGCTTGCGACTTACTGAGTCATGATCGGAGATGCCACCTAACGCACAAAATAGATATCGCCTACGATACATAAAAACATCTCATGTTAGCCCAATAGAAATCAACACAAAAAAGGCTAAAATAGCAAAGCATTATGTAGTTCTGTTTTTTTAGTATATTGTATGGGCCAGATGCCTTATTATGGATGATTCGGATCGTGATCGCGATCGCGTGCCATCTCACTTACGCATGTGGTGCGAGTAAATAGATGCGAACGGGACGGCATGCAATCTCGATCACGATCAAACTTCTATAATAAGGCCGCAGCGGCCTTATTGCTGGTAGCTAGTGTAAATCCAAATCTACAACTTCGAAAACCTTGTGCTCGCTGCACACCAAGCGACATTTTTGGGACTTTTTTCTCTTTTTGCTATAAAAGTCGATTTTAATGTCGATTTCTATTGGGCTATACGTGTAATTCGGCTTAGAGGCTAGAGCTCAATATCTTGTCCCACCTGTGACGCACGTATTCAATCTCTGTATTTCTACAGGCGTCTTCCCAAGTGTGTTCAAAAAAGCAATAGTCCATCCTATATTTAAGAGCGGGTCAAAATTAGATGTAAATAATTACAGACCTATTTCTGTTCTGTCAAGTCTATCCAAAATTCTTGAAAAAATTCTGAACAAAAGGCTAGTTGACTATTTTGAGGCTAATAACATCATCGCTGACAACCAATATGGATTCCGAAGAGGTAAAAACACGGAAGACGCGGTACTTGAACTTACAAACTGTATTGTCCGGAATTTAGAATGCAAAAACAAAACTGTCTGTATCCTTATGGACCTTTCTAAAGCGTTCGACACCGTATCAATACCACTCCTTCTTGCGAAACTAGAAGGCATGGGGATTCGTGGCCCAGCTCTTGGCATCTTTACGGATTATCTGACAAATAGAACACAGTCGGTTAAGATTGACAACAACATAAGCCCTGAGCAACAAATAACGTGCGGGGTGCCGCAGGGCAGTGTGCTGGGACCTACCTTTTTCACTGGCTACATAAATAATCTCTGCAAGCTATCTATCCCAAACTGCAAAATTCTGGTGTATGCTGATGACACAGCTCTCATAATTCACGGTAACACCTGGGAGGACGCTCAAAATCTTGCTGAAAAAGCACTAGCAATAGTGATGTCATGCCTGTCGGAAAATATTTTGACCTTAAACATTACCAAGACGCATTATATCGCTTTCTCACCAAGCGTGAATGTACGTCCACCAATCAGCTCCCTGAAGATCAGAGCACACGTCTGTGGTCAGCTCCATGAAAGGTGTACTTGTCAGGAACTCTCACGTACTACTCACGCTAAGTACCTAGGAGTAACTATAGACGACACCCTTAACTGGAGTTACCATCTGCACACTCTAACATCTCGAACTAGAAAACTCATGTTTGTGTTCAAGAGACTGAGAACAGTTGCATCCCTAGAGCTCCTGAAGACTGTGTATTGTGCACTTGCGCAGTCGGTGTTGTCATATTGCATTACGGCTTGGGGCGGTACCTACGTTACCAACATGCTTTCATTGGAAAGGGCGCAAAGAGCTGTTCTGAAGGTAATGTGCGGCAAACCATGGAGATATCCTACTACTCAGTTATATGTCGACTGCTCTGTGCTCACAGTGAGACAGATGTATGTGAAACAGGTGCTTCTTCGTAAACACATATCGCTGCCATACAACCCTACCAGTAAACGCAGGAACTACACCGTCTGTGCAATAACACGCACACGAACATCCCTCGCGAACCGTCATTACGATGCTGTCAGCTCCCGTCTTTATAACAGAGTCAACAAAACACTAAATATTTACAGTCTGAATCTGATGAATTGTAAAATGAAACTTGAGAGATGGTTAAAGAAATTGACTTACAATGACACAGAACAACTATTTATAATTGTCACATAACACTCTCACACACTCGCATACTCACTCGCTCACTAACTTTTCACACACTCACTCACTCAACCTCTGGACCACATCAATAAAGAACGTAATGTTTAATATAATAGAAATTAAAATCCAATTCGACCAATTCGCCTAAAATCTAAAATGTAAATGACATTGACATTATGATACCATGCTGACATTAAATTTAACAATTGACTTTACATTGTAATAATTATGATATTATTCTTAAATCTAATTTAAAATTTAATAATTTAGTTTAATTTAATTTAATATATTATATAACTGATTTTAATGTGTATGTATGTTGAAATTGAAATAATTATAATTGAATATGTATGTAAACTAAAATTTAAAATGTAGTCTTTAAAATAATAACTATGACGAAGTGTAGGTACTAAACAATTAATTGATTTTTGAACGGAAGGGCTAGTTCCCAAGATACAGGTGTTTCTACACCTAGTTTGGGCATTAGTGCGACTTCAACTAGAAATGTACCTATTATTGAATAAAATAATTTTGAATTTGAATTTTGAATCATCGCTTTACATCAGGCGAATTGGCCGTCAAACGCAAGACTATTATTAAATAAATAATAAATAAATGCATTGAAGGTTATAATACCTTTGAAAAATAAACATGGTGAATACGTAGATACGTAGAATAATACTAGCTATTGCCTGCAACTTCGTAGGCGTATACTTATCAAGCTGGCGACCTCCATTGACCCCTCTTAATTAGACCCTTTCATAAAATCATTTCTTCGGTACTTTACACCACGAATCTACCGAAAAAAATTAAGTTTCGTAGTTCAAGTAGTTTTGAGATTTATTAATAAGTAAGTGAATGAGTGAGTGGGAAGTGTTTTGCTTTTATATGTATAGTAATATAGAAGGAGATTCACCATCATCATTATTATCAGTCTATCAAGTTCACAATGTTGTGACACAGGCCTTCTGGCCTTCTGGGAGACAGAGAGGTAAATGTCCTATGTCTCTGAACCTTTTGAGATTCTTGGATATACCGGTTTCCTCGCGATATTTTCATTCGCCGTTTTTGAGCGATGGCATCGAAACTACACAATACATAGTTTATCTAAATACCAAATCAGTCATTGATGCAAGGCCAATGATTGCAGCGGGTACCGTCAGATTGTAAAGCGCACATGCTTCCGCTCGATCACCATCGCTCCAAGAAGAAGCATTGTTTATTTTAAACTACCAAAATATATTTTGTAAGAACCGAAATAATGAATAACTCTTTTCAAAACACCCTCACCTATCTATTCATCGCGTCCGTGTCGTGTAAAAATATTGTTATGGCTCCATGAAAAATACCCCTTCACACTTTGACAAAGGATTTTCCTCTGAAAGCTATGGAGAGCATTTTTTCGGTGAATGGCATCTCTTTGTAGGCTCCGCACGTTTTTGTCGGGTCGCATACAAACACGACCTACCTGGAACGCACCCCAGAAATAGTGGGCTTTTTCTTATTATTGTAAGGGCGTTCGTGGCATGAAGAAATGTCCAGAGGTACAAAAAAATTTGGCTTTGTTTTCATTGCGAGATTGTCCATTTTTGTGCTATTTTTGTTTGGAAAAGCTTAGTTTGGAAGATAAAGAATAACGGATAGGCTAGTTTGCTCGTTTACACTTGTGGCCCGTTTTTATCAGCGAAAAGTTTATTTACCATATTAGGCTGTAGATGATGTTTATTGAACTTTTACATACTAAAAATAGATAAGTTTTGAATAATAACCAATGTTTTGTTTTACCTTGAAATGTAATAGAAACATACCTGCAAGATTCTTCTAAATTTTGCAGGTATTCTTAAAATACAAAACACGGTATTTTTTAATCAAATCACAGCTTCTAGTGCTTCAAATTTTAAATGACGAAAGATAAACTCCGACATAAAATTAGGAAATATTTTCCTTCAACTCATTCTTTCTCGCGTCGAAACAACAAATTCATCAACTTTGCTATGCTTTAAAGCATCAATCTAAACAGTAGCTCGTTGTCTGTACATCGCCCTCCATACAAAAATGCAGCATAAAGTAACATAAAGCATCGAAACGCGGATTGCATTCACCGATCGTAGATGCACTGATACCATCCTTCTATGACGCAAAAGCTCGGGGGTTTAATAGACGAGACATATCTAGCGTTAGTAAGACAACTTTAATTTTGTAGGTGGCTATTTCATTAGATACCAAAAAAACGTGCCCAGTTATTATGATTTTGTACATAAAGAATTCAACGAGACCCTATTACTAAACCTAAGCTGTCTGTCTGTCTTTCCTACCTATATTTTTGAACCGTAATAGATGGTCAGTTGAAATTTTCACAGAACATTATTTAATATTACAGCAAATAAACTAAAAAATTATATTACTGTATTTGAGCAAAATAAATATTGCATTAAATGAATATTCGTGTTATTATAATAAAAAGGTCCAACTACTGTATTTAATTTTTTAATAAAACTATTCCATTGTTTAAAAACATATTTTTTGTGATTCTTTGTTACTGTCATCTGATTGTGTCTATTTACGGATGTCATTATTATTTTTACAAGCCACTACAGCTGTCAGAGCTAAAACTTAGACCGATTATAGTTACAGAAACAAGTTACAAAAATTGCCCAGCAACTATTTACCACAACTGTACCTCGTCTGCCAAGCCCCTTATAGGTCAGTTAAACGAATGTTCACCCTTCCAACTCGCGGTACGAGCGGGACCAAGATTTGACCGATAGCAGGATTCAGGGACGAACAAGGTTGACATTTTTGCACTTAAATTAGAAACATGGGGGTGTATTTACGTAAACAATGCAGTGTCTCGTGGTTCGTAGGGAATGGGATTCAATCATGAAAGTGAAAAGGACCGTTCGGTAAATCTGAGGCTTATTGTAACTCATTGAATATCTTAACTGTGTTCGTCTTCGTCTTTGTATTGTGAGTATCTTGAAGAGTGTAGTAGACAGGCTGCGCCCCGCGGTTTCACCCGCGTGGATAACTTCGATAAGAGTAGCCTAATTTACTCCTTATAACATCAGCTATCTGCCAGCGATTCTGAAAGCCTTCAAAATCGGTCCAGCCGTTTTGGAGTCCATAAACACACATATTTCAATCCATATTATTTTTTTAAACTAGCTGGCCCGATAAATGTTCCTACTGTCTAAATTTTAGTAAATTTGTTTGTGTTACGAGTAGTTTCTTCCGAATTTTACAATATATTCCGGGCAAATTTTTTTTTTTTTCTAAACTACACCAGTGTCGATGCGAACAAAACAAACAAAAAAACATATCAGTTAAGCTATTTTCAAATTATTGCGAGACTTACGAACAGCAATTAATTTATAGAAGGTATACGTAGGTCTACGTTTGGCAACCAACCCTTCCTGATGGAAAGCAATATTGTGGCCGAAGATTGAGCACGTAGACCTACCAGGTACTTATTTACTTTTAAAGTATATATAGAAGATAAATTAAAAGTATATTATCGTATATCATGTAAAAAGCACGATAACTAAAAAGCTGATCATGGAAAACAAAATTGTAATGTACTCAAGTTACCAGCATTTTAATGTCTTGCTAGACAAAGAGCGCACGAATGACCTCATCTGTAAGTGCGCCACACAACCTCCATACTCACACTTATTTTGCGGATAAGGGACAGAGCTTTTCCCCTAATTCAAACAAAACTTTAAACACTTATAAATGTCAGAACTTTACTAGCTAATTCAAATAGTTTCTTCAGTAACATATATGCATAAGATTTAGTTATATTTTTCACTAAGCCAGTTGTTTTTAACAAATCAAACACCTGTCTGATACTCTATTGATATATTGTTTATCTCTAGTAACAAGATTAAATGCTTATTATAAATTTTTACAAGCGTTGTTCTCAGTGCATGAGTCCATCACTTGCACACATGTTATACAAAGTGAAATTGATTCCCTCCAGCAAGTTCAGCAGAAACTGTCAGCAGCCGGTATCAGTCCGTATTGTAATGTTTTTCTAGGAATTTGTAGATACAAAATGATTATATCTACATAAAACCTTTCACTACACACAATATGGCTGTTTTTTTTAAGTTGCATAAGCATTATAGCATAATCAGCCTTTTAATAGTCCATTGCTGGACTTAAGCCTGCCCCGAAAGGGCGATTGGGCCATATCCACCACACTGGCCCAGTTGTGGGTTGGTAGATTCACATGCGCTATTGAATTTATTCTCTGTCCGTATGCAGGTTTACTCGCGTTGTTTTCCTATACCGAAAAGCCAGTGGTATAAAAATTGGAAAGCAATCTCCTAAGTGCTTATTAGTACGGGCCCGTGATTTGAACCCGCGACCTCAAGCTTCTCAGTCTAGCGGTCTCCTAAATAGACTACCACGGTTTTTTTAATGGGCAATTGCCTTTAATAACAAAGCAAAACATTACTAGATACATAAACTACTTACCTTTATAAAAAACCAGTTGGATTGCCCATAGACCGTCGAAAGATAATCCAAATGCTCATGCCCACTACCAGTTGGCAGCGTATACTCAAATAGCATGCTGGTGGATAATGATAACCTGCTATCATAAAACAAAATTAGTTTGAACATATTTTTCATAAGGCAACATTTTCATGAGCGCCCCTTTCAATTTCATGCTCAACTATCCCACATAAGCAAGTAAAGCTCACTGCAACTCACTAAAACTATTCAAATACTTGTTTTAGAATACTTTCCCTGCTTGTGTTTCAAAGGTACGAGTAACGCGCAGTTTCATTATAAAGGTGCATTTTTATAATATGAAGCAGAATGCAGAGTACTGAAATGACGTAAGAGGTCTTTGGTCGAGAGGACGCCGACCCACCGCGAATGGCACTAGCTTTATTTCTATCTGTTCTGCCTTTGAGAACTTTATGTAATGAAATAAATGTGAATTTATAACCGACGAAAGGAGGTTATCAATTCAACTGTATGTTTTTATGTACCTGTTTCTTACGTGATTACTCTGCCAACTATGAATCGATTTTGATGATTCTTTGTTGGTAGGTTATACTTCAGAGTCGATTCCGTAATTTTTTTATCGAAATTGATTTCCCTTCACAAATTTTTTGATGAGGACTTACAATCGAAAGGAGGAGGTTATCAATTCGGCTGTTTTTTTTGTATGTTTGTTACACGATTAAAGTGCCAAATTAGAATTGATTTTGATGATTCTTTTTTGTTTGGTAGGTCATACTTCGGAGGTGGTTTCATATAAATGTTATCGAAATTGATGCTACTTTTTGAAAAAAATCAACAAAAACCAAAAATATAAACACAGACGACGTTTTTGTTTGTGTTTTCCTTCAGCAAAAGTTTTGGTGAGGACTTTCAATCTCGGTTTTAACTGTAATTTTTCTTCTTTTTAGTTTAAGTTTGTACATGAAAGTATTGTCTTGAAGTCGTTTTTTAATAAAAAAAATCTTTATTTATCATTTTCATATTACATTCAAGGGTCGTAAAACACCTGGAATCTTAACCTGCATTGTAAAAATGTCACTTTATAAGAACACATCATCCAATGAAAACAAACAGCCATGTTAAGCCAGTCACGTATTTACTTTACCAATTTACTTCCAGTAAAAACTTAAAGCTGAAATTAAGATTAGTTAGGAAGGAAAATGACGTGGGCGTAGCGAGAATTTAATTTGCGGGGGCGGTATAAAAAGTTTGTGAAGTATCTTATTGATGTTTCTTTTTAACGATGAGTGACCTTTTTACGCGTTACGTTTGTATACAAGGCGATAGATGCTATTACGTCTTCTCTGGTCATAGTGTGTACAATTTATGTATATAAAGTTTTTTATTTCACTGTAACTTAACACCTAAACTAATACTTACTTACTTACTTACTTTACTTTTATTACGCGAACTGCTAGTCTGTGGAATTTGCTGCCTGAATGGGTGTTCCCCGATGGTTACAATCTGGGTGTCTTCAAATCACGAGTGAATCGGTTGCTTCTAGGCAAGCGTGCTCCAACGTAGACCGTATCATCGCTTAACATCAGGCGTGATGGTGGTCAAACGCAAGCCTATTATTTATAAAATATATATATATATATAAGAACGCATTAATACCATCTCTATTCATAGTCGATATGCAACTGGTTTGAACTAGCTGGGTTCCCTCCACCTTCTTAATGCAAACTGCTAGAGACCGGAATTCCTTACCACCATCCTTGTCTCTTGCAAACTATAACCTATATCTTCCAGGCCAGAATGAATAAGTACCTTCTGCGTCTGCGTTCTCCATCTCCGGCCTCATCGTCGCTTTTCATCAGGTATGTAGGTGGCCAAAAGTATCGAAACGAAACGTAAACGTAACGAAAGTGCAGTAAAAATCCTGGGTGATTCTAATGATGCACGTATTTTTTATTTTATTTAGAATAGGTATTCTAAATAAAATAAAAAACCTATTCTAAATAAAATAAAAAATAAGTGCATTATTTTGTTTTCGTAAAAATATGATCAGCCGCTTAATGATTATCATTTATCTGTTTTGATTGGTCAGCTCGTGACCACGGCCATTGTAACATGGCCGAAACGTCGAGCGGAAGGTGCCATATTACAATATTTTATTTAACTTATTTAGTTACTCGTAGGCCGCCCCTGCTTCGCACGGGCGAAGCCGGGATATATAGCCTGTGTCAACCGGGGATAGTGCAGCATCCCAACAGTGAAAGAATTTTTCAAATCGGTTCAGTAGTTTCGGAGCCTATTCAATGCAAACAAACAAACAAACAAACAATCAAATCTTTCCTCTTTATAATATTAGTATAGATGAACATAGATATTATATACAGCTTATCGATAAAAACATTAATTTATTTAACTTGCAATGTATGTATGTTTGTTTGGGTGGAATCTTGCAACTTAATTTTAAAGCAGATATCTTCAATCGATTGAGCTGAAATTTGGCCTACTTATGTAAGTTTGGTGACAATGCGATGTGATGGTACCATTGAGCTGGTCTGATGATGGAGACAGAAGGTGGCTATAGGAAACGAAACGACGTAACCCCGTTGAATTTGGGTTCGCTGGATTTATCTTTCCAAGCACTTTGGTCCTAGATGATAAATTCAATATGGCGCACGCCCCAAGATGGCGGACAAAATTTTATTATCTACCATCATGATATGGGTATTAAATGAAAGGGTTTGCTGAGAAGAATACGAAAAAGCTTGCTTTTAAAAAGTATTTTTTAAATTAATAAAGCTTTTTTATACCTATTCATGTTTTTACGGGGGCTTTCTATAATTTTCAATGTATACTTTCATTATTGTTAAGTTATAAGCTATAGGTTGGTCCCCTAAAGGTTCATCCCGATTACGAACATTATAATAAAAACTTCAGTTCCTGATGTAAGAAGATTTTAGGGCCAATGACTGGCTCATAGCACACCGCTGGCGGTTACATCTTACTACGAGATCTCGGGTGCATTCAACTATAATACCTTTGTGCAACTGAGCAAGATCAACGCTAGCTGGTTTGTTTTACTTACTTGATGAACAGAAGCGTGCAACAGCTGAAAATTTAAATTACAGCTTTTCTAAAGCCTGATCTGTATAAGTCAGCTTAGTTTGTATCAAATGTATCGTAAAACGGGACAAAGAAACAGGTGAAAATGTTTAAGGTGATTTTAACCAATCTATAGTGACCGGAAAGCTGGTACCTACTTTGGGCAAAAAAAAATCATTGACATTCAGCGTGGCATGCGTGGCCACTTTTTCCCCCACCGAGGGGCTTTTATGTTAGTAATTTTTCATTATTTTAATTTGCATATAGGTAGGTACCTAGTCCTTACTAATATTATATAAGCGAAAGTAACTCTGTCTGTCTGTCTGGATGTTTGTTCGCTTTTCACGACTAAACCGCTAAGTGAATTTTGGCAGGATGATAGTGTACATCATATGGACGGACATAGGGTACTTATTCTCCCAGAAAATGCGGGAAAATTGGAAAATCGCGGGTAGCACCGCGGGATTCAGCTAGTTTATAATAATTGTTTTAAATATTTTTCGTGTAAATAAATATCTTAGAAAAAAAATTAATTTTGTTCTTTGTCATTTCAAACGAAAAACCAGAATGATGCTAGCTTTTGAGAAAATACGCATGTTTTTTTTAAAGCTACTGCTTTTTTCCTTTGTCTATCTGTAACAACCCAAACACTGTGCTCCCGCAAAGTTACCGCAAAAAATATTTTAAATTCTACAGCTTTAAGAGAAGCATCTAACACACCAAAACTATTTATAAACATACTACAGTAGATCCTAAGAAAAAATACTAAGCCTCAAGAAAAACTTTTAGTTTTCATAAAAACCGTAGCCCAAGTCCTGAGCACGCGAGAACTTTTTTATAAATAACGTTTTAGACGTTGCCCCGTTAATATTGAAGTGCTAAGGGCCAAGTTACACTAGCAATTTTATGGGAGTAAATTTTATTTTTGTTTAGGGAAATTATATCAGTAAAAAATTAAGAAACTCGCTTATGTGACTTATTTGAACAAACCAAAAGATCCCAAACTCGAGGAAATTATTGGTATTGATGAGTTTCACTATCCACCTCCAGGCTCCATCAGTAGATCAAGTGTAATTATGGGAATTGTTAAAACAAACCATATAAGCCGAAACTTGAGGGATTAATCCAGGGGTATCCAGAACCGAATTTAGGGGAGGGAAACTGGAGCTACAGGCCCAGAGCCGCCACAACAGGAGCCCCCCCCCCCCCCTCAACAGACAATATTTTAGCATATTATTCGGTTAGACCGAATAATAATATTATCGGAAAAAAAAACACCCAAGTTTTGATAAGACGACATCTTTTCGTCAATTTTTTTTGTTAGTAGAAATAATTTTATTTGTCTTGATATAAATTTTGAATGTTTTTTAAACCTATTTCAAACATAATAAGGGGCCTCCATTCCTTTGCTGCCCCAGGGCATCCTGACAGAAATTCGGCTCTGCTAGTAGCCATTGAAGAATGCTCACTATCTCTTAGCTCCATAATTATCAGATAGTACCAAATTATTATAATATCTTTTAATATCCCAAAAAAATCCCAATATCCAAATTATTGTATTATCATCCGGATTAGGTACATTTACTTACAAAGTTTCAAATCGATACGAAAATTAATAGAAGCAGGTTAAAATCGACTTCCACGATTTGTTTACTTATATAGTTACAAGTGAAATTTATAAACGCAAGTCAAACTTATGTCAACACGAACACCTCAAGGCGTGGCGTAATTTTATAATTTCTTTAAAAATTTACACCACGAATTCGCATTTTTTCACATTTTGCTTGGAGTTTCATATAAACAAAACACAAATTTAACTTTTTCCCTCTGTCACTACCAAAGCAAAGTTAAAGTAGTTAACATTTTTTGTGGTCACACAGTAAGTCGCGCGAGTTGAAAACGGTACTGCACTTTGGCTCAAAGTGGTGTTAGTGAAAGAAGAATTTATTTTCGGACTAATGAACATTCGTAGCTGAGGAAAGGCTGAATAATATATAAGTTACGGAGCAGATTTGATCCCAACGGAGCTGTAACTCAGAGCTGCTCCTGGATTTGGACAGGAATCGTGAAATAGTAATTGGGATTAGATCGTACCTCGTTTTCGGGCGTTTGTTATTGTTGTTTGATGTTGGAAAATGTTTTGGCCTCTCGTATTTATTTTTCAGTTATAATTTGTGTTACGTTCTACAGTAATCATCATTATTATTCACAGTCATCCTAATACCACTGGTGGGTATAAAAGACCTCTCTCTTACCTGTATTATGCTGTAGCTGCTTCTGTCCAGTGCTGATTTGATCTTGACATTAAAAAAAACATACGATTTTGAAAATATGTTCCGCATATCTCAATGCTCGACGACTAACGCCCTGCTTATCTTGCTTTATCGCTCAGCGCCGCGGTAAGCAGTTCCAAATCCTTACCGCTGACGCACGATTGGACGGAAACACATACCACTCTCAGTTGTTTTTAGGGTTCCGTACCCAAATGGTGTAAACGGGACCCTATTACTAAGCATATGCTGTCTGTCTATCCATCCGACGGCTGTATCTTTCGAACCTTTAACCAGTGATAGCCAGTTGACATTTTCACATAATATGTATTGTAATGTTAACTAAAAAAGTATAAAGTCAAAAAGTATAAACTAAAGGGATGTCCCCATACAACAAACGTATTTTTGTTTTTGATCTAATGTCTAATGGCAAAATGTGACTAGGTCACAAATTTTTGTTCATTTGCCATGTTAAGTAAAATAGGGCGTGGTCAGTACTTGCACGGCTAGCACTTGTCTTTTTGCACAACTTTGTGTATTTCGTGGTGGTAAGGAACCAGTGCGCGAGCCCGCCTCGCACTTAGCCGGTTTATTCATGTCCGACACTGCATAATGTATGCTTTTCCCAGTGTAGTGCGTGCCATCAAGGGACCATGGCTTTAGGCTAAACAAGTTACTGTTTACAAGTCAGACACAAGTAAACATTTGCTGATCTCCCGACTCAATAAATTTGTAATTCTCTCGTGGATCGGCACCAAAGTTCACAGTAGAACAGACACACGGTATCGATTGATTTGGCAAAAGAAATGTCCCATAAATTGCAGCCACGGTCTGCGAGCACACTACTGTGACCTAGAAACCGATTCGGTACATATTGAAGCACTATTTCACCCGTCGGCCTTTTTTATCGCAGTACCCTTTGAAGCATAAAATCTCTATTCATTGAGCAGAAAAATCAATGGGGCAAGAGAAAACGAGTGCTGCCGAGGACGGTTTCAAAGCCGAATTCGTATTGATTAGAGACTCTTTTTTTTTTTGAAGAGATAAAAGAAGGAACTGTTGATAAAAAAGTAACGATACAGCAGCGCAAGTATACCGTTCTTTATCGATCGTCAAATTTGACAGTTTAGATCGTCAAATAAGATAAATTGCCATTTGATCAGTACTCGCCATGATCGATTCTATGGCATTTTATCGAACGATGCTGGAACGATGTATAGGAATGATTAATACAAATTAAGCTGCAAATAATTGGTGTATACCGTGTATAGAATATACGCGGAAAGGGTGTACTAAGCCGAAAGGGGTTCATAGTTCCCATCACTATGAACAACTTTTACTATGGGACCAACCCTGAAATCGCGAAAAAAAAATCAGCTGTTCCCTAGAAAACGGTCATTCACATTCGACAAAATATAGGAACAGCTGATATTTTTTCCCGATTTCAGGATTACTCCTATAGTAAAACTTGTCCATAATAATGGGTACTATGGACACTTTTTGGCTTAGGACACCCTTTGCGCGTGCGTAACCCTGTAATACTTACTAGATTGACGCAGCGATCAAAATGCCTTCGATACACCTCCTTCCTCCTGTCCTATGCTGTCTTCTGCCACGAGTCAGCCTGAAGTTTGCACAGGTGTTTCTCCACTTAATCTCACCAGTGGTACTTGGGATGCCCAACTGGCAGTGTACTGTTCGGGTACGCGCTCCTCTCAAATTCTTTCTGATTAAGGGTTAGTTATAATGTTGATCTATTTTATTTAGAGAAGGTAGTACTATTAATTGAATAAATTAGATAACGCGAGTGAATCTGTTTCTTCTAGGCAAGCGTGCTTGATCGTAAACCGCATCATCGCTTAACATCAGCAGA
This sequence comes from Agriopis marginaria, assembly GCA_932305915.1. NCBI lineage: Eukaryota > Metazoa > Arthropoda > Insecta > Lepidoptera > Geometridae > Agriopis > Agriopis marginaria. The sequence continues at coordinate 6,000,963 of OW029919.1, forward strand.
GGTAGAGAAAAGGAGGTCGAAAATGCAAGCCTATCATACTAATACAATACTAATATTATAAATGCGAAAGTGTGTTCGTTTGTTGGTTTGTTTGTTCCTCTTTCACGCAACAACAGAGCAACGGACCGACCTGATTTTTTGCATAGGTATATTTCAAGGGAGAGTGACATAGGCTAGGTACTTTTCATCATCATCACTATTTTTCATAACTTTGCGTGAAACCGCGGGGCGCAGCTAGTTATTTAGTAAAAAAAAATACTTCCTGTTCCGGCAGCCTCACTTGAGAGCCAGTTCATCACCTTACACCTTATTCATATTCATACAAAATCAGATGAGCTATATTCAAACGCCTAGCAAGTAACCAAAAAAAAAATTCCTAGTCTAAGTAAAGGTCATCGACTCAGTTCGAATTTCGAATTTCGCCACTCAAGGAAACGTTTAAAACTTTCAAGCGTAGGTACACAAATTAATTTCCTCGGAGAAATACGATCGCTGTCATCAAAGTTTTGTCCTTGATACGAAGTTATTTTACCACCGAATTGCCTGAATTCATGCCACGTTTCTAAGGTCGTCGACCCTGATACCTAACAAGATATGGACCTACTCCGCAAACTTTTTTCAATCGTTTTTTTTTCCAACTTTTTTCTTTTTGCAAAGTGTTTTCAAACGGTTAAACTAATAAGCTCATTATGTGCACAGAAAAAAAATGTGTTTCTGTGATTATGTGCATTGATATCGTCCAAACCTTATGTCAATGTCAAAGTGGCAGTTTGGGTGTAATTTTTTTTTGAGAAGAATTTTAGTAATTAAACTTATTTAAACAAGAATATTATGACGTAAAACGTAAAACATAGAAAACTAGCTGCGCCCCGCGGTGTCACCCGCGAATTTGAAATTTTCCAATTTTGTGCGCAATTTCAAAAAAAATCTTTCCGTAAGAATATTCTACAAAGAATTTGGAAACTTAATTTTTTTTTAATAAAATTGGTAAAGTCGTTCTCAAGTTATGGCGTGACCAAGGTAAATAGTTTTTTTTTATATATAGATAAGAGTCAAAAGAAAAATTTATTGTCAAAGCCATTGGTCCAAACAATGTCACCAATACTAAATTTAAAATTCATTCAAAAACATATATTATATTATAGATTTTTCACAAGTTTCAAAGGTATTCGAAAATTCATAGTACAATATTGCTAAAATATTCAATGTTACCTAAAATATAGTTTTGGTTATGATGAAAAATAGTGCCCTGGACTGATCAGTGGGTCAGAAGAAATACTGTTTTTACAACAAAAATATCTATTACGACCTGGCTAATGTTTAGCTATGTTAACACCACAGAAAAGAAAAAAAAAATTGTTTAAATTAGAACGGCTGTCAAGGCATTTTTGTAAGATTTTTTTTGTAGCCTGTTGCACCCATATTAACGAAACGTCAGTTATTTGAAATCAGTTAGCAGCTGTGATGCGGACAAAGAACTTTGAGACGTAACCCAAAAAGGTAAGGTCCAAGTTCTTTGGATGCGGAGTTCGATGCGTCGACATAAATGAGAATGTTCAAGCAAGACTCTGTCATAATGCCTGGCGACATATTTTTCTTCTCATTTCCGTTCTATTTACTTCTTTTTTCTGTGGTTAACACTGTAATTTACATCTTTACTTAACAACTCAAAAATTTAGGTACCTATAGTTTTTTTCAAAATTTACACTTCGATATCTTGGCAGCTTTATTATCGCGAAAAGCCAAAAGGTATAAAGACTCTATTTCAATTCTACTAAGGATCTTTATATTGGTTTAGCTGTTTTTGTCATCAAACGTTTGAACGTATGATGTAGTATGAAAGCGATTGTCCTCACAAACGGTGACCCGATTTCCCTCTAAATAAAGAATTTCAGGGACTGAATAGGGATTTTTAGGGGAAAAATTCAATAATCTTCTTTCGTTTTGGAGAATCGTGGGAGTTAAAATTAAATGTGGGTGGATAATAAAAGAAATCGTTTATTTTTAAGCTAAGCCTTAAAGAGGGTAGCGTCCACGTGCCGTTTATACCTGGGTAGGCTTTTTGAACATCTTTTGTAAGCTAAACGTTAAATTAAGGCTTCAAGAGCCTGATTAAGCCGGTTTACTTTCCGTTAGATATTCTAGCAATCGAGAATCTTTCAAAAGCCTATCATACAAAAATATTTGTACTATCAAAAGCTAAGGAAGGCTTGTAACATACAGTATGTACGTACCTTGTGTAAATTATAAATCATTTAATTATCCATTTTATTCTCATACAGAAAAGGTTGATATTCGTTCGAGTCAAATACGTGCTTATCTTTGCTGATTTCTCACAAACATTCTAGATTTTTCCAATATTTCTTATAAACATAATATAAGAGATATCCTCAATAAAGACCTAAGCAACTGCTGATCAAGTTCCTTGCCACAAACTCTGTGTTAGTGTATCGATGGTACAATGTCGATACGCCCAATTTATGGTGCCAACCATAACTCTTTTGTACATCCGCGATATATATGAAATATGGGACTGAATAGTAATTATATTGCTTGGAACGGGTTCCGTGATATTTGTGCGAAAATCTATTAAACTTAGCATCATAGACCCTACTTGCGTTTTATGACAAATAAATAAAAATAAATTATATTTCGTGCATATTGATGGTTTCCCGTGGTTTTCCTTTTCAGGAGAACAATAAAGAGTTTATCTGTCTATCCATCATAGTTCGAATCATGTTCGATGACAGTTTTGCAAGGTTAGCTTGCCAAATACGCACACAGGCAATCCGATTGATGGCTTAGCCACCACTGTTCATCTAAATTATCTATCAAGTTTTTGCGGATAATTGAATTAATATTTCAATTTTCTATCAGTTTTAGACAAAGAACAATATATAAATACATTTTTACTAAATTAGTCGAAAATACGAGCAAGATTGTCAAGATCTTAGTAGAATACGAAAACAAATATTAAATTAAATACAATTTTTTTATGCCATAGGTGGCAAACAAGCAGATGGGCTGCCTGATGGTAAGCAGTCACCATCGCCTATGGATACTTGTAACACCAGAGTCATCACAAATACGTTGCCGACCCTTTAGAATTCGATTAACTCGCCTCTTAAAGAACCCCATGTTGTAGCTTCTCGGAAACACCGTAGAAGGTAGCTTATTCCACATTTTGCAGGTATGAGGCAAGAAGGATCGTGTGAATCGCACAGTGTGCGATTTCCACTGATGTATGATGTGCGAGTTGTGCGCGTCACCGCACGAGTGCCTATTTACGTTTAAATGCCTTCTTTTACTTGCTTTACTTGCTATTTTCTTGTACTTGCAAGCTACTAGCTAATTAAGCTATTTACGGTCTGCAACGGGCTTAAGATTATGTTAGTGGAGGTTCAATGAATCTACGTTTGTTTATACACAGATAGGCGAAAATGTTAACAAACTTGATACTTGGCTGCTTATATCTTATCATTATTTACCACAATATATTATGATATAAGTAGTCAATTTAGTACATGTTTGCTATTTTGACGTATATGATCTCATCCTTTTTTGGACTACCATCATGCTTCACTTTGGATATTTTTTTGCTAATGCGCTTGACTTTAGCCAGTACGGAGCAGCGCCTGGGTTTACTTGTTGGGTCTTAGTTTGTTTGCTGTTTTAGTATTAATTTATTTACTTAGTTGTTTTTTTCTTTGAATGTATTGTATATTTAACTCATGAATTTGGAATGGTTATAGCGATGGTTACTTTAGTTAATGATGACGGACGCTACGCCACGTCGTAGGTTCTAAACGCAACGTACTGAGTTTTCATTGATTCAGAAAACATCGTACAGAACGTACCTTTAATTAGCATGTTTTTTTATTCCTTAATTAAGTTCTTGGTAGCAAATTGTTTTTATATGTTATTTCATACGTCAACATTTCAAAAAATCTCGAATAGTGATACAAACTTAACGCTGTAGCAAACAAAAGCCCACCACCGCCACATCTTACCGCAGAGCCTATTGTTCCCAACTTCTGAGGCGCAAATTAATATTTCAGAGGCATACCTTGATTCAGCAATGGCGTCTGGAATGAGAAAACTGGGAAATATTTATGGGCGATAAATAAAAAGATATGGCATACTTGAGTTCAAATGCTTAGAAATAGATGCTAAGCTATTCTTACGGACAATAGTTACTCCGGAGATAAAGTCTGGCCAAGTGATTCGTTTTCTCCAAGCGACATTACTCGTCATTTGAGCTAGCGTTAGAATTTTATGATTATGATTATTTATGATTAAGCTAAAAGATTATTATATCAAGAGATTTAAAATATACAAACATGTACTAGAGAACAGAAAAGCCGTCGAGATCACTACCGTGCGGCAGGGTTCCCAGAACACTGGCAGAACTGCCCCGCTGTATACTTCACTTTTGTGTAAAGTTTGGTTTAGTTGTATTTTATACGTATAATCATCATAAATTTAATGATTACTCTAGCATCACTGATCTGTGGCTAGCACTTAAACTTGTGTGACGAAACGTGGCATCCGTCTGCAACCATCAGTCCTACCAATGGCAGCCAGTCATCATGACACTTTTCCTCACGCCATGCCACTGTCAAGCTTGGCCAAGCTTGGAGGAGGAAGTGTATATAACACAGCCAGACATTGTGACGAATCAAGCTGTGGCTAGTACCTTAGAGATGCCCTTGCACTAGTCACCCAAAAACCAGTTAGGCCCAACGCCATCTGCATTTTCCAACAAAAGCGAATACGATAAGTGTCACACTGTCCAGGCTTCTCAAAGCCAACAGTGACTAAAGTAATTCATAAAAAAACCGATTGAACTAGATTGTTAAATAAACTATATAATTCATCATCATCATCATCAGCCAGAATACGTCCACTGCTGAACATAGGCCTCCCCCTTTAACCTCCACACTGAACAACAGCCTGCTTTTTGCATCCACTGGATGCCAGCGACTCTCACTATGTTGTCGGTCCATCTAGTGGAAGGCCTACCTACGCTGCGTCTTCCGGTTCGTGGTTTGGTTCGCCAAAGAACCAAAGTCACCGACAAAGCTGTTAAAATCTGCAAGTTTAAGTGGCAATGGGCAGGCCACATCGCTCGAAGAACCGATAACCGATGGGGAATAAAATTTCAAACCTATGGTCGCGGGGGGTAACCTCTAAATACAACAACGAAATTTCAAACGTATGGTCGAGACGGGTAACCTTTAACCACAACAATAAAATTTCAAACTCATGGTGGAGGCGGGCAAGCTGACGCTTACTATTATGCGAGCAACTTGCGACACTCACTGGCAAAAAAAAAACCTGAGTTTTTTTTTTCAAATTTGTCTTCTGACACATTTCACTTTCCAGGCTGTATTTTAAGTTACACTACTAAGCAAAATATAAACTAGTTCGTCTATAATATACTAATCTTACCTATGCGTAACACATTTTAAACATTAGCACAGGAGTAGATTTTTACATTAGTTAATCTATGACAAAGTAAATTACGTTCCTAAATAGAACAAGTAGAAAACATATTCTCTCCTACGTCTAAATAGAATTCCCCATAAATATTTATTCCAATATTATTTGTACTGAACACTCGTTTGCCTGACAAAAATATAGGTATTTTTCTGACATGTAACGTAATAAGATATGCCAATCTATCTCCGACGATATGATATTGAACCATTATTGAATGAGCACCAGGAGATATATCAAAATGCAAATTAAGCGGACGGAAATGTGATATTACCTACATTCATCCAATTTTAATCAGTAAACAGTAATAATTTCATTCATAATAAATTACGGTATTTAAATATATTATATTTTCATGAAGTTATGCACTTAAAAGTTGACCAAAGATTACGCAAACCTTTTTCGTGGTGGGTGAGAGCAAGGGCCATATATTTTTCTAGTGCATGGTATTCAATGTGTTCATAGTTTGAAGAACCCTATTTGAAGAAAATTTGATTTCTTCATCTTCTATCATCGAAATATATAAACATACATAGAAAAACACTGTTTTAAACTATCACGGTTGTTCCCTAATGTTATATGATTATTTACGGGATATTTACCGTAGTAAGGTTGTGGAATAAGCTCCCGATACATAGACAGAAAACATGATGTGGGATACATAGAAAGGTAAACTTGTACCGTTAGAATCCTATACCTCTCTTCCTTCGTAATTAAGTATTTCAATTTCAATACGCTATTTACCTATGATTTATTTCCACTCCGATATAGGTACGTAATATTTTTCCAATATTCATCCATATTGAACATCCGAATTTCAGTTTATGAGGTGAAGAGTTCCCTAATTTATGTAGATTGTTGACTCTCCCGAAGAAGAGTCGAAATGGAAATAATTTTCTTTAATATACTCGAAGGAAATGAGACGAATATTCTTCAGCAATTTATTATATTAATAGATAGATGGTGATATAGATTATTTATGGTAAATTCAGACTCTTTGGTGTGACTTTTTTGGTATTTATATAAAGTGCGAGGAAAATACTGCCAAATAGTAAGTATAGTTAAATTTGTTAGTAGAGCAGCACAACAGATATAACAATATTTTTATATCAGAGATATTTACCGTGATAAGATTGTGGTTAGAGCTCCCGATATGGGGTGCTCCATCTGCAAACTTATCACGGTAAATATCCCCTTAATAATCATACGAGTATAACTGTAGTGAACAACAGTGATAGTTTAAAACGGTGATTTTATAATAATTAAGTGCCAAGTTTATGGTAAGTACCTTGTAAATATACATATCACTTGAATATGGGAAAGGGAATTAAATAACATGGTAATACCATGAGTTAAATCGCTAAAAAGGTCAAACTGGTAACAAAAGTCACGCTATTAAATTTACTCAGTTAAGGTGGTTCGTTGCACAAATGGCGGGAAATTCAAATTTCAAACAGTTTTCTTGTCCTTGTAGCTAGGCCGGATAATTATTGTAAACAACCATGATGTTTGCGCAGATTGATTATTATTCTTTACAAAATCATGTAAAGCAATTTATCTCTAATGCCCATTATTACTTACATTTGTGAATAAACAAATTTTTGCTGTTTCAAACGGTTTATTCACAAATGTAAGTAATATGGTGCGTTAATGTTAAATAATTGTACATTATAATGTAAAGAACAGCCAACATTTTGCGCAAACACTGTGTTATTTAAAAATAATTACCTAGCCTGGCTACTAGGACCAAAAAACTGTTTAAAATTTTAATTTCCCGCCATAGGTGAATTGAACCACCTTAAAACGTAAATTCTAGAACATACGAACTAAATTGGTTTAATAAATTATGATCCTACATCACTACTAGACTGCAACTGACCGATACCATAAATCAAGCATAATTTAAAATAAAAACATGTTACATTGCAAAGGTAACATGATATGTTGACTAGTACATTCGTATTTCAAGGACACCAAAATGGTAAATAAAAATAAAAAATTCTGAAAACTGCTAATCCATTCGTCCACGAGACAACATAAATCGGTAACTCAAGTAACTTCGTGACCACTCATCGTGCACTTGTGTGGCACTAAAAGCTCACTGGCGGCACACATCATCGACATTTTGTTCAAAAACTATTGGTTCAACTATAAAGATATAGACAATTTTTAGGATACTACAATGGATATTGTTTTTTTTTTCATAGTAGTAAGTTATTTATGTATTTTATAATCTTTTATGCACGATGACGTCAGCGTCGGCATAAATAATCAAGATAAAAAAAAACTGCCGTTGTAATAACTGAGATTCTGCTTTACAGTTCTTATTTTACTTTTTTGTATGTATAAGGCAACCAACGATTTTAATATATACCTAATAGTGCCAATTATGACGGCCTGTAGGACAAATGAAAAACAGGGATAACTAGCGAAGGGAGTTTTTGCTCTGCAGTGAGCTAAATGACCTGCCAATGATGGTGGTGATGATGATGAAATGAAGGTAAATCGTATTTATATAAAAAATTGCACCAATTACTATTCCTTTAAAATAAAAAATCTATAATTTTACATTTTTTTTTAAATTGTTTTACAATAAAACTCTGTTATTTTACAATTAAATAGATGTATCGTGTTCAGTTTATTTTTCTAAATGGTTTTCTACCACAATGCAAAAATGAACAAATCCCTATCCAAGCGTAACTGGAAGATTCGCGACGACCCTCTATTAGTCAATGAGTACCCGATACTTTAGTCACCTTCATCTACGAACGGCCTCAGTTCACTAGCACATCAATCTCTGTGCAATCTCGACATAGTTCCTGAGATAAGAGTTAAAAAAACACGTATATAGTTCAGTTTCGATCAAGGCGCGTTTTATTAGACGTTTGCGTGAAAGAGGAAGAAACAAACAAACACACTTTCGCATTTATAATATTAGTTTGATTAAAATTATGGGAAGGCAAATATTTGTTTAAAAAGCTGTTGTAGAGCTTTGAATTAATATAATCATAAGTTATTTCAAACGACTTCGCGGTTTCGCGAATTCCAAATGATTCAAAAGAGAGTACTCTCATTTGGATCAACAATAAAATACAGATTCTAATTTCAAAATACTTAAGTCGTCTTTTCTTATGAAAATTAACTCCGTCTTTCTCTCTCTCTCTCTTTCTCTATCTCTTTACGTTTGAGCATGAGACCGTTTGATGAAAAGGTCAAATGTAGGCCTTATAATAGGATGACAAAAACTTAAGAGCTCTGTTAGTTTGGCTTTAGAAATGGCATTTCAAAAGATATAATTTTCTAGGTAGAACCGATATCTAATTAGAACTTATTTCGAAATTTCACAGAATTTAAGTTAGATGTTTTGCAATTTTGATAAAACGTTGTGGTGTAATTTTATGAAAATAAAAACTAAACAAACACTAAGAAATATCGTAACAGTGATACAAGTCTTATCTATAGGCCTCATTTTACTCGTGCCCGGTTCCAGTCTTTACAATTAAATTTTCTGGGCATCTATTTGAGCCATGCTCGAGATTTCATTAGTCACACTACAATCACTACACTCTCATGGTGTTTAAAAAAATACAGTTACAAAATAATCTCAAGGTCTTAGGTGACTCCTAAAACCATGTTTCGTTCCGTTTTAAAGTCGTTTTTGTATCGATCACCAGAATAGCCCAGAGGCAATTCATCAGGCGGCTATCCATCATTGTCGCTGCACTGGCCTTGCGGGCTCGATAACGAACAATTGAACCGTTCCAATGGTCACCAGATTAATTGGTTCTTAGATTACGTCACATGCCTTCAAGAGAGCACGTGAGTGCGCATTTCTCTTGGTGCCTCGAATCTGTGTTGATAAGCGTATGTTTTTAGATGATGTGAGTGGATGATGAAATAAGTATAAAGTTTTTTATCACAGCTTTTTTATTATCAATAGGTAATGGGCTTGCATTTGACCGTCAACTCACCTGATGTTCAGCGATGATGCGGTCTACGATGGAGCTCGCTTGTCTAGAAGAAACAGATTCACTCGTGATTTGAAGACACCCATTGTAACTATCGGGGAACATCCATTCAGGCAGCGCATTCCAAAGACTAGCAGTTTGCACAATAAAACTGGAATCAAAGTGCTTCGTACGGGTTTTCAGAATATCAACATACTGCCGACTTTTCGTGCCCGTTCTGGAAGTCTGATAGAAAAATGGGCAGAAGGGAATTAGATCATGCAGATCCGATGCACACTCTCCTAACTGTATCCCGCTATAAAACCGATAGACTAGCAACCTTGGCCGATGCTCAAGACTTAGAAGCTTAGTCTGAACTAGTAATGGAGTCGGGGGGAAAGTGTATAGTTTCTTCTACATCATCTATGCTAGCCCTCAGATCCTAGCCACAAGGTTTGTTGTTATTTTCGCCTTAAAGATTAGATACAATACAACATGGTATCGATCGTTAGCAGATCAATGACATTTGATATCGAGATCTGCCGGCTCTGTGACTCTACCTAATTACAGAATATTTACCTAAGTATCCAACTACGGTACCAATTAGTAACAACACACTTGAAAATTTGAAAAAATACATCTTGTTACTAATGACAATAAAACCACCAACAAAATAATCTGTAACAAAACCATTTTTTTATATTCTAACCGTTTTCATACCATAAATACTTACTTACCTACTTGAAGTCTCAACCTAAAACTTGGAAATAATCCACTTAAATTCACCGACACGGCCGAGAACTTTCTACCGCAGCTTAATACAACAATGAGCTTCACCGCAAAGGAGAAAACAGAGCTCCTAGAACCAAGAACAAAAATATGCTAACACTTTGCAACCTTGTCCCAATAACTCATCTTAGAGACTCCTTTAGTCTTATAAGAAAGAGGTTTAAAACATGCTATGGTAAGGAATTAAAGGGGTTTGTATAAGCTAGTTGACTTTGCCTCGCAATTTATAATTTCCATTAAAGGTGAGCCAACCGTAACTAGTCTGTAATTTGCTGTAAGTTTCCCGACCCTTTTCAGATTTAAATTTAAACACGGTTGTGGAAGCGAGATGTTTCATTGAGACGTGGTAATCCTTAGTAATAAGGTAATCGATATCCAGGTACGTACTACAAATGTACAATCAAATAAAACATCATGATGCGAAGGCGGCCGTCAAAGACACAGGTGTTGCCATACCTACTTTATGGCTGCTTTTTTTCCAAACCTTATACGTTGACTCAACTCGACTGTTGAATACTTCTGTTGCCAATAACAAAAGTGGCATCACAGGCAATATTCTCAAACCAAACGTTTTACATCAAAGGCAATTTAGACAATGCAAAAAAAGGTACCATAAGCTAACCGAACGCTCCGTTTGTCCTCTTTCAAAGCTGCCACACAATGGATATTGGCAGAATTGTGACACTATAGTCGCAGAAGTCCAAGAACGTTGTATACCCCATTAGGGTATAAAACGTCCAACCATAAAGTCAAATCAAGTTGCACTGTTTGACCCATAGGTTCAAGGCGGTAAAGACACAGGTAGGTATTTCCCGGGAGCGTTGCTTCAGGCAGTGTGCTAGGAGGATACTAGTGTGTTCCTATGGAGATCCTGGTGCCCTCCGTCTGGCACAGAAGTCGGCTACCGAGACAGTTTTAGTGGGTGCAATCTCACATAACCCGGCTTTACCCCAATGCAGCTGGGTATCTTTGGAAGATTCCCCCCCCCCCCCCCCCCCCCTTTAACAAAAAAATAATAAAGGTTCTAGGATGTCATAAATTTCTTTTTGGTCTGTTGTTTGACCACATATTAAATGAGTTGGCCTATTATTCTGAGTTCCAAGCACCTATTCTTCCAACCATTAAAACAAGGACCTAAAAAAAATAGATAACTCAACACATTTGCGACAACTTGTGCTACGAGTCTCACGGATGCGTAAAATCCGTGCAAATTTTATATTCCGTAATATAGAGATAAGAGTTATAGATAGTTTACTTTCTAGTTCATATTCACAAATAATTCTAAACCTTTTCAGAACTTTGAAAGCAATTCTGAGAGTTTTACTTTCATTTTATATTGTTATACAACTTTGAAATTTCACACAAACCCAGTTTGTGAGAGGTATAAGATTTATTGAGTTCCCGCCACTCGTATATTTTCAATATCTACTCCTAAGGGAGTAAATGTATTTTTAAAGAAATATAAGTGAGTACTTTAATATCGAAAATACTATTTTCAATTCCACAGAATTTTATTTTGCGAGATAAAGATAATTTATTTTCACAAAACATGAGTAAATAAATCATACACACATTTTAAAATGCATGTACAATAGGTGGGTTAAAATATTAGCCAATTTATTCGTTTGTTTTGCCTAGTTATGGCGTACAAATCAAGATAGATGGCATAAAAATACCGTAAATATTATGTAATGCATAATTTAATTCAATAATCGAAACGATTTCAATCATTAAAATATCATGTTATAAGTACTTCCTACTTCGAAGCCTAATAACAACTATTCTTGGCCTCATAGATAAAAAAATATTTTACCCGCAATCTCAGAAAATAATGCTGAATTACTAGAAATATTTTTGATCTAAAGACGCCGTCTATTTTGCCGACATAAAAACATGTATGGGAGTTTGCCATTGTTCTTTCAGCTCAACCGGTTGAGAATAACTGGTCTAAAATTCAGTGACAAGATTTGTCCCACATATACCGCGAATGTAAGTACATACATACTTATAGCCAGTTATGGTCCAGTTGGTAGTGAACCTGCCTTCTGAGCTTGGGGGCGTGGGTTCGATTCCCACATAGGACAAACATTTATGTGATGAACATTTGTGTTTGTTCTATATCCGGTCGTTAATATCTATTTAAGTAAATATTTAAAACTTTATATGTATGTATATCAGTATCTGGCAGCCATATCACAAGCTTTGCTTAGTTTGGGGTCAGGTGACAGTGTGTGCAAAAATGTCCCGAATATTTATTATTATTACTATTTATTACCTACTAGCAAGATGAATAAAAGCTTGTAAAAAGGATCAACTACAAACAATAGAGAATCAGGTTTACTTTCTCATCTATAGTTTTAGTACTAATTGTAATACAAAGTTCTGACAAGGCACTTCTAAGGTCCAACGGACCTTATGTAATAGGGAGAATTCTAAACGTCAGAAGTCTAGCTATTTTAACTAAGATTACATATTATATAGACAGTACTACAGTTACCCACAAACGAATCTTCGGTATCACTTTATATTGTTTTGTAGAGAGTTAGAGACAGATGTTTTTGTTTTGCAAATTAGATACCGTCAGGTTTCATTGGCTTGGAGATAAGCTGAAAACAATACCAAAGAATACTGAATTCATCTTCCTTCTTGTACAAGAAATTTGCCGTGTGCCATGTTCATCCTCTGTTTAACTCCGGGATGATTTAAAAAAAAATATACTAAATCATCATCATCGTTTAGTTTAGTTATAAACAGAAGTCTACTAACTTTTCACGTTTTTCTCTTTAAAAATGACGAACTTCCATACATTTAATTTTTATATCATTCCATAATATCCGTCTCCGGGGAAAGTTTCGAAAAAAACATAATACAACTTACTTTAACACAGGAGTCGAAGTACTATTAACTCCCACATTATTAATTTCAAAAATGACAAACTTCCATCCATATTTTTATCTTCTATCATTTAAGGGATGAATTTTCTAAAATCTTTCTGTAGTGTTAAACTATGTTATATAAGAAACAATTCTGCAGAATTTCATATTTATTAAACTGGTTTAGGCTGAGAATTGTCTGTCAGTAAATGAATGCATTTAAGATTTTTAAGTAAATGTGATCTAAATTATGGCTTGCACTCACGATTATGTTTTTATCGGTTGACAATCGGTCGGTTTATAATGAATTCTCACGCGAAATTTAATGAAGTAAATGTAATCTATTTTAAAACCCACTACGACAAAAATAAAATCACCCTAAAAATTTAATTGGCGTCTAGTTTAAAACTTTTTTCTTTATTTAATAACTAAATCCATAATTAGATTTTGTGACGGCTATGATACTGATAATACAAATTTATTATAGCTAGCGTTAGATAAGTTTAGTTATCTAATTTAACTTGACCTCTCTTGGGTCCTTCAATTTGGTCTCCTTAATTATCTAAATTTAGAGATCTCTAGTAACGACGTTACTATGTTAGTAGTGCTATTTCGGTTTCAAATTGATAGCTTCTGAAGACTTTGGATAATTTTATTATTTATAAGATTAGTATCAAGATTATTGCGTTAGAGCTGAACTTCGAGTTGAACACAGCGCAATAATTATTATGTTTATTTTTACAATAGCACTTCTAACGTCAAATGACAACAATAAATTGTATAATCAAATTAGATCGCCAATTAGCTCACACTGCTGATGCTGCCACTTTTTTCCTGTATTCCGTTTTGTTTCCGAAATCAAAATCGCAAGAGATATCCTGCTAATATTATAAACGTGAAATTTTTTATGTATAGATGTATGGATGTTTGTTCCTCTTTCACGCTGCAACGGAACAACTGATCGACCTGATTTTTTGCATGGGTATAAGAGCCAGAGAGTGACATAGGATACTTTTCATCATCTTCACCATTTTTCATCACTACGCGGGTAAAACCGCGGGGCGCAGCTAGTTATGACATAATTCAGACTACTTTTTTACGGCAGGTTTTTTTCTTTATTTTGGCGTCACAAGTCTTGTGCATTTGCCAGTGTCAAATATTGAAATATTTTCAAGTTTTAACAGATATTGTCAAACAAGCCAGAGTCAAGCAAAGTAGGTCACGGTCAAGTCAAAGTCTTGCCATAGTAAAATAGTGGAGTTTATGAATGAAGGAAGATCTGAGATAACAAACATAAAAATATAACCGAATTGAGAACCCCTCCTTTATTGAAGTCAGTTAAAATTGATGCGATATAACAAGGTTTTTTTTATTTTTTTTATATATATTAAGGAACAGTAAATAGCCATATAAAATGTACAACAAGGTGGATAGATTAATAAACTTAATAATAATACAGCCAACGGCAGTATTCACATATTACTTACAGAATTATATAAATTTACCGCTAGGAGTAGCTAACTTGCAAAAAAATATTTAAATGTACATATTTTTATATACATGACATTTGACGTCTATGTTTCAAACTGTGCAGCCTATATTCATTCAACTTCAAAATGCTTTGTTAATTTCATTCTCTAGAATATGTACCTACAAAATTACAATCAATACCTAGAACAGCTCGCCCGGGAAACTAGACCTATATAAGTTACATCTGTAGCCAGTATCTAGCCTGTACGCAGCTGTGCTAGGCTTTTGTGCTACCTGTCGTCTAACAAGCACACCATTGTTAATACAGCCGTGTGGATGGAATAGCTAAATGTAGTAATTTTGTAGGCACCTAAATACTATTACTCCAACGTGGTATTTAATGTGTCTATTATTTGAAGAACACATTTCATCAAAAATCTAACTTAATGGTCGAGGCTTTACTAGTAATTGGCAGCCTATTTTTGCTTCTTCTGATATCTTGTAAGCCAGGATGTTTTACCTTTTATGGTATATACAGGGATGTTATATATACCTTCAATAGGTAGAACATCTTTGAGTATATATAAGAACCTTGCTTGTACGCTACGTAATATTATGTCCATCTGCATAAATGTTTTGATTACTTTTATCTACTAAAAAGAGGAAAATACACAGAGTTTATATTAGAATTAACAGACATAAAATAATTGACATTTCCAGATAGCTGCTGTCCTGAAATTGGCTCATGTTGCAACCCACTGGTACAACTGAGTACAATCCATAGTCATCTGAAAATGATTTTTATTTCAATTTTAATTGCTACCTAAAAGTGAAAATTACCTCAAATTATTTGTGTATTCTTACTAATATTATAAAAGCGAAAGTAACTGCCTCTGTTTGGACGTTTGTTCGCTTTACATGACTAAACGGCTAAGCCGCTTATCGAAATTTGGCAGGACGATAGTGAATATCATAAAGGCGGACATACGAAACTTTTTGCTCCAGAATACGGGGAAAAACTAGAAAATCGCGGGCAACACCGCGGGATTCAGCTAGTATTTTTATAGTTGTTCATCATCATCATCATTTCGGCCATAGGACGTCCACTGCTGGACATAGGCCTCCCCCATCGATCTCCAAAAGGGCCGGATTATATTTGTTACTATTTGTTTATTATTTATTAAACTGGATAAACAAAAAGCTCATTTGTATTAAGTATTACCTACAAAACTTAGGATAACACATTCGTGTCATTACAAGACAAACATCGCAAACTTCGCTCCAATAATCTTAAGTCCTAAACTAACAAACTAGATTTGGAAATCATTGGTCCGGACACAAATTCAGACTCAAGTAGGCAACGAATTTTCATCTTAACTGCCTTGTTGTAGCTATTCAAATATGAACCATGAATTATGTAAACAAAGTTGACAATACAGTAAGGAGGATAGCGAGATACGCTTTTAAGGTTGTTAATGAGCAGAGAGCCATTACGAATATTAATTAAACTAACACCTACAATCCAACACAGGGGTTGGTCCACATTGATTTTACTTTGGTTTCTGTTTAATTAATAATGAGTTGTAGGTTTAGTCCAGCTTTGTTTATGTACACCACAACTTTTACACTATTAAAAACTTTAGTTAAGGAAGCTGATTCAGTCCGCAACTCTCTCGGAACACACATTATTAAAAACCTAAATCAATGAGTAGAAATTTAAAAAAAATTACAAAGCCATATTTTGCTATTAGCATAAAGTTTATTTCTAGTTTTTTTTTTTTACTAAAACCGGCTTCAAGTACACCTAAATGTATAAACTTAAACTAATAATTTATTTAAAAAACCGACTTCAAAATTATTAATTACGCAATTTCGTGTACTTGGATGAAATATTTATTCCAGTTATTTTGATTTAAAAATCAAACTACTGAACCGATTTTGATTAAATTTATAAGGAATTACTTCTGAAGTATGACCTGCCAAACAAAAAAGAATCATCAAAATCAATTCATAATTGGCGTAGGAATCGCGTAACAAACACACAAAAAAAATACAGCCGAATTTTTTGAAGGTCGTAAAATATAGAGGATTTTTCGTTTTGATATCTGGTAATGTGACGGAGTAAAATATTTTATATCTACAATAATGTGTGCGAGCAAAAGAAAAATGTTCTTTAAAAATCAACCTGCCACCGATATAGATAGAAACTCTTTATTGTGTACACAAGAAACAAAAATTACAAACATATTTAAAACTCTTAAGAGCCAATGTCACAGTGACGATCTTATATTAAGTGGTGGACTAATATTAGGTATAAAGTTTTTTTTTGTTTGCCTCAGTTTCCCAGGATAAATAAGTACCTAGTGAGTTCTCAATAAAACGGCGAAGGAAAAAATTGTGAGGAAACCGGTATGCCCAAGAAACCTCAAAAGTACAAAGACATATGACATTCACCAACACGCATTGGACCAGCATGGTGGATTAGGGTCCATCCTCTCTCTGAGAGAAGGCCTGTGTCCCAGCAGTGGAAAATGTTAGGCTGAAATGATGATGATGAAGAAGTAAGTTCTACTAGGTAGGTTTTAAGAAGTACCTACCATATAGATAATCATCTCTAGACCAAATCCAAGGCACAATCGTTCATCTTCTCACTTAATGTCATCCAAATCATAACGCTTTATCGTGAACCTTCTTCAAACTCTAGCGTCTATTATTTGTGTTTCTATTATTTGTGTTGAACTTCCACCCTTTGATTATAAGCTTCCACCCTCTAAACACTAGATACATGTGTGTATCAAGCTGACACTTTCTGAAACCTGACACGTCCTACCGTCTAATTAGACCTTCACTTTGACAAATCCGTTTCGAATGTTAATATCATGACAGACTAGAGCTAGAGATGCTTCCAGATTTTCCCCTCTTTAGTACTATTATGTTCTGATTACACCTATAAGTACGGTCAACGGTCAATTTTGAAAAGCTCATAATAACAGGACAAATGGACGGAAAAAAATTGAGGGGTCGAAACCTGAAACAACCAACCAAGTGTCTTAACATCTCGACAGCAAAATCAGTGACGGCATTGGTATTCAGAAAATGTTCAGTAGGGATCATCACAATGCTCAGTAATTAGATCTTTCGACTAAAGGAAGAGAAGGATACCAACTAAATTACCCAAATGTTTTCTTCGTGAACCTTTGGCATCATTGTGGTAACTTTAATTGATGTTTTAATTGTCAACCTCGCGACGCGTCTTTATCTGCGTTGAAAGAAGATAAAAGAAACTGGTAATTGAACGAAAGAGTACCCAAAAATATATGTTTATGGCAAAAAAAAAGCAGACGGGCTGCCTGATGATAAGCCTATGAATACCTGTAACACCAAAGGCATCACAAATACTTAATTTTGTTTTCTACTTTGTACTACCACAAAATAAAAGTAATTAGCTATAAATAATGTTATCATCATCAGCCAGAAGACGTCCACTGCTGTCCCCCTTTAACCTCCACACTGAATGAATTTATGTTATACTAGCAACGCACCCCGGCTTCGCACGGATATAAATCTTAATTTTTTTACACCTTGTGTTACATTATTGGAGTTTTAGTAAGCATCCCTATTTTTTTTTGCAAATATAATATAGCCTATGTCACCCGGGGATAGTGTAGCTTCCCAACAACGAAAGAATTTTTCAAATCGGTTCAGTAGTATTCAAACAACAATATCACAATATATTGGAGCCTATTCAATGCAAACAAACAGTCAAATCTTTCCTCTTTACAATATCATGTTACATACAAAATGTATTAAATAAAAACGAATTGAGAACCACTCCTTTTTGAAGTGGGTAAAATATGTACTCGTTCTAAATAAGAACGACACAAAAATTAACGTTATCCTAGTACAAAAAAAAACATAGACTAGATTTCATATCAATAGTCTGCTTCCCCGGATCCTGGCAAACCAGCCAGCAAACTAAATTACCAGGACCTTACCTATGTCATCTGCGTAGCTCATTCATATTCATGAGTTAATTAAAACAAATGACTGAAGGTATTAATTTCTAAACTCATTTCAAGTGAGAAACACAGCTCCTTTGAGAGATACCTGCAAAATATTCACTGTTGTTCGCGACATTACTGAATTTAATTTTTATTAGTCAGCTGCAAGTCTTCTTGAGGTCTTTGCCATCTATTTAGGTGGAAAATTTATAGTCATTTAAAGCTCGAAACTTAATTGTTAGATGCTCTTGAGATTAATCATCTTTACAGCTAATTGATGGTTAATTTGATGTTTCTTATCAATGGTGGGAAGATAAACATAGGTAAGTAATCACAATTTATTAGACGAATATCTAAACAGTCCTTACGGCGCTGAAATGTGGATAGTTATAGTTTTTTTAAATATATTTTTTCTGGCTAGGTTTTGTAGCGGCCCGCATGTTCAATTTCGCTCAGCAAGCTAAGGAAAGAGATATTATGCTCAGCATTGATCTGAAGTATCATATCCGAAATAAAATAATTCACCAGAGAATCAAAGCCACCGTCATAGCTCAGCGTTTAGCTTACTGTTAGCAAGCTGAAGTGAGCTGAGTCACGTTAAATTTGGCGCACACGTAAAGCAGTTAGTCGGAATTGGTTGGCTGGAAGCGAAAAGCCGAAGATTGGACTGAGTAGTGTGCCTTAGAAAAGCCTATGTCCGGCTGTCCAGTTTATTTGGCTATACTTAATATATCACATCTCTCATCATCAGCCTGTAAACGTCCACTGCTGAACAAAGGCCTCCCTCTCAGTGAGGGGTGTTGCCATAACCCCCACGCTTAGCAGGCGGCTTGGGGATCGCAGTACGTTCACTACTACTAATAGAACGCTGCTGCCCATCCTTCGGTGGTTCTGGGGCCTTACGGACAACTGCTATTGCGGCACCTAATCCGCTCAGTTGGAAAATCACCAGAACGTGAACCTTATCGCGCCCAGATACGGTTTGAGGTCGCGTGATTTTCCAACTGAGCGGATTAGGTGCCGCAATAGCAGTTGTCCGTAAGGCCCCTGGTCTCGGTTTTAGGACATACCCGGGTCCAAATATACATACATAAATATAAGTACATTCAATCATTTGAAGACATCAAAAATGTTAAAATGCGCGAGTAAAAAATGCACAAAGCATAAGCGCGTAATATGGCGCTATAAAGAAGAACATTTTCCACTAATTTTGAAGTCCGACGGAGTTAAATTTTTCGAAGTTTTGTTTGTTGCTTGTACCCTTCAAACAAAATATTTATGGGACTACCTCGAGAATATTTTCATAATAAAAAAGAAACACGTAAATTTAGTTCACTAAACAAAGTAAACCCCCGCCTTTTTGTCAGTTAATAACATTATGTTATTTACAAAATATTTTTATTACATGAAATTAGCAACACATCATCTACCTACTCGTTGCTCACGAAACTTAGCATAAAATAATGTTATTTATGGAAAAGTTAGTCCCATCCATCACCCATTCGCCCGCATTACCATCCGTCGTCTCCATTTATTAAATTTTCCTAACGGTGTCACGGTAAATGTTGTAAAATATCTGTTAAGACGCCGTCTTACAGAGAACGGCGAACATCTTGATAAATTACCAAATGTCGATTTTTACGACTCTTTGGTGTACCGAAGGGGGTACAAGAGGGGATTTTGACTGCGCGAGTACTCACTCACATTGGTTTACATGGACTTAAGGCGCTTGCAGACGATGCGTAGTACAAGTAACAAGTAGAAGTAGCAAGTGCATACTACGCATCGTCTGCAACGGTGTGCATAGTTAACGTGACAGTGATACTTGGCGCCAAGTGGTACTTCGCGCTGGTAGTTGGCGCCAAGCGAATCTTCGTTTCTCCGCGCTATTCACTGCGCATCGTTCATCTCGTTCGAACACTCGTGCGAGTACATACTCGCACGCGAGTTGTGGCGTCACCGCGCGATTGGCTACTTATCATTTGAACGCCTACTTCTACTTGTTTACTTATTCTACGCATCGTCTGCAAGCGCCTTTATACGCGATACAAAAAAAGGCTTCCCCATAATACCACTTTTTGGGGTTCCGTGCCCAAATAGTGTAAATTACTAAATCTACGCTATCTCTCTGTCTGTCTGTCCTTCATTTTACCGGCACATAATATTATAGACACTTCGCTAGTCATTGTATGAAAAGTATTTTTTCTTACTACGTCAGTAACACAGCACTTCATGTTTACATTTTCTGCTTCCTTATCACCGTTGTACGCTCTTGTGTAATACACCTTATCGGATTTACGTAACTCTAGCTGTATACACGCGGTTGCTAAACTTTTTTTAAACAAGCAACGTGTTGAACGTTGAAACTGTTTTTGGTAGGTACCTACTTTTATTGCAAACTGAACACACGAGACGGATTTCAAATAAACAGGCCAAGTGCGAGTCGGGCTCGCGCACTGAGGGTTCCGTACCACCACAAAATTCAACAACGAAATACCACTTATAACTCGCACTTAGCCTTTTTTTTATTATTTTTTGTTATACTTTAGAGTGTATACTATAATCGTGTTAAGTGTGACACTTGTAGGTATGACCGTTTTTACATTAGAGCTAATACAAAAATACGTTAAAAAAATACGTTTGTATATGGGGACCCCTTTCGGTTTTACTTATTGACTTAGTCAATCCGCCGTAACATTACATATTCTGTGAAAATTTCAACTGGCTGTCTATTACGGGTCGAAAGATACAGCCGTTAATAGATAGGACAGACGGACAGACAGACATCGTAGGCTTAGTTATAGGGTCCCGTTTTACCCTTTGGGTTCGGAACCCTAAAAAAGCAAGTAATCAAACGCTCTCGATCAGTTGCGTAGTTTCTCTAATAGACTATCAATCAGTCTGTCTCCCAACTATACTAACTACTATCAAATTAATCTCTTCCATATTAAAGTGCTAAGCATACCTACTAATCAGATGGAATTATTAATAGCCGGGGTAATTCAGCCGACCTTGCCTTCTGGTAATACTCTGTGAATTATTTAGCAGCCCTTTATGTTTCGCAGTGATTATTTCCACGGAATCAGAGGTATTTCGCTGGAGTGGTGTTGTCAGGTGGATTAAATCACGCTGTTTGTTTCAGTAATTAAAACGGGCAGCTTCCAAGGTAGAATAAATATCTATTTTAGTTTATTTACAGTATTTATTTCCTACATGTGTAAAATAGGTAAAAAGTCAATAAGTATTATATAAAACTTCAAAATGTCAGCCATAGGACGTCCACTGCTGGACATAGGCCTCCCCCATCGATCTCCAAAAGGCTCGGTTGGAAGCGGCCTGCATCCAGCGTTTCCCTGCGGTCTCTTTTAGGTCATCTGTCCATCTTGTGGGTGGACGTCCTACGCTGCGCTTACTATATGAAACTTAGTCTCGACTTAATTTTTAGCACATAAATTAGATTCAAAGAAAACTAGGAAGTCATATTTACCCTACTTTTAATTGCCTTATTAATTTATGAGCCGTTTTACAAAATGCATCAATCAATTTTAGGTACTAACTGGATTTTTCGGCATAAAACGGAAAAAAACTTTTATTTTGAAGACGAATATAAAACATGTATACCATAACATTAACATTATTTTATGTCAGTAATTTAACGGAATCCACTCTCAAACTTTACCACAGAGAGGTTTACTAAAACTATCTTTGTAATATGGAGGTAATAAGTTGTCATGTTGATTTTTCAAAATAATTATTAAGCCGTTATTTTTAATAAAAAATGCAGATCTATCTATAACAGAAATTTAATTTTCTATAGATCTTTCTATTCGATAGAAGTACAACACCAAAAATACAATGTGTCGTTGATTTTTTCGTATTTTTTGTAGCCTTGTAGCTTTGCAGAGGGCATATATACGGATGACAATACAATAATTTGGTACTATCTTTTTTTATGCCATAGGTGGCAAACAAGCAGACGGCTGCCTGATGGTAAGCAGTCACCGTCGCCTATGGATAACAGCAGAGGCATCACAAATACGTTGCCGACCCTTTAGGACGTTAACTCGCCTTTAGAAGAACCCCATGAAGTAGCTTCTCGGAATCACCGCTGAAGGCTATCGAACTGATATGATGAATGAGCCAGGAGATAAGCGGAACTTTTCAATGGCTACTAATAAACCCCTCGAGTTTGGCCTTACTTGATGAGTCCCATACATGTGACAAGGATCTGATGATGGAGCCAAGGGGTAGATAGTAGAACTCTTCAATAGCAGTAAACTCCTCGAGTTTTGTATGAGTGTTATTTAGTTTCTTAATTTATTTTAGGTAAGCTGCTCGGTAAAGCCGTTGTAGCCCATTTGGGAGACTGCTAGACTTGAAAGCGTGAGGTCGCGAGTTCAAACCCCGGACCCGTACCAAAATGAGCTCTTTGTAGCTTATATACGGATTTTCATACCACTGGCTTTTCGGTGAAGGAAAATATCGTAATGGAAACCTGCATTTGCATACGTATGGAGAAGAAATTCAATGACGTATGTGAATCCACCAACCCGCACTGGGCCAGCGTGGTGGATATGGCCCAATCACCCTTTCAGGGGTAGGCTAAAAGTCCAGCAGTGGACTGTTAAAAGGCTGATTATGATGAAGCTGCTCGGATTTGCAAGTTTGCAGTTGAAGTGGCAATGGGCTGGTCACATTGCTCGAAGAACCGATAACCGATGGAGAAGAAAGGTTTTTGAGTGGAGGCCACAAACCGGGAGGCCTCCCACTTGATGGACCGACGACATCGTGAAAGTCGCGGCCTGTCATTCAGGGACGTTTTCGGGCTGATGAAGATGAAGTCGAGATACAATAATATTTTCTGATAAGATTATCTCATCCCACGTGTAAAATACAAGTTTAAAAATATGCCTTTAATAGATAAATCATCCTCACTGTTTTTCAATAAATTTATCGTCATCTCGTATGCTATCAATACCACTTTTATCATTATCTGACATATAGTTTACTTATCAAAGTTTAGACTCTGATAAATGATAAAAGTTACCAGTTTGGTACCTTATATTACCTTTTTAGATAAATACAAACTTCTGCGGGTGACTTCATACGCGTAGACTTTTATGTAAACTTTCACCTTTTTAAGCCCGAAATGTAACTTTTTAAACGTAAAAACCGTTTTGGCAAACCTCTACATCTCATAATGTATGCCAAATCTACTTGCCAAATGTTAGCTTTCTTAAATTTTAATAGTAGTTGTCATGATGAGTCAATCAGTGACTGAATGAGTGGTACTACGCTTTTATGTATTTACTAGCTGTTGTCCGTGACTTCGTACGCGTAGTCTTTCGTCCCTTTTTGACACTCTAACTTGACCCTTTCCTGAAAAAACTTTCTTTCGAAACACTTCACGAACAGCTTCATAGGTCAAATAGTTTTTGAGATTTCGTGATAGGTCAGTCAGGTAAGAGTTTTTTTTTTGTTAGGTATTTATAACATATTACGTTATTTACAATATATCTAACTATTTACATACCTACTATGTATACATTTAGTTACATTAGTATGACATAAATAAAGATAATTTTTTGAAAAAAAACTACTTCATTACTATATATTATATTATAATTATATACTATATATTACGTGGGTTCGATTCCCATCTAGGACAAACATTTGTGTGATGAACATTTGTGTTTGTTCTATGTCTGGGTGTTAATATCTATTTAAGTATGTATTTAAAAATATATATGTACGTATACAGTTTCTGGCAGCCATATTACAAGCTTTGCTTAGTTTGGGGTCAGATGACCGTGTGTGCAAAAATGTCCCAGATATTTATTATTTATTATTATAACACTTTATTTCAATATAAACACGGGTCTAGCCCGGACATTTGGTAGGCATTGGTGGAGCCGAAGCCAACACCAAGAGGCCCCGTTGAATATAAAAATACAATTATGTGATGTGTTATAAATTATGTGTGATAAAATGAAATATTAAACTATTGTACAGTATAGGATATTAAAAGTCTGGGCTATTGAGGTAAACAACTTGTGGATGGGTTAACAGATCTATGGTATGAGGTACGGCACCTGCCAATAATGCCTCATTTCAAAATGCTAAGGCAGGTGATGACTTGCCACCCACTAAATGGGCCCCCCATAATGGCTGCCGCATATTGGCACCGGAGGGGCAACATTGGCGTGGGTGGCTTAGGGTGTAGAGAGGTGTGCTGCACTTTCACTAAGAGCTACTCGCGGCGTTATGCCCTTTAACACTTCCACCCTGGAGCTTAGGTTCTTAGCTCTTGCGGTTTCCACCCCCAGACGGCCGATTAAGGCAAGCCAGGGGTCAGGGTCTCTGGGGTTTTAGACCCATGGAATCGGGGTACGCGGTGTCGCCACTCACCGACGGCTCGCCATAAAGCCACCCCTGCGTTATTATTATTATTATTCTTTATTTCATAAAATTCACGGGTTTGACCCGGTCATTTGTTAGGCATTGGTGGAGTCGAAACCAACACCAAGAGGCCCTGTTGAATAAAAAAATACAATTTCTATGGAATGTGTATAAAATGGAATGTAAAACTATTGTACAGTATGGGATAAAAAATAAAAAACAGGGCTATTGAGGTGAACTATTTGTGGGTAGTTGAACTGATCTATGGGATGAGAAACGGCACCTGCCTTATCCTGTCTCATCTCAAAATATATTTAGGCAGGTGATGACTTGCCACCCACTAAATGGGCCCCCCATAGAGGCTGCCGCATCTTGGCACCGGAGGGGCAACATTGGCGTGGGTGGCTTAGGGTGTCGAGAGGTGTGCTGCACTTTCACTAAGAGCTACTCGCGGCGTTATGCCCTTTAACACTTCCACCCTGGAGCTTAGGTTCTTAGCTCTTGCGGTTTCCACCCCCAGACGGCCGGTTAAGGCAAGCCAGGGGTCAGGGTCTCTGGGGTTTTAGACCCATGGAATCGGGGTACGCGGTGTCGCCACTCACCGACGGCTCGCCATAAAGCCGCCCCTGCGTTATTATTATTATTATTATTCACTTTATTTATTTTTTATCTTAATTTTTAAGTTTTTTACATTAAATAAATAATAAAAAAATTACATAAAAACATAAAAAACTTAAAAACTAGGGTGCCGCCGGCAGCGGGGCAGGGCCCAAGCTACCGGTGGTTAGGGCTGCAGAGTGAGGAACCTCCTGACAATGCGAGCCGTGTCAAGGATTACCGCCTTCTGCATCTGACCCTTGACCCAACTGTCTAGCGAGAGCCTCTTAAGGTGTTGGTCGAGGCTCTTCGCTATAAGACCGTTCACCGAAACGACTATCGGGACAATGATCGTCGAGTCAACATCCCACATGGCGGTAACCTCGTGAGCCAAGTCAAGGTACTTGCTGAGTTTGTCCTTCTCGGCCTTCACGAGGTTCTCGTCATGCGGGATGGTGATGTCGACGAGCACTGCCCGGCGCTGGGACCGGTCGACCAACACGATATCAGGCTTATTGGCGACAATAGTCCTGTCCGTGATGATAGAACGGTCCCAGTAGAGCAAAGCACGACCATTCTCGAGAACTGGCGCTGGTGCGTACTTATAGTACGGCACCTCAGACTCGACAAGGCCGTATCGAAGGGCAAGTTGCTGGTGGATGATCCTGGCCACCTGGTTGTGCCTGTGCAAGTACTCGCCGTTAGCAAGATGCGAACAACCGGAAATGATATGTCGGAGAGACTCTCCAGGACGGTGGCATGCCCGACAGATGTCGACCGTACCGTCCTTCATGATATATTTCCGGTAGTTGTTCGTCTTGATAACTTCGTCCGCAATCGCACAGGCAAAACCCTCGGTTTCCCCAAAGAGGTCACCGAAACGTAACCAGTTCACCGACGCTAGCAGGTCCACATCGGGCCCTGTTAGGGCCCGATAGAACCGTCCGTGCAGCTCCTTGCCCTTCCATACGTCCTTGCGATCCTCGATGCTCAGCACCGATGGTTTGCGCCAATTCTCGTTTGCCAAGGAGAGCGGTGTGAGGCCCCTGTCAACAGCCACAACATCACGATGCATCCCACTCTCGCTGTTACGGAAAAAATCCCTGAGACTGCACACTTCGCGGTTGTGTAGGTTCTTGGCATTTAAAAAGCCTCGACCCCCCCACTTCCGCGGAATGTACAGTCTCATAACAGACGAGCGTGGGTGTAACATGCGATGTAATGTGAGCAGTTGACGGACCCTCCTGTCCAGGGCGTCCAGCTCAGTTTGAGTCCACCTCAATATGCCAAAGGAGTATATCAGCAAAGGCATCACCCAACCGTTGAAGGCACGCACCTTGTTGCCGCCAGACAAAAGACTGTTAAGTACTTTTGTTAGGCGACAAAAGAAGCGCTCCTTCACCGATTTCTTGATGTCCTCTACCGATATACCCAACGACTCTGACATACCGAGGTATTTATAGGTTTCGACCTCGGAGAGAGATCTGAGAGTCATCGCCTCAGAGAGCTGTAAATTTGGAGAATTTACAACTTTCCCTCGCTGTACATGCATGACCGCACACTTGTCTACACCGAACTCCATCCTGATGGCGCTGCTAAAAACCTCTGTGATTTTTAGCAGCTCCATCAAGTCCTGGCGTTTTGGTGTAAACAGCTTGAGATCGTCCATGTACAGCAAGTGGGAGATGACTTGACCATCTCTTCGAAGCCGATAGCCTAGTCCTGAATCCCTCAGCAGAGTGCTGAGAGGGTTCAGAGCTAGGCAAAACCACAATGGACTAAAACTGTCACCCTGGAATATGCCTCGCTCAATCCTTAACAAGTCCTGCGGGCCAGAGGCACCATCCCCACCACCTGGTTGACGAAGGACTGTGGTCCATTGCCTCATACATGCGCCTAAGAATGATTTTAGAGTTGCATCAATTTTATACAACTCTAAAACCCTCTCTAGCCATGAATGAGGCACTGAATCATAGGCCTTCTTATAGTCAATCCAGGCAGCGGAGAGGGCTCCTCTATTTCGCCGGACTTGCTGGCTAATGGCCGTGTCGATGAGGAGGAGCTCCTTAGTACCACGGGACCCAACCCTACATCCATTTTGAGCATGGGCCAAAACGTTGTTCGCAACGATGTGCGCGTTAATTTTATTTCTCAAAATGGATGTAAGGAGCTTGTAGATGGTAGGCAAGCACGTGATGGGTCTGTAGTTTTTATTATTATTATTATTATATCTACATGTACAAACTTAAACTAAAAAGTAAAAAAATTACAGTTAAAACAGAGATTGATGTCCTCATTGAAACTTTTGCTTAAGGGAACCACAAACCAAAACGTCATCTATGTACACATTTTTGGTTTTTGTTGACTTAATCAAAAAGCGCTGAATCAATTTCGTTAAAATTTATGTGGGATAACCTCCCACATCCTACTGATGTATGGCCTATCAAACAAAAAAATTATCATCAAAATCAATTGATAATTGACGGAGTTATCGCGTAACAAACATAGAAAAAACATGCAGTTGAATTGAGAACCTCCTCTTTTTTGGAAGTCGGTTAAAATTTAGTGATATTGAATCACTTTACCCTGAAAATCGTTTAATTTTAACACGCTATTCCAAAAGTTCGTAACGTCGAGTTATGTTATTGCGAAAGTTCGCAAGACTGAATCACGATTCTTCAGTAGACAGTGATCTCCGGCCCGTGCTAGGAAATTTACCTCCAAACTGGAGAGAACAAATATTTTTAAGAATTCAATAATATCAAAACACTGTTTTAAACTATCACGGTTGTTCACTAAAGTTATATGATTATTAACTATCCCGTAAATAATCATATAACTTTATCAATAATACTATTATTATGTAGATCTTCTCGCTCAAAAGATTTCAAAAATATCATTACGACACTCCTATTAAATATTCAGTAGTTTACGAGATAAAGCGGTATGAAAGAGCTCTGTATCTAGTACGAGTATAGGTATTACGTATAGATAGGTAGGTAGACCTACGCAGCGCGCCGCTGTTACATTTCAGTTACCTACTATTTATACAATGCAGTGGTGGTACGTTGTACCTATGGTGGGAAATTCAAATTTCAATCAGTTTTTTGCGCAAACATCATGATCGTTTACAATAATTACCCGGCCTAGCTACAAGGACAAGAAAACTGTTTGAAATTTGAATTTACCGCCATTTGTGAAACGTACAACCTTAAGTTATATAATTTACTTGTTAAAAATTATCTTTTGTTTAATTTATTGGCATTTCATAATCTTCCATTCATAAATGAGATATCTTCGAAATTCATCATCTTAATAACGTTTTTCCTGGAACAAAAGTAATTAAGACAGGAGCGGAACCAAATGAAAATGCCCTTATTTGTTTCGGGAGCAACGGAAATGATTTTCTCATTAAGTTGTTATTCGCGTGGTTGCCTCCGAGGCCCTTCGGCTTTTTTCGTGCATCGTTTGTAAACAACTTTTTTATTGCGGAACTTGATTTTGGAAGGAGGAAATGCATTTTCTAGCCTTCAATTACTTGCGTTTTAGTTTACAGATTGACCAACTTATTTGAAATTTGACAAATGATGGAACTAAAAAAATGTTAGAATGATTGCCATTTTGTTCATAAAATACGATGGTGGCTCCTTAATTTAACTCTACACATAAGTTGGTCGTACTGTACCGTTATGTCTTCCTTATTAAAAATTTAGAACGTTCCAGAAAGTTTTAGTTGACACAATATAATAAAATTATCAATCTAAAAAACCACAAAATTAGTAAAATAAACAATTTCGTTTACTTAGATGACATAATATTGTCATCCAAGGAAAATAATATTCCAGTTATTTTGATTTAAAAACAAAGCTACTGAACCAATTTTGATGAAATTTCTATGTAAGCAATCTGAAAAAATATCATTTAATTTTTTTTTTTTTTTTAAATCAATTAAATTTTGTAAATAAAGGAGTTCTGAAGTAACAAACATAAAAAAATACAACTGTATTGAGAACCCCCTCTCATTTTTTTAAGTCGTTAAAAATACAAGAAGCACGCAGTGATTACTTGCTCGGTGGTTGCAAGAGCAAAAATGGACGTGACAAAACCTTGGTTCACTTTTTATGCTGATATATATACCAGTAAAAAACCCTTAGAACCCTTGGATACTCGTTTTTTTGTTTCTTTGACGCAAAGATCCGTAAACAACTTGTTATTAAAAAAGTAGTACCTATTAAAGGAGATGCGATGCGAAGTAGAGCGATGGTGGCCGAGCGGTATTTACATGGTGCGCTTTACAATCTGACAGCACCCGGTTCGATCCTCGGTCCTGCACCAATGACTTATTTGCGAAGCTACAACATGGGGTTCTTCAAAAGGCGATTTAATAGAGTCGGCAACGTATTTGTGATGCTTGTGGTGTTACAAGTATCCATAGGCGACGGTTGCGACGGCTTGTTTGCTAGTACTTAAATAAATTATGTGCAGTTTTCAATGCCATCGCTAAACAACGGTGAACGAAAAACCGTTAGGAAACCAGTATGTCCAAGAAGTTCAAAGACATATAACATGTAACACAAACTGTAATTAAAGATCACAAAATAATAAAACCAATTTCTTCCACTTCCACTTTTAATGGTATCATTAAAAGTGTTTTAACTGACGAAAGGAAGAGGTTATTAATTCGACTGTACGTTTTTTTTTTGTGTTTGTTACGCGATTACTCCATCAATTAGGAATTAATTTTGATGATTATTTTTTTGTTTGATAGGTTGTATTTCAGAGGTGGTCCCATGTACATTTTATAATTTTTGTAAAAAAAAACCCATCATAATCCAAAAATACTTACACAGATATTGTACACTGATGATGCTTCGGTTTGTAGTTCCTTCAGCAAACGTTTTGATGAGGGCTTTCAATCTCTGTCTTAACTGTCATTTTCTACTTTTAGTTTAAGTTTATACAGTCATTAAGTATAGCCTAGAAATCAGTTTTTTTTTTTTTTTATTAAAAATTAATTATTGACAACCCTCGTCTATCCTGTTACGTAATTTTTTTCGATCCAATGGATACCTGAAAGAAATCGGTTTTAGCGATGAGGCCGCCATTTCTGGCACTAGCTCGTAAGTGATTTCTACCTGTTTGTAATTTATATTTCTAGTTTACACAATAAAAAGTTGCTATCTATCATCTATCCATGTAAGTTAATCAAAATGAATTCATAAGTTCAAGATTTACAGTACAAATTCAAATCCATTAAAAGAAATTGGTTTATGGAATATTTTCCAAATAAGAAAATATAGCCTAGAATAAAATACCATATTCCGGAATCTGGAATTACTTTTCCAATAATTCACTACAACCCATTTTCGAAGAAAATACGTTAACAATACGTCACAAAAACGTATCACCTAATTTCAATGAAAGGCAAAGCTTTCCCGAAATGTCAATTCCCATTTCATCTCTGCGCGTGTTTCATAAAAGGCTTACAATAACGCACTTTTCCAAGAAAACATAGGAGGAATAATAAAACGTACTTATTCGTATACCTTTGAATTTTATATGAAGTGGGCATAGAGCTCACTAAAGGTTAAAGCAGAATATTCATTAGCTAACAAGTTTGCCAATTTGAGAAACGCGTTGATCCAGATCAAAACTTTGAAATTTAGACATAAAACACGTCATCATCGTATCATACCAATTTTATAAATGCGGAATTGTTTATTTGTTTCTCTTTCACGACGTCTCAACGTTTTTGTGCATAGAGATAGTTGGAGGACCGAAGATACCCAGGGGTATTATTAATTTTCATATTTTTAATTTTATTTCTTGAGAAAATGTTCATGCGGGTAAAACTGCGGGCACTCACATACAGGGTTATAAGGACAGGGTATGCTAAGCCGAAAGGGGTTTGTTATACTCATCATTGTGAATAACTTATACTATAGGACCAATACTGATATCGCGAAAAAAAAAACGCTGTTCCATACATTTTGTCGAGTGTCAATGGCCATTTTCTATGGAACAGCTGATTTCAGGGTTAGTCCTATAGTAAAAATTGTTCATAATTTTATTATGAGTACAATGACATCCTTTTGGCTTAGCATAGCATTTCCTTATAGCTCTGTATAGTGATATCTAAATATGGTGACGGATAATAATGGTGAAAATTAATGATCCATTCTTTTTTGTTTTAATTTTTGCCTTTTTTTGTGGCAAATAGGTATTTCTTCAATTCGATTAATTAGCTTGACGCCATAAAAGCATAACCAAATAGTGTTAGCAAAGCCTATGTAACTTTCATTATACTCGTATTTTAAGGAACAGGGTTTCATTATTATAGAATGTATATTGTATAATTTTGGAGATAAGAATTACACGGAAATGCAACACGGAACATCTTGTTTCTAGTTTTCCAACAAGTCTTGCAACTATTGTCGAGCATGTTCTCAATTGAATACTCAGCTTTAATCTCATCTCAGGATATCAAAGAAACTAAAGGTCGTGTCGAGGAGTTTTAATATTAATGGGGCTTTTGTTGGAATTAACCGAATTGAGGATAAAATTACTTTTCTTTTGTGGCGTTCGATTTCGTATAATTGTGTTATAACAAATTGTCAAAATTATATACTTTACTAATCTTAACTCAGTTTTACAGAAATAATCCAAATTGTTTTATTGTTTGTAATGTTTATTCTTTATTGAATGAAAAATAACTTTTGTTTAGATTCCTTGTATTTTTTTGTATACGTACACATAGGTAGAACTCTAGATTTCTTATAGGTAGACGGTACCAGTACGTTCGTATGGATAACCTGTGGGCTTACTCTTGACACTCGATTTCAATCGTAATATGGCATTGGGATCGAAAATATGCCATTTTGTACTCTTCAATCGCGTCAAGAGTACCGAAAGCGTCGAGTTGAGTCGATTTTATTCAGTTCCATAAAATTCCACCATTATCGGTTCCAATTGTGCGCTAGTTTAGAATTCAATAGTACCAAAATTGCATGTTTTCGATCCCTATCCCAAATTACGATGAAATCGAGTGTCAAGAGTATGCCCACTGGTGCCCCCGCCAGGCACAGAGGCAGGCCATTGAGAGGGTTTTATTTATTTACCCGACCCGCCCGCCCGGCTTCACACGGGTCTAATTTACGTGCGAAGCCGGGGCGGGTCGCTAGTTATATATATAAACCTTCCTTGAAAATGTATCTAACTGATAGAGAAAACCGCAACAAAATCCGTTGCTTGGTTTAGGAGGAGTTAGCGGCCATACATATATACAGACAGACAGACGCGGAGAGCGACTTCAATTTATACTATGTACAGAAGAAGAGATAGAGAAGAGATGTGCAGTCTTATATAACCTAGCTGAACCTCAATGCAGTTGGGTAACTTTGCTAGTCACCAGCAACGAAAAAAGTGTTCATAGAAGACGGTGACCATTTACTATTTAGATGCCCGTCTAATATACACGTTATGCCACTGTCCACACAAAAGAAGTATCTGTGATGCTCCTGGTGTTACAGGTATCCATAGGCGACGGTGATTGCTTACCATCACGCGGCTCAGCTTGTTTGCCACCTACGGCTTTTTTTTTATCTTGGTAGATTTTATAACTAATGCAAATTGGATATCAGTTTCAACAGTGCCTTAATTATCTAAAAGCTATTCACTGCATATATTAGTAGCTTTTCAGAATCAAGTTACTTTCTTCTATATTTCCCCCACAAACACAAATTACTAAATCACCCAATACAAGGAAACAAACACGGGAAAACTCCCGGAAGTGCCGCTTCCACAACATATGAACCCGTTCACCACAAAAAAAGTAAAAAAAAATACACAATCACTTACATCCATAATTATCGTGGGCCGTCCCACTTCACCCTACTTTGTCCTGATTTTGGGAAATTCAGGAATCCTCCCGTCACGATGTAGCAATTTATCACGGAACCGGCCCCTTTTCCGACGCCCGGTGCTCTACCAATGGGAAATCGATATTTGCACCCAATTCAGAGTGAGAAGGGATGTGTAAGCTATTTTAGACGATGAATGAACTCGGAATCGTTTATATCTACAACTAAGTATGTTATATACGTTTATGGTTAAGTGCTCCAGTAACAGAATCCATTCTGAATTTATACTTTTGATACCGATCCCAATACTTAGTTTATTTTTGAGGCGTTAGTAAAAGTACCTACAGGATTTTCTGGTCTCTGTTAAGACAATAAATTGTTAAGACAGAATATATAATTCATATCATTCTTATTTTTTTTTCATATAGACTTCATGACTACGTCAGCCCCATATGTACCTTTACATACAATAATAATTGAAAAAAAAATTACATAACTTAATAAATCTAGGTAATAAATAACCAACTAAGTACGTAGGTTTGCTGAGTCAAAATCACATAATCCCTGGAAAAAAGAGTTCGCTGGTCCGTAAATAAATTTAGCCCCTTTGGAATCATGGTCAGATTAAATACTCGGAATTACCCCCATTATGGTTCACTTGCACTCACTCACTTCAAGTTTGATAAACATTCGTGAACTCTTAAATAAAAGAAATTGAGAGACTTATATGACCAGAAATAAACATAAACAAGATGTAAAATAAGATAATAAAAACAATATAGACTGGAAAAAGAATCAAAATAATAATATTTTGGTGCAATCAAAATATTATTCCAATTAAACTGCTTTCAAAAAACGCTAATGAAGACTACCAATTTGTTAAACAATACGACCGCACAAAATGAGAAAAAAATACGAGTAGGCATAACGGTACTCTTTGTTTACACTCGTATAAAAAGGTGAATTGATTCGGGACCCAACACCTAAACCCCCTTCAAACCAGATATTTACATATATATGAAAACATTAATAACTTTTGTGGATTTTAATCTAAATACAATGACGGCATTTGCGAAAGTGGAATACTTATTTGAATACAAGTCTGCTCGTCGCTAATCCTTTCATTGTTTTGTGTTAATTCCACACAATCAGCGTACGATAATTCTAGTCTAAATAACTTTACATAATTCCATGACGCAGCGTCACTAATCTCGTATAACACAATATACCGAGGACACCGAGGTACATATACAACTATCTTCTTTTTATATATATAAGGCGATGTGTATAGATTCAAAGATCTTTACAAATATCACAAAGAAACATAAAGTCTCACTTCAGCGATATCTTAATTAATATTTAGTACAGTAAACATTTTTGGCCAGTAGGCATTATAAGATATTGAAGAACAACAATATAATAATATAGTAAATTTTGTGAGAAAGTAAAGTATATAATAAGTATAAATAATTAAATATGCTATCAATATCTGTCAAATAAGTAAGCTTTCAGCTTCTTTTTAAATATTTGTCTGGATTTTGTGTGTATGTATATGTAAGTTCCTTATGATCTCCAAAACAGTAGGACCGATTTTGAGGGGATTTTCACTGGCATATAGCTGATGATATAAGGAGTGATCCACGCGAGTGAAACCGTGAGACGCAGCTACACATATAATTTGTTTCTGGGCAAGTTAGCTTATACCGTATTTTGTTTTTAACTAAACAAAGTATAAGTAACACTAAATACCTAACCCACATGGATAAACCACATGTATACTAAAAAACAAAAGGATTGCTCATGGACCGTTGAAGGTCTAGAGACAATCCAAAATAATTTAATGCTTATTGAGTCCACTATTAGTTGATAGCGTACCTTATGACTATGCTATACATTGTAGTTAGCTGTCTGCTTCGTACCATTTTCCTTAAGAACTGTATTACAAAATACAATCGTTCAATTTTAGGTATCTAGATTACACTCGTTCCATGATTGATGAATTTTTGTTTAAGAGCATAAAATGTTCAATAGTTGTATCAATTTTCTGATTTGTTCTACTGTTAAATAAATTGCGTTACCAGTACTTGCATGCCGTAATTGGACATTTTGATGTGCTACACTCAGAGAATTCTTCCTATTAAATTGGCTTTACTCTATTAAACTACTGCTTAGGGTTACACGGAACGGTGATACTAAGTCTTAAAGGAGGAGAAAAGGAATGGAGGTCATTACTTACCATTATGAACAACATTTTCTATGGGACCATAAAAAAAACACAATAATTACATGTATAATAGATTTTGTTAAGCGTAAAAGAATGTTTTTTTTTTTTCATAATTATCACAGCCTGTCATGTTCCCACTGCTGGGACACAGGCCTTCTCTCAGAGAGAGAGAGAATGGGCCCTAATCAACTATGCTGGCCCAATGCATGTTGGTGAATGTTATATCTTTGAATTTTTTTGAGGTTCATGAACATACCGGTTTCCTCACGATGTTTTCCTTTACTGCTATTGAGCGATGGCATCAAAATCGCACATAGTTTATTTAATTACTAAATAAGTTAGTGTTGCAAGGCCGAGGATTGAACCAGGCACCATCAGATTGTAAAGCGCACATGCTACCGCTCTGCCACCATCGTTCACAGTTCATTATTTATCATGATTTCTGTGTTAGTCCTATACTAAAAGTTTTTTTATAATGAACAGTACAAAGACCTCCTTTCGGCTTGGTACCACCGATCCATGTAACCCTGTAGTGGGTACATATTGCGCATTTGCAGACTGCTTGCGTGTTTAACCACGTGGAGAGAGAATCTTACTGCGTTCATTCAATTCGTCATGGTCACAAATTGACGTAGTTTTTCGCGTCCACCACCGACAAGTAGGCTTTGTTTTGCTTTTGTGTAAGTTAGTGCGTATTCATTTAACGCCTACAATTTAAAATATTTTCCATGCCATAGTATCGTCATTTTTTACAAGCTTTTATTTCATCATCATCATTATCAGCCTTTTAACAGTCCACTGCTGGACTTCTAGCCTACCCACAAAAGGGTGATTGGGCCATATCCACCACGCTGGCCCAGTGCGGGTTGGTGGATTCACATACGCCATTGAATTCCTTCTCCGTACGTATGCAGGTTTCCTCACGATGTTTTCCTTCACCGAAAAGCCAGTGGTATGAAAATCCGTACATAAGCTCCAAAGAGCTCATTGCTACGGGCCCGGGGTTTGAACCCGCGACCTCTAGCTCTGCTTTCAAGTCTAGCGGTCTCCCAAATGGGCTGCCACGGCTTATATAGCTTTTATTTAAATTGCCTTATTAGCTTAGGTCAAATCTTGCAACTGAATTTCAACAGTTATCTCCAACCGTATCAAACTAACTTAATCGACCAGTTTGGTTTCACTAATGTGTTAGATAAGGCTGCCACATCAGAGTATTCAGGCCAATATGTGCTCATCATGTTGAGTGTTGACGTCATAAGGAAACCATACGATGGAACTTTCTAGTGCTTGCTTTTCTAGCTACAAACTGGTAGTAAATCACCACCTGATCACATAAAAAAAGTTTGTGTGTAAGTGTACGTATATTATGATTGACCGCACTCAACTCCGTAACAGCTGAATGGATTTAAATGAAATTTGTGGTAGATGTGTGACCCCTGATGCAAAAAGAGGGTTTATAAGTTTAGCGTATGTATCTATTTAATTTTGTCTATTTTTGTGGGACTGATAGTGATAAAGATCCATTGCACTTTGTTTCTATAGAAACAAATATTACGGCCGCAATGAAAATTTTGTGGAAATGAAAGAATACCTACCATTGTTTTAGAGACTGATAAGTTAAATTTTGTTATTTTTTAAGAGGATCTCAGATTTTTTCTTGTTTTGTTATTTTTTCTAATCATTAACTAAATAATGAAAGACATAATAACAGCTAAGCAGCTTTAAAAAAAGTTTTATTTGATAAAAACTCACATCTAAAAAATATCAATGAGTCCTTGGGACTCATAGAAGGTGTTAACGTAAGTTCATTTCATCTAGTGAATTGAGGGTTAAACCTTATCTAAATCATTTATTGGTAAACGTCTAACGTCCAAAGATGCGACTTCATTTTATCCTATAGTTAGTGCCACTCCTTTGACAGTCTATATTACAAAAATTTCGCATCAACGGTAGCTGAACCCAGCGCAAACTTTTAAATTAAACTCCAGACTTGACTCCATATGAACATCAACTGCGACCAAATCTCTTAACACTTCACTACTTTTTCAAAGTAAATTTTTGGCTTAACTCTAACTTGGAAGGGGAATAACGAATTTTGTTAATTTGCCAAGGTACTGTAGAGCTATATGAATAAGTACAAGTTTCACTTAGCACTAATGCACTAAACAAACTTTTAAAAGTATGACAAATTCGCTAAATGAAAAATGTCTGGAAGATTTGGTGAATTAATAAGAGAGATTACAACATCTGGATAGTTTTGAAGCAATATGCGAGACGGTCTAGAATGCATCGTAGCTTATAACAACTCTGTTCTTGCGGAATATTGCGTACTACTTCTTATATGTATTGTTTTTAACCCCCGCAACAAACAGAAGGTTGTTATAAGTTTAACGTGTATATAATTATGTCAGTGGCATCGCAGGTCCCAGACGGATGAGCCGATATTGATTTAGTTTCTTTAATGTTCTTAGTTCATGTGATTCAAGAAAATCTGTTCAGCCGTTTAAAGATTATCAGCGGTTTTGTTGTTTTTATTTGTTTATTAAAGTTTTATGTCATTTTACCGAGCGAAACGAAGACCTCAGATTCTCCGGTAACAGATCGGTGTTTTGAGGTATTTTTGTATATTTCTTCAACAAAATTTTGTAGGTTAGTAGGTTGTATAAAACTATTTTAGGTAGGCACAACGTAGGGCTGGTGCGGCCAATTCGGTGGAGCAGTACAAGCGGCGCAAATATCCTTACCTCGGCAGTGGTCACATAAATTTGAGGCGTTTGGAGTCGAGATATTGAGCCCTTGGGGACCGGGAGCTCACCTCATTTTCAAAAAGCTTTCAGAGCTCCATGGTTCATCATGATTGCCATTGTAATGCCACCGGCATGTTATGCTGCCAACTGGTAAAGGGCTTGAGCATTTGGATTGTCTTTAGAACTTCAACGGTTCAACTTGTTTGCTTGCTTTTGAAAAGAAAAAGAAAGAAAAATATTTATTTATGACAGAAACAAAATATATAAACATTATGAATAAAATTAAAATAACAAAGTAATAGTTACTGTCACAAGCCGATCCTAACTCAGCGTATTGCTGGTTGTAAACAACCAGCGCTGGTCTTCCGTTGGAACCGACAGGTGACGTCACGCACGTCAGGCAGCAGGTGTGCGTTGCTAAAATACTATATTACCAATGATATACACATACAAACACGAAATCAATTTTATAAATACCTACTCAAAACCTAAACATAAAACATATTAAATAAATAAACTACTAATAAAACTATAAGATTATAGCAGAATGCAATGTAGAATTATGTATGTATGTAATATTGACTAGTTTAAATAATGTTTAAATTGCGCTGGTGTCGTTCGTTAAAAGCTCTTCACTTATTTGATGTTTGACGTCACTGATTCACGTGGCTCCATAAATGTCAAAGGAAGCGTTTACGCGGTAGTATAATAATTTTAATTTTGATTGTCCGATTATAATACAAATACTTACTGAAAATTATGAGGATTATAATTAAAAGCATTATAATATTATAGAAATTTTGAGATGTAAAATTTGAGATGATTTGAATTTCGTAAAAACAGTCAAATACCTTATGAAAATAAATCCTTTAAAACATTATTGGTAGAGCCTCTTACAATGAGAAAACCTTCACAACCAGGAAACTAGCACCAAAATCAACAATCGTGACTCTGATTATGTTATCAGCAACATCTATCACGATCACTTCATTCGATTATCACCTCCTCGACACGTCACGGCGGGTGCGGAAGCTAGTAACACATTCTGTACTAAACTCGGTCCAAACATTTATTTACTCTGGTGACTGCAATAACATTGTAAATAATGAAACTCTGAATAAGTTAAATAAAAAAATAATAAAAAAACTAACTACCACCACAACTACTTTTTTTTAAAATATTTATGACATCGGGTACCAGCTACAGTCTTACGTTCAATTAGAATTCGTGTGTCTCATTCGTATTTTTTTATGACAGCTGTCAAAACAAATAAATGCTTGGACCGACGACACACATTATAAGAAAATCGGGTGTATTTCTTCGTGCACATAAAGGTAGGTATCTACTTGTCCTCATAAGACGGATCGAATCCCATCTTATTTCATACTAACTATTAACTATGCTGTTAAACATTGTCACAGATTAGTAAGTAGTTGGTATAAATTTGGCACGATACGATCCGTTCAATGCGGGTGATGTGGATAAGAGGTCATCATCATCATTATTATCAGCCTATCATATTCCCACTGCTGGGACCCTATGCAATCTATGAATTCTCTCAGAGATGACGGGCCCTAATTCACCATACTGGCCCAGTGCATGTTGGTGAATGTCATGTCTTTGAAATCTTGAAGTTCTTGGACTTCGGTTTTTCCATACGATATTTTCCTTCGCCGTATTTGATCGATGGCATCGATCTGGACATGGATCGATGGAACTGCACATAATTTATTTAAGCACTAAATAAGTCATTGATGCAGGGTTGAGATTCAAACCGGGTGCCGTGAGATTGTAAAGCGCACATGCTGCCGCCCGGCCACCATCGCTCTAAGCAGCGGACTAATATAGGCTGATTATGATGATGAGTTAAATATACTGAGTCTGGAACGTTTCTAAAAGTTAAAAGTAGTTTTTTACCAGTATCTAACAAGATATCACGTACTTACTGAAAAGTACTCTTAAGCTTTCAGATAGTGATAAATCTAATAAATCAGTGTTTACTCCATTTCACTCTCTTATTTTAAATCGTATATAAAGTTGATTCAAGCCACATTCAACAACAAGAGATAGCCTACAAGAAAATGCTTTTGACTCACAGAAAAAAACACGAATCACATTTTTAGAAGAAATAGAAACCGAGGATGTTTAGTTGCTTCGAGGTTGTACAAGAATGGACGCTCAATAACTCAGATAGAGTTTAGAGTGCACACTCTATCGGAACGATTATTGACATACCAAAATAAAAATATACCGTAGCACAGAGTTTGCCCTTCATTTACATAGTTTTAGTTTAGTTAGGTCAGAATTAAATTCAGACAAATTATTAAAATTGAAATTCTCCAACAATTCATCACTGTAACATCATATCGCTTTAAAAACGAAGTCTGAAAAGTTTTGCAAGTCGAATTTAAACGAAATTATTTCGACCTTCTCAGAAATAAGTAAAATAAATGCAGATAAAATCTGGTTTGCGCTCGTTTAAACTAGCAACCTCCAACGGAGTCTACGATGCGTAACGTAAGCGCTACGAGCGTCTACGGCTCTACGAGTATGCTCGAGAGCCCGTTTCCTGCTACGGCGTAGCCAAGCGTGCTTTGTGCGCCTAATCACAAGTAGTTATGTCCTTAAACTTGTCAGTATCAGCGCGCTGGAGTGGGCAAGTGCAGGCCAGTCCCCGTGACCTACATCCGGCGACCCTCGCTCGGGAAGCTGCTAATTTCCAGCGGCGCGGCCGGAGCCGACGTCACGGCGGGGCAGGGAGGCACCTCGCGCCTCGCGGGCTCGCGAGCTGCGGCCAGTCCACGGCCCCGCTCCGACCCGATCGCACGCGTGCTCACCTCTCGCCGCGAAACATCGCGAACAACAACGCAACCTGACAGACGCCGCTTCGTTACATCTTATATTTTAATAGTGCTTCATCCATATTTACAAAAGTGCCGTAAACTGTGAGAGTATATTTTTTAATAACTGTGACAGCGAGTCAGGCAGGCGGAGGTTCGGGTGGGGCGCGATCCGCTGACACAGTGGCTCAGTCGGCCGCCGGTCGCCGAGTGGCAAGCACCATCGATTTTCTCCATAGAAGCGTACGCGAGGTACGTAACATCACGTGCTCGTATTTTCACCGCGGCTATTTCCACGCGACGAGTATTTCAGGCGATCTGTTAACGTTCAAGGCCGCGTTTGTTTGCGTCCGCGTGTACGCTCAGGGATGTTTCAAGTCTATGTATCTCGATTCACCAGTGATATGCACCATAATTTGTATGTTGTCACGCGCCCGTGCGTCGGGAGGAAAACGAATCGTTTTCACGGCTTCACGATCTTCGGATCGTGTTCAGAATACATTACTTGCTCCGAGCGATAACGTCACCAAGGCTGTTGTTCACTTGACGATGTATGTTTTAAGTGTCAATTTTAATTGGCATGTGCTGAAATTTGTTTGAATTATTCATGAAGGTGACATTGGTTATGTTTTTGAGTTTGAAACTAGAGTGTTGGGGTCGCGAGTGTGAAGTGGCCAGGTGCGGAGTGGTAATGGAGATGGTCATGACCTAGCTCTAGAAACTTATCTCTAAATCGGGCTGAGAGTGACACGCGATCTGGCATCAGTTCAGACACCGGTTCATTCAAGCTAAGAATGCTTGTATACGTTACATGATTGAATGGCATCATCTTGGCTAATGTTGTTATAGCATATATAATTATGTCATATTATATTTAATGCGTTCCTATTTTTGTTATTTAATTTCATATCAGTATTATGTGTGTATATAGTATATTATTTTTGTGTACTTAAGTATATGTATTTCTCTTCTAAATTTTATTATTAAGTAAGTATAGTATGTCATTGTATATTTATTACGAAGACATAAAATATTATATCACGTGCCATCGAAATAAAAAAACCCTCAGAAACCAATAGCCGTTTTACGTAAAAAACAATTCATAAGAAAACAATAATATCATATGATGATGCTTAAAAAAACATTATTTCAAATAATTATTATCAAAATCAAATTCGAAGTTTTTATTTGCTTGCTAATGGGTAACGAGGTTTTAATAATGTTCATCCATTAACAGCCCTTATTGGCATGCAAAATTTAATTAATTTAAACGAGTGCAATAAGAAAAATACATAGCCAAACAAAAACCCGTTTTTAAAACCATCATCAAATTTATTTGAGTACCGATACGTAAATCAATAAAACGGTTATAGTTTTCTTATCACGAACCGAGAAACGTGATCGAATTTAACTACAGTACATACCTATGTGCATACATATAAAAAATTCAATTCTAAAAGTTCAGCTCTTGCTGTAATAATGTTTGCTTGTTTTTATAGCTAATATAAATAAAATGCTATGCCAATATTGATTGAGTAAACTGACGTATTTCAAAAATCTTTTATAGATTGTATACGCAGATGAAACTGGGAGGCGTAGTTAGTATTTAATATATGAAATGGCTCTTCCTTAGTCTGACAATTACGCTGATGAGCGTTTAACGTCAAAAAATATAATACCAGACAACATTTGCAAAGAAATAAAAGCCTACCTTGCCTGCCTTTTTGATTATTGAGGATTGCCTTCGCTTAAGACGTAATTAAGTAGTCGTGTACAGCAACCGTTAAAACTGCAACATAATAATAATTATATAACCCAGGTTTAAATTAACTCGTTTTTTTTCTTTTTGATACTTATGATAAAATCCCCCATAAGCTAGAGGTTAGAAACTAAAAACACGCGAGTAGT
Organism: Agriopis marginaria; assembly: GCA_932305915.1. NCBI lineage: Eukaryota > Metazoa > Arthropoda > Insecta > Lepidoptera > Geometridae > Agriopis > Agriopis marginaria. Next base: position 6,044,116 of record OW029919.1, read on the forward strand.
TAAGATGTAGATGACAATGCAATATTTATCATAGAAAAAATTTAATACGTGGAATAACAAAATTACATCAAGCAAGATTTTGTCTAAATCTGTACTAAAATAAACAGTCAGTTTAGAAAAAAAATTATACGTGGAATAACAAAATTACATCAAGCAAGATTTTGTCTAAATCTGTACCAAAATAAACAGAGACAGTTAATTTTGTAACTACCTAGTGTAACCCAAACAGAAATATCTTACCTTTATCTCGTTGTTTAAAAAGACGCAAATGGCGTAACAACCGAAACGAATTTGTCTTTCACAGAGCATCAGTCATACTTTAAAGTTACGCTTCGACAACATCTACACGAGTCTGATTCATTAAGAACAAATCGGACTCTTAGTTAAATTGTATATTAACATTTACAAATTATACAATGCAAAAATTCCACGACTAGGGGGATTTGAATCCGTGTAACGATCTGGTTGGATAGAACCCCATTGGTCCAGCCACTGAGCGACGGTAGCTTTCCTCTCGGCCTTCAAATTCTGGAACTATCATTTTTAAGGTCTATTTCAAATATGGTATACAGATTCTACTCAAGTGCTCCATTAAAATAAGTCAAACAAACTTAGTGGTTAACAAGGTTAGGTCGGAAGCACATTGTGTGGTTTCAATTCTCAACGTCACCAAACATACTGATAGTAGTATTATATAACATATATGACAAATCAACAATTTGTCAGTCTTCCCAAGTGAAAAAAAGTTTGACTCAATGGAAATAGAGAAGTTAGAATCGATATACTTACAATGCATATTGCACTTCCTTCTGCTTGAACAGCAAGTTCCAATGATGGAACCACTGTGGTGATGACCCACCGCTTTTCGGCTTGGCGTGTATAGCTGTTCCGTACGTAATGCCTTCGCCAGGGCTCGTTGGTTGCCTTCGAACGCTACCACCTTGACCGATACTTGACGGCTCAGGTCTGGAATCATGTTGGATCTAAACACCTTCAAGTCGCAAATTTGTTATCAAGTGTATTATGGCCACATAATATGTCAGAGTCGACATTACAGGCTATGCGTGTTTACCACCTTCAACTGTAATCGTAGTTCCTGTGTAATTAATATATAATAATGTAATTCAACCACACTTTTTATAACCACAATTTTTCTTGCGTCCGAATAATGTGTTGGCTTTCATAAAAAAAAGCTTTGTTCCTGTTTTTCGAGGAAATATTTACCTTTTTCCGAGTGGTGGTAAAATAATATTTTTTACCTTTGTGTGATTTTCATCAGCTCCTGAAATTGTATAGCTCAAACCAGCAAATTGTTTTTAGAAAGAGCTAATTAAAATCATTTTTACCTTTGTGTGATTTTCATCAGCTCCTGAAATTAGCTCAACCTTCAAATTGTTTTTATAAAGAGCCAATTTTAAACCGAAATCTTAAACTGGGTGAAACATTAAGAATTTCAAATACTTAAGTACCTGCCTCATGAATACAGATTCTCTTCTTAGCAATTATAAAATCTCTTGTTGCCTTTTCAGTAACGGCCGTTCTCATTGTGTGGAATTTAATGAAGATTGTAGGGTTGCTAAATTAATTGAAATAAGAATAAAAAATATATACAATAAGTCTGGCGAATTGTTACACTGTTTGATAAGAGATACCTTACCTTAGAATACCTTTGCCCAGGGATAAAATTATAATTACGTACTTTAATTAATGTAAAAAATAAATTACACTACGCCTATAATGTAATAAACAACTACATACAATAAAATAAACCGAAGTTTATTTGTCTTTAAAATCACTTTAAATATTTTGAATTACGTGAAATTAAAGCTTTTTACTGCGAACATTTTCTACCAATAGCTCAATAGTACAATGGTTATTTCTAAGTCTTAATTGACCACTTCTAAGCCTTACTTGTCCGCTTCTAAGTCTTACTTGACCACTTCTATGTCTTATGTATGTACTTGACCAATGTAACGTTAATGCAACAGCTGATACATTGATAGTATTCAGTCAGTAGTAGTAGTAGATTGTCTTTTTACACTATTTCTCTTGAAGAACATTCTTGTACCTACTTAAAGGATCCTAAGGGTTCTCTTGAGTTCCCTTCAAAAATAACCAACAATGTGGCAACCCTATGAGTAAGATTTGAGAGAGGTTTGAATGCGGCATTTTCTGTTTGATGTAGAGTAGAAATATAGGACGAAATCTACATAATGACGTCGTTAGGATATGTAGAGGTGAGAATATTTCGGTGGCAATGTGAGATTTAGGTCTGGTACTATAAAATGTAATAACTTGAGGTTTTCTCGACTATTGTATAAATTTTCCTTTCACGGTCCTCACCTTCTAAGGTCTAAGTTTTTATGCAAAGAACATGACAAATGTAGAGGTTTGAGAGCCTAATTCATACATAGACCAATTTGTTAAAACGAACATCCTCGCTTTCACTAGACTAGATTCTATATTAATTACACTCAAAGCCTCCAAAACCTTGGCAGTTGGATTTGCCAAAACCTTTACGAAGTTATACACCCACATTTTTTTCGTATGAATATTAATACCGTGTGAAAGTTTATAAGAGAAAATAAGAAACAATAATGAAAAAAAGAATCAACAAATTCAGACAACTCTCTAAAAAGTTATGCGTCAAGGTCATACATAAAAAACATATACGCATCGACATGAGAACCTCCTCCTTTTTTTCGTCGGGTAAGAAACCATATTTTTTTTATTAATCTATAAGTACTTAAGATCAATTGGTACGGCATTTCGTATAAATTAGGTAGTAAAACTCAATTATTAGAAATACATTAAGATCGTGGAATTCAAATTCAAATTCTACTTTTCGTTTCAGCCTTAATAATGCGACCAAATTTAGGACCCCGAAGTTATGTTAATTGAAGAACTTCTGTAACCGTAGTTTATTCATAGACTTAAAATTAATTCGAATGTAATAATTGCAAAACTCATTTCTAACACAATTCTGGAAAATTCACTTAAAGTTTTATTGAGTCATGTATTTACTTAGCTGTCTCATTATCATGGGAAATAATAATGTACCCTGTTTATAGCATGCATAAAATCATTCGACTCTTTTCAATTCGATTCAAAACAATGTAGCTATTATTGAGCAAGTACATTTTCTTTAAAATAATAATCATAGTTCATGTTTCATCGATGCAAATAGGAACTTTCTTAGTACAGCAATACCTACTTACTTTTTCAAACAAAAAATACTTCGCAAGGATACAAAGTAACATTAACGATTAAAAGTTCTGCCAATACGAAAAGAATCCAAAAAGCAACACGCACTTTGCGAGACCTTGGAGGGTTTATTATTACCCCCGATGACACGCGCTTTCTGTGACAGACTAACGCTGGCCTAATTTATATCATACCTTCGTTTTTACCTTGCTTGGTCACGCAACGTTTTTAGAGGGGTTTTCCTCATATCCTTTTACCAATTTTTTCGCAACTTTTGCAAGGAAAATCTATTTTAAATGTTATGTTATTGATGAAAGAATTTTGGGTAGACTTCAAGAACACAGATTTAAACAAATATGGTCGGGACAACGCCATAGTGTGTTTCATAAGTTATGCTCGTGCAACTGCAACCCTAGTTTTTACAGATTGTTCCGGTCTTACACTTGGCCCAGTGTTCAAGTTTTACGTTCATGAACTCTCATAATTAAAACCTTTTGCTTCACTTAATTCACTGATGAAAATCGGTAAAATAATAATTTGTTTTTTATTGAACTCTCATAATTAAAACATTTTGCTTCACATCTTTCACTGATGAAAATCGGTAAACAAACACAGTGAATCAAAAACTATTATACACCAAACAAATTACCAATTTATAAACCAAACAGACTTACTTCCGTAAATAAAACATATTAATGAGGAGAACCTACAACCTACAATTAGAACAAAATAAAGAAACTTTGGATCGAACCAAAGTATTCTACCTTTTCCGTTAGCAACTGTTTACCTGAAAAGAAAGTAATAGAGGAAAATAACGGCAATTTAACCACACGCTTGAAACTAACCTTTTACGTAAATTGCTAGACCTTTTACCTAAGAAATTGTTTTTTGATTATGACGAAATATTACGTGACCAAAATATCATTGTTACAGTATAAAAAATACACGTACTATATGAGATCGCGCGATAAACACGCAATACCACTATTTGCTCAATGAAATTATGTTTTAGTGTTTTATTTTTATCGGCCGCGTCTGATTATCGAGAGCTAACGTTTAGGTGTTTTTGTCGCAGTTATACTTTTTTTGCTTTTATAATTATTACTATGGAAACTGACGTGGTTTTCACACATTTTATTTATATTACATGGAAATTACTCACATAGTTTCCACTGCATTAGGCGGTCTTTTTCAAGTTGAATGCGCACGCGCGGCTGCGTCCCGCATTGAACTACGGGCCGCTGCACGGCCCGCACTTGATGATGTGATGATTATTACCTATATAAAAGGCCGGAATTCAATAACACTGTGAGGATGAAATATTAAACGTAGTTTACGTCAAATTGTCTAAAAACGCTTATATTTTTAACTTCGTTCGCGGCTTTACTCACTGGTCAATCCCTCAGGTAGTACCGTATATAATTTTTTTTGGGATCAAAAAGCATCCTATGTCACTCTCCGGTCTTTCAACCAACACACTTCAACAAAAAAACACGTCGATTCGTCTGTTGTTCCAAGAGGAACAAACAAACAAACAAAATTTAATATCTACTGCTAACTGGAGAGTCAGAGTCGCGACGTCAGTAAATGAAATGTATGACTTTTTCCATTAAGAATTCAGGCCGAAATGTGTTTCGTCCGTCGTGGACCCGGGTATGTAAAACTGCGACCAGAACTACCGGAAGATGGACAGCAGCGTCCTATTAGTACACGGTGAACGTACTGCGATCCTCAATCCCCAAGCCGCAAGCGTGTGGATTATATCAACACCCCCTCTAAGAGGGAGGTTGTTCAGCAGTGGACATTTACCGGTGTTTTGTTTATTTTAAATGCCCGTGGAAAAATTTGATTTTACAACCCAACTTCGCTCCACATGTGCAGTGCATGTATCCTTATGAGTATTCTATCTAGAAATTTCGCTTACATTTTCAATCAGGATCAAATCAAAACCGATGCGATATTACTAGTAAATATAACTTTTTTAAATTAATTTGTGATCTATCTTTCAACTTAATTTAAACTCTCCAAACCTCGTTCAAATCAGTAGATATTGATTGCTTTTTATTACTGTTATTTTTACGCTGAAAAATTCATTACACAAACATAGTTGCGTCTTCTGGGAAATATCGGGCCAGGGAGTGAGAATAGAAAAAGCACTGGGGCTCGAATTTTGAATCGCTCGTATGATTTTGCACGAAAATATCATGCGAAATGAAAGTTTTTCTATTGACAATTAACGTAATCTCAAACAAAAGTCACATATTTGAAATAATCATAATTTACTCGCTAACGCAAGCAAATTCAAATGATTCCACCATTAGAACCATTTTAATATGCTTGCGTTGGCAAGTGATAATTATGATTATTTCAAAAACGTGACTTTTGTTTGGGATGTCGTTCGAAAGCTAACTTTAATTTCGCTTATTTTGTATGATTTTTTGTGAACGATTTAAAATTAATGATCATACGAACGATTTAAAATTTGAGCCCCTGGTATGGTTCGAATAGGTTTGTTTCGAAATGAAATCTCCATGGTCGCCCATCGCGGCTTACCCGGGTTACACTAAGATCATAATGTAAATTTTCTAAGTTACTTAGCATACATAGCTAAATTACTTACTTAAAATACTCGTAAATAACCTAAATAATATGAGCACAAATTAATTTCGCTCAAGTACCATGATGAGGGAACTGAGAACTAAATAATTAACTATAATAATACTTCGCTCGAACAAGCCAAGTCTGTAATAATGCCGTAAGTAGGTACTTTTATAATATTCCATAACTCTACATAGCGACTAACTTATATGTAGAGTGAAATCGCGGAGCCACCTACGTAGTTTCCAAGCAAAACTGAGACTTCTCGTGGAAAATTTTAGTTCCTGAATTCGGTCAACTCTACAAAGTTGGTCAGACATGGTGATTATACAGCTGAGATAAAAGTCGACTGCCAAAATCGATTATATAGATGTTACTTACATTATTGTGCTGTTACCGTAGACAAACCTTTGTGAGCAACATTACCATTGACAAAACAGTATTGCAGCCGTAATTATCTTTTTATGGCAAGGTATGCGTTCGACCATGATACCAGTAGTTTTAGAATTCAAAAATTCAAAATGTAGATAGGTTTAGATATTTACATTTATTTTTTACTGGCTTAGCTGCACCTCGCGGTTTCCCCGCGTGGTGATGAAAAATAGTGATGATGATGATGATGATGAAAAGTAGCCTATGTCACTTTCTGGCTCTTGAACTTATCCCCATGCAAAAAATCAGGTCGATCCGTTGTTCCGTTGCAGCGTGAAAGAGGAACAAACATCCATACATCTATAAATACAAACTTTCGCGCTTATAATAATATTAGTAGGATATTAGTACTTCAAGCAAAATCATATTTAGTAATTAATAGAAGAAAAAAACAATAGAACTATTGAAAACACAAAAAATATTACTATGGGGCTAAAAAGGCATCATTATTGCCTTGCCTATGAAATATTATTCCTAAGGTAAGCTCAAAATTTGCCGTAAATCATAATAAGTTACGCAAAATTTATGTGCATTTCAAATAGCTCGCCCTTAGGTAGGTATTTAGAGCTAGGTTACCTTCAGTCTTCAGTACAAGCAAATGAAACTATTATTCTGAACTTTGGTATAAGGGTGTGTCTGTGTACCTACCTGAGTTTGTATAGTACTTTATAGACCATAATTGCACTTGTCTGAGTTTGCGATTGTTGATGATACCCACACAGCCGCAAAGTTTGATTAATTTCAAAGGTGACTGGTATTAGGTACTTGAGAGTAGATTCGTTGAGTTTTTGGTTGAAACTTAATATTATCTAAGTACTTTGCTATTTTCTTTTGATTATTCGAAATTTACAGAGATTTTATTTATTTAACTTGTAGTCAACTATACTGGGCTACGCGGAAAGGATGTGCTAAGCCGAAAGGGGTCCATAGTAATCATAATTATGAGCAAGTTTTACAAAGGGACCAACCCTGAAATATCGAAAAAAAAATCTGCTGTTCCATTTAATTTGTCGAGTGTGAATGACTGTATGGAATAGCTGATATTTTTTCAGCAGCAGCTATGATTGACTAACGTTATGGGTGTCTCAGCTTTTCCTCTGCCCATATTTTTCATGATCTATCACACCCTTTTTAGGGTTCCGTACCCAAAAGGTGTACGTAATCATCCCAAACGGTGTAATAGGGTCCCTATTACGAAGCCTACGCTGTGTGTCTGTCCGTCCGCCCGGGCGGATTAACTAATAAATAATAAAAAGTCAAAACTAACTCCCCATACAACAAACGTATTTTTGTATGAAATAATGTAAAAACGGTAATACGTACAAGCGTCAAACTTGGCATTATTATATAGTACACTAAAGTAAAACAACAAATAATGGCCAAGTGTGAGTCGGTGACTACTTGGATAGGTGACCGCCTGGGCGTGATGATGCCTTTATACGCTACTTTTTGTATTTTGTTATGGTACGGAACCCTCAGTGCGCGAGGCCGACTCGCACGTGCCGGTTTATTTGTTGTCGTGATAGTAATGTACTAGGTATTACATAATCAGTAATATAGTGACCGTAAATCTACATTTTGTTGGCTATTTCCATTCTGCTATTGGTACTTACTGCAGAGGATAACAATCGGATTTGCATTAGCACCTCCCTAGTGGCCTCCTATCTATAAATAGGGTATTGGCTATTTAAGTCATCATCATCATCATCAGCCAGAAGACGTCCACTGCTGAACATAGGCCTCCCCCTTTAACCTCCACACTGAACGACAGCCTGCCTTTTGCATCCACTGAATGCCCGCGACTCTCACAATGTCGTCGGTCCATCTAGTGGGAGGCCTCCCTACGCTGCGTCTTCCGGTTCGTGGTCTCCACTCCAGAACCTTTCTTCCCCATCGGTTATCGGTTCTTCGAGCGATGTGGCCTGCCCATTGCCACTTCAACTTGCAAATTTTAACAGTTATGTCGGTGACTCTGGTTCTTTGGCGAATATCCACGTTTCGGATTTTATCGCGCAAAGAAACTCCGAGCATAGCTCTCTCCATTGCCCAAAATATTTAAGTGCAATAGGCAAAACATTCTAAGTAAACCGTTTATTTAGTGAGTATAGGAGAATCAGGGTAATATCAATCTCATGTTCGGAATGTTATTCCCATATAACCGCCAAAATCTCAAAGTGCCACTTTTCAATAGAGGTTTAAGTAATTTTAGATAGATATATAGATAAACTCTTTATTGTTCACACCACACATTTCATACACATGATAAAACAGCTTAAAAACTAGTGCAACAATCGGCGGCCTTATCGCTGAGAGCGATCTCTTCCAGGCAAACTTAGGATGGAGAGGATTTATACAGGAGGTAGTAGGCAGGGCGTGCAATATTAAATAATGTGAAAATATTAAAATATGAGAAAAAATATAATTTTAATAAGGAAACCACAAAGCAAATGGTACCAAAGAGATTTTACAAAATGTTCACGAATTATTACTGCATGGTTTGGGCTGGTGCGTGATGTGACTGAAATATTTGACTAATGCGACTAGGGATTGTTTTTGACGTGATAACGTCTTATAAATCGATTAACGCCGGCAGCACACACGAAAAATTTTCACGTTCCGCCTGAGCCGCGCGTGTAAGCGAGAGCGCGGAACAAGCGATGGAGAGGCACGATCGGCCTAAGCGTTATCACGTAAAATTATCGTCCGTAAGCCGACTTTACAGACAACCCCTTTTTTGACGTGATAACGTCTTATAAATCGATGAACGCCGGCAGCACGCACGAAAAATTGTCGCGTTCCACCTGAGCCGCGTGTGCAAGCGAGAGCGCGGAACAAGCGATAGAGAGGCACGATCGGCCTAAGCGTTATCACGTAAAATTATCGTCCGTGAACAGATTTTACAGACAACCCCTTTTGCTTCTTGATAGGATTTTATTTTCGCACGTCTTGTACATTTGCTAGTGTCAAGTATTGTGTTTACTAATTATTGGCCTTGCAATGTAATAAAATATCAAATAGAAGTTATTAATTTTCTTTTCGCGCGTTTTATAAAATAAACTTCACACTTGAATGACTTATTGTATTTTGTCAATATAAATTTTTTCTTACATTGGAAATGAAAAGCAGAGTATTTTATTCGGGATGAACCATCAATTTCACACAAAATGTTAAAGCGCACGAGCGAAGTGACATTTCTTTCATCCCCTGGTAAACAATTTACTATTTTATTATGGAAACTGACGTGGTTTTCACGCATTTTATTTATATTACACGGGAATTAACATCACGTAAGATTAAGGCTTAATCTTACGTGGCGTTAATTCCCGTGGAATATAAATAAAATGTGTGAAAACCACGTCAGTTTCCATAATAAAATAGTAAATTGTATAACTTTTTAATTAAATTAAATAAAATTAACTATTTCTTTAGTTACGAAAAGATAACAGATTTTTATTGCATAAATAAAACATAAGCGCTTGATACACTTACTGTTTTGTCACTTTTTACCTCACTGACATATCACTTACTAAAGTAATTTATCTACAACTCAATTACGTTGGTCTCAAAATAATTATGGACGTTTTCAAATTATTTAAATACAAGCTATTCTTAAGTAAATTAACTTCTGTACGTACGTCATTTGTTTGGCTATGAAGGCAATGACGCAAATCTAGTAGAATCGCTTTCTTTAGCTCTGAAAATTCATTTGAATGACTCATGTTGTACACTTTACATAAAAATTATATATTAGAATTATACCTATACAACAACAAACGTATTTTTTTTACGTATTTTTGTAGTTGCTCTAATGTAAAAACGGTAATACGTACAAGCGTCAAACTTGGCATGATTATAGTACACACTCTAAAGTATAACAACAAATACAAGACAGTGCGAATTGGTGATAAATGAGACAATTTCTTTTATTTGAAAAATAGGCCCACCACAAACTAATACAGTATAGTAATGAAACTCATGTTGATTTGTTCCTCATAATCTTTAGATTTAGTGGTAATATTAGCTATATCTGATCAAACCGGAATATTGACAAAAGCCGATTACTATGGCCACTGTTGTAAAATATGGTCTATTTATTTTTATATATATTTATGGTATAAAAATTCCTAAGCATGCATCCTTTTTCGTATTAAAAACGTTCCGGTCAAGTGACTTTATAAGGGAAATGAATGAATTGTGGCAAAAATCATAACAACACATATTATTCTTTATATTATTATTCCGGTTTCATTTTTACCTTATCTTTCGTCCGAATGGTACAAAAAAAACGATGAATTTTATAGTGTTATACCCATCAATATACGGCAAATTCGGTGGGCCTAGAAAAAATTGTCTTCTTTCTGTTCAGTACCAAGTTATAACTGGTACCTATTTGGATACTCGGACGACCTTATCATTTCCTTCGCCGAATCGAAATTGTATATTTTACTAATGTTAAAGTCGGTTTTTTAAATTGATTATTTTTGTATTTTGTGTTGGTACGGAACCCTCAGTGCACGAGCCCGCTTCGCGCTTGGCCGGTTTATTAACCACGATGACTGAAAACCCGTCTTTCTTTATGACATTGAATGTATTTTCTCCTTGACCGTACCAGGAAACTACCATGTCAATAGAACGAATTAAATAAAGGATGCAATAAGGCCGCTGCTATAGCTGTTGTTTATTCAATGGCCACCATTTGGCCTCATCATCCAATATCCTGTCAACTAGATATTGCTGCACCGTGTTTTATTTGAGTTCTTTGCACTTTGATTCACTTACATAAAGTTCAAATTAGCATTTCTTAATCAGAAAAAACCTTTTATATAATAGACATGATGACTAATGTTTAATTTATTACAAATAACCAGCTTAGCAATGAATATAACTAAATACATTACACATACTGAAAAAATAAATTAAATTGGCTGATAAATCTCTGAGATATGACTGTTTAAAGTTTTAGGTGGGGATAGAGAGGGGATGCTCTGTCCCTTTCTCGCAAAGCGTGTGTTAGTATAGCATTTGTATGGTGCGCCTGAGGCATGACGTCACGGCTCAGTATAGTGCGCTCTCTGTCTAGCATGAAATTAAAATGCTTATATCTCATTTATTTTTGAACTAATTATTATTTTGTTTTCGTTGATGTGCTCTATTAGTAATCAGCTTTTTTATGAGCTAATAAAAAAATATTTGTCACCATGCCTATTGAGTATAATTGTGTATAATAAATCAGTAAAGAGTTTCATGTAAAAAAAAAAAAAAACAGCCAATGCAATTTTACAGCCATAGAATAGGTATGTGTCCTATGATTTTATAACTTCTCAAAAGGATGGTCTTAAATAAAGACTTAAATAAAAGAAATAAAAAAATATAAAAAAGTTACAAGTATTTCAATTTCATGCTAGACAGAGAGCGCACTATACCAATTTATGACGTCAAGCCTTGTGCCATACAAATTATACTAGCACACGCTTTGCGGGAGAGGGACAGAGCATCCGCTCTCTATGCCCACCAAAAACTTTTAAATGCTTATCATATATCTCAGAAACTATTCAGACATTTTTTTTTTTTTTTGTTATATGTAATGTATTTAGTTATATAATTCGATAAGCCTGTTATTTGTTACTATAGCTGCGCTCTACCGGTTTTATTTACTCGCGGATTACTCCTTATAACATCAGCTATCTACCAGTGAAAGTCCCGTCTAAATCGGTCCAGCCGTTTTGAAGTCCCTAAGGAACATACACAGTACACACATACCTACATACAAAACTACATAGACACATCTATTTATAGATATATAGATAAATTAAACATTAGGACACATATTATGCCTATTACTAATGATGATGATGATTATAAAAGAGTTGTCAGTACAAAACGAAAATTTTTGGTGTCCTGTCTTATAAAATATACTGTTTAAAAAAAATACTTTACAGGTTTATTGATTAACTAACAGGAAAGCTGGAAAGTTGTAAGAAATAGTTAGAAAATTACAAATAACCATGTAAGTTATTTTAAATGTGTCAACTAAAATCTCAAAAGCCGAGTGAGACATTAATAGTTTTTTTTTTTTTTTATACGCGTCTAATTAACGTTTTTACGAAAAATAATACAAATATCTTAACGTTTTTAAGTAATTACAAAAATGTACTTGAACTTGCTTACGTTGTGTTTAAGAAGTTAATTAACAATTTGAATTTTAAGTAATTAAACTGTTAAGAAACAAAACACTAAATCATTTGCAAGTAAATCTAATATCACGTACCTAACATCAACCTCCGTTATTTATTAGGTCAAAGCTTAATTAAAGAGAGGACGAAAATAAATTAATCTAACTTAGATAAATAAAATATACCTATTTATCACGACTTATCTTCAAACTAAATTTCTTTATGTAGGCTTATTTTATTTATACTAAAACAGTAATAAGAAGTTGTGTGTAGTGTGTCGGCTAGACCGATTTGAATGCGGTTTTTAGGGTTCTGTAGTAATACAAGAAACTCTTATAAGTTCGTTCTGTCTGTTTGTTTGTTCATCTGTCTATTCAGGAAAGAAGTAATACTTCTAAACTTTATACGTTTAGAGCATTCTAACTTCTATAGTTAGTGAGGTACCTAATGCAAAATAATATTTATGTATACTTTAAAAAATGAGATCTATACTAAAACTGTAAATGTGCAAAGTTTCATGGACTTACTTTAATAACTTTAAAAGTTGGAAAGTTCTAAAGAATTAGAACGGGTGAACAGATGTACGGTCAGAACAAATGTATAAAGGTTCCTTGTAGTACTACGGAACCCTAAAAATGGAGTCGCTTCCACTCGTTTATTATTAAGAAAGCGAGGCACGTCTTATTGCATTATTTTTTTACATAATAATTAGGTACATTATTCACACTACTTATAATAACCGGTAGAGCAGTCACGTCAGTTGGTCCGCGGTCACTACGTGGGAAAAAATTAAACAGTAGGTAAACATAAGCGCGTCACGCTTCGGTGGTGCGTGGTCTTTGCCGATGAATGGGCCCCATGACATTGTGGCAAGAGACTATTATTTAATGTGCGATCGCGTGCACTCGTGACGTCACTTGACATTGCCAATGGAATCTATTGTGAAACTGATCAGGGTACTGATTCACTAACTACAAACACGCTCGTAACGCGTCGCGTTAAATTAGCCTCAAAAAGTTGGCCTTTATTACATTTTTATCTATGTATTCTATAAATCATGTCCATGTTGTTTATATTTTCAGTGTTGTACGCACCTATAAATGACTGGTTCACATAGTTGAATACTTATCTTTAAGCAAACCATTAATGTTTTGTGAATTGTTCGTTGGTGTGGCTAAATAAATAAATAAATTTCCTAAAGAATAGAGGCCACATTATTAGAGGTTAACTTAACGCACTACGTTACTTGCGCATTTTATTTTAGTTAGTGAATAAGGACCCAGCTGTTGTGGAGGTGCAAACTTTTGGCAGACTTTGAGAAAGATATGTGGTGGAAGGCTTTTTAAAAACCAACACCAACATAAAAATTCAAGTATTAAAAATATTTTAGGTTAAAAGTAAAACACTTTATTTTAGTTACACAGTATAGTTTCTTCTACGTACAAATACATCATGCCAGATGTTTTTGGGTGACCTCTATAGTTTACCTTTAAGCATACGTAAATAATAAACTAAACCGCGATTATCCAGTTTTTCTGCCATATTATCTTATTTTTTACATAGGACTAAGCTAACGTTTGACCGCGATCTCGCCTGATGAGAAGCGATGATGCGGCCGAAGATGAAGCACGTTTGCCCAGTAAATACCTTATTAACCCTAGACCCTATTTCAAATAATTTATATAATTTCGTCCCCAGAATACACACAACTTTCTTGCTAAAATATAATATCAGAAAATATACTAAAAAGAAGCATTAATAACTAACGTCAGTGTGGTGTAGAGAGCGAAGTACTTACTAATACTGTCTATTATGTCTTCTGTGCTAATACATATTTGCTTACGTTTCAAACAACATACAAGTTTCACCTACGAAATTAAAAATTTGAATGTTATTCGACAAGTATTTTACGCACGTAAGTAAACGTATTTCACCCAAATAAAGTAACTTTGTGAACATTTTTACCATTTAATTTTGTCAAGGAAATTAATCAAAAACAGATTGATGTCATACATACAAACACAACTAACTTCAAAACAAAATGATGTACATATTTGATTATAGCTCGTGTTCTAATCACGGTCGACCTTACTGTGACCTTTTGTTTAAAGGTCAGGATAAGTTTTACCTTTACCTTAATCAAGTAACACATTGGGAAATTAAGCCTTCCTTTATATCTGTAGGTATAAAACAGTAGGTGAGGCTGAGGACAAAGTTTTTCTTTGTAAGGTTTATTATTCTTTGAAGTTTTTCTTTTTACAAGTTTTTTTTTCTTTTTTCATTTCAACTTGCCTTTTAGTATGGGTCAAATTTTGCAACAGAATTTTTGTACAGTTATCCCATTGACTGAGCTGAAATTTTGGATACACGTTTAGTTTGGATGGCAATGCATGGTTAGTCGATATGTAGGTATATATTGTACTCCCAAAGATGGTGGATCAGTTATCTTTTATGCACCTCCATGATAATAATATGTATGCAGAGAAGAATAAGAAAAATCAAATAACGTCAAACTAAATTCAATATGACGGACGCCTACCTAATTGCTTGTTAAAATATTATAAATTTCATCAATATCGATTTCAAGTAACCGTAATTGCGTATTTTTCTAATTATCTGAAATCGTTTTTTTTTTATTGATAATTTTTATTTACATTAACATAATAGACAAATAAATACTAGACTAAGTTTAATCTTTGGTTTAATGTTTAATCATTTATTGTAACTAACTTGATCTGAATTAAAGGCTATATTATAATAGACATGTAATTGTAACAGAAAAACCACAATAGACAACATAAAAAAGCTGGCTATATGCAACTAAAGTAGCTATTTAAATGCAGGGTTTAGTGCGGTGTTCCTTGGCTATGTTTAATCAAAATTCGTCCAGCTATTTTAAAGAGATTTGAGGCGCAAAAAACCCTCTAATGCGGTTGAAACTATATTCGGAGTGACCGGCTTAATCTTACGTGATTAATTCCCGTATGATATAAATAAAATGAGCGATAAGCTTGTTACCGAATCGATCGTGTTTTTTTTATAATACTTTTTGTAATTAAAATTCGATTGAACATTTGATTTCAAAGTGATCAGTCATTTAACATTTTATCAAAAAAAAAAATAGGAATAGAGTATTCATTGTTCATAGTTTTATTACCTAGGTGTAAACCGCCAGTGAATATGTCACATACATGTCTATTCAGTATAACAGTATGATCTCGACCGCAATATATAATTTGCTAGCCTTGTACTCGTAATGTCACCGAGTGCATCTCCGAACATTGTGTATACTATGTTCCAAATCAGCAAACTAATCGCTCATTTCAACATTAATTGCTCAGCTTAGTATTGAATCGTCCCCGACCTTGTGACGTCACGTCACGTCGCGTGTCATCAAGACACAGAATAAGTTATACTTACTTAGAAACAGTGCACGCGTGCGTAGATTGGTAATGTAGTTGATAGTAACTGCTAGTTTATCTAAGGTTTTAAGGCTGGTTTAGGCAAGTCGAGTAATTATCAGTTTTTTCTTCCCCTAGAAAACGTTCTCGTGCTTTTTTGTTACTCTCTGCCTCTCTAATTTTAATACGATTAAGAATTCATATTTATTTATATCAATCTTATTTAGAACTACCTAATGCCTGCTTTAAGCTAAGAGGACTTAGTGAACAAGATAGGTGTATTTAAATAAACTCGTTTACTTTACTCTTCTCTATTTTGTTTTGCTTGTTTTCGTTTGTTTGGAAAAACTAACAGTTTTTTGTGCCAAGCCCAACGCCCACTTGACTGCCAACGCGGTGTAAGAGATCGCGGAAACTTTAATTCTAAGCTTGAATTGGTTTCAAAATTGACCTACCGTGCTTCTGCGCCGCGTCACACTACCGGGCTTTGACTGTTCTGAACCTTAGTTAATGAGGTACAATTTAGAATCTAGCGTGAATTGAAAAGAGTTGACTTTCCAGAGCCAATTATACGCCGCAACAATGTCTCGACTTTCCTTGGGCGTTAGAATAGACCCTAATTCATCTCTACCGCCTGTAACCTCGAGAATGTCACGGATGGTTCCCTGAGCGCGCTCGGGCGAACTGAAGCTTATCGATGAGTTTTTGAAATCGATTATGCATTATTGTCATCGATTTGTGGTTTTGTTGCAGTTTTTACGATTACTGAATAGCTGTTACTACAACTTTGTTTATCGTGTTAGCTTAGTTATATTTCAATGTATACAATGACATTTAGTTCCGTATGAATAGGTTCTCTAATAAAGATACTTCCAATAAGTACTAACAGTTGAAGTATTAGACACCTAACTACTAATAAACTTGGAAAATAGCCTTGGAATAGTTATTCCGTCTTTTGTCTTTTTCGATCGAGTTCAAAATTTTAAAGAGAAAAAAGACAAAACACGGCTTTACTATTCCAAGACTACTCCACATTTATTAGTAAAGGGGCTGGAGTACATCAATACTAATATTATAAAGAGGTAAGATTTGATTGTTTGTTTGTTTTTTTGCATTGAATAGGCTCCGAAACTACAGAACCGATTTGAAAAATTCTTTCACTGTTGGGATGCTACACTATCCCCGGGTAACAAAGACTATATTATTATTTTTTAAATAGGGATCCTTACTGAATCTCTAATAATGTAACACAAGGTGTAAAAAAATAAGATTTAAAATCTTTACTTTGCGTGTTTGACTGTTCTAAGACAAAACAACGTCTGGTCAGGTCAGCTAGTTTTACAATACAACTACTTTACGGCGAGCACTTTAATAATAGACATTAAGTTTACAATTTCACCCCTGCTATTTACATCTCTAATATTAAAATGGATACTAGTACACCCGACCACCCCCCGCCACCTCGCTTGCCAAGTTTCGATTGAAAACCAGCTCGCTCGATTTTACTATAAAATTAATCACTTTTCAATTTTTGTTGACTCATTTATAGAGTGGGACCTTCACGAGGGTTTATTATAGGATTAAAGGGTGTTTGTGTATACTTAGTTAATTGTGAAAGGGCTTAGTTAAATAGGTCAGCCAAGCAATACCTAAGTATAAATAGATAATATTACTTTTCATCTGTTTCTATTTATCTCTGCTCTTTTGTATCTCTTAAAATCAATGGTCACAATCAAAATGGTCTCAATGGTTGCCTGGAAGAGATCGCTTTTAGCGATAAGGCCGCCACTTGTAGCATTAGCTCGTAAGTGTTTTCTATCGTATTGTAATTTTTAGTTCTGGTGTACATAATAAAGAGTTTCTATCTATCTCTTTCTGTGTGTCTTTCTTCTTTTTAACAGACTTAGAAATTTCATCATAATCTACTAAAATATGGCTATTAAATCAAAATAATTGAAAAAATCAGTTGTTTGGAAAAATAAATAAATAAAAATAAATATTAAACACACGGTCATCTGACCCCAAACTAAGCAAAGCTTTTAATATGGCTGCCAGAGACATACATGTATATTAAAAAAAACATACAACACAACCAATACAAACAAACAGGCCCCCGATTCTACTAAAGAAATTGTTTTTAAATTGTAATTGTTTCAATTTTATTTTTTAAATAATTGCCTCAAAACTGACAGTTTTTTTTTTAATATTTCATTGTAAAAAAATAAAATTGAAACAATTTCTTTAGTAGAATCGGGGCCCAGGATGACAATATATTATTATGTCTGGATGACACTTCCACTTTCCACTTACCAAATGCGTAAGTTACCGTCGAAATTGCATATTTTACAAATTTTGTGAACAAGGTCGAAAGTCGGAATATTGATAATTATATTACCTTTTGTTGACTTAATAGCTGAACCAATTTTAATTCAGTTGGGAAAGGGTGTGTATCAAAACGTAGTTATTTAAAATCACGCTGCAAAATATACAATTACTTAGTAGTTAAATAAAACATGTATCAACATTATAATTTACGGATTTCAATTTTTAAAAGCTTTATATGATTGTAAAAGCTTTATATGAATTTCGTTACATCGGTGTAATCATTTATTTTTACAAAGATCTTAATATTACTAGACATTAAGCTTGGTATAATATTGACAGATAATAAATAGTTTTGGGTTTTAGTAAATTGACTTATGGGCTTTGCTAAAGTTTTGGCACGTATCCGATTAACCAGCCTAAGTTTAATCTATGACCTTCCCTTGAACGTTAGGCATTTGGGAATTAACCTTGCCTTCTGACATAGCGTTTATCGATTCAGTGGTAAAAGCATCATTTAGAAATGAGGTCAGATTTTTTAGGCTTTGTTTCAGAATGTCCGGTTAACGTTTCAGTTAATCTAATAAAAACTTATATCTATACTATACTAATATTTTAAAAAGGAAAGATTTCATTGTTTGTTTGTTTGTGTACATTGAATAGGCTCCGAAACTACTGAACCGATTTGAAAAATTCTTTCACTGTTGGGAAGCTACACTATCCCCGGGTGATATAGGTTATATTATATTTTCAAAAAAAAATAGGGATCCTTACTAAAACTCCAATAATGTTACCCAAGGTGTAAAAAAAGACTTACACCCGTGCGAAGCCGGGATGTGTTGCTAGTATTAAATAAACACTGTGCTTGCGTTTCACAATCATTAAAAAGGATTAACCATCAGATAAAGTTTCTATTAATTTGTGTCCGTTTTTTTTAAAATAAATAATAGGCTTGCGTTTGACCACCATCACGCCTGATGTTAAGCGATGATGCGGTCTACGTTGGAGCACGCTTGCCTAGAAGGAACCGATTCACTCGTGATTTGAAAACACCCAGATTGTAACCATCGGGGAACACCCATTCAGGCAGATCACCCCCAGATCAAGTTACAAATAAAAAAATATTTGTTGGTTAGGGAGTTTGACAGTAAAAATGAAAATGGACGTAAAAATGCGGCATTGCCATTTCGCTGCCCGAGTAATATAGAACTAAGTATCCGGATGATAAAAAAGGATTGTGAAACGCGATGTGAGATAACCGAAAGTTTATGTTCCACATCTCTTCTCTATCTCTACATAGTATACCTAAATCTGTCTGTCTGTATGTCTGTATGGCCGCTAACTCCTCCTAAACCACGCAACGGATTTTGATGCAGTTTTCACCATCAGCTAGATTCATTTTCACGGAAGGTTTATATATCGTATATAATTAGTGACCTGCCCCGGCTTCGCACGTAAATTACACGCGTGCGAAGCCGGGCGGGCGGGTCGCTAGTAATGTATATGATGGTTAGCAGCTAGATACTTAGCACACTCAGAAACAAACCCTTAGTCTAGTAAAAATAACGTAACCTAATTTTATAATTAGAGCGCTAATTCTATTGTACCACTTACTTAACTAAACCAATCTGATTCTACCAAAATTATTTTAAGGAAAGTATGGTAACAGTTATAGAGATGTCAAAATAAATTAATAAAAAAAAAGACTTGTGTATAGGACTGATTTTTTTGTATCGTTCTCCGTACTAAATTCGCTTCGAATTTATCTCTGTCATTTTAATCTATATGTCATATAATCTATTAGAGAAAAAACATGTTAAACGGTTAGAAAATGGCAATAACAGAATTACAACAATGTTTTAATTATATTTATCAACAAAGAAATGTTTAAATTGTTTTAGCAAAAATAGCTTTATTAATTTTCATCAAAAACAATTCTAAGCAACGAAATTATAACTAAATGTTGCAAGAAAACTCCAGACAATTTATTTATAAATCACTACCAGAGAGTACATTTTAATTTATTTCCAGTAAATTAGGTCGATTTCAGTAAACAATTTTCATTTCGTCTCAAGGACTTCGTCCTACGCGTAAACGTATTCAAGGACTCCCATCTAAATTCTAATTTTCAGCGCTTCGTAGGCGTCCATGACGATATAATATCTTTGGTACGCGTCAATCTTCTAAACTCATCAAATATTGTGAATTGCTGATAATATTATCTTTAGTCACGTGGAGTATCTGACGTGGATAATTTTATTTATTTAGGTATTTTTATTTCGTCGTATTAAAGTAAAATATCCGTTATATTTTTCTTGTTACAAACAAAAAACCGGATAAGTACGAGTAGGACTCTTGCTTGGAGGGTTCTGTTGGACGGAAACCTCAGAGCGCGAGTCCAAACAAAAGAAAACAACAACAAAAGTTGTAATATTGAAATACAACCTAACTTTGTAGTGGACAATAAGGTTCTTCGATACATACTAACTACAAAATGTAACTGACATGGTTTTCCCACATTTTATTTATATTACACGTGAATTACTCACGTAAGATTAAGCGTGATCTTACGTGAGTAATTCCCGTTTAATATAAATAAAATACAAAATGTAAGTTTGTAATCGCAAAACAATATTGTTCATATGATATAACTTCAAATTTACAACATTATATTTTTTTCCTTCTTCTGTTAGTCCAGCACTGCGAGTACCGTTCTTTATCGGTTGTCAAATTCGTTAAAATGCCACAGAATCGATCATAGTAAGTACTGATCAAATGGCATTTTATCGAATTTAACAATCTCAACTGTCAAATTTGATGATCGATAAAGAACGGTACTTGCACTGCAGGTTCGCGGGTCGAACCTGGACTAGATTAGCACAGGGCCGAGGCAGATGGCATAGCAAGAGAGAGGCCTATACCCAGCAGTGGGATAAGGAAGGCTGTGGATGATGATGATGATGTGCTGTGATTCTTATGTGTTGCCTCTTGCGAAATTTCATGATTCTAGATCTACGAGAAGTACCCTATAGGTATTGATTCCCTTGTGAAATCGCAAAATATGCGAAAATGTGCGACATAAATGGTCATATCTTTTGATCGCGTTGACTTACTCCGTTTTTTTCCTTTTGAGGTATGGAACCCTAAAAAGTAGGTAATACTATTGTTCGAACCAAATCAGACATAGGAAATAGGTAAGTACTTAAATTTACAGAGCTGAAAAGATTGTTACTCGTAATCGGACAAAAACATACACAGAAAATAGTACTATAGAGCTGAGAGACCCTTTATTAAACTCGCATAATGATGTCATAAAAAGGGCGTTCTCGTGCCCCACATAGCGTTTTCCCTCAAAAATAGCCCCAAATATTGCCCCAAACCGGCCATCTCCCATCAATCAAGTTTTTCTTGCCTGAAGAAATAAATGGGCTACATAAATCATTATAGATGGACGATGTTCCCGGTTTCTTTTGGACACAGTTCCTTTTATCTCTGAGGATATCTGACCCCATTTATTTCTATATTATATGACAAAGTGTCAGCGAATAGAATGGAGATGATATGTTTTTATGGGATCTGAGAAGTGGGTCGATGAATTTTGGATTTATATGATGGGGATAGGCATATGGGAGGTTAAAAAGCATTTTTATGTATAAAATATTCATTTTTACTAGATAGGTAGTAACATGAGCAACCGTGAGTAATAACAATCACCTATTTATGTCAGAGGCCTTAGAGCATCCCAAAACATGCTGACATTAGGGCCAGTCACTCAGCGTGTAAACAAATTTACTCTACTTAAGATAGTTGTATATTACTACAGCTAAATACGCTTATAATTTTCTCTACATACATAATTCATATATTTTTTAATATAAAAATGTTAACCAGATTTTGGTAAAATAGTAAACGGTACAAGTACTTCTAGTAAAAATACTTACATATCAGAGAAACTTACTTTATAAAGCACAAAGTTGAACTAGCATCTGTAATAGATTACTTAAGTAATTTTACATTATTTTGTTGCAATTCTACTGGAGAGCTCTTTCTTATCCACCTGCATGGAATCTATTTTTACTTAGCGCCATTTTCTCATATTTTTGTTAATATCCAAAGGGGTATTTTTTTTTTACTTTCGTAAGAAAACTAAGTGAGTTTTTCCAGACATTGATAATATTATAAATGCTAAATACCTATTAGTGATTAGCTACATTGAGCTTTCTTACCTCAAAATCTTTAGCAGTAAGAAGCAGGTGTTTAAATCACTATAATTATTATGTCAATAACTACAACCATTTTTTGTCGTCATCTCCTTTCAGAGTGGCCTTTCTCAAAAGTAAATCGTTGACGGAATTAAATAAATTACATCACCAAATTTTATTGTAATGTCTGCCCGAAAACAAAGCTAAATCATTACTCTATTTAGGTCAGTTTATAATGTGTTTTAGGGTAGCGATACACATAAACAGATTAAGGTGAACTTCGAAGCCCCAACTTCGCTTCCGATGCTAGAATGACGCAAAACACCATTTATCTAATCAATAAAGTACGCGTGGAACCATTAAAAGCATTTACATAATTCTTGTTAACGTCTCCCAAAGAGAATTTTCCCGAGTATATGCTACCAATTTATGTGTAGACATGGCCAAATGGTGAACGTATTTTTTTTCCAAAAGAAGGCAGTTCGTTTCTTTAAAAAAATACGACAGAGGCTCCTTATTCAACTCTTAAAATAAGTCGGCTGTACAACACCTCAGAAATTCGGAATAAATTACCAACCATTTCGAGAGAAACAAGAAAAGTTTGCCAATCTGAAAGTGTAAATTCTAAATGAGTGCTTATTTATCTTTGGCAAGTTTATCGGAATAAACTGCTGTTTTTGCTAAATTAACAGGTATTGAAGCCCTACAAAGTTAAAATGAACCCTTTTGTCGCTTAAGGACGTACTTTATTGGCTTACCTTTGGTTTTTCCTTTGAAATATATCTTCAAATTATTGAAAGCTAGCGACCCGCCCGCCCGGCTTCGCACGGGTTGTAATTTACGTGCGAAGCCGGGGCGGGTTACTAGTTATATATATAAACCTTTCGTGAAAATGAATCTAACTGATGGTGAAAACTGCATCAAAATCCGTTGCGTGGTTTAGGAGCTAGCGGCCATACAGACAGACAGACGCGTAAAGCGACTTTAATTTATACTATGAAGAGAAGAGAATAGAGATAGAGACGATGGGTGAATAGAGTTTTAAGAGTAGACAACGCAGCGCAACGCAACGTAGATCAGGATCCCCTCACTCGTTTGTCTACTATTACCCAAAAAGGGTACCATTTTGCGACCTTGAAGATTTCATCTAATTCGGTATTCAGATTTTTTAAGCCGATTTTTTTATTAAATTTACTTTTACCTAAATTCTTTCGGCTATTTTGCATAGCAAAATAATTATTGTCGTAAACGCTATTTTGTTTACGGGTGTAAGTGAAAAAGTAAAATAAGTTTTCGAATACAAAGGAAGGTTAGGGTATTAACGTGCTGAATACAATAATAATTCTTATCTAAAACTTTTTAAGTACTGTGAGAACCTTTAAAGTAGTCACTTCCGTTCTTTTATTTACGCTGTGCAAGTTTCGCGTAAAAATCTTAAATATTTACTATAAACGTTCGTAGATGTTGATTTAGGAGCTGTGCTTATTATTTGCACTTTTCCAGTGGTTTCTCAATTTTTCTTCTGGAACAAAAGGGTTTGAATGCGTTCAGTTGTTACGGAATCGGTTACAAATTGACTGATTAAAAAAAAAAACAAGAAAAATTGTGAAACCGCTTAGACATAGAGAGTTATAGTTTTAGAGTTTCCTATCTTTTATAGGTACATGTGTTTAATCAATCCCTTATAAAGTAGTTAGAAAGCATTAAAGTTTGTGTATTGCCCAAGTTCCAACCGTCTCTAGATCGTAGTGTTTGCTCTAACACCTACTTGCTGAACACTATGTCGGTAGGCACACAAACAATATATTTCTATTATTTTACTGTAGTAGATTAATTTACCTATAAAGAGTTTCCTATACGTCGTACATGTGTTTAATCAATCCCTTATAAAGTAGTTAGAAAGCATTAAAGTTTGTGTATTGCCCAAGTTCCAACCGTCTCTAGATCGTAGTGTTTGCTCTAACACCTACTTGCTGAACACTATGTCGGTAGGCACACAAACACACACTAAAGTCAAACACGAGGCGTGTTTACACGGGCCCATGTTACGTCACACTCAGACACAATGCTCTACACGGAGGGGGCAATTTTACAGTAGTTCAGTATTACGTACGTCACTAGGGTGGAAAATAAATTCCAGCATGGAAATTCCACCGTTCACCCTCAAGACAAAAGTGCTATTTTCGTTTAAAGGCCCGCGACCGAGACCTATTTCCCTGGATTTCCTCAGTCTTCCTAATGCGAAAAGTTTGACGTCAGTAACGTTAACTAAACCGCGTTTCGAGCGGTGCTTAAAGTGTTGCAGTTAATTGTATTGCTAAACTGAACATAACTTTAATATTAGAATATTATAGTTATGTTCAGTTTAGCATGTCTAGTTTCGGGTTAGATTGTTGCAAATAAAATCTATTTTGAGTTGTTTGTAGCAGTAGACTAACTTTTTAACGTAGGTATGTTTTAGACATTGAGAATTTATGCCAAAATTTAAAGCCCATTCCACATGCCCGGTAATTTATAAACCGATCGTAAGTCAGCTCCATCCATCCTATCTTAATCAAATATTTTTTTACTGAAAAATAAAACTAAAGCCAAACAATCAAAACCAATTCATTACAACAACAATTTCAACAGTAACAATACAATATTTATTACTTTTTTCTTCAATTTATTCATTTTATTACACTTCTACAGTTTAATTTTATTGCGTATTGTGAAACATGTGAGCCAATACATATTCACGAAATGCAAACAACCAATATATTTTATTTGCATAGTAACAAATATGTTGCGAGACGACCTAATGAGATGATCATGAAAATTGCGAAGCACGTGAAAAACACGTTGTTTTTATAGTAAAATATTGTTTAGGACATGAGAGTAATGTGTAAACGACCTAAAATAGGCCATTATATGAATAGAGGTAATTGATCACGCTCGATTTCAGTTTTAAGTGGATAATATTTAGGCCTTCAACGGTCTATGAAGCTGTTTTTATGTCCTAAGAAGGCTGTAGTTTAGTTGTTAGAATGTAGTTTAACCGATTGTATAAGCAATGGTGACCGGGCGATAGCATGTTTGCATTACAATCTGACGGCTCCCGGTTCTATCCTTGGCCCTGCACAAATGACTTATTTAGTACCTACTTACAGAAATTATGTACAGTTTCGATGCCATCGAAAGAAAGAAAGAAAGAAAAGAAAGAAAATCAATTTTATTTGACACCTTAAACATCCATCCATCCATCGCTCAACAACGGTGAAGGAAAACATCGTGAGGAAACCGGTATCTCTAAGGACCTCAAAAGTTCAAAGACATGACATTTACCAATATGCACTGGGCCAGCATGGTGGAGGATCCATCCTTTCTCTTTGAGAGAAGGCTTGTGTCCCAGCAATGGGAACATGATAGGTTGAAATGATGATGATGTACGTACTTTGTAGAGCCAATACCTAAGGCATTTGCATGTTAAAAGTTTTAGTTATTCCCATATGTCTTCACGGTTCGTATCAACTTGTTGCTATGATAATACTTTTCAATTATTCATGTTAAGTCTAAAAGGTTCTAGAAGTAGAATAAATAATATTGGAATGTCTTAAAAACTTTATCCACGTGTATGGATGTTTGGATGTAGCCCAGTCATACACTAGTTCAATAGTTATTTTGTGAATGTGTAGTTTGCTAAGCCTGAAAATAACAATGTAATGTTTAGAAAAAAATCTTTTGAATTGATCTAAATTACTTATTTAATTACTACGTAAAGTCCAAATACGATTCAAAATAGTCCAATAGGTACATTCAAAGTTACGAAACTCTAATTTTCTTTCAATAGATTGATTTAATTATATGAGTAGGTAATTGAACGTGCAATCAAGTTAACGAAGCTCTTTCATGCATACAAATAGATGTTGGATATACTATGTAACACAGACTTTTGTCGCCTATTTAGGTCATTCGCCCATTTATGTCAGCCGTGTCAAAACTGTAATAGGGAAATACCTTGACACGCTTGCTCGGCCCGGCTCACGGCTCGTGGCTCTATTGTCATACTAGGACAGCATTGTATTGTTTACATTAATTTACGTCGCTCTACGACGTCAGAACTAGAGATGGGAAAATTGATTCAGATTGTTCATTGACCATTATATAACATGTTCGTCATATGAGGCGTCACTTTATATGAGTGCTAATTTTTAGTAGGAGTATTATTAGTGTAAAGTCAACGTGAGCGATGGTGGCCCAGTGGTAGCATGTGCGCTTAAAAATCTGCCGGCACCTGGTTCGATCCTCGGTCCTGAACCAATAACTTATTTAGTACCTAAATTAATTATGTGCAGTTTCGATGCCATAGCTCAAAAACCGTGAAGGAAAACATCGTGAGGAAACCAGAATTTCCAAGATCAAGAACCATAAAAGTTCAAAAATATAATCATGACATTCACCAACATGCACTGAGCCAGCACGGTGGGTCTTATCTTAACCCACCGTGATGAGAAGCCGCACCGCGAAGAGAGAAAGCCTGAGTCCCTGAAGTGGGAACATGATAGGCTGAAATGATGATGATGATGATGAAAGGTAACGTTTTTTACATTCCAGTTTAAAGCTGAAATTCGTACATTCTTCATTCACATTACCTACATTCTTTAAACATTTAAACTGAGTTAGAAAAAAGGTTATTAATAAAATTACAAATCGAATATTCACAAGAATCATTCGAATAAAAATATAGTTTATCTCTCATTTAGTACGTGACACGTCGCTTTTAATTCGTACCACAATGGTTATAAGTATAATGGAACGTGAATGCTAATAGTTTGTTTTTATGACTGAAATGCTTTACAATGTGATTTTGTGAACGAAATGTAGACCTATTAGGGCTAATAACTCTCATTAGGTTGTAATAAAACGATTCGAATAATGTTCGGAACGTAGAACTGATTGCAGTGAGTCCGGAAGTGAATAACGTATGGCTAGTTGCGTTTCAGTACCTTAAAAAACAAATTTATTTCCGAAAAACAAATTAATACCAAACAACAAACGAAAGTCGAAAAAAATCATGAATATATATATATTCCTCAAAGGAAAATACATAATGTTGAAGCATTATGTATTTTCCTACCTGTTTTCAAAGTGGCCAAAGTTGATATCTGGGAAAAAAATTAAGAAAATTTCTAATCTACCCCAATTTGAAGTCAAAATGTAAAAGATAAGAATAAACCAAGAACCAATCGATCACCGAAAAGAAAACTGAAATGTGTTCTTTAAGGATGATTCACGAGAACATACTGACGCAAGTACGCCATTTAATGTCCATACTGACACTTACTTTGCGGGAAAGGGACAGAGCATCCCTTCCTAATCCGATCAAAAACATTTAATGCATCTCAGAACTTTATTTGCTGATTTAAATAATGTCTTTATACGTATTACATTGTACTAATGTATGACTAACATTGTCATATTATGTTAAAAACTGTCCATTAGGAATGGATAGATTGGAAAGCGCAAATTTTTATTTTTCTTTATGAATCACTTGGTAGTTTATTCAGTGTCCATAATAAGTAAATGATATCTTAAATTTAAAATGCCTTATTTGTTCACATTTGTATGCATCTAGCTCATCTCATACCTCTAACTTTATTTAAAGTTGTGTAAAATAAATGATGTTTTGTTGAACGCAAAGAAAAATCAAATCTGTAAATTCACCCCCAAATTGCAGTCTTGTTCGAAGATCCATTATTGCTTTCTTGCTCAATCAAACGCGATTTTTTCACTCGATTGGGACAGACTATCTCTTTTTTATAAGACTTTTTATTGTATTAGCTCGTTCAGCTTGAAACATTTCTTATTTTAAAAGGGTTCAAAGTATTTTAAGCTCTTGAAGATAAAAGTTTATGTGCAATCACGTTTGCACCATTTTTCACAATCACAGCGTGGGCATCTCATGATGATTTGTTAAATTTATTTGGTACTCGAACCAAAAAAGTAGGTATAAGACGTGTATTTGTATAATGGAATCTCTGCGGTCTAATACTTAATAAAATTTATGATAGAGCAAGTATTATTTGTATAAAAATTTGATTTCACATTAAACTTTTAACAACAAACAGCTATTTACAAAATACCTATATTTTTTTACATTATAACACCATTTATTGAAATCATGTCGCAGTTTTATTAGTAGGTCTATAAAAATGGGTTTTCACATCAAAGTGGTATGTAGCATTTTTTTTTATGTTTACCAAATTTACTCCGATAGTCTGAACAGGTTCAAACACGGTTACGTATAACAAGAACTAAAATCACTACGTTTTTCTTACGTTTTACTCACAACTAAATTTTAAAATGACTTAATTGGTATAGATTATTTCAACTAAGTTTAAAATCCCTAATGTATAATTATGTTTAATCTAATAGTCAATTGGTCAAAACTCGAAACATCTAATTTAATAATTCACATCACACACCACATCATCTTTCAGTAAACGTCCACTGCTAAACAAAGGCCTCCCTCTTCAAGAGAGTGCAGCCATAATCCCCACGCTTAGCAGGTAGCTTGGGGATCGCAGTACGTTCACCGTGTACTAATAAGACGTTGCTGCCTATCCTCCGATGGTGGTTGCAGTTATAGGACAAACCCAATAAAATAAAATGCCTAAACAGGTCGTCTGCCTGGATGTCCTAGAACTAACTACGGAAGCATGTCGGTGCCCGATACCGATCCCTGGAAGTGACTAACCTATGCAAATACACTTTACATAGATACCACGCTCCGTCTCGAGATGACCATACCAGCTCCGGTATAGGTTAGGTATTTTTCGTTCGTTTTTAAGGTTCCGTACCTCAAAGGGAAAAAGGAACCCTTATAGAATCACTTTGTTGTCTGTCTGTCTGTCATTCTAGTAAAATGTCCTTAATCGTGTTTCGGTCTTTATGGTTTCGTAGATAAAACATTCAATTTTAGATGGGACACCATGTTTATAATTATAGGCACTGCGCAAACGTGTGGAAGCAACTGGACACACAGTCTGCGCAGAGAGTGGCTGATTTCATACGGTTTATGTAGAAATCAAATATTCATTGGTAACTTGTATCCCACACAAGACACAAAAGTGTCCACGTTTGCGCCCTGCCTTAAACTAACCATGGAAGCAGACAAACTAAAACTAGAATGACCAAAATCGCAAAAAGTGGGAAAAGAGGGCATAATGTCCCTCATTATGGACCTATGAAAACGTAGCATCCCCATAAAAAAATTTAAACACACACACACATATCTCTTATCAGACTGATATTATTGGGAACACTTAGCAAATATGGACTTATGTAAACGCTTATCGTGATATCAATAGTCATCAATCACAAACCGTCTTAAGTTAGAAATATTACATTACATATCTGTGTATAATCTTTGTCTTTGAACTCACAGACAGAAAGTAATCCATCATTCTGAAATGTGTGAAATGTAAGCCAAATGTTAGATATCAAGGTCCCAGACTTAAGTGGATTTAGTTTTCTAAATCGGTTTATTGTATTCTAAATTATTTCGTTATAAAATTTTATTATAACAATTCTACGATCTTCTTTATAAAATTTCTTATTAACGAAACAATAACTCTGAATTTTCAAATACGCCAACGCCATGTTGACGGTTGTTTTTAATTTTTCCTTTCTTTTGTTTTCAGGTAAGATAAAATTATTATCTATAGTCCATCAGTTTTCATCAGCAATCGAGAAACAAGGTAATATTTAAGTATTTTTAAAGAAACATCACTAATTTTAATGAACGGTCTTCGAGATAGGTACTTAAAACAAATATAGTTATTACAATACTAGCTGGTTTCCGCGATTGCACGTGCGTGAATTTTTCTTCAGAAACCGCAGATTTATCCGCATAAAAAAGTTTTATGTCAATTGACGGTCCTCCCACTATCTCTACGAAAAAAATCACGTTGATCCGTTTCTCTGTTGCAGCTTAAAAAAGGAACAAACAGACATACTTTTACATTTAAAAGATATAATATGATTAGTTAGTCACTACTCAATCAAACTGTCAGTCGTACAGACAGTGGTCTATAGTAACTGACAATCTGACTCCACTGCAGAATCAATGATTAAACAAACAAAACATTACCTTACTTAGAAACAATAGGTAAGTTAACATATACTTAAAACTGGTGTGTAAATTTCAGTGAATAGAGCCGTTTTGAGCATATTTTAATTATTATTCAGAAAGAAGATTTTATTTAACACAATCTTAATTGTCGTTTGAGATTGACATGCAAAGTGATCTGTTCGAATATACTAAGTTAAATGTGAAAATTACTCCGTTTATTCTGTCACGATACATGGTTGCATAATGGTAGTGTACTATCGTACCAGGTGTTTATATCGTACGTAGAGTAAATTGCTCTGTCAACTTCTCGGTCACGGAAAGTGCCACGGGTGAAGTCGCTTTCGCACAGTTTTAAACATGAATTTATTTACAGGAATATGTTATTTTTTATTACGTTATTATTTTCGGCATATTATTTATTTTAATTAAATGACAAATTTAGATACCACGCGGTAAATTGATGTTTCTGAGTTCCGAAGTTATGTCAAAATAAATATCGATAAGCAAAAGGATCGACATTCCAAAATTAACCTGCTAGCTTGACCGACGATAATTACCATAACAAAGTTTAAAGTAAAAAATAATCAGTTTATTCGGTCACGGTACATAATTACAGATTAATATCGTATTAAGTATTTATATAGACAAAATGCGTACAGTAAATAGCTCTTTCAAATTCTTGTTGAAGGAAATCATTTAATATTATAAATGCCAAAAGTTTGTTGGTTTGTTTGTTCCTCTTTCACGCAGCAACAGAGCAACGGATCGACCTGATTCTTTGCATGGTTATAGTTCAAAGGCCGGAGAGTGACATAGGCTTCTTTTCATCATCATAATCACCATTTTTCATCATGACTCGGGTGAAACCGCGGGGCACAGCTAGTATATAATAATTGTCACGTGTGAAGTCGTTTTCGTGCAGTTTTAAGCATATTTTAAATATATTATTGTGTGATTTTAATTACATTATCATTTAAACAAATTATTATTTTTAATTGGGAAAATATTCAAGTTCAAGCAGTGTATTCCACGCCACAAAATCATATTTATTTGAGAAGACCGTAATATAAAAATAACAGAAGCTATTTTTTAAGTATTTACAGTAAGCTAAAATACGTTTTTCTTTATGAGATATAATGCCAAATTTTGTTTACACACCCAAAATTTATTTATTTATTGCTGACTTACAAATTATGCAGAAATTCACAAATGGAGGACTTATTGCTAAACATTGTCTACCAGTCATCCACCAGGCTAGAACAAATAGTATGCACTTGTAAGCGTGCATTAAAAATACTTATAGTCTAAAAGACAAAGGTCAGCCAACGAAAATAAACTAAAGAACTAAATATAAATTATAAATTTACATATCTGAGTTCAGAAGTTATGTCAAAATCAATATCGATAGGCAAAATGATCCGTATTCCAATAAAGGTAAACCTACTATAGCTTGACTAACGATTGTTACAGTAAATTACTTCGTTTATTTTACCACGATACATGGTTACATAATTATAGTTTACTAACGTACTAGGTATTTCTACCGTGTTAGAATATTTCATACTCACGTGTTAATTCAGAGCTACGCTGCTATTATTCGCGGCCTTGAGGAGAATTACCGCCGATGCAGATATACTACGTAATTTGTACTTCTACCGACTATAATAGGTACAGCTCAGTAGGCCGATTTTAGAGCAATCGACATTATTTCATTTCCGTATAAAAATTAAAACACCTAAAATTAAGTTTTTTTTTTTATTATTATGTAAACTGACATGGTTTTCACACAGTAATTTTATTTATATGACACGGAAATGACTCGGTTACTCCGACTATAGTCCAACGAGGCGCAGCCGCGCGCGCGCATTCACCTTGAAAAAGGCCGTCAAATGCGGTTGAAACTATAGGTCGGATCCGTGAGTAATTCCAGTGTCAAGTTTTTTTTTACATTTTTAGGGAAACCTATTATATACATATATATATTTTTTAAATATGCGACTGGGCCAATCACAATATTCCGCCAAAAGAAAAAATTTTTTTTTGCTTAGCAGTAACTAACAGAATAAAATAAAAAAAGATAAATTCTATCTATTCTATTGGTTTCTATAGATAAATAAGACTATAAGTAAACACACTGCGATATACAAGTAGGTATAAGTAGATCTACAAGTTAAGTTTGAGAATCAAAGAATTGACAAGCTAAAGAATACATCGATAATAAATCATTATACAACAAAATATTTATTCATAAAAGAAAAGGGCCTGTGAAGAAAGGTACTTTCTCGGAATTCGTCTTAGCAAAGGATGTAGGGGGGTGTAAGAGGAGTGAGCCTGGATCAGTGTGACGGTTGATGGAATAAAAAATGTTTTTACTAAGCTTACCTTAGTAAAATATCATTCCCTGACAATAAGCTTGCTGTTCGTGAATAAACGTATTGATTTAGAGCTTGTCTGAAAAAAGTTATGTTATCTTAAAACATCAGGTAAAGTAACCTTCTTCTACAAACATGTAGTACATCTTCTAAAAGAAAAAAAAAGTTATCGTTTAAATCATTTCTTTTTAAAAGAATATTAGCCTTGTTACAATAAAAATATTTTTATAGCTTGTGTCGCTTTGAGTCAATAAGTCCACGTAAAAAAACAGTAGAGTTTAGTTTTATATTATAAGCAGCAAATGTTTCAATAATACCTATATTTTCCAAAAAATATACTCTACGGAATGCTCACTAACAGGTTTCATCCTCTAACTTTCTACCCTAAAAAATGAAATATTTTCTTCAAATTGAAATGGGCTATCTTCGTAATGTAGCCTATTCAATAAAAAAAAAGAATTTAATTTACAAATCACAAATTTTTTACAATCGGGCAAGATTTCAGTTTTTTTTTTTGTATGTAACACTTGGCACACCTGTTTTGGTATATAACGTGATGTCGAATAGAAAATCTTCTTTTTTGAAGTCGATTAAATATGTATAGTAAAATGCATTTTCAGTTGTTATCTGAGAAAAATATCATATTATGGCGATGACGTCAACACGTCAGCCAACTGTAACATGACGTCACAAATCGCAAAACATTATATTTTACACCCACACAATAAATAACGTCAAATTACACGACAACGCACTCAGAAAATCCCTTTCTTTATCTATTCTATTATACTACGCTTACGTAGAAATAGTATCTACTTACCTATATAATATTTAATATTTACTATCATTATATAAGTCCATTATGTTTATCATTATAATCATAAAAAACGAGTGTTATGGTTATTTGAAGCCTTTCATTTGATATGACGTCAGTTTAATGGATTCCCAGTAATAGTACAAGGGTTTCTGTGCCTTATCACAAAATCTTATTTTGCTATATTGTACTCGGATAACTGAATTTCATCCCTTTAACCGACTTCAAAAAAGGTTCTTAATTCGGTTGTATTTTCGTTTTTATTTTTGTAACTTCAGAACTCTGTCTTTTATATACCTACCGAAGTAGAAAATTCATCGTATTTGAAAGGATATACTTTCAGATTGCTTTCTAAGAAACTACATCAAAAACGGGTTAGTAGTTTGGTTTCTAAATCATAATAACTTAAAAAAAAATATGTTATAGGAATCGAAATTGCATAATATTTACTTATTTGAGGTTGCTTTTTTAAATTGATAATTATTCATTTCAACGTGATTTCAACGGAAACATAGGTACATCATACGTCATTAGTATTTATTTTATACTAGCTGACCCGACAGACGTTGTCATGTCTTAGAACTGTCAAACGCGCGAAGTTAAAATCGTCGTTAAGTTTAGATCTGTGAGTTTTCTGAATATTTCCAATTTTCTAAGCAATTTTCTTTATTTTCTTTCCGTAAGAACCTTCTAGAAAATATAAGGAAACTCAAATAAAAATGAATGAAATCGGTACAGTCGTTTTCAAGTTATGGCGTGACCAAGGTAAATAGGGATTCATTTTCATATATATAGATTTTGCTTCAGCACTGAAGAAAATTCCAAATCAAGACATAGAAAAAGACGTACACTCCAACTACAGCTGGGAAGGCTATTGCCCCGTTATATTTTATTTATTTCTAGAACATAACACAAGCGCTGCCGTGATTGTAACTAGAACAAACGAGATATATTGGGCAATCAATACAGCAGGTCGGGCCGCATGTATTGCTTTATTTCCCTCGGCGACGAGCTCGTTTGATGCGAATCAGGGATTGTTTTGGAAAAATAGGCGGTTGAACAAAACTGTAATATCGCCGTGCCGTCGTAAACTAAGTATATGATATGTCCTAGATATTTCTCCATGGAACTTCCACTACTTCTATTTCCACAATTGTGTTGATAGTAGATGGTTGTCTTTTGTTTTTTATAAAATTCACTCGAATCAAAGAAAAGAAAAAATATTTTTGTGAAGCCGTGTCAAGTCATATTTGTAAGAATCTTGTAGCCAGTTGCACCCATATAAACGAAACGTCTGTCATTCGAAATCAGTTAGCAACTGTGATACGGAGTTTGACGCGTTGATCTAAATAAGAATGTTCAATCAATGTTCTGTCATAATGCCTGGCGACAGATTTTCCTTCTCATTTCCATTCTATTTACTTCTCTTTTCTGTGCTAGTAGGCAGTGTAGACTGCTGGTTATAGCTGTGAAACCAGCGTAAGTCTTTTTTTTTACTGAAAACGATTACCTACTTATTAAGTCATCGTCGGTCGCTAATAATTAAACTACAAAGAAAACACAGTACAAGTTGGCGTGAAAAGCGAACAAACATCCAGACAGAGAGACTGAGTTACATTCGCTTTTATAATATTAGTAAGGATAAATAGTTTTTTTAACAGCAGCTGTCACAGTTAAATCAAATTTTAGACCCAGTTCACACCCAGTCAGTTCGATCTAAAACGTTCAGAATACTATAGCATTAAATTTGGTCCAACGTGCAGTTGCTCGATATACGGGCGTATCGCACACAGGCCCCAGTTGCAAACACTGATAACCCAGTTCGGTATCGCCGCCATCCCAAAAACGTGTGAAAGTGACATTAACTAGGTAAAATTTGCATAGCGATATTATCATAAAGTAATGTCGGGCAACACGATTATACAGGGTTACGCATATAGACTGTACTAAGCCGAAAGGAGGTCATTGTACGCTTCATTATGAATAAATTTTACTATCGCACCAAACCTGAAATCGCAAAAAACAGCTGTTCCATACATTTTGTCGAGTGTCAATGACTGTTTGATGACGCGATTCAAGGTTGATCCCATAGTAAAAGTTGTTCATAATTTTATTATAAGTACAATGACCTCCTTTCGGCTTAGTACTGACTTTATGTGTAACCCTGTTTATAGTACTACAGCATAGATAATAAAATAAATATTCGGGACATTTTTTTTTAATATTTTTTTTAGACTGATATACATACATAATTATATAGTTTTAAATACATACTTAAATAGATATTTACACCCAGATATAGAACAAACACAAATGTTCATCACATAAATGTTTGTCCTAGGTGGGAATCGAACCCACGCCCCCAAGCTCAGAAGGCAGGGTCACTACCAACTGGACCAACGGACTATCAAATATAGATAGGAAGATAAGTAGCTTATGTCGTACTCGCAAGCATTGTAAGCACAAATCTTCAGGACTAAGTAATTTTTTTAGCTAATATCCGTTCGGTTAATGGACGGTAGATAGGAAATAGACTGATAGATGTTATTGATACCACTTTATTGTCCACATCAAAAACTATATTTACAGGGTTATGCATATAGACTGTATTAAGCCGAAAGGAGGTTATTCTA
The DNA here is from genome assembly GCA_932305915.1 of Agriopis marginaria. Classification (NCBI taxonomy): domain Eukaryota; kingdom Metazoa; phylum Arthropoda; class Insecta; order Lepidoptera; family Geometridae; genus Agriopis; species Agriopis marginaria. The sequence continues at coordinate 6,080,380 of OW029919.1, forward strand.
CTCATCATTATGAACAACTTTTACTATGGGACTCACCCTGAAGTCGCGTAAATACTCTTATATTTACGTTCCGTAGAAAACGGTCATTGGCACTCGACAAAATGTATGGAACAGCTGTATTTTGCGATTTCAGGGTTGGGCCCATAGTAAAAGTAAAGTTGTTCAGTAATTTTAGAATCAGCTCTAAAAATACGAATTTTGTTTGGGCACCTTTTGATTCGGCAATATTAATAATATTGTTCGAACATTTTCTATTTTTGCAGTCGATTTTTTTGAATTAATAATTATTAAAGTTAAAGATAATTTATTTGCACAAAACACGAGCAAGTAATACGTACACATAGTTAAAAGGCATGATGATTAAACAATATTAGTCACTTTTTATTAAAAAACCCAATGCATAAAATATCCAATCAACTTATAATACCTAATTATAATTGTCTATGTAGGTAGTAGGTACTTATCTAATACTTTCGCGTAGAAATTTGTGTAGGAAGGAAGCCAATAAGCTTATCGAACACCCACGTTTCAAAATTCACCGGAATTACGCGTATAGGTACCTACATAGCTATACGTATTAGGTATATTACACGTATCTTCCTGAAATTTGCATAGCTGATGGCTGTTCATATCGTAATTGGTTTGGCTTTCGAAAGCGATAAGCTGACTACATACGAGTAAGCACAGTACCGTTCCTGTAACAACTATAGGTACACAATTACCTAGCACACTATAGGCGCTTGCAGACGATGCGTTGTACAAGTAGCAAGTACTAGTTGCAAGTAGCTACTACGCATCGTCTGCATCGTTTTGCTTAGTGCAAGTGGCAGTGGAAGTGCTAAGCTACTAGAAAGAAAGAAAGAAAAGAAATTTTGACACCTTTACAAAAACTTATATCTAAAGGATACAATCAGTGTCGAATAGGTCCGTCTCGGCATTAATGCTGAAAGTCAAGGACTATCAGCGCCGGTTTTCAGACGAAACCTTGAGTTTACACTAACATTACACTTAACACAAATTTACATATATAATTATTTACTACGCATCGTCTGCATTGTTTTGCTTAGTGCAAACGGCCGTGGAAGTGCTAAGCTACTACGCATCGTCTGCATCGTTTTGCTTAGTGCAATCGGCAGTGGAAGCGCTTCTAACCACTACCACTGACACTTACACTAAGCAAAACGATGCAGACGATGCGTAGTAGCTACTTGCAACTTTTACTAAGCATAAAACGAGACAGCTAATTTCAGTTAATGTACGCTTATTATTGAAGTTTCTAAAGTAAGAACATCTCTATGTCATAAAATAAAACAGAAAAACTTAGCAGACGTAGCCAGTAGACTTTACGTAGAAAATATTAAATTATTACCACGCTTATTGCAGTTCTCAGTAAAGCCGGTAAATACTTCTCTTATTAATTTATCGGAATAGTAAATAAAGTGCAAAGGAAATTATTCTATTCAAGGAACGGGAGTCATTGAACCCTTTACTGATGGCAATGTACTTTCAAATGGTTATATTTGTAATAGTACTTACTATTATAATAATCTGTGGAAGGGGTCCAGGATTGCGGAAGGAACTGCGATTGAGTTCATTGCTCTTTCGTTTCATTAGATACTAGATGCGCCGTGCGGTTTCACCCGCGGGGATTACTCCCTATAACATCACCTATCTGCCAATGGAAGTCCCGTCTAAAATCGGCCCAGCCGTTTCAGAGTCCATAGGGAACATGCATAAATACATCGCTTTTTATTTATAGATAGATTTAATCGAATCATGACTAAGTTTTGATTGAGGAATTATGTTGTACCTAGTACCTATTGATTTTATATTAAATTTGTTGTGTTGTATGGGTGTGTTACGTAGACGTTAAATTGCTGATGATGATGGATGTGTTACGTAGAAAAGTAACCAGCGCCGGCCCCAGGGTAGAGCAAAATGAACGTACCGTTTTTCATTCGAAACTGCATAAAATTATTACCATATAGCTAATTCAAGTAGGTAAGAAAAAAGTCTAATTATTAAGTCACTTTAATTTTCTGTTTTTTAAATTGTGCATAATTAAATTGTATCAAAAAGTCATGCACTAAATAAATAATTAGTAAATTTATCGAAAGCTATCTGCGAGATACCTACTGTATAAAAAACGAGATAAGAGTTTTTTTAAATATATTTTTTATAAATAATAGGCTTACGTTTGACCACCATCTGGCCTGATGTTAAGCGTGTCTTAAAAAAAAAATCAATAACCCTGTATTCCATTAATTAAACTACATTTGCATATTTGTTAGCTAGTTAAATCTTCAAAAGCGAGCAAAACTCGTGAGACATGATAAAATATCTTTGTATATCTCTCGTGACCAAATCATCGATCGCAACAATCCTGCTCTTTATTATTCAAGCCTTATCAAAGTCATCAAGATAACAAAGACAGGACCATCAATGGAATAGACATGAATACGCCATTGCAACACACAGCCTTGACTTACACAGCTCTATTTGCCTGTCATGCTACGTGATAGCCCATGGTCGAAAAACAAACATTGTCATTCTCGTGGCGTAGTTTGACTATATTATCATTATAGGACACTGATTCTAACATATCACTGAATTTAAGCAGCGGACAAACCGTTCAGTCTTCAGATGGGTGGCCGCGAGTGTCTCTGTCGTGATTGTTTGTTCTATAATAACAACCGTAAGTAAAAAAATAATCGCGAAAGTTTAAAACATAACTAACCGTAAGTAATTTTTAAACCACAATTACTTGAACTAGCACTATTTTGAGTCACAAACAAAAATATAAGTTACTCTATCAAAACAGACTGCCCGTAGACTGTTGAAGGTCAAAGACATTCTTCTGTCATTAATTCCTAAAGGATCGAGTCAAAAAGAGATAAAGATAATATCAACGCTTTCACATTAGCTTAGATAATGATACAAGAGAATCGAAACTAAACTGTAAATATTTTTTTTTTTTTTTTTTTTTACTAAATCTAACAACAGTCCATGTCTGAAAATAGAAAGAATTAAAATTTACCTATGCCAGGCATACAAGAAAATCGAAACTAAACTGTAAATAATCATTTTTTTTTTATTATATTGTACTAAATCAAAAAACTATGCCAGAAAATAGCAAGAACTAAACTTTACCTATGACAGGCATACAAGAGAATCGAAACTAAACTGTAATTAATTATATACTATTTTTATAGAATATTTTTACTAATGAACAAACTATGTCAGAAAATAGCAAGAACTAAAAACCTATGATAGGCATACAAGAGAATGAAACTAAACTATAAATAATTATATACTATTTTTATGTATATTTTACTAAATCAACAAACTATGTCAGAAAATAGCGAGGACTAAAATTTACCTATGACACTTATAACTCTTAATATTGCGCCACGTTTTATGATGTATATTAATGTTTGATTTCTAAATTGGATCAAACTAATCGAATATTCATACCACATTCAAATGATGATCGAGCTCTGAAATTTCTACAAATGTAGCAGTAAACCCGATAATAGAATTACGTATTAGAATATGAAAATACGTAAATTAGCGGCGAACCAATTTCGCATTGGAATCAGGGCTCATACATCAGCCCTAATACCTATACCTTTCGTAATACCGAACATCATCGACCCTACTTATACATTTATTCAATAGGTATTAAGGCGCAGACAGACCTAAGCATTTTTACTAAGTATATCTATTTTCAAAAACATTTTTTTTCTGTTCATGCAGACGATGGCATTTGATTGTGACGTAACGATCTTAAACATTGTGTGATGACAAAGTGATTAATTAGCAATTATACTTAATGACTAGATATATGTATCACAGAAATGAGAAGGAAAATCTGTTGCCAGGCAGAACTTTGATGAAATATTCTTATTTATATCAACGCTCCGAACTCCGCATCCAAAGAACTTGGACCTTACCTTTTTGGGTTAGGTCTTAAAGTTTTTTGTCCGCATCACAGTTGCTAACTGATTTCGAATGACTGACGCTTCGTTAAATGGGTGCAACTAGATAAAACAAATTTCTTACAAAATGCCTGGACAACCGTTCTAATTTAAACAAAAAAAAAACAGTCGGTTGGTTAATAGGTACCTAATGTCTAGGTTTTTTAATCATAATTTCAGTCACTAACAGACAGACAAGCATGATGATATCATGATATGCCTATGCAAATGGTCACAATGACATGGACGTTTTATCGAACAGGAGCATTCTAGCAAGGACTAATGCTAAAATTTTACCGCTTTACACTTTTTGCTGAGCAGAAGTCACGGTCACTTCCTGCCACTACCAGCAGCCTTACGTACCTATATAGGTTAGCCCTCGCAGCCTTCGCTTCTTTTTTGCGAAAAGCCTACGATCGGGCTAGCAACATAACTGCAGACCTGCATTTACACTTAAATATTTTCTAGAATGATCGACACATGTTTCGTTCGTTGTTCGACTAAACTTAAAAATGGAAAATGCTTATTTGCTAAAATTAAATTTACTCAAGGGTCTGCCTGCGCCTTAACGTACGCAGTACGCAATCAATACGCAGCGCTGAATTTACATTTGCCGTCCAATCGAGCGAGAAATATATTTAAAAACTAGAGAGGCGCTAAGAAAAGGGAAGGCCAGATAAAATGGCTTTTGAAATATATTACTGCTTCAAACTATGCCTTCGTAGATCGTGGAGTACCTATAGTTCTAAACTCAAAGCCAGGATTAAAAGACTTTTGAAAAATATCGTTTTTTTAACCGAATTCAAAAAGGAGGAAGGTTCTCAAATCAGCCCATTTTTTTTTAATGTGTGTTCAGCGATTACATCGACTTCTATAGGTACACCAATTACCAATTTTTTTTTTTTTTAAATCTAATTAGGGTTAGGTTTTTTTAAACGTACCGTAAGTAGCATTAAGCCGATAAAAACCATCAAAAACAATGCTTAGTGTGTAAAGATCACGTCAGTTTCCATAATAAAAAATCGTACCGTTTTACTTACTTTCCACGACGCGTCGCTTCGGATTCGGTCGTAGCAATAATAACCAAGACGTAGCATCGTTTATCTTTCTAAAAGAAAGATTACATTCAATTGACTTTTATATAAGCTTCCAAAGTCTGGATAATTTATCTAAAGCAAGTACAGGACAGTTATACGAGCACGTTCGTACGTGGAAAAGATTATTAAGCTATAACAATACATCAGACCATTAGGTGGAGAGAACCTGCAACGGAGATAGATGCAGGTTATTTGTTACACGACTATTCAAGTTTAGAGGAAAAAGCGATTTCTAACTGCTGAAACCAAAAGTGACCTGAGACTGAAATGGTATGGCATAAAAAATGAAATGTGAATAGTCATTTATAAAAAAACGGACGTATCTTAGTGCTATAGTTTATTGTGGCAACACACCTTGTTGAAGCGAGAGGGACTGAGCTAGCCACGCTCATTGAAAATCTAATGGTGCTAGAACAAACTGCAGAGCAAAATCTAAATAATGACATTGACAGACGAAGATATTTTTTTAATAGGTTTGGCAACGCACACTATGGATATTGTGCCGATACCTATGTCATCACCTGCAAAAGTTTCGAAATAGTATTTAAATATTAATTAAAGAAACAACTACCGAAAAAAAAAAACAAATACATTTAAAATTGTATCTTATAAATATATGTTTGTAGAAAATAATATAGACACAATAAAACATATGAACTATTTACACGAAGTCGATGACACTGCAGATAGACAAGTTTAATTATCGCTCCGCTCACACATTGCACCAAGCCCTTGATACAGCTACGTACCCTAACACTTTTATCCCTTCCCGAAGATAACAATACTTTACCACAGCTACTCCTGCGGTAAATAGTCTGCTCTGTTTCAAGGAATCCCACTTCTGATAGCAACGTCTGGATGGTATAAAATTCAATTTGAGTGCCGTGCCAACTGTGACATGTTTATGCTGACTTTCGTTGAATAAATAATAGAAACTGCAAATGAACTGTAACATTGACGTATACGACTAACATTTAAAGCCAAGAAAAGTAGTACTTTATTATTTGCTTATTTATAGTTCGTAAGCTTACTACAAATATGCCTATAGGTACGTGACGTATACGTTTGTTGAATGGGGACCCCCTTTCGTTTTTAATTTTTGTCCGTTTTATTATTTCATAGTGAATCTGCCGTAACATTATATAGTCTGTGAAAATTTCAACTTGCTATCTATTACGGTTCGAAAGATACAGCCGTTTAAAGGTAGGACAGACAGAGAGTCAGACAGACAGACAGACAGACAGACAGACAGACAGACAGGCAGACAGATTTCCTTATGGGGCGTAGAGGTCTGCTAAGAAATTATTTTACTCCAGAGACAAAATTAAGGGATCAAAAGGGGCTGAAATTTTAAAATAAAGCCTACGCGTACGAAGACTGGAGCAACGTCTAGTTACTTTATCAAATAAAAGTTAGCTATTGCTGTTATTTTATCACCTAATATAGCATTAGCTACATCATAAATACTATTTTAGTTCGATCGCAATAAATACACATCTATCAATCACACGGAATAGAAAAACCATTCGAGATGATTATCGGAAATAGATTTGGGCTAGCTGAAGTGTGAAGCCCTACAAAGTCACTTAAACTGATTACTTCTGCTCTAGAAGCATATCCGGGGGTCGTTAAACGCGGGGTGACAACTTAGTATGGGGTTGTAAATGGCAAGTTAAAACTAACTCCAGATGGCGTTGTTTGATGATTCCCATAGTATATTAAAGGGTTACATCGAACGACGGTACTGAGCCGAAAGGAGGTCATTATACTCATAATTATTAACAACTTTTATAATGAGATCAACCCTAAAATAGGTAGTGAAAAAATATCAGGTGTTCGAAGTGAACTCTGCAAAAATCTCACACAATTAATTTATTACAAAAATTGTTTCAAGCACTTTCATCGTCGTAATCAGCCTATGCTGGTCATAAATCTCTCCTAAGAGCCGTATTACATAACACAATTGTAAAATTTGAGGTATTTTATTTATCGGAAATAAAACGAAAAACTAACTTTCCTTCCGAAAATTTTACGAAAAACTACTTTTGTAAAATGGAGGTAGGTAACAAGTTGGATATGTCGAGTTTTTCCAAAATTTGAAGCCGTCATTTTCAATAAAAAATACAGATCAATTTATTACACACATATGATTTTCTATAGATCTTTCTATTTGATAAAATCAGAACGCTAACAATCCAGTTTTCGTAGCTTTTTTCGTCAAAAAATGTGAGAGGGCTCTGAAAGCAAGCCACTCAGTCTAATCTTCGGCTCTTTGTTTCCAGTCTTGCAACTGTATAACTACAGAACCATTTTCAGTTGCACTTATTGGTTAAATAAATATATAATAAACAAATAGCGTTAAGTTACGTAAGCAGGTCTTAAATATAGCCTTACAACATTCTTTCTCCAATGTAAACTTAGCAAGTTAGTAAAAATAGACCGCTTTCAGAAAACAAACTTAGTACGTAATAGCAAAAAATACAAGAGAATGAAATTCATACAAATTGCCGCAGTAGATTTAACCACGTTTTACTATTAAAAACTGGGTGATGGAATTTGGTCTGTATGTCTTGGGTGTTAAGTGTTGGTTTTCTTTGGGGTTGAAGGGGTGTCGGGCAGTGGGGCGGGTCGATAGGGGTTACAGATATAAATAGGGCAGGAGAAGTTAAAGGCCGTCTCAGTAGGTAGGTAGGTAGGTACGCTCGGTTTCGTTGGCACCGATCGATTCGCGGATGCTGCAAGCATGTGAAGCAGTTTATTTTCGAATCCTTAGAAATAAGGAAGGCTTTCGATCAAATTGATATACCTACCTATATCAATTTACATATACAAACTTTTATTTAAAAAAAGGTGTTATTTAAATGTTGCTTATATTTTATTGTTTAAATGTTTTTATTTTAATTTTTGCGGCCATTTTGATAATATTGGGAATTGTATATTGTATTGTCGCCAGAGCTAAAGGACTAGGCAAAACTTTCGCAAAATCGGTTGGGAGGAACTGATTTTAATTCGCCTTGCAAGATTTGACCTAAACAAACTCAAACATAGCAACATAAATAAAAACTTTTAAAACCTTCCATATTTCAAAATACGGAAAGTTTTTTTGAATGGATTAAAATTTTCTTACAATCCTAACTTCTTTCTAAAAGGATTATGGCTGCAAAAATACAAAAAAGCCCAACCTAGGGTAGTGGTAGGGCTTTTTTGCAGAAGTTAGTACCGCCTGTAGAAATACCACACTTTCCAGTTATTCAGCCACCAAGCAGTAGTGTGCAGATAATACTGTGTTTCGCATTGAAGGGCAATGTTTCTTGTGAAATTACTGGGCATAAATAAATGCAATGATGCGGTCTACGATGGAGCATATTTGCAAACAACCTACTTAGAAACCGGTGTGTGCTATTTACTCTGGGTTTGAAGACACCCAAATTGTAAATAGATTCAAATAATTTGAAGCAAGAGTAAACAGGTCCCTTAGAAGTAAACTTGTTCTATCCTTGTCCAAGGAAATATGTGGGCAAAGTCATATATCATAAATTTAAAAACAGTTAACACTTTAAATAGAAAAGTAGCTTTGACAATCAGTCTGTTTGTTACTGTTTCACGACTAGATTCATTCTTAATTTGATGAAATTCAGCAAATTTAGTGTGTGGTATGAGCACGGAAATAGGCTTTCCATCCAGGAAAATATGGGGAAAAACATGGTGAAATCCGCAGGGTTAAGCTAGTATAAAGCATACGCCTGAAGCACTGCGTCTGGTAATCTAGATAATTTAAACAAACTCGACTATTACCTAGAAACGTTACTCAAAGTAATCAATGCTTAAAATTGCTCAGTCACTTTCTTGCTACCTGAAATCATCACGCTAGAAACCGAGGCATTAATTTCTAGTGTTGATTATAATTTCTAAGTAAACCCATAAAACTTTAGTAGAAAATCTTCGAATATTTCATACACACATACACGCAGCTAGCGATCAATTATTTTTATCATTCGTTTTTACAACCACTTTCAAGCAATCTGTAATTGTTTATGGTCTCGGTCATGCAGAGGATGTAACGAAGTTTTAGCCATGAAGATACCTACATTTTATACGCACGTTAACAATCACACAACGATACAAATAAAGAACAATTAAATGTAACAATGTGATGTATCTCTCAATGCGATCTTAGAATAAACCTCGGAAGGAAGCTACAAGATAGTTATCAAAATGTTTTTATCAATTATAATTGAATTAAACTTTGGAATTATACAGCTTGTTGGACATGCCTATAAGGAGTGCGTAAAAACGAGTAGGTACCCAAATTTTTGCACCTTACAAGATAAAAACACGAAAAAAAAACAAAACACAGCATCGGTATTTGCAAACGTGAACAAAAATGAGGTACTAGAAACCTTCCTATTGAAAATACTTAATCAATGAAACGTCACATGAGGTGACAGTGGATCGAATGATGAAGATAAATACAAGGTTATTGTAATACAAGCCTTGTGCTGGATGTGATTTCCCAACGGCAACTTCTCAGGAGCCAACCGAAAAGGACTATTCAACTGACTTATGTCTGTTTATTAACAGAAGTTAAAGTACCAACTTCCACGTTTCTAACTTAAAAATGACGACCTTCCATAAAAACCCTCATCTGCTATTTAAACCCATTTAGAGGGTGATTTTTCAAAAATCCCTCGTCACCTCACCTTGCTCTTCCTTGATCATCATCATCATCATCATCAGCCAGACGACTTCCACTGCTGAACATAGGCCTCCCCCTTTAACCTCCACACTGAACGACAGCCTGCCTTTTGCATCCACTGGATGCCAACGACTCTCACTATGTCGTCGGTCCATCTAGTGGTCTAGTCCATCTTCCTTGCTCACCTTCGTTAAATAAGGAACACTTGTAAAAAAACATGCTTCTAGGCCCAACGGTTTAGGTTGTGTAGGTCAATGAATGAATAAGTTTAAGATTTTATGCTTCATCCTTTCATATGCCCTACATAATACCTAACAACTTTTGTTCCATGACTAAAAGGAATAAAATATAAATAAAATGTTAACTTTGTATAATAAAAAATGGTGCAAGAGTCAGCTCTTAAGCTTCTCGCTGGACGTAACTTCTCATTTGAAACCATTCAAATTTACTTATTTTTATTTTTATATGAATGAAAAAATATATATTAAAATTCGTGTAATTAAAAACAACGACGTTCAGTCGTGTTTTTCAACATCAATACCCGTGAGTGCTAGCCGTCTATTAGTTTAAATAATTAAAAACTGTTTTAAACTATCACGGTTGCTCACAAAAGTTATATGATTATTTTCGGCATATTTACCGTGGCAAGGTTGTGGAATGAGTTACATGTACCATGTTCACGGGAAGACTGAAGAATGCGGTTGCAGATAAAACGATCTACCCTCTTTCTTTTGCTACGGTTATCACTGGAACTCAAACTCAAACTTAAGGCCCGACAAAACACTCTCACTGTATCATGAGTATAGTAAAAAAACTCACCCGTAAATAATCATATAAGTTTTCGTGTAATTAAAGTTTTAGTAATGATGTAGAGAACCTGCCTGCGATAACTTGTTAGTGAATATTAACTAATTACCCCTAACAGTGATCATGTGTAGGTACTAAGATACAGATGTAGTCCATAATGTAGTGTGGAAGCAGCCACCAGGCGAAAAGTCGCAAACACACGGCTTTGTGATTAATGTTAGGTAAATTAATTACGCCGACCTTGGTACTTCAGCGCACATGTTTAGGTAAACTGCCGTCGCCGGCCTGTGAAATCGACGCAGAAGCACAAGCTACAAGAGGTAGCGAATATAGGCAACATTTTCACCTGCCTACCCTTGAATGAAAGAATTTCCTCCGAGTAGTTACCCACCACACTCGCCCCCCACTTTAAGTGTCGTGGAACGGAAATTTTACAGCTCAAAGTAGAACGGAAAAGGAATATGCGTTTAGGGTCATAGGTTGTTTGTGTGTGTGTATATATGATTTTTTTTCCATTTATTCCCAAAACGGCTGAACCGATTTTAATTTAGTTTTAAAAGTGAAAACTTCTTTAGCCGCCTAGAGCGATTTTCGGTAGGGGCAAAACTTATGGGTTCGCGTCACCGACGGGCTAATGGGACAGCGTCAACGATAAAAAGTTATCATTACTGTCGGCAGTCCCCATGACTGCCCATTTTTTTTAAAGGTGGCTATATCGAGTATGCTTTGGAAGCGTTTGAAAATCACCTTTTGTCGGTGTTTTTTTTAATTTTGTATGTTATACTTGACTAGCTGTTGTCCGCGACTTCGTACGTATAGGCTTTCATATAATATTACTACCCCCTTTTGCCCTCCTAAATTCAACTCTTTCGCAAAATATTTTCTTACCGGACTTCTACACCCCATTATGAATCAACCTGCCAAATTTCAGCTTCGTAAGTCAAGTAGTTTTCGAGATTTCGTGATGAGTGAGTGAGTGAGTAGATGAATTTCGCTTTTATATATATAGATTTAAGCTAATATTATTATGTGTTGCTGGGCAAAGTGTCTTCGCCTAATTCCGGAGTACTTCACTTATAAAAATTGTGTCGTAATGGGTTTTAGGTAAAGGTGTCTATTTTACGGGTGGCAGCGATTATAATTTCCGCTAAAGTAATTGAAATAATATAGGCTAAGTGGCCAGCCCCAATGTCAGATTTTTTGGGACGCCCGAAGACCCCTGACGTAGCTGAACGGTTGTTGATTAAAATCACAGCCGCTTTCAGCTAATTTCGTGTACCGAACACCAATTCCGCCATTTCTCATCATGACCTTTCTCGTGACAAGGGTGGCTTTGTTTGAAATAATGGTGGGAACCGCTTACCTGGAATGTGTACCAGGTTCTTCCTCACAATGTTACGTGCACGATGATTCGGCAACATTTGACCTTTGATACGTTCATTACATATTACTCGTTAACTGCTTGATGTGGAAATTTTTCTGCAATAAAACACAGTTTTCAAACTATCACGGTTGTTCACTAAAGTTATATGAACAGCCCCAACCACCCGCATTCTTCAGTCTTCCCGTGAACACGGTGCATGTAACTGCGCCGAAATATCGGGAGCTCATTCCACAACCTTACCACGGTAAATATCCCGTAAATAATCATATAACTTTTTTTCTGCAATGTTACACGGAACGGTGATACTAAACCGAATGGAGCTCATCATCATCAACACTTCTATGAACGCACAATTCGTTTTTTTATTAGCTGTTCCGTATAATAATAATAATCAGTGCGCTGGCGACTGTTTCCGGGAGCACGCGTATTCCCTAATGAAGGAGCTCTAATGGCTCTGAAACCGGTCGATTGTCTCGACCGGTAAACATAATCGTGAGTGTAAGCCGTTTGGAATAACTAATCTTTGACTTGTGATGTGTGTGTGAGAGAGTTTTGAGAGTGGGGGTGTGTGTGGGTGTGTAACCACACATTCTGCAATTCATCCATCATACATCCATCCATTCATTGTTTCACATTTTTTGCGGTTCTGTATAACCATGTCATTTCATTGAGTGTTAATGTTATTTTTCTATGGAACAACATTTTATTTCGATTTTAGGGTTGGTCTTGTACTAAAGCTATTTTCGAAATTTTGAGTACGGCGACCTGTTTTTGGCTTAATACCTACCACCGTATAACCGTACAAAGTACTTATTAAGTGTATCGATATATAATACCTTATTATAGGAACACTGTTGAGCAAACATTCATAGGAAAGGAGAATACCTTAAAAGACACCGTTTTACTATGTTTTTAAAATAGCAAGTGACCATTGGTCGGCAAGTCTAAACATCTCTGGACGTATTCGTTCGCTACAAATGCTTTATTTCAAAGGAATTATACTTGTTCATAACTGTTTAGTTGGAACACGAAAGTGAAAATAGGTTGTTATTCAAATTGTCCTTTTCATTTACAATGCAGTTTCCTTAGCGTACAGCGTTTTCCCCAATTAAAAAGTTTAGAGACTTTAGTTAAGGAAAAGAAAATAAGCACTTCCATAAAATTTATATTGCCTTGATTGTTTTCTGACTGAAAGTAGCCCACTTCGTTTCTCTTTGTCAACTCTTTAAAACAGCATTCCGCTTTATCTCGTTTTACGTTCTGCGTAAACTTTTCTCGACAAATGTCGCTCATTCCAAACGAACTTATCTGTAGAAACTTCCCGAGGGTCCCTTCAAAGGGTTCCGAGGGACCATTTATTTCAGGGCCTTCGTTATCAAAATTAACAGAGAAATGGGTCAAGGGAAAAAATCTTAACCAAACCTTCCGCTGTTTTTGTTTCTCTGAAGAGGGTTAGATAAGATAAGAGTTGTATTTGACGTAGTAGTTAGATAGATTTAGTATAACCTCTAGAAATAATATTTTATTTTACCGTATTGTTCATCATGGTAAGCATAGGAACGTAGGAACATAAATCCATCTACAAACAAAACTTCATCTTTCTGATAGTGGAATCTATCAGTTTCAATAGAATCTGCAGTGTACAAATTTTACTACAAGGGGTGTAACACCCCTTGTAGTAAAATTTGGTAGGACATCCAGCATAAAAAGTATCATAGAACGAAACGTAGACGAGGCAAGGGAAAACCGAAATAATCATAGACCAAAACAAACCCTAACCAGGGGTCAACATAAACTTCATTTAATTTTTCTTTTATTTAATATAGTAACTCTAGTTTTTCGTGACTTCGCTGAACGGCTTCAACGAAAGATCAGTGCTGTTTGCTAAGTATTATGCTGAGTTTAGGCCTGTTTTGTGACACGGAACATTAATTAAGCTATAGTTATAGCTTAGCTATACCTAGTTAGTAGTTATATAATATTGCTCACCTGCCTTCATTGACTAATGTTGCTGATGCTACAAAATAAAATTATATTCCTTTCTTTCAAATCATACTAAAATACAGTCAAAATCTGTTATAACGACATCGAAGGGACTACTCATATTGAGTCGTAAAAACCGATAGTTGTAACAACCCATAAGGCGGTCATATAACATTCAGCCAGGACCTTTGATTTTGGTCAATTTAACCGGTATGTTGTTCTAAACGATGTCGCCATAAACGGTTTTGACTGTATACAAGTATTATACATGCGGAAGTTTGTGATTGTTCTCAATTCCATAATACCTGAATGGATTTTGATAAAATTAAGCATAGAGGTAGCTCATTCCCTGAATTAACACACGTTAATTCAGGGAATGAGCTACTGCTGAAATGGTTTAGCGATTATTATATAGGAGAGAAAATCCGCGAGATACTGTTAGTTATAAATAAAATGTAATATCGTAACAGAAGGTCAAAACAATTCATCTAAGTATATTCAAGGCTAGAGTGAATGGATTACTTCTAAATCGACGTGTTCCATCTTCGGCCACACCGTCGCATACCATCAGGTAAGTTGATGGCTTAACATAGACCTATCTCTAATAATAATTTTTAAAAAGGGGTTGTCTGTAAACTCGGTTTACCGACGATAACTTTACGTGATAACGCTTAGGCCGATCGTGCCTCTCTATCGCTTGTTCCGCGCTCTCGCTTGCACGCGCGGTTCAGGCTGAACGTGACAATTCTTCGTTCGTGCAGCCGGCGTACATCGATTTATAAGACGTTATCACATCAAAAACAAGAGGTTGGAACCTGCAACATTGAGAAGAGTTCTATAATGAAGAAGAAAATAACTTTGAACATCATTCAAGATTGCAAATGAATAATTATAGTCATAAACAAAACTTCTCTATTCTCGGTCTTTCCAGTCACTGTAACAAAATAGAGATCAGAAAATATTTTTGTTTTCATACAACGCGTTGGCTTCGCCCATTGATCTTTGAAGGAAAAATATTTTCAGTGGCCGCCCTTGTTTACCTAAAGAAATAACTTCGTTATTTATATGCGATATTCGTCCTTGAGTGGAGCCTTGTATATGAAACCTGTAATAAGTCACCTAATTTGATAGGGTCTATGTAGTAAAAATAAACTAATGTATTTTTGGCGGAGACTAGCTTCTCTTCAGTTTCTTTTTATGACAACAACAACAAAATTAAATAAAATAAAAAACTAGTTTCATCTCGCGGTTTTACTTCCATTGGGCCGATTTTCCGGGATTTCTTTTCGATGATAAGTTATTCATTCAGACCAGCGCCGTTTGACAACAAACGGCATTATGCTGAGCTGGGGCCGGTTTGTGGCAAAAGTCCAACGTTTTTTTATTTTAAATTTATGTGTAGCTTAAAGTGTGTGTGGATTTTTGTTACAAATAAAAATATTGTCTATTATCTATCACTATCATCATCATCAGCATTTCAGCCATAGGACGTCCACTGCTGGACATATCCCCCATCGATCTCCAAAAGGGTCGGTTGGAAGCGGCCTGCATCCAGCGTTTCCCTGCGGTCTCTTAGATCGTCCGTCCAACTTGTGGGTGGACGTCCTACGCTGCACTTACCGGTCCATGGTCTCCATTCCAGAACCTCATCCATAGGCCCATAGGTTATTATCTAATTATTGTTATATACATTATCAGTCGCTTACCATGCAACAGCCTAGTTGGTTGTAAAACGTTTCCAAACGTTTCAAAAAAAGTTTCCAGTACTTTACTCTAGTCAATAACCTAGGTTATTTTGTATGTGAAGCGTATAGCACTTTGATCATTCACAACGTCTCCACACAACGATCACGTCCTTGAGAAATATCTTAGAAGAAATACTTCTATTTTACAATAGACTGAATTACTCTAGCACAGCTCCTAAACAAACATATCAAACAAATAGAAAAGGGTTTGTCGGAGAAATGTTGGTACTAAGTACCCTAATGTAAGCTGGGTCAATTTAAGGATTTAAATTATATGTACGCATATATGTAGGTAAACCTACAGAGACCATGTCATCTTCAAGCATAAAATTATAGGCACAAATAGATAGAAATAAATAACGCTTCACACTCGTTGCTCACCTCTAGAATTTCCTGTCTTTATTAACTAAACATAATTCTATCCTTCTTCGGTGTTTCCTAGAAACTATAGCATGGGGTTCTTCAAAATGCGAGTTAATCGAGTTCTAAAGGGTCGGCAAAGTATTTGTGATGCCTCTGGTGTTACAAGTTTCCATACTGTGAGCGACGGTGACTGCTTACCATCAGGCAGCCCGTCTGCTTGTTTGCCACCTATGGCATTAAAAAAAAAACAACATCAAACAAACTAACACTAAAACCCTAGCCAATTAAACAAAAACAGTGAAATAAAATAAATAAATAAATATTCGGTAGATACATTTTTGTACACACGGCCATCTGACCCCAAACTAAGCAAAGCTGCCAGACTGATATACATTCATAATATATTTATAAATACATACTTAAATAGATATTAACACTCAGATATAGAACAAACACAAATGTTCATCACATAAATGTTGGACTGCCCATAGACTGTTGAATGTCCTAAAGACCTGCCAAATTTCAGCTTTGTAGGTCAAGTAGATTTCAAGATTTCGTGGCGAGTGAGTGAGCGAATGAGTGAGTGGTATTTCGCTTTTATAGATATACAAGCTGTTGTCCGCGACTTCGTATGCGTAGATTTTCACATAAACATTCAAGGCAAGGCGAGGGGCAAAGGGGGGACCTTTTGCCCCTCGCAAAAGGGGGATTGAATGTTTACGTTTTACGTTTACGGTTTAATTCGGGTCATACGGAATCTACTTGACAAATTGCAGGTTTGTAGTTGCATAACTTACAACACAACATTCAAACTCCAACTCCACCGCCTTAATCTGTTCTTTTTCTAAAAATCTTACAACAGTACCCATTTATTTATTTTAAACCTTTAACCTATACCTATATGTAAGGGGAACACTCTCGAAGTCAAAAGAAGATAATTGTACTCATTATTATCAACAATTTTTACTATGGGACCAGCCCTGAAATCGCGAAAAAAATATCAGCTATCACTATTTTCGGGCATAAAACGAATAAATAAAGCAGTAATTTTCAAGATAAATATAAAATAAGTAAACCTTATCATAAAAAAATATTTTATGATAGTAATTTAACGAAATCCATTCTCAAACTTTCCCTTCTAAAGTTTTACGAGAAACTACTTTTGTAAATTGGAGGTAACAAATAGATGTTGATAAATAGGTATGTTGAGTTTCACCAAAATCTGAAGCCGCTACATTCAATAAAAAATACACATCTATTTAATACAGCAACTGAATTTTCTACAGATCTTATTAGGTGAAAGAAAAATTAAACCAAAAATCCAGTTTTCGATGCTTTATCGTTAAAAAATGTGATAGGTTAAACTAATTCCTTAAACTAAGTCAGCATTAGATAGCTAATTGATTCGTATGACATCTGTGTACGTCCTCGTAGTGACCTATCCTCAGGTCGCCGGTTATTTCAGGCATAAATACAAAACCTAGGTAGTTATTTCTGGTTGCAACACGGTAGGAAAAAGCCACGACGAGTCTGCACACGTGACTGGGACGCTACGGGACGGGATGTCCCGGGACAACGATCAGAATACGAAATGCGAAATGGATGCGGCAAATAGTTTACTGCAAGCCACAATATTATCCGACCAAACTCTTTTTCATGTAATTTTCTTTACGAAATACTTACGATAGACGTTTCTTTGTCATATTCACATAAGGCATTAAATAAGCATTACATTTGCAATTACACGATTAATTAAACACAATAATGGAATTCATGACGTAGATTTATGTTCCAATATTAATTAACCTCATGCAAATCTTTTCGTAAGTATCAAAATTATAATCTCACTGAGGTTATTTTATTTTTAGGGTTCCGTGAATACAAATTGTAAAAATGTTACCATATTACTAATCCTACTATGTCTGTCTGTCTGTCCGTCCGTCTTTCCTGACTTTTTTTAAAGAAGGACACCTATAAAAAATTCAATTCAGTCATCGTATTTTTGTATTAGCTCAAATGTAAAAACGGTAATACTAACAAGCGTCAAACTTAGTATAATACATACTTTAAAGTATAACAACAAATAATAAATCATGGCCAAGTTTGAGTCGGCGACAAATTATTGTATTTTGTGGTGCTACGGAACCCTCATGCGCGCGATCCCGACTTCCACTTGGTCGGTTTATTTAATATTGGTACTCATATAACTCTTTGTGCAAATAGGCGTGACTTTGACGTATTTGTAGATTGATTTAAAACTTAGGTACGTCGTCACGTCAATGATGCAAGGCCATTTCTACTATGGCTTCATTAACGGCGTTCTACGGCATCGGTTCCGGAATAAAAGGCATCCTTCAGGCATTACTCGTGTTTTGTACTGTTTTTTACCGGCTGTTTTTTATCAATCAAGAACGGTACAGTTGTTTTATCACAAACAGACAACACTTAAAATTTATAATATTAGTTGGTTAAGGTTTTTTTTCCTGTGGAATTTTACAAAAAAATATTGCCATATCCAAATCGTCAGCAAAACATCGCGTATGCATCCACGTCATCACCCACTCACTACGTCGGAAGGCCAGAGTTAATTTTGTGCGGAAGCACCGTTGGCCAACAATCGTGTCGTCACCAGTGCGTCGGGAGCGACGACCGCCCGTGTAGGTTGACCCTGAAACGAGCTAGTCAGCACAGGTATTAGAAGAAAAAAATCTTGGCTTAAAATAACTAGTTTTCCCCGAACTGAGACCGCCTATATCTTCGTAACACCTGGACTGATTTTGCCCATATTCGATTCTAAAAATGGTTACAAAATTTTATGAAGATCGGTTCATAAAAACGCCGACTCTAGAATTAGAATCTAAGACCTCTCTTCGACGATTCGATATTTTTAAACACGCGAAAAATAGATTTTTTCGCGTAAAATAGAATTTTTTGCGTATGCTATTACTATTATATTTTTATTTGCTTTTTTTCTTATTAGGGTTCCGAAACCAAAGGGTAAATACGGACCCTATTACTAAGCATACGATATCTGTCTGTCTGTCCGTCCGTCCGTCCTTCTGTCTTACTTATTAACGGCTGTATCTTTCGAACCGTAAAAGATAGCCAGTTGAAATTTTCACAGAATATGTTACGGCGGATTAACTAAGAAATAATAATAAGTCGCACTTGGCTGTTCTTTTTAAGGTTTTCAATCGCCTTACGACCAAACACTATCAGACAAACAAGGGGTACATATGCCTTAGTACAATTATCGTTCGTGTCCAAATGGCAAATATTTTCATATATTTTTTTACTATTCAGCGGTTGTAAGTACGGCACACTTACTCATATTTCACAAACACTAACAAACTTATAGCAACACCAATGACCTTATTAATAGTCCACATACAAAAGCGATAAGGTTCTGCTTTGTGAAGTAAAGGCTAGTCGTAAAAGCATCAAGCCTTATTTAGGCAAATGCGTTCGCACCCTCCACGCCCCATTACCATGTCTCCCTTGTTTGGGAGCTACGATGCCACAGACAGACACACAGATGCACACGGTAAACTATGATACCCCTCTTTCTTCGTCGGAGGTTAATAAATGCATTCTGTAAGGCGTTCCATTAGCAAAGTATATTAGAAAACGATCGATTGATTTCTAAGAATCGTTTCATAGTAATGTAGTTACTTAATCGACTTTTGAATATTTTATTTGCAAATTGTGTATCACGCCTATTCCAGGAGGTTATCGATTGAACTATCGATTTTATTGCTTAGCACGGTGAGTCTATCACCCAGAAAAGGTGTACCAAGCTAATAGTAGGTCCAACTTTTACTACGGAACCAAACCGTGAAATGAAATCACGAACAAGTATAAATATATTTTTTTTAACCACCGATAACGTCGGTTACTATATACATCAAGACCCGGTATAGGCGTAGAATTTTATGGCAGGTATTGTTTTTTAGTTTACTTTTGATTAGAAATAACCTAAAAAATTGGTTTAGACGTCTACACATTGTAAATTTTTTGAATTATGCATTTGTTATAATAATTGGCCATTTTGAGATTTGGTCGTTTGTACACTGAGTTGCCATTAGAATTAGACATTCTGCGCTGTAATCACAAAATACATACCTGCAATAGTACCTACGTGCAAGTACCCTAAAAACATAAAAGAGCTAAAACACTTTTCCTACGTTATAACTAGCCAGCCGGTCAGCTAGTTCATGCTAGCTTATCATTCTTATCAAGAAACAATAAAATTGATTCGTTGGCTTTCAGTGAAGCAATTTACGGAAATGTTCACCTTTATTGACGGTTACGGTTACGGTTTACGGATAGATTCATTGCCATGGCCGCATTGGTAACAATGAGATGTACTACTTTTAAAGCGTTCAATGCCGTTTCTTTACTTATGCTCACACAATTATTAAAAAAAACACGACCAACTCGCAAAAGTGGTCCTAAGTGGAATGTGGTTTTAATCCGCTGGACAGATTTTGATAAATTTTAGCTAAAAACCACCGCAATGAAAGTTGCTGTCAAATATAAAAACCGCATTCAAATCAGTCTAGTCATTTTGAACAACAATCGTATATAATATATACGATTAGGTATCCGTCAATACCAACAATCACGAACACTATCACCACTTCACCAGTCTTCGTTTTCGGGACCGTTTCTCTGTATAGAAAACATCATCGAAAGAAAGACAGGCAGCAGACCAAAATATTCATAAACCATAGAAGCTTCCAAAATCCTTACAAAATATGCTAACCCTCCTTTTTCGTTGTCCACAGTGTTATCAAAATGCATATTGAAGTGCAAGTGGCCCTGAATTTCGTGATATCATACCTTTACAACAAACTACCGCGGCGACGAGTAAACATCTTCGGGGAGGAGCTTGAGAAGGCGTTAAAGGACAAGTTCCGAGGGCACTGGTACCCCGACCGGCCCTGCAGGGGATCAGCGTTCAGATGTCTGAAGACTGGGGGCCCCCTGGACCCCGTACTAGAGCGGGCGGCGCGG
Source organism: Agriopis marginaria (assembly GCA_932305915.1). NCBI lineage: Eukaryota > Metazoa > Arthropoda > Insecta > Lepidoptera > Geometridae > Agriopis > Agriopis marginaria. The sequence goes on from OW029919.1 coordinate 6,101,448, forward strand.
GAGTCCGGCGTACCAGTCAGAGATGTGCTGGAGCATTTGCCGAGGGATCTGGCTGTTTGGGTCGATCCAGGTGAGAATTTCTTTCAAAATTCATACTATTAGTTGGGAAGTTATTATACACTTTTTTATTAAAGGTGGCGGTCAAACGCAAGCCTATTGCGTTGGACCGCCACCTCGCCTTATGTTGAGCGATGATGCGGTCTCCTACAGTGCACGCTTGAGTTACCAGTTAACTGTTCCACCCTTACTTGATTGGAACAGCTTTAGAGAAGTGTCAGGGAAATCGATGTAAAAAAAGTCTGAATTGGATCTGGAACTATACTTAAGTAATTCCGCGAATGTTTTGGAGATTGATATTATTTTAACAGAATAGATTTTGCTTCAACTCGTGGTCTACCCTCCCGACAATGTCAAGGACAAAATTAGTAAATATTCTGTCTTCATAAAAGTCATACTCCATATGACTATTTTGGATAGACATGACAAAAATGGCAGATTATAAACTTACTAAACCAGCTACGGTTACAAATGCGTGGCACTGTTTGTGACAGTCCTCTAAGTATTCTTATCTAACTACCGAAACTTCAAAACACTTCGATTTATACAAGCGCTAACCAAAATAACACACAGAGCAATTAGCACTCTACTTAATAACAAAACTTGACATGAGTGCATAGAACGACCGACTTACTAGTCTGTGTAGAGTTGGCCAAGCGATGGAACTAAAACATTTCACGGGGCTTCCAGTTTTGTTAAGAAAAAACGACAGTGGCTCCTGTAGTCAACTCTACATACGTAGTCAACTATTGAGTCAACTCTACATACAAATTGGTTAGCATGTGTCAGTAGCGTAGGAAGTGTCAAATTGTCAACAGAAGCAAGGTAACAAGTCAAAGGAGTTGCATAACATGACGAGGTCGACAAACAGCCTCGAGGGCAGATCAGACTAGTACTAGAAAAGGAGTCTTCCCGTTTCCAGTCTGGCCTTACGGCTACCTCTTAACGCGGGCTCGAAACTGCGCTTTGTGGAAAATCACGCGAATGTGAACCTTAAGCGCATAACTTTTCGCAAACACCCGGCCCCAGATCTGCCAATTCGAAAAATAATACAGGCATGACAACTATAAAGTTATTATACTATACCGACGTATCTACTAGTATTATCATCGTCCAGGGTGCTAGAAATTGGTTGATCAGTAACAGTTTACAATATTGTCACAATCTTGGGTGGAACCTGGATCCGATTGGCACATGACCGAGGCAGATAGCATAAGCGATAAGAGAGAGTAGGTACTGTACCCAGCAGTGCAGAAATCTGTTAGTTCATGTAAGAGGGCTCTATATAAGTAGAAGGTGATAACATACACCCAGTATACATGATTACGCATATTTATATACCCTGTACTAAACCGAAAGGAGGTCATTGTACTCATCATACAAATAACTTTCATGTTGGAACCAACCCTGAATTAGCGAAAAACAAATCAGCTGCATAGAGAACGGTCATTGACACTCGACAAATGTATGGAACATCTGATTTGTTTTTCGTGATTTCAGGGCTAGTCCCATCGTAAAAGTTTTACATAATGATATGTACAATGACCTCCTTCCAGCTTAGTACAGTCTATAGGTATGCGTAACCTTGTATAATGTTCATTAGACCAAAATATAAGCATATTAAACAGAACAAGAGCTCTATCTACCAAGTCACGTATGCACAATGAATCAATAAGGTTGACCTAATCAATCATGACCTATTTACAACGACCAAATTATAATATCTACTAGACAAACTATGTACGAATATGTACATAGTTTATGAGGACATAGGACGTCATAATATCTTGGCACCAAATAATGAGATCAAGACGTATTGGCGTATATTAAAATGACGTAGTATATAAGAACGTTCTGCGTTAGGTTTTTTGTAAATTACCTTATTAAACGAAATTAAGTAGTCTACCAAGTTTAGCAAGTTAAAGTGGCAGTGGGCAGGGTACATATCACGCAGAACTGATGGACGATGGGGCCGAAAGGTTGGATAGATAGATAGATAGATAAACTCTTTATTATTCACACCACACATTTCGTACACATGATAAAACAGCTGGATAAAGGTTCTGGAATGGAGACCACGAACTGGTAAACGCAGTGTAGGACATCTACCACAAGATGGACGAACGATCTAAAAGAGACCACAGGGAAACGCTGGATGCAGGCCCCTTCCAATCGGCCCTTTTGGAGAACGATGGGGGAGGCCTATGTCCAGCAGATGATGAGGTAGTCTACCACTAATAATAAATGCCGGCCCTAGCCCTTAATCAGGGTAGAGCGAGAAAGTCTTTCGGTGCGTTTCATTTCTGAGCTTGCATGCTTCAACCGCAAAGGTTCCGCAAAGGTTCTGGAGTGGAGACCACGAACCGGAAGACGCAGCGTAGGGAGGCCTCCCACTAGATGGACCGACGACATTGTGAGAGTCGCGGGCATCCAGTGGATGCAAAAGGCAAGCTGTCGTTTAGTGTGGAGGTTAAAGGGGGAGGCCTATGTTCAGCATAGGCCTCCTGTGTTCATATAATACTATGAACGTCTTCTGGCTGATGATGATGATGATGCTTCAACCGATTCACTTGTAAACAGCAACTGTTCTAGAATCAGGCCGAACTTCCTATCCTGTGCAATCAGCTCATAGCTCCACTTTACCTATACGTATTTTTTTTAATTCCAGGTGAAGTTTCATACCGCATCGGTGAGAAGGGAGCTGTGAAAGTGCTGTTCAGCAGCGACGAGCGCGCGGCCGACGAGCGGACCGACCGAGAGGTGAGCGCATACCCTGTATGTAGCCTGTCTTTTCTTATTTACTTACTTTCTATCTGTGTTAGAGTCGCTGCCGACTCAAACTGGATCTTGGCCTCCGACAATAAAAGACGCTCCTCACAGCACAGGGGCCTTACGACTAATTCTGTTTAGGTGATGCGAAAAGTTTCTTGAAGAAAGGTTCTTGAGTGGAGACCACGAACCGGAAGACGCAGCGTAGGTAGGCCTCCCACTAGATGGACCGACGACATAGTGAGAGTCGCTGGCATCCAGTGGATGCAAAAGGCAGGCTGTCGTTCAGTGTGGAGGTTAAAGGGGGAGGCCTATGTTCAGCAGTGGACGTCTTCTGGCTGATGATGATGATGATGATGATGATGCGAAAAGTTGCGCGACCGCAAACCGTAGGTATCCGTGCTCTACTGGTTTGCGTAGGATCAGCGCAGAGAAAGATTAAAAGTGCTTTCGGTGATCATTTTCTATCTGTAAGTTATTTCGTTGAGGCGTGTTTCGATGAACTGCGGTATCGACAACCCATTTTGTTTCATGTTTCATGTCGGCCTACCGTTTTTTCGTTGGATCGGTTTTCGGTGAAACTTTCTTTCGGTAAAAAATGTATCGGCAAATAATATTTTCGTTCTACCAACCAACGGTGAACCGTGCTTTCTGTGTACGGTTGTATCGTTGAAAGGTGTTTCGGCGAATCGTACGTTTGACTCGGTATCTCGGCGGTATCCGTTTCCTAGATAAAACATTAAAATTTGACGTGACTCCATGTTTAGGGTTCCATGCCCGAAGAGTGTAACCAGGATCCTTTACTAAGCCTACGCTGTCTGTCTGTCCGTCTGTAAATACTTATATTTTATTACCAAACTTAATGTTTTCAAAATTTATATTGTAGTTGTTCTCCCGACTTCAAAATCCGTGTAAAAATATTATTTTGTTCTTTGTAGAGGCATATTAACTTTAAATGTTTGCGTTTAGTGGTTTTTTGTAGTCGGTTATTTTAAAGATAATTTATTTTAGATTTTTTTGTGAAACACCGAAGCACCTATGATAGTGGAATGCTTAAAACCTTCTTTAACTCTGTTCGGGCGAACTACTAGTTTATTTATAGACAAGCGGTCCGCCCCGGCTTCGCACGGGTATTAATGGAGTTTTAGACAGGATCCCAAATTAAAAAAATATATATATATCCTATATCACCCAGGGATAGCGTAGCTTCCCAACAGTGGAAGAATTTTTCCAATCGGTTCAGTAAGTTTCGGAGCCTATTCAATGCAAACAAACATCATCTTTATAATATTAGTATATAGATACACTCACATCCATGCATGAATAGGTACCTCCTTGTTTTGACTCTAACAAAAGACAAAACAAAAGTATTGTAGTGATTAAATTTTGTAATCGCGAAATTCGTAGGCGCTCTAGCCATTATTTGGGCTGGTTTAATAACTAATGATCCCTAATTAATGAAAATTTTGTGGGATAAATTCATTGATCAAACTGGGGTGCCATCAGATTGTAAAGCGCAAATGCTACCGCTCGGTCAATATCGCTCTCTGGAAGGAAGTAAATGTAACCCAAAATCTCACCAGGTATTGAAACATGGCCAAAACACCATCCTAGATAGTTGTGTCTATTTATCTATCTAACTAGGTACATAATTACCTCGTGTAGCCAAGCTTTTCAACGGTATTTTATAGTTTGTCAAGTTGTCTGGCAAAAGCCCAAATGGCAGAGAAACTGAAAATGGAGCAAGTTGATAAGACACTGTTTTGCTTTTCGATGCAGACCGTTTAATCTAAGTTGGTACATATTTCAGGTGACCTAACTAGGTAACCTAAATAAGCCAAGGTCTTAAGCATTATTCCAGTAATACCTAATAGTAGGTAACCTAGAGACAGGGCCGGATTTAGGTACCATGGATATTACTAGTTTATAACCTTCAACAAGATTAACGGCCTCTTATACCAAATTTGACGGTTGTAAATCAATTTTATTCAGTTAAATTAAAATATTTGAGCTGGATAAAAATACATGTCACAGATACATCTGTGTTTGAGTTTATGATTTGGTTAAAAAAAACCATAGAATAAACTTTCCTTGATAAAAAAAAACCTTTTTTTTTTTTTCTTCTCTAATTAAAGCTCGTATAAACCTGGAAATTGCATGTACTGAAAAACAATCCTATTCAAAAAAATTGGTTTAGATAGATTTTTGATAGTGAATAGTTGAGTTTTCTAGTGAAATTAAAAGCGTAAAAAGGTCGCGAGAATTTGCGCGCGCCGCGCTCAGTACCGCGCCAGGCGTCATCGAGGTCGGACCTATGTTCGTTTTTGTCGTTGCACTCCCCCGCGGGCCTCCTGACTCTTGCGTGGCAAAATATATCGTCACTATAACTTGGCGGGGGCTGACGGAGCGTTTTGTTGCCTACGCGACTCGGATATCAGTAGGCCCTTAAAGTTCACGTTCAAATTTCAGCCTTCAGTCCAGTGCTTAGGTAATCAGGTAAATCATTGAATGTTTTTTTTAATTTACGCACTTAAATATGTGCACTTCAAAATACATGTGTTATGAAAATGTCCTGCCCTTGTTTTTTAACCAGTTTTTGTCAGGACCGGTTTAAAATTTCATAATGGTAACCTTTTTCATCACTAGGTAGGTACTGATCATTCGATTAAGGATGTACTAATCGAAGAACCCAACTCAATGGCGTTGCCTCATCCATAATAATATTGTAGAGGTAAAGTTTGTGTGTAGGTATGTTTGAGGTAATCGCCGAAACCACTGAGCGGTAATCTTTCACTGGTAAAAAGTTACACTATCCCTGAATGACATAGAGAACCTACATTTTGACCACGCTGCGGGAAAAGTTAGTTAAAAATGTTCCTTCCCTAAGTCAGGCAGGGCTTGTCTAGGAAAATTTTAGCCTTCGAGTTGTTCTCTTCTCAAAGTAGACAGTCACAAACTATTGGAGATTTACAGTTTTTTTATTATTATTCAATAATAGGCTTGCGTTTGACCCCCATTTCGCCTGATGTTAAGCGATGATGCGGTCTACGGTGGAGCACGCTTGCCTAGAAGAAACCGATGCACTCGTGATTTGAAGACACCCAGATTGTAATTATCGGGAAACACCCATTCAGGCAGCGCATTCCACAGACTAGCAGTTCGCATAATAAAAGTGGAATCAAAGCACTTCGTTCGGGTTTTCGGAATACCGACCATAAAGTGGTGTCAATTTTTTGTGCCCGCTCTGGCTGTCCGATAGAAAAATGGGCAGGAGGGAATTAGATCATGAAAATCGAAATGTTTCCGATAAAAGACCGATAGGCGCCGATGCTCAAGACTAAGGACTAACTACTGTTTGATCTATAGTTAATGTACATGGGTAGGTACTAAAGTAGACTAGCTAGGTACCTAAATGAATGTGTTTCTATTGACAAAATTACTAGAAGACGTTTTCCTTCACATAAATCTATGCCAGTGATAATTGGGTCTAACCAACCGTTAACCATAACGTAATTAATTTTGCATGCAAAATAACTAGTTGAAGTGTTATTTATTTGCGCACATACATGTGCCTACGTAGGAGGATCAACAAATTGTATAACCATTGGTAACTAGGTAGGTATATGAAGATATGTGCCTACCCATTTAGGTTGGGAAAAATACCTACCATCTGACGCAAATATCTAAATCAAACAAACTAAATCTTTCAATGGGAATCAAAATACATAGCAATTGCTAGCTGCGCAGACAATAGTCTAATCTATCATCTGGGTCTGCGTAATGTTTTGGCAATAATACCATCATGTGGTGGACCGAGCAACCCAATTTATCAACAATAGGTTGCCTTGGTTTCTTTTGCTATTTAAAAAGTGATAAAGGTTTATGCACACGAAGCTACGGCAAAAACAAATATACCGTACCTTTAAAATCGACTAGGTTAGTACCGGGTAGTATACCATAGTACAGTTGTGCTAGCACAACGTCAAGTGATATTGATAAAGGCACATGCACACAAGTAGATTACGGCAATAATTTATCTACCGTACTCATCACCGTATCATGACAGCAGGTATAGGTACCTACATCGAGTAAAAACAAGTATCGAGTGGACTAAAGTTGTTGATTTGGCATTACTAGAAAATATCATATTTTTGCGTTGTTCCCAGGTGACCCGCGCGTTCAACCCCGAAGCACAGTGCTTCAGACCCGTGGAGCCCGCCGCGGCGCCGTCTCCACCTGCGCCCGCTGCCTTCTCACCGGCGCCGCCGTTCCGTGCGCAGCCGCTCACTTTCACCACTGCCACGTTCGCGCAGACCAAGTTCGGCAGCACCAAGCTCAAGACGAGCAGCAAACGCGCCAACCGCATGTCACCCACCGAGTTCAGCAACTACATCAAGCAGCGCGCGGTTCAGCAGCAGCTGGCTTCGCGCGCGCTCTCGCCAGCCACGGACCCTGCGACGTATTTCGTCTCGCGACGCGACCCTGCCCCCTCTTCAGCGCCCCCCTACCCGCCGGCGCCTGCGCATCTCTTGCTCGCCAACTGAGCCCTGCCCGAGCGCTAGACACTTCGCGCGATCCGCTCATAGAGTCTTTACTTTTTTACGAGAGAGACGCGCGCCGCGATTTATTTTTTTATTTTCCGCGGGGGCGTCCCGCGCCGCCCGCCGCTTGTGATATCCGTACGATTTTCCATAACTTTTTGTATTCGTTATGTCGATGTGTAAATTTATCGATAGGAGCAATAATCTGCCGGGCTGATCGCCGGCGATTTATTTTCGTAATATTTAATGCCAGTCGATTTTTGATGTCTTCGTTCAATAATATACGTAGGGTGTAAGGGAGCAGAGGCCGCACGGCCGCGTGCGCTTACGACGTACCTTCTAGAGCGAGTCTGTGTAACATACATTCGTCCTCCAAACTAAGAGAATTCTTTATAATATAAAATATGTATACATAATTATATATATATTCGTACGCGATATTCGTCTAATTTTTCATATGGAAATGAATAGCAAATAGAGAAAAATTACGTATTTTTACTAATGAAATGAATAACTCATACTTTACTCTTACTCTAGTATTACTACCGGTATGTATTGTACTTGTACGTTTAATAAATGTTTGCATATCCGTTCGGACGCGGTCGGACGGCGCGGCGGGCCGCCCGAAGGCGTCGGAGATCTCACATAGTGTAATCATCACTTGTACGATTGTACCCTTATAATTATGTAATAATTAATAACATAATAATATACATAATAGATTTAGCTTTCAATCTAACAGTATTTTTTTAAGAAGATATTAGACTTTGTGTACATTGCCGGTCGTCTCCGTTGCGTCGAGACGTAAGGCGTCCGGTTTAGCGTGTATGGTATACCTACTTATTGTTATAAAAGACATGAATATGGGATAATGTAATGATAGAAAAATTCTCGATTCTAACGGGTGCATGCAAGTTCATGGAAAAATACTATGTATGTGTTAATTATCTTTTTTATATTTCACTCGAGCATCCGGCTCAGTTTTTCAATGGGGCTGGAATACGAGTAGGTAGTGTAGGCGCAGCGGTAGCGGTACGCGGGTAGTCAACAGCTTGTTGTTGTGTTGCGAATAAACAAGGCGCCGATTCGGCGCCAGACGCGGGCCAACCATGTTGCTCACCGGTCGTGGCTCTAAGCGCAACTACTTCTCGAAATTCAATGCACAACATTCACAAGTTGTACTAAATGGAAATGTACAACTATTTTTTACTATTTTTATATGTTTGATTTAGAATTAAGTCTAGTTGTATGATTTCAATACCTTAACGTACTTTATAATACCCTAATTATTAATTACGCGTAATGTATCGAGACATCTCGATTGGAAAACTGACCGTAACGCTTCAGTATTGTAGATAAAATCTATGATGTAAGTTTAAATAATATAACTTAGTGTAATGAGATTTTTTATTATAAAAAATACTTTTTATTTTTCTTTCTTTTGTAAGATATATTCGATGGAAGTGTTAAAGATAATATAATATTTGCATAATATAGTAAAAGCGGCTCTCCAAGTCCGCTAATATAATTAGTCAATAATTTTTCATATTGTTGTACGACTTTTTAAGTTTATATTAAAATGTTTTGTGCAATCTATCACAATGTGTGTTTATTTATTTCATATCCTTAATATTAGACCTAGGCAACCAAAGAACACGGTATTATGTAGGTGTTTGTTGTAACAAGCTTACTTTAGCCGTAGCAATACTATAGGTTGGTGTGTAGTTTATCAGCAAGACTAGGTATCCTATAACCCTACAGCTGGAAAGAAGTAAACTAAATCATGATAAAATACGTAAAAGACTATCTAAGCCTGCTAGCCTGTAGCGGTGAGTATAATAAAGATTGAAATTAGGTAGGTAAAAAAAACTACCTACGGCAAAATAACAACCAAGTTTTTGCCGTATTTAGATGCTAATCTAAAATAGCCTTACGCTCACTGAAAATTGACGGTGCTACTGACAATCATTGCCAAGAGTTTATGGTTAGGTTAGGTAGCCATGATTTATGGATAAATAAATCAGCCTATGATCCTGTCATCTGTTTTATTCACGTATATAATTATTGTGTTATTGTTTAGGACCATAGAAACGTTAGGTTAGGTAGGTGGTCACAGAACCGGCATAGAGCCCGATGTATTAAAAATGAGAGAGCCAGAAACTCAAGGGAGGTTCTGAGTGGAGCAGGACAATTTAAGTGTGTAGGTGGTACCTACCACTTGAAAGATAAGTAGGGGAAAGGTGTCTATAATGATCCCTCTAAGGAAAAAATCATTTTATAGCGAAAACATCACAGTTACATAAATTGTTCAATTAGAATAAAATTAGTTAATGTATTTCAGTGTTGTATTATTGGCGTACTATTTCTTTCAGAAATACATATAGTTTTGGAATTATTTATTAAGTATTTCTCAGAAGTTTACCGAAGGATCATTTTAAGCACCTGGGGCCTTACGGACAACAGCTAATTGCGGCACCTAATCCGCTCAGTTGGAAAATCACGCGAACGTGAACCTTATCGCGCCCAGATACGGTTTGCGGTTTACCTTTCCCCTATATCATTAAAGTTAGACTGAAGCTATATTATCATTTAGCACTCTAAGGCAATAAGCTTATTTTCAGAATAATAGCCTAATACTTAGAGCGATGGTGGCCGAGCGGTAGCATGTGCGCTTTATAATCTGACGGCACCCGGTTCGAAACTCGGCCCAGCACCAATAACTAATTTAGTAGGTAGGTGACCTAAATAAATTCCTTACAGTTTCGATGCCATCGCTCAAAATGGTGAAGGAAAACATCGTGAGGTAACCGATATGTCCAAGAATCTCTAAAAGTTCAAAGACATACGACATTCACCAACATTTACTGGGCCAGCATTGTAGATTAGGGCCCATCCTCTCACTCTCTGAGAGGCCTGAGTCCCAGCAGTGGGAGCATGATAACCTGAAAGAAAATCATGATGAGCCATCCATAAGAAAGCGATCCTGAGTGATTCTAAGGGCGAGTTATGAGAAACAAAAACGCTGAGATTTCTTCGTGTCGTGGTGGCTGTTGGCGCGGATTCGGAACGCGACTCACCATTAGATACAGCTAATAAGCAACTTTCTCAAAACATGAGATTAATTTGCCTAAAAAGTTGTGTCGCTGAGCACGACTGGAGGACAGAAAACACAACTTTTTCAAAAATTCGACCATCTACCAGTCTACCGGTGGACAACGGAAATTATCGGAGTAATACCTACTTAGTTATTTGTTATACAAGAGTGCAAAATAGCTTTTTAACCGCGTGTTCAATTTTGATGACCAAGCAAGCGAAGGATACCAAAATTGAATCCTGAGCGTTAGCGAGGGAATCAAAAGAGCACGAGGTGAAAAATCTTTGCACTCGAGTTCAACACGTAACTTTTCATCCAAATGTCGTTGTTTTCATCCCACCTCAGCGAGGAAATGACTAAATGCTGCAAAAAAAACATTTGCGCGTTATTAACAGTTTCAGTCAATTCTGTTGGCGTCAAATAAACTTCCTCGTCGCTAGAATCACTCGTTTTTAGGTTTTTCACTTGTTTCCAAGTTTCTTGTTTTTAACCTAATAGGTATAAAGTTTTAACAATATGACGTGAAAAGAAAATGGCACGCGCAAAGTACGTAAGTAAATAAAAAACAAAGTACACCAAGAAGGTTCTGAGTCTGAGTTTTAAATTCGGCACCATGGAGGTAGAAGTAAATAGGTTTAATGATGTTTTGAATTCACAAACTCAGTGCACACCAATGAATTTGGTGCACACGATGTTCTAAATTCAATTTACTTTATCCTCTATATAGCCTTAGAATAACTACAGAGTAGTAGTTATTCCAAGCCTCTAGCTGATAAAAACGGTTTTTGCACTCAGATATCGAAGAGCAAAAATACTCTTACCGAGATGGGATGAAAACGTTTATTCCCAACGAGTACCTGACGCCCTCAACTGTCTGCCCGGTGGTCGATTTCCGTTCCGCGGCCACCATTCTTTCATTCTGACTGCTTTGGTGCACCGTCCATCTTCCCTTCTGACCAAGTGTCCCTCCCGCCCATCTCCACTTGAGTCTTATGAATAATTGATCCCAAATTTCTCAGTGCTGATACGACATTGAAGCTGAATACACAAGAGCTTCGACTAAAATAAATGAATGGACGGGCCCAGGACCGCATTTTTAAAGATTACAAAATGAGCGCCTATCATTTCAGTCGGTCTCTAGCCGTAGGAAGTGAGACACGAGATTATTGTTACATGGTTACGAAACATCTGACATAAATTATGCCTTCGTGTTCTTTCCCGAAGTGAAAAAAACACAACAAGGTCAGATGTCACTTTTCACTCGTGAATACATCATTCTATTTAGTCATAAAATGTAAATTCATTTCATCAAACATCGATAAGTAGACCCATTTTGTTTTAAAAGTTATATGATTATTTACGGGATATTTACCGTGGTAAGGTTGTGGAATGAGCTCCCGATATTTCAACTAAATAATCATATTATAACTTCAGTGAACAAAACACCATTTTGTTTTATTCACGGGACACGTCCATCCACGGCGACAAACGGTTCGAGAGCAATAGACAAACACAAGTTCTATTTTACTCACATTGTTATTATATTGGCTATTTAGGTATTGCTACTAATGTAGGTACTGTACCTACATGATTATAACGTGTTGAAGTATATGTCAGACGGTTTTGACTCGTTTTTACTGAGCAAGTTCAATGGTTATAGCCCGTCCGTTCATTTAATTTTGGTCGAAGAACTATAGATTTGTGAATCAGCAGTGCAAGTATCGTTCTTTATCGAGCGTCAAATTCGATAAAATGCCATGGAGTCGATCATAGCAAGTATTGCTCAAATGGCATTTTATCGAATTTGACGACCACAACTGTCGAATTTGACAATCGATAAAGAACGGTACTTGCACTGCTGTTTTACTGACTTTTCCGGATGTAAAGACCTCACGGACCCTAGCAAGGTGAGTTAAATAAAAAATAAAGATTATTCTCATTAAGTCACTTTATTTAAAACCACAATTTATGACAAAAGTAAACCTCATCTATGGAAAATGTAAAAATAAGACATTGTAAAATTCCATGACCCAACATAGAAGTGAATTTATTATCCATCGATTAAAATCATTATTAAATAAATAAAATAAATAAATATTCGGACATTTTTTCACACACGGTCATCTGACCCCAAACTAAGCAAAGCTTGTGATATGGCTGCCAGAGATTGATATACATACATGTATATTTTTAAATACATACTTTAATAGATATTAACAACCAGATATAGAACAAACACAAATGTTTGTCCTAGGTGGGAATCGAACCCACGCCCCCCAGCTCAGAAGGCAGGTTCACTACCAACTGTACCAACGGGCTATCAATATTTTAATAGTTTACCAGTGTAAGATCATGATTATTCGAAGTATCGTTTTGACTGCATTCGTTATCCATGGTGTATTCTATAACGAATGTAGTCAAAACTATACTAGCTGGTGTTAGACCACAGCACACCAGTACGCTTAGTCCCAGATTTGAGTTCTCGATTTTTTTTTCGTTTACGTATTGTTCCATACATTTTAGTAAAGCGCCTCTATTGGAAACGTGGAGGAACTAAAATCGGTAGTAATCGGCGGTACAGATTGCTTCACTCTAATATGAAAAATGTTTTCGAATACCTTTTAGCCCAGCAATGTATGGAACAATACGAAAACGAAAAAAGTTTTCGAATACTATCAAAACTTGTACTGATGGTAAACACGCCTAGTCTGGAATGAGAGCTGGCTTTCAATCTGACGCTGCTAGAACATACCGTTAGGTGATGAAATTTTTGCAACTGTTTTACAAAAATAGAGTTTCGCTAACAAAGTGGGTATTATAAGCTTAAAATTTGTATCTGTCTGAGGCATCGTAGCCACTTTCAAACAAAAAAAAAACTAAAGTATGTATATCAAAATAGCAGTGCACGTACCGTTCTTTATCGATCGTCAAATTTGACAGTTGAGGACGTCAAATTCGACAAAACGCCATTTGATCACGCTATGATCGATTCTATGGTATTTTATCGAATTTGACGATCGATAAAGAACGGTGCTTGCACTGCTATTTTGATATACCTTAGTTGTTTTTTTTGTTTGAATGGTGAGTGTTCTTTTCTATGATAAAAAGTTTAGTCTGTTCAGCTGTTACCAGCTGTTTGTTGTTAGATTACCAGCTCTTTTATTGGGTTATTTTTAAAATCTTCAATATAGACTTGTAAAGAAGTCACCCGTCGAAATTATTTAGTTCATTTTGACCACCTCTTCAGGCGCGTTGGTCTGACCTTGCGACCTTGTTATTCTACCGTCATCTATTTTTTAATAAAAATTATATTAAAAATATTTTATTTTATTGATAGAGATATCATGCCAACATTGAACATAATATTAAAATTATTTAATTTTGATCACAAGAATTTTACAACGTCATTAGGTATACAGGAATCTACATTACAAGGTACAAGGACTATGTGGTATGGTACATAATTTTTTGTTTGATTAATTTTCACTTTGTAAATTTCATGCATTGATAATAAGTGCATGTTTCAATAGATTTATTTGGAGGTAAGTACCTACTAAAATATTACAAGAATTGTTTTGAAATATAAATTATTTTTTGAAAATCTTCAAATAAATATTATGCAATAAGACAGGATGCTTTAGTAAGGCCGCATTTTCGACAACAGCTGCAGGGACAGAGCAGCATAATTTTTTTTTTTCGACTTATAAACAAGTTTAAAGCTGGTAAGAGATTTTTTTATTTTTTTATTAGAACGGCTGTCAAGGCATTTTTGTAAGTAACTTGTAGCCAGTTGCACTCATATAAACGAAACGTCAGTCATTCGAAATCAGTTAGCAACTGTGATGCGGAGTTCAACACGTTGATCTAAATAAGAATGTTCAATCAAGGTTCTCTCGTATGCCTGGTAACAAATTTTCCTTCTCATTTCCGTTCTATTTACTTCTCTTTTCTGTGGTTTAAAGCCTATTTCTGTCAGTCTGTTATGGGCTGATTTTAGCGCGTTAGCAGCCTAGTCGTATTAGATGAAATCTCAACTGTTTTAAGTTACTTGTTCTTTTTAGAGCGTATTGAGTGCCCTGCTGCACGTTCGGATCGAAAATGCGGCCTAAAATGACTACATTCCACCCAATCGGCTAAGGTATCATGTATTAAAAAAACAGTCATAATAGGTACTTAGGGTGGAACGAGAGACCTCTTTCTCATGTCTTAGGTAGTTAGGTATTATATAGTAAATGCATCACACTATTTTGATTGCTTAGGTTTCATAGATATATACAAAATATTTATTTTTACAGGAACAATGTTTAAAATTACTTACAATTCAATAGTAACTTTAAATATTTCTTTTTCACATAGAAATCAAATTAAAATAGATTTTGGCACTGTTTTACTTTGGATAAAACAAAATGTCGATGTACTTTTGATTAGCTTACAAAAGTATAAATTTAACCCATATTAGTATAGGGCAGTACATTTTTTTTTTAAATAGATATATTTTTTATATCTATTCGCTAAATTTTGTAGGCCATGGTTTAGTTTTTAGGTGCAAATAAATTCATTAAATAAAAATAAACCATAGATGAGACGATTTATGGACTTGTGCCATTGGTGGTTACTTTACGTAAATAATTATACATTTTAAATTAAAATTAATCAGTACATTTCAATAAAACTCAAACGACTTTGTTTCCATATCAACACAACTCATATGCCCGCGAATTACATAATAATTCAAAATTATGTACAAGTAAAAGCTAATAACATAAATCTTAAAAAAATAATTCACATTTGGTCGCTTTGAACCAATGGCAATATAACCACTTGACTGCTTATCCTTTACACCGCATAAGCCAAAGATTCTAACATGTCAACCTAAACTATTTAGAGCGGGGTCAATCCTAGGCGCGAATTGAATGAATGACTTTTGGTTCTCCAATCACAAGCGTCGAGTCGCGTCGAGTCTCCATTCACAAGCTGCCCCCCGCGACCGACGTGGCTTTATTTTCCAAAAGGGAATTTTGACTACATGCACGCTCAAGTGGTTATATTGTCTTTTCTTTGACCCCTGATAGACAACATTCTTATTGTAGAAAGTCATGTTTTTGTAAATCATACATTTGATTTTAAAATTTATACTCAAAATATTTTTAACACTGGTACATGACTGACCATTTTTGACTATAATTGAAAATTTTGGCCCGTGATTCCAATATTAAAAATAGATTCGCCTATTACTTATTTTTAACTTAAAATCTAATTTATCATAATTTGTTTCTTAAAGTGGCAACTCTGCGGCTAATTTCCACACATCTCTGACCCTCCAAAACTAGAATAATAATTATATGATTATTAACGGGATATTTACCGTGGTACTTGTGGAAGTAGCTCCCAATATTTTCCGTGAAAGTTAAAACAGTGTTTTGAAAAATATAATACCCTTTTTGGGTTATTTATGTTAATTTACTAGTTTTACATAACCAACGGCATATCGTTAAATGAAGATTATAACTTTTTTTTAAACCACCGTGCCTTTGTTATAAAAACTAATAGGGTAACATATAAAACCAAAAGGCACACATTTCTAGTTTTGGCGAGTCAAAATTGTCATAAAAATTAGACCCTAAGTTAAGCCCTTAAATCATGATAAGTACTTACGTGAAGAACTTAACTCCTCAGAGTTCGATGACACCGTTACATTATTTTGAATATTTGTAACAGTCTTAACAAAACTAGAAAAACACCAGTAAAATAAATAACACAATATTGTGAGCAAGGCCTTACAGACAAAAAAAAAGAATCGCTTTAAAAAAAAACTATTTCAACGAAAATATTACTTCCGTTATATCTAGAACCGTATGGGATAAAGAAAAAATATGTACAATTAGCAATACATTTAACATGATAGTGTTGTCGATTTTGATCAATTGACAGAACTAAACTAAATTATTGCTGTATTTCATGTTGTAGTTTAACTCTAGTCACAAGAACAGCAACACTTTTTGTTGGTTTATTTTTAGTTCATCTAAAATCTTCAAAATCAATACCATTCACAAGTTAAAATGTTTGCAACAAAACATCAAACGAATCGATGCCAATTTCAATCGGCAATCGATTGGAGAGTCTTATATCAATGCGCCATTTCAATGTGCCGTTGCAAGCTCTTCTTGTTCATGTAGAAGCGGTCACACATGGCACAGGGAAAGAAAACTTTTTCGTTATCCGCATGTCTCGCGCGAGTGTGCGAGGAGAGATCCAAAGCCCGCGCGAAGTAGACCTTGCAAATATTGCAGAAGAATTTGGTGGGAGTTGCGTGCATTGAGCGGTGAGCGAGTAAATCGCGCGGGCTGGCAACACCGTCCCCGCACTGACCGCACGTGAACTCTCCCGGCGGAGCTGCTGGGGCATTGCCCTCATCTTCAGACTGCTCGGATTCTTCCGCGTGATGCCTCTCCCGGTGCACTCTTAACCCCTTCTCGCTTTCAAACACAGCGCCGCAAACGTCACAACTGTGACATTCTTCCTCCATCGGCACGGCAGACGAGCTCTCCCCGCCCTCGTAATGCTTCTTCATATGCACGAGAAGCGTAGACTTCCTCGTGAAACTTCTGTCGCAGACCGGACAGAAAACGGAATTCGGTTGGTGAACCTCGTCCATGTGACGCTGATAAGCAGCGCGCTTTGTAAATTCTTTGTCGCAGATGGTACAGTATTTCCCGTCAGCTACTTCGTTGTTCTGTTGATCCAATTCGACCGAATCGTCGGAGCGCATCTTTTTGTTGGGATTAACGACTGTCACTTCTACTTCTGGTGGTAATCTCCTCTTTGCCGTGACGGCCGCAGCGGGCGCTGAATGTGAAGGTGGGGTCGAATGTGAAACTCGAGCCAACTGTATTGCGTCAACAACCTCGTGTTTGCTGACCTTACTCGTCACTTTGTGTTGCGGCATCCAAAGCCCGCTATTGTTGGCAGCCGCTTTACCGTCCGGGGAGCGCAAGTGCCAACCGCGGTGACTCTTCAATGCGGCGATAGACGTGTAGCTTTTGTGGCAGATTTCGCAGTCGAAGGTCTGCGGTTGTGATGGGAGCTGGTTTATACACTGGTGGTTCTGTAAAGCTAGCAGACCCACGAACTGTTTCCCGCAAGTATCGCACGGATACCGAGCCTGATAGTCCATACTAGGGTCTACGGATTCCGTTTCATTTTCGTATTCAACATCTTGTTCCTGAGACACCTCCTGTGTTTTACTCGAGCCTTGATTGGCGTTATATCCGAGCAACTCCCGCGCGTGTGCAGCTTTTAGATGTTCGTACAGTTCTAAGGTTGAATTTAGCGGTTTACCGCATAGCTTGCACATCTCCGTGGCGGTTTTGTGAACGTTCTTCCGGTGACGGTAGTAAGATTTCTTGTCTGCGAAAGATATTTTGCAAATTGTGCAGCTAGATCGACTGGATTCTGACTTCGGTTGCGCAGTAGTGTCGTGGCCGGCGTTAGCACCGGGGTTCACGATCCCGTGTTTAGCACGTTTGTGCTTCCACAGACTGGTTCTGAGCGGGAACCGCTTGGGACATAGTTCGCAAGAAAACAGCATGGGATCTTGCTGCTGTTGCTGAGGAGTGCTATTACTGAAATTGGAGAAGTTAAAGCTATTGAACTGTGGAGTGGAAAGAGCTCCATTCTCATCGGGATTGTAATCGTCATCTTCCGTAGATGCCTGCATAGTATTCTCCTCGCTATCGTTCCTATCATTGATAATGTCCGCGTGCAACACTTTCTTGTGTTTCCATATGTTTTTCTTGTGCATGAAGCCTTTACCGCAAATATCACATGAGTAAGGTGCGTTAGGAACATTCGCATTTGGCTTGAAGTTGACGAAACCGGGTTGGACCATGGTGAATTGTTTGACCGGCTTGCCAATAATTCGTGGGTCGAATCCTTTCTGTTCGCCCGGCTTTCTGTTTGTAGTCGGCACTTTAGCGTGGATACGCATGTGGTTGGAGAAGGCCTGACGACTTTTGAACGATCGAATGCATACATCGCAGAAGAACTCAGTTTCGCCGCCAACAGGGTGAGACTGTTGAACATGATCAGACAACTTTTGAGGAGTACTGTATGAATTTGGGCATATACTGCAGGAATAGAACTTGACTCTCAGGTGGGTATTTTTGTGTTCGGCTAGTTCTGACGGTCGCAAAAACTTCTTGTCGCACTGGTCGCAGTGATGAGCGACTTGGTTGTGCTCCGCCACTTGGTGGTCCGTCCAGGCGTCTACAGTTTCGAATATCGCGTTACATTCTGTGCACGAATAATGATACTCCTCGGCTTCTTCCTTCACGACAGACATGTCCGGCTCGTGAGGCGTCAGCCCCAACGCTTGATCAGAATGCTCGGCATAAATGTGTTTATTCAGGTCAGCGGCAAATTCAAACTTAGCATCGCAATTCTGACAGTAATGCGGTTTGTCTTCGTTATGAACGAACTTTAGATGCTTCACAAGATTCAGGTAGTTGCTGTTCTTCTTTCCGCAGAGGGAACAGTCGGTGGCCCGACCGTCGATATATTTGTTCTGATTATTGGACTTCTCGAAATGCTCAGCGTGGACAGTCAGAGCGTGATCGCTGAAGTCTTGCATGTTCGAAAAGTGTTCCGAACACAGATCACAGTTTATGTAAACCGTGCATTCGCCCGAGCGAATGTGTTTCTTGAGAAATGATCTGTCTTTGAAGCTGGTGCCGCAATGAACACAGTCGAGCAGGATACTCGACTGACCGTCTTCATGCACATCCGATACATGTTTCATTATGAATTGCTTGAGTTGGAACTTGGCCGGGCAAAGTTTGCATGCGTAAGAACGGGCGTTGAAAATATCCTTAGACTGGATCTTGGCCTGACGCTCATATTTAATGACCATATCGTCGGGAATACCATTCTTATCAAATACGATTTTCCAAAGATCTGTGCAAGCATTCGCTCGCATGTGACTGAGCAGCGCTCCGATATGAGAGAACGTGATCACGCAATTGTAACACGTATGTTTAGGAACTTTGTGTCCATTTTTCTGCAGATGCTGAACGACGGCTTTCCTGCGCGGGTATGTCTTATCGCAGCAGATACATCTCTTTGTATTGATCTGTTGGATGACGTCACGGTACTTTTCGATAAAATCTTTTTGAGATTTGGTGACGTATGTCTTGTCTGGGTCAAGTTCTGTCGGCTTGTGGTCGACCGTTTCGTTAAGACCAGTCGTTTCATCGAGTTCTTCATCTTCCTCGTTCATTTCGCTCGATGAAAGCCGCTGTTCCTCGTTTAGTTCCACAACGGGGGGCGGGGGCATGTCTTCGTCATCATCATGTTCATCCGCCTCGGGATTTACTTCTAGTTCATCGTGCTCGTCAAGATGCTCTTCTTTATCTATTTTGCCTATGTCATCGATGTTCGCGTGAGTGCAGCTTTCGTCTATCTCCATATTTGCCTGGCTGTCAACAGTATCCTGGTCTTCTTCATTTTCGATTTCGTCAGGCTTATCAATCTCATCGACATGATTATCTTGATCCTGCTCTTCATCGACATGCTCATTGTTATTTTCTACACACTCATTCTTTTCCACAGTTTCGCTTTCTTGCTGACGAGCTATTTCAATCTCGTGATCGGATTCCATATCGACAGTGTCGTAATTAAGGGTCTGATTGTCAAGTTCCATTTCACCTTCTTCCTCTGGATTTTGTTCGTATTCATTAGGCTCCGATAGAATAGCCTCTACCTGAAAAGACGCGATCTCCGGCTCAGATATCAGCGTCTCTGGGCTTTCCGGACCGGAATTCATTATTTCCGGCTCCGACACTAACACCTCGGGTTTAGCAGTGAGCAACGTCTTCAAAATCTGCGGTTCTTTTTTCTTTATCTGTAAGTCTTTGAGCGCTTTAATGCGTAAAGGATACGGTAGATTATTTTGGGACGCCTTAAGAGTTTTTATGGGAATCGGTTTCGGTGGGAGACTGACTTTATGTGGTATTATTTTCGCAGGAATATTTTTGGGCATGAATTGTAGTTTGTGGCTAATTGGATTGGGCATGAGACGAGATTTTGGGTTGAATGGGTTCGGCCTGAGTTTGGGCATCATTCGGGAGTGGTGGGATTTTTTGTTTGTCACTTTGTTGGTGTAACGATCGAAGCTGTGGGACGCTAGTTCGTGTCTGCGAGCATTGTGGGAGTACCTATATGTTCTGCCGCAGATAAGGCAGTCCTTGGAAGCAAGTTGTTGTATGCCTTGCCTCGCGTGGAGTGTCTCGCCAGTATTGCGCATCACTGTGATGGACACTTCGGGCATGTTTGGGACCTTCACCGGCTGAGGTGGTTCAGGTTCAGCTATCTCTTCTTCGAATTCCTCATCTTCGTTATTCTCACTTTCCACCCCCTGGAATAGCAATCATAATAATAAACACAAAAGATTATATAAGTTTCATTTATAAACGTCCAATAGGATTGTTTAGCATTCATACATTTTTACAAAAAAATATTGCAACAGATGTCACAGAAAGTTCAATAAACAGGATTAATTTCCAAATTTTTAGGTGGAATATTTTCCTCAAATATAAAATGGGACCACGCGAGCCTATTATAGCCTATTCAATTTAAAAAAAAAACATTAAAATGGGTTCACTATTCGGAAAACAGCGCATGGATGTGATGACACACAAAGAAAAAATATATTATGTATAGTCGCAATGAGAACCTCCTCTTTCTTAGTCGGTTGAAAGTTGGCTTGTTTTAGTAAAATGTTTTTTTTTTTTTTTTTTTTTTTTTTTTTTCAAATTAATTAATAGGCTTGCGCTTGACCAATTACTTCGCCTGATGTTAAACGATGATGCACACTTGCCTAGAAGAAACCTTTCTTAAAGAAAACATCACGATTTGAAGACACCAATTTTGGCTTGTTCAGCTAGAGAACAACCAACTATTTTGTGAATTAATAGAATAATTGTAGTAAATGCTTTATTCCAATCGCTTAAACAATGCTGTTCACAGTAAAATAAAACAAGCCTTTTAATAAAGTTGCCATTTATTTCCAAATTCTAAATGAATCTTTAAATATTACAACACAAATGATTATATAGGTTGTATCTCTAGATGACGGATATATTCAAGCAAACTGTTGTACTTATCATTATCAACAACTTTTACTTTGGAACCAACCCTGATATAGTGAAAAAAAAAACACCTGTTCATAAATTTTGTTGAGTGTTAATAACATTTTACTACGGAACAACAGTGTGTTTTTTGCTATGTCTGTGTTGATCCCAAAGTAATGAATATGTCTGTAGTCTAAGAGATACACCCCGTATATGAATGGAACTGAAACATGTATGTAAAAAAATATCTGTTTTATATTTTTTACTGCTCTTACACTATAATAATCAAAACATAATACACTTAAAATTACTTTACATCACATCAACATTAACAAACACATGTTTTGTTGGGTTTAGTTATCTATTACAAATTTATGTTTTTTATGAGATATAATTTCTTTTTAGCCTGAGCTTTTATATTTGTTCCTTGAGTTCAACAGCCAAGCTATTAGGGTGTCTGAGCAGGCGATGTCTTTAGGTTTTGATGAAATTACTTATATATATTTTTACGAATGATTACTATAAAATAGGCATGATAACTAGTATATTTTTATTACCTTATAAAAAAGCTGATCATAAATAGAGCACATCAACAAAAACAAAATTAAAATTAGTTTAAATAATAAATAAGATATAAGCATTTTAATTTCATGCTAGACAGAGAGCGCACTATACTGCGCCGTGACGTCACGCCTCAGGCGCGCCATACAAATGCTATACTAACACACGCTTTGCGAGAAAGGGATAATACATCCCCTCTCTATCCCCACCTAAAACTTTAAACACTCATATCTCAGAGATTTATTAGTCAATTTAAATTATTTTTTCAGTATGTGTAATGTATTTAGTTATATTCATCGCTAAGCCGGTTAATTGTAATAAATTAAACACTAGGCACATGCCTATTTCAGGTAGATACATATTTGTGGAAAATGAGAAAGAGGAAGTATTAGTTATTGGTTGCACACATAGTGCACACAGGCACACTGTGCTCGCGACAGATGAACTGCCCACATTTCAAACAATACTCCCTAGTTCTGCGGTCACGTTTCGTCGTCTGCACGCAAATTCTACAACGTTTCCTGTTCCTGTAAGATGTCTTGCTAAACAACATCGATGGCAGAGAACTCCTCAAGCTGTCCTCTGGTAAGAGGGATAAAGAAAATTCCTCATTCTCCAGCAAGCCCAACGCCAAATCCCTGATGAATATACGGCGCTTCGTCACATTCGAGTTTTTGGAGTTCCAAATAACCTGAGCGTTCACCGAAGCAATGTTCAACAATGTGAAGAACAATGAAAGTGTCCAGTCATTTGTATGCTGCATGGTCGTGTAATAATGCATGAGGACATCGACTACTTCGACTGCAGACTGATTTTTCTTATACACCGATACAGCTGTTACGTGTTTGATGTTGGGACCTTTTCTGTAAAACTTTGGCTCGTTTGTTATGATGTTTATTGACTTCGCTTGGGAATTTATGTAAGAAGTTAATGAAACTTCTTCATCCAGAAACCCAGACATAAATGTATGGGTTTTTCGATACTGTGATAAAAACAGTGGTGGTATTTTCTTATCTTCCGGGTGTAATGCTGCTACTGTGTATAGATTGCAGTTTTTAAGAACATTCATCAATGGTCTTGAGAAGTACCAGCTATCCATTACGATGGTTCTTCCAGAATCAACTAAATGCTGTGTTATTTTCTTTACAATCTCGTCAGGTCCAAAATAAGGATCAGTAATCACATCCAAGTTGCTTATGTAGAAGTTTGTGGGGTCAACCAGGAGCACCATTTTAATGCCACGTTTGAGCGCCTTCTTATCGATATCGTATCGAAACGGACAAGGCCCGTAAACTGGCACAATAATCTCGTCGACGACCGCGACAGTTTCCATTTCGAAGGCTGTTCTGCAATTCATGGCGAAAATCTCGAACGCTTTCCGCGTACGTTTCATGATGTCAAACAGGATTAAAGAATTGTCATTTTGGGTGTCGAATCTCAGGTTTCGCATGAGAAATCTGAACCGTTCCAATGTCATGGCTTTTTTAACGCATGATATGCCACAATAACCATCCCAAAGATCACTGTGGTCTTGATAGGTAGGTCTCATGATTCCGTGAAGATACAAAATGCCGATCAGTGTTCTTATTTCGTCAGCAGTAGTTATCTTTGACTGGCTTTTCCCGTATTTGAGGATATTCTCATTTGTTGACGTGACAATGAGCTCGAGTAGGTCGTCTGTGAACAGTAGCTGCCACGCGTTTTTAGGACGAGGACATTGTCTCTCGGCGATAACTTTACGTTTTCTCAGTTTATTGGCCTCTTTTATACTGTTTGCTTCTGATGTTTTAGGGTTTTTGGATAATACAGTTTTGTCTTTGCATTTATAACCCTTATCGCAACGTATATACATATCATCCAAGTCAGATTGAAGTTCTCCTTCTGATTCTGAGTCGTGATCAGAATGGTGGAGTATATCTGTCTCCTCGGTGGACTGGAGTGAGTCTATGACATCATTCTCTTGTACCATGTCCAGTATGGCAAGGACCCGATGCCAGTCCATTCGCGGATCCACAGTCTGTGGATGAAATGAATCCAATTGAACCATTCTCACACTCACTGTCAATGTCAATGTCACATTTAGAAAATAGTCTGACTTCTGAGGTAGTCATGATTCGGAGTATCTACAAATGTAGGCATACAAATAACTTACGAGATCTTTCGAACAAATTCAAAAGGTGTAACTGTCATTCTTATAATTTAGTAGCTCAATAAAACCATGCAAATAATGAAATCCTACAGTAGATCAAATAAGTGCATTGCATTGCAAAAATATGCATAAGATTTCTTAGAATTATATTATTGACTTGATCTCCCCGAACAGTGACCTCGCGCCTATATCTTCGCAACCCCGACCGATTTTGCTTATATTTGAATTGTGTTTGAAAGCACTACTTGCCTACAGTTTTATGAAGATCATAACAGTACTCAAGTTATGTGTACAAATACATATAAATAAAAATGCGGATTTATTCCCGTAGACTGAGACCGTTACCTTCTCTGTTAGTAGTGGGTACTCTGTTAGTGGCGGGTACTAACTGTACAGAAAGGGTATACTAATCCGAAAGGGGTTTGTTTTACCCTTTATTAAGATTTCTTTTACCATGGGACCAAACGAAGGGACCAACGTATTTGTGATGCCTCTTGGTGTTAAAAGTATCCATAGGCGACGGTGACTGCTTACCATCAGGTGGCCCATCTGCTTGTTTGCCATCGATGGCTTTAAAACACAACTTGAAAAATCATCAGCTGCTCCATATAAAACGGTCATTCAAACTCGATAAAATATATATAGAAAAGCTAATATTTTTTCGCGATTACAGGCTTGGTCCCAGAGTAAAAGTTGTTCATAATGATGAGTATAATTTACCCCTTTCGGCTTAGTACACCCTTTCCGCGTAACCCTGTAGATTAGTGTACATTCAAATACAATTTTTAGTTCAAATATGAGCTAAGTTGGTCCAGGGGTTACGAAAATATAAGGGTTGTGTGAGCAACTAGTATATATTATCGAGCAGCATTAGATGGTAAAGTTAGTATACAGGGTAACGCATATAGACTGTATTAAGCCGAAATTAGGTCATTTTACTCTTCATTATGAACAACTTTTACTATAGGACCAACCCTAAAATGGCGAAGAAAATATCAGCTGTTCCACACATTTTGTCGAATGTCAATAACTGTTTTCTATGGACCGGCTATTTTTTTCGCGATTTCAGAGTTGTTCCCATAGTAAAAGTTGTTTATAAAGATGGGTACTATAGACCCCTTTCAGCTTAGTACACCCTTTCCGTGTAACCCGGTGTGAAAGTGAAAAAAGTAGTTTGGAGACATTATAGGCAACCAAAGGATTAAAATAAAATAGGAACAAAAGGAACTCCAGTAATTATTTCTTGGTATAATGCTTACCTTATCACTCCTTGGTGTGAGCCCCAGGGAGGCCAGGATCGGAGGGCCTTCAGGCTGGAGCTTACTAGTTGAGGCCACATTCTGAAACGTAACAACAGCTCTGGTTAACGTTGCAGCAATATTCATAAAACATTTAATAAATAATAAATAAATATTCGGGACATTTTTGCACACACGGTCATCTGAGCCCAAACTAAGCAAAGCTTGTGATATGGCTGCCAGAGACTGATATACATACATATATATTTTTAAATACATACTTAAATAGATATTAACACCCAGATATAGAACAAACACAAATGTTCATCACGTTTGTCCTAGTTGGGAATCGAACCCACGCCCCCAAGCACAGAAAGCAGAGTCACCAACTAGACCAATGGGCTATCCAGCATTAAGAATATATCCCTCCCATATAGCCCACCAGATTAGCAAGTTGAAGTGGCAGTGGGCAAGGCACATAGCACGTAGAACAGATGGCCGATGGCGCCGAAAGGTTGTCGAATAGAGACCATGGACCGGTAAGCGCAGCATAGGACGTCCACTCACAAGATGGACAGATGACCTAAAAGAGACCACAGGGAAATGCTGGATGCAGGCCGCGTCCTACCGGCCCTTTCGAAGATCTATGAGGGAGACCTATGTCCAGCATAGGACGTCCTATGACTGAAATGATGATGACCCGTTGACATAAATAAGTATGTTCAAATTAGGTTCTGTAATAATGCCTGGGTGACAGATTTTCCTTCTTATTTCAGTTCTATTTACTTCTTTTTTTTGTGCCATTAAATGAGTGGCCAAATGAAGATCTATTTCATCTTTAAAAATAAATTAAATATTCTAGTGACAATAATTTTAACTATCACGGGTGTTCAGTACAGTTATATGATTATTATCGGAATATAAAGAACTTGGGGTTTAAAATACTCGTCCAAAATGAGTTCAAAATATCTTAATCAAGCAGCAGGTTGTGTTTAAGTTTGAGTTCGAATGATAACCTTAGTAAAAGACTAAGAAAGAGGGTTGATCATTATGTCTGCACTTAACTTTGAACTTTTCGACCATTCTTCACCCGTCCCGTGAACTTGATGCATGTTATAGCACCGAAATATCGAGAGTTTTATCCCCAACCTTATCACGGTAAATATCTTGTTAATAATCATTATAACTGTACAGAATAATCTGTTTGTCACATCATACATTGTTCCCGTTCAGTGACAGTAGTAAAACTGCTGGGTACTGTTAGTTCATTATTGTTGTATCTGTATGTTCCTGGTAAAAAAATTCAAGGTAAGTTTGGAAGTAACCTCTTTTGTTATTAATCTGTATCAGAGGTTGGCTTTTATTTTCACTGGGTATATTATGTAGCATTGCCATATAATAAAATTATTGTTTACTAACAAATGTTTTATTCAAAACAATAATTAACCACTCAGCGGGGTAATGCCATCAGTATGCTGGGTACACTGCCAACTAGTATTGGGCTTGAGCATTTTGCATTGTCTCTAGACCTTCAGCAGTCTATAGGCAATCCAACCGTTTTTTTGTTGCTTTTAAGTAGTTTATAATAATAATAAGCTAAGTGGTTAAAGTATTGAGTGTTCGTTTATATTTTGTATAGTTATTAAAAGGCACTTGCCCGCAAAAAATATTTACAATTCTTTCCTTTTGTTTCAATAAACAGAAAGTAAAAATTATTTCCCTCATAAAGTAGTCTGTTAAAAGTGGTTGCAGAATTTAGGGATTATTTGCCTACATATGAAATAATAAAGAATATATAAAGACCATAATATCACGATAAGATATCAGACAACTCAAATAAAGAACTACCTCAATATCAAACATGGTGAAACTTTTAGGATAATCGTTATAAACCCACTACTGGCCATGGTGACATAAAATTCAAGTACGCTCCAATTAAAATGGGACCTACTAGCTACAGGAAAATGAGGTCTTTATTCGAGACTTATTGTTCCAATAGTATTAATTCACACAAGCTGGGTTGTGTGAGTGACTCAACACATTGCAACTGGTCACATGTCCTTGACACCAAATGGCTGCCAAGAAAGTAGCTCTGTATCTATGGACCAATGACTGATACATCCACAGCAATATTGTTGAATATACAACACTGATAAACAAGTACTTGGGAATTATCAGTAAAGCTGATTCATACATACCTCAATGATAGGATAGGAACCATCAATGAGCACTCCATCATCATATACCTCATCATAATCAGGTTCACTCTTTATTTTCACCTGAAAATCCATAATTCAACTTATTAAAAAACTTCCCAAAGAACAAATGACAGTTCAAAGCTTGAAACATCCAGAAATAACCCACCTCTTCTAGTAGGCTGCCATCCTTTTTAATCAGA
The DNA here is from genome assembly GCA_932305915.1 of Agriopis marginaria. Lineage (NCBI taxonomy): Eukaryota > Metazoa > Arthropoda > Insecta > Lepidoptera > Geometridae > Agriopis > Agriopis marginaria. The sequence continues at coordinate 6,129,381 of OW029919.1, forward strand.
GACTGTAGTTTGTTTTGTGTCTTTCCACAAACAGTTTTAAATATATGCCAGTTATTGACATTGTCCATGCATTTCCTGCAGACATTCGTCGGCAGTTCGTCATTTTCGTTTATCTGGAAAAAACAATAATTCGTAATCATGTTATGGAGGGCGAATGAGCGCACTCCACCGCGCGGCGAGCGCTAGTTTCATCAGAGCGAACGAGGCGAAATCGCGGCTCATGTATAGATAGATACGCGAGGAGAAACTCCGTAGGTAGGTAGGCGTAGTATAGCCGAGCGGCGGCGGCTGCTCCTCGACCGAATAAGTAGAAGCGAGTCGAGTGGCAGCCGGTGTCGGTGAGCCCCTCGAGGGTTACCGCTCGATATACGCACACAGGCACAGCGCGCGCCGACACCCACCGACACCGACGCTCGACTCGAGGACGAGCTGCAGGCTGGTCTCGTGCGATAAATCAATACGGCCGACGAGCAACGCACTAGACGCAGCCCCCTCCCTTCCTGACCCCCGGGAATAATGCCCGACCCGGCCCCGGCCCTCATGATGCGAGCCATACCCAGCCGGCTGCATGGAATGCGACGCGACGCGGCCACGAGCCGACCGATAGCCGTGGAGCATTACAAAATGGTGGACGATCTTACGACATCTCCACCTTAGTGAACGCTGCCTGTCATTGCACGATCTGAGGCGGATGACGGGTTCTCGCGTTGTCGAGGGTCTACTTTCACTCAAAACATCATCCTATCGCTTATTTTATGCATTACATACCTGGACCGAGACGCAATCCTTGATTCTCGTGACGAGGACGGAAGGTTCCGTGTCATCCGAACTGGTGGTAGGAAAAATCGGCAGTAATTCGCCTCGAGATGACAAGCACAGTCTACAAACACGATCATAGTTTACATTCATTGTAAATAAACCAGATTTTTAGTGATTTTACACTATCCGCACTTTTAAAACAGAGACGCCATGTCACCACGAGAACTTCAACACAAAGCACTGCACATCGTTCTTGCTAGAGCACGAAAACGCCTGATGATGAGCACGAGAAGTCGATAGGTTCGGGTCGGAACGGCTGGTTCGAGTCGCCTCGCCGACCACCTGTCGTTCTGCGCATGTGCGCGTAAAATGGGTCCAAGTCGGGCAACATTACGAACCCAAAATGAAGTTTACGTCAGAGATACACAACCATTTATAAAATCATCATAAACATTTTATACCCATCGATGACGACTTTTATTGTGATCGTGCAAAAATGTCGCAACCCGTAAAGTGATATTAATAGTACTTTTCTAAAAGTTGTATTTAGTGGATGAGGAATGATTTACCATTAGTAGATTCCTCATGGTAGTATTGTCGGTAGGTGGCATTGCCAATGTTTTTTTTTTATTGTTATGGCTCAGTTTTTTGCACCAAAACGTAGAAAACGTATCATTGTATTTTTCTGATACTGAAGCTTTACACAAAAAAATACGTATCCTTCACCATAATATATTATGTCGATTACACACACACACACACACGTTGTCAAATACTTCACTCAGTATTATTGGTTATTAATTCACTTCTGTTAAACATTACCACTCGAAAAAACGCAAGTTAAGTAAAATAAGTATCGTAGGTACAAAGTCGCACGACGACATGATCCTCTTGCGTCTAAATCCGTTAAAAGAGTTTAATATTGTATTTTCTTATGACTGGAAAATGTTTCGAGCCTCTGCAGTATCTGAACAACATAGCGCCATCTCTTTCTAAACCGGTCTGATCGGCGGCGCGAAATTCAAACATCGGTTAACTTCGCTGCGTTGTTCTTTGAAGGCGGGATATTTAAATATGTTTGCTTATCATTTTTGTAATCACTGGTGTAAAACTTTTAATTTAAAGTTTTAAATACCACAAATCATCTACTAGAAGTTAAAATCTAGAACTTTTAATTTGTTTCTGTTTTTAGTACCTACCACTTAATTATAAATACAAAATGTTTTCTATAATTATGATAAAATCAAATGCGGAATGCGGTACCAACATAAGAAAACGCGAAAAGTTAGAAAAGTTTTGGATGACAATTTGGCACGAATTCATTCAATAAATTAATTATGCTTGGGGAGGGGTGATGAATGAATTGGCTTACTTCTATTATACCTTAGTATTATACCTACGTAGTATCCTTATGGACACAACACGTACGCGCACGTACGTACACGTACGTACACATACTACGTATTACCATAGATAAATATACTAGCTTAGTATTATACCTACGTAGTATCCCTATGGATACAACACGTACGCACACGTACGTACACATACTACGTATTACCATAGATAAATATACTAGAAGTATTACTCTATAGTAATACTATATACCTACCTACCTACTCACTGTACTTATATTCCGGTAGGGTTACCCGGTATTTTCTCATGGTATCTCAATATAGCAGGTAGTTGTACCTGTGGTTGTACCTGCCTTACCTAGGTATACCTTCCTACCACATTTTTTTCTGATATAATTTTTTTATTATTTCTCGAATACATTTATCCTTCGACGAAAATTTAACTTTATGGTCTCATTTGACTTTTAAACTTTCCTATAATTATTGGCGGCTAAAAATAATACCTACGTATTTGTATTTTTTTTATTATTTCCTCTGTGAAGTGTTTGGCGTCGCACTCCTGTGCATTTGCCAGTAGTCATCATCATCATCATCAGCCAGAAGACATCCACTGCTGAACATAGGCCTCCCCCTTTAACCTCCACACTGAACGACAGCCTGCCTTTTGCATCCACTGGATGCCAGCGACTCTCAAGTTGTATTGCCAGTAGTGTCAAGTATTAAATTATTATCAAGTTGAGTTAAATGTAGGTAAACAAGTCAGAGTCAAAATAAGTCACGGTCAAGTCAAAGTAGTAGATAAAGTGGTGGAGCCTTTACAAGAGGATTGAAAACAGTCCGAAAATACATGCATCACCACGTCATATCACTTACCTACACTCGATCACGTCCACGTTACTAACTTTCTAGATGTACTTAGTAATCCAAGTTTTAGGAACATCACGGAATAGGGGAAGAAAATAATACCTACGAGTGCCTACGAGCTTCGATCAAACAAAGTGAATCGAAGCCTACGAGACGACAATAGGTACATGTTTTTTTCATGTTGGCGCCAAAACTCTTTTTTTTATCACAGCTTAGAATAACAGCTATTCTGAGTAGGTAACACAGCAATAATTATTTTGTAGGTACCTACTTGATTTCTTTCCTGGGGCCTTACGGACAACAGCTAATTGCGGCACCTAATCCGCTCAGTTGGAAAATCACGCGAACGTGAACCTTATCGCGCCCAGATACGGTTTGCGGTCGCGTGATTTTCCAACTGAGCGGATTAGGTGCCGCAATTAACTGTTGTCCGTAAGGCCCCTGAACCCGATGAAAGGAAAATGTTGCCCTAACAAATAAAACCTAATAAATCTGAAGGACTTTTTTTTATTGGCTACGGCCCTATTTGTTGACGGGGCATTTTGCCATTAACAATGAGGGAGAAGATAGTGAGATTGTTATCTTAGTGTTCAAAAATGATTATGAACTATAAAAATCTATTACCTACCTACGCTCCTACGCTCAAATAAATTAGGTACCTATTAGTAGGTACATAGTATATAGGTAACGTACCTATTCACGTAAAACAACCGGCCGTGCCCCCGAAACAGCCCCGTCCCATTTTGTCTTTTTTTGGTAGCCAGGCAATATTTATAATAAAATATGAAAATTACTTACTTAGTAGGTAGGTAAGTAGGTAGGTACCCTCAAATATTTGCTTGGAAATAGATATTTGAGGAGTTTATTATACCTAGTAAGATTATTATAAGAATGTTTTTGAGGTGGTAGTAGCCCATCATGGCCTTACCTTACGCCCAAGTAAGTAGCTTTTCAAACACAAACTTTGATGTTATCAAAGTTTAGGACTAATGTGTGACGTGTCCTAAAAAATATTGATTTCTATATTTTTTGTTCGTCTTGCTACATCCCTTTTTCTGAGACTTAATCAATGATTACCTTTGGTCTACATGTACACAATTTAAAAATACCGGTGTCACAGTGAGACGAGATTTAAAAAAAAAGGAGGATGCGGACATTGCCTGCCCTCATACAAAAAAAAAATTCAGCGTTGTTCTCATATTTTACTAAGTAGGTCAGTACAGTACCTACTAACATTTGAACCTCACTTCTTTCGCGCTCTTTTTCTGCAGCAGGTAGATAAGTATATAATTTTAAGAAGATGCTTAGGGTGTCATTTGAATACTTTTAAAGCATGTACCTAAATAAAACAAGTCATTACTTTATCTATACTAATATTATAAAGAGGAAAGATTTGATTGTTTGTTTGTTTGTATTGAATAGGCTCCGAAACTACTGAACCGATTTGAAAAATTCTTTCACTGTTGGGATGCTGCACTATCCCCGGTTGACATAGGCTATATATCCCGGCTTCCTACTAGCGGCCTACTAGTTTATTTATTTATTTAGTCCTAAATAAAACAAGTCGTTAGGTATTTATTGTTCCAATACATTTTTATTCCAATACTTTAGGTACAATTTTGCACAAGCAACATCAACGTCGTACATACAACATTTAAGTAAATAAAATCTATTTCTGCATACAATGTCAGGATATAATTCCATCGATACTAACAATTTTACAAAGATATGGTACCTATAGGTCTGTAGTAACTAGGTATACAAAACTGAATTAATTTGTGATAATAGGTACGATAGTGAACCTCTGACTCCAATAATGTTAGACATGTACATTGAATGTACATGGGCCAGTTTTTTATTCAAAAATTTAAATCAAAACAATCTAAAATGATATTCCTACGTTATTATTGTTCATACTTCGTACATAAATGGTAAAAAAAGTTTATAAACGTAATTATATAATAACGTTCATATTATTAACATTGTTTTTAAGTAAGGCCACTAGTGCATATTAGGTATATGCATAAACAATAGTGGCCTTACTTAAAAACAATGCTTAAAATGGCTCTTCTACTTCTCGCTGAAAGAAATTGTCACTCGCGAAAATGAGACAAAGCAATTTTAAGCATTAATTAACTTAAGTAATGTTTTTAAGAGGGGGCCTCCGAAATTTTATGCTAATTTGCCATGATATTCTAACTAAACCAAATATCCTATCAACGTAATAATTGATATATGTGATTTTTCAATTCATTTTCTTTCCGGCACTAAGACAGAAACATAATAGCGAGATATTTACTCGATACTTTATTGTTTTCAAAAAGGTGCCTTTTTGCTGATTTTTTTGATTTTTTCTTGGATAGAACTTCAGTCACATATCTAAAATAAATACTCATCGAAGGAAAATATAGTTTGTTTTCCAGTGCTAAGACAAAATTTACCTAGATTAATTAGTACTCTCATAATAAATTATATTCGATTTGAGACTTACGTCCTTTAGTTCTAAGCAACTATTCGGTCAAACGGCAAGTCCGATATTCAACCTTATTCTGTTGCGCTTTGCATCTAAATGGCGAAACATGCTCCGTTCAACCTCAGTACCGCACTATGCTCCAACGGGGAAGGACGCACGCGCTTGCTATTCGCCTAGATTTATCTTCCGAGTGCGATTATATCAACACCTACTGTATTTTCAAACAATGGATAACATAAAAAATCTATGGCTTGAACGCGACCATTTGATGCGGCAACCAAGTGTTGCCAATGACCTAGAGCACAGACTAGGTAAAGCTACTATGAAAAAATTACAGGTATTAATAATTATGGATACGACTAGGCCATCTATCATAAGGGCATCTATTATTATGTACGCTCGGTAATATAGTTACAAGAGTCTAAGTGTTTCGTGTGGAGAGAGAAAGAGAGAGAGTGACAGTCAGAAAGACTACTAAAAATCAAAATTATTAAGTAAAATATAATTTTCGTTGAATAAAAAATAATAATAATAATTAACATTTGGTTTTTTTTAAATTAATAATTTCATAAATTAAATGAAATTTAATTAAATAATTCATATATACTTAAATAGATTATAGTTATTAACAACCAGGTATAGAACAAACACAAACGTTCATCACATAACTGTTTGTCCTAGGTGGGAATCGAACCCACGCCTCCAAGCTCAGAAGGTAGGTTCACTACCAACTGGACCAACGGGCTTTCGCGTGTTTCGTTTATTTTAGTATAGTATAGTATAGTATAGTATAGTATAGTATAGTATAGTATAGTATAGTATAGTATAGTATAGTATAGTATAGTATAGTATAGTATAGTATAGTATAGTATAGTATAGTATAGTATAGTATAGTATAGTATAGTATAGTATAGCAAAGTATAGTATAGTATAGTATAGCAAAGTATAGTATAGCAAAGTATAGTATAGTATAGTATAGCAAAGTATAGTATAGTATAGTATAGTATAGTATAGTATAGTATAGTATAGCAAAGTATAGTATAGTATAGTATAGTATAGTATAGTATAGTAAAGGATAGTATAGTATAGCATAGCATAGCATAGTATAGTATAGCATAGCATAGCATAGTATAGTATAGCAAAGTATAGTATAGCAAAGTATAGTATAGTATAGTATAGCAAAGTATAGTATAGCATAGCATAGCATAGCATAGCATAGCATAGCATAGCATAGCATAGCATAGCATAGCATAGCATAGCATAGCATAGCATAGCATAGCATAGCATAGCATAGCATAGCATAGCATAGCATAGCATAGCATAGCATAGCATAGCATAGCATAGCATAGCATAGCATAGCATAGCATAGCATAGCATAGCATAGCATAGCATAGCATAGCATAGCATAGCATAGCATAGCATAGCATAGCATAGCATAGCATAGCATAGCATAGCATAGCATAGCATAGCATAGCAAAGCATAGCATAGCATAGCATAGCATAGCATAGCATAGCATAGCATAGCATAGCATAGCATAGCATAGCATAGCATAGCATAGCATAGCATAGCATAGCATAGCATAGCATAGCATAGCATAGCATAGCATAGCATAGCATAGCATAGCATAGCATAGCATAGCATAGATATATTATATAGATACATAGCATTTTTACAAAAATGACCTCATACGTACTGTTTCTGAGATAATCGATGGTTTTTGAAAAAAATTACGAAAATTTTCCGGATTTTTGCGCTTTAATATTTTGAAAGGCATTCTTTGCACAAAAATAGCCGAATTTGGGCTTATCAGACGCGTCTTTTTATTTTCTACACACGTGTGTTTACTGTGTTTCTATTTTATTATTATTTATGCCTACCAACTAAATAAACACATTTTTTTTTTAAATATTATTTATTTCCTGAAATTGTGAGAGTAGAAAGCCAAAAAAATAAATATAGTCTATTTATTACACCACTGAATTTTTTGTGTTGATTTTTTTTGTTATTTTTAACATGAAATTCCGGTTACGTAATTTCAAACCCAATTTGGGGTTTTTAGGGTTAGGTCCTAAAGCCGAGTTTTTGAGTTTAACGTCTTCGTCTGCCAGAAAAAATGATGCCTATGACGTCAGATTTTTGATTGGACCTTTGTGTCCAAAGTTATGGACCTTCAAAAAATCGGGTATTTAGGGTCCGCCTCGCTACTTAGTAACTCAAGTTACTATGTACCTATGACCTATCGTTGGATAGCCAGTGAAGCTAACTATTCTTGCCTGGATTGACCTGGGACAAAATGTTTGAGGAGCCGGGTATTTCAGGTCGTCAAAATCTTAAGACCTAACTTAGACTATAATATAAAATTTCTCACTGATTTCAAAAGTAAAAATCTAAATATTTTTTTGTAATTTTTTTTGGGTTAAAGGTCTGGTTTAGGAGATATGACCCGGGATCGGGTACCCCGTGCCACGAGGTTTTTGGGTTTTTTGGTCTTATCCCGGCAAGTTCAACCTAGCAAAGCATAGCATAGCATAGTTCAGTTTAGTTTTATTTAGGTTACTAGCTGTTGCCCGCGACTTCGTACGCGTAGATTTTCATACAATATTTCAACCCCCTTTTGCCCCCCTTAATTCAGCCCTTTCGCAAAATCCTCTCTGGGCGGACCTCTACACCCCGAAAGTAATCTACTTGCCAAATTTCAACAAACTTTCAACAAAAAATAAAACCCCCATTTCACATCCTTAATCCGTCTTTTCCAAAAAATATATATGCTACCGGCAATGTGAATAATTCAGGTATTCTATACAATGCCTAGGCAATGTATAGAATGCCTGGGGCGTCCAGGCAATGTATGAAATATTATGAATATTATTGACCGTTTCATACTTTGTCTTGGCAATGTATACAATTCCTAGGTATTGTATAGAATACCTGCTGGTCCACCGGCAATGTATAAAGTAAATAGATTTTGTTCTATAATTATCAATGTTATGTAAGTACCGTCGTGGAAGCACCGGCCTAAGAATGTACTCCCCCGTTCTCTTCCCGTGGGTGCCGTAGAACTCGGCTAAGTGTGTCTGTGAGTACACGTATGGGGCTGTGTGGATTTGTGATGTGTGAGATTTTAAATTATTAACCTGAATACTAAATTTCATATCCCTAAGATCAAAAACAAAGGACTTTCATACAAACTTTCAACCTCCATTTTCCCCCCTTAATTCAGCCCTTTCGCAATATCCTTTCTTAGCGGACCTCTACACCCCATAAGGAATCTATCTGCCAAATTTCAGCTTCGTAGGTCAAGTAGTTTTCGAGATTTCGTGTTTAATGAGTGAATGAGTGAGTGAATGAGTAGATGAGTAGATGAATTTCGCTTTTATATATATAGAATTTTCTAGATCATTCTGTCCAGAAATTTCTAGAACTTTCTCGAACATTCCAAATCGATTACAATAGTTTGTACTCATTTTAGAATTATGTCGATCATACCAAAATCTAGAACTTTCTCGAACATTATAGATATAGTAGGTATTTCCTTTCTAAAGGATGTCTTCAGATAGGCTATCTAAGTACCTACTCAACGTACACTACAAAGTGCGCTGCAAATCAGTCGCCAGCTTAAGATGAGCCGTACGTTCAAAGCTTCCCGTACATTCCGGAGGTCAAGTTATTTGGACCTAATACTGAGGGTTGTGATGTGTGTAATTTCTGAACTACGAAATCGACGACCTTGAAATTTTTACGGGACGTTATTTAATATACCTCCTTTCTAACAAAAGAATAATTAATGAAATCGGACTACGCGGTAATGAATTACAGCTAAGTTCACGTTTTGACTTTCATCCCCTCTCCCAAGGGAACCATGCAAAATTTCGAGATAAAAGGTATCCTATAACCTACCTCGTAGTATGAACTCAAATTATGCTAAGTTTCATTTGAATCCATTGAGTAGTTTCGGCGTGATGCGCGGCCCAGATACAGACAGACAGACAGACAGACAGACAGACAGACAAAAATGAAAAAATTTACAGTTTTGACTTCAGTATCGATAATAGAGTGCCGTAATATTTTTTTTTTCAAAATATCTTCAATGTACAGAATTGGACCTGTTACAGTTTTATTATAAGTATAGATTTCAATTTAATTTATATACTTTATTATTTTTATATTGTAGAAAACCTAAAAATAAATTACAAATACAATTTTGAAAAGTGAAATAAACAATTTACGGTTCTGCGCGCCGCGACCGAACTCAGCTAATCGCCAAAACACCAAGTACACCAACACTATGCTTATCCTGTGTGTTATTGCTCCTTGCCGCTTTACAAGGTCGAGTGCGCGAGTTGTGTACACTTTAGCTGCGCGCGACTGCCGCGCTGCCGTGGTTGTGTTTCACACTAATGCGGGTGATGCGAGACGCGCGGGTGAAATCAGAAATTTTTCTGGCCTTATACCCAGCCTTAAGTAAGGGTTTAGATACATCAAATTGTTTGTCAACTTCTGTCAAGACGGCAATTGTCACGCGTGAAATTGAGACAAAAGTTTATACAGATTGCCTTATATCGAGCATTTATAGTTGGGTAAGTACTTACGTACTGTAAGCAGGTATATTTATAAAATCTGTTTTATGAAAGCTAAGCAGATAAAAATACAGAACAAAAATTAAAAAAAATTAAAAATTAATAGGTACATAAATATTAAGAGCCTATTACTTAAAATATGATAAAACTACATAATATATTATACATACTGGATAGGTAGGTAGAAAATATTTTACATGTAGCTAGTTTATGAGCACAATTACTTACCTACAGATGACTTATGATATTAATGACATTGTGCCTATTTTTGTACAAGTGTAGCAATAATAAGTTTTTACTTCTCATGATTGTAAATTTATTGTGCACGGTGTAAGCAGATAAAAGCTGATTTATATGCTCTAGTGCATAAAAGTCTGTTTTATGCATTAATGCAGAAAATGTTCACTCATCAAAAATGTTCAAATTAGTATATTTCAATGTTCAAGGAAGTTAGCTTGGGTTTATTGATCAGGATATTGTAGACTAAAAATAGGACATTGTTTAAATTTCAGTTTCTAAAGTGATATGAGTTGCAATATCACTGTTTAATTACCTCGCAATTCAAGTGAAAATCCGAGTATGACTCGTGAACGACCTAAATATCCGTCCTCGTCTTCGGCTCGGGCTGCTTAACGTTTCGGTTAAAAAGACTCGTATAATCGATTTGATGCACATTTTATGATCTCACACTGAATTTCTGACCAAGTTTTAATAACATCACTAAAAAAAATTATAGTATGGGTAGCTCATTAAATGAAAAGAAACTTTTATTAATATATAACTATAAATAATAATATATATTTATAATCGGTTATTATTATTGTTATCACTTGAAAACCAATGCACTTATTTTGGTTCTCATATTGAGTCCACCAGTAAATCTTACTTACGTAAGTAAAATATTTTGCCAGGGTCACTTTTTGATTTCGCGCCAAAAACCATTAAGAACCAATCAGAAGGACAAAAAATATATGATAATAATGAAAAATATAATGATGATTCATTAAAATGATTCATTCTGATTTCATTAATTTGGTCCATTACTTTTCACCTCAGAGCAAATTAAAATACAGAGTCCCTACGGCGCACTGCCAAAGACGCCAAAATCGCTTCCAAAACTACGTGAATTCCCAATAAATACACGACTCACGCACACATACGCATTCAAAACTACGTGAATTTTTTGTCAGAACGTCGTACTGAAAACATCCGTTTTAATGACTTCTTGCTGTGTTAAGAACTGTAAAAACAACACAAAAGTAAATAAGAAGAAGGATGGAATATTTCTACACTTAAGTATTTATATTATCACTTAATTAGATGAATTACACGACAGGAACTTCGAATACGCACACATGTTTCAAAAAGTGGCTTTACTTTTCGTGTTCGCGGTAGTCGTCTGTATTTTTTTTGCTCTGAGCTTTTCACAAAGAGTTTGGCATTTTCTTTTCAAAACTGGAGAACCGGAATGTCGGGTATGTATTTACGACGAGCATGGCGGACAGGCAAAGCGTTGTTCCTGTGTCGGCTGCGTTGCACGCACCGCAAGCCTCGAGGGGTCGACAGGATTTGCTTTCGCCACAAGCGAGCGAGCCACGTGAGCAAAGGCAGCTTCCACGTTCAGTCCGGTTTTGGCTGACGTCTCCATAAACGCAACTTGGTACTCTCTAGCAAGCCGCTGCCCTTCTTCCCGCCTCACCGCACGTTCTAGGCCGCTGTCAGATTTATTACCTGCAACACAGAATAAATAAAATTACTTACATTATTTATATATCACACTCAGACATCCTACTAATATTATAAGCGCGAAAGTTTGTATGTATAGATGTATGGATGTTTGTTCCTCTTTCACGCTGCAACGAAACAACGGATCGACCTGATTTTTTGCATGATTATAGTTCAATAGCCAAAGAGTGACATAGGTTACTTTTCATCATCATCATCACCATTTTTCATCACTACGCGGGTGAAACCACGGGGCACAGCTAGTATATTATATGCAAAAGTTTCTGTTTTATGTTTGTTAACAGTTTTATGACTGTAACGGCAAAAAGATTTTAATGAAACGAGACACGGGCTGCACAGTGGGCTGGGTGGTCCTGGCTGGATAGAATGAAGCTTTTTACGTAAGTTTTTTTTTCCTTTGTGATAGTAATTGAGCGCAGTATTATAGTAGTATGTAATTTTTTTTATAAACAATTAATTTAAAATTCGTTTATCCTAAACTCAATCCAAGCATTTATTTACTCTGACAGCTGCAAAAATACTGCAAAAAGCAGAATGAACCCACGATTTCTGATCACTTTCGCTGGGTTGATCAACGTAAAACTGTCAAAATGTACCCAACATAGGAGTACCAGGTACTTCAGTGAAATATTAAAAGATATTTTTTATAAAAAAAAAATTATAGTGTAACAAATAAATGCTTGGAGTTTAATAAATTTTAGTCTTATGCTATTTAAGAAACAGCAGTGCAAGTACCGTTCTATATCGATCGTCAAATTTGACAGTTAAGATCGATATAACGCCATTTGATCAGTACTCGCTATGATCGATTCTATGATCGAATTTGACGATCGTTAATATCGAAATTTGTACTATAAACTTGAAGTTTAGTGATCTAGTCTACAGAACAACCAATGTTTTATTATTGGCGAAAGATATACCTAAAATTTACACTCTATCAAGAAATTTATACAAAATCTAGGTTTATATAGCTGCAAGATTCTCTTCTTAATAATTGTGTTGTACGTAGGTAATGGCATTCATGATAAATATCAAGAAAAAGAACGCGAACACAGCTATCATCACTGCCGCGGGAATCTTGTATGATACACTAGTATAACTTCTTCTTTTCGAAAGCTAAGCGCGAACGCGTAATAAAGTCTATTTAATTATATGACCGTTAAGTATATCAGGAAGCATAGTTATAATAAGCGCGAACATGTAATAAACTCTACTTATCAGGAAGCATTATAATTAGCCTACTGAAATGTAATTTAATATTTTACTAGATATGTATTTAGTATTAAATTGTTATTACCTAAGAGCATAATGACTACGTCGTCCTGTGCGTATTCCCGAATCTCTCCAAGCCACGCTCGGATGTTGTCGAAGCTGACCTTGTTTGTCACGTCATAAAGCAGGAGGAGAGCTGTAGGAAAATAACAATTTTAAAATTTTAAATGCGAGTACGTTTTACGCGAACTCGAACCGAGCGATGTCTGGTCAAAAAGAGATTACATCATTATTTATTAAACCAACCTAAGTAGTTTATTCAAATACCTATCTACTTATTAACAACTTGCCAATAGCCATTCAAAGAAAATGCAACTTTTTACAGTAGCTAGTAGGTAGGTAGGTATGTATGTTCTTAAATTTGGACGTGCTAAATTGTTTATTTTTAAAACAAATTTTGTCGAAGTGTTTTGTTTTCGTACCTATAGGTAATGGACGTTACAAAATAATATGTCGATAAACATAATTTAAATTAAGTTAATATTTTAAAGGAGTACAATTACGTATAATATATTAAACACCTACTAAAGTACGACCTATCACAGAATACATATTAGTACAAGGCCCTATCTTAAAGCAAGCAGTATATAGGTACTCCATAGACTCTGATATACTCAGTCGTACCCAGCCAGCCATGCTCAAATGCTCTTGCCACTTTTTTGTATGATCATTAATGATCAACAGATCAACACGATATCTTTTACGGTCAATGAGACTCAAGTACTAGGGCGGCATAGAAATGTAGGAGCACCGTATATGAGATTGTGACTGACTGACTGGTTCATGTGACAACATCGAGTATTCGAGTTCCACATGAGTGAGTGCGAGTGTGTGCGTGATCCGGTTACGGTTAGGCGGTTTGTCTGTCGCGATGCCAAGGAAACGGGTCGAGGCCAGCGCCTCTGTGGAGCTCTTGCTTGAGTCTCACTGGAGGTGCACGGCTGCACGTAGCGCCGGTTCTTGCTATGAAGTCAGTGGTGAAGTGTTGAAATTTAACTAGATATCCATGTCATGCATGTTCTACCTAGATACCTAGGTGCTTTCTTCGATACCGTAATGTTTACATTCCCATATTTCCAATTACTAGCTACCGCTCTCTATTTTATTAGGTAGGTACGTATGTTTGTTTAAACGTACCTACTTTAGGAAATAATTACTCAGAGTACAGACTCGGATAAGTCCCTTCGTATATTTATTTAAATTGACTGTACCTACTCAGGGAAAGAGGCTGGTAAAATTGAATACGTAACGGTATTTGAGTATGATGTACAATATTATACTCAAAATTACGGTGCTCAGACAAAATAATTCTTCTAATCTTGTTGTATGTAAAGATGCCACCAAAAAAGTTCATAGACAACTACTCTGTTGATAAATATTATGATAACAACAAAAAAGCAAAAAAAAATTACGTGTGGTTCTCAGATCCACCACCTTATCAGTCTGTGGTTGGTAGGAATTATTTCCAAATAATACGACAGTGGCTCGCATTGTACTTTACATTATTATGTTGGTAGCACAATGTCAAGCCAGCAGTGCAAGTACCGTTTTTTATCAACCGACAAATTTGACAGTAGTGGTCGTTAAATTCTTTGATTATTTATTAATCAAAGGTTAAATTAGATAAAATGCCATTTGATCAATACTCGCTATGGTCGATTCTATGCCATTTTATCGAATTTGACGATCGAGAAAGAACGGTACCTGCACTGCAGAATAATCGTCTTTATTGTAAAAACTGGTACATTATAAGGTGTTATAATTATTTTAGTAGTATCACAGTAGATAACAGCTACATTTTTAGTACAAGTCACGTGTCATAGATGGCGTTAGCTGTTTTAAGTAAAAATCCTGTTAAGCGAGCTGGTAAAAAATTCTTTATTACTTTTGCTTTGCTAGTAAGTAGGAATATATATAATTTTAATTCTTACTTACCTAAGTAAAGTAGTTTCTAAAACTTACCGTGTGCGTCCCTATAGTAAGCGTGTGTAACGCTACGAAAGCGCTCCTGGCCTGCGGTGTCCCAAATTTGAAGCTTCACCTTGATGCTGTCGACCGTTACCACCTTATTCTGTGGACAGATGGCGCTAGCTGTATACAAATTAGGAAATAATAACGTGCTGAAATTTAACTGCCACTGACACGAAAATATAAGTCATGAAGGTACCTTGCTATTTTTAAATGAAACTGGAGAAAATATGACATTCCGTTACTTTAGCCATTATATTGCAGCGTTTCACTACGCAAATTGGCATACCTAGTTACCTACCTACATTATGTACTATCTGAAGTTAATTTATCTTTCTCTTTCGCTTTGATAAAGTATAACAATCATATAGGTAAAATGTATTTTAGTGTAGGTAGGTATTTTAAGGGAAACACAGACAAGCAGCATTGTACCTAATTATACCTGCCTTCACACTAAAAGCCCAACCAGTGACAGCTGCCATAAATCAATCCGCAAAAACTAGGCAACAAAAAATCGAGGACCTTTGCAACACAAATAAAAAAACAATAAATCACTCAGTCGAGCAACCGATTCAATCACAGCTGTCATGGTATAAAGGGGGCGGGAACGGAAAAAGCGCGGCAAGCTTCGAAGACCAATCGCGCGGCGCGGCTAGAACGCACGCCGCCAGCTGACTGGCCCATTTGAACTTGGAACCCTTGTCGGTC
Organism: Agriopis marginaria; assembly: GCA_932305915.1. Lineage (NCBI taxonomy): Eukaryota > Metazoa > Arthropoda > Insecta > Lepidoptera > Geometridae > Agriopis > Agriopis marginaria. Next base: position 6,145,104 of record OW029919.1, read on the forward strand.
ATTAATTACCTTTTTTGCAGAATTATAATAATATTGGCATAAATGATATCTCACGTCAGCCATTATTGTGATTTGTGCTTTTGGATGAATTGATATCGAAGTAACTAGATACCTAATTTATGACATGTACCTACCTAAGTATATTACGTCCACTAATTAGGTTAGAAGTACTTAGTTATAGGTAGTAAATGTATAAGTAGGTACCTAATAGGCATGTCAAGTAATAGGTAGGTACGTAAAATAGGTACGTATCGAATTACCTACATAGAAATTTCAATTTCGAAATTCAAGAATATGTAAGTATGAATTTCGATAAGTACGTAGGTAGACGTACAAAGAGCGTAGGTAGGTAGGTACTATAGGTACTTACATATTTTAAGCAACTAAAGTAGTTTAACATACGAGACGGACTTGGTTGATGGACTGCCGTCCAAACAACGGGAGAGAAAGAGAAAGTTTCGACTTGGCAAAAAAAAAACCGGCAACGCTGGTCCTATCACATTTTTTAACGAAAAAAGCATCGAAAACTGGATTTTTGGTATAATTTTTCTTTCAACTAAACTAACTAGAAATTTCAGTTGCTGTATTAAATAGATCTGTATTTTTTATTGAATGTAGCGGCTTCAGATTTTAGTAATCAATACAATTCAATTTTAAATATTGTTAATGATTCCAATGCTTACAATGATTTTTTATTTTATGTATGATCCCATTCGTCCCGAAAATTGGGCCGATTCGGATATTTCTGTCTTTTAAGTATTTTGAAGAATTTTTGAACAAAGTATCTACTTAGGTAAGTTTTGAAATGTTTAATGCGTAGCTAATTTGTTACTGATTACCATTTTGACAATAAAAGTTACTTACATGTATACCTATACTTATTAGGTACCTACACTTTAGTATGATTTTAATATCCCCAAAAAATGGTCCGATTCGCTTCGTTCTACCCTATAAATATTATACAGCAACATGGACGTAGTATCATAATAGTACGTCCATGTACAGCAATGAGACACAGACAAAGAATTTATAAAACATAATTATTATTTTCATGTTGGCATTGCCGTGTACCCGGAAATCGATCCCGACGGTGGAGATGTAGTTTCCCGCCAGAAACATGCCGTCCCGGAACCGGACGAGCATGCACGTCTTCCCGACACCGCTGTCGCCAAGCAGCATCACCTGGAGAAATTATGTTTTTTCAAAGTAAATTGCTGATAACAACCCACCTACCTCTAAGTACCAACCCTTATAAGTGTTTGTAGTACCTATGTGTTGAATAATTGTATTTTCTTTTTTTTCTTTAGTAAGTACCTATATATGATCGGTTATACAAAATACCTACTTTATTTTTTTCCTCTTGAGAGGATTATGGCGTTGCACATCTTGTGCATTTTCGAGCACACTATAAAAAACTAGTAGCGACTCCAATGAAATATACGAGTAATTAATAGTCCACATGCAAAAAAATGTGCAAGAAGGCCGTTTGCCTGGTGAGTTCGATTAAAGGCATCAAGCCTGATTTAGGCCAAATACGTTCGCACCCACCACGCCACCTTACTTTAACTAAGTAGGTAAGTACCTTGTTTGTCTGATCTGAGGTATCCATCTACCTGTCTATAACCTGCTTAAGTACAAAAATCTGTAGCAAAATATGATACGGGCTGTCTAATTAAACTAAAAGAGGAAGCTTAATAAAGCCTTTGAGGGCTCTGCCACTCATTTTAATATCCTGCTCATTGCGAGATTTTTCATAAATATAGCCTCGGAGTTTTTATTAACTGTCTCCTTTGTGCTTCCGAGATCGGGAGCAAATTGAGTTTTATTTTTAGGGGGTGATGCGACCTCTTTCCTCGTGTAAGTATCGTGCGTTCAAAAGTCAATGTTGAAAGGAGGCGGCACGTGTTTTGCAAGGGCCACAGATAATGACATATAAAGCTGTAAATATATTTTGCGTTTGTTTAAAAATAGCTAAATATAGAAAGCAATCTTAGGCAGGTAGGTAGATTCCAAAGATTCCTTAGGTATGAGGAGTCTACCGCTAAAAAAGGATTTTGTGAAAGGGTTGAACTAAGGGGGGCAAAAGCGGTGGAAAGGTTACCTACATGAAAGTCTACACACGAATGAATTCGCAGGTAGTTTTAAATATAGGTAAATCAGTAGACAAATAAAGTAGAAATTTCCATACCTTCCCGAAAACATCGTATTTGTCCTCCTGTTTTCCTTGCTGTTCCCAGTGCTCTGTAGGTGATGGGGGCTCACTGTGCGGCATGATTCCTTCTTGGTTGGTCTTATCGTCATCCTCTCTCGCTTCCGGAAGGTTTCTAGCCCATGTAGGCCGAACTCTGCCCACCACCACTCGCTTCTCCATTTGACGACCGTCCGAGTTTGGGTTCCACATTCTGTTATTAATTTATTTATTTGGCTGATCAAGTTAACCGTTAACAGCCATTTTTATAAACAAAAACTTTTCGGGAAAAAATAAGTTTGCGTTAGATTTTTAGTCCGTACCTAAATGTTGGTGAAAGTTTGTTGTTTTCTGCTAAAATGCCTAAGTATATTTCCACTTTCAATACTTACCTTTGTGCCAAAGATTTCATACTAAGTATACCTACTACTTACCCTACTACGTAATAATCTTTGCTTTGCTAGGTAATAAAATCTACCTAATGTAATAACAACTTAATCATTTTTAATGTTAATAAATGAACAGCCGGCTATCCGAGTCGCGTAGGCAACAAAACGCTCCCTCAGCCCCCGCCAAGTTATAGCGACGATGTATATTGCCGCGCTAGAGTTAGGACGCCCGCGGGGGGAGTGCAACGACAAAAACGTGCATAGGTCCGACCTCGATGACGCCTGGCGCGGCACTGAACGCGGCACTGAACGCGGCGCGCGCAAATTCTCGGGACCTTTTTACGATTTTAATTTCACTAAAAAACTAAACTATTCACTATCAAAATTCTATCCAAATAAAAAAATGTTAAATAAAATTGCCTTTCAGTATATTTAATTTTCAGGTTGTTACGAACTTTCATTAGAGCATAAAACGAAAAAAATAAACTAAATCGACTTTGTTTCAGATTTTTTTTTTATCGAGGAAAGTTTGTTCCATCGTGTTTTGAACCAAATCACAGACTCTAACACAGATGTATCTGTGACATATATTTTTTTCAGCTCAAATATTGTAATTTAACTGAAAAAAAAACCTAAAATTTGGTATAAGAGGCTCTTAACTGGTGGACTGACGACATCAAAAATACTGTCGGGAACGAGTGGATGCGAATAGCGAGAGACCGGGGAGAGTGGCATAAACAAAGGGACGCCTATACCCAGCAGTGGGTCACTCAGGGCTGATAATGATGATGATGATGAATAAATTCCCTACACTTACAGGATTCCCTGTGTCGGGGACACTATGGAACAAACATAAGTAAACATCGACAATTTAAATTCATAATTTATATCGAACATAAATCTGCTCAACCGGGAATTTTACGAGGGGATACCTTTAGATCTTGAGGCAGCCGCAGAAGGTTCGGCACTGAGCTATATGATCACTAGGTAGGTATCTAGGATAAAAAATTTAATGTACCTAAGCAGTGCAGTGAGCCAAGAATTATATGGCTACGTACCTATAAATGGTGTAAAATAAATACGTGAAAATCGAATTCCTCTCAAGTTTGAATTTCGATGTTTAAATAAAACAGGCCCAGTGCGAGTTGGGCTCGCGCACTGATAGTTCCGTACCACCACATAACTTGTTAGCTACTAAAGTACAAAAAATTAACATAACATCCCATCAACGCCCAGGCACTGGCCGCGCCCAACGTTGCTTCACTTCGGTGATCGTACGAGAACCGGTGGTGAACAGAATTTTGACACCGACTCGCACTTGGCTATTATTTATTGTTATAATTTAGAGTGTGTAGGTACTATAATCATGCCAAGTTTGACGCTTGTACGTATTACCGTTTTTATAGAGCTAATACAAAAATACGTAAAAAAATACGTTTGTCGTATCCCCCTTTTCGTTTTCACTTTAAGACTTTTTTATTATTTCTTAATCCACCGTAACATTACATAGGTATTCTGTGAAAATTTCAATTGGCTATCTATTACGGTTCGAAAGATACAGCCAGACAGACAGACATCTTAGGCTTAGTAATAGGGTCCCGTTTTTACCCTTTGGGAACGGAACCCTAATAATAGCAGTAACAGCTACTTACGTCTTTTACAAGCTAATCGCATAATCTTCGACTCCCTATAGACCTATATAGAGCCAGCCAGTCTTATCTACATAACCCAAAGCTTTGTTATGCCGTCATTGTCTATCACTGGTCAAGGACGTATAAGGGCGGATCCAGGGGAGGGGGTCATGGGGGTCGTGACCCCCCCCCCTGGGCTGGGTCCAGGACCTAGGTGGACCACTAATTAATAATATAAATATTATTACTTATACTTAAAAATTAAATTATAACTTCTTGTGTCTTGACCACGACTATGTGACCCCTCCCTGGCACCAAAGCTGGACCCGCTCTTCAGGACGTATCGAGGGGGCGGGGGAAGGGTTATATATCGGCTAAATCTATAATATATAGCTATAATAAATAATTAGTTCTGCTTTATTTCACATTCCAATGCAATTCCACAAGTCCATTCAATCATTTAAGTCCATTTAATCATGGAAAGTGAAATAAGGTTATTAAATTACTATTTTAAGTTACCTACTTATGCTTACCTATGTAGTAGGTACTTGTGTGTGATCTAAATGTGTGTAAAAAAACGGCTTGTTCAAAATGTATTCTTGATATTGGCGAGAGCTACGGTAAGTGATAACTATCAACATTGAAAAAAAGAATTTAAATAAAAATCAGCTTGTTCAAAATTTATTCTTGATATTGGTGAGAGCTACGGTGAGAACTATCAATATATATGAGATCATTCCACAACCTTACCACGGTAAATATAGGTATCCCGTAATCAATCGACCAACCAACCAGTACTATACCGAGAACCAGTTGTCTGGATAAATCTAACATAGGTTTTAAGACAACTTAATAACTCGAAATGTAACGTACAATGTGTTTTTAAATAAATTAAAAAAATAAATTAAAATTCAATTAATCTATTATAACTACTACGATTTGCCACTGAAAAAAACTTGCACTAAGAATGCAGGGGCTTTACGGCCAACTGCTTACGCGGTATCAAACGTTCGGAAAATCACGCGAAGCATGAACCTCAACGCGCCCAGATACGGTTTGCGGTCGCGCAACATTTTTTCATCACCTAAACTTGATTGCTTTAAACAGCTAGCCGTTACGACCCTGATGCTGAAGCCGTACTTGATGTAATGGCTACCATCGGGTACAGAAAAGCACTCTTACAATATGGTACCTAGTTTAGTTACCTATAATAAATTGTATAATAGGTAGGTACAGTAATAAAATTACAGCATATTTTTCACATTGTCACATTGTGGTTGCAACGAATGAATGTCCCCCCCGTGACTCGTCCCTCCTTGCCCTGAACCAAGTCTGGATACGTGCCTGTTACTAGCATTAGGTACGTATACAAGCTAAAGTAGGTATCTATACAAACAACAACTACCTAGTCTTCCTTCCGCAGAATGAAATCATGTCGTTATCTACAATGGAATTGTCCTTACGGTAAAAACCGGAGATAAAAAGGTAAAATTGTCGGTTGTATAACTAGGTAGGTACCTATACCTACTTAGTCTGCTTGCTCGGAAATATTGTGGGACTTCCTTTGTACGTAGGTATCACTCGTCTATCTACTGTCGTACAGTGTAGGTAGCTCTCTTAGATATACTGAGGTTCCTATTTATGGTATCAAGGAAAGTTATAAAAATACTAGCTTCTAGACATCGTTACGTTAAAAAATATTAGGTTATGCATATAGACTGTAACTAAGCCGAAAGGAGGTCATTGTGCTCATCATTATAGACAACTTTTACTATGGAACCAACCATGAAATAGCGAAAAAAAAAATTATCAGCCGTGCCATACATTTTATCGAATCTCAATTAATTACCTACCGCGCTTTCTCAGTAGTTTTTGAACCAGCTCTAATAATACGAATAAATTTGTTCGAGCGCCTATTATTATGTATACGGTGATTAAATTTAAGCACATACATAATTAGGATTTAGAACTAATTTGTGGATCTAGGTCACGCAGAACCTTTTATTTATTCCATGACTCGATTTTGGTGGAGAACAAAATTAATTAAGTAATTTGAAGATGGACTACGTAAGCTTTTTGTCGGACCTAAATGCTAAAAAGCTGAATAAAGTGGAGACAAGTATACGTATCTATTTGTTAACTTATCAAAAAGTATAAAAATGTAAGAAAAAAAAATGCTTTAGAAAAAATAATTATGCACTGCATGGGCTACTTACTACTTACCTACATAATATTCACGTGCGTAAAATTTATACATATCGAATTCCGTACAAAACTAATTGAAACACTTATGTATGGAATTCGATACGATAGATAGGTACATATTTACGTAAGTAGGTAAATATTCATACTGCGCCCAAAGAAGAAGCATAATAATTTTTCGTTTTCCGAAACTAGTTTCGAAACTTGGTTTCGAAAATGGCCGAAGCGGAAAAAACTGTTTATAGGTTTACGTCAGACACCCAGGACTTGACCCCGACATCAACCGGTTCATCAATGATTATCCTTGACATTTTTGCACACACAGTCATCTGACCCCAAACTAAGCAAAGCTGTAGGTACTAGTTTTAGCTATGGCTGTCAGATACTGATATATAATAAGTACATATAATTATATCTTAAAAACCCCAGATATAGAACAAACACAAATTTTCATAACTTAAATGTTCATCTTAGGTGGGAATAGAACCCACGCCCCCAAGCACAGGAGGCAGGTTCACTAGCAACTGGGCCACCGGGGCAGTTACTTCAATGAAGCAAACTAGAAAAGTTTACAAGCTTATTGTCGCAAGCTTGATTGCTAATTTGCCGTTTATTACGAAGCCAAGCTTCAGAATGGTTAAGGAAATTATCTAAAATATTTTTAGGGTAGAATGAGAAGTGAAACCTTCACTATCTACTATCTTTCTTCTTGGTCTAAGAATTCTATCTCCTAAGCTGAATTCTGTGTGTAAGGTATTTACCCGACTTATGAACCGCTCTACTCTACCTTTCTATAAGACCCCTCATGTTTTTTAATGTTATCTACGGGAGTTTCTTAAAAAGCGGTGCGTTGCCGGATCTAAGTATGTGATTTTAGATAAAAACAGGAAGGTAAAATAAACTCCCTAGAGCATTTATAATGGCTTATCCGTAGGATTGAAGCGGATTTTTTTTTTAAATTTGACATTCACCATCATGCACTGATGGTGGATTAGGTCCCATCCTCTCTTTTTGAGAGAGACCTGTGTCCCAGCAGTGGGAGTATGATAGGCTGAAATGATGATGATGATAGTAAAAAAGTGGGTGAAATAACAGGGACATTAAAAAACGAACGATAATTGTACTAAGGCATAATCTCCTTTACTGATACGATTGGTCTTTTGGAAAAAATCAAAGGCACACAGCGGCTAATGAAGAGACCTATGCTCTGAGTTTCTTTGCATGATATAATCCGAAACGTGGATATTCGCCAAAGAATCAGAGTCACTGACATAGCTAGTAAAATTTGCAAGCTGAAGGGGCAATGGCCAGACCATGTTACTCAAAGAACCGATAACCGATGGGGAAGAAAGGCTTGAGTGGAGACCACGAACCGGAAGACGCAGCGTAGGTCGGCCTCCCACTAGATGGACCGACGATCATGAGAGTCGCGGGCATCCCGTGGGTGCCGATAGCAGGCTGTCGTTCAGTGTAGAGGTGTATAAGGGAGAGGCATATATGTTCGGCAGTGGACGTCTTCTGGCTGATGATGAAGATGATGATATCTCTGTTGCTTGTGTGATCTGAGTTAGTACCCTATACTTTTCCACATGGTTAGGTAGGTAGCGTGTTTAATAAGTAAACTTCGTTTTCGCAATAACAAATTAGGTATGAATATATTCAATTTCGTATAAAAATATGCAAACGTAATAAAACACACTTTTAAAGCTCGATGATAAAAATACAGAGTAAAATATTATTCCATCTTTCCAAAACTTGGTCGTGTTTTTATTATGCCCGATGAAAAACAAAACTTCACGTGAAAATCTTTCGAATGGAAGCAATCGAAAGTATTTACCAAAATTTGGTAAAATTGTGTATATACTAGTCGTACCTTTGTACCTGTTGTTAAGCCGGCAAGTTGATTATTTCTTTTTATGTAAGTTTTGGTGTGAACAATGAAGAGTTTTTCTAACTGTATGTACCTATCACCTCACACAATTTCACTTTCTTAAATTTATAACACCCTTGACGCAAAAATGGTGTTACAAGTTAAACTTGTGTATCTGTGTGTCTGTTTGTGGCATTAGCTCTCAAACAGCTGAATCAATTTTGGTTTTTTATTTTTTTTGTTAGAAAAGTGACTTGATCGTGTTTTCTTAGCTATGATTCAAGAAAATCTGTTCAGCCGTTTGAAGATTATCAGCTCAATTTCAATGTATACTTGTATAGTATTCAGGGGCAGACCTCATCGCTCGAAGAACTGATAACCGATGGGGAAGAAAGGTTCTTGAGTGGAGACCACGAACCGGACGACGCAGCGTAGGTAGGCCTCCCACTAGATGGACCGACGACATTGTGAGAGTCGCGGGCATCTAGTGGATGCAAAAGGCAGGCTGTCGTTCAGTGTGGAGGTTATAGGGGAAGGCCTATGTTCAGCAGTGGACGTCTTCTAGCTGATGATGATAGTATTCAGAAACTACATGGTTTATTATTCCAAAAATAGCCTTAAAATTGTCTAAAGATGTATTATATTACTGTATTGGGGTATTTGGGGTACAGCTAGGTTATGTAGGATTGCACCTACTAAAACTCCATCAGTGACCTACCTGTGTTCCAGACGGAGGGCATCGGAATCATCTCCATGGAAATCACCGGTACTGCCACCCTGCCTGAGGTAACGTTATCGGGTAATGCGTGTACCTACGATGCCCAAAGTTGTCAAATGTGCTGCTCGAGAAATTATACTGATAATGATTGATACGCGATGACAGCGCCGCGTCTTCTTCATGAAAAACACTCTATGTTCTACATGGTCAAAGATGTACGTCCTCCTAACTATTTAAGCTCAGAAGACTTGGCCCTTCTACTCAACCCCAAAACTCATTAAATCTAAAAGTTGTACGTAGGTATATTTATTCCTGACGGACAATAGGTTTGCCTCCAGCAGAATAAAACGAGACTCAACCTTTCAATCACTGCGAAAGCGGATATCCTCTCATCTCAAGTCTTTATGAAGTTTCTTTCTCAAAGACGCGCTTCCAATCTCCTGATTGGAGAATGTAAACAGAACAGAGTTCGCTCGTTTCAGTCGTTTCGCTCCGATAAGTTATGAAATCAGCATTTTATGGAAACAAACAATATTATTGAAGGTAAAGTAATAAACTTTGCAAGGAATTTACTTGTCTTTGTTGAAATTGAATGCTTCAATTTGTGATGGTATTTTTAAGACAGCTTTAGATACCTACTGGTGCTTTTTGTACGTATGAGGGACTATGGTGAACGAGCTTTGATCAAAACCATAGGGTGAAAAGCGTACCTAAACGAGACAGTAATAAACCCTGGAAACGGCCTGAAAAAAATCCAAAATAGATGGAAACCCATCTATTTTGGATATAGGTACCTACCTACTTGCATATCAATTGGTACTGAATGTAAAAAAAAAACTCAATAACAAAAAAAAATTGTGAACCACTAATAATTAATTTTTATTATATTTATAAATGGTAAGAAAAATTTGTTGTTTCTCTATTAGAGTCTATGAAAACACTATGGTGGAAGCTTTAGATTTTTTTTTTATTGTTCGATTCTTTATGCGTTCAATTACGTTTGTTTCTCTATATTAGTCTCTATAGTGGTTTCTTTAGCAAAACTTTTTTCATCGTTCGATACTTAGTGTATTCAATTTATTTTTAGCGCTTGTTTAAAAAGCTTCCCAACCTAAGAGTAAATAATTTTAAATAACGTTCGATTTGCCCCCAATTGCCAAGACGTACTTAGCCGAAAGGGGTCCATAGTACTATTATAAACGACTTTTACTATGTGATCAACTCTAAAAGCATGAAAAAATATCAGCTGTTCCATAGAAAACGGTCATTCACACTCGACGAAATGTATAGAGCAGCTGTTTTTTTTTGCGATTTCATGTTGGTCCCATACTAAAAGTTGTTTATAAATTATAAATTATAATGATGGGTAATTGGGTACTAAGGAGTATGGACCCCATTCAGCGTAGTATACACCCTTTCCGCGGAACCCCGTATATATTTTATGTTTAGAACATACCTGGACTATATTGGAAACACGATCAAAAGGACGGGACATATCGAATTGAAGGTCATGCACAAGCGTTTTCCGAGATAAACTAATTGGGCGCTTTGATGTCGCGCTGCCGTTAAATCTGTCGAGTAAATAGAGTAAGGGTTTTCCATTAGTTGGCTGGAGGCTCTATTATTTAATTTCTGTCTGATGTGTTTTGTGTGGCCAAATATGGCGACCCGTACTTTGGGTAGTCTCACACGGAACCGTGATATTAAGGCGAGGTTTTACCACTTTTAAGCAACGCTTATTACTACAGATGACCATAAGGCTTGGTTTATTGTATTAAAGTCGCATTTAGCGGAGCAAAACTATGGCGTTTAAACACAGTCGTGAGTTCCGCTACTTCTAATTTTGAAAATTTTCTTATATTTTTGGATAAGTATAGCTGTTGTTTAAAATGTACCTTTGCTGTTTCCTTCATAATTATGAAATCAGTATAATTAACATATCGCAGACATAATTTAATTAATAGTTATTTGAATGGATCCAAGAGAGAAAAACGCAAATTAATGTTAATTTCATTTTTTTTTTCTATCGAGCGTGTTTCGGTCTTTGGGGGTTCCTAGATAAAACATAAAATTTTGGTATGAAACCGTTTTTATAATTTTAAGCTAACCATGAAAGTATACAAACTTAATTTAGAATGACCAAAATTGCTAAAAGTCGCAAAAGAGAGCCTTAAGCTGAAAGAAGGTACATTGTACTTACATTATACATAATTATATTTTATATTTATTATCTTAGAGAAACTAACGGTCTTAATTAACAGAGTTAATACCTAGCTAGAGACAAAGGGGCCATTTAAAAGTTTCTACTTATATAATAACGTTTAAAATCACGAATTGAAGTCAGACGTTCCATACATTTCGTTGATTTCTGAATGTTTTTTTTCTGAATTTGAATGGAATAGCCTATTTTTACGAATTCAGGATTGAAATCCATTTTCGAGATATAAGCGAAAAATCGAATAACTCAAACAAACGTACTCTCATATCAAAAACTTCAGGGCTATAAGTACGCCAATAAATGCATCCTGGGGCCGTACCATGAGCTCTTAAAATCGATTCAATTTAGGTGACTGCCCGGTAAATTATGAGAACGTGAATTTTAATACGCCGAGATATGGTTTGCGGTCGCGAAACAATTTCAGGCACCAAAATTTAATCGCGTTAAAATGGCCACGGTGGGGGCCCAAGTCAAACCCAGAATTTCCAGCTTTGCGAAACACTTGCCTGTTTTCTAGTAAAAAAAAAACAATATTTTATATCTCATAAAGTGTAGTGTTATTATATTACTTTTAAAAATCAAATAATTCCCGACACACGATTCTGGTAGGTAGGTACTTGTGTCATGCACAGATTGCACAGTGTATTGAAAATCTGTCTAGAATAATTAACAATGCGGGTAACGAGACCGGAAAAGTTTAATTGCATTCGCTGCGAGTATAATTATATCGGATACACGGGGAAGGAGTCCATAATACCCATTATTAACAGGTACCAATGGGACTAACCCTGAAATCGCAAAAAACAAGTGCACCATAGAAAAACGCGGTCATTTACACTCGACTAAATGTTTATTAATAATGGCAACATAGAGATTAATAGAGTAAGTTGCCCAGTGGATTAAACGTAAGGTATTGCTTTATTTTGTGCAGACGAGGGTTAAGTAGGGCGCCCAATTATTTGCGACGTGGTGAGACAATTTAGCTCTGATTCAGGCGTCTTTAAAAACGTCTTTTTATGTTTACAAAAAAGGGGGAAAAAATACAGTTTTGTTGTGTTTATTTACAAGCCCAAGAAGTGAATTATGAGTGAGGGTCATCCTCACATAATAGATCAGTGGAAATCGCACACTGTGTTTCACACGATCTTTCTTGCCTCACAGTTGCAAAATGTGGAATGAGTTACCTTCCGCGGTGTTTCCGAGAAGCTACAACTTCAAATAAAGAGTTGGCAACGTAGGTATTTGTGATGCCTCTGGTGTTACAAGTATCAATAGGCGACGATAACTGCTTACCATCAGGCGGCCCGTCTGTTTGTTTGCCACCATTAGTATGTAGCATTACTTAACTATTTATGACAAACAATGCCAAAATAATGTTAAGCGATGATGCGGTCTACTATGGAGCACGCTTGTATAGATTGTAACTATTGGGGAATACCCATAGATACATAGGTACATACATACACCCCCCCCCACATACATTCATACAGTCATACTTACATACCTATATGCACGCGATCACACTCATTCACACAAACACAAACTATATAATACGGGGCGTAAAGGGAACAGAAGCTAAAAGAAGGTAATTGTACTCATCATTATGAACAACTTTTACTATGGGACCAGCCCTGAAATCGCGAAAAAAATATCAGCTGTTCTATAGAATAAGGTCATTGACACTCGACAAAATGTATGGAACAGCTGTTTTTTTGCGATTTCAGGGTTAGTCCCATACTAAAAGTGGTTCATAATGATGAGTACAATTACCTTCTTTTGGCTTCGAGAGTGTTCCCCTTACACCCTGTATACTTACATTCACCTGAAAAACATCGCCCTCTTCCTTGGACAGTCGGGTAAAAACCATCCTAGCAAATAATTTATAATGGTCACCCTTATAGCCATGGAAGATCCCCAACCGTTTTGACTCGTCCATATTATTATCTACTCAAAGACGAGAGCAGAATTCATAACGAGATCTAATGGCTTTCATTTCGACGCGAATTATTTGCTTTACATGCTAAACATTAGCATTCGTCTATTTTGACGGAGATTTACGAGTTCATAGTCTACTTGCGTCATGTACATAATAAAACAGATATGGAGGTAGTAAAAAGAGGTTTCGGTGCTTACTATATAATAGATAAGTACGGTTAAGTATCGTAAATTTATGATAAGTCAACGGATTATGCTTCGAACAAAATAAAATTAATAGACGGGTCATAACCATTGAACTTCAAAGACGTCAAAACCGTCGGACATATTATACTTCAACACCTAATTATAACCATGTACAGTACATTTGTTACAAATAATAGATAGCGGTTTTTGTTGTATATTTACACTTCGGGACAGCAAATGAAGGCATAATTTTGTCAGTTGTTTCGTTATCATGTAACAATAGTCTTGTGTCGTACTTCCTACGGCTAGAGACCGACTGAAACAAACTGCGCGCCGGCGCTCGTTTCGTAATCTTCTAAAATGCGCTTCTTCTGGGCCCGTCCATTGATTTTATTTTGTTCGAAGGGATTATGCTTTTATCGAAACGCATTTGGGTTCTGCCGGGATCGAGTAGTCCAAAATATTCCCTGGTATTTGATTAGTCATAAAGCAGAAAGAGTAGATCTTCGGGAAATCTTATGATTGTTTTAAATTCATCATTGGATATATTCTTTGTAGATTTGAATAAGTAGGTAATGCGTATAAATAGGTACCTATTAAGACTAGCTGTTGCCCGCGTCTTCATCCGCGTAGATTTTCATAAAAACTTTAAACCCTTTATTTTCGGCCCTTTGCAAAACTCTACATCTCTAGAATCTACCTGCCCAATTTCAACTTCGTAGATAAACTGGTTTTCGAAATTTCGACAGCCAGTGAATATTGCGCTTAATTAAAATACATTGAAAAAGTGGACGTGTAGATTGCTAATGTAGCATATTCTTTATCTGCGACAGGTAGCAAGCATATCTTTGGGCAAAGTACGGATTATCGCTACGTAAAACACGTATCGAATTTACAAATTTCAATTTCGATATTCAAAATTTGTATGAAATTTAATACGTATTTTACGTAGCGAATATTCGTACTTAGCCCACCGATCTATTTAAACATTTCCTTCCCTTGTACCTAGTCAATTAGCTCACTGGAAGTAAGCAACCATTCCGATAGATTGAGCCCTTTAATGAAACTACTTCATTAAGTTTTGTATAAGGGTCCGATAGCAATATGGAAGTTGCGACAATGACGTCACAAGTTCCATCGCACCTGTAAGCTGCGATGTCCACCTAAGCAACAAGGCATGCCGTGCCATGTGATCTTACCAATATATCTTGTTAGATTCTACACATTCAAATCATTTTGTGTGTTTCTCAGAGAAATCTATTTGCTTTGAGGTAAAGAATAAAGAAAATCATGCAATCGCACGTCACATAAATCGACACGGCATAAAATGTACTTGTTGTTATTTGTCCACTTTGAACTTACTTGTTTGCTTTGAAAAAAAATAACGACGAATACGAAAGTAAATTTGTAACAAGCAACATCGGATGCCCTTGGGGGTTAGACAAGACCCACTTTCTGTTAGCGTTAAAGCCTGCGGAAAAATGAAATTTTATGAAAATGACAAATCTCTCATCTGGCTAATTTTCTATCGTGGCGCGCTTCGACCAAAATAAAATGAATGGGCAGGCCCAGCAGAAGCGCATTTTTGAAGATTACAAAATGAGCGCCGGCGCTCACTTCGTTTCAGTCGGTCTCTAGCCGTAGAAAGTGCAACACGAGTCTATATTGTTACGTGATAACGAAACATCTGACAAAATTATTCATTCATATGCTTTCCCGAAGTGTAAATACACATATGAAACCGGTATCTATTTTTTGTTACAAATATACTGTACATTTTTATAATTAGGTGTTGAAGTATATGTCCGACGGTTTTGACACGTTTTTACTGAGCAAGTTCAATGGTTAGGGGACGTCCATTTATTTAGGTCGAAGAGGGCGCGTCGGCATTTCTCTGATGGCTACATATTTCTAATAAACTACTGTATATTTTGTAGTATTGTTATTATATACCTACTTTTAGAATCTGATGAAAAAGTTCTAGGCGATGGTAACAAATTTGGTCAGATTTTTTGAACTCAAACACAATAAAAAAAAATATTATTTAAGTAATAAAATTGAAAGTGCCTATATTTACGTAAATCCTATCCATCCAATGTTTTTTATATAGTAATATGCTTGCGTTTGACCGCCAACTCGCCTGATGTTAAGCGATGATGCGGTCTACTATGGAGCACGCTTGCCTAGAAAAAACCGGTTCACTCGTAATTTGAAGACATCCCACATTTTAACTATCGGGGAACACCCATTCAGGCAGCGCATTCCAGAGACTAGCAGTTCTCACAATAAAAGTGGAATCAAATCGCTTCGTGCGGGGATTCGGAATATCCATCATAAAGCGGTGTCGATTTTTTGTGCCCGCTCTGGCAGTTCGATAGAAAAATGGGCAGGAGGGAATTAGATCATGCAGATCTGATGCACACTCACCGAATTGTATCCGATTAAAAATAATGGTTGCCTGGAAGAGATCGTTTTAGCGATAATTAATTACTAAGTTAAATGCTTCACTTGCGAAGAAGTCTAGAACTTTGGCGTCGAGGAAATTGCACGGATGCTAGAAACTTTACAATCGAAAGCACCTGGAACTATTTCTATTTGCTTACGTGTTGAAGTCACTTTTCACGCAAAAGTAAAAGCACTGTCAGACTAAGATTTGCCTTAAGTAATTAATTATACGTAAGATATTGTCACAGAATGAAAAAGTTTGCGAGTAGGTAGGTGTGTGTAGTGACTGTATCTTGATTTTTTTACTCCAGAGGTCAGACTAGGTTAACGTTTGACCGCAGTATATCCTCTATTGCACACCCCGTCTTCTACGTCTACTATAAAACCTTTCCATTCTACGGTTGCCTGGAAGAGATCGCTTTTAGCGATAAGGCCGCCAGTTGTTACATTAGTTTTTTAAGATTGTTTTGACCGCTGTATCAAATTTAATGGTGTAAACAATAAAGAGTTAATCAATCAATCAATTTCACATGATGGACAGCGATGGTGCGATCTTATAAAATACTAGCGGTCCGCCCCAGCTTCGCACGAGTATAGATTATAGCCTATGTCACTTGGGGATAGTGTAGCTTCCCAACTGTGAAAGAATTTTTCAAATCGGTTCAGTAGTTTCGGAGCTTATTCAATGCAAACAAACAATCAAATCTTTCCTCTTTATAATATTAGTATAGAAAACGGCTTATTCCCATACAGAACCAAAAAACACCAGTTGTCATTTTTTTATTATTATTTTGCCTTAGGTAGCTAACAAGCAGACGGGCTGCCTGATGGTAAACAGTCTCCGTCGCCTTTGGATACTTGTAACACTAGAGGCATCACAAATACGTTGGACTCTATTAACTTGCTTGAAGAACCCCGTTGTAGCTTCTCAGAAACACCGCAGAAGTAGTAAAAAAGTTTTTGTCAAAATATTTAATCCCAACCAGGTTCAAAGATTATCCAAGTAAGCAGTGCTTATAAGCAGTGCTTTTGCTACTCTTGCTGACAATAACTAAATTTTGACCCGACCGACCCCATTTAGTTTTTTTTTGTTTTTGCATTTTTGTACATCGAACATAGAGTTCAATTTGTAGGAACTACGGAATACGGGAAGTTCTAAAGGTATGAATACCGGAAACTCGCAATACCGGAATCCCGAACCAAAATGTCCGATATTACAATAACCGGTTGGGCTGGTATCGACCTATTGGGGTTTGTAAAGGGAGATAATAATTCGTTTCAAACTTTTATTAAGCCCGTTTTCAGGATTTTATATGATCGAGCGAAGTACATTCTATCGTGTAACGAATTTGTGCATTCTTTGGACCCTATATTTAGTTGTTTTACATATTTTTTGTAGGACCGTTATTTAATGGAAAATATCTAAAACATTTGATCTAGCAAACCATTTTCTCCGCTTCGCCTCCCGCTATCTTGTCAAATTGTTACCATTTGTTGATTTTTGTATGATTAGTGATATTTTACTATAATTTCAGCTGTTTTATTAACAAAAATTGCGAAATTCACCAATTCCGTTACTAATACCGGAATTCCGATATCAAAGCCCAACCAGAACCAGCAGTGCAAGTACCGTTCTTTATCGATCAGCAAATTTGACAGTTGAGATCGTCAAATTCGATAAAATGCCATTTAATCAGTACTCGCTATGATAGATTCTATGGCATTTTATCGAATTTGACTATCGATAAAGAACGGTACTTGCACAACAGTACTGGAAATGATTCCGGTATCACATGCCTTCGTACTATGCCTTAAAGGAGTAAATAAGTACATCATTAAAATAAAATAAAACAGTGGAAGAAAAAAGAACACGCCTGAACTTATTCTGAAAATGTTAACAAAACCTGCAGAACAAAAATGTAGATACATTTTTGAAATTCCGATTTTTAAAACTATTCTATGTATTTGACAGTGGATATATCGTTCAAAATACTTATTCAACGTCACTTAAAACGAGGCGGTGCAGCAATAAAAAGAAAAATGGCTTAAAATAAGTTACTGTGATATAAGTCCTGTTATACAAATATGTAAGTAGCACAGTTTTCCCACTGGCAATGCACTGACCACTCACATGAGTAGGTATACTCTACATTTTATTTGTTTTAGCTACATCTCTCTACCAACGCTAGAGTTGTTTATTTTAATTAGGGAATGAAGATAATTTTAATGATTCTATCTATGAAGTACTTACAGAATCAAAGGGCTGGTTAGAAGCGGCCTGCATTCAGCGTTTTCCTGCGGTCTCTTTCAGGTCGTCTTTAAAAAAAAAAATTACCTCCAACTCACCTGATGTTAAACGATGACGCGGTCTACAGTGGAGCACGCTTGCCTAGAAGAAACCGATTCCTTCGTGATTTGAAGACACCCAGATTGTAACTATCGGGGAACACCCACCCATTCAGGCAACGCATTCCAGAGACTAGCAGTTCGCACAATAAAAGTGGAATCAAAGCGCGTCTGTCCATCTTGTGGGGACTTCCTACGCTGTGCTTACCATGTCCGTGGTATTTTCTAGTCAGGTTCTCTAAATTAGGGCCTGATACTGACATGTTACGTACATACACACCTGATAGCCCGTTGGTCGAGTTGGTAGTGAACCTGCCTTCTGAGTTTGGGGGCGTGGGTTCGATTCCCACCTAGGACAAACATTTGTGTGATGAACATTTGTGTTTGTTCTATATCTGGGTGTTAATATCTATTTAAGTATGTATTTAAACCTATATATGTATATATATCAGTCTCTGGCAGCCATATCACAAGCTTTGCTTAGTTTGGGGTCAGATGACCGTGTGTGCAAAAATGTCCCGAATTTATTTATTTATTTAACAAAAGACAAAATCATAGACGGTTGAATTAGTATCTAATCCATAATAGTATTCAAATCCCGAGTACACCACTCGGGATTTGAATTGAGACTGTGTTATTGAGACGCTACAATATGGGGTTTTTAAAAAGGCGAGTTAATAGATTCTATAAAAGGGTCGGCAACGTAGTTGTGATGCCTCTGGTGTTTTAAATATCCATAGGCAACGGTGAATGACTAAACATCAGTCAGGCAGCCCGTCTGCTTATTTGCCGCCTATGGCATATTTAAAAAAAAATTGGTTGAAAAATATCGAGCTCGTGCACAAAAGCAATTAAAAAACAACAAACCGGACCTAAACGCCAACAATCCAATAAACAACAACAATCCTTAAATTGTTGGCGTGACAACGTCAACTTAATTATAAGGGACTAATGATATTTGGAACCGCTTCGGTCGTGCCGCTCTCTTTTGTGTATCCCAAGAGACGGAAACCTTTCTCCTTAATTTCCTATATAGTACCTACATACGAGTATATATGAGCTATGTAAGTATTTTCTGTTCCCAGTAGTACAGATTGTAGGCAGCATAAGCCTTTATTGATTTACAAGACGTAGCTACAAGCGACTGTGAATTTTTGTTCAGCAAACATCCGTTTTAACTTGACGGCAAAGCAAAAAGGAAACGCTTTGTATGTAGGTATGTTCCTACAGCATAAATCTCTGATCAAAATATTAACGATAGACAAAATATAGCCACTTTAAATCGATAGATCCCTCCAAGTTTAGGGATAGCAGGAACGACATGAACGAATAAAAATAAAAATAAACCAATAAAAAGAGTAGTAGTTAGTACTTAGTAATCTTCAAACGGCTAAACATTTTTCTTGTATCATACATAGCTAAAAACATTATAGATTAAGTCATCTTTCAACACAAAAAAAACTAAATCAAAATCGGTTCATCCGTTTGGGAGCTATTATACCAGAAACAAATACAGATATACACGTTAAACTTTTTTTGCGTATCCCTTTTTTTGTGTCCAGTAGTTAAAAATTATTTGATTGCACCCACCCCCTTTGGTGACGTTATCATTGAATAAATCCTTTAAAATAAAAGTGAGGTTTGGTACCGTTTGGTATCTACATCATATTTTGTTCTGGTGTTCCGTTTACGAAATATGATCTCCAAAATCCGTGGTCGGGTTTTTAACTTTTTCAAAGAAAGTAGAAATCTATTATAAAATTGTTCCTTTTCCTTAACTCAAAGCTTGCATATTGCGACAATTTATGAAACGAGTCAAATATTTCAGACTTCATATTTTCTACTACAGTATGAAATGGTCCGAAATCTCGCTCATTCCGCCACTTTGCGCGAGTTTCACAATTTTCGCACTTCAGTGAACGCTCGTCGCGTGTGGGCCGAATATAGGCACCCATCCCATACATACCTACTCCCTGTAGTTTTGGAGCTCATTGATGTATTGAATAAGTATAGCTTTTAAGGGTTGTATTAGCTTCACTTCTATAACTTTACCCATGTAAACAAATATTGGAAGTCGATTTTAACCTACTTCTATCAAGTCACATAATATACAGGGTGTAAGGGGAACACTCTCGAAGCCAAAAGAAGGTAATTGTACTCATCATTATGAACAGCTTTTACTACGGGACCAGCCCAGAAATCGCGAAAAAAATATCAGCTGTTCCATACATTTTGTCGAGTGTCAATTACCGTTTTCTATGGAACAGCTGATATTTTTTTCGCGATTTCTGGGCTGGTCCCATATTAAAAGCTGTTCATAATGATGAGTACAATTACCTTCTTTTGGCTTCGAGAGTGTTCCCCTTACACCCCGTATATTACACCTATTTACATAATTAACGGTCTTTGACCAGTGTGTGTTGCCAGTGATGACATATTATGGTACTGAGACGTGGTCCTTAACTGTTGGCCTATTGGAAAAACTCAAAGTCACACAACGGGCAATGGCAATGGAGAATGGGCAATGAGCTATGCTCGGAGTTTCTTTGCGCGATAGATTCTGGAATGATTCTTGCCTCATACCTGCAAAATGTGGAATGAGCTACCTTCTACGGTGTTTCCGAGAAGCTACAACATGGGGTTCTTCAAAAGGCGAGTTAATCGAGTTCTTAAGGGTCGGCAACGTATTTGTGATGCCTCGGGTGTTACAAGTATCCATAGGCGACGGTGACTGCTTTTTATCAGGCAGCCCGTCTGCTAGTTTGCCACCTACGGCATAAAAAATAAATAAAAAATAAATGAGGATATTCGCCAAAGAACCAGAGTCACCGACATTGCTATTAAAATTTGCAAGTGGCAATGGGCAGGTCACATCACTCGAAGAACCGATAACCGATGGAGAAGAAAAGTTCTAGAGTGGAGACCATGAAATGGAAGATACAGCGTAAGTAGGCCTCATTGTGAGAGTCGCGGCGTCCAGTGGATGCAAATGTCAGGCTGTCGTTCAGTGTGGAGGGTAAAGGGCCTATGTTCACCAGTGGACGTCTTCTGGCTGATGATGACGATTTGCATAAAAATCCATGTTACACTTAGCAGTAGGGTTCATCCCGTTTGCAAGTCCAAACGGCGGGACCGCAGTACGCCGAAGTTCGGAAGTTTGTACTGAACCTAGGACGCCGCACGAGGGAGAAAGGGTGCGATCCCCGATCGGGTTGGTTTCTGGCCCAACAAATTTCCCTGGCGATTCAGCAGGGAAACGTGGCCAGTGTATTGGGAACTTTCGGTCAGTGCTCGGTGCGGGGAGGACTTTGAGTTAAGTTGACATTACTGCAGAGGCTGATGACGATGATCGTGATGAACCCATCTACGGTGACATAAACAATTAGGACACGACCCGATTCGTAACAACATTTGTTTGCGAACTGAGACGTTCGATACACACACCAGGGCAAAATTTCGTCGGCTTTTCCGTACACGATCAAAGTGAATTACAAGTATCAGATACTTTGAGCACGTACTCGAACAAGCTGATGCAAACATGGCGTCTTAAACACGGGGCAATTGAATGGGATTGGCCGATTGGAACCTTATTTACCTACTTTATAATGAAGTTTTCATGTTGTTCACGGGAAGACTGAATAATGCTGGTGGTTGGCTGGAAAGTTCAAAGGTAGATGCAGACAAAACGATCAACCCTCTTTCTTAGTCTTTTGCGACGGTAGTCACTTGAACTCAAATTCGAACCTAAGTCCAAACACACTCACTGTATCAGTGCGTATGGTATTTTGAACACATTTTAGACGCGTATTTTTTTAAGGCAACCTAACACTGCATTCCACGCACGAGCGAGTTCAAAACCTTGATTACAATTCTGGTAATTTGTTTCACCAGCCTAGGGTATGCGCTGTTATAAACTGTCACGGTTGTTCAAAAATAATTATGATTATATTTTGTAAATAAACCGGTCAAATGTAACAGAAATTCCAGACTTTATCGTCAAAAGAAGATTTGTAAATTATAGTCTAGACTTTAAATTGAGTAAAGTTTGAAACAAAATCCTTCTCCAATCCATTAGTTTGTTTATCTAAAGGAACTCAATTCGAAACAAAACCAATCCTTGTTACTTTTAGCTTAATCACAACTGAAGGTCCTCATAGCGAAGTTTGCGATCATCTTGTTAGCACGTACCTTAATTTGTCAGTCATAGATTTTTTCATCACTCGTATTTTATTCACTTGTGTGCTACATATTTTTTTATTTTTTTAATATAAACCGCCAACTCGCCTGAGTTTAAGCGATGATGCGGTCTACGGTGGAGCACGCTTGCCTAGAAGAAACCGATTCACTCGTGACCCACCTCGTGTTCACCCAGATTGTATCTATCGGGGAACACCCATGCAGGCAGCGCATTCCACAGACTAGCAGTTCGCACAATAACTGTCTTAATCTCTATTATATTCTAATTTAATATCTTTATTAGGTATGTTGTGTTTAATAATAAGTAGTTTAGATCAGGGTAGATAATTTTTGAAACATTTTTTTTTTGTAGTAGTAGGTATGAATTTGAATTATACGACTGCCCAAGGTTACTCATGATAATGACAATAACGTATATCGTTATTGTCATTATCATGAGTTGACCACTTGACTGCTCTGCTCATCCTTTACCCCGCCGTAAGCTAAAGGTATTTTCAGCATAATATTTACTTCTCTACCGCGGGCCATACACACCAGTTCGAAACACTTTTCTGCGAAAATTGTTACATCGGTACTCGGACTACTCGGTAACTAGACCAGTGCAGATTTCCAGAAGCCTTTGAAAATTGTAAAAAAGTGAAAAAAAATATTTGTAGGATGAAACCCATTGGAAAAGGAAGAGAATATAACAAAAATGAAAGGAAAAATTATTTACGGGCGAACTGAGGTCGGGAAGTGGAGGGGATTTACTTCTCTAGAGAGGCTTTAGGCAGTCGTATATAGAAACGTGTGGGATTCATAGTGTGAGAGAGGGAGAGAGAGAGAGAGGGATATGATAGGTAATAAATCGTAAAAAGTACCCACTAGCTAGCTATCACGCTCAGGGGCCTCACGGCCAACTGCTAACGCGGTATCAAACAAACGTTAAATCTGCTCAGTTGGAAAATCGTGAACCTTAACGCACCCAGATACAGTTTGCGGTCGCGTGATTTTCAAACTGAGCGGATTTAACGTTAGTTTGATACCGCGTTAGCAGTTAGCCGCAAGGCCCCAGGAAAGAAACAAAACAAATTAGTTCTAGTCGGAAAAGCGTGCACGTAACAAGCAACAAATTGCTAACGAGGTGACAAGTTTTGATTGCTGTTCTGTTATGTTTTCTTGGTTGTATCTAGAATATCTAGATAGGTACATCATACCTAGTTGTTTAACAGTGTATTCGTGCTGGTAAGGAGAGAGAGTTGTGTTTTAAGATGGGTTAAGTTCTGATCTTAAATCAGAGAGTGTCGGGTACGAACGCATCTGGCCTAAATCAGCCTTGATGACTTTATTCCAACTAAGAAAGATAGACTGGATCTTTGTTCGAACTCACCCAAAAGACGACTTTGCCACTTCGACCAAAATAAAATTAATGGACGGGCCATAACCATTGAACTTGCTCAGTAAAAACGAGTCATAACCGTCGGACATAATTATACTTCAAGACCTAATTATAAAAAAAAAAAATATATAATTTTAATATACTGCTAAACCACATAACGCAAACATCATGGCTCAATTACTGATTTTTTGTTTTTCTCGCACCTCAAAAAACTTGTATAAGGACACCAATTAACTAATCAATAGTTAGTTAGAAAAAAAAGGTGGCAAAGCTTCGACCAAAATAAAGCGCATATTTGAAGATTACAAAATGAGCACCGGCGCTCAGTCGTTTTCGTTTTAGTCGGTCTCTAGCAGTAGGAAGTGCGACACTAGACTACATACATACATGATAACGAAACATCTGACATAATTATACCTTCGTGTGCTTTCCCGACGTATAAATACACAACAAAAAACCGCTATCTATTTTACTGTAGGATAATAGACACATAACAATAAAACAATTATTTAGGTAAATATGATTTTAATGAGTCATATATTCGCGCTTTTTAGTTTTTTAAACTATCAATTTAGTATTATTTCAAAACGGATATAATAATGAAAAAAGGGATCAGAATTAGAAAGCTGAAGTGCCAATGGGCTGGCCATATCTGTAGAAGAACTGACAACCACTTAGGGGTAGACGGGTTCTGGAGTGGAGACCGCTTATCGGCAAACGTAGAGTAGGACGTCCTGCAGCCAGGTGGAGTGACGACCTGCAAAAGGCGGCTGGTGGCAAGTGGAAGTGAAAAGCAGAAGTTCGTGCCTTGTGCCGTTCTATAGGAGAGGCCTACGTGAAACAGTGGATGAACATCAATAGGCTGATGCTGATGATGATGATGATGACACTGTCATACCTATAATATTTTTTATCCATCACAAATGCTCTGGATATATAGGTCTGTGTCTGGATCATTTATGTAGCGTACATGCAGAAGCTTTAACAGAAATGAACAAAATATTCATTTGTAGCTCGGTTTTTCAATTAACACGTGGTTTTTTTTGCGAAAAAGTATGAATGGGCTGAATGGAGCTTGATGGAAGCCTTTTAGATTGGGGTTTGTTTTGGGTTTTCAGTGTTCGTGATTGGGAATTCAGCCGCATTTTGGACCTCATTAGGCGACTGTAATAACATTGGTAAAGAGAGTAGTGGCGACTTCATTTGTGTTGAACTGCCTCTTTGTGAACTTCAGTTCAGTCAACATGGGATTCTTAATAGAGTTGGGCTGTTAATAGAGTCTTTAATGATGGTGACAGTGATCGTTTACCATCAGGCAGCCCTTTACTTGGCCTAGGCAGCACCTATGGCATTAAAAAACTGGACTACTGAAGGTGGATTGAAATTGTTCGTAAAGTCAACAGTGCAAATAAATTTTTAAGTAGAGGATTTCCCACTTTTAAGCGACGCTTGTTACTACAGAATTGACCGTAAGGCTTAATAATTTAGTAGAGCAAAACCATGGCGTACACACAGTCGTAAGTTTCGCTACTTTTATTTTTGAGGTTTATCTCATATTTATTCGAAAAGTATACCTAGATGTAATGTAAATATTAAAATATGTGTAGTAAAAATATGAATTTGTAAGTATATGTGTTTGTGTGTAATATGTGTGTATGTTTTGGCAACGCACTGACCATGCCCCGGGTATTGGAGGTGTCTACAGGCAGCGGTGACCACTTACCATCAGGTAGCCCGTAGCTTGTTTGCCACTTATTCTAAAAAAAATTGAACCGTAAAGGTTCCCTTCATAATTATGAAAATATCGTAGATTTCATTTAGTAAATATGTATTTAAATTTATCCAAAAAACAGGGTAAAAGCGCAAATCAGTACTTTCGTTTTTTATTTCTATCGAGCGAAATGTCCTCAGTCGTGTTTCGGTCTTTACGGTTTCCTAGATAAAATATTCATTTTTGATTGACACAATTTATAATTAAACTAACTAAAACTAGAACGACTAAAATTGCTAAAAGTGGAAAAAGAGGGCCTTAACCATGGTCCGGTCAACCGAAATATACGCAACTGTTATCATGATCGTATAAAAATAATATAGTGTCACGGCACAGAATACACCAATGAGCAGAAAGTTCACTCCGCAAAGAAATTTAAACAAATAAGGACTCTGTCTACGAAACAATAAAGTAGCACTTCAACTCGCACAGCGCTGGATACCGCTTGCTATATTCACCTAGAGAGCCGCTCTCTTTCTATCACGTAGCTCTATCTCTCCCGACGCGGCACGTGTAATTGTTAGGGTTGTCTTCTTAAACTGTTTTAATGTCGATACCTTGCGCTTTCTTTGATTTATACACCTGTAAGCACAACAGTATATTTTATACGGTTTATAAAATTGTTTGGAAGTCAAAGTTCGTTGCAAAAATCGCAGTCATATCTGCCATACCTACTCCTGCCTGAAAGGCACGCCAACGGAACTTACTAAACTGTGGACTCTGCGGAGTGACACCCCCCTGGGCACGGGCCCATATCACGCGCGCACTCGTCTCGTTTGCATAAGCGAGCTGCTGGCTTTCCTGGAGGAGACCGGCTGAATTAGCTGCGGCCGGGTGACGCAAAATGGACCAGTAAATGGTCTAGTTGCGGAAAATGCCCGCTACACAAGTAACAAGTAAGTAACTCGTCTCATTTTCCTTTAGAAAACGTAATCTAAAAGAAAAGACGTTCTTTATACTGACTAAAAACCGATCATAAATATAATTATAATCTACTTTCAAGTTTCCACACAATTCTCTCTTAACAAGGCAGACGCCTCTACAAAATTTTGGGAGCCTCATTATAATAGATACCAAAACCTTTTACGTAACAAACTCAAGGGTTTTGCTTTCATACCTTATCAAATTATAATTAATTAAATCTTTTTAAGCCCTTTTTACATTAAAAAATGAACTTCGTGTTTGTATAGGTAAAGTGCCGGGCAGACCTAAGCGACCGGCTTAATATTATTTAGTTGCGTTTGAAATATGAAACCGGGACAAATTAAATATTTGTTTCTTACTATACTTACAAATTCATAAATCAAAAATTAAACCAGTCAATATTTTCGTCAAATTAGATTTATCGCTAGGTAAATACAGCAGCAACCGGCCCTTTTGGAGATCGATGGGGGAGGCCTATGTACAGCAGTGGACGTCCTACGGCTGAAATGATGATGATAATGAAATACAGCAGGTTCAGAAACATCAATCTCGGTGTTTTCAAGTCGAGAGTGAATAGGTTTCTTCTATGCAAGCGTGCTCCATCGTAGACCACATCGTCGCTTAAAATCAGGCGAGATGGCGGCCAAGCGCAAGCCTACCTACTATAAATGATTTTAAAAAAAACACGATCTCTAGTGAGCGAACGAAACGAGAAGGAATTGTCATGGCAATGAAATGTCACTAAAATCAATTGAGTTACGCCAGAAGCTTGGTTAATAAGTATTACAATGGAATGGATGCTATATAATCACGTAAAAAAAATACTTAATACCTTTAAATTCGGGATAAAATTACAAGCTGCAACATCAACATAATTATGCAAATCAAAATAGAAATTGTTTATGGCCTAAGTATTATAGGTTCAAAATAAGAGTAGCACAAAAGCTAAGAGCGGGACCTGTGTGGCGTAGCATCTGCTTTGCCCTTCTAATCCACTGTTTATCCAATTTTGATCTGCAAAAACAATAGCCGGTTTGCCTGCGAACTGCTTTAAAAGGACTGGAATGTTTTGCCACTATCATTGTTTCCTGAAAACTATAGCCTGTGCCAGAGTGAAAAAGTACTTTCACTGCTTTTCATCAGATGATTTGGTGGTTATATGTATTTGTATAGACCTATCCTATATTAACAAAATAACTGATTAAATAAGGAAATAATAATGCAAAGTCAGCATTTCTGACGATTGTTATACATTCCATCTCCATCTCTTAGTTAGTAGGTATTAGTACCTTACTTAGTGCGAGTGTTGTCATAAATTTTAATAACCACGAATTGTTGTTGTAGGCGATTTCGACAGCATTTTTTTTGCATAATCTTCGCAGTCACGATAAACGCTCATGTATGTATTGACAGTATTATTAAGTAGGCAAGCACAAAGGTTAGTGAACACCTTTACTTATACACTATCAGGACTGACTTTACAAACCGGCTTAAGTATCAAACTTGAAAGAGCCTAAACTACTAACTATACCGCAGTCTACAACAGATTTCATTAAACTTGGCGTTTATGCTAATTTTGAATATTATTCAAGTACTTCATTGTGGCTTAGGCATCTTATTAATTAGTAAGTATTAAATGTAGACTGGATCGTTCAATTTAAATTTGAACAGATGCTGCGAAGGCAAACTTATTAAATTTAAATGTAGGACGTATCTACAGCGCTATGTGATATTGTGTGAAAAAGCATGTTCCTTGACGTTATCGCTTAAAAAAACATGCTAAACAATAAGCGACACACGTCACACGCACATGCCACAGTGTCGGACCCGTCTTAGTGTTAATAGGTTTACCATTTTGTAGCAGCTTAAGACAAAAATTATCCTTAATTTATTATTCGACTGAACAAAAGGGCTGCAAACCATAAAATTGACAAATTATTTTACGGTTACCTAAAACGGGACAAGGTAGTTAAACGTTTAAGGGCCTTAAATTAAGGGTTCTGTCAATTTTCCGCCTTTACGTCACAGTTGTCGATTGGGTGATCAATGTGATTATTACGAGGCCATTTTAGGGATGAGGAAAATCGACGTTTGTTAATCGATTTTCATTAACCATACCAATATTATAAATGCGAAAAGTTTGTTGGTTCGTTTGTTCCTCTTTCACGCAGCAACAGATCAACGGATCGACCTGATTTTTTTAAGTATAGGCATAGTTCAAGGGCTGGAGAGTGACATAGGCTACTATTCATCGTCATCATCATCATCACTACGTGGGTGAAACCGCGGGGCGCAGCTAGTTTCTAATAAAGAGTTATGCAGACTGTTGGTAACCATGAAATTTTAATAAATCAATGGTTGGTAAGATAAAGAGTGTGTCTGCATTAGCAAGGTACAATCGCCGACTCGGACCGCTTTGAATAATTTGTAAGCAGTCACGGCGCGTGTTATCTAAAATTGTCATTCATAAGCCGCCACAATGAAAAGAATACGAATCGACAAACGCAGTGCAGGACACCCAGAGACTTGATGGAGGGTCGATATACGTAAGACTGAGTGGCGTGTCTTAGGCGAGAATGATCTTTCAAAATTACGCTCGTCTTATATTGTCGTTATAATGTCCTAATAATTATTCGATTACAATAAATCAATTATGAAGAATCGATATTTAAAAAATTGTTTTACCCAGCGTCCGTGCGTAACAAATTGGACCTGTTTTCGTGTTCCATTTAACCATTGGTTCGTTCATAAGTGTGCGGAGCGATAAGCTGGCCAAGCAATAAAACTAATAAGAAAAGGACTGACGACGGTTGATTAAGAGGGTTTTTTACTACACGGTCCGTCATAGCTTATTTTACTGGCTTGTTTTTAATTTCAGAATTTCCATGATCCAAGAAAACAAGGTCTAGCGCTCCGGGAGTTGCCACCCAATACGTCACAGTCAGTTTTTTTTTTTGTTTATTATTCGCCCATCGGGCAGGCTAAAGCCTTTAAGGTTTCATCAGGCACCTGATTTCATTTTCTTGCCTTTTTATCAAAAAAGTAAAATAAAAACATTTTTTTTTTCAAATTGCAAAACTAGTTTACAGCAGAATTACACATAATCGACGGTAATGTCACACAGAATTACGAGCAATGCTTCGTGCGTACTCTACTTACCTGGATCCCGCTATTAAACTTTTTAAAGACATAAATTGCGAACTAGCCACCCAGCTTCGCACGGACATAATTTACGTGTGAAGCCGGGGCAGGTCACCAGTTATATATATAAATCTTTCGTGAAAAATTATGTAGCTGATGGTGAAAACCGCATCAAATTCGTAGCGTGGTTTAGGAGGAGTTAGCGGTTATACAGACAGACAGACGCGGAAAACGACTTTAATTTATACTGAAAAAAAAAACGAAAATATTTTTTTATTTATTTACTACAATTAAACATACCATACATATTGGAATGAAAATAAAAACTAATTATATCTTGCAGAGAAGGTTCTGTAAATTACTATGTAGAGATAGAAACAGAGATAAAGATATAGAAATGTTTAATTTGGAAATGGTAGTCGAGGATAAAGAACGACAGGTATTATCTGTCTTTTATATCGTATAATTATTATATCATCGTTTGATGGATAGCCCAGCGTTGTTAAAATAAGACTGTATGTCCACGTACGGATATAACCCGCGCGATTTTACCGCCCTAATGCGCCTGTTGAATGGCTGAACGGGTCGCTGCTTTCAGTAAACAAGCTTAAAACGAATGTAAACCCTTAAATTAGCCCTGGGATGTGTAAAATTAGATTAATGTTTTATAATACAAGGACAGAGGATTGTGTTATTTTCGGTAGGTCGTTCTTTTACAATGAGGAAATTGTTTTGGCATTTTCGTAATAGATGTAATTACGAAAAAGTGAAATCAATTTCGCTAAGTTAATAATTGAACTTGATTTAAGATTCATAAAAAACTTGCTAAAGTAACCATAAACCAACCAAAGTCAAACAACCGAAGAGAATACTAAAACATCTGGCTCAAATTGAGCGTCCAACAAACTTTCACCATTACAAAATCTATAACGTATTCAATTAAATTATTAACCGATTTATTTCACTTTCAGGTTTCACATGCACTCTAAAATTTAACAACTTTTAAATGCAATCAAGCAACGCGGAAAGTTGGCGCGCGATTGTTCCCGAAAACCGATATACCTAACAGAGACGTCAATCGCGTCTTGTCATCCTTTCGCGACTGCTGGGTCCAGAATCCGGGCAAAAGTGTTGCTAGTAATAAATTTCGATAAAGGACCGATGGATTGCTGAAAAATACGATTTTCACAACCAAAGTTGTTAAAATCAACAATGCTATACATCGTCATAATTAGGCTATGTTAGTCCACTGCTGGTGAGAGGCCTCTTCCAAGGCACGTCACCAATGACTATATCTTTTCATGACTCTGGTTTTGCCTTTATTCACCACCATATGTAACAGGACTATTTTCAGTCTAGAGCGCGGACTAGGCCCCTTATAATATCAATCAACAGTCCTAACAATCTTTTTAAAACTAAATCCTTAATAGTAATCCTTTTTTGTATCATGATTGCACAAAAAAATCTGCACACTGCTCCTTTTTTACACGACTACCCAATAAAGAAGTGTTATGTTTTTAGGGTTCATTTATTTTCAAAATTAGATCAAATCCTTAGCATGTATAAGAAAGTTAAGATATCGCTATTACACAAAGATATATCGTCAATGCTATTACATTTCTCTAAAACCGGGTCGTCGCGGAATCCTAGTTTGGGTATCAAAGCCAATCAAGATTGTCACTTTAGAACCTTTAGCTGTATGATTTATCAAGCGAATGACTGTAGATGTTATAATAAAATGAATCATTCAGTAATATACTCGTATATTTATTCGTTCACGTGAGAAAAGATACAGTCAACTAAGATACAATTGAGTGATACTTAATAGTACAGGATACCGTACTTTTAGTACGTTCTGGCAACCCTGCCGGGAAACCGTCCCAGTATCAACCCCCTCTTCTCCCCTGTTTTCCCATCGCGTTGGATATGGCTTTAAACCACTGTTCTCG
Organism: Agriopis marginaria; assembly: GCA_932305915.1. NCBI lineage: Eukaryota > Metazoa > Arthropoda > Insecta > Lepidoptera > Geometridae > Agriopis > Agriopis marginaria. The sequence continues at coordinate 6,176,592 of OW029919.1, forward strand.
TACAAATTAGATGCGGTTTACTGTTCATGAATAAGATGAATTATAATTTGATTGTGATTTGTAAAAAAAAAATTGAGTACAAAAAGTATTTAGTATCGATTCATGTTTTAACTTTTGGGAGAGATGAATACAAGAACCTACAGCGGGAAAGGTAAATTTATAAACAGGAATCATCCCATAACTTTCCACTATTAGTGGTGGAATATTTTTTGACACCGATTTTACTTGAAAATATATATATTAAATAGGTAGGTATTTAATAAAATTTGTAAATAATATTAGATTATTTTTAACCGACTTCGAAAAAGGAAAAAAAAAATTTTACCAGCCACTACAAAGAACAACATAATATTTATACACGGATTTTGAAGTCTGGCAACTACAACTACAAAATAAATTTTGAATTTTTTAAATCTAAGTTTAATAATAAAAAAAATATAGTTCCCGTCCGACTTTTAAATTCAGTAGGTATAAATGTAATGTTCTTTGTAGTGGGACAATGTTTGTATGTTTTGTGGTTTTTTGAAGTCTGTTTTTATAGATAATAATTATTTTATTATGCTAACATCTTTCAGTTTAATAACTGAAAGATTTGAATTTTTGTTATCACGTTTATATTTGACAAGACTATAGAGGTATTTAAAATACTGTTTTAAACTATCACGGTTGTTCACCAAAGTTATATGAAGTTGTATGTTAGTCTTCCCGTGAACATGGTGCATGTAACTGCGCCGAAATATCGGGAGCTCATTCCACAACCTTACCACGGTAAATATCGCGTAAATAATCATATAACTTTATGAGTATTTGAATCAACATCATCCTGTGAATACCAATTATTTTGCATGGCTTCGACAAAGGCAGGGGATAAAGGCAGTTAATAATTTTGTGAAACATGTACATAATTAGTTAAGCCCGTAATTATGTGTAAGTTACAATGTCTTTGGTAAGGTATTATCGTTTCGATGTGAGGTGTATTAAATTTGTGTAGGTACGATAGGTGTTAGGTATTATATACCAGGGTTGGGCAGTATTTGAATTACTTATAATTAAAATACGTAATTGAAATACAAATACGTATTTGGTATTTGTATTTCAATTAATTTGTGATTCGTATTTCAAATACCTGACGCCGAGGTATAAAATGCATTTAACCTTCATTTAGCGATCGTGAGTGTGAGTGCGAGGCGAGAGTGTAATGTTTGTCTGACAGTAGATTTAAATATCTAGTATCATTGAAAAGAAACTCTGGTTTTACTGATGAATTAATCTAGTTTCCCTCTATTTTTTAGCCCGTGCTGGTCTAGATTACTTATTTTGTAATTTGTATTTCGTATTTCAATTAAAAATAAATAAATAATGTATTTTAAATTTCAAATACCTGCCTTAAAGATATTTTGTATTTCGTATTTTAATTACTTGCGATACAGTATTTTTTAATTTGTATTTCAATTAAAGCAAAGCATGTATTTTGCCCAGCCCTGTTATATACCTGCTAGCTTTGATACATGAGCTTATTTTACTCTACATATCATTTTAAGTATATAGGTACTTCGAAGGTATTTTCTGAAACAAGGTAGGTATTTAATGGGTTCATGATTTACTTTAAGCCTCTCGAACAATGTTTAAATGTAGAATTTTTAAATTAAAAATGTGAATTTTTATGAGGGTATAGAGTTTAATTATATATTTGCTCTAGTCCCGCCATACTTGAGACTTCTACGCTGAGGTTTTTATTCCTGTTTTATATTTATGAACAATCCTTATTACTCATGTCATAAAGTGAACGTCGTTAATTTATAAAGAAGGTACCTACTCAAAGGAGTCCCGAGCGCTGTTCCCGACTTTTATTTATTTAGGTATCCATACTCGAGATTTTTTTTTCGTAGAAAGTGAAAAATATAGGGTGAAAATCCATATCACTTAGGGCTCTGTTTCGCCCTTGACTGGCCCTGGGGCCTTACAGCTCTCGAAACTGCGTAGTGCGGAAAATCACGCGAACGTGAACCTTAACGCGCTGAGATACGGTTTGCGGTCGCACAACGTTTCGCAATCATCTAAACAGATTCGCTTAAAACAGTTGGCCGTAAGGCCCTTGGTATAGTTATCATGTTGGCAGAATAGGTTATTTGACTGATGTTACGAAACCATCTTTAATTGTTTAATAAAATTCAATATTTGTGTTTTAGATGGCGGATCAAAATTCAAATTAATAAACTACCGCGCATGATCTAAGAAAACATTTATTATTATACCATGCTACTGCGTAAACGCTCTCTTTGACATTTATGAGGCCAGGTGACATTAGTGACGTCAGACATAAGCATACGAGTTCTTCACGCCATACAATTGTTGCCTCTATCCTCTATTCACTTCTCTGTGATGTCATAAGGACACTCGACCTACATAGAGTGTTTAGAGTCAAGTCACGTAATCAATGAAACACATATTTTTTTTTGTTTTTTTTTTTTTTAAATCGGGACTTTCATCATCATAATCAGCCTTTTAACAGTCCACTGCTGGAATTTTAGCCTACCCTCGAAAGGGTGATTGGGCCATATCCACCACGCTGGCCCAGTGCGGATTGGTGGATTCACATACGGCATTGAATTTCTTCTCCGTACGTATGCAGGTTTCCTCACGATGTTTTCCTTCACCGAAATCGGGACTTTAGTTTTTAGTAAATAAATATTAAATAAAAAAAAATAACACCAGCATTTATTATTATGTTTATTATGTACCTACACAGATTATGTGGGCAGCGTTTGTTGTTTATTTTACCCGGAGTACGCGTCGTTGTCAAATATTATGTCAATAATTATGAATATAAGGAAATCCATATAACTAAAACATAATATCTTTATGCATATACTAATATAAAGATACAAGTATAAATAGAAAAACTTAAAAACTTCCGATAAACGAGCTGATACGATTATAACTGACTTCAAAGAAAATTCGTTTTTTTTTTCTTTTCTTTTTAATGTTTGTTATCTCAAAACTGTCAGTTATTAACCGATTTTGATTTTGAAAGGATATACTTTCAGGTTGGCCCCATAGAAATTTCATCAAAATCGGCTTAGTAGTTAAGCTTTTATATCAAAATGACTGGAAATTATGTTACTTGGAAGACATGATTTATTGTCACCGAAATTGTTTATTTTACTAATTTTATGAAGTCAGTTTTTTTTATTCACATATCATTAGCATTAATTTTATTGAAATCGGTTCAACCATTTGGGACCTACGATGCCACAGAAAGGTACAAGATACATGTAAACTTTAAACGTAAACCACACTTTTTGCGTCGGAGGTAAAAAATATATTTTACTACTTGCTTTATTTTTAACAGTGGGCGAAAAACAAATATACCTACCTAATTATCATCATTGGCGAAGTATGAATATTTGATAGGTGCTTAAAATAAGTAGATAGGTATTGAATCCCAAACACATTTCGAATATTGAAAATGAACTTTCTACTTATATAATTCAATAGGTACGGTACCTATATACGCAATTTTTTAACACTTCACCCACAGTTCTGAATTGGCATTTCGTGAAAATGCTTTCAAATAAAGGTGCGTAGAAAATACATCGCGGCTTTACCAAAGAAGAAAATTATATTATACGTTCAACCTTCTTCGGGATAAGGGGCAACAGAGATGATATATAACTAGATATACTCATCGACACGTGTATAAATTATTGATTCGATTGTTGATATGTCGATACATCAGTTCAGACAAACAAGGAAAAACTATAAAATTGTTCTAAGGCATACGTATGTCTTAGTGTTACAATGTCTCCACTTTTTATGCTCTACCCAGTAAAACACTACGGTTGTTCACTAATTTTACATGATTATTTACGGGATATTTGCCGTGGTAAGGGTGTGTATAAGACTAAGAAAGAGGGTAGATCTTTTTGTCTGCACCTAACTTTTTAACTGTTCTACCAACCATCCGCATTCTTCAGTCTTCCCGTGAACATGGTGCTATAACTGCGCTGGGCCCTGATTCTGTAACTACAAACACGCACGTAACGCGCCGTGTTAAGTTTACCTCTAAAAGTTGGTCTTTATTCCTAAGGAATAGAGTCCAAATTCTAAGAGGTTAACTTAACACGGCGCGTTACGTGCGTGTTAAAGTTACGGAATCAGGGCCCTGAAATATCGGGAGCTCATTCCACAACCTTACCACGGTAAATATCCCGTAAATAATCGTATAACTCTACACGGTAGTATATCAATATATCTAGTGTATAAGCAGTCTTTTATGTAGAGTCTGCTGCATAAAAGTCTGCTTTTGCACTAGTGCATAAAAGTCCGCTTTTATGCACCAGTGCATAAAATGTTTCGTAGCAGCTGGTCAGATTTGTGGGGCAGATCATGGGTGGGCAGTTGCTGTTCCTTTTCCATCGGATTAACCCACGACACAAAATTATGACATGTAGGTAAGCTTTGTTCAGTAACAAAATTGATATGCGTCTCTTGTCTCTTCTTCTTCTCTTTTAGTCGAGAAACGTTATTACAAAGTTAGTGATTTTATAAATGACTAGCGGTCCGCCCCAGCTTCGCACGGGTATAGATGATAGCCTATGTCACCCGGGGATAGTGTATAGCTTCCCAACAGTGTAAGAATTTTTCAAATCGGTTCAGTAGTTTCGGAGCCTTTTCAATACAAACAAACAAACAATCAAATCTTTCCTCTTTATAATATTGGTACAGACTAGCGGTCCGCCCCAGCATCGCACGGGTATAGATTATAGCCTATGTCACCCGGGGATAGTGTAGCTTCCCGTCAGTGAAAGAATTTTTCAAATCGGTTCAGTAGTTTCGGAGCCTATTCAATGCAAACAAACAAACAATCAAATCTTTCCTCTTTATAATATTAGTATAGAAGTATAGATAAATTTTAGTAATGACTGCAGTAGGTCAATTTGTTTATCATACAGTTATAGTAATTTCTATCTGTTAACTATTTAACTTAATAACATCATATCTGAACTTTTGAAATTATTTCGACAGTTAATTTAATTAATACTTTTTTAAATAAATAATTTATTACGGTATTTTTATTCCATCTCTCTAGATTTTTACGCCTACAAACTAGGCAAAACATGATACAAAGTGACAAATTTTTTAACCCACCAACCCATTTGTGCATGCGTTTTTAAATGTGTGTATAATTTACTCGTGTTTTGTGCAAATAAATAATCTTTATCTTTATCTTGAAATTGAAGACGTGAGTGAAACTATAGGACGCTGATAGTCTAGTAATATTTATGTTTAATTAAACAACTTCAAATTGGAGTTAATTTACCCTCAGGTCACATCGATGAAACTTCAACAAACAGAAATCAGAGATGGAAAGATTTTACGAACTCTCGAGTAAATTGAGCGGTGTCGAGTTCTGAGTCAATTTTGTTTGTGATGATTTTGTTACAGGCCGCGCTCCTGGCGGCATCTGCAATGCCATGCCACTGATGTTTTAAAACAGGCGATTGAAGCTTCGACCTAAATAAAATGAATGGACGGGCCCTAATCATTGAACTTGCTCAGTAAAAACGAGTCAAAACCTTCAGACATATACTTCAACATCTAATTATAAAAATGTACAGTATATTTGTTACAAAAAATTTATACTGGTTTTATTTGTGTATTTACACTTCGGGAAACCATACGAATGCATAATTTTGTCAGATGTTTCGTTATCACGTAACAATAGACTCGTGTTGCACTTCCTACGGCTAGAGACCGACTGAAATGATGTGAGCCGGCGCTCATTTTGTAATCTTCAAAAATGCGCTTCTACTAGGCCCGTCCTTTCATTTTATTTTGATCAAAGGTTTAAAGCTAGTTTCATGACGTTAACAGATAAACAGATAAACCATTTTATTGATAACAGTGTGAATAATTATAAGTCAGTCAAGGAAGGAAAAGGAAATTTTTTCCTTCTCATTCAACAAAAAAAGGGAAAAGACAAAGAACAAAGTGCTAAAGAGGAAACTGTAGGTATAACGCTTCCAATCCAACGCTTCGAATAAATTGGTTCATATTTTCTATCGAACTATTCAGTCTGTTAATTTTCCAATATTCCATTTAACAAAAGTCGGTCACTTGCAAACTTCTAACACGTTAATAAGGGGTTTGCTGCCACCCCTAGTATTATGTTCAGTCAATCATGCGTGATACCACCCTCTGCTGGGCTATTCATGGGGTCTATAGGCTGTAGGGAATTATCTATAGGTTGTACGTAGGGAGTAGTAATTAAAAATAGGCCAGAATACCGGGTAAGTACAGCCAATTCGCTCGTGCATTTGATGTTTAATAAATTATCTTTATTAATAATTGGTGAATAATTTATTAAGCATCCACCAATCCGCACTGGGTCAGCGTGGTAGATATGGCACAATCACCATTTCGGGGGTAGACTAAAAATTCAGCAGTGGACTGTTAAAAGGCTGATTATGATGAATTTATCTTTAAAAAAAACACAAAATACAGTGGGACCAAACTTATATTTTAATATCAATTTTAAGAAAATAAATTTGTTCCCACCTGAGGTCAAAATCCGTGTAAAATATAAATTATTTACCCGCCACATTTGGCTGAGATCATCAAAACACACCGTAGGTGCTTGGCAAACTTTTTTATTTATTTTTTCAAATTTCAAATTTATTTATTTCACATAAAATGTACATCAATAAAGATTGTCGACACTATATAGGCACCAAACTGAGCGTTAGCCCGTATCTTGGTGGATAGTTCCTTCCGAGTTGACTTAGGTCAGAACTTTGTACATTTGTATTGGTTTTTAGTACATTCAGTGGGATCATCTTGGGGTAGCTGGCCTATCCGAGTGCTAGAAATTACTATTAGCACCATGCATTTATTGTTTCTTCACGATGATTCCTACTCCTGTAGATCCTGTAGCTCAAGATCATTGTTGGGTTTGATTGAACCCACACCCTGGGAACGCACCAACCACTGAGTTATTCATCGCAATAAATAATGTCGTAGTAAATATGTTAAGTACACAGTTTGAATAAAATATCGATAAAATGTCAAAGCTCATCGCCAATGATCTTAAAACTAATTAAATTGCGCACATTAAATATAATTTACGATAATTAACGTTAGAGATATAAATAGTAGGCATACTTACCTATAGAAATAGCAGACAGTAAACCGTTCTAAACGAGACAGCAAATCTTAGAGTACTCTGTCTCTTTTTGGCAGTCGTCTATCTACCTATATTAGGTACCTATATCAATTATACTGTGCGTCTCGTAAAAACTTGAAAAAAGGTCGATTTAATTAATGAATAAATATGTTTTTGTTTTATTGGCCTGAAAGTTTTTTTTAATGGGATTTTTGTATTAACTAGTCGGGATTTGTCCGTTTGTCGGATCAGTTTGTCGCCATTACAATAATTATGACCGCATACAATGTCAAAGGAACGTCACATTTTGGTGTAAGCGCCGCGGGTCGCGGTCGCTGGTCGCGATCGCCAAGATCGGAATGCCTTAATAGCGATTTTTTAAAAGAAGAAGACAGAAGGCTCTACGGTCGTCAAATCGAAATTCGGATTCACGTGCACATTCCAGCTTAGGTGAAAGTTTCTTGTTCATCACAGAGTCATCAATTACATTTAAAAACATTTCAGAGATGGTAACGATAAACTTTTCAAATTACCGAAGTTTTCAAACTCTGAAATTTAATAATCAACACAACGTAGGCGTATCAAATAACTTTGCATATTTTCTTCAGTTTCTAAAATTAGTTATAGTACCTACATTTTAACCTACTTACAATAACATTGAGAAAAAATTTTCTAAATGCATTGGCTATAAGTAGAGGCACATTTACCAAACGACTAACAGCCGCACTCACAGACGTTACTTAAGCTAAGGAATACCTAAAATTGCTCTGTCTCGTTTTCATGTGTGATAATTTCCGTCAACGAGAATTTGACAGAGCAATTTTAAGTAGCTAACGTCTCTGAGTGCAGCTGTAAGAGTAATAAGACAAAAAGGCTTGGCCACGTCTTACAAAAACCCAATGAATACTTAAGGCCTAGAATATGGCGCGTAGCTATCTTTCTCACACATTATTATGGTGTTCTTTTGAATATAATAATATGACTGTCTACATTAGAAAAATGTGCTTCGGTAATTTTAGTTAATATTTCAAAAGATTTAGTTTTTTTTTTTTAATTAATACTACAAAAAATGGGATAAACATTTTTCGCATTTATTCTGGTCATTATAAAAATATATTACAACAAAACTTGTTCTAAATATTTTAAAATGTTAACGTCGTAAAATGACCGAAGCACATTTTTCAAAAGTTGACAGGCATTTTATAATCTGTAAAAAAGTCAAATGCGCGAGCGTGATCGCTGCACCTGGTATTCTAGCCCTCAAGCTTTTCGGCACCAAACTCTAAGCTTGGTGTAAGGGCCAACGTCCACTGGAGAGTCGAGGCAGCGTGGCGCGAGCAAGCGGCCTTAAAAACCAATTTAACGGCCGGCTATCCCAGTCGCATAGGCAACAAAACGCTCCCTCAGCCCCCGCCAACTTATAGCGACGATGTATATTGCCACGCTAGAGACAGGACGCCCGCGGGGGGAGTGCAACGACAAAAACGAATATTGGTCCGACCTCGATGACGCCTGGCGCGGCACTGAACGCGGCGCGCGCAAATTCACGCGACCTTTTTACGGTTTTAATTTCACTAAAAAACGAAACTATTCACTATCAAAACTCTATCCAAATAAAAATTTTTTGAATAAAATTGCCTTTCAGTACATGCAATTTCCAGGTTGTTACGAGCTTTCATTAGAGCATAAAACGAAAAAAATAAACTGAATCGACTTGGTTACAGATTTTTTTTATCGAGGAAAGTTTATTCTATCGTGTTTTGAACCAAATCACAGACTCTAACACAGATGTATCTGTGACATGTATTTTTTTTCCAGCTCAAATATTGTAATTTAACTGAAAAAAATTGATTTAAAACCGTCATATTTGGTATAAGAAGCTCTTAAGTCTTCCCGGTTTACCATAGGTTAAATTAATTGTTTCGCCACGCTTTCGTGCTGCGTAAATCCTGTGGAAAACAAGTTTTTTTATCGAATTTATTTTCGTATTCGGTAAACCCTTTCATTTGATACCCATATCATGGGGGTGCATAAAAAAATAACTGGTCCACCATCTTTGGGAGTTTGCCATATTGGATTTAGAATAACGTAATCGTGCATTGTCATCTAAACTAAACGTGTACGCAATATTTCAGCTCAATCGTTTGGGGATAACTGTATTAAAATTCAGTTCCAAGATTCGGCCCAAACTTACAAGGCAAGTAAATAAAAGCTTGTAAAAAAATACTTTTTTATTACTCATACTCGGAAAGTAGGTCTGAAGTTGCCTGAAGAGCGGGTTGAAAGTAATACATTTCAGCCCTAGGGAGAATCACTTTCAACTGACAGTGACAGTTGACAACAAACAGACACTCAAATTCAAAAAAAAAATACTTAGTTCTATTTTCACATTTGTATTGAACCATGTTCCTACTTTTTTTTTCTCCTTAGAGGATTATGGTCCCGCACTTCTCGTGCAAATGCCAGTGAAAAAAAGTCTAAAGCAGTAGTGGAAAATAAATTTCACACCAAAAATGTTGATTTATGTAAAATAAAATTCACTTATTTTCTTCAGTCAGTTCATGTTTTTATTTTTAGTTTCCTTGGATTCGTAATGAAAAGCACAGTGTTTACCTCGGGGTTAAAGACTTATTTAGGCCCTCAAGTCTCCGGACTAAATAAGTTACTTTCACCCCTAGGGTAACAATTTACTATTCTACGGCTGCTTGTACAACGTCACCACCTCAACTCTCCAGTCATTCTCGGGCCTCTACATGAAACAGTTACAGCACAAAATAAATAGACGGTTACTCTTAGCTATAAAACACCTCTATTCAGCTACTAGTTTTACACCGTGATAACAACCACGACCACTCTCTTACAACCAACTACACAGCTTAATTACGACTCACCGTGAACCCAATGCCGACCGTCGCCGAGAAGTTTCCTTGCTGGAATTTCCCCGTCTCGAATTGCACTAATAGGGACGTCTTGCCCACACCGCTGTCGCCGAGCAGAATCGTCTGTGAAGAAAATACGAAAATATAATGATTTTAAACGTGCACACAATCCATTGAGAAATGTTAACTTAGTTCGTGTCCTTGTCATCCTTGGGCTACGTTTTGAATTAGCTTGTCTAATACGCTTCCAGGATTACAATGTTATAGCATTGTTAATATTATTTTAGATCTCTATAATCTAATCTAATCTATATCTAGATTAGTTTTAGTTATAAATTTAAGATAGTTTTTATCTTACTTGTAATTTTTATTGAATAAATAAAAATGAATTTTCGAAGATCTATGCTAGGTTAGATTATAAAATACTAGTGACCCGCCCGCCCGGCTTTGCACGGGTGTTATTTACGTGTGGAACCGGGGTGGGTCGCTAGTTATATAATATAAACCTTCCGTGAAAATGTATCTAACTGATGGTGAAAACCGAATCAAAATCCGTTACGTGGTTTAGGAGAAGTTAGCGGCCTTACAGACAGACAGACAGACGGGGAAAGCGACTTTAATTTATACTATGTAGAGAAGATATAGAGAAGAAGTCATAGTCAAAGTCAGAGTCAAGCTGCTTGACTCTGACTGTGACTATGACTTATTTTACGGAATCTAATAATCTTGAAAATGTTTTAGTAAGTAGTTAATTGATAATGGCATTTTTTTTCCGCGGATATGTCTACGTTTGACCACCAACTCGCCTGTTGGTAAGCAACGATGTGGTCGAAGGTGAAGCATGCAAACTTAGAAGATACCTATTCACTCTGGGCCTTAGACGTGCGACGGCAAAATCTCAAATAAGGAAAGATAAAAAGTGTGTCTTGTTTTGTTTGATCAAGGACTTTATAAAACTCTTGTTAGATGCATCCAAACGTGCCATACACGGAAGCTCCGATTAAATTATTTCTTTTTAGCATAAAAATGCTTTTTACACCCTAAAAATATTAGCTACGCATAATTTTATTCATAATCATTCTGCCAAACAACCGTAACAATTAATGTGCTACATGATATTTTCTTCTAAATATCTACATTTAGCAGGTATAAGTGTTACGATATAAGTGATATGTCATGTTCAGGTAAACGTGAAAAGGATCATGCAGAGTGACACGATCTCAAAGGCAAAATACCTTCGTTTATCTAAAGCCAGGTGCGAAGAGATGTGGATAATAAGACACCGTCCTTAAGGGCGCGTTCACCGGCCAGAACTATCTGTTTCACACGTTTTCAATATTTTTGGAGATATATAATCACGACTTGAATTATTTTACAAAATCTAATGCCAAAACAGAAAAAAGATATTGAAAACTAAAAATAGTTAAAAAAGAAAAATGTAAGTTGAAGTAGCAATGGGCAGGCCGCATCATTCGAAGAACCGATAACCGATGGGGAAGAAAGGTTATTGAGCGGAGACCACGAACGGGAACACCCAGCGTAGGTATTATAGGCCTCCCACTAGATGGATCGACGACATCGTGAGAGTCGCGGGCATTTAGTGGATGCAGATGGCAGGCTGTTGTTCAGTTTAAGATAATGCCAAATAGGTTATTTTTGGTGAATTTTTATCTACAAAAATGTCCAACTAGCAAATTTCAATAGCTATGTCGCTGACTCTGGTTCTTTGGCTAATGTCCACGTTGCAGATTCTATCGCGCAAAGAAACTCAGAGCATAACTCTTTCTATTGCCCTTTACGTGGCTCTGAGATTTTACAAAATGCCAACAGTTAGGGACTACGTCTCAGTGCCATAATTATGTCATCACTGGCAACACACACTAGTCAAAGACCCTTGTTTTTAGGCACTGTGGTATCTTGGACGAGAAGATCAGTATACGTACTATTAATTGATATTTAATAGGTGAAATATTTTTCACTAAAACTGTTATTTTTAACACATCAAACACCTGTCCATTATCCTTATGCACATGTATTAAGACAAAACAGGTATGTATGATGTCATCTCAGCATTATGATCAAATTTGGCAAAGGTCACCGTCGTGTTTATTCCTCTAGCATCTAAATGTGTCGATAGATATATATTAGATTTTCACTACCTACTTAGTTACATTTTTTTCCATCCACGTGTCTAGCCCTGACTCTTGTGAGGCATTGGTGGGACCGAAGCCGACACTAAGAGGCACTGTTTAGTAAAAATAAGAAAAATTACAATTATGCAATGTGTGTGAAATGGAATTCTATCGCGCAAAGAAACTCCGAGCATAGCTCTCTCCATTAGCCGCTGTGTGACTGAGTTTTTCCAAAAGGCTACCAGCGGCCTTACGGACAACAGCTATTGCGGCACCTAATCCGCTCAGTTGGAAAATCACGCGAACGTGAACCTTATCGCGCCCAGATACGGTTTGCGGTCGCTTGATTTTCCAACTGAGCGGATTAGGTGCCGCTATAGCAGTTGTCCGTAAGACCCCAGTGAAGTTAAATAAAAGCTTGTAAAAAGTATAATTACTGTGGTGAGTTTTTCATAGGGTTTGGGCTGGTTTATGGTATGAGTACCGGCACCCGCCAATTTTGACTGATGTCACAATAGGAAAAATGAAAAAAAAAATCTATTGTCTATATGATGGGTTTGAAGCCACATATGCTGTTTGGGATTCAAACGCGCTAACCACTGAGCGATAGTGGCCGGGCGGTAGCATGTGCGCTTTACAATCTAACGGCACCCGGTTTGATCCTCGGCCCTGCACCGATGACTTATTTAGTACTTACACTAAATTATGTGCAGTTCCTATGCCATCGCTCAACAACAGTGAAGGAAAACATCGTGAGGAAACCGGTATGTCAAAGATACGCAAAAGTTCAAAGACATATGATATTCACCAATATGCGCTGGGCAGCATGGTGGATTAGGACCCATGCTCTCTCTCTAAAAGAAGGCCTTTGTCCCACTGAGCAGCTAACATCTAAAAACTAGCGACCCGCCCGCCCGGCTTCGCACTTTCGCTCGGGTGTAAATTACGTGCAAAGCCGAGGCGGGTCGCTAGTTATACCTTCCGTAAAAATCTAACTAACTGATGGTAAAAACCGTATCAAAATCCGTTGCGTTTTAGGAGTTAGCGGCCATACAGACAGATAGACACGGAAAGCGACTTTAATTTATACTATGTAGAGATAGAGAAGATAGAAAGAGTTAGAAGAATAACCTAGCCTAACGGTTGGCTTAGCCAGAATTGTCTAGTTATTAACCTTATGTATGGGCATGTCATCATCGTCGATTCTCAGCCGGGACGGCGTCTCGGCAGGCGGGCGGTAATCCCGGTAGCCGGTTGGAGACGGCGTGCTGCGCGGCGCAGGCGCACGAAGCGTGTCGTCTTCGAACACGTCATCGCTCATGCTGTCATCTGTTCCCATGTGCTGTGAACAAAATTAATTATTGTACAACCAAACAAGCCATAAAAGATAATAGCTACGGTAAGGCCAGTTTGTTGAAAATTTATTGGAAAGTCTACGCATACGAAGTCACGGGCAACAGCTAGGGTGTTACATAAATGACAGTTTCTATGATATTTTACGTAAAACCCTTGTTTAAGCTGATTTCAGTAAAAAGGCAGATACCAAAGCGAGCGGACAAACAGAGAATTTTGAACTTTATAATTTAGGTACAATGCTCTTATACCAAATTTGACGGTTTTAAATCACTTTTTTTTTTCAATTAAATTACAATATTTGAGCTGGAAAAAATACATGTCACAGATACATCTGTGTTAGAGTCTGTGATTTGGTTCAAAACACGATAGAATAAACTTTCCTCGTTAAAAAAGAAATCTGACACCAAGTCGATTGTTTAATTTTTTCGTTTTATGCTCTAATGAAAGCTCGTAACAACCTGGAAATTACATGTACTGAAAGGCAGATTTATTAAAAAAAAAAATTATTTGGATAGAAGTTTGATAGTGAATAGTTTCGTTTTTTAGTGAAATTAAAACCGTAAAAAGGTCCCGAGAATTTGCGCGCGCCGCGTTCAGTGCCGCGCCAGGCGTCATCGAGGTCCGACCTATGTTCGTTTTTGTCGTTGCACTCCCCCCGCGGTCGTCCTGTCTCTAGCGTGGCAATATACATGGTCGCTATAAGTTGGCGGGGGCTGAGGGAGCGTTTCGTTGCCTACGCGACTGGGATAGCCGGCCGTTAACCATTTCTTTAATGTAAAGCGTTATGAAGAGATAAAAAAAATATTTATAATAAAATATGATGATTCTGTAATAAAATCATTGAAAACGATGGCTTCGTCACCAAGTTCACCATCAGAGCACATGGATCTGATTACACCCCTCCGGTCCAATTTGTCCTTTCCTAAACACGTGTGGTCAGTTAATTAGGAGAAATGTGATATAAATGCATTAATAATTTTATTATTGTTTCGTCAACTGAGCACACGACGATTTTTGCGTGGGTTCAGATGGAACCCAAATAAAATTACAAATCCACCAAACTAAATAAAAAATAGTCAGAAAATACACAGAAAAAAATTACAGCCTAAGTAACCTGTTCAGCAGCTTTCAATTCAACAAACATTTTTCGTTTGAAACTCATCATAAATTCCTTATGGTTTTTGGAAGTTAATTTGATATTCATTGATATCTGTACCTTGAATTTCTTCGTTAAATTTCTCAAGCGCCGCATTCCTATGTATGAAATAAAAGTCAATTTCTCCACTTGTTCGACTCTGCTATCGAGTTTGTCATCGTTTTTCGATTCAATTTTTCTATCCTCCTCTAGTTTCTCAATTCTCGCTTTTAGTTCCTCGTATTTCTCAAGCAAAGTAGACGATTTTCTCTCAACTCTTTTCCCGTCTTTAAATTTATTCAGAGCTTCCATGAGAAGAGTGACTTTAGTATCTTGTTCCGATGCAAATGTATGCCACATTCCACGCATTTCTTTTGTAAAATCGAAGAATGTTTCTTGATCAATAAGTAGCACATTTCGATTTATGGAAACAGCGTCTTTTGACATCAGATCCAGAGCAGAGTCGGATTGGCTTCTATGTAAAGAAAAAACTCGATCATTTGAGGCCTCGGCTACTGCAGTGGTCGATGTTGAACTCATTTTGTTTGAAGACATATTTAATAATCTTAGATTTCAAATTGAAAAGTTTCGAGGTCTATGTGTGTGCAATTTTGGTTTGTGTTATTTCCTTTACTGTTAACTTATCAAGTTTAAGTTAGCTGCAAGTACCAGGATACCAGAATCGTAACGAAGTATATTAAACTGGACTTCACCAGTGAGTTCCGCTCCGTGGTTGTCCTCGTTATGCGATATGGCAGGGTATGTAAATTAGCTTTGTTGTTAAATACCACTTTGTTGCTGGGTTATCGGTAAATGTTACTACCGGTCTGGTCTTACGAGACAGTAGATATTAGACCTTGTTTGTTTGTAAAATAATGGTGAAAATCTATTGATGTTCAATATAATCAGTCCTTCGTTTTGGTTAAATATAAATTAATGTTTGGGTGTCTATTTCAAGGCCGTTTTCGTATTCTACTTTCTTGGTTATTAAATACTTGTTCAAGGTTTATGTTTCTCTGGTATTCTGGTAATCTCACTTTATGTCACTCACTTTTTTTAGTATTAAAAAAGCACCACAATTAATAATGTCTTAACACGTCTTAACACCACAAACTCCTGAGAGGAGAACTAAGTCCATGCGCTATGCTGTGGAAGTTCCGCATTTTAATTGGAATTTATTTTCGGTAAGATTAATTTTATTGTGCTTACTTCTGTCTACATCTACTCTATCTATTAATAGTAAAGTATCGTGCAGTATATTGTTTATTAATTCAACGACCTTACCATTATGCTGCAACTTTATTAGCTTAAATATTCAAAGATTTTAAGCTATTTGCATCTACATAACTTGTTGGTTTCCTATGATGTTTATGGATATAAATGATACCAGCTTAGATAGATTTTCGTGGATTTATTCAAGTATTCAGTTTTAATGGAGGAGCACACAAATTACACGTCCTTGCAGGATAGCGATTAGGAGTGAAGAGAGCGAACAACATTTGTCAACTACAGATAACACAAACTTACAGATTGCATTGCGTTTACATAGATATCGCACATATTATCAAATTCTAACATGCTAAGTGTATTGAGTTTGATGGCCCCTTGTTAATTATATTTGTTTCAAGGTAGACGACTTTTTTTATTCAAACCCTTTGTTTGCCGCCCTTTATTTTTGCATGTGGACTATTAGTTCATTGGTGACGCTGCAAAGATTCTTAGTGTGTGTAAAAAAAAATAATTGAGCTGTCCTTACATTAGCGGAAAAGTGAAAAAAGCGGGTGAAACGCGGAGACATTTTTAAGCACGAACGATAATTCTACTAAGGCATAATCTCGTTTATATGTTTTGAGGGTCAGACTGACGTAAATAAATGATGTACATAACAATAGGATTCTTAAAGTTAGCATTCAATCAAAAAAGGCTCAAAAATGCAGGCAAAATAATTTAATTAAAGATTGAAGATAAATCTGCATGGACCGATGTAGTTCTCATGAGTGGTAAGTATAGTACAGCAATAACCGCATGGTGGCCGGTTGGTGGAACCCGGGCCGACTGAGGTGGACCGACGACATCAAAAGAACTGTCGGAAACAAGTGGATGCGACTAGCGAGAGACCGGAGAGAATGACATAAACAAAGGGAGGCCTATACCCAGCAGTGGGTCATTCAGGATCGATGATGATGATGTAATGGTTAAATTTAATGTACTTTTGTACCATGACATAGCTTAGTGTTCTTTGTGTTCCTATCGCGAAAATAAATTGGATTTGAACTTGAATTACATAATTATTTTCATCCTAATACTGTACAAGGTACAGGAACATAACTTAGTGAAACCCTGTCCCTACTTGGATAATCTGTTTTGTGAGGTCACAGTATATAGTATTTTTTTAAATATAAATAATAGTCTTGCGCTTGACTGCCAACTCGCCTGATGTTAAGCGATGATGCGGTCTACGGTGGAGCACGCTAGCCTAGAAGAAATCGATTCACTCGTGATTTGAAGACACCCAGGTTGTAACTATCGGGGAACACCCATTCAGGCAGCGCATTCCACAGACTAGCAGTTGGCACAATAAAAATGGAATCAAAGCGCTTCGTTCGGGTTTTCAGAATACCAACCATAAAGCGGTATCGATTTTTTGTGCCCGCTCTGGCAGTCCGATAGAAAAATGGGCAGGAGGGAATTAAATCATGAAGATCCGATGCACACTCTCCGAAATGTATTCGATAAAAGACCTGCTGCCTTACTCTTGACACTCGATTTCAATCGTAATTTGGGATTGGGATCGAAAACATGCCATTTGGTACTCTTCAATCGCGTCAAGAGTACCGAAAGCGTCGAGTTGAGTCGATTTTATTTAGTTCCATAAAATTCCACTATTATCGGTTCCAATCGTGAGCTAGTTTAGAATTCAAGAGTACCAAAATGGCATATTTTTGATCTCAATCCCAAATTACGATTGAAATCGAGTGTCAAGAGTAAGCCCACAGGTAGGTATGTTCGTAGGTACATCAACTACTTGTCTTGTTATTCTGTGTCCCGATACTCCCGACAGCGGTATATTGATCAATTATCGGCCCTTCCGTGTTTACCTTTGTGTGTACCAGCTGATACGAGACGGGATATTAATTTTGCAATAACATGACACGCGTGTTTGCGTGACGTAGGTCGCTCGAGTGTCACGTGTATACAACAAAATTTGCTGCGTGTATATGTCGCAGATGGATTGCCGAATCAGCTGTTTTACAAAATAACTAGCTATTTAACAAAATAGCTCCGTTATGTAAATCAGCTGACCATATGCCTTATTATGGATGATTTGGATCGTGATCGTGATCGCGTGCCATCTCACTCACGCGCGTGGTGTGAGTAAATAGGTGCGAACGGGACGGCATGCAATCTCGATCGCGATCAAACTTCTATAATAAGGCCGCAGCGTTCAGCTGGATTGCCATTGCGCTACGTTTCACAAAACTGCTACCCAATTTTAGACGTAATGCAGAATGGCTTATCAGTTATCAGTAGTTAAAATAAACATTGGGTGTAGGGCCTACACCAAACGCTTGTACTTGTACTCGGCTGTATAATAATTATGATAATTATTTTGCAGTAATTTTCACTCATATTACCTACTCGTTTCAATTATTATTCTTGGCAAACACTTTATGTTTCGGACGTCATTATTGTTGTTATAACACACGGAGCCACAAGTGACAAAATTTAGAACTAAATTCTACAATCTGACGTTCCATTTCACGATGTTTTACATAATCTATAATCGTTGACCTGTTGCTTTGATAAATGCGAATCGTTTATGCAATTTTGCGTACCTACTAAAGTTCAGTAAGTTCAGTAAGACCATGTAAAGCAATTTTATTTGTCGCAGTTGCCACCTTGTTGACGCTGTTGTTGTTTATTTAACTATTAATATTAATTATTTTTATATATTTATGTATCAGTATATTATCGTAATTTTAAGTAATATAAGTATTAGTACCTATGTATTGTTATTAGAATGTACGGTTTATATTATAACTATCACATTATTCCATATTGCACGCCCGCCTACCTCCTGTATAAATCCTCTCCATCCTAAGGTTGCCTGGAAGAGATCACTCTTAGCGATAAGGCCGCTGATTTTTGCACTAGTTTTTAAGCTGCTTCATCGTGTGTATGTAATTTTTGGTGCGAACAATATAGAGTTTATCTATCTATCTATCTAATTATGAAAAACCGCGAAAAATCGTTCAGGTGTTTTACATAAGGAAGCCTTTTTATAAAACAACTAGCGGTTATGTAAAACAGCAAATTAAGCAATCCATATGCGACATATATAATAGATGTAATGTTATCTTGTACAGTGTTTTACTCCGATAATTAGTTGTTACCTATCCGTATCCTGACACTAATGGTATGATTTCAAACTCGGCAGCGCGCAACAGTGCTGCCGCATATGATAGAACTTCACTTAGGTAAGTTCGTTTAATAACAAAATATATAATAGATGTAATGTTATCTTGTACAGTGTTTTACTCCGATAATTAGTTGTTACCTATCCGTATCCTGACACTAATGGTATGATTTCAAACTCGGCAGCGCGCAACAGTGCTGCCGCATATGATAGAACTTCATTTAGGTAAGTTCGTTTAATCACAAAATATATAATAGATGTAATGTTATCTTGTACAGTGTTTTACTCTGATAATTAGTTGTTACCTATCCGTATCCTGACACTAATGGTATGATTTCGAACTTGGCAGCGCGCAGTAGTGCTGCCGCAACAATGCTGCTGCAGCCGCAGCACTGTTTCCCGTATATTGTCTATAGGTTTATATGAGATTACATTCCGAGGCTGCCGCAGCGTAGCTCGGTATGTATTCTAATATAAACCTATAGAGAAATTACGAATGAATAACCAAAACTTTTGTCCATGGTCATCTCTATCTCTTCTCTACATAGTATAAATTGAACTCGCTTTCCGCGTCTGTCTGTATGTATGTATGGCCGCTAACTCCTCTTAAACCACGCAACGGATTTATATAAGGTTTTCAGCATCAGTTAGATACATTTTCAAGGAAGGTTTATATATATAACTAGCGACCCGCCCCGACTTCGCACGTAAATTACACCCGTGCGAAGCCGGGCAGGCGGCTCACTAGTATATTATATGACCATGGTTATGGGACCAACCCAAAAAGGCCATGCCGTCTTTTTTTTTGTATGGACTATTAGTTAGTTAATTGGGGTCTCTTCAAGTCTCTCAGTGAGCGTGAAAATAAAGGATCGACCTGTGCACCCACCAGCTGCACCCTCCAGTGGGATGAGGTGGAATCCCTCAAGAACCGTACACTGTAACTTCCTCTTCCCCGAAGTTCTTCTCACATTATCTATGTGACGATGTAGTAGAATTTATCATCTGTATTATAGCGGGAACCAACGTAGGATCTATCCCTCTCGCCCCGCCACCGCAGGAGTGCCGGCGTTAGAGCAGGCTGAAAGCACGGGAGGGTCTCGTTCCCCGACCGACCCGAGTATTCGAAAAACCACTACGGTCCCAGACGCACGCGTTCCATGTGAGTAATATTGTTCCTTGCGCACGCGCCGCTCGTGCGTTGACACTCCCGTCGCGACTCATTTTTTGTACAACTATTCTAATCCTAAGGGATTAGACTAAAACGGTTAAGACCTTTTGTGACTTTTGCAAACCTTAAAATATTATAGTGTTATCAGTTAGATAAATTATTGTTTAATTTAAACTGGTACGCTATAGTATCAAGATAGATGTAGGTACATATTATGACATATCTAGTATTATAGGTAGTTTATATCTCGATTAACACATGTTCCTTGTAATGAGACATCCCGCACGATCGCAGACGTGTCGCGTAGGGCGTTTTATTACAATTGATACAACGCAGCAAACATACGCTAGGGCTGTCACGTATCGTGTGCCAATAAAAAAAGTATACTTACCTAGCTGGTAAGTATACCTAGTTAGCTAAGTGTATCAGCAGGCCTAGCACGGGCCGTGGACATAATTGTCTTTCTACCGTTTTTATCCCGCGTCTAGGCGTGGATAAAAACGGTGGAAAGACAATTTATCCACAGCTCATGCTAGGCCTGCTGGGGAAGAAAGGTTCTTGAGACCACGAACCGGAAGACGCAGCGTAGGTAGGCTTCCCACTAGATGGACCGACGACATAGTTAAGCGTCGCGGGCATCCAGTGGATGCAGATGGCAGGCTTTCGTTCAGGGAGGCCTATGGTCAGTAGTGGACGTCTTCTGGCTGATGATGATGATGACCGTTAGGTCATCATGGCTGACGCGTATTTAAGTTTTTTTTGCAAAGATCAACTCTCGAAAGAACACTGGAATGAATTCTCTAAGAAATCGTGTTTTGGTAAGTTTTATATTAAAGAGACATGACGTGCAAGTCGCTCGCCACTGATGGTAAGCAACACGCACGCAATTACTCAAGTAATTTTTTCATTTTCATTTTTGTATAAAAAAATGTCATACCATAGTTACGACGGGGCAACCCTAGCCTAAAAGCCAAAAGGGGACCCATCTGATACGCTGGTCCCTCCGTCATCGAAGTTTAGGGGACACCCTTTGTCGGATAAAGGGCCGTCTACATCAATAACATTTATCTATGATAGAATGGTACCGGGGGGCCAGTAGAATTTAAGAAGTACCTACCTATCACTTGTAGAAGAAGAAAAAAACCTGACTAAAAAGTTGTCTATAGATGACGCTTGGGATATAATGACGAATCTAACGACACAATCTATATACAACGCTGTGCTACAATGTAAATTGACTAATGGAAATTTTTGATTTTGTTCAGAATTAATTAATTTTTGTTTCAGGTTATATTAGCATCACTGATAAATTTCCGTAGAGTAAAACATAAATAATTTATCCCCAATTCCTTATTGAACATTAATAAACGATGAAGCGGAAATACACTAGAGATTCGTCAAAGAAAACTGTTTTTTCTACGCATATTAATGTAATAATTTGTAGCATCATTTATTATATTGTACCTGAAATAAAAAATTACGCGTTGTCTTTCAGTTGCCTGAGACGCCATCTGTCGACTCGTTTCAGAAGCTCTGTCGGCTGAATTTCAGAACCTGTTGAATGTTCCTTGTCGTTGTTGAATGTTCGTTGTGTGCCTTGCTCATCGTTTAGATACGCCTAGAAGAGAGAAATCTGTCTAATTCTTAATCTAGTTCCATGTTTATGGGGCAGATGTCATATTTAATCAGGAGTAGGAATTATTTTAGTAATAAGTATAGAGCGGAACTGTATTTGTTATTTTTATAATAGGTTTGCCTTTGACCGCGTGATGATGCGGTCTACGGTGAAGCACGTTTGTCCAGAAGAAACCAAATAACTGAACACAGCAAACAACTGAACACCAAGCACAGATAGATATAGGTCTGTGGTTATAAGACTAGTTAAAACTAATACGATTGGTACATTTTTTTATCAGGTCCAGTGGACCCTTAGTAATTATTCGGTTATACAAATCGTCCCTATATCTCAACCAACGTGGGCCCAGTTGGACCATTATCACATTTTATCAGGTAAATGTGATCCCAAGGACGAGTTTCTGACTGAGACTGTCTGCCAAATTTTATTTACAATTGTAACTATAACATCTTCATGTCTACTTTCATACCATTCAAACTTTCAACCTAAAAAAATACACAAGAAGCAAAATCAAAATCAATGCAAAAGTAACTTGCTCAGTCAATCTGCCAGTCCATCTGTTTGTTACCTATTTCATGACTCGTACTCGGCTGGATATATCTTGATGAAATTTGACAAAAGGTAGTGTGCGGACTTTGACAAACATGGATACTTTGCTCATTAGAAAGTGTGGGTAAACGGGAAAATTGCGTTATTTAACTATTTACTTTTCAATTGATTTATCCCTTACCCGTGACGGTGAAAAAGATGCATCGGCATTTAATTACTTCCCAATATGCATAGGTACACAGTAGAAGGTTACGTAATTTACATGAAATTAAATTTCACCTCAAGTGCTGGGGGAAATGTAGGTCAATGTCAGACTAGAGAAGTGCAGAGAGATACCTAATGTGGCGCGCGCTTTATAGTGCTAACAGACGCTCGAACGCGGCTGACTTCAACCACCGTCTGACCAATAGGAGAGAAAGAGAGGGAAATATGATATTCTCACTCTTTCTCTCCCGTTGGTTGGACGGCGGTCCGTCAGCCGAGTTCATGCGTCTGTTAGCACTATTAGACGCAAAAGAAAAACGAAGCACGCGGATGCAGACACTCTTTTTCAAAGCAATTGTGACCTTAATAACCTTTTATACGATATAAAAATTAATGTTAAACTTAAGATAACGCACAATCCTTTATTTAATTCTCACTGAATTTTTATCTTTAAAAAAATTTAAAAAGTCCGCGCGGGATAGCTCTGACCGGAATTTCCTTGACGACAATCGACCTGATTCACGGGGAGTATCTGTGAGAGTGCACAGTCAGCATAACGAGATGGTGTAAAAGGCGCCGGTTAGACCGAACAGCTAGGTATGTTGAGCTGAAAGAGATTTAAAAAAAAAACCCTAGTTTTTACCATGTTACCAATTTTGAAATCGCGCAAAAACAGCTATTCTCTACAGTCTACATAAAATTATTCATATTAGGTAGATTTTTTAAATGTAAAACTACTTTTTTCAGTAGGGAGTAAAAAGATAATAAATGCGACCTTGCGTATGAAAGTAAAAAGCTTATTTATTAAAGTGTTTGAACACTTGCCGCTTGATTTATAAACGTGTTTATATACCACTTTAAACCTTATGAAATTTGAAAATATAGTACGCTTATCAACAATAACAAAACAATAATAAGCCTGCGAGTAGTTACACCGTGTTTTGTCTTTTTCTCTCATTATTTTAAACTCAAAACAAACTATTCCAAGGCATATTTTACGTTTAGAAATAAAGGATAAATAAAATAAAAAATAACCGGCGACCAGTAAAATACGAACGTGCACTTTTCTTCCCTATTGTCATCTCCTCGTGAGTTATGCCTCTGTATTATTCTTTACTTTGTGTCAATGTCGCCAATCAACCGGTGTCGCTTCTCCCGCTATACCCTTGTTACGATACAGTCTATTACGTGTCTATTGATTTTTTAGTCTTTCAATTTTATTCTTACAGCGAGGGATGGTTTTAGCAAGGTTTTATTAGGTTTTTTATTAGGTAAGTATTTATGAAGGGTATGCTGAAAAGGTACAATGAGCCAAAAAATGCTCATGTAGGTATTATGATAGTAATAGACCTTGCACACGGTGCATATAACCTGCGCAATTAGAGAAGGATGCAAATATCTTAACATAAATACTGCTCTAGCACGCACGATCTCGTCAAAGTTGAGAAGGTAAAAACTGGTTACAACCTTCGACTAAAATAAAATAAACGGACGGGTCATACGTAACCATTGAACTCGCTCAGTAAAAACAAGCCAAAACCGTCGGACATAATATACTTGGACACCTATATAATTATAACCATGTACAGTAGGTACATTTGTTACAAAAAATTGATAAGTAAGTACCAGTTTTTTTTTGTGTTTTTACACTTCGGGAAAGTACACGAAGGCATAATTTTGTTAGATGTTTCCTTATCATGAAACAATAGTCTTGTGTTGCACTTCCTACGGCTAGAGACCGACTGAAAGAAAGTGAGCGCCGGCGCTCATGTTTTTACCGTCAAAGATGCTCTACTTCTGTGCCCGTCCATTTGTTTTATTTTGGTCGAAGGTTACAACCTTACAACTGATGTCAACTGGTTTCTTGAATCATGTGCAAGGTCCATATTAGGAATAAACAAAATCACTGAACTCGTTTCGGCTTTCCATACCCTTTTCTAATAACCCGGTAAGTAATTAAGATTATTTATGGCTTAGCTATTAGCTATATTGGTGTATCGGTACTATTCGGTGCCTACACTGTCTGCTCTAAACATTGTGCAAAATAGTCAGATCAATTTGGAAAAAAGCTATAGATTCGGATAAGGTCATGCAATCACTATAACCTGCTATTAAATAAAAAATTGGTACCACATTCAAATCGGTCTTGCTTTTCTGTTTTTTATTATTTGAACACGTGTCTATCGGGACTTATTGTAGGTAAAGTATTATCAATTTATTAAGGTAAAAATAGCGATCTCAAGAGTAACACTTCAAACTTAAAGTTTTCTTGATGCATGGGCTATTATAAAACCCGTATGGCTTATGCGGGCAATGGAGAGAGCTATGCTCGGAGTTTCTTTGCGCGATAGAATCTGAAACGTGGACATTCGCCAAAGAACCAGAGTCACCGACATAGCTGTTAAAATTTGCAAGTTGAAGTGGCAATAGGCAGGCCACATCGCTCGCAGAACCGATAACCGATGGCGAAGAAGGGTTCTTGAGTGGAGACAGGGGCGGATCCAGGATTTCATGGGGGGGGGGGGCATTCTGACATTTCTGACAAGGTTCGAAGGAATCAAATGAAAAATTGAGTCGAATGTATGGAATTGCTAGGTGTTTTGGGGGGGGCATGGCCCCCATGGCCCCAATGAGTGGAGACCACGAACCGGAAGACGCAGCGTAGGGATGCCTCCCACTAGATGGACCGACGACATTGTGAGAGTCGCGGACATCCAGTGGATGCAAAAGGCAGGCTGTCGTTCAGTGTGGAGGTTAAAGGTGGAGTCTATGTTCAGCAGTGGACGGTTTCTGGCTGCTGCTGCTGATGATGATGATGATGGGTTAGTAGGTACACCCTTTCCGCGTAACCCAGTATAATATTAGTGATGTGATAAGTAACTCTATTACTCTGTGATACGATGCAGAGTTCAAGGCTGACGTTATCAGCGGCTCGTGAAATATTCATTTCGTTTCGCTTATTACGTTATTATCTCAGACTGTCAGATAAAATTACCCTATAGGCTTCAAACAAAATAAAATGAATGGACGGGCCATAACCATTGAACTTGCTGAGTAAAAACGAGGCAAAACCGTTGGACATACACACATGTGTACAAACATAAGCGCATTAACAGAAGCTGTTAACTGGCTATAGGGCGCCCAAGATACAGGATTTGCCTAGTTTGGGGCACACAGGCACAACTATTTTTGCTGCTAGTAAATTGTTCTATAGTACCTACCTAGATATTCTATTGATTGTAAATTTTAAATAACTGGATTTTGGTATTAAATGAATTATGAATACTTCAACACCTAATTATAACCATGTGCAGTAGATTTGTTAGAAACATTATATAGCGGTTTTTTGATGTGTATTTACACTTGGGGAAAGCACACGAAGGCATAATTTTGTCAGATGTTTCGTTATCATGAAACAATAGACGCGTGTCGCACTTCCTACGGCTAGAGACCGACTGAAACGAAATGAGCGCCGGTGCACATTTTGTACTCTTCAAAAATGCGCTTCTTCTGGGCCCGTCCATTAATTACAGTGTGCTTACCTTCACCCATATATATACAGTGTGCTTATATAGTTTAAGACGAACACCCCTATACAGTGTGCATTTATTTTATTTTAGATTAAGACATTAATTAGTACGAGATCTATGGGTCAAGTTGCCTGAATTAAACGATTTTTATTTTATTTTTATTTTTAATTTTATTAATTTTATTTTAGTCGTAGCCTTTAAGTAGTTACTCGGTCGGTCCCAGTTTTTAGAGCTCCGTACCCAAAGATTCAACTCAGCATTGTCTGTCTGTCCTGCAGTTGAACGGTTGTATCTTTTGAACCCTAATAGATAACCAGTTAGTTGAAAATTTCACAGAATATGTGGATAATATTACGATGAAATAACTAAGAAATCCTGATGTATCCGAAACGTGGATATTCGCCAAAGAACCAGAGTCACCAACATAGCTGTTAAAATTTGCAAGTTGAAGTGGCAATGGGCAGGCCACATCGCTCGAAGAACCGATAACCGATGGGGAAGAAAGGTTCTTGAGTGGAGACCACGCACCGGAAGACGCAGCGTAGGGAGGTCTCCCACTAGATGGACCGACGAAATTTTGAGAGTCGCGGGCATCCAGTGGATGCAAAAGGCAGTCGTTCAGTGTGGAGCTTAAAGGGGGAGGCCTATGTTCAGCAGTGGACGTCTTCTGGCTGATGATGGTGATGATGATGATATACATACTACAAACATATTATTTAATGTTTTATTTTATTTACTTACCTTGAATTTCTCTACATAATCCAGTATTCCGAATATTCCAATAATGCTAGAAGCAAATAAAAATTTACTATAAGTACTTATTTTACTAAAATAAGTAGTAAATTTACTGCTTATTTTTATTTGCTCTGAGATAATGCGACACCTAATATTTAATAGTTGGTGCCGGATTAGTGTCTTACTAATCAGCTGTATTTTCCAGAGACTATTATTTTGAAAGTCAACATAGGGTAAGTAAGTATGTTGACTTTCAAAATAATAGTAAGTATTTTTCTCACGGCAGAGTAAGTATTTTCTTAGAGTCTGCACCTAAATCTTGGTAACCCATATAGTAGTCATAGTACTTTATTGATATCAAATATATATATATATATTCTCCATTATTAAAATTCAGTCTGTAACACAATTTATACTTAGTCACTGCACTGTTTTATTTTTTATTTATAGGTAAGTAGTTCGCTAACTGTCTTATGCAAAACTGTCACTCTATAATTTTTTGCTAAAGTACACTTAGGATGCACAATTCCTCAAACTACGAACCTAAATTTTGTAAATACTTTTTCTTATTTGCCTACACTGCCTGTTGCACCAGAGCAGTAGTCCAATGTTGATAGGTAGATATTTAGAGTTTATGAAACAAACCTCATTAATCAACCCCAATTCATAGGCTTACATGCAGTAAGTATAAATCATTCAAAAATTAAAGCAAGTGAACTTTGAAACCCAGAATGCTCTTAACTTTGGAACTTTATTTAGATACCATTAACATGCCATAAATATGGGTTAAATAAACTCTTGTAAGTGAATATAGCTATATGTCACTTACGCTCATTTTCCTTTGACACGCTCGTTCACACTCATTTACGTGTTCCTATATTCACAACACTGTCATAAACGAGCAAAAATACGACAAAATAATCCGTCTTTCAAGCCTCATCCTTCACGGCAACTGGCTTTATCCAGACACTGTCAAAAATCAGCGAAAATACACAGAAACCGCCCCGAGAATCCATTTCACACTATCATGAACACATCACTGGAGAATGTTTAAGAAGAATAATGTCAAATAAGATGAAACACTAAGAAGAGAAGCTTTAGAAAGCGGTATTAAGGTTTTGTAGTATTCTAAAACGAAAATTTTGAGGTTATCGTGAAATGTAGGGCGCATCGAGAGCAACCCACATTACTATAAGGTTCAGAATTGCATGTCGTTTTTTATCTGTGTGTAATGTTAAGCCCCGTAGAGAATTTTCCATGTGTATACTAGTGGGGGTGTGAGGGTGAATCTGAAACGCGCATGTGTGGGTTACTCCAGAGACACACGGTATTAAGGTTATAAGTTAAGTTTTTTCGTAACAAACTCGAACAAAAAAGGTTATAGGTACAGGTTGATACAAACAAAGGGGATTTTTCTTGTAGTGTTTCATCATCATCATCATCATCATCAGCAGCCATTAAAAGTCCACTGCTGGACAAAGGCCTCCCTCTTAGAGAGGGGTGTTGCCATAATCCCCACGCTTGGCAGGCGGCTTGGGGATCGCAGTACGTTCACCGTGTACTAATAGGATGCTGCTGCCCATCCTCCAGTGGTTCTGGTCGCATTTTTAGGACATACCCGGGTCCATACTTTTGTGTTTAGTGAGACGTTAATCAAGATTTACTTGTCTTACATCGCCCAAACTAAAAAAGCGGACTAATTATAAAACCGGACAAAGTCCGGACATGTCTGGACAATTCCTGACGGATGGTAATCCTTACTGCAATAGGTACTAATGCGTTGCGCAAGATATCGGCCAGCATTTTGATCACGAGATGCGTCGACAAGACGTGATTAGTTCGATCCCACGGTTCTAAAGTTTCAACCCCAAAAGACACAAATACACCCACAGTCTAGGCTACTATATATTATGCGCCTTTTTAGGCCTTCTACAGATTTAGCTGCCGCAACTAGGCAAATTTTATGAAATTTTTGTGGGACCACTTGGAGATCTTACTGTAGGTACCTAGACTACCTAGGACAGAAAAAAAACGGCTGGAATTGAGAACCTACTCCCATCCTGAACGGAAAGAAGAGGTAACGCTCAATAAGTTACTTACTCTATGCTACATTTTTTTTGTCAAACTTTTACTTGTGATACCTCTACCTACTTATTGCTTATCAGCTAGAGGTTGACCGATCATTGTATAGCATAGAACCCAGATTAAAAACCGTTTGCATAATATGAGGGTTGGTATTTATATATTTATATATTCGAATTTTCTATAAAATATCCGTCGACACATCCATGGAAACCCTGAGCTCGTGTGTAGCGGCTCAATTTGAAAAGGATCGATCGCGTTTCCTCAACGGAACCTCTACTATGAAAACGCACCTAATTCTCACTTTCCTATTTAGGTACTCTCCTATGCGGTTTTAGTAGCAATTTTTAGGAGTACGAACCCAAAGGGTGTAAACTTTACCAGACCATCAATTCTTCTCGGAATCGAGTTTTGTGATTGAAGTACCTATTACTTTGATTGTTTACATGAGAAATAAAATTCGAATATTATTTTTTTAGTTTTCCTTTGATTCCGCCTGTTTTCATGGGGTTTTTCTTCAATCATTTATAGGGCCACCCAAAGGGTGTAAACGGGTCCTTATTACTAAGCCTACGCTATCTGTATGTCTGTCCGTCCGTCCGTCCTATGCCTTGCTTTATCTTTCGAACCGTAATAGATAGCCAGTTGAAATTTTTACACAATAGGTACGTACCTAATGTTACAGTGGATTAAATCCACTAAGAAATAATAACAATAAAATATATTAATAAAAAACTAAAGGGTACAACCTTTTTTTTAAACGTATTTTTGTATTTGCTCTAATGTAGAAACGGTAATACGCACTAATGTCAAACCTGGCATGATTATAGTACACACTCTAAAGTAAAATAATAAATAATGGGCAAGTACGAGTCGGTGAGAGATTTCTGTTCACCACCAAGTTAAGGAATATCGGGCGCGGTTCGATTGGTACTTGATTGAGCCCAGGCGTTCACCCGAACGCCTGGGCTGGTTGTTGTCTTTTTGCACTACTTTTTGTATTTTGTGGTGGTTCAGAACCCTCAGTGCGAGCCCCCGACTCGCACTTGGCCGGTTTATTGAATTAGTCTACATTGCCAAAATAAATAGAATCCAAATTCTGTCCCCTTTATACACACTTCATCAACAAATTTTATCTACCTAGATTAGTTTAGGCGAGTGTTTAGACCCGTCATCGTTATTTCACATTACCGTATCAGATCGCTCTTCTAGATTTTTTTTCCAATTTATCTAACTGAAACTACCGACAACTAACTACTAACTAACTGGAAGTAACGACAATACAAATAATAACATTTTTACCAAATGTCTTTTCATTAGTGTAAATCCGGGATACTTATACGCTCAAGCGGGATAGACGCCGTATTGCAATTGCGTGAAACATAAGACACGTTGCAAATTTTTTTCTTATAATACGTCAGATTTGTCGTTCGCGTCAACTGATATGCTTATTTTCCTTCCTTATCCTTCTTATAATACTAACGATGGGTCAGTATAAATTTGGCAATGAAAAACCCTTAGGTATTGGCATCTGTCTGTCTGTGCGTCACACTCAAATTTGGAAAAAAAAAATTATAATTTATCATTATAATTTTTTAGTAAAAATATACCTATGAGATTTTCTTTTTAAATTGTACTAAGATTATTGAATTTATTGTATTGACGTTAAAAAATGGCACTAGACCTATCCTATTCTAATTTTAATCGTACCTATATTGTAGGTATAATTGTCTCAACAATGGTTAAATGCAGTGTCATGTAAAAGGTCTTTTAATTATGCTAATTACCGTTCTCTTCCCTACCTTTAACCGTATATTATAATTATCTGTATCTCCGAAGTTTTCAAGCGGAAAATATTAATAACCTGGTAAGTAAATATATTAGGTAATAGTAACAAGAAAAATACATTAACATTACAAAGTTTAATTAATTCACAAAGAGAGCGATTTTTTATATAAAAGATGAGAATGGAACGAGCGAGCTTAGGTATTAGCGTTTTGTAAAAATTTGTCGAGTTTTAATTGTAGTGGATTCACTGTGATTGTATTTGTCAATTAAACACCCACACATTGACGTTTAACAGACAACCGTTTAAGGTTGATTTATCTGAAATAGACTTTGCTTGCTAAATAATACAACACATTTTGTAGCTAACTCAATTCATTTGAAAAAGGATTTTGCTGAAATCGCGCGAGAGGGACAAAAACAGGATTTTATTAAAGAGTGACAGAGAGGAAAGATTCAGGAGGAAACGGTTTATCAAATTGTCATTGTGTTATGTCTAGGCGTGTTTACCAACTTATCTGTCCTGTTGGCCAAATGATGGAACTAGGTAAAATGTTCTACGCGGAAATTAGTTTTGATTAGGAAATACGATGGTGGCTCTTACAGTAAACTCTTTATATAAGTTGGACTGTACTCGTGGAGGGACAACGTGACCTATCTTGTTGCTATCAGATTTATTGCTATAGCGTTCGATTGCTTTGAAATTTAAGCGTTGATTAAGCTGGTAGGAATTGTAGCTTAGAGTGTAGTTATCTGTAAATTTAATAGGCATATTCATCATCATCATCAGCCACAAGACGTCCACTGCTGAACATAGACCTGCCTTTTGCATCCACTGGATGCCAGCGACTCTCACAATGTAGTCGGTCCATCTAGTGGGAGGCCTACCTATGCTGCGTCTTCCGGTTCGTGGTCTCCACTCAAGAACCTTTCTTCCTCATCGGTTTTCGGTTCTTCGAGCAATGTGGCCTGTCAAACCAACTCAACATACCAATAAATAACTTAACTTAGGCAATTCAACTTACAAACTTTAACAGCTATGTCGGTGACTCTGGTTCTTAGGCGAATAGGTATCCATGTTTCGGATTCTTTCGCGCAAAGAAACTCCGAGCATAGCTCTCTCCATTTCCCGCTGTATAACTCTTGACTTTTTCCAAAAGGCCAACAGTTAAGGACCACGTCTCCGTACCATATGTCACCACTGGACACACACTGGTCAAAGACCCTTGTCTTTTGGCACTGTGGTATCTTGGACGAGAAGATGTCACGCAATTTCCCGAATGCCGAGTTGGATTCTTCGGGCGACCTCTTTGCCTAATTTGGACTTACCTAACTGAACAATCTGCCTAATAATAATATTATTATCATCATAATAATATTAATATATTATACCTACTATATACTTACTATTACTACCTCAGCACCATGAAAAACTCACCATCAAAACTCTTTAAAATTTTCCAATCCTATACTGATGTACAGTCAATCAGTCAGGTAAGGTAGGTACCTACTTTCATGAAATCTTCGAGTTCCATATTTCCTCGTTCACATTTTATATTAAACTAGCGACTCGCCCCGGCTTCGCATGGGTGTAATTTACGTACGAAGCCAGGGTGGATCGCTAGTTATATAATATATAAACCTTCCGTGAAAAATTATCTAACTGATGGTGAAAACCGCATCAAAATCCGTTGCCTCAGCGGTTATATAGACAGACAGACGCGGACACTGAATTAAATTTATACTATGTATAGAGATAGAGATAGAGAAGAGAAGATATTTGCTTGGTGTTGGCCTGTTGGCTTCGGCCCTCCTAGCAATGCATCTCAAATATCCGGTCTAAGCCCGAGAATCTATAGAATTAAAATATAAAATACCTATTACCTATTATAAACTAGCCGAGCTCCCCGGTTTCGGTGGACCATCGAGGTACCTATATAAATTAAGTACTACGTGGACATTCCCTCGGACCCTCAAAAACATCTAGGTATTTAATATCTATATATTTCTATCGGAAGTCTTTGGGGCCATCTAACGAAAGCTTATTGGCCGCTTATTACGGTGAAACTAGGGCTGGCTACTCAGACCATACTAAACTTGTCTTATTCTTACTTCAAGTCTCTATTAAGTAGGGAAATAATTACTTATATTAAAAGCCCTAGCAGACGTGTCGGACTTGGTTGACGGACCGCCGTTCAACCAACGGGAGGGAAAGATAAAATTTTATCTTTCTCTCCCGATGGTCAGACGGCTGTCCGGCGTACCAAATTCACAAAATCACATACCTATAAATTAACCATTGACAGATACGTAGGTACTATTAATAGACTGATGTCTCGTTACAGACAATGGGTACGAATAAGTACTAAAGTATGTACAATACCAACTTGTCGGTAGAGTTGGACAAATCATGGAACTAACCGTTTGTTCGTAAGGTTAACAATTTTAGTCAAAATATTGGAAGGTGGCGCCCTCATTCAACTCTAGAGTTATGTAGGTCGCTCAGTAGGCATTCGATTTATTTTTATCGAGTGCACTTGGCATGCGCAACGCAAGTTGACCTCTGAATCGATGGCAACGGCGTTGTTGTTGTTTTGTCTCTTTCCCTATCACTGATGTTTATATAGCGTTGTTTCACCTGTCAGAACGACAACAACTTGTTCTGTAACCAATGGGGAACGATAGCAGCTACCGTTTGTGACACGTGGTTCACATAAATTTGGATAGATGGCGTTACCTGTCACAACTGAATTAAACGACTAGTCAATCTATGTCTAATTGTCTATAGAATTATTTTACTTACATTTTCATATTGCAGTTACTGTTTTTCGAAATATGATAATGTTTTAATCATTGATTATACGTCTCTAATGTCCAACTCGTATTATATCTAATACAACTTATAAAGTACATACTCTACCTAGCATATAGATACATTGTATTGTATCTAATCTACCAAGGAATATATACTTATATCGAGTGGACTTTAGTGAGCCAGAGGTCGTCTATTTTGAAAATTCAGCAGTAAGTACTACGTACTTTTGGCGTAGCTGGGGTTCTAGAACACGGCTTTGATATCGCCTGTCTATCGTAAGACCTTTGGGCTCGTTGGTGGTCAGATTAGGGATCAGGGGCCTTACGGATAACTGCTATTGCGGCACCTAATCCGTTCAGTTGGAAAATCACGCTACCGCAAACCGTATCTGGGCGCAATAAGGTTCACGTTCGCGTGATTTTCCAACTGGGCGGATTAGGTGCCGCAATAGCTGTTGTCCGTAAGACCCCTGATCATCAGTTCAAGCCAGCCCAGAGAACACAAAGGCAGCGTGGTATGGCGCGCGATGTGAATAGAGGAGGGAATATTATAGATAGAACTCATTATTTTTCACACCAGAAATCCGACTCCTATACGACTTTTTCTTGGAAATTTTGGTTCAGACGTGCAAGGTGTGTCTTTGTCTCGTGCCTTCTGTCATTCACAAAAGCAGGCCACCGTGCATGCAAGATTCAAGTTAATGCCACCGAGAGAATTGTAGTACGTAGGTACATCCAATCCTACATGACCTACTACATAATAGCTGGGTGTCTTTACAAGATTATCCCTGTTACCAAAAAAGAAACATTCCTAGAAAACTGATGTACAATCTTGCTAGAAAAACTCATATTGACAGGAAATATTAAGAGGAAAAGATCAAAAGGTTAATGCCGTGAACGAAGATCCGGATCCGATGATTTCATTAGCCAAGAGAGCAACACAAAAGACAAAGTAAGGTAGATTAGAATGTGTTTAAGATTATAGTAACCCACCTGACTAAGTGTTTGAGTACCTAGATACAAAGATCAAGGACATTATTCATAACTTCCTAAATGTTTTGGATTAGCAGGTGCAAAAATCGTTATTGAAAAGCAAAATGATTAAAATATGAACTTCTTTTAAGTAGAATATAATTTGCCCATGGGAAGTTAAGAAGAATATTTCTCAATTTTCCAATGGCAAATGATCTTATCAAACGACTTTCTGACGTTTCTCTAAGAACTAATTCCAAAGTTTAATCAAAAGTGTGTGTGAATGTATTATTAGCAGTGCCCTTAAAAGCTCGCAACGATATTTAAAATTCAAAACCTGCGGCTAAAGCCGAAAACATCCAGGGAATAATTTCTTCTGCCAACAAGTAAACACGGACGCAAATCTTCCTCGTTCCAAAAAGGCTAAAGAGCCATATTCCTGTTATTAAATTTTGGTACATCTGAGGAAAAGAACAAAGTCGAATGTTAGTTCCAGTTTGATTCAGATAGGAAATCGAATCTTGTGAAGTCTCTGCGCGCTTGTAGTCTATTTTTGGCTGCGGTAGGCGGTAGCTCGAATGCACTGTGATTTTTTGTACCTTTTAAAGGGCTTTTTGTTACTCGAGGCTACGTCTGGATTTAGTCCGTGTTTCCTGCTATTGTGAAGGAATTATTTTTCAATTAAAAGTTCGCCTTGAGTTGTTGGATTGGATTTCTTTGAGTCACGCGATGATGACGTCAGAAGTTCTATAATACACTTCAACGTCTTACTATAAATTTTAGTTTAATAATATTTAATATGTTGGTAGTTTTACCATTTAACTAAAATAAGTTTTTAGATGGTTTTTCATTGTTTACTTCCGAGAGGTTATTTAATCGGAATATGCTTGGTATGAATTCTGAGAAAGGCTACAACTTATTGTTTGCCAACGTAATTAGCCAAATCATGATGCCAAATACACGAATCACGATGTATTGCTTAGTATCAGATGCTTTTTGGCGACGGAAAGAAATCTTCAAAAGATGTCTGCCTGCATTGTGGTGCAACTGGGGTATGTGGGATTACCTACACTCACAAAATTTCTTTCGGTAGCTTGCCTCTTTGCCTGAAGGAGAATGCTGATCGGTATAAAATCCGCTGTGGTCCTCCTTAGGCTCGTTTAACACTAGAGTACACGCGTTTTATTATTTACAAGCTTGTATGGCTCACACGCATGCTCTACCAGAATAGTAAAAGCAAGAATACTATTTTCAGATGAAATACTTAAACGTATTAATTTCAAATATAAAGTTATGAAAATGGCCAAATGGCTCCTACTTTACGGGATGTATCCATTCCGATAACTGACCCGCTTGAGCTTTTGGGCGTTGCTCTGTCTCCTACCCTCAACTTTGGCTCCTATATTGAAAACAAGGCTCAATTGGCTGCCAAAAAGCTGGGTAACCTATCGAAGGTGCGACGGTACTTCACGTCGGAACAGTTGCTTTCACTCTACCAAGGACAAGTTCGGTCGTGCTTGGAGTACTGCTCTCACCTTTGGGATGGATCAGCTAAAAACCAGCTTGGGGCGTTGGAGTCTATTGAGAAACGTGCCAAGAGGCTCATCAGCAATGAATCCCTTGTTCAGACTAAGCTTCTTAGTGAGCATCGGCGCAAGGTTGCTAGTCTATCGGTTTTTTATCGGATACATTTCGGTGAGTGTGCTACAGATCTGCATGATTTGATTCCCTCCTGCCTATTTTTCTATCGGACTGCCAGAGTGGGTACGAAGAATCGACACCGCTTTATGGTTGATATTCCGAGAACCCGTACGAAGCGCTTTGATTCCATATTTATTATGCAAACTGCTAGTCTGTGGAATTCGCTGCCTGAGTGGGTGTTCCCCGATAGTTACAATATGGGTGTCTTCAAGTCGAGAGTGAATTAGTTTCTTCTAGGCAAGCGTGCTCCATCGTAGGTCGCATCATCGCTTAACATCAGGTGAGTTGGCGGCCAAGCGCAAGCCTATTTATAATTAAAAAAAAACGTGAATCAATAGAATTATGGAAATAAATTTTTAGAGTGTTAACTTAGCTTAGAGATGTTTAACAGAGGTCGATAAAAAAGAGACAAATATCCATGAAGCCTTCAGAGTGGTGTTTCATGTTGTCCAACATATTCAATGCACAATATAACTTGGTCATCATCATCATCATCATTTCAGCCGTAGCACGTCCACTGCTGGGCATAGGCCCCATCTCTAAAAGCACCGGTTGGAAGCGGCCTGCATCCAGCGTTTCCCTGCGGTCTCTTTTAGGTCGTCTGTCCATCTCGTGGGTGGACGTCCTACGTATCTATCATAACTTGGTGATCAGGACTTATGCATTTGTCCAAAGCTTCCACATTTTTTGAACCAAATTGTGACTGATCGATTTGCATTAGGAAATTATCGGAATCGGAAATTACGTCCATGCAGCAAAGTGGCGCCGCAGTATGTAATCCGTAGCGCAATTTTGTTTTCGAGGCTTAACTAGAAGTGCGGGGAAAAGTCCGATGGCACGTGATTAACTGACCCCTTCTACCATAGTAGCACGAGCGTGCACTCTAGCTAATGTTAATCTGAATATATTATGGTCCCTAATCTTAACACCTGCAAGCATTGAAGCTCTTTTAGTCGTCTCTTTCAACTGGTAAGAGATACTGAAACTGTATTATAAAAGATCAGCTCCATCCACCTATCTTAGGGCGAATCTATCATAAAGCATATCCTCATTATTCTTGACAGATAAGGCAACACAGTTTTTCAACATTTCTTTGAAGTGTGCTGTGGTAGGCATTATTTTTATTTGCGGCATGAAAATTAACAATCTATCGGGATCTGTTTCTTTGACGAATGTTTAGTGTATTACAACTATTATAGCTTTAACGTCGCATTAGGTAAGTACAATAAGGAATTTAAGAACAATTAAAGTATTTATGTTTTATTCACAATAAAGAAAAAATTATAGTTTATATTCTGTGGTTTACTCTACATACATTTGTCAATGATGATGGGTTTGATTTGTGATGTTTGTGAATGAATCATCATCTATGAATTCTTGATTCTGATTCTTGATTTTCTTGCCACTCGATCGATCTACTTCTTCATTTGTTTCAGAAAAAAATATTTTTTGAGCACATCGTTTACAGTTCTGTGCTGTTGAATAGTGTGCGTTTGTAGAACTAGTAAGAATACTCTTCAGTTTTTGGCAGACTCTTTAGGTAGCTCGAGTCGGCAGATCCAAACTATATAATTTATTATCAAAGTCATTGGTAATGATACCGATGTGAGAGAGTAAGCCTGAAAAAGAATATATTTATCTGAAGTAGGTAAGCTACCTTGAGCTTATATCTACTGCCCAATCCCACTGCGGTATAATATACTGTACCTATAATAAGTACTACTTAAGTACTATTCAATCGGGTATCCTTGAAGATACAAACCAAATACTAAAGTGAACTCTTTGAAATCGGCAATATTATGTTTAAATATATTTGAACTTATATAAGCTGAATATAAGAGCGATAAAAGAAATAAAGAAAGAAAGAAAACATTTAAGTATAGCGATAATGCTAGCGATAGTGGTTGAGCGGTAGCATTTGCGCTCTGCAATCTGACAGGACCCGGTTCGATACTCTATGATCCAATGACTTATTTAGTAAGTATACATAAATAAATTGTGGGTGTTTCGATGCTATTGCTAAAACATTGGTGAAGGAAAACATCTAGAGTACAAACCGGTATGTCCAAAAACCTTAAAAGTTCAAAGACGTGAGATGCACCGACACGCACTGGGCCATCATGGTGGATTGGTGGAGAGATATCGCCGTTTGACACGGAGAAAACTCTTGTGCCGAGAGAAAATTCATGAAACTTGTGACGATTTGAGTTCCATGTTAGATATTATGCGTATCGTGACCTAACTTAAGCTTAGCCGAGCCGTGGGTAAGCAACCTGGAATATACTTACTACTTTTTCCACGCAAACGCAACCTCGACATTGGGGTGTAGCCGCATGGCTCCCGCCACATATCTCTTCACATCGGTCGGAGCCGGTGAGTATATTCTTAATTATAATAGGTACGCCGTGTATTCACGGATTGTGTCGTCTTTTGTCTAAAGCTTGAGTGCAGACGGACATTTTGGGTGGAAAAATTTTGCAGGACAAACCTACGACCGAGACCGAGACCGTGCAATTCCCTGCAATCCAGACTTCGTCGTAATGCTTTTTAATAAAAGACCGTCACTTGTTTGTTTTTGTGTCTTTATATTATGTATAAATAATATATAAATAAATAATATTATGTTTATATTATGTGTAAATTAATTTGAATTTGAATATGTCTTTGTTTGGGTTTTGAGTGTTTTAAAATGGGTTCGAATTTCCTTGTTAGGGTTCCGTGCCCAAAGGGCAAAAACGGGACCCTATTACTAAGCCTACGATATCTGTCTGTCTGTCAATCTGTCTGTCTGTCCGTCTGTCTGTTCTACCCACCACCTATTAACGGCTGTCTTTCGAAGTGTAATAGGTAAGTAGCCAATTTAAATGAATATGTAATGTTACGGTGGATTAACGAAGAAATAATAAAAAGGTCAAAAATGTAAAAAATACACGGGGGTCGGGATTCAACAAACGTATTTTTTTACGTATTATTGTATTAGCTCTAATATAAAAACTGTAGGTAATACGTACAAGCGTCAAACTTGGCATGGTTATGTATGAGTATTATAACAACAAATAATAATTAATGGCCAAGTGCGAGTTAGTGTCAAATTTCTGTTCACCACCGGTTGTCATACGATCACCGAAGTGAAGCAACGTCGAGCGCGGCCGGTAAGTACTTGGATGAGTGACCGCCTGGGCGTTGATGGGTGTTGTCTTTTTGCATATTTTTTTTACTTTATTAGCTTACAAGTTATGCAGTGGTACGGAATCCTCAGTGCGCAGTCGCTCTTGGCCGGTTTTTATAATATTCTTATGACAAATAAATGTTTTTTTCATTGTATTGTTTGTTTGTAGGAGCCTGGGAAGGAGGTTATCTTAGGGACTATTGAACTCAAACGCGAAGCCATTGACAAAAGCTAGTGTCTCATAAGTATACACATTTTTCTGGCTGGCATTTGCATAATTTCTAAGAAACGTTGCCTCCTTTGAATTTTTCAACCAAGAACAGTTTTTAAGTAATGACTAACAAGGCGTTACATATGCCAAGGTACCTATTACATAGGTTGTTTATCGATATCAATAGGATGATCGGTTAAGTAGGTACTTACGTAGATTGTAGATGTTCAAGTGTTTTTGGCATTCGATAGATAGGTTGAGGTACCTAATTAGATAATTATATTATCAAACCTCACGCTGTAGGTCAGTAGGTAGGTAGGTTAGCTGGTATATGTATACTTTAGCGAAAGTATGAAATTTTAACGTTGGCATGACACTTATTTAGAAAGAAAAAATGAGTTGATGTATCTACTAAGATAAGCACTAACACTAATCTAATTCTGAACATGGCGTAATTAGATACCAACTTCAGGATCTAACACAATCAGAAAACTCGAACGAATCAACGAAAAGTCATAAGCAAAGCAAAACATCGAGCAAGCAAGCCACCCGAGCGACACAACAAGGTCATCGCGTCGGCATAAACACTACGACTTGACAACGCCGCATTGCCAGACAGAGAAAGGTGCATACAAAATACCTAAGAGAGAAAGAGACGAAACGATTCCCATTGTGCATTCAGAAGAGAACGGATGTGGAGTGCGCAACTCGTGACCCGCGAGAAAGCGGCTCGAGACTGAATTTGAATTTGGAAAGGAATAGTTTCAATCCAAGTTTTAGATTTTCTTTGACAGAGAAAGTAGTAGGTACTAAAGTAAAGTACTCCTGAAACTGGCAATGGAGGCGTTGAAGAACGATTGTAAAAATGCGATACACATAATACACAACAACCTAGGCACACATAGCGTAAGTCTATCAATGTATAATTGCCTAAATAAGCCTAATAATTATTCTTAATTTCTTATTATCTTTTACAAGAATCAATATTGATGTAAAATTCAATAGACATGCAACTTTATAATTTTATTTGAATACTATTAAAATTTATTTCCCTAAGATATTGTTTTAGGTACCTAGTTAATAAATCCGTACCTACTTGGATAACACATTTATTGCTATCTGATTTGTAGGATCTTATAAAATTTACTAATTGTAATTGGGCTCATACAGCTACAGCATACTATAATTTAAAGTCACACTGATTATAATTTTATTAAGCAAAAACTAACAACATTGAGGAGGTAAAATAATTCTTGACGTATATTTTTTGTTTATAAAACGACTCATGTTAAATATTATAGCAGTTATAAGGTATTTAATATTAAAGTTATAATATTAACAAACAATAATATTAACAATTAGTTCAAAGTCACATTGATATATTTTTAAGGATAAACTAACAATATTGCGGATGCGGAGGCGTATCAATTTTTTACGTATGTACATATATATTTTTGTTTATAAAACGAATCATGTTACATTATAGCAGTTATAAGGTATTTAATATTAAAGTTATATTAACAAACAATAATATTAACAAAACAGTTATGAATATTATTATATTTTTTTAATATAAATACCAGGAGAACATAAACGGTGCGAATGTCTGCGCAGCGGCCCGCGTTTAGGCCTAAATAAAGAACGAGCGCAACGTTCACAATTCACAACTTCTTTGTATAAGACCTTTTTGTGTGTTTCAAATTGCGTTTCTACTTTCTGAAAAATCTCAATATCGGTTTTATATCATCGTTGTAATAATTGAATTAATATAATTAATTATATTCTATTTATAAACACATAAATACAGAATACTGTATTTTAGTAGTGTCATTGTAGTATTGTTAAAATACTAAAATATTATATTATTGTCATTGTTGTGTTTTGTTTGTTGATTATATATACATATATATATATATATATATATATATTTCATGACTACAGGCAAAAATCGCATATTTTCGCCGATTTCCTTCAGCAAATAAATATATTTTATGTTATAAAAAAAAACTTAGGTTGTAGAGTTTCACTTCCCCGGTCCAACATTAGACTTTCGTCAACATCTGTACCTAAACTTATGGGAATCGTTAAAACAAACCAAATGGGTCCAAACTCGAGAAGCTTACTAGGAGCCGTTGAATATTTCCACTATGAACTGTACCAGTTTAAATTTTTACAGAATATGTTATGTTACAGCGGATTAATGAAGAAATAATAAAAAAATCTAAAATTATAAAAGTAGTTTAATTTTATTTAGGTCGAAAGCGATCTAAATAAAATTAAGGTTGCTCAGCAAAAACGAGTCAAAACAGTCGGACAACTTCAACATCTACTTAATTATAACCATGTACAGTAGGTACATATGTTGCAAAAAATTGATAGCGGTTTTTTGTTGTGTATTTACGCTTCGGGAAAGCACACGTAGGCATAATTTTGTCAGATGTTTCGTTATCATGGAACAATAATCTCGTGTTGCACTTCCTACGGCTAGAGACCGACTGAAACGAAGTGAGCGCCGGCGCTCATTTTGTAATCTTCAAAAATTCGCATCTTCGGGGCCCGTCCATTCATTTTATTTTGGTCGAAGTATGAACCACCTAGCCTGGCACCTTTCTGGCACCATCATCAGATCAATTCGATGGTACTAAATCATTGTATTGTCATTTATATACATACTTGCAAAGTTTCAAGTCGATATGACAATAACATTAGAAGCAAGTTGAAATCGACTTCCAAGATGTTTACATTATTAGTAATTTTTCCGTAACATGGT
This sequence comes from Agriopis marginaria, assembly GCA_932305915.1. Classification (NCBI taxonomy): domain Eukaryota; kingdom Metazoa; phylum Arthropoda; class Insecta; order Lepidoptera; family Geometridae; genus Agriopis; species Agriopis marginaria. Next base: position 6,219,005 of record OW029919.1, read on the forward strand.
AGGTAGTCTAGGTAGGTATCTTTGTTCATAATGGGACGAACCATCCTCTTCAAAAATAGGTCTATAAGCTCTCGACCGTTGTTATGATAGATATTTACATTGATAAATTTTTGTTTTATCTCAATATCTTGTACGTCCGTACTCCGTAGTCCGTACATTATATCAATGATAATTTTTTTTCTTTTTAATAACGTTTCAATGCCATGCCAGGTCAAAAATTTCATACTATTATTACGTTTGGCACAGGTCGTGATCTGTCATGATAGAATTTACTAAAAACAAAAACAACCCAAAGGTGCCAGGCTCAGCAGATCGTTGACGTAGGTATAGCACGAAGAGCGTTGCAGAGAACACTGACACTTGGGACCCCTGAAAATCGTTTAAATATACGAAATGTTTCAGAAAGTATGCGTATAATTATTATGTATACTGTACTATACAAGCCTTTGCAGCTACTGAGCATTTGTGGATGTATACTGTGTCGCTAACTCGTCCACGCAGCGCATCTTTAGCACCGCGTGGAGCGACATGGAGATGCTGGGATGCACCACTTACCGTGGTGTCACCGGTATCAACTTTTACAGATTGCACAGCAGTTCCAGTCTCTCATTCTCATTGCAAAGCAGATGTGATCAAGTCGGGGCATGCTAGAGGGGAAGACGACACTCACCCAGGACATTGCTTGAGACGCTTGGGTAAGCAAGAGACACCCAATCAATATACGTTATTTTATTTTTGGTTACATGACACTAGAGATACCTACATTCAGATCGCGACTCGTTCCGCACGGTGCTGACGATGCGCTGCGTAGGTGAGTTCGTGACATGCTGGACTCGGCTACGCCTTGGCCAAGTTTTTCACGTTCGTCCATGAATGATTATATTGCCTCAATGTACTATATAAATAAACCTAATATACACAAGCGTGTTACATAAAAATAAAGTCTCGAAAAGTCTATTACGATTGCACAAAAAGTGTCCAGTAATTTTTCCTATAATCACATTTTCGAGACGCCAAATACACAATTAAAACTTGAAATTAAAATTGCAAACCCATTTTAATAACACGTCCGTCCGTCACCTCACCTCATTCTCCTCCCCTCACCACAGGGGTTCAGAGTGTAAGCTTCACGGAAAGAAAAAAAGTCTCGAATCAAGAGTATATCTATTGGTCAAGAATAATATGGTTTCATATATGGGGAAAACAATATTTTCTTGAATAAAGCAATTTATTGTTTTAGTTGATAAGCTCAAATCAAAATTTTAATGTCTCATATAAAGATGATATATTATCGATAGAAGAATTAAGCAATTTCTTCATGCAAGAGGAAACGGTTTCTTGTTCTTCAAGACTCACAGTTTTCTTGAACAAAGACAGTTAAATTTTTTGATGCATACCTATTTTATTTTTAGAGTAAGACAAAGCAATTTTTATAGAAAACATAATAATCTTCTAATAAAATAATCGAATTCTGCGCTCAGAATGCAAAAGTCTTAAATGAACAAAATCTTAGTATTAGTAGAAGATAATAGTATTTTTCAATTGAGACAATAAGTTTTATTTTAAATACAGTTTTAGTTTTAAAGCAAGATTGTGATAATTATGTTGGAGACTGTTTCATCTTGTTGAGACCGCACATCATTTTAACTTGAGAATTGGCGTTGTTTAACTCAAAACATGCTTCATTGAATGAAGATTCGATCACATCTTAAACCCAAACAACTGAATGTTAGTACAATGCAACAGTTATTAGAAAGAAATAGCCTTTTAATTTGAGTCAAAAATTGTAACAGCTTCTACTGAGAATTCTGTTGTTTAAACTAATCATAATATTTCTTAATTTAAGAAACTTAAAATTTTATACTGAATAAAATTTCTCTCCTTTCAATACTTTCTACATTTTATTTGAATAATGTCATTTACTTTTCTTTAGTATTTTAAATCTTAAGCAGAGACTAATACTACTTCTGAACTGAGAATATAGATTTTCAAGGTGAGATTATCAATGTTCTTTTCTTGAATAACCAGGGATTTCATACTAAAACTAAATTGATCTCTGTTTAAATAATAACCTTTTCTTGTCCTAAGATTTTTTATGTCCAGTCAAGAATAAAAAAAAATTGAATTGAAAATGCATACTCTTAAGTAAAGTATTTCTTTATCTTAACCTTAAATAACTGAGAATCTTCTGCAAAGACAATAGTTCTTAGTTCGAATAATGCCTTTTACTTGCCTAAAGAATGTTTGATTTTAAGTAAAGACTGTTGATGTTTTGATATTAAGAATGTATCTTCTTAGGGAGAGTATGGTAATATTCTTAGTCTGAATAATAGGGGGTTTCAGATCAAAAACAGATTGATCTTAGGCGAACGATTTCTGTGCGTTATTTGAAGAATATATTTGCTTCTATCAAGATGTTTTGTTGCTTCAAGTAAGTAATTTCTAGATTTGCATTAATAATTCTACTTATCAGATGAAACTAATAATTTTCTTAATTGGAAAGTAGAAAGTCTCAAAGCAAGACCATAATGAAACACAGGGTTACGCAAAAAGGGTGTACTATCCCGAAAGGGACTCATAGTACTCATCATTATGAATAACTTTTACTCCGGGGGCTACCCTGATTTCGCGAAAAACCACAGCTGTTCCATACATTTCGTCGAGTTTCACTGACAGTTTTATATGGAACAGCTGATATTTTTATCGCAATTTCGAGGTTAACAACAAAGTAAAAGTTGTTCATAATGATGAGTACTACGAGCCCCTTTTCGGGTTAATACACCCCTTTCGCGTCATCCTGTGTTTCATTCTGGTCTTGCTTTGAGACTTTCTGTCATCTATGCATATTGACAAAAGCTGAAATGCAGTGCTTATAGAGCAATACATTCTAGTATTGCTCTATAAACACTTGACACATTTGAAAACCAATACAAACAACATAGCAGAATTATCAATACAATCGATTTTAGCTCAATTTAGTTACGACTTACGCCATGGATCAATCTTATTTTAACCCTGACTTTAAATTAAAATAAGTTGTCATTTATCAAAATATTTATTATTATAATACTATATTTTTAAACACGTCATACACACAATCTTAATTCTTAACTTAGGTACATACAATAAAATTATTCAAAAATATAAGATCAAAAACATAGTAGACTTACAAAAAAGATGCAGTTTTTAAGGGCGTGCTCGCTTGCTATAAGCTATCCATTTCGCACGTTTTAGAGATAAGATCTAATTTTGGCAAAGGTATCAGATAAAAAAACTTAAAAAACTAACTTTTCCGATATCTTCTCCAAAATCTGAAATATCAGTGTGAAAATTGCTTTATAACATTTGTAATTTTTTCTGAACAAAATTACTATTTAATTTTACTGTTTTTATACAAACATATTGATTATTTATCTTGACAAAACGTTTTAACTGTGCAAAAGAGAAAGCAAAGAGGGCCTTAATGCTATGAAACGGGACTGCAGCCTTAACATATTAATATTGTGGAAGACTGGTTCAATAACAATATTTTCGAATTGACATATCGAATCAACGCATGAATTAAAAAAAATTACTCTATTGCACACTTTTTAGTTGGCCTTAAAGCTATGAAACGGGACTGCAGCCTTAACATATTAATATTGTGGGAAATTGGTTCACTAAAAATATTTTCGTATATACATAATAATATTTAATCAACACACGAATTAAAAAAAAAAAACTCTATTGCCCACTTTTTAGTTGACCTTAAAGCTATGAAACGGGACTGCAGCCTCAACATATTAATATTGTGGGAAACTGGTTCACTAAGAATATTTTAGAATTTACATATTTAATCAACACACGAATAAAAAAACATTACTTTATTGCCCACTTTTTAGTTGGCCTTAATACTACGAAATGGGACTGCAGCCTTAACTTATTAATATTGTGGGAGACTGGTTCACTAAGAATATTTTCGAATTTACATAATTATTTAGTCAAAACACGAATAAAAAAAACTCTATTGCCCACTTTTTAGTTGGCCTTAAAGTTATGAAACGGGACTGCAGGCTTAACATATTGATATTGTGGGAGACTGGTTCACTAAGAATATTTTCGAATTTACATATTTAGTCAACAGACAAATAGACTTTACGAAAGTTATGGTAGTTAATAGATTAAATTTTGGTGAAAACCAGAAAAATAGAAAATAAATCTTTTAAAAAATAAGGCCGGAATATTAGTATGGAAATCAGTTTCCACTCTGGTTCTGTTGGTTGTGGTTCTGAAAACCACGTCAGCGTGGTTTTCACACATTATTAATATCTGAACGGGTGTTATTCACGATCCGGCCTAATATAACATGAGTAACACCCGTTCAGATATTAATAAGGTCAGGTTTTTTTTTGGCCAACTTTTATTTTCCAAATGGTTCCCCGAACACACCCGTTCGACTTATCTAACCTTCTACGGCATAATGGCTTGCATAAATAAATAAACTTACATCAATATCAACAATGAGATTCTCGATGCACTCCAGTGTCGAAAATTTTGTTTTTCTGTCGAGTCTCCCTTATGGAGGGATGAGATGACAGGAGTTTCATTTGATCTGGAACCTTCCGATCTGAAAAATAAATGCGAAAAATTATACATAGGTACTTATGTGTATAGGGCTAGTGGCTGGGTAAGTGGCTACCATGCTGTGGTGTAGTAGATAGGTACCGAAAAAAGTATGTACCTAACTCACCATTATCGGTTTCCTGTGTTATGCCTTCGTATAAACTTGCCAACGAATCATACTTATTTGTATTAATAAATTTCAAACTGATAATTGTATTTATAAACGTTTGCCACTTTGTATAAAAATTCAAAGTATTTTCCTTGTACTTTTCTTCGATATCCAATTTAATCTGAAATCACACCACACTGATTAATATTATATATGCGATATTTTGCGTGTAAGTTTGTTATCACAATAGCACGGATTGACACACATGCTACATTTTTAGCAGCTTCACGCACTAAGATTTAAAAAATATATAAACTGTTTAAACAACACCCAGAGATTCTTGAAGAGATAATAATTGTCTTGTTTTTAGTTTACATATTGAGAATAATATTGTTTTTCACTTACTTTACCACTAAATGAGTGAAACTGCTGATCAAAACTAATAAAAAAACATACCTACCTATACTCAATGCAATAATTATAGTTAGTTGGCTACCAGTATACATCCAAATTTGATTTGGATGTATACTGGTAAAAATAAATTCAAAATAAATGAAATACTAATTATTAGTAGGTGTAACTTACCATGTGCAGTAAAATTTATTATATTCTTCAATTTTGGATTTAACCAAAAATCTGTGGCCAATTAAAGGGTATATAGCTTTTTGAGAAAATCATCACTTAGATGTTTTAGTTGGTATTGCTGAATTACATTTTCTGGAAGAAAAAAAATATATTAATAATCAATGTCATCATCTCAGCCGTAGAACGTCCAATGCTGGACATACGTCTCCCCCATTGACTTCCTAGAGTGGTTTGAAGCGAAAACTTACTTTTAAATCTGTCTATAATAGACTCCGGAACTTCCCATTTATGCAATATAACTTCTATCGAAGTTTCATCATCAGCGATCTGCATTAATATCACAACAAACGAATAAGAAGGTTAATAATCACAAAGTAAACTGTAACAGTAGAAAATGAAACAACACACGATCACACGATTTTTTGCAGAGACAACTTACGATAGTTTTTTTGGTTCAATTCAATTCTTGGTGTACGGCGAATATGGATCACAACAGCTCTGTTTAGTAAATTAAATTAACTGGAATTTATATTAAAATGTATTCGATACGATTCATAACCCCACTTGACGCGACAGGACAAATCAGAGAATTGGCGAATACAGGGTTGCCAGCTCCGAAACATTTTCCTTTATAAATGGTAAAAATTCTTTAAATTCATTCAAAACATTAAACGACTAAATTAAAATTATAATCGAATCAATCGAAGCGATTAGAGAGCTCGAGTTGACAGCTCTCGGGGTTTTGTATAATATTTGGGTATGGAACCCTAAATTACTAATTACTAACAGCTCGTATATTACAGACATTGTTTTAAACTATCACGGTTGTTCACTAAAGTTATATGATTATTTACGGGAATACTATACGCAGTGATACAGTGAGTGTGTTTTGTCGGGACTTGTGTTTTGTTCGAGTTCGAGTTCCAGTGATAACCGTAGCAAAAGACTAAGAAAGAGGGTAGATCGTTATGTCTGCACCTAACTTTTTAAATGTTCGACTAACCACCCGTTTTCCTCAGTCTTCCCGCGAATATGGTGCATGTAACTGCGCCGAAATATCGGGAGCTTATTCCACAACCTTACCACGGTAAATATCCCGTAAATAATCTTATAACTTTATTACGGTCATGTACAATACATGGGGATTTTACCCTGCAGTTCAAAACGGAGCGAGTACTCACTTCTTTAGTGCGTGAGGGTAGATAGACGTGCGGAACGCTATCTATCTCTTTCAAATGAACGGTCTCAATAACTGTATCTACACTATTAGGTACACACTATAATCTACACTTCAACACACGTTTTATAAGGAGGTAAAGTTTGTGAGTTTGTGTGTAATGGGCAAACTCCGGAACTACTGGTCCGATTATAAAAAAATATTTCATGCATAGAAAGCTCCACTATCCCTGAGTGACATATTTGGCTATGTTTTGTTCACAGCGCGGGTGAAGCTGCAGAAGAAATCTAGTTTACAATAAAGTAACATAAATGTTCAGTGAAACCAATCACAGGAATAAAAGCTGATACGTTGTGTTGTACGGTCGGTACGTGTCAATAAATTGCGGCCAGTATTATAAACATGGATGAATTGTACGACCTGATATTTGTACCTGTATTATTGGTTGTGCTTACCTAGTCATGATTCAAAAAACTCTTTCACGAATACAAAGATACACTCTCCTCGAGTGACTTAGATTATGTTTTATTGACAACGCAGGTGAAGCTAGAGGGTTATAATCTCAAGGGTGGTCCAATATAAATTAATTATTCCACCCATAAGGGTAGAAAGCAGAGTAATCTTTCAAGTTAAACAATAGTTGTTTTTTTTAGTTTTTTAACCTGGGTATTATTTTAAACTGTTCTGTTTCTCACTTTGATTGCGAAGAAATAGTTTCTTAATATACTTTTAGGTATTAATGCACATTCTCTTCTGAAAACTCGCACTTTCCTTAAAACTAGGGAATTTATTTTAGATATGACAACACTCATTCGTCCCCCCCATCCTTCCGTTGCCGGTTATAGTCACATACTCTATTAGTCAAGACATTCGATTTACATCTAAGAATCAATTATTCTTGGATGAAGAAACGCGACTTTCAACTTCTACTAGTTATAGATAAGTTAAACCTACTAAGTAGAATTTTAAAAATATATATAGAGTTCACAATTGGATGGCTTATAACGTGTAACAATTGTACATTTTTTGAGTTGGTCGACTATTACTCGTTATATTATAATAAAGCCTACTTATCCGTGATAGAGAGCCCTATGATAATTAAATTACTATGGAACCCAGATGGAGATATGGAAAAAAAATGTCCTTATCAAAACGTGTTAAGGTTCAATTTTGCAATAAAATCTACAGCTGACTACTGATAAAACGATATTTCAGATTATATAACTAATATCAGCTAGTAGTCAAGTCAGCCATAAAATTACTGCAGATGCCTTGAAATTCAAAACCTAATAGTAAACCACCAAAATTAAAGCGTATTTAGTGAATAAAATTGCTTTTCAAGTTTAGGCACCTAATATTCAATGAAAAATCTTAGCGACAGTGCAAATAGATGATCGTAGATCATAGGCATCCTAAAATGCAGTTATTTCGTAGGTTTGATTATTTAACTATCAGAGATCAAAGATTCTGTTCAATGGTAAATTCTACCGCTATTTACATAAAAATAAAGTCTGTAAAGGCTGAGCACTGGTGCAGGGCTGATAATCGTTTTTTTACCTACTCGAGTTATCGTCGAACAAACATAGGTAGGTATAAAATACGAACTCCGATTTGTCCCCTTAGACTAAAAGACTTTCGCTTTATTTTATTTAGTGGCCTAAATATATTTAGCATAATGGGGATTCTTAGTAAATTCGCGGTGTAAGATCCAGATAAAAGTATCTAGGTTTTTTTTTTATTAACTGGAGAAAAATTTCAATTCTTTGAACTTTAAAGAGTTATATAGAGGATAATATATATTTAACTAATTAAAAAAGTATAGATAAAATAACCCATACTATTATAGAATAAAATTAGGCATAAAATATATACACTTATTATAGAAAATATTAATGTATGTATTTTCAAATATTGGTTACATACGTTATTTCGGCTCTTACTTAAATATTCTTAACTTGTTTACAAACATTTATTTTATTGGAACAATATACGTTATTTGGGCAGTTAATTGGTATAAATGGGTTGATTATTTTACCTATTATCAAGTAATTAAAAATTAAAATTCTCAAACAAATAATTTGCATTCTTAGTTGAACAATCCCATACTTGTTCCCAAAACACAGATAAATCTTGGCTAAAAACATAAGACGATCTTGCTTAAAATTATTTTGTTTTTTAGTTTGACGCTAGTAGTTAAGTAATCCAATTAAAATTGTCTCAAACTAAACATGTATTTTCTTAGAATAAAATGTATGTCTATCTTATTTTGCATCATATAGGGATTCTTAATTGAAATATCCAATACTTATTCCCTCAAAACAGACAAATCATGGCTAAAAACATAAGACTATCTTACTTAAAATTATTTTGTATCTTAGTATGACGCTAGTAGTTACTTAATTCAATAAAAATTGTCTCAAAATAAACATGTATTTTTCTTAGAATAAAATGTTTTTCTATCTTATTTTGTATCATATAGGGATTTTTAGTTGAAACATCCAATAATAAGTATTGGATGTTTCAACTAAAAATCCCTATATGATACAAAATAAGATAGAAAAACATTTTATTCTAAATCCCTCAAAGCAGACAAATCTTGGCTAAAAACATAAAACCATCTTGCTTAAAATTATTTTGTGTCTTAGTATAACGCTAGTAATTACTTAATTCAATAAAAATTGTCTCGAACTAAACATGAATTTTTCTTAGAATAAAATGTTTGTCTATCTTATTTTGTATCATATAGGGATTATTAGTTGAAATATCCAATACGTATTCCCTCAAAACAAACATATCTTGGCTAAAAACATAAGACCATCTTGCTTCAAATAATTTTGTTTCTTAGTATAACGCTAGTAGTTACTTAATCCAATAAAAATTGTTTCAAACTAAACATGTATTTTCTTAGAATAAAATTATTGTCGATCATATTTTTTATCATAGGGATTCTTAGTTGAAATATCCAATACGCATTCCCTCAAAACAGACAAATCTTGGCTTAAAACATAAGACTGCTTTACTTAAAAGTATTTTATTTCTTAGTTTGACGATAGTAATTACTTAATCCAATAAAAATTGTCTTAAACTAAACATTTATTTTCTTAGAATAAAATGTATGCCTATCTTATTTTGTATCATAGGGTTTCTTAGTTGAACAATCCACTTCTTATTCCTACAAAACAGACGAATCTTGGTCTAAAACATTTAGTTACCTTGTTAAGAATTAAATCGATTCTTACTTTAATGCCAAAATACTTACTTAACCCAAAAAAAAAAATATCTTGAACCAAACAAGTGTTTTCTTAATAGGAAACGTAACCCTATCTTATTTTGAATCATTTTGCATTATTAATTCAATACTTAAATTTACATCAAAATAAAAATATTTTTCTTCATACGAAATTTATTTTTCTTTAAATAAGACGTTCTTACTTTCCGATTTATGAGAATAATACATTATTTAAAGTAAGACAATATTTTTTTGAATCTAAAAGATATTCTTGAGTTAACAAGTTAAAAGTTTTAGTTAAAGTCAAGTGTCACAGGTTCTGAATCAAAGTTTTATAGTTCTTGGTCCTATACATTATTTTCTTACACTAAGATACAAAAAAATCTTAATTTGAAAAAAATATAAATTGTTTACCCAACACCCAGATATTCTTGAAGGAATAATAATTGTTTTGATTGTAGTAAATATAATGAGAATAATATTGTTTTCCGCGAAGAGTATCAGTTTTGTTGTTCTAAGACATTATTATTAATTCAAGCATTTATTTACTTGATATAAAACAATATTCCTGAGAATAAAAATATTCTTGGTCGGAAACAAATTTCGCGAGCATTTTTTTCCGTGTTGTTGTGACAGATTACTACATTATTTATTGATGAACCGACTAGATTTCAAGGTTTGATTAGCATTCTTTTTTTTTGTACTTATCAGATTTAACTATTTTTTTCACCCTGGGGCCTTACGGACAACAGCTATTGCGGCACATAATCCGCTCAGTTCGAAAATCACGTGACCGCAAACCGTATCTGGGCGCGATAAGGTTCACGTTCGCGTGATTTTCCAACTGAGTGGATTAGGTGCCACAATAGCTGTTGTCCGTAAGGCCCCTGAACTGAAACTCATGACCCCTATATATTCTGCACCGCAACCCCTCCACCGATTTTGCCCATATTCAAACTTATTTTTTTTTTATTACTTTTTTTTAATTAAAATCAACTACTTGCCTACAAACCTTCATGATGGTTGGATAAACAATACGCAAGTTATCGTCAAATAAATATATAAACATATAAATAAACAAACATACATAAAACTTCTACTTGTCCCATTAGAATTTAAGATCTGTCTTGTCTTCCCTCGGTCAATTATTTTTTGCTTTATATTAGGTCCAATTAATATCGTTTTTTTTTTAATAATCCCTATATCCGTATTGTACTTACTTACAACGACGTTCAAGTGGAAATACACTAGAGATTCGCCTTGTGCAATGTTCCTCCATATTGTTCTTCAATATTAAAAGATTTCGCTTTTGTCCACTTTTGTCTATGAAAAACTTAATTTTTCTATCCTGATCAAACTCTACCAAAACGTACGTTCAAATAAATTCATTCAAAATTAAACTCCTCGGATCCCAACCCTCAAAGTGGGCACTATCCCCGGTCGATAGCACCCCTACGATCCCACCCCATGGCATGCCACCCTGCAACACCCCCCTATAGTGGCTTCGTTAATACCCGTACTTTAGGCTTGTTCGATTAATGTTTAAGTAATGCGGATTCAGGTATAGGTCAGTTTTTTATACGACTAACCAAGAATTTCTCACCACAATTTAAGGGAGTGGCCTTTGTCCAGCAGTCTTTCAATACATTTGTTGCATTGCTTAAGCTTTAGCTAGCAGCGAATAAGATAGGCTGCTGGTTATGATGATGATGATGATTTACTGCCGTCAGTGGAGAAACTTGGGAGTTCTCCACATCACTTGGTATAATTACTTGGAACGTTGGAGCCTTGACAGTCTTCTACCAGCGTATTTACCTTCCTGAACAATGACATTTGCCGGTCCCGGTGATATCAATGTAGCATTGTGTGTCCGACTATTGCGTCGTAGCTCTCACAAGGCACGGGTAGAATTATTAAATGCGGATTTACGACAGTTTTATAGTGGCAGCTCATAGCTATCGGCTGATCAGCCGTTTTGAAGTTGTAAGCTCTTTTACGAATTGGTCGAGTGTTTTTTAGATGCTTGCATTTAGTCTAAGTATGTAATCTGGTCTGTTAAGCCTCGTTTTCTTTTCTTCTAAGTACCTAGTTTTCATATTTTATCATGTCGCAATAACTGTCGAAGCATCTTGCCTCTTTTAGTTTCTAAACTCCTTTGAAAACAATTTATTGTATTTCTTATGTCTTTTCAATCGGTTACTTCCCCATATTATTATTATATATTATCGCCACATGAAAAATGTTTCGGACCTTACCTACTATGAAGATTATAATTGTTAAGCAATTTAATGCTATATGAGCAAAGTATGTTTCTAATAGGATCGCTTACCTATACTTTACAGTTCATTTTTTACTTTGCTGCATTGCATTGCACTGTACAAGCTAGGCTATAATCGCTATCTTATTTCAACTGGGAAAAGTACAGCCAAATATTTCATACTATACTCTTATAATAATCTTAGAGTTCAGCATTTGCATTTTGCTTTATTTGAATTGCATCCAGCAAGTCGTACTATCTCTACGGTAACTCTCGCTATCGACGATTCTCCTTCCATCGAATTCCTGTTTCATCATTTCTTGTATCGTATCGATGAGGCACAGTCGGCACAAATATTAATAACTGTTTAGAATTTCTGGCAAAGTATTTATACCAACCCAACCACTGAGGTGAGTTCTCGCAGAGAATCGTAAATAATCTCTCTCAGATCTAAGAGAGATCAATAACATCATCAAAAATCGGCTATGTTGTAAGTCACTGTTTTAAACTACCACAGTTGTTCAGATTCACTGTAGTTATATAATATCTCTCTCTAATCTACGGGAATATCTATTTATTTAGGTAGAAGATATTTTTTTCTTATGGTTTGACTCTTCTGTCACAGATTCACAGCTTATGCTGCATTTTATGGCATAATGATTTACCTGTGTATACGTACTTACCTAGGTATGTATTCTGGTGTGGTGGGAATAATAACTTCTACCAAGAACACGTAATCGTTGAGGAACTCTTCAATCACAGATTTAATATTAGTTACTACGTGACCGCTCCCCTCTGTCAGGCATGGTTTCCAAACAAGTCGATAGATGGCGCTAGTTGTATTGCAACAGTGAGTGACAGGACAGCTAACGTAATAAGCACAGAAGATTATTTTTATCGTTTTTCTGTGGTAATAAGGTACTTAGTATGGTATGAAATCTTTGGTTGCAATCAATATACGATAGAACGATACACGAAGTAAATACGATAGTAGGTACATTTTCTTTTTCATCATCATCATCAACCAGAAGACGTCCACTGCTGAACATACATTTTCTTTTTATAAGCTACCTATTTATTACCTTACAATATGTGTTTGTTTGTTTGTTTCGAACCAAAAAATAACTAGCATGCTGAATTATAACCATTTCCTCATTATGATATCCGGCGGAGTAAAATTTTTACCTACATGTTGGTTCAGTTTCGATGACGTTGCATTTTTATGGTAAGCATGACCTGAATCGACATCCAGTATTAGCTCCAGATAAAGGAACTCTTCAATGGTCAACAACACAGACACGAAATTTTTAGTGCGCATTTTATTATGATAGCAGGTTTTAAGTTTTTCCATGACATGGTTGCACTCAGGGTTGGGTCCTGACTAGGGAACTCCTCAATGGTTAGCAGCACAGACATGAAATGTTGCATACGCATTGAAATATGATAGCCCATTATTAGTGTCTGGTTAGATTATTTAAAGCTTGCATAAAGCTTTCCGTTGGTCTAGTTGGTAGTGAACCTGCTTTCTGCGCTTGGGTTGGGGGCGTGGGTTCGATTCCAATCTAGGACAAACATTCATGTGATGAACATTTGTGTTTGTTCTATATCTGGATGTTAATGTTAATATCTATTTAAGTATGTATTTAAAAATATATATGTATGTAAGTATATCAGTCTCTGGCAGCCATATACTTAACAAGTCAGATGACCGTGTGTGCATAAATGTCCTGAATATTTATTTTATTTTATTTTATTTTAAACCTTGTTTAAAAAAAAAGCTTTTTTTTTACTAATAATATATTATACTTAAGGTGTGGCCGCCTGTTAAAAGCCTAGTTAATATTTTTTATTGTAATGTTTGTATATGTATCCTTGTTTTGTGGTATTTTAATAAACAGTTATTGTATTATTTGTATTGTATGGTAAAGCTGTAGTAGGTACCTATCTATCATTATGTTTTGTGGGGTAAATAAAAATGCTTGCTCAGAAAAATTGTTTATATGGAGGTGAATTACAATTCCAATTTAAATATAACTATGTACATTACGTACACACCCAAGCTTTATCAAAATCGGCCAGTAGCTTGCGGCAAAATCTAGTTTAATAAAATAAATAGTTCTTCAGTCCAACCTTAACCACAGATTAAGTAATAATACACGAACCAAGTGCCTTAACATAATCCAACAAAAAAGGGTCATAAAAACCAAAAGTGCGCCCGTCACTCAGGAGTCCGTGGGCGTACTCGTTGGGCCACTCCCGGGGGCGGTACGCGTCTCGCCCCGCCCTGTCTCCGCCCTTCGCGGCCCTTAGCGGCTCAAGGTGCCTGGCTTCTAAGGAGGTTTCACTAGCTTTTAAAATAAGATAGTTGTTAAATTTCCTATATACCTAACCGAGGTTTGACCGTATCAGAACTTTTGTTATAGTTTGATTAGTCTTCCAAAATAGATTGTTGACCACCTTGGGGTCTAGGCAAGAGCCACACACTGTTCGCGTTCACGCCTGCGGAAAGATGAAATTGTATAAAAAAGGCATTAGCTTGACATAAGTTCTCTCATGCTAATGTCATTGTCAATGTCATTTTCATACAATTTCATCTTTCCGCAGGCGTGAACGCTAACAAGTGTGTGGCTCTTGTAGCTCCCTTGTCTGATCCTCGAGATTTTTAAGCTTTTGCTGTAGCGATCCGTTTCGAACTTTAGCTGAGCTTAAAGCGATCTTTGATTGGTTTAAAGTGATGTTTATAATAGCTTTTGTTTTTATAATTATAGGATCGTCATCGACCCTTGATCTTAAGATTACGTTGAGCCACGTTACAAGCGCTATTATACAGGGTGTAAGGGGAACACTCTCGAAGCCAAAAGAAGGTAATTGTATCATCATTATGAACCACTTTTACTATGGGACCAACCCTAAAATCGCGGGAAAAAAAACAGCTGTTCCATACATTTTATCGAGTGTTAATGACCGTTTTCTATAGAACAGCTGATATTTTTTTCCACGATTTCAGAGCTGGTCCCGTAGTAAAAGATGTTCATAATGATGAGTACAATTACCTTCTTTTGGCTTCAAGAGTGTTCCCCTTACATCCAGTATAGCCCATTCGCTATCGAAAGATCTATACCTAGTTAAGTACCTACTCTATATCTACGGACACTACGGACAGCTGCTAAGTATATAAATTACTCAAAATCGTATGAAAATCCTATGCGGCCTGCCCAAGGCTTGCCACATAGCTAGGTGTGGTATTGTACCTGCAAGGTGTGGAATGTCCTTCCCCGAAAGTCTTCCTAATGAGCTTCACTATAGAGCGTTTCAAAAAGGGTGTCTACAACCACCTCTCCCGGACTGGCAAAGCATTGACAACACCGCTAGTGTCGCATGTGTTGCTGCGTCAAAGAAGGACAAACAAAGCGATAAACCAACAAACACACGTTTGTATGATTGGTTAGGATGATTTATCAAGAGATACCGATGGGGAAGAAAGGTTCTGGAATGGAGACCACGAACCGGAAGACGCAGCGTAGGTTGGCCTCCCACTAGATGGACCGATGACATTGTGAGAGTCGCGGGCATCCAGTGGATGCAAAAGGCAGGCTGTCGTTCAAAATGGAGGTTAAAGGGGGAGGCCTATGTTCAGCAGTACTCGTCTTCTGGCTGATGATAATGATCAAGAGATAGAGAATGTAATTATGCAGAATTAAATGCTCTAAGTCATCTAAGTGTGAAAGATACTTATCTATGTATTAGAGACTCCATCATCTAACAGAAATTGCTCTTAGCTATAGTTAAAAACTCGTGGAATAATATAGGTTGCCACCTGTTGCTTCACTGGTTTGTACGCTGCTTTCTTGTATGTGATTTATGCTAAGAACAATAAATAAAGAGTTGATTTATCTACCAATATATCTAACAAACGTTTGTAAGAAAACCGAGACATTGCGGAATTGGACACGAGGCCCTAGAAGTAATCTTAATTTACCAAACAGAAAGCAGCATGTCTCAGTAAATTGAGTACTTTTAAACGTCTCTCATCTGAAGTACCGCAAGGCTCAATCTTAGGACGATTCTTGTTTGTGGTGTGAAAGATTCACCGTTCTTAGTAAGTACAGCCACCAAGCGCTGCCAAATGAGTATAGGTATGCCCACTGCTGATAGGCCTTTCCTGAGGCAAGTTCCCAGGCTTTTCTTCTCTAGCGTATAACGTCACTCCATTGTGAAAATAATCAAAAGTCTTAGCAACAATAAATATTAATACTATTAATGTAGTATAGTCATTTTCACACTAAAACGCTACTTGCTTCGTAAGTACAAAAACAGCATTGACCATCTAACCTTCCCTTCGATTGACAAAGGAGAGGGGCGAACGTGGGCGTTCCCATTCTATCTATAGGACTGATAGAGAAACCATGGGCGTACTGACTGGTAGCTAAGCTGTGGCCACGGCTTTGTGGAGAAACCCGGTGCTTTGAGTTTATGCTCTCCTGGTACTTGGACGGCCCGTTTACCTGCGGATTCAGCCGCCGCGCGCCGCTGCCGGCTCGAAAACGGACGGTTTACTTTTACTCACCTGGGTTACGATCACGTTATTGTTTGCTTTGACGAGTGTTTATACTAGGCATAACAACTCTTTTGTTTTCTGTGATGTTAATTAAAACCAAGCTATGACCGCTTATCGTATATCGCATGCTGTAAAATATAAGTATATAGGAACCTAAGTAGAGTTTTTATATCAGCACGGAGTTTGAGCACAATGGATCCAACTCCTCATTATATTTGGCCTATTTCCACTCACACCCGATAATCTCAGTAGGTAGCGTCCAAAATACATCTGCTCTCATGGCTAAATACATACTTACGGAACCACAATGCAGTCGCATTTTTATGAAGATGTTGTTACGACGAGGGTGGCATTTGCTTATCATATCAGCGCGAAAGTGTCTTTTCGCGCATTTTTGCGCATTCTTCATAAGATAGGAGAGATTGTGGCCGCGCAGTAGCATATGCGCTTTACAATCTGACGGCACCCGGTTCCATCCTCGACCCTGCACCAATGACTTATTTAGTACACACTATCGATGTCATCACTCAACAACGGTGAAGAAAAAACATCGTGAGGAAACCAGTAGGTATGTTTTTTAATTATAGATAGGCTTATAGGCCGCCAACTCGCCTGATGTTAAGCGATTATGCGGCCTACGCTGGAGCACACTTGCCTAGAAGAAACCTATTCACTCTCGACTTGAAGACACCCATATTGTAACTATCGGGGAACACCCACTCAGGCAGCGAATTCCACAGACCAGCAGTTCGCATAATAAATGTGGAATCAAAGCGACAAGAACCTCAAGTACAAGAACCTCAAAAGCTTAAAGACATATTACATTCACCAACATGCACTGGGCCAGCATGGTGGATTTGGGCCCATCCTCTCTCTCTCTGAGAGAAGGCATGTGTCCCAGCAGTGGGAACATGATAGACTAATGATGATGACCTTACTCCATCGATAATGGTTATCGGCAACTTGCCCCAGCTGTTCAACATTGTAGCAGGGCGCTGTCCTTCAATCTCAAAAGAGGCAACGGATCCAACCAGGATCTACATTCAGAAAGCGATTGTGTTGTGTACCGCTAAGAACAAAAACCAGTTTAAATAGTCCTATTAAAACCAATCCAAATATCGTTGAGATTTTTTTATTTCCGTTTCTGTTGGTACGAGTACAGGTCTAGTGTTCAGCTTGCTGGTTTAACTAAGTGACCAGTGGTCGAATTGGACTTACTGAAGAACCGGAATGCATTTCTCTTCATACCTTGCAATCTTTTAACCTACTGTCCAAGAAGGAAGGTAATGTTTTTGGGTTGTATGTAAGATAGATAGATAGATAGAAACTCTTTATTGTGTACACCAGAAATAAAAATTACAACACGATAGAAAACACTTATACGAGCTAGTGCCACAAGTGGCGGCCTTATCGCTAAAAGCGATCTCTTCCAGGCAACCATTGGATGGAAAGAATTAAAGCAAAAGCAAGCATGTTAGTAAGCATGTAAGTATGTTTTTGGGTTCCTGTAGTCCCTCTTGTAGCCTAAACGGCTTGACCGATTTTGACGAGTGAGGTGTCGTTGGATTCCTTTACGTAACGGAATGGTGATTACACGAACCGGAACGGCGTTTCGGTCCATTTCGAGCACTGTATGTGACAGCTGTGTTCGATTGTTTTTCTTATATATTGTAAACTAGCGACTCGCCCGCCCAGCTTCGCACGGGTGTAATTTACGTGCAAAGCCGGGGCAGGTCGCTAGTTATATATGTCGGCGCGAGCGTCGCATGCGTGATGGGGGCGCCGGGTTGGATGGCCGATTTTCATAAGATTATTCTTGATTCTATTACGTGAGTAGGCCTATAGTGGCCGAAGAGAATGAGACATCGCACGTACATTGACACAGTTTTTATTTCGAAGTGCTATGATTACTAATTACAATATTAAATTACTTGAAAATTACGTGGGGACAAGGTGTTCCGCCTCGTAACGAACGCTATCACCCTCCAACTCACAATCCATATTCACAACCCAAAGCAAAGTGAGCTCCACCGAGCTTCAAACAGTCCCAATTCAAAGCACAAAGTAAAGTGAGCTTTACCGAGCCTCACGTCACCGACACGTGTCCGCACGCGCTCACTGGCGCCTCTGCCTGACGGTACCCAAACTTGCTAAACTTGGTTGTTTTGTTGATTGGTTGTCCACGACACAACTTCACAACGAACTTCAGCAGAGTAAGTTACTGCAGCGTTACACCAGTGAAGGCGCCACCTCCATCACTAGTCCCCCAAAACAAAGCTAGGTGACGCCTACCTACATAATCTAAGCCTTAAAAGCTATCCGACGGTAGTTGCGTCCGAGTGCTGAAACTTCAACGCGCCGACATATATATATATATATAAACCTTCCTTGAAAATGTATCCAGCTGATGGTGAAAACCGCATCAAAATCCGATGCGTGGTTTAGGAGGAGTTAACGGCCATACAGACAGACAGACGCGGAAAGCGACTTTAATTTATACTATGTAGAGATACAGAAAATAGAGAAGAGATATTTTAATATACCTAGTTATTACTATTCTCGGCACGAAGTACTACGGCAGACTCTACTAAAACCGCTTAGGTAAACAAATAACAACAGCAGATAAGTGTCCTATTTTTGACATACCTGCCTACTAACATGCTAGAATAATGTCCATGCTCTGCCAACTTCTCGCTTACGGAAATTGTCACACGCAAAAACGAGCCAGGCAATTTGAAATTGACACACGCTTAATTGATGGTTCTGTCTCGCTCACGTATTTTAAAATCTTCGTAGATATAAAACGATTGAATTAACTAATGTAAAATTTTCATTTTGATTCATGTCTAATATGTTACTTGAAATACGAGATAGAGGACACTGCGAAACCCTTGACAAATTCGTTTTGATTATCCGCAAATTCTTGCCAATGTGAATCGGTATATAAGTACCAAGTATGGTACGCGAGGCTACTGAAATAAATACCTAAATAAACACTCAAATTTTAAGAGAGAAGATGGCTGGCAAGTTCCTCCTGGTTGTGATCCAGTCATATAAGGGGCCTGTATACCCTCTGCAGCTCTCTCGCTCGCACATTTTCACATTATTGAAGATATAAAATCAATGAGTGTGAATTTCCAAAAAGTAACAAAATCATGTCATGGTGTCTATCGTAACATTACAACAAAGAAATGTTTGCTTCGATATCTTGTAATTTGACGGAATAAAATGACACGAGAAATAAAAATCACTTGTTACCATTTTACTGTGTCAAATTAAAATATATCAAATTGACAATTTCTTTGTTGGTAATGTTACGATAGACACCATGACATGATTTTGTTACTTTTGGAAATTCACACTCATTGATTTTATATCTTCAATAATGTGAAAATGTGCGAGAGAGAAAGCTGCAGCGGGTATACAGGCCTCTTAAGAAAAACTAAAGCCCAGCGCAGAACTGCAAGACCTTTGGACACCGTGTTTTTACATATGGGAACGTTTTTTCCTAAAATAATTGACGGTACTTGTAACTTCTTGTACTTGTAACACACGACTATTAGGTAAAGCTAGACAGTCTTTGTTTTAACATAACATTTCCACAGACATCCGTCATCTATTCTACCTGTGACCACGGATAATGCAAAGTGTTCTAAACGTCAGGGAATAAAATAATATAAAATACACGCGATAAGGTCCGTTAAAAGTGTTTTAAATTCAATGAATAATATCTTAAATCCATCGTGTCGGTGGACATCGTTTGCCAATTTGTGTTCTGTCTTTACGTCGGCTTACAGCAGTTACCGCACATACCTAATAGAGGCGTGCTTATAGAAAATACCTACCTTTATTTAACAATAATCTTACTATCGTCACCTTGATGATTATGATGACGGTGACGGTGACTACAAATTCAGCTTGTATCAGGACCTATTTAGTCTCCTGCATTCGGTTTTAAGAATATTTTGATTCCAAAAATATTTTCTAATTACCGACATGATAATCATCATAATCATTTCAGCCATAGGACGTCCACAGCTGGACATAGGCCTCCTCCATCGATCTCCAAAAAGGCTGATTGGAAGCGGCTTGCATCCAGGATTTTCTCTATAGGCCTCATAAGCAAGCTCAAAGTAGCACAACGAGCTATGGAAAGGGCTATGCTCGGGGTTTCTCTACGAGATCGAATCAGAAATGAGGAGATCCGAAGGCAAACGAAAGTCACCGACATGATGGTTACTGTGTGATTATTTAAAACTAGGTTTTTCTAGACTAGTAAACAATACTTTGATACTAATTGATAGCGTGTATAGTTGCTGAAATACTTACTAAAAGCGGATGCGTAGTTTCTGAGATTAAACAGAGTCACGAACTCTGTTACAAGTCACTAATTTTAGGTACGTTTTGATAGTTATTTTATTTATACATTCAGATTCCGGTCGACCAATTAGCTGGAAAGAAAATTATTATACCGTTTCAAAACACCATTAAAGAATAGAAACCAAAAAAAATAAGTAAGATCAGAACATCACCTTTGATATCAAAATCGTGAAAGGAATTCATGTCGCCAAAAGTTGGAGCAAATAGTCAAACATCGTGAGCTCACATGCAAGACATAAAGTTTCCAGGCTGAAAAATTCGTACCGAATCTGTCTCAAAAGTTGAATTTATAACAAGACCGAATTATGATTAATATCATACGATGTTAACAGTTGTCAATAACGACAATCTCTATTGGTTTCTTTCATTATAAATTGCGTGACCAAAATGTAAGTATTTATCTAGCTCAACGTATGAGCTTGGTAATGCCGCCTTCATGTTGGGTATACTGCCAACTAGTTGTGTGCTTGATCATTAAGATTGTCTTTAGACCTTCAACAATCCATGGGCAATCCAACTGTTTTTATATGGAAATAGGCCAAGTAGGGTATTTAGTTTTCGTTTATGTGTATAAATTTTTTAAAATTTATTGTGTTTTGCTATAACATACTGACATCTTGCATGCAGTCTTATTTATCTTAAAAAAACAAACTCTTTAGATAAGGTATCTCAAGTCTTGTTTTACATGGATATTGCATTCACGACTGAGAATTTGCATATAACTACATAATTTTAATCAAATTTTATGTTGGTAGGTATATTTTACGACAACCGTCCTGGCTTGTACTTGCCACAAGTGCCAAATTTGTTTTAGACGCTCCGGATAAAAAATCCAAATTTCAATTAACACTCTTGAGTGTTTGAATAACATAACTAACTCTATTGAAAACCGGAAGAAAATCTTAAAAGCATTGATAATCAGATACCTACAGAGCACCAGGTGAATTTTTGTAAATAATTAGCTATGGTGAGATGATAATGATGAGAATGGCTTAGAGTAAGATACCTAGATAAATAGTGATAAATTAAGGAATGTCAAAAGCTTTTAAGAACAAAATGATAATGATAAATCATATCATAGTGAAAGCTCATCTTACACTTCAAGGTGCAGCAGGGTGTTGCCGATGTATAATGAAACTCCAAATCCACTTGATTACTGTATTTTTTCTATAGACAATGATTTTTCTTGTCGAGATAATTTTTTCACCAACCGGTTCGCATTCGCTCATCCGTTATCTACCCACCTTACATGAAAAATCGGTATTGCCACATCTTGTATAAAACAATTCTACTCCAACTTTCATGACAATTACCATGTTAAAAATTTTAATATAATGTCGTCGTCAAAAGGAATCAGGATTGTTTATATATCTATTAATTACATAGTGAATTAGGTATAGCTATCATTCGGCTAATCCTGACGAAAACGCGCCCTCGCGTTTAGTATACAATGAAACAAATACATACAAAAACAAAACAATAATAATTTTCTACATCATCAAAATTATAGGTATTTTGATGACTCACTCTTAATTCTACATCACTTTAAGAACTTACTTATAGTGATTCACTCTTACAACTAACATCGCACACAAGTTTTATCTTGCGGCGACTCACTCTTATAACTAACATCGCACACAAGTTTTATCTTGCGGCGACTCACTCTTATAACTAACATCGCACACAAGTTTTATCTTGCGGCGACTCACTCTTATAACTAACATCGCTCACAAGTTTTATCTTGCGGCGACTCACTCTTATAACTAACATCGCTCACGAGTTTTATCTTGTGGCGACTCACTCTTATAACTAACATCGCTCACGAGTTTTATCTTGTGGCGACTCACATATATAACTAACATCATTTACATCAACTTGCTTGTAATGACTCACTTATTCTCTCTTACTTAATTCACTATTATAGGTGTCACTTATTATCCCCTTTAAGTAATTGTTTTGTTTAGATATACTTATAATACTAGTCGCTATATGCATTATTGCTTAACAAATTATCGCTCACATATATCTCACTGTTACTGCATTATTACAGTAGATAGTCAATATAAAATTTATATATTTTACCACTTCAAACTAATTACAGGTGTGACATAATTCACTTTATTCTTATATTGTTATTATTCCTTAGGGCGTACGTACATTATGTGATCATTTCGTTTCAAAATTAAATCGCTAAGAAAACAGATTGTTTCGATTTATATTATGCACTAAGTACTTAGAGACTTACTCTAATCGCTTTAGTTTTAACAATAATTTTAAACGCATGTTATCACTAAACAATAAACATTCTCAGTGCAACGAACTAAATAGATTTTAACAATATTTATTTACTATGGAAGCATTTATCTTTCTTAATTTAAATGAATACTTCACATGACACTGATATTTTAAATTTTACTTTAAATAGATTATTCTTTACAAATTCTTGTAAACTTCACTTGTACGGACATCACAGATATACATACTTTTTATTTTTATACATATTTACAGCAGAAATTGCTGTTTCATTCCGAATCACTGGACATAACGTCATGACTGAACACCAACCAAGGGTGCAATTTGTCGGCCGCATATGTGCTTCTATAGGTCTTACTACCCTCCTTTCGTGTTAGAGGCGTATCCTCTACTTCGTACCTATCATTTCCTAAAAGTTTTGTAATCCTAAACGGTCCACTACACTTGGGCAATAATTTCCTACTATGTCCCGGTTCAGTGCGAATGTCCTTTTCGATTCGGACGAGCTCTCCTACTTTGTATTGTGTCGGCTTTTTATGCGCTGAATCAAAACGTTCCTTCTGTTTTTGCTGATCTTTGTCAATCCTACTAGCAATTTTGTCCCGTAGTTCGTTTATATCGTGAGATTGATGAACCTCTGATACTAAAGAGTTCATTACGCTATCTGAAACCCCAGTAGGCTGGATTCCAAATAACGTCTCTGAAGGAGTGTGGCCAGTAGTTTTATTCATGGTATTATTAATAGCCCACTGCACATCAGGTATGGCGAGATCCCACTCATTTTCAGGTTTACCGTGGTTAGTTGCGGTCAATGCATCAACAATGGTGCGGTTGTACCTTTCGATCTGGCCATTGGCTCGAGGCGTAGCTACGGAATTAAGTACGTGCTTAATTCCCTTTTCTTTTATGAACTCGGCAAACTCTTTACTAGTGAAACTAGTTCCCCTATCGGATATAATACGCCGCGGTGTACCAAAGATCGAAAAGTACTCCCTAAATGTGTTAACGGTAGTACTACTCCTGAGGTTTTTCACAGGTTTTATGTATATAAATTTAGTAAATGCATCTATTATGCATAGGATATGACAATTCTTCTTTTTGCTCACAGGAAATGGACCGCAATGATCGGTATGTAAAGTATCAAAAGGCTTATCGGCTTTCGGTATGGGATGCAAAACAGCTTCCTTTGGACCCGCAGGCAACTTATTATGCGCACAATTCAGACACGATTGACAATATTTTTTTATGAACCGTCTCATTTTATTAAACCAATACACTTGGCTTATTTTGGAGTAAGTCTTGTCAAATCCAAAATGTCCGGCATCGTCATGATTCATACGAACTATTTGCCATCTAACAGATTTGGGAACAACCCATCGAAGATTAATTTCACCGTTCTTTTCAATGATTCGATACAACCTACCATTCTTGATAGTATAATTCTTATGAATCTCGACGATATTTTTTGTAGTAGAATCGTTAAGGACGCTTATGACACGTTGAGTTTCTGAATCTTGTTCCTGCACTGTCTGTAACCATGATTCACCTCCAACATCTTCAATAGTTAGGATATCAACAAGTTCCTTGAAATCTTGTTGTGGCGGTAACATTGCCGGATTACGCGACAGTGCATCAACATGACCCATTCTATTGCCGTTTCGATGTTCCACAACGAAATCATACTCCTGCATCAATATATACCAGCGTGCGACTCTAGGAATAAGATCTCTCTTTGTCATGGTGCTACGAATTGCAGCACAATCTGTTACAACTTTGAATGTCTTGCCTAAAACATACACTCTGAACCTATCCAAGGCGCTCACAACCGCAAGCGTCTCCAGTTCATACGAATGCAGTTTACTTTCGTCTGTCGTTGTTTGTCTGCTGAAGTATGCAATAGGTTGCAGTTTTTCATGTTCATCTTTTTGGAGTAATATCGCACCTATCCCTACTTTACTGGCATCCGTATGTATCTCTAGCTCGGCGTTCGGGTTATAGAGAGTTAAAACTGGCCTACTAATCAATTTTTGTTTGAGCTCGTTAAACGCATTCAACTGGGCTTCACCGAAACACCATACAGTATCTTTTTTTGTAAGTATAGTTAATGGTTTTGCAATAACTGAGAAATTCTTAATAAAACGCCTAAAATAACTAGTTAGGCCAATGAATTGCCGTACCTCGTGTATATTTTTGGGTACGGGAAATTTCTCCACGGCTTCTATTTTACATCTACCTGGCTGAATCCCGTTAGCGCTAATTTCATAACCCAGATAATCTATCCGGGTTTGAAAGAAACTACATTTTTTCAAGTTCAATGTCAGCCTAGCAGCCCTCAACATTTGAAAAACCTTTTCCAACTTCTCCAAGCCTTCGGATATTGTTGAACATGTCACTAACAGGTCATCCATATAAGCTAGCGCTAGATCTTTATCGCAGCCTTTCAGCATTGTATTGATTGTCCTCTGAAAGACACTTGGAGCATTGGCTAACCCAAACGGCATTCTATTGAACTCAAACAGGCCGTCTGGTGTCACAAAAGCAGTTAAATGTTTGCTGGCCTCATCTAAAGGGACCTGGTAATAGCCAGAGGCCAAATCGAGGCTTGTAAATAGAGCACTTCCTCCTAAACTATCTAATT
Source organism: Agriopis marginaria (assembly GCA_932305915.1). NCBI lineage: Eukaryota > Metazoa > Arthropoda > Insecta > Lepidoptera > Geometridae > Agriopis > Agriopis marginaria. The sequence continues at coordinate 6,244,793 of OW029919.1, forward strand.
GGTCCTCTATTCGAGGTAGTGGGTACTTGTCTTTTATAGTTTTCCTATTTAAGGCCCTGTAATCTATGCACAAGCGTCTGTCTCCACTTTTCTTCTTCACCAGAATTACAGGGCTCGAATAAGAAGACGTACTTCCTCTTATTAATCCGTTCATCAGAAGATCATCTACAATCTCGTTAAGGTGATCTCGTTCACTATGTGACATCCTATAAGGATTGTGAACTACAGGAATGTCATCGGTAAGAGTTATGTGCATCTTGGTCAAGTTAGTCTTTCCTAATTCTTGAAGGTTTAATGCAAAACAGTCCCTATATTTTTTAAGTAGTCCGTGAAATTTGTTTGCATAATCTTCCGTTAGTTCTATACCAACTTTGACCTGATCAACCGGCAAAGGTTCATAGGTCTGGTTGTCGTTTACCATTACCGGTTGATTTATCTCAGCTTCGTAGTATTTGTATCCTCTTGTTAACAAATCTGAATTTTGCAAAAACAAAGTATTGTCCGTTAAATTTGTTACCATGACGTAACCTATCCCATTGTCAAAGTTATAAACACCCGGTAGTACTAAAAATTCATGACCCTTGATGATTCTGTGACTATATTGAATGTATAATCCACCGTTGTAGCCTTGTTCGGCATTCACAGTTATCGGGGTGGTTGTTAGTGAGAGCACTTCTTGATTTCCTCCAATGGTTAACCCTATCTTTGTTTGTTCATTGTCAAAATCTGGGGCCTGAATAAAGATCAAATCTTCACAAGTTTTATGGAGAATAACATTTGGCTTTTCAGTGAATGTTTGACCTATTAGAACAGGATTTTTCAAAAACTCGTCCGGTACAACATACATGACTAAAATTGCACGTACATTGTCGATCTCAATTCGTGCCGATAATTTACCTATTGGTTCTACCGTTGAGTTACCAAAACCTTGTAACATAGGCATACCATTGGCAACCCAATCACAAGTAAATTGCTTAGCGTCACTTTCTCGTATAAGTGTTACTTTGCTACCACAGTCAATATAACCCTGCATCTCAACATCGTTTACTTTGACTTGTTTGATGTATTTGTCGTTGTCACTTCCAGGAGCATTTATGCACATAACAGTTTTAGTGCTATTTGCATCTTGATCAGAAGTTTTAACAGCCCCTTGATTAGAAGTTTTCTGCCGACAGTCTTTAGTATCGTGGCCTAGTTTGAAACATAAATTGCACCTTTTCAAGGGTTTGTTACATTTCAAACTTATGTGGCCTAATTCACTACAATTGAAGCAACGAAGTTGCTGCTGTCGAGCTTCTGGTCCGCTTTTCATGGGCTCAGCATTGACTTTGTTAAATTGTCTAGCTTGATAGCCTCTACCTCGAATATTCTGCGTTGTGCTGGTTTCGTGTTGAGATACTGTACGTAAGTAGTTTAAAACTTGTTCTGGCTCACTAAACATACATGCCCCAGCTCCCATACGTACAAATTTATCGTCAATCCCATGGATTAAACAACCTACAGCCTTTGATCCTGTTATTTCGCATTTGTTTATCAATGCCATTTTGTCATAATAGTAGTTCTCTAACGGTTGGCCAAATTTACAGCGTAACCTTAACATTGATGACAGAAGGTCACCGTAGTTTTCATTTGATGGAAAAGCTTGCTTAAGTTTTACTGTCCATTGGTCCCATGTAAATAAAACAGACGGCAAACCCTGATACCACTTCTTGGCCAGGCCCATCAGCTTTGGCAAAGAGTAGTGGCAAATCTGTCTATCGTTCCACGAATATATTTGGGCACACTCGTTTACCTTGTTTATCCAGCTCTCTATAGTTTGACTATTATCGCTCGGATCAAATTCCGGAACTACGCTGAATGATACCGGAAAATTATTTTGTGCCCAAAAGTTGCTATGCATGTTTTGCAGTTGATTGTCAACAGTAAGATTACCACCCTGAACAGAAACTTGCTGAACCGGTAAGGGCGGCGTTGTGGTACGTTCAGGAATACGGCTACGTCTCTTACTTACGTGCCGCTTTGCTTTTTTTGATTTATGCTGATACCTATCACTGCTATCACTATCAGAGCTGCTGCATGAATATCGCATGCCATGTCTACTGTAACTACGATTTCTACGACTCCCGCGATTGTGACTAGGAGTCCGTCGAGTACGGCTTCGCCCTCGACTCCGCTTACGATGTTTTCGTTTTGACTTATGAGACTTTTCAAGTCCACTTTCACTGTCGTGTCGCTTACGACGTGAATTGCCCATTTTGATTTGGAAATAACGTACTTTCTAGTTAAGTACAGTATGCATAAAAAAAATGCTTACCTACATTAGTCATCAGCACTATTCAAATATTAAAGTACCGTTATCTCCAGTGACTCAAACCGAAACAACAATAAATTAGCTTAGTTTTACTGTTATAGATAAATTTACCTAAATATTTTACTATTTATTGAAATAGTATCGACAATTAAGTTAAAGAACATTAAAAGTACACGTAGGTTTAATAAATCACACCTAATCACGCACAGTTTAAGTTGCTGTTGTAGGTATTTGTACTTCAAAAATAAGTCTTGAGAGATGGTTATCACTTAAATCTTTAGCACTTTGAGACGCCAAATAGCGCTTGTCAAACACACGGTATATTTTTCGATAATAAAGTAGAAGCACTGGCTATATACACGAACAATAGAAACAGGAACAGTCTGACCTTGTAAAATCCTCGTCACCAGCCAGCATGAACAGGCGCGTTGGTCTACACCTGGAGAAATCGCCTCCTTGTGGTCCCACTTCTGAAGTGAAAGCTCATCTTACACTTCAAGGTGCAGCAGGGTGTTGCCGATGTATAATGAAACTCCAAATCCACTTGATTACTGTATTTTTTCTATAGACAATGATTTTTCTTGTCGAGATAATTTTTTCACCAACCGGTTCGCATTCGCTCATCCGTTATCTACCCACCTTACATGAAAAATCGGTATTGCCACATCTTGTATAAAACAATTCTACTCCAACTTTCATGACAATTACCATGTTAAAAATTTTAATATAATGTCGTCGTCAAAAGGAATCAGGATTGTTTATATATCTATTAATTACATAGTGAATTAGGTATAGCTATCAATAGAATGGTGTTAGTTGATCGAGAATACGCCGTCTGCTCATCATTCAAGAACATTCCCGGTGTCAACGCCTCGATATCTCAATCAAGCGTCACAGAACGCATAAACTGACGATTCTTATGAACGAAACGTGCCAGCCGTGTACATGAATCTATTAACCAGTCAAGGTGACGGATCGATGAAGCCACGCGTGCGCTCCAGAGCTGTACCCACGTGGCTGTCAACAGATGGCGGTAGCAACCACTGCGCATGTCTCAGAATATTGAACCGACGCACACATGAGAAGAATTTACACCGAAACACACATCCACCTAAATCATTATGTTTGTCCGTAACCATACGGCTTCGAATTAACTTCGAGGCGCGTAATGACGCAAGTCTGCCCTTCCATTGAATTTCCACACGTAGCTCGATGGTGTTAAAGTTTATATTAGTATGGAAGTAAATTGCCTAGAATCTATTCAAGTGGTCGAGTGAGTTAAATGTTTCGCAGACGTCAATTACCGTCACTTTTCTTGCTATTTGTGGCTTTGATATTCCACGAGTTTGATTAAATACAATCTTTTCGGCCCATGTATGGTTAGTACACAAAGTCTTGTCTGCGAACCAATATCAGTATTTTACGTGGAAATTGTCAAAGCCCACTTTTTCGAAGAACTCCAATACTCAAATGTGGACTTTCGCTCCATTGAAGACAAATCAAATGTGAAGTTTGGCGACAATCACAGTCACATAGCAACTTTATCGTTCTTTATAGCGGAAACTCACCGTCTGCAAACTTCTGGGGGAGTTAGCGAAAATGTATTATGTTTACTGCACTTGTGAACAAAGTTGGCACTTAGTTTGTGCCAAAGTACTAGGCTCGTTGGCTCGACAGATAACTTCATATCGAACAGATTTATGGCGGAGGATTAAGAATGTCATCTAAATAAATATTTTCATTCAAAGTGTCCGTAAAGAAACAACAATTTAAGTTTTGAAATTATATTGTATTACGTTTCAGTTTAGGCGATTTAACAGATCATGCTAAGTAGTTTCTCCAAAATTGAAATTAAGGAATCGTAAAACTGACTACGATTTGAAAATAAGCTTGCTGTATGTCCAACCCATTCAAACAAAATTACACAAAGAAAACCAGTTTCTTTACATTATTGGTGATGCACAGACGCAAGACCGCGCAACAATAAACCCAGATAAGCCAGTTGATAAGAACAAAAAAAGTTACCAGCGCACCATATGGTTGCGCAGTTCGGTGACAAGTACTAGGCGATCATAAGGCACGAAGAGGTTTATTGAACGAGAACAACGGAAGCCGAGCGTTAAAACTGTCGCGTGATACCGCGATTGCAACGCACGTTGCGTCGGAATGTCATTGTATGCGAATAACTTGTCGTTAACGTTGATTTCTCCATCGTCCATTTTCAAATTAGCGTTCTATTTTTCGTTTGTCTTGAGTGGGATGTATAAATTGGACGTTCTATTTATGAAATATTTTGTTTTTTACTGTTCTTTAGGTAGTAGGTGCTTAAATGCTGCCTACGCACCTCCTGGCAGTCTGGCACCCACTGGTTATAATTCATTTGTAAATCAGAGTTCTTGGAATCCAGTCATTTGTATAGAGAGGGGATCGGACTTCCAACGCGGGTGGGCGTAGGTGTCATTATGCCGATTGGGAGGCGTTAATTTATTATTGTTGCGTTTATATCATTAGGTGTATTGTTTGTCTGCCCTTTTGGATTATACCTAACTCGTTTGCGGAAACACTTTATTTATATGAATAAAGTGTACTGTACGTACCTAACTAATTTTTAATTGCATACAAAGTAAGTATTTAGGCATAAATCTGAGCAATAACGCTAGATAGGAGATGCCTTTGAAAATATTAAGTATAATTATATTTCTAACAATAGTAAGCTTGATCATGTATGACGAAGTACTTAAACAAGACAACAAGAAAAGCAGCAGGTAACATTCAACGTAATTAAAATCTGAAAACAGTTGGAAAAATAAGATTTAAGTCACTACTGTAAGTAAGTTCAAAACCAAACGTAAACTCCTTAGTTAGTTTAATCAATGTTAAACCTGAAAACATAATTACAAATTAAGATAATGATTATGAAAACAAATTTGGTAGAGAAATGGCTTTCCTTCAACAACGAATAGTAATGCAGCATTGAACTTAATACTAAGTACATCTAAATTTTAATGTTTTTAGAGGATGGTTGGCAAGTACCACCTGCTTGAGGTCCAGTAATCAAACCAGTGCCCGTTGCAGAACTGCAAGAACGGCAGACACCGTGAGCGACTAAAACGTCCTTGCTATAAATATATACATCCCTACAAAGGGAACGTTTTGACTAAATGTCATAGGCGGTACTTATAAATAATTTCATAAAATTTATATAGACATCCGCGATCTAGTCTACCTGTGACCACGGACACTGAGGCGTACAATCTGAGACGGACATTGCATAGAGTTCAATTCGAAGCGTCAGAAATTGAAATAATGTACAAAAATGCACTATAAAATCCGTTCAATTTTTAATTTCAATAACATACTTCTAATTTTATTATGAATAGATACTATGACTTAAAATGTCCTGTCAAAGTCAAATTATAGTGAACCAAGGCACTGTAATTTTTACATTGAATAGTGGCATCTTCCAACCATTTATCGAACGGCCTTCATAAAAGGAACTAAAAATAACAGCAAGTGAAACTGAAACAAACAATGCAGAAAGCAGCTAACAAACACATTACTATTTCAACAGCCTAAGTAAAGACTTCTGTAAGCCTTCCAAAGTCGTCTAATCCCGCGATTGTCAACAGTATCAAAAGTTTCTTCGACCCAAACAAACTCCTAACATCTGCCGTTTTCTCAGGAACGTGCCCCTAATCACCGCACTACAAAGAAAGCAAGAACGAGACACAAATACAACACTTGCATAAGAGCAAAAAGGGTAGAGAGAACGCCGGAGCATTTCACAAGTCTCGTCTCGGTTGACGGGGTCCGAACAAAATGAATGGGTGAGGAGATTAAAATGCGCCGTAACGGAGGAATGAATGGAAATAATAAAAAACGCGACATAATTGCGTAACGTGAGGCCAGTGGGAAGTTGTAATGAGAGATGATTATGATCACTCGCATTTGGAACCGGTAATTATTGAGAGTGACCCTACTTTTCGGAAATACTTTCAAGATCGGATGTTTCGATATAATTAGAAAAGACTACTGAGTACCTACTTTTTGTATACAAAATTAAGATGTATTTTAGGTCCCACATTACCTACTACTACTACCTAAAAAAACAATTTATAAAAAAATCAATAAACAAAACATAACCTACTCCAAAAATATAATTGGAAAAAAAACTTTTCACGTTAGTTATAATAAATATAGTTATTACGAAATTTTATGATACAGAACCATTATTTAAATACTCATCTAATTTCATCGTTTCTTCGACCCTGCTGAATATTTATAGCTCCATCGACAACCCTTACAATTAGCATGCTCATTCATTAGGTACGATAAGGCTCACTTCCATCCAATAGTACTGACTGACTCAATTCTAATATTAAATAAGAAATTTCTTTGAAAACATCCACTAGCTGATAAAACAATCTCAGCAAAGCAAAGCATATCCATTATCCGCATAACAAGACGAGATTACTAGCTTGCTATGATAGGGTCTTTAATCATCTGGTAACTAACACTAACCCGATGCTAAAACTCCTGACATTAAATCTCATTATTTTTTCCACGTACTTAATATATCTGAATCCACTGGAAGCCCACGACTCTCACGATGTCGTCGGTCTATCTTAGTGGGAGGCCTACAACTACACTGCGTCTTCCGGTTCGTGGTCTCCACTCAAGAAACTTTCTTCCCCATTGATTACCGGTTCTTTGAGAAAATGAAAAATTATTTATTGTAGCAATGTGGCCTGCTCAATGCCACTTCAACTTGCGAATTTTAAGAGCTATGTCGGTGACTCTGGTTCTTTGGTGAATTTTCTCATTTCAGATTCTATCGCTCAAAGAAACTCTAAACCATCATTGCCCGCTGTGCGAGTTTAGTTTGAGAGTTGAATTTTTCCAAAAGGCCGGCTGTTAGAAATCACGTCTCAGTGCCATAATATGTCATAACTGGCAACACACACTGGTTAAAGGCCCTTGTATCTAGACACTGTGGCTTTTTGGATGAGGAGATGTCACGTAATCGCAAATGAATGCTGCCCATCCGAGTCAGATTCATCGGGCGTCCTCTTTGCCTAAGTTGGACCTACCTTGCTGTCCAAGATAAGTATAATGCTCAACGATTTCGAGAATATCGTTTCCAAGGACTACCAGCGCGGGAAAAACATGTAAGATTATCTCATTGTAATAATTATTTGTAGTGTTAATTTTGGCTTGTATTTTGTTTAGTTAATAAAGGCACTTACCCAGTCAAAAAAAATTATCAAAGATATTAAAGTACATATAGGTCAATGGTAATTATATTGTTTTCATAGCGTAAATGATACTTACGCTATGAAAATAATAATGCTGGTGTTAATAGCTATAATATATTGCTAAATCCAAATTCCAGAGTAGACGTGAAGGAGTCGATAGCTAGTCCGTCAATAGCCAGTATTGACAGACTAACTATTGACTCCCCATTACCACCACTGCCGGATATAGAGCCCTTCTCGTGTAAACTGGCATTAGGGGGTGTGAAAGGGCAATTATCGCGCCACCCATTGATTGTTAATGAACAACACCCCAGGGACGAGGAAAAGGAAAAGTTGTAGAATTTTAATTAACTACTATTAGGATAATCTAGATCTGTAAGATACCTCAAAATGAAAATAACTATTGACGATTTCTAAACAAGTTTTATTCATGCTTTCCAATCAGAAATATAATGCTATTTTAGACACGAACGTATTTATAGATGTTTTCCAGTGCCATGATAATATCTGCATTTAAAATCGCATATAAACAATTATACTTATATGAAATACACTTACCAAAAGATTACCACATTAATCATAAATAAATCTCCTAAACCTTAAATTATTGTAACAAAATAGATGCACTTAGCTGATAAATCAAATATGTATCTGAATGCCATAACGTAAACCTTAGCTCTCCGGCATCTCAAAGGCCGTAAACGCTGGCTTGCTTCTAAGCGAGTTCTCTAGCTAGGCTTAAAAACTATTATATTGACAACGTTGCAAACAATATAAAATATTTTTATGAAGCGAGGTTTTCTCACTTTTTAGCGACGCTTATTACTATAGATTGCAATAAGGCTTAATAGATTGTATTAAATTTGCATTTAGTGGAGAAAACCATGGTGCTTACACACAGTCGTGCGTTTCGCTACTTAAGTTTTTGGGGTTTTCTCATTAATTTCGAAAACTATAGCTGTAATGCAAAATGTACCTTTGCTGTTCCCTCCATAATTATGAAATCTGTATGCTAAGATATCGTAGACATCGTTTAATAAATATATTAAGGGGCTTGTATACCCTCTGCAGCTCTCTCGCTCGCACATTTTCACATTATTGAAGATATAAAATCAATGAGTGTGAATTTCCAAAAAGTAACAAAATCATGTCATGCTGTCTATCGTAACATTACAAACAAAGAAATGTTTGCTTCGATATCTTGTAATTTGACGGAATAAAATGACACCAGAAATAAAAATCACTTGTTACTACTTTACTGTGTCAAATTAAAATATATGAAATTGACAATTTCTTTGTTCGTAATGTTACGATAGACACCATGACATGATTTTGTTCCTTTTTGGAAATTCACACTCATTGATTTTATATCTTCAATAATGTGAAAATGTGCGAGAGAGAAAGCTGCAGAGGGTATACAGGCCCCTTAATAGCAAAGCTCAAATCAGTGTTACTTTTTTTTTTTTTTTTCATTTTGAGCGATCGGAAAAAAATATGTTCCGAACTCCGCCATCCAACACGAAAACTGCTTTAAACCATTTGAAATGTAACGAACCAAAAGATATTGCCCAATTGTTTTTTTAACACACTTAGTAGTTTTTCATCTTCAAATTAATTATGGTTGAAATCTTGCAAGAGTTTGGAATAGCTTTCAAACAAAATATTCTGAAACTTTTGGAACTGGCTGGCGCGTTGGGGCCTCGCTAATCGCTTTAAGAATTTTTCTTAAATACTAAGTAACCAAGCATCGCTATAGCTATGATCGTAAGTTTGAACGTTCTTAGCAAGCCACTTGTTCTGTCTTCATCGTCAGCCATCTACAAGCTCAGGCGCATCAGGGTCGACGCGTCATGGGTTGATCATGTTAACGTCCTCTTCTTCTCCCACTTGCAGGATAGCCTTCTGGATCATTCGCTTCAGCTTCTTCCGGGACTCGTTGGACCGCAGAGTGCGGAGCTCTGACGCTACAAAGTCGCCGAATATCTGGGACAAATCGAATAAAAGATCTGAATTTGACATAGAATTATCCCTTTATACTTTTTATTTTATTATTATTTCTTTGTTAATTCGCCGTAACATTACATATTCTGTGAAAATTTCAACTACAAATATTATATACGTTTATTTATTACAGTTAAAAGGTAGGAGAAAGTAAAGGCTACCTTGCCAAACTTTGCTTACGGAACCCTAAAAAAGTTTTTGTTTACGACATCTTCGAAATGGTGACAACATAATCATACACACACATTCCGTAGGGATTTCAACCAACCATTGACACAAATAGAACTCGATAAAAAAATCTAGTCACAAACATAGAAAGTTAAGCGTCATAAATTAGTCACTTAAATTATGTCTTAAAAAATTTAGCGGTAGGGTGCCGTGAGGAAGACGGTCTTGGGACAAAGATGTTGAATTTAAAAAAGTATAACAAACGAGAATCGATATGAGCTGACACGGTGCTGCCATTACTTGAACACCATATTTGAGTTACCACTCAAACGTGTTCAAAAAATTTAATTGTACCTCTTTAGCGGATATCTCTTTAGATAGGTACCGAATAAAACCGATTAAAATTTGGCGACGATATCGACATTAAAAAAAAACTGTCGAGCACCTTGAAGTCAGTTGAAAGCCGTGAGCACTTGACGAGGTCGAGTGTGGTTTTATCCTCCTTGATCTTACCTGACATTCATCAGCATTCATGCTCGGCCTGATCCTCGGTGCGGGCTGCTCTGGCCACATGAGCGGGTTAGCGCTGGGCGGCAAGGGCGGTGGAGCCGATGCAGCCACCCTCAGCACTGGTTTCCTCCGGCCAGGACTCGTGGCCAGGCTGGGCCCAGGTTTGGAAATCTCTTTTAGGGCCCTGGCAGCGGCGTTACGGAACTCCTCCTCTTCTTCTGCTTGGAATTCTGCCAACTGGGGAAATAAAATAAGTTTTCCGTTTACTTCATGGAGTTAATTGTGGCATAATATCGCCCCTCACTTCTACTTGTGACTGCTTGTTTTGACTTACGACTAGCGACCGGTCACATTACAAATCGTTCAACTGGTTGAAGTCATCTAAAAAAGAGCATCAATGAAATACAATGTGGCCATAGATCCCTAAAATTTATTGAAGGCATACAGTAAAAAATTCTGAGCGAAATAAGATACTTACCTGTTGAATACCAAATGTTTAGAGCCTTACCTCCAAATTAACAGCATCCAATTCAAGCGGATCCGGCGTTAAATCGTTGAAATTAAGCGTTTTCAAGAATGTGAGCGCGTCAAAGTACTCCCAGCTGCTTCCGCCCGCGCTCCCGCCTTCCTCTTGCTTCTTCCGGATCTTCCTCAACTCGTTATTAAACTGCGTCCTCAAATTGTGAACCTTCCTAGTGATTTCCTCAACGGTTGTCTCAAACATATCCGCGAGAAATTCGTATTTCAGCTGCTTCATTGCTTTATTCTTGTACCCGGGATGTTTCATATTCCAAAGCTCGTGACACTCCCGCTCCAATGTCTCTATCAACTTCATAGTGTTCTCCGAGTTCCAGTTGAGTCTCGCCATCCGGTAACATTCTCGTTCGTTTTCCGAGGCTTCCAGTTTCGGCAGGAAGGAATCCAGTGAATTCGAATTTGAATCCATTTCGACGTGGACGTTGCGATATCGACACCGCTCTAGCGAGACTGGCGTCACTGGCGGGGAGGGGAGAGAGCGGTGTCGCGGGTGTCTGACATAGCGGCAACGTCGCGTTGAGGTAGCGGACACAAAATGCGGCGTTGCCAGACCGGGCGCGGTGCGAGAGCGCGTGCAACATCAGTTGCAATGCAATGCGTAACTCCAAGGCGCTAAATGATCTAAAAAGCTGCTCCGTATCGTATACCTTATTAGCACTTTATTATTAGCTCGCAATAACAAAAGATGTCTTAGAATAGGTCCTTAGTGACGCCTAGTTTATAATCCAATGAGGAAATAGACTCCAAGGTTAGCTATTAATTAAGACGGTCACCTGTGAAGTCTCGACGTAAACAACACAGAAATTATTAAAACGTGAAGTGGCATCATTGTAACTCGTTAATTTCGAGTTATTGCTATCTATTAGAATGGAAATAAAGATTTAACTGCCCACACGTGCATGTCTATGGCTCATCAAAGATGCTCGTAAAGTGTGTCCTGTTTATAGCAACACATAAACATGCCTTCCTCATGGTTCGATATGAAAGCATTTCATTATTGTAATGGAGTGGCTTATTAATCTGTCTATTCCAATAATTAGGGCTCCATACATGAAAAGTAGAAAAGAATCGATTTTCTCAGCCACTATTAAAGCTGTAGAAATCTGGATTTGATTGAAAAAACCCTACACTAGCCCACACATTTTGCAAATCAAAAATGTTGTAGTTAAGACAAATAAAGCCTCAGCAGGGGTTAAAATTTTAATCTAAACAATGTGGTCAATTATAAATGGTGCCATATGAAAGTTGAAAGCTTTAAACTATTTTTACTTAGGTACCTACTAAAGCTACGGAAAGTTTTTAAGCCGAAATAGTTGTAAAAAAATCAATTTGCTTGTTTGCCTCGTAAACTTTGGTATGAACGAATAGCCCAAGATTAAAAATAACGGGTAGTCAGTACCGGTGGTACGACATTGATTAAATAACAGTCCCTACAGGTTGTATGTCACAGTTTAATTAATAGGTAGATCGGTTGTATATCGGTGGGCGCCGGAGGGTGCCGGATTAATATCTAAATGATGAGGCCGTCGCTCCGCCCTCGTGTGTAGTACTGATCGCAGAAAAAACATCTGTAAATTTAAAATACAATATATATTTTTTACTCTGACTTAAGACTAGAAATATATCAAGCTATCTCACACAAATTTACTATACTTATCTAGGACTAAATGTACCTAAGATTTCGTCCTAGATAAACTATTTATAACGAATATAGGCCAGTAAATAGGGAATTTTAAGGCTTGTACTACAAGGAACCCTTATAAATTAATTCTGTCTGTCTATAGCAACTATATAATTTATTCATATTAATATATATATTTTTATGTATTAGTGTATTATCGTAATTTTAAGTAATATGTATTATTATTAAAATATACGGTTTATATTATAACTATCACATTATTCAATATTGCACGCTCGCCTTCTACCTCCTGTATGAATCCTCTCCATCCTATGGTTGCCTGGAAGAGATCGCTCTTAGCGATAAGACCACTGATTGTTGCACTAGTTTTTAAGCTGTTTTATCGTGTGTATGAAATTTGTGGTGTGAATAATAAAGAGTTTATCTATCTATCTAATTATTAACTTGCTAGAATATACTTAACTATACTTAACTATATTATTATAGCATCTTGTAACGTGCTATGCTGATAAACCTTTTGTCAAGGTTCAAGACTCTCGAGCTCATAGGTTTCTCTTCGCTCATTAAACTTTTCGTAAAATGATCCCCAAATAGGTAGTTTTATCTCTGGCTAAACCATAAAAAAGACCTGAAAAAAATCTGACTGTTTTGTTGTGGAAAAAGGTCACATTTCTTTCTACTTCTTGCCTTGCTAAACTGAGGAAGGAAATGGTCTTATTTTGGAAAGAATCGGTTTTTGAAGGCAAGAATCAGCAGGGAAGGATCTACTTTAAAAGGAAGTATTTTGAATAAACAGGTTTTTTTTTCAGTGTAAAAGTTTCTAAGTAAATTTGGAAACAACACAAAAAAACATTGTTGCATGTTGCTAGATATTAAGAGTAAAAAGGAGAAGTAGTATAGAAGTAATTATAGTATACTTAAATTAAACATTTATTTTAGTAAAATAGTGTTTATTAAAATACCTTTTTTTTTTGCAGACTGTACTTTTTATCTCTCGAGACACCACCACTCGTCGCAAGGGGGTGAGATCCGGAAAAAATTTCGTTTGCTCCCGTGATTTAGCACTTCCATTTTATCTATTTATACTATTTTTACCAAGGCATATCACACCGTGCAAATGCCACGCAGCAAGGTTTAAGAGTTGGGCTTTTTAAAAAACCTGTTTTTTGTCTAAAACAGACTAGTAGTAGTAGAGTACACTCTGTACGTAGCAAAATACTTAATAATTACTTCAGGAAAGCAGGCTCATAGTAAGGGCGCAAAAAGTAGTAGATGCGCAAAAACTTGAAAAATATAAATAAACCAACCTTATTTTGTTTTGTTTCATATCCTACTAGTTTTACACATAATTACGAACACGAAGAAAAAATATTAAAAAAAGTATATGGGTTTTCCAATACCTCTCTGATTTGATGTTCCTTGTTTCACACAATATTCTGAATAAAAGGTCCAGAGGAAAACGATGCAGGATTTATCGGGTTTCGGAAATACAGGGCTGTTCAAGTGTTCACGCTTCGATTGATGTGTGAGTTTTTCAATATAAGGCAAAAACGTTAAGCACCTGAAAAAAAAATCCCAGCGGTCTCAATAGGTAATAATCTCACTGTTTGAAGGGTGTGACCATCGATAATACGTAGTAGTCATTTTGTACATAGTATAGTATGAAATCTTTGGGTGTGACCATTTTGTAGGGTGTTTATGCGAGTCAAAAAGTACACTTTTTTGTATATACATTATACATACCTCGTACCTATATTTAACTGTATTTTAGTCTTTCGAGTCGATAATATTCATCACAAACATGTTAAAATTTTCAAATAAAAGCGACATCTAAAAAGAAATCTTTATCAAAGAAAACCTGAAAACGTTTTAGTAATTTTTCAAAACGTCTCGTCCCTACTGTGTTTTGGTCTAGAGTAGCCAATTATAGTAAGTAATAAGTTTAGATAATGCTGCCCTGAATCTACAGCTTATCCAAAATGATTAAGTACATAGGTAGCTAAACTTTATAACACATGTACATTTTTTGAATTGCTTAAAGTTTCATCACCATCACGCATTACTGGAAGTACTGGAGGTGATATTTTTCTTCTTTAAGCGTGTTGCTTACCCGATCTTGCCGGACAAGTTGGTATTTTCAATGCCAAAGGAAGAAAAAGGAAGGTTATTTATTTTATTTTTATGCCTTAGGTAGCATACAAGCTAGTGAGCCGCCTGATGGTATGCGATGACCGTCGCCTATGATAACCTGTAGCACCAGGGGCATAATAGATACTTACGTTGCCGACTCTTAAACACTATTAACAACCTTTTTGACGAACGCCATGTTACAGTTACTCGGAAATGCCGCTCATTCAACAAGTGTGAGGCAAAAAGATCGCTTAAAATACAAAGTGTGTGATTTCCTCGGATCTATGATTTGTGGATGATATTTCAGGCGGTGGCGGCTAGTGCGTGATAAAACCGAGATGCGGGCATCAAATCGACCAGCTCTTCAAAATATTACCAGTTTTCAATGCAATAAAAGACGCAAAGAGACCCAACAAATCTGCGCATGCTGAGCGGCTCTAGGTATTCAATGAGCTTGGGGTCGTTGACAAATTCTGACAGCTCTACGCTGTAATGCATCAAGTTGCTCCTGCTGATACTTGGGTGCACCGTTCCAAAGATGGTAGCACTACTAAGGTAGTTTATCGTGGCCTTATTTTGTAACCCCTGAGAAAAAGCTTCCTGCTGAGAATGGGGGACGCTCACAATTACAAAAAGGTGTATTTTGGAGTTCCCGATGGCAGCTGATCTGTTAGCCGTCCTAGCCGCAGGATCAATGCCATAGAAACGGACTTGCACGATCTCCAAGTCGCTGACTGGAGATAACATTGCAAGCCGACCAATGGCGTTCTCTTATGTCGGAGGCCAAGAGCCACTTCGGGTCACTGTGCCAGCAGAGTAAGCAGTAAGTAAGAGGCAAAACTTTCAGGACAATCTGCAATGGTTTATTTGGTAATCAATAAACCAATTTCGAATTTTGAGAGAGTTGTAGACATAACATGTGCACTTAAGGTCTAGCTGATTCTCCGGTGAAACTGGATGACTGTGGACCTCTTAGGTCATAGAGCATCTCCAAAGACTATGAGCACGTGTGCCCTGTACCCAAAAACCTGCACGTGGGGCGACCTTTGCTGCCTAAGCTGCTTCTGTGGCATACTACTGGTCAGAAGTTATATAATTACATCGAATCATCATAATCAGCCTTTTAATAGTCCACTGTTGGACTTTTAGCCTACCCCTGAAATGGTGATTGGGCCATATCCACCACGCTGGCCCAGTGCGGATTGGTGGATTCACATACGCCATCGAATTCCTTCTCCGTAAGTATGTAGGTTCCCTCACGATGTTTTCCTTCACCGAAAAGCCAGTGGTATGAAAGTCCGCACATAAGCTCCAAAGAGTTCATTGGTATGGGCCCAGGGTTTGAACCCGCAACCTCACGCTTTCAAGTCTAGCGGTCTCCCAAATGGACTACCACGGCTACATCGAATCGCTGACTCGAAAAGAAAAAGAAGGAGACTGATGGGTGCCCATGTTAAGCAAAACTTTCTTCTTATTATCATTATCATCATCATCAGCCAGAAGATGTCCACTGCTGAACATAGGCCTCCCCTTTTAATCTCCACACTGAATGAAAGCCTGCTATCTGCATATTCTGCATCCACTGGATGCCCGCGACTCTCACAATGTCGTCGGTCCATTTAGTGGCAGGCCTACCTACGCTGCGTCTTCCATCTCCTAATGGTCTGCCATAGCCAACTTAAGTTTTAACTAGTTCAAAGAAGGTGCCTTCACCATGCCACAATCGGTAGTCAATCACCATAAAAGCCTTAACCCTTAATTACCCTCGCGTTCTTATCAGGTCCCTTCAGATCTCGAGCACCCTCCGGTCTTGAACAACGCAAATCGCAGACGTGTCCCTCAATTCTGCTGCCAATTCATTATCGGACTTCCAGACGTAACATGAACTTCATTCTAACAACAAACGATACAATATAATCCTTAGCCTGAAACAGATAAAGATTCTTGTTGAATAACATAGCAGGGCTTGATATTGTGTTTTAGAATTGGAATAGGAATGATTACTCGCCTCGCGTGTTCGACTTTCGAACGTCGTATTCGTTCGGAACTGTAATTAAAATGTAACTGTAATGGCATGGAATAAGGTGAGTTTTTCCGGTTGGTTAACGAGTGTAGGTTGTTTTCGAAGCGTGTTTAACCAAAGCAATGAGAGAGGGCGTGATAAATAACCGCCTTTGTGAACTTACCGCTCGGGTATTAAAATGCATTTTGAGGTTGCTTTTTTGTGTCGTCGGATGTTCCCCGACAAGAGTGGACTGTCAGGAATGCAGGATTTATTTGGCAAGCTTCATGAGAAACAGACAAGAACGGACGTAAAGTATTATGAAAATATATTGTTCTCAAACATTCCCATATTCGGTCATTATTGTAGTGGTATTTCCTTGAATACCTACTATGTTATTCATAGTCTATCGACCAAAATAAAATGAATGGACGAGCCCTACCTAACCATTGAACTTGCTCAGTAAAAACGAGTCAAAACCGACGGACTTCAACACTTAATTATAAAAATGTACAGTATATTTGTTACAAAAAATATATATTACCGGTATTTACACTTCGGGAAAGCATATGAATGCATAATTTTGTCAGATGTTTCGTTATCATGTAACAATAGACACGTGTTTCAATTTCTACGGCTAGAGAACGATTGAAACGAAATGAGCGCCGGCGCTCATTTTGTAATCTTCAAAAATGCGCTTCTACTGGGCCCGTCCATCATCTGTCATCTATTGCACACCCCTTCTTCTATAAAAACATTCCATAGCGATAACGCCGCCAGTTGTTACATTAGTTTTTAAGTTTTTTTTTTGTCCTCTTTATGTTTTGGTGTGAATAATAAAGAGTTAATCAATCAGTCTATGTCGAGAAAAGTAATATACAAGCCTTGGTGTCAATAAGGCATTAATGAACTCACGTAATGTGTGCCTCAGTTTCTCTTCGACCCACGTTTTATGCTTTTACCATCACATTACTTTTGCATAATTTCTGAATTGAAATCTGGAAAAAAAAATCAGCTGTTCTATAGAAAACGGTCATTCATCACACATCAGCAGCCGTTAAACGTCCACTGTTGGACAAAGGCCTCCCTCTTAGAGATGAGTGTTGCTATAATCCCCACGCTTGGCAGGCGGCTTGGGGATCACAGTACGTTCACCAAGTACTAATAGGACGCTGCTGCCCATCCTCCGGTGGTTCGGGTCACAGTTTTAGGACATACCCGGGTATGTCCTAAAACTGCGACCATAACCACGGAGAAAACGGTCATTCACACTCGACAACATGTGTGGAACATCTGGGTTGTAAGAGGCCAGCAAGGGTGATTATACCACGCGGAAGTGTCTAAAGGAAGAAGTCACAAAGGAAAATTTCATGATACCTATTGAAAAAACTCAAACGTACGATTACAATATTACAATAGTAAACAACGGAGTGCACTTCAGAAATAGTCGGGGTTTGATGATAAGAGCATCGACCTCCTTTCAAGTTTGAACCATCATCGTTACGTGTAACCTTGGATGATAAAACGACGAAAGCTGAAAATAATGTACACCGCCACCACGTTCATTTTTCACGTCACGAGCCCAAATAAACAAATCTACAAGGTGAGAGCATAATTTATTCAGTAGCAAGAAAACCCAAGTAAGCCGGGCGTGAAATTGAAAGAAAAACTGCAAAAAAAGTGGGCATGTGTGACTTTTTCCCACGCAGGTTGGGTTCTGTATAATATATGAGTATTTTTACCGGCTAGTGCGATGGTGGCCGAGCTAGTATATGCGCTTTACAATCTGAGGGCACCTGGTTCGATCCTCGGTCCTTCACCAATGACTTATTTGTCATTTAAATTAGTTTCGATGCCATCGCTCCAAAACGGCGAAAGAAAACATCACGAGGAAACCGGTATGCCCAAGAACCTCGAAAAAAGAAGTTCAAGCACATATGACATTCACCAACACAACATGCATTGGGCCAGCATGGTGGATTAGGGCCCATCCTTTCTCTCTCTCTCTCTCTCTTTCTGAGAGAAGGCCTGTGTCGCAGCAGTGGGAATATTATAGGCTGATAATTATGATAATGACGAAGAAAATTCATAGCGGTAGCAAGATACACTGAACACCATCCCGGCCAAAAACGAAGTATTGAAATGTAAGTTCTTTTATCATTAGCGCAAGGTTGAATTTGAAGCAGAGATGAGACACGTGGTGGACGCCTAATGACGTCTTTGACATCATGAGCGTCACTTGAAATGCTACTGTAGATACGTCGTACAATTTATGGTGTTATTTCAGCCGAGTTGGTGTTGTATGGACAATGATAGCAAACCGAATAGAGGTCATTCATTGTATAACTTTATTGTATCATTATTATGAACAACTTTTACTGTCGGATCAAACAAAACAACGTGTGTGCAAAAATGTCCCGAATATTTACTTATTTATTTAATTTAAACATGAAAAAAAAACTTTTTTTAAACAAGTTTTTTTCGTATTCTTCTCAGCAAACCCTTTCATTTGATACCCATTTCATGGTTATACATAAAAATAACTGGTCTGCCATCTTTGGGAGTCCACCATATTGGATTTATAATGATGTCGTTTAACCACAGAAAAGAAAAACAATTGTTTAAATTAGAACGGCTGTCAAGGCATTTTTGTAAGATTTTTTTTGTAGCCAGTTGCACCCATATTAACGAAACGTCAGTTATTTGAAATCAGTTAGCAGCTGTGATGCGGACAAAGAACTTTGAGACGTAACCCAAAAAGGTAAGGTCCAAGTTCTTTGGATGCGGAGTTCGATGCGTTGACATACATGAGAATGTTCAAGCAAGATTCTGTCATAATACCTGGCGACAGATTTTCCTTCTCATTTCCGTTCTATGTATTTACTTCTCTTTTCTGTGCGTTTAACTAACCATACACGCATTCTCATCTAAACTAAACACGTGTGCAAAATTTCAGCTCAATCATTTGGCGATAACTGTTTTAACATTAATTTGCAAGATTTGATGATTTGATCCATGCTGACAAGGCAAGTTAAATAAAAGCTTGTTAAAATCATAACGATGAGAACATCATTCTCCTTTCAGCTTTGTATTATCGTTACGTGTTACCCTGAAACTAGCTTGCAGAAATTATAATTGTTAAAAATCGTGGAAGAAAATTCTTGTTCATTTCTGAACACTGAACCCTAAAAATAAACGTCACCCCTATAGAGGGATAAAGAGGAAACGACTTTATGGAGATTTTTGTGGTTTAGTAAAAGTTTTTCTTTGTATGGATAAATAATGTAAACATGAATTTTATTTTGTAAAGGGAAAGTTATTGGGATGTCTGTGTATTCTGTACCAAAATAGAAAGAACCGTCTTTCTATTCTGAAATATCATGATTTGACTCATATGGCAACCCCGTCATAATTATCATAATGTGTGTCTGGCACAGAGGCAGGCTACCGAGGGGGTTTTGGGTGTAATCCTACATAACCTGGCTGTATCCTTATACAGTCGGGTATCTTTAGAAGATTTCTCCCAACACCCCTTACAAAAAACGGATATTCTTTTATTCAGTTAAAGTTTTTGGTAGCTCTGATTCTTGCAATGTCATTGTAAAAAGTTGAATGAAAACATTTAATTCAAATAATACTAACAGAGGGAGTTATTAGTTTCAAAAACCTAATAGATTTAAAAGCTTTTTACAAGCTCTCGCAGCTCTAAAAGCAACCAAGTATTTTGAATTTAAATAAAAAAAACCACGAACAATTCGGATTTTTATTTAATAAATGTGTCAGAATAAATTGGGTACGGGGTAATTAATATACCTAAACAAAATGTTTGAAAAATAGTCGCTAATAGATACTCTTCACCACAATAATTCACCCCATAATATACCTTTTTATGGTGCTGTTTAGTTATATTTTCACTGAAAATTCTTCGAAACAAAGTCGCAAACATAGTATTTCCCATTTCACTCGTGTTTTCTTTATGTCTGGACTGGAAGGGTTGGCTTTACTCCCCGGAGTGCCGTTTGTTGAGACTGTGGATTTGCCGTTTAGTTTTTCATGGTAGTCGGAAACAAAAACGATATCTCCGGTAATGCAATATCGTTGACTGGAGATCACGTATATATCGAATAGAGGTTTTTTGATATATTTTGAATAATATCAGAGCGGGACAAAAACTTTCAGAGCACCTTGTTATGCGACGCGTGTGCAAAATGCTGGCATGTTTCTGGCTCAACGCATAAGTAAGTAAGCGTTGCCATTTAGCGTGGTAATCTGGTAATGCCGCCAGCATGCTAGTAGTGGGATTGAGCATTTGGTTAGTCGTTAAGGGGTTCAAAGGTCTATGGGCACTCTAGCTATGCTTAAGCTATATTTCTAGGCCCTATAAAAGATTTTTGAAATAATTTTGAATAATGGGAGTCCTGGTCTTTAAGGGCCTAATGTCTCGACCCCAAATGGCTCAAACATGTAACCACTGCAGAGGTTAGCATATTTGTGTAGAATATTATTAGCATATACAGTGTGCCTTAAGACGAAAGTCTTCGACCAGTGTGTGTTACCAGTGATGACATACGGCACTGAAACGTGGTCTCTCACTATGGGCCTCATAAGCAAGCTCAAAGTCGCACAACGAGCTATAGAGAGGGCTATGCTCGGGGTTCCTTTACGAGATCGAATCAGAAACGAGGAGATCTGTAGACGAACGAAAGTCACCGACATAGCCCACCGGATTAGCAAGTTGAAGTGACAGTGGGCAGGGCAATGGGCCGAAAAGTTCTGGAATGGAGACCACGGACCGGTAAGCGCAGCGTAGGACGACCACGCACTAGATGGACAGGCGACCTAAAAGAGACCGCAGGGAAACGCTGGAAGCAGGCCGCTTCCAACCGGCCCTTTTGGAAATCGATGGGGGAGGCCTATGTCCAGCAGTGAACGTCCTATGGCTGAAATGATGATGACGATGATTATCATATATATCAGGGTAAGAAGTAAGGATGTTGGTTGAATTTTCAATGAAGTGGCCGAAGTTTAGCTCCGTGGAGAGGCTTTCAGGTGCCGTATTCTAAACCCAATGGAAAGTGTCAATTCGGTATCTACTTTCTATTACCGTCATCCTGAATGTAGATATCAGAGGTGGATAATCGTCATTATCAGTCCGAAGAAGTTCAATGCTGAACATAAGGGGGGGGCCCCTTAGAACTCCATACAGAACGACAGCCTCTCATCTGCATCCACTGGATGCCCGCGGCTCTCACTATGTCGTCGGTCCATCTAGAGGCTAACGTACGCTGCGTGTGGTCTTCCGGGTGGTATCCACTCAAGAACCTTTCTTCCCCATCGAATATCGGTTCTTCGAGCGATGTGGCCTGCCTATTAGTACTTAAACTTGCAAATGCAGGTGGAGAACTTTCCAATTGGATTCAGAATACGGCAAGCTGATGAAGAAAATAACTAAATCCAAAACCTACACATTATAGAAAGATTTTTGCCAAACAAACAAAGGGTAGGTATTCTTTTGTGAGGCATTGGAAGGGTTGCAGCAACCCTACTCCCGGGGGCGTCGTTTGGACGTACCGTAACCGCGCCGGGTTCCGCTAGTAATCATTTTTCATGCAAATAAAACAGGTTCTAGTACCGTTTAACCGGTTTATTAGGGTATACTTATATCGGTTAACCAAAGCCACTCTCAGTGAAAAATTGAATTAAGCGAACGTCACGTTTACAAAAAATATAGAATATTCCTATTTCTTTTTGTAATTTGTAATATTCTCTTCTCTATCTCTACATATCTCTACATAGTATAAATTGAAGTCGCTTTCCGCGTCTCTCTGTCTGTCGGTATGTCTGTATGGCCGCTAACCACGCAACGGATTTTGATGCGGTTTTCACCATCAGTTAGATACATTTTCAAGGAAGGTTTATATATATAACTAGCGACTCGCCCCGGCTTCGCACGTAAATTACACCAGTGCGAAGCCGGGCGGGCGGGTAGCTAGTTACCTATAAATACGTATACCATATTATGCTACTAATGTCTTAACGTATCTTAGTTTCTCTCAGATCAGACAAACAAGGAAGATATGCTTTTGTACATTATTATCATTTATGTTCAGATGTCTCTATGTTTCTCCAAAAATTTTCATCATATCGCTAAACCGCTAAAATGCCAAAAATTTTAATTACTTTATCTTACCTATTTGCTATGTTATTCTGATGTCCAATCCTCGGTGATTTTTTTAAATTGAAAAATGTTAAATACGTGCGAAAAAGAGAGCTAATTGAAATCGAAGAAGCAGCAGTAGTTTAGAAAAAAGTTTGCCGTATTAATATGTTGTTACATTTTTCTTTATACCACAAACCCCTTCTCCCTTTGATCGTGAAGTTTTACTGCCATGTTCTTAGGATACCCGGGTCCCTAAATACGGGTCTGGGGCCTTACGCCCATCTCCTTACACGGTCTCAAACTAACGTTAAAACAGCCAGATACGGTTTGCGGTAAACTGGATTGCTTAAAACAGCTAGGCGTAAGGCCACTGAGCGTAACTATGATTGAAATATTACCTACAGTCATTGTGTGTACAAAGTTAGAGTACCTACCTACTATGTTGTTCATAAAACTGAATCAAAATTTTAAAAATAGAACGCCGTGTCGCTCATCAGTAATCAGCGCGCGCGCCGCTTGCAAACCTTCAGGAGAACAATAAGTCGGTGTCGAAACACGAGGTCGCACGAAGGTGAGCCGAGTGCTAACACACTGTTCACGAACGCATATATTTAAATTAACCGATTACTCTTGAACCTTACAAACCCAACAGTTAAATCCATTCACAGCTCAATTTAAACTGGGATTTACACGACATATCCATTATAGCTTGACCCCTCACCGCGGTGCAATGAATCAGTGGTTCAAAGTAATGCAGAGGTCCTTTTTATTTGGATGTTGTGCATGTGTGTGTGGTATTTATAGTTGTGTATTACATTGAAACATCAGGGCACACACTGGCACGGTCTCGGCACGCAAAAGCAAAACACGCTGTTGGAAATTTATGTAGTGGTAGCAAATAAAGTGTTGTTAGTTTTTATTAAAAAAATATATCACATTCTGACGTTTAGGCAATACCTACAAATTAAATACAATTAAATGTATAGGTAGAGTCAGTCGCCGGCGATAAGCAGCAGCGACAAACAGCACTTTCACTGGTTCCTAGAGTGCTTTTCGTGAAAGAAGTCCCACGGCAAACAGCAGAATTAAATTTCCATGTTGTAGTTGTCAGGTGGCAGGCCACATCACTCGAAGAACCAATAACCGATGGGGAAAAAAGGTTCTTGAGTAGAGAGTAGAGACCACGAACCGGAAGACGCATCGTACGTAAGCCTCCCCACTAGATGGACCGAAGACATTGTGAGTCGCTGGCATCCAGTGCATGCAGTGCAGTGGATGCAAAAGGCAGGCTGGCGTTCAGTGTGGAGGTTAAAGGCCTCCCTGCCTATGTTCAGCAGTGGACGTCTTCTGACTGATGATGATGAGTTGTCAGGTGGTGTTGTTACTGTGTTTAGACGCTAGTGAGATTTTCCTCGTTAAAGAGTCGTGTGTGCCTAAAGTTGTTAAAAGTGCTGCTCGAGAAACTCTACTGATACTGATTGATACGCCATGACAGCGCCGCATTTGGGAGACTTATTTCATGAAAAGCACTTGATAAATTTTCTTTGAATTTTTGTATGAAGATACATTCCGATAGGTACGGAGACTGTCACCGGTGACGTGTAACCGGCCAGGGACCGGCCGGTAACGGACTTTCAAATTGCATTTGACTGCTAAAATTTAGAAACTGATGGGTTACAGGGTCCAGGATATTATAGTCAGTGTCACTTTCATTCAAATTGACATTAGCGTAACGGAGAAATAAACTATATCGCATGATTCTCTAGGATATTAAAATACTGGCCCATAATATGTGGAATGGCCTGTGGAAATATCCAAAGAGATTTCAAACATCAACGCGCCAAAAACTGCGAGTATAACCCGAACCCGTAAGGAAACACTTTGATTACATTTAATTGTGCAAACCGCTGG
Organism: Agriopis marginaria; assembly: GCA_932305915.1. NCBI lineage: Eukaryota > Metazoa > Arthropoda > Insecta > Lepidoptera > Geometridae > Agriopis > Agriopis marginaria. Next base: position 6,269,420 of record OW029919.1, read on the forward strand.
AACGCTTTGCTTGAATGGGTGTTCCCAGATAGTTAAGTAAAATTCGGGATGTCCTGTAGTCGTGAGTGAGTCACTTTCTTCCAGGCAACCTCCATCGTAGACCGCATCATCGGACGAGATAGCAGATAAGCCTAGCTAAGCTCAAGCTTTTCAATAAATGAAAAGAAAGTGCTTGTCTATACTAATATTATAAAGAGGAAAGATGTGATTGTTTGTTTGTTTTAATTGAATAGGCTCCGAAACTACTGAACCAATTTGACAAATTCTTTCACTGACGGGAAGCTACACTATCCCCGTGTGACATAGGCTATAATCTATACCCGTGCGAAGCTGGGGCGGACCGCTAGTATTATATACGTAGGAAGTGCTTCATTAGGTAGGTACTTACAGTCGCACATTTGAGAAATGAGACAATCGTAGAGGAAGACTATCGTATTTCCATCCCGGTACTAACGGTATTAATTTATTTTATTGGAAATCTACCTATAATTTGAAATTAATCTTGGAAAAATCGAAAACCTTAGGTATTGTTGATAATACATATCTTAAAAATTGCTACATTTAAATTAAATCCTAGCATTTAGTGAAACCACAAATATTTTTTTATTATTATTCACTTTATTTATTTTTTATCTTAATTTTTAAGTTTTTTACATTAAATAAATAATAATTTTTATTATTATTATTATATTACTTGTTATATAGTTAATATAGTTAGTTAGTATTATATAGTTAGTTTTACTTGTTATATAGTTAGTAGATATAGTTTTGTACCATATTTATTTATCATCATTATTCCAGCCTATCGTGTTTCCACCGCTGGGTCTCAGTCCTTCTCTCAGAGAAAGAGAGAGAGTAATGGGCCCTAATCCACCATGCTGGCCCAGTGCATGTTGGTGAATTGTCATATTTTATGTTTGAACTTTTGAGATCCTTGGACATACCGGTTTCCTCACGATATTTTCCTTCACCGTTGTTGAACGATAACATCGAAACTGCACATAATTGATTACTAAATAAGTCATTGGCCGAAGATCAAACCGGGTACCGTCAAATTATAAAAAGCACATACTACCTACCAGTCGGCCACCAATGCCACCATCACTCTCGGATATTTTTATTCAGAACTTTTAGAAGTCATTAAAGAGTATTTTTTAGTTAATTAAAGTTCTGAGTTATAAACTTTTTAACTTTTTTTTTAACTTACTGAAGACTTTGGAATCCAGAATGGATTAGAATTTAGTGATAACTACTTAGTCTTATCATAGCTATAAATATGCTCGTAAAATATTTTTTTTATATTTTCTTTTTATTCCATCGCTACCAAGTCTATGAGCACCGCTCCGGGCAGGCGTCATTTGCATTGGTAATGTGTCCGCGAGCGTATTGGTAAACAAAGTGATTTACCTCACACTAGAGTCGGCCTATAAACTCTGCCATAGACATGGATACACTCTACTGTAGACATGAATGACTCTTCGCTAGACATAATGAGCAATAATCTTTAATATAGTATAGGCTATACTGTACTGCTAAAGTAATGTGTGCGCGTATTGGTAAACTGAGTGATTTACCTTACATAAGAGTCAGCCTATAAACTCTACCATAGACATGATACACTCTACTGTAGACATGAATGACTTTTCGCTAGACATAATGAGCAATAATCTTTAATATAGTATAGAATAGGTTATACTGTATTGCTAAAGTAATGTGTCTGCGCGTATTGGTAAACCGAATGATTTACCTCACATGAAAGTCGGCTGTATTGCTAAAGTAATGTGTCTGCGCGTATTGGTAAACCGAATGATTTCCCTCACATGAAAGTCGGCTGTATTGCTAAAGTAATGTGTATGCGCGTATTGGTAAATTGAGTGATTTACCTCACATTAGAGTAGGCCTATAAACTTTACCAAAGACATGACATGAACTCAACTGTTGACATGAATAACTCTTCAGTGGACATAATGGTCAATAATATTTTACCTATACGGTATTGCTATTGTAATCTGGGCCCTGAGATTATTAATACCTAATGTGTCTGCACGTATTGGTAAGCAAAGTGATTTACCTCACTCTAGAGTCGCATGTAGAACTATTAAGAAAATGTCATTGTGTGCAATACATATTTACCTCGCCCTCTTCAGTTTTTGGCAGACTTATTTCTGTACTAGCTCGAGTTTATGGCAGATCCAAACCAATACTATATACATGGTTTATTAACTTTGCCATAGACATGATTCACTCTAACGTTGACATAATAAATAATCTGCGCCCGAAATCTTGATACTGTGTCCGTGCGCGTATATGTAATCGGAGTGATTTATTTCACACTAGTATAGAGGCAGTCTATAAACTACAGACATGATACTCTTACCGTAGACATGATAAACAATAACCTGGGCCCGAGATTGGCCACATGCAGTATGCAGTTTTAAATAAAGATGTAGAGTAAGTAGAGTAAGCCATTAATTCTTCTAAATCAGATACACTGGATCTGATAGATAGATTTTTACACTAGAGCACATACAAAAATACGTAAAAAAAACGTTTGTTGTATGGGGTATGTAGGTATAAAAACCTTAAGTTTTATTTATTTATTCTATTTTATTTAAATTCAAATGCTTGCTGTGCTTACTTTTTCTAAAGTTATATGATTATTTACGGGATATTTACCGTGGTAAGGTTGTGGAATGACTTTAACACTAACATACGACATATAAGTTTAGTGAACAACCGTGATAGTTTAAAACAGTGTTTTACCTTTAGTTTTGTTTTTACTTAATAATTGTTTCTTATCTTTCGTGGATTAACCACCGTAACATTACACACAGATGTTCTGTAAAACTTCAACTAGCTATCTATTACGGTTCGATAAACAGACAGACAGGGTAAGCTTAGTAATAGGGTCCCGTTTACACCCTTTGGGTACGGAACCCTAAAAATAACTGGTGACAGATCTACGTTTGGGCACCAACTCGCCTGATGGTAAGCGACGATGTGGCCGATGGAGCAAGTCGATCGTCGGTATCAACCCATACGTAAACCATATTGTGAAAGTTTTTCGCTTATGTGGTATTTTAATCGCTTTTTCTCCTTTCCAGTTTTCGTAATTAATCTTGATTATCCGACTGTAAAAGTAACGAACCTCCAAGCAAACTCTCCAGCGCAGCGTCGTGATTGCTGTACGTCATGATTAATAGAAATGCGAATCGTGCGCCGGCGCAGTAGAAAGCGTAGTTTCTCCCGCGTTAGTCGACCTATGTTGCCAACACCACAAGAACTCACTTGATTGTATTGCGGTGAGAACAAACATAATGCAGTTTCTTCTAGGCAAGTTTGCTCCATCGTAGACCACATCATCGTTTAACAACAGGCGAGGTGGTGGTCAAACGCAAGCCTAATACAATCAAAAAAATACAAAGCTTCCGGACGGAGGGTTTAAATAGGCGTTCAATCCTACGTTCGGGATTAATCAGGCAAGGCTTGAAAGGAGGGGGTTTGCAAAAATCACGAAATATCACAAGGGGGGAGGGGAGGGGGTAGTAAGATATCACCTGTATAAATTTTTTCGTCAAACGCGCGATATCTAAACTGAAAAGCGGCGTGTAGTGTGACCTTGCCAATCAAAAACAACCTGCAACCTTTCTGTCTAGACATTTGTGTCATAGTACTTAATTACAGAATAAAATTAGATTATACTTTATACCTACCTGTATTTAAAGATAATATAAAAACATATATAAGATTCTTTGTAGGATAATATAATAATAATTTATATAATATATAATATAAAAATACACATGATTTTTTTAGTCTTAAACCTCACCACGTATCGCCAATTGTAAAAAAAAAACATCACGTGATTAATGGACGGCCCCTTTACACATTACCTTTTGAAATCATAGTAGACCTCACACGTTCCAAACTCTCAATCCGAGACGTGTGTCCATGATTTCTCTGTCGTGTGAAAAGCGAATGCGTGGTAAGAAAGAGAGTTGTAAAATTAATAGTGTTTGGTCACGCCGAGAGTTTACGATCTTTGCTTTATAATGCTGTAAACGGCTGTTTCCGGACATCACTAACCTTTGAAGTGATGGGTCAGTTGAACACATAAATCTATGGACACGTAGCCGTCGCTTTTTGTCATTTCTCGAACTGAGAAGTTAAACCTAACTAAATTACTGTTTCTGAATATCCGTGATCTTTTGAAGTGATAGGTCAGTTAACAAATAAATCTAGTGACACGTCAGTTTAGTAAGATATTTAGGAGCAGTTGTGAGAGCCGGTTCCTACTCTAATCCAGGTATGTTTATCCAGGCTGTTGTTGTTTTTAGGGTCCCGTACCCAAAGAGTGTAAACAGGATTACTAAGCTTACGTTGTCTGTCTATCTGTCTGTCAGTCCATCCTACCTTTTAACGGTTTTATCATTGATTTAATAGACAGCCAGTTGTCATTTTCACAGAATATGTAATGGTACGGCGGATTAACTAAGAAATAACAATAAAATCAAAAACTAAAGGACGAACTTAGATAATCATGTGCAGTTTCGATGCCATCTATCAAAATTGTGAAGGAAAACATTGTGGGGAAACAGGTATCCAAGAACCTTTGACGATGAACATGTAGGTACATTATCTAGGGCTATAATACATACATATTATATAAGGTAAACTCAAACATTTATTCAATAAAAATTACAAGTAAAATAAAAATCTTAAATTTAAATTTATAACTAAAACTAATCTAAAACTAAAATTAATCTAAAACTAAAACTAATCTAACAATCCACTACCGGTGGGCAGCGTTCTCAAAATGCTGGCAGCATTGCCACGTTGTATGGCAATGCTTATTCTTTGGGCAAAATATAGGCCAGTATTTTGGTCACGAGTTGCTTCGACCAGTCGCCCTGATAGGTCTTTAAATATTCGATGGGCTCCTGGTCCCCACAATCCAAGCGCCTCAGCCCCAAAAGGCTCAAATATTTATACCCGCTATCTAGGGTACTATATTTGCGCCTTTTGAGGCTCTCCGCTGATTCAGCCGCCACACCAGCCCTTTTCTGAGTTCCCGGAAGATGAGACGGCGCAAGAGGTGTCCACGCAAGTAGCATCCCACACCAAAGGTCGCCCCATCTTCCAAGGAATGAGGGTCATTCCGTCAGGTATTTTACCATCGTCACGCATGAGACCACTTGGTTCTAAAATGGTTCTAAATTTATATTAGGTTGTACATTATTTAAGGCTTAAGGTTCATTTTTGAGGCAAGAGCCTCAAATAGTTAAAATTCTGTCCATCCTTTCTCTCTGAGAGAAAGTCTTACTTTAAGTACTTTAAAATTAAAAAAGAAGGCAATTCAACCGTTGGAAGAAAAAGGGTCTTGAATACTGAAGTTTACCATTAAGTATTGCCACGCCGAATGGCAATGCTTATTTTTTGGCCAATGTACGTGCGATTATTCCAATAACCAGCCGCCTGCACCAATCGTTTGACCAAGTCGCAATATACATTGTACTGCCTGAAAATACATAGTCTGAAGACTAAATTATCTTGAAAACAAAGTTGGCTGACGCATTTGATAGTATCGATTTGAGATGTGGTTAAATTAGGCAATCTTAAAAAACTCATTAAAAGACACTAAAACAGTTAATATTAGATAAAATTAACTAAGTTACTAAGTAACACATACTAATATTAAAATTAACTACTATTGGCTAGTTCAGAACTAATAGAGAGTAGAGACTAATTCTAATAGCTTTATCCTATCTTGATAATATTTGATCCTACAAACAAAAATAAGGTAGGTACTCCATCATCAAAAACCTGATTACAGCACGCCTTATCAAACTAATTCGACTTAATGAGCCTCACAAAACCGACAAAGGTGTTATGAATAAATAAGCACTTAACAATGACTATAAAAACTACAAAAAACTTGAATCAATAAAACAGCTAAGACGCGAGTACGATTTGTTCGTCTAGGGTTCCGTACCAATGTCGAATGAAAACAAATTATTACTCATTACAATGATCTTATATGTTACACAAAACTCTTTAACTGACAATGAAAAGTTTTTCTGTGTTTTAAATGATACCGAATACATTTAAACTAAATATTGCAATTTAGTTTAAATGTATTCGGTAACATTAAAAACTATTCGTTTTGAATATCAAACGAGTTGACAGACAAATAACAGTCTATCTACTTACTTGAGGTTTTCTAATGTTTTATCGACTATATAATTATATAAGCTGTTTTCTTACGCGTATCCACCACATTGGGAATAGTGGTACCCGGATCACCTTTCTTTGAAATTTTGGAAAGTATTGATTATTGTAATGAAAAAAAAAAAAAAACCTCTATGAAATCGTAGCCGCACCGCCATGCAAAATACTATTAGTAGTAGTTGTGCGTATTGAGACATAGTTAATTGACCTTTTTTCATCATCATCATCAGCCAGAAAACGTCTACTGCTGAACATAGGCCTCCCCATAAGGGGGGCGTGCCATAATCCCCACGCTTGGCAGGCGGCTTGGGGATCGCAGGAGATTCCACCATTCAAGTAGGAGGATGCTGCTGCCCATCCTCTAGTGGTTCTGGTCGCAGTTTTAGGACATACCTGGGTCCTTTTTCATTTAAATTTAATTGAAATTATTCTATTCCAATTGTAATTTGTTAGTGATAGTTAGTAATAAGTAATAATTAAGGCATTTTTACTTTCTTTGTTTGATAACCTACATTTGTACTTAAATAAATAAAATATACAATTTGTTATTATACTACCTACAGGTACTTTATTATTATACTTAATATTGACTTTACCTAATAAATAATAATGAAATTAAATTTTGTCCTTGTCTGTTGTGCTTTAAAGTTGGGTTATTATATTAGCAGGTCTCATTTTCAGCAAAACTGTTTGTACCAAAATTCAAACTAAAGATCGTAGAAGTAAAAGGTATATAGTTGCATGTAAAATGAGGTCTAATACAGACGAACAGACAACGAAGCCACACAGAAGATGATTCTTATTTACCGTTTGGATACGGAACCCCAAAAACCAATAAAAAAGTTGAATAAAAAATGTTTATTGATGGGTGCGCCGGCGTCTCGTTTCTTCATCGCGTAATTCTTGATGCTATCTTATTCGTGGAAGGTCGACGTTTGTCCCTTTCTATGTAATGGTTGGTTGGGTCGTGTTATCCTGTTCTGGCATCAATCGAATCCCATAGACACCCACGACAGCTTGTGAATGCAGTTGGGATTGTTGGAATTAGGGATCCCTGCGATATTGATTTGTTAGTAAAACTTTACCTACTTAAGAGCATTATTTCAAAACGCATCGTTCTATATAAGGTTATTGGTGTTTAAATTCATTCAACATTTAAGGCCGCGCCTACTGGCCAGAGCTATATATTTCATACATTTTCAACATAAAAATATGACAGAAAAAACAGATTGGCCAATTTCTTAAGAAATATTCGGGACATTCAAGACATTTCTGCAAACACGGTCATCCGACCCCAAACTAAGCAAAGCTTGTTTTATGGCTGCCAGAGTCTGATATACATACATATAATTATATTTTTAAATACGTACTTAAATAGATATTAACACCCAGATATAGAACAAACACAAACGTTCATCACATTAATATATTTCTAGAAGTTGCCGCGTTTTTGTACCCATAGACTTTCACATCTTTCAACCCTTTTTGCCTCCCTTCAGTCGGCCCTTTCGCAAAATTATTTCTTAGCGGAATTTACACCCCATAAAGTCATATATGAACGACGATAACCCGAATCTGATAGATCGTCCATTTCTCTCATTTTCGCGTGGCCCTTATATATTGTTCAGCATACCTACCATTTATTGTTCAGCCGAATATCCGGCAACTCTATATCCGGAGAGACAGCTCTCAAAAAAACCGTCTCATCTCTAGCAACAATCTCGAATAATTCAAGCAGCTATTCACATTAAGAAAAACCTTAAAATTAAACTGCTTACCTACTAAAGCTGGTAAAATGCTATTAAATGACGATAAAAATAAAGTTCCCACAGCAAAAAAAGCATATTCTATAAAGAACACTGGTCCATTCCATATCCAGAATACCCAATTGATAGGCTCAATGGAATAAATGCAGCGGCGCGAGTCGAGTGCTTTATAGCCCGCTCGGAGCTAAGCAATTTATTTCATTTTTAGGATTCCGTCGGGTTTTAAAAAACATTTGAATAAATAATAAAGACTTTTAGAGTAAATTTAACTTTTAGAGTTAAGTAAAGTTTAGTGTACCTGACTTTTATCTATATGTTAACACTATTGGTGAAATCTTGACCACTACTGTATAATATAGTCTACTACTATCTGGTAGTGCTGCTCCAAACAAAATTTTCATAACCTAATTGGGTCATTATGTTAAAATTTGTGTCACCTATTCAGCATAATGTGGCAATTAATCTTTTGACTTTGATTATTGAGGTAAAAGATTTACTAGTATGTAAATTGTTTGAATGCTCAAAGTTCTCCGACAAGATACATGGATGACTTTTATCTTGGAATTTTATTAGGTTGACATTTTGTTAAAGTCGGTCCCATTTTTATTATCTTTTTTGGGCTGCTCCAAATAAAATTTTCATAACCTAATTGGGTCATTATGTTAAAATTTGTGTCAACTATTCAGCATAATGTGGCAATTAATCTTTTGACTTTGATTATTGAGGTAAAAGATTTACTAGTATGTAAATTGTTTGAATGCTGAAAGTTCTCCGACAAGATACATGGATGACTTTTATCTTGGAATTTTATTAGGTTGACATTTTGTTAAAATCGGTCCCATTTTTATTATCTTTTTTAAGCTCATAATCAGTGTTATTGCTGGAGATCGGTAGGGATGACGAAGTCGAGAATACATTTTCGTTGTAAAATAAAACGTCAATAATTGGGACGTCCGTAAGTTTATTTTACTAAAACTAAGAAAAATACTTTAATATACAGTCCATCTTTATGTTCAATTTTAAAATGCTCTAAGGCTCTATCAAATACATTCTTTAAATTTTTAGGATGAGTTAAGAAATTCTACCTTATAGGATGACCCATCATAGGATGAAAACGGAATAACCCATTTTGTTTTTATTCCTACGGAACCCCGACGAGTCACAGTTGCGCCGACGGTGGTGGTATCTTTTATTTTATGTGATAATTAATTAAAGTGATTTTATTTAACGACGCGTAATTTTGATTGGTTGGTTCTTTTACGAGCTTTTATAAGAAGAAATTCTTTGTGACTATTTTTAGTGTTGCTGTTGGCATCAATAGCATTTATTCTGCCGCAATAAAGCACTTTTATGTAATTCTTCTAATCTGTCTGATAAATTTGAACATTTTACCTATGTATGAATTTTGACCTAAATTTAAAAAATAGGAAGTACCTACGTACATAGTACCCGGTAGCGTGGGTAGAAGTATTTGGTAGGTATTGCACTCATGCACTGGCGAAAAACAAAGCTTTTGGGATATCAAAATTACGGCAATGAATTTGGTTCCGCCAAAACATAATTATCTGGGTACAGATGTAAATTCAGATCACAATCCGATAATGGCGACAGTTTTAATTTAAATGAATAAACCGACCAAGTGCGACTCAGACTCACGCACTGAATGTTCCGTACCACCAAATACAAAAAGAACCGTACCACCAAATACACCACAAAATACAAAAAGTTGTTCAAAGAACAATATCACGCCCAGGTGTTCACCCATCCAAGTACCGAACGCGCCCTACTTTGCTTAACTTGGTAATGAACAGAAATTTGTCACCAATTCACACTTGGCCCTTATTTATATTTTTTTGTTTTGCTTTGGAGTGTGTATTATAATCATGCTAAGTATGAATCTTGTACCGTTTTTACAATAGGTAGAGTAAATATAAAAATACGCTTAAAAAAACGTTTGTTGTATGGGGTTGATGAATCTTTTTCCTTTAAATTTGACTTTTCGTTTTATTATTATTTCTTAGTTTATCATTATCATAATCAGTCTTTTAACAGTCCACTGCTGGACTTTTAGCCTACCCTCGAAAGGGTGATTGGGCCATATCCACCACGCTGCCCCAGTGCGGGTTGGTGGATTCACATACGCCATTGAATTCCTTCTCCGTACGTATGCAGGTTTCCTCATGATGTTTTCCTTCACCGAAAAGCCAGTGGTATGAAAATCCGTAGGTACATAATAATATTTCGTACGTAATATTTCTTAGTTAATCCGCTGTAAGATTAACTACATATTGTAAGAATATTTCAACTGGCTATCTATTACGGTTCGAAAGATACAGCCGTTAAAAGGCAGGACAGACGGACAGACATAAGTACAGCGTAGGCTCAGTAATAGGGTCATGTTAACACCCTTTGGGCACGGAACCATAAAAAATTATCACCTCTTAACTTACTAGGATAGACATTGCAAAACTACGAAATGAGGATACAAGATTCAAACACAGATTGAGTCTTCATTCTAAGCTTAATAAAATTAAATTGGCGCTAGGAAGACACGTAGTGATGACAAGTGGTGATATGGATTGAGATTGTGACATGGTGGTGGTCGAGCCAAAGCAAACGGAGCGTCGGTCAGCCAACTATACGAAATGGGTCAAAGATATAGATTTTTATTTTATTTTATTGATTTTTTTTATTTTATAGATATTGTCATTCGTCACCATCGCAATTCAGTGAAGATACCGTTCTTTATCAATCGTTAAATTTGACAGTTGAGATCGTCAAATTCGATAAAATGCCATTTGATTAGTACTCGCTATGATCGATTCTATGGCAGTGTATCGAATTTGACGATCGATAAAAAACGGTACTTGCACTGCTGGACTTAACATAGGACCGAGACAGATGGTACAGCGAGAGACAGTTGCGTATTAATGCCCAGCAGGAGGTTGTTATCCATCAACCCGCACTGGGCCAGCGTGGTGGATATGGCCCAATCACCCTTTCGGGGGTAGGCTAAAAGTCCAGCATTGGACTGTTAAAAGGCTAATAATGATGATTATGATGATGAGGAGGTTGTTGATGATGATGATGATGATGCACTCATCCTATCATCCTAAGGTTGCCTAGAAGAGTTCACTTTTAGCGATAAAGCCGCCAGTCGTTACACTAGTTTTTAAGAGTTTTTGTCCTCTGTATCAAATTTAATGGTGTGGACAATAAAGAGTCAATCAATCAATTACTCACTCACCAATCCCTCTATGGACGGCCTCGATACCTCCCAGAAAGCTTTTTCATTACAGGCAGGACTCAGAAGATGGTAGACTCATCTAGTCTGGAATAGAACATCTCTTACTAATGTAGAAAGATATGTAAAGTAAATACAGTCTCAAAACCGGCTATCTAATCTTCCAGACCAAACTAAAGACGAACATAAAACGTTAATAAATTTACCAAATCGTTATTTAAAATCAACATAATCAATTTGTTAACCCTAACTCTGACAAATTGTCACTGAACCCAATAAAATAAATTGCATCCCAATCAAATGCAGACACCATACCATTAAAAAACGCCGGCGAATTCACACTAATTGGCCAATAATTTCACGGCTTTGCGCTTTATACGAATCCGCCTCCAAAACAGGATTACCAGATTGGGGGTTTTTCTCACGATTGTAGGGAACATTTAGTCCTTTTGGGATTTTGGTAAAATAATTTAAGTAAAATAATGTTTTTGCATAGAATAATTTTAATCCCAGAAAAAAATTACGGTTCCTGAGAATCCTGAAGGAACGTCCACGCGGGTGAAACCAAGGACCGCAGCTAGTTTCACAAAAGAAGGCAAATAGATAGACGTAAAATTGTAGTAAGAGCTGTATGTAAAATCGGTACTATTAAAGGATGCTCCAAAAGAAGACCTCAAAACGAAAAGTTTAGATTTCTCAATCCAAAATAACAATTTTCCACATTTCCCGTAAAAGAATAAACAAAGGAACTGTCTGGAAGTTCCCGTAGGTAGGTACGTGTCTAAACTTCGCACCGCTCCCTTCCGAATCAAAGTGTTATTAACTTCCTATGCTGTAACTTTCTACGAGGATGCTAACTTCTCCCCTCAGCAAGTTTTGACAGCAGCAAAGTAGCAACTCTGGTTGTCGCTTATTTAGTTTCATAAAACGTTTCAGTACCTACGTTTAGGTTGGCGCGTCCAAAGATGATAATTATAAAGAAGGTCCCTATTATTAATCAGCCTATCTGAGTCTATTTCTGGACATTGGCCTCAGCCAAGGCAAGCCACTTAGCCCGATCATTGGCTTTTCGCTTCCAGAGACTGCCAGACGTAGGCATATGATCCTCCTTCGAGTCTCAGGCCATCTTACGTTACGTCCTTCCGTACTTCTTAGTAAGATAAGTCGTAAGTAGCCACATAGAGTATAGCAGCTAAAAGAACTTAGGATTCATTTCACAACCTCATTCTTTCGGTATCTATGATGTCCTACGTCATTAGTTTTTTTTTATTCCTTCCTCAAAATAATGTTGGCACCGCACGTATCATGCATTTGCCAGGTGTCATCATCATCATTTCAGCCATAGGACGTCCACTGCTGGACATAGGCCTCCCCCATCGATCTCCAAAAGGGCCGGTTGGAAGCGGCCTGCATCCAGCGTTTCCCTGCGGTCTCTTTTAGGTCGTCTGTCCATCTTGTGGGTGGACGTCCTACGCTGCGCTTACCAGTCCGTGGTCTCCATTCCAGAACCAAGAATTGTCAGTGTCAAGTATTTAAATATTATCAAGTTTTATTGGTTATAGTTAAACAAGTCACAGTCAAGGCAAACTCATGCCCTAGTATTTAAAGTGGTGGAGGCTTTACAAAAGGCTCTATAGAGTTTCGGAAATACGAAAATACATGTTTCGCATCGATATATCACTTGCCTATGCTCGAGCACTTCCACGAACACTTAATAAATAATAACCCCACTCGAAAATATACAAATTTAGGAATATAATACGATGAGACGACATGTTTTTTCACGTTAGCGCCAAAATCCCGTCCTTAGTTTCATGTTAGGTATATTAGTACCTGAGAGTTGACAAAAATAATAAACCAAGTTCAAAATCAGTAATACCTACTTATATGTACGCAATTTCGTTTACTTAAAAAAAAACGGACAAGTACGAGTAGGACTCGTGCTCTGAGGGTTCCGTTGGACAGAACCCTCAGAGCGCTAGTCAAAAAAAAACCTAAATTTAATTATTGAAAGACAAACTTACCTTTGTAGTTGATTATAAGTTTCTTCTATACATTACAACTACAAAATATAAGTTTGTAATAGCAAAATAATTATTTTTAAATTATATAACTTCAAATTTGTAACTTTCAGATTTATTCCTATATATGTGCTATAAGACCTTGCTTTTTGGCAAATTTCATGATTCTAGATCAACGGGAAGTACCCTATAGGTTTTGGTTTTCCTGGGAAATCGCAAAATATGCGACGTAAACGTTCTTATCTTTTGATTGCGTTGACTTACATCTTTTATTTTTTTACATCCGAAAGAAACCGTAAACCTTTAGTATAAATTTCAACTCGATAAATTTACGCGTTCTTGAGAAAAAGGGTCTTGACAGACGGACAGACGGACAACGAAGTGATCCTATAAGGGTTCCGTTTTTTTCCTTTTGAGGTACGGAACCCTAAAAATTACGGAGATCTAAAGTAAAAACAGTAAAAAAAAAACGAATTGTGATGAGTTTTTTGAAGGCGGTTGTAAATGCATAAGTTGACAATGGGCATATGGAACCCGGAATCCGTGCAGTTGCATTTCAGATATTTTTTAAACCTACCTGCATGCCTAGCACGGGCCGTGGACATATTGTCTTTCCACCGTTTTTATCCCGCGAGAAAAAGTCAAACGTATCCATATTCTAGCTTTGTCACGTCTAGGCGTGGATAAAAACGGTGGAAAGACAATTTATCCACAGCCCATGCTAGGCCTGCTGCTTTGTTACTGGTTTTTTGTTCAATTTACCTAACTCAATTCTAATAAATAGCATTTTACTGTCCGGTCAGTCAGAAAATTCAGTAAAGCCATTAAAAGTTTTCTCCGCTTCTGCGGGGCCGTAGGGAATAAAATGTTGCGGGGTGAGGGTTTTATTAATAAAAGAAAATTCTGTTTTTTTTTCTTAAGGCCGCGCTCACCGCTCATCTCTTTGGCACATTTTAAAAGACAGAAATTTGCTGAGTTTGAAGATTAAAAAACGATCCTGTATTCTTTTTAGAATAACATTGCAAACATTAAAACAAAAAACAAAAAAATGCTTAATTTTTTTATTTTTTTTTGGCCTGCCTTGCCAATAGTATTTTGTTATTACTATTGCTTATAAAACTGGAAACGCTGCATGCAGGCTGCTTCCAACCGGCCCTTTTGGATATCGATGTGGGGGGGCCCTATGTCCAGCAGTGGACGTCGTATAGCTGAAATAATGATGATGATGATAATGTATTAAACTGTTGTACTAAGTGATATTGTATTGTACTTTTGCCAAATCTAAAGAGGCTCCCCCTGTAAGCCTGTTTTAGGCCTGATACGATCGCACCCGCCCCGCCACCTTACCATATCCTTACCATATCGCCCTTGTTTGTCTGATCTTAGTTTGCCAGCGACAGGGAAACGGGATTATCTATTTATCCTGTTCCGGAGAGGAGAGCCAATTTCATTGCGAGCCGTAAATTGCGCCCGTGACGATATGGCGGTAGGGGACGGCTCTAATTGCCAATTTAATTTTAAACACCTCATTTGTAATATGAGGTTTGGTTTTCATCAAGCCGTTTGTACGCTACGGTAGAAGATACACTTTTAGTGAGTTAGGAGAGAAAAAAAGGCTACTTTTCATCATCATCATCACCATTTTTCACCATCACGTGGGTGAAACCGCGGGGCCAGCTAGTCTATCTATATAATTTATACTTGTTGTACTACGTATTTTGGGTATGTTGTGATGGAGTGTTTATATTTTATTAAGATTATTTTATTTATTTAACAAAATCCACAGCCATTTAAAAACTAAACAATAAACTATGAACTAACTTATTACAACTTATGTATATAAGTAAGTACTATAGTTATTGTGTTTCTGTCCTGTTTATTTTATAAGTATTCGAAGAAATAGAATATAACTAACAAGTTAAAGCTCCGTGCAGAAAGCACTTTACCTGTCGGTAACCGCCAAATCAGATTACATTTCTACCCCATGTCGCGAGAGGGCGAGGGGAGAGAAATGTGCGGTCTTGCTGCGGCGAATTTAAAGTAGTTGGTGCATGTACACTTGTACACATTGTACACGTACACATTACAACCAATCGTCTCATGCGATCGAAATTACCTTAGCCATTTTGAACCTCCAAAGAAACCTAAAAATCTAGTTTTTGTCGTCCACTTATACCTATGTAATTTTATGGTGTGAACATGCACTGGACAATAAAGAGTTAATTAATTAAAAATATAGGTATTTACTATTCTGCAATCAATGCAAGGAAGTTTTTTTTTTTTTTTTTTTTTTTGAAGTGGTCCCTTTAGGGCTTTAGGGTATATATAAGATCTTTGAATCAATGTCAATGTTCAATGTCATTTTCGAAATATAATTTCACTATCAATCTAGTCTTCAAGTCGAGAGTGCAAAGTTGCGGCAACACCGTACACAAGCCATGAACAAAAGCTGAAGTTGAAGTTGAATCGGTTTCTTCTAGGCATGCGTGCACCATCGTAGACCGCATCATCGCTTACCATCGGGCGAGTAGGCGGTCAAGCGCTAGCCTATATATATATATATATATATTTTAAACTTATACATTCTATTAATACCTGCTAATCGAAGGATGTGCCTAAACAAAAGTGCAGTCGCATGATTTTCTATGACATATTGTAAACAAAAAGTTTACGTAACAAAAGTTAAAAAAAAATCGCAAAATTAAATTCTACGTTGTATTTACTTAGGTACCTAGCTTTTTTTGAAGAAATTATATGTCGATTTCAATTTTTTTTTTTTTTTTTGCTAGTACGGCTTGTGCCAGTTACATCAATGAGACAATAGGGTATAGGGTACTATCACAGAATTAACCACATTTCACATGGTTACGGCTTAGATCATTATCTTATCGTCGCCTCTATAAAAATTATGAGCCATATTCGATCTAACCACAAAATATATATAATTATAGATTCAAATTTTTTTAGCTAGACACTCTTAAAGTTTAAACAAGGGATTTATTTCTATGAAATTCGATACAGACTAAATGTGGATTTGCGGTATTTTTCGAAAAATCTGCTAAACACTATAGTAAGAGTCGCTACTCTGTTTTCTGTCTTTTTCAATCAAGTTCAACATTTTAACGGGTGAAAAGGACAGAACACTTTGTAATTATTCCGTTGTTACGCCGGTGTCTCAGTTACTTTATTTTTTGGAGTACCTAACACGGATTATGTTCGTCATCACTAACCCGCATTTCAAGGTGCCACAATCTTATACCTATATCGACTCTCGCGTAATCTCTATGTAAACTCTTGTAGATTACCTATCATCTTCTGATGTGTCATTAATCAATTCTAATTCCAGGGGATAGCATGTTACTTTGTATCACGTCGTCATTTTGGTCCATATCGGTGATAGGTATGTCATCTCACACGGTGTGGTCAGTTACACCAAGGTCCGAGCAACCTTTCGGCTTGATCACATCTGGACATAATCACATCACAGTGACAGATGGTAACCTTTGGCGTCTTGAGTTTGGACCAGGGCCCCGATTCTACTAAAGAAATTGTTTTTAAAATCGTAATTGTTTCAATTTTATTTTTTAAATAATTGCCTCAAAATTGATAGTTTTTTTTTATACTCAGTTATAATATTAGGTGGTGGTATTTCTCTAGTATAAAAAAAACTGTCAGTTTTGAGGCAATTATTCTGTCAGTCTGGATGGATGATAACGTTTGGCATATTATTGAGTTTGGAGTAGTAAAACAGTACCGTAGTAAAAAATTAAGTAACTTGTTAAAAACTAATTGTTGTGTAGCTTTTCATCCCAAAGGTGGGACGAAAAACGCCTAGTGGATCGAAACAGGAAAGTGGTTCCATCTGTAAGAATTATTCACAAAAACACGTTATATATTTATGTACCTATATTTGAAGGTAGGTTTGTGAGAAAAAACAAGGGAAGATACTAATTTTTACCTATCGATAAGTCAACTAACAAATACCCAACGATATAAATACGTAAGTAGTATAATATGAAATTTTTGCAAATAAGTATCTTTGTTTTGTAAAGGCCGTTCGTCGTAATGTTGTCTGAGATGTATTTGTAAGGACAAAATAAAAGATTAGACTGCAGTTAAACAATGTATCATTTAACTGCAGTCTAAAATTATTTCAAAAAAACAAAAGTACCTATCAACATATTGGATGTAACGCTATTAAGAGCGTAGAATGAAATTAAGTTAAAACTTGGTTATTATACTAAAATCTAAAAATAATATATCAAAACCATTGTTCGCTAAAAAGAGCGATTTGAAAACGATATAAACCACCTAAAGCAAAGATATAAATCTATAAATGAACATTAAACTACACTTAACTAATTTAGGATGTAATTTTTTAAATTATAGGTATGGACCGACTTATTACATAACTGTGGTTTGCTAAAAAGAGCGATATTATGAAAAAAATAAAATCGAGTCAAACGATTTCATCTAACTTTACAAACAGGGGCAGCTCAATTTTTGAATCGTTCGTACGATGATTCGCACGGTGATATTATGCGAATTGACTGAATTTCGAATGACATCCCTCTTGGCGGTGACCTCGTGAGCCAAGTCAAGGTACTTGCTGAGTTTGTCCTTCACAGCTTTCACGAGGTTGTCGTCATGTGGATGGTAATGTCGACGAGCACTGCATGCCCAGCGCTGGGAACGGTCGGCGGTCGACCACCACGATATGAAACTTATTGGCGACAATAGTCCTGTCCGTGATGATAGAGCAGTCCCAGTAGAGCAAAGCCCGAACATTTTCGAGAACTGGCGCTGGTTGTTATTATTACTCTAAATTTAAGAATGTCTGTGTCAAAATATCAAATTATACTGTGTGGCATACATAGTATACTTTGATGTTTTGACACTTTGGGGTTTAAACCTAAAAGTGTCTACTATTTCAAGACTTAATACACACGCATGAACCGAGTCTTGAACACGTAAATGCGGGCCAATCACTTATTACACCGCAAATACCATATCGTGTCGTAGATTCTGGCCGCGACCGCATCGAATCAGCCCTAGCTGCACAGCAGCTCTGCTTTTAAGATTACCAAGCGAAATAATACAAAGGAAACTCTACTTTATTACCACATTTATAAGGCACATTCAGACCAAGCCTAGCTGAAGCACTGCTTTTGACGATAACCGTTCTTAATTACAGATAAAACTCTACCTTGTTCTTCAAGCTACAAGGTGCATGTTTTGGATGAAAAAAGGCAAAGAGAAACTGCGAAATGATGGAGCGTGTACCGCTAATGGCCCATGAAATTGGCAGTTTGCCGATAATATTGGATTTTTTACGTTTTACTCTTAATTTATTTTGATAAAGACGGCTTTACGGTTTTATTTCGATAATTAAATTGGTTTTGGTTATCAAGAAGCATGAGAACTCTGAATTTAAATACTTAAGTGGGTAAAAATTCATGGGTTTAATTGTTTTCCTTCTGTCTGTTAGTAGTTTTCAATATAAATCTATGTCCATGTTATACCAGTGCCGGTAGTCATTAGCAACGATACTCTCGAAGTTACTGACCAGTATACCTATCTTGAACCACCGGAGGATGGTCAGCAGCATCCTAATTGTAATCGGTCAACGTACTGCGATCCCCAAGCCTCCTGCCAAGCGTGGGGATTATGGCAACATCCCTTTCGAGGGAGGCCTTTGTCCAGCAGTGGACGTTTAATGGCTGCTGATGTGAAGTGATACCTATCTTGGACGGATTGTTCAGTTAGGTAGGTCCAACTTAGGCAAAGGGGTCGCTCGAAGAATCCAACTCGGATGGGCAGCGCTCGGGAAATTACGTGACATCTTCTCGCCCGCAATACCACAGACGACAGTGCGGTCTTTAACCAGTGTCATCATCATCATCATCATCAGCCAGAAGACGTCCACTGCTGAACATAGGCCTCCCCCTACCAGTGTGTGATGACTTTATGGTTAAAGACTTATCATTTATATATATAAATAGATAGATAGATAAACTCTTTATTGTTCACACCACAAATTTCATACACACGATAAAACAGCTTAAAAACTAGTGCAACAATCGGTGGCCTTATCGCTAAGAGCGATCTCTTCCAGGCAACCTTAGGATGGAGAGGATTTATACAGAAGGTAGTAGGCGGGGCGTGCAATATTAAATAATGTGATTGTTATAATATAAACCGTACATTCTAATAACAAATATTACTGATATTACCTAAAGGACCCGGGTATGTCCTAAAACTGCGACCAGTACCACTAGAGGATGGGCAGCAGCATTGTTCTACTTGAACGGTGGAACCTTCTGCGATCCCCAAGCCGCCTGCCAAGCGTGGGGATTATGGCAAACCCCCTTAGGTGGAGGCCTATGTTCAGCAGTGGACATCTTCTCGCTGATGATGATGATGATGATGACTCATATTAACTAAAATTACGATAATATACTAACACATAAAAATATTAAATAAATTAATATGAATAGTTAAATAAACAACAGCGTCAACAAGGTGGAAACGGCGACAAATAAAATTGCTTTACACGGTCTTCACATTTAACTGATTTTGTTTAAAATTATTTAAATTTAAAAAGAAAGAAACTAGCTACATGTCTACAAAATTTCATGAAGATCGGATCAATGTTACGTAAGTTATAGTCGAACAAAATATACAAACATACATAGAAACGCCAACTTGTCCCATTAGAATAGGAGACCCTGCTCTCTTCGTTCGTTCAAAAAACAGAATTGCAAAAATCCCACTTTAAAACAACAGTTACTGTTATTACGTAAGTATTTACAATTTTTTCAGGTCATCATTATCATAATCAGCCAGAAGACGTTCCACATCTGTGCCACATTGTACGACAGCCTCACAGCCACATTGTCAAAGACCCTTGTTAAGGCACTGTGGTATCTTGGACGAGAAGATGTCACGCAATTTCCCGAACGCTGCCCATCCGAGTTAGATTTTTCGGGCGACCTCTTTGCCTAAGTTGGAGTTACCTAACTGAACCGATTCTACACTTATCGCGGCCTATAGCCATAATACCTACTACTTCACAGATTGATTACTAGTTCCAGCATGCTTCCCGTACGTGCGCGGTACATAATTGGTTTGTCTGTATCTTATCAGCTATATTACGTGCTGTTATCGGTATTTGCTGACGTATTCTCAGTGAGTTACCTCGGCTTGCTGTTATCAGGCGGTAGCTAGTACAGTATGATACAATTTATGGGAAGTCTCAAAACTTCTTGTTAACCAGCAGGTTTTTCTTCTTTTGTTTTTGTTAGAGCAGTATAAATAGTAGGTTTACTGAGAATTAGCGGGAAAAGTAGAACAGCTCCGAACAAATGGCACGGAGCGGGAAGCCGGCTCCAAGCCGGTCTTGGCCAGCCAAGACGGTATCCTTCCTATCTGTCCTATCCGGACTGCTATGTAGATCCGTGCTGTTTTAGAGGACGGAAAATGTTTTTAGTATTTCCCAGGAGAGTTGTCTGAGGCAACGTGATACGGGTGTCGCATGGCAGTGCTTTCCAGTGGAAATCTCAGTGAAGTGAGTAAGTTTAGTATGCCATAGCCCGGTTGTAACCCAATATATCCAAATATCTTTAGAACATTCCCTTTCCAGCTAAAAATCTCGAACTAAAGGCAAGACAATACTTTTTACAGTTAATAATAAAAAATAATTTAAATATTCGACGCGCGCGCGCATTCACCTTGAAAAAGACTGCCTAATGCAGTTGAAACTATAGTCGGAGTGACCGGCTTAATCTTACGTGAGTAATTCCCGTGTAATATAAGTAAATAATAAAATATTCGGAACATTTTTGCACACAAGGTTTTTTTTTAATTTTTTTATTTTATTTAGGTACCCGTGATAAGGCTGTAGATGAAGCTATCGATATACCACGCTTATCACTGTTGTTCCGTAATTTATCCGTTTAGTTTTTACTTTTTGACATTATTTTTATTCCTTAATTAGTCCGCCGTAACGCCCGGAACTATATATTCTTTGAAAAATTCAGTTAGCTATTTATTACGGTTCGAAAGATAATGTTGGACAGACAGACGGCCAGACAGACAGACAGCATAAGCTTAGTAATAGGGTACCTTTTTCACGCTTTGGTACGGAACCCTAAAAAGGATTCTCAGCTACAAGTTTTTAGCATGATGTAGCTATTAGCCGATGTTATTTCGGAAATATATGATTTATGATTATTACAAACCCGAAGTCTAACTTACTAACAACCTACGCCAGTTACGTAAATATAATTTATTATTGCGCTGAAATTTAGAGCATTCTGTATCACCGTTAAGAAATACCACTCAAGCTCTCTATAATGGTGGTATTATTAACCTTGTTTACACAAGTGAGGAAAAAATATTTTCAAACTCGCCTTCAGCGTGTTTTGGATTGCGGAATGCGCCGCGAATCACACAGCTACAGCGCTACCTCGCTATAAACAATGGCCTACCATTGTTGATAAATACGATTTTTAATTAAATGCCACGTCATTATGGATTATGGAGGGGGGGGAGGCTTACGGCTACCTCCAGCGCTGAAACAGAGTAGTGCGGAAAATCACGCGAACTTGGACCTTAACGCGCCATGATACGGTTTGCGGTCGCGCAACTTTTTGCAATCGCCTAAACAGATCCGCTTAAAACGCGTAGCCGTAATGCCTCTGAATCACAATCAATATGAATAATAACTAGGTAATCGTATAGCATGTTGACAGTTACACGTTGTTCCAAAACGCCTACAGCATGTGCCAAATAACGTCGTCATCAACTCCCGGGCTTGTTTGGATGGACGGTCAAAACTCAGAGCCTCTCTAACCATCCTGAGCCTTTTTTTTTTCTAGGGGGAAATCTTCCAAAGATACCCAGCTGCATTGGGGTGCAGCCAGGTTAAGTAGGATTATACCCACTAAAACCCCCCCGGTGACCAGCCTTAGTGTTTGATAAGAGGGCTCCGAGATCTCTAGAAGAACGCACCGGAGCCCTCGGCACTGCGCTACGGCTCCTCCCGAGACAACCGTGTTGTCTCAGCCCCTCCACCTACGACTACGTTGTCGTTTTATCCCTGGGCACGCTTAAGTGGATGGTCAGAGCCCCATCTTTGACCATCCCGAGCCTGGAGGTCCCCTTTTAGTAGCCTCTTACTACAGGCAGGGGGTACCAGTGCCTTATTCTATTGCCCTGGCGCCAGGGCTATACCCGAGCCTAGCACTCCCTTGTTATTAGCTTCTTACTGCATACAGGAGATACAGATTCCGTATTCTATTGCTCTGGCACCTGGATGAGTAAAAAGTGGCCTTACATTTAAAAAAACTCGTTGACTTACAGTATCTCTTCCTTTTGTAATCGGTAAAAAAATGCGATGCAAGTCTATCTGAAATTGCCATAATAAATAATAGAACTGTAAAGTAGCACCGTGCGTGCTCTAGCTGCACTGAATTCACTTACTATTGTAGTTATTTTCCCCTAACTGAGACTTTGCGACCCTTCTATCTTCGCAAACCCTTGTGCATTTTTGCCCATAATCAAATTTGAAAACTGTATTGAAATTGACTACTTGCCTACCAAAACTCATGAAGATCTGATCAACGATACGCAAGTCATCATCGAACAAATATACAAACATACAAACGTAAATAGAAACACAGATTGATTAGTTAGGCAAGTCCAACTTAGGCAAAGAGGTCGCCCAAAGAATCCAAATCGGATGGGCAGCGTTCGGTAAATTGCGTGACATCTTCTCGTCCAAGATACCACAGTGGCTAAAGACAAGGGTATTTGACCAGTGTGTGTTGCCAATGATAACATATGGTACTGAGACGTGGTCCTTAACTGTTGGCCTTTTGGAAAAACTCAGAGTCACACAGCGGGCAATGGAGAGAGCTATGCTCGGAGTTTCTTTGCGCGATAGAATCCGAAACGTATATATTCGCCAAAGAACCAAAGTCACCGACATATAGCTGTTAAAATTTGCATGTTGAATTGGCAATGGGCAGGCCACATCGCTCGAAGAACCGATAACCGATGGGAAAGAAAGGTTCTTGAGTGAAGACCACGAACCGGAAGAAGCAGCGTAGGTAGCGGCCTACCTACGCTGCGTAGATGGACCGACGACATTGTGAGTCGCTGGCATCCAGTGGATGACTCGATGTAAAAGGCAGGCTGTTCAGTGTAGAGGTTAAAGGGGAAGGCCTGTGCTCAGCAGTGGATGTCTTCTGGCTGATGATGAGATAGAAACACTGACTTGTGCCATTAGAACCTGAGACCTCTCTTCGCTCGATTAACATCATTATTACCATTATTAGACATTATAGATATCATAGACATTAGACAAATATACAAACATACATGGATACGCAGACTTGTCCCATTAGAATTGTAGACTTCTCGACGCTTGTTAATGACTGACGCAAAGACACATGAAGGGGACATTAGCATAAAATCACCACACCATGCCTCTCACAAGATCTATAATCGACATTGCTGAAGGAATAGAAATGGAGAAATTATCTAGTTCTAGCCAGATTCCAAATAACCACACCATGGCTCTCACAAGATCTATAATCGACATTGCTGAAGGAATAGAAATGGAGAAATGATCTAGTTTTAGCCAGATTCCTACTTAAAGTTTGGCCTCGAATTGCAATTAACAAGGAGGAATAAAAAGAGAGATGGGATTCCATGACCATAGCTTTTCTGATAGAGAGACAAGAGAACTCAAGGCGGCAAATTCTGAGGAGGGGAAGACAAGGGTACACAAGTCTCTTTGATCGGTTCCCATCAACGGCAACCGGTGTGCACATAGGGAAAAGGCGCAAACCAACACCCGGGTCAATTCAGCATTCACGTGTATACAGTCAACTTCGTCGTGTAAGTTGGCAACACCTACCTACGATCAAAGTTTATGTGTCTATGGAATTTGAAAAGGACGGCAGGTGACTTGCTCGAAGGACAACGGCGTAGTGTTTGAAAAATTGTTGTTAGCTCGACCGTGTTTTTATGATTTGATTAGATATTTGGTAGCCCGTTGATCCAGTAGATAGCCCAGTGGTCCAGTTGGTAGTGAACCTACCTTCTAAGCTTGAGGGCGTGGGTTCGATTCTCACCTAGGCTAGGACAAACATTTTATGCGATGAACATTTGTGTTTGTTCTATATCTACTTGTTAATTGTATTTAAAACTATATATGTATGTATATCAGTCTCTGGCAGCCATATCACAAGCTTTGCTTAATTTGGGGTCAGATGACCGTGTGTGCAAAAATGTCCCGAATGTCCCGATGTCTTGAAGTAAGGGCGTGCGTCCAAGAGCAGAAAGCACATATAAAAATATGAAACTATACGTGCATCCTTCTCTACATACGCAACTTAGTAAAAATAAGTAGTTTTTAATATTTTTTCCTAGTTTTCCTGCATTGTGAAATAGTTACTAGTTTAGGACACAGAAAATTATCTCTATAATAGGGTTACGTGACTGCTTACCAATAGGCAGCCAGTCTGCTTGTTGTGCACCTATGGCATACAAAAAACGCAGAAAGGGTGATACTGAAGCGAAGAAGCTTATTGTAGGTAATCTTCATCCTTAGTCTTCATCATTAACAACTTTTTAAATGAGACCACACCTGAATTATCGCAATTACCTACCTATACTACCTAAATAGTACCTACTAGCGACTCGCCCGCCCGGTTTCGCACGGGTGTATATTTACGTGCGAAACCGGGGCGGGTCGCTAGTTATATATATAAACCATCCATGAAAATGTATCTAACTGATGATGAAAACCGCATCAAAATCCATTGCGTGGTTTAGAAGGAGTTAGCGGCCATACAGACATACAGACAGACAGACGCGTAAAGCGACTTTAATTTATACTATGCAGAGAAGAGAACATAGATATAGAGAAGATAGAGATAAGTACTTATTATGTTCTTTCTTTGGACTTCAAGGCTTTCTATAGGTGAATTTACGTGTACATAGGTACATATTTCAAATCATTAATATGAAACTTCGGTGGAAAAGCATACATTAGAATACGTTCTTTAATTCATTTGCTAATAAACATACCAAGGTCTGGTAGTTTTATAATACAAGTAGGTAGTTTTTGTAACTCATTTATCGGTTTTATCTTGTAGGTAACTACGTAGTTAAGTATCTAAATTATTGTCAGGCTGATATCGTTTCCCATTGTAAGGTAAGTACCTATCTAAATGTCTGCTACATGAATACAAATTTGTCCTTAACTCTAAATTAAATTCTATTTTAGTGTCCATAAATTACATCTTCGCTCCGTACCCTAAGGTCCGGCTTCAATGGCATTTAACTATGTCAATAAAATAATTATCCAATCATGAGGCAATTTACTCCGATTGTCCCTGTATACATTTCTCTTTCTCTCTCATCGATTTGTTCGATAACTTTGTCTCTTTCTATTCTGAACTTAGATTCGAGGACGGTGACACGGTGCGCTCTTGGCGTCTGGGATACAGTTCTACAAGGAACTGTTACATATCACATCAGCCTTATGACAACGAAATAGAGTTGATAATAAGATTTTCTAGGTGTTTCAATAAGTTGCAACAACTGTACAGATCAACCAACTTATTGGAGAGTTGCCTAAATGAGAAAACTAGAAGTTTTCAACAGAAGGCTATCTGCTTTGTTCAGTAAATACGATAGTGCCTACCCCACTCAACTTTGCAACTAAGTTGGTCGTTCTGGACGGTGGTCGGCCCAGTCGGCGTATATTTTCTCTATTATCAAGGCCTCTTTTTAAAAGTTGTTCTGTATAATTTTCCAAGCTGTAAATTGGTGTTCGTTAACGCGCCAAATTAGGGAATGGCCGTGTTTGCTTTTAACAGTTTTAACACGGCAGTGATAAGTTGAATCTCATGAATATTGTATGAGATTTACTTGAATAACTTTGTTAATGAATGAACGCTGATATGGTCAGTGTTAATATTCATATATAGAGGTAATAAAAGTTTGGGTGCTTTGTATTGAATATGATCACGAGTACATCTACCTAATTTAAATAGACCTAAGTAAGTTTTCTGTCTGCCCCCTCATCTGACCCCACGAGGTGATAAACAGGAATAAAAAATTGAATTTGAGGACAAACAGGAATAAATATTTCCTGGCTGTCCCGAATTTGAATCTTATAAATATTCGGAATAATAAATATTCGGGACATTTTTGCACACACGGTCATCTGACCCCAAACTAAGCAAAGCTTGTGATATGGCTGCCAGAGACTGATATATATACATATATAGGTTTAAATACATACTTAAATAGATATTAACACCCAGATATAGAACAATCACAAATGTTCATCACACAAATGTTTGTCCTAGGTGGGAATCGAACCCACGCCCCCAAGCTCAGAAGGCAGGTTCACTACCAACTCGACCAACGGGCTATCAAAATTACCTTAAATCTTGGGACAAATAGGAATTTATTTCCATACTGTCACCGAATTCAAATTAGGCGACGAATCTATGGATCGAAATGAGAAAATAAGTATTACCTTTTATGAAATCAATTACAGATAAGTAGGTACCTACCCAATGTTTTGAATATACATATAGAGGTAAACGCAGTATGACCAAATACCTTTTTTTTATTAAATAAATAACAGGCTTGCGTTTGACCACCATCACGCCTGATGTTAAGCGATGATGCGGTCTACGTTGGAGTACGCTTGCGTAGAAGAAACCGATTCACTCGTGATTTGAAGACACCCAGATTGTAACCATCGGGGAACACCCATTCAGGCAGCGCATTCCACAGACTAAAAAAGTTCCTCAAAAAGTTTAAAGACCCAGCATGAAGGGCCGGCTTGGTGGATTAGAGCCTAGCCCTCTCTCTCTCTCTCTCTCTATCTCTATAGGTACCTAAGCTAATAATGATGAAGTTTTACTACAGAGATAGGGTAAAGTTGGCTTTGTATGTTTGTAGGAGGTAATTGTTCTCTGGAACTACGAACCGATTCTAAAATCACGTTTCCTTGATAGAAAGTTACACTATGAGCACTGCACTCAGAGACCTGAACCTAATCTGTGTTTGTCTCCAATACATGCTAAACTGCGGGCAATGGATATATAGTAAGAGTAAATAGATCTAACTATCACAGGTTATTGTCTATGGAACCGTGCTTTATTTCCCTCATATAACACCTCAATCAATAATAATCCTTAATTTAATCACCTTAGAAAACATAAATGGAAGTGTTTTTTTTTTAAATTATAAATAGGCTTGCGCTTGGCTGCCAACTCGCCTTATGTTAAGCGATGATGCGGCCTACGATGGAGCACGCTTGCCTAGAAGAAACCTATTCACTCTCGACTTGAAGACACCCAGATTGTAACTATCGGGGAACATCTAGTCCGGTCCAACCTATTCCGGTCCAACTGTCGAGGCCAAAAGGCCAACAATACAAGTAAATATAAAAAAAAAACTATCGGGGAACACCCACTCAGGCAGCGTATTCCACAGACTACCAGTTTGAACAATACATGTGGAATCAAAGCGCTTCATACGGGCTCTCGGAATATCAACCATAAAGCGGTGTCGATTCTTCGTGCCCACTCTGGCAGTCCGATAGAAAAATGGGCAGGAGGAAAAAAATCTTATAAGTGCTATATCTATAGTACCCCATTAGCATTTACACCCCCTTGGTTATTTTTTTAGGGTTCTGTACCCAAAGGGTAAAAACGGGACCCTATTACTAAGCCTACGATGTCTGCTGTCTGTCCGTCCGTCCGTCTGTCCATCTTTCGAACCGTAATAGATAGCCAGTTGAAATTTTCACAGAATATGTAATGTTACAGCGGATTAACGAAGAAATAATATAAAATTAAAAAAGTAAAAACGAAAGGGGTGTCCCCATACAACAAATGTATTTTATGTTACGTATTTGTGTATTAGCTCTTATGGAAATACTATAATACGTACGTAAGTACTTACATGCGTCAAATTTGGCACGGCTATAGTACACACTCTAAAATATAACAACAAAATAATAAATAAAGGCCAAATGCTAGTCGGTAACAAGTTTCTGTTCATTACCAAGCTATAATTGGTAGTTTCGTTATTGAATTTTGTGGTGCCCGACTTGCACTTGGCTGGTTTATATCGTGCAATTTGTCATTTTTGTATTGACCTCTGACGTGCTTTGACGTCAGAGATTGAAACGGATCCATCTCAAAACGGGAAAAGACACGCAATATTTCTTGCGTTCGGATAGCCCCTTGTTGGCAAAAAATACTGCTACAAACGCCAACAACGATCACATGTAGCGTTCGTTTTGGGAATGTGTAAGCAAAAGTTGAATTTTTTATTGTTTTCGCTCAACGTTCGAATAGGTCGAAAACAGCTAAAAATGCCATCGTGAACTGCCACTTTGACCCACCTCGCGATATGGATCGTTGTAATCGTTTTTAGACATTTCGATTTTGACGTTGGCTTTTCGCGGCATTTTGGCCGGCATTTTAGTTGGCGCGTGCATGATAGCAAAAATAAAGCAAGAGCTCTGTGAGTAGGTCTAGGTACTAGAGAAGGCGGAATCAGCAGTTCTAATCAGTTTGTAGGCGAAATTACTACAATTAAGACCAAGATAAGAGAATAACAAACAAAACAGCACAAGTGCGTGCTGTCAAGTGCTGTTGCTGTGACATTTACTCCACCGCTGGTGACTATACCGTTCGTTTTGGTTATGGAACAAAAGTTGCAAAAATGGCAAAATTCTCAAACTGAACGCTTTACAGCAACGCCAATTCTTACAATGCTAAAAATGCCACCATAAGCTATCCGAACGCAACTGTAGTTGAATTGACGGCATCTGACCCGATACAGATCTGTGTCGACGACAGTTCCTAAATGAGACGTATTCAGACATTCACCGTTTTCACCATTGTGCGTTGACAACGCTCATTAGCCTAATGGCAATTGGGCCATCAAAACAACAGCGGTGCACGTCCAAGGCACCGTTATCGGGGTTTGCATCCGCAGCCAGGTCGTTGGCCTCGGTATCTCTGGCAGATTGGCGAGCGGACAAATCACTTCGCACCGCGACTTTTTAAATCTCGTATAGCTTTTGACTTTGATTACAACTTATCAGCTCTACCATATCCTTAGTACCTACCTGTACCTACATAAAATAAACTAGCAAAGTGCGAGTTGGGCTCGCGCACTGAGGGTTACGTACCACCATATAAATTGTTAGGTAAGTAATTACTAAAGTACAAAAAAGTTGTGCATTATGACAACATCACGCCCAGGCGGTCATGCATCCACCCAACGAGCTTGTCAGCGACTCGCACTCGGCCAGTTTTTTTTTGTTTTACTTTAGAATATGTACTAAGTACTATTTATTCTGAAAATAAGCTTATTGCCTCCACTCTAAATAATTATATCATCATCATCATCAGCCAGAAGACGTCCACTGCTGAACATAGGCCTCCCCCTTTAACCTCCACACTAAACGACAGCCTGCCTTTTGCATCCACTGGATGCCAGTGACTCTCACTATGTCGTCGGTTCATCTAGTGGGAGGCCTACCTACTCTGCGTCTTCCAGTTCGGGGTCTCCACTCAAGAACCTTTCTTCCCCATCGGTTATCGGTTCTTCGAGCGATGTGGCCTGCCCATTGCCACTTCATCTTGCGAATTTTAACAGCTATGTCGGTGACTCTGGTTCTTTGGCGAATATCCACGTTCCGGATTTTATCGCGCAAAGAAACTCCGAGCATAGCTCTTTCCATTGCCCGCTGAGTGACTCTGAGTGTGAATAATTATATAGCTTCAGTCTAACATTAATGATACTTACCTTTCAAGTGGTAGGTACCTACACACTTAAATTGTCCTGCTCCACTCAGAACCTCCCTTGAGTTTCTGGCTCTCTCACTTTTAATATACCTACCTACATCGGGCTCTATGCCGGTTCTGTGACCACCTACCTAACCTAACGTTTCTATATTATATGTGGTTAAGCGTGTTTAAGTTGGTTCTGGTACTTGGGCCTTACAACCCAGTGGGCCTTATCAGCCGGCAGTACCTTATAATCATGCCAAGTTTGACGCTTGTACGTATTACCGTTTTACACTAGAGCAAATACAAAAATACATTTCAAAAAAAAGTTTGTTGTATTGGGACCCATACAACAAACTTTTTACAACTTGTAACTGGCTAAGTATTTATTACGGTTTGAAATATACAGCTGTTAAAAGGTAGGACCGACGGACGGACGGACAGATAGATGTACAGACAGACAGTATAGGCTTAGTAATAGGGTCCCGTTTTTACCCTTTGGGTACTAAACCCATTTTTTTAAATATTGTATTGATATAGGTTCGTTAGGCCACCAACTCGCCTGATGGTAAGCGACGGTGTGACCGAGAATGGAACACGTTGATCTACAAGAAATCTATTCACTCATAGCCCTTTTCTATTCTACCTAATGGTCATTACCATCCGAAGAGATACAAATTCAATAGATATTGTATGTACATAGACATCCTACTTACCTTGTATTTGTATTTGTAGTTCCGGTAGCCAACAAATTCCGTGACCTGTCTCGTCTATAATCGATCGGGCCGTGCGGAAGCGATAAAATCTGGAAAGGAACGTGTGGCATGACAATAAAAATTGGGATACATTTTTATTGAGGTTAAAATGTGAAAACATTGACAAGGTTTGCGAAGCATTCTGAATTGTAGAGCATCAAATCTAAAAACAGGAGAGTCTTATGAATCCAACACTAAGTATCATAGACAAGGATGTGCCGGATTATTGAATACATGCTGCGCCTGCGGTTTCACCGGCGTAGTGATGAAAAGCGGTGATGATGATGTTGATGTAAAGTAGCCTATGTCACTCTCCAGCTCTTGAACTATAACCATGCAAATCAGGTCGATCCGTTTGTCTGTTGCTGCGTGAAAGAGGAACAAACAAACCAACAAACTTTTCGCATTTATAATTGGTATAATATAATAATTAGTATGATACAGGGCTACTGTTATAATCAGTTGGCAACCACTAAAGGGCGGCATCAGTAGGTACGCTTAGTCCCAGATTTGATAGTATTCGAAAACTTTTTTCGGTTACGTATTGTTCCATACATTTTGGTAAAGCGCCTCTATCGGAAACGTGGAGGAACTAAAATCGGTACTTAGTAATCGGCGGTATAGATTACTTCACTAAAACAAAAAAATAATACAAAAAAAGTTTTTAAAAAAGGGTCACCTACATCAAAACAAACGCTGTTTTTTTCGCGATTTCAGTTTTTGCCCCATAGTAAAAGTTGTTCATAATGATAAGTAGGTAAATACATACGTCAGTATTATCACACCTCTTTGAAACACGTTGGGGGGGCAGGGGGGGCAGTCCCGGCCCCCCTCAACAAAATCCTTAATGCTGGCCTACATTTTCACGTTCATCCATAAACGTCTCTGTTGCCTGCCGCCGCAGTAAATTACTATTAATGCCCATCAGAATCCAATTAGGCAATTGTAGGTGATTGTGTAACACACCATCGATAGATGAGTACGATAAACAGAAAAGTTAACTCCGAACACCTAATAACTTACCAAAACATGTACCTACGTCAGCCAGGTCCATAGCTGAAACTGATTAGCGGGAACTATTAATAGAGCAAATGCTTTACAGTGAGCGGAATTGCTTTATAGTGAGGCGTGCGGTCAACGCACTCCGAGTCACGCGACGGTGCGCTCTAATGCGCTTAGATTACTGCCTACTTGCATGACCAGACTATTTAGAGCCCCTCTTATATCACCAACATCATCTATACCACCATCTAAAAGTCCTACAGGGAGAGGAAGGGAAGGTCTATCCAAGCTGGTATGCGGTATGCTGGCAAAGTATTGCGCGAATGGTACTCGCTGGGGTTTCATTCGTTTATGTGCCGTTTCTTGCAAGTTGCGTGGGTGTTGGAATTTCGCAAAATTTGTAAATTTTAACTGCAAACATTGATGTTACAAAATATATGTCGTCGTTTTTGTTTACTTCAAAACTTCAGTTAAACTTTTTGTCTTATTTTCCTCTGCAAAAAAAGTTAATCATCATTATCCCTGGTACATCATCAGTTCGCTTTTGAATGGACATTGGCCTCTCCCATGGCACGACTCTCAACAAAATCTTCGGCATTTCACCTTCAGCCAACTGCCTTTTTTTTATCGCCACCAACTTTATTATAATTATTATTATAGAATACCTACCTCAAAAGAAACATTACTATATTCTTATTTTTCTGTACAATAGAGATAAATATTTCGTTCTTTACATAGAAAAGAACATCTACTTATTTCAAAGGGGTCATCCAATAATCTAAAGTTCCGATAGATAAAATATCTGAAAAGCCTTCCTAAATTGTCGGATCGGTAGTAAAGTCGGGTCCCCTATCCCTCATCGGTATTGCTATTGAACAATTTGCCGGATTCCCCGCTAGCCACAATGTTATTGTCTCCTAATTTAGATATTTGGGGACCGTAAATTGGGATTGCTACCACACTTGGAGTAATGGAGGTATTGAGAAAATGTCTTAAAAGGCTTTTATCGGAAACCACACTAGGCTACTATTAAAAACCTCACCAAGCTCCTATTGGAAACCACTCTAAGCTTCTATTGGAAATCACACTTAACTTCTAATGGAAACCACACTAAGCTTCTATTGGAAACTGCACTAAGCTTCTATAGGAAACCACACTAAAATTATATTGGAAACCACACTACGCTTCTTTTGGAAACTACACTAAGCTTATATTGGAAACTACACTAAGCTTATATTGGAAACTGCAATAAGCTTCTATTGGAAACCACACTAAGCTTCTATTGGAAACTACACTAAGCTCTTTTTGGAAACCACACTAGGAAAAAGACAGAAATACGTTAAAAGCGTGATAATGGCGAACGAACGACAAAACGGCCGACGATAGTAAAATGCTAGGTAGATCCATATCAAAAGTCTGTTCAAAACCTCAAATCAGACAAACAAGGATATGGTATGGTGGCTGCGAACGCAACAGATCTAAATCAGGATTGATGCCTTTAGTAACTCACACTACGGACGACCTTCTGGCCCAATTTTGCATATGGACTATCAGTTTATCAGTTAAATATAGGTATAGTAATGAAGTCGATTCTTGTTTTTTCCCCCTAAATATTTGCTTTATTTTTCACACAGAAATTGAGCATTGCCATTCAACATGGCAATGCCCCCAGCATTATGTGGACCTTTCCCTTCACTAATGGTCTTTTAGTTTAAGTTTTATAGTTTTAGTTTTTAGTTGATATTTTAAGTGGACCAGTGGACCTCAAATCCAGTCTCTCAGAGAGGCCATGGTCGAGCGCATGAACCTATCCCTTAAGATTGGGGTGATGCCAACCTGGTCAAGTTCAATGCTGCTAAGACCCAGGCATGTCTGTTCTCCGCCAAAAGCACGCCATTCCAACTGGCTCCTACTTTTCGGGATGTATCCATTACTTCCGATAACTGACCAGCTTGAGATTTTGGGCGTTTCTCTGACATCAACCCTCAATTTTAGCTCCTATATAGAGAGCAAGACTCAATTGGCTGCCAAAAAGCTGGGTATCATATCGAAGGTGCGACGGTACTTCACATCGGAACAGTTGCTATCACTGTATCAAGCACAACTGTACTGTACTGCTCTCACTTTTGGGATGGATCAGCTAAGTACCAGCTTGAGGCATTGGAATCTATAGAGAAACGGGCCAAGAAGCTCATCAGCAATGAATCCTTAGTTCGGGCTAAGCTTCTTAGTCTTGAGCATCGACGTAAAGTTACAAGTCTATCGGTTTTTTTATCGGATACATTTCGTAGAGTGTGCATCCGATCTGCACGATCTAATTCCCTCCTGCCCATTTTTCTATCGGACTGCCAGAGCGGGCACGAAAAATCGTCACCGCTTTATGGTTGATATTCCGAAAACCCGTACGAAGCGCTTTGATTCCACATTTATTATGCGAACTGCTAGTCTGTGGAATTCGCTGCCTGAATGACCTGTTCCCCGATGGTTACAATCTGGGCGTCTTCAAATCACGAGTGAATCGGTTCCTTCTAGGCAAGCGTGCTCCATCAACGTAGACCGCATCAACGCTTAACATCAGGCGTGATGGTGGTCAAACGCAAGCCTAATATTTATTTTAAATAAAAAAAGTTTTCGTTAATTTTCTGTTTTTTATGTTGTGCAAACAAACAAATTTTTAACATTTCTGAGAAGAAAACCTCGCAAAGTATGTCCTAACTTCCCTCAATAAAACATCTTCAGATGTTTTATTCCTAAAACAAAACCTCGCAAAGCATGTCCTAATTTCTTATGTCCTAGTTTATAATTAGGACATGCTTTGCGAGGTTTTCTTCCCAGAAATGTAGATATTAATAAGGAAATGACCAAAATTGCATTCCCGAGGTTTGCACTCTAAGGTGACGATATGTAAAATGATAAATGGTCTCTTTTTAGTTATGCCATTTACCTCCACAATCTATCACATCAATTCGTATTCTACTGCCTTTATAATATCGCAGGACCACCTCATCTCTAGTATAGTATATTTCTCTATGACCTCATTAAGTATTTGTTGGCCCGGAATCTACCAACCTTTCCCAAGAATCAAGTCTAAACGCATCAGCAGCGAACTGGCCAGGCATTCTCTCCTTTTAAAACGAATCGGCCTCTTATACCAAATTTGACGGTTTTAAATCAATTTTATTCAGTTAAATTACAATATTTGAGCTGGAAAAAAATACATGTCACAGATACATCTGTGTTTGAGTTTATGATTTGGTTCAAAACACGATAGAATAAACTTTCTTTGATCAAAAAAAATCTGAAACAAAGTTCATATTTTTTTTATTTTTTTTCGTTTTATGCTCTAATGAAAGCTCGTAATAACCTGGAAATGGCATGTACTGAAAGGCAATCCTATTATATTTTTTTTTGGTTTGGATAGATTTTTGATAATGAATAGTTTCGTTTTTGGTGAAATTAAAAGCGTAAAAAGGTCGCGAGTATTTTCGCACGCTGCGCTCAGTACCGCGCCAGGCGTCATCGAGGTCGGTCCTATGTTCGTTTTTGTCGTAGACTCCCCCCGCGGGCCTCCTGACTCTTGCGTGGCAAAATACATCGTCGCTATAACTTAGCGGGGGCTGAGGGAGCGTTTTGTTGCCTACGCAACTCGGATGACAGGCCGTTAATTAGCGAAATTCTGACGGTATCCAATTTCTCTTATTCAAGAACTTGTGGCAATATTTGAACAACCAAGATCCAATCTCGACATTTTAGAGCGGGAATGATGTTATCGCTTAGAATGTGTATGATTCTCGGTAGCATGTGATATTTGCTGTTTTATTGGTTTTGAATTAAATTTTATTGACTGTGAAATAAGATATCTTACGGCTTCTTCCATAAAAAGTTTTGCACAGTTATGAAATGAAGTTCAACAAATTGCTTACATGGGTACGGATGGTGATTAGCTATGGTACCGGCTAGGTCAGACTATTAGGGGCCTTACGGCCAACTGCTAACGCGGTATCAAACTAACGTCAATTCCGTTCATTTGGAAGATCACGCGAACGCAAACTGTATCTGAGCGCATTCAGGTTAACGTTCACGTGATTTTCCAACTGAGTGGATTTAACGTTAGTTTGGTACCGCATTAGCAGTTGGCCGAAAGGCCCCAGACCACTTCTCAATGTCATCCACCTTTCAAAACCATCTCAGAGTGAGGATCGCGGTGCATTGCCACTTAAGGTTATACCTAACTGATGTAGTTCTAAACTCTAGATCAGGGGTGTCCAACTAAATTTTGTGGCGGGCCGGATTTATTAACTTTGTAACTATGGCGGGCTAAGAGATGTTTTTTAACTGAGCAAATCAAGACTAATGTAAGTAAAATGGTAGAATGGGTATAATTATAACTTTTTGGCGGAATTCACACCAGGTTTCACTTGTAACTGCATGCACAGGCACACTGATATAGATATGAATCTCTGTTCTTTACAAAATTACGTCTTTAAAAATTAAAGTTACCAAACTTTTAACTCATTCGCGGGCCGGATTAGGAACCTTGGCGGGCGGCATTTTGGCCCGCGGGCCGTATGTTGGACACCCTTGCTCTAGATGATACTAAACTGTTCTAGATACCTCAGCTTGACGCTTGCCATCAGGCGAACTTCACGCATGTCTCTTCAGTCACATAAAAATAAACTTTCCGACATACCACAGGAAGCGGAAAGTAAAATGTAATGCTTCCGAAACAATAACATGCTATTCAGATTATATCTTATTGATAACTGGCCTTCGATTTCAGAAATAAAAAATACTGAATGAATTTACAGAAAATCAATCAGAAGTCTTAACTCCTTGTGGAAATGATTTCTGAATTAATTAAAAAGCGGCAGGCTGTCAAGGCTTCATCTTTCGCGGAATTTTATCTTTTATTTAGTACCCGAGAACGTGATGTATTTTCTACCTTATAACGTATACGTACTGTAGACCTTACACTTGCTTCATTTGACGAAATACAATGTTTATGCGATTTAAGAAGTGGACAGATAAAGGCTGATGATGATAATGATGATGATGAATTTATGCAAGAGTGATGGTGGTGGGCTGTAGCGTGTGCGCTTTACAATCTGACGGCACCTGGTTCGGTCCTCGGCCTTGCATCAATGCTTTATTTAGTACTATGTGCAGTATGTGCAGTCAAGGAAATCTTAGTGAGGAAACCAGTCCTATGTCCAAGAACCTCAAAAAGTTCAAAGTCATATGACATTCACCAACATGCACTGGGCCAGCATGGTTGAATTAGGGCTTATCCTCTCTCCCTCTCTCTCTCTCTCTCTGAGAGAAGGCCTGTGTCCCATCAGTGGGGATATAATAGGCTATACCTACAAACACATTGGCTACAATGACGTAGGTACATTACATAATTCTAAACAGTTGAAATAATATACTGCACATTCTATAGTTACAATCAACAAAAGTAAAAGATAATGACCAAATGGCCCTCATGGGTAGCGGTTAACCACTACCCACAGCTATTAATTTACGATACAATAGGGTATAAAGGCAGGGTTACGTTTCTAGCAGGCAGACAGGGTTATTTTTCTGCTAGTCTGTGGAATATGCTGCCTGTATATGCCCCACAATTATTACAATTACGGTGTCTTGAAATCACAAGTGAATCGGTTTCTTCTAGGCATTCGTGCTCTATCGTATTCCGCAACAAACCATCCGGCGAAATAGGCCTCTACCACCCATACATTGTGGATTATCCTTGGATACGTACCAAACGTTTTGATTCTACGTTTCTAATCCATATGATGGTCAAGCATCGGAACAACCTCCCTTTGGAAGGCCAGAGTAAATAAGTATCAGGTATCTTCTAAGTCTGCGTGCTTCATCTTCGACCACATCGTCGATTATCAACAGTCGAGCTGGCAGTCAAATGCAAGTCTCGAAGGTGCGTCGGTACTTCACGTCGCAACAGTTGCTGTCACTGTATCAAGCACAAGTTCGGTCGTGCATGGAGTA
The DNA here is from genome assembly GCA_932305915.1 of Agriopis marginaria. Lineage (NCBI taxonomy): Eukaryota > Metazoa > Arthropoda > Insecta > Lepidoptera > Geometridae > Agriopis > Agriopis marginaria. The sequence goes on from OW029919.1 coordinate 6,307,283, forward strand.
CTGCTCTCACCTTTGGGATGGATCAGCTAAGTATCAGCTTGGGGAGTTAGAGTCCGAATCCCTGGTTCAGACTAAGCTCCTTAGTCTTGAGCATCGGTGCAAAGTTGCTAGTCTATCGGTCTTTTATCGGATACATTTCGGAGAGTGTGCATCGGATCTTCATGATCTAATTACCTCCTGCCAATTTCCTATCAGACTGCCAGAGCGGAGACAAAAAATCGATACCGCTTTATGGTCGGTAATCCGAAAACCCGAACAAAGCGCTTTGATTCCACTTTCATTATGCGAACTGCTAGTCTGTGGAATGCGCTGCCTGAATGGGTTCCCCGATAGTTACAATCTGGGTGTCTTCAAATCACGAGTGAAACGGTTTCTTCTATAGGCAAGCGTGCTCCACCGTAGACCGCATCATCGCAGACCGCATCATCGCTTAACATCAGGCGAGATGGCGGTCAAACGCAAGCCTAATATTAAATAAATAAATAAGTATATTATTATTATTTTAAATATACTGCGTAAAGGATCGAGCACATTAGAACGGGCCGGGCGCATCGCAAAAATCGCTTTCATACATTTTATATGAAGTATCGCACATTACGTCGGGGCGCAGCGGGGCGGATTTCCATAATAAAATGTATGAAAACTATTTTTGCGATGCGCCCCGGCCCGTTGCGGCCCGCCCTAAAGTCCTAATGTGCCGTACACTGGCGTTTTGCTGGCTCAACGCCTACCCAGCATGCTGATTGGCAACACCTATAAAGCTATCAGCTGGTTGTGGGCTTTAGCGTATGAATTGTCTCTATAGATTTTCAACAGTCTATGGGCAATACAACTGTTTTTTGTATAAAAGTATATTAAAAAAAATGGGTATAAGGCTCAGTAGTTTAGGTTTTTGGTGTTAGTTAACTTTTATTTTGTGTAGTTAATAAAGGCAATTTATACCAGTAAAAAAAACTTGAAATACGGTGTTCTGGAATCACGTAAATTTATAAGGTTATCAAGGAACTATTTCGTAGTTTTCCTAGTTCTTTTATTCTTAATTATCTACAGACTTGACTGAGTGACGATATACCTACCTAGGCAGCTGGCAGTGGCTGCAAAAGCGAAAATCCTAAAATCGGTCTGAGTGGCTAGACTTGGGAAAGGCCTATAATCAGCAGTGGCAGCACGTTGCAGTTTGATCCGTAGTTTCAGATACGAGATACTATTAGATATAATACATTACATTAATAACTAATGCGAAAGTGTTTGAGTAGGTGTGTATAATATTTTTCCGAACTCAAACCCTCAACAGCGGAATGGATTTGGTATGGAAGTAGCTTACTTATACTCTGGATTAACACAGGCTACTTTTTATCCGAAACGTGGATATTCGCCAAAGAACCAGAGTCACCGACATAGCTGTTAAAATTTGCAAGTTGAAGTGGCAATGGGTAGGCCACATCGCTCGAAGAACCGATAACCGATGGGAAAGAAAGGTTCTGGAGTGGAGACCACGAACCGGAAGACGTAGGGAGGCCTCCCACTGGATGATAGACCGCCGACATTGTATAAGAATCGCGGGCATCCAGTGTGGAGGTTAAAGAGGAGGCCTATGCTCAGCAGTGGACGTCTTCTGGCTGATGATGATGATGATGACTTTTTATCCAAGAAAAATTCATGGTTTCTGTAGTGCTATGAGTGAAACCGGGGAACTCTGCTATAGTTATCTATAGCATTTAAAGCTTAATTAGATTAAACAACCTCAAACAAGTTAAGTACAGCGAATTATAAAAAAAAAAAACAGAAAATCTTAAGGATCGACTATTCTCGGCATCTTTATGTCGCCCATAAAATACAGCGATGGCGTTCATTAGACATGTTTCTCATCACAAATCATAATGTAGAGCTCACGAAGCCGCTGTCAAAACACAAATAAAGGCGCCTACAGACGCGCGGATCAAATAAAGGGGCTTACAGACAGGAAGAGAGCGTCGCCGAAGTCAGGCCGCGCTAGTAGTATATAATTGGGGTTTCTGGATCAAAAGTACTTCAAATAGGTCCAGTTATAAACAACTAAATCTATTCACGCCATCTATTCAAATAGATGAATAAAGTAGTAATTGAATAGAGAAATAATTTATAAAAAACGGCAGTTTTCGATAAGAAGTCATACCTGGCGCAGAGAAGCGCCGGTCTTCTTATCAAAACTGTCGTTTTTTATAAATTATTTCTCTATTCAATAACTACTTTATTCATCTATTTGAATAGATGGCTGAATAGATTTAGTTGTTTATAACTGGACCTATTTGAAGTACTTTTGCTCCAGAAACCCCAATTATATCATTTTTTTTAATGCTTCAGTATAATTATTTAATAAGCTAACAATTATAATCTAAGTTAATTTGTAACATTGATTTTATCTTTTATAAGGGATACTATATCTCTAAATGATCTATATACATCATCCATGTATAAGTTTTTGACGACGTGTTGTACACATAGATCAGCATTACATTTGCATGTTAATAATTCTTCAGGTATTGTTTCCACGTCATATAACTCTATTCGTATAATTTTTGTTCCTTTCGACGGCATTCTCACGCAGGAGTAAGTCATGTCATCTCGGTGTGGCCTTTTTCTCGATTTCTCTTGATTGTTCGGCAAGAAGTTGAATAGGTCTCCAGATTCCTGAAACAAGCAGCTTAGTGAGTTATTTTAACGTATTTAATTAATTAAACCTATTCAACACAGTGAACTACTATTTACGTTAAAATCATGTCTAGGAATAAAATTATTTGAGTATGTAAATAGCCAAATTAATTTATTATACTTAATAGGTAAAATAATTTAAACTTACCGACATAATCCGTTAGTTGTGTTCTTTGCAAAGGTCGAAAAAATAATAATTTCACAATATTAATTTATCTGTCTTTTATATAATTGCTTAAAATGACTTTAAGGTCTAAAATTAGACAATTTTTTAAATGTCTAACCAAATAATTCCGTTGTTTTCCTAAACGGGAGGAATGCATTGAGCGAGGCGCCAGGCGTCAGATGATCCGTCTGTGTTTATAGTAATGATTATCAAAACATCTCAATTGTAAATATCGGTAGGTACAATACTGTTTTCTATAGAGTAGTAATAAAGTTGCATATTGATTAAATATTTTCGGAGAACTATTTAAGTATGTGTCACAGATAAAACAGTCCTGTTAATGCGGTAATTGTCCTTACATAAAAATGCAAATACTAGTTGGTTTGTTTGTCTTTAAAATATCAAAATAGTTGAATTGATTTCGTAAGGTATTGAGGTATTGTATTGAGACCTAGATCATAATGTATAACAGGTACCATTTTTAACCAAAAAGTCGCAAGTGAAATTGTAGGGTGCAGCTAGTTTAAAATGTTTGATTTAGCTCGATATGGAAAAATTGCTGACAAACTATTTTTGTTTAACACTAACGTCAATGTGAACGTACACATTGACATCCTTAATATTTATATAAAGCTTAAGAAAACCTGAGTCAGTACAGTAATTGCTTCCTGAAGGACAACAGGTGTAGAAAAAGTATTTTGTGCGTGTTTGTGCTAGTGTTACGATTGCAGTCTGGTCTTCTATTCAATCAATTGTGAGTATTATTATTATTATATATTTACGTTTTGATTAAGAAATAAAAAGAAAATGAACGTCTATATAATTGAATTAGTGATTACTCTAACGATTCATTAAAATGTTCTCATTTTTGAAGTTATAAATCCGTTAAACTTTGTATTTGATTCATGCTGCCCTAGTATTTTATTCATTGATCATTTGTATCTTGATAAGACTTTGAATGTTTGACATCAATTTGTTAGTTCAAATTGCATATTCTCTAAAGAACACTTTTTTATTTAATTGTTATACATATTTAAATTTATTAAATGTTTTTTTCAGTGTCATCTTCATTCGTGTGTGGGTGCGTGTCAGATTGCTCGGTCGGATTGAACTCAAGTCATCTATTCAATAAATTGTGAGTATCATTGCATATTTATGTTTTGATTTTAAAAACATAAAAAATAATAGAAGAAAATTTCTTTATGTGACTACTCTGATAAGTGAAATATCCCATGTTCTCAACATATTAAAATTTCAACTTTTTACATAGGTATTCCGAACTTACTGACATCCTTATTTTTTTTATTTCTTCATTATTAATTGTGTCTTGATAAAGTTGTACTGTCTTGAGTGAATGAATAGCCAAAATAACTTATTCCTAAATAATAAATAGTAAGCTCGTATTGACAACTGAATAAAAACATATTTTTTTTCATTTCAGCCCTATACGCTGCACTTCGTTTTTCAATCATCAGTGCTGCGTGATTCAATTCCACAAATTAAACAAAATGTAAGTACTTCAAGTCTGATAGTTTTTTAAAAGAGTCAAATTAATGTGACCTTTTTTACTTAGGTATCGAGTTATTAAATAATAATAATACCCTAGTAACCATATTATGTACATAGACGTACAGTACCACATACCATAGACTGATTCAACTCCATCTCACTCACCACAATAGCAAATCAATTGTCAATCCTATTATGTACAATAGTTTTATATCCATTCACATTCCATAATAGTATTTTATATTGAACAGAGCCTCTTGTCCTGTTGGCTTCAGCCCCACTGTTGCATCTCAAAACTAAAGGCCCGTGAATCAATTGAGTTTATAATAATTCAAAGCAAACGAGCATTATTAGAAGTGGGTACGATCTTTTTGTAGTCATGTCGTTACAATTTATTTCATAGTATTAAAATTTTATATGAGTGTAAAAAGAGAATAACTATAATATAGTTTAAAAATCATTTCATAGTTTATTTTTCTTATTTTCAGGTCAAAATCATCGAACGCTGACGACCTTTTTCCTTCAGAAGAAGAAATTGAAGAGACACGCCATTCAAAAAAAGCAGTGAAACGATCCAGGGATGAATCGCGCTCTTCCGATGAAAGCATTGAAGAGACTCGCCCTCAAAAGAAGGCGACAAAGCAACAATCCCGAGACGAGTCTCGTTCTTCATGCTCAAGCATGCCGCTTTTAACGGAGGAGCCAGTAGAGAAGCCAAAACGGCGGGAGGAAAAAACTGCAAAGGATTCATCACGACGCCTTTCGGACCCACCAGTGCGCAGCGCGCAGCGAGTTTCTAAGAAAACGAAAACCCAGATTCACCCTGTCTCCCGGCCGACGGCTAGGGAATTATTTGGTACGGATAGTGAAGATGAAGCGCAGGAAGCGGCCTGTGCTTCATCTTCAAAAAAACCAAACGCTTTGGTATCTACTATAACGAGAAGGTTAGCCAACGGCGTCTCTCGACAAATTTTTCCCGATAAAGAGGGGACGCATTATATCGAATTAAAAGTATACAAAGTCTCGGATATTGAAAAAATTGCTCCTATGAATAGGTGGCGGCAGGCTGTGATGTCATTAAAATATAAAACTAATGACAACACAGAAGTCTGGAGCAATTTAACAAAATTTATATGTTCTAGTAGAAAAGAGTTTAAAAACATATCACCCACATTCATATCAAATTATTTTTAGTAAAAATAATAGATACTTAATTTTTATACTTCATTTATCATTTTATAATTGTATACTCATGTAATCAAAATGTAATCGTAGTTTTAAGTTAAATTGAATAAATATCATTTCCTTGTCTTAACTATGTTGTATTTTTTTTATTACAGCGAGCCCAACCAGTGATGTCGAGTATCAGTCACAAAGCAATGAAACCATATTATGCCACAAATGTAAACAGATTTTACGAAAATCTGAATTCAAGTATCATTTGAGAAGTAATGTGCATAAATCAAATTGCTTGTTAAAAACTGTATTTAAAAATATTGAGATTATTGCAACAGCATTTAAGAATCGAATCCTTACATACCGATTGAATCCGTATGAAGTACACTTTGAGACACCTGAAGCATTTTTATATGACAGTATGAAATATGTGACAAAACTAGTTGAAATGATTCAATCAAAACATAGCTGCTTAAAAGTGAATATAGAGTTGTTTGCTAATTTTATATTACCACATTCAGACCAACAGCAGCTCAAGTCTTTTAATACTAAAAATACTGTTATTTTAAAACATACGGATCTAAAAGAGAAATATATGGATGCATTAAGCACGATAAAACAGAAATTAACAGAGTTTGAGCACTGTGAGTCCGGGTGGTCTTTTTTATCAATAAGTCATCTAGAAATCAATATTAACAAATACTGCCCTATGCGAGGTGGTTCTTATATTGATTTACCAGCCAAAGTTAAAAACACAAAAAGTTGTATAAACATACAGAATAATGATAATCACTGCCTGTTATGGTCTATAGTGGCTGCCTTACACCCACGCGAGCGAAATGCTTGTAGGGTAAGTTCTTATCCACACTATAGTAACGTATTAAATATCGAGGGCATGAATTTTCCTCCCACATTAAGTGATGTAAGAATTTTAGAAAAAAACAATTCTGATGTGAGTGTAAATATCTATGGATTAAGTAATAAGTGTAATGTAACTGGGCCTCTGTACAAGTCTGATTCAAGAAAATCTAATCATGTGAACTTGCTGTACATAGAAAAAAGTGGCAAGTTTCACTACTGTCTCATAAAAGATCTTTTGAAACTTGTACGAAGACAAATTTCCGGACACAAAGGCAAAATGTACTTGTGTGAAAATTGCTTGCAATTTTTTTCCAGTGTTTCTAAGTATACTACACATTCATGTTCTGAAGTGTTATCGGTTTTACCGCCAAAGAATAGCGTACTAAAATTTGAACACTACGAAAGGCAACAGAAAATAAACTTTGTAATATATGCGGATTTTGAAAGCATTCTAATTAATTGTCCAGAAAATAATGATTTGAGTATTAATACGAAAACGATTAAAAAACACGAACCTTCTTGTTTCGGGTATTACATATGCTGTTCACATGATTCAAGCCTGAATAAATATGTAACGTATAGGGGTTCCGACTGTCCCAAAGTTTTCATAGAGTATCTAATCAGAGATGTGACAGAGATAAGTAGTATTATACAATGTAAAAAATCGATGTTAAAATTATCTAAACACCAGCAGGAAGAATATCAAAAGGAAAGTGTATGTCACATCTGTAATAACTTCCTCTTTGATGATAAAGTGATGGATCATGATCATATTACGGGTGAATACAGAGGAGCAGCTCACAACCAATGTAATCTATTGTATAGAGTTTGCCCCTTCGTACCAGTGGTCTTTCACAATTTATCCGGTTATGACAGCCACCTATTTATAAAAGAATTAGCTAACTATAAGGGTGAAATTAAAATTATACCCCAAACAAAGGAAAAATACTTGAGTATAACAAAGTATTTGACTACGGAAGACTCACCACAGACCATTCAAATAAAATTTTTGGACTCTTTTCAATTTCTCAGCTCGAGTTTAGATAATTTGTGTAAAACCTTATGCGAGAAAGACTTTATACATTTATCTCAAGAGTTTACAAAGAAAGATCAATTTGATCTAATGCAGAAGAAAGGAGTTTATCCATATGATTATGTAGACTCATGGTCAAAGTATAAGAATGATAAACTCCCAGAAAAAAATATGTTTTTTAATAGTTTAACACAAGAGCATATATCAGAAGAAGACTATGCTCGAGCTTTACATGTTTGGAATATATTTAATATTCACTCGCTTGGAGAATACACAGATTTGTATTTAAAAAGTGATGTCTTAATTCTTTGTGATATATTTGAGAATTTTCGAAATACATGTTTACGATATTATAAATTAGATCCAGCTTATTATATGACCTCGCCTGGTCTTAGTTGGGATTCAATGTTGTTATGTTCAAAAGTACATTTGGAATTAATTAATGATATAGAAATTTATCAGTTACTCGAGAAAGGTATTCGTGGAGGTTTAGCTCAGTGTTCACTTAGACATGCAAAAGCAAACAATAAATACCTTCCCCATTATGATGAACGAAAAGATTCTTCTTTTTTAGTATACCTTGATTGTAACAATCTATACGGATACGCTATGACAAAAAAAATGCCTATTGCAGAGTTCCGATTTTTAAATAATAGCGAAATTAATGATTTTGATATTATGAATACACGAGAAGATGATGATTATGGATACATTCTTGAAGTTGATTTGAAATATAGTGATTACTTACATGGTTTTCACAGCGATTTACCATTCGCAAGTGAGAAACTCATACCGCCTGGTGGTAAAAATCCCAAACTGATAGCAAATCTCTATGATAAATATCATTATGTAATCCATTATACACATTTAAAAGAATGTATTAAACATGGATTACTACTAACAAAAATTCATAAAATTTTAAGCTTTCGTCAAGATAATTACTTAAAAAAGTACATAGATTTGAATACTCAGTTACGTCAAAAATCTTCGTCTGCTTTTGAAAAAGATTTCTTCAAATTACTTAACAATGCTATTTTCGGCAAAACTATCGAGAACAAAAGAAAGCATGTAAATGTGAAGTTGGTCACCCAATGGAGTGATAGTAATAACAAAACGAATAAAGTAATCGGCGCAAAGGTACTTATTACAAAGCCAAACTTTCACAGTGCAACGATATTTTCTGAAAACTTTGCTGCAATCCAGCTTAAACACGAAAAAATAAAGCTAGATCGCCCCATCTATATTGGGTTCAGTGTACTGGAATATGCAAAGACTCACCTTTATCAGTTCCACTATAATTTTATAAAAAAGAAGTATAAAAACAACGTAGAATTATGCTACACCGACACAGACAGCTTACTGTATTTGATTCACACCAATGATTTTTATGAAGACATGAAAGAAGATTTGTCTGTATTTGATACTAGTAATTTCAAACTTAATAATCCTTTCAATATACCCATAGCTAATGCTAAAGTTCCCGGTCTGTTCAAGGATGAATTAGGCGGTGATGTGATTGCTGAATTTATAGGACTAAGAGCTAAACTTTATTGTATAAAAAGCGTAAAGGTTCAAATTAAAAAAGCGAAAGGTATATCAAAAACTGTAACTAAAAAGCTCAACTTAACAGATTATCATGAAACACTCGTAAAAAATACAAATTTGAGATGCAAAATGAACATGATAAAATCCATAAAGCATGTTTTATATACGCAGGAAGTTAACAAGCTAGTCTTGAATAGAAACGATGATAAGAGACAAATTCTTCCAAATCAAGTTAACACGCTACCTTGGGGACATTGTGACACTGTATTTTGAAGGTGTGTTCATCAGCAACATCATCATCATACATAATAACACATTTTTGAAAAGGGTAGCTGTTGATATTTTTATATCATGGACTAAGAAAGTTACGTTTTAGACCCAGCTACCCTTGAACGTGGTAGGAGAATTACCTATCAGAAAAAATTATATCGATTAAAATCTAAGATGTATTGTATGGATGGAGATGTCTTGATTCTGTAGTTAAAATATTTTATAAAGTCATAATAGATGAGTGCATTACATAATAAGCGTGTAAAGTGTACCATATATTTTATTAAGCTTGATAATAAATAAAAAAATTATAAATATCTAAGAACATTTTATTTATTCATTGCCTTACCGAACTATTTAGGAACCATAATATTTCTTTATATAAAGGATGGCTTTTTTTTAGTGTTTCACACGCTACCATGAAGTTGGTTAAGCAACCTCTGTCCTTAGAAGTACAAGCCATTGATTTAGAACCTTCTATCAATTATGTAAACCATAGTTTGCTTCTACCCAACCGGATTCGATGTATTATATGTGGACCATCCAACTGTGGGAAGACTAATGTAATGCTGTCATTACTAATGCATGAAAATGGGCTGAAATTTCGAAACGTTTACTTGTATTCAAAAACTACATTTCAACCAAAATACCAGTTCCTGAATGAAGTATTGAAAAGAGTTCCAGGAGTTAGATATTTTACAATCAGTGATGATAAATATGTTATTCATCCTAATGAAGCTTTATCACAATCTGTTTTTATATTTGATGACATTGCTTGTGAAAATCAGGCTAACATTCGTAATTACTTTTCTATGGGTAGGCATAAGCAGATAGATTGCTTTTATTTGTCTCAAACATATTCCAAAATTCCGAAACAATTATTAAGAGACAATGTAAACTTTCTGATAGTATTCAAGCAGGATGACATTAATTTAAAGCATATTTATAGAGAACATGTTAACACTGACATGAATTGGTTACAATTCAAGAACATGTGTTCTAGTATATGGCATAAACCACACAATTTTTTAATAGTTAATAAAGAGTGTGAACTTGACAATGGAAGATATAGAAAAGCATTCGACACTTTTATTTCTTTTAACTAATTACACTACATAGTCTGTGTCATATCTCATTGGTACATATAAGTCGAAATATTTTTATTTTCTCATCACTGTTAGTTACTTCTAACATACCAGTGGTTTCTACTTCTGCTAAGATTGTAAATCATGGAACACAATATCAAAAAACAGCTAATTAAATCGGTTAATTCAATAAAACACAAGATGAAACAAATGCGAGATGAAGAACAAAATACAAATTTAAAAATGAATAAAATGTTTAAGCCTATAACAGCACCTTTGCAAGTTCTGGTGGATAACAACCATCAAATGTATAAACGACAAAATGAAAGTAAAAGCGTTGATAACACATCTTTTCCATCATCTGAATTTGAAGATGCTGTGGATTCGGATGAAAGTAGTTCATCGTTAAAGAGCTATGACAAAGAAGATGTTGATGAAGCGTTTAAGTATAATAACAAGGAGTTTATGGAAACATCACTAAGTAAAAATGATTTAGCCGATTTATATGAAAATATGAATATACCTTTCGGTGTAAGAAAAAAGGGTCATGAAATTTTTATCGGAAATTCAATAGCAAAATTTACTGTTAAAGATGACGATTATGAAAAGACATGTATAACAATTGATGGTGTGCCATATGAATTAACTCCTGGCTTAAAAGAGGTTTTATTACATAAAACACCAGATTTAAAATTAATTACTGAGGAAGATAAACTTATTTACAAAGATATTTTGGTAAATACGAGTGTTCATAAAAGAAATTATAACCCTAACGAACAAATAAGGGGTGATAAAGGTGTAAAATATCGTGAAATTATAAAACCAATGTTTTATGAAATTACAACGAAATCTGGAGGTAGTTTACCAAGTCTGAAAATGTATAAAAAGAATACTGATTTAATTTATTGGGATGATCCCAACGAATTAATTGAAAGACTTAAACTTTTGGTTGCTTCAAGAGACGCTGGCAATTGTAATCATGACAATGAAATTATTTCAATAATAGAAGAACTGAAAGAAGCTGGTATAATAAAACCATAAAAGCAGTTTCAAACGATTGACGTACTTAGTAGTGATCTGTTTATCGAACATGGATGTTGATAAATTCGGGCTAAATATATTTAAACGAAAAAAAACTAATGAAGTACCAATTACATTCCCATGGTGCCACTTTAAGTTGTCAGAGAGTGATAAGTGTTTAGATGTACAGCATAAAAATATAAGAAATCTATTGACACCCATTGAATCATTTGATGCTTGTACAAAAGAGTATGTAGACAGCCAACTTGCAGATTATACAAGAAGCTATTCGTCTCTAAATGAACGAGTTATAGCAATGAATGAGAGATTAACAAAGCTTGAAAAAATATGTGAATTATTAAAGACTAAACATGAGCAAAAAGGACGTAGTAAATGAAATCCATAGAAATGCAAGAATACATTTTCCCAGAAGACATGTTATTTTAAAAGATATCGATGATTTGTGGCAAGCTGATTTAATAGATATGCAATCTTTTTCGGAAGAAAACGCAGACTATAGATATGTTTTAATTGTGATTGATTCATTCTCTAAATTTGCTTGGGCTGTTCCTTTAAAAAATAAAACCAAAGAAATAGTCTCCAATGCATTTAACTCTATATTAAAAAGGGGGCGTAATCCGAAGAACTTGCAAACGGATTTAGGAAAAGAGTTTTATAATAATGAATTTAAAAAAATAACACAACATTTCAATATAAATCATTACTCTACATACTCTACAAAAAAGGCTTCAATTGTAGAAAGACTAATAAGAACATTGAAGAGCAAACTTTATAAACAGTTTAGTCTTCAAGGGAGTTATCGATGGATTGGTGGTATATTAGAGTCTATCGTAAATAAATATAATCACACAGTTCATAGAACTATAGGAAAACAACCTGCAAAGATAAGCGAAAAGAATAAAAATAAAATTTTAAGAAGGTACATAGCCCTCGCTCAATCAAAACCAAAATATAAAAATAAATTTAGTTTAGGAGATTTTGTTCGAATTAGTAAATACAAAGGCTGTTTCGAAAAAGGGTACACACCTAATTGGTCAACAGAAATATTTAAAATAATTCTCTTACAGAATACTAATCCTGTAACTTATTTATTAGAAGATAGAAAACATCAACCTATTTTAGGCGCATTTTATAAGCAAGAACTTCAAAAAACTAAACACCATGATGTTTATCTCGTAGAGAAAGTTATAAAAAGACGAAAAAATCAAGTTTTTGTAAAATGGCTTGGATTACCAATTACGGAAAATAGTTGGATAGATAGCACTAATATACTTTAACTCGAGAAATGTATAAATTATATGAAAATGTTTTGACTCAATCATTCTATGTGTGGTTATGGTAAACGATAGACTGTTCAATAATTTAATAAACAGGTTACCAATTGAACTTCACTTGCCTGGTTATAATTTCTGTGGTCCAGGAACAAAATTGAAAGAGCGATTGTTAAGAGGGGATAAAGGTATTAATTTATTAGACGAGTATTGCAAGAGACACGATATTGCATACAGCAAATCAAGAAACTTAGAAGAAAGACATAAAGCTGATATAATTTTAATGAAAATGGCTAGAAAACGACAAAATGCAGCTGATGCAAATAAAGGAGAAAAATTTGCTGCTAATTTGGTGAACAAAGCTATGATAGCAAAGGTTTCTACAGGAGCCGGATTAAAGAAGACTTTTCGAAAAATTGTGACTCATACAAAGAAACAAATCAGAAAAATAAAACCTAAGTGCAAAAAACTGGCTATAAAATTAGCTATAGCAGCTGCTAAAGAAATAGCGTCAGATTCAACAGTCACAGTTCCTAGAGTTATTCCAGTACCGAAAACTGGCGGCTTTCTTCCATTAATACCGCTATTTGCCGGCCTGTCTGCTGTTGGTAGCTTAGCAGGAGGAGCTGCAGGAATAGCAAAGGCCGTCAATGAATACAAAATTGCACAGCAACGATTAGCAGAACTAGAAAGACATAATAAACAAATAGAAGCTATGTGCATAGGAAAAGGATTACAATTGAAGCCTTACAAAAAGGGCTTTGGAATTTTTGTATCCCAAAAGAAAAAAAACTAATATATCAGCTACCCAATAGAGCACTAACCAACATAGATATCTTAAAGTATACAAAACATGTTCCATATTTTCGAGGAGTATTCATGAGGGATAAGTTACCAAAAAACACATTTAAAAAAGAATGTGGTATTATAAACCTAGATTCTTCGAAAAACCCTGGGACCCATTGGGTAGCATATGCAAAAATTTACAACTATGTTGAATACTTTGACAGTTATGGAAATTTAAAACCTCCTGAAGAGTTGATAAAATACTTAGGACCATCTATATTTTATAATTATGAGAACTTACAGCGTGATAATGCCTATAACTGCGGTCATTTGTGTATTCGTTTTCTTGAACGATTCTGGATGAGTAGATAAAATAATATGAATATATTAAGGAGTGCTGTAAACAAGACTGTTTAGTCTGTCAAAATGTCTGTTACTGTAACCATCAGTGGTAATAAATCTGTACTGCATACCTATTTTTTACCACCCCTGAATATTGACAATGATTATGAATGTGGTTTATTATACATATCCGTTTTTAATTCTATACCTAATATCAGTGAAAATAATAACATATTTTCATATGGAGACGATGGAGAGCAAATAAAAGTTCCTACCGGTACCTATGATATTAAAGATTTATGTGAATATATCAACAATAATATTAAAAACTGTGAATTAAATCTCAAAGCTAATAACAATACATTAACATGTTCTTTGTTCAGTACAAAAACAGTTAATTTTCAGAATAGTCTTAGTTTTAGCTCACTTTTAGGATTTCCAAAAATACGTCTTGAAGCCAATAAATGGCATGATTCAGCAAATGCTATAAGCATTCTACCACTGTCAGTGATACGAGTTGAATGTGACTTAGTTAAGGACTCTTTTACTAACGGATCAGCGTCACATATAATATATGAATTCATTCCAAACGTTCCACCAGGACATCGTTTTATAGAAAATCCAGGAAATATTATATACTTCCCTGTTAATAAGGAGAGCATTTCTTGTATAGCCATTAAACTGGTTGACTTACATGGAAACATCATTGATTTTAGAGAAGAAAATATAACACTGTGTCTTCATTTACGTAAAAGAAAATGATTGTTTTCAATAAAAGTGTATGTGAAAAAGATAAACATGTTACTTCCACTCGAACAGCGATACTGCACAGTCGTAAAGTAACGAAACATATTACTAAAATAAATAAAGAATTTCTAAGAGCTCTGGGTTTTAAAATATGAGTATATTGAATATAACAGACTCTGCACAATACGATAATTCAATTGAAAGTTATGAAATCCATACATACAATCCGTATGGAAACAGTTTTAAAGAAAACGACGAAATTCGAATACCAATCCACCAGCAAGATTTATATGTTTTGCCTTCCGCTAGTTCAATTTTGATTGAAGGATATGGTAAAATCACTGGAAAAGATGGAAAACGTATACATAAAAGTGTTCGTTTCACAAATAATCCAATAGCATTTCTCTTCCAAAGTATTAGATATGAAATAAATGGCGTCGAAATTGACCGTTGCAAAAATGTTGGCATAACAACAACTATGAAATCATACGTTTCGATGAATGATGGTGAAGATAGAGCAGCTGAAATGTGGGGGTGGAATGGAATAAAAAATGCTGATGGTAATTTTTGTGTGGTAGTACCGTTGAATAAGATATTAGGCTTTGCGGAGGATTATAATAAAATCATGATTAATTGCAAACATGAACTCGTACTAAATAGAAGTTCCAGTAGTTTAGATAGTGTTTTATATGAAACTGATTATAATTCGTTTGACATAATTATTCAAAAAGTTCAATGGCGGGTACCTCATGTCAAAGTGTCAGACAGGGAAAAACTTTCTTTGCTAAAACGCTTGGAGAAAGATCGAGCAATACAATTTGCATTTCGGAATTGGGATTTATATGAATATCCATTGTTACCAAAAACTTCGAAACATTCCTGGTCAGTTAAAACAGCGTCACAGCTCGAAAAACCCCGTTACGTTATTTTTGGTTTGCAAACAAGTAGAAAACATAGTGAAAGTAAAGATAGTACTATATTTGATCACTGCAAGTTAAAAAATGTTACACTCTTTTTGAACTCACAATATTATCCTTATGAGTCATTAAACCTAAATTTTGTTGATGAGAAATATAGTATATTATACGAAATGTATACTCGATTCCGTCAGTCTTATTACAACAAGCCTTCTGAGCCACTGCTTGATTTGAAAAAATATAAAGAAAAAGCTCCACTTTTTGTCATTGATTGTTCAAGACAGAGTGAAACATTAAAAACTGGACCGGTCGATGTGCGATTGGAAATTGAATGTTCGGAAAATATACCAGATAACACAACTGCTTACTGTCTAATTATTAACGATCGCTTATTTGAGTATAGGCCGTTAAGCAATATTGTGAGGAAACTATCATGAATACTTTTGTAGATATTCAAGGATTTAAAGATGAAACAAATAATATGATAGTTAAAGAAATAGCTCTAATGGATGAACAACGGTTACATGTATTTTTAATGAAACCTCCATATCCATTCTATAACTTGACAAAAAAAGAAAGACGCGAAGTATGCTGGATAGAAAGAAATAGGAATATATTTTGGAACGAAGGGAATATACCTTATTTTAATTATCAGATGTCTACTAGAATAGCTGAGTTTTTAAAAAATAAAATTATTTATGTAAAAGGAGTTGAAAAAACGTTATGGATAAAAAATATTGTTTGTCATGATAACGTTTTAAATTTAGAAGATTATGGATGTCCAAGTATATATTCATTGTATGAGAAATATGGTAACACGCCCGGTATTTTTAGTTGTATCTACCATTCAAATATATGTGCAATGAAAAATGTAACCATGTTAAATAAGTGGTATATGGAAAATATAAAGTTAAGTACATAATAAATTGATTCTTTTAATTATACCTACCCGCGCCTGTAAGCTATAATTAATTACGAAAATTTATACATACATAAATAATTTCATTAATTTGAAAAGAACTATATATAAATAATGGAGGCTACTTAAAATAAATACCTATATGAAAAGACACAGTTAGCAAGTTGGTGATTGATTGAATACAATATCTTTATTGTTCAGAACATAAAAATGCATACAGAGTATAAATAACTCTAGATGAATATGATGAACTGATGTAGACAACCATGGTAAACTGCTATGTTGAACTGGTGCTGAAACACACCAGTTCCCTACCCGTTGATGAAAATGCATCAGTTTCCGATTTGTTTGCTGTTGGCGAAGTAGTATTTTCTCATCACATGGATATAATTGGGGTTTCTGGAGCAAAAGTACTTCAAATAGGCCCAGTTATAAACAACTAAATCTATTCAGCCATCTATTCAAATAGATGAATAAAGTAGTTATTGAATAGAGAAATAATTTATAAAAAACGAGAGTTTTGATAAGAAGACCGGCGCTTCTCTGCGCCAGGTATGACTTCTTATCGAAAACTATCGTTTTTTATAAATTATTTCTCTATTCAATAACTACTTTATTCATCTATTTGAATAGATGGCGTGAATAGATTTAGTTGTTTATAACTGGGCCTATTTGAAGTACTTTTGATCCAGAAACCCCAATTATATACTACTCGCGCTTAATGGATTTATTTAGATGTCATTTTTTATGTGGGCGGGGGCTCTCGCTGTGAGACGCCTGGCACTCGATAGTATGGACATGGCTGGGAAAATAAAAATTAAGAAGGAAATAATTTCAATCCCCCATGAATTTGACTTTATGTGGTGCATTCAGGAGGAGTAGGTCTCTGACGGAATGGTGGCAATGGCAACGTGATGGTAAACGTAGCCCCGAAAGAATACAGCGATGGCGCGATGAGATAAAATTGCCTATGCTCTACGGTGAGTTGAATAAGGTGCCGATGATGATTATGATCCACCTAATCGAATGCCTAGAGTTAAGTGGCGACGGATTTGTTTGCCCTTTGCTGTGACGTTTCTGGCATAGTCGTAGGGGTATCCGAGAAGCTACAACATGGGGTTCTTTAAAAGGTAAGTTTATAGATTCTAAATGGGTCGGCGACGTAGTTGTGATGCCTCTTTAGTGTTACAAGTATCCATAGGTGATGGTGACTGCTTACCTTCTGGCAGCCCGTCTGCTTGTTTTCCACTTATGGCATAAAAAAGTAGTGGGAAAAAAGAGATATTGTGTTCCTAAAAGTAAGTCTTAAAGTTTATATTCTTTATGTGTGTGTTTGTAGATGGCGTGCAGTGGGAGAGGCTTATGTCCAGCAGTGAGCTTATATATGCTAATTTTGATGATGATGATGATATGTGTATAACTGTGGATCACACGTGGAGAGCTGATAACCTCGTTGAATATCATTTTTGTGGTTACGACAATGGGACGTTCATTCAGTTATACGGAGATGTTATTGATATTAAAACACTGTTTTAAACTATCACGGTTGTTCACTAAAGATATATGATTTTTTAGGGGATATTTACCGTGGTAATGTTGTGGAATGAGCTCTCCGTTATTGATATTGTTTTATTCGCATATAGGAAAGATTGGCATGATAGCAATTAAACAGAAATACTACGTTCTTCTGCCTACTTAGAATCAATTTTGCTTTGTTTTCTATCCGTATAATAAAGCTCTATGTCTATGTTTATTTCAGTCTGAAAAAGATCGCATTCTTTCACAATGATAAATGCCTGTTTTTTATTGTTTTACTCACGATAAAACGGAGGAGGCATGCGTTGGGGATGAGGCCATTTTTCTCCAAAACAGTTGGACCGATTTGAATGTGGTGTTTTATTTGTAGGGAGGTTTTATTGCGGTGGTTCTTAGCTATCTTTATTCAAATTATCTTCAAAAATTTATTGGATTTAATATGTATGAGCTCTACTTGGAAGAGGTCATACGCTTAGATAAGGACACGTACATTAGTCAAAGGTCGTACGGAGGTTTTTAAAATTTCAATATCACTTTTGTATTGTGCAAATGCTTTACTATTCATTTTAGGCTAGATTTGTTTACTACTTTTGACCACTTGACATAAGTAAGTGAAGAAAAACATTTATTTTGTGCACACTAGATGCTACAACAACAACAACTCGATCAACAACAACAGATCAATAACAACGACTAAAAACTAACTAACAACTGACAACAATGTCATGATATGTCAACATCAGATGAGTTTGTGGACAAAAACATGGCTTGTCAGTAATTTTAAAAGTACCAGTCTTATCCTCTCTAACCTATCCATGATAAATTGTAAGCCCTCCGTTATCCCTTGAACGCGTGTTCCATCTCAGCGGACACGGTCAATGTGTGCGAGAGACAACACACACACACACACACACACACACGTAACGCTTAATGCATTTATCACCCACACATGCACAGACCCTGTTCGTAGCTCTATAAAGGTGTTGTTCTACTGAATAAGTTTTTTTTTTTAAACAGCGTTTCGATTTTTGTGCGAGTCTGCAACGGTACGATTAAAAAATACCTTGCGGCACTGCTGATTGATATACTACAGAAGTTGAAGCGGGAAAGAAAGTATTTAAAGACTCAAAATTCGTCGTCTGTGGAGGCCTTTATTTGGCTGACCAAGGTCTTGCAAAGACAAGATCTTACAAAGACTACAAATCTGCAAGGTTTTATTTTGTATTGTAAAAGTTTTTGTGACATCCGGTCAATACATTGAAACGTGGCAACTTTCTTTGCCGTCACTATAACTGGATTATTCTGTGCTCACAAAAATTTGCTGAAGTGCATTTAAATGTAGTATATTTAAGTATTACTATAATTAAAAACGCTACCTACCCAAATTTTCTTATACGAGTAAAAAAATAATTATTTCTAACCAAACCTAAGAAAAAGGAAAATCTGTCACAGTATTGAATACGCTAAGACAAATAAATACCTTTTTTGACAGGCTAGGCGTTTGACCACAGCTTACAGTCAAGTGATGATGAGGTCAAAGATGGTCAATACATCTAACTTGGAATGGTGACCAGCGCGCGGCGGCCTTATTACAGTAATTAGATTTTGATCGTGCATGCCATCCTGTTTGCATCTACTTTACTACCCGACTACTCGCACCGAGGGTTCCATCCGGATTTATCTGGACTTTTAGACATTTGTCTGGCTTTTTTAGCTTGGGCGATGGAAATCTTCGATTCGATGACATGAGCAATGTTTACATTTAATGACTAAAATGACCGGACTTTTATTAAAATGTCCGGCTGTATTTCAGGAGTTTTCAAATTTTGATATTTTATGGTATAACCCTACCCGCACCTCGCTCTTGAGCGAGATGGCATGCGATCATAATCCGAATCACGAACCGATATACATAATAACCCGCAGGCTCTGCTTTCGTCTTGTTTCATGCATTGCTGGCCTAAAAGGTATTCGAAAACTTTTTTCGTATAAGAGTGAAGCAATCTATACCGCCGATAACTGCCAAATTTAGTTCCTCCACGTTTCCGATAGAGGCGCTTTACTAAAATGTATGGAACAATACGTAAACGAAAAAAGTTTTCGTAAACTATCAAATCTAGGACTACTCGCACAGACGGTTTGACGTCAAACACTTTCGACACAATCCGATGTCGTGCGTATTGGTCGCACGACCTGCATCTCCAGTGTATAACGCCCCTATCTCCGCCGTATAGGTGGGTAAGGCTAGGTGGTGTGCGTGACCGAACATTGGTATTTTGATTGGTCATGCATTTTACGTGTTTACGACGGTCTCGCGGCTTCTACGCAGGCGAGCCATAAAAGCTGTAATTTATAAGTCGATCTGACCGGCACCATAGATTGAATGATAGTTACTACGCGCTGGTACCTAAGGAGGCTGCATTTTAAGTACGGTATTGCAGATAAGCAATCTGAGAGATGAGATATGAGCATTTACATTATAATGAATAACATCATGAATCGGCCTAAGTAACGACGAAATATGATTCTTTGACGATTCGTCCTCACAAATATTCAAAAGAACACCTTTAAAATCGATTAATTGACATTATTTCTTTATGTGTTCACCGATACACGATCAAAGAAATTTGGCTCGATAGAAAAAAATCGTAATTACGGGTGTTTTTTAGGTATGCCTAAAAAAACACCCGTTTTAACGTTCCCTTCGATGGATGGAATATTGGCATGGAATCAACTTCGTGGAAGATATTTTTATTAAAAAAATATGTGTGTAATGCTTTCAAATACTTTAGTGACCACAGTTTTTTGTAAAAGCTAAAAAGCTAAAAGATATATTATGCAGAAAAAAAAGGCCGAGTATGCAAGCATTACTTACCGTCAAACAAGTTGGTACTTATACCAACTACGTATACACGACGTACGTCTCCATACGTACTTATACGTTTTCTACCTATTTCGCCTTACAGCTAAAATTAACTTTTGCATAGGTCCTGAATCAAATAATTTTACGTAGATTGTAGAGGTGGTAAATTTTTAAATGATGGAGAATTTTTTTTCTACTCTGATACATAATAATTATAAATCTCAAGTCTAAATAAAAGTACGAGACGATGGCCAAACGAATGTTCCAATAATTAAAAAAAACAACACTAATAAGTGTTTTTTTTCTTCAAATTGTTAGGTTCTTTTATTTACGACTACTAGACGATCAACTAAAAATAACCCACAAAAAGCCCATAAGATACGGGCTAATTTTTGGGTGAGTTGTATTTACTTACAATGTTATTCGGCATGTGGCCACTTGATGCATTACAGCGTAGAGCTGTCAGAATTGTCGACGATCCCTAGCTGACTGAGGATCTAGAGCCGCTCAGCATGCGCAGAGACGTTGGGTCTCTTTGTGTCTTTTATCGCATTTACAACGCGGAATGTTCTGAAAAACTGTTCGATCTGATGCCAGCATCGCGGTTTTATCATCACACCAGCCGCCACCGCCTGAAAGTACATCCACATATCATCATCATCATCATCACCCAGAAGACGTCCACTGCTGAACATAGGCCTCCCGCTTTAACCTCCACACTGAACGACAGCCTGCCTTTTGCATCCACTGGATGCCAGCGACTCTCACTATGCCGTCGGTCCATCTAGTGGGAGGCCTACCTACGCTGCGTCTTCCGGTTCGTGGTCTCCACTTAAGAACCTTTCTTCCCCATCGGTTATCGGTTTTTCGAGCGATGTGGTCTGCCCATTGCCACTTCAACTTGCAAATTTTAACAGCTATGTCGGTGACTCTGGTTCTTTGGCTAATGTCCACGTTTCGGATTCTATCGCGCAAAGAAACTCCGAGCATATCTCTCTCCATTGCCCGCTGTGTGACTCTGAGTTTTTCCAAAAGGCCAACATTGAAGGACCACGTCTCAGTACCATATATCATCACTGGCAACACACACTGGTCATAGACCCTTGTCTTTAGGCACTGTGGTATCTCGGATGAGAAGATGTCACGCAATTTCCCGAACGCTGGCATCCGTCCACACATCATAGATCGGTAGAAATATCACACGGTGCGTTTTACGCAATCATTTTTGCCTCACGCCTGCATTTTGTGGAATGAGCTATTGCGGCATTTCCGAGTATAACTATTACATGGGGTTCTTTAAAAGGACTGTTAATAAAGCCTTTAAGAGTCGGCAACATATCTGTGATGCCCCTGGTGTTACAGGTATCCATAGGCGACGGTAATCGCTTACCATCAGGCGGCCTGTCAACTTGTTTGCCACCTATGGTATAAAAAAACAGTAATACTGTACCTAATAGTCTAACCTAATATCCATAATTATAAAGTTATATGATTATTTACGGGATATTTACGTGGTAAGATTGTGGAATGAGCTCCCCAAATATCCGTAAATATCCCGTAAATAATCATATAACTTTAGTGAATAACCGTTATGGTTTAAAACAGTGTTATCCATAATTATGTTACTGTAGATATAGTGACCTGTAATGCAACAGAAGCATTTATGGACGAACGTGAAAATGTGGGCCGAAGCTTATGTCTTCTGTGCCGTAGTCTAGGCCAGCATACGTAAGTCCATAAATATGCTCATAGTTGCCACTATGGCTTGTATAGGTACTAGGTAGGTATCTATCTACTTACTTACCTACTTTTCTGAAACAATGTTTTAAAATTCACGTAAAAAAATTTACAAGTAGGTTCACCTGAGATTGTACGGTCATCAAAGAGGTTAACATAGCTTTTGGGGTAACGTTTACAGCTTTACAGTATATAATAAACTGGCCAAGTGCGAGTTGGGCTCCGGCACTGAGGGTTCCGTACCACCACAAAATACAATAATTATCAATTAAAAAAACTGATTTCAAAATTAGTAAATAATGGCATTTTGATTCGGTGAAATGATAATGTCGAGGTTCGAATGATAAGGTCGTCCAAGTAACGAAATTACCAGTTACCTTTGGGTACGGAACCCTAAAAACGTTGCCCAACAACCATTACCAAACTAAAAAAAAAACATTTCTAGCTCAGAAAAAGACTAAAGCAGTTTCCATGGGCCTTACGGACAACAGCTATTGCGGCACTTAATCCGCCCAGTTGGAAAATCACGCGACCGCAAACCGTATCAGGGCGCGATAAGGTTCACGTTCGCGTGATTTTCCAACTGAGCGGATTAGGTGCCGCAATAGCTGTTGTCCGTAAGGCCCCAGATGGCTGTAGGTATAGATAGACTTGTTATGAGCCAATCATAGGACACCACCTAGAAATGTAAATTATTTTTTTATTGTAAATTCTAACATAACCCAGCATAACCCCTACCTAGGCTGTGCTTTCGCCTCTTCTTATCTGAAAACGTAGTCACTCTTTGCACATTGAAATATGTACCTATACTCCGTTTACTAATTTTAGATATTTTTTGTAAACAAAGGGGTTACCAGTGCAAAAAATATCTTTAATAATGGTAGTTTACAATATTTGACTAAAAAAGTATTTTATTATGTTTTTCTAGAATAATTAACAATTATTATATAGAATATAGAACAATTATAAAATAAAAATCGTTTTGTACAATTTATTTTAACGTAATATCTGTTCTATACAAAGTTATGATAAAAAAAATATATATTATACTGGTAGGACAGTAGGGGATCTAAACATTTCTGGCCAACGTTTGATTTGCCCTCTATTTTCTCTATCATAATAGTTAACGCCTCTATAATCATCGCCATCTATTACAATCTTTTAATAATGTTTTTTTTTTAAATTTTCGAACTATCAGAATACTTATCCCCCATTGTACCACGCGAGAGCAAAACCGTGGAATATAGAGAGTCAAATATAAATGTTTCGAGCAACTAACATCTCACTTTGTCAGTGACTTTTCATGACATTTTTTTGTTTACATAAAATACCTATCTAAGATTTGTGAACGGAGTATACAAGATAATCAGAGGAGAAAAAAAATACGGGCATATTTAGAACCTTCCTCCTTTTTCGAAATCGGTTAAACATTGGCCACCAATAGACAATTTTTTATTTATGGAAAAAAACACAGGTATTTATTTGATATTTAATAAAAATACACACATTACAAACAATATAAAACCGCATTCAAATCGGTCCAGCCGCTTTGTAGAAAATTTGTAACAGACTTAAAAAATATAAACACACAACACAACCTCTAACCCCAAACAAAAATACTTTATCTTTTCAAATGTGTGTAGGTATAGGTATGTGTAGGTACAGTTTTCCGCTAAGATTCAAACTTCAATTTTAAATAGCTAACAGACTTGACGGATTTGGCTTACAGACCACCGTCTGACCAACGGGAGAGAAAGAGAAAAGAAACAGAAAATTTACTCTTTCCCTCCCGTTGGTAAGACGGCGGTCGTCAGCTAAAGTCACGTCTGTTGCTACGTACAAACTACAAACCAACCTACAAGGGTCATACTTGGTTGAAACGTTCTATCACGACTATCTTTGTCTACACCGTGCATTAAATAGAGATAGCGCTACCCAGACCCGACCGCAACCCGATCGGCAGAGCGAGTCTGGCCGTGGTGTTGTCAGTGCGTCAAACGATCTCGTCGAGTAAACCACGTTGCGTTGTTTATTCAAACAAGATGGCCGTTATTAGAGAAAAAGAAATATTAACAAAAGTGTTGAGAAAGTATAGAGAATACCCTTGCCTGTGGGATCGGAACAACGAGTGTTTCAACAACAAAATGGAACGGTCAGAAGCCATTGCAAAGCTTTTGCAATTATACAGGGTTTATGAACCCAAAGCTACCATGTTTGAATTAAAAAAAAGGCTTTCTAATATGCGAACATCTTACAGACGAACCCGTCTAAAGGTATGAACAACAAACGTTCTCTGAATTCCAATTCTTAGTTGTCCAAACTGGTTGTCATCTGAGAATTCTTTATAGCTATATTTTTTTTATTTGAAATTTTGCTTTTACTGGTTTTATAATTAGATGTGAAAATATTCTTTTCAGGTTTTGAAAGCGCGAGCACAAGGTCAAGAGTTTGAGCCAATACTTTGGTACTACAACGAGTTAAAGTTTTTACATGAATCCATCGAAGATCAATTTTCCTTATATGAACAGCTTGAACAAGAAGAAAAAGAAGAGGAAATAGAGCATGTAAGTTGATTAACTCTCTTCTCTTCTTAGCGGAACTTCTTATCGGTTGTTGACTTGCTGTAAGCTACTCCACCGTGACCATTCTGATATACCTAATTATCCAACTAATAAGTAACTAACAGAATTAGGTGATTAGTTGTTTCATCATTTGTTATTGGATTGAGCTGTTGGTGGGGGGACCGCTAACGGCAAGTAGGGTTACAAACCATCTTAATTTGTAAAGGACATGTCCTGCTTTTTGACTTCCTGTCTGGATTCTGACCAGACATTCGTCTGTCATCTGTCTGGACTTTGTATTTTTTGCCTTACGCTGATTTTTCATGGACCTTGAGACCACTGATGTATTGAATTACATTAAATTTCGTTTATTAATTGATAAATACACCTTCGTAAAATACTCAAAAATAAGATTCCAATTCTATTATGTAAACTGACGTAACGTTTCAAATTGTTGTTATAGTAGTTTTTTTTTGTGCAATTTCAGGTGGAAGTGGAATATTTGAAATCTGAAAGCCGGTCGAATTCTCCGCCACCTTCGAACTTTGATCAAAGTCCGCCACCAACAAAAAAAAGAAGATCAAATTATGTGTATCTGAATGAAGAAGACGCTGGATGTGTTAACCAAGCTGATTTGTCTACCATCATGGATCACAATTTAAGCAAAAACAATCTAAACGCGTCCTCATCGACGGATTCTTTTGGCAAAACAGTTGCATCCCAGCTGGATGAATTACAACCATTACAAAGATATGTTGCTGAAAAATTAATTTCAGAGGTTATCTTTTATGCCAGACTAGATAAGCTGTGTCCTGAAACATCAATAACTTTAAACAATGAATAAAAAATTATGTTTTGATAAGTTTAAACAAAAAATTCTTTGACATCACACATATTGGAATATTGAATTAAAAAAAAAACTAAATCTTTTGTTTGTATTTGATTAACTGACGAGTAACCCGTTTCACTATTGTTTTATCAATAAAATTCTATATTTTCAATCCAATCATAGAACTGTTAATTAATCAAGACATTCATAGAATTTGACGTTTCGTAGTCACCATCACACCACAAGCGGCACAAACTACAAATACAACTGGCGTCACGGCATCGTTGACGTATCTGACCGAACACGTCGACCCAACAAGGGTATCGGATACCCAAGTTGTCGAGGGGCTCTGTTGTCAGGGGGAGCCCTCCCACCGGCGCCCAAAGCCCCCATCCCGCAGCGGCTGCAGCCGGAGCCGCCGCCGTCGCGTTCACAATCGCGGTCGCAACCTGCCGCACCGTACGCAAGGTACTAGGAGCACATGATTGTAGAAGAGCTCGCCTAAAACGCTTACCAACCAAAGAACATTGATCCATCGCACGTGGTGAAATAACAGAAAATAAAGCTAGCAATAGGGATCTTAATAAATAGGTCGGTAGTAAATAAACGCAAACGTGTGTGGGCAGTCAATGAAGCTTGTTTAATTTTCCACATGAAGTCAACAATGGTGAGTTGACTCGCGCAATCACTGGTTTATACTTTTTCTACCTATTTTATGGTTTCTTTTGCAGTCGCTAAGCCGCTAAATGTATACACTGCGTAAACACGTAGGTATTATTAAGACAAGTATCATCATAGCTATTTAGATATTATTCCCACCAAAATTATTTTTAATGGTAACTTGCCCACTACAACACAATTTTTTCCATGTCTTAATTCTTAAACTCATCTTCATTGATCCTCAACAGAGAATCTTAAAAACAACAATTAAGGGTAATAATGTCACTTACTTAACCCTACTGTAACCCCCTACTGTATTGTCTTCTGTGCCCCTACTCGTAATCTCTAACTAAATGCTCATCAAGGCAAAAATTGCACAATTTTTTTACATCATTCAGATGTATGTATTTAATATTACAAACGTAGCGCGTTACTATTTGTATATTTCCATTCAAAACATCATTTTGCTATTAGTAAGTATTTAATATATACAAACGTGGCAGGCTAATAAGTAATTTCTATTCAAAACATTAATATTGTTTAGTGCCATTATAATATTATCTTGTCATTTTAAAGAATTCCATTTAATCTGTCACCAAAACAATGGATATAATTATGCAAAATTAATTAATTATTATTAATTATGTATATGCAAAATGTACAAAGCAAGAGTATATATTATGCAATTAGTGAATAAAAGACGGATTTAAAGTGAGGGCCATAATTATATAGGTGAATCACGAGCAAGTGTAGGATTCTAACGACTGCACCACGACTCACGACCGCAGGGAGTGATTCATGATTCAAGTGTTAATATCCTGAGCGACGCGAGTGATTCATGGCCCTCGATATAAATCTGTTTTATTCAAGAGTTGCATACTAATGCACATTAAAATTGGAACAATTACTAAAATAAAGTATTTTTTTAATGTGATTGTTAAGTAGGTATGCCTTGTTTTTATAGTACACCGTAGCATATAAATTATAGAATGCCTAAGTAAGTACATACTCCACAATGTTGATGACTTCTTTTTCTTCGACGGTGATTTGTGGGGTAGCAAGTTTTCTACTAAGTATATCGGCCGCCCTCTCTTTCATAAACTCTGGTCTTCGTCACTTGAATGCATTTTCAATCAATTTATTACTATGTAATATTTCTCTATGGTAACACTAAACTTCGTGTTCGAACAACTTACAGTAATCAAAATAACGCCAATTTACTAATGACAGCAAATAACACAAAACAGTTTTTATTCTAATGCTAAACTCCTTGTCGAAAATGTCGACCAAAAAATCTCGAGTTTGTAAATCGAATATTCTTTGCACAAGGAATTTGTATCAAGTATAATTATTATGATGAAGATGTTTTGCGCAAAAAGGATATTGGTGTGTTCTAAATTAAAAATCGTGATTAAAAGGGCTTTTTATTCACACTTGGTATAAAACGCTTTTTTTTAAATTTAGAAAAGTAGGTACTCACAATTTTTTTTTTTAATACTTTTAAACGGCTAAACAGATTTCGTACAAGCTAAGGACGACCACAATAAAACCAGCTTTTAAATAAAAAACTGCACTTTAATAGATTCTCCTGTTTTTGGGGAAAAATTGTTTCAGACATCCACGCTAAAACACAACACAAGTTACACCAAAACAAAACACATTATCAATTACAACTCCTTTGTTTCGTTTCGTCGTGCACGAGAGTAACATTGGTGTTCGCACATCAAAATATACTCACCAGTAAGCACTAAGCACTAAAATTGTTTTTTTTTTTATGTCTATAGCTGATGATACTATTTTTAAACTAACTAAACTAGCATTGTGATCTGGCCCGTAGTTTTGATGGAGTTTTTTTGACGCACTAATCTGGTATTAATTTAATAAAATGTAGGTCCAGCCTCCTGAAAAACATTTTCACATGCCCGATGTTGCCTCTCAATATAAATACTTTTACACTATCAATCATATTATCGTCGCAGGAAAGGCAAATTTACTGAAGCTTCAAATGACCATTTCGAGAAAAAGCCGTTTTAAGGTTTTTTTTTGTTTTTAATTCATAACTTTTTTCCCAGCACAAGAATTTCGATGACGTCAAGGTAAAGTTTTATTAATTAGTCATTTTCTATGTCCAGAAGTACAAACCATAATAAATGGACTGCTGGTTTGTGATATAGTGGCGCTTAAGTAAAAATGAGTTCAATTTACAGTAAAGCAAAATTTCTTAACCACCATTTGATTCAAATATTTATAGTCAAAATTACTTATAACTCTAAAATATTAGCTGTTAAATTGCCGGAAGCCAAATTTACTTAAAATTTACTTGTAATTTATTGCAGGAAAACAAAATTACTTAGGTGACAGGCACGAATAAAATGCCAAAAAAGTGTCGTTTAAGGACTCTGGTTGATGAAAAAACCCCTTTTTTCCTTTTACTGAAACGCCAAAATAGTGCTCGTATCGCTATGGGACCCAGACTGATCGACGCAGAAAAGAACGCTGATTCCGAATATCTATATAACTCAATATGCCTATTTTGGCGCTTCAGTAATTCTGCCTTTCTTGCGACGTTATGCTTTAAAGAAAATTTCCCAAAATGCAATTACTGGAATCTTGTCAAAACTATCTAAATCCAATAAATAAATTGAAAATTAATTTTCTGATAGACTGAATAACTCCGACCGAAGAAATACAAATCGTGAACCGTACTTAAATCTTAGCTGCCATTTGACAGAGACATTCGTCTCTTTTGCTCGCACTGCACTGGAATGAAAGCGAAAAGAGACGAAACATTGTGACGATCACAAATTTTTAGTTATTGTTGCGACAGCTGCCCTATCTTTTGTTGCCATGAAGACTGTTACTTAGTCCTCTTGTATAACGAAATTTTTTGGTGTGTTTACCTAATTCAGTCATAAAAGGAATTGAAGAACCAAAAACAATATTATGCACTTACCAATTATGTTCTAATAGTACACAAATAATATACTAATAAATGCAACATTCAACCCTAACATTATAGAATGAAATCTTTGATTCAACCACACACTATCATAAAATAACCGTATCAACCTGAACAAATATTGGATTATTATTTTTTGTATTTTTTTACTATTCTGTGCATAGAGGAATAATACCAGTATTATTTTATGTATATTATAATGTATAATAACTAATATAATTATGTATATTATGGTATTATTCCTCAATGATTCTGTGACATGTAATTTATTGTTAATTACTTAGCCTTATTTGTAATTTTTAAATATTGTAATTAGATTTTAGCCGTATTAATAAATAAATAATAATTAGGCATCTGTTAGCACCTACTTATATTTTATCATCAACAATTTTATGAGCAGTTTTTTTTATTTGATCTTCTATTTTCATGTTTCTATTATTGAGGTTTTTACTTACTACTTACTTACATTGATTTGTATGGTGACAATGAAATACTTGTGAAAACAATCACGGTCAATCTGATAAAGAAATTATTTTGAGTAGTTTGAGGTGAAACAACTCTTTCACAAACCAATACGCCCAAAGGCAGCGCACAGCGAATAGTTTTGCTGATGTAATGTTAAAATCTGAATCATCTATGCCATACAGATCAATGATATCCAACACCAAATGGAAAACCTTCATCATATTTAAGTAATTACGTACCTTTGCCCTTATAAACTTCCCGGCATAGCAGCATTTACAGCTAAGTAGTCCGATTGGCTGCGTTTGCATAACTAACTAGACAATATTGCCTTGTGTGGCTCACTCGTGTTGTGACGTGGTGTCTGAGGAGTTGCGCAGTGCGCGCTGATCACCCGGAGAACATGCCCTGATAACAGCTAAGTGCTGATATTCCCCGTCTACATAAAAAAAAATGTTCACACGAAAACACACCTTATTACATTTTTGCTACTGTGGATAATGATGTGCAGTGCTCTGATAACAGACGCGTGATAAATTTATACTCAGAATACCAACGCATGCGATACCAGCCAGATTACTCTTTGGCATTAATGTTCTCCTAGTACTGTTGCCCGCTGTGTTGAGCTACGCGCCATCTTCCATGACACCATTTCAAAATGGAGGCTTAATGACGGCGATGAGGCGATTCGTATGCATGTCACGTTAGCGATATCTGAACATTGCGAGCCAAAAAACCTTATCTGTCTGTTTGTTTTCGGACAATTTTTGCTTTCAACGTTGTTTTTGGAATGATGTATGTCTTGATTTATTTGAGCTATATTTATCTTGTTTGTTTATTATGTCACTTCACAACTTACTGCAGGTAAAAAATATATTAGTAAGATTTTGTTCTTTAACAATTAAATATTTGTATCTGAACGGTGAACTATAATATTATATTAGATACCTCAGACTGTTATTCACATTGCTTCTAACATCACATCTTTGAATTTGTTCTACGATATACATGAAACCAAAAACAGAAAAGAGTCTACCCAAACCCACATCCGCTGCTGATGGTTGAGCAGATGTCGTATAAAAACCACTACAATGCCAATGATGCCAACAATGTTCCTAAACATTCCACCACATAATTTTCTCTACATTACTTTTATAAACCCTTACATCGATGGCTTACCAAACAAAAAAGGAATTTCAACCACGCTAAAATGGTCCTTAAGCATCGAGACTATTAGGGTAGCATAAATCTAGAAATGTATCAGAAAATTCTCAGCGTGCTTTAGAAAACACTTCCATTTTTGTGGAATGATGGAGGTTTCCATTAAATTTAAACATCTCTCTGTACACTAAAACATGGAACTTATTTTGAACATCGCACAGTTTCTTTTCTCATGTAGGTGAAGCGATAAGGCCGTTGCCTCGTTCAGTCAGGCGAGGGTCATCGATAGCGCGAGCGAGACAGCTACATTCACGGCAGGGGAACGTGGACAACTGTGTGGTAGTGATAACGTGTTTTGTTGGAATGGCACGTGACTAGCTCCAGCGTTGTATGTGCGCCTGGTAGCTGGGAGCGCTCGCGTGTCGGTCGAGGCGGCGCGGCGGTCGGAGCCAGGTCCCGCACCACACCGCGGTGCGGGTGGCCGCCAGACCGCCGCCGCTACCTTCCTTTGTATTGAAGATTACGCTTCACTAGCGCCATCTGGGGAAACAGGAAAAGTGTCCATGATCACCAATTACATGAAATAACCCAGAGGCATGCAAGTTGTTGTTAGGGTTATTAATACTAGCTATTTACTAACAATGAGATGATGAAGGTTTAGTGGAATGCATTTACGTATTTATGGAATATATTATTACAAACTGAAAACGGTCACGAATATTGACATCAAAAAAATCGACGTATTTATGACGGTTATAACTGTCACATGACATTATACTATACATTGGGTTGAAAATGAGAGATAAAATAAAAATTATGAATACTTACTACTCTTTGTAACTGAAGCTATGCCCTACAGTTTCACTCTATCGAGGTGATTTCCTCTTATTTTTTTCCAGGATAAAAGTTTTCTGTATCATTTTCCGGACCACCAACTAGTACTAATTTTTATGCAAAAAATCACGCCAATTTGTTCCTGCGTGAAAGAGGAACAAACAAACACACTTTCGGATTTATAATGTTATAGAATTATTTAAGGGTTTTCTATAGATTGTATTTGCAATACGTTTTGAAACCGTTCACTCGTGTTTACATCCAAACTTCCAGCACTTAATTTTCTTTAAAAAAAACAGAATAAATAACCCTGAGCCACGATTCTACTAAAGAAATTGTGTTTAAGTTGTTATTGTTTCAATTTTATTTTTAAATAATTGCCTCAAAACTGACAGTTAATTTTTTTATTTTATACTAGAAAAATACCACTACCTAATATTATAACTTAGTATAAAAAACTGTCAATTTTGAGGCAATTGTAAAAAAAAAAACAATTAAGTACATCGGGGGCCTGGTAATGTAGTGGGATACCGTAGTTTGTATACATGTTACATACAAGTGTGTATCTGATACAATTATTCCTCTTTGTTTATGATTTTACATAATATATGTATAGTAATAAACTTGGTTAAGGTGGGTTATTCACCTATGGTGGGAAATTTAAATTTTAAACAGTTTTTTGGTCCTAGTAGCCAGGCCAGCAGTGCAAGTAGCGTTCTTTAACGATCATCAAATTTGACAGTTGAGATTGTTAAATTCGATAAAATGCCATTTGATCAGTACTTACTATGATCGATTCTATGGCATTTTATCGAATTTGACGACCGATAAAGAACGGTACTCGCACTGCTGGTTTTAAATAATACAGTGTTTGCGCAAAATGTTGGCTGTTCTTTACATTATAATGTACAATTATTTAACAGTAACGCACCATATTACTTACATTTATGAATAAACCGTTTGAAACAGCAAAATTTGTTTATTCACAAATGTAAGTAATAATGGGCATTAGGTATAAATAGCTTTACATGATTTTGTAAAGAATAATAATCAATCTGCGCAAACATCATGGTTGTTTATTGGTTATTTCTCAGTGGCATGATGCCATGAACTAAGTAGTCATTGAATCCGTGCTAAGATTACTTAAGCTTAGTTTGTTTACTGAAAAGAACGGGAAATAGATTACCTACATAAGTTTCTACTGGACAACCGTGTTATATCGTTGGTTTCATTTTGGCTTACCATCAGGCTAGGTGGAGCTAAAATTTCGGACCAGAGCATTTCGGAGAGTGTGCATCGGATCTGCATGATCTAATTCCCTCCTGCCCATTTTTCTATCGGACTGCCAGAGCGGGCACGAAAAACCGTCACCGCTTTATGGTTGATATTCCGAAAGCCCGTACAAAGCATTGCATGATACAAAGCATGATTCCACATTTATTGTGCGAACTGCTAGTCTGTGGAATGTTATGTCTGAGTAGGTGTTCCCCGATGGTTACAATCAAGGTGTCTTCAAATCACGAATTCACGAGTAAATCGGTTTATCTAGGCAAGCGTGCGCCAATGTAGGCCGCACATCAGGCGAGATAGTGGTCAAACGCAAGCCTTAATATATATTAAAAAAAAACATGTAATGATGTAAAATCTATATTTATAATATTACTAGCGGTCCGCCCCAGCTTCGCACGGATATAGATTACAAACAAACAAAAAGAATAGATAAAAGTAAAGATAAATAGGAAAGATTTGATTGTTTGTTTGTTTGCATTGAATAGGCTCCGAAACTACTGAACCGATTTGAAAAATTCTTTCACTGTTGGGAAGCTACACTATCCCCGGGTGACATAGGCTATATATTATATTTTCAAAAAAATAGGGATCCTTCCTAAAACTCCAATAATGTGAGCCAAGGTGTAAAAAAAATAGATTACAAATTTTAACTTTGCGTGTTTGACAGTTCTAAGACAGGACAACGTCTGTCAGGTCAGCTAGTTAAGTATATATAAATCGATGTGTGTATGTTCCATGGACTCCAAAACGGCTGAAATGATTTTGATGGTTTTTTCACTGGCAGATAGCTGATATTATAAGGTGTAACTTAGGCTACTTTTATCCCGGATATAACGCGTATGAAACCGTGGGGCGCAGTTAGTAAATAATATATACGATGTACGTCTAGCATTATAAGTATTGTTATTTTACTTTAATTTGATATTCAATTCATTTCACAGAGTTCTATAATAAACACTATCTGTAAACTTTTATAAAAAAAATAACAGCTGCAATTAATTGCAACAATTTAAAATACAGGACATCTCACTTATAAACATTCTCATAGATCGGAAAGCGAGATGCCATTCACGGAAATAATAGGTATTTTTCTACATTGTTTTATGCTAATTTCGGAAACCTTATATGTCTGTTTCTTGTTTTCATTCTTTCGTATTTTTTTTTATCTTTATTTAAATTGCTTTTTCGCAAAGCTAAAATGTCGTAGATACATCTGTTTCATTATGCAAGATCATAGAATACTGAATAGTTACTAAACTTCTATAGAAACCGAAGATTAGCAAGAGAAAAAGTTTAGAAGGTACGGGTCCAAAAAAAATTGGACTTGCAATCAACAGTCATCATTAGAATAATTTAGAAAATATGGCTGAAAAAATGATTACACTAGAGATCGCTCTTTTAAATACATGAAGATAAGAAAAGATAATTTATTTCACAGGAAATAACAGTAAGTAATTAAGTATACAAAATACAAAGAATGCACGTAAAAAAATTAGAAAAATAAACACTAAGTAGCTGGTTAGATTCCGACAAATAACTTACTGATAATTAAGTACGTAACCTTACTAATTTAAACATCTATTCTCTATCTCTTCTCTTCTCTATCTCTGCTCTATCTCTACATAGTATAAATTAAAGTCGCTTTCCGCGTCTGTCTGTCTGTATGGCCGCTAACTCCTCCTGAACCACGCAACGGATTTTGATGCGGTTTTCACCATCAGTTAGATACATTTTCACGGAAGGTTTATATAACCTTTGTATAACTAACGACCCGCCCTGGCTTCGCACGTAAATTACATCCGTGCGAAGCCGGGCGGGCGGGTCGCTAGTAATTGTATAAATTTGTAAAAACTTTGATCTTTTATAAGGTAGGTACTTGTGCACAAATGTCCAGTTACAATCTAAGTGAAACGCAAAAACTCATACTGACAATTAATTACCTAATCTTATTAAATTATACATACTTGTATAAATTTGTAAAAACTATGATATCTTATAATCTTAATTATTATGCACAAAAAACATCGAGGACGCGTCACCCAGTTACACAATCTGTTGAAAAGTAAAAAAAAATATATACGTAAGTAAATACGTTTATTAACACATAAAAATGATCATTAAAACAACGTAAATTATATTAAACCAGGCTAGCTAACTTAGTTCGCATGGAATTACTTAAATAAATGGAATTACTGTACTATATAAGTATTATAAGTACTAGTTGGTGCAACACGGCAAGATTGTGGCTGTCAATATCATGGAAACTTGTCTTGTGATCTATAGAATGTTAATAACCGATATAAAACTTGTAGATGTCATGAAGTGAAGATGTTATGTTAATGTCACGTGACACAAAAGTTAAATGCTGAAAAACACGCGATCACGGATACCACAGACGGATACCTATTTAAAATGCAACATAATTTTGTCTACGTTCCTTTGTAAATATTTTTTTACAAATTTTTGTTTAGTCCGTGGGTGGCAAACAAGCCGACGGCAATTTATCCTAATTTATTAAATTATACCAATTTTTCAACAAACTTCAAAGAGGTTCTAAATTCAAATGTAACTTTTTGTGTTATATTCGCCGATAGCGAACCAATATTAATGATTATATTTTTACTATATAGCTTATCACTCAACTGTGGTAGTATTTAAATTTAAAGAAAATATCACTAACTATTACTGAGAGTGGAAAATAAATTGTAAAATAAAGAAATAAAATTAATAGTATTTATTGAATTCCCGTGAAATGATCCCGTTTTAACATTCTTGTTTCTTTGTCTTGTCTGCCAATTACTTACCGTATACTTAGTGTTGTAACGCAATTTCGAAAACAGAATATGTGCAATGCTTTACTTACTTATTTTTTAAACTAAGTACCTAGGTCCGTTTTCACATAAGTTTAATTTGAACTGGTTCTGATATATTATGCAATTAGTGAATAAAAGACGGATTTAAAGCGAGGCCCATAGATGAATCACGAGCAAGTGAAGCGAATTCGTGATGATTGAATCACTCGCTACGCTCGTGAGCAAGTGTTAGAATCCTGAGCGACGCGAGTGATTCATAGCCCTCGATATACCTAAATCCGTTTTATTCAAGAGCCTCTTATACCAAATTTGACGGTTTTAAATCAATTTTTTTCCATTAAATTACAATATTTGAGCTGGAAAAAAATACATGTCACAGATACATCTGTGTTTGAGTTTATGATTTGATTCAAAACACGATGGTATAAACTTTCCTCGATAAAAACTGAATCTGAAACAAAGTTGACTTAGTTTTTTTTTTTCATTTTTTGCTCTAATGAAAGCTCGTAACAACCTGGAAACTGCATGTACTGAAAGGCAATTTTATTCAACATTCTTTTATTTGGATAGATTTTTGATAGTGAATAGTGTCGTTTTTTAGTGAAATTAAAAGCGTAAAAAGGACGCGAGAATTTTGGCGCGCCGCATTCAGTGCCGCGCCAGGCGTCATCGAGGTCGGACCTATGCTCTTCTTTGTCGTTGCACTCCCCCCGCGGGCGTCCTGACTCTAGCATGGCGTCGCTATAACTTGGCGGGGGCTGAGGGAGCGTTTTGTTGCCTACGCGACTCGGATAACCGCCCGTAAAGGAGTTTGTATCGAGTATTTTTTCGCAAGGAGGTTGTATAGTATTGAGATGGAAGTCGAATATAATTGGTGTGTTATAAATTCAAACACCAAGAGTGATTAAAAGCTTTGATTAAATGTTTAGATGCTTTTTATTCACTGTTTGCAGTGAATAAAACAAGCTTATTGGAGAGGGAATGGCATAAATAATACGTATTAATTATCATTTGGAAACTAGTTTCCACGCTTGGTTTCTAAACGGCCGAAGCAGTTGTAATTATCAATTATTTTATTGTGAGATAGACACAATCAAATCAAAACACATCAAATCTATTCTCAGTCATATTACTTATTCTATTAGTTTCTTTTTACATTATCATTTTCCGCCCAAAGCGTCAACGCGATTCAATCTGCCTTTCATCATTTTCGACAGCATCGTCTGCATCAATCTTCTTTGCACCAAGCTATACCTTTCACATCAATATCAAATGCCATGGGATTTTAAACCTTGTGTCTTATTCCTTTTGATACAGCAAGGTATTCTTTCGCGATGAAGATATCGTTGTTATAGATGAGCAGAAAGCAGTCTCCGCAGTCTCAAAACTTTCAAGCAGCCCGAGGCGCTTCTCGGAATTTTTCGCGCCGTATAATCGGTTTTTAGAAAGGGATAGGTGTTTACTGGGAATGTTAGAAAAGGACGGAGGGTGGTAATAGAAGAGGGTTTTCGGATTGATTGGTAGGGTGAGCCTCCCTAATATTTCTATTCATTGCCGCGGGCGGGTGGGGTGCCGAGTGCCGAAGCGTGATGTGCTGTAAGCATTTTTTGTTTCTTTCTTATTTAATTTGCAATGGAGGATAATTTGAATATGCAATTTACATGGAGGACATATTTGCACACATGGACACTATTGTGACCGTATACGTATCGCACGTTTACCTACCGACGGACGGTCCAAACAGAATATAATATATCGAGCATTCGCTTGCATAATCCCTTAAATAATTTGAGGTATTTAGACAGGTACTCTTCACAATAGAAATCTAAAAACACTAGTGTAACGGTGGCCCTTGTATCTGTGTGTCTGCTTAGGTTTCTCAAACGCTTTTTTTTTGAAGGCGACTTGATCGAGATAGTTTTATTAGCTATGAATGCTATGATTCAAGAAAATCTGTTCAGCCGTTTGAAGTTTATCAGCTGTTTTATTGGGGGTTTAAAAATAGCTTAATAACGTAGAAAAGTAAGTACTTGCGGAGCCAATTTTACACTCAACGTAGTACTTACTTACATGCCTATGCCTACTTAATTTGAGAAAATGTACAGCTTTGATGTTATGAATATTCAAAACGATGAAATTTTATAAGTACTTAGAACGGTTTGAGAATTCAACCTTTTCCTTGAAACTTATCAGCCGATGAAAAAATCGTCCCACAAGCACCTTAAAGAAGAATCACTCTCATGCATCTACCTGAAGTAAAACAAGTATTTCCTTAGGTCTTATAGAGGAATTAGCGTAAAAAATAATGATAAATAAATTGAACTCTTAATTCTTTTTTTTTCAATCTCTCTTGCATGTACTTACCTAACAAAGAATGTGAAAGCCAAGTTCTACTCCTATACTTACTTGTCAACAATATATATATATATATATTGTTGTTGTTATATATATACACACATATATATATACATATATGTAAAATGTGGTATTTAAAATAATATAATATTTTATATTTATTAAAAAAATACAATTTAAATTATGATAGAACATAATATACAGTTTTTTAAACCAAAATAATTTATTAAACCTGTACCAGTGGGAATTGAAATAAATAAAATATAAAAAGAAAAACAGTACCTACGCAATATGTAGCTTATGATAATCTTGATAAAAACGTGAATCTACCGGCACCTCGTCCAAATCTCTCAAGTCATTTAGGCTACAGGTCACATAGAAACAGACAAATTTATATGCAAATATACCCTCAAAACAGCACTGTCCTTCTAAATCAGTCAGGCGAAATGCCCACACAACTTTATTTCAGCGCTAAAATTCTCAGTGACGAAAATAGATCGCGTCCAATTTCAGCGCCACTCAAATAAACCTCGTAAAGTATGAGATTACAGTCAACAAGCTCATTCTGTTGATAAATTAAGAGTCTGGATCTAAGAAACTTTCAAAAAGATCTCACAAAGCTGCAGATAAGTACCTTGAAAATGTTAAAACAAAGGAAACTATTTCAATGGATATCACACTCTCTCTCTAACTGTTTATCTGTGTGATACATTTTTACTCATTTTTCACTCCTGAATAAACCAATCTTAGCGGAATGCAACAAAATAGTGTTTCTCATGATGATAATTATAACATAGAAACTTATCGGACATAGTGGTACCTACCTAGGTAAATACTTATATTCCTGGAAAATACTGGAAAACATGAGAATCGCAAAAACGGGTAAAACCCGAAAGCGGCGCGTCGATTTTGGTCGGAATCAACATTGTTGAATGGTAGTAGTGTGCACTATGAATGATAACATAATATTATGTAACAAACTGGTATTACTTACCTACTTAATAAAATGCGGAAAAACTGGAGAATCACAAAAACGTAAAACCCCATGACAGGCGCAGAGTTTAGTGTGAATCAATCTCGGAAGGCAAGGAAGTAGTGTTTATAGCATTAGGACATAATTTTTTTCTATACTATATATCTATACTAATATTATAAAGAGGAAAGATTTGATTGTTTGTTTGTTTGTTTGCATTGAATAGGCTACGAAACTACTGAACCGATTTGAAAAATTCTTTCACTGACGGGAACCTTCACTATCCCCGGGTGACATAAGCTATATATTATCTTATGTCACCCGGGGGTCAGCTTCGCACGGCTATAGATTATATTCGTGCGAAGCTGGGGCGGACCGCTAGTCTAATATAAAAACAAATCGGACATATTGGTAAGTAGGTATACGTTCTTACCTACTGACAATCCCATGCATAAAATGCGGAAAATCAGGTAAATTGCAAAATCGTAAAACCCGATGCCAGCGCACGAGTTTGGTCAGAATCAAACTTGTAAAAGAGAAGGAAGTAAATTAGGGCCAGTACCTATAAATTGATCACATTTGACATCTGTCCGTCTTAGCACAGTGAAGTCATGGTAAATCGTAACTTGACTTCCTTGGCCTTTATTACTATAAATATGTATTTTAATCATATATATTTGTGGCAAAAAAATACAATACAAATAATCTATTCTTAGAAGTTTGGGTGACAACACTGAAGGTAATAAAAAATTAAAATATGAGATATAAATAATATTGTTACAACGTAAGTACCTACGTAATTGAATTTTGATTACGTGTCAAATGTAATTTATTAAATAGGCCTTACTTAAGTGTCTATCACGAAGACGTAACATGAAACATGTGATACATAACCCACACTTCCTAATCCCGGAAAATTTTGAAATCCTGAGGAATCGCAAAAACGGGTAAAACCCGATAGAGGTGCACAAAGTCTGTAGTAGAAACTATAGAAAGACACTTGAATAACTGGAAAATATTCACTTAATTGTTAGGTACATAAGTAATTATCATATTACGTGTCAAGGACACACGGAAAGAAAAAAAGTCTCGAATCAAGAGTATATCTATTGGTCAAGAATAATATGGTTTCATATATGGGGAAAACAATATTTTCTTGAATAAAGCAATTTATTGTTTTAGTTGATAAGCTCAAATCAACATTTTAATGTCTCATATAAAGATGATATATTATCGATAGAAGAATTAAGCAATTTCTTCATGCAAGAGGAAACGGTTTCTTGTTCTTCAAGACTCACAGTTTTCTTGAACAAAGACAGTTAAAGTTTTTGATGCATACCTATTTTATTTTTAGAGTAAGACAAAGCAATCTTTATAGAAAACATAATAATCTTCTAATAAAATAATCGAATTCTACGCTCAGAATGCAAAAGTCTTAAATGAACAAAATCTTAGTATTAGTAGAAGATAATAGTATTTTTCAATTGAGACAATAAGTTTTATTTTAAATACAGTTTTAGTTTTAAATCAAGATTGTGATAATTATGTTGAAGACTGTTTCATCTTGTTGAGACCGCACATCATTTTAACTTGAGAATTGGCGTTGTTTAACTCCAAAACATGCTTCATTGAATGAAGATTCGATCACATCTTAAACCCAAACAACTGAATGTTAGTACAATGCAACAGTTTTTAGAAAGAAATAGCCTTTTAATTTGAATCAAAAATTGTAACTGCTTCTACTGAGAATTCTGTTGTTTGAACCAATTATATTATTTCTTAATTTAAGAAACTTAAAATTTTATACTGAATAAAATTTCTCTCCTTTCAATACTTTCTACATTTTATTTGAATAATGTCATTTACTTTTCTTTAGTATTTTAAATCTTAAGCAGAGACTAATACTACTTCTGAACTGAGAATATAGATTTTCAAGGTGAGATTATCAATGTTCTTTTCTTGAATAACCAGGGATTTCATACTAAAACTAAATTGATCTCTGTTTAAATAATAACCTTTTCTTGTCCTAAGATTTTTTTATGTCCAGTCAAGAATAAAAATATTTTTGAATTGAAAATGCATACTCTTAAGTAAAGTATTTCTTTATCTTAACCTTAAATAACTGAGAATCTTCTGCAAAGACAAAAGTTCTTAGTTCGAATAATGCCTTTTACTTGCCTTAAGAATGTTTGATTTTAAGTAAAGACTGTTGATGTTTTGATATTAAGAATGTATCTTCTTAGGGAGAGTATGGTAATATTCTTAGTCTGAATAATTGGGGGTTTCAGATCAAAAACAGATTGATCTTAGGCGAACGATTTCTGTGCATTATTTGAAGAATATATTTGCTTATATCAAGATGTTTTGTTGCTTCAAGTAAGTAATTTCTAGATTTGAATTAATAATTCTACTTCTCAGATGAAACTAATAATTTTCTTAATTGGAAAGTAGAAAGTCTCAAAGCAAGACCATAATGAAACACAGGGTTACGCAAAAAGGGTGTGCTATCCCGAAAGGGACTCATAGTACTCATCATTATGAACAACTTTTACTCCGGGGGCTATCCTGATTTCACGAAAAACCATAGCTGTTCCATACATTTCGTCGAGTTTCACTGATAGTTTTATATGGAACAGCTGATATTTTTATCGCGATTTCGAGGTTAACAACAAAGTAAAAGTTGTTCATAATGATGAGTACTATGAGCCCCTTTTCGGGTTAATACACCCCTTTCGCGTAAACTTGTGTTTCATTCTGGTCTTGCTTTGAGACTTTCTGTCATCTATGCATACAAAAGCTGAAATGCATACAAAAGCTGAAATGCAGTGCTTATAGAGCAATACATTCTGGTATTGCTCTATAAACACTTGACA
This sequence comes from Agriopis marginaria, assembly GCA_932305915.1. NCBI lineage: Eukaryota > Metazoa > Arthropoda > Insecta > Lepidoptera > Geometridae > Agriopis > Agriopis marginaria. The sequence goes on from OW029919.1 coordinate 6,349,548, forward strand.
CATTTGAAAACCAATACATACAACATAGCAGAATTATCAATACAATCGATTTTAGCTCGAGTTAGTTACGACTTACGCCATGGATCAATCTTATTTTAACCCTGACTTTAAATTAAAATAAGTTGTCATTTATCAACATATTTATTATTATAATACAATATTTTTAAACACGTCATACACACAATCTTAATTCTTAACTTAGGTACATACAATAAAATTACTCAAAAATGAAAGATCAAAAACATAGTAGACTTACAATATTGTGGGAGACTAGTTCACTAAGAATATTTTCGAATTTACATAATTATTTAATCAAAACACAAATAAAAAAACTCTATTGCCCACTTTTTAGTTGGCCTTAAAGCTATGAAACGGGACTGCAGCCTTAACATATATTATTTATATTGTGGGAAACTGGTTCACTAAGAATATTTTCGTATATACATAATAATATTTAATCAACACACGAATAAAAAAATATTACTCTATTGCCCACTTTTTTGTTGGCCTTAATACTACGAAATGGGACTGCAGCCTTAACATATTGATATTGTGGGAGACTGGTTCACTAAGAATATTTTCGAATTTACATATTTAATCAACAGACAAATAGACTTTACGAAAGTTATGGTAGTTAATAGATTAAATTTTGGAAAAAACCAGGAAAATTACAAATAAATCTTTTAAAAAAATAAGGCCGGAATATTAGTATGGAAATCAGTTTCCACTCTGGTTCTGTTGGTTGTGGTTCTGAAAGCCACGTCAGCGTGGTTTTCACACATTATTAATATCTGAACGGTTGTTATTCACGATTCGGCCTAATATAACGTGAGTAACACCCGTTCAGATATTAATATGGTCAGAGTTTTTTTTGGCTACTTTTATTTTCCAAATGGTTCCCCGAACACACCCGTTTGGCTTATCTAACCTTCTACATAACGCCTCGCATAAATAAATAAACTTACACCAATATCAACAATGAGATTCTCGATGCACTCCAGTGTCGAAAATTTTGTTTTTCCAGCGATTCTCCCTTATGGAGGGATGAGATGACAGGAGTTTCATTTGATCTGGAACCTTCCGATCTGAAAAATAAATGCGAAAAATTATACATAGGTACTTATGTGTATGGCTAGTGGCTGGCTTAGTGGCTACCATGCTGTGGTGTAGTAGATAGGTACCGAAAAAAGTATGTAACTCACCATTATCGGTTTCCTGTGTTATGCCTTCATATAAAGTTGCCAACGAATCATATTTATTTGTATTAATAAATTTCAAACTGATAATTGTATTTATAAACGTTTGCCACTTCGTATAAAAATTCAAAGAATTTTCCTTGTACTTTTCTTCGATATCCAAATTAATCTGAAATCACACCACACTGATTAATATTTTATATGCGATAGTTTGCGTGTAAGTTTGTTATCCCAATAGCACGGATTGACACACAAGCTACATTTTTAGCAGCTTCACGCACTAAGATTTACTATTATTATTTATTTATGTACTAAGATTTTAAAAATATATAAACTGTTTAAACAACACCCTGATATTCTTGAAGAGATAATAATTTTCTTGTTTTTAGTTTACATATTGAGAATATTGTTTTTCACTTGCTTTACCACTAAATGAGTGAAACTGCTGATCAAAACTAATAAAAAACATACCTATTATACCTATACTCAATGCAATAATTATAGTTAGTTGGCTATACATACAAATTTGATCCCTTCAAAAATAAATGAATTACTAATTATTAGTAGGTGTAACTTACCATGTGCAGTAAAATATTCTTCAATTTTGGATTTAACCAAAAGTCTGTGGCCAGTTAAAGGGCATAGCTCTTTGAGAAAATCATCACTTAGATGTTTTAGTTGGTATTGCTGAATTTCATTTTCTGGAAGAAAAAAAAATATATTAATAATCAATGTCATCATCTCAGCCGCAGAACGTCCAATGCTGGACATACGTCTCCCTCATTGACTTCCTTGAGCTTCCTGGTTTGAAGCGGTTTGCATTCAGCGTGTTCTTATCTGTCAGATAGATCAGATATAGATAGACTGATCAGCGTGCATCTTTAATAGCTCGTCTGTCCACCTTATCTTGTGGTGGGTCGTCCTACGCTGCGCTTGCCGGTATGAGGTCTCTATTCGAGAACTTAAACGATACTTTAAATAATAAAACTTACCTTTAAATCTGTCTATAACAGACTCCGGAACTCCCCATTTGTGCAATATAACTTCTATCGAAGTTTCATCGTCAGCCATCTGCATTAATATCACAACAAACGAATAAGAAGGTTAATAATCACAAAGTAAACTGTTACACTAGAAAAAGAAACAACACACGATCACACGATTTTTTGCAGAGACAACTTACGATAGCTTTTTTGATTCAATTCAATTCTTGGTGTACGGCGAATATGGATCACAACCGCTCTGCTTAATAAATTAGATTAATTGAAATTTATATTAAAATGTATTCGATACGATTCACAACCCCACTTGACGCGACAGGACAAATCAGAGAATTGGCGAATACAGGGTTGCCAGCTCCGTAACATTTTCCTTTATAAATGGTAAAAATTCTTTAAATTCATTCAAAACATTAAACGACTAAATTAAAATTATAATCAAATCAATCGAAGCGATTAGAGAGCTCGAGTTGACAGCTCTCGGGGTTTTGTATAATATGCGCGAATGGGTGATCGATCGGTGGGCGAACTTCGGTGATCGCACGAGACTATTTGGGGCGGGCCTGACTCGTACTTGGCCCGTTTTTTTTTTTTGTTAGGTACCTATACTACAGATTGTGCACTATAATAATATCAAGTTTGAGCCTTGTACTTATTACCGTTTTTGAGATATGAAAAATACAAAAATACCTTTTCAAATATGGTTTTTTGTATGGGACCCCTTCATTTTTGACTTTTTGTTGTTTTTGTTTAATCCACCGTATTCTGTAAAAAAACTGCCAGCTCTATTACCTACGGTTCACGAGATGCAACCGTTTAAAGGTCAGACAGACGGACAAACACCGGAGACTTAGTAACAGGGTCCCGTTTTTACCCTTTGGGTATGGAACCTTAAATTACTAATTACTAACAGCTCGTATATTACAGGCATTGTTTTAAACTATCACGGTTGTTCACTAAAGTTATATGATTATTTACGGGAATACTATACGCAGTGATACAGTGAGTGTGTTTTGTCGGGACTTGTATTTTGTTCGAGTTCGAATTCCAGTGATAACCGTAGCAAAAGACTAAGAAAGAGGGTAGATAGTTATGTCTGCACCTAACTTTTTAAATCTTCGACTAACCACCAGCATTCCTCAGTCTTCCCGTGAACATGGTGCATGTAACTGCGCCGAAATATCGGGAGCTTTTTCCACAACCTTACCACGGTAAATATCCCGTAAATAATCTTATAACTTTATTACGGACATGTACAATACATGGGGATTTTACCCTGCAGTTCAAAACGGAGCGAGTATCACTTCTTTAGTGCGTGAGGGTAGATAGACGTGCGGAACGCTATCTGTCTCTTTCAAATGAACGGTCTCAATATCTGTATTTACACTATTAGGTACACACTATAATCTACACTTCAACACACGTTTTATAAGGAGGTGAAGTTTGTGAGTTTGTGTGTAACGGGCAAACTCTGGAACTACTGGTCCGATTATAAAAAAAAAATTCACGCATAGAAAGCTCCACCATCCCTAAGTGACATATTTGGCTATGTTTTGTTCACAGCGCGGGTGAAGCCGCGGAAGAAATCTAGTGTACAATAAAGTAACATAAATGTTCAGTGAAACCAATCACAGGAATAAAAGCTGATACGTTGTGTTGTATATTTTCGGTACGTGTCAATAAATTGCGGCCAGTATTATAAACATGGATGAATTGTACGACCTAATATTTGTACCTGTATTATTGGCTGTGCTTACCTAGTCATGATTAAAAAAACTCTTTCACGAATACAAAGATACACTCTCCTCGAGTGACTTGGATTATGTTTTATTGACAACGCAGGTGAAGCTAGAGGGTTATAATCTTAAGGGTGGTCCAATATAAATTAATTATTCCACCCATAAGGGTAGAAAGCAGAGTAATCTTTTATGTTAAACAATAGTCGGTTTTTTAGTTTTTTACCTGGGCATTATTTTTAACTTTTTGTTTCTCACTTTGATTGCGAGGAAATAGTTTCTTAATACACTTTTAGGTATTAATGCAAATTCTCTTCTGAAAAGTCGCACTCTCCTTAAAACTAGGGAATTTATTTTAGATATGACAACACTCATTCGTCCCCCCCATCCTTCCGTTGCCGGTTATAGTCACATACTCTATTAGTCAAGACATTCAATTTACATCTAAGAATCAATTATTCTTGGATTAAGAAACGCGACTTTCAACTTCTACTAGTTATAGATAAGTTAATACCTACTAAGTAGAATTTTAAAAATATATATAGAGTTCACAATTGAATGGCTTATAACGTGTAACAAACAAGTACATTTTTTGAGTTGGTCGACTATTACTCGTTATATTATAATAAAGCCTACTTATCCGTGATAGAGAGCCCTATGAGAATTAAATTACTATGGAACCCAGATGTAGATATGGAAAAAAATTGTCCTTATCAAAAGGTGTTAAGGTTCAATTTTGCAATAAAATCTATAGCTGACTACTGATAAAACGATCTTTCAGATTATATAACTAATATCAGCTAGTAGTTAGCCATAAAATTACTGCAGATGCCTTGAAATTCAAAACCTAATAGTAAACCACCAAAATTAGAGCGTATTTAGTGAATAAAATTGCTTTTCAAGTTTAGACACCTAATATTCAATAAAAAATCACAGCGACAGTGCAAATAAATGATCGTAGATCATAGGCATCCTAAAACGCAGTTAGTTCGTAGGTTTGATTATTTAACTATCAGAGATCAAAGATTCTGTTCAATGGTAAATTCTACCACTATTTACATAGAAATAAAGTCTGTAAAGGCTGAGCACTGGTGCAGGGCTGACAATCGTTTTTTTACCTACTCGAGTTATCGTCGAACAAACATAGGTAGGTATAAAATACGAACTCCGATTTGTCTCCTAAAAGACTTTTGCTTTATTTTATTTAGTCGCCTAAATATATTTAGCATAATGGGGATTCTTAGTAAATTCGCGGTGTAAGATCCAGATAAAAGTATCTAGGTTTTTTTATTAACTGGAGAATATTTCAATTCTTTGAATTTTAAAGAGTTATATAGAGGATAATATATATTTAACTAATGAAAAAAGTACAGGTAAATTAACCCATACTATTATAGAATAAAATTAGGCATAAAATATATACACTTATTATGGAACATATTTATATATTTTCAAATATTGGTTACATACGTTATTTCGGCTCTTACTTAAATATTCTTAAATGTTTACAAACATTTATTTTATTGGAACAATATACGTTATTTGGGCAGTTAATTTTTTTTTACTGGGCTAGCGCCTTTATTAACTAAACAAAATACAAGCTAAAACTAAAACTACAAATACAGTTAGACTGCCCATAGACCGTTGAAGGTCTAAAGACAATCCAAATGCTCAAGCCCACTACCAGTTGGCAGCGTACCCAGCATGCTGGCGGCATTACCACGTTGAATGGCAATGCTTATGCGTTAATTGGCAGTTAATTGGTATAAATGGGTTGATTATGTCACCTATTATCAACAAATTTAAAACACTTTTTGTACCGCTACTAAAGTTACGTTTTTCTAGTTCAATGAGAAACATTTTTTTCCATTACGTTATTATTGAATTAGTGAAATATTGACTGTACAGTTACGTCGTTTTGGCACATCGCGCAGGACCACATTTAATACCCATTTACGAAAAAAAATACTATTTTCGAGTTTTTGGTAGTTACGTTCGTCTGGTTCTTACACCGAGAGTAAAATGTATGTCTATCTTGTTTTGCATCATATAGGGATTCTTAATTGAAATATCCAATACTTATTCCCTCAAAACAGACAAATCATGGCTAAAAACATAAGACTATCTTGCTTAAAATTGTTTTGTGTGTTAGTATGACGCTAGTAGTTACTTAATTCAATAAAAATTGTCTCGAACTAAACATGATTTTTTTCTTAGAATAAATTGTTTTTCTATCTTATTTTGTATCATATAGGGACTCTTAGTTGAAATATCCAATACGTATTCCCTCAAAACAGACAAAACTTGTTTAAAAACATAAGACTATCTTGCTTAAAATTATTTTGTTTCTTAGTATGATGTTAGTAGTTACTTAATCCAATAAAAATTGTCTGGAACTAAACATGTATTTTCTTAGAATAAAATGTATGTCTATCTTGTTTTGCATCACATAGAGATTCTTAGTTGAAATATCCAATACTTATTCCCTCAAAGCAGACAAATCTTGGCTAAAAACATAAGACTATCTTGCTTAAAATTATTTTAGTGTCTTAGTATAACGCTAGCAGTTACTTAATTCAATAAAAATTGTCTCGAATTAACATGAATTTTTCTTAGAATAAAATGTTTGTCTATCTTATTTTGTATCATATCAATTCTTAGTTGAAATATCCAATACGTATTCCCTCAAAACAAACAAATCTTGGCTAAAAACATAAGACCATCTTGCTTCAAATTATTTTGTTTCTTAGTATAACGCTAGTAGTTACTTAATCCAATAAAAATTGTTTCTAACTAAACATGTATTTTCTTAGAATAAAATTATTGTCGATCTTATTTTGTATCATAGGGATTCTTAGTTGAAATATCCAATACGCACTCCCTCAAAACAGACAAATCTTGGCTTAAAACATAAGACTGCTTTACTTAAAAGTATTTTATTTCTTAGTTTGACGATAGTAATTACTTAATCCAATAAAAATTTTCTTAAACTAAACATGTATTTTCTTAGAATAAAATGTATGTCTATCTTATTTTGTATCATAGGGTTTCTTAGTTGAACAATCCACTTCTTATTCCCACAAAACAGACGAATCTTGGTCTAAAACATTTAGTTACCTTGTTAAGAATTAAATCGATTCTTACTTTAATGCCAAAATACTTACTTAACCCAAAAAAATATATCTTGAACCAAACAAGTGTTTTCTTAATAGGAAACGTAACCCTATCTTATTTTGAATCATTTTACATTATTAATTCAATACTTAAATTTACATCAAAATAAAAATATTTTTCTTCATACGAAATTTATTTTTCTTTAAATAAGACGTTCCTACTTTTCGATTTATGAGAATAATACATTATTTAAAGTAAGACAATATTTTTTTGAATCAAAAATATATTCTTGAGTTAACAAGTTAAAAGTTTTAGTTAAAGTAAAGTGTCACAGGTTCTGAATCAAAGTTTTATAGTTCTTGGTCCTATACATTATTTTCTCACACTAAGATACAAAAAAATCTTAATTTGAAAAAAATATAAATTGTTTACCCAACACCCAGATATTATTGAAGGAATAATAATTGTTTTGTTTGTAGTAAATATAATGAGAATAATATTGTTTTTCGCGAAGAGTATCAGTTTTGTTGTTCTAAGACATTATTATTAATTCAAGCATTTATTTACTTGATATTAAACAATATTCCTGAGAATAAAAATATTCTTGGTCGGAAACAAATTTCGCGAGCATTTTTTTCCGTGCATTTGACATTATCATTCTGCGGTATTTTTGTCGTTTCTTCGACTAATCACTCACCATTATCATTAATAATGACACCGCTATCATCTTTGTTAGGTAGCTTGACGATAATTTCCATTTATCTACCGGTCAACCCATTATTATCTTCGTATCGTAAGCATTTTACATTAACCTACTCAACAAATTAAGGCAAAATAACAACTAATTGTAGGTACAGAAAAATTCATAAAAAGTCGTAATAAATGAGACAATTTCTTTTGTTTGAAAAATAGGCCCACCACAAACTAAATCCGTATAGTAATGAAACTCATGTCGATTTGTTCCTCATAATCTCTAAATTTAGTGGTAATATTAGGTATATCCGATCAAACCGGAATATTGACAAAAGCCGATTACTATGGCCACTGTTGTAAAATATGGTCTATTAATTTTGTATAAAAATTCCTAAGCATGCATCCTTTTTCGTATTAAAAACGTTCCGGTGTGAAAAGAAAGTGACTTTATAAGGGAAATGAATGAATTGTGGCAAAAATCACATATATTATTCTGTATATTATTATTCCGGTTTCATTTTTACCTTATCTTTCGTCCGAATGGTACAAAAAAAACGATGAATTTTATAGTGTTATACCCATCAATATACGGTAAATTCGGTGGGCCTAGAAAAAAATGTCTTCTTGGTAACAAAATACCCCGACTTCTTTAAAAGAGCAATAGACAAGCCGCGTAAAATCAGATCACAATAATATACTTAGACATAAACTTATTGAACCGAAATCTGAACTAGAAATTCATAGTTCTGGCCCTACATCTATGGCTGTAAAAATATTCAATAAACTACCAAATAAAATAAAAGACAGAAGAAGAAATCGTTCTCAAACATTTCTTGGAATCTAAATATTACTACACCCTGGACGATTTTTTTAAGGATAACCATAATTATGACGATGTACAAATAGACCGTCCCGTTCTTTCCGTTGCCATACCCTAACAGGGTCATATGTACTACTTACATGTCATTTTAAGATGTAAAAACATGTTATTTTATGGTTTGCATGCGTACATAATTACATATGTCGCAATAAACATTGAGTATTGAGTAATATCTAATTATCTATCTATATTATGTGTAAAAATCGATTTGTGGATCGCAGGGCACAACAATCATCTATTACTTACCTAGAACATGTACGGTTTACGGCTAAGGTTTACCTATCTATCTTCTTTATCTTATCTCATATTTACATAAGTAAAAGGCGATGTGTGTATGTATGTATATATTTATGTATGTAAGTATGTGTGTTCTCTATGGACTCCAAAACTGCTGGACCGATTTTGACGGATGACTGGCAGATAGCTGATGTTGTAAGAGTACGCGATTTCACCCGCGTAGTGATGAAAATTGGGATGATGATGATGATGATAAAAGTATATGTCACTCTCCGTCCCTTAAACTATAGATGCAAAAAAAACAGGTTGATCCGTGGCTCTGTTGCTGCGTGAAAGAGGAACAAACAAACCAAAATACAAATACACTTTCGCATTTATAATATAAAAAAATAAAAAAGTGTGCATGCTGTGCTTCCTTTAAAAGGAATGCCATTTAGCTATGTTCATTTATAAGATTTCAGTGTATGTAATATATGTAGTTATCCATGTGAAGCCATGATTCTATTTAAATACGTTCCATTGGTTTCTTCTACGCGTTCTCCATCGTAAACCACATCATCGCTTTACATCAGACGATAAAACCAATATAATACGATAAATACCTACAATAAAATAAATATATCACCACCACCTCACTACCATCACCATTAGCCATTAAATGTCCACTGCTGAACAATGGCCTCCCTCTTAGAGAGGGGTTTTCCATAATCCCCACGCTTGGCAGGCGCTTGGGGATTTGGGTAGGACGCTGCTGCCCATCCTCCGGTGGTTCTGGTCGCAGTTTTAGAGCATATAGGGGGAAGAAATGCGTATAGGTAGGTCTACTACACCTACCTACTCGTTCTTAATTAGTAAGTTGTAATCTTACTATTATGGAAGTACTAACGACCCGCCCGGCTTTGCACGGGTGTTTGTGTGAGCGAAGCCGGGGCGGGTCGCTAGTTAATATATAATTATAAACCTTCCGTGAAAATGTATCTAACTGATGGTGAAAACCGCATCAAAATCCGTTGCGTGGTTTCGGCCATACAGACATACAGACAGACACGGTAAGCGATTTTAAATTTATACTATGTACTTAGAGAAGAAGAGATAAACAACTTAATATCTTTACAAAGACTGTCCAATCATCATGAATTTCTCATCTGCCAACACTACCGAATGATATGATACGGAGAAAGGTCAAGAATTATCATTCAGCCTTGCTCTGCGGCTTGAACACAAGTAGGTACAATACCTATCTGATACCTAGCAGTATCGATGTTACCGGAAATGTCTCAAATTAGTTTTTATACGATGCCTATGTGTTGCATGAAAAACAATTCAAAGCCATTTTTTGCCATTTCCAAGGCCTTGATTCCGTAACTTTAGCACGCACGTAACGCAGCGCGCTAAATTTTTTAACTATATTTCCTCAGTAATAAAGGCCATCTTTTAGAGGTTAACTCACGCCGCGTTACGCGCGTTTGAAGTTATGGGGCCCTGTCTGATTTAGGCAATGAGCAAAATACTATTACCATATAAATTATTTTCTATAAGAATCGTACGGTGTAACGGTGTTAGCAAATAATATGCAAGTAAGTAGTATATAAATAGAAATTTTTGAAATCCCCCTAGTAATGGAACTGATAACCTTCAAACGGCTGAATAGATTTTCTTGAACCATAGCTAACCACCCTCGATTAAATCACCTTTCAAACAAAAAAAACTTAATCAAGTTCGGCTCAGCCATTAAGGTCATTTTTGGCGTTGCATAATTATAATATACTAGCGGTCCACCCCGGCTCCGCACGGGTATAGTTAAATAGCCTATTAAAATAGCCTATATTAATCAGTGATAATGTAGCATTCAAATGGTGAAATAATTTTTTAAATCGGTCCAGTACTTTTTGAGCTAATTCGTTACAAACATACTTACATGCAAATCTTTCCTCTTTATAATATTAGTATAGATATATATTATATCTAGGCATTGTATATAAAACCAGATTTGATACATTTTCGGTAACATCGATACAAAGCTACTTGACCTATGTCGACTCGAACTCTGAATCATGTGACATGGTGGCGATCTATCATGTTTTTATTGGGATTGTTTTTTTTGGACGAGTATGTTATAAATTCTGGAAATAATTTGGTGAATCATCCTGGGTTTTTTTTACATAATTATCATCCTACTGTTTTTTGATTTGAATTAAAGTATTTATCCTTAAAAATATAGGTAAATGATGCTTCACCGAAATATGAAGAAAAAAAGTTCTTCTGGATCATCGTTTTTTTTTTTTATTGCATGAAAGGCTTGCATGCAGTCTACGATGACGCACGCTTGCCTTGCCTAGCAAAAACTGATTCTCATGGCTTGAAGACCAATTGAAGACACTATCGTAACTAGATAACCGCAGATTGTAACTATCGGGAAACACCCATTCAAGCAACGCATCACACGGTAAGTATAGCGGTTCGCACGATAAACGTGATAAACTGTAATAGGTAACGCGAGCTGGTTGCCAGCGAAACTGAAATGTTACGGCTTCTGAGCAAAGTGGAACAAATCAGCAACAGCTTAGGCCTTTGCAACGACAAATCCAAGACTGAAATGGTGGTAGATCGCGCAAAGATACAGAATTTCATAATGCACTGACATGCTAAACCTTCAGACGGTTGATAAGACGGTAGTCTTCCTCGGCTTCAGCATGTACAACAATGACTCGTATGAAAATAATGTCACAGCTCCATAGGTACAGAAAAAAACTAAAATATCAGGGTTCGAACTAGCCTGATTCGATTGACAGATCGAAGGCGCATTGATGCATTCGAAATGTGGTGCTGGAGGAAATGCTGAGGTTACCGTGGACAGCTAATCAGACCAACGCATCGACATTAAAACAGCTAATGATCTCAACTAGATTGTTTAGCATATGTCTCAAGTGTATCTTGGAATCATCATCATCATTTCAGCCATAGGACGTCCACTGCTGGACATAACCCGCCCATCGATATCCAAAAGGGCCGGTTGGAAGCGGCCTGCATCCAGCGTTTCCCTGCGGTCTCATTTAGTTCGTCCGTCCATCTTGTGGGTGGACGTCCTACGCTTCACTTGTCTTGGAGTACTTTGGTCATATTGCCTTATACCTAAGTAGTCATGCAAAGTCGATGGCAAACGATTTCGAGGCTGCAGCCCGATGCGTTGGTCCGATCAGATTCGCACTACCTTAGATACATCTGACATCAGTGTAAAATGCGCCGCATGTCGCCGAGGATAGAGGAAGATAGCGGAGATGAGACTGAAACACGACGTAAGGAGGAGAGACTATAGGTAATACACGGTTCAATAAGCGTACTCCTGCCTGCTTTCGCCAGTCGACAGTCGAGAGACATAGCTACGAGGCAAGGCTCTTGAAGGATTTTAAGAGGGGTGTCTAATTTTCCATATCTTTGACAACAATGTGAACGAAATAAAAATAAAATAATAAGCCAAGTCGTTTAGGTTTTTAGTGCTGGTTAGGTTGTAGGCATTTATTTATTTTTACAAACGAATGACCTAATACTATGTGGTCAATAAAAGTCACATTGTGAATCATGCTGGGATTTTAGGTGAAGCATTTTGCACAAAAACTCAGCATGTTACTCAAAGAGCAAAATATCAAGAGAAGGATGTCTTGTAGATATAGCACTGTAGTTTGTGGTTAAGTATATGTATTTTCTAATGCGTCAATGTTCTTTCCTCTATATGGTTTTACTAAAGGTTCCCAGAATATAGTCCTATACCTAATTATTATAGTCAAACCAATATATTTTGACATCATCATCATGATTATCAGCCATAGGACGTCTGCTGCTGGACATAGCACATCGATCTCCAAAAGGGTCGGTTGGAAGCAGACTGCAGACGACCGAAAACGCTGTTCCTGCGGTCTCTTTTAAGACGTCCTACGCTGCGCTTACAACGGACCGGTGTCTCCATTCTAGAACTTTTCGGCCCCATCGGCCAAAAATTTATTTATTTATTTCTTTATCGTAGATTACTTATTCCGCGTCTGACTACCAACTCGCCTGTTAGTTGTTCTGCGTGCTATGTGCCCTACTGCCACTTCAACTTGCTAATCCGGTGGGCAATGTCGGTAACTTTCGTTCGTCTACGGATCTCTTCAATTCTGATTTGATCTTGTAGAGAAACCCCGAGCATAGCCCTCTCCATAGCTCGTTGTGTTGTGGTGTTTTGTCTTAATAAACAAACCAAGTGTCAAAAGTGTCAATTGTTTAGTGCTTACACTTATATACCTAATCCTTGCTTACACTTTTCTCATTAGTTTATTTGCTCTGACAGCTATAAGATACTTAATAACATTAACAATACCTCTGCAATAACATTGTAAAAAGCTGAATAAAAACATTTAGGTATGTACTTTTAATATTTCACTGAAGTAGGTACCTAGGTACCTACCTTATTTTTATGGCGCGGAAGCGCGGTGGACATTTTTAATTCTTCTGCAAACCGGGAAGAGTTGACTTTTCCACAGTTGTACACCGCGACGCTGCTTCGACTTTCCACTAAGCGTTGAACCTAAAATAGCTGCAAAAATATCTCAAGACAAGTAAATAACTCACGAGTACCTACGTAATAAACGACAAAAACATAAACCGCAAGTCCGCAACATAGAAAAAGCGTTTTACGGTCAGAAGTCAATCGCGTCGGGCAGTAAACGAGTTACAATGGCTCGTAAACCAGCTTTATGGTCCGTGTTCACTTCGAAATTAACTACTATGAGGTCAAAAGTCGAAATTTTACACTGTGGAATTGAAGTGAGTTCTCAATTAAAGTTGGTAAAATGCAAAGATTTTTCTAATACCTACCTACTTACTAGTAGGTACACATATTAGATCGTTGGTAAAATGCTTGTCCTGGAATATTTATCTTAAAATAAATTAAAACATAAAAAGACGCTAGAAGAGGGGAAGAAAAATTACTTACTTATATAGAAGAAAAGTAAAAAATCTGATTGAAAAAGGGACTAAAAAATGCAGTAAAAAATTAACTGCAATAAAGAAGAAAGTGATAATTTTAGCAGTCTCTGCAGGGTTCGACTAAAGACATCAAGCCTGATTTAGGCCAGATGCGTTTGCACTCGCTACACCACCATACCATATCTCCCTTGTTTGTATGTTCTGGGTTAAAAACCATCCAATATGGCGGTTACCTACGTACTTAATGGTAACTCGATACTTTGCTTCTGTGAAACTCGACAATGGCCGGAATACTGCAAGGAAGGAAATTCCTTTCCGTTTTGTCATTCACAAGTGCGGTTGCACGTGACAATCGATTACACTGAGCATGCATCCTTCTTGTGGTTCATGCTACTGTGTTCGGTTTTCCGTTTAGAACACAGAAAAGAAAGAAAAGAAATTGACAAAAAGTTTTTTTCAAAAAGGCCTTAAGTTACGGACCATATCTTAGCAGATATTAATTTTCATCTTCATCATAAATTATTAATTCCATCCACTGCTGAATAATCAGCAGTGGATGGAAACGGCAGTGGATGGAAACAGCAGTGGTAGGTAGTAGGTTTGATTTCCTCTTCAGCTAGCGCGCCATCTTTTCTAGTCTCAAGTCAGTCATTTACTGCTTTCCTTCATTTAATTCCATCCACTGCTGAATATTATTCAGCAGAATATTATTCAGCAGTGGATGGAATTAATAATTTATGATGAAGATGAAAACTAATATCTGCTAAGATATGGTCCGTAACTTATGGCCTTTTTGAAAAAAAGCTTTTTGTCAATTTCTTTTCTTTCTTTTCTGTGTTCTGTGTTTTCTGCTGAATAATATTCAGCAGTGGTAGGTAGTAGGTTTGATTTCCTCTTCAGCTAGCGCGTCATCGTCTCAAGTCAGTCATTTACTGCTTTCCTTCATTTAAGTTTTTTTTTCAAAAAGGCCATAAGTTACGGACCATATCTTAGCAGATATTAGTTTTCATCTTCATCATAAATTATTAATTCCATCCACTGCTGAATAATATTCAGCAGTGGTAGGTAGTAGGTCTGATTTCCTCTTCAGCTAGCGCGCCATCTTTTCTAGTCTCAAGTCAGTCATTTACTGCTTTCCTACCGCCTATAATGTATTAGTTTTACCTTAAAGAAACTTCTAAAAGCTAGGTAAGATAAAACACATACTGCATCGAAATCAAATCAGCAGTTTATGCGAAAACGGGAAATGATAGAGAAAATATTGTCAAACAGACTCGTTGTGTTTTCGATTGGTGAGAATTTTACTATAGCTCCTTAGATTTAAGCTTTACGTGAATATTTTACATAATAAAACCTTCCTTTATTACTGTTTTATCGAACAATCAAAGCCATATTGAAATCGGTTAAGCAGATATAAATATATGAGACTTAGTATACAATTATAACTGGCTCTATAATGCGTTGAATAAAGAGTTCGTGAATAAAAACGAATCTGAAGAGTAACTTTTCAATACTAAATACTACTATTTTATACTAAAACATTGTCTATAAAATGATATATAGGACAATGAAAACTGTATCAAAATCGAATAAGCAGCTTTTGAGTTTTAAGCGATCGAATCACAGAAAAGATAAAAAAATATTTTAAGTTTTTTTTTTTGCTTAAATTAAGTAGATCCTTTTCTATTTACTTATGTGGATCGAATAGTTTTAGAGCAAAGCCGTTGGATTGAATTTACTAAATGGGTACTATGTACAGAGAGATCGTTTTGTAAGTTAGAGAGAGACATATAATCTGAGCTTACTTTAGACATTGCTACTAGTATATGTGTTCTGTGAGTGTAACATTTTGTTCAAGAACTTATAGAATTCAATAATTTTTCCTTTGTAAGTATTACAAATTTTTGTAAGTATGTATTGTAGTACCTACATATGTTTTTATCGAAATCTAACTTATAAGTGATGTTGGTGTTACGTATAGAGCATTGGTAGAATCAGCTTTATAAGTTTTTATTTACGTGTTGATTCTATCCTCAGAAGATTATCAGCATGTAAGACGGTAATTTGATACTTTTTTTTTTCTTAGCATTCCTGTTTTTAATATCATTGAAGTGTTAATTTTGACCTTGTTTTCAAAGGCTCAGACAAACAACTATCAGGTCGTAGTAATATTTCGCTCGCAGCCTGTTAAAAAGCGAACAAGGCCAAAAAACGGTAAAATAAAAAATCTGCCAACTGACATCGATTCTATCGCGGCTTAAAAAACGAACACAATGCGTCCGCAGCACTGTGGCCCAACATAAACACATTACGACGACAAAGTCCCTTGTTAAAATGCCAGCTTTATTGTGGACTCAAAATCCCTATATACAAAGTTGAGATTAGTGATGTGAAATGACCGAATTGGAACTGTATCGCGAAATGATTGGATCATTCCAACTAGCCTGGAATCCGTAACACTGCGACGTTGCCGCTCTTGGCAAGCTACTACAACGCCGCTTGGTTATGTATATGTGTACTTCTGGCACAACTGGCGCCGAATATTTATTGTATACTAACAGAATACTGACTAACGCTTAGGGCGACAGGGTTCCACTCTTCATTGTAACGATCTAAATAAACTTTGCTTGCTTGCGTTAGAGTTGGTATTTGAGTGGGTTTGGATTGATGCGGCTGTGTGTTTTTGTAAAGTTTTTCTATGTGGACGTCCAGGTGGCTATGTATAGGTTGCTTGGCTCGTTCGATACTCGCTCTGAATAACCTGAGGCGGCCCTAGCGTAGATCGCAGTTTCAACTGGTAATTAATTTATTGGTGAAGGTTTTACGAGGACAACCAACGTGATGAATAATAAGCCACAATGATTGTGTAGCTACTAAAAATACAGAATACTTATACATATTATATACCTACCTACAGTACGTAGAAACACACTAGCTCGCTTGACCATTGGAATGTTTTTTTAATCGGTCCAGTACTTTTTGAGCTAATTCGTTACAAACATACTTACATACAAATCTTTCCTCTTTATTATATTGTATGTACCTATAGATGTATAGATAATATTGTTCATACCGGTGTAATAAATTTTAAAAATAGTAAGGAGTGTCTTCTTTTTGTAATATCAAGAACTATAATAGCAATAAACAGCATATCTACTTCAGCCCAAACTGAACTTAATAAAGTAGAACATCTCCTTACTAATAAATGTAGGTACTTATAGCATTGTTGAGTCTGAATGAAATTGTAACTCCCTGTTTTATAACACTCCCTATGTAAACTAGTAAACACAGTGAACACTAAATTTTATTATAGAGGAATTTAGTACTTATGTACCTACACACAAAAAAAACACAAAATATTAGGTAGGCACACAAAAAAACATAAGTAATCCACGTCAGTTTCCAGTAAACTAAGCACTTACGCACTCTGTTAAAAAATAACGAGAATGGTTGCACAAATGAATGAAAGGAATAAGTAAATAAAACGATTTTGTCGTCTTCAAAGTGTGATCAATTGCTTATAATATACTAGCGATCCGCCCGCCCGGCTGCCGGGTGCCGGAGCGAGCCGGGGCGGGTCGCTAGTTATATATATAAACCTTCCTTGAAAATGTATCTAACTGATGGTGAAAACCGCATCAAAATCCGTTGCTTGGTTTAGGAGGAGTTAGCGGCCATACAGACAGACAGACGCGGAAAGCGACTTCAATTTATACTATGTAGAGATAGAGATACTTAGCTACTCTAGAAATTGAACCAGCTGTCTTATTTTTACAGACTAATTATACTTAATTAAAAAGATAGCCCGTTGGTCTAGTTGGTAGTGAACCTACCTTCTAAGCTTGGAGGCGTGGGTTTGATTTGATGAACATTTGTGTTTGTTCTATATATTTCTTTGTTAATATCTATTTAAGTATGTATTTAAAACTATATACTTATGTATGTATATCAGTCTCTAGCAGCCATATCACAAGCTTTGCTTAGTTTGGGGTCAGATGACCGTGTGTGCAAAAATGTCCGGAATATTTATTTATTTAATTAAAATGCGTGATCGCGAAGGTGGTAATTTTTTCGCTTCTATCGTCTTCGATCAAAAAAATGTAAATACTTAACAGAAAACTTTGGGCTAGTAGTGGCTAGTCATACGTAACTAGCTCGTGAAGAGAAGCCTTGTGGATGGTTAGTAATCATTCATCCACGAGATGGACAGACAACCTACAAGAGACCGCTGGATGTAGGCCGCTTCTAACCGGCCCTTTTGGAGATCGATGGGGGAGGCCTATGTCCAGCAGTGGACGTAGTGTTCGCAAAAGCTCTAAAAATCACAAATCAACCTGCCTTAGATGATAATGATCAACAAAACTGAGCTTAGTTTTGGAGTCAGTAATTCCGAGACATGTTATGTTTCAAGCTGAAAATATCACTTAGAATAATTATTAGAATTATAAAGACTTGGCAAATTTATTAATTATTTCTTTAGCAATGTAAAAAAAAACAACTATTTTTAAAATCCATATTGAATGTTTTCTTTGCTTATCTCCAATGAAGGTTGTCTATAACGAAGGAAACTGATTCTTGCATAGCCTTCCCCGAATGCTTTATATTACCATAGAGAAATATACTATACTAGAGTACTTATACCATTATTATTTTTACACTAATTACAAAACACAATGATTCTTTTGCACTATAGGTATTTAATGGTTTTATCCGTAATATACTAACGGCTACTCTACTTCAATATTTAACCAAATCGCCTGTTTAAAAATCGCGAAGCAGTCAATATCTATCACTTACTAGCATCGACATAACCAGAAATAGTCAATTATCTTGTGACCAATCACGCTCAAATTTTACAAGAAATCTTAATACAGATCTACAAATATATAACATAATAGCTGTAACTATATATTTTACGAGGTTCTCTAAAACTGCAAATTTCCGTTACGTTTTTACACAAACCATATATTACAACTTCAAGAAACCCCCTGTAATAGCCCCTGAAATCCCCGTTGAAACTCACTGTAAAGGTACTCACTATATGTCTTAATATTTCATAATGTTAATCGATTAATTTATTGTCTAACTAAATTAAGTAAACAACTGTAGGATGGTACCAAACACAAACAGGTAGGTGATCAACATTTAAATCCACAGGACAAATTTCATCTCATTTTGGCAAAGAGAGAATACACTACTTAGGTACTGGTGCACATTTACAGAAAACGGAACAGATCTGTGTTTTCTATTTGACACGAAGATGATTTACCTAACCTAACCTAACGATGGCAAATCAAGAAAATCTGGAATCAAAGAGGTTACAAGCAAACCATGTAAATATATTAACTAGGTATGCATCTCCATTAAGATTCGGTACTTTCACTACTCTCATTTAATGCAGATCTACTGCACATTTATTTTTCGGAACAGATCTGTGTTTTCCATTTGACGCGAAGATGATTAACTTAACATAACCTAGCGATATTAATCAACAAAATCTGGAATCATAGCGCTTACAAGCAAGCCATGTAAATATATTAACTATGCATCTCCGTGAAGATTCGTTACTTTCACTACTCCCATTTCATGCAGATCTACTGCACATTTATTTTTCGTAACAGATCTGTGTTTTCCATTTGACCCTAACCTAACCTAACGTTGCTAATCAACAAAATCTGGAATCAAAGAGCTCACAAGCAAACCATGTAAATACATTAACTATGCATCTCCATGAAGATTCGTTACTTTTCTCCCATTTCACGCAGATCTATCCAGATAAGTCTCCACCCCTATCTCGTCGTACTCCTTACGTCTGAGGACCGTGACCCCACCTTCCATCAATCTCTCTTTAATGATCTTACGTCATCTTCCTCTTTCATCGGCCACATGCAGCGCATTATACTTACCTACTCGTGCGCATGTGTGAATCTGGTCGGACCAACGCATCGGGCTGCGGCTTTGAGATCGTTTGCCATTGACTTTGTCTGTGACTATATAAGCTTTTCAAGATTATCGCTGCCTTTCACGGCTATATGACCGAAGTACTCCAAAATACGCTTGAGACAAATGATAGACAATCTAGTTGAGATCTTTTTTAAATATTGTTGCCTTGGTATGATGAGCTGTCCACGATATTCTCAGCATTCTCCTCTAGCACTACATTTTGAAAGCATCAATGCGCCTTTAATCTGCTGCTTTTATAGTCCAATGTCTCAGCTCCATACAAAAAAAATTACAATATCAGGATCCGATATCACAATATCAGGAACTTCTTATAGTCTGAATTTTATTTTCAGCTTTTTTTGTCGGTTTTCTTCTATCTAAACCTACCTATGCTTCTGTTTTTCTGAAACTGAATATTATGCCGTCTGCATATTGGCCGGGTTGGCCTCAAGTACATTTTCGTTCATTGTTTTGACAATGTGTGTTAGTTCTCGTGACACTTTTCCCGAATTATCTTGGGGTCAAAACTGCAAATGCGTGGACGTGAAGTCATAGATCACAGGGCGTCCCATTAATGGATTACTGATGTAATGTCTCATCTATCCTGTGTCAACATATTGACTGTGATATTTCACTTAGGTAATCATTTGTCGATAACTAGACTGGAAGTTAGTACCTACCTACCATAAATTATCGAGTTTAGTTAAGTAATTACCTACAGTTTTTTGACATTTGATCGGACGAATATCTTTCTGTGCTCTTCTCCTTCTTTTATCTGCTTTCTGAGTTACCTAGGTACTTAGGTACTTGTTTATGAGACTGTAATATTGCAGTGCTCATTAAGGTTGATTGGAGACAAATATTCGAAAGTTTTGTAGCCCATTGTCCATAGATTGCCCATGTACGTTAGAAGACTAGGAACAAAATGGTTTAGTAACATTATCTGGTATTTTTACCGACATATTTCTGAAACTTGCGTTGCCTTTGTCTGGATTTTTATATCCGTATCAATTTATGGATTTACATCAAATAAGTAAGTAGGTAGTTAATATTATCATTTTCTTTATTCTTCTCTATCTCTACATAGTATAAATTGAAGTCGCTTTCCGCGTCTGTCTGTCTGTCTGTCTGTATGTATGGCCGCTAACTCCTCCTAAACCACGCAACGGATTTTGATGCGGTTTTCACCATCAGTTAAATAAATTTTCAATTAAGGTTTATATATATAACTAGCGACCCGCCTCGGCTTCGCACGTAAATTACACCCGTGCGAAGCCGGGCGGGCGGGTCGCTAGTTTAATATAATGCGTACCTCTCAGATGAGACATAACTATACATAATATATAAACGTAAACGCTTAGTTAGGTGTGTAATTGTGATCACTCTGGGCTACTTACTAAACGCTGCAATATGTAAAATGTGAGTAATTGTAAAAAATATGGAAAAAAATAAATACAAATACCTACCTAGAACCTAATAATACAATAATCGCAGTGAAACTGAAGAATTCACTGCCGATCTAAATACAAACCGACCTCTGTTCAATTAATGGACGAGCTGTCATTGAAACTCAATTGTCGGCCTTTTAATTGACAAGACATGTTCAATTGCTCAAATGACAAATACAAGTCGACGCGAGCGAGCTGGCAACGCCGCATCGCAGGCTAGTGCCGCCTCTGGTAGAAAGCGGCGCGTTTCTAATCTGGACGTTGCGCAGTCATTGACTCCGGCGGAACGTTCGCAACGCACGAAAACACGATTTAAATCGAATGCTGACTACACTGTTTTGAATAAAGAACGGCTCTCGATTTGTGATGCTATTCTGTTAAATTTTCATAAATAGTGTCGGTGTCTTCAAATGTTTACAATAAACGTTGTCTCATCTCTACATGTCAACTAGCCTATATTCATCATCATCAGCCAGAACACATTCACTACTGAACATAGGCCTCCCCCTTTAACCTCCACACTGAACGACAGCCTGCCTTTGCATCCACTACTTTCACAATGTCGTCGGTCTATCTAGTGGGAGGCCTACCTATGCTGCATTTTCTGGTTCGTGGTCTCTACTCAATACCTTTTCTTCCCCATTGTTATCGGTTTTTCGAGCGATGTGGTCTGCCCATTGCCACTTGAACTTGCAAATTTTAACACTATGTCGGTCTTCTTCTTCTTTCAAGTCGATGTTCCGTAAATTATTATTTTATTTTCAAATTAAGTTTCTAGACCAAAATTTTGCCACCCCAATGGCACTCTCCGTGGCTTCATTCAGGTCGTCTAGTGTGCAAGTTGTAGGACACGCTGCACGCAGTTATGTCGGTGACTCTGGTTCTTTGGCGAATATCTATCCACGTTCCGGATTTTATCGCGCAAAGAAACTCCGAGCATAGCTCTCTCCATTGCCCGCTGAGTGACTGAATTTTTCCACAAGACCAACAGTTAAGGACCACGTCTCAGTACCATAATTATGTCATCACTGGCAACACACACTGGTCAAAAACCCTTGTCTTTAGGCACTGTGGTATCTTAGACGAGAAGATGTCACGAAAAAAAATTCTCGGACTCGGTTATGTCCTAAAACTGCGACCAGAACCACCAGAGGATGGGCAACAGCATCCTAAGTACTTTTTTTTTTTATTCTTAAATTTTTTGGGGGCTTTTAGACAACATGTCTATTTCAGCCCCATCGTATATCCTGACAAAACACAAATTTCCTAAATAAATTTATCTAAAACTAATTACTTTTTTACACAAACACAAACTTACCTAAACCACAGACCTACCTGTATGGTGGAGTTCTGCGTTCCCTAAGCCACCTGCTAAGCGTGGGGATTATGGCAACCCCCATAATGACAGTCTATATTACTCTATATACGATAAGGATAGGGATAGGAAGGCAACGAAAACGAATGATAATTATTATAGAGATAAGTGCCTGAGAGAGGATCTCGTTTCAAAAACTTCGTGTAAGTACTCTAAAAGTGGACACAAGAAACTTTTAAAACAAAAAGAGATCAGTCCCGAGTCTCGAGAGACTGTCGAATATTCGAATTCATATAAACGAGACTCTTAAAAAGCTGAATATCATCCTGCTAGGGCAGGCTGGCCTCACGGACGGCTCTCAACATCTGATGAAACTCCTATCTTTCAAGTAGAAACACATGAGCTATCAATAACCCTGTAGTTTTATTGTACTCACGTCAATTTGACCAACACAGTTGGAATTGGCATGAAATTGCATTTTTTTATAAACTTGCTTTTGTCCTTTAATTAAGCTCTAATTTGCATGATATTAAGCGATGATGCAAAGTTTAACTAGTAAAGCTTTATCCAGATCAGAGACAAAGGCTGTAGGTGACTGTGATAGTCGTCTAATCACCGGCAGCTGCGTGGCGGCGGAAGCTGATAACAGTGATATGTTATCAGATACGGACGCTGTCACGAGCCTCGCACCTGGCATTGCTTTGCTAACCACGCTTCAGTAAGCTGCGTTTAATCTTTTAACTGATATCTTTTGAACATGGGAATTAATCTAAACAACTACCTTTTATTTAAGTATAGGTATAAAAAAAAATTTATATCAGCAGGCCTAGCATGGGCTGTGGATAAATTGTCTTTCCACCGTTTTTATCCACGCCGCAACGCGACAAAGCTAGAATATGGGTACGTTTGTCTTTTTCTCGCGGGATAAAAACGGTGGAAAGACAATTTGTCCACGGCCCGTGCTAGGCCTGCAGGGGAGTTGGACAAGACCCACCTTCTGTTAGCGTTAACTCCTGCTGAAAGATGAAATTGTATGAAAATGACATTGACAATGACATTAGCTTGAGAGATGTTATCTCAAGCTAATGTCATTTTCATACAATTTCACCTCTCCGCAGGCGTTAACGCTAACAGAAACTGGGTCTTGTCTAACCCCCCAGTACCCTATAATAAACATTTGTGAGCAGTTAGAATTACTTATTTATCACTTTTTAATTAGATATTGGCGGGTATGCGGAAGACAGCACAGTTGTTGAAGCGTGAAAATCCAGGCGTTGAGAGAAGACATAGTCGAGTGCTTGAATCACGTCCTGATGACCGTATCAAAATGGGGTGTCAAACGCCAACAAACCCCAAGCTTATCTTTTATCCGCTGAAAAGTGTAAATAATTTACAGAGAATTTTCTATTGTCATATTGCAAAAAGCTTTATTTAAGAATGGATACCTACTTAAAATATAATAACCGTACCTTACGCAGACGCACGTGCCGTAATCGACGAAAGTAATTTTTGGTAAGAAGTAACAACTTCGAATTCTGATTGGTTATCGATACGTAATTTTTTATTTACTTGTTTTAGCGTTCATATAATAACTCTGTTTTTTATAAGTAGAAACTGTTTAATGGCCCCTTTGCCTCTGGCTAATAATTATTAACTCTGTTAATTAAGACCGTACGTTTCTCTAAGATAATAAAAATAAATAAATAAAAAATACTAGGCATACCTATAATTTTTTTTCTTTTCCCTATTATATATTACCTATATTCAATTTTAAAAGTTAGTATATATATATTAATATAACTATATTATTAATATTTATTCCAATATTGAGATCTATACTATAACTATATACCTAATTGTGCAAAACTTTCATGCATTTATGTCTATATAGAAGTAAGAAGGTTCCAAATAATTATGACGGACAAATTGACGGACAGACAGGCAGCCAGGCGTCCTTTTTGAAGTCTTTTCAAAACAGTAAAAAAATAAATATAATAATATATTCGGGACACATTTGCACACACGGTCATCTAACCCCAAACTAAGCAAAGGTTGTGATATGGCTGCCAGAGATTGATATACTCGTACATACATATATAATTTTAAATACATACTTAAATAGATATTAACAACCAGATATAGAACAAACACAAATGTTCATCACATAAATGTTTGTCCTAGGTGGGAATCGAACCCACTCCCCTTAGCTCAGAAGGCAGGTTCACTAACAACTGTACCAACGGGCTATCTAAAAACTTGCCAATTGACTAAAAGATTGGAAGAGAACCTGCAGTGCAAGTACCGTTCTTTATCGATAGTTAAATTCGATAAAATGCCATAGAATCGATCATAGCGAGTACTGATTCAATGGCATTTTATCGAATTTGACGATCTCAACAGTCAAATTTGATGATCGATAACGAAACTTGCACTGCTGACAAGCCACCAAATTCGAATAACATTCAGGTTATTTCAGCGCTGTGCCCGGCCGAGCGACACTTTATTGATCGACTCCACAGGTGGTTGGCAGACGAAGAAACCGGGACGAGGAGGTACGTTCGGGTAATATTGTAGCGTATAAGCTCAGATCAGACAAACAAGGGAGATATTATGGTAAGGTGGCCTTTATTTTATTACTATACGGCCGGCTATCCGAGTCGCGTAGGCAACAAAACGCTCCCTCAGCCCCCGCCAACTTATAGCGACGATGTATATTGCCACGCTAGAGTCAGGACGCCCGCGGGGGGAGTGCAACGAAAAAATTAACATAGGTCCGACTTCAATGACGCCTGACGCGGCACTGAACGCGGCACGCGCAAATTCTCGCGACCTATATAAGAGGCTCTTAAGAGCCTCTTATACCAAATTTGACGGTTTTAAATAAATTTTATTCAGTTAAATTACAATATTTGAGCTGGAAAAAAATACATGTCACAGATACATCTGTGTTAGAGTTTATGATTTGGTTCAAAACACGATAGAATAAACTTTCCTCGATCAAAATAAAATCTGAAACAATGTCGACTTAGTTTATTTTTTTCATTTTATGCTCTTATGAAAGCTCATAACAACTTGGAAATTGCATGTACTGAAAGGCAATATTATTCAGCATTTTTTTATTTGGATAGATTTTTGATAGTGAATAGTGTCGTTTTTTAGTGAAATTAAAAGCGTAAAAAGGACGCGAGAATTTTGGCGCGCCGCGTTCAGTGCCGCGCCAGGCGTCATCGAGGTCGGACCTATGCTCATTTTTGTCGTTGCACTCCCCCCGCGGGCGTCCTGACTCTAGCATTGTAAAATACATCGTCGCTATAACTTGGCGGGGGCTGAGGGAGCGTTTTGTTGCCTACGCGCCTCGGATAACCTCCCGTTGAGTATACGGTTTTAATTTCACTAAAGAACGATACTATTCACTATCAAAATTCTATCCAATATTTTTTTTTTAAATAAAATTGCCTTTCAGTACATGTAATTTCCAGGTTGTTACGAGCTTTCATTAGAGCATAAAACGAAAAAAATAAACTGAATCGACTTTGTTTCAGATTTTTTTTGATCGAGGAAAGTTTATTCTAACTTGTTTTGAACCAAATCACAGACTCTAACACAGATGTACCTGTGACACGTATTTTTTTCAAGTTCAAATATTGTAATTTAACTGAATAAAATTGATTTAAATCCGTCAAATTTGGTATAAGAGGCCGTTAAATTAGACATTCCGGACAATAACAGGGTGCTTGAAACCGACTCCTCTTATCAAACTGTACCCACTTGCAGGCATCGCACCACCAGCAGCTCGCAGAAGTGTTGCCTGCGCCGCTGAAAAATGTCGTCAGGAAACAGACTACTGTCACTTCTTATTTAACGTAGATACGTGTAACAGCCATCTCAAAAGCTGCAGAAGCTTTTTAAACCATACAATAGCTCTGGAAGGTCACCCCAAAGACGCTCGACTTGCCGTGTGGCAAGAACTGCACAGTCCACCTCCAAATTACATTGTCCCTGCCGAAGAGCTCCCCCCAGGCCATAAAGAACCATGGTCCACATGGAAAACCCTGAACCGAATTCGGTCCCAAGTGGGCCGAAGTCGGGATAATATGGTAGAGTGGGGTTATATAAAGGGATCTGACACCGAATGTCTTTGTGGTGTGAACCCTCAGACAATGACACACTTGATGGACTGTGCAGCGTATCCTATAACTTGCACACTAGGCGACCTGAATGAAGCCACGGAGAGTGCCATTGGGGTGGCAAAATTTTGGTCTAGAAACTTAATTTGAAAATAAAAGAATTTACGGAACATTGGTAGGTATTAGTATACATATAATGCCGCCAGCATGCTGGGTACGCTGCCAACTGGTAGTGGGCTTGGGCATTTGGATTGTCTTTAGACCTTCAACGGTCTATCAGTCTAACTGTATTTGTTTTTTGTTTAGTTAATAAAGGCACTTACCCAAAAAAAAAGTTGCATATATCAATACCATATCAATCGAATAGCTCGTAGCTCCATTATTATACACTACGGTGGACATTGAACCTAAAACCTGCTACTTTTATCTTGTACTTCCTTACCTTATCTAGTATTTGAGCTATTGAGAGTTAACGGAACTGTCAAAGTTTGAACTCATGTAGCAATTACCCAGCTGTTCGGATGAAGACGTCAACGTTAGATGGACTCCGCGCGGTTGAGATAAGCTGCGAATAAACATCAATGCTGCTCATTCATAGATTGGACTGTTGGTTTAGGGCTATCAACTTATTTTTTGTATAATGGGCCAGAAAAAAACAACTTTAAATGTTTGGTGGATAGGTACAAGAGCTTAACGAACTTACTTATAAACATTACTGAAATAAAGCAATAAGTACTTAAAATTGCTCTGTTTAGTTTTCACATGTGACAATATCCGTCAGCGAGAACTTAACAGTGCCCCTAGTCTCAGATTTGATATAGTTTACGAAAACTTTTTTCGTTTTCGTCTTGTTCCATACATTGCTGGGCTAAAAGGTATTCGATTATTTTATCGTATTAGAGTGAAGCAATCTATACCGCCGATAACTGCCAAATTGAGTTCCTCCACGTTTCCGATAGCGGCGCTTTACTAAAATGTATGGAACAACATGTAAACGAAAAAAGTTTTCGCAAACTATCAAATCTGGGACTAAGCGTACAGAGCAATTTTAAGCATTGCTTAACTTTAGTAACGTTTATAAGTAAGGCCGCAAATCGCGGAAGCCTTTTTATTTTGAACCTTACGCGGCAAGTAATATAACGAAGCAAAACATGTTTTCGTGTTGTTTCCAAAACTTCATAGAAGCCTCTTGTAAAGCCTCCACCACTTTACTATGAGAATGAGTTTTTAGGAGACTTAGTTTGGTATGTGTAGGTATTGTATAACAACTGATTGAGATTTAACCGCAGAATGAATTTATTCAAATTAAATAGCTATATTTATAATATGGAAAGGTGCTCTCTCGCTCGCACTGCCGCTGGTCTCATTCGCACTTCGGACCACATAAATATACGGGCGGCTCTTGGGCTCTTTCAAACTTCTTAGGCGACCCGGACGACCCGCGGCGACGCTGGGCTCGCCCGATCCGACTGCTCCTTGCAAAAGGAAATACTCACTTTTTGGTACAGGCGCCAATTACCAGAGGCAAGTGCAGACACAAACACAGCGATCCCGCCAGCGGGATCGTAGACCCCCAAGATCTCTTAGAAGATCGGTTAGATTCTCTCCAAATAGTCAATCAGTTCAACAAACCGCTAGGCCTTCATGGCATTATCCCTGGAGCCGGGGTCTTAGAATACTGCTTCGGTATCCCCTGCCTGTCGTAAAAGCTGACTAAAAGGGGACCTTTGGGTTGGTGGGTGGTCAGATTTGGGGAACTGACCTCCCATTCAGCAAGCCCAGGGAAGACAACGGCGCGGTGTGGCCCACGCTGTTTTAAAAGTAATAATGAACGGAAATGCCTTGAGCATTTCCAGGGAGTGTTGCCTCAAGCAGTGTGCTAGGAGGATACCGGTGCGTTCCTATGGAGATCCCAGTACCCTCCGTCTGGCACAGAGGTCGGCCAACGAGGGGATTTTAGTGGGTGCAATCTCACATAACCCAGCTTCACCCCAATGAAGCTGGGTATCTTTTGAAGATTTCCCCCCTGTCAACAAAAAAAAAGTCCTTCATGACACACCCCCTCTGCGGTGCCTATGCAAGTCAGATCCCACTCCCGGCGATGCCCCAAGACGAGGTTCGTACCTTCGAGGTGCCCTTAAGCTAGTCGCCTAAAACTTAAACCATCAAGTTACGCCGAACGCACTCTGCGTTCGCTAACTAATACTCCGGTCAAGCAGTAGAGTCAAAAGGGTAAGTCAACATAAAAAAAACGGGCTCTTGCATTCCAGCAGCGGCCGGCGCAGTGTGTGCATGTCGCGCGCCGGGTGATGTCTCCCAGGCGAAGGTGAACAACCCTGGGGGGTTCGACAAGACCCACTTTCTGTTAGCGTTAACGCGTGCGGAAAGATGAAATTGTATGAAAATTACATTACATTGAAAATTACGTCTGTCAGGTCAGCTAGTTTGTTATAAATTGAACATTAGGACACATGCATATTCTTGCATTGATAATATATATTATAATATTATATCTAATATTATTATGATGCGAAGCAGCCCTAACCAGCAGTGACTGGCATTCCGGCGCTAGCGGTTGATAAATTGCTTCGTCACTCGAGCGAGACTGCGCCGGCGCAGAAACGGTAGCGCTCGGCTTCGGGTCACGACGCTCTCCGGCATTGTTTGGACAAATTACTGGTGCTTGAGGAGTTGAGGACCTCTGGCCACAATGTAACATAAATTCCTACGTGTTATTATAATTATGCAGGTTTTTATTTAATTTCTTGATTCTTAACTATTTTACATCTCTACATAGTATAAATTTAAGGCGTCTCTTCTCTTCCCTAGATAGTATAATCCCTCCGATCAAGTTTGTCCACTTCCTAACTTGTCCATTTTGTCAACTTCAAGTCAGTATAAATTAAAGTCCCGCCGATCAAGTTTGTCCACTTCCTAACTTGTCCATTTTGTCAACTTCAAGTCAGTATAAATTAAAGTCCCGCCGATCAAGTTTGTCCACTTCCTAACTTGTCCATTTTGTCAACTTCAAGTCAGTATAAATTAAAGTCCCGCCGATCAAGTTTGTCCACTTCCTAACTTGTCCATTTTGTCAACTTCAAGTCAGTATAAATTAAAGTCCCTCCGATCAAGTTTGTCCACTTCCTTAACTTGTCCATTTTGTCAACTTCAAGTCAGTATAAATTAAAGTACCTCCGGTCAAGTTTGTCCACTTCCTAACTTGTCCATTTTGACAACTTCAACTCGCTTTCCGCGCCTGTATGTCTAACCACTAACTTCTATAAACCACGCAACAGATTTTGATGCGGTTTTCACCATCAGTTAGAAAATTTTTCACAAAAGGTTTTTATGTATAACTATTGAGTGACTTGCCCCGGTTTCACACGTAATTTACACCCGTGCGAAGCCGGGGCGGGACGTTAGTTAAATATTAATAAAACATTAAACTAATCATCCTATTAGTATACGGTGAACTTAGTGCCATTACTGCGATCCCCAAACCGCTTGCCAAGCGTGGGCATTATGGCAACACCCCTCTCTAAGAGGGAGAGCTCTCTTTGTTCAGCAGTGGGCGTTTTCTAGCTGATGCGATGTGAACTAATTAAAAACCAAAAATCCAACTGCATCTAAAAAAAAAACTACTTAAAGTTAAACCCAGGAAAACCAGCGCCAATAATTATTATGCAAAGTTCTTTAACTAGTGTTAGATCCAGTTGGGTTTGTGATTTAAATTAATTATGCTTGGCATTGCGTCCAGTCGTTGTCTGCAGTGCTTCCACAATCTCTTTCGTATAAAGATCTATTATTGGTACACTCCTTAAGGTGGTACGTTTCACATATTATGGCGCGTAATTCAAATTGCATTCAGTTTTCTTGTCCTTGTAGCTAGGCCGGGGCAATTATTGTAAATGACGCGGTGTTTGCGCATATCATTGGATGTTCTTTATATTATCTTGAACAGCTATTTATCAGTATAGCACCATACTACTTACATTTGGCAATAAACCGTTTGAAACAGCAAAAAATTGCTTATCGACAAATGCAAGTAATATTTTGTAAAGGATAATAATCAACTTGCGCAAGCACCATGATCGTTTACAATAATTACCAGGCCTAACTACAAAAACAAAAAAACTGTTTGAAATTTGTATTTCCCGCCATAAGAAAAACGTACCACCTTAAACGAGGCTTTCTCGACCAAATGCAAAAGACAAAACACAATAGTAAGTACAACCATTTTTAGGGTTCCGTACTCAAATGGTGAAATCGGACCCCTATTACTAAGCCTACGCTGTCTCTAGTTCTGTCTATCCGTCTAACTGCCTGTCCGTCCGTCCTATTTTAACGGCTGCATCTTATGACCGTAATAGATAGCCATTTGAAATGCTTACAGAATATTTAATGATACGGCGGATTAACAAAGAAATTATCATCATCATCATCATCATAATCAGCCAGAAGACGTCCACTGCTGAACATAGGCCTCCCCCTTTAACCTCCACACTTAACGACAGCCTGCCTTTTGCATCCACTGGATGCCCGCGACGCGAAAGAAATTATAATAAAGTCAATAAGTAAAAACTAAAAAAGCCTTTATATTCATCTTTTTTACCGACTTAAAAGAGGAGAGGGTTCTTAATTCGGTTGTATTTTTTTTTTCGAAGTGAAAACTTCTTTCCCACATAAATTTTATCGAAATCGGTTACTAGCTTGGTTTTTAAATAAATATAGTACATAACTGGAAAAATATGTCACTCAAGTAAACGAAATTGCGTATGTACCCTACTATATTTAAAATAGGTTTTAATATAATAACTAGCTGCGCTCCGCGGTTTCACCCGCGAGCTAAAATCGTCGTTAAATTTACAGAAATTTTCCAATTTTCTTAAATTTTCTTTCCGTAAGAAACTTCTACCAAGTAAAAGAAAACTTTAAAAAAGAAAAATGGAATCGGTAAAGTCGTTCTCAAGTTATGGCGTGACCAAGGAAAATAGGGATTCATTTATATACCTATATATAGGTAGATGGATATAAAGAAATGTTATTTAATTCAACAAAATAAACACTATAGTTACCAGAGCTACAATACCTAACCTAGTTACGACCGAAACTAATTAGGGTTCGTCACGCTGCTGCAAGAAACAAGGAAAGCGGTAAGTAATTGAATGTAAATTTAATTTACGCAAACAAATATTAAGGTCATTTGAAGTTTTACAGTTTTCTACCAAAAAAGCTGAAATATAAATACATTTTGATGTACAAAAACGTGGATTGGGTCTAGTACAAATTCCCAGTAGTGCAAGTACCGTTCTTTAATGATCGTCAAATTTGACAGTTTAGATCGTCAAATTCGATAAAATGCCATTTGCTCAGTACCTGCTCGCTATGATCAATTCTATGGCATTATATCGAATTTGACGATCTCAACTGTAAAATTTGACGACCGATAATGAATGGTACTTACACTGCTGTCATTGAATTTTGTCCAATCCACGTTTTTGTACATCAATGGTTAGGCTAAAATGTATTTATATTTCAGCTTCTTTGGTAGAAAACTGTAAAACTTCAAATGACTGAGTTTGCTAAGTAAGTACCTACTAAGATAAATTTTATGTATATTGTGGTGAACTCTCAGTGCGCGAGCCCGACTCGCACTTAGCTGGTTTATCAAAACACAATTAGTAAATTAATATTCTTAAAAAAAAAAGAAGATGTGCTAACAGGATAGCTTTAGCCAGTAGCGGGCTAACGAACTAAGTTGGATATGGATACCGAGAGCAGCGAGGGATACAAATACCGAGATGATTTTAATTTTAACTATTTATGTACCTACTCCTATTTTTTTCATTCACTGCGAGAAAATAATTAATAATTGGTATACATACTATCTAATACCTATTTATATTTTCAATGACATAAAACAACCACGATAACAGAATTGAAACTAACTAAAATTAGTGGGATATTTTTTTCTCAATTTAAATTGGATAACTCAGTGGAATATAATACAGTAGATATAGCTTCATCCATTCAGCCAGCCAGTAGGTACGTTCAGGACTTTTATTTGTTTTTTTTTTTACCTACGATGTATAGAAAAAAAATCAGAACATTTTTGCACACACGGTCATCTGACCCCAAACTAAGCAAAGCTTGTAATATGGCTGCCAGAGACTGTACTTTCTGAGGTCCGGCTGTGGGCTGTATGTATGCATGTATATACTCTATAGACTCCAAAATGGCTGGACTGATTTACATGGGACTTTCACTGGCAGATAGCTGATGAAATAAGGAGTAATCCACGCGGGTGAAACAGTGAGACGCATTTAGTATTGACCTGTTATTGACATATTATTATTTCTGGTTTCTTATTTAATGACATTAATTATCCTTTAAGTATTTTTTCTAATTTTAGTTTCTTTTAAGTATCATAATATTGTGTAACAATTGTCTCATTGGTGTAATTGGCGCAAGCCGTACTAATTGAATAAACAAATACAAAATACAAATACAAATAGTAATTTATATAATTCGTGTTCTAAATTCGAAATGTTTATATCCATTCAATGACTAAAAGAGAGTTTTATTCACTGTTATCAAATGTCCTATTTCGAGTGACAATGGTAGGTACACCTGTTATAAATATCTATACCTACTATATACTATTTCTATTATTTTGTCACCAACATATTTAGTAGGTAATGCTTTATTTATATTACACGGGAATTACTCACGTAAGATTAAGCCGGTCACTCCGACTAGAGTTCAGGCCTTATATATATAGTTTGGACTTGGAAACCGTGTCTTCATGGAGTTCGTGGGAGTGACCGTGGGACTGGTAGTCACGTGGTGAGCTCCGCGTGCTGGAGTATTCCCAACACACAGCAAGATTCGTTGAGGAAGAGTTCCAGTGTGCGCCGGCCAGCATATTTCTCTACGCACCCCCACCCCCGCACCCGATCGGCGGCCGTTGACATCACGTGCGCGCCGCGCGACGGTCGTAGTGCCAAGCGAGACGCAGTCACGCGCGTGCATTCACCTTGAAAAAGACTGCCTAATGCGGTTGAAACTATAGTCGGAATGACCGGCTTAATCTTACGTGAGTAATTAAAATAATCCCGTGTAATGTAAATAAAATGTGTGAAAACCACGTCAGTTTCTAAAATATTTAGTCACCTACATTATTCTTGTTAATTGTCCTCTATTACGTAAACACTTGTAAATAGGTAGAGCAAGACCATGGCGTCATTTTACAACAAAGGGTCTTTGTTGCCGCAACAATCTCTGCACAATAGCTGTACAAAATACTCTACAATGATGTTTTCTTTGGTTTGTTTTATTGCGATATCGTTCAGCTATACACGGAAAGAAAAAAAGTCTCGAATCAAGAGTATATCTATTGGTCAAGAATAATATGGTTTCATATATGGGGAAAACAATATTTTCTTGAATAAAGCAATTTATTGTTTTAGTTGATAAGCTCAAATCAACATTTTAATGTCTCATATAAAGATGATATATTATCGATAGAAGAATTAAGCAATTTCTTCATGCAAGAGGACACGGTTTCTTGTTCTTCAAGACTCACAGTTTTCTTGAACAAAGACAGTTAAAGTTTTTGATGCATACCTATTTTATTTTTAGAGTAAGACAAAGCAATTTTTATAGAAAACATAATAATCTTCTAATAAAATAATCGAATTCTCCGCTCAGAATGCAAAAGTCTTAAATGAACAAAATCTTAGTATTAGTAGAAGATAATAGTATTTTTCAATTGAGACAATAAGTTTTATTTTAAATACAGTTTTAGTTTTAAAGCAAGATTGTGATAATTATGTTGGAGACTGTTTCATCTTGTTGAGACCGCACATCATTTTAACTTGAGAATTGGCGTTGTTTAACTCAAAACATGCTTAATTGAATGAAGATTCGATCACATCTTAAACCCAAACAACTGAATGTTAGTACAATGCAACAGTTATTAGAGAGAAATAGCCTTTTAATTTGAGTCAAAAATTGTAACAGCTTCTACTGAGAATTCTGTTGTTTAAACTAATCATAATATTTCTTAATTTAAGAAACTTAAAATTTTATACTGAATAAAATTTCTCTCCTTTCAATACTTTCTAAATTTTATTTGAATAATGTCATTTACTTTTCTTTAGTATTTTAAATCTTAAGCAGAGACTAATACTACTTCTGAACTGAGAATATAGATTTTCAAGGTGAGATTATCAATGTTCTTATCTTGAATAACCAGGGATTTCATACTAAAACTAAATTGATCTCTGTTTAAATAATAACCTTTTCTTGTCCTAAGATTTTTTATGTCCAGTCAAGAATAAAAATATTTTTGAATTGAAAATGCATACTCTTAAGTAAAGTATTTCTTTATCTCAACCTTAAATAACTGAGAATCTTCTGCAAAGACAAAAGTTCTTAGTTCGAATAATGCCTTTTACTTGCCTAAAGAATGTTTGATTTTAAGTAAAGACTGTTGATGTTTTGATATTAAGAATGTATCTTCTTAGGGAGAGTATGGTAATATTCTTAGTCTGAATAATTGGGGGTTTCAGATCAAAAACAGATTGATCTTAGGCGAACGATTTCTGTGCGTTATTTGAAGAATATATTTGCTTCTATCAAGATGTTTTGTTGCTTCAAGTAAGTAATTTCTAGATTTGCATTAATAATTCTACTTCTCAGATGAAACTAATAATTTTCTTAATTGGAAAGTAGATAGTCTCAAAGCAAGACCATAATGAAACACAGGGTTACGCAAAAAGGGTGTACTATCCCGAAAGGGACTCATAGTACTCATCATTATGAATAACTTTTACTCCGGGGGCTACCCTGATTTCGCGAAAAACCACAGCTGTTCCATACATTTCGTCGAGTTTCACTGACAGTTTTATATGGAACAGCTGATATTTTTATCGCGATTTCGAGGTTAACAACAAAGTAAAAGTTGTTCATAATGATGAGTACTACGAGCCCCTTTTCGGGTTAATACACCCCTTTCGCGTCATCTTGTGTTTCATTCTGGTCTTGCTTTGAGACTTTCTGTCATCTATGCATATTGACAAAAGCTGAAATGCAGTGCTTATAGAGCAATACATTCTGGTATTGCTCTATAAACACTTGACACATTTGAAAACCAATACATACAACATAGCAGAATTATCAATACAATCGATTTTAGCTCGATTTAGTTACGACTTACGCCATGGATCAATCTTATTTTAACCCTGACTTTAAATTAAAATAAGTTGTCATTTATCAAAATATTTATTATTATAATACTATATTTTTAAACACGTCATACACACAATCTTAATTCTTAACTTAGGTACATACAATAAAATTATTCAAAAATATAAGATCAAAAACATAGTAGACTTACAAAAAAGATGCAGTTTTTAAGGGCGTGCTCGCCTGCAATATAAGCTATCCATTTCGCACGTTTTAGAGATAACATCTAATTTTGGCAAAGGTATCACATAAAAAATCTTAAAAAACTTCGCCAAAATCTGAAATATCAGTGTGAAAATTGCTTTATAACATTTGTAATTTTTTCTGAATAAAATTACTATTTAATTTTACTGTTTTTATACAAACATATTGATTATTTATCTTGACAAAACGTTTAAACTGTGCAAAAGAGAAAGCAAAGAGGGCCTTAATGCTATGAAACGGGACTTACATACTAATACTGCAGCCTTAACATATTAATACTGTGGAAGACTGGTTCAATAACAATATTTTCGAATTGACATATCGAATCAACGCACGAATTAAAAAAAAAAACTCTATTGCCCACTTTTTAGTTGGCCTTAAAGCTATGAAACGGGACTGCAGCCTTAACATATTAATATTGTGGGAAATTGGTTCACTAAAAATATTTTCGTATATACATAATAATATTTAATCAACACACGAATAAAAAAAAAACTCTATTGCCCACTTTTTAGTTGACCTTAAAGCTATGAAACGGGACTGCAGCCTCAACATATTAATATTGTGGGAAATTGGTTCACTAAAAATATTTTCGTATATACATAATAATATTTAATCAACACACGAATTAAATAAAAATACTCTATTGCCCACTTTTTAGTTGACCTTAAAGCTATGAAACGAGACTGCAGCCTTAACATAAAATATTAGTATTGTGGGAGACTGGTTCAGAAAGAATATTTTAGAATTTACATATTTAATCAACACACGAATAAAAAAATATTACTTTATTGCCCACTTTTTAGTTGGCCTTAATACTACGAAATGGGACTGCAGCCTTAACATATTAATATTGTGGGAGACTAGTTCACTAAGAATATTTTCGAATTTACATAATTATTTAGTCAAAACACGAATAAAAAAACTCTATCGCCCACTTTTTAGTTGGCCTTAAAGTTATGAAACGGGACTGCAGCCTTAACATATTGATATTGTGGGAGACTGGTTCACTAAGAATATTTTCGAATTTACATATTTAGTCAACAGACAAATAGACTTCACGAAAGTTATGGTAGTTAATAGATTAAATTTTGGTGAAAACCAGGAAAATAACAAATAAATCTTTTAAAAAATAAGACCGGAATGTATACTTTAATATTCCGGCCTTATTTTTTTAAAGATTTATTTGTTATGGAAATCAGTTTCCACTCTGGTTCTGTTGGTTGTGGTTCTGAAAACCACGTCAGCGTGGTTTTCACACATTATTAATATCTGAACGGGTGTTATTCACGATCCGGCCTAATATAACGTGAGTAACACCCGTTCAGATATTAATAAGGTCAGGTTTTTTTTTGGCCAACTTTTATTTTCCAAATGGTTACCCGAACACACCCGTTCGGCTTATCTAACCTTCTACGGCATAACGCCTTGCATAAATAAATAAACTTACATCAATATCAACAATGAGATTCTCGATGCACTCCAGTGTCGAAAATTTTGTTTTTCTGTCGAGTTTCCCTTATGGAGGGATGAGATGACAGGAGTTTCATTTTATCTGGAACCTTCCGATCTGAAAAATAAATGCGAAAAATTATACATAGGTACTTATACTACCCTATACACATAGGGCTAGTGGCTGGCTAAGTGGCTACCATGCTGTGTTGTAGTAGATAGGTACCGAAAAAAGTATGTACCTAACTCACCATTATCGGTTTCCTGTGTTATGCCTTCGTATAAACTTGCCAATGAATCATATTTATTTGTATTAATAAATTTCAAACTGATAATTGTATTTATAAACGTTTGCCACTTTGTATAAAAATTCAAAGTATTTTCCTTGTACTTTTCTTCGATATCCAAATTAATCTGAAATCACACCACACTGATTAATATTATATATGCGATATTTTGCGTTTAAGTTTGTTATCACAATAGCACGGATTGACACACATGCTACATTTTTAGCAGCTTCACGCACTAAGATTTAAAAAATATATAAACTGTTTAAACAACACCCAGAGATTCTTGAAGAGATAATAATTGTCTTGTTTTTAGTTTACATATTGAGAATAATATTGTTTTTCACTTACTTTACCACTAAATGAGTGAAACTGCTATCAAAACTAATAAAAAAACATACCTACCTATACTCAATGCAATAATTATAGTTAGTTGGCTAAATAATAGTTATTTTTACCAGTATACATCCAAATCAAATTTGGATGTATACTGGTAAAAATAAATTCAAAATAAATGAAATACTAATTATTAGTAGGTGTAACTTACCATGTGCAGTAAAATATTATATTCTTCAATTTTGGATTTAACCAAAAGTCTGTGGCCAATTAAAGGGCATAGCTCTTTGAGAAAATCATCACTTAGATGTTTTAGTTGGTATTGCTGAATTACATTTTCTGGAAGAAAAAAAATATATTAATAATCAATGTCATCATCTCAGCCGTAGAACGTCCAATGCTGGACATACGTCTCCCCCATTGACTTCCTAGAGTGGTTTAAAGCGAAAACTTACCTTTAAATCTGTCTATAACAGACTCCGGAACTCCCCATTTGTGCAATATAACTTCTATCGAAGTTTCATCATCAGCCATCTGCATTAATATCACAACAAACGAATAAGAAGGTTAATAATCACAAAGTAAACTGTAACAGTAGAAAATGAAACAACACACGATCACACGATTTTTTGCAGAGACAACTTACGATAGTTTTTTTGGTTCAATTCAATTCTTGGTGTACGGCGAATATGGATAACAACAGCTCTGCTTAATAAATTACATTAATTGGAATTTATATTAAAAAATATTCGATACGATTCACAACCCCACTTGACGCGACAGGACAAATCAGAGAATTGGCGAATACAGGGTTGCCAGCTCCGAAACATTTTCCTTTATAAATGGTAAAAATTCTTTAAATTCATTCAAAACATTAAACGACTAAATTAAAATTATAATCGAATCAATCGAAGCGATTAGAGAGCTCGAGTTGACAGCTCTCGGGGTTTTGTATAATATGCGCGAATGGGTGATCGATCGGTGGGCGAACTTCGGTGATCGCACGTGACTATTTTGGGCGGGCCTGACTCGTACTTGGTCCGTTTTTTTTGTTAGGTACCTATACTACAGATTGTGCACTATAATAGTACCAAGTTTGAGCCTTGTACTTATTACCGTTTTTGAGATATGAAAAATACAAAAATACCTTTTCAAATATGTTATTTTGTATGGGACCCTTCATTTTTGACTTTTTGTTGTTTTTGTTTAATCCACCGTATTCTGTAAAAAAATCTGCCAGCTCTATTACCTACGGTTCACGAGATGCAACTGTTTAAAGGTCAGACAGACAGACAAACACCGGAGACTTAGTAACAGGGTTCCGTTTTTACCCTTTGGGTATGGAACCCTAAATTACTAATTACTAACAGCTCGTATATTACAGACGTTGTTTTAAACTATCACGGTTGTTCACTAAAGTTATATGATTATTTACGAGAATACTATACGCAGTGATACAGTGAGTGTGTTTTGTCGGGACTTGTGTTTTGTTTGAGTTGGAGTTCCAGTGATAACCGTAGCAAAAGACTAAGAAAGAGGGTAGATCGTTATGTCTGCACCTAACTTTTTAAATGTTCGACTAACCACCCGCATACCTCAGTCTTCCCGTGAACATGGTGCATGTAACTGCGCCGAAATATCGGGAGCTTATTCCACAACCTTACCACGGTAAATATACCGTAAATAATCTTATAACTTTATTACCATGCAGTTCAAAATGGAGCGAGTACTCACTTCTTTAGTGCGTGAGGGTAGATAGTCGTGCGGAACGCTATCTATCTCTTTCAAATGAACGGCCTCAATATCTGTATCTACACTATTAGATACACACTATAATTTACACTTCAACACACGTTTTATAAGGAGGTAAAGTTTGTGAGTTTGTGTGTAATGGGCAAACTCCAGAACTACTGGTCCGATTATAAAAAAATATTTCACGCATAGAAAGCTCCACTATCCCTGAGTGACATATTTGGCTATGTTTTGTTCACAGCGCGGGTGAAGCTGCAGAAGAAATCTAGTTTACAATAAAGTAACATAAATGTTCAGTGAAACCAATCACAGGAATAAAAGCTGATACGTTGTGTTGTATATTTTCAGTACGTGTCAATAAATTGCGGTCAGTATTATAAACATGGATGAATTGTACGACCTGATATTTGTACCTGTATTATTGGTTGTGCTTACCTAGTCATGATCCAAAAAACTCTATCACGAATACAAAGATACACTCTCCTCGAGTGACTTAGATTATGTTTTATTGACAACGCAGGTGAAGCTAGAGGGTTATAATCTCAAGGGGAATAAGTTATTTATATTGGTGGTCCAATTATATTGAACCACCAATATAAATTAATTATTCCACCCATAAGGGTAGAAAGCAGAGTAATCTTTCAAGTTAAACAATAGTCGGTTTTTTAGTTTTTTTAACCTGGGTATTATTTTAAACTATTCTGTTTCTCACTTTGATTGCGAAGAAATAGTTTCTTAATATACTTTTAGGTATTAATGCACATTCTCTTCTGAAAACTCGCACTTTCCTTAAAACTAGGGAATTTATTTTAGATATGACAACACTCATTCATCCCCCCATCCTTCCGTTGCCGGTTTAGTCACATACTCTATTAGTCAAGACATTCGAATTACATCTAAGAATCAATTATTCTTGGATGAAGAAACGCGACTTTCAACTTCTACTAGTTATAGATAAGTTAATACCTACTAAGTAGAATTTTAAAAATATATAAGGAGTTCACAATTGTACATTTTTTGAGTTGGTCGACTATTACTCGTTATATTATAATAAAGCCTACTTATCCGTGATAGAGAGCCCTATGATAATTAAATTACTATGGAACCCAGATGGAGATATTGAAAAAAATTTCCTTATCAAAACGCGTTAAGGTTCAATTTTGCAATAAAATCTACAGCTGACTACTGATAAAACGATATTTCAGATTATATAACTAATATCAGCTAGTAATCAAGTCAGCCATAAAATTACTGCAGATGCCTTAAAATTCAAAACCTAATAGTAAACTACCAAAATTAAAGCGTATTTAGTGAATAAAATTGCTTTTCAAGTTTAGACACCTAATATTCAATGAAAAATCATAGCGACAGTGCAAATAGATGCTCGTAGATCATAGGCATCCTAAAACGCAGTTAGTTCGTAGGTTTGATTATTTAACTATCAGAGATCAAAGATTCTGTTCAATGGTAAATTCTACCGCTATTTACATAAAAATAAAGTCTGTAAAGGCTGAGCACTGGTGCAGGGCTGACAATCGTTTTTTTACCTACTCGAGTTATCGTCGAACAAACATAGGTAGGTATAAAATACGAACTCCGATTTGTCCCCTTTGACTAAAAGACTTTCGCTTTATTTTATTTAGTGGCCTAAATATATTTAGCATAATGGGGATTCTTAGTAAATTCGCGGTGTAAGATCCAGATAAAAGTATCTAGGTTTTTTTTTATTAACTGGAGAAAAATTTCAATTCTTTGAACTTTAAAGAGTTATATAGAGGATAATATATATTTAACTAATGAAAAAAGTATAGATAAATTAACCCATACTATTATAGAATAAAATTAGGCATAAAATATATACACTTATTAAAGAAAATATTAATATGTTTTCAAATATTGGTTACATACGTTATTTCGGCTCTTACTTAAATATTCTTAACTTGTTTACAAACATTTATTTTATTAGAACAATATACGTTATTTGGGAAGTTAATTGGTATAAATGGGTTGATTATTTTACCTATTATCGAGTAATTAAAAATAAAAATTCTCAAACAAATAATTTGCATTCTTAGTTGAACAATCCCATACTTGTTCCCAAAACACAGATAAATCTTGGCTAAAAACATAAGACGATCTTGCTTAAAGTTATTTTGTTTTTTAGTTTGACGCTAGTAGTTAAGTAATCCAATTAAAATTGTCTCAAACTAAACATGTATTTTCTTAGAATAAAATGTATGTCTATCTTATTTTGCATCATATAGGGATTCTTAATTGAAATATCCAATACTTATTCCCTCAAAACAGACAAATCATGGCTAAAAACATAAGACTATCTTGCTTAAAATTATTTTGTGTCTTAGTATGACGCTAGTAGTTACTTAATGCAATAAAAATTGTCTCAAACTAAACAATGATTTTTTCTTAGAATAAAATGTTTTTCTATCTTATTTTGTATCATATAGGGATTTTTAGTTGAAATATCCAATACGTATTCCCTCAAAACAGACAAAACTTGTTTAAAAACATAAGACTATCTTGTTTAAAATTATTTTGTTTCTTAGTATGATGTTAGTAGTTACTTAATCCAATAAAAATTGTCTGGAACTAAACATGTATTTTCTTAGAATAAAATGTATGTCTATCTTGTTTTGCATCATATAGGGATTTTTAGTTGAAATATCCAATACTTATTCCCTCAAAGCAGACAAATCTTGGCTAAAAACATAAAACCATCTTGCTTAAAATTATTTTGTGTCTTAGTATAACGCTAGTAGTTACTTAATTCAATAAAATTGTCTCGAACTAAACATGAATTTTTCTTAGAATAAAATGTTTGTCTATCTTATTTTGTATCATATAGGGATTCTTAGTTGAAATATCCAATACGTATTCCCTCAAAACATACATATCTTGGCTAAAAACATAAGACTATCTTGCTTAAAATTATTTTGTGTCTTAGTATGACGCTAGTAGTTACTTAATGCAATAAAAATTGTTTCAAACTAAACATGTATTTTCTTAGAATAAAATTATTGTCGATCTTATTTTGTATCATAGGGATACTTAGTTGAAATATCCAATACGCATTCCCTCAAAACAGACAAATCTTGGCTTAAAACATAAGACTGCTTTGCTTAAAAGTATTTTATTTCTTAGTTTGACGATAGTAATTACTTAATCCAATAAAAATTGTCTTAAACTAAACATTTATTTTCTTAGAATAAAATGTATGTCT
Organism: Agriopis marginaria; assembly: GCA_932305915.1. Classification (NCBI taxonomy): domain Eukaryota; kingdom Metazoa; phylum Arthropoda; class Insecta; order Lepidoptera; family Geometridae; genus Agriopis; species Agriopis marginaria. The sequence continues at coordinate 6,392,718 of OW029919.1, forward strand.
ATCTTATTTTGTATCATAGGGTTTCTTAGTTGAACAATCCACTTCTTATTCCCACAAAACAGACGAATCTTGGTCTAAAACATTTAGTTACCTTGTTAAGAATTAAATCAATTCTTACTTTAATGCCAAAATACTTACTTAACCCAAAAAAATATATCTTGAACCAAACAAGTGTTTTCTTAATAGGAAACGTAACCCTATCTTATTTTGAATCATTTTACATTATTAATTCAATACTTAAATTTACATCAAAATAAAAATATTTTTCTTCATACGAAATTTATTTTTCTTTAAATAAGACGTTCCTACTTTCCGATTTATGAGAATAATACATTATTTAAAGTAAGACAATATTTTTTTGAATCTAAAAGATATTCTTGAGTTAACAAGTTAAAAGTTTTAGTTAAAGTCAAGTTTCACAGGTTCTGAATCAAAGTTTTATAGTTCTTGGTCCTATACATTATTTTCTTACACTAAGATACAAAAAAATCTTAATTTGAAAAAAATATAAATTGTTTACCCAACACCCAGATATTCTTGAAGGAATAATAATTGTTTTGTTTGTAGTAAATATAATGAGAATAATATTGTTTTTCGCGAAGAGTATCAGTTTTGTTGTTCTAAGACATTATTATTAATTCAAGCATTTATTTACTTGATATTAAACAATATTCCTGAGAATAAAAATATTCTTGGTCGGAAACAAATTTCGCGAGCATTTTTTTCCGTGTATACATAAGTAACCATTGCGACTGCTTAAGTTTATTTTAGCTGTTGATTAAAAATAAATAAATTAAACCGTAAATTATGATCACCTTTGTTAGGTTTTAAACGTACGATGGAAGCCGCTACCCAATTTATCACAGTGAATTATTAAAATAAAATGTTTTCATTCAGGTTTTTACAAGTACTTTTAAGTAAAACATTGTAATACTATTAAGTTGAACCCAATTACACTAATGTTATAATTGCGAATGTAACTCTATATCACTGTCTTTCTGTCCCGCTACCTCTCTAGTTCTCTGCCTCGCTGTCGATACAGATACGCAAGGATATCCCTATCCTTGCGTGTCTCATTGCTCTTTCTATTTCAATTCTCTCTTTATATATTTATAATATATATATATATATATATATATATATCTAACTCTCTCTCTGTTCATCCGTATCTCTGTCACGCTGCCCCACTGTTTCGCAAATTCTCTGCCTCGCTGTCTATACATCCCTCCGTCTTCCTATCCAAAAAAAGAGAGCAGTATCTTTATCTAATTGCTTTCTGTTCCTCCGCCTCGTACTCATTCTGGCTCTTACCTCGCTTTTTCTCTATCCTTTCGTATAACTATCGCATTGCTTTCTCTCTCTTTCTCTCTGTTCTTTAGTCTCTCTGTCTCACTATTCTGCTGTCTCTTTGACTCTCTGTTTTTTCTGTATCTCTGTCCCGCTGTCTTTCTGGTTCTTAAATATGCCTTGCTTTGCTTCATCTCTGTCCTACTGTTTCTCTATTTCAATGCTTTTTATCACATTGCTCTCTTTAGTCTAGTTTCTCCATTTCACAGACTCTCAGTCCCGCCCGCTGTCTTTCTGGCTCGCTTTATTTCCGTCTTTCTGTCACCATATCTCTCTATAATTATGTTGGTTAGGTACGTTTTCACGAATTAACGACTAAACAGATTTCTATACAGTTTAGCAAGCAGAGTGCATGATGAGAATATCGGTTTTTGTTTATCCCGGTAAACTGTAGGTAGGCATTTTACTAAAAAAAACACCGGCAAAACTACAGTTGCCGTCGGCAAATTCCAGACTCGTAATTACAAACGTGGTTTCTCCGTCATAATTTCTCTTAATAATTTAACAATGTCCATAAACTTTTAGCACCGAATTAATGTGCATATACAGAATATACACTCATTAAGAATGTATGTCATAGGTTGATTTGAGGCTCTTGGCTGCCGTGTTTGGCGCGCGGCAGCAGTTTTGACACCAAACAAGGCTTTCAAGTTTTTACGAGGAATTTATACCTTATTTGCTTAAATATAATTCATAAGTTGAAAAAAACTGACTTCCATTTAGAGAAACTCCTTCCAAAAATATATTCTTCTTCGTATCTTGTGAATCAAATATTCGTGATTTTTTTAAGAAACAATTTTAGTATCCACTACTACCTCCTGTGTAAATCTTCTCCATTCAAATATAAGTTGACTGGAAGAGATGCATGCATTCGCAGTAGCGAAGAGCCATCTCTTCCAGGCCACACATTTTTGCACTAGTTTTATCATGAAGATGTAATTTGTGGTGTTAACAATCTAGAGTTTATCTTTCTTAAGATAAGTCTTAGTTTTAAATCTCTGAGTGTCAGGATATATTAATTTATAGATTCCATAAATATGACGAGTATAAAATTATTTAATTACTGTGGTCCTTACAAGACGCATTGCACGCATTTAGCGTAGAAACCACTCTGAGTTTAATAATATATTCTCAGTTTATTTCAATAGCACTAAAGTTTTCGCAAAACACAAAGTTACACATAGTCATGACAAATAACGCAACATTGCGAAAGAAGCAACGGTTGTATAAATAAACAAACAAAAAATATCATAAGGGCGAATAAAATAAAAGCTAGTAATTTTTAGGGTTCCGTACCTCAAAAGGAAAAAACGGAACCCATATAGGATCACTTCGTTGTCCGTCTGTCTGTCCGTCTGTCTGTCCGTCTGTCAAGACCCTTTTTCTCAAGAACGCGTAAAGGTATCAAGTTGAAATTTATACCTACTAAATACTTGGGTCTACGGTTTCTTTCGGCTGTAAAAAAATAAAAGTTGTAAGTCAACGCAATCAAAAGATATGAACGTTTATGTCGCATATTTTGCGATTTCCCAGGAAAACCAAAACCTATAGGGTACTTCCCGTTGATCTAGAATCATGAAATTTGGCAAAAAGCAAAGTCTCATAGCACATATATAGGAATAAATCTGAAAGTTACAAATTTGAAGTTATATCATTTAAAAATATGTAATTATTTTGCTATTACAAACTTATATTTTGTAGTTGGAATGTATAGAAGAACCTTATAATCAACTACAAAGGTAAGTTTGTCTTTCAATAATTCAACTTTAGGTTTTTTTTGGACTAGCGCTCTGAAGGTTCTGTCCAACGGAACCCTCAGAGCACGAGTCCTACTCGTATTTGTCCGGTTTTTTAATGATGAAATGAGCTAACTTTTGACCACAACTCACCTGATGGTAAGTGACGATGCAGTCTAAGATGGGGCACGCTCCCATGAGGTGCCTATTTTCTAGTATAAATTATAAAATAACTCAATGCACTGAACAGATCAACCGATATACAAACTAAGTTTCGTGCATTCTTTATCTCGCTCGCGCATTTCATTTTGTAGATATAAAAGGCTGTGCTCCGTGGTTTCACCCGCATGGATTACTCCTTACCACATCAGCTTTCTACCAGTGAGAGTCCTGTCAAAATCGGTCAGCCGTTTTGGAGTCCATAGGGAACATACATACATACATGCCTTTTATATAAGCAGTTTACCAGAATCAGTCAATTCAACAAAACCACTTTTGTTCTACGATGAATCGAAATTCGCGATAAAAAAAACTGCTGTTTCACACATTTTGCCAAGTGTGTTTTTTTTGTAAGTATGGAACGATTTTTTTTTCGCGCATTTGAAGAGTCGTGCAACAAAGTTGTTTGTTTTGATGTAGGTATTGAGGAGGATGCTGATTACCAGTAGCAATTTATAAGAAGAAGAAGAAGATTTAATGTACTTAGGTACCTATGTAAAATCTATATATCTTTAAAATAAAAATAAAATATAGATCTATCTAAAATGTCCCGAATATTTGTTTATTTATTATTTATCTATCTATCTTAAAATTAATATCTATCTTTAAATTAGAGCGAGCGAGATATATAGAGGACGCATGAAGCCTCATAAAGAATAGACTCTTAAAACATTGAGAACGACGCATACCACGGAGAATACATAGACCTGTTAAAAAAGAAACACGTTGTAAAAAGAAATAAAAAAGAAAAACTGGTATAATAATGAAGAAAAATACCATAAAAACAAAAAAATCTAATTTATAACAAAAAGCTACTTAAAAACATAAGATCCTAAGAACGTAAAGGTCAATAACGTAAAATTCCATGTAATAATAGACGCAAATGGAATACGCAAAGAAATAAAAGTCAAAATACATTGTTAAACAGAATCCTGGAAAAGCAACGGCGAAATGTTTCAGTTACCAGTAAAGTTTCCCAGAAATACTAATTTAAAGAAGCGTCTAAAACATGGCTATTATAACCAGCTTTTCTTGCCCAAAAGTGGGGTTGCTAATGATGCCTCCAAGAATGTTAGCGTTAGCAAGGCAGCTACGAGTATCATTCCACGCCGGCAAAAAGACTTTACCATTTTAACTTGCATTTAATTAATACAATTTAGGACATCTAGAGCACCTTGAGAGCTCGCTACGTGCACATTAAAAAGAAAATAAACTTTAAATTGATGATGAAACTTGCAAAAGTTTTACCAAACCATGCATTTTGACTAACAATCACATCAGGCTCAATTTCTTTCAATTTATTACATTTCTTGTCCTTGTCAATCTTTGTCTTCAATCTCGTTATCTCTTTATTGTAAAGAAGACAAAATGGAAGCGTTCTAATCTTAAAATCAAAGTAGTTGAAGAGACTGTGGTAGGCCCAATGATATTATAGGCCTATAAATCATTGCACCCCCAATCAAAATTGAAATCAATTTTCAGAATTGTTTTTTTTTTTAAATTGTATTGTCAATATGTTCTGATTTTGTTACCTTCATTTATTTTTATATTTTTGATTTACCTATTTATTGAATTGTATGCATTATTGTATGGGTTGTTTTGTTGCCTGAAATAAATTAATTTGAATTGCGTAGGTAGGTCCCTTGGTATTGTTAACAGGAAGTTCTTGTGATCTAAGCTCAACTATAATTCCTCTGCAAACTGATAAAGGTGCTGTTTAATCTCTGGAATTTACATACACGTTCCAAATGCCAAAATAAAGACTAGACTATAGCGGAATAAAAGTTGTGAACCTTGACGACATTCCCGGGCCGCGGTTCGAGATAAATGGCAATTTTGTGTGTGTTTTTTTCTCAACAGCCAGCGGATTCTGCGAAGCGCGAAACAGGTCGGACTGGACTGGCTGTGGCAAGTTTTTTCGGTGAGCAACTCTACGCGCACGCACGGGCGATGTTGCCAGATGAAGGTGTGAAAACAACCTTTTAAGAAAAGTGGATATTTGCTAAGATCACAAGAACATTAAAACATTAATTATAAATTGAAGTTCGCTCACGCAAAGACTTTGATAATCTGTGGTTCCACGTATTCATAGATGAAACCTTAACCGATTTTTTGTCTCAATCCAAAATAGAAATCTAGTTTATCGAAGAAGTCGTTTTAAAAACGGGTCAAGTACAACATGACGTACGTCTCATAACCCATTTTTTTAAAACTGAAAACCACTTTCATGCGACTTCAAAAACGAAGGTTCTCAACTCGGGTGTACTTATTGCATAAGACATCACAATAGAAGCATCAGGATATATTAGTCTTCGTGCTCCTACTAGTAGGACTAGGAGTACCCAGGAGAAGCATGCGCAAACGCTCGTATTTTTGTGTATAATACGCGATATCTTCAAACTAAGTTCGATATCGGCGAATAAGTTTGCAAATTGAAGTGGCAATGGGCAGGCCACATCGGTCGAAGAACCGATAACCGATGGGGAAGAAAGGTTCTTGAGTGGAGACCACGAACCGGAAGACGCAGCGTAGGTAGGCCTCCCACTAGATGGACCGATGACATTGTGAGAGGGCATCCAGTGGAGGCAGATGGCAGGCTGTCGTTCAGTGTAGAGGTTAAATGCCTAATTTCAGCAGGGGACGTCTTCAGGCTGATGATGACGCGATATCTTCGCCAGTTGTAAACAGAATTAAAAAATAATATTTTTTGTAACCATTTTTGAAGAGGATATTCCACCTCTAAAGGTGGTAAATTAGGGAATGAATCCCGTTTCTTAAACTTCCCGTGAAATCATTTGTGTTTTTTTTATATAAAAATTTGTTATGAGTTGAAAGAATTTCGGTGGTAGGTATAGGTAACCTTATGTCCTAAATGGCATAATATCTTTGTGCAGGTAGAAAGACTAAATATACTGGCGTATCTGCTTAGTTAAATTGTATCTTTACAACAAGCAAGAAAATATTTTTAACTATAGGTAAGCTATCCAGCTAATTCAAGTAGCCATTTTACATATAAAAGGGGCATTTCTTGTCTTTCATCCATGAAGCAATTAAAATACATTAGTGCTTGAATAATGTGCATTAAAATGCACAAAAAAGCGTACTTACCCACGTAAATAATGTGCATTACTATGCACAAAAAGCATGTCTATTTATGGTAACCTCGTGAATGTGGCAACACTATCCATTCGCCTAATTGAATGCCGCTTGTAGAATACTAATGGAGAAATTAAAGTGGTTTTAAAGACGATAAATAAATGTTGCTCAATACGGTGGAATTGTCTATACTAATATTATAAAGAGGAAATATTTGATTGTTTGTTTGTTTGTTTGCATTGAATAGGCTCCGAAACTACTGAACCGATTTGAAAAATTCTTTCACTGTTGGGAAGCTACACTATCCCCAGGTGACAGGCTACATTATTATTATTTTTAATAGGGATCCTTACCAAAACTCTAATAATGTAGCCCAAGGTGTAAAAAATAAGACTTACACCCGTGCGAAGCCGGTATGCGTTGCTAGTTACTGATAAAATGCTGTAAGTAGTAAATATTTATTTCTACATTGTTAAGGTTTATCAATTCAAATGGTTCAACAATAAACTTAATTAAGGGCGTGTCGGGACTCGCAATTTTTTAAGATTGATTTTTAATGTCTAATCAGACAAGAAAGTTTCTCGCCTGATGGTAAGCGTCACACTGGCCTATAACAGTTTAACTCCATCCAGACTTTTGAACTTCAACTAAACAGTTAAACGCAGCAATCAACTGCGCTCGTTACCCTGAGAGATATTCGATTTTAATTTTCTTGGAAAGTTCGGTTATGTATGAAGTACCTACTATTAGCACCTTTGCATTGATTAGCCCAGCAGGCCTAGCATGGGCTGTGGATAAATTATCTTTCCATCGTTTTTATCCACGCCTAGACGCGACAAAGCTAGAATATGGATCATCATCATCATCAGCCAGAAGACGTCCACTGCTGAACATAGGCCTCCCCCTTTAACCTCCACACTGAACGACAGCCTGCCTTTTGCATCCACTGGATGCCAGCGACTCTCACTATGTCGTCGGTCCATCTAGTGGGAGGCCTACCTACGCTGCGTCTTCCGGTTCGTGGTCTCCACTCAAGAACCTTTCTTCCCCATCGGTTATAGGTTCTTCGAGCGATACATAATATAGAAACATAATACATAATAGCGATATAGAATATGGATACGTTTGTCTTTTTCTCGCGGGATAAAAACGGTGGAAAGACAATTTGTCCACGGCCCGTGCTAGGCCTGCAGTAATAGCTTGAAACATTGGAATCCATTGAGAAACGTGCCAAAAAGCTCGTCAGCAACAAATCCCTAGTTCAGACTAAGCTTCTTAGTCTTGAACATCGACGCAAAGTTGCTAGTCTATCGGTTTTCATCGGATAAATTTCGTAGAGCATGCTGCGGGGTTCGATTTTTGAATCATGCGAAATGACTGACTTTCGAATGAAATCCCATTTCATATTCACCTACATCACAGATGATTGATTTGATAACAAAGAATCACGATACAAGTTTAAACGATTCTAAAACTGATTCTATTTTTATTTTATGTTTTTAAAGCAAGTATAATTTGATAAATGGACCCGGGTATGTCCTAAAACTGCGACCAGAACCACCGGAGGATGGGCAGCGTCCTATTAATATACGGTGAACGTACTGCGATTCCCAAGCCGCCTGCCAAGCGTGGGGATTATGGCAACACCCCTCACTGAGAGGGAGGCCTTTGTTCAGCAGTGGACGTTTAATGGCTGATGATGATGATGGTGACGAATTTGATAAAATAAGAATTTACAAAGACTACCATCGGCCATGATAAGTCAAAAGCCAATCAGAGCGTGTGATGCCATGATTATGAAAAGAAACACCGTTCTGTTCACAGACCTATTTTTTACTAGTTCTGTAATATACTAAAATGTAATATAGTACGTTTATTTGACTATACTGTTCACAAAATAAAAATTTAACTTACATGTTCTGTTTGTAAATACGCAGAAATTTCAGAAGATACTACTGCTGATGTGGGGTGTTTATTATGTTACTAGCGGTCCACCCCGGCTCCGCACGGGTATAGTTATATAGCCTATTAAAATAGCCTATATTAATCAGTGATAATGTAGCATTTAAATGGTAAAAGAATTTTTAAAATCGGTCCAGTACTTTTTGAGCTAATTCGTTACAAACATACTTACGTACAAATATTTCCTCTTTATAATATTGTATAGATTATATACTTTGCCAATTAAAATAGCCTATATTAATCAGTGATAATGTAGCATTCAAATGGTGTTTTTTTTTTTAAATCGGTCCAGTACTTTTTGAGCCAATTCGTTACAAACATAGGTACTTACATACAAATATTTCCTCTTTATAATATTGTATAGATGAACGTGACGTAATGAAAATATGACTTTAATTCTTTGACCTTATCCTTCCATGGCGGTTTTACTATCGAACCAGCCGCCATCGCCAGAAAAGCCAACCACATAATATTATAGATGCGTGGAAGTTTCGCACTGTTCGATTTGATCGATTGTTTCTGCCACGCACCTGTAAGTTGTGGAATGGCTTACTTACCACCTTTTTTTCCTCCAAAATTGACCTCAATTGCTTCAAGCGAAGAGTGAATAGAGTCCTCAAAGGTATATAGGCAACGCAGCGCCAATGCCCAGGGTATTAGATGTAGATGTTCATAGGCGATGGTGACTACTTACCATCAGGTGGCCCGTTGTTTGTTTGTTTTCTATTACATATAAAAAAAAGAACAATGGCAATTTTCACCCAAATTTGACCAGGCAAGACACGAAAAGTATTTTCTTTGTTTTCATGCTAATTTACATATTCTAGGGGGAAGTGAGTAGATCTCGGGTACAACATATTTTTTTAAGTAGAAGAGTAAGAACATCGTAGAACCGTTTTTGTCATCATGCCTATTATTACATCGAATTGTATCAAGTATTATAAAACGTAGCCTATCGGCACTCAGGAATATTGTAGCTTACTATTAGTAAAAAAACGGGTCTATTTGAATACTTCGGGGGAAACAAATGTAAGATTCTCCGTACAGCCCAGATTTAGAGTCTTGCGTTTTTTTCCCCATCGTAAATAATGATTCGTGGGCGAAAATTTAACACTGCAGAAGAGGCCATCGAAGAATTTCGGCGGCTATTTTTCAACAAGAAACAAGAAACATTTTTTAAATGTTTCGAAAGTGGAAAGCAATAATTTGAAATGCTATAAATAAACTTTTTTTATATTCCAACTATTTTTCATTGCACAAAATTTTTTTGGAACAGCCACGTATTTTTGAACTTGTGTAATAATAGGGACTTCTTTTTGCCGTCACTTTGTCTTAGTATAGAATAAATGTAAACTACTAGTAATTAATACCTGGTTACGGTCTTAATAGCTAATTATGGTTTTTGTTCTTGTATGATCTCGAGCTTTCCTGACTGTTGTACCTAATGGTAAATTGGACCAATGGCTAATTGGACATCATTTTACCCATCGCGCAACGGAAAAGTATTTGTGTTTGGAGTAAAGAGGTTCACAAAAATTTTCTGTTACCTGTTCTGTCTCTAGAACGGCTGGATTGATTTGAACACTGTTTTTATTAGAAAACTGGTTTCATTGCAGTGGTTTCATGTTGTGTGCTAATAAACTATATATTTATCTTAAAACTAAATTTGATTGAAATCTCTCCAGCGGTTTACAAGTTATAAGGTTTTTTTCTGAATGGGTCGAGTTTTTTCTGCCTGTCAATGCCTTATAGATCTATAGTGTGTTTGCTCGTTAGACTTAGTTATTAGACTTATAATACAGTATCACCGCGTTTACGTACTTCGTAATTTTTTTCTCTTTTTCTACTATCTATTGGTATATTTTGGCTTCACGCGATCGGCTGTCTTTGAGGCAAGCAAGGATATATTTTACAAAAACTTGAACAGATTTAAATACATACTTGACACATGCAATAAGTATGTAGAAGACATGCTATCAATGCGAAGACAAAATTATATCGGGGGAAAATAAATAAAAAATAGATGTGTCAAATACACATTTATTATGCGAACTGCTAGCCTGTGGAATTCGCTGCCTGAATGGGTGTTCCCGTCAGTTACAATCTGGGTGTCTTCAAGTCGAGAGTGAATCGGTTTCTTCTAGGCAAGCGTGTTCCATCGTAGACCGCATCGTCGCTTAACATCAGGTGAGAAGGTGGCCAAGCGCAAGCCTATCTATTATTAAAAAAATATACAACATCACATCGACGAGGCAATGAATGGCAAACAATCACAGCGATGAGACCGAGACGGCCTCATTCCCATTGAATTTCAAAACAGCTCATCTGCATCATTTAAATTTGTAATCAGATTCGCGGGGCCTCTTCATCCATCATTCATCGGCCGACAATCCAGCCGACGGTTCTCTCTAATCAATTAGCAGTTAAAAAAAGAAATCGTCTCGGATCTTAGCTGCCAGTAACCGCTCATTATTTCTTCTCACACGTTTTTTTTATTGCGGCAACATTATACGTGGGTGTGGTTGTAATTTCCTTTCACCGACGTAAGGGCACACACGCAATCCTAATCCCTACCCTTTGATTACTGCTTCTACCCCCTTCAAGATAGAGTTGAAAATGAATTGGTTGCTGACTTCCTGCAGTGAAGATGCCCGATAAAATATTAAGGTGCCCGTCCCTTTCAGGTCTGAGAGTTCTCTGTCGCTCGCAAAGAGAATTTCTGTGGATGTTTTTACGCGCGCCGGGGGGCAAAATGTACGTTGTTTTGGCGGCAAAACGCTTCGGGGACTCCGTAACTCAATAAAGCAGATGGGGAGACGCAACATGTTTTATTTACGGCCTTTCAATCGAATATTGCGTTGGTTTTTGGTGCCGTGAGTCAGCGTTTGGCACAGCGTGTGCGTGACAGCTAGGGACACGGTATTGCGTACTTGTCACACATTTGGGGTAAATATTGTTGTTCCGGAAAATTGGATATTTGTATTTATAAGTCTCGTTATCACGCAACAGAGATGCAACACGAAGGCAACAATTCGTTAACTCTACAATTGTAGAGCTGATTGTTTTCTAAGATTCTTTATTTGTTTCCAGTTTTTCATTTGTTACCAAAATTTTGCGAGAAAAAAAATCTTAGTGGAACACAAGCACACCGCCGTAATCTAAGAGATCAGATCTGAGAAGAAAGTAGACATAAATTTAAGTGGGCATTAAGTGGTCAATGTTAAACTATCAAGTTTTTCACGTTCTTTGCACTTTTCAGGTGTTCATCAGGTTAGGTAGTCACATCTCTGGCTTAAAAATACAGATGAGACGGTATTTTTTTTTCTATATCAATTATCACCCGTCTTACTGGTTTACCTGATCTGTGGATAGTACCTACCTCTACCTACCGTATTGTTACAAAAAGCTTTTCCATCACACAAAATTGCATTTGACGTGCAAATCTGCGCTAACTAAAACAAACGGCTGCTTTGATCCTGGCTCATGCTTTATTAAAAGCGAAAAGGAACGTTCCATGCATTACCCCAATTTAGGAGCGCAATTAGTGTACGACCCATACTAACTGTTCGGTAACCTGTGGCAAAGTTACTTAGTAACTCGTATGCGAGCTGTGGCAGTACGGCTTTACGCATTCCCGAGGGGAGTTGGGAGTTTTCCCCCTTTTTGGGGTGGCGGGAGAAGCGGGTGGATACGTCAGGCGAGGGCTATCGATAGGGTGACCATGTACTTATTATTACTAATAGAGACTTTATGCGTTACTTCCAAAGACAATTATAAGTCAATAACATGGCAAAAGAGGCGATGGAGCGATGGATAGAAGTGGTTGTGGCCGAGCGGTAGCATATGCGCTTTACAATCTGACAGCACCTGGTTCGACCCTCTGCCCTGCACCAATGTCTTATTTAGTAGCTACTTCAATAAATTATGTTCATTTACCATACCATTGCTCAACAACACTGAACACTGAAGGAATACATCGCGAGGAAACCCATACGTCCAAGAACCTCAAAAAAACAACCATAAACATGACATGATATTCACCAACATGCACTGGGCCAGCATGGTGGATTAGGGCCCACCCTCTCTTTAAGAGAAGGTCTGTGTCCCAGCAGTGGGAACATGATTGGCTGATAATGATGATGATGAATGATGAACCTAGCAAAAATAAAATCCGGAAAGACTGTAGAGCGAAGTTGGTGAAAACCGTCAAGCACCGTAGAAATTGATTGATTTTCTGAAGTCTGTCTGAAGCACAGAAGAAAAAAAACGTTTTCTTTTCTGTGGTCTGAAATTCTGAAGATATCAAGACTGTTGATTTGTTTTATTTGGCGCGTAACGATCTGCAGGCCTAGCACGGGCCGGGGATAAATTGTCTTTCCACCGTTTTTATCCCGCGAGAAAAAGACAAACGCATCCATATTCTAGCTTTGTCGCTTCTAGGCGTGGATAAAAACGGTGGAAAGACAATTTATCCACAGCCCATGCTAGGCCTGCAGCCCTAGCACGGGCCGTGGACAAATTGTCTTGCCACCGGTTTTATCCCGCGATTAAAAGACAAACGTATCCATATTCTAGCTTTGTCGCGTCTAGGCGTGGATACAAACGGTGGAAAGACAATTTATCCACAGCCTATGCTAGGCCTGCAGCTGGTATATAAGTAGTCAGGCGCCTAATAAAACACGAATAGGATAAGCCCATACCAATTTAAACAGAGGTGTACTATGTTTGTATGAGGTAATCTCTGGAACAACTAAACCAATTTTAAAGATTCTTTAAATGATGGAAAGCACCACTATCCTTGACTGACATAAATGTGTACACAAAAACTAGTGTTATAAATAAAACTAAGACTGCTTGTAATAGGTAGGTATCTACGCAATGTATTTGTATGTATTGTTTCATTGGTTTAATTAGCAGACCATAAGACTGTGTTAAAGCAACTAACAAGTTTAGTATACATCGGTTTTTTTTAAACCCCCGATATATGAGTTGATAATCTTCAAACGACTGAACAGGGCCCCGATTCTACTAAAGAAATTCTTTTTAAATTGTAATTGTTTCAATTCTATTTTTTAAATAATTGCCTCAATATTTACAGTTTTTTACAACTACTAAGTTTTTTCTAGTTAAAAAAAAATTTAACTGTCAGTTTAGAGGCAATTAATTAATAAATAAAATTGAAACAATTGCAATTTAAAAACAATTTCTTAAGTAGAATCGGGGCCCTGGTTTTCTTAAACCGTAGCCCGTAGCTAAAAACAAATTCGATCAAGACACTTTAAAAAAACTGTTCAGCCGTCTGGGACTTGGTATGTACCTATGATGCCACAGACAGTCAAACAGATACGCACATTTTAACGTGCTTATCTGTTTGTAAACAAACCCCTCATAAACAAGTTCCCAAGTTACAAAAAACAAGGTAAGTACTTACAAGTTAAAAAATAAATACCAGTAAGTAAGTATGTTTGTGTGGAGAGTGTAACAATGACCTGACTAAGTCTTATTCTTAAATTCTACAAACACTTTACATTCCTGTTTATCTATATCTATACTAATATTATAAAGAGGAAAGATTTGATTGTTTGTTTGTTTGCATTGAATAGGCCCCGAAACTATACTGAACCGATTTGAAAAATTCTTTCACTGACGGGAAGCTACACTATCCCCGGGTGACATAGGCTATAATCTATACCCGTGCGAAGCTGGGGCGGACCGCTAGTCTATGATAAATATATAACTAAAAGTTGCCCGCTATTTCGTATGTACCTACGTGTAAACCATCATATTGAATTTCAATTCCTTTTTGAACTCTTTCATTCATCCCTATCGTAAAATCTTTTCTTATTCCACCTCAACACCCCAATCACAAACAACCAAACAGATTCTTAGGTTAAAAGTGTTCGAGATTTCGTGATGATAGTCAGTGAATGAGTTCGCTTGGTCCGCCAAAATCGCGATGCGTGGAATTCCCAGCTCCGGACAGGCTCGATCCCCTCAGTTTCCAACGGGGCGGGCAGCGGAAATGGCATTGGAAAATGATTGGGCTTTTAGCTGATTGCAGCTCCCTTGCTGGACTATTTAGCTACAATGGTCGGAGTGCTCTTTGTTGTGGGTGCTGAAATTGGTCAGACTTCGGACTGTAAAAAGGAAACTTCTGCGTTTTGTTTATTAACTTAATATTACTTCGTAAGGACCGGGCCAATGCAATGCGGATATTTTGCTGTGTGCTCATCAGTTTGAACTCAGTCGCAAGCTGACTTTATCTATACTAATATTATAAAGAGGAAAGATTTGATTGTTTGTTTGTTTGCATTGAATAGGCTCCGAAACTACTGAACCGATTTGAAAAATTATTTCACTGACGGGAAGCTACACTATCCCCGGGTGACATAGGCTATAATCTATACCCGTGCGAAGCTGGGGCGGACCGCTAGTTTGTCATAAGTTCCGATAGTCGTACCTACTTAGGGTACATTTTTTTTTTAAATATATACTAGCCCGTCCCGGCTTCACACGGGGGTAATTTACGTGCGAAACCGGGGTGGGTCTAATTATATACCTATATAAACCTTCCGTAAAAAAATATCTAACTGATGGTGAAAATTGCATCAAAATCCGTTGCGTGGTTTTGGAGTTAGCGGTTAAAGCGACTTTAATTTATACTTAGACTTGTAGAGATAGAGATAGGATATACGTTTGGTCACCAACTCGAGAGAGAGAGTTGGTGGCCACCAAGTTATGAGAACGGTGTGCCGTACCTAGGTAGTAAAGAACAATGCGAGTAATAAGATTCTTAGCTTGGAACATCGCCACAAAGTTGCAAGTCTAACGGTTTTATCGGATCTGCAAGATCTAATTCCTTCCTACCCTTCTAAACAGACACTAGGACATCCCTGTCAAAAGGCGACACCGTTTCATTGTTAATATTCCGAAAACCCATACGAAGCGCTTTGATTCCACTATTATTGTGCGAACCGTTAGACTGTGGTATAGCTGCCTGAATGGGGTGTTCACTGAATTATATATAAGCACTTATATATAATCTGGGTGTCTTGCAGGTCACAACTGAATCTGTTTCTTTTATACAAGCGTGATCCGTCGTAGATCGCATCAAGGTGGCGGCCAACGCAAGCCTATTATTCAATAAAAAAAACCTAGCATTATTCATTCAGCAACAGCACTGTATAATTACTTACAACATGCGCATACCCAGTGCATTATCATAATCATTTTCCTTACAGTAGCACATTTGCTAGAAAACCGCAATATGTCTCTCATAACTGTAGTTACGGGTGACAGGCTGTTATTTGACGACATAACGCAGCGGTTCTTGGTAAATACTTAACCTGTTCTTACTGCAGGCACTATAGCTAGCTTTCGAAGCCAATGTGTGAAAATACATCGAGGTCGATATAAAGAACTAACTAATAAGTGGCCGTTAAAGTTTCAATGCCCGAATTTGGCGACTTGGATATTTAATTCTACGCTTTCTAATAGTTGATTGTATCAGGTGTTACTTTGCGGAAGTCCATCTTTAAAACTGTTTTTCTGACGAATATCTAGTGTAATTCCGACATAACATTCGATAACATTAATATTCTTCTTAAATTTTTAGTCTAATTCGCATGAATCGTCAGAAAAACAGTTCTAATTGGTGAAATGATAGTGAGGCCTAGAATCGCTCAGCATGCGCAGAGACGTTGGGTCTGTTTGTATCTTTTATCGCATTTACAACGGGGAGTGTTCTGAAGAATTGTTTGATCTGATGCCGGCGTCGCGGTTTTAGTCCATCGCGCTAGCCGCCACCGCCTGAAGGCTCATCCACACATCATAGATCAGTGGAAATCGCACACTGTGCGATTCATACGATCCTTCTTGCCTCATACCTGCAAAATGTGGAATGAGCTACCTTCCACGGTGTTTCAGAGAAGCTACAACATGGGGTTCTTCAAAAGGCGAGTTAATAGAGTCCTAACGGGTCGGCAACGTATTTGTGACGCCTCTGGTGTTACAAGTATCCATAGGCGAAGGTGACTGCTTGCCACCAGGCAGCCCGTCTGCTTGTTTGCCACCTATGGCATAAAAAATAAGGTATAGTGGATGGTTAGGAATAACAACTTATTCTATAGGTTTACGGGGAATGCACTCGTCCTCCCCTCCCGGTTTCAGCACCCAACCGGCCGCCTTCACCAGAAATGCCATCCACACATTAAGATAGGTAGGTACGTGGAAATCTTACACTGTTCGATTCAATCGATTGTTTCGACAACTTGTGAAATGACTTTAGTTGTTCTTCTACAGTACAATCTGGGCTGTTTCAAACAAAAGGTGACTAATGTCATCAAAGGTATATACTTATACAACGCTGCAATGCACTGACAATGTCCGCGTATATTTAGGTCCATAAGTGCGGTAACCACTTACCATCAGGTGACTCGTCGATTTATTGCCAATTTGTTTATAAAATTCCCCCGGTGCAGTTCAGTTTCCAATAGTATAGGTATAGCGAACCCCAAATAAGAAAAATATCATTTTCTATTTTCCTCGAGAGGATTTTACCGTCGAACGTCTTGTGCATTTGCCAGTATCAAGTATTTAAATATTGTAACCACCCATAAGATGGGCAGACGACATAAAAGAGACTGCAGGGAAACGCTGGATGCAGGCCGCTTCCAACCGGCCTTTTTGGAGATCGATGGAGGAGGCCTATGTCTGTGCCTATGTCCAGCAGTGGACGTCCTACGACTGAAATGATTATCATAATCAGCAAACAAGTATAAGAAAAGAATTCAACGAGCCGACATGTTTTTTTCCACGTTGACGCCAAAACTCTCCAGCTTGCTATAAAAACTAGTGTAACCATGTGTCATGCCTTTTACAGCATTGTCTTGTTACTTGGCTTGTTTTAGTATAATTTTCTGTGCTACTAAGACTACATATAGATATGTACAGAATGTCCGGCAATTACGAAGAATTATTTATCCGGCCTTTTAACTGCGCTTTCAATGAGCAGCTTATTGCATTGGTAAAAAAAACGTAAACCAGTAGGTAAGTAACATACATTTAAAACAGTAAATTATCTTTAATATACTTACCTATATGTTCATAACTAATATAACTTCGATAATATAAAGCTTCTATGGATGCGTATTTTATCTATTACTAATATTATAAAGAGGAAAGATTTGTATGTACCTATGTTTGTAATGAATTGGCTCAAAAAGTACTGGACCGAAAAATTCTTTCACCATTTGAATGCTACATTATCACTGATTAATATAGGTTAGAGGTATTATACCCGTGCAGAGCCGGGGCGGAAGTTATCTATATACCTATATACGTAAGGTTCACCTTTTAAACTCATTTTTTTTTTATAAATCATCGTGTTCGTATATAGTTGCGTTCACTAATGTTTCATTTACAATTTTTTAATAGGTATGGCCATGTTACAAATAATAATTGTAAGTTGACTTGATTTTGTTTTTCGCCGGAGATTCGCCAATCCGGCCAAATCTTCATCTCCCATCTCCAAGAATATTGGTATTAAACTCATTACCGAATACCGAGACATGTTTGAACAGACGGCTCGCATCGCAAATACCGGCAAAAACACCGCATCAGCGCTAAAAATAATACCGCTATGAAGTTGAGCCGAAACAGCACAAACACGTGCGCATACTGTGGCATTCTAGAGTAGTGCCGCCTCTTGACCGCACCCGAGATACGAAGCACGAACACGATACGAAGTATGAACGAGAACGTTTCTCACAATCGAACCAACTTTAAATGTGTGCGTGGCGTCAACGAAGGCTCAAATGCTCGGAACACGAACTCAATTTTATTTTATCCCTGCTTGTGTATGTGTGAGTAACTTTTCAAACGTTTGATACGTCCGAATGAGGTTATTAACCGCGCGTGTGTGTGTGTCTCTCGTTCGTGAAGGGTATTTCTTTTTATTTTGTTGGGCTTCGTAATGCCGAAAGGGTCAAGTGAATAATTTTTATAAAGACGTCTTGGACGTGACGTGGGAACGCATTGTGTTTGTGTGGGTATTATTTATGATTTGATAAAAAAAATACATTATCTGGATTTAATTTTTAAACCCTCCTTTAGTTGTGTCCGACTCTACGTTGTCTACTATGACTGTACTGTTGACCCGTGGCTTTTTTTCTTATCTTTCAAACTTTATTCATTTATTTCAAGGTGCAATTATGCTTGTTACTGTATAAAAGGATCAAACTAAATTTAATTTTCATTAAAAAAATTGGAAGCTTAATTGTTATTCTACTCGTAACAACTGACCGGAATTGAATGAAATTTGATATGGAGGTAGCTCAAAGGCTCAAACCCTAGATTAATACATAGGCTTGTTCAACAAAAGCTTTATTCCAGAAAATACAGTAAGTAAGTATAGCCATAGAGAAATATACTATAGCGCAGTATGGTGGCGAGTGAAACCGCAGACACTGCTTGGATGGTGGGTATAAATAATACCTATATATACTTAATGAGCAAATATAAATTTAAGTGCTGAAAGGAGTAGGTTATTTTTATTTTTTGTTTTCGAGGCGGTAATCTTCCAAAGATACCCGGCTGCATTGGGGTGCAGCCAGGTTATGTGGGATAATAACCACTAAAACCTCCCCGGTGACCAGCCTTAGTGCTTGACAAGAGGACTCCGGAATCCCCAAAGGAGTAGGTACCTAGTTATATCTCGGAACAACTAGTACGTACTTATACGTATACTGCGGTAAGTAGGTACCTACACTACCTACCTACCTATAGGTACTTACATAGGTACTTTGTCCCTTGCTGCACTGAATAAGGTAAAGCAACTGTTATGGACAAAAATGGCGCTTACCTTCAGATGATGACAGTTTACTTGCTCTACAATAATTATAATGACAAAACTGTACAACAAAACATTTGGTCAGTAATGAAAAAAACCGTAAGTATACAGTAAAAAAAATGCTCTACAATTCTATATACTTACGATACAATTGAGAAGAACCGTAAGTACGTATAGCTAAAATGCTTGGTGTACAATTCTATAATGACAAAATCCGTACAAAAATAACTTGCTCTACAATTCTAAAATGAGAAACACCGTACAACAATGAAATTGCATGTGCAATTATACGACACAATGATAAAAACCGTAGTACTTACCTACAGCTAAAACTTTGGTCTACAATTTTACAATGATAATACTAAAAATTAAGATTCTTTTTTTATGCCCTGGTTGGCAAACGAGCAGACGGGCAGCCTGATGGTAGCAGTCACCATCGCCTATGGATACTTGTAACACCAGAGGCGTCAAATACGTTGCCGACCCTTTAGGACTATATTAACTCGCCTTTTGAAGAACCCCATGTTGTAGCTTCTCTGATGATTTCAATGACTTTTGAGTCTCGAATCACAAGCGTTGTGTCTCCAATCACAAGAGCAATACGATACGACCGGACAGAGACCACAAACAAAACCGTACAAAAATAACTTCTACAACACTAACACAAATAAATAAATAACAGGGGATATGTACCGTGGTTCGATTCCTCTAGATTTCTAGAATCTCGGAATCTCCTCGGAATTTTCCGATTTCCGGGCAGAACGGCAATTCTAAAAACTCCTAAACTAAAAAAGCCAAATAATTCCGGTTTGTAAAACACTTCTATACATTTTACTTTATTTGTCAAAGTAAAACTATTTATCATTCATTGATTACCACGAGCTTCAAGATTGAAAGAAAACAAATTGAAATTCAACCACAGATTTTGGTCAGAAAGTTAGCCTCGCAATCCAGCGAGGCAACGCGGCTAGTATTTTAGGCACTCTGCCTGAAATTAAAGATCGTTTGTACTATCTACAACAAAAAACAACTAAACAACAAAAAACTAAACTAATTGAAGATCGTTTATACTATCTATAAGCAACGAAGGCTAATAGATAGTATAAACAATCTTCAATTAGTTTAGTTTTTTGTTGTTGTTGTTAAGTATTATGGAATTACTATCGAGAAATTAAATAATAATAAACCACAGATTGAACAACATAACAAACTGAATTTCAGGTTCTCAATTCAGTTTATTAAATTTTACTCTGTCCTTTTTTATCGTAGAGATAGCTATCGAAGTGGGGTGGGACGGGACCCACCCACTAAAGTTTCATTGTCTTTTGATTTTGATAATTGTGTTCGAACGCTTACAAATTTTGCCATCGCACTAGCCACCATTATAGATCAGTAGAAATCGCACACTGTGCGATTCACATGATCCTTCTTGCCTCATACCTGCAAAATGTGGAATGAGCTACCTTCTACGGTGTTTCCGAGAAGCTACAACATGGGGTTCTTCAAAAGGCGAGTTAATCGAGTCCTAAAGGGCCGGCAACGTATTTGTGATGCCTCTGGTGTTACAAGTATCCATAGGCGACGGTGACTGCTTACCATCAGGCAGCCCATCTGCTTGTTTGCCACCTACACATAAAAAAAATGTTTTTTAAGGTTTTATGAACTAACTATACTTATAGTCTATCAAACGTAAAGATTGTTGACAATAGACAATATTTATACGTCACAAAAATCCATTCACACTTAAAACTATACTTACGCACTTATTTAAATAAATATAAAACATTGAATTTTTGCCACAAATTGGCTCCAGCTCAGCATCACTTGGTAACCGATATTTATATAAATAAAAATTACAGACCGTTCGTTGGTAAGTACATCGCTCTATAAAGGCTGGACCGATTTGACTATTAAAAAAATATTTTAATCCGAATAAGGTAAAGAAAAAAAAAATAGATTTTTTATCTGGAAAATTTGAAATTTAAGGAAAAAATTAGAGTGTATTTTTCTATGGATAGAATGCTATTTTTGGTATGAACAAGATCAAAACTCAAACAAATTTATTTAAATTTGAACAGGGCAACGTCAGGTCCTCCGGGTCAGCTATAATAAAGACTAGGAGAAATCTGTGAAGAGAAGTCGGTGGGAGACTCTACACGACACAATCTTACACAAAACCTGTTCAAATTCCGGGGACTGATGGCAGATACTTGGCAAGTTTGGCAACGTATAAAAAGCTATATACACTGTAAGAAGTATAAGTGTTATTATTACTGCAGCTGTCAGAACTAAAAAAAAATTGCCGAGAATAGAAACTTCAACCTATTCCTCAAAGAAGATAAAAGAAGAATTAAAAAACATTCTCTAAATAAAACTAACACAAACCGTTAACTGTTTTTAGAACAGAAACTCAAGCTCGTCAAGGCGCATAAGTGGAAAAAACGCTCCTACCTAATAACTAAAGAGTCTGAAATAGATTGGTTACGTAACCAGTATGTTAAAATTCTAGTATTATCTTTTTACAAGCTTTTATATAACTTGCCCTGTTAGTTAGTATGTATGTCCGTTCGTATGTGTGGTACAAATCTTGCAACTGAATTTTAGACCTCAAGGTATGCCAAATTTCAGCTATTCAGCTGAAATTGACCAAAAACCTTTTGGTCAAGAACCGAAACCTAAATAAAAATACAGTTTTTAAGTTGTAATTTATAGAACATTCGCTCTCTCTCTCCCTATCTCTCTATCTCTCTCTCTATGTCTTTATACATGTTTATTGCCTCTAATTGTTATAGGTAAGTACCTATTCATTTAAAGAAATAGCACCGAACATTTATTTTATCAGAAAACTAATCCATTCTAAGTTTTTCTCAGGTTCCGTTCTTGATCAAAAGCCTAGGTTTTTGATAACAAAATCTGATTTCATCATAAACATGCGACATATAGGTACAATATATCGCTTTCTCTCCTTTTTATTATAGTACTTATATTACATTCCTTTTCATGAAAATCTTCGAGACCTCTGCATCAAGCAACTCGAGCCGCTGTGTCTTTTGTTCAAATACAAAGCTCTCAAACTCATAGATTACTCAATATATTTCAATAAAAAATTTAGTAAGTACTAGTTGAAGAAGTTCAGTGGAAATTCGGACAAGCCAAAATGTTTACACTATCTTTATAGATTTACAAGCAGGAACCATTTTTTTAAATGCCTGTATCCCGAAAGATATACAGTAAGAGTATAGCGACATTGTGTTTTTCGCTTTGTCTACTTATCTATAATTATAATTATATAAAAATGATTCCCTATTTACCTTGGTCACGCCATAACTTGAGAACGACTTTACCGACTTCATTCATCTTTTTTTAAAGTTTTCTAATACTTTGTAAAAGGTTCTTACGGATAGAAAAATTAAGAAAATTGTGCAGAAAATTAAAAAATTCTGAAAACTTAATGACGATTTTAACTTCGTGTGTTTGACAATTCTAAGACAGGACATCGTCTGTCGGGTCAGCTAATACTTAGCTTATAAAAATAGCCATTAATTCATTTTCAAAATAAGTTACTTCATCCGCGGTACCAAAACTAGTAAGGACGGTAAGGACGGTGCTTGGATATTAGGATGACTTTTTTTTTTTTTTTTTTTTTTTTTTTTTTTTTTAATTATATATAGCACTGATAAATAGTCGCTTTAAGCTCTTTTCGTCTGTACCATATGGCTATGGCTAGTAATATTAGCTAACCATAAGACACCAGCCGAAAAAAATGTAAAAATTTCTTTTATTTATTCGTATTTCCACATAATTTATCTACATGTGCATTTTTTAGCTGGAATACATATACGTTACCTTTTTTCATATTGAAATATTTACCTACTTAGACTACGAACAGGATCTTAAGTGAAGGCAAAAAAACTGCCAAAGACCTTAAAGATAATTTAACTCGCAAATGTCGCAATTAATGTTCTTTAAACACCTAATCACACTACCGACCAAATTTGAGAAAAGATTTGTGAGCAAGAAAAGAGTAAATGAGTCCGACTGTACTTACCTCAAAGTGTGGCGGCAGCGGCGTGTGCGCAGCTCGTTAACGTCACCCGGAATCCTGCTCCAACCAGTCAGGTCACTAGAGATGAGGTGGGAAACATGGTTGGCCGGATGCCGGAAAGACGTTTAGACGGCGCTATTGACCGTGCGAGGACTTACAACTTACGTACCGGAGAGTTTATAGAGCATGAGTTACATTTAGATTACTGTCACGGCAGACAAAAATCGTTTGTTGGATGAATATGGAAAACATATGCAGAGGCGAAACCGAGGCGCACATAAAATGACTCAATCTATACCTTATTGTCGCGAAGAAAATATTATTTTCATCGACGACCGAAGCATTACTTTCGAAAAAGTATTTTGATTTTTTATTTATATTACACGGGAATCACTTACGTGAGATTAAGTCGGTTACTCCGACTATAGTTTCGACTGTTATTTCGACTTTTAATTTAATTATTTAAACGTTTCATTTGGCTCTTCTCTCTAATTTCTTTTGGCTGTAATGAGCTGGTACATGGAGCCGGAAAACTTGCCGGATAATCTATCTGTCTTTGTATGTACATATCTAGTTTATGTGTGTAGAATCGATGTGTGAAGGACAATTTAGAAATACTTACTTGTCAATCTACGGCCGTTTGAGTGGACCGAGACCAGTTCCGAAATAGGTGCCGTGCTGTAGCTAAATGTGGTAACTATTTCAAAGAACCTGTTGAATAATGGAAAATGATGGGGTTTGGTACCAACTCAACATGAGTTGATATTGATATATATACGTAGATAATATTTTGATAAATATCATAGGTACTCTGTTTTTACATAAAATATTATAAGCACACATGACCAAGTACAGTGCCTAAAGAAAAAAGTCTTTGACCAGTGTGTGTTGCCAGTAATGACATATGATACTGAGACGTGGTCTTTTTGGAAAAACTCAGAGTCACAGTGACACAGCGGGCAATGGAGAGAGCTATGCTCGGAGTTTATTTGCGCGATAGAATCTGGAACGTGTATATTCGCCAAAGAACCAGAGTCACCGATAGATGTTAAAATTTGCAAGTTGGAGTGGCAATGTGCAGGCCACATCGCTCGAAGAACCGATAACCGATCGGAAAGAAAGGTTCTTGAGTGGAGACCACGAACCAGAAGACGCAGCTTAGGTAGGCATCCCACTAGATGGATCGACGACTTTGTGAGAGTCACGGGCATCTGCAGTGGATACATCTGTATCCAGCCTGCCATCTGGCAGGCTTTCGTTCAGTGTGGACGTTGAAGGGGGAAGCATAATGTTCAGCAGTGGACGTCTTCTGGCTGATGATGATGATGATGATTATTATAAGCACACGTTATATAACTACTATATTAACTGACGCGTTACCAAACAACAACAGGACAACGCGTAATAATAACAAACAACTTTACTACTACTTATCTCTCCATGTTCTGTCATGTGTTCATGTACTTACCTATATCTAATTACTAGCTGTTGCCCGCGACTTCGTACGCGTAGACTTTCATATAATATTTAAACCCCCTTTCCCCCCCTTAATTCAGCCCTTTCACAAAATAATAGGTATTTTGTGAAAGGGCTGAATTAAGGCGGCGGAAAGGGGGTTTAAATATTATATGAAAGTCTACGCGTACGAATTACTTACGCGTAGACCGTCTACCGTTAATTATTTCCGAGCGGAACTCTACACTCCATAAATAATCTACTTGCCAAATTTCAACTTCATAATTACAAAACTTTCAAAAAAAATACAAAACCCCCATTTCCCCTCCTTAATCCGTATTTTTCAGAAAAACAATTATGCAGTTTTTATTTATTTTTAACCATTAACCTGAATACCAAATTTCATGTCCCTAAGATCAAAAACAAAGGAGTTTCATACAAACTTTCAAGCTCCATTTGCCCCCCTTGATTCGGCCCTTTCGCAAAATCCTTTCTTAACGGACCTCTACACCGCATAAGGAATCTATCTGCCAAATTTCAGCTTCGTAGGTCAAGTGGTTTTCGAGATTTCGTGTTTAATGAGTGAATGAGTAGATGAATTTCGCTTTTATATATATACTTAGATTGTATCTACTTATTATGTGTTGTCTCCGAGTGTGTATATTTGTGTGATTGTGCGTGTTTCCTTCTGTTTCTCTGTGCTTCTAAATATCTGCTTGTCAGTTCTTCGGCTAAACAGCAATTTCGATATTAGTGATACTTGACAAGGACAAAAAGTGTGCATCATAAAACTGTAGACGCTTTCAAGCATTTTTCTGCTACATAAGAAGTATCTTATGTCCGTTCTATTGAGCAGAATACTTACTTTTTTTACCTTCATCAAGATCGGTTTTGTCATACCTAATCATTAAAAGATATAAAGCACAGAGAGAAAGAAAGAGTAATACGGAAACTGTCTCCCTGTGTATCTGTCTAATCAGAAAGATAAACAAACTTTAATATAGTCAGAGAACCAGTTAGAGAGATAAACTAAGAAAAACAGTAGAAATACATGTATACGTAGATACATGCAGAGAGTCAAACTAAGAGACAGTCAGAGATACAGATAGACTGACAAACAAAAAGACAGTAAAGATACAGTCAAAAAGACACGCAGACAGTCAAACTGAGAGACAGTCAGAGATAACAGATAGACTGACAAACAAAAAGACAGTAAAGATACAGTCAAAAAGACACGCAGAGTCAAACAGAGACAGTCCGAAAGGTATATAATTATGTAAGTACTCGTATATCAGTCTCTGGCAGCCATATTACAAGTTTTGCTAATTGCTTAGTTTGGGGTCAGATGACCGTGTGTGCAAAAATTTCCCGAATATTTATTTATTTCTTTTGACTTTCTCATACTCGAAAATGATGCAATTGAATTAAGTTTCAGTCACCATAACAGTTTTTCCTTCTTACCACATCTTGTCTACATCACGCATTAAATAATACCACTTATTAATTCCCACTAGGTACTTCTACCCGCCACGCGCTGCCACATGGTTGGCATATGTTATGTCTAATTTCCCCGTTTAATGGACGAGCAATGTTTTTCTGTTCCCACAAAGCCAATTGTGTTGGAGATTAACGTTTGCCATTTTAGCAGAGCAAGTGTGAAGACCGTTGCTAATGGTCGGACTGATTTGCTCTGTCTGTTATACAGGGTTACACAAAACGGCAGTGAGTTGAAAGTAGGTAATTCTTCTCATTGTTATGAACTCTATAGAGTTCATAACAATGAGAAGAATTACCTACTGGAGTGAACGTTTCTTAGATTAAGAAAATAAATTACTTGAATTAAAAATAATTAAACTGTTTTAAACCAAGTAAAATATCTTCTTGAAATAAGACAAGACTAGCTTGATTTAAAAGGTATTCAAAGTTTTCAGTAAACATCATAAATATTCTTCAATTGAGACTGTAATTATCTTGGAACAAAAATATGTTCTTATATCATGAATAATAATAACGCAATTATTATTCTTGATTTGAGGAAACCAGGTTTTTGAATGGAGATAATTTACCCTATACAACATACCTACCCTTAAAAAGTAGTGAAAGTAAAATAATGTCTCGCGCGTGAATTCTCTTTTAAAATATGGTGCTCTACAACGGATGCTTTCTAGCTTTAGATATTTTACTCGTCGTTCTGAATTCTGGAATATTCTGGACAAAGGATCTGTTTAAAAATCGTTAAGTAGTTAAAAGTACGTACTTAGTTACTTTAAAAAAATATTCTTCACAAAATATAACACGCAACTCTTACCAAACTCATGCAAGTAGTAATTCCTTCGATTTCCCTCCACTAGTAACAGGATAGCGTGAGATCCCGGACCCCGCTTGACGTTTCAATGGCTCCGATGATGGATGCCGACCCCTGCCACTTGGGCCATTGTCTTGTTGCGCACTGATTGTGTATGCTCCGAACAGATGGAAAATCTTATAGTTTTTACTCGTACTCATTTATTTATACGATCAAAATATGCCAAATGTAAAAAAAGTCAATAAAAAGTACGTAAAAATTTGAAGCATTTAGATTGTCTCTAGACATTCAACGATCTATGGGCAATTATAAATGATAGGTTAAGTAGTTTTGATATTTAGTGTTGGTCAGTTTGTACTTTGTTTATTTTATCTCTATCTAACCCTCTGTAAATCTCCGCTGCGCAGACGATTTAGTCCTATTTGAGGGAACTCCAAAAAAACTAATACAAAAAAACGAAAATAAATTATTATATCAATACGTGATAAGTCCCGATAAACATTTAAAACATGGTACAAATGATCATCGATTAAGCCCTGGAAAGCATGGAAATCTGACTCTAAATGAACGAATTTAAAACAAACACCATGTAAAGTAGAAATCACTGTCTATGATAATAAGCTGGAATATGTCAGTGAATACACCTACTTGGGACAAATCATCACAACGGAAGATCAAACAACGAAATAAATCATGAAAAATGAACGCAACAACCAAAAAGACTTAAGTTTTAAAATAAAAAGGACATTTTTCAACACCTGCAACCTTCATACATATGGGTGTGAGCAAAATGAAAGACTTCAATGCTGCCAAAGAACCATGAAACAAAGCATACCTACTAATACATATATCAGAAGCATTTTTCAGAAGGTACATGATAAAGAGCGAAACTAGCAAAAAGAAAATGAAGTTCACAGATATACTAAGATAGACCAACAAAAATTACAACTTACCTAGTACTTTTTTTTTGACCCAGCAAGTGCCTTTATTAACTAAACAAAATACAAGCTAAAAGTACAAAGCTAAAAGTAGCAGTTAGACTGTCCATATACCGTTGAAGGTCTAAAGACAATCCAAATGCTCAAGCCCACTACCAGTTGGCAGCGTACCCAGCATGCTGGCGGCATTACCACGTTGAATGGCAATGCTTATGCGTTGAACCAGAAACACGCCAGCATTTTGGTCACGCGTCGCATGATCCAGGCGCTCCGAAAGGTTTTTGAAAATGAGGTGAGCTCCCGGTTCCCAAGGGCCCAATGTCGAAGTACTTAATAGATCGTTGGACGAGACATAATTATAATTCGCAGCAAGTATGAAAAATGGAGTAAAATCATTACAAATAGGTACTAATAAGCGGCAAAAGAAATAAGGAAAATCAAGGAGGGAAGACGAAGTTAGGATGACAGCGGGTCTATACTGGAAGATAGCTTTTACAGACTATATTGGAGAGAGCTTGAGGAGACTTTTGCCAACAGACATACTGTATTGAGATACTCATTTGGGTTTATATTTTTAGTCATTGTGTAATAAATTGTGTTATATATTTACCCAGATTAAGGAAAACGGTAATTGAATTGTGATCTTTTTAGAAATAAAGACTTATTATAATTAAAAGGGTTCTTTAATAAAACCGGCCAAATGCGAGTCGGGTTTGCGCACTGAGGGTTCCGTACCACCAAATAGCTTGATAGCTACTAAAGTACAAAAAGACAACATCCTATCAACGCCCAGGCGTTCACCTATCCGAGTACCGGCAGCGCCCGACGTTGCTTTACTTCGGTGATCGTACGAGAAATGGTAGTGAATAGAAATTTGACACCGACTAGCACTTGGCCATTATTTATTATTTGTTGTTATTCTTTGGAGTGTGTACAATAATCATGCCTAATTTGATGCTTGTACGTATTACCGTTTTTACATTAGAGCTAATACAAAATGCGTAAAAAAATACGTTTGTTGTATAGGGACCTCCATTTCGTTTTTTGTTTTGACTTTTTTATTATTTCTTAATTAATCCGCCGTAACATTACATATTCTGTGAAAATTTCAATTGGCTATCTATTACGGTTCGAAAGATACAGCTGTTAATAGCTAATAGGACAGATAGACGGACAGACGGACAGACGGGCAGACGGGCAGACAGACAGACGAACAGACGGACAGACGGACAGACGGACAGACGGACAGACGGACAGACGGACAGACGGACAGACGGACAGACGGACAGACGGACAGACGGACAGACGGACAGACCGACAGACCTACAGATCGACAGACGGACAGACGGACAGACGAACAAACGGACATCGTAGGCTTAGTAATAGGGTCCCGTTTATACCCGTTGAGTACGGAACCCTAAAAATGATATAATATCAATGATTGCAGCCGATCATCATAATAATGATAAACGATTATCTAAATAGTCACCGCACCAATGAAGTAATCAATCGAAGCATCTTCACAAAAATAACCAAACAAAACCATTGAGAGCAAAACAAAATCAAACACCAATTAAAACAGCTATACAAATCAACCTTCCACTTCACTGCACCCACAAGAGTGCGAGCCTGATAACGGGGGGTGGAAGCCGCGTTTTCAATTTCCGCCCGAAACCACCCTAGACACTGTTATTTATACTGTAACAGCCTTACTAACCCCCGGTGTCGTACTATTAGTTATTCTGTGCCTCCTGCCCTTAGGCTTAAGGGTTCTATCACATTTTTTGACGAAAAAAGCATTGATACCGGATTTTTAGTATAATTTTTCTTACAACTAATAAGATCTGTAGAAAATTCAGTTGCTGTAT
Source organism: Agriopis marginaria (assembly GCA_932305915.1). Classification (NCBI taxonomy): domain Eukaryota; kingdom Metazoa; phylum Arthropoda; class Insecta; order Lepidoptera; family Geometridae; genus Agriopis; species Agriopis marginaria. The sequence continues at coordinate 6,422,538 of OW029919.1, forward strand.
TAAATAGATCTGTATTTTTTATTGAATGTAGCGGTTTCAGATTTTGGTAAAACACAATATTTTACATCCATTTGTTAACTCCAATTTACATAAGTAGTTTTTGGTATAACTTTACGAGGGAAAGTTTGAGAATTAATTTCGTTAAATTACTGTCATAAAATAACCATGTTTGTATTATGGCGCGTACTATTAGTTATTCTGTGCCTCCTGCCCTTAGGCTTAAGGGTTCTATCACATTTTTTGACGAAAAAAGCATTGATACCGGATTTTTAGTATAATTTTTCTTACAACTAATAAGATCTGTAGAAAATTCAGTTGCTGTATTAAATAGATCTGTATTTTTTATTGAATGTAGCGGTTTCAGATTTTGGTAAAACACAATATTTTATATCCATTTGTTACCTCCAATTTACATAAGTAGTTTTTGGTAAAACTTTACGAGGGAAAGTTTGAGAATTAATTTCGTTAAATTACTGTCATAAAATAACCATGTTTGTATTATGGTTTACTTATTTTATATTTATCTTGAAAATTACGGCTTTATTTATTCGTTTTATGCCTGAAAATACAAATTGGTACTTAAAATTGAACGGTTTATTTTGTACGTAATAGGCCTCTTAACTTAGACGAGGAACTTTTAGTTGATCGTACTATGGAAATTCTGCGAGTAAGGCTTAGCGAGTCGAAGAATACTTATTTACGAACAAAAATATTTATTTTGCATAAACACGGGTAACATGCAGATGTTTATATATTTACGTAATTTATAGACCACCATGATCTAGCATCATGGCATGCAAAATTTATAAAACAGTTTATTATATAAAATCTAACATCAAAACAATTTATTTTAACAATTGGTCATTTAAAAACTCCGATAGTAAGTCTTGTTAATACTGTACATACTCACTGTTTAAAGCGAATAATACAGTTCTGATATATTAGTGTTTAAAGATTTTGGTTGGATTATTGAGGGATGCTCTGTCCTTTTCCCGCAAAGTAACATGACATAAAAAAATCAAAATGCTTGTATCTTCCGTAATAAAAAAAAAACAGTGAAATTTGACCAATAAATGAGAAACAATTTTGCTTCAAGCGATAACCAAAAAGGGGTAATTTTTCCACGGTGATTGTACGCTGTGAAGCCGACTCTGGAGTCAGCGTTGAGCCTTAGAGTGAGATAAAGTAGCAATATGCCGAAGTAGTCAGGGCGTGGTATGCGTTTGCCCTTACAGCCCGGCTATACACCCCCTACCCCAGGCTAAGGGTAATTTTATTAAAAACACGACGACGCGACACCCGGTGAATATTTATCTCTGTGTCCCGGATGTGGAATTTGAAAGGGTGGATTCGGTTCGAATAGTTTGGATCGGAGAGATTATAAATATAGCTAGGTATTTGGAGATATGAAGAATAGAAAAAACGTCTGACAAAGTTAGTAAAGTGTAGAGAGAAGGTGTTTAAATGTATTTATTGAGACAAAAACGAATTACAGTCAAATTTATCTTACATATTATTGTAACTTAAATTAAATTGAAATTAAATCCGTCTTATGTCATATATCTAAATTACAAGGAAAAAAGAACATAAATAATAATAAAAAAAGATTTATAGTTTTTTTTTTTTTTTTATTTATTTACGATAACTATCAAACGACGAAATCAGACTACGAAAAAGGCATGGCAAAGTCAGAAATGAGCCAGCTGGACAAAATATGGAAAGATCGAAATATACTTACAAAGACCAAAATGTATATTGTCAGGACGTTGGTGTTCCCGATCTTTTTATATGGCGCAGAGTCCTGGACATGAAGGAGACTGACAGACGACGCGTAGATGCCTTTGAAATGTGGTGCTGGCGGCGGATGTTGCGCATTCCTTGAACTGCCCACAGAACGAATCTATCCATTTAAAATGAGCTTAATATAAGCCAGAGATTGGCCTTAAGAGGATTCTGCAGTACTTTGCGAGAAAACCGGCGGAGAATCTTGAAAAGCTCATAATAACAGGAAAAGTGGAAGGAAAAAGAGCTAAGAGTCGAAGCGCGAAACGATTGTCAGAACAAGTGGCTAAACTAAAGCCACTAAAGTTAGTGATGCCATGCATGAGGCCACTGATCGGCATAGATGGCAACAAATTGTGCAGAAAATTACCGGACAGGATCATCACGACGCTCAGCCGTACGACTAAAGGAAGGACGATAACTGCAGTGCAAGTAGCTTTCTTTATCGATCGTGTAATTACTCCTCCGTGTAACACATGCGACCTTCGATGATCAGTAGTTAAAAGATTAAATTAAACGTCAATTAACAAATGTGTCATGATGATTAAATGGGGTAGTAGTTTTCTAGGATAGGAATTGTGGGTAAAAAGATAATTAAAAAGCTTATAACTGATATAAACAAGACAACATTCATGCAAAAAACAAGAAAAACGATCTTCGTCACGTGAGTTTCTCGAATTCTTTGCTAAAATAAACTTGATGTTTTAACAGCATATAGATACGTCATCCGCCCTTTGATTATTAATTTGGCAACTCTGAGTTGGCAACATGCAATGGTCAACATTGATATTTATTTTATGTTGAATTCATTGCCCGTCAATAAGCAAAGCATTTATAAATGGTAGCAGTCTTGTGCCTGTGGCTTCGCCTGCGTTGTGAACAAAACATAGCCTATTACTCAGTGATAGAGTGATATAGCTTTCTATGCATTATCTATCAGTGTTTTTGAACAGATTTCAAATGGGAGGTAGGTTCTCAATTCGTTCCGTATTTTTACAACCTTTTTTACAAACAAAGTCACGAAGTCAAAGTCATTTTTTTACATGTTTATGATATTGATGTAGACTGTAGAAGATTACAAACCCTATCAGCCTGACCGGTAAAGGTGTATTGAAATGTGAACCTTAAACCTATCTTGTTACGTACTACTTGCGTGCAGCAGAATTTCTTGACGCATGGGTAATAAAAACGATTATTTGAACTTCTGCTATAGGTACGTGCTTGTATCAATTTAACATTGCTGTTTAGTCGCGCTGCCACCGCAATGCTTCTTGTTGCTCTGCTTTCACGTTTTATCAGATATATTCTTACGAAGACGTTCTCGTTCCGACGTTCGACTTATTGAAATCACTGCGATGGGTTCATACCCAAAAACCTTATAGACCAGAAAAATACAAAGCAGCCCAAATTTCCCCCAACACATTTCTATTGTCTTCAGTCACTTCAGTTTTTTAGTATGCCTCAAAAGCCACATGGCGATCCCGTCTCAAATTTGCACAGGCATTGCCAAAGCGGACCAATTCCCAGAACACCTATTGTCGAGGCATCATTACGACGCGCAATTTCGCCGGATCTCGCATCCCCTTTATGTAACCCAGGGTTATTTCAAAGAATAACAACCTCCTGATCTATACTAAAACTTATTCCCTTTTTAAAAGAGCTGAGTTTTGCTTGAATCAACAAGGGAAGCGAGGATCAATGAGATTCCCCAGTTCCACGCCGGGTGTCTTGCTTCGAATTTCTATACCGACAGCGCTTTATCGCTATTCATACCTCACACATGGCTGAACAGTTAGGAGTCCGAAGCGCTTTCAGCGCTCTTTAGAGATCTGATTTTGTTCATGAAAGGAGTTTGAAGCCGGCAACGTTTTCCAGTTTCATTGTTAGAAGAACCTTTTCCTTTGCCTCCGTTGAAATCCGAAGTATTAGGTATTTACGATGCGACGCCAAGTTTTTGCGCTTGTTTTTCTGAACCTTTTGCCTGAGGCACATGTTTTTTTGAGGACCCGTTTGGTAAAGGATCATAAAGATTTTATTTATGGTCGTAAAGGCGGTCCCATTATGTTATGATTAGTTGGTTCTGGTAGATAATTGCGGATGATGAGATTGTTGTTTTTGTTGTTCTTTTGTAGTACGTACGTCATTGCTTTTTGTTGGTTTTGTTCAGGTTTTATGTTATGCAAATGCATTCACTGGCTCGTGTCAGTTACAAAAAAGCTGTTGTATCTAATTACTTGCTTAACTTCCTTAATAGGCTCATTATAATCATAATTGTTAATGTTTATTTTATTAAATTGTCAGTTTAAAACTTTAGATTTTAAACTCCTTATTTTAGCTGTAGGAACCTATGCTGTTATTTTTGCTGCTGATTGTTTTTCTATACTTAATATTATAAAGAGGAAAGATTTGATAGTTTTTTTGTTTGTTTGCATTGAATAGGCTCCAAAACTACTAAACCGATTTTAAAAATTATTTCACTGTTGGGAAGCTACACTATTATCCGGGTGACACAGGCTATATTATATTTAAAAAAAATAAGGATTCTTACTAAAACTGCAATAATGAAACCCAAGGTGGGAAAAAATAAGATTTACACCCGTGCGAAGCCGGGGTGCGTTGCTAGTCTTTTATAATATATTCTTGCATTTCACCACCATCTCGCCTGATGACCCTAAGCTTTTTTGTCCTAAAATATACCTGCTCAAATTCATTTTTGCCTTTACATTACATTATATGCAATTCAAGAAGCATGTCTGGATATAGCTCGCCTCCTGCGTCGCTTTTTCTCACTAACAACGCACATATCCGGACAGTAGAGTAGGTACCAGCCGCGTAGAATAGGCTCATGGTTGGTTAGATCTGACCTGAATGAGAACGGAACAGCTTCCCATTCAAGCAAGCCCAGGGAAGACAACGGCTTAGAGATGTGACCTACGGAAAACGAACGAACGAGATTCTGGCGAACTCCAGCACAGAGGTAGGTACTTATTACTAAACAAAATCCCAGCCGTCTTGTTTCCCCGCCCAGACTAATCGTATACCTACATTTTATTCGACAATGCCATTCACTTCAACGTTGACGGCCGTAAGAAATCTTGAGTCTTGATCTATTAACTTCAATTAACATTCTTTGTTTCTATAACAGGAGATTTGAAGATCTTCCAAGCCAAAACTGCGAGCTCCTCTATAGCGTCTACGCACAACACTCCTTGGTATAAGGCGTTGGTTGAAAAGAAATTGCAAAGGCTCGAGCAGTCAAGCATACCTAGACGTAAGATCGCCTCTCTGTTTTTTTACCGATTGCACTTGAAATAAGCGAGTATACTCAGGAGCAGCACTAGCTGATCCTACCCTCCCTTGTCCGTTTAGGACTTCAAAGATTAGTAGATAAGTAAACCTTTTTATTGTTTTATTTATATTACATGGGAATTACTCAGTCACTCCAGCTTAATCTTACGTTACAGACTCGGTCGGTCGGTCTTTTTATTGTTGTGTAGCTAATGCACCCGTTTCTATAGTTTATTTTCCATGTTTGTTACCATTTCATGACTAAAGGGCTTCAGACTTTTCGAGAAAGTAGTGTGCCATGGAAGACAAACCAAATCTGAGATTAATACTTTTTGCTTCGACAAATATAAAACATTTGTCCCGAAAATACGGAAACGCTCGAAAAACCGGGAAAAATCGTGGACTAGCTTGATTTATTGACTAACATTTAAAATCATCCTCCATCAGTCATTACAAATTTTCAAAGTCATTAATTCCCATCTAATTCTCGTGATAACGATCAGGGTCCGCCGGTCAGGAAACCCTTACGGGCCCATTGGCAAATAACACCTTTCAAGTGCTGGCAGTTTTTTAATCAGAAATCGTTCTCGACCCTTTCCGTTTGGGATCTCAGATACCCGTCGACAATAATGACGGCTTGCGAATAATGAGGTTCAGAATGATTATTTATTTAGCATTTTTACGGATAAAAAGTAGCAATGATCAGATGAAGTCAGCTCTTAGAATCTTCTGAGCTTAAAGCTGGCCAATATCATAGTTAAAGCTGAAGAATTTGAGTTGAAAAGCTGATAAATGTCGGTGTTAAAGCTGCTGGCAAAATTACAGTTATAAAGACGAGGAATGTGTGTTCGTGAAAGAAGGATCAGCGAAATAGGTACACATACCATATACCTACCTACTTATCAGTCTAATAATTATTTTGTCTGAAGAAGAAGTCAGGGAAGTTCTTTCGACAAAGTAAGAAACCGAAGCTGGTTTTATTGTAAACTTGCGACCCGCCCGCCCGGTTTCGCACGGGTGTAATTTACGTGCGAAGCCGGGGCAGGTCGCTAGTTATATAATTATATAAACCTTCCGTGAAAATGTATCTAACTGATGGTGAAAACCGCATCAAAATCTGTTGCGTAGTTTAGGAGGAGTTAGCGGCCATACAGACATACAGACAGACAGACGCGGAAAGCGACTTCAATTTATACTATGTAGAGATAGAGATAGAGAAGAGATCAGACAAAAACCAATGTGTTAGTACCTATTGATTAGACCATGCACACTAATTTGCTCCAACGCGGAAGATCCAGATGTTGTTGACAATTTTGTATTTATCTTTGAACTATTCTTAATTACATTAAAGGCAGTGCTCCAAATAGCAAATAGCTGCTGTAACACAGGTCTTCCTAGAACAGCTGTTTACGAGACACCCACAGAGAGGTACTCATAATAAAGTGTTAATTTTTGACTTGTTAAAAATTTTAGGTTAAAATTGTAAAATTAAAAAAATATAAATTACAGGAACGCACCTGAACGCCGTTCCGGTTCATGAAATCACCGTTTCGTTTTGTGAAATCATCGTTCCGTTTTGTTAAGGAGTCCAACGACACCTCACTCGTCAAAATCGGTCAAGCCGTTTAGGCTACCAGGAGGTTACTATACAAGAACCCAGAAACATACTTACATGCTTACATACAACCCAAAAACATTACCTCCTTCTTGGATAATCGGTTAAAAGTTCGCAAGGTTTTTTGCGTTCCAGTTCGTGAGTAGGTAAGTCCAATTCAACCACTGGTTGAAGGTAGCAGCGACAAGAAGAATAAGTAGGGAAATATGTCCAAATTCAGCCTGACTAAACTTAGGTGAGTACTTACTGCGATATGGAAAGACCGGGACAAATCCTGTAAGTCTGGAATGATTTGGTGCGCGCATTTTTCGTCTCAATACCGTAACGATGGCGCATTCTATAGCCCGTTGGTCCAGTTGGTAGTGAACCTGCCTTCTGAGCTTAGGGGCGTGGGTTCGATTCCCACTTAGGACAAACATTTGTGTGATGAACATTTGTGTTTGTTCTATATCTGGGTGTTAATATCTATTTAAGTATGTATTTAAACCTATATATGTATGTATATCAGTCTCTGGCAGCCATATCACAAGCTTTGCTTAGTTTGGGGTCAGATGACCGTGTGTGCAAAAATGTCCCGAATATTTATTATTATTATTTATTATTTATTCTGCGCCATTGTACCTATTATAAGATACCAAAACGTAAGAATTTTCGACTCCAAAAATGATAGAGAAGTTATAATAAAAGACGAATAAGAAGAAGAATTTAGAAGAGTTAAAGAAGAAGAAAGAAGTGCGGTAAGTAGGTAAATAGAAGTTAGTTTGAGGTTAGGTGTTAGTTTTTTTTAAATTAATAAATTATGCGGTAAGTAAGGTCCACAATAAAACACTTTTGCCTAGAAGAGTGACACTGATATTATTAACTAGGTACTTACCGGAAAACGGGTGTTTTCTACAGAGCGGAAATTAACGCACTGTAAAAATTGATTCATAGTGCATCGTTCGTGTTTTTACAAGTTTTTATTCAACTGATTCAGAGTCTTTTTTACTAGCTTGTATTGAACTCAACCGATTGAGTCGTATAAGTTGGGTGACTATACAATGTTATGGTACCATCAAGCTGGTCTGATGATGGAGACAGACGGTGGCCATCAGAACTCCTAAACGAAACAACGTAACCCCGTCGAGTTTGGGTTCGTTGGATTTGCCTTTCCAAGCACAAGTCCTAGATAAATTTAATATGGCGGAAGCCTAAGATGGCGGACAAAATGTTTTTATCTACCATCATAAATTCTATAGTTATGTAATATTATTGTCTATCAGCTATGTCGGTGACTCTGGTTCTTTGGCGAATATCCACGCTCCGGATTCTAACGCGCAAAGAAACTCCGAGCATAGCTCCTTGCCCGCTGTGTGACTGAGTTTTCCAAAAGGCCAACCAGTTAAGGACCACGTCTCAGTACCATACTACGTCATCACTGGCAACACACACTGGTCAAAGACCCTCGTCTTGAGGCACTGTGGTATCTTGGACGAATAGATGTCACTCAAAATTTGCAAGTTGAAGTGGCAATGGGCAGGCCACATCGCTCGAAGAACCGATAAGCGATTGGGAAGAAAGGTTCTGGAGTGGAGACCACGAACAAGACGCAGCGTAGGGAGGCCTCCCAATAGATAGACCGACGACATTGTGAAAGTCGCGGGCATCCAGTGGATGCAAAAGGCAGGCTGTTGTTAAGTGTGCAGGTTAAAGGGGGAGGCCTATGTTCAGCAGTGGACGTATTCTGGCTGATGATGATGATGATGATAATAGTCTGTCATTAGTGTAATTGGTGTTTGAACCGTGCTAATTGAATTAATAAATACAAAATCATGATAATTATTTATAGATACCAAATATAAAAGAGTTTGCTAAGAAGAATAAGTACCTACCTAACAAAAAAGCTTTTTTTGTTTTAAAGTATTTTTTAATTAATAACTAACCTACTAATTCTATGTTCAAATATTTTTTCCGCCTGCATTAGAGAGGATTTTGTATTTTGTTGCATTTATCAGTGTCAATATACTTACCTACCTACATAACGCTCTCTAAAAGGGCGTTACTGACAGAATAAAAATGCTGATCGTAGACACGAATATGAAGAGAAATTCTACAGACGGTTCCATTGCACGGAGCGGCAACGTCGCACGACGCGACCATAGGCACAGAAGACATAATAGACACCATAGGTTGCCGTATCTAGTCGTAGACATGGAGAACTTCAGACTTCGGGCGTTGTGAATAAATACACAGCTGTTGGAAAATATAGGGGTAGGTGATATCGTGTCTTTTGGAAGAACTGACTAAAAGGGGGTCTTTGGATTCATGGGTCAGATTTGGGGATGTGACCATCTTAGTACCTATATACAAACAAGTCCAGTAGGCCTAGCACGGGCCGTGCACGGAAAAAAATGCTCGCGAAATTTGTTTCCGACCAAGAATATTTTTATTCTCAGGAATATTGTTTAATATCAAGTAAATAAATGCTTGAATTAATAATAATGTCTTAGAACAACAAAACTGATACTCTTCGCGAAAAACAATATTATTCTCATTATATTTACTACAAACAAAACAATTATTATTCCTTCAAGAATATCTGGGTGTTGGGTAAACAATTTATATTTTTGTCAAATTAAGATTTTTTTGTATCTTAGTGTAAGAAAATAATGTATAGGACCAAGAACTATAAAACTTTGATTCAGAACCTGTGAAACTTGACTTTAACTAAAACTTTTAACTTGTTAACTCAAGAATATCTTTTAGATTCAAAAAAATATTGTCTTACTTTAAATAATGTATTATTCTCATAAATCGGAAAGTAGGAACGTCTTATTTAAAGAAAAATAAATTTCGTATGAAGAAAAATATTTTTATTTTGATGTAAATTTAAGTATTGAATTAATAATGTAAAATGATTCAAAATAAGATAGGGTTACGTTTCCTATTAAGAAAACACTTGTTTGGTTCAAGATATATTTTTTTGGGTTAAGTAAGTATTTTGGCATTAAAGTAAGAATTGATTTAATTCTTAACAAGGTAACTAAATGTTTTAGACCAAGATTCGTCTGTTTTGTGGGAATAAGAAGTGGATTGTTCAACTAAGAAACCCTATGATACAAAATAAGATAGACATACATTTTATTCTAAGAAAATAAATGTTTAGTTTAAGACAATTTTTATTGGATTAAGTAATTACTATCGTCAAACTAAGAAATAAAATACTTTTAAGTAAAGCAGTCTTATGTTTTAAGCCAAGATTTGTCTGTTTTGAGGGAATGCGTATTGGATATTTCAACTAAGTATCCCTATGATACAAAATAAGATCGACAATAATTTTATTCTAAGAAAATACATGTTTAGTTTGAAACAATTTTTATTGCATTAAGTAACTACTAGCGTCATACTAAGACACAAAATAATTTTAAGCAAGATAGTCTTATGTTTTTAGCCAAGATATGTATGTTTTGAGGGAATACGTATTGGATATTTCAACTAAGAATCCCTATATGATACAAAATAAGATAGACAAACATTTTATTCTAAGAAAAATTCATGTTTAGTTCGAGACAATTTTTATTGAATTAAGTAACTACTAGCGTTATACTAAGACACAAAATAATTTTAAGCAAGATGGTTTTATGTTTTTAGCCAAGATTTGTCTGCTTTGAGGGAATAAGTATTGGATATTTCAACTAAAAATCCCTATATGATGCAAAACAAGATAGACATACATTTTATTCTAAGAAAATACATGTTTAGTTCCAGACAATTTTTATTGGATTAAGTAACTACTAACATCATACTAAGAAACAAAATAATTTTAAGCAAGATAGTCTTATGTTTTTAAACAAGTTTTGTCTGTTTTGAGGGAATACGTATTGGATATTTCAACTAAAAATCCCTATATGATACAAAATAAGATAGAAAAACATTTTATTCTAAGAAAAAATCATTGTTTAGTTTGAGACAATTTTTATTGCATTAAGTAACTACTAGCGTCATACTAAGACACAAAATAATTTTAAGCAAGATAGTCTTATGTTTTTAGCCATGATTTGTCTGTTTTGAGGGAATAAGTATTGGATATTTCAATTAAGAATCCCTATATGATGCAAAATAAGATAGACATACATTTTATTCTAAGAAAATACATGTTTAGTTTGAGACAATTTTAATTGGATTACTTAACTACTAGCGTCAAACTAAAAAACAAAATAACTTTAAGCAAGATCGTCTTATGTTTTTAGCCAAGATTTATCTGTGTTTTGGGAACAAGTATGGGATTGTTCAACTAAGAATGCAAATTATTTGTTTGAGAATTTTTATTTTTAATTACTCGATAATAGGTAAAATAATCAACCCATTTATACCAATTAACTTCCCAAATAACGTATATTGTTCTAATAAAATAAATGTTTGTAAACAAGTTAAGAATATTTAAGTAAGAGCCGAAATAACGTATGTAACCAATATTTGAAAACATATTAATATTTTCTTTAATAAGTGTATATATTTTATGCCTAATTTTATTCTATAATAGTATGGGTTAATTTATCTATACTTTTTTCATTAGTTAAATATATATTATCCTCTATATAACTCTTTAAAGTTCAAAGAATTGAAATTTTTCTCCAGTTAATAAAAAAAACCTAGATACTTTTATCTGGATCTTACACCGCGAATTTACTAAGAATCCCCATTATGCTAAATATATTTAGGCCACTAAATAAAATAAAGCGAAAGTCTTTTAGTCAAAGGGGACAAATCGGAGTTCGTATTTTATACCTACCTATGTTTGTTCGACGATAACTCGAGTAGGTAAAAAAACGATTGTCAGCCCTGCACCAGTGCTCAGCCTTTACAGACTTTATTTTTATGTAAATAGCGGTAGAATTTACCATTGAACAGAATCTTTGATCTCTGATAGTTAAATAATCAAACCTACGAACTAACTGCGTTTTAGGATGCCTATGATCTACGATCATCTATTTGCACTGTCGCTATGATTTTTCATTGAATATTAGGTGTCTAAACTTGAAAAGCAATTTTATTCACTAAATACGCTTTAATTTTGGTAGTTTACTATTAGGTTTTGAATTTTAAGGCATCTGCAGTAATTTTATGGCTGACTTGATTACTAGCTGATATTAGTTATATAATCTGAAATATCGTTTTATCAGTAGTCAGCTGTAGATTTTATTGCAAAATTGAACCTTAACGCGTTTTGATAAGGAAATTTTTTTCAATATCTCCATCTGGGTTCCATAGTAATTTAATTATCATAGGGCTCTCTATCACGGATAAGTAGGCTTTATTATAATATAACGAGTAATAGTCGACCAACTCAAAAAATGTACAATTGTGAACTCCTTATATATTTTTAAAATTCTACTTAGTAGGTATTAACTTATCTATAACTAGTAGAAGTTGAAAGTCGCGTTTCTTCATCCAAGAATAATTGATTCTTAGATGTAATTCGAATGTCTTGACTAATAGAGTATGTGACTAAACCGGCAACGGAAGGATGGGGGGGATGAATGAGTGTTGTCATATCTAAAATAAATTCCCTAGTTTTAAGGAAAGTGCGAGTTTTCAGAAGAGAATGTGCATTAATACCTAAAAGTATATTAAGAAACTATTTCTTCGCAATCAAAGTGAGAAACAGAATAGTTTAAAATAATACCCAGGTTAAAAAAACTAAAAAACCGACTATTGTTTAACTTGAAAGATCACTCTGCTTTCTACCCTTATGGGTGGAATAATTAATTTATATTGGTGGTCCAATATAATTGGACCACCAATATAAATAACTTATTCCCCTTGAGATTATAACCCTCTAGCTTCACCTGCGTTGTCAATAAAACATAATCTAAGTCACTCGAGGAGAGTGTATCTTTGTATTCGTGATAGAGTTTTTTGGATCATGACTAGGTAAGCACAACCAATAATACAGGTACAAATATCAGGTCGTACAATTCATCCATGTTTATAATACTGACCGCAATTTATTGACACGTACTGAAAATATACAACACAACGTATCAGCTTTTATTCCTGTGATTGGTTTCACTGAACATTTATGTTACTTTATTGTAAACTAGATTTCTTCTGCAGCTTCACCCGCGCTGTGAACAAAACATAGCCAAATATGTCACTCAGGGATAGTGGAGCTTTCTATGCGTGAAATATTTTTTTATAATCGGACCAGTAGTTCTGGAGTTTGCCCATTACACACAAACTCACAAACTTTACCTCCTTATAAAACGTGTGTTGAAGTGTAAATTATAGTGTGTATCTAATAGTGTAGATACAGATATTGAGACCGTTCATTTGAAAGAGATATATAGCGTTCCGCACGACTATCTACCCTCACGCACTAAAGAAGTGAGTACTCGCTCCATTTTGAACTGCATGGTAAAATCCCCATGTATTGTACATGACCGTAATAAAGTTATAAGATTATTTACGGTATATTTACCGTGGTAAGGTTGTGGAATAAGCTCCCGATATTTCGGCGCAGTTACATGCACCATGTTCACGGGAAGACTGAGGTATGCGGGTGGTTAGTCGAACATTTAAAAAGTTAGGTGCGGACATAACGATCTACCCTCTTTCTTAGTCTTTTGCTACGGTTATCACTGGAACTCCAACTCAAACAAAACACAAGTCCCGACAAAACACACTCACTGTATCACTGCGTATAGTATTCTCGTAAATAATCATATAACTTTAGTGAACAACCGTGATAGTTTAAAACAACGTCTGTAATATACGAGCTGTTAGTAATTAGTAATTTAGGGTTCCATACCCAAAGGGTAAAAACGGAACCCTGTTACTAAGTCTCCGGTGTTTGTCTGTCTGTCTGACCTTTAAACAGTTGCATCTCGTGAACCGTAGGTAATAGAGCTGGCAGATTTTTTTACAGAATACGGTGGATTAAACAAAAACAACAAAAAGTCAAAAATGAAGGGTCCCATACAAAATAACATATTTGAAAAGGTATTTTTGTATTTTTCATATCTCAAAAACGGTAATAAGTACAAGGCTCAAACTTGGTACTATTGTAGTGCACAATCTGTAGTATAGGTACCTAACAAAAAAAACGGACCAAGTACAAGTCAGGCCCGCCCAAAATAGTCACGTGCGATCACCGAAGTTCGCCCACCGATCGATCACCCATTCGCGCATATTATACAAAACCCCGAGAGCTGTCAACTCGAGCTCTCTAATCGCTTCGATTGATTCGATTATAATTTTAATTTAGTCGTTTAATGTTTTGAATGAATTTAAAGAATTTTTACCATTTATAAAGGAAAATGTTTCGGAGCTGGCAACCCTGTATTCGCCAATTCTCTGATTTGTCCTGTCGCGTCAAGTGGGGTTGTGAATCGTATCGAATATTTTTTAATATAAATTCCAATTAATGTAATTTATTAAGCAGAGCTGTTGTTATCCATATTCGCCGTACACCAAGAATTGAATTGAACCAAAAAAACTATCGTAAGTTGTCTCTGCAAAAAATCGTGTGATCGTGTGTTGTTTCATTTTCTACTGTTACAGTTTACTTTGTGATTATTAACCTTCTTATTCGTTTGTTGTGATATTAATGCAGATGGCTGATGATGAAACTTCGATAGAAGTTATATTGCACAAATGGGGAGTTCCGGAGTCTGTTATAGACAGATTTAAAGGTAAGTTTTCGCTTCAAACCACTCTAGGAAGTCAATGGGGGAGACGTATGTCCAGCATTGGACGTTCTACGGCTGAGATGATGACATTGATTATTAATATATTTTTTTTCTTCCAGAAAATGTAATTCAGCAATACCAACTAAAACATCTAAGTGATGATTTTCTCAAAGAGCTATGCCCTTTAATTGGCCACAGACTTTTGGTTAAATCCAAAATTGAAGAATATAATATTTTACTGCACATGGTAAGTTACACCTACTAATAATTAGTATTTCATTTATTTTGAATTTATTTTTACCAGTATACATCCAAATTTGATTTGGATGTATACTGGTAAAAATAACTATTATTTAGCCAACTAACTATAATTATTGCATTGAGTATAGGTAGGTATGTTTTTTTATTAGTTTTGATAGCAGTTTCACTCATTTAGTGGTAAAGTAAGTGAAAAACAATATTATTCTCAATATGTAAACTAAAAACAAGACAATTATTATCTCTTCAAGAATCTCTGGGTGTTGTTTAAACAGTTTATATATTTTTTAAATCTTAGTGCGTGAAGCTGCTAAAAATGTAGCATGTGTGTCAATCCGTGCTATTGTGATAACAAACTTAAACGCAAAATATCGCATATATAATATTAATCAGTGTGGTGTGATTTCAGATTAATTTGGATATCGAAGAAAAGTACAAGGAAAATACTTTGAATTTTTATACAAAGTGGCAAACGTTTATAAATACAATTATCAGTTTGAAATTTATTAATACAAATAAATATGATTCATTGGCAAGTTTATACGAAGGCATAACACAGGAAACCGATAATGGTGAGTTAGGTACATACTTTTTTCGGTACCTATCTACTACAACACAGCATGGTAGCCACTTAGCCAGCCACTAGCCCTATGTGTATAGGGTAGTATAAGTACCTATGTATAATTTTTCGCATTTATTTTTCAGATCGGAAGGTTCCAGATAAAATGAAACTCCTGTCATCTCATCCCTCCATAAGGGAGACTCGACAGAAAAACAAAATTTTCGACACTGGAGTGCATCGAGAATCTCATTGTTGATATTGATGTAAGTTTATTTATTTATGCAAGGCGTTATGCCGTAGAAGGTTAGATAAGCCGAACGGGTGTGTTCGGGGAACCATTTGGAAAATAAAAGTTGGCCAAAAAAAAACCTGACCTTATTAATATCTGAACGGGTGTTACTCACGTTATATTAGGCCGGATCGTGAATAACACCCGTTCAGATATTAATAATGTGTGAAAACCACGCTGACGTGGTTTTCAGAACCACAACCAACAGAACCAGAGTGGAAACTGATTTCCATAACAAATAAATCTTTAAAAAAATAAGGCCGGAATATTAAAGTATACATTCCGGTCTTATTTTTTAAAAGATTTATTTGTTATTTTCCTGGTTTTCACCAAAATTTAATCTATTAACTACCATAACTTTCGTGAAGTCTATTTGTCTGTTGACTAAATATGTAAATTCGAAAATATTCTTAGTGAACCAGTCTCCCACAATATCAATATGTTAAGGCTGCAGTCCCGTTTCATAACTTTAAGGCCAACTAAAAAGTGGGCGATAGAGTTTTTTTATTCGTGTTTTGACTAAATAATTATGTAAATTCGAAAATATTCTTAGTGAACTAGTCTCCCACAATATTAATATGTTAAGGCTGCAGTCCCATTTCGTAGTATTAAGGCCAACTAAAAAGTGGGCAATAAAGTAATATTTTTTTATTCGTGTGTTGATTAAATATGTAAATTCTAAAATATTCTTTCTGAACCAGTCTCCCACAATACTAATATTTTATGTTAAGGCTGCAGTCTCGTTTCATAGCTTTAAGGTCAACTAAAAAGTGGGCAATAGAGTATTTTTATTTAATTCGTGTGTTGATTAAATATTATTATGTATATACGAAAATATTTTTAGTGAACCAATTTCCCACAATATTAATATGTTGAGGCTGCAGTCCCGTTTCATAGCTTTAAGGTCAACTAAAAAGTGGGCAATAGAGTTTTTTTTTTATTCGTGTGTTGATTAAATATTATTATGTATATACGAAAATATTTTTAGTGAACCAATTTCCCACAATATTAATATGTTAAGGCTGCAGTCCCGTTTCATAGCTTTAAGGCCAACTAAAAAGTGGGCAATAGAGTTTTTTTTTTTTTAATTCGTGCGTTGATTCGATATGTCAATTCGAAAATATTGTTATTGAACCAGTCTTCCACAATATTAATATGTTAAGGCTGCAGTATTAGTATGTAAGTCCCGTTTCATAGCATTAAGGCCCTCTTTGCTTTCTCTTTTGCACAGTTTAAACGTTTTGTCAAGATAAATAATCAATATGTTTGTATAAAAACAGTAAAATTAAATAGTAATTTTATTCAGAAAAAATTACAAATGTTATAAAGCAATTTTCACACTGATATTTCAGATTTTGGCGAAGTTTTTTAAGATTTTTTATGTGATACCTTTGCCAAAATTAGATGTTATCTCTAAAACGTGCGAAATGGATAGCTTATATTGCAGGCGAGCACGCCCTTAAAAACTGCATCTTTTTTGTAAGTCTACTATGTTTTTGATCTTATATTTTTGAATAATTTTATTGTATGTACCTAAGTTAAGAATTAAGATTGTGTGTATGACGTGTTTAAAAATATAGTATTATAATAATAAATATTTTGATAAATGACAACTTATTTTAATTTAAAGTCAGGGTTAAAATAAGATTGATCCATGGCGTAAGTCGTAACTAAATCGAGCTAAAATCGATTGTATTGATAATTCTGCTATGTTGTATGTATTGGTTTTCAAATGTGTCAAAGCTGAAATGCAGTGCTTATAGAGCAATACATTCTGGTATTGCTCTATAAGCACTGCATTTCAGCTTTTGTCAATATGCATAGATGACAGAAAGTCTCAAAGCAAGACCAGAATGAAACACAAGATGACGCGAAAGGGGTGTATTAACCCGAAAAGGGGCTCGTAGTACTCATCATTATGAACAACTTTTACTTTGTTGTTAACCTCGAAATCGCGATAAAAATATCAGCTGTTCCATATAAAACTGTCAGTGAAACTCGACGAAATGTATGGAACAGCTGTGGTTTTTCGCGAAATCAGGGTAGCCCCCGGAGTAAAAGTTATTCATAATGATGAGTACTATGAGTCCCTTTCGGGATAGTACACCCTTTTTGCGTAACCCTGTGTTTCATTATGGTCTTGCTTTGAGACTTTCTACTTTCCAATTAAGAAAATTATTAGTTTCATCTGAGAAGTAGAATTATTAATGCAAATCTAGAAATTACTTACTTGAAGCAACAAAACATCTTGATAGAAGCAAATACATTCTTCAAATAACGCACAGAAATCGTTCGCCTAAGATCAATCTGTTTTTGATCTGAAACCCCCAATTATTCAGACTAAGAATATTACCATACTCTCCCTAAGAAGATACATTCTTAATATCAAAACATCAACAGTCTTTACTTAAAATCAAACCTTCTTTAGGCAAGTAAAAGGCATTATTCGAACTAAGAACTTTTGTCTTTGCAGAAGATTCTCAGTTATTTAAGGTTGAGATAAAGAAATACTTTACTTAAGAGTATGCATTTTCAATTCAAATATATTTTTATTCTTGACTGGACATAAAAAATCTTAGGACAAGAAAAGGTTATTATTTAAACAGAGATCAATTTAGTTTTAGTATGAAATCCCTGGTTATTCAAGATAAGAACATTGATAATCTCACCTTGAAAATCTATATTCTCAGTTCAGAAGTAGTATTAGTCTCTGCTTAAGATTTAAAATACTAAAGAAAAGTAAATGACATTATTCAAATAAAATGTAGAAAGTATTGAAAGGAGAGAAATTTTATTCAGTATAAAATTTTAAGTTTCTTAAATTAAGAAATATTATGATTAGTTTAAACAACAGAATTCTCAGTAGAAGCTGTTACAATTTTTGACTCAAATTAAAAGGCTATTTCTTTCTAATAACTGTTGCATTGTACTAACATTCAGTTGTTTGGGTTTAAGATGTGATCGAATCTTCATTCAATTAAGCATGTTTTGAGTTAAACAACGCCAATTCTCAAGTTAAAATGATGTGCGGTCTCAACAAGATGAAACAGTCTCCAACATAATTATCACAATCTTGCTTTAAAACTAAAACTGTATTTAAAATAAAACTTATTGTCTCAATTGAAAAATACTATTATCTTCTACTAATACTAAGATTTTGTTCATTTAAGACTTTTGCATTCTGAGCGGAGAATTCGATTATTTTATTAGAAGATTATTATGTTTTCTATAAAAATTGCTTTGTCTTACTCTAAAAATAAAATAGGTATGCATCAAAAACTTTAACTGTCTTTGTTCAAGAAAACTGTGAGTCTTGAAGAACAAGAAACCGTGTCCTCTTGCATGAAGAAATTGCTTAATTCTTCTATCGATAATATATCATCTTTATATGAGACATTAAAATGTTGATTTGAGCTTATCAACTAAAACAATAAATTGCTTTATTCAAGAAAATATTGTTTTCCCCATATATGAAACCATATTATTCTTGACCAATAGATATACTCTTGATTCGAGACTTTTTTTCTTTCCGTGTGGACAAATTGTCTTTCCACCGTTTTTATCCCGCGAGAAAAAGACAAACGTATCCATGTTCTAGCTTTGTCGCGTCTAGGCGTGGATAAAAACGGTGGAAACTTGGAAAGACAATTTATCCACAGCCCATGCTAGGCCTGCTGGGAAGAAAACGGTGCGAATGTGACTCGATCATTTTGGGAAGGAGAAACTGGCATCGATTCTGATGTACTCTAAACTAAACTAAATTTGACAGCACTAAAATTGTTGCCATCCTTCTCTCACATGTTAAAATGAAAAGAGAGGCAGATAATTTTAGTCCTGTCAGATTGGTTCAGTTTAAGTGAGTGGTATGACAGAATAGATCTCACTATTGGCATCGATTCTGATGTACTCTAAACTAAACTAAATTACATTTTATTTAAGTATATTACACTATAATTACTCACGTAAGATTAAGCCGGTTAAACTAAACTAAATTTGACAGCTCTAAAATTATTGCCATCCTACTCTCACATATTTGAATGAAAATACTTAGAAGCAAATAATTTTAGTCTTGTCAGATTGTTTTAGTTTAGTGAGTGGTATGACAGAATCGACGCCAATTTTTTTTTATATCATAATAGGCTTGCGTGGGACCACCACCTGGCCTGAAGCGGTCTACGATGGAGCACGCAAAACTGTAGAGCATGTGCTGTGGCATTTTGAAGCCGCAAGAAGAAACTAGAATACTTAGCTAAGTACTTACCGGGTTGCATGAGGCTTCATTGCCTTTTTCATCCTTGTCACCATAACAGCTATAGGCTGCTTTTTATCGTTATCATGCACACTTCCATCTAAGTACGCTACTGGATCAACTGTGCCAGCGCCCCAGAGCCTCGCTCCGATATTTCAAGGAGTTGGGTTGGCTCGGGTAGGTGCTGGTAGGGGGAAATGCACAATACACATCCCAAGCGGGACGTCAGTGCAGGACTTATATCGCCCCTCTCATCATCTCGAATAAGAGCACGCTTGCCTAAGAAGAAACCAATTCACTCGTGACTTTAAAACACCCAGAGTTGTACCTAACTATCGAGACGTACCCATTTAGGCAGCCAAAGTCTAGCGTTACGCACAATAAAAGTGGAATCAAAACGCTTCTTACGCGTTTTCAGAATATCAGTCATAAAACGGTGTCACCTGTTGGTGTTTGCCCATGCAGGGGGGTTAAAAAAGACCCACTTTCTGTTAGCCATCTGTTAGCCTTAACGCCTGCGGAAAGATGAAATTGTATGAAAATGACATTAGCTTGAGATAACATATCTCAAGCTAATGTCATTGTCAATGTCATTTTCATACAATTTCATCTTTCCGCAGGCGTTAAGGCTAACAGAAAGTGGGCCTTGTCTAACCGGGGGGTTAGACAAGACCTACTTTCCGTCCAGTAGAAAAATGGGCAGGAGGGAATTAGGTACTTACCTAGCTATCATACTTAGATCATGCAGATCCGAGGCTCACTCTTCGAAATATATCCGATAAAAACCGATAGACTAGCAACTTTGCGCCGATGTTCAAGACTAAGAAGCTAAGTCTGAACTACTTAGGGATTCGTTTGCTGTTGGGCTTCTTTCTTAGCACGATTCTCAATGGACTCCAACGCCCAAGCTAATACTTGGCTTCCAAAAGATGCGAGCAGCACTCCATGCACAACCGAATTAGTGCTCGGTACAATAAATCAACTGCGCTCCAGCAAGTACCTTCGCACCTTTGATAAAGGTACCCAGATTTTGGCAACCAATTGAGTATCTAGCGTGAAGTGTGTAAAGGTAGCATTCTTGGCGACCGTAACATTGCCGGATCCTTGGCCATGGGGCCCATGCCCCCCCCCCCCCCCCCCCCAATGAAATCCTGGATCCGCCCCTGGACCGCAAGCGGCGACTGCGACTGGCGGCTGCAGCCGCATCACGCGACCCACTGCTCAGTATAAATTTACATCGAGTGAGCCCGCTGTGTAACTCTGAGTTTTTCCAAAAGGCCAACAGTTAAGGACCACGTCTCAGTACCTACCTACACTGGTCATAGACCCTCGTCTTGAGGCACTGTGGTAGGTATATCTTGGACGAGAAGATGTCACGCAATTTCCCGAACGCTATGCCCATCCGAGTTAGATTCTTCGGGCGACCTCTTTGCCTAAGTTGGACTTACCTACCTAACTGAAATTGTTCAGTACTTAAGTCAAGATACTTAGGTGTAATGGTCAACAACTTCGAGAGTAGGTAGGTAGGTACTTAAGTACCTATTGTTCCCAACGACTATGGGCACGGGTTCAACATGGACATTGGACATATACTTCCCTAATTTTTGTCTTGTCCATGTTCATTTTAAGACCCACCTGTTGGGAAAGGCTACTGAGGTATACTTATAAGTAGGTACCTAGGTAAAATACGACACGAAATACCTACCTACTTACTTATCAAAGGACTGAACACGATTCCCTCAAAGTTTTAGATAAAGGAAAAATCGAGTCCTTTTCTGATAAAGTGGCTTCTTAAATCAAGGTTGCATTAAGTATATGTAGGTAAGTACCGTAGGTACTGCTAAGAGCCTAATTTAATCCCAAGCGAAAGACCATGATCTCTACCACGTGGTTATAGGTAGGTACCTACATTATTTTGATTCTACTCTACAATACACAGATAAATCAAACGAGACAGGTCCAAAATAGCGCTGTTCACGCAAGCTGTATCTATTTATCGCGTCATATCTCTCCCCCGGCAATGTCGACAGAATAAATAAATGAGCCGCGTCGACCGATTCTGGCGACCCTTCGCCTCACACGTTCCTAATCCAAAATGTCCGTTTATTTTTCTATGTGAGCCGCTGCGTAAAAACAATCTGGGTTCGATCGCCCGATAGAGAGAGATAGAACAACACGCGAGCAACGTCAAAGGCGGGGCACCACATCGCGCTCACCCATTGGCCGAATACACGCAATCCCAGCCGCCCGTGCGACGCGGCCAATCAGGCGCGCGCGCATCGCCCCCTCCCGCACCCCGCGTGCCCCAAAATACCGACCTTTCACGAATACCAACCCGATTCGATACGACCGAATATGCCTTAGTTACTTCACGCGCGCTCTGTTGGCTGGTCGCTTTCGCTGCCGTTTTCAGCGAATACTCTCAAAATCGATTCTGGCTCGTTTCGGAGCGTTGTAACGGATTTCAGTGTACATTGCGCGTTTTGCTAGTACCGTGACCGGGTCAGCTGTTATTCTCAGGTAATGCTAAAAAGACTCGTACGGGTACGCCTAAACGTGAAAACAGTAGTGTTTCAGGTTTGAAGTCTCCAAGGAACGGAATTCGCGTGATAAACAGGAATATCGGCACCGGATGATCGAACGTAAAAGCGGACTCGGGTGTCCTCGTAATCAACGTAGGCCGCGCGGTCTGGCAACGCCGCGCGTAAATAATAGGGTAGGCGCTCGGTCTCTCTCGCAGCTGGCGCGTGCTGGCAACGTCGCACTGCCTCCGAGCGCGCCGGTTGCCGCGTCCCGTGGGGAATCGACTCGAGCGAGACGCATTCACCGACGCAATATACCTACCACGCTGCCAATACCACACCAATTTTAATGACGACTTTACTTTTAGTTCTCAGAAACACTTCCATGTTACGCTCTACTGGATTTTCTTACAAGGACGCGTGCTATTAATGAGTATTAGTAATGATGGACCAGGCATGTTAATTAGCGATAATTTTTTACATTATGTAAATCTTTATACATTATGTACTTGAAATACATAAGATAATTATCAGACAGAGTCATGAAACGTAGTCCAAGACCCTATTTCTTTAGTAATTTGTCGAAATATCCAAGTGTTTACAGGGCATAAATGATAAAGCGCTGAAGATGAAAATAAAACTTGTTTACAGAATATCGAGCGGGCGTTGGCGGGCCGGTGGCGCGCTCTAGCGGCGAGCAAGAGACGCGAGGGGGCTGCGGGGCGTAGCGGGGCGGGCGCGCCTCCCCTTACCTCAGTTGCCACCACGAAACTACACGGAGAGGACGTGTCGCATCGCGCCGCTAAAAAGGATCGTTCGCGCGGCAACTTTGAACACTGATAGTGCCGAAAGTGTCTGACAGTTCGTAACGGATGATGTGCCCCGGATCGCAGTGCCTCTGATTGGATGCAGTGATTATTTGGATTGCCCGGATTGCAGTGTTTCCTTGGATTTTGGATTATTGTTTCCTTCCAAACTGGGGATGCACAAGATGGAACTTGGCGATAGCGTGTACGCCGCTGAGCGTATTATGAAGAAGAGAATTAGAAAGGTGAGTTTTTATAAAGGCACGATAGCTTAATGTAAAATTGCGAAACTTGCATGCGAGATCACATATCACCCGCCGGTTTATTGGCTCGCTTTATTTGTAAACTCGTGTTGCAACTCACCGCTTGTTTTGCTTGCGCCGAAATTTCCAAACACGCTCCAATAACGCTTCATATTAAATGCTTGTAGTTTAGATTTTGTTTTTAATCCTGGCATTGTGATCCTTGGCAGCTGTAAGTAGGACAGAAAATTAACGCAAGGGTTTTGTGTTTCTTTCCACGCATGTTTTTACACGAGGGTTGCCCAAGTATTCTGAGACAGGGTCACAGTTTAAATTATAGTTATGGCCAGGGTCGCGAGAAATTGAATGCTTCTTTATAAAAGTGCCCTTTCAAAGATTACATTTAGTTTTTGATAGTAAACATGTTTTGCAGAGGATCTTTTGAGGGGTAACCTGGTTTTTATTGTCTTGCTTTGATCTTACATCTTTCGGTCTGTTACTAACCTTGTAATAAAGAAATCAACATGGAAGTGGAAGTCAACTGGTTTTAGTCCTTTTTTTTTATTCATTGGTTTTTTGCATGATACTAAAATATTTTTCCTGTAACTAGCATGGAAATCACAATAGATATTGCACCTACTTAGGTTCTTAATTTATTACAAGATGTATAAAGATATTTATTACTTAAGTATGTACTTACTTACATAGTTGGTCACACTACATTATACCTATGATTATACCTACCTACTTGCTTCGACCAAAATAAAATGAACGGACGGGCCCAGAAGAAACGCATTTATGAAGATTACAAAATGAGCGCTGGCGCTCACTTCGTTTCAGTCGGTCTCTAGCTCTCTGTAGGAAGTGCGACACAAAACTAGGTATTGTTACATGATAACGAAACATCTGACAAAATTATGCCTTCGTGTGTTTTCCCGAAGTGTAGGTAAAAACAACTAAAAAACCACTAGCAAGTTTTTGCAGCAAATGTACTGTACCTACATGGTTATAATTAGGTGTTGAAGTAGGTATATGTCCGACAGTTTTGACTCGTTTTACTGGCTTATTCAAAACGGGTCCAAGATTTTTCCCACCAAGTAAGTAATAGCTCCAAAAATATTTTAAAATTTTAGTAGGCAAGTTCAATGTTTATGGCTTGTCCATTTATTTTATTTTGGTCGAAGGCTACTAGAATAAATTTCTTAGCAAAGACACGTAAAATACAAATAGGTACTTATAGCCCAATCAAAATTAGAAATGGGACTTTCCTGACGCATGCCATCTTCCTTGTTTTCTGGGAACTACCAACAAGGCATCCTCAAAGCTAGAGTGAATCTATACCTAGATTGATTTGCTCCAACTTTCACCACACCTAAACATATTTACAATAGAAAAAAGCTTGGGGTCACTATCTCTGGCTACCACCAGCTTTTTGGGTATCCCGGGATACCCAAAAGGCTTCTTAATTCTGTTTGTTGGATCTGTAAAAGACAATGCTCTTTATTTAGGTACTTAATAATGGGGTTGCTCTACAAAGCTTTCTTTTTTATTTTCATGACCGTTGATTCAATGTCCTTTAGTCGTAATATTAAACAGTTGACAAGTATTGATAGCTTCAAACAAGTCATAGTCACAGTCAAGCAAAGTAAGTCACCGTCAAGTCAAACTCATGCCCCTGTAAAGTGGTGGAGACTTTACAAGAAGCTCCTATGGAGTGTTGTAACAACACGAAAATATTTTTTTTACCTCGTTACGTATATCATCACCGCGTTAAGTAGGTAGGTATGATGATATCACTTTCCACACTAGAGCACGTCCATAAACACTTAATGAATAATAATCCAATGTAGTAAAAATAATATATCTACAAAGAGACGACATGTTTTTTTCACGTTGGCGCCAAAACTTTGTCCTATTTTGAGAATTTTGTCACTATGATAATATGTCCCTTTTTTCAATACCAAAAAACCTTCAAAAAGATCAACTGCTAACGCCATCTGTAAAAAGTTTCTAGTACCAACTCCATTTTCTGAAAACACATCTAAATATTATCCAATCTAAATAACCTGATGATCATAAAAATTATAAGAAATAGATTCTAGTTTTGATGTAGTGAAATTAACTAGGTATGCTAAGACTGATTCGTAAATTAAAGGTCAGATTTATTTAGATTCATCTAGAACTCTTTGGAAGTGCAAAGGTAAGTCAACGACTCAACGGGCACACAATATCTTAAGGTGGTTCGATTTACCTATGGCGGAAAATTCAAATTTTTAACAGTTTTTTGGTCCTCGTAGCCAGGCCAGGTAATTATTTTTAAATAACACAGTGTTTGCGCAAAATGTTGGCTTTTCTTTACATTATAATGTACAATTATTTAACAGTAACGCACCATATTACTTACATTTGTGAATAAACCGTTTGAAACAGCAAAAATTTGTTTATTCACAAATGTAAGTAATGATGGGCATTAGAGATAAATACTAGTATAATCAATTTGCGCAAACATCATGGTTGTTTATAATAATTACCCGGCCTAGCTACAAGGACAAGAAAACTGTTTGAAATTTGAATTTCCCGCCATTTGTGCAACGAACCACCTTAACGATGGTTTGTATTAATTTTACTAACTTAATTTTTTTTACAATATAATACCCATAATACTCGGTCCTAATTTTTTTAGCTCAATTTTCATTTAGTTTAAAATTTATGCTTTTGCAGCTTGCAATATAACATTGTAAAGTCAGAATAGGTATAAGGTTTATATTCCAATTTTACTGTAGATTTCAGAGCTTAAAAACTTAGGCCAAGTATAGTCGGATTAACAAAAAACGGCGATAAGATTACCTACTAGGGCTGTAAGGCACGACTTGGACTGGACTGATTTAAATACAAAACTGATTGGTATAGGTAGTTTTTTTTACACATTTTTTTTAATATAGGATGATCACATTTTTTTAAATATAGGATAGATATTTAACTTTTAGCCACCAACTCGCCTGTTGATAGTAAGCGACGTGACACTTTGGCGTTTCTGTTCAGTTTTGACTACCATAGAGATATAGGTACTTAGTTCATACTGAAGTAAATGCGGGTGAAGACTTTGTACAGTGGCCAAATGGCCAAATAATATAAACATACAATTTTAACGAACACTGGTTCAAACCAACTTTAGTGTTTAGGCGGACAAAACAGAAAGATAACGATATTTTCAGCTGGAGAGAAGTAAAAAAGAACTTGAAAGATAAGATAGCCCGTTGGTCCAGTTGGTAGTGAACCTAACTTCTGAGCTTGGGGGCGTGGGTTCGATTCCCACCTAGGACAAACATTCATGTGATGAACATTTGTGTTTGTTCTATATCTGGTTGTTAATATCTATTTGAGTATGTATTTAAAACTATATATGTATGTATATTAGTCTCTGGCAGCCATATCACAAGCTTTGCTTAGTTTGGGGTCAGATGACCGTGTGTGCAAAAATGTCCCAAATATTTAAGATGTTGACACTGTGTACCTACTTAATAGTAGGGGTGTAATGAAACTTGTAGTAAATGCTTTTAAACAGACATTTGGACTTCTTTGTAGTTCAAAGATCATAATATTTTCTAACCGTAAAGCATCATGTTTTTTAACGGAATAAATTATTGATACAAATGGATATTTATTTGCTCCATAAATAATAGCAGAATATTAAAGCCCTCTTTTCAGACTTTTAGCAATTTTGGTCATTCTAGTTTAAGTGTGTCTACTTACATGGTTAGGTTAAAATTAAAACGGTGTCGTATCTCGGAACCCCCAAATACCGAAACACGATTAAGGACATTTCGCTAACCTCGCCTTAAACTATGTAAGATGACTATTTTAAAATGTTTATATATGTCCAGACCAGGTAACTCAATCAGGTAAAATTACACGAAAGATAAAATAAAATAAAAACGAAACAAAGCGTCGTGAAAAAAAATATAAACTCTAGTGAGGCTTAAATTTGGAATACACAATCCTTAACATATATATATATTTATAAATGTATAGGAAACGACGTAGATAATGTCAATAATTAATACAAGTTAACATAAAAATTACAACCGTCTTCACGGAAAGGTCAATAAATGAGATTTACCACCCCTGATTTGCCGCCCTTAGAGGTTCGAAATATAATTAGCTTAATGCAATGAAAAATAATCATTAAAATCGGTTGACAAACGCAAAAATGTTGCGTCACATACACATTAAAAAAATACAGTCGAATTGAGACTCCTTTCACTCGCGTCGCTTAAGATTCTAGCACTTGCTCGCTACGCTCGTGATTCAATCATCATGAATCACTCCCTACGGTCGTAATCCAGTCGTTAGAATCCTTAACTTGCTCGTGATTCATAACTGGCCATCGCTTTAAATCAGTCCTTTATTCACTAGTTGCATAATATACTATTGTTTTAGTAGTATTTTAGGTTTATTCCTGGCCTATTCTGAGTTATCATTCTTTTTTTTAGACTAGTCATTAATTCTGATTCAAAGCTGGAGTGTTAAGACCTCCACTAACATCCCGCTTGGGGTATACTATGCATTTTCCCCTGCCAGCTTACCCAAACCAGCCGAACTCCTTTAAATAACAGATCTCGGCTTTGGGTTACTGAAATTGTTCTACCCTTATTTCGCCAGGTGTTATGGTATTGGAAACTTGTTGTTATTGAGTTTCTTCAAGGAGTCTTGACCTTAATCGTATGTCTTCTGTGGCCTTGCAATGCAGTAGTAAATGCTCCACGGTCTCGTTTTCCTGTAGACAGCCTCGGCACAAAGGGCTGTCTGTGCATGGCTTCAATTTTGTATAAGTGATTGTTTAGCTCACAGTGACCTGTGATGGTACCTATCATTAGACGAAAGTCCGACTAGTACTTAGTTAACTTGAGTAGTTTGTTCTTCTTAGTCGTGCACTCTTGGCAGAATGGTCGTGATTGCAGTGATGGTACAGCAAGGCTCCTCGCTGTCGCCTTCGTTTCTTCCCAGGGCTGCCGCTCGTCTCGCAATGCTTATCCATTTCTGGCGGCTGGTCGCATTGCGAGCACAGTGCACCATGGTAGACTGCGTGGCATTTTTGATGGAGTGGGTTCAGCGAGTTGGTGACCGACCACGGCTACGCTTACCTTTTACTGGGCCCTGTACCACAAACCTCTCTACCGAGTTCATGTTTCAGTTATGCCCAAAGAACTTCAGTATTCGCAACTGCACAATCGACGATAGTCTATCTCGTATATGAAGCTCTTTGAGGATAGTATTTTGTTAGTCACTCTTATCTATATATCGATGGGTAGAAAGCTTTTGCGTGTTTACTTAGTCTTGTTCAATTCCAAATATTTTGCTGTTCTTTTTCTGTGTAGAGACTTAGCAGATTCCGTGCTTCCATAGCTATTGGTTTACACTGTTCTGCAACAACTGGCCTTTAAGAATCAAGAAGGCTCATGAAGCCTCAAAAATATACATTAAATGATTTCTTAGGTTTTTGCGATTGTTACACATTTAAATTAAAACTCACGCGATAAAATCCATTGTTTAATTTCAATGTGGATCAAATGGTATGATTTTCAATAACAAGCTTTTGGCTACATTAACCGGCATAATTTAACAATTACTGTACAACATCTAGAAAGTCAGATAGGCAGTTGATAGATAAAACATTTTTTGTGCACTAGATTTACAAATAAGCACACAGATAAAGAAACTTACACTGATAGATAGTATTGATTCGTTCTTGTCAATCAGGACATGGATATCATATGGCTCAAGGGCAGTAACTGAGATCTTTAAACCCTTCTATAAAGCCTCCAATTTGTGCATCTTATTCACTTTCATTGCAGTCTTTACCATGGCGATTGGTTTTATTGACCACCGACATGGTTGACGATAGCGTAAGATTGACTTGTCAATGCTGTTGTAAGCTTTGCTAAAGTCCACAAATTCAAATATTCAATTTCAAAAATTTTTTTGTGCGTTTTTTAATTTCTTTTCTGTCTGCATCGGCTGTAGGCCAATTTGATCCACGGATTGAATATGTGCCATAAACTAAAGTGATCAAATTAAGAGATTTGTAGCCTGACTACAATCCATTCCAATCTGAATTTATTTATTTTTTCAAAGAATAAAAATGTTGGCATAAGTATAATTATCCCGAATTCAGATAACAAAAGCCAGCAGTCCTTGCTGTGTCCCTTCTTAATAGAGAATACACAAAAATCTAAAGGATACTTAAATATCAAAGAACTTCGAGCCCTTTGAATAAGTTCACTAACAGTAGTAACTGTTGTTTAGGTCATTTTAATGACATATTCAAAGTTGAGCTTAGGTTACATTACAAAATATTGATAAATAATCTGCATTAATACTTACGTATTTGAATAGCTAAGTAGTTATATCTCCTTATAACGATCCCAAATCTCCAAACTCTTGATGCGTCCATTCGTTTTCGTTACTTATTTTTGATAACTTCTTTCAAGGTTTCTATTTTGTGTACGTTGGACTTCGAAAAGAAAAAAACAGTTGCGTAGGTGTTATTCCGCAATTTTCAGTCCTTAAAGGATCCGCCCTAAACTGTTTATCGATACAAACAGCTTAGGTATATGGCGGGTCCTAGTTAGTAAATATTGAACAATGATAAACACAGAAATCAAAACAGTAGGCTTGCTAGAATTAATCTGTTATTTTCAACTCCGTCATATTATGCTCAATTACGCAAAATTTATCACAGTGTTATAATTAGGCCGAGATTCAATTGTGATATGGATCTAGGTAACGATTCTGTATAATCAGCTTTCCAATTAAATTGAGGTGGGCTTCCAGCACACAAAAGTTCCGAAACTTGTCTTCTAGCGCCCCGTGTCAAATTAGGGAAACTACTTAAATGCTTGAAACTGCCATCCACATCAAAATACAAGCCCATTTTCGTACAAAATAAAGTCTACTTTTGAATGCATTGAAATTCCCTTGTTATCTGGCGGCATCGTCTAATATAAACGAAAATCTTTTTGACAAAGAAGATTCTGCCTTATTCCTCAAGTGTATAGCCCAAAATTCTATAAACTTGGAAAGTTTATAGCAACTCCTACAGAGCTCTGAGGCCCTAGTATCTCGGCGAGAACGCGCCAGTATTCGGCTTCGACCGAACAACTGCCGAGTGCGCATGCTCCCCGCCGCCGCTTTCGACCAATCAGCGAAGAGCAGTATTCCGTCCGCGTAAAATATCTTCCCTAGTGAGATTCCGGTATAACAAACGAAAAATTACAGTCATTTGCATTATAAGCTTATTTTTCCTCATCATATTACTCGCATCCATCCTAATTCTGAATGTTAAGTACTTTGTGAAAAGCCTTTCTATAAATTCATTTTTTACACGCCAAAGTACACTAGTCCACTGTCGCATGACATAGTGCTATGGTGTTTTGATAGATGGCGCTATTATAAATATGCAATAAACGCGAAATAAAATATAGTGTACCTAATAAAATAAACGTGCCCTGATAAGAGATAAAACAAGACAAAAAAGTATAAGTACCACATCATTTGTTAAACTTTAAAGAAGTGGTGGGTTAAGCTGCAAAATTACATCGAAACTCAATAAAATCTTATCACAAAAAATCATTTCAGAGAAAGTAAACGTAGTGATGTTTATATCTGCTGACGTATCTTTAAAAATGAGCCTTCAGATTGTATTGCGTCTTGATGAATGACACGATAAGGAAACGAGGTGTATAAAAGTTGCCTTATTTATTTAGTTTTTGCGATCATGAGTCTTCAATTTCAAGCTGATCAAATGAGGAATACCATTCGCGTAACGGTTTCTCTAAGTATAAAAAATATGATGAAAAAGCAAGCCGTTACCCACGGGTTACAGATACGAAGCGCCGATAATAATTCAAACCGAACGGATCCAAAATGCACTCGGAAGGAACACAAAGCGACCAAATTTTCTATAAATAATCGCTTGACAATGCTCCACCGTAATTTTATCCATCCCTGTATTGGAATGGAATAAAAAAGTGCTGAGGGTTCGACGCCGTCCATAGAGTCGTCTTCGTCGATTTATTTATTTTGCGAACATACTTTATTGGTTGTGCATTTTGTAATTACGTTTGATGGTTTTGTTCTTACCGGCATTTGATGCTTTGCCACTTTTAATGTGATTCCAGTTCTGGGATAAATATAACCTATAAAAAAAGGATCTCTTCTACGCTATTCGCATATTTCACAATGTGTATAAGAATCGGTTAATAATTTGAAATCGTCATCATCATCATCATCATCATCATCAGCCAGAAGACGTCCACTGCTGAACATAGGCCTCCCCCTTTAACCTCCACACTGAACGACAGCCTGCCTTTTGCATCCACTGGATGCCAGCGACTCTCACTATGTCGTCGGTCCATCTAGTGGGAGGCCTACCTACGCTGCGTCTTCCGGTTCGTGGTCTCCACTCAAGAACCTTTCTTCCCCATCGGTTATCGGTTCTTCGAGCGATGTGGCCTGCCCATTGCCACTTCAACTTGCAAATTTTAACAGCTATGTCGGTGACTCTGGTTCTTTGGCGAATATCCACGTTTCGGATTTTATCGCGCAAAGAAATTCCGAGCATTGCTCTCTCCATTGCCCGCTGAGTGACTCTGAGTTTTTCCAAAAGGCCAACAGTTAAGGACCACGTCTCAGTACCATATGTCATCACTGGCAACACACACTGGTCAAAAACCCTCGTCTTGAGGCACTGTGGTATCTTGGACGAGAAGATGTCACGCAATTTCCCGAACGCTGCCCATCCGAGTTGGATTCTTCGGGCGACCTCTTTGCTTAAGTTGGACTTACCTAACTGAACAATCTGTCCAAGATAGGTGTAATGGTCAACAACTTCTAGAGTATCGTTCCCAACGACTATCGGCACGGGTTCAACATGGACATTCGACATGATTTTTGTCTTGTCCATGTTCATTTTAAGACCCACCTGTTGGGAAAGGCTACTGAGGTCGCTGAGCATGGTATTTAGGTCCTCCAGCGACTCTGCCATGATGACTATATCATCGGCAAAACGAAGGTGAGTGATGTATTCGCCATTGATGTTGATGCCTAATCCGTTCCAGTCCAAGAGCTTGAAAACGTCCTCCAATGCGTTTGTGAACAGTTTCGGAGAGATAACATCTCCCTGTCTCTCACGCCTTTCTGCAATTGGATTGGTTCCGTGCTCTCGTCCTGTAATCGGATCGTCATGGTGGCGTTTCTATACAAACACTTCAACACTTCGATATACCTATAGTCGATATGACAACGCTGGAGGGACTGCAATACTGCCCAGGTCTCGATTGAATCAAAGGCTTTCTCATAGTCCACAAACGCTAGGCATAATGGCCGATTATACTCCTCAGTCTTCTGTATAATCTGGCGGAGCGTGTGTATGTGGTCTATGGTGCTCCAGCCTTTACGGAAACCGGCTTGTTCGGGAGGCTGAAAGTCATCAAACCTGTTTTCGAGACGGTTCGTAATGACTCTGGAGAACAACTTGTACACATGGCTCAGGAGTGAGATGGGTCTATAATTCTTCAATAAGGTGTTATCACCTTTTTTGAAGAAGAGCACCACCACACTCCTGTGCCATGCTTCAGGCGTTGTACCATCGAGTATGACGGAATTAAATAACTTCTGGAGGACTAAAAGTACCGGTTTTCCACCCGCTCGCAGTAGTTCTGTCGTGATTCCGTCATCACCCGGTGCCTTGTTCTTAAGCTGTTTCAGAGCCATACTAATCTCGTACAGGCTGATGTCTGGGATGTCCTCAGTGTAGTGTCGGGTCAGTTTAGCTCTCTTGTCCTGAGCTGTACTGACAATAGGCTGTCGTGTCGAGGTGTACAACTGTCCATAAAACCTCTCGAGCTCTCTCAGAATCTCCGACTTTGCCGAAATGATACTGCCATCCTCGATCTTCAGCTTTGTCATTTGGCTTTTCCCAATAGACGAATTCTTCGCGAACACTTTCGAGCCCTGGTTCCGCTCAATTGCCTCCCTAATACATCTTGTATTGTAGGAGCGCAGATCGTGTCGCACCGATTTCGAGATTCGTCTATTAAGTTGGCCATATTCCGACATATCAGCTGAAGATTGCAGTCTCATCTCGGTCCGGTCTTTCATTAGTTTAATGGTTTCGTCTGAGAGCTTCTGAGGTTTTTTTCGGGGTGGGGTCTTAAAGAACTTGGACCCCACTGCTTGGACAGTTTCCACCAGCCCATTGTTTAGTTCGTCCACAGTTCCGCTTTCGGCTAGGCCCTGGAAGCGATTATGCAGTTCAAGTTGGAAGTCATTTGGGTTTTGGATTTGGGCATGACCAGGACGGAGCGTGGACTTCACCAGACGTGACCTCTCTAGCTTAATGTTGAAATCGTCACAATCATTAAAATCAATGATTAAATCACCTTACGTATTAAATAGATTCACAAACATAAATTTAAGTATCAAATAAAACTAGTATTGTAAAAGACTTTGTGTTAATTCCAAGATAGAGTTCGTAAGACTCGAGACGAATTAGTCTCGCAAGTCACGAGTCTTTTGAGTCCTTTCGAGTCCCCCGGGTCCTATGAATTTTATTTATTCTTTGACATGAACTGACATCATTGAGTTTTATACTTGTTGTAGTATGTACCTGTGTTATCAAAGTTTAAAGAATAAAGTTATAAAATCAGCTCAAAATTATGTACATAATCAATGAAATTACAAAAAATAACACAAACTAGAGTCATGTTTTTTTTCTACGTTCTCGTCAAAGCTCGCTTGTATAGCTACTAACTCGTACTATGATATTATAATGATTCTAACAATAACAATTCTTTTGAAAATACGTAGTCTGACTGTTTTTAGGCGAAGACTCGAGTCTTCCTATATAAAGACTCAAAATTCAAAAGGAGTTCAGCGCGACTTGAACTCAATTAAGTCTTCAAAAAGAACTCCCGAGTATTCAAAAAGAACTCAAGTCATATTATTGCAAGACTTAGGACTCGAGTTTCTTACAACACTAAAAAAGTAAAATATAAATTTATGTTCATATTTTTTTTTATTCAAACATTTGACAACACTTGTTTGTGTATAATATATTGTACGTAATATATAATAGTATTCCATTAAAAATAAATCAAATTATCAGACGAGTGAATAGTATTCAATTTATATAAATTAAAATGTATTTTTTTATTTCAAATGTCTAACAAGAGTAGAAATTTACTTAAATAAAAAATATCGAACTATTCTACATATTTCACTGTCACAAAACTGTTCATTATAATCGAGGACTTATATACCCGTTGCGTAGGTACCATGCGGCCCCTCGAAATATAAAAACTATGTGAATGGCCCCCCTATATTTAGAAAGCATACTTAATCGCATACACGTTCGCTCGGAATATTAAAGTGTGTGGGGAAGCGTCATATGGGAGCCCCCACACAATTAGAGCCTCGAAGTCGGCATTGTCTCGCGCATCCAACATTCCGTTACTTACAATCTCGCACCGACACGCTGGGAACTAACGATCAGGTGGTAAAAATAATACAGCTTTACTGCCAGCCAATTCAAATACGATCATACCATTTTCATCATTTCAGCCATAGGACGTCCACTGCTGGACATAGGCCTCCTCCATCGATTTTCAAAAGGGCCGGTTGGAAGCGGCCTGCATCCAGCGTTTCCCTGCGGTCTCTTTTAGGTCGTCTGTCCATCTTGTGGGTGGACGTCCTACGCTGCGCTTACCGGTCCGTGGTCTCCATTCCAGAACCTTTCGGCCCCATCGGCCATCAGTTCTGCGTGATATGAGCCCATACGATCATACACTAGTCTCGAACTCCCGATTCAATAGAGCTACAATCAGAATCGATTTGGTAAATTCTTGAATTTAAATTCTTTACTATCTTGACACCGATCGCGATACTTTATGACTTCGGACGAAACCCTTTGGCTCGAATTGCGACATCCAATCTGAATATGGACACCGTTACCGGCAATCTCACATAAAAAGTTAGAGACAAGTTGGTGCGGTGCGGGTAGTCGTGTAGACGTCGTCATTATAATAATGCGCCTGTTGCCTCGCCGGCGGTCGTTATGCCCCACGCATTATTATGTAAATGTAAAACGAAATGGAAAGGACGGTGGTTTTTTTAATGTTCCTTTAACTGATGCAGATAAGGAACGTAATTAGTGAAGGATATCGCGGGACCATGCAGGTGAGATGTTCCCACGTTGTGGACATATCTAGTCTCTAGTTAATTATCGACCACTTCAAGCATTTTCTCTATTATTATTGAAAGCCTCAACCTTAGGAATAATACATTATCACCTGCACCCAGTGTGTCATAATTTGATTTGAAATGGCACTCAGCATACCAAATGACTGCAGTGTTTATACATTGTTTGATGGTTTCAATAACAATGGAATGTAATCAGTTACGGTGTTATGAAGGGTCGAGACAAGGGTCAGGGTATCTGGTTGTGTTTGTGCCTCCCTCATCTTATTCACCCCACCATTTGTGTTTTTTTGCTTATCTAGCTGAGCTCCCAATGCTCCCATATCTGTGCCCCGCCGCGAGCACTGATCTCCCTTAATTGAGTTATTACTGGCGTATTTATTCAGGGTTTATAATGAGCTTGACGAGAGGTTTTATCATTTTAGTGGGTAAGCGTTACCTTTATTACCGTTAAATATAAATCTTCCAGGGATAACAAGTTCATTTACATAATAATTGTTTGGTCGCACTCTTTCTTAATTAGGTATCTATTCCCAAAAACATTGCCTTAAAATAAAACTACCGTTTTTTAACAAACCACAAGCGTCGTCATCAAAATGTAAATCAATACCAAGTCACGGAAATCTCAAATCAGTGCATTCTCCCTCGTGAGGTGACACGAGTGTGTTTGCACTTCGACTTGCCACAAGTTAGGGTCGGAAGCCCTTTATGCCAAACAAGGGTTTGTGTTGCCCGAACCCGGTAATTTGTTCAAATACCCCCTCTGAACGGAACAGGTACCTATTAGTTCAAACGGGACTGGACTGGAGTAATCGGAATTGCTTTTGTTATTGGAAAATTTTGCCGTCTAAAGGAATTTTGTTTAATTGGTAATTTTGCTCTCATTTGGCAAGGCAATCTACTAGCTGCACTAAATGCTGAGAAATACATTACATATATATATCTAGTGCCTTGTATTGTATACTTACTTTAAGTAAGTATACAATCATAGAATTACCTGCTCTATTTATCCATGAACACTAGTCTATTTTTTATTTAAGTACACTTTTATGAGCTTATGATACTACGACTCTAGTTACTTCAACATTTGCACAACCTTTCCTTATTACTAAACTTTTCTTTGTTTCCTTTCTCTTGAAAACAGAAATATTCTCTTCTTCGATAATGATCTTAGACTTAGTGTACTATAATTTGATCTGTTTTAGATCAATTATTATTCTCAAATCGATATTTAATATATTTATTTTACCACACAAGCCAATACAGTGTTGATCCCACCACTTACGCCTACAACAGATAAGATAAGCCACGCCAATGATGCATTAGGCTCTTCATTCAGTCAACAGTTCATTGTTGTTGTTACGTTGATATATCATCAAGTGGTGACGTCTGTTGCTTGACAGTCAGCGACAGTGCGTCGATTTAATTGTCTGCGAGTCGATGACCGTGCGACTGGCACCGAGTGCAGCCGCCGTTACCGAACTGTTCTTTGATGCCCATTTTAGGACTAATAGCCCCCATCAATTGCCAACTGAAGCATATTCATGCCGAGAGTACCTTTGTATTGCTCTAAAAACTACTTGAAAAAGTTTTCTCTTGCCAAAAATGACTGGCGAAACGTGATTTCGAAGTGGTAATTGATTCAGATCTCTAAAATTTGACGGCCATAGACACGGCATCGGCTAGCGTGAACGATAGTAATAAAAATCCAATTTACACCTTTCCACATCTATTAATTAATTAAAGTAATAATTAAAAGACAAGCGGCACACATGTCTGCATTCAAACAGCGCTTAGCTGCGACTGGCTGTGGGTGGCTGGCGCACAGCGTTGGTTAGTTTAGTTGACTTGACCCTGTCTTTGTCTGGCGCTCCAACGATCGCAAACTTGCTTACCTTGTCTAGCATATCAATTTTCTCGCATACAACGCGCGGGCTTCGTATATACCTACTCGGTATTTCTGCGCTCCTGGTATTTCTGTTACGTAAGAATACACGAGATTCTGCCGGTGAATACTCAAATATTGTTTGAAATCATGATGTGGATGAGTATTTGAATTTATGTTCTGATGTTACTGTATGTAAATTACTTATTGTATTAGGTTACAGATTTGTTGCCAATTATCAACTAGTATCAAAAATGCATGCAATTTATTCCGTCAATTCTAAATAGGATTAACATTTAATAAGCATTCAAATAATTTTGTTAGGTACGAGTAGTGATGTACTTTGCATACAGAAAGGACGTGTTTGCAAATGGACTACGATAGACACGTCACGTCCGTCGTTGTGGAGGTCTTGACGTGGATAGAATAGATTATGTAAATACCTACAAGTTTCTTTTTACAGGGTATGAATATATTGAACATACCAATTAATTATCAATCCAATTAAACTAAAGTTTCGAAAAGTAAAGACATTTATGTCTATGTTGTGTGTGTTTAATGCTGTTTATGTATTAGGTATACTTAATTCAAACACTTCAAAAGGCTTAGACAAATCTATAGAATAATAGAGTTCGGAAACTTTCCAAACTTTCATTGTGCTTCATAGACTCAGAAAGTTTACAAGCAGTGAATATATATAGTTATGAATATAGTTCATGATTGTTATCGTGCCTTTAGACAATCTCAACATTTAGTTATAACAGACGTCTTCTTAAAACACGTGTAAAAAAAACCTTCGAAATTCATAATTAGTGTATAGGTAGTCAATCAACAAATTGTAATTATAATGAGACGTCACTTTAAAATTAATCACGACAGCATCATTACTGCGTCAATCGCTTCAGGCTTCAATATTCATCCTATCATTCTTCCACCTACCCTCACCCTCGGCCCTCCAGCGCCCTTTTAACGCCTTGCCAAAGGGTCTTGCCCAAACTCCGAAATTAAACGTCACAATTGAATTACACTCAATTTTCCACCCTAGGGGAATGGAGATTGAGCTTGTTATGGCCTGCCGAGTTACGCAGCTCTCAGATATTAAATCTTAATTTCTTTTTGAATTGAAACAATGAGATGAAAGCCCAGATAAAATTTAATTGTTGGGACGCGCGACTCTTTTTGGACGACCTTTTGTGAAGGTGGACTTTGTAGCTTTTTTTAGTCCTTCAGTCAAACAATTATATTCTTTTGTGCAACTTTAACATCATAATTATCGTTATTTTGCTGCATCGCACTTCTTGACCTAAGTGGGTGTTACATCCAGATCCCAGGCGTTGATGAAAGAGATAAAAGTTTTTAGTGGTCATAAAACAGAGTACTACTTACCAAATATGTGGCTGTGGTGATCGATTGTGGGCGTCAATATCAAGATGTGTTTGTTGGTCTTTCTATTTTTCTGTTTGTTATTACTTTTTATGATATGTTGATGACTTTATTTTGAATTCTTAGACATTAGGTAGGTACAAATCGATTCCTCGTAGTTTGCTTAGCTCGTCATGTTTTAAATTGCTATTACCATTGCTTTTAAAACTGTTTAATTCAATTAGGAAAATAGTTATAAAATATGTTCCGTATCTTTTGAAATATCTACATATTAAGTATGTAAAGTTAAATATGCACGAAAATTTCAACTATTTTCGTTTTTATGCATGAATTTAATTATGTACTCAGTTGTTAAGTACCTACTTTATTTTGTAAAGATCAGATAGTGACATATTTCTTCCTTGCCGAAGAGTTCATTAATTGAGTGACCACAGCTCAGAAACTTTTCAAGGCGGAAAAAAGTTCTGTCCATAAGCCCCTGAACTCTCACGCGCTTGGTCACTTGGTCTCGTTTTCTATTCGTTTGGACAAGCCCTTTAATTTCACCACTTAGAGCAATCTAATGGACAAGTCAACACTCGACACCTCTTGGAATCCTTGACCGAGGATGGGTCTAATGAGGCGACACAGCGTGCGGTCGTGCGCGACTCGTCACGCTTTCCTCGCTTGTCTCCAGACACGGGGAGCGATTCGTATGATTTGCCAACTGACAGGCCACAGTTGCCATTGAACCACTGGTTTGGTGAGAAAGTAATGGGACATTGTGTCACAGCAACTGTGTAAGTACTGGATCCGGTTCAACAGCCGTATACTTCTTACACCCCTAACGATGATAATTATTTGCCTATTATCATGCGATATCTTCTGTCTGGCTGTATTATGACTGTAATAACTACATACTAGACATTACCATCCACACCATTCAATTGTTAAATATTTTTTTCTAAAACTGTTTTCACGCTCTCTTCAAAAGTAAAAAGAACAATATTTGGATTTTCGAAATGCAAATCGCCGCTCCTGTCTAAAGTATCAAAATTTTTTTGACTTTGGAATGCATTTCCCTCGCTCTCGTCAAAGTACCTAACGAAAAGGTTTTTTAATTATTTATAGACGACAACTACCACCAATGTACTTGATTTGTCTACGAAATAAAAAAGCATTTTTTGTTATATCTTTCATTGGATGGGATCGATAACAAACAACAATCGATGCTATTCTCAACCCAAGTGAACTAAAGACGATCATATCACACGCCAATGAAACTAAAACTAACACCAAGAAGCACACAAACACCCTTTCACGGTAATTTGGGCGCGCGTTCTGCCAATTTGAGAGGATTCCAGTTTAAACGCGCGATCGGTCCCTGTGGGCGAGAGCGACCTAACTACGCTCGAACCATTAATCTAACTCTCCTCCCCCTGCCTTACCCTCCCTGAGCCACAATGCCTCACTAGGGTTGCTAATTTTTACGTTACATAATTGATTGAATTGGATATTTATTTTGTCGTGAAGACGTTTTCTAGCATATCATATACCTACGCAAACGGTACGAGCTACTTGGGCCATCTTGCCTCTTCGCATTCTTCGTCATGAGAAATTTATTAAAATCGTCGTAGAAAAAATACAGAAAGAAGACGAGATTAACCAAAAAGAGTGTACCTTACCTATCCTTTGATATCGTACGGAATGTATACTCAAAGTTTGATATCCTATATGAGTAAAGGTACGTTTTGCTTACTGGATTATACATTACAAGCAACGCACCCCGGCTTCACACTGGTGTAAATCTTATTTTTATTGTAGTATATATTGTATTATTGTAGTTTTAGTAAGGATCCCTTTAAAAAACAAATAATAATTTAGCCCATGTCACCCGGGGATAGTGTAGCTTCCCAACAGTGGAAGAATTTTTCAAATCGTTTCCGTAGTTTCGAAGCCTATAAAATGCAAATAAACAAACAATCAAATCTTTCCTCTTCATAATAGAAGTATAGATAAGAAGGCAGAAGATCTTTCACATAGAAAACTACTTTCAGAAAAGCCTTTATAATCGGAGAACCTTATATAAAAACATAGATTTATAAATATAGCTGAATATTTGTGTATTATAGACGTACAACCCTATTCCGCGGACCTCCAGGGATGTCAAACCCGGCACTCCGGACAGAGTCGGGAGCAATTTGCGACAGCCTGATGCACGGTGAAATGTAACCGCTAAAAAAGAAAATTGCGCCGCATTTTGTATAAAGTATAAGCCCGTCGAAGAAACGTCCTTCTGTAAAATGATTTTCTTTGCCGATATAAATCGTTTACTTATTGGAAATTGAAAAGCTTTTAAGCAATTTAGGATTTGTTGGTTTTTCACGTGGTTCACCTTTCATATTTTAGCGGAGCAATCAAATAAATCAAATTTGTTTACGGATTGCTTTGTTACGGCTGCATTTTGTCGTCCACCATTTCACTTTATGAAGAGATGCCTTAACAATCTTCCGAATGTTAAGTTCTTACCTTAGTTTTGGGAATAAAGCAATTTTCCCACATTAATAACGTGATTCGTGAGAACTCTTATTGTAATAATGAAATAAGTTATTTTAGCAACGGTGTAGATAGGTTCTTTTTCATTAAATAAATAAATATTCGGGACATTTTTGCACACACGGTCATCTGACCCCAAACTAAGCAAAGCTTGTGATATGGCTGCCAGAGACTGATATACATACATATATAGGTTTAAATACATATGTACTTAAATAGACATTAACACCCAGATATAGAACAAACAAATGTTCATCACACAAATGTTTGTCCTAGGTGGGAATCGAACCCACGCCCCTAAGCTCAGAAGGCAGGTTCACTACCAACTGGACCAACGGGCTATCATTAGAATCATCTCTGAGAAAAACTATTTTGGGAAGGGTAGAGAGTAGAGACTAGCGACTATATAATTTTCAAGCTAATTTGACACTCCAAAACTTGTAAACTTGTGTGCCTATTTGTTTTATGTTATTACTATCCCACTAGTTTCACATTATCAATAACATGACATGCTATGCTAGAACACTAAAAAATGTATATTTACTAAATTAAAAATAATATGCTAATTTACATTGAATAGGCTTCGAAACTACTGAACAGATTTGAAAAATTCTTCCACTGTTGGGAAACTACACTATCCCCAGGTATCATACATAGGCTATATTATATTTTCCAAAAAATAAGGATCCTTACTAAAACTCCAATAATGTAACCCAAGGTGTAAAAAATAAGATTTACAATGTTTGACAGTTCTAAGACAGGACGACGTCTGTCTGGTCAGCTAGTAGTATATAAGTAAACAAAAATGATTAAGTGACTAGGCCAATTACTAGTAGCCTATGGAAGAGGATATTAAGTAGATATATAAGTACTTTCCGATTGGTCTCATAGAAATTTCAGCACACCTAATCGGTTTTGTATTTTGGCTTTAAATCAAAATAACTGGAAACTTCGGTTACTTGGATGACAATATTAAGTCATCCAAGTAACCGAAATTGCGTACTTAACAAATTTTGTGAAGTCGATTTTTTATATCTATACTAATATTATAAAGAGGAAAGACTTGATTGTTTGTTTGCATTAAATAGGCTCCGAAACTACTGAACCGATTTGAAAAATTATTTCACTGACGGGAAGCTACACTATCCCCGGGTGACATAGACTATAATCTATACCCGTGCGAAGCTGAGGCGGACCGCTAGTAAATAATATAATTATATGTCACGAATACGGCGTACTCTTGATTATCTGAAACTATAATAGTAGGCTTGCAGATTATAACAAACTAGCGGTCCGCCCCAGCTTCGCATACGGGTATAGATTATAGCCTATGTCACCCGGGGATAGTGTAGCTTCCCGTTAGTGAAAGAATTTTTCAAATCGGTTCAGTAGTTTCGGAGCCTATTCAATCCAAACAAACAATCAAATCTTTCCTCTTTATAATATTAGTAAGTATAGATAAGCTATTAAGTAGTACTTATCCAGTTTTTGTTTGGTGAAACTTGAGTAAAAATAAATAAAAAAGTGAGGCGCTGAATTGGCGACTAAACTATGAAGATTTTTGTCCTTTCTTTTTTATCCATAATAATAACGCAATATGGATTGCATTTGCCAAACATAACATAACTTTACTTCTTTATTGTGCCACTCTCAAGTTTCTGCAAATTTTCCCAGTTTATAACCTAATTTTCGTTATTCTTAGTTCTTTTAATACCATTTCGGTCTGCATATTGCGTGGAGCCATAAAAACGCACTTGATCGTTTTTCGTATCGTTTCGTCGTTATTTTTCCATTTTCCTCCCCTCAGACGTTATCGACTGAACATCTATCAGACTATGCTATTAAAAAGGAAGTAAGATCGTATAACCCGAGTAGCTAGCCCTAATGTCTGAGATACGGCTTGATATGATGTTATAAGACGACAAGACAGAATTTTACGTGTGAACCAGTATCACGAAAGCGCTCGGTTGTGAAAAATCATGACAAAAGATAGATTTTTCCAGACAATAAAACGGAAATTTCGAAATCCCAGACTTTTAAATAGATTCGGAAGCATTACCTTCAGCACGAAGCAGGTCCTGCTTCGTAGAAGCTATGATGCTAAATACAAATTGTAAACTGCGGTCACTGTTTTACAGTTGGTGGTAAAGTTACGAGCCAGCGGTTGCATTGCTGCGTAGTGCGGAATGTTTTCTCATATAAACCTATAGAGAATGTTTGGGGTCCAACAGTACTGCGGCAGCACTGTTGCGGCAACACTGCTGCGTGCTGCCGAGTTCGGAATCATACCTTTACTTACACTTGACGCAGCAGCTGCTTTTCTCGTTCCTGTTTCTGTTTACATCCTGTATTGTAGCGTAGTCTGATGAAGTCGTTATCGGCTGAGCCTCGCTCGATGCCAGACACTGGATTATTGGCATTTGGCACTGCTCCAACTGCTCTCTACACGACATTATGTTTATTCTATTTACATATTGAATCGTTGGGGCATAATAGATGTTTCCTCTTCCTTGCGTGTCGGCGAGTCTTTGTAAACCTTACTATAGAGGGTAAACGGAACGGTGGTACAGAACTAAAAGGAGGTCATTAAACTCACCATTGTCAACAACTTTTTAGGGAAATAAGGAATGCAGTTTCAGGAATTATGCATCTTGTATAATAAGTACCACTTGTATAAGGGTGCAAAATCTGGGGATGAATCGAAATTCCCATAACGTCGCTTATATTTTTTTTATGTATATTTAAAGTGTAATAAGCGTATTGCATATAAGGCTGTTTGCCACCAATAAATAAAATTATTAAATTAAAAATCTTTTTAATACAAGCTTTTTTGTATTCTTCTCAACAAACCCTTTCATTTGATACCCAATAGGTACCTATCATGATGATAGATAATAAAATGTTGTCTGCCATATTGAATTTAGTGTGACGTCATCTTATGTTTCGTATTCTTCACAGCAAACCCTTTCATTTGATACCAATATCATGGAGGTGCATATAAAATAGCTCGTCCGCTATTTTAAGAGTTAAATAAAGTCGGATTGGATTTAGAATGACATCATTTGGCTTAACATACCTACATTGCAAACCGAACCAAATGTGTATAATACCTATCTATGCAAAATTTCAGCTCAATCAGTTGTGAATAAGTAACTGTTTTAAATTCAGTT
This sequence comes from Agriopis marginaria, assembly GCA_932305915.1. Classification (NCBI taxonomy): domain Eukaryota; kingdom Metazoa; phylum Arthropoda; class Insecta; order Lepidoptera; family Geometridae; genus Agriopis; species Agriopis marginaria. Next base: position 6,467,052 of record OW029919.1, read on the forward strand.
GCAAGATTTGACCAATACTGACATGGCAAGTCTAAAGACCTGCTAAGAGGTTCTTTAACCAGTGTGTGTTTCAGTGATAACATATGGTACTGAGACGTGGTCATTAACTGTTGGCCTTTTGGAAAAACTCAGTCACACAACGGGCAATAGAGAGAGCTATGCTCGGAGTTTTTTTGCTTGATAGAACTGAACTGTGGATATTCACCAAAGAACCAGATTCACCGACAATACCGAAATAGCTATTAAAATTTGCAAGTTGAAGTGGCTATGGGTAGGCCACATCGCTCGAAGAACCGATAACCGATGGGGAAGAAAGGTTCTTGCGTGGAAACCACGAACTGAAAGACGCAGCGTAGGTAGGCCTCCCACTAGATGGATCTACGACATCGTGAGAGTCCGGGCATCTATAGTGGATGCAGATGGCTGTCGTTCAGTGAGGAGGTCTAAGGGGAAGGCCTATCACTTCATCAAAACTCGCGTGAGGATTCATTATAAATTATTATAACACCGGCTCGACCGATAAAAACATAATCGTGAGTGCAAGCCGGTGTTATAATAATTTATTGGGAAGGCCTATGTTCAGCAGTAAACGTCTAATGGTTGATGACGATAATCAACAAGGTAAGTTAAATAAAAGGTTGTAAAAAATACCCCCTTTCATGCGGCGTAGTGCCCGCGTTCCGTATAACCCTGATTAATGTGGCTATTTAACATGCGTACATATTGATGGGATTTGTCACGCTAATTATGAATGCGATGAATAATGAATGGATGAGTATTATGAATACGAATGTAAATCTATCTCTCTTTGTATAGGTATGTTGGTTACCTATTCATGATGATATCATGGTTGGACCAATCTATATACCTACCCATACCCAGATGAAAGCAAGGAAGTAGGAAATATAACATAAGGATAAACATTGATCTTCCTTTAGTCGTACGGCACTGCTAAGCGTCGAGATGATCCCGACCGGTAATTTTCTGGTCAATTTGTCCCCATCTATGATAAATTAAATTGTATTTATTGAGATTAAACACGGTCAAGCCTATTAAATTAGTATCTCACAATTCTCACAAAATAATAATTATGTATATCAATAAAAAATAAAAAAGGAATTAAATTAATTACAAAAACAAGCTCACAAAAAAAATAAAGAATAAAATACAAATGGCAATAATTTCAATGTCAATGATAACATCATTGATGGGTCCAAACATTGGTATAGGTATGTTATTCACTTCTCATGTTCGTAGCTCTTGTATAATGCCCGGTGTAAGCAGACTAAAACTATTATTTTATACTAAGACTTTCATGCACTAGTTAAACTCATAAAAATATTCTTTTTTCCCGCTTATCTTTTTCTCTTGCGCTTAGTATCCTTATAATTCCTCGCCTTAAAATTGTTCCGAGGTTCAGTTTGTAACATATTTCGTAATAGTAAGTTTGGCTCGGTCTTTAATATCACCCGTAGATTAGATATTATTAAAGACCCAGACATAACTTTAGTAAAATTGCGTTCAAATTTCAGTTCTAAATTTAATTAAATATATATAACCTAGTTTTACAATATCACCGTTTCATTTCCTCGCAATTAAAGTGAAAAGCCGAGTATTATAACTCGTGTATAAAACCCATTTTATACTCTACTTAAATATTCGCCCTCGTCTTCAGCTCGGGCTGATAAACGTCTCGGCTAAAATTGTTTTATGCACTTGTTGTACAATCTACAATTTTATCTCGGAAACATGCAAGTGAGAAGTCAAAGTCAAAGTCAAAGTTTTTTATTTGCTTGCCAATGCGAAGACCGGAAGAGTGTAGGTAAAGCCAATGCGCAGCAATTTTTAAAAATAGTGCTGAGATTGATATGCCCGATGTTTAGGTACAAATGAAACATTAGTAGTATCAGTAAATGTATGTATTTAAAAGGGCGGGGATACTTTCCAATGGTAAACAGTGACGTCACTGATGTAATTTTTTGGAAATATAGGTACCTACATAGTGAATAAATACTTAATGGGTAAATTAACATCCTTTACACTTGAGGTATGAGATACATTTCTTAAATTTTTGACTGAAAAAGCAAGGAAAACTGCGTTTTTGGCGTTCTAATTCTACTAAATAGAACCATCTACCTATAGAAAATTCAATTTCTATTAGAAACAGATCTGTATTTTGCATAAAAAATAATGGCTTGAAGTTTTGAAAAAATTCGAAGAGTGGATTTCGGTAAATTACTGACATAAAATCAACAACTTCAATATTATAGTTTAGGTAGGTACCTGTATTTCATTCGTCTTGACAATTACGATCGGCTTAATTTTTTCGTTATATGCCCGAACATCCAGATAAATAAATTGAACATTGCATTTTTAAATACGGCATTTTAAGTACTAACAACACCTATATTTCAAAGATTGATAGTGTTACAAGTCTCCATCATATTACATTATGACGAGCACAATAATTCTACTCTTTGCCACAATGTCAAAGCTCGGAAAGTTTGTGGACATGAAACTGCTAATAAGCTACATTGCATCAAACCTATTCAAAACCTTTGCCATATTTGACTTCACTTACACCTGCCCAAAATCTTCTCCAGATAATATAATGTTCTCTTCATACTCAAAACTCTGCTCCATATATGAACTCTTTAAACATAAACATAAGCCGAACCGCATTGCTTAAAACAAAACTCGTTTATTTTCAAAAGATCACTTGACCCCTGTTTTATCGAGTCAACTGATTTATGCGTTGCGCTGTTGACACAATCAGTGCTTACTTTGAATATGCGGGTACATCCAATTTGTGAAACGAGCTTTTTAACATGTGCTTATCCTTATTTAATTTACCTACTTACTTTATGCTATTGTCAGTATTTCCTTGCTGGTATCACATATATTTTCTCAGAATAAATAACATTGAAATGTTACACACCTAAAAAAATTCTTTTAGCACTTACATCCCCCTTGGTCGTCCATTTGATGACATTTTGTCATCTCGTTTGCAGTCCTCCCGGCCGCGAGGTTCGATCGCGTAGTTCGGTCAAGCGAACCACGAGGATTTTAGGTCCTTACAGTTCGATCGATCGAACTATGAGGATTAGTAATTCCTCGTGGTTCGATCATTGAAAATCAATCGAACTACGAGAATTTCCAATTCCTCGTGAGTCCCTTCCTGCCACGAGGTTCGATCGCGTAGTTCGATCAAGGTGCCACTCAATATTGAAGTTTGCGTCGTTAGAACTAGTAAGAATATGTCAAGTAGGTATGTGCAATACGTGTTTACTTCGCTCCTTTCAGTTTTTGGCAGTATTTTTTCGGTACTAGGTTTTAGTAGATTTTAAGGCGAATCCAAATGATATACTTAATATGATCTATCTTAGCATATTTCATTTTATTGTTCGAAAAACGTCGGTCGTTTCTTCATTCCTAATCTCTACCAGTCTAAAGCACTGCTGAGCGTCGTAATATACCTGCCCTCACGACACAGGACATCTTGCAGTAGGCTTTATTTACTCCTACGCTGATATCAATGACGTCGATCGTTCGTAGCGATACATCTGATGATCATGATGATCATCAGAGTCGCACATGAACGCAATGCATAGTACCTATTCGGCCATCAACAGCGACCAATGAAATCGTGCATTAGGCGCCATGGAGGACGTCTACGATATTTTTATCCAAATGTTTAAGGAGACGAAGTCAGGATAACATTGCAAAGCGGTCATGTATGTCTCCGATACCGAATGCCTCTGTTGAGCAGTCAGATGCAATGTCACACATCATCTGAATGTGCTGCGTGCCCTCATAACTGCTGTCTGGAGTCGTCCATGGCCTCAAACAGATCGCTGTATCCGGGGGCCATGAGGCATACCTTTGAGGTGGCCAAATTATGGTAAAAAAGAATAAAATAATCATTCCAAAAACCAAACGTCGACTTGAAGGTGTTTATACTGCGTTTTATACTACACTAACTGCTGCCCACGACTTCGTACGCGTAGACTTTCATATAAACTTTTAACCCCCTTTTGTCCCTCTTGATTTGGCACTTTCGCAAGATCCTTAGCGGATTTCTACGGAATCTATACCTGCTAAAGTTTCAGCTTCGTCGGTCGATAGTCCAGTCGTCGACTGATAGATCAGTAGTTTTCGAGATTTCGTGATAAGTCAGTGAGTGATGGGAGATTATTTCACTTATCTCGTTATCTGCAGAATATTGCCAAGTTGACTGAAAAGTCTGATTATGACCCTGTTAATCAGCATAATGATTAAAGTCGGTGCTACACGTGATATCCGAACACATTTATTAATCACATTACCACTTCACGTGTTAATGAGCACGTGGATTATCATTAATTATTTGCACCTTAATGAGACGCTCCGTGGCTAATTGGCGCCTATGTTTCCGAGCCATGGTCCGCCCATGGTGCGATTACAACCATACAATCTGCCATCTTGCTTTTACTCCCATCTACGGTAAAATTAACCTTATACGCACGTCATAAGAACCATGTTAGCGTTTTACGTAACTTGGTAGGTTGGCACGAGTCGGCGGGGGTGGAGTGAGACGAAGTGGGGGTGGGAGCTCCCTTCGCCCCGCCCGCCCCGCGTCTGGGCCAATCACAGCGCTCTGGCCAAACGACCTCACCTTGCACGAGCGTCCCTTCGAAACTTTTTTTATTTAACATTTTATATGGTAATGCTTTTGTTCGGTTTTAACTTTGTATAGCTATAACTTAACAATTGTCGTATTTCCATTGATAAGCATTTTGGCAGTGTTTATTGTTTTGCTCTATCCAGTTTCTTTAAATGAAGTTTACTTTTTAAGTACTTAGGTACTAGGTAGGTACTTAATTTTTTTTTTTTATTAAATCTTTTCTTGGTTTCATGAGAGGGTCCTTTCTGTATTGGTTAAATTAGGTTAATGACCAAATTTTTGAGAATTCCAAACAAACATTGACCTAAATTTTACCTAAAACAAAAATATCCTTCGACGTCTTAACAAAGTCACTGCATCCGGATAATGCCCTCACTCACCCTTCGCAACTAAAACCAATAAGAGGCGAGGGTCTAAATCTACAGATGTAACATTGAAACGCCCTATGAGCCCTCCTCTTTGACCCAAATTGAACCTTACAGCGTCAATGCTTGGTTTAATTTTACTTGCTTATAGTTTCCAAATTAAAGGCCGAAGTGAAAGGTGCGTAATAAAATATGCGGTTGTAATGAAACTCGGCACGATTGTTCGAAAGTGTGTATGGTTTATAAATACGGCTACGGCCGGTAACGACATGTTTTATGGCTTTTTCGTTCCCTATACAAAATTTTGAAGTGTGTACAATATTATGTACTTAAAGACTTAGGAAACGAGACGTCCTAAAATACAGTAACAGTTACAGTTTCTTTGATAGTTTAGCTGCTAACCAAAAATATTTAAATTTGTGATAGGGTCAGCGTTATCGCTCAAAAATTACCAAATCAAAAGTAGAGTAAACCTAGGTAAAGTAGGTAATCTGTGAATTTATGTTTGTTCGTCTATGTTTGTTGCAAGCTAAATTAGACATTGTCATAACGGCATACGATTTAAATTAGTTTGTCGGTACTAAAATGTATACTTATCCAAATTTACGTAAACTCAGATCCCGTTTTTCGTGAACTTTTGTACTAAATCTAACATCCAAATGTGTTTGTAAATCAATCGGTACCTATAGGTACAATTCCTCACATACCAAATACCTATCAACAGAGCAATGAATATAGGAGTAGGGCTGTGATGAAATTTAGCAAAAGTAGGTACCTACTTACCTACTTATACCGAATAACGATGTAGGTACTTATATGAATAAATAGATATTCGGGACATTTTTCACACACGGTCATCTGACCCCAAACTATGAATGTCCAATGACGTAATCGACTACCTGAACTAAAACATTCATACCTTAATATCTAGATTAGATACATCTATATACCTAAATATTATGTGCTGAAGCCTTGCGCCCAACTCCTTACGCGGTCTCAAACTAACGTTAAAACAGCCTAGTTCGGAAAATCATGCGAACGTGAACCTTAACGCGCCCAGATACGGTTTACGGTCGCGCAACATTTTTTCATCACCTAAACTAGATTGTAATGCTCCAGAGCTGCGAGTGTCTGACTCGCTCTCTACCCTACCTATAACTACTTACTTGCCTATTTTGGTACCTATTACATTGACTTTACCAGTTTTGTCATAAGTAGCGTAACCACCAATGACACTATATGTAGGTAGTTATGTTCCGAAGTATCTACTACCAAAAGGCATAATATGACTATCGACTGCATGTTAGTTACAAGGAATTTATTTACCTACTAGTTAACTAATGTGTTCTTCTATGTAATGTATATTGAGACCAGACATGTGGGAATTCGGTGGACGCGTCCTTCAGTTGCCATGTCACAAAATTGCATGTCTGTAGCGTTGCATGGCAAGCGTATATCGACAGCGGCGCTATGTGCGGGGAATAAAGGCGGGTTTCCACACGCTCGATGCTGAGGGAGATAGCGTGACAGCTGGCAAGGGCAGGTGCGTTGCGAACCACCTAACAAAACGTTAGCTCTTTCACTGTTATAGGTATCCACTTTTTTATACTCCAATTCTTAACTGCAATCATTCGACCCTAGTGCACCTTAATCGCTGGTCACTTATCAAAGCCGTTTTACTTCAAACCCCCCTATACGAGTTCCTGCGAGGCCAGTATTATTATCGCAAACAATCTGCAAGGCTCGCAATTGCAACCCTCCGTCCGCGCACGCCACCGCCAGTCGCGCCACGGTGCCCGGGTCGCACGCTCGCCCGTCACGTATGAACGCAACTCTAACGGTCGCCCTCTCTCCTTCCAGAACAAGGTGCAGTACTACGTGAAATGGAAAGGCTGGAAGCCGAAGCACAACACGTGGGAGCCGGAGGAGAACATCCTCGACCCACGGCTCATACAGAGCTTCGAGCGCGGAGAGGAGCTGCGCCGCCTGAGCAGGAAGCGCGAGCGCGAGCACTCGCCCGCCGAGCGCGCGCGCAGCGGTTCCGAGGAGCGCGCGCAGCCGCCCGGCAAGCGCAAGGCCGAGGTGCTCTCCAAGGAGTCCGGCAAGATCGGAGTCACCATCACCATGAGCCCGCCCGGCAAGAGGCACGACTCTAGCAAGGTGAACGGCGGCCGGACGCTGGCGAGTCCGCCGCCTGTCGCCGCTGCCGGCGCCGGTGGGGAGCCCGCGCCCGCGTCCCCCGCGGCGGAGGCGGCGGCTCCGCGCACGGGCCCGCGGCGCGCGCCTCACTCGCCCGAGGAGGCCGACACGCACATTCCCCAGGAACGCGAGCGGCGCACCGACACGCAGCCCGCGGCGGCGGCGGCTCCGGCCGAGCCGAAGGGCGCGCGCCCGCCGCCACCGCCCGCGCCTCAGCCCGACGACGAGGACTCGTGGGGCGAGCCCCCGGCCGTCGTGCCTGCCCCGCCCCCGCCGCCCGCGCCCCGCCGCGGCGCCGCGTACTGGATGTCGCGGTCCCCGGTCGCCGACCAGATCTTCATCACCGACGTGACCGTCAACCTTCAAACGGTGACCATCCGCGAGTGTCGCACCGAGAAGGGATTCTTCAGGTCTCGCCCGCTTGACGTCTCGTAAACCCACAGTGAAGTGCCGATCTTCTGGACAATGATCTAACTCATAATTAGGTAGCTAGTATTTATTTGAGAGTCCGACGGAGTGTTAGTCCCGGAAGGCCTAATTTTACGAATGTAGAATTGATTGTAAAGCATTTGTAAAGTTTGTTGGCGTAGAAGAGAGCGGAAGCTACTTAGATGAGCGTGCTTTAGAGTAGTTAGAACGAGTATATTTTTATCAAAATGGATCGAAAAAATGGCGTTCCATTTGGTGTTGATGATTTTATGACCAGTAAGCTTACATTACAAACAAGTAAACTTATAAGTAGGTAAGTAATGTCAATTGTTGAATATGAAAAAGTTCTATATTGTACATGTTGAAATTGTAATGGCTGAGTGTGTACATTAACAGTAATAAGTTGGTATGTATGTAGGTTTGTGCCTAAATTAATGTAGGCAAGCATGTTTTAGAAGGTACTTTAATATTTATTTACGTATAATTTTATTACACTTACCTACATACCTACTTAATACCTATACCTACCTATTAGATTAGGAAAAACTCAGAAAATATTTTATTCTACCCTCTTTTTTATATAAACGCATAAGTACCTACATAGGTACTTAAGTATTAGATTTTGACCTGAGAATAGTTATTCAATGTGTATTTGTTGTTGTTGTTTTGTCTTATTTGGCCCATTTTATTATATTACGTATTGAATTCAAATATTTTTTGTTCTAAATTTCAGTGACCTACCAATAGTATGGAATGTGGCCCAAACGGTAGCAACTAAAGCATTGAGCAAAACAAAAATGTCTCAGACAAAAAACACAGTGCGAATAGGAGAGAGTGTAATACGCATTACACTCCACAATCAATATTTTAATTATGCAAAAGTAAATAAAAATTACTGTGGTTAATATTGAAAATGTTTTTGCAACATATGCTTTACAATATAATTTAAAATCATTTGGAAAAACTTTAAGTAGAATTTGATCATATTGTAGATTTATAATTTATTACTAAACAATAACAGAGTACCTACCTAATGGAGAATAATACATTTTGTCGTAGAAATTAATGATAACTTGTTTGTATCAACATGAGAATTAGTTTTGGTATAACCGTTTGATACATTTATTCAAATTATTTACTCAAAGAAAATGTTGCAACGCCATTTTTACACCTATTCTACCTATACAGGCGGTATGGCCTTAAAGGCTTTTGCCTGCCCGATGGGCGAATAATAAAAAATAAAACTATTCTACCTTTTTCGGTTCAATCAAAAAAACTACAGATCCAAACAGAATATTGACGAAATGCGCTTGAGCCATGTTACATGTTAAAAACAGAAACCTAAGTACAGACAAGCCAAGACAGTTGGCCAAATTATAGAACTTAAATTTCCGTGAGAAAACATGGGTTTTGTTTTCTAAAAATGCGATGGTGGCTCTACGATTCAAATCTACAGTCTTTTGGGCAGAAAAGCTAACTTAGCATTAAAAAAAGATGTCAAAAAAAGGATTTAAATTCATAATTATGTATAGTAGGTATACTAAGTGATACTTTGTACTACAATCGATGTTTATTTGACTGGATTAATTGCTTTATTTGGTAGGTTATATTAGCAAACTGCCCTGTTATGTACTTGCATATTTTGTTTTGCATAATTGCCAGTGAAATAATTAAGAAAGACAAAATAAAAATAATGTACACGCATTACTTACCCACATTTTACACAAAATATTTAATAAAATCTATTATTATTAGTTGTAGGCTTACTATTATGTAGGTATTCGATTTACAATAATAAAAATCATAGTAAGTAATCAAGTTACAACAATCCATCGATTACTAATTGTTTTTATTTATTTGGTAGATACCTACTAAGTTTTAGTTTATTTTGTGACAAGTAAATGGCGGGAAACCTTAAAATTGTTATAATTTCCTATTACCGGCAATGAAGAATGCATGTTTTTATTTTTCTCTTGCTAGGATTTTGGCTTCGCATGTCTTGTACATTTGGCTGTGTCAAGGAATATTTTACATACTTATTTTTAAAGTTATTAGAAAATATATCGTCAAACAACTCATAGTCAAAGTTAAAGGACTGTGACTCAAGGCAAAGTCATGTTCCATTTCTTGCCTTTTGTTAGTGACAAAATAAGCTGGTTTGACTTAGTAGCATTGAATGTGAATTTCAGCTCATAATATGCTTATTAAGTTATTAAAATTACCTAATTATGTTATTTACAGCAGAACAGACTGAAACCTGATTCTGTGTTCCTTTATTGTTATTTAGTTCCTGTAATTTTAGTTCTTATACTTAGGTAATTAGGTATCATTTTATGTTGTAATGTGTAAAAATTGCATTTTTGTGTGGTAAGAAGGCCCTGTAAATATTGTAAATACCTAATTATTTTATTAAATAGCAATTGTTTTATGATGTGATAGTCACATTGTAGTCTGTAAATAAAGGAGAATGAAATAGAACTTGTCTTTATTTTAAAACTAGCGGTCCGCCCTAGCTTCGCACGGGTATAGATTATAGCCTATGTCACCTGGGGATAGTGTAGCTTCCCAACTGTGAAAGAATTTTTCGAATCGGTTCATTAGTTTCGGAGCCTATTCAATGCAAACAAACAAACAATCAAATCTTTCCTCTTTATAATATTAGTATAGATAAAATCCTAATACTAGAACTGTGCCTCGGTCACACTTTCATAGTATTTTCTAACAAGCTACCGGCTTTGTCCTATCCTATAAAGGTCAATATTGCTAAGTCATAAAGTTCAGTGACAAACTACGATCTAATCATTTTGTTCAAAACATTTATTCTCAAAATAATATAAGAGCATATTCTGAGCATTTATTGCAGTTTGTAGGTACATTATAAGATGTCTTACTAACAGTGCATAATTACTAAAATTCTTCGTATGAGTAGGAAAGCGCCACTTTCGTTTTCTTCTGGAAAAAAAAGCTAATAAGTGGCGTCCTCCCGTGGATAAGTGTGTGATTATTTACTTCATCTGGCCTTGCAGTTCCTAAAAATCTTAAAGCGCCGACCCCACAGGTAACGGACTAGAATAATTCTAAGTAGGTACCGAGTTTTGCGAGTTTCCTCAGAGAGCGTTGCGATCTGACCGCGCTCTTCTATAAGTACAGGCCAAGGAATCGTATATAATATTATGACAAAGAAAGAACTCTCGCTGTGGGGCCGACGGCGCGGCACCTTTGTGTCTATATCATCGGACCATAGCGATGTCCGTTCTGGGGCCCTACCATACACGTTACACAAAACAACATTGCTGCGAGAACATAGCGATTCGAGCGTAAAACATTCTTACTTTTGACCGTACCATGGACGTCCAAAACGTTTCCGCTTTATTAGGAAAGCACGAGACGACGCTATACGTTAATACAGAGTTCTCACTCACACACCCGGTCATAGTTCGTTAGATTCCGTTCTTTATTCCGTAATACAAAAGTTTTATATTAAACTCCGTACCATAGACGATTTTAACAACGTGATTATCATTATTTTTGGGTCTATGAGGCTCCATTCTAGCGATAATAAAAAAGTTAGTCAGGACCAACTTTTTTATTATCGCATTGAAATTAAAACTGCTTTATGCCTCCCGAAGGCCTCTGAAAAATATTTAAATCAGTTTATAAAGACTAAGCGTCATGTTAGGCCGCCGGGAGGCCTCCGACAAGTATGTGTTCCAATCACTAGAAAAATAAGCCAATTAGCATAGGCCGAATTGCCAAGCCTAGGGTCCGAGCTATAAGGCCTTCTGAAGGCCTCCGACAAATACGTGTCATACAGTAAAATAAATGTAGTAAGCAAGATAATACAGGCAGAATTGGCAACCCTAGTGTCAGAATAATTAGGCCTCCCAAAGGCCTCAGAAAAAAATGTGTTTTAGTCACCTAAATATGTAGGAGGCATTAAACAATTGGCTGTATTGGTAACCTTAGTGTTAGGACATTAGGCCACTCAAAGGCCTCCGACCAATATGTAGATAAATCGCTAGAATATGTAGTAGACAAGATAGTAAAGGCTAAATTATCAATCCTAGTGTTCAGAACTATTAGGCCTCCTGAAGGCATCCGACAAATGTGTGTTCCAGTCGCCAAAATATGTAGGAGGCATGAAAATTTTGGTTTTAATGTCCAACCCTAGTGTCAAAATCTTGGGCCACCGGAAGGACTCCGATAAATAAATAAATATATCACTAGAATATTGCAGTAGGCAAGATAGTACAGGCTGAGTTGCCAACCCTAGTGTTAGAGCTTCTAGGCCTCCGACAGTCAAACGCCACTATGGCGCATTACCTTTCAATGCGAAAGTGGCGTCCGATGCGTAGGTGCGAAGACACGCTGTTTTTTTTCTATAGAATTTCAATAGTTTGTTGCCAACGAGAAATTACATAGGTCCGCTTTTTTATAATATACTAGCGGTCCGCCTCTGCTTCGCACGGGTATAGATTATAGCCTATGTCATCCGGGGATAGTGTAGCTTCCCGTCAGTGAAAGAATTTTTCAAATCGGTTCTGTAGTTTCGTAGCCTATTCAATGCAAACAAACAAACAAACAAACAAACGATCAAATTTTTCCTCTTTATAATATTACTAGTAGACCGCCCCTGCTTCGCACGGGCGAAGCCGGGATATATAGCCTATGTCCACCGGGGATAGTGCAGCATCCCAACAGTGAAAGAATTTTTCAAATCGGTTCAGTAGTTTCGGAGCCTATTCAATGCAAACAAACAAACAAACAATCAAATCTTTCCTCTTTGACACAAGCAAACGCACTAGACGTGCGACGATGTACGCATACTTACCTATATCTACTTCTACGCGTTCAGACAAGTCCAAGAAAGTAGAAACGGCAACACAAATCTATATCGCTGTCTTGCTCTACTAAGCCGTTACCGTTCTTTATACATACATTCATTCTCAATAATATAATGATAATACATTTTTTGGCCATGGTACGTAGGATAATACAAAACCGACGACGCTATATTATTGTTTTACTAAAGTTTCGAATCGCGTTCCGATACACGCAGTAATTATGAAAAATCAAATAAATACATTTCATTTTATAAATTATTATTTATAGATACGGTATTTTTAATTAATAAAACAATCAGTTTTATAATGCCGCGCAACCCGTTTTCATGTTGTTTCCAAGACTTCATAGAAGCATAGTCGATCGATTATACAAAGGATTTCACCCGCATTTTTACATTGACCTCATTTTATTATTTTCATAAACTTGTGTATTTTGCAAGTGCTAATGCGTATTGTTGATGAATTATTATTTATTATGTGTTCGTGGACGTGCTTGAGTCTGAGAAAGTGTGGCGCTAAAACGTGTATTTTCGTGTTGTTTCTAAGCTCCATAGAAGCCTCTTGTAAAGTCTCCACCCCTTTACTAGGGCATGACTTTGACTTGACCGTGACTTACTTTGCTTGACTCTGACTGTGACTATGACTTGTTTGACGTACAAAACAGAAGAATAGGCGGTATGGCCTTAAAGGCTTTAGCCTGCCCGATGGGCGAAATATAACAAAAAAAAAAGCTCTGTGATTGTTTACTAGATGATAAGTTATTTCACACAGATTTTCAGTTTTATAGTTATTCAGACCATGGAAGAAGCTAAAAATAAATTTTATAGGTATTGTCTTGTGCCAAAGTGTACAAACACTATTTGAAATACACCCGATAAAGTTTTTTTTTTTCCCATTCCAAGAGATGCGAAAATACGTAAACAATGGTGTAAGGTTATAAGAAGAGATGAAGTATCTCCATCATGTTTGCATTGAAGATCATTTTAATGTAAGTATGTTATATTTTGATAGCATGGTGTGATTTAGTCAGAAGTGTTTTGTATTATGCACTCTGTACACCTAACCTGTACAAAACCTAAAACTTCATTAAAACTTTTGTCTACAAAACTAATAAGTAATCCTTATCTTACCTGTTTTTTCGTCGAGGTTTTACAACATTTTATTTTATTTCAGGTCGAGGTGGATACAATTAATTATGTCCAATACAACATTATAAAACAACAAAGAGGAAAAGTTACACTACGGTCAAGCGATGCAAAGTACCTCCCATATTAGAGTTGGTGATTGAAGACAAATTACATAGTGACAAAGCTGTGCAAGTGAATATTAAAGCCAAGTACAGAAGTAAAGGTGTTCATGTAAATTTGACTAAGGAATTTGACTCGATGAACTTCACCAATAAAATCAGCTCAGACTCCAGTTTAAAAAATAAAATTATTTGCCGGTAACCCAGTTGATGGTATATCTATTTCTTCTGGAGTGTTTACCCCTTAATAAAGCAGTGATGGCTGACAGAGTCGGCTCGTTGGATTATTTTCCTAAACTTGTGTATTTTCCAGTGTTAATGTGTAGTAAATGGTCAATTTGCTATCATGAAGGAGGGTATAAATGTTTTATCCTCATACAAACAAAATGTCGCGAGCATTTTATAAATATATTTTGAGGCGAATAATATCCCCATCCTCAACTCACGCCATATGCCACAATGTCTGAAAACTCCTCTTCAACCAATGTGTTCTGCCCACCTATGGTGCCGAAACATGGACCCTCACACATGAGGCTGTGCACAAAATCAGAGTAGCACAGAGAGCCATGGAGAGATCCATGCTAGGCATCAAACTCCAAGACCGAGTTCGTAATACCGAAATCCGACGAAGAACAAAGGTTCGAGACGTCGGAATCGCGGTAATGAAATTAAAGTGGAGCTGGGCAGGACACGTTGCTGGGCGCAGTGATGACAGGTGGAGTAAGGTCTTAACAGAGTGGTGGCCGAGGCAAGGTAAGCGGAGCGTTGGTCGTCCAGCTGCAAGATGGGTCGTCGATATTATTACTATCGTGGGTCGAACCTGGACTAGATTAGCACAGGACCGAGGCAGATGGCATAGCAAGAGATAGGCCTATACCCAGCAGTGGGATAAGGAAGGCTGTGGATGATGATGATGAATATCCCTATGAATCTCGAATGGAGAACACGGACCAATAAGCGCAGCATAGGATGTCCGCACACAAGATGTACAGACAACCTTAAAGAACCACAGGGAAACGCTGGATGCAGGGATTCAGCATCTTGCAATGATGTCAATTATCTATTTTACTGTCAATTTTATTAATTACTAGCCGTTGCCCGCGGCTTCGCTCGCGTAGTATTGAAATCTACTTTACTACCTCCCGTTTTTTTAGTTTCAGTCTCGCATCCATCCTGTAATCCACTCTACTCCTGTACCACCCTTTCTGCTCCAGTTCTGCATTCGCCCCTAAATCCACTCTACTACCGTTCCGCTCTTTCCGCTCCAGGCCCGAATCCGTCCCGTAAAATTACTCTTCTTCCGCCCCATCCTTACGGCGCCAGTCCTGAATTTGTCCCATAATCTTCTCTAATACAGGCCTGCCCTTTCCGATCCAACTCGGCATCCGTCCCGTAATCCAATTTACTCTCTTTCCACCTTTTTGCAATCCAGCCCCGCATCCGTTCCGTAATCCTATCTACTTCAGTCCCACTCTTTCCGATCTAGTCCCGTAGCCGTCCGCTCCACGCCACTCCCATAGCGTAATTCAACCTACTCCTATCGCGCCCTTATATCGTAGCTATATTATAGTCCCGCATCTGTCCATAGTTTTTATCTATGTAAAGCTAAAAACATTAGGGATTAGACCGACTTCAAAATTACTAAAATACGCATTTCGAGTCAGGCTCGCGCATTGAGGGTTCTAAATACAACCAGTTATTGTTCAGGCTTAACGCCTTCCAAAATAGTCGAAGTAGTTGCAACGCAGTCACATATTTAATTCTTTGCTACAGTGACGCTCGAGTATAACTTGGTAATGAACAGAAATTTGTCATTGACTCGCACTTGGGCATAAATTATTATTTGTTGTTACACTTTAGAGTACTATGTACTATAATCATGCCAAGTTTGACGCTTGTACGTATTACCGTTTTTATATTAGAGCTAAGAACTAAGAATGACCTCCTTTCGTTTTTACTATATGAAACTTTTAAAATCGGATCAGTAGTTTCGGAGTTAAAACAGAACAAACAAACTTACAAACTAACAAACTTACAAACTTTACCTCTTTATAATATTATTGTAGACTAGCAACGCACCTTGGCTTCGCACAGGTGTAAGTCTTATTTAAAAAAACTCTAATAATGTAACCCAAGGTGTAAAACCTTGGTTTACATTATTAGAGTTTTAGTAAGGATCCCTAAATTTTTTGAAAATATATAGCCTATGTCACCAGGGGATAGTGTAGCTGTGAGTATAGCTTCCTAACAGTGAAAGAATTTCTCAAATCGATTCAGTAGTTTTGGAGCTTATTCAATGCAAACAAACAATCAGATATTTCCTCTTTATAATATTAGTCATTCAAATATAATAATTTATGTAACTGTGTATTGCCAGTGTTGACATACGGCACTGAAATGTGGTCTCTCACTATGAGCCTTATACAATACAATATAATATTTCTTTATTACACACCGAAAATACAAATGAAACTTAAACTAACATAAAAAACAAATATACGGCAGTATAATGGGCGGCCTTATCGCCTTAAGCGATTTCTTCCAGGCAACCTTTGGATGGACAGGACTAAAGAAATTGAAAAACTGTCGGTGGTGTACATAAAATAAACCTAAATAAATTTATATATCCCTACATTTATGTATACAATAAATACACAATACTACATACATACTTTAAATATTATAAATAGAATACATACATAACTTTACCAATTATCATAAACTATAATAATGTGTATAAAATTGATTCTTAAAACTAGAAATAGATTTGACCTGCCTGATAGAAGCAGGCAGCGCATTCCACAGTAGGACAGCTTGAAAAGTAAAGGACTTACAGTAGGAAAGATTGACGTGGGAAGAAGGAGGAATCTTTAGTTGGAGGGCACGACAGGATCGCAAGGTACTGGAACTGGAGTGAGCTTGAATAAATTCAAAGCGCTCCTTTAAGTATAGAGGGGTAATGGGATTGAACAGGATTTTATAGAGAAAGAAGAGGACATGAGAATTACGGCGAAGGCGGATGGGTAACCATTTGAGCTTTTGGCGGAATTCAGATATGTGGTCATACTTGCGTAAACCAAATATGAACCGTATGCAGAAATTTTGTAAGCGCTCAAGTTTGTCGAGTTGCTCTTCGGTTAAATCCAGATAGCAGGCGTCCGCGTAGTCCAATATTGGGAATAAGAGTGATTTTACAAGCGCAGTTTTAGTAGTAATTGGAAGGAAATTACGCAACCTTCTGAGTGAAGCTGCAGAGCCATAGATTTTTCTACTGACTTCTGCTAACTGAGAACCCCAAGAAAATTGTTTGTCGATGTAAATTCCGAAGTTCTTAACTGTATCACTAATAGGGATGGGAATTCCGTTGAAAAACACTTGCGGAAGGCGGGTCCAGTCAATTTTAGAGATCATACGGGAGCTCCCTATAATAATCGTTTGAGTTTTGGTAGGATTCACTGAAAGGCCGTATGAAATGCTCCAGTCGCGTATACGCCTTAGGTCCGCGTTTTAGGCCTTATAAGCAAGCTCAAAGTCTCACAATGAGCTATGGAAAGGGCTTGGGGTTTCACAACGAGATCGAATCAGAAATGAAGAGATCCGTAGACTAACGAAAGTTAAAGACATAGCCCACCGGATTGGCAAGCTGAAGTGGCAGTGGGAGGGCACATAGCATGCAAAACAGACGGTCGATTGGGCCGAAAGGTTCACCCCCACAAGATGGACAGACGGCGACCTAAAAGAGACCGCAAGGAAACGCTCCAAAATCTCATTTAAAAAAAAAAAAACACGAAGAGTTCATTATTGAAATGATTTTCAATCTAACATCTTTCTATGAGACTATTTAAAACCAGCCATTGTTAATAAATATTTGTGCAAATACTATGATTTCTGTAATAAAACCAAATTTTAAAAAAAAACGTTTATTTATTTGATTATAAATTGATTGAATTTAGTGAATGAAATATCTTAGTATAATTAGTTAGGACACATTTAAGTACAGTGGAAACTCCATGTAACGTCACTCGATTGGTTGGGTACCTTCCATACAATGATACACTCTATATAGCATTACACCCACTCTCAATAACGACAACAATAAAAAAAAACAATAACTAACAATTAAACTATAGTCCGAGTAACCGGCTTAATCTTATGTGAGTAATTCCCGTGTAATATAAATAAAACAAGTAATGAAAAGTACCTTTTAAGTTGCCAGAATTAGTAAAAACTGCACAGCTGTGTTCGTTTTTTGTCACTTTATTATCATAGCCCGTAATAAATTTCACTGTCAGCATCATCCATACGGAACTTTCTAAGAAATTCGTTCTTTTGTTTACAAATTGGGTTTGCTTGTAAAAGTCATGGATTATCTATACGTTATCATATTCTTAGTTGCTCACAAACTTTCAAACTGTAGGTAAACATGGCTAGTAAAAGAAAATCATATACTAACACTGGTCTGAAATGAACTTTTTCTTTTTATAATTCAGATTTTTCTTCTCTTCATTTAACGACAACTCTCTATAATGCTATAAAATGCACAGTCCCTTCAGTATTGTTATATAGAGTTTCTATTGTATTAAGAAAAAATCATTGCCACTTTTCCACCGGAGATGTGCTATGCTGTGTAGCTATGGATGTGTTTGACAACCACCAATAAGGAACCTTTATTTTCATAGCTTAGCTGAGCACTGGAGGAAACGAGTTCAACGAAGCTATTTTTTTATATAGAGACATGCACATCCTCGCAGCATAGCACATCTTTGGTGGAAGGGCACTCTTTCATAGCTTAGCTTATCACAATGAAAATGAGTTCAATGAAGCTAAGTTTTTAATGTAGACGGATGCATGCTAAGGGTGTGAACTAGGGATGCGCGAGTGGTGTAGCTATGAACAAAGCAGAGTACATGAGTTGTGCATCTTGATAGGACAACAAAATCACGCAGCGCATCGGTAGCACATCTCACCCAGTCTAATATACCTATTAGCATTAGTGGACACGTTCCCAGTCTCATATAGCTTAGCTTTACCGCATTCATAGCTTAGCTGCATAGCCCATCTCTGTTAGAAAGGCAGCCCCATATACGACAGGGAACACAAAACGGACAGAATATTACGATTCTATCTAGTGCCACAGATGCGGAGTTCATGATCGGTTTCCCTTTCGTGTCACTGACGTGTTTTGGGTCTTGAAGATCGTTGTTTTGGGTTGTGTATCAATATACCAATATCAATCGTAAAACATTTTGGCCACTTCTCAGCTACTTATTTGCTCAGAGATCCACACAAATCACACGACTGTTCATTGCCTTTCAACTTCAACTCTTATCTAATAGCTTCTTTTGTGAAGGAACCATCTTTAGGAACAACACTTTCATATTTAAGTTTCACTTCACTTGATTATGCTTCTTGTCATGCACTCTTGGCAGAGTGATTTGCTTTACGGGGCTGCTGCTTCTCCACAGCTTTTGTTTCATTGCAGATAGTCTTCGTTACATATAAATATCAATGCCCTTCTTAAAGTTTATCATGTACGAGAAAAATTACCTAAAAGTAAACGGAAAGTGTAATGGTTTTACATGGTATTTACAACATACACAGTTAGAAACTAGACAATCTAGGCTGTTATTTACCTTTAATCTTCTATTTGAATCGTCAAATTACAATTGTTTTACTTGCTTTTGCTTTTATAATAGAATTCACTGAGATTGACAAATTGGCAATAAAAATCTAGTTTATTTATTTATTTTTAATTAAAATATTAATGACCTTGGATTCAATGTCCTTTAGCCATAATACTAATCATGTTTACATAGTATTAATAGCGTCAAACAAGTCATAGTCACAGTCTGAGTTGGAGTCAAGCAAATTAAGTCACGGTCAAGTCAAACTCATGCCCCTATAAAGTGGTGGGAGACTTTACAAGAGGCTCCTATGGAGTTTTGGAAACATCACGAGAAAACATATTTCACCTCCTTATACCACTTTCCACACTCGAGCACGATTACGAGTACTTAATAAATAATAATTCACCATTTACTACACACTCAAAAATAGACAAGTTTAGAAAAAAAATCCAACGAGCAGCCATGTTTTTTTCCGCGTTGGCGCCAAAACTCCCAAGCAATCTGACGGCAAGCAATGACCACAGATAATTAAAATTCATCTAATATGAGTGAACGAAATAGAATGACGTCATCAAAACGTCCTAGCGATTGTAATAACATAATGATAATGTATTTTAAAGTCTATGGTACGAAATTAGAAAGTAATCTCAAAATAACATTACTTGTGCACGCCATGGTAGGGCCCCTGATCTCAGAGCAAATAGATTTTCACTGTGAGTGAATGGTTTCAGTTTAAAATTATGTGAGCAACCAAACGAATTATTATTTACATGAATAAGAATAACGCATAAGTCGTGCAAAGCCACATAAATGTTATTATAAAAAAAAACTTTTGACATTGATAATAATGAAGATTATCAGATGTCACTAATGTCTATTTGTCACTGTCGTCACAAATCCATGTTGCTAGTCATATAAAAAATAGCAAAAATTGGCTCTATTTTTGCAATTTTTAGGTACAGAGTAAAACATTATTTCATTTTTGAATGGAAAATTTCAGGATTCTAATAAATGACAAATTTTAATTTAGACACATAAAAGCTTTTTCAGCTTCTTATTTTGTGTAGCGGAAAATAATAACAATTTAAACGTCACTTCCTAAAAATAATTGAGTTTATTTTTTTCTTCTTTAGCAAATTTTACGCATGTTAGCAGCTGGCAATACCCCAGCAGTTTTGCCAACTTTCCGAACCTAACAAAATCCAGCATAAAATCTCTCAACTGGTCGATAAATAAACACAAAATCTTCGCTTGCCATAATTTTCGTAGCGAAAAAACAAACTTAACAATGGAGTGGTCGAGAGAAAAAACTATGAAGTTGATAGAGCTGTTGCAAGGGAATGCTAGCGTGTGGAATCCTTCCTTGTGCCAAACTAGGCGGGACAAACAGAAACGCCGGAATGAGCTACGGAATATAGCAGATATTTTGGACATGTACGTAGCTGATGTGACGAGAAAAATCCAGCATCTTCGCACGCAGTACAACAGAGAATGGGTCCGTGAGATTCGCGCCAACACTGATAATCCAGACGACCCATATGTTAGTAGTTGGTACGCGTTCGAATATCTACACTTTTTGAAGGACTCTAGCAAACCATACAGGGTTTTAGAGACAGTAAGTACCTAATTATTATAAACTAGCAGCGCCCTACAGTTTAAACCGCTTTACAGGCCATTTTTTGGATGAATAGAAAACCTATGTGTTCATTCAAGGTATATGCTACCTCCATACCAAAATTCATCCAAATAATGTTCAATCGTTACACATTGAATCGGAATAAATATATACACACAATTTCGCATAAGTATCGTCTATCCTCACAATGAACACTTTTTATGCCAAATCTCATCAAGATCATTTCAACCTTTCAGTCATGAAATAGTAATAAATAGAACAATTAACGTCCAATGTCGACTGGAGAATTAAGGCAGTTTTATTTATATTAGACAAAAATTACTCACAAAAAAAAGTGGGAAAACCACATCAGTTTCTATAATAAAATTAAGGCAGTGTTGCGGTAAATGTATAAGTGGTCGATAGTCATGTAAAGTCAACAAGTGAAGCCACGGGGCTGCGCTTGTGTAGTGAAGTCAAATCAATTCCTACAGTCTTCCATCGCTCTCCCTTCTGATAAAGATACATATAATTTACTGGCACAAAAAGTAAATCATACACACATTTAAAAACGCATGCACAATAGGTGGGTTAAAATATTTGTCACTTTGTATCATGTTTTGCCTAGTTTGTAGGCGTACAAATCTAGAGAGATGGTATTAAAATACCGTAAATATTATTTATATAAAAAAGTATTAATTAAATTAACTGTCGAAACAATTTCTATAGTTAAGATATGATGTTAATAATTTAAATAGTTAACAGATAAACATTACCATAATTGTATGATAAAAAAATTGACCAACTGCAGTCATTACTAAAAAAAAAAACAAAAAAAATTTACCTTGGTTCTCACTCTAATTCCATTTTTTTTTAAATTTAATACTAGCGGTCCGCCCCAGCTTCGCACGGGTATAGATTATAGCCTATGTCAACCGGGGATAGTGTAGCTTCCCGTCAGTGAAAGAATTTTTCAAGAATTTTTCAGTAGTTTTGGAGCCTATTCAATGCAAACAAACAAACAAACAAATAATCAAATCTTTCCTCTTTATAATATTAGTATAGAAAAGGTTGGGTTTGACTGATAACTCACCATTTCTCTTCTATCAACCTGTTTTCATCTCACTCCCATCTATCCAGGGCTAGTGTCGAGTGCGTAATGTGACAAAGAGTTCTTATCCCTAATGTACTATTTCATAATTTCAGGAAGACAATCCCGAAGCTAACATACAGAACTCTCATTCCGACAGCCTTAACGAGAGCAAACACATTGTAACACCACCACATAAAATCCCCAGAACGGACCACTCCAACTCTGTGAAATCTGAAGACATCTCATCAGTAAAAGATGATTTGTCTGTCTTCGGAGAATACATAGCGAACGAGCTCCGGTCAGTGAAAGGAGAAAAGAATCTGCTAGTCGCCAAGAAGAAAATATTAGATGTAATATTTGAAGTTAAAATGATCAATACATGTGATGCGAGACCGGAAGCTACTGTCTGCACAGTGTTCGCACACGCTGTTCCTAATGACAAAGTGTATACGGCACCTACATTAAGCACAGCACAGATAGAACCTCTTACGTCAACACCTAGTACTGGTATCAATGAGATAATAATAAATAGTGGGTGCCATTATTCTAATTTTAAAGTGGACTCTCAATAGCTATACAATAATAATAATACCCCTGTAAAGTGGTGGAGATTTACAAGACGCTCCTATGGAGTTTTGGAAACAACACGAAAAGACATGTTTTTTTCTCGGAGCGCTGTACCTGGCGGAGTATATTATTATACCTAGGCTTGGACCATTGAAAGTCATCCTAAAATCGTTCTCAAAATGTTTACATTGGTACATTATTTTGACGATATGAAATCGAATTATGCTCATTGAATAATCTTTTTAGCGTATAATTTAATATCTTATACCTTTTATCGCTAGGTACAACTATTGTGTTAATTGTAACAGTCATATCATAATAGTTATGTTATATTTAAGTCCACCACACTTAGGATTTGCTATATAACTATTACAGACAATAAAAAAAATCTATCATTCCCATTGTCCACTACCCGCTTGTCTACCACAGGTGGACAGTGACACATTTTTAAGTCCTGTACTCCCCAGCAGATGATATCTAAAATGAAATCACAAATTTTATAATCAACGTTTATTAAAAGTTGCGACTGAAGTGACGAGGACAAATATTAAGTAGAACTTGAAAATTAGTTCAGACAAAGATGTTTAAGATATGATTCCAAACTCGGCAGCACGCAGCAGTGCTGCCGCAGCACTACTGGTCCCCAAACATTCTCTATAGGTTTATATGAGAATACATTCCGAGCTACGTACCAAAGCAACCGCAGCCTCGGAATGTAATCCTACTAATATTATAAACGCGAAAGTTTGTATGTATGGATGTTTGTTCCTCTTTCACGCAAAAACTACCAAATGTATTTTAATGAAAGTTTACAATAATATAGCTTATACATTAGAATAACACATAGGCTATAACGGGTTGTAGTAGCGAGGCCGAAGGCCGAGCTTTACGCGTAAGAAGTAGCAGGTTTCATCTAGTTTCATATAAACATAGAGAATGTATGGGGACCAGTAGTGCTGCGGCAGCACTGCTGTGTGCTGCCGAGTTCGGAATCATACCTTTATGTTTATGCTTGCTCATGTAAATTATCATATATCATATAATTTACTATAATCATACCACAGGTCATTTAAAATTTGACGTCCAGTTGTAACAGACGGTTTGTAAACTCCCCGTTTGCTCTAACCACAGATGCTTTCCTGTCGGCCTCCAAATTCGTCAACAGTTTGCAACAAAAGATTATAAATTTGGATTTTTTTATTGTCTATGACATAATAATAGTCATGTATTATTTAACTTCTTTGTCTATTTAAGCATATTACCGATCTCATAGAGTTTTTTGTATAAATAAATAAGATTTTTGAAAAACTTTGTGGTTATTAACCGACTTCAGAAGGGAGGTTCTCAATTCAGTCCGTATTTAAGTACCTATTTACACCGATTTACGTATTTCTTTTTTACTATTTAGAGGAAACTTTCGAGGTGATCCCATAAAACTTGCAATGCTTTTGACTTAGTCGTTTTTAAATTAGCTCTAATACGAAAAATTTGGTTCAAGCGCCTGTTGATTTGGCTATATCAATAATATATACACACACACACTTAAACACAGACACAAACAAACAAACTTATCACCCTTTTTTGCGATGTCTGCTGCAGCCTTGATGCGATGTCGTATCTCATTGATTCGTATATGGTCTCTACGAGATTATACAAAATAAAAGTTACTTTTAAACTATCGCAATTTGAACGGCTATAACAGACACGTCAACATGGCTGACGAACCACCGTCCGAATAACGGGAGAGAAAGAGAAAATTTTCTCTTTCCTTCCCGTTGGTTGGACTGCGGTTCGTCAACCAAGTACGTCTCGTCTGTTAGCACTAGAACCATACTAGAACACTTATTATAAATGTCTATCGGGGCTGACCACGTCCATTATAATTATGCACGGCCTGTGATGTACCTAGCTTGGGAATATACAATTTTCACCTTCGTAAAATAATGCGCGATAAGTCCCAATAGACATTTTAAACAAATATATGTACTTTTGTGATTGTATAATAGTATATTGACACACAATATAGACCGACGACATTGCGAGAGTCGCTGGCATCCAGTGGATGCAAAAGGCACGCTGTCGTTCATTGTTGAGGTTAAAGGGGGAGACCTATGTTCAGCAGTGGCCGTCTTCTGGCCGATGATGATGATAGTATATTGGTGTCTGTATTGTTTAGTATTTATCAGTTAAATACCTACAAGGAATGCGAAGAAACGGAAATCGAGACATCAAAGGAAATATAAATAATAACAGTTTTGGAGCGCCTTATAAGCGCTTGTTTTTTTAGTTTATTCGTAATTCGTGCACGGACTGCATCCCAAATGGGACTTTAATTTTGTTGTGCTTGCTACTTCCAGAGTGGTTTAGGGTAAGTCCATATGGATACTAATCAATGACAATACAACCAGTTAACTGCTCATCCTTTACCCCGCATGAGGCAAAGGTTCTAACATGTCAACCTAAACTACCTATCGAGCGGGCCCAATCCTAGGGGCGAATTTAATGAATGACTTGATTCTCCAATTACAAGCGTCGAGTCGCGTCGAGTATCCAATCACAAGCTGCCCCCCGCGACCGACGAGGCATCATTTTGCAAAAGGGAATTTTGACTAAATGCGCGATCAACAATATATATATGTATATAGTAGATATTATCTTTGATACTAACCTACCCAGTGGCGTTCCTAGGGTAAAGTGAGAGGAGCGGTCGCTCTAGGCGCCAGGTAGCAAGGGGCGCCAAAATGCCAAATGCGAAAAATCTAATTTTAATGGCGCGTTTTGAGAAGTGCGAGCAAATTATTTTATGATGGGAAAGCGTCAACCAAAAAAAAAATGGCGCAGAAAGAGAATCTCGCTCTACCTTGATTAAGGGCTAGGACCGCCACTGAACCTACCTAAAAATATTTTATGAGGTTTTTGATTCAGGGTTAGGTACTGGAACAGAGACGTCATTGTACCTACCTACTCAGCATTATGAATCATGGGACCAACCCTGAAATAATTTCATTAAATTTGGTTCAGTAGTTTTTTTAACCTGTCCCAAAATATTAATAATTTTGTTGATTTGGCGCTGTCAATAATTTTGTGCGAACGCTTACTAAATTTGAAGCTGTTTTTTAAATAATCATCATCAGCAGTAGACGTCCACTGCTGAACATGGGCCCCCCCCACACTGACACTGAACGATGTCAGAAGGTTGAAGTGAACCCACACAACTCCACACTGAACGACAGCATGCCATCTGCATCCACTGGATGCCCGCGACTCTCACAATGTCGCCGGTCCATCTAGTGGGAGGCCTCCCTACGCTGCGTCTTCCGGTTCGTGGTCTCCACTCCAGAACCTTTCTTCCCCATCGGTTATCCGTTCTTCGAGCGATGCGGCATTAAGATTATTATTTATTTTACAGAAGGATGCATTTCCACGTGGTATTTATTTCTTTAGCGATTGGGAATACTTTAGCTGCCGATCCTAGTAAGAAATTCAAACCAACCTGGAAGGACCTGAATACTAGGCCTTTGCCCCAGTGGTACGACGAGGCAAAGGTGGGGATATTTCTCCACTGGGGAGTCTATTCCGTTCCCGCTTTTGGACGGCCATCTGAGTGGTTCTGGCATTTTTGGCATAAAAGTAAGATTTAAATTTATTTTATTACTAACCGAGCGAAGAGAGGTTTAGTTTTTATTATGCGAACGTGAACCTTATCGCGCCCAGATACGGTTTGCGGTCGCGTGATTTTCCAACTGAGCGGATTAGGTGCCGCTATAGCAGTTGTCCGTAAGGCCCCTGGTTTTTACACATTTTGTTTATACATGATTTCGTAATTATTGCTCTGATAAAAATGTATTTATTAGTACATTTTAAACTTTAGCGATATAAACACGATTTTAATGTTTAAAAAAAACAACATTATTAAATAAAACGAGATAAGGCCCAATAAACATTAAAAACAAGTATTTATTAGTTTTTTATTGATACAAATCTGCATGCCTAAAAATGTGATAGATATTCATATCACATTTTTATCATAGGAATTGTCTTAAATGTTTTATACCTAGCATAGTATTATGAGATCCCAATATCAATACACTACTTTATACTTATACTAATAAATATCTTCATTACTTCTAGAGGAAGATGTGAACGCCATTATGTACATGAAAAAGAACTACCCACCGGGATTCACCTATCAAGAATTCGGCCCTATGTTTAAAGCAGAGTTATTTTACCCGTACGTGTGGGCTGAACTGTTTGTCAAGTCAGGAGCTAAGTAAGTGGGCATTATTAAACAGAACATTATTGGCCATATACAAGGGCTCGTCAAGGGGAGGCAGGGGGGGGGGGAAGCTGCCCCCCCTAGTAATTAAAAACATGTACCCAACTGCAAAGTAACCAAAGTCCTAAGAAGCCGTGCAATTGTCTTGCTTATCACTACTTGACTGTACCTAGCTAGATACAATAAATTCATATTTTTCTGATCCTTCATAATATTAACTTGCCCCAATTGGCCATATACCAGGGGCCTTACGGACAACAGCTATTGCGTCACCTAATACGCTCAGTTGGAAAATCACGCGAACGTGAACCTTATCGCGCCCAGATACGGTTTGCGGTCGCGTGATTTTCCAACTGAGCATATTATGTGCCGCAATAGCAGTTGTCCGTAAGGCCCCTGTATGCAGAAAGAGTGTACTAAGCCGAAAAGTCGAAAATCTCAAAGAACTTGGAGATCCTTGGCGTTAACATTTCTAGTAAGGTCCAGTTTCGGAGTCACTTACGAGGCAAAAGCATAGTGCCAAAGCGAAACTCGCTTCAAGGAAGCTGCACCGTCCAATGTTTCCGCTTTTTCTTCCGCGGACCTGCAAGGTGTGGAATGTGCTTCCCCCAAAGGACTTCCCACCGAGCTTCAACATGAAGCGTTTCAAAATAAGGGTGTCTTATAACATAAAATAACGATATATAACTAAACTACCTCTGGGCTGGCAAAGCACCGTCAGCACCGCTAGTGTTGCAGGTAAATCTTTACGATTAAGCCCTCGAGGTCGATTCTGTTACGTAAATTCTTTCCATCTAATGGTTGTCTGGAAGAGATCGCTTTTAGCGATAAGGCCGCCACTTGTGGCACTAGCTCGTAAGTGTTTTCTATCGCGTTGTAATTTTCATTTCTGATGTACACAATAAAGAGTTTCTATCTATCTATATCCATAGGCGGTATTTTCTGTTTATCATAAGGCGAAATGCATGCTTGTTTGCCGCTCTTTCTATAAAAGAAATACAATAATACACATAAATTTTTATGAGCAACTTTTACTACCAACCCTGACATCGCGAAAAAGTATTAGCTGTTCCATACATTTTTGTCGAGTGTAAATGACCTTTTCTATGAAACAGCTGATATTTTTTTGTAATAGCCGGTTCCTTCCAGTACCTATGATCCAAGAACATACCGATACAATACGAATTTAAAACAAACCTTAATTTCTCAGATACGTAGTCCTCACAAGCAAGCACCACGACGGCTACACCCTGTTCCCTTCAAAATACTCCCCTAACTGGAATTCAGTAGAAGTCGGTCCAAAACGAGACCTAGTAGACGAGGTAGCCCGAGCAGTACGGAAACAAGGGCTTAAATTCGGACTTTACTATTCATTATTGGAATGGAAACACCCCTTATACCAGATCGATATAAGAAAAAGATCATCTCTCTTTCCTAATCAGAAGTTATTGCCTGAGATGTTGCAATTGGTCAAAGACTATAAACCATCTATTATATGGTCCGATGGAGACTGGGAGGGTCATGATTACTATTGGAAGGCGCAAGAGTTCCTTGCTTGGCTGTACAATGAGAGTCCAGTAAAGGATGAGGTGGTGGTGAATGATCGATGGGGTATTGGCAAACGAGGGAAGACTGGAGACTTCTATAATTTTGAAGACAAATTTAACAACGGTAATCTTCTTTTTAGGGGGCGTCCATTATAATTACGTAAGGTGATTTTGGCGAATTTTCGACCCCCCTCCCTTCCTTGCTGAGAGTCGTGAGATTTGGCTTGACCCCCTGGCTTGGTCTGATCACCACTTAAATCTCACGCGTGATTTTTATAAATGCGTTTTTTTAGTGTAAATACGTTAATCAGTAATAAGTTGTGTAGGATTTAGCCATATTTTAGTGGTGTGGTGTTTTACTTCATTTAACCCAGCTTCCCGAAATTTTACACTCTTTCTTGCGGAAAAAAATTACGTGATATTTGTCTCACCTCCACGTGAGATTGGATAAGATTAGGCACTACGCCCCCGGTTTCATAAATTAATAATTATTGTATTTTGTGGTGGTACGGAACCCACAGTGCGCGAGCCCGACTCGCACTTTGCCGGTTTATAAAATAAATAAATATTTCGGGACATTTTTGCACACCATCATCTAACCCAAAACTAAGCAAAGCTTGTGATATGGCTGCCAGAGAATGATATACATACATATATATAGTTTTAAATACATACTTAAATAGATATTAACAACCAGATATAGAACAACATATAATTTTCATCACATAAATGTTTGTCCTAGGTGGGAATCGAACCCACGCCCCCAAGCTTAGAAGGTAGGTTCACTACCAACTGGACCAATGGGCTATCAAATAATTTTCAGAACTCCGTTATTTATGAACCGATTTATCTTTTTACAGAAACCCTACAAAGCCATAAATGGGAGAACGCTTTTACTATGGACCGCGAATCCTGGGGATATCGACAGGATATGGAATTGGATCTCGTTATGACGATCCCTGAATTGATTCACCAACTGGTCACTACAGTGAGCTGTGGAGGTAAGTTATAGAAAAGATTTTATTCAAAAACTTTCCATAAAGCTCATCATCATCAGCCATTAAATGTCCACTGCTGAATAAAGGCCTCCCTCTTAGGGAGGGGTGTTATAATCTCCACATTTGAGGCTTGGAGATTGGGGATCGCAGTACGTTCACTGTGTACTAATAGGACGCTGCTATCCATCCTTCGGTGGTTCTGATAGCAGTTTTAGGACATACCCTGGTCCATAAAGCTAAATTAGGTATATTATAAAAGTCAACTTGTCCCTAACCTTAGCTATATTAATCCTAAATTTACCTCGTTCTCTTGGCTAATGAAAAAAAGAAGACAAAATTCAATGTAAGATTAAAATTAAAATGCTTTTGAAGTTAGGTATACTTAGTATGTACGCAAGTGGGTTAATTCAGGACCACGATTTTGTGATGTTGATGTAGTTTTTTTAAATAAAAAGAGCGGCAAGCATGCCGCCCGCCTGATGGTAAGCCAGAAACCGCCGGCTATGGTGTTGACAGTGCTTTGCCAGCCCGGGAGATACCTAGTTTTAGGCACCCTTTTAGTATTTTGCGCACAAAATAAATGAGCGCAAAATAAATGTACCTACAGTCACAATCTCTAAGTGAAAACAGTCAAAAAATGTCCAAGCGTCGAGACATCAATTATATAATTTACAATGCCACATTTACTCCAATTTAGACGTCATGTCACTCGCATAATAGTGTTCAACTTCGCTAGTCTGCTATTTCATCGCAGCACTGGCATTGGGCAGCGTTGTAGTTGGATCGCGGTAGCCTTACAACTGACCAAAAAGTCGGCGCAATGCGCAGCGCGCGCTAAGTTTTGGTTTGGATTTTTTGGCACGTTTGTGACTGTATAGGTATTGTATCTCGATGCATCCTAATAAACGAAATTAAGTATTTACTAATTTTCAAGTCGGTTTAAAAATATATGTTATTTTTAGGAAATGTGCTGATAAACGTGGGTCCAACCAAAGAAGGCACCATACCGCTAATTTTTCAAGAAAGGCTGCTGTCTCTAGGCGAATGGCTAGCCATCAACGGCGAGGCTATATACAAGTCCTCGCCGTGGGTTTACCAAAACGACGCAGTGGACCGAGAGGTTTGGTACACCTGCACTAAAACGAAATACAATGCCAAGCATCCGACTGAAATCCCTACGCCCCATGATGTTGTAGCAATCTATGCTATCATACTGAAATGGCCCATTGGCAACATATTGGAAGTGCAAGGACCGGCCTATTTACGGCATTATGGCAATTATCAAGTGGAGATGTTGGGAAAACGGGGCAAATACTTGAAAGTAAGTCTGGTAACATCATGTTATCATTGATTGACTTGACCGTGACTTACTTTGCTTGACTGTGACTGTCACTATGACTTTTTTGACGCTTTTAATACTATGTAGGTAAGCATTTTTAATATTACGACTAAAGGACATTGAATTCACGGTCATGAAAATTATAACAAAAAAAAATTACATAAATGAGTTTTGGCGCCAACTTGGAAAAAACATGACGGCTCGTTGGATTATTTTCCTAAACTTTTGTATTTTGTATACTAATGGTGAATTATTATTTATTAAGTGCTCGTAAACGTGCTCGAGTGTGGACCACTGGCCAAGTGCGAGTCGGGCTCGCGCACTGAGGGTTCCGCCATAAAATTCAATAACGGAATTACCAGTTAGCTTGGTAATGAACAGAAACTTGTCACCGACTCGCACTTGGCCATTATTTATTATTTGTTGGGTTCGAAAGATACAGACGTTTAAATGTAGGACAGACAGACGGACGGACGGACGGACAGACAGACAATGTAGGCTTAGTAATAGGGTCCCGTTTAGCCCTTTGGGTACGGAACCCTAAAAAGATCATTGTCACCAGAAAATTTATGAAAAACAGAAGTATGTTTTGTTTTTATCGTTTTATTATTTCCATAAGCTGTTGTAAGAGAGAGAAGCAATAGCGAGTCGATAAATAAAGCCTAGCCGTCTCTTCGTTGCCTGATATAAAACCCTTAGCAATTTGTAAACCTTGTATTGCTTTATAATTTCAGTGGGCAGTCAGTGACGGAGTAGCTCAAATCCGGCTCCCAGACAAATCGACAGTCACGACCGAGTACGCATGGTCACTCAAGTTTACAAAGAGATAAAACTAACCATTATGTTTATAAGAATGATCATAAATATTGTTATTGCAAACGGGTATCCTTAATAAACTTTTTTTCTGAACCATTATATAATGTGTCCATAATTTGAAGAACCCTCTTCGACGAAACGGTATATTTTTGTCTCGTCTAAAATCTTGTAGGTGCATACAATATTTCTACGTACTAAGAGGTTTGATTTTTACGCTAGAAAGACGCGAATGCGCAGAGGTTCTGTTAGAATTTACAGACGAAAAATTATTGACATTTGCAGTTGTTAGAAATGTGTAAGTTACCTTAAATATTAAACCTATTTTTACGTGAATATTAAAGCAGTGTTTAAGAAAAGCCTTGTCAGCAACTGATCATTTACGGACTCGCGTATGCTGGCCTTGGCTGCGCCTCGGCCCTAATTTTCGCGTTCATCCATAAATGCTTCAATAGGAATGTGTTCTAATGTTTAATTTACTACAGTAAAGTAGCTGACAAATCTCTGACAGACGATGCGTAGTACAAGTTGCAAGATAGCTACAATATACGCATCTTCTGCAACGTTATGCTTAGTGCACGTGCCAGTGGCAGTACTACTAAGCACGACCACTGTCACTCGTACTAAGCAAAACGTTCCAGACGATGCGTACCTAGTAGCTACTTGCCACTTGTACTAGGCATCGTCTGCAAGCGCCTTTAGCGGAAAATGTGAGGAAGTGACTGGTAGAGTATGAATCGACCAAGTTGCATTTGCTGTGGCGTGCTAACCACTCGGTCAGTCACCTCGGTAATTCGCTATTGTTCATTCTTCAGTCAGATCGCGACCACGGCCCGTGAGTCCCGTAACGCGAGTCCCGTAGATCCAACCATGTTTTGTTAAAAACGCGAAAACATAAAAGTTATATCCTGATTTATTTTGAAACTTTCAGTTCTCGGAATTGGACTAAAACGCAGTTGCTTTTTTCGAAGACGGTGAAAATTGTACCTAATTAATCTACTTCAGCTTGTAATTGTAGTTCTAGTTCCATACAGTTAAAACGTTCAATTCTCAGATATCAAACAAGGGAGATACGGCGTGGCGGGTGCGAACGCATCAGGCCTAAATCAGGCTTGATGTAGGTATTGTGTCGAACTCACCCTAACAGACCCGCTATTTTTTGCATGCGGGCTATTTAGTTAATTCATTAGTATCGCTGCAAATTTCTTAGTGTGCATGAAAAGTTTGTCATATTATTTACGGTTTTTGCGATAGGTAGATATAGTGAAAAAACTGGCCAAGTGCGAGTCGAGCTCGCGCACTGAGGGTTCCGTACTATCAATCCATATCAATCAATCAATAGTTTATTTAATAATCTTACCCTATTACTTACAAGCATGTTGGTAGGTTGGCTAGTAACTAAACTAACCAATATATATACATAAAATGCGAAATACTACTGACTTGTAGACTCATCTCGAAAATTTCCTGACCTACGAAGTTGAATGGGTGTAGATTCCGTATAGGGTAGAGGTCCGCCACGAAAGGACTTTGCGAAAGAGCCAGAGAGAGATATTCCGTGCCAAATAGCAAACACCCTTTACCTGTGTGCTTCTATAGGTACCTAAGTATCTACTAATTACCTTATTGCGTAAGCAATTAGAGTATAACAATGGCATAGCTAACTAAAATTTAAACAAAATTAAGATAAAGCTGCTTATCCTCAATAACAGTATACCTACCCATTGCTGTTACTTGTACATGACCGCTGATAAGTAAACTGGACACAGTCCACGAGTGAGTAGGTAGGTACCTAAGTATTATCTGTGATAAGTACTATGTGGGTTGCTTAATAGGCATGTGTCCTAATGTTTAATTTATTACAAATAACAGCCTTAGCTATGAATATAACTAACTCCATTACACATACTGAAAAAAATAATTAAATTGGCCGATAAAACTTTGAAATAATTGAGCGCTTAAAGTTTTTGGTGGGGATAAAGAGGGGATAGTCTGTCCCTTTCTCGCAAAGCGTGTGTTAGTAGGTAAGTATACCTAGCATTTGTATGACGCGCCTGAGGCGTGACGTCATAGCTCAGTATGGTGCGCTCTCTGTCTAACATTAAATTAAAATACTTACCTATAACTTATATATTTTTGTACTAATTTTAATTTTATTTTCTTTGATGAGCACTATACCTATTTATCATCAGCTTTTTTATGAGGTAACAAAAAATATTTGTCACCATGCCTATTATTACTACATAGTAGTTTTTTTTTGTCTGTAGACTTCTAATCTATTTAGCCAGTAAAGTGGTGGAAACTTTACAACAGGCTTCTATGGAGATATGCAAACAACACGGAATATGTAACGGTTCCTGAAAGAATGTCTACGCGGGGTGCATGTGATTGTAGGCATTATAGGCAATGCCTACAATCCAGTGCCAGTGTTAGTATAGCTTTGAGCACTTATAGAGAGAACGAGTCGAGCCATTGGCGGCCTAGCGGTAGTATGAGCACTTTAAAATCTGATGGCACCCAGTTCTATATGCTCGGCCCTGCGACAATGACTTTATTTAGGTACTACTGTGCAGTTTTGATGCCATTGCTCAGAAACGGTGAAGGAAAACGTCGCGAAGAAACTGGTATTTCCAAGAACCACAAAAGTTCAAAGATGCCTATATGACATTCACCAACATGCACTGGTCCAGCATGGTAGATTAAGGGAACACCATTACTGGTGTTCCCATAATGACTCTTTGTTGCCACATATACTTATATGCAATATTATAATAAAAGGATATAACTAATATGTCCTACTCGTTGATGATAAAATGCTGTAAAGAGAGTAGATGTCTGCCTACAAACTGCTATACAGTTTGGCAGAGTTGTGTTATAATAACATGTATGTTAGTCAATAAGATAAATAATAAAAAAAAAAAAAAAAAAAAAAAAAAAAAAAAAAAAAGATTAAGGCCCATTCTCACTTTCTGACTCTCTCTTTCTCTCTCTCTCTCTCTCTCTCTCTCTCTCTTTGAGAGAAGACCTGTGACCCAATAGCGAGAGCATAATAGGCTAAAATTATGATGATTTGAAGAAAAAAAAATTGGAAAGCATAAAATGCGGCGACATACTTTTTCACGTTGGCGCCAAAAGTTCATTATCATTAGTTGTGTACCAAAACTAATTAGGTACGTACTTATCTACCTAATCCATGTCTCGTAAACTTATATATATAGCTGACGCCTGTCTACAGTCAGTTCAGTACAGTGAAGTGATCAAGGATCGTACGCATACATAGTTTAGAAATTAGAAATCGTGATAAAAATTATAAACTCGCGTAACAACAATCAGGGACCTTACGGACAACTGCTATAGTGGCACCTAATCCGCTCAGTTGGAAAATCATGCGACCGCAAACCGTATCTGGGCACGGTAAGGTTCACGTTCGCGTGATTTTTCAACTGAGCGCGGATTACGTTGGTGCCGCAATAGCAGTTGTTCGTAAGACCCCAGAACTAAGTATTTGTAGTTCACAACGTGTTCACAATTCACAACATAGGTAAAAACAACAAATGTCTGCAGAATAACAGTGCCAAAAAAACTCGCATGTAATGGCGTCCGTTTATGAGGCCACGAATTAAAATATGAACTTTCTGCGAACTTTAAACTAAAATAGTGTTTGTTTTTATAATCATGACATGATTTCCTCTAATTGGCGTTCCACTTATCGTTGGTTGCTGTACTTACCTATTTAAATTAATTTTTACATATAGATTAATCTCGCTTGTAAACATTTAGATATTATACCTACTGAGTTATGCGGAAAGGGTTCACCTACTTACCTACTAAGCCGAAAGGGTTAAAAGTACCCATATTTAGTTATTTTATTTTATTTTACAAGGAAAACATACAGCTGCTAATTAATACAGTACAGTAGTTATGAACATCTTTTACTATGGGAGCAACTCTGAAATCGCGAAAAACATATCACAGCTGTTCCAAACATTTGGTCGAGTGAGAATTAGCGTTTCCTGTGTAAATCCGGGTTATAATAAGCTACCTCGATACCAAATTTTATTAAAATCCGTTCAGCTGTTACAGAGTCGAGTGCGGACAAACTTAGGTACATACAAACTTTCGCATGATATCACATCATGCGAAAGTTTGTATTTAGTTTTAGTTTGTATTTAGTTAGTCTTTGAGAAGAACATTTTGACAACTTGGACGTCTGTGAAAATAATTGATAGGTAGGTAGGTAGGTATACCTAACTATCTCCTTTTCTTCAAATTCAAATGGCACATAAATTAATAACAATAAAGTTAATATGACGCGTGACCAAAATGCTGGCGTATTTCTGGCTCAACTGAGCTCAACGCATAAGCATTGCCATTCGGTGTGGTAATGCCGCCAGCATGCTGGGCACGCTGCCAACTGATAGTGGGCTTGAGCATTAGGATTGTCTTTAGACCTCTAACGGTCTATGGGCAGTCTAACTGTGTTTGTAGTGTTAGTATTAGCTTATATTTTGTTTAGTTAATAAAGGCACTTGCCAATAAAAAATAAAAATAAAAAATGCACACTCGAAATGGCTCGAACACACTCGCTCGGTTTTTGCTGGACGATAGCTCAAAACAGACTATCAGCGGGCGGTTAATATATAAAGTCAGTGAACTATTACTGATACTGTTACCCATAGTGATAATCGTAACCTCTGTTTTGACAATCAGCTGTGAGCTATCTCGCACGCCTGCGCAGTTGTGACTTGTTGTGACTTTCGGATACATTGTTTTGCTGTGTTGTTTTGCTTTCGATGTATATTGTAATCACAGATTGTAATAGATTTTTCTGTGG
Organism: Agriopis marginaria; assembly: GCA_932305915.1. NCBI lineage: Eukaryota > Metazoa > Arthropoda > Insecta > Lepidoptera > Geometridae > Agriopis > Agriopis marginaria. The sequence continues at coordinate 6,503,507 of OW029919.1, forward strand.
TTGATAGGTACTGACAAGGTGCACCTTTTCCCTTTACATTGCTTACACAAATTGAAGAAAAAATGCAGATATTGCTACATTTAGTGATGACATTCGTGATTGTCAAAGCCGCATCAACTGTTGAAATGTTGGGGTCCATAGAAGATTTAGAAGAGCCTAAAGTTAGGAAGGAATATAAGCCAGATTGGGCTGACCTGGATACTAGGCCTTTGCCCCAGTGGTACGATGAGGCGAAGGTGGGGATATTCCTCCACTGGGGAGTCTACTGTGTCCCTGGTTTTGGATCCGAGTGGTTCTGGAATAATTGGCGAAATGGTGAGTTGTATTTCTGTCCATAATAATAATTATATATATAAGTACATATTTTATTCATGGGTAGGGGTTGGTGCGAAATCTATACTTATTTTATTTAATTAATATTATGTAGGTAATATAAATATACCTATATTTATATTACCTACATAATATTATTGATCCGTTTCAATACATTGGCGAGCTTACCTACCACATTTTCAAAAATCTTTCAGAGCGCCTTATGCGACACGTGACCGAAATGCTGGTGTTTTTCTGGCTCAACGCATAATCATTGCCATTCAGCGTGGTAATGCCGCCAGCATGCTGGGTACGCTGCAAATTGGTAGTGGGCTTTAACATTTGGATTGTCTTTAGTTTTGTCTTAAAATTCTCACTCAGTTGTTCTATATCATTTCTTTTTGCAATAGTGCATTAAATATTCAAGTAAGTACCTAGTATTATTATGATTTCTTTATTTTCAGATGGGAAGGCGAATTACGTCGACTTCATGCGAAAGAACTACCCACCAGGGTTCACGTATCAAGAATTTGGCCCAATGTTTAGAGCTGAGTTTTTTGACCCTGATAATTGGGCACAACTTTTTGCCAAATCTGGAGCTAAGTAAGCCCAATTTATTTACTAAGCTGCGCCTCGCCGTTTATTTTATTTTATCATTAACTATAACCTGACCCGACAGACGTTGTCCTGTCTTAGAACTGTCAAACGCGCGAAGTTAAAATCTTCGTTAAGTTTTATGAAATTTTCCTTTTTTCTGCGCAATTTTGTTTATTTTTCTTTCCGTAAGAACCTTCTTAGGAAACTATAAAAAAAGAAGAATAAAATCGGTAAAGTCGTTCTCAAGCTATAGCGTGACCAAGGTAAATAGGGATTCATTTTTGTACTATATATAGATAGTTAAGCTCGCGATTGACCGCCAACTCGCCTGATGTTAATCGAAGATGTGGTCTATGATGGTCGACGCTTGCCTAGAAGTAACCTATTCACTCGTGATTTGATTTGAAGACATCCAGATTGTAACTATCGGGGAACACCCATTCACGCGGTTTCACACGCGTAGTAATTTTTTTTGTGCCATAGGTGGCAAACAAGCAGACGGGCAACCTGATGGTAAGCTACTTGTTTGTTCTTGTTTTGCGTTTTTCTTCCAGATACATCGTCCTCACAAGCAAGCACCACGAAGGCTACACTCTGTTTCCATCAAAGAAATCATTCAGTTGGAACTCAGTAGACGTCGGACCAAAACGAGACCTAGTCGGCGATCTATCACGAGCGGTGCGGAAACAAGGATTAACATTCGGAGTTTACCATTCATTGTACGAATGGTTTAACCCCATATATCTGGAAGATAGGAAGAATAACTTTACTTCAAGCCATTATGTCACACATAAGCTATGGCCGGACCTAAAGCAACTGATTCACGACTATGAACCAGCTGTTATTTGGTCAGATGGAGACTGGGAAGCCTACGATTCGTATTGGAAGTCGAAAGAGTTCCTCGCTTGGCTGTACAATGAGAGCCCTGTCCGTGATGAAGTTGTGGTGAATGATCGATGGGGTATCGGCAGTTACGGAAAGCATGGAGACTTTTATAACTTTGCAGACAGATTTAACAACAGTAAGTGTTTCTTTTCGAGCTAATACCTATGTCTTGGAAGCTTATTCAGAGGTCAGACATAATATATATTATCTTACTAGCTGCGCCCCGCGGTTTCACCCGCGTAGTGATGAAAAATGATGATGATGATGATGATGATGATGAAAAGTCTATGTCACTCTCCGACCTTTGAACTATACTCATGCAAAAAATCAGGTCGATCCGTTGCTCTGTTGCTGCGTGAAAGAGGGACAAACAAACAAACACACTTTCACGTTATTCTGAGCTTTCACATTTATAATATTAGTATATAGAGATTCCTTAATATTTATATTCATGGGTGATCAAAAGATACCAAAACAATAAATTAATTTGATTCAAGCCGCCTATGATCACCTATATAGGTGCAGGTGATCAAAGGATACTCAAATAATAATTTTAATGGAGTCTATGGTCTGAACGCCTATGGTCAATTGGTCTACCCGGTGATTATATTCCCAGATGATCAAAGTTGACTAAAGAGTCGACTTTTATCACCCAGGTGATCAAAGTAGAATAGACCTACTTTATGCACACGAGTCTTGCTTGTGTGGTTCTGACCTTTGGCATAAAGAATACCAGTTTTAAAAAAAATTGTGTCTACCCTGCAACACCCTGACTACTCCTCACAATGTTCTGGTGTAAAGTACTACCGAAAGACATATATTTATTTATTGAGAGAGATACGCCAACAGTGAACATAATTATTACACATTCTTAAAAAAAACTACATACATAGATATAAACATACATACGGGGTGTAAGGGTAACACTCTCGAAGCCAAAAGAAGGAACTATTTCACTATTTTCTATAAGTAGAACAGCTGATATTTTTTTCGCGATTTCAGGGCTGGTCCCATAGTAAAAGTTGTTCATAATGATGAGTACAATTTAAACTCCAAACTGCGCGTGCGTCCGATCCAAACCTTAATTGTTTTATTTAACTGGCATAATTATTGATAGGAACTCTTCAGCTTCACAAATGGGAGAATGCGTTCACAGTCGACGCTTCATCTTGGGGATACACAAGGAACATAAATATCAGTCAAGTTCTGTCGGTGGCAGATATAATTGACCAGCTTGTTACTACCGTCAGCTGTGGAGGTAAGTGGTAAAAAAAAAACAATCGGTAATAGCCTGATTACAGCTTGCAAAGTTTCAAATTGATACGAGAATCAGAAGTAGGTTGAAATCGACTTCCAAGATTTGTTTGCATAGTTCGCTAGCAAGTGCAGCTAATAAAAGCGTGTTTATAATAACTTAACACCACGTTCAAACACTGGTCGTGTTGCCCCAAAGTTCTCGACCATTTTTTTGATAATGGACCATTTGTTTTTGCGTTTAATTGACCATTAGTCTTTCATAGAACGTTTAAGAAATACATTTTTAAAGACAGATTTTTAGATGTTCGCTCCAGTAACTTAGTATTTCTAATTGAGGTACTTAAACGCTTTTTTTGTATTCATGCATAATATTTACATTTCAGGGAACGCTCTCATAAACGTAGGCCCAACCAAAGAAGGTACGATAGCACCAATTTTCCAAGACAGGCTGCTGTCTCTGGGGAAGTGGTTGGCTATTAATGGGGAGGCTATATACAAATCCTCGCCGTGGCTTTCTCAGAACGACACATCAAACGGCAATGTTTGGTACACTTGCACCAAATCGCAATACAACGCTCGGCAACCCACTGCAATGCCGGGTTCAAATGATGGTGTGACGGCGATATATGCAATTGCATTGAAATGGCCCGAAGACAATCTATTGGAGTTGCAAGATGTGGCGTCTTATCTCCACAGAGGTTATCAAGTGGAGATGGTGGAAAAAGAAGGCACATACTTGAATGTAAGTATCACTATTCTTTGAGGTCCAACGTTATACAAAGTTACAAAGACGGTCATTGTAATCATGATTATAAACAATGGGTGGGACCAACCTTAAAAATATGAAATGACGTATTTCTATGGAACAGCTAATTTTGTCCCGGAAAATATTACGGTTCTTGAAGAGCTAGGAATGTCCTCACGGGTGAAACCGCGGGGCGCAACTAATGCCGTTATCAACTAAATGTAGACTAATCAAGCCATCGCTCGAAAAAATATATCCACCAAAAGTAGATTAAAATCATACTAACGGTTTAGTTGTAAAATCATACTAACGGTTTAGTTGTAAAATCATACTAACGGTTTAGTTGTAAAATCATACTATCGGTTTAGTTGTAAAATCATACTAACGGTTTAGTCGTAAAATCATACTAACGGTTTAGTTGTAAAATCATACTAACGGTTTAGTTGTAAAATCATACTAACGGTTTAGTTGTAAAATCATACTAACGCTTTAGTATATCCTTCCATGGCTTCCATTCCGACCAACTGAAACAGATGAACTAATTTTCTTTTTTAACAGTAGGTACACTTATTTGGTTGATTTTAGAAAAATATTTTGTTAACTAATTTTCTTTTGTTAAGATTTGTTTGGTTGGTTCTATAAAAAAAAATTTGGTAACAAATTTTTTATTATATCGATGCACATATTTGGTTGGATTTATAAATGAATAATTTGGTGACTAATTTTCTTTTTTAACGATACTTACACTTATTTGGTTGGTTCGATATTATATTTGTTAAATATAAATTTGTTTTGATCTACACAATACCGTTTCAATATATTCACTATTATGGACTTGATATAGAGCTAGGTGATAGACAAACAGTCGGTGTAGACTGTAATATCTACCGGCAAACATTTTGAACACGAAGTGTCGACGACGGCAAAAATGGTTACATGTACATGCACAGTGCACACTACAACCACTCGTGCGGTTGAAATTACTTGAAATCCCCTCGTCAGACCGAAACGATTTGAATTTGACTATTGCGTATTTTTCATAATGGTCAACTTGAATTGACCAATCCACATAAACCTAATACCACGGAGATTGCACATGTTGCCACTAACCTGCGCAGTTTATGGGTGTAGGTAAGGAAGTTTAGCAGCTTAGTTGCACCGTACCTTAAATTTTAGAATCAAACATTACTTTTTTTTTTTCAGTGGACAATCAATAAAGGTGTGGCCCAAATTCAGCTTCCAGATAGGTCAAAAGTAAAATCTGAAAATGCTTGGACACTTAAATTTACCTCAAAATAAACTTTTTTATTGTGTATTCAGACGACATGAATTATGAATGTAATAAATTAATATTAATACCCTATTCAGTGTTTGCTTTCTATTCTCTGGATATCCTTAATATACTTTGTTTTCATTTCGTCAGATTTTTATTTGGTCAGATTTTTGATTCGTCAGAAATTGTACTATCAAGCACAAGTCACATTGGGCCCTTGGGGACCGGGAGCTCACCTCATTTTCAAAAATCTTTCAGAGCCGCGTGACCAAAATGCTGGCGTGTTTCTGGCTCAACGCATAAGTATTTGTAGTTTTAGTTTTAGCTTGTATTTTGTTTAGTTAATAAAGGCACTTGCCCCGACATAAGCACAAATTCTATTTAAATATTAGGAAAATAGTAACCTACCTTGGGAAGATTGATCCCGGGGTGGGATTTTTTGTTGTTGCTTATTTTACCTATGATAAATATTATTTCACAACATAACACAACAAGTTTTAAATGTTTATCGGGACTTATCACGTATTATTTAATTTAGGTAAATTAAATAATGCATGATAAGTCCCGATAAAAATTTAAAACATGTGTTCAAATCGCGAAAGTTTAAAAATTACTATAACACAACAATAGATACACAATAGTGTGGAGAGTTCATATAAATTAAAGTGTTGTTTAGTATTTGTCTTGACATAAAAAAGTTTACTACAAAAATAATAATTATCTCCTACGGTGCAAAAAAGGACAGACAGCAGCGAAGGCTTTTAATAGGGTGCCGTTGACACCCTTTGGGTACGGAACCCTAAAAAGTAGGTGTTGTGCTATTATGACACATATCTCTAAAATTTAGCTATCCATTGAGATCATTCGAATATTTTACGAACAAGGTTTCTACGGAACGATTTACTCTACACTCTCTTATCTTTGGGGAGTAAATCGCTAATAAATTGCACACTTACAAATTATGTAGACATGTACAAATGGAGGACTTAATGTTAAACATTTTCTACCAGTCATACACCAGGACACTCACAAAAAGTTTCGCTTCTGTTCCTTTCCTTAAAGACCCATTTTCGGCTAGTGTAAACTAAAACCCTGTCTTATGCTTGATTTGACACGCTCTAACAACATATTATTAAAGTTTCACGCTATACAGTCATTTATTTTATTCGTATACCTACGTATATTGTAAGATAATCAATATGTAACAGTAGGCATGTTCGTTACCTACCAACATCAACACAGCGCTGTATCAGTCAGTGTAGTGCTCTTTATCATTGAGAACGTACCTACAGCCAAACAATAAAATATATTAGAAGTAGCGGTCTGAACACTCCCAATCCACTCTGTACCTACTAAATCAACCTTATAGTAAGTACCTCGTACCTGTACACAATTTTATTATTCACACATTTTATTTACTTATATGACACGGGAATTACTCATGTATGAGTAATTCGGTTACTCCGACCATAGTTTCAACTTCATTCGGCGGACTTCTTCAAGGTCGACTTCGTCTCGCGTTTGCTTTGTTTTTTTTTTGCGTTTAATTTTACGTGAATAGTTCCCGTGACAAACAAAATATATACTTTTTTGCACAAAAAGTACACTCTTCTAATTTGTTAGAAGATTCTTATTCAAGGTTACGTACATGGGACGATGGTAGTTGGTACGTAACCGAACGAGGTACTCAACTCATGAAGCTCTCAATAAAGGACTAACTCTACCTATAACCGGCAAAAACTATGAGATTATTTAATAATCAAAGGCTGATCTATACATTTAGCAAGGACTTTGTATACCCTTGATGTAACTTCCTTGACATTTAGTTAATTGTTAAGTGTGAATGTCATTTTTGTGGATTTATTTATTAGTGGATTGGTTTCATAAAGAAAACTTTATTTTCTTCTGACGATACGGTGGAAAACACACAGAAATACGTCTTGCTCAGATGTATTACCTGATTTGCTAGTATTTAAAACTATTTGCGATAGTGGCTCCATTAATTTCGGCTCTTTTTTGCCAAGCTGTACATTTAGGTTGATATAGGTAGTTTTACATACTTACCTATTTTCATAATGATGACAAGTGATGGTGATTGACAAAAACTTGACTTCTAAGAAGTTTGCCACATTTTGCTTCCCGTATTTTGCATATTATATTGCTGTGGTTTTCAGTTTTTCAGTTGAGATTATCTATTTATTATTACAGGCAATGCACTTTATCATAGGTGGTTATTTATATTACCTATTTATAGCTCTTTGGGGTATTCTATGTTAGTGGTAACATGAGGTGCGATGTCTGAGAGGAAGTTTAAAATGAAATCATATTTAATTCGTAGGACGAGTTTGTGGGCACACAAATGAAGCTATTGCTAAGTTTGGTTTTCGTTGTGATTTTAAAAGTCACACACAGTGAAATCTCAAGATTGGACTTCAAGCAATATATGCCAGATTGGACCGACCTGGATACTAGGCCTTTGCCACAGTGGTACGACGAGGCGAAGGTAGGAATATTCCTCCACTGGGGAGTCTACTGTGTTCCAGGATTTGGATCCGAGTGGTTCTGGATCTATTGGCGTAGTAAGTACTGACCCTGTTAACGCCTAGCACTGAAATGCATAACCTATATTTGATGAGTTAATTTGCAACTTTTTACTCTTTTAACCCGCTATCGCGTCGCCATAGAAAATCCAAGCAGGATTACTTATGGCAGTGCGGTAGAGGGGTAAGCACCACCCTCTCGCCTCAGACGGTGGTAGCGTTATCGTCAGACTGCTGCTGTTGCAACGTTTAACTGCATGCCGAGGTCGAAAACGCTGCCTACCTATATGTCTTTAGGAACACTACAGCACTTAAAAATAACTAACATACCTACCTACGTGACTACTTAGGCAATGTGACTACTTGAGCTAATATATTTTACTTTTCGCGTCTGCAGATGGAAACTATGACTATCGTCAATTTATGTCGAAGAACTACCCACCAGGGTTATCAAGAATTTGCGCCAATGTTCAAAGCTGAATTTTTTGATCCTGATAACTGGGCGAAGCTTTTTTCAAAATCTGGTGCTAAGTAAGTACCGGCTTGTCTTAATCACCCCCGAGGCGACGTATTGGCGGTGGCTCGGCTATAGAAAGAAGCTGCGTCGATTAAAGGGTCGCGTATCTTGTATCCACACATGGGCCGCTGAACAAGTAATCGCAACGTTTTAACTGTGGTTTTAATAAGGACATTCAAGACGTAATTTCAAACGTTTTTATAATATCTATAGGTAGATAGATACAATAGGCATATTAGAATTGGGTTATCATGTTTCGTTTTTTTTTTTGTTTATATTACACGTGAATTACTCACGTATAATTAAGCCGGTTACTCCAACTATAGTTTCAACCGTATACAGTGCGCGGCGCGCGGCAACACGCAGTGGGCGAGGTCGCGCGCGCGCACTCAACTTGAAAAACACCGTCGAATGCGGTTTAATCTATAGTCGGAGTAACCGGGCTTATCATAATTATGTGAGTGATTCCCGTATGATATTAAAAAATGTATAGAAGCCACGTCAGTCTCCATATTAAAACGTCGATTGCTTAGGAAGTGCGCCTAATTCCTGAGTCTTTCATATTTTGTCATTGTTATTTTCTGCTATATTATATACTTACTGAAAATATCGCAGCGGGGAGGACTTTTATGTTTATTCTGTTATTTCTCACTGGTGATGGTGGAGCGAAACTCCGAGGAATTATTTTAATTTACTGATTCTGCAGAAAGCTAGCGATATTAAGGTATCTAAAGGTTTAAAAAAACACTCAGTAAGTACCTTTTATTTTGGAGTTTGACTATTACCGACTCGTTCGTGGTACAAAATTACTAGCAGGCCTTAGATAGGATACCTATTCACTCTGATCTCAAAAGAACTAAGATTACCTATATCCCTATAATGATACCGCATAAACAGGTTAGGTATTCATACTGATTGCATGGTGATTAACATCAGCGTCCGACTGGCCATATAGTCGAAGTGGCGTTTGCCAGCCGGGCCCCAACCTGCGCGGGCTCCCCACGGGCCTGGCTTGCTGTAGGTCAGTGGCGTAGCGTGCCTTGTCGGGGCCCCGTATAAAAAATTTTTTGGAGGCCCTTATATGGAGGTAAAGATTTTTTTTCCTTACACACTTTGGGGGCCCCCGTGGCCCGGGGGCCCCGTATAATTGATACGGCAAATACGGCGGTAGCTACGCCCCTGCTGTAGGTAGGTCTCCAGTCTCGGGCACCGAGGCCCTTCCAGCCCAGTCCGACTCTGGTTAACATTCATATTATATTTACTAAAATAATTGTAAATTTATCCAGATATATTGTCCTCACAAGTAAGCACCACGAAGGCTACACTCTGTTTCCATCAAAGAAATCATTCAGTTGGAACTCAGTAGACGTCGGACCAAAACGAGACCTAGTCGGCGAACTATCACGAGCGGTGCGGAAACAAGGATTGAAATTCGGAGTTTACTATTCATTATACGAATGGTATAATCCTATTTACCGCGAAGACAAGAAAAGGGCTTTTACTACTAAACATTACATTACCGAGAAGATGTTACCCGAGCTGAAACAACTAGTGCATGACTATAAGCCTTCAGTTATATGGGCAGATGGAGACTGGGAAGCACTTGATTCCTACTGGAAGTCGAAATCATTTCTCGCTTGGCTGTACAATGAAAGTCCAATAAAGGATGAGGTAGTAGTTAATGATCGATGGGGTCAAGGTATTCCCGGAAAGCATGGAGACTTCTATAACTTTGCTGATAGATTTAACAATAGTAAGTAAATGCAAGATCAATCACGCTTATTTGCTTTTTTTATTGGTCAATAAGAAGTTTTTTTAAATGCTCTGGTACTCGGAAATACAAAGGTACCTACATAAATAATTATATTATACTAGCTGCGCCCCGCGGTTTCACCAGCGTAGTGATGATGATGATAAAAAGTATCCTAGCCTATTTTCAGCCAAATCGTTTCAGCCGTTCTTGAGTTATAAATAACACGATTTTCTTTTATGTATTAGCATAGATAAACATATATGTATTAGATAGATATAGGTAAATTACATATATATATATTTTTGTAAAACTTTCACAGGAACTCTTCAGGCCCATAAATGGGAAAATGCATTCACTGTCGACTCGAGAACCTGGGGTTACAGGAGGAATATAGATATCAGCAACATTCTTTCAATATCAAATATGCTAACTCAGTTGGTTACAACTGTTAGTTGCGGAGGTATGTTTCAGACAACATCATACGGATTAAGTTACAAAGACTGACTAAAGAATTATCTAAAGACGAGGGTCTTTTTTAGCCAGTGATAACATATGGTACTAAGTCGCTAAATTGCTAACCTTTTGGAAAAACTCAGAGTCGCACAGCGGGCAATGGAGAGAGCTATGTTCGGAGTTTCTTTGCGCGATACGATATAATCCGGAACGTGGATATTCGCCGAGCAACCAGAGTCACCGACATAGCAATTAAAATTTGCAAGTTAAAGTGGCAATGGGCAGATTACATCACTCGAAACCGAATCGAATAACCGATAACTGAAAGGGAAGAAAGGCTCTTGAGCGGAGACCACGAACGCAGCGGTAGGCTTCCCACTAGATGGACCGACGACATCAAGAAAGTCGCGAGCATTCAGTGGATGCAGATGGCAGGCTGTCGTTCAGTGTGGAGTTCTAAAGGTGAGGCTTATGTTCAGCAGTGGACGTCTTCTGACTGAAAATGATGAAGTTACAAAGATTTACTGTTCTAAACTATTACGGTTATTCACTACAGCTTTATGATTATTATCGGGAGCTCCACCCACAAGTTTAACACGGTAAATATCCGGTTCATAATCATATAACTGATTTACCTAGTATATGCTAGTCGTTTGAAAATGTATTATTCCCTCATTCCCCGGGGCACTACTAACCTGCACGTGCACTGATGCTGCTAAATCCGTGAGATTTTTTTTCTCCTTATGTCCTAAAACTGCGACCAGAACCGCACCGTAGGATGGGCAGCAGCATCCTATTAGTACCTACACGGCAAACGTACTGCGATCCCCAAGCCGCTTGCCAAGCGTGGGTATTATGGCAACACCTCTCTCTAACAGGCCTTTGTTCAGCAGTGGACGTTCATCGGCTGATGTTGTGTGTGTTTTGTGTGTGTGCACTGCACTACAGCTAATCAGTAGGTGTAGTCATGAGTTTTTAAATTTTTGAGTAGGTATAATTTTTTTCCATATAAATTTATATTTCTCAAATATCAAATAACAATAGGATGTCAGTAAACAGTGCACCAGAAAAATGCAGTATGCTTCATCTTCTACCACATTGCCGCTTAGCAACAGGCGAGTTGGTCAAACGCGGACTTATCCGCGTAAAAAAAAAATATACTTATTTTGACAGAATTGTCAGTGAAATACTTTTTTTTATCGTTCATCTCTACTTACTTATGAAAGGGATAGGGCTTAAGGTGATAGGCACCCTTTGACAAATATACTACCTGATCTAAAAGGCCAACAGCTTGGAAGTACTTACTATGAGATAATGGTATTTTTGATACAATTGTTACAGGAAATGTCCTAATAAACGTGGGCCCAACCAAAGAAGGCACGATAGCACCAATTTTCCAAGACAGGCTGCTGTCTCTAGGGAAGTGGTTGGCTATTAATGGGGAAGCTATCTACAAATCCTCGCCGTGGCTTTCTCAGAACGACACATCAAACGGCAATGTTTGGTACACTTGCACCAAATCGCAATACAACGCTCGGCAACCCACTGCAATGCCGGGTTCAAATGATGAAGTAACAGCAATCTATGCTATCACATTGGAATGGCCAAAGGGAAATGTTCTGAAACTTAAAGATGTGGCCCCTTTCCTTAACAGAGGCAATTATCAAGTGGAAATGTTGGGAAATGAGGGCAATTACTTAAACGTAAGTAATAAAACTACCTTTTTTTTTACCCAATCGGCGTTATTGTATTTTTTTGGACTTTCGCTCTGAGGGTCCTTCCAACGGAACCCTCAGAGCACGAGTCCTACTCGTACTTGTCCGGTTTTTTCTAAACATTTTTAGGGTTCCGTATCCAAACCTTACTTGACCTTACCTGAAATGTAAAAAAAATCGGGACCGTAGGGTCCTGTATTTACCTTTTGGATACGGATCAATAAATGTAAAAAAATGATGCAAAAAAAAAAACAACAGTAGGTACATTGAAATAAGTAAATATAGTTTGGAAACTTTCAATTTTTATGTAACCTTACCTGAAATGTAAAAAAAATCGGGACCGTAGGGTCCTGTATTTACCTTTTGGATACGGATCAATAAATGTAAAAAAATGATGCAAAAAAAAAACAACATTGAAATAAGTAAATATAGTTTGGAAACTTTCTATTTTTATGTATCAACAACGTAAATAAACTCAATTTGGATTTTGGTATGAAACACGATAAAACTCGTACCTACTAGGTATAATATAGTTACTATTAATAAGCATAATAATGTTTTGTTTTTTCAGTGGACTATTGTGAATGGGCTCGCTCAAATACAGTTCCCCGACAAAGCTACGGTCAAGTCTGAATACGCGTGGACTCTCAAGTTTAATGTTTAATAAAAATTACTTATTGGATCTTCATTGGCATTGGATTAGGTAAGCTTACATAAACCGAAACTACACTGGTCATAACAACCAAGTAAGTAAAGTAAGTTTTTTTTTACATCGGACGAGGCTAACGTTTGACCGCGATCTCGCCTGATGGAAAGCGATGATGCGGTCAAAGATGGAGCACGTTTGCGCAGTAATAACCTATTAACCCTAGACTTGAACACTCCTAGATTGTAATGCTGCGGAAACACAGACAGGAGCAAGGCGTTCCATTGTTTTGCTGTTCTAATTAAGAAAGAGGAGTCAAAACGCTAAATGGCATTTCGACCAAGTAAGGGTGACGCCTTACCGTTCGTCTGGACGTCCGGTAATGAAAAGGTGATGGGGGAACAAGTTCGTAAAGTTCCGTTGCACACTCTCCATGGAAAATCCTATAAAATACCGACAAGCTTGCGACTTTACGACGGTGGTTCAGATTCTGAAGTTTCTTTCCAACCAAATATAGATAAAAACGATTTTTATGATTATAGTACACACTCTAAATTATAACAACAAATCATAAATAATGGCCAAGTGCGAGATAGTGTCAAATTTCTGTTCATTACCAAGGTATAACTGGTAATTTCGTTATTGAATTTTGTGGTGGTACAAAACCCTCAGTGCAAAACCATGTGTGAGCCCGGCTCGCACATGGCCGGTTTTTTTATCTTATGACCAGTGTAGTTTCGGTTTATTTACATCCAATGTCAATGAAGATCCAATAAGTACCTACCATCTAGTGATAGGTATCTTCACCTACAGGATTATTAATTAATTATTGATATTAAAGAAATGTATATTAAATTATTGTTTTAATTGATCTATTCCACTTTGTTTATCCCGGTGATATCACCTGCCGGCCTAACATGCGCACCGCGACAAAATCTTGTCGTCACTTTTTCGAGCGAGAACGCGATAAGGCGCCTACGTTTGCCTATCACGCTTTGGCACGATAAAAAGAGTCGACAAAAGTTTGTCGCGACGCGCATGTTAGCCCAGCAGGAAACTGGAATTATAAGTTTCTTTAGTTCTCGGAAACTTAATGAGCCAGGTGAACAAAGTGAAAATGGGTAATTAGTGTCCTTTGTTCACCTTAGAATCAAAACACCCAGGTGAACACTGAACAGTGGCTTGGTATGCCTTTTTTATTTTATTAAGGGTCTTACAATCACATCTTAAATATTCTTCTTTCTTTATTTTTAAATTCTTATTTATAGCATAAAGCAATAATATTGATGAGACACGCACGCCACGCACGGTCTGCACGAAACTTGAACTTGGGCCTCTCTCCCATCACTGAGGGTCCTCATCAGATTAGTTCGATGGTAACATACCTACTATTGTATTGTCTTCCGAATTACATATCTACTTGCCTAGTTTCAAGTCGTTACGACAATTAGAATTAGATAAGTATGTTAAGCCGTGGTTGCCCATTTGGGAGACCGCTAGACTTGAAAGCGTGAGGTGCGGTTACAAACCAATGAGCTCTTTAGAGGTTATGTACGAATTTTCATACCACTGGCTTTTCGGTGAAGGAAAACATCGTGAGGAAACCTGCATACGTACGGAGAAGGAATTCAATGGCGTATGTGAATCCACCAATCCGCACTGGGCCAGCGTGATGGATATGGCCCAATCACCCTTTCGGGGGTAGGCTAAAAGTCCAGCAGTGGACTGTTAAAAGGCTGACTATGAAGTAGGTTAAAATCGAGTTCCACGATTTGATTACATTGTTGTATTATATACTTAATTACAAGTGGGTAGGTACCTAGCCTAGACCTACCTACAGCAGCTGTAGGTAAAGCATGTAAAAACTATACACATTATAATCTTGCTTCTCGAAACGAGCATAATTATAATTAAATAGGAATTTATTGTTATAGGTAGGTACTTTATTATACTATTACTTAGTTTATGATGATGTGGTTCGAGGTTTGGGAGGAATAAAATTATAAATCATATATTTTTGTGGAAAAAAGTTAAACTATTGACATGGAAAAGGAGTTATTCCTGTGTCTGGTTTTTATTGCGGTTTCCAAATCCGCAGTCTCTGAAACCCCAGTGTTAAATAGCATATTAAACCAGTCTGTAAAACAATATACACCAGATTGGGCTGACCTGGATACTAGGCAATTGCCCCAATGGTACGACGAGGCGAAGGTGGGGATATTCCTTCACTGGGGAGTTTACTCCGTTCCCGGCTTTAGATCTGAGTGGTTCTGGACCTATTGGCATAGTAAGTACCTACCTATTCCCTGTATACCTCCAGTATTTACTTTAATGCTGGAGCTACACACTCGACGAGTGACAAGGGAAGTAAGTAGAGACACTGACTGCGTTCATGCCTCTCGTCATACTTTTCGCCTTGCCTACCACTACCTACCTATTTTGTCAGGTTTTTAGGCGCAGGTCAACGGGACCTGCACTAGGCAAGCGAGACCAAAGACGAAAGCCGAATGCGGAGCATGCGATGAAAAGCGCGAGGAGAGATGAACAGGAAAAACAACATTAGCAGACAATAATATGTATCGGTCCGAAGCTCTATGGCGTTTCCTCTCTAGTCAGTATGCTCTAGTGCCCTCGACTCAGTAGGCACGTTGATGTACTTATACACCTACATTATGAAGCCACCTCACCGCTTTCGACTCCGCCAGACTGCTGTGTCGCACCGCTGCAAGTTAAACGTAGCCTACTTTAGGAATGAATAAAGTGAAATTAATAGGTACAGCCCCAACTATAGGTATATTAGCCCCAACTATAGGTATATTAGCCCCAAATACTTAGGTATAACTAACCAAATAGGTATAGGCAGTCATGACATATTCGCCAAAGAACTAGAGTCACCGACATAGCTGTTAAAATTTGCAAGTTGAAGTGGCAATGGGCAGGCCACATCGCTCGAGGAACCGATAACCGATGGGGAAGAAAGGTTCTGGAGTGGAGACCACGAACCGGAAGACGCAGCGTAAGGAGGCCTCCCACTAGATGGACCGACGACATTGTGAGAGTCGCTGGCATCCAGTGGATGCTAAAGGCAGGCTGTCGTTCTGTGTGGAGGTTAAAGGGGGAGGCCTATGTTCAGCAGTGGATGTCTTCTGGTTGATGATAATGAGGTATAACTACACCCGTTTTTTTTTTCTAACATCTGCAGGAGGAAAGACTAACTATCGTCAATTTATGTCGAAGAACTACCCACCAGGTTTCACTTATCAAGAATTTGCGCCAATGTTCAAAGCTGAGTTTTTTGATCCTGATGACTGGGCAAAGCTTTTTGCCAAATCTGGTGCTAAGTAAGTATCTATCTGTCTCACACCCTCAAGGCGATGTTGGCTCTGGCGTAGCAGACGGTATAAATGAAGGTGCGTGTGCGTAGGCTGAAATTTGTTGTGGTAGAAACCTCTGGGTTAATAGGTATACCTATTATAACTCTTTTGTTGAGTCTACCTACCTGCAGAATTCAAATTCTTTATTTATTTAGTTTGCGTGACACAATTGCGTGACATCTTCTCGTCCAAGATACCACAGTGCCTCAAGACGAGGGTCTTTGACCAGTGTGTGTTGCCAATGATGACATATGGTACAGAGACGTGGTCCTTGACTGTTGGCCTTTTGGAAAAACTCAGAGTCACTCAGCGGGCAATGGAGAGAGCTATGCTCGGAGTTTCTTTGTGCGATAAAATCCGAAACGTGGATATTCGCCAAAGAACCAGAGTCACCGACATAGCTGTTAAAATTTGCAAGTTGAAATGGCCATGGGCAGGCCACATCGCTCGAAGAACCGATAACCGATTAGGAAGAAAGGTTCTTGAGTGGAGACCACGAACCGGAAGATGCAGCGTAGGTAGGCCTCCCACTAGATGGACCGACGACATAGTGAGAGTCGCTGGCATTCAGTGGATGCAAAAGGCAGGCTGTCGTTCAGTGTGGAGGTTGAAGGGGGAGGCCTATGTTCAGCAGTGGACGTCTTCTGGCTGATAATGATGATGATTTATTTAGTAAATAATATTACAGTTGTTACCAGGGCATTACTTACTCAATCTACGAATTTATACACTAAATCAACAAATATTTACAATATGTAACATTAAAAATATAAACGACATAAACATTTAATAAAAAATAATAAAAACAATTAAATTATTATAATCAAACTAAAAAATAGCAAACTCTTCACTGTAAATCATAGATTTTTTTTTAAATACCGACCATTTATCGGCGAATATGTCGACCTGTGGTTGTGAGGATACAAGCGCATTGAGGTGGCGCTGCGCTCGGCAGATAGGGGATTGTTCACGCGCCATGGTGCGCGGCGGCACGGGGGAGAATAGAAGCACGCATCCAATACGGAACCGTGCAAGATGATCTGGCACAGACAAGGTACCACACTTGCCAGTTATTCAACAGCCAAGCTAACATTACCGTTTTCCGAATTGAACAACAAGGTTTTCGGTGAAATTATACAAGGCTTAATAGAGAGATTTAATATCTACTATCTCAGGATGATGAGTACAGTGCGTTGCGCGCAGCATTTCAAATTGCTGGGTGGCACTGAACTGTTATGAGCAAGCGTGAGATTACCATCAGGTAAGCTCGTATCACAACATTAAAAAAAATACCATTCCCTAAAGCCCTACACCCGGTGAGGAGAACTACGAATAACTTCGTTAACTTATTCTGCTAAAAGCTGCCTGTTGAAAAGTATAGGTATGCAATGAGTCCGCATTTGACCACCAACTTGCTCGTGGTGAAGATGAAGCACGCAGACCTAGAAATTATCTGTTCACTTCGACCTTAAATTTAATTAGATAGTAATATTTCTATAGTCGCATCCCTTTAAAGACGCGCGGTTCTTGAGTTCATAGGACCGCGCGCAGGGCCACACGCGCATTTATATAGGAAACAAGGAAGCTGGTAGGTTGTTCCATGATTACTATATTTAACTTAACTACTTAACTTCCAGATATATTGTCCTCACAAGCAAGCACCACGATGGCTATACTCTGTTTCCATCAAAGAAATCATTCAGTTGGAACTCAGTAGACGTCGGACCAAAACGAGACCTAGTCGGCGATCTATCACAAGCGGTGCGGAAACATAGGTTAAAATTTGGAGTTTACTATTCATTATTCGAATGGTTCAATCCTATTTACCGCAATGATAGGAAATACAATATACTTTTTTCTAAAAATTCCTTCACGGAAGAAATGGCAAAGAAGCTATGGCCTGACCTGAAATTTACACAACATTACGTTACCGATAAACTTTTGCCCGAGCTGAAACAACTAGTGCATGACTATAAGCCGTCAGTTATATGGGCAGATGGATACTGGGAAGCACCTGAAACCTACTGGAAGTCAAAATCGTTCCTCGCTTGGCTGTACAATGAAAGTCCAGTAAAGGACGAGGTAGTAGTGAATGATCGATGGGGTCAAGGCATTCCCGGAAAACATGGAGACTTCTATAACTTCGCTGACAGATTCAACAATAGTAAGTTACTATAGGTGCATATAATTTTTTGTCGCGGGCAACAGCCTATATGGACCTGCAGTACTAGCAATGTTGTCGACGCTTTTCGAGCACGGAGAGGTGGTTATAAAGTTTGTAAACACCTCAAATTTGCCTTTAGGACTTTGTTAAGGAGGTACCGAAATTTATCTCAACTCTTATACTTAACATTATGTCTTCTGTGACTTAACTGAAGGCAACTAAGCGCTTTGTACCACCAGACCTTGAAAAGTTATTTTATCTTTTCTTTAATATCCCACTTGTTTCACATAAACTAGGACATTAACTAAATCTATATTTTGTAAACTTTCACAGGAACTCTTCAGGGCCATAAATGGGAAAATGCATTCACTGTCGACTCGAAAACTTGGGGTTACAGGAGGCATATAGATATCAGTGATATTCTGTCAACATCAAATATGTTAACTCAGTTGGTGACAACTGTTAGTTGCGGAGGTATGTTTCTAATATTCTGTGGGTTAAAATCCGTGGATTTACAATTTATATAAATAAGTATGATTGATACAATTGTTATAGGAAACGTCCTAATAAACGTGGGCCCAACCAAAGAAGGCACGATAGCACCAATTTTCCAAGACAGGCTGCTGTCTCTGGGGAAGTGGTTGGCTATTAATGGGGAAGCTATATACAAATCCTCGCCGTGGCTTTCTCAGAACGACTCATCAAACGGCAATGTTTGGTACACTTGCACCAAATCGCAATACAACGCTCGGCAACCCACTGCAATGCCTGGCCCAAATGATAAAGTGACAGCAATCTATGCTATCACATTGGAATGGCCAAAGGGAAATGTTCTTAAACTTCAAGATGTGTATCCTTACCTGAACAGAGGAAATTATCAAGTGAAAATGTTGGGCAATGAGGACACATACTTGAACGTAAGTAGTCATCATATCATCATAGTCAGCCTTTTTAACAGTCCACTGCTGGACTTTTAAGCCTACCCCCGAAAGTGTGATTGGGCCATATCCACCACGCTGGCCCAGTGCGGATTGATGGATTCACATACGTCATCGAATTTCTTCTCTGTACGTATGCAGGTTTCCTCACGATGTTTTCCTTCACCGAAAAGCCAGTGGTATGAATATCCGTACATAAGCTCCAAAGAGCTCATTGGTACGGGCCCGGGGTTTGAACCCGCGACCTCACGCTTGCGAGTCTAGCGTTCTCCCAAATGGGCTACCACGGCTTGTCACGGCGTGTGCTTGGCTTGTAGGTAAGTATAGTAGCTTTACAAAAAAAAATACAATTGACTAAGGCCATACAAGACAATACAAGTACAATTGTATATGTTAGTCTATGCTAAGGCCCAAAAACGACTGGAGACTCGAGGCGGCACCGCAACGTTATAGCAACCGTAAAAATATCAACTCTTTAAAAAAGTGTGGCGTTCTGTTTTGGACTTGGACCAAAATAAAATAAATAGACGGGCCCAGGAGCTCATTTTTGAAGATTACGAAATAAGCGCCGGCGCTCATAGCCGTAGCCGTAGAAAGTGACAAGACTATTGTTACATGATAACGAAACATATGACAAAGTTTTGTCTTTGTGTGCTTTCCTGAAGTGTAAAAACACAAAAAACGTCGCTACTGTACCCTTAGTACAAGTTTTGATAGTATTCGAAAACTTCCTTCGTTTTCGTATTATTCCATACATTGCTGAGCTAAAAGGTATTCAAAACCTTTTTCGTATTAGAGTGAAGGAATCTATACCGCCGATTACCACCGATCTTAGTTCCTCCACGTTTCCGATAGAAGCGCTTTACTAAAATGTATGGAACAATACGTAAACGAAAAAAGTTGTCGAAAACTATCAAATCTGGGACTAAGCGTACTGTAGGTACATGGTTATAATCAGGTGTTGAAGTATATGTCCGACGGTTTTGACTCGTTTTTACTAAGTTCAATGGTTATGGCCCGTCCATTAATTTTATTGTGGTCGAAGACTATGTGTGTTTTACTTTTTCAGTGGACTATTGTGAATAGGCTGGCTCAAATACAGTTCCCTGACAAATCTACAGTCAAGTCTGAATACGCGTGGACCCTCAAGATCAATGTTAAATAAAGTTTACGCCTCACAAAAATACAATAACTAGCTACCTGTTTACTTTTATAGTATTATACGGTACGGTGGTACTAAGCCGAAAGGAGGTCATTGTAGGTACTCGTCATTATAATCAACTTTTACTATAAATTAACCCTGATTTAACGAAAAAATATAAGCTAGGAACAAGGATCCACTTAGTCCATCTCCCTTGATATGACCTAGCTGTTTTACTAAAGCTGGACCCGCCCTTGACGACATAT
Organism: Agriopis marginaria; assembly: GCA_932305915.1. Lineage (NCBI taxonomy): Eukaryota > Metazoa > Arthropoda > Insecta > Lepidoptera > Geometridae > Agriopis > Agriopis marginaria. The sequence continues at coordinate 6,524,083 of OW029919.1, forward strand.
CAACTCTTAATTTACAATTTCAAAATAAATTATTTAATACCTAACCTATATCGATTTATTACTACTATCTAGTAAAAGAAAAGTGGCGTCGTGTAGGTTTATTCCACTTCACTTCACTCGTGTAAGTTTATGTTCACCTGGGTGAAATGACCCAGGTCAGCAAAGTGAAAATTATCTTCACCTGGGTGAACAAAATGGAAATAATGATTTCTTCATTTCACCTCGGAATCATTGTACCTGGGTGATATCACCTAGAACTTAGGCCACCAATAATGTCGTATCACATCACCTAGGTCTCAGGTGAAGTGATTCGACATAATTGGTGTCATTTATTCACTTTAGAATTAAATCACCCAGGTGAACAGTGGCAAGTAATAGTGTGTTCACAAGTGAATATAGTGGAATAAACCCTCTGGAGATGGATGTCAGGACCCACTTTGGGTCACTCCAGAAGTCAGTAAGTAGTAACAAGGATCCATTTCTTATCGTTTTGGTAGGAAGTAAACAATTTTCATAACATCAAACAAGTATATTGAAATTATTTTTAAAATAGGTACATGGACATAAAGACATTACAGTCTAATAAGGCTATACTTAATTAAATACAGTAGTTAGTAAATACAAATATAATATTGTGCTTATGGTATTAGAAACAACTTAGGGGCTTGATTATTGAATCAGTTGTGTGATTTCGCACGAAAATCTTTCATTTCGCATGATGCGAAATATGAGATTTACTAATGATAGAAAGCAAATTAGAATGGCTCACACCACTCGTTGCATTAGCTATGAATATTAAATAAATGCGTCTTTTTGGGATTCCGTTCGAAAGTCGGTCATTTCAAATGAAATTTTCGTACGAAATATCATTTCATTACGAGCGATTAAAAATCGAGCCCCTATATGGCAGCAAAAAATTTATTACATTATGTTAAGTAAATTTAAAACTTTCGCACTTGAACATATTATGTTTTAAATATTTATCAGGACTTATCGCGCATTATTTTATTTAGGTAAAAATAGGTACCTTTCGCTCGACGTTGCTATTTACCGATACAGACAATGGTGTGTCTCTTAGTAACAACCCTGCTATTTTTCAAGATCAAGTGAGGGAAGGAGAACAAAACACCCGCTCTTCTCGCCGGACTCACCCGCAGGTTTCAGTCAGCTCGTGACCACGGCCATTGTAACATGGTCGAAACGTCGAGGAAAGGTACCTATTTTTACCCAAATAAAATAGTGCGGTAAAATCCCGAAAAACATTTAAAGCACACGTTATATTAGATTATAACTTAGACCATACAGAGCCCTGAGAGAGCATTCTGCAGTTCGCAAACGCAAATCATATTCCATCGTTTTACCGAACAGCCTGTATAATGATTTGTCTTAGGATTGAAGTATATAAACACATTTTATTGTAGAAACAGTTCACACATTTTATTTATATGGCACGGGAATTACTCACGTAAGATTAAGCCGGTCACTCCGACCATAGTTTCAACCGCATTAGGCAGTCTTTTTCATGGTGTAATATAAATAATATGTGTGAAAACCACGTCAGTTTATATGATAAAATATCTATTTCTGTTTATAATCACGGGAATTACTCACGTAAGATTAAGCCGGTCACTCCGACCATAGTTTCAACCGCATTAGGCAGTCTTTTTCAATGTGAATTCATGCGCGCGGCTGGGTCCCGCTTGGCACACTCGGCTTATAGTCGGAGTGACCGGCTTAATCTTACGTTAGTAATTCCCGTGTAATATAAATAAAATATATAAACACATGTTTGTGTAACTATTAATTTAAAAAACCGACTTCAAAATAGTAGTTCAATTATATTATATTTTGATAATTAGTAATACTTAAGGCTTTTTTATTTTCTTTGTTTGATATGTACTATGTACTTAAATAAATAAAATATTAATTTTTAAATAGCAGTAAATAATAATATCCAATTTCATTAACTTTGATGACATATTTTTTCCTGTAATTTTGATTTAAAATCCGATACTTAACCGATTTTGATGAAACTTTTACGGGAATAATCTGATAGTATACACTTTCAAATAAAAAGACACCCAAATTGGTTCATAAATTACGGAGTTCTGAAATAACAAATATTTAAAAAAAACACACGAATTGAGAACTTTCCTTTTTTGAAGTCGGTTAGAAATTCATATAACTCCACAAATAGTAAGTAAAGTAGTAACTCAGAAATAAAACGAGATGCAAGCATAAAATGCAGTAAAATGTAAATCAATCAAACAGGCGGAGAGAGGAGAGAAGCACCTAACTTTTATGGCACACAAGTACATAATAATTATATTACACTACCTAATCAGTTTTTATCTTGTAATTCATGAGAGTGCGTGGGTTTACAATGGGTGCTTCCCATTCGTCGGACCAATCGATTATAGTAGATTGTTGCATCGAACGCAAAGTGAGTTATTAATGCACGAGTGTTATGTTGGTGCCCGAGCGCATACGAGGGCACTAAATTAACACGAGTGTATTAATTGCTCACTTTAGCGAGGTGCGTAATCTACTTTTCTTTCTACTACCAATCTACCTACCCCGTGATAAAATATAACTATTCAAAATAAAAACTCAAGTTAATGAAAACAAAGTTTAATTCATCTTCTCAATCATTTAAAGCTTGCAATTATTTTCACCAAGACGGTTTTATTCCAACGATTTTTATTTTCAGCCAGTATTTTTTTGATCTAATGACGAAATTTCTATGAAAGAATTGTCCAAATCATTTTATAAATAATGGAGTTCTAAGGTAACAAACATTATATAAAAAAAGGACTGAGAACTCCTTTTTTGAAAATTAAAAAGTAATAGCCAAATGTCAGCGTCAGAATTCGAACCCTTTGGTTTGGAATACGAACGCACTCACCACTGAGCAATCATCAGAACACTGTCTGTTCTCTTTTCGTATAGGTATTTTAGTAGCTATAAAGGGTTACGCGGAAACGGTGTACTAAGCCGAAAGAGGTCCATAGTACCCATTAATATAAACAACTTTTACTATGGGACCTACACTGAAAATTGCGAAATGGGTACAGCAACCCAGTATGCAAGCTTAAACCTTAAAACCGTACAAAAATAATATTCTTATGTTTGGAAGCAGTTAAGGTAGGTAGCGTATGTACAAAAATATCTGCTCAGAAGCATTAATCATCTAATTTTATAACTACCTACATTTTTGTACAGCCTGTATTCTGTTCATTGACTGCCAAGCACCCCTTAAGCAACTCGCCTAAATTGCACACAACTTTGTCCTACCAACACTTGAAAAGTATAATTTTACAAAGTCCGGTCGCGAAGCGTGAAGAATTTTGAACGATGGCCTGGGGCCTTACTGTAGCTGTTTAAGGTGGTACGTTTCAGCTATGGCAGAAATTTTAAATTTTAAGCAGTTTTTTGGTCCTAGTAGCTAGGCCGTGTGATTATTTTAAAATAACACAGTGTTTGCGCAAATTGTTGGTTGTTCTTTACATTATAAAGTATAATAATTTAACAGTAACGCACCATATTACTTACATTTGTCAATGAACTGTTTGAAACAGCAAAAATTCGTATATTGACAAAGGTAAGTAATAATGTGCATTAGAGATAAATAGATCCATCCAGTACATGATTTTATAAAGAATATTAATCAATTTGCGCAAACATCACGATCGTTTTACTATTGAAACTGACGTGGTTTTCAGACATTATATTTATATTACACGGGAATTACTTACGTAAGATCCGGCGTAGACCGGCTTAATCTTACGTGAGTAATTCCCGTGTAATATAAATATAATATCATGATCGTTAACAATAATTACCCGGCCTAACTACAAGGACAAGAAAACTGTTTGAAATTGGAATTTTCCGCCATTTGTGAAAAGCCTTACTACCTTAAAGCAATCAAGTTTAGGTGATGAAAAAATGTTGCGCAACCGCAAACCGTATCTGGTCGCGTTAAGGTTCACGTTCGCGTGATTTTCCTAATTGTGCGGTTTTAACGTTAGTTTGATACCGCGTAAGCAGTTGGCCTTAAGGTCCCTGTTATTACCTATCTCTGTCGCTCCCGCGTAAACATAGTGCATCTCGCTCGCACAGACGGCGGTCATTGCATCTGTGCGAGCGAGATGTGTCTGTATTGTATGAATATTTGGCGCTAAATTAAGCCCTTAAGTCCTATTCATTATGAAGCACTTACAGTTATCAGGCACTGATACCATTTAGTAATTAGACATATTATGAAATTGAAGTAAAGTTATGAACAAGATTAATAATAGGTACATATATTTCCTTATTTATAAATATTCGTTAAGTAATTCTATGCCATACTTTGACAACAATTTGTTGAATAGTGTTAAGGTTGAATTCCGTGCATCGCGGCCGATCGCAGCCGCGCGCGTTGACGCATGCGTCGCACGCGCACGGCTGATGCGACTTTAAAATGAATGGCGACGTAATTCGTCGGCCACCGTCTGACAGAGACCTCGGAAGCGGTGCCTTATATTTACATAGTGCGACTTGTCGCATTAGCAGCGATGCACGGAAGTCGACCTCAACGCCAAATCTATGGTCGACGCGGCGACGCGGCGTGCAAGCTGTCAAAAACTCATCTCTTTCAGGTTCAAGGACCAGAATATGGCGCAAAGTTATATCACTGCGCATTTGATGGGGTTTTTTGTCATAAAATTACTGTCTACTTTTAAAAATGTGCTTCGGTCAATTTACGAGGTTAATATTTCAAAATAGAGCATTGTTATTTTAATATATTTTTTATAACCAAAATATGAGATAAACAGTTTTGCCATTCATTCTCTCTAGGCCCTTCTTAAAAATGAATGAAGCACCATTTTTACAAGCTTTTATTTAACTTGCAATGTATGTATGTAACTACGTATGTTTGTTCGGGTGGAATCTTGCAACTCAATTTTGAAACAGATAACTTTAACCAATTGAGCTGAAATTTGGCATACTTATGTAAATTATATGACAATGCAATTTTATGGTACCTTGTGGTCTGATGATGGAGACAGAAGGTGACCATAGGAACTTCTAAACGAAACGATGTAACCCCGTCGAGTTTGGTTTATTGTTTTCCCAAGCACTTTGGTCCCAGATTATAAATTCAATATGGCGGAAGCCCCAAGATGGCGAACAAAATGTTCAGATCATGATATGAGCATCAAATTTAAGGGTTTGCTAAGAAGAAAACGAAAAATATGTATTTAAAAAAGTTTTCTTAAATCAATAAAGCTTATTAAAAATTTTACTCATTTTATATCTTAAAAATACAACAAATGCGTGCGCGATATCGCTGAGCCTGGTATACTGGCCCTTAATGTACTGTCCTATATTAACAGTGACATTAATATACCTACGCTTCTCTTAAACTAAAATATTAGATCTATATTTGGAATGCATACTTCAAGGTGACAACTCAGCGCTTAAGCTCGGTCCAAGTATTTATTTGCTCTGACAGCTGCAATAACTTTGTAAAAAGCTGAATAAAAACATTTTCTTTTAATATTTCACTGAAATATATCGCGGTACCTGCTCACACACACAGTCTTACGTTCAAAAACCTGATGAAAGTGATCAAAAGTTCGTGGTTTTCATTCGATAAAAAATGCTAATTTTGCAAATAAATGCTAGGACCGAGAGTAATTTTCACACAACTTTAAACAGCCAAAACTTTAAAAGTACACCTTTTTTAATTTATTAACGACTTCAAAACAGGTTCCAAATTCAACTGTATTCTTTGTGTGTGTATGTTACGCAATATCTTCGCCGATTGTGAATGAATACTTTTTAAGGGTTCCATACCCAACCGTATTAATAAGCCTACACTGTCTGTCCTACCCTTTAACGGCAGTATTGTTTAAGCCGTAATAGATAGCCAGTTAAAATTTTCAAATAATATTTAATGTTTTATTTATATTACACGGGAATTACTCACGTAATGTTAAGCCGGTCACTCCGACTATAGTGCCGCGCGCATGCATTCACCTTGAATAAGACTGCCTATTTCGGTGGAAACTATAGTCGGAGTGACCGGCTTAATCTTACGTGAGTAATTCCCGTGTAATATAAATAAAATGTGTGAAAACCACGTCAGTTTCTATATTAAAATATTTAGTGTTATAGCGGATTAACTAACAAATAAAAAATAACTAAAAGTTAAAAATAAAGGGGGTAATTTTTGTCTTTGCTCTAGTGTGAAACAGGCAATACGTACAAGCGTCAAACTTGGCGTGATTACAGTGTAAACTCAAGTAAAAAAAGAAATAATAAACACCGACCGAGTACGAGTCAGACACGCGCTAAAAATTCCGATTGTTGGATGTGGAACCCTCGGTGTGCGGGTGCGACTCGCATTTGGCCATATCTCGAGGTGGTTGCATGGTTCCATTCAAATTTGAATAAAATATTCTACGTGGAATTTTAATGATGACATTTATTAAATTTCACCTATTAATATCATGAAGTAACTAAAAAAAAAATTTTTTTTTCGGATCAAAGCTGTATGAAAATTGGGCGTTAAGTTAAGCCCTATCAGTATTATTTAGTTACAAAGGAAAGGTTACAAGTCTCTTAGTTATACTTTTATATCGAAGCATATATTATATTTAGTTACATAATGCGCTGGTTAAATTAGACTAATATTTCACTTTGCACATTTGTTGTGGTACTACAAGATTACGTATCAGAATATCTAAAATTCATTAAACTATTTTCAAAATAACTATAATCGAGATTTCTTATTTTTTTCTTATTTTTAAATATTTGTACTAAGCTCAAAATCTCTATTGTGTGCTTGTTCTAATAGATGAAGTGACTAAAGGGGGAGGCCTATGCTCAGCAGTGGAAGTCTTCTGGCTGATGATGATGAACCCGTAAAGTAAATCATCCATTAGGCCTTTTAAGTTTCATCATCATCAGCCCTGAGTGACCCACTGCTGGGTATAGGCCTCCCTTTGTTTATTCCACTCTCCCCGGTCTCTCGCTAGTGCATCCACTCTTTCCCAACAGTACTTTTGATGTCGTCAGTCCACCTCATCCTCGGTCGCCCCGGGTTCAGACAAACTAATCTTTTAAGTTTATACTATACTAGCTGACCTGATAGACGGTGTCCTGTCTTAGAACTGTCAAACACGCAAAGTAAAATAGAAAATCTTATTTTTTTACACCTTGGGTTACATTATTGGAGTTTTAGTAAGGATCCCCATTTAAAAAAAAAAAAAATATAGCCTATGTTACCCGGGGATAGTGTAGCTTCCCAACGGTGGAAGAATTTTTCAAATCGGTTCAGTAGTTTCGGAGCCTATTCAATGCAAACAAACAAACTAACAAACAATCAAATCTTTCCTCTTTATAATAATAGTATAGATAGTATCTATATTTATCTATGATAGTATAGACTAGCAACGCACCCCGGCTTCGCAGTCTTATTTTTTTACACCTTGAGTTACATTATCGGAGTTTTAGTAAGGATCTCTATTTTTTTGAACATATAATATAGCCTATGTCACCCGGGGTTAGTGTAGCTTCCCAGCGGTGGAAGAATTTTTCAAATCGGTTCCGTAGTTTCGGAGCCTATTCAAACAAAAAATCTTTCCTTTTTATAATATTAGTATAGATTAGACTAAGGATACTTAGATACTACGGTCTAAAATATAACAATGAATTTTAACTATTCTGATGAGTAACCTATTATGTTATACCAAAATGTAGATGGTCATTATACATTTTTATAACAGAGGGGTTACCACAAATTTTATTAACATTTTTATTTCAAACTTACATATAACTTTGCCTCGCTCACTTTAACTTTAAAAGAGTGAGAGATAAAATAAAGGAAGTTAATAAGAAGAATACTAGGTTATAGTAGCTCCCATATAGCATAGAATAAAGCCAAGCAAGATAGTTACAACATTATTTCCTTAACAATAAACTACATATTTTACACATTTTATTTATATTACACGGGAATTACTCACGTAAGATTAAGCCGGTCACTCCGACTATAGATTCAACCGCATAGGTGCCAAGCGAGACGCAGCCGCGCGCCTTGAAAAAGACTACCTAATGCGGTTGAAACTATAGTCGGAGTGACCGGCTTAATCTTACGTGAGTAATTCCCGTGTAATATAAATAAAATGTGTGAAAACCACGTCAGTTTCTACATATACATACATTATATATAATTATATACATTACCTATATATTAAATTCCGTGGCTCAGTTTTTGCAAGCTGATGATCTTTCCAGGGAAATTACTAAGCATAAAAATCTTTACATCTAATATATCGAACTGTCGAAGTTTTAAATTCTCTCACTGGGCCCGTACCGTCACCTCTTTAATGCGATTTAAATTAGGTGAAAGCGAGAAGTTACTATACCGCAAACCATCTCGGCGAGTTAAGGTTCACGTTCACGTAATTTCCCGCAGTCACCTAAACTGAAATGAGATTCAATTTAGGTGACAGCGAAAAGTTACGCGACCGCTAACCGTATTTCGGACCGTTAAGGTTCACGTTCAGGTAATTTATCAGTCACCTAAACTGAAATGAGATTCAAATTAGGTGACTGCGAGAACTTACGCGACAGCAAACCGTATGTCAGCGCGTTAAGGTTCACGGGCACGTAAACTGAATTGAGATTAAATTAAGGTGACTGCGAAAAGTTACGCGACCGCTAACCGTATCTCGTCGCGTTAAGGTTTACGTTCATTTCCTAACCACCTAAAAGGAATAGCATATAAGAGCTCACGTTACGGCCCCGGCATTGTTAATGGCAAGCGGAATGCCTACCATGCGAGCGACTCGCTCTTCTCATCACTCACATAAAAAAATAACCATGTTTTTTCCATAAATGCGTATAAATCACATCAAATATAATTTTTAGTCTGTCGAAATTTCTTATCCTAATATGGAATATTCGAAAGCACTATTTTTATAAAGTCCATCCATCACTTAATAAATAAGATCTGTTCAAAACGGGGTGGTTTTGAATATGTTTATATTTCGGAATAAGCTCAAGACACACATAGACCTAATACCCACTGGATAGTCGTATGGGGCCATAGGACGAAGCGCAGAAGCCCTTCTTTAAAGAAATTTCAACCGTAATGTCCTTTGAATACGATAGAGAATAATTATTCTCCCCATCCTTACCTTGAGTGGTTAAGGTATAATATAATAAGCTTTTAGTTTTATTTTTTAAATTATCTGTGAATAATTATTGTTTTATTTTTTGTCATAAACAAATGACGTCAATGCCTATGTCTCAGATCTTTCCTTAATATGCCTTAGTACAATTATTGTTTGTTTTTAAATGTCTCGATAGTTCATAGACTTTTTCACTATACCGTTAAAAAAAATTACGCAAAATCTGTAAGTACGACTTACACTAATTTTTCACGCACACTAAGAAACTTCCAGAACCACCAATGTAAAAAATGGCAGCGAGCTCGTCTTCTTGGTGAGTTAGACTAAAGACATCAAGCCTGATATAGGCCAGATGCATTCGCACCCGCCACGCCAGCTAACCATATCTCTCTTGTTTGACTGATCTGGGGTATAAACTGATAAAGCTTACAGCCGTGATTAGAAACAGGATACCCCTTTGCCCAGCTTTGAGACAAAACGGGCTCTAGACAAAATAATAATCTAAATATATTTCAATAGTAATAATATGAAGGCAATAAGGTTGAAATTGCTTTGTAGGAATGCCTGCGTCCTCACTCCATCTAATAAGTGTCTTGAGCCTAATTGCAAAGCAATGTGAGCGCTATTTCGTATGCATAAGGTAGGTGTCCTATTGCCGACGGGTAAGCTTTCAAGTATTTCCCAGCTCAAACAATGTGCATCTGTCAACTTCGACCATAATAAAATTAATGGACGGGCCATTACCATTGAACTTACTCAGTAAAAACGAGTCAAAACCGTCGGACATTCTACACCTAATTATAACCATGTACCTACAGTACATTTGTTACAAAAAATAGCGGTGTTTTGATGTGTATTTACACTTCGGGAAAGCACACGAAGGCATAATTTTGTCAGATGTTTTGTTATCATGTAACAGTAGAAGCGTGTCGCACTTCCTACAGCTAGAGACCGACTGACACCAGGTGACCGCCGGCGCTCATTTAGTAATCTTCAAAAATGCGCTGCTTTTGGGCCCGTCCATTGATTTTATTTTGGTCGAAGGCTGTCAAATAGTTTTTTTGCGTAGGTATAAACAATAAATATTAGTACCACGAGCCGGCGTGGCGGTCGGACACCTTAGAAAAGAACAACAATACAGATTTTTCCCTTTAGTCGCTATTGTTTAGTAAAACTTGCTTGCCAAAGTCCTTGTCCAAGCCCCGGCAAAGGCTATCAACTATGACATAGATTGAAGTCGATCTCTCTGCTTCAGACTTTCTAAGAGAGGCAATAGAGATACCTTTTCATTGAAGAATTGTTCTAGAGTCTCTTCAGCCAGCATCGTGGCTAGGAACTGTTCGAGCGTTATCGACCATACGCCTTCGGTGGAAGGCTCACTTTCCTTTGACGGTGAAGGTCGCGAATTGTCCTGTTCTGATTCTGTAGAGTTGCCATTGGGATCCAACTGCAATATAATAAAAAATATTTATTTACTTAGGTATTTTTTTAACGTGTCAACTATATGGCACACCTTCTTAAAGAGACCCTTCTTAAAAAGGGAGGCCTTTGTCCAGCAGTGGATTTTTAATGGATGCGGATGTGTGTGATGTGTGTGTGATATGGCACAACTATATGCCACCCGTGTGGCACAGTAGTGCGCGTATTAGAATTAGCTCTCGGGTTCGGGTGCTCTGGGTCTTTTTCTGTTCAGTCTTTTTGTGTTGTGACTTCCTCCCATGAGAGGGAATTATTTTATTTGGTCAACATAATCATAAGTAGCTTACTGACTATGATTGCTGTCATTTTGATTGCTCGACGCCGACTGCGAGAGCCAAAGTGGCCGTGAAGTCAACGGTTCCCAGTTTACTGAAGGTGGAAAATTGCCCCACCACGCTTATGCACCAAATCGCACTTCCGCCGCATCTTGACTGTTCTTTACTCTAGTAAATTTGAACCTAGCGTAAACCGGGAAGAGTTTACTTTTATACGGCCCCTTGTAAGCTGCAACTACGCCTCAACTCTACACTCGGGTTTGCAACTTAGAGCTGATCAAAAAATCTATATGTATTTTGCTGACCATTTTAAATTTATGCCATTTTAATACATCTTATTCTAATTTTAAGTGGGGGTACTAAGACTTGTACTGACATCCCGCTTGGAGGTGTATGGTTTGCCTCTGCCAGCCTACCCAAACCAGCCGAGCTTCTTAAAATAACGGAGCACGGCTTTGTGTTGCTGACTAAAGTGTTCTACCTCTATTTCGCCAGGTGTTATGGTATTGGAGACTTGTTGTGGAGCTCCAACCTTAATCGTATGTCTTTTGTGGCCTTGCAGTGCAGTAGCAGTCAGTAGTACATACTTCACGGTCTCGTTTTTCAGTAGACAGCCTCGGCACAGAGGTCTATCTATTCTATATCTCATTATTCAGAAAGTCCACTGCTGAACAAAGGCCACCGCCTTTAACCTCCACACTAATGACAGCCTGCCTTTTGCATCCACTGGATGCTCGCGACTCTCACAATGTCGTCGGTCCATCGAGTGGGGAGGCCTACCTACGCTTCGTGTTCTGGTTCGTGGTCTCCACCCAAGAACCTTTCTTTCCCATCGGTGATCGGTTCTTCGAGCGATGTGGCTTGCCCATTGCAAGTTCAACTTGCAAATTTGAACAGTTATGTCGGTGACTCTGGTCACCGACCATCTGATCTGGAGTGTTTGTTTGAATGATCCTACTTCTAATTTGTTTCAGTGTCAGTTTGTAGTAAGCTGCAACGCCGTAAAGTTGTTATGGTACAGTTTCTTTGTGTTTGACAGTCTAAGCGTTTGACTTCAGATTACCTGATGTTAAGTGAAAGATGGTAAACGCGCCTAGCCTAGTACGGGTACTCTCAAACAAGGCTGCCCGAAGACACCATTAGCATAAGTATGAGAAACAATACGGTTATTTGAATATATTTTTTACTTACTTCACATTTAGCAGCCAAGAAGAGACTGTCCTGAGATATTTCTCGGTCCAAATCTGGTCGGTGATGATTTAATTCGCCCAGTTGCAGCAAAACTGTGCCTGAAATTTTACAAAGCGACTTTTCATTACAATGTGTTTATTTAGCACGCAGCACAGATAACCGATGAGGTCGAAAGGTTCTAGAATGGAGACCACGGACCGGTAAGTGCAGCGTAGGACGTCCACCCACAAGATGGACAGATACCTAAAAAAGACCGCAGGCCGTTTCCAACCGGCCCTTTTGGAGATCGATGGGCGAGGCCTATGTCCAACAGTTGACTTCGATCGAATGGTGTTTGTGATTGGAGACTTAAAACACATTCATTCAATTCGCGCTAGGATTGGCCCGCTCGAGAAAGATTATGCTGTTTTTTTTTACTTTTCATCGCACGGCGGAAATGAAGTGGTTATAATTATCCTCATAGTCTCAGTAGTACTCTCACCAGCTCTGACGACGCACTCGTACAGATTGACGTCATGTTGCGTGAGGTCGTGTAGCGCCGCCAGTAGCTGCAGGAAGTGCGCGCGGGGGAGGGGCGGCGCGGCGGGCGGGGGGCCCGGGGCCACCCCCGGCGTCGAGGGGAGGGAGTTAGGGAGCCCCACGAGGGCACACTGACGGACCGAGTCTGCCTGTGTAGCTTCTGTGCTCGATCCTTCAAACAATCATTATCAAAAGTTATATGATTATTTACAGGATAACTTCTCTTCTCTATCTCTATCTCTACATAGTATAAATTGAAGTCGCTATCCGCGTTGGTCTGTCTGTATGGCCCCTAACTCCTCCTAAACCATGCAACGGATTTTGATGTGGTTTTCATCATCAGTTAGATACATTTTCAAGGAAAGTTTATACAATTATATAACTAGCGACCCGCCCCGGCTTCGCATTGGTGTAATTTACGTGCGAAGCCGGGGCAAGTCGCTAGTTATATAATATATAAACCTTCCTCGAAAATGTATCTAACTGATGGTGAAAACCGCATCAAAATCCGTTGCGTGGTTTAGGAGGAGTTAGCGGCCATACAGACAGACGCGGTAAGCGACTTCAATTTATACTATGTAGAGAATAGAGATATGTACATAGCCACAAATTATATCTAAAATATGTTACATTGAATTAGCAGTGGGCCCCAAACTCGGCTAGGCCGGTCTCTTGGTGACCCGAAAAAGATTTGCCAATTTTAACTTAACGTACCGTGGTAAGGTTGTGGAATGAGCTCCCGATATTTCGGCGCAGTTACATGCACCCCGAAAATAATCATATAACTTTAGTGAACAACCGTGATAGTTTAAAAGAGTGTTTTACGAATCATTATCAATTTAAATAAATATAAGAGAATTTTTAGAGAAAAAAAAGTTCAGACTTCTATACTATAACATGCACAAAAATTAAACTAATAAGTAAAAAAATTACAGTTAAAACAGATATTGAAAATCCTCATCAAAACTTTTGCTGAAACAACAAACGAAAACCGGCGCTATTTTTTTCTTCAAAAAAGCGTTGAATCAATTTGGGTAAAATTTAACTTCTAAAGAATGACCTAACAAAAAATTATCATCAAAATCAATTCATAATTGGCGGAGTAATCGCGTGACAAACATACCAAATAAATATACGTTCGAATTAAGAATCTCTTCTTCTTTACAAAGTCGATTAAAAACCGAGTAAAATATTTGTAAATACGCAATTTTGTTTTAAAATAAAGAAGTGTTTTTTTTTTACAAGAAATTTATGAACATATACGGGTTGTAAGGGGAACACTCTCGAAGCCAAACATCATTATGAACAAATTTTACTAAGGGACCAGCCAGTAATCGGGAAAAAAAATCTGCTGTTCTATAGAAAACGGTCATTGACACTCGACAAAATGTATGGAACAGCTGATATTTTTTTCGCGATTTCAGGGTTGGTCCCATACTAAAAGTGGTTCATAATGATGAGTGCAAATTCCTTCTTTTGGCTTCGAGAGTGTTCCCCTTACACCCTATATACACACACACACCAGCAGCCATTAAACGTCCACTGCTGGACAAAGGCTTCTGAGAGAGGCTCTGATATATACATCAAAATATAAATATAACTAATATCATACTATCTTTTATTGGAATGGTCACTTTGTAAAAAAAGCATTATAGTATCTACGTCTTAACATATCCTTTCCATATAACAATTTTACACAAAACATTTCTTCAGTGTTTATACATACATACATTCTACAGTAACAGAACAGAACAGAACAGATGGCCGATGGGGCCGAAAGGTTCTGGAATGGAGACCACGAACTGGTAAGCGCAGCGTAGGACGTCCACCCACAAGATGGACAGACGACCTAAAAGAGACCGCAGGGAAACGCTGGATGCAGGCCGCTTCCAACCGGCCCTTTTGGAGATCCATGGGGGAGGCCTATGTCCAGCAGTGGACGTCCTATGGCTGAAATGATGATGATGATGATGATGACATTCTACAGTTACACAAATCTGCAAAACTGCTATGCAGTTTGTAGGCATTACCTGACTGAGTAATGGCGCTGTCACTGGACTTGTCCATAAAGCTTCCGTCGGGACAAACTTCGCTGATTGAACGCTGCATGGACAACGCGGGACCCGGCTCCGGAGTGGACGGGTTCTCTATACTGGAATTATGCACTCTATATTGCACATACAGTGTAAACTCTTTATTACGAATTTCAAGGGACCAACATTTTTTTTCGTTATAAAGAGTTTTCGTTATAGGGAGAGGGAAGAGAAAAATTTAAACCATCTTGACCGATGACCAGGAATCTTGACAGTTTCTAAGTTTACGACTGATAATACACGATAGGTAACGATGGTGCGTTTAGTAACAAAATTTCCTACAGACAATGTAATCTAAGAATAATGGCACACGTGTTAAGGCAATTAACAATAACATAAGCGAGAAGGCTGTTTATGACCTCAGGTGTCTTTCTTAGAAATTTCGGCACCTCAAAAGGTTAGTTTTCGAGGCCGATTATAAAAAAAATTGCATTGTTAAACATGTTGTTGATGTCTAAATATGAAAATATTTCTTCGTAATAGAGAATGGCGGTTGCGTTATAAAGAGTGAATGAATGTATGGGTTTTGTAGCCAACCAAATTGAACTAATTTCTATGTTATAGAGAGTTTTTAGTTAGACCGAACGACTACGGCCAAGAGACAACGTGAAGAAGTATTTCAACTATCAATAACTTCTAAATGTATATATTTTCTAAAAATAACTTTCAACTATACTACATATATATATGTTACCTGTCGAAGAAAGATATGGCGTCCGTCGCCAGCTCCTCCCCGGTGTCGGTGAAGTGTGTTGGCCTCAGGTCCGCCTGTGACAGCAGCGGCGGCGCGTGCGCACAGTATAAAGCGCGCAGGCGCCGCGTCGCGTCGGCACGCGCGCTTACGCCCAAAGCCACGCTCAGACCACGCGCGCTCACAAAACCGTCTTCATCGTTATCCATTAGCTGTTGAAAAATTGTGGATCAACTCTTTAGAGTCAATATGTATCAGTCTTGTTAAAAAAACAAGAAATCACTTATTTATAAGGTACTAGCGACCCGTCCGCCCGGCTTCGCACGGGTGTAATTTACGTGTGAAGCTGGGGCGGACCGCTAGTCAGCTATATAACTGCCAGTGAACGTCCTATCAAAAGAAAGGTAAAAAAAATTTTGGTTAAAATAGGTCCTGGTCCGCCCCAGCTTCACACGGGTATAGATTATAGCCTATGTCACCCGGGGATAGTGTAGCTTTCCGTCAGTGAAAGAATTTTTCAAATCGGTTTAGTAGTTTCGGAGCCTATTCAATGCAAACAAACAAACAATCAAATCTTTCCTCTTTATAATATTAGTATAGATGATAAATAAGGAGTAATCCACGCGGCCCTTTTGGAGATGTATGTCCCTATGTCCACCAGTAGACGTCCTATGACTGAAATGATGATGATGATGATAATGGATCCACGTGGGTGTAACCGCGGGGCTCAGCTAGTTTTTTATAAATTTTGAACGTAAAATTAGGCATTGTAGACAACCAAAGGAGCAATAAAAGCGATACATTATTTTAATCATAGTAAAAAAATAAACGCGTGGATATTCGCCAAAGAACCAGAGTCACCGACATAGCTGTTAAAATTTGCAAGTTGAAGTGGCAATGGGCAGGCCACATCGCTCGAAGAACCGATAACCGATGGGGAAGCAAGGTTCTGGAGTGGAGACCACGAACCGGAAGACGCAGCGTAGAGAGGCCTCTCACTAGATGGACCGACGACATTGTAAGAGTCACGGGCATCCAGTGGATGCAAAAGGCAGGCTGTCGTTCAGTGTGGAGGTTAAAGGGGGAGGCCTATGTTCAGCAGTAGACGTCTTCTGGCTGATGATGATGAAAAAAAATACCTTGAACATCCTAGCGGTGATGGCTTCCGCGTAATCTCCTTTCGCCCAAGGCGATAGCGCGCTGTAGATAGTCTTGAACTGGGCGTAATCCAACCTGTACGCTTCGTATGGCGCTTCTAACCGCTCGCATGGCACTCGCTTCGCCCAGAGTAGCTCTTCCCGTATTACGCTTAATAGTTCCTGAAAATATTTATCAATTTAAAAAAAATAACCGGCAAGTACGAGTAGGATTCGTTCCATCCATCGGAACCCTCAGAGCACGAGTCCAAATAAAAAAAAAAAGGTGAAATATTGAAAGAATAATGTTCTTCCATACATTCCAACCACAAAAAGTAAGTTTGTAACAGCAAAACAATTATTTTTTTAATTATGTATATAACTTCAAATTTCTGACTTTCGGATTTATTCCTTTATATGTGCTGTGAGACCTTGCCTCTTGCCAAATGTCATGATTCTAGGTCAACAGGAAGTACCCTAGAGGTTTTGATTCCTCTGTGAAATCGCAAAATATGCGTAAATATGCGACATATAAAAGGTCATATCTTTTGATCGCGTAAACTTACAAGTTTAATTTTTTCACAGCTGAAAGAAACCGTAGATTTGAGTATTTGATATAAATTCCAACTTGATATCTTTACGCGTTCCTGAAAAAAAGGGTCTTGGCTGACGGACAGACGGACAACAAAGTGATCCTATAAGGGTTCCATTTTTTTCCTTTTGAGGTACGGAACCCTAAAAACGACGTTATTGTCAAAGTCAGTGGTTTCCTGTAAAGTCAGTGGTTACCTGTAAAGTCGGTGGTTACCTGTAAAGTCAGTGGTTACCTGTAAAGTCGGTGGTTACCTGTAAAGTCGGTGGTTACCTGTAAAGTCGGTGGTTACCTGTAAAGTCGGTGGTTACCTGTAAAGTCGGTGGTTACCTGTAAAGTCGGTAGTTACCTGTAAAGTCGGTGGTTACCTGTAAAATCAGTGGTTACCTGTAAAGTCAGTGGTTACTTGTAAAGTCAGAGGTTACCTGTAAAGTCAGTGGTTGCCTGTAAAGTCGGTGGTTACTTCCGAAGGCAGTATTTACCTGTAACTCAGCCGGCTCCAGTAATCGATCTTGCTGCAGCGCCCGCAGAGTGTTTCTTTCTAGACTATCTTCCAGCTGTCTCACGACTCTCAGTCGATGTTTCAAACGCAAATGTTCTATGTGCTCGCCTGAAACCCGGGACCCGTAGCTGCGGTACGACTGGTACACTAGTTCTTGGATTTTTATTGTCTGAAATGAGAATTAACAAAATATAATAATTTAAAACATTTTTTTTCCAAGTCTGAGTAACAAAATTCATTCTAGCACCTCTACTGGCATAACCGTTCTTCCACTAGTACCAGAGGAGTTTTGGCGCCAACGTGGAAAAAAACATGTTGGCTCGTTGGATTATTTTCCTAAACTTGTGTATTTTCGAGTGTTAATGTGTTCTAAATGGTGAATTATTATTCATTAAGTGCTCGTAAACGTGCTCGAGTGTGAAGTAGTGATATGACAAGGTGAAACGTGTCTTTTCGTGTTGTTTCCAAAACTCCATAGGAGCCTCTTGTAAAGTCTCCACCACTTTACAGGGGATTGAGTTTGACTTGACCGTGACTTACTTAGCTTGACTCTGACTGTGACTATGACTTGTTTGACGCTGTTAATGCTATGAAAACTGTTTAATATTACGACTAAAGGACATTGAATCCACGGACATGAAAAAAAAAAAAAAAAAAGAAACAGTTCCACACGCACACTAGGAGCCAAGCTTATGGTGGAAATTCTACTCAGAAGCACTAAGCGTTTTCAATTTAAAAAAAAACGAACTTCACGAGGTGTAGAACTCCTTACCCGTCTGTCTTTCCAATCAGGTACAATCAAAGAAGATAGACTAAGAGGAAAGACATTGGCATCGATTCTGATGCACTCTAAACCAAACTAAATATGACAGCTCTAAAATTATTGCCATCCTTATCTCACGTATTAAAATGAAAAGAGAGGCAGATAATTTTAGTCCTGTGTGATAAACTAAACCAATCTGACAGGACTAAAATTATCATTGGCCTATTCTGCCTTACTCACGTAAGGCAGAATAGGCCTCATTGGCATCGATTCTGATGTTCTCTAAACTAAACTAAATTTGACAGCTTTAAAATTGTTGCCATCCGTCTGTCACACATTAAAATGAAAAAGAGGCAGATAATTTTAGTCCTGTCAGATTGATTTAGTTTAGTGAGTGGTATGACAGAATCGACACCAATAGCGGAACATTAGAGCGTAGCTCGGAAATTTGCCTAAAACAGTATAAACTTAGATGGCACCGTAATTTGAGCGTGCTTTAGGTTGTCTCGAACTTCCGTAAGCGCTGCAGTCAGATAGCGTACGAAAGGGTTCTACAAATTACGGTATCGCAGTCAAGTTTCGCAACACTTGATAATAATTTTTTTATTTGATACTGAAAAATGCACAAAAAGTCAAAGCCAAAATAGAAGAATGAATTAAAAAAAAAGTAACTAAAATGTATATGTGGCGTGTTGGTTCTCATTACCAATGTTAGCGTCGTTAGGCTTAATTCGAAACGTGCTCACACTACGCTTTAGGATGACAAATAATCAGTTGTTTTTTTTTTTTTCGTTTTTCCACGACCATTCTAAATCGTATCATACCATTTGGCCGTATCTCTTTTTGTTAGTTAAGTGTAAATATTAGTCTTACCTTTTCGGCATTCCGTGGTTCCGTAGATAAAGCCATCGCTTCCTCGTTGTAAATCCCTTCGAGGTATTCGTTCAGAACTTGCATCGCTTGCCCGTCTTCTGTACATTTGAGCAACTTTTCCCTGTTTATGTCTAAAATGGTGAGCGTAACCTGAAATGTATTTTGAACAGGCTATACAATTTTAGAATTATTCTTAAATAGGCCTGTGGCTCAATTTTAATTTTATTACAAACTAGCGACCCGCCCGCCCGGGTGTAATTTACGTGCGAAGCGAAGCGTGACGTACTAGAAAAAGATACTAATGAGCTCTTTGGAGCTTATGTACGGATTTTTATACCACTGGCTTTTCGGTGAAGGAAAACATCGTGAGGAAACCTGCATACGTACGGAGAAGGAATTCAATGGCGTATGTGAATCCACCAATCCGCACTGGGCCAGCGTGATGGATATGGCCCAATCACCCTTTCGGGGGTAGGCTAAAAGTCCAGCAGTGGACTGTTAAAAGGCTGATAATGATGACTAGAAAAAGGAAACAAACTGGCAACCAAATTATATAAACAACGGTCGAGGCCTTAAAGTCCAATTTTGGTACATTCATGTCCTTCAATAAAGGAAAATATTAAATGCCGTTAGAGTTTTTTTTTTAAGTACTTTTATACAAAGAGTATGAAAATACCTAAACTCCTCCGACCCAGTCTTAATTATCATGTGTACTTTTTATATTGTTTATACTAACCTGAAATATAACTTTAGCACCGTCATAGAAGAAGCAGTCCATGACGTTAACAGCACACTCGTACGGCATCACGCTGATGAAGAGAGTCAGGAACCAGGACAGCGAGATCATCTTCATCATCCCCAGCTCGTCTAACTTGGCGTGGAGCTCGGGTAAGTGGGCCTCAGTCAGCTCTTCCAATACTCCTTGGTCGACCTGAAGTTACGAACCGTTACGTTACCCGTACGAAGCGCTTTGATTCCACATTTATTTTACGAACTGCTAGTCTGTGAAATTCGCTGCCTGAATGGGTATTCCCCGTCAGTTACAATCTGGGTGTCTTCAAGTCGAGAGTCGATTTCTTTGCGGAAAGCGTGCTCCATCGTAGACGCTTAACATCAAGCGAGATGGCGGCCAAGCGCAAGCCTATCTACTATAAAAATTAAAAAAAAAAAATAATGGCGGTTTGAATATAAATTACAAAAAATTATTTACCTATTGTAAAACCTTTAAAACAAGTTTATTTTTAGAAGAAAAACAAATTACTCAACCGCAAAATGTATCATGCAGTTGTAGCCTATGACACTCTGGGCATGAAGACAAATCTAACGGCACCTCACACATCGAAATCGGTCAAGCCGTTTAGACTATAGGAGGTAATATAGAAACATTTAAAAAAACTGTCAATTATTGAGGAGTTCCTTGTCAAGATCTAACACTGAGTGCAGCAACCATGTTATAGTAAAACGTAGAACCGGCTATCATAATAAAATACGTACACAAAATTTCGTGTCCACCATTGACCACCACCACCATTGAGTGTGTTGACCTTAAAGAGTTCCTTTATCTGCAGCTAATCTTGGAAGTCGATTCAGGTCATGCTTACTATAAAAATGCATTGTCATCGGAACTGAACCAGCATGTAAAAATTCAACTCCGTATGATAAAAGGAAGTTCTATTTCAGATTATAAGATTTGACCTATACATACAAACATACTTGCAAATAGAAAAAAAAAATACAATAATCACTTACCAAAGCTCCAACAACTCTAGTGTTATAATAGTCAGGTAGCAGCGTCTCGCAGATGGTAGCTAGGAGCCAAAACGCTTGCTCCTCCGGACAGTATATGAGGAGAACTGATGCGACGATGTTCATCGCTTGGCAGTAACCAATCGTTGGGTTTTTGAGTGCGTATGCGCATAAAACACGACGGAGGGCGGAGATACCTGAAAAAGAAAAAAAAAGTTTGTATATTTTTACAAGCTTTTATAAATAATAAAATAAATAAATAACTGGGACATTTTTGCACACACGGTCATCTGACCCCAAACTAAGCAAAGCTTGTAATATGGCTGCCAGAAACTGATATACGTACATATATATTTTTAAATACATACTTAAATAGATATTAACACCCAGACATAGAACAAACACAAATGTTCATCACACAAATGTTTGTCCTAGATGGGAATCGAACCCACGCCCCCAAGCTCAGAAGATAGGTTCACTACCAACTAAGCCACCGGGGCAGTCTAAATGGCAGTCTTTGTGATTGCAATGTTTGTTTGTTTGTTTAGGTCAAATCTTGCAAGCTGAATGCAAATGAAATGTTGTATACACCTTTAGTTCTGGTGACAATACAATATGCAATAACTAATATTGGAGTATTTTCAAAAAGGCCGCACAAAATAATCATTATTTGAATAAAAGCTTGTTGTTATAGATTTAGTTGATAAATTTGAATAGCAAATCAACAGTAATTTTTTATGGTGTCAGGTTATACGTTTTAACCACATCTCAGTTGATGTAAGTGATGGTGTGGACTGATATTTGGTATCGAGGTACTTTATACAGTTTTTTTTACGTGGGGAAGTGCACTTACGTGTACCCACCCGCCGGGGAGGACGGGCGGGTTATGTCGGGCTCGGCACCAAAGCGGTGCACCCCCACCGGCCCCTACCTCCAGGTGCCTGACGATGCAAGAAGCGACGACACGCACCAACAGCTTGCCCGCCTCGTCAAGCAATACAATCGGGGGTACTTTTTTTTTTTTTTTTTATAGAATAAGTGGCAAACAAGCTACGGGCCACCTGATGGTAAGTGGTCACCGCTGCCTATAGACACCTACAATACCCGGGGCATTGTCAGTGCGTTGCCTACCTTTGAGGACTCTATTCACCCTTCGTTTGAAGCAGTCCAAATTATACTTCGGAGGAAAAACCGAAGGTGGTAAGCCATTCCACAACTTACAGGTGCGTGGCAGAAACAATCGATCCAATCGAACAGTGCGAGACTTCCACGCATCTATAATGTGCGGATGGCATTTCTGGCGATGGCGACCGGTTCGGTGGTAAAACCGGGATGGAGGGATAAGGTCAAAAAGTTCATCAGAGCATTCCCCGTTATAATATCTGTAGAACAAGCTGAGCGAACCAACGTCTCTGCGCAAGCTAAGCGGCTCCAACTTGCCAGATAGGTTCGGATCATCGACAAGTCTAACGGCTCTTCTCTGCAAGGAGTCAAGAGCATCAAGCTGGTACTTCGGTGCACCACTCCAGAGATGTGAGCAATACTCCATATGCGGCCGTACCTGCGCTTTATACAATAAAAGGCGCTGGTCCGGTGTGAAGTATCGCTTGGCTCTATTGAGTACACCGAGTTTTCTGGACGTTACCCCAGCTTTACTCTTCAAGTGACTCCTAAACTGAACCTCGCTAGAAATGTCGACGCCCAAAATGCACCTCGAATGTTCGTCCGCCGGTCGCCCCTCCTTGCGAATGAGGACTAGTCTTCCACCTTTCCACCGCCTGAGGAATCTCCCTTCCCGCATGCAGCGGTTCATGAGATACCCCAGGCGGGGTACCCAGAGCGTCCTGAGCAAGGGCCCAAGTTTGACCAGGTATACCGTCTGGCCCCGGTGCCGTGTTCTTGGGCCTCATTCTCAGGAGAGCCGCTCCCAATTCTCCTTCCGAGACTTTGGGGGGACTTCCTCCTGACCAGTGTTTTCTCCCCGTGTTGCCACCATTGTGGGAGGCACAAATTCAGTTCCCGGACTACAGGGGAACAGTCCCTCAACCATCCGTCGGTGTGTTGGCGGCTGCAGCGTACTGGTGACCCCATGGGTAAAACTTTCACCTAGCCAACAAGTATGTTTGCCCCAGGAATCTCACACCAGAGTCTCCAGCAGCTGCCTCCACGCACCTGCTTTTGCTTCTCTGATCTCAACACGGAGATGCTTAGACGCCTCTCTATAGGCGGCATTAAGGGCGTCCAACTCCGCTGTCTCCTGTTGTCTTCTTCTCCGATATCGCTGGTAGCGGCGGCGCCTCGCTAAACAGCAGCGACGGAACTCGGCGATCTCCTCCGACCACCAGTAGACCTGACGATTGGAGGGCAAGGTCTTTGCGCGGGGCGTAGCGGTATCACAGACGCGCGTCATCGCCTCGCACAATTCATCCGCCTCCACGTCGAGATCTACGGGGCCCGAAGGAGCGGCGCTCCACGCCTGGACGATGGCCTCCTCCCGCAGCAACTCCGAGTCCAGGCGCTTCAATTCATCCGCCTCCATGTCGAGATCTACGGGGCCCGAAGGAGCGGCGCTCCACGCCTGGACGATGGCCTCCTCCCACAGCAACTCCGAGTCCAGGCGCTTCAATTCATCCGCCTTCACGTCGAGATCTACGGAGCCCGAAGGAGCGGCACTCCACGTCTGGACGATGGCCGCCTCCCGCAGCAACTCCAAGTCCAGGCGCTTCAATTCATCCGCCTCCAAGTCGAGATCTACGGGACCCGAAGGAGCGGCGCTCCACGCCTGGACGATGGCCGCCTCCCTCAGCAACTCCGAGTCCAGGCGCTTTAATTCATCCGCCTTCACGTCGAGATCTACGGGGCTCGAATGAGCAGCGCTCCACGCCTGGACGATGACCGCCTTCCGCAGCAACTCCGAGTCCAGGCGATTCAGGACCCACCACGGACCGGACGCTGGCGGCACCCGCTCGCAGTCTTCCGCTGAAAACGAGGATACGCTGAATCGGATATACCGATGGTCCGATAGCGTCTCCTCGTCCACCAGCACCTCAAAGTCCCAAACGCGACGCGCGAGTTCCGGGGTGGCGAAGGTCACGTCGATCACCGGTCCACTCTGTCTTCGCACGCACGTGTTCTCACACCCCTGGTCGAGAACACACAGCCTCCACTAGCCACTCCTCGACCGCCCTTCCCCCCACGCCGTGGACTTGGCGTTGAGGTCTCCGAGGACAACAACAGGACGAGGGGTACTTTATACCCCAGGGTACCTCCCGAAATCCAGATGTTGTCCAGTTGACGTTGTTTTAATCCAGATTAAAACATAGGCTACTACTTCTTATCTCGGAAAAATAATGGTTGCTGTAATTAAATGAAAAAAGAGCATGGAAAATTATAAATTAAGGTTTTTTGGGTATTCAAGATGAATTACAATAAACTAGCTGTTACCCACGACTTCGTACGCGTAGACTTTCATATAAACTTTCAACCCTCTTTTGTCATCCATAATTCGGCCCTTTCGCAAAATCCTTTCTTAGCGGACCTCTACATCCCATAAGGAATCTACATGCCAAATTTCAGCTTCGTAAGTCAAGTAGTTTTGGAGATTTCGTGGTGAGTGAGTGATTGAGTTAATTTCGCTTTTATATAAATAGCTAACTAACTAGCTTTGCTTTGCTAACTAGCAAAAAAACTGCTGTGCTTGCAATCGAGGGCTCCCATTCATTTATACCTTTATTCATTACTAGCGGTCCGCCCCAGCTTCGCACGGGTATAGATTATAGTCTATGTCACCCGGGGATAGTGTAGCTTCCCGTTAGTGAAAGAATTTTTCAAATCGGTTCAGTATTTTCGGAGCCTATTCAATGCAAACAAACAAACAAACAATCAAATCTTTCCTCTTATAATATTAGTATAGATAGATAAAAACAGCCCCCAAAGGATTGATTGATTGATTAACTCTTTATTGTTCACACCATTAAATTTGATACAGAGGACAAAAAACACTTAAAAAACTTATGTAACAACTGGCTAAAAGCGATCTCTTCCAGGCAACCTTAGGATGGAAAGGATTTATAGTAGACGTAGAAGACGGGGTGTGCAATAGAGGATAGACTATAATTTTTTTTTTTTACTTATACCATACACATACATTCTAATAGTAATACACACTATTACTTAAAATTCTTTAATATAAATATACTAATAGATATGCAATTTATATGAATATATACATAATTATGTAATAATTAATTATACAAATAATACGAATAAGCTAAAGTTATATGCTGAAGGAATAGCTGGAATGAAGGATAAAAGGATCCATTTTATGAAGGAGATTAGGGGAATACCCAAAGGATATCTAATGAATCTTTGTTTATGCTTACCAACATCATTCTGAAATGCCCTGTGTTCTGGCAACGATCTGTGTAGATCCCTCTCGATCTCGTCATTGGCAGGGTTCTTCGAAGACAGGGCTTTGTTAACCAACTTCTCGTACAGACCCTTGTTTTGTGCCTGTAAACATGAAATATGTCCTTTGTATAGCACCGCCATTTCCCCGCGGTTTTTGAATATAAAGTCTAAAACGTATATAC
The DNA here is from genome assembly GCA_932305915.1 of Agriopis marginaria. NCBI lineage: Eukaryota > Metazoa > Arthropoda > Insecta > Lepidoptera > Geometridae > Agriopis > Agriopis marginaria. Next base: position 6,549,720 of record OW029919.1, read on the forward strand.
CTGTGCCTTAAATCTACTTTAAAAATGTATAACATTTACAGTTCAAGTAACAATAAAAAATGTGGGGTAACAGACTAGTGTGAATAACATAAATGTCTATTTTCGTATGTATTAATGTCTTTTTTGTAACATCTTAATGTGTTTTGCTAAAATTACTAAAATTCTAATAGAAATATACTGTAAGTAATAAATATAAAGTAAGTTAATAATATTCATGTTAAATATTGTAACATAAATATGGTAATTAAAATATTTTTTTCTTTGTTTGTTTATATTTCATATTTCTGTTCAAAATTGTAACTATGACTAATTCTAATTCTTATATTCTTGTACAAAATTAATGATCATGATGGGAAGGCTACCCACCAAAATACAGGTGTTGCCACACCTAGTTTGGTGGCTATGGCTGCAATCTTAATGTGTTGTACGTGTACCATAATGTATTTTTTTTTATATATTTAGAACTATTGACAAGAATCACCACATTTGACCACAAAGTTGGGGATTGAATAAAGTATACCTTTTGCAGTGTAGAACCAGAGAACACAGCCCAAAGTTCCCCGCGTAGTAGCTCCGGAATGCCGTTGACGACCAACTCGCTCCCGTCCGTGGTTTGGTACATACTGACGCCGCGACCCACATCGGCCATATGGTCTTCCCATTGCTTTTCCTGGACACGGTGACGATTTTAATACCTTCATCATTATCCTTTCTTGTTCACAATGCTGGGACACAAAAGGGAGAGAGAGAATGGGCCCTAATCCACCATGCTGGCCCAGTGCATGTTGGCCAATGTCTTTGAACTTTTTTCTTTTTTACTCTAGTATTTTCCTACTTTTAAAGAGTAAATTTTTTCTTATACCCATCTCCACGACGCACACATCTTTCCTACCAAATTACATCAAGCGTGAAAATTACCAGTTATAACTTGGTAATGAACAGAAACTTGTCACCGACTCGCACTTGGCCATTTTTTATTATTTGTTGTTATATTTTAGATTGTGTACTATAATCATGTTAAGTTTGACGCTTGTACGTATTATTGTTTTTACAGTAGAGCTAATACAAAAATACAAAAAAAAATACGTTTGTTGATGGGGACCCCCCCCCCCCCTCTTTTGATTTTACTTTTTGACTTTTTTATTATTTGTTAGTCAAACCGCCGTAACATTACATATTCTGTGAAAATTTCAACTGGCTATCTATGACGGTTCGAAAATACAGCCGTTAATAGGTAGGACAGACAGACGGACAGACATTTAGGCTTAGTAATAAGGTCCCATTTTTACCCTTTGGGTACGGAACCCTAAAAAGGACAGATTGGAGGGTTACTGTCAAAGATAATATAAATTGTCAATGATTGCTGTCGTAGTCACAATAAAAATGTGAAATGTGATTACCTTTTTCTCCTGTATCTGTTTAATGGGCGAAGTCTGGTGCGTCCTGAACAGTGTCATAAGTGGGGGCTGCGGCGTCCACTTGTCACCTTCCTCAGAACCCGCCGCTTTCGTCGCCTTCTCCCTGTAAGAGCAACTGTAGTCACAAGTCAGAACGTGCTACTTAAAACCTTACGACTTAGCATAGATAGCTCAGTCTTTATTTTAAATTTTAGACCCAAAATCCATCAAAAGTCGGTTTACCTGCACTTATTTTTCCGAAATACTACACAAAACATTGTATCATCATTATTAGGCTATCATATTCCCGCTGCTGGGACACGGGCCTTCTCAGAGAGAGAGAGAGAGAAGTTGGGCCCTCACCCACCATGCTAGCCCAGTGCATGTTGGTGTTATATATCTTTGAACTTTTGAGGATCTTGGACATATAGGTTTCCTCACGATGTTTTCCTTCACCGTTTTTGAGCGATGGCATCGTAACTGCACATCATATATGTCATTTATTTAAGTAGTAAATAAGTCATCGGTAGCAGGGCCGAAGATCGAACCGGGTGTCGTCAGATTGTAAAGCGCAAATGCAACCACTCGGCAGCCATCGCTTCACATTTAAAGGCAAAACACGTGCAGACTCAGTTTATCACCAAAAATGTGTAGAGTAGAGAATTCTGTGTCATCATCATCATCATTTCAGCCATAGGACGTGCACTGCTGGACATAGGCCTCCTTCATCGATCTCCAAAAGGGCCGGTTGGAAGCGGCCTGCATCCAGCGTTTCTCTGCGGTCTCTTTTATATTTTGTGTACTGTTTCTGAAAAACACGTGCAGGAGAACTGACTTTAGTGACGTGACACATATTCTGACAAATTTTCTTTGCGCGTAACCTGCCACTTGTCTCGCGTGATATGGAGATTTGTCAGATTACAAGGCACCACGTCACTTAGGTGGATTTCAGGTCTTTATTTGTATGTACGCGTATGGTGTTTATTTTTTTATGTAAAGTTCATGAAAGTTAGTAAATGATTCTTCATTCTTCATTCCAGCCTTTGATGATGTTTTCAAAAAATTGCATATTACAAACATTCATGCTGATATGAATTGGCCTTTACATTAATGTCATTGTTAGAATTAAAGCATATGGGTACGTTACCGGTAGTAAAGCTTGATAGTTCCATCAGTAAAAATAGCGAAACGACACTAACCACTTTGTAAAAAAATTAAAGGACAGAGTACTTTAGGTCTCCATAGAAAAGCAATAATTCAAACTACACCGGGCTTCAGAGACAAGTAAACTTAGATATTAAAATTTGAGCTCTTTATCGCGTCACATACAGAATATGTTCCAATGACAAAATAACTTTACATCAAAAGTTTGTCATTGGAAATTGTGCTGTACGTTAATTATACTCGTAAGGCTCACATTTCACTGTAAGGGTCCATCCAGCAGCATGATTACGTTAGCTAACTTCGTAATCGCTATTTTGCCATTCCGTACGCGCGTATATATCTCGCGAGTAAGATGGCGAAAGAAAGATAAATGACACGTATAAGGTAGCACCAGGGTAGAACCACAAATAAAATGGCAGGAGTAAAATAGCGCGAGGAAGATGGCTCGAGCGGGATGGGGCGAATGCGCGAGCGTGGTGCAAGATGGCGATACAAAAATATATGACGCGAATAAGATGGCACGAGTAAAAAGTGTGAGTAAAAATTGCAGAAGAAAAATGACGCAAGTAAAATGGAGCGAGTAAAAAGTGCGCGAGCAAAATGCCGCGAATAAGATGGCACGAGTAAAAAGTGCAGAAGAAAAATGACGCAAGTAAAATAGAGCGAGTAAAAAGTGCGCGAGCAAAATGCCGCGAATAAGATGGCACGAGTAAAAAGTGCAGAAGAAAAATGACGCAAGTAAAAAGTGCGCGAGAAAAATGCCGCGAATAAGATGGCACGAGTAAAAAGTGTGAGTAAAAGTGCAAAAGAAAAATGACGCACGTAAAATAGAGCGAGTAAAAAGTGCGCGAGAAAAATGCCGCGAATAAGATGGCACGAGTAAAAAGTGTGAGTAAAAGTGCAAAAGAAAAATGACGCACGTAAAATAGAGCGAGTAAAAAGTGCGCGAGAAAAATACCGCGATTAAGATGGCACGAGTAAAAGTGTGAGAAAAAGTGCAGAATTAAAATGACGCAAGTAAACCGGAGCGAGTAAAAAGTGCGCGAGAAAAATGCCGCGAATAAGATGGCACGTGTAAAAAGTGCGCAAGTAAGATGGAGCGAGTTGGATAGCGCTGTTGTGATTACGATTCACAGCTAACTTAATCAGGCTGACGGTGTAATTTGAACTTAAGCTATACGAAGTTTCTTTGTTGCCATACGATCAAACAAAATAAGTTATAGAAGCTGAGAGGCGTATCAAACCATGAGATTTATGCACCAAAAGTAGACTGTTAGCTCCTGAAACATGCTAAATACAGTGTTATCTTATACACTAACAAACATAAGAAATCCCAAGCATCAGAAATTAAATATAATGATTCCTTTTCAATAAATAGATGTCGTGGATGATAACACATATTATAAACAAAAAGGTAAAAAGGAGTCACATATTATAATACTATTATATTATAATAATATACATTATACAATAGTATTATTTTTATAGTTATTATTATCTAAGGTTAGTTATTAAAAGGTTTGTAAAGTCTATCCGAACAGACTTTAGCCATCAGACTGAATGTGTGTTCCCCGATAGTTACAATCTGGGTGTCTTCAAATCACGTTTGAATCGGTTTCTTCTAGGCAAACGTGCTCCATCGTAGACCGCATCGTCGCTTAACATCAGACGAGATGTCGGTCAAACGCAGGCCTATTATAAAATATTTAATAAAACAATCATTTGGTATCAATCAACTGAGCTGACGATTGAGCCAGGAAGTGGATAGTGAAACTATTCAATGGCTACCAGCAAACTCTTTGAGTTTGGGCCCATCATGTTTGTTTAACGAGTCACATAAATGTTTTAACCCCCGATTCAAAAAAGAGGGATGTTATAAGTTTAACGTGTATCTGTGCGTCTGTGGCATCGTACGCTCCCACACTGTTGAACCGATTTTGATTTAAGCACGTTGATTTGAAAGGTGATTTGATCGAGTTTCGTTAGCTATGATTCAAGAAAACCTCTTCAGCCGTTTTCAGATTATCAGCTCTTAATTATCGAAGCTTTAAAAATACTTGTTAGTTTTTTTTTATACATATAATAATTAATTAGTGTAGAAGCACCTGGCGCACTCCGCACTTTAGGTATGATGCTACAAGTAGCCGACTTGTCGGACCTGCCTCGCCCGCTGCCTCGCGATAGACACAGAGGCAACTTCTAGTTTAATATAGCTGTAGGTAGTTAGCGCTCGCACGTTCTGAGCACTTTATTGTGTAGTAGCAAGAGTCGCTACTTACTTAAATGATTTTGCGGAGTATGTACTTGTACTATTATGTCTTCTGTGGTAGAAGTGTAATTGTTTCTACTCACTTGGGTAACTTAGCGAGCAACTCGGATATCTTGTGCACGAGGAAGTCCCTGTCGGCGATATTGCCGAAGAGGAAGCTAGTGTGGTGAGCCGTGGTGATCAGAATACTGCCGCTGTCGGTGCCGCTGGCTGCGCCGCCAGAATCAGCTCGCTCCACTTGGTGCACGTTGCGGAGAGGGATCGTCAAACGGACTAGGTTCCGAACCTGGTGACGTGAATTTTATTTTTCGTGGTAGTTTATAGGTTGGTAACTTATTATGTTTATCACAGATTTAAATAGATGATGTTACCGAGATGAACAGGTTTTTTTTTTTTTTTATAAATAATAGGCTTGCGTTTGACCACCATCACGCCTGATGTTAAGCGATGATGCGGTCGAGGTGCTTGCTTGTGCTTGCTATTACTTATTACTGTTACATTTATTGTAACAATTATTTTTAATGCATTTTGTTTATAGTCTGTAAGTAATAATATTACTTATTCATCTTGACATTGTATAACATTATTATTTTAATTCATTTATTTTGACGAATATTGTGTGATATTTAATATTTAATTTACATAATTTAACTAATGTAATTGGTGTTAGCCGTTTTAGTTAATAAACAATAATAATAATTATTTGTAAACGTTAGGTGTATTTTTTATTTTTTTATATTTAAAATTAAAATATATTTAAGTATGCGCTATTATGTCAGTGCGTATAATGAATCTTAGTATCGATACAAACAGCTTAGTTTTTCGATACTAATTTAGATTAATTATGTGTCGAATATGAAATAAATAAAATAAAAAAAACAATAAGCAAGTTTGTATAGACTGAGTGGCCAGCGGGTGAGTGGCGGCTAGTGTCAGCTTTTAGGCCACTTGATTTCACATGTCTAATTAGCCCATTGGTCTAGTTGGTAATGAACCTGCCAACTGCGCTTGGGGGCGTGGGATCGATTCCCACCTAGGACAAACATTTATGTGATGAACATTTGTGTTTGTTCTATATCTGGTTGTTAATATCTATTTTAGTATGTATTTAAAAATATATATGTATGTTTATCAGTCTCTGGCAGCCATATCACAAGCTTTCTTAGTTTGGGGTCAGATGCCCGTGTGTGCAAAAATGTCCCGAATATTTATTTACTAAAGACCATGGTTCAAACGCAAACGTTGCGTTAGCGCACTGATATGATTATTAAAAAAATGCGACTTGTGTTTGTAATTTCTTTTGAATGTCAGTCATTAAGGGGCGGATCCAGGATTTCATTTGGGGGGGGGGCATTCTGGATTTCATTTGGGGGGGGGGGGGCATTCTGACAAGGTACGAAGGAATCAAATCGAAAAATTGAATCGAATGTATGGAATTGCTAGGTGTTTTGCCCTTTGATCCACCAATGAGTCATTTCGTATTCTTCTCAGTAAATCTTTTCAATTGATACCCATTTTATGGGAGTGCATAAAAATAATTGGTCCGCCATATTGGATTTAGAATAACGTCACTTAGCTAACCATGCATTGTAATATTTTTTTATTAATATTAATAATAGGTTTGCGTTTGACCGCCAACTCGCCTGATGTTAAGCGATGGAGCACGCTTGCCTAGAAGAAACCGATTCACTCGTGATTTGAAGACACCCAGATTGTAAATATCGGGGAACACCCATTGAGGAAGCACATTCCACAGACTAGCAGTTGGTACAATAAAAGTGGAATCAAAGCGCTCCGTGCGTGTATGCAAAATTTCAGCTCAATCGGTTGGGTATAACTAGTCTAAATTCATTTGCAAGATTTGTCCCACACACATCTTAACAGGGCAAGTTAAACAAAAGCTTATAAAATAAATCCCCAGGGGCTTTACGGCCAACGGCTAACTCGGTATCAAACTAACGTTAAATCCGCTCAGTTGGAAAATCACACGATCGCAAACCATATTTGGGCGCGTTAAGGTTCACTTTCGCGCGATTTAACGTTAGTTTAATACCGAGTTAGCTGTTGGCCGTAAAGCCCCTGGTCTCTAAGTCAGTGGCATCAATTCTGTTGTACCATTCTCTAAACCAAACTAATCTGACAGGACTAAAATTATCACCGCCTGTTTTCATTTCAATACGTCAGAAAAAGATGGCAACAATTTTAGAGCTGTCAAATTTAGTTTAGTTTAGATAATGGTACAACAGAATTGACACCAATATCACTCGTAATAGTTACATAATGGTTTGAAGGGCAATCAAATAAACAAACAATACATAATGAATTTTATGATAGTGGACATAAACAATAAAGGTCGAGTAAATAGAACTTGTTAACATGACTCACGAGCTGACGATAACGAACGTTTATTGTATTACAAAATAAATGCAATGAATAGGAAATTATTGGAGATTGGATGTTCGAGAAAGCAAAGCGGCAAACATAAGCCACAGAAAAGAAAAGAAAAAATTTAAACGGCTGTCAAGGCATTTTTGTAAGAAATTTGATGTAGCCAGTTGCACCCATATAAACGAAACGTCAGTCATTCGAAATCAGTTAACAACTGTGATGCGGACAAAGAACTTTAAGACCTAACCCAAAAAGATACGGCAGTGGAAAAGCCTACTTAGGTGCCAAATTAGCTCGCCACTTTTGGTTTCCAATTTACAAAAGTAGTTTTTTAACTCTAGTAGGGAAAGTTTGTGGGTGGATCCACAATTTTAAAGTTACGACTTACTTGTTTTATACTAATCTTGACAATTATTTTTCTCTTTATTTTTCGACTTTATTTTTTCGTATCAGATTGAATTGAACGATAGCATTTTGTAACACGGCTCTTAATTCGCGAAATCCTACCCCTAGAGATTATAACCATCAGAATTCGGTATTTTTAACAAATCCTTACAAATAAACTTATTTTTGTACATTACGCATACTTACTCGACTGTCAAAGCAAATGAAGTTTTGTGAAAGGTACAATCTGCCCCAGTTGTGTCGTTTATTATACGGTGTCCATAGAGTGCATTCTTCTGTTCCATCCAGTTTTTCAGACTGTGGCAATCTGAACCTTAAAGTGTAGAGATTAGACTGCTTTCTCGCGTCCAAGTCTCGTTTGAGAAAGGATGGTTTCTTTGGTACGTTTTTGCTTAGCTTCGTTAGTAGGTCTTTGTCACTATTGAAGCTTCCAGATTTGTCGTCGATTAATCTAGAAAGAAAATTGTAGGTTATTACAGTGGTGACATGAAACTTATATCTTGTGTTTTATGAAAAGGAAAATAAACCGGCCAAGTGCGAGTCGGGCTCGCACACTGAGGGTTCCGTACTACCACATAAACTAAAGTACAAAAAAGTAGTGCAAAAAGACATCACGCCCAAGCGGTCACCCATCCAATTACCGACCGCGCCCGCATTGCTTAACTTCGGTGATAGTACACGAGAACCGATGGCGAATAGAAATTTGTCACCAACTCGCACTTGGCCAGTTTTTATTAAGTATTTGTTGTTTTACTTTAGAGTGTGTACTGTAATCATGCAAAGTTTGACGCTTGTACGTATTACCGTTTTTACACTAAAGCAAATACAAAAATACGTTAAAAAAAACGTTTGTTGTGGTAAAGTCAAAAAATATAAACTAAAGGGGGTGGCCTTTAGTATTTTTTTTTTTTACTTTATTATTTTTCTTAGTTAATCCGCCGTAACATTACATATTCTGTGAAAAATTCAACTGGCTGATTATTACGGTTCGAAAGATACGTAGGACGGACGGACAGACAGACAGCATAGGCTTAGTAATAGGGTCCCGTTTACACCCTTTGGATACGGAATTCCAATGATCCCACTGCCTTTCCGCGACATCAAATCCTGGATACGGCAGTGGGAAACAACACTTCACAAAGAATACTGGGCAAGTATTAAAACCTGTAGTCAAGGGAGGCCTATTTAGTTAGTTAATTGGTGAGTCGCGGGCATCCAGTGGATGCAGATGCAGGTGACGTTCGAAGTGGGAGGCTTATGTTCAGTAATAGAAGTCTTTTAGACAACTTGAGTTAGAGATTGTTACAATTCGAGTTAACTCGAACAAACATCTTTTCAATTCAAATGGATTCTCAAACCAGGCAGAGTAGTAAATTTCTTCGTCCAGTCAACTCAAGTAATCTCGAATTACTAATATTTCTACTCTAGTTAACATGGTTTGGCCTAAAACCAAGTTCGGCCATCTCTATTTTTTTGAATGTGCCGATACGATTCCGATCTAGTATGGGCCGGTGTAGATCACTTACTGTTTCATAGCAATATTGGCAAGCTGTTGCATCAAAGCAAACGTTTCATTCTTCTTCAGGAACATTGTGAAGTAGTGCTCACTATCCCTTGTCACTATTTTTATAGAGTCCGGGAACAGTAGGCTGTTAGTCTTCGCAAGGTCTGTCACGTCGGCCCATCGTATTTTAACAGTCGTCTTCTTTCCAAATATGTATGAATAGAAGCACATGTAGTGAACTGACAGGTACATCCAGCCTTGCCGCGGAATTTTGCCTTTCCAGTAACTGAAATAGGAAATAAAATTATATAAAAAATAACTGGTCCGCCATCTTTGATTTAGAATGACGTCACTTAGCTTACCATGCATTAGCGTCGATTCTGTCATACCACTCACTAAACTAAACCAATCTGACAAGACTAAAATTACCTGCGTTTCTTTTAATTTTAATATGTGAGAGAAGGATGGCAACAAGTTTAGAGCTGTCAAATTTAGTTTAGTTTAGAGTACATCAGAATCGATGCCATTGGCATTGATTCTGATGCACTATAAACATAGAGTGTTTTTTTTTTTAGTTTGATGTGCCTATGATTAGTCATAGAACTATTTATACTTTTCTGGGAACATGTCTATATTATACGCAACATTGCACCACACCTTCAATATGCGTTTAAAAATGTGGAATAGAACGCTTTTTAGCTAACATCTCTATCTCATCGCTTTCCACGTCTGTCTGTCTGTATGTCTGTATGGCCGCTAACTCCTCCTAAACCACGCAACGGCTTTGATGCGGTTTTCATCAGTTAGATACATTTTTAAGGAAGGTTTATATATATAACTAGCGACCCGCCCCGGCTTTGCACGTAAATTATACCCGTGTGAAACCGGGCGGACGGGTCGCTAGTTAAAGATAAAATAACACCTTGCGATATTGCCTTACCTACAAGAGTAGTAACACACTAATTTCTCATCCTTTGGTAACCCTTCGAATCTTTGATGGAACTCATAATCCACATTTTTGTATGTCATTGTATCTTCATCTGTAATTACAAAAATATTTTTATCAGCACTATGTTTTAGCACCACGCTGCCCAACCCCAGGCCCGCAGGCAAAAAGTAACTACCTAAATAATATTGATGCCTACAAAATTCAGGTTTTAAGCAATTTCAACACGTCATGTATTTGTAAAAAGATTTTTCGAATTTCAGCCATAGAACAGAGCAAAACAGCACATTGTTAACTGGATGGTATTTTTCAAAGATGCTACGTCTAATTTGTCAAGTCGCCAAATTATGATTACTATTGTATTTTGTCATTGAAACTAAAGTGGTTTTCACGCATTGTTGTTTTTAATTTTTTATTATACATGATTTACTCATGTAGTAAAAACTGGTTACTTTGACAATAATTTCAATGAGCTTAATCTTATGTATTTCCCTTATAATAAAAACAAAATTATAAATTGTAATTTTTTTAACCCCCCATAAAAATGCTGATAATCTTCAAACGGCTGAACAGATTTTCTTGAATCATATTTAAGAAACACTTTGGATACAAATAAAATAAAAAAATAAGTAAATAAATCGGTTCAGCCGTTTGGGAGCTACGATGTTACAGACAGTCACACAGATACACACGAATTAATTTATAATACCCCTCTCCTTGCATCGGGGGTTAAAAATCACTAGTATTATTCACTAAGTATCAGGCCCGCCGGCATGTAATCGATACTATGACCCACTTCGAAAATGGGTTGGGCAGTTATGCTTTAGCAAATTCCATGTACAGATAATGGACAGTATAAAAATGTGTCATCATGCTACATACATAAGTAGGTTTAGGTATGTATTGATCACAATCAATGGTAAGTTATTGTGTTTATTGCATTGCATGCATCACTGGTGCTATTTTTATTTAAGCACTAATGAACGCGAAAGTAACTCTCTTTGTTCTTCTGTTTATTATCTTTTGGCGACAGAATAGCTGAACCGATATTGAAAAAAAAATGGCTAGGAATAAGCATACACCACACAATTCACACACCTTTATAAGGATAGACACCACCTATTTAGCATTTCAGTGGCCTATTTGAAGTTGGATCTATGTCATCTTGGCAGTAACACTTCAGATATCAATACAACAAATGCCAAAGCAGTTAGCCATTTGACTGCAGTTAAACTACTGCTGAATTAAATATTGGTGTCTAGTCTTCCATCTGTAAGGAAGTGGTTAAGTGAAAACTTTTCAGTAAAATGGTTTTTTGAAAACTTTAATTCTTATCAGTATACTTTCTATGAAAATTCTTTTTTTTTTTGTTATTTCAGTATCTTAGCTTTTGAGTCTTGATTTGGTATTAATTTTTCCTATCTTCTACCCATATATATATTTTTATGTCAGAGTTCCAACCATACAAGTAGTTTCTATTAATGTAAATTTGTAATTGGCTCTTGTTATATCTTGTTTCTATCACTGTTATTCAAGGCTGTTAGTTTCCCTGAAGTTTTAAAAATAAAAGTAAATTGCTCATAGCATGCCCTTGGTTTTCATACAACTTGACATGCTTGCGGTATCTATCATAACAAAAGTCTGTGGTTTACATCATGAGGAAGGAAATGGGATAATACATATCCTGAAACATAGCCGTAGCACTGTAAAATCTAAACTCATTCCGCATAATTTATAAATGTCTGGGTAGCCCTCAGAAATGGAAGCTTTATACCTAGTTTAGCACTTACACAGCTTGATCGTACATTTGATTACATTTTGAGCATTATAGTTTGCAGTTGTGTGCCGCTCAATATTGAAGTGTGCGTTTGTAGAAGAAGTAAGAATATGTCAGTGTATGCAATACGTGTTTACCTTGCCCCTGCTATTTTTTGGCAGACGTTTTTTCTGTACTAGCTCGAGTTTAAGGCAGATTCAAACTATTATATTATCAAATGGGTAGACGTAAAAGGTTGATGTGTATTTTAATTTTTACCTAACAACACAGCAAATAAGGATGGTATTGTGCTAAATGTGCTCTAATGCCTATATTATGCAAACCCACAACCTACATGCTTCAACCGATTTTGATAAATGAGTTGTTTATAGATTCATGGATGGTCACTGTGTAGGAAATATTATCTTAAATATAAGAGAGCAAAAGTACCGTATTTTATCTACACATACTTATTTTATTGTTACCTAAATAGGGTGATATTTTATTTGTTGGCTTTCTTGGCACCTTGCCACATGAAACTCAAAATATCCTTTGTTGGTTAGGTATCTCTTTTGTTTGGTAAGCACTAAGCACCAGTCAAAGGATGAACATGTTAGGTTCACCCTTTGTTTGTGTAGTATCAATTTTATATTTTTCTTATTTTAAACTGTTCCGCTGCACGTCCGCACCGTGACTATTCTATGCTAAATTGAATGCGGTACAATTTTATACCTAGCGTAAACCGAATAGAGTTGAAAGTCATCTCGATTCCAAGGTCTCTCTACAGCCTCGGGTGTCTGTTCTGTGAGCATGTGCAATGAGTCAAAAACTAAACAGATAGCATAGTCCCGATAAACATTTAAAACAAGATAGCATACCTTCTGTGAAATTCTCTTGTTCCGTGGCAATTATTGAATTGATCTTGCAACAGACAAACTCTGTGACTTCTGCTTCATCATCAAACGAGTGCAGCGTGGGACATACATTGTCGAATAACCACTGCCAATCCTGACGGATCTCTGGCTCGGTGAGGGCTGTGGCAATCACTGAGAAAATCACACTAATATTATAAATCTGCTAGTTTGTAAGTGTGTATGTATGTCACTCAATTTGGTAACAACTGTATGATTTCATAGCGCAATGCCTATTATTGCCTTTAGTTGACCTTTCAATATTTACAAGGTAACATCATCATCATCATCATCATCATAAATTAAAAATAGAAAATTATAAATAGCAAGCAATGGTCGCCGAGAGGTAGCATGTGCAATTTACAATCTGACGGCACCTGGTTCAATTCTTGGCCCTGCCCCAATGACTTTTTTAGTAGCTAAATAAATTAAGTGCAGTTTTGATGCCATCACTCAAAAGCGGTGAGCGGTGTGGCTGATAATGGACAATTCTCTTCGGCATGACTTACTGGGCGACCAGCCCAGCCCACCCTTGAAAGGAAAACTTGAAGGGTTTTAACAGGTTCAACAAAATGTTTTTATTTAGTAACAGGCTTGCTTTTAACCGACAACTTGCCTGATGTTAAGCGATGATGCGGTCTACAATAGAGGATGCTTGCCTAAAAGAAACAGATTCACTCGTGATTTGAAGATACCCAGATTGTTACTATTGGGGAACAACACAACGTATTACACAGACTAGCAGTTCACACAATAAAAGTGCTTCATATGGGTTTTTGTATCATCAACCGTAAAGCGGTGTCGATTTTTCGTGCCTGCTCTGGCAGTCTAATAGAAGAATGGGCAATGAGGGCATTACATCATGAAGATCCGATGTAAACTCTCCGAAATGTATCTAGTAAAAAACAAGTAGACTATAGTAAACGCATTACCATCTGAGTCGTCAGGTCATAAATCATTGCTCATCTCATCTCGCTCACACCCACATGTCATATCTGTCTATCTTGCTCGCACTTACAGGTCTTATGGTATGATGTTTATTGCTCGACAACTCAGTTGGTAACGCAGTGACTATAGCAACTATTAAGCAGTTTTAATAAGTGTGAATTTCTCTTAGTTAGTTCTAAAAACAATATTTCAGTGTAAATTACTCTGTACATTAGTTGTTTACAAACACAACAAAGTGATAATCTTGCTCGAGCATTATCAGGTAACAGATAATGAACTAGTGATAAACAAGTGTTGTTGTTGTGCGAACTGCTAGTCTGTGGAATTCGCTGCCTGAGTGGCCGTTCCCCGATAGTTACAATCTGGATGTCTTCAAGTCGAGAGTGAATAGGTTTCTTCTAGGCAAGCGTGCTCCATCGTAGGCCGCATCATCGCTTAATTTTAGGAGAGTTGGCACCTATTTATAATAATAATAAAAATAAAGTGTAGGTTTGAAGTAAACAGGCCTGATGCTTTGAAATAGAAATGACTGGGCATGAAGAGAATTAATATCTAATATTTCAGATTGATAAGCAGTGTATTATTACACATGGTTTAGAACTGCTGAAGTTCTAAATTCTGTATGATACTAAACTGTTATGGGCATGCGTGACGCTTTGCATCAGGTGAGCAACTAGCTTGTCTCGTCATTTAGGTGCATAGAAATAAACCAGCCTAGTGTGAGTCAGGCTCGCGCACTGAGGGTTCTGTACCACCACAATATACAAAAAGTAGTGCAAAAAGACATCATGCCCAAGCGGTCACCCATCTAAGTACCAAACACACCTAATGTTGCTTAACTTGGTGGTGAATAGAAAGACTTCGACTCACACTTGGCCATTTTTTATTATTGTACTTTACATCAGTAAAATAGGCCTCCTAAAGTTACCACCTAAGGTTGCCTGGAAGAGATCAATCTAAGCGATAAGGCCACTGATTGTTGCATTAGTTTTTTATGCTGTTTTATCATGTTGTAAGTAACTTATGATGAACAATAAAGAGTTTATCTATCTATCTATCAATGTGAAAATTTATCAAATAGGGTTATTTTTGCGTTTATAGTATAAGATAATAAGTAAAGCAATACCATAGTATATTTCCGAATTAGGAGTTTGATGCAGGATTCTATACGGAGCTGGTTTTGTGTCCCGTACGCTATCCAATGTACCGACGAGAAGCGATGAAAACCCTCTAGATTTACCGTGCCCTTTTCTCCGTTGCAGGACGAAAAACAACGTCGTTTCGTCACAATCCCTAAAAAACAATCACATAAAAAATTGCATTTAAAAGCACATCAATAAATAGCATTTTACATGTTCAGAATTTTAGTATTTACCACAACGCAGTTTTGATGAAAACTTCTTGCGGTTTCACCCACATACTGGGTGATTGCGAATTTAGTGTACACAATTTATACACGAAATGAAAAAGTGAATATAAAACAGTTTCAATATTTTCATGGCCTATTTATTTTTACAAAACTACTCTCGCTTTGCAAGTTGCAAGAAAAAACAGGCGAAACAACATGAAATAAATAAAATGGAATTGAGCTAAAACTTGACATTGACAGTGACAATGATAATATAGCTATCTTGACAATAACATTCAATAGTTTTTTGTTTTTTTTTTAGTTTTTCGCTCATTACTATGCAAGCTAGATCTACTAAGGCCAATCAGTAAAATACAGAAGTATCCTCTCGCCTAGCGCCTTCGGTATTGTACTATCATAAGTATGAACCTACTATTATAATCATGAACCTACTATTATAATACCTACTATCATGTATACAACGTCCTCGGTATGCCCTATCAAGTAGCGGAGACGTTAGTGGAGTTATGGAATCGACATGAAAATAATATACGTTACCCCCAAAGAAATGTATGTACTTAGACTCAAGCATATCCACAAGTACATAGTACCTACAACTGTTTCCTGCATCTAAAATATTGAAGAGAAGATAAAAGGTTCTAAAAATTTGGACAAACAGACGGACGGACAAAACAAACTTATGAGTAATTTTGACACACACGAGTTTGTTTTTTTATTGCCTAAAATCAGGGCTCTTATTCTGTAACTACAAACACGCATATAACGCGCCATGTTAAGCTAACCTCTAAAAGTTGGCATAATTTATTTCGGAATAAAGGCCATGTGCGCAATCTACTGGATAATAAGGTGTAAAGTTTTTTGGTAACAAAAAGAAAACCTTTACAACAATTTATTAAGACGTGAACAAAGAAGCTGCATGCAATCGTACAACAGAGAGCATTAGTGATGTGCCTCTTGTTCTGCAAACTTCCTTTGGGTATCTGCCCAGCTCTTCTTATTCGCGTCAGAATTGACTATGGCATGTATGTATGTAATGCAATACAACCCAATTATCCATCCCCCGGGATAGTACATCCATATCCAGTTCTTTTTCATGTAATAAAATATTGGAAATTGAGCAATTTTAGCCGAAAAAGTGTAAGGATACTTCATGTGCCTTCCAGATTTTCTGCAACAACAAAAATTACATTTTAATCTCCCATAATCCATTGAATGCCACTTTGCTTTGCCTATATGTAGTGTACCTAGTCATTTGGTAGTAGGTACCAAAAGGCAATCATTTTTGTACGACGATTATGTCTACCATAGAACCCAAAAGTGTTTGTGTCCTTAATGAAAATATACTTTACGTCCATGGCTATACATATAGGTTACACCCTTGTTCTAAGGTTGTACTGCCTACGACTGTATATTTCTGTCTTGTCAGCGGTGACTGCGAAAAACCACGACATTGGTCAAAGACTGACCCGCACACGAATAATTTCACCCTAGGATCTTGACAATACGGGCGGGTACTGCGTGGGACCCTGTGCATGATCCTGCTTGCTCTTTTCGATCTTGAGTAGGTAGCAGTTGAATGGCGTGACCACTTTGCTGACAACCACTGCATGCATCACGTCACGAGCACAACTGCTCAGATTCACGGAACACTATTACTCCTACTCGGAACAAGGAACATTATTACTCCTAAGTTTCAGAGTAGCCCTGGCTATATTCGACATTCACCAGTCGATGATTCTAATTATTCATTGTATAGGTGTATAACAGCGTTCAAGTAAATGTACGGAATCCATACTTCACGTACCCTGCTATAAATCCTTGATCGCGGAACCATTTCTCTAAGCCATCGTAAAATGCTTCCATTTGTTTTGGAAACATTTTTATGAGATTTCAAAACTGTTTCTATGGCAATTATAATGCAAAAAGTAGTGAATAAAGCTCGAATAACGTGCACAGCCATGTAACAAATGTAATTTAAAGACAATGAGGCCTATTCTGTCATACCACTCACTAAACTAAACCAATCTGACAGGACTAAAATTATCCGCCTCTCTTTTAATTTTAATATGTGAGACAAGGATGGCAACAGTTTTAGAGCTGTCAAATTTAGTTTAGTTTAGTTTAGTGCACACCGGAATAGATGCCAATGTCAAACTGACAATTTTAAAATGAACTGGCCAAGAGAGTTTTGAGCATAACATAAAGCATAAAGTTACCATAAGGTGGTTCGTTGCACAAATGGCGGGAAATTCAAATTTCAAACAGTTTTCTTGTCCTTGTAGCTAGGCCGGGTAATTATTGTAAACAACCATGATGTTTGCGCAGATTGATTATTATTCTTTACAAAATCATGTAAAGCTATTTATCTCTAATGCCCATTATTACTTACATTTGTGCATAATCAAATTTTTGCTGTTTCACACGGTTTATTCACAAATTTTAGTAATATGGTGCGTTACTGTTAAATAATTGTACATTATAATGTAAAGAACAGCCAACATTTTGCGCAAATACTGTGTTATTTAAAAATAATTACTTGGCCTGGCTACTAGGACCAAAAAACTGTTTAAAATTTTAATTTCCCGCCATAGGTAAATCGAACCACCTTATGTTTCTGTCAAGCTATGGCGTAGACAGGCGTCACAGATCTACTACCTATAGATTTTCAATGAGCGTGGCTAGCTCAGTGCCTCTCGCTTCAACAAGGTGTGTTGCCACATTAAAATTATTTGCTATAAGTTAAGGTAATTTACCTACTATGATATGGGTAGTGAATCTTCAATGAGTAATTTTGGAAACAATACTACCTTTTAAATATTTATTGTTTATACACTATCTGCTGCAACCCGCGGTACTACCTGCAATTTTCTGGGAAAAAAGCACGTTGTCTGGCCTCATGACACACCCTATCATCCTGACAAATTTACTTAAGGTTGACTTAGCCATTTCATCGTAAAAAACTTG
Source organism: Agriopis marginaria (assembly GCA_932305915.1). NCBI lineage: Eukaryota > Metazoa > Arthropoda > Insecta > Lepidoptera > Geometridae > Agriopis > Agriopis marginaria. Next base: position 6,567,741 of record OW029919.1, read on the forward strand.
TAAAAAACAGACAGAAAGTTACGTTAGCTTTTATTATAATTATTTGTTAGGATTAGAATATAATACTAGAAAAATGGTTGTGAAGTAACCATAGCATGATGGCAGGGCACTTTGTAGTGCTTGGCTTGCCTAACTACAACCTTCAAGATGAACTCGTAAGTAGGAAGTACCTTACAGTGTGTTATAATAATAACTAGCTGGTGTCCGCGACTTCGTCTGCATGGAGTTAAAAATTTAAAAAAAAACCTAGGTAAAAGGGATCGAAGGATAATCTAAAAAATACTAAGCAACAAAACAAATTAATAAAATATGATTAAAATCTCTCTGCCTAAAGATAGGACACCTTTAAACGGCTGTATCTTTCGAACCGTAATAGATAGCCAGTTGAAATTTTTACAGAATATGTAAAGTTACGGCGGATTAATTAAAAATAATAAAAAAAACTCAAAAAGTTAAAACGGAAGGGGGGTATTTTTGGATTTGTTCTAGTGTAAAAACGGTAATCCGTACAAGCGTCAAATTTTGCGGATTATAGTGAACATATGTAAAACAACAAATAATAAACACTGGCCAAGTGCGAGTCAGTGACAAATTTCTGTTTAGCACCAAGCTATGCAACGTCGGGCGCGGTCGGTACTTGGATGGGTGACAGCCTGGGCGTGATGTTGTCTTTGCACAACTTTTTGTATTCTGTGATTGTAAAGAACCCTCAGCGCGCGAGCCTGACTCGCGCTTGGACAGTTAATTTTTTTCATGAATGTATAACATTCCAAATAATTAGATGAATAGATAAAACTCTTTAATTAAATAATTAATATATCTTCTGACAATGGATCCGGCATTGAAATGTTTCGAAAAAAATCTACCATGTCTTGCTGGCACCCAACTTTTACGACCGCGTAGCACATTCATTTCATTCGTAAGAGAGGATCAGTTGGAAACCTGCAGAACGAATAATTTAAGTTAGATGCGGTGGATAATTTTTTTCATAAACTGGCAACATTCATCATTTATCTTCTAAGTGAATAATTTGATAAAATTCATAGAATTAGACCACAAATCGACCCAAAAACGGACTAATTATGAAAATACGTTTAAGAAATGATATCCTGAATGTCTTTAGGTGATCGTTACAAGCGTTATTATGTTTACTTACTTGTGAAATAATATTTCATCGTTTTGTCCCTCACTGCGCTTCTTGCAGCCCAAAATGCTACACCCAAGCATTGTAGAACCATATTTACAGTTATTACTCAGAGAAAAGACGCACATAACACATTAAATCACCAAAAAAGGCAATAAATAATATTCAGACCCGTTTTGTTTGGGACTAAAACCGTCAGATTTTGACATTTTTGGTGCAAAAAAGAGGCCACGCCGATAAGGACAAAAAAGTCTATCTATGTCCTTTTTGTACATGTGCTGAGCCATATCAATTTGTCTCTTTCACTGAAATATATTGCCGATCTGCAGTGCAAGTACCGTTCTTTATCGATCATCAAATTTGACAGTTGTGATTGTCAAATTCGATAAAATGCCATTTGGTCAGTACTCTCTATGATCGATTCTATGGCATTTTATCGAATTTGACGTACGATAAAGAACGGTACTTGCACTGCTGGTTGTGTATATCTGTGACAGGCGTCTTTGATTATAATAATCAAAGACAGGCGTAGACAGAGAAAGCTATGGCTTTGAGAAACGTAACTTTCGCTTGGTTCTTTGTTATGCAAGGACGTTGTTCTATGCTTGGTTCACTAGGCAAAAAAAAAAACAAAAGCAAACATCAAAGTCAAAAATGACAGTGGGACCGCCCTGCCCCGCTCACCTCTATTCATTTCACTGCTCTCCGCTCTCGTCCTCCTAGAAATTGTCGCGGAGCGGACAAGTGTTTCTGATTTTTCATCTATAAAATTAATATTTTGTGCTAAGTTATTCAAATTATCAATATGTGTGATAACGAAAAAGAAGAAGCAGCTAATTTGGTACGCTTAAGTGTTTATATCGCCGCGAGTCGTTAAAACATTAAGGCTATTGTGCCATTGAGTAACGACTACTGAATCTAAATTGTTTAATATTCATAATGGGTGATTTCAGAAGGAAGAGTTTGAATGGGTGTTACGCGAGGAAGTTCATGCTATATTACATCAACTTCATTCAGTTTTGGTGGTACGTATCGAGTACTATTATAAGTTCAATTGCCCAGATATCAAAGAAGTTATTTGAAAGGTTTTGGTTTCAGGAGTGTGCTCACAGGTTCCCTGTGCCTTTATACGGTAATGAGGGTCAAAAACAGGATAAGTTTATCCTCACGTCGCAGCCTGAACAGCTAAAATGCATTGTGACCCTGACAGGAGACAGCATCACACATGCTGTAAGTGTAATAATACCCTTTGAGAATTCAGATAATATCTTTAAACTTCTTAATTCAATTCATCGATCTATATGTACTTGAATTATCAAATTATTTTAGCTCCACAGTAGTTTTAAACCTGTCTCCACACAGACTTTCTCCCTCCCTACTTTGGCTACTTAGAATAACAGCAATGGGGGTGGAATATCTGCTCCTAGTTTTTTTAAACTATTTTTATGCCATAGGTGGCATACAAGCAGGTGGGCTGCCTGATGGTAAGCAGTCACACTCACAGTTATAGATACTTGTAACACTAAAGGCATCACAACTAAATGATGACCCTTTAAGAATCCATTTGCTCACCTTTTCAAGAATGCGTTGCTTTTCACTTATTATAATTTAATGAACCTATAAAAATGATTTTTATATAAATAATTATTATAGGAGTGAACTTACAAAATCTAAATGATAATCATAATAAGTCAGTAATCCTAATGCACTCACCATATTATTTAATTAGTACATAAATAAATTATGTGCATTTTATTTATATTACACGGGAATTACTTGCATAAGATTAAGCCGGTTACTCCGACTATAGTTTCAGCCGCATAATATAAATAAAATGTGTGAAAACCACATCAGTTTCAATAGTAAAATTATGTGCAGTTTCAATGCCATCATGCAAATATGGTGAAAGTAAATATTGTAAGGAAACTAGTATGTCCATTGTCCAAGAACCTCAAAAGTTCAAAGACATATGACATCCACCAACATGTACTGTGCCAGCGTGGTTGATTATAGTCCATCCTCTCTCTAAGAAAAGGACCATGTCCCAGCAGTAGGATCATGGAAGACTGACAAAGGAACATACCCATACTACATGAAGGGGGAGGGGGGTCTTCAAAATACCACGCTTGGGCTTAATCTTGTTCTTGGAATTCTATTTAAAAGAGAAATAAATAGAACAGAAAGGAGAAGGAAAATCTGTCACCAGGCATTATAACAGCATACCTTTCTGGGATGGGTCTAAAAGTTCTTTGTCCGCATCACAGTTGCTACCTTATTTCGAATGACTGAGGTTCGTTTATATGGGTGCAACTGGCTACAATAAATTTCTTACAAAAATGCCTTGACAGCCATTCTAATTTAAACAAAAAAAAATCTTGTCTGTGTTTGGTATAATACGGGTGATCACCGAGGGGGGGGGGGTAAAATAGGCACATAGTATGGGTAAGTTCCCTATGATGACAATCTCTAGATATCTTTTGTTTTCTTAACAAACTGGGTTTTCTAGACAAGATAGTCAAACAAAAGATAACCCAGCAAATTTTCTATACAATCATATCATTATCTTCTCTATATCTTCAATTCTTTAGAGTTCATTAAAATCTAAAATACATTCAATTCCACAGGATATAAGTTTTAAAGTCCTAAGACAAATGCACACAATATGCCGCACATCCATTAACCAGGACGGGCCATGGAAACTACAACAGATCCAGGATGCAGCGAACCATCTTCAACAGGCTATCGGCTATATTGACAATGTAGACAAGCATTACATTTTCAGGTACTGTTCTGTTAAGTTACTGTTCCATTAATAGGAAGTCTCCATCATTTGCTTTCACTCATCATGATCCTTAGTTATTAAGGTTTTTTAAATTTTTTATTTAATAATAGGCTTGCGTTTGACCGCCAACTCGCCTGATGTAAAGCGATGATGCATCCTACGATGGAGCACGCTTGCCAAGAAGAAACCGATGCACTCGTGATTTGAAAACACCTAGATTCTGTACTCAAAGGGTATAAACGGGACCCTATTACTAAGCCTACGCTGTCTGTCTGTCCGTCCGTCCATATGTTCGATCCTGGTTTATTCTTGAATACTATAGCTCGTGTGATCTATAAACTGTCTCAGCTATTATAGGACATATTACAGGATTTACACATTCAAAAAAGCACTCTAAGGTTAAGTTTTAAATACAATTTGACATGTGCATACTGCATAGCCTGAGTGATTTGCTAGTTACATATCATATTAATATGTAATCAAGGCGGCGTTGCAGCATACAAGCAGCTGTGGTGTGTGCATCATCTCTTCCCAATTTACAGTAGGTTCAAAATTGTAATTAAATTGTAACGGCCTCCGCCGTAATTCAACCGTGACTAGGGTGAAACCAAAAACTATCTCCCTCCAATCTCCAGTCAACATTGAGCGTAAACCTTGAAAAGATCAGAGACTACCAGCACAAAATGTTATCTCAATACATTAGTAATACTTAACAAAGTACATAAGTACTGATTTCACAAGACAATACCTACTTTGCATTGAAACCCATATCCAGTTTCCTTAACACTGTATTTATTAGTTTACGAGACGAGGTCATCCATCATTGGATGTAAACATAATGTGACCTTGCATGTCTTATCTTTAGATGAGATATTTTTAGAATAACTCTTCCTAGTCATTTTTTTTGTAAAAGTATTATTATACAATAAGTATCTACATCGATTAGCCTCTAATCGCCATCTACACCAATAAATAATAAAAAAATTGGTAAGGTAAGGATGATATTATAGTGCTAACAGACAAGATGGACTTGGTTGATGGATCGTGCAACCAACGGGACAGAAAGAGAAAATTTTCTCTTTCTTCAAAAATAGTAGAAATATAATAGAAATAGCCAATGTACCCCTATACCCTCCCTTGGCTTCTAACTTACCTAATATGGTATTAAGAAAATGAAAACCAAGATAATAGGTACTCAAAAGGATAGATGTAATAAAATGAAGTTAAATTATAAACAACTAGCGGGCCGCCCCGGCTTCGCACGGGTATAGATATATAGCCTATGTCACCCAGAGATAGTGTAGCTTCCCAACAGTGAAAGAATTTTTCAAATCAATTCAGTAGTTTCGGAGCTTATTCAATGCAAACAAACAAACAATCAAATATTTCCTCTTTATAATATTAGTATAGATAAGAACAAGTTTAAATTTAGACTAAAGAATTGACCGTAGATAGCTCAGAAGGAGGCACATAAAATTTATAGGGTCGTGGTTGATCGGCCTGTAGATCTATCTGTTTCTACTTCCGTAGCGCAGTACTACCCTATATTGTGAATCGGCCGAAGATGGTAGGTGGCCTCAGGAACAGTACGAGAAGTGGCCTCGGCACTAGAACGCGCAGCGAGGTTGTAACCAGCTGAAGATGGTGATGGTGGTGTGAACCGGCCGCACTCTGGTCGGACCAGTAGCAGTCCCAAGATGTAGTTTCCAGTTAGGACTATGGACTGTGGAATGGTGTTATTTTCCTGGAATATTATCTTTCTTCTTTGGTCAGACGGCGATCCGTCAACCAAATCCAAACGTCTTATAGCACTATTACCTTTCAAACAGACCAAAGGCTCTTCATAGGTTTACAAATATATGGATGTGGGGTTAAAACAAATTTTACAAAAAAAGTACTCTGAGTTTATCTACCAATATAAATTTAGGTACATTTTATTCTTTTATTTTTTTCAAACTAATTTAAATACAGTAGAGTCTCACTAATCCGGCCATCCGTCCATTAATCCGGCACCCTCCGCCCGCGCCTCCCTCCCGCTCCGCGCTTGCGCTCTGACTAACTGAAAAGTAACAGCGGCGCGCTGCCTATCTAATATATTATACTCGTAGTAGATACATAGCTCATTCATAACGCTTTATCTCGTATAACATATTACTACTACATTACTTTTTTATTATTTGTTAGTTAATCCGCCGTAACATTACATATTCTGTGAAAATTGCAACTGGCTATCTATTACGGTTCGAAAGATACAGCCGTTAATAGGTAGGACAGACGGACGGACGGACGGATCAGACAGACAGACAGACATCGTAGGCTCCCGTCCGTCCGTGTAATAGGGTCCCGTTTGTACATTTTGGGAATGGAACCCTAAAACAATTAAAATATCAGCAAGTAATGTAATTAAGGAGTAGTTAAATTCATATCACAATATTAATATTTTTAATCAGCATACAATATAGCTGTTGTTGATAATGTTTCTATAATCGATTGACTCCATACTAAGCCAAGATTAGTGGGTATTTAAGACTGGTGATTGGATTAATTACATATTTTGATTTATGACCTGATAGAAGAGAGAGATGATACAAGTGCTTAAAATATTAAATCTGTGAAACTTTTTACTAAGCATTTTTCTTATAATATCATAGGAACTGGTCATAATATAATCAAAAAAAAATCGCTAGTTCAGTGACCTCACTAAAGGTTGACTTCCGTGCTTCGCCATATTTTTAAAAAAATATAAATAATAAGCTTGCTTTTGACCACCATCACGCCTGATGTTAAGCGATGATGCGTTCTACGTTGGAGCACGCTTGCCTAGAAGCAACCGATTCACTCGTGATTTGAAGACACCCAGAGAGAGAGTTCAAGGATTGTCGCATCAGCCGTGCGCGGCTACGATCGGCTGCGATGCGCAGAGGTGTACCTTTAGGGTCGATGCACAAATAAACGCGAAACGTAGCGCCGTGCAACGCGTTTAGATATCTCAGCCGGTCAGCCCTATAAACCGGCAAATCGCGAGTCGCGCTCGCGCACTGGGGGTTCCATACCACGACATATATTGATACTACTAAGTACAAAAAAGTAGTCCAAAAAAACAAACTACACCAGGCGGTCACTCATGTACCGAGCGTGCCCGACGTTGCTTAACTTCGGTGAACATAAATTTGTCACCGAATCCCACTTGTCCAGTATTTATTATTTGTTGTTTTACTTTAAAGTGTGTATTGTAATCATGCATAGTTTGACGCTTGTACGTATTTCCGTTTTTACACTAGAGATAGAGAGCGTAGGCTTAGTATTAGAATCCCATTTGCCCCTCTGGGTACGGAACTCTAACGGCAATATTTTTTAATTTTATTGTATGTAGGAGAAATTGTCAACGTAAGAAAATAAATATTATGACCTGTTAAACTTATATCCAAGGAAATCTGTGAGAGTATCAAGATTACACATCATTATGAACTAAACTATAATTAAGTACTATAATTATATTATCCTCCATCATCATTAACCATTGATGATGATGGAGGAGTGTATCATCATTACCCACTGCTGGGTATAGGTCTCCTCTTCAGCGCGCCATCTTTTCCAGTCCTGTACTAGCCTTGTCCACTGCTTTCCTGCTGTCTTAACGATGTCGTCCGACCAGCGGGCTGGTGGTCTGCCCGGTGGTCGCTTTCCGTTCCGCGGCCACCATTCCGTGACACCATATATTATCCTTAATCAAGGTTATTTAGACAAGTTTTTTTTTATTACAGATCATCAGAAGAAGTTTTGCACATAATCCAATGTCTCATCGGATCGCTGCAGAGGGCGCGCACCGCCTTAGTATTACCGAAAAAGAAAGCAATCGACGAACTTATGAAAAGTAGAAATATGGTATGTTCTTTGCACGTCTTTTGTAAATTTAGGTGATGCTAAGTGAGCTACGGAGCGAGATGGGGTCGAAGAAAAAAAATTGGCTTGCGTTTTACCGCCAACTCGCCTGATAAATTCACATCTAAACGCTCTGTTTTAGAAATCTCATTAATATCAAATGTGTTTAACAAAGGCTTAAACCAATAGCTCAAAGGATTAGCAAGAAGTGGCAATAGAATAGGCAATCCATACCTGTTGAAAATCTACAACAATGGTTACAAGTTCTTGAGTGGAACCACATATCAGTCAGCGTAGAGTATCTGGGCGCTCTTCAGCCAGTTAGAATGACGAACTTCAAATCCTACGTCCAGCATTGGATAAAACTGTAACAGGCTGAAGTTTATAAAAAGGTGACTCATTATGGTTTGGTTTGAAATACTACATCTGTCCATATCACCCACACATACACATACACGCACACTCACACACAAGCGCGCGCGCGCGCACGCACACACATTTACAAATACAAAAAACTGCACATAGAATAACGTAGACTATCATCATCATCATCCGCAGCCTTCCTTATCCCACTGCTGGGTATAGGCCTCTCTCTTGCTATGCCATCTGCCTCTGTCCTGTGCTAATCGAGTCCAGGTTCGACCCGCGACAGTAATAATATCGTCGACCCATCCTGCAGCCGGACGACCAACGCTCCGCTTACCTTGCCTCGGCCACCACTCTGTTAAGACCTTACTCCACCTGTCATCACCTCCAACGTAGACTATTTATGTTGCTTTTAATAGTGTAAAAAATATTTTATTTTATTATTATTATTCTTCTTTTGGTTATCTACTTATTGGCATAGTAATAAAAAATTTGAATTACTTTTAAATATTTAATTAATACATAATTTTAAAATTTTATATTTCTGTTTTGGTATAATTAGTTGATACATAAATAGGAGAAGCCATTGGCTCCCGTCACACAGTCTCTGACTAGTTCGGGAGCCTCTGGGATCAATACAAATTATGCCCGAATAAATTATTTTATATTTGTATACCATGCCTGCCATATCGGCAAAAACATGCAAAAAAACTAGGTACAAAGTAATGTGAAACGATGGCTACTAGAACCTTATACCAATCAACACAATCTGAATCACATCAATCTGATGCCGGCGTCGCGGTTTTACCATCGCACTAGCCGCCACCGCCTGAAGGCTCATCCACACATCATAGATCAGTGGAAATCGCACACTGTGCGATTCACACGATCCTTCTTGCCTCATACCTGCAAAATGTGGAATGAGCTACCTTCTACGGTGTTTCCGAGAAGCTACAACATGGGGTTCTTCAAAAGGCGAGTTAATCGAGTTCTAAATGGTCGGCAACGTATTTGTGATGCCTCTGGTGCTACAAGTATCCATAGGCGACGGTGACTGCTTACCATCAGGTAGTCTGGCAGGTGGCTTGTTTGCCACCTATGGCAATTAAAAAAAATTAAAAAACACCACAGCGTATCTTGACGGTAAACACACAACTTTTTGATGTAGAACGCTTTGTCTATGATCTCCAAAAATCTATTCCAGAAAGCACTATCACCAAACCTGCCAGAAGACTTAGCAATATCCTTCTACATCCAGTCACACAAGCTGATATTCGTGGCGTACCAGCTCAGTTCTGTCCACGGGACGATGCGGATTGACTCGTGTCAGGCTGACTGCGCAGTTCCTTGGCTGAGCGATGTGCTGTTTATGCTAACTGCTGCACTTCATATGTGTCAACAGCTTAAGGATAAGGTAATACTACCACTACTAACACCACTGACTTAACATCATGTGAGCTGTGATTCCACTTTTATTGCGCACTACTCGCCATAAGCACAGGCTCCTACCCGTAAAACGGTCACTCGCTAAGTCCACGAAGTTGACTCATGTCATGGGCACAATGATCTACAACAGGCTTCCCGAGGATGTAGTTGAGGCGTCCAACTTGTCTATTTTCAAAGCAAGGTTAGCACGCTGGCTTGTCAGTCAAGCGTTCTACGACATTGATAGGGAATTTATGGCACTAAAAGTAAGATCCTAAATATATTTAATTATTATTAGTTTTTACCTACTATTAAGTACCTACTTTGTATTGACATTTTATTTATAATTTTTACATCTGACATATTACTGATCGTATGAATAAATGAGTATGAGTATTGTTCGAACTGCTAGTCTGTGGAATGCGCTGCCTGAATGGGTGTTCTCCGATAGTCACGATCTCGGTGTTTTCAAATCAGTGAGTGAATCGGTTTCTTCTAGGCAAGTGTGCTCCATCGTAGACCGCTTCATTGCTTTAGATCAGGCAAGGTGACTACCAAACACAAGCCTATTACTAAATAATAATAAAAATAGCCGGTTCTAAGTATAAATTGAACGTTTTTATAAATTCCATAAAAGAGCTGATAATTTTCAAACGGCTCATCAGATTTTCTTGAATCATAGCTGAAAAAACTATCAAGTCGCCTATTAAACAAGAAATGAAACTAAATTAAAATCGGTTCAGCCGTTCACACAAATACACACGTTATTATTATTAATTAAATAAAGGATTAAAAATTAAATTTTACTGCATGTCATGTATACTTGAATCATCATCATATCAGCCATAGGACGTCCACTGCTGGACATAGGCCTCCCCTATCGATCTCCAAAAGGCCCGCATCCAGCGTTTCCTTGCGGTCTCTTTAAGGTCGTCTGTCCATCTTTCGGGTAAACGCTGTGCTTACCGACCGGTCCGTGGTCATGACCACGGACCGGTCGGTAAGCACAGCGTTTACCTAATATCCAATAACTAAGACCTATATCTAAGATTTGACATGTCAAATATCCATTTTGTGCCCACCCCAGTATCACGCAGGGCACATATCACGCAAAACAGATTGCCGATGGGCGCAGCGTGTACTTGAACAGGCCTTTTAAAATTAAAGAGGTTTAGAGGTTTTAATAGATAAGAAAAAAAAAATTATAGGTTCTGGGTTCACTTAGTTATTTTCGGTATAGTACTAAGTGCCGAGAGCGTATCAGAAACTCATTCTAACTTATCAGCAATGTTTGGGATTCGATATATTTATCTCTGCGTGCGTTGGCAGGTGTACTACTGCCATATTATGATAACAGCTTGATTATTGTTGTTTTAGTAAGATTAACTCTTTTCCTATTACATTTTGTTTCTGAGTTTGTAATAGTAGATTTTTATCGCGTTTTTCCTTTATTAAGACAGTTAATTATCACTGTGTCACCACATTAGCCGGAACAGAGTAAATTGCGTTCTAACCGTAGATAATTAACATAATTAACGATTTTAAACGTTAGTTAATTGTTACCGATAAACAAATGATATCATGATAGAGTCGAGTTGTTTTTTGGCATTTAGTCGAACAAAAATCAACTGTAACGGCATGCGTCAAATGCTAATAAAGTCTGGCTAAAAAAGGTAGAAAGAAAAAATGCGCCAACTTAAAAAAAAAACGCATTGCAATCCCAAAATTTGTATTAAATGCAAACAGTTCCGTGTTACAAAAATGTTGATGCTTGTTTATTTATTCTTTTCTATTGACTTATTTAATTTAATTTGTTGTGCGCAGATGTGATTAAGAATAATTGTGGTTTTTATTTTCAGCTATGCGTATTCTCACAGTACAAAGACTTCACGGTGGGTTCGAGATCTGCATCTATGGTAATAAACTAAACTAAGGCACGACGCTGATTGACCAAGCGGAGAGGCGAAAAAAAGCAACAAAAAACCCTATATCGTGTTAAGTACTGCACAATTTCAAATAGTTACAATGTTCGAATGATAGCGTCTCTTTGGCGACGTGGTCGTCATTCGTTTTTTGCGCCGGGAAATTAATCTGTACGCATCACGGTATATAATTCACGGTTGTCCACCGCCGCCGTCGCCGATATTTATTTGGACCGAGTTCAGGATGTCGTCATGGCGATTTTGTATCCACTGCGACTGCGACCGATCTCGGTGGACACACGACTTAAATATAAACCAAATGACAGCGCACCGCGCCGTTCTCGAGTGTAGAAAAGATCAGACTTTGTTTTGTATTGCCGGCACTTTGGCTCGTCACGATATTGAAAGAAAGAAAAATATTTATTTATGACAGAAACAAAAGAGATACATAGACATTACGAGATAAAAACAATAAATAAGTTATATTGAGCCAAGTTCTAACGGTAGCGTAGAACTACTTACAATCACGGCCACTGAAATTACAGCTCTCGGATGTCGTACATGTGGTGGACACCCGGCATTATTAATGTGTATTGCTACTTCGGTGATGTCATCTCGGCTCGTTGGTGGCAGTGGACAACCGCTCTAATCTAAGCTGTTGTCGCTACGTTTCAATAAACAGCGTCAGGCCTTAACTCGCATATACTGCGTAGGTAATCCCAGCCTTTCAGCTAGGCTGAAACTAATTTGATGGTTTCTAGAAAATTGCTTTCGGTTTATAAAAAAATCTACTCCATTAAACATTCGAGAAGCTTATCTATGCTATAAAATATTTAGTCAACTTCTAGCAGACGAAAAGGTTCACGGGCGAAAAAGAGACAACACGTATTAGCTGAAACTGGCCTATTTGATGTTTCTGAATACGAACAGAGACCTAAACTAAAAAATATATATTTGTTTAGCTCTGTCTTCTAAAACATTTCAAATCTAATAATATTATATTACCTACAAAAACAAACTACACTCTTTTAGTAGACAGCTACAGATTTCACCAGACAGTGGTCAGTGGTCACTTACTCAGAGGTGAAGAAACCGACATTGAGTAGCGGGCTAGATCAGTTGTCAGCAGAAGCTCCAACAACTCAACATTTAATTTTGGCAACCTTGTAGCACCGTGGACCACCAGATGAGATCTGACGTTAGAGCAAGCTCTTGTGTCTTTCTTCCAGCATGGCCAGTGTCCCGGTATGGGAACAGCTATTTCTGGTTGTGGACATTAAAGTAAAACTAATTGGGTTTTGGGGTACTTTAGTTAAGCTGCATCAGCCGCCTCAATCAGATATTCGTTGAGCCTGGTAGTCCCCTCATCTCCGCTGTGCGATTCCCGATCGCACAGTAACAAATATAAATTTTTCTCTATGCTTATATCTATCAGTCCTATCAGTACCCATAGCAAAGATAATCTAAGGTGCCTTCTTAAAAATTTTATTCTAACTACAAAAAAAAAACTAATCTATTACCGCTACCAGCAGGCCTAGCACGGGCCGTGGACATATTGTCTTTCCACCGTTTTTATCCCGCGAGAAAAAGACAAACGTATCCATATTCTAGCTTTGTCGCGTCTAGGGGTGGATAAAAACGGTGGAAAGACAATTTATCCACAGCCCATGCTAGGCCTGCTGTATGGATAGTACACAAAATTGTTTCTATCATAAAATATGTTCCAAAAGCCAAAAGCAATTTTCTATGAAAAAGAATCATGTATTTATCTAGTTATAGCTATTCAGTCCATTGTTGATATTGTTGAAAAATGTATTATAATGTATAATAGTAAGTAAGTAATGTTATATTTAAACTGTAGAGATATAATTCCAAGTATACACGCACTGATTGTTATGTGAATTGAACGCGAAAAGAATTACAAAAATCTAATCATAGTTCTTTACATTTATTGATTAGTGGAAATCATTGATTAAATAGGACTAGATGGAGGTTCGCAGCCAAAATAATGTCATGAAAAATAAGACCACAAAAAGCAGTATAAGTGCATTAGTCAAGCAACGCGTTGAAACATCTTGGTATGCATTCAAAACCATCTGAATTAGCTAAAAATTTAAAAGCAGTCAGCTATATGTACATAACAACTTACATAATTATGTCTAGTCGTGGCATTGAGATACAATACATATAGAGTCACAATCGTGCCAAAAAATGTCCGAACCAAAACTCGGCGTACGCTACGATTTGCGCCGACTTTTTGGTTAGTTACAAGGTAACCGCGATCAGACTACAACGCCGCGCGATGCCAGAGCTACAATGACATAGCGGACAACTAACGTTGAACACTATGCAAGCGACAATCAGCGACATAACGTCTAAATTGTAGTTAATATGGCATTGTGAACTATATAATTGATATAATGTATGTACAATGACGCTCGGACCTTTTTTGACTGTTTTCATTGAGAGATTGTGACTCTATAGGAATTTTATCTCGATGAATCGTGGCTAAATATTGAGGTGTATTTCTTTTCCATCTAGTCCTAAATGAAAATTTCATCAATGGTGTAAATGTAATGTAAGCACTGATCATAATAATTGATAAACACAGGAATGAGGTATACCTTGTCAGAAATATAAGCAATATTTTACTAACAGTCAAGATCATGAGGCTATTTCTTAAACGATGCCCACGTCTGTCACGGTCCGGCCAAAACAATCGTTACGTGGACGCGGTGAAAAATATATTAAAATTTGAACTTAATGTTGTGTTACATAGTACAGCAAAATTTCCACAGCACCTAAAATAAAAAAATAGTTTATCAAATATCATCAGTAATCATATAACCACGAATATACACTCGACAGAGATAAACCGAGACCGTTTAATTAGTTTCGCAGCTTCCAAAGTGCGCCATGCATATGGGACGATTTATACAAACGGCGCGCGAGGAAAAAGAATTTTCAGTGTACAGTATTTAAAGTTTATATTTGTTTTTCGCGAATTACGCGCGACTCAAACGGCTTCCACACAAAGCGTGCGTAGCCGACCGAGTTTCAAGATGTATAAATCCCATACATAAAATAAACTATAATTACTTACTATAATATATTAATTAATTAATTAACACGACGCGTGCCGTTCAGTGAAAATCGTCACATTTTGGCATCGAGGTACAATACATATAAGAGTCACAACCGTGCCAAAAAATGTCCGAACCAAAACTGCGCACGCTACGAATTGCGCAGACTTTTTGGCTAGTTACAAGGTACCCGCGATCCGACTACAACGCCGCGCGATGTCAGAGCTACGATGACATAGCGGACAACTAACGTTGAACATTATGCAAGCGACATAACGTCTAAATTGGGGTAAATATGGCATTGTGTACTATATATAGTTGATACAATGTACGTACAATGACGCTCGGACGTTTTTTGACTGTTTTCTCTGAGATATTGTGACTCTATAGGAATTGTATCCCGATGCATTTTGGACTATATTATTTTATATTTTGCATTTATTGGGAAACTTACAGCCTAAAACAGTGTTAAGGTACCCAGGTCGTACAAAATCTGACAGCACAGCTGGTGTAATGTTTATAAACGTACTCGTAAGTGCACACCAAATAGATCTGATAGTGTGAATAAAATTAAAAGAATTTCGACGAAACTGAAGCAATAAGCTTCGATTTTATTTGATGTAACGCCATAGTCGAACTAATTTATAAAAACTAAATAGGATAAGGTATGTGTAGATATTTATATAAATAATCGATTGTATACAGTTTTGTTGAAACATCAAGATTTTATTTAATATTTATATTTTGAAGTATTTTGAAAACCTTGTAATGTTTTAACCAATATGCTTAGATAATTTATTGTAGCAAAAATATTTTATTGTTGAATACCTTTATGTTAAATAAATAATGTGTATTGTATTTATAGGTCAATTATTCGTAACATGTCTCGAAAATAAGAAATGGAAATATTTCAAGTGAGACGATATGTTTTTTCAAAACGTTCTTTATCAAACTACCAAATTTTTGTGTAACAGAAAATTACAATTGTATCGGCTAGTGTGAAACACACTCATCCATCCTAAAGCCGTGTACGCACGTACGAACAAATTTGTTGCGTGCATAATACGCATCAACTTGGTTCGCACGTGTGTTACACTACCGAACATCAAACACTCTCTTCGTCAAACATGTTTGCGGCGTTCCTATTTGTATGTTCCGTATGGACGGTATGAATAGCGCCGCCATGGCTATTGATATATAGTTCACGAACTCGATTTGAACTAAGTTCGTGTTCGAATATGCCTTCCGTACGCACAAACCAAATGTTAATGTTTGGTGTTTGTGTTCACTATGTTCGTGTTCGTACGTGCGTACACGGCTTAAGATGTTTTGTATGTAGATCCATTGACTGCACTCTATATTGATATTAAGAAAGCAATCCTTTCACTTAGTCACGTACCAGTGTCGCGGCTCACTAGTGTCAGTACAAGGTACATGCAGACTATTTACATCAAGCCATTTGACGAGCCATTCTACTAAGCCAAGCACAAAGCCAAGCCATTCTTACATATACTTAGCATTAAAATAAAAAACATTACATGACAGTCTATCAGACATGTTTTTTTTTAATATAACAGGCTTAGTGAAAGATAACCAAATAGTCCATATACTGAAAAAATATCCAAATTGGTTTATAATGTTCTCAGATATAAGCGTTTAAAGTTTTTGGTCGGATTAGGAAGGGATACTCTGTCCCATTCCCCCAAAGTAACTGTCAGTATGGATTTTATATGGCGTACTTACAAGTGACGTTATTAGTAAGTATCGCTCTATGTCTAGTAAAACATTTAAATGCGGATAGCTTCCTTAATTTAGAACACATAAAATTCTGTTTTCGGTTATCGGCTCTATTTACGGTTAGTTTTTTGAAAGACAATAAAAAATAAGTCTGGTAGCCTATGGACGGGCTTAGTAAAATGGCTCATGTAAATGGCTCATTATGTAGTTTTTAGTGCAATGATGTTGGCGTATGACACGTCTATATACAGGGTTATTGATAATTAGCTAACAACCTTTCACCCTCTAAAACTTAACAACTTTTATTACATAACTTTTAAAAATTGCGCGGCTCGGGATCTTAAATGCAATAATTTAAAGCGGTTTCAAATGAAAAGAAAGCCGGGCGAAGCTTCCCAAAAAAATATAACAGAAAATCACCCACAAAATAAAAAACCAAAAAATAAAGTTTTATAAAGTAACGGATTTTTTTTTTGAAAAAATGTAGAGTATTGTTTGCCCGTTCACTACCCGTGAGAGGTTGATAACTAATAATCAATAACCCTGTACAAATTGTCGTAGTAACTCTCAAACTAAAAACCTTTAAAAAATACAGTGAGCAATTCATAAGTGACTTTATTATGGCATACATTGTAAAGTATTGTTAAGAGATGGCATCGGAATTGGATAGAACTATCTATAAATACTAACTTTTGTACTCTCTGCACCTATATTTTTTATAAATATGCACTGTTTGTCTCTATACTACATATATCTCGCTATAGTTAAATGGTTAATCTTTATTGATTTATTGTACGGCAACGAATGTGGGTAGGCAGAAAAAAAAAACTCCAATAAAAGAGCTGTACGCTTATTCCCAGATTTGATAGTTTTCGAAAACTTTTTTCTTTTACGTATTGTTCCATACATTTTAGTAAAGCGCCTCTATCCGAAACGTGGAGGAACTAAAATTGGTGGTAATCGGCGGTATATATTGTTTCACTGTAATACGAAAAAAGTTTTCGAATACCTTTTAGCCAAGCAATGTATGGAACAATACGAAAACGAAAAAAGTTTTCGAATACTATCAAAACTTGTACTAAGGGTACTGATAATCTTCAAACGGCTGAACAGATTTTCTTGAATGATAGCTATGATAATAGCTAAGAACACTCGATCAAGTCACCATTCAAACAAAAATGAATATTATTAATTTAAAAATACTTTTTAAAACAACCCTTTAGTCGTCGCCTACGGCCATATTGAATTTAGGTGACGTCATTTTATTTTTCGTATTCTCGGTAATCCATTTCATTTTATACTCATATTATGGGAGTGCATAACTGATCTGCCATGTTTGGCTGTCCGCCATATTGGATTTAGAATGACGTCACGTTAGCTAAACATGCATTGTCATCCAAACTAAACGTGTATGTTAAATTTTAGCCCATTCGGTTGGGGATAACTAGTGAAAATTCAGTTGTAAGATTTGTCCCACACACATACACAAACAGGGCAATTTAAATAATAGCTTGTGAAAAACTAAATCCAACTCGTTTCAGCCGTTTGGGACCTACAATGCCACACACAGACAAAACTCTAATAAGCTTATACTATTGTTAAACCAGCGTATTTTGACCCTAGAAAATACCGCGATTTATTTGATAAAATACAACACTAATTGCCAATAAAACAATTTTACCAGTTTTTTTTTTGTTAGACTTTTACCATAGACAAAAATGTTGTCATTACTAAGAATTAATGCCACACAAAATATTCTGGTTTGACTGTAGGAGATATAATGATTTTACCGCCATAACTCAGTTAATATATTCAGTCACTTCGAGATGTCAAAATCTCAATCCCACTGATGCCTCAGGTGGGTAGGATGAGAAAATTTGACCGGCTTATACCTAGGCTAGTTATAATGGCAATACATTTATTGATTCTAAGTCGTAAGACGCTCAACATGTCGCAAAAGATAAAAGGTTGATTGATTGTCCGCGTCCGCACGCTTGGGTGTGTCTTTCCTCTAACAAAAATGTACCACTGGGAGAAGGTCCTAAATGTGGACATTGTAGACACCTAAACTGCATTTATTCGGTAACTATTCCATAATAAGGTCCAACGCTCACTGGTCGAGACAGCGTCGTGGCGTACAAGCAACCGAATAGAAAGTTTGAGCTAGGTTCAAAACTTAGACTATTTCTGTATACGCTGTTCAAAACGGTACCTTATTTACTAGATAGTTTAGAGTAGTTCCGACATTAAACAAACGCCCAAATCCAGTGACGTAGGTAAACAAACCAGCGCCACTTCCCCCGCCCGCTACGATACTTCACGGTACGCTCAGAGTGATAGTCGCGCGCGCCGCGTCATTGCGATTCGCCGTGTGTGTGTGTCGTCAATGTAGAAGTAGCATACAAAATAATTAACAACAACATCAACAATCAACATCATCAATCGCTTAACATCAGGCTAGTTGGCGGCCAAGCGCAAGCCTAATTATAATTAAAAAAAAAACCGTTAGTCGCAACCCTAGCCTTGTGACTGACCGTAGGCATTGAATTCAAGGACACGTTCAAGTCAAACTACTGCTTTAGCTCATATAAGTATCTTTTATATACTGACTATGCCTACGGCATACTGGCAAGAGTTGACTTTTGACGGCCGCTTGTACGCAGTGACGTCGCCTCTACTGATGTGGGCGTTGGGCCTAAGGAAGTGAAAAAACCTACCCTGTTTAAATTATTTGTTTGACATGATCGACAATAAAATTATACTATTACTAGTATTTGTATTATTAGATAGTCCCGAGACTATTGTAACTATAATCTAATCTGTATGAATGATAATTTATGTGATTGTGTTATATTTCAATAAATCAAAAATACTGTTATCCATTACATAGTTTTTTTATTACACTTTTGGGACTACCCCGAAAACACGAAAAAATACAGCTGTTCGAAATATATTGTTGAGGGTAAAAGTAATTATTCTATGGAACTCACATGATAGCTGATTTTATTGCGATTTCAGAGTTGATTCGTTAGTGGGGTGTTGTCTTTTTGCACTAGTTTTCGTACTTTAGTAGCTAACTATTTTTATGTGGTGGTACAAAACCCTCAGTGCAGGAGCTCGACTCGCACTTGGCCGGTTTTATTCTACAAACGCACACTCAATATTGAGCGGCACACAACTGCATACGATATGCTCAAAATGTCAGGTGTAAGTGCTAAAGGTGAAACTCTATCGCTTCCATTTACAAGAGGGCGAGGTAAACACGTAGTGCACGTACCTACATTGATATATTCAGTTCTATATACAAACTAGCGACCCGCCCGCCCGGCTTCGCACGTTTATAATTTACGTGCGAAGCCGGAGCGGGTCGCTAGTTATATATATAAACCATCCTTGAAAATGTATCTAACTGATGGTGAAAACCGTATCAAAATCCGTTGCGTGGTTTAGGAGGAGTTAGCGGCCATACAGACAGACGCGGAAAGCGACTTCAATTTAAACTATGTAGAGATAGAGATGAATACTTCTTTAGCGAGCGGCACACAACTCCAAACGAGATGACAAAAATGACATGAAACGGACGACGAAACTGTAGGTTACGTAGGTACATAGGTAGGTAACAAGGAAGTTTCATAACCTAATGGGTTATGAACGTCCTTGGTATAACAGTATACCACTTCCATTTTTTTATGATCGCATACTTATGTTAGTAACGCAAGTAAAATACGTAAGCCGAGGTGGTATGGCCTCAATAGCTTTTGCCTGTCCAGTAGTAGGCGAAATAAAAGATGATAAAAATATAACGTCGTATCAAATCAAACGTCAACTTTGTCAACAAAAATTGTCAGCAGGAATTTGTTACATTTTGCCTTTTATTTTATTAATTTATAAAGTAAATTGCCGTTTTATTGATTTGATTGATACAAAATGGTTATGCGAATCGTTGGATGGTTTTGTTTAATTTCTGTCACCATTACTGGTCTTTTTGGAGTAGGATGGTACATTACATTCCTTACGTTTGTGGCCTCATTCATTGGGGGGTAAGTTCCTATTAAATGTTCATAAAATGTATATTATTACGTAGAATTAAGATCTAGTTTATTCTTGTACAGTCCTGGTATGCGTAAAAAGTGAGCTGCTCTGTCCTGCAGCCGAACATTTGAGTTCAGAAAGCTCGCAAGCGGTTTGGGGCAAGCAAATCATGTCTTCATTATAAATGCTTTATTTTTGTTTTTGTTTACAGTGTGGCCACAATTTTATACTTTCTGTATGATAAGAAAAAAGTATTCCCATTTGATCTGGACTGTCTGGATGATCCATTACAGCAAACAAACTTTTCAATACAACTGCCAACGGTAAGACTTTTTGCTACATATATGCATGTTAACCATTTAAAAAGGTCATGAAAGTCATATTTTACGTGTAAATTCTATTGTTTTGTTATTTTCAGGTCCTAAAAAGGTTTCAAAGTGAATCTCCTTTATCAAAATATGACAATAGAATTACTGGTAGCGAGACAGTGGACACCTTCCTCAATGAAATCGTCACAATCATCATCAATGACTATGTCACACCATGGTACAGTATCCTGACTGATGATGAGGAGTTCACAAACCATGCAATAAAACGATTGGTGCTTGCTGCAGGGGTTAACGTATCGAATAGGTGAGTGTCTAAACTGTTTACCCTCTACTGAAAAACTTCTTACCCTCTTATATGGCCAGTCGCCTATGCGTTTTCAATGAGGCGGAGATGAGCTGAGCAAAGTTTTGAAAAGAGGTAGATGTTTCCAATGAAGCGGAAATAAATAAATCTTTAAAGACTTTCACCGATAGTGCCTGATCCGTCCCGCCAATACAATCTTACCATGCAATCTGAACGCATGCAATCTCTGTAACTGGTAGACGCCCGTGTATGCTTCTCCACTGCGTGCGGTAGATCGCAACGCGTTCGAGTGATTGCACGTCTTTCCTACATTCCCTGTCTCCATTGGCAGAGATTGTGTGGTCGGAGTTGCATGTTTTCATCATGCTAGTATCTGTTTTGTTTTTTTTTTTATATGTTTGTTGTGTAAACAGTGAGACTCTTCAAAAAGATTCTCACTCATAATGCACATTATTACTTACATTTGTCAATAAACCAATTTTTGCTGTTTCAAACGGTTTATTGACAAATGTAAGTAACATGGTGACAAATGTAAGTAATATGGTGCGTTACTGTTAAATAGTTGTACATTATAATGTAAAGAACAACCAACAATTTGCGCAAACACTGTGTCATTTTACAATAATTACCCAGCCTAGCTACAAGGACAAAAAACTGTTTGAAATTTGAATTTCCCGACATAGGTCAAACATACCACCTTTATATGACAGTACTGTGTAACCCTTTGTAATTAACTTCTTTAGCCTTAATGACTTGATACATTTTGAAATGCGAGGTAATGTTAGACTTTGAAAACTCAAAGTCATAGGCTAAATATTGCAGTTGGATGTTTACTCTTTTAATAACAGTTACTTGTTATATTTACAGAGTAAAAAGCGTGGACTGGATCCATTTGCTATCAACACGTTTTCCAGAAGAGCTAACAACTCATCTGAAATTATTCAAACAGTCTCGAGTAAGGCTGAAACATATAGATCTAGTAAGTGCCAAAGATTTAGCTAATGGAAACTCAAAGACAAGTCCAAAGAAACAGGATGAGAAAAAAACACATAGGAGGAATAAAAGTGAAACTGACTTACCTTGGCCTCCAGGTAAGACATCGCTGTCAATTCTGTGTAATTTGAGGTTCTAAGGGGTAAATAATAGCATAATGGTAACCCCACCAGAAAGTAATAACTCTTTAATACTTGGCTGGCTAGTTGAAAATCTGTCGCCTAACAGTGTGTTCCAGCAGCCTCATTTGAGAGCCAATTCCAGCTCTGTGTTTTTACCATCTTTGACAACACTGTCTCTTAACATCAGGTGATTAGTAGTTAAAAGCCTAGCTCTTCAACCACAGCAAAAAAGTCACTATCAAGATGCAGTGCTAAAAAACATCTATAACTACCTGCGCCCCGCGTTTTCACCATGGATTACTCCTTATATCATCAGCTATCTGCCAGTGAAAGTCCCGTCAAAATCGGTCCAGCCGATTTGGAGTACATAGGGTCAGCACCTTTTATATATAATAAGAAAGAAGAAGATATAATGTAATAGAGTTAACAAGTATAAATTGAACAAAATTTTAAAACCCCCATCAAAAAAGCTGATGATCTGAACAGATTTTCTTGAATTAAACCTCAGAACACTCTCAATCAAGTCACTTTCCATACAAAAAAACGAAATCAAAATTGGTTCAGTTGTTTGGAGCCGATGCCATAGACAGAAACACAGATGCGCTCGTTAAATTTATAACACTCATCATGTATGCATTGGGGGTAAAAAAATTGTGGAATAAAATATAGCTTAAACTAGCTCTGCCAAAGAGCCAAAAACTTTGATATAACCGCTGTCTACACACACGGGATACATTATTTGAGGTAAGGTCACATTTACCTTCTGAGCTTGGGGGCGTGAGTTCGATTCCCACCTAGGACAAACATTATATGTGATGAACATTTTGTGTTTGTTTTATATCTGTTTAAGTAAGTATTAAAAAACAAAAAAATTGTATATCAGTCTCTGGCAGCCATATCACAAGCTTTGCTTAGTTTAGGGTCAGATGACCATGTGTGCAAAAATTACAAAAAAAAAACTTATTTTTCAGATTCACAAACGTTTGGAAAATCAAAATTTTACGATAGTTCCGAAAACGTTTCGGGCAGAACATTGAAAGATATATTTTTTGAATTAGAGTGTTCTATTGAGAATAAACAAATTTGTAGGGATATATTTTGTATTGATCCGGAGAAAGAGTATGGTAAGAATTTTTCTTATTCAATTTCTTTGCATAACCTTAGAGCCTAGAAAATTTTTACCCAACTTCTTAGTTTGTCACTAAAGATTTTATGCTGCACACTAAAAAGACTTGAGAGATTTAAATAATATATATCATGTTATACTTGTACCCTAGATAAGAGGCCAAGATCGCCTCTAAGAAACGTGGTGTGCTCAACAAGGCGCAGCGGTACTTAACGTCGAAGCGGATACTCTTGCTTTACAAAGTGCAAGTCCGACCTCACATAGACTACTGTAATAATAAAAAAATAAGTTTCTAGGATGCACAGGTTTACGTTCGGTTGCAGTTTAGCTTATACTATTGTCACAGAAAAAATAATTGTACTACAGTGTAGTTTTATTTTCAGAGTTACTATGCGAAGTGTCAGAAGCTGTGCTATATCTGGTCGCGCCGGCTGAGGCGTGGAAGTGCCACGCCTTGAAGATGTTACTAATCGAGCTGATCTCGGCGGTGGTGCTCCGTCCCATAATCAATCTGTTGTGTGACCCCGATAATATCAACAGGACAATTATTAGAACTGTAAGTGGTTGCAGGTGATGTTCGCGGGCCTGACGTCTTTTGCCGATTTATTTCTGTCACCTGTCCTGGCGAGGACGCCTTTCATGCACATTTTGTTGTTTTATTATCTTAACTAAAATCTGACCGATTCTTAGAAGTTCAAACTTGGGGTTTGCCAAAGAGCGATGGAGAGCAGCGTCCTAAGAATCAAAAGAACAGACCGAGTCCGAAACACGACGCTGCGCTCAATTACGGGAATCGCTGATGTTGGCATCAAAGCTGCCAAATTAAAGTGGGGTTGGCGGGACACGTGGCCAGGATGCACCCACATAGATGGGCCCAGAGGATCACACAGTGGGTGCCTGAAAACGGACGAAGGAGCCAAGGCAGGCCTAGAAAACGCTGGCGCGATGACCTCGACACGTTCCAGATACAGTGGTCAAGTCTGGCGAGTGATCGCACTGTCTGGAAAGAAATGGGGGAGACCTTTGCCCAGTAGTGGGAGACAGTAAAGGTTACAAAAAAAAAAAACTAGCTACGCACTCACTGAATTGACATGGAAGACAGACACATAAAAAGTGTTGTGCTAAAATTACCACTGTCGCGTCGTCTATACCAGTCGTGTCTTATTACGTTACTAGCTTCGCCACTTGGTTTCTTCTGCTTGGTCATTCCGGAACTATGTATTTTTCCAAGATAAAAAAAAAACTTCTATGTCACTCTCCGGCCCTTCAACTATCTCTATCCAAATTCGATCTGTTACTCTGTTGAGAAAGAGAAACAAACAAACCTACAAGTTTTGTTCACGCCCATGATCAATTTTTGCATTTCAAACCCACTTTCCCGTTTTATAAAATTAGTTTGATTATTGTTTTCAGTGTTGCCGCGACTCGACACTGCCGTCCGAACTGTTCCTAATAGTCATAAGGAGCTGCGGTGACGCTGAAGAACTTGACGCCACCCTGGAGCTGGTCCAAAAGGATATACAAAAACTTGTAAGACATATTCCATTACTAAAATATTGTGGATGGTGGACTGACGACATCAGAAATACTTGCGGAACAAGTAGATGCGAATAGCGAGAGACCGGGGAGAGTGGCATAAACAAAGGGAGGCCTATACCCAGCAGTGGGTCACTCAGGGCTGATGATGATGATGATGAAAATATTGTGGGTGAAGTACGAATATTCCATACGTAAATCTGTTTGCACTGAAAGCTGCAGTTAATTATCCAAAAGCGAATGTATATCCAAATTTTTCTTTCTTTTTGGCGTTAAAATCAAAATAACTAGAAAATTCTTGGATGACTTAACCGAAATTGCGTATTAGCAGCGTTTTACCTGAAATAAAACGCATATTAAAATACTTACCTTACTGGAAGCTTTTTATAGAGAGAGGGCACTACCATTTCCGTCGGATTACCAGCGTTGACGTCCTTTTTAATGAGTTGTAACCGGAACTCGTCAGGTGGCGCCATCGTAGCAGCTGCGCGCCATTTTGTTTTCTTGAAATTGTTGCGCGCTCTTTGGAATCATTGCTCTTTTTCCACCAGGCAGGAATTAAAGTGAAAGCTTCCAGTAAGGTAAGTATTTTAATATGCGTTTTATTTCAGGTAAAACGCTGCTATTAAATAACTTGACCGTAACTGGAAGCTTTTTATAGAGAGCCTGTTTGTTTTCGCCTGGTGGTGCCACCTATAGTAGGGCTTCATTTTAATCATAAAATCTAACGCCAATGTGAGCCATAATAATAAATCTTAATATATATATATATATATATATATATTAGGCCCTCAGGCAATTGTTGTATTGCAGATATCATTATTTTTAGTGAAATAAATAATTTTGTATTTGTTAATACAGATATGTTAACAAAAACGGCATGACTATAAATGGTTTCTCACTTCAGACTTGATTCAATTAGCTGTGTTTATCATATCGACAAGTGACAATATTATTAATCTTAGGCATAGAACTTGTTATCGAGACTATTTCGAGACTATTCTGATATAGAATCAAAGGCTATCGCCGTTGGCTAAAACATATCCATTAATCTTTTATTTATTAAGTAATAAAAACTGGGACCAATGCAATCGTTTTCCCTGATCAACTGGTCTATAAATTGTTAGTTACCTAAAATTTTGATACATACAATACACGTCACATTACACTGACATGTCGACATGTGTCATTACATTAATCTTCACGTCGTTTATTAAACATGTTGTTGACCGAAACAGTTTCGTAGTCGACTCATGGGTGCGACCTCGGACCGACCGGTTTCTGGAAAAACTGATGCCAGCTTCTTTCCAAATAGTTTTAATAAATATGCTAATACTGTGCTGAAGCGGCAAATTATCTAAATTACGGTTTGTTGTATACAACATGCAACATTATCATTCATGTGGATTAGAATCCGACAATCCTGTCTCTAGTTATCACTATCCGAACAGAGTTCAGTTGAAAATATATGAGTATTCTAAATTCATTATCTTATCTGCAACAATTATGCGCTAGTCTTTACAGTTGTGTAAAAAGAATTTGTTTGATATATGTAATATGTAACTATTAGAGTAGAGATATAAGAGTTATTAAGCCACTTGCACGAGAACAAGCAAAGTATCTAGATAGCCTGGATTTGTTAATCTGGACTAACTAATCATTATGACAAAATAATCAAATGCAAGACGAATCCCGAAATTTATGAAGTTAGCACGGGATTAAGTCACTAGCCCAGGGCTTAATGAAGCTGCGCAAGTGGGCCAGAGTATACATTGCAAGGTTAAGTAAAATTAAACATTCTTTAGTTTTAGAAAATTTTAGGTAGTTCATGTTTTAGGTTTACCCTTACGATTCTAACTTCGAGCATTATGATCCAGCGTCTGATCAGAAATTCTGGTAATTAAAAAGTTTTGATAACTGGTTTTGAGTCAACTACCTTTCAGCGGCTCAACTATTTCCGAACCTTGAGTTTCCATGACAGTGCAAAGACACGACTAAGTTCTCATTGTGGAACAACAAAAATAACATATTTAAGAGCCCTACTTATTCTTTGCAACTTTTTAATTATTTGTCTTTATTAAAGACTAGGGTATGTTTGAAAATTTAAGAGCTACCCTATTTTCATGTTGTAGATTGTATTAATTGTGCGATCAACGGCGAGTGAGCCACACACCCATTTAATTAATTTAAATTATACGTTTGCTCACGCGAGTGAGCTGGGTATTTCAGTTAAAAAATTCACCCACGTTTGGTGGTTTTTATTAAGGAGTGCAAATTCGGCCTCTCTTTGAATAAACTATGTACAGTTTAATAATGTAATAGAAAAATGTTCACACCAAATCATACACATTCGATATTATAATAACCGATACATTGAGCGGCTTTATTGCCTAAGCTAATCTTTTTTAGCTAACCTTGGCTGTCACCGTTTTTATTACATTTGGGCTACCCAGTTTGTAAGAATCGAATTGGTTTTTAGGACTCTGCTTAAACAAAGTGACTTGTACATCGTCTTAGCTATAAATGAGACACTAATTTAATGGTGCTCCCATTGCCTTCCATTAGAGGTAGCAAACCTTTCTCATTTTGCAGATAACCTTCTTAATAATGCTAACACCTCGGGTGGTGATTAAGTGTATTTGTCCCATAGAGCGACAAAATGAGGGTAGTAGCATGATTAAGTTTTAAGTATACGAATACTATACCTACTAGGCGGTACATACGTTTATCGAAGATTATGACATTTTGTTCGCAAATTTACTTTTATTTCATAGTTTAGTTGGGAAAGTATATTTTTTCAGTAGGTACAATCTTTGAAATAAATGAAGTGTTCAAAACATACAGGTACATAATAATATGGTGGCTTCTTACAAGCAAGCGCGTACATGCGCTTTTTATTATTGAATTCAATACAATAGAAGAGAAAATATAACTAACCCCAGATTGACAGGCTCCAGAGAGACCTAAAATAATTATAACATGGTCGCGAGCCACTGCTGTGATACTACCCTGTTCTTTACAGTAGTCAAATGCATGTTGCATCGATATTATTATAGAAAAAATGGTAGTTTACAAAATAATATTCACCCCGCGAGGGTGGTTTGCTGTGTGCCCATAAGTGCAAGTGTACCTATCGATTGCTTGATTAAGGTAAGATGGTAGTTAGCAATAATATGACATTCACCCCACGAGGGTGGTTTATTACCTGCATGACTCATGAGAGTGCAAGTTGATAGCAATCATTCACCCCGCGAGGGTGTTTTATTACAAGCATGACTCATGAGAGTGCATGCTGTTAGCAATCACTCACCCCGCGAGAGCGGTTTATTACAAGCATGACTCATGAGAGTACATGTTGATAGCATCATTCACCCCGCGAGGGTGTTTTATTACAAGCATGACTCGTGAGAGTGCATGTTGTTAGCAATCACTCACCCCGCGAGGGCGGTTTATTACAAGCATGACTCATGAGAGTGCATGTTGATAGCATCATTCACCCCGCGAGGGTGTTTTATTACAAGCATGACTCATGAGAGTGCATGTTGTTAGCAATCACTCACCCCGCAAGGGCGGTTTATTACAAGCATGACTCATGAGAGTGCATGTTGATAGCATCATTCACCCCGCGAGGGTGTTTTATTATATGCATGACTCATTAGAGTACATGTTGTTGGCTATTACTCACCCCGCGAGGGTGGTTTATTACAAGCATGACTCATGAGAGTGCATGTTGATAGCATCATTCACCCCGCGAGGGTGTTTTATTATATGCATGACTCATTAGAGTACATGTTGTTGGCTATTACTCACCCCGCGAGGGTGGTTTATTACAAGCATGACTCATGAGAGTGCATGTTGTTAGCAATATGACATTCACCCCGCGAGGGTGGTTTAGTACAAGCATCCAAGTGCATGTGTGTCAATTGCCCGGTTCAACGTAAGATTGTTGTTTCCATAATAATTTTTACCCCACGAGGGCGGCTTATTACAAGCATGACTCACGAGAGTGCATGTTGTTAGCAATCATTCACCCCGCGAGGGTGATTTAATACAAGCATGGTAGTGCATGTTGTATTGATTGCTTCATTGTAAGTTTGCAGAAGACTTTCACCTTAGGGTATTTTTGTTACTAGCATTCGAGTAAATTACGAATTGAAATTATTGTTCAATACAATTTAATTGAAAAGGAAAGACAAACTACACATTATTGTCAATTAGAAAAAATACAAACATTGTTTGTGTAAAGATTTGCACAAAAAAAGAAGAGGTTAGCATTAAAACTCCACGCATGGAACCGTTGACTCTCGAGCACCTTTTTGCCCCACGCGAGGGGCGGTAGTTAGTTTAGTTTACATTTGTTTGCAATATACAACACTATTAACTATAGATATGGCTAAGATATTGCTTAAACTACAACAAATGGAAAATATCAGATAATACGTATCTTACAAAATGTTTGTCATGACAGTAGTTGTTATAAATTTCTTCATAACTAAACCTTTTTAGTTTAGTATACGAATATGCTTTTTCAGCGTACATGCTAGGTGACTTAAGGTGTCTTGTTTTTCCCCTTATAGTTTGCTACTCGGTCTGTAAAACCGGGAGTATAAATATATATCTCACGTCAGACGCAAGAGTTATGTACCTAGTACCTAGCCGCTGAAAATAAGTATTTAAATTATTTACTTACTATTTCTTAAAACCAGATGGTCTTAAACTTTTTCATAATAAAACTCAAATTAACTTAAGGCAAGTGTATCAAACAAAATTTTAAAAATTAAAATTTTAAAGTGATTTTTCAAACTAATGTTCATAATCGAGTTATTCGTATGACTCGTAGTATAGATAATATAATTGATACACTGTTTAAAATGTTTGCGGAGCTCACCCATTTCCTTTAATAGTTTCGCCATCCATGTAGGGCCGGCCACAGCACGTCTCGCCATGTCAACGGGAAAACTCCTCGACGATATTAACACTGGTATAAGGCTTGACAGCCTTTCAGCAACAAATGTGTTAAAACACATGAGGCACTTATGAATCGAACGGCAAAAACCGTTAAAAAGTGATATTACGCTTTAACACAAAATAAATATTAATGTGGGTACTTACAGCATAAAATTCGTTTTATACTAAGCATATAATAATTTAATTTAGAAAATACTTCACCACTTTATTATAATATCACTGATCACTGAATAAAAAATATTGCAACAGGAGTAGAGCCCAGCTAGGGCTGCTACAGAGATGTTGCTTCGACGAAAATTTAAACGCCAATGATTCCAAAGAGCGCGCAACAATTTCAAGAAAACAAAATGGCGCGCAGCTGCTACGATGGCGCCACCTGACGAGTTCCGGTTACAACTCATTAAAAAGGACGTCAACGCTGGTAATCCGACGGAAATGGTAGTGCCCTCTCTCTATAAAAAGCTTCCAGTTACGGTCAAGTTATTTAATGTACAAATTTTGTGAATTCGGTTTTATCTTACATTTAAAATCATTTAAATTAAGGCTTTACATGGCGATATCTTACGCGATTTCAAATTAAAAGATACTCGGGTCCCGGGCTAAGCTTTGGAACCAATTTTTGCACTTTAAAATAGAACAAATGTTCTTAAGTATGATCTGGAGAAGCTGCCTGCGAGAGATTGTTAGTAGAGATTGCAACCCGGTATGTTTCTCAACCCGGTATGGTTCTCAACCCGGCCGGGCCCGGTTGCATTCGTCACCAACCCGGCCGGGTCCGCCGGGCCTGGCCGGGTTGTGTGTTAGCGATGAAACCTTATGAAAATTTTCTATATAGAAAATTTTCATAAGGTTTCATGAATGGAAAAAGACAATTATTCAAGGTTAATATTTATTTCAAACTGGCTTATGAACAATTATCACAATAATCAGTCTCACTCAAGTCTCAAAATCACACTTAATATTCTAACTTGTATAAGGCAAAACAATTATTTTTCAGTCTGAATTAATGATCTCAAAAAACAAATTGTATTTATAGTTTTATCACCTAACCTGATGGTTCGCAACTTACTGCAGAAAAAGCCCTCTCAGCCTCAGGTTTTATGAATATCGTGTAGTCTATACTAATATTATAAAGAGGAAAGATTTGATTGGTTGTTTGTTTGTTTGCATTGAATAGGCTCCGAAACTACTGAACCGATTTGAAAAATTCTTTCACTGTTGGGATGCTGCACTATCCCCGGTTGACATAGGCTATATATCCCGGCTTCGCCCGTGCGAAGCAGGGGCGGCCTACTAGTCTTGAATAAATAATGACTTTTCTTGCCTTCAGCTTCATACTGACTCAGCTCTTTTTTAAAAGACTTTTCTAAGTCATTGTTGTGTCCCGGATTTATCTTTTTACTTAATTCTTCTTTTTCTTCTAAAATTTGCGCCGCGGTTTATTTACCGGGTCCGGTGACCATGACCGGTAAGAATGGCCGGGCCCGTTGGGTGTCTAAAGGGGCACCGGGCCCGGGCGGACCCGGCCCGGCCGGGTTCGGTTTGCAATCTCTAGTTGTTAGCTAATTCTTAATAACCATGTGTAGATTACAATTATTGTGATATGTAATTTTTGTCTAGCATTCAAAAGACAGCGCGGGAGAGTGGGAGCTACAAGATCGTCAGAAACTTTCATCGCTGCAGTACTTAGTTAGAATTATACAAGCCAAACGAGCTACGTTGGGGCCACAGGAAGGTATAACACTAATATTATGAATTAAACTTTGTGTGTTAGTATGTTTGTTACCTAAAGTGTAAGTTGAAGTTACCGACATAGTTCACCGGATTAGCGAGTTGGCAGTGGACAGGGCACATATCACTACAACTTGCTGTCCAATGCATTGAAATAGCAGACTAGCGACGTTAAACACTATGCAAGTGACATAACGTATAAATTGGAGTAAATGTGGCATTGTGAATTTTATAATTAATGTCTCGACGCTCGGAAATTTTTGAATATTTTCACTTAGTAATTGTGACTCTAAAGGTATTGTATCTCGTTGCCTTAAACCTACTGCATTAATATTACTTTCAAACCTAATTAAACAAAGTTTTTTATAACCTAGATAAAAAAAAATGCTATACTCACAAACGCTTTGCGAGAAAGGGACAGAGCATCTGCTCTCTATCCCCAACAAAAACTAAATGTTCATATCCCAGAGATTTCACATGAGAGATCAGACAATTTAATAATTCTTTTCAATATGTGTAATGTATTTAGTTATAACCTTAGCTAAGCTTGTTATCTATTTATTTATATCTTCTATATGCTTCTATATATATAAAAATGAATCCCTATTTACCTTGGTCACGCCATTACTTGAGAACGACCGGGTCGATTTCATATTTTTTTTATTTTTTAAGTTTTCCAATTCTTTGTAGAAGGTACTTACGGAAAGAAAAATAAATAAAAAATGCGCACAAAACTTGGAAAGTTTCAGAAAACTTATCGACGATTTTAAGTCGCGGGTGAAACCGCGGGCTGCAGTTAGTTTGTAATAAATGAACACACGCAACCACTAGGACGCATCCATTAGGATGTGGTCGGATAAAAACCATTTTTTTTTTTTTTTATAAATAATAGTCTTGCGTTTGACCACCATCACGCCTGATGTTAAGTGATGATGCGGTCTACGTTGGAGCACGCTTGCCTAGAAGAAACCGATTCACTCGTGATTACAAACAAACAAACAAAAGACTTATAGTATTTTTACCGCGAGCTCATAAACGGCAAATTTCAATACGATTCCAGGATCAAACAACGCGATCGCAGACAAAATACCCGAAGAAGTATCAAGATCGTTGAAGTTCATCCGAGCGACGGCCGCGTGGCGATCCAACGCTCAATACCTACTCGAAATAGAGCTCAACGAAGCCGGTAACTCACACTTCTATATCAGTACGTATGCATGTAATATTGCTTTCATCATCATCAGCCTTTTAACAGTCCACTGCTGGACTTTTAGCCTACCCCCGAAAGGGTGAATGGGCCATATCCACCACGCTGGCCCAGTGCGGATTGGTGGATTCACATACGCCATTGTATTCCTTCTCCGTACGTATGCAGGTTTCCTCACGATGTTTTTCTTCACCGAAAAGCCAGTGGTATGAAAATCCGTAAGCTCCAAAGAGCTCATTGGCACGGGCCCGGGGTTTGAACTCGCTCGTTTGAATATTGCTTTATTTATTGTTATTTATCATAACTAAGAAAATTGGACAAACCAGCCTTAACAGTTTTTACAAATAGAAAAAAGGAAACGCTTCAGGAGGCAGGTAATGATTACAGCGATAGTAAAACTAACTAAAGGTTAAAATAATAATAATTAATTTTAAAAAGCTGACTTCACCAAATTGGTAAAATATGCAAATTCGGTTCCTTGGATGACATAATATTATCACCGAATAAAATAACCGAATTTACCAGTTATTTTGATTTAAAAACCAATCTACTAAACCGATTTTGATGAAAGTTTTATGGGACCAATCTGAAAGTATATCCTTTCAATTAAATTAAAACAAAAAGCAACCGAATTGACAACCGCTCCTTTTTTGAAGTCGGTTAAAAATCTAAACGGAACGAAGATCCATCTGAAAAGATCGAACTAAAATAATATTGCAAGAAATAAGTTAAGCTAGCTGTATTTCTCCCATCCATAACCATTACAAGGAAAAAGTTGATAATACATATTTTTTTAAGTAGCTTGATAACGTAAGTAGAGTCTAGAACCTAGCATTTAAACTCTGTCCAAGCATTTGCTTGATCTGACAGTTGCAATAACATTGTAAAAATCTAAATAAAAACAGAGTTTAGTATATTTCGAAGACTGAAATTAGCTATAACTTCACTACATAGTATAAAACAAAGTCGCTGTCGCTGTCTGTCCGTCCCTATGTATGCTTAAATCTTTAAAACTACGCAACGGATTTTGAAGCGGTTTCTTTTAATAGATAGAGTGATTCAAGAGGAAGATTTATATGTATAACTAGCGCCCCGCCCCGGCTTCGCACGTAAATTACACCCGTGCGAAGCTGGACGGGCGGGTCGCTAGTGAGAAATAATGAACATTCGTTCATAGACGCACCACATACATCCAAGGCTGTGTTGGACAACATTCGGTCGTCAGCGCTCGAGCTATGCGATCTGTACCTCGCGACCAACCGGCCTTCAATCATGGGCGTACCGGAAAACGGACACGCAGAGCTTGTGAGAAAGATCACCACAGAAGGAGAGGACTTTACCAATAACCCTGTCACTTGCTTCGATGACGTGCAGAAGTGTGTCTGCGATGCTTTGGAGGTAAGCCACAATGAACTTTATGAATTCGAAGTTAAAGTAAATTTTGGCATGTAAAGGAGTTAGTTATGTCATAAGCATATTGGAGAATGGACATGGTAGACTTAGACATAGATATAATTAATTTGTGGCAAAAAAACACATTATACAATGGAACATGTTATTTCGTTGTATTATTTTTTTAAACTTGATTTTTTTGAGTGTTAATGCGTAATAATGGTGGAAAATATTTATATATACGGCCCACTACCACCCATACATTGTGGATTTTCCTTGAATACGTACCAGACGTTTTTGAATCTACGTTTCTAATCCGTACAGCCAAGGATTGGAACAACCTGCCAGCTTCCTTGTTTCCTGAGAGATATAATCTGGCCGTTTTCAAGGGCAGAGTGACTAGGTATCTTCTAAGTCTGCGTACTTCATCTTCGACCACATCGTCGCTTACCTACAGGCGAGTTGGTGGTCAACAGCAGACTTATGCGCGACAAAAAAAAAGTTCGTGGACATGCTCGAGCGTGGCGGTGATATAACGAGGTGAAACATATAGGTTTTCATGTTGTTTCCAAAGCTCCATAGAAGCCTCTTGTAAAGTCTCCACCAATTTACCAGGGCTTCGACCGTGACTTACTTTGCTTGACTGCGACTATGACTGTTTGACTACATTTAGTTAAAGTTGAAAATATAACACTTGAAACAGGCAAATGCACAATAGTGCGTCACCAAAATCCTCTGAAGAGGAAAGAAGAAAAAAAAAAGATCCCCTTTCCGAGCGATAGTGATGAAAAATAACAAAAAACAAGTTGAAACTCCGTAAGGTGTTTGGATGATGTGCAACAATAGACCCAAGGCGTTATTAACTATGGTATAAACTTGTAAATTCAAGTAAGTACTCTAGTCAAACAACATTGTTTCAGGACGATCCATCTTGGCAGTCTGACTTTATGATGGACAATGAAGATGGGACAGAAAGGACTAGTAGGTAATATAAAACAATAATTTTGTATTTATGCTTATATAGTGGAGTCTAACTAATCTGGCACTATTAAAAACTAGGGGGTTCCGGATTATTGGAATTTTCGGACTACTGGATTGTATAGAAAAAATCATAGTAAATAAATATAAAGCATTTCATAAAGAGGATACATAACATATATTTGTATTCATGTACTACACGTCTTTTGATAAAAGTGACATAATTTATCTTACTTATCTTACATTCTCTTACGTTATACTGATGCCGGATCGCAAGCGCGGTGCGAGAGTAGGGAGGCGCGGGCGGAGGGTGCCGGATTATTGGACGTGCCGGACTTTCGCAGTGCCGGATTAGTGCGACTCTACTGTATTTATTCAATTCAATACAAGCGACCGTGTCGCACGACGTGTGGGTCGCTTCTATTGTTTAGCGTATCATATAAATTCATACTAAGCAGTGGGTCGCGCGACCAGGCCACGGTGGCCTGTCGCGGTCGCCGGTCGCGGTCGTTAAGATCGGAACGCTACTTTAAGGCCTAGAATATGGCACGCCACTATATTACTCGCACGCACAAAATTATTGTCTACTTTTGAAAGAATATGCTTCTGATATTTTGCGAGGTTATTATTTGAAAATATTTAAGGTTTTTTAGTGGATACCACGAACCGGATGATGCAGCGTTGGTAAGCCTCCGAACTAGATGGACCGACGACATAGAGTAGCGGGCATCCAGTGGATGCAGATGGCAGGCTGTCGTTGGAGGTTTAAAGGGGGAGGTCTATTTTCAGCATTGGACGTCTTATGGCTGATGACGATGTTGATCATCATCTTTATATTTTAATTAATATTATTTAAAAATTAATTTTAATTTATTATTTCAAAATATTTAGAACAAATTTTTGTATCAATATACAAAACTTAGTGCCAAATATTTTACTAAATTCATAAATTAGTCAGCAAAAATAAACAATTAAAAGTATGTATTTTTTAAGCTTAATATTATAAAATGTCTTATTACTATTCCAGTGACTGCAGAAAAGATGACAAGGCTGATAGTAAAAAGTACGGCGGTAAGTCAAAACAAATTGCGGCCTTATTATAGAAGTTTGATCGTGATCGAGATTGCATGCCGTCCCGTTCGCATCTATTTACTCGCACCACGAGCGTAAGTGAGATGGCACGCGGTCACGATCACGATCCGAATCATCGATAAAGAGGCATCTGGTGCTAAACTGTCTCAATAACTTTTAAACCAAGCATTCACTAAGCAACAAAAGGATAAAGGAATGTTGTACTCTTTGGGTATTTATTTGTCAAAGTAAAACATTTAAAAAAACATCTCATCCACTACACTGTTCTCTCTGCATCGTTACTACTATACTCAAGTCACGCTAAGAAGACGTCTGATAACTGCAATAAATTGTAAAAAGATGAATAAAAAATATCATCTGTTAATATTGCACTGTACTGTAATACTGTGTTAATAGGACATCGGCTACCAAATACATCCATATTTCCAGAAAACTAGCAAAAATTATCTGAATTGACAGTTTATTAAAAAAAATAATGTTTAAGTGCAGCTGTCAGACTTGTTTATACAGGGAATAGAGTAAATCGATACAACAATTTATACAGGGTTACGCCTATAGACTGTACTAAGCCACAAGGAGGTCATGTACTCATAATTATGAAGAACTTTTACTATGGGATCAACCCAGAATTCGCGAAAAAAATACTATTTCATAGGAAACAGTTATTGACATCTGACAAAATGTATGGAACAGCTCTTTTTTTTTTGCAATTTCAGGTCTAGTCCCATTGTAAATGTTGTTCATAATGATGAGTACAATGACCTCCTTTTGGCTTCATCACCTTCATCATCATTTCAGACGTAGGATGTCCACTGCTGGACACAGGCCTCCCCCATCGATCTCCAAAAGGGCCGGTTGGAAGCGGCCTGCATCCAGCGTTTCCCTGCGGTCTCTTTTAGGTCGTTTGTCCATCTCGTGGGTGGACGTCCTACACTGCGCTTACCGGTCCGTGGTCTTCATTCGAGAACCTTTCGGCCCCATCGGCCATCTGTTCCGCGTGCTATGTGCTCTGCCCACTGCCACTTGAACTTGCTAATCCGGTGGGCTATTGGGCTTAGTGTAGTCTATATGCGTAACCCTGTATAATACATAGAAGTCTAAAATTAATACTATCAGCAATACACAGTTGAAATTTGTTGCTCAATGAATTATTATTAACATTTTAAACACAAGAAATTTTTTGCATGGCAATTTTATGTTTTGTACTTAACCAGATAATAAAGGCTGTTCGAATAAACGACGTACTTTTTCAAAGATATAATTTAGGATGACGTGGCACAAAAAAAGGAATAAAAAATATTTACTGCAAAAATTACCTAAATCATTCTCAAAGTTTGGTACGGAACTTGGTTTAAGGCCCTGAGTGTGGCACTTTGCTGACTCGCTCGTGCATTTGATGTTTTTTTTTAGATAAAAAATTACTGTCTACTTTAGAAAAATGTGCTTTGGTCATTTTGTGAGGCTAATATTTTGAAATATTTAGAACAAAATTTTGTTAATTTTTAAAGTTTTAATTTTTTATATTGATTATAAAAAATGCGATAAAAAGTTTTTCCCATTTATGATTTTAATAGTTACTATGATTTTAATCTACTTCTGGTTCGGCCTTTTTTTAGCGCTGATGAGAAATTCAGAAGTTTAAATATCTTTGGTTACATCTGTATGGTCCCATATACATATTACTTTGTTTCAAATTCGGGTATTCACTCTCCTAGTAATACTGTCATTTAATCGAACATTCTGTACATTTGTATGCTTCATGTATCGCAGTAAATTGGCATAATTTATTTTACTAATCTAATTTATTGTAGTCTAACATTTACCTCTTTATTAATAAACGCGGAGTAGCCATGAAATAGCTACACGGTTGTTGTCTTATTCGAGTGCATCCAAATTTTTCAAGAGAGAGAAAGACAGAGCTATAGCAAAGCTACAACGCGTTCATTTATATGGGGGCTAGAGTAGACACGTTCGACTGTGCAGACAAATGCAAGAAAATAATGAAGAATTGCCTCAACCAATTACCGAGGCTGTTCTCCAAGTCGAAATGTAGATACGAGGCGCCGACCAAAGCGTCCACCTTCCCGCGGTCATTCGCGAGGCGCTTACCAAGTAACAAGAACCATACACTACCTAAGTGCAAATTTGGTACATTTTTCCTAAAACTACATTATATAGAGTGTATAGTTTATTTTCTCTTCCAAGTGCAACTTTGTAAGCAACGAACGACTGCCACAACTCAATATACATACTTCTATGGAATCGACGTGGAATCACATAGTAAGCAACTGTACAAAACGCGGTGTAGGTACTAGGACATTTACCGATATAGTCAGTGTTGTGCGTCGTAGCGACAACCCTACGATTTTTCAAGATTAAGTGAGGGTAGAAGAACAAAACAGCCGCTCTTATCGCCGGACTCGCCCTCAGTGTTCAGTCAGCTCGTGACCACGGCCATTGTAACATGGTCGAAACATCGAGCGAAAGGTACCTATTTTTACCTAAATATAATGTTTCTATTCCTGCTCTTCTCTATCTCTACATAGTGTAAATTGAAGTCGCTTTCCGCGTCTGTCTGTCTGTATGTCTGTATGGCCGCATGTCTGTATGGCCGCTAACTTCTCCTAAACCACGCAACGGATTTTGATGCGGTTTTCACCATCAGTTAGATACATTTTCAAGGAAGGTTTATATATATAACTAGCGACCCGCCCCGGCTTCGCACGTAAATTACACCCGTGCAAAGCCGGGCGGGCGGGTCGCTAGTACGTAATAAGTCCCGCTGTTGTTCAATATGAAGTTCAATTTTTTTTTATCTCCACGGACTTCTGGGTCCGTGCCCTTTGTCAACTTTTTGATTTCTGATGATGACGATGATAGAAATATAATAAGTCAAACCTTCTAGCACTGTTTCATTCGCTATAATTGTGTCAAGTTTTTAGTCCAAAATAGTATCTCTTTCTTATTGGTTTCAAAGTCCACTGGAGCAATAGAGAACGGATATAATGTAACGAAAATTGCGGGCCTTATTCTAAAATACACCTGCAGGCCTAGCACGGGCCGTGGACGTATTGCCTTTCCACGGTTTTTATACCGCGGGAAAAAGACAAACGTATCCATATTCTAGCTTTGTCGCGTCTAGGCGTGGATAAAAAAGGTGGAAAGACAATTTATCCACAGCCCATGCTAGGCCTGCTGTAATATAGTCAAAGTGTTTCAGAAATAAAACTTCATACATCGCTGTCATAATAGACTGCCTTTTGATGAAAAGTGGTCTAATTACGATAAAAAAGAAAGCATGGCCAGAGCTTAGTAGAATCCATAATATCAATAAAACAATGTAGATATTTCCTTTCCTTATTATGCGATGTACTTCTTTCATTAGATTGTTCTTCGTAGCACTTTGTACTTCAGCCTGACAACGATAGCTATTGCACTATCTCGCTCGCGCCCTCTTTGGCTTTCCATGTGCCAAAACGAGATGCCATGACTGCGATTGCGAATGACGTTATCAAACTTGTCCAAACAAAGACTAGAAGTGAAGTGATCAGTGCCAATAGTAACAATAACTGTTGGCACCCATTGGTTGTAAGACCACCATTGTTGTTTACAAAGTTGCGAGTGGTAAAAGAAAACTTAGATTTCCAGTAGTGTATGTAGTACATTTCTATTTAAAAATTGGCTACAAGTAAGAAAAAATTTAAATGTGTGCAACACTGGTTTCTTCGTGTTTTATACACCATTAGCGAAATATTTATGAAATACTACTTTCGCCCTTCAGTTTTACCCGCTATCCTTCAGGGATAGTATGGAGACACCATAGCTTTGACATTAAAGCAACGGGGGCCATTATCAGAACGTTACAGGTTCAAATCCTATTACAAATATGATGCTTGCTTATAGATTCGCAGCTTGAAAAATAGGGCATGGGTTTCTGTATGATTTTTGTCACCGTGACTTTTTATAAATACACAGTAGTTATCTAGTTCGATTTTATTTAGTATGTACCTAATTTTAATGAATTTATTCACAAACGTTCCATAAGTCAGTGTACGCTATTAAGTGCTTTGGCTCGTTCTCACTGACAAGAAGTGCCACGCTCGAGAACGAGAAAATCATTTTAACTGAATGTCTTGATCGTTTCTGAATAAGACCGTTTGACAACATCCTCAAATTAAAGCTAGGTTTGTTATTATAGGTGATACGTTGCCATTACCAGGGACAAGACACAATCGTTCAAGATCAGATGTCGTTGGCAACTTTGCGCAGAGAATGATCAATGAAAGTGCAGGTATTGAACTCTATTCCAAAGCAATAAGGATAAAAAAGTGACTTTTTGGTGATGTATGAAACCTCTTGTTTCAGGACCTTCGAATCTATCTTCAACGAACGCAAGTAACTTATCGCTTTCGCATTCGGAAATAAGTCGCAATGCGAAGAATTTGATGTCTCCGTTATCTGCTTCTATCATTGAAACTGGTAAGGTGGATACTCATTGGTTAAAATACCGTGATGCTTGTGAATCCCTGTGGTGTGTGTTATTTTTGCTGTGTTTGTGTTTTGTTTGCCCAGGACTCATTTCAATTTAAAGTAAAGGCGGATTTCGTGTTTTGGTTTCCTTTACACATATAGTCAGGTCCGCTCCATTCCAGCTTGATGGAGTTTGAAAGTCTCAGCCTGAAAGAACAAAAATGAAAGTAAGAGAGCAGGAAGAATAATGTGTGTGAGAGAGAGATATATAGACGGGAAGAGAGATAAGAGAAAGGGAAGGGAAGAGAGATAGAAAAAATGAAGAGGAAGAAAGACAGACAGAAAGGGAGGGGAAAAGAAAAGGAGTGGTAGAGAGATAGGGTGAGTTGGATAGAGGGAGAGTAAGGAGAGTTAGAGCGACGGAAAAATAGAAGAGCGGGAAAGAGAGGGAGAGTTAGAGAGACGGAAAAACAGAGTCCCGGGAGAAATAGGAAAAGCGAAAGAGTGCAGATAGTGCGTAAGAATATACTAAGAGAGGTAGACATGAAAAGAGAGATAAAGGAACGTAAAGTAACTTAGAGAAAGACTGAAAAAACTCCAATAATGTTTTCAGCTCTGATGCAAGACAAGGGGCGTGCGTTCGGGATATACGCAATAGCCGTGACGAGATTGTCCGACAGCGAGGTGTGGCATATTTACAGGAGATACAGCGACTTTCACGACCTGCACTCTTCCATAAAGGATAAGGTATTTTTTGTATTCATGTTAGCTTTGCATTTGTCCATGTCACGCCTGATATTGAGCACAGACGTAGACTAGGGTGCAGCACACTTGCGTAAAAGTAATGACAATTTATATTGTCTTTGTGTAAAAATGACCTATGGTGCTGAGACATGGACGCTCATGGAGAAGACTGTGCACAAGATAGCCATACTCGGCATCAAAGTGCAGGACCGTATCCGAAACACAGATACGACGTCGCACCAAAGCTGCAGACGTCGTAAAAGGGTGAAGGAACTTAAGTGGAACTGGGCAGGACACATGGCCAGACGTAATGATAGGAGGTGGTGTACAGCAGTAACCGCGTGGTGGACGAGACTAGGTTGGCGGAACCCAGGCCGACCGAAGATGAGTTGGACTGACGACATCAAAAATACTGTCGGGAAGGAGTGGATGCGAATAGCGAGAGACCGGGAGAGTGGCATAAACAAAGGAAGGCCTAAACCCAGCAGTGGGTCACTCAGGGCTGATGATGATAATTGTGTAAAAGGAACCCGTTTATTCTCGATTTGAAGACACCAATACTGTACTTTTCGGAGTATACAATCTCCGACAGAGAGTTCCGCATCCTCGCTGTGCGCATAAACAAATCGGAATCAAAGCGCTTTGTGCGAACTTGGAGAATTTACGTGAAATTTGTACTAGATCCAACAGCCATGGGCTTATAAATCTATGATGGTTGGTAACTTTATTAATATTTCTTTCCAGTGGCCTGAACTGGGCAATCTTCAGTTTCCCGCTAAGAAAACATTCTCGAACACGTCTCGGTCCGTCCTGGAAAGTCGCAAGCGCATGCTTAACAACTACTTGCAAACGTTGGCCAATCTAGCGAGAGAGGCCAAATATATGACGCTGCTGGCGCCGGATTATCTGGGGGGCTTTTTAAGCCAGGAGAATCAGACTGAGAAGCATAGTAATGCGGTAAGTGTTACCCTAACCAAGGAAGATATACTAAGAGGAAAGACTATAGCGGAACATTAGAGCGTAGCTCGGAACTTTGCCTAAAAACCCGATGGCACCGTAATTTGAGCGTGCTATAGGTTGTCTCGACCTTCCGTAAGCGCTGCAGTCATATAGCGTACGAAAGGGTTCTACAAATTACCGTAGCGCTAGTATCGCAGTCAAGTTTCGCAACATTTCAAGAGAATAAAGAAAAGCGCCGTCTTCTGGTATGGGATGCGCTTCTCTTGAAATGCTGCGAAACTTGACTGCGATACTAGCGCTACAGTAATTTATAGAACCCTTTCGTACGCTATCTGACTGCAGCGCTTACGGAAGTTCGAGACGACCTATAGCACGCTCAAATTATGGTGCCATCTAAGTTTATACCGTTTTTAGGCAAATTTCCGAGCTTCGCTCTTATGTTCCGCTATTGTCTTTCCTGTTAGTCTATCTTCCTTGCCCTAACAAGAATAGCTGGTGAATTTTCATCGGATGAGGCCGAAGAAAGAATAAAAATCTTACATGCCTAGATGGGCATCGGACCCTATGGTCCACACCAAAACCGCTTGAGCGGCCGCCCGATCGCACTTCACCGGGTTGAATCACAAGTTGAATACTCGCCCCTCCACCTTCCCTAGGGCAAAGTCCCCCAGAGTCCAGCCTCGGCAGAGAGCTGAATACTCGAAGCCGAACTCCCATCTCCTTTACAGGGAGAAGAATTAAAATTAGGGTGTGATAGGTAAACGGAGCAAAGCCTACGGCATGGTTGTTTTATACCAATGGCAATATAACTACTTGACTGCTCATCCTTTACCCCGCTTACGCCAAGGTTCTAACATGTCAACCTAAACTATTTCGAGCGGAACCAATTGCGCGAATTGAATGAATGACTTTTGATTCTCCAATCACAAGCGTCGAGTCGCGTCGAGTCTCCAATCACAAGTTGCCCCCCGCGACCGACGTGGCATCATTTTGCAAAAGGGACTTTTGACTATATGCGCGATCAAGTGGTTATATATCTTTGTTTTATGCATATTTAAATCCTGTTGTATTTGTTTTGTTATGCGTATTTTCGTTCTTGTTGTTTAGAGCGATGGTGGTCGAGCGGTAGCATGTGCGCTTTACAATCTAACGGCACCCGGTTCGATCCCCGACGGATCAATAACTTATTTAGCTCTTAAATAAATTATGTGCAGGTCCTAAATAAGTCATTGGTGCAGGGCAAGAGGATCGAACCGGGTGCCGTCAGAATATAAAGCGCGCATGCTACCGCTCGGCCACCATCGTTCTCACACAAACATCTCGCACACGTGCTCAATTTTCAGATTGATGCCCTGTTGGTGAATCCGTTAAGAGCTGGCATGCGCACGTTGAAAAACATGCCTGATCAATTCGCCAACACTGTCGATGGAGTTATGGATGGTAAGTTTTAGGGTTCCGTACCCAAAGGGTAAATACGGGACCCTATTACTAAGCCTACGATGTCTGTCTGTGTGTCTGTATGTCTGTCTGTCTAGCCAGTTGCAATTTTCATATAATATGTAATGTTACGGCGGATTAACCCCATACAACCAACATTTTTTCACTGTATTTTTGTATGAGCTCTAATGTAAAAACGGTAATACGTACAAGCGCCAAACTTGGCATGATTAATATGATTATAGTACACACTCGAAAGTTAAATAATAAATAATGGCCAAGTCCGAGTCTGTGACAAATTTCTGTTCATTACCAAAGTTATAACTATTGTCACCGCGTTACCAACTGAGTCGTCGAGCAATAAACGTCATACCATAAGACCTGTAAGTGCGAGCGAGATAGACAGATATGACATGTGGGTCCGAGCGAGATGAGATGAACAATGATTTATGACCTGACGACTCAGATGGTAATGCGTTTACTATAGTAATTTCGTTATTGAATTTTGTGATGGTACGGAATCCTCAGTGCGCTTGCACTTGGCTGGTTTATTTATTTTTGCTTACTTCTCTTGACTACTGATTTTCTCGTTGTCTCGCTCGCACGTTGAACAGTTTTGATCGTTGTTTTCTAAGAATGTTACGTTAGTGCGCGAGAGACAGCGTTACTACAGCGTTGGAAATACTCGGAATATCATCACTGCCAATATATTTTTATTTTCTGACGAAATGGAGAAATTACATGCGTTTAATATGAAGAGGTTGTGTATCAGTGTTTATGTCTGTACGTCTAACAGACGCACACATCGTTTATACAGATATACACATCGTTTATACAGATATACACATCGTTTTATACAACAGATATACATACTAAGCCTACGATGTCTGTCTGTCCTACCTATTAAGGGCTGAATCTTTCGAACCGTAATAGATAGCCAGTTGAAATTTTCACAGAATATGTAACGTAGCGGCGGATTAAATAACAAAAAAAACAGAAGGTAAAAACGAAAGGGGGGTCGATACAGCAAACGTATTTTTGTATTTGCTCTAATGTAAAAACGGTAATACTTACAGGCGTCAAACTTGGCATGTTTATATAATAGTACACACTTAAAAGTATAACAAAAAATTATAAAAATGGCAAAGTGTGTGTAGGTGATAAATTTCTGTTCATTACCA
The DNA here is from genome assembly GCA_932305915.1 of Agriopis marginaria. NCBI lineage: Eukaryota > Metazoa > Arthropoda > Insecta > Lepidoptera > Geometridae > Agriopis > Agriopis marginaria. The sequence goes on from OW029919.1 coordinate 6,612,684, forward strand.
TGTTATAACTGGTAATTTCGTTATTGAATTTTGTAGTGATACGGAACCCTCAGTGCTCGAGCCTGACTCGCACTTGGCCGGTTAATTGATAGTTTCATACTTGTTTTTTAGGTATTTCTAAAGTGTTCCAAGGGAAGAACAACGAAAACTATTACGATGTTTTGAAAAGCGGCAACTCGAGTGAAACCCAAGATGTAAGTAATAGCAAGAAAGATAGACTAAGAGGAAAGACAATAGCGGAACATTAGAGCGTAGCTCGAAAATTTGCCTAAAAACGTCTAAACTTAGATGGCACCGTAATTTGAGCGCGCTATAGGTTGTCTCAAACTTCCGTAAGCGCTGCAGTCAGATAGTGTACGAAAGGGTTCTACAAATTACCGTAGCGCTAGTATCGCAGTCAAGTTTCGCAGCATTTCACGGGAATAAAGAAAAGCGCCATCTACTGGTATTGGTTGCGCTTCTCTTGAAATGCTGCGAAACTTAACAGCGTCAACTTGAGTCATACGTAATTATAATTTTATTACTAACTAGCGACTCGCCCCGGCTTCGCGCGGGTTTAATTTACGTGCGAAGCTGGGGTGGGTCGTTAGTTATACATACAAATCTTCCGTGAAAAAATATCTAATTGATGGTGACACATCAAAATTCGTTGCGTGGTTTAGGAGGAGTCAGAGGTTATACAGACCACAGAAAAGAAATAAAATTTACTTCTCTTTTCTGTGATTATTGAAATTAAAATGCTTATATCTCATTTATTTTTGAACTAATTATTATTTTGTTTGCGTTGATGTGCTCTATTTAAGATCAGATTTTTTTATGAGGTAATAAAAATTTTTAGTCATCATGCCTATTATTCTAAATGTCATTTCGTGAGACTGCTGTATTTGTACTGTTATTAAATTTATTCTGTGGCTTTAGTAATGTTTTTTTAACCAGGATGGTGACGACAGCGTTCCATTGAAACTGCTTGAAGAAGTGTTGGGCATTCGAGGGCTGTGGTTGAGAAGGCGGTTACTGGCGCCACTAAGGACTTTGATCGCGGACAGAGTTAACAGGTTCGTAACTTTTCACTGCACTTGATGAAATAAAATTAATTATTTTATTGATAACTAGCGGTCCGCCCCAGCTTCGCACGGGTATAGATTATAGAACATGTCACCCGGGGATAGTGTAGCTTCCCAACAGCGAAATAATTTTTCAAATCGGTTCAGTAGTTTCGGGGCCTATTCAATGCAAAGAAACAAACAAACAAATATTTCCTCTCTAATATTGCTAGCGGTCCGCCCCAGCTTCGCACGGGTATAGATTATAGCCTATGTCACCCGGGAATAGTGTAGCTTCCCAACAGTGAAAGAATTTTTCAAATCGGTTCTGTAGTTTCGGAGCCTATTCAATGCAAACAAACAAACAAACAATCAAATCTTTCCTCTTTATAATATTAGTATAGACTAGCAACGCACCCCGGCTTCGCACGGGTGTAAGTCTTATTTTTTTACCCCTTGCGTTACATTATTGGAGTTTTAGTAAGGATCCCTATTTTTTTTTTAAATATAATATAGCCTATGTCACCCGGGGATAGTGTAGCTTCCCAACAGTGAAAGAATTTTTCAAATCGGTTCAGTAGTTTCGGAGACTATTCAATGCAAACAAGCAAACAATAAAATCTATCCTCTTTATAATATTTGTATCTATAGAGAAGACATTGATTTCTCTGAGGGATCGTATCCGGTACGAAGTTATTCGCTAAAGAACCAAAGTCACCGAAATTCAGCGTATTGGCAAGCTGAAGTAGCAGTGGGTCGGTCATATTTGCCGCAGAACGACAACCGTTAGGGCAGACGTGTTCTAGAGTAGAGACCTCAGATCGGCAAACGTAGCGTAGGACGTGCTGAGATTGGTTGGAGTGACTATACAGAGTGTAAGGGGCACAATTCATTTCATTTCGCGATTTCAGGGCTGGTCTCATAGTAAAAGTTGTTCATAATGATAAGTACAATACCTTCTTTCGGCTTCGAGAGTGTTGCCCTTACACCCTGTATATTTAAGATGCCTGGCAGTGGCTGGAAAATAAAAGCCGAAGATAAGGGCTGAGTGGCGAGCCTTGGGAAAGGCCTATGTTCAGCAGTGGACTATATTATATGATATGATTACGATGATGTTTGATAGCAAACCTATTAATACATTGTAAAACATGGTGCCTAACGGTATTAACATTCCTGGTGGAAGTGCATTGGTCCGCGGAACAAAGGAGCGGAAATATCGGACGGTGTGGGACTTCGAGCTTTGCAATATGGGGTGAGCTTTATGACGAGCTTTTTTCTATCGGACTGCCAGAGTGGGCACGAAGAATCGACACCGCTTTATGGTTGATATTCTGAGAACCCGTACGAAGCGCTTTGATTCCACATTTATTGTGCGAACTGCTAGTTTGTGGAATTCGCTGCCTGAGTGGGTGTTCCCCGATAGTTACAATCTGGGTGTCTTGGGTCAAGTCGAGAGTGAAAAGGTTTCTTCTGGGCAAGCGTGCTCCATCGTAGGCCGCATTTTCGCTTAACATCAGGCGAGTTGGCGGCCAAGCGCAAGCCTATTTATAATAAAAAAAAAAAAAACCTAAGTCGGGACGCGGTAGTGGAAGTCCGACTAAGGAATGAGATCAAACAGCTCTTCAGAGCATTCCCATAATACAGAAACACCATTTATTTTGTATCAATAGTAAGGTCGATGGTTAAAAGTATAATTTCATTCTGCTTACAGAAAAGTGCTGGAGTTGGTTGCGTCGCTGACATCCCCAAGGAACGTGGTACAATATCTAAAAACATTTAAGTAAGTTTAATGTTGAAATTAACCCGCCGAATGCAAATGAAAGAGTTTTTTATGGCTAAAATAGGAAATTTCACCTACTTTTCAGATAATTAAAAAAAAAAACATAAAAAAATTATATAAAATACGTGCATAATATTATATACAATTGGTATTGTGTATAAATCTTCTTACACACAGTACGCGCGTCTGAGCACTTTTCGCTGACGCCGACATGCGGTGCGTAACGCGTTTAGGGGGTTAAACACTTAAAACAGATTTTATCGTGTGTATTTGCTTGGAATCCAGTCATGAAATTAACGAAATATCAAACCCGCGCAGAACTGCAAGATCTCTGGACACTGTGAGCGTCTACTGCGTGGTTTGATTAATAAAATAAAAAAATACTTTTTAAAAACCAGCTTTTAGGCGTCCGCCATGTTAAATTTTTTGTGACGTCATATTTTTTTGTATTTTTCTCAGCATAATCTTTCATTTGATATATCATGCATACCTAAACATAACTTGGTCCGCCATATTGGATTTAGAATGACGTCGCTTAGCTAACCAATATATAATAATTCAGCTCAATCGGTTGGGGGATAACTGATTTAAAATTCAGTTGCAAGATTTGATCCATACTAACAAGGCAAGTTAAATAAAAGCTTGTAAAAATTGGCGGTACTTGTAAATAAAAGCAAATGTGTTGGACGAATAATTAGATGGATATTATGTACTGTATGCTATATTATTTGGTTCTACATGTTTGTAATGTTAATTTATTAGTTATTTTTGAGACGATGAACTGTAAATTTATTGTTAGCAGTGTTCTCATGGAAGTGATGTAACATCTTATATGAGAACAAATGTCTATAAATCTAAATAATTTCTTAACATTTCTTTAAACATCCGTTATCTAGTCTATGACACTGTGAAGTTAAACCTAACCAACCTAACCAAGGGGGAGGGGGGTTAAAAATGCAAAAAAAAAACATCCCGTGATTAATAGACGGCCCCTAGTGTGTATTACTATTAAAATGTATGTGTATGGTAAAAGTAAAAAAAATATAGTGTATTCTCTATTGCATATAGCATTTCCATACTAAGGTTGCCTGGAAGAAATCGCTTTTAGCGTTAAGATCGCCAGTTGTTAAACTAGTTTTTAAGAGTTTTTTGTCCTCTGTACTAAATGTAATGTTGTGAACAATAAAGAGTTAATCAATAAATCAAAAAGTTTGGACGCTTTTATGTAAGACCGCTTGTTTTAGGCAATGGCTGACGAATCGCAACAACTCTACGTACAGTGACAGAGATGCAGCAACCAAAGCTAGGACTAGAGTCGCCGCTAAAGTCGCCTTACTGTCTGCTTGCTCAGGTAAATATTTGCTGTAATAACGGTTTTTTTAGTACGTTACGTATGTTTTAGTACGGTACATTTCGAGTTAGTAAGTTGTCTTAAAACCTATGTCAGATTTATCCAGACAACTATTAAGACAGGTTATTAAGACCCCCCTGAAAAAGACCGCCTAATGCAATTGAAACGAAGTGGCCGGCTTAATATAAATAAAATCGGTTATTAAGAATTTATTTATGTTGTCGACTTGGATTGGGTTACATCAATTTGCGCGGTTATGGCAAACAGTATCACATTCATATTTTGATTTCAAATTGTTAAAAATATAAAGAAGTTCCCGGACCCGGTACGTAATAAAAATGCGACCAGAACCACCAGAAGATGGGCAGCAGCATCCTGTTAGCTGATGATGTGTGATAAATAGGTTTACTGTAATTAAGCAGTTTGGGAGCTACGATGCCACACACACACAAACACACACACACACATACGTTTATTTTTGTCCCGAATATTTTTAAGCTTTTAACACCCCTCTTTTGTGTTTGGGGTTAAAAATTACTACGTCCGAGGAAAAGGAAAGGATGAGGAAAGTATTAACCTGACCTTCAAACAAAGGTCTATGCCATTACTACAAATTCATTCAATTAATTTTATTTCCCTACTAGATGACTTGAGACACATAGTGGGAACTGACTCGACTCGTCGAGGCTTGCTGACCGTTTTCGACCTCTTCCAAACGCAAGAAATCAATAGAAGGCTCATATTCGTCCTGCTTGAAGGTAAGCACAGTTTTCTCAAAAATGTGGCTCTATTTTACTTTTTTCACTTGCCCTTAATAAAAGAGCGAGAGAGAACTTTTTCAGCTTTATCCTGTTTTAGAACAACTGAAGGTTGATTTTATCAATTACGTCAAAGTTAACGCCTATGCGATTGACTGAAAATCCGCTCATTCGAATAAGGACCGTATTAGCCTCAGAATAAAATTTATATGCATGCGGATAGCGGGATAGCACGATGATGCCTACCCGCTCTCGCCCCCCTGAATTATGCAGCATACTTTTAGGTAGTTAATGTGGACATCCCAGTGACCGCCGGCGTAAAAATTTCAATTTTCAAGTAGAAATGATAAATTCAAACCATTTTCGTTCTTTTCAGTGACATTAACGGATCTCTTCCCCGACAACAACATACCGGAGTTATTCAAGAAGTTGTACGCGAATTCTCCTCGCGTGCCCTTGCCCAAGAAATCTGTTAACATATAGATTTTGCAATGAGGCTCTTATTGCGACGGAGTGACGTCGATATTTGGACATTATGTGAGTCATTGTAGTGTCAGATTGAGAAACTACATCTGTGTTATGATTGCCTGGTAGTGTTTATTGTGAAATTGATGTTTTTAATTAATCAAGAAGTCTGTAAACATAATAAAATTGTGACGGTCATACAGGATTTTCCAGAGCTCATGCTACGTCAGAGCTCTTATTGCAAATGAGTGATCGATATTTGGATATAATGTAAGTAATTGAAATTACGAATTGATAAACTACATCTATGTTATGATTTCCTGGTAGTGTTGATATCCGAAATTAATGAATTTCAATAAATAAAGAGTATGTACCCAAGAAGTCTGGGTTAAAAGGAAGTTTCTAGAGCCCTTGCGCTTTTATTGCGATGAAGTGATGTAAATATTTGAGGAATTTCAAAAATAATGAACGGTGCCGTACCCTGTTGTGCAGTTACAGCAATATTTGAAGTAACAAACTATGTGGCCATCGAAAAACACTGAAGGGTCAAAGTGGCGTCGCGGTATACATGCCGTTTGTAACTAACATTGGCATTGGGCGCCGTCTATTCCAAGCGTGTTATCTGAAACTACTGTACGAGAAACAAAATAGAGCTTATCATTAAATGGTTTGGTTTTAGTCGCCGGGTACGTTGCGATTCTGTTGATAATGAATACTTAAATTCGGCTGTGTCATCGACACGTTAAGAGCGTGTAATTTTTTTATAGCTTTTTTATAAAGTCGCAAGTTTAAAAGTTGCTGTGCCACTAAACTATAGAAATTAGCGGATTTGGACTCCATTTTGAGATTTTATTAAGTAATTTATTTTTTAATTTCTCAGTGTAAATATATTTCTGTGAAAACCATTTGTGTTAAAAATTAAGGCCACTATCAAAATGTGCTTGTATTGATGTGTGCCAAAGATAAATTATGAATTTGTTAATTTTGAATGCTTTTATAACAAAAATGTGATATTAAAATGTACCTAATATTAAATCAAAATTAATAATACCTGAGTTGTACAAACTATAGGTACTATTAAATTGTAGCTAATTATACATTATTTATTGTAGTTAGCTAAACAATTTCTTATGTCCATGTCCATTGAGTTAAAAGTGTCTCTTAACCACATTCTTAACTGCATTATGATTGCATTAGCTGTCACTCGCAATCGCATCATCTGCCAGAGTGTTAAGATATTGTTTACCATAGATCTGACAATGGCGTACACTCGTAAAAGACCGACATTGACTTATCCGACAAATGTAATATGTTACACTGAACGTAAATTCTAAAGCTTATAATTACTTAATAATTTAGACGGTTACTAATACAATTTTAAAACTTATATAAACAAATAAAAATTAAACTTGATAACGTTAGTTGGGCACAATTGCGGTTGAGCTCAACAAAAGCAACCAAAAACAAAGAGGTAAAACATTGTCTCTGACGATGTTTCTGTATAAAATGTTTATTTAGCTCATTCTTGATACGGTTATACGCATGTCAGATATATTCTTAATTCTAGGCTACAGTGAGATGGCCCCCAATCCAAATAGTGTCATCTCACTTGAGCCCATAACACTAGTAAATTGGCCTCGAGAGTGGGATGGCGAGATTACGATTGCGATTGACAGTGAACGTTATCACGTTGCAAGAGTTTGTCTCGAAGAAAAGTATAAATGGTAAATGTTTAGAGATAAAAATCTAAAATTACGGCTGATATTGATAATTTTAGCAATAATTGTGTGCATATCATAAACACCAAGATATTATTATTGTAATGGCTATTTAGTAGTTAAATGACGTTAAAATGTTGTAAACATTCCACTTTCATAAAGTATACATTTAGCTTTATTAACTCTAAAATACGTTAAGTATTTATTTAGTAAAATAAATTGATTTTATTAAATTATACTATTTTATTTTGACACTTGGTAATATAATTATATTTTTGCACAGTAGGTAGTCCGTAACTTGTTCTTGTAGTGCTTCGATCAAACTGTTTGATTTAACTTGCAGTGGCTAGTAATAGTTTATTAAGCAATTAGGAAAAAAGAACGGATTTAAAGCGAGGGCCATAGATGAATCACGAGCAAGTGAAGGATTGTAACGACTGAATCAAGACCGTAGGGAGTGGTTCATGATGATTGAATCACGAGTGTAGCAAGTGATTCAAGCGTTAGTATCCTGAGCGACGCGAGTGATTCATGGCCCCGATATAAATCCGTTTTATTCAAGAGTTGCATACTATATTGCATACTTTATACGATGACTAGGAGTTTTTTTTTAAGGACATGGATATTTATATCGAATATTTTTTGCGTAACGAGGTTGTTATAGCATTGAGATGGAGGTCATATATTGGTGTGTTATAAATTCAAACACCAAAATAGTGACTAAAAGTGCTTTTTATTCACTGAAAACAGTGAATAAAAAAAAAAGGTTTTTCAAGGGGGAATGGTATAAAGTTCATTTGAGCCATCATTATGAACAACTTTTACTAGGGGACAAAGCTGAAATAGCGAAAAATATCAGCAGTGTGAGTAAAAAAATTCTATGGACCAGCTTATTTTTTTGCGATTTCGAGCGAATCTTTTTAAAAAGGGAATGGTATAAATATTATTTTACTGGTAAAGTTGATAAAACAAAATAATGTGTGTGTATGTTTATATTATGATAATTCAACATTTTGAACAGTCACGAACATTTTACGAGATTTCAACATTTTAAGTCGACGAAAATCTAAAAGGGTTTTTTAAAGATGCTTTGAATCAAAAATGCTTAGACAAAAGGTAGATAACTGTGGGTGAAGTACGAATATTCGCTACGTAAAATACGTATCGAATTTCAAACAGATTTGGAATTTCGAAATTGAAATTTGTCGCCCACTGTTTCTTGTTTTGTCAGTTTGTAACCGTTTTAGCAATAAACAGCTGACCAGATCCTGACGGAATTTGACACGGTAGGCACGGCTTATGCCTACAACAGCAGTTTGGTGTGTTCGCGCGTTTAATTTTGTAAGATGTAGGAAATTGGATTTAAAAAAATAAAATTAAAAAAAAATGTAACGAGAACCTGTCTGGATAAATCTAACATAGGTTTTAAGACAACTCACTAAGTCGAAATGTAACGTACTATGTGTTTTAAATAAATAAATAAAAATAGTATTGGACGGGAAGTATTTGACATGAGGTTTATCCCGGAAAATTGGAAAATTACGGGTAACAGAGAACGCAGACCCATGCAGCCCACTACATGTCTAGTAATTACAGACACCCGCACCATAGAAACTGCAGGGTGAATACCAAACCAAGAAAGTAATTATTACACGACTGCCTAAAAAATTGTGATTTGTTTTTAGGGTTAATGTACTATGTAAGTAAGTATATGGGTTTCTTCCACCATGACTCGGGAAAGCCTAGACCGATTTGATGTGAGTATCGCGAGTGTCATAGGCCAATCTAATTTAAAAAAAAAAGTATTACGACTATAGGACATAAATTTAACTAGACTCAAAATATTTATCTTCAAAAAATTCGTACCAAATTTATTATTATCGTTAAATCCAAAACTTGTTATCGTAATTTCTTATCGTAACTTCGAAACCTCCGAAGTGCAAAATACGCCAAATTGTTATTTTACGTAACAAAAATTCAGTACCATCCTCTCGGTCGTTTCTATTAACCCCGTTTTAGATACCTACTTTGTTTATTTTTTACACAATAACACATATCAACAAAGGTGACATAGAACAACATGTAGGTAATATTTTTTTCTAAAGAACGTAGCCAAATTTCCTTCTCAAAGATCTTGAACTATTCAAAAATTCTTTCACGCCTTCGTACGTACGTGTAAATTATTCAAAAGGTATGATAATGCAACACGAATTGAATGCATCACAATGCAGCGAAAGATTGCCAAATGAAGGCGGTAAACGGTGCGACCACTTTGCGTTATACAGTCTACATCTCACTCCGACAAAAATTCAGAACTTCCAACTTTATTCTTATAGTGGTAAAGTCCAAAAAAATCGGGGAACTTGCGATGCTAACTGTCCGTACTTTTCAGTGGGGTTGGGTGTATGCCAGAGGCGAACGCGGGCTGCCAAGTTGCTCCCGTTAATGTAGAGTTATTCGTACGGTTTCCTAATTACGGGCGATAAATTCGATTCTGGCTGTTATGTTACTTTTCAATGTTGTTGGCTAAAAGAAAAAAATAACGTAGGTATGTTTTTAGATTTCTGCTATGGTTAGCGTACATCAAAACTTGAACATGAATTGAATAGATGAATTTTACGAAATTCAAGGCTATATTGACAAGAATTTACAATTGTTTTTAGCAGGCTCATGAATTTAGTCAAGGCAAAGTGATGAGCGCAGGGTGATGCTTTGCAGGACTTTGAAGTGATGTAGGCCTTTAGGACCTACCTATCTACTTAAATAATATCAGTTTTATATTTATCAGATAAACTATACACTAGTTTCGTCTTTCAATTGTAGGTACTTACTAGAAAAAATGTTACAACACAACTTTCAGATAAATTTCATTTATCTTTATTAACTTTCAATACAACCTATACCTACTGATAGTTACAATCTGGTAGTCTTCAAATTGCGAGTGAATCGGTTTCTTCTATAGGCAAGCATGCTCCATCGACAGACCGCATCATCGCTTAACATCAGGCGTGTTGGCGGTCAAATGCAAGCCTATTTAATAATATTAAAAAAAGACTGTATCCATCCCCATATTTCAACAATTTTTTTTTACCACATTAATCTGAGCTGCAGTTTTACAGACTAAAAATTTGTGTGGGAAAAATTCCCAGCAATGGGAACATGATGATGATTCGTTAAAACATTAACAAATCATCATCATGTTCCCACTGCTGGGAGTCAGGCCCCTTCTCAGAGAGAGAGAGAGAGAGAGAGAGTGAGTGAGGATGGGCTTTAATTCACTATCATCATCATCATCATTTCAGCCGTAGGACGTCCACTGCTGGACATAGGCCTCCCCCATCGATCTCCAAAAGGGCCGGTTGGAAGCGGCCTGCATCCAGCGTTTCCCTGCGGTCTCTTTTAGGTCGTCTGTCCATCTTGTGGGTGGGCGTCCTACGCTGCGCTTACCAGTCCGAGGTCTCCATTCCAGAACCTTTCGGCCCCATCGGCCATCTGTTCTGCGTGATATGTGCCCTGCCCACTGCCTTTTCAACTTACTAATCCGGTGGGCTATGTCTACGGATCTCCTCATTTCGGATTCGATCTCGTAGAGAAACCCCGAGCATAGCCCTCTCCATAGCTCGTTGTGCGACTTTGAGCTTGCTTATGAGGCCCATAGTGAGAGACCACGTTTCAGTGCCGTATGTCATCACTGGTAACACACACTGGTCGAAGACTTTCGTCTTAATGCACTGAGGTATTTTGGACGAGAAGACGTTGCGAAGTTTACCGAACGCTGGCCGGAGTTGGATTCGCCGATTGACCTCTTTCTTGAAGTTGGACCTACCTAGTTCGACTGTTTGTCCTAGGTAGACGTACGCGTCAACAGCTTCAAGAACTGAGTTCCCAACTGATACTGGGGTTTTGAGGTCTAATCCACTATGTTGGCCTTTAAATAAACTGAATTTGAATTTTCCTGTATGAATCCTCCCAATGTATGGACGAGATCGCTCGTAGCGATAAGGCCGCCGATTGTTGCACTAGTTTTTTAAGCTAATTTATCGGGTTTATAGAATTTGTGCATTAATTTATGTATCTATCTGACCTAGTCTATGTTGGTGAATGTCATAACGATTGTTTTACATTCCTCCGAGCGTCTAACGCTAAGCCCTTGACGCGAGCGCGTCCACAATTTGAAAACGTTTGCTGCCTGTGGTAGATTCCTCAGCAGATCCCAACAGCCATTGTGTCGTCTGATACCCGGCAGTCCCGACACACGTCTTAACCTGATGAATTGATGTCCCGATAAATCTACTAGTAGGTACTCAAAGGTTTAAACGACGTTTAAACTCTTACACGGGTTTAACATGACAAGCAGGATTCCATTTGTGTTTGTGAAAAAATTGTCTTCGTGTATTGAAGATTAATATTCGTTTTCGATTGAACCAGGTTGCCCGACGATAGTTCTGAAAGATCAAGGAATCTTTTCTTTCATTCGGCTCGGAATCTTTAGGGTGCACCCGACTCGCACTTGGCCGTTGTTTATTGTTTTACTTTAAGAGTGCATACTGTAATCATGCCAAGTTTGACACACTATACCTACTATATATACCTACTGATATCGCTTTAAAGCAAAGACAAAAATATGTTAAAAAGTACGTTTGTTGTTATACCTCCTTTTATTTTATGATTTTATATATATTTTTTAGTTAATCCGCTGTAACATTTTATATATTCTGTGGAAATATTAGACCGAACAGATAGACATTGGCTTAGTAACAAGGCCCCGTTGACTCTCTTTGGGTACAGAACCCTAAAAACAAACTAAACAGTCGGTGACTCCTTGCGCAAAAAATACTCGATACTCCTTAAATCTTTATTTTTCTCGTAGTCACACGTTCGTTTCGTCGTAGTCGTGTGGACGTATGCAACTCTTGAATAAAACGGATTTATATCGAGGGCCATGAATCACTCGCGTCGCTCAGGATTCTATCACTTGAATCACTCTCTACGGTCGTGATTCAGTAGTTAGAATCCTTCACTTACTCGTGATTCACCTATGGCCCTCGCTTTAAATCCGTCCTTTATTCAATAATTGTATAATATACTATTTGGTGTTCTGAGTAGCTCTGTATGTACTGGTTAGACAGGACATATTCTAAGATAGCATTGTACTCATCATTATGAACAACTTTTACTAGGCATGGGAACAACCCTAAAGTCGTGAAAAAAAAAAACTGCCGTCCCATACGGAATGTCATTGACACTCAACATAATGTATGGAACAGCTGATTTTTTTTCGCGGTGTTTGGACTGGTCCCATAATAAGAGTCGTATGATATCCTATATCCTCAAATATGTCCACTCTCTAACCAGTCCCCAGTAAATATAAATAATCGTAAAAAATTTAAATCGAATGCACATAAACAAATCTAATGCATATACATCTTCATAGTTTTGTGTACACACCGAACATAGGTAACCATAAAATTCCGACTGAGATTATCCACCTCTAACGGTAAACAATTTTACGCATGGTGCTTCAATTTAATTGGGGGATTATCTTTTTTACGGATTGCTTGTTCCTTTCGAACCGTCGTCAAGTATCCTGTGACAGACGACAAATGATGCATCGGGAATGTCGGGAATCTGTGAATATCACAGTGAATATATAACGCCAGATGAGCCTAGGATATCTGACAATATTATTATATACCTACCGACGGAGACCGCACTCAAATTCCAGGTTATATTACGCATCATAAGAATAAGTTTGATGAATGAACGTGATTCGTAATCCCAATTTCGATGGGTAAGCGATTTATATTTTAACACATAATATGTTTTATAAATAAATCTTTGCAGGCGATTTTAGCCTACTTCTAAATTAAAGCACTGTTTTAAACTATCACGGTTGTTCACTAAAGTTATATGATTATTTACGGGATATTTACCGTGGTAAGGATGTGGAATGAGCTCCAAGATTTATATTTTAACACATAATATGTTTTATAAATAAATCTTTGCAGGCGATTTTAGCCTACTTCTAAATTAAAACACTGTTTTAAACTATCACGGTTGTTCACTAAAGTTATATGATTATTTACGGGATATTTACCGTGGTAAGGTTGTGGAATGAGCTCCCGATATTTCGGCGAAGTTACATGCAGATTGAAATATCGGGAGCTCATTCGAAAACCTTACCACGGTCAATATCCCGTAAATAATCATATGACTTTACTTCTAAATTGTATCCATATTGCATCGATTTGATATTTTTCAAGTAGGTACTGGATTACGCGGAAAAGGTGAACTAAGCTGAAAGGGGTATATATGGTAGTATCAAGTATGATAGACGGTACTTTTGTCTATGATAGTACCCATCATTATAAACAACTTTTACTAAGGGAGAAACTCGATATGAAAACACGAAAAAATATTAGCTGTTCCATAGAAAACGGTCATTAATACTCCACAAAATGTATGGAACAGCTGATATTTTCGCGGTTCAGGTTTGGTCCCATAGTTATTTATCACTGTATGTTTTCCAAATAAAATGAAATATGTAGCGCGGGGATTCTTCTCTCATACCCCCGCGCTCCCCTCGTGCGCGGGTGCCATGCCACTGCGGCGTCTGGGATCGGCGCGGCGGCCATCAGCCTGCGCGGGACCACGCCACGGCAGTCGACGGACGCGCATACATATTCTTCCGCGATTCGCGCCACGCACCCTTTTGTTATAACGCTAATTTTTGGGAATTCAATTAAAAACCATTACAATATTCCTTACAAGTGTTTGGTGTTTATCCCCCGCGTTATAAATAGTAAAAGTTCTTCATAATGATCAGTACAACGGACCCATGTCGGCTTAGTATACCCTTATCGCGTAACCCTGTATATGTATTCTGGATGAAAATACAATAATTTGGTGCCACCACAATGACCTGATGTTGAAGTAAGAAGGTAGTTACTGAAACTCTTCAATGGGTACTAGTAAACTTCTCGAGTTTGGGTTCATTTGGTATGTTTTAACGAGTCCCAAAATATTACACTTAGTGACGAGATGGAGCCCTACGGCTACCTCTTATCGTGGCCTCGAAACAGCGCAGCGCGGAAAATTACGCGAACGTGAACCTTAACGCGCCGAGATACCGTTTGCGGTCGCGCAACTTTTCTCAATCACCTAAACAGAATCGCTTAAAACAGCCTAGGTAGCCGCAAGGCCCCAGGACGTGAATAGGTGAAATCTTCTAGCTAAGTATTTAGTTTTTAAACTATTATAATTTATTGGTGTTTTCCTCCATTTTCTATGAACCAATAACACGACTTTGTTGAGTAACATTTGCGTCTAATCGAGTTTGACTTCACTATTCTTGTAAACATTTTCTTTAAACAGTAAATTCAGAGCTTCGTTAGTTTATCGCTAAACAAAAAAACAATGCAGATATTTTTTTCCAATCGATAGTTGCTACACTAAACGGCATCGCTCCACATAACAATTTAAAAGCAACACTGTATCCATTACTGGGCTTCCCAAAGTCCCCGCGCCAATAAATGTAGGTGGGGTATTTAGCAGACTATTTACTGCGCGACACTGCGCTCGGCGACTCTACTAATACTCTTAATTATTTTTGCTAGTGTAAGCTGTTTTTCTGACGGGGAAATGCAATTGCAACATTTTGCATTTCGCTTCCCCCGGTCGGTGGCGCGACGTCCTCATTACGTACTCTGCTTGCGTCCGCCACGGTTGAGATCGTAGAATAATTAGACTCTAAATCAAGAGCAGCAAAGCGGTCAACCGCTCGAATGTGGTATGAATAGTCAATCGTCATTAAATTGTTCAGCTTTGGTAGTCTAATGCGTTCTGGCGATGGTCTCTTATCCACTTTCCGCCCCCTTATTGGGGAGGCTATATGATTTTGTGCAGTTATTTTGACTATCGATCTCTTCATTAGAAAGGGGTGGCTAAATCGAATTGAATACATACCGAGATAATAAACCCGCTTTGATAGGGTGTTTTTGAAGGGCTTTTAAATGTCTATACGTACAATAGATTTTTAGGTATGATGCCACTTTTATAAGGCTCGACGATACAGACTTATATAATCAAAAAGGTCAAGGAAGGTGGTAATCTAGGCAGCAAAGAACGGCAAACAATAGACTGCCTTGCTTTCGTCTATTATAGCAGAATCACAATCTTGGAATGTTCAAGTTTACAGTCCGGTCGTCGAGAGAATGTATCTGACAGCTGCAATTACATTGTAAAATCTGAATGATCATTTCATTTTAGTATTTTACTGTAGTTTATTGGCTACCAGCTACAATCATATTTTCAAAGAGCTATTAAAAGTTGATCAGAATTTTCTGTCGTTGTTTAGCTTTTTACAATGTTATGGCAACTGTCTGACGCATTCTTTCAGGCCAGGTTAATTACTGCGCAAACGTGTTCATCCTTCGATTGCTTTCCATCAGGTGACTTTTCAGTCTAACGTTAGCCTAGTCCGATGTAAACGGGGCTGGTAGTATTGCTATAATACCGTATTTTTTTGCGTGAAAAACATCTTTGCCTTGAGTCAAGAGATATATGTATGATTATTTTTTGGAAAAAAGGTTTAAAAACATCGCTTTTGCAACTCGGAGAAGAACTTAGCATGGAAGCCTTTTTTAAACGTTCTAACGTTAACGTTAAATTAACTAAGATCATATAAACCCTCATCTAGCACATTAAAACAGTGTACAACCCTGCTCTTTGCCGTCCTGTCGAAAATATATCTGTTTCTTTCTGGCAATAATAATTTTGCCATATACCTATACATACCATATAATTATCTATACTTCTCTATTTTTATACTAATATTATAAAGAGGAAATAATTGATTGTTTGTTTGCATTGGATAGGCTCCGAAACTACTGAACCGATTTGAAAAATTCTTACACTGTTAAGATGCTACACTATCCCCGGGTAACATAGGCTATTATTATATTTTCAAAATAATAATAATAGAGATCCTTACTAAAACTCCAATAATGTAACCCAAGGTGTAAAAAAAAGGTTGTGCGAAGACGGGGTGCGTTGCTAGTTATGAATAAATAACATGTTTTATTCGTTTATGCTAAATTAGCACTAATTTTATGCTACTAGTCCTTATTCTGTGATTTTGGTCCTGTTTCCATCGCAATAAATCCAGTCCAACCTTTGATTATGACATTACAATTTAACCTACAAATACACACCATATCATATCATGCACCGTACAAAATTAAATTAATAACATGGTCCCGGTGAAATTCGCTTCAAATTTAAGCTGTGCAAGATTTAAACGACAGCTCGCTTTTCGTTGGTCGAGGCAATTGATGAATTAAAATAACAGACAAGCCTCGCTCTACGTCGACGGTTAAAAAATTCTCAAACACGATACTGAAATAAAACATATAACATCCAACTACGTTTTAGGTCTAAAACCGTCGATATTTGACTACAATGCGGCAGAATTCGGTTGGTAAGGTATCTTCCTATGATATATCAATGGAAGATACGTAATTATGCCGCGGCTTGCCTCTCCGGGCGCAATGTGCCAAAACGCTTACTCGCGGCATTGCACTACTATTGTTACGCGATAAGGTTTTTTTAGACCTGAAAATGGCGGAACGACGCTTTATGACCATCGTGCTTGTTAGCCAAATGCGCTGCTTTATTTTGCGACAGTCGTTTGGGAATCCGCTTGATTAACATGCCTTTGTCATTACGTTTAAGTACTATCGTATGTTCTACGGCTGGGGTGCTTTTTGTTTGTATTAAATTCACTTCAAAAAGTTCTTGCTAAGGTGGCGTGCTTTAAGCGAGAAGCAATTATTTTTCGTCTATTCCCATTAGTACATTCCAATTTCCATTAGTTTAGTACTGTTCCATTGACTGTACTAGTGAGACTTTTTTATTCAAAGTCGCAAGCCAAAATATTGTAGTTAGCTACCTACAGACTAAATGCCTCAAGCGATTTTGAGAATTAAGGTGTCGTTAGATACGTTTAAGTTTAGGAATCGTCACTGGGAGGTTATATATATCATCATAAATACAAGATGCTGACATGAAAAGTGGGGTTGAAAAACATAACTTGATTGCACCCCCTCTGGTGGCGTCCCCTACCACTATTTCAGCCTATTATGTTCCCACTGCTGGGACACATGCCTTCTCTCAGAGAGAGAGAGAGAGAGAGAGAGAGAGAGAGAGACGATGGGTCCTAATCTATCATGCTGGCACGCATGTTGGTGAATGTCATATGTCTTTGAAATTTTAAAGTTCTTGGACATACCGGTTTCCTTACGATCCCTTCATTGCATATAATTTATTCAAGTACTAAACAATAAATAAGCCAAAGAAAAAAAATATTGATAGGTAGATGCGCTTAGATGTGGAATGCGTTGTCTGAATGGGTGTTCCCCGATAATTAGAATCTCGGTGTCTTCAAATCACGAGTGAATCGGTTTCTTCTAGGCAAGAGTGAATTGGTTTCTTCTAGGCATATTAGACTGCATCATTGCTTAACATCAGGTGAATTGGCGGTCAAACGCAAGCCTATTAATACTATGAAAAAGATAGATAGATAAACTCTTTATTGTTCACACTAAAAATTACATACGCACGTTAAAACAGCTTAAAATATAGTGCAACAATCGGCGACCTTATAGCTAAAAGCAACAAATAACAAAAAAATTAGACATATTAGGGAAAATAAAATAAAAAAACACCCATTTTGGCCTTTATTTTGTCTCTATTTCTCAATCTGTATATTATGTGAACGTCCTTGTAAAGCGTTTTACAGTATTTTGTAGTTTCAAAGTAAATTACCCAACGGCCCAGCAGGGTAATGTTTTTCGGGTGTATGAATGTTTGTTTCTATATTACTCCTTGTAGCCGTTTGACAGATTGATAATTGCATGCTGCAAACCATTTACACAAAGTAGGTAAAGCTTAGCTTAAATCCAATTATTTTTTTCTAATCATTCTACTTTTTTTTTTCTACCAAAAGATGATGAGCATGAATATTACTAAGCTCACTTTATACTAAGTATATATAGTTTTCAGAAAATTCACTTCGAGTTCCAGTGGTACCGGACGGCAGTTCCTGAGTCAGCGTTCCGCTCCGCCGCACCGCTTCCTGTCACCTTTGCTACACTTTCAGTTGATTTCATTGTTCTATATAACAGAGGAGAGCAGATAAATGCAGCTCCATAGTTTTCCATTTGCTTAGTTCTGAGAGATTTGTGGGCGTCACTTCCTGATTCAGGTCAGTGGCTCGCTTCCTGGTTCTGTTTTCTGTCAATTTAAATTATTTTAATTTTATTAGGAGATAGATAAATCACAGTTATATTTGCTATTACTTATACCTACTAAGAAGAAAATTATAAGAAAAAAAAATTGTGTTTGTAATAGTACAATACAATGACACTCTAATGATACCACAAAAACATAACAGGAAGTATAGTTAGATTATAAAAGGCGATCTTATTGGATAATTAAAAATTAAGCTTATAGTTTTATTTTGTTTTTATTAATAGAAAAGCTTTTGTTTTATAGTTATTATTATAATTTACCGATAACCGATGGGGAAGAAAGGTTCTGGAGTGGAGACCACGAACCGGAAGACGCAGCTTAGGTAGGCCTCCCACTAGATGGACCGACAACATAGTGAGAGTCGCTGGCATCCAGTGGATGCAAAAGGCAGGCTGGCGGTCAGTGTGGAAGTTAAAGGGGGAGGCCTATGTTCAGCAGTGGACGTCTTCTGGCTGATGATGATGATGATTATAATTTAAGATAATAGTATATAATAGAATAATTATGTGTTACAATAAGTCAAATTGCAGCGCCCTAACAGGGTCTTTGTATCGACGTGTAGTTTTAAGGACCTCATGTAATGTGTATACAGGTTAAAAAAAAAAAAAAAAAAAACTTTCTTATAACCTGTAAATGATTGAATGGAGATTATAAATAGAGTATGGACGGATGAGTAACACACAAGTAGTTGATATTACAAGAATATTATATCAAAAAAATATAAACTTAAAGACAAAACAAAACATAAAAATTATAAGTGTGTAGGTATGTAGGTAAGCAACAGAGAACGATAGAAGATGATCTTAATTCGACGAATATATTTCCAAATAATTTGATTATTCAAGTACCTACCAGTAAATAAAAACGTGCCCAAGCTATGAAAAGGATTAGTGCAGTGCTGAATAGAAATAAGAAGAATTAAAGCCGCTTTTAGGGTCAGCAAAACACTTGGTACATGGTTAATCGTCCTAAATCAACAGATTGTCCGTATTTAATGGACTTTCGCCAAAAATAAAATGTCCCTTAGTAGGGTTACCAGTGATTTTGGTTTCTATAGAATTGAACCATTTTGTGAGGTAAGAGCAAGTCATCTAGCACCATCTTGATGGAACTTCTCTTACTTTATACAAGACGTTGTTAACTTTGACGCGATTGAATAAATGGACGCAAATTGAGGAACTCACACTAGGCACTCAGAGTGTCTACTCGATAGTTGCGTTTACCTACTCGATGGCGTATGAAGTAAAAAAGTGACATCTTGTTACCGATTTCATTCATCTTTTTTTGTAAGTTTTCTAATACTTTGTAGAAGGTTCTTACAGAATGAAAAATTAAGAAATTTGCGCAGAAAATTGAAATTTTTTAGAAAAATTAACTACGGTTTAACTTCGCGTGTTTGACAGTTCTTAGACAGGACAACGTCTGTCGGGTCTACTAGTATATCATACAAATCGCAGTTAACGTTAAAGCGCAACTCGCACAATTCCACAAACAAACACACACTAAAACTCGTACAAGGCATTCGTATCTGTTCTGATAAATAACCTAGGTAAGCCTATATTTAACTAAATATGTTATGTTTATTTGCTAATTACAAGTGAAGCTAAAAAAGCGTGTAAAAAGAAACAAATATGCGCCTGCATGATGTACACTATTTCTTTGTCAAATATTATCTACATCAATTCCAACAACGCAGCGTAGGGAGGCCTCCCACTAGATGGACCGACGACGTTGTGAGAGTCACGGGCATCTAGTGGATGCAAAAGGCAGGCTGTCGTTCAGTGTGGAGGTTAAAGGGTGAGGCCTATGTTCAGTAGTGGACGTCTTCTGGCTGATTCTTCTTCTTTCGAGTCGATATTCCGCAAAATACAATTCTATTTTCAAATCAAGTTTCTAGACCAGAACTTTGCCACCCCAATGGCACTCTCCGTGGCTTCAGTCGTCTTGTGTGCAAGTTTGATGATGATGATCTACATCAATTCAGCCGTTTATTCGTGAAGGTGACAAACAGAGACCAAGGACGTTATAAAACCTAATACTATGCTATGTCCATGATAGAGATAGATAGAAAGAGCGAGTGACAGACAGACATAAAGACAGGGAGATAGACAAATAGTCTGAAAGAATTACTTTGAAATTTAGTGAGGCATAACTACGGTAGGAATTATGGCAACCCTAGTTTTACGTGGCCAGTTGCTAACTCGTGGAGGGTTTTTAATTTCGAAGAATCGGACACGGTAGGTAAATATTCCCCTAAATATATTAGAGAATACGTGTGTGTATATGGATAAGAATGTTATTCAGGTAATGGTAAGGGATTTAGCAAGACCCTCGAAATCCAGTAACAGGCAATCGGATAAGCACTAACGTAAAAAAACACCAGGATTTACAAAAACAAAAGATAAAACTATGGAGGTCAGATTTCTCCGGAAAAATGTCCGAACCAAATGTAGACAAAAACCACACTAACCTAATAAGTTAACAAAAATAATAATAACTATGGTAAGAACAATGACGATATGGGATTAGAATTAGTTTATCGGTATATCTGTTGTCGAAAATATATGTAATCCGTCATTATACAGAATTCGTAGGATATTAATACAATGCCTTGGAATCATTGTATTAATCATTTGGAATTGTTTCAATTCGGATACACTCTAGAAGAACCTTACCAGTCTTACCACGGTTCATTTTCCGTTAATATAAATATTCAAGTTAAAAACTAAATTAAATACTATACTAAACGCATTACCATCTGAGTCGTCAGGTCATAAATCATTACTCATCTCATCTCGCTCGCACCCACATGTCATATCTGTCTATCTCGCTCGCACTTACAGGTCTTATGGTATGACGTTTATTGCTCGACTCAGTTGGTAACGCCGTGACTATAACATGTATTTCTTTCTAATATTCTAAAGTTATATCTGGAAGACACAAAATAATGACAACTTCCGATACTCCGCAAAGGATGCCAAAGCACTCTAAGTATTGGTACCTACCAGTATTTCAAGTACCAGCATATAAACCACTGGCATTACCTAAATTTCCAACAACATAATCTTCAAGTCGCATGCGTATCCGAAGACCATAATTATTAACTCACTGCTACATTTCCACTTTGAGCTAGACGCGTACAATCCCTAGGCTTAAAGTAATCACTTGATGTTTCCTACTAAATTCCAGTCAACTTCATCTTAGACAATTTCATAGCGCTGAAGGGAACTATTTTCTGAAGCTAGATAATTATAATGATGCTGTATTTTAAAAGAAAATTTGTTCTTGGGAAATAACAAATCAAGAGTTTCTTTGTTGCATCTGTGTGCAATCTTTTTATTACGTGAATAATAATCTTTGCATTTTTTACTTACTTGCCCTTTGAAACATGCTTCAATACGATTGTTACAAGTACCTATAGACTTCCAGGATTCTTAACGATTTCTTTTACAAATTACTAAGAATGTTACAAATTTTGTACTTGCTATAAATGCTACAAACCGCAACAAGAGTATCACACAAGTTATATTATATATTATATAAAACGAATTTTGCCAACCCGCTACGAGTGCTACAAACCTACTACGAGTATTACGAAACCATTACGTGAGTGCTACGAACCCGCTACGAGTGCCACATATCCACTACGAATGCTACAAACCTTCTACAAATGATATTTTTTAAAGTTTTGATAATTCAAAAGGTTTTATACGGTGTGAAAGGGGAACACTCTCGAAGTCAAAAGCAGGTAATTGTACTCATCATTATAAACAACTTTTACTATGGGACCAGCCCTGAAATCGCGAAAAAAATATCAGCTGTTCTATAGGAAACGGTCATTGTCACTCGACAAAATGTATGGAACAGCAGTTTTTTTTTCAGGATTTCAGGGTTGGTCCCATACTAAAAGTGGTTCATAATGATGAGTAAAATTACCTTCTTTTGGCTTCGAGAGTGTTGCCCTTACACCCTGTATACTGCGTTTTAAGGATTATCAAACATCTATGTCCAGATTGTAATATTTGATGCGTTATTTGAAAAGACAGACAAAATACTTATGACACTGTACTTAGAAGTTTTAGAAACCTGTATCACAAACAAAACTTATAACTTCACGAGGCGGGTTAAATCTACATGATGATCCTGGGCAGACAGGCGGCCTCAGGCTATATCTCGCCACTTAATTGTAATCAAGGAGGGGCCAATTTGACTGGCGCACACTAATGTCTTGTTACGGACTGGGTGCTGCATTTCAGGCAGGATTGCCGGCTATTATCTAATAGCCTGTTACGTAGGCATATGTTAGGGGAGTAGATATACTTAACAGGCTTTAGGCGTGGTTGGAAGCTTAGTGCTAAGTGGATCAGAAATAATAATAATGTTAAGAACGAGCATACCGACATTACCGGCCAACGTAATCCCCTAAAAAAAACATTTTTGTTCTACAGGGTGTAAGGCTGTATATCACCCTGTATATCTGGGTGTTAATATCTGTTTAAGTATGTATTTAAAAATGTGTATATATATATTATATGTATTATTGCATTTATATAATTATGTATGTGTATCAGTCTCTGGAAGCCATAAAAAAGCTTTGCTTAGTTTGAGGTCAGATTAAAATGTGTGCAAAAAAAAACCCAAATATTGATTTATTTATGATTTTATTCCCCCTTGTACTCTCCCAGGAGTCCCAGATAAAATAAATATTTGCAGTCAAAAAGCATTGCATAATTCTTCGCATCGAGTCAATCCAGTCCAGTTCCCAATAATTCAATACACCAATAAGCATCAGCAAAGTGCTTTTACGTGTCCCATACAGTTCATTTAATTAATACTCGCAAGCTTTCGAGTGTCGAAGCGAGTAATCGTATTATCTGCCATACCTGTCTGATCTGTCCTTCTTGGTTCATGCTAAGTACTCGCTAAGTCTTGGAAGGTGCCAGTTCAGAAGGTGACAATTGACTTGAGATCTATGTTCTGATGTACTTAGAAATCGACGATTTTACGTTCAAGTTACCAATGGGTTAGATCTCAATTATGAACAAAAACAAACGACGTCTTAACAGTTTTTAGGGTTCTATACCCAAAGGGTGTAAACGGTATTCTATTACTAAACCTACGCCGTCTGTCTGTCCGTCCGTCTGTTCTAACTTTTAACTGCTGTATCTTTTGAACCGTAATAGATAGACAGATAGTTGAAAATTTCACAGAATATGTAATGTTACGGCGTATTAACTGAGAAACAATAACAAAGTCAAAGAGGGAATCCCATACAGCAAACGTTTTTTACGTGTTTTTGTTCTATTATAAACACCGTAACACGTACAAGCGTCAAACTTGGCATAATACACATCATCATGCCATCAACAAATAGCAGGCTGAACCAGCTCTAAAATAATACAAATAATTTTATTCGAGCGACTCCTGATTTGTCAATTTTAAAAATGTTTTTCGAGTGCTTACTTGCTTTGAAGACAGTTTTTTTATTGATTATTATTTGAAAATTGTTAAAAACTTACCTATAGCTAAATCGTAAATCAATAATACGCCTCAAAATAAAGTGAACATGAAATGGTTTCAAACATTTGCGCTTGATTTCTTTCCAGTAACTTCCTTAACTTTGTACAGTACAAAACAGGAAAATATCCATGCAGCGGATAGTTGGTAACTTATAGCATAGATGACACAAAACGAAAACGACAATTCAATTCAATGTCAGAAGTTGTTGGCTACAGTCGAGGTTTCTAACTCGGGACTGGAGTTAAGAGTTTGGTAGATTCTTCATTTGCAGAAATTATATAAGAATAATCTTTTTGTCTCATTTATTTTTTTGTAACGTTTTCTTAGCTACGATTGTCGACATGTAAAAACGGCAAGATGTGCTTTGTCAACCATTGCCGCACTTGAGAACAAATGCCTTATATAATTATAACACAACCTGTGTTTTTAAAGAACATGCCATGACTGCAATAGTCCAATTTCCTAAAAAAATTACAGTAGCATTAGTGTGAGTTTTCACAGAAACGGAGTGGA
Source organism: Agriopis marginaria (assembly GCA_932305915.1). NCBI lineage: Eukaryota > Metazoa > Arthropoda > Insecta > Lepidoptera > Geometridae > Agriopis > Agriopis marginaria. Next base: position 6,637,142 of record OW029919.1, read on the forward strand.
GATGGGATGGTTGGAATTATATTGGTTGAAATCCACGTCCAGTATACGCTCCGCTTCAATCGAGATAGTCATAGCAAAGACGAGAAGAATAATATCAAATTGTATGACAAGCGGAGTAACGTGGTAGAGCGGAGCGGAGTGTAGCGGAGCTGAGAGAGCCACCGCACCGCAGGGCGCGCGTTGCGTCTTTGCGTAAACATGTATTATGCTCCGCCTGACTCTCTTAAGAGGTCGTTTGACTCGTCTAAACAAGTTAGTTCCACCCTAACTTTACTTGATATATCCTCCTCTCTTCACATCTCCGCTTCACCGCACTGCTTCTGTAGAAGTGTTCCCCTGTAAACATTTTTTTTTATAAACGTAATACACATTTTTCCCGAAACTACTTGATCGATTTTGCCTGTTTATAATAAAAAAAAGGAAAATTAATGTTAAGATAATTTTAATTGCTTTCTTTTAGGTGCTTCCTCGTAGTCAAACTATATGTCCAACTGGTTTGACCACGTCATCTTTCCTCGTGGTCATATTAGGTATTTAGAAGAAAAAATACCAACGTTTATATCAAAATAGCCAAAACATGATTAAAAATGAAATTGCTCACTGCTCTAAATATTTTGTAACTACCTACATGCACTTATTTTTTATTATACCTATTAACTTGATTAAGTTTTAAAGACTCCGAAGTCTACTCTCACGAAAAGCGCCAACCGTTCGGGGCTTTTTGAAAAATATGATATAAAGGGAAAAGGGGAGGGCTACAAGTTAGAAGAGGAATAGTTCCCAGGGGTGCCGTGATGAATCTTTCACGCGTTTTATCGTTTTGCATCAGGAATCGAACCTTGGACCGATCTCTTCTTCGGACCTAATATAATTTATAGCTGACGGAGTATTTATAGCGTGCGTACGATCATACGCCATGGTGGGGTCGGCATACTAATGACTCAGTTTGTTTACTGAAAGTTGCATGGGAAAATAATATTTGAGTTTATGAATTTTGTGGTACATATTTGTGTAACCACATTTTCTTGTAACCTAAGATGTAAGCTATCCGCTAAACTATCTAAGAACTTACTGAAATTAAATTACGAGTATATCGAAACATTTCTGATTTTATTTTACGAGAAAGTTTCCCGCTATAGTTTGAACCACATTTTGTTATCACTTTAAGGAGAGTGCAATCATAGCGCATGACCTAGTTTTGACCGACTTCTGCAAAGTGATCGAAACGCCAAGAAAAAAAATTAAACACATGCATTCCGTTTGAAGTCTTTATTTTATTGTAATAATTGCGAAAACCTACGTAATCTTTATTAAGATTAGTAGTTTACTTAAGCTTTAAAATTTTAGTTCTAATACGTGTGTTTAAACAAACATACTATAGTTTGTTTAGGTCTCATTTTGAATCTAGGACCGTTTCTAAGAATGCTCTGGTATTTTAGGATTTCCACCCTTCCGGTACCCAAAGTAAGTTAAATAACTTTAAATACACTAAAACTAAAACTTTACTGACCAGAGCTTTGCTTGTCTTAATACACTTTCACTTAGTTCATAAAGTCAGTACACAAGGTGAGGGAAATGCATGTCGAGACACCTATGAGCTTGGTTCTTGAACCGAGAATGCAAGCGTGCGGTCTAGAAACTGTGTCCATCGTTTGAAATTTATGTTGCCCTGGTAGTTGGTAGTTAGGAAGGTTTAGATGTTATTTAAGAGGAATACTCTTGTTATTTAAGAGGTGTATTACAAAATGCATCGTTCAATTTAAGGTATCTTGACTTACGGGCATAAAACAAAAATATAAAGCCGTATAATTATTGTCAAGAATAATATAAAACAAGTAACCCATAACTACATAATATTCCCTACATAATAATTTTAGTCAAGCCGCGCGCGTTTCCTTCTGAAACCTGCACAGTCGCTGCAAAACACTACACTTGTTTATTTTATGTCATAACACTTTGTCTTTCACTCTCAAACTTTTTGAGTTTTACGAAGAACTATTTTTGTAAATTGGAATTAAGTTTATATGTTGAGATTTCCAAAATTTTAAGCCTTTATTCTCAATATGAAATAGGTACAACTCAATTTTTTTACAGCAATTGAATTTTCTATAGATCTTCTTATTTGATAGAATCAGCACGCCAAAAAAACTGTTTCATTGCCTTTTTGCCAAAAAATGTGATTGGGCTGTTTTTTGTTCAAAATTGAGCAAATTGACGAAAACTAACTTTCTACAAAAATCCAAATTAGTTTTGTATTAATATAAATACAATACAAAACAAATACAATATAAGACAAATACAATCTGCTCGTTAATTTTTATTAAGATTACTTTAAGTGAAAATAGCTTTCAGTTAGAATTAAACTAGTTCAGAGGTCTACCCAGTTTGAAAAGATTTCTAAAGATTATTTTGCCTAAGAAAAATTTGAATAAAAGAACTTCGTTCAATATAACTTTTTTCAATTTTAAGTATAAGTAGGTGCTATTTGTTTGTTAGAAAAGTTTTTTTCGAGAACAAAAGAATAGAAAGTCTTATTCAGCGAGATGGGAGGGTTCTAAGTGGAAAGTGGACTGTCGCAAAGAAAAAGGAAAAGAGGAAAGCGTGGAATGATTAGCTGCTTTATTTGATTGAAACAAAATATCATAGGTACTTTTTACTACTGTTCCATTAACAAATGTGCAGGACATACAAACAAGTTCCTGCCCTAAAAAATATAAACCAGATAATGGTGTATATGCAAACGGTATAACTGATTTTTTTTAACCTGGCCGAGTGCGAGTCAGGCTCGCGAACTGAGGGTTCCGTACCACCATATAAAATACAAAAAACTTAAGATAAAACAAGATTATCTTTTTTAATTTGGCTGATTTCTCGGGGAATTTTTTGACCTTATCCCTCCATCCCGGTTTTACTACCGAACCGGCTGCCATCACCAGAAATACCATCCACACATTATAGATATACGGAAGACACGCACTGTTCGATTTAATCGATTGTTTTTGCCACGTACCTAGGTTGTAAGTTGTGGAATGGCTAACCATCGCTTTTTCCTACGATATATTTATTTATCAACATAATGCTTACAGTTAAACCAAAGCGGAACCTATTTAAATAACAAAATAGGATAGCAATTGCTTCAAAAGAAAGGTGAATTGAGTCCTCAAAGGTAGGCAACGCACTGGCACTGCTATTGTAGGTGTCTATAGGCGGTGGTGACCACTTGCCATAAAGTGGCCCATCGCTTGTTTGCCACTTATTCTCTAAAAAAATACCTAATATGTATATTTCGTTTTAGTTGCCGTAATGTTGAGTGTGAATAAACAGACTTGCACACAAACTTTGCACAAGACCAGAATATCCAGAAAAAGCTGCATGAGCGCTTTCCTTATCCGTGCTAAAGTTCTGCTTTTTGCTCAACTGTACTATCGTACGGCTTTCTCTTCCAACTATGCCCCCCGTAACTGCAATAAGTGTCGCAAAACTTTCGCGAAACATCCTTTACTTCGCGTTAGACATGTTTGGTTTTTAGATTCCACTCGGCTGAGCTGTGCGGTACTTATTCAGTCAGTATCAGAATCTCGAATTAAACATAAATTATTACAGTTTTAGTTTGTTAGTTTATTTCAGTAGCTAATTGTCACCCTGAATTGCTGCTTTTTAGGGCTCCGTATACCCAAAATGTAAACAGGAACTTGCCTACGCTGATTGTTTGTCTGTTCTACATTTTAACGGCTGTCTCTTTCGAACCGTAATATACAGCCAATTGAAATTTTCACAAAATATCGAATGTTACGGCGGATTAATAAGAAATAATAAAAACTGAAAAAGTAAAAACTGTTACAATGTTTTTAAAACACAACAAATGTTTATTAACGTTATATTTGTATTTGCTCTAATGTAAAAACGGTAATAATGTCAATCTTGGCATGATAATAGTACATACTCTAAAGTAAAACAACAAATAATAAATACTGGCCAAGTGCAAGACGGTGACAAATTTATATTCACCACCGGTTCTCGTACGATGTCCGAAGTTAAGCAACGTCGGGCGCGGTCGGTACTTGGACGGATGACCGCCTGGGCATGATGTCTTTTTGCACTACTTTTTTGATACTTTAGCAGTAAAAAAATTTATGTGGTGGTATGGAACCCTCAGTGCACGAGCCCTACTCACACTTGGCTGCTTTTATTATTAAAACCAATCCCATTATTAAAAAAAAAAAAGTTTTAAGTACCAATCATATTGGATCGCGAATTTATCTGACCTTCTTCACCAAGAAAGTACTTGTTAAAACCAACTGAGTCCAAACTCGAGAGGTAGCTAATGAATAAATCCAGACCACTTTGGCAACCTGAAAAAATGGGCGATCTGCTATGTTACCATTTCAGGTACTGTATCAATGAATAGCGTAGCTTAGTTCGTATCCCGTTCCTTAGTTATGGGTCACTGTCTAACTCAATCGCGAATTTGATTCGATATTGTTGTTTACTTCTAGTTGCGATACTACTTACGAATCGAGATACTCGTAAACTGAATTGGTATTCTTTTGACTAGGTGTTATTCGATTCATTTTATTTCATTAGGTAGTTACTACTTTGTACTCGAGAATGCGCTTGCATTTGTGTATTTTTGTTATTAGTATTCTTGATTCGTAATAACTTAGTACAGTCATGAAGAAAAGGTAGAGCTAAACTTATTACTAATTCAGTTGATTCGAAGAAGTAGTTGTTCGGATCGCTAGACTGTGGAATGCGTTGCCAGAGTTGATACTCCCTGATCGATAAAGTTTGGGTGTCTTTAAATCGCAAAAGGGTGTAATTTTTTTTATGCAACCGTGCCCCATCGTTTTCTGCATCATCGCACAACATCTAGCGAGATGGAGGCCAAACCTAAGCCATCTTTGAATATAAAAAAAGTACTTTAAAAACTTTTACTTGAAGTAAATAGAGTTAGTTACTCGAAACGGTACTGGTACGAAAGTACATAATTGTCCTCATAGTTAATCATGAATAACTTTATGAGACCAACCCTGAAATCGCAAGAAATATATCAGCTGCCATACATATCGTTGAGTGTGCATGACTTTTTTATATGGTCTGCTGTTTTTTTTTTCACGATATCAGGATGGGTCCGATTGTAAAATTTGTTCGTAATTACGAATTAAAAACCTTCTGCTAGCTTAGCATCACCGTTGCTTGTAACCTTGTACAGGATGTTGATTCGCAACCTTTCCATATTTAAGGATAGTAATGAAACAGGTGCAGCAAAAAAATAAAAATACACTGCATCTTAAGTATTTAGTAAACACTAGCTGTTGCCAGCGAGTTCGTACACGTACAATTTCATACAACCTTTCAACCTTAGCTTTGCTCCCCTAAATTCAAACTTTTAGAAAAACCTTTTCTTATAATATATACTCCCCTCCCTTATATTATATTCCCCATATGGAATCTACCAGTAAAATTTCAGGTCAGCTAGTTTCCGAGATTTTGTGATAAGTCAGTCAGTCACGGGTATTTTGCTTTTATATAATAATAATACAAATTATATTATCATTCAGTTCTGAACGATGTTTAAAAGTTTCAAATCTTATTGTAAAGTTAGTTTCAACTCGATTAAAAAATATAAATCGAAACAAATAATCAGAACAAGAAAGTGAATTAATAAAAACACGATTAAGAGTTTATAAAACCTCTTTTAAATCAAGCCACTAATTTAGTTTCTTTATTATAATATTATGCACTTAGGAAATAGGTATTTATCTACACATTGTATAAAAAATATTTGAAGAGATATCTTTATTATTTATACAAACTAACACTAACACTACATAAACAGTTAGACTGTCCATAGACAGTTGAAGGTCTAAACACAATCCAAATGCTCAAGCCCACTACCAGTTGGCAGTGTACCCAACATGCTGGCAGCATTACCACACATTTTGTATAGCCTACACATTTGTATGAAAGTTGTGGTTGTCACAGTATCTAATGAGGAAATACGTAACGAAAGCGATCTCATTGGAAAACCGAAACTGTATCAAGCATTTTCCAAGTGACTTGCTTTATAAAACATTCACTTCAAGTTTCAAAACAATGTAGTGCTACTCGAGCGTACAAGTGGTGGGAATACGAAACCGCGTCGACAGCTACCGAAATAACTTAATTCCGATGGAGAGCACTTTAAAAAGAATGGGTCTTAAAGCACAATTGTCTCTTCAGAAACGCAGACACCGTGAAAATCTGTAAAATAATACCCCGGCACTAGTTAAGCCGTTTCCTAGCTGACGATACAATAAAATAAGCACTACTCAGGGACTATACTACAAATTACGAGAAAGCGAGCTTAGCTTGAAATAATTAAGATTCTTTGTCCAGCCAGACGGCAACTGCGCAAGGGTGCACTTTGTAATGATTGTTGTGTACTCACAGTGCATGTTGTTATTAAGACGTTGTCCTTGTCTAGGTGTGTGATAGCATCCCAGGCATGTCAAAGAACCCTAGTCGAGCAATACAAATCTATTATGCTAAAGTGAAAAATTCACTTATGTGATTTGTTAAAACAAACCAAACAGCCCAAACTCGAGTAGTTTTCTGGTAACTATTTAAGAGTTTAACTTTCAGAGAGTAAAAGCATTGTTTTTTTTTTAAATATTAATCGACTTATTAGATACTAGACAACACCAATTCAGTAAGTAATTGGTGTTGTGTGCCGTTTAGTTAATAAACAATAAACAATACCACTCACGGTCTATCCAAAGACTAGGTCCAGTCGTCTAGTCGATGAATTTCGGTGATCTTTTAGAAACACTTAGTCGAGCCACGCCATGTGTCACATTTGGTTGTGAATGTTGTGCCTGAGAATAATAAATACTGGCCAAGTGCGAGTTGGTGACCAATCTCTGCTCACCTCCGGTTCTCGTACAACACCGAAGTTGAACAACGTTGGCGCGGTCGGTACTTGGTTGGGTGAACGCCTAGGCGAGATGTCTTTTTGCACTACTAAAATTTCAATTGGCTATTTATTACGATTCGAAAGGTCATCATCATCATCATCAGCTAGAAGACGTCCACTGCTGAAAATAGGCCGTCCCTTTTTACCTCCACACTGAACGACAGCCTGCGTTTTGCATCCACTGGATGCCAGCGACTCTCACAATGTCGTCGGTCCATCTAGTTGGGAGGCCTACCTACGCTGCGCTTATTACGGTTCGAAAGATACAACCATTAAAAGGTAAGACGAACAGAGGAATAGAGAGACAGACATATAGACAGACAGCGTAAGCTTAGGAATAGGGTCTCGACACCCTTTGGGAATGGAACCCTAAAAAGGAATCAAACTAAAGTGATTTCATTTCTAAATCGATTTTTAAAGTATTTTAACGGATAATTTAATTTTGTCTTCTGCTTATCAGAACTATTGTTCTTTGGAATTGTTTACGCTGACTGTCGTCATTGTTCCTTGTTTTGATTACGACAGAGATTGTTTTCGACAGACACCTACGTATTTTCTTTTGTTTACAGGATTAGGACTTCATTTGTTTCTATTAACTTAGGTAATCAATCATTTTTATTAAGTGTAGGTATGGTGTATACCTACCTATACTTAGTCGTCGTTCATTTGTCAAATATAACATACAATTTTCTATACCTACCTTAACCGTACGTGTGGGTACTTTTATTAATCTATGATATGATGTATTAATCTATGATAGATGATAGGGAAATACCGACAGTTTCTTTCTTTAAATAAAAGCGGCCTTGTGCAATTCGGGCTCGCGCACTGAGGGTTCCGTAGCACATGAATATTGAACTACTAAAGTACAAAAAAGTAGTGCAAAAAGACATCATGCCCGTCCTCATCGTGGTCACCCATCCAAGTACCGACCGCGCCCGACGTTGCTTCGTGATCGTACGAAAAACGGTGGTGAATAGAAATTCGTCACCGACTTGCACTTGGACAGTATTTATTATTTGTTGTTTTACTTTAGAATGTACCTACTATAATCATGCCAAGTTTGACGCTTGTACATAATTATTACCGTTTTTACACTAGAGCGAATACAAAATACATTAATAATAAACGTTTGTTGTATGTGGGACCCCCTCTTTGTTACTTTTTGACTATATTATTAATTCTTTGTTAATCTGCCATAACATTAGTGAAAATTTTAACCGGCTGTCTATTACGGTTCAAAAGATACAACCATTAATAGGTAGGACGGACAGACAGACAGACATACAACGTAGGATTAATAATAGGGTTCAACCCTTTCGTTACATCATCGTCATCATCATTTCAGCCGTAGGACGTCCACTGCTGGACATAGGACTCCCCCATCGATTTCCAAAAGGGCCGGTTGGAACCAGTCAACCAGTGTTTCCCTGCGGTCTCTTTTAGGTCATCTTATTTTGAAGTCGGTTTTTTAAATTGATCCCATTCGTGACCCATCGTATCTTGTGGTGTTACGGGACTTTCAGTGCGCGAGCCCCACTCGCACTTGGCCAGTTTATTTTTTCATGTTGCTGTCTTTTATTTCTGTTGACTTAACCTAACCGGTGACCATCCTTAAACTTAAAGGACTCTATTTTCAATCTCATTTATTTGTAGGCTGTAGGTAATTATATACACACGTGTACGTTAAATACAATAACTACCATATTTTATGCATTATGTCGTCCAGTAAAAATAATTTTTTTTATACTATTACTGATAACGAAGACCAAAACAGACCAATATACTGTAAGGCAGCTTAACAGTTCTCAATACTCAACAATTTCCAAACCTTTTTGCACAAATCGTTAAAGTTTAATTGAATCCAATACTTTCCGTTCCAAACAACGATTTTATGACACCTGAAATATATCACAGATAGGTTATTGAGTTTCAAACTTGCAGCGTAGGTACGGGAATATTCGCGGAGGTCGAATGTGCCAAAAACTTTAACTGGAATCTCGCACGGGGTAAGTCTCGGGTAAAGTGTAGGTGCCCCGCGACACCTCGAGTGGTCTCGGCGTGCAAACTATGTCTTTGTTTCCAAGTGTCTGTTTACTGTGGTGAGGTGTTTATTTGACGACACCTGAAAGAATTTAAAAATACGACCTGAATAAACAATATTATGACGTTTTTCAGCGGTGTTGACTTTGAGGATACGATAAAATAAACGGAATTCCAGAAGATGTTTTTAAAAGGTTTTGCTTGCGAACTTTTTGGTCTCAAAAGAAAAATTGGAAAAATACCCCTATATCTATTACCTATCTTCAATAAATGCTAAATTTATAAAGCCTATATCTGACACGAAATATTGCCAGCCTCCCCGCACTTAATTCCCCCTAGGGGCTTCAATTTCGTCGCAAAATTTAGTACCTACAAAACAGCTTACGCCGCTATACCCAGTATTAAGGACACTTTCTATCATCACAGTCAATTGTGAGCTTGTCGGCCTAAAAACGTGATATCACAAAGAGTGTCGGTGTAGGGCGAGAGAGAGCGGGCGGAGCGAGGTCGCGCGGCCGCGGAGGGCCCTTGGCTTTGTTCCACTGGCAACAATGCCACCGAGGGCCCACTTGTGCGCACTTGTATCGGATGCAAGCGATGTTTCGTTCGTGTGGATTAGGGTTTCAAGACAGGGTCGCACTTCGACTTTTCCGCTCTTTTTAGCTGTTCCGGTCTTTTTAGACGCGTAAGGGTTTGTTAATCTTGTTCACGTCCTAAAGCGCTTTGGACAATTTAATCTTACAAAATGAAATCCTTCGTATAGTTTGTAAGCGAACAATATGAGGCAGACTGGTAACTTCTTTACCATATTTGCGTCTATTACAGATGATTTCAAAGGGATTAATGAGTGATATTTTATTTCTGCAATTAGGTGAAAAGAATAGGGGGAATTGATGGAGCGGCCCTAATTTAAGCCGTACAGATTGAGTAGTAATTGTAGCGTAACAAAATAGGTAAGTATGTGCCCGTGAACTAACACATCGAAACATCAGCAGAAAGCGCCTTTCCAATCTTAAGAAAAATACACATAAAAGTACAAATAAACAGACGGATAGTCACTGAAAAATCTATGTGGGTTCCTGTAGATTCGCTTTATAAAATCCTAAAAAACAATCAATATTTATTTTCCTTTATTGTCTGTATACCACATTGCAAAAAATACGTCCCTGCTTGCAAAGAGTAGTAATTATATGATATTTATGCGAGTTGCCCCTCCCGTCTCGTCTCAAGCGTCCGTAAGAAGTGCTGCGATACGGCGACGAAAGTTATGACCCAGCACAATAATGCCATCAACTAGAAGTTTTTGTGTCAAAGACAATGCAATTATAATGAAATGATGTAGCAAATATATTAAATTTTTACTTTATAGCAATGATAGGTCAGTTGGCGTGTTTGAATTACAAATCGCAGGGAATGGTTTGAAATACCAACAATGAACTTGAGCTGCCGGTTAAGAAAAACATCGTGAGGAAACCATAGTATGGTGGTTGGGCACTCTTCAATGCCCAACTGGCTAGCTACGACCCTCAAGTAGAAAATCTGTAGCCAAGCACCTCTGAAAATCTGCTGTAACCAATAGTTATTTGTGTCACTACGACAAAGCAATATTTAGTTCGTGGAGGGCTTTATTTTGAATTCAGAGTGTAGCGAGCAGAATCCAAGCGTAATGAGGGATTCTAAATTAGAATTCTGAGCGTAGCGAGGAATTCAATATACGCCACCCAAAAACAAAATATTTTGGGTTCGAGTAATAGACACTATCTTACATCACTACCCCTCAAGAAAAAGAAAATGAGTTTATCACCAAAGATAATTTAATGTCAGTTTGTGATAAAACATACATTCACCTTCACACGATTGTTTTAACCTAACTACGATGCGATTAAAATAAGAATAAGATTGGTCTAGCACCATTTTGTGACGTCGTCGGTAATCTTCAGATCTTGGTACAATTTGCCAAAAAAGAAATACTCAAAAATATCGTTTACTAGCTGCGGCACGTGGTTTCACCCGCGTGGTGATGAAAAATGGTGATGACGATGATGAAAAGTAGCATACTTCACTCTCCAGCCCTTGAAACTTTATACCCATGCAAACAATCAGGTCGATCCGTTGCTCTGTTGCTGCGTGAAAGAGGAACAAACAAACCAACAAACTAACAAATCAACAAACTAAGAAACCGACAAAATTTACGCATTTATAATATTAGTATGATTTTTAATATAAATGTCATTATATTTTTTTGTATTATTTTTCTTTTCTTTCTTTGCAAATTGCCGTCTTGGCGTCACGAAAAGGCGTTAGACCGATTCTATCCTTATTTTAATCGCATTGTACGCTAATATATCAGAAGTCCGAATGCGGACCAATCAGAAGAGAGAGAGCTCAAATTCCCATAGGAACAAACTTGAATTTAGTTCCCACAATCCACTAAAGCCAAATGTAGTTTTTTTAATATGTGTAATGAAATAATTATTTTTGAGAAAAAATCTAATTTCGACTTCAATACTATACCTACATAGTTAAAAAAGACATTGAAAGTCCTTATAAAAACTTTTGATGAAGGGAATCACAAACCGAAATGTCATCTGTTTACATATTTTTGGTTTTCGTAGATTTTTTCAAAATATTGATAAAAATTGTATGGGACTACCTCTGAGGTATGTATGGAGGTACCTACCAAACAAAAAAAGATAGATCAAATACGCAAATATATCAACATAATAAGCGGAGTAATCGCGTGACAAACAAACAAAAAAAAAACATACAGTCGAAGTGATAACCGTCATTTCGTCACCGATTTCGTCGGTCAAAAATATTTTTATATTATACGCGAAGAAACGTACCTACTTAAATAAGAATAATCATATTTACTAAGAACTTTGTTCGTAGTTATGACCACTCGATGCTTACAGAGTATTACAAAAACCTGCGCCGAGTTACTAACTGCGTAAATCGAAAACTTTTTCGCCGGAGAGGTCGCGAGGAGACCATAAAGCTTACATTTTCAGGCTTCAAGGTAGTGTAAAAACTTTTCATAAAATTTAATTAATTTTGCTCGTAGGTGTTTGTGGAATTTTGATGGGAAACGTGTAGGTAAATATTGAGTCCACACATTTTGAGTCAAAAAATTTAAGAGTCCATTGAGATCGGATAAGTGTTTTATTGTTTTGGTATATTGTAACTGGGCTGGTGCGGCTACCAATTTGGCAGAGCAGCACAAGCGACGCAAATATGCTAACCTTGGCAGTGGTTACATATTTGAGGCGTCTGGGGTTCGAGACATTGGGCCCTTGAGGGCCGAGAGCTCACCACATTTTCAAAAATCTTTCAGAGCGCCCGTTTAATGCTACGCGTGACCAATATGCTGGCGTGTTTCTGGCTCAGCGCATAAGCATTGCCATTCAGCGTGGTAATGCGTGGTATGCTGGGTACGCTGCTTACCGGTAGTGGGTTTGAGCATTTGGATTGTCTTTAGACCTTCAACGGTATATGGGCAGTCTAACTGTATTTGTAGTGTTGTATCCTTGTAATTATTGTATATGATTTTTATCACTATGTGGTGAAATATTTGGTAAATATTGTAGGTGGTCTACATTTATCTATACATGCAATATTATAATGAGGAAAGATTTGTATGTATGTTTGTAACGAATTGGCTCAAAAAGTACTGGACCGATTTTTAAAATTCTTTTACCATTTGAATGCTACATTATCATTGATTAATATAGGCTATTTTAATAGGCTATAATTATAACTATACCCGTGCGAAGCCGGGGTGGACCGCTACTAAGTTAATACTATTTTAAAGTAGGATTCAGTTTTTGATAATTTTTTTAAATTTCTGAATAACCGTCATCCCTTTTTAGGGTTCCGAACCTCAAAAGGAAAAAACGGAACCCTTATAGGATCACTTCGTTGTCCGTCTGTCTGTCCGTCCGTCTGTCAAGACCCTTTTTCTCAAGAACGCGTAAAGGTATCAAGTTGAAATTTATAATATATACTTGGGTTTACGGTTTCTTTCGGCTGTAAAAAATAAAAGTTGTAAGTCAACGATATTCAAAAGATATGAACGTTTATGTCGCATATTTTGCGATTTCACAGGGAAATCAAAACCTATAGGGTACTTCCCGTTGACCTAGAATCATGCAATTTGGCAAAAGGTAAGGTCTCATAGCACATATAAAGGAATAATTCTGAAAGTTACAAATTTGAAGTTATATCATTTAAAATTTTATTATTAACTATTTTGCTATTACAAACTTACATTTTGTAGTTGGAATGTATAGAAGAACCTTATAGTCAACTACAAAGTTAAGTTTGTATTTGAATATTTCAACTTTAGGTATTTTTTTGGACTCGCGCTCTGAGGGTTCTGTCCAACGGAACCCTCAGAGCACGAGTCCTACTCGTACTTGTCCGGTTTTTTATTACCAACAGCCATCGCTTTATGGCTGAAATCTGCGAGTCGCGAGAGAATCGGATTCTTCTAGACAAACGTGCAATGCCATAGACCGCAACATCACATCACATCATCAGCCAGTAAACACAACGTCCACTGCAGCACAAAGGCCTAACTCTTTGTTTTTTATAATGTTCATGACCGTGGATTCAATGTCCTTTAGTCGTAATATTAATCAGTTTTCGTAGCATTAACAGCGTCAAATAAGTCATAGTCAGAGTCAAGCTAAGTAAGTAAGTGACGGTCAAGTCAAACTCATGCCCCAATAAAGTGGTGGAGGCTTCTGTGGAGTTTTGGAAACAAGATGAAAAAAATGTTTCACTTCGTTATACCACTTACCCACACTCGAGCACGTTTACGAGCACTTAATAAATAATAATGCACCATTATTACACACACAAGTTTAGGAAAATAATTCAATGAGCCGATATGTTTTTTCCACGTTGGCGCCAAAAATCCCTCCCTCTTATATAGAGAGGGGTGATGCCATAATATTATGATAGCCCGTTGCTCCAGTTGGTAGTGAACCTGCCTTCTGTACTTGGGGGCGTGGGTTCGATTCCCACCTAGGACAAACATTAATGTGATGAACATTTGTGTTTGTACTATTTCTGGGTGTTAATATCTATTTAAGTATGTATAAAAAATATATAATTATGTATGTATATCAGTCTCTAGCAGCCATATCACAAGCTTTGCTTAGTTTGGGGTCAGATGACCGTGTGTGCAAAAATGTCCCGAATATTTATTTATCCCGACACTTGGCAGGTGGCTTGGGGATCGCAGTACGTTCACCGTGTATTAATATGATGCTGCTGCCCATCCTCCGGTGGTCTTAGTCGCAATTTTAGGACATACCCGGGTCCGCTACAAATCTTGACATTATTCAGGCGAATTCGAGTTCGCAAGCTTATTTCTAGCAAAAAGCTGAGCTTTTCATAAAAATATCTTACTGTTGTGTATTACAAGGTTTTTAAGTGAGCGTGTAAGGCGGCACACTCGAACCCTGCTTAAGTACGAGTCCGGCTAAATGCCGGAAGACGTGAGGGCCTTTCGCTTTGTTATAGCGACAATGGGAGGGAAATGTCTTTCCACTTTTCGACTCGAATATGTATATTCTGAATAGAGACAGTTTTGTGGAGGTATCAATAGGGCACGTTCGATTTAGTTCTTGCTTTCTTGTCGTTTGGATTTTCTATCAAAAATACACTCTGTGATCACAAACGTAGCCCAGTTTTTATATTTAAATTATTATATTCTATCAAAAATTCTATAACATTTATTTTTCGGGTTCCGTACCTCAAAAATAAAAAAGGAACCCTTATAGGATCACTTTGTTGTCCGTCTTTCCGTCTGTCCATCTGTCCGTCTGTCCGTCTGTCAATCTGTCCGTCTGTCCGTCTGTCCGTCTGTCCGTCTGTCCGTCTGTCCGTCTGTCCGTCTGTCCATTTGTCCGTCTGTCCGTCTGTCCATCTGTCCGTCTGTCCGTCTATCCCTCTGTCCGTCTGTCCGTCTGTCCGTCTGTCCGTCTGTCCGTCTGTCCGTCTGTCCGGCTGTCCGTCTGTCCGTCCGTCCGTCCGTCCGTCTGTCCGTCTGTCCGTCTGTCTGTCTGTCCGTCTGTCCGGCTGTCCGACTGTCCGTCTGTCCGTCCGTCCGTCTGTCCGTCTGTCCGTCTGTCCGTCTGTCCGTCTGTCCGTCTGTCCGTCTGTCCGTTTGTTCATCTGTCCTACCTTTGTAATGGCTGTATCTTTCGAACCGTAATAGATAGCTAGTTGAAATTGAATATGTAATATTACGGCGAATATTTTTTAACATATTTTTGTATTTGCTCCAATGTAAAAACGGTAATACTTACAAGCGTCAAACTTGGCATGATTATAGTACACCCTCTATAGGATATTTTTTAAATAAATAATGGCCAAGTGCGATTCGGTGACAAGTTTCTGTTCATTACCAAGTTATAACTGGTAATTTCATTTTTGAATTTTGTTGTGGTACGGAACGATTGTGACGCGAACCCGACTCGCATTTGGCCGGTTTATTTGTCTTACCTCGGCAATACACCCGCAGAAATCTTGGTCGTGTAGGTGAAATTCAGACGTAATAAAAACGCCTCATTATAAAAACTGAGTTCTAACTTTATTTGAAAGAAATCTCAAACGAACGCATATAAGTACTTATAGAAATATATGGCGAGAATTGCACGGATTCTGCGAGAGTTCGCTAAAAGAAATTGAATCTAAATTCATCGACTACAAATAAAAGTGGAGCTGTGAAAGTTCTACGGTGCAATTAAACCGCACTTTACTGCTACAGTCCCTTGAAATAAAGAACTTTAAAGGAATGTCCTTTTGAACCGTAGGGTTACCATCATTTTGGAAGAGTAGGAAGCGGTGTTGAAGTTCAATGATTTTAATTTTATTAATGAATATATTAACTTATCTGTTCACATTGGCCATATGGCCATTAAAATGTACATAACAAATTCTGACTTCGTTCATTTCTATATATGTTTTTAGGGTTCCGTTATACTGCAAGAAACCCTTATAAATTCGTTCAGTCCATCTGTCTGGCTGTCCGTCTGTTTTTTTTTTTTTTAATGAAATGAAATAAGTAAATTATTATAGACATAGAACCTTGTAACTTAACAACATATTTCGAACATTTTCAGATTATGTTTTTTTGAGTTATAGTGAATTCAAGACGTTATAGCTCAAAGGTAATTTACCTTTTCGTAAAATTATTTTGACAAATAATGTTTAACAATAAAAAGTATATATATGATTCAGCTAGTATATATGATATACTAGCTGAATCCCGCGGTGCTACCCGCGATTTTCCAATTTTCCCGCATTCTCTGGGAGAATAAGTACCTTATGTCCGTCTATAAATGATGTACACTATCATCCTGCCAAAATTCGTTAAGATCGGCTTAGCGATTTAGTCGTGAAAAGCGAACAAACATCCAGACAGAGAGACAGAGTTACTTTCGCTTTTATAATATTAGTAAGGATGTCGGGAATCGGGATGATACATCTGCAGGTAAGGTTGCCTGGAAGAGATCGCTCTTAGCGATAAGGCCATCGATTGTTGCACTAATTTTAAAACTGTATTATCGTGTGTATGAAATTTGTGGTTTGAAGAGTTTATATATCTGTGGAAATTTCTCAAATTTGGCGCTAATTTAAGGCCACAGAGTTTCGTTCGTAAATTTTTTTAGAAGTGCTAGTCGAGCTCGCGGACTAAGGTTTACATACCAGCACAAAATACAATAATTATCAATTTAAAAACCGACTTCAAAGTTAGTAAAATATGCAATTTCGATTCGGTGAAAGAAATGATACGGTCATCCAAGTAACGAAATACGTTGCTTAACTTGGTAATGAACAGAAATTTTTCACCGACTCGCACTTGGCCATTATTTATTATTTGTTGTTATACTTTAGAGTGTGTACTATAATGTACCATAAAAACATCTTTGTCATAGGAACAAGTGGATGAACAAGGGACGGAAGCGGGAATGGGTTATACAGATACATTACAAAGTTAAGTAAATGTCATCTTGGAAGTCCTTACTGTCAGAAAACTTACGGATATTTTTGTGACAATGCTGCTATGCTGTTTGCTTTGTTGACTGTTTTTGAAATAGGGATTCGGACTTGGATGATTATTGTTTTTTAATTTTTTTATTGTTCTAAATACCTAATTAGTTTTAGGCTATGAGTAAAAGATTGGTGTACTTTGCCGTAAAACTTTCGTCTGCTTACTCCTAAGAGCAACACGCCTGCTTAGATGTCGGTTTTCCTGTCGCTGCCGCGAGCAGGGGCCTTACGGACAACTGCTATTGCGGCACCAAATTAACGTTAAATCCGTTCAGTTGGAAAATCACGCGACCGCAAACCGTATCTGGGTGCGTTAAGGTTCACGTTCGCATGATATTCCAACTGAGCGGATTTAATTTGGTGCCGCAATAACAGTTGTCCGTAAGGCCCCTGGTGCCGTATAGCTCTATGGTTTGGTCGGACAAATTATCCTATCCTCATATGTTGATTTTGACGCAAATGCAACTATCATGGAGTACTGCTCCTACCTCTGAAGTAATGCACCGAAGTACCAGCTTGATCCTCTTGACTCCTTGCAGAAAAGATCCGTTAAGTTTGTCGTACATTTCTGGCAAGTAAGAGTTGCTGAACTTGCGCCGGGACGTTCGTTCACTTACCTTGTTCTACAGCTATTATAACGCGGAATGCTCTGATGAACTTTTTGACCTTATCCTTCCATCCCGGTTTTACCACCGAACCAGCCGCCATCGCCAGAAATGCCATCCACACATTATAGATATGTGGAAGTCATGTATTGTACGATTTATTCAATTCTTCCTGCCACGTAGCTGTAACTTGTGCAATGGTTTGCCACCTTCGGTTTTCCTCCGATGTATAATATGGACTGCTTCAAACGAAGGGTTAATAAAGTCCTTAAAGGTAGGCAACGCACTGATAATGCCCCGGGTATTGTACGTGTCTATAGGCAGCGGTGAGCACTTACTATCAGGTGGCCTGTCACTTGTTAGCCACTTGAACTATCAAATGAAAATAACTTCCTGGAGGCTATGTGTATCGCGCACACGTGTAATAATGGAAGTAGCTTTCAAAAGAATTTATTAACTTGAAACATTCATGAAAATAGATTACAAAAGCTCGCTTCACTACTCATATTTGTTAAAAGAATCTTGTCGACTATCTCGTCTCTGAAATGGACTTTTTCTGCACAAAGAAAACATTTTACCTGTTTATATTTTGGAGGGCGGAGCTAGGAAGGGGGTAAGGGGGAGAGATAAGAATCAAATAGATGTTGTTTCACTGCACGCCGCTCCGTCGCGCAGCCATATGCACGTGACGACAACTGGCTGGCATATCTTGACACTTGCTGAGAAATAACCCTTCTACACCGAGATTTTATGACCTAGGTATTTCAGCTTCACTTATGCGGTACATTGTTGAATTATAACATTAAATTATATTGCATTAAAACTTAGTTACTCGTGTCCTCATGTGTTTTTAAATTGACCTAGATTTTCTCATTTTTAACCTCCGCCCCGACGCAAACAGAGGGTTGTTACAAGTTTAACGTGTGTATCTGTGTGTCTGTCTCTGGCATCGTAGCTTCCATAAGGATGGACCGTTTTTTTTAATTGTTTGAAATGTGACTTGATCAAGAGTGGTTTTAGCTATGATTCAATAAAATTTGTTTTTATTCTCTTTAATTCGGGTGTTAAGATTTTTAATGTAGGTCACTTATAATTTGGACAACAATTTCTTAAAAATATTAGTAGTATAAAGAATAAATACTCACTCACTCTCTCACTCAACCCACGAAAAAAGGAGGAGGTTCTCCATCCTTAAGGATACTTTTCGAAAATAGTTTAACCGTTTTTTTACCAAGTTTCAAAATACTCTGTTGAAAAAAAAATGCAGTTCAAATACAAAATTCAACCACGATACGGTTTTCGTAAGTTTAAAAACCTATTAACTATATTTGCAATATTATAATAAACTATTATAAAATTGCAAACTGTTTGATATAAAATATGCGGGGAGATTGCAATGGGCTCGTAACAGCGTAAAATATTTCCTGTAATATTGCGGTTACCTGCGACAAGCACTAGTGCGGCGTAAATATATTTTTATAAATAATTGCCTTTGCTAGCGTTGCGTGTTAACAAATATTTTACATGAGACAAATTTTATGGCGAGTCAGAGCAGCGCGTTGCACGAAATTACCAAAATCGTTTGGTCGCGCTACTGTTTTCACCTGAAGTATGTTTCGGCTGACGTAACGGTCATGAAACGTATTTTGGCAGAGCGATAAGGAAATGACACAAAGAAAACAAACTACAGTCCGCTTTGGCCGAAAATTTGTTAGCGAGCGGAGCGAGGGCGGCGAGGGGCGCACCAGATAGCGCGACTGTCAAACTTATTGGAACGATGTCAAAGATTGCTCGTAGCGGATATCTATCTACCTTCCCACTCTTCCCTCTCACTCACTGTTGTGGCCGATATCAATATTAGATGTTTTTGGGAAATAATTTAAACGATCTTCTTTATCAAGTTCCAAACTGCTGTGTTGAAAAAAAAAAACGCGCTTCAATTATCACGATTCGATTTTCGTAAAGTTAAAAAGCTTTTTAATTAAAACGTCTAACCGAGGCTATTGAATAGTGCTTAATTGATAAAATCTGCAAAATATTAAGTGCCCAAATTACTTTTGAACGATCCATTAGAAGTTACAAGATACTCGTCGACAATATCTGAAAATCAAAGAGATTTCCAGCGGTGGCAGATTTAAAATATTTCCGAAACCGACAGATTCGTTCTATTGGAAAGCTGTTCGAACCTCGTCCGTTAGAAGCCTTTGTCCAGCGTAAGGCTGTTAAAGAAAGAGGTATAATAGGACAGGCATTTGTAAGATTGCCTCCACTCGTAGTCGGGTCGATATATCGCAGGCATTGTATATTCACGGGCCTACTTCAGGTTAGGAACGTTAGATTCGAACGAGCACGCCACGCAAACACGATTGACGTATTATCGTTTTGTCTCGGAATAGCCTTCGTGGAAACGATTTCAATGGCCGCCGACCCATTTAATTTAACAGACAATGTATACAGAGTGCAGAGCGGCGATTTGTCAAGGGAATGAATCTCAACAAAGGGCGTATTCATTTGAATGGCAACTTGTTGTACGAGACCGTTTTAATTTCATAAGTCGTTTATCATAATCAAGAACGGCGGAGGGGGTAGGATAGGACCCTTGTCAGTGTCTGAGGAAACGTCACATACCTGTTCGGACAATGCGGACGGCCGGACGAGGCTTCGTCATATTTGATTTGATGCTTTTAGATTACTTTGGAACTATGATTTACTTTGAAAAGCGAGTCACTATTTTCTCTCCTTTTCAATAAAACTTCAAGACGACAAGAATGAAAATCAGCAGTTTGATACCATTCATTAACCAATCACGTTATGTGTGATCACAACTTATTTTTTAAGTTTTGGCTCCAGTCGTTTTTTCTATATAGCCAGTGTTAAGTCTAGCTTAGAATTTTAAGTACTTAATCGATAATTTCAAGTGTTAATGATTACAAACAATTCATAGTCACAGCCAAGCAAAGGAAGCAACGGTCAGGATCAACTCATGCCACTAGTAACGTGGTGGAGACTTTACTAAAGGCTTCCATGAAAATTTCGGATTTTTTTTACATTCAACCTCATTAATTACTTGAGCGATGGTGGCCGAGTGGTAGCATGTGCGCTTTACAGGACCCGTTTCAATCCTCGGCCCTATGCAAATGACTTATTTAGTACCTAAATAAATTATATGCAGTTTAGATGCCATCGCTCAAAAAACAGCAAAGGTTTAGCTGTCAACATCGTGAGAAGTTTGTCCAAGAACCTTAAAAATTTGAAGACAAATGACGTTCGAAAACATGCACTGGGCCAGCATGGTGGATTACGGCCCACCCCTCATGGTGAGTCTATGAGTTAAGTCTGTGTCCCAACAGTGGGAAAATGACAGGCTGATACGTGATATAACTTGTCCACATATACACTTATATAGCAGCAGTCTGTAGTTTCACTTGATTTCCTAAAGGAATCACAGCAACTGTCAATCCAGAGAATATGCTACCTCCATATCAAATTCCATAGAAATCCGTTTAGCTGTTACGGAGTTGAATGCGGACAAACGCATACTTACACACAAACTCTCGCATTTATAATATTAGTGTAATAATCTACCATCATTATAATATTTAACAATCAAAAATACACAAAATTATGTCAATTTGCAGAAAAATGGCGCCAGTCACGACACGACTATATTAGGTATATGTAGGACCATGCTAAATTGTATCGAATTGAACATGTTAACCTAATTTTTAGGGTTCCGTACCAAAAGGGTAAACTCTAAAGTATAAACACATATTATAAATAATGGCCAAGTGTGAGTCGGTGTCAAATTTTAATTCATTACCAAGTTATAACTGGTAATTCCTTACCTGGATGACCTCTTTATCATTTCACCGGATCGAAATACCATACCTTACTAATTTGAAGTCGGTTTTTTTATTGATAAATATTGTATTTTGTGGTGGTACGTATAATAGCCCTCAGTGCGCGAGCCCGACTCGCACTTGGCCGGTTTATTTTACAAACCTTAACTTCGAGTAAAATCCTCAACGAAATCAAGTGACTATACAAAATACAAGCTCATACTATACAAACAGTTAGACTGCCTATAGACCGTTGAAGGTCTAAAGAACATCCAAATGCTCAAGCCCACTACCAGCCACTGCCAGTTGGCAGCGTACCCAGCATGCTGGCAGCGATACCCGCTGAATGGCTATGCTTATGCGTGGAGCCCAAAAGATAATAGAAATCGGCATTGGTTGAGCCAAAAATTCCCCAGCATTTTGGTCACGCGTCTTATACAGGCGTTCTGAAAGATTTTTTAAAATTAGGTGAGCTCCCGGTCCTCAAGAGCCCAATGTCTCAGTTTTAACCTAAAATTATTTCAGTTGTGTCACATTATAATGGGTTACCTGATACTGCTAAAATATACCAACAAAATATTTTACCTTAGCATATCTACATCATTCGATTGGGTGATTATTCTCCCCGCCAAGATCCACTGGTGAATTTACGCTAGAGATAGCGCCTACGGTGAAAATAGATTATCTGCCGTATACCGTGTAATGTATAACCGGAATAACGCCGTTAGATACGCAGGAGAACTCTATAGGTAGGTAGGTAATAATAATTATCATCATCATCAGCCAAAACACGTCCTCTGCTGAATATATCTATGCATAGGCTTCCCTTAAATTTGACGAATTTTATAAACTTGATTTATGAATGTAGGTACCTACCATATATTTTTAGAATTGTTTGACATTTTATTATGATAATTGGTATTTTGTTTTTTCATTTCTTATTTTTGTAATCTAATTAATTAATCTGTTTGAAATTCAATCAATTAATTATTATTTTATATGTTATTTTCTTACTTTTTAAGTTAAAACTGTATTGACTTGTAAATTGCCATTTTGTTAATAAATTTACTTATGACTTACTTAGATTTCCACACTGATCAATAGCCTGCCACCTGCATCGACTGGATGCCCACGACTTTCACGATGTTGTCGGTCCGCCTAGTGCTTGGCCTACCTAAGCTGCGTTTTCCGGTTCGCGGTATCCACTCAAGAACCTTTCTTCCCCATCGGTTATCGGTTATTCGAGAGATGTGGTCTGCCCACTGCAACTTGCAAATCTGAGAAACTTTGTCGGTGACTGTGGTTTTTCGGCGAATATCCTCGTTTTGGATTTTATCGCGTAAAGAAAATCCGAGCATAGCTCTCTCCCACAGAAAGTATGTAGAGTTATTGTATAAAGCGGTTTATCGGTATATATAGTGAAATTACACACTTGTATTATTTACATCTTTTTATATATGTGTGGCATTATGTGAAGAGGACGCACGAAGCAAGGGGTCTTAAGTATCAATATTCGTTTTCAGCTATCTAATCTACAATGAATAATTTGATCAATTTAGTAATCATCGACGATTTACTGCATTCTGAATGGTTGTTCATGCACGAAGACTAGTCGGTAATTTTGTTCGCCGAACCCTTCACTGTCTGTAAACATGTCTAAAATTCTAATGGGCGTTTCATGTTGCCACAACATAAAACTAGCCAAGCACGTGTCATGACATGTATATGGTAGGGTTCCGTTCCCAAAGCTAAATAACGATAAAAAAGAACAAAAGCTCTGTGGACTTTTTAGAGATGTAATAGCCTGACATAACATTATGCTTTATTCAAAAAGAAGACTTACTAGTAGGGCAACATTCTTAGGAAAAATCACTTTACGAAAAGGTTTATGATCTTTGAGCTAGAACGTCTTGAACTTATCACAGACGGATGGACGGTCAGACGGATAGAAGAACGGACGAACGAACGGACGGACGGAAGAATGGACGGACGGACAGACGGACGGACGGACTGACGGACGGACTGACGGACGGACTGACGGACGGACTGACGGACGGACGGACGGACGGACAGACGGACGGACGGACGGACGGACGGAAGGATGGACGGAAGGACGGACGGAAGGACGGACGGAAGGACGGACGAAAGAACGGACGGAAGGACGGACGGCCTGACGGACAGACAGATGAACAGAACGCACTTTTATAAGGGAATCATATCTTTTCTTGTATTTATAATGGCATCACTTATCACCCACCGTCACATATATACCTGTGACTAGTAGTTTGAGGTCGGGTAAAAAAGTTTTATGAATCGAGATGAAGAGCAAGAAAAAGTACTGCTTGATTGTTTTATGTTCTAACATGATAGATATCACACATACATATATAATCCTAGGTTATAAATTGCTAATAATATTAATAATAAGTGAGTGAGTGGTGACACCGCGTACCCCGATTCCATGGGACTAAAACCCTAGACCCCGACCCCTGGCTTGCCTTAACCGGCCTTCTGGAGGTGGAAACCGCAAGAGCTAACAACCTAAGCTCCAGGGTAGAAGTATTAAAGGGCATAACGCCGCTAGTAGCTCTTAGTGAAAGCGCAGCACACCTCTCGACACCCTAAACCACCCACGCCAATGTTGCCTCTCTGGTGCCAAGATGCGGCAGCCATTATGGGGGGCCCATTTAGTGGGTGGCAAGTCATCACCCGCCAAAATATCTTGAAATGAGGCATAATTGGCGAGTGCCGTACCTCATACCATAGACCAGGAACATACCATCAAGAATTCACCACAATAGCCCAGTTTTTTTATTCAATACTGTACAATAGTTTTATATTCCATTTTATACACATAATTGTAAATTTTGTACCCAACAGGGCCTCTTGATGTTGGCTTCGGCCCCACCAATGCCTATTAAAGGTCCGGGCTAGACCCGTGATGAAAATGAAATAAAGAGTTAATAATAATATTTTCCGTCACCAGTCTACGTCAGAATAATTAACTTTGAGATTTCAACATGAAATTGTGAACAAATACATTTATTCGTCGGTCGATTGTACGTGTAAGGATTCAAAAACGTTTCGCTCACGTGCTTCCTACCTGTTAGCCGGTAATGAAGAAGAACAGTGACGTTACAAGGACCTGGTTTCAGGGGCGAGTCCGCCAAAGATTAATAAGGCTGGTTTCACAGCTGTACGGGAGACCCGTGCGGGTCACCCGTACGGGCTCCCGGAGCGGATACATAGGTACATGAGGCGCTAGAACATCGTTTCACAGCGACGCGGATTGTTCAGTACGTTCCGTCTCCCGTAGCAATGTTTCTACAACATTACGATATACAAGGTTATGGGATGGTGGCACTAAGCTGAAAGTAGGTCATTATAATCATCATGAACAACTTTTACCATGCAATTTAACCTGAAATCGTGAAACTTAGTAGTATATTAGTAAGCGCTTGAACAAAATTAATGATTTCAACAGACACTTTAATTATTTTTATTTTTGTCATTATAAAAATATAGCGTAGAATAATTTGGTTATCCTGAACTATATTTTATTACCTGTTTTGATTATAATATTTTCGAATGTTATTTTTTGACACAAGTATTTATGAAAACATACATAGGGGTCAAAATCGTATAGCTAAGAGTTTAGGGCTGGTAGGACATTAATTTCAAACACAAACTTAATCAAATCAACAGTTTTAATTACTCAGTCTATCACTATCATAATGAGATCAATATATTTTCTAATAATTAGCATATTGAGCAAATATTACATATGTAAATATTAATATTACTACCGTCATAAGTAATATTAATATTTACATATGTAATATGTTCCGACCCATGGACAAAACCCTATACTAAACACGGTACTGCCCCGGAAGTTAAAGTGAAGCAAAAATACAATTAATATTCAGCGTGTTAATGCCGCCAGCATACTGGGTACGCTGCCAACTGGTAGTGGGCTTGAGCATTTGGATTGTCTTTAGACCTTCAACGGTCTATGGGCAGTCTAACTGAATTTGTAGTGTTAGTATTAACTTGTATTTCTTTTTAAGTTAATAAAGGCACTTGCCAAAGTAAAAAAAAATAAAAAAAAATATGAAAATGCACCTAAATAGAGTATAAAATAAAACGAAGTCTATTTGATTAATATAATTCTTTTTATTTATATTACACGGGAATTACTCACGTAAGATTAAACCGGTTACTCCGAGTATAGTTTTAACCGCATTAGACGGTCTTTTTCAAGATGAATGCGCGGCTGCGTCTCGCTTTGCACTCCTTAATCTTACGTGAGTAATTCCCGTGTAATATAAATAAAATGTGTGAAAACCACGCCAGTTTCAATAATAAAATATAATTCGTATTTGGAAATATGGCTTAAAAAAGCAATACCTAATGCCCATATTCATCACTCATTGCGTCCATTCCACAGGAACTTAGGTTACCAACTCCAGTTATTGGTAGCTTACAATTCAGTAACTTGTGTGCCGGTAACGGGAATCTGGTAGTTTGCAGTTGCACACTTGTTTGTTCCTAATACTGTTGCAAAAGTAGTGAATTGTGAACCTTGCAGAGAACTAATAATACACTTGAGTAAATAATCATATTAAGATAGATAGATAGAAACTCTTTATTGTGTACACCAGAAATAAAAATACATAATTTCATGATAAGATTGTTTAAGATTATAGTTGTAACGTAATATATATAAAAATGGCCTGTATTTTGGTCAGAAAGTTAGCCTCGCAATCTAGCGAGGCAACGCGGCTAGCATTTTGGACACTCTGCCTGAAATTATAGATCGTTTATACTATCTATAGGCCTTCGTTACTTATAGATAGTAAAAACGATCTTCAATTAGTTTAGTTTTTTAAGTATTATTTAGTAGTTGCTTTGTACAAATAAAAGAAAAGCAAGAGTAAAAAAAAAATACGATTTTTTGTGAAAGTGAATGTATTTTACACAAAAAAAATATTCGACTTTAGACTTCTTTTTAGACTTTCTTTACAGTCCGAAAATTTATATAATTGTAATAAATAATAAGTAAATTTAACGCATTCGCTTAAATTCACTGTTATATTAAGCATCAAGTAAGTATGGAGAACACCCAGAAATCGAGATAAGATAATAATCCAGTAGTTCCATAGGAATATTACATTCATACTCGACGAAATATATGGAACATACTTTATACTCCACCACTACTATACTACTGGTTGGTACTGGACTGGTACTGGTATTCTAGTATATTTTTTTTTTTTTTTTTTGTTGAATTGGCCCTTAGTCACTTTTTGCGTAACGACAAATTACCAATTTTTACACATTTGCAAAGCTGTTAAATATCGCCATGATGATAAATATTTGTGAATCAGGGCATAGGTTCTTCACAAATTACTTGATTCCAAAATAAAAGTTGTTCGTGATCATGAGTACGGCTCTTAGAATATGCAATATGTCTACAGAGTCAATAAATTTTGAATTGAATTGAATACGCAGCATGAGCACGGAATAGTTGTATTGGCTTAGTACAACCATTCCGTGTATCGTTGTATAGACTGGCTCTACTTTTGGCCACCAACTCACCTGATGGAAAGCGAAGAAAATGGAGCACGTAGACCTAAAAAGCGTTACCAATATAACTAAAAACAATAGCGAATTCACGTCGCGCCACCTAAGGATGTAGCCAACAAATCTCTATTAAGAGCCTGCAAAGAAAGGCGTGCGTCGCGTGGCAATGCTTTAATTGCTGCTGTTTATCGTACCTATTACTCTTTGGTAGGGCTTAAGTAGCGCTCGTACGTCACGGCCACCATGTAATTATTTTCCACGTGGAACGCTCGAAAAACGACAGCATCTTTGGAACGGGGCTCGTTACTCTATAGGACGGTTTAATTTGTCTATCGCCCACCTTCATTAGGGCATACAGATCAAGTGGTTGGCGTTCATTTGCATGAAGACAGGATAGAGAATGGTGATATGGAGTTCACATTTGTCTAAAATGGTATTTAGCTCTTAGCATTAGTAAATTTAGTTTAAATATCTCTTACAGTTTTACTAACTGTATTTTTTTAACTTATTTCCCAATTGTTACGCGTCTCGCAGTTTTACCCGCTGTCCTACAAAAACGATACGATATTTACTTACACGCTCATCAGATCGGGTCTTGCGATGTCTTGCTCCAGCCGGTGACACAGCACACGCGGTACAGCCTTTCCGCGTAACCCTGTATTATTAGTCTGATTTTATATTCCGTAACGAAATACTCTTACACAACTCCCGTGATAAAGTTCGATATGTATAAACACATAACACGGCGAACTCTTTACTTCTTAACAGTCGATACTCGTTGGCCTTTATTGCAAAACTTTTGCGAGCATTCCTCTTTTATTACGCCAATTTTGTACGTAAGCCTATACAGCGGGGGATGGCTCGCGATCTTTATTATTTAGATTTCGATCGCTGGTTCCAAGGAGCGCAAAACAAAAAGATGTTTAGCTTTACAATAATTGTGAAATAAACTTCATTGGAACTGGAACTCTCTACCGGAGTGTGTGTTTATATGAAAGTCTATTTGTAAGACCTCAGTGCCTTAAGACGAAAGTCTTCAACCAGTGTGTGTTACCAGTGATGATATACCCACCAGTGAGAGACCACGTTTCAGTGAAACGTGGTTTCAGTGAAACGTGGTCTCTCACTATGGGCCTCATAAACAAGCTCAAATTCGCACAACGAGCTATGGAGAGGGCTATGCTCGGGATTTCTCTACGAGATCGAATCAGAAATGAGGAGATTCGTAGACGAACGAAAGTTACCGACATAGCCCACTGGATAAGCAAGTTGAAGTGGCAGTGGGCATGGCACATAGCACGCAGAACAGATGGCCGATGGGCCGAAAGGTTCTCGAATGAGACCACGGACTGGTAAGCGCAGCGTAGGACGTCCACCCACAAGATGGACAGACGACCTAAGAGAGACCGCAAGGAAACGCTGGATGCAGGCCGCTTCCAACCGGCCCTTTTGGAGATCGATGGGGAGGCCTATGTCCAGCAGTGGACGTCTTACGGCTGAAATGATGACTACGTGTAAGTAGTTGCTGGAAACAGCTAGGTTCTTTATAAAAGTTGTCAAAATCCCCTGTGACATAAATTGTACCTAGATAAGGCTAAGCATTTTTTGATGCACGCCTACACACCATTATTTCTAACCTGGTAAATGACTGGTAGAAAATACTTAGCTTTAAGTCCTCCATTTGTTCATTTCTACATTATTTGTAAGTGTGCAATGAAGTATTAAATAAATAAATGATTAGGTACAAAGATATTAAGGTACAATTTATTTCATAACGGGTTCTGACAGCCTTTACTTATAAAAATAAATGCTTACGAATTCATTATTAAACGTTCCAAAAAAAAAAAAAAAAAAAACAGCATACAGATAACAAAAAAAGCCCCTAGTACTAAAAAGATTGTCAATGATTTAGCCATATCTACATTTCTAACATCCGTATCACGGGTTCTACCCGTGGGGTAACCCCTATAGCGGACTTAAGCGATAGACGGGCACGGCTGAGTCAATGCCAGTCTGTGTCAACATATGAATATGTAATCCATACTGTAGTTACGCATTTGAAGGGAATTGCAATTGCTACGATGCTACTAGGAACCCTTCATAAAGTATGAATATAGACTCGATTGTATATTCAATTTTGCAATTTCGTATGTACAAGAAAACATATTAAAGGTATATAAAAAGAAACTAACAAAACCTAACCTAACTATAACAAGTAACAATTTCAAACAAACTTAACTAAAAAACTAATCTAAAAGCCCCTTGGTGTAGAGCATAGTGGCAGAATGTTGGCAATATTGCCACGCTGGATGGCAATGTTGAGTTTTTGGCCAAATTTTCGAACCTCCACCGAACGTTTGGCCAGATCCCTAAATAAATATTGCAATTTAAGTATTTATAATTAGAAGTTAATTTGTCAATATGTGTGTGTGTATTAGTTATTCAATTATTCATACATTTACATAGATACATAGATATTTTCATAGATACAGTGACAGAGTCGATACGAATAAAAAAAAGAAATCACCAAATTCACCATTGTTTCACACTGAATGGTATCGTTGCTTCTTTTGTATTGAGTGTGACCTATTTTGTGGTGTTAATTTCGCACTTTTAGATTCAGAAAAAAATTTAATTAACCATCGGGTAGAAGATTTTAGAGTGGAGACTACGAATTGGCAAACGATAAATACATATACTAGCTGTTACCCATGACTTCGTACGCGTAGACTTTCACCTCAACTTTCAACTTTTGGTCCCGTTAATTCGGTTTTTTCGCAAAAATATTTTCTGAGCGGACGGCTATACCCTATTAGAAATCTACTTGCCAAATTAGAGCTTTGTAGTTCCATAAATATTAACAAACTCCTATAAATACAACGTTAAAACTCCATATTCACCTCATTACTCCCGTCCTTTTTGTGAAAATCTTACAAAAGTATTTATTTATTTTAAAATATTAACTTGAACACCAAATTTTATCTCCCTGACATCAAAAACATACGACTTTGAAATAAATATTTAACCTCCAATTGCTCCCCTAATTCGACCCTTTTGCTAAAATCTTAGTAAAACTGTACCTACGTTGCCTGTACATCATCCCCATTTTACCTCCACATTAAACGACAGACTGCCTTTGACATCCACTGGATGCTTGCGACTCTCACAATGTCGTCGGTCCATCTAGTGGGAGGCCTACCTACGCTGCGTCTTCCGGTTCGTGGTCTCCACTCAAGAACCTTTCTTCCCCATAGGTTATCGGTTCTTCGAGTGATGTGGCCTGCCCATTGCCACTTTAACCTGCAAATTTTACATGCAGCCTGTACGCACCAAGATAAATACTTACACTCCAATTTTCAAGTCTCTACGAACAGCGGCTTAGGCTGTGTCAAGACTTTGATTCTTGTAGTAGTAGATACGTGACTTGTGACCCGACTCGATGAAGTGACGATATATCGTACATAAGGCAGCTTGCAATGACTGCGTAAGAAAAAAAGCCAAATATGGGACTGTGTGGCTTGCCTTAGGAGAGGCTTACGCCCAACAGTGTTGAGTTGTATATTCGAGTATAAAAAGCACGGATTTATTTTATAAAATCATCATAGAATTTTCGCTCAAATTTTACTAAAGTTTTCGTTCGCTTCGCTCAACGTTCAAACATCCCCGATGCATTGTGCGTGTGGTACTCGGTACAAATATGGTGAACTATGCAAATTTATTCTAGCTGCGGATTAACGGCCCATCATGAGCCACTTGCGGTAATTATGTGAGCGTTGTGCGCGTATACAGTTTATAATGGTATTATGGACTGAAGAATTAGAGGTGGAACTGAAAATAATGGCAATGCTCGCAGATTAGACAAATAAGAGAGATATGGTAAAGTTGGCATGGCGGGTGCGAACTGCGAACGCATCTGGCCTAAATAATAATAAATAAATAAATATTCGGGACACATTTGCACACACGGTCATCTGACCCCAAACTAAGCAAAGCTTGTACTATGGCTGCCAGAGACTGACATACATATTTATTTTTAAATAGATTATTAAATAGATATTAACACCCAGATATAGAACAAACACAAATGTTTATCACATGAATGTTTGTCCTAGGAGGGAATCGAACCCACGCCCCCAAGCGCAGAAGGCAGGTTCATTACCAACTAGACCAACGGGCTATCAGAATGCCTTTAGTCTAACTTACCCTTTTTTGCATGTAGATTATTAGTTAGGTTACATGTAGCGTCGCTGTAAGTTTCGTAGTGTATGTGAAAGTATGAGTAAGCGTGGCGTAGGTACTTACAGTTTTTGCAATTAGCGGTATAATGAAAAAATATAAGAAAAAAAGAGCGCCTGGTTAATGCGACGCGTGACCAAAATGCTGGCGTGTTTCTGGCTCAACGCATAAGCATTGCCATTCAACGTGGTAATGCCGCCAGCATGCTGGGTACGCTGCCAACTGGTAGTGGGCTTGAGCATTTGGATTGTCTTTAGACCTTCAACGGTCTATGGGCAGTCTAACTGTATTTGTAGTTTTAGTTTTAGCTTGTATTTTGTTTAGTTAATAAAGGCGCTAGCCCAGTAAAAAAAATTAATGAAAAAAAAAAAAAAAAAAGCACAAGGAGACATATGAACAAGACCGGTAATTATCTATACTAATATTATAAAGAGGAAAGATTTGATTGTTTGTTTGTTTGTTTGCATTGAATAGGCTCCGAAACTACTGAACCGATTTGAAAAACTCTTTCACTGTTGGGATGCTGCACTATCCCCGGTTGACATAGGCTATATATCCCGGCTTCGCCCGTGCGGCCTACTAGTACTAAATAAAGAATATCTTCCTTGTTTGTCTGATTTGAAACTATGCCGCTTCTTACCAAGTTTTATTATAGACGTGTTATACTAGACGTCAGGGCGCTGAGTTTTGGTTCGGACTTTTTTTTGCACGTTTGTGACTCTTTAAGTATTGTCATCATCATCATTTCAGCCATAGGACGTCCACTGCTGGACATAGGCCTCCCCCATCGATATCTAAAAGGGCTGGTTGGAAACGGCCTGCATCCAGCGTTTCCCTGCGGTATCTTTTAGGTCGTCTATCCATCTTGTGGGGGTGGACGTCCTACGCTGCGCTGCGTAAGTATTGAGTCTCGATGATATTCCTATTATTATTATAAACGCAAAAGTGCGTTTTGTTCTTTTTTTTTCACTTATCGCGTATCACGTACAAGATACGGATCCACTGAGATCTATTTAGCCAATTAATTTTGAAAACGTAGTTTGAATGTGATTATAACTTAATTTTTAAACCGAGCCACGAATCAAAGTCCTTAGTTTTGTTTTTATTCTACCACAAAAAAATAACCGAAGCAGAAATCCAGACTCATCTAACCGCTTAAAGGATCAACAGCGTTCATTCTAGAGAACCTCATTATCATACTACTAACGAGCCTTCATCGTAAGGCAACATCCCGCAAAAGATTCTGCGGTCAAAACTGGCGCAATAAAAGAGAATTTCTAAAATAAAAAGCTGGAATATTTCACGTCCTCACGTTTTGTGTAGCGGTGAAAGCGAGGCCGATCTGGAACACTCCAAATTTCTGGAGTGAGCACTTGACCACGAGTTGAAGATTCCATTTCGCAAGTCTCTGCTCTGCCTCTGATATATTTACACACATTTTATAAAAAATTTTATTTCGCAATGCGATGCTGTTCGCGATGGAACTTATTATTTTAATGGATTTTAATTTGTAAATGTAGTGGCGAGTTTGTGAAGTTATTTGCTTGTTATTAAATAGAAAATTGCAGTAAAAACAGCACTGCAGTTTACGGTAAAACATAACCGCATACACAGAACTTAAGTTATTAGTTTTTTGACGCACTGTGCTGGGATGGAAACCATTTGTTTGAGGAATTTATTGTTCTATGATCACCAATTTCTGAACTATGACCACATAAATTATTATGTACTTCGGTTTTGGCTACGAAACTCTACTTAATGCGTGTCTCGCGTTACTTCGTTTTTAATCTGAAATAATAATTTGTATATTCATCATCATCATCATAATCATCATCGATTCACTTAGTCTATCTAAATGAAACGATGATGATGAACTTTGATGTTTAGACACAAAGTGGACTGTTTGTAGGTAGTTACGTAGGTATATAATGTATGTTCTAGCAACAAATATATTTGCAACAATGTATTCTGACTACAGCGCAGAAAAAGCAAAACGTTTTATTTACCTTAAAAGTACGCGGCGACCGCAAAGCCTCAGTGACATTCTAATAAACCGAGTGTCACATATCGTAGTGTTGTGAAAACATTTGCATTTTAACATTTTATTGAGCTTGTTGTACTGATTTACGTGCAGTCCGTTCCGGCCGGCTTTAACCTTTCCGAGAGCCGCATCATAAACGGTTTAGTACCGGTTATGGAGCTCAAATTACCAAGAATGGAAGCGCACGGCCCTCCTTCATTGTCTGCCCTTTATGAGCGGTTCGAGTGTATAAAGGAATACACCGAAATGGCCCGTAATTCAAATAACATTTCTGTGACCTATAAAAAGTTGGTGAGTGGCAAAATTGTTTTTGGACGACCTATATAAGTACGTAAAGTAAGACTACATATTTCGTGAGTAACTTTTCTATCTTTTGTCAGGCGAAGGGTGTATAGAGTCGGTACGTATTCCTGTGTCTTTTTTGCCTTTTGCAAAGTTTTGTACGGGCTTAGGAAGGTCACAATGGATCTTTATCTAAAAGTCTCTGTCGTGTGTTTACATACATTACTCTTCTTTTACATATCCGAATTTAAATCGAGGTCTTATTTACGTAGGATTCTCGGATTACGAGTGGTATCTTTTATTTTGTAGTCTATGTGCTGGTAACGTCCATTTTCGTACTACCATTTATTATCTACTAGTTACGCCCGCAGTTTTACCCACTTAGTGATGAAAAATTGTGATGGTGATCTTGAAAAGTACCATAATATGCCTCTCTCCGACGTTTGAACTATACCCACGCGAAAAATCAGGTCGACGCGTTGCTCTGTTGCTGCATGAAAGAGAAACAAATCAACAAACTAACAAACACACTTTCGCATTTATAATATTAGTATGATTATTTTTCAGTGTGATTTATCGTCACCAGTTTTAATGGGTTTTTTGTAACTGATGTAATAAAAAAATTCAATATCACGTCAAAGAGATCTACATTGAGATTTTCTTTTTTGAAAATGTCATTAGACCACAACGCCAAAACAAAAACGAATCAATCTCATCAGACACGAGCCAAATTGCTGGCCACTTGAATGCGTTAATAAAAATCGTGGGGCGTCGAAATTAAGGCCCTATACGGAGCGGCGTCATTAGGGCCGAAATAGGGTTGTATCCTGGCGGTTGTAATAAGTCATGTCTGCCGCAGGACCCGCCCTGCGCCCCCCACGTCCCGCGCTATTTCTCGCCAGCCCTGGACCGCTGTGGACGGCGTGACAGTGATGCAGCTCGTACTTACCAAGTTAGAATGCTACGCTGTTCTAAATGTTAAGTTTCAGTATGATATCGACAGTTCTTTATGGTTGACATGTCAAGTGGCAGTATAGTTAAAGATGGTGAACACATCTATATAGCCTGGAATGAGAACTGGTTCTCAAATGAGATTGAGAACATACACATCACATCAGCAGACAGTAGCATCCTATTAATTATTACTACTTGCCAAGCGTGGGGATAATGGCAACACCGTTCTCTAAGAGGGAAGCCTTTGTTCAGCACGTGCTGAACAAATGCTGAACAAAGGCTTACTTCTATTTTTTTGGTTAAAATTTTCATGAGCTTGGATTCAATGTCCTTTACTCGTAATATTAAACATTTTTACATTGTCTTAATAGCGTCTAACAAGTCATAGTCACAGTCAGAGTCAAGCTAAGTAAGTTACGGTCAATTCAAACTC
This sequence comes from Agriopis marginaria, assembly GCA_932305915.1. NCBI lineage: Eukaryota > Metazoa > Arthropoda > Insecta > Lepidoptera > Geometridae > Agriopis > Agriopis marginaria. The sequence goes on from OW029919.1 coordinate 6,672,177, forward strand.
ATGCCCCTGTAAAGTGGTGGAGACTTTACAAGAGGCTCCTATGGAGTTTTGGAAACAACACGGAAAGACACGTACCACCTCGTTATATCACTTTCCCACACTCGAGCACGTTTAAGAGTACTTAATGAATAATAATTTACCATTTAGAACACATTAACACTCGAAAATACACAAGTTTAGGAAAATAATCCAACGAGCCGACATGTTTTTTCCACGTTGGCGCCAAAAACCCCGCTTACCTCTTAGAGAGCGGTGTTGCCATTATCCCCACGCTTGACAGGTAGTACTAATAGGATGCTGCTGCCCATCTTCCGGTCGTTCTGGTCACAGTTTTAGCATATACCTGGGTCCTTTTAGGAACACACCTTTAGGAATTACTAACAAATTTCTGTAGAGTAAAAAATAACTAATTTATTCCTTATTTCTTATTGTACTTGATACGATATTGAAACGGAAATACACTAGACTATAGAGATTCGACTAAGAAACACCTTTAAACACCACAATGGCGATAGATTTTCTATTTGAGAATGAGATGTTGCCAGCCGAGGTCTAAAAATTAAACGTTTTTTGATTTGACCGCCAATTCATCTGACTGTAAGTAATGATGTTTACTTTACAAGCAGCTCAAGTACTTGATATCTAGAGACGACGTTGTTGGGATTTGAACCCACGCCTCTAGCGTAGAAGTCCAACGTTTGCTATCGTCACTTCTAAATTGTATTTGATTCTATGAATAAATTGGATGAACTGGCCCTTAGTTCGAACTAAATACCTATTTACAATGAGGAAAGAGCGATGAGCTGTTATCAGTCCTTGAAATACAAGTTTTTAGGCTACGTTGAAAGTTTTCAGATGTCCTCAAACCATATAAGTCTTGGCCTATTCCTATGAGATAAACTAACTGTTGATCTTCGTACTTATTCATCTGTGGAGTCACGTCTTTTTAGGGTTCGCTACCCAAAAGTTAAAAACGTGAACCTTTTACTAAGCCTACTATGTCTGTCTGTCTGTTCGTCCGTCCGTCTGTCCTCATCATCATCATCATCATCAGCCAGAAGACGTCCACTGCTGAACATAGGCCTCCCCCTTTAACTTCCACACTGAACGACAGCCTGCCTTTTGCATCCACTGGATGTCCGCGACTCTCACAATGTCGTCGGTCCATCTACTGGGAGGCCTCCCTACGCTGCGTCTTCCGGTTCGTGGTCTCCACTCCAGAACCTTTCTTCCCCATCGGTTATCGGTTCTTCGAGCGCTGTGGCCTGCCCATTGCCACTTCAACTTGCAAATTTTAACAGCTATGTCGGTGACTCTGGTTCTTTGGCGAATATCCACGTTTCGGATTTAATCGCGCAAAGAAACTCCGAGCATAGCTCTCTCCATTGCCCGCTGTGTGACTCTGAGTTTTTCCAAAAGGCCAACAGTTAAGGACCACGTCTCAGTACCATATTATGTCATCACTGGCAACACACACTGGTCAAAGACCTTCGTCTTGAGGCACTGTGGTATCTTGGACGAGAAGATGTCACGCAATTGATTTGTCCGTCTGTCCTACCGAACCTTAATAGATAGCTAGATGAAATTTTCACAGAATATGTAAAGTTACGGCGTATTGATCAAGCAATAATAAAAAAAGTGAAAAAATAAAAATGAAACCCTGCCATACAAACACGGGCGTCAAACTTGGCATGATTATTCACACTTACAGTACACACTTTAAATTTTAAATAAATAAATGGCCAAGTGCGAGTCGGTGACATATTTCTGTCCATTACCAAGTTATAACTGGTGTTTTTTTATTCAATAATAGGCTTGCGTTTGACCTCCAACTCGCCTTTATGTTAAGCGATGATGCGGTCTAAGATTTCGTTACTTGGAAGATCTTATCATTTGAATCTGGGCCTTATCCTTTTACTAAATCAAAATGCCATCATATTTTACTAATTTTAAAGTAGGTTTTGAAAATTGACATTTATTGTATTTGGTGGTGGTACGGAACCCTCAGTGCGTGAGTCCGACTCGCACTTGGCCGGTTTATTATAAATGACAAGCTGGACCACAGCAAAAAAAAAGGTCGGAACGGAAAAGTTATAGGTACAGGGTTAAGCGGGAAGGGTGTACTAAGTCGAAAGAGGTCCGTTATATCATAGACAAATGATTTTGTCTATGGTTATACTCATAATTATTTTATTATTATTATACTCATCTTGATTTTGTTTCGTGATTTCAGAGTTGGTTCCATAGTAAAAGTTGTTCATAATGACCTCCTTTTGGCTTAGTACAGTCTATAATTATGAATACAATTTTTTTTACCGACATCAGGAGCGGAGTTTCTCAATTTTGTCTTTTTTTTTGTAATTTTTAACCGACTTCAAAATGGAGGAGGTTATCAATTCAACTGTATGTATTTTTTATTTTATTTATGTATACCATCTACTCCGACATTTGTGAATCAATTTACATGATTTTTTGTAGTGTAGTGTAGTGTAGTGTTTGTGATTTTTTAGTGTGTAGTTTTTATAGTTCTCGCGGTGGTCTCACAAAAATTTCATTAACTTGGCTCAGTGGTTTTTGAACCAGCTAATACGAATAATATTGTTCAAACGCCTGTTGATTTGGTAATAGCAATAATTTTAGTAGAGTGCTTACTAATTTTGAAGTCATTGACATTGAGGATTATTGTAAACGTGGTAGCTCACACACTGGCTCGCTGATGTTACTGGAAAGCTCTGAAGATTATCGCGCGCTAAGTATGATCAATAGTCAATTTAACGGCCAAGTAGCTAGGACTGATCACATTAATCAGTGGCTAGGCAACAATTTTCATCAATCGCTTCATTTGGGTAGGATTATCTGGCCAGCCGGAAAGACATCTGCTACTTTTCACTTGGTCGGCGAATTAGTGTGTCTCATTGGTGGCAGACAAGATACTAAGTCGCACGTAGATATCTTTAGAGATAGAAGGGCCAATGTGTGTGTGTATTTGTGTGTGTGTGTGTGTTGCGCAATAAGTAAGTTTCTATACAGGTTGTTCGGTTAGAGGTCTGACATATTAAAGCAAAAATTTACAATACGTCTGGCCGAAATATCCTGAGACCAAAATGCTGGCCGGTATAAGTAGGCAAGTCTCAGTAAAGGGTGTTCAGATAGACATCTGAAATATTTCAAAGATACAATTTAAGATATTAATTAACTTTTTTTATTGGGCAAGTGCCCAAACAAACAAAAACAAGACAACAACGGTTCTTGATTAACTAAACAAAATACAAGCTAATATTACTAATACACTACAAAATAGACCGTTGAAGGTCAATATACAATCAACATGCTCAAACCCACTATCAGTTAGCAGTATACCCAGCATGCTCTACACGTCTAGTCGAAGTATCCTGTGACCAAAATGCTGGCCGCTATACCTTGTACCTTGTGCAACACGTCAAAATTGGACTCCAACGCGGCAACGCGGCCAGCATTTTGGGATAGATTGATATTGTATGTACATGTACAACTACCAAAGTAAAGTCATGCACGATACCGATTCGTACTAGTATATATTCGTAAACTAGGATCGGGAAACGGGATTGACAATCAAACGCGTGCTTGGCTTAGTTACGACTGTTTATTTCCTCTTGGTGGTAGGTCGAACAAACCGCGAGACCTACCCACATTATATCATGATATAATAAACACAACAATCCTTCACACTTAATCTAAACTATATATCTAACTAAACAACCCTAAAGTACAACGCTAAACACAAACAAATATTCTTAGGATCCATGTATATAGACATATACTAATAGGTGCTATGCTAACTGTTGCACAATGACTCACACCTTAGTCTGCAAGGAACCGTCATAAGGTGTTATGTACTTAGGTACTAGATATAATAACGATATAAAGCTTATTAGTTCGGTTCAGTTTAGTAAGCAAGTTAGTCTGATTCTACGCCGAGCCGGATTACAGGTTTTTTAATACGCTTCGGCAAAGTACTTTGTTTAGGTGTAGAAGTTACGTTATCTAAACTTGTGCCTGATACGGTACCGGGAGAAACACGTGCTGGCGATTCGGGGCATGACTCTCGACCTCTTGCCCTCGCCAAAATTGGTGACACCTCCGGGGAGGCACCACCGCTTGCTGCTGACTGTGTCTCGAGCGACGAGCGTGCGGACCTGGTCAAGCCACCAGTATCGGCACCTTGTGACGGAAACACGCAGGTGCTCCTCCGCTTTAGCTGGTCGATATGCCTATGCGCTGCCGAGCCGTCGTCCGTTTTGACGGTATAATTAGACCTACTGAAACGATCAACGATTTGACCCTGTTTCCACTTAGTGTTCGTTCCAAAATTCCTATACCAAATGGGATCTCCCGGAGTGAGTTGCCGTGACCCTTGCGCATCTTCTAAAGCTACGAGTTCTTTGTTCCGTACCCTTTGCCCGTGCTCGGGTCTTACCACGTCCAACCTAGTCCTCAACCGCCTACCTTGTAACATTTGGGCTGGACTCTCACCCGTTGTACAGTGTGGAGTGTTATGATACACTAACAAGAATCTTTGTATCGCTAGCTCGGGGTCCACACCGTCAATACGTGATTTTTTAATCACACTTTTAATGAGTTTCACTGCGTTCTCTGCTGCCCCATTAGACGATGGATGAAACGGAGCAGAGAAAGCATGATATACGCCATTCCCCTTTAAAAAATCTGCAAACTGTTTACTCGTATAGGGTGGCCCGTTATCTGTCACGAGTTGCCTTGGAATCCCCCACCGCGACCAGGACTCTCGCAACTTTGCGATTGTTGCATCCGCCGTAGTGCGCCCCATTTTGAACGCCTCTACCCATTTAGACCTAGCATCTACTGAAACTAGATAGGTATTGCCATCGATCGGCCCGAGAAAATCAAGATGGACCCTCTCGTACGGTGAATTCGGCCAGCGCCACGGCGCGGATGGCGCGGCGGAAGGCGCCGGCGCCACCGCGGCGCAAGTACCACATGCTCGACATTGGGCCTCCACATCTTCATCCAGGCCTGGATACCACACGTATGAGCGGGCATACGCCTTCGTCTTGACGATTCCCATGTGGGCCCCATGCAACTCCCGCAAAACCCACTGCCTACACGATGCTGGTACTACCACCCTGTGCCCCCACATAACGCATCCTAATTCTACGTATAGCTCTGACTTTCTAGCTAAATACGGTTCGAGCTGTTTCACGTCGACGTTCTTGGGCCAACCGTTCTCGACGTACCCATAAACCCTGCTCAGTATGGGATCCCGCTCTGTTTCTCTTTTGATCCTGTCGTTGTCTAGCAACATTGCATCGGCCGCGAAATGTAGGTACGTTTGCTCGGGCGGCTCGTAAGCGGTTTTCTCAAACACGGGCAGGCGTGATAAGATATCAGCGCCGTTACTGGTCGTGTTTACGTACTCTATGTCAAAGCTGTACGCAGAAAGGATGAGAGCCCACCTCTGCATTCTACTCGCAGCCATAGTTGGAATACCCTTCTGCGGCCCGAATATGCTGACCAACGGCTTGTGGTCAGTTTTTAAACGAAATTTCCTACCATATAAGTATTGATGAAACTTTTTCACGCAATAAACGATAGCGAGTGCCTCCCTATGTATCTGTGCGTACGCCTGCTCAGCCTTGGTAAGTTTCCTCGAGACGTAAGCAACCGCGCGCTCCTCCCCCGTGACGTCACGCTGTGAAAGGACACCAGCGACCCCTACCGAGCTAGCGTCGCAGGTCAAGACCAGCTCATGCCGCGGGTCATAGTGCGCCAGCACGTCGCTGCTCATTAGCATCCGTTTCACGCGGTCGAACGCGCGCGCGTGTCTCGCCGTCCACTCCCATCGCACTTTACTCCGCAACAGCTCATGTAACGGGTGCAGTATCTCGCTCAGATTCCTAACAAATCTCGCATAAAAATTCACCATACCCAGGAACGACTTCAATTCCGTTACATTACCCGGATTTGGCATAATATCTATCGCTTTCAGTTTTTCCGGATCCGGCCGGATACCGTTCTTGTCGACAATGAACCCTAAGTACTTGACTTCTTTTCTTAAGAACGAGCATTTACTTTGTTTTACTTTCAGACCGGCTGTCTCTAGTCTCTGGAAGAGAATTTCCAACGATTTCAAATGGCTATCCCTACTTTTGGCCGTCAAAATTATATCATCAGCGAAACACTGTACGCCCGGCACACCCTCAACTACACTGCTGATGATTCGTTGGAAAATCCCACTACTAGAAGCGAGCCCATAAACTAGACGTTTATATCTAAACAATCCGCGGTGTGTGTTAACAACTGTGTACTTTTCCGAGTCTTCCGAAAGCAATATTTGATTATAGGCCTGCGATAAATCAATTTTTGTAAATTCTTGCCCTCCAGCTAAGTTCGCGAGCAACTCATCTACCCTCGGCAGCGGATACCTATCGACCATCAGTACGGGATTGAGCGTTACCTTGAAATCAGCGCATATGCGCAGCGCGCCGTCACCTTTAGGTACCAACACTAGTGGCGTGGCCCAGTCCGAGCACTCGACGGGCTCGATGACGCCGTCCCGCAGCATCGCGTCGAGCTCGGCGTCGACGCGCTCGCGCATTGCAAAGGGCACGCCGCGCGCGCGGTGGAACACCGGCGCGGCGTCCCGACGCACCCGCAGCCGTGCACAGCCCCCCGTGTACCGTCCCAGGCCGCCGCTCAACACCTCCTTATGTCTGTCGAGAATAATACGGATTTCGTCATTAATTGGCTCGATTTTAAAATGATTACCGATATCGGTGGGCGGGTATTGCAACACGGGAAGTTTTATTTGCAGCTCGGCTAACCATTGTCGGCCGATTAATGACGTCACACCGTTATCGATTACAAAGAGATCCAGCTGTTTCTTACTTTTACCGTATTTTACATTGACCTTTATACTACCCAGGGGTTTTACCTTAGATTTGCCATCGTAAAAACGAAAAACATATCTTGACTTCTCTAACTTAATATTACTGAACAGTTCTCTGTACGTCGCTGCACTTATACACGAACACGGAGTCCCCGTGTCAACTTCCATTTTAACACTGGTACCGTTAATGTTTACATTGAGACTCACCGGTGTATAGTCACCTAGAACCATCTGAAATAGCGGTTCCATTTCTTCGTCTGAAGCAGAGCTGTCTTGTTCACCAGTGGGCCGCGCCAGCGCGGCCGGCTGTACGTAGTGTGCACCGAAGGAGCGCCCGCCCCCTCCTCGCCTGGTACCGTCGGAGCCCTTGTACGGACACACTTTTTTCAAATGCCCCCGGATTTTGCAGCTATTGCAAACAAAATTGACATATCTGCAAGTGTCTGCCCGATGCTGACCACCACATGCCCCACATTTCGTGCCAGGCTTGTTTCCCGCCGCCGGCGCCGTCACGCCGCCAGCTGAGCGGTGCGCGCGGTCGCGCGACGTCACATGGAGCGCATGCACCGCGCTCGTGATAGCCGCCGCCGCCGCCCCGCTGCCTGACGCCGCCGATGAGTCCACGGCTGCCGAATCCCTTTCTGCAGCCTCCAGGGCCGTTGCCAATGTCATTGCCCTCATATACGACAATTCAGGCTCCGAGAATAGCCTCTGCCGTATTAAGTCACTGCTCACCCCGCACACGAACTGATCGCGCAAATTTTCACTGAGCGCGCTCCCAAAATCGCAATCCTTCGCCATTTTCTTCAACGTGGCTGAGTACTGCATCATGTTTTCGTCGACCGCTTGCCGCCTCTGACGGAATTTGTAACGTTCCGCCATAACAGAAGGCTTCGGTTGTAAATGCCCCCGTACCAATTCGACGACCGCCTCGTAGGTTAAATCTATTGGCTTTTTAGGACTCGACAAATTTACCATTAGTTCGTAGACTTCATCACCCACTAGCGAGATCAGAGTCGGAAGCCTGAGGTCGTCTTTTATTGCATTGGCACGAAAATACATGCCCACCCTTTCACAGTACAAAGTCCAATTCCCCGCACTCACATTAAATTCTTTGATTTTGCCGAAAGACATTGTTTATTTTTAGTGATTAACACACCAGGGACTAATTACGCGATAAAATAAGCTTTTAACTCGTCGCCATTGGTATATATTCGTAAACTAGGATCGGGAAACGGGATTGACAATCAAACGCGTGCTTGGCTTAGTTACGACTGTTTATTTCCTCTTGGTGGTAGGTCGAACAAACCGCGAGACCTACCCACATTATATCATGATATAATAAACACAACAGATAAGAAATCCAACACATTAGAGCTCATCCCAGTTACACACTTTTACAAGTTCACGTGAACGAGTCGCGTGTAAAACTTATATATAAATTTATTAATCATAAGATATTACTTAGTTAGTTGCTATATTATCGCTTTATTCTGTTTTAAACTTGAAACAAACATGGCGATTGAATAGTTTCTTCTTATTTTAAATAACTTAAACGTAAGTATTAATAATAATTAGAAACTATTATATTGATCATTAATAAAAAAGCTTTTAACAGTGATTTAAGTTTAACTCAAATCACTGTTTTAAACTAATTATCGCGGTTGTTCGGTTGTTTTTTTAACGCTAATGTTTAGGAAATTCATTGTACATAGGTATTTCTGCCCCGTTCTCGATCTTTTGCCAGCCACATCTATCAAATCCTGCTGTTTCTTTCATGTTTGAGATACGTTTGTACCGACTTCAAAAAGGAGGGCTCTCAATTTGTTTTTATGTTTTATTCCTCAGAACTCTGTAATTTAAGAACTGATTTGAAAATTCTTTTTTACAAGTTTTTATTTAACTTGGAATGTATGTTTGTTTGGGTGGAATCTTGCAACTCAATTTTGAAGCAGATATCTTCAACCCATTGAGATGAAATTCGGCATACTTGTATAAGTTCGGTGACAATAAAATGTTATGGTACCTTCGAGCTGGCCTGATGATGGAGAGAGAATATGGCCATAGGAAATCCTAAACGAAACGACGTAGCCTCGTCGAGTTTGGGTTCATTGGATTTGTCTTCCCAAGCACATTGGTCCTAAGATGATAAATTCAATATTGAAAATTATAAATTAAATTAACATTAATTAATTATATATTCAATATTATATTTTGATAATTGAGACGCCTCAAGGTGGCGGACAAAATGTTCACATCATGATATGGGCATGAAATGAAAGGGTTTGCTGAGAAGAATAAGAAAAAGATTGTTTTTTTTTATTAATAAATTTTATTTTAATTGAAAGGATAAAACTTACAAGTTAGTCCCATATAATTTCATCAAAATCCGATCAGCAGTTTGGTTTTTAAATCAAAATGACTGGAAAATTTTGTTACTTTGAAGACAGTAATTATTATAACCGGAATTGCATTGTATAAAAAAAAAAAATAAGTCAAATTTTTACAATCGGGTCTCTCAGATTGTAAAGCATACATGATAACGACTGGCTACCATCGCTCAATCGTTTTATTTTCTAAATCTGAGTTTTTTTTAAATAATAGGCTTGTTTTTTAAATCGTTTTCTTCTTCAGTTAACACGAGCGTCATAATTTCCCACATTACTTTTTACACGAAATTCCATGTAAATATCTCGCGTACACAAATCCTGGGCATAAGCTGTGCGCTTTCCTGGGCCCCGGTATCAGTTCGGTCCATAAACTACGAACCTCCACCTCCCACCCGCTTCCGCTCTCACAGGGGAACATAAGCTTCGCCATTTTTTAAAATGCGTGCCTCGGACCTAGTTTCATGATATCGACGCTGTGAAGTTAGATATCTAGTACGTACTTTTATTTTCTTTTCTAGTTTATTTTGTTAAAGGTAGACGGGTGAGAGCGCTGCAGTAACTCAATGTCTTTTGGTGCGACGTTCGATTAAGTTTTTCTTTTTATGTTACGATATCTCGTCCAATATTCTAGATGGCATCACGTGGTATCGTCATGCAATATTGAACGCTATGTTTCAAATGGAACCTGAAAAGACATATTCTTCATGATCCAAGAAAACAAGGTCTGCCACTCTGGCATTTGTCCCAGAATTACGTTACTGTCTAGTTGCCACTTTATTGCAACAAACACAAATATTGGGAAACAAATTCGTTAATCATCTATTAAATGATATACAAAAAACATTTCAATTATCATTTGGTTTGTCCGCTCACGCAAGTTAAACACGAATTGAATATATTAAACGCAATTTTATCAAAACCACATTGATTTATTGGATTCCCACAGGTAGTATACGAATATTGGGGAGTTATAATTTCACGCTACTGTTAACACAGAAAATCATAGGGTCCGCCATCGTCATCTCTCACGAATTTATTGTAAATTACTTATTCTGCTCTTGCTTATGCACGTGTACGTAGACGCAGCCGCGCGCGCGCATTCACCTGGAAAAGGCCGTCTAATGCGGTTGAAACTATAGTCGGAGTAACCGGCTTAATCTTACGTGAGTAATTCCCGTGTAACATAAATAAAATTTGTAGTACACTGTTTTAAACTATCACGGTTGTTCACTAAAGTTATATGTTGGTTTGTATTCCACAACCTTACCACAGTAAATATCCCGTAAATAATCATATAACTTTAGATAACCATGTGTGTAAAAATCTCCCGTTTTTTTTATTTACGCATTTTTTTATCCATTTACAGATCAAACCTTTCGCGGCAATTACACTGCGATACCAGTTTACTAGTTTGTCTAATATATCATCTTGAGATATCAGATGTAAAATCCATTTATTCCCAGTAAATTCACTGGAAAAATTGCCGTTTGAAAACAAAGTAATATTCCACACTATTGCTTGGCGGTTAAATAACTAGTTAAGATGTATAAGTAACACACTTTTTTATGAAGAAAAAAAAAAAACAACAGGCCAATCATCCTAAATCTGTATATTTTATTAATTAACTATTATAGCTACGCCTCACAGTATCACTTGCGTGGATTACTCCTTATGCTATCAGCTATCTGCCCGTGAAGTCCCGTCAAAATCGGTCCAGTCGTTTTGGAGTCTATAGGTAACATACATACCTACATACAAAAACCATAAATACATACATACATACACACATCGCCTTTTATATATAAGAAGTGTTTGACCGCCACCTTATTTGATGTTAAGCGACGATGCGGTCTACGTGGAGCACGCTTGCCTAGCAGCAACCTAGAAGAAACCGATTTACACTCGATTTGAAGACACCTAGATTGTTGATATCGGGGAACACTCATTCAGGCAACGCATTCCACAGACTAGCAGTTCACATAAAGTGGAATCGAAGCGCTTCGTACGGGTTTCGGAATATCAATAATGAAGCGGTTTCGCCTTTTCCTGGCAGTTCGATAGAAAAATGGGCAGGAGGGTATTAGATCAAACTTAATCAGTTATTCTCATTGAGGTAAGTAAATAGGGGGAAGATACGGGCGAACTTCTTGACGTGGACCGCACAAATTAGGCTCACGGGCCTAATAGACTTCAGTCACAATGGAAAGGCCGTTTTGATAGCACGTTAATTACTTGTCAAAATTGTGTTTAATTAAAGCAGCTAAAATTACTTCCTGCGTTTTCACAAGGTGCACCAACAGTTTGAAGACAAAAAAACAAGTTTCACGGGATAACTTTTCACTTGTAAATACTTAAAAACAATTCACAAAATTTTCTTCAAAAGTCATTTCTATGGTCTAGTGTAGTGTCTAATGGAGCGGTGAAGTTGACGTTTACAGTGTAGACGTCAACGTCGACGCTGACTTGAGCCGAAACAAAGAATGAAACAAAGCCATATTTATTGGGTACAATGTTTGGATGTCACGCGTCATCCCCTTTTTTAAAACAGTCATTGGTTATTCTACCTGTTATCCAACGTGGATGTTTCACAAGAAATTACACAAGAATTCTGGGGCCTTACGTCTACCGCGGACTCGAAACAGCGCTGAAACTGCGTAGTGCGGAAAATCACACGACCGTGAACCTTAACGCACTGAGATACGGTTTGCGGTCGCGCATTTTTTGTAACCACCTAAACAGAATTGCTTAAAACAGGTAGCCGTAAGGTAGGTAAGTAAGGTAGCCCTTATTCTATAAATCAGTTTCTGTAAAAATTGTCTTGCTTTCACGCGTGCCACTGATCAGTGAGATGATGATGATGATAATTTTATAGGAAATGTTAGTTATCGAGCTTTTATGAATAAGAGGGTTAATTATAAACTAAATTAGCTTGATATCAAGGTGTGAATATTGTCTTCAAAGCAAATTAATATCTACAGGACTAGAATCTAATTAATTTATTTACCTGGAAAACAAGCAGTTGTAATATCAACCGTGATTAGTTCTAGGAATCACGTCAAAATTGAACTATTCTGTGTAAATGCTGTACGCATTATATAATCTGTGAGCGTAGACAGCATTTGGCTATGCGCGTAGCATTCCGTAGCATCACAATGTAGCTAAACATTACGTAGCAGAAGACTGTTGAAACAGACAAAAACTAAGGTCAAAACGTTGCAACACGACCACAAACAACTTGCTGGAGAGTTATCTCGCTGGATTTACTGTGGCAAAGTTCTCGTGGTGACGTTTCGCCCACTCAGACCGCAGGAGTAGCACTGAGTGTGGCAATTAAAACTTGCGAATGTCAAGTGCGGCGCGAAACCCAAGGCTTTATTATTTTTTTATTTTATGCTAACAAATAAAGCAGTGGTCGGTAGGTATCTCGCAACTTTAGTCACTCCAGTGCTGTTGTTCTGGTCGTAAGTTTTAGATTTGCTAATTAAACAATAAACATAGTTATCTCCATTGTAGCGACTAGTTTTTAGTAGCTCTATTTGTTTTGCAAGCCTTCTAATATCAGTTATTTTTTTTACGTGATATTCAGAGCTACAGCAGCAAAAGCACAACGGTGATGTTATGGACAACCAAAGAGAAATCATATTACTTTTCTATCCTTAATCTTCTTATTTAAGAGCCTTTACAGATGCACATTTGACACGTGTCAATGGGACAGATGCCAATGAACAAATTTTAGACTAGACTAGTCCATCGGAATTCAGGGAGTAAAAAAAACCTGCATTAGTATCCACCGCCCAACAGTAGAAAAACCGTAAAAAATCTTTGCGTCTTACGGTCTAACTATGTGACATTGGCAGAGTTGTGAGGCATCTTCACAAAAACCATAAACAAAAAGTTAAAGTTGAAGTTGACATTCAGGGAATTGGACGAAAATAAATGATCATTCGGAGAATTGGACGTTCAGGGATAGTTATGACTACGAATTAAGAAAACTGGACGTCACCTGAATCTTTAGGCTGGTTTCAGAGCTGTACGGTAGATCCACGCGGGTCATCCGTACGGGATCCGGACCGGAGATATACGTGAGGCGCTAGAACATCGTTCCACAACTTCGATCAACATTTTTCAAAGTTTTACAATTTCGCGGATTATTCCGTACGAGACTTGCCTCCGCATAGATCCCGTCTCCCGTACAGCTGTGAAACCATCTTTAAACTTCTTTATACGACATGACAATAACTGTGATGTTGACCATTTGACGTATCGTTACCCACATTTAACAATATTTAAACACCTACAAAATGTTATGAGAACCTTAATAACATAAGTACTTATCACCATTTATATCGTACACTAAAAATGGTACAACCTAATCATGACAAAAAACATACAAAATACACAAGAAAACTCACATCTAATCCACTTTATCTCACGAGCGAGTATGAATCTAAACACGATGCTAACACTTACAAAAGCATACAGGTACGTTATAAAAGAACGCGGAACTCGGAAAAAACCCGTTTCGACCCATCAACGGGGTCATTAACGATTTCATAAAAGGGCTTATAGGCTCTCTTCCCTTTCCTCGTATCATATTTTTCATGGGCTCGACCGTTTCCGAAGTACTTATGGCGCACGGAACGTCGTCAGGGCCCCAATTTTAGTAAGCAATTGCTTCAAAATTACAAGTACTTAGGTACGTCATTGTATAGACTTCATTCTTTTTTTAGCTGGCAAGTGTTTTTATTAACATAACAAGGTAATACTAAAACCGGAACTACTTGGTCTTTTATTCAAAAACAGTTTGATTACCCATAATTATACCGTTGACGGTCTAAAGGCAAACCAAATGCTCAAGCCCACTACCAGTTGGCAGCGTATGCAACATGCTTGCGCATTACCACGCTGAATGGTAAGCATTACGTTGAGCCAGAAAAACGCCAGAATTTTGTTCACCCAGGCGCGCTGAATCTGGGTAGTAGCAAGTGTATTAATTAAAAATACTGGATTTATGTAAGTATTTATTTTTCATGAGACACCATATTATTATACCCTATGACACGATGAGTGTTAAGACAAATCGAAAGGCATCTAATTTGCCATAATCTGATAAATAGTTTAAAAATTAAACAGAACATATTATTGACATAATCACATGGACTGTTAAAACTATAACTCAAAAAAATAAATAAATAAATAAATAAATAACTCTTCTTTTTTCGTAGTTGTGTAAAAATTAATAAAAATATTTTGAAAACATTATAATCTTGAGACGATTCAAAATTTTAAATTCAAAGTCATTTCTTCTGTAGATATAATTATTACATCTACTGAACCGTCAGCTTTTACAATACCTACTGAATATATATTTTAAAAAAATCTAGGCGAATGTCAAACTGACAATAATTCATAATAACTATCATAGGTAACCTATATACCAACATTAAAATATTAAAACATGTTCTAGGGAATAAAGTATTAAAATATAGATCTGCAATTAATCTTGACGATGTTCGTCTAGATTAAAATAAATAATATACTTATTAAATAATAGATTAAAATTAAATAAATAACTTGGTACCATGTTTGAGCATTCGTAATAATACCTAATACCTAACCATTGTCATTTTGTAGCGATCGGTATTAGAATTGGGTCCCAGGTAGATGGTAGGACGGAATTGATCTCGAAATGCGTCGTTTGTAGGGCACCGTGCGAAGGTAGTTTGTATGGGAGCAGCATTCTTGGTACCTATTAGGTGCAGTGAACAAAGTGGTACATTTTTATGTCAGTTCCTTTCTAATTTCCTTTGACTATGTAATGGAAACTAACGGCACACAATTATCTATCCTTATTGCTTTAATATTGAATACATTAAACTGACAAGACAATAACACATGAGACAAGGTATCAATTTACAAAGTACTAGAATTAGATACAAGTACGCTTCCCCTTACTTTGTTCACATGAGCAATGTAGCAGACTATTTTACTTGATTACTATCTATGCCCTACGGGTTTACCAGTTTTTTTTTGTTTTAATATAATTGTCCAACGTGCCATCAAACTCTTACTTCCTAAGGCCAGAGACCTTGCACAAAAAAGTCTGGATTATCTTTATCTATCTATACTATACTATAATAATATTATAAAGAGGAAAGATTTGTATGTAAGTATGTTTGTAACGAATTGGCTCAAAAAGTACTGGACCGATTTTAAAAATTCTTTCACTATTTGAATGCTACATTATCACTGATTAATATAGGCTATTTTAATAGGCTATATAACGATACCCGTGTGGAGCCGGGGTGGACTGCTAGTAATATTATAAAGAGGAAAGATTTGATTGTTTGTTTTGTTTGTTTGTTTGCATTGCATAGGCATCGAAACTACTGAACCGATTTGAATAATTATTTCACTGTTGGGGAAGCTAAATTTTTCCCGGGTGACATAGGCTATATTATATATATTTTTTTAAATAGGGATCCTTACTAAAACTACAATAATTTAACCCAAGGTGTAAAAAAATAAGACTTACACCCGTGCGAAGCCGGGGTGTGTTGGTAGTATAATATAAAAGCGAAATTCATTCCTCACTCATCATCACTCATCATGAAATGAATTTCGCCTTTATATAAGAGTATAATTATCTGTATATGAAATAGAATGAACGGATAAACTTACACAATACACGGACGTAAATACCATGGAAGATTATTAGAATAAGTTTATTACAGTCTTGAGTTGTCTCTATTACAGTGAATGCACACCCATGGGAAAAATTCAGCTGAATGGTTGCAACCTGGAAACATTGTAGCTATGATACTGAGTTGGAACGAACGCTACTCAGTGGAAGCCAATTACTTATGTATGAGTGTTTATTGAAACTTGTAGAGACGGATTTCAAATCTAACTATTATGTTACTCAGTAGGTACTGTTCTTTAGAGTTCCGTACCCAAAGAGTAAAAACGGGACCGTATTATAAAGCCTACGATGTCTGTCTGTCTGTCTGTCCGTCTGTCTGTCTGTCCGTCTGTCCTACCTCTTAACGGCTATATCTTTCGAACCATAAAAGATAGCCTTTCAGAGAATATGTAATGTTACGGCGAATTAACTAAAAAATTATAAAAAAGTCAAAAAATAAAAACTAAAGGGGTCCCCATACAACAAACGTATTTTTTTTACGTATTTTGTATTAGCTCTAATGTAAAAATGGTAATACGTACAAGCGTCAAAGATTAGATATATAAAGAAGAGGCAGAGAAGATTTAGATAAAGAAGCGGCATGATTATAGTACACACTCTGAAGTATAACAACAAATAATATATCATGACCAAGTTTAAGTCGGTGACAAGTTTCTGTTAATTACCAAGTTATAACTGGTAATTTCGTTTAGTTTTGAATTTTGTGGTGGTAGATACGGAACCCACAGTGCGCGAGTCGGACCCTTACTTTTCCGGTTTATTATATAAATGACAAGCAGGACTACAGTAAAAAAAAAATACGTCGGAACGGAGAAGTTATAGGTACAGAGCAAGCGAGAGTGGTGTACTAAGCCGAAAGAGATCCGTTATATCATAGACAAATGATTTTGTCTATGGTTATACTCATAATTATTAACTACAGATATTACAGAATTCTCGCGAGTGGGTTTTACTCGCTTTTCACAAAATATTACCACAAATTGTTATTTACTAAATAATGTACCTACTTAGTATACTTATTTTGTTTATGTTTGTCTCTTTTGATTAATGATGAATTATATGTATACGGAAGCACTATCAATAGATGACAAGCAATTAGTTGAATTAATTGGCGCAGTGCTCAGTGGTGAGGTCCGATAGGACTGTCTTTTGACCTTCTCTACAATCTAATGTCACGACTATACATTGGCTAAGTTGGCCGCAATATCTTGAAATATACCGCCAAGAACCGCCTAGTAAGACAAAACAACCTAAAATGACTGCCTAATGCGGTTGAAATTATAGTCGGAGTCACCGGCTTAATCTTACGTAATTCCCGTGTAATATAACTAAAATCTTGAAATATATTTGGCTATCGACTTGTCCGACTTACAAATGCGGTTTCTTCTAGGCAAGCGTGCTCCAACGTATACCGCAGCATCGCTTAACATCAGGCGGGATGGTGGTCAGACGCAAGCCTATTTTTTTTTTTTAAATGCTCTGGAAAAAAAAGTTAGACTTTAGGTAAAACATGGTCAATGTGTGGTGCCGGCTAAACATTATATACCTATAAAAAGGGATGTAATGTATGTTCCCTATGGACTCCAAAACCACTGGACTGATTTTGACGAGACTATCACTTGCAGATAGTTGATATTTTAAGGAGTAATCCGCGCGGGTTAAACTACGGGGCACAGCTAGTTATTCTATAAATCAAAATATGTACTTGACGTGGTTTTTTCACGACGGACCATATCCATCATCGATTTTACCAAAATTACAACTTGAGTAACTATTTTTAATCGTTATCATGCGTATTCTGTCGAAACATTAATCAGTAATACTTTAAATAAAGCACACAACATGGATCTTTTCGTATTTGCGCTTAAAATACGAAAGGAGGCTTTGATATAAAGTTCGTTCACCGTAGCAAGACTTTGATCGATACTTTGATTCCAAACTTAGCCGACACAATTGTAAGTAAACCATACCTAAAAGCAATTTTCCTGAACTCTACCAGTTGTTCTAGGAATGAATCTTTAAATATTTTATTTGTGTCTACAAGCAGCTATAATATTTTCTACTTCTAGCTTTTATTGGTGCTCCTATTTTGTATAGATTTCCCCCTCATGTAAAAATGATAAGTTAATACATATATGCTTTAAAATAGATTTATGCCCGATTCGTCCCCCAGAGATTTGTTCCGCATAAAAAAACAGGTTTCGGCCCTCATTTTATTCTCGATTCGGCCCTTAAACATTTTTATTAATTTTCGAATTATGAACTCTCGTTTCGTCCCGTTTCCTACTCCCGATTCATCCCTAGTTTTTTATGAAGGTACGAAATGCTTATTTTAGCGCAGTTGAAGTCAAAACTAACTAATATACTATATTCTCTGCCTCGCGCTCGTAGAGTCAACACGTCCTGAGGATGCCTCGTGAAGAGACGAAACACGTGTATACAAGGTGCACTGAGGAAACGGGTTAGGTTAAAATAAGCATCACAAATATCATTAGAGAAAAATAATTTATCCCAAAATCCTTATTGTACTCGAAGCGACGTAGCAGCGGAATTACACTAGAGATTCGTCATATACAAATTAAAAATGGACTTCCTCAAAGTAACGTCTGATTCAATCAACTATTCAGAAAGTGTATCTAAGTCCCAGCCATGAATTTCCGTAACATCATTGCCAGTTTAAAGACACTTATAGAAACCTAAACTAATAGAATTTTACGCATATTTAAGCAATCAAAACTGACAGGTATCGAGTACCGTGTATTATTGTTTAGATGTACAATGAGGTAATTGTCGCTGACAAACCTGTTCATGACTTGTATAGCCTATTATATATAGCATTGTATAGCCGCATTAGATACGTCACAGTGTTCAGGAATATAAGCGTTTCTATTGAACGCGTAGGTGTCTTGTTTCAATATCTTAGAAAATCTACTTGTCGCCAGTATACCAGGTCTATACTATCCGCGCGTCATCTAATGCATCCTTTTTTCAAATTTTTGTTAATAACTACACCTATTTACACAAAGAGCTATGTTGTAGTTTAGAGTAATAAAATAGTTATAATGGAGCTGTGCATGTAACTGCGCAGAAATATCGGGAGTTCATTCCACAACCTTATCACGGTAAATATCCCATAAATCTGCATATAACTTTTTGGAGTTTAACTGTTTTACATATTGTCTAAAGTTTCAAGTGATATTGTTTTTATTTAACAATATCTTAGTTCACATATAGCAGGCTAATATGGATCACAGGATTTTTATTCTCAACAATCGTAGCAAACAAATATAGTTTTTCAGATCAGAACTAAAAACAGTTACACATACTATTTTAAATGGTTGCGCTATTATGTCAGTGCGTATAGTGAATCTTAGTATCTATACAAACAGCTTAGTTTTTCGATACTAACTTATATTAATTATGTGTATATATATGAAATAAATAAATAAATAATAATAAATGTTTTTTTCGCCGTCCTGAAAAATTGTGATTTCTGAGTTTAACCTTTTTAAAGTAGAGGCACAGATACAGTTTGATAGATAGATAAATATTGAATGACTCGTTACACGCATTGGCGTAGCTTTAAGTGTGACGAGTATTTGTTTATTAATAAATAAATCTTAATTTTTCAGACCATAAACGACATGTATAAAGACATTTCGGGGAGTGTGCATCAGATCTACATGATTTAATTCCTTCCTGCCCTTTTTTCTATCGGACCGCCAGGGCGGGCACAAAAAATCGACATCGTTTTATGGTTGATATTCCGAGAACCCGTACGAAGCGCTATGATTCCACATTTATTGTGCGAACTGCTAGTCTGTGGAATTCGCTGCCTGAATGGGTTTTCCCCGTTTGTTACAATCTGGGTGTCTTCAAGTCGAGAGTGAATCGGTTTCTTTTAGGCAAGCGTGCTCCATCGTAGACCGCATCGTCGCTTAACATCAGGCGAGATGGCGGCCAAGCGCAAGCCTATCTACTATAAAAATAAAAATAAAATATACAAATCAACTATTGTAATGCTCTTGAGCCTGAATTTGTATTGACAAGGAGCCTCAAGATTTCTAAAACATTTTAAATAATTCTCAACTATTCAATCTGTGCGTGAAAAGATAAATTTGCAATCAAAATATTACCTGCGCAAGTGAAACAGCCAAGTTATACTGAAAACACGTACAATCTGCGATTCAAATCAACTTTATCATCCGGGAAGGCAACAAAGCGTGTGTTCGAGAGACTCCAAGTTTTCCGGGGGCTGCGACACCTGCTCCTTTCCCACAAATTGTAACTGGTTTGAACTCGCAAGTCGCCTCCCTCACTTGGCCTTCTTCTCTTCATAATTAATTCTTCACTCGAGGCAACTTCGACTTGGACCGTACCGGCCCGCGTAAGCACTTAAATAGTCCAAATTGTGTCGGCGACGCGCCCATTTTTAATTAGTTGAAAAGAGCTCTTCCATTTTTAATGACCGTGTTTCCAAGTTTTGTTGTTAATTAAGACAGTAATCAGAAGGCACCGTGCTGAGGTGGCGGAGGCGATTGCAACCTTTAATTTTCATAGATAGAGAAGGTTTTCACCCACTTACAAGTGTTTAACCGACTCTGGTTTTCTCCTTTATGTAGCAGGTCAATATAGCAGGTTTTCTTTCAATTGCTTCCTTTTTAAAGGTTTGTTTCGGTAAAACTTAAAAGTAAACCTATTTTGTTTTATTTTTATCATACGAAATGAAATGAAATGAGTTATATTACCAAGAGCATGCCGTTAACTGAAAAAAGCAAAACAAAATTAGAATTTTGATATATATTTTATTGCATTTTAGGTAAATACAACAACATTTGATTTAAAAGGTGTGTACTTATTTATGTGAAATTAGTATAATTGCAAATTCAATCATAGTATAATTTTCTAGTTTGGTCCTTTTTTCTCATGACAACCTTCGATCAAAATAAAATGAATGGACGGGCCAAAACCGTCGGACATATACTTCAACACCTACTTAATTATAACTATGTACAGTTGGGGACCGGGAGCACACATCATTTTCAAAAATCTTTCAGAGCGCCTGGTTAATGTGACGCGTGACCAAAATGCTGGCGTGTTTCTGGCTCAATGCATAAGCATTGCCATTCAACGTGGTAATGCCGCCAGCATGCTGGGTACGCTGCCAACTGGTAGTGGGCTTGAGCATTTGGATTGTCTTTAGACCTTCAACGGTCTATGGGCAGTCTAACTGTATTTGTAGTTTTAGTTTTAGCTTGTATTTTACTATGTACAGTACATTTGTTACAAAAAAATTGATATCGGTTTTTTGTTGTGTATTTACACTTCGGGAAAGCACACGGACGCATAATTTTGTCAGATGTTTCGTTATTATGTAACAAAAGTCTCGTGTTGCACTTCCTACGGCTAGAGACCGACTGAAACAAAGTGAGCGCCGGCTCTCATATTGTAATCTTAAAAAATGCGCTTCTTCTAGGCCCGTCCAATATTTTTACTTTGGTCGAAGATGACAACCTATTTTTCTTCTTTTCTCAGAATTTTAGCATCGCACGTCTTTCGCATTTGCCAGTGTTAAGTATTGAAATATTTTCAAGTTTTACGTCATCGTCAAACAACTCATAATCACAGTCAGAGTCAAGTAAAGTAAGTCATGGTCTTGGCTAAGTTCATCATCATCATCATTTCAGCCGTAGGACGTCCACTTCTGGACATAGGCCTCCCGTGTCGACCTCCAAAAGGGCCGGTTGGAAGCGGCCTGGGTCCAGCGTTTCCCTGCGGTCTCTTTTAGGTCGTCTGTTCATCTTGTGGGTGGACGTCCTACGCTGCGCTTACCGGTCCGTGGTCTCCATTCCAGAACCTTTCGGCCCCATCGGCCATCTGTTCTGCGTGATATGTCACCTGCCCACTGCCATTTCAACTTACTAATCCGGTGGGCTATGTCGGTGGCTAAGTTATGCCCTAGTAAAGTGGTGGAGATTTACTGGAAGCTTCTATGGAGTTTTTAAAGCAAGCCGAAAATACATGTTTCACCTCATTATATTACTTGAGCACGTTCACAAACACTTAATAAATGATAATCATCATCAGCCAGAAGATGTCCACTGCTAAACATAGGCCCTTAGGACTCCACACTGAATGACAGCCTGCCATCTGCATCCACTGGATGCCTGTGACTCTCACGATGTCGTCGGTCCATCTAGAGGGAAACCTACCTACGCTGCGTCTTCCGGTTTGTAGTCTCCACTAAAGAACCCATCTTTTCTATTGATTATCGGTTTTTCAAGCGACGTGGTCTGCCCATTGCTACTTCAACTTGCGGTTCAATGGCGAATATCCACGTTTCGGATTCTATCGCGCAAAGAAACTCCGAGCATAGCTCTCTCCTTTGCCCGCTATGTGACTCTGAGTTTTTCCAAAATGCCGACAGTTAAGAACCTTCTCTTGCAGTCCATGCTAAAACATATTAAAAACAATGGTCTATGAAATAAGCACGCAACTGTACAGTTACTTAACACTATGCTTTTATCTTCTGTGCTTAAAAATATTCTATTAACTATTTTCTTACAAACATTTTGTAAGAAAATTACTTATAAATTGATAAAAAAATGTCACAAAAGCTGTGTAACAATGTGTAAATTGCACAAAGCACCGTTTAAATTGTAGGGCTCCTACGCAGGCCCCATATCGCGAAACAATGCTTCTGACAAATCAATCCGAGTGCTTAGCGCGGCCTGCCTGCGACAGCCTGCTTGCGTCACATATACCTACCGACAGGAGATTTGCAGCAATGTGGAATGGCATTGTGCTCTTCAGCTAAAAATGCACAGTGTGGGGCAAACTAATAGTGCGCCCCAAACTGTGACCTCGTGACCTTATCTTTACAACCGTAACTTTGCTCATATTCAAAATTGAAAATTGTATTTCCATGAACTACTTGCCATAAACATTTCATGACGATTTCGGATCAACGGTCAAACAAACATAGAAACGCTGTTAACTTGTTTTGATGGAATCTGAAACCTTGATCGATAAATTTGGTAGTCATGGGGTACTTGCCACGTATAACAGTTTGTTTTCATTGCATATTGAGTAGGTATTTATGTGGTTGACAGGCTAAGCGTTTGACCACAACTCAACTGATGTTAAGTGATGGTGTAATCGGAGGCTAGGTGTGTATACCACACCTAGCCTGGAATGAGTTCTGGCTCTTAAGTGAGTCTGCTGGAATACACTGCTAGATGCTTAGCGACAGATTTTCAATATGAGGGTAATAATAGCTAAGCGATGGTGGCCGAGCGGTAGTAGGTATGTGCGCTTTATAATCTGACGGCACCCGGTTCAATCTTCAGCCCTGATGAAAATGACTTATTTGGTACTTAGATTTACAGTTTCGATGCTATCGCTCAACAGCAGTGAAGGAAAACACCGTAAATTTTTGAGGTACCGGAAACCGGTATGTCCAAGATCCTCAAAAATTCAAAGAAATAATATTCACATTGTGTGCCCAGTGCATTCACTAACATGCACTGGGCCAGCATGGTGGATATGGGCTCATCTTCAGCACCGGACCTTGGGTAAAGTAGGAAAACGAGTGAATAATACAATTTTAATGGCGCCTCGCGCCTCTTGGCAAGGGCTGGGTCACACTTGCATTGTCTGTAACCAGCATAAACTTTAGATGTGGAAATAGTTTACATTGTGGATTAGCAGCGCTACTTTATATTCCGGAAAAAATATCAATTCCTGTACGATAGTTTTCAGAACAAAACGCGCTGAAAGTCAGTCTCATACTACCCTGATCAAACCCTGATCGATAACTTTTTGTTGCCACATATTTATATATTTAATCCAATATTATAATCTCTACATGATATAAATTAAAGTCGCTTTCCGCGTCTGTCTGTCTGTCTGTATGTCTTTATGGCCGCTAACTCCTCCTAAACCACGCAACGGATTTTGATGCGGTTTTCACCATCAGTTAGATACATTTTCACGGAAGGTTTATATATTATATATAACTAACAACCCGCCCTGGTATCGCACGTAAATTATACCCGTGCGAAGCCGGGTGGGCAGGTCGCTAGTTAGGTATATAATTAGTTTGTCTAAAATGTTGTGTTCCTACTTGTTCATGATGAAATTTTGTGAGTCTGCCTACAAACTGCTATGCAGTTTGGCAGAGTTGTGTAATAATAATAATATGTATGTTAAGATGAATAATAATAAAAAAGGCTAGGGCCAGTGCTGTTCATCTTCTTTCTCTCTCTGAGGAAAGGCCTGTGTTTCATCAGTGGGATCATGATAGGATCGATCCTTCTACCATCAACGATTCAGTTATTATTATTGTTCTGCGGATCGGCTTAAGTTCGTTATGTCCGCATGACAGATGGTTATCGTATTATTCATATCGTAGAAGTAGCGCAATGTCTACTGGATTGCGGCGGGACGGATTTTAGACCATTTTAGACAGATTATGTGTTTGGTTGGACCGTAAAGTTTTTGTTTACTATTTTGATTCGAATTTGGAACACGATATTTTTAGGGTTTTCAGTACCCAAATTGTACCCAAAGAGTGTAAACAGGACCTTATTACTAAGCCTACTCTGTCTGTCTTACCTTTTAACAGCTGTATCTTTTGAACCGTAATATAAAGCCAGTTGAAATTGTCACAGAATATGTAATGTTACAGCGGATTTACTAACAAATAATAATAAAGTAAAAAAAGAGGGGTCCCCCCTCCAACAACCGTTTTTAACTTATTTGTCTATTTGCTCTAAATAGTTGATTAAATCAGGCGTTACTTTGCGGAAGTCTATTTTTAATTTGTATATGACAATTTTTTTGTGTAATTCCGCTTCTACAACACAGACACAACCCGCTTCTAGAATTTCTATGTAGAAGCGGAATTACACTAGAAATTCGTTATATACAAATTATTTGCT
The DNA here is from genome assembly GCA_932305915.1 of Agriopis marginaria. Classification (NCBI taxonomy): domain Eukaryota; kingdom Metazoa; phylum Arthropoda; class Insecta; order Lepidoptera; family Geometridae; genus Agriopis; species Agriopis marginaria. The sequence continues at coordinate 6,697,116 of OW029919.1, forward strand.
CAATTCAAATTCAAATTCAGGAGGAACTGATGCAATATTAGACCTAAAGAAACTAACAAACATTGCAAGTTTAGTAAAAACTTGTAAAAATAGCCTTTATTTGGCCTCCAATCAGGTTGCCAACTAGCTAGAGACAGTGCGAAACTGGGACCGATCGCGTTCTCTTGTGTCTGAAGCCAATACCCACTTAAGTTCGCTGCACCAGCGGAGTGCTTAATCAGGTTTTTAATAGTCCACTGCTGGACTTAGGCCTACCCCCCCAAAGGGCGATTGGGCCATATCCACCACGCCCAATTGCGGGTTGGTGGATTCACATATGCAATTCACCTACTCGTACCTACATGTTTTAAGCGATTCTGTTAATTGCGTAAAGTTGCGCGACAGGTTCGCGTGATTTTCCTCACTGCGCTGTTGCAGCGCTGTTTCGAGCCCATGTAGCCGTAAGGCCCCAGGTTACACCTAAAACCTCAACGACTACGCACCATCTTCTCCCAAGTCCCTTGCCCAAGGTGGTGCCTACGTTGCTAGTGAAAAAGGAATTCGCTCCATTTGCCGTCAGTTCTGCGATACATCTTCACAAATTAAGCTTTTACAGTGACACGAATTAGACTTACCTAGATGGACCGAAGACATTGTGAGAGTCGCGGGCATCCAGTGGATGCAAAAGGCAGGCTGTCGTTCAGTGTGGAGGTTAAAAGGGGAGGCCTATGTTCAGCAGTGGACGTCTTCTGGCTGATGACGATGATGATGATTAGTGACACGTTTGCACCATACCGCATATGTATTAGCTAGTCATTCATCCAACGCTTAGGTCATGGCCTACAATAGCTCCACAATGGAGCATCGGTGCATACCGCGTTGACATCACGCATATTAATCAGCCAATTTCAATGGCTCTAATTATGGCTGACACTGACACTGACAGAGTTACACTGAGCAGTGAACATACACTACATTTATGATAGCACTCGCACACAAAAATACAATCAAAAATAAACCTTATCCCCTCTAATTTAACACTAAGCTCGACAATAGAGAAGCGTTTGTAAGCTTGTTAAAACATCGGTGACACAACGAATAATATTGGTCTATCTTCATTATTATAGACAGTATTCATGTTTTATAAACTCAATAATAAGCTAAGTTTTGATAAGAAACTATTGTTATAGTTTTAAGTGCAAATGAGATATCATTGATTTCAAAGTTTCGTCGTCAAAGTCATGAAAACTTTATGCTATTAAGATTGAAAGGGCTTGACAGTATAATGGCGTGAATTAACTCTCATATCGCGAGTTATAAGATTTGGATAAGTTAACTATTAAAGTTCTGATTGTTTGTTTAACAATACGATTTGTGACGATACTGTGTATTGTTGATCTACAACTTGGTATTTATTATGGATTTAACTCTGTGCCAAATTTATATACAAATTCAACCCCATAAAATTTGATAAAAATATACCTCTTTTGTTTTATTTTGTTAATCTAATAGTTTAACATAATCAGTGTCAATCAAATACCAAATTAATAATGTGAAACTAGCTGTTGAAACATCAGGCGAGTTGGTGGTCAAACGCAAGCCTATTATTAGATTTAAAAAAATAAAAATAGATGAGACGTTGGGTCTTTTTGTTTTGTAACGTTCTGAAGAACTGTTCAGTCTGATACTGGCTTTGCGGCGCCGCCACTGCCTGAAAGCTCAATCACAGTATCATAGATTTGTGAAAAGCGCACACTGCGTTTTATGCGCTTTTTTTGCCTCACACCTGCAATATTATATGGAATGAGCCTCTTGCGGCATTTCCGAGTAACTATAGTTTGGGATGCTGCAAAAGGGCTCTACAGAGTCGGAAATGTATCTGTGATGCCCCCGGTGATACAGGTATCTACAAGCGACAGTGATTGCTTACCATCAGGTGGCACTGTTATGATATATTCCACCTATGGCATAAAACATAAAAAAAACAGGTTATGATCGGGCAACGTTTTATGAAAATTAGACGTTGCATTATTCACACAACATTTTTTTACCATGGACTGGTAAGCGTATCGTAGGACGTCCACCCACAAGATGGACAGACGACCTAAAAGAGACTGCAGGGAAACGCTGGATGCAGGCCAGTTCCAGTCAGCCCCCCTTTTGGAGATCGATGGGGGAGGCCTATGTCCAGCAGTGGACGTCCTGAAATGATGATGATATTTTTTTTACCATAGGTATATAATAAAGGTACTATCAGAAACATGTTATTGTTTACACAGAGTAAGTGAAATAAAACTAAACCTATAACAAGCATTTTCCGGACAAAGCTAACGACACAATGACTCGGGAACAATACGGGATGCAACACAAACTGTTCAGTTCTCGTACCTGTTCCCTGGCTCTGTCACTGTCAGACCTAATTACTGCTATTGAAGTTGTCAGATTATTACGCGCTTTGTTTTGCTATCGTGGACTAGTACACTCGTGGTAGGAGAATAACCAATAAAAACGCTGCCCGAGCAACGAAAGGATAAAAGGATGCTTGGTTGGTTTTAGTTTTTTTGAAGTTATACTTCTTATGTGACTTGCAACAAGGTTGCGTTGAACGTTTAACGCTACCATGGAGGGGAAATTTTTCTCTCTCGTATGGTTGCGAAATGCGTATCCTTTTTTAGCACCGCGACTAGCAGATCCAGTAGTGTAATGGTGTCACTAATGGATTGAGAAGCCTAAGGAGCTAGGTTCGAATCTCGAGAAAAGCATGGTTTTAAATTGTTGATATTTTTGCCTTAGTTATAATTTTAGGGTTCCTTGTTGAAATATAACTTCTTCCGCGCCGAGGGACTCCACGCACGATTTTTTTTACATAAACTTCTTGGGTCCTAGATAATTCTAGAAGCTAAATAAATTTTGGAGATGCTATTAAGGATTATGGATATCAAAATAAAATGAAATGGTTCATTTTAATTATTTTTTGTGGTTTTCAATTAACGGCACTTCCTTTACTATTTATAACTAGTTGAATAACAATGTAAAACAGAAACCGTATACTTTTGCTCTCTTACTAATAAGCATGGAGTAGTCTTGGAGTAGTTACGCCGTGTTTTGTCTTTTATTCTCTGTAAAATTTTGAACTTGATCGAAAAAGACAAAACACGGCGTAACTATTGCAAGGATCTCCACGTTTATTATAAGCGTGTTGAAGTTTTGTGTCAAAGTTGAACGAATAAGCGCTGAGCTGACAACTTAAAATTATTATAATCTAGCTGTGCTCCGTGGTATACTCATGTTGACAATATCTCAGAAACCGTGTTTTTTTGGAATAAAATAATATCCTTCACTTTCCGGCCCACATCACGTTGGCCCAGCCAAAAAATCACGTTAATTCGTTGCTCAGTTGCTACGTGACAGAAAAAAAAACAAATGAATACACTTTTCCATTTATATACACACTAGCGGTCCGCCCCTGCTTCGCACGGGTATAGATATATAGCCTATGTCACCCGGGGATAGCGTAGCTTCCCAACAGTGAAATAATTTTTCAAATCGGCTCCGTAGTTTCGGAGCATGCAAACAAACAAACAATCAAATCTTTCCTCTTTATAATATTATATATAGAATAAATTATTTATTAATTTTCTTAAATTTAAGTTTTTTTTTACAAAAACATAAAAAAACAAGATATTACCTATATAAAACCTAAACTTAGAGTGCCACCGGCAGCGGGGCAAGGCCCAAGCTACCGGTGGTCAGGGCTGCAGAGCGAGGAACCTTCAGACAATGCGTGCTGTACCAAGAACTACCGCCTTCTCACCTTTCTGCTTCAGGTTCTTTCTTCATCTGACCCTTGACCCAACCATCTAATGAGAGCCTCAAGGTCGTGGCTCTTTACTATAAGGCCGTTCACCGAAACGACTATCGGGACAATGATCGTCGAGTCAATATTCCACATACGGTAGCCTCGTGAGCCAATAAGTCACTTGCTGGCATATAATTATACTGGACAAGTGACTTTATTAACTAAACAAAATACAAGCTAATACTAAAACTACAAATACAGTTAGACTGCCACTAGACCATTGAAGGTCTAAAGACAATCCAAATGCTCAAGCCCACTACCAGTTGGCAGCGTACCCAGCATGCTGGTGGCATTACCACGTTAAATGGCAATGCTTATGCGTTGAGCCCGAAACACGCCAGCATTTTGGTCACGCGTTGCATTAACCAGGCGCTCTGAAAGATTTTTGAAAATGAGGTGTATTTCCGGTCCCCAAGTATCCAATCCAATGTCTCGACCCCAAACGCCTCAAATATGTAACCACTGCCGAGGTTAGGATATTAATTATATTATTAGTATGATTATCTTTTACCATAAATTTGAGCCAGCCTCAGACAACCCGTTTACCCTTCCAACAAAGCAACACAATAGTTTAGCAACAAATCATCAAAACGTCAAACTCTCAACCGCTCTCGAGCAAAAATTTACGCAAATTGATCGACTAAACAAACCACTAAACATTACGCTCGTTTCTAACAAAGTTTTAACAACTCGGGCGTTAAGGTCGTCATAACCGAAGTAACGAGAAGTAGGTTCGATAAAATAACCGCTTTTTGTTGATAAATGTTGCCCGCTCCGCGCTAGCTGCTGTTTATGGGGCCATTAACTTGAAATACTTACTTATTAATGAGTAATCTGTTATAATTACAATTATTGTTTACATCTAATGCTCGTGTACACGGCTTTGCCGAATGTGTTCTGTTTCCAGAAGTGCTGTTAATTTGGGGTAATTTATTGAGATTTGGATTAAGGGCCAACCCAGCATCTAAATAAAAAATATATATATAAAAACTGAGTCATATTATATAGTTATAACTTATGTTAATTTTTCTAGTAGTTATTACTTTAAGATACTTGTAAATAGGTGTCTAGGAGTAGTAAGTAAATAATATTTTCGAACCAAATTGAAGTGAATATCTGAAAATATTTTTTTCATTGAATTATAACATTTATAACACCAGTAGGAATTATTATATCAAAGAGTTAATTAAGTAATTTTTTTGTATAACTCGATATCTAGCAGTAATTTTATATATGCAAGTATATAAAACTACTACAAGACAAATTAACAGGAGTTGTAACGGTATTATATTTCCTAATTTTTATAATTAGGTGGTTTAAACGTTAACATTTTCACCCGCCCGCCAACCCTCTCACCCTGCCGCTGAGATGTTTGCAAGTACTATGCAGGGGTGAAGAATGACAATCAAAAACTTCTCATTAAATAATCGAGTAATAAATCTACTGAGAATTGCCATACAACGTGGTAATTGGGCCAGCATTTTGGGAACAGTTCCCACTGGTAGCGGTTTAATAGAGTGATAGTTAGGTTTTAATTTGTTGTTTTTTTATTTTAATTTTAATGTTTGGTAGTAATAGTTTTAGGTTTTAAATATCTGTGTTTTTACCTAAATACATACGCAAGTTAACAATAAATATATAAATTTATATATATGTTTAAAAATGAATCCCTGTTTACCTTTGTAACGCCATAAGTTGAGAAAGACTACCGATTTCATTCGTATTTTTTTAACTTTTATAATAATTTGTAGAAGGTTCTTACAAAAATAAAATTGCGCAGAAAATTTGAAAATTTTATATAAATTAACGACGATTTTAACTCACGGGTGAAACTGCGGGGCGCTGCTAGTACAAAATAAAAGCGAGCTCTACGAGTACGTGCTACGAGTTACGCCCGCTACGACATAAGCTACAGCGCTACGAATTTTCGTTTATTAATTACGTTTTTTTTTCCTGGGCAAGCGCCTTTATTAACTAAACAAAATACAAGCTAAAACTAAAACTACAAATACAGTTAGACTGCCCATAGACCGTTGAAGGTCTAAAGACAATCCAAATGCTCAAGCTCACTACCAGTTGGCAGCGTACCCAGCATGCTGGCGGCATTACCACGTTGAATGGCAATGCTTATGCGTTGAGCCAGAAACACGCCAGCCATTAATTACGTTCAATGCTTAGATGAACAGTAGTTGTTTTAGTGCAACCGTAAAATGATACAAGTTTCTTTGCCTACTCGTTTCTACTACAGGAAAAGTAGAAAGACGGCCCACTATCAACCATATATTGCGAATTTTCCTTGGAAAAGTGGCTTGCGCTTGACCCCCAACACAATGGAGCACGCTTGCCTATACGGAGTGTACAGGGAACACTCTCGAAGCCAAAAGAAGGTAATTGTACTCATCATTATGAACAACTTTTACTATGGGACCAGCCCTGAATCCCGAAAAAGAAATCAGCTGTTCTATAGAAAACGGTCATTGACACTCGACAAAATGTATGGAACAGCAGATTTTTTTTTTCGCAATTTCAGGGTTAGCCCCATAATAAAAGTGGTTCATAATGATGAGTACAATTACCTTTTTTTGGCTTCGAGAGTGTTCCCCTTACACTCTGTATAGAAGAAACCGATTCGTTCGTGACTTGAAGACACCCAAATTGTAACTATCAGGGAATGACATTTTATTTATATTACACGGGAATTACTCACGTAAGATTAAGCCGGTTACTCCGACTATACTTTCAACCGCATTAGACAATCTTTTTCAAAATGAATGCGCGCGCGCGGTTGCGTCTCGCTATGCACCACGGGCCGCCGCGCGGCGCGCACGTGATGACACCGGAAACAGGAATGCATTCCACAGTCTAGCATTTCACAAGTATACAAACAATCCTGAAACAACAATGCATGCATAATGTACACGCGTATATATCTCCATAAAATGTTTTAGTAAAAACGATTTTCCTATTCAAAAACGTCCTTTTGAGCCGGCAGTTGTAACACTAAAGGGAATCTGGTGCGAAACAAAGAGTTCTCAAGGAGCCACGTATGCAGTATCCGATGAAAGGTTCACCGCAGCTACATTAACATGCAAATGAGACCAGTCTTAGGAACCGTTCTCACGACGCTTGCGATATCGTGCAATCTTTACTTCTTACTGCAAGCTGGGTAAGTGAACGTGTTAGATTTTCATGTGCGAAGAAATTCAAATGAACTTGCTAGGTTTAGGTACTAATGTAAATAATTTCGTATAGGCAGAGTCTTAGGCCGCTCGAAGGCCTCTGACACGTCTACGCGGTTGTTGTTATGGGAAAACAACTGGAATTTTTTAATGCTATAAGTGGCAAACAAGCTAGCGGCCCAATCGTTACCTAAATATTTTACGTTTTTCTTTTCTTTTCTGTACTTTTAACAGCCGTTTTGAAAATTATGGTTACATTCTACAATTTAAAGAGTCTTATAAAAAATAATTAAATGATATTTCTATTACAATCTAAAAGAACGAGTATAACCTACAAAACAAAAACTCAGTTTATATATGACGGAGTATTGAGGTAAGAAACATTTAAAAAAAACAACTAGATTGAGAACTAGGAGAGCTAAATATAAAATACCTAAGATCAGTTTAAACCCTATGCTTATTTAAAAAAACACATCTGCCTGGCCGGAAATTCATCCCGGTACCTTCGGCTGACATGCTATCATTGAGCTAAACCGGTTGTCTAACTAAGCTAAGTATCCTGAACGTCGAACATGTATTGACGCATAACAAATGGTCCAACTTAGTAAACTTTGCACATTTATTTATAATTATTATAGAAGGTATTCGCCCACAATGCTCGGATGTTTGGAGAAGTACTTACCATTCGCACCACAACTGATTTTACCATCTGTCAGATTAAAACAAGCTATATTCAACTGTATTGTCGTAGTCTATGGTTCATTTTGAAGTAAAATGTCAGCGCCTTGATATCATTGGCTTTGTATACCTATTCATTAATTATTGGGGTATTCTGAATCGGTGTAGGCACAGTAGCTTACAAAGTAACCAAAATTTATGATGATAATAAATAAACGGTGACGTTTTAAGAATACTTTCTTTTTGTTAACCTTAATTGATAACTGAAATTGTTATTTATTTTAAAATATTTTAATTATATAACATGATTAACATAGAGGTTTTATTATAGAAACTGACGTGGTTCTCTGGGCTCTGGCGCGCAGAATTATATTAGGTTCGAAAGTTCTGGCACGGGAAAAATTCTTTGTGCCCTGGAATGTCAGAGAAGCCATCTCATCATACTCATCATACTCACCTGTGACACATGTGGCGCTGTGATTCCACTTTTATTCTGCGAACTGCTAGTATGTAGAATGCGTGTCTGAGTAGAAAGAAAGAAAACATTTATTTTGCGCACAAAGGTGTTCCCTGATAGTTACAATCTCGGTGTCTTCAAGCCGCGAGTGAATAGCTTTCTACTAGGCATGTATTCTCCGTTGTAGACCGCATCATCACTTAATATTAGGCAAGGTGAAGGTGAAATGCAAGCTTATTATTAAATTTAAAAAGCAACAACGTAGAGTGGGTAAAGCTAAACACAATACCTTCCTTTTGAATTTGGGTTTGGGTAAAATACTCTTTTTTACTCCAACAATTCTACCAAACAAACGTAAAAACCGTACATAAATTCTAAACAACGAAAACAAATTCTCGCACCGATACCGAGACAGAAAAAACGCTCTAACCCCTTATATCAGTGAAGATACCAGGTAAAACAGCCGGCAAATAAATAAATACGGCTACGTAGGAATACGTTTTGCGCTAATAATTCACTTTTATTGTATCTTACGCGCTCTTTGCTATATTTATTGCTCACCTACACATTGTGGGTACACTTGTATAAAATATAATGTAACAGGGTGCACTTAATAGGTCATATTTTTACACCAATTGTTACGGACGCCGTAACGTGCCTGGCTGGAGAACTATATTAATGCCCGTATTAAGTTATTAAGCTATTTTGGTGGCTCGTTCTGTAGGCACTTTAAAGCTTTGGCTATTTGGAATAAAGTTTGTGAAAATAAACAGATGGCAAGTCGGAATTAATTTTAGCAGCTTTATTATGCTTTTTATTTCACAAGAGCATGTATCATGTCATAATCATGTCAATTTGCTAGTAAGTACCAAATTATTAAGGGGCTTACGTCATTATAAAATTTGATATTCTTTGTAAAATTTTAGCTCTACCGTAATATTCATGCAAAATGATTATTTATCAGATTTCGAATATTATATTACAAGATTGTTGTGGATAAAGCTACGCACAACAATGCATGCCCACTATTGACACACGCGCTACGTGGCTCGATGTAGCGATTTGGCTATACATTGTTATCAGAGCCTACGCTACGTCAGCTGAGCGCGAGCAGCCGGGAACTGATAAGTGGGGGAGAAAATATGGGCTTCGTGGCCGCAAAATTAGCTTGGCTGACGCATCCATGATAGGCCTCGCGTATGCCTCTGACGTCACAAAACCACGCAGCTGTGCCTAGCATGTCGTAGCTAGCTATGTGTTGATCAACGAATCCCTAGTTCAGACTAAACTCCTTAGTCTTCAGCATCGACGCAAAGTTTTTTCGGTACTATAATCGGATACATTTCGGAGAGTGTCCTTCGGATCTGCATGATCTAATTCCTTCTTACTTTTTTTTATCAGCCTGCCAGAGTGGGCACAAGAAATCGACACGAATTTATGGTTGATATTCCAAAGACTCGTAAGAAGCGCTTTGATAACATTTATATTGTCAAATTGCTGGTCTTTGGAATGCGCTGCCTGAATGGGTGTTTTTCGGTAGTGACAATCTGGGTGTCTTCAAATCATGAGTGAATCGGTTTCTTCTAGGCAAGCGTAATTCATCGTAGACTGCATCATCGATAGGGCTAGTTGGCGGTCAAACGCAAGTCTATTATTGAATAAATATAACAACATTCCTTAAAATGTATGGCCGCCCATAATGAACAAAGCGAAATGCACCACACGTTGCCATGCGCAGCTATCTGTGGCCGGCTTTAGTTATAATAATATACGTCGTTTAATAAACAAGTAAAGCAATCATCTTAACTACGCCATCGTTCTTGCATGAGACTATAAACTTTCAGTATCAAAGTTATACAAGCTGCAACAAAAGCTTTCTTTTGTTCACAAATACCAGACCTTATTCGAAATAATTTTCCAACGCAGTACGCAATAATCGTCAAAATTTAACACCGTCATATAGCAGTGTACCTGTTGAACAAATAATCATAAAGGGTACGTACCTATAGGTCGGCGTGTCGCCATTTTGCGAGGACAGTAACTGCGTTACATCGACTGGGGTGGACGTAGTCAGATGGCAATTTTGGGCGTCACTCGACAACTTGAACTTTCTCATTTTTATTATTCTAAACCATATCATCGTATTATGCTCTACCTATATCATACATTTTGTAACATTTTTTTTGTTAATTTTCAAATAAAACAAATTTTAAGTTATTTAATTTAGAAATTAATTAACTACTCAAAGCTATGATAAAAATACTGTTAGTAGAGACAATATTGTAAGTCTCCTAACTACGTCCACAGCTGGTTGTAATTAAGGCTTGTGTCTAACGCATAAAACGACGCGTCGGTCTGCGATCGGGCAGTTACAATGTCGGGTAAGTGGTCCGCCATCATTTTTGTAGCCGGACTGTGCCGCTGGAATTTTTTAAAAAGAGAACGTGTTAATAGCGTTTGCTAACTTGCCGCGGGCTTGTTTGTTACATGCAACTTCGGTGAATTGAGTTGTTATTGCTAAAAGTGGAGTTTCATTCTGGCACTTTCTGAAATGCGTCTGAAAATTTAAGTCGCAAAATGTATACGCTACGTACTTCACTTAGTAATATACCCATAGTACGTGGCATGCAATTGTTTGTACAGGTGTTATGTTCTTTTGTCAAGTCCAAATGTAGTGTACATGCTTGATGTGACTGCTCGCACGTTTTAAGGTGTGATTTGGTGCTCGGCGACGAAGCTTTGTTATACTATATATTTATTTATACTATATATTTATTTATATATTATATATTATACTATATATTTATTTAGTTATATTTATTTATACTTAAGTTTTCATAATTCGTAACGACAATTTATTTTTTTGCGACGCTCTATTTTTAAGCAAAAAAAACACGTTGATCCGTTAATCCGATGCTGCGTGAAAGAGCAACAAATAATCAAACAAAGAAACATTTTTGAATTTATAATATTAAGTATGACGTATGACTTCTAATCAAATTACAGAGTCACATCACAGAGAGTCACAAGAGATATTTTAGTTTCAAAAATAGTTTCTAGAATCATCATCATCATTTCAGCTATAGGACGTCCACTGCTGGACATCTTCCCCATCGATCTCCAAAAAGGCCGGTTGGAAGCGGCCTGCATCCAGCGTTTCCCTACGGTCTCTTTTAGGTCGTCTGTCCATCTTGTGGGTGGACGTCCTACGCTACGCTTACCGGTCCGTGGTCTCCATTCCAGAACCTTTCAGCCCCATTAGCCATCTGTTCTGCGTGATATGTGCCCTGCCCACTGCCACTTCAACTAGCTAATCCGGTGGGCGATGTCGGTGACTTCCGTTCGTCTACGGATCTCCTCATTTCTGATTCGATCTCGTAGAGAAGCCCCGAGCATAGCCCTCTCCATAGCTCGTTGTACGACTTAGTTTCTAAAATATCGAAATTCGTTCCCGCTCTTTACGCCCATAAAATTACGTTAACAATTTAGCATGCCTGCTAAACTGTTAAAGACCGTAGCGGCATTGCCGACGCGGATGAAATCAATCCGATTGCAGGCCGCAGTGGTATTCCAGCCGCGACACTGCCGTCACTACATTGGGTCTGCGGTCTAGCTAGGATGAGCGCCTTCACTCAGCAAAGTCCAACCAATCTACCAACCGGTCCAAGTATGTTTACACGATGGATATTCTCGTATTACTGGCGCAAACTGCAGTGTATCGTTCAATGTTTCAATAGCCATTAGTAAATTCCACGAGTTTGGACTATTTTGGATCGTTTTAACGATTTAATTAAGTGAGTTCTTTAGTTTTTAACAAACTTCGAGAAGCTGTGATTTCAGTCCGTTTCAGTCTGTTTGTATATGTATTATTAAATTGAAAGTAACTCTGTCTCTCTGTCTGGATGTTTGTTGCGTTTTCACGGCTAACGGCTGAACGGATCTTATTAAAATTTGATAAAGAGTTGCTGTATATCACACAGATGGACATATAATACTTTTTTGACGATTTTTAAAATTATTTTATGAAATTCTGGAAAATCAACGAATATAATAGGACATTTTGGCGCTCACAGAATGCATCACAGAATAGAACGTAGTAGTTGGGTCAGTTGCGTTTCACAATGCGATATTGCCACTTCGTGCTGAGAGTGCGGACGCGGGCCGACCGCGCTGTGCGACGTTGCCGGCGCTGTATCAACTTGATTTTATGCATGGGTATATACATAGTTCAAGTTTCGGAAAGTGACATAGGCTACTTTTCATCATCATAATCATCATCATTTTTCATCACTACGCGGGTGAAACCGCGGGCGCAACTAGTTTAAAATAAAATTGTACACCGATTACTCTGACAACTCTGAACCAACTTACGTAAATCTTTTTATTATTATTATGTAGATGAAGCTTTCGAGGTTATCCCACAAAAATCATAAGCTTTGGCTCAGTAGTTATTGACCTAGCTCTAAAAATACGAATAAATTTGTACAAGTGCCTGTTGATTTGGCAATATCAATAGTTTTATTCGAGCACTTACTAATTTTGAAATCGGTTTTTATACTGCTAATTATTAAACTATAGCAAATAATTATTCAAACCTGCAATTATAACAACAATATAGCTCTGATGACTGAGATGACTACCGTACGTGTGATAAATTATTTTATACAACATCTCAAGTAGACGTGAACTAGGATATATGCACCACCAAAAGCTGTTTATCACCTGTACAGCTCGCTCTCTTGAGTACTATTACATGGATTATAAGAGCCACTACAAACACGCGCTCAAATCTGCGGGAAAATCTATCATACGTCTACTTATGCACAGACTTGTCTTTGCAATTTTTACCGTGGAGACTTGATCTCAGATCGGACAATTAAGGGAGAATGCCTTAGTACAATCATCGTTCGTATTCAAATAACTCCATTTCTCATTTAAAAAATCACTATACCGCTTAGCTCCTTAATGTAAATCGGTTAGTACGGCTCACTTACTCATTTTTCAAACACACTTCAGCGACACTAATGATCTAATAGTCCACACGCAAAAAAGGGAAGTAAGGTCACCTGTAGGGTGAGTTCAACAAACGTATCTAGACTCATTGAGACTAGATGCGTTTGCATCCGCCATCTTACCATATCTCCCTTGTTTGAATGATCTGAGGACTCGAAAGATGGCGTATCTATGGAGTCCACAATTTTTAGTTTTATGTCCTAACAGATGACATCATAATTAATTATATATTTGATAACGTGATTCATTGAATGTACCTGTCAATTGGAGTAATAATGATGAATAGTTCTGTACAGCAATAGTTTTTTCAACGTGAACTTTATTTTCATAAACTGACGATGAATGTATTTTTTTGTGTATGTATATTGTATAAACATCCTCGATAAACTAAACGATGTCTAACCTACGTAATTCTATCAAAGGCACAAAATATCTGTATAAACATCAATTTACCTTAGTGTAATTTATTTGTAAATGTTTATACAGTTATAAATATTTTTTTATTTTCTTTTTCATTTTCATGTCTAAAATATAATCCTTTATATTTTTAACCGACGAAAATAAGAGGAAAATAAAATAAAACCGGTAACGCCAATTGTAGTAAACCAGGAACATCAGGCATCGCACCGTTTTTATGCCTCAAAACCTTTTCGTGCACGAAAGCTCGTGCGTGTATAGCTGTATAATCTATTAAGACCTTGCCGGTGACATATCGGTGATATTGCACTACCATTTGTCAAAGAGAGTTCTAGAACCGCTCTAATAATGTGGATATATGGCCAGTAATTAAATGTGGACACTTAGTTCGTAATTACGGCTGAGACATTGCAGTTGACGACGCGGCCATTAACTAGGGCCGTAAGAAGCGTAGCAGCGAAGAAAATCATAGACTGCACACAAGAAAATTATAGTGCAAATGAACTGTTAACTAAATGAAATATTAATCAAAGTAAATAACAATTGTGCCACTTAAATACTACGTAGAACGTATTTATGAGTAAATGTTTATTAAATATTTGCATGATGAAGTTGAATAAAGTTTTATTTTTTTAGGTCTTCAAGAAGCTTTTAAGTAGTGTACCTAAGGAACATAACAAATAATGGTCATTTAGTTATTATAATAATCCTATGAGATTAAATAAATAAATATCATTGTTTTAAATGTTTATCGGGACTTATCACGTATTATTTAATATAGGTAAAAAATATGTACCTTCAAATCGCGAAAGTTTAAAAATTACTAAATATAATTGGTTTATCAATGATGTTACAACACACATAAAACCTTACACATAAACCTTACCACATAAAATTACCAAACCAAATGTAGACTAAGGCTTGCGTAGCAAAATAAATAAATAAGATATGTGACTAAGATGCTTAAAAACAAACTAAACACACGCCAGTTTCATTTAGACGAGCAATCAGCTAAATTAGACATTGTTGTAGTAACATAGGATATAAATAATTATTGTAAAGAAAAAAAGCATGCCTTATGTGACTCGCGCTCGCGCAGAAAGGTGAGGATAGGAGACGTCACCGCGTAATGCGTGCGATATAACAGTTGGCGTCCTTCTCGCTAGATGGCTCTGTCAGTATGATTCCACCTCCACCTCCCAATCCTCACCAGATCAAATCAGTGGCACCAAATTATTACCAAATTAGGTTAAAATTAATTTCCAAGATTTGATTACATTGTATTAGCTTTAGTTCGACATGCCACCAGTTCAAACTATGCAGTTTACCTCCATAGAGACCGGAATACCTTGCCTCCGTCTTTGTTTCCTCAAAACTATAACTTGGGTATCTTCAAGATCAGAGTAAATAAGTACCCTTTAGGTCTACGTGCTCCATCTTCGGCCACAACATCGCTTTCTATCAGGTGAGTTGATGTCAAAACGTGGACCTAATACAAAATACACACAATATATAATACACAGTATATAATGTATACACAAAATTGTTTGTCGGTATTTCAGTACGTATAATAATATCTATCTAATCTAAGTTTATTGGTACACTCAGTAAATAATAAAATTATGCACTAAGCTTCATATCTATGTGTTGATAATGTCTTTTGGGCGCTTGGTAGTTGTTATGCAGTTACCTTGGTACCTTAAAATGCAATGGCAACTACAATAAAATTTTACAGCGATTACAAAGTCTTTATGGCAACTAATGAGGCTTGGACCGCTAATCGTACACAAACTGTCCAATCCGAAATAATAACAGGTGCATTTGCAGACGACTTGTCTACATTGTCGTGAATTAGGCGCATTAGGCAGCCACCCAGTAATACACTGTGACAATGCGTTTATCCGTTACTACGTACCATGCACTTATAACACTACACAGCAGTTACGACTTTCGGAGAAAGTAATAGAGCTAATTTTCCGTTGACGTGTGATTGACGGTTGTTGTGTTTAGACCACGATGTAGCCCTGACTATTTGTAGCAAGAGATAACAGCACATGAGCCGGCAGCAGAACCTGTTGATGATAAGCGCCGTCGTCGATAAGGCCTTGCGGTGATGGACGGACCGACGCGAATTTCGGCGAATGTATATTTCATGAGTTGATTAAATAGTTCACGCTTTGAATTTGGCCACACATACATAATGTATGGGTGTGTGAGGTTGTGGCGTGAACGCTGCAGTAGTGCAGCGAGCCGGGTTTATATGGAGATTTCATTTGTTTAAATTACATTGCTAGACGGCCAGGTAATAAAATTGTACATTCATTTGCCTACAGAACTGTAGGCACTAGACATGCTAACGAATACAACACATTCTCATCATATTTAGTATACTTTTTTATGCAACTGAGTATCGAATATATTTTACTAGCAGCGCCCCGTAGTTTCATCTGCTGTCGAGTGGACTACAGGATATCAGATTATTCAGGCTAAATGTTTAGATATTGAATGTTAGATTCTATGAGTTTTGCAACTAAAGTTTAATCGATACTAATATTATAAAGAGGAAAGATTTGTTTGTTTGATTGTTTGTTTGTTTGATTGCATTGCACCGATTTGAAAAATTCTTTCATTGTTGGTAAGCTACACTATCCCCGGGTGACATTGGCTATATTATATTTAAAAAAATATGGATCTTTACTAAAACTCCAATAATGTAACCCAAGGAAAAAAAAAAGATTAACACCTAAACCTTTAAGTTTGCTTGAAAGAAATCACTCTTAGCAACAAGGCTGTCTGCTTTTACACTTTTTCTATGTATGTAATTTTTGGTGTAAGCAATAAGAGTTTTAGTAAGTTAAGCCTTTTCAATATATAACAATTTATTTACAAAGTTTTTATTTCTAATAACAGAAAAAAGTATTTAATAAGAAAAATTTATTAGTATCTTAGCTACTAGAAAAAACTTAAACATTACAAATTAATCCAGGAATATACAAATAAAACTAAAAAAACAGCTACTTAATAAAGATTAAAGTAATACTTACTAATCGTTTAAAAACTATATTTGTCCGATTGTTACTATTTTACAACGGATCGGCCGCACCAATATTGATAATTTTGTTAAAAAAGAGGGGCTTAAGACAGTCATGTTTGTCGTTGAAACACACAAAAAAGCATATAGTTGTGGGTGAAACCGTGAGGCGTAACTAGTAATGGATAAAACGTAGAATAAATAACCATGATACAATCTTACTATTAGCATATAAATCTACTTTAACCATCGACAAATTCCAGCAAAAGCACTCCATGCTGGTGTGAACTAGAAAGGCAGAAGTAATATTAGAGGTTGCTATTAATGAATAAATCACTATACAGCCTTTTACCCAGCAAATGGGGCGCCCGATAAACATTCATCTTCAATACATAGTTGACTAAACGGCGTGCCTAAAAAGAGTACGGTCTCACTTGAGCGTGCGATTGTGACGTGCTGTTGCTACTACGGATTTGAGACTATCGAGTTTCATTCCAGATTTTTCTAGAAATTTCTAAATGTTTCTACAAAATCAAAATTGTAGCCAATTGCTACGAATGCAACGTTTTCTCGTAGCACTCGTAGCACAGAATCGTAGCCATCTCGTAGCAAAGTGCTGGTTCATAATATTATAAACTGGTTTTTTACAGATTGAAAAAGAGCTTTTAATATGGTTTTGTCATCTCTGTCTGTATGTCACAGTCATTTCATTTTGAGACTATGTACCATACGAGTGTATGTGTAGTAAGAGTGGGTAAGGTACGCGAAGAGCATAGAAAAAAGTCCCTAAAACCTTCGACCAATATAAAATGAATGGACGGGCGGGCCATAACCATTGAACTTGCTCAGTAAAAACGAGCCAAAACCTTATACTTAAATACCTAATTATTACCATGTACAGTATATTTTTTACAAAAAAATCATTGCGGTTTATTATTATTACAAAGAACCAGAGTCACCGAAGTGGTAATGGGCAGGGCACATCGCTCGAAGAACCGATAACCGAAGGGGAAGAAAGGTTCTGGAGTGGAGACCACGAACCGGAAGACGCAGCGTAGGGAGGCCTCCCACTAGATGGACCGACGACATTGTGAGAGTCGCGGGCATCCAGTGGATGCAAAAGGCAGGCTGTCGTTCAGTGTGGAGGTTAAAGGGGGAGGCCTATGTTCAGCAGTGGACGTCTTCTGGCTGATGATGACACTTCGGGAAAGCACACTAAGGCATAATATTGTCTGTTGTTTCGTTATCATGTAACAATAGTTTTGTGTTGCACTTCCTACGGCTAGAGAGCGACTGAAACAAAGTGAGCGCTAGCGCTCTTTTAGTAATCATCAAATATGCGCTACTTCTGGGCCCGTCCATTAATTTTATTTTGGTCGAAGCTTAAAACAACTGAAAATTGAAAATATTTTTAAAACCCCGGTAATAGAGCTGATAAGTCTTGAATCATAGCTAAGAACACGTTCGATCAAGTCACCTTTCAAATAATAAATCTAAAACCAAATCGGTTCAGCTGTTTGAGATCTACGATGCCAAAGATAGACTCACATATAAACACCCCTTTTTGCGTTGGGGGTTAAACAATTGAATGTCGCACCGAAGAACATTCGAGAACAAATATTAAACCATCGGTCGTCACATGAGCCGCGTGTGCAATAGGTAAGCAATGAATAAACGACCGGCCCGAGTACGACCGATAAAAATGATATATGCCCTCTGATGTGGACACCGTACCACTACTTTATTTGTTACTTGAACGCCACCTATTGGACGAGAAATTTTTAAAGCCGTATTTTATGGGTTTGCTAAATACTGCTGGGGAGTTATGTGAGGTGATAAGCTTTTATTAATGTAGGTCTGGTACGTAGGTGTTTATGAGTAGGCCAGTTTACGAATCTGTATTGAGAAATAAACAATTAGAGCTTTTTAGGGCTCTTCTTTCGGTAAGCTGCACTAGATAGCGTTATTTTTTAATACGTACAATATATATAACTAAAAGTGCCACAGAATATACACACGGTGTTTCCAAATAGACTGTCTTAGATGTATATCAGTGCGGTGGCGCCACTTTCTTCGCAAAGTCAAGGGATGGCTCCGTAGTTTCCCTTAGACGCCGATACGGTGAGACAGTCCTTTAGATGTAAAAGGGGCGCAGGATTCGTGCCCTCATTGAGGAAAGGCATTATAGGTATACTATAAGATGGCTAAATGAGGGTTCGACTGCTATAGTAACTTGTTGAAGTGTTTTTGTACTATTATTTTTGGTAACACATCAAATAGTTATAAAATTAAAACTCATTACCGCCAAAAATTGCGTTGTTAGCTGATCTGCGTTTTATAACAAATGCAATACGTTGTGTTGCTGGAAATAGTACTCCAAAGTAAAAATTTAATTTGCTTATGTTTTAGTATGCCAGTTATGTTTTTTTAGATGAGCCGCCACTCCTGCGCTTTCTTTACCTTACATCTGATGGGTTGCAAGACAAAAGGTAGACAGGTGTTTGATTTGTTAACAACAAAAGGCGTAAAAAATCAAATTAAATGTAATAATTATGTATAATTGTATACTGAAGATATTATTTAAACCAGCTTATAAAGTTCTGAGGTCGGCTTAGGAAATAATGCTTTTTTCCAGGAAAAGTGAGTGTCAGTATGGACTTTGTGGACTAGTGGCGTACTTAATATCTGACTTAGCTGTAAGAAATCGTAGGAGACCAAAACAGATGTCGTAATCGCCCATCTAAAACCACTTTAATGAACCACAGTATAATGTGTATGGGACCGACCATCTACAATACTATACCGATTTCAATAAGGGATCTAAAATATAGTCAATTTAAAACAAAACTAAAAAAACTTTTAGTCGAGAAATGTTATAATGATAAATTTTAGTTATGACTGCAGTAGGTCAATTTGTTTATCATACAATTATAGTAATGTCTATCTGTTGACTATTTAAATTAATAACATCATACTTGAACTTTTGAAATTATTTCGACAGTTATTTAAATTAATACTTTTTTATATAAATAATTCTTACGGTATTTTTATACCATCTCTCTAGATTTGTACGCCTACAAACTAGGCAAAACATGATACAAAGTGACAAATATTTTAACCCACCTCACCTTAAATTAGTTTCAGTTCATAATAATAAATATGCATTCACAGCAGGATATTTAAAGATCACAATAAAATATTGGTGCGGCGGTGGTACGAGTACAAAAGGCATCGTAAGTTTAGCTTATCGCCTTTCGTGGCCCGTTACCCGCAACCACACAATTGATTCTACTATTCTAGCACTCCCACTGCTAGATTTTGCTAGATTTCACTATATAAATCGTTTATAAAGTGCACGATCGGATATTAACATATTTCACAGAGCCAATTACAAAAATATACTTGCTTTTATTTACGCTTTTGTGTATTGAGAGTGAAATAGGTCGAATGCAGCGCACCTGCTATTTATTATGATACTAGCCGTTACCCGCCACTTCGTACGCGTAGACTTTCAACCCCCTTTTGGTCCCTTACGGCCCTTTCCCAAAATAATTTCTTAGTGGACATTAAAGGTACGCGAACATTATAACGGGCCGGAGCGGGCCATGTAGCATCGAAAATCCGCCCCGCTGCGCCCCGGCATAATGTGCAATACTTCATATAAAATATATGAAAGCGATTTTTGCGATGCGACCCGGCCCGCTGCGGCCCGGCATAATGTGCGCGTACCTTTAAACCCCATTAGGAACCTACTTGCCAAATTACAAGTTCGATTAACCTGAATACCAAGTTGTATCTTTCTAATATCAACAACATAATAATAAAATAAAAAAATCACCTCCATTCGCCCCCCTTAATTCATACCTTTCGCAATACCCTTTCTTAGCGGATCTCTACACACTATAAGGAATCTATTCGCCAAATTTCAGCTTAGAAGGTCAAGTAGTTTTCGAGATTTCATAATGAGTGAGTGACGCAGCGTAGGGAGGCTTCCCACTAGATGAACCGACGATATTGTGAGAGTCGCGGGCATCCAGTGGATGCAAAAGGCAGGCCGTCGTTCAGTGTGGAGGTTAAAGGGGGAGGCCTATGTTCAGCAGTGGACGTCTTCTGGCTGATGATGGGTTGATGGGAAGAATGAGTGAACGAATTTCGCTTTTATATATAGAAGAAAATGAACTATTAACTATTAATGAACTATTACATGAACTATTTGGGTATATATGTAGATTGTGATATAATGGTGGCAGAGGCGTTTTGACCACCGATGGTACTTAGATGGTCTAAAGCCAATTTGCCACTGATGATAAATTGGGAGATTTTTTTTCTTATCGTCCCGTCGTAAAAATGGAACCGTCCAAATTGGCGGCATATAGTGGTGGTCAGATGCGTCTGATGGACCGATGCGAGATCTCAGCCACTTTCGACCATCTGATCCCTTCGGATCATCAGACCACTATTTTAGGTTAAGGGGTGGTAGGTAATTTTTTGCCTATCGGGACTTATTATCGCGAAAGTTTAAAAGTTACATTAGATGTGGTACAGGTGAGATAAATGGAGCGTTGGTCGTCTAGTTTCGCAATGGGGCAACTAAGGAAGATGGCTTAGCAAGATTGAGACATATACACTGCACTGCCATTAAGAAGACTGCGGATGATAAAGATGATAGATTTTATTTATGGTCAACAGGCTAGACTAAACGGTGAAAGGAAACATCGTGAGGAAGCTGGTATGTATGCCAAGAATTTCAAAAAGCTTAAACACATTTATATTATGACACTCCACCAACAAGCAATGGGTAACCCCGATACTTACAATCTGGGTGTCTTCAAATCACGAGTGAATCGGTTTCTTCTAGGCGAGCGTGCTCCACCGTAGACCGCATCACTTAACATCACTTAACATCAGGCAAGTTGGCGGTCAAACGCAAGCCTATTATTTATTTAAAAAAAAAAAAAAAGGTCAGCATGGTGGAATTAGGGCCCATCCCTCTTTGAAAAAAGGCCTGTGTCCCAGTAACAGGAAGATACTGTACTGTTATACTAAACATAATAAGAGGCTCCCAAACTTGTTGACGGTATATCCATACTATAAAGTTTATCAGATACACACATCGAGATACAATTCATACAGAGTCACAATCTAAATGAAAACAGTCAAAAAACGTCCGAGCGTCATTGTACATACATTGTATCAATTATATACTTCATAATGCCACATTTACTCCAATTTAGTCGTTATGTCGCTTGCATTGTGTTCAACGTTAGCTGCCCGCTATGTCATAGTAGCTCTGGCATCGCGCAGCGTTGTAGTCAGATCGCGGTTACCTTGATACTAACCAAACAGTCTGCGCAATTCGTAGCGTGCCCCGAGTTTTGGTTTGGTCATTTTTTGGCACGATTGTGACTATATGTATTGTATCTCGATGCACATACATAATAAAGTTTTTAACATATAAGCATAGATACTCATGGCTAATTACTCGACATGCCTAATCCCACAATGACATTTTTATCTTCCTCATTCGCAGGAAACAATTAAAGGAAACTGCTTGAGCGCCCCGCACTGGGCCAGTAAAGCGGCGGACACACGATTACGGCTGACAAGGCAATTAATAAGGACAGATGGCGATTGAGCACGAGTCACCCGCTCGACCGGAATTAATCATAGCCTCGGCCGTATTGCGTGTCGTCACGTGTCACGTTAGGAATTAAGACGTGTTTTAATTACAAACGACACTATGTTAGGGTATAGAGTAGAGGTATAGTAGGGCAGTGTTGCGCCAGGCCTGGCGCACTCCGCACTTTAGGTATGAAGCTACAGGTAGCCGACTTGTCGCACGATAGACGGAGATAACGCGATAGACAAAGAGGCAAGTTCTAGGTTAATATAGCTGTAGGTAGTGCTCGGACGTCCTGAATTGCACTTTATTGTGTAGTAGCAAGAGTCGCTACTTATTTAAACAATTTTGCGGAGTGAATCTTCTGTACTTGTAGTAATATGTATTCTGTGGTTACAAGGAAAGGGTATATACTAAGTTATCCGTCGATTATACTCGTACCTAACGTCAGTATGAGCCTATATCCTACCTTATTCTAGTATCATCGCTTAACATCTGGCGAGTTGGCGGTCAAACGAAAGCGTTTTTTTTTTATAAAAAATATATGCGCTTTTCAATCTGACCACCCGGTTAAATCCTCGGTCCTGCACGGCACCGCAGTTTTTAGACGTACTATAGAAGCAAAATACACGTTTGCTCGTCTAAGACCCCACAAACATTAGGCTATGCAATAGCTACGAGTAAGTAACGTAAATACGTAATACGTGCCTACGTATTGGACCCGTAATAACGTTTTACTAGCGTGATTGTTGCCGTCAGTACCAAAGTGGACTTATTGATAGATCTTGAAGATTGTAAGATTAATAACGTACATTCAAAGAAACTAAGTAATAAAAGCTCAACGGTGCTAACGCACTCGAGCACCTGAATGAAGCCGTCCAATTAACGATTGCTCTTAGCTCTAACATGTCCGATCAAGTCAGATGCACTAATCTACAAAAAAAAAAATATTACGCGGATAAGTCCGCTTTTGTCCACCAACTCGCCTGTTGGTAAGCAACGATGTGATCGAAGATGAAGCACGCAGACTTAGAAGATACCAATTCACTCTGGCTTTGAAAAGGTCCAGATCATATCTCTCAGGAAACAAGGAAGCGGGCAGGTTGTTCCAATCCGGTGGTACAGAACCCTTAGTGCGCAAGCCCGTCTCGCACTTGGCCGGTTTATTAGTTACAAATGCAGCTATAAGCGATGTAAAAATGTGATAGTATGTATATGCAAAGCATAATCAAGAAAATGTCAACGACCATTCCTCAAAATAAAGTTTTATTTCCCCTTCACCTAATTACACGTGGAGCGGTATAAACATACCTAGATCCAAAACATTCCTCTCAATTCGCCAATTTCCAACTCATTTCATACGCAATTGTAGCTCGTGAACTGATAAAAGCTCCGCTGATAATATAATTGCTCCCGATAATGATAATGGTTGGCAGTAATTATAACTTTTACTCAAATGAGTTAGCAAATGGAATGTGTTTATCGATACGATAGCGCTTACAAATTGCACTTTTATTCGGATAATTATTCAATGTTTCGAATAGACTCATTCGTTCAGAGCGTAGTTATGTTATTGGAGTAACTTCCAGAAATGACGCTCAGAAGAGCGCTGGCAGAAGCTAGCGTGATCATATCTCTGTACGACACAAAAAGTTTTTTTAAATCTCTGACACACGCGTGTATCTATTTGTCTATGCATCTGTGCATCTGTGGGTCTGTCTGTAGTATCACAACATCCAAAGGGTGAACCAATTTTTACAAAGTTTTTGTTTGTTTAAAAAGAGACTTAGTCTTTATCAAGTCAATCTAGCCTTATGCCTAGCTGTTTAAAGCAGTCCAGTTTAGGCGATGAACTGGGCGCATTATTTTCTATTATGTTCGCGTGATTTTCCGAATTGCGTGGTTTAAACGTTAGTTTGGGACCGCGTAACGAGTTGGGCGTAAGGCCCCTGTTCTTAGCTAAGATCTCATAAAATCTGTTCAGCCGTCTATAGATTATCAGCTTTTGAATCGGGAGTAAAATATATTCTATTTATACTTGTTTTGAGGATTATTTTATTGGGGGTTAATATATACCTATATATTTATACTTGTACAAGCTTAATATGAGCTTTACATTGTAACGCGTATTATATAACTTTTTTGCTTTCGTATTTTTTTTATGGTTAAAATAAAATTTATTTTAATGATAAGAAAAAATCGAAAAAAAATTATTTAATATAAATTTGCCCTTTGTTGTGCTTGTTGTTCTACGATGGAGTACGCCAGAAGAAACCGATTCACTCGTGATTTAAAGACGACCGTTTTGTAACTATCGAGGAACTATTCAGGCGGCGCATTCTTCAATCTAGCGGTTCGCACAATAAAAATGGAATCAAAGCGCTTTGTTCGGGTTTTCGTAAAACGGGGTCGCCCTTTTTTAACGCAATGTTTAAAAATGCAGCATGGGTTAAGACGTAGTCAGGTTTTTTTTAAACTAATATTTTGTTAGAAGGCTAGGCTTTCTTGGTCTTCTAATTCTTTCTATTTCTATTATCTTTATATTGTCGCTATGGTTATTTTGTTAAGTTGTACAAGTTTAAAAAGTATCTTTTAAAATGTTGTCATTAAAAATAACAATGACGAAGCGAAGTGTAAAAAACAAAAATTGATTTATAAACTAGAAGGACTAATTCCCAAGATATATTATATAGCTATAGGTACCTACACATAGTTTGGGCATTAGTGCATTATGAGTGTTAATGTGCCGGTTTCTGAATTAAATATATTTATGTTTTATTTTTTTATTTTGTTATCTTAATTGAATAGACTCAATTGAACTGAATAGCATTCAAACTCCAGATTTTAGAGGTATCAAAGTGGACGGTAGTGTATGTCGTTTCGAGCACACTGAAGGAAATAAATTACGTTCAACTGGCGTGTCGGCTAGAGTACCGCCCAGGTGTTACCAACATCCGTCTACATTGCGGGCCTTACAATACCACGAAATCAGTCGACGTCGCAGCACCAATTGCACTGCAAATTAATACATGCCGCTGGTTTTAATTTCGGTAGTCACCTTTGATTTACGATGTCCATATGAAAGACCGGATTGTGCGTACGACTTCTCAATACGGAACCGCAAATTAATGCGAAGTCCCCCGCAAAGTTCCAGGGGTAGTTGCGACGCGGGCGGCGAGGTAGTTACCAAGTCGCTGGAAACCATAACTACGCCTTTTCACGTTGCTAACGTAGAATTAGTTCGGGTTATTCATTACGCGTCGGAACGCGGTGTGATGTTGATTGCTTATTGAAGTTGTTAATAGTTCCGGTGGATTCGTGTGGGGAGTTTAATTTTAAAGTAGAGTTCAAATGAATATGATAAACATTAAACATGAATGATAACAGGGACATTCAGGTGAATGAAATTTCTTAAGTTATCCAAGATTTGCCATCACGTCTGGTCGATGCAACACGTGACTAAAATACTGTTAATTTTCTCAACGGGTGAGCATTGCCATAATCATCATCAGCCAGAAGACGTCCACTGCTGAACATAGGTCTCCCCCTTTAGCCTCCACACTGAACGAAAGCATGCCTGATCTGCATCCACTGGATGGCCGCGACTCTCACAATGTCGTCGATCCATCTAGTGGGAGGCCTACCTACGCTGCGTCTTCCGGTTCGTGGTCTCCACTCAAGAACCGTTCTTCCTTATCGGTTATCGGTTCGAGCGGTTTGAGCATTGCCATACAATGCAGTAATAGGGCCAGCTTTTTGATATCAATTCCCACTGGTTGTGGTTTACTAAATTGGTTTATTGTTTTGTTGAACTTTAAGGTTTATTCTGACTCTCTTTTTTTTTCCTGTTAGTTATTGTAAATAAACAAATTTTGGGTCAGTTAATATTATTGTGTGTACATTTAATGAATTTAATGAATTGCGCAATCCAATCTGTTCACCTAATCTCATACATTCCTAAACGAAATTTTACTGTAAAATTTAATTTTTCGTGAAAGTTATTTTATTTTCAATTCAGTCCAATTTGCCAATGCAAAGTCTTAGTAAAAAGCACAACCAGTATACTGATTGACTGGTGAGACAGTGGAAATTATCGGGGAAATTATTGTACTCATCGTTATGAATATCTTTTACTATGGAACCAACCCTGAAATCGCTAAACAAAACAGCTGTTCCATACATTTAATCGAGTTTTTGGATAGAACAGCAGATTTTTTTCTCTCGCGAGGTTCAGGTTTAACGGCCTCTTATAGCAAATTTGACGGTTTTATTCAGTTAAATTACAATATTTGAGCTGGAAAAAAATACATGTCACAGATACATCTGTGTTTGAGTTTATGATTTGGTTCAAAACAAGATAGAATAAACTTTCCTCGATCAAAAAAAAAATCTGAAACAAAGTCGATTCAGTTTATTTTTTTTGTTTTATTCTCTAATGAAAGCTCGTAACAACCTGGAAATTTTATGTACTGAAAGGCAATTTTATTATTTTTTTTTATTTGGATAGAATTTTGATAGTGAATAGTTTCGTTTTTTGTGAAATTAAAACCGTAAAAAGGGCGCGAGCGAATTACAATTAGAATTTCGGTCGCGAGAATTTGCGCGCACCGCGTTCAGTACCGCGCCAGGCGTCATCGCGGTCGGACTTATGTTCGTTTTGTCGTTGCACTCCCCCCGTGGGCGTCCTGACTCTTGGGTGGCAAAATACATCGTCGCTATAACTTGGCGGGGGCTGAGGGAGCGTTTTGTTGCCTATGCGAATCGGATAACAGGCAGTTAATTAAAGAAAAAAATATTGGTCCCATAGTAAAAAACAAAACATAATTATGAGTACAATGATTATCCCCAAATGTTTCCACTGTCTCACCAGTCACCCAGTATAACAAGAAACCTCGAAAATATTACAATTCCACCTCAATTGTGTTTAAAATGCTCACAAATAGGTAAAACTTCCAGGATCGGAGGAACCTTGGCACATTTGTAGCAAACTCGGCATATTTCGATATTGGACGGCTAACTTTAATGCAATCTTATTCCGGGGCCTGCAATCTATTTAATATACCTAACTTTGTTACACGCAGCGAGGATTCACCGTTATAAGATAACTTAGAAAATTAAATAGTGAAGTCATTCCTGCAGATTCCAGTTTTATTATTTTGAGACGAGAGTGCAGAAGCTGAGGAAAATGTTGGGTTTTCGTGTTATTCTGGAATTAGATTTTTACGCTAGATGGGTTAAAAGGTAAGTAGAGCGTGGAAAATTACTCTAATATGCTAATCGAAACTAGATGGCGCTGCATCGACCACCCTCAACATGTCACCGCTAGATAGAAGACAATGTTTGCTTTTGTTATCGCCGGATGGTCAAATTAGCCGGTAAGTTGAAGGGCTAGGTCTTCGGCTAGCCTACTGCTCAGTCAGCTAGACTGTTGTAGTTTCTACCACGAACTATAATTTAACCAAACGCAAAGGCAAGCCAACCACTAAATAAACTGGCCAAGAGCGAGTCGGGCTCGCGCACTGAGGGTTCCATACAATCATAAAATTCAATAACGAAATTACTAGTTGTAACTTGGTAATGAACAGAAACTTTTCACCGATGCGTACTTGGCCATTATTTATTATTTGTTGTTATATTCTAGAGTGTGTAATATAATCATGCCAAGTTTGACGTTTGTACGTATTACCATTTTTACATTAGAGCTAATACAAAAATACTTAAAAAACACGTTTGTTGTATAAGGACCCCTATTTCGTTTGTAATTTTTGATTTTTTTTTGTATTTTTTAGGTAATCCGCCGTAACATTACATATTCTGTGAAAATTTCAACTGGCTATCTATTACGGTTCGAAAGATACAGCCGTTAATATGTAGGACAGACGGACAGACAGACATCGTAGGCTTAGTAAAAGGGTCCGGTTTTTTCCTTTGGGTACAGAACCCTAAAAAAACAGCTTGCCTATATTTGGATGCCTCTGAACCTATTAACGATATTATCATCTGTTCAGTGCTGACTCAAAAATCCAAGTGAAAACTTTCTTTTCAAAACTTTGTACAGATCTTTCGAGTAAAAAATAAAATTAAACTCATATCTCTTCTCGTAGCGTAGCTACAATGTTATCGAGAACAAGATTTAAAATTGCGTACATTTTATCTCGCCCCAGTTATGAAATATCAGATTTAAGCCCAGGTGTTACTGTATTTTGTGTGAAATATTAAAATGGAGCCACGTTTGCCAGAGGTTACAAATTAGAGATTCAGATGACCTCCGTAAGTTTCGCGAGAGCTCATTTTCAATTCGGCCTGAATTAAAATTCTATGACAATTCAATTTGAGCGGCGTTTATGATGAGTTTTTGTTTTCCGCTATGAGTATAATTTACTCAAAACACTGTTTAGAACTTTGATTGAGAATTGTTTGTGAGATTATTTTGAATAAAACAGATGGACGGGTATTCACCGTGACTGCAATGTTGTGTCAGATTTCATAGGAATAGGTAGGTCCTAAATCTAACAACTATCGTTAAGCTATGATGGATTTGATGCCTTTGGGTGGAACTGTTTAAACAAAAGTTATATGATTATTTACGGGATATTTACCGTGGTAAGGTTGTGGAATGAGCTCCCGATATTTCGGCGCAGTTACATGCACCATGTTCACGGGAAGACACACATGGAACATTCCCGTGAACATTGAAGTCAACCGTGAATCGGGAGCTCATTCCACAACCTTACTTTCGAAGTTGTTTACTACATTTGAAATAGTATCAACTCATGCGATATTCATCACAATATCTGAAGTTTGGTCTGTCCGTGAATTTGGTGTATGCAACTGCACCAAAATATCATGAAGTGTAAACGTTGTGCCAGCCTCAACACACAAACATCTTTATTCTTTTTAGGGTTCCGTAGTCAGACAAGCAACCCTTACATATCCGTCTCTCCGTCTGTCCGCCTCTTCGTCTATCCGTCTGTCCGTCCGTCCTATTTTATTTGAACCTTCTAACTTCTATATTTATAAAGGCAAGTGCTTGAAACTTTCTAAAATAGGCGAAATAAGTATAGATTTAAATTTTAAAAGAATAAAAAAGATTATAATTGTGCGTTTTAGGGGTGCCTCTGGTACAAGTGAAATGGGGATTAATAAAGTTTCTACACACAAAAGAAATATTTTTAAACTAACAAAAGAATAATTTATAAATTACCTACTTCCACAAAAGTCCAAAAAGTTGTGGTGGATATCCAATGATTACTATTTCATACGGGTGTCAACCAAAAACCCATGATCACCACGGTCACTTCCTACTAACCTGCAACCCCATTCCTGAAAATGAAGTATCGTTCCACGCACCGCCTAATACGTTCTACCTCGACACATAGGCGATAAAATATGTGAACAGGTGCTTTATCATAACGCAAAGCCCCATGTCAGGGCGCAGCGCCCGCGTGATGTACAAGGATCCTCGGCTTACGTGGCCGGGATCTTGCGGGAAAATTAGTGGCTGTAATAGAATTTAGAGGATTTCGCATACTGTTTTAATTTCTTGGAATTTTGACGGGTGAAAGCTTGTTTTAGCCATGTGAGGCGTTGAAGGATTGTGTGGAGGTGTTTATACTATTTGGTAGGTAGGAAGAAAACTGGCTTCATGCGTGTTTAATAAAAAGCTAAGTTTAAAGGTAGATAATGAGTAATTGAAAATCAATGATCGAAAGAGAATGTATTACTAATGCTAATCCATAACAAGACCATAATTATTTATATGGACCGTACTTAGTTACATTTGAGGTCAAGCGTCTGAGATCCCGACCCGGGTATGTCCTAAAACAGCGACCAACACCACCGGTGGATGGGCAACAGAATCCTATTAGTACATAGTGAACGCACTATCCCCTAGTCACCTGCTAAGCGTGGGGCTTATGGCAACACCCCTAGGTCTCTAAAAGGGAGGTCTTTGTTCACCAGTGAACATTTAATGACTGATGATGTGATGTGACTAAGATGGGTGGGCAGGGCTGTGTAAATTAGTTTTAAGTGGGCTTTTCAACCGATGTTATCCTGGATATACAAAAAAAAACTTTAAAAGGAATGTGTACGAGAAGTTTTTTTTATGATGAAATGGGCTAGTGTTTGATTACAACTCACCTGATGGTAAGTGACGATGCAGTCTAAGATGGGGCACGCTTGCCCATGAGGTGCCTATTCACTCTTGTCTTGTGAGACCCAGGTTTTACCTTATAAGGAACACCAAGGCAGGGAGCGCATTCCATTCCTGTGCAGTTCGTATTAGGAAGGAATTTTGGAAACGCTGCGTACCGACTTTATCAAAGAACAAAATTTGAGACAAATGAGAAAGTTCATACACGTTGGCCATAGCCCGCCAAGCCTCAGTCAACGTGAACGTTGGCAACCTAATACAAAACACTCAAGTTGCAACAGCAAGCATATTGGTCAAGTTTGATCGAGCCAATGCTACAAAGAGATAAGAATGTCACTCGTCTACAATGTTGACACACTACTGGTTTGAGGTTGAATAACTGGCAAAGGTGTGGTACTTACCCAGGCAGAATCTGCGAAATCAGATAGCCCGTTGGTCCAGTTGGTAGTGAACCTACCTTCTGAGCTAGGGGGCGTAGGTTCGATTCCCACCTAGGACAAACATTTATGTGATGAACATTTGTTTGCTCTATATCTGGTTGTTAATATCTATTTAAGTATGTATTTAAAACTATACATGTATGTATATCAGTCTCTGGCAGTCATATCACAAGCTTTGCTTAGTTTGGGGTCGGATAACCGTGTGTGCAAAAATGTCCCAAATATTAAAAAAAATATGCACTACGACAAAAGGTCAAGTGGAGTTAATGATGAGACAAGTTTCTTGTAGTTTTAATAGGCTCTGCATTTACATATATAAACGTCGAGGATATAGGTATTACAAGAAAGGTAATGTTAAAAAAAATTGGCATCAGCAAAGAAAATGTAATCCGCCATCATGGAGCGGCGGCCATATTGAATTTAGTGTAATTTCACTCACCTTATCGTTTTCTACTCTTCATTTGATACTTGTATTAAGGAAGTTGACAAAAAAAATTAATCCGTCATATTGTAGCTGCGGCCATTCTAAAATAACGTCCCTCATTTTATCGTTTCGTATTCTTTAAGCTCTTTCATTTGATACCAATGTTACCAGAGTTGACAAAAATATACACCAGCCGCCATCTTGTAGCGGCAGCCATTTTAGAAATATTACAATATTGGGTATTGCATATTGCATTGTTACTAGAAATAAAGGTGTATGCAAAATTTCAGCAAAAGCGGATAGGAGGAACTGGTTATAATCCAGCTTTCAAGATGTGACTTAACCCTTAATTTGGCAAAACAAACGAACGAACAAACGAACGAACTAACATAAAAAACATTGCAAGTTAAATAAAAGATTCTCACAAGAAATTCGACGAACTTAATTATATAGCCCAAAAATCTATGTCCAAACATTCTGCACCGAATTTCCTTGAAACGGAAAATATTTACAGCGTCGGCTTAGCCAGCTCAGTCAGTTTACTGAGAAAAACGAAGGCAATCTGTTATTCTCGCAATAATTATCCAATTATGTAACCATCTCGCGAGCCCCTTCTAATCGGGTGGAGCCGCGAAACAGAATAAGTTATTTGATTTTCGCACACCTGATTTTAAGAACGACTGCTGTTATACCCGACTGATTTAAAAGGAAGGTAATGTTTTAAAAGACGTCTACGTATGTGTGTGTTTCTCTGTTTCTATGTGACTTCTTATAAACGGCATAACTGATTTTGGAGTGTGCGGATGTGATATTTTAAATTTTATTCTCGATGGATTGACAGTGCGAGGTATCGTTATTACATTTTTTTATTTAACTTGCTTTGTTCATCATCATCAGCCAGAAGACGTCCACTGCTGAACATAGGCCTCCCCCTTTAACCTCCACACTGAACGACAGCCTGCCTTTTGCATCCACTGGATGCCCGCGACTCTCACAATGTCGTCGGTCCATCTAGTGGGAGGCCTCCCTACGCTGCGTCTTCCGGTTCGTGGTCTCCACTCCAGAACCTTTCTTCCCCATCGGTTATCGGTTCTTCGAGCGATGTGGCCTGCCCATTGCCACTTCAACTTGCAAATTTTAACAGCTATGTCGGTGACTCTAGTTCTTTGGCGAATATCCACATTTCGGATTTTATCGCGCAAAGAAACTCCAAGCATAGCTCTCTCCATTGCCCGCTGTGTGACTCTGAGTTTTTCCAAAAGACCAACAGTTAAGGACCACGTCTCAGTACCATATGTCATCACTGGCAACACACACTGGTCAAAGACCTTCGTCTTGAGGCACTGTGGTATCTTGGACGAGAAGATGTCACGCAATTTCCCAAACGCTTGGATTCTTCGGGCGACCTCTTTGCCTAAGTTGGACTTACCTAACTGAACAATCTGTCCAAGATAGGTGTAATGGTCAACAACTTGCTTTGTTAGCATGGGTCAAACCTTGCAACAGAATTTTAAAACAAATATCCCTACCGATTTTGATGAAATTTGCATACACGTGTCAATGGCATGGTTAGCTAAGTGAAGTAATTTTAAATCCAATATTACGGACTCCCAAAGACTGCGGACCAGTTGCCATTATAATGGGTGTTGAACCAAATAGCTTTACCTAGTCTGTGGTATCAAATGTAAGGGTTTGTAAAGAAGAATACGAAAAATAAAATAATGTCACACAAAATGCAATTATTGGACGCCTAAAAGTTTTTTTTCAAAAAGTTTTTAAATTATTAATTTTAAATTAATCTATAAGTTCAGAAAGTCATGGGCTATATATAACACTTACCAGTGTTTATGTCTGCAAGTGCGTGAGTGTCTTCGTTACACCAGTATAATTTAAACTCGTGTATATATCTATCTTCTCTATCTTCTCTACATAGTATAAATTAAAGTCGCTTTCCCCGTCTGTCTGTCTGTGTGTCTGTATGGCCGCTAACTCCTCCTAAACCACGCAACGGATTTTTATGCGGTTTTCACCATCAGTTAGATCATTTTTCACGGAAGGTTTATATATATATATATAACTAGCGACCCACCCCGGCTCCGCACGTAAATTACACCCGTGCGAATCCGGGCGGGCGGGTCGCTAGTACTATATAGGTTAGAGTTTTGTCGTAATTGTGAGTAGGTAATTTAAATATTTGTACTGGTATTAAAATTAATGTGAAAGATTTATGGGTAAAAAAATCTTCATTTTAAATCGAATTCAAACATATATAGTACTAGCTGCGCCCCGCGGTTTCACCCACGTAGCGATGAAAAATGGTGATGATGATGAAGGAAGGAAGGTTAAAACGGGATTCTTAATTCGACTGTATTGTTATGTGTGTATGTTACGCTGTATCATCGCCAATAATGAACAGCTTTTATTTTATTTATATTACACGGGAATTACTCACGTAAGAGTCAACCGCATTTGACGGTCTTTTTCAAGGTGAATGCGCGCGCGCGGCTGCGTCTCGCTTTGCACTGAATTCCCGTGTAATATAAATAAAATGTGTGAAAACCACGTCAGTTTCAATAATAAAACAGCTTTTATGTTGTTTTTTTTTCCACATCTAGGTGAAAAATTAGGGGATGAATTCAATTTATTGATTTTTTTAAATATTAAAGCCTAATAATTAATGTAACTGTATACTGAAGCTGTGGACACGTTAGTTGCTCAGGTATGTTCAAGTTTTCCCGCTAATCAAGCACAAATAATAAACAAGATTAAGTAGGTATAAACTGCTTTTACAAATTCGTAAAGTAAAGCCCTGTTCTCTGAACCAATGTTGTTTTAATTCGCGGAAAAGTGGTTAACGGAATAAAATATGGGTAAGACAAAATTATAGTGTCCTTAAGCATGTGGAATATCTTTAGAGATTTTTAGGGTTCCATACCCAAAGGGTAAAAACGGGACCCTATTACTAAGCCTACGATGTCTGTCTATCTGTATTTCTGTCCGTCCGTCTGTCCTACATTTAAACGGCTGTATCTTTCGAACTGTAAAAGATAGCCAGTTGAAATTTTCACAGAATATGTAATGTTATGACGGATTAACTAAGAAATAGTAAAAAAGGCAAAGTAACAACATAAGAAGGTCTTCATACAAAAAACGTCATTTTGTATTAGCTTTATTGTCTAAAATATAACAACAAATAATAAATAATGGTCAAGTGCGAGTTAGTGACAAATTTCTGTTCGTTACCAAGTTATAAGTGGTAATGGTGTTATTTGGATGACCTCATTTTCGTCATCGAATCGTAATGCCATATTTTACAAATTTTGAAGTCGGTTTTTTAATTGATAATTGTTATTGTGTTTTGTGGTGGTACGGAATCCTCAGTGCGCGAGTCCGACTCGCACTTGGCTGGTTTTATTTACAAGCTTTTGTTTAATTTGCCTTGTTAATGGGGTCAAATCTTGCAGCTGAAATTTAAAACAGTTATCCTTAACTTATGGATTTGAAATTTTGCGTACACATTTAGTTTCAATTCAATTCTTTATTTTACCTCTTGATATTGTCTCAATATTCTTAGGTACGTCAATTAAATAGATTTATGCTATACAACGTTTGGATGACAATGCATAGTTAGCTCAGTGACGTCATTCTAAATCCAATATGGCGGACCACCAAATATGGCGGGTCAGTTATTTTTTATGCTCCCCTTGATTTATGACTGAGAATAATACTTAAAACATAACCGTACGTAAACGTAAACGTGAGTCGCTGGCATCCAGTGGATGCAAAAGGCAGGCTGTCGTTCAGTGTGGAGGTTAAAGGGGGAGGCCTATGTTCAGCAGTGGACGTCTTCTGGCTGATGATGATGATGATGAATACGTAAAATAAATTGACATCACACCAAATTCAATATGGCGGACGCCTATAAGGTTGTTTTTCAAAAGATTTTTTAATAATTATATTATTACATATAATTTTCAAATTATACTCTAGTTATATAAATGCTACATCTTAAAGGGTCACAGAAAAATAAACATATTTTTTGATTAATTAATCTATTTTCTCAAAACAATCTTCTATTCGTGATTTAAAGCTAAATTTGTTTAAATATCTATTTCTTTAAACAAATTTCGCTGTAAATCATATTCTAACTTATGCAGTTAAATACTCCTATCTGGATAAGATAAATAGACCCTTGGAGAATTTATACCTATCTCATTACTAAGTGAAATACAAGTTTTAAACTAAAGTTCGAATTACTCGCTAACTCTATTAACAAAGCTTTTAATTAGACATTCCGTTTCCTGCAAAGATTTATATGGTATTCGTATGACTACAGAGTTTGTAAGGTTTTTAATGAATAGCCAAACTAATATAAGTTTGAGGTGAAGACGGGTGGCAGTTATGGCACCAGACTAAATTGACCTTCCTTACTTCCTTAACTCTTTGCAAAGTTGACTAATAAAGGAAGATGGAAATGCTTCCTCTGTGTCTTGGTTAGCTGGTCGTACGCACAGCTCTTTCATAGACCTCGTAAATCAAAAGCACTTATTAAAACGACTCAGATTTGTGTTGATGCTACTTCTATTATTCGAATAGGCTTGTCCTAATTATTTAACTCATAAAATAGCTGATCATAAATAGAGTCTATAATTATTAGTATTTTAATGCCATGCTAGACAGAGAGCGCACTATAGCAAGTTATAATGTTAAACCTCACGCGCGCCATACAAATGCGATACTAAAACACACTTTGCGAGAGAAGGACAGCGCATCCGCTCTGTATCTCCACCAAAAACTTTAAACGCTTATATCTCAGTTTATCAGCCAATTTAAATATTGTTTTCAATATGTGTAATATATTTAATTATGTTCTTCGCTAAGCCTCCTATTTGTAATACATGAAATATTAGGACACAAGCGTATTGTAGGCAAAGAATATTTTGTAAATACTCGAGATATAAATTGTAATTAATTGCCTGTAATTTCTTATCTCAGGTCGGAGTTTCGCTTCAATACATTAATGTTAATGAAAGCTGGAATATTGCCTCCAAAGATTATAATTCATGTTCTTGGAATAGCCTACTTTGTCTTTTGGTAAAATTAAACGTAAGCGCTATCACAGAGGTTCCGCAATAAAATTACAAGGATATGCTTAAAAGAAAATACTATAATTTATTGTACAATACCGCAATGACAGTTAACAAAACATTTATGAAAGGCGTAGTATATACGTGAGTCTATAAATTTCGTTTTGCCGCCTAGTCTCATATAGTAACTTTTACAAACATTGTAAAGTTTTTTCACGTAAAAAATTATATACCTTACCTTAAATTAATTTTTACATCTATACTAATAATATAATGAGGAAAGATTTGATTGTTTGTTTGCATTGAATAGGCTCCGAAACTACTGAACCGATTTGAAAAATCTTTCACTGTTGGGATGCTGCACTATCCCCGGTTGACATAGGCTATAATATCCCGGCTTCGCTCGTGCGAAGCAGGGGCAGCCTACTAGTTTAATTATAAAATAAAAAATGCTGTCTCATGCCATTTCCAGATGGCTAATAGCTGGTACCATGTAGTGAGAATAGACTTATCCATACTAATATTATAACGAGGAAAGATTTGATTGTTTGTTTGTTTGTTTGTTTGCATTGAATAGGCTCCGAAACTACAGAACCGATTTGAAAAATTCTTTCACTGTTGGGATGCTGCACTATCCCCGGTTGACATAGGCTATATATCCCGGCTTCGCCCGTGCGAAGCAGGGGCGGCCTACTAGTCAATAAATAATAATAGTAGTATGTTTTTAACCGACTTTGAAAAAGGAGAAAGGTTCTCAATTTGGTCCGTATTTTGTATTTTTTTTGTGTGTACAGCGATTATGATCTGTAAACCATTTTTCGTGTTTATTTGTTTATCATGTAAAATAAACCCGCGTGGTGGTCCCACAAAAAAAGAACCATAAACGAGGGTTCAGTAGTTTTTAAACCAGCTCAAATTATACGGATTTTTGCTACAGCGCCTACAAATTTCGCGATAACAAATCACTACAATACTTTTATTTTGTCTTTTGTTCAAGTCAAAACAAGGAGGTATTCATGCATGGATGTGTAATCGTATCTATAAATAAACTAGTAGTTCGCCCCGAACAGAGTTAAATAAGGTTTTAAGCATTTCACTGTCATCGGTGTCTCACTAAAAAATCTAAAATAAATTATCTCTAAAAAAACCGACTAATATGCCACTACAAAGAACAAAATAATATTTTTATATGGATTTTGAAGTCGGGTGGGAGGGAACAACTGCAAAATACATTTTTAAAAATGTATACATAAGTTTGATATTAAAACATAGTTCCCGACGCCCCCAAGTGTAAAAGGCAGGTTCACTACAAACTGGACCAACAGGGCTATCAACAACATGTTTGAGAAAATTATCCAATGCTTAAATTACTTTGAATGGACCGAGACGTCGCTTTATTAGCTGTTCCTAAGAGAAGATCACCGAAGTTGAACTTCGTTGACCAAATCTTTGGATGGGTGACCGCAAATCTCATTAACAACTGGTGCTTCTTGATTGTTCCAGAAAAACAGTAATATGACCACGTAGAACTCCGAGTAGCCAAAAGCTACAACAAGCACGCCACCACTTTTAATTTTTTTCATCAAATCGTTTTACGAATGGAGTGATGTCTAAATAAATAACGTACCTCGGTTAAAACGTGCTCCATAAATGAATAAAAGCGTACGCGATGAACACCATGTTACTCAAACACCACGTGTGTGTATAGATGTGTATATTGTGTATGCGTGGTGTGTTATGGAATAAACCATATGCATTCACATAGAAAATGCTTTTGATGAATCGTCTGTAAAGCTTTCAGAAGTGGCACCCTTTTAATAGAAACTTTTGAAGGTATTTGTATAAACGAATATAATATATATGAGCAGCACTGTTTACAAGTACATGAGTTAGTTCAACAGGAAGTATATACTACGTCTACTGGTTTTAAAAATTGACTAAAGTTGTTTTCGAGGTTGTATGTTTTAGGGTTCCGTACCCAAAAGGAAAAAAACGGGACCTATTACTGAGCCTCCGCTGTTTGTCCGTTCTACTTTTAACGGCTGTATCTTTCGAACCGTAATAGATACTTAAGTTAATCCACCGTAAAATAAAACTGAAAATTGCAACTACCTATCTATTACAGTTATAATGATACTGCCGTTTAATAGGTAGTACAGACAAACGGACTGACAGACAGAATAAGGTCCCGTTCTTACCCTTTGGGTACGGAATATTTAAATATTTTTTTTGTCTTATCTCGACAAAACTTCATCATCATCATCATAGTCAGCCTTTTAACAGCCCACTGCTGGACTTTTAGCCTACCCCGGAAAGGGTAATTGGGCCATATCCACCACGCTGGCCCAGTGCGGGTTAGTGGATTCACATACGTCATTGAATTTATTCTCCGTACGTATGCATGCAGGTTTCCTCACGATGTTTTCCTTCACCGAAAAGCCAGTGGTATGAAAATCCGTACATAAGCTCCAAAGAGCTCATTGGTACGGGCTCGGGGTTTGAACCCGCGACCTCACGCTATCAAGTCTAGCGGTCTCTCAAATGGGCTACCACGGCTAGTAAAACGGCTCGGCAAACTTGTTTGAGGTAAGTATATTATACTGTAAAATGTATCGCACGGACTAATCACCTGACATAAGATAGCAATTACCTGAATTGTTATATCGCCGGCTTAAATACCTTACAAGTATGTTCAGGTTTAAGGCAGAAGCTACAATAATAGGTACAACTGGTAAGTATTTGTGGGGTACAAGGGTGTTGTAAGTTACTGGACCAATAACACAATGGCAAAGTTATACGGACGGTTAAAATTAGGTAGGGTATTACCCAAATTATATTGTATTAGGTAGGGTATTATACAGAAACTTGTGTTTCTGTGGATAAAATCATAGTTGGTGCCGGGACAATAGAAAAACAAAACAACAAAAAGAAGACTTCTTTGCTCGGAGTGGTCAGAAGTCATGGAAATATTTTTTTTTATAAGATGTGCAAATTCAGTTTGTCGTCCTTGCCCATTTCAGCTGTAGCATGTATGTAATGTTTTGGATTTACTGTTAATTATATGCTTAATTTGTAATAAAGAATCCTTACTAAAATTATAAAAGCGAAAGTAACTCTGTCTCTCTGTCTGGATGTTTGTTCGCTTTTCACGACTAAACCGCTAAGCCGATCTTAACGAATACATCATATGGACGGACATAGGGTTTCACAATTTCTGGGAGAATAAGTTCCCAGAAATTGAGGGAAAAGTGGAAAATCGCGGGTAGCGCCGCGGGATTCAGCTAGTACTATATAATATTATACATGCGAAAAGTTTGTTGGTTTGTTTGTTCCTCTTTCACGCAGCAATAGAGCAACGGATCGACCAGATTTTTTGCATGGGTACCTATAGTTCAAGGGCCGGAGAGTGACATAGGCTACTTTTCATCATCATAATTTTTTTCATCACTACGCAGGTAACCGCGGCGTGCAGCTAGTAAAGAATAAAGTCACTCTGACCAGTTTTTTTATAACAGCGTATTTTGACAGGACTGTGCATAGTGTGCATACTTTGTCAATTTAGTGGTGTTAAATTGACTGAGAGTAATTTTTACGTAAACAGTAAGTGCGAAGAATGCAAACGACGTAAATTACGTTGACTGTCTGTTTGTAGCTGTCTTGTAGGTATTTTTGTTGATGCTCATAGAGGATTATTTAGTATTACAGTAGAGTCTATTAATGCGGCACTTCGTTTCATCGGCATGTCCAGTAGACCGGCATTTGCCTCGGCCACTACCTATGCTTGCCCGCGCTCTTTCACCCACAGATTACTTAAGTAAGATCATAAAGAAATTTGTATGTAAATATATATTACCTACATATGTAATGCTTTATTTTATTTATTAACATGTATTTCTCTACCTAATCCAGTGATCCGAATATTCCAATAATCCGACACCTCCTAGTATTTAATAGTGTCGGATTAGTAAGACTACTGTACTTGCTTATTATGATTACCTAATTACTCATCTAGTAATATCTAATTGAATAAACTTTGATGTAATAAACTGTTGCAAATAAACAAATGGTTAATGAATTGTATAAGCTCACTGAATTGGAATAAGAAATATTTTCACAGAACAATGAACGGATTACAATATACCTACTCAAAAAAGGATAATTAATACAGTTAATTTACACGTTCATAATTTTTTTTAAATAAATAATAGGCTTGCGCTTGACCGCCAACTCGCCTGATGTTAAGCGATGATGCGGTCTACGTTAGAGCACGCTTGCCTAGAAGAATCCGATTCACTCGTGATTTGAATACACCCAGATTATAACTATCGGGGAACACCCATTCAGGCAGCGCATTCCATAGACTAGCAGTTCGCACAATAAAAGTGGAATCAAAGCGCTTAGATTATCTATAATATAACGGATCTATAATATCATATCATATTATCTATAATATAATAATACGCTTATAGGATATTTGATCAGATGCATAACTTAATATCAGCTATCGAGGTGTAAACGAGCCCCATTGTAGGCAGAAACTGGTATCTTGGGCACCCTGTGTACCGTTTGCCGCTGTTTTGAGCTGTAATTTGCACACACTGAAATATGTACTGTGTCCATGTACCAAATATGTTTTTAAACAAATAAAGCCACGATTAGTCGAAGCAGCAAGTGATAAGAGAGCTGGCTCATTCCTCGCGCAGATAATTTCTTTGACTGTTGGAACGCAGCCAGCGTTTTTGGTACTTTACCAAACGGGCAACTACTTCAATATGATTTTTATAATATCTTTTTTATAATATACATACATATATTATAGTTTTTAAATACATACTTAAATAGATATTTACACCCACCCATATAACACCCAGATATAGAACAAACACAAATGATCATCACATAAATGTTTGTTCTAGGTGGGAATCGAACCACGCCCCCAAGCTCAGAAGGTAGGTACACTACCAACTGGACCTACGGGCTATCTGGTGGCAGTGGCATGTATAATTTAAATCAAGCTGAAAATCTATCACAGCCATTACGATCTCGTGGAGTTTCACCTAACCTAACCATACCATAATAATAATGTAAGTACAATTGCAACAATTTAGTTATCTGGGAAAGGATCTAGAGATTCCCTTATACCAGATCTTAGGAAATTGTAAACTGATCGTTCCTAGTTTCTAACAGGAATTGTTCAGATTGTTGGACTCTTGATTGTGACCAGATTGTTTTTGCATTTTTCTATTTTTTTTTTAAAACTTTTGTATTGTTTGAAATTGAGATATAAATTAATTTGTCTTAGGTTGTTATCTAGGTCACTTTCGTTGTTCCAGAACCATAGGAATGTTAAACAACACGTGTCTAGCCCGGATATTAAAGAGGCCTAGTGGGGGGTTAGCAGCCATGTTACTGTTTGCGTTCTCTGCCAGCCAATATTAAATTTGTACCTCCAGATCAGCTTCGATAAAATTGCTCCGCTAAACCCAAGATAAGCTCTACCGTGTATCATGAACCGTATTATCCAGTTAAAACAAAATGTTATTGCAATAATAACCGAACATGCATTATTGGACAAAGGATTATCCCAACGATAGTATTTTGTAAGGCTACAAATTAAAGTTGTTTCCGTGTTATTGTTGTATCATATATTATTATACACAACGATTACGAACGTAAACCAATACCTAAAAACCAAAGTAAACATTAAGTTTCTAAGTTGATAATATTTATATTGTGTGCTATTACCGTAAGCCGGTCATTTCAACTATTAGTTTCAAAATATAACGAGACAGAGCCGCGCGAAAAAGACCTTGTATCTTTCTTTAGGTGACCTAGAAACTGTCTGATGTGTCTACCTTTAAACTTACCAGAGTAAAATTAATTATCTTTAAAAATAAAACGACAGTCTTTGATTTAAATTTTTCAAAATTTATTTTGTAGTTTTTGCTGCCCTACTTTAAAATCCATGTATAAATATTATTTTGTTCTTAGTAGTCGTACATTTACTTATTAATGTTTGTGTTTTGTGTTTTTTTGAAGTAGGTTTTTTTTAGATTATTTATTTTAGAATTGGTAGTGAAACATTACTACTATAGTGGAATGCTTAAAACCTTCTTTAACTCTGTTCGGGGCGAACTACTAGTTTAATTAATATAGAAACTATTACACATCCATGCATGAATAACTCCTTATTTTGACTCGAACAAAGCAATTGAATAAAACAATTGTAGCTATAGATATTTGCAATTAGTAGGCACTCGAGCAAAAGAACCCATATTATTCGAGTTGGTTTAAAAACTACGGAACCAAAATTAATGAAATTTTTGTGGGACTACCTCGAAAATTTTCTTTACATAATAAAAAAGAACCACGCAAATTGG
Source organism: Agriopis marginaria (assembly GCA_932305915.1). NCBI lineage: Eukaryota > Metazoa > Arthropoda > Insecta > Lepidoptera > Geometridae > Agriopis > Agriopis marginaria. The sequence continues at coordinate 6,739,835 of OW029919.1, forward strand.
TTCACAGATACCAGCGTAATACATTAATAAAAACTGATCAAATCGAGTACCTTCATCCTTTTTTGAAGTCGGTTAAAATGTGTGAAATCCAGTCAGTTTCCATAACAACACATAACGGTTACCCTAGGATGAAGAATATCTTCACATCTGTGGATATCTTTCAACCTGGTTGTTAATCTATGGTCACATGTCATATCCGAACTTGATACAGAAAAAAACGAGCAGAGCGAGAGGTACCATCTTTAGCCATTTGTCCCTTTCTAGTGTTGACATAATCACTGATACAAATTCCTCATTACTTTTCATACTGTAGGGCCGTGAGTTTGACTTGAATGTGACTTACTTTGCTTGACTCTGACTGTGACTATGACTAGTTTGACGCTCTTAATACTATGTAGCCGTGAATAATATTACGACTAAAGGACATTGAATTCACGATCATGAACATTTTAACAAAAGAAAAAAATGTGTTCATGAATGTCATTGTATAGAAGGCATATATAGTGTGAAAGGGACAAATGGCTAAAGATGGTACCTCTCGCTCTGCTCGTTTTTTCTGTTTGAAGCGTTCCGTCCTTTTGGGTAGTAGGTATCATGATCTTACCTCTCCATCATAACATGATATAGATATAATCTCTATGCATAACATAATAGTATTACGTGAAGGTTTGTAAGTTAAAACTCTGACATGCCACCGGCGCAGGGACCAAAAGCTAGCCCACAGGCGAGGTCGACAATACGATCTGCAAAATCAGATTACTTTATTGAATACGAACAGATCATGAATGAAATTGATAAAATCGTCTGTGGTGCGAATCGCGCAATTTATACGAGCTTTGGCATCGGACCTGCGGGGAATTCATAGCGAGATTTTGATATGGGTGGACTTTAAGGAAATAGTATATGCAAAAAATGTGCACAAAAGTCACCAAATAATTTAATGTTGGTGTTGGAATCGATTCTGTTGTAGTACTCACTAAACTAAACCGTAGACTATAATCACATCAAGTTTGACGCTTGTATGCATTACCGTTTTTACGATAGAGCCAAAATCATAAACATAAAAAAAACATCACCATCATCATCAGCCTGAAGACGTTCACTGTTGAGCATAGGCATCTTCTCAGAGTTCCACACTGAACGACAGTCTGCCATCTGCATCCACACACATGCCCGCAACTCTCACGATGTTGTCGGTCCCACCCTACCCTACCCTACCTACGCTGTGTCATCCGGTTCGTGGTCTCCACTCAAGAACTTTTCTACCCCATCGGTTATAGGTTTTTCGACCGACGTGGCCTGCATATTGCCACTTCAACTTGTAGATCTGAGTAACTGTAGGTGACTGTGGTTCATTACCTTAACTTTTTATCTTATTACCTACTTGATATTTTTTTTTTGTACTTATTATAACTTACATAGCATCCGCAATGCTTTAACAGATTGGGTCATTTTGGCCTCGAGGAGGTAAATTGCCAGAAAGAGGTCCGTTGCTCTGCAAATAGAGTCACGTAATGTATAGAAGGGCTGTGTTATAGGGGAACTGTAAGACAGTTACTAAGCTTTAACCGTTTCTCTAAGACCTGGTGCTCACATGTGACTTTTGTTACCGTAACTGTTTTATCCCACTGATTTAGTTTGTGATGTATGGAGGTCTACGCTAGCTATCACATCGTAAGTGTGAAAAAGTTCAAAGAAATATAGCACTCACCAAAATGCACTAGGTTAGCATGGTGGATTTAAGCCTATCCACTTTCACATAGAGGAGAATTGTTTTCCAGTAGTGGGAGCATGATAAGCAAGGTAAGCCATTTTAGCCGAATCGTTTATCAGCCCGAGCTGAAGGCAACGGCGGATGTTTAAGTCGAGAATAAATGGGTTTACGGATGTGTTTTTAGGGTTCCGTACCAAAAGGGTAAAACGGGACCCTATTACTAAGCCTACGATGTCTGTCTGTCTGTCTGTCCGTCTGTCTGTCTGTCTGTCCTACCTATTAACGGCTGTATCTTTCGAACCGTAATAGATAGACATTTGAAATTTTCCAGAATATGTAATTTTACGGCGGATTAACTAAGAAATACTAAAAAAGTCAAAAAGTTAAAACGAAAGGAGGGAGGACCCCATACAACAAACGTGTTTTTAACGTATTTTTGTATTAGCTCTAATGTAAAAACAGTAATACGTACAAACGTCAAACTTGGTATGATTATAGTACACACTCTAAAGTATAATAATAAATTATAGCCAAGTGCGAGTCGGTGATAAGTTTCTGTTCATTACCGATTTATAACTGGTAATTTCGTTATTGAATTTTATGGTTGTACGGAACCCTCAGTGCGCGATGCCGTGTATGTGGGATTCACACTGAAGAGTTCCACTATCCACTTCTTGATCCTCATGAGATAAGTTATCTAGTAGTAGTAGTGGTAGTAGTAGTAGTAGTGGTAGTTTGGTCTATCGTACCAAATTATTGTATTGTCATCTGAATTACATACACTAGCAAAGTTTTCAATTGATATGATAATTAGTAGCAGGTTAAAATCAAATTAGAGTTTTGGCACCAACGTGAAAAAAAAAATGTCGTCTCATTGTATTATTTTCCAAAATTTGTGTATTTTCGAGTATTAATGCATAATAGTTGTGCATTATTATTTATTAATGTGTTCGTGTACATGCTCGAATCTGCGAAAGTGATATAATGCAGCGAAACACGTATGTATGTGTTTTCGTGTTGTTTCCAAAGCTCCATAGAAGGCTCTTGTAGTCTCCCCCACTTTACTAGGGCATGACTTACTTTGCTTGACTTGGACTGTGACTAACTTATTTGACTACATTTCATCAAACTTTATAATAATGTAATTATTGACACTAGCAAATGCACAAGAGTGCGACGCCAAAATCCTCACATAGGCAAGAAAAAAAAAAACAATTTCCAAGATTTGATTACATTACTAACTTAGATATCTAGTTTGATGTTAGCAAATGAAAATAATATAAGGCGCTTAACAAGATAAAATAACAATTTTGGTACCTTTGTCACTGTATTATTTATAGGTAAGTGGTAGATTAGGTAATAGTTACTTGTAAAGGTGACTTTCACTAGTACGCACCGGTTGGCCCGAATAAAGGCTTTGGCTGGGCAATGAATGAAATTGCCTCTAGAATAGAGCTGTAGAGCTATCCTAGAATTGTGATTCCATTTAGCTTTTTGTTCGATACTCAATTGTGTATTGTAAGCAATGATAGTTATTGATGTTACTGTTGTAGTGGCTGTGTCCCGTGGTTTTACTCTCGTGGGTGATCCCAATGGGACCGTTTTTTATAGGATAAAAAATATCTATGTCACTCTCTGATTTCTAGCTATACCCATGCACGCAATCACGTCGATTTATTGCAACACTTGCACTTGGCAACAGATTGCCAAGTGAAAAAGGACAACAAAATCAACACACAAATTTTACATTTATAATATTAAGTATAGGGATAGGAATTAAAGCTGGACTTTGGTATTTTCCCTAACATAGATAATTAAGCGTAGTGTTTTGGTGCAATTTTTTTACATGGATTAGTCCGCGTTCGACCTCCAACTGGCCTGTTGGTAAACGACGACGTAGTCGAAGATGAAGCACACAGACTTAGAAGATACCTATTCACTCTGGCCTTGAAAAGACCCAGATGATCCTGACCATGAGATCCTGAGAAAAGACTCTCAGGCAACAAGAAAGCGGGCAGGTTGTTCCAATCCTTTGCCGTACGGATTAGAGACGTAGTATAGAAACGTTTAGTGCGTATCCAAGGAAAATCCACAACGTATGGGTGGTAGTGGGCCGTTTTCCTACATGTCCTGTAGTAGAAAGGGGATGGCAGGATAAGGTCATGTAGCTCTGATTCACATTGTCCGAAATGAATCCTGTAGAAAATTATCAGTCTTTATCAGTCTTAAATTATTACTTTACGGCGGTGTTCTAGACTGAGGAGTTTCTTAGTAACTTCTCACTTCTCTTCGCCTATAAGACGAGCAGCACGCCGGTCTACCGATTCAAGAGCTTCAAGCTGGTATTTGACTGAACCGTCCTAAAGATGACAGCAGTATTCTACACACAACCGTATTTGAGCTTGATATAGAGTAAGCAACTGCCCCGGTGTGAAATACCGCTTTACCCTACTAAGGCCGCCCAGCTTTTTGCCAGCTAATTTAGCCTTTGAATCTAGGTAGATGCCTAGTTGTAGTAAATATTTATAAATAAGGCAACCGATTGACTTCGGTATGTGTCTTTTCATCAATTGACACTTCGGAGGCCTTTAGTTGGCCTAAAAACTCTAGTATCTGTTACTCTTTCCATTTATATTATGAACCTATTGACAAGCTTTTATTTTACTTGCCCTGGTAGTATGTATCATCATCATCATAATCAGCCTTTTAACAGTCCACTGCTGGACTTTTAGCCTACCACCCTTGTATGGGTGGGACAAATTGAAACTGAATTTTATACTAGTCCTCAACCGATTGAGCTGTCATACTTATGTCAGTTCAGTGACAACACAATGTTACAACGACGTCACGACATTAGGTTTGGGTTCGTAGGATTTGTATCCCAAGAACTTTGATCCTATATGAGCGAACGCCTAAAATTTTGTTAATTTTTTATTTATTAATAATTTATATCTTAACCAGTTTATTCAAGTACAATTGCAGTCTTTTTTTTGTTGTTTTTTATTTCATTTAGGCACTATGTCAAGTTGCTAATCTGATCATTTATTACATAAGTTCAATTGTGACTGTGATTGCATGCCATCCCGTTTGAATCTTCTTACTCGCACCAAGGGCGTGAACGAGACGGAGCGTGATCCAGATTACAATCAGAATCATGAATGGACATCCATAATAATCCATAATCCGCAGGGGCCTTATTATGTATTGGCCTTAGTGTAATTTGGTGGCAATAGTGATCACGTGCTATCCTGCTCACGTCAGTTTACTTGCACCATTCGCGCAAACAGGACGAAAGACAAGTTTAGTACCATCGCCACCAGACTTACTCGATAATGTTAAGACTTACGTTTACTTTTGTTGAAAATCTGTGTAGGTCAGAAAGTCCAGTTGAGTCCAGTTAAGAATTGATGAAATGTGTCAGATTCACAAAATGCTTTTTGAATTTATTTCAATTTAAGAAATAATCTATATAATGTTAGCGTAGTTTAACAGTATTATTAGTATGAGAACTAGCTGAATTTTTTTAATGGTATTTCGATGTTTATTTGCGGTGTCCACGGCATGTGTAAGCGCCATAGCACCATGGACTATGGCAATCGTGGTCAAATCTACCTAATAATGCCTCTGTATCGGTAAACAGGGGTGAATAGAGACGAAAATTAGTAATTTTGTAAACTAAAATGAGAAAAAATTTGTAATTTCGTAGGTCTAAGATTTTACTAGGAGATGTACCTACGATAAAAAAACTTCCTATGTTTTGTCTATATTGTTCCCGTTTCTCAAGCAGCTTTCACAATTAGATAAGATACTCCTTGGATGATAACTTTTTTCAAAGTTCAAGATTGAACTTAAACGATCCATGCGAAAACCGAATGTATACCATTTTCGACCTTATCTCAACAGCACTAAAGTATTCGTAAAAGCAAACAGACATTGCCAAAGTATGATCTGTACTGCCAAAAAACGCAACGAAGTTACGATGCGTATTTCCTCATTTCATGAGATCCTAGGGGCGATATAAAAAGGCGAGAATAGAATTAACTTCAGTAAAGTAGAACGTATCACTTATGTCTTTAATGTGAATGAATCTAAAATGTGACATCAATCATAGTCTAATTTAAATTAAATACGTTTTGGTGCTTCAACATTAAGTAGGTAATTGAAATTAAACCCCACCAACCCTTCCTCGGAGAAATTCCAAAGATTCGTATTCAACAATTTAGGTCGTCATTTAATTTTACGATACGTACTGTCCAAGAATGGAACTCCCTGCCGTCCTCCTTGTTTCCTAAGAACTACAATCTAGTCATCTTCATTGCTAGAGTGAATAGATTTTTTCTAGATCAACGTTTTCCATCTTCGGCCACGCCATCGCTTACCATCAGGTGAGTTGAGGGCCACACGTAGATCAATAAAAAACTTTTAGAGGATTTTATCGCGTGTATTTTTTTTTGTTTGCGTTTGTTAAAATAATTTAAAATATATGCGATAAAATCCGTTAAAAGTGTTTAATTTCATGTGTATTAATCGCGAAACCCCAAGAAATCCTTGTTAAAAGTAATTTCAGTGCTAGGATAATGTTTCATTACTTTTAACGTATATCCAGACAGTTTGATGTATTGTTTCCAATATTGCGTCAGTTAAGATTGATCGTTTCCCAAAGTGATTGTCTATTAGATCTGATGTAAATCTACATTGTAGAGAATGAATTATTTAAACAATTAACCTACCTATCTCTGCATGCGTCTGCTCCAAAACATCATTAATTACAAGCTTACAACAACAGGGGAGGGAAGTCGAGCAATAAATAAAACAACCGGTTATTGTTTGAACAATGTCCATATCATATTTATTACCACATACACACGGCACGATGTGAAACCTTGTCTTAAATCATTGTATTATAATAGGTATATGTACATTGCACAATGTGTATACATATACATCGCCATACACGCGCGCCCCGAAAGGCTGTATGATTATATATCTCATAGTATTATGTACGTTATATAATGTAATATTCCAATAAGAAAGTGCTTTGGTGCACGAAATCGGGGCGGCAGACATACCCACCGCTTTTTACAAAACGTATTGATATTATCATTATTTTAATAAAGAGATGCCGTAAAAACTAATTTTATTCATTCATTACGATTTATATCCATATTGTATACAGATTCATGTAACATATTATACACGAAGAAATGACGAAAATATTGCGCCGAAGCCGCGATTACACAGATCGCGGATCGTTCGCCTATCGCTATCTCCCTTTTCTCTAATATTTTAAATGTACATGACACCAAATTCGAACGTATATAAATCCAAATTTACGTTAATGTAAAATCTTAGGTAATTGATTTTTATTGCTATAGAAAATCAGTCAGCACGCGAAGCACGCAATCGAGAAGTAACCGCGAGAATGAAACCAAGCGGGCGGCGATGCGCGGGGCGGGACAGATGCCGGGAGCGGAGCGGTGGCGGGGCGGCGGAGGGGCGCAGGCACGCCCGCCCGGCGCCCGCCAGGCATCTCATAGCTAGACTCTCGACACGCTCTGATGCTGCGATGATACGACCGATCGGCTGGCTCGGTTCGTGCGGAGCCAATGCGCGTCCGGTTCTACGCGAATAAGTATACCTTTGGTCCATGAAACTTTACTTGGCCGTTGCCGAATATGCAAAGCTACTTGATCTATGGCCGCCACGGCGACTCTACGAACTTTACCAGTCTGTCACGTTATTAGATTTAAATTAATGTATTATTATATAAAGTAGATACAGTGTAAAACAACGTAGAATGTCAATATACAAAATATAATAAATTATCTTTTTAATTTCATTATAAATACATCGCAATATTAGGATCACTTAATGAATTTTTAAAATAAATTTGAGATCTCGCTTATTATTACGTACGTAGTCTTTATTCTGATATAGAACACATTTCTAAAATGGTGACTGAAGTAAACAAACTAACGTCTAACAAGCGAGAGAAGACGGCGCGGAGGGACGCGCGGCGCGCGGCGCGTGCGCAGGTCGCCGCGCGACCTCTCCCGAGATCTAGCTCCTGTTATACGGGCCATATCATATGGCTGCACCTTTCAACACGCAAGTAATTGACCATTTTCTTCTACGAATTTAAAATTGAACAATTCTAGTTACAACGAATTAGTTAAGATATGATTTAATTGGTAGTTTTCACTTACGATTTAATTATTAAAAATTCAATTTTGAAAAATCTACAGCATAGCAACCTTAAATATGGCCCGCGCAAGTAGCTCTAAGGGTGACACTAAAGAAATATCATCAACAAAGCATAATAACAATAATCAACTTATCATATTCAAACTAATCTGCAAAAACGAATCTAATATCGATCAGATGGTATCGACCTATCGACTACCTGCAGTGCCATACAACCACGGCCATACTCCATTTATTAACGACCACAGTCATCCTCTCAACATTTACCTAGGTTTTATGAAAATGTTTTCAAGTAAGCTCATGTAAAAATGATTTTTGAAATTATTCTACGTCAACTTAAGTGATTGTACTTATAGTTTTGCGCTGCACGGAGTTCAAAGGTCGTTAAGGAATAGAGTGATGACGCAGGTGATAATCGATTTCATCGGCGGGTGGTGTAGGAAGGCAAGCTGCCTTGGCTGCAGCTGTTGTGCCAGTGAGGCGCCTATCTAACGTCTTTTTACATATGCGGCTAACTATTATATACATTAATCATCTTGTATCGTCTCGATGCAATCGCGGCGAACCGATGGCTTCTCACGAACGCGGAATCAACCTCTCACTGTTTGTTTGTACTCGTGTCGCACGGGACAAGCGGCCGTGCGCTTCTCCTAAGTTAAAAAGGTCGGTAAGAAAATAGTGAGGATGTGAGAGTGAATGAGACCGACGGCGAAGCGGGCGACGCCTGCGCCGCCGCCGGCCCGGACCTAACAATTATAACATCTCATCGTAATAATTAAATATTCTAAGAAAAAATGTCTTAAATACCTATAACACCGTAAATATAAAACAAATAGTTACGTTAATTTGTTAGGTATGATATCGATATTCCGACCGTCCTACAGACTTACACCATTCGATTTCATTATCAATTTCCTAGCTAACGTTTTTAACAACATAATAGCGGTCTGCGGCGGCGGCGCTCGGAGCGCGTGCCGCGTGACGTCATCGAACGATTCGGCTCGAACGAAAATGCAAAGCGAGCGGAGGGCCGCCCGCGGGGGCGAGTTATCGATCGCGCTCCACTAACATCCCTTTAGGTATTCAATTAACTACATCATAAGTAATAAATTACAATTAAAAAGAATATTGATTTTACTTCGTATCATTTCAATATTTTTTTCGTAACAGGAAACATTCATTTATTCATAACGTATTTTTAATAGCATTTAAAAGATTGTTTATTATTATTACCTAAATTTATTTTAATACCTAGTTATATAGTATTAATGTTTAATTGATGTAAGTAATAAGTAATAATAGTATATAAATAACAAATCGATGCAACCAAGTGCATGTGTAGCGAGCGGCGAACACGGTTTGGGTGATCACTGGTCAGCGACTTGTAGTAACGATAAGCTACGCCGTAGCAACCAGTTACGGCGTAGCAAGGTGCTACGTCGTAGCAGGGTTGGCGTTAGACCGAAACGAGCCGCGTTAATAACGACTGCGCGATCCCACAATGCCCTCTTATTGCAAACTAGACAGTGGTCGACAAAATGTTTTCAATACCTAACGAATATGATTAATGAATTGACTTCATATAATAATTCTATTACCTCAAACCTGCGCCTTTGGCTGTAATTTTATATCCCTGTCTTTACATTATTGAAATGTTTGTGTCGTGTAACTAAACTGCTTTTTATTCATATGAAAACATTGCTTTTTAATAGTAATTTTTGACTAAAATTTTAGATTTAACTAAGTACGGTGTGACTCCGACCTTCGTTTGGAGTCTGGTGATGTTTTCAACAGTGGCCTTAAATTACGGTAAATACAATTGTAAGAAACAATGAAATATTATTACGTAATGCACGAATTGTTATAATTATAATTACAATACCTACATTCAAAGGTACAAGATAGAAACGAATTATTATCTTAACGCGATGAGAGATATTTGAAATGTACCGACTTAACTTCCCAAACGTTCTTATGAGTCGTAATTATGCTCGTATTATCCTTAGGATAAAATGTTTATATCATATAATAATACATATTATTAGAAAGTATGTATATATGCGTAACTAACATAGTCTTATACGGAAGTAATCGAGAAAAATTGTTTGCTACTAAAACAGAACAGCCATTCAAAGAGTGATTTTATACAATTCGAATTAGGCGAAAATAATTACATTGATAGGTAAAATATGCATAATATGTAGTAGTATAATTATGTAAATATTTGACATTAATATTAAAAATAGATAGAATAAAATATGTGTTGGTGGACGAGCGAGGAGGCAGCGGCGCCAGAGTCGGACACCGCGTTATTGTCTCGGGTCTGCGGCGTGTCGCCACGTGGCGTCGCGTGTTGTCACGTGACGTCGCCACGGGGCGGCGCGCGCGCAGCCGCGGTCGCGGTGCGCTCCGGCAAGCACCGGCGGCTCTTCTCGGAACACGCGGACACGGAGGGGACAAGCTTATTGCAACACGTACGACTTACTATCGCCTCTATTCAGGATTTTAAAAATTATCGATAAAAGCTTCTACTACAAAAAACTGTAAACATGCGAAACGCGCCAGATATAATGGATACGTACTCGTACAAAGGAAACGGATCATTATTTTAACTACAGAATTAAAAGTCCCGAACGAGGACCGATTATACCTTAAACTGTAATTTAACTATGAATAATAAAATATTTTAAGATAACCTCCCTGCAATAAAATCGTCTAGATGCGTATTATAATTATTATGAAATGTATTTTTTTTGTAGTTTAAACTGTTATTACTCTGACAACACATCTACGGTACAGTCGAAAGCGAGAAAAGTTTGAAAAAATACCTGTTCGATAGACTATCTCTCGTACACACGACAAAAATGTAAGTTTATAGTTATTTACAATAGACGGGGCCTCCGTTAGTGGAGAGAGAGGGAAGGAGAGGTGTGGATAGTGGGTCGGTGGAGGTTGTGTTGAGACGGCGCGGTGGTCGAGTCCGCGCGTGGATCCGGACGGAAGGTCCGCAGTCCGCGCGGGACCGGACGGGTCCGGGTCCGCGCGGGGGCCGGACGGAGTTGGTCCGTGTCCGCTGCGGGCGCGGGCGGTGCGCGTGCGGCGCGGGGCCGGGGGCCCGCGCTGCACGCTACGCGCCGCCACACCGCTCGCCACCTAAAACAACAACACGCGTTATTACACACTCCGTGGTATCATAATATACTCCGCCAGGTATAGCGCTCCGAGAAATGATTTCACGTGGGTGAAACCCACTGACGTCATCGATGCCATGGATTCACGTACACGTGCATAAGCAAGAGCAGAATAAGTAATTTACAACAAGTTCGAGAGAGATGACGATTCACGAAACAATGGCGGACTCTCTATGAAACAGCTGATTTTCTGTATTACCAGTAACGTGAAATTATAACTCCCCAATCTCCGTATATTACCTGTGTGAATCCAATAAATCAATGTGGTTTATAAATAAATAATGTAAATTCGTGCTTAACTTGAATTGATTTGCTTGAGCGGACAAACGAAATGACAATTGAAATGCATTTTCTATTTTATTTAATAAATTATTAAATAAATTGTTTCCCAATATATATAGGCTTGTTGCAATAAAGTGGCAACTGGACAGTGACGTAATTGGGTGTCAGCTCCCGGAGCGCTAGACCTTGTTTTCTTGGATCATAACACACTCTAACAACTTTGTTATTATATACAAACAAATGCAGGTGTCTTTATTAGGGTTCCGTACTTAAAGGGTAAAAACGGGACCCTATTACCTTACGATGTCTTTCTGTATGTCCGTCTGTCTGTCCTACTTATTAACGGCTATATCTTTCGAACCGTAATAGATATCCCGTTCAAATTTTCACAGAATATGTAATGTTACGGCGAATTAACTAAGACTATGAAATCAATTAGATCGTTGAAGGTCTTATTTCCAATATAAAGATTGGCCCTTTGTCGATTCAACGGTTTGATTGTAATCTCATATTTATTCTGACCAATAACTAGTAGTAATTCAATTTAATTAGTGAGCAATATCAATTTAAAATAGTAATTTATTTAAAAAAGTTTGCTCATGGAATTGAGGTAAAAAAAACCCTCGCATCGTGTGTATTCGGTAGAGTTGTTTGTCTTACGAGACCATTTAAAAAGCATTTACTGCGTTCATTGTCGGCAATTCATTTGAGCAGGTGCACCAAATACACATGCGGACATTTTTATTCTCCGTAACGATGTTTTAACAGAGTAAACCTTAAAAACATAAAAGCGTAATACTCACGTAAAATATTTGTGCTATAACATTTTCAATGATAACCGTTGGTAAAAGCCGCAGGAATCAGGGGTCCCTGGAACGAGGAAAATTGAACACAGTTAGGTAATGTTGTTTGTCGTTAACAATAAAAGTACTATGTACTTAAAATTCGAGAGCATCGAGGCTGTAATTGAATGGACGTATAAAGCGTTCAGTCGAACATTAACCTCTCTGGGGGCAGATTTAAAGGTAGTAAGTTCGGCGTTCGCAGCCGATAGAGCGGTAGCGGGCTCAGTGGCCAACAAAATAAAAACAGTGAGAGGATGAGTTAGAGCAACGCGCGACCGCTCGGCAACGGTAATTACACCGCTTGTTCTCCTTGATTTACGGTTATTGCCCGTGGGGGTATTCCCGTTACCTAATAAGACCGTTTTACACCCGGGGACCACATGCGCCGGGCCGGGCCGGCCGCGTGCTGGACACTTCATTCTCTCATTAGCGACGTATTTGTTTTGCCTCAGCGATTACGGACGAGTTAATATTCCATTTGATATACGACGCCTCTGGAACGGAAGGGTGCCTCAGTGCGTCGAGTGCAACTGGCTCGAATCATGCTTCGGGTAGCAACCGCTCCGATTGCAATGAACACCTCACCGCATCAAGCGTTGGAGCGAAAATGAAAGACAAAGACACAGGTGATATATTAACTGTGCGATAACTTCAACATAAATTGACGCAAATTAGCTTGTCGGATATTTAGCGGTAAAAATAAACGTTGCACCCGGAGTGCAGTTTGAAAAATGTGTTAGAGATAGTACGACGCCGACGTGAGGAGTTAAGATCTTGACTGCGGAGGCAGCGCTGGCGGGTGCCGACAAGCAATGAAGACTGATGGCATCTCAGAGAAGCAGTTATGGAGCGTGGTCGCAGTTTTAAAAAGCCATTACCCGCGGCAGTGCACCGCGTAGATTGCCGCCCGCCGCCACCCGCAGCGTTCATATTTCGGAACACTTTATAATCACATCTCTCACGCTTCACTCGCTCGCTAACTTATGGTGATTATGCTTTAGGAGCGACAAGGAAGATCGGTTCTGTAATGAGATTGGACCGTCTCGCTAAAATTTTAGTGCTGTCGGCTGCTAATTGCGTCTGTGTTGCGCGCACTTTGCATGAGGCACCCGTCGCAGCCGCGCCCCGCCGGGCGCCGGGCGGGCCGATAGCGCGACAACAGCGCCCGGCGAGGCAACTTACTACCTTATCCCGCCGTGACTAACTGCTAATGAAATTTTTCATCCGACTAGACTCGCGAAATTTATGATACCGAGGAATAAAAACGTAGAGAATTATGCAGAAAAACATTTCTGTATTGTAATGAGGACAAAATGTAAGTATACATTTTAATGAAACGCGAATCAAAACGTTCTGAAGAAAAACAAAACGGAAGAAACATTAATTTGAATACCGTGACAGTTGAAACTTCTCGAAGGAGGACAATTTTGGGGATTGCCTTCATTTGGTGCCTCACTGAAATAGGCATTTTGAACATGACGTAATAAATGAAAAAAGTTACAATCAAAAGATAATAACTTCATCTCATTCATCACGAAGTATAATAAGTAGACACGAAAGTTTTGTTTCATGGATAAAGATATTAGAACTATTTGGCCCTGCTTAGATAGAAATATTTTCTGCGTAATAATTTTTCTTTTTCCTAACCTTCTTTGTGCGCATTATGAGGTTATGATTCGTTGATGTATGTAGTAGTAGAGTAGATAGTACTTGTGTTATAGTCATTCATCAAACAGAAATGAGGTAATTAGTAGAACAAGCCTGCCAACACTTAGAATACAGGAATGAGGAAGAAATAAGAACTAGGGGTCGTAACCCGGAAACGATGGTCGAAACAGTGTTTAAAATCAGTGACGCCATGTATGATCAGGCGGCTGATCGGGATAGATGGCGACAAATTGTCCAGAAATTACTCGTCATGATCATCATGACGCTCAGCAGTGAGCCGTATCACTAAAGGAGGAAGATTTCATATAACACTGTTTTAAACTATCACGGTTGTTCACTAAAGTTAAATGATTATTAACGGGATATTTACATAGGACAGACGAAGTGAACTGTTTCATGCCGCATCAAGGAACACATAAAGGCAGTAAAAAACAATGAAAGACACAAATCTGCCATAGCTGAGCATCTGCTGGACGCAGGTCCTAACCACTGGATTGTATTCCATAACCCTAAAATCTTGTCCACCAAACGCCATTACATACCAAGGCTAGTAAAGGATCTAGCTAGTAGAGATCTCGAAACGCCAGAATTTCAATCGAGGTGATGGTTTTCAACTCGCCAGTGCGTGGAATCCAGTATTAGGTTGTTTTAAAAATAAAAGTCCGCGTTCAAAATGTGTTCAAAATACTATACGCAGTGATACAGTGAGTGTGTTTTGTCGGGACTTAGGATCGAGTTCGAGTTCTAGCGATAACCGTAGGAAAAGACTAAGAAAGAGGGTAGATCGTTATGTCTGCACCTAACTTTATAACTGTTCGACCAACCACCCGCATTTTTCAGTCTTCCCGTGAACATGGTGCATGTAACTGCGCCGAAATATCGGGAGCTCATTCCACAACCTTACCACGGTAAATATCCCGTTAATAATCATTTAACTTTAGAGTTTAGAGGATTTCATAGTTTGTGTAGTTCCTCACCGGGGTGTAATTGAGGGGCGCGCGGCTGACAGCAATGGCGGGGAAACCGGACGGCTGCGGGCTGGCAGCCTGCACGTATCCGACGCTGTCCGCGGCCGAGCCGTACACGTCCAGTGCAGGTCCCGGCGAGCTTGCAGAGGGGAACCCGGCGCGTCCGCCCGCACCGTGAGGTGACGCCGGCGGCCCAAACCCGGCCGCTGCAGCCTGGTAGTTGTTCATCACTGCGGACATAATGAGCGAAATAATTAGATTTGTGCTTGGATAACGGATGAGAGTGAAAAACCATTGCTGCGCAGTGTCTGGAAACAGGTCAGTAATACGTATCAGCTATGAATTATCTGCCGTAATAATCCAATCTAGGTTTTCAAACGTTATATTGAAATAAAAATAAAACAGTTTGATATTTTGTAAGATGATTTTCATTATACTGGGTTACACAAAAAGGGTGTAACCTACTGAGCCGAAAGAGGCTTATGGTACCCATCATTATGAACAACTTTTAACATGGGACCCCGAAACAGCGAAAAAATATCAGTTGTTCCATACATTTTGTCGAGTGTGAAAGACCGCTTTCCATAGACAATGGCTTTTCACTTTAGTTAAATCACACGTTTTCGCCTCTTTTGCAAGTAAGGAAATTGAGCATTGACTTCCTAAATACCACCATCGAAGCTTAAAAGAAGATCTACAATTAAGCGACATGTATTGCAAAGACGGCAAAATATTGACAAAAAGAGAATGTGCGTTCCAGTAAGACACAAATACGACATCAAAGAGTTTGTGTAAGCTGTGTAGTGACGAGGGAAAGGAATAAGGTTGCGACAATTTGGTAATGTAGGAGACGTGCTGGTCACAATGGCGTATAAAGTAGCTTATGCGCTAGTACAATAGTGAAATGTTAGTAGTTGTGAGTGACGGGAGTGAACCATTGACCGTTGGGAGTTCGTCGGTTGTACTCCTGTAATGGTAGATTTAGAGCCAATTCTAACGCACAAGCTACAAGAGTAGGGTTGTGCAGGAGTCACGACATCGAAGGCGGCCTCACCTGAGAGCGCCTGCGCGAGCAGCGGGGTGTTGTTGTTGGGTGTGAGTTGGCCGTTCGTCAGGTCAACTGCAAACATACACACGGTTCGCATTCGCTCCACGTACTTGACCGTGTAACACACATCTATGACTGAACCATCGAAATTCTCAAATTCAAAAAGTCCGCCTGAAACGCGTCCGGTACACCTCATCTTTTAACAATTTTGCATATTGAACGGTAAAGTGACTATCGATGTAATCCCAACTCAATATTAAAGTTCTCCGCTCGCGGATAAAGTTGAACCGCGTAAATGCATGAATAATTTAGCCGTCGGAGACAGATGCCGAGCTGACGAATGAGGACGCCGAAGACTCCCCGGGCTCGGATTATGTCGGAACAAAAAAATATCACGTATGTCACGTGCATTCAAATGAAAAAGAGAGCTGGAAGTTTCGCGGGTATAAATCACAGAGGGCGAAAAAAGTTTTACAAAATATCCAGTAAATTATCCGACGTGAGTTCTGGGTGGCACGCAGCGGTTGGTTATTGAATAGGGAGGGGCATTAGCATACGGGGCACGTCGCGGCGTCTTGCGACTTGCGACGCGCGGCCCAGTGCGTGCCGGCCCTGAGCCTTACGCTCACTCGTCGATTTCAGGCACCGATTCCTTAAAATTTGTGTCTATTTTGGTAAACTTTGTCTACCTTAAAGCATTTAGACTAAAGTCTAAGAAACATTATTGTTCCTAAAGTTTAAAGTCGTGTTGAATGATTTTAATCAATGTCATGTACTCACACGACTGTATATGACAAAAACCACTGTAATTTTCCTCTAACCATCTAGTAAATAATGTTTACCCTAATCCCAAAAAATTTGCCCATTCATACTGTCACGATTATCCCTATTGGCTCGGGCGACAAATTTTTATTTTTGTCAGATGCGCGGGTTATGATTTGGCGTGAAAAATGGTAGCCGGCGGTCGCT
Source organism: Agriopis marginaria (assembly GCA_932305915.1). Lineage (NCBI taxonomy): Eukaryota > Metazoa > Arthropoda > Insecta > Lepidoptera > Geometridae > Agriopis > Agriopis marginaria. The sequence continues at coordinate 6,756,724 of OW029919.1, forward strand.
CCAGGTGATTACCGGCCCGCGAGTGACTTTGCGAAAAAACTACAATATAAGTAATGGAGGATGGATGATAGATGGCGCGTACGGCCCATCGTGGTCGAGCGCGCGCCTGCGCCGCTCGACGCGCTAAAATGCTGACACATTTTAATAACATTACTTTGCGGTGTGAGAGGCTATTTACTCGAGGTCGCGCCGCAATAAATAAGAATTCGAGTGGCGGCCTGCGGACGGACTCGCGCTCGTTAATGTGCCGATCGCTGTAAGACCATTCTTTTCCCATTAAAGCCGGGCGCCGCCCACTCGTTACTCGCCGCGGTGCTTTATTGTGATATAATTTTTTGATGGACGCGATAAGCTCATAGCATGCTATAAATAACTGATGGGCTTTAAGCTAATTACGAAATTACATCAATAATAAACAAAACTGTTGTATTACACGCGAAAACGCCCTGGGTAAAGAAGAACACAAGATTTATCAACTGGTGGAATCGGTGGAAAGCGCGCCGGGGCCGTGGGTGCGTACCCGTACTTTAATAAAACGTCGTTTATCGCTTCAATCATACTTCACGGGTCGGTTCACGGCGAACAAAGTCACAAACGGCCTCGACTAAGTTGTGTGAAGCGTGTTTCTGACCTCGGATAATTTACGACTTGAACAATCCAGTTTACAGACGAGCGAGGCGCTGGGAACGGTCGGTTTATCTCAACCGGTCATATCTGCGACGGACGTCCCGGCGATCTTGCGCAGCGATGTTAACACATGCCATAACTGTAATTTGTGCGTGTAATGGATGAAGTTTCTTGACGCTTTGAATCCGCCCAAGGAGCCAGAAGACGCAGAAAGTGGAAATAATTAATGCTTGTAAGATGTTTAATTGGTCTCGTGTTTGTGTTTTGTCTGTTGTTTGCGTCTAGTCGGCAAGTAACTTTGTATAAACTTCTGCAACGAGTCACTACGAGTTTCTTCAAGCACTGAAACACATTCTGAAGCTATTCGAAACTTTAGGGAATTTAAATGTCCTTTTAGTAGATGTTTAAAGAATGCCGCGTTACGTTTGAAAATGTCTTGGCGGTTATTAGCCATTTTGTCAGGTCAGGTAGAGCGCGGGATCACACATTCATCTATAAATTCAGAGGCCGTCTTGTGAGAGCCATTCGAACTTTCATAATTGCGAAGTTCGGGGAAACTTAATAATTCTTCTTCAGAAGTGGGATGACGGCCGAACGAAATATTCACAGAGCGTACGGTACTCCACCGTTCGAGCTACCCTTGGAATCCACTATATTACGCGGGCCTTTTTACGTGTAACATTGTTCAAACTCGCCCAAAATCAACTCTCAGAATTTTAAGGCACTAGTAGGTATTTTATGAGTATTACTTATGAAACTCATAAGAAAAAGTGAAAACGGAAAAGTTGGATTCAATATAGCCTCTGTTATGGCACATACTTTTCTAAGGAATTGGCTGTTGGTTATTGGAAAAGCTCCGCTTGCGTATTTTCTGACAAATCACTTGCAAGAACTTCCTTTTATCTGGGTTACATTGTAACTTCCTTTTATTAACAACTTTCGAAAGTAACTTGAATATTTTATCGAATGAAAGGTTGTGCTTTAAAAGCTTTGGACCTTGGTTAAATATGGTGGTGTTATCTGGATGAATAGTGCGTAAAACTTGCGGTACGTTACACCCTATTAACGAAGTTGGTGCGAGATCGCCGTATCTATCGTAAAAGTTGGATCGCATCGCTCACCTTCGAGATCCTAATACTTCATTTCCCACTTGGCGCGATTGAAATGTTTTATTGAGCGTTCACTAGATCCCGCCACGTTTGCGTTATACCAACGCAAACGTATATTTAATAGGCGTCATCAATAACGTACCGCGAAGATGATACGCTTTTGCGGGTTTTCGTACGCTTACTGCTGGGACTTATCTCAATTGCAAATTAATCGAATTTCTATGCTGGTTTGTTGTCGGCAATACGCACGCGCACTCACACTCTGATTTGTAATTCAAAGAAGGTGAACTCGCCTGCTCTTTAAATCCTAGATGCTCTTTGGAGTCTGTTTATTATTTTGACTCTCTGTTTCATGCGGAAATGACTTGCGTTATACAATCACTGTCTGTCTAAACTTTTACGCGATTAAAGTTCAGATGCTACTGTAAAAATTTCAGTTTTCACTCGCAGTTTTGCTTATAAAGAAATACTTTCATACTACATTTGATCATTGCAACGATGAGTTCAAGAATTGGAATATAATTATTATAATGCTAAAATCTATTCAAATTTTTCGTGGTTCAGTCACAGGAATTATTTATCACAGAGAAACATGTAAAGCGACAATTATTAAAGCAAAAAAGAAATTTTGGATCGAATGATCAAAAAACACACTAACACGTAAGAATATAAAATGTTTCGTCTCTACGCAAAATACTAAAATTTTCAATGTTCTACCCATGTGGTCAAATTTTACACTTGCGAATAAAGTTCGCTTACATACTACGTATTTCTACAGCATTTAATTTACAATTTTTTTCTATACTATGTCAAAGAGATCATCTCTATTCTAATGACAAATTTGACAAATATAAAAACACCAGATCATCTTGACACTATGAAAAACTCGTACACTTTGCCTAGAGCGAAAATGTATTGAATAAATTCTATACGCTAATTTGAAAAACTTATTGCTAAACAACAGTAAAATAATACGAGTAAATAAACTAAAGTTTGCACCACCAATCACAATGTTGTACCACCAAATTGCCTACGACTATTAATTTTCTATCTAAGTTCAAAGAAAGCGCCTTTTACTCCAATTTATTTATTTAAAAGTCACAAACACCTCAAAACTCGAATCTAATTCGAAGCTTTACTAATGTTACAATGATAAAATCGCCCGCAATCATTTAGAGTTACTAAACTAGATTCTATTCAAATATTCTGCTATTTGAAATTCCATTAGATGGTCAGAATAAATCTACAAATTCAGCTTACTTGGATTTTCATTTCGTTTCTAGCTCTTTATCTATTCTATGTACTATCAATTTTACTACTCTGTCTCTAGTTTACTTCGTTTTGTCTATAAATTTCTACCACACTTGAATTATACTTTTTTATTAATTTAGTTTTTTGCCTACTATTCTAATCAAAGTAATACATTTATCAACGTTTATAATGTTCAAAATGAGGATTACTCGCCCTATGTTGAGGTGGGCTGCACTCTCCGTCCACGTTTGTAGGCTCGACGATTCACTAACTTAAATTTATTCACACAGAGTGTGACTATTTAAATGAGCCTCTGAGTAAATCCTTTATCCCCGTGATAATTATTTTGTACACTGCGCTTACTATTCCTAAAAAACACTATTTACTTAGAGCTGGCTTTTGTTTTAGTAAATAAAAATACACGTGGTATAAAAAATTATATCAAAATTTATGAAAAAAAGTTATTATAGTCAAAATAATAATGAGTCCCAACCACGGGACCCAAGTTATATCCGGAGAGGAAGGACTTACTGTGTACTTTGACCGTATACCGGACTATGTGAGCAGGATTTATGCGCTCAATACGAATCTAACTAGAAGAGATTAGTATGCTAATGTGTCCGTTATGGACTCACAGACATACTCCAACTCCATGAAATTCTACTATAAAAATTTATGGACGATGGAGCTCGCTAGGCTAGCGTTTATATCCAAAATCTATGAGCATCCATAAAATAAAACGCTATCTAGAATAAATAACATTAAGGAAATAAAAATTCTGACCCATCCAAACACAGCACTCGTAACTCTAATTCAGCGACAGATCGCCAAACTACGAGGTATGCTACGGCTATTCATAGTATGTACCTACATGATAGGTTCTAACAAGAGTAAGGTTGTACGCAACCAGGCTGCACCGAGCTCGACCAAAGCAACAAGCACTAACGTAACAGTCACTAACACAATAAAATTAACGGTCAAATATTTTAAATTACGAATGGAGTTGGCACCGTTCGCGACACGCGGCCACTCGCCGCCAGCCCAGCTAATTATTTGGATTCAAACCGACGGCTGTGTGACCTTTTAAGGAATTTCGTTTTAAGGTGCTAATTTGTCGTAACGTTGCCTCATTTTTGTTCCGTACGGGCCGGTGTCTTGGGGGTTGTTAATTTAATCTGACACCTTTTTTTCAGTGGGAAAATCAGATTTTTTCGGGAAGGTTCACTTCTCGAATGCGTGAGTGGCGGTCGGGGTCGAAGTATGCAAATAGTTTAGTGGGTGTGTCGGTTCGCAGACTGCATTCTGAGGGCGAGCGTGTTGTATGCGAGGAATGCAGAGCGCGCGGCGGCGGGCCGCGGTCCTACGTGCCTGCGCAGGCAGGGCTGCGGCCTCTGCCACGCACTACCTGTCTGTCTTAGGGTGTTACCACACCAACTGATCGATAACCGATCGATATCATCGATCGAAGTCGATCGGTTAGTGTGGTAGTTTCAGTTGATCAACGAACACCGATCGATTAAACAGGCGATCAATCATCACTCGACTGTCGATCGATGATTTATCAACCAACCGTCATCCGGTGATGACTGTGGATGGTTTTTAAATCGACCATCAGTTTAGTCATTCATACATTGAGCTTTTCATTAGCGAGAGCTGTCGTTGATCGATACTTGATTGTTTATCGATCGACTTCCGATCAATGATAAATTAAACAATCGAGCAGATTGATTTGGTGTAGTAAGAACTGTTGATCGATGTTGACTCATCTCATTCTACCATCGATCGACGATCGATCGGTTGGTTTGGTAACACCCTTACCCGCCTGCTGCGTAGACGCGCGCCGCAGAAACCGCCGCATTGGATGAGTCAGATAAACAAAAACAAAAAAAGCTCCATTAAACCACGACCGAAAAAGTTTCCCACTCTAGCGTGCGCCAACTCCTCGCTAACACACTATCTCTTCCAGTTTATTTCGGTAGCAATCGATAAGCGAATGGTGAATAAGGCATAGTCGACCTTCGTTTCTGAGCGATCAGTTGGACAATAAACGATAAACGTTTTGCTTATACAACGGCAATTTTCTTTATTTTAAAATATAGCGGCTTCACAATACCATAAAACTTACGAATATGTATGATAAAAGACGATATGTGGGAACAACAATAAGAACAATACTATAAACTTACGATCCTAAAAGTAGACTTATATGTATAGTGAATTTGACACATGGGTTACATTACAATAGTTTATGAAAAGTTTTATGAATAATTCTTAAGTATATAAATTACGTATCTTAGGTTATTGGAATTACTTCCTGAGGGATACCGCAATTCGTTTGATTCAATATCGAAATATATTACATTAAAACGGTTCGGTATCGAGCTATATGGGCGAACCTAGTCGGGCGATTTTGTAACACGCATCTGCGAATTCGGGCTCTATGTTAATGCAAATGAAACTTAGCTTTTGCGACATTGCATTCCTCGTTAGAGATTCGAGAGAGGAGGCGGAGGGCGAAATCCAAAGAGTTATTTGCTTGAGAAGAGATTTATTTATGTTCGTAAGAAATTCCGGGAGCCGTTAACGGGTGTTCCGGGTGTGGGAGGGTGGATAAGCGGCGCGGGCGCGGGCGTTGCGCGGCAGGAGCGGCGCGGCCTCTAGCTCTGGCCGAGCGGCGGGTTTACGTACTCCGCCCCGACCAAGAGGTGACTTTCCGCCGGTATTACTCCCACTACACCTGCGGCAACAAAATAAAAAAGCTACAAAGCCGGGTACGGGCCTGCCGAGGGTTCCGCCAACAAAACCGCGCTTAAATAAATAAACATTCGGAATGCGCTTATGAAAAAATCGTTACGCGGAACCCCGAATCTCGCAAGCTAATTCAAAAATTAACATGAAGGGGAAAACAAAAGTTATAAAAAAATTGCGCTGGGGGATCGGTCTGGAAAAGTAGAATAACGCCCATAGCTCCGCTCCGCTCATCGAATCTTTATGGGGTAACTTTGAATTGATAGTTTCCTGTTTACTGTTTTAGGGGGTAATTTTAAACTGTTTACGCACGAAATGATACACGCCGGCTTTAAACGTTAGATAGACTCCTTGTATCGTATGTATCACGCATCGGCACGATGCAGAATGGTTACGTGCTATGTCTGTCTTCCATCATCAAAACAGTATCAAGAACACGGTGTTATTTACTGAATAATTCATTCGACATTAGTATAACTAAACACGCAATAGATTACGTGGTCAGAGGGAAATATACGAATGCCCGACTTGAAATATGATTACAGATTATACCCGTATTTAACGTCTGTAATCGAAATAATAATAGTAATAATCTTAAATATCGTGTTGTGCTTTTCAGTGGGCACACATTTAGAAATAACTTACTTAGGTAATGCGATATAATAATCAAGCTTATTTTAAATAATTGGTGTAAATTATCGAGTAACATAAGCATCAAATAAAATAAGGTATATAAGTATTGCCTATCGATGAATATCCCACCAATTGATAGGGCTTCAACAAACCGCTTTGGTTTATTTTTTCGTGGAAAGTTGTAGGACACCCTTCAAACTGGCAAGGCCTCCCTTGAGAGCCCTTGAAAGCATCTAAGGGGCTTCTTGAACACCTTAAAGAGCTTGCTAGTTTGTAAATTTGAATATATTCCATAAACCTATAATTTATTTCTTTATTATTATATTCTGGCGTTAGACAAGTCTACACTGAAAGTTTTACATACATGATATGTTGTTTTATTCGAAACTTAGCTCATATTTATCATCAAATTCACATTTTGAGAGCAACGTCACGCGCCTCCTTGTTTTTGTTAGACAAAGTATAAATAGGCCTTGCTTTTTTACCGCTAATAAGTCCGCGTTTGACCACCAACTCACCTTTTGGTGAGCGACGATGTTTTACGTTGAACACTGATGAATATACCATATTTTATTTGATGCTAAGGTGCTATTCACACCGTATGACTAGTTTAGAGGATGGCGATAAGGACGGTCGCACACGCAGCGATCAATGATAACTTATAGTTAAAATTTCGTTATAAAATCTTAATTTTGACAAATGATTATTGCGAGGTGCGATGACAAAGCAATTATATATTACTAAAGGATCAACGGCTTCTTAAATCAGACTCGAGGCTGTTTGACCCTTACTTTTTAAATTTTCAATCAATATTACACGGGATCGCTTTACAATTAACAATAACTCGAAAAAGGTAGCGTAAAACGGTTGCATCCAAAAATATAATACAACAACAACAAGAAATATAAGTATCAATATAACATTATCATTTAAGCAGTGTAAATATTTAAAATATAGAAATAACTTTGAAATAAAAATTACGTAATTATCATTACATTTATTATATTACAGCAAAAATTTAATAAATCACTAAAATAACACTTTTCAAGCTCGATGGATCTCTTTTCATCAATTCAATGATTAAAATGAAGAATCTAAACTAATGCTAATGACTCTACGCAAACCAAATTCTAAATGTCGGTTAGTATTCATCCTCTAAACTTAGTAATTTTCAAAAACTAGTCTCGCTACTTTAAGCTATTCGTTATTTTAGTCGACTCTTAGATTTAAGAAAGTTCTAAAACTTCGACTGCACACGACGCTGACGCGACTGTTCTATCCGAACCACTCAGACCCTATTCAATAATTCAATGTTTTTAAACTATAAAAATTGTATAAACGCGGTGTTATTCACTCTCGCTGCTATGAATAAATAAGCAGGGTTATTACGTAGACCGTTGAATGAACGCGTCATTGTTGTTGACATGCGTAAAACTTTTATTAATTATTTATTATATAGTTGTTATTACGAACTGTAAGATAATCTACCCGTTTAATGCCAGGATAATGTATGACCAGCGAGAGACAAGGATAAATTACTGGTTATATTAATTTTAATACGTGGTACGGTGGGTTCAGAAAATCATTTGGTATGCATGCACTGGGATACACGATGTCCCATACTAGTTGTGCGATCGAGTCAATTTATATTTCAATCGTTCAAAATGTAATCGAGTTATTTACTTGAATCTTTCTTTTGACATCATGGTACTTTAAAAAGATAAAAAAAGGTAAAAATTGTTTTGATAGGTAAACTCAAACTAGTAAAAAATAAATGATTGAAACAATACAACAATAGTTACAATAATGCAATAATAGTAACAACATAGTTACAATCTGGGTGTGTTCAAGTCGAGAGTGAATCGGTTTCTTCTGGGCAAGCGTGCTCCATCGTAGACCGCATCATCGCTTAACATCAGGCGAGCTGGCGGCCTATTTTTAACTTTAAAAAAAAGGCGTTATTTCAGGCCTTTTCCAAATATTACGTTTCTAAATCTACAACATCGTAATGATTTTAAAGATTTTTTGCGTGTAGTTAAATTTAATGTGAAATAAAATGACTTCTACAGGTTTAAGTAAATAACATTAAAAAATTACCTATCTAAAATATGTAAGTTCGAATAGGCGTCGGAGTTTTTAGCTAGCTAGCCTTGATGTCAGAGTTTTTGTCTCCCGAAGGCCTCTGGGATGGCTTAGCGTTTACTATAACAATTGGTACCTATCTAATAACGCGTCGTGTGCAGTCTTTCCTAATGACTATAAAATCCAAACGCTACACACATTAAGTACGATACCCTATACCTACATAGATAGAAAATGTATAATATTAATGGCACCTAATAAAATCTCTACCAACTTGCCGTTATTTTTAGTATTAAATATCTAAATAGAGAGGAAAAAGTTAAGATATCTACGTAAATCTAATTTTGTAAGTCTATTACTGAGAGTATCTACTAAAATTTAGTCCGGACTACGATTTTCAATAAATATGCAAATCAGGTTATGAGCTCAGTTGTTCCAAGCTTGTAACGATTAATGCCTTGATTATCTTTGCCATCACGGTCGCGTAATTGTATTTTCGATGGCGACGATTTAATATACTTTCTCGAACGTTTCTCGGTAAGTTATCATAGTAGTGGCTTAGAAATTTTCCAAGAGTTATTCACTGTTGTTTCGCAAACTATGTGCGAACTATGCCCAAGTGGCGGTGTTTTTTCTGAGGTCATATTACTAGAGTGCATGAATTTTTAAGCTGATTCTGTTTCAAAGCACCAGCAGCAAGGGAGCACTTTTAAAAGAATAATTCCTTTCGATTTGAAACTGACAAAGTTGTTTACGGCGTGCAAAACAGTCATCCTCGTGAATAGGTACGGGTAGTTGTTTTAGGGTTCCGTACCCAAAGGACAAAAACGGAATCCTATTACTATGCCTTCGATGTCTGTCTGTCTGTCCGCCCGTCTGTGCGTCCTACCATTAAACGGCTGTATCTTTCGAACCGTACTAGATAGTCAATTGAAATTTTCACAGAATATGTAACGTTACGGCGGATTAGCTAACAAATAATTTAAAAATGGGTCCCCAGTTAAAGGGATTTTCTTCTAAGAAAACATATTTTTTTAACGTATTGTTGTATTAGCTCTAATGTAAAAACGGTAATACGTACAAGCGTCAAACTTGGCATGATTATAGTACACACTCTAAAGTATAACAACAAATAAAATGAATAATGGCCAAATGCAAGTCAGTACAAATTTATATTCATTTCCAAGTTATAACCGGAAAATTACCGTCTACCTAGACGACCTTATTATGTCTTTCACGGAATTAAAATTGCATATTTTACTAATTTTGAAGTCGGTTTGATAATTATTGTATTTTGTGGGGGGTACGGAACCTTCAGTGCTCGAGCCTAACTTGCACTTGGCCGGTGCATTCAAGTTTGCGAGAGCTACTGCTCCATATTAAAGGCTGCGACGAAGTTGTGGGTCGCAGTTTGCAACTCAGCACTTTGTGCCCGCATCTGCTGCATCAAAGCGCTCGCACTCTTTTTATACGATTTAAATCGAACTAGAAATACCTGCATTGCGTCCGACATTTACATCCAAATGGTTAAATTTAATTATCTGGTTATCTACAGGTTCATAATTGATGGTTGACTGAATATTGGCAATGTAGACGTTACCAATAACATGGAGTTGGCTGAGGAATGATATAGACGAAACGGACACACATTAATAATAATACGGCCGGATAACCGGCCGTATCCGAGTCGCGTAGGCAACAAAATGCTCCCTCAGCCCCCGCCAAGTAATAGCGACTATGTATTTTGCCACGCAAGAGTCAGGACGCCCGCGGGGGGAGTGCAGCGACTAAAACGAACATAGGTCCGACCTCGATGACGCCTGGCGCGGTACTGAGTGCGGCGCGCGCAAATTCTCGCGACCTTTTTACGCTTATAATTTCTAATCTATCCAAACCAATTTTTTTTAAATAAGATTGCCTTTCAGTACATGCAATTTCCAGGTTGTTACGAGCTTTCATTAGAGTCTGCAGCTCTCTCGCTCGCGTATTTTCACATTTTTGAAAATATAAAATCACAGAGAAACTAGAAAATAGAAAATTTGCAAAAAAGTGACAAAAACTTTTGTTAACTATCATAGCATTACAAACATATTTTTTTGTTTCGATATCTTTTAATTTGACGGAGCAAAATGGTAACAAGTAATTTTTTTGCTTGTTACCATATTATTCCAGATATAATTACATGATACATAATGAAAAAAATAATTTGAATTGGCGTATAAATTTCTGAGATATAAGCGTTTAAAGTTTTTGGTGGAGATAGAGAGCGTGTCCTCTCCCGCAAAGCGTGTGTTAGTATAGTCAATTTTATTTTGTATGGCGCGCGCATAGCTTGACGTCATAACGTGCTACAGTGCGCTCTCTGTCTAGCATAAAATTAAAATACGTATCACCTAATTATTTTTGAACAAATTTTAATTTTGTTATCGTTGATGGTCTCTATTTATGATCAGATTCAATTTATTTTTATTTTTCATGAGGTAATAAAATTAGAACACTGGCTCATTGTTCTTCATTTATTATGTGTTATGCTTTCAATGTACTAACAGTTACGTTACGCGTAAAATCCAAATTCCGACAGAAAGTGGTGTCGAAAAGATTATTTTTCTGGATAATTTGGTCAGCGTTTCCACTTGCGTTCGATAACGCCATTAATTTAAACGGCTCGTCGCGACACCTGTGTAATTATTGTGCCGCTCCATTGTTCAATTATGTGTATTTACAATTGAACGAATACCCACATACGATGAAGTTTTATGAAAAGAACATGGAAAACGTGATTCTCGCGTGACGTAAAACGCTCGTTAGTAATTAATGCAGAACGATTTGTACGACTAATATTTAGTGGTAAAGCTGCACGATAACATCATTCGGTCGCCAAATTGAGGCGCTTTTTATTTCCGTGTACGTGCAATTAGGATTTCCAATATCAAGTGTGTGCATTTCGAGATTCCGTTAGCGCTCAGGCGAAAAATTCTCAGGCGCAGTGGGCGTGCCGCTCTCCCGCTGGGTAAAGTAAAAAAGCCGAAGCTTAGTGGAGTAATTACGGCTTGGAGAAGGCGGCTCAAATACTGAGTGAGGACAAATAACGAGACTAGCATTTGTGCAGCTGCTCTTTACCGCCTGACCCGCTTCATCGAGCTACCTTCCCCATTATTCCCGATCCAACGTAGTTTTTTCAGGAGCACGCAACAAACTAATCCCGAAAGAACAATAAGAGCCGCACGAAAATTAACATTCTGGTCTCATTCGACAAGATCGACCGGCGTCCGTGGACTACTTTTAATTAGTGGAAGTTCTCTTTCGTCCGCCCTGAGATTTACATAGAAGTCACCACAAAAAGGACGTCACTTTTTTAGTACTTTTGTTTGAATCTGTTTAAATCTCTTTTAAAAGCTTTCGCTGTTAATGAGCAGGCGTTTCGAGGCGACACTAGCGCCGCCTAGCAGGCGACACGGGGCAGCCCGGCGGAGAGGCGACGTGTTCTCCAATGTTTGTTCGCTCGACGCGTAGCATTTGGGAATCGTTAGAGCGAATCGTTTGTAAACATGAAACGCGGCGCTCGCAATTGGCCGGATTGTCTCAACAAAATTCTGTAGATAAACAATAAATAGCATCTCTCGAAACATGGACGTTTTGTAATTGACGACGTGGCAGATTTATCTAGATGGTTCAGTCATTGTTAGGGGTGTTAAATTGTTAGTAAAGTTGTTAGTGAGAGTTCACACGAACTTTCGCCTCGACGAGTTAGTCGAAATGAGAAGTTAGGACATCGTCACCACAGCTGATTACGAAAATTAGCGTATGTGTTGTTAGTTAAAATGAGGAGCATGGCAATCGTAAGCGAGTCGTATGCCGATCGAGAGTGGTCGTAGAGGTTAGTGGAATGCATTGTCGCCGGCGCGAGTTCACAGATGCATGGCGTGTACATTGTAAACCCCGCTGAGCTCGAGCGGGTGGTATGGCAGGAGAGTCGCCAGGTGGTGGTAGTGATTGCCGGACAGTTGGTGGTGCAAGCTCGCCAAGGGATTACCTGCTGGGTAGGGCAGCCCGAAGCTAGGATAGCCCGAATAGCTACGTCCGGCCGCATACGCGGCGTACGCTGCGGGAAAACCTGCGCAACAAACAACCACACGTTAATAACTACAGCTAAAGGCAACAACATGAAAAGCGGGGGTTAGTTATCGGATTGCATGCTTTCGATATAATGTGGAATAATTATCAAAGTAGTACGCGGTCGATGCTGATTCATTGAGCGAGCAGAGAACCGGTATGTAACACGTGTCCCGGTGGCCCGATTCTAAAATAGAACCGTCACATAAAAGGTAGGCGAGTGTATCGTACACGTTCATACGACATCGCTTTGGACATTGTCCAGGATGTGATATTTAGTAAACATTTAATGTAGCACAGACTAAGTGGACCAGGACGGCTTCGGCTGCAAGAGATACCTACTGTATTTATGTAACACAAATTAGTAACCAACCAGGACTACTCTATATCAAACATTATAAACTAACTGAAACAAAACAGTACATTATTCCGTTACGTGTGCGGATTAACTAACATCTACGTTGTACATTCAGTTAATGCTGACAAAATGGAGTCCTTTGTAAAATGTGATATGACCGATGACCGGAGAGTCCACGTCGGCTGATCTGATTACTATGGCGGATCATTTATCATATTATTGCCAATCAAAATAGTGTATCTGTCAGGCCAAGCGATCCATCAAACGGCAGATGGACATGGTACGCTGCGCGCCGATGCCGAGACGAACATCCTGTGGTTCCAAGTAAACTGACACCTCACACTAGCACGCATTAGTAATTCATTAGTACGACCCAAGGAGTACGAGCCCCGATTAGCACAAACAAGTACACATCTCAAACGTTCTTTAGATACGTGAATGATCTATCTGATGCAGGTATACAGCAAATTGTGAAGTGACTTTTGAAAATAAAATTGTGAATAAACTTACCGTCAGGAAGAGCACCCAATGACCACATGAAATCTAGAAATGTAAAAACATTTACATAAATCGATCGATCCTTATACCTTATATTTAGATTATGTTTTTTCCTTTAGTGTTTTATATAAGAATATTATAGAAATAATGACTTTACTGTGCCCTGAGACACTATTTTGCTTGGCGAGAAAATTTTGGAATACAATTGATTTATATAATTATCGTGATCACTAAGTAGATATTATAATTGATATAAATATGTATATAAAGAGTATTACAATTATCTAACAGCAAACTACTACCAAACATTTCTAATGTGCCTTTATATAGTGGGGTATGTTAGTGTCGTTCGTTCACCGCACTCGATGATGGATCGTCCATTTGACATGTTAATCTATTCTACACATTGTTAGTCTAAAGCTAAACATGTTAAACAAACAGACGTATTCAAATAGTTTAGAAAATGATATTTATTAATACTAAATACTACTGCAATCTCCTACGCATTAAGTTAATAAGTACAATTAACTCTATTTGTTAACGAAAACTACTATCGATACATAATTATTTGGATATATTTATAACTTTACCGTCAAAACAGTAAAAGTTACTCATGAAATATTGAAAGGTATACATATATAGCTAAAATAATACTAATAGTGAACATAGATTTTAGTCATAATGCAATCCACAATATGTAAGTAAATAAATATGTAAAGAGTAAGAAATTAAATAAAGATTAAATAATTACCTAAGTAAATTTTAAAATTACTAGGAACACAATAATACTTTAGATCAATTTCAAATATTCCTAATGTTTTTACAACACAAACAAAATAAAGTAAAAGAACAAAACAACTAGTTGTATCTTACAACTGATAAGTACATCCACATAATAGAATAGGTACCTCTTTTCTTCCAATGATAACATTTTTGAAAAGCCGACATCAAGCTGTGAAGCTATTCATGGTATAGAGCTAAGAAATGTAATATCATTTATGAAAATACTCTTAAAACACCTCAATATTGGCCGCAATATATGACATGACTAACTCTGTCGCTAAAAGGAATTAACTTCATGGATGGATATGTAGCAAAACTGGCAAGACTCAGCAGAACCGTTAAGTTCTTATAAAAGCTACTCAAAAATCAGAATTACCAGGCTTTTTACTATCTTTGACTATCTATAAAATACGAATATGTTTCTTTAATCAAAATTTATAAGCGCCTACTGCCTGGTAGAAAATATTATTGATTTCTATCAACCCTACGCAAAATTGTTCCAATTTCTGTCTCTATTTAAAATGTATAATGATCATTTATAAAATTATATTACGCCTAATATAAGAATTGATACTATGGCTCGACTAATATTTGGTACACATTTCGAAAATCTGCTAGCTAACTCGTCTTCTAATGGCGATTTCTAAAATAAGACACTTGAGATATTATCAGTTTCCTTAAATTACATTTTTGTCACTTAGGCTCAGCAGGAAGAGAAGAGAGAGGAATGTTCAGAAAATAAGGAATGGGGAAGCCAACGCAGCATCTAAAGGTACGCAACTGAATAAGAAACCAGCGAGGCTCCTCAGAAGGGATGATGCGGATGCTGCTGGAAGAGAATCGTAGATCAGAGAGGCATTGGAGTAGGTAGAGTGGCGTGAGTCAGAGGTGAGTACAAGGTCGGGTAGTCAAGAGCATGAGCTCCCAAGAGTTCAGAGACCGAGTATGCCAAAGGAGGGATAGTAAGGGAAGTGAGTGTGGGACGAGAGGGGCGCGGGGTGGGGCGCAGGGCGGCGAGCGCGCGGCGGTAGGCGGCAGCGTGGCTGGCTGGACCCGCGCCCGCGCCTGCGCCCGCCACCAGCAGCTGCGTCGGCGCATGGATGGGGTAGGGAGCGTACCTAACGCCGCCAGCGCCGGCCGCGACGGCGCTACCTAGCAACTCACCGTACGCGCCGCGTCCGGCGGCTCTCGTCTTCGCCAAATTCGCAGGTAGCATTACTTCTTTTGGTTGTGCCTTTTTGCATTCCACCTGAAACAATGCAGTACAAACCTTAAGCATATCAGAAATCAAAGAAAACTGCAGTGGAACTCATAATTCGTTTGTAGTTCGACTAAATAATAAACTCTCGGATCTGACGCGGGCCTTTATTGAAGTCTGTAGAACTGAATAAATACCTCCTCGAGAACGAGTGACTCGCAAAATTATGGAAGAAAGGAGGCGACGAAATCGGTCGACAATCCGTTATGCTTCACGGTTCGGGTCACAAATTGAATTTTAATTTGCTTCGCGAAGTCAAGGAGCTTATCATTGAATACTTATTATACAGCAGGACAAATTTTACGAGGTCTAAAGTAATTATTTAGAGCCATTATGCCACATCTTATTTCCTATTGTGGCGTTTATAATGAAGTCACGTTAAATAACCTGTTGCGTCAACATTCACAACTTGTACACATTCAGCTACAAATTTGGCCGATAATTTTGTAAGGACACAGTGAAATAAACCTATCTTGATAATGTGGTACGGCGGCGTAAATTACTGCCTCACAATTACGCCCCACGCTTAATCGATCCATTAAGTAATTTTAACGAACAGTGTGGCTCTCTCCAATGCTTGTATCTTCCTCCGCCCTGCGAGAGGAGGGCAGGAGGCAAGTATAAATTACCCAATCTACGCTAACCCAAACCTTTAGCAATAGAATTTTCGCTACCGAAAAGTACACAGGCTTAAATAAAAGCTACTCGAATATATCACTCTGGCCTTACTCGTCGGCTTAATAATCAAACAGAAGCATTTCATTAAAATTACGGAACAATTTGCGGAGTAAGTTTCCGGTTACATTTTTCATAGTGGAGTATAATCGTGAGGCGTGCAGGAGGGGAGGCGGGGCGAGACGAAACGGGGAACATAAAGTCCGCGTCCACATTTGTCACACGGACGTCACAAGCCGACAAATGAAGGCTTTGCCACGGCGTTCGCGCACTTTGTGCACTTTGCACAACTTTCTGCGTCGACATGAAACTACGTGCTTTTGCATTAACGCGGGGAAGTGAGTGAGCGAGGCTTTACGGCGCTGAGTGTCTTTCCTCCAAGTTTTATGCCTAGATAAGGCTGCATAATCAACATGTAATATAAAAGTTGGAAGCCCAGATTATTATGACTTAGAACGTTGTTTAGTGTTATGACTCGAATAAAGAGATATGTCTCCCGGACGTTATAACAAAATATACGGCGTTTACGATGGTTTTATTAAATTTTCAAAGAAATACCATAATATGAGAGGAAAAAAACCTGTTTTAAATTGTTTTCTATCGTCCGCGACATAAAAATAGTGAGAGTCACCATTTGTCAGGTCCGACAAAGCTTTACAAATGAACGGGCACCTACTCTAGTAGAGGCCGGCAACTCCGTGGCCACCCCATTTGTTCTTCGACACGCAACCGAGGGGACATGCCAGATAAATGCCAGCCTAACTTCCAAACGGCAAAATATTACCACTGAATTTTGATTCTCAATTAAATCAGGCACAAAATCTGATTCAAATAATACTGTGGAAAATAATTTCGTTTTCAATCAAACCAACAATATGGACGGCCAGGAGAAAATACAGTGAGGAGATTCGACGTTAATTGATGTCGCGTCGTCGGTCGTTCACCGACGGGAGTGGGAAACAAAAGCTCACAAACAATTCGCATCGGAGTTCGCAATCCCGATCGCGACGCAGTTTAATGACACGAAAAATAACAGAGGTAAATTGTATTTAGCCGGGCGCTATGTAGGCATGGCCTCGAGGTGATATATCGATTGCGCGATCGAGTGTTCGACGCCGAGCAAAGATGTCGGCTCAACCGAGCGGACTCGAGATCTGCTCGACTGCGCACCGGCTTAATGCCACCCTAAACCTGCCTCCTTCTAATCTCAACGACGTATGAGAAATTTAATTGTCTTGCGAGAAAACACCAAGTTTTATGCCCCACCGCGTCGGCTACACCCTCGCACGTAGACGGCAATAACACAAATCTAAAAGTCAGTCATTAAATTTTCACTCGATTGATTTTGAGTGAAAACCTTTTAAGGTAAAACAGTAAGGTCAATAAATTTCGGGAATAAATTATTCTTACCTTTCATGATTATTGATTTCGTATTTCCATCTGGAATTCGTCATAAGGCTTTGTGAAATGTACTTAAGTATCACTTGAAATTAACTCCCGAAACTGTTTGCCTTTGGAGTGATTTTACAATTATTCAGAGGAAAGCATAGTATCCCCTGAGTTAAACTTTAGCAAAGTATGATTGTATTTAAATTGTGTAAGGTATATTGAGCGTAATAATGTAGACGAAAATGAGTTACAGTCGATCCCAAAGCTTTCGTGACCTTTTGTAACAAAGACACTCAGATTAAACGATACCGCTTTAAATCGATATAGGAGCTCCTATCTAGCTGCAAGAATTTACGTGTACCTACTGACTCGATCTACAAACATTATGTAAAGAATCCCAGCGAACTTAAACTTGGACATTATTCGAGATTCTTCCCACGCTTGAAACTACGAAATAAAACAAGTTCCTTAAAGTGTACAAGCTCACCGGTCCGCCGTCGCATGTGTGTTGACGTTAACTGCATTTTATAAGATTTTGCGTTTGTTTCCTTGTACTTTTATTTCTGCTTCCTTTGAAATACTCGTGGCAGACTGCGGGCAACTGGCCAAATAGACAACTTTATAAAAGAATGAAATATCGTAGCTGTTTCTGACCGAATGCCTCTATACCGATACCATAAACAAATGACGTCTACTTGCTTGTGGGAAAAAAGAGACAAGCTTTCTTCAATAAGCTTGGTTGTTTATGTTTAGGAGTGATTAACGCATTGATGTAAAAAGTCGACGAAGCAAAAGGCAAGCAACTTTGTACGGATAATACAGTGCAGGGGTAGCGTACGAACATACGTGAGCGATAAACGGAGACAGGAGGGGGGTGCCAGGGTGTGCGAGGGGGGTGCTAGATAAGTTTATCAGGGAAACCTCTCGCCGTCGTATTGACAGAGCGTCGCAAGCCTGGCCCTGATTGCCGCTAAACGGAAGCCGGGGCGTGAGAACCGGAGGCTATGGTGAGAGCTCCCAGAATCACACTTCGGCTGCGATAAAAATGTAAAGGTAACGTAATTTTAAGGTTTTCCAAGATCTTTATTCTCGCGAGAGATTTTCTCGAAAATGTTACCAAAGTATGGAAAAGAAAATATTTTTATAAAAACTAGGTACAGGGTTACGTAAATCAGATGAGTCACAAATCTTGCGCTCAACAGGTCAGGGATAATGAAATACTCCGCCGCACCCCGGGAGCTCTCTCCATATTTACGTAACTGTTGTTCGAAGGAATAAGATAAGCGGGAATCGACGTTTTCTGTCGAATTTCGACACAGTTGCTTAAAGTGTTGGAGTGTTTACAGAGAGGGTGAAGTGCTAGGTGGAGGGAGGAGTTCGATGGGCCGTAATGCGCCAAATTCAAATCAGATATAAGCGATCGAGTCATCGCATCGTCGCCGCGACATGCATATCGCAGATCGCAGCTTCAACTAAATTGCACATATTTTATATCGAGACGTCTGAAATACACCTGAGTAATGCAAAATGTTACGTCCTCCCGATATACCAACGTTTTGTAGGTAGGAATAAATTTTGAAATATACATTGTGTACATTTTCTATGAAAATGTTATGTAATGAATATGAAAACTGCAAATTTATATTTCATGTTAATTAATTGTGCTCAAAATATACCATTATCATGTGGTTATGTAAATATAGCGATAAAAAAACATTCGTAACCAATTTGTATGAAATGATTGCAGCGATATCGACCCATATTGCACAAAGGAAAGTCATTACGACTATACAAATAGTATCGCAGTAACGTGCACTGCTACATAGTAAGAAATATATAGGTTACATTTGCTTTGAAATTTCTATCGGAGCGGTACACTTTCCACTATAGAAATACATTAGTCGTGGATGATTAATTCCTAGCCTATAAATGCCTAGCACTTTCAGTCAACACATTAGCACAAGAGTGCCTATAACATGATCCTCCACCAATAACCCGCTAATATCGATATCGTTACCTAGAATGGACCAATCAGCGTTCAGTAACCCACCCCGCGCACTTAGTCAGTCGTTTTTTTGTATTACGAATATTTGTTAAATGTATTGTCTATACGGTATCAAGTCGTTGCTTGCCGTCATAGAAATGTACGACATTAAGTATTAAGGGGTGCCATATACAGCGCAGCGCGTGCAACATTCATCGGGCTGAGGAAGCCTGTCAAACGCCCGCGGCTATTTCTGAATGAAATCGATCGAGTGGCAACACTGCCGTCACGAATCGAATAACTTAGACATTTTCGTTCTGAGGTTTACTTTAGTGGATAAAATGAAATATTTTAGTAAAATTCAACTTAACGTGATTCGACTCTGCAATTAATTTATTTTACATAATAGTTGGAATATTAAATAAATATGTAGCTAAACAGTATTTGAATAGACTATGTATGGTAACTTCCATATCGCTCAAGGCAATATTTCAGATTTAAAGGTAATGAATCCCAGGGCAACGAGCGCAGTTGTCGCATTGCCACGCAGGGCAAGTGTAGGGTTTTGAACTGTTGAAGTTATAATTTCTTAGTGTCATTATGGGTAAGTGTGACGCTTACTATCTAGAGAGTGACTTGCTCGTTTCATTATAAAGTTACGCAAAAAGGCAGTAGTATATTGCTCCTACCCTTTACACTATTGTTTTGCATGTGGTACTGACCAATTTTTGCGTTGTTGGTACTGAAATATTTCTTAACAATTGAATTATTGTTAAGATATATTTCAAAACAATTAGAATTAATTAGAATATAAATTAAGGTTAACAAGAGGTGAGAATCTCTGCACAGTCTCATCTAAATAAGTGATCAAGATAAGTGGGAAAGCGAACGCAAAACGAGCAAATCGGTATTGGCAGACTCTCAGCGGTATTACCGATCGTTTGCAATTGTAACTAAACACGTTTACTGCTGACTCGTTGCTTAACTAATTCGTATTACAGTTAAGTCACTACAATAAGAGTAAGAATGTTGCGTCCATGAATCGTTTTCCTAATTCGAGAGCTCTCCCATAATGAAATTAGTATATATTACGAGTGGATACCTTTCTTATAAAAGCGATTCCATGTAAAAACCAGAATGCACCAGAAAACTTCCGAGAATCGAATAAAATTGTAAACGATATATCGAGACCCAGAACGCTAGACGCGTAATGCAGTTTGCATTAAAGTTATTGTCGAGGCAATTACTTTAATGCAAACACGATTACTGCTAACTCGTTGCTTAATCCTACTAATATTATAAACGCGAAAGTTTGTATGTATGGATGTTTGTTCCTCTTCCACGCAAAAACTACCGAATAGATTTTAGTAAAAATTTACAATAATATAGCTTATACATTAGAATAACATATAGGCTATAACGGGTTGCAGTAGCGATGCCAAAGGCCGAGCTCTGCGCGTACGAAGTAACGGGTTTCAGCTAGTTAATTCATATCACAGCTAAGTCACTACAGTAAGAGTAAGAATGTCGCGTCCAAGAAACGTTTTCCCAATTCGAACGCTCTCCCATAATGAAATTTGTATATTACGAGTACACAGGAATGATACCTTCCTTATAAAAGCGTTTCGATGTACGAATCAGAATGCACCAGAAAATTTCCGAGAATCGAATAAAATTGTAAACGATATATCGAGACCGAGAACGTTAGACGCGTATGAATGCAGTTTGCATTAAAGTAATTGTCGAGCGTCCGCTGGTTGCGGCTGGTAACGCAGCTTCAATTTGCAAAATTAGATGTTACTATCAACGGTGAACCAGCTCTTTCTATTTATAAATGCGCAATGCTCTCTTAAATAAAAATCTAAAAGTCACATGAGCACTGTTTTATATTACCTAACTTTTAAGGCCCTCTTTTAGTTTTTTTTCACTTTTAGACAATTAGGTCATTCTAGTTTTAGTTTGTCTACTTCCATGGCTAGCTTAAAATAAGCTTCATTAATTAAAAAAAAAAAACCTTTTAAAAAGCATGCTTTTTAGTATTCTTTTCAGCAAACCCTTTAATTTGATTCCCATATCATGATGTTGGCCTTTTGGAAAAACTCAGAGTCACTCAGCGGGCAATGGAGAGAGCTATGCTCGGAGTTTCTTTGCGCGATAAAATCCGAAACGTGGATATTCGCCAAAGAACCAGAGTCGCCGACATAGCTGTTAAAATTTGCAAGTTGAAGTGGCAATGGGCAGGCCACATCGCTCGAAGAACCGATAACCGATGGGGAAGAAAGGTTCTGGAGTGGAGACCACGAACCGGAAGACGCAGCGTAGGGAGGCCTCCCACTAGATGGACCGACGACATTGTAAGAGTCGCGGGCATCCAGTGGATGCAAAAGGCAGGCTGTCGTTCAGTGTGGAGGTTAAAGGGGCAGGCCTATGTTCAGCAGTGGACGTCTTCTGGCTGATGATGCTGATGATGACCATGACGTGAACATTTTGTCCGCCATCTTGGGGCATCCGCCATATTGAATTTATCATCTCGGCCAAAGTACATGGGAAGACAAATCCAATGAACTCAAACTCAACGGGGTTACGTCGTTTCGTTTAAGAGTTCCTATGGTCAGTGGCCACCTTCTGTCTCCAGACCAGCTCGAAGGTGTGAACGCATGACTGTGTGTAAGCGCCATAATGGTTTTGCTACTTTAATACAATATATTTAGCCTTACCTATCTGTAGTGACATGGGTTCCTTAAAAGTGGGAAAACCTCGCCTTATGCAGTAAACTCATTTACTTTTTGACAGCGGCCCCTAAAATAGATTCAAGCTAGAATAGCTTTGTTGTAAACAACAACTGCTTTGAATTCAAAATAATGCTAACATATCCGTAGAAGCGTTGAATAACTGATACAGTGCCAACGCACATGTACCAGTAAAGGGATACGCAGAAAGTGTGTACTATGCCGTAAGAAAATCATTATACTCATCATTATGAACAACTTTTATTATAAGGCGAGCCTAAAATCGCAAAAAAAACATATATTTTGTTGAGTCGGAATGAAATTCTATTTAAATTCTATGGAATAGTAGTTTTTTTTGCGATTTCAGTGTCGGCCCCGAAGTAAAAGTTGTCCATAATAATGAGTATAATGACCTCCTTTCGGCTTAGTACATCTTTTCTGCGTAACCCTGTATAAACCGACGCAATTAGTAGTAATTAAGTAGGTAGATTGGCGTCGAGCGCGCTGCCGTCGCACCACCGACTAGATTAAGGTCTGTGGCACGCGGTCTCGTAGCTCGTAACTTGTTTTGCATGAATCTCAACGCGACTTCCATATGACTCTCTCGAGGAGAGTTGGTTCAGCACCTCTAATGTAAATGAAATTGTGTGCAAGAAATAAAGCAGGGTTTCTCGGCCGCTATTTATCGCCGCTCGCGTCTCCTAACTCCGCCGTAATGGGAATGTGGAGACACCGTGCGCGGCGCAGTAATGAACCGGCCCGCTCTAACTTATGGCCTTTATTGATGACGCGCCCGCGCCCTCGCGTCCTCACCGACCTCACTACTTTATTGTCTCCCTACGCAGACGACACTGTTTCAATTACGCGCGCCTCCTTACGATACTTTACGACTTCTCCTTAAATCATCTCTCCTGATACCCCCGATCTTCAACTTCCTCAATCTATACGGGATTACCGACCCGCCCGGATTCCATCAGACTGTGAACGCATTATCATATGAAAATAATGTAAGTAGTTCGCAGAATTACTGCATTAATTCAAAGGAGCGCGCGCAAAGCTTCCTAGAAACGAGAGTCTCTGTGACCACGCGATATTTTTCTATCTTTCTAATACGGATTAGATCAAACGCTGTTTGCTGTTGCTCAGCAATCATTTCTTTAACCTCGGGGTAGACAACATACTTGACATTTTTGCGTCTCAATATGGTCGTTTCAAACGGAACTCTTTTTTTGACAAGTAATGCGTCTTGTCACCGCAGTTGTCAAACTGTCTATTTGTGTTTTGGTGTAGCAACTCTGTAGACACACGAAAAAAAAACTTTTCTGAAACATTTGGGAAGAGTAAGAGGTTATCAACAAACGTGATGTTTAGCTGTCAATTCATTTGAGGCCCCTTATCACTGAGCCAAGCGCTGAGTTATTAGATGTTCCGGGGTTATAGAGCTTACATGTTGAGATAAACGCACGCGTATTAAGGCATTACATGGAATAATATCTGAGATTCGCGCATAGAGGCGTGTTCACACAGCCGCGCTCCACAACGCTGCCGAATGGTGCGCTCATGTGCACGCCGCCTAGCAGCATGTGTGATTAATTAATTTTCTTTCACGCTTCAAATTTAAGTTCGAGTGGAAATCGTTAAGCGCCGGAAAGGCCTGTTGAGCTGTAATTTACGTCCTTCCCTTCGACTTAAGTTAGTTGCGTCATTTCGAAATTGCGTGCCGTGTGCTTTATGACCATTAAATTTATATATGTACGTACCGACATAGGAAATTAGGTAGTTGTTTAAATACTGATTGCCGTCCGATTAGAATCGGAATTAATAAATTTCTACCTGGAAAACCTTTGTAATGCCGGTTCATACTTTCGTGTCATAATAAAATTATGGTCCAAGTTTATTGTGTGAAATGATATGGAAATATCTGTCAGCGCAGAAGTAGGTTAATAAGGGCATGTTAATGGCTATAAAATTTTACGCGCTTGCAATAAAATGATAGTGATTGACTCAGGGATAGTCTCCTTCAACTGGATTGGGACATGCATACTGCTATATACATACTCGTACATAAACATAGTGTATATACCTATATATAGCGGTGTAATGCATGCGAGGTGTCCGCAGATTGCCTATCACCTATTGTCAGTTACCCGGGCAGCTTGCTATCTACCCGGAAATTATACCTGAGGTAAGAAACCTCACTGTTAATTAAGATTGTAAGGGTGGGAGCCAAAATCTCGTTAGCGACAACCGTTGCATCCTGCGAGCCAGGCGGGAAATATAGTTATAGTCCATGTAATTAATGATACTGCGACTCTTCTTTAAGACATGTTACCCTGGTACTTAGTAATCCTGTCTTTGCAACTTCTAGGACTTCCTAATGATCAAACGTTTAGTATACGATTTTATACTTGTAAAGTTGTATATCAAACGTCTAATTTTCAAGTAACTTTGTAACTTTGAGTTAATAGTAGTATTCGATCAAAACATAGCCTAGATGTCATACGCCGGCAATTTTTATAAGACAAGTTACCCTGGTGCTTGGTAATTTCTATAAATTTGTTATTTTTGAAACTATAACAGCGTATACCAAAGGATAGATCAAACAAGCAACTATAAGTGATATTATTCGAGCAAAACATAATCTACAAGCCATTACGTCGGCCATTTTTCTAAATGGGAAAGTTCAGAGGGCAAAATCCATCGAAATCTTCCCAACTTGCCAATTGCAAGTTTCATTGAAAAAGGACGGTCACACTTGATATATTTTATGTGGAAGGCGCAAAAATGGCCGAACGGATCGATAGAGCTTAGAAGAAGCCTGGGTCCTGCTAAAACGGGAAGTTTATGGTAATCACGACTGTGAGGCTTGTGATTGATTGTTCGAAGCTTGAGGGGTGTGAACCCATCACTCTTGGGAGCGTAAAAGACGAATAGATATTAGGAAACGTATGCAGACTTCTTTGGTTGTAATTATTCTGAAAACAGAAAAGAAAACCATCAGTTTCTTCTACATTTTGTGGTCAATTCAGTTTTCCTTTTTATAGTTGACAATAAAATAAAACTGTTGACTAGGTGACGTCAGTGTAGCCAATACCTACAAAATTTTCAGCAATTTTATCGCTTTTAGTACCTATAATATATTATGGTAGTTACTAACTTTACTACCAAAACAAAGTAACATTAGAATATGTAAATTTCAATCCATTTTATAGCCATATTATAGTGAAATGGAAAACTGTTCACTCACTACCGATTGGTCTGTTGAGACGCAAAGAAAAATGGCGATTGAGGATCCCAAGATTTAAGTGGCAATTTCAAATGTGCCTACTTTTAGTGTTATTTCCTAAACGGAAGCCATTTGTTTCCCTCATGCACGATCGGAGAGAAAATGCGATACCTTGCCTTTGCAAATGTTTTGTGAAGGTACTTGAATGTGCTATCTGAAGGACAGTTGAGATGAAGTTTTAGAGAAGACTAGAAATGTTGATATTCGAAAATTATGTATAGCAACCATTTTTTAAATTATCGACAAATAAACTTGCTTGCCTAATATTAAGCGATCTACGATTGAGTGAGTAATATAACAATAACTTAAGGTAATCTATAAATGCTTAGTTGCCGCCATGGCTTATTTATCTAATAACTTTAATCGAGCAATTCTTGTATATTATGTATATCTTCAAGGCTAGAGTTAATAGATTTCACCCACATTCGAGTTGGCCACTAACGCGCCTGATGGTAAACGACTGTGTGGCCGAGAATGAATCACGTTGATGTAGAAAAAGTCTAGATGGACACATTAAATGTCATGTTCGAGAAAAAAATATTTAGAACCATCGGCCTAGCTGTGTTGCTTTGGAAAACCATTACCTAACTGTTCAATACAACGTAAAACAAAACGAAACCGTGGGAATTCGTTCGCGCTGCTTACTCACTAAAAGTTGCTTATACGCGGAACTTTGGTGATCTACAGAAACTCCTAACCCCACTTTTGTGACACATAGATATTCCGTTCGGGAACTTAAAAAATAAACCCACGCCTATGTGATGTGAATGTTCGATAGTCAAATTGTAGATACCTACCGTGACTTTTGTAACCGTGTTAAACTTTGGCTTCTGTGTAACGAGTGGGCGGTGCTTTAACAGTTTTACTACTACCTAGAGAAAACCTGTTACTGACTATAATTTACGTTATTTCGTTCATGATTCAAACTTTTGAATATTTATACCTAGTTCAATTTGTCTAGATGTTTTTAGGGTTCCGTACCCAAATGGTAAAAATGGGACCCTATTACTAAGCCTACGATGTCTGTATGTCTTACCTTTAAACGGCTGTATCTTTCAAACCGTAATAGATAGCTAGTTGACATTTTCACAGAATATTTGTAATGTTACGGCGGATTAACTAAGAAATAATAAAAAAGTTTAAAAATAAAAACGAAACCCCATACAACAAACGTATTTTTTAAACTTCAATCAATCAATGTATATCGGCCAAGTGCAAGTTAGGCTCGCTTACTGAAAGTTCCGTACCACCACAAAATACAATAAGGTCCAAATAACCGAATTACCAGTTATTATAACACCTTCCTAAATAGTCGAACCAATTGCTACTCAGCCACAGTTAAATATTTAGCTACAGGCGCTCAACACAATAATAACTTGGTAATGAACAGAAATTTGTCACCGACACGCACTTGGCCATTATTTAATATTATATGTTAATGTGTGTACTATAATCATGCCAAGTTTGACGCTTTGTCATCATTTCGTCAAAGTTGCTTACGCATCGGATCGTTCACCTCGAATCCTTCGACACGAACTCCGTAGTAAATCGGGTCATTTGGTGTGTTCGACCTTAACAGGTGTGACCCCATAAAGAAACACAGGTGTGTGTCCCCAGTACGCTTAAATCCGCCAAATAGAAATTGATGTTAGAAGGTGAAATCTAAACTACAGTATATTTTACCCATTTTGAGGGCCGTCGGTGCTTTGTTGTTAAAATTCATGGTAAGCGGAAGCAATTAAGGGAGTAATGTAAGGACGTAATGGAGTGACGTGAATTTGTTGTGAGCGTACTAAATAGAACCCGTATTTATGTTCCAAAATGCAGCACTGAGAGCCTCTTCCTCCGGGTGTTAATAATTATACAATCGTTTAGTACACAATTATACTGGATAGCGATGTCTTGTTAAAATTACTTGTATTAAATCACGCCGCGCAAATTAAATGTGATGGAAATTACAATTGCTTTTCATTTATAATCGCGTTTGTTTCTGTATTAACAAAGATTTTGCGAGAAGGGGAATAATTTTGTAGGCGAGTAAATATTGGGAGACAGATAATGAATTTTCTAAATGTAGAATAACATTTTAAACAGCTTTAATGAGCTTTATTGCTTTTACTTAGGTTTCTGTAAAAAATAACCTGGAGTCTTTAAAATGCATAATTACTTTTTCATGAAGGAAATTCTAAATTCTCTCGTTAAACTCGTGATTAATGAAAGAATTTATTTCATGAAAAATTGAGATAGCGTTTTAGACACGTCTTCGTAATTTTTTTAAACTTCAAAGTGGGCTACAGTCACCCTATCGCTCTTTTGCGAGAAGGTGGAGCAGCTATTAGCTTAACGACCATTTTAATATAAGAGATGACATATTAAATTTACGAGGGCAGCTCCTCGTAGCGTAAACGTCGCTGACATGACGCCTCTGTCTTCTTTATTGCCTGCGTAAATGTAACTATCAGATGTGCTTATGATTATGTTTAACCAAATTTTTAATGGTCCGATTTGTTTACGAGACACGTCCCGTCTATACAACCGAAGAGATCGTAAACCTTAATAAGTACGAACGGAAAAACTGGTAAAAGCGTAACTTCTTTTTGCCTGTCACAGTAATGCAAGTTTGTTCTACATTGTTTACGAAAACCGAGTAAAAAGGGAGTTTACCGTAACATTGATCATTTTCCCCGACACGCAACAAAAAAGGGGCGAAATAATAAGCGATTAGTTTCCCGCTCCGTGTCGTATGAGCGTACGTATATTCCTGGAGGAAAGCTCGCTTCATGCACCTCTCGTTTCGCACGGAAGCGAACCGTAATTACTCTAAAACACTACCCATTTGTTTGATGTCTTTGTTCGTTGTTTGCTCCACTTAGGGCGAGCATCACCCTTGCGATTCTTGCCGACACATGCCGCGTTCCGCAGCCATTAGGTGCGAAACAATGGGCAAGACACAAAAAACAAGCATTAATAATCAGGAATATGCATCGACGACGCAAAAGGGTGGTATCCGTTCCCCGCTCCTTTCAACGAGATGAAAGATAATGGCGATGGAAACTTCAACCGGCAAAGACAATGTAGGTAATGGCTCGGGTGTAGGCATTGAGGCTCAGATTTTTTTAAACCAGCTTTTCCTACGGTCTGTCGGGCTTGCTCTCACTGTTTACGATGTAAACCATGCGAGCTATCGATATTCAGACTGGAGTGATTTGATATTTTAACTTCACACGCCGAATTTTCAGGTTTTATACAACGAATTTTTGAGGTAAAACCATTTTTGTGGTAAAACTTATGTGATTTTGTGATAGTGTTTTCAGATTTTATGAGGAGCAATGGTGGCCTAGCTGCAGCAGGAGGTCAAGCGGCAGCATGCACGCTTTACAATCTGATGGCAAACGGTTCGATCCTCGGTCCTGCAACCATGACTCATTTACCTAAATAAATTAAGTACAGTTACCGTTATAGCTCTAAGACGGCGAAGGAAAACATCGTGAGGAAACCGAGAACCTCAAAAGACATAATTATGACATTCACCAACATGCACTGGACCAGCATGGTGGATTAGAGTCCATTCTCTCTTTCTGAGAGAAGGCCTGTGGGAAGCAGTGGAAACATGATAGGCTGATAATTAACTTTTGTGATTTTGTAACATAGACGAGATTTGCACTTTGACAGCTATTTTGCCGGAATTAAAAATATCATGAAAAGTATCAAGTTATTTGTATTCTTTCTCACTGTCTTTCCAGTTTCTTAACCACTGACGTGGTTTTCACACATTTTATTTATATTACACGGGAATTGAATATAAGGAGGGAGGGAAAGGTGACCTTGCAAAAGACCGCCTAATGCAGTTGAAACTATAGTCGGAGTGATCGGCTTAATTTTACGTGAGTAATTCCTGTATAGTATAAATAAAATTTTATGTATTTGTTTGCTCAAACCATAATACTGGGTTACGCAGAAAGGGTGTACCAAACCGAAACCCCTTTCGGTTTAGTACACCCTTTTATCATTATGAACAACTTTTACTATGGGAGCAACTAAGAAATTGCGAAAAAATATCAACGCAATATTTAGTCCACCCATTCCGCGTTTCCGTGTATAAATTCACCTTGATTCAAATAACAATCAAAACCTGGCTGGCGCATTGAATATAATTTATTCTAAAACGTAGTCACACATATTAAACCTCCACGATAATTATCAACATTGTAATTCAATGGTCACTATATCATAGCAGGGTTTACAGTGGCCATAAAACGTCGCGTGAATGGTCACGACGAATTTGATAATGTCCTAAAATGTACGCTAAAATAATAAAGTAATATAATGGACAGTGGGAGGAGTGTTCGTGTTGGGACGGGCAAAGCTTATTGGTGGCACAGATATTCATCTGTACACGGCTACGCATATAGACTGTACTAAGCCGGAAGGAGGTCATTGTTCTCATCATTATGAAAAACTTAAACTATGGGAGAAACCTTGAAATGGCGAAAAAAAAAACAGCTTTTCCATAGAAAACGGTCAATGACATTCGACAAAATGTATGGAACAGCAGTTTTTTTTTACGATATCATGTTTGGTCCTTTAGTAAAAGTTGTTCATAATGATGAGTACAATGCACTCCTTTCAGCTTAGTACACCCTTTTCGCGTAACCCTGTATATATAAAAGGCGATGTACATATGTATATTCCCTATAGACTCCAAAACGAATGTCCACTAAAGTTATATGATTATTTACGTGATATATACCATGGTGTGGTTGTGGAATGAGCTCCTGATATTTCGGCGTAGTTACATGCACCATGTTCACGGGAAGACTGAAGAATGCTTGCTTTTTAACTGTTCGACCAACCACCCGCATTCTTCAGTCTTTTCGTGAACATGGCGCATGTAATTGTGCCGAAATATCGGGAGCTCATTCCACAACCTCCAAAACGAATAGCTCGATGATTTTTTTTGTCAGCCAATTTTCAAATTAGCCCAGCAAGTGATCCTGTGAAGTTTGGTAACGATCGGATCAACAGTTTTTTTTCCCTACAAAAAACAATGACAAGAATTGAAACCTATACAAGTATACATTGAGATAATTAAATCATAGCAAAAAAAATAGTCATCTAAGTCAAAGGAGATTACTGTCGGTACCAAGGAGGTTGCTTCAAGGAGATTGCATTGTTTTCACCTTCCACTGGCAAATAGCTTGCTCCATCGTTGGCCGCATCATCGCATATATACATACATTTACATTCAGGCGAGTTGGCGGCCAAAAGCAAGCCTATTACTATACAAAAAAAAACTGATGTTTTAAGGAGTACTATCCCGGATATAACGCGAGTGAAACCGAGGGGCGCAGCTAGTTGTCTTATGAATGTTGACTAATACTGTATTGTGTGAGCATAATTTTCAACAGAAAACACTAAATAATGACAATACCATAAATAAACTTTTTAAAAACTATAATATTTATACTAGACTTAAGAAAACAAAAAGTTATTGATAGTATCAAGGTTATCATAGATTTAAATCAAACATGAAACTTTGTGCCTTTTAAAATAGGACAAATTAACTGTACGATAAGTTTAACCTAATGTCACAAAATGTCAAACCAAGTTTGTACATGAAACACGCACATAATAAGGACTAGTAGAATAGAACTAATTTAGCATAAACGAATTAAACGTAAGCCGTGGTAGCCCATTTGGGAGACCGCTAGACTTGAAAGCGTGAGGTTGCGGGTTCAAACCCCGGGCCCGTACCAATGAGCTCTATGGAGGTTATGCACGGATTTTCATACCACTGGCTTTTCGGTGAAGGAAAACATGGTGAGGAAACCTGCATACGTACGGAGAAGGAATTCAATGGCGTATGTGAATCCATCAATCCGCACTGGGCCAGCGTGGTGGATATGGCCCAATCACCCTTTCGGGGGTAGGCTAAAAGTCCAGCAGTGGACCGTTAAAAGGCTGACTATGATGAATTAAACATTTTATATTCTTCACTCATAAATGATAAAATTGTTGTTACTAGAACGAAACAAATATATTTTTGACAAGACGGTAATTAATTGCAGGGTTGTATACTGTTTTAATGTATTAGGGACCTGTAAAAGGCTCCAAAGGATACATACTATTAGACAGACGGCCTGTTGGTGTGTTGTTGGTGTGGCCATGTATGCTACTTTATATGTATGTGTACCTACCATGTTCTGACAAATAAATATTTTGAATTTGAATTTTGAATTTGAATTTGTTACGCTTTGTAAATCACGTGACGGATTCTATGCTAGTCCATTTCTTAGGATTAACTTAATGTCGAGCAATGACGAGCTATGGAGAGAGCTATGCTCGGGGTTTCTCTACGAGATCGACTCAGAAATGAGGAGATCCGTAGACGAACGAAAGTCACCGATATAGCCCACCGGATTAGCAAGTTGAAGTGGCAGCGGGCGGGGCACATATCACGCAGAACAGACGACCGATGGGGCCGAAAGGTTCTGGAATGGAGACCACGGATCGGTAAGCGCAACGTAGGACGTCCACCCACAAGATGGACAGACGACCTAAAATAGACCGCAGGGAAACGCTGGATGCAGGCCGCTTCCAACCGGCCCTTATGGAGATTGATGGGGAAGGCAGTGCAGTCTAGCAGTGGACGTCCTATAGCTAAAATGATGATGATGATGAACCTAATGTCACAAAATGTTAAACCAAGTTTAAACAAGGTTACACATTTGACATTGTTTTATTTTCCTTATCTTGAAATAATACAATCAGATAAGTCTAATACAGCAAAATAGCGTGTACTCAGTTAGCTGTGGCGTTAACTAGAACAGTTATCCTTTTAATCTATCCACATAAGTTTGCGGTTACATCTCTAATGTTTCGTGTCACTTTGACGATGGTACATTTCAGAGCCCCTACTACGATAGTGTGCGCGATTTTTAGGCAATAAATGAGAACATTGTATCAAGGCAAAAGGTATCACAATTAATTTCAATAAAACAATTAAACGGATTCCTTATTTAGGCATAGTAGAGTTGTTTAACTTTTTACCTGAAAATAATAAATATGAAGATACTTATCCTAACTAATATTATATAAGCGAATTTAACTCTGTCTCTCTGTCTGGATGTTTGTTCGCTTTTCACGACTAAACGGCTAAGCCAATCTTAACGAAATTTGGCAGGAGAATAGTATGCATTATGAAAACGGACATAGGGTACTTTGCCCCCCAAAAAGTGCGGATAAATTGGAAAATCGCGGGTTACACCGCGGGATGCAACTAGTATTATTATAAATGCGATAGTTTGAGTTTGTGAATGTTTGGTACCAAGTATTTCCAGAACTACTTCGATCGAATCGATTTTGATGAAATTTATAAAATACATAGTTTCAGGTTTGGAATAACAGATTATTTCAATCTGATGATGTTCTGTACTTGCTACAAATCAATTTTGTAGAAGCCGTTGAACGCAAATAGTAACATACATAATATTGTAAAAAAACACATTAACAAATTAGGATCTCTTCAATACGCTCCGGCCATATTCGAAACCAAGTTTCGAAACTAGTTTCGGATATAGTAATATAATAAGCATAGCAAAGCCTAACTAGCAAGTTCATATTTCAGCATACTTTGTAGAACATCAGTAGGGCCTCGGTCGGAAAGGAAAAATCAAAGCAGAGTAAAAGCGGGTTTAGTGCCGTTTTATTGGCTCAGTTTGGAAGAACGCCAGCCCTGGCTGTGTCTGCTAATTGATATCTGACCGACAATGTAGCCGGATCGAGTGTGGCTCGCAGATTTTTACTAGAGCAAATTTTGGATTTCAAGGGCATTCAGGACATGGTAGCTTGACTAAATGTCCCTGAGAGATCACCGAAATTATCTACGGACGAAGGGGTAAGGTTCTCGAATGGATACCACGGACCGATAAGCGTAGCGTAGGACGTCCACCCACAAGATGGACAGACGACCTAAAAGAGACCGCAGGAAACGCTGAATGCAGGCCGATTCCAACCGGCCCTTTTGGAGATCGATAGGGGGGCCTATGTCCAGCAGTGGACATCCTATGGTTGAAATGATGATATTGTGGTCAGTCTAGTTTTTATTAGTTGGTTGTCTTCTGGTCTACCGTAAGTCGGAAGAAACGTTTAATTGTATATTCCGGTTTTTTGTCCTATAAACAACAACCGCTTGCCATTAAGAGGCCTTTGGGCAGTCTTAAAATATTAGCCGTCACGGGACGCCTGGCAGATGTGAAACATGACGGCATAAGAGAGCGTCATATAGTTTGCCGTCAAAGCAAACGAGCTGGTGTGAATTCCAAGGCACGCTAATAGATGTTTTACATCAAAAATTGTAATCAGGACTGGTCGCAGCCTATCTCAACTCACTCATTCTCCATTTCCATACCATGGTGCGCTCGACACTGAGTTTACACTTACCCCACTGCACATCTAAGAGGGGGAGAGGGGATGGTTGTTGGATATTTTGACGATAGATTTATTTCAGATTTTTTACCAACGAAAAAAGGACGAGGTTACTTAGTTGACGCTTATTTTTTTTACTCTATATTAATAAGAATAAAATAAGAAAAACTGAAAACTTAATATATTTATACGTGAAATTACGTACACAACTTATTACATAAAATAATGTCTTAGTTTGACTAATTTAAATCACCGAATAAACTGACCAAATTAAATGCTGAACTGAACACTGAACGATTGTGTGATTTTATAGTCCTTACTACAAATACCGTAATTGTTTTCATAGTTACTTATTCGTTGAGTATTTCAATCTGTAATGTCAAGTTGAATCGAGTCATCAAATACTAAAAAGACGTTTTATTCAAAGCACTTCCGCTTTCCACTCTAAAACCGAACGCATAATACTATGAGGGTAAAACGAATAAATCTTTCGGCAAGACAAACAACGGGAGCATGTATGTAAAGAGATGATAATACCCCCAGCGTTTACGGAAGTTTTTACAAGTGGAAACGAACTCCTCAGTTGTTTGACTAACAAAGTTTTCAAGGATAGGTTTTAATCGATAATATTTTATTGCTGTGCTTCGAAAGATATGTTTTTGGTGATTATAGAGAAGATACTTTAGTGGAAATGATTATTTGTTTACAATTTGCTTTACAACAATCTGGTTGTTTTAAGTTGAGAGTGAATAGGTTTCTTCTAGGTAAACGTGCTCTATCATAGACTGCATCATTACTTAACATCAAAATGGCGGTCAAACGCAACTATTATATAGTGAATAAATGAAATTGAATTTCTGACTAAATCTCTTAAACGTCAACTCGTAAAAGATTTTTTACACGGTTTGAGGAAATACGGAAAAAATGCTGAGGATTTTTCACAGTATCTATGCATCAGTCATAAAAACGAGCCCCACTGTTCTAAGAAAATCATGTAACTTTTGCTATTTTATTTACTGCAGTAACTTCCATCCTTGTTAGAAGTTAGGCATAAACCAAGTTTCTAGTACAGGATAACTTCTGGCGTAAATAAAGCTATGTACTCACCATTTTGTTGTTGATTTCGTGAAAATGTATTTCGCACACTTTATCTACTATGTCTTCACTTTGAAACGTGACGAAACCGAAACCTGTAACAAAACAAACAATTCATTAGCTAACGCATTATATATTACATTCATCGAGTATTATTGTGGAGGTTGAAAGAAAAACGTCACTAGAGAAGGAACAAAAATTAATAAAAACTCGTACAAAGTTTCACTTCAGATTTTTCACATTAATTACAATTCACAATCAAGCTGTATTGAAACAGAACTTAAAACCTCAGACAGTGAGTCCAAAAAGTTTTCGTATTTAACTTGCTTCGAATTATTAAGGCTTTTAAAGTCTTTGATATCGTTATAATTAAAGGCAATTCGTGTCAAGGTGTTCTCAAAAGGCGTCAATCGGCTTTCGACAATACCTATTGGGCTGTATTGTAGGCATCGCCTTTGTACCAGACAATTTAATATTTCATGGCTTTTGCCATTACTGATACGAAATGATGATGGTGCCTTTAGTGAGACTAGTTTTAAATATTTCAGAGGCTCTACTTAAAGGTTTAAAAGGGTTTTTATGGTCCTGTCTAAGATACTCCAGAGCTGCGATGATTGTAGAGCAAATAAAAATCTTTAAAGAAATGTCTATTTAAGCGTATAAACTAAATTTTGAGTTGATATTTGAGTCTCTTAAAAATGTGTAGTTGTGGTAATATGTCATCAAATTGGCTTAAAGAATAAAAAAAAAAATACAAATGAATTAAAGACATTAATTATTTAGTAGTGATTTTAATTTTTCCACATCACGTATAGCGGTGACTCAAGTCAACAATTTATCGCACATATCCTGGTTCGTAACTGGACTTGCTCAGGGCTCGTAATCACCCGGGGCAGGTTCCCTGTTAAAGTGGAAAACAAAACAATGCGATGAGCAGTCGCGTTTCTGTCTGCTAACGATTAAGACACACACACACGTGACGTGTCGTGTCCAGGGCCGCCCTCAGCGACAAACAGCATTAGTGAGCCGCTCGGCAAACAGAAGGTGGCGCCGCGATTATGCTGACACGTACAACGGTCCACTCCCCGTATCGCACTCGCAAACTTTCCTCACTCTCCTGTCACGTGACGTGGGCACGCGTCCACGACATACATCTTCGTGACATCGGATCAACGTCACTTTCACACAACTTTTTGCCCTTAAACGTAACACGCGTGTTGATACTTAGGTCGACTCTTTGTTAATATTTAGTTCATCACCTTTCACGGCTCCAGTCGGCCTAAACAAACAGCACGATCCGTTCGCCAAAACTGGGGCGCATTTGGTATTTCACGCGCGGCCGGGTGGCTTTGCGTACGAATCGACGCAAAGATAGTAACACCCCAAAAAGGCAAATAAGGGCTCAGTGGAGTTCCGTCGATGACCGTATTTTCTTTATGCATTATAAGGTCGGTGCGGTATATCACGAGAATCGTTCTGCGTTATTGCTTTACCGATAAAAACGATACGAAACAATAGCCACTTACATAAAACATTGTGTCGGTGGAATCGGACGGGGGTCGGTAAGGCGTTAATAAATAAACGTTGATATACAAATCCGGTTGTTTTGATCTCCGAGCTGTCGCAGACTTAAATACAATTGCGGTTTTATCTCAACGTTAAGACAGATAAATAAATGAAATATTAGAACACAGGGCTATACTGTGCCGCATTGCTACACCTCCGTGTCTCGACTTCTCTAAACTAGTCAATTAGGAACAATTTCAAACCCAGTGTTAAAAGCAACAAGTAACAAAAATATAACCCGATTGTTTTGTATAAATAGTATAAGTAGCTGTAACTGAAAAGTAACAGCAGTGCGCTGCGTACCTTACGTATACTCCTATCTATACTCCTATACCTATACTCGTAGTAGATACAGAGTTCTTTCATACCGCTTTATCTCGTAAACTACTGAGTATTTCATAGTAGTATATATTATTGAAATCTGCTGAGTGAGCTCTACATAATGATGACATATTTAGATAATATTAACCTATTTCGCAAAGTTTACTTGCAATTTTTCACTTAAGATGCTGTTTTCCGACTTATAGCAATTATGGTCATTCTAGTTTAAGTGTGCGTACCTCCATGGTTAGCTTAATATTATAAAAATGGTTTCATAACAAAATTGAATGTTTTATCTAGGAAACCCATGAGACCGAAACACTATTAAGCACATTTCCCTCGATAGAAAAAATATGTCAAATTAGCACTGATTGGCGCTTGTATCCCTGTTTTTTTAGATTCATTCAATTATCTATTTATTAAATTATGTCTGCGATATCTTGATATATAGATTCCATAATTATGAAGGAAACCGGTAGGTACATTTTACATTACAGCTATACTTTTCGAAAAATATGAGAAAAACCCCAAAAACAGAAGTAGCGAAACGAACGACTGTGTGTAAGCGCCATGATTTTGCTCCGCTAAATGCGACTCTACTACAATAAATCAAGAATTATGGTCATCTGTAGTAATGAGCGTTGTTTAAAAGTGGGAAAACCTCGCCTTAATTTGTTTTTCGCAGAGGCCAACTTGAATTCTTGGAGCCTATGTTACTACCACTATTAAAACGATTCAAATGCTGAATGCTGATGAAAAATGCTGTAGGGTGTGCCAAAGAAACCATCATCCATACATAGATACACTCGAAAAACATAACCCTCCTCCTTGCGCACTCGGGTAAAAATAAAATTATTTTCCAGGTATAGAGAATTCCTTTCTATTTATGCGGGTATCCAAACCAAATAAGTAGGAAGCAAGCAACGTCGGCGGAGCAAAGTTATCTGCGGGCAAGGTTGCTGAGTAAACATGGAATCGGACTTCACTATCTCTCCACTCAACGACCTTCTAAGTAAATGTCTCGTTCCCGCAGTGATCGCCGCAAACGCAATGCGAAAATAAATACAATACCTACCACTAAAAGTTGGGAATGACACGTTAAGAGAAAAGAGGAACAGCATTGTCACTGACCACGTAAAAAGTTTTGGGTTTCATGTTGCCTTTGTGTGCTAGCTGTAGATAAATGGGGTATTTTCGTGAAATTCGTCCACGTCACTTCTCGTAACAATGGAGAAGATAAATAATCTCTGCGTAAGAAAAGGATTCCGTAAACATAATTATTTGAACTCGCAATTGTAGCTGTGAAACGCTAATGAAAGTTCTCCTGGCCCGCTCCTCGAATTAGCTTTATTTTTCTCCGGCTTCAATTAGACTGCTTTTATTTTTCAGGAAGAATACTTTAATTAAATCTGGAGGGTTACAGGTGATTCTTCTGAAGACTCTGTTTAGACCCTGTTTTTTTTTGAAAATCTTAGATTAGAACAGGTTTAGTATTCTTAATGTATGAAATTAAGCTTTTAAAGATAATCGGAAGATAATCTGACTTATGTCGTAAATGCGAAATCTTGTGAGTATGTATGTGTGTCTGCTTACACTCAGGTCGGTGACGGCTAGACGGATTTTGATGAAATTTGGTTTGAAGGTAGCTTAGATCATCAATTACCATTTTTAACTAGAAAAAATTAACGACTCTTGTAGGCAAGCGGGTGAAGCTGCGGGCCACTGCTTATAATATAAAAATTAAATACACCCACTTACTGACTTGTAACACAATTTCGGATGGTACAAGACCTACTACACTAAAATTTGGCATGTAGATTCCTTATGGGGTTTAGAGGTTCGTTAAGGATTTTGCAAATGGTCGAATTAAGGGAAGCAAATGGAGGCTGAAAGTTTATATGAAGGTACAGAGTTTATGTATACGGAGTCACATGCAACAGCTAGATATACCTACCTAATTACGGCAACTAATACAACCGAACGAAAAATTCAATTAGCGCGCTCCGATTTCCAGCACCGGTTCAGTAAGAAAGTATCCCAGCGCCCCAAATTGGATATATTATTTACCGATTCAGTAGGTAAGTGGTTACCGAGCCGTATAAGCGCGCACCTGTGTAAATCCCGCCCAATTTTTATTAATTCCTTTCGAGTTCGCACCTGCGTGACGCTCGTTATTCTAATATAAGAAGCGAGAGGTTGAGGCGAAGATTATGAATGTGTCTCCCGATATCTGATATCTCGACACATCTGTCGGGCGGCACGTGGGGCTGACAGGGGGTGGCCCCCGCCCCCAAATCGGGGCCATAGGCAGTATAATCTGCCCCGGTAGTGTATGAAACACCGGCCGGTGGCGTTTATAGCCCTATAATAACCGTATAAAACGCGACTTATTGTAGGCGTCGATAACTGACGTTACAACCTTAGGCCCCACTTTGGGCACTCGACGACTTCGACCACAATTTTTGTAACACCTTTTACGTTTGCAGTGTTATTTCCGAATTTATCGCTATTTCTCTCGCTAATGTAATACAGACGGGGAATTCATTCGTCTAATTGAATACTATATTACTTTCCTTAATGAATTATTCAAGGAAAAATGTAATAGCATGTATACTCGTACGTTGATGAAAACGTATACACGTATTGAAGGTTTTCTTTTCGCTACAGAGCTTCTCATTTTATATTTGCGTTGCCCTAACTAGTAAATTCTCAAATGTTTTGAGTTTTGTTGTTTTATCAATTTTCAATATAGAATGAAACAAAATAGTGACTGAAGACTGAATTTTGCTTGGTTTTGTGCTTCCTTAAGATTTAAAATACAACAAAAACATTGAGGCTCCTTTTGAACTCACGAATGTTAATATGTCATATATTTCAAGAGTGTGCTGTTATTTTAACAAAATTGATACGCAATATTTAATAATCTATGTAATCATGTCCAGAACTAATTTGCGCTCACGTTACGCTGCATGGGCTTGAATCGCATAATGTCCACTGCGTGCATGCATGCAATTTCACTTTAACAAAATATTTATTTCCTATTATATCCTTTTGGTCCAATTTCCAATTTCCTTTTCTTCGGTAATTACCCCTTTTCATTCTCACCCATCGCCCTATACACACACACATTTTTACGAACAGTGCTCACATACATACACACGTATACAAAATAGAAAATTTGAGAAAGAGACGTTTTGCAAGTAGTAGATATTATGCAATACAGTAAAATTACTTATTCATCTTGACATTGTACAATATTATTATTTTAATTCATTTATTTTGACGAATATTGTGAAATATTTAATTTAATTTATATAATTTAACTAATGTAATTGGTGTTAACCGTTTTAGTTAATAAACAATAATAATAATAATAATGCAACAGAGCCGTTTCATCTGATATTGATTTTTTGTAAAATTTTCCGAGACATAAAATAGCCTATGTCTTAATCCAGAGACTAAGCTACCTCCATACCATTTCATCTAAATAAGGCCAGCCGTTGTGAAATTCAGTAAAAGCATACTCACGCACGTATTAAAGTGAAGTTTTCCCACTTTTCAGCAATGCTGTAATTTATTATTAACTAGCGACCCGCCCACCCGGCTTCGCACGGGTGTAATTTACGTGTCAAGCCGAGGCGGGTCGCTAGTTATATATATATAAACCTTCCTTGAAAATGTATCTAACTGATGGTGAAAACTGCATCAAAATCCGTTGCGTGGTTTAGGAGGAGTTAGCGGCCATACAGACAGACAGACTTATGTAGAGAAGACGAATTTAGTGGAACCAAAGCTTACACACAATTGTGCGTCTCGCTATTTTTGACGTTTTTATCATGTTTTTCGAAAAGTAGGTATAGCTGTAATGTAAATTTATCTTTACGGTTCCCTCCATAATTATCAAATCTGTATATTAAAATATATTAAACAAAATATATAGTAAATATGTATTCGAATAAATCCAAAAAAAAACAGGTACAAAAGAACAAATCAGTGTCACATTTATATATTTTTTCTATCAAACGAAATTTCCTTAATCGTGTTTCGGTCTTTACAGTTTCCTAGATAAAATACTTAATTTTCATGCGACACCATTTTTATAACTTTTAGTTTACCATGTAAGTAGACAAACTAAAACTAAAATGATCAACATTGCTAAAAGTGGGAAAAGAGGGATATAGCACAGAACAATAAATAAAATAAATATTCGGGACATTTTTGCACAAACGGTCATTTGACTAACTAAGCAAGGCTTGTGATATGGCTGCCAGAGACTGATATACATACATATATAGTTTTAAATACATACTTAAATAGATATTAACACCCAGATATAGAACAACACAAATGTTCATCACTTAAATATTTGTCCTAGGTGGGAATCTAACCCACGCCCCCAAGCGCAGAAGGCAGTTTCACTACCAACTGGACCAACGGGCTATCAAATAAAACAGGTATATGATTATTTACGGGATATTTGCCGTGGTAAGGTTGTGGAATGAGCTCCCGATATTTCAGCGCAGTTACATGCACCATGTTCACGGGAAGACAACCCCGGAAAATTAGAATAAAAATTATAACCACCGGGGAATTATATGATTATTTACGGGATCCCGTAAAAAATCATATAACTTTAGTGAACAACCGTGATAGTTTAAAACAGTGTTAAAACAGGTATTACAAAAACTAGGCATAAAAATAACGTTCACTCCCTCACACCAAATGCAGCCTTAGTTACGTCCCTTAGAGTAACGCAACGTCATGTAACTAGCAAATTTTCATTAGGAGTTCAACAAGCACTCAAA
The DNA here is from genome assembly GCA_932305915.1 of Agriopis marginaria. NCBI lineage: Eukaryota > Metazoa > Arthropoda > Insecta > Lepidoptera > Geometridae > Agriopis > Agriopis marginaria. The sequence continues at coordinate 6,798,461 of OW029919.1, forward strand.
TGATCAGCAGAGTTGAGTCCGCGCTCCGACGTCCAAACTTTTGTTATTGTTCTACTTCATTACTGTAATACGAAATACTCGGCGCCATAATTAAGAGATCCTCCAGAACTGTCCCGACTGAAGCAAAACTTCCTACGAAACTTTTATCAATGTTTCCACGTAAACAATGCCCGCACTACGTCTGTTAATATTGAGCTAATCATTACGGTTGTTACCTCAGATCAGGCAAACAAGGGAGATATGTTAAGGTGAGTGCCAACGCATCAGGCCTAAATCAGATTTGATTCCTTTAATCAAACTTTCGTGTGCAGATGACCTTGACGCAAAAAAAAATTTGCAGGTAGAAAATTTGTTAGTTCATAGGTGTCGCTGCAAGTTTTTGTGCGTAAAAAATTAGAAAATGTGCCGTACTTACAGTTTTTGCAGTAACATTTAGAGGTTTAAAAAAACTATTAATAGGCTTGCGTTTGACCGCCAACTCGCCTGATGTAAAGCGAAGATGCAGTCTACGATGGAGCACGCTTGCATAAAAGAAACCGATTCACTAGTGATTTGAAGACACCCAGAGGCTTGAGGTTTAGTCTTCGTTTTTTACCAACTTCGAAGAAGGAGGAAGGCTCTCAATTCGGCCCGTATTTTTTTATCGATTGAAGGGTATAGTGAAAAATGTGGGTGAAATACGAACACATTTGAAATAATAATAATGTTTTTATTACTGTACCCACAACTACATAATTGACTTAATTATGTTAGAGCCTTTTCCTAAAAATGAAAATACTTGTGCGAAAAGAAGCCGCTCCTCCATAATATTAATTTTGTAACAGTTACAGGTACTAACATATAGAATTTTCTTAAATTTTTTCTCTTATGTTACTTAATTTTGAACGAGAGAAATTTAGAATACTTTATTATTACAAAACTAGCGACCCGCCCGCCCGCTTCGCACGGGTGTAATTTACGTGCGAAGCCGGGGCGGGTCGAAGTTATATATATATGTAAACCTTCCGTGAAAATGTATCTAACTGATGGTGAAAACCGCATCAAAACTCGTTGCATGGCTTAGGAGGAGTTAGCGGCCATACAGACATACAGACAGACAGACAGATGCGGAAAGTGACTTTAATTTATACTATGTAGAGAAGAGAAGAGATAGAGAAGATAGAGATGAAGTAGACTATGAATGAAATAAAGTTACTGAAATCTGATAGAATGTTGGTAAAAGTGACGAGAGATGGTAACGTGCGCATTTCGTGAGTATTGGGGTGTGTATGGATGGTGTACTCCGGTATTATACTTCCAGTATTTGAATACGAACGATAATTGCCTTAGTACAGGGTTTTTTAAAGTGGGGTACGTGAACCCATAGAGGTTCGCAATTTGGTGGTACCGGTTCGGGGTAAGATTCACGTTATGGCGACTACCCATTACATCAATTCACATCTTAATTAATTATCACTTTTTTTTGTTACTATATTACCTTATATTAAAATAAAATAAACTTATTTTCTTCTAAAGGTACACTTTCTTGTTTTCGTAAAAGGGTTCGCAGTTGTCTGTGAATTTTAACAGGGGTACGTGAGTCCGTAAGTTTGAGAAACCCTGTACTAAGGCATATCTCACTACTTTGTCCGGTCTGAAGTTGTTACCAACTGGAAGTAGGTTAAGTTAAGGAAAACTAAATTAATAATTTAAAAATAAGCATCGATCGACTAACAGCGTTGAAATAATATTTCAACGCTGTAAGTCGATCGATGCTTATTAGAAGTCTATTAGGCTATTTCATGAAAAAAAATCTGCCAAATACATTATTAAGGACGTGGTCTATGCGTCATCACTCAATATCAGCACGTCAACCAGTTTTTAGTTTCACCAAAAAAATCTAAAAGTAAGCCATTAATCACAGAAACAAAACGTGACTGGAGTAACAACACGATCTCACCTACTTTTTGAAGAAAATATCCATTTTCGAGCTTAACAAACAGTTCAAGGTTGGAGTACTTACCTAAAATTTATGAAAGCATCACAAAATTGTTGTCAAAATGAACAAGTAATTTTTTTTAAATACTGCTAAGGCATGAGAAACTTTAAACTACTTATCTATAAACTAAGTATTTATTTATATTTTAGCAGTTATTTATCTATACTAATATTATAAAGAGGAAAGATTTGATTGTTTGTTTGCATTGAATTGGCTCCGAAACTTCTGAACAGATTTGATAAATTATTTTACTGTTGAGAAGCTACTCTATCCCCGGGTGACATAGGCATTTTTTTTTTTTATAGGGGGATCCTTACTAAAACTCCAATAATGTAACCCAAGGAGTAAAAAAATAAGACTTACACCCGTGCGAGCCAGGGTGCGTTGCTAGTTATAAATCGAGAGCAACTTACGTACTTTGGTTAGTTTTAGGTAAAAACAATAAACAACACGCAACTGCACTAATCTTTCTAGAATGCAAACAGTTTATCAAAATAACTGCACTGAATAACGCCAACGCTTTCGGCCGCTTTATGCCAAGATAAATAGTTGCCCCGAGTCTAATGTGTTTGGATAAAGGTAGGAAATCTGAATGTAAACTCTCCGAAAGCTAAGAAAATTGCACGTAAAAGCTGCAAAGAATTGGGCCCTCTTCATTTTCTCTATTGTTAAATCGAACGGGGGAAAACTATCAAGTTTACTGTCGGGCTGATTGTGTGGAGACACCCTTATTGTCTACGTACAGGTAAGTAAAATAGAAACGGCGCACCCACGCTACTTTTACGTCAAGATGTTCGTTCAACTTTTAAATCCGAAACTTTGTCCAAGTTGTTTTATTGCTTCAGAAGCGTTTTCGAGCTTTTGACACGAGTAGAATTTTGGAAGCGTTTCACATTCTTTGCCCAGTTATCTTTTTGCACGTCTACGTTGCTACAAAAACAGTCCAATTTTTCATCTCTTTAGGGATAATCTACGAGGGGAGTTTGTAAAAACGTATGGAGTAAAAAACGGTGGAGTTCTCTGTGAAAACTTATCAAAAGCGTGAAAGGAAATTATGCCATAAATCAAACACATCGAATTTTTTAGGGCGATCCGTAACAGGAGAAATATTTTGGAGAGTGGCCGTTACGCCGCAACCGGCAGGACAATTTATCAAGGGCGTCGGAACCCTCGTCCAATCGGTTGATAGCATTGCCATAAATATTTACTTTAATAAGATCCCGTCCTTTTTATTCGCGTGTGTTGTTTTACGACACCATTTGGCCCGTGATGGCGACCTGCCCGGCGCCTGGTACCAGCGTAGGCGCATTGTTTTTTTAGTATCACTTTGTAGCTAGGTGTAAGTGAAATTTCGGTTTATTAGGCAAATAAAATGGAAACTAGTTTTCAACTTGGAAAAAGAATACGGAAAAGTTGGTATGTGATTACTTCGTGAACTACTGAATTTACAAGTCTATCAGGAATTCCTGATATCATAACCTAGACCAGAATAGACAAGGATAATCTAGGCAGTTCGACACGATCGGTGCGGTCAGTTGGCATCGCGAGAACATCGCGGGCCTTAATCCCGTACCATCGGGAGACGTGCCCGGGACGCACTAGCCGGGATTTCGGGATTTGGGGATCATCGGTCGCAAGATCGGAATATCCGGCTGCGGTGACAACACTACCCCAAGATCTCCTTCAGAACACTCGTAGACTGTCTCCGGGATCGATCACTAGATTTACATAGCGGGAAGGTTTGATGGACGTGCAGAATCTTAGCTCAGAAAATGTAAGCTCTCAAAGGTAATAAGTCGCTCACTTATTATTCCGAAGACGACAAAGTTGCCACCGTTCGAAGAGAATATTTCATTCTCCACAAGAAGTTGCGAGCAAAAAGTATAACGTGAAAGTTGCGGGGTGGGTGCATGAATCTGATAATATCGTTTTAATTGCGAATAGAAGTGGATCGGGTGGGGCCGGGGGTGCTCGCATTGTGATGCCAGAAGCGAACGCAGGACTCGCGCGGGTTTCGAATGAAGAGGCACATTGCACGTACGCTACGGTTCACTTGTTAAGAAAACCGCAGCGAGCAAACCAAATATTTACAGTTGCAATGCGTAATACAAAACTTTGCCCTCGAAAAAGAGTCATCTAAAGTTGGCCCCGAGTTTTGGTGGCCCTCCGGTGAGTTGTTGAGTGACCACCGATCCCGAGGTATTGCGAGACTACTTGTTTGAATACCACTACAAAACTGTTTCTGCCGTGATTTTGTGTAATATCGCTGGTTTTCGCGCTCACACGCTCCAAACTTTTTCATTCATTTTTGAGTGACGTCGTTACTTTTTGAGCACCCTCAACTCTTTTAAGCGTACTCGATATTTTTACCAAACTGTACTGCAATGTCTAAAATATAATAGCCATTAGTATAGGAATAATATTTCAGCTTTAGAATATTTCCACAGAAAAAATACGAAATAGCAAAGCCGAGTCTGTAAATCTCGTAATAAAAGCGTCCACTCAACGTCGTGATTCAGTCTTCCTTCAAGCACGGGCGAGGGCCGAGTTAAAAGACTTACATCTTTCCCGTTCCAACCAATGTCCTCTTGTATTTATTCTCTCTTTCTATTACCGGACGCTTGATGTCAGCAGGGGCTTAGTCTAAACGATGCAGTTTCTCGTTATCTCAATGTCGGGGTTATGGTTTTTTTATTTCGTCGTACAATACAATAATGATGATAAGGTTGTTGTAGTAAAGTGCATGGCTTTACTGTCTTTATTAGTTATCAGGAACGGTTAATGTAGCGTGCAATGCAGTGAAAGGGCTCTACGTTTATCTACAACTTGTCAGAGACAGATGACCGTTGCTAATGGATAAGGGAGACGAGACAATCAGATAAGTTATTCAAAGCGCATTTGAGGGTAAAAGCGATTGAATTCTAAGACCTACTGGCACGTTTATATGTCTGGAAGAGGTTGTTTTAAGTTTTCTGACTAGAATAGACATCAAATATAGTGTTTTATACTACCACGGTTGTTCACTAAAGTTATATGATTATTTACGAGATATATTCGTGGTAAGGTTGTGGAATGAGCTCCCGATATTTCGGCGCAGTTACATGCACCATGTTCACGGGAAGACTACCCGTGTCAGTCTTCCCATGAACAGTCAGTCTTCCCATGAACATGGTGCATGTAAATAATCTTATAACTTTATCAAATATAGATTTTTCAGATGTGTAGTAAAACGTGAATTTTCATTATAAAGATATAGATAAACATTTAAAATAGTACTTTCAGTGACTCTTGGTTTCATTCGCTATCCTGAAATCGCCAGAAATCGCGTATGTTTCGGGATACAAAGTAACCTAAATTTTTTATCTAGGTATTAACCCAGAACAATCTCCATCTTCGGCCGCATCATCACTTCCCATCAGGCGAGATTGCTTCCGATGTAAAAATACCGGCAAGTGCGAGTCGGGCTTGTGCACTGAGGGTTCCGTACCACCACATAAATTGTTAACCATCTGATCAAAAAAGTTTTGCAAAAAGACAACATCACGCCCAGGCGGTCACCCATCCAAGTTCTACCGTGTCTGACGTTGTTTAACTTCGAACCGAAATAATAATAATTTGTTTAATGAGAACCGGTGGTGAACAGAAATTTGACTCGCACTTGAGTAGTATTTGTTATTTATTTATTTTTTACTTCAGAGTGTGTAATAGTTTAACGCTTGTACGTATTACCGTTTCACACTAGAGCAAATACAAATAAACCTTTGTTGGACGGGCCACCCTTTAGTTTTCACTTTTTGACTTTTATTATTATTTCTTAGTTAATCTGCCGTAACACTACACATTCTTTGACAATCTTAACGGGCTATCTATTACGATTCAAAAGATACAAGTTTTAAAACATAGGACAAAAAGATAGACAGACAGCGTAGGCTTAGTAATAGGATCCCGTTTACACCCTTTGGTTATGGAACCCTAAAAATTAAGGCCGGGTCGTCACTTATGTTGACCTTCATTTTCCCCCAATTAAACGAGTTGTGACATGCCTACCACCCTCTCAGCCTCAGCTTTTTGCAAAGCACTCGACATCAAAAGTTCAATACAAAACTGCTACACGAGCATTATTGAAAAGCCAGGGGCACCCTTTAAAGTCTCTTCATACATCGCTTCATCCGCTCGCTTTGTTCGCCCGTAAGGACTTGGGCACACAGAGCACCTGTTTCGAGTAGCTAGCAATAAGTGCTGAACGTATTTGCGTAGCGCGATTACGCTTCAGCATCGGTGAGAATTGTGAGATGAACTGAGTGTGCTTCGTACGTTATCGCTTTTAGTGTAAAAAAAAAAAGAATAATAATTGTTTCTTTGTATACGTTTTCATAATTTCTGAGCGATGGTAACCGAGTGGTAGCATGTGCGCTTTACAATCTGACGGCACCCGGTTCGATGCTCGGCTCTACCAATCACTTATTTAGAAGAAATAAATTATGTGCAGTTTCGATGCCATCGCTCAACAACGTTGAAGGAAAACATCGTGAGGAAACCGGTATATCCAAGAACCTTAAAATTTCAAAGAAATGCCATGCACCAACATGGACTGGGCCAGCATGGTGAATTAGGGCCCAGCCTCTCTCTCTGAGAGAACTCCTGTATCCCAGCAGTGGGAACATGAATAGGCTGATAATGATGATAATGATAATATTTTTATTATTGAAACTGACGTGGTTTTCACACATTTTATGAAAACAGTTTTATTTTTATTTTTTTCATGCGGTTGAAACTATATTCGGAGTAATCGGCTTAATCTTACGTGAGTAATTCCCGTGTAATATAAGTAAAATAATGATAATTATTATCTAAGTTTGACTTTTTTAATTTTGCTTAAATTTCTGTCGTACTATTTGTTGCGTAAATTCGATTTTCATTAATACTAGCTGACCTGACAGACGTTGTCCTGTCTTAGAACTGTGAAACGCGCAAAGTTAAAATTGTAAATCTTATTTTTTTACACCTTGACTAACATAATTGGACATAACGTTATATAACATTTTAAGTAAGGATCCCGGGTATTTAAAAAAATAATATAGCCTATGTTACCCGGGGATAGTGTAGCTTCCCAACAGTGAAAGAATTTTTCAAATCGGTTCTGTAGTTTCGGAGCCTATTCAAAACAAACAAACAATCAAATCTATTAAATTATTATATTAGATAGTATATAGAAAGACTCGAAGTGGACTAGAGAGTCTAGGCAGTGGAAAAATCAACTCTTTTTAGTTGCCTGTAGGTTTAAAATTGCTCCGCCACGCTTTCAAGATGCATCACGCCTCCATTGCAACTCGTCTGTTCTGAAATTCTAGTAAATGAGATACGATTTACACCTAGTGTGAACCGAGAAGAGTTGACTTTTTATGTGAGCTTTTTTACTACGGTTAGTTGGTTACATTTAATGTTAGTAAGTTGTCCTAAAATGTATGTTTGATTTATCTTCTATCTATTTCTTCTGTCTATAATACATAAAAGGCGACGTGTGTATGTATGAACTCGAAAATGGCTTGACCGATTTTAATTTATTTTTGTCCTTTTGCTCCATTTAGATTAAAAAAAAAGGTAAATTTAATTTAAAAAAATGTGATTGTTCTGTGACACATTTTTTTCCTGTAATATTACGTAACAAGCTGGTAATAAAACCACAACAACCAAGAAAACGTAAAACAATAAAGTAAACATTGTAACTATTCAAAAGTATACCGACATGGTTTATCTTCCTTCTTAAGGAATAAACATGTTTTGTTCGTTTCAAACCACATAAACAAATACAAAACAACCGTTTTTCCTTGTTTCCCTTGAGTAAGCAATGGTTCGGCCGCGCTATGTTTTTAGTAAGAAATAACGAAAACTTCCCCAATCCCGATTCATTGTCTACTAAAAGCCCATAAAGCCGATCTAATCAAAACCGTTAAAGGGCATCAGATTACAAATTTACAGGTAGGTCAGCCAATAAAGCTGAGCGTAAGAGAGAGTTAACTGCGACGAAATACCGTTGTTTTTACGAGACCGATTTTGCATATCCCGCCTGATATTTGGACTGTAAACCTAAAGAATTTCCTGTCGGAAGTTGTTCCATTGAATTGTACGTTTTAATAACAACTAACAAAGGTGAATATTATACGCTTCAAATCAAACACGACAATGTTTGCACACAATGCTTTACAACCTCCTCCTCATCAGGAAAGACGTCCGACGTGAAAGCTAGGAACGTGTTCGCTGTTCACCTACGATTTTATGGAGCTTGGGTTACGCCCGATTTTAATGCTTAACATCTGAAGTTTTACGCCGATTTAACAATGTCGCAGTGTTTATTGCAGCTCAACAGTTTGGTGCATGAGAGCAGACATAAAATGACGAATAGCTAACTTTCTATGCTGGCTATAAAAGCTACTGTGCCAAACAAACGTATACGGGCGGTGTTTAATTTAAAAATCCTCTTTCACATTAAAATTTGAAAAGTTGTCCAGAGCGCTCGACCCAGCTCGGTAAAAGGGTATTACTTATGAATCAATAGTTAATGAGTATCAATGGGAGGCTTTTGAAACTCGCCAGTTCTGTGTGCATTCTCGGCGAATCATTAATATTGAAAGTTACCCGTCCATTGTCTCTGGAGTGGCCGCTCTTTGTATATTACGCGTCGACGTCTGCAAGGAAATGAACTACTCATTTCCTTTACTCAAAACTTTTCCTTTTGAAAATATTGCATCGGATCAATTTTGTCCAAGAAATTGGATCTGTTTTGTGTCTAATAAGATTCTGTCTGAGATGATTGTATTTTAATTTTAATACAACTTAGCTTTTAACAGAATTTCATGAAAAATCATAATAGAAGTAACTTTAGTATAGATCATTTTGGGAGAATAACGTTATATATTGAATTATTAACCAAGCATCATATCTTATTAATCTTGTTTGTATCAACCAAGCGAAACGTAGGTTTTTAGTGTTTACGTTTGTTTGAAGGATTAATGGGGGTTATTTTTTTTTGTTGAGTTTTGTAATTACGAAGCTGAAATTTGACAAGTAGATTTGGTGGTCCGCTCAGAAAGGATTTTGCGAAAGGGCTGAATTAAGGGGGGCAAAAGGGGGTTGAAATATTAGATGAAAGTCTACGCGTACGAATTCACGGGCAACAGCTAGTCCAGTAGTAGGCAGTAGTGGAGTCCCTCCGCGCGGAAGAAGTGAAACTCTCACTCTGTCTCTTTCTATTCCCCCTCCATGGTAGCATTAAACGTTTAACGCAACCTCAAGTCGCAATAAGAAGTTTCACTTAAATAAACAGAAGCCTCTTTTAATTCGCTGACACTCATTTAATAAAGTTTGCGCTCTAGCGTTCGGCATTGTTTATCCTATACTCTTGTTATTAAATGGATAAGTTCAGTACCCGCCCACACTAACACTCAAACAAGGGATGTAATAACGAATACGCTGCGTGAGCACAGATAATTATTACATGCGGTGGTGAAACCAAATTGCGCCCTTCACGCTGAGAGAGAATGGGTAGATTCGATTGCCGTCATAACGATCTGAATGATGTAGCAGTTTGTGTTTGATTTTGGCAACGGAATTTTGAATTTGAAATGCGGAATTTGAAGTTTAGCCAAACTTTAAGCTTACATTTTGGTATTAAACATTTTCAACGCATTTTGTCGCGTGTATTTGACATTATTTTAATTTCCTGATGTGTGTTTTTTTATTAAGCTTATATTTTGATCTATAACATACCAATTATTTAGTGTATCCAATCTTTAGAGCAAGTGTTGGTCTTTATCGATCATCAAATATGACAGTTGAGATCGTCAAATTCGATAAAATGCCATTTGGTCAGTTCTCATTATGATCTATGGCATTTTATCGAATTTGACGATCGATAAAGAACGGTACTTGCACTGCTGGATAGACAAAAATTCTGGATGCAAAAAAATTTATGATTGAAATCATACAGTCAGAATGTTAAGTTAAAACTTAAGGATTTTATTAGCCATTTTCTGTTTTAAAGTATATTTATAGAAAACGTTTCAGGTACAAAAGTGACTGCAGTTCAATTCAATCGAATCAAAATAAATCATATTAAAATAAGTTGCCATGACGCACAAAACTGATCTGTCTGGACAAAAATAAAGTCACCCAACTATTTTAATTAAGGCTTTCTAGACATAAAGAGTTACCAAACTGATATACTCAATATACTCATCGTATCGGTCAATTTGCTCAAGATTAAAAAATCCACAGAAATACAGTTTATGCTAACATGCGTTTCACGGCAAAAATTTGACAATCTACCATGCACTGTGACTCTTGTAGTACAGTCAAAGTCATATACAAGTATTGAAAAAAATGGAACCGGGTATGTCCTAAAACTGCGACCAGAATCACCGAAGGATGGGCAGCAGCGTCCTATTAGCACACGGTGAACGTACTGCGATCTCCAAGCTGCCTGCCAAGCGTGGGGATGATGGCAATACCCTTCTCTAACAGGAAGGCCTTTGTCCAACAGTGGACGTTTAATGGCTGCTGCTAATGATGATGATCATTGTAAAAAATACAATAACACGATGCTGCGTACCATTCAAGCGCACAACAACAAATGCTATGCTATTACTTAAGTTACCAGCTTGTGTCACTTTTCAGTTTTGCGGTCTTAAAAGCATTTTCTCTGAACAGCGTGCGTCAGAGCTGTCTGGACCAAATTTTATAATACGCCAAAGGAACTAAAAGTGTCTGTAAAGTAGTCAAACTTCATGTTTGCTTCCGCAAAATGCACCTCAATCGGCTTCTGCAGAGTGCGCAGAGCCAACTGGGCTCCAAGACGTAAAATGTACATGAATATATTATATGAACTTTAACTATTTTTTAGACACATTAACTTCTTTGTAAAAAGCGCTGTGACACGCGTCATTTAATTTAAATCACTCCTTAAAACTGCGCTCAACGGCCAAAACCCTTTTGCCACATTGTTAAATTTTTTGAAGACTAAAAATCACTGAGTGTATATTTTTTGGCTGAGGGGATGGAATAAAACTATCGAGGTTGTTAAACTACAGTTTAAAGTTTAAACTAATAGCAATTTTATTCTAAAGATAATGCCGAATCAGTTTAAAAAATTAATGATTTCAAAAACGTTGATATGAACGAGTGAGATAGCCACTCGCTTTAGCTCCCCTTAAGAGTTGTTACTCTGTAGATATTATACTCTTTGGTATAGCTCGACCACAGTCCGTAATTGTCATACCCATTAACATTTACGATAATGACTGTTAGGATTGACGCTGTTATCGCGACCTCTATGAGATACTCTCAGCGCATCACCGTGCGAGTGAGCCGATACCGTTTATGACAATGATGATCTCCTAATGAGACAGATATGCCACATTAAACGTGACGCTTCATGATACCACTTAATATTTCTTTTAGGATAAAACATTATCAAGACGAGCGTTTTTTCATTGGCATATTTGTGTTCTATTATTTCTGTGATGCGCTAGAATGCGTATAGTATTTTTTTTTAATTCTATGTTTGTTATAAATGTATAGGAAAAAGTATGTATTGAGAAAAACAAATTAAAAGCTAATAAACAACTAATTTATTAACCGCTACCAGTTCTTTTAATTAATTTGTCAGAAGTCGCAGTTGCAGTCACATATTGGTATTTTCAGTCACTAACGCAAGTGTTACTCGAACTCTTGAAGTTACTTAAAACATCTGATAAGAATAAAATATGCATGATGATATTGCACGTATCTACATCGCGTATGTCAGCGTGAATTTTGCGCGAGAACTGATAATTCCTCAGAATAAATTAGCTATTCATGGTCGGTTAATAATTGATGCGACGGGTTTTAGTCAAGATTGAACTGCGGAGGCGTTAATCACATTTCACATTAGTGTTTTAAGCAAGTGTGTTGGGAGTAAATTTACTTGTTGTCTTTAATTTTAGAAATTGCTATATCGTATAGATTTGATCCTCGGCCCTGCACCTAGGACTCATTTAGTACTTAAATAAACTAGTTGCTTGCCCGAAACTGTGATCTCGCGATGTTCAAAATTTTACTTCAAAAACACTATGGTACACCGCTCCATAGTTTTCCTATCTAACATGATCTTGATTGAAAAATATGACAGATACAATATGACGGATACAATAATCAGCTGACAGTCTTCACTTCACTCATATATTATGTATATATTATATATATATATATATATAGTGAAAGAATTTTTCAAATCGGTTCAGTAGTTTTGAAGCCTATTCAATGCAATCAAACAAACAATCAAATCTTTTCTCTGTATAATATTATATATATAATATCCCCGGGTAACATAGGCTATATTATATTTTAAAAAAAAATAAGGGATACTTACTAAAACTCCAATAATGTAACCCAAGATGTAAAAAAATAAGATTTATAATTTTAACTTAGCGTGTTTGACAGTTCTGAGACCGGACAACGTCTGTCAGGTCAGCTAGTGCAAAATAAGTTGATTTCGGAATCATTGAACTTCTTCCTGTAACATATAAAAAATATAACACACTCTAAGAGAAAGGCTATCCCATGATCTAAGAAAACAAGGTCTGGCACTATGGCAGTTGTCCCAGAATTACGTCACTGTCTAGTTGCCACTTTATTACAACAAACACAGATAATGGGAAACAAATTTGTTAATCATCTATTAAATGAAATACAAAAAGCATTTCAATTGTCATTTGGTTTTTCTACTCAAGCAAGTTAAGCACGAATTGAATATATTAAACACAATTTTATTAAAACCACATTGATTTATTGGATTCCCACAGGTAATATACGAATATTGGGGAGTTATCATTTCACACTACTGTTAACACAGAAAATCATAGAGAGTCCGCCATTGTTTCGTGTATCATCATCTCTCTTGAACTTGTCGTAAATTACTTATTCTGCTCTTGCTTATGCACGTGTACGTGTATCCATGACATTGATGACATCATTGTGGGACGCCCAAGTCACATTATTTCTCGGATTGCTATACCTGGCGGAGTATATTATTATACCATGGGCTATCCCAGCAGTGGGAACATGATATGCTAATGATGATGACCCAAAAACACGACTAAAATTACACGCGTCTGGCTGCAGCCTAAGAAATAAAATGCGTTCTTCAAAAGTTGCTACAGTGAAAATGAGCTGCAAATACGTTTCACAGAATAGGCGGCAGTACCCATTGTTACCCCTTGCCTTTTGTCAAAACCCTATTAAATTCCACCAACTACAGTGTCTCGTGACTCGTATCATGTCAATCCCAACTTTATTATGTCCTCGTTTCGTGTCACAGCAAGTCATTAAAGCTCCGTGGATGCGACTCATCTCGAAGAAGCCATCTGCATGATTTGCTCATATTAATAACATGAACATGGCGCGCCCGCACCGTTTGTGTGCCTTTAGATGCATGTGCATGCATGCTTGCATATGTCGAACACGTGGCGTCTGATATTACATGCAATGTGCCGGCTTACTTGCGTTTTCGAAATATCGTAGAGCCCGCTACAAGATTCCGCTACGAATTCTGCTACGCGGTGTAGAGTGTGCTACGATTTTTCACTATTACTTAGTTATAATTTTTGAAGAGATGTAGATATTCCTATGATTTTAAAATGAAAATTCATTGTTTTAGTAATTATTATGTATATTTACGGAAATAAATATTAATTATAGAGAGTAGTTTAAAATTAACCATTTTCTCAGTGAAATTTAAAAACTGCTCCTTAAAACGTTCAATAAACCACAGAAAAGAGAACTTTTTTCATCAAAAAAAGAAGCAAAATGTTCCTTCAAAAAGTTTTTCAGAATAGCGATAGGAGCGCGTCTTGTGTGTGCTTCGGTAAAGACGCGGTCGGCGATGAGTAGGTACACAGTGTAAACACACCTTTAAATGAGTTGTTAGGGCGAGGTTTGCGTGAGTAAAGCAAGCGATTGTTTAGTTTAGGTACAACATTTGTTTATATTTATGCATCATCATCATCATCAGCTGTATCCACCCACTGTCGGGTATAGGTCTTCTCTCCTTTGTCCGATAGATCACTGTCTTGGGCCAATCTCAACCTCGCGTTACCTGCGATGGGTTTACTGTCTAGTATAAATTGAAGTCGCTTTCCGCGTCTGTATGTCTGTATGGCCGCTAACTTCTCCTAAACCACGCAACGAATTTTGATGCGGTTTTCACCATCAGTTAGATACATTTTCAAGGAAGGTTTATATACATAACTAGTGACCCGCCCCGGCATCGCACGTAAATTACACCCGTGCGAAGCCGGGCGGGCGGTTCGCTAGTATAATATAAAAATTAAATAAAAAAACCAGCCTTGTGTGAATCGGGCTCGCGCACTGAGGGTTCCGTACCACAAAATACAAAAAAAGTATTGCAAAGAAACAACATCACACCCAGGCGGTCACCCATCCAAATACTGACTGCGCCCGGTGTTGCTTAACTTGGTGGTAAACAGAAATTTGTCACCGACTAGCACTTGGTCATTATTTATTATTTTGTTGTTTTAGTTTAGAGTGTATACTATAATCAATTAATCGTGCCAAGTTTGATACTTGTGCGAATTACCGTTTACACTTTAGAGAATAAAGAGATTACGTGGGAATGGGAACTATAAAACTATTGTATAGTAAATAAAGTATAGTATAGGATAGTTCCAGAATAGGATTTAAAAAAAAACTAGGCTATATTGATGAGTTTTTGATGATGTTGAGTTGGTCTGTGGTATGAGGTACGGCACCTGCCAATTATGCCTCATGTCAAAAAAAAATCATGTGATTATTATTTGCGTAATCTATTTTCTGTTCTTTTTTCTGCAAATTTGGTTTAGGGACTTTGTGACTTCTGAAACTGCGATTTAGCCAACACAAAAAGTATTCACGCCCGCCCGCCCTAGCACTGTGCGCACTGGCAAAGCTCTCAACTCCCCGCGGCACGCCACACCCCGTAATGATGCATCTCTCGAGATGCAGCCCAAGGCTTTGCTGGCTTTAACTACACTGCGATTTTTTCCTCTTTTTTACGCGCAGACACGCATTTTGTTTTGTGACGTCATTCTTTGACGCTGTAACAATGTTGAATCCATTACAATAATTTTGACAAAAAAAATGAACCGACTTCATGACTATAGAAATATTGTTTAATATTACGGCTGAAATACTTTGTATCCATAGTCATGAAAAATTTAACGAAAAACAACAGGGCCCGGTCGCCATGGAGACACTTCTTTGTTTTTTTGATGTTCTGTTTTAAGAACAATTCCTCTATGTTTGCTGTTCAGTTGACAGCGTCGCTAGTGGAGAACAAAGTATGAAATTCACCAAGAAATTACTGTAATTCCAATTTTGCCCACCTCAACAGCTAAGTTGGTGGCACTGTGCAATGCAGATTGAATTTGTTGCTTATCGTCATGTTTATGTAGATTTTGAAAAAAAAAAAACATACAGTCGTATTGATAACCTCCTCCTTTTGGAAGTCGGTTAATAAACTAGAAAATATCATGGCATGCATTATTCTAGATTAAATTCTAATATGATGCATATTCTCTAGAGATACAGCCCAAGGCTTTGCTGGCTTTAACTACGCTGCGATTTTTTCCTATTTTTATACACGCAGTCGCATTTTGTTTTGTGACGGTATTCTTTGATGTTGTGACAATGTTGAAGGTATTATAGTTATCTGGCAGATATTTCAGATAGCATTTACAGCACCGTTTGTGATCAGGCGTATATGGAGATGCAACATTATTTTTAAACGTTCAGTTACACACTTTATATTGTAATGTGACGTCAAACGTTGACGTTGTAATGATGTTGGAGATAATTAAAGTCAAATATATATAACTACCTGCACCCCGCGGTTTTATCTCCGTGGACATTCTCTCAAGAACCGTAAATTTTCTGGGATAAACAGTAATCCGTATCACTCTTCGGCCTTTCAATTAGCTTTATGCAAAATAGTCACATCAATTTGTTGCTTTGCTGCTGTGTGAAAGAGAAACAAATAAACCAAGAAACAACGATAATTTTGCATTTATGATAATAACTAGCTGAAACCCGCTACTTCGCACGCATAGAGCTCGGCTTTCGGCCTCGCTATTACAACCCAATATAGCCTATGTGTTATTCTATAAGCTATATTACTGTAAACTTTCATTAAAATCCATTTGGTAGTTTTTGCGTGAAAGAGGAACAAACATCCATACATCCATGCATACAAACTTTCACGTTTATAATATTATAGTAGGATTAGTATGGCTAGCATTAGCTAGCCAGTATTAGCTGGCTAGGTGCTAATCTTTCTAATGGCTAGTCTTTATTAGAAAGAGAAAAGAAAGAAAACTAGTTTGAAAATCGCAAGGTATATTTTTTACTTCAATTGCAAGAAATGTTTGAATTACTGGCTAGGCAGGAGTCTGATTATAGCCTTCCGGACAATTAAGTGACAATTTAAAAATCTAACCTATCTTTAATAAAGTGCTTTTATATCTGACACACACTGCATGCTTTCTAGGCGAAACTCACTCTGAGTTTGTTCTATTCTCGTCCGTATTTCAATAGCACTAAGTTTTCGTAAAAGCAAACACAAAATTTACAAAGTATGGACTCTACAATCAAAATGAGCAATAATTATGCAAGAGAAACCAAATGGTTTACGATTAAATAAAAATGACCTTAAGGATTATTGAAATAAAGGCGATAATAAAATTAACTCAGTGGCTAGAACGTATTCACTACGTCTTTATTGCGAACAATGACAAGAAATAAATGGTGTATTTATCAATTGTTTTCTACCCATAAATATTATGAAGTTTCCAACGACAAGCAACTTCTGTGGGTAAATAACTAAAATAGCTTCAATTAACACTTTAAAGAAAATTATTGACATATCGTTTAACTATTATTGTATTATTCACCAACCTGAGCTATATCAGTAGTTAATAGCGACAGTTTATTTGTTTCAAGCGTCTTGATACTTCTTTGAAAAACATGCTAAAGAATTAATAACTAACTTTAATAAGAGGAGGTTTTTAAACTAAGTGTTTTTTGTGTTTAGGTAACGATTTCATTGTAAAACAATTTTTATGTTTTTTTATTGAATGGGAATTTTCCATGTTTAAGGGTAAAAAATTGTTTGACGAATCCCGTTTAGTGATTTTTATCTATTTCCGGTGAAGTCGGTTCTTATTTTTGTGTATATAATTATACTAGCTTAAACCCGCTACTTTGTACGCGTAGAGCTCGCCCTTCGGCTTCGCTACTACAACCCGTTATAGCCTATGTGTTATTCTAATGTATAAGCTATATTATTGTTGTCTTTCATTAAAATCCATTCGCTAGTTTTTGCATGAAAGAGGTACAAACATCCATACATCCATACATACAAACTTTCGCGTTTATAATATTAGTAGGATTAATATTAAATTAACTTGAGAAATGATAGTTGAAAAACCTACTTAATAAAGTATAACCTTTGTTTTAATGTTTATCGGGACTTCTCGCGCATTACCTTTGCAAGCTTTAATTTAATTTTAACTTGCAATGTTTATAGGTTTTTTTAGGTCAAATCTTGCAAGCTGAATTATAACCAGTTCCTTCTAACCGATTTTGCTGAAATTTTGCTCTATGCAAAATTTATTCAATTTGCTTTATTAGCTCAGATGACAATACAATAATGTAATATCTAATATTGTAATATATTCAAAATGGCCGCTCAAATAAAAATAAAATATTTAAATAAAATTTAAAACATCTTATATAAAAGCTTCAAATTAAATTTAGCATGATAAGAGCTTTAAATTTAAATAAACTCTCGATAAGCTCATCTGTTAAATACAATTAGCTGTGGAATTCTCACTAAAAACATGGGTCACGTGACAAACGTTATATGAAACAGATAAGTTTCTGCAGCATTTATAGATATATAATAGGGTCTCTATTGTATAGTGTTGTTTCTGCATTGTTAGTGTTTAGTTTCGAGTATATTTTCCTTAGTTCAAGAGTGTCAGTTCATCCCCAAGGCATGGCTCGCTCGCATCTAATGAAGTCCCTAGTGACTTCTCCATTGCTTCGCGATATAAGTGCTACTCCATCGTCTGAACATTCGTATTAATAATTATCTATTTAAAAATATGATTATCATAATTAGTAAAACACGTAATTTTGTTTACTTGGATGACAATAATTATGTCAACCAAGTAAACCAAATTTTCAGTTCTTTTGGGTTTAAATCAAAATAAGTAAATATCTACCGATTTCGTCACGATGTTTTCGTTCACCGTTTTTGAGCAATAGTATCGAAGCTTACCAATCTACACAATATAAATAAATAATAGGGCTGAGTATCGAACCGGTGCCATCAGATTGTAAAGCGCACGTGCTACCGCTCAGTCACCATCGCTCCATTTATTTAGGTACGGGTTACAAAATAAATATAATATTTATCATAGTTAAATATTCGGGACATTTTTGCACACACGATCATCTGACCCCAAACTAAGCAAAGCTTGTGATATGGCTGCCAGAGACTGATATACATACATGTATATTTTTAAATACATACTTAAATAGATATTAACACCCAGATATAGAACAAACACAAATGTTTGTCCTAGGTGGGAATCGAACCCACGCCCCCAAGCTCAGAAGGCAGGTTCACTACCAACTCGACCAACGGGCTATCAAATAACTGTTTATTATTCACATTAAAACATACACAGGACAAAAACTACTTATCGAATGAGGGTTGAAAGTAACTATGAAAGTTTTCATGTAGGCAGTTGCAGGCATCAGCTAGTTTATATTATTATAAACTATCAAACTTGCTAATTACAATCGAAAAGCTTAACTCAAAGAGAATGTTTGAAGAGCAGCGCTAGCGCAGACCACTGACCAACCACTTTATTATTAAATTAAATCAACACAATCATTCCCTAGTAAATAACTAGACCAAGCTAGTAAGTAAATAGCTGGACCAAATTGGACATAATATCTCATGCGGGTATTTAACTTTGAATGTAATTACTTTTGGGTATTTAATTACACATCCTAACTAATATTATAAAAGCAAAAGTATGTAACTCTGTCTCTCTGTCTGTCTGTTCACTTTTCATGACTAAACAGTTGGGCCAATCTAAACTAAATTTGGCAGGATGATAGTATGAATTAGGAGGACGGACATAGGGTATTTTTCCGCGCCGAAAATGCGGTAAAACTTGAAGTTGTGTGTAACCCGCGAGATTCAGCTAGTAACTGATATAGATGAATCTAAAACTTACAAAATACGTTGGTAGTTTCGAATTTCGGTTATATATTTTAATCAATCGGTTTGTTGCGCTAGCTATAGAGACTCAGGGCTAGTATTTGTCTGATACAAAACATGCAAGAATATGTCATCTAGGCTGATTTCACCATCGGGAAATTCTTTTGCACAAAAATGTAGTATTAGTATCATCATCATAATAATCATCATTTCAGTCATAGGACGTCCACTGCTAGACATAGGCCTCCCCATCGATCTCCAAAAGGGCCGGATAGAAGCGGCTTGCATCCAGCGTTTCCTTCCTTACTGCGGTCTTTTAGGTCGTATTATTACTATAGAGAGGCAATAATCTGCTGGTGACTGGGAACCTTGCTGCATGATGATGATCTCGACGGCGTTTTTGTTTCGTGGTTATTTTGTTTTGTTTGGTATTATTTTATATTGCGTAATTATAATTATTTATTAAATAAATAAATAGGTTAATTAGTTTTAGACCTTATAAATAGTAATTTAATAAATCAATTTCCTAGTTGAATTAAATCTAATCCTTTTTAATGTATGAGAGGATGGAGATAACGTTCATTTATGTACGTATGTATTTTTGATTTCGAAGGTAACATGAGTCATTCACACTAGAATTTCTTCCTCATCAGGTTATAATAATATAAATGTAGTAAATTCACGCAAATGGAACGCAGATGCGACAAACAGAGCCCGTTGCCGCCCCGAGCGGGAGACAAACATCGTAAAAACTTACGTATACTGCGCTACAATCCGCAAACTTCCTAGTTAACTCAGAAAGTACCTCCTTCCAGAAAACCTCCGAGCCATATGTGAATTCCTTCGATCTAAAAAGAGAGATACAAGAACGGTCCACTCCCTGAATAACTAATGAAAGAAAAATTAAGCACTCAGAGTACCCCGGCCTCTGCAGCTTTCGGCGCGATCAACCATTTTATTTTGCATATTATAGGCACAATAAAGTTTTATCGTTATATTTTCGGAAACCTTCCTTATCTTGTGAATCCGCTTACTTATTGAAAATCTAATCGAAGTTTCTGTGTGTACCTGTTGAATTGCAAAACAGGAATTGAGGTCTGATGGTATTACGATATTATGCGTAAATATTTAATTTTGCTACCGTTCTGTTCTTGGAACACATGTTTCTTTCGGCCATATTATTTTTGATGAGTTTTTTTGCCAAGTAAGTTTCTTTTACATATTTCCTAAATCTATTTAATACAAGTATTTTGAGACATAAAATACCCATTTCTACGTACAAGACCGAATCGATATTATCATTAAAGACAAGCACAAAACATCCACACGAAACGAAGCGAATAGTTTATTTTTATTAAACATAATTATTATATCTAAAACATGTAATTTTTGGAAATCTGAAAATTTTATCAAAACGTAAACAAATATTTCACATCATTCACAAAAATTCCAGTACAACATTTTTAATATTAACGCGTTACAAAATGATAAAGTATGCATGTTATTGCAGCATACATTTTTAAACGAAAATAAAAGTAAAAACGTATTCCACTTTTAAAATGTTTGACATTTAACTACCCGCAGATTTTTTGTAATGTAAACATAATCGTGGCACGCAATCTGAACTGCCCTTCCAAATAACATGTCAGATGTTTTGTTAAAATATCTTTTGGTTGTGTAAAGTATGAGTACATACTCGCCCACGTATTCATCAATATTCCATACATTATAGGCCAATGAATATTAAGTTAACAAACCGTATTAAATTTGTGTGTTATTTCGTGACACAAATTCTATATTTGACTAGTGTGGAAACCGAAACATCTGTGCGTCAAAGTGCCTTTATAAAAGGGATTCTAAGAAAAGTTATTTTAACGGCTAGAGTTCTACAAAACAAAAGAAATAAAAACTAAGGATTTATAAAACAAACAGTGTTAAATCAGACAGAACGAAATCCCAGTAAATATATTCTGTCAGTTTGTTTACTCTATTTAGACTATTTACTTGAAGTGTACGAATGTTTTTGTCAGACGTGCGAATCTTTTACTGAGAGACTTTTTTTTCTATTTATAAGTGTAAGTGCGTAATTTGATCAAGTACTAGGTGTATTGTTTCCATACCATAATGTTTATTAGATAACTGCAGTTTCACCCGCATGGAAATTTCTTCAGTAACTTTCCAGCTGAAAGGCCGGACTATATACAAAAATTTGGTTAATTCGTAGTTGTAGAAACAAAGACAATTTTTTTATAAATAGTATGATAGCTTTGTATGATAGTATTTTTTTTTGTAAAAAAGAGTCAATTAAGTATATTAATTGAAATCTTGTTTCATGAAGCTAGCTGTACCTACGAGTTCATGATGGCTGTAATAACATATTAAATGCATCATTCATTATAATCAGCACCGAGAATATAAATCCTGCCCGTAGGTTAAAGACACTCCAAATAATACAGAGAACAATTTTAAAGCTCGCATTCATAAGTCAAAAGCTTCCCCAAAGAAGAACCGTGTAAAACTTCATTCGATCCGACATTATTTCACTCACAAACTTCAGATGTCGCCAGCTTCATAAAGGAAGAATATGTTTTACCAGTCGCGAGTTCGTCAGCAATTCTTGGGGCGCGAGGCGGGAGGTACAAATTGTCGCGCCTGCGGCTACGTCGTGTTATGAAAACTTGGATCCACAGGTAAGGAGCTTCGGAGCAAACAATTTGTACGCCGCTTACACACTGAATAAACAGTGTTATCTTGCTCGCGTGCTCGCGTAATAGATACGTACTTGTTATGTTTTACTGGGCTTGTGTCTGATCTCGGTAGTAAAACTTTGTTGCGTGATGCCGGATATCTATGGTAATATGGGCTTCTATGATATCGATTGTGAGTATTGGTATGCAAATACGAACATCAAATAAAGCCAGTTGCAAGACTACTATGTTTATAGAATTTCCTGTTACATAATCAGTACATACACGATATAATATTATAAAAAGCGCGTTAGGCGTCGCAGCGTATAAGCGACCGAGGAAAAGTCAACTTTACCCGGTTTAGGTTTTATTTGACATTCTTCTGCCGCTCTTCCACCCCGCGTCGAGCCTTAGCCATGTCTCGACTGTTGTAAGCTTTAAATGAGGTACAATTTTGAATCTATAGCTGAAACCGAAAAGAGTTTACTTTTCCACGGCACTATGTTCGCTGAAACGCCGCTAATCAGCGTTAGGCCATATTTGGTGTACTTTTGTAAAAGAACGTGCAGTAAAAGCACAATGGTCTCTTTAAATATCTACTAGAAATTGTAAATTAGGAAAACAACGAATCCACGAACATTTTCGATTCATATTTAATCAACGTATAATTAAATTGTTTCCTTAAAGCAATTTCGAAAACCACTTACGGTCACAATATCATAACTTCGACCGAGCCGTTTCGAAATCTCAGTTTTAATATTCTATTACGACGTTTTAATATTTATAGCCTTACCGGCAACGTCGTAGGGTTGTAAATCGAAGCACGGGTCGAGTACTTACCTAAATATTGGTGGCGACCAGTAATGACGATCGCCTCAATTATTAACATGCTGTAAACCCATTACTGCGATAGACCACTTAATACAACGTAGTCTAAAGTAAGTATAGCACTTATTGGCGAATTTCCGTATTTATGCAAACAATTATTTTCCTTAATTGCTTGACCGGGTAGCTGGGATACAGACTCGAGTTACAGTCTTAATGAACTAAATAATGTAATAGATATTTTCTGACCTCCCATAATAATGTAGAAGTCGAGGGCTTTATTTTCATGTTGAATATAGGTTACAATAAATTGCTCCGTCATTATCCACATTTTTTATTGCTACTTTTGTAGTAATTTGTTATTATGTTTGTCAAAAATGTAGAGATTTATATGTTGTTTTTTGAGTGTAATTTTAAAAACACTTATGTTCTATTATGTTCTATATAAACTATATGTTCAATACAGTTATATTATTATGATCGGGTTATTTACCGTGATAAGGCTTTAAATGGAGCTCAAAGCCTTATCAGGATATTTAGGATAATATCGTGAGTTCCATCCACAACCATATCACGGTTAATACCTCGTTAATAATAATATTACTGCTGTGACGTTTTAAGAGTAAAATACCCAATACCAATCAAATTATGCCAATACATTACTTTTATGTTCTGCTTTTGTGGATGAATGTGTTTTTATGTGATTTACAATTTGAACGATATATCTAATAAATTGTTAATCAGCTTAGTAGCCGCTCTAATAAGAACCACTTATCAACAATTTGCTCATTCTGTTTACAAACCCACATGTGCAAATTGGATTATTATTATTGTTGACACAAACACAGCATAATATGTGAATAGGTACTTAGTATGTTGACTCAGTGAGCGTTTAGGGCTCAAATATTTGAGAAGCTAGAGTAGATTAACTGTGTTGTGTTGCTGATTTTGCTCATTGTAATGGCTTACAATGGCTCAACAACGCGGGCCGCTTGCGGCCCAGCGAACCACGTGAACTTGACGGTTTTTTTCCTTTTATTGTAAATTACGTTTCCTTAAATTTTACACTTGCGGACCGCGTGCGGCTCAGCGCACCACGTGACTTTGACAGTTGTTTCTTTTATTGTAGATTATCTTAGCTTAAAACTCACTGTTGCAGTCCGCTTTTGGCCCAGCATACCATGCTACTTTGATGGTTTTATTCTTCTTATTATTATTTTTAGAGATTAAGAGTACTGTGTTTCATTAAGCGCCATCGTCCCTCTCTACATCAAATTTTATAATTATTCATTGAGCCTTAGAGGAGATAAGTGGTTTCTTCAGAGATAAAAATTATTGTGTTTTAATATAGCTCATTGCCTATCTATAAACCGAATTTAATACTTATTAGTTGAGCCGTCGTGGACAGGGTAGGTTATGTTATCCCACGGGAACTGTCAATTTAACTTGCTTACTTTATTCAGTCTGTCTCCAGCTGTTGATATGTCTCTTGTCGTTTACGCCATCCTCTTCGGCATTATCCAAGGCCTCATCCATTGATTTTCGACATGCTTGACAATATCATTTGACCATTAGCTGGTGGTCTGCCTAACTTACAATCGATTTAAAAATATTTTAAATCTTGATTTTAATATTAATGAAGCTCATTAATTTATCCTTTGTGTTTTTAGCTTTATCTTGTTTATAATTTAAGGAGCATGTTGTCTTAAATAAAATAATATTGTTTTAAGCTCTCTTGCTGTAAAAACATAAATAAATTCACCACGTTAATATAATTTATCCCTGAAAAGAATATCTAAACCGAAACCCAATAAATTAAAAATGAAGATTTTATTTTAATTTATTTTATTGCTGTGATTATTCCGACAACGTGCGTATTTACTCGCATTATTTATGACTATTAAACTATAAATTTAAACAATAGAGATCTAGTTTTAGATAAAGCACCTACAGACCTACAATCAAAGCCATACTTCACAGTTGCGTGCTACTGTCTCATAGATGCCGCTACTTTGATCTACTCACCCTTTTTACAGTGCGATGATATCAAAAGTTATTGCTTTAGTGATTTGTTGAAACGTTAATTACGGTAGGGTGTAAATTAATGTTTATAATACGCGATTTTTTATCTAACATCTAGATAATTGTAAAGGGGTGCGAGGTTAGGTTAAGTGCATACGTGCATAGGCGAGTAAAAAAGTTTTTTTAAATCACGAATCATCATGGTAAGCAAACACCCGGAAAACAAATCAAACTGAGTTCTGCGGACAATGTTTGACCAAAATTTCAACAGTTTTTATGTGAAACCAGTTATAATATTGTCGATGAATAGCATGTCTCATACGGGTTTCACCACATTGTTGCACAGCATTTTTACTCTAAAATTTGCATCAATCTTTGCACAGTACCCATGTGTACTTAGCTTAAAGCAAGGGTGTGTTATGAGCTCAGAACACGCCTCTGATAATTGCCGGTGGCCGCGAGTGGCGGAAGTAGATAAAATATGTTCACGCACGCCTCGATACCGGCAGAACATCGTTCCGGGGCTTCGAGTGCCTACCTAGCAGGGTTATGAGGATGTAACCCACTTAAAGATAGGGTGTAAGTAGGTGAAGTGCCCGAGATTAAATTAATGACATAGGGTTTTAGAATATATAAGTGGTTCTGGTTATTAAAAATAGCTTTAACTGAAAGTGGGTTTGAATGAGTTTTATTGTGAGTTAAAATATATTACACTAAATAGGCACTAAAAAGCTTTTTTGTAAAACAATAAAACTAAAAATTCAGTACTTAAAATGGTTTGTGAAATGTTCCTAAATTGCACTGTCAGTTCAACTCGTTGCCTTTTCCGCTTTTCCGCATTTTTAAAACCTTACTCGAGAAAACTAAAGTAATAGGATCTAAGATCCGGAAATACCCAGGAAGCAGTTATTTATATTTCATAGAAAAAGTTCTCTGTAAACGTTCATGAATGAATAAGAGAGCGCAGACTTAGTTCGCGCGAGTCGTCTTGGCAACTATCGTTTTAAGTGGCAAGTCGTAGAATTGCTAAAAAGCACGTGCGCCGAGTTTCGTAAATAGTTCTAATCTTTTGCCGAAGCTGTAGAGTTGCCCACGACTTAGCAAACAGAAGAAGATTTGCCCAAGTTTGACTCGCGGCGTGATTACAGCGTCACAACCGCATGCCGCAGCGCGCTCTCTTCACCACCTTTATTCAACTTTTTCTTAACTCCTAATAGTGGTAACATTGTGGAGAGTTCAAAAAAGCAATTTCGAGCTTCCACCTAGCCGCAGTTTATGGTAATGCTGGTGTGTCCCGTCTATAGCTTTGTTTAAAATTGTGCAATACTTGTTTCATAACTGCGCCTGTGGTTTTCAGGTGCCTTACACAATGCCACTATGGAAGTTCGTTTTGGAATCTTTGTTTGCGTAGCGGATACGGTTTGAAATACTGTATATTTTTAAACAAGCTAGCCGCGGGTTTGTGTTCCAAACTCTGTGCTAACAGGATTTAAAAAAAGACAATGAAAGAGCTGACTGGTATCAAATGTTTTCTATCGTTTTGTGCTCGTACGCATTGGGATCCTTGCATCCGTAAATTTTTATGTTACAGTAAAAAGTTTGTATGTAAAAAATACAGAGTTTACACGGAAAGGTGGTATCAAGTCGAACATAGGTTTTTATACTCACTGTAATTAAATACTTATAACGGATTTCATCGCGTATATATTATACTATATAAATTTCTGAATTTTCAAGCAATTTTTGTGTCCATGTAGACTTGATGACGAATTTATGTAGAAATCTTGTGAAATTACTTAGGAGTAACAAAAGAGGATCCAAATGCTCATCAGTTGGCAGCGTACCCAGCATGCTGGTGACATTATCACGCAATGGTAATTATGCCATAGAAAACGCCAGCATTTTGCTAAGGCCACCTGCTGAGAATGGAGAAGGTCAAGGTGTATCTTGGAGGTCCTAATGACCACCGACCCGTCAGTTGGCCTAAATATAGCTGAAAAGATACCATAGAGTCAGATTCGCGCGAGCTGCAAGTCGCTGACAGGCGAGAGACAGCGCGATACCGGGACCTATGGCGTTCTCTTGTGTCGGAGGCTAAGACCCACTTCGGGTCGCTGCGCCAGCGGAGTAAGTAAGATGCATTAATTGGGTGCACTGAAAATTTACCCCGTTCCAGTTTAGAACCACTGTTCCGTGTAGCCCTGTGGAGCTGTATGTGTTAGATGGTAGAATTTACACAAAATATATAGTGAAACGCGATGTTGGTGGGTAGGTATAGATACGCCCTCTGGCGGACGTGGTCCCGGATGTTTCCGGCCCGGCTTATCACCCCGATAACGCTGCGTATGAACATACAACCTAACGTGTATGATTGTATAGGTTAACCTAGTTGCGGCCGGCTATTTTGTAGGGATACATTTTTAACCCACCACGAAAAAGAGGGATGTTAAGAGGGATGTGATAAGTTAAACACGTGTATCTGTGTTATAATCGACGGTGCAGAGACAAATCATGCCGGACGTCAAATTTGAATTGTTTAAAACATAATAAAACTAGCTGAGCACCGCGGTTTCACCCGCATTATATACCCCCTTGAAGCAACCTCCTCGGCAGTGACAGCAACCTCACTTGACTTATATGACATTTTGTTTTCTATAATGTAATAATTAGGTCTCCAGGCGCATACAGCTTGGATGGGCGGCATTCAAAAAACTGGACGACATCCTCAAGTCACGCCATATGCCACAATGTCTGAAAACTCGCCTCTTCAACCAATGTGTTCTGCCCACCATGACTTATGGTGCCGAAACATGGACTCTCACACATGAGGCTGTGCACAAAATCAGAGTAGCACAGAGAGCCATGGAGAGATCCATGCTAGGCATCAAACTCCAAGACCGAGTTCGTAATACCGAAATCCGACGAAGAACAAAGGTTCGAGACGTCGGAATCGCGGTAATGAAATTAAAGTGGAGCTGGGCAGGACACGTTGCTAGGCGCAGTGATGACAGGTGGAGTAAGGTTTTAACAGAGTGGTGGCCGAGGCAAGGTAGGCGGAGCGTTGGTCGTCCAGCTGCAAGATGGGTCGACGATATTATTACTATCGCGGGTCGAACCTGGACTAGATTAGCACAGGACCGAGGCAGATGGCATAGCAAGAGAGAGGCCTATACCCAGCAGTGGGATAAGGAAGGCTGTGGATGATGATGATGATGATGATGATGAATGTAATAATTCGATGGCTCACTATTACAAGGTTCTATGTTATTTTCTTACACGTTCTGTAATTTCAATTTTAAATTTAGACTTGCATATATATTGACTTAGCAGGGTTTATGCTTGAGTGAAAATATCTCTATATTAAATTAAATATTAATTTAATATTTCACCATTTGAATGCTACATTATCACTGATTAATATGGGCTATTTTTATAGGCTATATAACTATACCCGTGCGGAGCCGGGGTGCACTGCTAGTTTTGTGATATTCTCACAAGAAACATAACCACCCCTGCGTTGCCGCTCTTATATCCTCTAATCTAGTTAAAGAACATTGATCCCCTTTTTATAAGGCGATAGAGGGCAAACCGAGATAACTCTGCTTATTTCCGAAATTAGTTCCCAACTATACCGTTATCGAAACTTGTACACGGCCCAATCTGCGTAATATTACACAAGTTCTTGATTAAATTTAATAAAACCAAGACGGTTACCTAATTGCGCGGCGGAAGTTTCATTAACGAGTGTTCGATTCCTACGGCTTCGATCAAAGTGGATACTGCGTTGCAGTTACCTGGTTACCGTGTGATTTGATTTGAAATAACATTTTACATGTTGAAGTTGTATTTAAGTGGGCTAGCTGGGCTCTTATTCTCTATATCGCATGATATTCTTAACCAAAAACGCGTGAAATCATGACATGGAAATGTAATAATAAACAAACGCTGCCCAATGAAAACCCGCCTTTAGTATCTATGACCATATAAACCCATAACACGACTGCGTAACATAGGTGAAATTGGCAATGTCAAGTTTTTCTGACGCGATGAGGTGTGTAACGCGCTCATTTTGAACTGTCAAAATATCGTGACCAAGCGATAGCGATAGCGTTACTTGCGCGTTTTTCAAGAGAATGTGATATCCAATCAGAAGACGCGTTTGATTTGTTTAATTTTGTAACCATGTTTATGATTTACCGTGTTATTGGTATGTTATGTATTTTTATCCATAGTCATTTTTTATAGTAGATTGGAAAAATTTTAAGTAACAAAATATACATTTTGTCTAAAACGCAGGAGATGTCACGGGAAAAACTATAGTAATATTAATAAAAGAAAAAAATGGGCCTTTTTTAGGGCGTTTGTAGGGGAAAAAAAGATTTACTGAAATGATTCTGTAAATTCTACATTGGTAGAAAACCATATAATTCCTGAGTGCCAGATATGTTTTGTACGACACGGGCAAAGCCACGGGCAAAAACTAATCATAGATAAGGCAATGACAACCAAAATAATCAACTTTGAATATTTTTTTAACATTCGAAATTAGGCTTTCGATTGGCAGCAATCTCGCCTGATGTTAAGCGATGGTAAAGTCTATGAAGGAGCACGCTTGTTAGAGAAAATCTATTCTCTCGTGGTTTGAAGACACTCAGATTGTTTATATCGTGAATCACTCACTCAAGAAGCGCATCCCAAAGATTAGCGATTCGTACAATTGAAGTGAAATCAAAACACCATACTTATACTTAGTTTGATAAATCATCATCATCATCAGCCAGAAGACGTCCACTGCTGAACATAGGCTTCTGCTATAGGGTTTGCCATAATCCCCACGCTTGGCAGGCGGCTTGGGGATCGCAGGAGGTTCCACCATTCAAGTAGGAGGATGCTGCTGCCCATCATCTAGTGGTTCTGGTCGCAGTTTTAGTATATACCCGTTTGATAAATAGTTAATAACTATTATAAAATCTTGGATACTTTCTTATATTTAGGTACTGCTGTACGTTATTATTCGTAGACCTTCAATCGATCGAGATCTGTCGGCATACCGAGTTTCAACTAACAATGATACGCGGGCTTATTCCGAAGCGAAACCGAGATTGCCATCACGAATCGAAATATCGAAATTAAATGTAGCTGGAACTAATTGAGTAGCTCGAGTCTGGAGTGTTCGGCTAAAGATGTGGTCGGATTTTAATTTTTAAGCTCAGTTGCGATTTTAAATTTCAATATTTATTTCTGTGAGCAGAGGAATTTTTCACTAGAGTCAGTAATTAGGTTTCATGACTGAGTATACTAGTCTTTTGAGTTACCAGTTTAGATTATAAAATAGTACAGCAATCATTTTAGATCTTGAAAAAGTATTTTTTAAACAAGGTTATTGCTAATATTTGAAGAACACAATGCGACGAAGTTAAGAGTACGGTCCCTGCGTATTTAGCTACTTGGTGAATTCGTTTGTTAGCACTAATTCCATAACTGATTTAAATGAAATTGGGTATGAAGATAGCTTTTGTTCTAGATAAACACATTCTTTACACAACAGCTTCTTTCTATACCGAAATATTAACGAACCTTTTATATAACATATTATCTTCCTAAGCAGCTAAGACATTTACTTTTGTTTCTTATTTGAGTTATCTTATTTGTTTTAGTGAAATTCGTACTAGTTATTGGCTCATTGAATAAACGGACAGTAAAAACCAACCAATCAGTATTACAGTCGATCATAAAACATTACATTCCATTACGTCGAGTCGCGATTGGCTCATTTAGGAACGGTGGGAAATGGAAACCCACATACCCACCCCGCCTTAATGAGATTTGTCTCCGCGCTTGATTTCATCTGACGATTAATCTACGATTCTGGAGCTCGATTTTCTTATAATATCCTTTTGAGATGACGCCGTAAATCTCACGCAGCCGGTTACGAGTTTTAATTGAAAACGCGAAGACACAATCCCATTTATGATTATGGTTTCTAAATGATGAGCCGACGCCATTTAGTTTGTATTTTAATTAGGATTTGTTTAAGTGTAAACTCTATAAATATTTATCAAACATTACACTGATCTTATAAATGTGAAAGTTTATGCGTGCGTGTGTGTGTGTGTGTGTGTGTGGAGGGAGGGGGGTTTGTACGCACTCAACACGCCGTAACATCTGAATGGATTTTGATATTGTTTCCTGTATGTTGTTAAGAGGTGAAACCAAGGGCTGGTATGTTTTAAAAAAATATCTGCGACAAAGAACATAATAGCTATAATTTTGATAAATCAAAATTGTTGGTAAGTAAAATGGTTTTCGTAATAGCGGCAGGAAAGTAATAGACAAGACTGGCTCAGAACCGGAAAAGATGTGAAAAGTGGGATGAAGAGGGGGCCTATAACCAGTGGGTCACAAATGGTTGATGATGAAGATGTGAGAAATTGGCTTATTAAATTTAATCAAAAGCGATTTGATGCACCTAAGATTGGTGAGTTGGTGACACTCTTGGTAGGTAGGTATATACTTTACTAGCTGAAACTCGCTACTTCGTACGCGAAGAGCTCGGCCTTCGGCCTCGCTACTACAACCCGTTATAGCCTATGTGTTATTCCAATGTATAAGCTATATTATTGTAAACTTTCATTAAAATCCATTTGGTAGTTTTTGGGTGAAAGAGGAACAAACATCCATACATCCATATATACAAACTTTCGCGTTTATAATATTAGTAGGATTTATGCAAAGACCACAAAAAATTACAGCGTAAATAACAATTCACTATCAAGTTCCCAAGGTTGAGTTATTCTCGTTTATTAAATGTTAAAACAAAATTTTGACGTCAATGAGATGGTATTTGTTAGAATTGTTCGTATTCTACGTCAATGGATAGGTCAAGAACCTGTTAAAACTAGGAATTTTAACAGGTAACTAATATTTATTAAAATCTATATCATAAAGACTTTCTACTCCATCCAACTCCATCACCACTAACTTAAATACTGCTTAATTAAGGAATATGAGACGTTAATCGGAACAGTGTTAGTTTAAGCGGCACCCAAGTGCTTAAGTACTCAAGGTAGGTTTCGTGCTAAGTTGAAAACATGCTATGGAGCGCATCAACTCGTTAACGCTTTCTACGAAACTTACGAAGGAAAGATCGGTTTTGAAACGTTCAAGCTAGAGGCACGTTATGATCACTGTTGCACTTAGTCTAAAGGTGTGTACGAACGGCGCGTTCCCGTCTACGCGTAGTATGGCTATGTCAAACACGCATACAGGTTGAATTGCGTATAAAAATTGTTAGCCTTGGAATGTCGTCGAGTTCACATCCGCGCGCCGTGTCTGCGAGTCGTAAGGAAAAGTTACATATATTTTTTTATGCCATAGTTGGCAAACAAGCAGACGGGCTGCCTGATGGTAAGCAGTCACCGTCGCCTATGGATACTTGTAACACCAGAGGCATCACAAATACGTTGGCGACCCTTTAGAACTCGATTAACTCGCCTTTTGAAGAACCCCATGTTGTAGCTTCTCGGAAACACCGTAGAAGGTAGCTCATTCCACATTTTGCAGGTATGAGGCAAGAAGGATCGTGTGAATCGAACAGTGTGCGATTTCCACTGATCTATGATGTGTGGATGAGCCTTCAGGCGGTGGCGGCTAGTGCGATGGTAAAACCGCGATGCCGCCATCTGATCAAATAGTTCTTCAGAACACTCCCCGTTGTAAATGCGATAAAAGATACAAAGAGACCCAACGTCTCTGCGCATGCTGAGCGGCTCATGAAACTGATACGGACTGCCGATGCGACGTCACGTTTCTCTCTTATGTAAGTGTAGCTGTAGGTACGAACAGCGTGTTGTAAGCCACGCGTAGCTTACTACACGTGCACAAGAGCATTCAGTCCAAAGTTTAATGATTACTCAATCTTTACTCAAGTATAGTGTTTAATTTCTTTGACATAGAAATAACTTATACCCTGCTTCCGCTAAGTGAGGTCAATACAGCGCGTACTCTTTTTCTATTAGCCGTCATAATCTACATTTACCTCTAAACCAATGGCATGGGTTTCGTAAAGAAATAAAGATATATAATTATATATATACAATAAAGATTTTCTGATTCTGATTCGATTGCACATCAAAACTGTTAAAAATAGACTCGCTAGTAAATTAATTTAATAATACACTTCTAAACATCAACTTAAGAAAAGGACAAACAAACAACACTAATAATTGATTAACAACAATGATTATCTGTGATATTAAACGTAGTTATATACTTATAAAAAAAAACCAAATACCATTTACTCAAGCATAAAATTTGGAAAACGACATGGCATAGGTACAAAGTTGAATTTTGACGGTTAGATTTTTTTATAGGGAATTAAGGCCATCAAAGGGGGTTGAAAGTTTACTTTTTGAAAATAGCAAAGTCGCGGGCAAAAGCTACTTTTATTATATTAGTCTTATTATATAAGCCACGCTTATGCCTAAAAACGTAAAGTTAAATAGTTGACTCATAATATATGGTTGTATTTAATTTTCAAAGTCAATTATGAAGCAAGAGCAGAGGTTAACCTCTAGTTTTGGCGTAAGAACATCGGTCATGAGTATTAAAGCTTCACCTTGGAGTTGTGGTACATTACGTTCGTACCTACAGCAGTAGTTGAGCACTTCAGAACTTTGTGAGCCGTAAGTGGAATTAATTTAGCGAGAGATACGTTTTAACTGGATAATATAAGATACGTGGTAAGTAGTTTTATATAATTATAAGTTTAGCTAACGTTGAGACTAGTTCGGAAAGGAGTTGCAACACCACAAAACTCTAGTTTTGAATTGAATCACTTGTAATTTTTATGGTTGTTTGCTTACAAGGAAGCTTTTGTTTTGGGTACACAACTGCTAGTCTGTGGAATGCGCTGTCTGAATTCGCTCCCCGGTAGTTACAATTTGGGTGTCTTCAAATCAAGAGAGAATCGGTTTCTTCTAAGCAATCGTGCTCCCTCGTGGACCACATCATCGTTTAACATCAGGCGAGTCGAAGTTCAAATGCAAGCACTACTAGTTTAAAAAAAAATTTTTTTTGGGTACATGGTCGTTAGTATAAATGACGTCATAGAATTTCTGACGGAATTTTTACATTAAAAGAAATACCTTAATTCCAAGAATCATACAACAGAAACGTTTAAAAAAGCAGGAATTCTATTCGGAAACAATAACACAATTGAAACAAATGAAGTGCACACCTGTTTTTTTTTATCAAATTATCGTTATGAAACATTGAGTGCGGAACGATTTCCGTGAAAAAACCTTCCACATTGGAGCCGGCGGCAAGATAAAAACGGAAATAAAACCGATATTAATTTAATCGAAGCTCCTCTTCATTAGTTTCAGTCGTGCGGTTGAATGGGCAAACAAATAAAAATGTTTGATCTAGCCAGTTATGCAATTCGAACAATATTCGAATCATTACAATTGGCCGGACTTGCCACGTAAACGCAGCCCAGTGCAATGCACGGAATGCGCATTTAAGCAATAATATTTTTGTATCTGTAGTTTGGAATTGATTTATTTTGTTCTGTTAATTATTATATGGTAATCGGTATGGATATTTGTTTTGTTACTGAGCTGGTTTTAAAGCTAATTTGTTTATTTAATAGACTCTCGGAATGCAATTACTCTGATTTTTGCTATGCATTTTAACGACTTTAATTATTGTTGTATTACCACGAAATTTGATCATGAATGTTTTTGGTATCGAATAATTTAAAGAAAACATTCATTTTGAGTTTCAGACACAACAGATTCTTCGAATATAAATTAGCGTGTAATTATTATCGTTATTTTTCAAAGAGTAAATTTTATTTTCCATTCAGAAATATTTTTATAAGAGTAGCATGTTTACTCGAAATGTGAATGAATTTCTAACAATAAGCAATATTTATCAGAAAATTTATCAACATGTTTTTGGTATCCAATTTTGGCTTTCACGTTTAACGTATGGATCAAACCAATGCTACAATTCGAATAACGATTAATCATAAAGTACCATGTTCGTTCACGTTTCTTGGCAAATTGGGCTTTAAAGTCGCACCAATCGCGCGAATTCCGACACGCTCCGTAATAAGCCAACAGTAGGAGCGCGCATACGTCTGGCGAGTACTTGAGCGAGTCAAGTGCCCCACCGCATTCGTTAGCGGCCGCGTGACGCTCCACTCTCCATCCCACTCTGTCCCACTCCTCAGCTCTTTTCATTAGGAAGTAATTCAGAGTGCCGGGCACTCTTCCGCTTCATTCCTCTACGTTTGTGTGCGGAGAGAGTTCTTGTTGCGACGCTGAATCAGGTGACGCTTTTGTGACTAGATTAAAGAGAACACGTTTTCTTAGTTGCGCCTCGGGATGCGAGCCGTATTCTTTGTAAGCTATATTTAGAATTAAGGTCTCGGTTGGCCGGAATTGTTGCGGCTTTTGTATGACGCATGACGCTGGCAAAAAATTCCGAGTAAGCGTGAGACCACATCTAAAAAGTATTGCATATAAAATGACTAAAAGTCATGGCCTCTGCAAGTTTCGTTTACATCTGTGACTTTTCGCGAATGTAACGTTTGAAAATCTATTCTATTTGTATAGGTTTATATATTACTAGAGGCCCACCCCGGCTTTGCACGGGTATAAATATATAGCCTATGTTACCCGGGGATAGTGTAGCTTCCCAACAGTGAAAGAATTTTTGAAATTGGTTCAGTAGTTTCGGAGCCTATTTAATGCAAACAAACAAACAAACAGACAATCAAATCTATCCTCTTTATAATATATGTATAGATTAGCGGTCCGCCCCGGCTCCGCACGGGTATAGTTATATAGCCTATTAAAATAGCCTATATTAATCAGTGATAATGCAGCATTCAAATGGTGAAAGAATTTTTATAATCGGTGCATTACTTTTTGAGCCAATTCGTTACAAACATACTTACATACAATCTTTCCTCTTTATAATATTGTATAGATAGTATAGAAGTATAGATATAGAAGATAGAAAATAGATAGGGTGCCAGCCAGTTCCACACACTAAAATTGTAAATTTAAATGTTAACTTCAGTCCAGTCCAGTCCGGTCCAGTTCGATTGCTTTTTAACAATATTGTTGTATTTTAATTTTGGATCAATAAACTATTACTGCTATTACTATAGGTAAGTCTTATTAAATCTTAAATGTAGCATTGTAGAAAATAATGCACAACATTTTATTTTAAAATAATGGTTCGTGCATACGTCGCTTCGCCCGTTCCTGTCCGCTAAAACAGTGTGTAAAAGCAATTTGGTAATGCACTTTTATCTACGTTAGTTGTATGTAGTGCGCCTTAAGTGATGGTTTCGAGCATGCGGAATCTCGGCTAAGAGGTGTGGACAAAAACATTTCGAGTACATTACGTGTTTAAGGCTAGCGTTTTTGTTCAGTGAACGTTATTCTGTTGAAGACAAAGAATCCACTTTACTGATTAGGCCAATTTTTTCCAAGATACTAAAACAGGCATTAAGTTTTAATGGCTCTGTTTAAACTTTTGCCTACTTAGAAACAATATAATTATTTTAATGTTACTGATTTTTGTTACTGATTGCACAATCAGGTGAAGCTGCGGCTGCCCTCTTGTTGACCTCTTATTCTTGAGCTGTCTTTGCAACCATTCTAAGCGTTGGTGACGTCATCTATAATTCTACATGGTTGCTTAGTGAATAGAACACTAGGGGCGTGTACTTAATGACGCAGGTTTGAATCTTGCCGGTTGTAATTTTTTTTAGTAGTCTATAATTTTTTTTTAAATAAATAATAGGCCTACGTTTGACCACCATCACGCTTGATTTTAAGCGATGATGCGGTCTACGTTGGAGCACGCTTGCTTTGAAGGAACCGATTCACTCGTGAATCGGTTACTAATATAATAATACTATATAATTATATAATAGATACTATATAATTACTAACGCCCCAATTTTTTTCTAAACTTTGTAATATATTTTTCCGAGATCTGAATTTTGCCACAGATAGTATAATAGTGTCTAGAACTTGTGACTAAGTGAGATAAGTGATTATAGTATCTTACAGGAACCGTACATTTTCAGGGATAAAAAGTTGTGTTTATCCAAGTTACAAGCTACCTTAATACCAAATGTCACCTAAATCCATTTAGTCATTACGTATTTGAGTGACTAACACTTACACTAAGACTATTTATAAAATAAGTCGCTGGCTCACTATTACAAGGTTGTATGTTATTTTCTTACACGTTCTGTAATTTCAATAAAAAAAAATATTTTCATATATATTGACTTAGCAGGGTTTATGCTTGAGAGAGCATAAACTCACTCAAGCATAAACCCTGTTAAGTCAATATTTATGAAAGTCAATTTTTTTTATTGAAATAACAGAACGTGTAAGAAAATAACATAGAACCTTGTAATAGTGAGCCAGCGAAGTGTGATTCTCGATACAATAATATACTCAGATGATTACTTCTACGGCTAGACCAATGTATGAGCGTTTATTTTTAAATCGAATGCATTTTTCATTGCGGTCATTCTTAGCTCTGTTTGATAAGAATCTGTCAATTAGTTTAAAGTTATCAGCTCTTTCCAGAATAGATCGTGTTTTTTTTTCTAAAACTCATCGCAAGCATTTATTTTCCGCAATTACATGTGATAACTTTCACTAGGTCCTTGGTCGTAAACAAGAAGACGATATACTTCAGTAAATTATTAAAAGAAAATGTTTTTAATCAGCTTTATACAATGTTGTTGCAGTTTTCAAAACAAATAAAAATGCTTAGACCAAGTTCACATACTTAAAGAGGTATGCCGAAAACCAGCCCTGCGTGTTAATATATCTTATTATAATAAATATATCTTATTCTTATTTTTATTCTTCTTAACAGACAGGATTGCACTCATAAAGGATTGATTCTTATATTGGTGTTTCTAATAACTGAACGAACAATATCAATTAATATATTCGTATCCATTATAATAATTTACAGTGGCAAGTAATGGAAAAGTAAAAGGACATTTAACATCAAAAGGCCTTACGAGGCGGAACTTAATCCCGGCAATTACACTAATGATTACATAACACCAGGGACATGAAACAAAATATAAACAAAGGCATCTAGAGTCGCGTGAGTTGACCCTTGTGCCTAGAGGAGGACTATTAAGTAGGGTCGGTTCACTTAAAATTACCCCAGGGATTTCAAACCCCGATTTACTGGACACAAAATGAGCAATAAAAATATAATTACATTGTTTTACTCCGAATTAAAGAATAATGTACGAAAAAAGCGAGAAAATTACGTATTTACGACGAGAATCGGATCTAAATTACACTTTTGGGGGCATTATTACAAAATGGCGTATTACTTAAAACACTCCGCGGACGTGACAGTATTAAGGATTTTCTTTAATGTCGGCAAATAAATAGCGAGGGAGGTCGCGTTATCTTCTCGTTTCATTATAACGAACACCACCCAGGGTCTATTACATTAAAATCATGTTAATTACTTGAGTAAGGCGCAGGTGTATGCGGGCCGAGTCCTAGTCACACAAAGCCTCTGTCGACTGCATAAAGCGTGTATATTTACGCAAAAAGCATATCGCTCGGATCAATCGCGCGTTTATCGCCGGACAAAATCTGTTGCGCGTGTGTAAAGCACGTACCGCGCGCGTTATCGCCCCGGCGATCGCGAAGCGAACGATATTAGTACCATTCGTCTTTGTCGTACCGTTTCCTAATTTGAATAATCGTTGGTGAGAATGCAGAGTGATTTGCCGCAGCGAAGGATGGATCCGACGATTGTAACGCTTTCTACATTTTATTCCCCCTACTAGCACGCCGTTAAGGCAGAGAGAAAATTGCGCAAAGAAAAACAAGAACGATAATTCAGTAGCACAAAGGGAGAAGGGAAAAATGCGAAGTGTGAATTTTCTCATTACGCCACAAATCAACTGTTAAAACAAATATTTAAAAAGAGAAAGGAATTCGCAGACTACAAAACGCTCCTCATCCCTGGCTACTGGCAAATGCGAAATCCGATTTAATTTATTTTTATCGCGGGGCTTTATAATTTCATTTTCGCACTTTCCATTTCGAGAGAACGCCCGCGCCGCGGACCGCCGCTCTATCCGAATGAGATCTCCCCGAAATCAGGTACAAAAGAACGATAATGAACGCTCACTGCTTGCTACGTAATCTAAATTATTATACGAGTCGAAATTCTTACTTGGCAGCGAAAGAAATCGACTTTATCTCGGGCAACGGGAGATGTTTAATAAAATTAAAATGTCGGAGCAAGCCCCTTTTCGATGTTTACGGTAGCTTTCTAACAGTATTTGGATTCTAATTTTGCTTCGTCTAAAGAAAAACGCTTCACTAGTCTCCACTCGCTTGGTAGTAAAGGAATCAAAGACTAGAAGCGTACTTCTCTGTATTCTTGTTACTCTTTGCCATTTTTAGTCTTTTATCAATTGCAAGTTATTTCTTGTAAGATTAATTGAAGTGCTGGTATACAAAATGTAGTTCCAGATGTGCTAGTTCTATATCAATAAACAGTCTCGCAGCAAGACGAAAATAGTTGTTACTTTTAGCCTGAAAGTAGGTAGCGATGTCACGTCTACTTCTAGCCATCACAGAGATTGAAGAATGCAAGGCGCGGGAAACTTTTATGTTCCGAAAATACGCGGTGCTGCGGCCTACAGCTCGTCGGCGCCGCACATCGATTCCACCCTCTGCCCTCACCGCTAACTCTATTTTTCCACTTCCTTTTCCCTGCCAACCGTACGACTGACTTGTATTAACTTCATAACTTGTTAAACACAACTTTCAGAAATATGAGATAAGAGCCCTGGAGAGATTTGAAAGAAATGTTACAGACGGCGGGTCTACATTACATTCCGGAGAGTCACTTAAGGTTTTTCGACGACAACGTATCGCATTACCGACGAAGAACGCTCCGTATTTTATTTAATAAGAGGTCGTGGGGATAATGGCAGATGATGTCCGGGTCGCGCTCTAAAATATAATCCGGCTAGAAGAGCCGTCTCCTGAAATAGCAGTTTCGGTAATCTGGAGTCGTCACATCAGTGTAATTAGGCAAATGCACCATGTAACATGGCTCGGAGCCACGAGAGGCCCGACGTCGCCTCCGCGCCGTCGCACTGTTCCCACTAATGATTATATAACCGTGATTTTATTATACAATTAAATTTTAAACCTTCCTAAAATTGTGCGGTACTCTATTTCTACGGAGCGTGGCAAGCTTTTAAAGGTGTTTCCCGAGGTAAGGTAGACATTTAAATATAATTGCAAACAGAGTTAAATCTGGCGTAACATAGTTACCGTAAAGCCTAAGAAAAACATGAAGCTATTAGCAGATTAAACATAACGCAGTGCAGTGATGTGACGTTGGAATATGGAAAAAAACTTTGTTTTAAGACGAATCTGACAGAAGTTAAAATGTAGCCGTATTGCAACTCCACCGGCGCACTCAGTTTATAAAGCACCTTATTCGAAATAACAACGCGACCCGCCGCGGATGTCTAACTTAAATAAGATTTAATATTCCTATCCGGCAGGAAACTTCTTGAAGGAGCGTGTGTAATCAAAATCTGCAGTGAGAAACTTTCTACGGGAATCTCAGAGCAATTGCAGACCCAGCTCGCTTTGCCGGTAAAAAGTGAAATGAACTTGTCGCTTAGAACTAATT
The DNA here is from genome assembly GCA_932305915.1 of Agriopis marginaria. Taxonomy (NCBI): domain Eukaryota; kingdom Metazoa; phylum Arthropoda; class Insecta; order Lepidoptera; family Geometridae; genus Agriopis; species Agriopis marginaria. The sequence continues at coordinate 6,839,037 of OW029919.1, forward strand.
TCATTCCCGACTTTCGTGTTAGAATAGTTTTTGCGTGTTTTGCACTTTTTCCATTTTAACTTGTTCACAGTTTAAAAATCAATTTCTTGGAGCTCCGAAAGGGCAAGTTGTAAGGTGTTTACTCCATGCCAGCGGCATCTACGGTTCGATATACACGAAACTTAAACCTTTCCTGCTCGCTGCTACAGTTTTCTTTTCGAAATTAACTAAGTTTAGGCGAAATATTTGCAAAAGAGTTCCTTTAACACAAAAAGAGTGTACGTACCCTCACAAAACCTTTGTTACATGTTACGGCACCATGGTTTTTTATAAAATTAAAAAAGTGAAATTGGTTAACTTCTTACAAAGTTATGTCGTGCAACTTTTCATCTACGGCTATGTGCGTTTTGACTAAACTTTTTTGCTGCCAATTTCAATTATGTTAATGCCAAGTTTTTTCTTGAAGTAATAAGCAAGTGCTTCCTTAGAGTACGCCATCAGACAAATCCGTGCAAGATAGAAAAAAACTATTAAACGTGACCAAGTACGTTTGTGACAGAGCGAACGGAGTGGCCCTTGTCCTTCAAGAGCGCAATTAGTTCGCTTTTTGCTGCACTCAGACGCTTTGAGTAATGATTGGACGTTGAGCGCGAGCGAATTGTGGTTGTTTACGCCAGCTACTAACGCTGATTTATCGCCGAGGTCGACACTTGAATAAAACTACACGAAATCATAATTACACCGCCGTTTAATATCAATATCTCGCGATCTAACACGATAAGGCCGCTATAAAATTTTATCACGATTAAAAACGCCAAGTCACTTTCATTACAGGAAAAGACAGGGTACCATTAAAGCGCACTAACAGAAAATTGCATCCATATCATGCAAATGTGTAGGCTTGGTTAAACTTGGCACCAAACACGCGCTCCCACGATCCTGGAAATCTGTGTTGTTTGCTTATCGGCTGTGATTCATTCCTTCGTACACTTGAGGACAGTCTACACAAACATTACGTGAATGCGTGGCAATGTTACTTAGTAACAACGCGCCACAGACTTCATTTTATATTGCGGATAAGGACGCTCATATGTCCCAGGGATTCACTGACGCTTTGTAGAGGGAGAAAAGAATGGATCGTGATGAGAAATGTGCTGGAATAATTTATCTTTGGGTTAGTTTAGGGAATGAAGCTTGTCTCCGGCAGAAGCACGCGGATGACGGCTTACTTCTAATTCAGGGACGCGTTTCCGAAAGAGATAAAGCGTTGCGCTTGAATAACTGAATAAAAAACGACGACTTGTTAAGTCGCGAGCGAAAATATCGAGAATCAAACATTACCTGTGTGGATGGAAAACAATAGATAAACAGGCAAATGCGGAATCTGCACTGTTTTTCATCTGGGAATTGAGGACATTATAAACGACTAAAGATGTTGAGGAGACGCGATAAAACACGGAAAGAGTTATTGGCGTACCGTTAGCGCGTAGAAGAAAGTTACAGTACCTCTAACCGAACTTAGATAATATTCTGTCTTTAATAACAAAAAAAAAAAAACAAAAAAAAAACTTTATAAGCACCTGGTGCCTGGTTTATGCGACGCGTGACCAAAATGCTGGCGTGTTTCTGGCTCAAAGCATAAGCATTGCACTTCAGCGTGTTAGCCAGCATGTTGAGTACGCTGTCAACTGGTAGCGGGCTTGAGCATTTGTATTTTCTTTCGACCTTCAACGGTCTATGGGCAGTCTAACCGTTTTTGTAGTGTTAGCTTGTATTTTGTATACTTATGAAGACACTTGCCTGTGTTAAAAATATAATTTTAGAAAGACACTTGATACTGATTTGGAACAGACTCAGCAGAGATTATGCACTGGTTGAGGTTTCATCTTCACTATTTTGTGCGTAGATTCTTTTCTGTTTCACCGTTTTTATTACGTACTACTCTGAACGTACAAAGAAATAGTTAGACTAGCTGTTAAAAGGTTTTATTGGTTAACCTTCGGTGTGTGTAAGTCATAAAATTGATTCGCGACCAAAAGAGCGTACGTAGCTACAGATTTATAACTATATCACGTGTAACAGAAGCAAATTTGTCCTGCACAAGGATATAAAATGAAGGATATAGCACAAATTTATCGATAAATTGTGGAAATCTGGGTATAATAAAATATTTTCTATTGAATATTGTATGAAAAGAGTTTTACGGGTCTCACTCATTTCACTCCATTTTATTACCAACCTTTTTATGCAGGACCGGTATATACCGGAATACGTAATAGGTACCGTAAATGGACGTTATTAGTGATGTTACTCGGAACTTACCTGAAACGAATAAAAAACATGGTAAAATATTTTTACTACACAATATTATTTACAATACGTATGGACGTCATATAAAACGAAAATACAAATTTACTGCATAGAATATAATTATATGTTTCTACATACAACGTATCAAATTTTTGAAAACAATAGTAAATTGTACGGGTGCATAAAATAAGCCTTTTTATTCGACAAAATGATACATCTTAAATATTACCCTGATTTACGGACATCATTAAAGCCCCCGGTAAACTTCCTACTTGAAATATATTACAAACTGTACTTTTTTCCTTGAAACTTTTAAAAAATAAAATATTTTTATGCATTAGTAAACTAGTGCATAAAAATATTTACTTATTAAATTTGTTAAAAAAAAAGTTCGTCCATTCCACAGAAAAGAGTAGTAAATAGAATGGAAATGGGAAGGATAATCTGTTACACGGTATTATGAGTGAACCTTATTGATTGAACATTCTTATTTAGATCAACGCGTCAAACTCCGCATCACAGCTTACATCACAGTTGCAACTGATTTTGAATGACTGACGTTTTGTTTATATGGGTGCAACTGGCTACAAAAAACTTACAAGAATGACTTGACAGTCAATCTAATTTAAAAACAAAAAAAAATACTTTTCTGTGGTCCAAACGTATGACTGATACGCACTGTTATGCACTAAAGTATAGAAAACAGTTTAAGTCTACTTAAACCGGAAATAAACAAGGATTTTACGAGAATGAGAAGTGAAAAGATATATTATGCATTGCATGAAATTGAAATAGAGAAAATTGGCGAAAGATTTGGGAGGACCTTTATGGAGGTTATGCCTTGCAGTGGGCTGAATGAGCTGCTGATAATGATAAAGGTAAAAAAAAAAAACTCGAATCAACATGTTTCTTACATTTTATAGAAACCCAACAAACATCGGCTTATTACTCGCTTTTATATTAGATTTAAACTTCAAGATACCTATTTCGGGGCTAGTTAGAGATTCCCCCTCATTCTAGTAGGTGTACGGATATCATCCCACTGGTGGGTTGAGTTGGTGGGTGCACGGGTCGTGCCTCTTTTTGTCTATGATGACATCGTTTAGCCAGTAACCATTTCTAAATCTACACAAATCTACTGACATTTCATTTGTTAAAATCAGTTGCAGCGTATATAAGAACAATTTTTCTGCTTGACGTATAATAATATCCTAAATCAGTCTGTCGGTGGGAATATAGGCACCGTCACCGCTTTATGGTTGATATTCCGAAAACACGTATGAAGCGCTTTGATTCCACATTTACTGTGCGACCTGCTAGTCTTTGAAATGCGCTGCCTGAATGGGTGTTCCCTGATAGCTACAATCTGGGTGTCTCCAAATCACGAGTGAATCGGTTTCTTCTAGGCAAGCGTGCTCCAACGTTGACCTCCATCATCGCCATCAGGCGAGATGGTGGTCAAACGCATGACCTATTGTTTATTAAAAAGCGTTTATTTTTCTTAACACATAACAATACATTTAGAACATTTGCTGCAACAAAAAACGGTTGGTTTGACTTGATGCTCACATTCATCGCGCGCTCATAAAAAACAAAGATAAAAACAGTTCATACTTTGTATTTCATACATATTTATTTAGCAAGGAAGCAGCTGTATGTCATAGCTAAACCTAAGTAACTATGAAATGCGTCCTAATAAACTCAACAACCTCAGTTCGGCTTTGCCGTTAACGAGTAAAATTATAAACCAAATATCACATGTATTTGCCTAATTTCCGGAGTCTCAGGTAGGACTTGCAGAGCGATAGACAGCAATTAAAATGGTTAATACCCCGTTGATCAGATTGGAAGCGGCGCAGACGACGCCGGCCGCTCCCCCAAGCCTACGAGCAAATTCACTTAATTTACCGCTCGCGTTGAAGCCCCGCTAAAACTTTACGCACTTAATAAACTCCGAGTCAAATTAAAATACCGTCGGTTTAGTAACAATCGTGTTGGAACGCCGTCAACTCTTTCCCCGTCAAGTTATTAATAAGAGACACGCCTCAGTCGCCCTGATTTATCTACGGACTACAAAAATAATGACAGCGGGTCGTGGTTAATTAGAATTAGCCGGTAGGATGATTACATTAGCTGTCAGTCATATTTACAATCGTGCCATTCCACTCTTTCCTACCGTGTGATTAACGCATTTTGTACATTACAGATGCACCCACACGAAGAAACTTAAAAAACATTCTTGACTTTATCACAATAGAAAAAAAAGTTTTCGTGAAAGCAAACACAAAATTTCCAAAGAGTGCACAGTACTGTCAAAATTCGTAACGTGGGAGATAGATTACACGGTTTACATTTTATTTATGTTACACGGGAATTACTCACGTAAGATTAAGCCGGTTACTCCGACTATAGTTTCAACCGCATTACACGGTTTACGTTTAAACATTATTATGAGATCTTAAAGGCAACTGAAATATCATCATCAACATGATTAAGACATCCGTTTATGTCACTCTCCCCGGTCTTTCAGTCTCTTATTAAAACATAGGCATGAACATAACTCAGCAAGTAGAACGTACCCACCTGCGTCTGTAATGGGAACCGGTCGAAGTGAGCGCGAGCGAGATCGCGTCATTGCGATTGCTATTGACAGTTAACATAATCAGGCGCTGGTAGTCAGATTAGCGCAACTTGTGGTGTCGGTTCTTATTTAAATATGCAAATTATTTTTGAGTGTACGCCGTTCGAGTTTGGTTGCAGGTTGTTAGCATAAACTAATCAGTGTTGCCCGAGTCTGCTCGAACAATGGTATCAAGAGGCAGTAGCAAAAAGTAGCGAAAGTGTTCGTGATTAACATAACAATCAATTGATTGGTTATCTCATCAATCATCGCATTTTTCGTAACGTATTTATATCTAACTAGCTGTTGCACGCGACTTCGTACGCGTAGACTTTCATATAAACTTTCAATCCCCTTTTGTCATCCTTAATTCGGCCCTTTTTCAAAATCCTTCCTTAGCCGCCCTCTACACCCTATAAGGAATCTACCTGCCAAATTTCAGCTTCGTAGGTCAAGTGGTTTTCGAGATTTCGTGTTTAATGAGTGAATGAGTGAGTAGATGAATGAATTTCGCTTTTATATATTACTAGCGATCCGCCCGCCCGGCTTCGCACGGATGTAATTCACGTGCGAAGTCGGAGCAGGTCGCTAGTTATATATATAAACCTTCCGTGAAAATGTATCTAACTGATGGTGAAAACCGCATAAAAATCCGTTGCGTGGTTTAGGAGGAGTTAGCGGCCATACAGACATACAGACAGACGCGGAAAGCGACTTCAATTTATACTATGTAGAGATACAGATTTCTATGAAATAGTAGCTTATTATAATATTGGCAATATTTCATATAGAAATGAGATAAAAATGCGTTACAATTGATAGATCCTTGAAGTGCCTTAAACATAACGGACAGCACTTAAAAACTACGTGACCTTACGTATGTTTCAACCAAGATACATATTATTATAACCATCCTTATGGCTTTGCGTCGATGGATCAAAATCCGCACCTCTAATCTAGTCTCATCTTGAGCTATATCACTGTCTTATCCCTTCTAGAACTCCAAACCACCAACTGCTAGACAAGCGCGAATAAATAATCTCGCAGTTAGACGCTGCTTCCTCAAGGGGCGATCGTAAATCAGAGAGAGACGAAATTTCCGTAAAATGTGACTTAGAGATGGGCATAGGTAGTAAAATAAATAAATCGGTTCAAGTATACAATTATTCGAACTAATCGGGTTTTAAGCTATTTGACTATGGGAAAAAAACTCATTTAATATATTCATTTACATAAATGATTTAAATTTACATACATTTTGAGTAATTTTTGCTGTGTGAAAGATCACATTAAATAACGATTAAATATAGTTTAAAAAACATGCTTTATGTGACGGGAGAGAAAGAGAAGGAAATATGTTATTCTCACTCTTTCTCTCCCGTTGGTTTGCTCCGTTGGTTGGTTGGTTATCTACTTTAGGTAAGATTACTGAGTTATGTATAAAAAGGTATATCTATATATTACCAACTATAAAAAGTTTTTATAGTGTGCATATAAATAGCGATGAATCTACTAAAAATTCAAATCCCATTTACTGATCATCATCATCATCCAGAAGACGTCTACTGCACAACATAGGCTATTAGATAGCCCGTTGGTCCAGTTGGTAGTGAACTTACCTTCTGAGCTTGGGGGCGTGAGTTCGATTCCCACTTTGGACAAACATGTATGTGATGAACATTTGTGTTTGTTCTATATCTGGGTGTTAATACCTATTTAATTATGTATTTAAAACTATATATACATATGCATTTCAGTCTCTGGCAGCCACATCACAAGCTTTGCTTAGTTTGGGGTCAGATGGACGTGTGTGCAAAAATGTGCCGAATATTTATAGGCGCCCTCATTTAACCTTCACACTGAACGGATATCATTCCTTAACTAAATTATTCGAATAAGAGGATTGTTATCTTCAAACGATCGCACATCTCTAATGTAGATGTAAAATTTACAGAACAATACCACTCCGTAGTTCCGAAACGAGATCTCTTTACGAACTTGCGCGTGTTCCTGCTTAGTAGGGTTTAATGTTGATTAACTCTATAGTCGTTGTAACCCAAAGACATGTTCATATAAACTGAGTTAAAAACAACTAAATAGGCAGTTACGAGTGAATTTGGTACCTTAAGAGCCGTATTACAAAATGCATTGTTCAACTTTAGGTTTTTGGATTTACAGACATGAAATGAAAAAATAAAGCCTTAATTGGCCAGATAAAATATAAAGCAAGTAAGGCAACATTATACTTTCTAATTTATGCCAGTAATTTAATGAAATCCACTCTCAAACGTTCCCTCCGAGAGTTTTACAAAAAAAAAACTTTTGTTTTGTTGACCCTATAAGGGTTCCATTTTTTCCTTTTGAGGTACGAAGCCCTAAAAACTATTGATATCAACAACAATGAGGAAATCGGTACGTGCCAGAAACTTAAAAAAGGTTATATATTTTAATTCTAACGTAGATTGAGTTGTATTCGTACTAAAATACATTTTAGATACCGATAAACTAACTTCCAAAACCAGGAACTAAGTAAATCCAAGCCAAAGATTCCCAATATCTTGGATCCTGCGAATAATATCGTCTAACGGCTGTATTAACATTTGGAGTGCCTAAGGTATTAACGCACTGTGATACATTGTTACAAATCAACCAACCACTTATGCATTATTTAAATCATCTCTAAAATCTCTCTCTAATCATGTTTAAAAATGTTAAAGATTTAGATTTTTTATGTTTTGAATGTGTTGTATTTAAAGTGTATTTTGACCGAGCGAAAAGTCAGAATCTAACGTGACAATCTTTATGTAGTATGGCAGTTCTGTGTATGTATATTTGTTCGACAATAAATTTCAAACCAAGTAGTTTCAATACAATTTTTACTATTGAATATGATGAAATTGGTCGATGTGTTGTAAAGATATAGCGTTATAGTTTTGAGATGAACAATTAGTATATTTTCTAATATGCTTTTGAAGCAGACACACGAGAGGTTTTAAGTTTAAGGATTTTTTTTCCGAACGATGGTCTCCGAGTCTTTAGGAACCGATTGGCGATTGTATGTTTGTGAGTTTGTATGTATATCTGTATATTTTTGTACGACAATAACTTGAGTTTTAATGTTATCGGGACTTATCACGTATTATTTAATATAGGTAAAAAATATAAATTCGTGATGAGTCCCGATAAACATTCAAAACATGTGTTCAATCGCGAAAGTTTAAAAATTATTAATAACTTGAGTACTGTTGATCTGATTCATGATCTTTACAAGTAGGTATGCATCATTTATTTATGCATCGTATGTAGATTCATGCAAAACTATTTTTAAGTCCAATTTTATTATGAGCAAAATCGGATAATCAATTAGAGTTATAGGGTCGCGATGTTATAGTTCGGGCGAACATGAACAACAATGTTTTAAATTATATGCCCTACAGTTTTTTAGTTTTACTGTCATTTTGTGGGCGGCAAAATATCATGTTATATCTTTTTTGGATGTACATAAATTTTTGAGTCACGCTTCTGAATTTCATGAATTATACACATTTTGCGAATCACCTTGGATTGTTGTTGATTCTAGTGCGGTCTTACCCTTACTTCATTTGGCTCCATCGCGCAGCTTTATCGGTTCAAAACGAGCTATTACATTTCAAGGCGGGATTAGGGAGATATCCTCATTTGACCCTTCTGTTATAGTGTTATAATCCAAGGAGTTTCTGTTCTTATTTACGGTTAGGCGATTCGGGAGAGATTTGCCGGTTTAAATTCGAATCTACTTCATGATTTACTGTTGAAATTAAAATGAACTGTTGTAGTGGTTTTTGTACTTATCAAAGTTTTGTAGTTTTTATAGTCATTTTCTTTCTCTATATAATAGGCTTGCGTTTGATCGCCACCACGCCTGATGTTAAGCGATGATGCGGTCTACAATGGAACACGCTTGCATAGAAGAAACCGATTCAGTCGCAACATGCCTAGTTACATCATAATTTTTTGGTTTTAATCTTCGTACCAATTATAAATTTAAAAACCAAAATTTTTAACGTTCGTTAAAATAATTATCAATTTCAAAAATTGACTTCACTAAATTAGTTAAATTCGCATTTTCAGTTACTTGCAATTAACCAAATTTCCCAGTTATTTTGAACTAAAAACCAAACTAAACTGATCCTTATGACATGAGAAATTCTATGGGACCAATCTGAAAGTATATCCTTTCAATTAAAAAATAAGTTATGAAGTAACAAATCATACTATCATACTATACTATACTATGCTATAATATTATAAATGCGAAAAGTTTGTTGGTTTGTTTGTTCCTCTTTCACGCAGCAACAGAGCAACGGATCGTCCTGATTTTTTGCATGAGTAAAGTTCAAGAGCAAGAGCTTTTCATCATCATCATCACCATTTCTCATCACTCCACGGGTTAAACTGCGGGGCGCAGCTAGTATAAAATAATAAAAGTGAAAAAAAAGAAAAGATAAGAACGGAAACAACAAAATTAGGATACGCTTATTGAAACGTTTAATAAGCCACACTATCCTCTAAAGTGCTCTATCAAATTTAATTTCACTAACGAAAAGTGTAATGCGTGAAACCGAGACAAAGAGTATTTCAGCTATCAACTGGTCTATTACCCGTATTATGTGTATATATAACGATTTTTTCTCGTCCAAAAGTATCAGGCACACCTAATAATCCTACTAATATAATTTTATAAACGCGAAAGCAACGAACAACGGATCGACCTGATTTTTTGCATGGGTTCAAGTGACAGGCTACTTTTCATCATCATCATCACCATTTTTCATCACTACATGGGTGAAACCGCGCGGCGCAGCTAGTAATTTATATCGCCAATATTTTTCAAGTCTACAAATGACATAATTGGACCCTTTATTTAGAATGCTGACTACCTAACTTCAAAGTTAAATGATTATTTACGGGATAGTTACCGTGGTAAGGTTGTGTAAATATCCCGTAAATAATCATATAATTTTAGTGAACAACCGTGATAGTTTAAAATAGTGTTTAACCTAACTTTAGTTGTAAAGTATTAAGACCTAACAAATACACTGACACTTTAAATAATAAGAACATTTTTGTAAAACTTCTCAACTAACAAAAAATATTATTTATGGTCACAGTTTTCATGCCCTTGTCTAACTTTCGCAAAAGAGTACAACAACCTTGATTTTAATGGAAACAAAGTACCGTCGCTATTGCTACTAAAATTAAACACCGGACTAAAGTAAAGGTGTAAAACTTTAATAAACCATGTATTTTGATAACACGATATAAATCTAAGGATTTAACGAGCTCAACGAGCGCGTAGAGATACTCCATAATTCCGAACTTAGCCGGTCTATTGGTACTTTTGGTGCACTCAGCATTAATATCTTGTGAGAAACCAAGAACTTGTAAGTGAATACTTGTAATCCTGGAGTGAGATTTATATGAGACCGCGTAGGTAACGCAGTGCGGCTCGGAGCCCGTAGCCTCGTAGCAACATGCTACGAGTACGTAGCACCGTAGCGATTTTGTAGACATACCAGCTTAAAGTGATTTTGGGATGTAAGCATGTAATATTGCCGTGTTTATTTTATGGGGATATCGTGAGGTAAAGTGGGAATTTAAGCGTAATGGTATAAAGTATTTTATACGGTTTTTTACCTGAGCAAAGGCGCGCCGTCGACTGCCTCGGGCGAGTGTTTATATTCGTGTTATATTACACGTAATGAATTCCAGAGCAAGAAAAAAAACATTTTCTTTTTGCATGCGAGATATCGAGTAAATCTCTTACTACGATTTCACTATTCAGCGATCGTTTTCCTCAATAACTTTGCAGACATTATTCGAAGGAATTGGGAGATCATCTGAAGTAGGTACTTCGTAATCGAAAATGTCGAGTTAATACTCGATGCGGAGATAAAATAGGGGCTTATTTTTGGAAAATATAACATTTACATGCATACACAGAACTCGCATATACGTCGCAATGTATGATAAGAACATGCTGATATTTCTTTTCCGAAGATTTGATCCTAAGAAAGAGCTATAATAACTAAAACACTGTTTTAAACTATCACGGTTGTTCACTAAAGTTATATGATTATTTACGGGATATTTACCGTGGTATGGTTGTGTAATGAGCTACCTTACCACGGTAAATATCCCGTAAATATTCATATAACTTTAGCTGTAATAACTATTATGTCAAATTCCGTTTTCTATTATATTACCAAGAAGAACCCATGAACTAAAATTTTGATTATTTCTAGGATATAAAGTAGCGTATGTGTTAAACCTGGATAAAAACTACCTTCATACCTTAATTTTTATTTAAATTAGTTCAACTCTTACGAAATTAATTGCAGACAAACACGCTTAAACAAACCTTTTGCATTCATAACAATTAGTGTAATTTCACTTGTTACTTTGTAAATATAACAAATTAATGCAACAACAGACGATGGACAGACGACCTAAAAGAGACCACAGGGAAACGCTGGATGCAGGCCGCTTCCAACCGGCCCTATTGGAGAACGATGGGGGAGGCCAATGTCCAGCAGTTGACGTCTTATGGCTGAAATGATGATGATGATGAATGCAACAACCTTTGTACGAGTGCAGATTAAAAATATTGTGACCACTTTTGAATTTTAAATACCTTTGTTTTAGGCTACGCGAACAATGTCGCAGGCAACAGCTAGTTAGTAATATAGTAAATTTAAAAAGTTTTCCATATCAATTTAGCTCGAGAAACTTCATGCGATACTCAAATTCCTCTCCAAAATACGCCGAAGTAGGTAGGTCCCTCTGCCTAATCCATTGACTCACATCTTTTCAGGAGCGCATCACCTGCCGTCGCTCAGTTTCTTCCCACGCGCCTTCTATACACGCTAATTTGCTTTTGTTCTTACCAAATTTACTTAGCTATTTCGGTTTCTAAGCCTCGTTCACAGTGTAGGTTGAGGCAGTAGAAAACCTTCGTACAATTAAATAAATATTCGGGACATTTTTGCACACACGGTCATCTGACCCCAAACTAAGCAAAGCTTGTGATATGGCTGCCAGAGACTGATATATATACATATATAGGTTTAAATACATACTTAAATAGATATTAACACCCAGATATAGAATAAACACAAATGTTCATCACACAAATGTTTGTCCTAGGTGGGAATCGAACCCACGCCCCCAAGCTCAGAAGGCAGGTTCACTACCAACTCGACCAACGGGCTATCTAATTAAATATAGGTATTGATTAACTCGTTATGTTCGTATGTTCAGCAGTGGACGTCTTCTGGCTGATGATGATGATGATGATTGATTAACTGAATGTATTGGGTAACCAAGATACAAACTCTGTTGTCTAGTTTAAGGCCTTCAAACTGTATTCTTAAGTCATCACCATCATTATCAGCCGATTATGTTCCGACTGCTGGGACAGAGAGATAGAAAGAAAGAGAGCGAGAGATGATGGGCTTTAATCCAACATGCTGGCCCAGTGTTTTTTTTTTTTACATAGCCTAAATACTTTTCGGGCATTGCTAGAAATAATGGTTAAAAAACGGTAGCTTTCGAAAAGTAAAAAAAAATTAAATCAATTGTATACAGGCTATATAATATTATACAGGCTTATTCGACTCCATGAACTTCGCAAACCGTATCGTTTCAATTAAAAAAAAAACCGGACAAGTACGGGTAGGACTCGTGATCTGGGGGTTCCGTTGGACGGAAACCTTTAGAGCGCGAGTTCAAAAAAAAAAGCTAACTGAAATTGAAATATTGAAATATTGAACTTAACTTTGTAGTTGACAATAAGGTTCTTCCATACATAACAACTACAAAATGTAAGTTTGTAATTCTAAAACAATATTTTTTATATGAATGAATTTTTATATAACTTCAAATTAACAACTTTCAGATTTATTCCTTTATATGTGCTGTAAGACCTTGCCTCTTGGCAAAATTAATGATTCTAGGTCAACGGGAACTACCCTATAGGTTTTGATTCCCCTGTAAAATCGCAAAATATGCGACATAAACGTTCATATCTTTTAATTGCGTTGACTTACAACTTTTATTTTTTTACAGTCAAAAGAAACCGTAGACCCAAGTATTTATTATAAATTTCAACTTGATACCTTTACGCGTTCTTGAGAAAAAGGATCTTGACAGACGGACAGACAGACAGACAGATGGACAGACGGACAACGAAGTGACCCTATAAGGGTTCCGTTTATTCCTCTTGAGGTACGGAACCCTAAAAATGACCGGGGGATAATATAAGTTTTCAAAACGAAACTAAAATAACAAGAGTAGTATACTGGTTTAAATAATAACACTGTGGCGCTTCAGCCTTTCTCGTCCTTTGCGTGTATCATTGAAACGTACAAAATGTTTGAAGATTAACGTACGCACGCTAAAACCCGGACGAGTTACGTCAGCAAATGTTATACTTGTAAATATTACCTTCTAAATTTAGCAAAGTAAATGTAACTGCAAATATTAAACTTTGAAAAGGTATATAAAGGGAAACGAAGATAATAAACATGGTAACAATGAGCTTAGTCTACATACATCATCAACCATTAAATGTCCACTGCTGAACAAGGCCTCCCTCTTAGAGAGGGGTGTTGCCATAATCCCCATAATCCCCACGCTTGGCAGGCGGCTTGACGATCGCAGTACGTTCACCGTGTACTAACAGGACGCTGCTGCCCATCCTCCGGTGGTTCTGGTCGCAGTTTTAGGACATACCCGGGTCCGGGAGCTTAGTCTGTATGCAATAATTTTTTTTAGAAAATTTTCTAAAGTTTACGGCATAAGTCTTTTTTTAACTATTGGTCTGCATATAAGCCCAATTTTTTTTGCAACTACCGAAAATACAATCATACGTTTTTTTATTAATAACAAAACAAAATATAAATTATTGTGTAGTTTAAAACTAGAACCTCTAAAGTATGGACCACGAACGTAGCCAGCTTTTAGTATGGAAAACACAATAAGCCGAACAAGTTCGCAAGTTAGTTAATCCGTCGTAACATTAAATTTTTTGTGAAAATTTCAACTGGCTATTTATTACGGTTCGAGAGATACAACCGTTTAAAGGTAGGACGAACAGACAATGTAGGCTTAGTAATAGGGTCCCGTTTTACCCTTTGAGTACGGAACCATAAAAACAAAAATCTGCATAAAAATGTGTCCTAGCCTCTCCTTATTTGAATAGTTAATATTTGAATATTTCAGGGGACCCGTGAACGTGGGGTATGTAATGGCGCCGAAATATCAAGAGCTCCATATAAAACCTTATCACAGTAAATATCCCGTTAAAACATAATAATAAAAAAATATTACTTTATTCCTACCAAAGTATTGATACGATTTCAACCCACTAAACTAAGCAGTGTACCACAAACACGTATCGACCAAACACGTATCCACGTATCCGTTGTATTCGTTTAATCAACAATCACGCACGTTAAATGTAAAGTTGGATCGTACCTCGCGATATGATTACAGGGGTCGCCATTAAAGTGTGGGACGCCGAAAGAGGGTAAATTTAAGACAGTTCTCGAGCTTCACCTTTAGTAACTCTATTACATTGACAGCTTATGATAAATTTTTAAGTGTTTTAAATTTTAACTAATAAATTCGTGCGTTATAATAATATTATGAATGCTCAAATGTCTTTGTACTTTTGACCTATTCATTTTACCTTTAGACGGAAATTAAAAAAAAAACAACGTTCCCGGTTCCTGAATCTAAGATGAAATCATAAGTTAATCAGGTTTTTTGAAGTGAACACACTTCTTCAGGTACGTTGGCACTTTTTGGGATGGGAAAAGCACGGAACTTGTGTGACCGTCACGGTCAGATAATCGTTTGGGTAAGGTCGGCTCGAGTCGACTAAGGGAGCGAGAGAGATATCAATCAATCAATAGTTTATTTAATAATCTTATCCTATTACTTACAAGCATGTTGGTAAACTCGTAGTTAACTTATAAACACTATTGATAAGATCGTACCTACATTCACGGAAGATATTTATGTTTGTTGTACCTAGCTAATAGGTATTTGAATTTTTGTTTGGAAAAATACTTTCCATTGTAGGCACATAAGTTAGTGAACTCGCAATGCACTAATTTAAAGTTTAAAGACAAAAATATATGATAAGCGTTCACTAACAAGTAGGTACCTACATCATAGATTGAATTGAAAAGGTTCGATTGCAAAAGTGAGGTTCAAAGATCTTTTTGCTTATAACTAGTGGATATTAACAGATTTGTAATAGGCTGGTATTTGATTAGGATTCACGCTACCCTCCGAACTAGATTAAACTGTGACTCGGATACATAGCAATGTGTAAAGAGTATAACAGAGACAGGTATAGTCCTTGCAAGCAATATAGTCAACCTTGCTGAAGTTTTCACTGCTGTTTTTTTATTATTATTATTAAATAATAGGCTTAAACTTGACTGCTAACACGCCTGATGTTAAACGATGGTGCAGTCTACGATATAGCACGCTTGCCTAAGAGGAACTGATTCACTCGTGTATTGTAACTATCGTTCTTTGCAGAACAAAACCACAGCTTAGTAACTGATAGATGCCGTACAGTACCGACGGCGTGAAATCATTAAGGCATGAGATAATAACGGCAAAGCTAATGAACCGACGTCGTAGGTTTAACTAAGGGTTTTGGAATATCGCATAGATGACAAAATGTGGATGAGACGGGTAAGCGAAATACGTAGGTGAAATTTTACTGCGAAATCACTTCTTTGAAAATGCCACGGATACTGTTGTTTATTGGCAGAGCGAAGCGAAGGTCTCAATGTCTACGGGAACTAATCGGTTTGTCCGTAAGTTTTATTGTTATTTAATTATTTATTTTGCTACTCCATGGACTCCGGGGTCCGTGCCCTTTGTCAATTTATGACCTATTCCTAAATCGATGGCTTATACTATCAATTTTGTCAACGATTGCTAAGTATAACATAAAACTAATGACTTTTGATATATTTAAGTTTGTTTATTATATATTTGATCGATGTTAACTTCATGAATTGAGAATTTGAGAGGGATGAATTCAGGGTTAATGTTCATGAAATTTTGTAGCAAAGTAGTTAATTTCAAAACTTTTTTTACCTTTAGACCTTTTAACGGTCTGTGGGCAGTCTAAAAAATTTTGCAGTGTTTGTGTTAGCTTATTTAATTAATAAACGAATTTCCAGTTTAAAAAGTTCGATTACGACTCAAATCAGTCTAAGGGTTGCGAAGATATTATAGGGGTCGCAAGGGCAAACAACTAGTTTACATTCATCATCATCATTTCAGCCATAGAACGTCCACTGATGGACATATGCCTCCCCCATCGATCTCAAAAAGCGGCCTGCATCCAGCAGTATCCTGCGGCTTAAGACGAAGGTCCACACAGGAACCAGTGTGTGTTGCCAGTGATGACATACGGCAGTAAAACGTGATCTCACTATAGGCCTCATAAGCAAGCTCAAAGTCGCACACTAAGCTTTGGAGAGGGGTATGCTCGGGGTTTCTCAACGAGATCAGAAATGAAGAGATCCGTAGACGAACGAAAGTTACCGACATAGCCCACTGGATCAGCAAGTTGAAGTTTACAGTATTCAGTAGCAATAACAACAATTATTCAACAATAATTATGTATTTATATTTATATATAGGTATTGCCTTTGCTATTTCAAAAAACTTCTTTGCACCTCCAACATACCCTTATGTTGGAGGTGCAAAGAAGTTTTTCGCAACAAAAAAAAACTTTCCAATGCAATGAAATTAGATTACCGCAAGTATCTTCCAAGTGATCCGCTACCCGTATTTTTCATCAAAGGCATCCAAAATTAACTACCAATAAAACTCGCAACATTCATCTCCCCAATTGCAAAACGGTTTCGAGAACAGCCAGTAAGAGTGATGCTCGCAGACGATTCCCGTGACACCTTCCATCTCTGCGCTTAGTTGGATTAGACTCGCATCATTAATCGGCGGAATTGCGTTTCGCGGTCCTTCGCGGCCCTATCCGGTGTTGCCAGTTGCGTTGATAACATATTCTAGAAATAAAGGAAATATTTAAATATAAAAAAATCTCATCGTCATAATCTAGTTTTTAGGGTTCCGTACCGAAAAAGAAAAAACGGGACTCTATTATTGAGCTTACGCTGTATGTCTGTCTGTCCGTCCGTCCGTCCTAATTTAAAACGGCTTCTTAAAATCTTTCAAACCGTAATAAATAGCTAGTTGAAATTTTCACAGTATAATGTGATGTTTCGGCGGATCAACTAAGAAATAATATAAAAGTCAAAAAGTAAAAATCAAATCCCCATACAATATACAATTTTTTTTAACGTATTTTTGTATTAGCTCTAATGTAATAACAGTAATACATACAAGCGTCAAACTTGGCACGATTATAGTATATACTATAAAGTATAACAATAAACAATAAATAATGGCCAAGTGTGAGTCGCTGACAAATGTCTGTTCATTACCAAGTTAAGCAACGTATTTTGCTACTTAGATGACCTCATCATTCGTCTCACCGAATCGAAAAGCCTCCACTTGATTTTTAAATTGATAATTATTGTATTTTGTTGTAGTACGGAACCCTCAGTGCATGAATTTGACTCGCACTTGGCTGGTTGTTGAGATAAGTTGTTGTGGATTTTGTTAAATAAATAAAAATAAAATAAAATAATAACTCAAATTAAAACTAGAAACTTTTTATCTAACTTTTCATTTACTAGCTTCTGCCCCTGGATTTACTGGCGTACTGAACGTTGAAATAATTTTGAGAACCGGTTCAGAGATTCGGTTTGCAAGATTAGCTTAATTTTTTAATTATTTATATTAGTTATGAATAAACATTTGTTATAAATGTGTAAAAACCACGTCAGTTTCAATAATAATATTAGTTATGAGTGATATTTAGAAGTTGGTTTTAATTTGCCATGTTTATTTTTCATCGTTCAAAAACACTATTTATATTTATACGATGCATCACATATAATCGTTTAGGTATATACTAAAGAGAAATAGGAATAAAATGCGCTAAAATTTCAGTATAACTTTCCTTTCCGATATTTTCAAAAAGCCTACCACCTGGCAACACTGTCCCCATCCGAGAATCTTCAATTAGAACCAACTTTCCAATTTCAATTCTATCGATCGAATATAGTTTATGCCCGGAGACATTAACGTTCCGAGTTTGGTGATTGAGTTCGAGATAGAAAGCTAATTTCTCACAAAATTTACTACCATGTTTGATTGCAAGAAGCGCTTAAGTTTTGATTAGGTGCGTGTGTTTGGCTTGATTCAATGTTGGACTCAAATAAGGAAACAGTTTTTATCCCTAGAAATTATGTAGATACCATTTAGCGCTACCTGTGTGTGAAAAGTTGTGTTAGACTTTTAAAAGACGTTTTTTATAACACTTTTTGTAAGATCAAGGCAGATTTAAGTTCATAAATTTTGTCGGAAGAAATATTACAAGATTGCTTTGTAACAGTGTTCAAATATTTTATCTAGATTATAGGCTGATATCGCAGTATGTCAGCCGTCAAAACACTATGATGAGTGGTCGCGGCCGGCGGCTGACTCAAAGAGACGTCAGCGATCAATCAGTCGAGTGCCTAGCGCCATCTATCAATATGTCATGGCGGCTGACGCGTCACACCAGATGGCAGCAGTGACGAAATATTAGGAAACAATTTTCGGACGATGCTGCCCATTACGGTCACTTAGCGGACTGCTAATGGGTTAGTTCGATTAAATATGACAATGTTTTATTTTTATTTTTTAAGCTTAGCCAAAATAATTATGTCGATAGATTACATGTAACTATGCCATCTATTGATAAAAATCTGAAGTGTGTCAATTAGATCTAAAGGTTTTGATGTTAGCTTTCTACCTTTTGTTTTGCAAAAATTTTTGTTTTCATGTACTATTTTCTTCCCATTAAATATAGAAGTCAAATTTAACATAGTTCCATCATTATTTGCACTACAAAGTATTAACTCGTTCTTGTCCAAGCCTAAATCAACAAGATAACTAGGTACATGCAATGACATTTGACTAAGTAACTCAAATAGGAGGTTGGTTGCTAGTCAAGCAGGTCTCTAATCAAAGTCTCTGCTAACTCAAAGTTAGCTTGTGGAAATCGCATTCTGAACCTTACTCCTAGCTAGAAAGTGACAGGAACAAGCTAAACTATTGACTAAAAAGATCAGACTGGTGGTCAACTGGTGCTGAAGGAAGATAAAAATTCACTATTTTAAATCCGTATAACATTTCAGAACGAACTTTATTATAGAAAGGATTTCAAACTTGGGTTTTATCACATAACAGACTTTTAATTGAATGTACGTTTTTTTAAAGGTGCAATTGCCTTTATTGACTTCTTAATTAATTATTTGTTTGCCTATATTTATTTACTTGCAAAATGAAATATGATTTACAAACTTTAAAATGAGACCTCACAAGTCGAACCTTAAGTATAATTATGACATTCACAAATCTTCGAAATTTAAATCGAGTGAGTAACCTTTGCCGATTTCATGGTTCATGGTTTCTGTAAAGTACCTACTAATGAATATTTTGACCTCTTGGCAATGTTTGTTTTAAAATACAACGCATAAATGACATCACGTTCAGACAACATTTTGCGTTCATAAAAGTAGAATTTGAAACTATCCGTGTATTTCAGAACACCAATAAGAATTTATTTGTAAAGAAAACTGCAGAAATAAACTTTTAAACAAGGTAATAAAATTCTTAACTGTAACATGAACTTTGTTGGATAGTGGTGAATAAAACATTCTATCCAACCTCAGAAGGTATACAAGTTTATTGAATACATACATGTGTGTTAGAGACATTTTTCATTTATTTAACTCAGTGACAAGTCAGGCAAGTCACATGTCTGATGGTAAGCGCCACTATTGTCCATAGCAGTTCAGTGCCACCAAGAATGTAAAAGTAGATTTCTTTCATAGCTAGGTGTTATGTGGAGTTATATTTTGGCAATATTACAGCTAAACGAGGCCACATTGTTTCAGTTTTTCTTACACGTGGAAATTTCCTTAGGACCTGTTAATTTTTTTGGGATTAAAAGTTACTTATTCCAATCTTATATCACTCTCCGGCCTGCTTACTAATATGCAACCTGAAAAGATTTTTAAAACAAGTTCTTTTATAAATTATCCTAATATATTTTTTAAGTTTTATATTGGCAGCCATTGCAATATTGGGTATTGTGTATTGCATTGTCACCAGACATAAAAGTGTATGCAAAATTTCAGCCAAATCAGTTAGGAGGAACTAGTTCTAATTCAGCAAATTAAATAAAAGCTTATAATCAGTCACGTCGATTCATTGCTTTCTTTCTGCGTGTAAGAGGAACAAATAAACAAACACACTTTTGCATTTATAATATTGAGTGTGTGTAATATTAGTATGATAGTATGATAACGCTTTACATCCCTACAATGACTTCTCTGAAATGTAAATCTTTTATATGTTGACGTATAAATTTAAGAACAGGCCGTAAAAATCAGTTAAATCTTATCCGAGCGCAAATGAATGGGTAGGTATATTGTATTACAACTTGATCCTTATTTTTTATAACAGACGGGGCGGGTCGTTCCGTACAATTTAATCGCGAATTTAACGCTCCCGTCACGTTCCCAAATCGGACACTTTTATGACATCAGACACTCCGCGTTAAATGCGGAGGCTTAAAAAGGGTTGATACCGCGTACCCTGTCACCTGGCCGAGCCGGGGACATAACGATACCTTCATCATTCTGGCCGCTCATTGATAATTAATGGCTTATGCCACCGTAACGAAAACAAACGATGGCACGCGCGCGATCGCGATTAATATCACTGCGGGTGCAAAAACAAACCCACTCGGTGGCCTTGGTGTGATAAATCATATCTTCTCAAGGCGCAAAAATAAATGAAGCCAATGATAAATGGCAACGAATTCACAGTGAGACGTCGTCCCGATTGAGTGAAGCGATAGGGTGGTCCGATGGTCGCGGAATTCGAAAAGTGCGAAGGAAATTGTACCGTGTAATATCGACTAGCTGACAAATGGAAATGTTTTGCTTAGGGTTGATTAAGCAGCTGTTTTGTTTATCTGTGCTCGTTTCCAGAATGATGGAGATGATATTGTGAGTTTCAAATCTTACTTATTATACTTATCAGTTGGAATGAATATAATAATATATATTTTTAAATTAATGAACCCGATTTATAAACAGAAAATTAATATAGAAAGATAGGCTTGCGCTTGACCACCATCTCGCTTGATGTTAAACGATGATGCGATCTATCATGGAGCACGCTTGTCTAGAAGAAACTCCCGGTGATTCACTCCTGGCTTAAAGACGCCCAGATTGTGACTATCCACTCTAAATTTGATAAAGTTTAAGCGTTATCTTTCGTCACTTTAAACATTTTATTTTTACTGTACTTAGGTTTAATCAATTCACTCAAATCAAATCATTGAAAAATTGTTAAACTTTTCCTCGTTTTAAAAAATCAACATGAAAGAAAAGCCTTATATGAATTCAAGTAAAAGTTACGAAAGGAATTGTCGTGTTATAGGAAACTTCCCTTATAAGATAACTCTATATTGGAGATTTGGTGGATCTCAGCAAAAAGCTCGGCATATATTGTCAATCATTCAGCGAAGAAAATTTTCCTACGAACTGTCAAATATTTATCTTTTTCTCTTATTTCTGGCAATGTCAATATCTGAGACTCGAGAATGCGGGAATGTAGGTATAGAGACTTCTCTCTCTCTCGAGTTATTTCACGATTTTGTTCTTAATAAAATAAATAAACGCGTTTTTGCGTTTAAATGGATAGACACCGAAAGTATTTTTATAAGGTTTGCTGAGTTCTTCTGATTTTTCCTTTATGGAGTGGCGTAGATCTTTATTATTTTTGTTCCAAATACGAGTGTTTGGACCATTTGTGAGTTCAGTTCAATATCCTACTTATTGAAAATCTTGATGAAATATTTTTTTTTTTAAATCAAATCTATGTTGTTAATATTCAGATACTAAGGCCCAACGCTGACTGCAAAGTCAAAGCAGGGTCGTGGCATACAAACGGCCGTCCACGGCCTATAAAGACGGTTTAAGCTAGGATCAAAATTTCAAATAGTAGATCAAAACACCCGAGTCGCAGTGAAAGCGCAACGTAACGCAGAATCGCGGGACAATTTTAAACCTGCATCATCTCGATTATCCAGGCGGCGTTGCGTTTAAGAGATCTTTTTTTACCAAAATTATCTGTAAATTATTATGCGTAAAAACTATTTTAATTGCAATTACTATATATCATACCCGGGTATATAAACACGGGTCTTGCCCGGACCTTTGATAGGCATTGGTGGGGTCGAAGCCAACACCGAGAGGCCTTGTTGAGTACAAAATGTACAATCTCTATCTCTTCTCTACATCTCTACTCTCTACATTAGTATAAATTAAAGTCGCTTTCCGCGTCTGTCTGTCTGTATGTCTGTATGGCCGCTAACTTCTAAACCACGCAACGGATTTTGATGCGGTTTTCATTATCAGTTTCACGGAAGGTTTGTATATATAACTAGCGACCCGCCCCGGCTTCGCACGTAAATTACACCCATGCGAAACTATTTTACAGTATAGGATTTAAAAACTAAGCTATTGAGTTGATTATTATCATTATTATCTTTCTGAAAATGTAATTAGTAATCATATAAGTTGAGGTTAAAAGTATTGATAATTATTCAATGTTGAAATTACTATGTATAGATCTAGTCTAGTTGTCAGATAGATTATATATAGGGAACTGTGTAAGTGTGTGTAGTAGATTTTTGACACATTAGAATATTGTCTATTTTTTAATATCATTCAATTTTCGAGTAAAATATGCAGTAATGTTCAAGGGCCATTGAAAATTACTACTTGGTTTTTTATGCAACTGATCATCATAATCATAATCAGCCTATAACAGGCCACTGCTGGACTTCAAGCCTTCCCGAAAGGGTGATTGGGCCATATCCACCACGCTGGCCCAGTGCGGATTCGTGGATTCACATACGCCATTGAATTTCTTCTCCGTACGTATGCAGGTTTCCTCACCTCGATGCAACTGAGATGCATGCCACTTATTGCATCTACGAAACTTGCTTATAACCAAACTAATTATTTACTTTATTGTACTTTGTTGAACAAAAACAACCAGCAAACCAGTCTCACGAGAGCAATAACTTAATATTGACAGTACATCTCAATCGTATAATTTGTAAAGAGTCTTTATTTGATTTTACGATAATGGGCCAGCGGGAAGGTCCCCAGGTGGCTTCCCCGGCAAGCCTCGGAAACTCGGAAATCGAGCTAACCACGTCGGAAATTAGAAACGTTCGAGTATATAATCGAATGTCTCTCCTAAGGTAGAAATAAACTGGCCGTTTTATCGTTGGATCTGTGTTGGTGCGTGAATGCGTTTCAATATTTTCGGTTTCCGTTGCAAGTGATAGAAATTGTTATCGTAAAAAAGAACAATATTTAGTCACTGAGAACTCCCGCTGTTATTTTTTGGTAGCAAAATAGAGCTAAAATTTCTAACGTAGCCTATTTAGGTTCTGTATAGGTCGAGTGGCTATAGCATGTGTGTCGTATTCTATCACATAAGATCGTGGTAAAGTCATTCTTTGTCTATTGTAAAACAACAGAAAAACATATGCAAAACTAAGTAAAAAGGAAGAACTAAGAACTATATTTAAACTGTTACATAAAATAATGTTTATGAAATCAAATGAATGTGAAATTATTATGTTACAACGAAAGAGTGTTTTTTAATATACAGGTTGTCAAAACTTAACAGGAAAGACTTCTGTAACGTGAAAAATTCAGACAAATAAAGAAATTTGAATTTAATTTGAAGTATAAAAACCCGACCCGGGTATGTCCTAAAACTGCGTTCAGAACAACCGCAGAAGTAACTGGAGGAGCAGCGTCCTATTAGTACACGGTGACTATACAGCGATCCCCAAGCCGCCTGCCAAGCGTGGAGATTATGGATAACATCCCTCTCTAAGAGGGAGACCTTTGTTCTGCAGTGAACGTTTACAGGCTGATGAAGAAGAAGATGCCACGTTTACTGGCTGGTGATGTTATGTAGTTACAGCGCCAACATGAAAAAAAACATGTCTCCTCACTGTATTATTTTCCTAAATTTTTTAGTGTTATGAGTAATATTGGTAGATCATTATATTTAATATAGTGTTCTTGAACGTGATATATGATAGGTAAGTGATATAACAAGGTGAAACATGTCTTTTCGTGTAGTTTCCAAAACTCCACAGAAGCCTCAAATAAAGTCTCCATTTGACCGTGACTTGCTTTGCTAGAATCTGGCTGTGTCTACGACTTGTTTAACAACTGTTTCTTAGACGAATCTCTAGTGTATTTTCGCTTCAACGTCGTATCAAGTACATTGGCAATTAGGTTGTTTGAGAACATTTAATAAAACTTTAAAATGTTTCAATACTTAACACTGGCAAATGCACAAGACTTGCGACGCCAGTCTTCTTAGGAGTAAAGAAGAACAAAAAAGTATATAATATACGACGTCACCAAAACTAGTGACCTATGAGTGACCTGTATACATCAAACGTAACTATAACTAAAATTTATCCACATACCTGCCTATAAATAACCTGATTAAAAGACACTATTCCTTTCGGAGTAAGTGCTCCCAAACTTTGAAACACGAGTTCTATCCCCGGCACTTTACCAACTTCCTATTTGTACAACACTAATACTCTCTGATTGGTCGTCCAATACATTTTTCTCAAGATTAAGTTGACGCCGGTGCAGACGGCGCGGCCTGCTAATTACGTTAGTAGCTCCACTTCCCCCCACCTCCCGTAGAGTAAACGACTCGGCTTTCAATGTAAACAACCGCTCAAGTTTACGGGGAAAAATTCGCAAACCTACTTATTTACGTCCCCGAGGTACACACCGATGCGACCGAGTGTGTACCGGTACCGACACGACATAACTATGCCGGACTGTGTACAGGGATAATAAAGCGCAGATGTGCGTTTTGGTTTGTGTTGTTTGGTTTGTCGGTTACATGCTTTTTGCGTCAGATAAAATATATTTAACAGCCGCATTGTTTTTTTAATGTTTTTGTCTATGTTGCAATGGGTTTTCACCCAATGACGCAAAGCAATAATGTGTATGTTTGCGCCTTTGTATGTTTACACTAATAGCGTAAACGCCTCAACAAATTTTGATGAAATAATAACATCGTGTCGATTGATTTCTCAAATTTCAGGGTTGGGCATTATGTAGATATGACACCATCATAAATTCAAGATGGCGATGTTAACAGGGCCTTAAAAATGTGGATGCACCACTTCATTGTGACAAATCATCATCATGATTATCAGCCTATTACATTCCCACTGCTAGAACACATGCCTTCTCTCAAAGAGGGAGCGAATGGGTTTTAATCACCATGTTGGCGCAGTGCATGTTTTTGAATGTCACATATGTCTTGGAATATACCGGTTTCATGTTTTCCTTCACCGTTTTCGAACGATGGTAACGAAACGGCAAATAATTTATTTAAGTTTTATTAAGAAAGGTTTTTGCGAAAGGGTCGAATTAAGGGGGCAAATGGAGGTTGAAAGTTTATAATTATGAAAGGCTACGCGTACAAAGTCGCGGGCAACGCGGGCTAGTCTATACTAATATTATAAAGAGGAAAGATTTGATTGTTTGTTTGATTGTTTGCATTAAATAGGCTCCAAAAATAATGAATCGATTTGAAAAATTCTTTCACTGTTGGGAAGCTACACTATCCCCGGGTAACATAGGCTATATTATATTTTCAAAAAAAATAGGGATCCGTACTAAAACTCCAATAATTTAACCCAAGGTGTAAAAAATAAGATTTACAATTTTAACTTTGCGTGTTTAACAGTTCTAAGACAGGACAACGTCTGTCAGGTCAGCTAGTAGTATATTATACAGGACTTTCCCCTGTTAGTAGGTCTTATAACTGGTTATGCCAACTTGAATAGTCACATAATACTATATAAACTGACTACTACGGACAGTCATCTGTGTCGTGACAACATGAAAGAGAACTGTAGAGCACGTGCTGTGTCATTGTGAAGCCACAGAAGAGACATGAATCGCTACCGGGTTGCATAAAGCAAGTTTAATCATCATTATTTACACTTCCATCTTTGACAGGCGGTGCAACTGTGCCAGCGTCCCAGAGCCTTGGTCCGGCATTTCAAAGAGCTGGGTTAGCTAAAGTAGATGCTGGTAAGGGAAAATGCACAATACACCCCAATCAGGATATCAGTGCAAGATTTATCGCCCACATCCCAAAATTACTTATTCTTACCCTTAAGTAAATCTTACTTAAGTCTAAGACTATTTACTTAAGTGTTTAATAAACAGTTGGTAGATAGCGTTTTTAGAACTAGTACCAAACACTTCTTAAACAGCACTTCAAAATAATTTAATTCGCAAGTTTGTTCAGAATTTTGTTGAAGCAGAAAACTCGATACAAAACATTAGGGTTTGTACTAAACTAATAATGGTCAACCAACAAAAAATGTAACTAAAGTCAGGATCTCAATTCGAGCGTGAACTAACCAGATATTATATTTCCAAACGTATTGATCCCTTAGGATAGTATGTTCGGTTTCGTTTCTGAAGTTTTCTATCCCTCTGCGTTTTGGGAGTTGCACTGGACAATCTTATCAGGGAAGAGAGGAGGGAAAGATTTTCCAGTGTCCGGCGCCCTCTCACCTTGAGGGATTTCCCCCGACGCGTCCGGACTTCCAGCGATTGGATTTCGGCTTCCGAATTATTATGCGTATATATTCAGGCTCTCTTGAAAAAGTTTCATTTTTTTGCATTCGTTTCTGTACTTCTACCGGAATTATAGGGGTAAGGCGGACTGTAATAGTGTAATTTATGTTTTACATTTCGTAATTCATATTTTTAATGCGATTTAGTTTTTTGTAATAACTACCATATAAGAAATAATGCCCAAAAAATTATAACATATATCTTTATTCACAAATCACCGAAAAAGGCAATATATTTCAGTATTTGCTTTTGAATTATATAATCGTTTTTTTTTTACTAATAGGCTTGCGTTCGTATTCTGTTTCTATTGTTATTTATTTGTCTAATAAAATCAGAGAAGTTCGTGGCAAAACTACAAGATCACAATAAGAACCCAAAGAATCCATTTTCTAAATAGCAAACGTGTAAATGAGGATTTACGTAAGTACGCGAATGTAATAGAGGTTGGAAACGAAAGTTCTCAGTCTCGATCGCATTAGAGCGCGGCCCACGACCGCTGGAGATAATGCCATTGCAATACCCTCGATCCGATTGTATTGGCAAATTGGATCAAATGCAGCGCACACCGGACAAAAGATAAGAGACCGATACGGGCAGAGGTAATATTATGTTGCGGGCATCGAGGCCGACATCGCCGAGCCGCCACCAACCCGTGCGACCAACTGATCTATGTAATCGGTCCGTGTAGTTCCCCCAACTTTTTTAATCTTTTCATTCAATAGTCTCTTTCGAGCGATATCGATTCAACATCGGATTACCGGCTTAAAATGTTCCATTCCTTGTATACCCTTCGTTTGAAATACTCGGTTAAACGCGAACATGAATCAGATAAGACAATAGCGGAAACGGTAAACGCAACTGCTGCAGCTCAAAATGCCGACAAAAATACATATTGGTTATAACTGTTCGTATCAAACGGCGCCTGAGGCAAGGCAGCCGAGGTTATTGTGAGAAATGAAAAAGTATCTGGAATGTAAACGACAATGCAGATTATTACTGCCCGTCAGGGACGTGGAGCAAGAAAATATCGCGTATGGTTTGACAGTTATGATTTTTCGCTTCGTTTGCTGTCTGTGGAATTTAATTCGCGTTGCGCTGCGTCAGCGTTTCAGTATCACCACGATGATCGTGCTCAAACAGCGGGCCTCATTTCGCCGTCGTTAGGGGGTGAATTTTAAATTCCTGCGAGGGTCCCCCACTCAACTATGTATGAAGCACCGGTCTCCATACGACTCGTATCCGGTCGCACGCATACGCTATGAACCGTCATTGTCTGCCAGAACTCAAGGTAAACCGATTACGTTAAAAAAATTCATAAACTCGCTGTCGTCTTCCTACAAAACACCTAATGTTTAGTAAGTGGGCTCAATGATTTGGCTCTATTTTAGCCTTAATA
The DNA here is from genome assembly GCA_932305915.1 of Agriopis marginaria. Lineage (NCBI taxonomy): Eukaryota > Metazoa > Arthropoda > Insecta > Lepidoptera > Geometridae > Agriopis > Agriopis marginaria. Next base: position 6,867,280 of record OW029919.1, read on the forward strand.
AGGAAAGTAACAACACAACGACTTCCTCTCTTTATGACACATAAAAAAATATTTATTTTACCGTGCGTTTTAAATTGTTTTATAAGCTGAAAAATTGAAATTGAAACATAATAAACAATGGAGGTCTCTTTAGCTTATCTCCCCTTGACTTATGATATCATTATTTCCCATTTTTTGAAAATTACAGCGCGAAAACAAGAGCGCGCTACGCATACTAATTTTGCTCGGTCAATACGGATGTCGCTTCGGATCGTGTAATTCGAACGGGGATATCTTCGCACAATGAGAGAGAAACAATTTCGATGTTAAATCTCATAATTCAAATTGTTTACCGAGTACGCTTCGGCGGCTGTATAAACTCTCAAAACCTACCCACATCCGTTACGAAAGCCTGCATCGTTATTTATGGGAAGCCACGTTTCATTGTTGTTGTCGGTTTTCATTTTAACGTTTTTTTTTTCTTTCTATTATTGTATTTTTACCTATAAAATGATTTGTTTTTCGGTTTTGTCCTTCCGACGTAGTTAATTCCGATGCGTGATTTATGTGCGGTATTGTAAGCACTTTGCGTATAGTTGGAAAGAAAAGTGCTTTTGATTTTTGTTATGAAAAATGAAAGTACGTTTCTTTCGAAAGCACTTTATCTGAAGTGATGATTGAGTTTTCAAAATTTTATTGTAAAATTATCTAATGTATTTTAAATTTTCAAAAAACAACTTATTACTGCAGAAATTGAGTATTTAACTGCCAAACTTTATCTTTTTAACGATCTTTAAATTTGCCTCAAACACACTTGCTGGTCGATTGTTTTCATAATCGTGACGTCTATCACTAGTGTTTGAGGGATGTATTTTTATTTTGTTGAATCATAAATATCAAACTCACCTGTAAAATAAAAATTAAGATAGTTTTTAAAATACTTTTATCGTTTTCTTTTATCTATTTCTATTTTGATATTCAATATCATAATTACAGTGATATTTTGTTACTGTTCTTATGTCTATCGATTGGGAACTACCTATTCTCTCAAATACATGTATCTGGAAATAAACGCAATTGTTTTGAACATACAATAAGTTCATTTGTAAATTTCTTGCTAGTGAGACGGTATCTACGCTAAGAGTCACGTGTCTCAACAAACTAAAGTCATTAGCATGTTTACAAAACAAAATAAGTATGATTGCGAGAACATTATACTGTTTGTTTCTAAGTTTCAGTCCACACACGGAAGTTGTTAAACTCACGGCGGGTATGAACTATCCTCGACTGTACCAACTATTCCGCGATATATACATCACGTACAAGCGAAGACAAATGCGCGCCGAAGAAATGCGGTTGTTTTGCGTTACGCGAAGGAGGATAATGCCCATTTGCGGCGGCCCTTACATAAACCGAGGTGATTTACACCAAAATACCGCTTATTTGCATTGCCAATACATCTCACAGTGAACGTAAAAGACTCGGACGTAAACCCAATGGACGAGATAAGATATAAATCGACGCATGCATACACAATCTGGGTTTTACAACCGACTCGTATCTGTAAGTGAAATATATCCCTATATCATATTCAATCGTTTTCACATGATAGCCAAGATACAGGCTTTGTCTAGTTTGAGGCCCGTCGGTACCACACCGACCTTTTTTTAACCGACGAAAGAAACATATTGTCATATCGCTGCTTGTTTTTTTTTAATGATTACTACACAATTACTCCGCCAATTATGAATTGATTTTGATGATTCTTGTTTTGTTTGGTAGGTCATACTTCAGAGATGCTTCCATATAAATTTTATTGACATTGATTCAGCACTTCACAGAAAAAATCAACAAAAACTAAAATATATACACATTTCGTTTTGATTTGTGCTTCCCTTCAGCAAAAGTTTTGACGAATGAAAACAGCCGTTATTTTTGTCAAAGTATTAAGATTTTTGTATGTGCGTGGGCGTACTTACCCTATCATAGAGCAGTCTATTTCAATGACGTACAAAACAGAGTCGTATATTGCATCTTTTCAAACTTTGACTTAGGTTTGGCGGGGAAATTTAAGAAAATAAAGAATTTAAAGAACAGGTCATAATGAAACCTTCATATTGTCAACTTGAATATAAACTAATTAAATGAAATTGGAAGAGTAGTAGAGAGAGTAGTCGAAGAGTAGTTCCCATGTACAATTTTCATGAAAACAGCAAACCTTAAGATCTTATGCACTGTGAAGGTAGATTATGTGACACCGTGAAACAAGCAGGGCCCACTTCTCACATACCAGTCTGTGTGCGCTCCAGTATCATAAAAATGTAATTAAAATTCACGTCATCCTCCTGACTCAACTCGAGTGCCCCAGGACAACTATTCTTTTGTTTCACCACGTAGTATCAACCCCTATTTAAAATTGCGACAACAAAAGAGGTTAGATAGATGATGTAACTCTTTATTGTTCACACCATATTACGCCCAAATTACGCCTTATTCACAATCTTTGTGAATAAGTGGTATATAATGTGGTCATAACGGTTTTTGACATATGTCGTATATCCAACCTGCCAAAAAAAAGAAAAAAAAAAGGAAAAACAAAAATTTTCGCGCCAACGTGAATAAATTTTTCCTCATTGTATTATTTTCCTAAACTTGTGTATTTTCAAGTGATGTCAATAGTTAATAATGGTAGATCATTTTATATAAAGTAGTCGTGAACGTGCTCGTCATAGTGTAGGAAAATGATACAACGAGGCAAAACATGTCATGTCTTTTCCTGTTGTTTCTGAAACTCCATAGAAGTTTCTTTTAACACCTCCACCATTTACATTTACTACCATTTTACCGACAGAGCTGTTAAAATTTGCAAGTTGAAGTGGCAATGGGCAGGCCACATCGCTCGAAGAACCGATAACCGATGGGGAAGAAAGGTTCTTGAGTGGAGACCACGAACCGGAAGACGCAGCGTAGGTAGGCCTCCTACTAGATGGACCGACGACATAGTGAGAGTCGCTGGCATCCAGTGGATGCAAAAGGCAGGCTGTCGTTTAGTGTGGAGGTTAAAGGGGGAGGCCTATGTTTAGCAGTGGACGTCTTCTGGCTGATGATGATGATGACCATTTTACTAGGGCATGCTTTTGACTTGATCGTGACTTACTTTGCTAGACTCTGATTGTGTCTATAACTACGAGTACTTCGACGATATCCAGTAATACTTGAAAATATTCAAATGATTGACACTGCCAAATGCACAAGACGTGCGACGCTAAAATCCTCTCAAGGGGTAAGAACAAAAAATAATCTATACTAATATTATAAAGAGGAAAGATTTGATTGTTTGTTTGTTTGTATTGAATAGGCTCCGAAAATACATAACCGATTTGAAAAATTCTTTCACTGACGGGAAGCTACACCATCCCCGGGTGACATAGGTTATAATCTATACCCGTGCGAAGCTGGGGCGGATCGCTAGTGTTATAATAAAAGAATGAACGTTATTACGAAAAATCTTAATTTATGGTACTGAAATGACACACGTGGGACAAAAATAACATTAAAACTAGTGAAACAACTGCCACCCTCTTCACTTTAAGCGAGCTTTATCAGGCAACCATAAAAAAGGTTTGTATATTTTTTGACATAATCATGTTTAACATAGACGAGTACAAATAAACCCGCTTAAAGTGATTTCTTTTAAACAACTTGTATTGCGATCGGGATTCACTTCACATAAATAACGAGGTACGTAGAGTTTCATTTTTTCCGACAATACCTACCCACTCAATACTTAATATTGTTACGGAGATAAAAATTATAAGTAAACGTGTTTTTCTGACGTCAACATGAGAAAGTATGATTTTTATGGGCAAAAGCGAAAAAAAAGCTGCGAAAATGTACATTTTCATATGGCGTGATGGTTTCTTTGTTTCCAGATTGATTTTTGATAAGCTCTTTGTGTAATAAAAATGATAAAAGATATAAGTTTAAGTTTAGCTTGTGATATAAGTTTTTTGTAAAGGTATCGAATAAAATTTATTTTCTTTCTTTTCTTTCTTTCTTAATAAAAACGTATTTATTACCTGTGAAATATCTATTTAGGTGCATTTTTTGTATATTGCTATTTTATTATGAACTGTTTTATGTAATTCATTTATTTGTTTTACATAGAGTATCAATAATCACAGTTTACTTATGGACAATTTTTTTTAATATAGAATAAGTAAGAAACAAGCTGTGGCCCACCTGACTGACGGTAAGTAGTCACCCCTGCCTATAGGCACCTACATTACCTGGGGCATTCTGAGTGCGCTTTTTACATAGAGCCTTACGGCTTGCTGTTTAAAGCAATCCAGTTTAGGCGATGAAAAATTTTTGCGCGACCGCAAACTGTATCTGGGCGCGTTAAGGTTCACGTTCGCGTGATTTTCTGAACAGCGCGGTTTTAACGTTAGTTTGAGACCACGTAAAGAGTTGGCCGTAAGGCCTCTAAACTCTATTCACCCTTATTCTTAAACAGCCTAAATTAAACAACGGAAGAAAAACTGAATACTAGACGTTATGTTAATAAAATAATAGGCTATCGGACAGGTGTTTGGTTAGTTAAAAATAACAAGCTTAGTGAAAAATATGATTAAAATGTTACATTTACTAATGAACACTAAACTTACTTATACTATTAATAATGAACACTTATTACTAAAAAAAACACTTACTTATTACTAAAGAACACTTACTACAGAAACTTTTTAAATTGGCTAGTAAAGTTCTGGGATATAAGAGTTTTTTTTTTATTGTTCATAGTCTTGCGCTTGGCCGCCTGATGTTAAGTGATGATGCGGTCTACGATAGAGCACGCTTGCCTAGAAGAAACCGATTCACTGTCGATTTGAAGACTCAAATATTGAATAATCCTGATTTTATTTCTGAGATTGAAGCCTAGTTTTTCACATCAAACACCTGTCCGATTAGTCCGATAGTCCGATAGTCTATCTCAATTATCACCCCATGTTCGGACTAAGTTATTTGGCCTGGATATAGTGGATGAATCAAGTTACTACCTTATCACCACAGCTGAGCAATACATACCTGAAACAAAACGTACAAGTCATAAATAAACAGATCTAAAACACGCGAACTGGCACAAACGCAGATAACGTGGAATAACGTAGAAACAGTGAAAGATTGGTAAAGACAACGGCAAGGTGTGGTTGGAAATCATTTTTCACGAGGAAAGTCGCCTGATAGCAACTAATGCTTTACACAGCTGCTTCTAGGGTTACCACGATATTTTGGTGAACTAATACTTGTGGCATGGCGAAATATTTGTAGTAACAAATAATTACAGATAAAAGGTATTAGGTAGGAGACTGCAGGGAAACGCTGGATGCAGGCCACTTCCTATCGGCACTTTTAGAGATCGATGGGGGAGGCCTATGTCCAGCAGTGGACGTCCTATGGCTGAAATGATGATGATGATGATGATAAAAAGGTATTCGAAATGATTTTTTGGATTTTAGCATAAGAATAGCAAGTAAGGTAATAAACAGAAATAAGTAAATAAAACAGGGTAATCATATATTATGACATTATATACATATTAGCATGCATTATATGTAATCGTTAAGAAAAGATGTATTATAGGAATTTAGAGTCAAGTCAAATATTTAAAATAGTCATATGTAAATACAATAGTGGAATAAATGATAATTACTGTAATAGAAAAACGACATGAAAAAAGACTAGAAAACGACAAGATGCGCGGCCGAGATACAGACAGAAAGACAGAAACAAAAATAGAAAACGGCTTCAGTATCGATTATAGAGTGCATTCCAAAAAATAACATCTTCAATGTCCAGAAATGGACCTGTTACAGTTTTATTATAAGTAACTAGCTGTTGCCCGCGACTTCGTGCAACTTCATATAAAGTTTCAACCCTCTTTTATCATCCTTAATTTGGCTCTTTCGCATAACCCTTTCTTAGCGGACCTCTACACCCCATAAGAAATCACTACGTACACAAATTTCAGTCAAGTAGTTTTCTAGATTTCGTGATGAGTGAGTGAATTTCGTGTTTTAAACAATCGCGGTTGTTCACTAAAGCTATATGATTATTTACGGGATATTTACCGTGGTAAGGTTGTGGAATGAGTTCCCACGGTAAATATCCCGTAAATAATCATATAACTCACGGACTCACTTTTCCAACGTACCTACAATTAGTTCAAAACCAACAACTTAGAATATTGAAGAGATTAGTAAACAAACAAATAAAAAAATCATTAAATAAAGAATACGACAAACTGTTTAAAATATGTAAAATATTGCCAGTTAAAACTAAAGTTAACTATTTAATATTATTAGAACATTTTAAAAATAACAAATTTAAACAAATTAAAAAATATTGTAATGAACCGCGAGCGACTAGGCCCAAACTGAAAGTGCCCTATGGAAATAGGAATTATTATGGGACGCGTACTAGGAGGTGGATAGTGCCAAGATTGTGTAATGATCTGCCGGAGGAGTTTGAGGAGCAGTTTAGGACCAGGATTGGATATAAGGTTGCCTTGAAGAAGTTGCTGTTGGATAGAATGACTTAGTAGAGAAAATATTATAGTACCTAATATTGTAGTCGATAATTGCTTTGTTCTAACCAACGGTAATTTTTAATTCAATTTTGGTGTTGAATTGTTGTTCATATTCTTCCTGTGTTGCGGGTTCTTGGCGCTGTCCATTACTGGTGTTCCCATAATGACTCTTTGTTGCCACATATATTTATATGCAATATTATAATAAAGGCATATAACTAATATGTCCAAAATATGTTCCTACTCGTTGATGACAAAATGCTGTAAAGAGAGTAGATGTCTGCCTACAAACTGCTATACAGTTTGGCAGAGTTGTGTTATAATAACATGTATGTTAGTCAATAAGATAAATAATAAAAAAAAAAAAAAAAAAAAAAAAAAAACCGAGTGAATTTCGCTTTTATATACATAGAAGATAGATAGATAACGTCCGATAGTGAGTTTTTATTTTACTCTGGGAACCTAAACAAGTCGTTCCGGCACTAAAGTACTTATCAGATAGGTGAAATTTTGGCAAGTTGTAAGTGGCAGCCCTAAGCCACCCGCGGGGCCCAACCGCCATTCTGATAGATAGGAAATGAAGACAGATTAACCTCGCGTGACTTCACATAGCTCCCTGACTTAGAGACCACTTGGATAAATATAAGGTTACTAAAACAACAGATATAAATAAAGCCTAGTCTATTTATAGTCATAAGATTTTAGTAATACAATACAATATAATAGGCACGACAATGTATCAAAGTAGCACTGAAAATCACGATTTAAAGTTGTGAAACAGCAGTGCAAGTACCGTTCTTTATCGATGGTCAAATTCTATAAATAGCCATAGAATTGATCATAGCGAGTACTGTATGATATGAGGTATTTTATCGAATTTAACGATCTCAACTGTCAATTTTGACGATCGATAAAGAACGGTACTTGCACTGCCGGTTAGATTAAAAGTTTCTATAAATTGCGTCTAATTTATTAAAATAAACCAGCCAAGTGAGAGTCGTGCTCGCGCACTGAGGGTTCCTTACCACCACAAAATACAATAAGTATCAATTTTAAAACCCGACTTCAAAATTTTTGAAATACGGCATTTTATTTCGGTGAAATGATAAAAGGCCGACGTTCTAAGAAGGTCATCCAAATAACAAAATTGTTTACAACTTGGTAGTGAACAGAAAGTAGTCACCGACTCGCACTTGGCCATTATTTAATATTTGTTGTTATACTTTAGTGTGTGTACTGTGTTATCTTGCTAAGTTTTACGCTTGTACAATTTACTGGTTTAAGACTCCGTACCCAAAGTGTAAAAACGGCACCCTATTACTAAGCCTACATTATCTGTCTGTCCGTCGGATCCCTAAAAACGAGATTAATATTAGCTGATAATTTATAAACTTAAAATACAGCAATCCGCCAAGATAAGTGAAACTCCAATCAAAGCGAATGACGTCACGATAATGAAAACAAACACAATATCTTTTAAATGTACGCAGAAAGTTCAGTACTGTCTATGGGTGTGACAGACCCAGGCTCTGTAGCCAGGATTTCAACGACAAGTTATATAACTGAAGAGAGTTTTTATTGTAAAGCTTTTACGTACTTTCATTTATTAAAAGAAAAGGACCAGTTCACGTTTTTAATCGAGTCCTTGCCTAGTTCGAGTAGTTACTCACAAATAATACCCTTTCAAAGGGTCGTTTAATATCAGCCGGTTACAGAATTGACAGGACGGAATTATGTCGAGTCACTACGTAAGTGTAATCGTAAAGCCCGTACCGACTGACCCATATTTCGCGTGGGCGCTTGCGTGCGTGCCCACAATCACGGTTTAGAATGACTTTTAATGTTTACACATACAAGGTAATAATTATTTTTGTGCCCTCTATCTACATGCTGTCAAAATTATTGCTCTATTATGAGCTTTAACTTTCAACACGGCTTTAAACGGTTTCATGTACGGACATTGTTAATGAGAAACATTTAAAACAATGCAACAATTAGCAAGACAAAAAAAACAGCTTTGTTCGCCTCATGGAAATCGCATCATCAATTTTAGATCGGGAATAGCCCCAATTAACCTACGCTTTAATAAATAAAAGCAGCCGCAACGTCACGTTAAAAATTAATACCAAACGCGAAACTCTCGTTTATTTTTATTTTGAGAATCATTTATTTTCGTCAAACAATTAGGCTGAGCCCGTCGCGAGCAAGGCCGGCGCGGGTAGCCGGAAGAAACTTCACGTCACATTCACATCGTCCGAAAAAGGGTTGGTTTAACGCACTTTTTTGTTGCATAATCCCGCAACGCGTGAACCCCAACAACCATTCGGGATAACGTGCGCCTGTTTCAGGGACCATCGTCGAGACTCCGGTTTAAAAATGTCATTCCCAGGGAACCAAGTAAATCCAGATTTGCCGTTGGTGAGTGACTTTCTAATTCCGCTAGCGGGAAGAACTTTGTGAAACGTATACCGTGTTCATGAGACCTGCTAGTGACCGCTAGCAGCCCCGCAGCCTAATCCGATCCGCGGCCGAAATTGTTGGCCAACTTGTACCGGACGCGGCCCGCCCCGCATCTCAGCCCACACCGCCCTGTCACCCGCCTGCTTTATAATCGCACACTACACAGTACGATATACTTTGATTAATTTACACCGCAGACCGGAATAAACTTTTGGACGCTAAAACAGAACCCCTGTTTCTACTTAAATCCCTCTCGAATGCCAACCGTGAAAGTTGATTGTTAATCTGTAACAGATACTTGTTTGTTTGTTTGTTTAACATAGATATGGAAACGTCATTTGATAAAGTTTGGCATGACTTGAGAGGTAATCCGATAAATATAGGGTTGTTATTTCAGCTTAGCTTAACATTACTGAACGTAACTCTGCACAATAGGTTAGTTAGGATATTGCGGTTTGGTTAAATTTCTAATATCTATTGTTTTGTGTGCTTTGATGTAAAGTTTAGGTGGTAACAAACTTAGTAAGTTTATTTTAATAAAAATATTAAATACCCGACAATTGTTTTTGATACATTTCACAAATGATACATTAAAATTATGTATTTTTTCCTTCCTTCACTTTCATTTCATTTTAAAAGAGCTCTTCAATGATACCTGTCTATAAGTAATTTTTTTCATCCTTCGTTTTTATGTCGCCATTTTGTATTTGTGATGACGTCACTGACCCAGTGAACAAGAATCTATCGTTGTTATATTTATCGAGATCAGTGGATGCGCTTAGGCTGGTAGGTAAGAACATAATAGCACAATATACATCTATACTAATATTATAAAGAGGAAAGATTTGATTGTTTATTTGTTTGTTTGTTTGCATTGAATAGGCTGCAAAACTACTGAACCGATTTGAAAAATTATTTCACTGACGGGAAGCTACACTATCCGCAGGTAACATAGGCTATAATATATACCCGTGCGAAGCTGGGGCGGACCGCTAGTACACTATAAATACAATATTCCTTATTTTTAGTTTGTGTTGTTGGGTAATAATACCTAATAACACAAACATATAACAACATATATTATAATACAATGTTCAGTGGATGCAGATGACAGGCTGTCGTTAAGTGTGGAGGTTAAAGGGGGAAGCCTGATCAGCAGCTTGATCAGCAGTGAACGTCTTCTTGCTGATGAAGATGATGATATAATACAATAGGTAGGTATATTTATGTGACACTAATACATTTATCAGAAATTAACGTGAAGCGAATATAGCAAGAGGTAGAAATTTGACTAGAAACAAAGCTTATCAAGCTGATTACGATTCGCGCTCGGGGAAGTTCTACGTTCTTCTGTAATATGATGGATTGCATAAGCCAATCGATTCCCGGAATTCGGGGTAAAACAGAACGTTTATATGGGGTAGCTTACAAGGCAATCAGCGGGCAACGGAGGCTTTATTAACCCGTCAAGGCAGTGCGGGCCTGGCTAATCAATCGCCGCTCGCGTGTCGACCGCGCTATCTGTCTTTGCCCGATTGGCCCCAGATAACGCCGACGCAAGATTACCTATACGGGAATGGCCCATTTATAAAATTAACTTCTTTTATCTCTCCAAATAGACAGCATTAAGGGAAGTAAATAAGTCCATACCGAATTAATAGTCTCATATTAAACGCCCGGTCGCCTCGCTCTCGTGTAATATCCACACGGAACTTTTATCTTTGCACTACTTTAAAACAAGCATTAAATTCACAGGGTTCAGATATTGTTGAAATAAATATGTGGGACTCCAACTCACAACAAAAAACTGTGAAATAAAATGATAGCAAAGCTGGCTTGTTTGAATTCAAAATGTAAATACAAGTATTTTAACAAATAAACAGTGCTCGAACAAATTAAATTTTTAACACACTTTTGTAGCAAACGCGTTTTTAAAACGTTTTTTCTTCTTCATTGTATTAAAATTCATTTCATGAGTGACAAAGTAGAAGCAATGAAAAATACTTTATACTGCAAATTTTTTATAGTTTTCGTAAATCACCGAGAATTAAACGCCAGAGTGGAGAAGTTTAAAAGTTGTGTAAATTCTCAGCGGAACTTTCTATGACATTAAAGTATTGATTTTAACTTGATGGGGAAGTAATTAGGTTGTGTAATAAGAAAGCTGCTACCCCATTCGCAGAACTGATTTCCCGAAATGGAAGTTTGAGATAGGAAAATTGAATGGCGAAAAAAGGCGGGTCGAGATAATTCCTAAGTATCGCAAATACCGTGGTTATAACCGTACGTCTCCGCGATAGCGAAGGGACTGGCTCATTAACGTCAACGTGGATCTCGGCCAGTTTATTCCGACCGATACCTTTAAGGTATTTACAAAGCGGCTAAGCGGCCGCAATCTAGAAGGAGCGCAATGAAAAAAATCCACGCTCGCGTAATCCGAGCGAAATGCCCTTTAAGAGCTTCACAATTTAATGCTAAGTATAGCAATCTCAAGACGACGTTGAGCCCGTACTCCCGAGAAGTTTAAAAAATGATACATTGGATTTTGCGGGAGAAAATCAGGGTTAGTTAGAGGAACAGCTGGTCCGACCGCGATAACACTTAAGGTGTTTTACGCTGTTCTCTAGTTGTGTACGTGAGCTGTTACGACACATTAAAACGCAAGTTGGTTCGTTCAGTGCTGCTCCTGCAAAATATATGTATTACTAAGTAGGTATATCGGACCACATAGAGTAGTGCCAAAGCGGTTAAAACCCACAGCACTCTACGGGACAACATATCGCAATTCGCAGGATATTGCTCGCGATAACGAATGCATTTTGAGCATAATGTATAAGCCGTCGAATTTAAAATTTAAACCTTGCGATAAACATAATCAGTTTTATTAATCAAAATGTAGGTACATAGTTGAGAGCAATTTATTGGACAGTGCGAGCTCGTTAAGAGGATGAGCGGTAAAGCTCTCTGTTTAAATTATGTACGCGTATCTGCTCATTTAATGCAAAACATTTAACTTATGACAGTTTTATTTACACAACTGCGACTTCTGTTTATAAACACTGCGATGTTTACATCATCTCAACATGCTACCTCTAATCTCAGCCAAGTACAAGCTTACGTTTTAGTTGATTTACGACTTAATATCCGTCTAAAAGTACACCTTATTCGCAAACCGGTACTTCCACTAGGTAATAAAGCTATAAAAATCTGGCAAGAAAAGCAAGGGAGGCCTCCTAAGTGCTCGATCTTCGCTCCACCGTAAAAGAGAAATAACTCGAGCGAAACAAGGAAGCAGTTTTAGAGCTTACGCAATAATAGTAGGTATCGTATTCGTTGTAATGGTCGGTGCTGAATTAATTAGCGGGTATCGACGGCGGTTGCGGGCGGTCGAGCAGGTGTGCGCGCGGCTTTACAACCCTATTACACTACGGGGTACACGACCCGAACCGCTTGAGCGATTGACCGTACACAATCCCGACCTTTATGTTACACACATCGCCCTGCTCCACCCGACAATATCACGGAAAACATTACAATATACAATGGAACGAGCATCTATGTTGGATGATATTATCACCACCCACATAGAGACCTACACAATTATATTCAAACCACGCTTAGCATAGATATAACAGTGTCGCTACGTTTAATCAAACCGTTTTCCGAATAAATGGAGCGTAGACGAATCAATAACGCGAATTCAATTTACAATTCAACGTACATCACTGACGTATCAATTGTTCAATCTCGGCGAAGACAGATAAACGCAGAGATCGCTTTCCGATGAAAAAGACTCTAGATTCATCGATAGGATGCGCGAGTCCCAAAGTGAAAAATGTACATTTGGATGGCGTTAATTCGTTTAATTTCCGGTGAGAGGGACCGGAGGGGGAGGGGGGCGGTGGACTCGTTCAGATTAATTCAGCGCCGAGGCTGTCGCAGATAAGGACACTGAAATAAATTGAAAATGTTCAGAGATTGATTTGAATACTCCCGAGGATATATCGAAGGCGGTCGCCGCAAAAATGACAAACCGCATTCTTATCCAGAGATTTTCATTCCGTCGGCGGAAAAACTGTGGCGTAATGAATAAATTAAACTTCTCTTCGGCCGTCAGGAATGAGCGAGCGTTCAATTTTAAATAGCTCGAATAAATGGCAACAATTTTCAATTTACCGCTGATACTAGCAGCTGGACTGCGCCAATATTTCTTATCGAAGCGAAATTAAATGCTGCACAAATTAGGAATATATTATGCTGTACTTTTATTTCAGATTTTCACAAACGGCCGAATCTCAAGATTGTCTATTAAATCGTTTATAAAATGGTTAAATTAATGTAATCGACGAGAGCGAGTCGAGATGGGAGACAGTGTTCGAGGCGTTCGTGATCCGAATTTCGAATGAAGTCAAGAATGGGCCGCGCTAGGCCCACGAGCTTTAGGCCGAGCTAAGACCCCGGCCCATCATTTACATATTGCGATTCTGTATCAATAACAATTAGGAGACGGGAAAATTTGCCGTGAACTGCTTAGCAATCAGACGCAAATCAAATTAAGTAGCCAATCGGAGCATCAATTTTATCCCTAAGTCCTACGGAAAACTAGCAGAACTGACTTTTCCACGGCCTCTTGTACGCTGCGACGTCATCCTGTCTCTCCAGTGAGTCTAAGTATTAAGTGCAGTTCAGGCATTTCGCTATATCGTAAAAGTAAATGTGACAAGACTGCGCAAACAACATAAACTTGCAAATGAAGATGTGCCACAACGAGCATAGCTACAAAGCGTCGTGTTCCAGTGAAATTCAGAGAATCAAAACGTCCGAACATGAAACAAATTGATTGCCACAGAGGCGTTCAAGCCGAGCCAAGCGATGGCGGCAGATTGGTAATAGCGCATGCTAAACTTATTAGCCAAACGGAAAATGGCATTAGCAGAGGTACGGCAGCCGCTCCCGTGAAGCTTCATTCGTACGTCAAAGTTGACAGTGTTACTCGTAAGTGATTGTTGCCGCCAATCAAACGCTCTCGATTGGCTCGACTCCGCGTACACAGGACGGATTAAAATGGAAATCGCGTTAGGAGACGTCGGAGAGCTCAATTAAAAATAGAGGAGTTTTTAATTCGGCGAGACAACAAACGTCAACGTAAAATGGACGCTCTCGAAATGTTAAAACAATTTATCCTAGGTAATCCGCAGTGTCAGACGATAATAAGAGTGACATTTAGAACGACCCGGGCGCGGTTAATTCTGCAGTGGCAGCGGCTACCAATTGTGACATAAACTAAGCCCTGTTGCCAACAGTAAGCCATCAGGTGCGAACCCTGCACAGACCTAATATTGTCAACGGATACTGACTGACAGTCCAAACTAACTTTGCTTTAAATTGGACGGCGGTACTTTTTGGCAGTTTATTTTTGAGGCTTTATTTACAGTTTAGATCCTGTAGTCTGTAAGCTTTTTGCCATGGCATTTTTGCGCAAAACGAAATCTCTAGCTAGACTATTTAAATAAGCACGGAGAGTCAGAACTTAGCGTAATGGGATGAAATGAAGCTAAGAACATACAAATACAAATCATTTATTCGGGCATAATTTATGTTAAGCTATAGTAATGATCCCAGAGGCTCCTGAACTAGTCAGAGACTGTGTGACGGGAGCCAATGGCTTCTCCTATTAATGTATCAATTAATTATACCAAAACAGTAATAAAGCATTTTAAAATTATGTAAAAAAATATTTAAAAGTAATTTAAAATTTTGATAACTATTCCAATAAGTAGCCAAAAGAAAAATAATAATAAGATATAATTTTTAAACCATTAAATGCAACAGTCTGCGCTATTCTATGCGCAGTTTGTGTGAATATGTGAATGTATGTATGTATGTGTGTGTATGTGTGTGTGTGTGTGTGGGGGGGGGTGTGAGTGTGTGTGGGTGACATGGACTAACAATGTTAGAACTTTTTTATCGGAACACTAAAAGGTGTCTACAATCTTCTGTACTAGTAAGGCTTATTGCCGTCTGGGGAAGTACCATACCTTTGTCAGTTATTCAACCATCAAGTTGTGTGTCTGTGTTGTTTAACATCAGTAATATTTGAGTGAGCAAATATTATTGTGTAAACACTACTGTGGATTGAAGGGAAATGTTTCTTCAGTGAAATTACTGGACATAAAGAGATTGAACTATCTCTGGGTGATGAACGCGGGATTTTAAACTATGGAAGTTCTAAATTCTGGATGGCACTTAACTGTTATGGGCAAGCGTTATGTTTACCAACAGGCGAGCGACATGCTCGTATCGTCGCTTATTTGCAAAAATACCACTAAGGTGTAAATTTGCGGCGATAGAGCGTTTGTAGTATTACATTTTAGTATTTTCTATTTCTTTTAGCTGAGGACACAAGTCATCGTATTACATTAGAACTATTCAGTCCATATTCTAGCATTAACTAAAGAAAATTATTCTCATTGGGATAACAAAGATGTGGTCGTACAAAGATACCATTTCATAAGTTAGGGCGTAGCTGCAGATAGGTATCTGTGCGCAACTAGTGATGCAGTAAATCCTGGGAGTACTTGTGAGCCGAGACCTGAGCTTACTACCGGCTGCAACTTAAATTGTTTCCTCATAAGATTTTGAGAAGCTATAGTGGACTTTGCTAGACAAGAGTTTTAGCTAAACTTACACTGAAGGTATTTAGAACATCGGAGAGTGTGCATCGGATCTGCATGATCTAATTCCCTCCTGCCCATTTTTCTATCGGACTGCCAGAGCGGGCATAAAAAATCAACACCGCTTTATGTTTGATATTCAAAAAACCCGTACGAAGCGCTTTAATTCCATTTTTATTATGCGAACTGCTACTCTGTGGAATGCGCTGCCTGAATGGGTGTTCCCCGACAGTTACAATCTGGGTGTCTTAAAATCACGAGTGCATTGGTTTCTTTTAGTCAAGCGTGATCCACCGTAGACCGCATCATCGCTAAACATCAGGCGAAAGAGACAGAGCATCCCTAACAAAAACTTTAAACGCTCATATCTCAGAGATTAATCAGCCAATTTATTTTTTCATTTTAGTATGTGTAATTTATTTAGTTACATCGTTCACTAAGCCTGTTATTTGTAATAAATGAAACATTAGGATACATGCCTATCGTTCTCATGATAACCATGACATGATACCCATGATCCCGGTTGTACAAAACCCCGAACGTCATGATGTATTTGTATGCTGAATAGTGGGATACGATGATGAATTAGATTATCTTATATCAATGAAAATACAAGCTAAGTTCTATGACCTTCGCTATAACACTTAACTTTTTGCACAATTTTGCCATAGTAAAATGAAATAGATTAACAAAGGTGGCTGTTAGCGAAAAAGAAACGAGTCTGGAAAAATCGACCTCATAAACTACTTTCCGGTCATCGATACGTGCTGATAAAACACTCACACATTCCCTTTAAGAGAAAATCTCATTCGCTCTCCGCACGAATTCGATTTTCGCGTAACATTATTTTGGAGTTTCAAAACGACTTTAGACGATCTCGATTTTTATCTTTTCTTTGTGAGCTGTCTTTGTCGAGTTCGAGAAAATGCTTGTAAAGCTCATAGTAGTGGTAACACCGGATCCTGGCCACACAATTCCCTCTGGGGATTACAACCGAGAGAGAAAAGTAAGACGATTAATCCCACTGGTCGCGGGTAGCTGGAGAATTTATTATAAAACGATTTCGTCCAAGACTGAATTTTTAACGGTGGTGTTATGTTCTTTTTGATTTTATCTCACGTTTTAGTTTATTGCACACGCTTGGTAACTTAACAGTCTATATGTATTATGGACGAGTACGTCTAGACATCATAATTATTTTAAGATCTTGGTACTCGATTTAAGTACCTACTCATCATCATCTGCTGGGACACAAGCCTTCTCTTATTGAAAGAAGAGGAGCCTTAATCCACCATGCTGGCCCAATGCATGTTGGTGAATGTAATTTATGTATTTTTACTTAACTTTTGAGGTTCTTGGACATACCGGTTTCCTCACGATATTGTCCTTCACTGTTTTTGAGTTTTGTTTTAAGTACTTAGATTTTTTTACAGTAAAATTTTTATCACTAAAAATGTACTATATCTAGTAGTTTGCCCCAAACTGTGACCTCGCAATCCATAAATTTTCAGAACCCGGTTTTGACAATAGACAAATTTTATTTATGGACAAAAACACATATTTTGAATCTCTACATAGTATAAATTGAAGTCGCTTTTCGCGTCTGTCTGCCTGTCTGTATGTCTGTATGGCTGCTAACTCCTCCTAAACCACGCAACGGATTTTGATGTGGTTTTCACCATCAGTTAGATACATTTTCAAAGAAGGTATATATATAACTAGCGACCCGCCCCGCTTCTCACGGGTGTATTTTACGTGCGAAGCCGGGCGGGCGGGTCGCTGGTATTATTATAAAACTCGTTACATTTTGACTATATTCAAATTTAAAATTTAAATTAAAATGAACTACTTGCTTAGAAAGTTTCATGAAGATCGGATCAACGATACGAAAGTTATCGTCGAACAAACCATGCATGGAAATGCCGACATGTCCCATTAGAATCTGAGACCTCTCTTCGCTCGTTCAACTATGCTCTTAAATATTACACGTCAAATACTTTCTATTATAATTAATTTTATAGAAAAAACACAAATAACCGACTTCAAGACTATACCTATATGTACAAACTTAAACTAAAAAGTAAATAGGCTTTTAAATCGACCCACACGATGAGAAAGCTGCAACAGAAATGACACGGCGAAAGTTTTTTGTTATAATGTTTCTGTGATGACAGTTCAAACAGAAAATGATAGTCCACATCGAAACTTTTGCTCAATCAAGAGTACCACAAACCAAAACGTCATCTGTGTAAATCTCAGAAGAAGTGTGGTGTAGGTATATTTTTTGTTGTCTTATAGAGTGCTAAATTAACTTCGATAGCCTTTATATGGGACCACGTTTGAGGTAGGACTAAACAAACAAAAAAGAATCATAAAAATAAATTCATAACTGGCGGAGTAACAAACAAAAAAACATACAGTTGAATTGATAACCTCCTCCTGAAGTCGGTTAATAAAACAAGCCATAAAACAGATTTACAACAATGGGATAGTTACAAAATAATTTATTAGAAATGCAATTAACTTGTTCACTAGCTTTCACAATTAACTACAAGCCATTAACTTCGTTCTAATATGCGAATCATGGGTGTTATGAATTCATGTCAGCTTTGTTTTTTCAAACAAGTTATTTTAGGCTTTATGATTCAAATTAAAACGCGTTACATGACGGGTGCGATTTTACCTTTTCGACCGGTGGGCCTTTTCACTGCCCTTTTGGTGTTTCACCCCGAGCTTGTGTTATATTTTTAATACCTGTTGGCTGCGTAGTGATGAGATTTTAAATTTTTTATCAAAATATTCCGTAAAAATATGATGAATTAGCTTGGTGATTTAAATAATTATCATTTCTGAACGTAGGACGCCTTGCGACGCGATTGTGACGATATAAGGAAGCTGGCAGTGACTAGCAAGAAAGTGAAGATGGACATAGTGGCGTACTTTGAGATAATCCCATATATTCAACAGTGGACTGTGAATTTATCATGACAGTCAGGTTATTATAAATTGTTTTGAAAGCCCTCCATATTTTACTATTACATAAGTTTTTTTTTGAAAATGTGACAAGTCCCCTTAGCAAGGCCCCTATGCAAGCCCAAAAAGTGGTAGCCACACGAGCTTGCTTCCTACTGTAATAGCTGGATAATCACCAAAGCATTCGACCGCGAGGAATGGAAGGATGAAAGGGAAGCCTTTGCCTTAAGCCAGTAAAACAGTCATGGCTAGAATAACAATAGATATTATTATTACTTATATTATTTATATTTTTGGTATGGCCGTCCGTAAATTAACGCCAAGTTCTAGCTAATATCAATCAATTTAGCTATTCATTGAAATCACTTCCTCATTCTTCCAAAAGTTGCGTGTCAAATAAACACACCACACTACCTGAAAGGTTACTTCAGTACTATCGATTGTTTTGTATAGCCTCACCAAAAGGCGTTCAGCGAAATGCCAAGCCTCCACCTGTGCAAATGCCAGCCTACTAAGTAATCTATCTTACTTTGACGTATAATGAAATGTCATGTGTTTTTATTTGGTTTTTATACTCATTTATTGGCTTTATTCAATGAGGTAAGCAACTTCCAGTGGCGCTAGCCGCAAAGACGTCATATACCCTAATTTGGCACTAGCATACTTTTTGGTATGGGATTTTTTTCATTGACATTTGGCAATTTTCTCAAGAGAAAAGAACAAAATAGACGCGATAAAATCCGTTATAAGTGTTAAAACCTTAATGTGTAATCATGAAAATCTAAAAAAATCAGTATGAAACGTTCTAGTGTTTTAAGTTTTCAATTACCTTTTTAAAACAACAAATAATAAGCATTGACCAAATTCTACTCCGGCGCGCGCTAAAGATCCCGAACTATATGAAAGAAAACACAATTTTTGGGTGCGGATCCATCGGTGTACGAGTCCAACTCACAGTTGTTTTTAAAAATAAAAACAACTGTGAGTTGGACTCGTCGGACGCGCCGGAGTAGAATTTGGTCAATGCTTATTATTTGTTGTTTTAAAAAGGTAATTGAAAACTTAAAACACTAGAACGTTTCATACTGATTTTTTTAGATTTTCATGATTACACATTAAGGTTATAACACTTTTAACGGATTTTATCGCGTCTATTTTGTTCTTTTCTCTTGAGAAAATTTAGGCGTGGCACGTCTTGTGCATTTGCTATTGTCAAGTATTGATATATTAAAATTTGAAAAGATATCATCACAGTCATCTAACAAGTCAGAGTCAATCAAAGTAAGACACGGTCAAGTCAAAGTCATGCCCAAGTAAAGTGGTGGCAGCTTTACTGACTTCTATGGAGTTTTAGAAACAACATGAAAGTAGATGTTTTACTTTGTTATATAACTTACCCATACTTGAGCACGTCCACAAACACTTAATAAATAATAATCTACCATTATTATTCAATAAATACACTAGTAACTCTTGAAAATACACAAGTTTAGGAAAATAGTACTATGAGGCTGTTTTAACTGCAACTGTTTTACATGTTGGCGCCGAAACTCCGCGAGTATTTGAACACTTTGCAGCGACCATTTTTTTTTTGTAAATTATTAAATAATAGGCTTGCGTTTGACCGACACCTTGCCGATAATGCGATCTACGATGGAGAACGCTTGCGTAGAAGAAACCGATGCACTCGCGATTTAAAGACAGGTAGAGATGATGAATGTTTAGGTATAGAAACATGTTTAGAACGTTGTATGTTTTGAAAAGTAAATAAACAATGATAGTGAAGCAATTATGTAAACCATTGAACTACTTAACGTCTAAGCTCAAACATAATTTGTTCTGAAAGGAGCATTTAAGCCGAAAACAACAATGGAATCCACTCAATCTGAGTGTAAATACATTTTCTTTAACAACGGCATGACATTCTAATTTAATCCTGTATGTCCCTGTCAAATTAGAGATACTAAACCATAGGCGTATCAGCCGCAGTGACATTTCTAAATACGGGGGAATGGTTATGACATTCAAGAGCGACCTTGGCTCTAATGTAGGCTAGCACAAGGGTTGCTTCCAATTATGTCTATCTAATACAACGTTATAGCTAACTCGGTGATACAAAGCCTCTGTAAATTGAGTGACATTAAGGATTGTTATTGTTGGCAGTTTTCCCTGCGACAGACGTTTCGGTATTTTCATATCCAATCCGTGACATGATTCGCTTCAGTACGCTGCGCTAATCTAGTTTACATTGTTGTGGTAATGCCGTCAGGTAATACCAGAGTATAATAGGACCTACCTCTTGGAAACATAGGAGAACTAAATATGAAATACCTAAGATCAGTGCAAAACCCCATTTCATTTTATTTTTTGTAATAGGTATTGTAGAAGCCGGCTAAAGTGTGATCTACAACACCATAACAATCAAAGAAGGAAAGCTCAAAATAGGTGGCTATCAATAATCACTCTCTACGGTAATCATAGACATGGGTGCATGAAACTAACTTGTCCGCCATCTTTGGGAGTCCGCCATAATGGATTTAAAATGACGTAATTTAGCTAACCATGCATTATCATCTAAACATATCATATACGTGTATGCAAAATTTCAGCTTAACCGGTTGGAGATAACTACTTTAAAATTCAGTTTAGACAAGATTTGACTCATGTTAACAAGGCAAGTTAAATAATATCTTGTAAAAATAACCTTAAAGTACTTAAAAAATAAGATAGATGTTTAAAGACAATAATGACATCCACTAAAATACACTGGGCCCATCCCCTCTCTCTCTCTCTATCTCTTTCTCTCTCCGATAGAAAGCTTGTGTGGGACACATGCTTTCTCTCGACTGCACTGGAAACACGATAGGCTGGTAGTGATGATGAGATAAATATAGGCCAATACAATAATAAGTAGGTACTTAAAAGGATTTCTTACACAGAATATTTTATAAATCAACATCAAACTCTAGGCGAAATGCTACGTGCAAAAGTTTCCAAGCATTATAAATCCCTCACTTCTAACAGGGTATAAGGAGGAATTTTTTGAAACGTGATGAACGTGCAATTCTCCAAGTTACGATAGGCGTTTACACGAAGAAAACAAAATAGGAAAACTTAAAGAGAATAACTAACAGTTTCAAACTATCTAGACAACGATAGCGAGTTTTATTCTCGGAGGAAACACACAGGAGGTCGGGGTGCGATGGGGAACAGGCGGGGGCAGGGGGAAAGTGACGTCACAGCTGACGGTGTAAATAATTGCTCTGTCGAACACACCTGCCGGGAAAAGAAAATTAAGCGAAACGCAATTTGACTGAGTGATGAAGCACCTAGAGTGGATCAGTTTAATGAAAAGTTACAGACGAAAAATTGTTCTTTGTGTAATAAATTCTTAATTTATTCCCATTATTAAACGCTGGCATTAATTATGGGGTAAATTATAATAAATATTAACTGTCTTGAATATCAACGACAGTCTTATAACCAATTAAAAATGGCCAACTAGGTTAAACTACTAATTATATTTCGTTTAGTTTTCCGTAGTTTTTAGGGTTCCTTTAAAAAATTAAAACAGGACCCTATTATTAAGCCTACGATATCTGTCTAAATGTCCGTACGTCTGTCCGTTTGTCCGTCCTACCTTTAAACGGCTGTATCTTTCGAATCCGAATAGATAGCCAGTTGAAATTTTCACATAATATGTTATATTACGGCGGATTAACTAAGAAATAATAAAAAGTCAAAAAGTAATAACTAAAAGGACCATACAATAAACGTTTTTTTTAATGTATTTTTGTATTAGCTCTAATGTAAAAACGGTAATACGCACAAGCGTCAAACTTGGTATGATTATAGAACACACTCTAAAGTATAACAATAAAAAGGCCAAGTGCGAGACAGTGACAAATTTATGTTCATTACCAAGTTATACTCGAGCGTCACTGCAGCAAAGTATTAAATATGTGACTGCTCAGCAATTGCTTCGAAAATTCTAGAAGGCATTAAGCCAGAACAACAACGGATGGTTGTATTTTGTGGTGGTACGGAATCCTCAAAGCACAATTCCGATTCGCACTTGGCCGGTTTATTTACTGACTTCAGTAGGAATATTCTTAATTCTACCATAATTTTTTATTTGCTATGCTTATTTTTATGTTATTTTATTTCGTAGTACCTATAGTATTATAATATATATTAATTTATATACTAGTAGTTAGCCCCGAAGTGAGACTTCACGATGTTCCGTTTTTACAAGCTTTTACTTTACCTACACTAAGGTACACACGCTCCATAGTTTTCCTACTAGCATGATCTTGATTGAAAAATATAACAGTTAACAGCTGCGATAATCAACTGACAATCTTCACTTCAGTCATACTGACATTATAAATTTTACAAAATAAATTAATTTCGGGTTCAGTAGGAACTCCTGTTGGTACGTCCGTTGGTACCTATTTTAATAATATATTTACAACCCCTGCATCGGATTAACTCAACTACGAATATAAAAACTCTATTTAATTACACTACTTTCCTACAAAATTTCATAAAGGTTGCATGAACGGTACTCAAGTTGAACAAACATACAGGCGTACAAACATAAATTTGTTTAAACGGATTTGTTGCCCAGTGGACTCTTAGACCTCACTTCGCTCGGTCAATAAATGTGTATCATGTCTCTCAGCGTCATCTATCGATGGTTGCAGAACTATTTTCCTCCAGCTGTCAGAAAACCTCACATTACACATCATCATCACCCTATATTGTGTGCATGGCGCGCAATCGCTGCGACTGCTGTACGAGTAGGTTTAAAGTTATACTCCACCAACTGATTTTACTCTTATGCTTATGCCTACCGATAAGTTTTGTGTGATCGCGTGCATCACTTTGTGCATTGTAATTGAAATTTTATGTTAGAAAAAATAATTTTATTTGTTATTAATAAGTACCGAGAACTAGTTGTGTAGTAAAATTAACTTACTAACATGAAATGTAATGTATTTACTATGTAGTCTATACTAATATTGTAAAGAGGAAAGATTTGGTTGTTTATTTGTTTGTTTGCATTGAATAGGCTCCGAAACTACTGAACCGATTTGAAAAATTCTTTCACTGTTGGGTAGCTACACTATCCCCAGGTGACATAGGCTACAATCTATACCCGTGCGAAGCCGGGGCGGACCGCTAGTTATTAATAAGCACCGAAAACTAGTTGTGTAGTAATATTAACTTAACAACATGAAATGTAATGTATTATATAATTTAGTATTAAATAAATAAACTGCACTGAAGGTAACTGAGTTCAAAGCAGCGGTAAGATAACGTTTGTCGCGACACACGGCTTGCGTTCGCATTTACGTCCTTCTTGCATGATAACCCCTCCTTAAAGACGACAACACCCACGCCAATCTAAATCCAAGAGCTCATAAAAAAGACTTTTATCCAAATTACTATCAGATTGCTTTTTATTTCTGCGAAATAACCCACTCTGGATAATTAGCGATAACAAGTTACGCTCCGCGGACGGCACTTCCGTTGCGACTTTTTTCGAAGCCCAAATTGCAAAAGTAACAACATCGCGTCCGACCTGTTTATTAACAAATTCATAAACATTGACTCGCGAATAAAACGGTGGCGAGCCGTACTCCCAAAACGCGGACGAGCAAACAAGCTCCATATTTTCATGGGATTCAAATAAAAATAAAGTGGATGACCAGGGGCGGTCTAATTTAATATGAGCGCGGGACATCTCGTCATACGGACGATGTACCTGCTGTCGTTTTATTGCTTAGACGGGTGACTGAATACAAAAATGTACCAGCGGGCGAGTGGCGTTTGTCAGCTGTTAAACAGTTTTATTATTGCCGGACGAACATCGCACAGCCTATTTGCATAATTGAACGGCCACTTGGAGGCACTAGCATTGTTATACTCTGCCGTTCCATTTGTCAGATTCGCCGTATCATTTATGCATGTGGCTCATAACGAGAGCAGCGCCGTTTTTCTGGACTATTCATTATTTCGCCTTTTGTGTTTGTTATCCAGCGGCTGCTCGTGTCCTAAGAACGGTCGTGCAAAATATGTAACACAATGCTAACTTCTCTCCCTATAGACACAAACAACCGCATTTTTGTTACATGAAGTTGAAAGGGCTTAATCTGGAATTTGGTCAGGTAAAACAAACATTTCCTTTTTGTTGCGCGCACAAGTCAAAGGGCCGGCGACTGCTTCGGTCGGCACAGTATCACGTGTAAGTAACAAAAAAAAAGGTTGATTAAAATAACACATTTCTAATTCAAGATCATTAATCTTGTTTAAAATTATCTATGTGGAAATCTTTTCGAAACATTGTCGTTTCGAAACAAGGTTAAGTGTCTATTTAAAGGCAGCGATCAAACGACTTAATCGAGGATTGTTTGTGAAAGAACTAGGTAAGCAAGAGCATCGGGGTCGCATCTGATCGAAGAACAATAAAAGAGTCATAAAATCTTGCAGCAGCGTACAAAAACCTCGCGTTATCTTCACAGCGTAAATGTTTAATGGTTTGAGCAGGTTACGCGTTCGTGCGCGCCTCAAGATCCGATTTTAAAACGATCGCACGGCTTATACTCAGTAAGGGAAATAAAAAGAATCAGTAATGAACTGTTAAGTGTATCAGGGAATCGTGCACAACGCATAATAGAGTAAATGAACATCTAAGTGACAATTAGGGCGGTGAATACAAAACAAAAGGTTTGATTTATAGAACAAGAAAATGTAGACTCAAAGAAAGCAACAAATAGGTTATTAGATATTTGCCGGATATCCTACTAATGTAAAAAACGGGCTCGTTGACAGAACTTTTTACTTACTGTAGTGCTTTTTTAAAAGGCAAAGTAAATGTTAATTTTAAGAAGAAGAAATAACTACGGAGGTTATCTAGCATTTTTTATTTTATTAATCTATACATCTATACAATATTATAAAGAGGAAAGATTTGTATCTAAGTATGTTTGTAACGAATTGGCTTAAAAAGTACTGGACCGATTAAAAAAAAAAAAAACACCATTTGAATGCTACATTATCAATGATTAATATAGGCTATTTTAATAGGCTATATAACTATACCCGTGCGGAGCCGGGGCGGACCGCTAGTATGAATTAATTAATTTAGCATATTTGTCACAGCTTCAGTATATATCCTATGATAAGACGTTGTATTTTTTTTTATCAATAATAGGTTTTCTTTTGACTCGTCTTATGGTAAACGGCAGTGAAATGCGGAATGATAATGATGCATTTCAATCAAATCGAGCAGCTCTCCTTACTGTAAAATTTGCTATGACGTTTTAGAAACTGTTTCGGAAATAACTACTTAGGCGTACTGGCAGAAGCTCCATTGCTCATTGAAGATACGTTAAGTAAGTTAAGTGGTATTGTTAATAGTCTGTTATTTGAGTTAATCTTTAAACCATCGCACTTACTTTCATCTCGGCCCTGATTCTGTAACAAACACGCACGTAACGCGCCGTCTTAAGTTTACCTCTAAAAGTTGGCCTTTATTCCTAGGGAATAGAGTGCAAATTTTAAGAGGTTAAATTTGCGGCATGTTACCTGCGTGTTAAAGTTACGGAATCAGGTCCCTGTTCGTTTTGTTGTCTATTGTTATTCTTATAAAAGTAATAAAAAAAAAACTAATATTACAAACATAATAAAAATAAAATATTAATTTAAGTTATCTATAATTATGCTCATTACGTCTAATTCGACACTTCCAAATTGGATGAGCATAATTTCAGCACTAAACTTTACACGGTAAAGCAGCTTATGAAAATTTAATCCAGGTTAATTGTAATGGTCTAGTAATAAACGTTAAACTCTGGTCAAACGTAACCACTTTAATTCAGTAGTGTAGGCACCGTAACAAGATTTTAAGGAACCTTAATAGGTAGTCTAGTGTTGAAAAGAAAAACATATAAGGGCAATTATTGATGGGTTCGATTTAATTTTTAGGTTTCCGTAGCAAAACAGAGTTGTCAAATTTAAATCAATTTAAAAGTTGTTGTTGTTGTTGAATTGTATCGTGAGTGTAAGCTGGTGTTATAGTAATTTATCATCTAGATACGATTTCTAAAGAGTCACAATGTCTCAGTGAAAACAGTCAAAAAACATCCGATCGTCATTATACATACATTGTATCTATTATATAGTTCACAATGGCACATTTACTCCAATTTAGACGTTATGTTACTTGAATAGTGTTCAAAGTTAGTTGTCCAGCGTTGTAGTTGGATCGCGGTTACTTGTAACTAACCAAAAAGTCGGCACAATTCGTAGCGTGCGCCGGGTTTTGGTTCGGACATTTTTGGCACGATTGTGACTCTATATGTATTGTATCTCGATGTAATTTATAATTAAGTTGTGTTGAAATGTAGTACATCATCATCATCATCAGCCAGAAAACGTCCACTGCCGAACTTAGGCCTCCCCCTGTAACCTCCACACTGAAATGTAGTACACGTAGAATTAATTATACCCACTTTAGGGAAAAATTTAAACTTTTATCTTTACTACTATCTTTTCTTTTTTCTCTTTTTTACTTTTTAACTGTTCGGCCAACCACCCGCATTCTTCAGTCTTCCCGTGAACATGGTGCATGTAACTGCGCCGAAATATCGGGAGCTCATTCCATAACCTTACCACGGTAAATATCCCGTAAATAATCATATAACTTTTATATTTTCTTTTTTTCGACATGGTTACGGAACTCTACTATGTAAGCAATACGCATTTTTTTGTTTTTTTTTGAACAATAAAAATTAAATTGAACAAGAGACTATAAAATTTTGATATAGTTACTTTCCAAGTAGGTACTAAATATATTCAAAGCTGATATTAAAAATTTACCAAAATGCAACGAGCCGGTCGATTACATTTTGATTTAATAACCGTTACACAGCTTTATGGCTTGTAACAAAATCATTTTACCTGTAAAATGCTTTGTGTATAAATTCAATTGCGTTGTTTCATACAATTATTTTAACATTATCACTGGACCTGTAGCAGGTGGAGGTGGAAATTGTAATGTAAATATCACACAAATTGCGGTAACAATAATCACATATACGAACTTTTTTGTTAATTTTCCATTCGTTAATCATCATTATTTTCAGCCTGTAATGCTGAGCATATGCCTCTTTTCTTGTAAGCAATCAAAATTATGCGGGTTCTATCCACATTTTTTTACAACATTTGTCGGCACGTGGCCGCTAATCCGTCAAATTCCATAATATTTTCAGTGGCTACGTTGAAACATAAACAGATTTCCTTGGTGAGCCATGTCAGATTTATTGCAAACTACCTGAACCGACAGACGTTATCCTGTCTTATAAAACTGCTGTCTAGTAAATTCGTATTCATCAAACGCGCGAAGTTAAAATAGTCGTTAAATTTCTGAAATTTTCAAATTTTCGGCGCGATTTTCGAAAATTTTCTTTTTGTAAGAACCGTCTTGAAAGAATTAGAAAGCTTAAAAAACAAAAAAAAATATGAATGAGTCGTTCTCAAGTAATGGCGAGACCAAGGTAAATAGGGATTCATTTTTATGTAATTAAATAGATAGATAAGTTATATTATTGAAACTGACGTGGTTTTCACACATTTTAAACGATTTTTTTTGTCGGAGTAACCGGCTTAATCTTACGTGAGTAATTCCCGTGTAATATAAATAAAAAAGATAGATAAGTTGTTACAAGGAACATAACTAAATGGCGCTAACCAGGATTAAAATGCGCCAGCGTTATATCGTCGATATTAACATTCATAAAATCGATATTCAATAAATTCTCACCCATACACTATCGTGTTTAATTCAAGTCTAAATTAACTACCCAACGCCTACTGACATTTATTTCTTTACAATAAAAACATAATTATTTTAACCTACTTTCTGTTGACTCATCCTAATAAACTTACAAGAATGAGTCCTTCATTTCTTCACGGCAGAAATAATTTAAAACTCCTCAGCCATTCAATGGAGGCCTTCCAATATTTCCTCCCATATTTTTTTTATTAAAAGGCGAAATTAATCGAGGGCCTTGCAGACATCAAAACAACCCCGGGCCATTGTTGGAGATGATTACAAGGGTAGCTACATACTTTACAAAGTGGAAATGTTAATTTTTATTATACAAATACTAAGCAGTTTTATGGTTGTGAAGTTCACGGTTTGTCGATCTATTGTTGTTTGATGGAGGGTTGTTTAAATTAATTTCAAAATCTCTGCATTAAAACCGATGTAGGTAGGATGGAGAAGCCTTTTTCAAGTTTTAAAGCTACTACTGTATTTATACAATGAATTTCATATAATAATTAATATACGTACGTGTTTTTCATGTTAAAATAAACTGTGTAATTAAAGATTTCAATTTAAAATATACGCGATAAAATCCGTAACAACTGTTCAAATACAAAACACTTAATTAAACACTTTTGACGGATTTCATCGGAAGCTTTTATAATTTCTGACTTTAAAAAAAAAATCCGCCACTGCCACGACATGACTTGTGACCATAGTCGGAAGTCAGTCAGGTCGTGGTCGTGGTGGTTCAGCGATCAAAACGGCAGAAATTAAAATAATGTAAAATACACGCGATAAAATCAGTAAAAAAGTGTTCAAATACATTAAACAGTTTCTACAGATATTGCCGCATGTGTTTGTGAATATTTTAACTCCTGCCGTTTTTAACAAATGTCTTTGCAATGTCTGTTGTCACAACTCATGTTGTGATCGTGGAAACGACAGTAATTAAAATAATCTAAAATACATAAATATTGATAATTAGTTTAATTTCAATGTGTAATATTTCATTTTAATCTTTAATCTTTAATCTTTAATCTTTCATTTTAACAATTATTATTAAGTATTATCAAAATTACCGCAAAATTATTAAAGAGACCGTAGGGAAACGCTGGATGCAGGCCGCTTCTAACGGCCCTTTTGGAGATCGATGAGGGAGGCCTATGTCCAGTAGTGCACGTCCTATGGCTGCAATGATGATGATTAAAATTACATATTTGAGGCGTTTGGGGTCGAGACATTGGGCCCTTGGGGACCGAGAATTCACCTCATTTTCAAAAATCTTTCAGAACGCCTGGTTAGTGCAACGCGTGACCAAAATGCCGCCGTTTTTCTGGGTCAACGCATAAGCATTGCCATTTAGCGTGATAATGCCGCCAGCATGCTGGGTACGCTGCCAACTGATAGTGGGCTTGAGCATTTATAGATTGTCTTTAGACCTTCAACGGTCTATGGGCAGTCTAACTGTTTTTGTAGTGTTAGTAGTAGCTTGTACTTTGTTTAGTTAATAAAAACGAGGGCATCCAGTGGATGCAAAAGGCAGGCTGTCGTTCAGTGTGGAGGTTAAAGGGGGAGGCCTATGTTCAGCAGTGGACGTCTTCTGGTTGATGATGATGATGATGATGAATAAAAACACATGCCCTTTAAAAAAAGTATTATTAATAGATGCAAAACAATTACCCCCAACCACAAAATGCAGTCTATGACATTCCGAATTTGAAATAGAATGTAATTACACTTCGCTTATCACTTTGTCTTACGTCGCAAACAAGCTAAGGGGCCGCTTAATGGTAATCGATCACCGTTGCCTATGGATACCTGTAACACCAGGGGCATCACAGATATGTTGCCAACCTTTGAAGACTCTATTAACAGCCCTTTTGAAGAACCCCATGTTATAGTTACTCGGAAATGTCATGAGAGGAAAGCTCATTCCACATAACATTGTTTTATACAAAGGAAGGCAATATAAAAACAAGTTTACTTACATACAACCTAAAAATATAAGCCTTCTTCTAGGCATTCGGATAGAAATTAGCTCCCGGTGATTTCACGCATTTTTTTGTACTAACTTTAATACTTCTAATTTCCTTGTCGAGTTTTATCAAAATCAGCTCAACTGTTTAATCATGAAAAAGTTTTAAAAAGAATAAGTAATTTTAATGCCATTGTGATACCAAAGCGAAATAATTGTAGGTATATAGACTGTATAGTTCAGACTTTGGGTGCATATTTTTTTTTAATTTAACGGTTTTAGTGGAATTACGCAATAATTGTTACGATCTTATTCAAATTAACTATACTTGTATTAATTAGCTACCCGTTAATTTTTGTTTGAATTTCTACTCTAAATCAAATTTTTATATAACCACGAAGCCTTATTTACGTTTTAACCCATTACAGCCCGACCGCAATCTAACAAACGAAATGAATTCATTAATTTTCTTACAATACAATGAAACACGAATGAATGAACTCAATTAAAGCCGAATGCAATTAATAGCTTCGAATAATGGTTTGCCTGTGATTTATCAGTAATAGCTGGTTGATTGACGTTTTTAATTTGCCACTAGAAGGCGTTAGAAGCAAAGTCTCGAAGGCGCCTTCAACCGTCACGAATGACAGTCTTTGCCTTCAAGACTTTAAGCACTTGTCTCACCGCCGGCGATGAGCGAGAAGCGATTAGAGCTAGA
This sequence comes from Agriopis marginaria, assembly GCA_932305915.1. Classification (NCBI taxonomy): domain Eukaryota; kingdom Metazoa; phylum Arthropoda; class Insecta; order Lepidoptera; family Geometridae; genus Agriopis; species Agriopis marginaria. The sequence continues at coordinate 6,898,483 of OW029919.1, forward strand.
AACTAGAAACGAGTTGGCGAGCAGCGAGAAGCGAGTAAGTAACTGCGGCGGGCGATTACTCGCGCCACTCGCTCAGCACGGCCAGTCCTGCGCAAACCTGCAAGCCAGCATCGCTAAGCGAGTTTTATCTTTGATAGTTGAAGACACTACGACAAAATAGTGGAGAGAGAGTTCTCGTTTGCAGTGTGAACGGGCTAGCGATCAACATAATGTGTTTGTTTTTAACTGACTTCGAAAAAGGAGGAAGGTTCACAATTCGGCCCGTATTTTTTTAAATATTATTTATTATTATTTTTTATGTATGTACAGCGATTACTCCGGCATCTGTAAACCAATTTGCGTATTTCTTTTTTATCATGTAGAAAAAACTTGAGAGGTGGTCCCATAAAATTTTAATTAATTAGGTAGGGTTTAAACCAGCTCATATAATATGGATTTTTGCTAGAGCGTCTACGAATTTTGATAAAATCACTACAATATTTTTGTTCGTATCAAAACAAGAAAGTATTCATGCATGGATGTTTAATCGTATCTGTAAATAACAGAGAAAATCTATTGCCCGAACAGAGTTAAATAAGGTTTTAAGCATTCTACTATTATAGGTGTTTAGCAAAACATTCTAAAATAAATTATTAAAAAAAAACTGACTTTTAAAAGATAATTTTATGATGACACGGAATCTATATCTTTTGTTTGTTTCTTGAGCGAGAATATAGTTGATAGCTAATCGCTTGCACGCCGGCGGTGAGACAAGAGCCTAATACGGATACGTGAAAGCTACGATAGTTCGTAGCTGTACGATAGCTCGTAGCTCCACGATACTTTGTAGCTCTATGATAGTGGTTTAGCGGTAGTTGGTGGTTCAACTATAGTTCGTGGATTTGCTTTAAATGGCTGATGGTTTGGAATCATGTGCGTGATCGTACGAGAATGATGGGCAGGAAATTACCCTCAGTTTGATTTCTATTGAAGATAAATATACACCCTACTTATACCTACCTCTACTAGAAGAAAAAATAAGAAATTATACTTAGGCATAAGTAATCACAGTTTCAAGTACAATTATGTGAAATTTAAATACAAATAGGATGACATAGGTATAGGTAACAGGGTTATTGATAACTAGCAGTTGCCCGCAATTTCGTACGCGACTCATACTATAAACATTCAACACCTTCACCCTCCCCTTGATGTGACCGTTTCACAATATTTCGCAAGGGTTTTCTAAGCACACCTCAACATTCCTAAAGGAATCTACTTGTAAAATTTTAACTTATTAGGTCAAGTAGTTTACAAGATAATATAGTGATAAGTGAGTGAGTCACTGAATATTTCACTTATGTAATTATGTGTATAGCACCTCGGCGACAAAGCTTCGCTCGGTATTTAAAACCTTATATAAATACAAAATTTCATCCAAATTGTTAAAGCCGCTTACGAAATACGCGAAATAAATTAATGTACAAGAATTATTGCTCGTTTATTAAAGTTATTAGATATATTAGATTTGGTTAGAGAGATAATATATATAAATTATCTAACAACTTTTCGCAGGCAACCTCCCTATATCATAATTACTTTTAAAAGTCATCTTAATGACTTTTATTCCGTGAAATTTTAAAAACATTTTTAAAGTAAGTTATTGCCATTAAAGACCCAAATCTAAGTGGTATTTTTTGGGGAAAAAAGAACTGAAGTTGTATGGAAGGCGAAAGACTAAAATTAACCACGTGTTTGAACTCATTGAGATAAAAATTTCATATGGATTATTACCAGGATTTCATAATTTAGTACCTACACCAAAGATCGTAAACATAAAAATATGAGTCATATAATTATGTTGAAGGGATGTGTACTTGTGGTATTTTTACTTAATTTGGGCAGTTAATATATTCGGGACATTCGGGACATTTTTTTCACACACGGTCATCTGACCCCAAACTAAGCAAAGCTTGTGATATGGCTGCCAGAGACTGATATACATACATATATAGTTTTAAATACATACTTAAATAGATATTAACAACCAGATATAGAACAAACACAAATGTTCATCGCATAAATGTTTGTCCTAGATGGGAATCGAACCCACGCCCCCAAGCTCAGAAGGCAGGTTCACTACCAACTGGACCAACGTGCTATCAAAGTCAAAATCAGTTTAATATATTAGCTATGCACGGATGGTCATAAAGTGTTTCAATTACATAATACCATCCAGATTGTGACCACACACTGCCGTGCTTTTAAATAAAGCTGTACCGTATTTAAATTGTATTGTTGTACCAAAATGCTGCTGTTTTACGTATTCGTCAGCGAGTTTCATCATTAAATAAAAACAAAAAGCAAAAGCGAAAACTGTTAAATTAACGCTCGCTCGACGACAACATTGTTATAGCACCGACGCAAACCCACCGACAACGGGACGAATTAACAAAAACCATTATCGACAACACGAGAGTGACTTCGCATCCTCCCGCCAATAAATCCATTTACTATCCGCCTGTTATGTTTAACAACTGGTAATGACGTTAATAAAGTATGCAAATGCGGCAACATCTAAATGATCGGTCACGAGTCTCGCAAATTACTTTCGCGAAGCATCCAAAGTGAGTGTTGGACTCGCCGCGACATGGGCTCAGGCAAGCCCAACTGAAAATCACTCTCAGAGCGTCAATATTGTGGTGCGATTATCATTACTAAACTTTCTGGTTTAGAGTGCACATTTGATTGATTAGCAACGGTCGAGTAGACTGTTGTTCGCCTAACGCCACTCAATTATAACCTTCTATTCGATTTGATGGCAGTTTGGTCCCTTGGGCTGTTCGCCGCTCGCTTTGGCAGGAAAGTTTAAATTAATTCTCGATTGACACAGTACAATCCCGTCAATATTGTGATTTAAAACCTCTACAGGGCCCTGAGCACAACAAACTCTTTTAATAATAATCATGTTGGTAAATTACTCTGAATAACTCAGGACGAGGGACGAGTTTGACGTCAGCTCTCAGATCATTATGATAAGCTGATAATCATGCAAAATCTTGTGAATTCAATTGCGAATTTAAAAAAAAACATACAAGTATATACAAACTTAGAATACCATACCTAGTTTGTGAAAAGTATCATTTTCTACAAGCTTATATTTAACTTGCAATGTTTGTATGTTTGTTTGTGTAGGTCAAATCTTCCAATTTGAATTAGAACCAGTAACAGTTTCTCCTAACACTATACTGAAATTTTGCATACACCGTATACAATACGTTGACATTACAATATTATATGCAATACCTCTGCCATAAGATGGCGGATGTTGTATATTTTTGTCAATCCTGTTAATATGGGTATAAAATGAAAAGGCTTGAAGAGTAGAAAACAATAAAGTGAGTGTCATCACACTAAATTCAATATGGCCGCCGCTCCAATATGGCGGATTACATTTTATTATTGAAACTGACGTGGTTTTCACAAAACCACGTGGTTTTCGTGGATTACATTTTCTTTATTAACGCAGGCCTGGCGCACTCCGCACTTAAGGTATGAAGCTACAAGTAACCAACTTGTCGGACCTGCCGCGATCGCTGCCGCGCGATATACAAAAATAACGCGACAAGAGTTATGCGATAGACAGAGGCAACTTCTAGGTTGATATAGCTATAGGTAGTTAATTAGCGCACGCACGTTATGAATTGTACTTTATTATGTAGTAGCAAGAGTCGCTACTTATTTATTTTGCGGAGCGTATCTCATGTACTTGTACTTATATGTATTCTGTGGCTAAAGCTTGTTTATGTACTATTAACTTATATAATGTAAAATATGTAAGACTGGAGCATGCTTGCCTTAATATTAGCAAAGGTTTAGTTAGTACTTCAGTGGCATGTTTGCTCTATTTCAAGTGAAAGCGGCAATATTTTTGTCTGGGTGTGTGGACGTGCAACGTGAAGCAAGACAAACGTATAAATCTGGACACTACGAGTACGTAGCTGTAGTTACTGTGGTAGATATGTAAGTTGCGTGCGCTAGGTGCAGTGCCGACTTGGATTTATGGCGCTTGCCACTCTGGGCCACTCTTGTTTCTTCCTAAATACTATTTTATATGCAAATACGATGTTTCTAGTATAATATTTTTAAATCACTGAGATCAATGTGTGGCTAAACATCAGGTGAATGGGGGCCAAACCAAAGTCACTTCAAGTGGGTTTTTTGGGTATTTAATATGCTACTAAACTGCTAGCGCCTATTGTAAAACTAAGCTACCAAATTCCATTGTAAAACTGGGTATACACTCCCTGATTCGGCGTCAAATTTTTCATGTAAATTTCCATTTGGCCACCTGATACTCCTATCCCGACCAACTCTCAACTCAGTGAGTAAATTCACAACGAATCGCGTGTGACATTTAATTGACAAGTGAACAAAATGTGATGTAGCGATGTTGACGGAAGCGCGCTGCATGTTGTGAGAATGGTTTCGAACCAACCATCCGCCGCAGTGACTGTCAATAAAATAATACTTGAAAACATTTTAAATGCCACGTATAAGTTCGGTCCGCCCCGTCACCGCACTCGACATAAACTGTTCATTAAAATTGTTTTAATAATTTGTTTAAAATTGTGATATTAATATCATGCGGTTGGGAAATAAATACTTTCATTCCCTATACTAATATTTATTCAACATCCAGCACTAATAAAAGTATATTGAATGTTAAGTATTCGGCAATTACAGTCGGGGTTGTTTCACTTTATCTATTGTAGTTTTATGCAGATTACGTGTAATAAAATGATCTATCGCATAAACGATTTATTTGTTTATCGGAATGGAATGGAGTTGGAAAATCAATTGCAATATAAGTTTATGTGCGCAATAAATCGGATAGTAAAGTGTGTAAGTATTACGCCTATATAAACACGGAGCTAAACCAAGAGTCATGATAATTACGGGTCTCCAACGGGCTCATCCCGCGCACCTGTTGCCAACGACTTTAACTAAAATTTAGTAGCATACGTGTACCCAGCCTTATACGCGACACTTGTTTATAATTTTCTAGTGGTTAAGTGATATTACTCATTTGGGCGTACAATGTTCGCTAGAGAGACATTATTATTGTATGCGTTTAACGTTCAGTTTTAGTAAAGTTTTTAGTACTTTAGTTCGGATAACCTGGATAAATTGAAGCTAATAGTTGTAGGCTAGTCATTTGTTTATCAGTTCTCATACTTCTCATGTAGAATTAAATTTTAGGAAGTTTTAATCACATCATCAGCTTCAGAGAGCTGAACAAAGGCCTCCCTCTTAGAGAAGGGTGTTGCCACGCTAGGCAGGTGGCTTGGAGATCGCAGTACATTCACCACAAGTAATTATAACCTATCGAACTGTAGAAGAAACGTCACAGTGATCGACAGCGGGACGATGACGCGACTTTTAACGTCTGCCGACGCCGTACAATCCATCTACGCCGATTTGTGTTTCGGCCAAGGCGATCACTGTTTATTTATTTATTGCCAGTGCAAAATTAGGGTCTCAGAATTTACGGGAACATAATATCATGAAATTTTCTAGCCATGTAGGTCATTCCAATATAATTTTAAGTTCAAATATAAAAATCTTTTGCGCGAGGTCACAATTTTTGCCTAAAATAACTTGATGTTTCTGTACCAATTTTATTTTTAGCTTGCATTTAACCGTCACCTCGTCCGATGATAAGCGATGATGTGGTCTACGAATGAGCACTCTTTCGATTTCTACACTGCTACGTTCTTTTCTACAGTGTAACAAATAGTAGAAGAACAAGTCTCGGCACATGTTAATGTGGAGGTGAATTTGTCTTGCTCCCATTACGTTGGTACTCTGATACACTTTGCACTGCTTCTTATATGAAACGGCAAGTCTCGAACAGACGACAGTAAAACTTTCAGTGAATTGTAGCATCGGAGCCAACTAAATAAAGGTTTTGCGCCGGGGCCTTTTCATGGGTGTCGCCTTTACGCCGATTTTATGTAGCATGAGCAAAATACAGCTGTAATTCCAACACGGGAAAATGTATATTACTCCGAATCCTTAGTAGAATCTGACAATGCGAGGATTTTTGGAGAGAGCCTCGGGCTAGGTGAGGGTAGGCGCGACTCCAGTTTGTTACATAAAAATCCCGTTATCGCGACGTAGGTCGACAGATTACTTTCTTGTTAAAAGGATGAAAACAAGAGTTAGTTCGTTTTCTACAAGGAAATAAATATGAACTTTTTTAGGGTTCTTTTCTTTTTTTTATAACGGTACTGTACATTTTAGGCGCCTTTTATTACACTATTTCAGAACAAATGGCCGAAAAGAGGGACCCACATTTTTTTACCATTTTGCCGGAGAAGTTTTACTGTGCGTTGCTTGGTAAGTATTTTTGTAGGGTCAGAGCAAAACAAACTGTTATATTATTACCATTTCGGGATATAAAAAGTAAGTACATAGTTGTGCGAACTCCAGTGGGGTATGAATGTCACATTGTGAATTATCGAAAGTAATCAGTGGATTTATTCATCTCATGTTCTGGAATGATCTCTCGGCCGCGGCGGCAAACATGCAATTTGTCGTCGGCGTTAAATCGACCGCAAACAAAACGTGCGGCTGGGCTGCCGCGCCATCATTCACCTGCGGTCGTCCATGGTAATGAGATAGACCTACTGTGCAACATATTAGTGAGCTGTGGAACAGTGCACAACGTTATACGAACAATTCGATTTTAATGTGTGCACAATTCTACATGACATCAACAGTGGCATAGCTAGGTAACCAAAGGCTCTCGTGCAAAAACAAATTAGACCCCTATCTAAACTGGTTAGGTTTTATCGAATAAAAAAAAACGTAGGTATTTATGAATATTTTATAGCGTTGCACTTTATAAAGAACTAGCGGTCCGTCCCAGCTTCGCACGGGTATAGAATATAGCCTATGTCAGCCGGGGATAGTGTAGCTTCCCGTCAGTGAAAGAATTTTTCAAATCGGTTCAGTAGTTTCGGAGCCTATTCAATGCAAACAAACAATCAAATCTTTCCTCTTTATAATATTAGACCTTAAGACCTTAAGAACCTTAACCTTAAGAATGACCTTAAGGATGATCTTAAGAAGATATTAATGATAATTATATCAATGATGTTTATTATCTTTGGTAATTATTAAAATGAAGATGGAAGAAATTTTCGCAAGTTCAGTTTGAGGTCTACTGGTCAGGGCCCGAGGGCTCCTGAGCTTGAGGGCCCCAGTGCACGGCACCGCCTAGCCTTTCAATAGCTACGACTCTGGACATCAACAACTCTGTATGATCGCAGATGTGTTGCGGTGGTCTCAGGCCCAACGCCACGCGCCGGTCGTAAAAAAGTCAACAATTTCAACATTCGCAAGTTTCAGAATAATTTTTATTTACCTACTAGACTTTAGAAATGTCAAAGCACGTCGCAACGCATACGCGCGGTGAGACAATTTTGAATCTCGGTAAATCGGGAAGAGTGGACTAGTTAATGCATGTACGCTGCGACACCATCTTGACTCTAAAAACTTATTTTGATTCTGAATTACGAGCAAGTTTTCAAAAGTCACATATTAACTTTTCACGCATTTTCACACTAAGCGCCAAGCCACGCTTACCGACAACTCCTTACGCAGTCTCAAACTAACGTTAAAACCACGCAGTTCCGGAAAATCACGCGAACGTGATCCTTATCGCGCCCATTACGGTTTGCGGTCGAGCAACATTTTATCATCACCTAAACTTGATTGCTTTAACAGCTAGCCGTGGGGGTGTACTGTCTACTAGTATAAACAATAATATAAACCGAAAAAGAGCTGATGATCTTCAAACGGCTAAACAGAACTTCTTGAATCATAGCTATGAACACTCTCGATCAAGTTACCTTTCAAACGAAAAATATTGAATCAAAATCAGTTCATCCGTTTGGGAGCTACGAAGCCACAGTCATATACATGAGTTAAACTTATAATTATGGACGTAACAACCTGCCATTAGGTTTAATAATGTTTTTGCTTATAATACTTCTCTGTTTGCGTCGGGGGTTTAAATAGTGTGTTCAGCGGCCTTATTAAACAAGATTGATCGTGATCGAGATTGCATGCCGTCCCGTTCGCTTCTATTTACTCGTACCATGTGCGTAAGTGAGATGGCACGCGATCGCGATCACGATCAGTATCATCCATAATAAGGCATCTGGTATCTATTGAACAATCGTTTTCCAATCTACTGCCTGGTGTATATTTTTGAAGCTATTCTTCAAATGTTTGAGAAACTTGGCGTATGAAATCGATTCGGCAATGACATGTTATAATAAATGACATGTTATAATTATTATTATGAACTGTCAAGCTAAACAAAAGCGTTGCGGCGCGTTAGTTGTCGGCCGGTAGCATGTGCGTTTTAGAATCTGACGGTACCCAGGTACCCAGTTCGATCCTTGGTACTGCACCAATGACTAATCGCTCAAAAACATTGAAGGAAAACATTGGGAGGAAACCGGTATGTCCAAGAACCTCAAAAGTTTAAAAACATACATGCCATTCACCAACATAAACTGGGCCAGCATGGTGAATTATAGCCCATTTTCTATATCTGAAGGAAGGCTCGGGTTGGTCCCAGTAGTGGAAACATGATAACCTGAAATGATGATGATGATAAGCTAAACGGTATTGGATTATATATTTTAAATTAATATAAGATCTTAATCTCTACCTGGGGCCTTACGGCTACCTATTAACGCGGGCTCGAAACAGCGCAGTGCAGAAAATCACGTGTACGTGAACCTTAACGCGCTAAGATACGGTTTGCAGTCGCGATATGCAAATTCGATAAAATACCATTGAATCGATTATAGTGAGTACTAATCAAATGGCATTTTATCGAATTAGATGACCTCAACTGTCAAACTTTACGATCGATAAAGAAACGGTATTTGTACTGCAGAATCGCTTAAAACAGGTAGTCGTAGACCCCTGACCTAATAAAAAATGCAGTATGTTTAATTGCAACATTAAAATGCTCCACTCTCCTCAGTCAAAACGTGCGACCTTCCCCCTCAAAATGTGATACTTTGATCTCGCAACGTGCGTAATCCCTCTAAAGCTTGCAGGCTTAACCCGTACTGGTTAATGTACTGGACCGAGAGTCCACGGTAATGAGACGTGCCTATTCAACATATTAGGCTGATTGCAATTGTGCGCCAGGTGAAACGTCCGCGACCGCATCTGCCCGTATCCGCCTCACTGCCGATTGAAACGGACGGAATGAGAATGGGATTCAATTATTTCGGGAAAATAATTTTATTCGTGAGACTGGTGAAAAAGCTAGTTACCTTTTGGCCAGTTTCTTCATCAACAGCCAAAGTAATCGCTTAATGTGTTAACTTTAACTTGACCATTACTGATACCATGGCAACTGTGTTTCTTCATTCAAGTAACAGCTAAAGTCAAATGAGATGTCATAACACAAACGTTATTATTTCCCCGAAATGACCTGGGGAGCTTTTTACATATGGCAGCACCGCATCGCACTGTCAAGTAGTGCTACTGCCAAATGTCAAAGTGAAGGTTCTTCCTTCATAATTAAAACTGAAGAATCCATTTTAACCGTAACGTTTACTTTATGACATTACTTTGACTTTGGCTGTTACTTTTAATGAATAAACTGGCTGTAAAGTATATGTATAACTTTCAAGGTACTCTCTAGGTAAACCCTACAAATTTGATAGAAATAATATTTAGAATAGAATACTTAAGCTTTCACAGTGGCTTAATGAGCAGTAAAGGTTAGAGCCAAAAGTAACAGTAAAAGTAAAATCTGTTAAGAACCATTTTAATCGTAACTTTTATTTTATGACGTTACTTTTGATGAAGACACCGGCCGTAAGTAAACAAGATATACAGGGTGTAACAGAAAAATATAGTAAATACTTAAGGGTGTTGATCTGCATATCAAAGTGAACAACTTGAAGAACACAAGTTTGTTTCGAGAAAAAAAAAAAAACCTCATTCAAAATGACCGATCACGTGATCCACACTGTATGCGCTACAATTTTTTTTCTCGCACTTAGCAAAAAAATATCCATAAAATGTTTACTTTGATGGGTACTATCTCAGATCAGACAAAAAATACATAAATGAGATATGGTAAGGTGACATTACAGGTGCGAACGCATCTGACTTAAATTAGGCTTGATGCTTTTAGTCGAATTCACCCATCAGACGAAATTGTCGCGCCATTTTTGCATGTGGACTATTAGTTCGTTCATTGAAGTCACTATAAGTTTCTTAGTGACCGTCTAAAATTAGAAAGTGAGAAGTACTTACACATTTAAAAAATTACAGAAATGAGTACCTTCCTGTTGATCTCAGTTAAAATTACTTCCTATCCCAATAAGTAAGACATCAAAATAATTGAAATGTTAAATGAAAATAAACATTAAGAGCAGCTAAGAAGAATAGCTTGTTAAAATAAATAATAGAGAATTTCTGAGCAACATTTTATTTCTCCTCATTCATCTAATGCCTTATCAAACGAAAACCTTCAGCATCCACAGAATAAAGGTGCCTTTGTCCTATATCGGGAGCATTGCTTTAATTTCGGTGACAGTAAATTTATTGAGGCCATAAATAAAAGTAATTGTTAAAAACAGCGCTAGATTTTTTCTTCGTAATTTTATTACAGAAAAGTTGAGGATATTAAGATACCCATTTGATGGCATCCGAAGCAACTTCGGTGATATCGTAAGAGGGGGAATGACGGACTTCCGTGGGGTTCAAAATTCACTAGCTACAATTTATTGGTTAAGTACCATAAACGATCTAAGTTCCTACCTAAGAAACTAAGCTTGCTTGCGTAGTATAGTATGAAATCTTTGCTTGCTTGTTTAATGTTACATGCTTTTCTGTTTTCAGCGATGCAAATGCTATACTTAATGGCACAGTGCATCATTTTCAACTGCATTCATTTTAGATTTCCTTTTTTGTGTGTGCGATATCTTCGCCAAATTGATAACCGATTTTAATTTTTTTTTTGGGTTTCGTACATAATGGTTTCCATGTATCTTATTATTAAGCCTTCGCTGTCTGTCTGTCCTACCTTTACCAGCTTTTATCTTTTGATCCGTAATAGATAGCCAGTTAAGATTTTCACAAAATATGCGATGTTGCTGCGATATAACTAAGAAGTCTTAAAATCACAACGTAAAAAAGTGGGCCCCGTAACCACACGTATTTTCACAAGCTTATATTTAACTTGCAATGTATGTATGTATGTAACTATAATTGTTCGGGTGGATTATTGCAACTCAATTTTGAAGCAGATAACTTTAACCGAATGAGCTGAAATTTGGCACACTTATGTAAGTTCGGTGACAATGCAATGTTATGGTACCTTCGAGCTGGTCTGATGATGGAGACAAAGGTGGCCATAGGATATAGTGTATAAGGCCATAGGAACTCTTACACGAAACGACGTAACCCTGTCGAGTTTGGGTTCATTGGATTTGTCTTCCCAAGCAGTTTGTTCTTAGATGATAAATTCAATATGGCAGACGCCCCAAGGTGACGGACAAAATGTTCTTATCCACCATCATGATATGGGTATCGAATGAAAGGGTTTGCTGAGAAGAATACGAACTGTACAAGCTTTGCATGATTATAGTAAAAACTCTAAATTTGAACAACAAATAATAAACACTGGTCAAGTGACAGTTAAGCGCGAGCAGAATGAAAGAAACCAAATTTTTGGATGCGGAACCCTCGCCTCAGTGCGCGAAGCTGACTCGCAATTGGTCAGTGTTTATTTATTAATTGAATTGGCTATATCTCAAGGATGGCCCCTTTGAATACGGAGGAAATATTCCATCTCTAATGTTCGAAAATTAGGGGACATATATTTATTGAATTTCGAGTACTTCCCGTGAATATTTTTTAAATATAAATTTAGTTTATTATTGAACTTTACCCGTCGTGAAGTGACGCGATGTCGAGTTTAATTGGCATAGCTCCTAGAAAAGACTAAGACATATTCGCTTTAAATGTTCTATTTATCTTCAAATATAAAAGCGAAATACCACTCTCCCATAGACTGAGTTTACTGACTAACTCATCCCAAAATTTCGAATACTACTTGACTTACGAAGCTGTGATTTGGCGGGTTAATTTTTTATGGGGTATAAAGTTCTGCTTGGATAAAATTTTGCGAAATCTTTGTCTCGCTATGTGTGACAAAAAGCGAGAGCAACTTAAATTATGGTGAAAAAATAAGTATGTATCTAATATTTATATTTATGTATGTATATAATATTATTGTACAATAATATTGTCTCAGTATTAGTGTATTATTATGATGTATGTCTATGCTTTATAATATCATGTATTCCAGTATTACAGCATGCACCGTTCTCACCATACTAAAGTTGCCTGGAAGACATCTCATAATATATTATAGCGATAAGGCCGCTAATTGTTTCACTAGTTTTAAGTTGTTTTTATCTTGGATGTGAACAAGAAAGTGTTCTATCTATCTTCAATCTATTTAGTTCAATACAATTATTTAATTCTATAGTTCAATCTATCTATATAAAAACAATAATCTGATAATTTAGTCTCGCCTACTGAGAAGAAATAACCGTTACCTATCGACACCTGTAACGTTAAGATATAAGTAGTAATTTTGTGTAAAAAAACAAGGTCTTTCTTAATACTAAATCACTTAGATAAAATGTGGCCAACAATAATCTAGTCAATTATTTTCCCAGCATAATTAAAGCAATCGTCACTATGAGTCACACAAACCTGGTAAGTTTCGAGCCCAGAAGTGTCTCAGTACTAAATTAACGGGATAAGGCTCTTTAGACGCTAAGTTTTACTTAATTAACTTGGCCTTAGTAATTAAGATGCTTAATAAACGGGTGCGTCTTTGTCATAGTAATTCGAGGAATCCGCCTTTAATATAAACCAAAACACTAGTTAATGTGACAGAGGGCCCAAGATATGCTTTGCTGTGGAGCTTGTTAAAGCAGTCGGGTAAACTTCCTCCCGTGTGTAGTTAGTTTAGTGTGAATACTTACATACTTAAGGTGAAGGGTGGTATTCACTGGGAGCATTCATTACATTGCCCTGTTAGTATGTTCGTGTGTGGGACAAATCTTGCAACTGAATTTTAGACCAGTCAAGGATATGGACTGATTGAGCTCTAATTTGACATACATATTGTAAGTTCGGTTTTCGTTCGTAAAATTTTGTCCACAATCTTGGAGCGTCCGCCATATTGAATTTAATGTGACGTCATTTAATTTTTTTGTATTTTTCTCAGCGAACCCTTTTATTTGATACCCATATCACGGGGGTGAATAAAAATAACTGGTCCGCAATTTGGGAGTCCGCCATATTGGATTAAGATTGACGTCATTTAGCTAACTATACATTGTCATCCAAACTTAACATTTCAGCTTGAAATTCAGTTGTAAGATTTGACCCATACTAACAAGGCAAGTTAAATAAAACCTTGTAATAAGCGCTGTAGCGTCACACGTATGATTGAGGAAAGCCTCATCCAATATTTGCAACTAATGAAAATTCTTAAAAATAATTCTTAGTTTGCAAAATAATCTGCTTGCGTAACAAATGCTCGCTCAACGAATGCTCGCAAACTGATTTAGCAAAGCAAGTACCCCGGTGAGTAGAAAATTCACCTAATAAGTAAACTTTGATGCGTGCTGAAGCTGTGTGAAATAATTCTTAGTTTGCAAAATAATCTGCTTGCGTAACAAATGCTCGCTCAACGAATGCTCGCAAACTGATTTAGCAAAACAGGTACCCCGGTGAGTAGCGACCATAAGGGTTGATATCAGGTGTCACAGCTTTGTGACGTGTGCGGTTTTAACACTTTAGTTATTCACACGCGGCTACAAAGTATTTCACACTTGCGTTATATTGCCGAGCAGACGAAGTTTAAATTGAAGTTTAGTTTTACAAGCGCTGTGTAATATGAAAGTTGCTGGGCTGCTACAAATTTTAAAAGCTGATAATTACCTACCCCTTTTTAACCACGACGTTTTGCATACGCATAAAATTTTATACAAATATCTGTAAAAGGCAACCTTCAATAATTGACGGCTGCAGTTAGAAATTTTCTTATACTTTAAATAAATATAAGCGTAGTACAGTTTTCACCAGCGAAAAGTTTTCCGGGCAATGTGAAGCATAGTTTATTTAACTAACGTTTCTAAGTAAGGCCATTACTTACTCGTGAAAAGTATTTGAAGTAAGTTTTGTAAGTATTTGTTGTGTGTCGTAGTGACAACCCTGAGATTTTTCAAGATCAAGTGAACAAAACATCAAAAACTTGAGGAGAACAAAACACCCGCTCTTCTCACCGGACTCACCCGCAGTTTTCAGTCAGCTCGTGACCACGGCCATTGTTACGGTCGATGCGTCGAGCGAAAGGTACATATTTTTTACCTAAATTAAATAATACGTTATAAGTCCCGATAAACATTTAAAACATGTGTTCAAATAGCGAAAGTTTTAAAATTACTAAGTATTTGAAGTTAGTGCAACTTGTTAAGATCATTAGAAAATACTACGAATAATTTAATTTAAGTCAACGTTAATTGTAGGTAGGTTTTAATTTTATTTTACCTGCTTTTATGCATCGTGCAATGTATGTATGTAACTATGTTTGTTCGGGTGGAATCTTGCAACTAAATTTTGACGCAGATTTCTTCAACCGATTGAGCGGAACTTTGGCATACTTATGTAAGTTCGGTTACAACGTAATGTTGTGGTACCTTCGAGTCCTTCGAGCTTGTCTGATGATGGAGACAGAAGGTGGTCATAGGAACTCCTAAACGAAACGAAGTAACCCCGTCGAGTTTGGATTTGTCTCCCTTAGCAACCAAACAATCCCAAGCAGAGAAACACTGGATGCGCCTGCATCGAATCGGCCCTTTTGGAGATCAACGGGGAAGACCAATGTCCAGCAGTGGACGTCCTCCAGCTGAAATGATGATGATAATTTAAAACACTTTCACCGCGTTATGTTTGCCTTTAGAGCTTGAAAATAACTGTGACTTTGCAGGCGATTTATAATCACGGCTCGCTCGTAGCATGTAAGTAATAATAATGAAAACCGCCGATAACAATAATATCGTACCCATTGGTGCTATAATTACAACACCAAAGCTATTTACCCGTCCTGTACAGTTGGAAGCCACGTATAAAGTAAATACTGCAGTCAATTTGTACAAGGAATGACTATTCAATCGGTGCCACTCTATTTACTCTGTCGGGCAAGGAAGTCGATGAGTTTCCACCGTGTCATTTCCCCGCACTTACTATTTTTTTAACCGTCCTTTTCAGGGCTCGGTCCCTCAGGAAGTGATTTGCTAAAACACACTCTTAATGTATTATCGTGAAAGCGTCAGCTCCTTAATGCTCTATTGAGGATCAATGGTGGTGGTTTCGATTTATTGCTATCCGTTCTTGAGAGGGCATTGTTGTTGGGTCCAATGGAATTATTGGGCGTATTGAGTCCGAGCATAATGTGATTTTGTTTGGTTGGATTACAAATGTACGGGACAGTTGTCATTGTGAATGACACAACGCTTTATGCTGAGAGATATTGGTATCGTATTTCGATGAATATCGACATTTATTCCGTATCATAAGTTTTCTTCATTTTTAGGGTTCCGGATCCAAAGGGTAAAAACGGGACCCTATTACTAAGGCTACGATGTCTGTCTGTCCTACCTATTTCTGATTCGTAATAGAATAGCCAAGAGAATTTTTTACAGAATATGTAATGTTACGGCGGATTAATTAAGAAATAATAAAAAAAGAAAAAAAAAAAACGATATGAGGGTACCCCATACAACAAACGTGTTAGCTCTAACGTAAAAACGGTAATACGTACAAGCATCAAATTTAGCATGATTATAGTACGTACACTCTAAAGAATAACAACAAATAAATAATGGCCAAGTACGAGTCGGTGTCAAAATTCTCTTCACCACCTGTTCTCGTACGATCACCGAAGTTAAGCAACGTCGGGCGCAGCCGGTACTTGGATGGGTGACCGCCTCGGCGTTGATGGGATGTTGTCTTTTTGCATTATTTTTTTAACTTTAGTTATGTGGTGGTACGGAACCCTCAGTGCGCGAGCCCGACTCGCACTTGGTTGGTTTTATTATATTTTTCGTAAAGTCCGCGTTTTACCACCAACTCGCCTGTTGGTAAGCGACGATGTGGTAGAAGATGAAGCAGGCAGACTTAGAAGATACCTATACACTCTGGCCTTAAAAAGGCCCAGATTAGACTATCAGAAAACAAAGAAGCTGGCAGGTTGTTCCAATCCTTAGCCGTATGGATTAGAAACGTAGAACGAAACGTTTCGTACGTATCCAAGGAAAATCCAATGTCTAATACATGGTAGTGGGCCAATTTTCTACTTGTCCTGTAGTAGAAAGGGGATGGTGGGATAAGGTCACGTAGCTCTGATGCATATTCTCCGAAATGAATCCTGTAGAAAATTTACAAACTCGCTACTTTACGGCGGTATTCTAGACTGAGAAGTTTCTTAGCCACTAACTTCTCGTCGCCTATAAGTTGAGCAGCACGCTGGTCTACCGATTCAAGAGCTTCGAGCTGGTATTTACGTCTCAAAGATGACAGCAGTATTCAACACACGATCAGACTTGAGCTTGATATGGAGTAAGCAACTGCCCAGGTGTTACCTTACTCAGGACGCCCAGCTTTTTGTCAGCTAATTTAGCCTTTGACTCTAGGTAGGTGCCGTGGTTGAGGGTCGGTATAAGGGAAAACCCCAGAATTTCAAGGTAGTCTAACAAAGGTACAGGAACATCCCGAAACAGTGGAGATAGCGTGAACAGACATTTTTTTGCGGAAAAAAGACAACCTTGGGTTTTGTTGGCGTTGAATTTGACGAGGTTCATTAACTAACATCGTTTGTGGAATTAACTCCAAAAACTTTGAATTAGTGCGTAACTAAGCAAGACATTGTACAAATAATACGAGAATAGCATATACCTTAACTTGTATTTATTGGTTATTAAAGAAAAAAATAAAAAGCTAATTTAACACTCAGTGTCAAAAGTGTCCACATTGTTTCTAAATTAACTTCACTACTATAGGAAAAACTCATCTAAATTCACTCACATCACGAGCAAACGAAACAAAATGATGCTTTAATATTGTAGTTATCTTCGCTCACCACTTCTCGCCACATACTCCTCTGAGATTTGAATCTCCCACTAAAGCGTAAATGGACTTATTGCAACGCGATGCTAACCCATGCCCAGTATCCAGTTAATATTTTAGTAGAGGTTGCGAGAACGAATAATGGCCAGTTTTTGGATGTTATTACTCTTGCTAAATTAAATTAGTAATGAGAAAGGGTACGAAGAATTTTATTCATCTACATTATATTTTGTAAAACAACTTTAGGGTTAACATTATGGCTGTTACAACTTTTACAGCGTTAAGTGATGTTCACTGCGTTCAATATTAGTTGATTTAGTAGTAATTTTATTTTGCAATATAATATTATTTTTGGTTAGGTTGAAACCTCGCAATTGCATAATGATTTTCATAAATAGACATGCAATATCAGCACTGGCATATTCATAACTCTCTAATTATAAGTTATTAGTATTGTTAGTCTAGAAATAAAATGTCATAATATAAGTAGTAGTTAAAATGTCAAGTCAAATACAATGTCCACAATGTTATAATGTCATTATTAGTTAGTCAATGTTAGTATTATAATTAAATCCCTTATCATTAATAAATTATTTTACGGTGTATTAGCACTTGGTCTGTAGTATTTTTTTTTATTTCAATTTGAACAGATTAGTATTTATATCTTTAAGGTTTCTAGGCACCTTATTATCGATTACCGGGACCATACAAAAAATGCTGTCATACCTACTACTTTTACCTACTATTTTCCAACTAGCAAATAATTTAACTTTGCTTTTCAGCTACTCATCACAAATTACTACAAAAAATCGAGTATTTTTTTAATAATATCGCTACCGTAATATAGTTTAACATTATTGAAGCTTTCTTTTAAACGTTGAGTCTAAACTTGTTCCGTCTACCTGCAAAATTCAAATCGCGGAAGCTGTCTAGCAAGCAAGTGATTATGGGATGGTCCCGCGAGTTTAGCATCCCACTTTCTCATATCCATGCATCACGATGCATTCCAACCACGGAGCCCTAGGGATCCGAAGAAACCGGAAACCGGGTAAACCGGGAATCGGGACGGCACCGACGTATCGAGTATCGACATTTCGATTTTCTGTTTGCGCGTCTCTAAATTGAACTGTAATCACTGTCTAGGAGTGAAATGTGGTGAATTTGGAGACTGAATATATAATATATTGTTTAAAACAGAAGACAAAACTGCATATTAGTTAGAAAGCTCTAAGAAATATCTGTTGATTTATTTTCTTAACACTAAGTTTTTTGTAATTTTTATTAAGAACATCGATTAAATTTAATGTTTAAAAATAAAACCGTCATGATAAAGAACAGAAACCGTTCAATTTTTTACTAACACATAAAATGTTAAAATGACCAAAAATAACACGCAGCTTCAAGTGTGCTATGAGTAAATTAATTGATAAATACGTGATATTAACAGGGGCTTTTGGTTTCCCACAAGATGCATCTAAACCCCATGTATTCTCGTCGTTCCCGAAGGGGGAACCACGTGCAGCCACTTAGCAGTCTCAGAACAATCCTACAAAGACACAAATAACATCTATTCCTAAGACTGAAAGCCTAAATTCCTTTGTGCCAACAAACCGAGCTTAAATTGCAGCCTTACACAGTCTGAGAGCTCTACTTCAGAAGCTTTGCCGGTATTAGAATTGCCTCGACATGTACAAAAATAGCGAAATTGAAGTGTTTCGTGAAGTGAATTGAATACAAATAAGAGCAAATAAAAATCAATGAAATATTTTCGGGAATCTTTCGTACATAGATTATGCCTTCGAAATGGAAACGCTTTTGAATATTAAATATGTAGGTAGGTAAACCTTTACAACGTTCGTGATCCAATTTATGACAATAATAATTTATCAAAGAGAACCGTAAACATGTCGGTTTGTTGCTTAGAAAATAAAAAGAAAGAGCGTGAAAACGTCGGTACGTGTCGAGAGTAAAAGTTTTGAAATACGTTAGCCGATGTTCGCCCTTTTTGACTTGGAGAGGATTTTATGACACTCGACGAAAACGATCGTCATTTATGATTCACGCGATAGGCGTCTTTAGGCATCACGAACGGTGCCGAATGAAATATAGATAGCACTACTCTTATGCAGAGTGAAGGTGAAATTTTCACGGTAGCGGGGCACGCACGCGGCAGAAATTCGTCCCAAAGGCGCGGGGTACCTCGTGCGGCCAAATGGAATTCACCCCGTTGAGATTGGTTGAGCTAGTTTTTTTTTTTCTTTAATATTTATGAAGTTCCTTTCTAACATGTCGCTTTTTACCTGTGTATAATAGCATTCGTTTCAAGCCCCACTACCTTGAATGCCAAACGAACGAAAACACTTGGTAACACCTTGTTTGTTATCCAATGATAAAATATTACCCAAATTTCCTGTTGCTACACTTTTGATATTTCCTATGATATTTATTATTTTTCTGGCGTAGAATATAAAAGGTGTAAATGTATTTTTTAAGAGACAATAGAAAAATTCGCAAGCGGACATCGTTAATTATTTTTTCAACCAGAGGTCGTAAATAAAGGCAAAGGGTGCTATTAAACGCATTATTCTCGCATATTTAATGTACTGAAAAGGCTAAAAGGTATTTTTTTGTTTTTCAACAGATTCAACAGCTTTGCGTATGAAAATTGCCATTTGAATAACTCTCCATTCAACACGTGAGTCATAAAACCTAGACAGAAATCCGGCTCTATGAATAAAAAAAATATTTTACAATTTTATTATTTCGCTGCCTAAAACATTTTTTTCGTTGACTGATTCAAGCCAATGTCAAACGTAATTCATCCCTGCGTAAGCAGTAAATGGATCGCACGTATAAAATGTTTCGACTGGCGATGATAATTTAACGTGGTAATAAGAAAATAGGCTTGCTGGGCGTTACTCAGTCCTCGCCATAACGCAAAATAGATAATAAAATGTATTGAAATGGCTACGGGCCGGCTTATCCGGTTCAAAGTCAATGAATATTTGATTTCAATTTTTTTTCCCGACGTCGCCGTGAAGTATTCACGCCATACCTAATTTGATTTTCGCCATTTCGCCCGTTCGCCGGGCAGTTTGCATTCATATTCAGTTTGAATACGCGTTTGGGTTGCCTCTTGCCCGAGTTTGATACAAATAAACAGCGGATATTTTTACATTTCTTGCCAGGATAACCCGACCCGACTGATTACGTTGCCGGATAATAACCCTCTACTCGTATTAGGGGCGGCCTAAGGAATATTTATATTAGATTATCGTACGAGCCATTCTCGTTCACATTACAATGAATAATTCCCTAGATTTACAATAGAAACATGCATTACGACATAATTAAAAAGGTTTAAGAGTCGAAGAGGGGAGTCTTGTAGGCGCCTCATTAATTCATCTAATACGTTGTTCCATTACTTTGTTTATCTAATTACAGTCTGGGGGATAGCAAAATATCATCCAAATGACACGCAAAAGGGCACAAAAGTTGGAAGTTGGAAAACACGGATAAATCATTCTACGTCTTGGGTCGACAAGAAAGAGTCGTTTTTCCTTCGTACATAAATGGGGCAGGATTCGTTTTTGCAAACTTGCATAAATGACGGCGCAACGATATTTCACCGAGCCTGAACATTTGGGTCAACCTGTTTTTGTGTAATGGGGATTACAAAAGCAAATTTAACGTTGTATTTGCTGTAACTGCTGCAAGAACCTTCGTTGGCAACAAAAGATGGCCCGCCGCAATCGTGCATTTTAATATTAATCTTTCGCGATAATTGTAGCCATAATGAAACTGCTCACGACCGTATAAAAGCTTAGGCTCTTCATTTATTGTGACATACGTAGCGAATATAATTGTATTTACGTTTATTTCTTATTTAGATTGAATTGATTTGCACCATACAGGCCGACCCCTTTGATTCTCGTTTGACTCGCGACCGGGCGTCGGATACAAACATTGTCCCAAAAAGATGAAACAACGGGACCACCGGAATTGAAAAA
Source organism: Agriopis marginaria (assembly GCA_932305915.1). NCBI lineage: Eukaryota > Metazoa > Arthropoda > Insecta > Lepidoptera > Geometridae > Agriopis > Agriopis marginaria. The sequence continues at coordinate 6,919,731 of OW029919.1, forward strand.
GGCAGATTTCAAGCGAAACTTTGCTTTCACTCGCACAATAATACAAAATCTCTACCGAGGAAACCGTATATTTTATCCGGGCGTCGATTTGTTATTTATTAGCCGGGAATAGTCGTAACATGGGGAGGGAGTACAATACCGAAAATGGTGTGCCTGCTTAGTGACGATGCCACCTCGAACCTACGTTTCGCTTCGCTTCAAATCAGTACCTTGGACCACCGTTACTTGAGCTCCCCCATCTCTGATGTCATTTATAGTGGTCGATAGTGCGGGGAGTTCTACAGAAGATGGAGTGTCAGCCTATGGCGGTTGACTTTCATCGAGGGTCGAATCATGTATTTATACGTTCCTAGTTAACCAGCGCCGACTCTGTGGTGAAGACGACCAGGAAAATGAAGAAAGAACCAAAAAAATACTTTATTATCTAAATGCGAAGTGTTGTTTTTGGGCAGAGGCAAAAACAGGTGACACGCTAGGCACCGTGCGTGCTTTCCCCTTCTAAGTTTCCGTCTAGAGTGTAATGTATGGTATTACCCTCCAAATTTATTTTACTTTTTCATTCTATTTTAAGATCGTAATATTGTTTCTGAAGAAAAAAATATTTCAAGGTTTTTATTTGTTGTGTTGGTAACCTTAGCATTTAACCTTAGAAGCCATGTAAAGTCAAAAGTTTACTTACAAACACGAAATTCGTATTTGATTTCTGTTTCTTGAAGTTCATTGTTAGTAAACATGAAAATAATAACAACACAATTTTGCAAAATTTTTGAGATACATTTAGCGGCTTACGCAGTTTATGACAATTTAAGTAGCTCTTATGTAACCATTAGGTAGCAGTTAGTTGTTTATAAGAAAACACTTACCTCTGTGCCTATTGGTCTGTTTGTCGAACATTAACATGGCATCCTCGATCTGCAACAAACAAGAGAAAAAATACATAAACCTCAAATCCAGAAACATCGCGAGGAAAAATAGCGAAAAACAAGGGAGTCGCGCGCGATTTGTGCCCCGCCCCGGCAATAAAACACTCCAGTGTAGTAATAACGAGTAAGCACCGGTACAGAGTAAACCACACGCTGCAAATAAACTTTGATAAGCGCGGCCGAGCAGGTAATAACGTATTCATAGAGAAATAAATGGAAAGTCGGCGGCTAGGACACGAACAATACGCTCGCACAGAGGCGCTGTCACCTCCTAACGCGTACGAGCACCTAAATTCGGCCACCAAGGAGCATTTCCAAAAATTTCCCGTTTACAAAACAGTGATAAATCTGAAATGGAACGAAATTGCATCGTAAATATTCATGTTGATGCCGACGCGTGACGCGCGTGTACATATGACTTAATTATAAATTCCTTATAAAGTTTTCACACACGTGTCGGATGCGGGCGAAATGAGTCGTGTTAAAAATGCGCGTGTGTAGCGGACAAGTTGGGTTTGACAGAGGAGGCCCGGGGGCTTTGTCTCGGCGTCTGAGTCGCCGGCGACGGCCTCTCCCCGGGGCGACATTACGCGGGAAGGTCGACGCAACGGACTCCCGATGATCGATGTCGAATACCCGTAACAGGTGACCTTTCCCTGAATTATTTCTACCTGTAGAAACGTTTGTTTAGTGGTGATTTGTTTGAGCGGGAATTGCTTCGCGTTTGTCGGGCACGCGTGAAGCCCTCTTTGTGGTGAATAAAAAATAAGCCCTAATTCACTGAAAACGTTGATTTATCTTTGGCATCTGTTTTGTCCCTACTGCGCAGGTATTTGGCACGCGAACGTGGATTGATTTACGCTTTGAGTGGGCGGTGATTAGGGGTGATGGTGATGATACTTGAATCATTACAAATCAGCGGGGTTTAAGTAGGCATGTACCTACCTATACGAACAGAACCGGTACCGCAGCTAAAACGGAAACGGCCTTGTTTGACTATTAATGTACTTTATAATGTAAGGATACAACCAAACAAAATACAACCTGATACTAACACTATAAATACAGTTAGGCTACCCATAGACCGTTGAAGGTGCAAATATAATCCAAATGCAAATCCAGGATACACGGAACATAGTATTAAGCCTAAAAGAGGTCTTTGTATTCATCATCACGAACAACTTTTACACTGAGGCCAAAGCCAAAATTGAGAAAAAAATCAGCAGTTCCATACATTTCGTTGAGTGTGAATATAAATTTTCTTTAGAACAGCGAATTGCTGCGAATTTTAAGTGATTTCCGGGGTAGTCCCATAGTAGAAATTGTTATTAATGATGAGTTTACTTCCGCCGTCCTGTGTAACCTTGTGAAGTAACATAATTATAAGCAGATGTTTAAAAGATCACTAAAATTATGTTTTAGCGTTATTTCTAGTAGTTACACATTTTTACTCTAATCAGAAAATAAACTTTATTAATTAAAAATATATTTTTTTAAACAAGCTGTTTATTCTCGGTTTACCCTTTCATTTTGATACACATATCATGATGGTAGATTAGAACATTTTGTCCGCCATCTTGGGGCATCCGCCATATTGAATTATTCATCAAGGACCAAAGTGCTTGGGAAAACAAATCCAATGGACCCAAGCTCGATGGGCTTACGTCGTTTCGTTTAGGAGTTCCTATGGCCACCTTCTGTCTCCATCATAATCATCAGACCAGTTTGATGGTACCATAACATTGCAATGTCACCGAACTTACATAAGTATGCCAAATTTCAGCTCAATCGGTTTAGAATAACTGGTCTAAAGTCATTTTTAAGCTTTCGCGATTTGAACACATGTTTTAAACGTTTTAATGTTTCATGTTTTTTATACGTGATAAGTCCCGATAAACATTTAAAACTGGTCTAAAATTCAGTTGCAAGATTTGTCCCACACGTACCGCGAACATACATACATACTAACAGGGCAAGTTGGGTAACAGTTTGTAAAAACACTCTACCTGCTGTAAATGAGGAAAAAGTAACACATTTCCTTAATTCAATTACATTACGATAAACCTGCCTGTAATACGAAATAACAAGAAATAAATATCTATTAGCTTCGATAATGACCAAATTTATTGCTCAGTCACAAAGACAGAAAATATAGACAGATCGCAATATATTTCATCATAATAATACCCGCCCGTCGACGAATGACCGAATCAATAAAGATTTTGCCGAAAAAATAGATTGCCGTATTTCTGTGACATAGATTGTGACCTAATGCGGTATTGTTACGGACAATTTGTGGGGCCTATATCATGTTGTTACCTTCTTTCGTATTGGTGTTACAGCGCGTGCGACAAAGACACGAGATTACTGTTCGGGTAACTCCCTTGGGCGACGTTACCGTGAAACCGAACTTTGGCCCGGTGATCAATGTAGAGCCTCTCTGAGGTGTCTTTTAAGTTAATGTTTGTGTGTGATTATCTATCGATCCACCTTTATAATTTATGCGCTTGTTTTTTTAAGTCATCCCTATTTTATTTTGAGGCGTGTAAATAAACAAAGAATCAGTGAAATTATGATTTTAACCATGAAATAGGTGAAAAAAACTGTGTACAGGGTTACGCATATAATCTGTACTAAGCCAACAGTTTTTCCATAGACAACGGTCATTGAAATTCTTAGATATAGGTCTGTGTTGACACTCGACAAAATGTATGGAACAGCAGATATATTTTTTTCGCGATTTATGGGTTTGTTCCCATACTATAAATTGTTCATAATGATGAGTACAATAATAACCTCCTTTCGGCTTAGTACAGGGTTCATACGTAACCCTGTATATTATAATTTTAAAAGCGAGATTATTATATTATACTACTTAGCTGTTGCCCGCGACTTTGTACGCGTAGACTTTCATATAATTTTTCAGGTCCCATTTACACCCCTCTATTCGGCCCTTTCGCAAATTCCTTTCTTAGCGGACCTCGACATCACATAAGGAATCTACCTGCCAATTTCAGTTTGGTAGGTCAAGTAGTTTTCGAGATGTTGTTGCGAGTGAATGAGTAGATTAATTTTGCTTTTATACAGATATATTTTGATAAAATACAGTCATGATGAGTAAAACGACAATCAGAGCAAGTGACGTCACAATTATGAAAACAAACACCATTTGGTTTCAAATTACGCAGATTGTTCAGTACTGTCTGCGAATTGAGTAAATAAGTAACGAAAGGTATAAGAACGTGAAGTCATAAATCAGCAGACACCATTGCCTGTTTTGGCGCAAATTTAAAATTAGTTTTAAAATATAAAAAAATCTGCAGGTTTTTAGGTGTATATATGCAACCAGTACATAGTCAACAGTTTTTGAAAATTAATGATCATGTGTGTGTGTGTGTCAATTAATACAAATGTAGCATTAATATAGAGTAAGAAATCAGAAGCATAAGCAACTCATAAGCAAGTTCAAAGTCACACAACGAGCTATGGAGAGGAGGGGGCTATGCTCGGGGTTTCTCTACGAGATCGAATCTGAAATTAGGAGATACGTAGACGAACAAAAGTCACCGACATAGCCCACCGGATTAACAAGTTGAAGTGGCAGTGGGCAGGGCAGATATCACGCAGAACAGAAGGCCGATGGTTGAAAGGTTACGGAATGGAGACCACGGACCGGTAAGCACAGCGTCCACCCACAAGATGGACAAACGACCTAAAAGAGACCGCAGGGAAACGCTGGATGCAAGCCGCTTCTAACCAGCCTTTTTGGAGTTCGATATTGTGGGGAGACCTATGTCCAGCAGTGGACGTCCTATGGCTGAAATGGTGATGATGATGAAGAAGTCAGAAAACCAAATATCGTAACTTGTACGCCTAAGCCACTCACATATCTAACTTATAGTCACAGAGTTGTTATGCCCCAGGCGTCAGGGCTGTCAACTAATATTACAACAGTAAAAAAGCAACTTTACAGCCTGCAAAGGTCACGTAATCTCAAGTGTTCGTAGCAAGTTGCCCTTGTGGCTAATAAGAGCATTTATGGACAGATCGACGCGTGACCAGTCCAGTCTAATTCGCCTTTTAATATTCGGACAATGTGTGGCGTCCCTGCGCGATGTTCTCTGGAACTTTCCTAATTCCAGTTTTGCTGAAATATTTTTCACAACGGGTGAGAGTGAAATTGGAGACGCTGTTCTGTAGACGCTCGGAATTTTTATACTGCTGGTTTGTACGTGGCCGGAGAGAATAAAACAAGTATAGTCCATTGTTTACTTGAGGAACGGTTAGTATTTTGGAGAGTTAAGTTACAGACATATTAGACTTGCGGTATTCAGGAATGTTCAATAAACCTACTTGAACTAAATATTACTCGTCTCGTCTTTGGGCATGACAATTCTTTTTAGCGAGAATTTTCCACTACTTTATGCGTAGCGTAGATTAACTTTTTTGAATAAAAGAATAATAATTATTCTTGTATTGATTATTCTTTTGAATAAGAAATATACTTGTGTTGGGTGTTTCTTGTGAATAAGGATTATTCTTGTATGGTGAAACATAATAATCGCATAACTATGAAACTACTAATCTTACAGTTTGTTGAGATATATAATTATCAAGAATTAAATTGTTGACTGAATGAAGTGAAGTCGAGTTACATTGGGACAAATCGGCGCTTTAACAAATGTATGTTTGTTCGATGTATCTTGAGTACCGTTCATTCCATCTTTATAAAATTTTGAGAGGAAATAGTTCAGTAAATATAATTTTTAAGTTTGTATATGAGTTAATCCGATGCAGGGGTTATAAAGATATTAAAATAACAAAGTTATAAAATAAAGTTGGTCAAAGAAAGGAGTTCCTAATGAATCTGAAATGAACTTATTTTGTACAAATAATGTCAGTATGACTGAAGTTGAAGATTGTCAGTTGATTATGGTAGTTTCAATCAAGATCATGGTGGGTAGGAAAACTACATAGCGGGTGTACCTTAGTATAGGTAAAGTAAAAGCTTGAACATCGTGAAGTCTCAGTTCGGGGTGAACTACTAGAAATAAACGGCATAAGAGAGCATGTCGATTACCGTCACGGCACACGAGTCGGGTTTACTGCCAAGGCGCGCCAATAGATGTTTCACATCAAAATCAAATAACAATAGGGAATATTAAAACGTATGTTGTCCACAGAGACCGTCAATCAAAATAAAACACTGCCATGTCACAGAACATTGTAACCAGATACGACATTCCAAACACACGTCCGTATAACCTAAATTTAATTTCCGCACGCGAATAAATCTGTGACGAGCAAACATCCAGTGTGTTTAGAAATCACAGCGTTAGCGTGACGTCAGTGCAGACTAGCACGCAAACAAGCACGGTGCACTCGTGCAAATAGCAAGCCGATTGTTCAGATATTAGTTCCAATGGTAAATGTTGGTTGTAGCCAGTCCCGATCGCGATATAGCATGCCCGGTTTGATGGATTGCGTCGGCGAATGTAATGGCTGTTTCCAAGGGTTTTCTTGTTGTAATGATTCCATTTTTTACCGACTTAAAAAAAGAGTTTACAATTCAACTGTATGTATTTTTTTTATGTTTGATACGCATTTACTCCGCCAATTATGAATTGATTTTGATGATTTTTTTTTTTTTGTTTAGTTGGTCATACTTCAGGGGTAGTTCCGTATCACATCATCAGCCATTAAACGTCCATTGCTGAACAAAGGTTACCCCTCTTAGAGAGGGCTTTGCAGGCGGCTTGGGGATCGCAGTAAGTTCACCGTCTACTAATAGGACGCTGCTGCCTATCCTCCGGTGGTTCCAGTCGCAGTTTAAGGACATACTCGGGTCCAAATTTAATTAAAATCGGTTCAGTAGTTTGGTTTTTAAATTAAATTTAAGAAAAAAATATGTCATATTAGTAAATGCAATTGCGTAGGTGTTTAATAATTTTGAAGACGGTTTTAAATTGATAGCTATTATCTATACTAACATTATAAAGAGGAAAGAATAGAAATAGCATTGAATAGGCTTCGAAACTACTGAACCGATTTGAAAAATTATTTCACTGTTACTACACTATCGGCGGATGACATAGGCTATAATTATTGTATTTTCAAAAAATAGGGATCCTTACTAAAACTACAATAATGTAACACATAAAAAAATAGATTTATACCCGTGCAAATCCGGGGTGGGTTACTAGTGTATTTTAAGCTGCTGCGTTTTGTTGCTGCGTAAGCTCATGGTTAACATATTATGTTATGTTATAAAAAAAAAAATATGTTACTGCATAATCGACGAACGATTAATAACCTAGTCGTAAGATCGCCTTGTTATGCTTTTGTTTTTGTTGTCAAAGACACTTTCTGAGTTCATGTTTTGGCTCCACATATTTTGTGTAATTAGCCAGCATTTCTTGTAGACACGGACCAATAACAGTGGGTAAAATGCTAATTATTTAATTGAAGGAAACGGATCCTGGTATCCGAGGATCAAATTCTCCCGGAGCCAAAAAAAATTTTCATCATCATCATTGTTTCAGCCATAGGACGTCCACTGCTGGACACAGGCCTCCCGGTTCGATCTTCAAAAAGGAAGTTGGAAGCGGCCTGCATCCCGCATTTTCTTGTGGTTTCTTTTAGGTCGTCCGTCCATCTTAATCATAATCATAATCTTTATTTGGCACAATGAAAAATTACAACAAAACAATTGAATCCACTGGCTCCGAACTAGTAAAAAATTGTGTTTCGGAAGCCAGTGGCTTCTCCCAGTATTTAAAAATTAAATATTATGGCTTTAATAAAGATATAAAATTAAATTTAATTCGTATAAAATTTTGAGAAATTAAAGAAAAAACAAAAATAAATAAACTTGTGGTGGACATCCTACGCTTTGGCCATACTCAAAAATATTACAATTTAAGTTAATTCAAAACAACCCTAATCACAGCCATTGTCAAATGACATTAACATAACGAAAATCGTAAAGACAGCGAGCATTGCAAAACAAACATGGCCAAAAGGACATAAATATAGCCGCTTGGCTAGTTAAAAAACAACACCTGAGTTGACATCGCCATCTAGTGAACATTAATAGAACCCCGCCCTGAAAACTACTTATTGCTTCGAACTAAAATAAAGCTGACCTGACGATAAGTGACAACGTGGCCGAAGTTAGTAACCAAGCTTCTTAACACAAAACTCTTCCATTTTAGCAGAAAAACTACGGAAAAGTGCTAAAACTCCGACGTAATTTAATAATGTAGTGTTTACCTCAAATCCTGTATAATGTCCCCACTAAATCTTAAATAACAAAGGGAGAAAAAAATTAAGTGGATGCTCTTGAGCGAAACGTACACGTAGCAAATTACTGCGACAGGTATCCCTGGGGACGGGGTGTCCCCCCTTAAATGAAATACTTAATAATAGAGCCGGTAGCTTAGTACAAACGTAGAGACATTAGAGAAAATTGTACCTTTTGTTACAAGTGAGAGTTTATTGATATTTTCGCAGGGAATAGCAGCTTACGTGTGATCCTTGGGAGTATTTTTATGGATAACGATATTACTCGTCTTTACAATGGTGCGATCCCTTTGATTTTTAAGGCTCTCTCATACGATTAAAAGGATACTTTTTCTTTAATATTTACTTGCTTTCTTGCAGTTATTCGTTAATAGCATTTTCCTCGAATAAACAGAAGTTTATACGTTAAACTGGTGAACAACCGTGATAATATAAAACAGTGTAGTTTGTATATTGTTAAAAATTAACATGGTTTAAAAAAAACATGAGTTTCAAGTTGCAGGAAGCTACACTTTATTTTTAGTTCATTTTACCACGCCTATTTCGGTGTAGTTTTATATTGTTAGTTAAGTTTGATTTTAAATTGATCTCTTACAAAATACATTCGTAATTAAATGTCAAATTTACATACACTTTAAAATAAACTAGTTCTTTGCCGAACCGAGACCTCGCGACCCCTAATTATATTTGCAAAGCCTAGACCGATTTTACCCATATTCGAATTTAGAAATTGTATTTAAATGAACTAATTGCTTACAAAATTACGTCAAGATCGGATTAACGACCAATGAAATATACAAAAATACATAGAAACGCCGACTTGTCCCAAGAGAATTTTTGATCTCTCTTCGTTCGGTCAAATAGAAGAGCAATTTTAGTGGAGTAAAATGGAACAAAACACAAAATGTTAAAAGATACCTCATATAAAGTCAAACGTCTTGTCAATGTTACATCTAAAATCTTATAATAGGTGCGAATACCTGTCTAAATTAAAAAAAAATTGATCCCAACGAAAGAGCTGGTTTTCTACAAACTGAACAGGATTTCTTGAATCATAGATAAAAAGACATCATACTAATATTATTAATGCGAAAAGTTTATTAGTTTGTTGGTTTGTTTGTTCCACTTTCACGCAGCAACAGAGAAACGGATCGACCTGATTTTTTGTATGCATTTTCAAGGGCTGGAGAGTAACATAGGCAAATTTTCATAATCATCAACATCATCACCATTTTTCATCACTACGCAGGTACACTGCGAGCCGCAGCTAGTCATAGATAAAACTCGAACAAGAAAAAAAACTAAATTAAAATCGGTCCAACCGTTTTAGACATAATTAGGTATATCGGAACATTAAATTTTTGCTCACAAACAAACAACTCCTATACTTACCGTAAACGCAAATGCATTCTCAGTTCCGTCGTGGGTAAAAAGCAATCATTGCCATTTCGCAACTGATACCAAAACCCTTGGCTACTTCTGAATAATAAAGCCCGACTAGAATATCAGTGGAAAAGCAAACAAACTCTTAATCTAAGCAGCGGTCATCAGTCATCCCGAAACTAATATTCCCAATTGTAACTTCCAAGGAATTCGCGAACTATGCCACTCTTGTTTGCTCAGAACCCAGCGGTCACTTAACAGTCGGTGTAGTGTAAAACAGTGATTAGGATTCTAATATTCATTTATTTTTATTTTTATTTTACAGAAAATAGCTGTCTTGAATAACAGAGAGAAACAATATACTTCAGCAGCTATTAAACTTCCAATGCTGAACAAAGGCCTCCCTCTTAGAGAGGGGTGTTGCTATAATCCCCACGCTTGGCAGGCAGCTTGGGGATCGCAGTACGTTCACCGTCTACTAAAAGTACGCTGCTGCCCATTTTTCGGTGGTTCGATTATGTAAATTTTTAATACAGATATGTAAATTATAAATGCGAAAGTGTTTGTTCCTTTTTTTGGGGGAGCTGACCATTAGATACTTTTTATGTTCAAAAGGAAATGTCCTCGTGGGTCCGCGGGGTGCAGCTAGTGATTTATATTTTTTAAAGGGGGTCACCTAAAAGCATTCAAATTTATATCCGCATACCACCGCTCTCATCCGTTAAGATCTCTGCGAGTGCGTAGCGGAATGAAGATTTCAGTGTGATGACTCATAAAATATCAACTTGTAATTTTTTATAATATGCTAGTGGGAAATTGTGAATCATCAACCCACATTATTTTAACTAAGATCAAAGTCAAAGCTATCTATTTATAAATTTACATGTCAATTCAAATTAATCATTAATATACATTGTACAAAAACTATATACAACACTAAATGGTATATAAAATTATTATAAATATTAATGTAAATTTTTATTGATTTAACTTATTTAAATTTCACATATATCTAATTATTTTATTTGGCTATCACTTGAGTCATAGAACGTTTACTCGATGAACCAGCGTTCTAAGTAAACTTACCAAATAAAGGGTTTAGTCTAGTTTTCTTTCTGCCAAAAGTGAGATCTTGATCAGTCGTTAGTAGTACAATAGTTTTGGCTGTGTCAGCCTCAATCTCTGTATATTCTGTAAGTAATCCGACCTTACCCTAGCACGAATCTGATTAATGGACTTCCTTGTTCCGAATTGGTCAGTGCAGTTTTATGTCTATGGATGTTTTCTATGGACTCTAGGCACAGATTAGATAGTAGTATCAACGTACAGAGTTTTTTCCTTTTAGCCAAAATATATCATTTTACAAAGATCAAATCGAAAAATCGGTAATAACCGGATCTTATAGTAATTAGTACCGATTTATAGAATTTTTTACTGTTGGCTTTTTCTTTTTCACTCTCTAAAATAAATGCCAATTTGTTAATCAATAGTTACATTATTAGACCGTTTTTGTCTGTGGTTAATGTCAAATAACAAACGAAATGTTAAAATTTTTTTGCAGTTTTCTTATCCAAATATACATACGCTGGTTTTACTGTACTTATGTTATATTTGTCAAATGTTTATTAATCATCTTTATTTGAGATAAATCATTGAAAGTTAAAATAAAACACTGCACAATTTAGTAGGTTTTTTAAATTGAAATAGGGCGCTTATACTTCAATGTTTAATAGAATACTTTATTCTTTACAATTTCTTGTTTAAAAAAGTCTACTTATAAAATACGAAAGTTTGCTGTTTCTACTACTGGCCAATAATTATTCAGCGTCTAAGTAGTTGTGGAACAATGGTCAGCAGGCGGTCGACCACACGTCAATCAAGACACCAACAGTGTTCGCCCGACACTTGGTCTGTCGAGACTTTAAGATGGGTTCAAGCTCGTTGAGTAATAAACAGTTAACTATTTGTTAACTTAGGTGGACTTGCTGATAATTGTTTGTTTGTATTTACAAGTACTCTTCATATTCAAACCGCGAGTGAATCTTTTTCTTCTAGGCAAGTGTGCTTCATCGTAGACCACATCTTCGCTTAAAATCAGACGAGGCAGTGGTCAAACAAGCAATCCTACTTTACAATAACCAAAAAATTTAAATTAATTACATCAAAATCTCAAAAATCTTTCAGAGCACCTGGTTAATGCAACGCGTATCCAAAATGATGGCGTGTTCTGACACAGATAAGAATTGCCATTTAAAGTGGTAATGCCGCCAGCTTGCTGGATACGCTGCCAACTGGTAGTGGACTTGACCATTTGGATTGTCTTTAGACCTACATCTAACTGTAGTGTTAGTATTAGCATGTTATCATGATGTATTTTGTTTAGTTAATAAAGTAAAACAACTCTTTAAAGTGCGGTCGTTGAAAACATGTGTCTGTCATTTGCCATAATTTCTAGTGTTGGCTAGCTTGTGTTTTATTTAGTTAACTAGTAGGCCGCCCCTGCTTCGCACGGGAGAAGCCGGGATACATAGCCTATGTCAACCGGGGATAGTGCAGCATCCCAACAGTGAAAGAATTTTTCAAATCGGTTCAGTAGTTTCGGAGCCTATTCAATGCAAACAAACAAACAATCAAATCTTTTCTCTTTATAATATTAGTATAGATAAAGGCACTTCAAAAAAATACATGTCATGTACAATCTGTATAATTTTCTTAATTTAATGTGTAAATAAACATACACTTTTAATTTTTAAAGGGATAATGATATCCGCTTATAAATAAGACGTTTAAAGATAACAGAAAAAGTGTTTAGTCATTGATATACCTTAATGATTATAATAAGCACAAAGTTAATTAATTTATCATTAAATACAGCAAATATAATCCATTCCAAACATAAAAAGTTATGTAGGTTAAAAAGTATGTCATGAGATGTGGCCCCACATTTTGATAATTACATCTACGAGTTTTTTCTGATACACATGAGAATAGTATGCTGACTTAATAATTCTGTTCAAGGAATGTTCTTACGTATTACTACTAGGGCTTTACGGCAACCTGTTATAAGCGATTCTGTTTAGGTAATGAGAAAAGTTGCGCAAGCAAACCGTATCTTGACGCGTTAAGGTTCACGTTCGCGTGATTTTCCAAACTGCGCTATTTTAGCGCTGTTTCGAGCCCACGTTAGTTAGCCGTAAGTCCCTGAGGTTTCTGTAAATTTTAAATCAAAATGGTGTTTGTTTTCATAAACTTGACGTCATTTGCTCTAATTGGCATTTAACTTATAATGGCGGTTTTTTTATATATAATTGTAATAGTATATGTAGGTATATAATCAATCTCGCTTTAAAAAAAAAAAAAAGTTATTAGGTCTTTCTAACCTGTTTTCATAATTTAAGTATTATTTATTACTGACATTGCCATCATTCCTATATCAACTTATTAATCGTTTCAATGCTTATCAAATTCTATAGAACAAACGACCACAAGGTTATATTTACTCAAGGAAATGTTACAAAAGAAAAAGTTTTAATTTGTTTAAATATTTCCCTCGGCGGTTCAACAGTTTCGTGTCGGAACATTAGCTCGGTCCCGAGACGGGGTAATGAGACAAACCACCTGCTCTTTAAGACAACATAACAATTAGAAGAAGAAAATATTAGTGGAGTTAATAGAACCCTCGGTTACACTCGGGCCTTTGCGCCTATAAATAAACCCTTTCCGACATGCGCAATTTTCGTCGTCTTTATGTTATTATCTGGACATTTAAGCTCTTTTGTAAGATATGTTAGTATCGTTTTAGTATAATAATTACACCAAGTTCTTTTTTTCTTCTTTTTAATGGGGCAAGTGGCTTCATCAACTAAACAAAATACAAGCTAACATTAACACTACAAAAACAGTTAGACTGCCTGCATAGACCGTTGAAGGTCTAAAGACAATCCGAATGCTAAAGCACACTATCAGTTGGCAGCGTACCCAGCATGCTGCATTACCACGCTGAATGGCAATGCTTATGCGTTGAGCCAGAACCACGCCAGCATTTTGGTCACGCGACGCACTAAACAGGCGCACTGAAAGATTTTTGAAAATGAGGAGATCTCCTCATGTCTCATAATCACCACAAACGCCTCAAATATGTAACCACTTTAGTTTAGCTTTCAACAGCTATCATATACGACTATATTTTTTCCGGGTATGGGATGTAATCAACCTATGTATTGATCTAGAGTCTACGCTACCTCTACACCAAATTCACCGAAATTCATTCAGCTGTTACGGAATTTAGTGCGGTCAAACATACACATTTAAACACCGACATTTGCAAATATAATATGCGTACTTTTGCGATTTTAAAACTTTCAAGACAACTTTCAGACATTTACGAGCATTTTAGTTAAATATTTTCTTACTGTTTGTAATTCGTATTTCTGGTGAAAGAGTTTTTATTTATCAAAGCTTAGATGGATTATCGATGTTTAGTAAAATTTTGTAATATAGTGCTTAGCTGTTTTATTTTTTCAAGGAAGAAAAAATACAATGAACGCAATCCACGGAAGCAAGTCACACCAACGCCAAACTCACGTAACGCGTAAAGTATTCTGTCTCTATTTATTTCTGCTTTACCCCCGTGTTTTTATAGGCGAATTGATTGGGGCCCCTGGAAATAATCTCGGGATTGGATTAGTTTTCTTACTGAAGTTTTCTTGTCCGGGAACTTGGCCGTTTCCTTATTAACATACCCCCCAAGAATACTTTATAGGGCGAGTGTAATTAAATATCCAGAGTTATCGGTGATTTTGTTACACAGCATTTTCCTTGTGATGATACTGACCTGCTTTACTGTTAATAAAGGTTTATAGAAAAGCTATTTATATTATATTATAAGGAAATTGAATTACTACGACTTATGCAATCCGCAAATGCAAAACAAAGTGGTCATCGAGGGATCTAGGAAAAAAATCAGACAGAAAGCTTTTTTATTTAATAATAGGCTTGCGTTTGACCGCCAACTAGCCTGATGTTAATCAATGATATGGTCTACGATGGAGCACACTTTCCTAGAAGAAACCAATTCACACGTGATTTGAAGACACTCATATTGTAACTATCGGGGAACACCCATTCGTGCGGTCAGAATGGGTGTTCCCCAAAGCAAGAAAGGCAAAGCTTTGTAGCGGTGATAGTTCAATGGTTATCGCGTTCGACTTCCTTAATTGTGGAAGTTGAACGCCGAGATTCAAATCACAACCGTGACCTTGAGTTGCTGGTGAATGGAAACAGCATAGGTACATAAGCAAACCATAGTAATGGTTGTTTATGTTGGTGGTTATGATGTTTTAAGTGCTTGGGTAGCCACTATATACTCTCAGATTGAAAATCTATCATCAAGCATGGCACCTAACAGTGTAATTAGCCTGGCTTGAGAGTGAGAGTTCTCATTCCAGGTAACCAACTAAGACCACACCATCATTTAACATCGAATGGCGATGGTGGTGATGGTGATGGTGATGATGATGGTGATGATATGGTTCAGATGGTGGTGGTACATGGTTTTGGTAGTTAAACGCTGTCAACCATAATAAATACTAAAATTTAAGTTAAATTATGAACACAAAAAATTCTACCTAGATCCTGTACAGAAAAAAATACAGATCCATAAAGAATTGTAGCTCCACACTAAGATATTTTTACCCGTAGATAGGTTAATTGTGCCCGCCACCATATTGACTAGACGAATGCAAGGCTAGCTGCCTGACTTCGTTCAGCCGTCTCTCAGTCACGCACTCCCAAGTGTCCACAACAAATTGTATTTGACTCTTTCTAACAACAGATATAGCGTAAAAAGTATTTTATATGTTGTTCCTTATTTTACAATAAGAAAGCAATATGTATATTAATAAACAACAAAGTAACATGGTGGTCAAGCGCAAGACAATGAAAAAACATAATGGCGTCGATTCTGTCATACCACTAACTAAACTAATCTGACAGGTCTAAAATTAACTGTCTCTCTTTTAATTTTAATATACGAGAGAATGATGACAACAATTTTAGAGCTGTCTTACTTTAGTTAAGAGAACATCAGAATCGACGCCAATGTCTATCTTTTAGGTAGCTCTTCAGTGCAGATTTTATTTAACAAAAAGACTTGATTATACACCAGCCTAGTCGCAAGCTTAAGGAAAATGTCACAAAATAGCTCCAGAAACTTTTTTCTGTGTATTACGATTCCAACATAAAAATATATTAAAATGAGCAGCCCCACAAAAACATAAAAGTCCTAAAAAGAACTAGGCTAGTGAAAAAATAAAATGTCAGCAAGATCAGGGAACCCTGGCTTAGTATTTTTTTATTATGTGCCAAGAAAAGCTTCTCGTAATGTTTACTTACTATATTATTCCATACTTGGTCCATCCAATATAAATAATGTTATTATGATAGTCTTAGCTCAGAATATGAACACGCTGTTTCTTTGACGTATTAGCAACGAAATGGCATTTTCAAAGACGTCTCGAAGTCATACATAAGCCTTCTATTGCGTAAAAGATGATAATCGTTGTGGTCTTTTATATTCTTACTGCTGGGATACAGGCCTTCTCTCAGAGAAAGATAATAGGCTCTAAACCACCATGCTGGCCCAGTGCATGTTGGTGAATGTTGTAATAAAATATATCTTTACACTTATTGAGGTTATTGGACATAGAAGTTTCTATACGATATTTTCCTGTACTGTTTTTGAGCGGTGGCATCGAAATTGCACATAATTTAATTGCCTCTTGTATAGTCATTAGTTTTGTGTAATACCAAATATAATTTAAAAAAAAAAATGTAAAAGTTGACAAAAGGCACGGACTTTTCCACGGACCCAGGAGTCCGTGGAAAAAAAAATAAAAAAAAAAACAAAAAAAAATGCCCATAATTTATTTAGGTACAACACGTAGTACATTAATCGATGGGTACAACATAAGTCATTGGTGCAGATCTGAGGGTCATACCAAGTGCCGTCATGTAAAGCGCACATGCATCGGCTACCATCGCGTGATTTAATGTCACACAATATCTTAAGCAAGCTTATCGCCTAGCCACCTTAGCTTTGGTGGTGTTTGCGAGTGGCCATGTGTTCCATATAAATATGAGTGAGTTTACCAAAAAGTCCAACCGAAGCACTTCAAAGTATTATAACGACCTGGCAACTTTTATTCTATGGAACGCGGGTTCCTTCAAAAACCTGTTACACACATCTGTAACAAAATAATGTCCCAAAGGAAAGAAACTTGCAAACAATTACGGGCTTCTTGAACCGTGAAAAAATCAGTGAATAAAATATGAGAGAAGTTCAGGCAAATCCGAAACGTTTTCCGTATTTGAATAATCACTTTAACAAACAAAACTCGGATGAATTCACTTCATTACTTTATTAACCTTATGATAAAGGACAAATTGAAAACTCTAAAAGATTATTTATGGGGAATAACACAAAATTTCTAGTAGGCGAACCATGTGCCCGATGGATTTTCCTATCAGTTAAATAAGGAACGACGAAGTTCATATAATTTTCCATTCACTATTTAACTCTTTTAGGGGATGTATTTCTAAAAACGCTTGTACAGCTGATGTTTATTTATAAACAGAAGCCTAAATACCAACTTCCACGTTTCTCTCTTCATAAATGACGAACTTCAATACAAACTTTCAAACCCTTTTTAAAACCTTTAGGTGATGAGTCTTCAAAAGTAATTCCTTAGTGCTCGTTTTCGTTATGAAGGATTGGTCCAATTCGAGTCAGTTGCAAATACTGGCGCGTGATTCGTACGCGTGAATGCAACATCAAACCTAAACTACTTACCTATTGTATTTTGTGGTGGTACGGAACCTTCAGTGCGCGAGCCTGACTCGCACTTGGCTGGTTTATTATGACATATTTTAATTTTTTAAGATTTTAAAATTTGGTTGACTGGTTTAATTGGCGTAGTGTGCATGTAGTTAATAAGTAATAATACGACTACGTATATAAACACGAATAATGTTGTTCGAGCGCTTATTAATTTTGAAATCGTTTTCATAAATTTGTAATTATTACAATGTAACATAAACATATTTCGAATAAACGCATAGAACGCATTGTTGAGTATTGTATATTCAATATGTCAACAATATACAACAAATAAATATTGTTATTTCTTTAGTCGTAATTATATCTGTACTAAGTCGATTGGAAATCTGCTCGAATAAGTCGAAAAACACTTCAAAAGATTCAACTATTGTTATCTATAGACATGAATAGATGTCTCCGACATCAAAGGAGCACTGAGCTTTGTGGAAAAAGTCTTTACCTCATAATAAAATCGGGGTTTCTTTATTATTGAAAGTCAATTAGAAGAAATAAGATTTTGCTGACTTTATTGTCGGCATTAAATAATTCTTAGCAAGTAAGTGAAACATGGTTGAAAATTTAATAATTTTTCTTATCATATTTATCAGTAAACAAGTTTATTTTAATATCAAAGAGAGAAACCTGATAACGGTATCTTTAGGCGATTATAGTTTGCAAACGGCTAAATATAAAATTTAGATTAAAAAATATGACAAGATAGCTAATGATCCTCAAAAGGTTTTTTTTTTTTTATAAATCATAGCTAAAAACATCCTCGACATCAAAATCTTCATCAGTTTGCGAGTAACGATACCACAGTATGTTTGCGTCGAGGGTTAAGAATTATGTACCAAACTTCACTTTAATTTTTAACGACCTCAATGGTACGTCACATGAGGAGTGCAGTAAAATTATTTTTCACCTCACTTTACATGTCGCCTCTTCTTGTATCATGTATTTGTGATGACGTTACCTAACCAATACCTAAATTTAAAGGAATCTATCTACACCTCGTTTGTTATATTCTGTTGAAGCGTTTAGGCTATAGTTAGGAATATACATGCAAATTTAAAACTATACCCTCTTCTTTGCTTTGCGTCCTCGGTTAAATACATCTGTATAATCTATATATTTTATGTATATATATATTTATATTCTATATATAAAACAAAGTTGTGTTAGTTACTCCATTTATAACTTAAGAACGGCTGATCCGATTTTCATGATCTTTGATTTGTTGGATTCTTCTCTACCCCGAATAAGTATAAAAATATCAGAAAAATTGCGAAAAAATTTATTATAAGAACCTTCATTTTCCCATTCATTTTATATGGAAGTGTAAGAATTGAAATCATTGACATAAATTAATCACAGAATAAAACAATTGTCCTCTAAGTCATAGGAGGTTCCTTCAAGGATTATAATTAAAACTTTGGCAATTCTGCCGGTGTCAAAATAATTTCAGAAGTATTTTTAGCTTAGTCCAGCAAAAAAGACCTTACACCCAACTACTATGGACCGCTTTTGACCACACAGAGAATTTTAAGCGCCCTCCTACTTAACCCAAGCTCAAACCGCTGAAATCCCTTTCTTTTTTTTAATTACGTGACTTGTCCAATCATGCAAAGTGAACAAAAAAGTAAAAAAACTCGAGGGGCTTTTAATTATTGGGGCATTTTTCAAACTTTATGAACACTTCAGAAGTTGGGACCTGGCTCTGGACCGCGAACCCCGTGTTAATTACCAACTTTTTAAAAAGTGCAACTCATAATAGACAGCCCGAGTAAGAAATGAATGATGTGTTGCTTTTGGACTACTTTTTGTATCATTAATTCCGTACCGTTCGTTAAGTATATCTACACTCGTATACCTAATCAGAATATTGGCAGATAACGTTATAATCTATACTATCACTATCATCACTACATAGTATAAAACAAAGTCGCTGTCGCTGTCTCTCCGTCCCTATGTATGCTTAAATCTTTAAAACTACACAACGGATTTTGAAGCGTTTTTTTAATAAATAGAGTGATTCAAGAGGAAGGTTTATATGTATAACTAGCGACCCGCCCCGGCTTCGCACGTAAATTACACCCGTGCAAAGCCGGGCGGACGGGTCGCTAGTAATATTATAAAGAGGAAAGAATTGATTATTTGTTTATTTGTTTGCATTGAATAAGCTCCGAAACAACTGAACCAGTTTGAAAAATTCTTTCACTGTTGGGAAGCTTCACTATCCCCGGGTGACATAGGCTATAATATATTTTAAAAAAAATAGGGATCCTTACTAAAACTCCAATAATGTGAAAAATAAAGACTTGCACCCGTGCGAAGCCAGGGGCGTTCCAGTCATAAACTAACATAAACTCAGAAAAAAGTAACAAATTAGGCACAAAAAAAAACATCATCATCAGCCAGAAGACGTCCACTGTTGAACATAAGTATCCCATAGATCCCTTAGACCTCAACACTGAACGACAGCCTGCCATGTGCTTTCAATGGATGCCGCGTCTCTCACGATGTCACCGAAAACCAACAAACCCACTGCCCTCAAAAATTACCCTGTTGCAATATACATGTCATAGTTATAATCTGGAAAAGGTATAAACAAAATGATGGACGCTTCTCATTCAATGAAAATGTCAACCACCATTTAGCCTACAGACATTTTGGGCAATTTCAACAGTATTCAAATGTTAAAAGGTTTAATGTGGAGTTTAATTATTCAGGTGCACATTATCGGTGCCTCTAGCTATGAGCTAATACCTAATATAAACAGCTTATTTGCAACCAAAACTTGCAGGTCCGCTTAATTGATTTTCTATGTAGGAACGTCGATACAGGGTAGCGTAAGTGGAATTGATGATGAGGTGGTGAAAGTGGTTTAATAAGTCCAACCGAAATTGTACCCGCAACTAAAGGTTTTTTATTTAAATAACTAAATAATTAACTTGTTTTTGATTAAAAAAGAATGAATCAAAAGCAAAAGATGCGCTGGAAGAATGAAGAATTTGCGGTTGTGCAATATCCGGGAATGGACTATCATTGTCAGAGTGGAACATTTCAGTTTAAGGCAGAGAGAGGTTCACTACGATGACGGTCGAGTTACAGACGTGGTGAGAGAAGAAAAGAACAGGGCTTTTATAATAAAACTATGAGAGCGTCAGATGGAAGAAAATGTATACGTATCAATTCATTTAACGTTGTTTGCATCGCTCAAGGTAATTGATTAGGCAGTGGATAACCGGATGGTAAATTATTAAAAAGAAACGCCCAGAGCTAGATGCAGGAATCCACTCAATGCATCTCTAGCCGAGATTATACGACGATGTGAAAAATGGCGAGGGAGCGAGCGTTCGACGCTGCAAGCGATCGGGTAAATAATGAAGCTTCTAAAGTTTCACTCATCAGTTCCATGCAGATTGGTACCCGTCATTACCTGCGGGAAAACCTGCACTCTCATAAGTGCCCTACTTTTTAAAATTGCTCATTGTTTACGAGATGGCATTTACAAAATAGTTACTGGCATTTTTTTCGTAACAAGTAGAAACTACGAAACGAGTATAAACTTTACGAAATAGAGATACTTTGTTTAGAAACAAAGTGTGATACCAAAAACAACTGTTTGAAGCCAATCGTAATGATGGACAGGTTGCTAAGCACTCATAAGGCTTTCGCTTTTAGAGTATAATGTAATAATAAAATGTATCCTTAATAACCATCCTCGTACTGAATAAAGAAAATAATAACATTGTTTGCGGATCCTAAACACGCCCTTCCCAAAGAAAATAATTCTTTCATCGTATCTGATTTGTTGAATTATGCCACTGACGCTATCCGTCTCGGATACTCATCCTGAATAGAGTTGACATCCATTGTGATATTTTATTATTACTCTGTGAAATGCAACGAGGCGGGAGAAATTGTTAAATCCTTACAATGGAGGTTCTGTCTTGGTCGGGTCGAGTGCGCAAAAGTTGAACAAGGATCCCAGTTCCGACGGGAATGTAAAGGAAGGGATTAATTGTATAATCTTCAAATAAGACAAAGTTGGAGATGGCGGTCGGCGAGTAGGATTATTTATGCGGCCGGTGGGTACGGCGTGCGGCACAGACTGGGTGGCGCAAGTGTCGGCAACCGGCGTCGGTACCGCGTGACGTCACACGCCGCGCCCACGCCTCCACTTCTCTCTCAATCTGCATATAAATCGGATATCGATAATGACGTCGCCGTCGCAAGCAACCCGAAATTCGTTCAAAATCCGATAAGCCTTGCCCGTGAAAGCTCTAATCCACAGAAGTTGGGATGACCCCGATAGTGGATGAACCTACCAGTCTTCTATTATGTAAATTATCTGCCACACGAAAATTTCGGCCGACCACTGCGGTCACCAAGTTTGCGGGCAAAAGTTACGGTATTGACTTAGGGCCGTATCTGTCGAGAGATCGAAGTCGGTAAGTAACAATGGGGCGGAAAATCCTTGATAAATATAACATGCGTACCAATACATCGTATTATTTTGTTATGGATGTGTGCGTTGATTGTTGAGTAAAAATGGGATAACTTTTACATGGTGAGAGTGTGAAATATTATATGAGTAAGGGATCGTTGTGTAGCACTGCCTGCTGGCAACGATGGGTTTAAACGACCTGAGTACAAAACATGACCGCGCGCTATCCGCCCATGGCGTTGCTTTACTGACTACCACACACTATCTCTACTAATAACAATTATCGTATAAACGTAAAAAAATTAACTGAGTTCGTTGGTTTTGTCACTCTTTCACACATCAACAGATCAACGGATTGCATGATTTATCTCTACATAGTATAAATTGAAGTCGCTTTCCGCGTCTGTCTGTCTGTCTGTATGTCTGTATGGCCGCTAACTCCTCCTAAACCACGCAACGGATTTTGATGCGGTTTTCACCATCAGTTAGATACATTTTCAAGGAAGGTTTATATATATAACTAGCGACCCGCCCCGGTTTCGCACGTAACTTACACCCGTGCGAAGCCAGGCGGGCGGGTCGCTAGTATAATATAAAACACAAATTAACTTTTCTATTTTAATGAGACTCAAAATAAGAATTCTCAATAATGACTATACATTTTGTTGAAGCTATATTGCAATAAGCTTTATCAATTTAATAAGTACTTTTAAAAACAAACTTTTTAGTATTCTTCTCAACAAACTCTTTCCTTTGATACCCACATCATGATGGTAGATAAGAACATTTTGTCCGCCATCTTGGAGCGTTCGCCATATTGAATTTATCGTCTAGGACCAAAGAGCTTAGGAAGACAAATCCAACAAACCCAAACTCGACGGGGTTACGTCGTCTCGTTTAGGAGTTCCTATGGCCACCTTCTGCCTTCATCATTAGACCAGCTCGATGGTACCATAACATTGCATTGTCACCGAACTTACATAAGTATGCAAAATTTCAGCGCAATCGGTTGAAGATATCTGCTTCAAAATTGAGTTGCAAGATTCCACCCAAACAAACATACATACATTGCAAGTTAAATAAAAGCTTGTAAAAAAGAGCATTGACGTTTTCAATGACAAACTTTGTAAGAGGATTCCTATTGAGTGCATGTAACTTCCCTTCTATAGCTCGAAGTGATGCAAACTTAGCGTGATTGGTCGCCCGGCACAGTTTCAGATGGCAACATTGTACCTGAGTGGTGAAGAAGACAGAAGGAATACTTATAGTACTACTTATACAAGTTTCAAAACGAATTCTGAGTTTTTAAGAAAAAGCCGGACAAGTGCGAGTACGTCTCGCACTCCGAGGGTTCCGTTGGACGGAACGCACAGAGGAGCGAGTTCAAACCAAAAAAAAAACCGGCGAAGTACGAGCGCGAGTCTTACGACTCGCGCTCCGAGAGTCCCGTTAGATGGAACCCACAGAGCGCGAGTCCAAAAAAAACTACAAAAAAAGTGAAAATATTGAAAGACAAACTTGACTTTGTAGCGCACAATAAGATGCTTCCATACATACTAACTATAAAATATAAGTTTGTTATCGCAAAACAATATTTTTATATGATATACTTAACTTCAAATTATCAATTATCGGATTTTTTCCTTTTATTATGTGCTGTAAGATCTTGCTTTATGCCAATTTTTATGTTTTTAGGTCAACGGAAAGTACCCTTTTACCCAGCCATCTGCTTGTTTGCCACTTATGGCATAAAAAAAGTTACACTGTTTTAATCTATCACGGACAATCACGGTTGTTCACTACAGTCATCGGTATCACGGTTAATATCGCGTTAATAATCATAATTATGAATTTAAAACAGGTAATATTGCAATTTTTCAAATTAATCCTTACAAGGCGTAAATAAAATAATCTCAATCACTTTTTGTTCCGCGTTCCCGTGACAAAATCAATTTTAATCAAATCGTAAAGGTAAACTCACTACGTCATTTTTACGATACAATTGGGCATATTAGAGTCGTAACTCGCGTACGAGCGCCCCGTTTTGCGTTTACGTATTGTTTACGTTACGTTTCGATATAGGAAAAGGATAGATAACGCAATGGGTACTTCCTCCGTTTTAGTATACGGGAGCAGCTAGCGGAATCGCGTTATTTTCATAAGCTACGGGCCTTGCCCTGACCCAATTCCTTTTAATCCATCGTTTACCTATAAGGTTTTATTGGCAATGGCCCATTACGACCTACATTATCAACATCATCATCCGATTTTACTAGTTCCAGTCACGTAAACTTGAACGACGAATATAAACCATACGGCTATAGGACAAGTTTGAGTAAGGTTTTCTTTTAGGGAGGATCTTCGGTTCATCGACCGATGGTAGCACGCTAGCATCTGACAGGTTGCTTCTTATTGGTCGGGTATCGCGTGATTTCCCTGATATTTGATTGGCCACGTAGAATTCAATTTTGAGACAATCATGAAAAAACTAATTACTAGTATACATGTCATTGAAGAATGCAGCAGTTTGTTTTCCATGCAAAATTAAATATAGAAATAAATTAAGGACCCCCGATAAAAGAGCTGATAACTCCCTGCTGGAAAAGGTTCCCGGAAAACTTTTGGGATGAATTCGGGAAAAACTGAACGTCATTTTTTCTATGGGATTTTTGATGAACCATAACTCAAGCAAAAATTTGGACAGGACGTTGGTTGGGTCGGTTAGTTAGTTGTTAGTTTATATAAGCAAAATACCACATTGACGACTGACTGACTCATCACAAAAATTCGAAACCTACTTGACCTATGAAGCTGAAATTTGGCAGGTAGATTTTTTATGTAGATATCTATTGAATTTCGCAACAAGGCCAAATTAAGGGGTTGATAGTTTATATGATAGTCTACGTAACGAGTAGTAAATCGCAACAACTCGTATTAGTATCATCATCAGCCAGCCCGAAGACGTCTACTGCTGAACATTGGCCTCCACATTGAACGGCAGTCTGCTATCTGTGCATCCACCGGATGCCCGCGGCTCTCACGATGTCGTCGGTCTTCCTTAGTAGGCCTACTTATGCTGCGTCTTGAGGTTCGTGGGTTTCACTCCTCAGAACTTTTCTTCTCCATCGGTTATCGGTTCTTCGAGCGATGTGGCCTGCCCATTGCCATTTCAACTTGCCAATTTTAAAAGCTATGTCGGTGACTCTGGTTCTTTGGCAAATATCCACGTTCTGGATTCTATCGCGCAAAGATACTCCGAGCATTAGTTTATTAGGTATTAATAAAAGCCAACTCCAAGTTTCAGTTCAGGAAAATAATGTGAGTGATTTTTCCCACCTTACATTAAGAGGAATGTATAGAACACGTTCTAATCATAGAAAACATTTCCAGGTAAGGAAAACCAACCCCATTTTTCCAAAACCTTTCCCGATGATGAATTCTCTCGTCCCAATTCTCCAACTACTGACAAATTCATCTCACATCTTTAACCTTATGATATTTTTGGTATTCATACATGGCGCCGGTACTCAAGTCAACTCCTAAGACAAATATGAATAAGGTAATGAATTATATGGAAAGCTCCTTCCGTGTGACGTGTGAGAGATTGCGCCGCTTTGCGCCGACCTCCGAATTTAACCAGTCGTTTGTGCGCCGCGCAAAACTTGCCTCGAGGTTACATTAAGCCGATTGCCGGCGTCAATCAAAACCCGCCTTTTTCCGAGATACCATAATGTACGCGGTGCGCACACCGCCACCACTTTGGTTAATGTCTTTATTTTTTCCCGCGGATTTGTTACGTGCTAAGTAGGCATCTAAATGCTTATTGCTATCGTAACAAGATATTTGGCCGTAAAGGCGGTGTCGGAAACTAATACTTTCCGGGAGATCCTTAAAATAACGACATCGGCTATTTTCCGGGCGGGTGGCCATTCGGCGGGCCGCGGCCGATCGAGACGTGGGGCCTTCGCTGATAAATTACAAGTCTTAAAACCAGTGGCAGGTAATTCGGCACAAATTCCAGGCTTCTGGCCCTCCGGCCTGCTTCAGGAAAGTTTCAACGATTACTTTTACTTGTAATTTATGTCCCGGGGTACCGATAAAACGATGGCAATGGAGGGTCACAGGTGACTCGCTGTGGAATTTCTCAAATTTTCGCGACTGACCTCGCTGATGCCACTGAAGTCCTAACGTCTCTTGTTATAAATGTATTTTACGCTGGATGCATTTAATTTTGACCTAAATGAGCAATTATCGCGTCCATGATACGTCGTAGAAATTCAGTAAAAACTGCGACACAAAACGTTACTCATTTGAAACGGGCGCAAACCGAATTCCGCGAATTCATTATGCCCATTAAGCGTTGTGGGTCATATGAATATTTCGTTTCGTTTGTAATGAACTGAAAATTAAATCAGATAAGGGGGAAAAATGCGATGTCGTCGATTTTGTGGTGGTGTTTTCAGGGCAAAATTAAGAGGCTTTGTTGTAGCAGAAGGATCAGAATAAGTCTGATTAATAATTTAAAGATAATGCGCATGATAATTATAATATATACCTACTCATAATAGTAAAGAAGTGTATATGTTTGAACTCAAATCTAGCTTATACACTGGATTAATAATTTTTATCCTACGATCTTTTTAGGATAGCGAGTAAAAAAATCGCAAGGACAGCTGGTATCATAATCTAAAAAAATTGGTAGAAATCATCACAGTTCAATTCACACCTCCGATCAGACAAGGGAGATATGATGAGGTAGCAGGAGCGATCGCACCTAGCCTAATCAGGCTTTATGCCTTTAGTTGAACTCACCCACCCTGCAGATGACCTATCTGCTTTTTTTGCATGTGGACTAATAGTAATAGTTCATTGTTGTCGCTACAAGTTTCTTAGAGAAAGTGAAAAATTAGATACATTTAATTAGATACATTGATCTAGAAAACCATTCGTTGCGTCCTAACCGTTTTTGCGTTAAGCGATTTAGTTGTATAGTGAAAATAAAAATATTAAGAAAAACATTCCTTTTTTTATGCCATGGGTGGTACATAAACAATAAGCATTATATAAAAAAAACTATTGAAAAACAAACATTTAGGCACGTGGGTTCGTTTCCCCCTAGGGCAAACATTCATGTGATGAATAATAGTGTTTGTTCTATATCTGGGTGTTAATATCTATTTAAGTATGTATGCAGGCTGTCGTTCAGTGTGGAGGTTAAAGGAGAGGCCTATGTTCAGCAGTGGAAGTCTTCTGGCTGATGACGATGATGTATTTAAAACTATGTATGTATATCAGTCTTTGGCAACCATATCACAAGCTTTGCTTAGTTTAGGGTCAGATGACCGTGTGTGCAAAAATGTCCCGAATATATTATTATTGCATGTCAGATTGCCATTATTATGATTAATCGTCATAATTGAGTCCGGCTAAAATCAGTCTGCTCAATCGGTGCCGCGACAACACGTGTCAGTTTGAAACGAAAATGAGTAAGTAATTGTCCAATACTGAGTTGTAAGAATACCGCAAAAAAAGTTGGCCGGCAGAATAAATATATTTCTTTTCACTATTATGTACGAAAAATTTGACACGCTTAGTTTTCATACAGTTTGGATCGCTTGTGAAGTCTACTTAGGTATAGGTCTGTGGTGCACACTGTGTATGTTTCCTCAGATATAGGGCATTAATCCATCACAGGCCGGTGCATGCGTACGCACGCTCATATACGCAAACAGGCCGCGGTTTGAGGGATTGGTTCGGAATCTTTGCCTTCAGCCATATTAACGTTGGCCGGACCGCTTTATTGATGACCCGCATTACCCATCGGCGATTTACTGATTCCATTTTAGAATTTGGGGCGCATTTACATTCCGCAGCCGTTCGGGTATTGAATTTGGCCAATACTCTGAGGGTTTGAATTTATGCAGTTTCTTTACATGCCTACCCAATGTTATGGTATTAATACTTTAAAGTAAATTAATTTTAAAAAATCTACTATTACTATTAGGTAGTTCATTGGTGTTGGTATACGTTTCTTAGTGTACGTAATAAAGAGTAAGTAAGTCGTATTTATAGTTTTTGCGTCAAGCGGTTTAGCGGTATAGTCTTCGATCAAAAATAATTCGTGGGTAGAGTGAAAAATGTGTATGACAAATGGAGACATTTTTAAATGTCTCCATTATTTTAACAGCCATGAAGGTAGCCTTAAAAGTACAATACAGGGGCTGGGGCCGTACCATTAAGCGAATTTTAAGCGATTTAGTGTAGGTTATAGCGGAAAATCACGCGAACATGAACCTTAACGCGCCCAGACACGGTTTGCGCTCCCCAACTTTTCGCAATCACTGACTCAGTCTATGCGAGTATGTATTCACTCACTTGTACCTGAAATTAAAATATAGTAAGCATAAGCAACAACATGCCATGAAAAATCCGTATTTCCCCACTTACGTGGCATTCCTACTTATTTGTAAACAACTCGCATATCCTGAAAATCGTCGAAACAATATCGTAAATAAAAACGACGACATAAGAAGGTTTGTGAACACGTAATCCATTTATAGCGAATGAAATAAAGATGGCAAGATTGGCCAGATCACAACGCACTTACACAAATTTCGTTCCCGCGTCTTCGCAAATAAATAATAGATGGAGTGACTCGAGCACAATGCTAGCAGTATGGATAATTTGCGAAATTGGATCCGCTCCCGTTTTTTTAAGCGACGGCTAAGTGGCTTGTTGTCCACCTGAAGGCACTAAAACTGACCAAATACTGCATAAAAAATCATGTTGTGTGTACATATTTAGAAATTATTTAGTTCAAAATTTTATACTCTTTAGTTTTATTTAGTTTTGATCATTATTTTGTTTTATGTGTTTAATATACTAAATAAATAAATAAACAGCAACTGCCCGGCCGTCTATAGACATTTGCAACACTAGTAGTACTGTCAATACTTTGCCAGGTTGGAGAAGTGATTGTGTATTGATATGGTATTGATTCACAAAAAGCCTTGTCAAAATTGAATTAAATTATTTCACCCTTCAAAATGCTCCACACTTTTTTATTGACCAAGCGAAGAGAGGTCTCAGATTATAATGGGGCAAGTCAGCGTTTTTTTGTACGTTTGTTTATTTGTTTGACGATAACTTGGGTATTGTTGATTCAATATTCATAAAATTTTGTGGTCAAGTAGTTCATTTCAATATTAAAATTTTAACATGCCCAAACTTGGTTAATGGCTTGCAAATATATTGGGGTCACGAAGTCTTACTTCGGGGTGAACAACTAGTTTATTCCGTGAATATCAATTATTATATAATTATAAATATATATAAAAGGATAAGCGTTTTTTAATATATTTATTGACTAACGAAGCGAAGTCCTCCGAGTGTATGGGGACAGAACAAAGTTTGTATGAATGTTTGTGAGTTTGTATGTTCTTTATTTTGTTCGGCGATAACTTGATCACCGGTAATCCAATAGTCATGTATTCTTTATTACGTAATAATGTAAATATAATCTTTATTTACTATAATGCACAATACATATTAAAGAAGCAGCAAGTGCACTAAGCGAGAGCTTGTATCGCAGGAACCAACAACAAGTTAACAATTTAGGTTTCATGGTCTGACAACCATTGTCTATTAATCAGATACTAAATAGTTTTTGCAGTTTTCATTTTTAATCTAAGCGAAACCAATTCAGATTTTATTTGGGTCGCAAACAACTAGTTTTTACCGTAGCTAACTATAGTTTCACCATCGTCCTTACTGTTTATAATTATATTCTGATTTTAGTTATACCGTTTTGCTGCCTAAGCACTTTTGGGCGAACCATGACAAAACCTTGTAGGTATATTGCGTGTATTCAACTCATCTACGTAAAACTTAATATAATGGAATGGGTGATATTTTACATAAAGAAAATGAAATGATACTTCTACGCATGACTTGTTCTTTTGGGATAGATATGGGTATTCGTTATGAAACGAACGGATCCAAGTGGGACCCTATTGATTTGGTAATACTGTCTGTCCTAAAAAGGACTATCATTAGGATATTTCCTTATGATAGAAATATACAATTTATTTAACCAATTAAGTATATAAATGTACTTTAGGGTAACTAATTCAGACACATTTTAAACCGCTTTCAGTGTCTGAATTCGGTCTGTTTTTTTTTTTTTTTTTACATTGATTACTTTGCCATTATGAAACCGATTTACGTGATTTTAAAACTCCCAGCGCAAAAAGTGACTAATGCGTGTATCTATGTATTTGTATGTCTGTCTGTAGCATCTTAGCTCCTAAACTGCTGAACCGAAAAACTGCTTTTGGTTTAGTTTTTGAAGTGAAAACTTCTTTAGTCACGTTTGGCACTTTTTGGGATGGGGAAAAGCATTGAACTCGCGTGACCGCCACGCTCAGATACTGGTTCGGGTAAAGTTGGCTCGAGTCGACTAAGGGAGCGAGAGAGATATAGTCAAGCTTGATGAAATTTCACGTCTGTTGTGTGGTCTTAAACTCACACTTTTTTTTGTTTGAAATGTGACATGATGAGCTTTCTTCTTTTCTTACATATGGTTAAAAAAATATGTTAAGATGTTTGATGATTATCAGCTCCTATATCTTCTTGGGTGTCTTGAAATCACGAGTGAATTGGTTTCTTCTAGGCAAACATGCTTCAAGGTATACCACATGATCGCTTAACATCAGGCAAGATGGTCAAACGCAAGCCTATTATTACTAACAAACAATTTATACTTTACAACAATTTATATAAAAGAAGCTCATGAAGTTTTTCGACAAAAATCTTACGATGAATTGACGAATGGGAGCCATTTGCTTACGTACCCTTTTACTGCCTATGGCGTGTAGGTCCTGTTTTGCTTACGCAGACATGCACTGCGTAAGGCACTTCGGGGGTTAATCAGTTTCAATAATACCTACGTTTAATTTTGCTCAAGTGCCTCTTCTTGGCAATTTCTATAATATTGATTAAGCTCTAACAAATTTTGAAGTATTTTTTTATATTGATAATTATTACTCCAACTGTATTATGTCTTCTGCGATCCAACTATATTTATCAAAACTGCCCGCATAAAATTTAATTTTAGGAATCCGTTCATGCACGTGTACTGGAATTATTGAACATTTACGCGTCGGTAATGTTGCTGGACCATTGGATTCACTCTATATAGGTTCGGGAGATTTATGCGTGTACCATTCAATATACCTATTATCTTGTTTGTATCTACCAGCATGCAACGCCTCTAGATATTTCAATTATCCAAACTAATAGGTAACCATGAATCATGTGACTCTCTGCAATTGCACTGCAGAAAGCAAGCGTTGAAGAAAATCTCAACATATTTGCGCACTGATAGGTAAAAAGTGCTATAAAATAAAAAAGGACGCCACGTTTCGTAGAGTTACTTTATAAGCGAGGCACATCGGGTCGGGCGCGGCAACTGCAAATGGCGCGAAACGACAATTTTAAAGCACAACATTGAAAAATACCATATTACGTAGGTATCTGGCGTTCGCACGTGCGCGGCGATTACTCGCTTCCCGCTAGCGAGTTGTGTGCCGGCGCTTTTAACGCATTACCATGAATAATATATGCTCAAATTGAAATGTCGCACTCGCGTCGCTCCGGCTGCCTATCTGCTCTCGGCGGCTGCCTCCTTCTGTATTCTGCCCCTCGATTTCATTCTGCCAATAGGCTTTACCTTTTATCGAAATCACCGAGCTCTTTTTAGAAAGAGTTTCTTGAATGGAGGTTCTATTGATTTCCATATCATTTTCCACACACAAGAGGCGGTCTAAAGCGCCGTTTGTTAATTTTAGCGTATCACAATTTGATCAATTATTTACGCAGATTTTATGCCAGTTTCAAAATTTAAACAAATATAGAACATAATTTGACGAGTAACGTTTGGCTTTGCAATTAACGTAAAGCTCAACTTCCTACTCAAATTAAACGCTTGTTAAAGCGGAATTCAGATAATTATTGCAAGATCTAAAGGCGTAGTAACAATATAATTTTGAAAATTGCTTTCACCAAATAGTCCTCTGCTCTTTGTATAGCGGTGAAAACGGAAGCGCCACAAAACGCCCCCTTAAATGTTTAATTTGAGAAGAAAACGGATTAACGAGTAATAGATCCCGCAGACTAAGTATTCACGGCTCTACATAATCACCGAGCAAAAACATAAACGGGACAGCATTAATACATTAGGTAAAGTTTAGAACCTACATAATTTATAGGGGTCCCGATTAGTATTAGAGATTACGTGATCATTATGCGAATTAAGTAAGATTTCCTTGGAAACTATTAAAAGGGATCTCACGAACTCCAACCCCAAAGAACGTGGAGGGTCACCTTCAGAAATCAAAGCCCGGCCCTTATTTATGACCTGGACTGGGCTGTCCTATTCGGCTGAGATAAGTCCCGGTATTGTACATAACAAAGTTTATACTGTTCAGGACGGCCACCTTACTCCATCTTGGAGGAAAGATAAAATCTCCATTAGTCGCAGATCTCATTCATCGTGTGCGTAAAGCTCGCCTAACTTGTACGGGCCACACAAACAGAGCTGGTGAAATGTGATATTTGCGAGAATGGAAGATAATGACCAGGGTATACAATATTCTTGTGTTTATTCAGAAACATCTTTTGAAGTTCTTGTTACGTACTCGTACTTTGTCTAAAAGTTGGTTAAAATTTCAGCCAAATAAATCACAAATTAAGTGTTGTTTTAAATGTTATTGTTGAAGCAAAGTAAGTATTAGTTAAACTTAGAGAACAATTGAATAATTAATAGAGCAAATTTCTTTAAAACTAGTTCACATTTAGAAAAAGCACTTTAAAGTTTAGAAGGCCTTCTCTACAAATAACCGTCAGAGAGCAGGCCTAATCAGATTTTTGGGAGATAAGACTCTAATTTGGACGGAGAGTGATGGTCCGTGTTATTTATTCGGGAGTTCGGTCGGCGCGGTAATCTACCAGAGAGAGGACTCGCCTGACTAATCCCAGGGCCACTACATGGGACAAATAAGTTTGTTTAATGTTTAGAAGTAAGCATTAGTGCCGAGTGTTGCGTTGGCGTGTGGATCCCTCCGTAATCAGATTAATTAGACGATTCCGCCGGCGTTATTAAAAGTTGAGCCGGCTAAAGCGCAGCTCAGTTACCTCGCCAAGATAGCCAGCTTATGCACCGCGTGTACTCACTACTTAGCTGATATTATACACACGCCCGGAATGCTCTTTAATGTTTTAGTATTTTCGACTGAGGTTGCGAACTCTGTGCCGTTTTGTTTGTACACCACACTGGGCGGCAGGAATAATTCACTTAAGCTTAACTGGGAAAGATAATTAGGATTCTACGTCGGTTGATGCAAAATTAACGCGGAAAACAAGGTAGAAGATTTTTGTGCTCATTCAGAAATTGAATTTTATATTTGCAGGAGTAAGTTTTAACGAGATGAACATTTTTTTACTGCATTTAGACGGTACACATTGAATACACTCCAATTCTTTTTTTGTAATTAGACGCAAGTGAGATTTTTGCTTTCGAATTTCGCCCGACGCTTTTGCAAGGATGACTTTTGTGAACGGTTCGATGGTTTAGAGCTGGATGTAACAAACGTATTCAGAGCTTTTGTATTATGCAACGTGTGACAATGTGGGCATCGGGCAGGCCGCCGCCCATCGGACGGATAGGTCGCTCTTAGCAGCGGATCACGGCCCGCTGGTTACAGAACGCGCGACCGAACACGGCTCGTGTGCTGTCAATCATAAAACAAAAAAAGTCCGAGTGAAATTCCAGCACCTTACTCCATGTTTAGAGTAGAACTGGAAGCGCGAACATTTTACCACAAAGCCCACTGCGACTGCAGTTACACAGGGCGGTCAAATTGCAAACACTAAATTGTTTGATAGAAAAGCAAATATAAAACCGATCTCACATACAGTATTTCGTATTTATTTTTATTACAATCTACGTTGAATAGAATAGGGATTTTTCTTTATCGTGGCCATCGCTCGTTTTAAAAGGCGATCAGTGGCGAGCTCACGTGTTCGTCTGGCCCGATAATGCGCTGTACAGCGATTCGTCGACTCCATTCTTTTGTTGTTTCCCTTTTGTTCCCATGAAAGGTGGTGGTATTGTTTTCCCGTTGGAATGGCTAGAGATTGCGCTAAGAGTAGAGATTAGTGACAACGTGACGCGTGTGTGTAAGCACCCTAATTTAGTTTCGATAATGCCGTAACCGCACCCAGTTGAGTCTTGTTTCTTTTTCGGTTAATGTATTGAATACGTTAGTAATTAATAAATGATTAGGATTGCTGCGGAGTTACGTTAATGTGCGGGGTGAGATAGGTTAAGTGTTATTAGTAACTACAATATCCCCTGATAATAATAAAAAATATCAGTATTACATTTCCTACCGAAATCTACGTAACATAAAATATTCTACCCAACATTCTGTAGTATTTTCATGTACGCGCATGTAGGTATGTGCTGTCAGTGAATTCTACAGGTAAGTTTATTCTAAGTTGTGCAAGATTCATGCAATTCACATATGCAGTAACCTCAACTCTCCGAGGAACTCTGCAAACGCCAAGCTAATGTTGGACGCATTGATGCAAATTATGCAAAGCATTTAATTGTATTCTAGCATATCCGGCCTCTATGGACATCTTATATTCATGTCGACACAGATGACAGGGCTAGACATATTTGAATTTAAAAAGTCATTTATATTTACAACTGAATCAGTATGCGAGATTTGATGCAAAACTAAATTTGATCCGAGCATGCTTATTTCGAAATGAAAATTGCTCTTACACTCCCACAAAATTCACGAGCGATTCAATTTAGTTGTGAGAATAAAACGTTTTTATAAACAGCTGGTGTTTTAACTTTAGTGACGTAAAGATAATTCGTTTACAAAACGAACAAATAAAAAAGGTGAACGGATAAACGGCTTATTTAACGTGGGTGCGTGCCTTGCGGAATTATCGTCCGTTGAAATGGACAGTCCGGCCCCTTGAGGAACCCAAAGGGTTCGGTTTTCGTAGGCACTCAATAATTTGGAGTCGTTGAAATTCCGGCCGGATTGTTGTGGCCGCACCTGGAGCGAGACGAAGGGGGGACGTTTAACTGGAAACAATAACGTTAATGTTTATTATAACGCCCGATTTACTGGCGATTTTCATTTACGGGTCGGAGTTAAATTCGCACCGGCTTATTAGTGTGGAGCATCGCACGCGACGCGCTGCGTTTTACTACGTGGCCCAGCTTAACGATGTAGCTTAATTAAAACTAAAACGTCCGTGTAAATACATCGATCCGCCTAATGAATACAAACATTCATTCTCGTTAATCAGGCTTACTGGTTTTTGCGGAGGAAATGATCGCGAATATAGATGGGTATCGTAGAACAAACTCCAGACGGCCACAGGTCCCGCAATGAATAATAATTTAACGGACATTAAAATGATTGAGGTGGGCCGTTTCTGAGGTCATAGCACGCATGGCCCGCTAAGCTTGCAATTATCGAAGTTCATTAGTATCAGCCTCATATTTTTCAAAGTTTTAGTTGAAATAAAGCGGGCGGGAAAAGTGAGGGGACCGAATATTAATCCGGTGAAATATTAATGTTCTATTTATTATCATTTCACACAGAAGACATGTGAAAAGTTATCCAAATAGGTGCACACAACAATGTAAGGTGTTTCTGGTAAGAATTATTATATAATTATACATTAATTAGATTTTTTGTATTTTTGTGTATTTGTAGTAGTGTCGAATTTTATTTTCTATCGTATCTTGCACTTTAGATACGTGCAAAAAATTAGATACACCATGCATCCATATCACAAGCTCTGCTTAGTTTGGGGTCAGACGACCGTGTGAGCAAAATGTCCCGTTTTTTTTTTGTTTTGTTATTTTGAGAAAAAATACCGTCCTTCTAACTGTCCTACGATGCAAACAAAGCATGCGCAAGTTAGTTTGCACGTTTGTACAGGGCTTAATATAATAAACTGTCAATCATAAGATTCATTAGGCAATGTTTGTACTCGGCTACCTGTAAAATATTGATGATAGAATTAAGTTCTCGGTGCTGGTAGAAAACGTGCCCAGAATTAATCAGGGTAGTGATTGACGCGTTGTTTGTCTATAACGTTAATATTTCATTCTAAAATATAACTTGTCACTATGGACCTGTTGCTAGGGATTTTATTTTCCCTAACATAGTGTATTAGTATAGACTGGACGCAAGAAAAAAGAGTACAGGTGGATATGGAAGATAACTAAAGGAGAAGACGAAAGTCCGCGTCTTTGCTTAATGTCAGGCATTATGTCTAACCCGAATTTAAAAAAAAAATGATGTTAAAACACTGATTAAGAAGAGCAACAATATTTGTTATATTAAAAGTAGATAAATAAGTAGTAAAAGTACATAAAGTAAATATATATAGTGCTTAAATTGATCAACAAATTCAACATGACTTAAGTAACGACTGTTGAGCGATAATATCACAGTAGTATTCGTGGGTTTAAATGGACGCAAAAATAATGCAAGTATTTAGGTTTAGGTTTATAGACATTTATTCTCATATAAGATGTTACATCACTTCCATGAGAACACTGCTAACATATTTTTTTTTTTTAATATTTTTTTTAGTGTCAATGATGCTTACCTTCAACGTTATAAAACCCATCTAAAGGATGCAAATCAAGCAACGGCAGCAAAAATGGCTAGTCAATCACTTCGACCACTTTAGTTCTCATAAAACTGGCTTGGGACACCCGACCTATTTCGGATATTTTTGGAGATGTTTCACAAAATCCTTCCACGAATATTTTATGGAAACCCATAGACCTAACGTTTCTACTGCTTCCCTTCGGTAAGACGGACAAGATATCATTTTAATAAATTGAATATCCCACCCTCAGTAGGTATATATTTTTGCTTTGTAAAAGGTTTGGTTCAAGTGTTTTTCGAAATATATGCAAAATTTGGTGCCTAGTCGCTTTCACTGAATCCATAAATTGACTTGAAGAGTGCCTGGTTTTAAAGGTCAAACAACTTATGCAAATAAGGTAGAGCACTTTTAGATATTGCTTACAGGAAAAGTTCTTTAAAACAGTTATAGATTTCGCCTATAGTTAGTGAGTTATAAAGGTATATTTCTTGGCTCACTACAGTTGAAGTATCTGGTGCAGTTGCCAAATTCTGGTTGCAATGAAACGTGATTTATTATGAACTTCTTCTTTATCTTGCGATTAATATTTGTATTAACAGTTATGATATTTAAACTTTACTACACAGTGATTTATATGGACAAGTTATAACGGACGTCGGTAATTCTTCAAACCCAAACAATATTTTATTATGAATGAAACTCATTATTTTGCGCTGTGTACCTACATAAAAACACATAATAGATAAAAAAAAAACAGAAAGTTATAGTTTCGTGATTATATTTTTAAAATTCTATCAATGGATTTGTTATGGGAAAATAAAATAATGTGATAACTACCATCAATAAAAAGCGCATTACGATAAAAAAAATAAGAGGGGTTTATATGGCGGCGCGTTCGCTTCAAAGGATAATCGTTCACACGTCTAAGGCTTCCTCCGGGGTGTGGGTAAGCGAATTTATGTGCAAATACGCCCCGGGACTGGCCAATGTGCTAATGAAAGGTAATACATTATTCAACCCTTGAATTATACAGTGGCATGTAAATCGATATTTGCACCGCATAACCACAATTACTGTTGCGAAATCGTTTGTGGGGATAACCAAAATTTTGAAACTACACAAATCGTGTTGTGGAACAATGTTGCTCTGATTTTGGAATCACAACAAATTTTATCTAATTTGTTTATCTAATAAAACTAGTTAACACTTGCATTATAGAAACTGCGGTGTCAGTGTCGAAGGTCGTATCAACTATCTTTTGTAACTTAAAAAACTACGTTTATTTATTTCCCGAAAGTTTAGCTGTTGTTTTGATTCAAAACTATTGAGATCAATTGTAAAATAAACTAAATGGAAAATTTTATATAGAAACACAAATGGAACAAACCATTCTGCTGGCCATGTACGGGCGTTGATTAGTCCGGTTGAAACAAAAACTATTCCCGAACTGGGTGCAACAAACGAAGTGGAAAAAGTCGATATGAGAGAGAGGTGGGACTATAGGACTATCTGATTGTAGAACGTAAACGGCAATCGCCGAGATGCGTTTCACAGTGAATGCGCACCATTTTTAAATAATTACCTACTGTCCCCCACCTGATAGGGGTATGCATCTGTTCCGCTCGACTCATAACCATTGATTGCTTTTCATTTGCACAATTGAACCGCAGTTCGCCGCACGCACAACCCTATTACGAAGAAATGTGAGCCAATTACAAAAAGAGATACGACATCGAAGATTTTCATTATCTGCTGAGAGTGGATGGGATATCTTTTTTGTTCAATGGCGCTTCATAACGTGCCTAGATTGGAACTCGACCAATAAAAACTCGAACGAGGCGAATGCCTTTACTTATAAATTTACTTAGTTGTAGTTATTATAGATACATTGATTTGATTCTATAGTTTCAATTAGCTATAGATTACCTACACGACCAGTAATACAAAAAAAAACTTAAAACCAAAAAGAACAGTTCGTTCAATTCGAAATTTGAAATTGAATTATGTCACTACCTATAAACATTGTATACATATATGTAACAGCTTTATACCATTAGCTTCATTCACTGACTGACTGACTCAAACAAAATCACGATAACTATACTTGACCCACGTAGCTAAAACATGGTAGTTAGATTTATTATGGGGTGTAGTATTCTAAGTATATTTTTTCGAAAGGGCTGAATTAAGAGGCCAAATAGAGGTTGAAAATTTATATGAAAGTCTATTCGTATGAAATCTGGGGTAATGACGTCGATTCTGTGATACCACTCACTAAACTAAACCAATCTTAGAGGGCTAAAATTGTCTGCATCTCTTTTCATTTTAAAATGTGAGAGAAGGATGGCAACCATTTTATAGCTGTCAAATTTAATTTAGTTTAGAGTACATCAGAATCGATGCCAAAAGCTTGTTAACTTATAGAACAAAAATAACAATGCCCGAAAGTATTTCTCACAAAGAAAACATAACAGAGTGCACCTAAAGCGTATCATCCCAGGGTAACTGAATAAAATGAAAAAGTGTCAGTAACAGCAGTGAATTCATTCGTCGGATATGTAAAATGTTAAAGCATTCATCTATCCGTGGGTCTGTACAGGAATTCATGGGTGAGTGTGGAGCGAACTGCCGTAACAACAAACCTCGCCACATCAAAACAACAGTACATTTGATTAAAATAAATAAAAGGAGTCATACGACGCCAGTGCTATGTGAACTCTACTCCCTATGCTCTCGTTTGCTCGTCCACTTCGTTTCCGCTAGATCAATATTTAAAATGTATGTAAATTTCGCTATCAGTATAAAAATAAATAAGGTTGTTTAATATTTATTTCAGCTATAACATGATGACCGAATCAGAAATGAGGAAATCCGTAGACGAACGAAAGTTACGACATAGCCCACTTGATTAGCAAGTTGAAGTGGCAGTGGGCAGGGCACACATTACGCAGAACAGATGGCCGATGAGGCCGAAAGGTTCTTGAATGGAGAGCAAGGACCGGTAAGCGCAGCGTAGGACGTTCACCACAAGATGGATAGACGATATAAAAGAGACCGCAGGGAAACGCTGGATGCAGGCTGCCACCGGCCCTTTTGGAGATCGATGGAGGAAGCCTATGTCCAGCAGTGGACGTCTTATGGGTGAAGTGATGATGATGATGATATCATGATGATTCCAATTTGACATATTATAAATAATCTCAAACAATAACTCTAGCATCTAATCGGTCCATGGTTATAGATCACGTAAAAGCTTGAAGTGCATACCGTCGTAAATATTTCAGATAGATACGCATGTCAAATACGAGAGAGACGCAATACCAAAATGGCAGATCTATTCTAAACGGAAGCTAGGGTAGTATCAAATTACAAATCGTACAGAAAATCTAGACATTGTTGGCCGTGCTCCAATCCCAGTGATCATAACTGTCAATATTCTTCGAGCACAACATGCGTTTGAATCTTTTCTCTTACACTACAGTAAAAGGAAATGAGAAAAACCTAATGATATTTTTTATATAGAATAGGTCTACGTTTGGCCACTAAATCACCTGATGGAAAGTGATGTTGTGGCCGATAATGAAGCACGTAGACCTAGAAAGTACGCTAATGAATTTACGATACCCAAGCTATGTTTTTTTCTAGGAAGTGTAAAAATATATCCGGATATGGAACCCTGAAGAACCCGGGGTGCTCCTAATCTAATTGTAACGCTTCACTGAGCTACCATTTTGTGCAGTCTCAACAATTTCTTTTAATAACTTGCCATTTTGAAAGCCTAAAACAACTTTTTAATTAAAGATAATCAGGCTAAAATGTCAGCAATATCACGCTGTCACGGAGGCAAGCGGCAACTTCATAATTCTGATGCGGCCGACAGCGTGGTCTGGGCTGACGTGCCATCAACGCGAACACGTTTTATTGGTAATTATGGCAAGTGGTAAACTAAACTTGGCGGCGGAGCGCTCTGGCTCGAGAAAATGCGCATTTGCGGAGTTTGTAGTCGTGAAATGGATTCTAGTTTGAAACAGAAGGGGTGCTTCTGCTGAGCGTAGTTAGGTGATATTGTTCTCGTTAGACTATTGCGGTGCGAGCAATCCACATTATATGAACCGTCTACCTGCACGAGGTTCCGAAGTCAAGTCTAGCATCGAGGCACTTTTGCTTAGACAACCCAAATGGAGACGACAATCTAAACAATTTATTCAAACTGTGACAGTCGTAAACTATGAACTCGCATGTTTCGGTATACCAAGTCAGTGCAACGTTACCCGTATATTTACAGCGCTGTCGAGTTGTCAAGTTGCGCGGCAACATTTGGCCAACATTTACATACAATTTCATATTCATATCAGAATTAGGTAGCGCGGTCGGCGGTGCTCGATGTCGCGCGACACTGCGGAACTAACCGCGACTGCCGCTTGACACCGAGACATTGAATCAACACTTTTCACACAGTCTTTTTTTTTCTAGACAATGTCCGCACCAGACGGTATAGTAACGAGAGAAGTTACAATAAAAATAAACTTGACTAAGATAGAACAATATCTCGAATACTAAGCGGATAAAAATATCATTCTACATTTACTACATTAAGAAACTTTTCAGACTTTTATTGTTATTTGTTTAGTCTAAATGCTTTATGAATAATAAACTACTCGTTATGTGTCTGCGAATATCAATTTAAGTTTATCATAATACCTGCTATCAAAAAATATTCAATCGATTGAAATAATTGCAATATCATAGCAAGTCGATGAAATTTATCAAAAACATAATAGAACATTGTTCATATCAGTATTATTTACTTTGATTAATCTTAACAATAACCCGTGCATTGCTGATGCGAAAAAGACAAACGAAAGATAAAACAGTGCAAGATATATTGAATAAAAACTTTACTCTTGCATACTAATGCTTAAATTTGTATTCGACTGAGTTTGCTTGACTTTTCATTAAGTTTCTCGTCTCGTCGAGCGGAGATGAAAATCAAAGTAATCATTAACTCTGATTATGCTTCGTACAATTCGTAGTTGCATGTCTCGTTTGTTTCTAATTAAGACCCATTAAGCAAAATTTCACCATCCTTGAAATATTTTAAGGCAATGCAAGAGAATCTCGAGCGTAGTCGTTTCAATTCCAGCTAACAACGAAACTTTCAGACGTGTCTCAAGAAAAATGGGATGCATTCAAGATGGAGCTGAAATAAACTGCTCACAATGCAACAGTCAATGTGACAGAAAGCTCAGCGTGCCGTCGTCGCTGCGAAGCCATACAAGAGTGCACTTTAGTTAGGAAAAGACAGGTACTCGGTGTGCATTAGGCGAATTAAAAACTTCCTCGTACGGTTCTTCATTTGTTTCTAAATGTAAAAGCGGAAAGCTAGTTAGCGTTTCTAAATGTAGCACCTTCAAAGGGCGTAAAATGAACAAACTTAGGTATATGCATTTGTAGCTATAAGTTACGTTACGGCTGTGAGCGGGTAATCGCGGCGATCGGGCAGAATATGTTTTCATGTGATGGGCATCGAACTGTGGATTCCCCTTGCATGTAGCTGGGGTTCTATAAATGCCGATGCAACGATGTTTGCTCACTGTGTTGAATGCTTTTCGTTTTGACAGTCCTGATTGATACATTTAAATAAAGTTGTTATTTCCAATTTAAGCTGCGGGCCATTCACAAAATATTTAAAATCGTAGTTCTTGTTTGCGGAGTTTCTTCCATGCTTTTCGGCTTGTCAAGTTTTTGTTACAAATATATTTAATATTCCAATATATATTTATTTATTGACTAAAACTGTATAGTTAATCAACCAACAAGTTATGCAAGTTTAGAACCTAAAACCTTTTGTAATAGGGCTTAGATGCCAGAATTTGCTTGTACATTTGCCTTTTCTACTCAAAGCACTCCTCATAAATACAACCTAATCTATTTTCTGCTAAAAGACGGTTGAATATATGAATATTAAAATAAAATCCGAAATGAAATAAGCCAGGTGACATTGATACGTAGGTACGCTAGACGGATTTTTATCGGTGGGACCAAACCAAGTAAGAAACTTTCACAGAACTATTTTGTAACTCATAAAATATTTAGTTGCGTATAAAACCGCAACGGGCGTACGCGAGCTATACCTTTGAAAGCTTTAACTGGCTATTACACATTTAGGATGGAAAACCTTCGACAAGAATTACAAAGGTCAAATGTAATAAATTTAGTTTTAGGCCGCAAACTATGCGGTCAGAGATTTTTGGAAGGTCGGGCCTTTTGTTTTGTCGATGGCTACTTTATTCCATGTAATCCATTAAGACACATAACGAATAGTCGCCGAAGGGATTTCATCGACAGCCCTCTTAACTGCGAGTCGCGGGCCAGAGATTTGTTATGTGTTGGGGATCCCTTTTTGTAGGACACTTCGGATGGGATGCGGTTTTCTAAAGGCTATTTGTTATGATTTCAAACAAGGTCCTGTCAGATAAAATGGCTTTTGTTATTTATTTTCTCGACCGAATATTTTTAAAGCCTACAAGACTTTTTGTAATAATGCTTTAGTTGCTAGAGAAATAGACTGTATCAAAGCTCTTTTCATGTTTTTATAGTTGTATCATATACAGGGTGTTTAGTTAGACTAATGATTTATGATGGGAAGGCATTTACACAATTAATGTCAAAAAACGTTAATTCTAGACAGAGCTACGCTGAGATACGCTGGCGGATTTTCAAATTAGCAAATTAGTTAGGCAAGTTGGGGCTAAACGTAGATCTATTATATCTATTATATGAAAAAAACCGTTGACAGAAG
This sequence comes from Agriopis marginaria, assembly GCA_932305915.1. Lineage (NCBI taxonomy): Eukaryota > Metazoa > Arthropoda > Insecta > Lepidoptera > Geometridae > Agriopis > Agriopis marginaria. The sequence goes on from OW029919.1 coordinate 6,963,182, forward strand.
CGGTCATTATTGTGAATTCAGAGATCGGGTCGCATCGCTTCGACCGTCTTAAATACGTTTACTATGCCATACACTGAATTTTGATAACAATCTAAATGTTGATTAACAATTAATTTTTTTTGGATATTTTCTAAGTCTCAATTATTATATCCCCAAATGTTTCCGTCTATCCAAACAATCTGTAAATAAAAAAAAAACAGCATTTTGTTTTTGTTAATCTCTATTATATTATAATTTATATGACATTATTTGTTGTCGTCTATTTTATTCTTTGGTAGAATATCATAAACTTGTTTCAGTTACAACTTATCATAATGTAAAAAGTAAGCAATAAATTTAACTTTAGGCAAAAAAGTTTTGAGTGTTTTTATCAAACGAAAACGTAATAAATAATAAATCAGCAAGTAAGTACGCAAAACTCCCTTCAACGATGTTTTTAAGTTTCGGGAAAGATGCTCCCAAGTATAAAAATAAATCACTCCCGGAGAACTTGCACAATTGTTTTATGTTTTTCTCGAGAGCAGAAACAGAAAAGTAATAACTTTTCCACCAATTACGGCACTCTAGTTACATCAATGCAGTAAATCTGGCATTTCTGCGGAAGAGGAAAGTTTCAAAACAAGTCACCCTCTAAAAGAAACCAGAAAAAAGTATAAATATCAATGGTGGGGACGTCTCAAAGCAATTTAAGCGTAAAAGGCCCAAACACGCACCCGAATGCGTTTTACGACATATGATATCAGGATTCGGAAGTGATCAATATATTTACGGTCATGACGAAAACTTTCCACGTCAAAACATAACTCTAAAAGTAACGATACGGTTATTTCACGGAATACAAATTAGAACGTAGAAAAACGACTCTAACCGCCGACATTACGGAATCGTTAAATTTTTTCCCTTGTGTACTGTTACATGATTTCATTATTAACGTTTATTCACACGCACACAGCCTGCTAAATAAAGCCTACATTTTGATATGATAATAAATTAAATAAGCGTCATAAATACCACCGACGAAATTAAATTAACGGATTATTTGCGTACGCAAATGTAAAGTAAGTGATTAAACGTTTCCAACACGTGTTCGCTCCCAAAAGACTAATATGTTATGTGGCATAATTACTTTAGGTAAAACGGAGCGCCAGTTTAGGGTAAGATGAAGAAGAATCGCAGGTGTAAACGGCCGCCCATTGCGCTTTCCATCAAGGCGGTCTCGGTTTCGCTTCAAAAGATCCGTGTCTCTGCTAAAATACAACTAAACAACAGGCGGTCTCGGTCGAATTTCGCTCGTATTGTTTGCACGTTGTGTCGTACCACGTTTGCGGAATAACCAGATCCGGACAGCGTAACGTTTAGAGTCAATCCCCTTGTGGCTTGTTGTATGAACAATTAAGTGAGCCAACCTGGCTCGCCACGGGAAGAAATCTAATGAACATTTGCCGCTGCTAAGAGGTATTTCCAAAGCCTGTAACGTTTATATGTACCGCGTCAGTTCTATTCTGTTTTGAACACTAGTTGCTTTAAACTCTACATCGTTATTATATTTCCATTTGAAAAGTTCCCCGATAAAAGGCCTGACAAATTACAAAGAATGCTGCTCAAACAATGTAAACAATTTCAAAAGAAAATTCTCACCGAACCGCAACCGTTAACGAGCCACAAGCGCTTCAGGAACTTACCTGTAATGATAAAAATAAACATATAAAGAACATTCAGCTCCATCGGGTGTAACAATATGTTGGCTAAGTCTGAACAAAGCTCCATTCGCCATAATGAGCGTTGCGTGCGGCGCGTCAAACATGTAAGCAAACAATTTAGGCACGCCTGAGTAAATACGACTCCGAAATATCTTTGCTTGGGCCCCGTCTGAGTGCGGCTTTTCTCCAGTTTACTCGTAGGCGGCTGTACCTCGAATTTGTGCTGAGCGTCATCTTTTCAACAAAGCTTTTGTTGATAATGAAATACAAACACTATTCTTCAGTCAAATTCTCAGGGTGCAACGAGTTGAAGGAGAATCTGACAGATCTGTTTATAGAGGCTGTTTATTCGACTCTTTTACTTGGGTAGGTGTTTGATGTTTCAGTAGTATCTCAAGTAAAAACGTTAATAAAAGGTCAAATCAAATAATTTTAGGATGCTACTTGAATCATCTCTTGTTAATGTGAATCAGGCCAGTCCTTGATTATCTTATACACGCCACTTTTTAGGGTTCCATATCCAAAGGTAAAAACGCCTACTAAGCCTACGATATCTGTTTGTCTGTCCGTCTGTCCATCCGTCCGTCAGTCTCTCCATTCTACATTTAAACGGCTGTATCTTTTAACTATAATAGATAGCCAATTGAACCGGCGGATAAACTAAGAAATAATAAAAAAGTCAAAAAGTATAAACGCAAGGGGGTGGGTCTCCATACAAAAAACTTATTTTATTAAATTATTTTTGTATTAGCTCTAATGTGAAAACGGTAATACGTACAAGCGTCAAACTTGGCATGATTATAGTACACACTCTAAATTATAACAATAAATAATAATGCAAAGTGTAAGTCAGTGACAAATTTCTGTTCATTACCAAGTTAAGCAACGTAAGGCGCGGTCGGTACTTGGGTGAGTTACCGCCTGGGCGTGATGTTGCCTTTTTGCACTACTTTTTGTATTTTGTGGTGGTACGGAGCCTCAGTGCGCGTGCCCGACTCGCACTTGGCCAGTTTTTTCACTTTTGAAGTGGTAATGTGCAGGCTCAAAGTTTGCTTGAAGTTGCTCGAAGAACCCATAACCGATGGGGAAGAAAGGTTCTTGAGTGGAGACCACGAACCGGAAGATGCAGAGTAGGTAGGCCTTCCACTAGATGGACCGACAACATCGTGATAGTCGCAGGCAACCAGTGGATGCAGATGGTAGGCTGTCGTTCTGTGTGGGGTTCTATGTGGAAGGTCTATGTTCAACAGTGGACGTATTCTGGCTGACAATGATAAGTTGATGACGAAAACTGAAGTCTATTTATATTTGTCAAATTAGCATAAGCTCATTAAGCAATTGATTAATGATGTGAGCCAGACACGTATAACAACGTGTCGTAGTGAACCAAGTAAAGTTTACGCCTAAAACGCTACAATTAAGTTTACTCCGTATCAGGGTGAGAATAAATTAATTTAAATTAACTAAGCAAAGGGGCCTAAGAAATGGCCCCCGTAGCTAGAGCCGGAACCTCGCTTCTATTTAAATAGCAACGAGACAAAAGTGTCGACACAATGGGACTACCTGGGAGTAGATAGAACAAATGACGTTTCAAGTAAAACAAAGACTTACGAAAAAAGGTTTAAAGGATTTTTATGGAGTATCCGAATTCTGACTACACTTAAAAAAACGTTTTCGAATGCATAAAATTGTTGTATGAAATAACAACGGGCCTATATTTAAAAACAAGCTTTTATTTAACTGATGTTCTTAGTTTTTGTTCAAATGTTTTTGTTTATGCTGTCACTAAAACTAAAGGTAGTCAAATTTTCAGAAAAATCGGTTGGGAGGAACTCTGTTTGTCGGTTCAGTTTGCAAGATTTGACCTAAAGAAACTAACAAACATTGCAAGTTAATTAAAAGGTTGCAAAAATATAAGCTTGTATTCTAAAAAAACCTGCAACGGTATTTTCGCGGATCATTTATATTTCGCAAACGTACCGCCTGAACAAAAAATTATGTAACAAACTTCACTTTTAAAAGGCCTATTCAATGATACGTCACGTACTGTTTTTTTCATTTGCCTTCACGTCATGTCGCCACCTTATTTTTATGACGACGTCATTTTCAGTGACCATACCTCAACTTAAAAGAATCTATCGACACCTAATTTTATTAAAATCAGTTGAAGCGTTTAGGTAGTAATATACATTACACATACATGTTAAACATAATGTCCTAGTTTTTAGGGTTCCGTACCTCTAAAGGAAAAAACGGAACCCTTATAGGATCACTTCGTTGTCCGTCTGTCTGTCCGTCTGTCAAGACCTTTTTTCTCAAGAAGTTGCAAGTCAACGCAATCAAAAGATATGAACGTTTATGTCGCATATTTTGCGATTTCACAGGGGAATCAAAACTTATAGGGTACTTCCCGTTGACCTAGAATCATTAATTTTGGCAAGAGGCAAGGTCTTACAGCACATATAAAGGAATAAATCTGAAAGTTGTTAAGTTGAAGTTATATCATATAAAAAAATATTGTTTTACAATTACAAACTTAAATTATGTAGTTGTTATGTATGTAAGAACCTTATTGTCAACTACAAAGTTAAGTTTGTCTTTAAATATTTTAACTCTAGTTAGTTTTTTTTTTTGGACTTGCGCTCTGATGGTTTCGTCTAACGGAACCCTCAGAGCACGAGTCCTATTCGTACTTGTCCGGTTTTTTTTTTGTGTGTTGTTAGGTATATCGTAATCGGCTTAATAGAAGACGTTGCAACAAAGTTTAATTAACGCAAAAGGCTGGGGCACAATAACACTTTCTTGAAACCATAATGAAAGTATGAAGATATATACATAATATAAATATAATATATTGGTGTTAAAATTAAATTCATAAGCCTCAATGTTTGTCTTGTAACCTATTTAGGTTTGCAATAGATTATGAGTAAATTGTCGTTGGTTAAAATGTGAAGACTCAAAATATGTTTGCTCGCAAGAATACTCTCATGCAACAAATAATGGAATGAATATCAAGTGTGAAACAAGTTTCGTAGCTGCTCAGCGCAAATTGAAACAGCAGACAAAGTCTGTGCATTAGGCAACAATACGTAGGATTTCGCATATATTAACGTCTTGTCCTTTAGCCAGATATCTCAGAAAGTTGTTCGTGGCCTGCGACGATTTACATTGCTTCTGAAACTTCGGGACCAAGTTCGAACACCGAACCGTGAATGCAACTTTGAACTTGGCTAACGTATACGCAAACTATTTTGTAATGCGGAAAGAATGTGCGGGAAAGGACTGCCGCAAGGTATCGTTTTGGGTTCTTTGCGGTTTTCGACAAGAAGCGTAAATGTTTTTCGAGGCAGGTGTTTTACGGTAGTGTAAATAAAAGGGATGAGCGATAATACCCTTTCTCTTAGGCAGATTTTGTCTCGAGCATAAATGTTTACGTTGTATCTAAAATGTGTTTCTAACGTTTTCTTTAGCGCTAGGAAATGTTTTAGTATATTCAGCAAGTTATCTTACATGGGCAAGATTTTTTAAAGACGGCTTCTTAACTGATTGATTAAATTAAATATGTATTCAAATATACCAACTATTCAATATTTTCTTAATTTCAGTTAAATGATTTTATTTATATTACACGGGAATTACTCACGTAAGATTAAGGTCGCTCCGAATATAGTTTCAATAGCTGAAATATATACGATTATCAACGGGATATTTACTTCTTTTTTTTATAGTAGATAGGCTTGCGCTTAGCCGCCATCTCGCCTGATGTTAAGCGACGATGTGGTCTACGATGGAGCACGCTTGTCCAGAAGAAACCGATTCACACTCGACTTGAAAACACCCAGATTGTAACTATCGGGGAAAACCCATTCAGGCAGCGAATTCCACAGACTAGCAGTTCGCACAATAAATATGGAATTATAGCGCTTTCGTACGGGTTCTCGGAATATCAACCAAACTCCAACCAGTCACTCTCTGGCTCTTAAACTATATCCATGCAAAAAATCAGGTCGAACCGTTGTTCCGTTGCAGCGTGAAAGAGGAACAAACATCGATACATCTATACATCCATCCATACAAACTCGTGTTTATAATATTAGTAGGATTGATCTATTTTATTTATTTATTTACCTAGATAAGTTTCTGCATGGCGCTGCCGATGTTTTGGCGCAGTTATATATACCATGTTCACAGGAAGACTGAAGCATGCGGGGGTCTGAAGATTCTTTCTTAGCCTTCCCCGTCATACTGCACTTATCAGCCTCATAATGGTACAAAAAGTGCACCAAAAATTGCTATAGTATTATTCTGAAAATCACCCGGGCTTAGACCTAAGGTTATACTGAGTTACGCAGAAAGGGTGTACTAAGTCGAAAGGGGTCCATAGTTCCCATCATTATGAACAACTTTTACTATGGGAGCAAGCCTGAAATAGCGAAAATATATTCACAGCAAATGCAGCTGCTCCACAGAAAATGGGCATTGACACTGATAGACAGCTGATATTATTTTCGTAATTTCAGGGTTGGTCCCATAGTAAAAGATGTTCGCAATGATGAATATAACGGGCCTATTTCGACTTATTGCACCTTATCCGTGAAATCCTGTATTACAATGTCCGTACTCATTAAGCTAACGAGGCAAGTAGTATCTAATCACAGCTCAGTTGCCAAACTATGTGGTGCCGTTTGAATGTTGGCTTACTTTAATCCCGAGTCATGTAAGCAGAATTGAGACTCATGCGCCAGAATTTGCCAGAAATACTTACTAAAGAAATTAAGAAAATAAGTTGTAGGTACCATAATACGCCATATTAGGCCTATAACTCTAAAACCATCTTATGGCGAGATCGCGGTCAAACGTTAGCCTACTCCAATGTAAAAAAAAAAACAAACAAAATTTTCTAGTTAATAATAAACACCGGCCAAGTGCAAGTTGAACTCGTTAGGGTTCCTCAATAAATTCCCTCCTTTCTTTCAGTTCGGGATCTTTAGTGCACTTCCGCACTTTGCTGGTGTTTAATTATTTACTAGCTGCGCCCCGCGGTTTCCCCCGCGTATTGATGAAAAATGGTCATAGCTTATGTCACTCTCTGGCTCTTAAACAATACCCATGCAAAAAATCAGGTCGATCCGTTGTTCCGTTGCAGCGTGAAAGAGAAACAAACATCCATACATCTATACATCCATACATACAAACTCGTGTTTATAATATTAGTAGGATTGATTTATTTTATAGTGTCTATAAAACACACAACCGTCGTATAATCTTGTACAACGATTGTACGTTTTACCGTTTTGACATTAGAGCAAAGACAAAAATACGTTAACAAGTATAATGAAGGTTTTTTTAAACCCCTTATAATCAAAATACAATATCGCAATTTCAGGATTGGTCCCATAGCAAAAGTTGTTTATAATGATGAGTATAAAAACCTCTTTTGGATTAGTGTACCCTTTAATAATAACTCAGTATAAAATTAATTGATAGATTACTATATTTTTTATTTTACTGCAAATCTCCCAACCAATCGCAAGGTAAAAAGTTAGCAGTAAGGCATCGAGTTACGATTCCTATCTCGATGCAGTACGGTTATAATAATTATATCGCAATGTATATCAACAGTCTACACCAGCGCATTTTGGTGTCAGAATGTTTCGGCCATTGTATGTCGTTTTCAAATTGAGCCATTGCTGAGTTGAATTATAAAAATCGTAAAACCGTTCTCATAATGCCATAAGTTAAAAAAATTGTGTAGCTACCTTCCTAGTGTCTTAAGTAAGGTCATAATGGCCGGGTGTCTAGTCTTGATGTCAGTGTTTTTAGCCGCCTGAGTGGCTCAAACTCTGCTTTAGCGGTCATAAAGCGATCGCGTTTAATAAATATTCCTTGGTTACATACTAAACCAAATCACACATAGCAAGAAAGTATAGAATTACAATCTACGACGATGCCAAAGAGACCTCATTAATTCAGAGCCAGAAACGCCTCCTAAGATGGTACAAACGATTAGATTCCAAACGTATGTAGAAACCTAAGCGTACTTACCCATCAGCGAAGTTACCTACGTGTATCGTTTCACATTAACCAGAACGATATGTCAGACTGCATGCGCTTTGAACTACGTGAGGCATAAAGCAACTTGCTTAAGAGACCACAACTCGCGCCAACTGCCAAGAAACACTTCTTTATTTCAACGACTTTAAAACCAGAGTCGCTTGTGCACGCCACATTCATCTACTCTAAACTCCGCGCTCGTACTGTACTCGTACCTAGAGCTTATTGTTTTAATTTACAACACGTCTCGCTAAACGCTCCCATGAATGTTATCTTTATAGTCGAATAACTTTTCTAGAATTTTCCATTGTTATCGCATTTGTTTCATACCTACTCTGGCACTGATTGATGATTTCCTAGAGAAGGGAAATAGTTACAGGAAACTCGCTCATTTCGCCTCGGCTGGTGACGTTTCGCGATTCGTAGCGCGCGAGGGTGACACCGGCTAACTTATTACTTAGCCACGACCAAATTAATCTGGGAAGATTAGCGTCTTAATACTATGACCTGTCTCGATTACTCAAGAGCAGTGTCGGTTCTTCTATCGCTAGAGGCTCGATATTGTCCTAATTTATTCCGGAAAGAGCCAAATTAAATATAAAACGTCGTTGCGGTGTATCACTGTTAGTGACTCTGATAAATGAAGCCATTAGTAACGGGAGCTGTACTTTTTTCGGTTGATCCGGCGGCGTCGACGGGCCGGGGGCTGTGGCGAGCGGGAGTTTGTGGACAATTTCATTAGAAAACGTTACAAGTGTGTTGTCGGGTGTAGGGGTGATGCAGGGAGACGCGGCGCGGCGGGTGGAATTACTAGCGGCGCGATAAATTTCGTCGCCTCGCGACATTAGGCTCGCGGCGAAATACGGGCAGGCGCTAGCTAGACACCGGCGCGCGTCGCCGCCGCTGGCTAGCAGGAAAAGCGTTGATCCTTGTGCGAAATTAAAACAAGGAACGTCCGTGGCGAACTATAAAAACGTCGTATAAATCTCGGGCGCTACTCTCGATGTGAGGAGTGCGAGTCTGCGGGTCTTTATCGGGCTCCTTGCGTTATTTGTGTTACACGCCTTATAGGTGTGCTCCCGGCCGATATTGATCGCGATAGGTCGCACTGATTTTTATACCAGTGTTAATAGTTTCCCCTAAATCGTTTTTTCAGGCTTTTTGGACACAGTTCTTACCTACTACACAACGTCAGCCAGTACGTACTCAGTCTATTTGAATTTACTTTTTTACACAACGATGGGATAATGATTGAAATTTCAACGAAATATCACGTACCTTATCAATTTAATTATTCATTTATACATTTAGGTCAAATTGAAAAATCATGTTTCGCTCAGTTTTTTTATCTCGATTTTCTTTTGAAATTTTTCCGCAATGATGAAATTATAAAATCATAAATTGGACGCTTTTGATAATCCGACTACATTTAGATTAGGGTAGGTATTGGTGTCAATCTTTAAAAACGTCACGGTTGCTCGCAACCGGAACCAAATTGACACGGTGATGTAGGTAGGTACAACGGAAACCGTGAACCCTTTTTATGTCACAATTGTTTGGATTTACGCTTACATCCAACATGCCAAAGAAACATCTCTAATTTCTTGTATCTATTGTCACTGAAACCCAAATCACACGTCTGAATGAATACAATATACCCCAAACTATTTTGCTACAGAATTTATCCAATGCCAAATAGAGCTAAGAAATTATACCTACTATATTAAATTTGACAGATCGAAGCGAAGGTAACAGGCTCTAACAGATAGTATATTTTGTTCAACGATAACTTGCACACCGATCGTCATAAATTTTATAGTAGTTCATGCAAATGCAATAGGGTATTTGACTGTATTAAAAATAAGTATGATTAGTAATATTAAAATATAATTAATAAAAAAATATAAAAACTACAAAATAATGTCTTGATTTTTAGAAAGTTAATATAAATATTTTTTTACATTGATCACGTGTCTTTACCGCAAACGCTCTAATTAGTTCGAATGACTTTAATTATGGCGTCACAGGTAAGTAATAAGGGCGACAATTGTATGACAAGTATGAACTTGTTTGCTTGTTTGTGACGTCACTGAATTCACCGGGCCCCATAAATATCAAAGGGAGCGTTTATCTACGCGGTAGTATAATAACGTGAATTTTCACATAATAATTGTGATATTGACCAATTTTGCAAAGTTTACCTAACTTTAATTTTGTGTTCGCGGACGCCATTTTAAATTCTTGTACCTTATGTTACTCCCACTATTAAAACAAGTGAAATTACACCTCACATGTTGAAATCCATTAAGCCTTTTAGGCTGTAGGGTGTGCCAAAAGAAACCATCATACATACATACATACACTCGAAAATCATAAACCTCCTTCTTGCGCAACCGGGTAAAAAACTGTGTACCGACTACATTTAGAGAAATACAAATCCAATTTTGATGACTTACTCTTATAAGTCACTTGAATGACTGTCCAAAAATAAACAGTACTTAAAACAACTCTCCATCTTCAACTCGACTGACATCGGAATTCGTCAAAGCATTTTCTAGAAAACAACAAACCTTAGACCCTCTCAAAGAGATTGCCAAACATTATTTGTCTATAACATTTTCTTATTTGCGACACACATAAATCGTGGACAAACTATCTGCGGAAGTATTCCAAGTTATGTTTTAAACTCAACTTGGCTGAGTGAATTTTATAAGGCAATAAGATAGTTTCGAAACAACTAGTACAAACGGTTGGCAGCCGGACGTTTTTAAAGAAATCAAGTTGCGGCTTTTTACTCTTTTAACGTCGTAGTCGTTATTACAAAGACCATAAGAATAGACTTAAAAAACAAAGTGGAGCTAAATAAACATTAAACACGCGCACTTAAGAGCGTTTTCATTAAGGAGGCTACAACGTTGCATGTACTAGGCTACTACCTAAGGATTCTATGGCGGAGAACTAATTATGGGTGACGGGGGAACAGTTACAAAGAAGAGATGGCAATATATGTCTAGCGCTTCTAGTATTATATTATGTACTTATAATTTAGCAAATCACTTAATAATCAATGAGTGCTCTTCAGGGCCTTTTCCGGTGAGCATTTTTAGGGTTCCGTACCCAAAGGGTAAAAACGGGACCCTATTACTAAGCCTACATTGTCTGTCTCATGATCAAAGAAAACAAGGTCTTCTACTCTGGCAGTTGTCCCAGATTACGTTACTGTCCAGTTGCCACTTTATCCAATCAGCTGTTACGTGGTGTATCGTCATCTCTCTCGAACCTGTTGTAAATTGACATCATGACATCATTGCGGGACGGGATTATTATACCTGGCGGAGTATATTATTATACCATGGTCTGTCTGTATGTCTGTCTGTTAAAAAAAATCACAGAATATGTAATGTTACGGTAGATTAATTGAGAAATAATATAAAAGTCAAAAAGTTTAAACGAAAGGGTCCCATACAGCAAACCTACTTTTTACGTATTTTTGTATTAGCTCTAATGTAAAAACAGTAATACGTACAAGCGTCAAACTTGGCATCATTATAGTACACATTTTAAAGTATAACAACAAATAATAAATAATTGACAAGTGCGAGTCGGTGACAAATTTCTGTACATTGCCAAGTTATAACTGGTAATTTCGTTATTGAATTTTGTGGTAGGTAGTGCGGAACACACAGTGCGCGAGCCCGACTGACACTTGGCCGGCGACTGACCAACTGAAAGGTTGACTGACTAGCTGACCGACCGACTACCTGATCAACTGACCAACTGAGCGACTATCCGACCGACTGCCCAACTGACCGACCGACCGACTCACTGACTGACTGACTGACTAAATGACTGACTAACCGACCAAGCGACCGACGGACTGACTAACTGAATTATAAAGTCTCGGAAACTACTTGAATTACAAAATGAAATTTGGCGGGAAAATTCCTTTTAGGGTGTGGAAGTACGATACGAAAGAAATTTGCAAAAGAGCGCAAAAAAGGGTTGAAAGTTTATTATGAAAATCTACGCAATCACAGACTACAGACAGTATACAATAAACGAAATCGGTATAATTTATATTGTATTGCTTTCACTAATAGCAATTTTAACAAAATTACAATTTGCGTATAAAAAACTAGATGAAATTCTCGAACAGAAAGTTATTGACTGAGGGTAAACATGGGTAGCCATAACATTGTTACTGTTACAGAGCCATTGTGGTTCGTTTCGCTACTGTTTGCTTTTATTAGTACGCCTTTGATAGCTTCAAGTGTCGCAGTTTTTATGACAGCACCCGCAGCGCGAGCAGTTCAGTACCTAATCATTTTATATTAAACTAGCTTTAGTCTCAACTACGCTTCGACGTAATATGCCAGTATGCCACCTTCCAACAACGCACCCAAGCAACAGAAAAAGCACTTTGTCTTTCTTCTTAATGCAAGGCTGCAATGTTAAGCTTGAGTTTTATATTCATGAGATTTAACATTATTTGAGATCTAACGCGATTTTAGTAGCGTAGAAATTTCAGTATTAGCTGTTATATGCTCAAACTCATCAACAATAGTTATTATGTTTTTATTTATTGGATCACAAAAAAGTTTTTTTTTTGTCTTTACTGTGTATTGGATAATATATGGATGGATAACATAATAGGCTTGCACTTAACTGCCACCAGCGATGATGCGGTCTACGATGGAGCACGCTTGCCTAGAAGAAACCGATTCACTCGCGACTTGAAGACACCTAGTTTGTAACTATCGGGGAACACCCATTCAGGCAGCGCATTCCACAGACTATTCAGTATTAGTAGGTAATGTGTTTTGTTCAGTTAATAGAGACCCGTTAAAAAAACTTAGGTCAATAATTATAGAATGTCGATCGACGACGGTCTGTATTTGTACTTTGCTAGCTTGTGCCTCCAACTTTGCTCGCACGGACAATTTTGCAACCCTCATGAACTCTTAGGGGAGACAAAAAAAAAAACACTTACTGATTATTTTTATTTTACTCACAAAGTACATTCATAAAGTTTTATCACCGTAAAATCCATAAAATTTTACTCCGTGGTACCTTACAACCCCCTTAAACCTCCTATTTGGATGATATTGCACAAATACTAAGACATGCCTTTCTCTATTTTATATGATTAACACACATACAAAATTTGATATGGGCAGCATGTTTTCATTTATTTAAATACAACTCAAGTCACCAGTGAATCAATTTCTTTTATGATTTTGTGATCCCTCGTAGACCATATCATCACTTAACATCAGGCGCAAGGATAGTTTTAATTATAAAAAAGGAAAAATAATGAAATTTAAACTACGCCATTTATACATAAAAGGATTATGTATAAATGGCGTAGTTAAAATTTTGCCCAATAACAAACAAAAAACAATTTTATTTTTTTGCGTAAATATATTGCCCATAGACTTAAAAGTCTACACAATCTAAATGTTCATGTTTAAGCCCACTACTAGTTGGCAGCATATCCAGCATGCTTATGGCATTACCACACTGAATGGAATGGTACCACAATGTTTATGCGAATAGACATAAGTAGGTATATGGCGATTTCCGATGGCTTAACTGTTGGCCTTTTGGAAAAACTCAGAGTCACACAGCGGGCAATGTAGAGAGCTATGCTCGGAGTTTCTTTGCGCGATAGAATCCGAAACGTGGACATTCGCCAAAGAATCATCGAGTCAGAATCAGAGTCACCGACATAGCTGTTAAAATTTGCAAGTTGAAGTGGCAATGGGCAGGCCACATCGCTCGAAGAGCCGATAACCGATGGGGAAGTAAGGTTCTTGAGTGGAGACCACGAACCGGAAGACGCAGCGTAGGTAGGCCTCCCACTAGATGGACCGACGACATAGTGAGAGTCATTGGCATCCAGTGGATGCAAAAGGCAGGCTGTCGTTCAGTGTGGAGGTTAAAGGGGGAGGCCTATGTTCAGCAGTGGACGTCTTCTGGCTGATGATGATGATGATGATATGGCGATGCTCAGTTTGTTTTATTTACTGCGGCAAACCAACCAAAATTCAATTTCTAATTCATAATTTCTGTTTTGCGAACGATCTTGGTTCTGTTTTGCATTAATTTCGTATGCGCGATAGCAATCCTAAATCCTCGTGATATACTATGACAAGTATTAGGTTACGGAGGATCCTGTGTAAATTGTAACTGTCCTTATTGACATGCATTAAGGAACCCTGGCCCCATCGGCATTCAAAGCGACACGGCCGATTCGCCTGCAAATATTTATTGCCTGCCTACACCAATTAGATTTTTACAGCTTTAAAATGAACTTTTTACAAAGATACATTATCTAATTCCATTGCGGCGGATAACACTAAAGCGGCTTTTATTACTACGACGTTGATGAAAGTAGGCTTTTTATTGATTTTAAGAGCATTTGAGAGTATTTAAAGCTTCGTGTCGGGCCATAAAAAGTTTAAGGTCCGGTAGTTAATAGATATAATTTTTTAAACTGCTGAACGGGGAGAATTTTTTAGCAGCGTAGTCTGCATCTGATGTAGTGTTATGTTTTTCCTACCAATATTAGAGCAACATTTTATATTTTAGCCCTCTTAAGTGTAATTGTGTTTTTTGTTGCTCTATCTTTTAAGACAATGTTTGACACGAAATAAAACCCCTTATGCATAAACTCTTCATAATTATACTAAAATTGAATATAGGAAAAAGTGTTTATTAGTCCCTTTTTATGCATGCAGCAACAAAACAACGGATTGACCTGATTTATCGCGTTTATATAAGTAGAGGGCTGGAGAGTGACATAGGATACTTTTTATCACAGAAAATTTTACGGTTCCTGAAAGAATGAAATTCCTGAAAGGAAGATATACCTATTTTTAGTGACGAAAAAAAGGAAGAGTTTCTTTATTCAACGCGAATTCTTTTTTTAAGAAACAGATATAGCTTGTCTAGCTTTTATGCATGACATAATTATGTTTTATTTCATATCAAACAATGTGTTAAAAGAGAGCAACAAAAACCAAATTACAAAGCGAAATGTAGATTTGTGGAATTGAAGTTAGCGTCTTTGGAAGACGAACACACGGTGTATCCAACTTTGTGGGGTTTCGTTTGAATAAAATTTTATTCGAAGAGCTTTCAAAGACCATAAAAACGTACATACGCGCCGCATTCGATTCGAAATCATATTATGACTTTTCAACATGTATGAATGCAGTCGGGCTTCGTATTCCTCGTTCCTATATTGAACCTCTGTAGTTCCTCCATTTTCAATCTGGTGTAGTCTACGTACGTACCTCATGGACTGATGTAAGGAAATATAGCTTAGATGAGATGATATAAAACACATGTTGCGCGCGGTATATGAAAATCTCCCGGGCATACAATAACTCAAAAGTGAGTTAAGATCGCACGTTTCGCTTGTTTATTAAGTTATTTTCTGTGGCTTAGTTGATTTAAGCTACGAGATTAGGTATACTGATATAAATACTTTCATATTTAGAAGTAAAACATTTTTTAATTCTTTCCTGCGAGTATTTTGGCGTCACACTTCTTGTGCATTTGCCATTTTGATAAGTATTAAAATTCTATCAAATATCGACAGACAAGTCATAGTCATATTAAAGTCATGCCCTACTAAAGTAGTGGAGACTTTTAAGAGCGTTCTTTGGAAACATCACGAAAATACACGTTCCACCACGAAATATCACTTTCCCATACTCGAGTACGTCCACAAAAACAAAATAAATAATAATCCACAACAAAATTCGAAAATATACCAGCTTATGAAATAATAAAATGAGACAATATGATTTTTCACGTTGGCGCCAAAACTCCTAAAACGTAATTACTTGTGGGGACAATGTAAAAAACGAGTGTGCACTTACTCTTATCCATCACCAAATGTAGTCGAAGACACTTAAAACGAAGAGTATTTATTCCAGTATTCAAAATGTGTTGCTACTTTTTTCACCATAAAGGTTCACATATCCAAACAAAACATTACAAAAGATGACAACACCGCAAAGAACAATTTTGAAAGTATACCGTCGACCGCGGTGGCGTACATAATTCCATTAATCTCTAACATTAGCATTGAGAGGACAGGTCGCCATTTGATCTCGGAGACGAACCCCAGCTTACCTACTTGTGACGTTACATATTAATGTGCGTAATGAAATATTTCGTCTGCGTGGCTGGTGTCACTAAATGGATTAATTGAAATCTTGTAGAGGACACGAAATAGTTGTGGTTTTATTACGTAATGTTGCTGTAATTATGCTCTTTCATCCGACTACCCTCAAAATTACTTTGATAATTTACCTACCATGTAAGCTTTTTACGTATCTACTTAATTGTGTTATTGGATATCTTAGACGAAGGTGGATAGGGGCGCGGTTTTGTCACGCCACTAATGGCAACCACACCATTACGCTACTGGGAAAATCATGACTATTGAAATCACTGGTGGCTGTATGTCGTTCTCTTGCACTGAAGATACAGAGCTATGCGAACGCAACCCAGCCTACCGTCGGGCCATATTCGATTTCATAGTATCATGAATTAGTTATTCATGATGTAATTGGTACCGAAATAATTTATGGTCTTACAAAAAAATTACTCTGTCAACTTCACGCTGATTGAAATAGTTGTGTGCAAAAGAGAGAGCAAATTTAAGCATAGTTTAACTTAACTAATGTTTTAAATTAATTTGCTGTTCTTGTGACGTTCCAATATGTCATTAAAGAAAAAGAAAAAAAAAGCAGCAACGAAATAAATTTTGTTACAATAATAACGATTGACTTTACAGAAAGTTCCTTCCTTGACTTTTCAGCTTAAGAGATAATTTTCTCTGGGATCAATAAAAAAAAACATTCAATGCGGATCACGATAACAAAATATCGCGTAACAAACACAATAATAAGCTATATTGATTAAAAAAAAAAAAACTTTTTAAACACAAGCTTTTTGTATTCTTCTCAGCAAACCCTTTCATTTGATGCCCATATCATGACGTGAACATTTTATCCGCTATTTTGGGGCGTCCGCCATATTTAATATATCATCTAGGACCAAAGTGCTCGAGAAGACAAATCCAATGAACCCAAACTTAACGGGGCTACTTCGTTTCGTTTAAGAGTTCCTATGGCCACCTTCTGTCTCCATCATCAGACCAGCTCGAAGGTACCATAACATTGCATTGTCACCAAACTTGCCAAATTTCGCTCAGCTCAATCGGAAGATATCTGCTTCAAAATTTAGTTGCAAGATTCCACCCGAACAAACATAGTTACATACATACATTGCAGTTAAATGAAAGCTTGTAAAGTGCAGTAAAATAAAAAATAAAAAACGTGTTTTTTAAAGTCGGTTGAAACAAGTACAAAATTTTTCATCATTAGATGATATAACATTTTTCTTGAAAATAGTAAAATAAAGTTTAGTGAATGCATTGATAATATTGTGAGCTCCCTGAATATCGAAATACCTATGATTAGATGCGTTACTGAAAATTCAATTTATATTACATATTCATGAATTGAGAATGGTGCACTCTCTTAGTCAATTTAGCTTGCAGCTTCGACAACTTTATCCAAAGGTATGCTGCATACAAAGAGCGATTGATTGTTGCACCACTCCTAACTCAGAAATCCCTTACGATACCTCCATTTATACCCAAATTCAGGCAAACCCAGCGAATAATCCACAGAGGGCCATTCGACTCTCTCGTTTGTTGAAATGCCAAATCGTTGCGCATTATTCTAATTCGCCTTCGCAATAGCTTCTGAAGAAGCTATTTATTTGCCCTGTAAGCTAAATCTTGGGGTAAAACAGCTCGGTTTGCTTGCTTTGCGCAATTTCTAAGCAAGTGTTAACCTACAAATAATTGTTCACGGCAAAACTACAAGCAGATACTCATAGAGTTAAATATCAAGAGAGAGGTTAACATTGTTTTAAACTATCACGGTTGTTCTGTTCACTACAGTTACATGATTATTAACGGGATATTTACCGTGATAAGGTTGTGGAAGGAGCTCCCTATACCTTGGCCCAGTAACATGCACCATGTTCACTGGAAGTCTGAAGAATGCGGTTGGTTGAGAAGTTCAAAGTTAGGTGTAGACCTGTATTTGTCTGGTGTAGACAAACGATTTCTCTCATAGAGAGGAAACATGTGATGCCTACCATTTCGGTTCAATCAATCATGATGTCGTGTTTTTGCACTTAAATTAAAAGTATCACATAAAACTTGCTTGAATAGATTTAAGTCTATTAATATATTTCTCATATTATGGATTCCAAATCTGTCAACAAATCCCGAGGATGCTACCCACGTATGAGCAATAGAGAAATTTAGTTAGTTAATATAGAATTTATCTATATTTGAAGCAAGGTTGGCATGTCAATCAAGCGTTCTACGACACTAATATAAATGGCTTTAAACGTGGCATCCCAAATGTATTTATTATTGGATTATAGAACATTAATAAAATGTAGTCAAGAAAATTATACACAATTATTTGAAAAAGAAACAAAAATAAAACATTTATATAGGTACTTACGAATAAATAAACCCTAAACTAAACTAAAAACTAATCTTAAAGCCCCTTGGTGGAAGAAAAAGTGGCCAGTATGCTGGCTGCTGCAATGCTGCCAGCATACTGGCCATTGAATTTTTGCCCAAAGTAGGCGCCATCATTTTGGTCATCAGTCACCTCCACCAAACGTTTGGCCGGGTGTCCGTCCCTATACAATTCAAGAGCGGCCGGCCCCCACGAGAATAAATAAGAATACTTACTATTAAGTAGTCTCATTTTTATTGACATACTAACTGCGCCCCGCGGTTTCACCCGCGAATTAAAAACGTCGTTAAGTTTTCAAAATTTTCCAATTTTCTTAAATTTTCTTTGCGTAAGAACCATCTACAAAGTATTAGAAAACTTAAAAAAACATCAATGAAATCGTTTGAAAAGTCAATCAAAAAATCGTCCTCAAGTTATGGCCTGACGGAGGTAAATAGGGATTTATTTATATATAACTAGCCGTTACCCGCGACTTCGTACGCGTAGACTTTCACCAAAACTTTCAACAAAAAATTTAAATCCCCATTTCCCCATCTTAGTCCGTCTTTTTCAGAAAAACAAATATACATTATTTATTTATTTTAATCAATTAACCGGAATACCAAATTTCATGTCCCTAACATCAAAAACAAAGGACTTTCCTACAAACATTCAACCTATATTTGCTCCCCTTAATTCAGCCCTTTCGCAAAATCCTTTCTTAGCGGACCTCTAAACCCAATAAGGAATCGGCCAAATTTCAACTTTGTGGGTCAGGTAGTTTTCGAGATTTCATGTTTAATGAGTGAGTGAGTGAGTAGATGAATTTCGCTTTTATATATATAGATATAGTTTTTTTTTTATATGTGACAAACACTGATTGTGGGTTTAAATGAGTATGAGTATGAATATGGGTAACACCGTGGGGCGCAGCTAGTATGTTATATTTATAGGTATTCTTAAAATGGCGGAATGCAATATCAACTTTGCTGGCAAAGTTGCTCCAGTTTGTTATATTTCCAACGAGTCGTGGATAAAACCTACAATGTCCACGTTTTAAGTGCTTCTCTCGATAAAATGTATTTTACAAATTGTGCACAAGCTAAGAGTATAAATCATAGATATCCCAAGAGAGAACTGCGCTTCACGAAGCATAGTGCTATTCCATTTGACACTTGTCATACAAGCGACAAGATAACGTTGCCTCCGAGCTTAGAGCAGGTTATCAGGCAACTTTATAGCTAGCAGAATATCACATAGTGTTGTGATCCTTCAGTGTCCTCTGTGGTAGAGTTCAAGATCAGAACCAAGTATAAACAATATTTCTGTGATTCAAAACCAATTGAAATATTCACAGAATATCTAATGTTACAGCGGATAAACTACGAGATAATAAAAAAGTCGAAAAGTAAAAACAAAGGGGGGTGTTTTTTAAACGTATTTTGTATTAGCTCTAATGTAAAAACTGTAATACGTACAAGCATCAAACTTTGCATTATTATAGTATCCAACTTAAAATATAACAACAAATAATAAATAATGGCCAAGTATGAGTCAGTGACAAATTTCTGTTCATTACCAAGTTATAAATGTAATTTCGTTATTGAATTTTGTAGTGGTACGGAACCCTTAGTGCGCGAGCCCGACTCGCACTTGGCTGGTTTATTTTTATTTGTATGCCATATATGGAGGCAAAAAAGCTGACAGGTCGCCTGATGGTAAGCGACCACCGTCACCTATGGATGCCTAACTAAACAAAAGACAAGGTTAACAAAATGTGAAATACATAACTCATTAACACAGCTCACGTATACGAAAATAACAGTTGGATTACCTATAAGCCGTAGGTCTAGAGACAATCAGAAAGGGCAAGCACAATACCAGTCGGCAGAGTACCCAGCATGCTGTAACTATTAACAATAAAATATGTGAGTTTTTCATTTTCCCAGACAAAGGCGCATAAACGCAGGCGTTTCATTTAGCAACGCTGTTATCCTTTTTGAATCTGTGGTTATTGTTTGATGATAGGATGCATTAAGTATTGTCAACAATAATATAATGTTGTAAATTAGGCAAAGTCAAAGTTTGTACCTACACTTAATATTTGTTTATCGTTGATGGGCAGGTTATATAACCATATAAATGGTCATATATGATTTAAGCTGGATTTGCCACCGAAACACAATCATGTGATAGAATTTTTGAAGAGCTAGAAGACCGCAAGAAAAAGCTTAACCTATTATAATAGAAATTAAATCTACAAAATTGTCCAATGGCGGTCCAGGTGGAAATAGACTATGTGAAAACAACTGCCTTGCTATACTTTGTAGACAAAATCAACTTGCCCATTATATTGCAAAAGTGTATAATTTATGAAATAACTAGGCACACCTACTCGCAATAAAGCGCATGTTGGAAGGCGATAAAAGTTTTTATTGGTACCTTTCAATATTTGATAAACGACGTAAGTTTGAAGAAAATTAAATCAGCTTTAACTCCTACGTTCCGAGAGTTGAATGCTTGAGTAATTTACGCGAATGAATAGAAATAAGTTTCCTTATGTATTACTACATAATGCCAGCACATATGGGGCAATCTTTATTCTGCAAAAGTGAAAGATATTCCAGATATAAAAACACGTGCCCAATGCTAATAAAGTAAAGCAATATCGAAAAGGTATTTTGTATGAACGGTTTCCCTGGGAGGCCAGAAAAAAGGGACGTAAAACGGGAAGAAACGAAAGTGGAAATATGGCCAAGTCATATTTTATTTACTGCATACAATCGAGCCTTTATCACGGTTTGTATCGAGTTATAGTGTTTGGTAGTGGGTCTCAGACGTTTATAGGGATGGTCGGCTCGGGCACTGTTCCTCTATCTATACGTATATTCGTTTATATTCAACAGATATCAATGCCACACATTGTTTACAGCCCAGGGTTGAGGGAAAATTTTACTGAAGGTTTACTAGTTTACGATGTACTTACTTTTTAATGTTTTCTTTTGAAAACACTAATAAAGTTCTCAAAAAATTCAGTATGTACTTCATCATCATCATCATCTTACCACTGATGGGATAAAGGCCTTCTCTCAGAGAGAGAGGATAGGCTCTAATTCACCATGCTGGCCCAGTGCATTGGTGAATGTTCTTGGATATACTGGTTTCCTCACGATGTTTTCCTTCACCTTTTTGAGTGATTGTAATGTAACTGCACATAATTTATTTTAGTTTTAAATAAATCATTGGTGCAGGACCGAGAATCGAATCGGATGCCGTCATATTGTAAAGCACACCTGCTACCGCTCGGCCACCATCACTCCTTAGTTACAGTGTCTACTTACCCAAGGATTGATCGTTCATTATAAACAAATTTGTGCCAAGTGTGGTTTTTGTATGTTCTCTAAAGAATCCCATTCGAAATCAATGAATGCAGTGCCAAAATAATAATGTATCTGCTCTCTAAAAATCAAGTTTTCTTGTTTCAAAATCTCTTATATTATATTACTAAATGCTTGCTTACACTCGCTCGCCTTTGTTTGATGTTTGCATAACAGTCCAATTTAGACAGCATCAGCTGAACGAAATTGCACATCCTATTGTACCAAATGGAGAGCAGAATAAAATTAGAGCGCACCGAAAACATGTTTGCATCGGTAATATTACGCCAGCCATTGCGACCGCGCTCGCTTCGGAAACAATTCCATCGGCCTCTCAGCAACGTCTTTTTCATATTAACAACAGTGGAACAAACTCAAACTGCACCGGTTTTATACGACTGAATAAAGTCCCGATAAGACTTAAAAATAAAACAACGACAGAGTCATGAGAAAGCAGAAAATAAAGCGTTTGTAAACTAAACTATAGTATAGACGCTTGAGCGTTCTATCAGTAAGACTCAATAATTGGATTCGAAGGAAAGGAATTTTAGCAAAAAAATCTTGGACAATTTGTCAGCTAGGTGCGGGGGGGGGGGGGGGGGGGATTCGAGAGACATGATCGTGCTTCATCATCGTTTTTTTTTTCAAAGTGACCGTGCCGCACCGACAACCCCGTCACGGAATTCGTATTACTCATCGAATACATTTTGTGTATACTAAAATGAACTTTTCCGTAAGAGAACTTTAATTCTCTCAGTGAATGACGGAAATCGAGGCGTCTTATTGCTTGGAGCACGCTCGCTTTTGATTTCTTTTACGATACCTAAAACACGACGTTACGACTTTACGCCCTGAGTGAGGAATGTTGTGACGCCTCGAGTCGACGATAAGCGAAGGGTCAGGTTACTGAAATGATGTTTTACTTCCATCAAATCGCCGTGACTGTTTTCAAAGGGACTGTTTGTGAAAATTTATTCACGGGGTACAATTTAATTAAAAGTGTATTGCGACAAAACATTTTTCATTTGGAAAAAGCGTCAACGTAAATCGATAGTGAAAAACACAAAAGTTAGTAGGGTGTTCGGTACATCGACGCTGCGCAGCCCGGGTGTGAAAAATACCCTTTCATCTTGGGAATTCGTGCGGAGGTGCCGAACTCTTATATTTATAAGGAGAGGAGAAAAATAAACAAACCGTTCCGGTAAAAAAGTGTACGGTTTCAATGCAGGCAAGGCTGTAGATCTCGTTGATTGTGAGAAACGTCTCCGCGCCGCACCCTGAATTTATTGACACTGATATGTCATGATGTCAGTATTCCCCTATTTCGTTTCAGGATGGTGATAACAATACTGGGAAAGGAAAACAATTAATTCATAAAAAACGTACTCTATGAGAGTACGTATCAATAATCTGTACATCATTTTACATTGTGCATCAGAATATCAAATTAATGAAGGCACTTAAAATTCAATTTCTTGAAGGGAAGATAAATCATGCAACATTCTAACCGTATTTCGCCACAAAATACAAAATGCTACATTATAATATAAAACCGACGCCACCCACCAACCCCCTGTACCTAATTTGTCAAAGCATCAAAACTTCACAGCACCTGTGCTCGAGATGCGTAGCAGAGGTTCGCAACCGTTGAGATATTACCTTTCACATGCAATTTCTTACGGCTTGGCGCGGGGTCGAGACGTCTACGTCTGGTCCAATCAACATGGCCGTCCTCCTAATTATGTTTACCATGTCTCCTTCCAGGAACCGGTGTGGATCCGCTCAATCTACGCTTTAAATGTTTGTCGGCCCTGATTTATGTTGAGTAAAAAGTGGGAAGTTTTCCGGGTTGGTCGCCGCAAATTTGAATCTACGTTTTACGGACTATTTAAATACTGTTTTTAGGGTTTCGTACCTTTTCGCAGTGTTTCGTAACAACGGGACCCTATTACTAAGTCTATGATGTCTGTCTGTCTGTCCACCTGTCCGTCCGTCCTTCCGTCTATTCTATCTTTAAACGGCTGTATCTTTCGAACCGTAATAGATAGCCAGTTGAAATGTACGCGGAATATGTTATGTTACGGCGGATTCATAAGCGGTTACTAAGCGGTCAATAAGTAAAAACAAAAGGGGGGTGTCCGCCCCATACAACAAACGTATTTTTTACGTATTTTTGTATTAGCTCTAATGTAAAAATGGTATGACGTACAAGCGTCAAACTTGGTATGCTTAGTGTACAAACTCTGAAGTATACAACAAATAATAAATAATGGTCAAGTGGGATTCGGTCACAAATTTCTGTTATAATTGTGTTATACTCGAGCGTCACTGCCGCAAAAATAACTTGTGACTGCGTGGCAATTGCTTCGACTATTTTGGAAGGTTACTTAGACGACCTTCTTGTATTTTGTGATGATACGAAATCCTCAGTGCGCGAGTCCGACTCGCACTTGGTCGGTTTTTTATGTAGACACTACTAAACTATTCAAATAAACGCTACAAGTTTTGGCTCAGTTACAATTGTTTTCTTAATATTTTTATTTTAATCTCTTTAATAAGTAAAATGTCTTCAAAAACTTATGAAAAACGTTTAAATCTCGTAGTCATTTTCGTCTCGTTTATTTTTCGCAAAACCATCATAAAGTGAATGAATTAGCATACCTAATTGTCCCTCTAAACGAGAATAAAAACTGAAGACCCTCCCAGAATCTGGGCGGATTTCTCCGAGGTAATCAAAATTTAAGAATATTTTAACAGCCACATGCAAAGCTGGGCTTTTCAAAAGGAGAAAAATATCAACGTGAGAACAAAGAATTATAAAGGTACAGGCGTGATAAGACGAGGGATTTCGAAATTAAAATACTTTAATTAACGTCAAAAAAGATAATATAAAAGAAATAATTGAGACAGCCTCAAATCAGCTTTGCGGAGATTATAAAGTTGAGTCCACGGAGAGAATTTCCATACACGCGTGAAATGAGCCTTTTTCAATTCCGAAAGAGATTTGAGGGCGAGTTCTATTGTGAGCTCATCCTAATTCTTCTTTGATTTTCTTATTGTAAAGATGACATTTTTGTTACCATTTCGTTTCGAATATAAAGAAAATGTATATAACAATACACGTACAATAAAATGACCCATGGCTTTGTTTTATTTCCTTTTAATTATTATTTTCCGGAATTAGTTTTATTTACTGAATTATTTTCCGTAAGTATCACAAAAGTTGTTCTTACGCTACGTTATATTAAAGCCAAAAAGAGGGTGTTGTTGTAATTATTACCCACAACCTAAACACCTCGACCAATTTTGATAAATGAGGTGTCAAAAGATTCGTGTAGACTGTAGAGGATGGTCACAAGTAGATATCATCAAAATACGAGAGGATGGTATGAAATCATCATCAATATGTATTATAGATGCAAGATGTAAAGTAGAAGTAAAAACAATAATTAGACCTTCTCATGTGATGTATCGTATTGAAATCAAATTAAAAGAAAACCAGTATGTTCAAGAAGTTAACAAAGTTAAAAGGTATATGGAATTTACCATCATGTACTGGGTCAGCATGGTGAATCCTGACCCAGCATGGTCCATCCTCTCTCTCTGATAGAAGGCCCGTGTCCCAGCAGTAGGAACAGACAGGCTGATAATGATGTGATTTATCATTGAATAGGTGTATTAAAATGAAAGGGAGGTTTGGTACATCTTTTATACAGTTGGCGAAGTATAAAAACAAATTATATAAAAACGTTTTCGGGTTCGTAGCTTTTCAGTTGAATCAGTGTTTTCTCTACCTAGGCACGCTTGCCTTGGTAGGTGCTCTATCTTAGACTGCATCAGCGCTTAACATCAAGCAGGATGGCTGTCAAGCATAAGCCTATTTATCAATTATTATTTGAACTAAAAAAAACTCATTGGTAATGTAGGTTCCAAAAAAATGTATTTTTTACAGTTTTTACTGGGCGCAAATTTTAAAACGTTGATCATGACAATGTATCTAAAAAATACAGCCCATGCAAAATACGTTTCCTCTGATTAACTAAACTCCCGCTTTTGTCTAAACCACTTGGTTTTAGTATTTTTCAATAATCGTACCAACATATAAGAACAAAAGTCAAAAAATTGCCCGCTGGCAATAACTCTACCTTTATTTTATATTTTATTTCGCAAATGATCGGCTTATGCCGCCCCATCAATTCGAACGTTGTAACAGGATCAGCCAGTTGACGCGTGAATCGTATTTATAGCATTTCCATTAAAAATATAACAGAAGAACACGAACAACAACGTTTTCGTATGTATTGTAAGAAGAAAGGGGAAAAGGCCCTGGATTGCCGTCACATTTGTTGATAAGGTGTTGTGCCGGGAGTTCAAATATGGAAAAAAGAGCTGAGGAAAATGAAATATATTGCTTAACCGACTTAAGGAGGGAGGTTCCCAATTCAGACCGTATTTTTTTGTATCACATCATCATCAATCTTTTATGTTCCCACTGCTGGGACTTGTGTCTGTGACACAAGTCTTCTCTCAGAGAGAGAAGGACGGGCCTTTAATACACCATGCTAGCCCAGTGCATGTTGTTGAATGTAATATATCCCTGAATATTTGAGGTTCTTAGACATCGGTTTTTTCACGATGTTTTCATTAAGCTCTTTTTTAACGATGGCATCGAAACTAATCACAATTTACTTAAGTACTAAATAAGTCAGTGTGCAGGACCGAAGATCGAACCGGATGTCGTCAGATTGTAAAATACACATGCTATCGCTCAGCCACCATTGCTCGCATTACATCGTTCCGTTGGCAAATCCACTGGCAAAATAGGTAACCTAATCAGCTGAAAGAAGACGTCAGTTGTGAGAGGTCAGTGACCCAACTTGTGTCGCATTGTTTTGACCATTTGTGGGAAGCGCGTTTGCGCTGTTAACCTTATTTTTAGGTATTAATTCATGTATATAACACGCACAGAACTTTATTGACTTTTTTTTTCAGTATATATTATTTACATAATATATATTTCGTACTTTGCAAGCTCTATAATAGTCTCCAATTTCTCTGTCGTCAATTGGAACCCCTGTGAATAGGGTTATATTTTTCTCTGAGTAAATTTCTACATTAATCAACCTCCATAGCTTGTTTGACTTCCTCTCTGTACGTCAGTACAAATATTTCCCCATCTCCCCCCATGTAGGTAGGTGTAAGAAGGAGATTTATTTTTCTTATTTGCCCCTCTTACGCGCTAGAGAGTGCCATTTCGCCCCGGGCACCGACAATTACGGCGCAGTACTAGACGGCTAATACAAATCGTTGGCTCCGGGGTGCGTTTATCCGAATTCACTCACACAGAAGAAAACAACCTATACATAGCGATTGCTTTATTTGTATATGCGTTTGGGGTTAGTTGTGAGTATGTATGTTTGTATGCATGTTACGTTTTTTTTCCAAAACGTCTGAACCGATTTGATTGCGGGTTTTCAATTTGAAAGCAAGTTTATGTATGATCAAAATCTGTTTATGTGCATTTTCCCGAATGTGTCGAAGTTTTATTTTTAAATTTTCATTAAATACTTGTTTCTCATGTCTGTTTGTATTGGATCTGGATATTTAGTCTTACTTGAGTGACATTATAATGTATACCTATCTAGGTATATCCAGAAGACGCAGCGTAGGTAGGCCTCCCACTAGATGGACCGACGACATAGTGAGAGTCGCTGGCATCCAGTGGATGCAAAAGGCAGGCTGTCGTTCAATGTGGAGGTTAAAGGGGGAGGCCTATGTTCCGCAGTGGACGTTTTCTGGCTGATGATGATGATGATGATCTAGGTATTTTAAGATCGGAGTAAACAGAGTTTGACGTCTGCGTGGTCCATTTTTGAATACATCGGCGTCGTCACAGGATACCATCAGGTGAGTGGTAGTGAAACGTGGATATATCCGAAATGAAATGTAGAAAACGTTTCTGCAGAATTGTTAGAGTAAAACTTTAAACTTGAATACAATTTCTCATACATTGAAATTTAAATATCAATCAATACTATAACAATTATTATTTTACTAACAGATCAGATATTTGTTTTTAACTTAAAACGAATATGCTATAACAAATTCGAGAATTTTGCTAGCAATATGTTGCCATAAGGGACGGCTTGGCACTCTAGGCAAATTGGAATACGTACTTTTAGTAAAAATCACGTTGCTTGAACAATGGCACGAAGACATTAGTTCTCCATTTGCCTAATAAATTGGCGCTCTTTTCACTCGTTTCGTTCGAAAACAAACAAAAACGCTGAACTCTCAATTGGCAAAATTGGTGAACGTAATTTTACTATAAACTCGTTATTTGCTTTGCCTCTCCTGTTTCGGTAGTGCATTAAACTTTTCACGCTTTTAATTTATTTTTTGTAAAGTGCTCAAAGGCACCAATTTGTTCATTGGGAGTGAAATTTAATTGCTATTGAACAGTCCTATTGTTGAGTTTGCAACGTATTTTACTTTATAATGGCTGAGCATTCTGAGCAATGTCATATGACTGTGAATTTTAAGCTACGTGAAGCTACGTAAAGTTTGTAGCAGTTACGAGTACTCGTAGAACTGCTACGCTATGCCCTCTACCATCTGCTTGGCTGTTAATTTCATGATTTCCCTAAACCGTTATTTAGCGTTTTGAAGCAATGTATCGGACGTACTATTTCAAGCCTTCGAACTCATTTAAATTCAAAATTGCTAATATCGAGAAGGTAAATTAAGTGTAGGTACAAGTTGTTAAACAAAATAGCAAGGTGCAACTCATCGCAGTCATGTCAGAGTGTTAGCAGGTTTCGATCACCCGTCAGCGCATAGCCAAATTAGAGCAATTTAAGTCAGGAAATTGGTAGCGCTATCGGGAGCTCCGCCACCGACGGTGCAACGGAACGCCGCCGCCTCCGCACTGGCATTTCAGAAATCCACCGTTTCGGCAACCCTAATGTCCGAACAATGCACGAATCTGGACGGCCAGATCCAAGCTCCCCCGAAGATAAACGACAACCGTAGAGCGTTGTAACAACTGATTGATATACGGCCGATGATATCGTACCTACTATTAGTCTATTGTTATCGTATCGCCGAATTCCAGGCCCGCCTCAACTACAGTTCGAGTACTGTTGACATAACACGATGTTTAGATAGAGACGAACGAGGCTTTTCTACTGTTTGATTTGGTCAAGAGCTTTCAGTACAACGATATGAGTTTCAGACGTTGCCTTGAGCCAACACTGAAGGATTATGTATCTAAGAAACGTTTATATTTTGTAAGCAAAATAATTTGATTATGGTTTATCTACCAACGCAAAGTTTTTTTTTTTTTATGAGTGCCAAACTGCCAGAAATGCAGCCTATGGACACCTGCAACACTAGACGGTGGTAACGGTGCTTTTCCAGCCCGGAGAGGTATAGACACTCTTTTTTAAAACGCTTCACGTTGAAGCTCGGCGGGAAAACCTTTGGGGTAAGCACATTCCACACCTTGCAGGTCCGCGGAAGAAAACAGGAAAAATTTGACGGTGTGGGATTTCTAGGTTAGCAAGTTGTGGGGTTGAGCTTTTAGACGGTGCCGATCGAAAATTTAATTCTGGCATGGTTTGCTAGCAATTAATATGGTTAATGGACCAACTACATAGTGAGACTCGCTGGCATCCAGTGGATGCAGAAAGCAGGCTGTCGTTCAGTGTGGAGTTTAAAGGGGGAGGGGGAGGGGGGTTCAGCAGTGGACGTCTTCTGGCTGATGATGATGATGAATATGGTTAATGCACTAAATAAAGCAGCTTTCCCGGAAGCAAAAGAGGAACGTCACCTTTACAAAAACAGGTCATTCAGTCTTACTGAAGATATTCTGAACTCGTACGAATACAGACGAAGCATTTTAAATAGAATTACCAATTAAGAGAGAGAAGCAAGTCAAATCAACACGTTTGAAAGCGTTTGCACAAAGCCGCATCGAGTCATATGCAGCCGTTTGCAACTATGTTCAAAATTCCCGACAACAGTCGCAGTCAAGACTTCGACAACATGTCTTGTCCACACCCGATACAAAGTTAAGAGCATGTGTTGAGATAATAACAAGTAATCGTGCAAGTTGCATCGGAAGACGCGCCACTTGCTTCCTCGAAGCGACGGTCAGAGTTTGGTCTGGCTCGACTGCTGAAACAATAGCAAATCAAGCATGCAACGGAACTTTCTCAAAGACACCCTCTTGTGCGTGCGACGCTTAGTGAACGTCGAACTTATATTGGTCGGGAAACTTCATCGTTCGGGAGCCTCGAACCAGGAACGTAAGGTCTCCTTAACACTCTCTTAACGGCCTATTATCCGAGTCGCGTAGGCAACAAAACGCTCCCTCAGCCCCCGCCAAGTTATAGCGACCATGTATTTTGCTACGCAAGAGTCAGGACGCCCGCGGGGGGAGTGCAACGACAAAAACGATCATAGATCTGACCTCGATGACGCCTGGCGCGGTACTGAACGCGGCGCACGCAAATTCTCGCGACCTTTTTACGCTTTTAATTTCACTAAAAAAACGAAACTATTCACTATCAAAAATCTATCCAAATAAAAAACTGTTGAATAGGATTGCCTTTCAGTACATGCAATTTCCAGGTTGTTACGAGCTTTCATTAGAGCATAAAACGAAAAAATAAACAAACTGAGCTTTGTTTCAGATTTTTTTTTGATCGAGCAAAGTTTATTCCATCGTATTTTGAACCAAATCATAAACTCAAAGACAGATGTATCTGTGACATGTATTTTTTTTCAGCTCAAATATTGTAATTTAACTAAATAAGATTTATTTAAAACTGTCAAATTTGATATAAGAGGCCGTTAATCTAAAATCAACCCGCACACTTACTAATAAATTATTATGCGTTAACTAGAAGGATGTAATAAAAACCCATTTATTTTTCTCGGTTTGCCAATTCACAAAATAATACACGACGAAAGAAAATATTTTTACTTAAACATCCAACCGAAATTCTTGTGAATAAAGTTGTCCGCTTAACATTAAATATAAGATCGCTTTAGCGAGGCAGATAGACAGATAAAGACGGCATACATTTTCATGAGAACAGAAAAAAATAAAATATAAGCAGGCGAAATTCTGAGGGCCAAGTGTGCGTTTTCCGTTGACTGGGGACGGAGATTGGCAGGCGGAGGTCGCACAGCAACAGGGGAGTAGGGCTTAAGGGACACCGACAAGGGAACAAAATGGTACCTTGTTACCAGACACTGAGGTCAATATTGCTTTATACGAGTGACTTAGATAAATAAGTATAATCGGCGCCGGGTTGACGATTACACCGGTCGTTCGCCTAATTAATTTTAAAGTCAGCATCTTGGCCGCCGCAACTGCGACTTTCAAGTGGATTCGGCTGCCATTTAGCTACATTTATGGAGGTTTGTTCTCACAATTCCGAATTTTGATTTGAATTTTGTTGTTGTTTAATAAAAGTTCATTTGAAATTAATTTGTAGGGGAATAAATTCTGCGAATCGGTAGCGTTCTAAAAGTGAAAGATTTTCTTTTTAACATGTTTTGTAGCAACTTTTTTAAAGCTAACAAACTGTGACATGTTTTTATAATAACAAATTAACCGCAACTCATCTGCTGTATGATGAAAGATTGAGGTTTGATTTTGACCTGTTTTGTTTTGTTGTTTTTAAAATATCTTTATTTCACATAAACATTTTACATTGGGCATCTCTAGTGTTAATTAAGTCCTAGGGGCACCAAGACATGTTATAATAATTAGTTTTCAAGCTCAAAACTTATATAAACTTATAGCTGGTGAAATAAAAAAATAACTAATAAAATATACTTCAATATTATGTTTGTGAATATCAGTTAAGTCAACATTATTATGTAACCTTAAGTATAAGTGTTACATTTTTAGCGTTATAATATTGGATAATATATCATAAAACTTACCGAAAGGGGGTAGGTAAATTGAAATTGATACAGCGCTAAGCGCAGCAGTAGGTAGTGAACAACTGTAACACAATGTAGCTACCCGACAAAACTACACGGCGCTTGGTGACAGACTCTAGACCTATCACTATAAAATGCCATACCATGCCATAATTTCCTTCATCATCATCATAATCAGCCTTTTAACAGTCCACTGCTGGACTTTTAGCCTACCCTCGAAAGGGTGATTGGGCCATATCCACCACGCTGGCCCAGTGCGGATTGGTGGATTCACATACGGCATTGAATTTCTTCTCCGTACGTATGCAGGTTTCCTCACGATGTTTTCCTTCACCGTTTCATAATTTCCTTACTATAATATTATACTCATTGATATAATACGTAGTATAAGTATGAGATCGTTGTTTATACTATATAATTTATTATAAGATTCAAATCCATATCTTGTGGCGTAGCCTCTGCACTCACTACCACTGAGTTATCATCACTATAAAATGAAAAGAGATAAAAAAACTATATTCGATGGTTTGGTGGTCTATTTTGATAAGAACAGCTTTATCAAGTTCACTTATATGGGATTTTTATACTTGTGGCAGTATAGCAGATATTCACACAAATATTATAAACGCAGAAGTTTGTTTGTTTGTGGCCATCATCATCATTTCAGCCATAGGACGTCCACTGCTGGACATAGGCATCCCCCCATCGATCTCCAAAAGTGCCGGTTGGAAGCGGCCTGCATCCAGCGTTTCCCTGTGGTCTCTTTTAGGTCATCTGTCCATGTTGTGGGTGATTTGTCCATTTTGTGGTTGGGTGTTTGTGTGTAAATATGTATATTTATCCGCATTTAACTCCGTAACGGCTAAGTGGATTTGGATAAAATTTTGTTAAGCTAAATAATATCCCAAAAAAATAGAGTAAAAACAAAGCGAGAGTCGCGTTGGGAGTCGCGCGCCCAATCTCACCTTGAAAAAACCGCGGAATGCGATTGAAACTATGGTCAGAGTAACCGGCTTAATCATACGTGAGTAATTTCCGTGAAATATAGGTAAACAAAATGTGTGACAGCCACGTCGTTTTCCATGATAAAATTGAATACCTGTTAGGTTATGGGTAGTACAGTAGTAGTACAGCAATAATATCTTTATTGAGAGAGAGCACGACTGTAGAGAAAAGTTAGACAGCCTTCCTAGATTACATTTTATATTTTCCTCTCATAGCGCGAACGTGTAAGAGATACTTAATAACTTGAGCACCACTTCGTAGCAAACAGGATTTGGCAAATTACCTTAACCTTAAAACTGTTTCTGAAAATGTATGCCCGGAAGTCATTTCGCGTACGTGTTTGTTTTAGCTTAACCGGTTTAAGCTTCATAAAATTAACTCTATGCAATCTGTTCTTTTTTATACTGTACCCGTCTACAGGCACGTTATCTCCATTACTCTCTGTTCTTCAGCCGTACTTTAAATAATCCCGATGAAGGAATGCTCACAGAGAAATCTCACGATTGCCATTATGCATGCGATAGGCAAGGCTGCGTCGTGACGAACAAAATTTGCGACGACCGTTCGGCCCATAAATCCGACGGGTTCCTAAATCCTTGAAAGGGCACCGTCGAGCAGCTTTCATCAGAAAATTCTCCATTATCTGGAGGAAATCGTTACCGGGGTCGAACCTCGCCCACCCTCGACCCGACAGGCTTTCATTTACGGCGTTGCGTGCACGCGTCCCCGCGGCCTTTGCTTCAGGTGGACGCAGTCATTGTGTTCGGTATTTAAGTGGCTCATTTGATATTCTGAGACAGTTTGCATTCGAAAAGCTCGAATGTGGGGTCGAGGGTATCGAGATATCGAAAGCGGTGTGTAGGCACACGTCTCGGCGTGGCAGGGAGCGGGGCGAGGCTGCGTAGGTACACACGCGGACGCGGCAGTCACAACACCGCGTCATGAATTTCATGGCACGTGACTCGCCGGCGTGATGCCGAGCCGTGGAACTTCTCACTCCACACGCACACGCACGCATCTCGAATCGCGCCGAGTTTGCGCAATGTTTATCCACAAATACACTAATGAAGGCACCTACAAAAGCGACTAGATTGTTAATTAAACTTGCTCAAAATGTGACACCCTTACGAAATGACGCCGGCCCGGGAGCACAATGCACGGCTTCAATGTTATTGAATTAATTTGTAATCAGAATTCTCGGTGTGCGTTCTCTGAGGTAATAATGGTTTTACGCACATACATTATTTATTATCTGCTTCTTTAGGTATCGTGTGCGTACATTTAGTAAATTAGCGCTCTTAAACATAATGTGGCTCTCCAAGGGTTCGTTTCGCGTAAGTAAATGTGATTTTTCTTCTGAATGTCTATTTATATAGCACGAGTAATCTATTCAGAATAATGTGTGTCTGTCGCTAAACAGTACAAAGTAAAAAAAAACTACTGCAAAATATAGTCTTCACACTCAGTTCTTTCACACTCCATAATCTGCCAAGACTGTTAGGCTTCAAGTGGTTTCATAGAAACATGCATACTTATACTAACTAGACTTATACACACAAAAATATTTACCTTTTTTTTTTTTTTTTATAGAATAAGTGGCAAACAAGCTACGGGTCACCTGATGGTAAGTGGTCACCGCTGCCTATAGACACCTACAATACCCGGGGCATTGTCAGTGCGTTGCCTACCTTTGAGGACTCTATTCACCCTTCGCTTGAAGCAGTCCAAATTATACTTCGGAGGAAAAACCGAAGGTGGTAAGCCATTCCACAACTTACAGGTGCGTGGCAGAAACAATCGATCAAATCGAACAGTGCGAGACTTCCACGCATCTATAATGTGCGGATGGCATTTCTGGCGATGGCGACCGGTTCGGTGGTACGGACCGGGATGGAGGGATAAGGTCAAAAAGTTCATCAGAGCGTTCGGTGGTAAAGGTGACCTTCTTTCTGAGATAGTGAAATAAAACAAAATAATACAATTACCAAGGATTGGAACAGCCTGCTTTTCAAGGTCAGAGATAGTATAGGTATCTTCTAAGTCTGCGTGCTTCATCTTCGACCATACAGTCATAAACCTAATCGATCAGTTTCTTATCGCATCTTATTTTTAATTAGAGTAATTCTGGCTACATAATATTTCATAGACAAAACACAAACGTAATTCAAAGGACCCCATCATTAGGCCGCCGACCAAAAGGAATAACCATTCCCTTAATCATTATTCTTAAAGACTCTTCATTAAATTCCTTTTATCTCTCTCGAGATATTTCCTTCGTTTGGCATCAATCACATTCACTTCGAAAAACTCGTTGGCTTTATTCTAAACTCTCATAATAGGTAATGAAGGTCTCGATCGTCGCAAGCGGCTGGAGGCGGCTGCCGGAGCCGATTACTTTGAGAGCTGGCACAATGACTCCCGCCTGTAGCCAATGTTGAATCCTGAAAAGTTCCTTAGTCCGCATCCACGCTAGATACGGGGCTAATTACGACGAAACTTTTGTAGATAGACACCTGCGCTGACTCGCGACCGCCAGACAAAGACCAAGTTATCTCAGACTTACAGGCACGACAGCCGCGCACTCGAATAGTGACCCTATCCCCATCGGCAAAGGCACCTTTTTGCAGGAAGCCACTTGTGAAACGAGATGATAGATCGGTGCTAAGACGACAGTCTTATTCAATATCTTATTCTTAGACAATAACGGCACAAAGAAAATGTTTCCTCGATTTCAATCTCAGCTTTGTAATTCGACGTCGATTAAAACAACATTCATTTAGTTGAAAGCTTTCATTTAATGGCTTTCATATTCAAAACATCATTTGTATCCACATTCTAATCGCTCGGCAGTAAGTGTATTTGTATTATGAATCTATCCGAACCCAGTAAAGTGAGCGTATAATCGGTATAACAGAGTTTGCGAGTTTGACCGACACGCCGCATTTCGGGGTAACAATATTTAATTATTATGTGCACGAAATGATTTCGCTGTGGGTGAAATTAACGTTGTCTAATAATATAAAATGAGACATGACGGAGCAAATTCAATACACTTTTGGAAAAAGTTTTGTGTAAATTTAATTTTGCGAACGAAGTTGGCACAACTTTGTCTTCTCACTGCTAACACGCTGCGTAGAGCGTTTGAAATTCATTCGTTAACAAATGCTGCGGGAATATAAATGGTATGCCACCCACGGGGTTTTAAAACCCATGTTCTCGTTTTAATCATGTAGATTAAAGAGGCATGTCATGTTTACATGGAGTTTTTGTTTTACTTGCTTTTAGGTGCTGACTTAGATTTAACTTATTTTAGTATTTAAGGGTCTACTTTAAAATCATTAAAGTACTCACCGGTCCAAACTGTTCGAAGTAATTCTTTACGTCTTCAAGCGTTGTGGGTGCCGATAGCCCTCCTACGAAAATTTTCTTTGTCCTGGTCACCATCTGTAAAAAACAAAGAAATCAAATTTATTGTTTACCAATCAAAGGCTTGGTTGCATTATCAATAACCTTTACAAAATGTTACTACATATTGTGTGGTATATACAATGAAGTAACTAAAACCGTCCTAAATAAATTAGTGAAGGACCGTTGTAGTAACTAAGGTAAAAACAATTTTGAACGCAATCCTCTCTCGACGCACGAAATGTTAAAATAATTACCGTTAATATATTATGCAATCCACCCCGCAAAGGTTACCGAGGGATATTTCTGAGGAACGTATAATACATTATAAAGGTTTATTAGAATACCTCTGCCCGAAACTCCCGCACCTACTCCATAAGTCCACTACGCTTGTTAACTACATACTTTTTGTTCAGTCAACTCAGGGGAATTATTCCTTAGTTAAATCTTCTCTGATTTACTTATAAAACCCCGCAAGACTTATTATACGCAAATCCAGTGAAACTCTTTGAATGATCGTTGAAATTCAAGCTAATTTATTTATTCAATGCATATTTTAGCAATCAAAGCGTAGACGTTTAAGGGGGGGATTCCATTATAATATCAATATCTCAAAGGCTGTGTCTTTGTTATTGAATATTTATGCGCTATAAAATAAAGGTGAAAAAATCTAAAGTTAACAATACTGGTGGAGTTTTTCTTTTCTAACATCCGGATCTTTTAAACCATAAAAGTGGAAAAGGATACTTCGATACTATAATAATTACGATGTCAGAGAGTGGGCGGAGGCCGAGTACAGGTAAGGACAAAAGGGATTCAACCCTGCATTTACGTATCATCTAACCGGTAAAGTTAACGACAAAAGTCAAACAATTAACCCCTTGTGAGCTGATGTGCTGGCGTTTTTCAAACAGCGGTTGCCCGTTCAAAAGCTTGCCGCTTCAGGGATAAATAAATTTCTTATGTGAAACTCTACTTTTATGCTGATTATTCAAATTTAGAATGTTAGCAAACATGGATTTTGCCTTCGAAATAATTTTGTACGTGTCTATATTTCAATTTACTGAGCAACGTTGTATAGTTTTATAACAAAAAGTTCAATAGTATATTTTAGTTTAGTTTGATAATATTTATTTACACGAAATACATATGTTTAAAAAAAAACACCAAAAGGTTAGTTTGTAGTATATTACATTTTAACTAAATATTTAACAATAAACCCTTACTTAGAAATATGACTTTAGTATAAATTGTTGTTTCAACCTCTTGCTAACGGAAATTGTCACGTGGGAAAATGATACAGAGCAATAAGTTATTAGACAGTTGTTTGATTGGTAAAAATATTATAAAATTGTATTGATATTAGTGACAAATATAATTATATGTAATAAATACTACAAAAATTATCTAAAACAGCTAATAAAATTCTCGCTATTCGCATCCACTTGTTCTCTACAGTATTTTAGAAGTCGTTTTATTTTTTAGACCGGGGAGAGTCGCATTAACAAACAGAGGCCTATACCCAGCAGTGGGTCACTCAGGGCTGATGATGATGATGAATAAAATTCTGAGATATAAGCGTTCAATATTTTGTGATCGGATTGGGAAAAGATGCTGTCTCTTTCCTGCAATGTTAGTATGGAGTTTGTATGTCGTATTTACAAGTGACGTAATTTTAAAATATAGAGCGCTCTCTGTCTAGCAAGTCATTAAAGTGCTTATATCTATCCTAATTTTAATCGGATTTATTTATGCTGTTTGTTTTAAAAGACAATAAATAAACTGGTCAAGTGCGAGTCTGGCTCGCGCACTGAGGGTTCTGTACCACCATAAAATACAAAAAGGTCATCCAAGTAACCAAATTACCAATTCTTATAACGGCTTCCAAAATAGTCGAAGCAATTGCTATGCAGTCACAGTTAATTATATTGCTACAGGCGCTCGAGTATAACTCAATTATAACTTGGTAACGAACAGACATTTGTCACCGACTCGCACTTGGTCATTATTTATTATTTGTTGTTATACTTTAGAGTGTGTACTATAATCGGGTCAAGTTTGACGCAGTTTTTAAATTAGAGATCATACAAAAATACGTTAAAAAAAAGTTACTGTTTGTTGTATGGGGACTCCCCTGACATTTTTAATTATTGACTTTTTTTATATTTTTTAGTTATTCACCGTAACATTACATATTTTGTGAAAATTTTAACTAGCTATCTATAACGGTTCGAAAGATACAGTCGTTAATACGGACGGACGGGCAGTCAGACAGACGTACAGTCATCGTAGGCTTAGTAATAGGGTCCCGTTTTTATCCTTTGGGTACGGAACCCTAAAATAACGTACCTGTATTTAGCATTAAATAATGAAGCCATTCTGAAACAGACTGTATCAATATTGTTTCAAGATTACGTATCATTTTAACGTTACTAATAACGTGATAGCGAAGACATTTCAATTCTGGCACGGATTGGAATCACGATCAAATGTACGTAAATGATGAGTAAGTGCCTCGCCGAGTGGGGGTAGTACGTGTCCAAGTGGTGCGCCCCACCCCTCCCTCGTGACGCTACTGCCTTTTCCGTGTAAATCTCGAGTGTCGACTGGCGCTTCATTGTGTTTGAATGGCTGTCTTAGTCACGTATTTTGGTTTATGTGGGTCATGATTTCGATACCTATTATTAAAAAAAAATATTTCATTTCAATGCTCGTGTTCTTGTTTATGCCCGGTGTAAGCGGACTAAAACTCCTTTTTATGCTGCATGAAAGTTTTCTTTTTATGCACTGGTGTCTAAAAGTAAACTGAACCTCTTTACATAATGTAAAAAGAGGTTCAGTATGTAATATATTGCATGTAAGAAGATTGCTTACTTGCTTAATGCTTAGGTCTCTAAATAATCCTTACTAATATTATAAAAGAGAAAGTAACTCCGTCTCTCTGTCTGGATGTTTGTTGCGTTTTCACGGCTAAACGGCTGAACGGATCTTAGTAAAATTTGATCAAGAGTTGCTGTATATCACAGAGATGGACATAGAATACTTTTTTGACGATTTTTTGTATTATTTCATGAAATTATGGAATAATAACGAAAATAATAGGACATTTTGGCGCTCACAGAATGCATCACAGAATAGAACGTAGTAGTGAGGTCAGTTGCGTTTCACAATGCGATGTTGCCACTTCGTGCTGAGAGTGCGGACGCGGGCCGAACCGCGCTGTGCGACGTTGTCGGCACTGTATTGACTTGATTTTATGCATGGGCATAGTTTCAAGTGCCGGAGACTACATAAGCTACTTCTCATCATCATAATCATCACCATTTTTCATCACTACGTTTGGCGCCATCATATAAAACATATCGCCTCATGGTATTATTTTCCTAAACTGATGTTATTTCGTGTGTTAATTATGTAATAATGGTGGATTATTGTTTATTAAGTATTCATGTGTCGAAAAGTTATATAATGAGGTGAAATGAGTTTCTATTTTCATTTCGTTACCAAAACTCCTTAGCAATTTCTAGTAAAGTCTCCACTACTGTACATGAAATAGTAAAATACGAAAAACGAGACTGTATGGCCTTAATGGATTTAACCTGCCCTGAAATGGCCGAAAAAAATTGAATTAAAATATTGTATCTGGACTGGAGCTACGATCTCGTTTTCTCTATGAGCGTTTACGTTGAATGTGAATAAGCTAGTGTGTTTTAAAAAAAAATTCTGCCTCGAAGATATACAAAGATGAGAGTGTTAGGATGTTTTGTTGTGTAAAGTGGGGCTAAAAATTACCTGTTTATATAATTACCTACTACCACCTATTTAGTTTATTATCGTGATGGTTACATATGTTATTTTTTAACTTTATAGTAGTTGATCATTGAGTGCGTAAAAATACGCATTATTAAAGTCAGAAATCATAATCTATCTATACACTTAGTAAGTACTTAAGTACATCTGGAACAAACTTTGTTCGTTTTCAATACAACTGCTGTTTGAAACTGTTTTATTGATATATTATTATTGTAATATAAAAACGCAACAAATTTATCGTTTATCCTAAAGGTTAAGTACATAATAAAGTGAACTTAACTTTTTTTTTTTTTTTTTTACCTGGGAAAGTGCCTTTATTAACTAAACAAAATACAAGATAAAACTAAAACTACAAATACAGTTAGACTGCCCATAGACCGTTGAAGGTCTAAAGACAATCCAAATGCTCAAGCCCACTACCAGTTGGCAGCGTACCCAGCATGCTAGCGGCATTACTACGTTGAATGGCAATGCTTATGCGTTGAGCCAGAAACACGCCAGCATTTTGGTCACGCGTCGCATTAACCAGGCGCTCTGAAAGATTTTTGAAAATGAGGTGAGCTCCCGGTCCCCAAGGGCCCAATGTCTCGACCCCAAACGCCTCAAATATATAACCACTGCCGATGTTAACTTAACTGATAAACCCAAACATAATATTGAAGTATAATTTTTTTACCTAACCAGCTATAAGTTAATATAAGTTTTGAGCTTGAAAACGTATTATTACGTACGGTTATTATTTCTTGGTACCTCGACTTAATTAATACTAGAAATGCCCAATGTATGTATAAAATGTTTATATGAAATAAATATATTTTAAAAACAAACAAAACAGTACAACCGCTGAATTCACAGTTTTTTGAGCTCATGGAAAATTTTGAATAATGCTGGAAAATCCATAAACTACCAGATTCCCTTCAAATGATATAAAAATATGAGACCAGTTCATAATCCGATCACATATCATATCTTATTAAAATTTCACGAAGCGATCTGAAACGCTCTCCGAATATCAGCCAAAACAAACAGAGATTCTTCATTCGAGTCCGGTTCATCGGCCCGCGCCATAACTCGCGAAGTAAACTTACGAAATTGCACTTACTGGTGCCGGTTTATGATTATATCCGAACAGAATAAATAACCACACAACACTAATACAATTTCTAAGCAATTACCAACATTGTTGCATCCAGTTAAGGACGATTATCGCATAACGAATTATTTTTATGACGTTTGGTGGAAATGAAAATTATAGTAAAACCGTGGCGGGCCTAATCGAATGATTTTATACGTTTTTAGTTTAGTGCCTTGTGGTTCGATATGCTATGATATACTGTAAATTGGTTGTAAAAAGGTGTGGATGAATAAAGGCGTTTTATAAGCCTATATTATAGTAAAAGCACTAAATTTTTCCTATCCTCTCACAACGATATAAACTCACGATACTTTAGGCTAGAGAGTAAAGCCTAACATAAAAATATATATGAACTAGCTGCGCCCCGCGGTTTCGCCCGCGTAGTGATGAAAAATGGTGATGATGATGATGAAAAGTAGCCTATGTCACTTTCTAGCTCTTGAACTATACTCATGCAAAAAATAAGGTCGATCCGTTGTTCCGCTACACCGTGAAAGAGGACAAACATCCATACATCCATACATACAAACTTTCGCGTTTATATTATTAGTAGGATATACGGCATACATATTTGTGTCAGACCACTGACATTTATCATGATAGACACCGTTATCACGTCGAGTTGTAGAAAACCCCGGCGTGTCACATGTTTTGTATATATGACGTCATAGGAGCAATTTAGTGATAGTTTAACTCTATTTGTGAAGCCAACTGCTTTCAAATGGTTTTTACAGCTTTTGTATTGACGTATAAATGTACTATTGCTAAGACGGTGGAGATCAAACTGGACTATACGACACCCTAGTTAGAGCATTTATCCAACTTAATATAGACCACAAATATCCAAAGTAAATAAAATCGCAGGCTCTATCTTGATAGAAGTCTGTTTGGCTACCATGATAATATAAATGATACCCTAACCTATGTCATGTCACAAAATGTGTAACAAAAAACAATGTGAATCATTGCCCGCCATTATCAGTTCTGTCGCAGTTAATTCAAAGGGGAGTGATAAATAAAAATTTGATTAACAAGCATTTATAAATAGGATTGTAAAGGGTGGTCCTTAGGGATCAACTGTCAGGTTTACCGCCGGCCACATCAGCCGAAACAGTGGCAATTACCTTAAATGTGGACAACGCAATGAAATCCCACGAGAAAATTAATATTCACAACATATCCAGTTTTTAAATGACCTAAAATATAATTATTTGCTTGGTAACTTTGAAATCTATGTCTGAACATATTAAATTCAATTTTAGAATTTCTCTTAATAGGTATGCCAAATATAATGAAAAAGCCAAACACCAAAATGCTATTATAAAAATTGAAATCGTGACTAAGCCTGAACTGGTAGGTATCACTCTACTATACCAGGTTACAAAGTTTCAAAATGTTTCGCACATGCACCAAACTGCATTAGCCGTTCGCAGCTCGCTGTCATTTTGTTGCGAAAAATACAACAATTTAATTTAGTCTAACTTGACCGCGGGCAAACGCCAAACGGCCTGAGAACAAAAAGTTACACACACCAATTACTGCGACGAGCTAGCTGCAACGTCCCTTTACGTGAAAGCTTACGAGGTGCACTAACTCAATTCATAATGTACCACCGGCGTGCAGTGCAATTTTTACGTTTTATCCATAGATCTTTATTGATAAAGATACGGCGAGCAAGTCAAATTGTTTGAAAATCCAGCGTGCCGCATTTTGAGTACCAACAATAACAACACAAGAGTAATGAATTATAAATAGCGTTTCACACTCATGATTCTCTACTAGGATTTCCCGTGTCTTATACTTAATTATATTTTTTCATCTTAAGAAGTTTGCCAGACATGCCAATACTAAGCTAAACCCGTCATCAAATTTACTGGTATTTTAACTCCATTTGCACGACTAAATGCTTTCGAAACCTTTTTTTACTATGGCGCAATTTGTCATTTTTCTTTTGAAGTCTGACGGAGATCGAACAGAATTAATCTAGCGTATTGATCCAACATACGTATTAGCGTACAGACCGCAGACATGCAAAGAACGATGACAACATAGAACGGTAAGAACTTGTGGTGTCTATCTTGATAAAATTCTGTGATTTTATCGAACAACGTGAGAGAGAAACGTCATAGGAACGATATTGCACAAAGCGCTTTCAGTATTGGAGCTTCAATACAAGTAGTAAATGATTTAGGTGGACGTCACGTACACGTGTAGAACGCCAAGCTCACATTATCAAACGGCAATGACCACATTAACCAGGCATTGGCCAGCACAATACACTCCAGCTTGTATTATAGGCTGATATTTGGCAGGTACAAACCATTCTCAGCCACGCTAGATAATTTGTTCAATAAATTAAGCTCATAACAATTTAAGCACTAATAAAATGCGAAAGTACCGTCCTTACAGTTTATTATTACTACTATCCCTGAAGCTCAACGTGACAACACTCTAATACTAAACACATAAATGCATCCAGCGTCAGCGCTCGTACAATTCCTTCGAATGGTTATTTTTTATTGCTTTAAATCCACTCTACGTTGCACACCTTTTTAGTTCTTTTGAAAAAGAAATTACAGCTAGCGAAAACCAGTTGAAAACATTTTCTTTTACGAGTTATCTGCGTCATGAAAGAGTGAGCATACCACTTATTGCGGGAAAAGCGGTGGGACAATATTAATCAATTTTTACAGAGAGGGAATTTTGGGGGAGGTCGCGCGGGCGAAGGCACAAAGGTCGGCGGGCCGCCCGCTGACGTTGCATTTCATTTTTGTTTGCCCACAACCTCTGGCTCGCTCGTCTGTTCTTTGTCTTCCTGAATAAATGCGTATTTTGAAGCACCTATTTTTCATTATTACTACACCCACGGGATAGAATGTGACCTCCCTATCATTCATTCCATTTTCATTCTGCTCACTTTTCGCATTTTCAGGGGAGTGGTAGAACGTACATTGATTTTAGTGTGCGCTTCGTACTTGCTTGTACGTTTTGGGCTATCACAACCGTGTTGGTGTGCATTCAGAGTTTATCTTATTGAAGGTGATAGCTGTATCTAAATGTGTATCGGTAGCGCTTACTCGTGGCTGTAAGCATTCAGCATAGATAGGGGATGATCCCGTTTTCTCGTGTCGCACACGTTATCTCGTTCACAGCTCATTAGGTTCTCGCACGGCGCGTCTTTGAGCAGATCTGTGTCATTTGTAACAATACGGACCGCAAGGATGGCAAATGGTGATTCCAGGGCTTAGGGTGCTAGTCTCGTTAGTACAGAGGGGAGACGAGACGTAGAGTAATAATCTAGGAGTTGGAACATTGAGTTATTTGTGTACTCATTTCTCTAACGGAAACTTCCAGTAGGTACTTTGCATATTTTTAATAAATTTGTCAACTATCAACATATCAGGGCATGAATATAATTCCTGTCGGCTTTCACTTTATTAAGATGGATAATTAATTGAACATGAGAGTGACGGGGACTGAAACAACTCAGATCAGACAAACAAGGGAGACATGCCTTAGTACAATTATTATAGTCTGTGTGAACATGTCTCCGTGTTTCACCCAGTTTTTTCACTAAACCGCTAAACAGGCGAAGTTTTCCCATTTATTATTACAACGCTTATTACTAGAGATGACCATAAAGCTCAATAAATTGTATTAAACTCGCATTTATTGGAGCAAAACTATGGCGCTTACACACAGTCATGCGTTTCGCTACGTCTATTTTTGAGGTTTTTCTCATATTTTTCGAAAAGTAATAGCTTTTATGTAAAATATACATTTGCAACTTCCTCCATAATTATGAAATCTGTTTATTAAAATATCGTAGAAATCATTTAATAAAATTAGATATTTGAATGAATCCAAAAAAAAACAGGGAGAAAAGCACAAATTAGTGTTACTTTCATATATTTTTTTTCTATCGAGCGAAATGTCCATAATCCGGTTTTGG
The DNA here is from genome assembly GCA_932305915.1 of Agriopis marginaria. Classification (NCBI taxonomy): domain Eukaryota; kingdom Metazoa; phylum Arthropoda; class Insecta; order Lepidoptera; family Geometridae; genus Agriopis; species Agriopis marginaria. The sequence continues at coordinate 7,008,148 of OW029919.1, forward strand.
TCTTGAGGGTTTCCTAGATAAAACATTCAATTTTGATATGACACCATTTTTATAATTTTAAACAAACCGAGGAAGTAGACATACGTAAACTATAATGACCAAAATTTCTAAAAGTCGAAAAAGACGGCCTTCTACGTTTTTACGCACACTTAGCAATTTATATTATAGCGACACCAATGAACTAAATAATAGTCCACATGTAATAAAAAGGTTGGCAAGGTCGTCTGCTTGGCGAGTCCGACTGAAGGCATCAAGCATGGTTTGGGCCTGATTACTTCTTACCATTATTTTGCTTGTTTGTCTGATCTGAGAGAAACAATGTTTGATAATCAATAAGCCTGCATTTTTTTTACAAAGTGCTTGTTTATTTAATCAGGCATCACTTTGGGGAACTCCATGTTTTATATTTGTATATATGACGAATCTCTAAGTGTAATTCCGCTTCTACGTCGCTTCGAGTACAATAAGGATTTTGGGATAAATTATTTTCATTAAATTATTAATTTTATTTCAGGTTAGGCTAAAATTAGCATCACAAATATCCATAGAGAAAAATAATTTATCCCAAAATCCTTATTGTACTTGAAGCGGAATTACACTAAAGATTCGGCATATACAAATAAAATTAGTGCTCATTAATTGTCTTACGAGAAAATACTCTACAAGAACATACGATACACACGTTGAAGACAAAGGTCACAATTGAAGCGATCATTTACAAAACGACTAGTGTTACGATGGCTCCCGCTCCACGTCCTCAAGTATCAACGTAAAGTACTATGTACAGTCATAGAGATATATACTATACTAGAAGTACAGTACAGTACCCGCCTTTTCAGTTAGCACTTCGGGTAGCAGAGTGAAATGTAACGGCTAAAATCGGCAAGAGTCGGATTTGTAGAGCATTCTCACTGTCGCACAATGCTTTGTCAGCCCAATTTCTTTATTTTTCTTTCAATTCGATTTCTTGATATTTCTTCTTTATTTACACGCACTATTCCGGAAGTCTCGCGTGCTTTTGGAGATCTTAGAGGCCGAAACTTCGGGGTTCCCGAGGTAAGATAGCGTAACTTTTGGGCATAAAATAGAAACCTAGAAAGTACCATGACATTATGACCCCACGATGCGAAATCAAAGTCCGTAAAGTGCCAATTAAAAAGCCGGGTAATAATGTAAGTAGTAATATAAGTACTAGCTAGTACAAATGACTATAAGGATTATCAATTATTGTTAGAGATTCAAGTTTAGTTATTTATAGATTATTATAGTATTTTATTTTTGTGTCTTGACTGATTTATTTATTTTCACATTCAATAGTTTATTTTTAATGTTGTTGTCTGACAAAGCCCTTAGACAGCTGAATTAGTTTTAGTGTTTTCAATTTATTTATTTAAATGACTTTTTTACTTATGCTTAAGTGTACCAGTCTGACGAGCTCCTTATACAGCCGACTTATTTATCGATATTACGCGCATAGATCTACCCTCATTATGGTTAAAATTTTCGTTTGCTGAGCGAGACTCTTATGGTTCTTACTTACTAACAAGAAAAAAAAAAATGTGCACTAAAATGACGAGTCCATAATAGGAGCAATATTCTATTCTATTCAAGTATAAATACTATATATAAGTATTACTCAGTTGTGGCGCACGACATCAGACGACGTAAGACACTAACCGCGTACGTACCAAATGGGGGACATTAACGAAACGTTATTGCTTCTTGGCTTGAACCAACACTAGCACAGTATTAATTTCTGTCTAGTAGTGATGCTGTCTGTTGCTGTCTTTGTTGGTTTCTGCGGGGGTTAACAGTTTCTTTGACTTTTGTGACGTTATAAAGTTTTATTGTAAGCTGTTTGTCGTTTGGTCTGTTTTAAAAGCCGTTTCACTTGTACTTTATGTCAATAGTTTAGTAACATTTTAATCATCATCATTTCAGATATAGGTCGCCCACTGCTGGACATAGGCCTCCCCCATTGATCTCCAAAAAGGCCGGTTGGAAGCAACCTGCATCCAGCGTTTTTCTGCTGTCTCTTTTAGGTCATCTGTCTATCTTTTGCGTGGACATACTACGCTGTGCTTAGCGGTCCGTGGTGTCAATTTGAGAACCTTTCAGCCCCATTGGCTATCTGTTCTGCGTGCTATGTGCCCTGTTCACTGCAACTTCAACTTGCTAAACCGGTGGTAACATTTTAATGATTGCTAGATATTCTCCAAAGGTTCGACTTTAAGATTTCCTCGGGAAATTATGTCTCTCAAATTCATCCATAAGATATCTACCAGTTTATTTGCAATTTTTCTTCTACATCGAATCTGTAGAGTAGACGTTAAAATAATGTATAAAAAATAAATATATAGCTTAACAATGCAATTTGTTCCAAAAAAATCAAGTTCAAATCCCAAAACTTCTAATTCCATTTACAGTAAACACACACAAACAGAGCAAATACAAGAAAAACGACTCCATGTAAATGAACAAAGTTCGCAGAGTTCCCGTGATCTGAATAACTAACGCGTGATCGATGCGTTGTTAAGGCCATGAAAAATTTAAAAAGATTTCTCGTACAATGGTACGAAGAACAGCCGGGATAGGTACGGAGAGCCTCGGATATTGCTTTCTTATAAGTCAGTTTAGAAGCCACTAGGTCAGTTTTATTACGAATCTCGGTTTTTATTTTGATTTTAATGCCCTTGTTTGTTTTCTTTAATAATTATTTATTTTTCGCGATGTGTTTGTTTAAGGATTGAGGGGAGGGGGGGGGGTGGTATATTTTTCTTCGTTTTTTCACTGTCCCAGTTTATGTGACGTTAGCCCTTCTAATCAGCTTGAGCGGGTTTTAAGGTGTTTTATGCTTGATTGTTATTACCTACATTCTAATAGAGCCTTTAGTATTTAGACCATGTTTTTCCACCAGTTCTCAGAACCGACTTTCTGGTTTTCCCTTTTTATATAATGAAATGGGCTCAATTTTGACCACAACACACCTGGTGGTAAGTGACTGGTCATGTTTAAATCAAAAATTGGGATTTTTAATACTAAAATAAGTATTCTTCCTAACCTATATTTCAGGATCAGCTTGTCCTTATCGTGAGTACATAAGTTGCATTTACAAACAGTTATTATTTTTTAATTATTCGTGATATTACTGAACAATAGCTCACGGACTATAACGTTCCATTACTCGCACGCAGTCGTCGAAAGGCGAACAAAGAGCCACTCCTTTCAATACAGATAAAATCTACACAAAGGATATACGAGTATAATCCTGTAATGCCTTTCATTGCTTTATTATATCCCGATTGTAATTTCTATCGATCTTATTATCAGCCACGAGATTAGAAGAAGGTATTGAATGATATTTGCGAAAATGAAAGTCTATAAGTACAAAAAAGTTTTTTTGAAAATTAAACGTTTTAACTTTTTGGGTACGGAACCCTAAAAATTATCGAATTGTGAACCTCCCTGAAGGAGGTTAAAAAGTAATTACCATCTACTAGTATAATTTACTTAAACAAAAATATGATGAAGTGATTATAAAATAATACGCATTTTACTCTTTACGATATTGTTAAGAGTGCCATGTTGAAATGCAGTGTTGTATTTCTTACTTCTTTGACAATTTTTACACGTCGGCATACTTCAACAGAGTTAAGCACAGCCTACGCGAGTCGAAACAATAGCAGCATTTAGCCGACTAAAATGTGAAACGGCTGTGCACTCGTCATCGAAAACCATTCCAAACAGAATGCCTGCACGATTGCATACGCAAGAGTTTAGCCATTTTTAGAGCACCGTACGTATTCACTTTCTTTTATGCAAGGCACAGAGTGGATGAAAGCGAGACGTCGGGACGCCTTGTCGCTTACTCCCCCTTCTTGCTAAATGCGGAAACTATGGCTATAGTAACCCTAGGCTATTGTAAGATTGACTGGGGCTTTGTTTGAGCTATAGGGAAGGATGTGTGGGTGTACTCGCATGATGAGTGCGCAATGTAGGGAGCTTTTTTGTTTACACTTTTAGGGCTAAAATCGAGGGGAGAAAACCGCCTAACGACGGCTAGGACTTTCAAGGTGAAATTAAGGTTGACTAAAGGGTAGACTTTATAAACAAATAATACAATTTGACATGGGCCTAAAAAATAAAGGGTTCTAATATTTTGTATGGCAATTCTGATAAGTCGCAATTAATTAAAGCCAAAACACATCTTTCTTCAACGAAAAAATAAATTCAAGGAGTGTATTTTAAGTTACGAGAGAATCGGTTTCTTCTAGACAAGCATCTACCATCGCAGACCGCATCATCGCTTAACATCAAGCGAGGTGGCATTCAAACACAAGCCGACTAATTAATATAAAAAAAATGCAATTTGAGTTCCTTTCCTAAATTGATTGGCAAAAATAGAAAGTATATGGGAATAATCCCCAGTGAAGGATTTATCATCGCTTTGAAGCATTTTCACAATACATAACGAAATCCGATATTGTAAAATCAAAGCTCGATGCGAGAGCTTTATAAAAACCCATTGGAAAATATGTCAGTAAATCGAAAATAATTCCGAGCGGTAGATAATGATGTACGGGGGCGCGGCTGACGAAATCGAAATGAACTTTTACCCAAGTAAATTTTAATGTAAAGATTCCTTTGCCTATTAAAAGTGAAGGATACAAGATACTCCAAATTTTTCTTTTGCTTGGCATAATCAAATAAAACTTGATTTTATGTTTCGAGTCAAATTATAAGCCGAGGGGAGGGCGAAATAAAAAGTGAATAATGAATGCGGAGGCCGAATCCGGGTTCTCGCGACCGTAGCAATTATTTTGTTTCGAGTACCATCAACATGGTTCGTTCTTTCAAATTTTCATACATTAAGCAAATGTCGAGAATACGTAATAAGGGCCTAAATGTTGTAAGCCGACGCGGGGTTGCCATTGTAACACAAGGGGAGTGGACAATCGCTGGTGCTTTTAACGTGAACTTGAACTTCCGAGTTTATTCTTTTTTTTCCACGCACATTTCTGTTGAAAAGTATATATGTTGAGTACAAAATAGGTGCATGCTATCAAAAAAAAATAAGTTTAACGTTTATCTAGAGATCCTAACTACATTACCTAAATATAAAACTTTAAGAAATGAGGGCGGAGGGCACTGGCACCTGTAGCACAGTTTAATCACTAGTATGGGTGCCAGCCAGTTCCACAGTTAGTAATAACAATCATCTCTTTGTATGTTCTATACCTTAGCTATACAATTATTGTTAATGTCTAATTTTAAAACTTTTGGTCAATAAATATTTTATTATTATTATTTTATTATTATATAATAACTCAAAATTAAAAATATGTAGGTCCTGCAATAACAGCTGGTGTTACCCATTTACACAAGCGAAATTCAAACATAACATCTGGTAATAAGGAGGAAATCATATGAAGCGCAAGCGGTCAAGGTAGCGCCCTATATATAAATATCCAACATATCGACAATAGTTAACAATTTCTAGCATACTCGACTGGAGACAAGGCCGCGTTCGAATAAAACACTCAAATAAGGATCACTATTGCTGAACAACTCCTTGACGTCAAAACAACCCGTTGTCTTACAAAAAAAAATACGGCATGCCATTTAGTTGGGAGTAAATAAACACAGACTGTAGACCCAAGTGTAGTGATTGACTGATACAGCCTTCTGAGACTGCTTACAAAACATGAAATCTCTATGAATGATTGCAGTCTGACTGTATTCAGTACGTACCTTGCACGCGTAATTTTTTCGGCTCTAAAACCAAACCTTTCAAGGGGAAATGAGCCGTATTTCAAACAACAGACAGTGTAATTTAGCTTGATAGTTTTAACCAGGATTGAGCGTTTTCGTCTACACATCGCTCGATAGTGTTGACGAACAAAATAAGCTCCCCTCCGGCGGGAGTGCGGTGTCAAGAGGCTATAGGATTAAACTTAAACTGGGTTTGCCCGCAGTTTAATTATACAAAAGGTATACGTACAACTCACGTAATTGTGCCTCCACTGACAATGTCAGAAATTAGTTTAATTATATGTTTAGATCGTAAATAGAATATAAGAGTGGATGTGATGTGACATCAAAGGACACGCTGAAATATTCTTACCACATGGAATTTACACAAGCAAGTAGTGAATAAATATTAGAAGTAAAACCTTCACGTTTTTGGTTTTATGTTGGTTTCGTCAAATCAAAGTAGTATCAAACTTTAGTTTACTCCTAAATTCCAATTTAATAATCCTAATTTTCCTTATCTTGATTTTTCCTAATTTTTGTTTCTTGGTGTCTTCAAGTCGACAGTGAATTGGTTTCTTCTAGGCAAGCGTGCTCCATCGTAGACCGCATCGTCGCTTAACATCAGGCGAGATGGTGGCCAAGAGCAAGCGTAACTATTATAAAAAAAAAAACAAAAAAAAAAAAACTAGGTACTATTATTTATTGGATGGTTAATCATACTTATAAAACTTATTTATCTATCCATCTTAGCGTATTTAAACTATGAAAACAAACAAAGAATCCTCACAGACATTATGAACATCATCAACATCAACTTCAACACAATTATCTCACCTTGGTCCACGGCTGGACATAAGCTTTTTCCAAAGCTTAATTGAGAACACAGATATGAAAATAAAATAAAAAAATGTCAACATTATAGAAATGGTAGGCAAATCCAGTACCTACACTCATGTAGATACCTATATATTTTATACTAGCTGATCTGACAGACGTTATCCTGTTTCAGAACTGTCAAACACGCAAAGTTAAAATAGTAAATCTTGTTTTTTTACACCTTGGGTTACATTATTGGAGTTTTAGTAAGGATTCCTATTAAAAAAAAAACCGGACAAGTACGAGTAGGACTCGTGCTCTGAGGGTTCCGTTGGACAGAACCCTCAGAGCGCGAGTCCAAAAAAAACCTAAAGTTGAAATATTGAAAGACAAACTTAACTTTGTAGTTGACTATAAGGTTCTTCTATACATTTCAACTACAAAATGTAAGTTTGTAATAGCAAAATAATAATTTTTAAATGATATAACTAAAAATTTGTAACTTTCAGATTTATTCCTATATATGTGCTATGAGCCCTTGCCTTTTACCAAATTTCATGATTCTAGGTCAACGGGAAGTACCCTATAGGTTTAATTTCCCTGTGAAATCGCAAAATATGCGACATAAACGTTCATATCTTTTGATTGCGTTGACTTACAACTTTTATTTTTTTACAGCCGAAAGAAACCGTAGACCCAAGTATTTAGTATAAATTTCAACTTGATACCTTTACGCGTTCGTAACGGTAACGAGACGGACAACGAAGTGATCCTATAAGGGTTCCGTTTTTTCCTTTTGAGGTACGGAACCCTAAAAACATATAATATAGCCTATGTTACCCGGGGATAGTGTAGCATCCCAACAGTGAAGGAATTTTTCAAATCGATTCAGTAGTTTCGGAGCCTATTCAATGCAAACGAACAAACAAACAATCAAATCTTTTCTCTTTATAATATTAGTATAGATAATATATTTAAAATGTAACTTATCTGTATACGTACATACGTTTGTACGCCAGATTTGTGCGTTGTGTAGAAAAGTTTTGCACTTTTACGGCGAGACTAGACCAAAGTCAATAAATTTTAAGCGTTTTCAAACGAGCTTGCTGAAAATAGAAAACGTTAATATATTTCGAGATAATGCGATCATAATATCTCTTTTGAAATTTAATATAATGGACATATGAGATAAAACTTGAGTTTTATTAGAGTTTTATAAATATTATCAAGCTCAAACTGGGCAATACATTTTCTACAAACAATATTCAAATGTACTATATTTTGACCTACTTTGATCTTAAATAGTAATTTCATTACAAATATGTAAAAAAAAAAAGATATGAATGAATAGAACATGACTTCGAAAAAATCTTTATCACGCGTCTAATTACTAAAAGTCATAATAGAAAAGAATCGTCATTGCTAATTGCCTAGCCTATGAGTCTGATGTGATGAATCTCTAACGGATGAATAGACGGGTCGCAGGCACCCCAGCCAGCCCCCTAAGCGACAGATTTCACCCTCTCTCCCCTTCGATGGGTGTGTTTGACGCATGATTTATTCCCCGTGCCAGTGGAGTCCACAACTCCGAGTGCAACAAACAAAACCATTCTGCCAGTTGATTAAGGAGCAACAATATTTTAAGACAACAATAGAGACAAAAGAATGAAACTGTTGCGCACCGGCTCTGATATCAACCAAAACAGTTCACCACTCTACGTTTGATTAAGAGCGCACTGAAGTAAGACGAACGTCCGAAGTTTCATGAGTTGTAAAACATAAAACTAGTTAAATGCTCGTCTAGCGACTATGTCGCAGCATTTCCGATACCAGCCAACTGCATGACTGCCTGCAACATGCTGCGCTCCCGTATAGTAAGAATGGCGACGAGCATCTTGAGTGTAGGATATTTAAAGACTTCAGTTCGTCTTAATGACTAAGGTGACTGGTGCCAAATTGAAGCTTAACTTTGCAAGTTAATTGTAGTAGGGTTCGAAGGGGTGTCGGGGAGATGCGCGTTGCGCAGGCGCATCGGGGGCGCCTCTCGAGCACGCGCCGCCACTCGAGCGCGCTGAAGCGTCCACTCGGCGCCCGCCGCGTCGAATTGAAAAGATACCTAGTACCGAGCCGACACCGCACTGAATATTCGCTCGACGTATCAAAACCATAAAATGCAAATCTATGCACTGCGGTCGTCTAAAGTACTCGGCAAACCTCCCGCACGTTTCATCAAATGCAACATGAGCTGAATTATCATTATGCATGTTTTTGTTTTAAATCATTTCGACTAATTACCTCGATATTAAGACGACAATGTAAAGTAATATAACCAACATTACGAGTGTATTCATAGGATCTTAATTATAAAACGGATAAGACACTCATACATTCGCTTTTGTCTACCCTAGAGGTTTACATCTGAATTGGTGAAACACACAAAATTAAATTACAACATCCATCTAGCGGCCCTAATAGAACCCCGGACACGTTAATAGAAAACGCAAACGAGTGCGGTGCGACATGAGATGGAAACGCGTGGTCGCAGGACGCGTCCCGTCGTTCGCTCTACGTGCGCCACACAAACTTGCGCACACCACGACACGAATGCTCCAATTTATAATACGGACAAGCCACACTGAAATGGATTTACAGCTGCAAACCTGCTTGTCTTTGATGAGGGTCTATTTCGAGATGCGCGCCGAGCGCACCGACATTCCAATATTTCGAGTCGATATATTATTATTACGTTCGAATCCGGATCGATGCCGTGTTATAAAATTTATTACGCACTCGTCTCTTCGACGTTTCTTATTTGTAAACAGGCGCTTGAGCAACTCCTCGTGGGGCCCTCGATAATGTTTGATGTCTCGTTAAAAATAAGACTACACGTCCATCGACAGGCATAAATCCGTGACTAATTTGTCGAGAGACAGGTCGAAAGTCTCAAAATAATTTCAGCTGACGTCCGATGTTAACTTATGATTAAAATTTTAATGAGATTAACTAAGAGAGAAAACGTCGAGACGTATATCTCAAAAGTTAATGCACCTGCGTTTTATTTTTTAGCGGCGTTCAGAGTGACGTTCAATTTAGATCCGAAAGGATAAAATGGGGCACGGGGCTCTTTAGAATTCTACTCTAATTTCACGTTGTTTAGGTACGGGTCGTAAAGCCAGTAAGCTAAATGGTTCGGTTCTAACGGTTTGTCGCAGATTTAGGTGGCATGTTTAAGTTTCGTGTAATCCGCTGTTGGTAAAGTAAAGTCCGCAGTGTCTTTTAGGCACGACTACTCAGTATGCAAGCGTTTTCCTGCACATCCGTTGTATGCGACCGCGGAAGGACTTCCGTACACAAAATACTATGTTTCAGTTCTTTTAGAATTCCTCGTCGCAGTTGACTCTTCGTGCGGACATGTTGCGACAACAAACAGAAAATATATACTAACATACTTAGGATTTTTCCCTGAATTATCTAGCAGAAAGCTTTACTTTTAAATAGTTCTTTGTAGTGGGGAAAGATAATGTTTATTTCTCTGTCTGTGATTACTTTTTTGCCATAAACTTGATTGTAAAACAAAATACTAAGAACTGAGTATTTTCTTCTAAGCAAAAAGCTTCAATAGTGGGTTTATGAAAGGATAGCGTAGTTCGAGATATTTACCGCAGTAATCTCCATTTTAAGAACGGTCGTACGATCCTTGAGCCTTGGATTAGGGAACTTGCGTGACACTAATTAAGTCGGAATCATGAGAGCCTATATCAAGCGGCGCAGTGGGAGTTATAAATGAAAGGGTATTACTCTCTTGCTAATATAAAGACCGCTTAGAAACCAATCTGGAAATTCAATATGCCTAGTGCACAATGACTACGTCAAAACTCGTCTAGTGCATTTGGATCGAAATAGACTGAGCATGAACATAAAATACATCAAACAAATCTAGATTTATATTCACCAAATAAATTGATTCGCTTCTAATAAAGTTAGTTCGAGGAAACGTAAGTTTAACACAAATCCTACTTAGCAATAACTTTCGGCAAAGTAGACAGTCGCCCTGATGGCCCTCTATATTGACGAGCAAAGATGAGTTTATTGAAACTTTTCTACTTATTAACTTGCGTATTATGGGATTATTTGGTCCATTAGCGATGACAAATTAGTGGTGGCAAATGGAAGCAAAGATTGTGGATAGTTGCGAGTACTCGAGCGTAGTATCTGCCGGGATCCGATGTAAGCTGTTGTGGCGTCTAATCCCCGCTCGGTCTAACAGTCGGCCGGGCTAGGCCCACGACGTAAATTTGTGTAATTTCGTATCTAGGCCAAGTGCCAAGGGATCTGCTCTACGGCAATACTGATTGATATGACGCTATACAGAGAATCGTCTTGCCCCTCACGTCGCCCCTGTCATTTCACCAGACAGCGCGATGCATTTGTAATGGAATCGGCCAGCGTAGGTATACTTACTTAGCGCTTTAAGAGCATAAGTACTATGCTAGTCTAGAAAAATTCATATTTGCACTCCTATAGACATCAGTGAAGTTAAATACTTATCTATTCATATTGGTAATCAACTGATGGCTAAGTAAATCATTTTACTTGTCTATTTATGCAATTAAAATATAATTAAAACATTTTCACAATATATTTGAATCAACTTCATGGGAAGTTCTATAAACAGGATTAATCTCCTAATTTTCCACACTTTAAGGTGTTTTTTTCAATAAACCACCCTTGTAGTAGGTATAGCATATCAATTTAAAAAACCATTAAAATCGATTTACATATGGCGGAAATATCGTTTAATACAGTTAGACTGAAAACGTTTTTTTTTTAAGTCTGTTGAAATAACTTCGAATAACATTGCTTTTGCGGATGATTGTGATTTATTTTAATATTTAAAAGAATCCATTAAATGTGATAATTTTCACGCAGAGAAGAGAAAGACTGTTTCGAAATAGCGAAAAAAGTCAAATGTTTTAAATGAAAAGTGGTTGTAAAGCTAGTTTCGCTACGTCACTTCGGAATGGGTATGCCTGTGTTATTTTTGATGCGTCTGGATGCAAATTCGAAACTTCGGGGTTTAAAGTGATCCATCTCTTTCCTCTTTGGTAATGTAATAATTCACATGTCATGTCATGTTGTATACAGCGCGATAGTTTCTGGAACCTTCTGCTAGCGCTGTGGACCGCCACTACTAAAAGTAACTGAATTTGAAATACGCAAAATCCTGCGGTTGCCTCCAGCGCTCGCTCTTCAATTTATGCCATTAGTAGCCTTCCGCCCTCCGTGAAATATATTATACGTTTATTATGTAAGTACGTACACGAAAATAAATTCGAATTCTAAAGTTGGAAGTGAATTTGTCGGAGCCCTAATTGGTACTTAAAATATTACTGTTTCCATCACCCTGAAAAGCCGTTGTAAACTTCGTATTTTGTAGCGAAAATATTTTACCATCAAGTGAAAATAGAACTCTTTACAACAATTAGATTTGGATTTTCATACAAAATACGCGTAATCTGGTATTGCGAGGGTCCCTTGTCGGGGCGCGGCAACAAAACAAACGTTCAGCGGAATGATGGCCAGACCTCCGTCAGTTTTGTAAATTACAATAAACCTTAGAGTGGATCGTGGGCAGAATGCGAGATGGCTTCTCGCACCGACGACAATAGGCTTAAAGCTCGACCGCGCCGCACTGAAACTGCACGATGCGAGCTCCTAGCCTATTAACGCAACCATTCCCTTGATATACAGATATTATTGGTTTCCCTCTACGACTCCATCATACACTAACGACCGATCGATCTGTATGAAACTCATTGTATAATGTTTTATGTAACATGAGCGAATAAAGAAACGATTGACTAAATAACAATAGCATGTATTATCGTAAAGCACAAAACATCGCCACGATTGTTACGGAATAGATCCACAATATTGGTCGGAGCGCCGTTGGAGAGGGACGACCTCGTTATTATTTGATAGGTCCCATGATGAAAATCCTCGCGACACGCAAGTTTCTCGGCGTTCACTCGTCAGAATAAAAACGACATTGTATGGCATTCTGTTTGCTAAAGCGAGCCCTAAACATGAATATGAATAGAAAACCTGGAACCCGGCGAAATGAGACAATCTCCCGACAAGCGATGAAGTATTGTCCTTCATCACGCACAAATTTACCGAAAAAGCTTGGAGGGCACCACCTCGTCGAGAGGCGGGCCCGGCTGCACACGAAGTTTCTCGAGCTCCTGGGAGTGATCGTAATCGAGTACGTCGATAAAAATTGAATTTCTACCTTTTACCCGTAAACGACGCGAGGACACGCCGAAGATTTACCTATAACGCTATCCTATTTACAGACTGCGAAATTCTATTTGCTTAAAGGTCGAACGGAGGCAATATCGTGGACGTCGCGACGCTGCGGGCGGGATGCAATAAGCGGAGCGGCCAGCGGTGGAGCCGTCGCCAATTTAAAGAAAGCCCACTGAACCGAAAGACAAGCGCATTGGCGGCTCACGAACACAGCACCCGCACCCAGCCGCTCTCTAAGGCTCCTCATATAATTTTCAATCCAGCGAGCTTTAAAATCGATTGCTCTTTGTAAGTGCAAAACGAAACAAGGGCCCGCCGTCTACCGTGCCTGTTCGCTAAATTACCTAACCCGTCGTTTTAATCCAACAATTTTCACGTGAAAGTTAAATTGAAAGCTGCATTAGTTTTAAAAAATAGACAGTAAAACTCACCGACTTTCGCGGTATTGGCCATTCAGATGGTCGGTTTTTAATTCCAGCGCCAGGCTAACGAGTAAGTTGTAAACGCACAAAAACCAGCGTATTTTTTCTGGTCATCGGACCAACTTTTGTAATTGCAAAGCTGGCAAACAAGTCATGCCGTTTTGGAAAATTAAAAGAGGATTTATAACGCGGTACCGCAATGATTGTGAATTCTGTAGGTACTCTCGATGATTTACTTTTAATTTCGAAAGCAAACTATTTTCATTCCTCTATTTTGAACTTTAATAGCGTACAAATTAACTGGATAGTTTTGCAATTTATTTTGATTACTAGGCCACTTAGTTTCGCCCGGACTCAGCTTTCATACGCACCCATTGAAAGTAAGCTACGTCCCCATAAATTAAACCGCAACGTTTATCTATTAGGGTTGATAGTTGTATTCAGGCAGTCGGGTCGGGCAGTTCCATTTGTCCCTATAAAGCTTTCGTGCAAACTCCCAAATTGTATGAACAAGTGCGTAACGTAAGCTTATCTGTCTCGTTAATACCTGTTTAATGAAAGGGTTTGATCGTAAATCTACATGGTTAAACTTAATACAGAGGTACTATTGGGCCCACTCTCGCCTACGGTCTGTAATTAATGTGCTAGCATCATAGAGAAAGTTTTACAACTACGTACCAGTATTGAAACTACATAAGTATGAAACTTTGAATCGCGGTAAGAGAGGTGTTTGCGTTCCACTTTAATTTGAGTTTAAATAAGTTTAGCGATTACACGCAGGTATGTAATTATAGAAATACTTCAATACTCACTTTGTGTACTGTATACCTTCGGTATTTTATGAGGGTTCAACCTAGATATTTTAGTAAATTACCTAAGTACTTGTACAAACATTTCTAGGTTGAAATTCTGAATAAGGAATTTAAATAAGGCATTGTTAGCTATACATGTACGTCATTGTTGAAAGTTATTATTTATGTATGTATTGATTTACAAACACATGGATGTCAACAAAATTTACGAATTATGTGTTATTCATGACTCACTAGATACGCCCTACTATTTAACCCGTGGAGATTACTCCAACATCAGCTATCTGCCATTGAAACTCCCGTCAAAATCAGTCCAGCTATTTTGGACTCCATTGGGAACATACATAAATACATACATCACCTTTTGTATAACCTATATAAATAGGTACTTTAGGAAATACCGACAATTTTTTTTAAAATATAATCTCGCTTTAGGACCCGGGTATGTCCTAAAACGTATGATGCCGGCGTCGCAGTTTTACCATCGCACTAGCCGCCACCGCTTGAAGGCTCATCCACACATCATAGATCAGTGGAAATCGCACACTGTGCGATTCACACGATTCTTCTTGCCTCATACATGCAAAATGTGGAATGAGCTACTTTCTACGGTGTTTCAGAGAAGCTATGACATGGGGTTCTTCAAAAGGCGAGTTAATCGAGTTCTAAAGGATCGGCAACGTATTTGTGATGCCTCTGGTGTTACAAATATCTATAGGCGACGGTGACTGCTTACCATCAGGCAGCCCGTCTGCTTGTTTGCCACCTATGGCATAAAAAAAACTGCTAAACTAGAACCACCGGAGGATATGCAGCAGCGTCCTATTAGCACACAGTGAACGTACTATGATCTCCAAGCCGCCTGCCGAGCGAGGGGATTATGACAACACCCCTCCGTAAGAGGGAGGCCTCTGTTCAACAGTGGGTGTTTACTGGCTGATGATGCATGTCGCTTTAGAATAATTTGTAATTTAGTTTGTAACAAATTTAGACTAAATAAATGTACAGAGTTTTGTAGGTTTTAGTCTACCTTTGTGTCAGATATTTTAAGCGCCAACCAAATATCCATAGTTTTAAATATCTATGTATTTAGTATGTATGCATATTGTATGAACATAATACTACAAAATATTGTTTTAAACCTCATAAATATAGCATGAATAGAGCCGCCTCAATAAACGGTTATTGATTTTCCGCACCTACCGTAACCTTTCCCTAAATCCAGTTATAATCTTAATAAATTTTCGGATTTCAGTTGAAAAGGTGATGGTATTGAGGCTTAGCCACTACAGCGGGGGAAAGTTATGAATTAATAACTACTTTCAACCCTTGCCTCCCAAGGGAAGTAGTGGCCAAGCCATAATAATAAGCTTCAGTACAAACTACAAGTAATTATAACAAGAACAAGCTATTATTCTGTCAAACAGCTTAGGGCTCCGTAGAATGTTGTTCTACATCGAGTTGTGGTCAATTAGAAAGCAAATATGAACTCAGGTGTGCTGTTAAGGATGTTACTTTCTGTTTACAATCGCTAATATTTACTGTTTAAATGACAACTAATTTAAAAATTCCGCAACCGGCAGGTTTTAAAACTGCACAATGATTTGAGTAAACACCACCATTGATCTTATGTTATTTATTTATTTAATCTTAATCACTGAGATACAGTGAGTTCAATTTGAATAGTAATCAATTGAGACGTGGTCCTTAACTGTTGGCCTTTTGGAAAAACTCAGAGTCACACAGCGGGCAATAGAGAGAGCAATGCTCGGAGTTTCTTTGCGCGATAGGATCCGGAACGTAGATATTCGCCAAAGAACCAGAGTCACCGACATAGCTGTTAAAGTTTGCAAGTTGAAGTGGCAATGGGCAGGCCACATCGCTCGAAGAACCGATAACCGATGGGGAAGACAGGTTCTGGAGTGGAGACCACGAACCGGAAGACGCAGCGTAGGTAGGCCTCCCACTAGATGGACCGACGACATAGTGAGAGTCGCTGGCATCCAGTGGATGCAAAAGGCAGGCTGTCGTTCAGTGTGGAGGTTAAAGGGGGAGGCCTATGTTCAGCAGTGGACGTCTTCTGGCTGATGATGATGATGATTAATTATTTTTTCGAAAAAATCATTAAGGTCCGGTTATCCGCGTCGCGTAGGCAACAAAACGCTCCGCCCCCGCCAAGTTATAGCGACGATGTATTTTGCCACCCAAGAGTCAGGACACCCACGAGGGGAGTGCAACGACAAAAACGAACATAGGTCCGACCTCGATGACGCCTGGCACGGTACTGAACGCGGTGCGCGCAAGTTCTCGCTACCTTTTTACGGTTTTAATTTCACTAAAAAACGAAACTATTCACTATCAAAATTCTATCCAATTAAAAAAATGTTGAATTAAATTGCCTTTCAGTACATGCAATTTCCAGGTTGTTACGAGCTTTCATTAGAGCATAAAACGAAAAAAATAAACTGAATCGACTTTGTTTCAGATTTTTTTTTTGATAGAGGAAATTTTATTCTATCGTGTTTTGAACCAAATCATAAACTCAAACACAGATGTATCTGTGACATGTATTTTTTTCCAGCTCAAATATCGTAATTTAACTGAATAAAATTGATTTAAAACCGTCAAATTAGCTACAAGAGGCCGTTAACCAGTTTTCCAGATAAATTATATACCACCCGATCAGCAGCCGGTGTTATCACGTGCGCGTCGCGCGGCGGCCCGTAGTGCAAAGCGAGACGCAGCCGCGCGCGCGCATTCACCTTGAAAAAGACCGCCTAATGCGGTTGAAACTATAGTCGGAGTAACCGGCTTAATCTTACGTGAGTAATTCCCGAGTAATATAAATAAAATTATATACCATTTCACAGCAATATATTATGTAAAGAACTTGAAAAGGTTTGGTTACCGTATTGCTCTTGGCCGTAACCTCTCTTCAGTCTGTAAACGGGTAATACTTTGTTATAGTTATAGGTACGTTTTCCTATATTAACAATTTATATATTAAAATAAAGCAACTTTTTTTTCGGTGCATGATGGAATACGGTTGCCTATGTATAAGCTTTATTAATATAAAAATATATGTTTAAGACAAACTTTTTGTATTCTTCTCAGCAAACTCTGTCATTCAATACCCATATCATGATGGTAAATAAGAACTTTTTGTCCGCCATCTTGTGGCGTAGGCCATATTGAATTTATCATCTAGAACTAAAGTGCTTGGGAAGACAAATCCAACGAACCCAAACTCGACGAGTTTACGTCGTTTCGTTTAGGAGTTCTTATTTCACCTTATGTCTCCATTATCAGACCAGCTCGATGCTACCATAATATTGCATTGTCACAGAACTTACATAAGTATGCCAAATTTCAGCTCAATCGGTTGAAGATATCTGCTTCAAAATTGAGTTGCACACACACACACACACACACGCACACGCACACATATACATAAACAATATACATACATACATTGCAAGTTAAATAAAAGCTTGTAAAAAATGGCCGCAAAGGTAGCCAGATGTCAAAGATAGATTAGAGTGAAAGAGAGTGAGCGCGTTCATCTTTCGTTAGACAAAGATGGCAATTACCAGCTGTCCAATATTGTGCAGTTTTTTCGAAGCCCGTGGCGCTGGTGGTCACGCTGGTGATTGAGAACACTTGCTGCCAACGTATACGTATAATTATACTTAAAAAATTATTTTGAATAAAAACTACATGAACCTAGTAATCTTGCAGCCAGATTCAGTACTATTATATAAAAAATATTTTGGTCCTTTTTTAGTTGTAATAAGGCCTCACCTTCAAACTCACGAATTCCATAATCGCTCAAAAGCATCACACAGAATTGGTCGCATAGACTGCCAAAACACCTTAAAATTGATTTTTTCTTTTCCTCGAGGCAACGGCCATCGATGTTATTTCTCTTTTGATCTCTTATTTGTAAACATCGGTATACAATAAACATAAATCACAGCTTTATTCCGCGTGTTCGTTCTGATGAAAACATGGAAGTCGAATCTTACAAACTGTGTGACTAGGGCCACCGCCGACTGGAGAGACGAGGAAGCGTTCGTTGCGGCTAGATATTAATAATTGAACAACTAATGAAATGGATTAACAACGAAATAAAAGTCGACCACTTTATATTAGAATGTACAACTATACTAATATTATAAAGATGAAAGATTTGATTGTTTGTTTGTTTGCATTGAATTGTCTCCGAAACTACTGAACCGATTTGAAAAATTCTTTCACTGTTGGGAAGCTACACTATCCCCGGGTATCATAGGCAACATTATATTTTCTAAAAAAATAGGGAATACTTACTAAAACTCCAATAATGTAACCCAATGTGTAAAAAACTAAGATTTACAATTTTAACTTTGTGTGTTTGACAGTTCTTAGACAGGACAACGTCTGTCAGGTCAGCTAGTGTATAATATAATTAAGAATATTTTTTTCACCAAATCCAAGTACCAGGAATGCACTTGCACAAACCATGACGAGGTCTTCACCCATCGCGACCCGTGATCACATTCCTTGTGAATCTAGAGAGAAATACCTCTCCATCGTTGCTGCTATCTTGGTACTTGGCATCGACAAATTTATTTGTCTGTTTTAAAATTCATGGTAGTGTTTTTTTACTCTGTTGGTTACCAAACTATCAGGCTTAATACTATTGCACACAACTGTACTTACTGGTAGTTGGAGCACGAAGACATGTAAGTACTCCGTGCTTCACTCAGGTGGAGAACTTAGGTGGAACACGGGTCCGCACCCATTCCAGTCATTTCCAGTCTTGCTTGGATTTTAACTGACTTCAAGAGATTATCAATTTGGCCCTTTTATGTTTCCTTACCCAAAGGATGTAAACGGGACCCTATTACTAAGCCTACGTTGTCTGTCTGCCCGTTCTCTCTTTTAACGGCTGGATTTTTGGAACCCTAATTACCCTGTTGAAATTTTGATAGAATATGTAGGTAATATTACGGCAAAATTAAATAAAATTAAATTTTTAGTAAGTCAATAAGTAAAAACTAATGGGGGTGTAAATTTTTTTAAACTTATTATTATTTTGCTCTATTGTAAAATCAGTATTACATAAAAGCGTCAAACTTGGCATTATTATAGTACACACTCTAAAGTAAAACAACAAAAATTACAAATTCTGGCCTAGAGCGAGTCGGTGACAAATTTTTGTTTACCACCATGCACCTGTTCTCATACGCTCACCGAAGTTGAGCAACGTCAGGCGCAGTCGGTACCCGCCTGGGTGTGATTTTGTCTTTTTACACTACTTCGTGTACAAAAGAACATTCGAGCTGTGGTGGAGGTGCGACCCGGTGTGAAAATACAGCAGGAATTTTGAACCTACGGCAAACGAGAAAGAGTTCACTGTTCCATAGCTGGCTTGTACGATGCGATGCTGCCTCGTCACTTTTGCGTCACGTCGATGTTTTTACGGAAAAAAATGTTTTCTTTTTAATGACTTTAGTTTTAACAAGTTCGTAAGTTTGATTGAATTCGTGCACGTCAGTAAAAGCGCGATAGATATTCCATAAACTTTTGGTTTTAATAAACCATGACTTCCAAAAATATACCGATTTATTTTTACATGCTTGCACTGTTTGTATGTAATAAGTGTATAATATCATACTTCCATTTTAAATCTTCTGATTGATTTTTCGGCCACATCCAAGTTTCTTATAGAGTCCATATTTTACAGGTTCATGTGGTTCCGATGACAAATAGAGGTTTTTAAGGGCCACTTGATGGAAAGTGGATAGTTTAATTTGTTTATTATTAGTTCTAAAATTTACTAATGTCAGAAGAATCAAGGTGGCTTAAAACTATTATATAGAAACACAGTTTAAACACAAATAATAAATTATGTGACCGGCGCGGCGGTGAGGTTAAAAAAAGTAGTATGAGCGCAAAAAATATTTATATATTTGTGTTAAATTTTACGATATAATCTTATTGACGGTACCGTGGATGACACGGTTTATTCGTCTTCGATTGTTTGGCTCTTACGTCAATTGGACCCACTCGAACCGATCCCGCGGAATCAGTCGACATAATACATATTTTGTAATAGTCTAAAGGGCCCGTTGTTTTTTTTTTCTCCTATAACCCATAACCGTCCACGTCACCTTCAGATAGACTAAAAACTCCGTCATCAGGGCTAGCTAGTGGGCATAATATACGAACTTATTTATATGGTTTATCTAACAAAGACATACGAAACACCTAAATTGACAGTGAAGGAGCTGATGGCTTATAGACAATCTAGCGGGTTATATAGGTGTGCGTAAGCATTTAGCGCTATCTATCATCTCCGATAGTCGATCATTAGCCATGTTTACTCACGGCTGGTGACAAGGGACACCATATTGCTGTTAAGCTCGACTAAAGTTTCTAAGTAGGTACGTATAGATGAGGAACTTGGAGTTTGATTATCTGTAGCCGGGTATCGGGTTAGGGTCGTCCTACAACTGTCGAATCTACTTGTTTCATCGGTTAAATTAGCTTTGGAAGACACTGATGCTGGGTTTTGAGTCATTAAAGGGTTCGCTGGCCAGAGTTCCCTTTTTAGCACATTTCCAACGTTATAATAAGCTAAAAATATAGCTAAGTTGGAATAAAGAAATAAATCGGCCAAGTGCGAGTCAGGCTCTTGCGTTGAGGGTTACGTACCACCACAAAATACAATAACTATCAATTTAAAATGTCGACTTCAAAATTAGTAAAATATGGCATTTCGACATTGACCTATATGTACTACGTCCAAATTCTTTGCATTTCGATTCGGTGAGAGAAATGAAAAGGCAATCCAAGTAATCTTATTACGAGAAAGAAATTTTTCACCAACTCACACTTGGCCTTCATTTATTATTTGTTGTTATACTTAGAGTGTATACTATAAACATGTCAAGTTTGATTCTTATACCGTATTCATATACTGTATACCGTATACCTTATACTATATTACAGTTTTTAAATTAGAGTAATTACAAAAATACGTAAAAAATATGTTTGTTGAATGGGGATCGCCCCTTATATTTTTTTTAATTATTATTTTCTTATTCAATTCGCCGTAACATTACAAATTCCGTGAAAATTTCAACTGGCAGTCTGTTATGGTTCGAAAGATACCGATTAGATTAGATTTAGATATTCAATTTCCTATTAAATATAACCACAAAAACTGCTTAATACAATTTACAATGTTATCGCAAACATAATGTCCTATCGGGTTTTTAATCCTTACGCAGTGATATCTAAAAATGTTGAAAATGTGCGGAAGAATAAAAATTAGTACATATTTAAACCAGACCGAAAATCACACTGTTTAAAAGTAATCGCGTGGTCTAAAATACTTTAACACAGATTGCTATATTAATTAGATTTAGCTACACTATGGGTGACACAGCACTAACTGCTTACATATTGGAGTCCACAAAACGTTGACAACGCGACCAGCCCCGGATCTACGATTTTTTCAAACTGGGATAGAAACTTGACTTGGCGTTGATTACCAGATACCACAAAGTATTGAGAATTGGTCATGCAAAGGAACCCTGGTAATTTAGTTTAATTCACCTAGTTATAGAGAATTTGGCGTTCATTTAAATTAGCCCTCCGGTTTGCCTCTTCTCAGATCTGAGGCTGTAGCAGTGGACTTACATGGCCTTACGTACGAATAGCTGAAAAACAATAAATTCGTGCAGAGTATGTAAAAATTATTAATTATAATGAATATGTGGTAGTTAAAATATAGTCAGTGAGCGATGACTAGAATTAAACAAAACACGCCATTAGTTACACAAAATCAACTTCAGTAATATTAGAAATAAACTTCGAAGGACCGGCAAATTAATTCCATCATATAATTCAGACAAATACCAAGTTAGTATGAAAATAAATGTGAACTTGTTTCGCAACTCCGGGAATTTCATTATAAAACTAATCAACCGTCAGTTATTTATCATCGAAAATACCAAAAAATTACTAAGGACCGTCGTTATGCCTTCTCCACGAAAACATTAGCGTGGGCTCACAGTAAAATACCACTGATATTAATTTGACATCATTTTAATAAGTTATCACGATTACACCAATAGTAACTACTACTTAAAAATCAAATAAAATGCTTTTAACGGATTTCATCGCGTGTATTTTTAAATTACTTGTATAATAATTGCAACAACATAAGAAACCATTACAATTAAGTTTAAATAAAGTTGGTACTTATAATTATATCTGTGTTCTGCGGTTTTGCCCGCCATCCTACAGATTTTTTTTTCGGGCCTTATCCAAGTTATAAACTACTTCTATACCAAATTTTATAAAAAATAAATTTGGGTAATAAAACTTGATCAAAAGCCACGAAGATAAGTGGGGACGAACACACAAACAAACTGTATAAGTAATATTAGTGTAATTATTTGCACTTCAAATATAGGTACACAACGTGCATCAAAATGCTTCCATTGATTAGGACGATTACAAATAAAAACCGTATACAGTAAGTCAAAAGGCAGAGTCTTCTGGTTAGGGTTTATTTGAAACTAAAATAATTCTGCTATATATAATTTTTAAGTGCGCATATTTTGGTGTGCAGATATTTATTAATTGAGAATGTCTAAAATATTTTGATATTTTACTGTAACCCAATAGTTGTACCTACCACATAGATAAACCACAGTTTGACAGAAAAAATAATAGAGGCACGCGCCACTATCGCATATAATTGTCACACAAAAACAGCCTATAATGTATATTGTGTATTGAACACTCTTCAGTTTTCCAGGCAAAAGTCAACAAAATGCTGTATAACAAATACTGATTATTTTTTCTGTCATTTACAAGTAATAGTTTATATTGTTTGTAGTGTTTTTTTGCCAAACAGTACCTATTCGTTTGCATGTTATGTTTTAAACCTTAAAGAAAAGTCGAAGTATTGGTTTGTTTTTGACGTGATTTGATTTCACGTGAACCTTATTTTTTGCTGTTTTTCAATATGGGTAAATAATAAAATAACAACTAATTTATTGCAATGGCTTATTCTGCGTCACGGTGAATTTAAAAATTTACTTGTTACCTTCGGGACTTCGCAGCATAACGCTGAGCGTATCCCTATTGCCAAACTTTGTTTATTCCTTGTGTACCTTTCCATTGTCTTTGTATGTTTTTGGCAATAAATATAATATATTATTATTCTTACTACAAAGGCATTTTATTTAAAATAGTAATAAACAAGCCCAGTGGTTCACTTGGTAAGTGGTCACTGCGGCCTAACCTAACTTCAATACCAGAAGCGCTGCCGTTGCCTACTCTTCAAGGTAAAGATTGTTATATTGAAATTGTCTTGATCTTTCTAATTTTTGAATACCGAAAGATCGATTAGGACTCTCTTTTTACTGTAATTTTTCCATCTTAATGCCGTTTATCCATATTATTATACGAAATAAACGAATTATAATATGGAAAATGGTTATGTTATTAGTTACATCGTTTTACCGCTCATGAGAGTATCAAAATATCAAGCATATTTTTTAAACAGAAATATTTTTCTTGTTCTCCATTGATTGTTATAGGCACAAAGTAAGCTATCTTTTAAAAAAAGTTTTGTGTTAGCGCTAAGAAGCTGACTGGGAGCTTTTGTGGTGCTTCTACTATTATTTTGTGTATTGGTGGTGTCACTAAAATTTCTTGCATTCTGCTAAACATCAATCTAAACACTAATACGTACGCATCTCTAAATCTTGTCTATAGTTTGCTAGTATATCTAAAATTCACCTATAAACTATTCATCACTTCTACGTTGTCTATGTACCTTGTTAGCAATATTATTGTAGAACATGTTGATAATTCCATTTTGCACAAGTTTTAACGCTGAATCAAATTTTTAACACTGTTTTAAAATATCACATTTTCCCATTAAAAGATTTTTCGCGAACTTGGAAAAGTTTATTTCTGTGCACAACAGATTGTAAAATTTCCTTTGAGAGTTAAATTAAGCACGTACGCATCGTCAACGGACAAAAAATAGTTTATTTGAACCGTTATACAAAGTTTGGGATTTCATATTTCCTTGCCAAAAAAGTTTATAAAATACCACAATATACATGCTTTTATCAACAAAATTTCAAAATAAATCTCCGCAGCTCTGTTATACTTTGTTTTCCGCGATGGAAAATACTAGTACTGGCAAAAGTAGAATAAAGCTATATAAATAGCTGAATTTTTGTTTGTTACAAATTGCCCTCCCGCCGGCTAATTTGAGAAAAAAAGTACGTAAACTTGAACCGTTCACAGTTAATATCACCGTTACATGCGATTCCACAATTTTATTTCAAGCTATTACTGTACTGCTGTTATCTTATCGCAATATTTAGGCATAAAAACAAATTAACGTGCTTGTTGTTAGACAATGTGAATCCATTTAAAAATCTGATTGTAACGTTTGTATTTATGGTGTCTGTCTGGATGTATCCGATTGATCTGTTTGTTGTTTTTAATGTTTCCCGAGAGCAGGCGGCACGATGGCGCCGCCCAGCGATAGGAACCACTTGCAGCCGGGCAATGTGCATCGGACGCGACGCGCACTCTTTAACTTTACTAAACTTTACGCTCCGGAAATAAAACTTTTGTGGCGTGCGTCATCGCTCACTGACGGCACCCTCTTTCGGGTGCATGTCACCGCAGACAAGTGTCGGTACTAACCCTGAGCGATGTGCAGGTCTGGTCCGGTTGGGAAATCGGCTGCGGGAGCACTTTCGCGGTCGCGATAGGAAGCACTGACTTTAGCACTTTGGACATGTAAAGTCGGAGCGGAGTCGCGAGTGTTGTGTCGCGCGGCGCTTGCCGGCGTCGGCGCGGAGAGCAGCGGCTGCGCGGCGCGGACTGTGCGGACGGCGACGGACGAGCGACGAGCGACGGGGCCGCTGGGAGTGTGTCCGCCGCGGCCGCCGCCGCCGCGGCCGCGGAGCGCGCACGCGCCGCCCGCCCAGCGCCCGCCCCCCGCATCGACCGCCGCCACCCACCCCCCGCCCACCACCGAGCCGACTGTTTTTCTCTCGGCACCCGACCGGGGGACGCACCTGATTTTTTCCGTGATATTTTTTCCTCCCTTCTCTTCGCGACGCGATCCGTTCGCTTTCATTACGGTTTCGAGTTTGATTTATCACCGCGGCGGCTCTCAAATATTCTTGCGCCGGAACTTGGTGTCGAACGCTCACCTCCTAATTAGCATCGATTGAGCTTAATCATCGAACAGCTGACGGATATGCACCCCTCGAAAATAGTATTTTCCCCGTTCTCCCTTGTCATTCCATAACAGGAAAAGGAAACCTTAGTCACATTAACTCTTCGAAAGAAAATTTGTAACGATGAAAATATATTGTTATGTTCGAGTAAGGTTTTTACATTTAAATTATTTAATTAAAATTTTGCTGATGAGTTAAATGTAACGTTAAAAACGTAAAATCTGAGAATGCATTGGGTGCGTTGATGAAAAACTTTTTTATTTAATTTTTTATTATAAATAGGCTTGCGCTTGGCCGCCAACTCACCTGATGTTAAGCGATGATGCGGCCTACGATGGAGCATGCTTGCCTAGAACAAACCTATTCACTTTCGACTTGAAGACACATAGATTGTAACTATCGGGGAACACAATAAATGTGGAATCAAAGCGCTTCGTACGGGTTCTTGGAATATCAAACTTAAAGCGGTGTCGATTCTTCGTACCCACTCTGGCAGTCCGATAGAAAAATGGGCAGGAGGCATCATGCAGATCTGTAGCACACTCTCTGAAATGTATCCAATAAAAAACTTTTAGCGAAACACAAGTGTAACATACACATTTTTTATTATTATTGAAACTAAACTCAAACATGATATTGATACAGATAAATCTGATTTAAATAGTTATAATTTTTTGTATGAAATAATTCTCCTAAAACATTGAAACGAAGATACGTCACCAACGCTACGCTACGCTACGAATCTACGTCAATATGATTTGACACGCGTAGCGCGTAGACCCTCAAGCCTGGCGCGTAGCACCTGTCTACAGCATAGCTGCAACTCACCTTTTTCCCTATTGTGCGCCCAACGATTAGTATTGTACACCACTCCACCCTGCATTCCCTCAAGAATTTAACATATTTGGCCACGATTCAATTTTAATGTTTCCACATTTTGTGTCATAACTTTCGGCAAAGGGGAAACAAAAATTACCTCGACGCGACCGAGGGAACGAGTTATTTGTAAACGGTTGACGTCTCAGTATTTTTATGCAAAACACGAGGCGCCCTTGTTGTGAAATTGTTTAGGCAGCTATGCGATTTAACTCCACACTATGATACGAGATTGCGGAACTGTGGATCCGTCATATTCGTTGCAATAAAACTTGTAAGACACTGACGAATGTTATATGGAGTTGGGTGCGGTGAAATGTTATAAAAGTTTGTCTTTGAAATATTTTATTGTTTCGCAATAAGTTTAAGCTTTCTGGTTATTCACAACAAGTTATAAATTGTAGTTAAACGTGACATGCAAAATATGTAAATGCGTCTTTTTACTAAAGTATCTCATTTTGTATCAAAACTTTCATGAACAATAAGTCTATCTTATTAGGTCATTGCATTGCAATTTGGTGATATTGCACAATCAAAATTATACTGCTAATATTCGTTTAGTACTTGCTTCGTTCCATTTTATTCACTAAAAGATGTAGCTTACATAGACTCCATCAGAATCTAGTTATCTGATCGCTCGAAAGATCTTTTTTTTAGCAAGAAATATGTACACCATAACGTCATATTTTTTTATTTATTTTATTACTTTATATGGGAAAAACCCGCACCCGGGTATGTCCTAAAACTGCAACCAGAACCACCGAAGGATGGGCAGCAGCGTCCTGTTAGTACACGGTGAACGTACTGCGATCTCCAAGCCGCCTGCCAAGCGTGGGGATTATGGCAACACCCCTCTCTAAGAGGGAGGCCTTGTTCAGCAGTGGACATTTAATGGCTGATAATGTATATGGGAAAAAACTCAACTCAACTGGCTTTCTATTTTGGGTTCGAAAGATACAGCCGTTAAAACGTAGGATGGACTGGACATACAGATGGATAGGCAGACATACAGACAGCGTAGGCTTAGTAATAGTGTCCTGATAGCACGCTTTAAGCAGCACCGTAAAAATCAAAATTTAATACCATTATTAGTTTATCTAACTCGTAATATCATAGTAACAAGTGGAACTAATATAACCGTAATAGCTAACAAAAACCTTCAGCTATTTAACTATCGTGTCAACACACGCGTCAGAAGCAATGGCATTCATTAAAAATTCTAACAACAGTTTGTACCTACATGTATTTTTAAACGGTTGGAATTAAAAGTAATCGCTGTTGCACGGAAACGCAGATATGGGGAATAATAGCTGGTACCTGCCGGTAGGGATATGCGGGCCCGATTACAGCCGAAGCTTAAATCTTAATAAGACCTCTTTGCTTTTATAGGTATCTGAATATTGCTTCTGTGTGTTCTGGGAAAATGTTGATAATATATATGTCGGAAGAAGGTAGGCTATACCCGTTATCATTACTAATTTTATTTCGTCTTCCCTGTGGGCTTATCGTAGGAGATGTTGATTCTAATGAAAGAGAACCGTTCTCTCGCCGATTCAAAATATAATTTCTGATCAGACACTCAATTAGAATTTCACTAGTGATTATTACTGGACACAGACTACACGGAACGCGAGATAGTTTCTAGATGTCCTTGCAAATCGACCGCTGCTTTACGAATGTATCGGGCATTCATTCGGTCGACCACCGCGTCCTAGACTCCATCTAGTGCCGACAGATGGCGCTTGCGTCCCGATTAATCGAATAATCGTGGTAATTATGACTCGATTGCGCCATATATATATATATATATAAAAATTAATCCCTATTTACCTTGGTCATGCCATAACTTGAGAACGACTTTAGCGGAATAAAAAATAAGAAAATTTCGCAGAAAACTAGAAAATTTCAGAAAACTTCCCGACAATATTTGTTCTTCGCGCGTTTGAAAGTTCTATGACAGGACAAACGTCTGTCGGGTCAGCTAGTGTCATTATAAAAATCTGACAACAGGAATGCTACTTAGCCGTATTTAGCAGTTTTTATTAGCTTTGAGTTTTCAAATGTAACAAATCTTCGGAATCGATTATCCGGATCCTAGTTTAGAGATAGTAACTCAAGTGCGTAAACTAATTCTTACCAAACTCACGATCAAGTCTTGGTATTCAAACAGTGTAACTCCCACCGGGTGTCTGACCTTTGTCCGTGTACTGGTAAAACGACCAAGTCCGTCCACTTTAATACCTAAACGGATGCGCATCCATCCCTAATTGGATCACAATCGGTACAGTGACGTAAGTAAGCTACGGTACGGGGGACGTCTATGGCATCGGATAGTAAATAGTATAGTCAGTAGAAAAACTTGATTTATTTAAGTGTGATTTAAACCTTTTTAACCGACTTCAAAAAAGAAGGTTCAATGAAATGAATTACATTTATTGAATTTCATCCACATTCTATGAAGTAATGTTTTTCAATTAAAATTTTCATTATTTTAATTTATGATGCTTGTTTATATTATGCAAGACTAGGATGTACCACGCTTGCCTACAAGGATCCTGTTTACTGTTAATTAGAAGACACCCAAAGTATATATTGTACTTTTCGGGAAACACGCTCCTACAGAAAGTTCCATATCCATCAATTGGAACGTTATGTAGGTAAGTGGTGAATGTGAATGACCACACATGACACTTTCAGACGCATTTTCTCAGCGGTTGTCAGTATCTGTTAATACAACTTTTACTGCTAAAACTTTTACATTGCTCGCTTAAAAACTATGAAGCATGTGTTTGTGTGAATGTGTAGGTAAATTGATCACACGTCTCCTAAAAATGTCTCATACTGTTCATAGACTACTTTGGGAGTCTATTGGGAAGGGTGGAATCGGCGTGTCCTTAGAGCGATACGGTCTAATAGTTTTGAGGTCTCAGAATCAGGGCGGGAAAAAGTTTGGGATAGATTTTGTGGTTGGATACGCTTTGATATCGTCGAGAAAGTAAGGTTGCCGTAATCAAGTTTGAACATTCTTTATCAAATCCATATATCAATATAGAACATTAGTTTAACCTTTAAGCCACCTGTATTAAGTTCTCGAATTGAATGTTTAATAAATCAACCCCGTTGCAGATGTTTGTGTAATTAAATCGAGGAAAACTTTCAACCTTTATTGATTCTGAACACAGCACAAAACAATCGCTCCAGGCGTTTAATTTTCTTGAGCTATTCGAACTGTTTAAAGTCGCCAATAAAACGAGCGATTAAACAAATCTGTAACAAAGTTGAATCGGCGATTACGACGACGATTCCGATTGTACGAAACAGATAAAACTCTCATCAAATACAATCAGCGGTTGTCTGGACAGGGCTTAAAGTACTAGGCCTCTATATCCCGCCATTTCCTCGGGACGAATTTCATTACCACTAGCTTGTCCGGTAATCCGGAGCAGGCAAGTGCCTTAATCTGCTCGCTCTCGGTTCGATTCCGACTCTTAAACGCGCCACTTGCTTCATTTTTACGTATAATCCACTTTTAATTGCCTCCGACGTTGTGCTGTTATTAAATTTTCAAACTGAAATTAATTACAAAGATAAGTTTCGAAGACCGCCGATGCGACGATAGGTCTTATCGGTGTTAATTTAGCAAAGAAATCTTGGCTTATAAGAGTTTTGTTGCGATTATACCGGATTAATGTTTTATTGTTTTCTTCTGTTGAAACACGAACTTGTTTGTTTAGTTGCACTTAGCCGTAAAAATAACTTACCTAGCTTATTAGTTTTGATTACAATTCAATACTTATTTAGTCCTAATTCTGAAGTTATTTTTTTTACCAGCAATTTTTTTACGTATTCTAGTATATTATAGTACGTATTTTAGAAGCTGCTACGAGCAGCTGCGACATGTACGTTTATACTAATTACGACATTATAGTTTTTAGGGTTCCGTACCCAAAGGCTAAAAACGGGACCCTATTACTGAGCCTACGATATCTGTAAGTCCGTTCGTCCGTGTGTCCTGCTTATTAACGACTGTATCTTTCGAACCGTAATATATAGCCAGTTGAAAGTTTCAGAGAATATGTAATGTTATAGCAAATTAACTAAGAAATAATAAAAAGTAAAAAAATTAAAACGAAAGGATACAACAAACGCATTTTTTAAACATATTTTTGTATTAGCGCTAATGTAAAAAGGGTAATACGTATACAAGGGTCAAACTTAGCAAGATTATAGTACACACTCTAAAGTAGAACAACAAATAATAAATAATGGCCAAGTCCAAGTCGGTCATAAGTTTCTGTTAATTACCAAGTTATAACTGGTAATTTCGTTTAATTTTGAATTTTGTGGTGGTACGGAACCCTGAATGCGCAAGCGTGACCCGCACTTGGCCGGTTTATTTAACAAGATCTAGTAAGTAAATTTTTCATTTTGTAGTTTTATTTAGTGCTGTTTTTTTTGATAATAAATCTCATATCATAACCAAAATATAATAATAACAATCATCAAACACTCAAAGCTTGAAATATTATATGAAACGATTGACACGCGATGTATCCAAGTCTGCGAGTAGCGCGAATTAATCGAAGACTGCAGTTACGATTAGTCGATGATTAATGCTCGCACTGCGACGCCATCTGCCGAATTAATTGCTTCATTTCCTCTCGACGGCACCAAATGGAATTTTGTATTTCCAATCGTAAAATCGACGTTTTTGCCCAGCACATAGTTCAGGTGTGTTATGGACTGTATGATTTATTGACATTTTGCCATCGAGATACAATACCAATAGAGTCACAAACGTGAAAAAAAAATTGTAGCGCCGACTTTTTTGGTTAGTTGTTAGGCGACCGCGATCCGACTACAACGCCAAGCGATGCCAGTGCTACGATGATATAGCGGACAAGCGACCTTGAACACTATGCAAGCGACATAACGTCTAAATTGGAATAAATGTGGCATTGCGAACTAATCATTGATGTCCTAGGTATCTACAACGACGCTCGGATGATTTTTAACTGTTTTCACTTAGAGATTATGACTATAGTTATTGTATCTGCTGAATGCATTTTGCGCTTCAATTTTTAACATTGATCAATTAAAATAAATGAAGTATGGACGGTCATTAGCTAATAAACAGGGAGACTGCTCTAGCGGAAAATAGGCTCAAGAACGAGTTGAATTCCTTTATAAGCTTCGAAAGTTTCCACAAAAGAAGGCCCGCATGATTTGTGAATGCGTGTAATTTTTCAAACGTCATATTTTGGTAACATTTTTTTCCATTCTCCCGAACAAAGTTTGCTATTGTGCCGGTGCGACTTTCTGGAATGTGTTCTGTGGCGTTTTTCTTGGTGTTTTGTTATGGAAAGTTCGATGGTTGAGTGAGGATGACGTCCACTTTCGTTATTTTCAAAACTTCAGTAACAATCTGGATGAACGAATGCTACAAGATTGTCATACGATGCGGAAAAGTTAAACTAATATTCATAATTCACAGTAATTGGTCAACGAACTATAGAGAGGGCTATGCTCACGGTTTCTCTACGAGATTGTATCAGAAATGAGGAGATCCGTAGACGAACGAAAGTCATCGACATAGCCCACCGGATTAGCAAGTTGAAGTGGCAATGGGCCCTGCACATATCACGCAGAACAGATGGCCGATGGGGCCGAAAGGTTCTGGACTGGTAAGCGCAGCGTAGGACGTCCACCTACATGATGCACAGACGATCTAAAAGAGACCGCAGGGAAACGCTGGATGCAGGCCGCTTCCAACCGGCCCTTTTGGAGATCGATAGGGCAGGCCTATATCCAGCAGTGGACGTACTATGGCTGAAATGATGATGATACTTATTGTAATAAAAAAATGTGTAAGTATTTTGGCCCACATTCAACTCGGTAACAGCTGAACGGAATTAAATGATATCTGGTATGGAGATAGCTTATACCCTGTATTAACATAAAATCAAATCTTTTTATCCCGGAAAGAATCATGGTTGTTGCAGCGGACGAAACCGCGAGGCGCTTCCCTCTAGAATTTCCAATGTTGAAGATGCCATAGAACATATACAAATTCACGGAAAACTTATACGTAGATTCACTACAGATATTTAAATTTACTATTTAAATGTGTCCCTGGGCTCTCGACAGTACTTTTGATGTCGTCAGCCCACCTCACCTTCGATCAGCCTGGGGTCTCGGCCACCACGCGGTTACTGTTGTACGCCAAAAATAAAGTATAAACAAAGGGAGGCCTATACCCAGCAGTGGGTCACTCAGGGCTGATGATTATGACGATGAAATGTCTGCCCGGCTGGATATCGATCCCGGGATTTCTATACCAGTTCTTGTGGTTTGTAGTTAATGGTAAAATGGTAAATAAGGGTCCAATTCTAGTTCAAATTCTTGCTATCACTTCAAAATTCTCATTTACTGACCAAACGTTGGTTAGCTTAGCAGATATCAAACGGCTAGTTGAGTCATGCCACAAGCTCGACCGGGATGTCGACTAAAATCAATAGAGGTAGCTCAAATATGAGAGTCGCTTGGGAGAGGAGAGAACTGGTAAGCGGATGAGTTATGGACAGGTAAAATTGCCAGCTGCCTTTCTGATAGATAATCCTTTGTCGTATTGGTGTGTACAGTCTACCGTGGAAACTGTCAAACGAACCCCGAGTTATCAGTTCAAAGCTGTCATATCCTTTTTCAGCAGACTGACCAACTTTTCTGTTTCAGTGTGGAGGTTAAAGGGGGAGGTTAAAGGCCTTTGTCCAGCAGTGGACGTCTTCTGGCTGATGATGATGATGATGACCAACTTTTCTAAACAAATACGGTTTTAAAATACGCTCAATCGAAATTAAGCAACTATTATAAAAAACGTTATCTTGATTTATTTCATTACATTCCGCAGAAGTTATATTTATGGAAATGGAACAAGTGGCACTGTTATTGTAGCAACGCAAGCTGTCGGACGCGAATAATGAAACCGCAGTGCAAAGTTGCGATCAAAATACGGTAAATTAACATATTTCCATCATGGTGCAAACATTCTTGCTCTCAGCTGGACCATGAGTGAAACTTAAGTTGATCTTTATTTGTTCAGAACACACATACGTATGTACTTATCGTAAACAGTGTCAATGCGAATGGGATTCTAATTCTAAGCCTCTACGCTGTCTGCCCTTTTTTAGGGTTCCGTACCCGAAGGGTAAAAACGGGACCCTAATACTAAGCCTACGATGTCTGTCTGTCCGTCCGTCTATCTGTCTGTCTGTTTATATGTCTGTCTGTCTGTCTGTCCTACCTATTAACGACTGTATCTTTCGAATCGTAATAGATAGCCAGATTAAATTTTCACAAAATATGTAATTTTACGGTGGATTAACTATCAAACAAAAAAAGTCAATAAGTAAAATCGAAAGGCCTAACTAGTGGAGATCAACCCTTAAGGCGCAATCTGATCACGATTTCAAATTTGTTTTTCACCCGCTCACGCCATGATCTACTTGCTATCTAAAACGGCTTGGTTTAAAGTCGAAAATCGTAAATCATCATTTTCATGATGATGATGACTTTGTGCTTTGTTTATATTACTTTGAAGGTTTTTATTTAATTAATCGAAATATATAAATTTATTTTAAAAATTAACTGGTTAAAGTTTTAAAACACTAGTTACTATACAATTCGTACAAAAAAATAATAAGTATATGTTGTTATTGCTGAAATTTCAGAGTACTTAAATTCAAAAGCAATTTTGTTGTATAACTTGTAAAAAAAATCAAGAATCCAGATAATTTATCTAAAATTTATTCGGATAAGATAATTAACAGGTGTTTTTTCTACTTGTAGTATTTTTTGAATCTGATCTTTTTATTTCGACACATTACACTAAGCGTTTAAAAATACTTCTTTTGGTTAATTTTGTGATTGTACCGCGCCTTAAACAAATGAACTACCAAGTTCCAAGGAAACTCATCAATTCCCAGACAAAGACACTACGTTTGACATTATTAATATCCAGAGGAACCCGAATGGGCGTGCATGAAAGGGGCGCTTCCACGGCTGGCAGAGATGCACTCATATTTCCGGATTTCATTCCCCCCAGCGCACTATATGACATATAGCAAATCCAAATGTCATCGTAACGTTACCCCGGTGGTGTTCTTCGTAGATTGTATTAAACAAAGGGGAATTAAATAGCAGACAGCGCGGCGTACCGACCCGCGACCAACCTCTGCGAACCGCTTTATCACTGCATGTAGGGCTAATCAGTACATGAGCTATCAACTAGCGTGGAGATAGATGATTTCTTGACTAAAATGTGCACGAACTATAAGGTAACGTCACGGGTTAAAATTTTTTTTTTATAAGGCAATGTAATTTTGTTTATCTTTATATTTCTGTTTGTTGTGGTTATAAAATTTAATGGTGAAAAGTAAATTATATTTTGAATCATTGTCCATTATAGATGCTTTATTTTTAAAGGGTTACATTTGGCCTGCATTGAATTTTAACTGTGGTGATTGAATAAATTTTCAAACTTGAAACAATTTAAGTATTAAGGACTCAGTGCCTAATTTTCACATAACTTTGATTCGCTAAAACTTAAAAATTACGCCTTTTTGGGGTTCAATTAAACTAGAATCAATCAAACTCGGCATCGCGCTCGGAGAGTCAACACGTCCTGAGAATGCCTCGTGAAGAGGCGAAACACGTGTCGACAAGGTGCACTGAGGAAACGGATTAGGTTAAAATTAGCATCACAAATATCTATAGAGCAAAATATTTTATCCCAAAATCCTTATTTTACTCGAAGTGACGAAGAAGCGGAATAACACTAGAGATTCGTCGTATATAAAGCTTAAACTTTATTAAATCAATTAACAACAAACCGTGCACACTTTCCACAAAAATATTTCAATTCGAACTGCGTTCATTTACACACAATAATTGTGTACGGTCGCGGGCGACTCATTATCATATAAATGAGAGAGAAAAAGCAACGGTCGCCCATTAATCAGGAGAATGGAGCAACAACACCGGCTAATACACTTATCAACTTTAATTCAATAATCCAAAGGCGACGCTGGTGACCGGTAAACTGGGCTGGTGGATTGAGAAACTAACTTTCCGAATAGTAAGACCACTAAAAAGTTTTTTTTTTTATACTGGCAAGTGCCTCTAGTAACTAAACAAAATACAAGCTAACTAACAATACAATAACAGCTAGACTGCCTATCGACCGTCAAGCCGTTGAAGGTCTACACACAATCCGAACTCTCAAGCCCACTAGCAGCGTAACCAGCATGCTAGCAGCATTGCCACGCTGAATGGCAATACTTATATTATATTCTAAAAAAAAAGGAAGGTAAAGAGGTCATTATATTTATCATAATAAACAACTTTTCTAATAGGCTAACCGATAAATAAACACATTCAACAAAATCACCCCATACTAAAAGTAGTTTACAATGATAAGTACGTGGCCTCTTTTCGGCTTAGTACTTAAACAAATCTTTTTCGACTGTAATTAAACGGATTTAACTTCAAATTAATCTGAATAATTTAAACTGAAGTTTCAACCACATTCTGTGGTTTCTTTCACGGTGGAAAAATTCAAAACCACATCAATTCAAAGACACGTTAGCTTTCATAATGAAACTAGTTCTTGTTAAACATTGACTTATTAATACTGAAGAGTATTAATATCACCAAATTAAGAACCAATAAGGCGTAACTCCAATACAAACAATTCAAATAAAAAGAAAAAAATGTTTTTCATACTGTACGTCAAACATTCAAATAAAATCAGACAAAAAAACTACATAGTTAATTGGTAACTCGATAGCTACTGCTAGACCTTTATTATTAGAAGGAATAAATTAAACGAGCAGTATAATTTACGATGAAGAAATTAGTGCCTTTTTCGGTATTCAGTAACAAAAACTATGTTAAATTATTACTAGACATAAATAAGATACGTCTACGAAGCGTAACGACGTAGCAGTCGCTACGCCGGCGCCGGTCTGCATAGCAGGTAGCGTAGCACATTCTACGTACAAGAATAATTTAGTCACCTGATGCCCTACGACATCTAAAGATAGCATTCCGATCTTGGCGACCGCGACCGGCGGCAGCGACCGCGTCGCGCGACCCACTGCTCAGTATGAAGTTATATGGAACGCTGAACAATGCGAGCTACCGCGTCGTATGGGTCGCTCGCATTTTTTTGCACTCCATATAACTTCATACTGAGCAGTGGGTCGCACGACGCGGTCGCTGCCACCAGTCGCATTCCGGAATGCTACCTTAATACGTTTTTTTTTTTACATCGGACTAGGCTAACGTTTGACTGCGATCTCGCCTGATGGAAAGCGACGATACTTGTGCCAATCACGCTTTCATCCCCTTACTGTAATTTGTGTTTGTATGTTTGAGTCCAACGCTGATACAAGCTGTTTTTCGTATATTGTTTTACTTTTAACAGAAAGTAAATTAACTAGACAAACTCTCAGAAGAGTAATCTCCAATATTTGCAGTGAATCGTTGCTTTCTAAACTTCTTAAACCTATTATCATAATTCTGTACTGCACTTTGTCATGGCACAAGTTGACCCTAGTTCGCAGCAATTCGCAGCATCCTCTCCGTATAATTAATTTCTGTTACGAGATAGCACTTTATCAAACTTTTAATAGTTTAAGGACTCATTTCCAACCTGTAAGTGTACAATCAGAGAATATAAAACGACTCATTTTGATCTTTAAAATATTGCACATGGTGCGAGTTTATTATAAACGGCCTTACATGGAGTAAAAATACGGACCGAATTGAAAGTGTGCTCCATTGTAAGCCGCATTATCACTTAACATCAGGTGAGTTGGCGGTTAAACGCAACCTTATTACTGAATAAAAAAAAATAACTCCCTGTAGTCGGTTAAAAAGTTTTGCTGCTATACTCATCAATAAAGTTAGTGTCTATACTTACAATACCTACACTTTTAGTTAAAAACAAAAACTTTCCGGGTAACGGTTCGCATAACACGCGAATAGTCCAATTAGACGAAATTTCAAATGTAAAGTATCAGCGCTTTATCAGAATTTCAAAATCAGCTCTGCCCCAGTTGCTAGAGCGGAGAACATTAAGGTTGCGCTATCCAATTTCATGCCCACGTGATCTCATGCACCAGTGGCCGACAGTCTACCCACCAGAGAAATTTCACTAACACAAAGTTATGATTAATTGCACCAATACCATCACATCTATGACCACATTGTCAGCGTTGAGATCCTCTGAGACAATGAGCCTATAGCAAACTTAGACGAACCACTTATTTCTAACGACGGGGAACTTACCTGCAAAGTTACGCCTCATCTATTGAGAACGAATGATTTATGACTATGTAAAAGACTTTATGACGTCACAAGAGATGCCCGCTAGACTTTTATATCGTAGATTAAAATGCTTTTCTAGTTTTAATAAAGGCAAAAGGTTCAGCGAGTCCGTAATCTATGCTCTCGTTGCTTTCAAAACACATATTTGATGTCAGGAGACCGTGATACATAACGTTTTATGTGTAACCCTACCTTTGTTCGTTCGAACTGAGATTACGTACTATAAAATCACTAAACTACAACGCTAAAGCTGTTTACGAGAAAAGCTATTTTAGTTTATTGGTTAACAGTTATGTCGTAACGAGTTTTTAATTAAAGTCGAGTAGATTTCATTACTTAAAGCGTAGACCACGTGTTGCTCGGTAGCTCGCGGAATAAAAGTCTGGGCTTAGATTTTTGAGAAACAATACTCAGGCACTCCGGGCTGGATATTCCTTACAACAAGTCTGACTTTCATAGCGTAGACAAAGGGACTTCCTCCCAACAAAAAGTCATCCACGCCAGATGATATGTCTATGGCGAGAAATTACAAAAAAGTTACTCTGTCGCACGCGTGGAGTTTTTAAAACGGGCCGTATTTTCTTGGAGAAAACTGTAGCGGATGCGCGAGGATAGACAAAAGGTCTCTATATCTACATCGTTATGTATCTGGTGTGAGAAAGGAGCAAATCGACACCTGGAAGGAAAATATCGTATATCATTTTTGGCAACATTTCAGGAGAGCGCTTCAACGTCCTAAAATGTTCTTCTTAAGTCTTGATGCCAAGCAATTTTGTTAGTTTGAATCAATAAACGTAGCCATGAATATAATTATACTAAATTTGGGTACAGAATTTTATATAATTTCCTTGGCTTTTGTGGGTTAGAATGTACTTTTAAATATATGACATTGTGTACATGTGATAATATCTCACTAAATTATATTTCATTTTTAATTTGAGACATACCTACTATGAAAAAATATATACCGATATGTAAAAATGTGTAACTTAAGATACTTATTTATTAATGATTATAAATTGTCTAATTACAGTTATTTTTCACTTCACACGTTTAGAATTAGAGGAAAATAAATACAAGAGTATGTTACTTTGTTTATACATGTTTTTGATTTCATTATATTATTACTCAAAATTGACAAAAAGTGAGTTACGATGCTTTCCCTTGCAGGCGTCGAAATGTAGATGAGCCGTCGCCCCTCCTCGCTTAACTACTCGCACAAACACAAAAGTCCTTACACTCCTTACATAAATCTTGCGCTCGAGATGGAGGCGCCAACTTACCTTTGCGTAACTCTAACTACGACCCTCTGGTGTTTTCGATAACACAACAAATTAGAATTTCTTTTCGAAGAACATTACACGACTAAAATACTGTAGAAGTGCAGAACATAAAGTTTGTATTAACTGAATTCTATTTTTTACCTTCTTTAAAAAGGAGGGGGTTCGCAATACTTTTTTTTGTTTGTCTGTCCTACTTCCATGCAGCAACAGAGTGAGGACTTTAACTACCACGGTAATAATGACCATTTACAGCTATAATGATCATTATGGTGGGAGCTCTATCCAAAACATATCACGGTAAACATCCCGTAAGTAATTATTTAACTGAATTGACGTAATTTTTGTATGGGCATTATTCAAGGGCCGACGACTGTGACATAGGATGATTTCTATCCCGGAAATATTGACGGATGGTAAGGGAATGTCACACCGCGGGGCGTAAATAGTAACAGGCAAATAAATTCACTATAATTTAGTGATAATTAAAGTAGTCCACGTACATTTTGTACCCCACGTACCGATGGGGAAGAAAGGTTCTTGAGTGCTGACCACGACCCGGAAGATGAAATTGTGAGAGTCGCGGGCATCCAGTAGATGCAGTTGGTAGGCTTTCGTTCAGTGTGAAGGTTAAATGGGGAGGCTATGTTCAGCAGTGGACGTCTTCTGGCTGATGATGATAATGATGATGATGATGATGGCGTACATTTTCAATGTTGAATTGTGCTTACAACTCAATAGTCAAATAATTTAATGAGATAATGCGCACGAGATAACGCGATATATCTAATCAAAGCAAATAATCACAATACGACCTCTATTTGGCCCTCCATAATATATACTGACTTAACTGCAAGCTATTTTGACCTTAATCCTAAGAGCAGAAAGTGTAATATCGCCTAAATCGTTACGTACACAAGTATACGAATGTCATCTTACACATACTACTGCAAATTCGCAGGGGAACTTTTATGATGACAAAACCACCTTTGCTTAAGGCTTTGGATTTAATTAACGATTTCCTGGAATACCTTGTCAGGTGCTTACGAGTGGAACTCGTAGGTAAAGCTAATTGGTTTTGTTTAAGACTGCGATATAATAAGAATAAGCCGCGTAACATGTTGATTAATCGTACTGTTTAAGGACGGCTTTGTCTGGCAAGTAGAGCCTTCTGATGAAAACTTAGCTTTATACGACATACATTTAAAATTTGTATTATTTTTTGATCAAGCCACCAAAAAGTGGCTAATTAATTATGGTGGTTAATGGTGGTTTTATAGTTCCTCATCTACATCTTCAATAGACAAATTAACCGTTCTGATGTTCTATTACATATATTATTTAAAAAAATAAAACTTATTACTGCAGATAATAATAAAAGTTTAATACCAAATTATAATTATATTTTTAACTGGCAAGTGTCTTTATTTACCAAACAAAATACAAGCTAATACGATACTACAAAAACAATTAGACAGCCCATAGACCGCTGAAGGTCTTAATACAATTCAAACGAAAAAGAATATTATATTTTTGTACTTAACTAATTTTGAATTCGTACCAAAAACTCGCAGCAGCTTATTGTAGACTTGCGCCTGACCACCATCTTGCCTGATCCTGATGGTAAGCAATGATGTGGGGTCTACGATGGCGCACGCTTGCTTAAAAGTAACCCATTCAAGTAGTCACGATCTCAAATGCTCCATGTCAAAATGATCTGAACTTTCTGTGGACTTTCAAAAAAATAAAAGATTATTTATATTTTGTTAAGATAATAAAGATACTTTCGAGAAAAAAAATGTTTCCATAATTGTGACGCCATTCGCTCTGATTGGCGTTGCACTTATCTTGTCAGATTGCTGTATTTTGCCAATTTAATCCCGCATTTAAAATTAAAATTAAATAAACCTAATTCACACAGCATGACGGCTTTCGATAGTTGTACTTTAGCAAATCTGCAAAAATTTGCAATTTATAGATGTTAAACTGTTGTTACGAAACATGTGTTTAGAGGCACTGCTCCAAAATCTTCTTAACATTTATTTCATTATTTAAAGTCATAACTTCAGTGAATCTATGTTACTGGCATCATGCCTATAGCATATAATAGAAACAAAAAAAGAAAGACAATGTCACGAGCAGCCGTGCTGATTATCCCGTAGGATTCCGGAGATTGGCCCTTTTACACAGCTATGCATCAAATATTCTACAAATTCTTACCTACTAAACGCTTTCAATGAAAATGAGACTATAAAGTTTCCGAGAGACGCGGAATGATTCCATTACGAATATGAAATGTTATTACCTCGGACGGATTATAAGCAGAAGCAGGTTCTCACAAATGAAATTGCTTCCCTTCTTTGGAATCCATTTTAAGGATGAACGTTATAATTCTTACGAGTAAAGACTTTGTCAAGCGGCGAATGCGTTTATGTGAATTTAAAAGGCTACGTGGAGAGAAGGTGAGTTTTATTCTTGGCGTTTGGGTTTATGGCTTTTAAGACGTTTGAGTCTTTTAGCGCAGCACTGTAAGTATAAAGATTTTAAATGTGGTGAAAGAGGATTATGTCCACGGGTTAAACAGAATAGATAGATAGAAACTCTTTATACAAATAGACTTCTTTTTGAGTTTTTAGACAAATACAAAACACTTACGAGCTAGTACCACAAGTGGCGGCCTTATCGCTAGAAGCGATCTCTTCTAGTTAGAATATAGTGAATACCACAGACCCATTATCTAAGTAGACTTCACAAGCTGTCCAAACTGTATGAAAACTAATTGTGTAAAATAATTCGTAACTAAAAGTGATAAGAAATATCTTTATACTGTCGGCCAACTTTATTTACGGTATTCTTACAACTCAGTATTGCACAATTAGTCATTTTCGTTTCAAACTGACACGTGTTGTCGCGGCACCGATTCAGCAGACTGGTTTTAGCCGGACTCAATTATGACGATTAATCATAATTGTATTGGAAATATGACATGCAAGGTAGGTTGACTTGTGGCGGCTACTTGGATATAGGTCTATGGTGAACAAAATCTATGACTACATTTTAGTTTTTGATTAGTTTTTTACATCATCATCTCATAACTGTTAAACATAGGCATTTTTTTAATGTAGAAAATATAGGAAAACTGCATCGTTTTGTTCACAAACTAGGCGTTTTGCCCAAGCATACCTAAAGCACTCTGGCGAAACCAGCCAGTGACTGATGTCACACTGGTGCACACGGCGCGTTTGTACACCGATGAGCTGGTGACATTCGCACTAGTTCATAAGGCAGGTCTTTACAAATATAGGTATTTTATTTACAACACAAATTCAACCTACAATTTTATATGCTGATTAATATTTTATCGTACCAAACCCATTTTTGGGTGCAAGCAATAAAATATTTTTAACCAACGTAATAATGGTCACAGTGAGATTTTAAGCTTTATAATTTTATGATATAAAATTGCCAGGACTCCGAAAACTCGATGGTTACATTGTATTTTAGCGGGCAATAATGCGCCTACGTATATTTTGAATTAAATTGGTTATTACACTAACTCCCGGGCTTATCTCGCTCCGGCCATCGTAAACTAGTGTAAAGGTAATTTAACCATTCAATAGTTTTGTTGAAGTCGGTAAGTTGTTTAACAATGTTAGGCTTCAGCTATTGTTCTATTCACCACGATATTGTTTAGTAACACTATCGAATTTGGTTATTAATGTGTAAGTTTAGTGCTCTACTTTATTTTGAACCCATTGGGTTGTGAAACATAATTATCCGTGAACGAAATGTGTCGGAGGCACTTGCTGTCATATGGTAGTTATTTTCAAACGACTTAAAGAAAGATATTCTTCTCTGTTGTATTTTTACAGAAATACAGAAATATTTATTTTGCGATTTGAAAATGCAGTACATACTAAGAAATAATAACAAGACTTTACTCACAGTTGCTCATTTAAAATTATACGTAACGGTATAGCAATATGGCTGGATAGTATGTGAATCTTACCTGAAACAAAATTACAAAATTATTAGAATATACATTTTAGACACCTAAAATAAAAACATAATTTTTGAAATATGTTCGGGCAAGGATATTTCAGCATAAATCATTAATTAGGCAATTACAAACTATTTTTATTTCTTTAACATGGAGAAATGTTTTTAATTTTTTTTTTTTAAACATACCGATTAATATTTCTATATTTCCGACTTATCTCCAAAGTTTTTGTACGGAAAACCCTAAATTAATTTAGGCAAGTATTAGGCATTTGGATTGTCATTAGACCTTAAACTTATTTAGTTCTGCTAATAAAGGCAACTGCCCTTAAAGCAAAGTTAAATTGTAAGTCCCAGTAGTTTGTGTTAAAACAACTTTTAAGCCATATCAGCGGC
The DNA here is from genome assembly GCA_932305915.1 of Agriopis marginaria. NCBI lineage: Eukaryota > Metazoa > Arthropoda > Insecta > Lepidoptera > Geometridae > Agriopis > Agriopis marginaria. Next base: position 7,051,473 of record OW029919.1, read on the forward strand.
CTAAAAACTCTGACATAATGACTCTGGGCTAGTCACAATGCCCAAAAAGCGTACTCACTTAGAAAAAGATTTGCAGGAAAATCAAAATTATTGGGATTAGTAAATAAAAACGGTACCCTTGTAATTTCCTAATCTTAGTTTATTTTGACAAAAGCTATTTATACTCATATTAAAGGAACTATTTATAATTATTCCTTCATTAACGTACGGTCGGAGCATCTAAAATTTCAAAGGAGGTACACTACTCCAACCTTTCAGCCCATTAACTCTTGCTTAGGGCATGTCTTAAGTGCTTAAATAGGTGTTGCTAATTATTATAACTGCCCAGCGTTTCACTTTGTAGTGTTAATATTTCTTTGCCGTGATAATTTTTGTGTTAACCGCTAGTTAGCACAGTCGTGTTGAAGTGGAAACGTTTGTTGAAGTTTCGCATGCAGGTTTGTTGTTTGCTGTAACACCGCTGTGATACATACATAATTTAGTTACATATTAGGCGATTAGACCGTACTGCTGTATATATGTTAACTTAATTTTTGTTTTCGGTAAGTAACAAAGTGATGTTCTATTGTATAATATACAAGTTAATGTTAAAATAATTATCAATTTGAAAACCCAACTTCAAAAAAATTGATAAATACTCAATTTTGGTAACTGAAATGAAAATATTATGTCATCCAAGTAAACGATTTTTTTTGTGAACAAAAAGTGTCTACCCTAACTTTAATTTTAAAATACCTTTTCAGTAATACGTCACATATTTATGATGATGTCATCTAACTTCTTGACGTCTTGTATTTATGGCGAACTAAATCAAACCTAAACATTCCTAAATCTACAGGAAACTATCAACACCTCATTTACCAAAATTAGTTAAGATTTACACGCCAACTATATTATAGGTTATTATTTAGCCTTTGTCGGGTAAAATAGTTATATTTTACAACTAGGTACCTGGTACATTGTGTAATTCATAATTATTGGCAATCCAATTATTCAACAAATAATTAACTCATGAATCTAAACGATTTCTTTACGTATCATAATACCCTAGTCTACGTGATGACTAATCAAAATATCACAAAGCATTTACGTCCGTCTTTACATTAACATAAACACACACACAGGCATAACAATCGGGTCAACCAGCCAATCCCTTTAAAAACCCTTTACCACAAAAATCCTTACTAAGCTCTATAAATTACATTCCCGGAGGTCCGCTAATCGCTCCCGCTGCCTTTCGAGAATGCCCTAAGGTCCGGTGCAGCGGTGCGTGAGGGCCCAAGACGGGCCCCGACCTGCGTGCTACTGACAGCCCATGAAAACAAATCGTTAATAATACCTATAGCTACAAATATACCTATTTATGGATAAAGGCTTGGACGATAATAGGAATTGAACGGGTCAGTGTATTTTTAAACTCAGTACAAATTAGCCTAAAGGCAAGGAAGGGCCCTTAGTAATTTTATTTCATGTTACTAGAGGCTAGTTAACCTGAAGGCGGCTTCGTTGAGAAGCCGACGAATAGACGAAAGTCTTCGACCAGTGTGTATTACCAGTGTGACTAGTGATGACATACGGCACTGAAACGTGGTCTATCACTATGGGCCTCATAAACTAGCTCAAAATCACACAACGAGCTATGGAGAGGTCTATGCTCGGGGTTTCTCTACGACATCGAATCAGATATGAGGAGATCCGTAGACGGACGAAAGTCACCGACATAGCCCATCGGATTAGCAAGTTGAAGTGGCAGTGGACAGGGCACATATCACGCAGAACAAATAGCCTATGGGGCCGAAAGGTTCTGGAATGGAGACTACAGACTGATAAGCGCGCCGTAAGACGTCCACCTACTATAATATGGATAACCGACCTAAAAGAGACCGCAGGGAAACGCTGGATGCAGGCTGCTTAACCGGCCCTTTTGGAAATCGATGGGGGAGGCCAATGTCTAGCAGTAGACGTATGTCTAGCAGTACTATGAAAGGCTCTAGTTTGTTCAACTTTTGGCAGTTTGGGTACATTATTCATTCAAGTAATGCATTTTATTTTGTATCATTAAAATTTAATTAAATAACAACCTCCATAAATGTCCGCAAAGTGTAAAAAAACTCATTTACGTTCACGACGACATTACCGAAAAATGTTTCATTTTAACTTTATGTAACTTTGTAATATTTAACGATCATCACCGTCATTTATGACGCTTGGTCATAAGGCTATGGCTGAATATTCTGGACAGCTCGGGGAATATTGTGGTAAAATATCTCTTTAAAGGCAGGTCACATCATTTGTTAGAAGCATTGATAACCGATGGAGAAGAAAGGTTCTTGAGTGGATACGACGAACCGGAAGACGCGGCGTAGGGCACCTCCCACTAGATCGACGACATCGTGGGAGTCGCGGGCATCCAGTGGATGAGATGGCAGGCTGTCGTTCGTGGCGTACTAAATATGTAGGTATGTTTGACAGAGGACTTCTGGCTGATGATGATGACACTTTTTACCCATAATGGAATGGAGAAAGTATGTGCGTGGGTAAGGAGTGTATATATTTGTATGTCTGTTACCACTTTTTAGCCCTTGATGCAAATAGGGGTGTTATAAGTTTAACGTATGTATTTGTGTATCTGTCTGTGGCATCGTAGTTCGTCGTTCTACCAAAAGGAAGAACTGTTTTTTTAGAATGTTTGAAAGGTGACTTGATCGAGAGTGTTCTTAATTGTGATTCAGGAAAATCTGTTCAGCTGTTTGAAGATCATCAGCTCTTTCATAGTTGATGAAGGGCAACTTCCACACGTATGTTTGATTCGAAATTTCATAGGCTGCTAACTTCAATGATATTGCAAGAACATTTTATTTTATTTTACATGGAAAACAAACGGCTGTTAACAAACACGGTAGATACGAGATAAAAAGTAACACAAAAGCCAAAAAAAACATGGTAACATTTATCTGATGCTATAGTATCATCTGGAATCAGCTGAATACCCTAATCTTCGCCAAGTTAAGGCAGAGGTATCATTTTGGGGTTTTTAAATGAAAGTTTTGTATCTAAAACATCTGGACCGAATACAGCTTTGTTTTTCTATAAGCAAGTTTTGTCGTGATGGATTTTAGCTACGTTTGATCCTTAACGTTTTTCCATACTAATATGTTGCTATATTATAAACTAGCGGTCCGCCCCAGCTTCGTACGGGTATAGATTATAGCCTATGCCACCCGGGGATAGTGTAGCTTCCCGTCGGTGAAAGAATTTTTCAAATCGGTTTAGTAGTTTCGGAGCCTGTTCAATGCAAACAAACAAACAAACAATCAAATCTTTCCTCTTTATAATATTAGTATAGATATAGACTAGCTGACCTGACAGACGTTGTTCTGTCTTAGAACTGTCAAACACGCAAAGTTAAAATTGTAAATCAATTTTTTTTACACCTTGGGTTACATTATTGGACTTTTAGTAAGAATCCCTTTTTTTTTAATTTAGTATAGACTATTTTACCCGGGGATAGTGTAGCTTCCCAACAGTGAAAGAATTTTTCAAATCGGTTCAGTAGTTTCGAAGCCTATTCAATGCAAACAAACAAACAATCAAATCTTTCCTCTTTATAATATTAGTATAGATCGTATAGATTTATGTTTTAGTCGACAAGTCCGTGGCCATTAAAGTCTCAGCCTACTTTCAGTGGCCACAGTGTACCAGTTGACAAATTAAATTTTAGTATTGCTGACTAAGACTAAATTACGGTCGACTTTGAGCCGAGTGCAAGCTTTTAAACGAGAATTAGAAGCGTTACTTCTGAAGCGTTAATGGCATATTATGACGGAGTGAGCAAAAATTATGTCGCCTTTACATCAAGGACTTTTAGTTTTATTTGATGGGCGGGAAATTAAAACTGACAAGTTGATTTGATATGAAATTCTTGGCGGGGAAAATGGAAGCTATTTTGTGATTTTCTCGGAGTCATCGCTTCTCAGATTGGATTTGTAGCTTTGATAGGACTAGATGGGCTATTATCTTTTGTAGAGGCCTTTTTGCTTGGAAGTGGATTAAATTTAGACTTATGGTTTATCATATATCTTTTTTAATGCTGGTCGAGACATCTAAGTACTTTTATCAGTATTATTATTAGGCCTTGTAATCTTAAGTAGGTATACTTTGGTCTAATCTTTTCTTTTCATGAATTAGTACCTAAGGGTTTTATGATTGTATCTTTTTGCAGTCAACTACAACTGAAATTGGCTGCAAAATTAATTAATACTAGTTACTCACTTTAATACATTTGTATTAAATTTAAAATATAAAAATCAATAACCGGCTTACTGGCAGTGACCGGCTTAATCTTACGTGAGTAATTCCCGTGTAATATAAAAAAAATGTGTGAAAACCACGTCAGTTTCTATAATAAAATAACTAAAACAAGATGTATTTTGTTTCAATCAAGTTAACGAATATCTTAGGTAAGCAACGCACTGACAATGCTCCGGGTATTGTAGGTGTCTATAGGCAGCGGTGACTACTTACCATTAGGTGGCCCTTAACATGATTGCCAGTTATTCTATATAAAAAAAAACCTTAAGCCATAAACGCACCACACTAAAGCCACGCTCATGATATTATGCTTATGCCATGTCCCCGTTTTGCCTGCAGTGTCATATCTCTCTTACATAATAATAGCATTACTTGCACTTCGTCTTCGTCTCGCCCACGCTTCGCCCACACATAAGATCTAACCTCAAAGTAAAATAACAGTTTGAGAGGAAAAATAATAACAGATAATGTATTTTTCTGCTTGATATTGGAACAAAGCTGTCGGGTTTTGTTAGGCAATAAACTGATAATTTTAAAATTCGAACATCTAAATATACCGTAATAGGATCCAAGTAGCCACAATTACACCATCATGTACCTAACATAATCGTCCGCGCCGCCATCTGCCGGATGCTTTGCGATGTTTATGAGAGCCATCGGGAAGTGGCCGTAAATTCAGACGTTCGGACGTGTACGTGATAACGCATCCCCGGTTTAAACTGGCTTTAAACTACGCTAAACGCGGTAATTATTTAGAAAAGGGGCACTTTTGGGTTGATTTGGTCGCGTAAGTATTTTTGGTTCTAAAAATTACAAAGTTCAATCAGATTTAATGTTTTGAACTGAGAATTTATAAAGGCCAAGAAGCATTAAGTATAAATCGAATTAAGGTGTCAAAAACGTTTTTTTTTATCAGGAACATGTGGCACAGATTTGATCAGTAAAAGCTTTGTAAGTATACTGTATGTTTTATTTTGTTATACCTACTTACTTTTTAATCTTACACCATCAAGGACATGTTATGCAAGTATTTTTAGGGTTCCGTACCCAAAGAGTAAAAACGGGACCCTATTAAGCCTACGATGTCTGTCTGTCTGTCACTAATATACAAATCACTTTAGTCAAAACTTGAATGCTCCTCTTAAGGGCGGACTCAGGATATCAAAACAAAACAAAGATTTATTTATTGCAATAAAATTTATACTTGGTTACTGGTAATCAGGTATCATCTTCTTAAAGCGGCTTTAATATTCAACCAAATTTCAGCTTCGTAAGTCAAGTAGTTTTCATGAATTTCGCTTTTATATATATATAGATTTTTCTAATTGAACCCAAACATATCTATGTTACTGCCAACTTGCCCAATAAGCAACGTTATAGCCAAGAATAGAACACGGTAATTTAAAATATCTGTAGAAATAAAAATTCAAAGATAAGGATCCTCAAGAATAAACGCATAAATAACCAAAAAGGTAAGACAGGAATAAAAACGATGTAAAAAACTAAAATAGCAATGTATTTCTTGTTTCTATCCAGAGATTAATTACTATGATACCTTATTACTTATCACCGAATTTACGCAAAGAATATAAAAGTTTCAAAGGCAAACTGTAACAAACCAGATAATAAAGCCTCCGAATAAAAGAGCAACAAAAAACTTGTTAAACTCGGCGGCGAGTTAAAGTTACCCATTGATATACAACGTTAACAAACTCCGTGGACACCTACAAAACAGGAAAAAGTCCCGAAATCATTTTAAATTCAGTATTAATCCCCTCCCAGGGTCTCGAGCATCGTTTCTTCCATACTTTGTGGGATTTCTGTGAGAAAGCTGCTCCTACAAACTTCTATCCAAACTCCCGTGTAATCTTACTTATAAAAATAAACTTTTGCATTAACTGATTTGAAATCAGAGGCACAGTACATGAGTTATATGGATACTACATAATTATAACTAGACAAGAATCCAGTTTAATACACTTACAGTAACAAATCATTGACATTAAATCTAGCTTACTTAGCCATACTTACTTCTAACCTGCTTTTTATTCGACAGATTCAACGTCTCCGTGCCTTGAAAAACCCCACTGAAAGTGAAATGGGAATTCCAAGATAAACATTAATTATTCATTTAAGTTTTTTCATATTCTTCTCAGCAAATCCTTTCATTTGATACCCGTATCATGATGGTACATGAGAAAAAATTGTCCGCCATCTTGGGGCATCCGCCATATTTAATTTATTGTCTATCGGACCAAAGTGCTTGGGAAGACAAACCTAACGATCCTAAACTCAACGGGGTTACGTCGTTTCGCTTAGGAATTCTTATGGCCACCTTCTCAATCATCAAACTAGCTCAATGGTACCATAAAATTGCATTATCACCGACTTAATTATGTATAATATTAGTATGCCAAATTTCAGTTCAATCGGTTGAGAAAAACTGCTCTAAAATTCAGTTGTAAGATTTATCGCACACATACCAACTTACTAACAGAGCAAGTAAAATAAAAACTTGTACTATATTCATCATCATCATCATCATCCAGAAGACGTCCACTGCTGAACATAGGCCTCCCCTTTAACCTCCACACTGAACGACAGCCTGCCTTTTGCATCCACTGGATGCCAGCGACTCTCACTATGTCGTCGGTCCATCTAGTGGGAGGCCTACCTACGCTGCGTTTTCCGGTTCGTGGTCTCCACTCAAGAACCTTTCTTCCCCATCGGTTATCGGTTCTTCGAGCGATGTGGCCTGCCCATTGCCACTTCAACTTGCAAATTTTAACAGCTACTATATTAGATGCGTTTGTACTATATTAGATGCTTCAAACTCAGAAGAGGCCAAAAAAGTGTCATTGAGACATGATTATAGGTTTATTAACATTCCATACTGTCTGTGTAGCATCCATCGAAGTTTCGCGAGGTAGGCCAAGCCCGCGCCGTCTCTTCCTTACAAGTTGTAGACCCAATCAGCCAGAAAATAGAAACAAATAAATACACGCTTAGGTAGTTTTGACTTGATAAGCGTAAGTAGAGTTCGGAGCTCGAATTTATGGAAGAGTTCGGGAGATAATGTAAAAGTTGGTAGATAAGACAGGCTTTGCTAGGCTTCTTCGTTCGCGGAGTAAAGCCGAATATTACCTACTGAGCTCGGAAGACTTCGACCAGGTTCTGTGATAGTGTTATTATGTTGCATAAAAATGTACTTGGTGATTTTTTTTCCTTCAAGAACAGATTGGAGAATATTGCAATATAGCAATATGGAACGTAAGTAAGTAAATACTGGGTGCTTGTAAGAAACTGTGAAAGGTATTATGTTGATTGAGGTTATTTAAAATCTAGTTTTGTTTCATTATCATAGGTAGAAATATAAGGAAACGAAGAGGAATATTAAGTGATCAGCATCGTCTATATACACTTGAAACACCATTATTAAGCATCACAAATTCTAAGTCTCCTAACAACATTTTCAAAAAAAATTCTTCGTAATACCGCGGGAGCTTATTACACATTTTACAAGACTTGATTCAGATAGACTATCCTCAAGGTCAGTACTTCATAAATTTTAGTTAATCCAATGATTCTAGAAGCAGTTTATCAACTTAATATTAAGGGGCATTATCTTGATAGCAAATTTCGTTTTTAACCACAACTCTTGGCTAATGAGAATTTCCTCCATAATTATTCAATTACAAAGTTAATAATAAAGACTTGCCCTCTCCTTTTCTCTCTTGGGATTTAAGCGCAATTTTTAAATAACTGGTTAAACTCATTCATAATACTCGGCGCTGAAACACGGTTGGGTAATTTTGAACCTACGTAAACTGGCATAAGTTTTCCACGATCGCTACATACGTACGTCCGTCTGTCCGTCTGTCCGTTTATCGTTGTTATACATCAAGTTCACATAGCTTCGTTCATTCGATACAATAACCATCAATTTCTGAATATGAATAGGTATGACCACAATTATAATGACTACCCACGGAACCCTACCATATGCGTGTCTGGATACGCTCTTGGCTAGTTATTTTAAGAAACCTGTGCTAGGAAAATTTAGAGTACCATTCAATGTGTGAAAATCATGTACCGTAAAATAATCAGAAAATCTAAAAATATCACATCAAAGTTATCAATCTCAACTCGAGAGCGGTGTTTTAATGTTTGAAAAATGTAAAAAAATCCTTTGTCGGAGACACTCGCCTCAGCTGAAAGATTTCCGAATTTCCCTCCCTATTCTTTCCGATAGGGAAACGTGTCTACTTACATCGAAGCCTGATTTAGAGTAGGCTTAAAGTATCGATAAAGAATTTTCTTAGTAAATTAGGTATTACAGTAGTGAGGATATTAAGTAGCGTCGTTTTATAATAATTAGTTATTTTGATTGTTATATAATTTTTAGTTATCAATTATGGACAAAAACAAAGTCAACACATTAAAAAGAAGAAATATACAAATAAAACAAGACAAAAATTGGTTCTAGTTATTTTGTAAATACCTGCTATTTTTATGTGGTAAAAGCTGTTGATATAACACACAACACACACACACACTAAAAATTATAAATTAAGTACCGGTATAAATACACCTAATATACAAAAAACTAATTTAAAAAGTGCATGAGGCAAAATCTACAAGGGCGTATTAATAACATAATACGAGATCGATAACAAAGTATCGATATCGATTACAAAGTTTAAATATCGATAATAAAGTATCGATGTCAATAACAAAGTATCGACATCGATATGTTGGTATCGATAGGAACATTCATACCCTATCTGGGTGTAATTAAGGTGCAAAGATACCCGAAGTCTGGGAGAGGTTCAAGTGCCCTTCAGTGGTCGGCCGTGTACTCATAGCCGATGAGTGCTGCGTAGACCCGATTATACGAGTATCTATGGTGCGTTCAAAAGATTCAAAGCGAACTTAATTGGGTTTGAGTTGGTTTTCATGTTGCCAGTAGAGGTTTTTGTAAGCGATTCGTTTTGATGGCCAAAGTCGCTGTAGCTCAGATGATCTTAGAGGTTTTTCTAATTTTTATAAATAAATTATTATTTTATGTGTCTTGTCTTGTACTTAATAAAAATCTTGAATTCATTCACTGACAGATAACGCACAGCCTAAATCACTGAAACATGAAATTTGGCACAAGTGTTCCTTATTAATAACGTAGGTGAGCACTATTTTTAAAGAAAAGGGTTAAATAGGGGATGGAACCTAGAAACGTAGTAGTTTTTGTACTAAGACTTCTGTTATTAGGTAAAATTTTGTTGTATCATCGTTTTTTAAAAAATCATCCCCTAAGGGTGTTAAATAGGGGATTAAAGTTTATATGGAAAATGGATAATTTTAAAGACATAAAACGTAGAAATTTGCGTTTACACACAGGTTATAGGTTTTTTTTACGGGGTTATCTTATAAAAACCAGTTATATTCTTATGTTATTATGGGTTATTAAATATATATTAAGGCAAGAAAATATATAAATAGCGAAAATAAATAAAAATTGGGTCCTGAGAAGTTGCTGATGGAAAATCCCACCGGACACACGGCTAATAGATAGATAACACCTTTTTTAAACCAAACAATAAGGAAAATAGAGAAAATAAGTATTAAGGTGGAACGTTTTACCTATGGCGGGAAATTCAAATTTCAAACAGTTTTATTGTCCTTGTAGCTAGGCCGGGTAATTATTTGAAATGACACTAGTGTTTGCGACAAGTTTTGGCGGGTGATGACTTGCCACCCACTAAATGGGCCCTCCATAATTGCTGCCGCATATTGGCACCGGAAGGGCAACATAGCCGTGAGTGGCTAAGGGCGTCGAGAGGTGTGCTGCACTTTCACTTTATTATTATAATGCACATATATTTATTTTCATTCTTAAATTTAAGTTTTTTTTTACAATAAAATATAAAAACAAAATATTATAAAAAAAACCTAAACCTAGAGTGCCGCCGGCAGCGGGGCAGGGCCCAAGCTACCGGTGGTTAGGGCTGCAGAGTGAGGAACCTCCTGACAATACGTGCTGTGTCAAGGATTACCGCCTTCTGCATCTGACCCTTGACCCAACCATCTAGCGAGAGCCTCCTAAGGTGTTGGTCGAGGCTCTTCGCTATAAGACCGTTCACCGATACGACTATCGGGACAATGATCGTCGAGTCAACATCCCACATGGCGGTAACCTCGTGAGCCAAGTCAAGGTACTTGCTGAGTTTGTCCTTCTCGGCCTTCACGAGGTTCTTGTCATGTGGGATGGTGATGTCGACGAGTACTGCCCGGCGCTGGGACCTTATTATTATTATTATTCGTAGGGTAAAAGCTTTGTTTGGACTTTTATTATTGCAGAAAAAAATATTTGAATGTTTTTTTGTAATTTACAACGACCAATGTAAATTCACCCTAAGGCATATTTTATGTCTTGTGATCAATCAAGTAAGTCTTGTAGTCGTAAAAATGTACTAGTATTGAGCCATAAAACTAGAAACAATCAACTAATTAGTGCCGATTGGTTGTTGCCCATAACACCAGTCACGCAAATAAAACAGAAACATCGAAGCCAATCTTATTACGATACCCTAACTTATATTCCGCATTACATTAATTTCTCGGGAGACGTCTCGAACTAAGCAACGGCAGCTGCCCACAGATCGCATGTTTATCCAGAAATTGCCTAATCTCGAAGAGCTACAAAACAAAACCACATCGGAAATGTTGAACTAAAGTATTTCTTCTCTCCAAGGATGGTAGTGGTGGTACCCTTGTCTGCGCTAACCGATCACACCCTTAAGGCTCCCGAATTACTGTCCGGGCTGATTACCACCTCCCCCTTTCGTCCTGCGCCCGCGCCCCCTTTGCCCGTATCCTCACCGCCCCGAGCCCTACGTCAACTATTATTTGTGTTCTCTACTTATAATTTGCGCGCTGGAAAAGTTCGACAAACACAAGTCATTCTATAAAATATAAGAAAACTTTCTCCAAACTTTCGTAGTGCGCTCCGGGATTGCTTGTTATTCTATTAGTTTTGTACGACTAAGATGACTGTAATCATCTGATTATGTCTTGCGAATGTAGTAGTTATATTTATTGAACGTTTCTCAACGTTAATACAGGTATAAATCTTGTTTGAATAAGTAGTAAAACCTGTTTAATGAATTGCCTCTAATAAGTAATAAATATTTATATGGGTGTGTGCGTGTAAGTACGCGCTCAAGGGAGAAAATAAATTTCAATTTATCGCCTCCACTGCTCGTTCTCATTAGAGTAAAAGATGAGAAAAACATTTTATCAGAAAACATCAACGAAATATTCTTATCGTGCCTAAACGTCTTCGATATAAAGGTACAAGCAAAATGGCAAGAGATTTTTAATGCTCTTATTCTTGATTTCCTTCAAAATGAGAAAAATGTGTTCATTGGTGCGAAACGAAATCATCGTCCCAGATACGTCTTTCAACAACAAAAGCCGCCTCGCGCGTGTTTAACATATTCCTTTAAACAGAACGCAATATTTACTGGCTTTCATGTATCGTCTTAAGGGGATAAATAATGGTGCTGCGGATGTGTGCTTGGCATACGAGCGAGGGACCGCTACGACGGATCCCAGATGATAATTTGACGTTAACAACGTTAGTAGGTACTTTATTTTTGAAATGAAAACTTCTTTAGCCGCGTTGAGCGATTTTTGGTACGGGCAAAACTTATGGAATGGCGTTACCAACATGCTAATGTGATTTATTAGTTTTCACTTCTGTCTGCAGTCCCCATGAATACCTAATTTATTTTATTTTTTATTTGCGTCTTGGGACTAGGGTGACAATACGTCATTTAATAATATTTTCTGCTAATTTCGTGTTTCCAAAACGGTGAAGGTAAAAAATTGTGAGGAAACCGAACCTCAAAAAAGTTTAAAGACATTATTATGACATTCACCAACATTCAACGTATTATAGAATAATTGACCAAAGTTCATTATATATTGTCGACAAGCTGCGCCTCGCGGTTTCACCCGCGTAGTGATGAAAAATGGTGATGATGATGATGATGAAAAGCATATTTCACTCTCTGGCTCTTGAACTATACCTATGCAAAAAAACAGGTCGATCCGTTGTTTCGTTGCAGCGTGAAAGGGGAACAAACATTCATACATCCATACATTTATACAATAACTAGCGACCCACCTGCCCGGCTTCGCACGGGTGTAATTTACGTGCAAAGCCGGAGCGGGTCTCTAGTTAAATATATAAACCTTCCGTGAAAATGTATCTAACTGATGGTGAAAACCGCATCAAAATCCGTTGCGTGGTTTAGGAGAAGTTAGCGGCCATACAGACATACAGACAGACAGACGCGGAAAGCGACTTCAATTTATACTATGTAGAGATATTAGTATATTTATAATATTAGTAGGAAGTAGGAAGTAGGTCAAATTCTGAAATACTTTACCTGAATTTACTACTACATACTTAAGGAAAAGTTACAGAATAGATGTTTTATGCGTATTTTGAGTAATGTCTTTATAATATGACGAAGTACCAGATATCACTTACATAAAAATAAGCCAGCTTTAATCTGTGAAAACCACGTCAGTTTTCAGAGTAATTTGCCATTCAATTCATTCTCAATAGGTTTTTTTTTATATTTCTGAGATCAGTGGCCTTACTCTTGACACTCGATTTCAATCGTAATTTGGGATTGGGATCGAAAACATACCATTTGGTACTCTTCAATCGCGTCAAGAGTACCGAAAGCGTCGAGTTGAGTCGATTTTATTTAGTTCCATATAATTCCACCATTATCGGTTCCAATCGTGCGCTAGTTTAGAATTTAAGAGTACCAAAATGGCATGTTTTCGATCCCAATCCCAAATTATGATTGAAATCGAGTGTCAAGAGTAAGCCCACTGGTCGGACTTTTCATATTGAGAATGAAATCTTCAAATTTCGGGCCAAGCGAAGTAAAGCCTGATTTGTACTAAAGTACAATACAGTAAAGTAAAGTAAAGAAAAAAAAGTTTTGAAATGTACAATACGTAAAGATTGATATCAAGTGGCTTAACTAAATGTCAATGTATAACTATTTGCTTGTCAAATGAGTCAACATTTCGGTATTTACAGCGTAAACAGGGTACATTAGATATTAAGCAGGCGAGCAGTGGCAGGCGAGGCGATACATCAACACTGTCGCTAATGAACGAACGAAGCGTGGTTCAAATTATTGCTACCAGAGTTATAACGGAAACACCTATATCGGTGCAAAATAACCATCGCGGTCGTTATCACTTACGTCGTATCTATTGGGAGCGTTTAATGGACTCCAGTGAATGGATCAAGACTATATTGATTCGCTTACTCTTTAATAAAATATTTTAACATTTGTAAAGGTTTTGTTAATAAACTGATGTTATTTTGACACGTAATTTTTTTGTATCGGTACAGAAATTACTCACTTAAGTTAATAAGTTGGCCTTAATCTTACGTAAGTAATTTTCGTATACCTAATAAAAACAAAACAAAAGTTATACACTACATGGCTTTTAAAAAGCTAAGGAGTAAATGACAATGATTGACCGCCTGTGTGAATAAGCGTAAAAATGTATTGAGTAATATTATCACAATATATTTTTTTATATAACTATAGTTGTAATTTGTAAGCTCTTTTTTTAAATTACATTTTTTCACCTTAAATATTATTGAACTTAATTTTTTCGTAGAATCAGCAAAATATTTGTCAGTTAATCAATGCTTAAAATTGTTAGTCTCGATTTTGCGTTCTGCTAGCGAGAATATGTCAGAGCAAATTTAAGCATTGGTAAGTGGTCCATAAGGATATTCTCATAAGAATTGTACAATTAATCGTTATGAAAAGTATCCTTAATCTACTTTGTCACTGGACCCCAACTAAATAAATTAAAAAAAAACACGGCGAACTGTGGCTCTGTTGTTGCATGAATAAGGAACAAATAAGCAAACAAACAAACACACCTTCGCATTTATAATTATTAGTAAATCATCTCTTGTATACACACTCACGTACTGAATATCAAATGTTTTTTTCATTATAGTAACAAAATACTGTAATATTTTTAGGTTAGTAATCCAGCGGTAGCCAAATCCAAACGAAGCTCGGAAGACGTTGGGTGGAGCGCCGCGGACGCATCAGAAGATGGATCGTGACGGTAATCAGTTAATGCATTATGCAGTTCAACTACAGGGAGGATGTAAGATGGTATGCGCTGCAAATACCGGGACAAATTAAGCGGAGACACTAGAAGTGAAGGTGCAATTTGACGAATTCTTTGGCTCAGTGGTAGCACGTCTGCCTCATAAGCAAAAGGTCGCGATTTCCGAAGGCAGTTAGTTTTTTTTTAATTAGTTGCTTGCATTTTACCTTCAATTCGCTCGATGTTAAGCGATGATGCAGTCTACGATAGAGCACGCTTGCCTAGAAAAAACCGATTCACTCGTGATTTAATCAGAATGATGAATTTGTACGTAAGTTTGAATTATGTATTTTAACTATATCAGGTTTGGGTTCGGAGTATCGTTTTTTTATCAGCGCAAATCTTTGTTTTTGTGTTCTTATGCTGCATGGCGTCTTTGACATGGGTATCATAATGGGAAGCTATGGGTTTGAAGCTTTATTTATGTTTTTTTTTTTTTTTAATTTATGTAATGAAGGTTACTGTAGGGTATGTGGAGAACAATTAACTCCAGTGTTGACAATACAGGGTGATTGCTTCAAATGCTTATTCCTTTATGGGTGTTTTAATAGAGCCTTTATTGCTATTAAGGTATATTTTTGGCTTTAATAAATTATGTGCAGTTTCGATGCCATCGCTCAACAATGGCGAAGGAAGACATTGTGAGGAAAATGGTATGATATATAATATTTTTTCGCGATATCTAGGGTCCATAGTAAACGTTATTGATAATGATGTGACCTCTCTCGGCCTAGTATACCCTTTCCTGTAACTCTGTAGACATGCCCTACAAGAAATCCTACTAATATTATAAACGCGAAAGTTTGTATGTATAGATGTATGGATGTTTGTTCCTCTTTCACGCTGCAACGAAACAATGGATAGATCTGATTTTTTGTATTGGTATAGTTCAAGAGCCAGATAGTGACATAGGCAACTTTTCATCATCATCAGCACTATAATTACTTATTCATTATTATTGTTATTAGAATGTACGGTTTATATTATAACTATCACATTATTTAATATTGCACGCCCCGCCTACTACCTCCTGTATAAATCCTCTCCATCCTAAGGTTGCCTGGAAGAGATCGCTCTTAGCGATAAGGCCGCCGATTTTTGCACTAGTTTTTAAGCTGTTTTATCATGTGTATGAAATGTGTGGTGTAAACAATAAAGAGTTTATCTATCTATTTTTCATCACTACGCGGGTGAAGCCGAGGGGCGCAGCTAGTATTCCTATAAAGTCATCACTAATCAATATTTAAGCGCAAAAACTAAAACGTCCAGAATTACGTTTTTGCAGTAATTCAAATTATGAGTTTCATACTTTGTTGGCCGTAGCCGCTAAATAAAGTAAGTTCAAAAAAATATTTTAAAAACGATACGAACGGTATCGGAATAGCAAGCGAATGTTAAAGCATATTAGATATTATATGGTTCATTTTATTTTCGTCTGGTATAATACTATTTTGGATTGTTCTACTGAAGTGCTTTTTATAAGCACAATTACACTAATCCATTAATCAGATCTATCATAACAATCGCAAACAATGGCAACCTATCTGTCAATATGCATAATCTTGAAATCAGGTGCGAAAGATGTCGGAATAGTAATTAGATATCTCCTCAATATGGATGGGATTAAGGCGAATAATACCGTAAACTAAACATAATTAACATAACTAACGGTAAGCGGTTGAATCAACGGAGTTATCTACCGAAACTGAGTAGAAGTTATTGACTGAGATCTTGGAGAAAATACTTGTCTAAGTTATCATTTGGTTATATAAAGCAAATGACGATAACAACAACAATGATAACAAACAAAAAATAAAAACAACACAGTAATGATTTATCTAATTAAAAAATCTTTAAAATGTAAGGTAGTATTCCGATCTTGGCGATCGCGACCGGCGGCAGCAGCTGCGTCAGTTGCGGTCGTTGGTTGCGGTTGCTGGTCACGGTCGCTGGTCACAGTTGCTGGTTGCGATCGCCAAGATTGGAATGCTACCATACCTTTAGATTTAAAAAACAAAAACAATATACATTTGCAGAACAATTTTAGTGAGTGTTAAAATTCTATCAGTCGTATTTTTTTACTCTGACAGTATAGTGTAAAAAACTGATTAGAAACCGTAAATTCTGATCACTGTTGCTAGGTTTTTGAACGTGAGATTGTAGTTGGTAGCTGATATACTACAGCGATATACTAAAAGAAAATATTTTTATTTGGGTTAATACAATGTTATTGAAATGTGGCTGTCAGAACTAGCAAAAAAAATTACCACGTAAACAGAGTATAACTATTTTTAAATCAGCCAAGTAAGTTATTTTACTAGCTTTTATTTGCCTTGTTACCAGGTCAAAAATCTTGCAACTGAATTTTATAACAGTGAGGTATACTTAATTAATTGAGCTGTAATTTTGCATACTCGTTTAATTTGGATGACAATGCATGGCTAATTAAATGACGTTATTTTATATCCAATATGGTGGACTCCCAAAAACAAAATATTCATATCTACCATCAAATAATCAAAAAAGGTCAAATAAATGGGTTAGATCTAAATAAAACGTTTTTTAAAAGCTTGTTTCTAAAAAGTTTTATTTTTTTAAACTAATTTATCGTTCCCCAAAATATTATAAGTAATAATTTTATACTTTATTTACTAAAAAGCACGCTTATTGTAACTCGTTAACATTAACGAAACAAATGAGAGAGCCATCTAGTGGACAATTCAAGAAGCAAGGGAACTGATCAGTGAGTTTTTCCTTGCAGACGGTCAACAACCGTAAAATGTCGGGCTTATATTATGTGTATTTTATTTTTAATTATTGCCTACTACCTTGTTATTGTTATTTTAATTTTATGTATAAATTTTTGTTTTTTATGTTACTTTTCTTAGTGTTTGCACATGTTTAACTTCTTATAATCTATATCTATTCGTAAAAACCTGTCATTGGCTTCCTATCGTTTTTCCATTGTATATTATTGTGTAAAAATCTGTTGGTTTTCCAATAAATAAATAAATTAATTCCAAACATCATGAGCGGTGCGGTGCGGTTCATTATGTTGATGTATTTCTGCTAGACGGCTCCGTCAGTATCATTCGCCACTGAAGTTCTACTTTCCACCGCCTGATCCTCATTGAATCAGTTCGAAAATACAAAATTATTGTATTGACATGCGAATCACATAATATATTATTAGTGCCAGCGCAGCTTCTAATTTTTTTTCTTTCATTATTTTGAGTTTGTGGGGGAAAACAACGTGTATGTACATGTATGATGCAATTTTTGTTGTGTAGTTCTTATGTTTTTTTTTACAAATAAATCATCATCATAATCAGCCTTTTAACAGTTCACTGCTGGACTTTTAGTCTACCCCCGAAAGGGTGATTGGGCCATATCCCTAGTGCGGATTGGTGGATTCACATACGCCATTGGATTTATTCTCCGTACGTATGCAGGTTTCCTAACGATGTTTTCCTTCACCGAAAAACCAGTGGTATGAAAACCCGTACAAGCTCCAAAGAGCTCATTGGCACAAATAAATAATTGTCTATTATATACTTGCAAAGTTAAGATCAATACGACTATTAAAATTTGGTTAAAATTGACTTCCAAGATTGATTATATTGTTGGTTAACTAATTAGTACCAAGTGAAGCTCGATAAAGCGTGTAAAGTTAGCTGTTCAGTATATTCACCAAAGCCATTTCTGAGGAAAATTTTAATAACTAGTTGAAACAAACATTTTTGATACACAAAAGCACAGTGCCAAAATATAAGGTGCACATTTACAAGACAGATGGCGTCATTCGGATAATTCTGTTATCAGCAACGAGAGGTCGCCCCTGCGCTCGTATACTTAGACGGCAGTTTCCTGCGACGTTAAGTCCTTATAAAGGCAACTGTTACGCTGAAAAACTCCTATTTCTGTGACAAACTGTGCTGTTAGCCGTAGATGTGACGATTCGGAGATTTCGTGTTGCGATTTTAATAAGCTGACACAATAGGTATTTTTTACGAGAAAACCTGCCATTTTTGTCGGTTAATAGTAAAAATATAAATATGTCCTACTTTGCACATCAAATTTCATTTGAAAAACATCTTCGGTTAGCCATAATTTACCTATTGTCCCTTATTGTCTTAGTTCCGCAAGAAAAAGGAACCCTTATATTTTTGATTTATAATATGATTTTTATCTGTAATTTTTTTTCTGTTATTGTAAATAATTTTTTTAAGGTCACATGCCTAACCAAACATTATAATATATAATTTTTGTTGCTTTTTTCATTCTGGTTGTAGGAATTTTGTGTATATAATTATGACCAGATTAAACACCACTAAGAGAAAATGTACGGTCATCTATACTGCTCAGAATTTCTTTAATAAACAATGGGGATTGTTCATATTTTTTTATAGATTGTAATTACAAAACCATTTCGAGCAATAGACTTACTGTGATCAGTTATTCATCAATTTTTATTATAAAATAAGCGCTGATGACGAATATTTTGATTAAATATGATTGGCCTTCATTTAACCTCTTATGACTTTAGCGTTGGCGTTATGTTGAAATTTACCTTAGCCTGTCATACTACAAAAAAAAAGTTATCTGTCAAATAAACAACTTGTGTTGATTTTCGATTTGTAAGCCCTATTAATAACATTGACAGATGAAAATGTGACGGCAGTGAGTGTTTTTAATAGACATCGACACGGAACTAATATAGTATATGGCCGATGATGACGTCATCACATATAAAAATTTCACGATCTTAAATATTTTTTTATTAAATAACTACTGTATGGAAAACACATATACCAAATATATAACAATTTCCATTAATCTTTAATGGCCTAAAAAAACTAATATGTATTCTAAAATAAACATAATCACGTTATACTCCTCGTGTAATCAGTACAAAGTTAAATCTCTCCTAGATAATATTCCACAGAATACGAACATACAAGAGCCCATTTTACGCCTGTCCATTATTTCCCCATCACGTCAAAGAATAAAATAAAGCTTCGAAATAAAGTACGATTACGTCGAGTCGCACATTCAGCAGATTACGAATAGTTATCTCTTGAGACAGAGGACTTAACAGAACAGAAAACTGTGCAGTATGGCGTCATAAAATTAGTAAAAACTTCGGTATACTTTTGCCTTAGCAAAATTAGTATACCGTGTAAACTCTATACATCAAACTTGGGGATCCTTAAAAACTCTCTACACACTCGTAATACTCGTAAATTACTTAAGGGTATACATTGTCACCTATGCATTGAAATACTCAATTAATAACGTAAACAGCACAGCGCTTGCAGCGCAGCGCATGCTGTTAGCGTTAACAGCACTCTAAATAGCTAAACAATACGCAATTTTTCCCAAATTAAACAGTCGTTACGAATAGTCTGAATAAAAACCCCGGGGTAGTATATTTTTACCAAAAATTTAAAAAAATATTAAATTATTTTTTGTTGTCCCTAGCACACGTTTGTTAACCTACTACCGTCTAATTGTTATTATATTATTATGTTCTCTCTACATAAACTTCATATTCATATTCTTAGATCCTTATTAATTTTAGAAGTCATATTTTGTAGGTTGTTTATAAAAAAACTAGTAAGCCGCCCCTGCTTCGCACGGGCGAAGCCGGGATATTATATAGCCTATGTCAACCAGGGATAGTGCAGCATCCCAACAGTGAAAGAATTTTTCAAATTGGTTCAGTAGTTTCGGAGCCTATTCAATGCAAACAAACAAACAAACAATCAATTTTTTCCTCTTTATAATATTAGTATAGATACATAAGTACGTAGACACGTAATTTATTCAAAACTAAAAACACGCACTTTTTGTATTTTATTGTTATCTTCTCCTCTATCCTGTCAACGAAAATTCTTTTTAACGTAATTAAATACCCGGTCCCTTGAATTTTGATATTATAGAGTTTACACTGTACTACCAAATTTTACGCCATCTTGTTGCTCGTATCCCACAGCGTGAAGTCAGTAGGTACTGCATATTTTCTTTGCTATAGGTACTTTGTAATTTTTCTTTTTTTGTTGTGAAAATTAGAATCATAGTTAGGCTCAGTGTCATTATAATCAGCTCACCTTAGTCCACTGCTGAATATAGGCTTATTTCAAAACAAAATACTCATCCCAATTTTTGGCTTTTTGCTTCCTGCCACTGCCAGCCGCATTA
Source organism: Agriopis marginaria (assembly GCA_932305915.1). NCBI lineage: Eukaryota > Metazoa > Arthropoda > Insecta > Lepidoptera > Geometridae > Agriopis > Agriopis marginaria. The sequence continues at coordinate 7,072,212 of OW029919.1, forward strand.
CGTATATCGTAACTCCATCGAGTATTAGGGTGTCCTACGATACGTTTGCCAATTCATGGTCTATCCCAGATTGTCGGTTCTGCGACAAATACCTATGATCGGCCCACTGCCACTTCAGGTTGTTAATTAACTATAACCTATATATTGAACTAAAAATGTATGTATAGTATTCAAATAAATGAATATATATATATAATATAATAAATAATATTAAGTATATAATCAGTATATCCTTGTAATAATATTATGTTAGAGTTATTTTTATCATATTTTCAAACTCGCATACAAACTCATTTTACCAATATCCTATTACATATTATTATTTTTGGTGCAAATGTTTGCTCGGTTGTGTAGTGGGATAGGCGGACTGCAGTAGTTCTCGACACGGGTTATCCTAGTGAGGACTGCTTCGCAAAGCTTACTATTTTAGGCTCGTCTCTTTGCTATGTTAATTTACCACGTTGGATAAGGTGAAATATTTAAGTTAAAATATTGTATCTTTTAATTATTGTGCGTGTGTAAATAAATAAATAAAAATAAAAAATAAAAATTTGCTGAGGTAATAAGTGTCGGTCACTTTGGTTCTTTGGTACGAGTACGAACTTTGGGGGCGTGGGTACGATTCCCACCTAGAACAAACATTTATGTGATGAACATTTGTGTTTGTTCTATATCTGGTTGTTAATATCTATTTAAGTATGTATTTAAAACTTTATATGTATGTATATCAGTCTCTGGCAGCCATAAATCACAAGCTTTATTAGTTTGGGGTCAGACGACCGTGTGTGCAAAAATGTTCCAAAAAAAAAGAGTTAGGCTACTGCTAGCCATATGTACGTGCGATCACATAAGCATAGAAACAGAATTACTTTCTTTCAAACTTTAGATTTATCGCCTATTGCGTAAGTTTGTTCGGCAGCTTTACTTGTTCTTCACAGTAAATCATATCTACGATTACGGATTGCTGACGTTCAGAAAATATATCGAAGGTGAATCGTTAAAGTTACATTCTAAGATTGTTTAGAAGGTAAAAACTGCTACTTTTGGACGTATATTTTACAACAATGTAATTCTAGTAATATTTTCAATCTTGAAGATAAGCTTTTTAATAATGTCCTGATTGACAGTACCTACTTAATATAATATGTCTTTTGACATTTCCGTCAATGGCCAACCTAGATAGCAACTATCATGAGCGCGTATATGGCTGGCGAAGCCAAAATTAGTAAGTAATTATACTTCTCTATTACTATGTATTTAATGCTTTATTAACACCCGACGAAAACAGAGGGATATGTCTGTCTGTGGCGTCTACTGTGTAGTGTCTGTGTGTGGCCCAAACGGCTGAACCGATTTTAATTAGGTTGTTTTTTAAAGGTGACCTTTTTCGAGAGTTTTCATAGCTATATATACCTATTATGATTCAAAAAAATCTGTCTGGTCAGCCATTTGAAGATTATAAATTTTAAATAAAATAAATTTATAATAATTTGAACTTTTCACGTAGACAATAATAAAAAAAAAAAGATCCGACGGACGCGATATTGGCATTTCTGTCCGAAACTTGGCCGTCAATTACTTTAAGGTTGAACCTGAAAGTACTATTTTCGTCGAAGTGGGTTTTAAAAATTATAAACACATTAAATACCGCGTTTGAAAAGTAACTAAATGTAACTTTTGAAACAAGTCATTATAAACAGAAAAGAGTTACGTCATTACAATATGACGAATAGGCACAATACAAATTAAGAACCGTGCTCACATTTCAGCTGGAAATGACACATTCGTTACCAGCAGCGGGGACGATTTTGCCGGTTCAATTCCTCCATTCATGCTTCCATGCAAAAAGTAATTTGAAGTACTGTGACGCATGAGCGCGTACTTATCTATTTTTGAAGGAACGCAATCCACGATCCGTTAAATAGACTTAAAACAGGCTTAAAGTGCAGATGCTTTTTAGCTAAGAATAAACAGGTGATTTGACTTACAAATACTGAAGATCAAGCCAAGTTTTGGTATGTTAGATGTGCATTTTAGGCACATGTGCAGTTTTCATTGCAAGGGCTTCTGGTCAAGATGCTTCCACTAAAAGCCCTCTCAATAAAAACTCATGAAATAGACATATTGAAAATGTAAAAAAGTAGGGAATTACTAAGATTCTATGTTTATTTTAGCTTAAAATATCTGTCTCTAAACTGTCTAAAAATATTTTTCAGCTGGTCAGTATTTGAAAAGATAAGTTCAGCTCAATCTCGTCTGTAAACAAACAGCTGGTAAATTATTATTGGATGGTTCACCTATGGGTACTTGCAACACTGATAATGTTGCAAATATCCATAGGTGGTGATTGCCGCTTACCATCACGTAGACCAGCTCTTGAGCAACGAATCCCTAGTTCAGACTAAGTTTCTTAGACTTGTGCGTCATCGCAAAGTTGCTAGTCTATCGGTTTTTGATCGGTTATATTTCGGAGAGTATGCTTCGGATCTGCATGATCTTATTCCCTCCTGCCCTGTTTTCTATCGGACTGCCAGAACGGGCACGAGAAATTGACACCGCTTTGTGGTTGATATTCCGAAAACCCGTACTAACCGCTTTAATTTCACTTTTATTGTGCAAAAAGCTAATCTGTGGAATGCGCTGCCTGAATGGGAGCGCCCCGATAGTTACAATCTGGGTGTCTTCCAATCGGTGAATTGGTTTCTTCTACGCAAGAGTGCTCCACCGTAGACCGCATCATCGCTTAACATCAGGCAAGTTGGTGGCCAAACGCAAGCCTATTATTTAATTAAAAAAACCACTTGATTTTAATATGTGCAAACTTCAATTCTGTAAAGATTCCTACTCTCTGCTTAAAGTGAGTGAAGCACACTTCCGCGCATGTGTGCGAACAGCACGCACCGTCTCACTCGTCTTGTCGTATTTGTGCTCAAGAAAACAGCCAACAATTTATTCTGTACAGAGAAACTTGAACGACTTTCGTAGGTACGCAAGACAGAATATTTCGGAACGGAATATTTTAATTCCACGTCTAAATTAATTTTCTATTACCGACCTAAAATATTTATGAAGAAGATTAAAATAAAATGTTTCTTTAGTGGAATGGAATTACGCAAACTGCTAACTCTGCAGCGTTTCATGAATCTGTACATACTTTCTTAGTAGAAAAATGAGGGCAGTGAAAACAGAAAGCTTAGCTTACGCTCACGTATGCTAGGTTTACAAAAGGGGCTAAAGGCGAAGGTGCTTCAGCACTGGCTAGTAACAATGATGACGCAGATAAAGGGGGTCGATAACGTGAAATAGCAACGTGAAAACGTGGCGAGAAAATAGCATTATTAACCTCCCGGGCATAATACGCGCGCCATTGCGCCAGATATGGAAATGATTATGTAAATCCCCAACTTACAGGTACATCTCGGGAACGTTAGATACTTATTAAAACCAAGATTGCCCGACCGGGGGATTGTCTCACGCAAAAACTTTACTAGCATCGGAACTCCAACTGTTAGTCGTTCAATTTTTACGACGTTAGTAATTCGAAATCTCAGGTTCCCTGAAATCGGACCATCGACGTTGCAGTCTTGCTTGGCGACTCTCTTTTCAATTTTCTCAGTTTCCCGCTTGAAGCAAGCAAGCATTGTATGGGTAGATTCTTATCTCTCTCAAAAGCTATTTAGCTAAATGGAATTTACTGAGCCCGCACTGCAGTTCGACGAAGTACATTGTAATATTTAAAATCTCGAAATTTGAGTCTAAATCTGGGCATTGTATTACGTGTTTAAATTTTTTAAGGCTCTTGTTATACTGCCGCGGGTTTTGTAAGTTATGCACTTTGTTAAATTGAAATTGTAGGATGTTGTTTAAAATATAGCCAATTTGCATCGTAAACGCTGAGAACGCAACAAAATGATTTAATTTAAATTTGTTTTAAGGTTTCCATTACTTGCATTGCTTTTTAGGGTTCCGTACCCTAAGTGTGATAACAGTACCCTATTACTAAGCCTATGATGTCTGTCTGTCTGTTTTTCTTTCTGTCCGTCCGTCCGTCTGTCCAGCTGTATCTTTCGAAACGTAATAGATAGCCATTTGAAATTTTCACAGAATATATAATATTACGGCGGATTAACTAAGAAATAATAAAAAATCAAAAAGTAAAAACGAATGGGGGTCCCCATACAACAAACGTATTTTTAACGTAATTTTGTTTTAGCTCTAATGTTAAAATGGTAATACATACAAGCGTCAAACTTGGCATGATTATAGTACACACTCTAAAGTATAACAAAAATAATGGCCAGGTGTAAGTCAGTGACAAATTTCTGTTCAACACCGGTTCTGGTACGATCAATGAAGTAAAGCAACGTCGGGCGCGGTCGGTACTTGGATGGGTGAACGCCTGGGCGTTGATGGGATTTTGTCTTTTTGCACAATTTTTTTGTACTTTAGTAGGTAACAAGTTATGTGGTGCTACGGAACCCTCAGTGTGCAAACCCGAATCGCCCTCTTCGCTGTTTTCGAATAAAAAATAACAATTGCGAGTAGCTTTTACTTTCCTTGCTAGTTTGTGGAACTTAATCCTAATGCAAACACAAAATCGCGATGATATTTATCTCTAAAGATACGAATTGCCTTGTAATTTAACAATGAACGTCTAACATAAAACAAAAGCTCTGTTCAAAATGTTTACCTAAAGTACATAATTGAGCCCTGTTAATCAAGAGCACGAAGTTTTCACAAGTGCTTAAATTATTTACCTCAAACATAAAACATCGACATTCAAAGCGTTTCTTGAATATTTTCGCTTACACAGACGTCTGGGGTACAACACAAAGTGAATAAAGCTGCGTTCACGAGCATTCGTTAACGAGCATTTATAATGTGGGCATTCATTCGTGATTATTGAGCATTTTGAGTTCGAAGATTAAGGTGGTTCGATTCACCTATCGCGGGAAATTTAAATTTTAAACAGTTTTTTGGTCCTAGTAGCCAGGCCAGGTAATTATTTTTAAATAACACAGTGTTTGCGCAAAATGTTGGCTGTTCTTTACATTATAATGTACAATTATTTAAAAGTAACGCACCATGTTACTTACATTTGTGAATAAACCGTTTGAAACAGCAAAAATTTCTTTATTCACAAATGTAAGTAATAATGGGCATTAGAGATAAATAGCGTTACATGATTTTGTAAAGAATAATAATCAATTTGCGCAAACATCATGGTTGTTTACAATAATTACCCAGCCTAGCTACGAGGACAAGAAAACTGTTTAAATTTGAATTTCCCGCCATTTGTGCAACGAACCACCTTAAACGATGTAAATGCGGAATATAAAGGCACTTTTAATGCTTATCTCATGATGTGTATGGTGAAATTTTGTTTTATTCTTCAAGGAAATGTAACAAAATCTAATGTAGAAACTTTAGTGTAGCTGTAATGTAGTTTTATTAATAGTTATTAGCAGTCCATAATATTCCCACTGCTGGCCCAGTGCATGTTGCCGAATGTCATATACCTATTATAAACATATTGATGTACTTTGGACATACTCGTTTCCTCATGATGTTTTTCACCGTTTTTTGTCCGATAGCAACATAATTATGTTATTGTGTTATGTCGTTCATACAAACAAACAAATAGTTACATGTTTTTCTATAATTTAACATTATTTTGGTTGACCATACTTAGAAACGTTAGTGAAGTTAATTAATGCTTAAGATTTATCTGTGTTCTTTTCACGCGTCATAGTTTCCGTCGACGTCCGCTTTGCATTGATTAAATTAAATCACGTTTCTAAGTAAATTTGTTACTGAAAGTAGCTACAAAATTCTACGAAATAGCCATAATCCCATTCATGCTTCACTCATCCCACGCAAAAACATCAAACTCGTGTTCTTCTATACACACACACCGATACAACAGTTATGCAAATGTGTATGGCTCGTTTTTGCCAGGATTAAGGTTTCGGGTCTATAGTAATGGGGAGATCTGGGTAAAACGTGGTAAATCCATGACCCGGCCGGGGTACACGGGTAATTCGAAATTTTATAATGCGAAAACTAAACTGAAGTGGTCCACTAAACCTTGTTTAATTAAATTTATAATTAGATCTTTCAAAGGTTGGAGAATGGAACAATTTTGTTTGATATTTATATTGAAAGAGGTCAGCAATAACATTGTCGTTATTTAAAGTTTAAGTTGTTGGTAAAGGTTAATTAGATTATGAAGCTGTCAGGTTACAAGTTACGTGCCAAAGTACTTAAGTGGGATTCTATAGTAACCCTATTTTCTTACTGAAGGGTTTCATAAATGAACAGCATGCCTTTTAACTTCTTGCTGAAATACCGCTTATAGCAATAACACACAAAAAACAAATGTTTACGCTAGTCAAAAAGACAGATAAATTGACATTGGAAATAATAAAAAGATTGGAAAATAATTTCCACAAAAAGTAAGTCTCCAAAAACTCACAGACACTCAGTAAAATGAAATACGTAGTTGGCCTTCGGCAAATGGTTTAATATCGAAATGTGATCACTTAGCGCAATCTCTTACAAAAGAAAAAAAAAACACAGGAAAAGCCCCAAATGTACCTAGCTTTTACCAGAAGCCGAAACATGTTTCAATTTTTACTAAAAATTACTAGTTGGATTTGTAGCTTTGAAAATAGATCTTTCGGATAGATGGAAAGACTGGTCGTGTTTTGTTTTTATTTAAGCTAGCACATGTTTAAATTTTCATATATCTGTTAACATTTGTAGGGCTAGGTTAAAATAGTAACGCGTAAAGATATAGCTACGACTCTTTTTACGTAACTGAAACGCTTGGTAAGAAATATTTTATAAAGTTCTGCGCAATACGTAAATTTACTACACATAATAAAATATATGCCATATTGTTTTGCAAAAAAAAAAGGAAAAACATGAAAACCGGCCAGTAGCCCGTCTCGGCCGATAAACATATCGTGAATGCAAGCCGTTTTGTCATGGTTTACAAATTTAAATATTTTTTTATATTAAATATTCCAAAACTCCATAAACATCTCCCGATAATTAGTGTGTTTAACACATACACACACGGAACAAAAATACGGGTATTACTCACGTAAACACAAAACCATAGCCGTCAAACATCGAGATACAATACAATATCATTACAATATCATTATCATCTAGGACAAACATTTATGCGATGAACATTTGTGTTTGTTCTATATCTGGTTGTTAATATCTATTTAAGTATGTATTTAAAACTATATATGTATGTACATCAGTCTCTGGCAGCCATATCACAAGCTTTGCTTAGTTTGGGGTCAGATGACCGTGTGTGAAAAAATGTCCCGAATGTCCCGAATATGTCCCGAATGTCCCGAATATAGAGTCACAAGCATGCCAAATAATGACCGAACCAAAACTCGGCGTACGCTTCGAATTGCGCCGACTTTTTGGTTTGTTACAAGGTAACCGCGATCCAACTACAATGCCGCGCGATGCCAGAGCTAAGATGACATATCGAACAACTAACATTGAACACTATGCTAGCGACATAACGTCTAAATTGGAGTAAATGTGGCATTGTGAAGTTTATAATTGATACAATGTATGTACAATGACGCTCGGACATTTTTGACTGTTTTCACTGAGAGGTTGTGACTCTATAGGAATGGTATCTCGATGCCGTCAAAGCCGTAAAATGCAATCGATCAATTTACGTAGGTATCTAGATTTTCGAGCATAATACGAAAAATATAGCCGCAATTGTCAAAACAAATACAAAACAAGCAAACTATAACATTAAAATAGTTATACAGTAATTTAACGAAATCCACTCTCAAACTTTCTCTCCGAGAGTTTTGCAATGAAAAAAAATACTTATAAAATTTGAGGTTATAAGTTGAAAAGTTGAAATTAACTAAAAAAAAAATTTGACGAAAGAAAATCTATTTATTGCAGAAAATTAATTTTCCATAGATTTGAAATAATAGGAATGTCAGAAATAGAATTTTCGTAGCTTTTTTCGTCAATAAATGTGATAAGAGAGCTCATATAATCTACATAAGTAATATGTGATTTCGGTACTATAAAAACAAAATGTTTCAAAATCAAATCAGTATCTTAACTAAACTCACACCAAAATTTTAATTAAGGGAAAGAAAGAAAGAAAGCTAAAAGTGCTATCGAAAATATTAGCACGCATTCAAAACGAGAGTGTTACATTGAAATTTAATAATTTGAAATGTTCGAGCAGCCATTGAATTCTTCATCGTTGCAAAAGCACCCAAGAGGAAAATATTTACGCTTTTTCGAAATGCAGAAATCAAGTAACAAGGAATCGGTTTTAGCGCGGAGAAGCGTTAGGGACCGAAGCTGTTGAATAAAACGAATCTATTCACAGCTAGAGCAGTCATAATACTCACCTTCTACGAGTATAAGTTGGAATTGAAGTTCTCACCGTCCAAGATTGATTTCAATTAAGTATTGAAAGTGTTTTGATTGTTTAGTAATTAAGTCAATTTTAGGAATTTATTTTATAGGGTTCCGTACCCAAAAGGTAAAAACGGGTCCCTATTACTAAGCCTACATTGTCTATTTGTCCGTATGTCTGTCTGTCTATCTGTCCTAACTTTAAAAATCTTTCGAACCGTAATAGATAGCTAGTTAAAATTTTCACACATTATGTAATGTTACGGCGGATTAACTGAGAAATAATATAAAAGTCAAAAACTAAAAACGAAAGAGGGGTTTCCTATACTTCAAACGTATTTTTATTGGCTCTAATATAAAAACGGTAATACGTACAAGCTTCAAACTTGGCATGATTATAATACACACTCTACAGTATAACAACAAATAATAATATATTATAATGGCCAATGTGAGTCGATGACAAATTTCTGTTCATTACTAAATTATAACTGGTAATTTTTTTATTGAATTTTGTGGTGGTACAGAACCCTTGGTGCGCCAGCCCGACTTACACTTGGCCCGTTTATTTTATATATTTATCCATAAAATTCCGATCAAAAGACATTTAGCTGTATTATTTGCATTAAAATTAGAAAGGCAACTGTAGAAATTTAATGTGCATATTTTGAATCACCGGCAGTAAAAACGTGCTTACGCTTGATTATAATAAGGTTGTATTTGCAACCTCACGCATCAATTTACGAGCGGCACATGGCGGTACCGTGTTTTAAGGTAGCATTTTCGATACGTTTTATCACGGCTAAATTGGGGGCAAAACCGTAATGTAAAACTACATCCTAATAATATTTCTGCTTTCAAAAGACTCAAGCTCGTGCGTCGATCGCGGTCCCTGACGTAATCATGTCAGGTCCCGCGACTGCTCGCCTGACCGCCCCTTTGATCGCCCACTATGAAGTCTCAGTCCAACCCTGTGATCAGATTAACTGAGACAATGCGATGTTATTTTTATTTTAAGTGTGTTTCGACTGAATGTGCCAGTGATTCCTAATCTGTGTACCTACTGTTTTCGAGGATATTGTCATTAAACATCGAAAAGGCTGATGTCGATCAAATTTCTAACCCGCTAAGGCATGACGATAAACCACAATAGAAGCCTTTTTTTTGTTTAATTTTATTCCAATGCTGGACACAAGATTCTAATAAAATAACACGACATGATCCGATCTTCTGATTTACACATCCACTTCACAACAGCCGCCTCCATCTGGACTGATAAGTACTTGATAATTTTATTATTTGTTAATAAAGCGTTTTCAATATAATAATATGTCATCATACAAATGTTATCATATAAATATGATTTTGACTGCCCCGGTGGCTCAGTTGGTAGTGAACCTATCTTCTGTGCTTGGGGGCGTGGGTTCGATTCCCATCTAGGACAAACATTTGTGTGATGAACATTTGTGTTTGTTCTATGTCTGGGTGTTAATATATATTTAAGTATGTATTTAAAAATATATATGTACGTACATCAGTTTCTGGCAGCCATATTACAAGCTTTGCTTAGTTTGGGGTCAGATGACCGTGTGTGCAAAAATGTTCCAGATATTTATTATTTTATGAAATACTAGCTGACCTGACATAATTTGTTCTGTCCAACTTTGAATGGTACAGAGTTCATACAAAAATCGCATAGAAAAAATGACTCAGTTTTTCCCAAATTTGAAAATTTTGCATGAAACTTTCCTATTTTTCTATCCATAAAAACCTAACTTAGAATATTACAAATATTTAAAAAAAAGCCAAACGATAACTTGCGTCTGATCTCATCTTCATTAAATGCTGTAGAGTTGTTCTTACAAAACCAATTTTCAAGAAAAAATATTTGTGATATTGTGATAATAATCATCGGATCGCTAAAAAAAAGCATAGATTTAGTGGCAATATCATATCTGACCAAACCGTCATTAAAAAAGAGATTAATAAAAACATTAACACGAACAATTTTGTGAACGACTAGTTATTCGAAATTTATGTTACAATTTTCAAAACACTTATAAGAAACTAAAGTAGTTAGTTAAAAATAAAGCGTTTATGTATATAGTAAGTTATAAACAAATTAAATACTGCATTATCAAATATAGCTCTCAATTGCTTTTAAAGTTTTAAGTCTCTAGCTTACTGGGAAGTTAGTTTGAAATCGAATTTAAAAATTCTACCTAACAGACAAACAGACAAGCAACTAGTCAGTAAAACTAGGTTTCCATTTAATCACAGAATATTAAACTCTTAGCAAAACCGCACTATTAATACAGAGCGGGAGCAGTGCATAAATATCGCGGGTAATTACAATAAGAAGCGAGATCGCGGAAAATCACCGGCCAGAGAATCGCAATTAGTGGACGAACGCCCGGTGGAAATAAATAAGGATATAAGGTTCACCACAGTGGAGCTGAAATCCGATATTTATTTGATTGTCTTCTGGTTATTGTTGCATTTATTAAACTATTTAATAACATTTTGTCCCATCCTTAGATAAAATATTTTGCCTAGATGAGGCGTGGCTGATGTCAATAGTTTTCATATTGGTATCGATATTTAAAAATATCGATGAGCTACAGTTTTAGTTTAGAATATCACTTTAACGGCCGGTTATCCGAGTCGCGTAGGCACCAAACGCTCCCTCAGCCCCCGCCAAGTTAGAGCGACGATGTATTTTGCCACGCAAGTGTCACGAGGCCCGAGGGGGGAGTGCAACGACAAAACCGAACATAGGTCCGACCTCGATGACGCCTGGCGCAGCGCAGTGCGCGCAAATACTCGCGACCTTTTTACGCTTTTAATTTCACTGAAAAACGAAAATATTCACTATCAAAAATCTACCCAATGTTTTTTTTTTTTTTGAATAAGATTGCCTCTCAGTACATGCAATTTCCAGGTTGTTACGAGCTTTGATTAGAGCATAAAAGGAAAAAAATAGTCTAAATCGACTTTGTTTCAGATTTTTTTTTTTATCGAGGAAATTTTATTCTATCAAATTTTGAACCAAAGTTTAAACTCAAACACAGATGTATCTGTGACGTTTTTTTTTTTCCAGCTCAAATATTGTAATTTAACTGAATAAAATTGATTTAAAACCGTCAAATTTGGTATAACAGGCCGTTAATCAAAACATTTACGTCACAACATTTCTATTACAATTTTCTAAACTCAACAATCTAACCTTCTTAGGCGTATGTTTATATGTCGAAAAGAAAGAAAAAATATGGAAATAGGATAAAAAATAAATAGAAGTGCCAATCCAACTTTTACACTTTTGTCACAAAACTTATTCGTACATGGCGTTAACTCCTGCATAAGACGTTTGACAGCAACAGAATAACTCCCATTCGTATCGCAAGAAACAAAACAGCAATACAACTTACGTCACTGACATAAATCAAATTTTGTACAAATATTTTTCCTTGACACATCTAAAACAAAGATACGTTACAATCTACAATTGGTATTATTCACTTTCAACATGCACTGCGGACTCTACAATTAATAGGCTTACTAACTTCATTAGTGTGATCAATACATTATCAGGTTCATAATTTGGAGTGAGTTTGTGTAATTATCGGCATTTACAAGTCAAATAAGCATGATATCGGTTAATATTCAGGAATATTAAAAATTATCAGCATTTCCAATTATGTATAATAAGCGTGAAATTGGAAAGTATTCAGAAATATTAAAATAAATAATGGCACAGAAACCTGAGCTCTAACAATATTATCGGTACGCAAATAATAACTGGTACACCCTCATCAAACTATTCTTTAAAGCACTTTGTCAACTTTTGTTGAGTAAAAGTATCACGCACACGAGATCCATTAAATGTTACTGTTTATGACCGGATATATAAATAACTAGTAGGCCGCCCCTGCTTCGCACGGGCGAAGCCGGGATATATAGCCTATGTCAACTGGGGATAGTGCAGCATCACAACAGTGAAAGAATTTTTCAAATCGGTTCAGTAGTTTCGGAGCCTATTCAATACAAACAAACAATCAAATCTTTCCTCTTTATAATATTATATTAGTATAGAAGTATAGATTAATTAAATCAGAATAATCCTTACTATCGCTATCGTCCAGGCATCGAAAACCGCAGGAATAACACTGTTTTGTTCAGCTGATCTAATTTCGTTCTGCAAAAATGTATGTTGGATAACACATCTTTACTTTTGATTTATCAAATATTTTTCTGATATTAAAAAGCCAGTCCGCGGGTCGCGCGTCTTGCGATCACCGGCTGTGTTGACAGGAAATATTAAAAATAGCCTTTCGATAACAGAGGTAGACAAGTGGACCTTTATTTCATACAAATGTCAGCCGTGTGACAATATTAGGAAGAACACTTTTTAGGGATAGGTACATGTGTGTATGCCATTTACGTGACAAACATTTTGTTTGATCAAAGAAACTTACAACAAAACACGCCTTTTCGAGTCCGTTCTTCGTTCATATATTGTCTATAATATAAATAATTGTGTTTTACTCAATGGAGCAGTAACTTTTTTAAATTGATAAATGCTTGCGTGTGGCCGATGTCTCACCTTAAATGATGATTCAGTATACGAAAGAACTGGGTTGTCTAAAAGTAAACCATTCAATTGTGTCTTATGTCCATATATACCCAGCTTGTAACTATCTGGGAACACCCATTTTAGGCAGTGCATTCTACAGCCTAGCATTTTACACAATGAAGTGGTAAGTAATATAAACTTCTCCTTTCGTCAGTTGAGGTCACGTCACGTTGATTAGGTACTCAAAATTAATTGACTAATAAATATCTTAGATATAAAATTTTCAAGTTTTTGGTGGGGATAAGGCATGGATGTTCTGTCTCTGTGTGTGTGCTCCCGCAAAACATGTGTTATTATAGAATTTGTATAGAGCGCGCACGGCCTGACATCATAACGTGGATGGTGTCTTTGTCTAGCATGAAATTAAAATACTGACAACTCATTTATTTTTGAACAAATATTAATATTGCCTTTATGGGCTCTATTTATGATCAGTTTTTTAAGGTAATAAAAAAAGGCACAAACCTACTGTTAAAATATACGCCATTGAGTTTCGTTGACCACGCTACTTTTGTAAGATAACCAGGGTTTTCTTCAGGTTTCTACAAAATCACTCTTTGAAATTCTTCTAGGTATTTCTTAGTTCCAAGTAAAGTATTTCAAGTCAAAACCCTGCAGTATTCATAAGCACTGGAATAAATTTAATAAACTAAGCACTGAAATATTGTTTTACTAAAGTTATGATTATTATATTACTCTACGGCGCACGTGGAGTTTTATTTACGTACGTACGTACTTTAGTCTACGCAATATAAAAAAATATATATACCTTACTCAGGCAATCACACATAACATACAATTCACACTAATATTAATGCGATAGTTTGTGTGTATGGGTGTTAGCTAGATAGACAACTCTGTTCTGTTCACACCAGAAACGTTATAACTAGGACAAAATAGACTTAAAACCCACAAGATGGACAGACGTCCTAAAAGAGACTGCCTGGAAAAGCTGGATGCAGGCTGCTTCCAACCAGCCCTTTTGGAGATCGATGAGGGAGACATGTCCAGCAGTAGACGTCCAGTAGCTGAAATGATGCTGATGATACTTAAAACTAGTAGGCCTATCGCTATAAGCAATCTCTTTGAGCAACCCTAGCATGTTTTTTCCTATTTAACTGTGCAACGACTGATTGAATTTTTATATTTTGAGGGTAGGTTGCAGATCTAGACGCCAAGACAAAATCTTAATTTTTTTTTCGAACGAGAACGTGACAAGGCCGTTATACATATGCCTGTCTCGCTTTTGCACGATAAAAAGATTATCATTTTGTCCCGGCACGAATGCTAAGCCTGGGGCATCCCGGCTAACTTGTTAAAAATATACTAAGTATTTTATAATAATAACTCAGAACTCTATTCCTCTCATAGGTATGGATGTGGATTATACCCTGTATTAACTCAGGCTACTTTATATCCCGTAACAAAGGCAAAAAAAGTATGATTTCTGTAGGATAGCGAGTGAAACCTCGAAGCGCTGCTAGAAGGCTAATAGAAAAAACTCAAGCACCATTTTCCAGCTGTCATATTTCACAATCTGGCCATGCCGATGGTGTATAAACACGTTCCCCGTTCAATCATCTGACGATAGGCGGCGCTAGTGCGCATAAATCAAGTCGCGCACTTTTTCACCTGCCACACACAAAAGCTTTCGCACTGAAACTTGATTCGGGTTATTCCTGACGAAATATCAGCCTATTTGTTATACTATTGATACGGACGCACGTGCTCCGCGTAAGTTTGTACTTGTTGAGAGGAGGGTATTGAGTGAAAATTGCTTTCCGACAATGTGCATAGAATTTGATGGTAACAGCTACGGGTTCCGCTTATGTTAGTGCGAACTCTTTCAGAAAAAGGGTCGCTTGATTGTTCGAGATGGAGCTGGTGCTATCATTTCGTATGTTTAGAAGGAAATAACTGGAAATGGTTTTATTTTATAGTCTTATTCTCAAGTAATCCTCCCTCAAAAGAATGGAAACAATCGTGCGAACAAATTTTCATTTTCGAACTTACCTACCCGTCAAGCGAAAACATCCCGCGTATTTAGATTATGATTTTTTTTAAGATCTGGCAACGTCCCGCGGTTCTTTTGCTATCCTACAAAACTGTATTTTGTTTCGGGATAAAAGCCTGTGTTAATTCAAGGTATAATATCATCGTGATGACCAATAAGACAAATAACAAAAAGACCAATAAGATTATAATAAACAAAAAAATGACATAAATCAAATTCAACAAAAAATTATAAACGTTTATTAATAAAATAATATAAACAATCTAGTTAGATATTGGCAAAATTACCTGTGTGTAAACTCCGGAAAAAAGTTGGACAAGATTATTGAGACTGTACTTACCTACTGTAGTTTAATACATTTCGAAACAAACATTAATTAAACTACCTTTGACGTGTTTTCTGATACCAAGACTTAGCTAAAACTAAATCACGTCTATAACAAATGCAGACGCCTGACTACTATAGCTGCATCTCTGTAAGCGTCTATTCCGGAGTACAGAGCCACTTACCAGAGGCCGATAACATGATCCTCGCCAACGTGTATTGTGCGTTGTGATAGCGCTTAGAGGTGCCGAGATGTCTATTCTGTGAGTTTCAGATTGAAGGAGCTACTTCCAGAAGATGCCAACTATACCGAGTGTATCTCTAGATGACGGGCACATTAATGGATATCATTATAGTTATTAGTTAGTGTTATTATATCGTCCGTTCGCTATAAGACGATTGCTATATCAGCTTCAGATAATTAGCCAAATGTAAATAAAAGTCCTATGCTTTCCTTGTTAGTTTTTCTTAGTAAGTCATAAATAAATTTATTAATAAAATAGCTATTTACAAGTCAATATAGTTAACGTTACAGTAACCTAAAGTAATTCGTTGACATACATACCTACTTAATACTGACATACATACTATTACATACCTACTTAAACTAAATAATGAAACAGGTTTTTTTATTATTTTACTTGAGATGTCAGCGCCCAAGTTTTGAGAGATTATAAAAAAGGGAGAAGATATTACTTCATCAAAACTCGCGTGAGGATGAGTAAGATTTTTTGAGAAAGATATTGTTTGTGACAATGATAAATAAACAAAAAAAAAATACTTTTTTTACACATGGGTGTGTGTTTTTTTTTACAGTGCAATGGAAAGTCGCAATATTTTAAAGATTAAGGCCAAACAAGAATAATTAAATTTAATGATAAGACGTTTTGTTATTAAATGTCATAAAATTTTACACGTTCTCGCATAATAGTTCAAGATACAGAATACCACCTCGGCGCCAAGCCGACTATTCTGAGAGCCTATAATCTTCACCGTAAATGGATTTAATGCAAATTCTCTCCAGTCGTTCCATCGGGTGCCTGATAAAAATACCCACTTAACTCCTATTGTGTTCTTGAAATTGTTTTTAAATGTGTTTTTATATGAAGACGCTGAGCAGCTAAATCTGATGATAAAATTGGGTGATTTCAAAACCGATTCTATACTGCTAGGTATGATATATTGTAATTGTTTACGAAATTAAAACGCTATTTTGCAAACCAAATATTAGCCTATACAAATATTAGGTACATTTACTTACGCAGATAATAATTTAAAAAAATCAAAACAGCAAATAATTTAGATACAATAGGCTCTGTGTGGGTCTCTGTTTTTCTTTTGTTTTAGCCTATGAACTAAATCCGTTTTACGATTATAATAAACTAATACTGCACCCTGCAGATTTACCCACTAATCCCACTATCCGGAACCGTTATTCTTTCCGAGAGAAAAAGTAACATAAGTACTCCAATAAATTAAAATTAAAATAAAAATAATTCGGATTATATCGTAATCGTATACTAGCTGCGCCCTGTGGTTTTACCCGCGTGGATAACTCCTTATATATCATCAGCAATTTATTTATTTATACACATACGGTCATCTGACCCCAAACTAAGCAAAGCTTGTGACATGGCTGCCAGAGACTGATATACATACTTACACACACAAATATATATATATATATGTGTAAGTATGTATATTAAATATATATTAACACCCAGATATAGAACAAACACAAATGTTCATCACATGAATGTTTGTCCTAGGTGGGAATCGAACCCACGCCCCCAAGCGCAGAAGGCAGGTTCACTACCAACTGGACCAATGGGCTATCACAATATATAATAATAACAATATTAGACTATCATAATTTCGCAGCTAGGTCACAAGCCGTCTTCCAAAAAAAATAAAAAGAGAGATAAAGAGCAGAAGGGGCGTAATCCGCTTGTGCAAAAAACTAAACCTATGATTATTATAATATTAAATCTGTGTTAAAATTGCAATGCAAGTACCGTTCTTATCAATCGACAAATTCGACAATTAAAATCTATAAATTCTATAAAATTCCATTTGATACGTACTCGTTATGATGTACTCGCTATAATAGATTTTATAACGTTAAATGGAATTTGTCGAGTTCAACCGTCAAATTTGTCGATCGATAAGAACTCTACATACAATGCAGGGTTAAATCTATCTCTTTAGCAAATTTTATCGAAATCCGTCCGTCGAACAAACATAATAATTATACCGTATGCTAGATACCGCCCAACACATTGTTGCAAACTTTTGCATTTATAATATTAGTGAGAAGTGTAATGATCATTATTCTGAAGCACTACGTTGATTGGTAAATCTACCTGTTACAAAACACTACCGTTACAGCAGAAATGAAACAGTGATCAAAACAAAGCTTCCATTCGTTCCCGAGTCTCGAGTCGAGCTAATCGCCTGAGAAGGGTCTAATAACGGAGTAAAATTTACATAAACAGTGCTCTGTCTTGCGGCTGTTATCATTCAATTAAATAAGATTTTAGTGATACAGAAAATTGAGATGCTGCGACCAGTGTTTTGGCCGGAGACAGGGAGAAGTGTCCGGACAAAGTTATTATAAGCCAATAAAATTTTGTCTTTTGACTTTTAAGATCAAAGGTCGTGTGGAAAAATGAAAATCACAGTAAAGTGGTAATTTTTATTAAATACATTTATTTTTGTGGTACCTTTTATTATTGAAAAATAGGATTGTGCTTGACCACCACCTCACCTGATTTTACTCGATAGTGCAGTGTATGGAGCACGCATCTTTAAATGAAACCGATTCATCAGTGAATTTAAGACATGAATTGATTTTTTTTATGCCAATGTTTGTTTTAATGCGTTAAACATTCATTATTTACCTAGAACCTGTTGTTTTATGTGATTAAATAATATAAATTTTAAATTAAATTGTACTGTGATTAATATTGACAAAAAAATTTGTGAGCCGTTTTGATAGAATCAGGATATTTTGGATTCATTTCCATACGTATCTTGCTTCTAATAACTTGCTACTTGATTTAATTTTTTGCCATATATTATGCCATAGTAATTTTTAAACTTTCGCGATTTGAACACATGTTTTAAATAATACGTGATAAGTCCCGATAAACATTTAAAACATATATTATGCCATTGGTATCGTGCCTATCAAGCAAATTTGATCAAAATATGGACATCTCTATCTCTACATAGTATAAATTGAAGTCACTTTCCGCGTCTGTCTGTCTGTCTGTATGTCTGTATGGCCGCTAACTCCTCCTAAACCACGCAACGGATTTTGATGCGGTTTTCACCATCAGTTAGATACATTTTCAAGGAAGGTTCGCATGTAAATTACACCCGTGCGAAGCCGGGCAGGCGGGTCGCTAGTATAATATATTTGAAGAATAATAAAAACAATCCTCTGTACTTTCAGTTAGAAATTATTTTTTAATGATTAGATTTTTACCGTGTCGTTATCAGTCTCATCCCTATCAGAAACTACACCTGTTCACGCAAAATATATTTCGACTCGTTAACTTGATTGTTGTTTTAATTACTGACTTTACCGGACTGTGGTTTGCAGTTTTCAGTTTGGGATCTGGCGAAGATAATTGCTTTCCAATAGAATTATTACTAACCAAACTTTAGCTGGCTCTTAGTTGAGATGGACAATTTTTAAGATTCCGTACCCAAAGGGTAAAAACGGGACCCTATTACTAAGCCTTTATTGTCTGTATAGGCCTACGTAGTCTGTCTGTTTGTCCAACGTTTAAAAAGCTGTATCTTTTAAACCGTAATAGATAGTCAGTTGAAATTTTCACAGGATATATAATGTTAAAGCGGATTAACTAAGAAATAAAAATGACAAAAAATAAAAACAAAACGGGGATCCCCATACAACAAACCTATTTTTTATGTATTTTTGTATTAGCTCTAATGTAAAGAAGGTAATACGTACAAACTTCGAACTTGGCGTAATCATAGTAAGGCGGAAAACAAAATTTGAGCGCGCTAAGGTGGCAGACGTTTTTATTTTTCTTGTAACGAAAAAATTCCAAAACAGTGGTTTAAGTTGTTGTTGTAGCGATTGAAGTGCTAAAACCTAATTAGTGCAGTGCATTTAACGAATTGGTATAATTTAATTAATCGGTATTTGGTCTGTGTACTAAATATCTTCCAAAACGTTTATGAAACTGAGGGTACATTTTGTGGCGTGTATGTGCATTGTGTTGACACTGTGCTAGCAGGAAAAACATCGAGATCTGTGTCAAAACTGTGTCGGCTGGCCAAACGCCGATTGCGCAACTACTGCTGCGTATTCTGTGGCGAGCTCACAGTCAAGGGCATAGAATAGATAGCTGTTACTACGTACAAGAATTTTTGTATCTACTTATCAGGCACTAACATGTCTTCAATTTGCGCGGGATGTCATAACCCAATTAAAACTAAAGAATTAATGATTTGCTGTACATGTGACATGAGGTTTGATTTAGACTGTTGTAACATTACCGTAAAGCGTTTTAATGCGTTTTCTTCGGAAAAAAATAAAAATTGGAATTGTCCTGGATGTTCCAGCAAACAGCCAAAAACGGATAACACTAATACACCTGTCAGATCTATGACTCAGGCACCGAGTGGCTCAGAGAATATTACTATGCGTAATGTGTCTAAGTCCAAACCGCGCCGAGTGTCGTCTGGCGATTCTCCTAGTGAAGTTCTCGAACTTCTCGGTGGCAGTGATAGAAGCATGAGTGACAAAGATATCCGCACCATTATAAGGGAAGAAATGACGCTGGCGATGAGAGGCTTTACAAAAGAGCTGCAAAATGTAGCTGAAAAGGTTTCTTCTTTTGAACAGTCGCTGATGTTTTTTAATACAGGCTATGAAGAGTTAAAGAAATGTCTGGAAGAAAAATCGACAGTAATCGATCAATTACAAAAAAGTAATGATGAACTAAAATCCAAAGTCTTAGATCTCGAAAAGGGTTTCACCGGCCGAATAAATCAAATAGAGCAGCACCAGCGCGAGTGCAACGTGGAAATTAATGGGATACCAGAAAGCCGTTCTGAAAACGTTCTCAAAATTAGCTTTTTTTCTGAGACTGACATTGTTCATGTGTCGAGAGTAGCCAAATTAAATAAGGAGAGCGATAGACCACGCACGATAATCTTGAAGTTACGGACCCGACTTTTGCGTGACAACCTGCTTGCTGCTGTTCAGCGGTTCAACAAGATTAATAATCGTGACAAGCTGAACTCGGACCACCTAGGACTCGGCGGAAACCGCGTCCCTGTTTTTGTATCTGAACACTTGAGCCCCGCCAATAAATCACTCCATGCTGCTGCTCGAATGAAGGCGAAAGAGTTAGGGTACAAATTCATCTGGGTCCGCGACGGTCGAATCTACGCACGAAAAGACGAAATCAACCCAGCGATCCAAATACGTACCATGGACAGTCCTTTTTTTACGGCGATTCGTTGATTCGTTGTCCACTTCGTATCTATAGTTAGTTCTGCAATGGTTTTGTTGTATAAAATATTTTAAAATGGCTACTATTTATTATCAAAATGTACGTGGCATGAGAACAAAAACAAATGATATTTTAAATAATGTACTATTGAGTTCTTACGATATTCTGGCTTTTTCTGAGACATGGCTGAACTCAGGTGTTCACAGTAGTGAATTTATAGATTCTCGATATGTAGTGTACAGACGTGATCGTGTATATTCTAGCTCTGCTTCTCATGCAAAGAAGGATGGAGGGGGAGTGTTGATAGCAGTCTCACGCAAACTTGTGTCAACTCGCGTACAAGCCTGGGAATCTAGTTGTGAGGATATTTGGGTAGTGGTGGAAATGCGTGCTGGAAAAAACATAAAGAAAGTTGCTATTTGTACTGTCTACATCCCTCCTCCTGTGAAAGTGGATACATTAAATGTTTTTCTGGATAATGCCAATAATGTTGTTAACCTGGTAGATGAGGTTGTGATGCTTGGCGATTTTAATTTACCTTTTATAAAATGGACAAAATGTAACAATTTCACAACACCAAGTAACCACGGCAACTCATTGGGCAATGCTTTAGTTGACTTCATCTCTATCTCCAACATGTACCAATTTAACAACATACGCAACGAGGATGACAGAACATTGGACCTTGCTATGAGCACAATAACAGACATTTCCTTAATAGAACCCCTTGACCTTTTAAGTAAACTCGATGTCAAGCACCCCCCGATTTTACTTACACTACCGAACAATGAATTTGAGTATCTACGTCCCAAATCATCCATCGAATTAAATTTTTATAAAGCTGACTTTAATAGCATCTCGTTACGTCTGGAAAATACTGATTGGAATGCAGTTTTTAATGATTGTGCTTCAATAAACGAAATGACTACGTCCTTTTACACTATAATAAGAAAATGCATCGACGAATTTGGTCCCAAACATACATTCAATAGGAAGCTATTCCCCCCTTGGTTTAATAAATCTTTAGTAAAATTACTCGCTGAAAAAGATAAGCTTAGAAGTAAATACCGTAAGTATAAAAACCCACGCGATTTAATTGAATTTAATCTTTTGAGAGAACGCAGCCATAAGTTGTTTGTCACTCTTTATACAAATTATCTTAAGAAAACTGAAGAGAGTATTGCAAAGAACCCAAAAGATTTCTGGCGCTATGTTAAAGACAAACGGAAGACGCGGTCTTCGCTTCCAGCAGAAATGCGAATGGAAGAGAACATTGCCAGAACAGGGAAGGACATAGCTAACCTGTTAGCACAAAATTTCTCAAATGCATTTACCTTGCATGCGCCAAACGAACACGCTGTCAGCACACCCCATGATAATTTACAGCATAATTGCATTGGCAAAGTAAACTTTACCGAACGCGAAGTATTGAAGGGAATCAAGCTATTAGACGTCCACAAAGGACCAGGTCCTGACGGCATCCCACCTCTCCTAGTCAAGCGCTGTGGCCCTGCACTGGCACTGCCTCTATCTTTAATAATTAACCATTCTTTGTCATTTGGGGAATTTCCTGATGAATGGAAAAAAGCCAAAATTATACCTCTTCATAAAAAAGGAAACGTAAATGACGTAAAAAATTACAGACCGATTTAAATTTTATTTTGTTTTTCCAAATTGTTCGAGGCGCTCTTATGTCCGATAGTATCTCGTCTTTCCTGTCACGTCTTATCAGAACAGCAGCACGGTTTTAAAAAGGGTCGCTCTGTAGAAACAAATTTGGTTGGCTTTGTTTCTGAATTGGCTCAAGAAGTAGACAAAGGACGTCAAATTGATGCAGTTTACACAGATTTTAGCAGTGCTTTTGACAAAGTAAATCATTTTTTGTTAATTAAAAAGCTAGAACTCATCGGTTTTCACGGATCCTTTCTAAATTGGTTTCGGTCTTACCTTACGAACAGAGAACAGATAGTTGTTGCCAATGGATTCGAATCAGAAAGATATTTTGCTAAGTCAGGAGTTCCGCAAGGGTCTCACCTAGGTCCGATTCTCTTTTCAATATTTATCAATGATATTACTACACAAATAAAACATTGCAATTATAAATTATTCGCTGATGACCTTAAAATTTATAAATTAGTGAACAGTAACGCAGATATTAATCTCATACAGAGTGACATTAACAATATAAAAGAATGGTGTGACAGAAACCAAATGCATCTTAATGTCCAAAAATGTTTTTTTATCAAATACACGCGCAAGAAAAACCCTATAAATTCGGTCTATACACTAAATGATGTATCTCTGCAGGAAGTAAGAGAAATGCGGGACTTGGGAGTTTTGATTGATAGCCAATTATCTTTCAGAGCTCATTTCGACTCAATAGTTAAAAAGGCGACCCAACAACTAGGCTTCATTAGACGAAATTCCAGGAGTTTTAAATCATATCATACTAAGATTCTACTTTACAATTGTATGGTTCGCAGCTGCCTGGAGTTCTCTAGTGTGGCGTGGAACCCTTTCTACGCAGTACACTCTCAACGGATTGAAAGCATTCAACGAGCCTTCACAAGATCCTTGGCATTTTCTTGCCCTGGAATCTCGCACAGAAGTCCATATTCAAATCGCTTATCTTTTTTTGAAATGGATAATTTGCGCGACAGGAGAAAAGTCAGAGACCTTACATTTCTTTTTAAACTAATTCACGGATTCACTGATTGTTCCTCAATTTTGAAAGATATTTCCCTATACGTTCCTTGCCATTATCCACGTCGCATAATCTCTAAACTTTTTCATGTAGCTTATGCTAAAACAAACTTAGCTTACAACTCTCCTTTATTAAGAATATGTCGAACATATAACGAAATTAATGCTTCCATAAGCGGTCTCGATATCTTTCACGACTCTTTGAACGTATTCAAGAATAAACTGGTAAAAATGATATATGGGTAAACACCCATATATCATTTTTATCTCATATTTTTTATTTTTGTCTAACCACTTTTAATTGTGAAGGTTGTAAACACCTGTTAAAGGTGCACATATCAGAACTGTATCAATTATAAATGAGTGTCATTTGTATTATTTAATATGTGTACTGTTGGTGTTTCTGTATGAATTAAATAAAATAAAATAGTACACTCTCTAAAGTATAACAAAAAATTATAAATAATGGGCAAATGCAAGTTTGTGACAAGTTTCTGTTCATTACCAAGTTAGATCATTTAGTTTTTGAATTTGTGGTAGTACGGAACCCTTAGTGCGCGAGCCTGACTCGCACTTGACCGGTTTACTTACAAGCTTTTAATTTTTTTAAGTGCCTTTATTAACTAAACAAAATACAAACTGAAACTAAAACTACAAATACAGTTAGTCTGCCCATAGACCGTTGAAGGTCTAAAGACAATCCAAATGCTCATGCCCACTACCAGTTGGCAGCGTACCCAGCTTTTTATTAACTTGCAATGTGTGTATGTTTTGGTATGATTGAATTACGTAATTTCTCTTCTGACGTGAAATTGTCTATTATTCGTTTATTTATTTAATTCTCTATAATTAAAAACACCAAAGCTATAAAAAATTAAGCTATGGAAAAGTTGTGAACTCAGTAACGATATAAATTTCACCATCTTGTAATTATTCTGATGTCACCTATAACCAAATGACTATTTCTGAACTTGTACGAAGCTATCGACACCTCATATATCAAAATCGGTTAAAGAATTTGAGTTGTAACTAGAAACATACATACAACCTGTTTTACATCGTCGGGTAAAAATAAAATATCAACTTACAACAAAATTATGAATCTTAACACTCCCCCACTTGATTATCACACTTTCAGCGCCTCAAAAGCGTTTAAACCAAACCGCGTTTCAAAGTTGCCTCGCTCGGCTGAGTCTTCAGATTATGCTGATTTGTGTAATACATTCTTGTATTCAGCAGTACGTTACAAATAAGTTTGAGTACGGATGAGATCTGGCGCTGCCGTCGCTTTGTCACTGTATATTATCCTCGTAAGCTCCACTAGAGCATCTTATAACCTAGACAGTATGGGCACTACCTCGAATTTCCTTTACCTTCCTGTTATTGCTCTTAGCTGAATTTCATAGCGTGACGAAAATAAGATTTTAATCCTTACTAATATTATAAAAGCGAATGTAACTCTGTCTCTCTGTCTGGGTGTTTGTTCGCTTTTCACGATTAAACGGCTAAGCCAATCTTAACGAAATTTGGCAAGAGGATAGTGTGCATCCTGAAGACGGACATAGGGTACTTTGCCCCTTTGAAAATCGCAGGAAACACCGCGGGATTCAACTAGTAATACATAAACAAACAAAAGAAACTGTATTTACAGAAAGTTCAATAAACGCGATTCATTTTCCATTACTTTGGAATATAATATAAAGCGTAAGCATATATTTGAAATATTTTTACGGATTTTTTCACCAACTCGCAATCAGCCAGTTTTTATTATTTGTTGTTTTACTTTAAAATTTGCACTATAATCTTGCCAAGTTTGACGCTTGTACGAATTACCGTTTTTATACTAGAGCAAATATAAAAATTAAAAAAAAAAAGTTTTTCGTGTGGGGTTTAATATTAAACTATTATAATATTTATTTGTAAAAAATGTCCGTACTACAAATAAAACTATACTGTGAACGCACAAGCACTGCGTCTCTTGCAGCTTTGTGAGTATCAAGATTTACAGATAAATGTATAGAAATATAGATTTTTAATACCAATTTTCTCAAGAAACTAGTTAAAAGCCCGCAACTTTGTAGGTGTGGAGCTCTGCTTTCGGCGTTGCAAAAAAATATAATTTTCTAAAAATATTACTTAGTACGTTATATCAGGAACACTTAAAATTTTGCAAAGCTTCATGCTTATGCCACTCTGGCAGTCCGATAGAAAAATGGGCAGTATGGAATTAGATCATGCAGATCCGATGCACACTCTGCAAATGTATCCGATAAAAACCGATAGATTATGGTGTTATGGCACTTTACTTTTTGACTTAATTATTATTTTTTAGTTAATCTGCCGTAACATTTATCATAACGTAACATTACATATTCTGTGAAAATTTCAACTGTAAAACCAATTACGGTTCGCAAAATACAGCCGTTAAAAGATAGGGTGGACAGACATACAGAAAGATAGACAGACAGCGTAGACTTAGTAATAGGGTTCCGTTTATACCGTTTGGGTACAAACCCTAAAATTAAACCGTATTGAGAACCTCCTTTACAAAGTCAGTTAATAAAAAGACACAATAAGTACATAATCAAAATCATTCTTAATTTGATCAATTCAGCTTTGTACAAAGATAATTAAAAATCGTCATTGGCTTTGTACTTTCTAACCGCCATAAATTACAATCCTAACACAGCATCGGAATTGCGTACCAGTCAGTACGCCGAGGACGACGGAGTACGCCTACTTATGCAGCACGTAGTACGTGTTTATAATGCGTAAACATACTGAGTCCGAGTTACGATCGGATTGTGCGTGTATATAATGGAATGCAACAAATACTAAATAGTAAGCTTAGACAGATAGGTACTTATACTATACTAGGATGCTAGCTGGTACTGCATTAGTATATACAGACCTCAGTATAGGAAAACAAGGGATATTTTGCTTAGAACAGTTATTATAAGTGCCAAGCCAGCACAGCCGCGCGCGCACATTCACCTTGAAAAGGACTGCCTAATGCGGTTGAAACTATAGTCGGAGTGACCGGCTTAATCTTATGTGAGTAATTCCCGTGTAATATAAATAAAATGTGTGAAAACCACGTCAGTTTCTATAATAAAGTTATTATAAGTGTTCAAATGTCTCCATGTGGCTTAGCGCTACATTGACTGGAGTATCAAACCGTTTTATTTATACCAAACAGACCAGCTTCTCAAATCGTCCAGTCCCAAAATATCCTGTGTTCCAAAATGACAAATCGACTATGACAACAATTTTTAATTTTCTATGTGTAATTTTTGTATTTAATATTTTCTAATCAACAATTAATTATTATAATTTGTGTAATATTAAGTTATGGATGCAAATCTGGCTATTTTTTTTTTTCATTTAATTTCATTTGTATTTGTATTGTACCAAACTGACCAGCTTTCTATAGTCATGTCTCAAAATGTCCAGTGTCCTACAATTACTAGGGATTTCACCCACTTTTTTCACTCTTTTCAAATTATTTTTATCCATCCAAAAACGGTAAGTACAGCACAATCACACATTTTTCACGCACACTATGAAACTTAAAGTGAAACCAATAAACGAACTAATAGTCCACATGCAAAAAAAAAAACAATTCGCAAAACATTAATGATTTGCTTGAAATAAATATTCATCAACTACATTAAAACCTATCATTTACAGGTGTACAGCGTACAACACTGAATTGTGTCTCCATTAGTACAGAATCTATCTAAACTACTTTATATTTTGATAATACTATATTTGTACAAGCTTATAATTATTTAACTTGCAATATTTGTATGTTTGTTTGTTTAGGTCAAATCTTGCAAGCTGAATTATAAACAACTCCAAAACCGTTTTTTCTGAAATTTTACATATGCCTTTTACTTCTGATGACAATACAATATACAATAATCAGTATTGTAATCAATGATTTTTTATTTATACTACGTATGATTGTAATATTTGCAAAATAACCGCTGCCACAAGATGCCTGATAGTGTATATTTTTCGTCAGCCAGCCGTCAGCTGTTGGATACCAAATGAAGAGCTTGAAGAGTAGAAACGATGAAGTGACATCTCACTATATTCAATATGGCCGCCGCTTCAAGATGGCTTGTTTAAAAAACGTTATTTTACTATTAACTTATTTTAATTCAACGTAGAAGTATAATATTTAAAACAATACATGTAATCCCTTAAACCTATCTCAAACACTAGTACCAACAACTGACGCTTATCCGATATTCCTCGACAGTTAATAGATTTCCAAGCCTTGCGGGAATCCTAAATCTCGCTAACGAAGTTTACACAAACTACATTCATAAACAAGAGGTTTCAATACGCCGCCTGTCAGTTGACAGCATTGATGCAACATAACAAGCGCGATCGAAACGAGGCATAATCTCGATATATTTACAACGTTGCGTGATCCCCGAAAATATCGAAAACGTTCGCGATATCACGCATGTAAGTAAAAGGTAGGTATAATGTCGACAGTCGATATTGACTTTGATAAACGAGCAGCAGAGTGTCGCCCTACAAGAAGCCACGTCACCTACTTTGGTGCATTGCGGTTACATCTCAGCCCAGCCCTTGTTTACACTCAATCCGCGTAGTTTTTACGACTACTAACGGGATATTACAACCAACAAGAGTGCTTAAAGGTAGTCCTTTATTTGTTTGATAGAGTTTATTGTGCGTTAGTGGAATATTGTAAGGTTTGTAAGCGCGATCGTCGGTTTTGACGTTTCTTGTTCTCGTATAAGTCTCACGGGATTTGTTTTGTAGATTTATACTTCCTTGTTATAATCGTAATTGTGTTATGCCGTTAATCGGATAATTGCTCTAAAGGTTCATCGTCATCATCATTTCAGCTCGTTTAAGTCGTTTGTCCATCTAGTATGGATGACGGACGTCCTACACTGCGCTTATCAGTCCGTGGCTCTAGATATATTTGGTTTTATAGCTTTCTTGTTTGCTAATAATTATGTTTATAATATGAAGATTTGTATTATTATTATCAAGAAACTTACAATACCCTATGGCCTATACAATTTATTCAAAAGTAACAACAGCGCTCGTGACTTAGCGCGCCTAGATGTTCTTAAAACATCATCAAGTAAAACCACAAAAAAAAACTATTTTTGATATACTTAAGATTCTTGAGTAGAGACCACGAAACGGAAAACGCAGCGTAGGTAGGGCTCCTACTCGATCGACCGACGACACTGTGAGATGCAGACATCCAATGGATGCTGATGGCAGGCTGTCGTTCAGTGTGGCGTTCTAAGGGGGAGGCCTATGTTCAGCTTGAGGCGTTGGAGTCTATTGAGAAACATGCCAAGTAGCTCATCAGCAACGAATCCCTAATTCAGATTAAGCTTCTTAATCTGGAGCATCAGCGCAAAGTTGCTATCCTCATTTTTTTATTATAAATAGGCTTGCTCTTGGCCACCAACTCGCCTGATGTTAAGTGATGATGCGGCCTACGATGGAGCACGCTTGCCTAGAAAGAAACCTATTCACACTCGACTTGAAGACACCCAGATTGTAACTATCGGGGAACACCCACTCAGGCAGCGAATTCCACAGACAAGCAGTCATATGCCCTGGCAGCCGTTATGTCTTCAAAAATAACATCATATCATATTTTCAAAAACAGCTTAACTACAGGCTTAACTATCCAGTTACCTATCTGTCCACTACATTCTAGTCAAGGTTCAGTTACCACTAAGCGGCACTCAGACCAGCCGATAGTATTTGCATAATATCCAAACGGCGATACACTAGAGCTCATTAACCGATCGGATACACGATCCAGAGTATCAATTTATGCATTCAGTAGGTAGCAATTTACTTTTAAAGCTTCTATTTCTCGATAGAAGTTAGGTTTAGTACCTAGCTTCAAATTATAAACTACTAGCGGTCCGCCCCAGCTTCGCACGGGTATAGATTATAGCCTATGTCACACGGGGATAGTGTAGCTTCCCAACAGTGAAAGAATTTTTCACATCGGTTCAGTAGTTTCGGAGCCTATTCAATGAAAAAAAAAAACAAACAAACAAACAATCAAATCTTTCCTCTTTATAATATTAATAAATATATAGTATAGATGATCAAAGACTGGATAGGATAAAGATTTTTGCAAAAAAACAGCCCATGCTACGCAGAGATAGTTTTTAGGGTTCCGTAATACTATAAGGAACCTTCATAAGTTCGTTCTGTCCGTCCGTATGTCCCTCCGTCCCAATTCTTTACAATTTTCTAACTTTAAAAATTATTAATGTAAGTGTGTGAAACTACACAATTAGGTATATTTTTTAATTTTAGAGGTATCTCTGGTACACGTGAAAGTGGAATAAAAATAGGTTATATATTATATTATGCTAATAACTTTGATTATGAAAAGGCTAATAGGTTATATTAAAAGTCTTTATATAAAATTATGTCAAACCTTTTGTGATCACAACTTTTTGAGTTATGGGTATGAAGTTGTAATATATTCAAGACTTTCTAGCTTTTGACTTTAGTTAGTTAGTTTTCTTTTTCGTAAGTACTCTATAAAAGGTATATGTTATAAACTTGTTATAAATGAAACATCTCTGAAATCAATCAATCAATCAAAAGTGACGTTGACATTTCAGATTGGCGTTTGACGAGTTCTACATTCATCCATTCGTTTAAAAATATTTCGTTTTTATAAGTGATATTTTATTGGAATATACCTTGTTTGTTCACATCATTTATGTGATGAATATTTGTGTTAGTTCTATATCTGGGTGTTAGGTAATATCTATTGAAGTTTGTATTTAAAAATATATAATTAATGATGTAGGTATGTATATCAGTCTCGTGCAGCCATATTACAAGCTTTG
Organism: Agriopis marginaria; assembly: GCA_932305915.1. Taxonomy (NCBI): domain Eukaryota; kingdom Metazoa; phylum Arthropoda; class Insecta; order Lepidoptera; family Geometridae; genus Agriopis; species Agriopis marginaria. The sequence continues at coordinate 7,102,695 of OW029919.1, forward strand.
CTTAGTTTGGGGTCAGATGACCGTGTGTGCAAAAAAATCCCGAATATTTATTTATTTTTAATCCCATATTTTTCAAACAGGTAAGGTTCCGGATTGTACAGTTAATGTTTGTTAAATTTGTATACGGGGTGTAAAGGGAACACTCTCGAAGCCAAAAGAAGGTAATTGTACTCATCATTATGAACAACTTTTACTAAGGGACCAGCCCTGAAATCGCGAAAAAAATATCAGCTGTTCTATAGAAAACCGTCATTGACACTCGACAAAATGTATGGAACAGCTGATATTTTTTTCGCGTTTTCAGGGTTGGTCCCATACTAAAAGTAGTTTATAATGGTGAGTACAATTACCTTCTTTGGCTTCGAGAGTGTTCCCCTTACACCCTGTATAATACCGTTGTATTGTACTAACTGCGCCTCGCCATTTCATCTGCGTAAACATTTTCTCAGGATCCGAATACAATATAGGCATGATAACTAATATTTTTAATGTCTCATTAAAAAGTTGATCATAAATAGAGCTCATCAACGAAAACATTATTGAAATTAGTTTAAAAATGAATAAGTTATAAGTATTTTAATTTCATGCTAGACAGATAGCGAAATACTGAGTTATGACGTCACGACTCAGGCACGCCAACAAATGCTATACTAACACACGCTTTGCAAGAAAGGGACAGAGCACCCCTTCTCTATCTCTTCAATAATTATAATTGACGGGTTCAATTATTCTACAATTACCCTTCAATTATAATTATTAATGCAAAAAATCATATCGATCCGTTACTCTATTGCTGCGTGAATAAGGAATAAACAAACAAGCGTAGTATATAATCTGCGTGCGATTACCAACATCCGCCTACAATCCACCTAGATCAGTAACCAAAACACAGTCCATCAAAATAATGATTCGGACAGACGGCTGCGACATGTGAGTCAGTAATTAATGCAAATCAATGGTCGAACGTGCGATTGATTCTGCCATGGTGGAAAGCTAAAGCGGATCAATTACGTTAATGAGCTATGCGAATCCATATCGCTGACGTATACGTATTATGCAAACGGCTACCGCTATTTGCTGAGTAAAGCCAGGGGCAATCGGCGCAACTTCAACTTGCCAGGGATGCTTAATTTTATGGATTGTTTTTAGAATTATTGGTTCCTCTTTAACCGACTCAAAAAAGGAAGAAAAAAAGAAAAGGAAGATTCTTAATTTGATCCGTATTTTTTATATATATTACTAGCAACACACCCCGGCTTCGCACGGGTGTAAGTCTTGTTTTTTTACACCTTGGGATACATTACTATTTAAAAAAAAATGCCTTTGTCACCCGGTGATAGTGTAGCTTACCAACAGTGAAAGTTTTTTTAAAATCGGTTTAGTAGTTTCGGAACCTATTCAATGCAAACAAACAAACAATCAAATCTTTCCTCTTTATAATCTATATCTATATATATAAAAGCGAAATTCATCTACTCACTCACTCATTAAACACGAAATCTCGAAAACTATTTGACCTACGAAGCTGAAATTTGGCAAGTAGATTCCTTATGGAGTGTAGAGTTCCGCTAAGAAAGGATTTTACGAAAGGGCCGAATTAAAGATGATAAAAGGGGGTTGAAAGTTTATATGAAAGTCTACGCGTACGATGTCGCGGGCAACAGCTAGGATTAGTATAGATATACGCTAATTACTCTGGTTTTTTATTATACCTGTGTAGAATAAGCTCTCAAGGTGATTCCACAAAAAAAAAAACATTTAAAAAAGCTTAGTAGTTTTAACTTGCTTCAATAATACTAATAATTTGATTCAGGTGCCTGTTGATTTGGCAATAAAAATAATTTTGTTCGTGTACTTTACTCATTTTGAAGTCGGATTTTTAGCAAGATAAATTGTTGGTAGTAAAGTTCTTCTTCATGAATTTATTGGTAACCTTTAACAACAGACTAGGTAAAGCTAATACGTAGCCTACGTGGCGACGCAGCTTTAATCTATGCATATTTTTGAGATAAGGTATGTTCTGTGGACAAATAGTTGTCAGCAAAAATGTTTCCTACTCACTACCTATGAATCTTTGAATAGCAGATGCGACTTGCGAAAATACAGAAGATATCTCTATCACAAAACAAACATCGCAAACAACAACGAGGCCTTGTTTCAAAACATACAACTTTGACATCTGCCAAACCAGAACAAACACAATCCAGCGGAAGGCGGCGGTACACACCCGGCTTAAATCAAATAACTGTATTGCTTTTAGCTTTGTAAAGCTTCAAGTGCAATAGCGTCAGTGGCGGATGTTCCACCCCCGTCTCAGTCTGTAGTCTATGATATTGCTCCACGCCCTTTACATGTTCGCGGCGTCTTAAGGCGGCACGACGTGGCTTGGCGGCACGCACTCGCGACGCTCGCGCCGCCTCTCTCGGCTTGCCTCGCCTCGGGACCCGAGACTCTCCAGAGATATCGTAAGCGTGATGCTCGACTTAACTGCTCTAGTTTATCCCTTTAATTGCCTTTTTTCTGGAGACTGGCTTTAAGCGCTCGCGCCGTATCTCCTCACGTCGCAATTACGGAGACGTCTTATGATAAATCTGCCGTAATTTGCATGAGATAGCATACGCTCTCAACTTTCACGCGAAGCTTCCTACTCTTGTCGTTTATTACGTTAGGGAACGTTTCCAAGAATGAGAATGAGCTATTTAACTACTAAATAGAGCATTAACTTTAGTTTGTTTAAATTTTTCTGCATGCAATCTTTGTCGCTCTTCATTTCGTATGACTTCCTTAAAGTTCGTTTAAAGATAATTTTTTTCGGAAGCAAATTGTGAAATAACAATTTGGAGTGGGATGTGTCCTCACACAATTTCTCGAGTGGAAATAAGACGGTAAGAGGCAAACAAAACAGCCGGTACAATCTCCGTGTTGCAACGTGGCGAATCGTCGGGAGACACCCCAAGCCTGCACTTCTCTACGCCAATCTCGACGTATTTTTTTTTCCTCCGAGTACCGGCAGGTGAGCAAAGCGAGCGGCAGAAATTGTGGCGTCAGCAACCGCCCTGCGGACTGCGACGGCGGCTATTTGTCGAACGATGCGCCAAAACATAGCATCGCAATCGGTAAGAAAAATTATTTCCCCCAGATCGCTACTCTTCGCTTTTTGGAGCGTTTACTTTCAGGTTGAGAGTTTTATATTGTACTAGAGATGAGCCGGAGATTGTATTATCTTGTTGGCAAGCTTTTCGAAGTCGTTTTAATTTCGATTCGAAAGCTAAAGTTTCTATTTGCGAGAATGTTGTAATAACTTTAAGCTGATTTGAGATTATTTTTAAATAGGTTTATTTATTACTAATTCGCTGTCTGGTACTAATGGTACGTATACTTAAGAAAACGTATTAAGTTTTCTAGTAAAATACATAATAGATAAGCTTGACAAAATACGTCAGACGAGCTTCGTGTTCTCAATGATGAATGAAGCTAGTACAAGCTGTGACCTCAGCTCGCAAAGCTAGAGCTACCAGAGAATACATATTATTATAAGTACAAGTACAGAAGATTCACTCTGCAAAATCGTTTCAATAAATATCGACTCTTGCTACTACACAATATAGTGTTATTCAGGACGTGCAAACGCTATCTACCTAGTCTATCTACAGCTATATAAACCTAGAAGTTGCCTCTCTGTTTACCACGTAACTCTTATCACGTTATCTCTGTCTATCGCGTGGCATCGGATCCAGCAGGTCCGACAAGTCGGCTACTTGTAGCTTCATACCTAAAGTACGGAGTGCCTAGCTCTACTGAGTAATATTTCTCCATATTTTACGGAATAAACCTAATTCACAGTTGGTTTTGGACACTGACTTAAATTAGAGATCGTTTAAACCTCAGATCAGACAAACTTGGGAGATATGGTAAGGTGGCGCGGTGATAAGTCCTCGATGCAGGTTGGAGCATGTTAATTTTAAATATATTCCATAATATTTTTTTTTTTTTTTTTTAATAATGCTAAAACTAAATATTAATAGTGGCAAAAAAAACTAGCATACTAAATAAGGTGTAGATACACCTTCTTAAGTGATTAAGAAATTTTATATTTAAGCCAAAATACAATTAAACTAAAAGATGATTACTTATATCAAATTATTAAGAAATGCTGAATTAAATAGAACAAACAAAATACTGCAACTAGTACTCTCAGAGCAAATAAAAAGACAGAGTCACTACGGCAAACACGAAGAGTGAAGCCACTTTTTGAAACATGTGTGCGTAGTCGAAGTGTTGCCAGTGCAATTTTCTGACGGAAATTCACGTAGTGTTGAATGCGTATGTGTGCGTGAGTCGTGTATTTATTGGGAATTCACGTAGTGCGATTTTGGCGTCACTTTGGCAGTGCGCCGTAGTGCCTCTGTATTTTTATTTGCTCTGAGCTAGTACTATACAACATACAACTAGCATACTATATAATATTAAGGTGTTCTTTTTAACTCAACCTTCCTTAACCTTAACCTTCTTAATTCATTATGAAATGCTGAATCAAATAAATAAAAAACAGTAGGTATACAACTAGCACCTAACAATATAGAGGAGAAAATCTCAATTCCCGTGATAGTCGATAAACTTATTACTGGAGAAGTGTCCAATGATCGTTGAAGCGAGCGGGCGGGTTCGACAAATGACAAGACTTTGCCCCACTCTTATATACCGAGATATAGTTAAAAAGCTGCAATATTGAGTAAAGTTTTTTAAACAGCTAATTAACTCGGCGATACTTATATATTTTCATAAAAATCGTTTAAAGTCTTTACACATAGTGACTTAACTGTGACAATTTCATAAGTATTTTTTTCTTCCTAAAAGTACCTCGTAAGGACCAGGGGGGCTAGACAAGACCCACTTTCTGTTAGCGTTAACGCCTGCAGAAAGATGAAGTTGTATGAAAATGACATTAGCTTGAGAGATTTTATCTCAAGCTAATGTCACCGTCAATTTTCATACAATTTCATCTTTCCGCAGGCGTTAACGCTAACAGGAAGTGGGTCTTGTTTAACCCCCCAGGCCAGTGGATTTAATGGTACACACTCAGCAGTAAGCAAAAGAAGTATTATCTTCTACTTACGTCGTACTTGAGAGCAGTTATTAAAGATTTCGACATGTTACTCATTTTTCAAGTACTAGGGACGTGAATGTTCTAATGGGCATATCTATACTTATGAAAATTTTAATGATAAGACAATTTTTGATTGAATTTTTTGAATTTTAATTTGAATTTGAAGACATTTAGGTCCATAATGAACAAATACGTGCAGTTTCAATGTCATCGATTAAAAACTACGAAATGTCCATTACTTCAAAGAAGAAACGAGTTCAAAGACATAATCATGACATTCACCAACATGCACTGGGTCAGCATGATGGTGAATTAGGATCCATTTTCTCCCTCTCTGAGAGAAAGCCTGTGTCCTAGTATTGGAAATATGATAGGCCGGTAATGATGATGAAGACATAACGAACAAACTTCCAAACTCAAACTATCACGTTTTTTAATAAAATTCGATCTCTACTATACGTAGTTGTATCGCTGTTGGTAAGTAGTAAATCAACCTTAATGCACGCTAGCTCTTCATTCAGCATTCACGATACCAGTCGATACCAGCTGGGTGAAATTTTGATGTGCTTATCTAGAAAATACTTATATTTTTATCACATTCAATATTCAGGGTACAGGATCGCATTAGACCCAAAAATAGGTAATATAAATTGTTGATCACCTACATATATCTACAGACTAGAATATTACTTGTGGCTCGTTAGTGTTTTCTATCTGTTTGTAATTTTTATTTCTGGTGTACACAATAAAGAGTTTCTATCTATCTATTACACTTTGATGTTTTTATATCATTAAAGGTTATGAACTTAAATCCTGTAGTTAATGGTCATTCACACATCACATTACTTCACTCCAACACCTTTACGTTTCATATTTACTCTCGAATACACACAAATTTCCACAAACAATGAGGTGATGTTAGAATTAAAGTTATCTCTAAAAACTTTGAGACTATAGAGCTGACCACTCATTGGAACCTCATTGCCAGCTTTTTCTTTATTTAGTAAGCTTCAATACTACAGGTTGATGTTCGAACTGTTTCGCGGCACCTCATCCCGTGTGTTCCATCACTAAATACGACTACCCATCATGTACTATGACACCCCATTAACCCAAGGCGGACTGCGCTTGCTAACTTACTTCACTAATATGTTTCGAGACATACCCACACATACATAGTTACACGTAGTTTACCGGACATGATGCTTGGGACTTGTAAATGAAGGGTTGAGTTATTAGAATATTAAACTGGGACGAAATAGTAACGCTATTTCGGGATATTGGTTTAAAATTGACTTTTAGTGTAGATTGTTTGTAAGGTCAGTGAGATACTTTAATGATTGTGGTATGGTTTTGTAGGGTTGTTTTAACTAATTAAAATTTATTTTAAGGGCGAAAACTAACTCTCATGAAAAACGTTTGCAGATTTTTAGGGTTCCGTACCCATAGGGTTAAAACGGGACCCTATTACTAAGCCTACGATGTCTGTCTGTCTGTCCGTCCGTCTGTCCGTCTGTCTGTCCTACCTATTACGGTTCGAAAGATATCAGCTATATCTTTCGAACCGTAATAGATAGACAGTTGAAATTTTCACAGAATATGTCACGTTACGGTGGATTAACTAACAAATAATAAAAAAGTCAAAAAATAAAAACGAAAGGAAACCCATACAGTAAACGTATTTTTTTACGTATTTTTGTATTAGCTCTAATGTAAAAACAGTAATAACTACAAGCGTCAAACGTGGCATGATTATAGAACACACTCTAAAGTATAACAACAAATAATAATAGTCAAGTGCGAGACGAATTTCTGTTTATTACCAAGTTATAACTGATAATTTCGTTATTGAATTTTTTGGTGGAACCCTTGGCCGCACTTGGCCGGTAAATTTTTTACTCTTTTGCCCAACATTTTGTTTTATGTATCGACATGTATTCTTGCAAGGTACCACAAACTAACCGCAACAAAATATCTGTGTTGTATTAAGCTTTGTCCTCGTCACATTTCGACCGCGTCACGGGCAACCAATTTAAGTATTAATAAAATGACAAAACGTGACCCAGACCAGCGGCCGTCATCCATCACGACCACCCGTCAAGTGCTGGTCGGCCGATTAAAAAACTGTACCTTACCAATGTACGCCTATCCCACACATGTAGAGCGATATTTCGGGACACACTCGCCCGGTAAATGTTCTAGACAAGGGTTAGATTAAATATTAAATTCGCGGTTAGGAATTTCGGGTTGAAAAGTAACGGTGGAGGGCATGCGCAAAGCCGCACTGATCCCTGGCCGTTCCGAAATCCAGTTTACAACGTTAAATTCGGACTAAAACAAAGGTGTGTAATTTTTTATCAACTTCAAAATAACTGTGGAAGCGAGCCGGACGCGGTGAAATTTTTCGCAACAGTGAGAGGGAAAATTAATGAAATCTGGAGTTTCCGAAATTTTCCACTGAATAATCCAAATGGGAGATGACGAAGTTTGTCGAAGGCACGTCGTGTGCGGGGGCGATAAGGCAACTAATGATTGATATACTTGCTCGCACGTCTCTGTTCAAACTAATGACAGGGCGAAGGGTGTTGACTTACAAGTTATTAATTAATATTGTTATTATTTAATGGCATTTATATCAAGCCTGACTACCGGAAAGCTAACTAACTTACTTTGCCGTTGGATAAGAGATACTGTAAGAGGATTTGGGAAAAATAAACAATGACACTCGGATTATAACTAGACACAGGTTATAAAATAAAAATATTTATATATGACATGTAAATTTTTTCAGCCGTGTTGGTGCAAGAGTCGGCTTCTGAAATTCGCCTGGTCTTCGCGTTTCATCTTGTTTGAAATCACGTTATTTTATTGCCATTTAGTCCTGATTCAAATATTTTGTATAAATATTATATAAAATACGTCCATAAGATCTAGATAAACTATTTTAGACCATGAAACAAAAGTTGTTAGGTATGATAAGTAAGGATGGAAAGTTACCTGGGAAATGTTTTTGGTACATAAAAAGTAACCCTGTACATATAATGCATTACAATATAAATAACACAGCTATGAGAAAATCCAAAAAAATATAATTAACATTCTCACCTTATTTTATTATGCTTCATGTACATGGGTATGCTAACTAATTGCTTAATTAATTTACAGGGCCTGTACGAGATTGGAATGGCTCTAAAACAGCTTAAGAACAACAAGGCGGCGGGTGATGAAGAAATCACGACAAAACTACTGAGAGCGGGTGGAAAACCTGTACTCTTAGTCTTCCACTGGAAGATTGGCACAGAAGGCCTAAATGATGGCACAGGAGTGTGGTGATGCCCTTCTTAAATAAGGTCTTTGCGCGATAGAATCCGGAACCTGGATTTTCGCCTATTCTATTAAAATTTGCAAATTGAAGTGGCACGTCACATCGCTCAAAGAACCAATGGAGTTGAAATGTTCTTGAGTGGAGACTACGAACCGGAAGACGCAGCGTAGGTAGGCCTCCCACTAGATGGTCTGACGACATCATGAGGGGTCGCGGGTATTATCCAGTGGATGTAGATGGCAGACTGTCGTTCAGTATGGAGGTCTAAAGGGGATGCCTATGTTCAGACGTAGACGTGTTCTGGCTGATGATTATGATGAAGTTTTTCTTCAATCATCACATAGAATTTTGTGTGTTACTTCACTTCCGGCTATTTATAAATATTCGGGAATTTTTTGCACACATGGTCATCTGACCCCAAACTAAGCAAAGTTTGTACTATGGCTGCCAGAGACTGAATGCAAACATAATTATATATTTTAAATACATACTTAAATAGATATTAACACCCAGATATAGAACAAATACAAGTGTTCATCATATGAAGTTTGTCATAGGTGGGAATCGAACCCACGTCCCCAAGCGCAGAAGGCAGATTCACTACCAATTGGGCCACCGGGTCAATCAAATAATACCATACATTACGAAGTTGCAATACAAGTTACATTCAATAAGTACTTCGTTTTCTCATGACATGTACTTCCTACGTAAAAAAAATCTGTTTATACAGTTATCTATCTTATAAATACAAGCAACTAACCGATAAAAAAAGTTTTCTTAAGAAAATCTTGATGAAAATTTCTCGCGCGCGAGTAGAGGTATAGAGAACGCGTTCTCACACACCGAAGAATTCTACAACGAGCGCTTTTTAAGCCGAGACAACTTTAACTTTTCACAAGTATTTGTCATAAAGGAAACTCTTAAAATAATGATGAAAGTATTAAAGTAATTGTTGACATGAAGAATGTTTGAAATTCATAAAATACGTCGTGTATAAGTCGAAGTATGAGGTCTCAACATGATTAAATGCAATTTCTTTACAAAGTATGCTCGTTGTACGCGGAACTTTTGCTTTTGGAGGAGCTTGTTCGTCAAGTCAAGTTGTCAACACATGAGTAGTGAAATTTTTAAGCAGAGGTTGCATCAAATTGTATGAAATTTCAAACAACCTTTTCGTTAGATGCAAACTGTACATGGACCCGGGTATGTCCTAAAACTGCGACCAGAACCACTAGATGATGGGCAGCAGCATCTTCCTACTTGAATGGTGGAACCTCCTGCGATCCCCAAGCCGCCTGCCAAGCGTGGGGAGTATGGCAACTCCCCCCCCCCTAGGGGGAGGGCTATGTTCAAAAGTGGACGTCTTCTAGCTGATGATGATGAAACTGTACATATGCTACTCCTAGCATTGTGCGGTACAAGAAACTTTGTTTTTTGAATAGAAAAATCAGTTTATAGACAATAATAATATGTATGGAGCAGCTAACAGTATTTCACAATTTCAGGATTCGTCCCAAAGTAAAAGTCTTCATAACGATGAGTGTAATGAGCCCTTCCTGGTTTAGCTTACCATTTCAGTATAACCCTGTATGCGCTTATTTCCTACAGAAAAATCAATTGCGAATAAAACTATTCCAGCACATTATTAGCTTTTTAAGGGCTTTACTGAGCACCTAACACAACTTTGACCCACCAAAGTTTAACCTTAAAAGTATACCTTTTTAGGTTTCCGTATCAAGGGTGTAAACAGACAATTACTAAGCCTGTCTATGTCTATCCGTCCGTCCATCTGTTGTTAACCGTAATAGAAATAAAAAAATATAATTTTGTTTTATATTAAGTTTTTGTATTTTATGTGGTGGTTCGGAACGAAAACCTCAGTGGGCCTCGTGAAGAGGCAAAACACGTGTTGACAAAGTGCACTAAGGGATAATATTTATAGTTATTGCACATTAATTGGTCAAAGTTTCAAACATATATTTTTAAATTAATACCATTAATTCGTTTTATTTATATTACACGGGAAATACTCACGTAAGATTAAGCCGGTCATTCCGACTGTAGTTTCAACCGCATTAGGCGTACGCGCGGTTGCAAGATCGCCTAATGCGGTTATCGAATGACCACCTTAATTTTACGTGAGTAATTCCCGTGTAAAAAATAAAAAAGTGTGAAAACCACGTCAGTTTCTATAATATAATTAATACAAATTATTATAACGATTTCTTTGTTTCAGATTAGGTTAACTTGATCTTTTACGTAATTATTTTTATTTCAGGTTAGGCTAAATAAGCATAACCAATATGGAGTAAAATTATATATCCCAAATTCCTTATTGTACTAAAACCAACGTAGAAGCAGAAATACTCTAAAGATTCGTCAGAAAAACAGTATACTTACATGTTTTTCAAAGTTATGGGAAAATTTGGCATTGGGTGGGCACCTTAAAGCTTAAGGGGTGTATTTTACGTCAGGTAGATATAGGACGAGTTACAGTGGCTTCAGACCGCAAGTCAGCGCGTCACGCTATCGCCAAACTTGCCTGAGGCCTAGCGTGATGTTGTTTTCTTTGCGAATTCCGCCGGATCGGTAATAGCTGGTAAACTAGATAGATGCTTATTTCGTTATCGCGATAAAAGTGAAGCGAACAAAATGTTTTAGGTGAAAATTTACCATTTAGGACATTATTATGATTTATGGAACTCGTGTCTGAAAATAAAAGTAATTTGGTTAAAGACATTATTTCAGCGCAAAATTGACATTATGGTAATGTTTCAAGTCAAAATTGATTTTATTGAAACTATATTGCAATAATGGAAACTGACGTGGTTTTCACACATTTTGTTTATATTACACGGGAACAACTCACGATTAAGCGGGTTATTGCGACTATATTTTCAACCGCATTCGGCATGTCTTTTTTTATTATATTTATTTTAAGCGCGCGCGCGCGCTTAGAAAAATACCACCGAATGCAGTTGGAATAACTGCCTTTATCATACGTGAGTAATAATAATTAACATAAATTTTAAAACAGTTGACTTCAGTTTTTTGAGCCTAGATTTAAGCTAACTAAACTTTGTTTGAAACTATCACGGTTTTTCACTAAAGTTATATGATTATTAACGGGGTATTTACCGTGGTAAGGCTGTGGAATGAGCTCCCAATATTTTCTGTTCCCGACTGTAATCTTCCGTAAACATGGTGCATATAACTGCACCAAAATATCAGGAGCTCATTCCACAACCTTACCATGGTAAATATCCCGAAAATAATCATATAACTTTACTGAACTTTTATTTTAATTTTCGAAATCTGTCCTGCAAATAATGAAATACAGACAAGTACCTAAAACAAAATTTTGAAAACGACAATTCGTAAAAAGGTTCATATATTTTAAACCACAGATTTTTTTGGATCATACATTACTAAAAAATACTGCAATAAAACCTCAAAAACCACCATGTCTATGTCTATTCAAATTGGTCCAGCCATTTTGGAGAAACACACCTACAAACACATAGTTATTATGTACTTTTCCGTTCCACCATGGGTGAAAATGTTTTTTCCTTTCATCATCAAGATAAACATTCTGATTATAATCTTTATCATTCAACTTTTAATAATTGTCATGTTTATCTTGGCATTAAATATTACGATCAACGTTATTATAGTACAAAAATTATTTTAACCCTTTAAAATATTACAGGCAACAACGTGATTAAGGCGAGTGGACCGGTGATGGAACAGATGTACCAGGTGACTTATACCCATGACGGTGGTCATAACTACCGGCCGGTGGGGCATAAGTCCCGCGACCGCAGTGTTGCCAGGTGTCCCAATTTATAAGGGACTTCCCGATTTTCTCCCGTTTTACGACCCTGCTCGACCGAATTCATTGCGATAGTCGTGTGCAAATCGAAAGTTACTCGGTGAGATATTGTTGGTTTATGTTTGAGGTACGCACAAGTAATTTAAGTGTAAGAATCAGAGATTTGCGTAAACGTAACGGGTACTAAATTATAATGAGACCAATAAATGTTATAACGAGTCAGGCTCGTTTTCTTTCACAAAATTCAATAATTATCAATACAAAAAAACCGACTTCAAAATTAGAAAAAATTTCGATTCGATGTAACGATAAGGTCATCTAAGTAACGAAATTAGCAGTTAGAACTTGGTAATGAACAAGCCAACTGCAAGTCGACTTGCACTTGGCCGGTTTATATATTAATATTGATTCCCATTTTATACGTCGCCATTTTTGTGGCGATTTTACCTACTCAGTGACCATTCCTGAGCTAGTTAAAGGAATTGAGTTGAGTTATTAAGCGCCATTTAGTGAAGCTTATCGGAAGAAAAGCTCTTACTGAAGAAAAACGTAACGACTTAATTTCAGTTAGGAAATAGGTACTTAATTATTTACTAACTTTTATGTATATCCTTTCATAAGAACGCATGTTTCTTAACATTACAAAAACCTCGCTGCTCTCATATTTCCTCTTGACAATTTTACCTCGGATTTCCCATCTCAGTCCCACCTGGCAACACTAGACCACACTGCTGCATCCGGCCCCGCTTACATCATTCACGCTGTTGTATTTAACGTGGATATTCCACCTTGAATTAGTAATAACCCGACATCTGTTGGATGAGCGGTACATTTTAGACGTTGAATTACTGGCCGTGGCCGAGCTTGTTTTAAATGCCCTGGCATAACTTCGTTTGGTTTACGTTATTCGGACATCAGGAATAATGTTGCGGTCAAAACTAAGCCAACAAATCCCTGATTACATAATTACTAGTAGTTTGCCCCAAACTGAGACCTCGCGATGTTCAAGCTTTTACTTCACCTACTAAGCACTTGCACTGAGGTACCGCTCCATACCTACCTTCTAACTTCTTCCTTTCGTTTTCCTACCTACCATGTTCTTGATTGAAAAATATGACAATTGACGGCTACAATAATCAATTGACATGAAAAGTATGACAATCTTCACACTTCAGTCATACTGATACTATTTGAACAAAATAAGTTCAATTCGGATTCATTAGGAAATCCTTCGTTTATTTACCAAGCAACGGTATTTTATAACTTTTTTATTTTAATATCTTTACAGCCCCTGTATCGGATTAACTAGTATACGAACTTAAAAACTCTATTTATTTGAACTACTTGCCTACAAAATTTCATGAAGATCGAATGAATGGTACTCAAGTTGTCGTCGAACAAACATATAAACAAAAATTTGTTTAAACGATTTTTCCTACAATAGACAATTAGACCACAGTTCACTTGGTCAAATAGATTCGTTAAATTGAAATGTTATTAAAAAAAATTACGACCGGCAGGATTCGATCCTGCGCCATCGGCTATGTGTGAAATTGGTTCTGTGGTATTCATTAAAATGTAGTATGAGTATATAATATGAAAAAAAATACATTACAGTAGGCTATCGGACAGGTGATTGATTTTTTAAGCTAACAGGATTAGTAAAAAAAAAACGTTTTTTACGACCAACTCGCCTGTTGACAAGCGAGAATGTGGTATAAGATGAAGCACGAAGACTTAGAAGATACCTCAATTCACTCTGGCCTTGAAAATCCCAGATTATATCTCTTAGAAAACAAGGAGGCCGGTAGTTAGTTCCAATCCTTGGCCGTACGGATTAGAAGCGTAGAATCGAAACGTTTGGTACGTATCCAAGGAAAATCCACAATGTATGGGTGGTAGTGCGCCGATTTCCTACTTATCCTGTGGTAGAAAGGGGGTCATGTAGCTTCGATGCACATACTCCGAAATGAATCCCGTAGAAAATTTACAGACGCTTCTTTACGGCGGTGTTCTAGACTCAGAAGTTTCTCAATCTAGAACGTTTCATTGTTATATGTTAACTAGCTAACCTGACAGACGTTGTCCTGTCTTAGAACTGTCAAACGCGTGAAGTTAAAATCTTCAGTTTTCTGAAATTATCCAATTTTCTACGCAATTTTTCTTTCCGTAAGAACCTTCTATAAAGTATTAGAAAACTTAAAAAAAAAGATGAATGAAATCTGTAAAGTCGTTCTCAAGTTATGGCGTGACCAAGATAAATAGGGAATCATTTTTATATAATAACTAGCGGCCCGCCCCGGTTTCGCACGGGTGTTTAACAAAAAAAAATTGGTAATTTTTTTTACACCTTGGGTTACATTATTGGAGTTTTAGTAAGGATCCCTAATTTTTTTGAAAATATAATATAGCCTATGTCACCCGGAGATAATGTAGCTTCCCAACAGTGGAAGAATATTTCAAATGTAGTTTCGGAGCCTATTCAATGCAAACAAACAAACAATCAAATCTTTCCTTTTTATAATATTAGTATAGATATAGAAGTATAGAGATAGATAATAGATTAAAGAAGTTACTTAAATCGCCTAAAAAATTCCGACATAATATGAGCGTTCAAAGTTTTCAGTCGGATTAGGAAGAAATGCTCTGTCCTTTCCCACAAAGTGTGTGTCAGTATGGAAATTGCATGGCGTACCCTGAAGTGACGTCATAATTAAGTATAATGCGCTCGCTATCTAGCATTTTTTTTATTCTCCTTAATTTTAAACACATTAATTTTGCTTTCAGTGTTTGAATCTATTTATGGTTAGCTTTTTAATCTTATAGTAAAAGGCAATATTGTGTGTATGTATGGACTCAAAATGGCTAAACCGCTTTTGACGGGACTTTCACTGGCACATAGCTGATGATATAAGGAATAATCCACGTGGGTGAAACGGCGGGGTACAGCTA
Source organism: Agriopis marginaria (assembly GCA_932305915.1). Lineage (NCBI taxonomy): Eukaryota > Metazoa > Arthropoda > Insecta > Lepidoptera > Geometridae > Agriopis > Agriopis marginaria. The sequence continues at coordinate 7,117,911 of OW029919.1, forward strand.
GTAAGACAATAAAAGAAAATCAGTCTGGTAGCTTTTTGTTATTAATAAAGCCTATTGTTATTAAGAAAACATTCACATTTCATGAAAACCACCGATTCGGCGAAGTGTTATCGTATCAAAATTGACTACGATTTCATTAAACCACCCCAAATAGTTGTAAGAAACTTTGTTATTCGGCTGTCAGTCAGCTTTAAAAGCCCGACAACAAAGTTAAAACGAAGTAATTAAAAAAGAAAACACAAAATACTTACAAAGTCGGAAGCTCGGCTCTCTTCACTTAAATTACTTGCGATTACACCGACAAAACGTTTTAATGAAACACGTTAAATCGCGCCAAGTGGGCCCGCTATGCCACGCCACGCTACGCCACGCGGGCCGCGCTCCCTTGCCTAGTCTGCCATAGTTCGGTAACTTCTCCACTTACTGCGGGTAGGTGGTACGTAGTTTTTCTTCAAATATCTTAGCCGTAAGGAGAGTTGAAAGTACTTCTGCAAAGTCCATTAAAGTGTATAAACTCACGGAGCGGTGATTACGAATGCCGCCGATTTAGGTGCTCGTTATAGCGTCGATTAAGGTTATTTTAATTGAAATTACTTATCTGGGTTAAGTTTGAGGCGCCATTTGGTCGCAAAAAACGATGTTAGACGACTACTTCCAGGCAATGAAGCTTTTCAGAGACCAAAACCTTCCAATTAGAAGTACTTTTCGTTTAATTAATAGGCAAGATAATAATTATCATTAAGATAATAATGATTATTCAATTGTTCAATTCTATGTGAATGCGGACTTTATTTCCTACTCACTCAAATAGCTACATAATTTAAACCAAATTATATAAAACACAACAACAAAACAACAATCAAAATATCAAAATCCATGCCAAGCCAAGATCAAAACCGCGAGTCGCAAACACAAAAATAATAACATCCACCAAGACTCGCCACAGAAAATGCAATATCCAATTACGGATAAAATTCACCGTCATACATTTGCTAGGTATTATTAAATGGCGGGAGAGAGTGCAGCTAGTCGCTTCATATAAATATGTAAGAGAAGGAAACTCTGACGTCTGCGTTCCGACCGCGTCGCTGCGGAAACCGCGTCAATTAACTTGGCCACGATGACATATTAGCCTTTGTCCCGAGCTCCGGTATTTACTTGCAAGAAACTCAATGCGTGTGTGGAGATACGTCTTCGCTATGCACTTCCGGTTGCGTTTGCGAATGACACGCAAGATTAATCATGTTTTTGGGGTTGAATCTGGGTTGGTTATGGAATTTGTGTTTGGAAGTAAATTGGGTATAATTAAGTATGATTGCGTTTATATTATGTTTTTTTTTTTATTCAATACAAATATTTATATGGATGCGATTTTTCTGAGTTATCTCATCCCACTAATATTGTAAATGCGAAAAAACAGCACAATGGATTTAGATGAAATTTAGTACGAAAGTAGCTTATAGGTTAGCGCATAGCAGTGCGAGGCGCTGCTAGTCTTTGAAAGTTTACTAAATTTATAAAGTCAATATCTGCCAGAGTCATCTGTCCAGCCAGATGCTGAACGTTAAGTAAACCCCAAATCAATTTGAAATTAAATAGATTCACTGAAAATAAAAACTTTAGTGACTGTCAATGTCAAACAAAGAAGATGAAAAAAGTTTTTTCTTTCGATCCCATTTTCTTTCACCATTCCTCTTTTGCAGTCTAAAAGTTTTCAAAATAAGAGGTTTTCGAGAGAATCTCAATTATCGATAAAGGCGATATTAAAAATTCGTTTGTTTTGTTCTTAGCCCACGCCTGGAATCGCGGTACCCCCTTTTTCTATTGTTTGCGTAAGAAGGGAAAGTAGAAACGACGGCAAACGATAATCACAAATTTGAATTTCGCCCCCACAAACGGGCACTGACAAAATCATCCGATTTTGTGCGCCGTTTATCATCGCAATTAATAAAGGGAACAAAAACATTATCTGGAAATTGTTTGTGTCATCGAACAGGTTTGTGCGACTTGTATAAACTTTTCTAATTTTATTGCCCCTTTCCTTTCGGTTTATTTTTGTCGCAAACGGGACGATATCGCTCAGGGATCGTGGATGTTGCTATATAGGAGAATCTATGCAGTAAGTCAAAATTTACATATATACATAGTTGCTGTTCTGTGGTATTGTGATGAAGGTACATGTTCTAAATTTATTCGTGAGCATTACAGTGTAACGTGTAGGTACGAGGCAGTGCTCCCTTAATGTATTCATGTAATTCGCATAGCCGGCATCCCCTTTGACCGGCCACGCAACGCCGCCGCCTGCCCGGATAGAGTAATATAACGTGATGTTTTAAAACCATCCATCACGTTTAATGTCCATATAAAAAGAAGGAGGTAGCGTGCCGACTCCATCCGCGGATTTTTGTGATTTTTCGGACGCTCCATTTTGAAAATTCATTACATTCTGCAGCCGGTATAGGTAACTCGCACGGCACAACCAACGTTATACCACAAAATAAACAGGTACAAAAGGCCGGCTTCTGCTGACCTTGATTTTAATAACCTACGCGCAACCGTAGCGCTGGTAAAGCATCTATGTAACATTCTGTGAAAAGTTTAGATTTCGGAGTTTCAATTAAAAACAATTAATTATGTACTTTAAAACCCATTTACTTCTCATAGAAAAAGGTCATCATCATCATCATTATTTCAAGGCCAAAGGCCGCCCACTTGACTGCTGGACATAGGCCTCCCTCATCGATCTCCAAAAGGACTGGTTGGAAGCGGCCTGCATTCAGCAAAAAAAAGAGTAAACGAAATAAAATTCTATAAATTGGTTACCGAAAAATACTTTCCTCGATTACAGCACGTACGAAAGGCACGATTTTTATAATTTAAAATATAACAAATCCTCATTCTTAAATTTAGTTTTTTGTAATATGATTGGAGAAAAAATATTGTAAATTATGACAATTGTCACACGAAACGATATAGTTGCAACCTCAGCTTAGTAACAGTTTCGTTACGGTACGTTTATTCTGCATTTCACTCAATTACGTGTATTGTCATAGCGCGGGCACTTGCAGTCGCACTTGCAACTGGCGTTCAGACTTGATCCGAGATCGCTGTATGTATGCGTCTCTGTACGTTCACCTGTTAACGCTCGTTGTATGGAACCGGCCTTCTGGATCTATTTATTTTGTTATTATACCTGTCTCGTATCGTTGACTCCAAAGTTTCTATATTTAATCCTGTTATAGGAACAAAGGAGATCCACTTGTTGCAAAGCACTCTATTCTCAAGTTTATAGGATGTTAGTATCTAGCTAAATAGCGAGCTCATCGACTTTCTCATTTTCACCTCACGAAATTCTCTGGCGTCCGTTTAGCTCGGGTTGAAATTATCAATTGTGTACACTCTAGTATTCAGCAGTGCAAATACAAAAGCAAGAGGTTCGAAAGTTGTTTGAGCGGGGTTAAATAAAACCTCAAGTATTAGCTACTTGAAAGTAAAAACGTCGAATGCGGCCGAGGATAGGCGCTAGGCGTGGGGAGGCTGACGTCAATTTGCATTAAATGCGGCTAGCACCCAATGATATCTTGCACTCCGAGCTACAATGCTAGTATGTAGAGAGCTTTATATTTTCAGTTCAGCAAGAACTGAATTGCAGATTGCACAAAAACTGTGGTACATTTACAAAGGCGTTAAAAGAAACGGACGCCTAAATGTACCACTGCGGGGTTTTACCATTATAATGGTAATATTATGATATGCAACTATACTTGGCATGATTATAGTACACACTTTAAAGTATAACAAAAAAAATGCCAAGTGCGAGTCGGTGACAAGTTTCTGTTCATTACCAAATTATAGCTGGTAATTTCGTTATTGAAATTTGTGGTGGTACGGACGTACCCTCAGTGCGCGAGCCCGACTCGCACTTGGCTGGTTTATTTTTTAATGTTTTAGGTGTTTGCATAACCACAGTTAGGATAGGTTATTTTTATTGATATTATAAAATACTAAACAAAATTTAAGCCAAGTAACACTAAATGTAAAAATAGTAAGCAAGTAAATATAAATTTAGTGAGTTCCTAGATAAATTAAGTGCAGTTTTTAATATTAATATAATATTTTTTTTATCTACATATTTTTATTTACAGATAGCCGATGGGGCCGATAGGTTCTCAAATGGAGACCACGGATTGGTAAGCGCAGCGTACAAGAGCGTACAGCGTACAAGATGGACAGACGACCTAAAAGAGACCGCAGGGAAATGCTGGATGCAGGCCGCTTCCATCCGGCCCTTTTGGAGATCGATGGGGGAGGCCTATTACCAGTACTGGACGTCCTACGGCTGAAATGATGATGATAAAGCATCATAATATTAATGTTTTCATGAAACCGTTTGTAAAATATGATTCGTCGCAAATATAGTTCTTTTTTTGTCTTCAAAAATTATACTTGTTGAAACATAATGTCACCCATAAAGCTCAGTCCTCCATTAAATAAAAGCAACGAGGAAGGAAAAAAGGAAATGAACTAAATAACCCGTTATGGGATTCAATCATAGTACTATCTAGTAAGGACGAGCCCGAAATCACGTCGCGCATACTAAATTATCATGGCCCTTAGTTATTTATGCGCCATGAGCCAACATCTTCATAGCGGACGAGACTTATGTCCAGCCTAAAATAATATTTTGAGTAAATGTTTGAAAATAAACAAACCAGAGGCGTTGGATCGATAAGGTTTACAGTGGCTATGTACCGTAACTTGCAGCCGTTTGTGGTACAGAAACGTACGAACTGGTTTATTGTAGAGCTCTAGTTCTCAATGTAGGTACGTTATTTGTAGGCTATAAAGAACTTACCTTTGGGTGTGTTCTTCTAGGGAAGGCCACTTTGGGGTCAATCTGAAACAAAATATTAATTAGTGATTAGTGATTTAGAAAATTACTGTAGTTGCTTATCAATTTACAGACCTGTGTATATTGGATCTAATCCACAATTACAATAAACGTAATTTTTTCCCTATACAAAAACAAGAAATTTTAGATACCTACAAATAAGATTTTATTTTTTCTTTAAAAAAAAATATCTAATAAAAAACCGGCCAAGTTCTAGTCAGGCTTGCGTACTGAGGGTTTAGTATCACCAAATAACTTGTTAGCTACTAAAACACAAAAAAGTTGTGCAAAAAGACAACATCGCATTAACGCCCAGGCGGTCACCCATCCAATTACCGACTGCGCCCGACGTTGCTTAACTTCGGTAACCGCACGAGAACCGGTGGTGAACAGAAATTTGTCACCGACTCGCACTTGGCCATTATTTATTATTTGCTATAATATTTAATAAACTAATATTTTAGAGTTTAGAGTCTGTTCTTTAATCATGCCAAGTTTGACGCTTGTTTGTTGTATGGGGACCCCCCTTACGTTTTTAAAATTTATTTTTTCTTAGTTAATCCGCCGTTAGTTACATATTCTGTCAAAATATCGACGGCTATCTATTACGGTTCGAAAGATACAGCTGTTAATAGGTAGGACAGACGGTCAGACAGACATCGTAGGCTTAGTAACAGGGTCCCGTTTCTAGCCTTTGGGTACGGAACTCTAAAAATCATTGTATCACGCTCAGAGACAGACTGATAGACATAAACAAATAACACTCAAATCAAGGGTAGGTTATTCAAAATCACTTTTGCTTTTTGATTTGCCGGTGATCTCTGGCGCAGAAAGTAGATGTCCTACCAACTAAGCCATTTTGGTCATCGCCTTATATAGATAGCGTGGCACATAGACGGTGTATGAGTGTCAATGCAAAAAATCACTCGGACGCCTGTATCCCAACTAATCATGGACCGCACGTCCGCCAGGGTAGCAACCACGATAAATTCGCGTCGTCCGTGCGGCTGCAGTGTCTAGCCCTAAAATCCTGCCTGCAAAAAACCATCCGACTGAAAATCCTGCGCCGTGGTCCTGTCACTCGATTTTGCTTCTCGTCTTTTTCATGTAACCGAGCTCCACTATTTCATACGTGGCACTGTTTAAGCCCTCAGATTTTCTCTCGGCAGCGAGCGGTCGCTCTCATTCTTTTTGCTCCTATCTGCAACGCGCCGTTGACCGCTATAAACGCAAAATATAAACCCAAAGAAGCTACCTTTGACATTTTAGAGGGAAAACGTTCCATTTCAACTCGTGGTGACTGTTTTGTTGAACGGTTCTCGCATTCGGCGTTAGCGCTTCTGGATTTTTAGTGCGAATCTCACATAAAATTGAAACTTGAGGGAATATACGTTTGGCATGGAAACTGAATTGACTATATCCATTACCTATTATGGCCACAAAAATATTAGAATTATTATAGTTCTTATCGTATTGTCTTTATCTATTATTAATGTTTAGTGAAGATAAAATTGGTTATTGTAAAGATAAATTTCTCGATCCATCAAAAAGATGTGGTTACAGTTTATTACTATGGCTGTCGTCATAATATGTATAGAAAACTGAAGCAGTTTTTTTTTTTTTGGAAATTTATTAAAATTAATTCTCTAACAATTTTTGTAATCTGAAAGATGTATCGATTGGAAATGCTGTTCTATATGCATATCTACAGCCACGTAATTACGTAGCAAAAGCGCGCAAGAATAATTCAAAAGATTTTGCCCAAGAGGACTGCATTATTACAATGTCAGGCAAAACGGCTTTACAGCGTCATTCATACATTCTTAATTATTTAATTATCTTCAGAGTGCGCCACGGAACACTGGCGGCTGCAGAAAATCTGGCATAATTTGATTAAATTGGATTTCCAACAGGAGAAAATTCGTATTAAAAATAATGAAATTATAATTACGATAATGAACTCTCGTGCACGACCAGAAGTTCTATACAAAACGAGGAGACGTAAAACGTAGAGAGCTTTTAACCGGCTCACGCAAGCAATTTTCTAAATGATGTAAAATGACCACGAATGTATACAGAGCAGCAGAAAAATCATAAAATCGCAGATGGTGGCGCTAAAGCGATTAAGCGGGTCGATGATAAATTTTAACGAGTTATTTTAATGGAGGCGATCGCAGTCAGTGGCTGCCCGGCAGCTTGCGTCGATAGAAAAATAAAACCAAACTTTTAAAGACTGTTTAATACGCGACTTTGATTTTTATTGTAAAGCTTTACAGTTACGACTTACGGAATAAAAAATGAAACATTTTAATTTAACGCCTCAGTTGTTATAGTCTGTTTTAGTGCTTTTATAGTAAAAAACTATGTCCAATTGACTTTCCAATCTACAATGTAGATACTTTGTTTCTAATCCACTAGGTGTTTCCATTCTGTATTGATGAAAAAGTAAAGTTTAGATTTTCCAGAGTGACAGCAAAAAATGTCGATACGAATGTGACATTTTTGATAGGGAGCCATTTGCGTGATTACAATCGACGCATTGGCGCACCCTAGCCTCCCCTAACTTCCCTTGCGATAAAGATTGACATCATAGCCACAGTTTATATCAGAATGTGAAGTTCAAAGCATAAATAACTATCATCATGCCTAATGGCAATGATTTTTGTCTATACATACATACAATTTTATAAAGAGGAAAGATTTGTATGTATGTTTGTAACGAATTGGCTCAAAAAGAACTGGACTGATTTTAAAAATTCTTTTCCCATTTGAATGCTACATTATCACTGATTAATATAGGCTATTTTAATAGGCTATATAACTATACCCGTGCGAAGCCGGGGCGGACCGCTAGTGTATAATACTTTCTACGTTAATCCTGAATCATCCGTCCGTCATGTTAATACATTTGGAATAGTTAGTCTGTGTTTTTATTTCCAGTCCGAAAATTCTTACCTGAACTCCATATATTAATACTTAATTTAATTTGATTGCTCTGACTTTATTATGTTAAATATTTTATTTCATTTTAATTATTGTTCAATTGTGTAATTATGGTATGGGTGTCGTAGCCTGAAATAAATGAATTTGAATTTGAATACTTTACTGTGTATACCAAAAATAACAATTACAAACAGAGAACGAAAACCAAACAACAGTTAACGGTTAATCCGAGTCGCGTAGGAAACAAAACGCTCCCTCTGCCCCCGCCAAGTTAGAGCGACGATGTATTTTGCGGCGCAAGAGTCACGAGGCCCGATGGGGGAGTGCAACGACAAAAACGAACATAGGTCCAACCTCGATGACGCCTGGCGCAGGACTGAGCGCGGCGCGCGCAAATTCTCGCGACCTTTTTACGCTTTTAATTTCACTAAAAAACGAAACTATTCACTATCAAAAATCTATCCAATGAAAATATTTTTGAATAGGATTGCTTTTCAGTTCATGCAATTTGCAGGTTGTAACGAGCTTTCATTAGAGCATAAAACGAAAAAAAACAACTAAATCGACTTTGTTTCAGTTTTTTTTTTTGATCGAGGACATTTTATTCTTTCAAATTTTGAACCAATGTTTAAACTCAAACACAGATGTATCTGTGACATAATTTTTTTTCCAGCTCAAATATTGTAATTTAACTGAATAAACATGATTTAAAACTGACAAATTTGGTATAATAGGCCGTTAATGTTGTGAATATGAAGACAATGAATCTCGAAATATCTGTTTTAATCATAAATAAGTTTGCCTATTTTTATTTAACTCTAATCTTAAGAATATTAGTAAAAATGAATTGCCTGTAATATTTAATATTGTTATTATGGCCGCCAAATATTTCTTATTTCTGAAATTTATGAGCTAGTGCTACAAGTAGCGGCCGTATCACCGAAATTAATCTATTCCAGGCCACCATGAAATCGGCCACCATTGGTTCGATATAGAAATTGCGAGTGAATGGGTTTCTTCTAGGCAAGCGTGCTCTATCGTAGACCGCATCATCGCTTAACACCAGGCAAGATGGCTGACAAACACGAGCTTATTTTTCATTGTTAAGACTAACGTATTGGTACCAATAGATAGGAATGTTATAAAAACAACAATCAAACAAGAAATTTTTGGCGGATTACATTTCGCAAACGGTACAAATGTACAAAAAAATATGAAATATAATTTTGAAAAACTTTTTCAATGGTATTAAGTCATGACAGGTGCAATCATGTTTAGTTTGTCATTTAGATGTATTTTATTCAAGATAACGTCACTGTGGCTATCCCTGAACTTAGAGAAGTCTATCAACATGTCATAAAAAAATGATTTAGGCGTTTAGTCTGTAGACAAGTTTCATTGGTGCGCAGATTTTCTTTTATTTAGCTCTTGAGAAACCTGAAATTGGGAACATCGATTTCTATTAGTATTTTTAAAAACAGATATAAATTGGGGCATTATTTAGTTTATTTTATTTTATACGGGTTACGCGAAAATGGTGTACTTAACTGAAAGTGGTCCGAAATGAACAACTTTTACAATAGAACCTATGCGAAAATGGCAAAAAAATATAGATAGATATATAAACTCTTTATTGTTCACACCACAAATTTCATACACACAATATATGCTGTTCCATACATTATAGGTATTATGGACCCTTTTTAGCTTACTCTTTCCGGGCAGCTTTCCTGTAGTTAATACCTACCTTCAAAATATCTTCCACACTAAGACAAAATTCAAAGTTGAAAAAGTGATTTCTGACACAAAGATAAAAATACTCCCTCTCTTTTTAAATGAACTGTGGTAAAGCTCTAACATACGAATTATTCTAACATAAATTCCAGAAACCAACAAAAGTGCTCCTTAAATTGTTATGACTAAGACTTATTTTCGCATAAATATGGGACAGATTTTAACAAGTCATGGCAAGAAAAGATTGTAGACGGAGCGCATTAGTAGGATATCACTACTGGTAGGAGGTTTATGTACTTTCTGATATCGACGTATACGCGTATAGTCTATAAAGTATCTATAAATTTAGTATGCTACATAAAATATCGGCATAGCTGTGGACTGTGATATTATAGCATTTGCGTTTGCAGTGCAACTGGTATGGCATACTAAACTTGCACAAACATCACACTTGCGCCAGTGCACAAACTTGCATCTATACACTGCACATACCACAGCCTCCTTGGCTTCTAAATGATAGGGTAGCGAGCCGTGTCGTAGCACGTGCTACGGTGCGTAGAATTACGCGCTACGTACGAGTCTACGCAAGAGAAAGGCTGTAATGTAAAGAAAATGTTGTAATAACTAGCTGAGCTCCGTGGGTTCGCCCGCTATCCTACAGATTCCATGAACTTTTCCGTGATTAAAAGTAGCGTATTGTATGTGTCCATGGTATACACTATTTACATTTTGAATTACATTAAAACCCGTTAGATTGTTACGAAGTCAAGCGCGGACAAACATATATCGCATTTATAATAAAGTGTGATTAGTGCCAAATATCGGTACAGTTTTTTTTATATTTTTCGGTTTTTTATCGGATCGGATCTGCATGATCTAATTCCCGCCTGCCCACTTTTCTATTGGACTGCTAGAGTTGGCACAAAAATCGACACCGATTTATGACTAATAATCCAGAAACCCGTACGAAGTGCTTTGATTCCACTTTTATTGTGCGAACTGCTTGTCTGTGGAATGAGCTGCCTGAATGGGTGTTCCCCGATAGTTACAATTTGCATGGGTGGTTTCAATTCCCGAGTGAATCGGTTTCTTTTAGGTAAGCGTGCTCCATCGTAGACTGCATCATCGCTTACCATCAGGCGATTTGATGGTCAAAGACAAGTCTATTAATGGATTTAAAAAATATCTACCCATTTTTTCGAATAAAATGTTCATGTATAAAAATTTATTCGACTTTTTAAATGGACGTAAATAGTTTGATTTGAGACTTTTCAATTTTAATGCAATTATGTGCCCTTGCTACCAACTCTACTTGCCTCCCAAATAATAAGCAAGCTCGCGTTCTAAACTTTAAGTACCTGACGCTGTATCCAATTTGTAATATCATGAACACAAAATTCCAATAATTAACAGCTGACACACGTCTACCCCGAGTTAAAGACAAGAAAGTTTAATGACGTGCACTCAGTGCAAGCGGTAACTGAATTTATTTAGGTGGAGACACGTAAGTGTCGCCGGGCGGCGTTAAGTGGGGACCGCATCATTTGCTGTTCAGTCAACGCGCACTCTAACTCCTCCTAATTGGAACGAATTTGGCTGCAGGTGCAACACTCGACTTGGCTCAAGATTAGGGGCGAGCTATTGCGACTATATTGTGCGCCATTTGCTCTGAAATATTCCTAGTGCAACGCGCGACTTGCGGCTCCCAACCCGAATCCACCCCGTCATCCACGTGCGGCGTAACTTGAATTAAATTAAGAACAATATTTACCCTCGTAGCCGAGATAAATGATATTGCACACTTAAGCCAGACTTAATGTTTAGTGACGACTTATGTATCCACATTCTTAGCGTAATCCGAGTGAATACGAAAGCTAGAATAGAAAGAGAGAACCGATCGACGACGGGGAAAGTCTTAACGAGCTCTCCACCGTAGACGAATAACTCGACAACATTGTTAGGTTATTTTAATTGATACAGCTTACTCATTGTGCAGCGAAAAATGCAAACGAGTTGCAACGCGATCGGAAAACACTTGACACGGATTGTTTATAAAATAGAGTTGCTTTAACACTCGGCGAGACGAAGAGTAATAAAACCCGGCTAGGGAGGCTCGACAAATGTCATTACTGGGGCACGCATAAATATGCAAGCCAGGTAACGCACATTTTCATGCGACGTCGCAAGAATTTTATCGCCCGTTTAATTCTGTGAGAGAAAAAATGGGTTTCTTTTCGTTGTAACACGAGATAGGTGGTCGCGTGGGAACTGACACTCTTTTGGGTGGTTCGCACCTAAGTGCAGCTGAAATGTATTTTATCCGACAGATATTACTTTCTGTTAAATACCCGAAGTGACGGTAATGTTATCCATCAGGAGCCTTATTCGTTAGGCGCTAATGTGGGTGCTTTGTACTGTTAAAGGCGCGCCTATTTAACGTGTGTTTTATTCATCGCCCCTTCTTCGTGTAACACGTCCGCTACAATTGCCCGGGACCACCCTAACGACATAGTTCTCTTTTCTTAATGCCTTTGTTAATTTCGTTTACATTTGTTTAAGCGTAACGGTCGTATGTTACTTTCTCTTAAGACGCTGTTTGTATCTATAAATTTAACAGCAAAATACTACTGACTCACTGACTAACTGATTAACTGACTGACTGACTAATTCATCACGAAATCTCGAAAGCGACTTGACCTTCGTAACTGAAAGGCAAATAGACTACTTATAAGATTTACAACTCCACGGAGGAAGAATTTTGTAAAAGAGCCATATTAACGGTTGCAAATAGAAAGTTTGTATAAAAGTCTACACGTAGGTACAAAGTCGCATGGAACAGCTAGTTTTCTATATAAGTTTTACTAATGTTTTCCTAATAACCACAGTCTAAAAAAATTAAGAATTATATTATTTAAGAATTTACCTACTTCTATAAGGTTTCACGATTTAGTGGTAATAAGCTGAAAATACATCATTAATCTCACCATTACGAACAACTTTGAAATAGGGAATCGAGAAAAAAAATCTTTATTTTATTTTATTTTATTGTTTAAGGTGGACAGTTACAGGGCCTTTCACCCACCCACAGATATAAAGAAACAATTACACACTAAAACATATTTTAAAAAAAATATCTATGGATAGTTTTAGTAATTAATAGTACAGTTGTTATCGCTTGGTATCAAAATTTCTGAAATTGCATTAACGAAAATAACACCTAAAGCTTTTTTATCTTTTCTAGAAAACAATCAACCAAGATACTGAAATTAAGTATCTTATAATTAAATTCTCTGGTCCACAATCTATAGTCTTGAAAAATCAATTCGTTAACAAAGGCTAAAGAAACTTAACAATAGTTTACAATTGACAGGGTAGAATAAAGGTAGAAAGTTAACGCTTATCTGGCGGTTCGGGTCAACACAAAAGCTGGTGGTCGGTGGCTTAGTTATAGGTTAAGAGCTGCTGATAATCGAAAATGACCTGTTTTACTTTAAAACGTCATTAAAGTTTTATTTTCTTTGTCTCGTTTTCGCGCGTGATAATATCTATTAGAGAGAAGTTGAGAACTGGACAGTCATTCCAGGATTTGCGTTATTAGTAACGAGTTGCTCTCGTATGGATAGACCTAAATGTCAGGGGAATAGAGAGAAGATCGCATGCTCATGAATAGCAGGTCGTTTCAAGTAAAATTTACTTACGTTTATTTACTGATAGTTTTTTGACAAAGCTTAAATCATAGTAAACATTATTGACTTTGTATTGAAAAAATACTTAATAAGGAATGAGCTAATTTCCATAATAACCTAAATAGAGCACAATTTTTTTTATTTTTGTCAAAGACCAGAACGGTACTTATTATTTATATCCGTTAAAATTCGCGCACAATTTATAACATAGGCATTAAACTTAAATTATGTTCCCAAATCGCCTACAAGATTATGCCAGCATTTTTTCCATAGGTCTTATTAGATAAAAATAAAAAACTAAATAATTATGTACTTCACACTAATATTTGAAATGCGTTAATAATTGTCTGCCCGTTTGTTACTCTTTCACGACTAAATGTCTAGACCGATCATAATAAAGTGTGGCAGAGATAGAGTATATTACAAAGATATAACTATGTTTGGCCTCCTTGTACGATATGACATATCATTGAAAACCATAATGTAAGGAAAATTAGAAGGAAATAGAGGACTGGGCAGTCTAAGAAGCAAATTTCATGTGGGAGATGAAAATGCTGGCAGAAAACCGTGAAGCTTTGAAAGTACTCCACTGATAAGAACTACTCTCTTGAAGGTTAAATGAATATGAGCTGATAACCTTCAAACAGCTAAACAGTTTTTTTTTTATCATAGTTAAAATATTATCGAGCAAGTCACGTTTAAAAAAAAATGGGCCAGGATTTTGGTGTGCTATGATGCCACAGAAACACAAATACACACGTTAAACTTGAGTGCGTAATCGAAGTTTGAACTACTAATGTGCGATGAAGAGTAGTTCGAAGGATCGATGTTTCGAAGAATAACTCTATGAGAGGATATCTTATGTTAAAAATCAGAAAATTACAGTCATACCTCAGGATGCAGCTAGTAATAATATTTAAGCCAGACCAACCACCGCCTCCCTGCCTATAGAAACGTTAGCACAATGCGGGTGGTGGTCTCGTGAGACAAAGATTCGTACACGCACTGACCAACGTCCGAGCTCGCTCGCCTAAAACGTTGATAACACTGACTCGCAGGCCACTGGATGCACGATACATTTAACGATATTTGCAGTACACAAACTTGCAGAGTCATCATCATTTCAGTCACGTTCCCACTGCTGGGAAACAGGCTTTCTCTAAGAGAGAGAGATAGGATGGGCTCTAATCCACCATGCTGGCCCAGTGCATGTTGGTAAATGTCATATTTTTTTGAAATATTACGGTTCCTGTACAAATCGGTTTTTTCACGATGTTTTCCTTCGCCGTTGTTTCTGAGCTATTGCATCAAAATTGCACATAATTAATTTAGGTAATAAGTCATTGGTGCAAGGCCGATGGATCGGACCGGGTGCCGCCAAATTGTAAAACGCACATGCTACCACTCGGACACTATAGCTCTATTTGCATAGTATGGGTAAACCATGCAGTGAGCAAGAATGTTTCAAGTTTTTTTTTAATAAAAAATCTGATAACGGCATTTTTAACCTCCGACGCAAACAGAAAAGTGTTTAAGTTAAAGTGTGTATATGTATGTGGCAAACGTAACGTAACTTCCAAACGGACGAACCAATTTCGATTATTATTATGATTCAAATAAGACATGGTCGAAAGTTTCTTAGCTAATGATTCAAGAAAATATTTTCAGCCGTTTTAAGATCATCAGTTCTTTTGTAATGTTTTTTTAGGGTTCCGTACCCAAAGGGTAAAAACGGGGCCCTATTACTAAGCCTATGATGTCTGTATGTTGGTTTAGGCGTTTATAGGCTGTAAGCGGGGGAGCCCAAGTATTAAAAAAAAAAATTGTCTTGCGCTTGGTTACCACCTCGCCTGATGCTAAGCGTAGTGATGTTAAGTAACTTTTGGGCCTCTTAAATGCATAAGCATTAGATAACTACAACCACAGACAGATATAGGGCTTGTACTTAAAGTACAAGGTAGGCCTGAATGTCTTGTCAAACCCCCTCCCCCCTTCCTAGGATTTATTTATATAAAATTTAAAAAAAAAAAAAAAAAACCAGAGGTGCGGTCACACTAGGCGCCAGGTAGAAAGGAACACCAAAATGCCATTTTGCGAAAATATAATTTTAATGTCGCGTTTTGAGAAGCGCGGGGCAACTTATGATGTAAAAGCGTTGACCAAAAAAAAGGGCGCCGAAAGGGAATCTCGCTCTACCTTGATTATGGGTTAGGGCCGCCACTCTATGGGGGGAGGGGCTAACTGGCAAAGATGTGATACTTCCCCAGAGGAACTCTGCAAAAAAGTCCTACTACATTGTATACATTTAGGTATTTAGAGAGTGTGAGGGATAGTAACACTATATTTTGTGCACAGATCGTCTACTGCTTCATACTATGTGTTAGTGGACGTGTTTACTGCTGCACAACAAAAGCCGGCTAAGTTTTACGTCGCTAAGAGCTTGTATAGCTTGTTTTCTGAATTTCACCGTTGAATTAAGTTTACAACGTGGTGGATAAATGAAACGATGCTGCAACATAATGCGACATGTTTTGTGAAGCTTTGCATTGTTTTGGGCTACTTCCGACGTGTTTTATAGAATCTACTGTAATTCTGTTTCATTTTGGAAGTGCTTTTTCTTTCATTTGCAGGTTTTTTGTCAGCTTATCGATCAATTGGCCATGTAGGTTTTGATCCGAAGATCATTCAACGTTGCTGATCCCAAAAAACATGGGCTACGTTAACAGCAAACAACGCTACATACGAATTCACCACAGTTTTACTATACTCTCCCTATATCTGGGCTGTGCTAACAAACGTGTTAAAGACCAAGAAACCCTTATAAGTTCGTTCTGGTCGTCTCTCTTTCCATCTGTCTGTCCATCCGTCTGTCCGTCCGTTTGTCCACCAATCGGTCCGTCCGTCTGTCCCTCCGTCTGTCCGTCGGCCTGTCCGTCCGTCTGTCCGTACGTCTATCCATCCGTCTGTCTGTCTGCCCGCTTGTCTGTCCATCGTAATTCTTTAAAACCTCCCAACTTCTACAGCTAATGAGTTAAAAGCATGAAACTGCAAAATTACAGTATTTATTATTTATTCGCGGCACCACTTTTTTATTTTTATTATGACCACCAAAATGCGATAAACAGTTTTCCATTCATTTTGGTCATTATTAAAAAATATTGGATCAAAAATTGATTCTAAATATTTTGAAATATCAACCTCGTAAAATGACCGAAGCACATTTTACAAACGAAGACAGTAAAAAACGCTACGTCTAAATCCCTCACCCCACTCCTCAGACATTTGACTGAATTGTTTTCATAGAAAATAATCGTAACTACAAGTCTGGGCTACGTAACAGATTTACCTAGCCTGAGGTGCGAACCAACATACACAAGTAAACTTTCACGCTAATATAGTTAGTTATAGTTAATATTAGTGTGATTCCTGTAGGATAGCGGGTAAAACCGCGGGGCACTGCTACTGTGTCTCATTACAATGTGATGTCGACATACATGTAGGTAAGTCGAGATAGATGCACGTTCAAATTCTAATCTATATATCATCCACACAATCAATGCCTGCACCAGAGCATAAATCCGTTGCAGAACCTTGCTTGCATTCTGCGCATGACATCCATCGAGATACAATACATAAAGAGTCACAATCGTAAAAAACCAAAGAAATACGATTTGCGCAGTATTTTTGGTTAGTTACAAGGTAACCACGATCCGACTACAACGCCGCGCGATGCCTGAGCTACGATAACATAGCGGACAACTAACGTCAATACTATGCAAGCGAAATAACGTCTCAATTGGAGTAAATGTGGCATTGTGAAGTATATAATTGATACAATGACGCTCGGATGTTTGTTGACGATTTTCACTGAGAGATTTTGACTCTATAGGAATTGTATCTCGATGATGACATCCCACAGATTATTTATTAACTCCAACGAGTTTCCGATGTTACTTTATTCCATTGTGGATCTGTTCCGTGATTCCTGGACGTAGGAACTTCCGAACTGACACCGCCGAGAACTTTTCGTGCATGGAATGAGCGCCTGTCAGCCGTATGTATACATGCAAGCAAATACTTGGGTGTATTATTTAGTTTTCGGATTGCGGAAGACGGACCGTTGCTAGCTATTTCGATATTGGAACAATTGTGAGATAATTAATATTCCTCATGAGATAATTAAACCTCAGATCAGACAAACAAGGGAGATAATATCGTTTAATGCTTAGAAAACATCAATCTGCGAACATAATTATATACAACTTATCGATAAAACTACTATGTACGACTAAAAATATAATATATACAAAAAAAGTCCTAGGTGAACAAATCGCCACCATGCGGCAGGGTTCCCAGAATGCTGGCAGCATTGCCCAGCTGGATTGCGAGGCTTAATTTTTGTGCGAAATATGCCCCAGCTCTGGGATCCCCCGAGGCGAGAACCAATCTGGTCGAAATATCTTTACAAAACTTTTTTGTATCGGACGACTACGGGCCTAGAGTCTCTACATGAGATAATTATCATCATCATCATCATAATCAGCCTTTTAACAGTCCACTACTGGACTTTTAGCCTACCCCCGAAAGGGTGATTGGGCCGTATCCACCACGCTGGCCCAGTGCGGGTTGGTAATTATGCCTTAGTACAATTATTGTTCGTTTTCAAATGTCTCCGTTTTTAATACTTTTTTTCCACTTTACTTACCGCTAAACCGTTTAACGCATTTTTTAAGTACAGCAGCACACTTAATGTTTTTTACGCACACAAAAAAACTTGTAGCAACAAAAATCCATAGAAAAAAACGGGAAAAAAATTATAATATGCACGTAAAAGAAAATCGGCCAAGTGCGAGTCGGGCTCGTGCACTGAGGGTTCCTTACCACCACAAAATACAATATTAAAATCGGATGGACGGAGAGACAGATAGATATCATAGGCTTAGTAATAGGGTCCCGTTTTTAACCTTTAGGAACCCTAAAAACGAATGAACACCTAAAACTACTTAAAATTATTAAAATCAAAGCAGTTTTTTTTGTTAATATTTGTTTTACGTTACCGATCTGTAAATATAAATAACTAACGGTGCTTTTGAAGAACCCAATGTTATAGTTACTCGGAAATGCTGCAGATGTTTGTTACATAATTTTGCAATTGTGAATTATAAGAGAAAAACACACAGTATGCAATTTCCACAAATCTGTAATTTGTGCACTTTTATTATGCGATATATTTAATATCACATCACATCAGCAGCCATCAAACGTCCACTACTGGACAAAGGCCACCCTCTTAAAGAGGGGTGTTGCCATAATCCCCACGCTTGGCAGGCGGCTTGGGGATAGCAGTAAGTTAATATTATTTAATATATTACAAATATTTTATATCTACGAAAGCTCTAGCTTAAAAGGGTATAATCTTAGTATATTAGTTCAATTTAGTAAAACCATAATAATTCGGGACTAAAGCTAACTAATACAAAAGCAAAAACAGAAAAATCAATTCTAACAATGAAATTTCAAATATGAAAAGGTACCAAGTGATTAGAAAAAAATATTCTAAATAAAATACCCAAACAAAGGCTCCATTTGTACAAATCACTTTTCTTTGTAAAGAAAAATAAAACACACGCTGCGCGTCGCGCATTAAGAAAATCAACCACAAAACGATATTGTGCCCTTCAGTACAATCATTTCAGTAGAAATTGCATCAAATATAACCTTTATTGCCATTGCTTACCAAGCACGGGAATGACGGCTTGGTAGAGTACATAGATTTTAGGCAGCGTCGGCAAACTCGGCAATGTTATTCGGCGACCCCGGGTGCAAGTAAAGGACTCTATATTAAGCATTCCTGTCCCCCCAATCTCTTCAGGTGGGCGGAACATGTACTCTACTTCAACTTATTATTTCGGGGCCGCATGCGATGCGTGTGTTTTTCTCATACAGGTACATTTACATACATATTATACGCCTTAATCCGTTTATTAAATTCAGACGAGTTTTTTCTGCTTCATAAACAGAAAACTTAAAACCAGCTGTTTAACAGTAGAAATTTTATTTAACAAGAGATGCTGTGTTTATTAATATTGAA
Source organism: Agriopis marginaria (assembly GCA_932305915.1). NCBI lineage: Eukaryota > Metazoa > Arthropoda > Insecta > Lepidoptera > Geometridae > Agriopis > Agriopis marginaria. Next base: position 7,137,256 of record OW029919.1, read on the forward strand.
CTCATTATAATATTATAAGACTTGTTCTCTGGAAGTAGTGACGGCCCCATAATATGTTTGGGACGATACTTATGCGCCGTCACATCTTCCTGAGACACAAGGTAAGGCTCCTGCGGTGGCTAATACAGCGGAGCAGCACAAGCGGAAAATAATAATTATGCTAACCTCAGCAGTGGTTAGATATTTGAGCCGTTTTAGGGTCGAAATATCCGGACCTTGGAGGCCGGGAGCATAACTCATATTCAAAAACTTTCACAGCACCTTGTTGATGTGACACGTGGCCAGAATGCTGGCGTGTTTTTGGCTCAACGCCATTCAGCGTGGTAATGCCACCAGCATGCTGCAACACTGCCAACTGGTAGCAGGCTTAAGCATTTGGATTGCCTTTAGATTTTGTTTAGTTAATAGAGATAGTAGCCCCTGCCAGTATATTTTTATAACGTTAATAGTTGCTACAATCAGGCCTGGGCATGACATTAAAGCGACATCAAAAATATACGTACAGTATTTAAAGATACTCATTTTGCGGTTGCATGCAACCGATTTACTAAAGCGACTGGCCTCGTGCCCATTAAAGCAGATTACAGACCAAAAAAAAATATCAACGAGCACTTGGCGTTATGAGTTAATTTTGTAAGAATAACGCTCGGTTAGTACTTTCCTTTATTTTGTGTTCCGGCCGCACTGTTTGTTTAAACGGGTAATCCAGCGCAAAAACATGGCCCAGTCTACATAATGTAGTGGTGGAACGCAAATGTGTGTTCCCAATGTTGTCGGAGCATAATCGTCGGACGATAAAAATCACTTAGCGTACTGAGTAGCTCTAGACGGTTCTAACCGCTAACTGCTCGGTGTATAAAATAACGAGACCGTTCACGTGGAACGAGACTTGTAATATTTGAAAATTAACTTTCACCAACGGTATTATGCAACGCTTAGTCGGCAAGTACGCTACTGCGGGCTGGAGAGCTTTGTAGTTTTTTTTTTACGAAAGATGTTTACTTAGTTCCGTCTAGGTCTCATTATGGAACGTTGTTTGCTTAGTAGTTGAACTGCTTACTATATTAAGTTCTGAAGTGAAAAACTAGAGACTTCTAAAACTATTATAAGCGTATATTTTATTTAAAGGAAACCACAGCTACAATAGAATTGACGTTAAAACAATCTATGAATTTATTCAGTAAACTTTTTCCTACATACTATTTTTCCCACGGTTTATCACAAAACGCGTACGTTCCATATTTTAAAATGTGTCGATAAGAGAGAAAGGAGCGCATTCGCGTCGCGAGCGCGCCTGGTCTAAACGTCTTTACAAGTTATGCAATAATTCAAATAACGTACTACAACAAATTTATGCTGCACCACGGTAACATACTTCAATGGCTGCATTGGATAGCATTTTATTTCCATGGACGGCAATGGCTAGCATAGCCGTCGTATTTTCGAATTCAGATCGGAGGACGGTGAACGCGTTAGGTAGCAAAATGAATTTATGATCATAGGCGAATTAAATGCTTTTAAAAGCGAACGTGATTCAGCGGAAAACACATCGGAATTTAATTAAGCGATTTTTACACTTGACTGGCTGGCGCGGATTTTGCCGCGCCGCGGTTGCTTGCGCATGGCAATGTCGCGGTCGCCATGTTGCTTTTGTGGGTAGGTTTTATTTTCCACAGTTATGCGCATTTCATAACTTACGCATAACAGCGTACCTACAGGTTATAAACGTTACATTTATTCAACTAAGCACGGAAAGACCCCAACATACTCGCACAAGAACGTTAGGTATAAAAGTTACAACCCTGTATTTTACTTGAATAGGCTCAGAATAATTTCAGTAAGTATTTGTGTCTCGTTAAGGCTCACTAGATGAAATTTAAGAGTCATCTCTCTGAGGCGAAGCTCCATACAGATCCGGCCACGACAAAAGGAAACCCCGGAGACCCAGTAGGTACAGCGAGAAAGGAATGTTTAATTGGCCTACAAATAAAAGACTATATAACCAAAAAAGCTTTTTTCACAGCGCAATTCGTTACGGACCTTGGCTTTAACTATTACTCTGAAATGTATTTCAGCAAAAAAGTAACGCTGTTTTCTTTTAATTGACACTCACACAGCTGGGATATCGTATCGTATTTTCTCAAGAACAGATGCCAGATAAGGCGGCAAACAGTTGGCAAAGGAGAAAAAAATATGGATCTCTTCCATAGTCATAACGGCTTGATAGGCCCTAACGGGCAGTTAAAATGAAAAGTGTGTTCCATTTTAAACTTTATTCATTATACAAAGTTGTTAGTGTAACAGACATTTTACTTTCATATTTTGGAAGCTTTAAACAATTAGACCAGTTGGTGTTGAGTTTTAAACATTATGCGTAGTACCCGTCCAGTTTATGTGCACTAAGAAGTTTTGACAGGACAGTAAACCAGCTGATTATGCTGTCATGATATTAAAATTATAATATACAAAGTACTTACTCGTATAAATTTTTAAGAGGGGCCAAAATGAACCCCATAAACCATCGGTATTTCCTCCGGAAGTGAAATATTTAATTTTCGGTAAAGTTCTGCCGTTATAAAACTTGACATGATTTATTAATGTGAAACCGTAAACGCCATTTATGCCATTTTGGCGAGATGAGATGAGACATTTGTGTCACATTCAGGATACGCCGATGGCAATTTGATAGTCCCTGTTGTTATAGTTTACCAACGACGCTAAGGTTTGTTATGATATTTATGTAAATATTAAATATAATGATTTCTTAACATTTCGCGATTATAACGCATTAAAAATTAAACAGTTTTAACTAGCCAGAAAACATAATGATTTTAAATTTAATACCTAATGGTAGTGAATGGCCCTGTAGCAAGTTTAACGTAATTTGTTACAAAGCGTATGTTTTTTCCTATAGCCAGCATTTTGAGCTGAACACAAAAGCCATACCAAAAATTGCTAAAATGAATAAAATTACGAGGTACGTTTTCAGTAACTAAAATTTTTTCATAACCAAAATTATCTGGTCCACTTTAAAATAAAATTTTATATATAAATCTGTAATTTTATTCCCATTGAACATACATTCAATGCAATTTCAATAAGTGAATAAATCTTTTTTAAACAAGCTTTTAACCTTAGCATAATATTTTATTTATTAAATATCTATTTAACAGATTTTAATGAGGTATCCTGTTGCGTTCAGTAGTTCCTATGGCCACCGTCCGTTATTGGCATCTTACCTTGAATATCACCTACGGGTATAGTATTCATCAAGACCATTCCAAAGAACCCAAACACGATGAGGTTATTTTTTTGCGTTCAGTAGTTCCTATGACCACTGTCTGTCATCACCACCAGACCTTAAATATTACCTAGGGGTAAAGTACTCATCAAGACAATTCCAAAGAGAAATATGACTCGAAATTATTTGAATTCATAAATAAATAAAAAAAAAATTGTGCATGGAGTCCCTCCGCGCAATGCAGCTGTCATTGTCAAAGTGACATATTTCTTAAATAATCAGTTTCTCATTTCATTCGTGCTTCGAGTCGAGTGACAGTCCCTCCGCGCGAAAGAAGTGAAACTCTCGCTCTGTCTCTTTTTATTCCCCTCCATGGTAGCGTTAAACGTTTAACGCAACCTTGTTTGCAAGTCGCATAAGAAGTATAACTTCAAAAATAGACACTAAATATAATATTATGCAATTAGTGAATAAAGGACGGATTTAAAGCGAGGGCCATAGATGAATCACGAGCAAGTGTAGAATTCTAACGACTGAATCACAACCGTAGGGAGTGAGTCATGATGATTTCAAGTATTAGAATCCTGAGTGACGTGAGTGATTCATGGCCCTCGATATAAATCCGGTTTATTCAAGAGTTGCATAATATACTTTATACCATGACTACGAGAAAAAGAAAAATATGAGGAGTTTGTATCGAGTTAATTTTTCTTCTTTTTTAATTATTATTAATATTTTAAACGTGAGCTGTTAGAAGATTTTAAAAGGAAACCACGTGAATATATATCAATAGTCAGAGCTTTTATTTTTTAAACATGGTAAGAATTAATTCATTTTCTGACTTCTCAATAAATATGTACCTTGCGCAAACGCCATAATTATTATTTGCTCCGCTAAATATGAAATATGACAAAGAAAAAAACACAATGTGACACAATTTAAGCCCAATATTATTGGCTGCTTAACAAACGTCGCATAAGCTACCATCGAAATGTGGCATGGCCTTAAGAGCATTCTTCCAAAAAGACATTATTCAAGAAGTAGCAAATGACCTTTGATTCGACACAAAAGGAACGACAGCACATGTACGCAATGTTTAGTGGTTAAACCATAAACATCACAATAAATATTGATGACGCAGAAAGCTGTTATGTTCAGGCAGGGCTCCCGAAAAATGTGCACAATATTTACGACGGAAAGACATGCGAGATTTTTTCCGGTTACAAAAAGTCGAATAAGTTCGATGCATGTTATGACTGCGAAGTATGAATGTTGTATAATAGGTCTATATTTTAGTGTATCTATCACTATCAGAATGGTATTTATTATTTTGCAATAATATTATAATTATATACAAAAACTAGCGGTCCGCCCCTGCTTCGCACGGGTATAGATTATATCCTATGTCACCCGGGGATAGTGTAGCTTCCCAACAGTGAAAGAATTTTTCAAATCGGTTCTGTAGTTTCGGAGCCTATTCAATGCAAACAAACAAACAAACAAACAATCAAATCTTTCCTCTTTATAATATTATAGTATAGAAGTATAGATAAAAACCTAACTCTTAAATTAACAATCAAAATGACGTTGTTAGACACAACAATGTCGATATTTTTAAGGTGCCGTACCCAAAAGTGTAAACGGGAATCTATTCCTAAGCTTACGCTGTCTATATGTATGTATGTATGTATATGTAAGTATGTATGTCTGTCCTACCTTTTAACGGCTGTTTTTTTCGAACCGTAATAGATAGCTATTTTTTAGCAATACTTAATGTTATGACGGATTTACTAAGAAATAATAATATAGTCAAAAAATAATAACTAAAGTCCCCATACAACTAACGTTTTTTTAAACGTATTTTTTATTTGCTCTAGTGCAAAAATGGTAGTACACGCAAGCGTTAAACTAGGCATGATTATAGTATATAGTAGTAGTAAAACAACATATACAATAATATGTGCAAGCCAGTGACAAATTTCTGTTCACCACCGGTTCTCATATGGTCGGCGCGGTAGGTACTTGTGTCGGGTGACCACCTGGGCGTGAAGTTGTCTTTTTAGTAAATAGTTAACAATTTATGTGGTGATACGGAACCCACAGTGCGTGACGCAGACTCGCACTTTGCTGGTTTTATTTATTATCTTACACCCCATTTCAGTCATCATGATACCTTAATATTATTTGACTCCGTATTTTTACTTTTCAGTTATAATTCGGCAAACTCCAATTCATATTTCTGGCGAAATTATAATAACAAATTAATCCCCGGTCTCTTTCAACAAAATCCTAGAGGATTTTTTCCTCTTTCAAGGAAGGTATATTAACTGAAGGGTTCAAGAATAACTCGATTATCTGAAGCTTTAAAAATCTTCTTTGACAGTTTAATTTTCTTTAGAACCCGGTTATATTTTCGTTAAGTTTTCATTGAAAATGTCTACATAAAATCATTGATATGATCAGCGTTCTTTAAACCAAATAATGTTAAGTCTATACAATATTATAAAGAGGAAAGATTTGTGTGTATGTAACGAATTGGCTCAAAAAGTACTGGGCCGATTTTAAAAATTCTCTCACCATTTGAATGCTACATTATCACTGATTAATATAGGCTATTTTAAAAGGCTATAATAACTATACCCGTGCGAAGCCGGGGCGGACCGCTAGTGTTATTATAAGAAGGTGCAGACAAATTTATGTCGCCATCTTGTATTTATGATGACGTCACTTACTCAATGATCGTCTTTGAGCTTAGAGGAATCTATCTACACCATATTTATCAAAATTGGTTTAGGCGTTTAGGTTGTAGTTGGGGACATACTTATGTAAACATGCATACATGTTAACACAATACCCCTTTTTTGCCTTGCATTGTTTGGTAAAAAGCATGCAGTGCATGCAGTATATTTTTTGTTTGTTTTCAGTATCTCATAGGTTTTTTTTTCGGTTTTACTAACCAAATAATATATATGTGTTTTAAATTTCTCAGTCTTATCTATACTAATATTATAAAAAGGAAAGATTTGATCGTTTTTTTGTTTGCATTGAATAGACTCCGAAACTACTGAACCGATTTGAAAAATTCTTTCACTGTTGGGAAGCTACACTATTCCCGGGAAACATAGGCTATATTATATTGAAAAAAAATAAGGACCCTTACTAAAACTCCAATAGTATAACCCAAAGTGTAAAAAATAAGATTTACAATTTTAACTTTGCGTGTTTGACAGTTCTAAGACAGGACAACGTCTGTCAGGTCAGCTAGTTTTATATATTTACAGCTTTTAATTTTTCATTCACATTTAAACATTTTCGTTAACGCTTCCAGCAATGTGAGATTTCCAAAGATCCTCAAAAAAGAAAGCTATTCAACTGGTATTGATTGAACACTTCGGAACAAAACCACTTCCTCGTCCATTCTATGTAAATTCAGAAAATGCCCTCCTCTCGCTCGATTTGCGAGGCTCGGGCTAATCTACCGCCAGTCGGCTACAATTTAATCAAAGTAAACAACGATGCCCGTAATTTATCTGGATTATTTCGCGGCGAACGATAGTAATCGCTTTTTTCTCCATCTATTCCCTATGTCTGTAGTGTTGGAAGTTTATTCTAAATATCGATAAGCAATGCAAGTTTTATCAAACTTTGGGTAAGTGCTCAATAAAAAATCTTTTAAGTTAAATAATAACTGTTGATGATGGAGTGGTGACTCCGCAGGAAAATGATAAATCCGCGTACTTTTGACTTTATTTTTATTTAGTTAAAGTAGGTAGGTAAAAAACAAAGAAATGTGAGGCAACGCGCGTCGTGCGTGGAGGCGGTGCATCGACGACTGCCTGCAAAAACCAGGCGACCAGTGCCTCAGCACGCACCAACGCGTCCCACAATATAATTTCACAATATAAGTACATAGTTCTAACACAGGTGGTGCGTCGCTAACAATAACAATGAACCATTTACTTTCCATCTAAGTGTCTTTATCAACTAAACAAAACACAATCTAACTAGGTACAATCTAAAATCTTAAAACGTTAAATAACCCACCCATAGACCTTTGAAGATCTATAGAAATAATCCACTGCCACTACTAATTAGCAGGGTACATGCTAGCGACATTGCTACGTTGAATGGCAATGCTTAAAAGTAGATTCTGCTACATAAAATCCACCATTATCGACCAGGTGCTCAGATAAATTTAAATGTTAACAATAAGTAAATCTTCTTTTTTGTTTGACAAAAAGTTTAAATTATCAGCAATATATTTTCGAATTGTTTTACTGCTTTATGGTCACTATAATGTCTGATCAACGTCTTTACTTAACAGTATTGAATCTGTCAATTCATTTCCTCAATCTGAACAAAAACATCGATATTTTTACATTATTCGATAACGTATCCAATTTATTGCTGCATCCCTATACGCAGAACGAAACGGGAGCTCGTAATGTGTCTCGATTCCCAAGATACAAAGATGATTATTATCTACATAAATGGCAACTTACTCAATAAATATCTCTTTTATATATAATTTTTTCTCTAAGGAAAAAACGTGCAAAATTTCACAATATTTGGCTGAAATAAAAATGGACTGAATTGGAAACTTATCGAAAGTCATTTAAAAATGAAATAAAGTGTGTTTTATGATTTTCCGTGAAATCATTTCCTTAATATATTATTTCCCAAAATCAACCTAACATTTAATTAAAATTTTCCAGTAAGTAAGAATTTTTCGTTTTGTTGTGAAAAAATTTATAAATACCTACGGAATGCTTAAAATTAGATCTTGGTAAAATACTTGTTAGAGATAGTACCTGACTAATGTTTTTAACATCTGAATAATAAATTCTTAAAATTAAATCATAAGAAAATAAACGTGCAATGCAAACGGTAAACAAACCGCGCAACTCCTTCAAGTTTGTACCGGGCAATTAAATTATCGCTTAAACTGTTATGCTTCAAGTTCAACGCGAAATAATTAAAAATTTACAATTGTAACTTTACCACGGCACAAGTAAATTGTGAAAATTAAAATTGCACGTTATAATTTCGACTGTAGGGAAAATTTCGTTTGTAAACATTAAAGTCAGCTGTGATTTAACACCTTGCATTGGCCGGGTGGCTATTTTGCCGGAGGTGCTGTAAAATTTCATGTTGGTTTATACCTAGGCGTGAGGTACGAATCGTTTCCATATATATTTCTTTTATCAGATAGGTGTTTGGATAAACACTTTTCTGTTAAAATCCAAATTTAGCATTATTTTTAGATCTGATATCATTTTAGAGTTATCTATCCAAACGGTGTGAACGGCACCCTATTACTAAGCTTACATTGTATCTTTAACATAATTTTTAAAGTTGGTATGTTACGAACGAATATTTTTTTTTGTCAAAAAATCAAGTAGGCAAAAATAAAAGTGGCTCGCTCCTAAACAACAAACATTTTTTTTGCATATTTTACCTTCTCTAAAATAAAACAACAAATAGATAATAAACGTGCCAAGAGCGATTCGAGTTACACCCGCTAAAGATTCCGAAATGAAATAAAAATCTTTTTTTGGTGTGGATGGAATCCTCGGTGCGCGAGTTCAACTCGCACTTGGCCGGTGTTTATTTATGACTAGCGGTCCGCCCCAGCTTCGCACGGGTATAGATTATAGCCTCTGTCACCCGGGGGTAGTGTAGCTTTCCAACAGTGACATAATTTTTCAAATCGGTTCAGTAGTTTCAATGCAAACAAACAAACAATCAAATCTTACCTCTTTATAACATTAGAATAGATGAGTCCATACTTTTTAGTTTATTTTTGCATGTATTTTATACAAATAAAAAGTTCCGTATAATTATCATTCATCATCATCATCACCATTTCAGCCATAACTGCCACATCACTGCTGGACATAGGCCTCTCCCATCGATTTCTGCATCCAGCCATATATCATTATCTATGACTTATTCTTTATTGAAAAATCATTTTCAAAGAGACATCTTCTATAACATAAAAGGAAATAACTGAATACACCGCGGCTTAATGAATTATTCCTAGAAAATTATGTAAAACCAATGGAGAGGTTAGATTCTCCTTGATTCCAGTGAAATGTTTCATATTTATTTTTATTTCAGTAGCCAATTAAAGAAAGCTTCAGAGGTCAAAGGAAAGGTCAGTGTTTGGATGGATGACATTTACAAGCGAGCGCTATTGTGGGTCATGTTATAGATTAAATTGTAGTTTCGGGTTTGTCCTAGAACAACAATGGTTAAGTCCGGGCCTTTCAGGTGGCCTAAGGCCTGATTATCTCTGATGCTGAAGAAGGTCACGTATATTGATCATAATCATCATCTTCATTTCGGCCATTAGACGTCCACTACTGAACATAGGCCTACCCCATCGATCTCCAAAAGGGCCGGTTGGAAGCTGCCTGCATCCAGCGTTTTATTGCCTTCTCTTTTAGGTCGTATGTCCATCTTGTGGGTGCGCTTACCGCTTGCGTGGTCCTACGCTGCGTTTACAGGAGATACACCTACGCACATGTACATTGATCACGAGTACGATAAAATATAATCCTATAAAGCATCACACTGCAACGATGAACACGATCAGTGACGCGGGAGTATTTAAAGTAATAACAATTGTGGTCATCCGCGCTATCTTACTGGGTCAGTGTAGTTTCGAGCTAATTCTTCTATAAGTACTGTGAGGAACACCCCACCTACTTTGCCAAACAATCCACCTGTCATCTATAAATACATATCGCATCAGCTAGCATTGCCTTATTCTATACATATACACACCTACCCCGCTGGCGGAGTGATCTGTTGGAAGATGGGTTAGATTCTCTCCAAATAATCAGCTAGCTCAACAACCTGCTAAAGCCCCAAGGCACGCCCCTTCTGCCGTGCCAGGCCAAGTCTCAACAGACACCGCTTTATGGTTGACATTCCGAAAACCCGTACGAAGCGCTTTGATTCCACTTTTATTATGCGTACTGCTAGTCTGTGGAATGCGCTGCCTGAATGGGTGTTCCCCCATTGTTACAATCTGGGTGTTTTCAAATCACGAGTGAATCGGTTTCTTCTAGGCAAGCATACTCCATCGTAGACCGTCGCTTTACATCAGGCGAGTTGGCGGTCAAACGCAAGCCTATTATAAAATTTAAAAAAAAGTCTGGTTACTACTTCCTACCCCCGACAATAGCCCGAGTCGAGTTCAGAAGAAAACAATCGAACTTCTAGTATTAGTGCTGGGCCAAGTGAAATATACTACTTACTGACTCGTAACAAAATCGCGAAAATTACTTGACTTAGAAAGCTGAATTTTAGTAGGTAGATTTGGTGTGGGGTGTATACATCTGATAAGAAAAGATTTTGTGCAATGTCTGAATTAAGAGGGTTGAAAGTTTATATGAAAAACTACGCGTACTTAGTCACGGGCCACAGCTGTACATTATACAGTAGCCAGTGTCTTTTCTCGTGCCTATCAGATTGCGTACTATCGGTTCTTTCATCTTAATCCTTTTCTCTGTTGTGAAAAACTGTGCAATTTAGGATCTTAAGAGCTTAACTAATAGTTTACTGAAAATCTTTCCTAATATCCTAAAAAAATATCACTGGGAATGCCAAAGATAGTATTTGAAACGCTAAGCAGATCGTGGTCGTAACAAAGTTTGATCTACGGTACAACGGCTATGGAGCTTACTTCATCATCATCAGCCATTAAACGTCCACTGTTGGTCAAAGGCCTCCCTGTTCGAGAGAGATTTTGCCATAATCCCCACGCTAGGCAGGTGGCTTGGGGGTCGCAGTATCACCGTATGCTAATAGGATGCCCATCATCCGGTGGTTCTGGTTGCAGTTTTAGGACAAACCCGGGAGCTTACTTAATAAAAAATAAAGTTCATGTATGAATCTTACCTTTTTGCCGTCTAGTTCGTGTGTTCCTTGAGCTAATACTTTGTCTACACTAGATGGATCGTTGAATGTGATGAAGCCAAAGCCCCTGGAACAAAATAAAAATATATCAAAAACAAAGATAAAAAACGACGTTTATTGTGTATTGTCCACTTATGTTGGTATGACGGTCTGTGAACATTAATAGCCGGTATAGCTCAATAGTAGCACATCTGCCTTATGAGCAGGAGATCCCGGGTTCGATTCCCAGCGGCCAGTTAGATATTCTTATAAATAAATTAAATATCTTCTCTGGGTCTGGGCGTAGTTAGTTGTCCATAGTTGTGTGTTCCATGGCATTTCCAACACCGGAATTTCTAGTTCGAAGTAATGAGTCTAACGAGTTTATTTAAAGAATCTGAAAAGGTTTTAACTTATTTTTATATTGAAATAACTATGAAGCTAAACTCAAACCAAAATAACATTATGGCACTTTAACGGTTGTGCTAGAACTGCACTAACGACTTCTTTAAGCTGTTACTCACTATCGAACCGTAACCATTATAGTCACGAGGTTCCAATGTGGATAAGTTGTCTGCTCAGCCATCAAAGCGATGACAAGTATCAATATACTAATGGACAGGTAGATTTGTTAAAAATAACAGATTTAATGTAAAATATTTATAAATTGTAGACAACTACTGAATAAATCATTTGAATCTGCTATTAAAGTTCTGATATCTAACCCCCCTATTAATAAACGTAGAGTAGCCTCGGAATAGTTACACCGTCTTTTGTCTTTTTCGATCGAGTTCAAAATTTTAAAGAAAGAAAAAGACAAAACACGGCTTTACTATTCCAAGACTACTCCACGTTTATTAATAAGGTTTATTAATAAGGGGGTATAAAAAAAGAAAAAAAAAAGAAAAAAGTAATACGTGATAAGTCCCGATAAACATTTAAAACATATGTTCAAATCGCGAAAGTTTAAAAATTACTAAGGGGGTATGCGTTTAAAGTTTACTTCGGATTAGGGAGGGATGCTCTGTCACTTCCTCGCAAGGTGAGTGTCAGTATAGAGTTTTTATAGCTTACAATACATTATAGAGTCACAATCGTGCCAAAAAAAATACCGAAACAAAATTCAGCACACGCTACGAATTTCCGACTTTTTTTATTAGTGTAATTATTATGAAATTAAAAAAAGGGTCAAATACTCGAAAACCATGACACTTATACTGAACACAAATTCTGTTTTTCTGATCAGTCATGATGCTTCTCAACCATAGGTAAGGGGTTGACTACTCTTTACGCCACACCCTGTGTATATAAACGGTCCGGTAGCCTATTTAAATTATACAAAACACACGCGATAAAATCCGTTAAAATGTTTTAATTTCAATGGTTACAGTAACAGTTCGATAGTGAATAACCGGCTTTACCTGGCCTACAGACGAAGTAAGAAATTGGAGTGTTTCTAGAGTAGGACAGTACAAACACGTCGATAGCACCTGTCTCACTAATTGCGAGCCTTCAATTCTATTTGCTTTAAACAAGAATTTTATAGTGCTTTTTTATATATCAGTTAAATATACCAAACGTTTTGTAATTTTATTTTGAGTCTAGGAGCGTTACGCCTAGCTGTTTAAAGCAATCCAGTTTAGACGATGAAAAAATGTTTGACTGCAAACCGTATTTAGGCGCGATAAGGTTCACGTTCGCGTGATTTCCCGAACAGCGCTGTTTTAACGTTAGTTTGATACAGGGAAAGCAGTTGGCCGTAAATGCCCAGGTGAAGAGAATTCGGTCTCTTGAAACTGTTTTAAATATTTGCTTGTTACTTTCTTTATCACTTAATTTTATCGGACCCATTTACTCTCATCAATGTTTCCGATTTTATTTCTTCTTCATAATAATATTATGATACGTGTGTGTACGTATAATTATAATTACCTATTTATATATGCCATACATAATAATAACCTTCTACACAAAGGAGGTCGTGATCTTTGTGTATAAATATAAATATGTATAAATAATAATTTCTAAGAATAGTATTTGTCCGTAACAATATTTGCGATTCGTGTACAGGATTGCACGGAACGGTGATAATAAACCGGAAGGAGGTCATTTTACATATAACTAAAAACATCTTTGAAAATGGGACCAATACCTAAAACATTGAAAAAATATCGGCACTGGGATACATTTCATTGAGTTGAAAAACATAGTTCTAGGGAACAACTGATGTTTTTTCAAGATTTCAGGGTTGTCTTTACACTAAATGTGGTTTATAATGATAAGTACAACAACCTCCTTTTGCCTTTTGGCTCAGTATCAGTGTTCCGTGTAGCCTGTACATGTGTGGCGCCTATATTTTACAATTTTCACATATAAACTCCATAAACAATACAAAACCAAACGTAAACTCGCAGTTTCAAATATCGTAAAGTTAATAGAGACAAAAAAATTATACGAATATACCCACCGTCAGGGGATTATGCAAAGATTATTCATATTGAAGTTAATATTTCAAAAAAGTAAATTGAATAATAACACAGCGATTTTCAGTAAGCGGGCGCTGGCCACCACCGGGCAAGCGATAAATAATAAAAAGCCTTCTCCACTTTAGGACTTGCAAAAATCACAATTTATAGAGCATTTTAATTTCACTTAGCCGATCCATATTTTACATGTGGCGGAGCGCCCGAGCATGCTCCCGACTCGAATTAATACTAAAATTGAAATTGTAAAAATGGAAATACAATTTTCTCGTTGAACTGAGGAGGCTTGGCTCCTACAGGTGCTGCCAGAATTGATATAATAACTACACCCATTCTTGGAGATTCTTTAGGGCGCGATGATGACCTAAGCAACGCGAAAGTTATATGATTATTTACGGGATATTTACCGTGGTAAGGTTGTGGAATGAGCTCCGGATATTTCGGAGCAGCTACATGCACCATGTTCACGGGAAGACTGAAAACTGAAGACTGAAAGTCTGCACCTAACTTTTTAACTGTTCGACCAACCACCCGCATTCTTCAGTCTTCCCGTGAACATGGTGCATGTAACTGAGCCGAAATATCGGGAGCTCATTCCACAACCTTAACACGGTAAATATATCATAAATAATCATACATGGCTAGCAGCGATTATGAACAAGTAGATTCAGGAAGGCTTCTGACAGGTCTTAATGATAAAGTATTCCGCGTATAAAATCGATTAAAAATTTAAGTTAGTTTTTTTTTTTTTTTTTTTTTTTTTCTGCTTCAAAGAAAAACAGCGTTTCTCTCGTCTCTGTTGCGCAAACTCCTCCTAACCACGAGATTGCACGAGATATTCAACATGCGTTGAAATGGCGCTTTGGAACGTCTTTGTAACATAAGTATTGGCCTCCGGGTGTGCTCTTAGCTCCAGCCTAAAGCTGTCCGCTTCCAATAAAAGAGAGATCCTTTATCGAGTAGATTAGATAGAGTAGCTTTAGGCAACCTAGAGTCACCCATACGCACATGATGTCCGCGCTATCTCAGTTGGCGTACGTGGTTTTCTGCTCTATACAAATGCCCAAGTGACACGCCAGATCGTGTGGTGCTACACGGGTGGTTGCTGTACAATTAAAATTTAACTATCAATTTAATGCATCTCACTCATAGCTCCTAAATAGGAATCTCTTTTCGGATTAGTATTAAGGATGTCTTCCCAATATGATTCTATTGTTTTTTTTTATTATTATTTAATAATAGGCTTGCGTTTGACCGCCATCTCGCCTGATGTAAAGCGATGATGTGGCCTACGGTGGAGAACGCTTGCCTAGAAGAAACCGATTCACTCGTGATTTGAAGACACCCAGATTGTAACTATCGGGGAACACCCATTCAAGCAGCGCATTCCACAGACTAGCAGTTCGCATAATACAAGTGGAGTCAAAACGCTTCGTACGGGTTTTCGGAATATCAACCATAAAACGGTGTCGATTTGAAGCGGCGTTGACTCGAGTGGCAAGTTACGCGTCTGTTCACTGTCTCAATCACGTGTCTCGTTGCATGGATAAACACCAGGCCTATAAACGTCACTTAAGATGGAACTTCGTATATAAATTGTCACCTACTCGAGTTTAATCATTAACCTATAACACAAAGAAAAGAAAAATATATAAACAAAACAAATACCAACAATTTTGTGTAGAAAATGTGACGTTCTTTGACACTGAATTCCGGCACTTTTATCTACAAAGCTTTATGCAAATGTTGGATTAAGTTTATTTCTTTTATGCAACAATTTTGACAAGAACATAATTCAGGTAATTGTCAACCCTTTTTGTATGTTTATGTGAATTTAACGTTCCGTGAACATGCTTTGCAGAGCTTTGAATTTAGATGTTCAAGTTAATCTGTCATTTTACGAAACGAAATTAAAATTCAAAGCTTGGCAATTTTGCTCTCAGTTTTGAAAACAAATTGCAGTTGGTACAACATGTTATAAATTGTAAAACGGTAACAAGCATAAAGAATCACTAAACTCGTTACTATTTAACTGCGTCAAATGAAAAGATAATACATTTCCATTTAAATGTATTTATTTGTAATTTGTTATGACAGAAAACTGAAACAAGTTTTTTATTTCACTATTTGGAAATTCACATTTGTTGTGGTGCTATCTATAATCTTCAGGAATTTAAAAATGTGCAAGCGAAAGATAGGATTCAAAAGTCCTCAAACAATATTTTTTTTTATTTGCTCTTAGCATACATTCGTATTCCACACAATATACAAATGATTGTAAAACACATCACTCGTTGTTTTTTTTTGTCGTATATTATTAAAACGGTGATGAATTATTATTCTAAAATAATTAATCATAAGCTTCAACATTTATATCTTGACTTATTTCAAGACAAATACGAGAACATCGGTCGAACAAAACGAAAGCTTGCTAAGCATAATAACCCCAATCAAATCGCCTACAGCGAACAATGTAATAAACCTTACAATATAATAAAATCGAAGGCTAACACAATCCTCGATAAATCTCTCTCCGTCGTATTACAGAGGAAACAATTGTTGCTACAGCGTTCGGTATCGTATTAAATCAGCCCAGGTCTTTATAAGATTCATGGGTTAATACACTCACTCATACTCGTTCGCGAAAACGTATAGAGTAGGCGCTCGTGTATGGAAATTGAAAATAACGAGGGCCTCCCTTCACACTGCGCGTCAAGCCGACTACACTCACCCCGGCCAATTTTAATCGACCTCTTCTACACCTTCCAATATCCCCTATCTCGTGTGATCTTCACACCGATACAAGAGACGTGGGGGCTCTTATGATATTGGAAGCACTGCGCCAGCTAGGAATGGAGAGGCCCTTTAGCGAATGGAGTTACGTCCTACTTATCTTTAAGAGGACTTGCTTTATATTCTTCTAGCAATAGTGATACGTCTCAATTCTCTATTTGATGTGCTAATAAACATCTTAAACGATAATGCAAGCAATGACTAAAGGTCTTACCTTAGCGGCTTTTTCACACTTTTTTGACGGGGGAAATCTTAATTATTTGAAAGTTACCCAGCTGCATTGGGGTAAAACTGGGTTATGTGAGATTGCATCCACTTTTTCCACACAACTTAGAGCCAGCCAAAATCAAAACGTATATAACCTTTTGAATCCCCGCCGCAAAAAGAGGAGTGTTATAAGTTTAACTTGTGTATCTGTACATTTATATAATATTGTCTATGTATCTGTTTGTGGCATTGTAGCTTCCAAACCGCTGAACCGATTTTGATCTAGTTTTTTAATATGAAATTCGACTTGATTGAGTTTTCTTAGCTATGATTCAAGAAAATCGATTCAGCCGTTTGCAAATTATCAGCTGTTTTATCAGGTGTTTAATTTTGTTACCAGATGTTGCCTGTGACTTTGTACGCGTGGATTTTCATATAAACTTTCAACTTCCATTTGCCCCCCTTAATCAACAGCCCTTCCGGAAAATTCAGCTTCATAGGTCAAATAGTATAAAGAATTTGTGATGAGTCAATCAGTCAGGGTGGGCTATTTCTCTTTTGTATATAGATCATACTAATTCCACATAATTAAAAATACTTTTCAGGTTTTTTCGTGTAAAAAATGTGTGAAATATATTTTCGCTGAGCACTTAATGGGTGTTGAGAAATTGAGCATCTTAACTGTAAATACAATGCAATACAAAAAAAAAGCCAGTAAATAGTATATTTAACTGGTAAAACTTAAAACTCAGTCTTGAAATCTTCGAAAAACTTGCAAGTTTTGATCGTCATCGACTGGATTCTGATCATTGATACCATTTCAGTATTCCTCTTCATTCATGCTGTAAAGCTTAAACGGCTCAGGCAACTGCAAACGGATGACCACCCTTAATTTATGTATGACGAGATTTTGATACCGGAACTCCAGTACAGTAGTTAACCAGTTGCGAAGTTAACTGCCCACCTGTCAGTTACGGACCGTGTTTAACTCGAAGGGAAAATAGTTTTTTTATGTGTATTTTACATGAACGATGGACGATTTTCTAACGAATGGTTGGATTTTTTTTACTATTACTTAACATTTTTGATACTTTTGCAATGAGACAAATAAATAATTATCAATTTTAAAAACCGATTTCAGAATTAGTAAAATACGCCGTTTTGTTAACGTTTTTTCTTCTTTTGTTTGCATAGTAAAATTTGTTCACAATGATGAGCACAATGACCCCCTTTTGGCCTAGTACAGTCTATATGCGTAACCCTGTAAAATGTGTCATTCACACTTAGTTTTTTAACAAGCAGACAGGCTTGATGGTAGGCAGTCAACGTCGCCTATGAATACTTGTAACACGGCATCACAAATACGTTGCCGACCGTTTATTTGAAGAATCCCATGTTATAGCATAGAATAAAAAATGCGAGGTCTGGTTAATCGAGTCTTTAACAGTTGGCAACGTATCTGTGATGCACCCTGGTGTTACAGTTATCTTACCATCAGGTGGCCAGTCAGCTTGTTTTCCACCTATAGCGTAAAAAAACCTACTCAACTGACTTTGATACCATTTGGCCAGGAAGTGGTGTGCATCATGACAGGACAGGCCTTAACATGATAAGCTGTAGTCAAAGGCTTAGCCTGTAAAACAATACATGAACACCGGTCAAGTGTAAGTCGATCTCGCGCACTGAGGGTTCCTCGCCCAAATATGTGTTTTCTTTCAATGAGTTCGGGATCTTAAGCTCGCTTCTAACTGATACTTGACCGGTATTTATTATTGGTTGTAATACTTTTAACCGTGTAATATAATCATACCAAGTTTGACGCTTATAAATATTACTATTTTTATATTAAAGACAAATAAATAATAATGGTTTTTGTATGGGACATTTTTTTAAAATATTAATTTATAATTGATCCGTCCTAACATAAGATATATTATTCATGTTAATTTCAACTGACTATCTATTTCGGTTCAAAAGATACTCCTGTTAAAGACTGTTGGGTAGACAGATGGCTTAGTGGTAGAATCCTGCAGACATCCTTAGGGTAGGGAACCCTAAAAAAATGGATGGACATTTTATCCTTGAAAATTTGTTGTAATGGTGACTAAATCCGCAAGGTGCCATTTTGAAATAAGCGCGTCATTTTCTGCGTCTTTTTCAAACTATAATAATGCTACGTTGTGTGGAGTCGAAGGAAATAAATATATTTAGGAGAAACCCTAAACCGCAACGTCAGGAACAAATAGCGGTAACTCTCGCATTCATGGCTGCAGGCCCAGCCTGAAACCGATAGCAATTACTGGAGAAATTAATAACACACGCCCCAAATGCTGCTCGCGCATTTATACAGCGTAAGCCGTAGATCAATCAAAAAAGAAGATGCACCATACTCCTACTCCTTGACTGTTTTTCTGTCTGTGGCATTACTGATAAATAGCAGTGTTTCGCTGTTCACCCGCTATTATACAAGCTTGCGTTTGATCCTTCAACTGAACTGATGCTAGTTACAATCTGGATGTCCTTAAGTCGCGAATGATGATGAATCATTTTCTCCTAGGCAAGCGTGCTCCACCGTAGACCGCATCATCGCTTAACATCAGTCAGTCAAGCGCAGGCCTATTATTTATATAATATTATATAATAAAAAAAAGGATTGATATGTATGTATGCTTGTAACGAATTGGCTCAAAAAGTACTGGACCGATATTAAAAATTCTTTCACCATTTGAATGCTACATTATCACTGATTAATATAGGCTATTTTAATAGACTATATAACTATACCCGTGCGGAGCCGGGGCGGACCGCTAGTTATTATTAATTATGTAAACTTTAATGAATCAAAATGAAAATTTGATTGAACATTTTTCGAAAGTTTGTCTTCGAAAATCTATCGTTTATTAATCAACGGTTCCTTCCCATTGAGTGCAATATTGTCTCCTTTATTAGTTGGTGGGACAAATGCGGCTGTCGTAATACCGACCCGTTCGATTGGCGTTTC
This sequence comes from Agriopis marginaria, assembly GCA_932305915.1. NCBI lineage: Eukaryota > Metazoa > Arthropoda > Insecta > Lepidoptera > Geometridae > Agriopis > Agriopis marginaria. Next base: position 7,156,886 of record OW029919.1, read on the forward strand.
TTATTTAATCTCAGTAATTAATGGGGTGCGTTTCTGGGATTGACGCCTGCTCACACATTCTCGAGCTTGTTACGGGAAAATTCCGTTTCTTTGTCAACAATTCTGTTGTGTTGGGTGCAAATATGACTGATATTAATAAGAATCTTACTAACAAATATTAATGAATTTAATAAAATTCCGACGTACCTTCCAGATCAATTAATCGTATTATCATTATAGTTTCCGATTCGGTGTGATGGAATTTCGTAAATGATTTCGCGAAAGACACGCTCGATGAAAAACTAGATTTTCATAATATTTGTGATAATATGCGTGTTTTTTCATCGTATTTTTGTATTATCTCTAATGTAAAAACGGTAATACTTAGAAGAGTCAAACTTAGCAAAATTATAGTACGACACACTCTAAAGTATAACAAAAAATAATAAAAATGGCAAAGTGCGAGTCAGTGACAAGTTTATGTTCATTACCAAGTTATAACTGGTAATTTTGTTGTGGTACGGAACCCTCAGTGCGCGATCCCGACTCGCACTTGGCTGGTTTATTTCTCTCTTGCATGTTGCATATTTTGACAGTATGAAACCTGTAGTTCTATTTAGATAAAGTCAATAATGTAACAAACACAGAGCTATTTTTGTGTTGTTTACGTGCGGTGCGTCTGTAAAGTGATCGATGCGTTCAAGCGAGTAAGGCATCGCAATAACTTCACAAAATGATAAATTAATTCCAATGATGTTTAACTTTAGACGATAACCATCAGCATGCGGCTAAATTAAGTTGATCTAACGGTAGCAATATTGGCAACACGAATTATAACCGAATATAATCGACCATGCAATTTGTAACGCAAACAATATCGATTCCAGCTTCTCTATTACGTTACATAAATTTTCCGCCATCGGAATAGTGTAGATTAAATTACCCACTCGCTGTTTTAGGAACATATATTATCTGGCCCCCGTGACGTCACGGGATAATTAACTCTAATACGCTTTTGGGTATTAAAATCATGTTGAGTGTATGATTTTGGCGATTAGATCATTGCTGGGATTATTAGAAATAATACTCTGGCTACCCAATGCGTTGTTTGCCAAAGCTGGTAGTTTTTTACCTAATGTGGTCATACTAAATCAGAATAGTCTTGTGATAATAACATCAACACAACACATTTAATTGCAAACTTACTGGGAAAAAAACATTTGAAACTTTCATAAGTTAGCAATTTGCTACGACCAGACTGGCCTTGCGAACCCTTTGTAACACCACAATCGATTGTATTCTGCTTTAACATTTGCTGTATTTGCATGAACTACGTGTTTACAAAATTTCAAGAAGATTAGATATATCGATAGAATATATTATTATATCAATATTTAAGAATTATTTATTTAAGTACATAGGTAAGTATATCACACAAAGAAAATAAAAAAGTCTTAATTATTACTAATTATCACTAATCAAAAATCAAACACAAGATGTTGCCCGTGGGGTAAAGTGCTAAAAACGCTGGCTGCATTCCCGCGTTGAATTGCTAAAGAAATTCTCTGCGCGCGGAATGAGCCAGCTCTCTTGTCACCAGTGGCGTCGATTAATTGAGGCGTTTTTTTTTTTTTTTAACTTTTTGGTACATGGATCCCATGGACCAAAAGTTTCGACGCCGAGCGGCACAAATATATATTTACTTGAAAGTGATGCATACTTGCGCCGTTTGGCGTCTTCTGCTGCCTCCGCCGCAGCTCCAGCTTTTTGAATTGTCCCCCTGAGGTGTCCCGTCGATAGAATCGATATAAAATCGATAGATATCGATAGAATATATCGATACTTATAATAACGACGATTCGTCCAAAATTAAAATGAGCAATAACAACAAATTCAAATTAGTAATAAAAATAAATTAAAATCAGTAATAAAAACAAATTAAAATGAGTAACAAAAATGTATGTAGATAAAGTACTTGTATGTTAAATCGCAAAATTTGCTAAACTTTTTCAGACTCACTAAGCAAAATTTTCCGCAACATTTTTTACCTCCCGAGCTCACGTCAAACCCGGTTATCCGTGCAACTAATCACGATACAGAATATTCTCCTGCGGAATTAAGTAATCCAATAATTAATCTAAATGGACCGTACAGTCGAATGGTTCAAAACAATCAGCCCTGCCGCAAAATACGCGCAGTAAATGAAGTGAATGCCCGCCTCCCGGGATCCCTGATAAATTAAATTGATTAGAATCCCGATGTTGCCTGATGTAGGCACAAAAATAAAGCCAAGTGAAAAATAACACGTTTGTGTTGGCGTATTCTGTGTTGCAATTTTTTCTATGTAAATATTATGAAGTTTCGTTTATAATAGCAAAGCTAACTTTTATGTGTTGTGTTATGAAAGTTAAGTATTCACATTGACTATTACAGAAGATTTTAGTTTCTTGATAGACTAGGCATTTGTAAAGTATATTACATTTTAAAAAAATGGTTTTTATTCTTGACGGTAGCAAAATGGTAGTAAAGACTTAAACAACAAACAAATGCAGTACTTAAACTGCTAAAGAAATCAGCAGTTTTTTTTTAATGTGTAGTCCTTTGATAATAATAATAAAAAATCGGTTAATTTCGCTCTTTATTTATTATATTATCTAACTTAATTAGTACTTTTTAAATATTTTTATATCCATAAAAAGGGATGAAAGTAAAAAGAAAATTATGCAAACTCCATAAAAAATACAATATTTTAATCACAGAAGTCAAATCAAATTAAAATTAAATTAAATCTGGGTGAATTTCATACTATACCCACATACCTACCTACATTTACCATCATTGATTTTATTTTATACCTACATTTCATTAATCCATTTTCACCTACGTAACTAGTTCGTAAATTAACCCAAAAATATGACCTCATAACTACCAAAATTAAAATATTCCACATAAAGCGGAAGCGAGATAAAATTCATTTAATACACCAACATAACCAACGTACCAAAAATTCAAGCCAAAAGTTTTAACATAATTATTCCACCTTGATTAAATGTAATATCGTATGATGGCATACATTCAAGAAAACGTCGCTTAAATTTTCTTTACAGGCGCTTCCCGAGAAAACCGGGAGTTCGGGTGAGCTTTATCTGGCGATTAAAATTTAAGCTCGAATTTAGACGGCCTAATCTCGACGTTGCGTCGCTTCAGTGCATTTTGTGACCTGACGCAAATAAAAAGGAATAAGTTTAGCTATATTTTGTATAATGACACCATAGAGTTAAATCTCAAAAGAGGGTGATCGGCACATTGCGTCCCGGTATATTTGGTATCTACTTGATGAAATGTGTCGTCGTCTGTGGAAATTTCAACTGACGTCCTAACATACGTCGCATCGTAGCATGCCTATGTGTTTAAATATTATAATGTTTTTATATTTTTTTTTGTATTTAAGTTTGATCTCAATAATGACACGATGCACAACGATTGCGCACCAACAAAGTCGGCAAACGACTGACTCCACACTGATGTGCAGTATCCTTTTTCATCATCATTATCAGCCTGTCATGTTCCCACAGCTGGGACAAAGGCCTTCTCTCAGAAAGAGAGGATTGATCCTAATCTACCATGCCATATACTTTTGGACCTTTTTTTGTAGTTTTTGTAGTTACCACTGGCCTCGTGATGTTTTCCTTTACCTTCTTTGAATGATAAATCTAAGTACGAAATAAGTAATTAGTGCATGGCCGAGAATCGAACCGGGTGCCATCAGGTTGTGAAACGCACTTGCTACTGCTCGGCCACCATATATACTCTCCACCACCAGTATATTTATAAGCACTGTTAAATGAGCATCATTGGCACTGAATTGTAAAAGATCAATCACATCACTCATCCACTGAAAAAAAAAACGATTAAAAAAGTTTTGTTGCCCCGTCCTTATTGAATAAGTCAATGGTATCATAGGCACGGGTTTTCGAGCGTCTATCGCTCAGAATGGGAGAGAGCTAGCTGTTGCAACCCGTTGGTGTACGTCGCTCCGACGGAGTCTTATCAGCTTCAACACACGCTTGTTTATTTATCACCAACCTAGTAGGCTAGCTATAGTCTCACAAGCGTTAGTTACAAGTTCGGCTGCGATGTTTGAACTGTATGATGCCAGCTGTCACACATATCCGCCGGAATACCATAGCCATGTTTGTCTACAGCTAAGTGACAATGTATGTAATTACCTTCGTAACTAATTAGTAAACAGAAATGTTGGAGTACATACAAATTCGATTAGTGTTGAATTGGGGTGGATATGTTTTAATGACAGTCCATGTTTGTTTGGCTCGTGCTTTTGTTTTCACAATGTTTATCTACTGATGTTGTCCATTAGCTTTTTAAATCGTCAACGTCCAGGTTCGATATTCCTATTTAGGTAATATATCAGGTATGAATAGTGATAAATATTATATACCAGCAATGCACCGTTTTACCTGCTCTCCGAAAGGAAATCTACTTTTTGGGATAAAAGTAACTACATTATGTTAGATCGGGGTGTAAGCTACGTCAGTACAAAATTTCATCCAAATCCTTAAAGCCGTTACGGTGTTGAGCGTAGAGAAATATACACACAAACAGACAAACTATCACTTTTTTTAACATGAGTATGAAGTATTTTAAGATTTTTTTTCCAGTCTATATTGTTTCACATCTGGGCAAAGACCTCTATTTTCACAAATTCCTCTCCTGTGCTGTTTTCTGCCATTCTTCACAAAATGTATTCAGATCGTCTTTCCATCGATTTCAGGGTCTGCCTATAAGTCTAAAGTGGCATTTTGGTCCAACTTTCTAGGTACATTCTGCAAACCTAGCTCACCCAATCCTATTTTAGCTCGGCACTCTTGTCAATGATTCAAAAAAAATCTGATGTGGAATATAAGAATTAAAAAATATACCGTTGAACTTAAAATTTTGCATGGCTAGTTACTTCCAGTACTTTATTTAAAGATGTTTTTTCCTATTTTCACACTTGCGTCGTTAAAAAAGTTTAATTGTCAACAATGGTAGCGAAAGTATGTAATCAGTTGAAGGGCTTTCTTTTGTACCTTGATTTCAAAGGTATTTCGACACTTCCCTTGTTTGTTTAGCAATGAGTTAGTAAAATGTTGCGAAGGTTTTGTAAGGTTTCAATGGGCACGTGGTGCTTGAAAGTTTAATCACGACATGTTCCTTCAAATTAAATGTTTAGGAACGAGATTTGCAATTGATCGCTTCCATAACCAGAAAGTGACAGGATCGTCACCATTTGAGTTGTTTTTTATTTTCTATAACTGTAGAAAGATATTACATTGAAATACCACCCTCGTGAGGTTTTCACTCTAGATAGATAACATTGCTGCAAAAAAAAACATGTTCAGGTACTTTTAAGTAGTGTCATGGGAAATAAAAATTATTTGTGAAACCACCAACGTTGCGATAATGCAGTGATGCAAATCTGGAATGTAAATACCTGCTGTTTGACAATTGTGTCAAAATAACAGAAGCTTTTTTTAAATTACTGTAGCAAAATAACAGTTTTGTTTTTTGTTTAGATGACTTTTTACGGAGGCGATCTCATGTAAAAACGATCTAGTTCAGATTAACTCGAGGGGTAACATTATTTGCTATGTAAGTACTGGTATTATTTGTTTTGTTATTGTTATGGTCAAAATCACTTTCAAATTCGTTTTGGCTCCACTCGTTTTGTGCATTTCGCCAGTATGCAGCTAAAAGGTATTAATTAATTTAGTCCAAAACAAGTCTCAGATATAGTTAGGTATTGTTTAATTACATTAATATCTCAGTGACAAAGGTAAGGGCTGTGAGATTCACAAAAAAAAATAGTGCGTGGAGTCCCTCCGTGCGGAAGAAGTTATACTTCAACAAGGAACCCTAAAATTATAACTAGGGCAAAAATAACAACAGTTTAAAAACATGCTTTTCTCGAGATTCGAACCTAGCTCCTTAGGTTTCTCAATCCATTAGCGACACCATTACACTACCGGATCTGATAGTCGCAAGGCGAAAAAAGGATACGCATTTCGCAACCATACGAGAGAGAAAAATTCCCCCTCCATGGTAGCGTTAAACGTTTAACGCAACCTTGTTGCAAGTCGCATAAGAAGTACTTATAACTTCAATATACGATTAAGAGTACTGGCAAATTAAAAAAAATGCAACGCCATCTAGTGAAGTTTGATAATACTGCCCAAAACAGCTTATTGTTTAATAATTATTGATTAATGACTATTAAATTGACGTCACTATCATTGCCCGACCATTATTCACATTACATTATTTGTTTACATTCGGCCATTGTTTGCCATAGGACAATGATGCCTGTGCAAGGCGTTATTATTATAGTAGCTATGTGATATATAACTACTTAAACGTACATTATAACGATTTATTGGTGTTTGTTTGATCGCAATACTCTATGTATTGCGATTGTTAGTCCAATCACCGACTGAATAAAAAAATAAGTAATGATAAAAAATAGTATTGTTGTATTATAATTAGTTTGATCAAAGAAACCAAAAAAAAATCCGCGAAAAGTTATCTAACTGATGGTGAAAACCGCACTAAAATCCGTTGCGCGGTTAGGAGGAGTTAGCTGATATTATTGTACGGGCAGACAGAAGTGGAAAGTGACTTTATTTAGTACTATTTAGAGAAGAGATAGAGGTGCATCTACATAATATAGTATAAAACCGCGTGAGTTCTGACACTAACGCATATAGCAAGTAGCTTTCACTTCATAATCCGTGTAATATCCAGCGTGCATAGACTGCGTGCGAATTATTTGAAAAACACCTATAATTATCTTGACAAATTTATAAAGATTTTTTTCTTTTCTTAGGTATTTTATTTGCTGTAAACTTCGACCAAAATAAAATTAATGGACGGGCCATAACCATAGAATAGATAAGAACATGCTCAGTAAAAACGAAGCAAACCGACGGACATACACATGCTTCAACACCTAATCATAACCATGTACAGTACATTTGTTACAAAAAATAGATAGCGGTATTTTTGTTGTGTATTTACACTTGGGGAAAGCGCACCGAGGCATAATTTTGTCAGATTTTTCGTTATCAATTAACAATAGACTCGTGTTGCACTTCCTACGGCTAGAGACCGACTGAAACGAAGTGAGCACCGGCGCTCATTTTGTAATCTTTAAAATGCGCTCCTTCTGGGCCCGTCCATTTTGGTCGAAGGCTGTAAAACATTGTGTTATGTCAACAGTTAACTTTAAAGTTTAAACTATCATCATGTAGCCGGCTACAGAAGCTTGCGCTGGCAGCTTGCATACACAGCTTGCGCTTTAACATGCTCTAGATACAAATAACAAGCACGTAACTTGTGCACGTAGCTCTAGCATCTGTTCACGCATATAGCCCTCAATTTTAGCACAAACAATGAAATAAAATGCATATTATTAGCAATGCTACATGTCTCAATTATTATATATTTCAACTGAAGTAAACTAGCTACCTAGCTAGCTAAGAGCAATCTAGTTGCACCATGTAAATGCTTCTTTAATCATATACCTAACTGTACATAATTTTGCTATTTGATACTCATACCTAGTTCTATAACAAACCTGATTCCAAATTAAATTCATATCGCAAGAAGCACAAATTGGCTACCCTTATTCACCAGATCATAGTGACCATATTTTAATGAACCAAAATTGAATAGTGAGTGCAGTATTTCCGCCAGAGTCCACTGCACTAAGCACTATCTAAATCGCAACCTCCGGCAAGGACCGGCTACCACCAACATTATTCCATTTCACCAAAATACATTAGACTATAGTTAGCCATTAGGAACGTACTATTTGACCAGCCAGAGGTGGCGTGCTACGGGACCGTTCCGCTACGGTGAAATTCACAGATACCTCCCGTTCCACCAGACGGTCAGATATTAAAACGTCTGAAGCTTTTGTGGAAACTAACTGGAACCGTTCTGGAGATCGAGTAGACGGTGGAGATAAAAGTTTATTATACATAAAACGATTTTCAAATCATATTTATGAGTCATCCGAACATCTGCAGGCTGGTTTGCGGGAAATTGAAACCGTCGAGTGCATAGCGTTTTCACGAACAATTTAAGTTAGTATTGTGTTCAGGACGCCGCGAACGATGTGCTTTTTGCAGTGGTCAGCGGATGCTGCTAAGTTTATTGTTGTTCTCTATATGTTGTCATTTCGTGTCTTTTGCGGGAACAGTTTCGCTATACTTAGTAAAGTTTTGCAGCTTTTTAGGATTATGACAAGAGATTTTGTCTTGAATATGATATTTGGGATTTGGGATGAAATATAATGTGACCTCTAAGGACGTTAAATCTTAGTTTGTGAATTTTTATATGTTTTTGAAGACTGAGAATGTACTTAAAACACTATTACTGCACACATAGTTTCTTAAATTCAAATCAATTGTGATGTTCTTCATCATTATTTGAAAGAAATCTTTTTCAATTTTTTTTTTAGTTCCTGATCATCTATGCACTGGGTTACACAATATTCTTTCAGTATTGATAATTATACGCTTTACACTGGTTCCATTATTTTGTTACTATAAATAATTAGACTATAAACAATAACGGCCTTTCTTATAAACGTTACTTAAAAGTTAAGCAATGCTTAAAATTGCTGTCAACTTCTAGCTGACGGAAATTGTCACAGGTGAAAACGAGACAGATCAATTTTAAGCTTTACTTAACTTAAGCAACGTTTATAAGCAAAAAAAGCATAATATTAGAAATATAGTAATAATTTTGTATCTATCTCTATGAAATAAAGATAGATACAACCTCAGCGTTCTCATTAAAATTATTACATAGAGCCAACTTGAAATGAAGCATTTGTTTTAAAAACCTAGAAAATCACTGCCGTTTTTACGCAGGTATGTTTATTTCAGTTGTTCTCTCGACAAATATAATTGAAAGTTCCTCGCTTGAAAAGTTTAAAATTTATCGAATTTTATGCGTATTGTGGCTACTTTATATTACGAAGCAGCACTGCATTGCTCGTCACGCTCGACGGATCAAAGTTTTCTGTTGCAACTAAAACGCTTCATAAAATGCATTAATCATACTATTCCAACTCCGGTTGATATAAAACTTTCGATCGTATCCCAGCAATTTAAAGTTTATAATGGCTTAAATTTAATCTTGCGTGAACTTGGGCATATCGCATGTTCTTCCATCGCATGCGATATCTTGGTTTACTTCCGACTCTACCACAAGTTCTGCACTTTCTTTAAAGATCAAACTCCTGGACATGAAATACCAAGAACGAGCTTAGGAATTGTTTGTTGCAGATTTTGCTTTGAGCGTAAATATTTTCAAACAAGGCGTCACCATCCTGAGATATTCACTTAATTAAAATAAACAGTGAAGGCAAATAAGTAGATTCCCAAATTCGCAGCAAAAGTAGCACTCGCAATCATACTAATATTAACCGTAAGAGGCTATTGGTGAAAATGAAACGCTACTTTAATTTTCTCGAAGTCACCCGAGCTCGATCTCGGTTTTAATTCGACAAGGAGAAGCTAGCAATCAAAAGAACTAACGGCGCTTCAACGAGGCATTTCCATACGCGAGGAGGGCTTGGAAACGACACGGTATTAGTTCGCAACTGATTACATTCCTTGCCGCCTCCTGCAAACGACTCGCAATGAAGTAGCGACGAATAAACTTCATTACGCCGAGTTAAGCATGGGAAATTATAAGGAGGAATTATCTTCGAAGGCGGCGGTGGCACGTACGCGAACACTTCGGGATTATAGCCTGAGGCAGTCGTAGGACACGTCGCTGGCTGGCTCATTGTCGTGAGGCTTACACTATACGAGCCAGTGCTAATGCCGACCTGGAATATTCTCTATATTCGATTTGGTGAAATACGAGAAGAGCGCAGGTTTTCCGCTTTGTAAAATTGGGTATGGACGCCACGAGCTGACGAAGTGCGAGATCCCTAGAGAAAAGTAAATAGTGGTCCGCTGGAAGGCTTCGCCAGAAGAGATTTAGATCAGTCTTTGTCTCGCACTAAACGCTATTCTTTTGAGAGATTTTCCATCTTTGCGGAAGCTTGGAGTGGATTGTATTGGGATGTCGAAATTGAAAGATGCAGTGAATTTTGCGAAAAGATGTTTGGTTTATGTAGTTTGCTTTTGCTGCAACGCTGTTTGGCCATTAGTTATGTAAAGTTCTGTAAAATACGGCTTTGAAGGTATTTTGTTTCTACTTAAACTGCCAGAACTTTTACTGAGCAAGAGTTTCTAAACTTCTAATCGGGGTCCAAAATTAATCAAAGTTCCTTTTAATCAATGTGACTTAATGAAGCTAATCTATTATCCGAATGTGCTCCATATTCGTAAGTAAGTTGAAGTTGGCGAACTAAACACACGGCGTACATGTTTGTGGACGTTCAATAATCGTGTTTGCGGCAACAAAATAAGTTTTAATTAATGGATTGGCACTTAGAGAGGCGCGTAGAGGCTGGGGACACCATTCTATTACGACGCATCAACTGGACACCAGCAACCTCTGCGGTTTGAGACCACGCTTAATTAATATATTTTACAACAACCATTTATCACAGCAAAGTTATTTTTTAATGTTCGCAACGGGAAACGTGCAAATAACACGGACGAGATGAACGCTCCGAACAGTCTTACATTTTATTCGTCGTTATAGGCCATGGACGTTTCACGCGCCATTGGCCGAAAGGGTAAATAAAACTATTCGTAACACCAGTTTTATTGCAGGTATAATTCTATATGTTTTTATGTAAAATCGATGGAATCGAGTGGCAGAAAAGCGTAAGAAAAACAATTTGCCAACATAACTAATAACAGGAAGTCACCTCGTTACTCACAAGTGAATGGTAGGTCGGCAATCTCGCGAACGCGCCCTCCACTTCTCGACTTAATGAATGAGAATAATTTTGGCAAAATACTTCGGAGAGACGGGACACACGCCCCGGGAATTTTTCAATTTGCAACTGACATAATGTAATAAGAGTTACACCGTGAGATGCCTGAGTAACGTAATTAATAACCTGTGAAATATTACCTGTTACAATGAATTTAGAGGATAAAAGTTGAGTGATAAATTTAAATAACAAGGCGGGCGTGTGCCCGGAAACGCTTGAGAGTGCCCGAAATTCTTATGAATAGTTTGTCCGGGGTGATAAGTGGGCGTGTCGGCGAGTGTTACGGGAATCGCAAGTTGGCGTTCGGAGCCTAATGAACGCGTGAACGCGGAATAACTTCGCGAAAGCTTGAATAATGTATGTTTTAACGAGATGTTTTTCTTGAGCGAATCTCATTAACCCACTTTCTGATTGTGTGAATATAAACTTTGGCAAGTTCCTATTCTTTAGTGAGTGGAATCTTTTATGAGTTCTGAAAATTAAATCACTTCCGAATTAAGCTCTGCGCCGAAATCCGATTCAAAACAAATGTAAATTTGTAATAACCGAACGCGGTTGGGGCTGTGTGTTCTTATTGTTTGCAAAACAATAAAGGTTCTTATATTTAATCCAGTCTTACATAATCGGGTACAGATGACTGGCTAAAATCGAATTCCCTTTATTACTACCATAAAATTTACCGATATTATCTCAAGCGGGCCAACCGGGCTATAAAAGTAATCCTTCTATTTTAATGGCCCTCCAACCTGCGGGATGCAACAATGTGTCCAATTTGCTCCCAAGCAAACCCCTTTTCCCATCACGATCGTAGATATAGCCTACAAGAGTTTTATTTGCATTCTCTACAATCTTTATGTGAACAATATATATTATTTGGAAAATTATCGCGTGTTGTTTCTTAAGAGCCGCATTACAAAATGCATCGTTCAGTTTTAATTGTCTTGATTTTTAGACATAAAACGAATTATTAAAACCGTGATTGTCAAGACGAATATCAAACAAGCAAAAGGTCAATGGTCTATGAGCAGTCTAAGTGTATTTGTAGTGTTAGTATTAGCTTGTATAGTTAATAAAGGCACTTACCCATAAAAAAAAATACGAGTAAGCCATAACATTAAAATTGTTTATTTCATATTCATATTCATTTTATTTTAGCATTCCACAATGTTTCTTACGTGGTAGAAAAGTATTTTAGTTACAGTTGTGGTGTCTGTAATTTGCCAAAATCCAATCTAAAACTTTTCTTTCGAGACATTTACGAAAAACTACTTTTGTTAATACTGGAGGTAACAAATTAATATGTTGATGTTTTATAAAATTTTAAGCCGTTATTTTCAAAAATAAATACAGATATATTTATTACAGTCTATCTTTGTAATTAACAGAAACAGAACGCCATCATTAATTTTTTTCTCAACAAATGTGAAAGGGCTCTTAAATACAACTTCATGTGAGGCACCAACAATACATAATTTTTACAAGATGTTACATAGAAAACTGAATCGTTTTGATGCACAACTAAAACCAATATATAATTTTAAATATTCACGTAAAATCCTTCACCTGGCGTTGTTTAATCGGCGCGTTAAATTCTAGAAAAGTCGAAAACACATCAAATATTTACTCAACTCGAGCGTTGTTTCGACAAATAAGATAATATTGCTCTCATGCATCTAAATCTAAGTTAGTTTATTTTCACTTTTTGTTTAAGTTTTTTAAGGTGTGTTCAATGCTAGAACAAATGACAAGAAAGAGATAGCTACATAAGTTTTTTATCGTGTAAGAATGGGACGGAAATAAGCATACGGTACAGGAGCTGATTTTCAGGATTCTTATAAAAGCCGTGCGGGAGCAGTTCGTGAGTCACGCATTTGTTGAACAGGAATGAAACTGGTTCCGCCAGAATTCCAACATTTAGTGCTAGTTAAAATTCTACAGGAAAATGAGGGTAGTTAAAAGCTGCCCTTTCTTGACGCTTTTTGTTTATTGCAGCTACCATCACCTAAAGAATTTCGGATTTATTTACGCGGCAATTGAGTGACCCAAAATCGTTTATTTTTCTCTGATTCCTTGATCCACCATTAATCAAGTGAAACTTTGAAGATTCACGCCACCCCCCGAATCTAATTTCGCAAAAAAAAGAAATCTGTCTACCTTTATCAATCAAAACTGTTTGAAAATTCTATTCCGTTAGTTCGCAGCTGGGAGTCGTGCAACGCAGACAATTGGAAAAATGTATCACGAATAAAAAGTCGTATCGGAATGTAATATCGAGAGCACACCGCCCGGAATATTCTTGTCAAGTGAAAATAAAGGGTCAGGGAAATACAGTGACAGGTTGTGAGCGGGCAGTGGTCATCCAAAACGGGCACAAGTTTCGAATAAATAAACCCGGGAGCAAATAACGACGTCACCTTCCACGTGCGCCGCTGTCACTTCCCTATAACGGATATAACAGCTGTTATTATATGACACATTTGTGACATAGAAGTCGGGTCATTGTTAATTTCGCTGAAACGTCTGCGACTTTTGTTGCGTACGAGACATTGTATAGCCTCTTCGGAGTGGACATCACGGGCAGCTTAACGACAAGCTCGGAATTTATGACCGCCCCTTGATTGTGTTGTACCTACCTATTGCTAATTTTATTGCAAGCCGGAAGTTTTGTACGTAAGATTTATAATGCTCTATGTCGATACATTCAAGTTTATGTCTTTTCAATATTGCTATAAAAAGTAATAGATGCGCGAGTACCTCTGAGATTGTTTTATTGCGTTTGCTTACAACATCAATTGCGAGGGAGAACGACAAAACTTGGAGTCTATATTACGCGGGCTTGCAAGAGCCAAGTTTACATTAAACGTGACAGGTGGTATTCCAATCTACGTTTACGATTGAAGATTCTCGACGAAAGCTCAAAGTATTTTTACGATTTTTATTTTCATTGAAAACTTTAATGATTAAATTGGTAGTTAACCGAGTTCTGAAAAGTCGTTAGTGGGGCCTCCGTGGAATAAATTTGCCTTTTGCGTAAAAAACTTCTGAATTACTTACTAAAGCATCTAAGACGATTTCAAAGTGATTTTAATTCTTTAAATCTGGGCCTTGTGGTGGCTATTCAGAATTACCTATACCTTTTTTTTTTACATTAATTACGTAAGTTTACAACTTAACAATTGCAAAAGAGTTAAACTAAAGTCAAAAGTCTCATGCTAAAAATAAATTAAGACCAAGTATTGTATCCTATTCTTAACCCCTAGGTAACCTTTACCTACATTTCTTATTATTTAGGAAGGTTTGGGGGATTGATGGAACAGTCCAATTTTTAAGTGTTTATTTTTTACATTTTTCAAAGTTAAATATCGCAAAATTTGCATAGTACCTACTTTTTGATTAATAAGGTAATTTAATTGAATTAAAGTGTCAACCAATGTGGTATTATATTTTTAAATAAACATGTCTACCAACCAAGTATTTCAAAAAACCACAAGCTACTTCTAAAGTCTCGCCCCAATTAACTTACTAAAACGGGTGAGCACAAGTAAATAAAAGTATTTTACTTAGGTTACTTCCGTATTTCCATCGCATTTGACTAAACAAACATATCAGCCCCCGAGCCACTATTCTGCGACTTCATTGACTTCTCGCACTGAGAAAAAAAGCAATTTCGTCTCTGTCTTTTGCTTGCGGTTGGCATATTAAGGAAGCAATATTATGCAGATTGGACTTCGAAAATCTAAGCTGTTTATAAAGATGCAACGATTTGTTTTAAAGGTTTTAATGTGAATTTTATTAACTGACTTCAGAAGGGAGGTTCTTGATTTGGTCTATATTGTTTACTTATGTACTACACTAGTTTCACCGATATAATTATGTGAACCAATTAACGTAATTAAATTGTTATTATGCAGAAAAACCTCTCGAAGTGGTCTCACAAAATTTCATAAACTTTTGGTTCAGTAGGTTTTAAGCCAGCTCTAGTAATACTTATGCATAATTTCATTCCAGTGCCTGTTGATAAGACAAATATGAATTTTTTTCAAGCGTACTAATTTTAATGACAGTTATTTTTTTATTTACAAGTATTTTAAAGAGTTGAATTGTTTATTAACACATTAACTTGTATTTGTATTGCTAAGCTACAACTTTGAAACTATGTTAGAAGGCCTATGGTTGGTTCTCTTTTTAACTTCTTGGTTGGCGCTGACTTTTGAACTTACTTATTGTTTTGACCATCAAAATTATGTTTTAACTGAGATAGGGTTCTTCTTGGTATTCATAAAGTAAATTTAACAGGTGCTCCTTAAAGAAGGATCTCTCAACGACTATGAGTGCTTTAAAATCTTCAAAGGTGTACCAAGGCATCACATTTCACAAAAATAGATAAATATAGCCCCTCAGTCCTTAGACGTGTACCGTTTTGTTTCATAGTTCTAGAGCAATGTTAAGGAAGCAATATTATGCAAATCCTCGCGTCGATCCCGCAAATATAAAAACTGTAGTGAAGTGTTAAAAATAAACTAGCCGGATAATCGGAGACTGAGGAATATTTTTTTAGGCTCTGGGAAAAATTAGAGGATTAACAAAATAAATTATAGGGGTTGTCAAGGGCATGATCACAAACTGCAGACTTGGCTGAAAGTCTATTGCACGGACAGTCGGACAATGCAAAGTGATCGATATGTCAGTAATAAAAAAATATTAAATACACACGATTAAATCCATTAGAAGTGTTTCAATGTATATTATGATATTTAAAAAAATTAAATGCTTATGAGGTAACCGCGTGGTGGCCGAGACTAGGTTGGCGGAACCCAGGCCGACCGAGGATGAGGTGGACTGACGACATCAAAATACTGTCGGGAACGAGTGGATGCGAACAGCGAGAGACCGGGGAGAGTGGAATAAACAAAAGGAGGCCTATACCCAGTGGGTCACTCAGGGCTGATGATGATGATGATTCTTATGAGGTCCGTTTGAATAGCGAAAAAGAGTACGCAATTGACACGCGTGCAGACGAGGTGGTGAAGAGAAGCGGAAGACAAAAAGGTACTCTTTGGCGGAAGGCACCGCACCGGTCGGCTCATACGGCATGATGGTTGTCATATTTCCCGCTAGATGGCTCTGTCAGTGTGATTTACCATTGAATAGTTCCACATTCCACCTTATGCCTCCATCATCAGATCAGTTCGATGGTATTAAATTACTGAATTGTCATTCAAATTATACAGGAAGCCGTTGTACTTATCATTATGAACAACTTTTTTTTTTAATACTTTATTGCACACTTACAAATTAAGTAAACATGTACAATTGGAGGAATTAATGTTAAACATTTTCTACCAGTCATCCACCAGGTAGGAACAAACAGTACGTAGGCGTGCATCAAAAACACCTTATAAAAGACAAAAAGAAATAAACAGAAATATCAAAGTTTCACAAGATAATATACATAACAACAAATTACAATAAATATGAATCTAACCTAAATTATATATCAATACAAAATTATATACGTACATAATTTTACTACATATTATTACACAAATTAATACTTTTACTATGGACCAACCCTAAAATTGCTAAAAAAAACAGCTATTCCATGTCCATAACGGTCATTGACACTCGATAAAATGTATGGAACAGCCATTGACAATATAAATTATCTTTGGGAACAGCAGACAGCAGATATTTTTTCGCGATTTCTGGTCTCTTTCCATGGTAAACGTTGTTCATAATGATGAGTATAGTGACCTCCTTTCGGTTTAGTACAGTCTAAATGCGTAACCCTGTATATACCTGCAAAGTTTTCAATCGACAATTAGAAATAGGTTAAAATCGATTTGACTAGTTACATTGTTAGTTAGTCAGTTATTTAGTTAGTTAAAAGTGATGCAAATTTATTATAAAGTTAATAATAAGACTCTTAAATCAATTTATTATCTATGAAAGCCTCAACTGGAGCCTTGCAAAGCGTCAAATTTATTCAACTATTTCGCAATACATTATTTTCCAACTTAATCGGCCTTTTTTCGATGACAATAGTTTTCTCCGGATAATTTGAGATCGCTTACATCTCTAAAAAGCTGAAGCTCTAACACTTTGCATCTCAAGGCTTGCATCCGACTGATATCGGGATGCCCCTAGAGAAAAAAAAGTAAGCGCGATTTGAAATTCTATGCGTTTCAAAGGCGCACCTGCGTGAAATTTTGGTTACATCGACTAGGGACCAACTTTTTGCCATTTTGGCGGGCCGTATTTCACTTGTAATAATTATTATAGTTTAAAAAACGCGCTTTATGACTCGTTAAAACAAACAAAAGGAACCCAAACTCAAACAAAAGTTGTGAAGTGCAGTAAAAGAGAAAGGGAGAGAGGAAAAAATTAGGGAATATTTATTAATAAATAGATAATAAAGATGGACTCATTAGTATTTAAGTTTAATTTAAGTCTTGCTATTACGCCTAAGAGAAAAAATAAGAATTATAAAAATATTTATATTTACTACTGAAAAGTATTTTTACTTTTTAATAATGAGAAAATAAATGCATGGACGATTTTGTCCATGGTAAAAATGTATCAATAAAAAAAATAAAAAACAAACAAAAGAGTTTACAAGTACTTATTCATTGAAGAGTTACATTATTAAACTCCTGGCGCAATCATCAGATCAGTTTGGTGGTACCTACCAAATTATTATGTTATTGTCATCCAATTTATTGTAGTTTCAAATCAATTAAAGTAGGTTATACCAACTTTTAAGGTTTGTTTACATTGTTAGGGCTCCGTTTCCGTCATCGAACGGACGCCGGACGGATGGACAGATATACGGACGGACACAAACTTATAAGGGTTCCTTGTAGTACGTAGCCCTACAAAAGGAAACCAATCCTACACATGCTAGCGTAATCTAGGTGCCTTCGACCGAAAAGCTGTCACATCTTCGACATGCAGCTTTCATACAGCGCAAGAGAGTCCATGCACTGATATAACAGAATTCAATAGGGACCTACTTCTGGCTTTCACTTTTTATCTTAATTCTGTAGAAACCCCTTACCTAATATTTAATTTTATAACCCCTTAAAAATGCCATTAAGTAATTTGATTCGAATCCTGAAAGAGTATCAGATTTAAGAGCCTTCTCAAATTTTTGTCGATAACTGGATAATGACGTTCTGATTCTGTCAATTAGAAATATGTATAGAAAATCAATTTATTTATGTAAATCTGTATTTTTTATTAAATTTAACTGCTTCAAATTCGTGAATAACTCGACATATCAACTAGTTACCTCTAGTAATTTTAAAACATTCGCGATTTGAACACATGTTTTAAATGTTTATCGAGACTTATCACGTATTATTACCTATAAGTAAGGTAAGGTACATATTTTTACCTATATTAAATAATACGTGATAAGTCCCAATAAACATTCAAAACATAGTTACATCTAATTTACAATAGTGATTTTTCGTAAAACCCTCGGGGGAAAGTTTGTGAGTAGTCTTCGTTAAATTACTGACATTAAATAAACAATTTTAATGCTATGTTATATTCTTGTTTATATTCGTCTTGAAAATTATGGCTTTAATAATTATTATGTTTTATGCCCAAAAACCCATAATATAAGTTCATTTTGTAATATGGCTCTTAAAATTATTTTGTCCAGTTTGATACCGTTTCACCCAATATCCATACAGGAACCGTATACTTATCCGGGATGGCAATGCTTATTCCTACAATCCTATAAATTCCTATTTTATACGTAGCTCACACAGGCGAGATGGCGGCCAAGCAAAAGACTATCAATTATTAACAAAAAAAACTATCTGTTGCCCGTGACTTCGTACGCGTAGAATTTCATATAATGTTCAACCCCCTTTATTTTATTCTTTTTCCCTCTTTTCTCCCCTCTTATGCCCCTTTTATTCAGCCCTTTCGCAAAATGCTATCTTAGCGGACCCCATAAGGAATCTATTTGCCAAAAATAGTCAAGAATTTTCGAGATTTCGTGATGAGTCAGTGAGTAGGTGAATTTCGCTTTTATATTTTAAAATAGATTGTGATGTGGCAGCATATTCCACAAAAGTGTTTCGTCAGACGTTTTGTGCGCACGATATCAAAATCACACACTTATGAAGGAATCCCTAATTTTCAGTAGGTACATATTTTTTGCTCGTACACATCAGTGGTAGCAACCAGAATGGGTCCAAGTGATGTCTGGCGGATAGACACCGACGTTGGTAGTCAACATCGCTTTGTCTTGTACACAGGCGCTAGCAAGCCGAGCCTCGAGTATTTACATAACAATGCACCGAATTCGATGCGTACAAAGCTATGCCTTCAAATATGTCAGAAGGGTAAGGGAGTTGTGGATATTTTGAGATGGATAAACGTGGCGCGTATCCACGTAGTCAAACTTTGAAAATTGACTTGTAAACTAAATGGTAATAAACATTTTGTTTGTATTATACAGGGATTACTCACGTGTGATTAAAACGGATACTCCGACTATAGTTTCAACCGCATTCAGTGGTATTTTTCATGGTTGAAACTGAAAATCTGATCCATATACGGTTGAAAACTGCTATAACCGGCTGTTATAACCGGCTTAATCATACGTGATTAATTCCCGTGTAATACATTAAAAAAAAAGTTTGAAAACCACGTCAGTTTCCATAAAGGTTGTACATTGGCCCATGCCAATGAGGACATAGGTCCAGCAGTGGACATCCTACGGCTGAAGTGATGACTATGATGATGAATATACATTTTGCGAACAGCAAACTTATTGCCAGACTAAAAAATAGGCTACGTAACTGTTTTTTTTTCTCTCTTAAAAAAGCTGACCAAAAATAGAGCCGATTACCGAAAATAAGATGTATATGTGTTTAAAATTAAAAAAGATAAAAGTTTATAGTCTCGTTTTCCTGTAGACAGCATTTGCACAGAGCACTGCTCGTAGTACCTGTTTTGTCCCTAAATTAAGCTGCATTTTAAGTGTCAAATTGAACCAGAGAGGAAAGTTAAAAACTATATATTAAACTATAACTAGCTGTTGCCCGCAAATTCGTACGCGTAGACTTTCATATAAACTTTCAACCCCCTTTTGTCATCCTTAATTCGGCCCTTTCGTAAAATCCTTTGTTAGCGGACCTCCACCCCACCCCATATAGAATCTACCTCCCATATTTCAGCTTCGTAGGTCAAGTAGTTTTCGAGATTTCGTGTTTAATGGTGAGTAGATGAATTTCACTTTTATATATATAGATTCTTCGATTGACAAAGTGCAAGAGCACCCAATCCATACAGATGTCGACCTCTATCAAAATCCCTGGAATACCATTTCAATGCAAGTTTGGTGCTCAGATTCATGGCTTGATCGTATTAAGCCAGCTAGCTTCCCACGTACGAAGATGCAGCTACCCCGCTCACATAATGGACCTATTGTCCACCGCCGAAGATGTTATCATAGAAGCAATTCGAGCGCGATCGTAACCGACGTTAATTGATTTAAACGCTGCCTGAACACCGAAGCCCTTATCCGGTATCGTTGGCGGTAAAGCGCTATCTTAGCTTTAAAAATAAGCTAAGCCACAAAAATGAATACCGCTCGGGAGTTACATTTTTCTCCGAGATACCGCGAGTAATCTGCTAGACCAGCAGGAAATCTTCAGCCTCCACTCTTTCCTTAATTAGCAGAATATTTCAGTTAAAAAAGAAGCAACAGGAAACGTTGTAGAGTAATAAAAGGAAGCGGCCCGTGCCCGTTATGGCCACCTAATGGTGTCACGTTATCTAGAAAACGGGAATAAAGAACTTTAGAATGATAACAAAGTTAAAATCTAATACTGGTCCAAGGTTGTTATAAATTGAGTTAGGGAATTGATTCAAATTATTTTGTTTCGTTAAAAGTTATAAGTTTCTTCACGAAGTTTTTTCCAGGTATGATTATTTTTCACGGGTAACTTAGATAAAAAAATACGTTTTTTAAGTTCAAGGTCTAGTGAAGTTTCGGGAAAACAAAAGCCGATAGCCGATATGGAAAGTATTTAATGCTGATAACTGTTTAGGTTTAATTTTTTTCTTGGTCCCTCGAAAAGCTTCTTTATGTTGATCATAATCTCTTTGCACTAAAAAATAACAATCTTTTATCATCATACTAATATTATAAATCTGAAAAGTTTATTGGTTTGTTGGTATATTAGTTCCTCTTTCACGCAGCAACAGAGCAACGGATCGACCTGAATTTTTGCATGGGTATAGTTCAAGGGCCGAAGAGTGACATATTCTTATGCTAATTTTCATCATCATCATCACCCTTCTTCATCACTACGCGGGTGAAACCACGGGGCGCAACTAGTTAAATAAATAAAAGTTTTATATATATTTTGACGGCCATTTTGAAAATATTACAATATTGGGTACCTATTGCTTATTGTTGTCACTTAACTAGTATATGCAAAATTTCAGCAATATCGGATCGGAGGAACTGGTTCCTCCATTTAAACATACACCAGAAACACTGTAGTATGACAAAGATAATATTTAACCTCTATATCAGAATTTCGGGTTTTGTTTTGCTAGGATCGACTGCAGTTGAGCCACCAAAAGTATTCATGTTTGGATTTCATTCGTTTTATTTTTATTTTTTATGCTATAGTTGGCAATTAAGCAGACGGACTGCCTGATGATAAGCAGTCACCGTCGCCAATGGGTACTTGTAACACCAGAGGCACCACAAATACGTTGCCGACCCTTTAGTACTCGATTAACTCGCCTTTTGAAGAACCCCATGTTGTAGCTTCTCGGAAACACCGTGGAAGGTAGCTCATTCCACATTTTGCAGGTTTAGAATCGCACAGTGTGCGATTTCACTGATCTATGATGTGTGGACGAGCCTTCAGGCGGTCGCGGCTAGTGCGATGGTAAAACCGCGACACTGGCATCATAAATATAATCATAATAATGCCCCGCTGCCGGCGGCACTCTAGGTTTAGTTTTTTTTTATAATATTTTGTTTTTATATTTTATTGTAAAAAAAACTTAAATTTAAGAAAGACAATAAATAAATGTGACCATAATAATATAAAATCGAAAGACTAGTCGTATCTTAGTGTTTATAAAACCGTCTAAATGCAGACTGAATTCATTATTTACTGCAGACTTTACGTTCAGTGGCATTTTTTTATCTTAAGTTTGTCTAATAATATGTCTGTAGCTGATCCTTTCAGTATGGTGGATTAGGGTCCATTTTCACTCTGTAATCGAAAATCGATTTCCAATATGTGGGAACATGTTAGGATGATGATGATGATGACCTTTTCGGGAGCGTACGCACACGCCAAACCCAGTTAATATAGCCAAATTTTCAGTATAAAAAATAATTCTTAAAATTAAAACGAATCATACCTACCACAAACCTAAAATTACGTAAAAAATTCGTCTAAACAAACCAAAAGAACTTGATTTGCAACTTAACTTCCTTGCTTTGGCATTTAAGTCAACCGTAAAAGCATCGAATAAATTGTAGGTCAGAAGGGACAGATAAAGCGAGGAGCGTAGTTTCGACGGTTTCTCTTCTATTCCACTTATTTGTTGAAAATTGACTAAGTTTACGTCCTTATTCCTTTTTATATTGAGCTAGTGGTATATATTTCGTTAAAAAACGTTTCAATTTTTCAAACCTCTGAACAAGTATTTTGTTATTACATAACTTGTTTTGCTTTGCACGCTACTTACTTTTTGCCAGATTCTGTATCAAAGAACTATCACAATAGAGTTGTTCCATATAATTATTATAGTTAGATGTCACAGCTAAGGTAACTGCATTGCCAAGTCGCTTGCTTAAGGTTTAAGAGCCCAGCAAGTTGCAGGTTTCTAGATTATATAGGAAAATACTGAAAGTCAACTTGGTAATGCACTAAGCAGTGCGGTCAGTCTCGAGTGTTTTAGAATGTTTTATTAAATCCTAAGGTTCCCAGTATAATATAATAAATAATTTTGGAAATTTTTACGTCTAGCGGCAGACGAACACATTAAAATACTGATAATAGTTTAGGTGCTAATCAAACTATTGGTGCAGTTTTTGCCAAGTTGATCTAATTTTCATTTCAAGGGCCCAATTTTCATACAGCAGTGATTGATCACTCTGATCAGCCAAAACTTCAAAAGTAAACCCTTATGATTTATTTTGTTCTACCTGCTGGGACACATGCCTTCTCTCAGAGAGAGATAGAGAGAGAGAGAGAGGAAATAAGAACGAATCGAATTCATATCGCATTGAGGGAATAATCATATAACTGTACAAAATAAAATTTTCAATTATTTATTACTTGATTAACCATCATTGTCTGAAAGTAATAAAAAAAGAAAATATATATATAAATGGTATAATATTTAAATATTTACTAATCTGATATTTATTAATCTGAATGAATGGGTGACCACCTCAGCGTGATGTCCTTTTGGACTACATTTTTGTATTTTATGTAGTGATACGGAACCCTCAGTATGCGAGCCCGACTCACACTTGGCCAGTTTATTGTATTGAGATTTATTAAGCTAGCTGTAAATCAAGAATAAACCTCATCTTCAGCGCTTTAGTTAGCATGATCGCAACTAAGACATCACAGCTCCGTACTCAAAATGAGTATCGGAAATTTACATCAGCTCGTAATACAGTGCCGGTTCAGCCTTTATTGTAAACGGCGTAATTTGAATTTCGTCTTTGATATTCAAATGAGCCTCTACTTGAGACACTGCCTTAGTTATTTGAGTTTTTGTAAAGCAATCAAGTTTGTTTATAGGAGCCCGTGTAATTGTAAATCTCGGTCTGTGGTCTTAATTAATGCATAAAATCAGTGTAAGGGTCTTTGATGAGCCCCTCCGTAAAACTGAACGAAATAAACAAGAGAAAATCGGTTCTAACTTGGAGAGTTACTTCATTGCTACAAGGTTGAAAGGTAACAAGTTTCCTTCTGTGAAAAAATGTGCTTATGTGTCTTCAAATCGCAAGCGAACCGGTTTTTTTTTCTGGTTAAGCGTACTTCATCACCAACCGCCTCAACTTAACATCAGGCGATGTGATAGTCAAATTCAAGGTAAATATTAAATCAAATTAACAAAAACCTTACAACGACATTTTTGGCGGATCATAATATTTGCTGACAGTAAACCTGGTTTTAACCTGCTTTAAAATAATGTATCAGTTTAATTTTAAAATATCTATTCAACAAAACACCACCATGACGAGATGCAGTCATCTTATTATATTTTACCAGTATGGAAATAAATCGCTTTTTAGTATTTATGATTAATAAATCTACCTAGTGACCATTTCTGGACTAACAAGTACCTATACATTATTATTATTTTAATCCCCGTTAAGAGCTGATAATCTTCAAACGGTGGTCAACGATGCTGGTATTTCAACTAGTAATTTTTCTGTATACATCTTTAGTTTTAAATTTTGTTACTGTATACTGTTTGTTGATCCTTAAATAAATAAATAAAAAATAAAAATAAAAACGGCTGATCAGGTTTTCTTGAATCATATCTAAGAACACTCTCACCTTCCAAGTCAAATCACCTTTCAAACAATAAAACTAAATCAAAATATGTTTAGCCGTTTCAGAGCTACGATGCCACAGACAAACAGACACCAAAAACCAATTATTACCTAAGCAAGCCTATTATTTATAAAAAAGACAGGTTAAAAAACCTATCAACACCTCACGAAAGAAATCTATCCATCTGCGTGAAAGCTAAAAGCCCAATTTTAAGCTATCATTTTACTATCGTTTCAGAATGAGGCCGTACATGTTTAAAACCAGAGACGTTTTAAACAGATCCGGTCTTGTAACATTCATATCCAATGCCTTACACTAAGTAGACTAAGTTAGACATAGCTAGTTGTTGGAAATATTATGTATAGCAAATGACGTCATTATTTCAATTTACCTTCGACCGCATGCAATAATACTAAATTCTCCTACAGGTAAAATCAAATTTCACCGAAGCATGTAGGACATAATTTAGACATGGTTGCCGTATTTGGAGAAATATATTGGAATAGTCTAATTTCCATGCAAGTACGGTTCGCGTGCGTTGTATCCCTTTCCGTGTTGTAAACTTTTCTGTCGAGTCGTGTCTGCATCGAGATCGAATCGATATCGTATCGACGAGTCACGTAAGCTTTCTGCTATTTCATTGCACATCCAAAAAAAGCATACTAAAATATGCCAACAAGACACACAAGACATTATTTTCTGTACGCCAAAATATGCACATCAAAATAAGTCTATGACATAATCATAAGTGATTTAAAATGTGACCTAAATAAATTAACCTAGAGCATCTTACATTTATAGCAAAGCACTTTGTTATCAATGGCTAAGTTAGGCTGTACCAGGTACCTATACTTTCTTAGAAATTGGCTCTCATCATTAACAGCCTTTATATATTACCACTGCTGGGACACAGGCCTACTCTCAGAGAAAGAGAGAGAGAGAGAGAAGAGGGAGGAGAATGGACTTTAATTCACCATGCTGGCCCCGTTGCATGTTGGTGAATGTCATACATTTTGAACTTTTGAGGTTCTTGGACATACCGATGTTTTTCTTTGCCGTTTTTTAGCGATAACATTGGAACTGCACATAATTTATTTAGATATTACCTATATAAGTCATTGATGCAGGGCCGAGGATCAAACTAGGTGTCATCAGATTGTAAAGCTACACGTGTTACCACTCGGGCACCATTGCCTTTTCACCGTACTACTTCATTAACTGCCTACAACAGCTGTTTTGTCTGCTCACGAGCATCGCTGTTTAAAATCTATCAATAACAAGTGCTGATTGAACGAATTGAGAACGTATTGTCCTGTTAAACCTTGCATAAAGTACTGCTTTCATGGATCCGTACACCATGTATCATCAACCACAAGTATCAACTTGAGCCCCTTGACGCATAACAGAATAGAGTTATCAGAACTCTCCATGACCCCATGCTCACCGAAGACTTAGAGCTCAGCATGCGTAGGAAGATTGTTTACGTCTGTATATTCTATTGCATCTAAAACGGAGAGTGCTCTGAAGAACTGTTCAATCTAATGCTAGTCATCATCATCAGCCAGAAGACGTCCACTGCTGACATAGGCCTCCCCCTTTAACCTCCACACTGAACGACAGCCTGCCTTTTGCATCCACTGGAAGCCCGCGACTCTCACAATGTCGTCGGTCCATCTAGTGGTAGGCCTCGCTACGCTGCGTCTTCCGGTTCGTGGTCTCCACTCCAGAACCTTTCTTCCCCATCGGTTATTAGTTCTTCGAGCGATGTGGCCTGCCCATTGCCACTTCAACTTGCAAATTATAATAGCTATGTCGGTGTCTCTAGTTCTTTGGCGAATATCCACAATTCGGATTTTATCGCTCAAAGAAACTCCGAGCATAGCTCTCTCCATTGCCCGCTGTGTGACTCTGAGTTTTTCCAAAAGGCCAACAGTTAAGGACCACGTCTCAGTACCATATGTCATCACTGGCAACACACACTGGTCAAAGACCTTCGTCTTGAGGTACTGTGGTATCTTGGACGAGAAGATGTCACGCAATTTCCCGAACGCTGCCCATCCGAGTTGGATTCTTCGGGCGACCTCTTTGCCTAAGTTGGTCTTACCTAGCTGAACAATCTGTCCAAGATAGGTGTAATGGTCTACAACTTCGAGGGTATCGTTCCCAACGACTACCGGCGCGGGTTCAACATGGACATTGGACATAATTTTTGTCTTGTCCATGTTCATTTTAAGACCCACCTGTTGGGAAAGGCTACTGAGGTCGCTGAGCATGGTATTTAGGTCCTCCAGCGACTCTGCCATGATGACTATATCATCGGCAAAACGAAGGTGAGTGGTGTATTCGCCATTGACGTTGATGCCGAATCCGTTCCAGTCCAAGAGCTTGAAAACGTCATGCTAATGCTTGAGTTATATTCACTAGTCCTTGAAATCTCACGCAACGCGGTGGTGACTGCTTAACATTAGGCAAAGACTAAGCCACATTTCTCCTTAGTTTTGTAACCAATTTTGATGTGCCTACATATAAATTATCACAAATTGATGGAGACATTTTGTTGCACTTTAAGTAATTCTGATGTACCAATAATAACTCTCGACTTTAACGGGGGAATTCGAGGCGTCCGACGACGTACCATCGTTGGAAGTACAACCTGTGCTACATCGCTCAAACGTGATTTTGAGAGGCAACTCGATTAAACTGTCGTTGATACCCAACGATGCTGCCGTCTCGATACGATGTCACTACCAATGCAAACAATCGACGGCGAAATTGTGTCAAGATGACCAATCGCTATTAGTTAGTATGCTAACTATTCTGTCGAAATATGTAATCGGGCATTCTGAGATACATCAGTTGCATAGTTTATGTTTACGGTTACACTTTGACTATACAAAAAACTGTAAATTAGATAACTAACACATCGTGTTTTATGTGAATGATCGAGCGCAACAAAGGTATCCAATTAGACGGGAACAGATCGAAGTTTGCATTTTGTATACAGGGTTACTCATATAGACTGTACTAAGCCGAAAGAAGGTCATTGTACTCATCACTGTGCACAACTTTTACTATGGTACTAACCCTGAACAAAAAAAAAACAGCTGTTCCATACATTTTGTCGCGTGTTTATGACCGTTATGGAAAAGCTGATATTTTTTCGCTATTCTGTGTTTGGTTGTTCAATGATTACTTGCGTGGATAATTTGATCTTCATGAAGTTTAGGCAAATATTTATTTATATTACACGGGAACACTCACGTAAGATTAAGTCGGTTGCTGAGTCGGTCGGTTTAGGCAAATGCTTAATTTCAATACCATTTAAAAGTTAAAAGTGTGAACAAAATTGGTGGACAGTTTTCGAAGATAATATGGAAGTAGCGAGGTCTTTGAACAATACAACTAGTCACAATATAAGGTGAGTGTAAATAAAATTTTACTCGTAGATTATCTATTTCCCAATCCTGGTTAGAGTGTTCGCCATCTTTGATCACTCCATTACTTAAAATCAAGTGAGCTGTCAAGGGACCCGGGTATGTCCTAAAACTGCGACCAGAACCACCGGAGGATGGGCAGCAGCGTCCTGTTAGTACACGGTGAACGTACTGCGATCTCCAAGCCACCTGCCAAGCGTGGGGATTATGGCAACACCCCTCTCTAAGAGGGAGGCCTTGTTCAGCAGTGGACATTTAATGGCTGATGATGTGAAGTGAGCTGTGGTCAAAAACTTAACCTGTCAATAAAAAAAAAACATAAGTCCAACAAAAGTAATCACGCTGTTAGATCTCATCGAGAAATCTGCCTGATAATGTTCTGTAAACCTATTACAAATTATAAAAGCAGTAAACAACAAAATACCAACCCACAATAATAACAGAGGAAGCAAGGCGAAAATATCGCAAGCACGTGTTGACACGGCGTCGCGTTAACACATTAGCGTGCATTCTTTCCACATTCATTAACATAACAAGTAGTTTCGTTAATCAAATGTACGAAATTAATAGCACAGTTTAGAGTCGACGTTCCGCCCGGCAATCACACGGCCATTACAAATTGCCAGCAATTACCGCGGCCCCCTCCCACTACCCCTTGAGTTCTGCGTTCATGACGCCATTTTTTCACGGCGGCACATACGGCGTTTATAATTACAAGTACGTACGTATAGCCTTAAGAGCCTCTTATACCAAATTTGACGGTTTTAAATCAATTTTTTTCAGTTAAATTACAATATTTGAGCTGGAAAAAAATACATGTCACAGATACATCTGTGTTAGAGTCTGTGATTTGGTTCAAAACCTGATAGAATAAACTTTCCTCGATCAAAAAAATCTGAAACAAAGTCGATTCAGTTTATTTTTTTCGTTTTATGCTCTAATGAAAGCTCGTAACAACTTGGAAATTGCATGTACTGAAATGCAATTTTATTCATTTTTTTTTTTATTTGGATAGAATTTTGATAATGAATAGTTTCGTTTTTTAGTGAAATTAAAACCGTAAAAAGGTCGCGAGAATTTGCGTGCGCCGCGCTCAGTGCCGCGCCAGGCGTCATCGAGGTCGCACCTATGTTCGTTTTTGTCATTGCACTCCCCACGCGGGCGTCCTGACTCTAGCGTGGCAATATACATCGTCGCTATAAGTTGGCGGGGGCTTAGGGAGCATTTTGTTGCCTACGCGACTCGGATAGCCGGCCGTTAAGTACGAAATGTACGGAAGGTGATTATTTTCGAAAATTAATACTTTTTCACAAAAAAATAACAACCACGGTCAAATTCTCCATGGAGGTGGGATACTTTAGTACAGCTGTGATATCTGACAAGTGTTTGCAAAGTGATGTTGAAGAGACGCACATTGTCTATTTCACAAAGCTCAAACAAAATTATTGAAGTTTTTTTACGCTACCTCGAAAGCTTCCTTTAGATAATAAAAAACACGTACATTGATTGACATAAATTATATCGGAGTAATCAGTGTATATATACACTAGCTGCGCCCCACGGTTTCACCCGCGTAGTGATGAAAAATGGTGATGATGATGATGATGAAAAGTAGCCAATGTCACTTTCTGGCTCTTGAACTATACCCATGCAAAAAATCAGGTCGATCCGTTGTTTCGTTGCAGCGTGAAAAAGGAACAAACATCCATACATCCATACATACAAACATTCGCGTTTATAATATTAGAAGGATTTAAAAAATACAGACCACATAGCCTAAAACATAGCCAAATAAATTAAAAAATATAGTAAAAGAACAGTTTCAAAAATTATTTTAAAGCTATCTTAGAATTTAAGACTTGAAGATTTAATGATAATTTAGACGATAGATCGTTCCTTGCCGACTATAGTCATACCCAAATAGGATCATGTGTATTACTTTATTGAAACATGTAATTTTAATACCTTCACGTACCTGCACAATGACTGCAATTAATTGACTGATCGAAGTGAGGTCAAAGAGCCTACAGTGGGACAAATTTTATTGGTGTTAAAACAAATTGATGTTTATATGTTCGACGATAATTCTTATGTATCTTCTTCTTCATTCGATTTTAATGAAACTTTGTAAGCTAGTAGTTTAAGTAAATGTTATTTTTAAGTTAGTATATAAGTTTATCTAATGCAAGGCTAGGAAAGATATTAAAATAACAACGTTATAAAATGCCGTCGGAAAGAGGAAAGAGTTCTAATGAATCTGAAATGAACTTATTTTGTAAAAAAAATACGGGCCGAATTGAGAACATTCCTTCTTTTTCGAAGTAGGTAGAAAAACCACGGTGTGGGTGTACCTTAGTATAGGTGAAGTAAAAGCTTGAACATCGTGAAGTCTCAGTTTGGAGCGAACTACTAGTTATTGAGTTTGAACCCTGTGTTTGAATCTATCTCCTGAAGTCAGTTAAAATACGCATATCTTTTAAACTATTTCATACATTTCGAATAATAAATTGTCGAAGTGCTTTATAGTATTAGCCATAGACAAACGCTTATTTGCCATGTTAGAAGACCTTTAGGCTGACCAAATGGCTTAGGTACAAAGAAAAAAAAGATAAATCCTAGAGCTTCAGTTTTTTAAACTGTAATATATACAATGCATTGCGAATCTGCCTGATATTTATTTCTCCCACTCAAAGTTGTATAGAGCTCGCCGTTACTCCTTTGAATGATGTTATTACCATTTTCCAAATGTTTCGTTCTTTTTGATCAAAATTCTTTACATTTTAGCTTTGCATTCCTTTGCTCACATACATCATGATTCTTTTGTGGTGCGATAAGGTTCGATTTTTTATGTTTATTCATTGAACTGCTAGAAGTTTCGTTTTCAGAACGTATATATTTCTATACTTTAATAATATTTTATTCCCTAATTCTTTTAATACTCGATAAACAAATTTAATGTGTCTTGCTTTAACCCGAGAATATTCTCAGTAGCAAGAAGTTGACAGATAATTTTAGAGCGTAAATAAGTTTACTTTGGGCACTTAATCAAAACCATGTCAGGGGTTCCAATCGGGTGTTCAATGAAGAAGAAAAAAACATATTTTAAATGAAGTCTTGTCTCACAGAAAACAAGTTACCGGACTTCGTATAAAATTAGGAAAAAAGTTATTACATAGTTGCATAAAGTAAGAACTGTAAACATATTTTTTTACTGAATATGGAAAGAAACTTAATTATTAACAAAACAAAATACAAGCTAACACTAATACTGCAAAAACAATTAGACTGCCCATAGACGGTTCATGATCTAAAAAAATCGCTTAAGCCCAGTATTAGTCGGAAGCGTACCCAGCAAGCTGTCGGTATTAGCACGCTGAGTGGCAATGCTAAGTTATGCGTTATGCCAGAAACACACCAGCATTTTGGTCACGCATCACATTAGCCTGATGCTCTGAAAGATTTTTGAAAATTAGGTGTTCTCCCGGTCCCCTCAATAATTGTCTATTATTGTTTGAATTGTATTCATACTGTTCATGAACACTCATATTTTCTTACTTAATGCAAGAGCAAGAATTATAACCTTCAATGCGTCACACTTTTCATCAAATAGATACCATATTTTAATGCGAAGCAAACGTTTTGACAAAGTATTTTTATCATCAATGAGCTTAAGCAAAATTTATTCACGATCTAACTTTTAAAGAAGCCGCTTATCTCAGTAAAAATAACCCAGATAATAGATATTTATTCCATCAAAAAAGTGAGGAAATCCGCACAAAAAAGGGAAACTTTAATTAAACTTCCGAAAATCTTTATAAGATAACATTATTCATTAATTTTAAATAGTCTCAGTAACAGGGCGATGCCTGATAATTTTTCCCCAGCACCAAGTGTACAGGAAATGACGTAAAATTTATCTTCGAACCGAAGGAATTACTTTCCACCAACTCGACGAAGAAATGGAAATCTGTAGGTTTATAACTTCGGAGAAAATTGTTTTTTCCGAATTGGAATAATATTAGCCTTTGGTGACGCGGCAACTTTTCACAACAAACGTTATTAAATCTGCTTAAGAGGTACGTTGTGGGGTGGTTCATTTGTGTTTTGGATGCTGAAGATTTTCATCAATAAAAGCTTAAGGAGCGTCAACGCAGAAAGGTATAGAGTATTTATTGAAAGAACGGGCATCGCGCACGTGTCTGTCGGCTATAACCAGAGAGGAGTAAAGTATTCAAATATCGAAGAAATTTATCAACCCCCGAGCATAGGTTCAATACGTTTGGGTCGTTTATGGCGTATTACCGTCGAAGGCTCGTCAGCTCTCCCCGGAAAAGTCAATTTGACGCAGATTACGGAACGAATGCGAGTCTTACTAAAACGCGAGTATTTGTAGATGACACGTTCGGTATGAATAATAAACGGAATAGCGGCAAAATTGAACTTATGCTTACGTTTTATGGTGGCTGAATCATGAAGGATCGTAAAATTTATCAAGATCGACCCAGTGCGTCTCGGTTAAGTGCCTGTTTACAGAATACGATTTGAAGATGAAGTTGTTATATATATGGCCACTAAATTACTACATAGATCATAGTCATTTGTTTTCATATAAATTAAATTAATTCAAAAAACCACTAAAAATGCCACTACAAAGAACAAAATAATATTTTTACACAGATTTTGAAGTCGGGTGGGAACTATGTTATTATCAAACTTAATTTTTTTTATGTTTTGTAGTTGTTCCCACGTAACTGCTGTAAATACATATAAAAAAAATACGGGCTGAATTGGGAACCCTCCTCCTTTTTCGAAGTCGGTTAAAAATAAAATTTACAATTAAGGTATTGTTACACAGGCGATTTAAATTCCTCAATCCTGGGCAAGTACAACGTCACGTACCATCAAACAATTAACTGCGATGTCAACATGTAGTTTTTTTTTGCTAAAGACCATACCATACTGAAATATTTAGAGAGTAATTCAAGACAATGTTTCAAAGAATTCAACTAGATTATTCCACTATCTACGGTAAGGGTGTGTTCACACTAACGAACGTCTGTTGAGTTTCACACAAAATTCAAACGGCCCCCTACCACCTATACATTGTTGATTTTCCTTGGATACGTACCAAACGTTTCGATTCTGCGTTTCTAATCCGTACGGCAGCCGCAGCGTAGGGAGGCCTCCCACTAGATGGACCGACGACATTGTTAGAGTCGCGGGCATCCAGTGGATGCAAAAGGCAGGCTGTCGTTCAATGTGGAGGTAAAAGGGGGAGGCCTATGTTCAGCAGTGGACGTCTTCTGGCTGATGATGATGAATCCGTACGGCCAAAGATTGGAACAATCTGCCAGCTTCCTTATTTCCTGAGAGATATAACCTGGGCCTTTTCAAGGCCAGAGTGAATAGGTATCTTCTAAGTCTGCGTGCTTCTTCTTCGACCACATTGTCGCTTACCAACAGGCGAGTTGGTGGTCAAACGCGGACTTATCAGCGTTAAAAAAAATACGCGCCTGCGTTCATCGAAAATTTCCATACAAAATTGCAACGAAGGTCCGTTCCGGGAAATATTATTATGTAGAACAAATGATGTATAAAAAACATGTCACAGCGCCTATTGCGTGTCATAATCCCGTTCGACAATCCAGTGGAATGTGGGTAGTACACGAGTGCGATAAATAAAGCCACCGATGTACAAATAGGGGGCGCATGTGTGGACGGTGCCTAAATATCGAATATAATAATATAAGCAGTATGGATATTTCGTGGAATAAATTTGTCACACACTCATAGGTCCAACGAAAAATCAACAAGGTATATATATCTAGCTTACACTTAAAGACCAGGGTAGATAATTTTTGAAACCCATTGGAAAAGGAAGATAATATAAAAAAAAATAAAGCAAGAATAATTTACGGGCGATCTGAGGTCGGGAAGGGGAAGGAATATAAAATATAAAAATTTATTACTTCATCAATCAATCAACATTATCGTGAGTGTAAACCAGTGTATAGTATATAAAGTTATAATATGATTATTTACGGGATATTTACCGTGGTAAGGTTGTGAAATGAGCTCCCGGTCACGGTAAATATCCCGCAAATGATCATGTAACTTTAGTGAACAACCGTGATAGTTTAAAACGCTGTTAAAATAATTTAAAAATTTATTGTCCCATATACGCTGTAATTTGTTTGATTTAAAAGAATTTCTTTTCACCTTATTTTGACTTAATATCGAAAAGCACCCAAATTTTTAATTGATTCGTCATAATAACAGCTTTTTTTTAAAAGTCGGTGGGCTTTTTATTCGTTGAAATCTATACTTTCTGATGGTGTAAAAAAATACATTACTATGGTACACACATACACACACACATACACATAATGCGAGTATAATATTGTCTTGCTCTTACTGTTTGTACATCTCACACCCTAAACGTCTACTGAGTGGGCAGTGTAACTCCATGGGCGCGTTTCGCGACGATGTTCTATTACAAAAGGGGATTGGATCTTGATTCATTGGTTCGGAAAATCGGCAGCGTACCTTGATAATTTCATTTCTGTACAATTTGACCGCGTCCGTGGTCAGGCGATTCTTAGGGGCCTCCGCGGGCCCGAACACAATACACGGACTCCCCTACGGCTCTCGCACACAATACTAAGCTTTTATTGCCTCCTTTTACAATCTCCCATTACCTCCAAGGCTCCGGCGCTACTGGGAATCAGTTTCGTTACAGTTTTTTCTTCTTATTTTTCCTTTTGAACGATGTTCGGGTCCATCAATTTCGGTAGTGACCGATGTTACTTCACTCTCGCTCGGACCGTTACCCCTTTTTCGAGGTATTAGTAAATCGAATACAAATACGATTTTCCGGAAAACTCTCCTACATTGTGACATGCTCTTATCCACGTTGCAATTTAGACTCCACGAGCTTAGTAATCTTAGCTTTAGCTGGGAATAGTTATATTTTATTACAAGCTACTCGCTCTATCTTAACTTAAAAAATATTGCTGTCATTATACAGGGTTACGCATATAGACTGTACTCTCATTATATACACTCATTATTATGAATAACTTTTACTATGGGATCAATCATGAAATCGCGAATAACATATCAGCTGTACCATTAGAAAACAGTCATCGACACTCGACAAAATATATGGAACAGCTGTTTTTTTGCGTTTTCAGTGTTGGTCTCTTCGTAAAATTTGTTCAAAATTATAAATACAATGACCTCCTTGCGGCTTAGTACAGTCTATATGCGTAATGCTGTATATATCTATCTCTAATTATAGGTAATTTTGTTGTTTACTAGGTACAAAGCGAAGGAGAAATTTGTGAACGGTTGACCCCACTAACATGAGCAATGCATAGTCAGAAAGGGAGAGAAAAAAGAGGCATATTCTATACTCGTTATATGCAAAAAAAGTAATTCCACTTTAACCATTTTTACACAGATTGTATTGGCGCAAATACGACACGACACTGTCGTAAATATACTTGCTGGCAGCACAAATTGATAAAAATTGTGAAACTCATGAATATGAATAAATGTTCCGAAGCCGTGAATGGGGCATCAATTATGCAAAATGTGGGTACCAGGGTATTGCATTGATCGTCGAGTACGAATAGTTACATCCAGATCGAATACGGGCCCAATCTGACGTCGCATCGATATCTCGTGTTCATCAGCCGTCGGGTTATATCGATACTCGATATTCAGTACAACGTCCTCTCTTATCACAAATAATTTCATTCGCAATGTCGTTTAGGTCACAATGTTCGTCGAGCAATAAACATAACAATGAATGAGTCGAACGGTCACTTTTGTCAATTGGGAAACATATTTTCGTGGAACTGCCACAAACATTAGAAATTATTGACCATAACGGTCAAAAAACGGGTTATAAAACCTGCATCTAATTTTTTTTACTAATCACAACATAGGTTACAGCTGCGTCCCGTTATAATAGCAGTAGCATTATAATAATGTTGTCGCTGCATCATAATGTAAGCCCGTACGAAACGCTTTGATTCCACATTTATTGTGCAAACTGCTAGTCTGTAGAAAGCGCTACTGAATGGATGTTCCCCGATGGTTACAATCTGGGTGTCTTCAAATTACGAGTGAATCGGTTTCTTCTAGGCAAGCGAGCTCCAACGTAGAGCGCATTATCGCTTAAAATCAGGCGAGAATGTGGTCAAAAACAAGCCTATTAATTATTAAAAAAAAAACATCCTCTTGGATTAACTCACATGGAATAAAAAATATTCTATGTTACTTTCTGACTCTCCAACTATCTCTAAACAAAAAATTACGTCGATCCGTTGCTTTGTTTTTAGACATTTTCTTATTTTGTATAGTTGGACCCGGGTGTCCTAAAACTGCGACCAGAATCACCAGAGGATAGGCAAGAGCGTCTTATTAGTACCACGTTGAACGTACTGCGATCCCCAAGCTGCGTGCCAAGCGTGTGGAATATGGCAAAACCCCTCTATAAGAGGGAGGCATTTGTTCAGCAGTGGACGTTTATTTTCCCACTGCTAGGCAAAAGTATCTAAATAAATGTTAGCTGATTTTGAGTTGATAAAAATCTCTCCATCTCTCTTAGTATTCCACTGTTCAGAACGATTGCAAACACTGGGTTATACGGAACGATGGCATAAGCTGAATGAAGGTCATTATACTCATTATTAAGAACAACCTTTATTATTGGATCAACCCTGAAATCACAAAACTTCGTAGAAAAATATCATTCACCCTCGACGAAATGTACCTATAATATGAATCAGCTGATATTTATTATTAGATATGTAATTTCGTTGTTGATACCATACAAAAAACCGGACAAGTACGAGTAAGACTCGTGTTAAAAAAATAAAATAAAAATAAAAAAAACTAACTGAAGTTGAAAAATTGAAAGACAAACTTTACTTTGTAGTTAACAATAAGGTGCTTCGATAAATAACAACTACAAAATCTAAGTTTGTAATTGTAAAACAATATTTTTTATATGATATTACTTCAAATTAGTAACTTTCAGATTTATTCCTTTATATATGCTTATATGACCTTGCCTTTTGCCAAAATTAATGATTCTAGGTTAACGGGAAGTACCCTATAGGTTTTGATTCCCCTGTGAAATCGCAAAATATGCGACATAAATGTTCATATCTTTTGATTGCATTGATTTATAACTTTTTTTTTTTACAGCCGAAAAAAACCGTAGACCCAAGTATTTAGTAGTAGTAACTTGATACCTTTACGCGTTCTTGAGAAAAAGGGTCGTGACAGACGGACAGACAAACGGACAACGAAGTGATCCTATAAGGGTTCCGTTTTTTTTCCTTTTGAGGTACGGAACCCTAAAAACGAACAAAATAATTAGAAAAATGTGCAGCCATTCCATACAATCTACGTATATAAAAAGACATGACATAAATCCAGCTTGATCAGCATCGACCGCATTTTTTTTCCCCGAAGCATCACTATCTTGTAATGTTTGTGATTTTTTTCCAAGCTGCCAGTGGTGGTTTCAGTGAGATACGTCGAGTAGATACAAAATTAGAGGGACTGTGATTGGAGCCCGATGTCTCGGCTTTCATACAAAGCTTTGTGGGCTCAGTGTTTTTGAGCTGCCTCTGCTCTTTATTCATTCAGAAGTACAAATTGGATAACGACTAGCCTGGCCAAGTGTTGAACTTCCTATTTCTTTTTACATTTAACCAAGGTAACTCCTTTTTGTTCGTTTGGTGAAGTTTGCAGTTTTTTTAGTACTGGGGCCTTACGGACAACTGCTATTGCGGCACCTAATCCGCTCCGTTGGAAAATCACGCGAACGTCAACCTTATCGTGCCCAGGATACGGTTTGCGGACGCGTGATTTTCCAACTGAGCGGATTAGGTGCCGCAATAGCAGTTGTCCTAAGGCCCCTGATTTGGTTTTCCAAGTGTCAATTAGATAATTAACTACTCAATAAATTAGAGTAAAATTTTGATATAGCAAGTAATATCTAATTAAAGCGTTACGTGTATTATCCAAAGCTTGATAGCAATATTGGTAATTAATAACATTTTTTTTTTGAAAGCGTTATATTAAAACATTGATATGCGAAAAAATAATTACAAAAATGCATGTAGAGCAACGCGTGCATTACCCTAATGAAAGCCGACTGCATAACACCAAACAAACATTGAAAATAATTTACGTTTAAATATCGCCTACGTTATATGGACGTACTAAGGAGGGTCAAACAAATATGTTTCCTACTCTGTTAACAAAAACAGTATCTACTGCAAACTATTTAAATTTATTTAATCATTTAGGAATGATCAAAGATTTAATTTGGAAGTAAATTAAATCTGATAAATTTTGAACATAATCCAATTGTATAAAAATAGTGAAAATGCTATTCTATAGTCGTGGGTGCGTTAACTAATTTACCACTATACAAGAAATAGACTACCCCAGCCTTCCTCAGATAAAAATGTTTTACAATACATACTTCCAACTGACTGGCGAACTGATCTCAAGGCTGGACTTTTTCATACTCAGTGACTGACCAACTTATTAGTTTTAAAAAACTGACTTTTTAACACTAGCCTACTGACCGACCAGCCAATAACAATATCAGACTTTTAAACACTTTCCTACCGATGGACCAAACAATCACAAGGTTAGACTTTTTAACACTTTCCTACCGACCGACCAAACAATAACAAGGTCAGACTTTTAAACACTTTCCTACCCATCGACCAAACAATCACAAGGTTAGACTTTTTAACACTTTCCTACCGACCGACCAAACAATAACAAGGTCAGACTTTTAAAAACTTTCCTACCCATCGACCAAACAATCACAAGGTTAGACTTTTTAACACTTTCCTACCGACCGACCAAACAATAACAAGGTCAGACTTTTAAACACTTTCCTACCCATCGACCATACAATCACACTTCAGTTTAACAGTCAGACTTTTAAACACTTTTCTACCGACCGACAAACCAATCACGAGGTCAGACTTTTTAACACTATCCTACCGACCGACTAAACAATCAAAAGGTCAGACTTTTAAACACTTTCCTACCGATCGACCAAACAATCACAAGGTTAGACTTTTTGACACTATCCTACCAACTGACCAACAAATTAAAAACTCATACTTTTTAACACTATCCGAGATATCAAACGAAACGTACGTCATATATTTTTAACACTAACCCCCAAAAGCTTGCACTTAGCTACGTGCACCTTACATTTACATAATTAGGTACGTAGCAAGCATAAACTCTGATACGATAAGTTGAATTTATGCACAGCTAACTCTACCACGTGGATTTTGAGAAAAAATAATTTATGTGTACAAAATTAATATTAACACGCTTGCATGTTCAGTTAATACGCTGCGATCGGATTGGAAAACTTATGATTTAATACAACCTTAGTTTGCATGTTTACTAATAGAGTTAATTAGAAGAACGATTTGGATGAACTTATCCAACGTTTGAAGCAAATCATCATCATCACCATCATCATCATCAGCCAGAAGACGTCCACTGCTGAACATAGGCCTCCCCCTTTAACCTCCACACTGAACGACGGCCTGCCTTTTGCATCCACTGGATGCCAGCGACTCTCACAATGTCGTCGGTCCATCTAGTGGGAGGCCTTCCCACGCTGCGTCTTCCAGTTCGTGGTCTCCCCTCTAGAACCTTTCTTCCCCATCGGTTATCGGTTCTTCGAGCGATGTGGCCTACCCATTGCCACTTCAACTTGCAAATTTTAACAGCTATGTCGTTGACTTTGGTTCTTTGGCGAATATCCAAGTTTCGGATTCTATCGCGCAAAGAAACTCCGAGCATAGCTCTCTCCATTGCCCGCTGTGTGACTCTGAGTTTTTCAAAAAGGCCAACAGTTAAGGACCACGTCTCAGTACCATATGTCATCACTGGCAACACACACTGGTCAAAGACCCTCGTCTTGAGGTACTGTGGTATCTTGGAAGGAAATAATGAATGTTAGTAATTTAAGCGTTCAAGACTTATATGTTTTCCGGTTATACATAGATACATTACCTAACAGCAATAGAATGGGTACACTTGCGCTTTAATTCTAATACTTCTACTTCCTTTTTATTTATTCTAATAAATAAATCACACTACCACCCCTTCCTCATAGAAATTCCAAAGATTCATACACAACGATTTGGGTCGTCATTTATGATAAGTGCTGCCCAATAATGGAACTCCCTGCTGTCGTCCTTGTTTCCTAAGAACTAAAATCTAAGGTTGGTTAAGGCTAGGTTGAAATTATTTCTTCTAGAACAACGTATTCCATCCTTGGCTACACCGTCGCTTACCGTTAGGCGAGTTTGTGACCAAACGTAGATCTCTATTCTTTTAATATTAAAAAAAAAACTTCTCATAAGAAGTTTATTATGAAAAATAAATTGTGCGTTTTTTTTTACCTAACAAAGTTGTATCTTACACAAATTAGGGAGATATACAGCTATCGAACCAAGTCATATTCAAAGTTGAATTCTAATATACCGAGCTATACTAGGTCTAATTTTTTTAAGCTCTGACAGCTGCAGTACATTGTAATAAGCTGAAAGAAAACCTTAATTTTTTTATCACTTTTACTAGGTTTTTGAAGGTAAGATTGTAGCGGGTAGCCGATATAATACAGTAACTAGTGAGAAGTAGTGTTTTTGAAACAAAAAGAAAATGTTTATTCAACTTTTTAATATTATTATTGCAACTCTTCAGAGCGTAAAAATAGACCTGAGTATAAGTTTTTTTTTGCTGTCATAAAATACTATCTACTTATTTGTCACATATTTTCAAAACCATGTTTTAATTATATTTGAAGATATAAAATGCACACGACGTCTCGGCGTTATATGTTCTCTCTTTCACAAAAGCTAATACGTTTATATGTCAGAGCTCATTTTCTCGCTGGAATTTTAATTCTCTTAACGCTTTACGTGAATTAAAGTTACGACGAACAATATAATTTTACGAGCGTTAAAAAGAAATTCCCTTAAAAGAGAGATTTTAACATTATGGCTTCAACAAAATTACCAAATCAAGCAAAATATTTGGACAGCATTAAAAGCAATTGAATCGTAACGGCAAAGGGCTTCTCTCTTATATCCTTCCATCTTGAAAGCGAGTCTATTCGGGCACGTTCCGTCAATAATTTTCTTTGAACATCACAGATCCAACTCGCGAACAAATCGCGGTGCAATAAACATTGAATAAAGCGACTTGTCTATAAAATATCATTTCTAGATCTTTTGTTTTTCCATCGAATCTCGTTCCACAAGTGGGCAATAATTGAAAACGAAACTGTTTTGCGCGGGGGCGCCGGGATCGCGAGACATAGCATAAAAGCGCTCCGAATAGATTGAACGTATAAAATTTTCAGTCGAAATTCGCACGAACCGTCGCCGCGGGAGGTGCGCTGTATCTTTGTACTTTGTAACCTTACTTTTTATTCCATTAGCGCGCGTGTGGAAGCCCCTCTAGCCAAATATCGTGGAATAATAAAAGCTGTTTAGTAATGATAATGCGAAACGCAACTCGCCTCCTCACTAGCTTCACTGAATTGAACTTGTGCCCTGCGAATTCCATGTTTTTACTTATAGCTGTGACGAGTTTGTTTTAGTCAACCATGTTATAACGTGATTATTTAATAAGAAACTAAATTAAGGTTGTTAAAGTGGAGTTAAGACTACAAAGATGGAGGGTAAACGCGTCTAAAGAACTAAGTTTTACAACAGTTGGATGGTGTAAAAAAGTTGGTCACATTTTAAGTTTCGGAACAGGGAGCGTTTGGAATTACGAGCTTCCTTTTGCTTTCTTTTTGCTTTATATGCGCAACGTACGAAGGTAGAGTGCCATTGCTCTAACACAAAACTTTTTATTTCCGTTTATAGCGAGTCAATCGTCCGCGAACATTTTTCAGGCAAACTTTAACAGTGGAGGCAATCGGTCCTGAAATTCGAAAATGAAATCGTTCCGAGCGTCGCCAAGATTTATCGATGGATGTTCGAATTTACTTTGAAACTTTCGGGCATAAAACTTATGACACGTAATCGTATATTCCGATCGAGATTTCTACAGAGCGAATCTTCTAGAAAATTAATCTTGTTTCGTTCATTGTTTACCTTCGCCGTAAATACTGTCATTTCAACTTAGTTGTGCATTCTTTACGTGAAGAAAACTTATTCTTGCAACTTTTTGACTCTTCGGATTTTTTATTGTAGGATGAACAAGAACCATTCCTAAACAAAGAAGAATTGGTTACTATTTTAGGCATCGTGTGACAAATACGTTATACTCAGCATTGGGTTGATGGTGATGAATAATAACATTATCTAGCAGACAAACAATTTGGGTATTGCAAGCTAAACAACAGGTTGGAGTTTAGGTAACACTATTTTAAACTATCACTGTTGTTAACCTAAGTTATATGATAACATAATATCATAGTACACACAACATTATTATTATTATTTTTGGTGCAAATGTTTGCTCGGTTGTGTAGTGGGATAGGCGGACTGCAGTAGTTCTCGACACGGGT
This sequence comes from Agriopis marginaria, assembly GCA_932305915.1. Taxonomy (NCBI): domain Eukaryota; kingdom Metazoa; phylum Arthropoda; class Insecta; order Lepidoptera; family Geometridae; genus Agriopis; species Agriopis marginaria. The sequence continues at coordinate 7,199,429 of OW029919.1, forward strand.
TATCCTAGTGAGGACTGCTTCGCAAAGCTTACTATTTTAGGCTCGTCTCTTTGCTATGTTAATTTACCACGTTAGATAAGGTGAAATATTTAAGTTAAAATATTGTATCTTTTAATTATTGTGCGTGTGTAAATAAATAAAAAAAAAAAAAAAAAAATTACACAGCACACACACAGTTTTAAATAATAGTTTGTTTCGAAAACTAAGTAATTTAGAAAACTGTAACAACTCAGTCTCTTGGTTTATGTTACTCTCCCCGGTCTCCCATAATTCGCATCCATAACGCATAAAGTCCTAACCTGAACCTATCAAACATAAATAATTATTAATTTAAAAAAACGTTTTTGTAAACAAGCTTTTTGTATTCTTCTCTGCGAACCCTTTCAGTTGATACTCATATCATGGGGGTGCATAAAATAACTGGTCCGCCATCTTTGGGAATCCGCCATATTGGATTTAGACTGAAGTCTAGTAGAATTTAGCTAACAATGCATTGTCATCTCTAAACGTGTATGCAAAATTTCAGCTCAATCGGCTGGGGATCTCTGTTTTAAAATTCAGTTGTACGATTTGGCCCAAACTAACAAACCAAGTTTAATAAAAGCTTGTAAAAATATCACGATCATGTAGCTATAGAACCCATTTAAAAAATACAAAGGAGTCAACTCTAAAGTTACGTAGTTTGTAGTTAGTTGTAGACGCAGTGTAGTAAGCCCTCCGACTAGATGAACCGACGACATTGTGAGAGTTGCGGGCATCCTGTGGATGCAGATGGCAGGCTGTCGTTCAGAGTGGAGGTTAAACGGGGAGGCTTATGTTCAGCAGTGGAAGTCTTCTGGCTGATGATGATGAACTCTAACCGCCTTATTACAAAAAAGTCCATCAGTCCAGGTTTAAACCAGGACTAAAAAGTCCAAGTTTGTTACGGTACTAAGGGATTAAAACTTGACCTTATTACAAATCTTCGACTAATCGAGGACCAGCTGATACCAAAGATAGTCCATGGTTTCAATATTAGCCACAGATAAGAAACAAAAATTGAAATCATTCATTCGTTCCTGCAGGTTTAAAACACACTTCAAAAGCTTAAATAATTATTTATTAATGCAATTTAAGATATATAGCTATAAAATAACATTTTATTAATAAATGAATATGAATATGAATATGAATATCTTAAATTGCTGTTTGTTTAGGTTTCAATATATTAAACAAGCATAACTTATTATTTTGAGCACTTTTCAAAATCATGGCATAATACTATCACGTGCGACGCCAAAATCCTAACGTAGAAAAAAGCTATGCGCCTGTGCCGCGTAATTCGAGGCGTTCAGATAAATAATTGTAATTATCCAAAGACATTAAGTAGTTTAATGAAATCTTTGTAATTACGGTGGAAAAATTAGCAATGTTCTTAAATTTTCTCATAGCTTCCTCCTGTTCATTTAATGTAGCTCGCAATTTTATAATTATCTATGAAATGGAACATCCCTTGCCATAATACCCGCTACATTTTTGCAAGTTTTACTGACTGGTTGAGATACACTATGCAAATCGGCTGTAATGTCTTGAATATACGAAGAAAACAATAATTTAATGCATCAGTGTATATTTTTTACTTTTTGCGTAAGTACCTACCTATAGCTATATTGTAATCTACCAAGGTTATTAACAAGCTCTTAATTCATGGCGAGCCCAGTTGCATAAAGCGCAAGCCACTTGAACTTCAGGGCTTAATGGGCTTCCTCTAGGATCGTGGGCCAGATCCTCACGTAAAACATCCACTATTTTTGCGCCAAAGCGTTTTGTGAACCACATTTATATCTGAATTCTTCGTCACTCAATTCGAAAGGATTCACACGATGACGAGGTCTATCAGATCGCCGCGATGCCTCCAGCATGTCCAAATGTTCTATATCCATCATGTCAATCGTGTTTAAATCCATTTTAAACGATTTGTAAATAATAAAAACACAAAATAAAATAATTTTAACCTCAAATTCTATTAGTACCGAAGTTAGTACCATAGTTAAACTAGGGGTCTCGGCGGTCTAACTTTAGTACCATAGACAATCCGTGGTTTAGTGAAAAACTTCGTTTTATAATAACGTTTATTTTAGTCCATGGTTTAAACCTGGTACCAAAGTTAAACCGTGTTTTGTAATAAGACGGTAAATGTATATCAACTAACCGGTCTTCCAACCAGCCCTTTTAGAGATCGATGGGGGAGGCCTATATGCAGCAGTGGACGTCCTATGGCTGAAATGATGATGATGATGATGAATTTTAGATCACGTCTATCAGAAACATTTCAAACATCTCAACATATACAAAACTTCGACCACCTGAGAGTAATTGTATAGTACTGTTGCTATTATCAAGTCAATGAATTTTTTAAAGTCTGTCACAGTCTGAAACAAATTATATAATTAAGAGTTTAATTTAGTTTATTTAATTTAGAGACCATGACTGACAACAAAAGAAGTGTACACCTTAATAAGGTAGAATATTTGTAACACACATTCTTGTATACCATCATCTAAGACGATATTCTCACAAACAAATTGATTTTGATTTTTACTTCGAAACAGTTTTGCACAGAGACATACTAGAGTCTATAAAATATATTTTCCATTAATTCATCTCATTCACACTACGTCTAGACTTCTAACTGTGGGAGTGCTATCTTTTATCATTAATAATACATGAGTTAGAAAATATGAGCCCAAGCTTTCATTTTGTGCGAACTACTAGTGAAATTAACTAGTTTTTATTGGCATTCTTCCCGTTCGTAGAATTTTCTCATCTACTATAAGTTGAAAGGTTAGTCCTCAAATAAATATATTGAACATAGCTTAAAGAAATTTTATTGATCTCATCGAAATACAATACATATAGAGTCACAATCCCGTTGATAGCCCGTTGGTCGAGTTGGTAGTGAACCTGCCTTCTGAGCTTCGGGGCGTGGGTTCGATTCCCACCTAGGACAAACATTTGTGTGATGAACATTTGTGTTTGTTCTATATCTGGGTGTTAATATCTATTTAAGTATGTATTTAAACCTATATATGTATATATATCAGTCTCTGGCAGCCATATCACAAGCTTTGCTTAGTTTGGGGTCAGATGACCGTGTGTGCAAAAATGTCCCGATTATTTATTTATTTTATTATTTAATCGTGCCAAAAAAACCGAACCAAAACTCGGCGCACGCTACGAATTGCGTAGACTTTTTGGTTAATTACAAGGTAACCGCGATCCGACTACAATGCCGCGCGATGCCAGAGCTACGATAACATAGCGCATGGCATTGTGAAGTATATATAATTGATACAATGTATGTATAACTACGCTCGGACGTTCTTTGACTGTTTTCACTGAGAGATTGTGACTATATAATTGTATCTCAATGAAACACTGTTTTAAACTATCACGGTTGTTTACTAAAGTTATATGATTATTTACGGGATATTTACCGTGGTAAGGTTGTGGAATGAGCTCCCGATATTTCGGCGGTTGTTTACTAAAGTTATATGATTATTTACGGTAAATATCCCGTAAATAATCATATAATTTTATTTTTGTATCTCAATGATTGAACTATAATTAGAAGATGTCAATTTTGTACGTGGCTGGTGCAAACGCTTGAGTTTGCAGCATATTAACTAGTTTCCTCACTAGGGGTGGAATATTTTATTCATATTTATATGAGACCACTCTCAAAATATTGGTTCTCAATTGGCTAAGATATCGCTTAACATACACACAAAAAAAAATATAAAGTTATAATAGTTTTTTGAAGTCAGTTGATAAAATATTTAAATTCACCTGAAAGATCACCTGAAAAAATTCACTTATACCGATACAGCCGCCAATTCTAACACTATGTTTGTCTTTTTTATCTTATGATGGTTGTCTTATAATTTCTGTTGTGAACAAGAAATTGTTATTTACCTATCGTAGCAAAATCGTAGAGCCACATCATCACGTGGCTGGCTATTTTATTGAATGTATGGTCAATTGGTCATATCATAAAGAACAAAATTGCAGGTTGTGTAGTCGAGGTCTTCATTTTAATAATAAGCAAAATTAAATAGGAATAAATTTCTCGAAGATTTTCTTACTTCATCATCATCATCATAGCCTTTTAACAGTCCACTGCTGGACTTTTAGGCTACCCCCGAACGGGTGATTGGGCCATATCCACCACGCTGGCCCAGTGCGGATTGGTGGATTCACATACGCCATTGAATTCCTTCTCTGTACGTATGCAGGTTTTTTCTTACTTACACCTATGCTTACACCGACATATATAATTTTACGATTTTATTGCATACTTAAACCTTCTTTTGAAATGCGTGTAAACAAAACGACATCTGTGTCATTAGTGGTACAAATTGTAACTATTCTACAATGTAGCCAAGTGGTGCTTGGTCATTTCGTATAGTGGCCAAGCGATGAGTTATTAATGTCATAATAAGCCAAATATAGGCAAAGTTCGAATACATCATTAAATAAAATAATCATTATCAGCCAGAAGACGTCCACTGCTGAACACAGGCCTCCCCCTTTAACCTCCACACAGCAGCGTAGGTGGGCCTCCCACTAGATGGACCGATGACATAGTGAGAGTCGCTGGCATCCAGTGAATGCAAAAGGCAGGCTGTCATACAGTGTGGAATAAAATAATATTTAATGGTAAAAATGTGTCTAGTTTGAATTCATATAAATGTATTTCGCAAATACGGTACCAAAGAAATACCCAATTTCTCAAATATAATTATTAAAAAGCATCACTTTACTGAGCAAAATTACGTGATTATTTTCTCAAAGATTTAAGAAAAAAATACGACGTTAAGTAACGTTAATTGTACTCAATTTGACACGATTAGACGAAAATTATAGCGCTTTTCCCTATGAAAAGATCAAAGACTTTTTTAGATCGTTAAATACCCTGGCGCTGAATTTAAAATGGCTTTTAAAATGACTCATGCTATGTGTGCGCGCCAACTAATACACAACAAAAAGTACAAACAGTTCACCGACGCTAGCAGGTCCACATCGGGCCCTGTTAGGGCCCGATAGAACCGCCCGTGCAGCTCCTTGCCCTTCCATACGTCCCTGCGATCCTCGATGCTCAGCACCGATGGTTTGCACCAATTCTCGTTTGCCAAGGAGAGTGGTGTGAGGCCCCTGTCAACAGCCACAACATCACGATGCATCCCACTCTCGCTGTTACGGAAAAAATCCCTAAGACTGCACACTTCGCGGTTGTGTAGGTTCTTGGCATTTAAAAAGCTTTGACCCCCCACTTCCGCGGAATGTACAGTCTCATACGTTATTATTATTATTATCTTAACGTTGACGTCAACACATTATTTTCAATCACGCAAAGAGCAAAAATCTAAGTTACCAACATTCGTTCCACATTTTTACAGCAATTTTGAACTTTAATTACATAATTTAAAGTGTAGCAACGTTCATTACTAGTTCGATGATCGTTTTGAAACACCGCGGATGCATAATCAAGTAGTCGAGTGTTCGTCCCTGGGAAGCTGACGGGAAGGGGAGGGGTTAGTCGTAAAACTATTACCGTAGTGTAGTAATAGTACACAGTAACAGAGCTTTGACTATATCATTAACCTCGTACCAGGTTTTTATTTGCTCTGACATGTCGCGGTATCCATGCCGGAGAGAAAGTACTAGACTGATTGTGACTTACTGTATTTATGACTTTTTTATTATTATTATTGTGACCTTGTGACATTTAATGTATTATGACTTTTTTTAATAGTTATAGTTACTTTTCTGTACTGATATGGTTAAGCCTGAAATAAATGAATTTTGAATTATGACAGCTGCAATGTAAAATCTATGTTATTAAAATTATTCATTTGACTTATGTTAAAGTGTCTACTGAAGTGTGTGTGGACTCTTAATATCAAATTAAAGAAATAACAATGATATAGAGATAGCAATGAATTACATTGTGATGTCTGTATACCATTTTTAGATGGAAGCTAGAGCACAAACAATAGTATTGACACATATTTCACAGACCAATAAAGTCATTGTGTCATTGTATCAAAAATCTGAATGAAGCACTAACTCTGAACACTTTTGCTAGGTTTATGAACGTAAAACGGAAGCAGGTACCCGATCACTTCAGTAAAATATTAAAAGAAAATGGTTTTAGAACGCTTCATTATTCTCTGTTTACCTTAAGAGCCATTTAAAAGGGGACCATTGGACTTCTGGGTGGTGGTCAGAGTCAAGGACCTGACTTCCCCATCAAGCGAGCCCAGGGAAAACAACGACGTGGTATGGTCCGCAAACATTTCCCAGGAATGATGACCGTGACAACGCGCCTCATAGCATATTATCTGAGGCAGCATTGGTTCTCTTCGTCAGGCACATATGCAAAACATCGAGAAAGTTTGAGTAGGTACAATACTACATAGCCAAGCTATAATAATATAGCCTATTTGTGTGTACCCACACAAATACAGCCATAAGGCAGGCCTCCCACTAGATGGACCGACGACATAGTGAGAGTCACTGGCATCCAGTGGATGCAAAAGGCAGGCTGTCGTTCAGTGTGGAGGTTAAAGGGGGAGGCCTATGTTCAGAAATTGACGTCTTCTGGCTGATGATGATGATGAAATATAGCCATATCTTTAGAAGAGTTCACGATAAGTAACAAAAAAGACCTATGTTATTATTGAATGTCAGTATCACTTGAACTATAATCTGTATTTTTTCAGACAATTAAGTGGCGAGACAAGCAAGTTGTTCACCAAATAGTAACTACCTATGCCTAAAATCAATCGTTTCAATCGCCCTTTAAGTCTTATTTTTTAATCGCTCGACCATTTATTTTTTATGTATTTCACGTTACAAATTTAAACAGTTCTATGCAAACATTGTCAACTTTGTGTTAATCTTTACAATTTTGGGTTTTTAGTGCTACGGAAATAAAATCGAGAATTAGAAATTAACTTAGCTTAGCTTAGTTTTCGCGTAGAAAGCGTGCAAGTAATGTTCTGTAGTGCTGGTAATGTAAACAGGCCGTAAAGATTTCCTTATGTCAAATGCATAACTTTTAGACAACCGCACAGAAAGCATAGCTACCACTGCAGACGTCATAATAATCCATACACCAGTGTGTGATAAAAAAGATTAGTTATTTCACTGAACCTTATGTACTGGGAACAGAGTGTGCTATTACGGCAACGTTCTGCGGCGCACTACGCTGGCTTCATTAATCGGCCATCGTATGAAGCTATCAGCCGGTTATGATATGACGTAGGTCGACATATCGCTACGATGGGTCTACGAGCTACGAACTACGGTTACGATGTCTACGGCGTAGTCGGTGTTTTCGGTTACATTGTAATTGGATCGTTGGAGAGTTTTAAGTTGGTTCGTTTCACAAATGGCGGGAAATTCAAATTTCAAACAGTTTTCTTGTCCTTGTAGCTAGGCCGGGTAATTATTGTAAACGATCGTGATGTTTGCGACAATAATTGATTATTATTCTTTACAAAATCATGTAAAGCTATATATCTTTAATTCACATTATTACTTACATTTGTGAATAAACAAATTTTTGCTGTTTCAAACTGTGACAAATGTAAGTAATATGGTGCGTTACTGTTAAATAATTGTACATTATAATGCAAAGAACAGTCAACATTTTGCGCAAAAACACTGTGTTATTTAAAAATAATTACCTGGCCTGGCTACTAGGACCAAAAAACTGTTTAAAATTTGGATTTCCCGCCATAGGTGAATTGTACCACCTTAAAGTGCTAAGTGGAAATGTTTTACGCATATTTTTTATGGCACTATTTAGTGACATAGGAAACTTAAATGCCAATAAGTAATTATCATAATAAATTTTGATTTAGAGCATTATCCATTCTTGACAAACGTAAAAATCCTCACAACATTGTGACATAGACAAAATGAAAAAATAACAGATGTGACTCACTAGTTACTGATATTGGTGGGCCAAAAAAGAACAAACTACGTAAACAATCTTGTAAGAAGTCATCATCATCATCATTTCAGCCATAGGACATCCACTGCTGGACATAGGCCTCACCCATTGATCTCCAAAAGGGCCGGTTGGAAGCGGCCTGCATCCAGCGTTGTAAGCAGTATTCTAAGATATATTATGGCTAATTTATAATATTAATGTTTTTTATTTGTTTTTTTGTATGTTTTTTTGTATGTTATTGTGTTGTCTTACAAAAAACTATGAACATTATTATTTTAGAACTTAACTAAATAAAACAAATATATTAAACTAAACTAATCTAATAAACTGATGCCCATAGGCATCGTTCCCAAAATGCTAGCCGCATTGCTGCGTTGGATTGCAATACGCAAAATTTTGACTAGTTATTAGTCTTTCTAAATGCAAATTCAAAAAATGCGTGTCTTACTAGTTAGTCATCCAAAGTGAAACAGTTCATGTAATGAACCTTATTAACAGTATTTAATTTAATTCCAGTGATCGACACTCATACAATTTCAATGCAAATTTCATTGATCCAGTTAGAATAACAATGCTCAAGTTTTACAGTTATTGTAACTTTACAGCTGTAATATCGAACGATAGCAGCTGGCAGTGTGTGCATGCCTTTATGGTCGCACCGGGCCAGAGTGGATTGCGTCGCACCAGATTGGTTCAAACCAGATTGGACTGGTTTAAACAAGACCGTGTTGCATTTCTACAATGCGCTGTGATTCCGTAACCCACTTCCATTTCATATTTGCTTAGTTAACTGTGAGTTCAAAGTGGTTCCAACAATAACTTGTGCCTCTTATGTTTCTTGCTGACTTAGTATATGCAGGGCAATCCTGGCATAAGACAAATTACAGCAAGTTCTGCTTGTAGTTTCAGTTACAATACCGGGCCTTGACAGCTGAAGTAAGTAAAAAAAATTAAAATCCTATGTTTTCTAGTGCTTTTTTATTTTATTTTATTTATGATAGTTTTGAATTTGTACTCTAAGTCAAGTTTAACAGCCAATTCAGAGTGTATTTCTTCTTAAGCATAAAAACTAGATTAAATGATATGTTCTTTAAAAATTGTCACGCTATTGCGCACACATTTTATAGCATAGATTAGCTTATCGTACGTTTGTGAATATACATGCAAAAATAAAATAAAAACATGTTATTCCTATACAGATAAACATTAGGTGGCTGGAAGAGAAAAACCAAATATCGGGCTGAGTGAAGTTCCTTGAGAGAGGCCAATGATCAACTAGTATAGGCTGATAATGATAATGTTCATTCGCTTTTTGCAGTTGTAAGTCCAAGTGAAGCTTCTTTTTCCCGCCTTGCGGCCTTATTATAGAAGTTTGATCGTGATCGAGATTGCATGCCGTCCCGTTAGTATCAATTTACTTGCACCACGTGCGTGAGTGAGATGGCACGCGATCGCGATCACGATCCGAAGCATCCATAATAATGCGGCTGCTCGCGCGACGCCCACTGCGCGTAGTTCGTCTTGCTCCAACACTTGCGCGAGTCCGTACTCGCACCCGAGTTGTGGCGTCACCGTGCGAGTGGCTACTTATCGTTTAAACGTCTACTTGTACTTGCAACTTCTACTTGTACTACGCAACGTCTGCAAGTGCCTTAAGTGGTAATAATTCAAGCGACAGAAAATTGCGAAACAAACCTCAGGATGCAGCTATGGTAATAAACCAAAATCCATATCCGTATAAAACAAAGGCATCCCGACCGAAATTGATACTACAACGGGCATGCCGTTTGTGGTGAGCCAAGGATTAGCCATTGCAGTGACCGACATTTATAAATAGAGCCCATTAGACATCAGTAGGTGATTGATTCTCGTGTCTAAACGACAATGCTTTCTCCGCCAATATTATTTGTTGTCGTTAGATAATGTGGGATGCAATAAGAAAACGGACAGGTATTTGATTTGTTAAAAATTAGGTACGAGTTTCGTGAAAAATATAATTAACTGTAATACGCAAACTAAAGAATTTATATAAATCAGCATTTAAAGTTATTGGTCCGATTAATAAGGGATCATCTCTCCTTTTCCCGCAAAGCAAGTGTCAGTATGCAATTTACATGGCCTACTAATAAGTGACGTCATTCGTAAGGATATTGCGCTCTCTGTCTAGCAAGACATAAAAATGCTTATATATCTTACTTGATTTTGAATACATATTTTAATTATATTTTCGGTTATTATCGGCTGTAGTTAGCTTTTATAAAAAAATATCAGTCCGATAGCCTATTAGTAGACAAATTGTTGTGAGTGGAAAATTTATTAAGTAGGAAATTACAGCCTGTTTTTTTTTCTCAAACATTACATGAATATTCACGTAAAAAAAACACATTTCATTATAATGTTGCTAGCAATCAAATCGAAAAACTGAATAACAAAACATTTCCAGATTGTTAGTCACCTTATTGTTCTATCACAGGGCACCATCTGGGCATTTCTATTATTTTATGTTTCGTATCAAAACTACAACGCGTCTTGTGCCAATACTACATGTTGTCGTTAAAACATGGACGCGATTGGTAGATACATTGTAATGAGTGGAAACTTAATAAATACAATTACAACACAATAAATTACAATTAAATTCCCACTGGTGGCGGTTTAATAGATTAGTTTAGCTACAAACCCGCGACTTTGTACACGTAAGGCTCGAACTTCGTGTGAGCGATGGTGACCATATGGGCGGTAGCATGTGCGCTTTACAATTTTACGGCACTCGGTTCCATCCTCTGCCCTGCACCAATGACATATTTAGTATCTACTTAAATAGATTATGTGCAGTTTCGATGCCATCGCCTATACATGAGGAAACCGGTATGTCCAAAAATCCCAAAAAATTCAAATACAAATGACATTAACCAAAATGCACTGGGCCAGCATGGTGGATTAAAGCACTTCCTCTCTCTCTGTCTGAGTGAAGCCCTGTATCCCAGCAGTGGGAATATGATAATCTGATAATGATGATCAGTAGTTAATATAAAGTGAAACTCAAAATTGTGCTCGAATTCTAAATGCATTAGGTATGCAAAATTATTGATATTTATATACTCGGCTACATTGCCTAATGATTCGTTTAATATGAAGAAGTATTTCAATCGTTTCAGCTGTTACTAGATACGATGTCTTCCTAAGTAGTGGTGAGGGAAAGGGCGGGGGAGAAGCGAGAGAGGGGGGGACTCGCAATCCCTCTCATTTAACACTGCTCATTCCTCTGTAGGTGTTTGCCGAAGCGATTCCACCCAGGATCCGCCTTTTATGGTGCTACTTAAGGCCTCATAGTGATCCGCGATTTTATTTTGGACGGCTCATGTAAAGGCGCGTACATTTTTCATGCTACGAGAGAAGCGAACAGTGTAATCTTTGCATTTATGCCGTGATCCTTTATTGATTTTAGATTTTTAGTGGAAAGCGAAACGAATGAAACGGGCGTGAATGGAGACGCCGGCTCTCAAAGCCGGTGTAAGCCCCCGCTATGATATAAACTGGCATTCAGCTCGCGCATATCAGACCCGTAAAGTTACCCCCACATACGCAAAAATACTCACGCTGAATTTTTCTAAGCGCGTACTAAGAATTGAATTATTTTTAATGATAAATCATAATAATTTCATCTCGCGCGGCCCCGTAACACGAAATGGGCGTCGTGATAACTTCGCTCGTAAAATTATGATAAAAGATTTTATATTAAGGATAATTTACTTCGAGTGGCTACGATCACTAAACGCCTACACTGACTTCATTTTAATAAATGAATGCTGGATATCGTTGTTTATCCCTCGAGAAAAATTACATTAATTAATTTCCATTCGAGTAATCAAAATCAAGCCAATTTATTTTCCTTAACACTTCAGCATAAACGCTGACGTTTATAACGATACATAAGAAAATTTAATACATTTTTTTCTCTTCGAAAATCTCGTTTCCCTAAGCCTCAAAGAAAAAACAATGAAAGGAGACCTACCATTAAAATAAATAAAAGGAAATAAAGCAACGACCGCAAATTATTTCAGTTACCTACTTCTTTTTATAAAAATGCGAACGACGCATTAAATTTTGGGGAGAAAGGAAACTCCCTTGTAAGCAATATCGAGAAGGCAAATTTTTCAGATATTGCCTTCAGGTAGCGCACATTTATTATGTACCCGAATATATTACTCTTGATTCATTGACTTTCGATATTGATTTACTTTGCTTGCATAAGCTCTAGTTGGAGCAAGCTGAGAGTCTGATCCGAAGAATTAAGGAAATGTGTGTGTTCACGTGACACTTTCCAACATTGCACGAGATTGTGGAGCTACGTGCTGATGTGACATTTAAAATCAATGGATGCGTATTCTCAGAGTACAAATGCGACTCGTTATAACATTTTTAATCCTACGTTTAGTGTTTATAACATACTAGCTGTGCCCCGCGGTTTCACCCGCGTAGTGATGAAAAATGGTGATGATGAAAATTAAAAGTAGCCTATATCACTTTCTGGCTCTTGAACTATATCCATGCAAAACGTCAGTTCAATCCGTTGTTCCGTTGCAGCGTGAGAGAGGAACAAACATCCATACATCTATACTTCCATATATACAAAAACTTTCTCGTTTATAATATTATACAAGCTGCACACCGCGGTTTCACCCACGTAGTGATGAAAAATGGTGATGATGATAATGAAAAGTAGCCTATATCATTCTCTGACTCTTGAACAATACCCAGCGTGAAAGAGGAACAAACATCCATACATCCATACATACAAACTTTCGCGCTTATTTATAATCATTATATTTTAGTAGGAAGTAGGATAAGTAGGACAAATAAACAACATTTGTAACATTTTAAAGAATTGGCTATAAACCATCGTAGTAACCTTGTTTTTCCTTATTACGTAAGAAACGTTATGTATAACAAGCGTAAATTTAAAAAATATATAAAAAGCTAATAATGTTTAAACAGCTGATAAAATTTTCTTATTAGAACTCTTTCAATCAAGTCACCTTTCAAACAAACAAAAAAATAAATCAAAATCGTTTCAGCCGTTTGGTGGCTATCATGCAACAGAGAGACACGCTGATACACAGGTGCATAGACACACAGATACAGATACACACATTTTAAACTTATAATACCCCTCTTCTTGCATTGGGGGTTAAAAATAAATAAATTAACACATTTTTACTGGTTTCATACTGATTATACCCAAAATGAGTATTATACTGCATGCTGTTTTGATATAAGAGATTAAATAATTACGTATATAAACATACTGCGTAGGGAAACAGAAAGAGAGGAAAATCCAAAAGATGAAGCATTCACAACGTATAATGATAGCGTCTTCAAATATTGATACCCATCACGAACCAGCGAAGCACGCAAACGAAGTCACGAATACCAGCTAGTTTTAATGAATTTATCTATTTCTAAAACCCTCCTCAAAACCATTCATTATAAAAAATCTTTAATTACAAGTTTCATCAACCAGAATCGTCAAAATAATAACGTTCACACTCATAGCTTCCCATTTGGATTCCCTGTACCGAGGATTCCATGGGACACACAAAGAAAAAGACTACTAGTCTAGTACCCAGACCCGAAGTAAAAATTTAAATTCATCATTCAAACAGACCACATTGGTATACTGTGCTCCAAGCCGGCAAACTGAAACGGAACTGGGTCGGCCACGTTAGTAGAATGTCGGATGCGCTATGGGCACGAACCACTACGGAATAGCTCCCGCATACCATTCGACCTCTTGGAAGGCTTAGAAGAAGATGGCGGAACGAGCTTGACTCACACACAATATACTGGTCTACCATAGCACAAAATAGAGAGGAGTGGAAGAAAGGAAGGGAGGCCGTTGCCCTGCAATAGAATGACCATGGCTGAATTATTAAATCATTCAAATATCTGCTCCGGCGAGACTCGAAACCGGGACGGCTCGTAAAGCAGATGTGCTTCCACTTGACTAAACCAGTCTTCAAATATAAACCAATACTGAAATCTCCAACATGCGCAATCCTATTAGAATAGACAATAGCCGCGATTGGTTTTAATTAATAAAACGCAGCGGAACCGATAGCCGATATTCCCGAAGCAATAAGCATAAACAAAAGACGTTTACGTTACATTTGGCTGAGGCAGGGCACGTAATAGCTGAGGCTGCATTCGGAATCTCAGCTGAGCTCTCCAATATCGGTCCCCGGTATATTATTTCAGGGTGGCGGGACTTGCTACTGTATTGAGTTGTGAAACCAACGATTTACCTAACAGGAGCGTCTGTTAACAGACCAACTTTGCCCCGACACTTTGACAACTTATTTCTTGTCTACAGAGTTGCTAAGCCACCCTGCTTGTGTACACAGCCTTGATTGTTTTCTATTACTATTCTGGCTACAATTTTAAAGGTTGGTATGTAAATTTACACTAAGGACATAATTTAACCGTGGTTTTACGTTGCAACATATATTCTAAATTGTATTGTTGTGTTAAGAAATGAAGTCGGTTAAAAAAACACAAAGCATTGACCGGACAAAACTTGAAGAGTATTTTTGTTTTGTTTTCCTACTAGTTTCATACTGCAAGTTTAGTACTGCGGCATGACCGGTATATTCTCCTGCAGACCATCATGATGGGCAAAATACCAGGGAAGTGTAAAGTCGGAAGACGCAAGATGTCGTGTCTCCGTAATATCAGGGAGTGGACGGGAATAAAGACGGTTGAACAACTGTTCAGACTTGCGCTGGACAAGGAAAAATTTAAGAAGCTGACTGCCGACCTTCATTAATGGAGAGGCACTGAGAGAAGAAGAACTAGTTTCATGCCATGTCGTTTAATTTCAAAGACGGCACGTCTTTGAAATTACTGATTAACAGAAATTCAAAAATGTTTACTCATTCTAACTTGTTTACTGTTTCTAGCGACCCGCCCGCCCGGATTCGCACGGGTGTAATTTACGCGCGAAGCCGGGACGGGTCGCTAGTTATATATATATATATAAACCTTCCGTGAAAATTTATCTAACTGATGGTGAAAGCCGCATCAAAATCCGTTGCGTGGTTTAGGAGGAGTTAGCGGCCATACAGAAATACAGACAGACAGACAGACAGACGCGGAAAGCGACTTCAATTTATACTATGTAGAGATATACTAGCGACCCGCCCCGGCTTCGCACGTAAATTACACCCGTGCAAAGCCGGGGCGGGTAGCTAGTTATATATATATAAAATAAACCTTCCGTGAAAATGTATCTAACTGATGGTGTAAACCGCATCAAAATCCGTTGCATGGTTTAGGAGGAGTTAGCGGCCATACATACAGACAGACGCGGAAAGCGACTTTAATTTATACTATGTAGAGATAGAGAAGAGATTGTGTGAAATTATTAGAGTAACAATAAATAAATAAATATTATCTTTTCAGGTGGAGAAAAGTTAAGTGAAAATGAGATGCTCAGTTTGCTCAGTTCAAGAGTTGCCGCTTTAATAGTAAAATCGGAATTGATCAGAAACTTTACGGGTCGGCACACAAAATATGCGAGCGATTCCGGTATATTACCGGAATTTAGTTCAGCAACCTGTGAAGCGAATACCGAAATCCTAATTCAACTCATCTAAACGTTTAATTCAGTTGAAATAATTCGAGTTCTATTGTTAAGTTCGTAAATTTGAAGTCCAACATTTAACTGCTTACAATTCAAAGGTAACCGCAAATTTTGAAACGAGTATGCCTCTATAGAATGAAAGTTATTCGCAAACCGATAACTTTTGGGTTGAGTTGGTCAGTTCATAGCGCCGACCAGCAGTTGACCGACGCCAACACTCGCCAACTATGCAACAAAGCATTTCTGCGCTTGATTATCGTAACAATAACTTAAAATAGAAACACACTAACTGTTCTCGTTCGTAGTTTGTATATAACATTATTCAGTTTTAAAATCAAGAAATACTTGATTTTTTATTTATTTAAATGTTAAAGACAATTCAAAAGTTTGAGAATCAGGGCCTTAAATACCACACCACTATTACTACTTTTTCTACTAGATTAGTTCAAAGTACATTTTGTCAATAAGTTAATTCGCAAAACTTGGCGAGATGCCCTTAGATGTGTGAAACTATTAGTTTGACAAAATAAAACGAAAATGGAATACTTTTCTACTTGAAAGTGATAAATGTTGTACGAAAACTCGGTGCTTAGTTAATCCCTGAAGTTAAGGCAAGGTTTTCCTACTTATAAGCAACTCTTGACCAGAAGGCTTAATAATATATTTTACAACAATTTTACTAAAGTCACATTTAGTGGAGCAAAACCATGGCGCTTACACACATTCTTGCGTTTGTCTACTTCTATTTTTGAGGATTTTCTCATATATTTCGAAAAGTATAGCTGTAATGCAAAATAAACCTTTCGGTTCCCTCCATAATTATGGAATCTGATATCGTAGACGTCATTTTAATAAATACGTATTTAAATAAATAAATAAAATTGGGAGAAAAGCGCAAATCGGTGTTACTTTTTTTTCTTCTATCGAGTGAAATGTCATTAAATTTATTATATTTCTGTCTATATGGTTTCCTATATAAAAACTCAATTTTGATATGGTACTACTTTTATAATTTTAAACTATCCATGAAAGTAGACAAACTAAAACTAGAAATACCAAAATTGCTAAAAGTGGGAAAAGAGGGCCTTAAGTAGGTACACGATAAATATATCAAAAAAACATACCTCGATCGTCTTGTTGTTGGGTCTTTCATAACCATGACTTCTGTGATTTCGCCGAATTTGTTAAAGTAGTCTCGAAGGCTCTCTGTAAAGATGAAAATAAATGATTTTAACGCGTTTACAGATGGAAAAAAATATTGTTAGCTTAAATTTTTGGGAAAAATCAACAACGCTTGGACAGAAATGGTATTCAGCAAATGGCTCGAGAAAATATTGAAAGATTTATTTTTAAAGGCGGAGTAGCCTCTATTTTCGCGTAACCTATTGGTATATCGACAAAGAACGTTCATGGCACATTCACTCAACACTCTCACACAATAGAAGGGTCTCGTTATGTAGCGCCGAAGCCTTTCGATTCGCACTCCATAAAAGTAAGACGATAAGAGTCGTTCCCTTCAAATGACTAAAGGACTCGTCGTCAGGCAAATGTTTGAGCGCACTTCCAAGCACCGACCGTCTGTTTATCGTGTCACGAAAGATTTGCCTCGACAGAAATCTCGAGTATTTAGTGTCGTGTTTCTCTATTTATATTGGCTTGTTAAAACGTCTGACTGGAACATGCAAGAAGCAAGGCGAGATTTGTTTGCGGCGGCATCCAGAGCTCACTAATGGATAGGAAGGGTAGGCCCCTCTAAAATGAATATGCTGATTTTCCACGTCCGTGTTTTAGGTATATTTTACATAATTTCCGGTCAGTAACCGACACATTACACTGATTAATTTTCTAAATCTGCTTTGATCTTTCATGAAAATTTACCTGAGAACTTCTTTTTCTTTTGCTTTGATATTGATGCATTTCAATAATCTTTTGGTAATTTGCAAAATATAATTATAAATATTTATGTTTTTATATATTTTCGAAACTGTCATCAAATTTTATTTAATAGGCATGGCATGATGACTAATATTTTTTTATTATCCCATTAAAAAGCTGGTCATAAATAGAGCCAAAACAAAACAAAATTAAAATAAGTTATAAAATAAATATGTTATAAGTATTTTAATTTCATGCTAGACAGAGAGCTCACTATACTGAATTATGACGCCGCGCCTTAGTAACACTAACACACGCTTTGCGAGTAAGGGACAGAGTATTCTCTATACTCTCTAACCTAAAAATTTTTAAACATCAGCCAATTTAATATATTATTTTCAGTATGTGTAGATAGATAGATAGATAGAAACTCTTTATTGTGTACACCAGAAATAAAAATTACAACACGATAGAAAACACTTACGAGCTAGTGCCACAAGTGGCGGCCTTATCGCTAAAAGCGATCTCTTCCAGGCAACCATTGGATGGAAAGAATTTACGTAACAGAATCGACGGGGGATGCTAAAACACTTTTAATGATACCATTAAATAAATACTACTAAATGATACATAGTATAATAAATATTAACCAAATATAAATATTAATAAATAAATATATATTATATAAATATAATGTAATGTAATGTAATGTGTGTGTAATGTATTTAGTAATATTCATATTCATGTTATTTGTAATAAATTCAATATTAGGACACGCGCCTATTGCTCTGGAAGTTTTAGAGCGACTAGATTAGATGGACAGCTATTTTCATTGAATTCGTACGAATATGTACTGTCAATGGTTGATCAAGGGTGAATATTATGCTATTTTATTCGCAGTTTAGAGGTTGGAGGGGCAAGCGTGGGTAAAGAGCGGGTGAAAAAAAAACGGAAGAATTATAATTGGGAATTTTAAGTAAACTCTACATTGGAACATCAAGAATGTCAATGTAAATTTTTGTCAGAATAAAAAAAAACCTATTAGTCCAAAATTAAAATTCAATAAAATAAAATAAAAATAAATAAAAGGAACCAAAATATTAGAAGTTTATACACTATAATACGCATCTATTGATCGGATTGTATATCACATCGTATATACCTATAGAGTTGATGAGCAAGTGCCTTATTAACTAAATCAAAATACAAGCTAATATTAACACTACAAATACAGTTAGACTGCCCATAGACCATTGAAGGTCTAAAGACAATCCAAATGCTCAAGCCCACTACCAGTTGGCAGCGTATCCAACATGCTGGCGGTATTATCACGCTGAATGGCGCGGTAATGCTGCCACCATGCTACCAGCTGTATTGTATTGTATTCAGTAAACAGGAACTATCAATAAATTTATTCAAACTGGTACACGAAAAACTTTTACACC
Organism: Agriopis marginaria; assembly: GCA_932305915.1. Taxonomy (NCBI): domain Eukaryota; kingdom Metazoa; phylum Arthropoda; class Insecta; order Lepidoptera; family Geometridae; genus Agriopis; species Agriopis marginaria. The sequence goes on from OW029919.1 coordinate 7,218,393, forward strand.
TATTTAAAATATCGTTTCAAATCACTACTTGAAGTACCTGTAAAAGTTTCCGATTAATACTAATTAAGAACAAACAGGCCAATCACGAAAGGCTTATTGCGGGATACATTCCAATTTAAACTTGCCTTCAATTCGGCTTCGGTTGCGCCTCTAAAACGAAATGTTGGTCCATGCTTTTAAAGTCGATTTTCGAGTTGTTTCACTGGGAACTTTTCTAATCTGACCGCTGCCGGCCTTCGGTTCTGCACTTCCAAACAGTAATGAAAAGTAACGATTGCATGCTGACTTCTCTATTAATCACTGGCAACGTTTACAACAATGGCTGCTTTTTTGTTCGAAGATAAAACCGGCTATTGACCAAATTGTCTTACCAGCATTTAAAATAAACCGGCCAAGTGCGAGTCAGGCTCGTGCACTGAGGGTTCCGTATCACCACAAAATTCAATAACGAAATTACCAGTTATAATTTACTAATGAACAGAAACTTATCACAGATTCGCACATGGTCATTATTTATAATTTTTTGATATATTTTAGAATGTGTACTATAATCGAGACAAATTTGATGCTTCTACATATTACCGTTTTTCCATTAGACCTAATACAAAAATACGTCAAAAAATACGTTTGTGTATTTACGGGGACCCTTTTGTTTTTACTTTTTTATAATTTTTTGGTTAATCCGCCGTAACATTACATATTCTGTAAAAAAAAAAAAAAACTAGTCACCGCGTTACCAACTCAGTTGTCGAGCAATAAACGCCATACCATAAGACCTGTAAGTGCGAGTGAGATAGACATAAGACATGTGGATGCGAGCGAGATCAGATGAGCAATGATTTATGACCTGACGACTCAGATGGTAATGCGTTTACTATAGCTATCTATTACAATTCGAAAGATATAGCCGTTTAAAGGTAGGGCTGATGGACGGACAGGCAGACAGACAGACGACATCTTAGGTGTAATAAGGTCCCGATTATACCCTTTGGGTACGGAACCCTAAAAATTTACTAAAATTAATTAATAATTAAATCTTGAAAAAACCAGTTATTCGATTATTAATTGTTATTATCCCAAAAACTTTATAACCCATAAAAGCCCACCGATTTTTTTAGAGCTGATATTTCAACAGGAGAATTTTCGATTGAAAATTAGGGTGCTTTTTCGATATTAAGTTAAAATAAGGTGAAAAATAATAATATTTTAAATCAAAAAAATTACAGTGTGATTCAGGCATAAAAAGGAAACTTACCAAAATTCCTGTTTTTTTTAAAGGTAAAAATAAATAACCTAAATTTTGATTATTTGAATTTTTCACATACATTTTGTGCTTATGTGAAAAAAGTGTACCTATATACAAAATCTTTTTATTACCTACAAACTTTGCCATATAACTTTTTTCCATAAGACTTGTAGTTTTGTCGGAAATCGAGATAAACCGTTTTTTCGAGATAAACTCACCCCCTTCCACTTCCCGACCTCAGATCGGCCGTAAATTATTTTTCCATTCATTTTTGTTATTTTCTCTTCCTTTTCCAATGGGTTTCATCCTACTATATTTTGTTTTCACTTTTACCATTTTCAAAGACTTCAGCCCTACTGTAGTTAACTGATTATGATTCTCGCTTGAATTTAAGCGTGGCACAATTTTCGGGAACAACTGCAATTTTTATAATAAAACAGCATACCAGGACAAAGGTTTACCTACATCAAGCATGCATGATTAATAAGTAATCAACCGCGCATTTATTCTCAGAAAATACCTTTATGAAAAAGAGATGAATTAACAACGATGATCGTATAATCCGTTAACCCGGGAACAACCCCTGTTATCTTTCGGCGCGGATGTATATTTTATTTAGATGACGCCTACGAAGCCACGAGGTGAGTGAGTTTTTCAGTACCAAAGCTTGAGTGATTTGAGATGAAAGCTAGAATAAGTACTTTCATAATAGCCATACAAAAACATACGAGTGAAATAGATTATAAGCACCCTTTCGCGGTATTTCCGAAAAGTTTCAGCATGTGATTCTTTAAAAGGAGAGTTAATAAAGTCTTAAAAGGTTGGCAACGTATTTATGCCTCTAGTGTTACAGGTATCCATATAATCCATAATCGATGATGATAGCATTTCATCAGCGACCCGTTAGCATGTTTGTCACCTATGCAATAATAATAAATATTATTAATTTAATAAATACTTTTCAAAACAAGCAGTTTTTTTAGTGCCTTATTAAGGGAAAGAGTCCACCATATTAGATTTAGAATAACGGTATTTAGCTAGCCGATTCTGATGTACTCTAAGCTGAACTAAAATAAATTGGACAGCTCTAAAATTGTTGTTGTGTTAATATTAAAATGAAAAGAGAGGCAGATAATTTTAGTCCTGTCATGTCATATTGGTTTAGTTTAGTGAGTGGTATGCCAGAATCGACGCCATTGTCATCCAAACTAAAGGTGTATGCAAAATTTTAGCTCAATCGGTGAGGATAACTGGCCTAAAATTCAGTTGCAACATTTGTCCCACACATACCATACTAACGGGGAGAGTTAAATAAAAGGTTGTAAAAATAACGTATGTTTAAATAATAGGTATTAAAACATTCGAAATTTTTTATGATAATGATCTACCTAAAAAACGATTTCTAAATGAGTAAGCGGTCAAACAAATTATTAATATTGTCAAATCAAGAGGCGTCCCATCAAATTATTTATATTAATGAAGCTGGTTAAAATACTACTGAGTCAAAGTATTTTTTTTGTGGGACCACCTCGAACGTTTCCTTCATAATATAATAAAAAATCACGTGAACACACACCACGTGATCACGTGATCAGTTTTACCACTGCTAACTGCATGGCTGTACTCAAGCTGAGCAGTCTCGTACGTAACGATGGTAAGAGACCGGATCGTTAATAATTTGTCTTTATTCTATCGTTTATATTTTTTTAATCATCTTACTTTTTTTAAGTTTTCAAATTTGTCTTCATCATCATCATCATTTCAGCCGTAAGACGTCCACTGCTGGACATAGGCCTCCCTCATCGATCTCCAAGAGGTCCGGTTGGAAGCGGCCTGCATCCAGCGTTTCCCCGCGGTCTCTTTTAGGCCGTCTGTCCATCTTGTGGGTGGACGTCTTACGCTGCGCTTACCAGTCCGTGGTCTCCATTCCAGAACCTTTCGGCCCCATCAGCCATCTGTTCTGCGTGATATGTGCCCTGCCCACTGCCATTTCAACTTACTAATCCGGTGGGCTATGTCAGTGACTTTCGTTCGTCTACGGATCTCCTAATTTGTCTTCACTTTTAATTAATTATAATTTTTTTCGCGGGTTTGTTTTTTATTTATAATCAAAAATCAAATCAAAGCTGTGTACATTTTGTACTCAGTCACTGCATACAATGTGGTCATTGCGAGGGACAGCCCGGATTCGGCATTCTTGTTCAACAACCATAAAATTAGCATTCGGCCGGCTAGTAGCATTTTCATCCGAACACAAGTTGTGAAACCACCTGAATTATTCGACCGCAGTTCTTGAGAAACCAGGATACGTCTTTTAATCGAAGGGTAGGAAGGTTTGCATTATTTTAGAGAAGAGAGAGAAAGCTAAGAAAATAGCTGTATTTTGCTTGATAAACTAGTATACATACAGACGCAAGTGATTTGCTTACTGAACTAAACAAAATACAAATACAACACTTTTTTAGAAACAAAATAATAATTATTAATTATTTATTAACCGACTTTGAAAAAGGAGTAAGGTTCTCAATTCAACCCTTTTTAAAAAAAATATTTTTGTATGTACAGTGATTATGCCATCTGTAAACCAATTTACGTGTTTCTTTTTTATCATGTAGAATAAACCCACGAGCAGGCCCCACAATATAAAGAAGAATTATTATAAAGCCTTCCACTATCATACGTATTTCACAAAAAAAATCTAAAATAAATTATCTTTTAAAATAATCGACTTCAAAAAAACACAAAACATTAACATACTAAGTTAATATGCAAAGAACAAAATAATATGTTTACATGGATTTTGAAGTCGGGATTAACTTAGAATATTTCTGTTTTGTGGTTTTCGAAGTTGGTTGTTAAAAAAAAAAAAAAAAAATTACGTGCCTTTTTTTTCATAAAGGCTCCGGCTGTTTTGGAGAATATATGGAAACAGACTTAGACACAACTTCTTATACCTTACTTGTTCCGTGGTGTCACGTCACTTAGTCGGGTAAAATGACAAAAATTATAATGACTTTTTAAAATCAGGTTTATCCAGTAGAATAGCCGATAAAGAATAAAACCGCGAACATCATATCATTATTTTTTGAGTCATCATATTTTTTTCTATTTATTTTGGAGCTACGAAGACGAAACGAAATGTATACATCTAAAACAGTAACATAACATAAACTAAAATATCACTTGCACATCTCGCAACATTTTTCCCGTCCTATGCTACGTAGTTTAATGACGTACATATTACGTGTAGCTTGCAATAAAATTATTAATATTACGAGGGTAGCAGAGAGTCGACGCAGCAGTTGTGCAACCACCATTAAATTGGAACTTGCCTCACTTCCCGAACTGGCACCTTACTGAATTACACCGTCATTACGCTTGTGGCACAGTGTAAGCCAGTACATAAACTCTCTATAATAAGAAACTTATGAAACGCTTATCCTAATACGTGTAAAAAAATTAACGCAAAGTTACCCGCTCTATTATTGAAATAACTCAACTAGACACTGGCTAAGTAGATAAAAAAATGGAGCCGAACGTAAAAACGTTAAAAAATAAACTAAATTAAAGCTGACTTACAAAAGTATCAAAGCGATGTAAAAAATCCAGATAAATACTTTCGTACAGTGTAAATATGTGCTGTATCACCGAAGTTTAGCACGGGCTGTGGATAAATTGTCATTCCATCGTTTTTATACCGCAAGAAAGATACAAACATAATTATCCATATTCTAGCTTTGTCACGTCTACGTGCGGATAAAAACTGTGGAAAGACAATTTTGTCCACGGCCCGTGCTAGGCATGCAGTAAGATTTTTTTTTTCCTAGTATCATTGAAAATGTGATAGGGTTGAATACTGAGTCCAAACTTTACTTTGTACTTGCGCTAGATTACTGGATCAAAATACGATTAAATTTTTAATGAATATTGATCAGTGAAAGTGGTACAATCACTATTAGGTAAAATTAAAAAAAATACGAGAATGGATCGATTTTAAACGACGCGTTGCGCGTCGGATAGATTTCAAGTACGACTTTTTGATCATCATCAATCATAAAAAAAAATATTGTACGTAGTGTATATTTTGTTTCGCAAAACACAAGTCGATTTCTTTCAACTTTTTACTGACGTGAAGTATCTATTACACGTGTAAACAAGATAACAAAAGTATTTATTTATATTATACCTATACATAAATAAAAATATGCTTTTATGGTAATAAAAATTTGAAAAATTTATATATATTTTTTAAACTTAATGTTAAATAATATTAAAAGACTTTTTTTCCATTGAATTTTGTACGAACTCAAGACAATAACTCAAACAATTAAAATTATGACAGGACTTCTGAAGAAATAATTTAAATCGGTTAATAAAGTTCTGAAATATAAGCACTTAAATGGTTTAAACTTCGTGGTTGGATTAGGAAGGCATGCTCTATCCCTTTCCCGTTAAGTGAGTGTCAGTATGGGAGTACGGGAGTTTATATGGCATGCTTAATAATGATGTCATTTAAAAGCTACGCCATTAAAATGTTATTATATCTTCCATAATTTTGAACACATTTTATTTTGTTTCCGGTGATCGGATTTATTTATGATTAGCTTTTTCATAAGAAAATAAAAAAATCTGTTCGGTAGCCTATTGTTTAAAAGAGTGCGTCGTAGGTCTCTGACACTGGATGAGATTTACATGATATATCGATAATCGATATTGCATTCATAAACACAGACCATAGCAGTGCAACCCTCAACAGAATGATGTCAAATAAGCAGCCTCAGTCCTCCGTTATTGTTCATCCAACAGTAATTACGCGAATTCTAAAACAACTTGGAATTCAAATGCTCTCTAATTGGCAGTTTTAATCTACTAACTTTTGTACAGAATTCGCCAAAAGTACGAAACTTGTCGTGGTCGGTGGTGAAACGAATCAAAACCTTCTAACTGGAAATTTATAAATTTATTTTGCCAAATTATGATGACTGAAGAGAATAATTTTGTTAATTTATATTCTGGATCACTTTTATTGTATTTTAGAATGTGATAATTCTTGTTTTAGTGAAGTTTTTTGTGTTTTGGATTGATATACAAAAACGTTTGTTTATTGATATAATTTTAGCAACGTACGAGCACGTTGTTGTGGATATATAAATGTTGAAATAAGCTCCCTTTTTTTATTTATTTGTGTAAATTAATCATAAACATTAAAATGACCAAAAAACTAATAAAACTTGCTTGTCGTGGTTTCTTGTAACTGTAAATTCATTTTAAAACTCACGTTAATTTTGTCTAGTTTCATTTAGGTAAGGGCTTAAATCAATTACCTAATTGCACACAACATTGACCAACCAAAAATTTTTATAAAAAAATATGGCATTATGTATAGTTTTCAAGTTTCGGTGGATAAGTTATATAAGCGTTAGACAATGAGCTGTAATCTACAAAACCCTTACCACAGAAAAACGCCAACTAAAAAGCTTAAATAAAACGCACGTTAATCTGTCAATTTAGGGCGCTCTGTAGACTACTGCGGAACATTTTATTTGCTGACAGCAGCGAAATTTGCGTCAGGCTAAGTGCCAAATTTAAAACATTGGAAGTGTACCACGGAAGGTTTTTCGCTAATTGGTAGCGCACCAAGGATTGTTAAAGATAAAATATGCGATGCGGACTGTTTTTGTTTACATTTTGATTGATTGCTTCATTACTCTCGATAGTGATAGAGTAGAGTTTTGACGTTGTGCGGGCGCTATCAGACGGCGATATGATCTTCAATTTGCTAATGATGTATCGTTTTCAATAAACACAGTCCACGATATTTTCATAAAAAGGATTTTTTCTGCAGTTTGAGAGATTTAGTTAAGAAATCTATTTATAAAAAAAACGATCTGTTGGGTTCAAGATAGACCGAAAACGCTCATTGCAATGCAGACCAAAAAGTAAAAATATAGTCCACAACGCGTTCGAAAAACTCATGAGTCACACAATGGGCAATGGAGAGAGCTATGCTCGGAGTTTCTTTCCGCGATAGAATCCAGAACGTGGATATTCGCCAAAGAATCGGAGTCATCGACATAGCTGTTAAGTTGTCGTTTATTTCAAGGGTAAAATAAAAAGTTAGCTTTCAAATCATCATCATCATCATCAGCCAGAAGAAATCCACTGCTGAACATAGGCCTCCCCCTTTAACCTCCACACTGAACGTGGTGATCTATCTAGTGGGAGGCCTCCCTACGCTACGGGTTCCGGTTCGTGGTCTCCACTCCAGAACCTTTCTTCCCCATCGGTTATCGGTAGCTTTCAAATAACAAGAGTAAACAAACTACAAAAAATCTGTAGAGGTTTAAGCAGCACTTAAAATGACGTCTTGTTGCTAATAAAAAAATTACAATTCCGCTAAATATTTTAACAGAAAGGGCGCTTTTAATATTATTTTACACCACTGTATAAGTAGCTGATCCTGCGTTGGTACGAAACCTGATTTGTTCTGCGGCAGCGAGGGCCAGCCGGCTAGCCACGCAACGCAACTACCCAACCACCATAAAATTGGAACTGGGCACCGGACACGAAATGAACTGACAGGTCGCACGGAAACAATACGTTTAACTAGTTCACAATCAGTTAACTTGCGTTTTCAAATTGTGATGAAATAAAACTATAAAATATATAATACTTAAATCTGATATATTTATCATTCATCATCATCATCACACACACAACATAACACAGCACAGGGGCCTTACGGACAACAGCTAATTGCAGCACCTAATCCGCTCAGTTGGAAAATCACTCGATCGCAAACCGTATCTGGGCGCGATAAAGTTCACGTTCGCATGATTTTTCAACTGAGCGGATTAGGTGCCGCAATTAGCTGTTGTCCGTAAGGTCCCTGGCCTTCTCTGCAGATAAAGAGAGAATATGGGCCAATACACCCACGTTACGTTACGTTTTATGGTCGTAATACACTACGCTGGCCCAGTGCATTCTGGTGAAATTTTTCGAGGAGAACATTTTCCAAATATGGAGATATTATATTTAATATATTATGTGGGATTATACCCACTAAACCAGATGTCCAGCCTTAGTGCTTGACAAGAGGGCTCCTGGATCTCCAGAGGACCGAACGGAAGCCCTCAGCACTACGCTACGACTCCTCCCGAGACAACTGCATGTTGTCTCGTCCCCTCCACCCGCGTAAACGTTGCTCACACAACGTTGTCGTTCACTCCCGGGGCTCACTTGGATGGTCAGATGGCCCCAAATTTGACCATCCCGAGCCCAGAAGAATTTTATTGAATAGGCTATATGAAATCTCAAGGTTGGTTCCATTTTAATATGAACGAAATACTGGGCTTAACCTCTAAGGGTAAAAATTTGGGGATGAATCCCGTTTATTATACTTTCCTGTAATTATAGTTTGTAAAACTGTATTAATTATTAGCTTTTATATATTTTTTTGTTTTTCAAACTCTACAAGCAATGATTTGTAAGTGCTGCCATCTATAATACGGCTACCGTCGACATCACTTTCATGTCCACGGCTGGAACCCAGCCAAGCACGTGCTGATTCCATCCTTGTTTAGTGCAGCTTCCTGTCAGTAGTAAATTGATACAATCGACTTCAAATGACTATATATTTTACTATGTATTAATAAGTACTTAGTAAATTTTATTTCCAACTCAATTTTATGGCTTATTTTATTGGTTCTATTTTACTTAGATGTCTATTCTGATAATTCCTTTGACCATTCTCTGAACTAAATCTATATAATAATATTTAAAAGGCGATGTGTGTATGTATGTTTCCTATGGACTTCAAAACGGCTGGAACGATTTTGATGAAATTTTCAGACAATCTCCAGATTAGCCCAGCGAGTAATCCTGTAAAGATTAATATTGATAAAATTAACTTTTTTTGGTGTTTCAATATTTGCCCTGCAAAAAACTATAACGAACAAGAATTGAAGTCTATACATTGACATTATTATTATATAATTGGAAAAAAAATCTACGTCAAAGGAGGCTGCTGTCGCTACCAAAGAAATTGCATTGTTTTCATCATTCTCTGGCATAAAGCTGATGTTATAAGGAGTAACTTAGGCTACTTTTATCCTGGATGAACGTAGGTGAAACCGCAGGGCGTAATTAGTTCAATATAAAAACACCTGTAAAAGACGTTTAAGAATATAAATTAGTTGTGAACAATTTTTTTTTGTTGACATGGTTCAAAAGGAAACATATCGCCTCAAAATAGTCGAACGGACAATGTGCAATCACTCGGGACCTGATAACTTTTTGCGTTTCAGTGCTTTATTTTATACCCGTGCTGCCATCTAGCGTACGGCTGCCGTCAACACTCAGCCGCTGGCAGCGCGCCAACCACGTTAGCTACATCCAAAGCTTCTCTCGGCCAGTCGTCGATCGACACGTAAATATTGAATAATCATGTAACAGTCCGTCTGAACGGTTACGTGGCATTTTATGCAACTTAGATTTGATTTGAGTGGCTTGTTTTGGCTGTTAGTTTTTTTAGAGTTAGAATCAGAGTGATTTATATGTTTGGAGTTAATTTAAAGTTTTATAAAAACAATCATCATTTCAAATAGAAGGTTTGATAAGTTGGACAGATTATACATTAAACAAATGCAAGATCTTAAGACGAAATGAATTCCAAAATACTTTCCTGAGTTGTAAATATACCTACTAACACTTACTATTGTTTTTTTTTTTTAATTCTAGCAATAATTATATTATAAAATACTGTTGCTTAGACTTTGATCTGATTTTCTATAGGAGTCGAAACACAATTCGTAATTTTTCGATTGACCAAAATAATTCTTGAACTTGTTTTGATTTTAGGTATGTAATTCATTTTCGGTTGTATTTGATCAATATTAAAAAAAAAACTAAAAAAATCTCCTAATCTGTTATTTAATACCCGAATAATTGTCACATACACCTTTTAGTAATCTACTGGGCTCATTTTACTTGGGAGTGTTACATATTATTTTAAAATCCGTCAAAAATCAGACTTCGTGCGCATTGTCTTAACCATAACCGCCGCGATGAACTAACTGAATTAGTAATTTTTAAACTTTCGCGATTTAAACACTGACTGAATTAGTCTTTAAGTCTACGAAGTTACAAACGATGTTTCTTTCAACACTTATCGACCTGTTAATTTTGGAACGTATGTGGCCTATCTTCTTGTTTTAGGGTTCCGTACCCCAAAAGGAAATAACGGAACCCTTATAGGATCACTTCGTTGTCCATCTGTCCGTCTGTCCGTCTGTCGAGAACCTTTTTCTCAAGAACGCTTATAGGTATCAAGTTGGAATTCATACTAAATACTTGAATCTACGGTTTCTTTCGGCTGTAAAAGTAAAAGTTGTAAGTCAAGGCAATCAAAAGATATGAACGTTTATGTCGCATATTTTGCGATTTCACAGGGGAATCAAAACCTATAGGGTACTCCCCGTTGACCTAGAATCATTAATTTTGGCAAGAGGGCAAGGTCTTACAGCACATATAAAGGGATAAATCTGAAAGTTGTTAATTTGAAGTTATATCATAATTATACTCATTAAGATCAAGTTCCGACATTTTAAGTTTTTCTACCATAAACCATTAAATAGTAATATTACCAAAGTTATTTGCGGGATATTTACCATGGTTGTGGAATGAGATCCCGATATTTTTGAGTAGTTTCATGCACCATGTTCACGGGAAGACTGAAGAATGCGGGATCATATAACTTTAGTGAACAACCGTGATGGTTTAAAACAGTGTTTTAGTAATATTACCTCCTGAAATATTAACATACAAGAATATTTTAACAGATATAGGTTAAATTCGGTTAGTTTAATTTATATCTTCAAAAAAATATGGATACTTCCATGCTTTACTATTTTTACATTGAAATGAATTTCCCCTCCTTTCTAGACACAAAGCTTCAGTGCGTAAGTACATCAGAGTGATTACGAGCAAAAATCGCCACATTGTCAAGTGGGTTCGTTGTAAAAATCACGACGACGTGTGAAGAGGCATCGGCGGTTCGCAATGGAGTGGCGATCGCTTGTTTTTCCCACTTTCCAACGAGCGTCGTGTAGAAAAATACAGTGTTAAAGCTTTGTAAATTTGTACCGCAGATTCTATGAAATTAATCTTATGATGGACAGTTTTAAAAACTTAGTAACACAGGATTCTAAATTATAATACTAGCTGAGCCCCGCGGTTTCACCCGCGTAGTGATGAAGAATGGTGATGGTGATGATTAAAAGTAGCCCATGTCACTCTCTGGCTCTTGAATATACCCATGCAAAAAATCAGGTCGATCCGTTATTCCGTTGCAGCGTGAAAGAGGAACAAACAAATCAACAAACCAACAAACAAACACACTTTCGCATTTATATTATTAGTATGATGGGCGAACACTGTCCTTGCTTTTACTAAGCTGAAACCAAAAACAACATTGGACTCATCAGGGTCATCGTTTAACATCAGGCGAGTTGGCGATCAAACGCAAGACTATTATTGAATAAAAAAAAGTCCTCATACAGAAGAATTTGAGAGACATTATTCTTCACTGCAATCAATTCAGCATGGTTTTTAAGTACCCTTTCATACAGAGTGCGTGAGATACACTTATCATTTCCGAATTTGATTATTCTGTCTTAAAAATGTTATATCTCACTTTTCATCTAATTTTACTTCTTATCTCACCACACTTTTATTTCCCGAAAAAACATGAATCTTGTAGAATAGTAGATAATTTGTCGGGGCTCCGTTATCTAAAAAAATAAGGGTCAAGAAATAAAGGGTACTCGTTTAATTAAATTATCTTTAGTTTGAACATGAATATTTGGTTCGGAAATGTCTCTAATACTGATACAGATTGAGTGTACGCGCACTACAATCACATTTCCTTGATACATTTATGGTATATTATTCCTAAATAGTATTAAATATCATATTTTTATCTCTTTTCGTATGTATTGGAATGCACTGATATCGGTGGATTTAATGTACGGGGTTATTGAAAATTAATAATTGCAGAATATAGTAACTATAAAGCCCTGTGTTTCATCACTAAGATTGCTAGTTTCTTTCAGCTTTAGAGGACTCAATACCAAATAAGTAGGTATGTGTCAGCAGTAGCAAATTTAAACGCGGAAACGCGTATTTAATAATACAATAAAGTGTATATTTAATAAAATAAGCAGACGATATCGCATACCGTAGGTACAAGCATTTATTTGATTTGACAATTGCAATAAAATAGTTAAAAAAAAAACAGAATAACAACATATTTTATTTTAATATTATCACTGTATGCTGTCTTACGTTCAAAAACCTAGCAAAAGTGACCAGAATTAATATTTTTCATTCAGCTTTTTATAATGTTATTGCAGTTGTCAGAGCAAATAAATATTTGGACCGAGTTTAGCTAAACATTTGTCTGAGGCATGTCATGTGTACGTGTACGCATCGCTAGGAAACGAGTAACAAAATTCAAACTGCTGCTTTGGCGCGTTTTGGCGGAGTTTCGGTAGGCCGCAGTCTGTTGGTGCAATATCCTCTGTTTATCGAACGAATAACTGTATGAACCACACAACAAATATATTTGTCTAAGTGCACAAGTGAACAGCGCAGCCATGGAGTGTTTCGTGCAATTAGTAGTGGTTCAAACAGTTCCGTGTTACTGAGTTCAAGATGTGTTGTTGCTGCTCTCGAAGCCTTAAAAAAAAGCGGATCCAAATGATTTTAGGAAACAATGTCGGAGAGTTGTAGTAAGTATAAATTGTAACGAGCATTTGTTTTCTCGCAATATATTAGTGCAGCTAGAATAAAAGCTCACAAAAGGTTAGATACTAGGTAGATAACTATACTGTACTTCGGGCCCGCCTCTTCGAGTACCCTCGCCTCTGATTCCCTGCAACGGCCCTGTATTTTATGAGGTCAAGTGAGAGCCTCCACAAAAAACACGTACCGCGATAAATTACGCACTGACACATTCAGATTCGCCCATAATATACACGATCGTAATATATTGTTTTTTTTTTACGATTTTTAGCCGTGTTGTTTTGCTGAAGTTGCTGTAAAGCTTAGATTATTATCATTTTGCTTGGATAATGTTTCCAGTCAAATTACACAGCATGAAATCACAGAACGATGAGCACACTGTGTTGCCGCTCAAGATTTTGAACTGAAAGTCAAAATTCCAGATGACACTAAAATGGGTGCATTGTGCAAACAATATTCTTACGATCAGGCGAGCGACTTTCTCGCCTAGTTACTTCAATTGCATAACAATGAACATCGACGAGCATAATATTCTCAGGAAATTGATTATTTTTCTTACCTCTCATTTTATTGGGATGAACACTGAACAGACAATGTATTGTGAATTACTCTAGAACTAAGCCCTTTAGTTAAGCGATAGCAAAAAAATAAACTGTGCATTTATTTTAAACCTAAGATTGCAGTTTTCTTAAGAGTGACGAACTCTGTACTTGTTTTTATATTAAAGCTATTGTAAGTCATTGTTAGTCTACAGCTAATCATAACGATCAGCCTTGAATTAGTACTGCATAGACCTTCTTATGATTCTGCAGATCTTCGGAGTCCCTTGGCAATCACAACCTTTCGTTTTCTCGTTGTCTTTTTTATATATATTATCAGCTTATTATGTTCCCACTGTTGGGACATAGGATTTTCCTTAGAGAGAGAGGACGGGCTTTAATCCACCATGCTGTCCAGTGCATGTTGGTGAATTAGATCTTTTTGAATTTTTGAGATTCTTGGACATACTGATTTCGATGTTTTCCTTCACCGTTTTTGAGCGATGGCATGAAAACTGCACTTTTTAAAGTACTAAATTAAGTAATTGATGCATGGCCGAGAATCAAATCGGGTTTCGTCAGATCATAAATAGCTCATAGTAATTATATCGGACTATATTATCGGACTACTATTACAAGATCAAGATTAAATTAGCAATACCAGAACTGAAACTTTTTTACTGTACTTGCAAGATTTGCATTGGTTGTAATTTAGTATGAAAGTAACTTATAATCCATTAAGTATGGTTACCTAAATGCAGTCAAGATTAATTCTATTCCTACCCAACCATCAGCCACTGCAGATGTTGTACCACTGTTTCAATTTAAGGGGGCATGGCACAAGTTCCCGAGATGAACTTTGGGCGAACTTTGTTCTTAGTGACATTGTCAACTAATCTCTCAGTCAACAGCAGGAGCTCTACAAAGGCATCATAAATTTGGCTTTTGATGGAGAAAATGACGTCAATTTAAATAAACGCATTCATCAAACTCAGTAAATGACACCATGAGGGTGAATGTATTGGGATGATTATGTTTCAAATGACATATAGTTCAACACACTTTGTGAAATATTCTGCCCGTGAATCATAATAATATGTTCTTGAATAACCTAAGTTAGTATTAATTTATTCCTTATAAATCTTATTATTTTTAATCAAATAGTTTCCGTTGGGGACCAAGCGCTCATATAATTTTCAAAAATCTTTCTGAGCGCCTGGTTAATACGACGCGCGACCAAAACGCTGGCGTATTTCTGGCTAAACGCATAAGTATTGCCATTCGGCGTGGTAATGCCGCTAGCATGCAGGTTACGCTGCATGCTAGCGGCATTTGGATTGTCTTTAGACCTTCAACGGTCTATGGGCAGTGTAACTTTTTTAAGATCATGATTATTAAAAGTAGGTATGGTTTTGACTACATTCGTTATAGAATGCACCATGGCGGCCATTTTGAGTATAAACAAATATAATATTAGCCACGAAATCATCTCACTAATGATTGTATAAAAATATATATAATAGATTAGACCTGTACACAGTTATTGACAGATTTTGCGATAAACTATAAGTAAGTGCTATGGGCAAAGCTTGTAGAGTACAACGACAGGAAGTGAGAGTACAACAATGCTCCGTGAGGAGGCGCTAGGTGGGTCCAATGCCTGCCGTTTTGCCCAAGAAGTAACAGTCAATATTCCGTTGGAGTCTTGTGGCTAACAGCCACATACTTAGTGGTTTTTTATAGGTGAAGCTTTAGGACTTGAAATCGATGGACCAGCTTTGCTGTCAGTGTCCACGTTTCGGCTGCCTAAGTTAGTACAGGTAGGACGCACTGATCGAACTGTAGTGGATTAATGCACTCATAAAGGCCGAATATGATGATAATAATGGAAAGATAACATAATACAGCGAGTAACATAATACCGCAAACTTGCCGTGGTAGCCCATTTGGGAGACCGCTAGACTTGAAAGCGTGAGGTCGAAAGGAATTCAATGGCGTATGTGAATCCACCAATCTACACTGGGCCAGCGTGGTGGATATCCCCCTTCACCCTTTCGGGGGTAGGCTAAAAGTCCAGCTGTGGACTGTTAAAAGGCTGATGATTAACATAATAACGCAAACTTGTGAAGCATAAGCATGCGACAACAGTAGATCAAAGTTTGGTAACACGTTATTTTGGTAAATACAGCAATTCTTCAAATATGAAATATTGATATTAAACTCGCAACACAAAAGTTGGCATGAACTTGGCAACATACCTAACAACATTATCGTATCTAGCAATTTTCGGTTGCTATTTAACATAATAAACAGGTAGGTATTTCAATTTCCATAGGCGCATAGCGTGCGAAATGCAAATTGCTGTCCGATACAATATCAGTTGACGGCGCGTCGGCAGCAATGATTGAGTGGACGATAGATCCATAACACTCCCGATATATTAACGAATAGACATAATTGTCAATTCAGAATCGTTTATTAATATTTTAAAACATTTTACAGGGGCCTTACGGACAACTGCTATTGCGGCACCTAATCCGCCCAGTTGGAAAATCACGCGACCGCAAACCGTATCTGGGCGCGATAAGGTTTACGTTCGCGTGATTTTCCAACTGACCGGATTAGGTGCTGCAATAGCAGTTGTCCGTAAGGCCCCAGGGGACAAACACCCATGAAATCAACTTTGAATAACTATGGGTGGGTTGCCCCATCTTACTTTAGCATTAAAAAACATCGAGTACCGGTTAGGCAAAAATTTTGATGCACCATCTGACAATTGTTAAATTACGTTAAAAAGTCACGAAAGTTAAATAACTTTAACTGTTAACCGTAACTGCCCACACTTTGCTATTGTTTATAATTAAATATATGTCAAATCTGGGGTAAATAAGGTCTCATTTGACTTTAACTATGCAAATGAATACGCCGGTGCAACGTATTTCACAGCAACTGTTAAAGTCAGCGTTACTGTTATTGTCAAATTTGTCATAAACCTTTGCTTTAACTACTACTATTGTGCAACCAAACCAAAGCAAAAAAACAACTAACACCAAATACCTTCACTATTTGGTCCATTATGAAAAAAAATTATGAATTGCTGTTAGGCCGTTGAAGGTCTAACAGCAATCCGCAAAGACAATCAAATGCTCTAGCCTGTTACCAGATTCAGGTTGGAGCATGTGACTGCGGTGAAATATCGGGAGCTCCATCCACAACTTTAATCATCATCATCATCATCCACAGCCTTCCTTATCCCACTGCTGGGTATAGGCCTCTCTCTTGCTATGCCATCTGCCATCTCCACAACCTTATCACGGTAAATATCCCGTTAATAATCATATAACTGTAGTGAACAACCGTGATAGTTTAATACAGTGTTTCAGAGTGATAGTTTTGCGAACCTAAAGCTGTGTAAACGCGCCGCCCCAATTAAAGTTTTATTTGAAGCTAGGCGTGTCTATCCCCCTATCTTTGACCTGACCACATGTCAACTAACTCTAAAACCTTTTAGTGATGAAAAAGTTATTAATCCGTTCGCTGCCACGTCGAATCCAATCTTAGTATTAACACAGATTAATATCCCCACTTCAGCTTATACTATTATGTAATAGTCAACTGTCTTCCGCATGAGATATGATCTGGCACAAGCTACGTAGCTAATTTCGTGACGTCCATTCATTTGGCCAGCACAATGCTGAATGGGCTACGACGCGTGCATTTATTAAATCAGGTTATGAAGGAGGTGGGTATGAGCTAATTTCATAGTCTTTGTTTGACATTTATCTTGGAAGACAGATGTAATTATTATCATTGATTAAATATATTTATTGGTTTAGAATGTCCTTCCATTAAAATATTTGTTGAGATGGAATGTTCTTCTCCGAAGAGCTTTCCGCCGAGCTTTAACATAGAGTGTCTCAAAAAAGATAACCACTACCACATCTTTGGGCTGGCAAAGCACCGACAGCACCGCCTAGTGTTACAGGTTTCTGTAGGCGGTGCTTTCTGCTTGCCATCATGCTTGCATCATGGGCGCATGGTTGTTTGAGCGCATGCTTTGCTGTATGTTTTAGCTGCGCCCCGCGGCTTCACTCCCATGAGCATACCATGGCAACTCTATTTTTTCCGGAATAAAAATAAATTTATGTCATTTTCAGGCCCTTAACTATGTACTTATTGTAAAAATCACATGTCATTAAGCCTTTGTTCTGTTGCATATAAAAAAAAAAAGCAAAAACACTTTCTCATCCTTTCTATTATTATACAAGCGAAAGTATATTATCTCTCTGTTATTCGCTTTTCACGACTAAACGGTTAGGCCTTTGGTTAGGTCAATCTTAAAAACAATTGGGCAGGATAATAGTGTACATCACAAGGGCGAACTTGAAGTACTTTTTCCCCCGAAATTGCGGAAAAAATAGAAAACCGCGGGTAATGCGGGATGGGATTTAACTAGTTTAAAATATTTGAATATTATCATATGTAATTAAAACAGCTATTATTATAAAAAATAAATATGGATTCTAAATGTATGCTAATAGATTAATATTTCTGATGGTATATAATCACGTCTGTTGTAGAGGATATTAAGCATTTCATATATTATAATTCGGTATATTACGTAAAATTTAATTTTCCGGCCATATTCTAAAGCTATCTTAAGATTGTGGTGTTCTGAAAAGCCTATAGGATCACATGGTAGCATAATTAATACCTGTAAGATTTAAGGTATCAAGCTTTACAATACAACCTATATTTTGGGAATTTATAATATTGCCTACTAGCGATAAATTTTGAGTACAAAATGTTTTATTAAATTTTGGACCGGGTTTTCCTCCGTTTTCCAACTTTTCACTATGATATTACAGCTCTGGTGCCGCACCGACACAGCATCGCACCATGTGACAAAATACTTTGACTTAAATAGTTACAATCTGAGTATATTTGAGTCGCAAGTAAATTGGTTTCACTCACTCTCGACTTGAAAATACCCAGATTGTAACCATCAGGGAACACCTTTTTAGGCAGCGAATTACACAGACTAGCAGTTTGCACAATAAATGTTGAATCAAAGCGCTTCGTATGGGTTCTCGGAATATCAACCATAAAGCAGTGTCGATTTTTTGTGCCCTCTTTGGCAGTCCGATAGAAAAATGAGCAGGAGGGAATTAGATCATGCAGATCTGATGCTCACTCTCTGAAATGTATCTAATAAAAAAAAAACGATAGATTAGCAACTTTGCACCGATGCTTAAGACTAAGAAGCTTAGTTTGAATAGCTTTGATTAGGAAGTCGTTGCTGATGAGCATATTGGCACGTTTCTCAATAGACTCCAATGCCTCGAGCTTGAACCCAGCCCCACTGCTGAAAGTACCACTTTTTACCCACTGCTCAACTAGATTGCTCAACTAGTTGAGCAGTTGAGCAGTAGGACATAACTTGTATTACCGATCATTTTATGCTCTATAGCTCAACAATTTTTTGTTCAAATTAGCTTTTGCTCACCCTGTTATAATATCGAACATAAAACCTGCTGCTCAACTAATCTTGAGGCACTAGTCACTTATAAAATAGGATTTTTTATATTCATTATCGGCCTTACTTATTAAACGTTACTTAAGTTAAGCAAAGCTTAAAATTGCTTTGTCTCGTTTTCACCTGTGACAATTTCCGTCAGCTAAAAGTTGACAGAAATTTTAAGCATTGCTTAACTTTTAAGTTACGTTACGTTAAGTTACGTTACGATAAGTAAGGCCAACTATTTTGTAAAAACAAAGTTTAAATCTATACCTACGAAGTAAATACAAAAGTCATATCAAAGGTATCAAAAATATATACCACACGAGAAGCAAATTCAGTCAATTACTCCCCAAAATAATCAATAGCAAAATCAACTTGAGCCGAGTCTAGACAATAGATATCTCCGAGTGCTCGAGTCAAATAGTCTGAGTGACTTTAATTCATCGCAGAGGAGTCGCCATCTGGGATTACTTGAAGCCATCACAAGATGGTACCGTACAGCCAACATAGCTGCAGATCTGAGTGAGGGAGCCACTATCCCATTCCTTAGCAAAACTGATAGCGTTCCGTAGTTAATTTTAGTTTCCTCATTTGGCCAGCTGTACATATAAGTTGGTCGGGCTATACTGACGTCGAACCTTTGATAGGAACTTGTTGGTTAGTTCGGAAATTGGGACGGCAGAGATGAACTTGCGCACGTGTGCACGTCGCCTTATGTTTGGATATCAGTTAGGTTAATTTGTTATTCTTGGCGAGTAAGTTTGTGGTCGCGTTTTGGAATCTGTGCTGACTAAAATGTCTGATATATACATCTTTATGATATTTTCCGGTGTTATGAGTTTTACTTTAACAAGTTTTAAATTATATTGCTACTAATTATTGTCATCATAAATGTAATATGATAAAAATGTTATAGTTAATGGTTGGAAAAGATCGCTTTTAGCGATAAGGCCGCCACTTGTGGCACTGGCTCGTAAATGTTTTCTATCTGTTTGTAATTTTTATAATAATCTATCTAATAGTCGACAAACCCGGCTTAATTTCACGTGATTTTTTCTCGTACAATAAAAACAAACCGCGTAATAACCACTACAGTTTCAATAATAAACAGGCATACAAAATATTTCAGAATTATTTTTCCTTTTTTTAAATAATACATATAAATATAACAATATAATAATAACCAAATATTAATTTAAAAAAAAACTGTTCACGTAATCTTGAATTAAAAACCAGATTATAGTAGTGTAGAACTAGGGGGGACTATTAGTCGTAGTACCTACCTGGCTTAATCATAAGTAAATAATAAAATTTTAGCCCCTTTAATACCCCTTTAGTCAAAAAAAAATTGCCATCACGGAACGCCCGGCAGATGTGAAACACGACGTCAAAAGAGAGCGTCATGTCATTTGCCATCTCGGCATACGAGTTGGTTTTACTGCCAAGGCGCATCAAAAGACGATTCCTTCCGACAAATTGTGTGAAAACGATTGCAATAAGAAAGGTTGACACAATTATAATTATATGTTACTAGCGGTCCGCCCCTGCTTCGCACGGGTATAGATTATAGCCTATGTCACCCGCGGATAGTGTAGCTTCCCAACAGTGAAAGAATTTTTCAAATCGGTTCAGTCGTTTCGGAGCCTATTCAATGCAAACAAACAATCAAATCTTTCCTCTTTATAATATTAGTATAGATGTAAAGCAATGTTGTTGCTTATTTTTGGTAGGTATATATTGAGGTATTTTTTTGGTCACCCATAAACAGCAACTTAGACATACACCAATTTGATTTATCATGACTGGTATAATCTTAAAGCTTCCCAAGCTAAGCTAAAATATCACCTGAGACAATAATAACACTGTCAACACGTAATATGGATTTTAAAACATATTTAAAGATTCATAACGCTAAGCTTTTCGCTTCTCCGAGTCGTAAACTTCACTGTTACGCGTTAGATCAGAGATAGAAGATTTTTCGAGAATAACCACAATAAATTTATTCGAATAATATATACATATTCGAAGGTATTTTCCCCATTTAAGCACCGATTCCAAATCTTATCAAACAATATTAATTTAACATTCGAATGCATTTTTCTCCAATAAAGCACCGATAAGGTTTTACGTAGGTGGGAACCTACGTAAAACCTTATTAAATATATTCGAATGTTGGTTTGAAAGTTACGATTGTATTTTTTTTCAATACATTAAATGTTGAAGTATCTTGCTGCTTTATCTTGGCAGATTTCAACTG
Source organism: Agriopis marginaria (assembly GCA_932305915.1). Taxonomy (NCBI): domain Eukaryota; kingdom Metazoa; phylum Arthropoda; class Insecta; order Lepidoptera; family Geometridae; genus Agriopis; species Agriopis marginaria. Next base: position 7,239,758 of record OW029919.1, read on the forward strand.
AGTTAAGTATTAAAACATGTAAGATACATAAATTGATTGCGTCTATTCAGCGTGGTAATGCTGCTAGCATGCTGGGCACGCTGCTAACAGTGGGCTTGAGCCCACTTTGAGTGGGATTGACTTTAAATCTTCAACGATTTGGGCATTCAAACTGTTTTTGTATAATTGGCCAAATAATGGTTTGTAGTGTTGGTTAGTTTATATTTTGTCAAGTTAGAAGCACTTGTCACTAGACATTGTCAGCCTGATCGGTTAATTATCTAGACTGAACATTGATTTTATGCTTACCCACTTTAGCAAATCTTATCCATAATCAAACTTAAGATAAACCATGACAATACTAGAACAATAAGGGTGATTCAGATCACCCGTATTGTTCAAAAAACGAGAGAACTAAAAGTCCTTCTAGGTATGTAAAAGTGCCCATGATCATCAGGCATGTTGTAGATAAACGCGAGATAAATACTTTATTGATTTAACCATAACTATACAATAATTGACTCAATTTAATTAGAGCATTTTTTAGGGTAGAAATTACCTGAGCCAGAATAAAAAAATATTCGAATAATTATTCGAGTGGATCATTTCATATTGCCCTTCTCTAGTCTGAATATCGTTTTAGGTATATTATGTTACGAGTTACGAGGTTATCTTTGTGCGTGACGCTTACTCACACCTGGTGACATGGATATACCTTGCTTTGTGGTCTAATATTAAGTTTGAGTTGTTTATGGTTTTGCTTCACGTGTCACATGGGTAGTGTTTGCTTTGTTTGATCTTTAAATGTACGGCTTCACCTGCCTTTCGTTGCATGACTAAAGCGATTTAAATAAACGAACGTATGTCAACATCTATGTCTTTTATGATCACAGGAAACATCACTAAAATTTACCAATCATGTCGCATATATGGTAGGCATGCTAAATTTTGAAATGCAAAAAGCAGTATATGGAAAATATAATATTGGAAACAATTGGAGGACTACTTGACTGGATATTTGTTTATCATCTTCATCATCCTTGTCAGTCTATTATGTTCATGCTGGGACATATTTTTACCTCAGAGAGAGAGAGAGGATGGGCCCATCCATCATGCTGGCCCAGTTATAGTCATCATCTTCATCATCATTTTAGTCATAGGACGTCCATACATACACCTCCCCTACACACATACATGGGAGACATAGGCCTCCCGCATCGATCTCTAAAAGGGCCGGTTGGAAGCGGCCTGCATCCGGCGTTTTCCTGCGGTCTCTTTTCATGCGGTCTGCTTTCTGCGATCTCTTTTTGGTCATGTGTCTATCTTGTGGGTTATGCTGGTCCAGTGCATGTTGGTAAATGTCATTTCTTTGAATTTTGAGGTTCTTGGTACTCATACTGGTTTCCTGACGATATTTTTCTTCACCGTTTTTAAGCGATGGCATCAAACTTCACATAATTTTAACTGTAAGTCATCAGTACAGGACTGAGGATCAAACCAGTTGTCGTCGAATTGTAAAGCGCACATTCTACTCGGCCACCATGGCTCTCACTGACTTTCAAACTGAGGGATTTGTTAACCTGCATTTATTATTTTGCGGTGAGCAAAGTACAAATATTTATACTTAATAATAAAATACAGGCCGAATTGATAATCTTCCACCTTATTTGAAGTAAATATCCATTTAAAAAATTTAAATTTGTATTAAATTCGATACGTAATTTACGTATAGATATAGAATATTCGTACTTTGCCCACGGCATGGTGGTACGGGTCATAGTTACAGCCATAGGACGTTTATTATTATTATTACTGCTGGACTTAGCCCCCCCCCCCCCCAAAAAGGAGTACGAGTCAACAAAACCTTGATAAATATTTTTAGTATATGTTTTGTGTATGATTTTTTTAATTAAATAAAATAGAGTCAAAATATTTCCAAGTTTATTAATTTGCTTTCTCCAAAGGTAATTAATAAAAAACAAATGCTATTAATAAAACTAAAATAACAAAGCAATATTTCAAACGTCCGAATAGCCAGTTCGATTGTTAATAATAAAGCAAGTGGAGCTATTTCGGTGCCCATTTCAATTTAAGCACAGGGCTTGCGGAAACTTATCCAACTCCCAACTAAAGTTTACAAGAAACTCCATCCTTCCCAGCATTGTCTATTAAATGTACAAGATACACTTCTAGATACCGAGATGTTTTCGGAACGTTATACAATTCATTAATAGTTTGACTTGCTGTTTGCTTTGCGGATGTTGCTCTCGAGTTATTTACAAAGATTCGTCAGTGTTGTAAAGGAGAGTGGATCAGTAATCGGGGTCGTTCGAAAGCGGTCTGAACTATGGATGCATGGATGCAGTAAATAATATTTGACAGAGACATTAATTGGCCACAGTTAAAACAGAGATTGAAATTCCTCATCAAAACTTTTGGAAAAAAAAAATATATTAGCGTGTATTTTTTTGCATTTTTTATATATTTTTTTTTTCAAAAGGAGCTGTATCTGTTTCTATAAATTTATATGAGACCTCTGAAGTATAAACCTACCAAACAAAAAAAACATCAAAATAAATTCATAATTGGCGTAGTAATCGCGTAACAAACATACAAAAATAACATACAGTCGAATTGAGAACCTCCTCCTTTTTTGAAGTCGCAAAAAATGGGACCACGCTATAGTTACTCCTAATTCTATCCAACTCAATATCTCTGCTGCACACTTTTTGTTTTTGAAAAGAACATTGGCGTCACTTGTTATTATTTGTAAGTAAAACTCATCGAATTATATTTTTCCATTTTAAATTATTAACACAAAGATCTAAAAGAAAACAGAATACCCGTAAAATAAAATATCTTTTTGCGAATCCTGTGCATCGCGTGATTGTATTCCATGTTTCATCCAGACGTGGAAGAGTAGCCACTGTTTGTTAATCTTGCTTTCATTGAGTGAAATATTAAGGTAAAATTCTAGAAAACCCTTTTATATAAATAATAAATACTTACTAATTAACCAATTTCCAAGGAAACCTGCATACGCACGGAGAAGGAATTCAATGGCGTATGTGAATCCACCAACCCACACTGGGCCGGCGTGGTGGATATGGCCCAATCATCCGTTCGGGGGTAGGCTAAAAGTCCAGCAGTGGACTGTTTATATTATTTTTTATCATGTAAGTAGTATAACCCCGCTGGTGGTCCAACGACCTAAGGTGGGTATTGGCTTCCGACACAAGAGAATACCTTCAGTCCCAATCTTGCACTATCTCTCGCTAGTTGGCTTAGAGGTCAAATTCTACGGCATCGGAAGCGGTCCACTCGGAGAACACATGTCATAAATACTATCCCTAAATAATCGATATGCTATCGGCTTAAACTAGCCGGTTTGCTTCCACCTTCTGAATGCTTTGCCACCGTCCTTGTTTCCTGGAAACTATAACCTACATCTTCAAGGCCAGAGTAAATAAGACCCTCTAGGTCCACGTTCTCCATCAGCCACAACATTGCTTTCCATTCGGTAATTTGGTGACCAAAATGAAGACCTATTCTCTATAAAGCTTTCCAACGATATCTAGACCGGCCGATGACGGCGACGAGTTAGAAGGCATAAGAAACAAGAAAATTTATATTCGTAAAAAATAATGGTTTATAACCATCAGTATAACGAAATTATAAGTTACTGGCTGTTGCTCGCGACTTTAACGCGTAAACTTTCATTATTAACTTTCAACCTCTATTTGCCCCCCTTATTTCGGCCCTTTCGCAAAATCCTTTCTTAGCGGACCTCTACACTTTATAAAGAATCTACTTGCCGAATTTCAGCTTCGTAGGTCAAGTAGTTTTCGAAATTTCGTGATGAGTGAGTGAGTGAGTAGATGAATTTCGCTTTTATACATATATATGTATATAGATTTTATTTCTAAAGTCAAAAAAAATTATGGTTTGCCTCACGTGTAGATCACCTTAATATTTTAGAGAGTCGTATCACGCGCCAACTTCAACGGTTCTTGATTGCTGTCCGATCGGAATTATATTTCGCAGGCGCATTCAAAGCTCTGGACAAGATTGCCTTGCGAGCTCGAGCTCTATGAGACGTAATGTTGGTATTTCGAACATGCAGACCGTTTTGAGGGCACAAATCTGGAGGAATTGTTATACTTTTAACCTTAACATAATATATTTTTCTGTACCTAACCAATTTTGTAATTTGAAAATAAGTATCGGCGTAACAATCTCAATAAAAAAAAATTAAAAAAATTGCTCATCATCTTATGAGCCGTAAACTGTTATAGATACATCAATACAGTCTATGCAAATAGTAAATTCAGAGTTTCAGAGAGTAGGCATCTGTCCACGCTTGGTAAAAGCGTCGAAGAAAATTACCTTTTCAGGTATATGCACCGTTTTCATATTGCTAAATATAATTTCTTAGTTAAGTAATGTTTAATTCTACCATAAAAGACAATATAGAAACTACCAAAGGAATTTAATATCAAGACTAGCAACCCTATACTGGCACCCAACGTGGGGTTAATTTGATCCAACGTTATTTGAACTGAATACTGTTAAAATGTGCTTGAATAAGAATTAGTGTTGATTTCATTGATATTAAAATATCTCTTGAAGTCCAAAATTCTACGTTTTCCTGAACACAGCGTTTATTATTTTATGTTCACTTGATAATGTCAAGACTATGAATGCTAAAGTAGGAGCTTAAGTTTAATGAAACTGTTATTTTGGAAGTGGCTTATTTTAATAGTTACGCGTTGATGATAGGCTTCAAAGCTGACAGGATCCGATTAGCCATTTAAGTACCTGGAACGGAAAAAAACATCGTTATAAGTGGTAGTTTATACCTTTTATAAGTAATCGGAATTATTTCCGATCTTACTTGGCGAGTTAGCGGCAAAGCGCAAGCCTATGTATAAAGCCTATGTATAATAAAAAAATAAAAAATAAAACTATTAGACGGACAAAATTGTATGTCCAAAAAAAAAGTATGCAATAATATAATCTGCAACTTCCTTTATAATTATAATTATCCTACTTAGATGATTTTTTTTACAATGGGACCAACACCAACATAGAAACCACACAGTTCTCTAAGGAACAGCTGATATTTTTTTCGCGATTTAAGTGGAGCTCCCATAGTGAAAGTTGTCCATAATAATGGGTACTATGGACTCCTTTCAGCTGAGTAACCCAGTATATATGTTAAAAAATAATAATCTTATATCCATAATTATTACTATTCTGTTCTCATCTACATTAGTAAGCATAGGTACATTAGTAATGATTGTGCAAAAACTTTAAGTAGAAGCATTAAGTGTAAAGTTTCGCAATAGAAACGTGCAATAATAGCCAACTGAGTCCTGATTGAATTCTCAGGTCCAGTTTAAGCAAAAAGTTTGCATAAAAAACGATGCAAATTAACAAGAAGAACTCATAGTTAGTGGAAAAGTGGAGAAAAGGATTAAAACTTGACGACGGCATTGGAATAAGTAAGCAAGGTCGTTTAATAACTCGTGTGAGGTTAGGCTTAGATAACGTGTGACTTAAAGATGATATCGCCAGATAATTTATACAGAAAACTGAGATAATGAGAGACTGAGAGAAATAATTAAAAATCTGAACTTGTAAAATGGAATTGGGTAGGGCCTGGTAAAGTTTTTTGCTCATATCCATCACTCCAGCCAGTATTAATTTCGTCCAAAAATCACCGTACTCACAGAACATCCATCAGAATTGACCATGCGCCAACATTAACACGCATGTCATGTCTGGAAGTTCCGTGCTGTCGGTAGACTATTCGGAATTTAAAATGGATACGTATATAAAGGCATTTACAAGGCTTCGAATTTTCGATGAGGGAGCATCGTCAGGCGATTGACTTGTTTGACGGTGGGCCACGTTTGCAACAGGAGCAAAAGTCTGGACAGTTTACTCGGGCGCCGCGCTCCGAGCGCCCTCTATAAATCAGCCCACGATTGACGCCTTCCTACGGGGAGTGATCTATTCAGCCGTTCCATGATACAGCGTACTTGCAAGGATTTTTCTGTTAGGGGCAAGTTTATACGTTGGAAACTTGAAATTCACAACAATTGGTTTTATTGATGGCGACCAGGCGAATGCTTCGCAGATAAGTTTTTGGGAGACTTGATATGTTGGTATTAGTTGCATTTGAAAAGTATGGAGACTTGCTTTAGTGCAAGATTGGAATTGACTTCGACTTTAAATAAATGTAGCCAAGTTAGAATAACATTATATTTTATATTATAAAATAACATACATGTAGCTTTTTCGATTAATTAAAAGAGGTTAAGTAGCTAAACTAGTTTTAATTTTTTTATGTAAATAATTAGTTCAGATATGATATTTTAATTATTATGGTGCTGATGGCAAGGATTGGTCTCAGAAGTTGGCCGCAGAATACCACAAAGCGTGATGACTCTCTCTCTCTCTGCGGCTCGTTTCTGGTGCAAAGACTGGCCATTACCATTCAGCGTGAGAATGTTTCCATTAGATATTATAGACACTTTTGCACTAGAGACAGTGCATGAAGAGTAATTTTTTTTGACGTGAATTTATGCAATTCGAAGAATAATTTAATTTTTCACGTTAATAAAATTACCTACCTTATCCACCAACATGATTTGGGCTAGTATGGTGGATTAGGGACCAACCTCTCTTTCTGAGAAATGGTATGTGTCCCAGCAGTAATAGGGTGATAATGATGATGATGATGAAATAACCCGTTTAAAATGTAGTCACTATTTTTATACATATTAACACAACTTCATCAACACTTAATCTATTTAGATATCCAAGTTCTCTTTCTACTATCTGAAATACTAAAATTGACGAGTGTTATCCTAAAATATGGGATATAATTGAAACGTTTTGTGAGCATTGAAGAAGTTTTTAGTTCAATTTAGCGGCAATCAGGACGACCGTTGAAGACGGGGCGTGAGCAGAATACCTAAAATATTAAATGTGCCGAAATGACGGGAGTCTGTGGGACAGAGAGCTCCCAATTTGATATTTTACATTCTAGCCATTGAGAAAGTTGTCAGTTTATCTAATGATGTAGTACATCGATTGACCCAAATATTTAGTAAAGTATTTTTGATATTAAAATATTATATTGTCGCATGATTACTCTTACCTCGATTATTGTTTTAAATAAAAGTTCACAGCCAAAAATTTGGTACTAAAACCGACTCGTATGAAATCTCAATGATTAGTATATTTACGGAAACAAAGCGTCTCTCAGTTGATGCTGATGACATGAAAATATAATTTTAAGTTTAATCGTTCCATTAGATTACCGAAAACCTTTGTAGCAAACTTGCAACTAGGCAGTATTTATTATTTGCAATTTTACTTTCGATTGTGTACTATAATCATGCCACGTTTTACACTTCTACGTATTACCGTTTTTACACTAGAGCAAAGACCACCCGTTATTTTTTATATTTATCACTTCTAAGTTATAAGTTAATCCGCTGTAACATTACACATTTTATGGAAATTGTAACAATCTATTACAATTCAAAATAGCCTCAAAGGTAGGACAGACAGACAGCGTAGACTTAGTGATAGGGTCCCGTTGACAGCCTCTAGATACGGTACCCTAGAAGTATGAAATTTGTGGAAGCATCTGAGCAGTTGCGCACGTCATAAAACTATAATTTGAAATTCAATTGTTCCAAAAGAGTACCGAAATCTTTAAAACCGTAAAACTAAAATGAAATAAAGCCAAAACCCCCAGTTTAAAGTCAAATAAAATCTAAATAAGGAAAAACGTAAAGAAGTAATAATTCAAAACTGGATGAAGATAAAATTGTGACAGCTCGAAGGAAACGCGCTCAACCGAGCGTAACTTACGAATGCAATGCTCCTTTTGATTTTAATACAAGAAAATGTTTAATGTATGTTCTTCTTTGCCTCTTGCCTTAATCTTTTTAGTTCTTAAACAGTTAATGATAATGGTCAATAACTACGAATACTAGTCCGAAGCGTCTTTAGGTATGTATGTTTCGTCAGAACCAAATCATAATTTGGATCTTATTATAGAAACCGACGTAGGTGGTGTTTCACCTCCTCCCCTTTTAAAAATACTTCAAAATAGAAGATCGCATATATTTCGGCGCCTTTTCTTTGTTTTATGGTTTTATTGACCACTATCTTGAGAGTGGTCCCCATAAAGTTTGAAGATAAAACACTTTTTAGACGATCACGGTTGTTCACTACAATTATATCATAGGCAGCCCTACAGATAATTATTATATCTATTTATAAGAAAAATAAATTCACATCACAAAACTTTAAATATACAACAATTTAAATTAATATCAATAGTTATTATTCTTCCAAAATAAATATCATCAGTTCGATACATTGAACTCGCCGAATCGTTATTGTATTGTTTATTTTGACTGTAGCAACATCATCAATACGTGAACATTTCATTCGGCATTGACTGAAGTCGTGGAATATTTAGACTCGATACCCATTACAGACAAAAACAAACGTTTTTACAAATGCATAGGTAACTGATGCAAACGAATTGATGGAGTGTCAATATTGTTGCAAATCAACAAATGAATTGATAATGGATTATAGCGAAATTGTAAACATGAAAATACCTATCAGTTAATGATAACATTTGCAATTGATAGAGATCGTTTACGGTTTTAATAAATGCATTGATAATTTGATATAGAAAATGGTAGGGAACCAGTAGTTTTTGTAATTTTTTAAATCAAATTTTCATATTTACATTAAACATGCCACCTTCTTTATGCAAACCGCTAGGGACTGGAATGCTTTGTCACCGTCTTTGTTTCCTGAAAACTATAACTTGGGTATCTTCAAGGCCAGAATGAATAAGAACTTTCTAATAAAAAAACAATGTAATAGCATACAGAAAGTACAAAAAATCGTTTTAAAATAATTTCTTCTAAAATACATATCAACTAGTTTTTAAACATGTTACTAATGGGTAAAAAACGAAAGAGCTCAAGCTTGAGGGATTCACTAGCAGCTATTCAAGAATTCCACTATCCATCTACTAGTTCCATCTTCAAATCAGTTCGATGGTCCCAAAATTATTGTATTGCCATCCGGATTACATAACAAAAAGCAAAAAAAGGCAAAAAAAACTTGCGATTTCAATATAGTTTAAAACCGATTTTCATGATTTATTCATACAGGGTGTATCATAATGAGTAGATAACCCTTAACAGAAGGGCTGGAGACATCATGACTGCACAACATTAAAATTTGTGTTTTGTAAAAGGTGTGGTTTGACCACCAACTCACCTGTTGGTATTCGAGTAATTAACATTTTAGTTTTTTTTTATATTGACATCTTTACATTAAATGATCAAAAGCTCGAAAAGTATATGAGCACAACAAATATTTTTAAATTTTATCCTAGTCCAGTCATAGTGATCACCACACAGGTAAATTATCTACTCATCACGCCACATCCTGTATATTTATAGTAACAAGTTAAGTTATTATCTGACATACACTGATCGTATCAATAAATGAGTATGAGTTTTTTTTTTTATTATAAATAATAGGCTTGCGTTTGATCACCATCTCGCCTAATGTTAAGCGATGATGCGGTCTACGTTGGAGCACGCTTGCCTAGAAGAAAACGATTCACTCGTGATTTGAAGACACCCATGTTAGTATGTTAGAGTATGTTTATTAAAAGCATGTTTACCAAACGCTAAAAATACTGTTTATTTTACTACAGCATCATGATCATCATGTGCGATGGTGGTCGAGCGCTAGTATGTGCGCTTTACAAAGCACCCGGCACCCGACCCTCGGTCCCTGCACCAATGACTTAGTTTAGTTTAGTACTTAAACAAATTATGTTCAGTTTTGATGCTATCACTTGAAAACGGTGAAAGAAAAAATCGTGAGGAAACCAGTAAGTCCAAGACCCTCAATAGTTCAAAGACGTATTGGCATTCACCATTCACCAACATGCACTGGGTCTGCATAGTGGATTAGAGGTCATTCTCTCTCTCTCTCTCTCTCTCTCTCTGAGAGAAGGCCTTGTCGCAGCAGTGGGAACATGATATTCTGATAATGTTTGTTATACAAGAACCAAAAATTAGAAATGTACTCATAAATACAAATAAATCAAATTTTTTTTGCTTCCGATGATTCCGTACCAAAACAGATTGCTATACAAATTTTTTGGCATTAAAAGGCAATATTCCCAGCAAACCGTAGGCCGGCGCAATTGCAACCCCTCTCGTACCGGGCGCTCCGTCCGTCTACTGCGTCTGCCGTCTTGCTTTATTTGCTTCATTTCCAACAAGATTCAGATTGCCAAGAAGTTTTCAATTTTTATAATATTACCTTCTTTGAGATGCAATGCTTGTTCAGCTTAACGGTCTTTCAGCTCAGTCAATTTGACAGTCAATGGCTATGGAGAATACTATGATAAAAAGATTTTAATGAGCGAATGAAATTCTAGACATGATCTAGTTCACAAGTTTCCATTTAGTTTGTCCTTCCCTGGATATAGATGGGCTATCACTATTTTCATATTGAATCCAATCCAGTTAAATTCAAATTAAGCCCCTCTTTCACGATTCATAGCTTTCTTGCTAACGGGTTACATTCAACTATCTTTTTTTATGCCATAGGTGGCAAACAAGCAGACTGACCAGCGGATAGTAAGCGATCACCGTCGCTTATGGATACCTGCAACACCAGGGGCATCACAGATACGTTGCCAACCCTTAAATACTCTATTAACAGCCCTTTTGAAGAACCCCATGTTATAGTTACTCGGAAACGCCACAAGAGGGGAGCAATTAGGGAGGAATTAGATCGTGCAGATCCGATGCACACTCTCCGAAATGTATCCGATAAAAAACCGATAGACTAGCAACTTTACGTCGATGCTCAAAACTAAGAAGCTTAGCGCGAACTAAGAATTCATTGCTGATGAGCTTCTTGGCCCGTTTCTCTATAGATTCCAATGTCTCAAGCTGGTACTTAGCTGATCCATCCCAAAGGTGAGAGCAGTACTCCATACACGACCGAACTTGTGCTTGATACAGTGATAGCAACTGTTCCGACGTGAAGTACCGTCGCACCTTCGATACGATACCCAGCTTTTTGGCAGCCAATTGAGTCTTGCTCTCAATATAGGAGCCAAAATTGAGAGTTGATGTCAGAGAAACGCCCAAAAGCTCAAGCTGATCAGTTATCAGAATGGATACATCCAGGAAAGTAGGAGCCAGTTGGAATGGAGTCCTTTTGGCGAAGAACAGACACGCCTGGGTCTTAGCAGCATTGAATTTGACCAGGTTGGCATCACCCCAATCGAAGACTGCCTTAAGGGATAGGCTCATGCGCTTGACCATGGTCTCTCTGAGAGACTGGATTAACAAACATTAACACGTTTAACTTTTTTTTTTTGTTTCATGCTCTTACCATAATAACTATAGACGTTAGAAAGCTCTAAAAAAATTGAACGGACAGACAGACGACCAGACAGACAGACAGATGGACAGAACGAACTTATGATCCCTTATACGGAGCCCTAAACAACTTCTATTGATGGTATTTTTTTTATCTGATTTCCGTAACATTCAACACAAAATACATCTTACTTACACCGTGTGCAACGTATTTACCAAGGAATTTTACGACAAATCCTTTCAATAGGTAAGTAAATCGCAGATAGTCAGCGAAATCCAATTATCGCCTGCACAATGGGTCACGAAACAATCTAAACTAAGAAAATTAATCTTCCAAGTCCAGAGAGGAGCACTGTCTGCGCAAACTTAGACAATGGATTTATAGTTCATCGATTTGGGGCCATCGTCGGATCCTGAATGAATATCTGGACACCATACTGTGTTAAGCTTCCACTGAAATCGCCAGATCCGATTGCTCGAGGTCTGTATGCAGATTATGTTACTTGAGATGATACCTATGACACCTGTGCGATATCAGACGACTGGAATGCTCACTCGATCGCAGAAGACATAATAGCACAACTCGATAGTGTCAAATACACGGTCCCAATATCGCATCATAACAGTAACAAAGAATCACTAAAACTACGATTTGAAACGTAACAGTCCGAAAGATTCTTATAGAATTTAATAAGTGAATTTTATTTCAGCAACGTAATTAAGTGTGTTTTTAATTTCAATGGCGATATTAAACGTACTGTGACTAAATCAATATAAATTTCGATGGTAAGCGTGTTGATAACGGCTGGAACGATTTGAAAAACTGTTTTTGTTAATGTTCGTAATAATCCGATAAGGTTTTTAGGAAAAGAAAATATTGAACAATTGCCCGTAATATTTTAAAATTTGAAAGAACGTGTTTTTTTTCTCTATGGGATTGTTTATAAATGCGTAACAATTTATTGAATTTTGAACAGGACAACGTCTGTCGATTCAGCTAGTAATGATATAAAATACAGCAATCCACCTTGAAGTGAAACGCCAATCAGAGCGAATTGTCATGAAATCAAGAAAAACACCTTTTTGCTTTAAAAAATTGTAGCAACTACTATTGACATGGAGTTTATAAGATTGTGACGTCATAAGCAGACGCCATTACCTGCAAGTGTTTTTAAAAATTAGGTAGAAAATATATTTTCTTTCTCTGCAAAAAACACTGTTTTATATATGTATAAGATGCATAAAAACGTTGTTTTAGAATAGTATTAATTATGCCTCTTCTACTAACCCAATGTAATAAGAACGGCGGCAGCAGTTTGACGGGATTTTCACTGACAGATAACTGATGTGGTAAAGAATAACTTAGGCTACTTTTATCGAGAATATCTACGCGGGTGAAACCGCAGGCCGCAGCTGGTTACACATACTTTTTTGGGTAACCAACTTATTCAAAGTCAACATTGTCAATGAAAGTTTACATTTCAACTATACCAGCAATAAAACTGTTTAGTTTAACGACAGTCATAAAACCAGCCTATTAGGAAGTGACGTGTTTTAAAAGCGCTTATTATTTTTATTGACGTGTCAATTAGTCACTAGTCTCAATGAACCAGCAAGTACAATAGCAATTTAATGTTTAATTTTAACATTGTAATACCTATTATTTATAGAATTATTCATTGAAACATTTTTTTTTAAATATATCATTAATCTTTTTTTTAAATCTTTTTTTTGTTTATTGTCATTCATCATCGTCATCATTTCAGCCATAGGACGTTCACTTCTGGACATAGGCTTCCCTCATCGGTCTCCAATAGGGCCGGTTGGAAGCGGCTTGTATCCAGCGTTTTTCTGCTCTCCTCCTTTTAGGTCGTCCGTCTATCTTGTACCTGGATGACCTACGCTGCGTTTCTAACACTGAAACTTGAAAAGTATGCCCTTAATGTTAGATTTTGTTGTACTACTATTATCACTCAAGGACATGCCATAAACTGAAAATTTATAAGTAAATTTGCGGGGTTTTTTTTTTATCTTTCAGTTTACAACATTTCTTTGATTATAAGAAACTTATAGAATAACAAAATAAAACAACAATGGTATACTTTTCAAGTTCTCGTGGTATTAATACTATGTATTTGAAAATTAGACGATTGTATCACTGATTTGACAAATGTTAAGATGTTTTCGATAGCACTTAAGCCATTAGACAAAAATAATGTTGAAAGAATAAACTTTTGTGTTATTTAAGTAACATTGAACATAATCAATTGTCCACAAAAGAAAATAGCTCGCGTGAAATAAAAAAGTGAGCCATATAGCCTCGAAGACGTCGAATTAGTGGAGCGACAGGTATTGATCTTTTCTAATAGTGTTGTGGCTCTAAATGTCGACAAACAGTCGGCCTTTTCATTAAATATTTCTTATAAGCTTGTTAACAAGAGTATTTAAGGTGCTAAATCGATACCACTCAAGTATCGATCAAACGGGTATACAGAAATGACGGGGTGAATAGAAGACTAACTTAGAAAGTAAGAAGTAATAGCGATAATAGTTCAGTGGTTGGCGCGTTCGAATACTAATCTGCAGGGCGTGGATTCAGATCCCAACGACGAACTTGAGCTATCAGTGAAGAAAAACTTTTTAATGCCCCTTAGCATAACCTGGCTAGCTTAGCTAATAACCTCAAGTTGAAAATCTGTCGCCAAGCATCTAACAGTGTATTTCAGCAGCCTTACTATCAAGCTAGGCTTGTTTGATAACTTTGACCTCACCATTATTCATTGGGTAAGCTGTGGACAAACGCCAAGCCTGCCCACCATAAAAAATTACCTTATTTTCTAAATATAAGTTATCAATTTAAAAAACCGACTTCAACATTAGTTATTACGCAATTTCGTTTACTTAGATGTCATAAAGTAAAAGGTTGGACATACAAAAGTGTATCAACAAACAAACCATAATGGACGCGTCCGGTCCTTAAGCCCTGGCTGACGAACGCGACAGATGGGTATACATAGTTGTGCGGACGTGTTTTTTTCTTGCAAAAACATCCAGCGTCTGGTCGCCCTAACATCCAATTGCTCAAAAGGAATAGATTGATGTCACCTCCACGTATTATGACCGATAACTAGTATGCACACTTGCATTGTTTAGTCTGAATGAATGAACTAGATCACGTTCATCAGCCACGCCGGACGTGTCCGATAACTTACTTGCAGCTAAAAGCAAATAATATCAATGTCATAAAGTAATTACCTTAACCCCTCAGACTCCATTTGCCCCTTTTCTAGGTACACCAATTCAATGTGAGTAAAATGTTTGATGGAAGGAAAGGTGTTGGTCTTTTATACTTTCCAAGAATTTTTACTTTGTTAATTGGCTTCCTCGTAAGCTATTATGGCTCTTTAACGTGTTGTTAGCTGATACTTGTTAATGATACTTAAAAGTGGGGCAGGGTAAAGGTAATAGGATGATTTGGATTATGAAATTCCAAATCTGTTTTGTCGGTAATTGAGGTACTTTTTTCCGGCAAGTGCCTTTAGATTAACTAAACCAAACACAAAGTAATAGTTCATAGTAGTTCTTCATAGTACGTAGAATATAGACAGTGTATCTTCGAATCGGAACTTTAGTAAAGTATACTCCGTGCATTCGCGGATTAGTACGTTTAGCGGTAAGAGTAGACGTAGGCGAAAATATCACGTTCAAATCGAAGACCTGTTGAGAAAACATTACCGACGAGTTTTTTTTAATTTATTTTTTATAAATAATAGGCTTGCGTTTGACCACCATCACGCCTGATGTTAGCCGATGATGCGGTCTACGTTGAAGCACGCTTGCCTAGAAGAAACCGATTCACTCGTGATTTAAAGACACCCTGATTGTAACCATCGGGGAACACCCATTCAGGCAGCGCATTCCACAGACCAGCAGTTCGCATAATAAATGTGGAATCAAAGCGCTTAGTACGGGTTTTCGGAATATCAACCATAAAGCGGTAACGATTTTTCGTGCCCGCTATTGCAGTCCGATAGAAAAATGCTTGTTTAAAAGAGCTTGTATGAAACACCCATGAAAGTAGAAGAAGCGGAAGATTTGTGTCAGGAATGTAGCAAGTAGGGAAATGTGGTTTCTGCCTACCCCAATCATAATCATAATCGTTAATATGCCGTGTAAATATATTTGTAACACTATCCTAAACACATAGATGGGAGAAGACTCTGGATCCCGAAATACAGTGCAAATTAGTTCGGATACAGACGCTACAATATATAAAATGTACCGTTACTTTGATCCAAATAAATGATTGATTGATTGATTTATGTATAGCTAATAAAAAAATATGTAAAAAAAAATGCAGAAAGAGGTGTGACTGTAGGGACGTATGTAAGAATGTTTCTGATAGCCGATAGGTATAAGCAGTGAAATATTAAAATAATACCTTTATATTCAACTTCTGTCAAAACAAAAACAAAAAATGTACCGAGTATAACACAGTTAATTTTTCGAGATTTTCACAAGTCTCGCAAACTGTTTCTAACTCTATCGAGTAAGACTCACTTCCTCTTCGGCACTAATGAAAAAACTCGAACAGCCCCCACAAAAGAAACTTTTTGCATCCCGTATTCTAAAGGCCTCTTATCTAAGATTGCAAATTGCAGAAGGTACCCCGGTACCCAAAACAGGGTGGGGTAAAAGCGGAAAAAGAATGAGTTACCTAAAAAAGATGGGGTAAAAATGGTAAAATAGACTAGGACACTGCGGCTCAACAATGATAAACTGGGACTAAGACGAAGAGTCACAACCATTAAACTTTCAAAAGGCAGGCTTTTTAGAACAATACAGTGAAAATAAAATAATTTATACAGGAAAGCTTAACTTCAAAAGAGTCTTTCACTCAAAAATAAAGCGTGTTGTAGTACCTAAACAAGGTGGAACATTGTTTTGCATAACAAAGAGAAAAAAAACACCTAAAGGAAAACATAAAGCCACACTTTATTCGCAGAATACTTATTCAAATGAGGCTGTCCCTTCTAAGTTTGTTTTCAATCAAAAACTCGCGTAGCTTTGTGCCGCTAAACTTTATAAATGAGGCGATTATCCACAACGCTGGAGCTCTTCACGATAGGTGTGAACTGGCCAGCGACCGGCGATGCCACCCAGCGACTAGTGTTGCCCACTAACTGCATAAAACTACTTTTACACAACTAAAGATAAATCTTACAGTTACATAAATTTTCCTTAAATATAAAATTGAATGTTGTGTAGTTATAGTGATACACATACAATAAAACAATAACTATTAGTTAAAAAAAAAAAACAATGCATTCGTTGTAAACATAACATTGGTGACAGGTGATTGTATATTTACAATTAACGCCACACATTCCATGACATCCTTTTTATGTCGGTGACGACATGTTTATTGTGTACTTATTTATACGCACTAATTACTTGGCCCTCAATTTTTTTCTTAAGCAGATGGGGAGAAAATCTCCAACCTAGCAACACCATGTTAACTTCACCCCGTACCTCCCTTCGAGCCCGCGTCCGCCTGCGATGTGCTGATAAACCTCTGGTCACCTGCGCTGCATGAATTGCACCGCTTTTTAACTTTCATCCAGCTAAGTCCTTTAAACTTCATCCGCTTAAACCGTCCGCGTTTTATTTATGATTTAGACGTTGACAACTACGACAACTTTGTAAAGTTAACATAAAAAAGCGGGTCATTAAGCAGAGACCTGCGGTGTGTAAAAGTTTTTCAGCTCGCATAAAATGAAAAGTAGAGATTGTCTCTATGTGCTCTACGTACATATCTATGTAGAGACTGTAATAATGGGGATGTGAAAGAGTACAATAACAGAAACGTAGGCGAGTATACGAATAGAACATCAAGATTAGCTCGGGGGTGCTGCAGCATGATTACGCTACGTCGAGACTCCGTAAGAAGAGCTCTGTCCTCGACTCGTAGATTTCTCAGATTCTGAGATGCGGATTTGTGTTACTGCATTTTCTACGTAACTGTCTTCGAACTCTGATACTAATCCTTTCAAGCTAATGACGCAATTTTAAACTAAGTAAAGTTTGATTTGATTAAAATACGGAAAAGAGTACCAATAAAAAAAATACTAAGCAAGATTTCATAGCAAGGCTTTTTGAAATAAAACATACAAGCAAATAGCACTGTTCAAAAAATGGGGTGAAGCTGTCTCTTGGACAATGTGTGTTTTACGTGAAGAAAATAAAATAAGTGTACGTTACGAATAATATTTTCTTTGAGCGTCAACGTTACGATTTATTTGATCCTTTAGCTATCGAGTGGTGTAATTAAGTTTTGGATGTAGATTATAGATAATTATGTAGCTGCTGCAGTAAACAGAATCTCCCAATTTTTATCATCAGCTTTTTTGAATTGCCTCCCACTATGGAAGCAAATTTAAAGACGTATTCACATCAAAATCTAAACAGAAACATTTAGAAAGTTTACCTGCTCCAGGAAATAAAAGCAAGTGTTATTATTGACGCTTGTACAAAGAAGTCGGCGCAACAAGGTGTTCTCGCGTTTGTTCTATCCCAAGTATTATATTGTGCCCAAGGCACTTCCCACTCTCGCCTTTCCCAACTTTCTTTACAATTTCCTCAGAGAGATTTTCCGTTCAATTAAATTATATGAATCCAATTGTATAGTTTTCCTCGGATTTCTATTATACCAGCCGTGTTCGATATTAAGTTAGTGGGAAAAAAATAAACGGTGCAAAAGTGGGCAATCGTTTGTTCAAAATGAATTGCAAACAATATTACATTTTGGGAGCAATCTACGTTAAACCGAAAGGGAATGATGTGGCAGCTCTTTATATTGCAATTTTTGTGTCCAAACAAAACGAATTTGCCGCGCAATCAAAGCGGGAATCCGATTGATGACATGGCGGAATAATTGTTTCGTGAAATTGAAAATATCGCGGTTTGTATTGTCTGTAACACCTTTGGTGGCGTACTGTTTTGTTCTACCAATTTTTCCGGGCCGTGTGAATTAGATTCAAATCTATGATACAAAATGCTCTCGTAACAGACAGGCTGGATTTTGGGCACAGATTTGTTACGATCCAAAATGGTTTCTACACCACAATGTACGAAATAACGATACGTAAGATAGTTTAAAACATTATTGACGAAATATAGTTACAATACAAAAGATAGTTGGCAATTGCTAGAAGCAAAAAATCCAAAGAACCGGGCTAAATAACGTCAGGTGAGTTGGCGGTCAAACACAAGACTATTAAATAAAAAATTGCTTGCCAAAGAAAGGCCTAGCTCCAACAATGGACTATAACCACAGGTTGACTATTATAACGGTGATGATCAATAGAAAATGATAACAACAGTTTACTAGCTCTCAAGTAGAGTTCTCGTAAGTAGGCATGATCTCTTGCATACACATTTTTTTCTATATTAAATACACGATAACAGAACATCGTCGCTTAACATCAGGCGCGATGGCGGCCAAGCGCAAACCTATCCACTAAAAAAAAATATATATACATACAATATGTTACTCAAAGATCGTTGGTAAAACTATACACATTTTGGAACAAAAACAAGAGTAAAATATTCGGCTACCATTGCACCTGTGACAGGCACAATAAAACTTTACCAATAGGCCATATTTCAAAGTCGCGTTCAATCTCAAATGCCAATATATTATGAGGCTATTCTCCGTATAGATATATAGCTAGAGGTATATATACATGACTCATAGAAAGAGATCTGATAATTTCTTGAAGATTCTCGAATAGCTTTCTCCTATAGAAACTATTTGATTTTAAAAAGGTTTATATGAAAGGTGAATAAGGTTTTTCAAAACAAATTGATATTTTTTTTAAATGATTTAAAAAAATATCAATTTGTTTTGTTCGTCTATCTTATTTACGCAAGCTTTATGAAGAAAACTTGCCGACAAAAAAAAATTGGTTGTATGACATCTACTTCCAGTAGGAAAAATAATAAACTCGGTTTTATACACAACTAGCGATCCGCCCTCCCGGCTTCGCACGAGTGTAATTTACGTGCGAAGCCGGGGCAAGTCGCTAGTCATATATATAAACCTTCCTTGAAAATATATCTAATGGTCAAAACCGCATCAAAATCCGTTGCGTGGTTTAGGAGGAGTTAGCGCCCATACAGACAGACAGACAGAAGCGGAAAGCGACTTCAATTTATAATATGTAGAGATAGAGATAGAGATAGAGATGTCTATAAATTATATCCAAAAAAAAGGAAGATGAAGATCCACTCACCATGCTTACCATCGTTTAATACATTTCCACGAACACTATATAAAAACTCACAAAAGTAGGCATACTTGTATTGTAACCACATACCTATTATAATTATGTATATCATGATTGTGATGTTAAATTCTACAGTTACAATGGAAACTGTATTGCTCTTGTTTCATTGTGCTTCAAGACACATGTCTTGTCTCTTCCAAACTCATCCTGTCTTTATGTTTTCCATTAGTTCATCACAGCAGGTTTATTATGCGAAGTCACGATCACTGTGTACCTGCGCTCAGTATTCGCGTTTGAAGAGCAAGTTCTACATCCTTCCATATCTAGTGGATTTTTGCCACTTGAACTAATGGAATGGAATACGACAGTATTTTCGAAGTATACAGGGTTTCGCGAAAAGGATTTACTAAGTCGAAAGGGGTACAATGTACATTCAACTCATCGCTATGAACGGTTAAGTAAGGTCGTAATGCATAATTAGTCTTTCAATAAGTCCACTGCTGGGGAACCCTAAAAGGGCAATACATTACAGCTCTTTTCGAAAAAACATTAAAAAAAAACCTCTCAAATAGAAGTAGCGAATCGCACGACTGTTTGTTAGCAACTATTTTACAATATAATTCATCTGTAGTAACAATCGTTGCTTAAAGGTGGGAAAACCTCGCCTTAATTACATGAAACGAAAAATTTCTCTCACAATAACTTGCTCTGGCAGTAGCCTCCAGTAGCCCACGTGAAAGTTGCTAGTAAGTCGATATAATGTACAGTAATAAAAAATATTAGTATCGTTTCTATTCACCCCGTTTTTGGCTTTATTTATCGATAAAAAAAGTTTCACACGTTCATAATCAGACCATTTCATTATCATCATCATCAGCCAGCTGAAGACGTCCACTGCTGAACATAAGCCTCCCCCTTTAACCTCCACACTGAACGACAGTCTGCCTTTTGCATCCACTGGATGCCCGCGACTCTCACAATGTCGTCGGTCCATCTAGTGGGAGGCCTCCCTACGCTGCGTCTTCCGGTTCGTGGTCTCCACTCCAGAACCTTTCTTCCCCATCGGTTATCGGTTCTTCGAGCGATGTGGCCTGCCCATTGCCACTTCAACTTGCAAATTTTAACAGCTATGTCGGTGACTGGTTCTTTGGCGAATATCCACGTTTCGGATTTTATCGCGCAAAGAAACTCCGAGCATAGCTCTCTCCATTGCACGCTGTGTGACTCTGAGTTTTTCCAAAAGGCCAACAGTTAAGGACCACGTCTCAGTACCATAAGTCATCACTGGCAACACACACTGGTCAAAGACCTTCGTCATGAGGCACTGTGGTATCTTGGACAAAGAAAGTTGAAAGTTGCTAGTAAGTCGATATAATGTACAGTAATAAGAAATATTAGTATCGTTTCTATTCACCCCGTTTTTGGCTTTAATTCTCTACATAGTATAAATTTTAATTGAAGTCACTTTCCGCGTCTGTCTGTCTGTCTGTATGTCTGTATGGCCGCTAACTCCTCCTAAACCACGTGACGGATTTTGATACGGTTTTCACCATCAGTTAGATACATTTTCAAGGAAGGTTTATATATATAACTAGCGACCCGCCCCGGCTTCGCACGTAAAATACACCCGCGCGAAGCCGGGCGGGCGGGTCACTAGTTAAAAAAAAAAAGTTTCACACGTTCATAATCAGACCATTTAGTTGCATTCAACTCATCACTATAAATTCGGCGTAATGAAAACTCGAATTTGAATATTGTCCAGTGAAATTGACTGAAATTCATCGATACGAGCTCGGGAATAGATCGAAATGCAAACCGATAATTGAATGGTAAAATATTAACATAAGTAACACATGGAAGAGTAACAAAACTGTCTATGACAGTTTTGTTTGCGCATTTTAAACGGTTGATTTGAATAATGAGGAGACAATATGCAGTGTTCTCTCGTGTATGATAATTTTGTTTATTATCTCTAAACGTGATATATTTGTTGTTAGTTTTACATTGATATTTATTCCATCAAAAAAAACCAGATATTTTGTTTAGCATGTATGTGTTTGTATGTTCATTTGAATTCGTTGGTTCCTATATGTAGTATAATATAATATGTAGCCTACGCTATCTACCAACGCTACGTCTCAATCGATTTTGATAAATGAGGTGTCGATAGATTCTTCTAAGTTCAGGAATGGTCCAGGATACATGACGTTGTCATAAATGCAACATGGCAAGAAGTAATAAAGATGAACAATTAAGCTATTAATTTACGTAAAACTTTTTAAATTCTACCTCTTTTCTTATTTTTCTCAGCAAACCCTTTTATTTGATATCCATAATTAACTCAACAAAATACAAGCTAAAACTAAAACTACAAATAGAGTTAGACTGCCCATAGACCGTTGAAGGTCTAAAGACAATCCAAATGCTCAAGCCCACTACCAGTTGGCAGCGTACCCAGCATGCTGGCGGCATTACCACGTTGAATGGCAATGCTTATGCGTTGAGCCAGAAACACGCCAGCATTTTGGGCACGCGTCGCATTAACCAGGCGCTCTGAAAGATTTTTGAAAATGAGGTGAGCTCCCGGTCCCCAAGGGCCCAATGTCTCGACCCCAAACGCCTCAAATATGTAAACACTGCCGAGGTTAGCATATGATATCCATATCGTGATTATAGATAAGAAAATGTTGACCGCTATCTTAGGGCGTCCGCCATATTGAATTTAGTGTGACGTCATTTTGTTTTTCGTATTCTTCTCAGCAAACTCATTTCCGCCATTTTTGGGAATCCACCATATTGGATTTAGAATGACGTCATTTACGTTACCATGCATGGTCATCCAAACTAAACGTGTACCTATGCAAAACTTCACCTCAAACGTTTAGGGACAAATACAGAATAAAAAAATCGGGTATCTTTCTGTTTTAAAATTCAGTTGCAAGATTTGGTCCAAACCAACATGGCAGGTTAAATAAAAACTTTTAATTATAAATTTGACTGCACCCACATACACAGAGCTGCCCTTGTTTCCTGAGAGATATAACCTGGACCTTTTCAAGGCCAGAGTGAATAGGTATCTTCTAAGTCTGCGTGCTTCATCTTCTACCACATCGTCGCTTACCAACAGGCGAGTTGGTGGTTAAACGCGGACTTAAACGCGTAAAAAAAAAATTTGAACACATTATATATTTTATTATTTTCTCTTAAGAGAATTTTGGCGTTGTACGTCTTGGTTAAGAACTGTAATACCTATTTTTATGCTAACGAACATAATAATGCACCATTATTACACACTCGAAATATGCATCAGACCGTGAGGATCAACCAACATTGTTCGATCGTTTATTTTTTCACATTGGCGTCAAAATGAAATCAGGCATTCTTAAAATGTAATGTTTTATTTAAGTACATAGGTAGATATATCAAACAAAGAAAATAAAAATGTAATTGGGGTTCGACATATCAATTTCAGTTCAGTTGTACTGTTTGCAAAATATGAACCGCCAAAAAACCTTTATTAGGCTTTTTTTAAACCTGGTCTTTAAAGTGTTCAGAATCGAAGAACCGTCTGGACTTAAGGCCTCGATAAGAAATTGGTGGAGAATTTTTGTCTCTTTAAATTGTTAAGGTATCATAATATTGTCTATCATATTTCTATAGATATTCAAAGAGATTCGCCTACTTTTTTCACTAAAAAAGGTGACATACGTGTTTCCATAAATGTTTAGTTATTGCCAAACCTAAGTACCAAAGAAAAGTACCATATAGTAGTTTTCTCGAATATAGCAAGAATGCTTACAAAAACATTAGGTCATTACCAGAAACCTTGTACCTAATATTAAAAAATCATATTTTAAAACTGTAACGTATTGTTACATACTTGAACAAAAACGTTCCCTTAAAGTTAAAATGAACAATGGATCATCAGATTATTCCAAAGGGTTTATACCTTTACAGAAACAGAAACTAATTTAACTTCCCACGAAAATGTGAACTGTATTGTGTAATTACATAAGTAAGTAGTTAGAAAATTCATTAAATGATGTAGGTGATGAATTTTGGTTATGTTTTGTGACCTCCTTTCAGCTCACTGTTCGGACGGCATGGTAAAGGCTGCGCTTAACGGCCAAATCTATCTCTTGTGCACGTTTTCAACATTTTAGAAAATAAAAATCACTGAGTAAGAATTAAAATAACCGATTGGACATTATCTTTAGCAATGCAAAAAATGAAAAAAAAAATAAGTAAAGTATCAGTAGTGTACAGTGTGTACAGTGTGTGTGTGTGTGTGTGTGTGTGTACAGTGTGTGTGTGTGTGTGTAGTGTGTGTGTAGTGTGTGTGTGTAGTGTGTTTGTGTGTGTGTGTGTAGTGTAGTAGTGGTAGTTATTTTAGTAATGTTTGTCTTTGTTTTTTCCATTGCAATTTTTTGCAAACAGAGTAGCAATTTTCGTGTTGATGTTTTTTAGTATGGCGGAGGAGAATTAAAAATACAACTCGTTTCAATATTTTTTCTATCTCCTCCGCCACCATAATGCATCAAAAGCAATGCTAGAAATGTGCGGGAAAGATAGCCGTATATGCTATTTTAGCTTCCCTTTAAAGCGGCAAAAAAGCAGCGGACGACACTGGTATAAGACCGGTAAATCTGTAGTGCTGAAGAAGAGACCCGTCAGCAGTAAAATTTTTAATACCCACGTATCTCTACAGGGTTACATGGAAAGGGTGTAGTTAGCCGAAAAGGTGTTCATTGTGCTCATCATTATGTTTTTTTTTTACTATGTGACCAACCCTGAAATCGCGCTAAAAATATTAGCTGTTCCATACATTTTGTCGAGTTTAAATGACAGTTTTCTCTGGAGCAACTTATATTTTTTTGCGATTTTAGGGTTGGTCCCATTGGAAAAGTTGATCATAATTGTGAGTATAACTGACCTCTTTTCAGGTTAGTACACCGTTTCCGCGAAAACCTGATACAAAAAACAGTAAGTAGATATGATCCTTTAAACTTACTAGATTCTCTGAAACTCGGTTATCAAGTTACGGCATTAAAATCTCAGTGCGGAATGAACTTAAATCTCTTCCGAGTTACATCACACCTGGACTGAAATTCGGGCAGCGAAATTCACTGTTACGTATGATGGACAGGATAATCTGACAAGGAAATCTAGTTTGCCCGCTAATCGGCCTAGCCAGCTATTGTTGAAGCCGTGTCTGGTACTTTAGAACCGCTACATTTTGGTCCAAATTTAGTCAAAGGTTTTCAACCTATATTGTATATACTCTTTAGTAGTTGTATGAAATAATCACAGGAGCTTTTCTTCTTTAATATTGTATAGATATATCCCATTGTCCTTTAGGAACTTTACATTTTCCGAGATAATCATTTTGTCCATCTCCAGCCCTCCAACTATAATCATCATCAACATTTCAACATAGGACGTCCACTGCTGGACATAGGCCTCGTATTGATCTCCAAAAGGCCCGGTTGGAAGCCCGGCTTTGCATCTACAATATTATAGTATTAAGTATGATACATACTAAGAGCACCCTGCGGTTTCACTCACTATTCGGAACAGTATAAAGTCAATATGATTACCCAACATATCAATCCACCAAACCACCATTCCACCCAAATCCGTTCAGCCGCTACGAAGCTAAGTGGGAACAGATATACAAACACACACAAGCTTTCGAATTTATAATATTACTAGCTGGGCCCCGCGGTTTCACCCGCATAATGAGGAAAAATGGTGATGATGATGATGGTGATAAAAAGGACATAGGCTACTTTCCATCACCATCATCTGACTCTCCAGCCCTTGAACTATACCCATGCAAAAAATCAGGTCGATCCGTCACTCTGTTGCTGTGTGAAAGAAGAACAAACAAACCAATAAACTAATAAACCAAACTTTTTAACCATTTTAATGGAATTTCTATGGCACCAATCCAAAATAATATAATTTCAAATGTAAAAATATTTTTAGAGATCGTAATTTTTTTTATTTAAAATGCAACTTCGGCGACGCCAGGGTCCGTGACATTTATTATACTTACCTTTTTTATCGGTATATAAACGACGGAGTTCTGTGGTAACAAACATAAAGAAATACAACCGAATCGAGAATCCCTCTTTTTTTGAAGTCGGTTAAAAAAGTTAATCCCCCAACCATACACGATCACCTAACACTCGATTATTTTGCGGTGAATTTTAATCGAGTACCAGCAGTAGCGGGTCCGACGGAGCATCGTCAATAATTGATGCGGTACGCGCCGTGGCCGCCAGCCGTACCTAATTGATTCCTGATGCGGACGAGGCTCATCGCATCACTGGCTCCTTGTACTGCCCTCAGAGATCCGCGCGCTTCATTACGTACTTACGTCGGGAATCATACCACGCTATTGGATTCATAGCGCGTTAAACCTCGTTACAAAATATCTAGCCCATTTTAAGCTGCGAGAATAATACGCCGTGGCCTTGATTGCCTCACTTCTTGACTTTATTTCTTAATCCAAGTGAATCCATAAAAATGTACTCGCAAAGCTTTACCTTCTGATGGGCCCTGCTTTGGTTACTTACTTACTAATAATGCTCGCGGCACATATTTTCCCTCAGAGCTTCTAACAGCAAAATAATGTCAGATTAGATTAAATTTTATTGATGCGTAGTTAACGGCCTCTTATACCAAATTTGACGTTTTTAAATCAATTTTATTCAGTTAAATAACAATATTTGAGCTGGAAAAAATAGATGTCACAGATACATCTGTGTTTGAGTTTATGATTTGGTTCAAAACACGATATAATAAACTTTCTTCGATCAAAAAAAAAACTGAAACAGTTTTAAAGTTTATTTTTTTCGTTTTATGCTCTAATGAAAGCTCGAAACAAACTGGAAATTGCATGTACTGAAAGGCAATTTTATTCAAAATTTTTTGTTTTGGATAGATTTTTGATAGTGAATAGTTTCGTTTTTTAGTGAAATTAAAAGCGTAAAAAGGTCGCGAGTGTTTGCGCGCGCCGCGTTCAGTACCGCGCCAGGTGTCATCGAGGTCGGACCTGTGTTCGTTTTTATCATTGCACTCCCCCCGCGTGCGTCCTGACTCTTGCGTGGCAAAATACATCGTCGCTATAACTTGGCGGGGGCTGAGGGAGCGTTTTGTTACCTACGCGACTCGGATAATAGGCCGTTAACATGCTCTACTGAGAATATCAGTGCTTTTTGCGAAAAAATACATTAAAACTCTTTAACCGGAATGCCCGATGACCTGCTTGATGTTGGCTTGCTCTGATAAATTGGTCTAAGTAGAGCTCATTAGATACTAAGCCGTCGAAAAGTGGACTAATTGATAGACTGACGTTGACAAACACTTTCAACACTGGACTCAATGATCTCAATTATTATTACTTTATTACCTTATTAATTATTACCTTAGTATTTTATCTGTAAAGGTTTAGTGAAAGGGAAAAACAAATCGGGTGACTTTTACCGAAACTGATATTTTTTGGGTTTTATAGGTACAAGGAATAGAAACTCTATTCTTTTAACTCTACTTACTTTGGAGATTTAAAAAAAAAAAAAATGTGATTTTTTCAAACAACAAAGGATTTTTAGGTCTGAAAATGTGCCATAGGCCATATAATTATATATACTTCACGTAAGTAGATCTTAATTATATTATAACAACTGACGTGGTTTTCACACATTTTATTTATATTACACGGGAATTACTCACGTAAGATTAAGCCGGTCACTCCGACTATAGTTTCAACCGCATTAGGCAGTCTTTTTCAAGGTGAATGCACGCGCGCGGCTGCGTCTCACTTGGCACAGTCGGAGTCAGATCGGAGTCGGTTGGTCGGAGTGACCGGTTTAATCTTACGTGAGTAATTCCCGTGTAATATAAATAAAATGTAGATCTTAATTTTTCCGTTTCAAAAAAAGGTAGCTGGTTATGGAGTAAGGCATCCTTCCGACCCTAATGTTCTAACAAAGTATGGTAATCCTAACATCTTCTTCAATTAAGTACCTATTCATTTGAAAATCTGTCCACCGACCAATCGAATCCGTATTGGTTATTTTTAGATCCAAATTATCATTTATTGTCATGAAAATAAAGTTCCAATTCAAATCAAAACGTGAAAATACTAGTATGTCTCAACATAAATTCACTTCGCTAATGAAAAACTATCTCGTTAAGAGACGCTTTGTAATCTCTCAAAGAACACAGTTTCAATAACAAAGCTGAAATCGTCGTATCTCCGCTCGGCGAGTAAACAAGAGCTAATTTCCATTTTAAATTCAGTTAAAACGTTCCATTTTGTTCGATGTAACTTATGCAGCTCAGCTGTTTGTCATTCGAGGCACATACATAATCCCGACTCAGGCCGTGATCTTGAACGTGGAGTGACAGCGACCGCGCCCCTATTCCAGAGAAGCGTCTACAGACTTCATAGTAGATAATACCATATTATAATACTTAAGCATTATCGAAGCAGGGACTACTCGATTACACACAATATTTTATGTGATTTCCAGCACATTTTGTACAGGATCATAAATAGTTGATATAGATAGATAGATAGAAACTCTTTATTGTGTACGCCAGAAATAAAAATTACAACACGATAGAAAACACTTACGAGCTAGTGCCACAAGTGGCGTACAAAAAACATCATTTTTTTTCACGCGGGTTAGTCCGCTTTTGACCACCAACTCGCCTGTTGGTAAGCGACGATGTAGTCGAAGATGAAGCACGAGAAGATACCTATTCATTCTGGCCTTGAAAAGGTCCAGATTATATCTCACAGGAAACAAGGAAGCTGGCAGGTTGTTCCAATCCTTGGCTGTACCGTTTGGAGCTGTGAAACTCTTTGTATCTTCTGCTGCGCGTTTTGATATTCTACAACGACCAGCATTCGTGTTGTATTGAAATACTAGTGGATGAGAAGGGCCATGTTTGTGACTGCTACAAAAATAATATATCAAATTAATAATATATTATTGTAATATACTATTATTAGTACCTAGTCGACCGAGCTACGCTCGGTATTTAAAATATTTTCTAAATACAAAACTTCATCCAAATCGTTAGAGCCGTTTGTGAGATACGCGAAATAAATGTATATAATTACAAGAATCTCGTTCAAAGTGACAAGATTATAAGATTAGATTAAAAAAATGTTTCAGGAACTAAAAAATAAATTTTGAAAAATTTCAATCTAAGTTTGATAATAAAATATAGTTCCCGCCCGGCTTCAAAATCCATGTAAAAATATTATTATGTTCTTTGTAGTGGCATATTAACTTAGAATGTTTGGTTTTTTTAAAGTCGGTTTTTTAAGAAGATAATTTATTTTAGAAATTGAAGTTCTATGACAAGTTGATGTTAATAGCGGAATTTGACAGTAACAACCAAGACTGGCAGCTATTACGTTCAGTTATTCCAGTTCTAATCGACCAACTCCCCTCGTCACTGTGTGAACGACGCATGAAATAATAGACTTAGGAAACTAAAATGTCACATCTTTAATAGTCCCTGCAATTACCTAAGCTAGTAACAGTATTCAAAACACGACTTTATTGTGATTCGTGTTATTTAGAAACAGGGAATAGCTATTGACTGTATTACTTGGCAGTTTTATAACAAAAAAGTCTACGTGAAAAGTCATCAAAAATGCACCTGCTAAAAAAAATATCCTTGTTATTTTTACGATGTATAATAAATACTTTTGATTAAACAAGACTTTATATTTAAAAATCCAAGATAGCTTAAAACAAAAATACTCCATCGAACACTGGGTAAATTAATTCGCATCCTGTTGGAATGCCTTAAATGCACACTTCTAGAACAAAAAATAAAAGAATTTGATTACTTCCATAAACACGTAGCATACAAAAAGCGAAGAACAGAAGTCGTTGTAATCGAAAACATTACATTGTTATTTGATACCTGAGGTGAAAACTTTCTCCTAGCGATAAATGCGAGAATGCATTCGCGTCAAACGCGCTTTCGTGTTAAGAAAGTATCGCGCGCATTCGCGTCAAGACGCGCGACGAGCTTCATGACTGACACTAATGAGATATACTAAATATAATTTGTTTATGCGCTCGCTTGCATACAGAATAAGGACGCGCCGTGAAGCATACAAAGAACGCAGTTAAAAGAATAAGTACAACTATCAAAGTTTTTACGAGATTTACTTATTGACGCGAGTTTATATTACTATGAAGTATTTGTGTTTTTTTTTTTTTAACGCTGATAAATCCGCGTTTGACCACATACTCGCCTGTTGGTAAGCGACGATGTGGTCGAAGATGAAGCACGCAGACTTAGAAGATACCTATTCACTCTGGCCTTGAAAAGGCCCAGGTTATATCTCTCAGGAAACAAGGAAGCTGGCAGGTTGTTCCAAACTTTGGCCGTACGGATTAGAAACGTAGAATCGAAACGTTTGGTACGTATCCAAGGAAAATCCACAACATGGGTGGTAGTGGACCGTTTTCCTACTTGCCCTGTAGTAGAAAGGGGATGGCAGGATATTTATGTTCTGTAAAATGTTTGTTTTCATCACAATATCAGTCTACCATATTCCGACTGGTCACTGGTTTTCACTTGGATACAGGATATACAGGATACAGGTGGCCCTAATCCACCATGCTGGCCCAGTGCATGTTGGTGAATGTCAAATGCCTTTCAACATTTCAGGTTCTTATAGACATACCGGTTTCCTCACGATGTTTACCTTCACCGTTTTTGAACGATGGCAATGAAAATGCACAGTACTAAATAAGTAATTATTGCAGGGCCGAGGTTCAAAACGAGTACTGTTAGATTGTAAAGCGCACAAGCGCTCGACCGCCATCCCTCCCAAACTCATATGCTTAGTTAAAACTACCTACTATTTCAGGTAAAAATTCTAATCAAGAAATTATTTCATTCGTACCATATGTAGATAATAGTACATAATGTCGATCTATCTTACAATTATTTAAACTAATAAATTATCAAGCATTATAGTTATTATAACTATGAGATATAACAAAGTATCGAACAACCTTAAAGTAATTATAGTTCTTAGAGAGCAGTTTAGAATATATGTCTGCTCCAGTAATTACTGGATTCTACCTTTTGCACTTAGCAACTATGTTCATTTAATATCCTATTAAACGCGTTCCTTACACGCTTTATTGTGTCTTAAAAGCTATCGTAAAATAACAGCAAGTGATTTAAACTGTTGTAAAATAACGCTGCTGTTAAGTAGTCGCTGTAACGTGTAATAGATAGGGTTGTTAAAGTTATAATTATTGTGTCAAAATATATTTTGGACAAAATAAAATGAGGCTGGATTTAAAGTTGTTTTTACAAAACACACTATCCCCTTTGTATGGGTGTATTGATCCAGCGCGGAGAGATGCTATTTAGCAGTACAATTGTTTTCTTCTAAACTGTCAATCTGCATTTTTATGAATAGTACGAATTTTAACCGACTTCAGGAAAAAGATTAAATTTCCGATTCGGCCCAATTTTTTTAAATTATTATACCTATATATGCACCAATTACTCCGACGTTCAGTAGTGTACAACCAATTTACATTTTCTATTATCTAGAGAAATGAAATTTTTGTGGAACCACGTCGAGAGAATTTCTCGAGGTGGTCCCACAAAAATTTCATTAACTTTGGCTCAGTAATTTTTGAACCAGCTCTAATAATACGAATAATATTGTTTGAGCTCCTGCGGATTTGGCAAAAGCAATATTTGCTAGAGCGTTTACTAATTTT
The DNA here is from genome assembly GCA_932305915.1 of Agriopis marginaria. NCBI lineage: Eukaryota > Metazoa > Arthropoda > Insecta > Lepidoptera > Geometridae > Agriopis > Agriopis marginaria. Next base: position 7,271,273 of record OW029919.1, read on the forward strand.
GTAGTCGGTTTTTTATATTGGGAAGTATATTTTTATCCTATTTAACACAATAAAGTACAAGTCGTTAGCAAAAATGTATTAATGATGTAATATTTTTAATTAAAATTTATTTTTTTCAGTTAACGCTTTTAGGATAATGGAATAAAAAAGGTATACTTGTTAACTTTTGGTGGGTTAAAGCCATTAAAATTAGTAGCTGAGTTAACATAGGACACAATTAGTATATCAGGACCAAAGCAAAAGACCATAAAAACACAGAGGCCCGTACCCACCAATAGGGTAATAAACACTCTACCAAATTTTTCTTTTTTTTATGAAAAGAGTGGCAAACAGGCAAGTGTTCTGCTTGATGGTAAGCGGTAATCACCGCCTATCAACATCTACAACACTAGCGGTGTTGTTGAAGCTTTTCCGCCCGAAGAGATGTTTATAATACCTACTAGAAATATGAAAACTTGTTTATAAGTAAACGTTTTATTTAAAATGAAATGGAAAACCGACTGACCAAGCAAACTTCACTGATTGTCGAACTCGACGGACTACAAAACAAAAGCTTCTTTTTGCAATTTTCTATTGCATAAAAGTCGCGATGTCTTGCCGTGTATCGTCTGTCGCACACAATAAATGCCCGTCTCAAATCCAGTTACGTGAAGCGAGCCTCGACAATTGATAGAGAAACTGTGTGCAACGATGAAATTTAAAAAGTCATTTATTTCGAAATGCTTTTTCTCGGAACGCTCGCGGCGGAGCGATATCAATTTTATTTTCTGTTGCGGCTTCCACCACACTGTAACAGAACCAAGTTCATCGTTCATAAATAAATAATTAAATAAATAGATGTTTCGTTTAAAATTCTAACACATTATTAATTTGTACATGGTGCATGGCAAATACCTAAATCACGCGAATCTAAAAGCCAAGGAAAAATAGAAACAAAGTTTTGCAATGAAAAGAGGGTCAGGAATTAAAATAAAGATTGAGTATCAAATGCGGTCTCATATTATAAAGGATTTTGGTAACTACATGATAATAAAATAAGATTAATAGTATCCTTACTTCATCATGCCTAGCTAAATGGGGAACAGGCATTCTTTTAGTTAACCTTCAGTACAGCAAGTTACGTACATTGTCCGATGTTTGCATTGAGTCAGGCGTTAAGAAAGAATGCTTTAAAACAACTTAGCTGCTATAAATTAGTTCTGAATATTATAGTGATAATAAAGCCCGGAATTTTCTACATCTAAGGTAATACTTTTGTATCAAACTAATCGGAAATATCAGCGAAATTCATCTCATAAACAAAATCACTAAAGACAAATGGTTCAACTCTTAATAAATATAAGATGATTGCTTGGCTGGGGTGTTCTAGATTTAGTTTGTTAGACTGCAAATAAGTACCTACATCAACCGGTAATTTTATTGGTTATCTAAAACAATACGCGTGCGAAAACTAATAAGTTGGAGGTAGGTAGAAAATTAAAACATACGATAATTTCTCGGAAAATTGATGTTGGAGAGGGAAGGCTCTGTGCGCGAACAAAAGGGCGGCGTAGAGTAGCGTAGGGGCATTCGTTCTCGGGGATCGGTCGAGAGCGGACGAGTACTTTGGATAGGTAAATTCAGTGACTTGTGTTCATATATTTGCTCAATCGTTTTAAAATTAAAATTGATTTTATTTTATAAAATTTTAGTGCCTGGACTAGCTTAGATTTGTAGATGGTTACGCGTCTACGAATTTCGGTGTCGTTCGAGTACCTTTGTATGTCCGCGATTTAAATTCACGCGTGTTTTAATTTTATAAGGAGTTATTCGACAGTCAAATTGTACTACCAAATAACTCTGAAATAATTTAACGTTTTAGGATCTTTTTGTGGGTAAATAGTGATTTAGTGTGAATTTATGTGAGTCTCGGTTCCTTTCTTATGTTGCATGTCTGGGAACGGAACCGTATTTGATTATAGAGTCATTTAACCCGTTTCGGATTATAGTGTTGGTTTGGATCCTTTTTTCCGTTAAAAGTTTGGGTATGCGCTTGGACGTATTTACCCATTGGGATGGTGGTCATACCCCTAGTGGTAGACTAGTGCCACCGTCCCGGCTTTTGCGGGGGAATGGATTTGAAACAATACCTTTATCGCGAGGGGAAAGCTTGAGGGAGGAGAGGGCTTAGAGAACACAACGAATTAAATACGTTTTAGGATCTTTTTGTGGGTAAATAGTGATTTAGTGTGAATTTATGTGAGCATCGGTTCCATTCTCATGTTGCATGTCTGGGAACGGAACCGTATTTGATTATAGAGTCATTTAACTCGTTTTGGATTATAGTGTTGATTCGGATCCTTTTTCCGTTAAAAGTTTGGGTATGCGCTTGGACGTATTCACCCATTGGGATGGTGGTCATACCCCTAGTGGTAGACTAGTGCCACCGTCCCGGCTTTTGCGGGGGAATGGATTTGAAACAATACCTTTATCGCGAAGGGAGGGCTTAGGGAACACAACATCTGCAGTTTAAGGAATGGTGGTTCCAAAGCAACCAAATTCCGGCGTAAAGTCACTCTCCGAGTGGTGTTGCGTTTTTCCTGTGGGTTTTAAATATGTCGGTGGATTGTGACGCCACCGGGGTCGATGTGCTCACTCCGTTGTGGGTTTTTGGCCTTCGTCACCTTCGGGGGTATACTCCTTTTCCTATGGCGATGGGACGATCTACCTGGAGCCGCGGGAAGGTACTTCATGCATTGTGTCACCATCGTATCTGGATTCAGAGTTGCTTCAGTTGTCCCGGGCGGAGTGGGGCGATGTCTGTGGAAGCCGGCGCGAGGACCAATTGTAAGCCTTATAATTATTTTGATATTTGATATTATTTACTTGCATAGAGTAATTGTTAACCGACTTCTAAAAAAGAGGAGGTTATAGTTCGAATGGATAAATGTTCCTAATCGAATTGAAGACAATGTAGTCATTTTATTATTTGATATTATTTACTTACATAAAGTAATTGTTAACCGACTTCTAAAAAAGAGGAGGTTATAGTTCGAATGGATAAATGTTCCTAATTGAATTACAGACGATAGTCATTGCTATTTTCTTATATTAACATAAAGTAAATTCAGTTGCAAAGGTCAACTTGTTTTATAAATAAAGGTTCGAATGGACAAAGAGGTTCCGTAACTAATTATTAAAGTCATTTAACTGCTTTGAGCTGATTGTGCTGGGCTGCCAGGTCATACAGGTTCTATCAAGAGAAAATATAGTTCTCAGAACCGAGACGATGACGAAAGAAGTTGATTTGTCTCTTCGAGTTGAAAGTCAATATAATGGGCTTACTTGAACATCACACTTTATTATGGCTTCCATAGAAGGAACCTTAGGCTAAGTATAGCTGAAATATACATGGAGCGATTGTCTCTGGGTTACCCCTTTAGTTATAAAAGACAACAAAGGGCGCCTTTTTACTAATGTCACTGAATTTAGTGATACTGGCCTAATTAATATAATCTCACTTGAAGGAAGGTCCTGTTTGAGATGGCCAATTTGAAGAGATAACGGGAAAAGTTATTAACTTCATTACACTAAGAATGTGTATGACTTGATTGTCTAGTTCATCAGTATTCGGTAAATTATTCCGAAAATCTGCATCATCAAAATTATGATAAAGTTATGCAGTCACATAAGAATAAGATAACATTATTCAGGATGATCTTCTGTTTCAGGTTTAGGTAGGGTTGGGCGTGTGCCTAAAGAGTACCTTGATTTCCTAATCTTGGGAACTCATTATTTGACCCTTTTGCTGGGGTTCGCTGGGGTTGCTAAAAGATTATGCCCTCTTGTCCCACCTTTTGTTAGACACACAGACTGACTCCGAATTTTGACTATTAGAGTTCTTTATTTAAACGAGTATTTATACTCGTATGGGGGAGGTGATGACCAGTAAGGATGACGAAATCAATCGATCGACGCGGAGGAGGGGCGCCGATCCTTAGCCCCATACGAGTTTGTTTCAATTAACATTTACGTTACATAAAATATTAACCAAAAGTTCACTTAACAAATATCTTAGTGATATGCTTAGTATCCGCATTTAATATACACATAATCTATTTTACTTCTATTTCTAATATTATCTACTTACCCTCGTTTTAGGTCATTTTCTACAACATTCTTACATCTTCATTAATTTATTCAGTAGTACGGATATTGCAAACCTAATAACATTTTAATCATAATATTAGATTAGGACCTCGTCACACAGCTCATACCTATTCGTATACTTGGGTTCTATGATCACAAAGTAGGGTTCTTCCACTAGACAATCACCTGGCCAAAACGAAACATGTAGGTAAATATTAAATCCGCGAGTAGGTAGGCATACGTTAGGTAAAGTAACTTATTCGGTGTTAGCAGGTCTTTTACGATTCTAGATTTCACGAACGGGAGTAGCAGTTATACTGTAATATTTTAAAGATACGAATAACATAATAGTCATACTCCAATATAGGTTTAATATACGAAGCTAATATTTAGGCAAATAAAATTGTACTGACTAGGCAATTAATAAAACAGTTAAAGTTAAAAGTTAAATAATAAAGATTAAATATAAAAATAAAATAATATAAATAAACAGAGGGGGTTTTTACAATATGGTATGCCGTAGTGACCAGGATCATTATCATCATCATCATCATCATCATCAGCCAAGATTTTAACTTTGTAGTGACTTTGTAATTAAAAACGCGTACAACGATGGTAATTTCTGATAGGATGTTTATGTAGATAACAGTTAGGATTAACTACATTAGTACATATAGGTCAATGCAGGATCGATGTTTCTTAATACTCTCACTAGAATTTATGTATAGTATTTGTTTTGCTTAAACGCGTAGAACCGTCATAAGAAATGGGGTCGTTTAGAATTAAATTAGTTATTAGAAAGGGATTATATTTAAGAGTGTTCAAGTTCGCTTGAACACAATTTGTTGTTCGTGCAAAGGAGACGAGAATTGGTATGAGCTGTGCAAAAATATTCATCACCATCATCAAAAATATCAAGGTTAAATCATTAGAATTTCTTACATTCGGTACTAGCGTAGTAGGTTAATAGGTTGGGTAACGCATGTGGTAAGGTAAATGGGTTCAAAAATAATAGAAAATGTGAATTTAATCTTATATATTACATCCTTTATCATAGATTCCAAATTTGTTCTAAAAATTGCTAACGCTGGCTTGAAAATATTTGTAAAAATGGGAAAACCTAATGTATATAATCCGTGTGTTTCCATTGTTGTGTAATATTGTTTTATATTATGGGTTTCCACTGGGGTTGAAAAATACTCATAAGAAACGGGGTCGTAAGAAACGGGGTCGTAAGAAACGGGATCGTAAGAAACTTTAGAAAATTTTGCTCCAAATAAATGTCAAATATTATTACGAAAATATAAATGGGCTGACTAGGGAACTAAAATGTTAACTTGGATAGTAATATGCATATTTAAATGTAATAGGTAAATCAAAACTTGAACACACAGTGTGAAATACTTTAATATAATGATTAGTAGAAATATGAACAAATAAGTTAAATTAAAGGGAATGTAAAATCTTAAACTATTCTATAACTAGGACATAATTTTGACCCTGATAATGCAATATTTAGTCTAATCAAAAGTCATAATGGTTTTAGGAACTGCAATATTTAAAGTTACAATCGGATTGATCTAAATTATAGTAAATTTCTTAAATACTCTTAAATTAACAGGTAGCTATTTATCTTTGTACACATCTTTCTAGTAGGGTATTGTAATGATGTTAAATGACGTTGTAAAATTAAACAGTGTGTTAAATTTGTGAATTTTGTACAAGTAAGGTCTAAAAACCTATCACTATAGCCAACTAAAAATATTGTGTGTTAGCATGTCACAAATCAGGGTTAAGTAGGTTCTCAATAGGTTTTAAAATAGGGATTGTGGCACGTGGTATCTCGTTGATGTCTTTACGCTAGAACAAGCATTTCTTAGAAGAAAAGAAATCTTCATTGGAATGCTACTGCTACAAATGTTAAGTTTATGCCAAGTTTTATCTATGAAATTTCAAAGATAATTTATTTGCACAATAGGTCGGTTGATATATTGGTCACTTTGTGTCTTGTTAGCCCGGTTAGTAAGTGTACATAAAAATAGTAATGATATAATAGAGGTGACATAAAAATACCGTTGGTATTGTTTATGTAAATATTTTTGAATTAAACTAAATACTCGAAACAATTTCAATAATTAATGAAAATGGTTTTAATCTAATTAATTAATCGATGAACACGTCTATAGTTGCAAAGTAAGCAGTTTGACTTACTGCCGTTCTATGATGTGTCATTTATAAAATCATTAACTTTGATGTGACATTTCGCGAATAAAAGTGTAGGTTTATCTTAAATAGGCTCGAATTTTGAATTTATCGGATTTGGTAGTATTATTGATGAAAAGGTTGCATATACATTTTACTAAGGTTCAATGGGGTAGTTTTAGGTGGGCAATTGTGACGTCTGTTTTGATCTTACCACCAGGACAGATGTTACCGATATTATAATTCTGTAATAATACGTGATAAGTCCCGATAAACATTTAAAACATGTGTTCAAATCGCGAAAGTTTAAAAATTACGATTATAATTCTGGTTTGGTTTTCACGAATAAGGCCGGTTTAAAAATATAGGGACGGTAGCTTTAAATTTAGTGTTCTGTGAAGTAAGACGCGCAACTATTAATGTTTCAAATACAAACATAGACATGGTACAGATATAATCTTTTGTTGGTTGAGTTACTTCACATAGTAAGCGGGAAGTAAGGCACCTGTGTATAAGACGGAGACAGTTGATGAAGTGCATAGACGTAGCTAGTGAAATACTATCTATGTTTATGATTCTCACAATTTAGTATTTGTTATATTTATGTAAATTTTTGTCGTTGTTATTGGGGCGTGAAAATTGTGGCTGCTAATGTATTTGGGTAACAATTAAATCTACAAAATGCCACCTACGATAATTTTGTGTATTATATTTTTAGGTGCTATAATTCTTTGGGGGAAAACGACGCGCATGTCAAATCTTAAAACAATTAATTTATAATTATTATTATTTCTTAAGCTTTGTAACTATCAGTTTCAACTATACTTACTTTCACTTTGTTACTATTGTTAAGGTGTTTATTTAATTGGAAAAAGGGTTATGATTGCTTACTAAAACGGGTTCGGGTTGTTTAAGGTAGAATTGAAAGAACACATAATAAACTCTCTATTTCCAGGTATTTTAAAAACTAAACTAGTAAAAAATAAAACACTGTTTCAAGCTGTCGCGGTTGTTTACTAAAGAAATATTTGTGTGTAGGGTTATATTATTATGACGTAGTAGTATAGTTTTGCACACATATAATTTTGTTATGTTGTTTAATAATTATATAATGTGTTGAGTTTTTCATATTAATTTGAATATGAAACAATTTTTAATATGAATTTGAGTGAATTGTATTTTGTTTTTGACGAGACATAGCGTGCACCACATGGGTATTATTGCTTTTAGGCAATGGTATTGTGGGAGTGTTCGTTATCTGAATAAATTATCTTATCTTATCTTATCTTATCTTATCCCGTAAATAATTATATAGCTCATATAGTAAAAATAAACTTATTTAATTTGTTAAATGATACGGCAATTAATTTGACTAGTAGGAGGATGTAGTAAATTAATAGAACGTTTTTGGATGAAAAAAAATGTAGTGCGTTTTAGAAGAAGGTATTCTAATGATATTACTTCATCTAATTAAGTATTTGACTTTCTTGTTTCTAAATATTTGATAGCGAAGTAACTGTAAATTAAAACTTTGGGGTCGATTCACAGTCTTGAATAATCCATAACAGCTAGCTAACTACGGTACTTATTATTAGTTGGTAAAATAGCAAGATTTAGAACGGCTAAATAGATCTAACCATAGGCGCGATAAATAGATGTTGAAGGATAAAAAGCAATCGGAATAAATTCATGCAGAGTAGTTAAAAGTTTAGGTTATTTATAGTTTAACTATTCGGAAAATGTAATTGTATTTAATAATCACTTCGAAAAATGTATAGCAATAAAATTTTACTATATTAAAAATTTATTTAATAGTCATTAATTTGGAAAAATATATATTTGATAAAAAAAAAAAAAAAAAAAAAATTTAACGTGAACAATGTAATTATATATCAATGTGAACGTGAACGGGTTTTGATACTGTTTTCTAGATATTTAGTATTTTGGTGGGTTGTAGTTCATTAGTAGCTGGGGGGTTTTAGTGTTTCCTAAGTTAGTAGTATCTGATCTTGATAGAAGTTACTGCTTTTATTTGAGATTATGAACCTAGGGATAGGCGTGCAGAAACTTGGTCGCCAATAGTTCTTAAAGGTGTCGATACTTCCTTGGGATGGATTGAACAGCAATGAAAGATATGCTCTGTATCTGAATAATAAGAATAAACGAATGAGGAATGAATTGTGGAAGGATGTGGGAAATTTTGAGTTATAAGTATGTTTAGAGGTTTCAGGGTTGTAGCGACACCAAGGCTAGAGGCGAGTTGTCGATTTCAAGATTTAGCAAAACACTACACAACCGGCTCAATATAAAAGGGGAACTTGGAGCTAGGTTAAGTCAGGAGGACGCTTATCCCTGTCAATATTAAACATTGAGTTTATATTGAGCTCATACTCACACGCAGCCTTCATGCGAAGGGTAAACCGCAATATTTCCTACACTCACATTCACCGATCGGAGGTAGTCAGATTTTTAATTCGGTTTCGAGAGCTTATAGGACCCTGAGAGGTCATAGGTGGATTTTTGTAGTTCACAGGACGTTGAGAGCGGACCGAGGAGATATGAATGCAAACCCCCTCGATTGAAAGGTTGAATTTGGCGGGGAAAGCAATCTTTCTGTTCTTCTAACGACTCGACTCACAACCGAGTTCCTCGTAGAAGTCAATATACTATGTGGACGAAAAAAGTTCTTTTATGATACACGGGTTTGCTGTCGGATTGAGTTTCTAAGATGATTATTTCATGACCGGTTTAAACAAACTACACATATAATAATTAGGGCGCATACACAAACAGTTCTATTACACGTTTAATTTTATTGTTGAAACTTGAATATGGACAACAAAGATCTTGCACATTAGACATATCATTGGGGTTGTTAAATTTCAATTCTTAATTTCTTTATTGAATTATTTATTTGGGAACTCATTTAATATTATTAAATTTACTCCGATTTAGGTCATCTTCTTAAATTTAATGGGGTCGAATGTAACAGAACCAAGTTCATCGTTCATAAATAAATAATTAAATAAATAGATGTTTCGTTTAAAATTCTAACACATTATTAATTTGTACATGGTGCATGGCAAATACCTAAATCACGCGAATCTAAAAGCCAAGGAAAAATAGAAACAAAGTTTTGCAATGAAAAGAGGGTCAGGAATTAAAATAAAGATTGAGTATCAAATGCGGTCTCATATTATAAAGGATTTTGGTAACTACATGATAATAAAATAAGATTAATAGTATCCTTACTTCATCATGCCTAGCTAAATGGGGAACAGGCATTCTTTTAGTTAACCTTCAGTACAGCAAGTTACGTACATTGTCCGATGTTTGCATTGAGTCAGGCGTTAAGAAAGAATGCTTTAAAACAACTTAGCTGCTATAAATTAGTTCTGAATATTATAGTGATAATAAAGCCCGGAATTTTCTACATCTAAGGTAATACTTTTGTATCAAACTAATCGGAAATATCAGCGAAATTCATCTCATAAACAAAATCACTAAAGACAAATGGTTCAACTCTTAATAAATATAAGATGATTGCTTGGCTGGGGTGTTCTAGATTTAGTTTGTTAGACTGCAAATAAGTACCTACATCAACCGGTAATTTTATTGGTTATCTAAAACAATACGCGTGCGAAAACTAATAAGTTGGAGGTAGGTAGAAAATTAAAACATACGATAATTTCTCGGAAAATTGATGTTGGAGAGGGAAGGCTCTGTGCGCGAACAAAAGGGCGGCGTAGAGTAGCGTAGGGGCATTCGTTCTCGGGGATCGGTCGAGAGCGGACGAGTACTTTGGATAGGTAAATTCAGTGACTTGTGTTCATATATTTGCTCAATCGTTTTAAAATTAAAATTGATTTTATTTTATAAAATTTTAGTGCCTGGACTAGCTTAGATTTGTAGATGGTTACGCGTCTACGAATTTCGGTGTCGTTCGAGTACCTTTGTATGTCCGCGATTTAAATTCACGCGTGTTTTAATTTTATAAGGAGTTATTCGACAGTCAAATTGTACTACCAAATAACTCTGAAATAATTTAACGTTTTAGGATCTTTTTGTGGGTAAATAGTGATTTAGTGTGAATTTATGTGAGTCTCGGTTCCTTTCTTATGTTGCATGTCTGGGAACGGAACCGTATTTGATTATAGAGTCATTTAACCCGTTTCGGATTATAGTGTTGGTTTGGATCCTTTTTTCCGTTAAAAGTTTGGGTATGCGCTTGGACGTATTTACCCATTGGGATGGTGGTCATACCCCTAGTGGTAGACTAGTGCCACCGTCCCGGCTTTTGCGGGGGAATGGATTTGAAACAATACCTTTATCGCGAGGGGAAAGCTTGAGGGAGGAGAGGGCTTAGAGAACACAACGAATTAAATACGTTTTAGGATCTTTTTGTGGGTAAATAGTGATTTAGTGTGAATTTATGTGAGCATCGGTTCCATTCTCATGTTGCATGTCTGGGAACGGAACCGTATTTGATTATAGAGTCATTTAACTCGTTTTGGATTATAGTGTTGATTCGGATCCTTTTTCCGTTAAAAGTTTGGGTATGCGCTTGGACGTATTCACCCATTGGGATGGTGGTCATACCCCTAGTGGTAGACTAGTGCCACCGTCCCGGCTTTTGCGGGGGAATGGATTTGAAACAATACCTTTATCGCGAAGGGAGGGCTTAGGGAACACAACATCTGCAGTTTAAGGAATGGTGGTTCCAAAGCAACCAAATTCCGGCGTAAAGTCACTCTCCGAGTGGTGTTGCGTTTTTCCTGTGGGTTTTAAATATGTCGGTGGATTGTGACGCCACCGGGGTCGATGTGCTCACTCCGTTGTGGGTTTTTGGCCTTCGTCACCTTCGGGGGTATACTCCTTTTCCTATGGCGATGGGACGATCTACCTGGAGCCGCGGGAAGGTACTTCATGCATTGTGTCACCATCGTATCTGGATTCAGAGTTGCTTCAGTTGTCCCGGGCGGAGTGGGGCGATGTCTGTGGAAGCCGGCGCGAGGACCAATTGTAAGCCTTATAATTATTTTGATATTTGATATTATTTACTTGCATAGAGTAATTGTTAACCGACTTCTAAAAAAGAGGAGGTTATAGTTCGAATGGATAAATGTTCCTAATCGAATTGAAGACAATGTAGTCATTTTATTATTTGATATTATTTACTTACATAAAGTAATTGTTAACCGACTTCTAAAAAAGAGGAGGTTATAGTTCGAATGGATAAATGTTCCTAATTGAATTACAGACGATAGTCATTGCTATTTTCTTATATTAACATAAAGTAAATTCAGTTGCAAAGGTCAACTTGTTTTATAAATAAAGGTTCGAATGGACAAAGAGGTTCCGTAACTAATTATTAAAGTCATTTAACTGCTTTGAGCTGATTGTGCTGGGCTGCCAGGTCATACAGGTTCTATCAAGAGAAAATATAGTTCTCAGAACCGAGACGATGACGAAAGAAGTTGATTTGTCTCTTCGAGTTGAAAGTCAATATAATGGGCTTACTTGAACATCACACTTTATTATGGCTTCCATAGAAGGAACCTTAGGCTAAGTATAGCTGAAATATACATGGAGCGATTGTCTCTGGGTTACCCCTTTAGTTATAAAAGACAACAAAGGGCGCCTTTTTACTAATGTCACTGAATTTAGTGATACTGGCCTAATTAATATAATCTCACTTGAAGGAAGGTCCTGTTTGAGATGGCCAATTTGAAGAGATAACGGGAAAAGTTATTAACTTCATTACACTAAGAATGTGTATGACTTGATTGTCTAGTTCATCAGTATTCGGTAAATTATTCCGAAAATCTGCATCATCAAAATTATGATAAAGTTATGCAGTCACATAAGAATAAGATAACATTATTCAGGATGATCTTCTGTTTCAGGTTTAGGTAGGGTTGGGCGTGTGCCTAAAGAGTACCTTGATTTCCTAATCTTGGGAACTCATTATTTGACCCTTTTGCTGGGGTTCGCTGGGGTTGCTAAAAGATTATGCCCTCTTGTCCCACCTTTTGTTAGACACACAGACTGACTCCGAATTTTGACTATTAGAGTTCTTTATTTAAACGAGTATTTATACTCGTATGGGGGAGGTGATGACCAGTAAGGATGACGAAATCAATCGATCGACGCGGAGGAGGGGCGCCGATCCTTAGCCCCATACGAGTTTGTTTCAATTAACATTTACGTTACATAAAATATTAACCAAAAGTTCACTTAACAAATATCTTAGTGATATGCTTAGTATCCGCATTTAATATACACATAATCTATTTTACTTCTATTTCTAATATTATCTACTTACCCTCGTTTTAGGTCATTTTCTACAACATTCTTACATCTTCATTAATTTATTCAGTAGTACGGATATTGCAAACCTAATAACATTTTAATCATAATATTAGATTAGGACCTCGTCACACAGCTCATACCTATTCGTATACTTGGGTTCTATGATCACAAAGTAGGGTTCTTCCACTAGACAATCACCTGGCCAAAACGAAACATGTAGGTAAATATTAAATCCGCGAGTAGGTAGGCATACGTTAGGTAAAGTAACTTATTCGGTGTTAGCAGGTCTTTTACGATTCTAGATTTCACGAACGGGAGTAGCAGTTATACTGTAATATTTTAAAGATACGAATAACATAATAGTCATACTCCAATATAGGTTTAATATACGAAGCTAATATTTAGGCAAATAAAATTGTACTGACTAGGCAATTAATAAAACAGTTAAAGTTAAAAGTTAAATAATAAAGATTAAATATAAAAATAAAATAATATAAATAAACAGAGGGGGTTTTTACAACACGGGTGGAGCGACAACACTGGAATCACTGCAAAAAATGAATAACCGAACGATAGTACACAGATATCTAGTGGAAAGGACAGAACACCGCAGAAAAATATTCTAACGTTTGAAAGAAGAGAATCACTATCGGACCATAATTATGTCCTACTAAAGGCGCTTGCAGGCGATGCGTAGTACAAGTAACAAGTAGACGTAGCAAGTAGGCGTAGCAAGTAGAAGTAGCAAGTAGAAGTAGCAAGTAGAAGTAGCACGTAGAAGTAGCAAGTAGACGTAGCAAGAAGAAGTAGCAAGTAGAAGTAGCAGGTAGAAGTAGAAGTAGCAAGTAGAAGTTGCAAGTAGAAGAAGCAAGTAGAAGTGTTAAGTAGAAGTGGTAAGTATAAGGGGCAAGTAGAAGTAGCTAGTAGAAATAACAAGTAGAAGTAGCTAGTAGAATTTGCCATTAAAAGTAGCAAGTACAAGTAGGCGCTCAAACAATAAGTAGCCACTCGCGCGGTGACACCACTTCTTGCGTGCGAGTACGTACCTACTTGCACGAGTGTTCAAACGAGACGAACGATGCGCAGTGGGCGTCGTGCGAGCAGGGCAGGAAAATGAAGCTTCACTAGGCGCTAAGTACCAGCGTGAAGTGCTACTAAATGCTTTCACAGCCACGTTCATTAAGCACACCGTTGCAGACGATGCGTAGTAGGCACTTGCTACTCCTACTTGTTTCTTGTACTAACTACGCATCGTCTGCAAGTGCCTTAATAATGTCATACTTACCGGTCATGCTACTCCGACCAAATGGACGGACCAATTAGTTGTCAGAATGGACCTTGATGAAACTTTTTGTTCCAATCAAAACAACTGCATGGTTGGTTGGATACTTATCTACTTTTATAAAATACCATAATGCAAGTTGACGTGGCAATGGGCAGGTCACATCGCTCGAAGAACCGATAACCGATGGGGAAGAAAGGTTCTTGACTAGAGACCACGAACCGGAAGACGTAGCGTAGGTACGTACCTTCAATATCTTTTATTTATTTTATTATTAAAACAATACAAACCCCAATTACATTTAATTAAAGTTCCATATATTACAAATAAGAATAGACAAGTCAAATATAAAAAAACCGGACAAGTATGAGTAGGATTCACACCCTGAGGGTTCCGTACAAACTTAATAAATATTATATATGTAGACAGTTCATCCATCCCGGGGAGCGTCTCGGACGAAAAACGGGAAATATTAATGGACCAACTTAACTTTGTAGTTGGCAAAAACAGGTGCTCCCATACATACCAACTACAAAATGTAATGTTACAAAATGTAAGTTTGTAATAGAAAAATATTTTTTAATGTGATGTTACTTGAAATTAAGAACTTCAGGATTTTTTCCTTTATGTAAGACCTTGCTTTTTGCCAAATTTCATTATTCTAAGTCAACGGGAAGTACCCTATAGGTTTTTATTCCTTTAGTCTTGACAGTCATACGGAAAGACGGACAACAAAGTGGTAACAACAAACTGAGTGGATGTTCCCCGATAGTTACAATCTAGGTGTCTTCAAGTCGAGAGTGAATAGGTTTTTTCTAAGCAAGCGTGCTCCATCGTAGGATGCATCAGGCGAGTTGGCGGCCAAGCGAAAGAATATTCATAAAAATAAAAAATTAAACGATCCTATAAGGGTTCTTTTTTTCCTTATGAGGAACGAAATCCTAAAAACAGGTTAAATTATACATAAAAAAACGCATTACGAAGCCGAAGTCAGTTACATTAAGTACATTAAATTACAGAACAGAATATCTACTGCAAGGTACTTTCCTCTAAAGAGATAAATAAGATAGGAACAACTATACAGCTCCGAATCTACCACTTCAGTAGTTTCCGTCGCTTAAGGTAGCTATTTTTATTTTAATCCATTTTGTTGTCGATGTCGAAGATCACCGGACGTCCGCCGCCGAAGCTCGGTCAATGCAATTAAGTTTTGATCGCATAACGACACATTTTCTAGACATTTTCCTTCCATCGGCAATTACGTAATATTGATGCAATGTTCCGTGCAATATTAAGTATTTAGTATAAAAGGGTATTTTTAAAGGTTCCGTCATCATCATCAGCCAGAAGACGTCCACTGCTGAACATAGGCCTCCCCCTTTAACCTCCACGCTGAACGACAGCCTGCCTTTTGCATCCACTGGATGCTCACTGAATGTATTTTTAGGGTTCCGTACCCTAAGGGTAAAACGGGACCCTATTATAATAAGCCTACATTGTCTGTCTGTCTGTCTGTCACCGACTCGCACTTGGCCATTATTTATTATTTGTTGTTACAATTTTTGCGTACTATAATCATGCCAAGTTATGACGCTAGTACATATTATCGTTTTTACATTAGAGCTAACTAATACAAAATACGTTAAAAAAAAATAGTTTGTATGGGGTAAATTCAAATTCAAATTCAAAATATTTATTTGTCAGAACATGGTAGGTACACATACATATAAAGTAGCATACATGGTCGTAATAATGGAGACGTATCTCATGTCCTTGCCTGTTACAGCGTACAAATGTTAGTTTTTTATATATTATTATTAGTTTTTGTTAAAGTTAAAAAAAATAACGAAATTATGTCTAAGTTAGAATATTGTTAGAATCATATTTTGGTTTGGTTGTATTTTATACCCTAATTAGATGTTTATTACTACCTATATAAGCTATTATTATCATTTTATCTTTTCCTAGTACCTGTCAATTATTTAGTCTACATTACATATCAGGTACGTTAAGTTTTTACTTTTTTAATATATCTAAGTTAATCCGCTTAGTTAATTTCAACTGGCTATCTATTACAGTTCGAAAGATACCGCCGTTTAAAGGTAGGACGGACAAACAGACAGACAGACGGAAAGACCTAATATGTAGGCTTAATAATAGGGTCCTGTTTTTACCCTTTGGGTACGGAACCCTAAAATAGTCGTGTTAGTTACACCATTTATAACTCAAGAACGGCTGGACCGATTTTCATGATTTTTGATTTGTTGAGTTACTCTCCGCCCGAATAGCAGAATAAGCATCAATATAAAGGAAATATAAAAATGTAGAAAAATCATTTTACCATACATTTTATAAAGAACTGCAAGAATTGAAGTCTATACATTGACATATCATAGACAAAAAAATGCAATTGTTATCGAAGACAAGGTGGGCTACCAAAGAGGTTAGAGGTATTTATCGCGGGTGAAACCGCTAGGAGCAGCTAGTATCAAAATATAAATCTAATGACGTAGTTTTTCTATAAAGGGACCACTTTACTAAATAACTAGAAATGAAGCAAAATGCAGAACATATTCTATATCTATTCTATAAAATAACAACAAATCTTTATAGCACAAAATAGGTACTTTACGCCTTATTCATACTAACTTTCATGCATATTGAATTATGTATCGGCAATAGCTTATTTAGCGTCCAAAACTGGTAGAAATAAGCAATTTATAGACTAGACAATAGACTGGGTGGAGGACGAATACAATTTTACTACACACATATTGCATAAAATCTCGACTTTTTTCTTATTTCGCTTATGGATCATCTCATCTGTATTCGGAGCTGGCATTTGGGTCGCGTCCTGTTCACAGTTGTTCTTAGATCAAGACAATAGGTATATGGAAAAAGCCGTCAAATAAACCTACCGTATTCACGAGTGATATCACAAGGTGACCACAATTATTATATTAAAATAAACGTGAATGTTTGAATTCTTGATTCAGTCAGTTTGTAACAGGAAAAGTAGAGGCAAAAAAACTCGTCAACTCGACGAAGAAAAAACTGGAGTTTTGACGCCAAAGTGAAAATATGAAACCTCATTGTATTATTTTGCTAATAATAATAATCATTTTATTTCAGACAATGTTCATAATTCTATTACAAAATTCTACACTATTAAAAATTCAAATTATAAAACAATCAATAAATAATTAAAAACAATTAAAAGATTTGAAGCATTGAAGGTTGAAACTGTTAACCAAAAATAATGATAAATAAGCTAAGCCTAAGCATTTCCTGTGTTAGTGTAAAATTATGATATATTATTATTTATTAAGTGTTTGTGAACGTGCTCACGTGTGACCTAGTGAAATAACGAAGTGAAATAATTATGATTTTCGTGTTTTTTCCGAAACTCCATGGAAGCGTCTTGTCACGGCGTCTTGTAAAGTCTCCACCACTTTACTAGGGCATGACTTTGATTAATTGTGACTTACTTTGCTTGGCGTGACTTGACTCTGACTGTAACTGACTTGCTTGACCACATAATCATCAAACTTGATAATACTTTAATACGTGACACTGGCGAAAATGTATAAGAAGTGCGACACCAAAATTATCACAGAGGAAATAATAAAAAAAACGGTTGTTGGTTGGAAAACGTATTATTCGTTGTCATTTACAACTGTGATCTGCCATTCCGATGAAATGTGAAAATTGTATATTACCTTTGTTCTAGGTTGAAATATTAATAATTATGGCAATGTTAAGGAGGTGTTGGGAACCCTAGAAAATCTTGATTCATGTAACAAGTTTCTACGTGTAATAGCATCTTCTGGGGTAATAGTTTAGTAATGCAGGGAGAGGTAACTTTTTACCATTATGACGGGCAATATTTTAATACATCACCTTTTTTATCAAGCGTATCCTTTATCCAAAGATTTCTTACTATACTACGTATTCTTTGTCCTTTGCCAAAGCAAAAGGTAAAGAATACGCTTGATAAAAAGGGTGATGTGTTAAACTTTACCTTCATAATGACAGAGTGCAGCGAAAAAATTATTCAATCCATTTTAAATGTACCAGAGCAACTTCTAATATATTAAATAACTAGTAGGCCGCCCCTGCTTTGCACGGGCGAAGCCGGGATATATAGCCTATGTCAACCGGGGATAGAGCAGCATCCCAACAGTGAAATAATTTTTCTAATCGGTTCTGTAGTTTCGGAGCCTATTCAATGCAAACAAAAAAACAATCAAATCTTTCCTCTTTATAATATTAGTATAGATGACCTAAATATATTTTTTTTAATTCAAAATTGAGTCCTTTGCCAAAATTGCAATTCATGCACTTAGTTTAATAAATAAGAAAGAAAAAAGACATTAGGATGGACGGACAGACGAACGAACAGAGATAACTTATAAATAATGTTCCTTGTAGTATATGGAACCCATAAAGAAAAACAAAGAAACTTATCAGTTTTTTAACGGGTGTGTTCGTTTTCATCTCACCTTAGCCCTATGCTCCAGAATAAATAATAGTACTCTGAACCCACCATAGAATACTTAATAGTACTTACATAATTTTTGATGATAACTCATGTACCTACAGCTGAAAAGTAGGCCTAGTATCCGTGGCATAGGCGTAGGCATAGTTCGATGATCGAAATGATGAGACTATTTCGTCTTAGTACAATGTTATAAATATATGCTTTGCTTACTACAAAAATAGTGCGTGGAGTCCCTCCGCGCGGAAGAAGTTATACTTCAACAAGGAACCCTAAAATTATAACTAGGGCAAAAATATCAACAATTCAAAAGCATGCTTTTCTCGAGATTCGAACCTAGCTCCTTAGGCTTCTTAATCCATTAGCGACACCATTACACTACCGGATCTGCTAGTCGTAGTTCGAAAAAAGGGTGCGCATTTCGCAACCATACGAGAGAGAAAAATTGCCCCTCCATGGTAGCGTTAAACGTTTAATGCTAAAATGTACTAGCAAACTTTCAAATTGATACGACAACTTAGTAGTAGGTTAAATTGACTTCCAAAGTTTGTTTACATAGTAAAAAGTGAAGCTAATATAAGCTAGTTATTGCAAGTCGCATAAGAAGTATAACTTCAATAAAAAAAAAACTCTTAGAGCGGTTAGACACTGGGTCTTTTAGCAGCGATGCAAACGCGCTGTGAGTTTGAATCATCTATGCTAAGAAAAACTCCGTCTGATACGTTACTACTAGGATTCAATCGTTTAACATCTCGCAACGGGAGTCAAGGAGTCATCAAGGGCAACTTGTTTACGTTCGAGCAGTAACACAGTTACAGCTATTTTGACTTTTAAAACGATGATGATACGAGACAGCTGTCGATCAAAACGATGTGCAGACAGCTTTCGAATAAATCGATTTTTGATCAGGCGTTTGCGTAATTTGCAATTACTAAGCACAGACGCGACGCTCTCCCACTGTATATTTTACTAAAACTACGAGTAAGAATATCTTGGTATTGATTTGAAGTTTTGTTCAAAATCAAGTTTTTTATATTAAACCAATTCAAGGCTTCATGGACCATGAGTACGTTTTAGGGTTCCGTACACAAAGGATAAATAAAAACAGGACCTTATTACTAAGCCTACATTGTCTGTCTGTATGTCTGTGTGTTCGTCCGTCTTTCCATCTGTCCTACCTATTAACGGCCGTATCTTTCGAACCGTAATAGATAGCCAGTTAAAATTCACATTCACAGAATATGTAATGTTATGTTATTAATGTTGTTACAAGTAATAAACTCTCTAAGGTAAAGGTAAGTAAAGTATCCAAGGTAACTCTTAGGTAACAGTTGTTTCATTTAACTCATAAAGAAAACAACAAAAGTACTTAACTAAAAATATATCAGAGTAGGGAACACGAATTACCTAATGGCAGGATAATGGCAGCAATGTCATTATCTAATTTTCTGTTCGTTATTTATTCAGTAAGAAAATATAGGCAGTTCTTTTTCTGACAGAACCAATTATTCCCATCAAATAAGATATACTTTATCATGGCGACAACAAAAGCCCTCGTCAAATTAATGAGGTGTTATGAAAATCCCAATTTCTTTTCAAAAAATGTCATCCCTCCTCCACCTTGTTTATTCCGATAACCTCATTCACAATACAGTATCATTTTCAAACAACAATTTCCTTTAAGAAAAATCTCAAACATAAATTAATTTTTATCGTTCCCCTCCTAACCTAATCATCACAGGGCAGAGGTTCAGAGGTATGAATATGACATATTACCGAAATTCGCGTAATACTAACACCACCGTTCGGGACCCAAGGCGTCTATTACGAGATATGAAAAGTAAAACGTTTATAATACGAGCGGGAATGAAGTATGGCCGGTGGAGTTAGAAAGAGAAAAGATAAGAAAATAATGCGCGCTCGTATATCATCACAATCGCTAGAGCTGTGGCCCGGCGGCCGGCCACCGACCGACCCTCTTCACTTCTCCCAAAATATTTAACTAGCAAGTATCGCAAATGCCGGATTTACAGATACATACAAGCAGGTACTTGCATGATAATAGATACGCACAAACATTTGCGAGCGATGGTGGCTGTGCGGTAGCATGTGCACTTTACAATCTTATGGCACCAGGTTCGATCCTTGGCCCTGCACAATGACTTTGTAACAGAACCAAGTTCATCGTTCATAAATAAATAATTAAATAAATAGATGTTTCGTTTAAAATTCTAACACGTTATTAATTTGTACATGGTGCATGGCAAATACCTAAATCACACGAATCTAAAAGCCAAGGAAAAATAAAAACAAAGTTTTGCAATGAAAAGAGGGTCAGGAATTAAAATAAAGATTGAGTATCAAATGCTGTCTCATATTATAAAGGATTTTGGTAACTACATGATAATAAAATAGGATTAATAGTATCCTTACTCCATCATGCCTAGCTAAATGGAGAACAGGCATTCTTTTAGTTAACCTTCAGTACAGCAAGTTATGTACATTGTCCGATGTTTGCATTGAGTCAGGCGTTAAGAAAGAATGCTTTAAAACAACTTAACTGCTATAAATTAGTTCTAAATATTATAATAATAATAAAACCCGGAATTTTCTACATCTAAGGTAATACTTTTGTATCGAACTAATCGGAAATATCAGCGAAATTCATCTCATAAACAAAATCACTAAAGACAAATGTTTCAACTCTTAATAAATATAAGATCATTGCTTGGCTGGGGTTTTCTAGATTTAGTTTGTTAGACTGCAAATAAGTACCTACATCAACCGGTAATTTTATTGGTTATCTAAAACAATACGCGCGCGAATAATAAGTTGGAGGTAGGTAGAAAATTAGAAGGAAATCATACGACAATTTCTCGGAAAATTCATGTTGGAGTGGGAAGGCTCTGTGCGCGTGCAAAACGGGCGGCGTAGACAAGCGGAGAGGCATTCGTTCTCGGGGATCGGTCGAGAGCGGACGAGTACTCTTGGATAGGTAAATTCAGTGACTTGTGTTCATATTTTTGCTCAATCGTTTTAAAATTAAAATTGATTTTATTTTATAAAATTTTAGTGCCTGGACTAGCCTAGATTTGTAGATGGTTACGCGTCTACGAATTTCGGTGTCGTTCGAGTACCTTTGTATGTCCGCGATTTAAATTCACGCGTGTTTTAATTTTATAAGGAGTTATTCGACAGTCAAATTGTACTACCAAATAACTCTGAAATAATTTAACATTTTAGGATCTTTGTGGGGAAATAGTGATTTAGCGTGAATTTATATGAGTTTCGGTTCCTTTCTCATGTTGCATGTCTGGGAACGGAACCGTATTTGATTATAGTGTCATTTAACTCGTTTTGGATTATAGTGTTGGTTCGGATTCATCTTTCGTTAAAAGTTTGGGTTTGCGCTTGGTCGTAATTACCCATTGAGGATGGTGGTCATACCCCTAGTGGTAGACTAGTACCACCGTCCCGGCTTTTGCGGGGGAATGGGTTTGAAACAATACTTATGCGCGAAGGGAGGGCTTAGAGAACACAACAAATTAAATACGTTTTAGGATCTTTTGTGGGTAAATAGTGATTTAGTGTGAATTTATGTGAGCCTCGGTTCCTTTCTCATGTTGCATGTCTGGGAACGGAACCGTATTTGATTATAGTGTCATTTAATTCGTTTTGGATTATAGTGTTGGTTCGGATTCATCTTTCGTTAAAAGTTTGGGTTTGCGCTTGGTCGTAATTACCCATTGAGGATGGTGGTCATACCCCTAGTGGTAGACTAGTACCACCGTCCCGGCTTTTGCGGGGGAATGGGTTTGAAACAATACTTATTCGCGAAGGGAGGGCTTAGAGAACACAACATCTGCAGTTTAAGGAATGGTGGTTCCCAAAGCAACCAAATTCCGGCGTAAAGTCACTCTCTGAGTGGTGTTGCGTTTTTCCCGTGGGTTTTAAATATGCCGGTGGATTGTGACGTCACCGGGGTCGATGTGCTCACTCCGTTGTGGGTTTTTGGCCTTCGTCACCTTCGGGGGTATACTCCTTTTCCTATGGCGATGGGACGATCTTCCTGGAGCTGCGGGAAGGTACATCATGCATTGTGTCACCATCGTATCTGGATTCAGAGTTGCTTCAGTTGTCCCGGGCGGAGTAGGGCGATGTCTGTGGAAGCCGGCGCGAGGACCAATTGTAAGCTTTATAATTATTTTGATATTTGATATTATTTACTTACATAAAGTAATTGTTAACCGACTTCTAAAAAAAGAGGAGGTTATAGTTCGAAAGGATAAATGTTCCTAATCGAATTGCAGACAATGTAGTCATTTTATTATTTGATATTATTTACTTACATAAAGTAATTGTTGACCGACTTCTAAAAAAGAGGAGGTTATAGTTCGAATGGATAAATGTTCCTAATCGAATTGCAGACAATGTAGTCATTTTATTATTTGATATTATTTACTTACATAAAGTAATTGTTAACCGACTTCTAAAAAAGAGGAGGTTATAGTTCGAATGGATAAATGTTCCTAATCGAATTACAGACGATAGTCATTGCTATTTTCTTATATTAACATAAAGTAAATTCAGTTGCAAAGCTCTACTTGTTTTATAAATAAAGGTTCGAATGGACAAAGAGGTTCCGTAACTAATTATTAAAGTCATTTAACTGCTTTGAGCTGATTGTGCTGGGCTGCCAGGTCATACAGGTGCTATCAAGAGAAAATATAGTTCTCAGAACCGAAACGATGACGAAAGAAGTTGATTTGTCTCTTCGAGTTGGAAGTCAATATAATGGGCTTGCTTCAACATCACACTTTATTATGGCTTCCATAGAAGGAACCTTAGGCTAAGTATAGCTGAAATTATACATGGAGCGATTGTCTCTGGGTTACCCCTTTAGATATAAAAGACAACAAAGGGCGCCTTTTACTAATGTCACTGAATTTAGTGATACTGGCCTAATTAATATAATCTCACTTGAAGGAAGGTCCTGTTTGAGATGGCCAATTTGAAGAGATAACGGGAAAAGTTATTAACTTCATTACACTAAGAATGTGTATGACTTGATTGTCTAGTTCATCAGTATTCGGTAAATTATTCCGAAGTCTGCATTATCAAATTATGATAAAGTTATGCAGTCACATAAGAATAAGATAACATTATTCAGGATGATCTTCTGTTTCAGGTTTAGGTAGGGTTGGGCGTGTGCCTAAAGAGTACCTTGATTTCCTAATCTTGGGAACTCATTATTTGACCCTTTTGCTGGGGTTCGCTGGGGTTGCTAAAAGATTATGCCCTCTTGTCCCACCTTTTGTTAGACACACAGACTGACTCCGAATTTTGACTACTAGAGTTCTTTTTTTAAACGGGTATTTATACTCGTGTGGGGGAGATGATGACCAGTAAGGATGACGAAATCAATCGGTCGACGCGGGGTGGGGCGCCGATCCTTAGCCCCATACGAGTTTGTTTCGATTAATATATACGTTACATAAAATATTAACCAAAAGTTCACTTAACAAATATCTTAGTGATATGCTTAGTATCCGCATTTAATATACACATAATCTATTTTACTTCTATTTCTAATATTATCTACTTACCTTCGTTTTAGGTCATTTTCTACAACATTCTTACATCTTCATTAATTTATTCAGTAGTACGGATATTGCAAACCTAATAACATTTTAATCATAATATTAGATTAGGACCTCGTCACACAGCTCATACCTATTCGTATACTTGGGTTCTATGATCACAAAGTAAGGTTCTTCCACTAGACGATCACCTGGCCAAAACGAAACATGTAGGTAAATATTAAAACCGCGAGTAGGTAGGCATACATTAGGTAAAGTAACTTATTCGGTGTTAGTAGGACTTTTACGATTCTAGGTTTCTCGACCGGGAGTAGCAGTTATACTGTAATACTTTAAATATACGAATAACATAATACTCAAATATAGGTTTAATATACGCAGCTTATATTTAAACAACCAAAAATAAAATAATCAAGGTTAAATAAAATAAAAATAAATATAAAAAAAATCAATAGAGGGGGGGGTTTTTACAACTTATTTAGTACCTACCTAAGGAAAACATCGTGAGGAAACTGGTATGTCCAAGAACCTCAAAAGTTCAAAGACATATTATGACACCACCAACATGCACTGTGCCAGCATGGTAGATTGCGGTCCATCCTCTCTCTCTGAGTGTCCCAATGAGAGTGTCCCATAAGTGGGAACATGATAGGCTGCAATGGTCACCATCATGTTGACAAAAATGTTAATCAAAAATTCAATACGGAAAAAAAACTGTTCGAAAAGAGATCTCAGATTATAAAACGTCGACTGAACAAGTCGGTGTTTTTATGTATGTTTGTATGTTTGTTAACGTTACTTAAATACCGTCGAACTCCACTCCAAAATGGGACCTCGCTACCCATATATCTTTACAAACCCTTAACCAGCCCATGTTCGAACTAAATTTTTTTATTCAAATAAACTACTTGTCTACTAAATTTCATGAAGAATCAGATCGTCGAACAAACAAACATAGAAACGCTGACTTGTCCTATTTAGAATCTGAGATTTAGATCCTTTCTTCAATCGGTCAAAACCGGATTTTAATTCACATTTTCGAGAAATAACCCAAATAGGTATTAAAACAAGGATAATTACCAACCAGAGCCCGTATCCCGTCGGAATGTTTAGTGCGGTCTTGGCTCACTACCCAAACACGGCGTCCGAAATGTAATTGACAGCCCTCTTGCCA
Organism: Agriopis marginaria; assembly: GCA_932305915.1. Taxonomy (NCBI): domain Eukaryota; kingdom Metazoa; phylum Arthropoda; class Insecta; order Lepidoptera; family Geometridae; genus Agriopis; species Agriopis marginaria. Next base: position 7,296,469 of record OW029919.1, read on the forward strand.
TTTACTAGAATTGGACTGTCCGACGGGTGGGGTGAGTGAAGGATGTTGGAAGTCACTGGTTTCGAATACATCTAACCTACCGATTTGTGTCTCGTCATAGAGCTACATTAAGTAATATAGAAAATACGAAAATTACACTGTCTATCTGTCCATCAATTTCTATGCCCCTGTGTCTGTCTGTATATCCTTGTTTGTTACCTTTTTATGAAAAAAAACGGCAAAACGGATGTCAATGAAATTCAGCAAGAAGGTAGAATGTAAGTATTATAAGGTAGTCGTATTACTTTTACCCTGATATGTGCGAAATGCATAAATAATGGACAAATCCAGACATGGGTCTAAAAAGTGATCGACAGCCTTCTTGTATAAATGGAACTGGTCTGTCCAACGGGTGCGATGAGTGAAGGATATTGATAGTCAATGGTTTAGTGGTTTCTATGTGTTTGTCGTCACAACATAATCTCACTTATTACGTCTCATTATCATCATTTCAGCTATAGGACGTCCACTGATGAACATATCCTCCATCGATCTCCAAAAGGGCCGGTTGCAAGCGGCTTGCATCCAGCGTTTCCCTGCCGACGGCTGATGTGTTTCTACTATGCGCTTACTTCTCACATCTACTAATATCATAAACGTGATAGAAATTATCTCTGTTCTTCTATATCTCTATCTCTTTTTTCTCAGTCGCTCTGTCTCTGCCTCTCTATTTCTTTATCTTTCTATCACTCTAACCCCATGGCTGTCGATCTCTCTGTTTTATTACCTTTTCACGACTCTTGAACTGACCTTCATAAAATTTGGACAAGAAATAGAGTGTAAGGACCTATAATATGATACTTTTATACCGGAAAATGTTGAACAATAGATAAATAGCGGGCAAATCCGCAGAACGGTGAGTATAATAAGATAACACTGGGTGAAAACTTTAGTAGAAACAGTAAGGGCAGTAACTTCTTCAATTCGGTTTGATCAAACGATAGCCCGTTGGTCCATCAGTCTCTGGCAGACATATCACAAGCTTTGCTTAGTTTGGGGTCAGATGACCGTGTGTGAAAAATGTTTATTTAATTATATTACAGCAGAACGCGTCTAAAGAAACCTAAACGTGTTTTAGAAACAGTTTATAATGTGCAATTTTAGTGGAAATGTGTAAAGAAATTCAAAATTTTATGAATGTGCATAGTATGTACAAGATAACTAAAATTTGTACAGTAATTTAACATCTTATACAAAATTTCAATATTCCTATGAATCAGATATCATAGCTTAGTAACAGTATTGTACGTATGTCACCTCTGATTTAAGGGTCTGTAATAAATGTTTGTCTAAATTTATTACTGACCTCATAGCCAAACAAACTTAAATGTTTTCTTCAAGACAAGGCATAAGTACGATAAAAAAAAATGTGCCCCGCTGTATTTTTTCTGGTTGTACGTTATCTCCGTTCCAGATTTCGTGTTAATCCATTTAGCCTTTATGGAGTTAGTAGGAACATTCTTACATAATATTTCGCATATATAATATTACTTCTATGTGATTTATGAGTACTTGCATGACTAATTTTCATCTTTTTTCATAATGATTCATAATTTTACTTTTATAGTGTGCCTTGTGTTTCTTTTTATGTCTTTACAATACAATATTTTTGCTATCCAAAAAGTAGATTATGGTACTCTTTTACTGTAATTTTTCCATTCATACTTGTACAATAAACTAGTTATGAATAAAATTCTTACCTGGAAATGCCAACTGTAACATCACAAAAACCTAGACTTTTAAAAACACTGTTACACTGTTGTTTTAAAACACGGTAAATGTCCCGTTAATAATCATAATATAACTGTAGGTGTTTTTAACCTATTTTCTTTAGTTGTAACGGTTAACCTGCCCTTACTGTCCTAAATAAACTTTCCCCCTGTATAAACCATCTACAGTCAATATCAATTTCATTATTCTCCAATCACCGGACGAGTAGCGGAAAACATTAAGGAATAACTACTCGCTAAAGAGCCCACTAAGTGAAATTACATAAGCCGATGACAGCGCGATTTCAGAACGGGTAGATAAATAACGCAATTAGTAGTGATTGATAGTTAAACCGAAACACGGTGTGGATGGTTATCTAATACGATTTCGGAGTGAGTTTCTGCTCGATAAATAATACGGTGACGAAAATACCTAGACTAGCCACCATATTATATATATTCATAGACGTAAATAAAGGTACCTCGAATAAAGGTGTCGTTTAACGACAGATATTATTAGTTAATTTTGTAATACAAAGGGGTATGCCAAAAACCAGCCCTGCGTGACCCTTCGGGACTTCGCAGTACAGCGCTGAGCTTACCCCTATTGCCAAACACTGTTTCTCCTTATGTTTCTTATAGTACATGTTCATTGTTTTTGATTTTTTGGCAATAAATATATCTTATCTTAATTCACTCGTCACCCTCAAATGACGTTTTATGTGCCAAAACAACACTTGAGGGTGACGTAGAATTACGTCTATGAATATGGGGGGTAGAAGTAATTTTCTCCTATATCTCCACGTCGGTCAGTCTGTGTCATTCAGTCCTAGCAATATATGCACGTAACGTATATTGCAATCCACGTCGCTGATCACCAGCTTTTCGATAAGAAGTTTGATAATGAGGTGAACGCAATGCATATTTGCACACGTGACCGATGAGCGCCATTGTACCATTGTTTTACTAACACATGGATGTAATTTATTTATTTACAAGCGGTCCGCCCCGGCTCCGCAAGGGTATAGTTATATAGCCTATATTAATCAGTGATAATATAGCATTCAAATGGTGAAAGAATTTTTAAAATCGGTCTATTACTTTTTGAGCCAATTTGTTACAAACATACGTACATACAAATCTTTCCTCTTTATAATATTGTATAGATAAACTGTTATCTATCCAAATTCCAAACAATTTCTAGTTTAACTTGTAAAAATTTTTGACGTTACCTTCGTTTCGGTCTTATAATAAGCTTTTATTTTTAACCGACTTCCAAAAGGAGGTTATCAATTCGACTGTATGTTTTTTTTTTATGTTTGTTACGCGATTACTCCGCCAAGCTTGTCTTAACAAAGTTTTTTTTTTACTTTTCTCCATAGCTCATTGTGCGTCTTTGACCTTTATGAGGCCCATAGTGAGAGACCACGTTTCAGTGGCTTAGTAATATGGTCCCATTTTTACCCTTTGGGTACGGAACCCTAAAAACAATTCAAACCGGATAGGAAAAAATCATTTTAAAATCGGTAATCCAATTTTTTACGCACTGCGTCGTCGTGAGACCCCATTCATTGTGGTCAATTTGGCGTAATGTAATCAATTGTTGAACCAATAAAATAAATCAGAGTGGACAGTTTTAATTGATACCGTACAAAATTAACTACGGACTCGCCCCGTTCTATACCTAACACAGCAACGTTATTGGAAAATTGAAAAAAAAATAAGAAAAATAGCGGTTACTAACAGCTGTGCTATAAATATTCGATTGTGAGAGAAGCGACATTTATTATTAAAAATCTTTTAGAAAAAACTGACAACGGTATTGTTGCCTGAGCATTTTGTAAACGGTACCTACACCTGAACCAAAAATGATGTCTAACAAACTTCACTTTAATTTGAAAATACCTAATCAAGTAGCATAGCATTTTATTGTATTGTATTGTTATGTATGTATAAATAAATATTATAATTGTCCCTTATACATTAATCGACAACGTGCCTATTATGGTTAATGTTATCAACACCATTGTTATGACAAACCTAGTTTAAGTTCACCTCTGCGGGGAAGACAGTCATGCCCAGAGTTGAGAACTGTGACCTCACGACACAGGTTATCCTAGTGTGGGGGACAGTGTTCCACTAAGGTACATAATTGTTTATTCTAACCTCTCTTCTTACAACATTTGTACACATATAACTACCTACTTTAGATCTTTATATACCTATAGCCCTTTAATTAATATCAATAAACTTTTATGTATTTCTTTTTGTATTTTTTTAAATATGCCTCACACGAGGGGCATTTTTTTCATTCCCCTTATTTTTTATTGTAACTAAACTCGATCCAAGTATTTATAATTACGTTCTGTTAGCGGCAATAAAATTGTTAAAAGCTGAATAAAAATCTTAAATTCTGATCATTTTCACTAGGGTTTTAAACGTAAGATTGTAGCAGGTACGAGATATACTCCAGTGAAATATGAAAAGAAAATGTTTTATTCAGGTTTTTACAATGTTATTGCAGTTGTCAGAGAAAATACACAAATGGAAAATATGGAAATATTGTAGTCACATTTATGATGACGTCACGTACCCAGTGTCAGTACCCCATTTATCGAGATCGGTACAGGCATTTCAGTTGTAAGTGTAGGTGGGAAACATACATCCCACACGTTAAATACATAACCCTCATTCTCACACTTAATAATTCAATGCAAATTAATTATTACACACAAATTGGAACTGTTAACCGCAAATTGAAACGTGGACGCCATGAATAGCTAAGTGAAACGTCATTTGAATTTAACAAAATGCTACAGGTGCAAGTGACTAACTCACGAATTTGTCTTTCCCCAAGGAAAATAATGAAAAATCCACATTACTGAATAAGTAGAAATTTACTAAGTATATTTTCAATATTTTAATTAAAGAAAATACCTTGTAAACATATACACTTGAAGTTATATGATTATTAACGGGATATTTACCGTGGTAAGGTTGTGGAATGAGCTCCCGATATTTCGGCGCAGTTACATGCACCATGTTCACGGGAAGACTGAAGAATGCGGGTGGTTGGTCGAAAAGTTAAAAAGTTAGGTGCAGGCATAACGATCTACCCTCGTTCTTAGTGAACAACCGTGATAGTTTAAAACAGTGTCATATATACTTGGTTCAAGTTTTTTTAAGACTTGACAGCTGTTAGTCGGTCGTAAAAACAGAATGGAAACCGTAAATTCTGATCAGTTTTGTTGGGTTTTTGAACGGCTGGTTGCCGATATGCTACGTAAAATGAAATAAAATGTTTTCATTCAACTTTTTACAATTTTATTACAATTATTATTTTTTACTTTAAGTGTTTTTTTTTAAAACAAAATACAAGCTTACACTAACAATAAATAAAATTATTATTTAAATCAGTATTTCCTTAAACAAAACAGAGTTTTTTAGAAAAACTAATTCGTATTCTTCTCAGCAAACCTGTAATAATAATCATCTATATGTGAGTGAAAGTTCTGTAATTTCATTTAAGTACAGCGCACTGCGTAGCTATCTATACCTATTATATATATATTTTTGAAATTTGCTGAGTGAGCTCTACATAATGATGGTATCATCATCATCATCAGCCAGAAGACGTCCACTGCTGAACATAGGTCTCCCCCTTTAACCTCCACACTGAACGACAGCCTGCCTTTTGTCATCCACTGGATGCCCGCGAGTCTCACAATGTCGTTGGTCCATCTAGTTGGAGGCCTCCCTACGCTGCGTCTTCCGGTTCGTGGTCTCCACTCCAGAACCTTTCTTCCCCATCGGTTATCGGTTCTTCGAGCGATGTGGCCTGCCCATTGCCACTTCAACTTGTAAATTTTAACAGCTATGTCGGTGACTTTGGTTCTTTGGCGAATATCCACGTTTCGGATTTTATCGCGCAAAGAAACTCCGGGCATAGCTCTCTCCATTGCCCGCTGAGTGACTCTGAGTTTTTCCAAAAGGCCAACAGTCAAGGACCACGTCTCAGTACCATATGTCATCACTGGCAACACACACTGGTCAAAGACCTTCGTCTTGAGGCACTGTGGTATCTTGAACGAGAAGATGTCACGCAATGATGGTATAATATTGACATATTTAGCAAAGTTTACTTACTATTTTCCTTTTTTTTTGCGTACGCTATATTAAATTGTTAAACCCTATGTCACACCCACTATTAAAAGTATTCAAATGACACCTCACATGTCGAAATCTATTAAGCCATTTAGGCTGTAGAGAGTGTGCCATAGAAACCATCATACATACAAACACTCGAAAAACATAATCCTCCATTTTGCACTGGCGGGTAATAAAAATAAATTATTAATAATTATATGGAGTAAAATATTTGGCAGTAAGAAGGTATTTTTTTTATTTCGGGAAAGTCCACGATTGACCACTAACTCGCCTGTTGGTAAGTGACAATGTGGCATTTTATTTGTGCGGATTGTAGAACCACATTGTTTTCTATAAAGATCAACGCAACTAAAAACAAAGCTCGGCATTCGCAGTACGTTTACTAACAATCAGAGCCAGACAACAATAAAATAGCGCCAGCCTTTGAGCCTGGCAATGATTGAACGAACTCTACGCGCCCGTTTATTTACATATCGACTCAATTAACGAACTCACTGTAGCTCATTATCCATTCAAATCGCAATCGCAGTTTTCCCACGTTAGCCGATTTTCCGGCGAAAACTCAATGAAAACTTCATAACAGTGTTGGCTTTGCGCTCGAAAACGGATCGCGTAATGGCCTTTGTTGAGTGCAAAAAGCGACTGATCCGGTCCAGATCCGCTTTGTATTGCCCGTTTGCTTTAGCTAGTTGACAACATAATTATCGACTGTTGTGTTGCAGCGGCTAAATGACGGTAGAGTCGGTGTTCGAGCTCCTTGTAGGCAAGTCGTTACTTCAACGCACACACTCAAACTTGAGTTACGCGACATTAAAGCGGGTTTGGTATGCAATGTGCATGCAATAGGGTACTGCCTCAAATCCAATTAATTAAAATCAAACGTAGTACATAATATTATCGAATGGAGACCACGGACCGGTAAGCGCAGCGTAGAACGTCCACCCACGAGATGGATAGATGACCTAAATGAGACCGCAGGGAAACGCTGGATGCAGGCCGCATCCAGCATGCCCTTTTAGAGATCAATGGGGGAGGCCTATGTCCAGCAGTGGACGACTGGACGTCCTACGGCTGAAATGTTGGTGACATAATATTATATCGTATATCTTTGGTGGCCAAGCGGAAGCATGTGCGCGTTACAATTTGACGACACCTGGTTAGATCCTCGGCTCTCGGCCCTGCACCAAATGTCTTATTTAGTAACTAAATAAAGTGCAGTTTTGATGCCATAGCTTAAAACCGGTAAAGAAACCAAATGTCCAAGAACCTCAAAAATTCAAAGATATAATATGACATTCACGAACATTCATTGGGCTAACATAGAGTAGTAGCAGCCGCTTGAGAGCCAGTTTCTATTCCAGGTTTGACGTGTTTATCATCTTCGACCACAACTTCACTTAATCTCAGTGATCAGTCTCAGTGAAGATATGTGGTTAAAAACACGTAATAGGTAGGTAGCTACCTATAGCTTGTCAACTAAAAACTGTTTTTGCAAGAAGAAAGAAGTTCAACAGAATACGATTTTCATAATGTTCCTAATGAACAGATTAGTCGCTTCCTTCTATATTTAGAAACAACGAAACATCTTCTACTGTCCAGTTATAGTTTTACCACGAAATCGGCCGATAAACGTACCGCACGTTGAAACAGAAGCGAGCTCTAAGCCTTTAAGGGCTTCTTTGTGGACGTGCACTCCTATGTTAATTGAAATAAAGTTGAAAATGCATTACGTTTTAAATTTTTGTCCGTACTACACCGTTTAGAGCTAAACGTAGCAACTGGCCATCGCTGACCCTTTAATTAGTAGGTACCTATGTAAGCACCGTATGATCCGTTCGACATCTCAAAATTTTCTCTGTTGTGGCATAACATCTTTTGACGTGTAAAAGAAAGAGAGGAATATTATAAGCGACTCAATGAAAAGCCTCCGCGAACGCCGCGGGTGGAAAACCTTATCCCATCTTGGCAATTTTCTAGCCTTGAGATGCACTCTGATGCCGCTCGTCACTAGTCTTGCAGTAGCAAAATGACTCTGACTGCTTCAACTAGATGGCGTTAAAATAAATTCCACTTTAGAATCTGAAAATAACCTCAAATAATTATTTGATTAGGTACCTACTTACTAATAACTCTACTCATCAAGCCTAATATAAATATCTTATTATTTTCGCACCTACTTTTGATAGTACACTGACTTCATTACTGATAGAGCATCTAATTGACTGACAAAGGGACCATGAAACATAATTAATAATGTAGTTAGGTAGGTCCAATACAATGCTTGCTTTCGGCATTTTTACCTACCATGTGCGCAACATGTGTCGTTGACAAGTTTTTTTTACATAGACCACAAATAACTTTCTGTAACTATGCCTCGTGGTTAAAAAAGAGTTGTCACTCGTCAACTGTGGGAGATGTAACGCAACCGTTGAGTGGTCACAAAGTTGTACTGTTGGGAAAAAAATATGATCTGTGTTCGTTCGTTGCGTTTTTATTTTAAGTAGGTAGCTTAGGTAGGTACCTATCTGTCCTCACGCTAGTGAGCTTTTGATGTAGGTACTAGTGTGTACTAGGCTTTGGTAGGTACTATAGGAAAGTTACTCACTTTTTTTCTCCCTAAAAAGTTAAGTACGATAATCAAACAGTACCTACTAAAATTATATATTATACTTTTGGCGCCAATGAGGTGAAAAAAATGTCACCTCATTGTATTATTTTCCTAAACTTGTTTTAGTTTGAGTGTTAATGTGTATTAATGGTTAATTATTGTTTATGAAGTGTTCGTGAACGTACTCGGATGGCAACGTAGGCAAGTTATATACCTAATAATGAGGTGAAACATAATATTTTCGGGATGTTTCCAAAACTCTACAGAAGCCTTCTAGAGTCTCCACCACTTCAGCAGGGCATGACTTGGACTAGACCGTGACCTACGTTGCTTGACTCTGACTGTAACTATGACTTGTTTGATGATGTATAATAAAACTTGAAAAAATCTTATTACTTATCACTGGCAAATGCACAAGACTTAACGTGTGTCGCAAAAATCCTCTCAAGGGGCAATTTTCATGTATCTAAACGTCTGGTCGAAACATCTCGTGACCAAAAGGCTGGTCGGTATCTATCACAACGCAATATAATTATTGCATTATTGCAATACTGACCTTTTGCAATTCGAAGCAGCAACGCAGCAAGCATTTTGGGAATGATGTTTACTAGATTAATGCAGTCTTTTTTATTTTTTTATTTAAGGCGAGCTAATAGAGTCCTACAACGCAACGTATTTGTAATGCCTGGTGTTACAAGTATCCATAGGCGACGGTGACTACTTACCATCAGGCGGTCCGTCTGATAGTTTGCCACCTATGGCATAAAAAAAGGTAAGATTGGTGTAATGAATATGTATATTTTTCTTCTTATTTATAAATTCTTCTTCACACACATTATGTATCAATAATTAATTGTATTGTCTTGTCCCATCAAACTACTCCATACTGACAGTCCTATTAATTAACATAAATTGTCGGCTGTCGGTGCTGTCCGTACGCCACGACATGTGTCAATCTCCAGAGGATCGATTTTATAATTAGACAAGCCTAAACACGCTCTACATATTTCTTTCAACGGTTGCTGGGGTGGTTTGTCTAGAGTAGGTATGTAAATGTATGTACTCGTAATATTTTTTAATAAATATCACCAATATTACAGAAGCGTAAATTTTTCTTATTCCAAATTATTATTATATACTAGTGACGGCCTCGCACGTAAATTACACCCGTGTGAAGCCGGAGCGGGTCGTTAGTCATAGATATTGTTAGCACTATTATAATATGGTTAAGATGAAACTAATTGTCACCACATAGTTACAGAAATAATACTTAATATTGAATGTTCGTGATTGAGAAAACTGTTGATACTTTTACTTACTTACTTTACCACCAATACACACAAAATAAACAAAAAATATTTTCTGATTCTGATTCACTATCTTTCGTGAAAAATTATCTAACTGGTGGTGAAAACCGCATCAAAATCTGTTGCGCGGTTTAGGACGAGTTAGTGGTTATACAGACAGACAGAAGCGGAAAGCGACTTTAATTTATACTATGTAGAGATACTCACGGGTCTAGTCCGGGTCTTTATACGGTATCAGTGGGGCCCAGGCCAACACTGAGAGGCCTTTTAGTGAAGAAAAATAAATGCATGTTATGCGGATTGGGATGATGTCGCTAAATGGACATGTTCAAAAGTATTAAAAAATCAACCATTGTTTCAAATATTTAGTTTAAAAAAAAATTGTACATCGCCCGGCAACAGAAGCATTTATGGACAAACAAGAAATTGTGGGCCGAAGCGTAGTCGAGCGCAGCATACGAGTCCATAAATTCTCAGAAGCCGCAAAGGCTTGTATAGTACTTTTCTTAAACATTACATGGATATTTACGTAATATTGGCGTAATTTACGCATGTCATGAAAAATATACCTAGACCATCTAGAAATGGCCATGGCATGTAATATAAATAAATAAATAATATTTGGGACATTTTTGCACACACGGTCATCTGACCCGAAACTAAGCAAAGCATGTGATATGGCTGCCAGAGGCTGATATACATACATACATACATATATAGTTTTAAATACATACTTAAATAGATATTAACAACCAGATATAGAACAAACACAAATGTTCATCACATAAATGTTTGCCCTAGTGGGAATGGTTCGCCAAGCTCAGAAGGTAGGTTCACTACCAACTAGACCAATGGGTTATCAAAAACCCAACCCAAAAAAATTGTGATTGGGTCCTAATATGACCCAATCACAGTATACCATCAGGTAATGTCGTTTTTTTATCATCTAATTGCCATTTAATTTCCAAGTTTCTTTTTTCGGCTTTATTTTTTTCTTTTTATACCCGAAAATCCAGATACCTAGAGTCTGGCTAATGAAAGTAGAGATTGAAAACGTCCGCCAAATTTAAAAAAATCCGCTTTGCAACCCCAAAATTAATATGAAATGCAAAAATTACTGTGTTCTGACTGTGTTACAGTAAAAATTAATAACTTACAAGTATCAAGTAATATTATTCCAGGCATTTCATACTAATTTTAGGGGTTTCAATGCTGATATTTTTTAATTTGCCGCGCTTTTTCAGTCTCTACTTTCATTAGCCAGGCACTACCTAAAATTTTACGATGTATTCTGAAATCGGCTCCTAATCAATAAATCAGTGGTCGCTTGCGCCTTAACACTTGTCAACAAACTTCCTTCCATTTTCGCTCTAATCTTAATTGAAAATTCAATCATTTATTCATCCAATCGTCGTTAAGGTTCTTTAATAAGCTGCGTGCCATTTTACTTCATTTTTACTTCGCATTGTAATAGGCAGCTAATTTTCTCTGTTGGCCGTATCCTTGAAAAGTTATTTGAAAAGGTCCTACTTAGAATCGATTAACTTGGACATTTGGTATTGAACGTTTAATTTATACTAACGCCTAGACTGATTGCTTTGTAGAACTCTCAGATTAAAACACTAGGTCTAACCAGAGAAGTATCCTTGCCTCAGTGTAGGTATGGACATGGTAAATAAATCAAGAAAGGGTGATCCGAAAATTGCGTCTGAATAATATATTTTTAGTACTTGAAAAATGGGCGCCGTTTTTAGAAATCTTATCTATGTTGTGTAGTAGCGTAGTACTAAGTCATCATCACCAAAAAAAATCGCTGATAAATTTCTGGTCTCTGGCTGGTCTATTGAAAAATTTCACGTATGAAGTACAACATCGTCTTATAATGAAAAGATATTCTGACCAACCAGATGTTTTAAATCGACTCGAAAATAAATCAATCTGCAATCAAGTTTTCATTCGCCCTAAACAAATTTTGGAATAATCCTGCTAGTAACTCGATTACAAAAATCTGTCTTAGATTCCAAATATTCAGCCCTTCGCAATCGTCTTAACATTATTGCAAATATTCGATTTCTACGATTATCCTACGACATATACCTACACCGTGTAATTTCAGGCAATTCTCTATATCTCTGCACATAAAATATGATAAGAACTTCTCAGCATTTTCGTTTCGTATTCAGGCCTTTGTTTTATGAACGTTCGAGATGTTCATACAACCGGTTATATGAAAACCTCACCCTTGAGCGGCCTACAACCCACACAAAAAATACCTACACATAAATCTAAGAACTGATATAAAATAGATGAATCAGATTGATTGAATACGCCTGCATCAATTTGCGAAACTAATACAAAAAGGTCTCTGATATACAGATATTTCTGTACCGCAATATAGGAAAATAAATAACGGAGAAGGAATGCATCTACTAGTTATTGAGTTTCCAATATCCAGTGATAATGAAGAAGTAAGTAATAGCAGGGAAGGCTCATTTGATATTCATAACGTTAGAACTAGCGGGCTTAGCGTTCAAAGAGAAACTTTATTTATTTATCGAATGATAATGTTGTGGACGGAGTTTTATCTAGTTATATACTTCTCTAGGGTATTTATGTACTATATACACGCTTCACGCCCGTCGCTTTATCTGGCTTGGTAAGGACACGTGCATAAACCTAAACCTACTCTCTCTCAGAATAATTACAATAAGCATTAAGACTAATTTTCAATAACTGTTCCACAATGTCGTTGCATTTTAAAAACAATATAAAATCTAATCTATCAATATTTTTATCTTTTTAACGAATTTTAATTCACGCCAGAAAAACTCGCCAGTGATGGTATTTGCTTATGACGTCACGATCTTAATCACGATAACATAAGCAACACACACATTATGTACTGAATTTACTACGAATTTTCAAAGAAAGTGGTGTTTGTTTTCAAAATCGTGATGCCATACGCTTTTTTTACGTAGTGAGTATTGAGACGAGCAAGTCGCTCCCCTGATGATAAGCGCCACGCTTGTCCAAAACAGTTTACTGCCACGCAGAATCATTCACTATACAACTAACACTAACTACTAACTTCAGTTCTTTGCACTGCGCTCGTCACCCTAAGTCGGCGATTGGCGTATATGTGGCATTTTTGTATTTTATGCCTTTATTTAATCAAATCATTTAGTTAATCTCACTTTGAAAATAAAATATATGCAGTTTTTTACATATTTCAATGTATTCAGTTATTCTTATCTTAATTTATGTTTAGTTACTGTCATCGTGCCTATTATATCGAAGAAAAACAAAAGATTTTTGTCATTGTAACGTAACCTACTATCGAGTCTCTGGTTCTCTTAAAATCAACTTGCGTCTCACCTTGAGCCAGAAACGTAGCAAAACGGAGTGTGACCGCCAAAAGAAAATTTAGAAATAATTGGCTCATGCAAAACACGTCCAAGAGAGCATTTTCACAAATGTGAAACAATAAGTGCTATCGCTGCTTGCGAGCGAAGCCAAGTGCTCAAAGTTTGTGAGAATTTATTTCATTCTTATGGCGCTGTAGATAGCCAGTACCACAGCTTTTCAGAAGTGTTTAGATGATTTTCGTGCACGACAAGCATACTTACCTTGTTTCTAGCCTTGTTGCCCAAACATAGTCTATGGCACGATTATATATGTGAATAAGCAGTATATGATGGATATACAGTATTATGTATAAATATGTTTTATTTATTTGTAGCCCCTTGTTGTTATTTTCACAGGTACACTTTTGAATAATTTTAGTTAATGGCACTTTTTTTTCCTAATGTAACTCCTTTCCATGCACGGTTACCAGGAAGAGATCGTTTTAAGCAATATGGCCACCTGTTAAAAGCCTAGATAATAGTTTTATTGTAATCATATTAATATTACGAATGCGAAAAGCTGTTGGTTTGTTTGTTTGTTCCTCTTTCACGCAGCAACAGAGCAACGGATCGACCTGATTTTTTGCATGGCTATAGTTCAAGGGCCGGAGAGTGACATAGGCTTTTCATCATCATCATCACAATTTTTCATCACTACGCAGGTGAAACCGCGAGACGCAGCTAGTGTTATCCTTGTTATTGTGGTCCCAAGGTCCTTTCCACAATGTTGTTGCGGTGAAACAGAAATAAAAGCCGGTATTTCAGTGTTTATGAGTTTGAAGCTTTTTCTACAATCCACCGTAACCGCGCGATATCGTCCTTTTCAAAACTGACAGATCACCACAGATAACAAAAGTGGCGTTTGAAACGGAACGCCATAGACCTATCCTATACCCGAATCCTTTATTAGAGTAGCTCCAATACTGTCTACACTGTATTCTGTTCTTATGGTACTATTATGCCGTTCTCAGCTACACAACATAAATAATAATGCGGCCGTTATAGGGTCATTACAGTGAGACCCGCCGAGTGACGGTGGCACTCAAACGCACGTACAAAACGGGCTAGGTTTCTGGGGAAAATGTTTTCAAAACAAAAAGTATATATTATTTAACTTTGAAAAACGAGTAGTATATTTTCTAAACAATTTTTTATTATAGTGTTGTTTCACGCTTTAGGATTTACAATTTAAATGTTATAGACAATTATCAAAACCGGATGGCGCAGGTTTTTTTTTTGTTATGCCATAAGTGGCAAACAAGCAGACGGGCTGCCTGATGGTAAGCAGTCACCGTCGCCTATGGATACTTATACCACCAGAGGCGTCTCAAATACGTTGCCGACCCTTTAGGACTCGATTATCTCGCCTTTTGAAGAACCCCATGTTGTAGCTTCTCGGAAACACCGTGAATCTTAGACTCGAATCTTAGTCAAGAAAAATTGCATTATCTAATACTACTTAAATATCTACTTATGTATCTACTTATGTATCTTAAATGTCATAGTAAACATTCTATACTATGACATTTAAGTTGTACTTAGGTGCCGTTTTAGTATCATACTATACCATTATAAATGTGAAAGTATGTTTGTTTGTTGGTTATTGTTTCATAGTTCCCACATATCAACATAGTTACGGATAAAAGTGAATTGAAACATTGGCCGGAACCAGTTTTTTTTTTTTTTTAAATCCTGGAGAAATCCGAGTCTAGCTACGTTCCGGAAAAAACCGCAAGACGCAGCTTTTAAATAATAAAAATAATACTACTAAACAAGTTTTTTAAGCCCCTTATAATAGGGCTTTTAATCTTTAAACGGCTGAAGAGATTTTCATGAAGCTAAGAACAATCTCGACCAAGTTCCTTTCACACCTTTCAAACAAAAAAACTAACTCAAAATTGGTTTAGCCGTATGGGAGCTACGATGTTACAGACAGATATACATATATTATACAGCACCCCTCTGTTTGGGTCAAGGGTTAAAAAATCAGTGTCGCTGTTTTAAGTGGCCAATTACATCAATGGATATTAAACAGAAAGTGCTGAAGCTCTACTGCAAAAAAATTTAAGAAAAATACGACTACAATACCCATTCCTTTTTGTAGTTTAGATATCATTTGAACATGTGTGAGTAAGTATGGTACTTTAAGGCTTTAAGGATAGAATGGCTTAAAGCACACGTTCTAAGCCACGTCGTACATCCGCAGTCTTGAGACGGTTCCCGTCCACCGGTATCTGAGTGAACTCTTTGCGAGCCCCATTGAAGCCGCGATGAAAGGGGGGTCATTACCTGAAACAAAGGAGGAAAGCTGCTCAAACTGTGCATAAATCGTGCCTGTTTACCTACGAGGAAAGTTTCAGAAAACCGCCAAAGAAAAACGCAACCCACTTCACCTCGGAACGTCTCGGCCTGAATAACCTTTTTTATGCCCTTAATATATTTTATGCGGTCCTGAAAAGTGTCGATCCTGTTTTTCTTATACTTCTAGCATTTCTTAATAGTTCCGAACTATGAGTTATTTATTACGAACTATGCCGTTTTAGCCCATTTGGGAGACCGATGTCTTAAAAGCGTGAGGTCGCGGGTTCAAACCCCGGGCCCGTACCAATGAGCTCTTTGGAGCTTATGTACGGATTTTCATACCACTGACTTTTCGGTGAAGGAAAACATCGTGAGGAAACCTGCTTTCGTACGGAGAAGAAATTCAATGGCGTATGTGAATCCACCAATCCACAATGGACCAGCGTGGTGGATATGGCCCAATCACCCTTTCGGGGGTAGGCTAAAAGTCCTGGAGAAAGTGGGGAGGTCTATACCCAGCAGTGGGTCATTCAGCGCTGATGACGATGATGATATATATAAAAAGGCAGGTTTTTTTCACTACTTATGTCGCATCTTATTACTATTTTTAGACAAGTAATTGAGATGAAATGATTGGTGGTAAATTGTAGTGCTTACTTTTTTTGACCGGGTTTGTTAATTTTTAACAAATTGCTAATAAAACATTATTTAAATACCTCCCTACGATAAGTACTTTAACAACTTTGTTGGGAAATAGTTGCAAGTAGCACGTGACTGCTTGCCCAATCATTCACGTGTCTACTCTAGGTAGTTAGGTAGGCAACAAAATAATATCAACTTTATTCAACACAACTGTTTCCAATTCGTCAAAGGTGGAAATGCTGATACAGTTTGAATTTCAAATCTCTTCTATTGACGTCAGAAGTAGTTTTTGTTGGGATAGTTCTGAATAAGCAGACGTTTACTATTCCGTAAAATAACATTAAATTAATCACGTGAATGAAATGCCTAACATGAAAACACGTGGAAAGCTTTTGGATATGTGTCATATTGGATATATGTCAGCATCTTATTTTTAATCCATGAATATCAAATATTGTAAAGTCGATAGACCAGTCATCGTATTAAAGTTTTTCATATATCTACATAGTTATAATTTTACTTCGATTTTGAATGAAATGCGAAAAATCGAATCAAATCAATAAAGGTATCCATAGGAAACGGTGACTGCTTACCATCAGACAGCCCGTCTACTTATTTGCCACCAATCGCATAAAAAAAAAACATAAAATGATGCTCACCTCTTTATGTATTTTATGGTATGAAAGGCATTTAGAATAAATGACAATAAAGTTATATGATTATTTACGGGATATTTACCGTGGTAAGGTTGTGGAATGAGCTCCCGAACAACCGTGAACGTGTTTAGTCAACAACCGTGATAGTTTAAAACAGTGTTTTATAAATGTCAATGTTCATCAATAGACTTCACAACATTTATTTACCAGTTAATCATCATAAAACGTATTATTACATAATTAAGATATCATCAGTATGACATATCAAATGATTCATCACATGAATAATTAAGTTTAGAATATTAAACACAAAAATATGAACAACTTACTATAACTAAACATTAAACTTACATAACTCCTTTAATCATACAATTAAAATCGTCTTCTACCTATTAAACAGACAATATAATAATGTCAATAAAAATATTCCAGACCTGGACAATAATCATAGTTTACCCAAAACATTAGTTATCGTAGCAGGCGACAAAAACCAGGCTTGACTTTGTGTTTGTAAAATTTTGAAGCTAAATTTTCACCAAGCTACAACTCAATCGAGCATAGTTACTTATCTGAAAACATAAACAGCAATACGAGGACAGGGTAAACTATCTATTTGTCAGTGGCAGCTGTTGATACAAGAGCGGGCAACAATTGAATATGACTGTAAATCAGGGAGGGACGTTTGACCCCTCATGTAAATGTCGGGATGACCCCCTCACGCCGTCTTGGGGATTTGGCCCAAGGATCGAGCGCTGGGATTAGACGTTTTAATTTGGTATTTGCATGTTAGGATTGGTGTTTTAATGTTTCGTATATGATGTAGTTAATTCGTTGTTATTTAGATAGTTTTTGCTTTCATGTTCTATCGCAATTGAACAACGTTTTTTGCTCAATTACTTTTATTCCAAAAGTACATAATATATAACGTTAGAAACAAACATGTTTAGAAATTTTCTTATTTTTTTGCACAGATATACAGAATAGATGTTACTGTTAGTTAGTAATATTTTTTTTCTTATTTAGACATAATGACGGTGTCACCAGTTTTAGCGTCATACCTTTTAGGCGATCCGAACGTCTCTCTAGAAGAAAATGTCATGTTTTGTGTAAAAGCATTTTAAGACAATATCGTGTATGTTTGTTTATTTATCATGTTTGTTCCTTTGTTCAGCATACGCCAGTTAAAGCTCATAAAAACTCAGTTGCTCCCAAGGCTTGTATAATATTACTTTTCTCAAATATTGTGTGGATATTCACATAAAAATATACATATAAGTAGGTACATATTTAGGTTAATTTTCACTATTCAATAAAACGTAGACTAGCAAACAAAATTCGAAAAAAAAAAACATTTTGAGATGGCCACGGGCCATCGTACTATCGTTCCTATCACTATTGTACCTAACTTTTCATAATAGTGAATTGCACATAGAATTGCAGTTCCTTAAAACTTTCTTCAAAACAGCAATCTATATAAAAACTGCCAGTCCTAGCACTGTAAATCAGAATCGGCTGGAAAGCCAGGACATGTGTCTCAATAACGCTCGTGCGATATGCGATAGCCGTCCCAGCGCCACTATGTTTTATTTTCATCCCCCTGTATAAAGTGAAATCGTCTAGGTGTTCTATCTTTGCTATTCTTAGATGTTTTATTATCAGTTATTTTATACGAGCTATATGAGGGAAAAGTTTTTAAAAATTAGGAATACAATTACAACATTTTATTGACGGGATTATTTTCCAACGGAGAATGATACTGGTCATCGAATAAGTTTGATTTCCTGAAAACGGTTCTGATTTCTATAGTATGTGATTGTATTATTCCTTATTTATCAAATCAATTTCGATGCGAGCACAGACTGGTGAATTCCGACGTGACTAGAACACACGCGAGCTGATCAAACACCTGTTGACGAGCAAATATTTGCTTACCAGTTCCCGGTTTATCTTTAAACGGAATGGCGTAGATTCTATCTGATGCTTAATTAATGTGACGTATTAAACAAGCCGGGACTACACTTGGTTGGGCAAACGCCAGATTGTACTTTTTGCTCCACACAACTGGCTAGTATGCGGTGCAGCTGCGTTGTTAGCAGTAAGGAATGTCTCCCTTTCTGGAGATCGATTTAGATTATGGTTAAGCAACTAAAGCTCATGGAGATAAAGGATCTGTTTGTACGTGTAGCTTACAATAACGCAGATTAGATGCAGTGTACCAACGGATTAAATTACTGGCAATAACGAACTGTTTCCTAAATTGAATTGCTTTATACATAGTATTTTAGGCTTAGTATCAGTAGTCTGATACTAAGCCGAGCCTTTTAGTTCAATGTTTACTCGTTCAGACTCGTGATCAACTAACCCCTTCACTGCGATGCACGCACCGACGGCCATTTCAATTTTATCGTAATATACAAAACGTTCATAACCCTCATGTTTCTTACCTTCTCAGTATTTCTGCTCACCTGTTTCTTTGTTTGGTATTGCAGTAACATTTTTATAAATAAATAAATATTCGGGACATTTTTGCACATTGCTCATCTGACCCCAAACTAAGCAAAGCTTGTAATATGGCTGCCAGAGATTGATATACATACATATATATTAAATACATACTTAAATAGATAATAACACCCAGATATAGACCATCATAAATGTTCATCACATGATTGTTTGTCCTAGATGGGAATCTAACCCACGCCCTCAAACGCAGAAGGCAGGATCACTACCAACTAAACAAACGGGCTATGTTATACTTTCTCATAATATATTATTTTTGTTTTGTTCTTTTTGTTGCTGAATGGCCAGTGTGACACGGAACTTCGTAAATACTTCATATATAATAACATTAATTCAACTCCTTGAATGCGAAACATCTCTAAATACTGATATATACTTGCTCTGTGGTCACATAGGCTGCCAGCTCTTGGTATGTTCCTTGGATTCCGTCGAAATGAGACACCGAGTTCGACGCACACAAATCAAGAGGTACTTTATGTCTTCCTCAAGTATCGATCCAAATTTAAATGTGAATACTGTCACTGCTCGTTTTTTGTCTCTGTATAGTCTATTCTAGAAATTTAACGGGTAATGTAGAACGGAGCGCTCGCTAATTGCGTGAGTTTAACTTTTTGTATGCTCGCATTGTTATGGTATACTCTTTTGAGCTCTGTTGCGGTGAGAGAGAAAGTTTCAGTCATTTTTCTCTGGTATTTACGTTATGAAATTAAAGGTTTTACTTTAGGAAAGGTTAACTTTTTTTATTAGTAATAAGGCTTGCGTTTGTCTGCCAACTCGCCTGATGTTAAGCAATGATGCGTTATATGATAGAGCACGCTTGCTTTTATGTACGTAAAGAAGTAGATTTAAATTTATTTATTTACTTCTAAATATATTAGTACTGTTTATCTAATATTTTAATACGAAAGTGTGTTTTTTATAGATTTTAAAGTGACAAGTGATACTTTTTGCCCCGGGAAAATTTATTCTGGTTCCTGAGGGAATGTTGCAATTGGACCCGCGGGCGCAGCTAATTATATAAAATACTCGAATTTTTATTATTCTCACTGTGTTTTTTTCTTATTTTTTTTAACTTGCGATACAGATTGTTGTGTCTCATGAGCGTATCCTTAAGGCATTGGCACTCGATTTCTTCAAACATGACCAAATATTTTTTTTAGTCAGACCCAGACCTTTATGAATTATTATTTCTCTCCCCTCAGAAATCCAAAGGATGCACAAGAAAACGTGTGAAATTAAATTGAAGTCGGCAAAGGGCATACAATAGAACTCTACTCCGAGGCTGTAGAGCGTTTGAATGCGAACTACATAGAGCAGAGAGTCCACACAGTCTTTATAATGCTAAGGCGTATAATATAAGGCGTTTTATACCTCTGAGAGGGTCTAATTCAAATTCAGATTTACTAGCGTAGCCTAAAATATGGCCTTTCATATGTAAAGTAATGGGTGGCATATAGACGCTTCGGATATTGCCTTTAACTTTTACCTAATGAATGAATATTTAGTGAGTTTAAATATAATATATCTAAGACTAGAAGACTAGATGGACCGACGACATTGTGAGAGTCGTGGGCATCCGTGGATGCAAAAAACATGCTGTTGTTCAGTGTGGAGATAAAAAGGGGGAGGCCTATGTTTAGCAGTGGATGTCTTCTGACTGTTGATGATGATGACGATGAAGACTTGAGGATTTACTGAAACATATTATGTTGTTACATAAACAGGGTTACGCGAAAAGTGTGTACTAAGCCAAAATTGGGCCATAATATCCTCAGATCAGATCAACAGGGGGAAGATTACAATTATCGTTTGACTTCAAATGTGTCAATTTTCCATTAAAAATGGACTATATAGCGCAAAAACTATAAGTACGGCAAATTTAATCACTTTTCGTGCAGACTAAGATACTTGAAGTGGCACCAATGCACTAATATTCATAAGCATCGAGATACGATTCCTATAGAGTCACAATCTCTCAGTGAAAACAGTCAAAAAACGTCCAAGCGTCATTGTACATACATTGTATCAATTATATACTCCACAATGCCACATTTTCTTCAACTTAAACGTACGTCGGATCGCGGTTACCTTGTAACTAACCAAAAAGTCGGCGCAATTCGTAGCGTGCGTCGAGTTTGTTTTAATTGTGACTCTATAAAATATTTACTGTATCTCGATGTCCACAAGCAAAAAAAAAATGGGTGGCAAAGTCGTCTACAGGATAAGTTTACCATACCATATCCCCCTTGTTAGTCTGATCTAATCATGATCTAAAAATTATATTTTGTCTGCCAAGAATAAAAAGTCACTCAAAATAAAATAACCTACTCACATCTGCCAACTATTCAAAAGCAAGGCGCATACTGAAACATTTGAAAACTTGTACAAAGATTGTCTCGTGAGCGGCCTTAGAGCGCCCCAGCGGAAACTTCCGCCGTTCTCAACGCAATAAATGGTGCGAGCTCGCATGCACTACGAAAAGAACCAATTTTGTTCTTATTCTATTGTTCCCGATTCAGATTTCGATTAAAAAGTTGAGCCAAGTTTTACTCGCAGTTTTACAAGGACTGGCATTTGCAAGGATTAGATTTTATTTGGATCCGCAACTTTGTTGAGAAAAGCTTCTTTAAGATTGTATTGATCAAATTGTTGAGTTTCTTTTATATCGGCTGGTTATTTTCTATTTACTAACTTGCCTCTTTCTTATTGTTGAATGTTGTGATGTGATCTGCCCGTTCTTTTTCACGACAGATCCATTTAGGGCTAACGCTGACTTTAGAATACCTGCGTTTTACCTTACCTGCGTATCTCGTTCCAAACAGTTACAATCTGGGTTTTTCAAGATATATTTTATTCCCTTCAAGTGAGATAGCGGCCAAACACATGCCAAGACTGTTGTATATATTTTTGTAAGAAAAGCGGCAAACAAGCATGTGGTTCGCCTGATGGTAAGCTAAATCTGCCGAAATGGGCCTAATTAAGAACCTTCCTCCTTTGTCGAAGTCGGTTAAAAACAAGAGTCAAGACGGCGGCGTCGCAGCGTACCAGTGACGGAGAAGCCTAAAATAGTCAACTTATCTCTTTTCAATTTGAGTTAGATTATACTGTGGGTGTGGGTTGAGTTTTGCGCTTCTCGTGGACTTACTTTATTGCAGTTTTTATGAACTCGCAAAAAGACGAATATCCAAATAATTTTCTATTTTGGAAGCAACTGGGCACTATGGACAGAGCAACATCATTCATCATTCCAAACTTACTGGAGTACCCGAACGCAACCTCCACAAACATAGACATAAAGTAAATGTACACACAAGAGTTGAATTGACGCTTTAGAAACCGAATCGAAGTAAAGTGCTTCTCCGCTGCATACTGCAATCACAGTAGCACTCCAAACATTGGGGATTCTTTAAAACAGTTCTTCTCACCAATCCCTCAGTGTTTGCTCGTACTGTTTACCCTTTCAGTACGTAAGTTCGTGAAAAGTGTGAAAATCGAATGCTGCGCACAATTGGATTTATGGGGACGTTACTGATGCGTGAAAACATCACGCGCCGTTTCTTTCCTTTTGAACGAAATAAGAAACTTAATTTGTTTGAACATGGAATAAAAATGTTTATTTTAATTTTACCATTAAGTTCACATTTTACGCATTCTTTGCGAAAACAAGTAAGTTTATTTTATTTACGACTTTATTTAAATATCACTTAGCAAAACCTTTTGCATAAACAAATTACCAAAGTAAGCACAGTAGGTACTGTTATAATATGCAACGGCGAGTGCAACAATTAAAGAAATTATATTATAAGATCGAGTGACTTAAAAATAAAATAATCCCAGTGAGTAAAACGCAACTACTTACATCAGTTTAAGCTGTCTTAGTGCGGGTATTTTGCGAAGAAAGGAGAACTCGGCAAGAACTTCAACAATCTAGGACAAGATCCTTCTTCAATTCATTCCTTTTAACTCGGTCTTTGAAGGAGTGGACTTTTGACATTTCAGTTTTAATGGGGTTTGAGCGTTTATCGCTAGCGCTACTTTATACTACGTGAATAGAGACATTCAAAGTTGAACTCAGATAATTATGACGGATAGTAATAGAAATTTCGTTTGTGCTATACTGACCCCCACATGACTAGAAAAAGGATAAAATGCTGACATTTTCTTAGCCATTCCTTGTTCCCTTGTTTTGAGCAGTTATATTTCGAAGCTGCAGTACTGCTTCCATAGTGCTGTGTGCAAAACTATCTACAAACTTACAAATCGCAATCCGAACAGAGATGTACGGAAGAATCACAAAAGTTCGGTTTTGACGCGCAACTAGTGAGCCGCACAGATTTCACGAACATCTGAAATTCTCAGCACAGTTTTGGAATTGATTAAACTTGAGAGCGTGTACTATAAGGTCTGGTGTCAACTTATGTGGCAAGGCACTACGAGACGAGCTTTTTTGCTCCACTCACAAATGCTGTGAAAGTTTAGATACGTCGCTTGTGGCAAGTTGAAATAACTTGTCTGGCATATGTGTGACATGATCCTAGCTGGAAAACTAGTCTAATGACATGCCATGCCTTGCCATGTCATGTTGCTTAAATGGGCACCACAGCTGTCGCTGGGGCCAACATACGGGGTGTAAGGGGAACACTCTCGAAGCCAAAAGAAGGTAATTGTACTCATCATTATAAACAACTTTTAATATGGGACCAGGCCTGAAATTAGTCATCGACTCGCACTTGGCCATTATTCAGTATTTGTTGTTATACTTTAGTTAGAGTGTGTACTATAATCATGCCAAGTTTGACGCTCATACGTATTATTGTTTTTACATTAGAGTTAGTACAAAAATACGTCAAAAATATAAGTTTTTTGTATATTCAAAATTCAAATTCAAATTAATTAATTTCAGGCAACAAAACAACCCACACAATTCATTAACTAGATCATCATATACATATAAAAATAAACTAAGGTAATCAAAAAAGGTAATCAAATCAAATTCATAGTGACACAATACAATTCTAAATAATAAGTTAATAAGCAATGTCAAATAAAATAATAATATGTCAAAATAATAATAATGGTTCAGTTAATTTACAGTCAATCATTAATTAAATTAATACAAAAATACAATAGTCCTAAATCAAACAATACAATGTCACCATAGCTTCGGCATCGGTACTGGAACATGCCTGCAATGCCGAAGGAAAGCACAATCGAGCCTGGCCGCTATCATCCCCAGGACGGCATTGGAGCTGGCTCGCACTCTGCGCACCAAGGACACCTCGCTAGCGCGTGGTCGCGTAAAAACAGTCTGTCCGCGCCTCCGCGAACATGCCCGAAGCGCTGCAGAACCGGGGCAGCCCCAACATAAACCTTTATCCTTTCATTTTGACTTTTTTATTATTTGTTTAGTTAATCCGCCGTAACATTACATATTCTGTGAAAATTTCAACTGGCTTTCTATTACGGTTCGAAAGATACAGCCGTTTAAAGGTAGAACGGACAGACGGACAGACAGACGGACAGACAATGTAGGCTTAGTAATAGGGTCCCGTTTTTACCCTTTGGGGTGCGGAACTAATAATAATGAATGGGCAGGCAAAAAAAATGTTATTGCCTGCCCATTCATTATTATTAATTTGTGTGATCATAACTAACAATAGTGCACAAGTGCATTCCAGTCCAGAATTGAACACGTATAGTTATTTGTCAACGTCCCAGGTTATTTCTATTGCAAACGCACTGGACGGAATCAGAGCATCACAACATGTGGCTAGAGAAACGTCTACTTCTGACATAATGTCACTTTGAAAGACATGGCTACGCTACGATATATGAGGAGAAAGTGTGATATCTTCAAAATATCCTAATTATGGGTAAAAAACCATAGAAAAGATTTTTGTTGTTTAAATTAGAACGGCTGTTAAGGAGTTTTTGTAAGAAATTTGTTGTAGCCAGTTGCACCCATTATGGGTGGGTATAATTGACGTTTCGTTTATAAGGGTGGCTTATATAAACGAAACGTCAGGTATTCGAAATCAGTTAGCAACTGTGATGCGAAGTTCGACGTGATGATCTAAATAAGAATGTTCAATCAAGGTTCACTCATAATGCCTGGTAACAGATTTTCCTTCTCATTTCCGTTCTATTTACTTTTCTTTTCTGTGGTAAAAACATTATTAAAATCATACACTCATTAATGACAAAAATAAATAGTCAGTAAATTTGGTATTTCCAAATGCCAATGCATGGCAAAATATATTGGACCTTACACATTAATACCATTATTTGTAGACTCTATTTTTAATGGAACAGATTTCATTTCATTTAAATATGTAGTACTGACATTGGACGTTCTTTGAAGTTTGATAAATTAGATGAAATAGAGATGTTGTAACAGTATTGTATAATGTAAAGATTCATATAGTCGCATTGTTAAAAATTGTTGCAGGTTGTTTGTATGTTGCATATAAGTTTTGGACAGAATTGAATTCAAGATCATTATAAATATGAGTAGTATAAAGCAAAAAATGTTTTATGTAAATATCATCATCATCAGCCAGGAGACGTCCACTGCTGAACATAGGCGTCCTCCTTTAACCTCCTCACTGAACGACAGCCTGCCTTTTGCATCCACTGAATAACGGATACCAGCGACTCTCACAACGTCGTCGATCCATCTAGTGGGAGGCCTACCTACGCTGCGTCTTCCTTCGTGGTCTCCACTCAAGAACCTTTCTTCCCCATCGTTTATCGGTTCTTCGAGCAATGTGGCCTGCCCATTGCCACTTCAACTTGCAAATTTTAACAGCTATGTCGGTGACTCTGGTTATTTGGCGAATATCCACGTTCCGGATTCTATCGCGCAAAGAAAGTCCGAGCATAGCTCTCTCCATTGCCCGCTGTGTATGTGGTGTAAATATAGGAATATAATAATAAGAGAAAATGTTGTATATAAATTAAACCTTTTTTTTTTAAATAAAACATTACTTCTGTGAAATAGATTATTAGAATTTGAATTTTATTGCTGTACCTACTCTATGTCATTAAATACAAAGAAACCATTAAATTCTATACCTAGCCTATTTGTTATAATGAACTTTTTAGTTTTACATGAAATTGTAATGAATTGTTGAATGTTGTTGTTGTTGTTTTTTGTTATAAATGATGTATGTCTGTCTTTTTACTCGACTGCGCAATATTATAAAGATGGTTATGTTTTTCGAGTGTATGTATGTTGGTTTCTTTGGCATAACCTACAGCCTAAACGGCTCAATGAATTTCGACGTGTAAGGTGTCATTTGAATCGTTTTAATAGTGGGAGTGACATAGGGTATATGTATTCAAGAAGACGTCCGCGAAAAAAAAATATAGGTATTGCATTTGCCCCCAGCTGCCCCCCCTTCTCAAGAAAATAAGAAAATCCTGGTTACGCTTTTGTTTTAAGATCACACTATGTACCTACCTAAAGTATGCTCACAACACTAACAACGTTACGTTTATTAATAAACGTAGAGTAGCCTCGGAATAGTTACACCGCCTTTTGTATTTTTCGATCGAGTTCAAAATTTGAAAGAGAGAAAAAGACAAAACACGGCGTAACTATTCCAAGACTTTACTCCACGTTTATTGATAAGGGGGTAAAAGTCGTAAAACATGAATACTGTAAAGAAGTCACTTATTCACACGAGCAACAGACGACTTCTTCATGCATATACATCAACACATAACACAGCTCATCATTCGTACATCGTCTAAAAACGATACCCAGTAGCTATAGGTACGTTGCCGATAAAAAATGTTCATTTTACACTCGAAAGCGTATCGAATATAAAATTATTCCGCTATCTCCTACACTGAACTCCCGATTTCACATGTCGTAAAAATTTTACTCCCAAGATTTTTATCGTCTCCCGTGAGTCTAAAATAAGCTGAAATATCGTCGCTTATACTCTTACCTGACGTGATGATGGTATCATTGTATGCTGGAAGATACGGGGCACCTGTTCTGATCTTATTTATGTATATCCTGGTGCAGGGCAAGTCGTCCGAGAGTGTATCTGTCATCTATGTTTCCAATATTGCAAACAAAATGATTTAGCTTGTTTGCAATTCAACATGTTGTCTTTGATTGGCTTTTATGGCGAATATAACAAGGATCTGCTACTGTATTTATAGCTATAAATGATTTTAAAAAAATGCCGCTGAATTGAGAACCTTCATTCTTTTTCGAAATCGGTGAAAATTACTTATTCTTTTACTGATTTCGAAAAAGGAGGAAGGTACTCAATTTTTCTCATTTGTCATCTGGTTGTTAATATCTATTTAAGTATGTATTTAAAACTATATATGTATGTATATCAGCCTCTGGCAGCCATATCACAAGCTTTGCTTAGTTTGGGGTCAGATGACTGAGTGTGAAAAATGTACCGGAAAAAAAAAAGATATTTTATAATCCTTACTAATAATATTATAAAAGCGCATGTAACTCTGTCTCTCTGTCTGGATGTTTGTTCGCTTTTCACGACTAAACGCCTAAGCCGATCTAAACGAATTTTGGCAGGAGGGTAGAGTGCATCCTGAAGACGGACATAGGGTACTTTGCCCCCCAAAAATGCAAAAATCCCGGGTAAAACCGCGGGATTCAACTAGTTATATAATATAAGTAACGACCTTTAAGACCTTAACTCGCCTATTTTTTTACAACTTTTACCTGCCTAAACTTGAAAAGTTACTACATTGTTAATACATTGTTTTATTTTGTCATCCTAATAATAAAAAATACGTAACATAATTATCATAAAAAATTGGACAAACATTGCTTTACGTTTTATTTCCATTCTTTTGTATTCATTTTCAGCTAAAGGCATAACTTTCATTATGTGAAACTAGTAGGGCAAGAAAATAAAATGGAAAGAGTACTTACTGTCCGTTCAAGTAGATACTGACGAGTCAAAATTATGATCAAATAAATGAATAAATATACATTTTTGCACACACAGTCATCTGACCCCAAACGAAGCAAAGCTTGTGATATGGCTGCCAGAGACTGATATCCATACATTTTATATTTTTAAAATACATACCTACTTAATTAGATATTTACACCCAGATATAGATATAACATGATATAACACAAATATTCATCACATAAATGTTTGCCCTAGGTGGGAATCGAACCCACGCTCCAAGCGCAGAAGGCAGGTTCACTACCAACTGGACCAACGTATATGGATAGCCATCCAAATCCCCTGTATTTACTTTTACTTTTACCTGTTAAGCGGCTGAGCAGAGTTTAACTCTTGCTTGAAAAAGAATTGTTTTATAAACAAAACCTACGTGTTTCTTTAAAAAAAAATTTGTTTCAAAAACCAATTAGTGTGTAAACTGTACATGGTTTTAAGCCTGCAACAACTGAAATTCCAATCTATCTCGACGTGGCTTAATTTGACAGCTGTGTACTTGATACATTACTGCGACAGTTTGACGTTGGATAAAAGTCTTCGTGAAGAAAGCTTTTACTCGAACTAAAATAAGGTTTACTGATTTTTTATTGGTACGTTTTGCGTGCTACGGGGCCCGCGCTAATCACGTCTGCCAACTTTACGGACAAACCATGATGGGAGTTCCCAGTTTGAATTTCTTCCTCAAATGCCTCTTTCACCTTTTATGTGCTCGTACCATAGATTCAGAACCATCAAAAACCAAGGAAATATGGAAGGCCATTTTTGGTCATAACTTTCAAAATCCCGAAACGCAACTCGTAAAACGCATTTCCACGTTACTCTTCGAGTCGTAAAATGCAGGTTCGTAAAACCGATACGACGTATAATCATGAATCCAGCTGCGTTCCGATTCAGTACAGGCCTAGGAACCAGGAAAAATTACACGAAGGACACTCAACTTAAGCATGAATATGGTGTCGTCGATCCGGGTCATACCCACAAATAACTGAATGAGACTGCAATTATATCATACAATCTATATGAAAATTATCGGCGATTATCAAGGAAAATAACACCCCAGAAAAACAATAACAACTTCAAGATAACGTGGTATCGAAAACAGCGAAACCAAGGTGCTGATGTCATAGACTACTGTAGAGATCAGGCCTCAGCTTATTATTTGCCAATTATGGCATAAAAGATTCGGGTGCCTTATAGAATGTGACTATCTAGCACATAAATTATGTGACATAATGATCTCTTAGGTTATCGCGATTATTACAAATCAAATAAGCACTTTTTTAAAGAGAATAATTATGTCGCAGTGGTAATCTTCTTTATTAAGGCCCAGGGGGAACCCGAGCAATAGGAAGACCACAAGAAAGATGGGCAGACGAAATAACAGCCACAGCAGAGAACAACTGGACGGACAAAGCACAGAATAGACAAGACTGGGAAGCCCTGGAGGAGGCCTTCACCCGAAGAGGGGTCCTCAACTTTAATCAATAACTTTAATAAACTACTATTGCATAAATTGAAATTTAACAATAATACTATTAGTGAATTCTATTGTAATTTGATACTATGCAATAACATCAATCTAATTTTTATTGCAATACTATGCAATAATTGTAACTTAATCTTTAATACTATGCACTGATTATTATTTAATTTCCAAATTTCTATATTATAATAACTATTAAGTACATTTAGAAAATCACCCTAATGCAGGTGTGTTTATTTATAGGTAGAGGAAATAAAAGGCAATTTTATTTTATGTAGTGGTAATCTTCTTCTTCTTTCTTTATATATAATAATCTTATTTTACTCTCTAACTTTGTTTGCCTCAATACAGGAAAATAAAAAACACGCCTTAAAAGAAAAAGATAATTGGGAATATAGCCCAGATTTTTTTAAAATGTGAGGCCTTTTTTTGAAATTGGGACAGTACGACGTTTTCGGGTCAGCTAGTTTTTGTGTAAAATGATTGGACATTGTTTTTAGTTTAGCATTTCAAATCTCATAATTCATCCTACTTATTTTTTTTTTTATATCTTCAACTATGTTAAAAATGTAGGAACGATTTAGCTGTGATGGGAAGCGGGGTTTTAAGTGGTCCTCAACCTTGCATACAACCTCAAAGTATTTTTGTCTGCAGTCCATACTGTTAGTAGTTAGTACAAAGTATGCGCTTTCGATGACGAAGGAGGTACGGAAATAATTAGAGCGGTTTTATCCGACAGATCGTATTCAGTCGCATAATGAATGAAGCGCCAGGCCGCGGCGTCACTGGCGGTATGACGTCGTGACCTCATGACTTCGTTCATATTTACCGGTTTATTTATTTATTTGGTAGGTTAAATTGCATTTGGAGCAATCATTACTAAAATAATCACATAATATTTTAATGATCTTAGATAATTAAATATTATGTTGTTGAAAAGTTGTTTATAATTATGAACAACTTTTTACTATTAGAACAACCCTGAAATCGCAATTCCATACAAAAATTTCATTGTCACTACACGAAATATATGGAACAGCTGTTTTTTCCGCGGTTCCAGGTTTGGTCCCATAGTTAAACTTGTTTATAATGATGAGTACAATAATCTACCCGAATATTTCCACTGTCTCACCAGTCACCCAGTATAGATTAGAAGATAGATATGTTGTCAACTTTACAAGGACTTTTTGATGGATTTATTACCATGTCAAAACCATCCACTTATACATAGCGCCATCTTTTACAAAATGTTATGATAATAAATAACAGTAATGTCTCAATGATGTCTGCAGCTAACGTCGCGGCCTCAGCATCCCATAATACCTACACGTGTACCGTTTCTTCAATAAATCTGAAACACGGCAATTCGATAAATGGCAACAAACGGCCACAGCCGGGGATTTCCAAAAACAAAACGTTATAAATATCGGGCAAACCACAGCGGATAGAATAGAATACGAGCTGAGTAAAAGAGTGAAAAAAAATATTAAAATTTTTGAGCGCTCGCAATCCCAGCTATCGATATCAAAGCACGTCCAATCAAAACGAGACGTGACAATGATTCAGAAGCCTTTTCGATTCTGTGAATAGGCCTGCTAACTTATTGGCGGTCCTTTATTTGCTGATTGCTGTTTGACACCTCAACGGGAGCGGATTTGGTTGGTATTTTTATTTAATTAACTTTTGGTGTTGGCTGCGTTTGCGAAGGGGCGGGCGCGGAATACAATGGCAGACTAATTTACGCGCGGTTTCAGTCGCTTTTCAGTTTAACTTTTTATGGCTTATGTTGCTTTTAAGCTCGTTTTAATTAATGATTATTTTAAATGACTTCAATTGTCTCCTGCTGATTGTTTTTCATTATTGTGACTAAAGAAAAATGTCACCAAAGCCTCGATTTTAAAATATACATATTTGAAAGTTAGTTGAAAAACTGTTGGGCTTTTCGAAAACAAATTGAACCAAAGTATGTGAAGACCAGTGGATGCAAAAGGCAGGCTGTCGTTCAGTGTGGAGGTTAAAGGGGGAGGCCTTATATTTTTGAGCTGTCCAGAAGCTGTGTATATTTATTCAGAAACATAATACCTTGCACTAGTTTCTGACTAACAAAAAATGTGTTAACGTACCAGATTTTTATATAAACCGCTTAGCTCGCATTAAAATGGAAAGAAACTGCACAGTATCCAAGCGAGCACCCTCCACGAAAGCTGCGAGAGATAACGCGATAATAATTCTTCGTAAAATGTCACCAAAGTTCATAACTGATAAAAGTTTAGTCCCTTTTCTGAAATTTTAATAGAGATTTAATTTTCGCGAGTGTCCAAAGCGTGCCGATAACGTAACTAGTCGCCACTCGGATCCTTGGTACCAAGGACTAACTAAGTATAATCGTTATCCCCTACTAAGCGTTCTCGTTCTATATAACTTTGTTGCGTGATATATAGAATCGCGTAGATTCACGGCCTTACTTAGAAAGTCTAGTTAAGAGCCCTTTCATATTTTTTTATGAAAAAAGCAACGAAAACTGGATTTTTGGCGTTTTGATTCTATCAAATAGAAATTTCGAAGTAAAATAAAATGCCATTATCATCGTGAGGAAACCGGTATGTCTAAGAACCTCAAAAGTTCAAAGACACACGAACATAACTCTCTTATTCTACCTGGGGCCTTACAGCTACCTCGTAACGCGGGCTCGAAACAGCGCAGTGCACGTGAACATGAACCTTAACACACCTAGATAAGGTTTGCAGTCGCAAAACTTTTCGCAATCACCTAAACAGAAACGCTAAAACATCTAGCCGTAAATACACTTCAAGAACTGACCTCAGATATACTTACATCAATACTTATGTGTATACTTATGCTCCCGTTTCACCTTTCTCTGCGACACGTGGACAAATTTTTGAATGACCTAATATTTTAATAATAATATAATAATATTAGGTCATACAAAAATTTGCTTTGTCTACTTTGACTCACAATTCTGCATTGTTTTATGGTTCCTCGTTCTTCGTACGGGCTGTTGCTCTCTGGAATGTTCTTTCAGTGGCCATCAGACGTGTGCAGACCGTTGAATCGTTCAAGGCACTGATCAATCATTCATTTTGTATTAATGTATCTATGGCTATTTATACCTAATTATGTATTAACATAAAATATTTATGCCATCTTTATGAACAACTTTTACAATGGGACCAACCCTGAAAACTCGAAAAAAATATCTGCTGTTCCTTTCGAGATACAATGCCTATAAAGTCACAATCTCTCAGTGAAAATAGTTAAAAAACGTCCGAGCAACAAACACACATACATTACATACATTATATCAATTATATAGTTCACAATGCTACATTTACTCCAATGTAGACGTTATGTCGCTTGCATAGTGTTCAACATTAGTTGTCCGCAATGTCATCGTTACTCTGGAATTGCGTGGCGTTGTAGTCGGATCGCGGTTACCTTGTAAGTAACCAAAAAGTCAGCGCAATTCGTAGCGCAATAGTTTTGGTTCGGTTATTTTTTTGTCACGATTGTGACTCTATAATTTATCTCGATGACTGTACCATACATTTAGTCGAGTGTGAATGACCGTTATCTATGGAACAGCTGATATATTTTCGCGAATTCAGGGTTGGTCCCATAGTAAAAGTTGTTTGTAATGATGGGTACAGACTATGTACCTCTTTCGGCATAGTACACCTTTTTCGGGTAACCGTGTATGTATGTATATTTCTATCACTATACTTTATTCCATATTAAACGTATTTTAAACCAACGTTTACACTAAGGCAATCTTTATAATAATTATACTCATCCGAAGCTTGTGTTTTAGCAATAGGTTCACCTTTTGTGCCTGTATTTAATTTTATTCTTCTTGTTAAGTTCTTTCTGTGGTGTCAATAAAGTGTTTTTGTATTGTATTGTATGTGTGTACAACATCTGAAAGTATGTTCCTCCCAAAGTTTACATACTAAGCATTACACATGCAAGTTTTGTAATTGAAAAAGTTCACGTCGTTTCATCGGAACTTTTATTTGGTTTTCAATTTGTTTTGCTCCAATACTCAAACGACATGCTATGTATATTTTTAAAAAGAAAAACTAAATTTTATAAATAATAAATTAGTAAAAAAATAAAGATTTACTTGGGTTTTATTATGGAAACTGACGTGGTTTTCACACATTTTATTTATATCAAATTTACTTGGGTTGTTATTTTTTTAACTAAGTAAAATTTTTTTCTGTTATTTTGTAGTTTGCTATTATGAATAGATTAAACTTCTTTAAGATGTATATATCTCAGTAGCTAGATCAAGACTTCTTGAAAGTTCTCCCTTACCTTCACTTCCATTCCACCAAAACCATCCCCAACAAACTGCCGATTATTTCAATTCATCTTCGTTAATAAAATCAGACTGTGATATAGATTCCATAGATAGAACAATGAAAAGGTTTTATTGTAGTTCTACGGATTTAATAGAACAATATAGCACCTATTGGGAGCAAATCTAAAGCGCAACTCTAATTTAGAAATTTAAAATTTAATTTTAGTTTTATATTCGCAGCTTCCTTTCATATTTTAATTATGTCCTAGCAAATTCACCAAAAACAAATGCCTTTTAATGTAAGAAGCCTTTCGACAACAAATTAATCAGAATCCTGGCAAAAGTTAATTTTACAAACACTATGTTTACTCGATATATCGCGTTTACACCATCTAATTAAGAGTCACAAAGGGTTGATTTACATTATAAGTTCTTGCCATATTTTACCCATAGCAACACGCCAAGCTCAAAAACTAACCTTATTTCTTTGTAAGTAAGTTTGTGATTCCTTCAAAAGGGAGAGGGATGTTGTGACATTCTAGAAATATTTACGTAAATTGAGTCATTAGTAAGGTAACGCAAGAGGTGAGAATACGTCAAAATGGTGCAAACGATAAATGCAATTTCCTTCACGAAGGCGGCCATAAATACCTAAGTGCATTACCTCTATATACCACCATAACGAACTTGCTTTTATAGCTACGAGTTTTAAGAAAGGCATAATCTACCCGATGGATTTATCACAACAAAGTAGTCATGAACCAAGTATATTGTGTAAAATTGTTATAATTTACTATACCTAGGCAGTAGGTACTAGTATGTATTTATAAATTTACTTAACACTCATAGTAACAAAAAATAAGAACTAAATTACATCTGCAAAAAAAAATTTTTAGGATTCCGTAGCCCGACAGGAACCCTTAAAATTTCGTTTTGTCCGTATGTCTGTCTGTTTGTCTGACTGTCCGTCTGCCCGTTCGTATTTTTTTAACCTTCTATAGTTATTAAGGCAACTGCATGAAACTATGCACAAATACAGTTTTAGTATAGATCTCAATTTTAAAAGTATAAAAATGATATAATTTTTCGTTTTAAGGGTGGGGTGGGTTGGGTCTGGTACATGTGAATTGGGAACGAAATATTTCAGCAGTGGATTTCCTCTAGCTAATGATGATGACGAAGATATCTAGAAATCATTATGTAATAACGTGCCCAAGACATATAGAAAGGTATAAGGTACTAAAATCAAATTCAATATCCATTCGCAATTTCGATTACCCGAAAGATATTTATCATTGCCCAAATATTACATTTAATTAAACTTTAAAACAAGTCGATAGCTGCGATATCGGGAACATCCGGTATGTTAGAACGACTACGAAATTATTTGTAAGGATTTGTAACTCAGTCTAACTTTGGAATTGCTTGATCGTTATCTTGAATTTAGGGCATGGATTAAGTAGATGCTATGATAAAAAGACCACATTTAATTGTGTAGGGGTACCAATAAACCTTGGGTTGTAACTTTTAAACTTACGCGATTTGAACACTTTTTAATCGCGTATCGGGACATATCGCGTATTTTTCAGTTGAACACCTCTCACCCAACGTTTTGACCATGATATAATAGCCGTTGTCAGCTCGTTTCGATCGTGTTACAATAGCCGTGGTCTGCTCATTTTGACCATGGCACAATAGCCGTGGTAAGTTTGTTTTGAGCATAGTACAATATCCTTGGTTAGCTCGGTTCGACCGTGATACAAAAGCCGTGATCAGCTAGTTTCACCCATGATATAATAGCTGTGGTCAGCTGGTTTCGAACATGTTACAATGGCCGTGGTCAGCCCGTTACCAAGACCACTATAACATGGTTAAAAACTTAAAACGTCGACCGATATATACAATCAAATTTTGATGGGCAATTTAAAAACAAAACTTGAGATGAATGATGACGAGTGCAGTGAGTTGGCATGCAGGACTTCAAACTGCTGAGCCCTGTTTCAATTTTTTAGCTCCCGACGCAAAAAGAGGAATTTTATAAGTTTAGCGTGTGCATCTGTATGGCATCATATCTCCCAAACGGCTAATTCGATATTGTTTTTTGTTTGATTGTTTGAAAGGCGACTTGATCGAGTTTTCTTAACTTTGATTTAAGAAAAATATGAAAATTACTCTAAAGAATTTATTTGAGTACATTTTTACGTGGATATCCACGCAATGTTTGAGAAATGTACTATAAAAGCCCTAACGGCAACAGAACATTTATGGACTCTATTTGTTGGCTTCGACTACACCTCGGCCCTCATTTTCACCGTTCGTCCATAAATAATTCTGTTGCTGGCCGCTGCGGTAATGTACTATTAAATTCAAATTCAAATTATTTATTTGTCATGGACGCAAAGCTGGTTCAAAAACTGTTTCACATTATTAAATTTTATTATTTCATGTAGAGCATACTAAATAAGACTTTTAAATACATTATATTTTTACTCGTTTAAAGATTTAAAAAAAGTGGGAATAAGTTGGGTCCCGGGTCGCTAAGGATTCTAGATTAGAATCCTAAGCGAAACGAGGGATACAAACACCTACATGACTTTTTTCACGGTTTATGCACTCTACTTTTTACCATTTACTGAGAGAAAATATGTATAGTAGTATGTAGTAGTAGTAGTAGTAATATATAGTAGTATAGTTAAAGTACACGATATACTATAGTAGTATAATATAGCTAACTAAAACTGGCGCGATATTTTTTCTTAATTTAAATTGGATTGCTCTTTGGAATAGCTCCATGTAGCCAGCCACTTAGTACGTTCATCATATTTTATTTATTAATTTTATACGTATAATTCGTGCTTGATCAAAATTCCAAATGGTTTCAATCACTCGATGACTTAAAAAGAGTTTTATTCGCTGTTATCGTTTCATCAAATGCCCTTTTTCGAGTTGCAATTGTAAAAAAGCTTTTCCACTGAACTTTTTCCAATTATCCTAGCCAAAACAATAACATGTAACCATTGGAAAAAGCCGCTGCTTTTTATCAGCAATAACGATGTCAGCGGAATCGCAAACGCAACTTGTATCGACACTGCGCCGGCAGAGCGGAACGCAGCTGGTCAGACCCTATTCTCGCGCGCTCGATATTATCTTGGTCACTCTCTATGGTTAGAAATGTCGTGGCGCATGAGAGTGACCGAGACGATCTCGAGCGCACAAAAAAGAGGTACAGGATTAGTTTTAATCAGCCAGTGGCAGCGTTACCAAACTTAATTGCTCTATTGTTAATTAAGTAACGTTTCAACACCGCAATATAACTGGTGTACAGAGGTTTACTTGAGTGTTTCCCAGTCTTTGACACAAATACTACCTTACCAGAAATAACAAGCACTAACGAAACCTACCAGAAAATCTTAAAATCAAATCAAACTATTTATTTGTCAGAACATGGTAGGTACACACCTACACTTACATACAAAGTAATAAAACACCATTATGTGAATACAACCATTTCCGATAAGAATCTATATTTCTGCAATATTTTTAGGGTTCCGTACCCAAAGGGTAAAAACGGGCCATATTACTAAGCCTACGATGTCTCTCTGTCTGTCTGTCTGTGTGTATGACTGTCTGTTTGCCTGTCTGTCCGTCCATCTGTCCTACCAGTAAGCGGCTGTATCTTCCGTAATAGATAGCTAGTTAAAATTTTCACAGAATATTTAATGTTACAGCGAATTAACTAAAAATTAATAAAAAAGTCATAAAGTAAAAACGTAAGGGGGTAAACAAACCCCATACAACAAACGTATTTTTCAACGTATTTTTGTATTAGATCTAATATAAAAACGGTAATACGTACAAGCGTCACACTTGGCATGACTATAGTACACACTCTAATATATAACAACAAATAATACATAAAACAAACAACAAATAATAGCCAAGTGCGAGTCGATGACAAGTTTAGTTTCTGTTCATTACCAAGTTATAACTGGTAATTTCGTTATTGAAATTTAAGGTTGTACGTAACCCTCAGAGCGCAAGCCCGACTCGCACTTGGGCGGTTTTTTCTGATATCATCAGTAATCCCTTAAACCCGGTATTTTGCAATCCCGTCACTGTCTATCGAAGCAAATTGTCACCACATCCACAATAGCAGTTTAAATCCTTTGATAAAAATTTAATCCGCAATCAGAGAAACTGACCTAACCCTACCCCAGGCGCCTTCATAATGCCCTATTATATTAATTTGATCCGCACATTACTAAATCACAATTGCGTTTAGTGGTAATTTTGATTTGCGTTATAGAGCAAATTAATTTGCAATTTAGCTAGATTTCCACTTAATGCTTTGATAATTTTCAGTTGTAAAATGGACATCTCATTTTCGGTGTTTCACTTGTTAATCGTTATACTAAACTTAACTATTATTAAAATTATATTAACCATGACCGCAGCTGAGGTTGAAATGCCTAGATTAGGGTATAATTCTGTGGTGTTTCTTTAAATCGGAATTTACAGAGATCGTAGTTAATAAATGCTTAGGTAGGTACATTATTAAAAGAAAAACAAAAAACCCGTCCAAAAAGATAGGTAACTTATGACGCTTAAGACTACAATGCATTATCATGCTCCAGATAAAAGTAATCTAAAGACAAACCTAACACCTGGTATTTCAAAATTTGTCAAGCCGTTCATGCCATAGGAGGTAATTATGGTGACACAAACAAACATACATACTTACAACCGTAAATATCCTGCCTTTTGGGGCAGTTAGATATTAAATTATTTATTTAAATACACTGATAATAAAAATGAAAAATGCAAAAAAAGACATCACGTGATTAATGGACTGTCCCTAGATCAAAATTAATTACAAACATACGTTTATATGAAACGTTTGTTGAAGGGACACCCCCTTTAGAATTATATAATTTTCGCGATTTACGCGACTGCGATTTTTATTTATATTTTTTTTGAACGCATGTTTATTTGTTTGTTGTTGTTGTTGCGTGATAAGTCCCGATGAACATTTAAAACACCCCCGCCTTTAGTTTTTACTTTTTGACTTTATTATTACGGGTTGAAGGAAACAGCCGATAAAAGGAAGTACAGACAGACGGATAGACATACGGACGGACAGAAAGACAACATAGGCTCAGAAATAGGGTCCCATTTTCACCCTTTGTGTACGAAACCCTAAAAACTGTCCGTTGAGGAGCAATTTGATGCAACCATCGCTAGCGATATTGATGATCCCATGAAAACTCCCACATTGGAAGTGCCCACTCATCTCTATCTCTTCTCTTCTCTACATGGCATAAATTTTTATGTCGCTTTCCGCGTCTGTTTGTCTGTATAACCGCTAACTCCTCCTAAACCACGCAATACATTTTGATGCGATTTTCACCATCAGTTAGATAATTTTTCACGAAAGGTTTATTTATATAACATAATTATGTATTTATAACTAGTTACCCGCCCCGGTTTCGCAAGTAAATTACACCCGTGTGAAGCCGGGGCGGGCGGGTCGCTAGTTCTATATAATTTTACTTCTCCACCCTGCCTGCGTCCTTCTGATTGCTTATCGGAATTGGCTTCATATATACAGTTGCTGTTAGTAGTCTTCAAGTGTCAATATGAAACCGATTTCGATTAGCAGCACGGAGAGAGCTGTGTCATTGAACAGCTGATAGTAGGTACTGTAATTATTCAGATAACAAATCAGCAGTTATAAATTAACCGTCTTCATGGTACGTTGAAAGAAATTTGTCTCAGTCACTGGCGGATTGAGAAATTACAATTAGAATGATTAGTTTTCGAAAACATCAACATTTATCTTGGCAAGACAATCTGATTAGATACACGGTCATTTTAACTACAAAATTATTTATAGGTAAATTAAATGCAGTGCATTGCACGTTTTGGCGTCACAGTTGTTCTATTACGTCAATGCTATTACAACATATAATTACAGCTTAATGCTCTAGTTGGTTTAATAAATAGCATTAGGAGTTTTAAAAGTATAAGCATTTCTATTCAACGTGGTAATGCCGCCAGCAAGAAGGGAACGTATATAACTAGTAGTGCTGCTTTGACAATTTGGATTATCTTTTGACCTTTCACAATTTATGGGCAATCCTAGCTTTTTTTTAATAGATCACATAATAGTAATATAAAATAGGTAAGACACATTCATTTTCCATCTTATTTATTCTACTTTCTCAGTTTAACCATAGAGTTGTCACG
The DNA here is from genome assembly GCA_932305915.1 of Agriopis marginaria. Taxonomy (NCBI): domain Eukaryota; kingdom Metazoa; phylum Arthropoda; class Insecta; order Lepidoptera; family Geometridae; genus Agriopis; species Agriopis marginaria. The sequence continues at coordinate 7,336,835 of OW029919.1, forward strand.
CAGACTACATTATGTACTCCAGCAGGCCTAGCATGGGCTGTGGATAAATTGTCTTTCCACAGTTTTTATCCACGCCTAGACGCGACAAAGCTAGAATATGGATGCGTTTGTCTTTTTCTCGCGGGATAAAAACGGTGGAAAGACAATATGTCCACGGCCCGTGCTAGGCCTACAGACATGCAAAATCGTACATACCTGAGATCAAAAAGTAAAACATTGATCTATGACAAAATTATTTACACTCACGTTATGTTTCTCGGTCGAGACGAGCTCCCGACCGCTCCAGATATAATTCTGTTTCAGTTTAAGCCCAAAAATCCCAAATTCCATGTACTTAATGCGTCAATCGCTCGAAGACCCGATAACCGATGGGGAAGAAAGGTTCTTGAGTGGAGACCACGAACCGGAAGACGCAGCGTAGGTAGGCCTCCCACTAGATGGACCGACGACATAGTGAGAGTCGCTGGCATCCAGTGGATGCAAAAGGCAGGCTGTCGTTCAGTGTGGAGGTGGTGGAAAGGGGGAGGCCTATGTTCAGCAGTGGACGTCTTCTGGCTGATGATGATCATCATCATCATGATGATGATGATGATGAATGCGTCAAAGCGGAAATACACTATGATTCATTACGTAGCCGACAGACGTGACGGATTTGGTTGACAGACCGCCGTCTCACCAACGGGAGAGAAAGACGACGGTTCGTCAACCAAATCTGATGTCTATGAGGGCTATTAAAAACATTTAAAATACACCCATCAAGTCCATTTGGACATGTAATAATTCTAAAACATGTCATACAATACTTACGACATGCTGCTTCCGCCACGTCTAACGACTCCAGTAAACATGTCGTAAATCATGAAACATCGTAACTACACTGATCATTTACTAAAACATGACGTTCGTCTCTTCAAATTGGTTGTTTACACAATAAATTGATTATGAGTTCCAAGTCGTTAAGTTTTATGCATCTGGAAGAAGTTATTGGTTGTTCTGGAGAGCTGTTAAGGTGGTAACACTGGTATCGCAGTACCTAATTTTCACTAATATTTGACTACCTGAAAACCTGAAAAGTATTGATGTATTGTTTTATTTGTCACATAATTAGGTATATGATCTTAACAATAAACCGTCCAAGTGCAGTCGGCCTCACGCACTGAGTACTCCGTACCGCAATAAAATACAATAACTTAAAAAAACGACTTCATAATTTGTAAAATATGGTATTTTGATTCGGTGAAATGATAAGGTCGAGGTTCGAATGATAACGTCGTCCAAGTAACGAAATTAAAATTAAAATTAATTATAACTTGGTATAAAGAGTTTATCTATCTATCTATCTATCTAATGAACAGAAATTTGTCACCGACTCGCACTTGGCCATATTTTTTTTATTTGTTGTTATATTTTAGAGTGTAATATAATCATGCCAGTATTACCTATATAATGATAATAGGCTTGCGTTGGTTGTGGTTGGTAGGTTGTTTTTAGTTTCAGTACCACCAATGCCTCTCAACAAGATGAAAAATAAATAAAGTTAAATAATAAGTGCTGATGAGACAGAATAAAGCAGGTGCCGTTTCTTCTCTCATCCTATAGATCTGTTCTATCCACAAGTGCACAAGTCGTTCACTTCAATAGCTCAGTTTGTTTATATCCCCATATCATCAATAGCCCATTTACCTACCAACATACCAATTGTCATAGTTTAATTTATTTTTATTCATAAAAAAGCCCCTCAGCGTTGGTTTTGGCGCCATTGATGCCGTATAAAGGCCCGGGCTTATTCCGAGAATAGAAAGTAAAATAAGTGTTTAGCAAATCAAATTTGTGTGAAAATTAGGCAGTGAGTGAACCCCTTAAGAGCTTATGAGCCGTTGGTACGGATGTAGCATATAGTCTACATCAACATCCACACTAATATAAATATAAGTTACATTGTTTGTAGAAGGTAATCTCTGGACTGAAACTAAATGGGTTGTAATAATATTGGATACGGATTTAGCTAACACAATTTCCGATTGACAGAATAAGCTACTAAGCGGACGAAGCTGGAGGCAAATGCTAGTCCGTGACCGGCGGCTGCGACCGTGACTCACTACTCAGTATGAATTTATGTGGAGTGCTAAGCAATGCAAGTGGCCGCATCCGAAAGCGATGGGTTTCAAAATTATAATGAAATCAATGAAATCGCTTCCAACCGGCCTTTTTAGAGATCAATGGGGTAGGCCTATGTCCAGCAGTGAACGTCCTATGCCTGAAATTATGATGAGGATAAATCTAATCGCAAATAAAATCTGCTGTTCCACACACTTCATTGAATGTTAATGTAATTTTTCTATCGAACAATTGTTTTTTTTTTTTCGATATCAGGATTGGTTGTTTATAATTTTATTATGAGTACAATTCTAATTCAAAGTGGGGGTGATAAGACCTGCACTGACATCCCGCTTGGGGTGTATTGTACATATTGGGGTGTATTGTACATCTTGGGGTGTATTGTGCAAGTGGAGTATTGTGTATGAGTACAATGATATCCTAAGGTTTCCTGCATGGAAGAGATCGCTTATAGCAATAAGGCTGCCAATTGTTTCACTAGGTTTAAGTTGTTTTTGTCTTATGTATGTAATTTCTGGTGTTAAACAACACTAACACTAATACAACAATAAAGAGCTATATATCTATCCTCAAATAGGTCCGTCATCTAGAGATACACTGGGTATGCGAAGCTACTACTTTAATAAAGTTTACTGTGAGGAGCTCTAAGTGATGTTGCACCAAGGTACAAAAATGTCCGTGAGACAAGAACACGTAACGAAGGAACAAGTTCGCGTGGACATGAGTGTCTTGTTAGACTCCTTTTGTTTCAAACTCGCGGGAATGGTGAGAGGCAAATGGACGCCAACTATCGAGTTATGAAAGGGTCAGGTACAAGAATTGTTGTAAATTTTTTCGCACGGTGTATCTCTAGACTATGGATATTTTCGAAGATATCCTTGTACCATTATTAAAACAACTTTTACTATGGCACCAGCGCCAACCTTATCCTATCAGGGTAGAGCGAGATTGTCGGTGCGTTTCATTTCTGAAAACTCGTACGAATCGATTCCGTGATAAAAAGTATTCCATGTGCTGATGGAGCATATAAATTATTTCCACATCAAAATGTTAAGATGTCTACAAACAACACATGTTTGCCCCGTCGCGCCCTTCACCAGAGCGCGAGGTGCCATTTTTCTTTTTCTTTTCATCATCATCATCAGCTTTTGTTATTTTGGCGCCCCTTGGTATCTGGCGCCTAAAGCGACTGCTTCTCTCATCTCCCCAGGGCCGGCGCTGTACGGGACCAACCTTGAGATTGCGAAAAATTATATAGTTCCATACAAGCTTTGCTTACTTTGGGGTCAGATGACCGTGTGTGGCAAGTGTCCCTAATATTTATTTATTTATACATTTCATTACATTCTTTCATCATACATTACATTACACAGTTTTGGGCGGTAATGAGTTTTATTAACATGCAGGCTGGATGCAGGCCGCTTCCAACCGGCCCTTTTGGAGATCGATGGGGGAGGCCTATGTCCAGCAGTGGACGTCCTATGGTTGAAATGATGATGATGATGAGTTTTATTACTATTTATGATATTAAAAATAATATTTTAAAATATACTTCATTACCTTCTTGAGAACCTGCGGGAGTCGAATTTTGATTTAGGTAAGTACTTATCTTTTAGTATACCTTTTACGTTTTTTTTTTTTTAATAAGGGCGCTACTCCTTTCCTCTATTCACCTTAATCGATACATCATTCATAAGATTTGTTCAATAATAAATACCTAAAATAAACTCAACTTGTCCAAGTCACATAATTTGTCAACCTACTTCCCTTCCATAATACATTCATTGCACTTATACCGCAAAAATCATTCTAGCTTACTTCTTTGAGAGCGCACCGTGACGAACCCGCAGCTAGCTCCATGCCTTCAATATTGCAACTACGTGCTTATGATGCAAAACCGCACGCCAAAGATAGACTTATGTTACCTACGACATATCATCATAATAAATAATGTATACGACCCGCCGTAGACTTTGAATTATTCAACGTTGACGGCCACTTTATTAAATTTGTCGTTTTATTCCATAAGACCGGCAAAAAATTAAATAAGAAGTTATTCAAGTATATTCAAGTACCTAAATGATGCGTAACTGAGATGGTGACATTACCATTTTTTGTGGGGAAAAATTTGCAAAGATGGTTCAATAAATTTAATCAGATCAAATATAATTATCTAATACCTTGTACCTACATTTTATATAAATCTGTGATGTAGGTAGATCTAGGTACTTAACTTAGCTACAAACACTCGTAGCAAGGTAGATGTGAAAACACTTGCGTTAAATAATAAATCGCAATTATGGCGCAACAAAAAGAAAATATCTCTCAGAAATTGTTAAACTAAAATATATCAGAGCGCCACTAACGAATGCATCGGAGTTTTCCACTGACCTGTTTCACAAATCTCAAAAATATTATTTAATTTTATATTACATTTGAACATTCTTCCTTGTTTAGCTGAAGCATATTTTTTCAAAAATAATTGACTAGGTAAATCATTCTCTCTAACAAAATAATAGTCAAGTCGATTTCCTTCTCTTAGGTATATATTTTTCTAATCCATTATCCAATGCACAGATTATGATCCACGCCATCTATCGAGATGTTGAAGAACCGCGGAATAGGCCGTAAGGAGAGCGCAGATTGAATTTCCGCCTTCTGGAAAATGCATTTTCATCGAAAATTGCTTCGTCAGAATCAGTAAGTACGAATATGTAATTAATTTTATGTACTTCATGTCATTTTGTTTATCCTTTTGACATAATATCTACACAGAAAAGAGAAGTAAACGAAAAAAAAACAATATTTTCTGTGGGCATCTATATCTAAGTAACCGGCTTAATCTTACGTGAGTAATTCCCGTGTAACATAAATAAAATATATCTAAGTAGTTACTAGAGTAACTACTTAGATATAGATGCCTAGTCTAGTCGACTAGTCTAGTCTAGACTAGTCTAGTCTAGTAGTATACTAGTCTAGTCTACCTACTTATTAACCCAGATCCTATTTAGTTTTGTAGTACCTAAATAAGCAATTGTGATATAACCGCCTAAAGCAAAATCAAGGTTAAAATTTCCCTTTAAAATCTAACAATAAACACACCTTACATTCAGCCATTAAAATTATTATTATCGCGCGTTTTATGTTATAACGTTATAAACCGTTAATGAGGCGAGAGGACACCGCAAATAGCCGATTGAGCCCGTTCCAATCGGGCCGCAGCGGCCGCAATGGGCCGCATATCGTCGGGAGACCGCACGGACTCGAGGGCCATCAGGAATTGAAAGGACGATGAGACGCCCGCAAAGGACCCGTGAGACCCGGATTTTTTACATTTTTAGCCTTTAAAGATTTAGCTACGTTAAAATAAGGTAGATTATTGATTACTATAATGTAGTAAGTATGCCTAGTAAGTATACAGGGTGTAAGGGGAACACTCTCGAAGCCATAAGAAGGTAATTGTACTCATCATTATGAACCACTTTTAGTATGGGACCAACCCTGAAATCGCGAAAAAAAAATCAGCTGTTCCATAACATTTTGTCGAGTGTCAATGACCGTTTTCTATAGAATAGCTGATATTTTTTTCGCGATTTCAGGGCTGGTCCCATAGTAAAAGTTGTTCATAATGATAAATACAATTACCTTCTTTTGGCTTCGAGAGTGTTCCCCGTACACCCTGTATAATCTAGTAAGTATACCTAGATGACAACACTCAACTACACACAAAACAATCAAACACTACAAATTCTAACATAAATTAGGTATCTTTAAAAACGACATAAAAAAAGCACAAAGCAAACATTCCAAGTGAAGGTTTGTTGTACATGAATACACCACTACAAAGAACAAAATAATGAAAAAAAAAGTTTTATATGTGATTTGATCGAAAGTGTTAATTATTTGCTTTCTTCTTGCTTACTAGCTAGCTTTCTTTATTCAAGAAAATCTGATCAGCCGTTTGAAGACTAGCAGCTCTTTAACCAGGAGTTTAAATATTATAGTAGGTACTTGTAATGAATCACTTTAGTTTTATTATCAACACTTTTAAATTTGGTTTTAGAAGCACAACTTCGCTTTTCAAGTGTCAAGTGACGAGTCACCGCGAACAGCTGAGCTTTGTAAGTCAAAGAACATTCGAGAGCCATCGAAGAGTGGACGGCTTATGGCACAGGCCACTTGCTCACGGAGCGTTTCTCAAGCGCTCGAGGCAGGCAGTTTCGAACGCGTTACATTGAGATGAAATTAACTTTTGTAGGTACTACGTACAATGTACATAATTTCGCATCATCTTACATTTTATGTAAAACAGAATAATAGGCTATCGCAAAGGTGTTTTTAATCTATCTATAATATATATATAATAAACCGGACAAGGGCAAGTCGGGCTCGCGCACTGAGGGTTCCGTACCACCACAAAATTCAATAACGAAATTAACAGCTATAGCTTGGTAATGAACAGAAACCTGATACCGACTCGCACTTGGCCATTTGATGCTCTGTCCCTTTCCCGCATAGTTATTATATGGAGTTTGTATGGCATCTTCACCAATGACGTCATTTGAAAGTATAGTGCGCTCTCTGTTTAGCAAGACATGAATGTGCTAATAGTGCTTGTTGGTTTGTTTGTACCTCTTTCAAAAACAAAGCAACAGATTGGCGTGATTTTTTAATTTGCTTAAAGATAGATATTTGTCCAGAGGATACTTTTACTCCCGAAAAATTTACAGTTATTGAGGGAATGTCCACATTTTTGGAACCGTGGGCAGTTGCTAGTCTAATATAAATTAGAAATAACGAACGAAATTAATCATAACTTCTTATTAATTTCATGCACTTGCCTGAAAGATTTACATTCCATATCTCATTGCACAACACTAAAATATAATAACAGTCTACTAGAAGAGAAAGTTTTCAATTATCGTTGCTTTAATTGTGCCATCGTAAATCACTAGTCGCTTCTGTTTATTATATCTATTTAGAATGTAATAAATATCATCTATTTTAGTTCTTGTAGTTTTAATTTTAGACAACAACAGTATAACTGTCGAAGAAAAGCGACGCGCTAGTAGACGGGAGAAATCTTGGTTACGGAACATCTGCGAATGAACCAACAATGCCACTATTGCTGCTTAGGCAAAAGACAGATAGAAGTTAGAATTCCAAATAGTACAAAATCTGTCCAAAAAGAACAATTTATCTGAACAAGTAACCGAAAGACGATGCTTATGACGACGACCACAACTTCGACGAATATTCTTCAAATTTGACGATTCTTCCTCACGAATATTCAAAAGTAGACCTTTAAAATCAATTAATTGACATTATTTATTTATGTGTAACTAGCTGACCTGACAGACGTTGTCCTGTCTTAGAACTGTCAAACACGCAAAGTCAAAATTGTAAATAATGTTTTTTTACACCTTGGGTTACATTATTGGAGTTTTAGTAAGGATCCCTATTTTTTTTTTAAATATAACATTGCCTATGTTCCCGGAGATAGTGTAGCTTCCCAAGGGTGAAAGAATTTTTCAAATCGGCTCAGTAGTTTCGGAGCCTATTCAATGCAAACAAACAACCAAACAACCAAATCTTTCCTCTTTATAATAAGTATACTAGCGGTCCGCCCCAGCTTCGCACGGGTATAGATTATAGCCTATGTCACCCGGGGATAGTGTAGCTTCCCGTCAGTGAAAGAATTTTTCAAATCGGTTAAGTAGTTTCGGAGCCTATTCAATGCAAACAAACAAACAATCAAATCTTTCCTCTTTATAATATTAGTATAGATTAGTATAAAATATAGTAAAATATAGATAAATGTTCTTGAAATATTTTATTCGAATGTGTTCACCGATCACGATTAAAGAAATTTAGCCCGATACAAGAAAAAATCGTAAACTTTCCTAAAAAAACACCCGTTTTTACGTTCCCTTCGATGAATGGAATCAATACTTCATTCAGATATTCTTATATTTAATTATTTAAAAAAAACGTTCAATTTTTCAAATATTTTTCAACAATTCATTCAAATACTTTTAGTGATCGCAGTTTTTTGTAATAGCGTAAGATTATTTGTAGAAATAAAAGAAAAAATAAATATAAAAAATATTTGAAAGCGCGCACGCCGCATTACCGTCAAAAAGTGTACGGTTCTCTACCATTTCGCCTTCAAAATGTAAATTCTTGGCGAATATTTTATTTTACGAATCATCATCATCATCAGCCTCTAACTGTCCACTGCTGGACATAGGCCTCTCCCAATGCACGCCACTGAGCTCGGTCGGCAGTTCCTTGCATCCAGTTTTTACCCGCCGTTTTACGCAGGTTTTACGAATGTTTTGTACGAATATGAGCAAAAGGGTGAAGATATTTAGTTGAATAAAAGAGAGCTCAAAAATCCAAACTAACACGTTCAGAGTGTGATGACGGACTCCGCTTGGGAGCAATGATAATCTTATATTTTGTACCTTCACGGACGTAGCGAGGATTGGGGGAAGGGGCGAATAAGCATTGGTAATTTGTATTTTGAAATAATGCGTGTGAATGGATTGAAGTAGAAGAGTATCGAAGAGTGTATGGCAATAAATAAATACTCCGGACAGTTTTGCACGCACCGTCATCTGACTCCAAACTAAGCAAAGCTTGTGATATGACTGCCAGAAACTGATATACATACATATCTACACTAATAATAATATTATAATGAGGAAAGATTTTATTGTTTGTTTGTTTGCATTGAATAGGCTCCGAAAGTACTGAACCGATTTGAAAAATTCCTTTACTCTTGGGAAGCTACACTATCCCCAGGAAACATAGGCTATAAACTAATCTAAAACTAATCTTTTTTTGGGTCTTGTACTAAATACTTACTTAGTTAATATTCCTGTATATAAGTTGGAGCAGCTTAAATTAATATGTCGAAATTGTTTAAAACCGTTTCATTAGTTTGAACCCCCAAAAATCTAGCCTGACTACACTCATTATTGTTCAGATTTCCCTGGTGCTATAAATATTTAAGTGTAAATGGATTAAGGCGACAAAAAGCATCCGGGGAGAACATAGAGATTGTTTAAAAATGTATTTAATAGAGTTCGTCAACTGTACACTCAATACGTTTGTGCAATTATATACATAGACAAAAATCACGTGAAATTTTGCAAACCTATAAAAACTAATTATATTTATATGGTTACATGCAAAGCTATTATAAATATTCATGAAATACCTATTTTTCGCTCAGTCAGTTTGTACTTTTGTAGGCAATAATTACGGGGTAAAAGCGTAACAAAAGTTGGTTGACACAGGACTCCCGGCAGATGTGAAACATGACGGCAGGAGAACATCATATCGTTTGCCATCACGGCATACGAGTCGGTTTTACTGCCAAGGTGCCATCAGGCGTGATGGTGGTCAAACGCAAGCTTATTAATTATTTAAAAAAAGGTGCGCCAATAGATGGTTAACATCAAAAAGTCCAAAACCACAATCTGAATGAGCTAAAGTTTTACACAATAAAGGGACGTGCCAGTTTCAAATAAGCTAAAAATCTATGTTCGGAATGAAGTCCAAATATGGAAACAATAATAGCCAATACGCCAATCTCCGTAGGCAATTAAGACTGTACTGCACACGTCGCAACGAATGGTGCTCTTCAATCAACCAATCAATCTACAATCGGAACAGTCGCCACTTGCCGGCGACAGCTCAACGAATTTATCGTGAATCAACGGTAATTTTCAAATTTCGTGCCTGTTGAACGTGATCACGACTACGTGTTTCCTTCCCTACTGAAATTGATGAGACCTCTAGTAGGCAGAAGTTTACAATTACGATAAAAACTTATCCTTGGAAGTCGACTAACTAATCCTTGCAATATTTACTTAGTTTATTTATATTACACGGGAATTACTCACGTAAGATTAAGCCGGTTACTCCGAGAATAGTTTCAACCGCATTTGTCGGTCTTTAAAAATTACGGTTATCACGGTAATTCCCGTGTAATATAAATAAAATGTGTGAAAACCACGTCAGTTTCAATGATATTTACTTAGTTTATTTTACTGACTCGTGTTTTTAAAAGTTTTAGGCAAATTAAAAATTCTACGGCAGGGTTTGAACTTACGCAACAATCCCCGATTATTAAAAAACCGACTATAAACGCTCCATTGTTCTAAGCTATTGAGCTACGGTCGCATTTTCTGTTCTTTTTGCAACAAATTTAATCGTTGGTCATCGTCATCTATAAAAGGCCTGTGTAAATGTTTCATTCATTAAAAATAACAGGCATAACGAAGAATATAATTTTATTAAATACATGACACATACTGAAAAATTGTTTAAATAAGCTGATAAGTTTTGAGATATAAGCGTTTAAAGTTTTTGGTGGGGGTGGAGAGTGAATGCTTTGTCCCTGTACCGGGAAACGTGTGTAACTATAGCATTTGTATGTAATCGGCGGCATTATCGCTAAGAGCGCTCTTCCAGGCAAGGCAGGCAAGAGGTGTGCACTGTGACCTAGAAACCTAGTAAGTTACCTTGGTTGACTATTTGGAGACAACCTTATGGATCTGGGGTTTCCGACCATGCCGGCAAGGCGGTGTATTTCTGTGTGAAATCACAACGTTGTCTAAAACATTTTTATGGGCTAATTCTTCCTTCATTGCCGCAAAGCTTCATAGTCGAATATCGTAGAAGCCTCAACACGAATTCGCCATGTGGTCTTTCTGTCTGTGCTACAACGCATTATGAGCGTTTTTATAAGTGTCATCACGAAATTCGCGATGTGGATGTTTTAACAAACACCATTCCATTTTTTGCTCTCTCGCTCATTAAGTATTTTAGATCTCGGAACAAAAAAAGTTTTTTTTCTTTGAAAAATACTCTGAATCAGATTATGAACTACTTACTTAATTATCAAAACCATACTCATCGGTTCCCGATTTCAAGTTTCCAGTCATTAAGTTAAGCCCAGTAAAGGTGCGGCCTGATTAAGCCGAGCAGACGCTCGCTCGTTCACTTGCCAAAACCACTTGAACCAGCACTATGACGACTGAATGTACATGTTATATTAAACTTTGGCAATAGCAGACGAGGTCGCTGCTGGTTACTTCGTCGGATTCCTCTCTTTTGAATCTCTACTCACCATTACGTTCAAATCTAGATCTAGGCTAATGCATCTAATTTCAAGCTACTAAATTGCATTTAAATCTTTAAAAATTGCTCTCTAGTTGTGTTTTTTTCATTAATAAAATACTACTTTCAACAATAAACTAACAGATTTATTGCATTTCCTCTTATATGTGTTAAAATGTTCGTAAATACAGAATCAGTATTCAGCACAGCATTTTATCGTCCCTCAATAGTAACAAAACTAAATTCTCTAAATGAATCGCAGTCTCGACGTTCCGACGACCACGTATCTCCGAGTTTCCGCTTCCAAAGACAAGGGTGATTTACCTGTAAACAATAAAAAAGGGCGTTAATTTACAGCGTTGGAGCGACGCCAAACATTTCAACTAGCCGTAACTAGCCTAGCAAGTTGGTCGTTGCAAAATGAACTAAACAAGTGGACGTTTAGACGTTCTTTGTTCCTGATAACGGAGCAGAGTGGAGAGACGGGCTTAGGTGAGGACAGACGATATAAAACTCATTTATATCCCGTCACCGTGACGGGAAGACGCGTGAGGCGTGGTCTTTCGTTTTCCGATAGGTTTCTACGCTCGTTTATCAAACGCTCAGACATAATGAGACGCACCGCGCACGAACCAAATATTTAAAATTTATTCTTATTAAAACATCCCATTAATCCCACTAATAGAATTAGGGTATGGAAAATAGAATGATAAACAACGACATTAGTTACTTTCCATTAACTTAACACTGTTTAGATGGATTCGGAATGAAGAAATTATTGGATCACTTATTTTCTGTCGTCTGTAGACAGTCTTATTGAAATTTTGGGTTCATAAATATTTTTATGAAACGTTAAAACTATGAGACAAATTAGTTTTATTTCAATACAAAGAGCTCGCATTTACATCGGCCAAAGAATAAGTTTGGCTATACAACGTGGTAATGTCGGTAGCTTTAGAACGTTACCCGAAAACAGTGACCTTAATGCAGTTTTTTATTTATATGTTTAGACAATGATCTTATAAATGTTGGTTTTAGATACTGTAAAGAAAATCAGTCTGTAGGGTGTATTCACAACTATATTTATACATTTTTTTTTAACGCAGATAAGTCCGCGTTTGGCCACCAACTCGCCTGTTGGTAAGCGACGATGTGGTCAAAGATGAAGCACGCAGACTTAGATTATTACACAGAACTTATTATCCTTCAGCTTTTCGGCCAAAAATTCACAGCTAGACTGTCCTGACGGCCACTGAACGACCCAATATATTATATTTTCCCTCTTTACTTCAATTAGCGCCCTCCTACTGTAATCGCTAACAATCAATGGGTGCCGTTTGAGTCACCTTTACAACTAGTCAAATTTAAGTGACTTTGACTTTGACACTCATAAATATTTTATACATATTTACAACTATTGACAAAAATCACCAAAAAGGGTAGTCAGTTTAATTTAGATTTCATATAGTTAGGTATCTATTTAGTAACTTTAGTCTATACTACAGACTCTATAAACTCTTTAGTACATGTAAATAAAAAACACCAATTTCATAAATAGTTACATTCCGTGTTGAAAGTGTTTGGTTTAAATGATAATTGAATTGCAGGATAAATATTTGTTAAGTGACGTATAAACTCTTACAGATATGAGAATGGAAAAATAACAGGTTTTTTTAATAAACTTTAAATACCATAGACTTGAAGTCACACCGCATGCGACAATTTGTGACAATAACGTTTCAAATGAAAATAAAGTGGCATTTCCGAAGAATGCCACTAAATCACGTAGCATAATTAGATATTTCACAATACGCTCGCTATAATTTCTCCACGGAAATACCTATTTGTGTTTTGAAGCGTCAATTTTAGACAGAGCGCTAACGCAGTCACATGACCTGACTGGCCGCGCCGGCCGCCCAGACGAATGGTGACGCGGTCAGAAAATAAATTTAAATAAACCATAACAATGCGCGGGCTACGTCGTTTTAATTTGAAAATTTAGAAGAATATGTGTCAGAGACGTATTATAGCATTAGTCTTTTAAATCGCCCGTAGAGATTTTGTGGTGATGTTATTCCGTGTCAATGTTATTGAAATCGTTACAATTTCAAATCAAACCAATCCCAAAAATTATGTTTTTATGTGCAACTAGCTGACCCGACAGAAGTTGTCCTGTCTTAGCTATGAATGAGCAAAAATAAAAATAAAGCTGCTGTCTGGTAAATTCACATTCATCAAACGCGCGAACTGTGAAATGCGCGAAGTTATAAGATCGTTAATTTTACTGAAATTTTAAAATTGTCTCCTACTACTATCCTACTAATATTATAAACGCGAAAGTTTGTATGTATGGATGTTTGTTCCTCTTTCACGCAATAACTACCGAATGTATTTTCTTGAAAGTTTATAATAATATAGCTATACATTAGAATAACACATAGGCTACAATGGGTTGTAGTAGCGAGGCCGAAGGCCGAGCTCTACGCGTACGAAGAAGCGGGTTTCAGCTAGTAGTATTATAAAACTAGAAAGAAAGAAAGAAAGAAAGAAAAAGTTTATTTGTGACCAAATTAGGTTTTTTAAAAAAATAGCTTATTGACTAGTTATAATATAAGGTCACAAATCAACTAAGATCAACTGGCACGACAATACGGCTGACACAATATTTCACAACTTCAAAGGATCTGCATTTTTTCCGCGTAGCAACGATCACACATTAAAATATTCTCAACGCACAAGTAGTATCGTCGCTATACCATTAACACTGATAACAAATGGCCACAAATCAGTTCTTATTGCGTTGATGGCTGATAATCACGTCATCGTAACTCGACAGTCACGCGCCGTGATGACGCGGGACTAGGTGCGTGCGCTGACGTCGATGACGCGAGTGACGGACTTTACTCAGCGTAGACTGAAGCTTATTAGTAAGTGAAGTACCTACATATTTAGAAGATAAATCGTATTTCTATATTACCAAAAAATAAGTTGGAATCATCATCATCAGCCAGAAGACGTCCACTGCTGAATATAGGCCTCCCCCTTTAACCTCCACACTGAACGACAGCCTGCCTTTGCATCCACTCTATGCCCGCGACTCTCACAATGTCGTCGGTCCATCTAGTGGGAGGCCTCCCTACGCTGTAAACAATAATTTGGAATAGTGTTACAAAAATCTGTCCGTTTCACTTTAACGTGTAGAGTAGAGCATCTTTCTCTTTCGTACATAAATATTATTTCATCACCATCATCAGCCTATTTGATGTTCGTCCACTGATGGACGAAGGCCTCTCCTAAAGAACGCCACAAGGCACAATCTTCTGCTTTTCGGATCTATTTGCCTATGTTGCCACCAGCCGCTTTTCGGAGGTCGTTACTCCACCTGGCTGCAGAGCGTCCTACTCTACGTTTGCCGATACGCGGTCTCCACTCTAGAATTCGTCTGCCCACCGGTTGTCAGTTGTTCTACAGATATGGCCAGCCCATTGCCACTTTAGCTTGTTGATCCTTTGAGCTATGTTGGTTACTTTAAATCTATGTCGGATTCAACAAAACAACTTCAACTCAAACTAATTCGTGAATTATGTTGGACTTGGTAAACCAATGAACGATATAAGACTACTAACTAAGACTCGGTATCGACATGACTAAGCACTTTAAACCAAAGCTAAATAAACAATTATTATCAATTTAAAAAACGGAGACTTCATTTAAAAAAAATGCAATTTCGGGTCCTCGAATGATATAATATTGTCATCAAAGTAACAACATTTTCCAGTTATTTTGATTTTATAGCCAAACTACTGATCTACGGGACCTATCTGAAAGTATATCCTTTCAATTAAAAAAATCCAATTCGGTTCATAAATGACGGAGTTTTGAGGTAACAAACATCAAAAATAAATCTAACCGAATTGAGAATACCCTCCTTTTTTGAAGTCGGTAAAAAAGAGCACTGTAATCAGGATTCATGTTTGAAGATTCCCAATTCCACCATAACTCCTGAACGCCTAGACCAATTTTGATGTGAATGGTATCGTTAGAATCCTTGCATTAACTCAAATATTACATTCTAGATTATTATTAAGCCTATGAAAAAAAAATACATAGTACGACTATGGGATTAAACCAACTCAATTTTTTTCTCTTGAAAATTTTGACAAATGAACACGTCACATATCGACATATCATCATATGTGACATAACGTCTAAAACTTGTTAAGCTGATTCTAAAAATATTAGTAAAAAATATTCAGTAGTAATGCGGTGCGATAGAACATTTGTGAGTTATTTGGATATTCATTTATTTTTTATAATGTATAGTTGTTAATTACTAAAATCTAATTTCGTCAGTCCTGGCACTTCCGTATTTGTTTTGCAGAATATTGTTAAATTGATATTTTAAATCAACTTGTAGTAATGTATGTTCAGGGCCTTATTCATGTTTTTTGTCATAACTGATTTTGTCAATTTTAGTACCTATAGCAAAGTTTTCAAAACTCGTTGTGCATAATATGTCGTTACAGAAAATCTTTAAAAAATGCGTGCTACTATTATGGATATTACAGATAAATCCGAAGAATTGTGTATATACTTGAAAGGTAGGTATTTTGTTTTGTCAGCTTTGTGTAAAACAAAAACGCCAACGATACCGTCAATCTGTGTTTGTTTTGCTAGAACTGTCGCCCGCATACTCTGTGAGTTATCATCATGGAATATTTCCCGTCCGCGCCGCGCCGGACGCCGCGCATCTGATCCTACAGATCTATTTTAAACCGGCCAGTTGTCTCTGCAATACAATAATCACGCAATCGCTATAACTGTTGATTTAATTGAGGAAGAAATCAGAGATGGCTCTCGAGATTTTAAGTTTACATTGTATGACGCCAACATAAACTAAACAAGCTATTCTGAGAATGGAGTTCATGCCTTGAACCAACGCACTTAGTTAAAACATTTAGTTGTGATCAGTGACTTATTGATAAACGGCCGGGTGTTAGCTTCAAACCGTCCAATTAACCTGAACCTCTAGTGTGCTCTAGTTAACTATTATTTTTAATTCTCTGACAGTCCGTTCCCATATAAAAAACAGGTATCAATTGTAAATCAATATGACAGGAAAAAAGAACGATGTTACAACATACAGATGTCAAAGTAATTGACAAAACGCGATGCTTAAATTTTAATTTTTGAGGCGCTTCATGGGCTTTCTTACTAAACTTTCAGAGAACTGGACGAAATTGGAATGAACATAGAGGGTATTTAGATATTGTGAACCTGGCCCCACGAGCAAGCTAATCCTTTCTTGTATCATCATTATAGAGAGATTCGGCTTTATTAGAATGGACAATTTTTATTTCAATTTCTAGCTACGATTTGCTGAAACAGTATCAAACAGTAATTAAAAAGCAATACAAATTTCAATACTCAGTACAAACACAGACAGAAACATCGATATTGAACAATAACGTACAAAATTCACTCTCACAATAAACGTTCAAATAAAAACGATAATCCACACATAGAACCACAGTCAACAGAATATAATCGTTGCAAATGGACAGTTGATTCACTGTCAAATGTACGAAAAATATGAATAAAACTATTAAGTGATATTGCAAGCAAGGGTAAATACTGACAATGGTAGATCAGCGAAAAGGAGCTTTCAGATTACGCACTATCAGATGTCATCATAGCTTCGCGACGTCTTCTCGGCCAAAATACCCCAGTGCCTTAAAACGAAAATCTCGACCAGTCTGTATTGCCAGTGATGACATAAGGCACTGAAACGTGGTCTCTCACTATGGGCCTCGTAAGCAAGCTCATAGCCCGCTCTCTGACTTGAGCTATATTTTTTGTGCATTTTCGATTTAATAAATATCTGTAGATAAAAAACAGTAAACAATAATTTTAAAACCGATTCGGCATCTATTCAGAATCATAATCAGAAATACTATTAATGTCATCTGTATAGGTCTAAGATCTTAAAGTAGAATCATTCTCAACAACTACTGGTAGGTATTATTACTTCCAATTACTGGAACTATTTAGAATACTATGGCAAATGGTATCGTATTGTATTATTTATTTGCATATAATGACTTAAATGAATTACAACCTATTTGGCTTGACACTCCTATTGGTATACAAACTTAGCTTACGCACATTGCAAAATGATGGTTTAATGCTATTTCCATGTTATCCAATTACTATGAACTCTATGAAGTATGAAGCTAGACATGTGGACGGTTTGTACCCGGAGTCTATGTAAGACCATACCGGAATGGTGTCATTGTACTCATAAACATGATCAAGTTTTTTTCACAATTTTAGGTTTGATCCCATGATAAAATGGTTTATAGCTATAGCTATAAACCATTTTACGGGGGTATTTGTGCTCATATATGAGCACAAATACCCCCGTTCGGCTAAGTACCACCATTTCTAAACCTTGTATAAGTATACCCATGTGATCGGGACAGTACAGCAGGGTAAGATTTGAATTTATAAAGTAATATATTGATATTATAGTGAAATCTGAGCGCTCTACATTTTGAGAGCAAGCAATACATGGCAGAGCAACGTTGCTACCTTTTTGCGCAGGATTACTCGATTAATGAAACAACGAAAATATTCATTGGCAATCAAACAGGCGGGCGGCACTTACGCAAATATTGATAGAATGAATCTGTGCGAATAAAAAGGTAAACGCCCTAAATTATTGAGTTCCGCAGTTTTTCAGCAAATACAGCAACAACTTTACGCATTTGTTTGGACGAAATCTCTTAACCATACGAGCAAACAAAGTTGTCTTTAGATAATTGTTAGATTTATGTTACTTAAAAGATTTTAATAATATATACTTAGGTACATGTACTTTTATATTCATTTTTATTCTTATATTCTAATATTATGTGACTCATTAAAACAAAGCGAAACATTTGAAACAGTTTAAACTATAAAACTGTTGAAACTATAGTCGGAGTAACCGGCTTTATCTTACGTGAGTAATTCCCGTTTAATATAAAAAAAAATTTGAAACAGTGTTTAAATACTAATATATAGCTATTGAAGAAAACACTGGGAGTCTTTGGCGTCAACGTAAAAACATGTTACCTCATTGTATTATTTCCTAAACTTGTGTATTTTAGAGTGTTAATAAATACCTAATAATAGTGTATTATTATTTATCAAGTGATAGTGAACGTGCTCGAGTGCAGGCAATAAGTGATATAACGTGGCGTAACATGTTTTTCGTGTTATTTGCAAAACTCCATGGAATCCTCTTGTAAAGCCTCCACCATTTTACTATGGCATAACTTTGACTAGACCGTTACTTACTTTGTTAGACTCTGACTGTGGTAATGACTAACTTGTTTGATGATATTAAAAAAAACTTGAACGTATTTAAATACTTGATGCTGGCAAATGTACGAGATTTACGACACCAAAATCCTCTCAAGATGAAAAAATAAAAAGTAAATACTGTTTTAAACTATCACGGTTATTTACATAACCGTGATAGTTTAAACTTCCCGTTAATAATCACTATGATTATTAACGGGAAGTTTGTCGCGATTAGGTTGTGGATAAAATGGCTCCCAATATTTCATTTAATCACTGGAAAGATTTCTGATAAAATTCAATCTGAATTACGCATTTACAACAATAATTTATGGTGTTTATTTTTTAAGATTCGCACACTGCTAAGAGCAATAAAATGTTTAGGTATCGCATAGTTTTATCGTCTGTTTCTTTCTACGTGATAAATTACAGATGTCATTGAAATTGAATGCGCAAAAATGCAAACACTATTTTGTATTGCTTTTATAGCTTTTTCTAAAATAAAATTGTCGTCAAAGATCATTAATGTAATGTATTATAATATTTTTATGCTATAACAACAGTACATTGACCTCTGATTTATATTCAAGCTTTGCATCTCTGTTTCAATAACTTTCTTGAAAAGTCTAGAGGCTTGTTTTAAAGAAAATATTGTCACAAAGTCCTCGCTGCCTACATATAATTTACAATCATACATAATCTGTTTTGGCAGAATAACAAAAAGCGATTGGATTCTAATCCTGTTGGAATATCCGCGAATTTTGCAAAAGTGGGAACTAATATCGTTGAAAATAGATTACTTTCTGTTTTTGGTCCGCGTTGTATCGCTGATTGATTCAAGAATTTGGTGTTACAGCATGCTATAATAATTTATGATGCAATAAGGTTCACATAATAGCAAAACAACCAATATCGTTTCTTTACCGAAATGCCGCAATGCATAATTCGTTTTATGATTAACATTGTTACATGGTAGCGACCGCGTTTACTTTAATATTCACGACCTATTTGTATTAAAGGACTGAAGGGCAGCACCGGGACAGAACACGTGGCAAATCACGTGACTAGAGCACATGGCTTTTCATAATGACGTCACCTTTTTGTGTTGTAAAACAAGTTGTGATCACATTTTTATACAATTTATTTCTGTTTGGTCGACCTACCTTGGCTTTACACGTTTTTTAACAAATTCATCATTTCAGCCATATAGAACTCCACTGCTGGACATAGGCCTCACCCATTGATCTCCAAAAGGGCTGGTTGAAAGCAGCCTGTACCTATCCAAAGTTTCCCTGCAGTCTCTTTTATGTCGTCTGTCCATCTTGTCGGTGGACGTCCTACGCTGGGTTTACCGGTCCGTAGTCTCCATTCGAGAACCTTTCGGCCCCATCGGCCATCTGTTCTGTGTGATTTGTGCCCTACCCGCTGCCACTTCAACTTGCTAATCCGTTGGGATATGTATGGTGTAGTTGTCATTAGTTGTACTTAAACTCCACCTCTACTCAGTTCAGTATAACGTCAGAGAAATAAGTGTTCTGGGGGTTCTACCACAACTTCATAAACATATTTATTTTAATCTTACATTTAATTTAGTCTTGCTCTCA
The DNA here is from genome assembly GCA_932305915.1 of Agriopis marginaria. NCBI lineage: Eukaryota > Metazoa > Arthropoda > Insecta > Lepidoptera > Geometridae > Agriopis > Agriopis marginaria. Next base: position 7,357,033 of record OW029919.1, read on the forward strand.
CATTAGTCGAGGGAGCGAGACAATGTTTAATGTAAGATTAATATACGAATGTTTTTGAAATTGTGGTACGCCCCCAGTAGTTTCAAAGATATTTTAGCTCAACCAAACAGAATGAAATGTAAGAAAATTACATCATAAGGCATATTTATTAACAAGTATGAGTATAAAATGTTTATTGGAATAACTTAACTTGTCCTAAGCATTAAGAAGAAAGTAGGAAACTCTACGATAAGAAATCTATAATCTGGTCGCTTCCCAATTACTTTTTTCATTTAGTTTGGCTTTAATCATTGATTATATTTAGCCAATGTCAAGAATATTTTTTTACATGAAGTCAATCATTTCATGTTTTACTTCTAATAAATCATAGTCGAAGATAAGCAAAATTAATTAAGGTCAAGCCCATGTTATGCCCTTGTAGAATTGAGGATTACACTAGAAACTTTTGCGGAGTTTTGGAAACTATACAACCAAAACCATTTTCATGATCTGTTCACGTTGATGCAAAAGTTATTTTTTTTTCATCCTCAGAGATTTTGGCATCCGCCGTTCTCGGCATTTGCCATTGGGTTTTAGGCATTGTCAAGTACTAGCATTACGATATTTAATAAATAAATAAATATCATCAAACCAGTCAAAGTCAAGCAAAGTAAAACACGGGCGAGTCCAAGCTATGCCCCAATAAAGCGAAGAAGACTTCAAATCAGTTCAACCACAGAAAAGAGAAGTAAATAGAACGGAAATGAGAAGAAAAATCTGTTACCAGGTTACCATATGAGTGAACTTTGATTGAACTTTCTTATTTAGATCAACGCGTCGAACTCCGCATCACAGTTGCTAACTGATTTCGAATGACTGACGTTTGGTTTATATGGGTGCAACTGGCTACAACAAATTTCTTACAAAAATAAAGTTATATGATTATTTACGGGATATTTACCGTGGCAAGGTTGTGGAATGAGCTCCCGATATTTTGCCGCAGTTACATGCACCATGTTCACGGGAAGACACCGAAATATTGGGAGCTCATTCCACAACCTTACCACGGTAAATATCCTGTAAATAGTCATATAACTTCAGTGAACAACCGTGATAGTTTAAAACAGTGTTTCTTACAAAAATGCCTTGAGAATCGTTCTAATAAAAAAAAAAAAAACTTTTCTGTGTATTCAACTGCATACGTTCTAAACTTAAATTCTTACTAAAACAATTGAAGCTCAAATATCCGTTCAACAAAGCCGTAATTACTACCTTTTTCATAACATACCAATTAGAGTAGTTAAGTGTTAACAGCACTTTTAGCCAGTCAACGTGCGAACCGCTTATGAAAAACGAGCTCGAAGCATGCACACATTTGTTTCTGGCTTATTAAAATTGATAAATAAGCGTAACTACATGTTAGTAACTAAAAATCAACTTTAGGAATTCAAACTCTATTTTTATTTGTATTTAGGACTTGCTGACTCTACAAACGTCCTGTCTTAGATCTGTCAAACGCGAAAAGATAAAATCCTCGTTAAGTTTTCTGAAATTTTATAAATTTTCTACGCAACTTTCTTAATTTTTCTTTCCGTAAGAACCTTGTACAAAATATTAGAATACTTAATCGATAAAGTTGTTTTCAAGTTAGTATGGCGTGATTAAGGTAAATAGTTTTTTTAATACATATATAGATAGATAAATAGGTCTACGTTTGTCCACCAACTCACATGATGGAAAGCAATGCTGCTAAAATACAGATTTAGTAAACAGGGTACTTTACCTAACTATAGTATTTAACCGATGGACATTGAACTCGTCGGACAGAAATTGCATTTTTTACATCTATCTATATATCAACTATCTCTCTATATATTTTTTTAGTCTATTTGATCGAATCAGTAAGCAAAAAATCCAGTTTTTTCGTCAAAAATTTGAGAGGGTTTTTTTCAGTAGATTACTTTAATACAATTTTTAATTGGAAATATGGTCATAATCGAGGGTTTTCAAAAATATAGGGGCCGCGAGGTAACAGTAACAAACTTTTGCATCACCTAAAATCCATAAATAAACAAGCCAAGTGCGAGTCAGGCTCACGCACTGAGGATTCCATACCACCAAATACAATAATTATGAATTTATTACTAGCGACCCGCCCGCCCGGCTTCGCACGGGTGTAATTTACGTGCGAAGCTGAGGAGGGTCGCTAGTTATATATATAAACCTTTCGTGAAAATGTATCTAACTGATGGTGAAAACCGCATCAAAATCCGTTGCGTTGTTAGCGGCTATACAGACAGACAGACGCGGAAAGCGACTTTAATTTATACTATGTAGAGAAGATAGAGAAGAGAAGAAACTAACTTTAAAATTTGTTAAAAATTCAATTTCGATTCCGTGAAAGACATAATAAGATCGTCGAAAAGGTAAGTAGGTACCGGAATTTTCCAGTTATAACTTGGTAATGAACAGACATTTGTCACCGACTCGCACTTGGCCATTATTTATTATTTGTTGTTATACATTAGAATGTGTACTATAATCATGCCAATAAGTTTGACGCTTGCATGTGTTACCGTTTTTACACTAGAGTAAAAACAAAAATACGTTTGATGTATAGGTTTAGTTACAACTTTTTGACTTTATTATTATTTCTTAGTTTTTTTTTATTTATTTATTTATTTATTATCAAAAACACTTATAACACCATTACAGATAAACTAAAGCGATGCTATAACAACTTAAATAAATTTTAACTATTTTAATATTAAGGTACAAAAATGTATTGTATATATTTTTTTTTTTTTTATTCGTCTCGTTATACTATCAGTGACATCTATTGCGTCAACAACAGATGTCCCTGAAAGTATGTTTTTCACATATTTTGTGAGCCGTTTCTGTGAACTCTGCCAGGCCACAAGTAAAAATATCGGAACCTTCTGAGACCAGATTGAGCAACATCAAAGCGCGTGACACCGGGGCAAACCTGAGCAGGTTTGTTCTAGACGCGGGTACGCTGAAGGTAGGGAACTTGCGTCGCCTCGACACCGCCTCATCAGGCACGCACAGCCGCAGCCGCAGTTAATCCGTCGTAATATTACATATTCTGTGAAAATTTCAACTAGCTGTCTATTACGGTTCGAAAGACGGCTGTAGCCGTTAAAAGAAAGGACGGATAGACAGACAACGTAGGCTTAGTAATAGGATCCCGTTTCCACCTTTCGGGTACAGAACCCTAAAATATGTAATACGAGGTCAATACGTACCTAAACCTCGTTCTGGTGCCTTATTTACTGTCGAAGTCAACCGTCAAGAAAATTAACAACGTCCGTTAAAACACGATAAATTTTCCCGACTCAAATGAGGCACGTGTATATAACTTGCTTTTGTTATTTTGCAACGACATTTTTATAAATGTTTTTTCTGCAAATTTACGTATTCACGTACATCATCATCATCATCAACCTATCAATTATCCGCAGCTGGGATACAGTTGCATATAATATTTTTTTAAAAACACCATGCTGGCCCAGTGCATGTCATTGACATACCGGTTTCCTTCCAATGTTTTCTTTCCTTCACAGTTTTTGAGCGATGGCATCGAAATGGCACATAATTTATCTAAGTACTAAATAAGTCCGTACAGGGCCTGGATTCGAACTGGGTGGCGTCAGATTGTAAAGCGCACATGCTACCACTTGGCCTTGTACTAGCAGCTTACTCCACTGTTGCACATAGGTACTCCAGCCGCTGAGAAAATCCGTAAAAAAATAAATAAAAAATGCAAATGAAAACATTATCTATTATTACAAGCTTTTCTTTAGTTTCACCTGTCTCGTTGTCAGACAGAGCGGGTCTGCAATCAAATCTTGCAAAGTTAAATTTGACCCCCTTCCTGCTGTTCGATTGACCTGAAATTTGGCATACTAGCCAAGGTCCGATGACAATACAATATTATGGTGACAGCGAGCTGATTTGATGATGGTGATGATGGATAACGGCACTCCTTAATGGATAATAGTAGACTGGCAATGTTTGGTCTCATGTTGATCAGCACACCATTCTGATCACGAATTTCATAAATGCTTGGTTTGAAAAACATATTTTTCAATAATTTACTTCTTTTAATATTTCACTGTGGTATATTGACTACCTACAACCGCTGGGGTAGACGGGTTCTAGAGTGGAGACCACGTATAGGCAATCGTAGAGTAGGACGCCTTGCAGCCAGGTGGAGTGACAACCTGCGAAAGGCGGCTGGTGGCAAGTGGATGCGAAAAGCAGAAGATCGTGCCTTGTGGCGTTCTTTAGGAGAGGCCTACGTCCAGCAGTGGACGAACATTAAATAGGCTGATGATGATGATGATGATATTGGCTACCAACTACAATCTTACGTTAAAAAGCTAGTAAAAGTGTTCAGAATTTTATGTTTTTGTTCAGCTTTTTACAATGATAATGGTAGCTGTATGTCGCATTCTTTCCGCGACCGCACTATAAACCCGATCTACGGCTTTTCATTTCAAATCACTGTCAATTGCCTTACGTATATCGTCACTCCATCGAATCGCCGATTCGTGATCTCTACTCTAGAACTCGTTTACCCTGGCGGTTATGTCGATTTTGCGACAGATATGACCGGCCTATTGCCCCTTCAACTTGCTGATACGCTGAGCTGTCAGTGAGTTTGGGTCTCTGGCGAACTTTGCACTCTAGCATTTTCCAATTAACACAATAGGATGAAAAATTTAAATAAAACTAAAATCTTAAATGAAGTTACAAATAAGTCAACTGACTTTATCTTTTAATTATGATACAAGGTTTTTGTAAATACTATTTGCAAAAATACTCACGGGTTTCCCATTAAAAAACACCGTATATTCTGGTGAACCTCGCACATAACTTAAAATTTTATTCCTCTCGTGATATTAAAGAGAGTGTAAACTCAGTCGTCCCTTCATACTGCTTGAAGGTAAACTTTGCGACCGCTTCAAAGACGGGGCTTAATCTTAAGGAACATTTTAAATTCTGCCCAGGAAGCCCGCAGAAGGAGACGAATGCTCTAAGACATTTGAAAAACAAAGTTTGTTGTTGTAAACATACCATAGGTGTGTCCATAGGTGTCGCTTTGTTTTATTTGTCTTGTAAGTTTTACTTGTGTTGTTTGTGATAAAAGGGTAAAATTTAACTTTAAGAACCCTTTCACATTTTTGATAGAAAACTAACGAAAACTGGATTTTTGAAATTCTGAGAAATATTTATAGAAAATACAATTTCGGTAATAAATACATAGAATATTAAAAAAACTCTTAATGCCTCCAATGTACAAAAGTAGTTTGACGTGTGATCAAAATGCTGGCGTGTTTTTGCCATTCAGCGTGATAATGCCACCAGCATGCTGGGTACACTGCCAACTGGTAATGGATTTTCTTTACACCTCCAACGGTTTATGGGCAGTCTAACTATTTTTGTAATTTTAGGCTGGCTTGCACAACAATTCAAATCTGGTTTCTATCTAGATATTACTAAATTTTCCATACGATTTGACGATTTAATTTATTTAAATCGGACGTGCATGTTAGTGTTAGCTTGTATTTGCACTTGCCAGTTAAAAAAACATTGATGTCATGATAATTGCTGATCGGGACTTATTGTTCATTATAACTGCTTAGCGTAAAATACCTTGTGCGGTAAAATACCTCTAGATCGATGTTTTGACTATGTTGCAATAGCCATAGTCACGAGTTGACTGAAAACTGCAGATAGTTCCGTGATCTTCTATAATTGACTTGCCTCCCGATAGGTAATTAAAATCAAGTGTTAAATTCTCGGTTTATCGATTAAATACTCGCTCGACACAGTTCAGAAAGTTTCAGTTGAGGTAGGTCTTTGCATAGTTCCCTTGACGTGACGTGACCTAAAACAAACGCAGCAAACGCATAGCGTCCGTCTCCAGAATTTCGCAAGTTCACATTACAACTGTGTTAAATCATAAAACGTAAATATCGCACACGCGTCTCCTTCGACGGGTTTTACAAAGTCACGTCGTAAAATTACCAAAGGGATCTTAATTTTAAATATATGAACAATTAAAAGTGATGGAAGAACTCTTGACTTGCGGATATTGGCGTTTCTATGAACGGAATCATTCATACGTTTTGCGTGTGTGCGTGAGTAGAACCCTTTGAACTTTCTTTTATACGATCGTAAAGTTATTAAGATATTTGAAAAGTTTCTTCACCAATTTGCATTTTCTTGCTTGATAATTACGTTTTCTTGGAATCAAGTTTGGTTTACGTCATCATTTTTACCCTTTTCTAAGCCGATCCTTAGTAGGAAACCCTAGCACGGGTCTGTTATGATGAATCCTTGACCTTCGACATTTGATTTTCACGTTCCCAAGAGCTAGCAACAAAATATAATGTAACAGCTGAGTATGAAACATTTATAAAACATTTCGTGCAGAAATTTTGTAGTGTTGTGGAGATATGGACGGGCAGCCACGCATGAGGGATAAGCCATAAAGTTTGTAGGAGCCAGGAGGAAAAATTCCCGAAACTAGCAGCGGGTGGGTGGAGCAAAATTCATAACGCGCCTAACAGTTCGCCTCACCTGTCTCGTTAAACTTCGGAATTTTTAAATTAAATTCTCCGATACCCGCCAACTCGACAAAGTTACGAATTCTTAAAATTCGGTATCGTAATTAATCTTTCGGTTTAATAAACAGACAAAGGCGAACAAAGAAAGTGGAGTGGTTTATTCCTTATTAATGTTAGGGATGAGGCTAAATCTTCTAATTAATGCAGGTGCTCTCGCTCAGCAAACTTACCGAGAGGATCTTCGGCAATTATCGGAAACCCGCTTTCTGTTACACGTTACGCGGGAAATTATTATGCTGTATTAATTCCGCTAAAAGCTTTTTAGGGGTTTTTAACGACCTTCAAGAGTGTAATTGTTCAAGTGAAAATCGGCTTATAACTTTAGGGGCGTTTGCTGGCAACTGTTAAAGGCATTTCGGTGTCGTCAACTTGTGGAAATTAGATTTTTTATTCGTTGTTCGACGATAAAATTTAAATTATAACTGTTTTGGAATGGAAGTCTAAGTTGATTTCGAGACAGGTAGAACGAGTTTATGATTTTACGCGAACCAAATTTATTCGTAGCTTCAGTACTTTGAATTTTATCGTTAGGGAGGGGAAAGAAGTTTGACGTATTGCGCTTTTGTAATTTCGACCGATACAGGACTCGGGCGAAGGTAAAAGTTTCGATAGTCAGTTTGAGCTGTGACTGTGCGTACTTTATGACAGTTACAGTCGTTTGCAGATACGTCAGCAAGGTACGACACTAAACGCACTTCTACAGTATGTTATTGATTTTTACCGCCCGGTGGGCGGAGCCAATTCTGTGCGAAAGGGATCACGCGATTGCCTCCTCATTAAATCAGAAGAGGAGCCTCAATTTCACTCCGCACAGTTTCTAATTAAGGACGTACCCATTAAACCAACTATTTAAAATAGGCGAGCCCTCGTGAAAAACATTTTCTCAAGAATTATGGGTGTCAAAGATGCAACGTCACAAGATGGAGCTTTCCGCTTGGAATCTTTTTTTAAAGTGTCAGGTTGCGTCGAATGTTGGTTGGTTAAGGTAAGTATTTTATAAAGTAGGTACGTCATTTTCTATTGCACTGTATATATCTAAATAGGTTTTACATTTAAAGAAAACTAATATATTTTGTTTATACTACCTACTACACTAAAAAATCAGTTGGGATGTCCGAGGTTTTGCGTTATTTCGATGGCACGTTGTATAAAGAAATACATATTAAAGATAAAAACGAATTTAAATCCTATGTCATTAAAACATATATAATTCAGCTTGTAACAACTGTAGACTATGTACAGATTAGCTTAATAATAAGTATAGTTTAAATCTTTGTTTATTCGGACATTTTTGAGCGCTGATCTAACATCCAATAATCTAATATCATTGTATAGATACATAATTAGTGGGTTGTTCAAAACCTGAAGCAGCAGTTGAAATGTTCCAAGCAAACCTATCAGCGAAACCCCATAAAACCGTTCAATTTGTACACAAAATGTAACAGAAAGTTCCTCGACAGCTGGAAAATGTAATTTGACGTACGGCACACATTCGATTGCTTCCCGGTTATAAATAAAGCTTAACGATAAGGGGTGAAGTACGACGGAATCCTGAAAAATTGTCTAGTCCCGTTAGTTTGGGAGACAAAGGGAAATTTTATCTGGCACAAAATACCAAATGCATACGAGTATGATTTTGTAAGGCTTATTCCACTATATTTTGATTGCTATGTTTTTTTTTTTTCAATTTTATTACCATAAACTTCAAGCATTTATTTGCTCTGACAGCTGCAATAACATAAAAAAACCAAATACAAACATTTTATTTTAATATTTCACTGAAGTTGGTACATCGACGTTCAAACACCTAGCAAGTGATCAGAAATCGTGGTTTTCATTCGACTATTTCTCTATATCTTATATTTATATCTAAATGCTTGGACCTAGTTTGAGCTCTTCGTCAATATGAATACAGTGCATTTTTTCCGATCACAGCATTAGCCATATTGAAAGTGTCTAAATACTTAATCTTTTCTTCTCTTCTCTATCTCTATCTTTACATCTCTACATAGTAGTAATTGAAGTCGCTTTCCGCGTCTGTCTGTCTGTCTGTATTACCGCTTTCTCTTCGTAAACCACGCAACGGATTTTGATGTGGTTTTCACTATCAGTTAGATAATTTTTCACTAAACGTTGTTATGTAACTAGGGAACCGCTAGCACATAAATTACACCCGTGCGAAGCCGGGGCAGGTCGCTAGTAAAATGTGAAGCAAGAAATATTAAAAACATGAATACAGGTATGTACATTATCACAAAAACCGTCCCCAACTCAGCAGGTTGCTGGTTGAATGATCTCTGAGAAATCAGGCATCAGTGATCTGTTTCTCCCGTGGCTCCCCGTGTACAGTGACATTTCCCGGGTTCATGGGGTCAGGGTTTCGAGGACGGAACGGAACCGTGACGCGTCGCTCGCGCCGCGAATAACAATATTTTAGAATCCGCTCGAATCTGCATAATGCACGATTTGATTTCGTAAACGTAATAAATATTGTCATTTTAGGGGAAATCATGGAGTTATTTATTCGTGTAGCATTACTTCCGTTACATCTACCTGTCAACTGTCTACTAAATTAACAAGATGTCATTCAAACAATAGTACGTAACTGAATAATGAATTGTTTTTAATGTTTGTTTTATATTTTTATTGTTTGGAATGTGAGAAATATGCAAATTAATCATTTTCAACCTATTTATTGTACATTTTAACGTTCCTTTTAGTAGTTTTCATAGAAGCTTAGTTATGTTTTCACCGCAAAATACAAATCTTTAGTTTAGTTTTGTGACGTCACATTTAATATTTACGAATCACGTGACTTTCTATCGTACTCTCAAACCACCTGTCAAGTGCCATGCTACTTGAAAAGGACTAATAACTGTTCGGGCGGAAGTAGTTCAGTGGATCTAGGCGCTCTAGGCATACGTATACTCGATGGCACAGGTCCAAATCCTGCCGGTCGTAATTTTTTTTAATTTTGTCATCATCATCATCTTCAGCCAGAAGACGTCCACTGCTGAACAGAGGCCTCGAGAGAGGCCTAGAGAACGTAAATCCTGCATAATATAATTATAATATTGAGAAGATAAAATAAAGTAATAAATTCAGTAATAATTTTTCAAGTAATATTTAAATAGTTTTTTTGTTTGTTTTTTATTTGAAGTGTTGTATCCCAACAACACTTCAAATTCAAACAAAAAGTATCATGTTATAAATGATAATAAATATTTCGGGACATTTTTCACACACGGTCATCTGACCCCAAACTAAGCAAAGCTTGTGATATGGCTGCCAGAGACTGAAAAACATACACGTATAGTTTTAAATAGCAGTAATAGTAGCAGTGGTAGCCTATTTGGGAGTCCGCTAGACTTGAAAGCGTGAGGTCGCGGGTTCAAACCCCGGGCCCGTACCAATGAGCTCTTTGGAGCTTATGTACGGATTTTCATACCACTGGCTTTTCGGTGAAGGAAAACATCGTGTGAAAACCTGCATATACGTACGGAGAAGAAATTCAATGGCGTATGTGAATCCACCAATCCGCACTGGGCCAGCGTGGTGGATATGGCCCAATCACCCTTTCGGGGGTAGGCTAAAAGTACAGCAGTGGACTGTTAAAAGGCTGATTATGATGATAGTTTTAAATACATATTAACACCCAGATATAGAACAAACACAAATAGTTTTACGGTTCGGCTAGTCGTGCGACCACAGCTCTCTAACGGTGTGGTTTAAGAACACGCTTTACCTGAATTGAAATCTAGCTTTGTCGAAATACATTAGGTGCTTGACAACAGATCTGATACCCTTTATTCACCTTGATTGATTTGGTGGTAGCTATAATATAGCTAGCAGAGCATTAGAAAGTTTCCCACTACCAAGTTGTAATTTGCTTCCACTTCTCTGAATTAAGAGTTCGTGATCAGGATCTTTAATTTACTATTATGGAGCTATATTTAGTTCATTATTTGTCTATAATGTAAGAATTGTTCTTATCTGTTTTTAGGGTTCCGTACCCAAAGGGTAAAAACGGGACCCTATTACTAAGCCTACGATATCTATCTGAACCCTTAAAAAAGCGCGTATGGTAAAAAGGAATCCATACGGTGAAACCCCTTTGTCTGTCTGTACATCTTATTGTCACAGTCGATTTTTCAGGAACTATAATGATGATAGTCAGCCTACTGAAATGGAGAGTTTTAAAGCATCGCAATGTGGTAAAGTGGGGTTTATATTATCCAAAACATCTGCGAAGTTTGCGGGCAAAAATCTGGATTGAATTCGGTAAAATTTACAAAAAAAAATACAATAAAAGGTTTGAAATAAGTAACACTCGGTATTTTTATGACATTAAATAAGCTTTAAAATCCTTTTTAGCCCACGTGGTTTTTTTTTTACTTTTTACAATACGGAAAAAGAGATTCGTGTTTTGGTCATTTATTTTACTAGTAGGATTTTATATTGACTTTATAGATTGGTTGTTAAAACGCAAATTAGATGAAACGACCATCTTTTTTGCGCTTCAAGAACAATATTATGCATCATCAATGTCTTAGTAAATATAAGTTATATAAAAGTACATGAATAATTTCAGACATAAGACTCATCAAGCCGTACAAATTGAATGTGCCTATTCCCGTCACGCGTTCATATCACTCATATTAATAGCTCGTTGCGTTGTATGGAATTAGCTGACATTTCATCGCGTTGCATGGACTGTCCCGCTGTACGCCGCTAAATCAAAGAGCATTTAAATACTAACTGGAGACACATTTATACCGTAATCTATTTAAGATTTATGTGATGCGATGTTACAGTGCTGGGATTGCGCTGTCTAATTTTCTTGAGCTCTGTCTTGGATTTTGAATAGGTCGTAGTGGTGTTTGTGGGTTGTTACCTCATAGATATATCTATTCAGGGCTTTAGCTATGAAGTCTTGTTTTTTACCCCTGACGCAAAAACATGGTTGTTATAAGATAAACGTGTGTTTAAAAAAAATTGTAGATAGGCTTGCGCTTGGCCGCCATCTCGCTCTACGATGGAGCACGATTGCCTAGAAGAAACAGATTCACTATCGACTTGATCTGTATGTCTGTCTGTGGCATCGTAGCTCCCAAACGACGGAACCGATTTTTTTTAAATGGTGACTTGATCTATGGTGTTTTAGCTATGATCTAAGAAAATTTGTTCAGCCGTTTGAAGATTAACAGCTATTTAATGTTTTTCTTTTAATTAGGTTTTTTTTCTTTTTAACACGTTTTTTATTTGTTTCACCTGTTACAAACTAACTGTAGATATAAACAAATCTTGGAAATATATATACGATTTTTACTTATACTTTTGTTTCATTGATTTGAAACTTTGCAAGTACCTATATGTAATCCGGATGTCAATAAAATAATTTGAAACCATTAAACTGAATCTGATGATGGAAGGACTCTGGATCTTTGGATATCTAGAATATCTAACCGTTCGAGTTTAGCTCCTTTGATTGAAGTCACATACCTAAGCGTATTTTTTTAACCATAATAATTACTAAGACGCTGTTCTAAACTATCACGGTTGTTCGTTCCAGCTATATCGGGAGTTACATCCACAACCTTATCACGGTAAATATCACATTAATAATCATGTAACTGTAATACTTGCTTAGCTGGCAAGATTGATGAAAAAGGTTTCTTCTGAAATAAAAAGGTACTTCTCAAAATTGTAATTAAAACACTACAGCTATATCGGGAGCTTCATCCACAACCTTATCACGGTAAATGTTTCATTAATAATTATATAACTGTCATACTTTCATAACTGGCAAGATTGATGAAAAAGGTTTATTCTGAAATAAAAAGGTACTTCTCAAAATTGTAATTAAAACTACCGAGAAATCGAACTTCAAAAGTGAAACTGCGAATAATAGGCGACGCGGCCATTGATTACGGAACCTTTACAATTTTCAATTACGGCCCATTCGAACAATGGCAATTTCAAACTTGAAAAAGTAAAAAGGCCTAACTCAGCACAACCAAGTCTCTCAAGTGCAGAAACATAAATGAAACCATTAATTATCCGTAGGTCGGTTATTCTTCGACTACGACCCACCCCACCACCCCCATTCGGCCTTTATATTTTTCTTTTTCCCGTTAATTTGTCGAAAGTTAATTGAAGGGATATTTCAGTGAGAAGACGTAAATAGCTCGAGTTGAAACAATCCTGCTGCGAGTTTCGGAACATCATAACAGGATGATCTCAAAATTATGCCTCACCCCATTTCTGTTGGCGACGTCGAGTTCCGAGTTTGAGAAAAGAAAATTTTAATTTCTTTTCGCCAGTTTTTCCTTACTTATCGTATTACAATGATCTCGGGATTGTGATTGCGCTGATAAGTACCCATTGGAAAGGATTTGCTGTAATAACGTAGATTAGATGACAATTTGGTTCATGATTACTAACTTTTAATACCTCATACGACAACTTTAAATTATCGTACCTCTCCTGGTTAAAATGTAATCTCTGGGCTAAAAATTTGTCTGGGCCTTTTCAAGGCAAGAGTGAATAGTTATCTTCCAAGTCTGCGTGCTTCATCTTTGAACACATTGACGCTTACCATCACGCGAGTTGGAAAAAACAAGGTGGCCACATTACGCAGTAGCAAAAGGAAACACAAAATGCTATCTAATAAATCTATATAAAGGCAATATAAATACTCGAACAAAAAATCAAGGCCAATGTTTTACCCAGAACCGGGTTAGCCTCTGACTTTTGTTGCCTTCAGGCTAGGTACACGCGTGCGACTAACGATTAATTAATCCCTAGAAGCTTTGCTCGCACATTTTTCACAGCTAAAAGGGTCGCGTCGCCTAGTCAAGCGAATAACTGAGGATCGACGGCCCAACCGGCTCGCTGCATTGTTTACCAAACAATGGTCGACCTCTGTGAAGTCATTAACCCACCTCAGTTGTCAGCACTGAGCGAGAATTCTTTACGTTTTCAAGTTTTAAGTTTGAATATGCAGGAGGTTTGGGAAACATGCTGAGTGTAGCACGAGTTTACTGTTGTCAGTTTCTGAGTTCACCTTTTGACTCTACGCAATCTACGCATATTGGATACATTCAATGACATAACACCAAAGTCGTCGGACGTTTCTAAAACGTAGTCAAACCTAAGTTTGACCTATGGCTTTATACCCAATGGCCTATTTACGAGATATGAAACACATCTGACTTTGAACACATTCCGAGACCGTATTATGGATGTCCGTTCATGATTCGGATTGTGATCACGATCGCGTGCCATCTCACTCACGCGCGTGGTGCGAGTAAGTTGATGCGAACAGGACGGCATGCAATCTCGATCACAATCAAATTTCTATAATAAGCCCAAAGGGCCGAGGATCTAACCGGGTGCCGTTAGATGGTAAAGCGCACATGCCACCATGCCACCTGGCCAACATCGTTTCACAACCAATTAATGTTTTGGCGAGTCAAAGTTATGCCAAAATTTGATACTGTGTGGCCTTTATATCATACTACCACACTACTTTGTACCACTTGGCCGTTGTACATTAAATTGTTCAAATTATGAAGTATTTTTTATGAGAGTAAATACTAATTGAAGCACGTATAGTGATAGTTTGTTCTCGAGATTAAGAGAGTATAGTTATTTTTATGCGTAAGCAATAAAAGTGGAGGTGCAGCTTCCCAGCTGAGTGCAAAACTTATTATAAGAAAAAATATTTTCTTTCACTTTGTGTGCTACAAATATATCTGTAAATTATTATTTTAAGGGTATTCAATGTGTCTATTTATTGAAGATCAAGCTTCTACTAAAAATGGACTTTGACCTCATAAACCGTTGCTAAAGTGATTGGTGGTAAATTTTGTTTCTTCTCATTAACGGGCGGTTATCCGAGTCGCATAGGCAACAAAACGCTCCCTCAGCCCCCGCCAAGTTATAGCGACGATGTATTTTGCCATGCTAGAATCAGAACGCCCCCGGGGGGAGTGCAACGACAAAAACGAGCATAGGCCCGACCTCGATGACGCCTGGCGCGGTACTGAACGCGGCGCGCCAAAATTCTCGCGTCCTTTTTCCGCTTTTAATTTCACTAAAAAACGACACTATTCACTACCAAATATCTATCCAAATATATTTTTTTTTAATAAAATTGCCTTTCAGTACATGTAATTTCCATGTTTCCACGAGCTTTCATTAGAGCATAAAATGAAAAAAATAAACTGAGGCGTAATTTTGTTTCAGATTTTTTTTTGATCGAGGAAAGGTTTATTCTATCTTATTTTGAACCAAATCATAGCCTCTTCTAACACAGATGTATCTGTGACATGTATTTTTTTCCAGCTCAAATATTGTAATTTAACTGAATAAAATTGATTTAAAACCGTCAAATTTGGTATAAGAGGCTCTTAACTTGTACTATCGTACAATATTTTAAAGTGCAAAGAGGTTTGATTATAATTTGTATATGTCGAATTTCTAGTGTAATTTCTAGTGTTGTCGAATTTATAGTGTGAATAAAATTTGTAGTTAGTTTCTGATTCAATCGACTATCTAAGGTTTGATTATGTTTTTTTTTTTAATAAAAAGAGACGAATGCATAGAGGTTATGTTAGAATGAATGCAAAAACTATAAAAAAAAAAACTTCGATCCGTTGCTCTGTAGCTGCGTGTAAAAGGAACAAACACACTTGTTTGCGACCAATCGCTAATTTTGTTTAAGTTGATATGGGGTAATTTACATCAGCCTGCCCATAGTGCCCATGGTCATTCTTATTTATTTGATTGACAGACAGATATTGGATTGCCATTGCTACAGCGTTTTAGAAACGTTATCTTGCAAACAAAGCTTGGAAAGAAGTAAGTTTTGGTAAGTTTTGATAAGTTTTTGGCGGCACCCTTGGAGTTAAATTGTGTAATAAAATAAACTCGTTTATTTTAGTACAAAGTGTTATTAAACTAAGAAGTTGGAAAGTAAAGTAGTTTTAAATTACAAACGACACCCTAGAGAGTTGAACGGTTGTAGCGGTTGAATGATTCTAGGAAAAGTAAATTCTAGTAATACGTAATGAACATCTATATTAGTCTTACTACTAAAGTTTCAGCCACTACTTGTTCAACCAAAACAATTTCACTTTTAGCTTCTTGGTAAACGAATCGTTTTACTTTACCTATTGTAGCTTAAAATTTTTGTTTAGTTTATCATCTAATTCTATAAAACTCATATTTTCTATTTTATGGTCAAACCAAGATTTTAACTATCTCCAAGATTTGATTACTCATTGAATAGATGAGGTACTGTATCGTGATTTTGGCACCTTCTATTACCAAAAGTTCATCTATACTAATATTATAAAGAGGAAAGATTTGATTGTTTGTTTGTTTGCATTGAATAGGCTCCAAACTACTGAACCGATTTGAAAAATTCTTTCACTGACGGGAAGCTACACTATCCCCGGGTGACATAGGCTATTATAATCTATACCCGTGCGAAGCTGGGGCGGACCACTAGTATTTTTTATATAGAATAGATCTACGTTTGGCCACCAACTCGCCTGATGGTAAAATACGGTGTGGCCGAGGATGGAACACGTTGATTTAGAAAACAACTATTACTCTTCTCTATATTCTCTTTCTCTATTTCTTTTTAATCGATTTCTAAAAAGGAGGGGTTTTCAATTCTGTTGTAGGTTGTTTTTTTTTTAAGTTTATTACCTCTGTACGCCGTCATTTCTAGACCGATTAGGGAAAAAAACTTCTTTTAATTGTAAGGATATTACGTTTAAATTGGTTTTATAGATATTTCATCAAAATCGGTTTAGTAGTTTGGTTTTAAATCAAATTAATTGGAAAAAATATGTCATCCAAGTAAACGAAATAGCGTATTTTGCTGTCGGTTTTTTTATTATTTTGTTTAAAAAAAGTTTTTGGGCGAAAAGTTGAGATTAGTCTACTTACACCAAAATAACTATTATCTTACCTTTTTAGCTGTCGTCAATAAATTCAGTTTTCTGATTTGCTGACTTTCGCTTGTAGATATTTTTATATTTTACACGCATTCGTGTTTGAGTCCCATAATATCACGATATATTTAGCTGTTAAGATCGAGCGATCGTTGACAAACAGCCCTTGGCTATAACTCCTCTATTTCATAGGAGTTTTTAACTATAATGTTTGTTGAATGATTAAAGCAATAAAAGTAAGATTGTTTACAAACGTGGCGTTGTAAAAAAAGTTTAATTGTGACGTAAGAAAGAAATAACACATACTCGGTCTGAGTTTTCTTAGCTCTGCCACTGCAAAAACATTGTAAAAAATTATTTAAAACAGTTTCTTTTCATATTTCACTGTAGCTTATATAGGCCACCTGCTTATAATCTTTCACTGTTTTAAACTATCACCTTTAATATGATCGTATGATTATTTACGGGATATTTACCGTGGTAAGGTTGTGGAATGAGCTCCCGATATTATTTCGGCGCAGTTACATGCACCATGTTCACGGGAAGACTGAAGAATGCGGGTGGTTGGTCGAACAGTTAAAAAGTTAGGTGCAGACATAACGATCTACCCTAAATTTCAATAGAGGTGATGGTTTTCAACTCGCCAGTGCGTGGAATCCAGTATTACGTTGCCTTAAAAATAAAAGTTCACGTTCAAAATGTGTTCAAAATACCTACTATACGCAGTGATACAGTGAGTGTGTTTTGTCGGGACTTAGGTTCGAGTTCGAGTTCCAGTGATAACCGTAGCAAAAGACTAAGAAAGAGGGTAGATCGTTATGTCTGCACCTAACTTTATAATCTTTCGTTCAAAATCTAGAAAAACTGATCTGAATAATTTATAGTTTTCATGTGGCTTTTCTACCAATCTAACAACAATAAAATGCAACTGCTAGGACTAAAAAGCTTGGATCAAGTATTTATTCTGTAACACAATGTCCTAATTTCAAAAAGATTTTTAATGGGTAGCAATAGAAACTCGTTCCCGGATTCTATACCAGTTATTTTACAGCTAATAAATAAAAATTAGTTTCAGGAATTTGTTCGACAATGATTGACGCGTTGTTTGTAATATTTTTCAACGTTTATTTTCGGAGCACAATATACAGTCCCAACTCTAATCTATCAGCCCAGCTGTTTTGCCAAATTGTGATATCGCCAATATGTAATGGATTCAGCGAAGTATTAAAACTGGATACCGATTGGTTTGAAACAAAAAAACCGCTTTATTCATACCTCGTAATCCCTTTCCATCTATTTCATAATCATTGTATGATCAAATTTTGTGTATATTTAGTTTTAACACAGCTTTAATTGAGTCTAAAAACTGTGAAATATAATTACCGCTACATTCAATGGTCTTTTGTAGGTCTTTTTGCACCAAAAATATCGTTCGTGTTCAAATTTACCGAATCTACAATACAGGATAACGCTTATAGACTTTATTGACCCTAAAGGAGGTCATTGTACTCATCGTTATGCACAACTTTTGCTATGGGACCAACCATGAAATCGCGAAAAATAAACCGGCCAATTGCGAGTCGGCCTCACGCACTGAGAGTTCCATACCACCACAAAATTTAATACCTAAATTACCAAATATAACTTGGTAATGAACAGAAACTTGTTATTGACTCGCATTTAGCCATTATGTGTTATATATTATTATATAAACTGACGTGGTTTTCACACATTTTATTTATATTACACGGGAATTACTCACGTAAGATTAAGCCGGTTACTCCGACTATAGTTTCAACCGCATTAGACGGTCTTTTTCAAGATGAATGCGCGCGCGCGGCTGCGTCTCGCTTTGCACTAACCGGCTTAATCTTACGTGAGTAATTCCCGTGTAATATAAATAAAATATGTGTTATATATTTATAGTTATATATTTTTTCATAACGATGAGTACAATGACCTCCTTTCGGCTCAGTACAGTCTACTTATATGCGAAATCTTGTGTGTATATATATATATATTCGGGACATTTTTTGCACACACGGTCATCTGACCCCGAACTAAGCAAAGCTTGTGATATGGCTGCCAGAGACTGAGAGTATTATGATGATAGTAGTTCGGATATAACTATCCGAACTCACCAGTCAACATCACAGGGTAAATATTACAGCATGTTAGCTCGTCAGTACCGATGTCCTGCGCACGGCACAATGAGGAGATTGGTGTCACGCCGTCACCGGATGACGTCACGCGGCCACGTCCGCCGCCGTCGATACCTGACCTGCCATGACATGCCTCGGAACACGGATGCATCGTTTTAATTATTTTCGTACATTTACTCTTAATTGAAAATGGTACGATGACGGCAATCCCCTGCTATAATGTGACGTGCGGTCGCCAACTCATAAGTTAAAATTTAAACGGCATATCGCATTTTGCTGGGAGTTTTAATTTGTTGAAAACTCAATGATATTATTGGCGGTGAGAAATAAATTCAGTTAAGGCGCTGCGCAAACGTAAACCATTTGGGTCTTGTGAAACATGCTACCAACGAATATTTGATTTCTATATAACCAGTATGAAATCAGCCACTCCCTGCGCAGACTTTGTGTCCAGTTGCTTCCACTTGATTGGTATTTGGTGTGCCCTGTTGGCAACAAAAAGTGTCTACGTTTGCGCAGCGCCTAAGAGTCTACTCTCTAGACAGAGCTATCACTTTCGCATATCTATACATATATATAAAAGGTGATGTGTGTAATTGTGTATGTATGTTCCCTATGGGTTCCGAAACGGTTGGATCTATTTAGATGATTTTCACTGGCAGATAGCTGATGTTATAAGGAGTAATCCTGCGGTTGAAAGCGTGGACTTTGCTATTTTTGAATCCGAAAATCACTAAGTACAATTTTTTTATTGTGCTAAGCAAATAGGACAAAACAAAGTCGTGTTAGTATCACCATTTATAACTCAAGAACGGCTGGACTGATATTCATTATTTTTGATTGGTTGGATTCCTCTTCGCTCTGAATAGCAGAATGAGTATTAAAATATCGGAAAATTCCCGGAACAAAAAATTATGAAGAAAATTTATTTTCCCATACATTTTATATGGAACGGCAAGAATTGAAATGTATACATTGACATCATAGAAAAGAAAAATAAATTATCATCTAAGGCAAAGTAGGTTGCTGTCGCTACCGAGGAGGTTGCTTCAAGAAGCAACCACCGCGTTATATAAAAGGTATATAACGCGGGCGAAGCCGTGGGGCGCAACTAGATCGAATAACTTTGTGTTGTTATTTTATATTTGCAAAATCAGCTGATCCATATTTTGTATCGAGTGTAAATAGCCGTATCTATGGAAAGCGCACTACGTCCTTTATCTCTTCTGCATATTCTCTTCATGCTGAGGTTGTCTGGAAGAAATCAATTATAGCGATAAACCCGCCATTTTAAATTGTTCTGATTCTATGTATGTCAATATTGGTGTGTACAATAAATAGTTATCTTTTATCTACCTATCCTAGCCAAAGTAGCACACTTAGATAAAATATGTACTATATAAAAAATCTTTGGTAGCACATTATACTTTAATGCTATTGTTAATTTCGGCTATTTTTATATCACTTTTTAATGCTACTAGAATTAACCGAGCTTAGCTCCACTATTAGCAGAGCTATTAGGATAAAGTCTGTCTCGTTTAGCTTATGTATATTGGATGCAGATTGCAGAGTTTTTAGGGTTCCGTACCTCAAAAGGAAAAAACGGAACCCTTATAGGATCACTTGTCTTGTCCGTCTGTCTGTCTGTCCGTCTGTCAAGACCCTTTTTCTCAAGAACGCGTAAAGATATCAAGTTGAAATTTATATCAAATACTCAAATTTGCGGTTTCTTTCAGCTGTGAAAAAATCAAACTTTAAATTTACGCGATCAAAAGATATGACCGTCTATGTCGCATATTTTGCGATTTCAGTTAAAGGTCAGTTAAGGAAATCAAAACCTATAGGGTACTTTCCGTTGACTTAGAATCATGAAATTTGGCAAGAGGCAAGGTCTCATAGCACATATAAAGGAATAAATCTGAAAGATATAAATTTAAAGTTATATCTTTAAAAAATAATTATTTTTCTATTACAAACTTACATTATGTAGTTTGAATGTATCGAAGAACCTTATTATCCACTACAAAGTTAAGTTTGTCTTTCATATTTCAACTTTTTTGTTGTTTTTTTTTTGTTTGGATTCGCTCTCTGAGGATTCCATTAACGGAACCCTCAGAGCGCGACTCCTACTCGTACATGTCCGGTTTTTTAAGAATGTACAGTTTTAAAAACTCATTCTACGTCAAAAATCTAATAATTTTGTATAAGCCTTAAAGCTAGAGTTATTGAGATGGAGACGCGTGTTTTATGGTCCAACTTCAATATGTAGTTTGTGGCTTCACATACTTGGCAGAAAGGCATTGAATTCTGGTATTGCGTGTGGGTAGCTGCACATTTGCAATAACTATTGATATTTTTAATCTTATTGTTAGAGACTAAAACTGACACGTAGTTCAAAGTTCTTTAGAATTGCAATACGGATTAATATGGTTTTTTAGAAAACTAAACCGGCATTGCCGGAACAGCCAGGGTGAATTGAAACGACGGGGGCGAATATAAATATACCACGGATCCTTTTTCTTTTATCGTACAATTTCCAGCCCTACAAAATGCAAAATGTACCAAATTATTGTTATTTTTGTAAACATAAAAATTGGTAAATATACTCGTGTATAGAAAATTGTAAGTATGAAAGTTATACGATAAAAAAAATAAGTTAGTTCTCTTACCCGGATGTATCTGTTCACCCCGTTTTACAATATTACTAGCACTTAATAATATCGGTTTAACTTAATTTCTGTGGGTTTTTTTATGTTCGACAGGCTAAGCGTTTGATCTCAGCTCACCTGTTGATAAGTGCTGGTATGGTCACACACCTAGCCTGGAATGGGAACTGGCTCTCAAGTTATGCTACCGGAACACACCGTTAGGTGCTTAGCGACAGATTTTCATCTTGATTGTTGTTACTAGCCAACCGGACACCAGAAAGTGCCCTACCACAATGCAAACGCGCTATTCAGGATTACGCATATAGACTGTACTAAATTGAAAGGAGGTCATTGTACTCATCATTATGAACGACTTTTACTATGGGACCAACCCGGAAATCGCGAAAAAAACAACTGTTCCATACATTTTGTCGAGTGTCAATGACCCTTGGAACTGCTGTTTTTTTACTTCGCGATTTTGAGGGTTGATCCCATAGTAATGTTGTTCAAAATAATGAGTAGAATTACCTCCTTTCGGCTTAGTACAGGGTATATGTGTAACTCTATAGAATATTCTTGGGTACTAGGCTACATAATAGGCAAGTGTGTAAACATAGGATTCGAGAACGTGCTTCAAATTATCTAGGTACGTTCTAACAAAAAGTCGTTTCGCAGAACCTTTTGAATAAGGTCATACGTTACACGGACAATGTACTCGGCCTTCGTACGCGGCAGAGCATCGCTTAGTGCATGCATACTACGATGTTGCGACATATTAATTTATGTACACCGATACTGGCATGCTTTGTTAGGTTTGAGGCCGTCATATTATGGAGTATTCTAGATTATTTTTAACCACCGGAGGATGAGCACAAAAATCCTATTAGCACACGGTGAACGTACTGCGATCCCCAAGCCACCTGCCAAGCGTGGGTATTATGGCGACACCCGTCTCTAACAGGGAGGCTTTTGTCCAACAGTGGACATTAAATGGCTGCTGATGATCATGATAAAGGCATCAAGCCTGGTTTAAACCAGATGCGTTCCCATCCGCTTTTTCACCTTACCATATCCCTATTTGTCTGATCTGAGTTCGCTACCTACCGTCTAGCTAGGATACAGTTGTATAGTCGTGTGACCCGTATGTTGTACGAGGGCAGGCTTTGCGCAACTTGGCACCCCAGCGCCGGACAATTTGGGCCCCGGCCACCTAACCAGTTATTGGATTGTCATAATTTAACATGCCGTGTACCTATAAGCTTTACTGCCGAACAGGATAAGCTGATAGTTCGAACGCCAAATGTATGTTGGGATTTTAATAGCGTTTTGCCTCTGAGAAGTGCCAGGTATCGACCTAAGAAGCGACCTAAGTTACATATTCATCATCATCGGCCAGAAGACGTCCACTGCTGAACATAAGCCTCCCCTTTAGACCTCCACACTGAACGACAGCCTTCCATCTGCATCCACTGGATGCCCGCGACTCTCACAATGTCGTCGGTCCATCTAGTGGGAGGCCTACCTACGCTGCGTCTACCGGTAATTACAAAATAAAATAAAAGTATGTCTATTATATTTATATACCTAAAATACAAAGTTAACTTTTGTATTAATTGTGGCCACCTCTGATGGTCATCCTATGAGATCTAATTTTTTACGAGTTATTCCGAGAATAAGATAATGCTTCAATAACTTTAACAATATGCTGTTATGCTTTCAGCATTTATGCCGAGACGGACCCATTCGACACTGATTGTATCCTCTAGATATAAGTTTTTTGTAAAGGTGTCGAATAAAATTTATTTTCTTTCTTTCTTTCTTTCTTTCTTTCTTTCTTTCTTTCTTTCTTTCTTTCTATTATGTAAATTTCATTACTTATTTTTTTTATATTTTTGATGTAAAACATCTATTGGCGCACCTAGGTAGTAAAACAGACTCGTATGCCGTGACAGCAAATGGCATGGCGCTCTCTTATGCATCTATGTTTCACATCTGCCGGGCGTCCCGTGACGGCCATTTTTTTATATTTCGATCAACACCACTTCCACAAAATAATAAAACCGGACGTCTATCCTACAATAGATTCGAACAGTATTAAGTTTAATTTTATAAGTAAGTTTCTTGCTAATTTTCCTTGCTCCGCATCTCAGCGATCAATGCCTGTTAGAAAGGGGACAGTCACGGACGTATCGCCATCGCTATTCTCTATCGCCAATAGCCGTGGGAAATGCTGGTGTTTGCATTACACGCCTAGATACCAGCTACAATACTGTCCAGAGTATAAAAAGATGTGACAATGCACCGCATGGAAAATGTTCCGCTCACACGCTGTACCGTTCTCATGCCAAATGAGCGGCGAACAAACGCGCGTTTAGTGTATGCTGTCATCAAATTGACCCATAATTTACTCAATTTCGTACTTTGTTTGTGTTTTGTATGTATCTGATCATTTTAATCAGGAGCTGTAATTTTTTATGCTCTAGTTTGCCTCAGTACCCGAAAATCCGAACTTGAAAGTACAAGTAACTGATTATTTTCCAGAACATTGTTTTTTGAAGTGCAATTTTTTTTATTGAGTTACATTAATGTTATCTGCAAGCTTATTACCATCGCGTTTGACTTACTCGGCACTCTTTCTTTTTGTATTTTTGTTACCCAACTATTTATTTTATACTTCGACAATTATGAATTGATTTTGATGATTCTTTCTTTGTTTGGTAGGTCATAATACTTCAGAGGTGGACATGGTATATGGTGGGTTCCACATAATATTTATGGAGATTAAATAGAAACTTTTTTTTTTTATCAACAAATAAAAAAAAATATATACACTTCTATTTTTCTATTAGTTAAGTTTAGTTATTTCGATAAGTTTGTACATGTACCTAAGTTATGTAGTCATGAAGGTATTTTTTTTTTCGAAAACATTACTTTATTAACCTTCAAAATTTAGGTTCTAAAAATGTGCCTCTACTTCATTGAAAGATCCGGCGATAAACGAGCTCTTTGGAAAAAAATTAGCAGTTAAGTATATTTAGATTTTTTCACGCTGTTTTAATTTTTACTAGCGGAAATTCTTTATCACGCTGAAGACGTTGCAACAACCTGTTTCTACTACAAGACGTGACAAAAGCCTCCGACAAAAGTAACCTAACCAAAGGTCAAGCCAAACAAACATGTGCTCGAACAATACGCTAAAAGTCGTCAATGTGCAGGCTCATTTACATCACAACTCTGACGCCACCAGTGTCTTGCACTGTACGCAGTAAAATTTCTGTGAAGTCATAAAGTGGCTATAAGGTATTCCATATTCGTTAAAACTAGTAAGGAAATCATAAATTTTTTGAAAAAAGAATTGTCTTCGTACTATACCTACATAATTACAAACTTAACTAATAAGTAGAATATGACAGTAAAAAAATCTTGTTGTATACTATGACTGTGTTGATCCTTAAATAAAAAAAAACAGGTTGAAATTCCTCATCAAAACTTTTGCTGAGGAGAACCACAAACCAAAACGTCATCTGGGTAGGTAAATATTTTTGATTATTGTTGTTTTACAAAGGTACAGTTTATATCCCAATAAAATAACGACTCCTTAGAGTTTATCTACTTGTGAAACCTCGAGGCTCAAGTAGTAATATACGAATCTTTCGAGAAGCGTGAATAGCTAACCAGACAAGCTGAAATCTTGAACCGGATTACTGTAGCCTCAGTTATTTACCGTAGTCATGTCAACATGATGCAAGATGTGTACACTGTGCAGCCGTTTAGAGTATTCATAGCAGTCACTGTTAAGTAATCTCTCATGGCTGGCCAGACCACGTGTGAATAGAAACAAATTAACATATGAATGATGTCTTAACATGCTAAATCTTATGGCTAGGGTAAAATGGCGACTTTGATTACAATAGATTTTGCCAAAAGAAAAAAGTTAAACACTATTTTAAACTCACTTATTCACTAAAGTTATATGATTATTATTATAAGATAGTCATTCCAAAATCTTACCACTGTAAATATCCCGTAAATAATCATCTATAACTTTAGAAAAAAGTTATTATCAAATTTAAATTGCTGGATTCGAAAAACAATGCTCATATTTGCGTACCTAATTTTGCAAAGCGTGGAGTAGTAAGCCAGTATAGAACCATTAAGAGCTCGATCCTCCCATTAATTTAATAGGGTTTTCTTTGGCTATTAAACGACACCGGCAGGCCTGCGACTAATTCGACCCTGGGGCTCTGTGGGATCGCTTATGCAGCTTAGATCACTGCGGATTTATGCACTGAACACAGCTTGAATGTTTACATGGATTGGTTTAAAAAGCTTTTAAATTACCAACCAGTGTCGGTTTTGTGTTTGGCCAGACGAGGACCACTAACAGTTAAAAACCAAGCTGTTTTGTATGTTAATACTCAGAGTGTGTTGCCAATTATAAGTAACGGATTTTATTGAAATGATAACTTCTCTAGCCGCGTTGATTTTTGGTAGGGGCAAAACTTATGTGACAGCGTCAACGACATGCTGAGGTTTTAAAATTTTCCCTTCTGTCAGCAGTCCCCACAGTATTTATATTCTCTTTGGTCCCCATGACAGCCTTTTTTTTTTGCAACGGTCTTTGCATGCGTTTGACCACAATCTCCCCTGATGCAAAAATAATTATGGTCGCAAATGTAGCACGTTTGCCTAGGAAATATGTATTCACTTTTATCTTGGACAACCCCGGATTGTACCTATTCAGGAGGTAAGAGACTCAGGTAAGTAATTTCACACCTCTGCTGTTCAGTTCAGAAAAGTGGATTGGAACGCTTAGCGCGTCTGATAGTATCCATCATAAAATAATGCCTCCTTGTCATACGTCTGATACTGTTGTGGAAGAATGGTGATGGCAATATTAGGTCACGCAGTTCTAATGAACACTCGCCATAGTGTATTCAGTGAAATACCGAGAGGCTAGCAACTTCACGCTCGTGCAACAGGCTTTTCAGCCTAGATTCCACCAATTTTGCAAAAAACAATTTTAAGAAATATTTTTTAAAAAAAAGTAAGTCGTCATTGATAAGCCTTTTTGCACGCCTTTCTATGGGGTCCAAAACTTGGACTATGATTAACGTATGATTAATATTTTTGGAACTATATTCATAATGGTTCTGCATTTTTCATCTATACTAATATTATAAAGAGGAAAGATTTGGTTGTTTGTTTGTTTGTTTGCATTGAATAGGCTCCGAAACTACTGAACCGATTTGAAAAATTCTTTCACTGTTGGGATGCTGCACTATCCCCGGTTGACATAGGCTATATATCCCGCCTTCGCCCGTGCGAAGCAGGGGCGGCCTACTAGTGTGATATAAATATTCATTTACGTCTAGGGTTACCATCCGTCTGGATTTGTCCGGACATGCCCGGACTTTTAGACCTTTGTCCAGACGTTGTCCGGATTTTTTAGCTTGGGCGATGTAATACGAGTAAACCTTGATTAACGTCTCCAAAACAAAAATCCTCTCTTAAAAATTAACTACAACATACTAAAATGTCCGGCTTTATGTCAGGATTTTTCAATTATGATGGTTTTTTAAACAATAAGCTTGGGTTTGTGCGCCAACTCGCCTGGTGTTAAGCGATGGTGCGGTCTACGGTGAAGCACGCTTGCCTAGAAGAAATTCACTCGTGATTTGAAGACACTCAGATAGTAACTATCGCGGAACACTCATTCTGGCAGCGCAGACTAGCAGTTCGCATAATAAAAGTGGAATCGAAGCGCTTCATACGGGTTTTCGGAATATCAACCATAAGCAATAAACATTTTAAAACAAACCTAGTTCCATCAAAATTATTAAATCTATCTCACTTCTCACTTTATTGCGCTCGTATTTTAAAAGACCGACAAACAAAAATTGTGTCGTTCTTTAGATGAAATTCCAAGTTTATGCTAAAGTGTTTATGCAAATTAAATAAGTTGTCGCCTGGCTCTTGATTACAAAGAGAACTTCAAATAGTTTTGTTTAATCTTGAAACGCAATTGCGTTGTTGCTTGACTCTATTCACTTTATTATAGCTGGGCTTAAAGCTGGTACTAAACGTGCGTATTTGCAGTATTTTTTTCTTGTGTTGCGTTTGACCTCTACTTCGCCTGTTGTTAAGCGATGATGCAGACTACGATAAAGCAGCTTGCTAGAAGAAACCAATTCACTCACGACTTGAAAGCAATTAAACATTCATCATCATTGTCAGCCTGTATCGGCCCACTAATGTGGGTATAGGCCTCCTCTCCCTTGCGCCATTGACCTTTTCTCAGACTAATCTCATCCACGTATGGCCTGCGATGGGCCTGATGTCATCGACCCATCGGGCTGGTTAAACATTGCATTATGTTATTTTGTGAAAATTTCACCTGGCTATCGGTTCGAAAGATACAGCCGTTAATAGGTAGGACAGACGGACAGACAGACAGACATCGTAGGCTTAGTAATATATAGAGTCCCGTTTTTACCCTTTGGGTACGGAACCCTAATTAGGTGCTGTGTTGCCACCGCTACAGCTAAAAGCTTAACATCGAATTGGAAACAAGTTAAAATAGCCACTCTGTAAACGTGCCAAATAAATATTGAATAAAATTTTGGTTCATTCTCTTATGTGAAAAATAAAATAATAAAATTATAACGCACGCTCAGACCCGCCACACCAGGCGGGCTTGGCAACGTCATTTATGCTATAATGTTACCATATTATATTTTCCGGATATTTTAAGGATAACTTTTTGCAAATGTAGAGTGAAATGTGTGCTTTGTTTTATACAATTTGAGGTTTGCTCTTTTTGCATAGCTTTTTTATAATTTAGATTGCAGAAGACAGTTTATATGTTCGGTGGATGCATAATTTTTATAAGCAACGTCGGGCGCGGTTGGTGTTTGGATGGGTAACTACCTGGGCATTGATGGGATTTTGTCTTTTGCATAATGTTTTGTTATTTAGTTGCTAATAAGCTATGTGGTGGTACGGAAACCTCAGTGAGCGAGCCCGACTAGCACTTGGCCGGTTTTATTTTTACACCACTTTGACCCAACAAAACACGAAAGTTTCCTTTTAATGTTTTACAAGCTTTTATTTAACCTTCTGCGACTGAAGCGGTAGTCTGTCAGACACATCTCGCATTTTGGGCAATACCCAGTACTTACTGTAAAAATTGGACGAGAAGACGTTGCGAAGTTTACTGAACGCTGCCCAGCCGAGTTGGATTCGCCGTTTGACCTCTTTCTTGAAGTTGAACCTACCTAGTTCGACCGTTTGTCCTAGGTAGAAGTACCTACGCGTCAACAGCTTCAAGAACTGAGTTCCCAACTGATACTGGAGTGGGCACAACATAGATATTTGGCATGATGAATGGACTTACAATAAATTATGTGCAGTTTCAATGCCATCGCTCAACAATAGTGAAGGAAAACATCGTAAGGAAACCGTTATGTCCAAGAACCTCAAAAGGTCAAAGACGTATAATATTCTCACCAACATGCACTGGGCCAGCATGGTAGATTAGGACCCATCCTCTCTGAGAGAAGGTCTGTATCCCAGCAGAGGGAACACGATAAGCTAATAATAAAGATGATGAGGTTCCTTAAAAAGCATGTTATTAAAAAAAATCTCCCTTAGGATATTGTTTTGAAAGTCCTACGAAAAACATTCATTTGTTCCAGAAAATTCCGGCGGAATCAGCATTCTAATCCATTTATGCAAAGCCAGTGTAAATCTCGTTCATTCAATCCATCGAATAGAAAACACATAAAAAGTACTCTCGCCGTTCTTCTGATTTGTAATGAAATTAAAACTTGGGATGGCTTAGTAACAACAGTAAGGACGTAGAAAGATAATATTATGCTCATCTAAACATTTGCGTTCCAGATTTTTAGTACTGAAAAACCTAGCGCCATCTGTCTTATTGTTGGCTAACTACGTCGCACTGTTCTCTTATAGTGTTAACACACGTATGGATTTGGTTGATGGACCGCCGTCCAAACAACGGGAGAGAAAGAGTGAGAATATCATATTTCCCTCTCTTTGTCTCCCGTTGGTCAGACGGCGGTTGAGGTCAACCATATCCATACGTGTGTTAACACTATAATATTATATTATCTTTGGTTCTCTACCTGGTCCGCTTACCATGAAAATCTGTGTGCTTTGGTGCGCTGTATTCTTGAGCGCACCTCTGACACGGTATCACAATAAGATTATAGATCATTACAGTATCATTAATAAAAATTTGTCCATACATTAATGCAAGCAGTGTGAATGATTCCAGACTTGTATTTTTGTTTGTAGAGGTGTTTTCACCATTAATAATATTTAAGCAGATTGTTACTTAAGTAGGTAGAAAACTGTACTTTAAGACACAATTACTTACTCCACTAGTGCAGCGACCTGCAGTGGTTCTTACTCTATCTCTTGCTAGTCGATTACTTGGAGTACGCACAGGTCCAATTTTATGGCGTTAATTGAAACTCCAAGATGCTTCCTTTACATTGTATTGTTCCATTTTCAGTTTGCAGTGTTTTGCTCGCTCGCTTGCATTTCAATTTAGTAGTAACACAAAATATTATTTCCGTATTTTTTCTAAAAGTGAGAGATCCATACTGGTCATATTATGGCCGGCATGCTGATGGGAAAGTTAGAGCCTCCACTTCTCAAGAGATTAAGGGGTGATCAGGTCGGCTTTCTGTATTATCAATTTGCAATATCCCTTCTTATCTCCACCATAATACAATACATACCTACAATCTACATACTTAATACATTTGTTCGTAGGTTTATGGTACAATCTAAATTCCAGCATAGCTAAATCGTGATAATTGACTTTAAAAAAATTGAGTTTATACATCGAAGACCTAGATGAAGCTTTGAGTTTTCTTAAATTAATCCATTTTTATTTTTACTAGTCTGTTTTACATTCTTGAAAAAGGTCAATAAATATGGAAATTATTTGATATTTTGAGCTTGCGGTTCCAACTGCTATCCTACAAGGACCGTATATTTTCCCAGAAAACAATGCAAAAAATTTATACAAGCTATCTCTTTTCCAAATTCTATCGAAATCCACTGAGCCGTTACGGAGATAAGTGGACACAAAAATTATTTCATACGCTTATGATTTTGCGTTTATAGTATAAATAATAGGGTGTACTAAGTTAAAAGTGCATTATACTCATCATTATCAACAACTTTTACTATGGGACCAACGCTGAAATCGCGGGAAAAATTAACTGTTCCATAAATATTTTTTTGTGTCAATGACCGTTTTCTATGGAACAGCTTTTATTTTATGCGCGATTTCAGGGTTGGTCCCTTATTAAACGTTGTTCATAATGATGAGTACAATGACCTCCTATTGGCTCAGTACAATCTATATACGTTACCCTGTATAGTGCGAAGTGATTATAAAAATCACGTAAAACAAACGTAAGTATCCATGAGCAAAAAGCTATAGATACTCAAGTCTTAAACTTTCCTTGGTTATAAACCCCACACAAGGACTATTCGTTTAATACAGTCTCAACGAGACAAGTCTTGTTGGAAACGTGACAACAGAAGAGCTTCCTCTCGACGATGGGTACGGAGGAGGAGGGGATAGAAGGTACAGGAAAGACCTTTTGAATTATAGCCGCGGTCTGCCCTCGCCACTTATCTGCGCATAATGACACGGGATCGGGTTACATTGTTCAAATATTACCGGCTAGTGTTGAGCTAGTGGGAACAAAGTTGGTGTTTGAAACAAAGTAGGGTCGAAAAGATTGAATTAAAAACAGTTTTTAACTATCACGGTTTTTCTCTACAGTTATATGATTATTAACGGGATATTTACCGTAGTAAGGTTGTGGAAAGAACTTCCGATATTTCGGCACAGTTACATGTTCACGGTAAGACTGAAGAACGCTGGTGTTTGGACTTTTATAATTCTTTCGATGACAACACTAAATATGGGCAGTAATACTAAATTTTTTATTTAGTTTTTTTTTTCCTGGGCAAGTGTCTTTATTAACTAAACAAAATACAAGATAGAACACTAACACTACAAAAACAGTTAGACTGCCCATAGACCGTTGAATCATGGATGTCTAAAAACAATCCAAATACTCAAACTCACTACCATTTGACAGTGTACTCAGCATGCTGTCAGCGTTACCACTAATTAGACACAAAGTACATTAGACGCAATAAAAAATCATTCTTAGAAAACACAACGTGCCAATTTGTTCGGTAAGATTTTTCGAATCACTTAGTTCAAGCAGCATAAAGCAGTACCTACTTAGATATTATAGGCTTTGCACTATCCTGAGTCAGTATTCTCCTTACTTACGTATGCACTATGAATTAATTCTTCGCGCTTCTTAGGGCTACCAATCTAACAACTTTTCTTATTTATTTTTTATTTAGAGATAAAGTATTTTAATAGTTAGATAAATATTTTCGCACAATTTTTTTATAGAATTTTACTTGACTTAAACGATTTCAAAAATAGGCCAGTTTAACAAGAAGTATAATTCCTTTTAACGCCCGGTAAGAGATAGCTCTCTTAATAATTTTCATGAAACATAGCTCATTGAGGAATAATGCCATGAATAACACACTTGATCAAGTTACCTTTTACTAAATAAAAAACCAGTCAGCCGTTTTCGGTTTTTCTACAGATCTGGTTAGGCCAGGCCAGCCCATGGTCAGTATAGCCAATAATGCTTTGAGCGCTTATTATTATATCTTTCTATTTCATGCCTTAAAAATATAGCATTTTTAAGGTTTCGAAGTACTACAAAGAACCCTTATAAGTTCGTTCTGTCCATCTGTCTGTACGTCTGCCTGTCTGTCCGTCCATGTCGGGATGATACATCTTACAGTTCTCATCAAGTCTACAGAGCTTATCTTTCGTTCAAATTGTTATAACCACCGATTTCTGAACTATAAATGAATGTAATTACAATTATATGGCTTTGGTAGCCGAACCCTACCATATGCGTGTAAAGACACGTTCTTGGCCAGTTATTTAAAAAAAAAAATACAGACGTCTGGCAGGACTTTCCCGGCAAAGTTGGCAGCCCGCACACCCGCTGCTTCCCGTCCTTGTCCTTATAGCTTAGCTGTCACGTCACGCGTTCTGGTTTTTCGACTTCAGTGCGTCTAAACTATGCTATTCAGAAACCTGATTATTTACATTTGAACCTTATTTAATACTTCATAGGGTTTAATATTGGTTATATACCTATAGACGGATGCATAAAGAATGACTCGGAGAAATTAGAGACACCTCTTTTCACAGCATTTTGCAAGACGCTCCCATCACAATCGGTCGGATTATACCTAACGAGACAAGTGCTCCCAAGTTTACCTTGTTATGCTAACAGTGCTGATTTGTTGTTTGTTTTGTTTACTAAAATCAAAAGGTAAAACATTTATGCCAAAGAAGAAATAGAAATACCAGATTTATTTACTATCTTGCAAGAGTTGCAAATATCGAGTACGCGAGCAGTTGCCAACTTGTCAACGCGCACTAATTTGTCAAACATGATACGTTTTGCAGTAAAATTAGGAATAGAGTACATTCTTATGCCGCGTACATACTGGTGCAATGTAACATACAATGTAATATTAATGATGTTCATAGTAAACGACACAACGACGTCCAGACTTCAGTAATTTGTTGCAAAGTGCATGTTACAGTCTTTATGAAGCATTGTATTAGTTGACGTTATGGCATTTTTAACCGACTTCAAAAAAGGAAGGGGTTTTCAATTCGGTTGTATTTTTTTCTTTTTTCTGTTCGTTGCCTCAGAACTACGTCATTTATGAACTGATTAAGAAAAAGCTTTTGTTTGAAAGATCAGAGATCAGAAATGTTTATTTCCTATTTTTCTTTTTATCCTTTACTTTTAGATTGGTACCATAGATATTTCATTAAAATCGGTTCAGTTGTTTGGCTTTTAAATCAAAATAATTGGAAAATTCGGTTAATAATATAGCAATATTATGTCATCCAAATATCTAAATTGCTTTTTAAACTAATTTTGAAGTCGGTTTTTTTATTTATAATTATTTTAATAGACTGAAGTTAGCTAGCCGATTATATGACACTTCTATGAATCTTTTCCCGGAACTGGTAAAAAACTACAAAAAATAATATAAATAAATTTTAGAACCGGCCTCTTTTATTCTGGAGTCGGTTAAAAAGCTGACATTTAGAACCGTTGCCAACATATAATGAAACTTGTAATCAGCACTTTGTGCCATTGCTATTCGTGCGAAGAAATCGAACAAGTCAGTTCATTTTGTTCTAAATTCTTGTTCTGGTTGAAGCATGTTCAATTGCGCATAATGAGATGGATGCGTACGACAAATTTAAATTCGTTGGGATACGAACCATGCCATGATTTGTTTAGGCCTCTAAGTTTTGCATCATCGTAATTTTTTAAGCCAGAATTTTTTAACACTTGTGGCATAGGTATACTATATTTATTTATAATGAGAAACTCCAACACAGCATCACTTTTAATAAGTCTGAAAAATCAAATTTGTGTTGCATAACCGGTAAGTTTTATATTTGATAAAATACCAACATTAGTTGCATAACCTTTTTTCGACCAATTTTCTGAAAGTTCTGACAAAATTCCAACTTTTGCAGTACATTCAGATTGGGCCATAACTTACACCTAGGTAGCACATTTGAGTGCAAAAGCCTCTAGGATCACTTTTCCTGTCTACCTACTGGGCAATGGTCTTTCTCATTTTTAGCAGCTTATCTCAGTCCTCTCGCAAATCAATTCGATTAAATTATTTCCTGTACGACATCACCGTTGATACAGTAGCACTTAGTGCTATAGAGCCTAATGTGGACTGAGCTAAATCAATCTCCTTTGATTACCTGAGCCTAGCCTTCGGGCGCGTGAACCTGGCAATCAGATAACACCGCATAATTGCAAGCATCATTACGTAATGCTATCTTAGGAATATTGGATTACTGGTACTCTTCTAATCATCATCAATAGCCAGCCGTTACTCGACACTTTTAATCGTTGTGGTAATCACTGTTTACTTTCATTCAGTCGGCATTAGGGAATATACGACATATGACTAAGTCATCTGATCTATCAGTAGAACTGGGGCCTTACGGACAACAGCTAATTGCGGCACCTAATCCGCTCAGTTGGAAAATCACGCGAACGTGAACCTTATCGCGCTCAGATACGGTTTGCGGTCGCGTGATTTTCCAACTGAGCGGATTAGGTGCCGCATTTAGCTGTTGTCCGTAAGGCCCCAGGGCTGAAGCCTCTGAAAATGGTAAAAAGGTTAAAAAAATAATAGTAGGATGAAACCCATTTGAAAAGGAAGAGAATATAACACAAATTAAAGGTAAAATAATTTACGGGCGATCTGAGGTCGGGAAGTGGGGGGAGGTTAAGGGTAAAAAGCGGTTTATCTCGATTTCCGGCAAAACTACAAGTCCTATGGAAAAAAGTTTAATCGCAAAGTTATAGGTAATAAAAAGACCTACTTTTGTTTCCACAATTTTTTACACATAACCTCAAAATTTATGTGAAAAATACAAATAACCAAGTTTTTGGATTTTTATTTTTCTTTTACAAAAAAATTATCACGCAATTTGGTGAAAACTTACTATTTTATGTCACAAACACACAGTAATTAATTTTTCACGTTATTTTGATTTAATATCGAAAAAGCACCCTAATTTTCAATCGGAAATTATCGTCAAAATATCAGCTTTATTAAAAAAGTCGGTGGGCTTTTTGTTCGCTGAAATTTCTACTTTCTGATGGTATAAAAAAATATACATTACTAAGGTAAATGTTCTCAAAAAATGGTTTGTTTGCAGTTGCAAAAATTGCAGTGTAAAACACTGCAATTTCTACCTGTAGAAAAAACCGCAATACTACGCTACATATGTACGTTTTTCACTTTGTGAGATGGACGTTTACTTCTACAGTTCAATACTGACAAACCCAATTCAAATCGGACTTCATTTTGCAAACGCAGCGCTTCAAAAATGCCTGCAGAACTGATTAGCGGGCAGGCCCCCCGCCAACTGGCACGGTTACCACACACGCTCGCCAAGCGCCCGCTCAGCACGCCTCAATGAGCTGATTGTCCAATTAAATCCATTCATAGTACATATGTCCAATGGCGTTAAAACCGCACGCTAAGAGCCTTTCCAGCCCTAGGGGTGCCTCTCCACCAGAGATATGCTATGCAATTAAGCTATGAACCAGGTAAAGCTAAGCTAAGAAACTATGTGATCGTTTCCACTAATGTTAAGAATTATAACGGACCGGGTGCTATGAAGAAGCGCGACTCGACCTAATGGTTGCATCGGTAGTAAAAGAGCGGAGCGCAGCAACTACTTACACCATTTGCGCATTCCTAACTCATATTCGAAGCTTCCATCCGTAGCTCCCATCCTTAGCACGCTTCTCTCTATATAAAAAACATAGCTTTCAACGAAGTGGTATATACAGATGGTAGAGGGGTCAAACCCGTTTCCAACAGTGCTAAGCTATGATAGTAAAAGTTCCTTATTGGTAGATGCCAAACACATCCGCAGCTACACACAGAGTATATCTCTGGACGGTGGAAAGGCTCCCTAATACGCCCATTTGTACGGCTGAACTTTTAAAAGCATTAAAGTTTACTGGCCATGTCGTGTCGAGCTTAGTTTCGAGAATCGCGTCAGGCGGCCAGGGACACTTCAGAGAAAATACTTGTTTATGACTGACTATTGATTTAGCCTAGATATTTACTGGCCGCTTGAATTTTTTTACTGAAATTCTAGGCAGATTTTAGCATGTTAAGATAAGTTTTAGCACGATTTTGCCTGAATTTTTTGTACTTCTCTAACTTTTCAGTTTCTAAATTAGAATTAATATTTTTACTTGGCATGTTGGCAAGTTGCGCGACCGCAAACCGTATCTCGGCGCGTTAAGGTTGACGTTCACGTGATTTTCCGAACTGCGCTGTTTCGGCGCTAATTCGAGCCCGCGTTAAAATTTAGCCGTTTAAGGCCCCTGTAGTTTCATCCTCTTATCACACTACAGCTATCTAGTGAACAGGTTTGTAGCGGCCATGTTTATAGTCACACACTCTCACACGACTTGCATTCCCTACTCTCATGAGTGCCTAGTCCGAGTTTATTTTTTCATTCCGTTTATCTATTCGATTGCATTAACGTTAAGGTGAGCTTTTCCCAGTTTTAAGCAACGCTTATTACTACAGATGACCATAATCCTTAGTTTATTATATTAAAGTCGCATTTAGCGGCGCAAAATCATGGCGCTTACACACAGTCGTGCGTTTTGCTACTTCTATTTTTGGGGTTTTTCTCATATTTTTCGAAAAGTATAGCTGTAATGTAAAATGTACTTCACCGGTTTCCTTCATAATTATGAAATCTATATATCAAGATATCGCAGACATGATTTAATAAATTAGATTAAAATGAAATTGAGATGAGATGAACCCAAAAAACAGTGATAAAAGCGCATATCAGTGCTACTTTGATATATTTTTTCTATCGAGCGAAATGTGCTTAACCGTATTTCGGTCTCATGGGTTTCCTAAATAAAACATTCAATTTTGTTATGACACCATTTTTATAATTTTAAGCTTACCATGAAAGTAGGCACACTTAAACTAGAAAGACCAAAATTGGTAAAAGTCGGAAAAGAGCGTCTTAACTACAGTTTGTGTATAGAAAGATCAGTGCCATCTACATGGCGCTAGATGGCGTTGCTCTTATTTCATTCAAATTGTAGTTAACGTTAACGCGATCGAATATAGGTAAATGCATAGAGAAATATACTATAAGTACTAGAGGTAAATGCAATTGGAAAAAACTCACACTGGGCAATCTGCTCTACAATCTAGACTTCGTGCGATCAGAAGACGTGAATGTTTTTTTCTTATAGGTCAAAGAAGAATGACGAATTTTTATAGTCCAAGTCATGCGACTACGAGTAAAAAACTAAGATTCAGACCACAATGTTCTACCATTTTTTTTTTATTAGCGGACAAAAACTTTCGTTTTAAAAGCTCCTTGGCTTAGAATAACTACACAAAGAAACCAAGTACATTCGCAAAATTTAAGCCATTCAAATGGTGTCACATATGGCTCCAAAAAAACATAAAAAATTTACTATGACAATTTGCGCGGTGAAATCGTACCACAACAAATCAAAAAAGCAGCATAAGAATTATGGTGTGACATTCCACAGGTAATCCATTAATTTTCTTGCTTAAATCGTTTATAATACCAATCGAAACGTAAGCTACAAAGCGAATTTGTAGCTGACGTTTTGAGAAGGCGTTGTTTGGAAACCTACCTTCTCTGAGTAGTTATTCTAAGCTCCTTGGGTTCTACTTGAAACCATGCTTCGAAGTGGACAACGATACAACTGGCTTTTTTGAACAAAAAATTTAGTTTGACAGGAGAATGATCGAAAGCAACAGCTTCGGAAATTATGTGTCAGTAAATAAATTGAACTGTGGAAAAAACATGCAATGCATCATTCAAAAGGTTCGGCAAGGTAAATTCAAGAGTAAAGCATCTAGTTTTATTAGGTACATGCATTTTTCATTCGCTACGCCCACAATAAATTATAAGTATTTTGTTTTACCTCTATGTATGTTCCCAGTTCCTACCATAAGCGCTTAAACAGATTTAGAAAAATAATTTGCCGATAAATTTCTCTGCGCTCAGGGATGGTCACTAAGTAAGTGACGTCATCATAAATACAAGATGGCGACTTGTAAAGGGGCATGTAAAAAATATAGTTTGATACATACCCTCATACCTATGTCATATTATTGAATATGTGTTTTGTAAAAGTAAAATAAGAATTTCGGTTGTTACCGTATAACTTCGTCTACCTAAAAGATATTTAAATAAAAATTTATTTGTTTGGTATGTATAGACAGAAAACAATGTCACTTGTTTAAAACTATCATGGTTGTTCACTAAAGTTATATGATTATTTACGGTATATTTACCGTGGTAAGGTTGTGGAATGAGCTCTCGATATTTCGACGCAGTTACATGCACCATGTTCACGGGAAGACTGAAGAATGCGGGTGGTTGGTCGATCAACTCATTCCACAACCTTACCATGGTAAATATCCCGTAAATAATCATATAACTTTAATGTCACTTGATCACTGTGCTGTGGTCAATGTGCTCACTTTTTCAAAAAATTACACTGAAGTGATTTCGCTTCTTCAATGATGTGTATGTACGTGCAAGAGAACTACAGATGGTAAGAGCCCCTATTAAAAAAAAAAATACCTAAAATTAATGTGAGGTTTGGTACACCATTTTTATTCTAGTATAGGTACCTAACGTTTGCGAAAAACCCGTCTAAAATTGCCGGGATATGCCAATTATTATTTTTTGGAAATTAACTTGTGCCACTCACTGTTACTTTAGAAACAAATCTACGGCCGTTTCTAGGTAATCTATAGGTCTGTGTTCTGTACATTTCGCATCAAAGTAACACAAAAGCTACACGTTTCTGCAGTTCTCCGAAAAGAGTACTCTTGGACTCATTCAAAGTAGAACAAGCGAAAAACTTCAGTTGTTTTAGCAGGCGCTTTGTTTTACAAGTATATTTTCGGATAGAGTTATTAATACAGCTGCTGTCGCGTAAAATAGTTTAAATTATTTGGATGTGCCGTTATGACGTGACAAGCCCATTAGCAAAGCGAGGCAGAATGCATTTCAATTAATAGTAAGCGACGCGGTAAATTTATTGCTATAATAAGCAGTAATGGACTGCCTGTATTTGCCGCGATTCCGCGTAAACGCGAAACCTTCATTTCTGCATAATGTACTATACTTAATTACGGAAAGATCTTTCTGGAACTTTATTGCGCTTTAATTAAAATCATGCCTGTTGAATTACGGAGACAAAGTTATAAGTTGGAATGCAATTTTTTTGGGTTCCGTACACAAAAGGTAAAACGAGACCCTATTACTAAGCCTACGATGTTTGTCTCTCTGTCCGTATGTCCGTCCTACCTATTAACGGCTGTATCTTTCAAAGCGTAATAGATAGCCAGTTGAAATATTCAAATTATAACAATGTAATGTTACGGTTGATTAACTAAAAAAAAGTCGGCAGAGTAAAAAGGAAAGGGGGATGTCCCCATACCTACAACAAACGTATTTTTTCAGCGTATTTTGTATTAGCTCTAATGTAAAAACGGTAATACGTACAAGCGTCAAACTTGGCATGATTATAGTACACACTTTAAGGTATCACAACAAATATAGAAATACATATGTCACCCGGGGATAGTGTAGCTTCCCATCAGTGAAAGAATTTTTCAAAACGGTTCAGTAGTTTCGGAGCCTATTCAATGCAAACAAACAAACAATCAAATCTTTCCTCTTTATAATATTAGTATAGATAATAAATAATGGCCAAGTGCGAGTCGGTGATAAATTTCTGTTCATTACCAAGTTATAACTGGTAATTTCGTTATTGAATTTTGTTGTGGTACGGAACCCTCAGTGCGCGAGCCCTACTCGCACTTGACCGGTTTATTTAGATGAAACGACGCTTTTTAAACAATTTCCTAGTAGTACTAAGTTTTACTGTATGGGTTTCTATTTTCTTCATAGTTAAAACATGTTCTTCATAGTTGATAAGCGAGACTTTTGACAACAACTCGCCTCATGAAGTTGTAGTCAAATTGGGTTGGTGATAGTAACTCTAATAATTGTGTTATGGAAACTGACATAATTTTCACATATTTTGTTCATATCACCCGCTTAATCATACGTGATACGTAATTCTTGTGTAATATTTTTTATGCCATAGGCGACGGTGATCGCCTATGGAATAAACGATGATAATATGTCTAATAATTGTGTTATTATAGTGTTCATCATCGCTCGAAGAACCGATAACCGATGAGGAAGAAAGGTTCTGGAGTGGAGACCACGAACTGGAAGACACAGCGTAGGGAGGCCTCCCACTAGATGGACCGACGACATTGTGAGAGTCGCGGGCATCCAGTGGATGCAAAAGGCAGGCTGTCATTCAGTGTGGAGGTTAAAGAGGGAGGCCTATGTTCAGCAGTGGACGTCTTCTGGCTGATGATGATGATGATGAGTGTTCATCATCTACATTATCAGCCTATCACGTTCCCAGTGCTGGGACACAAGCCTTCTGTCAGGAAGAAATAATGGGCCATGATCCACCATGCTGGCTCAGTGCATGTTGGGGAATGTCATACGTCTTTGTTCTTGGACTTAGAGGTTTCCTCACGATGTTTTCCTTCACCGTTGTTGAGCGATGGCATCGAAACTGCACATATTTTATTTTAGTACTCAATAAGTCATTGGTGTAGGGCCGAGGATCGAACCGGGTGCCGTCAGATTGTAAAGCGCACGTGTTACTGCACGGTCATTATTGCTCTATTATAGTATCTTCTCTTCTCTTCTCTACATAGTATAAATTAAAGTCGCTTTCCGCGTCTGTCTGTCTGTATGGACCACCTCCCACTACCACCTCCCAGAACATGTCACTGCAGCTCCTAGCCTACATGTTTTAAATCACGCTTACAACGTTGGCTTGTAGAGCAAGCATTCTACAATTATCATGAGTTCTACAAATTTTTATGTAAATTTTTACTTACTAAGTAGCATTTTAAATTATTTATTATTGTATTATTTACTTCTTTTTTTTAATGGACGTGTAAATTGGCTTTATAAATAAAATGACTATGACTATGACTATGGCCGCTAACTCCTCCTAAACCACACAACGGATTTTGATGCGGTTTTTACCATCAGTAAGATACATTTTCACAAAAGGTTTATATATATAACTAGCGACCCGCCCCAGCTTCACACGAAAATTGCACCCGTGCGAAGCCGGGCCAGTCGGTCGCTAGTGTTACTATAATTGTATCTTAGTAATTTTATTTATAAAACCAATTTATAAGTCAATTTGTGAAAAAAAATATAGTTATAATATAATTTTATTAATACTGTATTGTATTGTAACGAATTTATATTTTCCCTATGACATGTACTAAATGCAATTTGTTACGAATAAAATACT
Organism: Agriopis marginaria; assembly: GCA_932305915.1. NCBI lineage: Eukaryota > Metazoa > Arthropoda > Insecta > Lepidoptera > Geometridae > Agriopis > Agriopis marginaria. The sequence goes on from OW029919.1 coordinate 7,398,563, forward strand.
ACGAACTATAAATACACATAACTTGGGATTGAACCTGGCTTTCCAGTGATCCAGTCGGAACACACCGTTAGGTGCTTAACGACAGATTTTCAACCTGAGGGTGGTAGATAGCCAACTGAGCACTTAGAAAGTGATTTTCACAATGTTTTTCATCGACAACTCAAGTTCATTATTAAGATTTGAACCCACACCTGCAAAGTGCAAGACGATCGCGCCAACCACTGAACCATCATCGATACAATAAGAGTACTAGTGATTTGTAAAAAAGCAAGTGAAATTCCAGGTTTTTCTGTACCCCTTATCCTAGATATATGACTCGAATGAATACTTCACAACGATTTATCGCAAGTACCTACTATTCCGTAAAAAGACAAGTTTTATTACTCGAAAGCCTGATAAACAAATGGGGAAACTTTTCCTCAAATAAAGAACTCTGTGTGTATCTTTTGTAACCTTTGGAGGGCTTTAGATGCTGAAACTTGGCCTTTCATTACAAGAAAAATCTGGAAACTTGGAGTAATGAATTAAGCTGAAAATTCACCTTCAAAGAGATAATTTTAAAAATTAACACTTAAGTAATTTTTATGATTGAAATGTTGTTTTAAACTTTTAGATTTACAATTTAAATGAATTTGCTTTGTTATATACAATTTCAAATGAACTAAAACCAGCCATTTTGGAAATCGATGGGGGATGCCTATGTCAAGCAGTGGGTGTCCTATGGCTGAAATGATGATGATGAGATGAAAACTAATACCTAAAACTATTTAAAAATGTATATACCCGAAACCAAACTAATAAAAAAACGTATCTAAAAACCCCTTGATGGAAAGAAAAGTGGCCAGAATGGATATGTAATTTTTGTCTATGTTTTATCTAGTCTCGATTGCAATTTGACTAGTGATTAGTGCGAGTGATTAATGCAGGTACTTAGTGGTTGGTACTATACACATTTGGACCATAACTGATTAGGGCGAGTGTATACTTTAATCACTTGCAATATTATTAATCAATAATCACTCGCACTCGTACTAATTAAAGTGCAATCGGGGCTATAGACAATTCTCAAACCCAACTCAAACCTGACGGCGCAGTATCAAATCCGTTTGTATTTTTTATTGTCTACAACATTCGAATGTTATACACATTTCGTAATTCGTTTTACTTATATGTATACTCCTTATTTTTCATTATCATGTTATTTATTACCCTTTTACCTACAGGGTCTGCATTTTTTTTCCTTTCATTCAAAGTAGCCTATGTATAGTCCAGGAAAAAGGCTAAATTCGTACAGAATTTCTTTTAAATCTGTTGAACCGTTATAAACTTGACTGTGGACCAACACTCTTATGCAGACTTACACACAAATTTTTGCATCTTATGTCTCCTATATAAATACCAATACAATTTAAATTCTGTTCGTTGGTAGTCGCATCACTTGAGAACGGTTGAACTGGTTTGGCTATATTTTATTATGAAATATTCGTAATTATAGGTACACATATTTTTTATGGTAAGAACATTTGGAAGAAAAACCAGTTTCTTCGGAAAACACTGAACTTTTTATTTCTATGAGATTTTTGTATAAACCTGTCAGGCCAATTTGGATAGAACAACGTCTGTCGGCTTCGCGTGATTAGCAAAGAAAATATAACCACTAACGCAATTTGTTCACGTATCAACGAAGGAGTTTTAAAACATAACTGTGTTTTCAGCCAGTAACAAAAAGGCTAAGGAATATTTGGCTCCATTGGGCTCCATACATTATTTTGTACGTTTAACAAGCAACGTTCAATACGAAAAAAAAAAATAAAAAAATGGTTTCAGCTAGAAAAGTTATATGATTATTTACGGGATATTTACCGTGGTAAGGTTGTGGAATGAGCTCCCGATATTTCGGCCAAGTTACATGCACCATGTTCACGGGAAGACTGAAAAATGCGGGTGGTTGGTCGTAATATCGAAATATCGGGAGTTCATTCCACAACCTTACCACGGTAAATATCCCGTAAATAATCATATAGCTTTAGTAAACAACCGTGATAGTTTAAACAGTGTTTTCAGCCAGTAACAAAAAGTCCAAGTAAGTTTTGGCTCCATACAATTGTCTCTTTAGCCAACAGCGTCAAGTAAAGAAGAAAACAATTACAAGTGATTGTCGGAAAATCAATACTGTTATAGCGAGTTTTTTTTCATATATTGAAGTGAATCCTGGGGCTATATAACCACTGTTATAGTGTAAAAGGGCGACAGAACTCAACACCATGCTTACACGTCCTTTAGGCAGTAAAAGAACCATTTACATTTTTCACCGTGCTAATTTTATTTGACTCGCCCTGAATATATTATGCCCTATTATTACACGCCCGCCCTCCAACCGTTTAAAGCTAACAATGAAATTTTTTCCTCTTTAAATTGTTAACATTAAATTTGAAGAAAATGCTAAAAATCTGTTATCATTCCCGCTGTTATAGCTCATTAGGATAAAATTTAATTTTCTTGAGTTTTAATTTCGGACGTGATTCAGTGTTAATTGATGGTGTTTTTTACCTTAATAGCATGGTTTTTGTTTATGAATTGCTGCATAAAGTTAAACGTTGTATGTACAAAAGTACCTACCAATATTAGTTCGGACTAAATTTGATGGCTCTAAGAATGTTGTCCTTTTTCACACATTGAAATAAAAAGAACAACGTATGTAGTGCACCCTTAGATCTGACAAACAAGGGAGATATGGTAAAGTAACACAGCGGGTGCAAACGCATCTGGCCTAAATCTGGCTTGATGCTTTTAGTCGGACTCACCCAGCAGACGAACTTGCCACCCTTTTTTTGCATTCAGTACATTCGGGACATTTTTTCACACACGGTCATCTGCATGAGCTAATCTAAGCAAAGCTTGTACTATGGCTGCCAGACACTGATATATACATATATATTAGGTAATTCATTAGGTTAGCTACAAGTTTCTAAGTGTGCGTGATAAAATAAGTAATTGAACTATACCTACTTACAGTTTTACCGTTAGCGGTATAATGAAAAAAATATATAAATCACAGAGACATTTGTACACGAACGATGATTGTACTAAAGCATATATCTCTTGTTTGTCAGAACTGAGAGAGCACCACATTGAAAAAAAAACCCATCTCTCATACTCTACGAATATATGAAAGTATTTTTTTTATTATGACAGGTAACACATAGTCATAAATTCTTTGGCACAGAAGCATATGCGCCAAGACTACTGCCTGACATTTTCATTATAACGATTCCATTCCAGCTCACTCCGAATTATCATTAGTAATACATAAAATCTAACTAACGACTTAATCTCATTAAGTATTTTAACTTACGTTGCTCCCATAAAGACATCGCGAGAAACTGAGTCAAAGAACTTCTTGCGCAATTTATTGCATAATTCTACCTGAAACAAGATGAAAATGTATTAGTGCCATTCTAAAAGGTTAATTAAATACAATTTAAGATAGGTAAGCTGCTGCAATGGCGAACGCGGTGGCGGAACATATGGATTTGGGTATAAAGCGAACATTAACTGCGAAAACATAAAAAACTGATTCAATATTTGTAAATACGCAATTTTGATTAATTGGATGACATATGTTTTCCCAGTTATTTTGATTTAAAAAGCAAACCACAATTATTTTTTTTATTTGATTTTGATTTTGATGAATTTTTTATGGGACCAATCTGAAATAAAAGTAAAAAAGCCTTTATTTTCTACTGCAGAATGCTTAAAAAACTATGCACCTAAATAATATTTTTAATGTGTCGCAGAAATTGCCTCTGCGGCATAGGCCTCCCCTAGCCTTCTCCTTTCCTCTCTCTCCCTCTCTATCTATCTGAAAGCATATCTTAAAAAAAAAACGGTTTATAAATGAAAACGTTTTGAAAAACCATTTTTTAATACATCCGAATTAGAACCGCCTCCTTTTTTGAAGTCGGTTAAAAATACATCAACATCCGAGTCGTCACCGCTACCGCTACCACAGTAACGTGCTCATAATTTTAGCACATGTACATTCATTAGCTAAAGCATAACTTATTTAGTCTCACAAACATTTGATTGAAAATATCTATAGCCCGTTAGATTTCGCAGGTTGTAATCATTAGTTCATTCACTTCCTTTGATCTTTCCGTTTGAATGGCAGACCGATCGACTAGCATCAACAATTTCACATCTATTAATTCCGCTTGTTCTGAAACAACTTCTGTTTCTTCTTTATATGCAATAAAGTTGTTTCAACAATCTTGAATTTTAACGACCGACCCAAATCTTTAGTAATAACTGAAATACATAATTATCTTATTTATAACTAGTTGCGCTCTGTGGTTTACCCGCGTAGATACCCTCGATAAAAGTAGCCTAAGTTACTTCTTAGAACATCAGCTATCTGCCAGTGAAACTCCTGTCAAAATTGGTACAGCCGTTTTGGAGTCCATAGGTCACACATCGATTTTTATATAATTATATTTATTTGTAGATTTATAGATTTCAAACTCCTATTTTCTTATCAAGTTAAACTATATGCTTTTCCAAAGTTGCAGAATCTTTAAATTGAACAAACGCGGCAATCCAGATAACTTTGTCATATTTTGTTAAGTGTTTTCATATTAAATTAGGACATATAGACTATTATTAGGAGTAGGAATCGAGACAAACTGAATTTCAGAACCATCAGAACTCAAAAGCGCCAATAATAGAATGCTTCGATCGTTCCCAGTATAGAGCTGTCGACCTGGTTAGCTGTCTACCTGTCCAAATGCAACATTAATGGAGGCACCGAATCGTTTGTTCTTAAATATAAAGCCGACTGCCAGACTGACCCATTCCCGCTGTGACAATTCCAGAATTATACCATTCCGCGTTAGTTAGGTAGCTGAAGTGTTTTAGCGCATTCGTTAGTGCTGAATAATAGATGATTTTTAAACTAAAGTTACACTACGAAAATGGTACAAAGTTTATACATTTGAGCGGAATAATTCTAGCATTAATATGGTAGCTTTATACTAATGTGACATGGGAAGCGTGCAGCGGAGGGTCGGGCGATAGTGGTAAAGCCTCCAGCGAGTTATCGCGGCGGCCACGCGCACTCGCCAAGTACTGCGAGCCGAGGAAATATGGAATTTTATTACTATTCCGTTTTCACTTGAACTGTTTCACGGGTTGCACCTTACACGGTATTGTATTATGCACGTCTTGGAGGCAATGTACTGTAAAAAGCAATACTTGACAGGTTTTATGTCGTCCGCCATCATTTCGTGCATAAGGAAACCTATTCTGCAAAAATAGTCACAATAAAGTTGCCACACTTTCACTTTATATCTCTACGTAAAAACCACATAACGGTTCGATACTTAACTCGGCAAATAGTCGCATAAGGTCTAGGTCTAATACGTGTACTTATAGCGCATAAAATTAATCTTTAAGGTTCTCGCAAGGCGCGCAGTATTAATATCCTGGTAACACCAGTATCGGCTAAATAATTGCTGGAGAGGCAAACAACCTATTACCTATTTATAATTTTACGGCCTTGTCCGGACTTCCAGACCCTGACATGTTTAATTGCAATTCTCGCACACGGTGATAGATGTAAACAACTTAAACTTAATGGAAGCTCAGCAGAGAGAAATGACGTCTTGTAACCTTTTACCGAGATAAAAATACGGAATGTTTTCCGGCGACAGCAACCTTCCTCCCTATAGAACACTTAAACTATCTTTAAAATAAACTGCGTATAATTTTCTCCGTGAGCTAGAGATTCAAAAAGAGCGCTAAGAAAAATAAACAGCACTTGTATCTCAACGCAGCCATCTCATCTAGAGCGCGGCGACGAGCTCACGTTTCTTAAGAAGTTGCTCCACAATATAAACAACGTCTGCGGTGTTTACCTCAAGTCTCAATCGGCCGCAGACCGACTACGAGATTCTAACAACTTCACAACACAACCGATGTTTTGTATATCTGTACGTAAACCGATAAATGAGTCAATTATTACCACTTAGGCCGAAGAAGCGCCTGCGGAGAGATATGGGGCAGGCAATCGCATTGCTGGAATTGGGTCGCATCGTTTCATCTCATTCATCACTGCATGAAATTATAAAATAAGCGCTTTAGCGGTGGCTCAGTTTCTATTGTGTGGTTGACCTTCTGGAAAAGGTCGTTGAAATATTTGATCTCCATTTTAGTGACGGTATTTTGTTTACTTTATGGGACTGTGCTGTAAAAAGCTTATGATATTAAATGTGGAGTGCTACGCGACCGTATATTAATTTAAATAAAGGTAATTTTGTCAGACTTTAACCAAAGCTTACCTACTATTTAATGCACTTAACATTTTAGGTACAACCTTGTATCTAGTTGGGACTAAAGACAATAGGTTAAAAGTCAGGACCTGAGAGCTATCTCGCTAGCAATTTTTTTACATTTCTTAAGATAAAAAAATACTTGGTGGTATATGACAAATACAAACGGAGCATTTATCTTTAAAATAGCACTGCGTGTATTCAAGTAATTTCCATTGTTTTTTTCTTTGACCAAGATATACAATATCAACATGTAAATTACTTGAAAACATTCGTAATGTAATTCTTAAGATGATGCCCGATCAGATTTTTTTCAATAGCTAAATCAATCATTAAAACTGCTGAAAAAGCATGAAAGAGATATAGCTCTGGCCAGAAAGTGGCCTCTTAAGTTAGATAATTGTTAAAGAATATAATGCGGTATTAGTTACATTATATTCCCCTGTCTGTCCCAGTCTATGCCATTTTCTTGCCGCATTGTTACGTCACCGCACTTATATTCGTGACTACAGACTGTAAAAAGATTTGCCGAGTCTCAAAGGAGGCGTACCTATTTTCATTATTGGAAGTAGACGGCAGCGTAAGTACAGATTTTGTTCGCGTTGTTAAACGAAGAATGACGTCGTCAACGCAAGACTGCGCCATAAATTATTCCACGAAGATGTCTTTTGACGAACTGCACTGGCTATATTTATTTATCTTCAATTTCAAATCTATAGATGACGAAGTGAAGCGAAGGTTTCCTACAGTAATCGATGGGAACAAATCGGCGATTGTATGCGTTTGTGATTTTATTGAGCATGTTTGTATATTGGTTTGACGACATTTTGCGTACGTTAATCCGATCTTCATGAAACTTTGTAGGCAAGTAGTGAGTTTTAATACAATTTTAAAGTCATCATCATAATCATCAGCAGCCATAAGATGTCCACTGAGGAACGTAGGTCTCCCCCTTAGACCATCACTGAACGATAGCCTGCCATCTGCATCCACTGGATGCCCGCAACTCTCACGATGTCGTCGTTCCATCTAGTTGGAGGCCTAAGCTACATACGCTGCATCTTCCGGTTTGTGGTTTCCACTCGAGAACTTTTCTCCTCCATCGGTTATCGGTTCTTCGAGCGATGTGGCCTGCCCATTGCCACTTTAACTTGCATATTTTAATAGCTACGTCGGTGACTCTGGTTCTTTGGCGAATATCCACATCCCAGATTGTATCGCGTAAAGAAACTCCAAGTTTATCTTTTTCCATTGCCCGCTGTACGATTCTGCATTTTTCCAAAAGGCCATTAGTTAAGGTGCTCGTCTCAGTACTATATGTCATCACATGCAACACACACTGTTTAAAGACTTTTTCTTTAAGCACTGTAGTATTTTGGACGAGAAAATGACACGTAATTTCCCGAACGCTGTCCATCCGAGTTGGATTCTTCAGGCGACCTCTTTGCCTAAGTTGGACTTACCTAACTGAATAATCTGTCCAAGATAGGTGTAATGGTCAACAACTTCGAGAGTATCGTTCCCAACGAGTACTGGCACGGGTACAACATGGACATTGGACATGATCTTTAAGACAAAATATGAACATAATCAGTCTATGTTGCGATGATAAAGAGTCGCAAGTTTAGGGGTTTGTTTATCATGATTTCTTAGTTGATCCGCCGTAACATTTCATATTGTGTGAAAATGTCAACTGGCTATTTATTTGGATTCGAAAAATACAGCCTTTGGAACGTAGGAAGGACAGACAGACACAATGACAGGTAGCGTACACTTAGTAATATGGTCCCGTTTACATACGCCCTGCGAGTACGAAACCCTAAAAACGTCACTATTATAATACGGAACCCATTTAAAAATGCTGTTATTGTTATCTAAAATTGTACAAAGCAAACGAGATAAGTCGGAGACGGGGTTACGCTTTTATGTGTGCTTATCAGATGGTTACTACAGCGTCTTACTGTATGTGTATGTGACGAAAGTAACCAGGTCAATGTACCAGGTTGATAAAATTTAGGTACGTAAAATATTCCTGACAGTGATCGATTGTTGAGAAGATTTTAAGTAAAGCAAACAGCTAAATGGTGAACTCTGAATTCTGTGAACACCTGGACGTCATGTGTGACGGATGGAAAGGTGATCACCAAACAATGGCGGTTAAAGGCCTTACCTATCTCGAAGGGTAACACATATTTTCTTAAAGGAACGGTGACTTGAATATTTTAAGAAAGGAGTATATACTATATTCCACAAATTCTTTAAGTATCCCACAAAAATTTAAACAATCGACAGTCTAAATAGTCGTAAATAGAACGCATTTTATTTGTTTATCTATGATAAGAATTTTAACAAATATTTTATCGTTTTTTTTTACCGATTTCAGGAGGGGAGGTTCTTAATACAGTCCGAATATTTATTTTTATTTATGTACTTCGATTACTCCGACATTTGTAAACCAATTTATGTGTTTTTTTTTTTTATAAGGAGATGAAGCTATTGATGTTGTCTCACAAAAATTTCACTAATTAGCTAAGTCATAATTTTTTTATGCATGTTTATTAGGCGATTTCAGTTTTTTTTATTTTATTATAATAGTAGACAAACAAGCGACGGGCTACCTGATAGTAAGTAGTAACCGTCGCCTATGGACACCTACAATACCCGGGGCATTGTCGGTGCGTTGCCTAGCTTAAGCGCTTACTAATTTTGTTTGATTTTAAATTAATAACTATTTATTCCTGTCTTTTCAGTTGCAAATTCTGCTAGTTAACTAGATGAATTAATCAGTCCAGTTGGCAATATCTAGTTTATTAAAGAAAAATTAGGCATACCGTTGCGATTACATGGAACTATGCGGTCGTATATGTTTAAGTCTGACTTCTACGTTTAGTCGTGAATAATTTAACAACCTTAACCGCAGGTATTTTTATACTAATTATCTTGAACTTTATCTCTAAATCTACAAAGTTGCTAAGTTCCTAACTACATAGACTTGTTGTAATATAGAAGCGGCATGCCACAGACATAACTAGACCGGACACTCGGAAGCATGCATTAATGAACAACCAGGATAATCTTAGATGTTGAACAGGGTTTAATGCACTTAGAGGCTTCTATTAAGCCAATGCTCTTGTAGTGATCTGACTAGGTACGCCTATCATCACACTAATAAATATATATATGTATATATATATATATGTATATATATATATATCTCTACATAGTATAAATTGAAGTCGCTTTCCGCGTCTGTCTGTCTGTCTGTATGTCTGTATGGCCGCTAACTCCTCCTAAACCACGCAACGGATTTTGATGTGGTTTTCACCATCAGTTAGATACATTTTCAAGGAAGGTTTATATATATATAACTAGCGACCCGCCCCGGCTTCGCACGTAAATTACACCCGTGCGGGCGCTAGTATATTATATACTAGCGGTCCGCCCCGGCTCCGCACGGGTATATAATAAAGCCTATAAAAATAGCCTATATTAATCAGTGATAATGTAGCATTCAAATGGTGAAAGAATTTTTAAAATCGGTCCAGTACTTTTTGAGCCAATTCGTTACAAACATCCATACAAATCTTTCCTCTTTATAATATTGTATAGATATGTATGGTATTATAAAGCGAAATTCATCTACTCACTCATCACGAAATCTCGAAAACTACTTGAACTACAAAGCTGAAATTCCGCAGGTAGATTCCTTATGGAACTTAGAGGTCCACTAAGAAATGATTTTGCGAAAGGGCCGAATTAAGGGGAGAAAATGGAAGTAAAAAAATTATATGAAAGTCTACGCGTACAAAGTCGCGGGCAACAGCTAGTAATATATATACGAAACTGTGTGTTTTTTGTTTCTTCCAATTTCAAGTTACAACAGACTAACAGATCGGCGTAATTAGGGTTCCGTACCCAAAAGTTGTAAACGGGGCTATTACTAAGCCTACGCTGTCTGTCCGTCTGTCTGTGTCGTTCCATCCTACCTTCTAACGGCTGTATCTTTCGAACCGTAATAGATAGCCAGTTGAAATTTACAGAGAATGTTTAATGTTAGGGCGGAATAACTAAAAAATAATAAAATGCAAAAGGTTTTTATAGGTTAAACAATTTACCTTTCCCTATACAACAAACGTATTTTTTTACGTATTCTAGTATTCGCTCTAATTTGAAAACAGTAATACGTACAAGCGTCAAACTTGGCATGATTATAGAACACACTCTATACTATAACAACAAATAATAAATACATTCACACTTAGCCGGTTTATTATTTTAATACGCATGGCTATAAAGAAAGCTTACAGATTTCACAATAATCACAATGACGTCTGAAATGTGGACGTCAAATTAATATAGTCGTATATTTTTATAACCTAATCTGCGTCAGAAGACCGTATTAATATAAATAAGTCTAATTAAATAAACCCCCGCCATGAGAATGACATAATAAAACATTCTATAGTAAGCTAGTCTTTCCCCGCATTCAACGACCAATGTAAATTAAAAGCAAATAGCCATTTGACTGTCTCAAGGGCATGGCTAGAAAATACGAGTTTTTTAGGGGAACTTTTTACAAAGCTCTTAAGAGTCGTATTACAAAATGCAACGTTATATTTTAGGTATCTGGACTTTCGGCATATAACGAAAAAGTAAAGCCGTAATTGTATAGATGCATACAAAACAAGTCAACCATTACAAAAAAATCTCCACTCTCAAACTTCCTCTTAGAGTTTTAAGAAAAACTACTTTGTTAACTGGAGGCAATAAGTTGATATGTTGAGTTTTTCTAGAACTTAAAGCCGTTATTTTCCATAAAAAATGCAAATCTACTAATTACAGTAATTGAATTTTCTATAGATCTTTTCATTTGATAGAATCAGAACGCCAAAAATCCAGCTTTTTTTGCCCAAAAATATGAGAGGGCTCATAAGGAATTTAGAATATGTGGTCTACAGCAATGACCACTTCTAATTATTACTACGATTAATTTAGCTGTTGCATTTTACTTCGATGCGAGTTTTGGGATATTTTTTTTTCAATATTTTTACGTTATGATAAAAACTTTTTGCTGACTCACTATTCACTATAACTTGAGCCCTAAGCAATTTTTGTTCCGGTCCTTACATTCTCAAAATAACTTGTTACAGCCATATTTTCAACACGTGAAGTTATTATTTAATGGCTAATGACCATGACACTGACAGATGTGTTAATGTTAATGAAACGAAGCTCGAAAGTTGATTGATCTGGGCTCCTAATTATGTTTTTTGTATGAACTCGAAGTAGATACAAAAAATATTACTAAGTTAACTGCTAAATTAATGTAAAGTCAACATTGGGCTGTTGAAATGAGCAATTTTTTAAAATATAATTAGAGGCAAACAAAAATTCCTTTTACAGGAATCTCCACAGAAAAGAAAAATTAATAACCCTTCTCTTTTCTGTAGGAAAGTAGCAAATACAAACGTCATAGTGTAGGGACTTGCACCTTCAGCAAACACATAACATTCAAGAATGTGACTTCAACAGTAAATCACATAGTGGCCATTGCCGTGCAAAACGGAACACGTATATGACGGATTGTAAGGATAATTTATGCGCTAATATATTAACAATAGCGGTATCTGGCAGGGTAATGCCATAAGGTAACATAAGAGACAGTATCAAAACTTTCAACGATATACCGGGGCCATGCAGAAAGAAAGATATACATATAAAAATCTGTTAATAATTATTTACTTACATGGTACTTACCAGTTTTTTTTGTCCACGGCAAAAAATAGACTCAATATTATTGAGAGTTTTTATTGTTTATCTTTCTAAATTGAAAACTTTCATAAGTCCTTATTTTGGTGGTTATCATAAACGTTTAATAATGGTAACATGAGTTATATTACAGATCCTACACCAAAAAACAATTGATTAAATAATGGCTTATTACTATTAATAAGATTTGTTTTTTTATCGCTACACAGGTGAAGCCGCGGGGGCAGCTAGTGTTAAATAATTATAAGGGTGTATAAAAACAACATGACTCTTGTAGAGTATTCTAGGTTACCAACGCTGATCATTGACTGAATATTCATAAAAAAAATCATAACAGTTTCATGACTAATGTTAGGTATATAAGTACTTAGTAGCCACTAACATGTAGAGATTACGAATTACTTGTTGCGCCTCGCGGTTTTACTCGCGTAGAAATTCCCTCAAGAACAATACATTGCAAAAGTACTTCATGTCACTATCCAGCCCTCCAAACATCTCTATGCAAAAATCGTTGCTGCGTGAACGAGGAAAATACAAACACACTTTCGCATTTCATCATCAGCCTATTTGATGTTCGTCCACTGCTGGACGTAGTCCTCTCCTAAAGAACGCCACAAGGCACGATCTTCTGCTTTTCGCATCCACTTGCCACCAGCCGCCTTTCGCGGGTCGTCACTTCACCTGGCTGTAGAGATTCCTACTCTACGTTTGCCGATACGCGGTCTCCACTCTAGAACCTTAGCGGTTGTCAGTTCTTCTACAGATATGGCCAGCCCATTGCCACTTCAGCTTGCTAATCCTTTGAGCTATTTCGGTTACTTTAGTTAGTTCTACGTCGAATAATTTCATTTCTAATTCTTTCTTTCAAAGAAACCCCTAGCATAGCCCGCATTTCTAATATTAATAATCTTTTCTCTATACAAGCCTATATTTTCTATACACATAAAATGCATAGCCAACATAGCCAAAATATTTTGTAAACGCCCGCGACAACATCTATGCAATGGTTCCACGTTCCCAATGGTCTCTTTGCGCCACCAAAGTCACAATGTTGCTTGAGCAAGCAAGCACGGAAAACGTTGAATTATACAATAAATCCTAGCACGCCGACAACGTTATGAGCGGGTTGTAAAACCGAACGTTCACTTGATTTTTAGGAGTGTATCACGTACACTTGCAGCTCGCACGTCTCATTTGGCGAGACACGAGCAAAGTAAGACAAATATTGCAGCCAAATAATGTCAGTAAAGAACTGAAGCTCTTTTTTAGTTTAATAACCTCTTTATTAACCGACTTTAAATATTATTTTGTATGTTTGTAACCTCAGAACTCCTTCATATATGAACCGATTTGGGAAATTATAATTCTTGATTGAAAGGATATACCTTCAGATTGGTCCCATTGTCGGTTTAGTAGTTTGGCTTTAAAATCAAAATTACCAAAATTACGTAATTGTACACTGCTGGTCAAAAGAATCCAATACTCTCCAATGGCATGTTACTCAGTCCAATATTCGACTTTTCGCTTTGAGCTACCTCACGCAGGTATAATAGGTATATGTCTCATATATATCTATCTATTCTCAGGTTTGCATTTTTGATTTTATTTAAAATAGGTGATTGACCATTGACTTTTTGTTGTGTAATAATGCGGTCTTCAATAGACAACGCTTGCCTAGAAGAAATCAACTCACACGCGACTTAAATACACCCAGATCTTAACTAAAGGGAAACACCTATTAAGACAGCGCATTCCATAGTCTAGCGATTCGCACAGTCAAAGTGGAATCAAAGCGTTTCGTTCGGGTTTTCGGAATAACAACCACGAAACGGTGTCGCTTTTTCGTGGTCGTCCAATAGAAAAAAGGCAGGAGGAAATTAGGTCATGCAGATTCGATGCACACTCTCCGAAATTTATTCGATGAAAAACCGATAGAGTAGCACTTAGCGCCGATGTTCAAGACTTTGAAGCTTAGTACAAGGGGTTCGTTGCTGATGAACTTCTTGGCACGTTTCTCAGTGGACTCTAACGCGTAAAGCTAGTACTTGGCTGATTACAAAGGTGGGAACAGTACTCCATGCAAACTTGAGCTTGATGCAATGTGAGCAACTGTTCCGACGTAAAGTACCGTTGCATCTTCGAGAGGATACCCAGCTCTTTTGGCAGCCCTTATAAACTGTTTGACGAATCGTGGTCCCCACTCTAGAACACGTCTAATGACCAAACCACTGCCACATTTTTTTTTGTGATTGAATTGAAGATTTATTGTTGGAAACTATTTATAAATACATTAAATATCTCATAAAAATACAAAGGCAATACGTAATTGAAACAGGGAAGACATAAAAGCAAAAAATAGATCCAGGGCAAGTGATCTTGATAACATTGTGCAATCTGAGTTCAATGCGGTCAAACAATTTAATTTGCACTCTTCAAAAGTCAAATATCACTGTTGGGTTATCAACCTCAAATATTTCATATTCAGTTCACTGTTTGTCACTAAACGGAAGATCATGGCTTTTGTACTAAAATTTGACACGTGACGGCAAAGTTACCGCTCTTGTTAACACTTCTGCTGTATTTAAAGTATTTGTAAAGCTACTGTTAAAATCCTCTAGTATTTATTTAGCGTCGACATCTACTGTCACACTCTGAATCGTGGCTTTCCAATCAGAATGGCTCCAACATTTGATACTTTTCCGAAGACGAGAAGTGTTAACGGAAACAAATGAACTGTTGCTAGCTGAAGGCTATCTAGGACTCTGAATCGCGCGAACTGTTCTCTACCCTACTTTGTAGAGCTTAAGGTTTAGTTTGGTATGGTGGTTGATGATAAATAAACAGGTCTGGCAGCTTTGAGCACTGCATTCTATTGCAGTCGTCCGGAGAGACATTTGACACGTCCTCGCTTGACAATAATATGCGTAGTTGTCTTAGTTGTAATGTAAGCCGTTATGAACTAAAGACGAGGCCAAGTATTTAATTTAAGGCGGCCATTGAGCGACTAATTTTCACACCTTTTTGATGGTTCAAAAAGGTGGTTTTTGGTGGTTTTGGTGGGTTTGGTTGGTGTGAGGTGTGAAGGTGTGAAGAACATTAACACAGAACAGTACAGAACATTAAAAATATACAAAGTATGTTGTTTTATTCTGTAATTCTAGTTTTACAAATCTAAGGGCAATCTGATTATTTAAAATTCGCAAAAAAAACTTTATTATGTGAAACTAGTAATGCTAGCAAAATTAAACAAAAAAAATACAATTTTCCTGCCAAAGATGTGCGAAAATTAGGAGTTAGCTCTTATGTATGAGTCACTGTCAAGAGTCTGTGATTTGAGACAAAATAAAATATTGCATAATTCTGATGAAAAAATTATCATTTACACTGTTATCTGTTTTAGGATTGCACCGTTAAAACTATGATGCAAGTTAATTCTATTCTTACTATAAGCTTTTCTTTAAAAAAAACCCAATAGGTTTGTCCAAAACATCTCAAAAAATATCAAGTGGTAAATAGAAGTACGGGGTGTATCTCTAGACGACGGATATCATTATCATTGTACCTACTCCGAAGTTGTAGTCATCATTATAAACAACTTTTACTAAGGGACCAAACCTGAAATCGCAAGAAAAAAACAGCTCTTAGATATATTTCGTGGAGTGTGAACAAAGTGCGAATGACATTTTTCTATGGAACAGCTGATTTTTGGTGTTTTTTACCCAAAGGGTAAAAACGGGATCCTATTAATAAGCCTACGATATCTGAATGTCTGTCTGTCCTACCTTTAAACGGCTGTATCATTCGAACCATAATAGATAGCTAGTAGACATTTTCACAGAATATTTGTAACGTTGCGGTGGATTAAGTAAGAAAAAAAGTTTAAATGAAAGGGGGGGCCCCATACAACAAACGTATTTTTGTATTAGCTCTAATGTAAAAACGGTAATACGTATCAGCGTCAAACTTGGCATGATTATAGTACGCACTTTAAAGTATAACAATAAGTAATAAATATTGGCCAAGTGCGAGTCAGTGACAAATTTTTGTTCATTACCAAATTATAACTGGTAATAGGGTTATTTGGATAACCTCATTTTCTTTCACCGAACCGTAATGCCATATTTTACTAATTTTTGACGTTGGTTTTTTAAATGAATCGTTTTAATAGTAGAAGTGACATAGAAGATACAAGAATTCAGATTGGCGTCCGCAAAAATATGGGAAAAATAGCAAGTAAACTTTGCTAAATATATGAATATTTAGTATCATCATTATGTAAAGCTCGCTCAGCAGATTTCAAAAATATATAACACTGTTTGAAATTTTCGGTAGTTTACGAGATAGAGCGGTTGAAAGAGCTCTGTATCTACTACAAGTAGGTATAGATAGGCACGCAGCGCGCCACTATTACTATTCAGTTACCTACTATTTATACAATACAGTCGGGTTATATTTTTTATAATTTTATTAACTTTTTTGTGAATGTTGTTCTATACCTACTATACCTATCTATACCTAGTCCACGTGTTTGAGCCATGCTGCAAATTTGGATAAATCGCACAACCATCATTATTCTAATCGCAATAATGCTAGGATTTAAAAAACACAACTTTTACTGTCGTCCCGAAATAAAAAGTTTTAAATTAGATGCCAACACGGGGTCATTTGATGTGGAGACATGCTCAATACCGGAAGAAATGGATTAGTTTGTCGTTACAAACATTTGATTTTATTTTATAGCTCGCGTTTTGTCACTTTTTTTTTGAATGTATAAAATAAATTGTACTGTGTTGCGGTCATATAATTTAATAGAAATGGAATGGAATGGGACCTAGAACTTTTTATCCTAGATCTTTACAAAAATTTGTGTCATTTTTAACAGACTTCAAAAAAGGCGGAGGTGGAGTATGTTTTCCTTGTTTGTTTATTACGCGATTACTACGCCAATTATGAATTGATTTTGATGTTTTTAGAGGTGATCCGATATAAATTTTATCGAAATTGATGCAACGCTCTTAGAAAAAAATCAATAATAATAAAAATTATATTCACAGATGGCGTTATGGTAGTGGATTCAGCAAAATTTCTGATGAGGACATTCAATCTTTGTTTTAACTATATTATTTTTTAATTTCTAGTCTTTTTTTTTGGTAAAATAATTACTTTATTATTTTAAAGAATAGCTAGTAAATAAGCTGGCAATATATCGACAACACTGCTAGTGTTGGAGGTATCCATAAATGGTGATTATCGCTTTCCAAATATAATTTAAAATTTAACTTAATTCCCTCTCCTACCCATTTTTTTATCGGTCAGCCAGAGCGGGCACGAAAATTCGATATCGTTTTATGGTTGATATTCCGAAAACCCGTGCAAAGCGCTTTGATTCCATATTTATTGTGCGAACTGCTAGTCTGTGGAATTCTCTGCCTGAATGGCTGTTCTCCGTCAGTTACAATCTGGGCGTCTTGAAGTCGTGAATCGGTTTCTTCTAGGCAAGCGTGCTCCATCGTAGACCGCCTCGTCGCAGATGGCGGCCAAGCGCAAGCCTATCTATTTTTTTTAAACTATAATAATTGTTTGTTCTAATACATGCCAAGCTCTACATTTTATCCCATACTTCAATATTAATAGTGTCAAACAAGCTGGCGAATCTCGAACTAGAAATTCCAGTGAGTTAATTATCAGAGATTTATCAATTAGCTGCAGGGGCATCCCATAGGGTCGGATTGACAGTAGAGGCAACGTCGCGACGCTGAGGGGGGCGACGGCTCGAGGGGGGCTTCCGCAGACACCGGAGATTGCGCCCGTGCCTCCTGCGCAAGCTGTCTAACTCAATCATCTGCGTGAAAATATCGAATAAAACTTGCCCCCGGCGACACTTTTTAACTGTACGCGAGAGAGCGAATTCGCCAATTCTCCATCGTAGTTACAGAAACGAAATAAAAATCATATTTGTGCCGCCAGAACCGTCGCCGCGGGCGAGCGACGACAACCGAGTTACGTACTGTTCCCGTCACATTTTTGTATGTGACGATGAATTTCCTGTTAAACGAAAACGACTAAAATTCATTAGCTCATGTGACCGCGTCTATCGCGTTACAGTCCAACTAATAGAAAAACGCTGCGGCTGCCTCGCTCGGCTGGCACTCCTTTTCTTGACGGCAAGATGTCAAAAACAAGCGTGCGTGAGACTTGACATCAATCAATGTGGGTTGACGTTATTTTTAGTCGGGCTCCGTTGACGACCGCAGCACGTATTTACGGTCTCACAACTATAGAATCATACCACTAATGAACTTAATAATTTTTTACATGACATACGTTACAATTCTGCCTGGTCTTTTGTTCACCTAGAATGTACGGAGATTATTGTGGAAGTATTATAAATAAAAAGACATCAAGCATCAGTTCATAATAAATCATCCTACTCAGCAATAAATTCAATATAGTAACCATATAGATCGTTGCTAGTTTTTTTTTTCTATTTTACAGAATAGTCCCAAAAACCTATATCGTTTATCTCATTATTATTTTTCTCTGGAGGATATATAGGCGTACCCAGGATTTTATATCGAAGGGGGTTTTAAGATAACTATTATAGAGCAGTACCGATTTTCCGGGTTTTTGGCTTTGGTTGTTAACCAAATGTTAGTTTGTTGTTATCTTCCTAATGACATTGGTGCAAAACTTCAACTGCCAACAACGTTCGGTTATAATGTTCACAATGTTCTTATTCTAATTTCAGGGGGGGGGGGTTGAACCTCTAGACCCCCCCCCCTTGGGTACGCTTCAAAGTACAATTCCTAGTTTTATTTGAGCTTGGTTTTTGTGTTATTTACTATCACAGGTCGCCGGTTGCCATGTATTTTGCATGACAGAACAGTTGTAGTCAGGAAGCGTTGTAGATTTATCACTTTCTCAAAGGCGAGCTAAATACCATCACAATACAAACGACGCACATTAACATACATCATGTCAATGAACAAATTATTCCGCGGAATAATGAGGTGACTAAAGACGGGAGCTGAAACACAAAATCCACGAGTATCGCGTTTTGTGGCGCACTAAACTACTGCTGTGTATTTTTAGAAAATACAAGCGGTATTTATAAAAGTCGTTTGTAGTAAATCTCGTGACCTATAAATAAGAGTCTTATTGGTTACATTGACATTTTTATCTTATCGAGTGCTGTTTATAGGGAGACATTTTAATTTTACGACTCTTGAAGCATCTAATAGGTATCGTATGAAGTAACTATTAAAACGTGGCCATTGTAAGCTAGCGTAAAGTAAAGTCTGAAAATGAGATTACCACTGAAGAAGATTTTAGCGCATAGATTTTCTACTAAGACGGCATATAATAATTTCTGCTGCCTGGAACACTGCCAATATTTGATTTTAATGACAGTTTATACGCGCATATGTTGGAATTTTCTTCTTATATCATGTACAAATGAGTATGAAATGGTTTGTTTACTTCAATTGTAACTAAAAACATCTCCGATTTTTGCAAATTCTATACGATTACAATTATTTGCTACTCATTCTGCACTGCATTTTGCAGATTCATTGCATGAACTTCAACACAAGCATCATTACTCATTTAGCTACATTGTTGTTGTATTTCATTAAAACAGATGCTATGTAAACTTTAACGTAGTATTCATAAATAGGCTGAAGTCGCTAATGCACTTCGACAGACAGTTGTTAAATTTCAATGCTCGTTGTTTCGAAGTCGCTTCGCCTTTCTGAGACTAGAAATAGAACCGAATGCTCTATGAGTCTCCATCGAGCTTGGACACCCGTGATTATGATTAAACACACATGTAATCGGATGATGAAGCTTTTATGTGAATAAGAAAGGCATAATTATTTCTGACAACTAAGAAGCTTGTAGCAGCTGCCATTTATCTTAATTATTCATTAAAATTGATGTTATTTTGAGAAACAAAGACCGCAGATGTAGGTCACCGTTGCCTAGAACGATGAACAAAACCTCATATATATAGTAATGAGGGGGGCTAAAGGGCTTAATCCCCCCCCCCCCTCCCTCCCACTACCCAAAAGTATCTGCGTCCACCACTGGCAAATCTCAAATTGAACTTGGTATTATCCTAGTCTACCCTCAGCTAGTGGACCACGCTCTTCAGTGCCCCCCCTCCAATCAAAATCCTGGATCCGCCACTGCTTGCGTAGATAATAGAAGAGTAGATTCTCTGAAATCAATGATGCAACGACTCGGTTGGATTGATTTCTGAAAGTGTCCGATCGTCCGCTCTATGTGGGAGGTTGGCAACGCATTACCTACGAGTATATCTGTGCCTGGCGGCCGCACCACCAAGGCTTCCAAATATCTCGTGAGTGCAAACTACAACCGTAAATATCCCTGAGGTTTCTAAAACACCCAAATCCAACGTACATTGTGGACCATATTACTCTGCGTACTTACGATTGTACCCGCTATGGATTCCTCGGCTAAATTTTTGAATTATACCTATACCAGTGAACACAGTTTATGATCGTGCATCCTATTTTCTGAAAATGATTTACATTTGGCTTCGATAGTTACGGGGTTACTAGGTTACCAAAGCTGCTATAACTCACCGAACTCTGGCTTCTACTTAAAAACTTTCAGTAAGTATACACACAATTAAGATTAGAGATGAAACGAGATAGCTGTTTAGCCGGATACCGAATATCCGGCCAACCTAGAAGTCGGATATCCGTCCAAACATTACCGATTGGCGCATTATAACGAGCAAGCTCGCGTAAGTGACGCACGAACGATCGGGCGGGCTTGGGTGAATTCAGATCTTTTCGTTTATGAACGAAATTAGCAACATCAGCAAGTACATAGGTTTCGTTGACTTGTTGAATTGATTTCAAACACGATCACTTGAGGTTATTTTAATCGTGCTATTGTATTTTAAGGTTAAACTAAAAGTATTTCTAGTTATAAAATGAAAATATTGGGATTATATTTAATTTTGTTATGTGGATTAAATAAAGTACCTAAATATGATATTTAGATATATTTTAATACGTTACCAACCGAATAGTAAATTTAGGCCAGATAGGCCGGATACCGAATGGTGACCTCCGTTTCATCTCTAATTAAAATTCCTACTTTGAAAATACGTTTATCAATGATGATTTTACAATATAATCATAAAACGGATGGTCTGTAAAACTAGCAGTGCTCTGTTTCATCAGCTACCTGCATGAACTTATGTTATAGACCAAATTTCAAGTAACAGCCGTTTCGGAGTTGATTGAGAACAAAATCATTTTTACGAAGATTCGCATGTAAATGATTAATCGAAGAGAGGTCTCAGATTCTAATGGGACAAGTCTGCTTTCTATCTATGTTTGTATTTTTGTTCGACGACAATTTGGTTGAACTGATCTTCATGTGTTTTTTTTGACAAAGATTGAGTTTTAATATCAATAGAAGTTTTAAGTTCGAACATATTTAATGGGTTGCGAAAATATAAAGAATATCCCTGTTTATAACTAGTCGTTCTACAAAGTTAAGTCTAGAGTCTTGCAGAAACTACAAACCTACATAGTCATGCAGGGGAATCTCTTACCCCAGGCGATAAACCACATTCGAACTACCGTCTATTTGTTCGGACTTAAAAGCTTCCAAAAAAGTCGACATGCAAGCAATAAGTGCTGCAGCGAACGTTTTATAGCTAAGTACGTTCGTGACAACATGCTTGCGGACGTAATTGCGATTCTAGGCGTTTTGACATCGTTCCTCGTCTTTATAGGGCAATTACTGTTGTTATCTGGCATTGATATTGCATCTAATTTATTCATGCTCATCTATTTGAATATATACATGCCAGCTGCACTGACCTCCAGGATACGCATCGTTTGTTAGACTTTTAGCTTCTTATACAGTGTGTAAGGGGAACAGTCTCGAAGCCAAAAGAAGGTAATTGTACTCATCATTATGAACCACTTTTAGTATGGGACCAACGCTGAAATCGCGAAAAAAAAATCTGCTGTTCCATACATTTTGTCGAATGTCAATGACCGTTTTATATAGAACAGCTGATATTTTTTTCGGGATTTCAGGGTTGGTCCATAGTAAAAGTTGTTCATAATTATGAGTACAATTACCTTCTTTTGGCTTCGAGGGTGTTCCTCTTACACTCCGTATATTTGTGTTAACATAACGCAAGCATTATTCCTAGAGAAGGCCAATAATTTCAAACGAACCGTCAAAAACACGGATCGAATTGAGAACCACTCTCCCTAATTTTTTGTTAAGTCGGTTAATGGGTGCCGTGTCGAATGCAACATTTTTATTAATTAAAAGCGACGTTTGATCAAAGCTAGCGAAGGACTGAACGTATCCGCGTAAAATCGAGAAAGAGTTTATATTTGAATGTATATGAAACGGAACGACTATAGAGATACGGGAAATCGGAGAAATGCAAATTTGTGGATATGTCCAGCTGAAACCTGATTTTGACGTTATGCAGTCGAGAACTCTTCACCAGTAGCCTTGTCGCGTCCCATATAGATGTATTCCTAGTTTCGTAACAATTTTGAGACTTATGCCTTTTGGATTTAGCTTGAAATTTCATTTTATAAGACTGTGTATGCACAAAATCTGGAATTGAACATCTATAATGTAATAAACGCAAAATGAAGATTACTTAAGTAATGCGTTCGCTTGGCTTTCGAGTAGGTATCGATAAACCTAATATATGGATCTATATTAGTTGAAAAACTAGTAATGTAGAATTTTCATTGTTTAGCTTGCACGTTGTTTTGCCCGTTTAATAATTGAATGTAGTTTTGAGAAAGTGTGTGTGATAGTGGTCGAGCGAAAGCATATGAGTTTTATAATCTGACGGTAAAACCAGGTTCGATCCTCAGGCCTGCGCCAATGACTTATTTTGTATTTTAATAAACTATGAGCAGCTTCGAAGACATCGCTAAAAGCGGTGAAGAAAAACATCGTAAAGTTACCGGTATGTCCAAGAACCTCAAAAGTTCAAAGACATATGACGTTCCCCAACATACATTGAGCCAAAATGGTGGTAGAGCCCATCCTCTCTCCTGAGATGTTTTGTACAAAGGCTTATTGGCGATACCAAATACTTCAATAGTTCAGGGCTTGCAGAGTTTGTCAATGTAACTAACCATAAAAGTCTACGCAAAGGACGACCGCAGTTTTTTTTTTTCGCGAATTTCGAAAAGTTTTTTTTTGATGTACTGAAGGCCTTAAGAGAGAGCTAACTGATTACCAGTAACGCTGTATACTAAAGATTATAATAGTTTTTGAAATTTAAATTAAACCGGTTACTCCAGCTATAGCGTTGACCTCTCCGACTATTCTTACGTGAGTAATTCCTGTATAATATAAACAAAATGTTTGAAAACCACGTCAGTTTCCATAATAAAATAGATTACAGATTTTAATCGTTTGTGATTTTTTCTGACAATAGTGTTGAACTTTTCGACTATTATTACGTTAATAATTTCTGTAGAAACAAAGTAAATAAAAACCACGTCAGTTTCCATAATAAAATAGACTTAAGATTTTAATCGTTTTAATTGATAATGGAGACATTTATGTGCTCGTAATTTCAGCAACGCGTGTGGCGACATAGTAGATCACTTGGTCGTAAACATTGTTGCTAGCGTACCACTCTCATTGATAAGTCTATTAATACCTTATTCATAATCTAAAAGCACTATCGTCAGACTTAATGGCTCGCACCTACAAAGTTTAACTACTACCTACAATATACAGGGTTACTAGTATTCAGTTAGGATCCTCTTAAGAAAACATAATATGTTTGTATGTGAGTATATTATTGTTCGACGTTTATATTCATACATACAAACGCTGGCATGTCTCATTAGAATGCACCTTTTTTCGCTCGGTCAATTAAACAAAACATAATATACATACAAACGCAGATTTTTTCCGGAGAATCTGAAAGCTATTTGCCCGGTCAATTATTCCAATCCCAAGCACGTATACCCAAGCTGTAGTCACTTTACATTGTTTGGTAAGTGTATATCGTTATCAAAACATCCTGATTTTTTTCACGCCGCGCCGTGATTGCGTCGCCAAAAGTAAACATGAGTCTTATCTCAAGAACTCGGAAAGAACACATTTCGCGTTATCAAAATGATAGAACACCTAGTCCACTTGTTAGCAAACTGTTATCTGAGAGCATGTTCGGTGGGAATTTTATATGGGAAACGTCTTTACTTTTTTGCTCTTGCTACTTCCGTAGTGTCGTTGCCAAAGTTTGGAAAGATAGGCTTATTTCATCATTATCATCATTTCAGCCTAATGTGTGCCCACTGCTGCGACTCAGCCCTTCTCTCAGAGAGAGGGTGGCCCAGTGCACGTTGGTGAATGTCATATCTCTTTGAACTTTTGAGGTTCTTGGCGATACCGGTTTCCTCACGACGTTTTCCTTCACCGTTTTTGAGCGATGGCATCGAAACTGCAATTAATTTATTTTTAGGTAACTAAATAAGTCATTGGTGTAGGCTGAGGATCGAACCGGGTGCCGTCAGATTATAAATCGGACATGCTACCGCTCGGCCACCATCGCTCTATGTTGCTTATTTTATGGCTTATTTAGTTATTCAGTATTACAGAACTAATTTAGACCTGTTTATTTAAAAAAGAATATCCGTCGAAGAATAAATCTACTTCAGAAGGTTTTTTTAGGGTATTTTTAGCTCTTGCCTCGGTTTTCCCGAGTTGTGAACTAAACAAAGCCGATATCATTCAAGCGTAGCGTTACCTTCTATGAGTGAAAGATTTTTAGTAGCTCTGGAGATTACTTACCTCCTACAGACTTGAAAGGTCAAAAATTTATTAGGTACCTCTTTAAAATATTAGTGTAGACACCTACACTACCTACACGGGTAGCTTCCGTAGCTTTCATCCATTTTTGACGCTTCTTTTTAATTCGAGTTTTTTTCAAGGACTTTGATAATTATTTTTTATTCAATTTTCATATATCCATAATATACCCATATTAAATATGAAAATCTATTTATTGGCATTTTAACTCACCGATGACACTTATAAAAAAAAAATTATTCGATTTTTAGTTACTTCAGAATATTTTTTTTGCATTTGATTTTATCTTGTCTAATGATCTAGCTCGCTATGATATGGTATTCGATGAAACTTTTTCTAATTTCATATCTTTAACAACGAGTTTTGTAGTGACTTCAGATTAGACACTAAATCAAATTCTTTGATCTTCTGTGTAATTAAGTCTAATCTAAAAGTAGATAATATTATATAAATGATTATTATTAATTTTATCACTTCTACGCATTTATGAAAACGCACGAGTAATACGCGCCTGAATTTCGTGCATGAATCATTCTTAATATCTCGTTGGGCCGAAAATTAAGAAGACGAATGAAGACATTATGTTCTTGCCTACATACGCAGTAGGTATAGTCAGCAAAAATGATCCCATTTGTAAAAAAACTATAAATAAAACCGTGGCTTGATTAGCGTTTATAGGGTTAGGAAAAAAGCTGTTTTAATAGACTTCAAAACAGGAGGGGGGGGGGGGATTCTCAATATTTTTTTATTTGTTACCCCAAAACCCCTGAACTGATTTTTTTTTATTTTATCAAAATGACTTACTTTCATATTGGTTCCATAGAAATTTCATCAAAATCGGTTCAGGTTCAGTAGTTTGCCTTTAAATTGAAAATGACTGTAAAATTTTGTTACTTTGATGACAATATTATGACATCCGTAATTGCATAATTAACTAATTTTGTGAAGTCGGTTTTTAATGATAATATTTGTGACGTAAGTACCTACTAATAACAGTTTCTTATTTAGTAGTACATAAATCACCAAGCAAAAATCAAAAACCAGAGGAAGTTTTGTTTCTTCACATTCACCAAAGCTACAACCAAACTGGTAATTTTATGACATAACTAGTAGGCCGCCCCTGCTTCGCACGGGCGAAGCCGGGATATATAGCCTATGTCAACCGGGGATAGTGCAGCATCCCAACAGTGAAAGAATTTTTCAAATCGGTTCAGTAGTTTCGGAGCCTATTCAATGCAAACAAACAAACAAACAAACAATCAAATCTTTCCTCTTTATAATATTAGTATAGAAGTATAGATAGTATAGATAGATATCAAGCTGCTATGTACCTAAATAACTTTATTACACTGTATGAGACAGATATAATTTTCGTTTACGTCAAATAATCAAATTCTTAAGCCACGATAATATCAAAGGGCTGGCCTACCTGAGACTTTAATTAGCTCTGATAAAGTAACTTATGAAACTGGCCGGGTGGGCTTATGACGTTAGGGCTGCCACCCCTGTTATAGCAAATAAAATGTAATTATTAGGGTAAGGTAGGAAGAAATACCAAAAAGATTATACTAGGGCCCGAAACCCATCTAAGTGACATGATAATATGGTATTAATTTGACTGTATTAAAAATAATAATATTAATGCTGGTGTAATGCTAGAAGATTATTATTTTTATGAATTATTAAATAATTAAAAATTACAAAATAATGACATGTTCAGAATTATTCAACATTCTAATGTATTTTTATTGATCAAAAAACTTGACTGCAAACGTTCTATATAATTATGTTGAATATCTTTATGACGTCACAAACAAGTTTAGTAATAGAGGCAACAATTGTATGGCGAGTAATAACTTGTTTGCATGGTTGTGACGTCACTAAAATCACGTGGCCCCTAAAATGTCAACCGGTAGGGTGGGTAGAGTATTGTTTACGCGATATTTTAATAATTTGAAATTTGGTTTTCCCTTTAATCCGTGTTGCGCCAGCAACTGGAGCCCTTGTATAGCAAAAAAAATTTCATTCCGAATTAAAATCTAAACGTCTACGAATTAAGGTCTAAAATTAGCCTGTTTTGCTTTAGTTCAGATTAGAATTTAAGGCACCTCACGGGTTAAATGCAAATATTAAAAATTATGAGGAGTACATAACAAAATTGTTTTATTATAATAATATAGACAATTTGAGATAGTTTCGTAAAAACAGTCAAATACCCTCTAAACAAAGCTTTCATACTATACTATCTTTGCCTAAAGATCTGACAAATATCCATACAACACGTGGCCAACAGGTTACGCGCAAGGAAAATTTGTCAGATCACGTGTCACGAAACTTTTAAGGCGTTCGAGCCTTAGCTTAGAACATTAATAAAGAAAGTTGTCAATCATTCCAACCTCCTTTAACGATTTCATGTCGTACAAAGAGTTTAGAACATTATCAGGAGGCTGAAAAGACTAAAGACTACTCCACCGACAGAACTAGGCTCTTAAACAGAAGAATAATATGAAAAAAGAACAACAAAATATAACTAATGATTTTTGTTAAAATTTTGTCAAATTATGTTTTTTTTTTTTTATTTGGCAACCCTAATGATCACCAACGGTTGCGGCGGGCGTCACGTCCAGAAATTATCTCTCATTACTGAGGAAACTTCAATGAAAGAGACCCTTGTTTGAATGTGGGCTACTTCTTTGCAAAGTTTAATTACAGAAGATAATTTTTTTATATGTATCAGCATAATGATGTGATTTGATATGTAGTACTAAGTACAGGTTGGGTTTTTTATTTTCTTCTTAAACCCTAAATATCATAAGTTTTGTTTTTGTTCTTACTCTTGAGAAGTTTTTGGCGTTACACGTCTTGTGTAGGTATTTGCCACCATCTTATTTGAAACATTTTTAAGTTTTATTAAATATCGTCAAACAAGTCATGGTCTCAATCAGCGAAAAGAAAAATAAGTCACGGTCAAATCCAAGTAGTACAGTTGTGGAGCCTTTATTGGAGGCTTCAATGGAGTTTTGGAAACTTCACGAAAAGACATACACGTTTCACCTCATTATACCTATATAATTATCATTTTCCCGCATTCGAGTATGTTTACAAACACTTACAAGTAAAAATCCACTAATATACATAGACATTTGAAAATACACAAATATATAAAAACCATAATTATAATCAGGCGACATGTTATTTCAGGTTGGTACAAAACCCACAAGTCAATCCACAGTATTTTGGAGGTAGTATAGGTTTTAAAGTTTTGTTAGCTCACTATCAGGCGGATGAGTTGCTCGTTTTATCGCCTTTTTTAATTTTCTTTTCCTACTACTAGTTACTTTGTGAAACTGTCGTACAAGTTTTAATAAATTACCAAGATGTTGACGATGAAGACCTATTCTGTCTTTACAAAGCTATGATTAATAAATCAAAACTACTGGGTGCTAGACACTGAACGGCTGATTTAACCAGTCACATTTCAAATGATTAATTTGCAATATAATGATCTCAGCAAAAGAAGTGATGCTATATCGAGAAGCAAGCTTGCGTTTGTCCAATGTCCATGTCTACTTCACGCGCGGACTAGGTTGTAGCACATTTATCTAGAAGGAACCAGTTAACTATCGATTTTAAGACACCCATCCCCTTTTTATTCCCCGGACGCATACAGAAGGGTGTTATAAGTTTAACGTGTAACGTGTTTATCTGTATGTCTGTCTGTGATTAACTATGATTCAAGGAAATCTGTTGAGCCGTTTGAAGATTATCAACTCTTTTATCGTATTTTTTACAATTTTTTCAATTTATTCTTCTTTCTTATTTCTCTCACATGAATATAATTAACAAAACTATTCCTTTTATCGTTATCTATACCTCTATACTTCTATACTAATATTATAAAGAGGAAAGATTTGATTGTTTGTTTGTTTTATTGCATTGAATAGGCTCCGAAACTACTGAACCGATTCGAAAAATTATTTCACTGTTGGGAATCTACACTATCCCCGGGTGACATAGGCTATATATCTATATCCGTGCGAAGCCGGGGCGAGCCGCTAGTAATTATATAAAAATGAATCCCTATTTACCTTCGTCGCGCCATAACTTGAGAACGACTTCATTAAACTTAATTTTTTAAGTTTTCTAATACTTTGTAGAAGGTTCTTACGGAAAGAAAAATTAAGAAAAATGTGCAGAAAATTGGAAAATTTCAGAAAACTTAACGACGATTTTAACTTTTCGCGTTTGTCAGTTCTAAGACAGGACAACGTCTGTCGGGTCAGCTAGGATATAATGAAAAGAGACATTTTGGAACAGGGGCATTTTGGGAATGGTACTTTTTGGGCATTTCGATCCTGAACGTCTTTTCATGGTTCCGTAACAAAATGGAATCCTTATATTAGTGTTGGCGTGTTCGTCCGTATATTGTGCTGATATTTGAAACATAATCACGTAGATAAATAATTATTATAAAGACTTTCGGAAAAAAGTGTGTGCTTAAAACACGACAGAAGAGAAAATTTCATAAAGGTTGACTATGGGTTGACTATAATTATCTCTCACTCCCTTAGCCGACTCGAGCCGACTTTACCCGACACTGACGGTCACGTGAGTTCAGTATTTTTTCTCCATCCTAAAAAGTGCCTAACGTGCCTAAATAAGTTTTCACTTTTAAAAAAAACATTCCTACAAAACACGCATTTGACTTTTTTAATTCATTTTTTTATGCAACTCCACGGACACCAGTGTCCCTGCCTTTTATTATACTTGACTACAATTTTGTTAACTTAAACGAATTAACTAAGTTATAAAGTGGTTTTTAATTCTTTGTAGTTCTTTGATGGGATAAATCGTTGCTGACCGTACATTACGAGTACAAAATGCGATAAGCGTTCCTTTCCTGCCACGGAAGCTCGCATTTGTTAATTTAGTTGTTACTGGCCGGTAGCCTCGTTACTTCTTTGTTTCAACCACCTCAATCCGATTTTTTCCAGTCAAATATTCTTCTTAAGATGACTATTGTAAGCAATGAATTCAAGAAATTTGTACATAATCTTTAATATATATTTTTATCTATATTAACAACGCATTTTTTATGTAATCCCGAGTGGCAAACAAGCTAACGAGCCGCCTGATGGTAAGCGATCACCGTCGCCTATGGATACATGTAACACCAAGGGCATCACGAATACGTTGCCGACCTTTAGAGACTCTATTAACAGGCTTTTTGAAGAACCCCATGTTATAGTTTATTAATTAATTAATTTATATATTTTTTGTTACTTTTACATGGAAATGGCACAGAAGCTCTTTCTACTTATTACACAGGTACAAGGTATTATACAGGTACACGGAAATAAGATCGCAGAAAACGCAAATTGTGCTATTTCCACAGATCTATTAGCATTGTCTAAATTGCTAGGTCTAAAAACATGCAATTTTATTTTATGACTTATTATAATATGACGTTGGTGGGCACTAAGAAAGGATTTTCGAAAATTCTCCCTCTAGAAGTATTGAATAGAAGGTGAAACTTTGTATGGAATTGTAATTCATTTTTAACTAAAGAAATGTGGAAGTTTATAGGTACTTAGACTTCTATTTATGAGTAAAAATTTGTATTATCATGATTTTTTGGTAGCTCATCACCTACGGGGGTTAAAATATAGAGGATCAAAATTTTTTTGAAAGTACGTCATTTTTTAATTTTATAAACGTGCAATTTGGTACATAAACTTCTGTTTATAAGTAAAAAATAGATGCTAGATGTATCATGGTGTTTTTTGTAAACCCATTCTAAGGGGGTTAAATAGGGGATGGCAGTTCGTAATCTTTTGAAGTTCAAAACGAGGAAGTTGGTATTTAGACTTATGTTTATAAGTAAAAGTTAGTTGTTTGTTCCTTATTCATATCGTAGGTGAGCTGTAAGCACTAAGAAAGGTATCTTGAAATTACCTACGTATACATATCTATAGGCGAGGCTATAGATCGAGCCCAAAGAGTACAAAGTCACGAGCATTTAGCTTATATAATTATATATCTATGATAGTCAGTCTTCCTATTCGAGCTTCATCAAGAAATGTTTTGAAGAGACAATCGGATATGAGATTAGGTACCAGTCATCCAGAGTAGGAAAGAAACAAATTACTATGCTCTTGGGTAGGACTTTGATGGATAAAAATGTAGGGAGACATAACATACACGCACCAAACTGAAAGTAATATTCTTTGTGTTGTGTGGAAGAAATAATATATCTAGCTGAGACAACAAACCACACTGTAAATATTGTTTAGTATTTGCTAAGTACGTAGATATTATTTGAGGATGAGCTCGTATTTATTTATATGAAAAAACCTATGGCCTCGTCAATTTTTTACTACATCCAACAAACAGGGTTGCACAAAACAGTAATACTAAGCGGGGAGGAGGTCATTGTAGTCATCATTATAAACAACTTTAACTATGGGATCAAAAAAAATCGTAGAAAAAATTCTGCTGTTTCAAAGAAAAATTTTAGTCACTCTGATTTCGTTGCACTGCTGATATTTTCGAGATGTTGTTATTGAATCCATAGTAAAAGTTAATAATAAAGATCTGGTTCCGTGAATCCAGCGTGCCTAGAGAAGTGCCTAGAGAATAGATAACACTACCTATTCTCCCAAGGAAAATGACGAAAATTATACCTACAAATAAAGTGTATATGTCGAATTTCTAGTGTAATTGAATGTGTGTGTGTTTTGTGTGTTGTGTTTGTTTTGTTTTTGTGTTTTTTTTTTTTGCGACATATACAAATTAGAAATGGACTTCCGCAAAGTAACGCCTGATTCAATCAACTACAAATAAAGTTACAATAAAGTTTTACCTACATTAATTTAGCATGCATAGACGTAGAACAATAGCCTATTAAAGTCTTAGCTAACGGTCCCACCGTCTTATCAAAAATGAATGAGCCAACTTCAATAAACGAGCCACTTCCACGGCGCTATTCTCGTCATCATTTACCTTTCGAAATACAAACTACTTAATAGCGGTCAATTTCAACTCTATCGTACACCAATGCTTATTTTATTAAGTGTTTTTTGATAGCATTTACTTGCATGCCTTTTCGTATTACCTTAGCGACTCTACATGCCGTGCCATGTTAGTTCATACTTCATTTTTGATCATAATAATATGTTGAAAACACCGCGAGAAACACTAATAAAAAATAAACGATTTTTTATACTCTTAGCAAATTTCTTACTCTACCGATGTCATTCGGTCTCTTTAGTTGGTTATGGTTCTGTTAGCAAGCTAACTCTGTTAATTGCAAGTTAGGGTATATTATAACGTCCTTGGTTAATTGTTTATGTTTTCGAGTACGAGTCAAATTAATTTTGTTAATTGACGGAGTGAAGCGAAAGTTTTCAGAGTATACAGAATCAAATCAGCGTTTTTAGGGTTCCATACCCAAAGGGTAAAAACGGGAACCTATTACTAACGATATCTACGATGTCTGTCTGTCTGTGTCTATCCGTCCGTCCATCTGTCCTCCTATCTAATAACGACTGTATCTTTCGAACCGTAATAGATAGCCAGTTGAAATTTTCACAGAAT
Organism: Agriopis marginaria; assembly: GCA_932305915.1. NCBI lineage: Eukaryota > Metazoa > Arthropoda > Insecta > Lepidoptera > Geometridae > Agriopis > Agriopis marginaria. The sequence continues at coordinate 7,431,106 of OW029919.1, forward strand.
ATGTAATGTTGCGGCGGATTAACAAGATCATAATTCGGGCTAAAATCTATAGATAAAATAATAAATTCTCCTCAGTTCTTATTAAAGATGCTATAAAAGCTTATGTCAATGTCAAAGTGAGAGTAATTTTTTTCCTCTTGTGAGGCTTTTGGCTTCGCGTGATTAACGCATTTGCCATGTACAAAGTGAGAATTCGAAAGTAGTACACTGTTTTAGGAATTAAGTAATACAACAAGAGTATGACAAAAGTTCATCATTCCAGTAAAATCACCAGCCCAAATTTGAAAATTGAATTGCATTTTTTCTAAGATTATTTAAACTGCGTAAATATTTAATAGTATTCGAAAATACATACCTACTACAATAAATTTATTTATTATTTTTATTTACAGTAAAAATTTACCATAAACTTACGTAGTTTTTTTGTTGTTTTTTTTGTGTAAAATCTACTATGACCTTATTGGCTATTTTTGCTAAAGGTATCTTTGCTAAGAATTTATGATTTGGACGATCTTCGACATCTTAAATTTTATTTAACTTTACCGCTTTACCTACTGAAAAAAGTCGACACATAAAAATTTAACAATAAAATAGAAAAGCTACGTAACTTGAATACAGCGATAATAAAAATAAGAAAGATTATCAGCCCATGTTTCTTTTTCGCCAACAAAAAAGATTAGGCCTTACCTTTCTACCATAAAAAATGTTTACGAATCACATACGAGTCCTATCGAACCGTTTCGTAAATTTAGCGTAGGGCATGGCCGCAGTAGGGGAATCAATAAATTTAAACCAGATTGCTCGCCCGGCTGTATCTTACCTACATAAATCTAAGAAAGTAGAAATCTAAAAGGAACCAATATGTAGACGTTTTATTGAAATAAATGCAAATCAAGTGCCTCCGTGGATGTATGGGTGCTATACGGGTTTATTTTAGATTACATCTAATTCAATGTGGCAGAGTAAAATATGCTGTGCTTGCTTGTATTTATTCCCATGGTTTATGATCGCAATATACATATCAGCTTGAATACATTTTTATGCAACTGAGTGACAATATGAGCAAGTCCCTTGTCCGATGGTAAGCATAACGCTTGTCCATAGCAGCTCAGTGATTACTATTTGGCAGTGTAGTATAGTGGCAGTGGGCCGGCCACATTTCCCGAAGAACCGATAACCGATGGGATAGACGAGTTCTGGAGTGGAGGCCACGTTTAGGTAAACGTAGTGTAGAACACCCTGTGGCTAGGTGGAGTGATGACCTGCGTAAAACGGCGGGTAAAAACTGGATGCAAGGAACTGCCGACCGAGCTCAGTGGCGTGCATTGGGAGAGGCCTATGTCTAGCAGTGGATAGTTAGAGGCTGATGATGATGATGATTACTATTTAGAATTTAGAACTTCAACGGTTCCAATCTCTGCGCGGCATTGCACTACCCTTGTCACCATGAGATATTAAATCTCTCTATACTGGTATTTTCGGGGAAATGGTGCAAACGGTACCTACATCGGGGAAATCATATGACATCTCCTCATCCAAAACACCAAAGTGCCTAAAAACAAGGGTCTTTAACCAGTGTGTATTGCCTTGCATGTGATGACATATAGTACTGAGACGAGCTCCTTAACATAATGGCCTTTTGAAAAAACGCAGAATCGCACAGCGGACAATCAAATGGAGAGAGCTATGCTCGGAGTTTCTTTGCGCGATAGAAGTCGGAACGTGGATATTTGCCGAAGAACCAGAACCACCGACATAGCTATTAAAATTTGCAAGTTGAAGTGACAATGGGCAGGCCACATCACACGAAGAACCGATAACCGATGGGGCAGAAAGGTTCTTGAGTGGAGACCACGAACCACTTCTGGTTTGTGGTCTCCACGCAGCGTAGGTAGGCCTCCCACTAGATGGGCCGACGACATCGTGAGAGTCGCGAGCATCCAGGGGATGCGGATGGCAGGCTGTCGTTCAGTGTGGAGATCTAAGGGCAGACCTATGTTCAGCAGTGGAAGTCTTCTGGCTGATGATGATGATGATACTGGTAATTTTAAACTCCCAGTAATTTTACTGGAACCATTTCCCTTCAATCAGAAATAAAGTAGTGCTTCCATACTACTGCGATTGAGTAACTGGCAAAGATGTACAATTCCCCAGGCGGACTCTGCCGAAAAATATTTTGATCATTCCCAAAAACTAAAAGACGAGCGTTTATTCTCAGTAAAGTACCACTCAAAATTTAATAATCATCAAATTATTATTTGCACAGTCCTTTTATCATGCTATGTTATACTCAAACACCTAAGCTCGACTCTTTAAATGGTTGTTAAACAAAGGGTTGTTTAAAAATTAACACGAGTTGGAAACGTTAAACAAAATTAAATATCAATTTGTGAGATAAGAGAGGAGTTCCATCGCGGAGAAAGTGACAGAAACATTTTGTCACGTTTTGGTGGGTAATCGGATTACAGAAAGAAAACTCCATGTTGTCTGGACTCGTTTGTGAGTAGGACTTTTTTACAAAAAGGTTATCACGGAAAGTTTTGGCGGCAACGTGAATAAAAAGATGTTATGTATATTGTACATATTATGTACAATATGTATGTATTTTTTTCTTATATTCGTTTATTTTCTAGTGTTAATTGGACGTCTTCTAGCAGATGATGATGAGTTCGCTCACAGATTGAAAAGTTTCAGTATTAGGTAAGTTTTTACGTGCGTCACTTCTGTTTCCTTTATCTCTGGTGAAGTGGAACACCTATTTTTGAATGGGAACCAGGGAGATATTTGATATTAGATCGAGTCAAACGTGGCGGCCAAGTAAAACAGGAAAGCATAAGGAACGCATAGGAGAATGTTATATATTACAACCTGATATTTGCCGTAAGTCGTGAGTGAATCGGTTTTTTCTAGGCAAGCGTGCTTCATCGTAGACCGCATCGTCGCCTCACATCAGGCGTGATGGCAGGCAAGCGCAAGCCTGTGTAATTATTTTTTTAAGTCTAGTTTTTTTGTAGTTTAGTTATACAGGGTTATAAGTAAAGGGTATGCTGCGCCGAAAGGAGGTCATTGTACTCATAATTATGAACAACTTTTACTATGGAATCAACCCCGAAATCGCGAAAAAAAAACAGCTCTTCAATAGAAAACAACATTGACACTCGACAAAATGTATGGAACAGCTCAGTTTTTTTCTTGCTATACGAGACAACTTGCAAAACTTAACGGAATAAGCTATAAGTTTATTTTATCAACATGAAATATAAAAAATGTACTATGATTTCTTGTTAAACTTTAGTACGTGACGTACGTCAACTATTAATGCAGCCAGACTGCTTTGTTTGCCTTTAGCTATTACTATGATGTCGATATGAAAATATGTGACCCTAGAAAATTCACAAAACGGTGTCGAGCCAAAATCCTGTCAGAAGGAAAGAAAAAAAAACATTACTTGTTATTTTTCCGCGTAATCTCATCACCCTTTCAGAATGTCATTTTAAAGTTTGCAATATAAAAAATAAAAGGCATAGGCGGGGTAGCATGAGCGTTTTTTTATATTACGTCCATGCGGGATAGTTAATAGTGATGCCATCTGTCCCGGCGTGTGTCATTAGTGATGATGAAGGAACGATGCTTTTCAATTTTAACGACGTAATTACGCAAGTCACGAGCGTTGAGTTTGAGCAAAGTTCCAGCCAAGTGCGAGTAGATGTAACGAACACTGCGGAAACTGGTCGTCGCCGTCACCGCGACTGGCTACGAGCATTTTGTTACACATAATCGGATTATGCGAGCGAGTCTACGAGCGGCGCGGGCGTATGCGAGGCCACTACTCGCATATAAATACGAGACTCGGCCCTTACGTCGGATTTAAACATCACCCCACTGGATGTACCGCATAATCAGCTTTGAAAACTAGAGCTTTCAAAGTCACATCAAAAAGTTAAATACATAGTACACATTTGAAACCCGCACGATATAATCCGATGTTGAAATAACTTCGGCGTATTCGACGTACGTACGCTCGAGTTATTCTATGCGTAAAAATAGGTGCACGTTGGTGAGGCCGAACTCGCAGACTTCCATTACACGGGTGGGTTGGCTCGCGCTCAGGTTCGTCGAGTAAAGCCCTTCCATAGCCCTCCAAGATTACGCCGACGGTTTCTCGGCAATTACCGCGCGCGTTCGATCGCTGCAAAATCTAACTAGACTAAGATTTTACTATAATAGAAATTACATCAAAATTGTGCAAATAAACACTAAAGTACACCACATACAGCAATAGTGAGAGTAATCGTGCTCTTATCGTAATCATGCATAGCGTGACATCGACCGTTAGACGCAGGACTAATATCTAGTAAGCTGAATCGGAAGGTCGCAAGCGAGCTACGCTACGTGTGAGATGTGCTTCCGGTGGTTCCCGGGAAAGATCTATTTATGCGTTATGTCCCGCACTGTTGCTTTTCGTGTCAGAAGCTGTGTCAACAGGGCATGGGCGGTACAATCGACAAAATATTTCTCTCCGGAATCACGACGGGCAGTAAAATGGAGTGCCTCACTTACCAAACTTCAGAAGATGGCAACTAAGGTGCTCCACCACAATTACCGCTTGCGTAACCCTGGGAAAAATATTTTTCTCCGTGAATCTAACGTGTAATTAATTCTTATAACAGGAGGTTGATCTTATAATTAGGGGTTCATCAATATACTTCGTGGCGGCTCTGGGTGTGATTGTTTAATCTAGCATGCTGATTTATGTTCTGTGAGGAACCATATTGGGTTGATTTTACACTAATAGAGTGGTTTTTCGGTGTCTGCTGTTGTACAACAAAATTGGACATATCTACGTAATGTACAAAGTTGAAATAAAAAATTCTAGAGCCGCTAGTCAGCGCTATTAGGTACACAAATCTAGAATAACTAAAACACATATGGCTATAGTTTATAGGTAAGTACATTTTCTACCACACAATTGCAGCAATTGATAACTAATAGTCGATGTGGCTGTTAATTTAAGATAAAATACGCAGAACAGTGAAGACAAATATAGCAGAAGAACAGGCTACGCTAACAAGAAATAAGAAGTAAATAATAACGTATTGTTTCTATTGTCATATTAAATTATTACCATGAGAGATCTATTATTAGTTGTGTAGTTTATAACCTGGAAAAGATCATGTTTATTAATAAAAATTATTAACGACAGAAGAAACTTAATACTAAACACAGATTTAATTTCAAAAGGCGATAGTTGATCTTTTCGTTTTAGAACATGTCATATGATTTTCTTTTTAGTTTATTTATTTAGGTTTTTAAATACGTAACAAAATTCTATCTATTAGGAACGCGGGAAGTGTATGATACTTTAGACATACGATATAAAGTAAAGTCGAGAGCTTGTCCAAAAAGTTATTTGAAACTAAAAGGGAAATCGGTTGTAATCAGACGAGTTACGTAAGAGATAATGTGCTCTAGATTCATTTAACGTAAATACTCAGATAGGCAATGACAATATGTAAACAGAATTTATGGCTATTTGATAACCTTGATGTAGTACCAACGTAGTTTAAGTCGCTTTGTTTACTGCGTTTTTAATTGACAGGAATTAACTGAATCACAGGAATTGCGCGATTCCTTAAGACTTTATAAGATCAGGAATTGGTTTGCAACTTTTTAAATTAAATATAGTAAAAATATAATTAATCGGGACAAATTAAAAAAAATCCGCACACACGGTCATCTGACCCCAAACTAAGCAAAGCTTGTAATATGGCTGTCATATACTGATGTACATTCATATAATATATATTTTTAAATAGACAATAACATCAATTATAGAACAAACAGAAATGTTCCTCACATGAATGTTTGTCCTAGATGGGAATCGAACCCACGCCCCCAAGTTCAGAAGGCAGGTTCACTACCAACTGGACCAACAGGGCTAGTAATTTTAGCCAGCTGTTTTTTATTTTAAATTTTACAATTGATATTTTTTTAGTAATTTTAGCAATCTTAGGACACTGCTGGTAACACAACATTATTTATAACTAGCTACGCCCCGCGGATTCACCCGCGTGGATGTTCTTTCGGAAACCGTAATTTTTTACGGTTTCTAATTAACATACATTATTACATTACATACAACCAGTACATTAAAATAGTGCATAACCACAGAAATAGCATAGAATCCTTCACGTGATTAACAAAGCGTACAAGATCTTCTGTCAAATAGTATATAAGCCTTTGGAGCCTTTATATAGGTCCCTAGTATATTAAAATAGTGTACAACCCTGCAATTTGCCGTCCTGTTGAAAATATATCTATTTCATTCTGGTAACAACAATTTTGGCATATAAGTAAAGAAAGTAACATGTTTAGTTCGTTTATGCTAAATTAGCACTTCTATACTTTAGTCCTTCTTCTGAGAATCTACTATTTATTACATTACGTGTCAAAAAGATAAATAAATTTATGTCAAAATTTCAAAATCGTCTCTAATTTTTATTAGTAATCTGCTTAATAATCTTCACATAATTCCTTCATTATAAAAAATACTCAATAAGCCATTTATGAAAATTATGTAAAAAAATATATCGGCATTTCACTGATCACTTTAGGAATATTATTGTATAAGTACTCTTATACAGATCATTTGAACATTGCGCTTATATGGAGTACTAGCTGTTGCCCACGACTTTGTACGCGTAGGCTTTCATATAAACTTTAAGTCCCCATTCCCCCTCCCCCCCCCCTTGATTCGGCCCTTGCGCAAATTTCTTTCATAGCGAACCTCTACGTCATATAAGGAATCTACCTGCCAAATTTCAGCTTCGTAGGTCAAGTATAGTTTTCGAGATTTCGTGATGAGTCAGTGAGTGAATGAGTGAGTGAGTGAATGAGTGAGTGAGTGAATTTCGCTTTTATGTATATATCGTAGATTGTGAATGGGAGTTGACAATGTCGTACTAGAAAAGCACATTGTAAAGGTGAATGGGAATCGACAATGTCGTACTAGAAAAGCACATTGTAAAGCCAACAAACAAGCATTGTAGTGAGTCGGGTGTGGTGTCCGGCGGTGGAGGTCGCCCGCTCATTGAGCGCTCGCCAATTGAGATAATGGCCTCAAATGCAGATGATTACTGACCCATTCATTGGAAACTAGCCGTTAGCTAAGCTTGCCGCAGTTGCGATTTATATCATTACACCAAACGCATGTTCTATTAAATTGACTTAACGCTAACCAGGCGCGCCCTATAGACTCGTGTTTACTTAAAACACATGGACGGAGCCAGGTTTTAAATTAGGGTGGGGCAAAAAATTAAATCTTAAGTAGGTACCGAAAGTTTCTTTAGCTAAACAGTAATCATAGAAACACAATACTAACATTGAAACTTTCTTTTAAAACTAGCCCACGCTTACTAAATTCATTTAAATTAATTTTTCGCTTCGAGAACCCGTACCTGACTGTAAGACCGTACAAAAGGCTGCAAATAAGGTTGGGCAAGCGCCCCACTCTAGCTGGCCATGGCAGGAAATCTGGGGTTACCGATTTTTTCAAATTTACAGCTCTTCATACTCATATGATGGTTTTCCTTTCTTCCGTTCATACTCTTTGTATTAATAGAGTCTAACTAAAGCATGAATGTGTTTCAGAAGCCTACTTTTTGGGAATTCCCAAAAAAAGGCTTCAATGATTACACCAAACTTATAACCAAGTTTGAAAGAAAAACCATCATATGAGTATGAAGAGCTGTAAATTTGAAAAAATCGGTCACCCCGGAGTTCCTGCCATGGCTAGCTAGGGTGGGGCAAGCGCTCCACCCAGCCCCAACGTGCCTACGCTCATGCTTGAACATCGTGCACGGACAGTACCTATAGTCTACAAATTCACGTAGGTACTAAACTTCATATATGCTGTAACGTTCGAGCCGAAGCGGAAATAGAAATGGAATATTGTTGGAACGTTTCAAAGTTACTAATAGTAATGATTTTGCACGGCGCGATGCATTCCAACTCGCGGTTTACCGACGCTTCATTACGAATTGAGTATTGTTATTTGAATTGTTTTCGCACTTACGAATGTTTAACAGGCTAATTAGAAAGATCGGTGACAATGGCTTTATAACTGAGTTTTATGTGATCTTGTTGTGGATTACACATTATAATTTTATTACTTTGCGATAAAATTATATGTACCTAACCATTAGGAGAAACGCGTGGCGGATGATTTATGCTGTTAGCTTCTCCCTGCCGGAGATTTACGATGTCACACATAGGTACAGCTATTTTCGAATCAGTTCGACTACACTCACTTTAAATATAGCTAAATAATATTTCAACTATGCGTCTCGCCTTGAAATTAAATATTGTTCTAGTTTGCGTTTGTCTGATGGCACCGTGTTCTAACGTTTGAAGTTTACATAATATATTATTATGTAATAAATAAAAAAAGTATGTCAGAACTAACAGAAAAAAGTTATGTAATATTCTCAATATTAGCTACAATCATAATTATACGCAAAAAATTGATCATGAAATTGATGAGAATTTAAGTGATAAATAGTCATGAGTCCATTTCAATCGGTAATAGATAACTTTTCATTTCACATTATAGATTGTATCACTTAACAATCTGGACGAAAACTATGCCTGTTATTAAGTCTCGGTGCAATTCTCTGGAGTTTTTGGGGCTATTTGCCAAGCACCAATGCAGGCCACTGGGGAAGTTTTAGTAACAACAACAAAATTAAACGTTTTACTGTGTATTAGCAGGCCTGGTGCACTCCGCACTTTATTCGCGATAAACAGAGATAAACCGACAAGAGTTACACGATAGACAGAGAGGCAACTTCTAGGTTAATATAGCTGTTGGTAGTTAGCGCTCGCACGTCCTGAATTGCACTTTATTTTATAGTAGCAAGAGTCGCTACTTATTTAAATGATTTTGCGGAGTGAATCTTCTGTACTTGTACTAATATGTCTTCTGTGGTATTAGACGGTCTTGCCGTTGCCTCAACTGTGGCTATTCAACTCGAATAAAAAACGGTGACGACTTATGTCTTCACGTGAACGTTTAAAATAGTCCAATCGAATTTTCTGTACAGGAAACCTCAATCATGGGCAGCTCTAATAAAATCAAAACCAATAAAATAGACGGATTGGCACGAAACACCGCGGTTAGAAATGTCAGCGAAGAGTGAATGGACTCAAGTTTTTGTTTATTTATTTCTGCAAACGTCCGCATGCATGTGCCAACAAAGCAAAGAGATCAGAAAATACTCAAAACAATGAAGTCATTAATTGTTGCTATTTCCAGCAAATAATGCCATTTCTACGAATAGTTACGGACACGTGTTGAGACTTTTTATGTAGCGTTTGATTATATTGTGGGCAATAAACGTACTCCACATAAAACTCAGCTGCTATAAGGCATATTCCAAATATTTTCATTTACAAGTTAATAAAAAAATCAGTTATTACAAGACTCGTGCATAAGCGCAGTTGACGACTGACGTTTTTATGAAGCGACGAAAAATTTCATTTGCTAGTTTCTACATCGCACCATAGTTCATTCAACTTTCTAAATTGTAATGCAATCAATCATTTTTCAATTAGGATCTAAACCGCGTACTTTTTATGCGCATAGTTAAATGTATTTTTGTTGGTGAAATTTGGAATTCGATGAACAACTTTGGCTATTTCTGATCTGTTATTTTCGATTGGTTTAAGTAGTGATAACTGGGTACGAGGCCAGGTGTCCGTCGTTAGCGCAAATAATTTTAGCACATAATGCTGCTTATCTTCCGGTCAGAATAATCTTTTACGCACATTTTCAACATATTTGAACATAAAAAACACTCAGTGGAAATTAAGAAGATCAGGTAAGTATTATTAGATAAACAAAATCATCATCATCATCATCGGCCAGAAGACATCCACTGATGAACATAGGCCTCCCTCTTTAACCTCCACACTGAACGACAGCCTGCCTTTTGCATCCACTGGATGCCAGCGACTCCCACTATGTCGTCGGTCCATCTAGTGGGAGGCCTACCTCATCATCATCATCATAATCGGCCTTTTAACAGTCCACTGCTGGACTTTTAGCCTACCCCCGAAAGGGTGATTAGGCCATATCCACCACGCTGGCCCAGTGCGGATTGGTGGATTCACATACGTCATTGAATTCTTTCTCCGTACGTATGCAGGTTTTCTCACGATGTTTTCCTTCACCAAAAAGCCAGTGGTATGAAAATCCGTACATAAACGCTGCGTAAACAAAATACTTGACTGCAAAACGTAGTCTAAGACGCTTTTGGCATAAAAACAAATCTATCGACACCTCAAACATCAAAATCGGTCAAGCCGTTTAGATTATCAGCCTATCATGTTCACACTGCTGGGACACAGGCCTTCTCTCAGAGAGAGAGGATGAGCCCTAATCCTACTGGCTATATGTTGCATGTTGGTAAATATCATAATGTCTTCAAACTTTTGAGGTTTTTGGACATACTGGTTTATTCACGATGTTTTCCTTTGCCGTTTATGAGCGATTGCATCGAAACTGAACTTAATTTATTTAGGTACTAAATAAGTGATTGGTGCAGGGCCGAGGGTCGAACTGGGTACCGTCAGATTGTAAAGCGCACATGCTACCACTCAGCCACCATCGCTCATAGAAGGTAATATTCAGAAACATGAAAAAAGACAAACATACATACGCCCGAAAAACATTACCTTTCTTCTTGAGCAGTCGGGTACTATTGCATATTATAGCATAATAATATTGTAGATTGTTTTGTATATTTTTTTTGACGAAAAAGAAGTAATTTTTTTTTTTTTTGTTGTGTTCCTCCTTCTTCGCAAAATTGGGAATAATATCACGAAAATTCGTTTAAAATATCTAAATTCGATGGGTGTATGTTTCCTTTGGACTCCAAAACGATTGAAGTAACTACGGCTACGATTATCGAGGGTATCACACGGATAAAACAGCGGGCGCAGCTAATTTGTTATATTATTTAAAGATAATGCATTAACCCTTTTTTATATAATCATTGATTTTTATCATAAAAAAATATTGAAAGGTGCGAAATAGCCTGCGATCGATAATATGGCTTAGAAGACTACAGGGTGTTGCATAAGTTCAATGACGCGATATTGAGTACGTATCAGTTTCTAAGTGGATTAGTGCAGCGGGCTATCGCAGAGCATCCGCGCAGTGCGTGTGCGCAAAGGTCGCATGTGCAATCATTCGCTAGCGTATCTAACCGTCGTCACTCATCGCCCGAGGCGGACGACGCAAATAAAACCTCAGATTGAAGATTGACCGTTTATTTGCCTATCTGTCGCTATTATCTGCCCGAAACCAGACCGCCATAGCTACGACTTGCTCTTACAATGAAAATTTATACAGGGTTATCAGAAAAGGATATGCTAAGCCGAAAGGGCTTCGTTATACTCATCATTATGAACAACTTTTACAATGGGGCCAAACCTTAAATCGCGAAAAAAATTACAGCTGTTCCACACATTTTGTAGTGTCAATGCCCGTTTTCTATGGAACAGCTGATGTTTTTTGTTGGTCCCATAGTAAAAGTTTTTCATAATTATATGAACAATGACCTCCTTTTGGCTTGGCATACCCTTTCCTTATAACCCTGTATGGTCCGTAAACAAAGCATAACCAAGTTTATAGTGGGAAAGGTCATGTCATTAACCGCTTAAAATTATTTTAAATTAACCGTTTATTTTTATTTAGTGAAACTAAGCTTTAAAAGTCCTTATTAAAAAGTCACAAGCACCACAAGTCAAACTTTAAGAAGCAAGCTATGAAAAGTGAAATTCTGGTAAAGCAGCAAAGCTCTCTAATTAAATGAGCACTAAGTACGATGTCTCAGAGAACCGTAGTAGCGTCTAGAGACAGCCGTAAAACTCGCATCGTACAACAATAACGTTACTTAATCCCACACTTAGTGTAAACCCACTCAAGTGCAGAACAACCCTTTGCCTAAACTAATATTTGCATTTCCGTGTAAATAGCGAACACTTCGCCCCGACGCGTAGGTGCTGTGCGCCACTAATACTTGTCGTGCGAACGTCTTAGGTCGCGAGAAGCCATAATCAGAAGTCAACAAGGTCTGTAAGCACATATACGTACGTGCATGTACTTATTGGTGCTTGTATTGGGATCCGTCGGGAAATGCTTCGTGTTTTGAGCACAGTTATATGATTATTAACTGGATATTTACCATGATAAGGTTATGGATGGAGCTCCCGGTATCCAAAACCTTATCACGGTAATATCCAGTTATCTCGCTAATAATCATAATTATAACTGCAGTGAACAAGCTAGCTGCGCCCCGCGGTTTCACCCGCGAGTTATAATTGTCTTTGAGTTTTCTAAAATTTTCAAATTTTTTGCGCAATTTTCTGAACCTTTCATTCCGTAAGAACCTTCTACAAAGTATTATATAACTTGAAAAAAATATGAATGAAATCGGTAAAGTCGTTCTCAAGTTATGGCGTGACCAAGGAAAATAGAGATTAATTTTTAAATAGATAGATGATCACTGGCAATTTGGCGTAATGCAAAGGTACTCCAAAGATAGTGTATAATTATTAGTATTTATTTAATGATATTATTTAAAGTGTTTTAATATGGCGTCTACATAAATGATTTCCATCCAATGGTTGCCTGGAAGAGATAGCTTTTAGCTATAAAGCCGCCACTTGTGGCTACAGCTCGTAAGTGTTTTCTATGTGCTTGTAATTTTAATTTCTGGTATACGTACACAATAAAGAGTTTCATTCTATCTATAAAAGTAGTATATACGTAAATCAGAAACTGCGGTGGCATTGTGTTGTGAGAATCACACAGACTTGTCACGCAATGCTGGTTGTAAGCTTCGAATATGTTCCATAACTTTGACATCGTGCTACTGTCAAATAACCTGGAATAACTTTGAACCTAAAGCTTTGGTCTCTTGATCGGAACGCATAACGCTGCGGTAAGCGTTATGCGGTGTCAGACATTGAATTGCATGAAAAACATCTAGATTGGTCTGTCGTTCCGTCGAAACATGCGTTGGCCAGCGGTGAGATGCAAAGCTTGACGCTGCGTCGGAACTTGGAACCGCTCACCGCAGCGTTGTGCGTTACGAGTAGCACTAACAATGCAATGAATAGTAATCACGATGACGGTTATCGGTATAAAAAAGACCAATACCTAATACCCCATTATTTCAAGACTCTCCAAATGTCCATAAAACTGTCAAAGCTAAAGGCGATGAGCACGATGATCAAGGTACAAACAACGACAACAAATCAGAGCGAAGCAACACAACATTTCTCAGCGTAATAACAAGAACATCGTAAGCTCAGCGCTAGGCAGATTCCAACGTCTAAGTTCAATGAAAGATTTATTGACAAGAGATTCTATTACTAGCAGCATTATTCAACTATCTATTTTGACGGCACAAAACAAACGCAGAGCTAAATTAGCAACAAACAAACGACGCTAATAGTTTTACGAGTTCCATGTTAAATCACGTCTAATACTGAGAGTGTGGAAACTTTGTTTATTTCCATGAATTTCGGACTTATCTCCACACGGGGATGGTACTTGGCGATCGTCCAAGCACTTTCTCTCAATGCTATTGCACAAATCGTGGTAACGTAACATTCCTGCAGTTTTTCATAATCAAGCGTTACTATCTGAATACTCACGCTTTGGCAAAAATAGTGCAGATAGATTTGAGTGCGAGTATTTCTGCTTCGGTGAGTGCATTGAACGCATATTTTTGTACAGTTCGGGTTTTCATAATTGACTGCGTAGGTAGTACAAAGAGGTTTATAATTGTTTACGTTACTTGAGGGCCTCAGACTATAATTTCATCAGGTTTGATATCAACAGGTTATCTTTTTGACATTCTTAATTTTAAAACAATATACTTACACAAGTTGTTTACACAGTTGCGTAGAACTTTGAAAGCTGTTTAGCTTTATCTTAGCGTGAAATGAGAAAAAATGCGAGGTGAGTGAGAGAGTAGCGTCTGGCGGGCATCCATTAGGTGTTCTCGAACACTGTGGAGACTGTAGACTGCCATTAATTGCGTAGAATGTGCTTACGGACGAAGTGACAACCTCCGCTTCACCTTGGAGCTTTAGGTTTCAAGACACTGCAAAGTAGAGCTTCAGTATTATTTTTATTTTGCAAATGGTAAGTAGAGTAGGTTCTAGAGTGATTTTGTGTTTTTCATGGTGCATGTAACTGCGCCGAAATATCGGGAGCTCATTCCACAACCTCGCCACGGTAAATATCCCGTTAATAATCATATAACTTTAGAGTGATTTTGTCAATATACTTTTTTTCCATCTGTTAAGTTTTTAGGGTTCCGTACCCAAAGGGTAAAAACGGGACCCTATTACTAAGCCTACGATGTCTACCTGTCTGTCTGTCCTACCAATAAACGGCTATATCTTTTAAACCGTTATAGATAGCCAGTTGCAATTTTCACAGAATATGTAATGCTACGGCGGATTAACTAAGAAAAAAGTTAAAAAGTTAAAGGTTAAGGAAAGGACAACAAACGTGTTATTTTAACGTATTTTTGTATTAGCCTTAATGTAAAGACGGTAATATGTACAAACGTCAAACTTGGCATGTTTATAGTACACACTCTAAAGTATAACAACAAATAATAAATAATGGCCAAGTGCGAGTCGGTGTAAAATTTTAGTTCATTACTAAGTTATAACTGGTAATTCCTTACCTGGAAGACCTCTTTATCGTTTCACCGGATCGAAATGCCATATCTTACTAATTTTGAAGTAATTTTTTTAAATTGATAATTATTGTATTTTGGTATGGTGGTACGGAACCCTCAGTGCCCAACTCGCACTTGGACGGTTTATTAAAATTATATTTTTACTTCGCTCTGAAGAATCTCTACTAGCCATGGATTATATATAGTTATTAGTATTTAAAGACACATGAATGACTAAAATATCGTGTTCTATGAAACTCTTGGTGTTTTCCGTACTCAGATGCAGCAGTTTATCGTTAAGTAAATTCGACTCGATTACCGGATAATTAGCGACACCCGCATCGAACTTAATAACGGTTTAATTAAATATGGCACGCGCGACACCCGACAGGTTATTAACTGATGACATTCAATTTAATGTGTATGAACATTTTAATGTTCTATTTTGATTAATGGTAGATTTCCGCAGTGTTTCCAATAAGCTTTAACATGGGGTTCTTCGAAAGGCGAGTTAATAGAGTCTTAAAAGGTCAGCAACTTATTTGTGATACCTCTGGTGTTAGGTACAGGTATCCATAGGCAACGGTGACTGCTTACCATCGGGCAACCCGTCTCCTTGTTTGCTTAGTGGCTACTTTATGTTGTAACGCCTACTTGTACTTGCTACTTCTACTTGTTACTTGTAAGCTACTTCGCATGGTCTGCAACGATCATGCGTAGTAGCTTGCAAGTAACAACTAGTGCTTTGTCAGAGAAATCAAGAAAATCAGGAGTATAAGACATAAACCTATCAAATACTCGTATCTTAGAACCTACAAAACAAGCGCATATATTTATGTGTAGCTACAGAACCGAGGTTAGCCCCATCATACCCACATTTGTATACAGAAATAGAATATAAGATGGTACGTAATAATCCCCTATAAAACGCCCGATAAGTGCGTACGCAAACCTAATATTTCGGCTAGTTTTACTGTTCCGTACTAAAAGGGAATGCGAGAGCTCAGCGAGACCGTCTTCCAGCGCCAAAACATTATCTGCATCTTTATTCCCGCCAATATTAAGTTGAGAAGTTAATATAATACCGCTCTGCTTTCTGTATTCGCGAAACTACAGCTAAATAAAGCGAGACATGGCATGTATTGTGTAACATGAATTCCCATGTTTCTGCCGCGGAATGATAATACGGTTTAGCCTCAGATATGTGAAGCCAGACAGACAAAACGTAGCTGCTATCTGCGTTACGGGGGAAACTATGATCAGACTATTACGAACGAGTGAGTGAAATAGAGCATAAATTTCTATGATTATTTACGGGATATTTACCATGGTTATTTTTTCACATTTTTTCTTTTGTGGTAACATTCTCATTTTATTCCTACATAAATAATTACAGAACAGTTGATTCCAGGCGGTTATCCCGTAAATAATCATATAATTTTTGTGAACAACCGTGATAGTTTAAAATGGGTTAAGTAAGATTATAGTCTATGAAAATGTCAAATTTGTCGTCAAATTAGTGAAAAACTTGTTAATATTATTAATGCGAAATTTTTATGAGTTAAGTAAGATTATATAAAGTCTTTGAATATGTCAAATTTGTCGTCAAATTAGTGAAAAAGTTGTTAATATTATAAATGCGAAATTTTATGTGTGTGTTCTACGATAGTCTTCAAGTACAGAAGACATAATAACACACTTCAAGTCGCGATTCGAGTGATTCGGTTTCTTCTAGGAAAGCGTGCTCCATCGTAGATTGCATCATAACATAACATCAGCAAGGCGGTCAAACTCAGGTCTATCATTCAATATTAAATTTATAATTATGGAAAGTTTGAAATTGCAGCACGAAGCGCGCGCGTGATAAGATTAAATTTAAGTGCAAAATGATTAATATTTAAATAGTTATTGAAGGGAAAATGTTGTTAGCCGTGTTGAGCGTATTTTAGGTAGGGGCAAAACTTATGGATTCGCGTCACCGACATGCTAATGTGACAGCGTCAACGATATGCTAATGTTTCCCATGACTGCCAATTTTTTAATATATTTTAGATTCTCCAAAAGCAACTAAAATGTTGGATTACATGCAGCTTCTGGGTGACTTCAAATCACGAGTCGGTTTCTTCTAGGCAAGCGTGCTCCAACGTAGACCGCATCATCGCTTAACATCAGGCGAGATGGTGGTCAAACGCAAGCCTATTATTATTAATATTGAAACAAAAAGCTTGCTTCATACAAAATATATTGTAAATATGAGGCCAAACAATTTTAATTTCAATTAATTCTTATAGGTAGACATTTCGCTGGCTTACTATTACAAGGTTCTATGTAATTTTTTTACACGTTCTGAAATTTAAATTTAAAAATTTTGACTTTCGTAAATATTGACTTAGCAGGGTTTATGCTTGAGAGAGATACTTTCACTCAAGCATAAACCCTGCTAAGTCAATATTTATGAAAGACAAAAAAAAACAATTGATATTACAGAACGTGTAAAAAAATTACATAGAACCTTGTAATAGTGAACCAGCGATTTGCTAAATCGTATTTTACTCAGCTCATTGAATATCCATCTATCACGAAACAAAACATTAATTATGCAAATTTATTAGATATTCATGTTTAGAATTGTTATTTACGTTTATCGCCCACACTATCTCTTAGAAAACTGAACTTTGCACTAATTTAAGTTGATACTCCGACGAGTCTGATGTCTTCGACATTGACCTATTTTAAATACTCCGTCGTCTAAGCTACTTACCTAATGTAAATACATTCTGAATGAATGGCTTCGACATATCATGTAATTTGGTACTTTTTAGGGTTCCGTAGTAAGTAGGTACAACAAAGGTCATTAGAAGTTCGTTCTATTCGTCCGTCTGTCTGTCTGTCCGGTCTAATATTTTAGAACCTATATTATTTTTAATATTATTAATGTCATGTTACGGCGGATTAACTTAACGAAAGAAATAATAAAAAAGTAAAAAAGGTGGTAGGTACATACAACAAACGTATTTTTAACGTATTTTTGTATTAATTCTAATGTAAAAACGGTAATATGCAAGCGTCTAACTTGGCATGGTTATGGTACACACAAAGTATAAATAATGGCCAAGTGCTAGTCAGCGAACAAATTTCTGTTCATTACCATGTTATAACTGGTAATTTCATTACTTGGATGACCTTATCATTCGAACCTCGACCACCGAACACCGAAACACAAACACCGAACACACACACATATACACACACCTAACACCGTTCATTTCACCGAATCGAAATGCCATATTTTACTAATTTTGAAGTCAGTTGTTTTAATTGATAATTATTGTATTTTTTGGTGGTACGGAACCCTCGGTGCGCGAGCGTTACTCGCACTTGGCCGGTTTATTTTATCTTCAAACAAGTTAAAACGCGCGAGAGGAATAGGTACGGTCTTTAATCTCGGCCTTAAGGCTAATTATAACCTACATTTAACTCGGGTTCAAAAATTTTAATGAGGCCTAGGCTAAAGTAAAAGTTAAAACAAAGGAACTGAGTGAAAATTAACTTTTTTTACTAATCTATGTGCGAGAGAGATGGTCGCGCGGTTTTAGCTGCCCCTTAAAATCACTTTGCATCCCTCTATTCTAGGTATAGATTCATAAAAATATTCCATCTATAAGGTCATCTACCTAATACATACTTACATAAAAAACTTTCCTCCTTTATCGATGTCGGTTAAAAACTATGTAAATTTGGGATGTTTTGTGGTTGGTTAACATTTTATACATAGACACCTATTCACAGCTCTTAGATTTCCAGAAATAACTAAGCACTTTAAGCACTGATTAAATACCCATGTTCCTGCTTAACGTTGCACGAGGAGCATTAAAGAAACTAGTTTTGTCCCTTCCCTTAGTTCGTGATTAGTTTGTTATCAACCGTCGGCGTGGATAGACGTGATAATTGTCAACTCTTCCGCAAAAACATGCTTTACAAAGTAGGAAATTACTAAGCACACCAGGTAACTCAGAGAGGCTGTGGTATGCCGAAAGGGGCTCATGGTAGTAGGACCAACCCTGAAATATCGAAAAGTGCAGCTATTTCGTAAAACACATATATCAATTGACCATGCCGTGATTGTGCGTGCGCTCCATCGTAGATTGCATCTTAACATCAGGCGATGTGGCGGTCAAACGCAAGCCTATTATTTAATTTAAAAAAATAGAAACTGTTCACATGCTGAATAACGGCAAAATTTGAAAAAAAAACTTAATAGAGAATACCTAAGATCAGTGTATAATAACCCTATTTTTAACCGACTTCAAAAAATAACTGGGTTTTCATTACGATTGTATGTTTTTTTTAATGTATTTACGATTACGATTTAATTTAATAAATATACCTGATATATGGGACCTCCCATATAAATTACATCAAAAACAGTTTAGTAGTTTGGTTTTTAAATCAAAATAGCAGGAAGAAGAAACAAAAACAGGTAAACAAAATTGCGTATTTACAAATTTTGAGTTCGTTTTTTTTATATTGATAATCGTTAGTGAATACATTTCATTTCATTTCAGTAGTGAGTGGTCCCATAGTAGTAAAAGTTATCCATAATGATGAGTCTTTTGGTTTAGCATACCCTTTCAGAATAACTCTGTATATATAGGATCGCTATAAAGAAGGAAATAAACTACATGTTGACGAGCACTTGTTAGTTTTACTCGCTAGACGCACAATTTAACTTCCCAAATATTTTTCTCGCGAACTTTCTTTTGTCTCATAGCTTTACTGAAAACCGTTTAAAGTCCGTCCTTAAAAACCAAAATGTTCATCATGATGAGTTAAAACAATTTCCCCAGACGCTGAAACAAATATTGGCTTTACAAAGTCAACTGTAATTTCTTTTCTTTGTTAATGGCACCCCAAAATTATGTTTGAAATCTAAAGGACCTAAACTAATTTAGTCTTGAAAACTATTTCACGATGTTTATACAGTTGACTATAGTTAGATAGATACGACCAGATAATATTGAATCTATTTAATAAGTACACTTTAAAAAAATATGCAACTGTGTTCAAGTGAAGTGGAATACTTTCTTGAAATTTAAATGATACCACCTTCGAGATATAATCCTATTCAATAAAAGCCGGCCAAGTGCGAGTGAGGCTCACGCAGTGAGCGTTACGTATCACCACAAAATACAAAAAGTAGTGCAAAAAGACAACATTACGGCCAAGCGGTCACCTATACAAGTACCTACCTATAGGTGGTGAACAGAAATTTGTCACCATCTCGCATTTGGCCATTATTTATTATTTGTTGTTTTATTTTAGAGTGTGTAATATATTCATGCCAAGTTTGACGCTTAACGACGTAAAATCGGTAATGCGTACATATATTACCGATTTTACGTAAGAGCCAATTACAAAAATAAGTTAAAAAAAAACTGTTGTATGGGGATCTGCCTGAGTCTATTTTCTTACTTTATTATTATTTCTTAGTTAATCCAGCGTAACATTACATATTCTGGGAAATTTTCAACTGGCTATTTATTACTGTTCGAAAGATCATGGATAGGTATCATTAGAGTATCATAGAGAAAGATAGGTACAACCGTTAAAAGGTAGGACGGACAGACAGACAGACAAGCAGACAGCGTAGGCTAAGTAATATACGGTCCCGTATACACCATTTGAGAACGGAACCCTAAAAAGAGGATCCGCAACCAGCCAAGCTATAAAACAAAACTCGGTATCTATAAAGACCTGTGATTACATTCTGACGCAAAATACGTAAAACATTATCGCAATCAAAATCTATGTTTCACTATCGCAACGTATCGTCAAAGTAAACATGAGGTAACAAGCATTTTTACGCATTGCAACATTATCATTAATATCTAAAATTTCCATTTTACAGGGCTTGGGGCGTATCATGACTAACGGACATTTTCATAAGTCAAAATAACGTAAGCTAACGACTTCTTTGATAGGTCACACGAAACTTGTTTTAGGAGTTTTTAAGCCATGGGCAGCAAACAAGCTAACGGCCGCCTGAAAACACAGATAAGTACCTTACAAACCGGTAAAGACTCTTTTAACAGCCCTTTTGAAGAACCCCATGTTATACGAAGTGCCGTAGGATCAGTTCATTTCACGTTTTGCAAGTACCTATCTATCTACTTATTGGGTAAAACAATTAAATAGTAATGTGAACTCTTCATACTCTTGCTGGACGCTGGAGCAAATTTACTCTATCGTAAAACTTGTTATTGGAGTGATCATTATCAACGTCCACCATAAAATTTATATTACTCCGAGAAAGACCCAACTCACTGTCCATACCTAATTTAAAAAATAGACCTAGTTTTTAGTCCACATTACAGCGGCGGCGTCAATTAGCATGTCGTTTGAAAACGCGTTGCTTTGTCGTCTCTCACGTTCTGTTTGGGAATAACATGCGGATGACGCTCAATAACGAGCGCTCAGCTTAAATTTTAGAGCTCATTATTGAACGGTGGAGGTGTTCTGAACAGAAAGCGAAGCATGAAGTCGTGCGCGCGACAAATGAGTAATGACAACAACGCAGCGTGTGTCGTCTCCGAACGATCCCAGATGTTTGTCTGGATGCGAGGATTGCACGAGTTATGCAAGCCACAGCGAAATATTCAGTAATAATACATGCAAGAATTCCTGCTTTACTGCCTACTCGGGGAAATTAGAAATGTGGAAATATGTACCTACGCCATTTTATATGCGTAACTGTGGAAATTACTACGCTAATTTACCTAGGCCCAACGCCCACTCTGTGTAGAGTCGGTGTAGTGGTATAAAAAGCGGCCGTGCAAAAATCAACTCTTTCTAGTTTACCGTGAGTTCAATATTGTACCGCCACGCATCCGCACCGTGTCGCGTGTCCACCGCGCCTAGACTGTTTTCAACTCCAGTAAAGTGAGGTACAGTTGAACCTAACATAAACAGGATGTAGAGTTCACTTTTCTACGACAGTTTGGCCGCCTTGTCTCTCCAGTCAGAGTTGAGCCTAGAAATACTTTAACTATTGTAGACATAATGAAAGAGAATATAAAATACAGATAATAAAGCGATGGAGCTAAATCATTTGTTTAAATGTACCAATGCATGCTATGAAATGAAATAGCTAATAAAACGAAACTGATACGACAGGATTATTAGAAGGCATATGGATTTCGTCTGATATATTAAGGTCAATCAGCATTTGAACACAGAAATTAAGAAATAAACGCAGTCACATTAACGATTGCATGTACAACACAAGTCGGAACCATAAACCTTATCTAAACATCGCGAGAACAGATAAAACTCGTCTAAATCACCAGATTATTTACAATAAAAATAGTTTTCCACCACCAAAAACTCATCTGAACTCATGACTACTCTCGACTAAAGCTTTTTTCACGCTATTTTATCGTACAACGACACCAATCTGTACCAAAACTGTCACGAGGCGAGGAGTTCGTGGAGCTGCGCTTGCGCACTTTTACTTATCCAACATCAAAGCGATTTAATGTTTAAATGAAGCTTCCTATTCTTATTTAAAAAAATAAACTTGACTCTTTATTAAAGAATCATACATGACGCATATAAAATCCAAACAAAATAAACCTCTATCGTGCTGTTAGCTGCAGCCTAAAAACTAGAGCTGCCATTGATTTATTATTTTTTTCTGTCCTGATTTATGCTGCTAAAGAAGTGTTCACATGCGCACTCCCATGTCTATTTGTGGCTAGGCTGAAATAACCGGCAAAACGAAACGTGTATCCGGCCCCTTGTCGACTTCTGTACTAGTGATTGCGACCATAAAAAGTCCCGAAGTACTTGCTCTAGGAATCAGTACAGTCTTCAATAAAGTTTACCGGGAAATCACGGAGAAACAGAGTTTGCTGCATAGGAATGTAAAAAACACGATTAGGTTGATTGCGCGAATCCAAGTCGAACTTTTAGAAGGGTCAAAGGTCGGTGACTTCTTGCATTTGCTGATCATTGTTGCAATGACAACCAGGTGCATTACACACCATGTTGGTATTAGTATAACAGCTAATAACTGGGACAAATCGTTTTTGATATGTCATAATTGTGTATTTCCTTCGCAGAACCAGAGTGTTCATCCGTGCGGGTCAAATTGACACAACGATTTTAAGAAAACACTTAAAATCATTTTAGCTACAACTTTGCCGGTAAAAACAGACCAAAGAGACAGTCGAAGAGAAGGTAGCTATTTAAATTCGCAGTGTAAATTAGACCAAAGCCTTGCGGGAGTTGCCATACGCTTTGTAAGAGGGATTATACCACGGTCTGCGGTAATGCGGTTGGCTCCGCACTCTTTCCTCTTGCCCACTTGCTAAATCTCTTCCCTGTCAGATCAGTCGGTGGCCAGTGCCCGAATAACACGGTATAAAGTTCCCTAGCTAATGCGAGCCGAATACTCTTTGAAGCTTTGATGGGCACCTGCGGCTTTCAATAACCCGCTTTGATTTAGAAACAGTGGTTTATTTTAAGTTACACTTCAGTAGTTTTGTGAGTTGATTGTAACATTTGAAATGGACGGTAAACAGCCTATTCGTGGGAAATAAAAATGTAAAACTGTGATTAAGTGTTTTCATGTCAACATAAAGCGGACAATATCAGTGACAAGTCCGAAACGAGTTGAGAATAATAAATAGGCCACAAGTTTTGAAACGTTCATCTACAAAAATAAACCGGGTATTTCTTATAACAACGCTTCGGAAATGACATCCGCTCAAAAGAGTGATAATGATCTACTACCGTCACGTCAAGATAGCTAATAATAGACACTGGAAAAATATTTTCCACTGCAACTAAATGCTTTCCCACAAATCTTGACTGTCTGAATTTCCCCTCTAGAAAGAAAGAATATCATGATGAACTTAAACGTTTCGAAATCTACACGATCATAAATCTAAGAGTCTATAAATTTATTTTAGCCAGACGGAAATATTTTGATGATATCTAAATCTTTCAGCAACGCGTTTTACGTTTACGATTTTAAAATCCTCCAAAAACCACAGCCATATCAACATCGGCAATCGAAAAGATAATAATGTACCAATGAATGCTCCGTTTAAAATAAGTATTCATACGGAAAATCTTAGTGACTATTTGCTCTAGCGTCAATAAGTCAAGCAGCTGATAGATAGCGTTTTTATCAGTTGATAGTTAATAGAGCTCGATGCGCAACATCAAGTTGGAACAACAAGTTCCCACCTGATTGGCGGGTTGTTTACCAGACGGCAAAGCAAGTTCGTCATAGACCGAGCCTCGCTGGAAATTAAATAAGGACAATCCGTACGTTCTGCTTCAGAGACTCGGGTGATGCATTATTCAACGTATGCAAAATTCCAGGATTAATAATTGATGGAGGCGAAGGTAAGCGGTCGATAAAGAATTGAACCCTTTCAAACCCTGAAAAGAGCTGGAGAACTCTCCGTGCAGGAAATTTAATGGTAATTGAGAGATGCAAGAGCTGTAAATATACAAGATATTTCGGAATGGTGATACTTAACCGATAGAAGGTTGTATTTATTTGCATTCACGGGTCTAACTCGGACTTTTGAAAGGCATTGGGCAAATCTGGGCTATTGTGATGAATTCTTGGTGGTGTTGAACCGGTCTATGGTTCGAGGTTTCGACCAAAATAAAATGAATGGACGGGCGATAACCATTGAACTTGCTCAGTCTAAACCATCTTGAACTAGTCAAAACCATCGGATATACACTTGTACACTTAATTATAACCATACACAGTACATTTGTTACAAAAAATAGATACCTAGCAGTTTTTGTTGTGTTTTTACACTTCGGGAAAGCACAGGCATAATGGCAATAATTTTGTCAGATCTTTGGTTATCATGTAACAATAGTCTTGTGTCGCATTTCCTACGGCTAGAGACCGACTGAAACGAAGTGAGCGCCGGCGCTCATTTTGTAATCTTCACAAATGCGCTCCTTCTGAGCCCGTCCATTAATTTTATTTTGGTCGAAGGTATGAGGTACGGCACTTTTTATTTATGAACAATCATTTGACTAACCCTGAATCAACTGTACAATAAAAATTATCTGTATTTTCTTCGCGATTTCAGGGTTATTTCCACAGTTAATATAGCTCGTAATGATGATTCGTGTAACCCTGGAGAGATGGACTTGATTTAACAGCGCTTGGAATACTAATAAAACTAGATACGTACCTACTTGAAGTTTGAGAACTAGAATGAAAGCAATAAGTAGTGGACTCTGCCCGAGATGGGAACAGAATTGGTCCCGGAACAGACGCAGATATCGATCTGATTTATTGTGTTTCAGACATTCGTGGTTGGCGATGTGAGTGGGCAAGGGACAGTTTAGATGATTTTCTACTTCTCTTATGATATACTTACCCATTCTATTACATAGGTAGGTACTTATTGCATATTATGAAACTCACGTACAGATGGCGACCATCTTGACTATTCTAAACTATAGTAAACAAGGAAAAAAAAACACATTCTTAGTTTTTTTTTTATTGTATAGGTAGGTACGTAAGTTTAGTTTAGAAATAGCTATATAATAGAAATAGGTTAGATTGTAATTAAATTAAAGAGCTTCTTTTAACGCGAACTTTAAGGAAAAAGGTTACGGGACGCCTGGCAGATGTGAAACATGACGGCAAAAGAGAGCATCATGTCGTTTGCCGACACGGCATACGAGTCGGGTTTACTGCCAAGGCGCCAAAAGATGTTCACATTTAAAAAAGGCTTTATAGTAAAGTAAAAAGGTAGGTATGCGATATTTGAAGCGATTTTACCATAGAAAAAAAAATTTTTTTTGTTTAAATTAGAACAGCTGTCTAGACATTTTTCTTAGAATTTTTTTGTAGCCAGTTGCACTCATATTAACGAAATGTCAGTCATTCGAAATCAGTTAGCAATTGTGATGCGGACAAAGAACTTTGAGACTTGAGATCTATCCCAAACAGGTAAGGTCCAAGTTCTTTGGATGTGGAGTTCGACGCGTTGACAGAAATCATAATGCCTGGCGACAAATTTTCCTTCTCATTTCCGTTCTATTTACTTCTCTTTTCTATGGATTTCACTCACTTGGGTCACAGATTATAAAGCTTAGGTGCCTGTAAAGTCAAATCGTGACTTACGATGTCGCGGTTTATTTTAAAACAGCTGCGCCCGACGGATGCGCACAAAGCAGTCAGAGGAAATTGAGTTACAAAACGGTGTTCAAGACGCAATGCGCACGAGCAGCGCTGAGCGAACAATCAAGCTAGGTCGACTAATGACCGTGTCGAGCGCTCCGACGTCGCAGCCAGTATTGTATTGTGTGCCTCGAGCCGACCTCACGCGGAACCATCGCTTGAACGCACTCACCGGTCACATCTTTGAAAATACTAATTATAGTGCATTACGATTAACGATAGATTTTATTAGTTGATATTATAATACCCGCCGTTGCCTAATGCTCACCTACCATCTTTTACTGAGCAATGGGGTATGCCGAAAACCAGCCCTGCGTGACCCTTCGGGACCTCGCAGTAGAGCGCTGAGCGTAATTGAGCTTATTGCCAAACACTGTTTCTCCTTGTTTCTAATAGTATAATTATGTCCATTGTTTTTGTTTATTGGCAATAAATATATCTTATTGTTATTATTTTAAAATGTGGAAAAGGTGTGAGAGATAGCTCTGGTTGGTGAACGCAGCCTTCAGAGCCTGCTTCCCGTCACAGCTATCTCGCTCGCACATTTTATTCACTGGCAGATAGCTGATGTTATAAGGAGTAATCCACGCGGGTGAAACCGCGGGGAGCAGCTAGTGCGAAAGCGAAATACATTCATTATCTGCCTGAATCATCACGAATACTATAAAACTACTTGACCTACGTTTACGGTTTGAACGATACAGTCGTTTAAAGGTAGGACGGACGAACAGACAGACAGACAGACAGCATAGGCTTAGTGATAGCGTCCCGTTTTTACCCTTTGGGTACGGAACTCTAAAAACGAATTATCGCAAGGGCCGAATTAAGGGGGGCAAAATAAATGGAGGTTGAAGGTTTATATGAACGTCTACGTGTAACAGCTAGTCTATACTAATATTATCAAGAGGAAAGATTTGATTGTTTGTTTGTTTGTTTGCATTGAATAGGCTCCGAAACTACTGAACCGATTTGAAAAATTCTTTCACTGACGGGAAGCTACACTATCCCCGGGTGAGATAGGCTATAATCTATACCCGTGCGAAGCTGGGGCGGACCGCTATGTTTTATAAATTTGCGGAAAAGCTTGAAAAATCAAGAAAAAAACATTTGTTTCTATCCACAGTGTTTTTCATCTTCAAATATGTAAAAATTTGCAGTTGTCAGTAGTTTGGTTTTACACTATTACTCCTAGACATCCGTCGTATTTTACTAATTTCTAAGTCAGTTTTTTTAAATTGATAATTATTATATTGTGATTATTTTATTTTAAGAAGAGCTAGCATAAAAAGCAAGTCGGTTAATTATTGATTATTAAAGTGTGCAGTGTTATCGATCGAATGACGAATTATTGACGAGAGGAAAACTGAATCATAAATACAAAAGTACATTTATATGATGCAATACAGATATTTACAACTGAAATTGGTGGGTGTGTTATATCAGAAAATATTTGTGATATAAATGTTTGACGAATGAGTTTTTTTATCAGCAGTTTTAGGCAATATTTATTTATAGATGCATGATAGCTATGTTACCGACCACAATCTTCGCGCCTTCAGCACGCGGTAGGGCAAGATATTTATTTTTACTTCTCTAATGTTAACTTTTTTTACCGAAGCTACCGACAGTTCCGACATTCTTATCACGTGAGCTTTCAGTTCGAGAGCACTGTTTAATTCTAGTTTAGGATCTCAGAGCTTGAGGACAACACTAACAACCCAGAATTTACTAGGATTTGGGAATTATTCGGGTTCGGGTCCCGGTATTCACTAGTAAGTCTGTGTAAGAATAATAGAACATCTTGTCTTGTAACGGTGTAGCTAAGAAGGGTCGGGTCCTTTCGTTTCAGCCTACAATTTAGGAATTTACATATATAGGTAAGTACGAGTACCTACCAATATTTTAAACGCACTGTTATCTTGTAAGCCCATTTTTCAATACATAAGAACGACTGTACCAACATATTTTTTCTGCTGCTTTATCTTTTTAAAATACAAGTATGACACTCGAATTTTTTGTCATATAATGATTGATTGTCAAAGTATAAGTACCTACTTCAGACTAAAATATAGGTCCTTTACTTAAGTACTTAATAACTTGGAAATGTATGAAGATCTTAGTATGAGACGCGATATAGGTAAAGGATAGGTTTTTATTACAGAATTAGAATAAGGATTAATTCTGTGACCCTTTCCAGCGGGTTATTATGTAAATTGACACTCGTTATCGCTAACGTGGTCTCAGGTCGCGAATCGCGATAACTTACTCTCACTATGCGCACGAGCAAGATGACACGACAGTGAAAGCGAGTGATTATGACAGTATATGGTTTTGTTTTAATAGTTGTACAGGCATTGGACAACAACTCAACTGATGTTAATTGACGGTGTGGTCTAAGATGGTTAAAACACCTGCCGGTAATAGGAACTGGCTCTCAAGTAAGACCGCTGGATCACACCGATAGGTGTTTGGCTACAGATTTTTCAACTTGGTGGTAACAATCCAGACGATCAATAGAGAGTACTACTCGAGAACTCTACCACTATGGTTTCCTCAAGCTAATTGTTGGGATTGGAATTCCACAAATGGAACGTGGAAGTCGAAAGCGCCAACCACTAAGCTATTATAGCTACAAATTGTAAACGACTAGATACTAAAGCTCTATGACCTTCATTTGACTGCATTTATTTTTCGTTGAAAGCAGAGTCGTAGCGTAACTCGAGCAATGCTCAAACAAAATGATCTTTAGACAAGAAGACACGCTCGTATTCGGACACTTTAAATGCATAACGACCGACATGAAGCAGAGAAATAATGAGTTACTTGAACCGGCAATATGAACTAGAATTTAGCTTTGTTCTGCATCGAAGCTTCTAGAACATTTTACAAAAACCCAGAGAGAAGCAGCTTTGTCACTTGTTTGTATATTACGTAAGAGCTAGTAAACAAAAATAGAAAATGTCGTGGTCAGCCATTAAAAAGATATTAAAGTTCGGCAATATCAAAAAGATGAGAGGAAATTGTTGTCGTGAGGCAACATAAGTGTGCAAACTTTCTAATAACAGTGTTATTATACCTTTGTCTATAAATTTTTACAATAATACTGTCGTTTTGAATTGACACGCACCGACGACTTATTGTTTTCTTGTACCTTTTAAAAAGTTCATATCTGAGTGGCTAGCTCTGATATGTTTTAGGCCGCCTTAAGAGCCCAAACATTTCCTCACGTTCCGCTATCACATTTTTTGAAAGCAACGAAAACTGGATTTTTGGCGTTCAGATTCGATCAAATAGAAAGATCTATAGAAAATTTAATTTCTGTTATAAATACCTAGATCTGTATTTTTTATGAACATAACGGCTTAAAATTTTTGAAAAACTACCTTATCGGTGTGATTTCACGGATCGATTACGGATTGATTTTGCGGAGTGAATCTTCTGTACTTGTAATACCTATCTTTTATGACGAAGGTTGATTAAAAAAACGTATAAATATGGAGGTACCTTTAATGTGCCTTAATTTTTCCGCGACCGATGTAGCTAATCATTCATAACAGTGTTATCATAATAAATTGACAAGAAGATAAAGATAATGAATACCCTTGCGCTACTGCGTAGCCTGGGCCACTATTAGTGTATCTTTTGCGTATGACTTCACTTGAGTCTCCTATTCCCAAAGACATTTAAATCGGGATTCAACACCGTCGTCCCAAAACTGCAGTGCTTATAAAGGCGGGAAGCACGCCATTGCTTACGGTTACGCATTTAAGAAATTAGTCGCAACAGTATAGCGATATGGCTGTTATTAATTATTAGTCGTTTGTCTAAAAGGTCATCAATTTTAGTGACTAGAAACGAGTTTATTTCTAATATTAAAAACATGATTTAAAAAATCTTTGTCTATTTCACAGCCTCCAATTCAAAAGCCTTGAGTGACATCTCTAATAATTATAACGTTTAGATTTTTCCTTTTCATTGACCTGGGCCCGTACTGTGAGCTCTTAAAGCCAATTATATTTTAGGTGACTGCGGCAAGTTACGCTACCGCAAACCGTATCGCGGCGCACTAAAGTTCACGTTCACGTAATTTCCCGCGATCGCCTAACTTGAATCACGTTAGAGGTCACGGTACGGGTTCTCAGAATAATGTACCTGCGAGGTACACTCCTAAGGACCTTTTTAGTTTTTTCTTTAGCTGGTTATCAAAATCAATTTAGGTACCTACACTGAACTGCTAAGATAGAATGACAAATTTCTTAAAAAATACATAATGCTGATAATGGTAGTATATTATTTGTTCAATACGCAATCTACTATGTTACTGTCAATCTTATCAAAGTTCTGATTGATATTTTATATTCTACGTTTCGAGACCGTCTGATTTTTGAAGAGTTAGATATTTGTTAGGCCAAGATTAAACTGTTCGAGCTTCGGTCACTATCATAATATGATAACTGGTGTCGTGATACAAAATATCAAAAATTATCTTATCACCGTGGCTCCACCGAGGTGCAAACATCTTAAACAAACATCAACGGAACACCAGAGCCAAATCGTACGTAAAAAATCTTTCCGAGGACATTGACCAGGGATTTCTTTTACTATGAAAAAAATTGGCGCTGTACCGAATAGTAAAAGAAACAGCATATTAATATACAGGTCAACGCGAAATTGGCAGAATGTAATACGCACGTGATTTGTGAACGCTTCTTTGTAACTATTTAAAGATACCTCGTGATGGATGACTCTATAATTGTTCATGATGAACGATAGTTTTCTAAGAACGATCTAACTGCCAGTCTGCAATGGCCGCTGTCATTCGTGGCGTTTCTCGGTAAAGGAAGTCGATCGATCTGTACCTACTCTATAGATATATCCGATAATAACTAGCATATCGGACGGTAGACGGTAATCGCCGATGCAGCGCCCTAGATATCCAGGAGAAGAACAGAGTTGGCATAGATATAGGATCAAAGTGCAATGTGGGCGCTCGACCCAATACCGCGAGTGGCGATGTGCGCGCGCGCATCGGACCTTTGCGTGTGGATGCGCTTTGCTCTGGCGCAATTAATGTGTTTGTACACGTAATGAAACTAATGATCTCTATTACACTTCCCCGTATACATTATATGTTTAAATAGGACAGCGGGTATGTCACAATGATTACTCCATGCGTGGAAATTACTGAGAGGAACAAAATCAATTGAAATTGATGAAAATATATTTAAGTTTCCGGATAACTAGCAACATTTGCTTTAAGATTTAAATTATGAATTATGAAGTGACTCGAAGAGGTTTTGGAATAAAACAATATTTGAAAACAATTTTGTTATGTATTTCGGAAAAGTAAACAAATTAAAGTACATTTAATTACTTAAAATCCAATTCGTTAAATTCCTAAGGACGAGGAAGGTAGGTTTTAAGCGGTCGGCGCCGTGCTCTACGTACTAAGATTGAGGTTATGTTATGGTAACTGTTTGGGCTAGAAGCCGGCAATCTAACCTGTCGATTTACTACCGAAACCTAACAGCAATAAGGTCCGATATTGTGAAACAGCCCGGTGGGGTGGGAAGGCCGGAGGCTGCGCGCGCAGCGTGTATGGCCGCCATTGCACACCTGACTTCCGATATATCTCGATAACATAACTGAATTACAGCATTTCACACTACTACGCGACGTACCGAAACCCTACGAGTCGCGAATGGAATATATCTCGTCACGTGCTCCACAGTCGCGCACAGATAACTTAGACATTGGAACACTCGAGTAATCAGCTGATTAGCAAACTTTGGCCGGTGTTTATGTACCGGACGAGTTACTCGATCACTGATACCGTTCCGCGTTTTTCAATAGGCGGACGGTAGAGGCGGGTGGGTTTCCGCGATGTTCGCATGCGAGCGGGTCCCGCCGGCCGCATCGGATGCAGTTCCGCGTGCGGCGCAGGCGGGCCGCGGGCCGCGGTCGGCGAGCGTACCTGGACTAGTCTGCCAGCTGAGGCCTCCGACGAACATCTTCCTGCAAGATAAACATAGCGGTCAGAGGCGGAAGAGCGGCCGAGGAGCGAGTCTCGCCGCCGGAACACGTACCCCGGGTCGTTGGTAGCCTCGGAGGGGCTCCTGGCGGCATCCTGATTTTGGGTTTCCATAGGTGATGGCGCCGGCGGCGCTGGGCGGGCCGGGCTCTGGGCGCACACTACGACTACGATCGAGCGAGGACGCGGCGGGGACGGCTCCCGGAGTCGCTCGGCTGCACTACCGACTACCGGCACGAGACTGGCGCGCCGCGCGCACCCCTCCACGCACCGCCGCCGCCGCCCGCCCCCCGCGCCTCGCCCGCATCGATTCATTCACTTCGTATACAATTATTCATAGGACGCGGGCACGCCGCACGCCGCCGAGCGCGCCGCGACCACGTGAGCACGCGCCACGTGCTCCTCTCCCCCCGCACACCCGCCGCGCGCTGCACCCGCCCGCCCTCGCGCGAGCACGCCCACCGCGCGCCCACAACACTACCACCTACCACCCCCGACATCGGCACCGCCACCCGACTAACCTAACTTTTCTCTAACAAATTATCAACAATATTGATAACAGACTAAGTTTGCAGTATTGCGAACCCAAGCGTTAAAACACATTTTTTCACATATTTTTTTTTTAAATTAAACATCCGTTTTATTATAATCCGTTAAAATTACTCATCCTGAACAAATTGTCAATTTCGCTCTTTTTCCTTCAATGCATTCAATTATGTACCTTAGTTCGTCGTAACGTAATCTTGCTCAATATAGAACGAAATAGTGATAAAAGCAGAGTTTGAGTCACTTCACAGATCACTAAATACCTACCACACATTGCGAAACGGCCGTAGCGAAGAAGCCACGATCCGTGACGTCAATCGTGTCGAACGGCGCGTAGCGGGAGCTACGAATGTACTACGCTACCGATCGCGGTCTACGCGCGTAGGCTGCTTTAGAATGCCATAAAAGCCATAAAACTTTTGTTGTTATGACGCAATCTCTTCTTTTATTCGCTTTTATTGGTGACCACGTATTCAATTCGTAGAGATAAAACTTCACATCTCACCACATTAAGAATGTATTTCAAAATTCTAGCACATATTTAAGCGTCTACAAATACGGGAAATCGTTACCTAAGCAGGAATTCAAATGGAAAATAGACATTATGAATAATATAGTGACAGTTTTGCCAGACAGCGGGCTAAATGCGCGTGATCGCTAGTGTTTCTAAATCTGATAACTTTGTTCGAATTGTTTGTTTGGTACCTATTTTATTTTTAATGACTCAAAAAGATGTTATAAGTTTAACTTGTGAAATTGTGTGTACCTGTGTGTCTGTCTGTGACATTGTAGCTCCCAAACGGCTGAACCGATTTTGATTTAGTTTTATTATTTTATTAGCATGCGACTTGATCAAGATTGTTCTTAGCTGTGATTCAAGATTATCAGCTCTATAGGTATAAAAAATATTGAGTTAATTAGGTGTATATAATTGAGTTTATTTTTTTTAAATAAATAATAGGCTTGCGTTTGATTGATGATTGATTGATTAACTCTTTATTGTTCAGACCATTAAATTTGATACGGAGGATAAAAAACTCTTAAAAACCATCACCTTCATCTCGCCTGGTGTTAAGCGATGATGCGGTCTACGTTGGAGCACGCTTGCCTAGAAGATTCCTATTCACTCGTGTTTAGGTGAATATGAAAATATGAATGTAGGTTGATTTGTGAAAATGTCTAAATAATATTTGTCATAGAACAAAAGTTGTCAGGTATGATGTACCTAGAGATGCAGACTGCGACAGGTTTTAGATAAATTAAAAATAACCCTGTACTAGCATACCAGTACCATAATACGACACGACGGAAATGATTAATAAACTCGGTTGCACCATTTTTGTATACAAGTAATTTATTGGAACATAAGATTTCAACGCGCTCTGATAAATATGACAAATAAAGCGGCGTTCATAATATCTCGAAGACTATAACAGATACCATTTTCATTTCTCAGTAATGTATTACGCAACAACGTTAGGTACTTATCGCGTTACAAGGTAGACTGAAGTTCTGTTTAAGTCGGGTGACACATTTTGTCTAGGTCCAATAAATTTTCTTTAAAAAACCGACTTCAAAAACTACAAATCACAAACATTCTAAATTAATATGCCAGTACAAAGAACAAAATAATATTTTACACGGATTTAGAAGTTGGCAAAAAGTCGAAGAAAGAAAACTGGCCTTCCTCTTTTTCGAAGTCGGTTAAAAATTGATTTAATCTAGCCTCTGTATCAACTCTGTAAGCAAGCAAGGCTTTCGAATGCCGAACAAGTTATATTTCTACCCCTGTGTTCTACCCAGATTTTCACGGAGCCATACCGTCAAACTTGACAGGAGCTCCCAATATTTTTATTTTTTTATTTAAACGATTTTTTTTCTTTACGTTTGAGTACCAATTTTGTTTAGTTTAGTTTGGAAGTCGGTTTTATATATTATTAAATATTTTGTGTTGGACCCGGGTATATACTAAAACTGCGACCAGAACCACCTGATGGGCAGCAGCGTCCTATTAGTACACGGTGAACGTACTGCGATCTCCAAGCCGCCTGCCAAGCGTGGGGATTATGGCAACACCGCTCTCTAAAAGGGAGGCCTTTGTTCAGCAGTGGACGTTTACTGGCTGATGATGTGATGTGATGTGAAATATTTTGTTTTACTAGTTTCACATAATAAAAAGGTCATTCCGTTAACAAAACTTACAAATCTTTTTTTTTTTTGTAAACTTTATTTTTATTTTTGTTTCCGGCATGTTCTTGGTTGTGTGACAAAATAAAACGAAAAAAGTACTTTTCAAGTTACGGCGAATCAAAGTGAAAAGTATGCGCCGAAGATTTGTTTTAAGGTTATCTAGCGGCTAGACAATATACCTTTCCAACGATGGTCTTCCAACTTAAATAGTCTTTTTTACATACAATATTATAAAGAGGAAAGATTTGTATGTATATTTGTAAAGAATTGGCTCAAAAAGTACAGGAACGATTTTAATAATTCTTTCTCCATTTGAATGCTACATTATCACTGATTAATATAGGCTATTTTAATAGGCTATATAACTATACCCGTGCGGAGCCGGGGCGGACCGCTAGAAAATACATAAAATATGAACACCCAAAACTAAAGACAAACTCACAAGGTAAACCGTGTTCTATAAACGTGTTAACAACAAATCATACAATAGGATATCGGTAAACACATCGTTTATTACGTTCTTACACGATAGGATCAAGAAAGGGTTTATACACTTGCAATACGGTCACAATGTAACTACGGAACAGTGATTAAGTTTCACGTATCTCGAAATATTTGAAACACTACTGGCATTTGTATGGTTGCCAAGCACGGGCACAAGCACGGCGCAGTTAGGTGCATGGTGCATGTAATTGCACCGAAATATCGGGAGCTCGCATCAACAGCTTTATCACGGTAAATATCTCGTTGATAATCAAATAAGTCTAGTAAACAGCCGTGATAGTTTAAACAAGCTCCCTAAATGTTAAGTGACGGTGTAGTTGAGGGCAGGGAAAAAGTTTAAACGCAGAGCCAAGACCGAGGCCTGGGGCCTTACGCCCAACTCTAAGGAGTTGGGCGTAAGGCCAGGTTAAGGTTTTAACGTATCTAAAGTTTGAGACCGCGTAAGCGCGCGCAGTTCAAGAATTCACGCGAAAGTGAACCTTAACGCGCCCAGATACGGTTTGCGGTCGCACAACATTTTTTCATCATCTAAACTGGATTGCTTTAAACAGCTAGACGTAAGGCCCCTGAGGCTTTGTCAGTATATTATTCATATTTTCTAGGAAAACTTAATCCTTATTAACAACAAACATTTGCTGTCGCTTTCTGGAATTCCAACAAATCCATTGATAAAAGTCGATTTGGAAAAGAAAGTTTTTCCTAGAAGTCCTGTTGTCAGTAGGTACTAATAGGAACAAAAAAGCCAAGTTCTTTGAACATAATAAGTGTAAAACAGTAGCGCAGTCGGTGAGCCAACCAACCAAATATAGTGGTTTTGGTTACAATTTTTTAAGGTTTTTATTCCAGGCGAATGTACAGGACTTAGTATATAATCGTTCCTTATTTTACACTCCCTGCCAACCGGCCGGCCTGTAGATGTCGCTGGAAAATGCCGTATCGTATAGTCAGAGCTGTGCGAGCTATAATTCCCTAACAGGCGAAAGACAGCGCGAGACCGGAGCCCCGATTCTATTAAAGATATTGTTTTTAAATTGTAATTGTTTTAATTGATTTTTTTTAATAATTGCCTCAAAACTGACAGTTAAATATATTTTTTACACTTGAAAAATACCACCACCTAATATGATAACTAAGTATTTAAAAAAAACAATTTTGAGAAATTTTTTAAAAGTAAAATTGAAACAATTACAAATTAAAAACAATTTCTTTGGTAGAATCGGGGCCCGGGACCGATGGCGTTCACTTGTGTCGACCAAGATCCACAATTTCGTTTGTTTTTTCTTTAAGATATTGCCCGTTGTAGCTTGACGAGAGTTGCATTTTACGGCATAAATCCGCCTAACAATCCTTAATATCTGTCTAATAGTTACATTGTGTGACATAACCACAACTAGGTCAAACGTTTGTCACCAAAGTTCGACTTCTTACGTTTTCTTTCAAAGGATTTCGGTGTTTACTTTCTGAAAGGGGATTAACCTCGGCGAAGTTTGGTAAATAATATCAGTTCCATAGTCACAAAGACATGTATAATCGCATCGATGAGATTTAAACCTTATTCTTATATTGGTAGAATACAACTTGAAACGCACAAAGGTTCAGAAACGTACTTATTTTTATCGTTATAAGAAGTGTTGAAAAACGAAATAACGTCAAAGAAATTCTTTATAGGTACTATTGCAGATCACACGACGTTTATTGAAACCATTTGCTTACATTAAAAAAATAAGGAAAGTTAAATTAGTTTCGATTTCGTTGACTACACATTGGTCTTAAAAAAAGTCCTGACTAATTAGGGTGATACACAAGATTGTACCCAAAGATTTTTAAAGCTATAGATTCAACATTGAACCCCCCACAGCAATAAAATGCAGTGCTTTCATAGACGAGAAGTACGCCATTACTTACAATTGTGCATTTGAAAAATAAAGTCGTAAAACTTTTAAAATAAGGAAGCTCGCGATCACAATGGTAGCTATTATCAAATCAACGGGCACCCGAACATATATAATTAATATTATTGGAGCTGGTTAAAAAACCACTAAACCAAAGTTGATGAAATTTTTGTGGGACCTCCTCGAGAGTTTTCTCTTATAATGGAAAAACAAGCACGTAAATCGGTTCATAGATGTTAAAGTAATCGGCGTACATACATTAAGAAAACGGCCCGAATTATGAACCACCCTCTTTTTTTTGTCGATAAAAAATCTAAATGAAATTTTTATGAATTATATTTGAAAATCGAATTTAAATTTTAGTACAGGTTTATTGGTAACTTTGAATCTATGGTTTTAAAGATCTTTTCTTATACCTTTAACACAGCCTACTAAACAACGATTTAAAATACACAGCCACAAAGATGTCATTTCATGAAAAATTAGTTAACAAACGTAATTTCATTAATTAAATTAAGGTCAGTATCAAATTAAGTTTAGTTGTAAATAACTTAAATGACTTAAGTTTAGTTGTAAAAAAGTTTAACACAATCATACGATCTCGATTATCTAGTTCATAGCTATTAATAAATAAAACTATCACTAACATCGGTATACAAACACATGGAAGGTGCAAAATTCACGACAAAATAAATAATTTTAATTTTGCAACGATATTTCCTCTTGTGAAGATTCAACGCCGTTTATTGGTCTAATATTTAGCGTCTACCTTAGGTTCAGACATTTATGAGCGCTGACCCAAAATCCACGTGTTTGAATATCGATGATTACCAACGAAAATACCATTAACCAATAAAAAATGTGTTTTCCAAAAATTGTAAAAAAATCCAGTTTACTGTTTAAATAATTATGTTTATTTAAATAATTATTTAAATAATTATGTTTAAGCAGGCACTTAAGAACCCGTATATAGACGGATAACGCGCCCTCTCGCTCGCACAGTCAAAATTTTAATAACAATCCACTAAGAGTGATATTGAAATAGTTTTCTATCACAGACTTTTAATAAAACTCTGTGTTTTCTATTCATTTTCTTTCTCATGCAATCTAAGATGTCTTAAACATGTTGATCTAAACAAAATTTCATTAATTTTAATGAATGACAAAATATTGTCTCTCTTGATAATACGTAATTTAGGTTTAATTAAATATTACTAATACGATATAATGTCAAAAGAAAATATATATTTTTTTTTTATAAGAGATATAAGAGATTTTTTTTATATTTGTGGAATTTCTTTGGCAATTCAACACGAGAATGCAGGCAGCGTTCTTGGCACTTTACCACACGGACAACATCTTGTTTTTGTTTTTTGATTATATTAGTGATAATTAGTAGTAGTAAGTAATAAGTAATAATTAAGGCTTTCTTGAATGTTTCTCAATATTATCCTCATTATTAAAAATGTTGTATCGTACGAGAAAATGGGCGCGTAATCCATCAACGCTTTCTTATGGCAGCTGTAATAACCAAACCAAAATAGCTAAGCATAATGGCAAAATAATCAGTCGCAAAAAAACACTACATAGCTAAAACAAATAATTGCACGTGAGCAAGCATTATATTGCAATCATAACTTTACGAGGGGGTTAATAGATGTCAAAGAAAGATGGCAGTTAGACACCTAAAATCTCATTGGGTTATAACTAGGTACATCTATGGCCTTATAGGTATCAATTATCTGACAGACAAGGATTGAAACAGTATCTGCGAGATGCTGAGGACACTATTTGGTGACTATACGGAGCTACGCGGGGGTGTCCTAAGGCGAAAGGAGTCTGTTATATCCATCACTATGATTCACTATTACTAAGGGACCATGAAATCGCTAAAAATAAAACCACCTGTCGGTGCCATGGTAAAATGTGTCGTGTCTAACTGCTCTACGTCA
Source organism: Agriopis marginaria (assembly GCA_932305915.1). Classification (NCBI taxonomy): domain Eukaryota; kingdom Metazoa; phylum Arthropoda; class Insecta; order Lepidoptera; family Geometridae; genus Agriopis; species Agriopis marginaria. The sequence continues at coordinate 7,470,216 of OW029919.1, forward strand.
CCACTGTTTGAATCTACATTTCACCCCATCGTAGAGCAATGCATGATATACGAGTAATAATAAAAATTTAAAGCTCTTAACAATACTATGATAAGGAAAAATAATAATTATATTCATTGCACATAAGCAAGCATTGCATTGCAGCTCATTCATAATTTAAATAAAACCAAAATAAACATTACTTTACAGTCTTTTAGAGTTGTTTTAATAATAATTTACTTAAAAGTTGGCGACTATAAAGCTTTTTCGTTGATGGTAACGTATCACGTCATAATCTCTACCTACACCTTGGTTTTCACATAGTATTAATTAGTCTTTTTCCGCGTCTGTCTGTCTGTATAACCGCTAACTCCTCCTAAACCACGCAACGGATTTTGATGCGGTTTTCACCATCAGTTAGATAATTTTTCACGGAAGATTTATAGATATAACTAGCGACCCGCCCCGGCTTCGCATGTAAATTACACCCGTGCGAAGCCGGGGCGGGTCGCTTGTTGAAATATAAACGCGAAAGTAACGCATATCCCTCATTAGTAGTTGCGGATGAGATGCAATGCGGTAATTTTCTTTCGGATTTCATCTCGCCGCACTCCTTGCTTATACCGCGTAAGTCAGGAAGGACTCTTTGAAATAATGAATCTTTGCCAAATGCTAGGTTTTTTTCACATCGGAAAAGGTTAACGTTTGACCATGATCTCACCTGATGGAAGGCGATGATGCGGTCGAAGGTGAAGCTTTTTTGAACTTTTGGCCTAATAAAAACCTATTAACTATTTATTGAACACAAGATTGTAATTCTGAGCAAACAGAGACTAAGGTAAGGCGCTTCATTGTTTTTCATTCTATTTAAGAACGAGGAGGCAAAACAGTTAGTACGACTGAATGGAATATAAATATGTACCTAGAAAACGATACCGCACTGACAAATGAGGGAAGGGCCGTACTCTGTGATCTTTGTCCTTCTGTTTCAATCTGTTTGTTAGGTTTTCATGACTAAATGAATGGACCGATTTGATGAAATTTTAAGGATGAGGATGAACATATCGGACGTAGGATATTTTTCGGAAAAACTGATGAAATCGCGTGGCGTAGCTAGTTTATTATATTTGCTGCATATCGATCGAAGACGCATCGCATATGCATTGTACAATAGAATTAATATTAAAGAAGTCAAGTACTTCTATCTATCTTTTTATGTTATTTTTATAGAATGAGTGGCAAACAAGCGATAGGCAACCTAGATGGTAAGCTGTCACCGCCACCCAAGGACACCTGCAATACCCGGGGCATAGTCAGTGACCACAACATTACTATGGTAGTCAAGTTACTATGCAAAGATGTCGCAGAAAGCATAACTAATTAACCAAAAAAAAGTACAACTATAAAAACAGTATTTAAGCTTAGTAGAATATATAGCGCGCGCAAAACAAGCCGCTGCGATAATTTAAATAAATATTACAAAAATAATTGCTTACATTTAAAATATTGCATCAAAATAAAGCTTAGAAAGCGATTCAGACTTAATTAACAGGCGTTTATTGCAAATAACAAAAGCCGCAGGCGAATTGAGGTCTCGTTTCAATGTAGACGACCAAAATCACGCGAATCATCCACACGCGAATATCTACCGTAACTACCCGGTTATAGGGTAGCATTCTGATTGCGACCCGGGTCCTTCCGCGACATGCGCGCCTATATCGAAAAGTTACCATAAAGTGAGGTTCTTACGGTAGATATTTGCGTTTTAGCGAACCAACGGTAACGAATCAACATCCGAAAACCTCCGAGAGATCTCATAGAGTTCCTAAATAGTAAATAATGTTACATTTTTTACGATGTGCTTCAGTGAGTAGGAAATCAAATTAATATGATTAAAATCATAAGAAAATATTATGCTACGTTAATAATAACCGTTTGATTTAAATTAAAGCTTGAACAAATAGCTAATTATTTTCCTACTGAGCTTGATTATTATTTTGGTATTTTTTTGGATTATTATTATTTATCTAATTAGTTAACAAGAAACTTTAAGCTCTTAAGATATAAATCCACAACCACACAAAGTATGTATTACTCGATAAAGATAAGCCTAATGCGTCTTGCACACGGCGCATCTAACTTGAACAGGTTACGAAGGATGTACATACATACCTCCTGCGGCCTTACGGCCAACTGCATAAGCGGTAACAAACTAACGTTAAATCCGCTCAGTTGGAAAATCACGCGAACGTAAACCTTAACGCGCGCAGATACGGTTTGCGGTCGCGCAACATTTTTTTTTTCTTTAAACAGCTAGCCGTAAGGCCCCTGGCTCGCGCGCGATCTTGTTCCTAGTTGCACAGGTTACTTGAACCGTGTGCAAAACGCAACAGTTGTCTAATAAATACTTAACTACCTTATCAATAGTAACTACTTCGTAAGCAAAAATAAACAATAAATCACAAAATATAAAACATTAAGATTTGGTATAATAACTCAGTACTCGAGAAATAACTAGCAACTATCGTTAAAACATTAAACATGTACAATAAGTATTAAAAACTTACAACAGCATACTATTGTATGGTAGCCATAATCACCTTAGTAAAAATTACTAATAAAATAGTTTGGTAACAAATATTGGAGAAATAAAATTTGCAGCTCGTCTTTGTACTAAATGGTATCACTAAAAGCCTCGTCACATTAACGCTGTACACTGCGACATGGTTCCAATCATTAACTAAATTAAATCATACAACATCATCGTCAGCCTGTACCTGTTACAAATTGATAATCTGTGCGATCAATGGTATCCAGAATTCTCAGCAGAAGCACGAAGATCCGCATTTACAAATCAGTCATACGACCAATACTTATGTACGGTTGTGAAGCCTGGACGCTAACCCAAAAAGAGGAACAAAAGCTGTTAGTGGCTGAGCGCAAGGTGCTTAAGACTAAATAGCTTATGCCAATTTTCACTAACCACGATCACGGCTATTCCTAAGGAACTCCTAATCTAAGCAAAGCCTTTGACGTAATCTTTTGTTGTGTCTCCAAAGCTAAAAGTTGCTCCTTTTTTACAGTTATCTATGGTTTTGATGTAAGAGAAAGAGCCAGGCACGGGCTGTCAGTTTAATAGTTGCCTATCATTAGGCACCCCCGAATCGGTGTCGATTGCGTGACATTTTCTCGTTCAAGATACCACATTGCCTAAAGACTTTGACCAGTGTGTGTTGCCAATGATGACATATGGTACTGAGACGTGGTCCTTAACTGTTGGCCTTTTGCAAAAACTCAGCGGGCAATGGAGAGAGCTATGCTCGGAGTTTCTTTGCACGATATAATCCGAAACGTGGATATTCGCCAAAGAACCAGAGTCACCGACATAGCTGTGAAAATTTGCAATTTCAAGTGGCCACATCGCTCAAAAAACCGATAGCCGATGGGAAAGAAAGATTCTAGAATGGAGACTACGAACCGGAAGACGCAGCGTAGGTAGGTCTCCCACTAGATGGACCGACGACATTGTGAGTCGCTGGCATCCAGTGAATGCAAAAGGCAGGCTATCGTTCAGTGTGAAGGTTAAAAGGGGGAGGCCTATGTTCAGCAGTGGACGTCTTCCGGCTGATGATGATGATGATGAATCGGTGTCGTAACTTTAGGTGACGCCTCAGGTCACTAGTTATCACATAGAGTTTGACGAAACGTTTTTTGCCCTAGTCTAGTACCTATACGGGGTGTAAGGGGAACACTCTCGAAGCCAAAAGAAGGTAATTGTACTCATGATTATGAAACAACTCTTACTATGGGACCAGCCCTGAAATCGCGAAAAAAATATCAGCTGTTCTATAGAAAACGGTCATTGACACTCGACAAAATGTATGGAACAGTTGTTTTTTTTTCGCGATTTCAGGGTTGGTCCCATAGTAAAAGTTGTTTCATAATCATGAGTACAATTACCTTCTTTTGGCTTCAAGAGTGTTCCCCTTACACCCTGTATATTTGGGCATCTGATCTCCTAGAGTTAGTGAAAAAGGGCATTAGTCTGAATTAGGGATGGTGTGATTTAGAACGTATGTCGCTGCGTTTAGCGCCAATGAGGCTATGCCGTAAATGCTATGCCACTACCTAACTTATGCAGTATTGACATTTGATATCTAATAAACTTCCATATATTAAAACTGTATCCTATAGACTAAAGATCTATCTTCAAAACTGAACAATTAACATCTCTAGAAATAATGACTACACTTAAGGGCTTATCTCAATGTCTGATTTTCACACAACTTTGACCCGACAAGTAGACCTTTTTTGTTATATTTTGTTAGCCTACTTTTGCGTTTTGTTTGAACTCGTTCTAAGCATTTACTTGCTCTGACAGCTGCAATAACTTTTTTTAATGGCTGATTAAAAACATTTTCTTTTAAATGTTTCACTGAAGTATACTGCTACAGCGTTACGTTCAAAAACCTAACGAAGGTGATCAGAATTCGTGGTTTTCATTCTGCTTTTTACAATGTCATTGCAGCTTTCAGAGCAAATAAATGATTGGACCGAGTCTTGGTTCACATATTTAATGAAATCCCGTTAATTGCAAATGAATAAAAATTCTCAAAAAAATAACACTATTATTTAACTTTTTTTCTCAATTAAGTAACTGGTAACATTATGGTAACAAAAAAGTTAACTCGTCAAGTTTGCCGGGTCAAAAATGTGGAAAGTTAGTCACTGTGTTGCCACCTTAAACCACAACCATACAAATAAGTATGCTAATAACTAGTATAAATTATTTAGATAAAAGAGGTAGACAATGTCTATTATAACTACATATTAAACTACGCATATATTATATTATTATAAATGTTGCTCAAAGAAAATTGAGATACTCGAGCTAGACTGAATCGAAAAGCTGAAAAGTACACAGGCCTAATGTTTTAAAACAACCGATGTTTTTCAATTAATATACGCGAAATATAAAATAGATTATAATAATTTCTTCGGACGGTCCACCACAACATAGGTTTCTTTTGATATAATATTCTAAAACTAGTTCGTTTCTGGTTTACATTATGGCAGTGTAAGCATATTTTATAATCATGTAAAAAATAGTATTGAGATTTATACTAAGTTTGGCACAGTTGTTTATGTTAGGCCCACAGGTCATTACCAGAATAGATCCCGCGAGTCCATAAAGTTGTATGAGAATCCAGCGTGCTGTATTTTTTGTGCCTATTATAACATCACGAGAACAACTAAGTGGTAGTTTTAGTCTTTTTGTGAGACCAACTGCTTTCGCAGAGTTTTCAGAGTTTTTAAAGTTTGCTAAACAATAGACTATAGGACAGGTGTTTGATTTGTAAAAAATAACAGGCTTAGTGGAAAATTGAATTCAATGTAATACGTAAACTGAAGAAACTATTTAAATCGGATTATAAAGTTGTGAGATATGAGTGTTTTAAGTTTTTGGTTGGATTAGGAAAAGATGTTCTGTCTCTTTCCCGCAAAGTAAATGTCAGTATGGAGTATGTATGGCGTACTTACACGTGACGTCATTCGTAAGTATATTGCGCTCTCTGTCTAGCAAGACGTTTAAAATTATTATCTTCGTTAAATTTGAACACATTTCAATGTTGTTTTCGGTGATCGGCTCATTTATGGTCAGATTTAATGCAAGACTATAATAAAAACAGTCCGTAGCCTATTATAATACAGCGCTATTTGATATTTTTGTATTGACTTCTGACGTGCTAATACTAAGATGACGGAGACCGAACTGCGGGGTGCTAGTTAGAGCATTGGTCCATCTTAAGTCAGGCCACATACACTCAAAGTAGGTAAACTCGCGGTATATATCCTGTTAAAGCTCTGTGGTTAGGCCCAAGACCGACTGGACAGTCGAGGCAAGGGTAGGTATAAGCGGCTGTGGAAAATCCACTCTTTTCGGCGTTTACGGTCGGTTCAAAATTATAGGGCAGCTAAATGCGCGTGACTATCGCACACGCGCATTTTTACTTTTTTGAAGATATAAAATCACCCAGTAAGAAACTTAAAAACCCAAGTGGGCATTATCTTTGCTTTTTTCCACCAGAGATGCGCAAGGAAAAAATCGACCAATAGGATTGCTTCATTCCGTTTCGCCTCACCTCCTATTGGTTGTTTTTTTCGCTCACCACTTAGCTACCTCGCAAGTCGCACATGATTGGTGGAAAAGCACCTGGGAAGAGTTGACTTTTACACTGTCGTTTATACACCGCGCCACGCGCCGCTTCGACTTCCAGCCGACGTTACGCCTTAAGATCCAATGGTTGACCATTTTGCTAACTCTTTAGGAACAATTACTATAATATAGTCTGCAATATTTTTAATCCTGTAGCTTAATTTCCAATTAATATATGCTTAACTTTAAGTCTAAAAAGTCGTACACCAAGAGACATGAAAGTTAAAATATTTAAAATTATCTTTCTTACTTTTACGAAATACGAGTAAGATTTTGCTTTACGTATTTCTATGATAATGACACAGATTTTATTAAAATTTAATACACATTGAGATCAAAACACTTTTTTCTAAAGATACTAGGGAATGCAATGGAATGAATATTAGTTGCTCGATATTATAAATCGATATCGGGTATTTAATTCTTGCTCGGCGAAGCGTTTTCAACCGAAGACAGCAACGCTGAAAGTGTGGCGTGAGTGGCGCTCAAAGTGCCCGATGCATTTACAATATTGGCAGACGAATGACCAATCTTGTTATTTAAAATACCCACACTGGTTCCAGAGCTTACGATGGTAACATTAGGTGGCGGAGTAGCGCCATTAGCAAACCCAGTGGAAAGGACCTTCTGAGTATTGTGCATCATAAAAGACTTCGTCCCCGCACTGCCTAAAGTTAAAACCTTTTTCAGCATAACAGAGGAATTACAAGCATTGTCTATCATATCTTTGGTAGTGGAAATGGTATCGAAGTCATTATTAGAGGTTACAGTACTTATCTTTTGAGTCGCTGGTCCGGGTTTCACCGTGAATGAAGCAGCGGTCAAGTTCGTTCGGTTGATGATGTTTCGAGAAACGATGGCGTTGTGCAGAATGTTGCCAGTCGGGAAAGACTTGGATGTGACGTTGACGTACTGAGGAGTCCCGATGATTGTGGAATTGGAAGTTCGTGTGCCGAAGCCTATGATTGTGCTCGCTGTGCCTTGAGACATCACCGTGCTGAATGTACCAGTCTTCGTGCTGATGGGAATACTGAAAATAAAATATTTTTTTATTTAATAAAAAGCTTTTGTCAATAAGCAGTAGTGACAAACAAAATGAGCTCCTACTCCATTTTATGCAAAATGCCAATTGAACAAAGTGTTATTTAAATCTTAGTCAATGTCACATGACTTTGCGGTTATTTGGGGTTCTTGGACCGGTTAACAAATATTAACTACTAAATAATGAAAAACTGCTAAATAATGAAAAACTGCTAAATAATGAAAAACTGCTAAATAATGAAAAACTGCTATATAAGGAAAACTACTCAATAATGCCGTGGTAGTGGTAACAAGTCGTGGTAGCCCATTTGGGAGACCGCTATACTTGAAAGCGTGTGGTCGCGGGTTCAAACCCCGGGCCCGTATCAATGAGCTCTTTGGAGCTTATGTACGGATTTTCATACCACTGGCTTTTCGATGAAGGAAAACATCGTGAGGAAACCTCATACAGGCATACGTACGGAGAAGGAATTCAATGGCGTATGTGAATCCAACAATCCGCACTGGGCTAGCGTGTTGGATATGGCCCAATCACCCTTTCGGGGGTAGGCTAAAAGTCCAGCAGTGGAATGTTAAAAAAGGCTGATTATGATGATGATGATGATGACTCAATAATGAATAACTGTTGAATAGTTAAGTCCTAAATAATGAATAACTGCTAAATAATGAATAACTACTAAATAACGAATAACTACTAAATAAAGAATAACTGCTAAATAATGAATAACAATTAAATATTTCGGTCTGAATTCGGTAGTTATTTAAATGTGTTTGAATTAGACGTAGCACCCTTAGATGATAAGTTTAATGCCAAATGGGTAAAATCCTGTTTTATAATAATACGACGTTAAAGCGGAAATACACTTGAGATAAAAAAAAAACTGTTTTGAAAATGATATTTCGCAAAGTAACGCCTGATTCAATCAACCAGCTTAACAAACTTGTGACAGTGTATATTGTGTGTATTCCTTACCCACGTATCATCTGCGAAGTAGACGCCGGTATGCTTTGTATGGTAACCGTGGCCGGTAGATGGTGGACGCTCCTCTGCGGCGGTACTGAAGCACTAGTGTAGTAATGTACGGTACTGCCAGTGATGCGCGGGGGGGCTGCGATGTGGGCCACAGGCACGCTGTGGACCATCCCGCTGGTTGTTGATGCCACAGTGATGCATTTCGTCTCTTTGCTAGGGAACTGAAAACAAATTCAACAAGTATAAGTTACTAGCTATGTTCTGTCCATAATGTTAATCGCTTTTTGATATTTGACATATTTAGCGACTTAACTTTGTAAAGCATCTAGCAAATTATATCCTACGCAAATTATTATATTATATTGCTGTCACGTTTACAAGGTCACGTCAAGTTGACGTGAACGTATTTATATGTATGGGATATAATTTGCCAGACACTTTACAATGTTATGTCGTCAACTTCGTAAAAGCTGTGAAAAATCGATTAAGATAATGGGCAGACTATAGAATCGGATTTTCCCTCACGAACCGGACATCTTCCGCGATAAAAAGTATCCTATCCTATTTGATTCTCTGGCCGTCCACCATTCTCTATGCAAAAATCACGTCAAGCCATCTATTTTTAACTGAATAATAGGCTCTCATTTGACCGCCAACACGCCTAGCGATGATGCGGTCTACGATGGAGCACTGTTATCTAGAAGAAACCGATTCATTCGAATTGAATTGAAGACACCAAGATTTCAACTATCGGGAACACCTATTCAGGCAGCTCATTCCACAGACTAGCAGTTTTCACAATAAAACACTGTGAAACAGTGGAATCAAAGCACTTCGTACGGGTTTTCGGAATGTCAACCATGCAGCGGTGACGATTTTTTCATTCTCAATCTGGCAGTCTAATAGAAAAATGGGCAGGGAATTACATCATGCCGATCCGATACACAATCTCCGATATGCTTCCGATAAAAAACTGATGGACTAGCAACTTTGTGCCAATGGTATTGTTGTTGCTGGGTGTAAGAGTAACATACAAACCAACAAATAAACCTATTTTATGTTATAATATCAGTATGATGTTTAGTTTACTGTTCCTCAACAGAATTACACAAATTTCAATTGAAAGAAACAAGGTCGCCGTTTCTTTTTTTGTTGTCTTTCCATGACAATATAGCTGCACCGACCTTGGTGTAATTTAGCAAAGATGTACAGGATGTAGAGGAATGTTAAATATTTTAAACACTTTATCTTTTATATGAAAAAAATTAAGTGTGTTTAAAGTGTTTTATCAGCAACTACAGTTTGTCCCAGAACAATGTAGTTAAACCTTCGGCGGCTCAACAACTCAGACACTGAGATGGCCTTTTTTCTCAGCCTATATATACATTTATGATTTCTACAAAAGGTATAACTTACATTAATAGTGTTCAATGTAGGCCCCAAATCAAATTCATCGCCAACTAAGGTGAGTGTATCGGCATTGGCACCAGTCAGCTTTTCAATCGTCTTCCTAGCATCAGCGTCACTCTCAATATTCCCCAGATTTCGACTCAAAAACTCTATATCTGCTTCCAATAAACCATCAACCAAGTTACTCTGTTCTTCATCAGTTTGCTTGCAAAGCGAAAAGTCATCATTTTCCAACTTGATATCAATATCCTCTATATTCTCCACTTTTATATCAACTTCGAAATCGCTATCTTTGATCTCACCCACTTTAATTTCATCCAAATCTTCAACTTTAATACCATCTACTTTAATATCCATATCTTCGACTTTTATATCGGACAGATCAGTGTCCTCTTTCATCATTGGGACGTCAGAGAAATCTTTGGTGTTATCCGAAGGGCCGAGGTTGTATTGACTTGCGTTGAAGTTGTTGGTATCAAAGCCGTCTTGTTGTTCGATTTTTATGTTGTCCAATTTGTATTTATCATCGTCTTGAACGGCGCTGGTGGAAGGTATAGGGCTATCAACATCTCCTGTGTCACCGCTTTGAGCTCTCTTCAGTACGTAAGCTTTGATCTTCCGTAGCATAAACATAGGTACTTTGAAGCCGCTTAACTCCCCCAGCATTGGTAGTGATGTGTGTTTGTATGCTTCACTTTTTGCTAGCTCCTCAATGTCTTCTAAAACCTAAGAAAAGATAATGTTAATAAAGTATGTGTTGTGAATTACTACAATAATTTAAATTGTGGCAAACCTACCGAAGCCCCAATAGTTTTATTTAAGTCAAATATTTAGTATGTATTTAGGTATCAAGTCAACTGAAGCCCAATCACCGTATGTTGAGTCACCGTTCCCTCGTCAATGGTCGGTGTCCACTGACCGCCACCGCGTGATCACGCTGGGTTGCAATATTATGACATTAATTTATTTTTATTGGATCCGCACCCACTTCATTATTATAGCAATAGACAGTCTGCTAGTTCATTGAATTAGGCGTTACTTTGCTGAAGTCCATCTTCAAAACTGTTTTTTCTGACGAATCTTTAGTGTAATTTTGCTTAAGGCTTTCTAAAGCTTTTTGATTTGTTAGAAAAACAGTTTTGGAGACAGTTTGCTCCACAGTTTTTTTTTAATTTTACTTTTTTTTACTTTTAACTTTGAAACCTAACCTAAAAAGGTAAGGTCCAAGTTCTTTGGATGCGGAGTTCGACGCGTTAACATAAATAAGAATGTTCAATCAAGGTTCTGTCATAATGCCTGGCGACATATTTTCCTCTCATTTTCGTTCTATTTACTTCTCTTTTCTGTGGTCTGCTTTTTATATACTTTTTTGTTTTATAGTTTCATCATCATCATCATCATCAGCCTCTAATTGTCCACTGCTGGACATAGGCCTCTCCCAATGCACGCCACTGAGCTCGGTCGGCAGTTCCTTGCATCCAGTTTTTACCCGCCGTTTTACGCAGGTCATCACTCCACCTGGCCACAGGGTGTCCTACACTACGTTTGCCTAAACGTGGTCTCCACTCCAGAACTCGTCTACCCCATCGGTTATCGGTTCTTCGGGAAATGTGGCCGGCCCACTGCCACTTCAGCTTGCTAATCCTTTGAGCTATGTCGGTAACTTTGGTTCTATGTCGAATAACTTCGTTCCGAATTTTGTCCCGTATAGAAACTCCGAGCATAGCTCTCTCCATAGCTCGCTGAGCGACTTTAAATTTGTGGACCACCTTAACCGTGAGTGTCCACGTCTCGGCACCGTAGGTCATAACGGGTAGGACACACTGATTAAAGACCTTTGTCTTGAGACACTGTGGTATGGACGACGTGAAGACTTGACGAAGCTTACCGAATGCTGCCCATCCCAGCTGAATCCTTCTATTGGCTTCTTTCTCGAAGTTGTTCTTACCTAACTGCAGAGTTTGTCCTAGGTATGCGTACTCTTGAACTACTTCGAGGTGAACGCCATTAACTACTATCGGCCCCGGGTCTATGCGACTATTGAGCATGATTTTTGTCTTATCTATGTTCATTCCGAGGCCGATGCGTCTAGAAGCGTCAGCCAGGCTAGACAGCATCCCTTGCAGTTCCTGCAGCGACTCAGCCATTATGACAATATCGTCAGCAAATCGTAAATGTGAGAGGTATTCGCCGTTGACATTAATGCCCTTACCTTTCCAGTCCAGTGTCTTAAACATATCTTCCAGGACACTCGTGAACAATTTCGGGGATACTACATCTCCCTGTCTCACTCCCCTGCGCAATTGGATATGCTTAGACTGCTGGTTCTGTACTTGGACACTCATAGTTGCGGCGTCGTAAATACTTCTCAACACCTCGATGTACCGACAGTCGACTTGGCAGCGCTGCAGAGACTCCAGAACAGCCCAGGTTTCGACTGAGTCAAAGGCTTTCTCATAGTCCACGAACGCAAGGCACAGGGGCTGGTTATACTCTTCGGTCTTCTGTATAACTTGCCTCACTGTGTGTATGTGGTCTATAGTGCCAAATCCTGAGCGAAACCCGGCCTGCTCCGGGGGCTGAAACTCATCAAGTCTTCTAGCGAGGCGATTTAGGATGACCCTCGAGAACAACTTAGAAACGTGGCTCAGAAGTGAAATGGGGCGGTAGTTCTTAAGAAGCGTTTTGTCTCCTTTCTTGAAGAACAAGACCACCACACTCCTGCTCCACGCCTCTGGAGTTCTCCCGGTGTTCAAAACGGTACCAAATAACTTCCGAAGCTCAAGAAGTACGGGCTTACCCCCTGCCTTCAATAGCTCCGAAGTTATACCGTCTTCACCTGGGGCTTTTCCATTTTTAAGTTGTCTGAGGGCCAGCTCGATCTCGCCTAAGCTGACGTCCGGCAGCTCGTCAGTGTAGTGGCGTGCTAGTTTTGCGCGAGAATCCTCTGCACTGGTTTCAGGTCTTGGAGCGTGCGAAGCGTACAATCGGCCGTAGAAGTCTTCAATCTCTACGAGCACCTCCGGCTTAGAGACAACAGTGTTGCCATTTGCAGTTTTGAGCTTTGTCAGATGGGCTCTACTTAGTTGTTTGGCAAAGACTTTGGACCCCCGATTCTGTTCAATTGCCTCTTCAATTCGGCGTGTGTTTGAACGTCGGAGGTCACGCCGCACAAACTTAGAGACCTTCTGATTTAGCTCCCGCAACTCTGATGCTGGGGCATCCTGCTTATCTCGCCTTAGATCCATAAGCTGGAGGGTCTCATCGGAGAGTTTAGACCTCGTACCTGTACGCTGCGACTGGCAAAACTTCGCACCCTCCTCCCTCAGGATTCTCACTGTATGTTGGAGTTCCTCGTCCACGTCACTTGAGGTTCCTAAAGCAGCGAATCTGTTTTGCAGCTTGAGCTGAAATGTGTCGGATCCCACTACAGTTTGGATAAGATTAGGTCGGAGCGTAGAATTCATCAGACGACATCTTTCAAGCTTACAGTTGATATTCAAAGAGCCTCGAACAAGCCTGTGATCACTTCCGGTATAAAACCTGTTAAGCACTGAGACATCTCTGAATACGTGCTTCTTGTCTGTCATGATGAAATCAATCTCGTTTCTAGTAACCTTATCTGGGCTTTCCCAAGTCCACTTTCGGTGAGGCTTCTTCTCAAAGAACGAGTTCATTAAGAAGAGCCCCTCCTTTGCCATGAAGTTGACCAGGATATGACCCCTGTCATTCCTGCTTCCAAAGCCATGTGGACCGACTTTTGATTCGCTGCAAGCCTGTACTCCCACTTTAGCGTTGAAGTCCCCCATGACAATGTTGTAGTGAGCCCTAGTGGTGTTATGTAGAGCCGAAGAAACGTAGTCTAAGGTTTCCTCGTATTCTTCGTCTGGGTATCGGCAACAGGGTGCGTAGACCTGTACGACTTTGAGAGTATACCTCTCAGTCAGTTTCAGTATAAGGTACGCTACCCTTGCCGACACACTCGACATTTCCACAACATTGTCAGCTAGGGACTTGTTGACGAGAAACCCCACCCCACCTTGGGACAGTTGGTCGCCCTCTTGGTAATAGAATAGGTGGCCAGAATCCAGAGTTATGGTGTCCTCCCCCTGTCTTCGGACTTCACATAGCCCTAGGTTGTCCCACCTAATCTTTGACAGTTCGACCTCGAGTTCTGCCATCCTGTCATCAGTCCTCATCGATCGTCCGTTGTACGAAGCTAGGGTCAGTGGTTTTGATTTTCGGTGGCCTGCGGTAACCCGGGGATTCTTAGCACCCCCCACCTCGCCGTTACCATGGCCGCCACCTTGGCCAGGAATAGCGAGGCTACCGGGAACTAGGGGCCGTTTTTTGGTTGTACTGTGCATTGGAGGTAATACCCATAATCGCCACGCTGGGCAGACGTGTTGGCGATCGCAGAAACGTAGCTTTGCATCAAGAATGCTGCTGCCCATCCCTGACCTGTGTTATTTTAGCTACGTTTGGTTGGAAATGGTTATACCGCCATTTATCGGTTCGCCAGAGCCTCGTTCGTTGTTCAGCAGGATGTACCACGTGCAGGTGAGGTTGGCTTAGAGCAAGAGGTGGTTTTCGCTCCCTTCATCCCCATCATTTTATAGTTTACCATCTAGTATTATTTTTTTTTATGCTTACCATGATATAAGTTTTCCCTCCGACTGCATTAACTAGGTTGTGGCTGGCGATCCATTCCTTATCTGCAGTATCAGCTGGGTATCTGAGTAAGCCAGCATGACGCGTGTACAGTCGTCCCCTAGCATTGCCAAGTCCAAGCACCTGAAATTACAATATTACATCGTAATGATAATAATGATCATAACAGTATATCACAATGGTACAGATAAGACTACTTCGTAATTTTTAGGGTTCCGTAGTACTACAAGGAACCCTTATAAGTTCGTTCTGTCCGTCCGTCTATCTGTCGGTCCGTCGATTTTTTTTAATTTAATTAACTTACTTTTATTCTGTTGTATAATTTTTTCATGTTTGTGATCTCCTTCATTTATAAACCAGTTTGGACAATCATGTTTTTATTTGAAAGGATATATTGATCCCATAGAAATTTCATTAAAATCGGTTCAGTAGTTTGATTTCTAAATCAAAATAGCTGGAATATTCGTTTACTTCGATGACATAAGTGTCATCTAAGTAAACGAAATTGCGTATTATACTAATTTTGAAGTCGGTTTTGTAAATTTATAATTATTTTACAGAATAAATTGCTGCTTGCGTTGGGTTGCACCTCATCATCATCATCAGCCAGAAGACGTCCACTGCTGAACATAGGCCTCCCCCTTTAACCTCCACACTGAACCACAGCCCGCCTTTTTCATCCACTTTTGGATGCCAGCGACTCTCACAATGTCGTCGGTCAATCTAGTGGGAGGCCTACCTACGCTGCGTCTTCCGGTTCGTGGTCTCCACTAAAGAACCTTTCTTCCCCATCGGTTATCGGTTCTTCAAGCGATGTGGCCTGCTCATCGCATCGGGTTGCACCTCACCTGGGTTTAATTGATGTTGTGGTCTACGATGGAGCATTTATCTAGAAAAAACCTATTCACTCGCGGCTTGGTCTAGCGGCTCGCACAATAAAAGTGGAATCAAAGTATTTTGTTAGGATGTCATGGATATCAACCATGCAATGATGTCCCTTTGTTCGTGCCTGTTCTGGCAGTCTGATAGTCAAAAGGGCAGGAGGGATTAAGATCATGCAGATCCAATATGCAATTATGCATACATTCCAAATAAAATAATTGTTTTTTTTTTTCAAACAGCAGACTAGCAATCTAGCAACTTTGCGTATATGTTCCAGTCTTTGGAGCTTAGCCTGAATAAGAGACATGTTGCAGATAAGCTTCTTGACAGACTTCTCAATGAACCCAAATGTTTCAACTTGTCCTTGGTACGATGTGAGCATCTTTTCTGACTATTGTACTGTGAAGTACTGTCGCACCTTCGAGAGGATACCCAGTTTTATGGCTGGCAATTGAGCCTTGAACTCAACATAGGAGCTGATTTTGAGGGTTGAATTCAGGCCCCACTGAGTAACACCTAATAGCCAAAGACGGTCAGTTATTGCGGTATGGGCACATCTCTAAAGTAGGGACCAGTAGGTACTGCGTTAATACTGGATCTGGACTGAAACTGGTTACCATCACCCCAATCGGAAACTGCCTTAAAGTATAAGTTTATGGATTAGGTCTCTCTAAGGCTAGATTTGTGGTCTACTGGTCTGTGCATTGGTATGTAGCTTTCTACAAGTGTTGCTGTTTGTGTACTCAAATTGCAAATAGATTTTGGAAATAATGCAATCATGTAATGTAGGTGTCATGAAAAAACCCTGTCAAAAGCCTACAAGATGTCTGGAGAAAAGGCGAGCGCTTGTCCATGTATCTCAATGGGCTCAGTCCAGATGTGAGTGCTATACACTAGAAGGCTGGTCAGTGAGGTCATTAGCTTCCAGGTACGCCAGGAGCCTGTACTTGAGGAGACATTCGATCGTCTTGAAGAGTATGAACATGATCGTGATAGGTCTGTAGTTGGCAGAGTAGGTACAACTATCTTGAGATGTGGGTTGCATATTAGCAAGCTTACATAATTTTGGCACTTGGCCGGTTTTTGATAGAGAGACAAAAGTGGCGTATTAGCACAGAAGACATGTCGATGATGTTGTGATGAACATTCTTGTTTGTTCTATATCTGGATGTTAATATCCTAGGTGGAAATTAAAATACTTATAACTTATTTGTTATGAGCACATTTTAATTTTGTATACGTGGATGGGTTATATTTATTATATCAGCTTTTTTATCAGGTAATAAATAATTATTGTCAGCATGTCATTCATATCAACTCAAGCGCAGTAGTCCTATGTAAAATAAATTGTCTTCTGTAAAATCATTTTAACCACTAGATATGTCCATATGTCATGCTTGCTTTTTTTTGTATGAATAAAATTATTAATGTAAACAAATTTTACCTTATGAGCATGAGATCCCATAATGAACAAGGTCTCTTGGGTAAGCCTAGCCGGATTCCACTTCTCAGGATCCCTCACTGCTGGCACAGGGGATGATGTGCCGCTGTCCGATGACTCTTCTTTTATCTTCTTACGCTTTATGCTGAAGTCTACTTCACTGTCCGGCTCTTTCCTCTTATTCTGTGTTATGTTCTGAAACTATTTGATATAATTGCTGCTTCAATGGTATTGAACAAGTAAATACTGTTTTTTTTAAACCCTCAATAAAAGATCAGGGCGGTGATTTCGTAACTTTAACACGCACTTAACGCGACGCGTTAAATTTACCTCTATAAATTTTACTATATCCTAGGGAATAAAGGCCAACTTTTAGAGGTTACTTAACGCGCCGCGTTACGCGCGTGTTTGAAGTTATGGAATCAGTCCCTGGTAATCTTCAAACGGCTAAACAGATTTTCTTGGATCATAGCTAATTATCAAATCACCTTTCAAACAAAAAATAAACCGGCCACGTGCGAGTCGGGCTCGCGCACTGAGGGTTCCGTACCACCACACAATTTAAATAAACCGGTCAATGGCGAGATGGCTCGCGCACTGAGGGTTCCGTACCACCACAAAATACAATAAGGTCGTCCAAATAAACGAATTACCAGTTATTATAACGCCTTCCAAAATAGTCAAAGCAATTGCTTCTCAGGGACCCCTTTCATAATACAGGGTGTATTCTTCAAGCAGAATGTGTTGTGGCTCGTTGCAAGCGGTGCAAGGTGCTCGCGCAAGTGCCACTCGCGCAAGTACTGCGCATCATCTGCAACGGGCATAAGCCATACTAACTTACATTGGTTTGTTTGATGCCAAATTTGGAGTCAGTTGTGCTAGATTCCGAGTCATTAGCATCATTAGCTTGCACTGGTTTCTGTGGTGTTGTGTATAGCAATCGAGTGGCGTCCAGCATTGCCCGGCAAACTGCTCTCACCTAGAACATAGCATATACCTTATTAATTACTAACTCACTCTTATTATTTTCACTAATTTCAGATGAGGCTGCGTTTTCGACCTTGGCTGGCGGGGTGGCGACCCGTAAATCGGCCTAGATATCGCTGGAAATATACCGTAGAGTTGGACTTGCGCAAGTTCCAAGTCTCCGACTGGCGAGAGACAGCGCGAGACCGAGACCGATGGCGTTCTCTTGTGTCGGAGGCCAAGACCCACTTCGGGTCTCTGCGCCAGCGGAGTGATTAAGTAAATATAAAATAATGACATAATATGCGAAAATGATACTTTGGTTATTTTTGAAACAAAAAAAATATACTTTGTAATTGTCTTACCTGATCTTCGCTCACTGATTCATCCCCCAAGTTCGATCTGATATTGTTAACTGCTGGTACAAAGAATTTCTGAAACACAGAAATGAATAGAGTTACCACAGGAGTTATATATCTACCACAGGCTATCTTTATGTGTTCAAAAATAGCAGCTACACTCTCGGCGCATGTTTTTTTTTTTTACATCAGACTAGGCTATCGTTTTACCGCGATTTCGCCTGATGGAATGCGATGATGCGGTCGAAGCTGGCGCACGTTTGCCCAATATTTTTTTTGCGTTTGTTTCTTGAATGCATGATGTCAGTCTAAATAGTGAAACAGAATATTTTTGATTAGTTTTCAAAGAAACCATCAACATTTATTGAAATAACTTCTTCATTAACAGACTTGTCTATAGGTTGATTTGATTGAATCCTGTTTAAATTGACAGTAAAAAGTGTTGTCTGATGTGGCACTGAATCGGGTTGGTGGATTTGGGTCTTAAAGAGAAGTATTTAGAACTTCTTAGATATATAAATAAACAGAAAAAGAGTAATTCTCAATATAAAAAAAAATGCACTTACTTCAAGATACTTTTTTATGACTTGATCAATTTCCCGTGTGACCGCAGACTGTATGGTCTGGCGAAGCATATCCAATGATTTGTTAGCGCTCGCTCGGAACTCAGCTATTGGCCTGGAATGAGGCTGTACTGGGCCGGGTAGACTGAACCTCCGGTGCATTGCTGCTAATGTGTTTATGGCAATTTGCCGGGTAATTGGGGCTTTCTGAAATAGGTAGAATATTTTTTTTATTACTACAATTACCAACAATTTTCACAAACAGCCCTCTTTTTTTTAAATTATAAATAGGCTTGCGCTTGGCCGCCAACTCGCCTGATGTTAAGCAATGATGCGGCCTACGATGGAGCACACTTACCTAGAAGAAACCTATTCACTCTCGCTAACCTATTCACTTTCACCTTCTTAGTCTACTGCTGGACACAAGCTCCTTCCAAAGCACTCCATCGTATATTGTCACTCCATTGAGTATGAGAGTCCTACACTGTTTGCTAACACAAATGGTCTGCAATCTAGAACAATTTTATCTGAAAAGTTATCAGTTCTTTGACTGATATGACTGACCTCCTGCCACTGCAGCTCTCTGTCATATACTAACGTATGATTTTCATGTTCTGTATGTTATACTGGATACAATACTTCAGAGAAACGCTGACCATTGCTCTTGCCACATCTTGCTGAGAATTTTTTTTACTTGTGGACCAATCCAACTGTATCCACGTTTCAGCGCAATAAGTCATGACAAGTAGAACGCCTTTGCAAGATGGGTGATGAGAAAACTAGACGTTTCCTGAATGCTGCCCAGCCCATACTGTATTCAGCCATTATAGCGATGTCACCTGCAATACTATCTTAGGTGAGAGATGTACTTAACTCCGTCTGCCTAGTACACTTTCATAACGTCTTTAAATGTGTTTGTAAATAATTATTAATCAGAGATTGAATATACCTGTATGAACCAGTGGATAGAAATTAGTATAAAATTTTAAATATTCATAATTAGATAGACATGTTCACATGTGTCATAGTTAAAGAAAAAATTGCAAAAACCGGCGAAACCTACAGACATCGCCTGCTCAGACACTCCAATAGCATGGCTGCTGAACTCATTGAACAAAGATACAAGCCCAAGCTAAAAAGAAAGCGCGGTATCCCCAGCGATTGACCCCTTTGGTCTTCAAGAAAATACATAAAAGGAGATATCCTCACTGGAGGGCACACTTTACATGACACCCTGCTCTCAAGACTTCTGCTTATAATACACTAGCGGCCCGCCCCGGCTCCGCACGGGTATAGTTATATAGCCTATTAAAATAGACTATATTAATCAGTGATAATGTAGCATTCAAATGGTGAAAGAATTTTTAAAATCGGTCCAGTACTTTTTGAGCCAATTCATTACAAACATACTTACATACAAATCTCTCCTCTTTATAATATTAGTATAGATATAACTGATCTTGATAAAATAAGAACATCAAAAAAAATGTCTACATGTGTGAAAAAGCTTTGTAAATTTGAATGTATTCCAAAAAAGATTATTCTATGGTCATTATGATAAATGTAAAAGTTAGTACCTTATACGGGAATTACTATTTTTTTATCTCTTTTATTATGTTTTCTATGGAGGAGCTGGATACCATTAGTTCAGCGGTGGCCAATCTGTTCTCAGCTCTGACACCACATGTATGCTACATTAAGTTCGACAAAACTAAAGAAGTTCTTTGTGCCCTACAAAGTCAGAGAAACTGAACTAAGCAGCTTCATGAACTTAGCAAGAAATAATGTGCATCATATGTATCACACAGAATACTTCAGAAAATAGGGAAAATCTTGTAAATTACGATTAAAATGCGAAGCACAGCTGATTATTATATATTTTAGTCTTTATTTGTAGTATGTTATGTAACTAGTGACAATAGTAATTATTTATTGACAAATGTTATTTTTCTTCTCATTATTATGATTATTTTTACTGACATTATGTAATTATTTAATGCACTGTTGTGTAGTGATGTATTATTGTTAAATTTATTATTTTATATATCTATTTATACACTAGGTAGTAAAGTACAAAAAAATTAACACTGACATTCAATTAATTGTTATGAATAAAAAGTATGTAGGAGTATCATTAAAAAAAATCAACGAAAGAAGCACTTTACATGAGTGTTGACTCAAAATAAAAATTTATATTTAAACTTGCAACTTACCATTAAAATGTTGTAAACAACTAACATTCATTACAACTATGATCCAAACCTAGAAGTTACCAAGTAAAGAGGGTATTTGATACAATAATAACCCGGTGTAATTATTTTCCCACGAACGACACGACCTTGCCATTCAAGGCCCGCATGAAGGACGGCTTTGTAGGACAAGGTTCTAGCCTAAATTTTGAAGGACTATGTGATTATGATGCTTTAATGGATAACTACTTACTGCTTGCATATTTCCCGCTGTCGTCGCTCGAACAGTTATTGTTTTAGGGACTTGGAAACTCCAAGTAGTGCTTGAACTTTCCGATACGGCATTTTGTTGCGTCGTTTCATTTGTATTCCAATTCTTCTGCACAACCATTTCTTATAATCGGTTTGAATGTACACACCGTGTACATTAAAGCAAATAAATATATTTTAATTCATGTTTTAATAAAAATTAATAATGCACTTCGTTCTTTTTGGTTTTTCCTTTCCTTCAAAGTCTTCAATTCAAACGACAAACAAAAAAGTAAGAAGCAATCAAATCAATGAAATGAAATCAAACAAAACATTGTTGCTAGAGCATAAAACTGAATATAGCGACAAAATCGATGCAGACTACGCTAGGACTGTCAATGTCAACGTCATTTATCGTTTTTAGTTAGGGTTCCGTAAAAACCCCCTATTTTAACATCATAGTTATTCCCATGATACCTACTACGTTATTCCGCAGTGCGAATGTGGTGATTAAGAGGATCTGGACCATATATTTTTTTTCCTGTCTTTTACATGACCATGCCTCCTTTTACGATGACTAGATATCCCTCAGTGTTCTATTACCTACTAATAAACAATCTCTTCTCAGTAGCAATTCCTTTTCCCCAATGGGCAAATGTAAAAAAAAAAAAAAACAATTCCTTTTCTATCTACCATTCTCTATGTGATTTTATCATCTTGAATGACATTAAACTAAAAATTTTATTGATTTAATAATAATTATATCTTTTACATTCCTCTGATCCGTACATCCTAATCCTTCCTAAATCCTAATTTTCGCGTATCGTTTCCCTACCTTTATATTCTTAAACTAAACTTGGACTTTTAATTGACAACGTCAATCACGCGGAGCCAAAAGCCCACAGATATACTGTGCAAAAGCCCCAATACGGGGAATTTTTTTATTTTTTATATTGACTTGTAATGTTGGCCTTTTGGCCTCTACAGATGGACCGGACTAGTTAGCGAACGCAGAGTGCGTTCGGCATAACTTGATGGTTTAAGTTTTTGGGCGACTAGCACAAGGGCACCTCGAAGGTACGAACGTCGGCTTGGGCCGTCGCCGGGATGTGCCCTGGAGCCCTAGCGGTTTGTTGAACTGAATGATTATTTGGAGAGAATCTAACCGATCTTCTAACAGATCCCGAGGGTCTACGATCCCGCCGGCGGGATCGCTGTGTGTGTGTGTGCCTCTGGTAACCGACGCCTGTACCAAAAACTGAATATTTCCTATTGCTAGGAGCAGTCGGATCGGGCGACCCCAGCGCCGCCGCTGTGACGACGGCGATGGAGTCGTTCGGGTCGCCCAAGATGTCTCTAGGGCGTCTACGGAGAGGAGGAGGGTCTGTCACGTCTGTTGAGTAGTTGGAAGCTTTAATTAAAAGAGGATTTGGGTGATGAGGCGCCGCGTTAAAGTAGCGGCGGGAGCTATACTTAATGTATTGAATCATAGATGGGAGTTCAACATCGCAGTGCAGATCGGCGTTTCGCATATACCAGCTAGCGCCGACCGCTCTGCGTATGAAGCGATTTTGAATGACCTGCAGCTTGTCCAGATCGATGCGGGAGGCGTGGGCGAACGCCACGGAGGCGTAGGTCATGACGGGAATACGGGGAAGAAGAAAAAAAAACCTATTAATAAGCCTACGATGTCTGTTCCGTCCGTCTGTCCTACCTTGCGTCTATAGAGCACATTATATATACGAGTACTTGCGTCCGTCTTTCCTATAAATGGCTGTATCTTTGGAACCGTAATTGATAGCCAGTTGAAATATTCACAAAATGTGTAATGTTTGTATAATAATGAAATAATATAAAAGTCAAAAAGTAAATATAAAACCCGGGAGGTTTAATTCCATGTTAAACATGTAAACCAAAGATTTTATATTTACACTACATATTATTACGCCTGAAGGACTCTGTATCTCTGGTCGTGAAAAAAATAACATATACAAATAGTTTTGGCGCCAACGTGGAAAAGAATATGTCGGCTCGTTGGATTATTTTCCTAAACTAGTGTATTTTCGAGTGTTAATGTGTTCTAGGTGGTGAATTATTATTCATTAAGTGCTCGTAAACGTGCTCGAGTGTGGCCAAGTGATATAACGAGGTGAAACGTGTCTTTTCGTGTTGTTTCCAAAACTCCATAGGAGCCTCTTGTAAAGTTCCCACCACTTAGTAGAGGCATGAGTTTGACTTGACCGTGACTTACTTAGCTTGACTCTGACTGTGACTATGACTTGTTTGACGTACAAAACAGAAAACAGAACAACATACAAAACAGAACAAAACAGAAGAAT
Source organism: Agriopis marginaria (assembly GCA_932305915.1). Lineage (NCBI taxonomy): Eukaryota > Metazoa > Arthropoda > Insecta > Lepidoptera > Geometridae > Agriopis > Agriopis marginaria. The sequence continues at coordinate 7,493,495 of OW029919.1, forward strand.
AGGCGGTATTGCCTTAAAGGCTTTAGCCTACCCGATGGGAGAATTATAACAAAAAAAAAATTATTTATCAAATATCAATAATACATTGTAATTTCTGGGATATTCGAGATTATTTTCTTTGATTAGCTTGTTGTATTTGTGATCTAATCTATTATATTCTGGGTAGAAGTTCGCCGTTGCCCGTCGTACTAGAATAAACTGGTTAAACCGGAGGTATGTATCGTTATCGTATGTACGATTACTGCAATACAGCAATAGTCATTTTCGTCAACAGTCGACCATACCAGCCAATGATCTTGATAGCAGCCAGCTCCGCGCCAGTTCCGCGCCACTCCGCGCCAGTGTTCTGTTCGATCAAGCCAATCGCTACTGTGCGTAGCCAATTTTTTTATTTTACACAATCTCCAGCCCAGCCAGCCACTACTACTAGTCAGTAGTCAGTCAAACCCAGAGAGTGGGCGTAGGTGCACGTTCTACATTTTCAGTAATTACCTTGTCGCGTCACTAAAAGGTAAGATATTTTGTACCATTTTGGTGTCAGGTGACTGCTTTTAATGTTTCTAAATTGTAATCACTTTATACTCTTTTTATTTATGAGCTCTAGGGGTAGTGTATCTGTAGGTATGTTTATGAATTGCAGGTTACTGTCTCCATCTAAGGTATTTTTTCCATATGCAAAGCAGTTGAACTTTGCTCCTGTTTGTAAAACAAACTGGGTTTTCAAGGCAATATTTTACATGATGTTAGGCAGGTAGGCAAACATGACGAGATTTATGACTAAGTGAAAGTACAAGGGATTTTTTATTTTATTTTGTGGAATGTAGTAGGTACCTTTGTAGAAAATTATAACCTACCTATTTCTACATTAACATTTTACATTTACCTGAGTACTTACCTACTTATTTATTTTACCTGTTTGATTATTACCACCTATTAATTTCTTACTAAATTGTGAAAAAATAATTTAACACTAGCAACGCCCCATGGTTGTAATTTCACAATTTTCTGGCAGTCTGGTATATTTTTTAAATTCATTAATAGGTTTATATTTGACCACCAACTCTCCTAATGTTAAGTGATAATGCGGTCTACGATAGAGCATGCTTGTCTAAAAGAAACCAGTTCACTCGTGACTGAAGACACCCAGATTGTAACTATTGGGGAACACCCATTTAGGCAGTGCATTCCACAGACTAGCAGTACGCACAATAAAAGTAGAATTCGTATGGGTTTTTAGAATATCAACCAGGAAGTGGTGTTGATTTTTCGTGCCCACTCTGTCAGTCCAATAGAAAAATGGGCATTAGAGGATTAGATCATGCAGATCCGATGCACACTTTCTGAAATGTATCCCATAAAAACCAATAGAGTAGCAACTTTGCTCTGATGCCCAAGACTAAGAAACTTAGTCTGAACTAGGGATTTGTTGCTGATAAGCCTCTTGGCACATTTCTCAATAGACTCCAAATTTAATCAAAATCAGTTTTGTTTTTAAATTAAAATATCTGGAATCTGTCATCCATGCAAGTAACCAAAATTGCACATTTACTTGTTTTGAAGTCGGTTTTTTAAATTGATAATACATATTATCAAACATTAAAATATAATAAAACTTGTCTTATAATGCAACATAATAGCTTTAGTTGCATAAACAATTCATTCTCATTCAAGTGACCGAGGGGTCATCCATCATTTATATTTACTCAATCCGTGTTTTGAGCTATGAGTATGACTATCTATTTTAACTGTGACTTGCAGCAAGACCTTGCAACGAGTAAAGATAATATTCGATAAGGTTTTGAGAGTCTAAAATCGAAATGTGTTATTTGTATCGTAGTCACATCATTTGCTTGTGATCTTTTTCCACTTTGAAGTTAGTTTGCATTTGATTGCAAATTGTAGGTAGACACTTTACCTCCCTGAATCAATAAAATTCACTAATTGTAGCACAAGTAACTCACTGTATGTAGCAAATTAATTTAAAAAGGCCCTGAAAGTATTCCTAGTGGTGAAATTTAAATCATCATCAATTATGCTCCGGAAAAAAAAGGAAAAATACAGAAAATCTTTACAAGTTGTTTACATTTTCTGAAACATCTGTGTTCATTAAGTACCTAGTACCTACCCACTAAATAAGTAATAAAAATTCACTTGTTTCAATTTACTTAATAGAACACTACATACATTGATAGTACATGGAATATACTTAATGCTCCCCAATAGTTACAATCTGAGTGTTTTCAAGTCATGAGTGAATCGATTTCTTCTAGGCAAGCATGCTCTAACATAGACCACTCCATTTATACCATTCGAGGTGGCAGTCAAATTCAAACCTATAAAAAAAAAAAACATCTACAAAATTCAGTAGTTAACCTAACCATTTTAGTGGTATCTTTTTGAAGATTTTAAAATCAACATACTGGCTGATTTGAATATAAATCAACGACTCTCAATTTTATTATTCATTTAAAAGTAGACACACCTCTATTTTTCCATAACTTATCAACTAATACAATACCTGTTTTGATACTTGATAATGATATTGTACTTTGGTCAGTGAATAAGCAATTTTCTTTTATAATAAAATTTAGGCCTCTGAAAGTTTTTTTTATCAAGTTTTTGTTTGTGTCTTTAGTCACTATGCGATTATGCCAGCCCCGTTTCACAAAGCAACTTTAACCGTGAAAAGGGAATAGAGTCCCTACCTTGATCTAATACGACCGAGACCATGGCATACAAAGCCCTCGTCGTCTCAAACATAGGTGCAGCCAGGATACATTTTTTTTAAATAAATAATAGGCTTGCGCTTGACCGCCAACTCGCCTGATGTTAAGCGATGATGCGGTCTGCGGTGGAGCACGTTTGCCTAGAAGAAACCGATTCACTCGTGATTTGAAGACACTCAGATTTTAACTATCAGGGAACACCCATTCATACCTTGAAACATGCCAACATTTCGAGCGATTATAGTTATATTATTGACTTATGTTTAACCATTTATCAATACCGTTACACTTGAATTTTAGTTTACAATAAACTTATTATTATTGTGCAATTGCGTCACAGTTTATAACCATAGGGTGTATTGAACGATATCAATCTCAGGGTCACTAACGTTAGATCTATGTTAATTGGTATGTTTACATTACATAAGAGATAATAATTAAGTAGGTGCTCATATAATTTTTATGACTATACCATAATTATCTTTAAATCAAATTATCATACTAGAGTGCCTATTGTGAGTTTTTCCAATTTCGTTATATGTATAAAGGTAGCATTCCGATCTTTACGACCGCGACCGACGGCACTGTCCACCCACGCCCACGCGCGTCGCGTGACGTGTGGGTCGCTTGCATTGTTTAGCACTCCATTATAAATTCATACTGAGCAGTGGGTCGCGCGACGCGGTTGCTGCCGCCGACAGTCGCGGTCGCCAAGATGGGAATGTTACCTTTATAGTTATCGATCGCGTTATCGTATTGTATGAAGTAAAAGCAGGCCCATCTATATGGCGCTATACTTATTTCATACGAATCGTAGGTAACGTCTCTTTTCATTTTAATATGTGAGAGAAGGATGGCAACAATTTTAGAGGTGTCAAATTTAGTTTAGTTTAGAGTACATCAGAATCAATATCTACTATTATTAGTATAATTATGTAGTCTTGAACAGGTCCGGGTGGCCACCACAACCTCAAAAACATTCATATAATAACCTTACATTGAGCTTTGTCTCTTGGCTAATGAGAAAACAAGACAAAACTCAATGTAAGGTGATTATAACAATGTTTTTGAGATTGTGGTAGGGGGAGCCCACCTAAACTGGCCTGGTGTATAACATTTCAAATCAAGGTTAATACTAGTAACTACCATACTTACTAACAATGATGATATAACTATATATTTATCTTTGCTTACTTTACGTACATATATATCGTCATGTAAAATAAACCCAAATGTTTAATTTTGATATTTACTGTTAGTTATAATATCAAACTTTTATCTATAGTGGTTTGCTGCCTAAAAATGGCATGTCACCTCTTCACTTGTTATCTTACTGTATACTGTATATACTGTATCCAAAAATGATAGCATATTTTATGTAGCACTAGATTAATTCAAAGATATTTATCATAATACTTATTCATGAAGCATATTTTTTTTACGATTAGGTTTTTTTAGCTCAAATATCAAAATCTAATAATAAGTAAGTACATTTTTGCAAAAAAAAAGTAATAACTTCACGGGAATTTCACTAGATTTTCCACCCTTAGAGGTCAAATATTTTTCAAATTCTAATGGGTTAGAGAGTAAGATCCCTGGCCTATTAAAAAAAAGTATTTTATAATTACTTTTGGTTCAGAGCCGGCGAAGAAATCGCCACAAAAATAAAGAGTCGAATAAAAAAAAAAAAACTCCTTTATAGAGTTAGTTGAAAGTAGTAGGAAACATAACATGTCAATGGCTCAAGACTATTATAATTTTTCTTATTTCGTATTCATATTTCATGGTTTTGTTTATCTCATTTCAGATAAACCATGTCGAAGATCAATGCCGGACCCGTTGTCGATATTCTCGGCGATGAGATGACCAGAATCATCTGGGATCTCATCAAACAGAAGCTCATTCTACCATTCCTCAACATCGAACTCCATGTTTTCGACTTGGGTATGGAAAACCGCGACTTGACCGACGATCAAGTCACCATAGATTGCGCTGAAGCTATCAAGAAATACAACGTCGGAATCAAATGCGCTACTATAACTCCCGATGAGAAACGAGTAGAAGAATTCAAACTTAAGAAGATGTGGAAGAGCCCTAATGGAACAATCCGTAACATTCTCGGAGGCACCGTCTTTAGAGAGGCTATCATTTGCAAGAACATTCCCCGACTAGTTACCGGCTGGGAGAAGCCTATCATCATTGGTCGTCATGCGCACGCCGACCAGTACAAAGCTACCGACTTCGTTGTACCCGGTGAGGGTAGTCTGGAACTTATCTTCACTCCCAAAAATGGAGAGCCAATCCGCCACGTAGTAAACGAGTACAAGGGTGCCGGAGTCGCACTCGCTATGTACAATACTGACGCATCTATCATAGACTTCGCTCACTCTTCCTTCAAATTCGCATTAGATAGGAAATACCCTCTGTATTTGAGCACCAAAAACACTATCCTCAAGAAATACGACGGCCGTTTCAAGGATATCTTCCAGGATATTTACGAAAAGGAGTACAAGGCTCAGTATGAAGCAGCTGGTATCTGGTACGAACACAGGTTGATCGATGATATGGTTGCTTACGCCATGAAGTCCGAGGGTGGATTTGTGTGGGCTTGCAAAAACTATGATGGTGATGTACAGTCAGATTCCGTCGCTCAGGGTTACGGGTCTTTGGGTCTGATGACCTCTGTCCTTATCTGCCCTGATGGCAAGACAGTTGAGGCTGAGGCAGCTCACGGCACGGTGACCAGACATTACCGCTTCTTCCAGCAAGGAAAGGAGACCTCCACCAACCCCATCGCGTCGATCTTCGCCTGGACTCGAGGTCTATTGCACCGCGCAAAGCTCGACAACAACACTGAACTCACCCATTTCGCGGAGACCCTCGAAAAAGTCTGTATCGACACTATTGAGTCTGGAATCATGACCAAGGATCTCGCCATTTGCATCAAGGGTATGAACAACGTTAAGAGGACCGACTACTATGAAACATTTGAGTTCATAAACAAACTCTCAGAAAACCTGAAGGCTGCCTTAGAAAAATGACTACCACAACAGGTATTGAGCAGATTATAATGTAAGCATGCATTTTTGTTCTCAATTTAACCTCAGTATAAAGGTATTGACACAAAGGGTTTAGGGTATTTTGAAGCATTTTATTTATAACTTTTTTACACTATACATAAACTTAATATATTTGATGTGTAATAAAAACGATTATTAGAAAACTGTCTAGCTATTTTTCAATCCATATTTTGTGTTGTATTGTTCATATCTTAATCATTATTATCAACCTCATTCTACCTTTTTTTTTATATAAGACAACTTATTTTGCGGAAAGCCACTTCAAGTCATTTCAAATTTAGAGGTTACCCTACTCTAGAAAAACAATATGCTATTTTTGGGAGTCTGCGAGGCACTGGTCGTGATCATGATCAAAAAGAGTTTAAAGTGATGTATCTGGCGTGGATACCGCTGTAGTTGCCCTACCGCTCTTGGAACTCTTGAAAGCTGCCGTGCCTTTATTTAAAGCTCCTCCAAGTTGGCTCAGCGTGTGTGGTTTGTGTGTCGTGCCGGCCTCCACCTCCTAACTCTCTTGTAACTTATATATGGCCATCATTCAGGAGGATGCGAGACTGAACCTCCTAACGATGCCGAGTGATGGCTGAAGCTTGCGGCCTAAAATCTGATTTTGTTCTGTCTGAATTCGTCACAATCATAATACAATAATCTATAGGTATACATTATTATATAAAAAAATATCCTTATTTACCTTGATCACGCCATAACTTGAGAACGACCGATTTCATTAATCTTGTTTTATTTAGTTTTCTAATACTATGAAGGAGCTTACGAAAAAAAAAAGAAAATTGCGCCAAAAATTGGAAGATTTCAGAAAACTTAACAACGGTTTTAACTCGCGCGTGAATGAGTTGCGCAGTCGTATGCACCAATTTAGTAGTCATAGCGAGTCGGTGAGGCACAGAACGTACCCTATGCGAGTGCGCGTCCCTGAGGTACTTGTACTTCTCGGGGTGGTCTCTGACGCATATTGCCGCCTAGAAACACAAGACTTGGGACGGTGAGTATTCCCAAGGACTGGAAATATGGTAGTGCGGATGTAGGTATCTTTTGACATTCGTGCAGTTGCTCATATGGCTCTTTTCTGCATTCTGAAGAGGCGCTCCCAATCGGCAGCACGTCCCCAGAGCTCGATGCCATATTGGAGTAACGAGTGCTAAGTAGCTGCCGGACCATGTGGACGATGGACACACTCCACAGCTCAAAACAGGCGTGGAGTTATCTAGATAAGTAAGATAGGTAAAGATTCTTACCACAATGTTTGTTACTGGACCTCTTAATGAACTAAGGGCTATATAACCTGTTCCCCCTTTTATCAAGTCTCTCCACCATCAGTCATTCAAGAACATCATGGATTTTAGTATAATAGAAGTTTTAAATTTATTATTTGTCATAGTTAGGAACCTAAGCTGTGACTTTTTGTGGCAGGCGGATGTCAGGCTCAAGTATGACTGAGCTGGTGGTAAGACGAAGTCGACCGTCTAGTTCGTTACAATGTCTGGTTAATTTGAATTTTTGATTTAGTCCTTTGAATTTAAAAGCTATTTTGGATTAAGTAAGTCAACACAAAATGGAGATTCATGAGTCAAAGAAGAGCAACTACAGTGCGAACTTGAAATGTACGTGAAAAAATTATATCGGTCTTTTATCGAATACATTTCGGAGACTGTGCATCGGATCTTCATGATCTAATTTATCCTGCCCATTTTTATATCGGACTGCCAGAGCGAGCACAAAAAATCGACACCGCTTTATGGTCGGTATTCCGAAAACCCGAACGAAGCGCTTTGATTCCACTTTTATTATGCGAACTGCTAGTCTGTGGAATGCGCTGCCTGAATGGGTTCCCCGATAATTACAATCTGGGTGTCTTCAAATCACGAGTGAATCGGTTTCTTCTAGGCAAGCGTGCTTCACCGTAGACCTCATCATCGCTTAACATCAGGCGAGTTGGCGGTCAACGCAAACGCAAGCCTATTAAGAAATAAATAGAAAACTGGTCAAGAAACCGTAGCAGCCGCCCATGCATGCATGCCACGCCTTGGCTGCCCTATCCCAAGATTCCCAACGAGCATGTTGCCAGTAAAATGACCGCCCCTGCTCTCCTCGTTCGACTCTGCGTGCTGGCCGCTGGCAGCTGTGGCTGCCCACCGCTCCTTTCCTTCAGAACATATAATTCTAGTGTTTTATTGATTACCTCTCTATTGTTCACACCATGAAATTTTACACATAGGACAAAAACACTTAAAAACTAGTGTAACAATTGGCGGCCTTATCGCTAAAAGCGATCTCTTCCAGGTAACCTTAGGATGGAAAAGATTTATGGAAGACGTGTTTTTTCAGCGTTTAACATATCGTTCTACTTCCTTCAGTTTTGTATAGGTAAAGGGGCCATAGTGATATAAAATTCTAGTGTTACCTACATGAAAAGTTTGTTGTCCAAGTTCGAACCTGGGATAAGACTAGGGTTGCCAACCCTCCGGGTTTGACCCGGAGAGTTTGGGTTTAAACGGTGCTTCTCCGGGCTACCGAAAAAATCAACAGTTTCAACTTACCTACCTCTATGTGAGTGGAGATGAAACAGAATGGTTTATAACGTACGTACCTACATTCAAGTAGATTATTCGTCCCAGAACTCGCACTTGTGTAGGTGTTATTTGCGTCTTTTAGATGACTATCTGAAAGTGTAAGAAATTAATTAACGATTGTAATTAATCTCATAAGTTGTACCTGTAGAATTTTGTGTATGAAGGAAAATGTCAAAATTGTTTAAACTCCCCTCGGTCTCCATTATCTAGTGACTTTATGAGATTATAATATTACGCCCAGCGATACTCGTTTGAGAATGAAAGTTTAATTGCTATGATTCTTTTGTAGGCGATATTGAGTTTCTTTATGTTTCAGTTAGTTTACCAATAATTATGCGTTTCTTCAAGAAAGGCAAGAAAAGTAGATGAACAAGCAACTCACGGACTATCTGCGACGGTACGGGTTAATCCCACAGTTTACCATAGATTTCCCTATTGTTTCCTGAAAAAACATGAAACTACTGTTTTGAATCTGTTGCCTATATACCTACCTGCATCATAGGTATTTCCTATCTAGTATTTCCTTGCCGAATTTTACCCTATTCTGCTAAGCCGTTTCTTACATTGAAAGTGTGATATCACTTCATCTGATCTTTGTACAGTCTGCTTAGAAAGTTCGAACTCTCACAGCGACAAATTTCATTATGAAAGTGCTAATTAAAAGTTTCAACGTTGATGAGGATGAGAGAAAAGTGTTGAATAACAATGACATAGCCAACGGGTGCCTCCTACATTATTCTACAGGAGTTATGTCAGATTTTTGTTGTCTCATCTAAATTCATTATTTAATAAGTGTTATTTTAACACTGAAAGCGCTAATTTGCCGCAATTCATTTTGATTAGTTTGAAAGTAAGTAGGTAAAACTAGGAGTAATGTGCAATTATTGCATAGTTTTATTTGATTTTGGGAATATAATAATTCAGACAATAGATTTTGGTACCTAAGGAAATATAACGGCCCATAATGTAGGTTAACAGTAATACCTTAGTGGAAGAAAGAACCCCAGTAGTCTATACTATTATTATAAAGAGGAAATATTTGATTGTTTGTTTGTTTGTTTGCATTGAATAGGCTCCGAAACTACTGAACCGATTTGAAAAATTCTTTCACTGACGGGAAGCTACTCTATCCCCGGGTGACAGGCTATAATCTATACCCGTGCGAAGCTGGGGCGGACCGCTAGTTACCTATATTGTGAAAAAAAAGTATGCATAACATCGCTTTTACTTCTTCCCAAGTGCCTTTTTTATATATAGGCTATGAGGGTTTCAACCTTTAGCGAAAGCCTGGCTCGCATTTGTCCGATGTTTATTAATTGTTGTTTTACTTTTACAGTTAAAGTGTGTACCTTCTGTACCTAACCTTGCCGAGCGTAGCTTGTGCGTAATTACCATTTTTAAACTAGAGTAGGTATATTAACTTTTTTTTTTTAACTTTTTGAATACTTACCTTTTCTTTTTCATTTCAATTTATTTATTATTTCTTAGTTAATCAGTCGTAACATTACATATTCTAAGTACGAACATTTCACACAGCTGTTTTGGTGAAGGTAGAACAGGCAGAAAGCGGAGGCTTAGTAAGTAGGTAGGTAATAAAATCGCGTTGACACCCTTTGGGTAGCTAATACCTACACTTGTATATGGTTAGGTTAGGTTAGGTTATACCTACTTACTAGGTACTAAAAACATCACTTTATCAAAACTCGCGTGAGCCGTTTTTTTACTAGGTATATGGTATATCATTTTTGTGTATCGAATTCCATACAAGTGATGAATTTCGAAATTGGAATTTGTATAAGGTTCGATACGTAAGTATTTACGCACGTAAATATTCGTACTTCGCCCACAGATTGGGCTAGCCTGCAAATTATATAAAACGCAAAATCTCGCAAATTTTTCCCTTCACCAATCCATCCATGCAACATTCCAATAAAACATTTTCATTTTTCTATCACATCTTCGTCCCCCGTCGTCAAATAACTTTTCTTAGCGAATTACCGATACCGCAGAGGTCGGTTTCGGTCCCCTAAGAGTTTGGCTTCCCTCCCTTCCCTCGCGTTCCCTCTTGGAGAGGGCCATTCAAAGACCGTTCGCGAAGCTCACACGGTGCTTACAACGCGAGGCTAGCTTCAGTAACTCGGCGCAGTTTCGCGTTCCCGCCGGCCGCAGTCAACCGCGCGCGACCACGCACCAACGCTTCCTTTTGGCGCCAAGCGGAATACGCGGATTTTTTTCCTTAGTAAAAACTTTTATGTGTTAACCGTGAAAATGAACATAAAAGCGAACATGTTTTTACGATGGCTCGTCGTAATAAATGCTATGGTAAGATTAATTATAAGACGTAGTAGTGTTAAAACCCCTGTTTATATTTTTTTATTTTTTATTCCGGGTTGTTCATGGGTTTTGGTAAATTTCAGCAAAAAGCCAGTGTAGTGAACTAGATTATTGCTTCCATAAAATGTGATTTATAACGCATTACCTACTATAATGATATAATGCGCAACTAAAGAATAAAATTAGCAGGCTACAAAAAAAAAAAAACGTTTTATAATTTCAGTCATTAAATAGGTAGGTATATAATTATAGTTAGGTAGACTAGAATTATCTAGTCTAAAGTAAGAGTTAATATAAGGCATAATAAAGAAATTTAAGAAATATTGAAATGACTGGTTAAAATTAATGGGTACGTACGTAGGTACTTAATAAAATTTTGTGTTTACACATGTGCTTAAACTGAATTGAAACCACAATTTAAAATGATTTAAGCAACATGTGACAAGTAGGTACCTATACCTACTTAGGATCTCTACGCAGGTGTATAAGTATAATACCTTTACGTACTCGGGCTAAGTTGTTTGTAGCTCTGACAGCCGCAATTGATTCGAAAAAGCTAAATTAAACACCCTAAATTTCTAATCACATTTCCTAAATTCTTGAACGTAAGATTGTACTTAGTTAGCTGGCTGATATATTACTGTAAAATACGAGAACCAAAAGAAAATGGTTTTCATTTAACTTTTTGCAATGTTAAGTACTGCAGCTGGCATAGTAAAAAAAAATATTGAAATTTTAAGTATACCCTACTTAATACCTACCCGCTTACTTAGGTATTCAGTCCAGCATTTCCCTAGTACATAAGTAGGTACCTATAGGCATTTAATCACTTATGTCGATATGTTGATGCGCCATTTACAAGACCAGCCTGAGTCAACTCAACCTACCTATATAAAATTATTGGCTTGTAGAGCACGTAGAACTAACTTGCTGAAGGTTTACTCGCGATTTTAATACATTTAACCATGGTAGAAGTCCTTCGAAAATATTGGTTACTACTATTATACCGGTATCTACCTACATATTATATTAGGTATATTATATTTACCCTATCTTGTACAGATTGTTCAGTTAGGTAAGTCCAACTTAGGCAAAGAGGTCGCCCGAAGAATCCAACTCGGATGGGCAGCGTTCGAGAAATTGCGTGACATCTTCTCGTCCAAGATACCACAGTGCCTCAAGACGAAGGTCTTTGATCAGTGTGTGTTGCCAGTGATGACATATGGTACTGAGACGTGGTCCTTAACTGTTGGCCTTTTGGAAAAACTCAGAGTCACACAGCGGGCAATGGAGAGAGCTATGCTTGGAGTTTCTTTGCGCGATAAAATCCGAAACGTGGATATTTGCCAAAGAACCAGAGTCACCGACATAGCTGTTAAAATTTGCAAGTTGAAGTGGCAATGGGCAGGCCACATCGCTCGAAGAACCGATAACCGATGGGGAAGAAAGGTTCTGGAGTGGAGACCACGAACCGGAAGACGCAGCGTAGGGAGGCCTCCCACTAGATGGACCGACGACATTGTGAGAGTCGCGGGCATCCAGTGGATGCAAAAGGCAGACTGTCGTTCAGTGTGGAGGTTAAAGGGGGAGGCCTATGTTCAGCAGTGGACGTCTTCTGGCTGATGATGATGATGATGATATTTACCCTAGGGATCTAAAAGCTTAGGTAGGCACTTGTTTACCTAATAGCTCTACTCTATCTTCTTCGTAAAATTAATTAACTACGTATGTTTATTTCGCTTAATTCCTAAGGATTTGTAGCATTGACGAATATCGTATCTGTGTTTAATAAACACATTAACTAATTAACCTCGTTTTGTTTAATCTAACTTGCAATTTTAGATTTCATGACACTTTAAAACTCAAGTGCGCATGTTTACCTACTAATATACTTACCTAGACGTGGTGGGTATCGTTTATTATACCTACCTAATTACTTTCATAATTACTAAAAATAAATTACACCCCAACTCTCACTTTGACATTGGCTTAATGTGACATTTCTTTGTAAACATGTTTGCTAAGAATTTGTTTAGTTATTTTTTTTAAGTATTTCTCACTAAATTAATTCTTGCAAAAAAATTGTCGTAAATCCACAAAGCAAATTTTGTAATGAAGACAGATTAAATCGGTATAAGTTACTTGTCAAAATGTTAATGATACCGGCCACGACCCACAGTTAGTTTTTGAAAAAGAGCCACGCGGAAATGTAGCCCAAACATAGGTACAAAACGCCTTAACGCCATAAGAAAAAGTACCGCCTTGTATTACAAATATTACAATCTATCCATCACAAACCCGTCAAAACAAATTGTAATCTACAAGCTAATAGCGGACGAGACATGAACATTTAATCGTATTAACATACGATAATCATCGACCGATAACTGTAATAGTTGCAACATCGATGAGACGGCCAGAAGCGGTCTATTGCCGAAACGTTAGTCAGCCACAAAAGAGCTTATCCCATGAATTATTGATACAAAACTAAACAAGTCGATCGAAGGTATTTTTTAAGTTCGCATAGGTGACGTAGGCAGTCCAATTTTTTATCATGAAGGTACTTAAATTACTTACCTTCTTATGATAAAATTACCTAAACTAGCGTTTGATTAAAATTCACCAGATGAAAAATGGCGGATGTGGTATTAAATGGAGCAATCTTGCCCATGGGGGTCTATCATAAATCGTAAGCACCAAATTAATCGCCTAATCCAATTTTGATTAACAAAGAAGCTATGTACCTACTCGTACATGACGCTTAGGATACTTTTTCGTAGATAAAACTCCGGAACAGAGCTAGGTAGCCTTCCTCTGGTATATGTGTTCTGTGGTAGCCTTCCAAATCCAATTCAAGTTGCATTGTTTTGGTTTGGATTTCGAAATTAAATGCGCAGAACACAAGTCATGCACCGTAAGCTATAAGTAAAGCTTTCTTCTGAAATTTCACCAACTTTTTACCCAACAAACCAGATGGAGGGTAATGTGTTTCAGGTATATGAAAGTCATAGTGGAGATATATATCTCAATTATTATGTAAGTACAGTAGATATTTTGTGTATGTTTGCTCGTTTCTAGAGGGTCATAGGCTCTTTCTTACCCGTAGAAAATCGGTTGGCAAAATACCTAATACAGATACCACTTTTAGTTTTGTGTCCCAAGAACATGAAAAATATTAGGTACCTATCTACCTAGTCGCTATCAACGGTTTTTTAATCAGCGCAATTTTTTTGTACCAATTACGACATAAAACGCATTCCAAATCGCTTCCTCGTGCGTGAAAATAGGTTTACTGAAAACATAGCTACTTATTTTGCCACTTAGCTCGTGATCGTTGTTCGAAAGTGTTATCAACTTTTCACTAACCAGGCCTAGCAAGGTTTTCCAAAGAAAGAAAGCGCCATAAATTTTAAAGCTCCTGCCATTAAGGCGTTTAACATGGGACCTTAAATCACTGTCTGTAGAGACCATAGAAGGGCTCAATCCAAACCGAAACGATTTGTAGCTATTTAATTAAGTATCTCATTAGCATCTCGAAAGTGTTTTCAAAATGTGTCCTCCAGCACTTTCTGCTACGACCATACGTCGTATAAGGGCGTACGCACACACCGATCGAGAACCGCTAGATCGCCTCGCTATCAATTACCGAGTCGCTCGGTTGCGCCCAATTACAAGTCTCGATTCCTATGCACCACGTGTGTGGAGATTGCTTATGCACCGATTAAAAACTCATTCGGTGCTCGGACAACGTTAAACGGTCGTTTTTACTTGAGGCTATATCCGTTATCATTCTCAGTTCCCCTTATAAGTACAACTTAAATCCGGTAGCCTTAATGATTGTCGCGTAAGAAGGAAAGCTGAGAATGAGATCAAATGAATTCCTTTTGCGGGTATTTTTTTTGTACAATTCAGTGATTGGACAAGCATAGGTAGATAAGTAGTTATTTATTTCATGATACAATACAGCTTTTTAAAACTTCATTTGACATACTTATTATAAAGATTTGACACATAAGTAATAGCGAACAACGAACCGACAGCTGGTGTATTCCATTACGACCATTACTGCAGTGTAAATGAATCAAAAGCAAGGTGGTCGCTTCCCGTCAAACGTGTAGTTAGTGTCCGCCGTGATTCACGGAATTTTGATTAAAGTTACATAACAGCGGCATGCAGTGAGGCTGATCTTCGGCGCGTGGGAATCGTCTCAGCCTTCCCGCTTCAGTACAGAACCAACCAGTATGTGAGCTTGCAGCATAACACGCTTTTGCATAAGTACCTACCTACCTATATTTTCTTTATTGGAACTTCTAGACTGGGACTTTGTTCTCAAGCTGTTGCTTCTTTATTAGTGAGGGTCGTGAGTCGTGATCTCCATATCATATCTCTCTCAGAAGTGTATTTTATGTGCTTTTTCACTTGCGTTCTCTGTCTTCAGCAACATGCACTGCCCATTCATCATTTCCAGCCTATCATGTTCCCACTGCTGGGACACATGCCTTCTCTCAGAGATAGAAAGGATGGGACCTAATCCACCATGCTAGCCCAGTGCATGTTGGTGAATGTCATGACATGCCCTTGAACTTTTTTTTTGAGGTTTATGAACCTCCATGTGTCCATGTGTGTTTGCCTTCGCCGTTTTTGAGCGATGGCATCTGCCCATAATAAACCGCTGCCGCTGAATAAACGATGCTGCCTGGTAAGGTAGTAGGTAAGTAAGTATATTCTTCAAAATTTATATAAATGTTCATCCAGAAGTATTTCAATGCGCTTGGCACTTGATAAGCATTTATGTCTCTAAGTCTATCCCCGTTGTCCACCACTTCTATCCCCTGGTGGACATCGTATTCTGAAATGCCGTCTTCGAACTTACTTTGTAAGTTTAACCACTGATTCCTACTGCCCTTGAGCTTGCAATTAGGAAACGCCGGGAGCGGGGGGGTACTCAATTACCGCCTCAATGTTTTTATTGCGATCCTTGTGATCCTCAATGAAATGGAATGCAAGTTAATACTAAATAGGTACTTACGTCAGGTATGGTATGGATGGTATGGTAGTAAATTTTATATTTTTTGAAGAAAGCTCTTATACTTATCCTATGTTTTAGTAAATGCTTGCCTAATAGACACTTCTATCTTTCTAATTGTTATGGGAGAAGTGTTAGGAGTAAGTTTTAGGGTTCATGTATGTATCTGGGTTGCCTGGACCGATTTCGACGTAAGTGGTATCGTTATAACCTTGCATTATACAGAG
Organism: Agriopis marginaria; assembly: GCA_932305915.1. Lineage (NCBI taxonomy): Eukaryota > Metazoa > Arthropoda > Insecta > Lepidoptera > Geometridae > Agriopis > Agriopis marginaria. Next base: position 7,509,473 of record OW029919.1, read on the forward strand.
TCACAGGCTAGATTGATAAGTACAACAACGACATAAATGAAACAAGCCTTTTTAGGGTTCCGTACCCAAAGGGTAAAACTGAGCCTACGATGTATGTCTGTCTTCCCATCTGTCCGTCTGTCTGATACTGTCTGTCTTTTTAGCGATGGTATCGAAACTGCACATAATTTATTTAAGTGCTAAATAAGTCATTACCTACTTACTTACATTTACTAGGTCTTAGTCAAGTCCAATTTTCGTAGAAGAAAAACCTCTTCTACGAAAATTTTACTTGACTTTAATTGATTGATTGTAATTTGGTAATATATTTTTCCTTGTTTGTCCCCCAGAGGGGACAGACCAGAATAATCCAAATTATAACACACTAGCGGTCCGCCCCGGCCTCGCACCTGTATTATGGGAGTTTTAGTAAGGATCCCAATTTTTTTAAAATATAATATTGCCTATGTCACCCGGGGATAGTGTAGCTTCCCAACAGTGGAAGAATTTTTCAAATCGGTTCCGTATTTTCGGAGCCTATTCAATGCAAACAAACAATCAAATATTTCTTCTTTATAATATTAAAGTATAGATGTCATGATAAAGAAGAAAAAGCAATTGTATGTGTATGTGTAAGTTTGTCGGTTTGTTATGATTTGAGTTCCGCCTAGACGTCTTCAGTATTCAGCCTTTCATTGTCTGTGTTTCTTGAAAGTCCCTGATTCTCTTAGAAAATCTTTGTATTGTGTGAATTGCTTTGTTATGGGAAATTATCAAAAGCTTCCTATTAATTGAACTAGAAGGCTCATTCGTCAGGTTTATTGCGGAATTTATTTCGTTACTAGCTGACCCGTAGCTGACCCGACAGACGTTGTCCTGTCTTAGAACTGTCAAACGCACGAAGTGAAATTTTCTAAATTTTTCTTTCCGTTCAGAACCTTCTACAAAGTATTAGAAAGCTTTAAAAAAAATTATCAAATGGGTAAAGTAGTTCTCATGTTATGCGTGATAATTATGATTTTAGAAGTTTTTAACATCTTGCCCTATCATTAAACTTCTTTAGTAAATTTTATTTTTTTAATTGGTGATCTATGTTTGACTTCCAACTTCTTTTGGCAGGAAGGAACTTATCTATAAACTTTTTTAACATGGTAAATACCATGTTAAAAAAGTTTATATGTATTGTGTCCATAATTTGAAGAACCCGCTTAGACCTTGCACATCGAAACTGCACATAATAAGGTGGCCTATTTTTGTCTCCTCTAAATATGTACGTACAATGTGCAAAGAGAAGTACCTACCTAATTAGCTTTTTTAAAGCTTATGCACAAGTTTTGTTTGAATGTATTAATTTTCTTTTATTAATTTAGATATAAAATAAACTGTTTTGTAAATATTCTAATATAGACATATTTTTAACCGACTTCAAAAAAAGATGAAGGTTCTCACGTCGACCCGTTTTTTTTTCACTTGAACAATACTAATATAAAAGCCTCATATTTGTACGCCACACCTAGCAAGGACATGAGATACATTTCAATTTGTACGACCCTGTAAGTTACTATGTATGTGTACTACCAAGTTCTGACAAATGAATGAAATGATTTACCGACGAAAAACAAATGATGTGACGAGCATGAATATCCACGTGATGTTCGGTAATTTTATGAATTCACGTATGCTGGCCTCGGCTACACCTCAGCCCACATTTTCACGTTTGTCACAAATACTTGCATGTTGCCAGCCGCTGCAGTGATTTACTATTTGGTTTATCTAACTATGTGCCTGCTAAGTAGGCGTAGAAAAACGCAAGTAGGTACCTATGTACTTTTTGGTTTTCGAGGGGGCAATTTTCCAAAGATACCCAACTGTATTAGGATGCAGCCAGGTTGTTTGGGATTATACCCACTAAAACCCTTTTCGGTGACCAGCCTAGTGCTTGACAAAGATGGCATTGGGATCACCCACCTCCGACCATCTTGAACGAGTACAAAGTAGATGGTAGATAATAGGCACCTACTTAGTAGTTCCCATTTGTTAAACATTTTCATTCAGTACTTTTTGCATCTAATTAGAATCTATTGTAACCCATATCAACTACTCATGCGACACGAATCTTATTACGCTACGCGTGCTGCAAGAAAGACTAAGTGAGAAAGTGTTTAGCAAAAAAGTTAATTAAGTAATAAAAAATAGGTATACACCGTGTGATGTCACACATGTTCTGCCGCTTCTTCAAGTCAACGACCCAACGCAATTATAGTTGCATAATAGAGGTTTTTTTCTTTCTTTCAATGATTTAAATTGGTTTGCCAAGCGTGAGCCAATTTCTGATAACTATGCCGATAGTGTCAATGGTTGTTAGATCGGTTTGGATATGCGATGATAATATACCGTCCTTTACGGCCGTGATGACTGGTTGTAAGACATTATTATCTATCTTAACTAACCGTAAAATTATCTGTAACAACTTTATGGTAGAGTAGAGTAGATACCTAGCTATGACGCCGCATGACAGTTTTTAGGTGCAAAGAAGTTTTAGGTTCTAAATCAGTTTTGAACGTAGTATCTACCTAAGTATATTATAGTTAATCGATAAAAAATGGAACCTTAGGTCTGACGCCGACTGGATAATCGAGGTGACGCCGACGTCACAGCGCAAAAGTTTGACTATTTCGATTTACGCCAAGTTAAAAAAAACACTTGTACTAGAGTTTAGTAAGACGAACTTGGCGCGGGAGCGCGAAGGGATTTTTTTACTGACTGACTTCAGTACGGGAGATTCTCGATACGGGCCGTAGGCTTCGACAAAATAAAATGAATGGACCGGCCCAGAAGAAGTGCATTTTTGAAGATTACAAAATGAGCGCCGGCTCTCACTTCGTTTCAGTCGGTATCTAGCCGTAGGAAGTGCGACACGCGTCTATTGTTACATGATAAGGAAACATCTGTCAAAATTATGCGTTCGTGTGTTTTCCCAAAGTGTAAATACACATCAAAAAACCGCTATAATTTTTTTGTAACAAATTTACTGTACCTACATGGTTATAATTGTTGAAGTATATGTCCAACGGTTTTGCCTCGTTTTTACTGAGCAAGTTCAATGGTTATGGCCCGTCCATTTATTTTATTTTGGTCGAAGGCCGTAGGTACATTTTTATATATATTCACCGATTACTCCGACATTCGTGAATCAATACTTGCAAGAGAAACTTTCGAGATGGTCCCTTCTGGTCTTTTTTAACTAGTTAAAGCAGACAGACCAGACGGACTTGGTTGACGGACCGCCGTCAACGGGACGGACGGGAGGGAAAGAGAAAATTTTCCCTTTCCCTCCCGTTGGTTGGACGGTGGTCCGTCAACCAAATCCACACGTCTGTTAGTACTATAATAATACGAATAATTTTGTACGAGCGCTTGTTGATTTGGCAATATCAATAATTATCTTCAAATGCTTAGTGTCACGGCGGGCGTTGGGCCTAAGAATAAGCAGGACTTACGAGATTATGAATAGCTTAGATTGGTCTAATTTGTGGTGAAAACAATAAATAGTTTACCTATCAATTTATCAAGGATAAATAATAAGTTAAATAGAGCAACTATAGCAATTAGCATTATTTTTTTCCACTAGTACTTAGCAGCTTACATTAATTAAATAGTAACAAAGAAAATGAAACGGATAATCTTTATAAACGTTACCGGAACGCCCAAACAAAAAAGACAATCTTGACAAACAAAAACAATCATCAAAATGCTAGCTTGTTTCTGGCTCAATGCAATAAGCATTGCCATTCATAATAAATGCCGTCAGCATGCCACATAACCGGGGGGTTAGACAACTTGTCTACTTGTCTTTCTAATAATTTTTATACAATTTCATCTTTTAGAAAGTGGCTCTTGTCTAACCCCCTAGGTACGCTGCCAGTTGGTAGTAGGTAGGCTTGAGCATTTGGATTGTCTTTAGACCTTCAATGGTATATGGGCAGTTTAACTGTTTTTGTAGTATTATCTTGTATTTAGTTTAGTAAATAAAGACACTTAGAACCAGTAAAAAAACATCAATTACAATTCATTAGCAAACAAAGAAAAAATATTCACAATTTCAAGATTTACATGCCTCATAGGTACTTAGTCATAATCTTCAGCATACGCTAGCAGTAAATTAACTGTCGACCTAATAGCAAATAAGTAGGCTGATCACAAATCGCAAACTGCCACAGCACGCTAACGAAGTAAACCCAGCAATGATCATAAATCATAGAAATTGAATCCCAGATATCGTAAACCCACCGTTGATAGGCGTCAATATCATGCAAATGGCGTAACGTACGTGGGGGTGGAAACTATGAAATCTGGTACCGTTGTATAAGTTGACAAAGACCATAAACTCCAGAATCCGTGGAGCAGTACTACAAATTAATAAAAATAAGTTAATAGTAAAATAATTTTTAAACAACATTTTAGATTTAGCAAAGAAAGTGCCATCCACCACCGCGCCACCATCATGGAGCTGCGGCTATATTGCATTAAGTGTGATGTCACTCACTATCGCTTTTTACTCTTCAAGCCCTTTCATTTGATACCCATATTAATAGGATTGACCAAAAATATACACCATCTGCCATCTTGTGGCGGGGACCATTTCGAATATAGGTACCTATTACAATATTGGGTAATGGGTATAGCATTCTATATTGTATTATCATTAGAACGGAAGGTTGCAAATACGGTGAAATGCAAAATTTCAGCAAAATCGAAAAGGAGGAGGAAAGAGGAATTAGTGGTTCTAATTCAGCTTGCAAGATTTGACCTTAACAAACAAACATTGCAAGTTAGTAAGTTAACAATAGGAACCGTCGTCATCTTAATCTAAACGAATTATAAAAACTAAAGTGACACTGTCTCTTTGTTTGTTAAATTTTCACGGCTAGGCTGTTCTTATCAAAAGTGTACATCACAAGGACGGACATATGGTGCTTTTTCCCTCCAGAAAACGCGCAAAAGTTGAAAAAACGCGGGAACACCGCAGGATTGAGTTAGAAGACTATAATTATTATGACTATATAACTGATGATTGTTTTATCTCCCACCATATTGATTTACAAACGGATTTTTGGATCTAATACAAAATTTAAAAATAAAAATACTGCGTACATTTTTATATTTTTAGAAATGTAAATTTAGATATTGTTATACCAGTAAACAAACTAAACTAAATACATATATAGATGATGTTGATGATAGGATTAGTAGATACCTAGATTAAAAAAAAATACGTCAATAAATCCCTAGTCCTCCGCATATAATACCTATCATTATATACCTACATATAGATACGTTTTAGAGATACCGACAAACTAATTTAAATCTTATTTTGAACAATTTCTAATTTAGTTTGGATCAAAATGTAGACTGCACTTGTATGATTTTAGTTCGGTAAATTGTTTGACTGATCCAATCCATTGTTTTAAAAATCCTCTGTCCAAAGGTTTCCTGGAAGAGACCACTTTTACCGATAAGGCCGCCAGTTGTTACACTTGTTTTTAAGAGTTTTTGTCCTATGCAAGTGCAGGTTTTGTGCAGATGTGTGGTTTTGAAGATCAATCAATCAAATCCTTGCTCTATGTAGAGATACAGCCTAAACTAAAACTGTTCGTACCTCCATTCCATTTACGCACTCAAATGCATGTATGTAGTGAAGTTGCGTTATTTTAATTTAGTTTAGGTACACCCTGGTATTTATCAATCAGACATTTATCGCTGCACCTTTGAAGCCTTTGAAATGAATTCAGTGATAAAAATCTCTATTGGCAGCTTTTTCTTAAAAAGCCAATCACGAAATCCTGTTGGTGCTAGTGGGTAACTGCAATGTAGCCGGGGCCGCGCCGGGCATGCATGGTGAATGGGCTGGTCAGCTCTGGTACCGTTGCTCGCGCTGCCGTCAATGGCGAGGTCGCCGTGCCTACGACCCTTCATGCCCTATCGATCCATATAAGTCCGCTAAACGCCTCTAGCCCACAAGAAACACCGTCATGGGAATACCCTAGTTACCTCCTTCAACTTCTAGCAACTTTCTAAATCCTAACCTACATCAAGGTGTCATCTTCATATCGCAATGAATAGAAAGATAATGATATCATGTCAGATTTGATGTCCAAACTCATTTTGTCGGAACACGCAAACGTTATCTCCGTCGATTTGTTTGCGATCTCGGCCGCTAATTTTACAAGCGCAAAAAATATGCGCTTAATTTTAACTCGATTAGTTTTTGCGGCTGACAGCGTTTAATTCAATTAAGTAATTATTGCGGCGATGACAGACGGTGTTATTGAGAAGGCGGGCAAAAAGTTGGCGGTCGACATTCATCCGCGGCCCGCACTGGATACTGAACTCGATGCGTGTCCGCTTGCAGATACGCGACGTGCCCCACTTGCCTCCATCAGTAATCACTCTAATCAGGAAAGCTGTAATTAAATTAAACGGTAATGCCAACACAAAAGCTAAACAATTTGTACGTGTAAAAACTCCACGCAGGCGCCGTATAAGATATTCAGAACCGTTATTGTCATGGATCAGCAGAATTTGCACTCTCTCATGGCATGAGCATGACTGACAAAATGATTATGCTCGGGTAAGAAATTATTTTGATGGTTTTATAAAAACAAAAGTGGAGAACGTTATGGGTTAACTTTGTGGCTTTAGAAAGTGTTCAAATGAAATAAGAAGTGCGTAGTCTACGTGCTAAGGAAAACGTGACTAAACACCACTTGAGGTCTCCCCAACTTGTGACATACCACGCACGCTTCATAAAACGTCAGTCAAACGAAGTTGTCCGGCGGTTTCTGGAAATCAATGTTGTTTGGTCCCGGGTCGCGGCCCTCGCGAGGGTGGCACCACCCCCGCTCTATAAATCACTGTCCGATTTACTGCGTTTCTATAATATTTGTAATCCAGCGACGAGCGGACAGAGTACAATTGATACACCCTTACCCTAACGGCGAGATATTAATTGGAACACGTCCTGTCATCGTTACTGCAGCACCATCATCTACAAGTGTTTTCATCATTTAACCAAAAATATCGATCATCATTATCAGCCAGAAGACGTCCACTGCTGAACATAGGCCTCCCCCTTTAACCTCCACACTGAACGACAGCCTGCCTTTTGCATCCACTGGATGCCCGCGACTCTCACAATGTCGTCGGTCCATCTAGTGGGAGGCCTCCCTACGCTGCGTCGCTGCGTCCGTGCTACCTATAAAATATCGATGCTTAAACATAATATAATCTATCACAAATACACAATTAGGTACGTGAGTACCGACTCATAGGTATATTTTAATCAATTATAATTTATAGCCGCCAATGGTTTCAATAAATATATATAATGAATAGCGAGAGACCGGGGAGAGTGGCATAAACAAAGGGAGGCTTATACCCAGCAGTGGGTCACTCAAGGCTGATGATGATGATGATGAATGGTTTCAATATTTTTAAGTTGTTTTTGTCTTATGTATCTCATTTCTGGTATAAAAATAAAAGTTATCTAGCATAAAAAATTTAATATATAACCAAGGTTTCGTATATGTATCTCTGTGAATTTTTACATTTCAATTTAGAGTGACGGATTTTTTTTTTGTTTTGTTTGAAATGTGTCTTGATCGAGAGTGTTCTTAGCTATGATTCAAAAAAATCCGTTTGAAGATTATCAGCTATTTTAACGGGGGTTTGAAAAATTATTTATAGGCAGGTACTTGTATATCTTTTAAAATGTTGAAATACGCGTCCAAGATAGACGATGCATTAACCAAATCAAGTGTGCTCGATAAAGAGTGTTTAAAAAAATACATTTTTAAAAAACCAGCGATGAGTCACCTGATGGTAAGTAGTCACCGTCGCCTATGGACACCTACACTACCCGGGGCATTGGCGGTGCGTTGCCTACCTTTGAGGACTCACTCTTCGTTTGAAGCAATTGATGTCATATTTTGGAGGAAAAACTGAAGGTGGTAAGGCATTCCACAACTTACAGGTGTGTGGCAGATATAATCGATCGAGTGTAAACGCAAAATGAAAAAAAAAATACCTATTCCACAGCATCCTCCTACTCCGCGCAATCTGAAAGATTAGTGCGTAACAAGCAACTTAACTCCATATCAGCACGAATTTATAGCCGGTCCACATCTAGTGCATGTTCCATACAATATCAAGATAGGAACTACCATAAAGTGCAGGAGGTAGTTCGTAATGCTGAGGTATTAACGTTAATACCCAATTATAGGCTGGAGATCGGTGCACGAACAGGGAAAGGAGATTAGTTCACTACATTGTAATGTATTATATCTATAGGGGAAGTTCAGGGGATAATCTTTCGAAAATTGTTGCGGTTTCTGACCACATGCACTGCCCTCTATCTACGTAGCTGTTCAATTTTTCAAGAACTAAAACGAATGGCTAGTCTGCGTTTCTGTCTCCTTGGTTATTTTTACTTATCAGACTTAAAATAATTATCAATTGAAAAAAAAAAACCTCTTCAACATTAGTAAATACGCAATTTCGTCTTTTCGTGTTGTTTCCAAAACTCAATAGAAAGCCTCCTGTACTCGTATAGCCTCCACCACTTTACTGGGCATGAGTTTGACATGACCGTGACCAAAGTAAAAATATTGTTTTCTGTGACCGTGACTTATTTTGCTTGACTCTGACTATGACTTGTTTGACGCCGTTTATTATTATGTAGATAAACTTGTTTAATATTACGACTGAAGGACTTTGTATCCATGTTCATGAAAGAAATTAACTGCTTTTTATAACTACGGAATTGGTGCCGTGTTAACACGGATTTCCATGACACAGTTGAATCATCATCCCAAAAATTGGGTGAATCCAAATCGTATTCGGAACGCGTGCCTTCGAACCGTTTACCATAAACGCAAATAGTCAAGGCAATAAAATCCAAAACAATTACTTACGCCTACAAAACATGCGATGGTGTGAAAAGCGGTCAACATCTTGTTACTTAGTTACTTATTACACGCTCTGTCGAGTTTTTCATTGATCGATCTGTGCGATGCGATTAATCGATCAATGATTCACCGCATAGATTATGCATGTAAACGGGAAACGATTACGATATGAGCATGAACTTTTTCTGTGAACTGAATAATTTTATCGAGTGAAAGCCGCCTCGGAAATCATCTTCGATAAAAATTTAAGTTAAGAAAATAATTTGGTCTTGAAATTGAAAGTGAAAGGAACAATATCCTTGTGAAAGCTTGTTTGTTGTTTACAAGTGCTCTATTTGTAGTTTGAAGATATCCCACACGGTTGTCTAGACGGGACGGACTATGATGAGGGTGCGTACTCAAGGGAGATGCGAATTGCGAACCAATAAAGTCATACTCAATATTCTTCACAAATGCGATGGCAATTTGTAGTAGGTTGTGAATATATGCGAGTCGATAGAAAAAGGCAATGGATAATATCATATGAAATAAAGGCATAGATATAAATAACAATATTTTGAACCGACACAATTCGGTCGTACCTAATTAAGACTTAATAATAATAATAATAAAAAGTAAGAAATTTCCAAAAAAATTAAACATATTTAAGATGTCGACTTTAACAAGGGCCCCAAACTAGGCTCATGGCCCGTATTGTGGCGGCCAAGTGACGATGTACTCAAAAAAAAAAAAAAAAAAATTTAAAGTGGAGGCATCCAATTTTTTTTTTTTTATTTTTTTCCTAGATTATTAATTTATATTAGTTACATTTGGATTGGTTCATTTATTAAAATTACTACATTTCACTAGTTATTAATTGTATCAGTCAAATTATATCAATATAGAAAATTTAGAAATTATAGAAAATTTAGAAATTATTTTTGGAAATTATTTTTAAACTAATATCATACTTATTTATATAAGTATGATATCAGTTTAAAAACAACTTCTCAAGTACATAGGTATTTAATATCTAAAGTGTAGTGTCAAATGTGTGTGTGTATGTGTGTGTGTGTGTGTGTGTGTGCGTGAGTGTAATTCGATATTTTATTTTTATGTTTACCGATTACTCCGATATTTGTTGCCCAATTTACGTTTTTCTTTTAACACTGCGCAAGAAGAAGGGTTATATTTCTCGAGTGTATGTATGTACATGGTATGCACTCGATATGTGAGGTGCAAAGATCGTATATATACTCTAACTAAAGGGTGGTTCCTTGGTTCCTTGGTGAGGTGTCATTTCAATCGTTTTATTCAACGGTTTTAATAGTGAGACTGTGGGAGTGACATAGGTTGGACATAGGGTACAATAATTCAAGATGGCGTCCGCGATTATTTTTAGGAAAAAAATTAAGTAAACTTTGCCGTGAAATATAAATAAAATAAACTTTGCTAAATAGTAATTGTCATCTAAGTCAAAGGAGGTTGCTTCAAGGAGGTATATATACCTAACGCGGATGAAACCGTGGGGCGCAGCTAGACTTGTATAAATATGTATGGAAAATAAACCTCGTAGATAAACTTGTACCATGACGAAAGAAAAGTAGAATTTCTTTTTCAAGTTATGGTTCCACTCAATTAGTTAGAAATAGCTGGAGAAAACGACCGTCCTGGTCTAATAAATTATAAGCAGGCTGCAATTGTATGTTTTACCTAAAGGTTTTTTACACAATTAGACTGAAAAGACTTCTCTTGAATTGTATGTATCATCACCATCAACATTTATATCGTCAACTGCTGAAAAAAGGTATCTATATATCTTCTTGTACGCTACTCTTTCCGGTCCTGAACCATCAATCGTACCTATCTAGGTTCGACCCAAGGAGCTGAATTTAGATTTTATATAATCACTTAATAATAGTTATTTGATATACAAGAGTGCAAAGTTGCTTTTTAACCGCGTGCTCAATTTTGATGACCGAGCAAGCGAAGGATTCTAAAATTGAATCACGAGCGTAGCGAGTGATTTGAAAATTAGAATCCTGAGCGTTAGCGATGGAATCAAAAGAGCACGAGGTAAAATATCTTTGCACTCGAGTGCAACAAGTAACTTTTCATCCCAGCTCAGCGAGGAAATGACTAAATGAAAAAAAAAATATGTTACTCCATAGAGTGCTTGATTTCTTGGTCTCGGATAATTCAATAAAATATGCCAGGAAAACGTTTTCTGAGAAAGTTTTGGCTCCTTTATCTACTGGCTTAGTAGCCACGTGTTAAACATAATCGTACTATTTAAAATACTTCTCGCGTGATTGTTGAGGGAGAAAACTCAATTGCGCATTATTAACAGTTTCAGTCAATGCTGTTGGCGTCAAATAAACTTCCTCGTCGCTAGAATCACTCCTTTTAGGTTTTTCACTTGTTTTCAAGTTTCTTGTTTTTAACCTAAGGTTTAAACAATATGGAAAGAAAATGGCGCGCGCAAAGCAAATACAAAAAAATAAGTACACCAAGAAGGTTCTGGGTCTGAGTTTTTAACAAAATAAAAAAGATTGTATGATAAATTCGGCACCATGGAGGTAGAAAAAAATAGGTTTAAGGATGTTTTGAATTCACAAACTTAGTGCACATGATTTTCTAAAATCAATTTACTTTATCCTCTAGCGAATCAAAACGGCTTTTGCACTCAGATATCGAAGCGCAAAAATACTCTTTCCGAGATGGGGGGGATGAAAAAGTAATTACTTACAATACCTACAAGTTTAGGAGTCATTTTATTGTAAAAAGCTCAACAAACAGCTCGAAACCTACTCTAAGAAAACGCGTTTCCTTATCGTCGGCCAACACTCCAACATTCACTAATTCAAGCGCAAGCTACAAGACGCAAATAAATCTACATCTCACAAAACCAACAATACCGACCTCTTATCAAAACAAGTCGCTACATTAACGACAGAAATCCCCGCAACCCTCAGCCAAAGTTCACTCAATACACAAAAGGTATCACGCAAAAATTGTCGTGCATCTCAGCTTTTTACCCGCGTAGGTACTTACACTGCAAAGAATGGAGATTTAATGAAATTTTTCTCCTACAACCGCTCGAGCATTGTTACGTTTAGCAAAATCGTGAAACACATCTTCTTTGTAACAGCACTACTTAACGGTTCAACTTTGACATAGAAAGGTTTAAGTAGACTCGTAGATTCACACAAATTCTCCCAACCTATTGAAACTGGGCGCGGGATAACAAAAGATAATTTGTTATGGGCGTTCGGAATGGTAACTGAACCGCAATCATAGTGAGAATACCTCGTTATATGAAGGTTGTATGATATTATCATGTCGTATTAAGTCTATTCAAATAAAGCTTTTAGGCATATTATGATCAAGTTGGAGCTTTTTTCTCAAGCAAGTAGGTATAGTATGTACCTATAGGTTGTTATGCTAAGTATTCTTGAACATATTACCCGACGTATTAGCTGTGGTATTAGGTAGGTATCTGTTAGCGTACCAACCTACAGCCTACAACTTAAACGCCTCAACCAAGTTTGATAAAAGAAATGTCGATAGATTCGTGTATCGTAAGTTTAGGGATGGCCACTTTCAAGATGACGATATTTAAAGCGGGGATGGCCTTTTTTCTTGTGTGGCGTGAGGCGTCTCATTAAATAGGTCTTTGAAAATTTAAGTAAGGTTTGGAACATATTTTTTATTACTCTTGTTTTTCAATTTTAGTAAGCCAAAAAAATGCTAAATACCATTTTGGTATTCTTAACTTTAAAAAAAAACTTATTTGTTTTTCGTTACCCTATAAGTCGAAAGCAATCCAACATGAAAACTACATGTCACCAACAGAAAAACTGTTCTCTACTCTACCCCATGTTTGTTAAATAAATATGAACCTATTAGCATTCCAAGCAAAGGGGAGCGTTATCCTCACTCATTATGCAATACTTACCAAGATTACGTTTGCCTAAAGGACATAATAAATGAAGATAGTGGAAGGAAAACAGGAAAAAAACGAGTTAGTCAACGTTGTTTGTGCAAGAAGAAAATGTCAGTTAACTTTAACGTATCATTTGCGGTACTTATAACTAATTTCATAACATTTCTTTATACTTCCGTTATATAATCTACCTGTGACCATGGTCATTGGACACTGCAAAGTGTTCGAAATGTCAGGAATTAAAATAACTTAAATCACGTGTGATAAAATCCATTAAATGTCATCTTATTTTTAACTTATCTTATTTTTATCTTAATTTCAATGTGTAATAATTGCGACACCCTAAGAAATGATCAAGGTGACAGCTCAGTGGTTGGCGCATTAGGATTCCAAACAGCTGGGTGTAGGTTCAAATCCCAACAATGAGCTTGAGCTGCCGGTAAAAGAATAGGTACATCGTGAGGAAACCATGGCGGTGGTAATACTTTCTAATGCTCGGTTGGCTAGCTACCACCTTCAAAAGCTACCACCCTCAAGTACCGCACCTAAAGGTCATTCCGGCTGCATCACTTGAGAGCCAGTTAACATTCTAGGCTAGGTGTGCTTACAATCTTCGACCAAGTCACTGAGCTGTGGTCTAACGCCTAGCCAGTTACCTATAAAAAAAGGTTACTGAAACTCATTGGATAACTTTGAAAAATTTAAGTGCGTGAAATGTTCTTCAGGCGTCCAATTTACCTACTTTTACATATTTTCATAAATTTTTCGAGATAGGTCAGCATAATTTCCTAGTTAGTGGCAGTAGTAGGTATTGCATTGCAGGGCTTACGTTCGGTCAATGACCACGCATTGCGAGATCACTCGCGCATGAAGACTACGCATCGTGTGAGACTGGGTTTAACATCATATTACTTATCTGTCTCATTCTTTGGCACAGGGTGTAAGGGTAACACTCTCGAAGACAAAAGAAGGTAATTGTACTCATCATTATGAACCACTTTTAGTATGAGACCAACCCTGAAAACGCGAAAAAAAACAACAGCTGTTCCATACATTTTGTCGAGTGTCAATGACCGTTTTCTATAGAACAGCTGATATTTTTTTCGCGATTTCAGGGTTGGTCCCATAGTAAAAGTTGTTCATAATGATGATCACAATTACCTTCTTTTGGCTTCGAGAGTGTCCCCCTTACACCCCGTATACCACCAGTATTTTGTAAGTGATTGCTTTTGTGGAGCGACGGCGTGGCAGGAGATAGAGCACGTAGAGCTAGAAATCAATCGTACTGTTTTTAAAAATAACCAGTTTTGTAGGCAGTATAGTTTTAATTTTGAGTCTTATTTCCTGAACCATTTTAGTTTGTTTCGTTTCTTTTGTGGATCGTATCATTAAGGACAAGATTTTTTATATGTACATATATGTCCACAGTTTTTTTTATTAGAATGACTTTCAAGGCATTTTTGTAAAAAAATTGTTGTAGGTAGTTGCGCCCATATAAATGAAATGTCAGTAATTCGAAATCAGTTAGCAACTGTGATGCTGAGTTCGACGCGTTGATCTAAATAAGAATGTTCAATCAAGGTTTACTCATAAAGCCTGGTAACAGATTTTTCTTCTCATTTCCTTTCTATTTACTTCGCTTTTCTGTGTTACGCCCATAAAATATTCCAGTCCGTTCATATCATAATCGTTTGAGTCTGTCTTTTCAATTTCAAATAGAGCCTTAACCGTTGGTACCTTACCTTCTAAAGCTAGCAATATCACGACTATTAGTGAATTATAGACTTAATTAAGCCATAAAAAATCGTATTATAGCATCCCTAAGGTCTACTGTAAGCGCCGTCAAAGACTGCATGGTAATTAAAACAACAGAGGAAATGATAATAACCTCCGTTCTCAGTGCAGATACATTCCACAAAAAAACCTAGGCTCTTTAATTAACTTCCAACAAACACGAGGCTTGATCCAACAAACACGAGTTTATGGCTTGAGCAATTCTAAAAATATTACGATTATTATGTTCGAAATATGAGAAATCGATATAGGCTCAACAATTCCTGCACGCAACTAAATAAAAATATGACTTAATGTTTACCTTCGTTTCTTGATAAAAGCTCGAAACGTTTGCAAGCACGATAGCTTCCGGTAGTAGCTTATTACAAATGTCACTAAGAATAGTGAGTTTTATAGCCTTGGCCATAAATGTGAATATTGTTTAGCAGTATATGTAATGGCAGACTGCATTAAACCTGCTGTGGAATTCCGAGACGCACTCATCTGCGATGTGTCTTGATTGGCAAACAATGCTTTGTTTGCGTTCATCCATCTCTTCCATATTTCATAACAGGCAACGAATCAATTGAATGCGTGTTTTCCGCGGTACAACCGGTCCAGACAGCTGCTAATGGCTTGAAAGTTAAACCACAACTATAACAAAATGTTGTTTAGATAAACATGCAAATATTTTGGGCGAAAAGTAATTTTGTCGCGGTAATACAGTTAGCCGTCAACTGGTTTGGAAAATGTGATCGTTAACACCCACATAGCAAGTACTAGTCTAACTAGATTTTGTGTTGTAGTTTTCTATTAGGATTATGCTGTAGTAACCCTTACTTGTATATATACATATATATACGGACAGCAAAGCCTTTACCCTGCAGTGGGACAATCATGGCTAAAATATAAAGGGTTGCGGTTATACCATAGAAAAAGGAACCTACCTATTCCAATAAAATGCTAGGAATTTAGTTTATAGAATATTTTAGTAATGCCACGGGTGTATTGCTACAGTGAGACGGTACCTAACCACAATGTGCAATATTTTCATGCGGTTGGGTCCATCATTGTTCCCAAGGGAATATTTTACTGTGTTATATTTTTTTCCTTGAGATGTCATGCTTTGTTTGGAAGTCTTGAAACACAGATTTCTTTATTTTCAATATTTTTACACAATCGTGTATTGTCTTCTGTGGCATCGGACGACCAAATAAACTTCACAAATTCACATTTCTCGGTTTTATAACTTTCTAGACTTTACTGAAGATTTCTTCCAATATGACTGCTGTCAGTACCACAGAAGAGAAAAAAAATACTTCTCTTTTCTGTGGTCAGTACCACATCTGCCCACAAATAGGCATGCAGTTTTAGTTTCGACAATCTCCACATAGTTACCCTGCTCATTTATGGAGGGGCGTGTAGTTTTAGCTTCGACAATCTCCACATGTAACCGTGCAAATTTAATTCTTTGCTTATTATAATATCAGTATTATTATCTAGATGTTATATCTGCTCAATAATTCGAGTTCATTTTCACGCGTATTAACCTTAATCTACTCAAAAGTCCATTATACGGTATTACACTTAAATGTCTCTCTATAATTTAATTTCGCCGTTAGCAAACACCTATTAGTAAACTGGCTACACACTGGAAGTCTATAAAAGATAATATTTATTACTATTTTGTTTACTATTTATGTCGCGTACGCGTCGTGTGAATGAGCTTAGGCGCCCAAGATTTCTCATTGTACTGTTATTTTTTTGTCAGCAATGTCATAAAGTGTTATGTTGTTGCTATTCCGTGATCTTGTTTGTAAGCAGGTGTTTAACTTTTTGTGATTAAATTTTATGCTATAGCTTCAAATTAGTTTCACCTGTCACTTCACTGGCATGGACGAAGAGATAAATATAGATATAACGCCAGTTGTTACACTAGTTTTTTAGAGTTTTTGTCCCCTGTATCAAATTTAATGGTGTGAACAATAAAGAGTTAATCAATCAATCAATCAATCAGATATCTGCCTATCTTCCTTGATATCTAGAACTTATTGTGGCAAAGTAGTGCCTAATTTTTTATTCATTAAAGGTTCATATTTTTAGTTAGCAACATGTTTTTGATTATGAAAGTAGTAGGATGACAAAATAACAGTATATAAATTTTTGTTTCTCTAAATTATATTTTTTTACTAAGAGCTGTAGTGTTATCCCCTTTATAGAATTGCTTCGTTATCACAATTCACTCCCGCATGTATAATTAACATAATTTCTGAATGTTATTTGATATTAGAAATCAGTTAATACCACCTAAAAACACCTTTCATGAATACCAACTGAGAATTGGAACCCACGGTTTAATTCTCAAGGGCCGTAAAGACCGAAACAGAAGAAGAATAACAGAAGTACCTATGCCTACTCCTGGAAGCCATAATATTGGCTACAGTTAATGGCAGTTCTGAAATCTCTTCCCCATAAAATGTTGGCTTCTAGAAGCCCTCCAGTGTAAACACTCCTTCCACGGAGACTCATCACGTGGCTCCCGCGGCAATCTCATGGCTAATTTCCATACGAGTTACGCTCTCTCGGAGGCAATAATTACAAAATTCACAATTCATTTGTTCACCAGATAAATTAACAGGAGGTTGGCTAATTAAGACGTCATTACTGGCTTATTTAATCACGGAATATCTGAATAATTATGGGTTTTGATAATGACGATGAAAACATAAAGCGGTCGTTGTCGCTACACGCGGCTATTGCATGTTTAATTTTGTGGAAACTTTATTGTTTTATACACGAGAAACTAGACAGGTAATAGTGGTAATACCGATTCGTTGTGTGATTACAATCTCAGGTTGCTCTGATCCATAACAGTTTGGTTTGGTTTTCTACTTATATGAATCTTTTCAACGTGACGTTAGCGCACCAAAAATATTTAAGCTAAAACTGCGCGTACATCCATCGCACTTCATTTCATTGTATATTTACTGAAGAAGCATTTAGCTTGTACGTAAGATTTGGGATTTTTATAAGAACTTCTGAACTTAGCATTAAACATTGATATTTTTTATTAATTTACGAATGAAAATCATAAGACCAAAGAAAAAGTTTAATAACATTAAGAACCCCACGTAAAGTTGGGATGTTCCACTAGTTTCCACCAACGTATCCTCCCCTTAGGGATATGAGGAAGAGTGGAATATTTTTCCATAATACTGAATACTGGTTAGTTTTGGTCGCTTGAAATCAAAGCGCCTTGTAATTGGTATGTTTTGATGAGAGATTTCTCAGCTATCAGAAATGTAGAGCAATTTTGACGGAAATATGTTTGATGAATATGAATATGGAAATATGTTTATTGTCTGTCATTAGTGTAATTGGTTTTTGAACCGTGCTAGTTGAATAAATAAATACAAATACAAATACAAATGAAAATATGTTTGATGAAATGTTGAATTTTGTTCTGATGCATGGGTACAATAAAAGGTTACAAAAAAACTTGGCTTAGTTTAACGAATACTTAACCCCTACGAATTTTGGTTTTCTAGATCAATGCTCAGTTATTACCTATTTATTTAAATGCCACCGTCGACGGCCGTCTGACAGAAATATTTTCAACAATTTTATTTGCTTAGAACTTTTCTTTCTAGGAATTGATTTCAGCTTAGATATCTACAACACTAGAAGAAAAGTTCAAGAGTTCAAATGTAACCAAAAGTAGGTCAAACCTATCCCACAGACTAAATTAACTACCCACACAATCTATCAAAAACGGTAGACTCGGCTAGTCATTAACTATCAAATTTTATGAGACCGTTCTGTTGTTTACGTGGTCGGAACCACCGCAAGCAAAACGAAGCCTTCCAAATAAGCGCCAACAATGATCTTATACACAATCAGACAAACCGCAGTTCGCATGAATCGCATGATAGTTCAATAACGGACAAGTTTTTTAACCTACGTAGTTACGACAAAAAAATTGGTTTAACATCGGCCGAAATTGGGTCACTAATTCAACTTTTATGCTGATCGATTGCTAGAAAATACAATTACTGCACTGAAACGCTAACAAGACTAGCGTAGTCTTGTTCGCGTTTAAGTGCAGTGATCTTCTTTGGTAGGTATACCTGCTCCTCAAATAGTTAAGGCTTACAAATTGTTCATGGTGTCTCTGTTGTCTTTTTAAACGCAACGCATACAAGGTAACTTAATATTTTACAATGTAGAGTCAAAGCGATTAGAGATTTATATTTAGCGACCCGACAGACGTAAAGGGATTCATTTTTATATTATAGTACATTACTGCACCGACAGCCAACAGTAGGTAAATAGCTATAGAATTTGTTATAAATTTCACATGTCATTGAAAGTTAGTCTAGAAAATTAGGAAAAAAATTCATTTCCAGATGGCTATTATTATACTAGTACTATGAACATCTGATCAGCCATAGTCATCTGCAATATAATATAATATCTGCAAATATCATTTATTGTTTTGTCTGTAAATAATTCTAATGTAGTGCATTTGGACTGTTTAGTAGAAAAACGACGAACCTCTTTGCATGCACTATGGAATATGTGTACTTCCGTACAAGATATTGCAAGAGACTAAAATAGACCGCCAATTACTATAAGGTCTTGAAGTTTAATTTTCCTTGAAGAATATTCTTGAAATAATGGACAAATTAATGACCACGTTTGAGAAAAAAAAGGGAACACAGTTAATAAGGGTTACGGTAACACAGTTACTACTGAATATGAGAGGACTTTATGAATAAAGTAGCTCTATCCACAGAGTAGTCATTTGAGGAGACTATAAAGCCCCTCCACGAACCCTCTTCCTTTTCGTATAATTTCAAGTTTCCGGCCCCGAGCTTGAATAAGTTATATCACAATTCTGAACCGTGTTGCATTAACATTTATAAGTATCACGATCAATACACACCAATTCTCTAAAAACTCACTTAAAACTTTAATCTTTTTGTATTGTAAAGAGTGATGCCCTCAATTCAGCTTTGCAAAAATCGATATATTTATTTTTCCATCTAGTTTATTTAAAAATTTCGCAAAAAGTGTAAAATCGCTGCGAGATGTAACAATTGAAAAGAGATAACTAAGAAGATAGTTTATTTTAGCGTTGCTTTTTGTAATGGGCAAAAACTTTCAGGTCGCAAAAAGATAAACAGCTCTATTTAGTAAACTAATACCAAAATATCATGTTGTATTATTGTAGTTGATGGATTAAGACGTAGGCGGAGCGGATGTCCTAATATAAGCGAAGACAACGAAGATAACTAGGAATGTCATGGCAATTTGCGACAATGATACCCACATAAAGCTGAATCTGAGTAGGTATATATACGCAATCCAATCTAAAGTATCAATTTCTCACTAATACTGTGATGCCAAAAAATAAAAGATTCTCCTTTAAGTAACTAGCAACTTAGAACTTGGTAAAAGCAAATTAGCGGGTTACCGCAAGGCGTTACACGCTTAGAGTCAAAAACAAGTCTTATGTGTGAATTCTCAATTACATACATCATGAATATTTGCAATGCTGTAAGCAACACAAATCTGCATTCCAAATATGATAACCGAGCGTGAACGCTAATTAGTTTTAGAAGAAGCTTTGGCACATAAAGTAGCTAGATATTTGTGTTTCATGCATTCTAAACAGTCGGCCAACCGCGGTTTATTTACCTTGTGCCTACTGTAGGATGGCTCTCGGTTACCAGTTCCCAAGGTCGGCTTCTGCGTTTACACAAGAACGATGCCCTTTTAAAGTAAAAATACAGTGTGAAATTAAAAATAAGAGTCTGGAGTCTTTTCTTGGAAATGTTCGGCTGAGGCGTCGCGTCGTGATTAATATCTCTGTGGAACCCGACTTGTAAATCAGCGTTAAAGGTACAGCACCTTGGAATGTCAATTAGAGGCAGAACAATAGTATGTTTAGGACTCATAAGAACGCTTTTGCAATTTTATGGTCAATTTAACCTAACCTAACAAGAAATATGCAAGATAAATATGAAGATTTAGAATTTAATGAGATAAGAACGCAATAAATTTCTATCCACATTTTGAATTATTAATGTATGTAGGTATGATTCTATACTGGTGATTTTGGAGTACCCGATATTTTTGTTACAATGTCAGTGACAGAAGACAAAAATTATATATATGTATGTTTCCTTAGATGTCCATCATGCTCTTGAAATTCATTTAATTCATGATTTTCTATCACAAGTTTTTTTTTCTATCTCATTAACATGTGTTTTTCTATTATTTTCAGATATTGCCTCAGAGCCAAGCGTTACTATTGGGCAAAAATTGTCAGTCGAATAACGATTGCGGTGTAAGCAATGCACATTGCAACCGCGGAGTGTGCTCATGTCAACCGTACTACGCACGCATCAACAACTCTACATGCCTTGAATGTAAGTAAAAACAAGCATCCATCCAACACTGGATAAATCTTCTCGTCGCTACACGTGTAAAGTGTAAAGATCGTGATCCGGCTCCAAAGAACTTTGCAAATGACAAGACATTTCCGTTGGTACTTTTTTGTCACGTACGAATGGCTCGCGGTTTTCACTTCCACCCATTGCCATTAATTACCTCGATGTACTTTACTTACCTAATGATCCTGCGTGGTAATCGCTGTGGTAAAACAAATAACTTTCACAAGCGATGATCATCGCCAGACATACGACACCCGAAATTATCTTCTGTATCAAATTGAATCCGCTTTCCTTTGCAGCTTGCGCTAAACGCAGCATCAATCAACTGTCCCTCTTCAAAGGACGGTACTTCAATCCTATTGTGCCAATAATGTTTGTGCGAATGCTTGCACTCACCACAACATTTGTACTAAGTTGCTTTCTCTGCCTTCATTGTCTACACTTAATTGAATCATAACTTGGAACAATAGAATGAAAATCAGTTTTGAGTAAACCTATTGGTAAAATCGATTTTGTCTAGATTAGAATGTCTTCAAAATTATCCAACGAGATTTCGCCAATACCGGAGTACCGGCTGAATGGAGACCGAGCAGAATGCTATTGGACATCAAGAATCGCATCTCAGATCTGGCTCAGATAGTCCTATAATCCCACGCTTGTCTCACTTTCTTTGGCGTCTGAACAAATCGAGCAACTGGATCATGGGTGGATTACAACGGTTCTTTTGCTGATTGCGAGTGACATTGCGAAGGACCGGTACCAGCACGGGCACGCTGATTTTACGAGGAGAATCTTCGGCATGTCGTAACGGTCCTTTTAATTATAAATGCCATGCATAGAGGCAAACATGTATACGGGCTGCCTGATGGTAAACAGTCGCCGTCTCCTACGGATACTTGTAACACCAGAGGCATCACAACTAAGTTGCCAAGCCTTAAAGAATTAACTCGCTATTTGAAGAACCCTATGTTGTAGCTTCTCGGAAACACCGCGGAAGATAGTACATTCTACATTTTGCAGGTGCCGCTCTTTCTATACTATGGAAAACTGTTTAAACTTACCTATTCAATATATTACGGCGTTTAGGAGCAAGTTATAAAAAACCACTTGCGGATGCGTTAACACAGTTGGCCGACCTGTGAGTCCAGTCGAGCAGCATTTCAAACCAGGATCGTACGGAGCCGCTAGTGGAGCCACCGCGGCCCGCCACCGAGACGTTATCAATAAGAATAATTCCTTGCTATCCTTGTAAGGAACTGCGCTAGTATAAAGTAGGTTCGCGGTAATCTTTATTTGTGCACAAGAACCCGTTATGAGCTATTATTGTAGAAAAACGTGGTGCATCTAGATAAGCAATTGACAAATGGGGTCGCTGTTATAACATCCTCTTTATCTTCTACGCACCCCGGTTTCGCATGAGTGTAAATCTTGTTTTTTTGCACCTCGGGTTACATTACTGGAGTTTTAGTAAGGATCCCTATTTTTTTTTGTTGAAAATATAATATAGCCTATGTCACCCGGGGCTGCATATGTGTAGCTTCCCAACAGTGAAAGAATTTTTCAAATCGGTTCAGTAGTTTCGGAGCCTATTCAATGCAAAACAAACAATCAAATCTTAGTATAGATAGTATAGATGACAACTTCTCTGTTGACATTGAGCTAAACAAACCCAATTGTTTTGGCTTCTCCAACTCTCCGACTAGTATAGTCGTAGAGTATAGTAGATATCTGTGTCTCAAACTGACAATATTTGTATTGCATACGTAGTAAAGTATGAAATATGCAAGAAAATCGTTGATATATTGTAATTTGTAATGTTACACTGTTCCATATTTATGTGCTTTGGTTAAAGTTAACGCGACATACTTCGTTAGAAAACTTATTATTGTGACTTGCATAATCCTCAAGCTGTAAGTCAATTAAAAACACAAATATAATAATTATTTTATACTAGCTGCGCTCCGCGGTTTCACCCGCGTGAGCATATTCTCAGAAACCGAACATTTTCAGAGATAAAAAGGTCTCTAATAAAACCTTATGTAAATCTGTTGTTATGTTACTGCGTGAAAGAGCAACAAACCGACACATTTTCGCATTAATAATATTAGTATGATTAAAACTATCACGGTTGTTCACTAACGTTATATGATTATTTACGGGATATTTACCATGGTAAGGTTGTGGAATGAGCTCCCGATATTTCGGCGCAGTTACATGTACAATGTTCACGGGAAGACTGAAGACTGAACTGGTTGTGCATTCCACAACCTTACCACGGTAAATATCCCGTAAATAATCATATAACATTAGTATGATTATTCTAACAAATCGCAGTTCTATCAAACCAGGCCATCTTCCAAAGCTCGTGGTGTGCAGCCAGCATGCATGACTAGATGATTATAAATTAATTCGCGAAAGGAATTAGGATTTCGCGCCTGTCTAGCCGCCCGTAGTCTCGAGTTCTCGACATGTGGCTGTCATCTTGTCATTTAAACGTTCCTTGGTCAGTGTGCCAAGCGTGAGCAATCATCGGATATACCACGGACAATAATACCATCAGTCAGTACATACCGTTTGAGGATTACCTTCACGCAGAGACAGTAGAGAAAGTTTATAACATTAACAATTTACTTAAAGTTCTGTCATTCAATTTCATCTTGTTATTGCTCTCTGCCGGTGGAGCTGCTTTCGACTCTGATTATTTTCTGCCAGCCTTTTGACTTCTTGATACATTAAAATCTATTTGATATACAAAGAAAAAGAAAAAGTAACTTCCTAGTTCGTATAGTTGAAAAACTTCAGTGGGCTTTTTCAAATAGTCGCGTTTACTTTTAGTTCGACATGATCCTGAATTTCTTGCTGATTATATAAATGAAATAATTTTATCTTACCCTTTATCATGAGGTAAAGTACCTTATCTTCAAATCTGCATGACCTGGCACAAAAGTTTATTAAGAAAAATAAAGTTATTCTGCCTTTAACATGATAGAGATTAATGACAATAAATCTTTATTTCGAAAGCTTCCAAGTTACAAATCATAAGTCCCCCGTACGATCGTACACATCGGTTTATTTGTGGAACCAATTTAAATACGCTTGACGATGAGATCTCGCCTCAAGGTCCGAATGAGTTACGAACTAGCCATCCGGTTTTATGTCCAGCCTGCTACTTGGAAGTACGGGACTTCAGGATTAACACCGAACGTGTCTATTTTATGAACTAGCAGCGCACCACGGCTTCGCACGGGTGTAAATCTTATTTTTTTTACATTTTGGGTTACATTATTGGATCTTTAGTAAGGATCCCTATTTTTTTTTATATTTGGAACCTATGTCACCCGGGGATAGTGTAGCTTCCTAACAGTGAAAAATTTTTTCAAATCGGTTCAGTTGTTTCGGAGCCTATTCAATGCAAACAAACAATCAAATCATTCCTCTTTATAGACTAGCTGCGCCCCGCGGTTTCACCCGCGAATTAAAATCGTCGTTAAGTTTCCTGAAATTTTCCAATTTTCTGCGCAATTTTTTTTTTTCCATAAGAACCTTCTGCAAAGTGTTAGAAAACTTATAAAAAGATGAATGAAATCGGCGAAGTCGTTCTCAAGTTACGGCGTGGCCAAAGTTAATAGGAATTCATTTTATAGCTCATGTAAGAAATACAGTAACAGCAGTTTATTGAAGAATCTGTCTAACAGAAAATAAAAATATTATGATATCTACAAACATACTGTACATAATTATATAAACTAATGACTACAATATGACTACAACCTCCTTCTTTGGCTTTGCGTAGTCGACGGGTACGTCGTTGCGGGGTCGGGTACAAATAGCTAAAATATTAGATCAGCGGAACCTACTCGAACATTTATTTAAAAAAGTATTTGATTTATACAGCACTTCCAAATTAAAACATATTTTATTTAACAAAAGGGAAGACTCAAATTTATAGCTCAATCTATAACTCTATCAAAAAAACTATAAAAATTGCTCTTTGTAAAAACTTTACTGACAACACCGAGTAGAGTATACCTAAATCACAAGAAGCAATCTTTCTTTGCAATTTATCTGTCTTTTTTCTTCCCTAGATGAGATTTGAGATAATTTGTGAAGGTGCTTCTTATGATTAGGAGAGTAAGGCAAGCATAACGTGACAGTTTTCGTGAGCACGAATCCCATTTCTGCGTACTTACATACATTAGCCCAGATATGCACGGCATGTGGGCAATCCGTGACGGGGATGCTTTAAAATAAAAATATTCGGAATATTTCAAGCACCTAAATGTGCCGTAACAAAATGAAAGTACGTATTTGAAGCAAAGAGTGTTTCAGTCCGTTAGTACATGCAACCTAATAAACATTTTGAGCCATTTAAGGAGACATGCTATTGTCGTGACTATAAAAAATATACTTAGACAAACACGTGGCTTACGCTTCACAGACCTAGCGTTTTTTTGCTACGCAAAGGCTATGTTATGCTTGCATATTTTAGTTAGCTTCTACCCAAACGAAACCAAAAAAAATATTGAAAAAATTAAGTAGTACGCGAGCGAAACCGCGGGATGAAGCTATAGTCTACCATATAGCACAATTTTGCACCTCAATCAACCTGCGTGAGTAAGAAAATCGACCTCGACTGCACGGAATGTGATCTCGATTGGAAATCGAAAACTCGAGCACGGTCCATCGCCACCTCTTTCACAGCTGGTTCCGTGCCAAAAGTAATAAACGCAAGTGTTCCATTGTACTGCTCGTTTTTAGATTAACGTGTCAACAATCGAAGATCGTGAAGGTGATTATCCGAAAGAATTGTGATTGCCAGTATGTACAGGTACATTCAAAAGATCAGACACCGCAGCGTTTGGTTGTACTCACGAAATAACCCGTGTGAATGTTCGTCTCAATTTATATGAAAACAATAATGCTTTTTTCGTTTTTTTACTTTCATTGCTTTGTTATACTTTCGCTGCATTTTTTAAAAGTTCTCAAGGATGTCTGTATTCTTAAAGTACCGTATTCAAAATGTGTTCAGATATAACGCTGAACGCATATGGAGGTAAATGAGTAAATTTAGTAAATTTAGTTTTATTAGTATTATATTTTATAAGACCCGAGGAAAAATTAAGTGTTAACAGGAATGCAAATGAGCGTATTTTATAAATTCTACGAGATCAATGGATGATAGTCGAAAAAGTTTAATGTGTTAACATTTCAAACCTGTCAAACGGTATTTGGTGTTGACCACTGTCTTTAACGCTGTTCTAATAAATTGTTAATATTAATCTTGTCCCGATAAATACGCCTACCTACTCAAAGCTGTTTCCTATTGATCGCATATTAAATGAGGTGGGACTGCATTATTTATTGCTTAATACACTCGAAAGTTACGTTATGCATAAACATGGCATTTCTTCGAATGGTTTATTCTGCTACCTTGATGTTAATATATAAATTAGCAATTGGTTTTAGCTCATTTGTAAGCGCCATTCCATAAACTTTTACAAATGCGAGTGAGTATTTATACGTATGAGTTTTCTTGTCATCTTTTTATTTATCTACCTTGGCTGAAGTGTCTTCGATTTAAACATGATTAATCATCAAAGGATCTGGTCAAATCTCTGGCAGGATGGTTTACCTTTATATGTGCAGGGTTATATGGAACTGTGGTACTAAGATTAAGTCAAATGAAGGGCATTGTACAAATTTTACAATGCAACCAACCCTTAATAAAAAATATGAGCTGTTCCAATGACATGTTTGTTTCTATGGAACAGCTGATTTTTTATTGCAATTTTAGTTTTAGTCCCTTAATAATAGTTGTTCATAATGATGAACACAATTACCTCTTTTCGCCTTAATACCACCATAGCCCTGTATAAGTATATTTTTAGATATTTAAAAATATATCACTCACTGTCCCAATTACTAAGTATGCCCAATTAAATCAAGAGCAGAATCAAAAGTCCTATATTTTGATTCCACTCGACAATTCGACAACCCTATTCGGAAATTGTGTCAAATGTAAATAACATACAAACAAGTACCTACCTACACTGGTTAAACACCGACTTACAACGAAGAGTGGACGTACTCAGGAAGGTTAATCTTATGCATTTCGTTAATTGACCAAAAGGCAAAGGTACTAGCATAAATAAACCTAGTTACCGGCATAGTGATGAAGCTGACAAAGCACACCTTGCAACGCCTATCATTATTTACCTCCTTGTAATTACGTTTTGAACTAATTCAATATCTAGAAACCGATACGTCTAAAATTTAAAGAATAGAGTTCAACTTGTCTATTCCCATATAATTTTCGGGGAACTAATCACCTTTTTATTGATCAGTTATCAATTCACATAAAATATGCAACTGTAGCGCTGTCTGGCTGATGGACAAGTTACGACTCAGCACAAGTCTCGATTTTTTTATTTGTCAGTTTATATAGCGAAATATCAAGGCGATAGGCGAAGGCAAATACACTAGACATGCGACGCCAAAATTCTTAAATAGTAGAGAAGAAAAAATTACGATGCCACATCCACAATCGATAAAACCAAGTTGCTTTCTGTCAGTCGAACCAAATAGAGCAAGAGGATAAATTTAAAACTGAAAAAAAAAACAGTAAACTCTCTCTCTATTTTTTGGCCTTTCCCTTCCTAAATTCGGCCGGTGTATTGGATGCAAATTGCAGACACACCCAACGGGCCGCGAACTTGAAATAAATAGGGTCGCATACGCCCTGGTTCGTGAACCCTGCTGACCTCCAATCGTTGTAGATGGATAGGTATTGTCTGTGATAAGACGTTGTTAGGATTATAAACTACATATTTATATGGTGCTACTGGTAATCAGTTCGGCCTCAGAAGGTACATCAAACCCACCTAAAAGAGAAATAAATAGAACGGAAATGAAAAGGAAAAACTGTTACCAGGCATAATGAGTGAACCTTGATTGAACATTATTATTTTAATCAACGCGTTGAACTCCGCATCACAGTTGCTAACTGAGATGATTTCGAATGACTGACGTTTCGATTATATGGGTACAACTGGCTACAATACTTACAAAAATTCCTTGATAGCTGTTCTCATATAAACAAAAAAAAACTATTCTGTGGTCAAAACAATCAACTTTTGTTCTACGACTACGAAATTCGCGAAAAATATCAGCCGTTTCATATAAAAACAACCCCCAACCCCTAAACATCAACCCCCGACAAAATATATGAAACAGCAGATTTTGTTTGTGAATTTTGATATTTCGTAGAACAAAAGTTGTTTGTTTTGAAGTATTGAAGCCGCTCTAAGAAGATGCTAACTGATTACTAGTAACCCTGTATAGGTACTAACCCCTATTATGCACGAACGTTTGATAACCTTAATCTATGTTACAATAATTATAGTTAAAAAATAGGCAGTTATGGGAACTGCGACTGAAGTAAAAACATTAGCATGCCGATGACGCAGTCACATTAGAATGTCGGTGACGCGAACCCGTAAGTTTTGTCCCTACCAAAAATCGCTCAACGCGGCTAAAGAAGTTTTCACTTCTGAAATGTAAAGCAAAACAAAGGAACCTAAACTTTCACTCAGTGAAAAGGGTCTGATGGTGGATCTGAGAGGTCGATAGTGTAACTTTTTGCACAAAATAAATAGTTTGTGCTTTTGGTTTGGGGCTCATTTTTAACGAGTCCCAAACCAAACTTTACTAGTGACCATTTGAATAGTTCCACTATCCACCTCCTGGCTCCATTATAAGGTTAGTTCAATGGTACCAAATTATTGTATTGTCATCTGGATACCTACCATATACTAGCAAAGTTTCAAATCCGGGCATTAGAAATGATCCTACCACCATGCTCTTAAAATATGTACATAGATGATAAACTCAAAAAACTGATATTTGTTATAGGTTTTTTGATCATCTACATATTTTTTTCATTAAAAACTGTAATCACATTTTTTATACGTGGTTTTCACACATTTGTTTTTTTATGACACGGGAATTACTCACATTACGATTAAGCCGGTTGAGTGCAAAGCGAGACAGCAGTGCAAGTACCGTTTTTTATCGATAGTCAATTTCGGTAAAATGCCATAGAATCGATCATAGCGAGTACTGAATAAATGGCATTTTATCGAATTTGACGATCTCAACTGTCAAATTTGATGCTCGATAAAGAACGGTACTTGCACTGCAGAGTCGCGCGCGCGCACTCACCTTGAATGCGATTGAAACCATAGTTGAAATAACCTGCTTAACTATACGTGAGTAATTCTTGTGTAATATAAACAAAAAAGCTTTTGTTCTGCTTGACGATTCTTGAGCCAAAATTATAGTTGTGATATTTTTGTTCCAGCGACTTTGCTGGGATCGGAATGCGTGGTTTCAGAGCAATGTACATTGAAGGTTGCCTATAGCGCCTGTCTGGATGGAGTCTGCCGCTGCTCTGATGGACATCTTCAGTTCAGGAAACACACTTGTCTTTCTCGTAAGTATCTAATGTCTAATTCAACAACTTTTCACACCACCTCCAATTATATGTCATGCAAACAAAACCTAAACCTACTACGGCCCTACTGCGGTCTAGCCGGGCAATAATATTGTATTCAATTTCATTGAATTTTATCATAACCAGGGACCTTACGGACAACAGCTAATTGCGGCACCTAATCCGCTCAGTTGGAAAATCACGCGACCGCAAACCGTATCTGGGCGCGATAAGGTTCACGTTCGTTCGGTGTAACTTCCCATCAGTGAAAGAATTTTTCAAATCGGTTCAGTAGTTTCGGAGCCTATTCAATGCACTATAGCGCCTGTCTTGATGGAGTCTGCCGCTGCTCTGATGGACATCTTCAGTTCAGGAAACACACTTGTCTTTCTCGTAAGTATCTAATGTCTAATTCAACAACTTTTCACACCACCTCCAATTATATGTCATGCAAACAAAACCTAAACCTACTACGGCCCTACTGCGGTCTAGCCGGGCAATAATATTGTATTCAATTTCATTGAATTTTATCATAACCAGGGACCTTACGGACAACAGCTAATTGCGGCACCTAATCCGCTCAGTTGGAAAATCACGCGACCGCAAACCGTATCTGGGCGCGATAAGGTTCACGTTCGTTCGGTGTAACTTCCCATCAGTGAAAGAATTTTTCAAATCGGTTCAGTAGTTTCGGAGCCTATTCAATGCACACAAACAAACAAACAATCAAATCTTTCCTCTTTATAATATTAGTATAGATGAATCTCGTTCAAATTAACTGGAATGTGTCTATAATATAGCCTTCGAAGGGTTTTAAAACCTACTTAATCTTAAAATGTAAAATTTAACTGTAGGTAGGTATCTTCTTGTATCAGTAAAAGACTAACAAGAACCAGCTTACAAGAAGCCACTGACCCAAGCTAAAATCCCACTACCAAAGTACAGTATCCGATTTCACGATATCAATTTATCCGATTCCAAATAAAAGGAAGAGTGAAACACGTTAAATTGTTGCTTAAAAAGCGAAACAAGGCAGTAAATCTTTTCATAGTCAAAACAGTCATTCCTGCTTCGTTAATACGGTAATGATAGGCATCGACTAAGGAACACTACGAGGAAGTTAGGTAAAACCTGCCCGTAAAGTGTTTATGTCGGAATTTGAAACAGTTCCTAGTGATTTAGAATTGCAGTTTAGGTATGAATTAATTGAAGCAAAAACAATTCCTCGTACTAGAAAGTAGAGATTCTAACCTGTAATTTTTCTACGTAACGCCATGTTTCTTATAGATCAACTGGAGTATTGGCACCAATCTATACAGCTATACATCTATACAATATTATAAAGAGGAAAGATTTGTATGTAAGTATGTTTGTAACGAATTGGCTCAAAAATTACTTGACCGATTTTAAATATTCTTTCACCATTTGAATGCTACATTATCACTGATTAATATAGGCTATTTTAATAGGCTATATAACTATACCCGTGCGGAGCCGGCGGATCGCTAGTGTGGAAATAAAATTGTCGTCTATACGTATTATTATCTTGTGTTATTTCGAGTGTTAACGTGTAATAATGGTAGATTATTATATTATGAGTGTTTGTGAACGTGCTAGAGTTTAGGCAAGTGATATAACGAAGTGAAACATGAGTATTTTCGTGACATTTCCAAAACTCCATAGAAGCCCCTAGAAAAGTCTCCACCACTCTACTAGGGCATGACTTTAACTTGACCGTGACTTTGTTTGACTCTGACTATGACTTAATTTACCAAGTCTGATAAAACTTGAAAATATTTTAATATACTTGACATTGACATAATTATGCACAAGACGTGTGACGTCAATATCCTCGCAGGAAGAAATATCAACAGTACCGAAAAGATTATACCCAAATGGGTCGAAGCAAAGTAAGTCTATACTTTAAAGTATAGTATAAAATCATTGGGACCAGGTCCAATTTCTTTGGTCCAAGCCATTGTTCTCTGAAACTAAAATACGTCAAAATTTGCGGCTGTTTATTTATACTTATTTGATTACTCATTGTTCTTTCATTTTCTACTAGAAACTGGAATGGTCCTTGTTTGCTAGAGGCAAGGTTTTCTTAAGAAATCGAGATTTAAATCCTACTTTCGTTTTCATCCGCGTTTCTTCTGACTCGTGCCAAATTGACCGGGTCACGGGCAAATCACTGGATCGAAACGAATAAGCCGTGTAATTCTATAAAACTTGATGAAGAAAGTCGACATTTCGATGTTCAAAGCCCAATAAGTAGGCCACTAGCGTGGAGCCAAAGGTTGGTGAGAAATTGGTCATAATTTGAATGTAGGCAAAATAAATTTAATGGAAGTAGAGAATGTTTCCTAGCACCAATTCAATTCTGCAATAGCAGAAGTGCCCTTTAGAAAGATGTAAAAGCTGTATTCAATAGAATAACATCGCGGAAATTCAACAATGAATCGTCATAATAACGGAACATTGCGTAGAACCCTGACTCCTGAGTGCTTCTATTACGCATGAGTTACTTCGCCATATAAAGTCCCAATTTTCTAAAAATGGCCCATAAAGATTCCGAAAGCCGATAATAAGCCCTTTGTTCAATAACACAGAAGCTCGTTTAATATCAGTATGTTTCCACGGGATATTCTAGTTTTGTGAGAAAAGTGCGGTGATTGTTTCAAACCCAAGCTTTATGAGAACCGCGCTTATTACCACTTACTAAGCTAGCATTACAGATACCTACTCGTGAGAAATGCTGCGGTATAAGCCACCTATACACGGTAATGCGGAAAGGGTGTACTAAGCCGAAGGGAGTCCGTTATACATTACTCAATAATTTATTGCAATCTAGCTGCGTCCCGCGGTTTCACCCGCGAGTTAAAATCATCGTTGTTTTCTGAAATTTTAAAATTTTCTGAGCAATTTTCTTATATTTTCTTTCCGTAAGAAACTTCTACAAAGTATTACATATCTTTAAAAAATGGAATGAAGTCGGTAAAGTCGTTCTCAAGTTATGGCGTGACCAAGGTAAATAGGGATTCATTTTTATATAATTATATGGAAGATAGATTAAGAAATTCACATATAAAGCACAGATGTTAGGTAGCATGTTTAAGATGGGTATAATGAGCCTAATTGAGACCTCTCAACCCCCTTATTTACCTATTTTTAGGGTTCCATAGCCCAACAAGGAACCCTAACTAGGAAAAATTCTAAGACATGCCTTTCTTTATGGGTAAGGTTTTATTGGAATAAAATTTTATGAATTTGATGATGAAAATGTGTTATTATTCTTAAAACAATAATATTGTTTTTTTTGTTGGTATTTACGTCACTCACACACTCTCTCTCTCACACACATGGTGATGTGGTCGCTGTAAAACGAAACCTTAAAAAAATTATATAATTTTTTTTGCGTTTTACTAAGAAAATTACAATAACAACCACAATTTTATTTTATTTTCTTCCGAAATGTCGGTTTCCGTAGAACAGTGGGTAAAAGCGCGGGCGCTGTTCGTTTGAGAATATTTGGAAATCAAGCTGAAGAAGCCATAGAATAAAACTGATTAGTCAATTTTACACACTGCTATCTCAATCACGAACATTTCTGACATTTGAATTCCATACTGACCTTATTTTTTTGCAAACTGCACAGTTCAGCATACGAATAATATGGAGATCATAACACGCATATAAGATAATTGCTGTTAACCCAATAAAGTAAGACCGTATTTTGAGGAAAAGGTCAAAAGTTCAAATCAAGAAATTATATCGCTTGATAATTCCGTTAGCTAGCGCTCGCAGATTCACAACAATGCTTGTAACTTACGAGTTAATTCGAGTTTATTAACTTGTCAGTCTGGCAATATATCACTTTAATATGGAATAACTGGCTAAGAGCATGTCGTGATACGTAATATAGCAGGGTTCCGGAGCCAAAGCCATATCAGAAATTTCTGGTTATAAAAAGCTCAAAAAAAAAAAAAAGGTCAGTGGTCTCAGCAAAATTTTATAGATGGCATAACATTATAATTATATTGGCGTGACATAATATTAGGTATACAATACTTTTTTATGGTTTACTCAAACTGTAAACTACATTGGAAACATTATTTATTAAAATAATTTTACATAAAGGGCAATCACCTTTGTATGCGAACATCTCGAATCATTAATTATATTTTTATTGCTATAACTCAAAAAGTTGAGGACACATTTTTTTCCAAATAATTTAGAAAGAACCTTTTTTATGATAACCTATCAGCATGGTAAGTTACAAGTTTGGTTACATGTTTGATTGTCTAATAGTTTAGAAATACAGGGAGGGACAACTTTTTGCCACTTTGGCGGCCATATTTCACAAAAGATAAGTTCAGGTACGTGATAAAAAAACTTCATTTCAAAAGATTCAACAATACACTACTCGACGGGGTGCAGTGAAAAATAAACAGACGGACAGACGGACGGACAAAATGTTCCTTGTAGTACTTTGGAACTCTAAAAAGTGCAGTATTATTACGATTTGAAATATAGATGTCGAGTACATGTCGAGTAGTGGGTAAGTAATTGCGTGTCGTGCATTACAGTTCCCGATTATCATATAATAGAATGGCCAATTTCCATTTGTGATTTACATTCACAACACTTAATCAAGTTGTCGGCATTAAGTATGTATTATTTAATAGACATAAGAAACAATGCAGCATTTGAATTGCAAACTCATGTCTAAGCATAGTGTTTAGGAATTGGTAAGTGGGTTCGTTTAATTTCCTTTCTATACTGTCAGTAGTGAATTCCGCCTAATACGACACGCGACATAAAAGCAAGGTAAAACTGTATCTTGAAGACTATTAGAGCATGTGATGGAAGACCGTATGGTCAGCCTTAGGAAAATTGCCGCCAACCACCCGTTGTATCACGAGGTCGACAAATACCGACAAGTCTACTTTCTACACTCAATACGCATTCAATAATACTTGTACCGTAACCGTTGAAACAATAATGCAGATACCTAAATATAAAATGCATTATATTTGCAGCGGCCCCGCCCGGTCACGTTTGCTACAGCAACGAGCATTGCCGCCTATGGGATAAGGAAAGTCGATGCGAGTTCGTCATCCTCAATCTATTTGGCAGATGTGCATGCGGCACCAACTTTAGACAAAGCGGCGATAAATGCATTGCAACGAGACCTTTCTCTACAGAAGCAGTAATTGCTGAGCAAGAAGCGATGAACTTTTCTGTCTCGGACACTTCGAACATAGCTCCAAAACCAACAGCTAATATTTATCCAGAATCTAAAGATCCATTTGGAAGTCAAAAATTAGACGATTTTCATCCAAGCAAAGCACCACTATCAAATGATGTTTTGAGCACCGAGGAAGATAGCCCTTTTATGCAAGCTGTCTTGAAAGTACCAACAACTGAACCAGCCAAGCATTTGCCAATTTCAAACAGAAAAGACGGAGAGCCAAATGAAACTATAGGTGTAGATGAACTGACTGCTAATTTACATGCGAATGATCAGCCAATTTACAGAGTTGTAACTCAACCTTCGATTGAGAAGAAGTCAAACAAGAAAACGGGAAGCTCAAAAGAACAAATCTTAGGGAATAAGACGCAAAAAACTGGACACCAGAAGAAATCATCTTTGAAAGGTATATTGATTTTTCAGACTTCCATTTTCATTAACAGAAAGAAAATTTTTTTAAATTAATAGTAGATATGTATATAAACAGTTGTGTTTGTAACATTTCAGAAAAACACCGAATTCGTACAGAATATGCACCCATATACGATGTCGGACCTGCTTCTCTAGGCATGGCCTGCATCACAGACTCCCAGTGTCAACAAGTGGACTCTTATTCGAGGTGTTTGAATAAGAGATGTGACTGTGCGTTCGGAAATAACTCTACTTCGGCTTGCTCTGCGAGGAATAGGGGCTGCCTTCCTGGGACTTTCCAAGTAAGGGCTTTTTCAAATGTAAATATTCGTTAGACCAAGGCCGTCGGCAGGAAGGATGGGGTAACCTCTAACCTCCTCCGAAACCTCCGAAATTAGCCAACCCTTACTAAAATATATAAAACCTCGATCGCGAAACAGAGAGGTACTTTTCTACGGGTACTAAAACAAGAGTTCGACCCCCCTCCCGAAATGAATTCCTGGTTACGGCTTTGCGTTAGACAACAAAGAACTATGAATTAAGTTAATTTTATTCAGTTTACGAGTTTCAGGAGTCTTTAGTACTGGTGTGATGTTTTTAAACTTAATTAAGTAGCAATTCCAACAAGTGCCAAAAATTACAAATATAATCCATAATATTAAGTACATCTGTTAATAAATTCTACTTACCCAAATCTAAAACGAACTTTTCTATCTTTACTAGTGTCGATCTACTGGCGCCTGCATCAGCTGGTTCTTTGTATGTGACGGCCGCAAGGACTGCCCAGACGGTTCTGATGAGAAATGTGCAGGATATGAGAAAGGAACTTCTGGAAGTAAGTACCATGTACATAATTATATACAACACATACATACATACATATTATATACATATTTATTATAATCATCATCATCATCAAAAGCAGCCATTAAACGTCCATTATTGGACTAAGGCCTTCCTCTTAGAGAGTGTTGCCATAATCCCCTCGCTTGGCAGGCGGCTTGGGGATCTCAGTACGTTCACCGTGTACTAATAGGACGCTGCTGCCCATCCTCCGATGGTTCTGAGGTCCGGGTATTTATTATAATAGAATATATTTATTATTATCTCAAATGCTTTTTACGTGAAGATTGACGCTGAAGATGAAAATGAATAAAATGATCCTAGGTCCCTTTTCACTCCCAATGTCAAAAGCAAGAATATTAGAAGTTTGAAGCCTATGCATGTTTAAGCGTGTATCTGTCTGGGGCTTCGTAGCTCCCAAACGGATAGATTTACTTCAATGCAGTTTTATTATTGAGACCTTTTTTTTAATAGGCTGACGTATGGCCGCCAACTCGCCTTATAATGCGGTAGGATGGAATACGCTGCTTAGAAAAAACCGATTCACTCATGATTTGACACCCAGTTTAATCGGAATTATTCTTAGGGGAAATTATGACCTATTTTCCGAATTGGTCGGGACTATTAATTGATATTTTATTTATATTACACGGGAATCACTCACGTAAGATTAAGCCGGTCACTCCGACTATAGTTTAACCTTACCTCTAACCTTACTATTTGTACTCATTCTCCTTTCTGGAATGTTCTCTCTCTTTACTTATACACCTCATAGCCTCATATATTACCTGTTATTATTTCATCATCATCATCAGCCAGAAGACGACCACTGCTGAACATAGGCCTCCCCCTTTAAGCTCCACACTGAACGACAGCCTGCCTTTTGCATCCACTGGATGCCAGCGACTCTCACTATGTCGTCGGTCCATCTAGTGGGAGGCCTACCTACGCTGCGTCTTCCGGTTCGTGGTCTCCACTCAAGAACCTTTCTTCCCCATCGGTTATCGGTTCTTCGAGCGATGTGGCCTGCCCATTGCCACTTCAACTTGTTATTATTTATATTATAGATATTTTCCCCACCTTTCATTTTTATAACGCCTGACTTGGATCTGTGTAAAAAAATCTAAAGTGGAGTACCTAAGTGTTGCCCTAAAACGGTGTGGTTGACAGAGAGTATATATCTCCTTCCAGATGCTATCGGCGAGCGGTGTCCAATGAACTCGTTCCGCTGCGGAGGCCCGGGCTCTCGCTGCGTGTCCCGCGCTGCTAGATGTGATGGCACCGCGCAGTGTCCCGGCGGCGAAGACGAGAGGAACTGCAGAGCTACCAAGCGTAAAGGGTATGTTTCTACCAGTTTCTACCTTTTCTAGCTAGACGGTTGAAGGTGTGGTCGAAGATGATAAAAATGCCTAGTCTGAAACTCTGGAACTTGCCCTGAAGTGAGGTGAAGTAATATCACATATCAGAGCACTTTGCGATAGATTTTTACCATTGATTGGTTTAAATTGTCAAAACGGTTTACACTCACGTTATATTTAGTCATCGTTATGTTTAGCCGTTCGTCGTAGTTTATAATAAATCTTCACGCGAGTATCGATTTTTACTATTGATAGTTTTAAATTATGTTAAATGGTTTACACTCACGTTACCTATATTTAATCATCGTTATGTTTAGCTGTTTTGTCTTAGTTTATAAATAATCGTCACGCGAGTATAGAT
Source organism: Agriopis marginaria (assembly GCA_932305915.1). Classification (NCBI taxonomy): domain Eukaryota; kingdom Metazoa; phylum Arthropoda; class Insecta; order Lepidoptera; family Geometridae; genus Agriopis; species Agriopis marginaria. The sequence goes on from OW029919.1 coordinate 7,547,289, forward strand.
TTTTACTATTGATAGTTTTATATTATGTTAAAACGGGTTACATTGAGATTATATTTAATCAGCGTTATGTTTAGCTGTTTTGTCTTATTTTATAATAAATCGTCACGCGAGTATCGATTTTAATTATTGATAGTTTTAAATTATGATAAAACGGTTAACACTTAAATTATATTTATTCATTGTTATGTTTAGCTGTTTTGTCTTAGTTTATAATAAATCGTCACGCATGTTTAGATTTTTACTATTGATAGTTTTAAATTATGTTAAAACGGTTTACACTCACATTATATTTAATCATCGTTATGTTTTGCTGTTTTGTCTTATTTTATAATGAATCCACACCAGAATGTTGATGAAGCGGTTGTTCAATTTGTTTTACTCACATTAGTAGTTTTGTACTACTACTTGCCTTTATTTATTTATTGGAAAACCAAAAGAATTTTACACCAAAATATACAATTAAAAAACTGCAGAAAGCCAATTACAGGTCTCACGAATAGAATTTAGTTCCTACTTCTTAGTTTTGCCCTTTTGAGAATGGATGTAATCACGCTTCCACCGATGCTTGCAGAGCTTTCACGATGCGTCTCAATTTAAATTCCTGTTAAGCATGGTGTGAACGCTCGTATTCAAAAACGCGATGCGGATTTTATAACGTCTAATTCTGATTTCTTGCAGTCTTTTACATTCTTTCCAGCTACTTTCAAACCAAGTAGCAAAGATACGTGATTGCTTCAACTGTAAAATCTGACTTTGAGTTTTCTTATAATTCCAGCTGCCCTCGACATACGTTCCGCTGCGGCTCGGGAGAGTGCATCCCTGAGTATGAATTCTGCAACGCAATCATCACTTGCAAAGACGCTTCGGACGAACCGCCGCATCTATGCAACGAGCAGTCAAGGTATACCCGTATTTACGTTTTGCACATACCAGAAGATTCGCATTGCCACCTTCTTGCTACTTGATCTTCTTCTTGTATGGGCGTAGCCCTCAAAGTAAGTTCGCCTAGATTGATTGGCCAGCCCTAATCATACGTTTTAAGCAGTTGTGTGTTTTTTTAAACAGTTTTCCCAATATTCGTTTTTTTAATTTAATTTACTATAAATATTCGTCAATACATATTATTAATATTAAACAATTAATACATGTCACAAACTACTTAATTCAAATTACACAAATTCAAGTCTAATCAAACAGCCCGCTCCGGACCGTTCCTGGTGCAAAAGTGCCCATAACACTGGCAGCATTCCCACGCTGAATGGCAATGGCCAATCTTTGCGCCAGGAACGAGTGTGTTATGTAATTGTGTGAGTTATGTGATTATTAACGGGATAACCACACAACCACGACCAACCATCCACAACCTTATCACGGTAAATATATCTGTTAATAATCATATAACTGTGGTTAATGACCGTGATAGTTTAAAACGATATAGTTTTTAAGGCCTCAGATATGGCTTAGAAGATTGTTTAGAACAAACAACCGTAACCTACAATTTAACGTGTGATTCAACTCACTGTAGTACTCAGAAATATAATAGCTCTCATATCTAAAGGTTATCATATGAACAAAACATTCCTCAAATTATTCCGCCATTATTCTCGGCCCTTAGTGAATTGTAGCGACAATCCAGGATGCTGTGAATTGTGTCGGATCATCGTAAGTAGGTATAGTGTGTCACTTCGCTATCTTTTGCCATATACTTTTAATTGTCTATGGCAACTTGTGATCATCAACTTCACCGGTTGTTAGTTGTCATGCACCGTCTATTTTGGCAAAACCGCCAAATTTACATATATATTTACATTGCTCTCTACGCTTAGAGCCTTTCGTATAGATACCAACAATTACTAACAGGGCCGTAATTTTGTATGGAAACGCATAACATGCTATAAAAGTGTTAAAACATGGTTACCATGGTTACAAATAACACGTAAACATGGTAACAAAACGAATCAAATGCGTCTTTCGATTGGATACTACATCTTCTTGACACTAGAGTTTCACGTGCTCTCGTGCTCTACTTTATTTTGACAATTTTGACAAAAGGAACGTGTTACGAACCTCAAGACATTGCCAATTCTATGCAAACAACGTAACGCGGCCGCATTTTGAGTATATGTGGCCATAGAGAATAAGGGCACTGAGTCCATTTTTCAATTACATTTTCATGTTATGACATCAGGCGTTTTTGACAAGGCATATGGAATGGCAGGTGGTTAAGTTGTTCAGTTCAGTCTTCCTTGTTGACTGAAAACTACAATCTAGGCATCTTCACGGCTAGAGTGAATAGATCGATGTGTTTTATCCTCGGCCACACCGTCGCTTACCATCAGGCGAGTTGGTGGCCAATGAGATCCGCTCTAAGAATAGAAGAAAAAAAGCAGCACTGCCAAATACTCAATGACGATGCACACTTTACATATATACTGGCATATAAGTTTTTGATCTGAGCAAAGCTACATCAAACTACATAAACATGTTCATTTCTGCCACAAAGTCGTAGATGTGCGACTTTGCTAAGAAAATATCAGTTTTCTTCGCCGTCACCCATCAGAAGGAACTAAAAGTTAACTGTTTCCTAAATATTTCGTAACCGGCACACGTGTGACCCGTAACGGCCTGCCCAAATATTTGACCCTAAAATACTATCAGTTCTGGCGTATAAAATGTTTGCTCAGGTGGTCTCCCATGCTTTGGTATTTGCAATGTTAGGTCTGCCCTACTTGTTGTCAACTTAACTGTTAGGCCTATGAACTGGTGACAGTATAGTATTCCAATACTAGAATATAGAAACGATATTTTATGCAGGAACTGTTATGAAGTTTATCAAACAAGTTGCAGCTGAGTGAATCAACACGGTTGAGTTATTGCCATAGGACACGCCTTTTCCGGCTCTTAAGAAACTGATTAAAAATCAAGTTATATTTATGCAAAGAACTTGAATGTACTTATTAAGTACATTACTTAAATATTTCTAGACATTACCCTGATTTTCGCAAGTTCTTCTGTCAATTACGCTTCATCTTTTAAGTATACTTTCAAAGATGTCGGTTAAAAATCATTATCATCATACAAAGACTAGTTTACCTAGTCAGTGTCATTATAAAAGACGTCCACATCAAGGAACATTATTACTCCTAGCGGAGGTCCACACTGAACTTGACTGAACGACAGTATCCCATAATATCTGCATTCACTGGATGGCCGCGACTCGCATCATCGACGACATGTTTGCACGGTTTGCCATAATCCCCACGCTTGGCAGGCGGCTTGGGGATCGCAGGAGGTTCCACCATTCAAGTAGGAGGATGCTGCTGCCCATCCTCTAGTGTTTCTGGTCGCAGTTTTAGGACATACCCGGATCCAAAGATTTTTTTAGTCTCCTAATCAGATATATCACACACAACGCTGCGGCAAGCGGTTACAATACAGCGTCCAGCTTTTCTTCTCGCTGCTGTCGCAAGCTTTGCGAAACAACAGACCGCTCTAGACGTTTCTTATACAATTATCCGACATATCTATCGCTTACCGCAGCGTTAAGCGTTCCCCAATAATAGACCAGAAACTGGGTTCTATCATCTTGCATATCCACGTTTAGGTACAAAAATTAAAATTTTGCTCACTAGATGGCGGGCAGCAGACGTGTGCCCACTCCGTTGCGGAAACGGAAGATGCCGAAGTACGGCCGTGGCGTGCTCAGGGAGGGATGGATGCGGAGACAACACTGACGAGATTGCGTGCACAGTTTGTCGTGAGTATAGATGACTATTTTAACAGCTTTGGGATTCTAGAGAAGGGTTAGAGTCCTCACTCTATATCTGTGCAAAAATCGCGTCGATCTGCTTTGGTACTGCGTGAAAGGAGAACAAACACCCTGCCACAATTATTTATACCTGCAGGCCTAGCATAGGCTGTGGATAAATTGTCTTTCCACCGTTTTTATCCACGCCTAGACGCGACAAAGCAAGAATATGGATACATTTGTCCTTTTCTCGCGGGATAAAAACGGTGGAAAGACAATTTGTCCTCGGCCCGTGCTAGGCCTGCAGTATGTATATATTTTTCCCATTAAAAACAGCGGCAAACAGGCATGCGATCTGCCTGATGGTATAGCCGTTAAGATACCAGCAACATTAGCGGTGTTGTCTATGCTTTGCCAGCCCTTAGTGTTATAGACACCCTTTTAAAACACTTCATGCTTAAGCTCGGCGAAAACTATATGTGTAGTGTTCAGTATCTACCTATTTATGAGTTCAGTATATATTTATGCTTGCAGTTAATTATGACGAGTACCTAAGTATAGGTGATCTTTTGATTTCCGAAGCACCATATGGACCGAGTCAAAACTGTTAGGCGTCTGCCCAAATATGACAAATACAGACTGTTTTGCATACGTGGACGATTGGACACGATATTCGATTCCGTTACACGAACAATAGATGCAAACGATGCTGTACGCTTCGCATCACAATAGTGTTTTAATGGTACTTGTATTATTACATTCATATGAAGTTCAAGATTCATTATTATTATTACATTATTTATTTTCGTTCGGTGATCATTACAAGCTTCTGTTTAACTTGCAAAGGTTGTTATTAGTTTGTTTAGATCAAATCTTGCTAGTTGGATTAGAACCACGTTGGAAAATCACGCGACCGCAAACCGTATCTGGGCGCGACAAGGTTCACGTTCGCGTGATTTTCCAACTTAACGAATTAGGTGCCGCAATAGCAGCTGTCCGTAAGGCCCCAGTTCTTCCTTACCGATTTTGCAAAAAGTTTGCAAAGGTACACCTAATTTGTTCAATTGGAAATACAATATGCAGTATGCAAAACCCAACATTGTTATGATATTAAAATAGCCGCCGCCACTATAAAAAATGCTTTTTACTATTAGTTTATTTTACTTATCAACTAAAACAACAACAACAAAAAACTTACAAACAACTACTACACTTATATCTACTTACTTTTTAAATAAAAAACCGTTACTAAACGACCTAAAAGAGACCGCAGGGAAACGCTGGATGCAGGCCGCTTCCAACCGGCCCTTTTGGAGATCGATAGGGGATCAGCAGTGGACGTCCTATGGCTGAAATGATGATGACAAACGACCAACTCTGAAATCACGAAAAGAAAATCTAATTTCAATCTATACCGTATTCACTAACTGAAACACGCACGTAGCGTGGCGCGTTAACTTAACCTCTAAAAATTTGCCCCCTTTTTCTTAGGGAATGAACGCCAACTTTTAGAGGTTAACTTAAGGCACCGCGATTATTTATTATCTTATACGAGCGTGCTTGTAGTTAGTGAATAAGGGCCCAGTTCGAAGCCTTACTGTTGTTTTTATTCATTTCAGAATGTCCAGCACCACCCTCTTCGTCTAAGACACCCTGAAAAGCACTATATATGGAGAGGCTTAATTAAAATACATTCCAACTGGCGGATCTCAATGCTCAAAGTAACATTTTGGGAAGGAAAAATTCGCCTATAAACGTACGCATATATAAATACCTATCGAATTCCATGCGTTTCGAAATTTAGAATTTGTATGGAATTCGATTCGTTATCTAACATACGTAAATATTCATCCCCAACATACTATCTACTACAGTACCTGCAAAAACATTAAAACAAAAACTCATAGAGAACACTTTTGTGCGCACCAAAAAAAAGACATGATCAAAACAGGCAGATTTTTCCTTCTCCATGATAATAACATAGATGACAAGGCATAAATTGTTTTTTTAAACCCCGATAAAATACCTAATAATCTTCAAACGGTAGAACAGATTTTCTTGAATCATAGCTATGAACACTCTCGATCAAATAAAAACAAAACAAAATCAAAATCGGTTCCATGCCATATCCGATATCGATGCCATAGACGGACACAGATACACACTCTGAATTAATAACACCCCTCTGTTTGCGTCAGGGGTTGAAAATTTATTTAGAATCGAACCGACTAAATACATCGATACATAGCATAGCCATAAAGTATTAGGCAAAGTATTTTTTGATACAACGAGTAGATTTTGTAGATACAAAGTGAAAACGAAAATGTAGCTTAGATGATTAGAACTAGATTTTAAGATAAATATACTTGGATTAACTTGGACCTTATGTATGCAAAAATACTAATTTGTCTAATTTGTAAAGAAATATTCATCATGGATGATGGCAATTACGAGAAACCATAAATAACAATTTTACGGTTCGACCCACTAACATGTGTGGTAGGATTCTTTTGTTTGCATAGTCCACCACATCTTTGTTAGCTATTCAACCGTCAAGCAGTACTGTGAAAATACACTTAGATCCAAATAGAAGAAAAATTTATCCCAGTAAAATTACAGGGCATAAACGGATTTAACATCTCTTATCCCCGGATGCTGAACGCAGAAATTTGAAAGTTCTAAATTTTGGTGGCAAATAGCACTGAATGGTTATAATTATGGGCAAGCGTTGATGCTCACCATTAGAAAGGCCAAGCCGGTCTCATCACAGTTTTATTAAAAAAATGCGTCGGGGTCGCTGTCAGGTTTCTTAAGTAAATACGATATTGGATCCTCAACTAAATATAAGTTGGCGAATACTGTATTGAAGCTATTTTTAAAGTCGATAGATTTTTTATACTTGCTCACAAAACCTGTCGGTTTCTAAGATATAACTAATATTAATTCTTTAAGTATTTACTGCACTTATCAGTCTCCAATATTGATGTAGTGTTGAAGATCCTCAGAAATAGTTATAAGCCCTATGTATGCAATAAGACTGAAGAGTTATACTCTGCCACTTATACGAAGTAAGAAGTCAGCATTCCATCTCCTGATTGCTTTAGTTTATAGAATTTGTAAATAAAGGCACTGTTTTATCTAGTTTATTTTTATTGTTAATGCACTCAATTATTGTCTTTATTTAATTTATTCACTTTTGTAAAATTTTGCTTACCTATAAGTAACTTGATTGGGAGAAATTGTATATAGTTACTGTTCAATCTATCTAGATCCTAAGTTTTTTTGTGAATTACCGAACTTTTAATGCATTGCTTTTCAAGTGTCTAATAAAAGATGCGACTGCCAGGCTTACAATCCGACTACTAGCTATTTAATTCGTCCGGATCTTTTACATCCCTTTGAAACGTACTGGTAGGATTCATTATTTAATTTTCTGACTAAAATATTTTTTTTTTAATGCCTGGCCTTTTGTCAGGTCTTTTCAACTTATAAAATGGCAACGCTAATTGCAGCGCTTCCACTGAGATACAAGATAAATTGAACATACTCTACATAGTTAAAAAAATAATTACAATAACCTACATAAACATCATATAATTATTATATTGAATTAATTTACATATTTTATTTCTTTTATTACAAAAAATTCACAGAAGTGCTGTCTTTGCTGTCCTGTATGTTTCCAATGCAATATTTTGCTTTCTTTACACATATAATGAAATCCTGTAAACCTTTTTTACTTATGGATTATTTTCTTTTAGTTAAGTATTTAATGTGGTTTGTATGGCAAAAGTCAAGTGTAACTTATTGTATTATAGCGTGTTTTGTCGTGTGTGAATGTGATAGATACTTATTTATTAAACTTATTTCGTAAAGAGTAAATGTATATATTTGTCCTACCACATCCCTCTTTCCTCCACGTTTCGTTCGCGCGTTTGATTTTTTTTTAAAGTTACTTTAATTTCTTCAGTGTGGGAGTAAAAAAATAACATGCTTACAATAAATTATCTTTAAAATAACATTGCAAATATTTTAAAGCAATTTTCATCATAATATATTATTATGCTAGATAGATAGAACCTCTTTATTGTGTACACCAGAAAAAAAAAATACAAACAGATGGAAAACAGTTACGAGCTAGTGCCACAAGTAGCAGCCTTATCGCTAAAAGCGATCTCTTCCAGGCAACAATTGGATGGAAATAATTTATGCAACAGGATTTACAGGATCGACGGGAGATGCTAAAACACTTTACTTACTGATCCACTTAATAATGCCAATAAAAAAATACTATCAAATAACATACAACGTGTAACAAAAAGGTGTGATAAAACCGAAGGGTATGTATGTAGTATGTACCTACTCATCATTACAAACAACTTTTACTATGGGATCAACTCTGAAATCGCGAAAAATCTGCTGTTCCATATATTTTGTAGGGAGTGAATGATTCCTTTGTATATTTTGATGTACTAAGGCCGCCCTAAGAGGATGCTAAATGCTAACTGATTACCAGTGACCCTGTATATAGGTATACATCAATAACTACATCACAAACTATTAGATAAACAAATTCGGTATCATATAAAATTATGATTCAACTGTAAATCCTACTGATAGTATATTCACCTATTCCGTGGGATTTTAAGGAACTATAGTTACGAACAATACAATACAATACAATTCTTTATTAATAACTCCATAGTTACAAGTCAAACTTCTCCAGTACACTTTCTACAACGATGTATATAAACATGATATAAACTTATAAAACTGTCTATGGACCCGGGTATGTCCTAAAACTGCGTCCAGAACCACCGGAGGATGGGCAGCAGCGTCCTGTTAGTACACGGTGAACGTACTGCGATCCCCAAGCCGCCTGCCAAGCGTGGGGATTATGGCAACACCCCTCTCTAAGAGGGAGGCCTTGTTCAGCAGTGGACGTTTAATGGCTGATTATGTGTGTGATGTGAAACTTATAAAAACGGTATATGTTAATAGTATTAGAACTTACGTTCCCACTGCTGGGTCATATGCTTTCTTTCAGAGAGGAGAAAACCATGAAAGGGATTTCACAATAATGATTTCTAAATTAAAATCGTGCAAAAGTTACGGAAATTAAGATCAAATTAGGAGACAGAGTATGTTGATAGGTATACCTAATCATAATATACCGATTTTATATAACCATGTGTATATAGGCCTTAGTATAACTACACGTTACAATTTAGTTATTTTAAGATATAGGCACTAATAAAAGTTCGTAATATAGTTCCTTAAAATCCCACGGAGCTAAGTGAATCATAAATTCATATGATACCGAATGTATGTACCGAATTTGTTGATCGAATAGTTTGTGATGTAGTTATTGATGTATATATTATACAGGGTTACTGGCAATCAGTTAGCATTTAGCATCCTCTTAAGGACGGCCTCATTACATCAAAACATACAAAGAAATCATTGACTTTCAACAAAATATATAAAATAGCTGATTATTTTTATGCGAATTTTGATAAAAGATCAAAAGTAGTTTGTTTTGAGGTATTGCAATCCCCATACTAGGATGCAAACTGGTTACCAGTAACCCTGTAGATATAAGCGCCATCTCTGTCAAACCATTTGAATCTGCAGACTATAGAAACAGCATTACACTCGTAGATACAGAAACAGCACCAGTTACCACTCGCTATGCTACTCGTAACATAAAAGTTGCTCTAACATACCACTCGAGTAAGCTTCGCATGTTTATTATGGACGTTCAATCTATTGCCGCAAGAGTTCGGTAGGTACTATAAACAATTGCAACCCAATAAAATGCATTATTTGCTTGTGGTCTTACTCCGTAGTTATACTCGTAGTGGCAGCATTATACCGTACCTGGGTGCATTCTCAATATTTGCAAAAAAAAATCATTTGTTAACTTTAGAATACAAACCGGAAGACGCAGCGTAGGTAGGCCTCCCACTAGATGGACTGCCGACATAGTGAGATTCGCTGGCATCCAGTGGATGCAAAAGGCAGGCTGTCGTTCAGTGTGGAGGTTAAAGGGGGAGGCCTATGTTCAGCAGTGGACGTCTTCTGGCTGATGATGAACTTTAGAATAGCAAATCTGTCAAAATTTGTTGTTACGAATTTTTTAATAGAGCCCGTAATAGGTATGGTATGAATCCCAGAATCTGAATCAGCATAATACCTCTAGTATAGTTTATTTCTCTATGATAATACTTATATACCTATCACATTATAATTATTGATGTCTGATCTCTGGGAATACATTATATTGTACTTAGTAGGTATGATGATAGGTTAGCAACACAAAAATTGTGTTGGTATTTAATATACATCACTCCCCATATTCCCAATTTAATATTTCCTTATTGGTAAAATAAGGAAAGATTAAATTAGGCATACGCAAACGTATTGTATTTATAATATCCCCATATGTATATCCCCATGCCCAATTTAATATTTCCTTATTATGCCAAAAGGAAATATTACTATATTAATATACAACTAATACAAAAACAAAATTACAACAACTATATTGTAAAAATATTACAATTAATACAACAGGTATTAGATACAATACGTCAATAGTTACATTACATAGTATCCATGCAGGTCCAAATTAGAAACCTATATAGGTGGGTTTTCATCGATTTTGCGTTATTTTGAACTTAAATCTGCGGATACAACCTGATACCAAGATACCTTGGGCGTTATCTTCATTTTAATAGAGAACGCATGCGCGTATCATCTCCTACGAAAACAAAAATGGCTGCTCAGCATCCAGATCCCTCTCAATAGGTAGCATCATCGTCAAAATATACGTACAACGGAATTGTGCGCGCACCTACATGCAGTGTTTTATGAGCTTTGAGGAATATGCGATAAACTAACTTGATTTTATAATAGAGGTAAGTGTTCGTATAGTGTTTCCGTAGATTTGTATGCCTTTTGTTTTGTTATACCTAAGTACCAAACTACTTATTACCTACTCGTTTATGACATTTATAATTGATTAAATAAAAACTATGGACACATAATGTTACTGTATAGCTTATACCCTGTACTTGTGGCACTAGATCGTAAGTGTTTTCTGTTTGTAATTTTTATTTCTGGTGTACACAATAAAGAGTTTCTATTTATCTATCTATCTATCCATGCCTTAATAGGACCTACGTTTATGTAGAGCCTGTAATGTCCAAATTCTTCTAGCAAGTACATGCTGGAGACTCTGGCACTTGTTGTGGGCTTGAGCATTTAGATTGTCTTTAGATCTTTAATATCTTTTTTTAATAATCAGATAAGTAGTTTAGGGATTTAGCGATAGTTTTTGATGCGAAACATCCTTTGGTGCGCCTTAGCAGTAAAACTGACTCGTATACCGTAACGGCAAACGATATGATGCTCTCTTATACCATCATGTCCATGCCATCCCGTGACCAACATTTTTCTTTTCTTAGGGACATGTGCACAAAATACAAACTAACACAAATTTAACCTAAACTACTTAGCAAATTGTTGGATTGCCCATAGACCGGAGCCACTCAAAAATCAATCCAAATGTTTAAGCCCATACCAGTGTTGTTAGCTTGTATTTTGTTTCGTTAATGAAGCTGCCCGATCAATAAAAATAAGTTCCTAGATACTTACAAGAACCCAATACCTACCTACCTACAAATCATAGACGCTTACGAAGGCTGAAACATTAAAACGTACAGAAAACGCGCTAAAATCGTGACTTCTTCCATCACGATTCATCAGATTCGTCATAGCACTAGCAGGAACTTGAATATCAGCATTATAAATTAATTACTTAAATGGTTTTTATACATGGAAATATAAATATTTTAAGTAACTATGATTTCATAATTTGGTTTTCATTGAATCATAGCGAACAACAATAACAATTCAGAAGGTCTAATCGTGTTTAAGATAGATAGAAACTCTTAATTGTGCACACCAGAAATAAAAGTTACAGGTAAAGAAACTTGAAAGCTCGGCACAAGTGACGGCCTTATAGTTAAAAGCGATCTCTTCCAGGCAACCATTGAATGGATAGAATTTAGGTAGGTATCAGTTTAGATGGTATAAACACTTTTAACTGATAAATAGTTGTTTAAGGTTATTGTAGGCAGTGTGGATGATGTTATTATCACTATGCTATAATATAAGGTTACACTGAACAGTGGTACTAAGCGAAAGAAGATCATATATTATTATAATTATTATGAACAACTTGTACAACGAGACCAACCCTAAATGTTTTAGACGCAAATTGACGTCTGATTCAATCAACAACCCTAAATGCACAAAAAATATCACCTGTTCCATACATACCTACATTTCTTTAAGTGTAAACGAAAAATTTCCATGCATGGAACAGCTGATTACTGGCTCAACAAAATAAACCAGCCAAGTGCGAGTCAAACTCGCACACTGAAGGTTTCGTATCACCATAAAATACAAAAAGTAGTGCAAAAAGACAACATCACGCCCAAGCGGTCACCCATCCAAGTACGGACCAATCTTTACGTTGCTTAACTTGGTAACGAACATAAATTTGTCACTGGCTCATTATTTGTTGTTATACTTTAGAGTGTGTACCTAATCATGCCAAGTTCGACGATTGTTCGTATTACCGTTTTTACATAAGAGCTAATACAAACATACGTTTGTTGTATGGGGACCCCTTTCGTTTTGTCTTTTTTATTATTTATTAGTTGATCCGCCGTAGCATTACATACTCTGGGAAAATTTCAGCTGGCTATCTATTACGGTTCTAAAGACAATTGTTTAAAGGTAGGACGAACAGACAGACATTGTACGGTACCTTTGGGTACGGAACCCTAAAAACTTTACCTTGAGGCTTACTACAACTTTATTCTTATTCTTCGTTTATTTAAGGATTCAGTTTCTATACATACAACGCCAGTGGGTTTTTAATTATTGTTTCAAATGAAAACAAAATAAGTAATTATTTTGTTATTTGAGTGTTTGTTTTTAGCAAACACGGTCTCGCATCCCGTTTCAGTTAAATCTACTGCTGATCTGAAGAAATACTACGCACAACAATTTCCATAGTTGCGTTTCGTTAACGTTAAAATTTTACAATTGAAACAGTAGAAGTTTGCACGCACAGTTAAAGAAATTATGTTCAATATATTGGGACTAGTGTTGGGACCCCAAAAAAAGTTAACCGTCTGATCATTTGTGGTTGTGAAAGTTATTAAAAGTACCGAAAAAACTATGAATGTGAAATGTAGAGTTTACTGTTTCAAAGCATTGATATGCCTGTTACATCCCATGTCAAGGTTTGTGTTCGTTTTTAGTTTCGTGATTGCCTAACATTTCGCACCTTATATCGATGTTTGAGAAGTTTTTCGTAACTGTTCAAATCAGTTACATACCTTACGAAATGCTAATGATGATATTATTCGTAAGTAACATACAGGCTTACATTAGGTTGAGATTTTAATAAAACTTGAGAAAAGTCTCTCCAGTTACTTGCTTTGAGTTCTTTCTCTACATGGAACTACAGGGCTATTTTCACGACAAAACGGAGAAGGGTACATTAGCGTAAGAGATTGTATGTGTGTAATTATGTATGTTACCTTTTTTCTCCAAAACGGCTGGATCGATTTGGATAAGTTTTTTACAGTTATATGATTATTAACGGGATATTTACCGTGATAAGGTTGGGGATGGAGTTCCCGATAATCAAATCATAATTAAAACTGTAGTGAACAACCGTGATGGTTTAGAAAACTTATTTACGTTTTTTTTGTTTTGTTTGAAAGCCGGTTCTTTGCTTTGGTTTAAAGCTGTTTGATCAAAATCTGTTTAGCCGTTTAAACGCTGAAACACTGCGGTTAGTTCGGACGGAAACGCTTGATGCATAGGCCGCTTCCAACCGGCCTTTTTGGAGATCGATGGGGGAGGCATATGTCCAGCAATGGACGTTTAGCTGAAACTATGATAATGATGATGATTGAATTTGCCAGAAACCTTTAGCAAGCAGTTATCGTAACGACTGCTCTTAGCACACTTACTGAGCACTATATCAGTATGATATTTGGCACACTTTGTGAACCTAAAAAATGTCGACTGACGACCTTGAGATGGTCAAAAAGTCATTTTCATTAATTTACATCAAACTTGGCGTAAATGCTTTTTTACCGACGAAAAAAGGAGGAAATTCTCAATTCAACTGTATTTTTGCGTGTATGTTACGCAATGTTTTCGCCAATTGTGTACCACTTTCAATAGTTGTCCCATTTATATTAAAAGAAAATATTTCACCTCTTTGAGTTTAAAATTAGGGAATTAATCCCGTTTAGTGAACTTTTTGAGTAGGTAAATAGTCGGCCAATATTTCGAATGTATTATTATTATCTTATGTTATTATCTTATTGGTGTAGATAACTTTATTTAAATACAAAACAACTTATTAATTCACAAACATTTCCAAATACAAGCTTTTTTTCCATGTTTTATTTAATCATTTTATGGCGGCCGTTTTGAAATAAATACAATATTAAGTGTTGCATATTGTATTGTCACTAAAACTAAATGTTATGTGTTAATGCAAAATTTCAGCAAATCGGTTAGGAGGAACTGGTCTAATTCAGCTTGCAGGATTTGACATAAACAAACATTGTTAGTTAAATAAAAGCTCGTAATTAAAGTGAATCACCGTAAAATGTGTAAGCTACCTCCATTCGAAATATCATTCAAATTTGTTTAACCGTTATGGAGTTGAGTAACAATTTAACAAACATACCTACACACACACACAGACACACAAGTTTCGTATTTGATATATAAATGTACCTACTGACTGGTACTGGTAATTCATTGCGTAATTATAATATTAGTATGTGATGTCCAAAATTACGAGTTTAAGGTTCGATAGTTATTCATATAGTGACAACTCTATAACAGAATCCTATACCAACCAAAATACCAATAGTTGTTGACTGTCACTAATTACAAATAAACAAGTAATTTTTCCTGTTTTAAATGTTTATCGGGACTTATCACGTATTATTTAATATAGGTAAAAATATGTACCTTTCGCTCGACGTTTCGACCATGTTACAATGGCCGTGGTCACGAGCTGACTGAAAACTGCGGGTGAGTCCGGCGAGAAGAGTGCGCGAAAGTTTAAAAATTACTATTTTTCCTGTTGCAGAATCAGAAAAATAGTAAGGAAAACTAAAATGAAGCAGCTAAAAATAGTAGCGAGCATGATGCTTGCCAGTTTCTTTATCCTAACGTATATGCTTTACTTGAACTGGAACAAAATTATATTTGGCGACATCAAGCCCTCCAGCCTTTTTCTTGCTTCGGGCCTAAAATCATCTATGAGTACCGATGGGTACGAAAATGCAACTCCGATGAAGCATATACCATTGAACGAAATATATCCTGAACCACAAAAACATTTCCCAAACGAGTCCTATGAATTTGAGGACAACAAACCAGGTAAACATATATAGTTCAGGGACCTTGAAATACCAGGTTTAAGGAATTCGCTCCCGGAAATGAAGACTGGTGATAGTGCTGGTGATTGCTGATTCGATAGCAAAACACAAATAGATATGATTTATTTAAAAAAACGCAATGTAATGCAAACAAAGTATCCGTTGACGCTCCGCGCGCACGCTTTTCATTGCTGGTTTGCAATATTCTAAATGTAAACAAGAACTATACTAAAACAACAAGTATAAGGTAAATGGTTATTGGTATTCGATAATCGATTGTGTTTAGATAGCATAGCATTTTTGCAATGCCAGCTTTGGGGAGTTACATACCAACTATTATATTATTACAGTTAAAGTTCGCAATGTAATGCATATAAAATATCCAGCTGACGCTGGCAACGAACGACATACTCACACAGTCAGCGCCGCGCGGACGCGATTTTGGGCCTACGCGGTGCATTGACCCCGATTTTTTTTTACCCTTTACATTGCTGGTTTGCAAAATACTTAACCACTAAAACAACAAGTATAAGGCTAATTAATATTGGTATTCGATTGTGTATAGATAATAAAATAATATCGTTTCAGCTTCGAAAGCGATTCCTTTACACCCGGTATAAAACTCAATATCAAGACTATTATTGTTTGCATTATATATGAAATTTCTTTTCCAGTAAATATGGTCCACACTACAGGATGCAAAATCCCGCTTTCAATGATAAACTATGCAAAATATATAAAGAAAGACAAAAAGTTCCCCGGCACTTGTGGAAAACGAGCTGTATTTCTCAAGAAAGTTGATAGAGCCAGAGTGCAGGCTCTTATTAAGCCTAAGGTTATGAAAAAGTATTTGAGGAAGAGTGTGATTTTTGACTGCTGTTATCGTTTTATAAGCATGTCTCCACACCACCGATATGTTGATAAAAAAATTAAGTAAGTGCTCAAACTCCTAAGTAGATCGTATTTTTAAATGCACTCAAGGTTATAGTTTGTCGTTTTTTACAGGTTCACGAAGTGTGCCAAATTCCAAGACAGTGATATAATTAAATTGGAGACTGATTTTGTCAATGTGCAATGTTTCGATTACGATAAAAGAAACATATCGCATACAATATACGACGATATGTACGCATTCGCTAAAAGTATAAACGTGACAACGACGGCCCACAGCAATGATACAGTCAAATATAACGTTCTGATGATAGGAATGGACTCTATGTCATTACCTCGGTTTGCGGAGACATTAAAAAGAACTGTGAATTACTTTCGTGATAACTCCTGGCTTGCTTATAGAGGCTACCACAAGGTAATACCATCGTTTACTTTACTGTCTATACTCTGGTAGAGTCAAAAGTAGAGTTCGTTCAATATACAGGGTTACACGAAAAGGGTGTATTAAGCCGAAAGGGGCTCGTTATACTCATCATTATGAACTACTTTTACAATGAGACCCAACCCTTAAATCTATATATACAAAAATGAATCCCTATTTATCTAGGTCACGCCATAACTTGAGAACGACTTTACTGATTTCATTCATCTTTTTTTTTCAAGTTTTCTAATACTTTGTAGAAGGTTCTTACGGAAAGAAAAATTGATAAAATTGCACAGAACTTTGGAAAATTTCAGAAAACTTAACGATTATTTTAACTTCGCCCGTTTGACAGTTCTAAGACAGGACAACGTCTGTCGGGTCAGCTAGTAGCCATTAAAATATCAAATGCTCCATACATTTGGTCGAGCATGAGCTACGTGACCGTTTTCTATGGAACAGCTGATATCCAAAATCACAATTACAGCGTTGATCCCATAGTAATTTTTTTTCATAATAATGGGAATTAGAACCACCCCTTTTGGGACCCTTTTGAACCCTTTTCTAATAACCCTGTATTATGCAAATAGAAAACACTAGAGAGATAATTTAAATTATGAGGTACCTTACTTTTCTAAATTGACTGATTCTTTGAAAAATCTAGAACATAGAGCTAAACTACTTCCGTTTCTTGTTTTTGTAGGTGGCAGACAACACATTTCCAAATTTGATGGCATTTCTAACAGGAAAAAACTTATCAGACATATTTAATAAGTGCGCTAACAAAATGGATCAATGCCACAATCTCCTCATCTGGGACAAATTTAAGCAGGCAGGCTACGTCACAGCTTACGGGGAAGACTACTTACGCCTCCCGGATACTTTCGCAAATCAATACGCTTTCAAAAAACCACCAACAGATCATTATATGAGACCATTCTTCCTCAAAGGAGAAACAGAGTTGAACCAGAAGACGTTAGTTTGTGCAGGAAAAATGTCATCAGGACAGCAGCTCCTAAATTATGCTCTGGACTTCGCAACTACCTATAGAAGTGATCAGTTTTTCGGATTGTTTTGGATGAACTCGTTTAGCCACAACCCTTACAGTAGACCTCAAGACGCGGATGTAATGATAGAAAACTTCTTCAATCAGCTCGCTTACACAGGGGTATTAAAGAATACGTTTGTCATAGCACTAAGTGATCATGGCATACGCTTTGGCGAGCGTCGCATGGAAGTTGAATCATATTATGATGATCGTATGCCACATTTATTCATCTCAGTACCCCGGAAATTCACAGGAAGGTATCCATTGAAAGTCAAATCCTTAGTGATCAACCAATACAGATTGCTGACGCCTTATGACCTTCATCATACACTCATTGAAATAAATGAATTGTCGTCTAGTAAAAACAGTTCCAGAGTAGTTTCGGAGGCGTGTCCGAATTGCCACAGTATGTTCGAGATCGTAAGTGTCAATCGCACGTGTCAGGATGTTGCCATTCACAATAAGTGGTGCAGTTGCCACAAATTGTACCCACTTCCAGTACAGGACACGGACGGAGTTAAGAGCGTCCAAATGGCGGTCTCTCATGTGAAGCAGATAATAAAAGCCGCGAAGACTAAACGATGTTGGCGATGCGTTGCATTGTCTCTTAAAAATATTATACGGATACACTTTTACTACCACGAAGACAAAATCAGTTTGTATTTTGTGGTTGCGTTTACTATGACACCAGGCAATATATCGTACGAGGCCACAGTTTTATTGAAAGACGGAAAAAGAGCTCTGATAGGCCCGGTTAGTATAATTTCCCCCTACAGAGGTTCAGGACAATGTACTATTAAGCATAAGGACCGATTGTTTTGTTCGTGTCAAAAAATTGATAAATGTTAGAATAAACGTACTATTAATTGAAGGTTCTTTATAAAAGAATATAAACTTTCCTGTATCTGTGATAATATACCTACTTATTTATTTTTTCGTCTATTACCCTCAGTGATGGTACAAAATGGATCAATCAGTAGTATTTACCATGTTTATCTTCTAGAGTTGCATATATTGAAATTGTATAGGTACTTATATAATTATATAGTATACTCCAAGCTATACTCTACTATACTCTATTTATTCATGAACGCTTTAACACTTATAAATATATTTATAAATAGCTGAGCCCACGGTTTCACCTGCGTGAATTACTTTTTATAACATTAGCTATCTGTCAGTGAAAATCCCGTCAAAATCGGTCCAGCCGTTTTGGAGTCCATACTTCCATAGGGATCTATTAAAGACGATGTGTGTTTGTATGTAACATACATACAACACACATCGCCTTTTATATATAAGAAGAAGAAGATGGAGAAGAAGACGCTTTGTGGTGCGGCGATAATAAGCCATGGAGGTGACATTTTTATAACGCCAAATGTTTCACAACTAGCGCCATCTGTGTGGCCTCGATGCTACGTCACGAACATAATTAAGAAATAGAGAGATAGTGAGAGACACACACTCCCGACACTAGAACTTACGTACTTTTGTAATTTCGAGAATATTATATATATTTTGTTACATAGATATTAATGTTTATTGGTTGTATAATAATATAATCTTTTACTGGCAAAACTTTATTATGAACACGGGGGACGAGTGAATCGCCCCGTTCCCGATTGTTACAAAAATGCGTAGTAACCTTGTAATATGTTTTGTCTTATTCTCTCTTTGTAATTTTGAATTCGATAAAAAAAGACAAAAGATGGAGTTACTTCTCCAAGGCTACCCCTCGTTTATTTATAGGAGTGAATCAAAACAATTTGTTGGTTAATTTCCGCAATGCAACATTACAGTGGATCGTACACTTTAAAGGCAAAGCGAATCTGCGAATTAGACTGCCAGTTTGGGAGTGGCTTACAATAAAGGCATACCAACGACAGCGGGCAGGAAAACTCAATCGAGTCTAAGATTCATTCTGCATTCATTTATTCACTGGAGCCAATGCATTATAAACGGTATTGAAGTCTGATAGAAACACAACAGTGGGCTAAACACGAATATTCGATACGTTAAACATGTAGGTATTGAATTTCATACAAATTTCAAATTTCGTACTTAATTTGAATACGTATAGAATCCCATACAAATTACAAGTTCTGATTTCAAAATTTGCATGATATTCGATGCGTATAGGTCATTTAGGTATCAAATATTCAAACTTCACCCAAAGGTGAAGCAAAATTCGAGGTGAAAGTAAAACTTATTTTCCCGTCTACCACGAAAAAATATGTACTTATGTCAGACACTCGTTTTTCTTCATGTTACTCCATTAATCGTAATAAATCAAAATATGGTTATACTGGTAATATCGTCATTGATGCTTGCAACATGAAGAAAAACTTTTAGATAAGCTATGAATAAAAAAATAAAATCTCTTTTGGTAACGAAATATAAATGTTTGTGTACCTAACTTTTATTTGATCTACCCTACCTTTTGCTAGGTAATTAGTATTTGAAACCAAAAGCCTAAAATTACTGCACCACTGCTGCATTACTGCTTGCTGCCTGTCGTCCTACTGCACGGCCTACCAGACCAAATCGCTGGCCATAAAAATTAAGGCAACGGAGAAGGCGCTCTCAAGCCCAAAAACTCGTTTTGAAATATATAGCGACTCAAGGTCGGCGCTAGAAATCACAGCAGTCGAAATCCGCAAAAATATATGTGAGTGCATAGCGCTAAACAAAGTTGAACTTTTCTCAGAAAAGGCACACACGGAACTTGAGAGAATAAGAGAGCGGATGGACTGCTCAAAAACGCGCGCGTCCTTGACGTCAGACTAAACCGAAATACGACGAATTTATTCGTCAAGCGACAAATCAGACGCTTGACGAATGGAATCGGAAAACACTGCTGCAACCTTCGACCAAAATAAAATGAATGGACGGGCCATAACAATTGAACTTGCTCAGTAAAACGAGTCTAAACCGGACATATGCTTCAAATCCTAATTATAACCAGGTACAGTACATTTGTTACAAAAAAAAATAGCTATTTTTTACTAACAATTTTTTTTTGTTTGTTTTACACTTCGGGAAAGAACACGAAGGCATAATTTTGACAGATGTTTCGTTATCATGTAACAATAATCTTGTGTCGCTTCCTAAGGCTAGAGAGCGACTGAAACGAAGTGAGCGCCCGCGCTTCTTTTTGTAAGCTTCAAAATTGCGCTCCTTCTGGGCCCGTCCATTAATTTTATTTTGTTCGAAGGCTGTAACCTCAGAAGGACTAAGGCTGCAACCACCAAATTGCTCGTACGTTGCCTTGTGATTTTGAAGGCCGAGACGGCATCAGTCTCTGCTTTCAAAATCGTTAAAATGTTGGAAATTCCTAGTTTGGTCACACAGGTACTGTAGGAACTGACACGCCTGACGCCACGGAGGGTTCTCTGAGTACTTGCATCGATTCAAATGCAAGTAGGCCCATCGCCACATTTGCACATGCGCACCATGCACATAATCACCGAATGCCCGATATATGAGGAAGCACTTCGACGCAATACAAGAGATAAGGATAGAACAATGAAAGATAAAAATGTAAGTTTTTAGACTATTGTTGTTTATTTTCATATATAATTTTATAATTAGGTATCTATATTTTTTAATTACGAGGTAAAGTTTGAAACATCTTTCGTATTTTGTTTAATATTTCTTATATAGTAAAATTTTTATGCCATCACATTTCGACACATTAGAGTTAGGATACGAAATGTATACGTGTTGATATTTAATAGGATGGCGAAGGAGATCTCAAACAAATTCGAAAAAATATGGCTTTTACTTGTTTAAAATGTTTTTCTTTTTTTATGCCATATAGGTGGCAAACAAGCTGACGGGCCGCCTGGTGGTAAGCAGTCACCGTCGCCTATGGATACTTGTAACACCAGAGGCATCACAAATACGTTGTCGACCGCGACCCTTCAGGACTCTATTAACTCGCTTTTTGAAGATATTGTAGCTTCTCGGAAACACCGTGGAAGGAAAGATAAAGATAAAAAATAATGCTTAATAGTATTTTATATTGCCCTCAGTGATTTTCTTATCTTCAAAAACTTTGAAAAGAGCGAGTGAGACAGCCGCGAGCTATCTATACAAATATTATAAAGAGGAAAGGTTTGATTGTTTGTTTGCATTGAATAGACTCCGATACTACTGAACCGATTTGAAAAATTCTTCCACTGTTGGGAAGCAACACTATCTCCGGGTGACATAGGCTATATTATATTTTCAAAAAAAATTGGGTCCTTTCTAAACTTCAATAATACCCGTGCGAAGCCGGGGCGGACCGCTAGTAGTTAAATAAAGGTGTTAACCTTGATCAACTCCCCAGATACCGTGATAACAACAAGGATAATCCGTCATTCGGAACTAAGCTAAGCTCGCAGACTGGGCCCAAAAAGCGCCCAGACATGTTTACTAAAACCTAGGTTGATTCACGCTGAGTTAAAATCTTTTATAAAAAAAAGTAAAAGGTTTTCTGACAGCTTTTTGTCTACTAGAATACTTACTAAAAATAGGTCATTAGAACATTACCGTTTTGGAAAAACGTTTATCAGCTACTTTTAAATAGCTGAACATAATTTGATTAAACAGCTGAGTACCACAGCAATAATCCCTGCTTTAAAAAAACAGCATCCAAATCAGCTCAGCCGTTTTGGAGATAAGTGGTAACAGACAAACAATATACCCAAACATATTTATAGGTATATATTTTTTCTACGTTTCGACTTGGATAAAAACGGTTTCGATAAAGTTCTACATCAATGACGGCAAGAATTTCCAATTATGAAAACCAAGGAGGTTGTTACGTCCATGATGAAAAGAAACACCGTTTGAAAATTCGTGGAAACTTGAGTAGCTGTAGGTAGGTACTGTTAAGTGTTGATATTCATGGAATGCTTTATGATCGTGACGTCATGTAGCAGACATCAGTGATATTGGCGCAAATTCAGAAATTATACTTTAAAAATATACATTTTTGCTATACGCCACAATTTTTTGTGGAATTAAGTTGTTTTTAGGAATTATGTAGTCAAAGATAATTATATCGTCATTGTATTTGTAGATGATGCATGAAAACATCGGGTAACCCGACCAGCACTTCTCTTGTGACTTCACTTCCAAAAAACTCAGACTAGACTTCATTAAAGCCAGACAAGGTTTTCATTGAAGCCAGACTGGCTTTATTGAACCAGACTGGGCTTCTTTAAAGCTAGACTGGGCTGTCGTTGAAGCCAGACCGAGGTTTCATTAAAGCCAGACTGGGTTTCTGGTAAAGCCAAACTGGGTTTCTGGTAAAGCCAGGCTGGGCTTCGTGAATCCCAGACTGGGCTTCATTAAAGCCAGTGGAATGCCATCACATAGTGGACATAAGGAGCCTGATTCTACTTCTCCTTTTCCCTAGGCGTATATAGAATAAAAAAAAGACCCCGTTGGAGCATGAATTAATATTCCACCATACCCATTTCACCATTTCCATTATATTTGGTTCCACATTTTCCCATGCTTAAATGTACATTGGGAATAAAATACACAAATGTAGTAGGTACAATTTTGTTGCCACCGCCTACAGAACAGAATTAAAATAAACAAATGAATATCGGATTAAACATAACACTATCGGGAAAGAAAATGAATTTATCATAACCTTGTAAATAATAGCATAGAGAAATATACTATACTAGAGATAATAGCCAGGTATTTCTTGACTCCTACAAGATTCAACGGGTCACGTCAATCTCTACGAGTTCATATTCATTCTAAACAACACAAGAGCTAATATAAGGTATTCGTACTCGTAAACAAAGACTTCTGTTATATACCGGAAACTGGTAAAGCCCAAAACGCCAATTGGAGAGCCGCGACGCCGGATATATTCAACTCTAAAGTCTGAAGCCCAACACCGCTTGCATAGACAGTAGATATAATTAATTATATTAGTATGCCGCGTCGGCGTCGCGACGAAAACACATAAAAACCAACCGTCAATAAACAGAATTCATTCCCTAATTTTCCAGTGTTAACAGTTAGAATAGGTAGATACTATTCTCTTCAAAATGGGACAACCCTCGAGATAGAGGCGTTGAATAACCGTTCACAATCGATAAGGTATCGAGTAAAATACATACGAAAAAACATTCGAAATGATCGTCTTGTTTGAGGTCGTCTGAATGTACAATATTTGCGAGAGTATTGAACAGCCAAAAAGCGGCGAAGGCGCGTCGCGTCGCGGAGGCGCGGCAAGGTGGCTGATGATCGAAACATGCGGCAGTACGCCAACAATATTCGCGCTCAAAACACGTAACCATACAACAAATAAACAACAAACGCAATAAATAAAACTGGACACATGTACGCGCAACATACAACGTCCTATCATGTGGCACATATTTTCCAGTAAATTCTGCCATAGACGATAAGGAAAATATTAATTAGAACAAAATTAATACTGTTTATAATGACTGTCATGATGGTAGTGTCAAATATACGAACAATGTGATGCTCGTTACTGATAGTGTTTTAGTAAACGTTTAAAAATATCAGCTGGAGTGGATTAATAAATAATACATATTATGTAAGTACCTACGCATATAACTACGTATATACTTTTGTGATGAAGTTTTTCTGTTAAGCTTTCGTTGTTTTCCTAAAGTGCTATCACCGATTTGTCTTTTGGCATGAGTCGTATTTTTTGCAATATCTCTCGTTGGACCTACTCTAAAAGTACCTAAGTGGACACATACAGGATGTAATCTTTATTAGGTACAGTAAAGGCAACATAACCGTTATAATTAATGTGAAAACGGTCATATATGACATAAATATTATAATACCTATATAATATTAAAGCGCCTTTATTAACTAAACAAAATACAAGCTAACACTAACCCATATTATTCCACAGATTATTGATACATTTTAACTGGCATTTACAGACTTAAATAATTACTCAAGAGGGAGTCGAGACACATATGGTAGGATTCCGTAGCCAAAGCCATCATAATTATGTTCACATTCACATTCATGGTTCAAAAATATATATGTGATTATAGAAATATTTGAACGACCTTCGTGCTCGGTGCACTTGTCTAATTTCAGGGATGAATCATCCCGACAAAATAATAGGTACTCTTATGGTTTAGCATAATAGAAAACTGTTTACTGTGTTAAGATAATTTTACGAAAATTTCAATTACCTTTGAGCTAGAACGTTTTCAATTTATTACAGTTTTATCACTACTTAGGTATAACTCACAAAGTTGGGATCATAAAATGTTCCAAATAATTTTGAATAAAGGTTATTTGAAATTAGCTTTTAACTGATTTTATCATGTACATTTTACATAATTTTTATTTCTGTGGTTTCTAACGATATTTCCCTGATGAAACTATCTTCATTTCAAAAGACCTATTCCACGATACCACAAACAAGAGGTGCAACAAAAAACATGATCAATTTACATGTACAGATTGTACAGAACCACCGCAAAAACAAAATTATATTTTATATTATATAGTCATTTTTAAACTTTCGCGATTTCAACACATGTTTTAAACGTTTATCGGAACTTCTCACGTATTATTTAATTTAGGTAAAAATAAAACCTAAATAAAATAATACGTGATAAATCCCGATAAACGTTTAATTTTTTTTTTATATATTACTTATGTACTTTTAAAATTGAGATATATAAACCGTACACCTACTAAATCCGTAATTGTGCAAACTTAATGCGCTTACCATAATAACTATAGAAGTTATGGTTCTAAATCTACAGGATTAGGACGGACGGACTGACGGACAGACAAGGTACGTACAGAACGAACTTATATGGGTTCCTTGTAGTACTGCGGACTCCTAAAAAGATGTACAAAATGGAGTTTCTGACAAAATACTTTTTTGATGGCGTTAGATTCCGTTTTTCTAATACATATAAGATTCAAAAATCTCCATCGGATCGACTTAAGTTACGAGTTCTAGAAACTAGAAAATCGCCAAACCTTTCCCCTTTCAGTTAACTTTCATGTACAAAAGTGATATTCACACACAAAAAAAAAACAGGTTAAGTTGCCCAACCTGTCTCTATTTTTCTATCCTTACAGGATGTTTTATGGATGTTTAGGATGTTTATGAAAGGAGATGGGGGAGACCTTTGCCCAGCAGTGGGACAGTATAGGTTAAAAAAAAAACATGATGTTGCATTGTACATTTATACCTTCCAACTACTTTGGCCACAAGTGTCAAGTGAATTTTTTAGGAACGAAAAATCATGTTGTCTTTCTTTTATATCAGTGAAAAGAAAAACCTTTTTAACACGCTTTTATTAGCTTCACTTGCAACTAACTAACAATATAAGTAGGTACCTAATCAATTCTTGGAAGTATTTTTTTTATCTCGAGCGAGGTCGGTCACCCATGTAGGTAGGTATGTGATGTGTACTTATTTCGATATGCTTCCCGCGGTTTCACTCGCAGTTTTCTAGTATTAATTTTAAAAAGTGAGCTATAATTTTATTTTGTCCGTCCTCGTGAACCATAATGGCCTTGAAGGGGTTCGAAGATTTTGTTACATATGGCGGGTTTGTATCCACGGAACCCGGTATCGGTTGCCTATGGTCAGCCGCCTTCTTCCTCAAATTTTTACGAAAATGGCGCAGTCTGGAACCTTTGTATATCGACAGAGGGTAACTAGAAGATCTAAAAATTTAAATTCCACCAATGGTTCCATCATCCAAATACCACACGTTCAGGGTGGAATTAAGATCAGAAATGTTCATGTGGATAGCTAAACTAAAAACTAGTGGCCCCAGCGGATTCCCCTGTTGCACTCCTATAGACTTACTTGAGAAGCGATAACAGAGTTGGTAAAAAAGAGATGTGATGGTGAATAACTGTATAAAGAAAAGGGCTGAAAAGTTACCTAATGGTTGGGAATTTTATCACAGGAGTACGTCTTTTTCAATGGTGTTGAAAGCGTTGCAAAGACGCTGATGCCTGGCTTGGTGGATTGAGATCCGCGCCCGGTGGTGTGAACTGTAAAGCAGCAGCTAGACCTCGGACAGTTTTGTGCATCCGACCTATATGGAGCTTAAGTCCATGTGCGCTAAAAACACTTGCAGAACTAGGGCAGCAGGGACAAGTCAGTTGCGCAGGGAAAGAACTCATCTTAATAGATGTTAAACAAAATTAATTATAGTATTAGAAGTTTAAAAAAACACGTTGGTTCCAGAAAAGTATTTTTTTTGCCCGATGTAAATAAATAAAAATGTATAGAAGCTTGATAATATTGATGTCAGCTTGACGTTTTACAGAAGTCTCATACGCTCTGCACAGGCGCATTACTGCTGCGCACTGCGCAAAAGGCAAAATGGGGCGGTTCCGCGGCTTGGCGCCATGGTTGCCTCGGTAACGGTGTCTTGTCAATGAGTCTTCTAAATATTTACATCAAAATCAGCTGATAATTTGAAAATGTATCTGTTATGGTAGAGTGATCCCTCTTTTAAATACCACCACTGAAAAATTTGGGTATAAAAGTAGCAATTGGTAAACACTTTCGATGATGCACTGCCTGGGAAGTATTTTTATAATTTATTTTCTTTCTACATTAAAATATTAGTTAAATTAAAAGCACTTACCAACTGAGGAGGTGAAGAACAAAACCTCATATTTCCAGTTTTTAAATTTAAGAGAATACATAGGTAATTCTCGACGGAATTTCTCTTTTTCAACGGAAAAGTGTGATTTTGTTCGAAACTCTCTATTTCAAATGAAAATTTATATAGAAGAAGAGGTGTTTTTGACAAGGTTTTACTTACATGCTTCAATCAATTTATAATTTTTTGCCCAAAGAAAAAAAAAACGAAATTTTCACAAGTGGAAAAGTGAGGTTTTGTTCTTCACCTCCTCAACTGTTTTACAACAAAAAACCAGACAAGTACGAGTAGGACTCGCACTCTCAGGGTTCCGTTATTATTTTTAACTTGACTGTACTTCTTATATTAAAAGTTTTCCAAACGAGTGTTCAATATAAGTACATTTATTCGTGTTTACCAGAAACTACTAAATGTATGAAACATAAAAAGATAAGTATACGAAAAACATCTTTTTGTAGATGGGTTAACATAATATAATAGTAGTTTCCGAAACGGGAAGGTTACGAAATGGGAAGTAACCTAGAAATAGCCTACCGATTAACATCCACATATTAATTTATTCAACCTATCTAGTTATAGTACCTACAGATACCTAGATTGCATCTATCATAGTAATTATTCATTACGCCGAGTAATTAGAGCACTCATACCTACATCCTGGGGAGCTATTTGCCGAAACGTACCTATTTGGTTACAGACACGTACGCCATCGGTCAGGGGTTTGCGCTTGTACATTAGCAGCGTTGCCAATTTAGCGACTTTACCACAATATTCAGTGAAATTTTGATATCAAAAGCGACATCAAATTTTCTTGTATTGACTAAAAATCTAAAAATATTTTAACCAAATTCATTGAAGACAGATATTACTTTTTCTTCGTAAACGCTAAACGCCAAACGCGTTAAAGTTAGCTTCGTAAACATAATTTAGTTAGCTAGTCTAGTCCGTCTCACGAGAGAAGTCCCGCGGCAATAAGTGGAACTTCTATTAGTACGATGTCAATACAATTTTCTGTTTTAATGTAGGTATTATATCAATTTTATTTTCTAAAACAATAAAATCGAATTCATCAATAATTTGAAATGGAATTTTTGGGGAGTCTAAGACGGTAGAGGTTACACTACAAAGTTAAGTTTGTATTTCAGTATTTCAACTTTTTTTGTTGTTTTATTTTTGTTTGGACTCACGCTGAGTACGATCATTTTGCACACAAAAAGTTGCTTGTATGACGGTATATGTACCATATGCTCTAGAATTGGCAGGAACGGAGCTTGACCCATTTTAGCTCGACTTGTTTACGAAATGTGTAAACAAATCTTGAAAGTCGATTTTACCCTACTTTCGATTTGAATCATTGAAAATACATACTTACACATAATAAGTACATATGTAAAAATGCGGATGACAACACTACAATATAATTCGGTACAATCGAACTGTTTTGACAATGGAGCCATGAGGTGGAAAGTGGTAGGTACTGTATCTCTCCTCAATGGTTACCAGTAAACCTCTCGAGTTTGGGTATTTTAAGGAGTCCTATACAAAGAGTTCCACTATCGTCTTCCAGGCTTCATCATCAGACCATCGTAACCAAGTACATAATGAATTAAAACCCCCTCCAATTTGGATTTCTTTAGTTTGCTTTTAACGAGGCACATATATACTATATTTTCGCTAACAAAAATGTATTTTTTTAAATAAACTAAAATACAATACATATGTATTTAGTATTTCTATATTTTCGTAGGTAGAAACGTAGCTAAAAGTTTTTTTTTTTGGTTGATATTTAAATTTTAAATAATTATGATTATTGCATAGAATGACACACATGAGTTCATTCGATGTTCATAATCATCATTTAAGCCTATAATATTCCCACTGCTGGAATTCAGACCTTCTCTCAGAGAGAGATAATGGGCTATAATCCACCATGCTGGCCCAGTGGATGTTGGTGAATATCATTGTCTTTGAATTTTTAAGGTTCTTGGACATACAAGTTTACTTTAGATGTAGTTCCTTCACCGTTTTGAGCGATTGCATAGAAACTGCAAATAATTTTATTTAGGTACCAAATAAGACATTGGTGCAGGGCTGAGGATCGAACCGGGTGCCATTAGATTGTAAAGCGCGATGGACATAATATTTATACTTTTTGTTTCAGTAACGTCCCGAGATGATCCACAAGAGAACAGCCGCCCTGATAATTATCTTCTGTTTTATAATTTATACATTTTACTATTATAACTTCCACTACAAAAATGTATACAGAATAGATATAAACTTTAATATGATACAAAAAGTCACAAAAGGGGACCCTATTTACATTTATAATGGTAAGTCAGACCAACTAAAGTACCTAAGTACTAAGTATGTACGTACCTACTACCTACGGTAGGTACGTATGTGTTTTTCCTCAATCATGGTTGATAATGGTGTCGATTCTGTCATACCACTCACTAAACTAAACCAATCTGACAGGAATAAAATTATCTGCCTCTCTTTTCATTTTAATATGTAAGAGAATGATGGCTACAATTTTAGAGCTGACAAATTTAGTTTAGTAGAGTACCTACATCAGAATCGATGCCAATGTCCATTATGGCTATTGTCCATTATGGTATTATGGGCAGGACACATGGCCAGACGTAATGATGGGAGGTGGTGTACATCAGTAACCGCGTGGTGGCCGAGACTAGGTTGGCGGAACCCGGGCCGACCGGGGATGAGATGGACTGACGACATCAAAAGTACTGTCGGGAAAGAGCATGCATCCAGCATAGCGAGAGACCGGGGAGAGTGACATAAACAAAGGGAGGCCTATACCCAAAAGTGAGTCATTCAGGGCTGATGATGATGATGGTATTATACATGATAATTTCATTACGCGTGGAATGTCCTTCCCCCAAAGATCCCCAATCAACGAATAGTTTTTCCCAGTTCGTTCAATGGTTAAAAGGTTCATGGGTCCTCTTTGGTTCATTACATAACTTCAAGGAAAATATGGATAAATACAAAAATAGAAAATGAAACAATAAAAATATTTTTTGGGCTGGTGCCCAAAAAAATCGCGAATAAAAAAAACTGTTCCTTAGTAAACGGTTATTTGTAATGACAAAAATTAATGGAAGGGTTGATTATGTTTTTCGTGATTTCAGGATTGGTCCCCTAGTAAACGTTATTCATAATGATGAATATAACGGACCCTTTTTGGAAAGGGTGTAGGTACCTATTTCGTACCGTTTCTGCGTAACCCCGTATATATATAATTATATAATAAATCAGAGTGGTTATAGATACGTACCTACTTATCCCCATTACAGATTTAGAAATAGAAAGTAAAGTATTTTATAATAGAAATAGTTATTAGATGCAACGCTGTGGCAACACTTCTGGTATTCCAGTTGTGTTAAATTTGTATACAATTGCCAATAAAATATATATATCCAAATCCAATAAAAATATATCCAAACGTGGCGGTGACCATCAGGATCCCGATTCTACTAAAGAAAATGTTTTTAAATAGTAATTGTTTCAATTTTATTTTTTAAATAATTGCCTCACAATTGATAGTTTTTTTTTAATACTTAGTTACAATATTAGGTAGTGGTATTTATCTAGTATAAAAAAAATATTACAACTGTCAGTTTTGAGGCAATTATTTAAAAAATAAAATTGAAACAATTACTATTTAAGAACAATTTCTTTAGTAGAAACGGGGCCCTGGTGGCTTGGCTGCAAGATTGACACTATTTTATGTGAATAATAGTAAGTAGTCGTTTTATAGTGGCGTCCTATGGTATTACAACCTGTATACCTACTACAAGAAACTGTTTACTTTTCCGGGATATAAATAGCCATCATTAATTTATTTTTAAATATTCAATATTGTTTTATATTTTTTATATTACAGGTACAGAAGATTTCCTAATTAATACAAAAGGATGCTACATCCCTAACTACGGAAAAACTTTAGTAATTAAAGAATCCATAATGTACAACACGCACTGCGGTGAAAGAGCCATATTTATTCAAAAGACTGGAAATTATAAAATAGAATTTAGAATCGATAAAAAGAGAATGCTGCAATACACTAAATATATGGTACAATGCTATTACAACTTTGCTAGTCGATCAAACGTCGCTGGGAAGGAGGATACGAAATTGAGGTAAGTATTAGATTAGCGAAAATCCGGGGATATTTTAGTATAAGATAAGTATATAAGCACCGAGATACAATTCCTATAGAGTCATAATCTCTCAGTGAAAACAGTAAAAAACGCCCAAGCATCATTGTACATACGAGTACATTGTATCAGTTATATTATACTTCACAATCCCACATTTACTCCAATTTAGACGTTATGTCGCTTGTATAGTGTTCAATGTTAGTTGTCTACTATATGTCATCGTAGCTCTGGCATCGCCCGGCGTTGTAGTCGGATCGCAGTTACCTTGTAACTAACCAAAAAGTCTGCACAATTCGTAGCGTGCGCCGAGTTTTGGTTCGGTTTTTTTTTGGCACGATTGTGACTCTATATGTATCTCGATGGATATATGATAATAACACTCCAAAATTTATCCTAAAAATAGATGTGCTTCTTCATGGCAGTGCTTATATTTTTACACTAGCTGACCTGACAGACGTTGTCCTGATGTCTTAGAATGGTCAAACACGTAAAGTTAAAATTTTGAATCTTATTTTTTTACACCTTGGTTACATTATTGGAGTTTTAGTAAGGATCCCTAGTTTTTTTTTAAATATAATATAGCCTATGTTACCCGGGGATAATGTAACTTTCCAACAGTGAAAGAATTTTTCAAATCGGTTCAGTAGTTTCGGAGCAATGCAAACAAACAATCAAATCTTTCCTCTTTATTATATTACTAGCGGTCCGCCCCGGCTCTGCACGGGTATAGTTATATAGCCTGTATTAATCTGTGATAATGTAGCATTCAAATGGTGAAAGAATTTTTTAAATCGGTCCAGTACTTTTTGAGCCAATTCGTTACAAGTTACAAACATACTTACATACAAATCTTTCCTCTTTATAATATTATTAGTATATTAGTATAGATTATTATAGTATAGATATACTAGTAATATAGTATAGACCCGAATATTTCAGTGGGTACGGTGACCAACCTATAGTGATAGTGATAAATAGTCTCTACTGTCACTAGTAACATATACTTATGTTACTACGAACGCTGCTACGAAGATTGTACGTGTTCCGGAGAGCGACAAATACTTCTTATTCTAACAAAGTAGAATAACAGACATTGTTAATTAGATATGGTAGTAACTTACACATTAAATTTTACAGCTATACTGAATGGACTCCATTCAAAGATGGCACAAAAGTAATGCTTCTACAAGAAATAATCACGGTCAAATGCAACGCCACTCTTCCGAAGAACTCCCGTACAGTTTATGAAGATGCCTACGTATTCGTAAAGAAATTGGAGACGAAAAAACCAAAGGCAAAGGAGAAAACCTGGAATGTCCTCATAGTGGGAATGGATACCATGTCCCGAGCTAGGGCACTCAGTTCCATGCCTCGTACAGTTCAGTATTTACAAGAACATGGCTGGCTGGATTATAAAGGCTATCAAAAGGTAAACATAAAACATGTAAACAATATTAGTTTGAGAAGAGTACCTAGTCGCCTTCACCGGAGTTCTTGAGACATTTTCTGAGACACTTCCATGTAGTCACCTTCACCTGAGTTTATTTTTAGGTACACCTGAATGTGTGTTTGTTTGTGGATAATATAATATAAGTGCAGCTTGGCAAAAAAGAGTAGAAAATAATGGGGGCGCCACTATCGTTAATAGGTCTAAATATTAGCAACCCTGTAATACATCTGAGGAGACGATTGCCAGTGACGTGTTTTCCACAGTATTGATAGGAGAAACAAAAGTGTTCGTTTCAAGACTTTTTTGCCAAGCTGTAGATCTAAGGCTCAACACCTGGGGGTCGCATTGACAATGACATTAGCATGAGAGAAAATATCTCAAGCTAATGTCATTTTCATACAATTTCATCTTTCCACAGGCGTGAACGCTAACAGTGCGTAGCTCTTGTCTAGACCCCCTGGTATATTGTTTAGGTAAAATACCTCAGCACGTGACCATGTCTGAGGTATGTTACCTCACAAGCCCTATATGTTACATCTCTCACCACAAGTGAAACCAAAGATAAAGTGAAACCAATATGACTGGGAGACAGTTTTTTTTTTATGTTACCATCCGGAAGAATCTTTTAACGTTACAAGACAATTAATTAATTGGTTGTTTTTCTTTTCAGGTTGGTTACAACACTTTTCCCAATTTAATGGCCTTCCTAACTGGGAAGAAAATGGATAATGTATACAGCGAATGTTCAAAAGGCATGTCCAAATGTAACGACTTCTTCATATGGAGCCGATTCAGAGATGATGGCTATGCAACAGCCTACGGAGAAGATTACATAAAACTACCTGATACCTTCTCAAGATATAAAGGCTTTCAAATACAACCTACTCATCACTACCTCCGACCATTCTTTCACACTGGAGAGACAGCATTAGGCAACGTGGTATGCGCCAAGCATAAGCTTTCGGCCTTACACTTACTAGACTATGCCTATGAATTTGCAAATACCTACAAAGCCGTAAACTTTTTTGGGACATTTTGGATCAACTCATTTAGTCACAATATAAATCACATCCCTACTTTGCTTGAAAACGACATGATTGGATTCTTTGAACGGCTAAACGAAAGCGAAGTTTTGAATAACACAATCGTTATATTTACCAGTGATCACGGAACTAGATATGGCAAAATGAGAGTTCCTATAGAATCTTTCTACGACGAAAGACTGCCTATGTTATTTGTATGGATTCCGCACGATTTCCGACAACTGCACGAAGAGAAATATTACAATTTACAGCTAAACCAGCATCGATTAGTGACACCTTACGACCTTTACGTAACATTGGAAGAGATACGTAGAAATGTCAAAACATCCAATGTATCAGAAGCATGTCCACAATGCACGAGTTTTTTCGAAGAAAAATCCCCGTACAGAACATGCGCAGACGCAAACGTCAGCAAGAAGTGGTGCAGCTGTCACGATATGGTCAAAGTTGATGCTGAAGACGCCGCAGCTAAAAAAAGTTTGCAGTTAGCTGTAAAATACATACAATCTGTTGCAAACTCAGTAAAAACACTAAAGTGTAAGATGTGTCGCCCATTACAAATGAAAACCGTTTTAAGAACTCATTCATACATAGACAGAAGTGATAATAAAACTCATTATGTGGTAGCATGGCAAATGACACCAGGGGCCGTGTCATTCGAAGCGACAGTTATGAAAGAAGGCAATAATTTTACAATGGTACAACCGACACACACTATATCAGAATACAACAAACTAGGTAACTGTGTAGCGAATCAAAACGATCGTCAGTTTTGCGTATGTAAATCTACTCGGAACTGTACCTAGGCACAGTAGATATATAAGCTAAAGCAGTAGTTTGACTCGGACGTGTCCTTGAATTCAATGCCTTAATTACTGTCGCGCTCGACTATCGCTCTAAGCGACAATGACGCTGAAGTATTCAAGCGGGTGGAGGAAGAGGCTCTCGTTTACGTCACTCGTTTCGGGCGTTTGTTTAAAGTCGACCTACTGCTTTACCTTATATATCTAGTAATATCTACTGTGACCTAGGTGTACTATATTTTGTTTTTAAGTTTTTTTTTTATTGATGCTTGCGCTTGACCGCCATCTCTCCTCATTAAGGGAAGCGGTCTCTCCTCGAAGCGATTACAATTTCGCAACAGAGTTACTTAAACTTTGATAATTATTGGCCTTATTTAAAATTGCTGTTTCATTTATGCGCGTGAAAATTTCCAGCAGCAAGAAGTTGACAAAAAAATCAAGCATTTTAAATAAAATTTTTGAGTAAGCCGTTTAAAAAAATAAACAGCTGGTCCAGCAAATACATCATCAATATTATTATTTTTTACCACTGGCTTTTCCGTGAAGGAAAACATCGTGAGGAAACCTGCATACGTACGGAGAAGGAATTCAATGGCGTATGTGAATGCACCAATCCGCACTGGGCCAGCGTGGTGGATATGGCCCAATCACCTTTTCGGGGGTAGGCTTTTTAGTCTTAGCCTTTTAACAGTCCTGATTCTGATGATGATGAATTATTTTTCGGAAAGCAGTCACAGATAGGTTTAATTGTCCCATCCTGCACCAACATCGGGTTATTATCGAAACAAATTAACCTAATGCCATTTATATTGTGTCAAATTATTTTGATGTTGAAGTTGTATGTAGAGTGGATTTCATGAAATAAGTCTCACGGCAACCAACAGATCTAAATTTCCATGTTGTAGTTGTTAGGTGTTGTTACTGTGTTTGGACGCTAGCGAGATTTTTATTTATTTGTCATTGTTAATGAGTCGTGTACGATGCCTAATAGTTGTTAAAAGTATGCTCGAGATATGATAAGTACTGATAGCTTGATAGTAATTGATACGCGATGACAGCGCCGCGTCTGGGAGATTTCTTCACGAAGACTTTACTCTAAGAGTATTTTTTTATTATTCGGTTTTTTTATGTTTTGTTTATTTTAATACCCTTCGACTTATGGAACTTGTGTCTGATAATAATTGATTTGTATTTGATATGATATATTGCGGTAACACGCACCGAAAACTTATTACTTGCAATCTTTATATACCTAAATTGCTTATTAATGTGGTAACTTATATTTAATATTTACAATTTGTTTACTAAAGTTATATGATTATATACGGGAGCTCATTCCACAACCTTGCCACGGTAAATATCTCGTAAATATTCATATAAGTTTAGTGAACAACCGTGATAGTGTAAAACAGTATTACAATTTGTTTAATTTTCTTGCTTAGAAATGTTTGTTAATGATTTCTTAAGCTTTCACGATTATGTATAACACATTGAAATTAAACACTTAACGCATTTTATCGCGTGTATTTCACATTATTTTAATTCCTGTCGTTACGGACACTTTGCAGTGCCCGCTGTACATCTGCCATTTCTAGAATCTGCCGTTTACCGAATATTCGGACGTCATATTTAGACAAAAACAGAAAGGGACAGGGAAGACGTGGTCAGAAATTAAATTAGTGTAAAATACACGCAATAAAATCAATTTAAAGTAATTAATTTTAACTTTTGTTAAGCTAATCTAGGCTTTAAAATGCGCTCTCAATTTCTCTCTTATGGAAATTGATATGAACGAAAACGAGACCAAAGTAAGTACCTATATATACGCTTAAAGGCCGTATGTCTTTCAATGATTTAGCTCTATAGGGCTGGGAAGTCACACAAAAACGCGCTACGTTGCGACGTTGCCGTGAGCAGTAGAGTCAATGGAATATTCAACAGTCGTATATTTTTGCTTTACGAATGTAGAATCTGAACATTACCGAATGATCCTGAGCGCGACGCGCTACAAAGCCGATTTTAACGTTGCGACGTCGCAACCATAGAGTAGGTATATTTTATTATAAATTCATAACGATAAAATCGGCATTGCCGGCGCATTCGGAAGAAAATTTAAGTTGTTTAATTTAATCTGATGAATGCGAAATCTAACCAGTGTCTTATACCGAATGTTCCTGTTGTTTGCGACGCGCGGCAACACCGATTTTAGCGTTGCGACGACGCAACACAACGTAACGCTTTTTTGTGTGGCTCATAACGATAAATAATAAAACATAAAAACTCTAAATAAATCTTTTATTTCTGTCTTTATCTAATAAATTCATAAAATTCACTCATGAACCAGAATGCAAGTACCTATACCTATTCATTTTTAAATTCGCATCAGTTGCCAATAAGACAATTTGATTATAAAATGTATGTCACAAAGTAACAGTTACTTTAATGCACCTAAGGTAATTTATTTCTGTAAAAAATTAATAAACATCGGTTTTCTATCGCAACAGTTTTCTATCGCTAAGATAAAAATAATTTGGACCTCTCCGCATCCAATGGGTGACCAAGTCACTAACATATTTTCACTTATTTTTGCCTTACCAAAACTTGAAAAGTACCTACACTTTTTTGTTATCATACTAGTTTTACTTAATTAACGACATGCCGTTAAATGCAAATCAAAAAAAATTATGAGTATTTTTTGCAAATGTTTTACGCGATTTCTTAATTATGGTCAATTAACGTCACGTGCTTATTATGTTAAACTAGTAGGCTAGCGAAATGAAACAAAAAGTTTACAAGTTTTTCGGTTATAATCATATCTCTGTGTCTACACTTGCTAATACAACGAGTGGTTTGAAGCATTCGAATTTGCTTTCTATCAATAGATTTTTTTCATTTCGCTTACTATTTTCGTGCTAAATCATACTCGATAAATATCGAGCCCCTGATCTTCACATAAGCAAGAGGCATAATTAAAACAGATCAATAACATAGGCACTTATTTACATAATAAATTCTCAATTAAACTCAAATATGCACATTTACTTAGAATAAATAATACAATGTGATGACGAGAGATATTTAAAACGCGAAGTGACATATTGAGATCAGAATCATAGTAATTAAGTTTTTTGTTGTTAAAGATTGGTAAACTATACAATACATAAATACACACATCGTCTTTTATAAATAAGAAGACTTGTCAATGTACGAATTGATTAAAAAAACTTGTCCCCCTAGATGCAGCGGCACAGTCGTATTTATTTTATAGGACACTCATAAAACCCAACTTTATAAGCTAGTAAGTTCCCAACCAGGGACTACATAACCCTACCTAACCAACTATAAGTTGAACACTATTTTGTATTCTTATTCGAGATGAGGGCGATGAGTCCTGCACTACACACATCCTACTTGGGGTGTATTGTGCATTTACTCACCCAGCCAATAACCACCACCAGCACCTACAGCTCCTTGAAATACCGGAGTTAAGATCTGGTTCACTGGCACAGTTACTGCAGTGGCAATGATTTATATATATACTAGCTGATATCCGCTACTTCGAACGCGTAGAGCTCGGCCTTCAGCCTCAGTACTACTAGTAGGGTTCGGCTTTAGGGACACCCTAATCACTTAGCGGTATGAAATATAATTTACAACCTATTCTCATACATAACAAATACATATAAGCAAACAATTACATAAAAAATAAAAATCGGTCGAGCCGTTACGGAGGAGTGCGACCACAAACACCATGACGCAAGATTTTCGTATATTAGATAATGAATAGATGGAAATGTGGATGATAATTAAATAAAAGCAGTCTTGCTGTAATGTAGTGGTGACGTGGACGATGAAGCCTCATGCAAATCTGTGGCATTGTGAATGCCACAGCACATGCTCTACAGTTTCATTCTCCTACATGCCACGTTGCAATGACCGGTTATGAGGCCAACTAACAAGCACAAGGTCCTATCGTTGCAAATTCAGTAGATTGTAAGTGATATTCTGTCAAGAATTGGGAACATTCTTAAATCAAGCTAGATGAGATTCAACACGATCCCAATGATTAAGACGATTTAAATCGAAAATAAATAAAATGAATGGACGGGCCATATCCATTGAAACGAGTCAAAACCGTCGCACATATACTTCAACACCTAATTATAACCATGTACAGCACATTTGTTACAAAAAATTGATAGCGGTTTTTGTTGGGTATTTACACTTCAGGAAAGCACACAGAGGCATAATTTTGTCAGATGTTTCGTTATCATGTAACAATAGACTCGTGTCGCGCTTCCTACGGCTAGAGACCGACTGAAACGAAGTGAGAGCTGGCGCTCATTTTGTAATCTTCAAAAATGCGGTTCTTCTGGGCCCGTCCATTCATTTTATTTTACCGAAAGGTTTTACCAATAGAGACGTCATATTCATTAAAATTACACTAAAACCATGGCGATATTTTACTATAGCTACCTAGTCTACCTACATAGGAGCTATACAACTTTACAGGCTTACAGCCTCTTACAACCTTCCCAGTATAAGTATTTTACCTTTTAAACACACAACATGTCATTTTTGATTATTTTTTCATACACCAAAATCGCACATCGTACGTTTGTGTCGTAGCCAGACACCGGACGGACTGAGTTCACTCAAGCTAATTAACTTATGTTTGTATCACCGTACATACCTCGGTAAAATGTATCTACTTCAGTTTATATATAACATCATTGGTCTACTACGCCATTCATGATTATAGGAATATATATTAGGGACATCTATAAACTTAAATGAAATCCAAAGAAATTGGATAGCCTAATAATTAGCAACTATTCTAATGCAAATTCACTGTTATTCCATCCGTGCTGATTTAATACATTTCGACAGGAATTACCGTTAAGGGCCCGTTCCCGGTCAGAGCTATCTCATTTGCAAATGTTATTCATTTATTAAAGACAAGTAGGCCGCCCCTGCTTCGCACGGGCGAAGCCGGGATATATAGCCTATGTCAACTGGGGATAGTGCAGCATCCCAACAGTGAAAGAATTTTTCTAATCGATTCAGTAGTTTCGGAGCCTATTCAATGCAAACAAACAAACAATCAAATCTTTCCTCTTTATAATATTAGTATAGATGAAAAATTACCGAGAGTTAATTCTAGAAATGTAAACATCTTCTCCTTATTTATTACATTACAAATATTCAATTCAAAAGATTTATGTTTAAGTTGTTTTGTTTTTATTTGTTTGGGCAAAGGAGTTCAAAAAACATATTTTTTTAAGCTAAAGATTTATTTTCTAATTTAAGATATTTTTTTTAATATAACTTTTATAACTCTATTCTATGAAGATGTGTAGGTATTTTTTTAAATCCCTTCTAAGTCAATATGCATCTCAAAACTGTAGAAAGTGTGCGAGTGAGATAGCTGTGGCGGGTACATAGTCCTAAAATACTGTTTATGTGAGCTGACCAATGAGATACAATATTTATAGAGTGCAAAACAAACGAATGAAAACTCGATGCACGGTACGCATTGCGCTGACTTTTTAGTAGTAATAATATAAGTTGTAATGTCAGGCAACCGCGATCAGACTACAACGCCGCGCGATGCCAGTGCTACGATGACATAGCGGACAAACAACGTTGAACGCTATGCAAGCGACATAACGTCTAAATTGGAGAAAATGTGGTATTGCGAACTACATAATTGATGTCTAGATAATTATGTACAACGACGCTCTGACGATTTTTAATTGTTTTCATTTGGAGATTTTAACTCTATAGGTGTTGTATCTCGATGGACATGACATAGAGTTTACATAATCTTGGCGCACATGTCTGCATAAATTGGACATTAATTTGCAGAAAAGTCATCATCTCTTTTTTGTGCACCTATTGAGCGCAGCCAGCTGACTTCATCATAATATAAAATAACCTAATTTAAACAAATGCAAATCTGCTTCACTTTTTAAATAATATTATAATAGCTTGTACATACTTTACGCCACTAACGTTTTACCCGAGCTCGGAGTTGAAGGTGTGTCGGGGTATATCATGAACAAGCAGAGCTGACACGTAGCTAGCAGGCCACCTACCAGGTTTGGCATCTGAAAGTAAATATTTAAACAATTAAGATTTTTTGAAACTAGACCATGTGTGAATTTTTAAACTACATAGTAAGTAAGTTTGTAAACGAAACAATAGACAGAATGAGAATATGAATATATAATACAATAGAAACCTATATGAATAGATACAAATTATGAAGTCAAGAACTAGACAGAATAGATAATAATAAGATATTCTTTTCTTTTGAACAAACTTTTCGCTTTAGCAAAGAAAATGTAACACGCCATCTTGAATTTAGTGTGATGACTTAATAGTTTTCTACTCTTCAAGCCCTTTCATTTGATAGCTATATTAACAGGATTGACAAAAATATACACCATCCGCCATGTTGTGCCAGCGACCATTTTGAAAATATTACTATATTAGGTATTGCATATTGTGTTGTCACCAGAACTAAAAAGGTGTATACAACATTGTAGCAAAATCGGTTAGAAGAATCTGGTTCTAAATCAGCTTGCAAGATTTGACCTAAACAAACTAACATGCAAAAAAAGCTTGTAAGTGAGCAAATTCGTTTAGGCTACATGGCCTGCCCTGATGGCCGAGTTCGTAGGCTGGTAGCACTCAGTTGTAAATGCCACTCAAGGTCACTCATCCAAAGACTGACGCGTCTGACGTTTAATTTCGCTGATCTTTAACAAACACTGAACATTTCTCATTTGAATTGATTTTATGTATTAAGTTCGGTGTAGGTATATCATCTAACTAGGTTATTGGCATTTAAAAGAATTAGTCACAGACACTTTATGTATAAAGTGTATGTGTGTCTGCAATGTTTTGCATGGCAACAACGGTTAAATTCAGAGAAGTAACTTTCTATGACATTCGAGGCAAGTGGAAATGACCTTTATGTTAATCGCCAAATTGCAAAATACATTATGGCTAGCCATT
The DNA here is from genome assembly GCA_932305915.1 of Agriopis marginaria. Classification (NCBI taxonomy): domain Eukaryota; kingdom Metazoa; phylum Arthropoda; class Insecta; order Lepidoptera; family Geometridae; genus Agriopis; species Agriopis marginaria. The sequence continues at coordinate 7,589,051 of OW029919.1, forward strand.
TAAAAAAAGAGCCGTAGTTTTGTATTTACATCACATAATCATCATCGCATAATCAGCCATTAAATGTCCACTGCTGAACAAAGAATGCGTGCTCCCTCCCTCTTAGAGGGGGGGAGTTGCCATAATCCCCACGCTAGGCAGGTGGCTAGGGAAGCGCAGTACGTTCACCGTGTACTAATAGGACGCTGCTGCCTATAGTTTTGTATTACAGTGGATTAAAGTTTTGCCCGATTGTATATAAAAGCCTTTATAAGCCTAAATAAATTACGTGCAGGTGCCTTATTATGGATGATTCGGATCGTGGTCGCGATCGCGTGCCATCTCACTTACGCACGTGGTGTGAGTAAATAGATGCGAAAGGGACGGCCTGCAATCTCGATCACGATCAAACTTCTATGATAAGGCCGCTGCTTCAATGCCATCACTCAACAACGGTGAGGAAACCAGTATGTCTAAGGACCTCAATAGTTCAAAGGCATATTATGACATTCACCAACATGCACTGGGCCAGCACTGTGGGTCTCTCTCTTAATATAACACTAGCGACCCGCCCGCTCGGCTTCGCACGGGTGTAATTTACGTGCGAAGCCGGGGCGGGTCGCTAGTTATATATATATAAACCTTCCGTGAAAATGTATCTAACTGATGGTGAAAACCGCATCAAAATCCGTTGCGTGGTTTAGGAGAAGTTAGCGGCCATACAGACATACAGACAGACAGACGCGGAAAGCGACTTCAATTTATACTATGTAGAGAAGAGATTATCAGTACTCACAATTAAAAAGGCATCCTCTTTCACAACCCCATATAACATCCACAGTCCCGATACAAAGAATGACATCAGTATCATATGGAATGGAAGACATTCAGTGCTCTTTACTTTTATCACATGATACAGCTTGACTAGTGGTGCTGCAATAGTCAATAACGTCAGACTGCAAGCAACGGTACCTGCAAAAATAAAAAATTAACCTGTTCATTGTCCACTGAGTCATCATCATCATCAGCCAGAAGATGTCCACTGCTGAACATAGGCCTCCCCCTTTAACCTCCACACTGAAAGACAGCCTAGTGATGACATATGGTACTGAGACGTGGTCTTTAACTGTTGGCCTTTTAGAAAAACTCAGAGTCACTCAGCGGGCAATGGAGAGAGCTATGCTCGGAGTTTCTTTGCGCGATAAAATTCAAAACGTGGATATTCGCTAAAAAACCAGAGTCACCGACATAGCTGTTAAAATTTGCAAGTTGAAGTGGCAATGGGCAGGCCACATTGCTCGAAGTCCACTGAGTATTGGGTTCTAAATAATAGTACTCTTCAGTTCAGTAGTACAAATACAAAGGCCAAAATTAAACATTAAAGTACATACTACATAGTCAAAGCAAAAATAAGGGGTTGTGTGTAAAGTCGGTTTACGAACGATAATTTTACGTGATAACGCTTAGGCCGATCATGCTTCTCTATCGCTTGTTCTGCGCTCTCGCTTGCACGCTCGGCTCAGGCTCGTAACAATTTTTAGTGCGTGCAGCCTGCGTTCATTGATTTATAAGACGTAATCACGTCAAAAAGATTAGCTACTACATAATAATTATTCATACATTCAATTACTAGAGCTTGGTGTTGCCTAGTTCCCGTGTTGCAAAGCTACCGGCTTCAATATGAATTTAGGCTCATTCAGGAGCGATGGTGGCCGAGTGGTAACATGTGCGCTTTACAATCTGACAGCACCCAGTTCGATTCTCGGCCCTGCACCAATAACTTATTTAGTACCTAAAATAAATTAAGTGCAGTTTTGATGCCATCGCTCAAAAAACGGTGAAGGAAAACATAGTGAGGAAACACAGATACATACATACTTTTTATCCCAAAAAAGTAACGGTTCTTGTGGGAAAGCAGGTGAAACCGCGGTGCAGAGCTAGTTATTAATAAACATGGAGTAAAAGGGTAGTTACATAAAAATTGTCTTTTTTTTTCCAAAGTATTAACTATTTCAAGGCTAGTACATGTTTATTGATAAAGGTTAAAGAGTAAGTAGCTGACAGTAAGTACAATACCTAAAATATTCCGTTGTCTGAAAATATCTTCTTCTTGGGACAAATATCCATACATAAATATGCTAAACGCTACACAACCTAAGATCTGTCTTTTGAGATCTTTACTTCTAAAAGCAAATTTGTAAAAAACTATAACATAAGACAGCATCAGTATGAATCCAACTGAATTTACAAATACTATTGTATTGTCACTTTTTACTGTCCCATAAAAGTACCATACGCCACACCTGAAAATTATTAATTGTTAAAATCAAAATAATCACGCTGATATAATAGATATATAAATAGCGGCTTTTTGTTGTGTATTTTCCCTTCAGGAAAGCACACAAAAGCATATTTTTGTCAGATGTTTCATTGTCGTGTAACAATAGTCTTGTGTCGCACTTCCTATGACTAGAGGCCGACTGAAACGAAGTAAATGCCTTATTTTGTCAAAAAGGTGCTCCTTCTGGGCCCGTCCATTCATTTTATTTTGGTCGAAGCTGTTCCATACATATTCTTGAATGAGAATTACTGTTTTCTATGGAACAGCAGTATTTTTTTTTTGTGAATGCAGGTTCGTTCCCTTAGTAAAAGGTTATCTAAATGATGAGTTAACGGACCTCTTTTGGCTTAGTACACCCTTTCCTCGTAACCCTGTTTAGTTACATGGAAAGGTGGTACTAATTCATTGGAGGTCATTGAACTCATTGATCACCTTTTACTGTGGGACAAATTCTGATATAACAACACAATTCGATTGTGAATGTCAGCTTTTTTTAACGAATAGCTGTTTTTATTTTAAAATTCAGGATTGGTCTGATAGTAAAAGTAGTACTTTATGATGGGTTCCACAATCTTTCGACAACTTAACATAATTATGTGAAACAACAGGAAAATTGCAAGCTAAATCAGACTCCAGCTGATAACAAATTTTTATAGCTTATTATACTCACGACAATATGCCAAACAGAAAAGGCAATGCGGACGCTTCACCTGTGGTTTTATTACGCACATACTGTTTGCAGACAAGTCTGTAATAAAGAAACAGGTGGGTACTAATAATGGCGGAAACACACAAATTCACACAAAAGAGCTCCACCGGTTTTTCACTAGTTGTGTCAGGGATGCAATAGAACACATTAACAGCCAGACCCAGAATAATTAATTAGGTATAGGCCTATGTTACAAAAGTTGGTACATATGCATAACACTGATAGTTCTCCTTTGCTTTGTCAGCAAACAAATACTGAGAAGCATGTTTGTGTTTTATCATCATTTTGTGTTTATCGGATTCATTAAAATTAATCCTCGGTCGGGAATCGAACTCGGAACCACCAGATAAGAAAGCAGAGCGGATCTACTTTTAAGCCATGCCGGTCATCGAAATATTTAAATTACCAGACCCGCGTTTTGGTTTCCAAGCGATTCCCATACTATTTTAACCCGGTAAGAGCTATCTGGATTCTGAAAATAGTTTTAAATACTTACGCCCCGGATAAGAATTGAAATATTGTCGCAACTACGGCTAAACTTCCGAGGATATATTCCAAACGTAGAGTACGTATGTAATTAATCATTTTTGCGGGGAGAGCACAACTGGCGGTTTTATTTTATTACTAGTTAGTTTACTCATTCATAGCTTGATTGTTTTATGTAATGCACATAACGTGGAAAAACTTTTTAAATTACAAAAAACGTAGCTCCGAAGATCGGTCGCCGGCCGATCGTCACCAAAGATCGCCACAAAACAAAACAAAAATATGTCAATTATTTTATTAATGTCAGTCAGAACAGAAGTCTGTCACTATAGTATTTTTTTTTTGTTTTTCATGACTATAAATACAAAGTCCTTCAGTCCGTAAAATTCACAAATTAAGATAATAACGTCTAACAAGTCATAGTCACGGTCAGAATCAAGTAAAGTAGTAATTTATGGCATGACTTGGATTTGATCGTGACTTCATTTCGGAATTGAAGAATCTTCATTCTTCACATCAGGAGCCACAAACTACTGAGTTTCGAAGTTGATCATTTGCTTATCTCTGACAGTGACTATGACTTATTTAACGTTAACTGGCGAACTTGATTAATATTCCGACTGAAGAACTCTGTATCAATGGTCATGAAATATATAAAAAAAGTCTTGTTTTTGTGTTTGATTGATTTCAATTTTTCAATTTAGTTTTTCTGCAAAATAATATAAAACCAAACATCAACCAAACATTCTCCTCGGTCGGAAAGAATTTTCAGTTAAAGATTGCTTTATTTGCAGGATGAAGAAAGCATAACATCAATATGAAATCGTTCAAACTCATTGTTCACCAGAGCAGCTTTAGCCGTAAGTTACACTGATAATACTCTTATTAATAATAAGTGTAATTAAGTTATGTACATAAGTGTTGATTACTAAATTTTATCGCGCGTTTGCAGCGGTGGACTTAATCATCAACTTGAAAGATTACCCAGGGTTAAATGAGAAGGACATTGTTGAAATATATCACCCTGAAGAACATGAATACCCAAGGTTGCTACTCCAAGTATCTAAAGTGGATGGCCCTGCGCGAGGACGAGGTAAGTGTAATTAATATAGGTAGTAGATTTGTGAATTAATAACATTTAAACCCAAGCTTTTGAAACTTCACCCATCAAAACTTACAAAACCAACAGATTATTAAATCAGTTTATAAACAAGCTTTCAAGCTGGACAGCCATCTGTCTGTAATGAGCTGTTATTCATATAATATGACCTTAATTAAAACTTGAGTACTCAAGCTAATCTATGCTTAACATTGCTCTGTTTTGTTATCATGTGACCATTGCCGTCAGCATGAAGTTAAGAGAGCAATTTCAAGCATAGATTTACTCGAGTAATATTTAATCCCATAATGGGACATCCATCCATCTTATGGGCCATTTTAAGGCCCATAAAATCAGAGAACGAATAGTTAACGAATAGAAAAAGACAAATAGTTAATTTTGACACTCGGATATAGGCCGCTTATGCTGCTCGCCTATCAATAAATAATTACTGTAGTCAGTGGTAGGCGGAAATGTTGTAATTCTAATCAGTCATGGATACAAGTAAGTGGTTATGGTTGCCAACCCTCAACCAACGCAAGTGAAGGTAAATTATTATAAGACATAGTAATACTGTCGGGTGCTATTGAGACTTGGTCAAGTTTGATCGAGCCAACCAACATGTGGACATGGCTGATTGCAGGCGTGCGCCTTTGATTTGTTCTAAAAACTGACATTAATCTGAAGTGAGGCGAGTCATGGCAAGTGAACCCAAGTGGCTTTAAGGCATGCTAAATGAGACGTATATACTTATTATATTCACACACACACACAAACCTAAGTACTCTAATATTAACACTGATAATAGTAATTATAGTGCATTAGGATGAACAATAGATATTTAGTTATTCATAAAACAATAGATATTAGTTGATATTGTAATACGCGCCGTCGCCTAATGCTCACCTACCATCTTTTTTTTTTGCAAAAGGGTATGCTGATATTCAGCCTAACATTGTTTTTTCCCTTATATTTCTAATAATATATAATGTAATATATATATCCATTGTTTTTGTTAATAAATATTACTTATCATATTAGCGCTGCTCTGCACTCGGCCAGCTAGGCAAGTAACGATGAGCAAAGGCAAGCCTAGGCAAATTAGCTGGCTATATATTGGTTTTCCCCTTCACTTAGCAAGCTATGTCCAATAAGCAGTGCGCGTGGATTGTGGATTCAGGGTGACTGAGGAAAATTTAGATCTCGAATTAAACTCTGATTGAATTCAGAATACAGCAGTTAGTCATCCGGAAAATAGAGATACCTCATGCATGTGCCATTAATATTAAGGTCTCTTTCGTCCCACTCAGTTCACTTTACTATCTTAGTTATATTTTTAGGAAACTACTTGATCAATTTATTGGAACTTGGTATGCATATTCAAACTAACTGTTGCCCGTGACAGTTGCATAGACTTTTATGTAAACTATTTCCCTTTTGACCCCCCCCTAATTCGGTCGTTTTGCCTAACCTTCATGGTTATGCGATGTCCACACCGCATAAGGAATCTACCTGTCGAACTTTAACTTTGTAGGTCAAGTAGTTTTTAGATTTTGTGATGTGTCAGCGATTTCAAGAGTGACTGAATGAGTGAGTGATATTTCAGTTTGAAATATAATTTTAGTTAAGCAATATTAAAAGCTGTCACCGACATAACTGTTAAAATTTTCAAGTTGAAGTGGCAATGGGCAGGCCGCATTGCTCGAAGAACCGATAACTCGAGAAAGGTTCTCGAGTGAAGACCACGAACCGGAAGACACAGCGTAGGTAGGTCTCCCACTAGATGGACCGACGACATTGTGAGAGTCGCTGGCATCCAGTGGATGCAATAGGCAGGCTGTCGTTCAGTGTGGAGGTTAAAGGGTGAAGTCTATGTTCAGCAGTGGACCTCTTCTGGCTGATTATAATGATGATGGATATTAAAAGATGTTGTGAGCCAGTTTTTGAAAAAAACACCAATGAATTACACCTTTCCTAGAATGGGAATGGCTCTTGAGGCTGCCAGACTACACCATAAAGTGCTTAACAACAGTTTTTTTTAAATTATTTTCTACCTTTCAGATACCATAAGCGTAGAACAGAGCATTGCAACAACATTCCAATTGAGAACATTTGCCGATGTTTATGTGAACATAGTCAATGTTGCTGATGTGGCTTTAGATTCAGTCGAGCTTACTTTCCGTGACCAGTATATGGGGCGATCTGAAATGTGGAGACTTAAAAATAGCCTGGTAAGATAAAAGCTATCACACTAATCCTACCATCCTATCCTACTAATATTATAAACTACCGCTTTCAGGGTTCTGCAACCCGACAAGGAACCCTTATAATTTCGTTCTGTCCATCCATCTGTCTGTCTGTTCCATACCCAAAGGGTATAAAAACACCATTCAGACAGACATCGTAGGCTTAGTAAAAGGGCCCCGTTTTTACCCTTTGGGTACGGAACCCTAAAAAGTATATGTTATGTTGGTATGATGCAGCTCTGAAATTTAGTTAAGTTTGCAGAGCACCGTTTTTTGAATTTTTCTGTGACTACCAATTTCTGAACTATGTTGATTGTGACCATTATTATAATTATGACTTTGGCTACGAAAAACACAACCCTCCATATGCGTATCTCGAATCTCGACACTCTCTTAGCAAGTTATTTAAAGTTTTTATTTGTTTGTATATACTGTAAATGAATTAATAAATATATGAGACAAAGTCGTGTATGTTACATCTCTATCTCTTCTCTTCTCTACATAGTATAAATTAAAGTCGCTTTCCGCTTCTGTCTGTCTGTATGTCTGTATGGCCGCTAACTCCCCCTAAACCACGAAACGGATTTTGATGCGGTTTTCACCATCAGTTAGATAAATTTTCACGGAAGGTTTATATATATAACTTGTGAGCCGCCCCAGCTTCGCACGTAAATTACACCCGTGCAAAGCTGGGCGGGCGGGTCGCTAGTGATTTATAACTCAAGAATGGCTGGACCGATTTTCATGATCTTTGATTTGTTATATTTCTCTCTGCCCCGATTATCGGAACAAGTGTAAAAAAAAAAACAAAAATTCACAAAACCTAAAATATGAAGAAAATTCAAGAATTGAAGTCTTATACATTAACATATTACATCATAGACAAAAAAATTACACCTAAGTCAAAGGAGGTTGCTTCAAGGAGATAACGCGGGGCACAGCTAGTTAATAAATAAAAGTATGTACTTCCTTTAAATAAATAAAAAAACACAATAATATTTTGATTTCAGGTTAGCACCTGTGTTTACTTAAACAAGAAGATTGAATACTGTGGAGGTGCCATCAGATGTCAAGTCTATGAGATGTGGTCACAGGGGGACAGAGTAGCTTGTGGGGTGATCACAGAAGACACCAAGATTGTGTTCAGGTCTTCAACATCGATGGTGTATCTATTCATTCAAATGTCATCGGAAATGTGGGACTTTGACATCCACGGTGATCTTTATTTTGAGAAAGCAGTCAATGGATTTCTGGCAGACCTTTTTGCTAAGTGGAAAGTAAGTCATTGTAAAAAACTGTAATGGATGGCAGACAATAATAATTTTAAACCAGTTAGAACTTACGAAATAGTATGGAAGAATATGAATCCTCATAAGTAAAATGTTTTACAGAAAAATGGAAGCAACCATGAAGTAACAATAGTATTGTTTTCAAGGACATTTTACAAAGCTAAATCACTGGAAGAGTTCCCTCAACACATGAAACAGTGTCTACAGAAAGATTATAGAGGCAGATTTTATGAAGATTTCTACAGGTAAAAATAAGTCACAAGCAACACCTCATAAAGATCATAGCACACATATCAACTCTGAGCATGAGTCCGGATGCCATGAAACACAAATACACCCACAAGTAACACCTATAACAGATTATTGAAATACATTGTGCAAAAAACTGGCCGGCAAGGATCAAGTCTCTAGCACAAAACAACTTTTTTTGACAGTAGACAGACTTTCTTTTTAAATAACTAATAAGCTTGCGTTTTACCCCCATCTCGCCTGATGTTAAGCGATGATTCGGTCTACGTTGGAGCACGCTTGCCTAGAAGAAACCGATTCACTTGTTATTTGAAGACACCTAGATTGTAACCATTGCCACATTTGTGTTAAATTTGCATCATAAATGTGATTTTCTTTCAGAGTGGCTGTCCAAAACGAGCGTTACGAAGATTGGTCAAATGTTCTCCTTCAATTGCGAAGGTTGTTCACAGACTACCAGAAAATAGTTTTGCAATATCATGAAAGGCCCAATATCGATATACCCACAGCTATCAACTCGACTGCCGCGCAGGGGAACTTTCTCGAAGTTCTTAATATGAGTTTAAACGGTATGTTATATTATTGTTACAAAAGCTTTACACACTGAAATATATATTTTATTAACCTATCAAAGGACCTGCCACCTGATTACATTTAACTGTCATTCGCAATGAAAGTCTCCCCATTCCGTTCGCGCGCTTGTTGCGAGCAGGATGGCAAAATTACAAGTAGAATAGCGTGAGCAGGATGGCGCGATTGCGAGTAAGAAAGCATGAGCAGGATGGCGCGATTGCGGTTAGATAGCGTGAGCAGGATGGCGAAATTACGAGTAGGATAGCGTGAGTAGAATGGCGTAATTACAAATAAGATAGCGTGAGCAGGATGGCGAAATTACAAGTAGGACAGCGTGAGCAGGATGGCGTAATTACAAATAGGATAGCGTGAGCAGGATGGCGAAATTACGAGTAGGATAGCGTGAGTAGAATGGCGTAATTACAAATAAGATAGCGTGAGCAGGATGGCGAAATTACAAGTAGGACAGCGTGAGCAGGATGGCGTAATTACAAATAGGATAGCGTGAGCAGGATGGCGAAATTACGAGTAGGATAGCGTGAGTAGAATGGCATGATTGCAAGTAGAATAGATGGAGCAGGATGACGCGATTGCGAGTAGGATAGCGTGAGCAGCATATTAGATATATTTTTGAGGAAAAAATAACAGATGAAAATCAATCCATTTAACCTAGATTTCATTAACAATTCTTTGCAGTATTCGAGAAACACTACTTAGATCGCTGCTTCGACCGCACCGGTCAACTGAGCGTGGTCATAACGCCCGGCGTCGGCGTCTTCGAAGTCGATAGAGAGCTTACAAACGTCACCAAACAACGCATCATCGACAACGGTGTCGGTAGCGATTTGGTCTGCGTTGGAGAACAACCTTTACACGCTGTACCGTTACTAAAATTCCACAATAAAGACAATAATCTCAACTCCATTGATGATTATTCGATGCCGCATTGGATAAACTTGTCCTTCTACTCGACAAACAAAAAGGTCGCATACTCTAACTTCATACCGCGAATTAAATTGCCACCGAGGAAAAGTCAGGAGCCGTTGAGGAAGATGTATGAAGACGAGAGAAGAGGCAAGTTGCTGAAGGAAGACGAATATATGCACAACTCTATTTTTGATTTCGACGCGTATGATGCTCAAGTTTTTCAGTTGCCGCCTGCACATAGCACATGGTGAGATTTAACCTTTCAGCCTTAAACACTTCAGCCTATGAAATATTCATCATCATCATCATCATTATTAACAGCCTATCATGTTCCCACTGCTGGGACAAAGGCTTTCTCTCACTGAGAGAAAGACAGGGCCCTAATCTACCATGCTGGCCCAGTGTATGTTGGTAAATGTCATGTCTCTTTGAACTTTGATAATCTTGGACATATGTATGTGTATGTACATATTTAAATATATGTAATCTGGATGACGATATTATATTAAAGTTAAATGATCCTAGCAAATCCAATTCTAAATCACGTTTGTGATGTAAGTAACCATGTGCTAAAACCGTGCTTACACCCAAAATTTCTCATTAAAATCTCAATAAAGCATGTTGCTTAAATAAATAAATTATTTCAATAAGGTCCCTGGAGATGTAAAATCGTCACCGCCGCTGACGCCTTATGCTGGCGAGAAGTTGATTGGAGCATGAATTTTTCTAGCTCCAGTGGTTTCTCTGGTCCTCATTAAAATAATTCGAGTTATCCCTATTTGTTCAAAAACGAGTGTCAGCTTTCAAACAAAGATAATATAAAGTTATATAATTATTAACGGGATATTTACCGTGGTAAGGTTGTGGAATGAGCTCCCGATATTTCGGCGCAGTTACATGCACCATGTTCACGGGAAGATAGGATATTATATTAGTATTGATCATAATTTGGTACCTTCAAACTGATCTGATGATGGAGCCAAGAGGTGGAATATTAACCTCTTCAATGGCTCTAGTAATCTTCTCGAATATGGGCTCCATTGGTATGATTTGATGAGCTACATACGCCTGTTTTTAACTAAATAATTTATTTCAGTGTGCAACGAGTCGCCCGTACAAAGAAGACTTCAGTGGCGGGCCTCGAAGGCATCAGCAGGAAAAGCCCGCCTTCATCGCACCTGCATCACAGGAAAATGTCAGATCCAGACATTCATCACAGTCTGGGTGATATTCTGACGAGTAGCAGTGAGTAGCTACCATATCTTTCTATACTAATATACTAATCTATACTAATATTATAAAGAGGAAAGATTTGATTGTTTGTTTGTTTGCATTGAATAGGCTCCGAAACTACTGAACGGATTTGAAAAAATATTTCACTGTTGGGAAGCTACACTATCCCCAGGTGACATAGGCTATAATCTAAACCGCTAGTAATATTATAAAGAGGAAAGATTTGTATGTAAGTATGTTTGCAACGAATTGGCTCAAAAAGTACTGGACCGATTTTAAAAATTATTTCACCATTTGAATGCTACATTATCACTAATTAATATAGGCTATTTTAATAGGCTATATAACTATACCAGTGTGGAGCCGGGGTGGATCGCTAGTAAAATATAATTTGCTAACTATTATTCGCACTGGAACACAAAGTATAATTTGTTCTGGAAGAATCCTTTTGTAGATTCTGCCTGAAGAAGTGCCTTTCAACTACCAATCAGTGGTATTTTTATACCATAGGTGACAAACAAGCAAACGGGCTGCCTGATGTTAAGCGGTCACCATCGTCTATTGACTTTTTAAGAATATTAACAAGTGTGTAATTATTACTCTGTTCCAAACAGAAATGCAATATTTACAGTGAAATTACATGACAGCCTCACTTGAGAGCCTGTTCCTTGAGTTGGCTAGGTATGTTTACCGTCGACAACACCGTCACTTATCACACAATATCAAGAGAGCTGTGGTTAAACGCCTAACCATTAAAAGAAAACAGAGATAAATAAACAACTAGGATACTAGAGATAGGAAAACAACTGAAATTTTAAGGTGATGAGCAATGCAATGCCGTGAACGGATTTGAACTGGTGATGATTGAGATTTTGCGACTATGCCTTTACCTTTACATTGTTACCAACCATATTCTTACGTGAAAAAGGTAGATTATCAGAGCCCGGGCGTTCATTGATCGCATTGCAAATGAACTTTTACATAAATCAAAATCTGTTAACATTACAGCTAAAACAGTTCCGTACGACACCAGCAGCGACGCGACCGACTCGCCTCTGTCCGCCAATCGACTGTCACCTAGAAGTTCCATTTCGTCCCACAAGCCAGTGATAAGGACGGGTCGAGCGCTTATCAACCCGTTCGACCCCTCACACGTGACTGTCAAACTGACCAGTAACAGAAGAAGGTGGACGCATATATTTCCTAAAGGTACGTCTCAAGTCTGTTGATCAATCATGTCTCACTTAGAAGTTCCATTTCGTCCCACAAGCCAGTGTTAAGGACGGGTCGAGCTCTCATCAACCCGTTCGACCCCTCACACGTGACTGTCAAACTGACCAGTAACAGAAGACGGTGGACGCATATATTTCCTAAAGGTACGTCTTAAGTCTGTTGATCAATCATGTCTCACTTAGAAGTTCCATTTCGTCCCACAAGCCAGTGTTAAGGACGGGTCGAGCTCTCATCAACCCGTTCGACCCCTCACACGTGACTGTCAAACTGACCAGTAACAGAAGACGGTGGACGCATATAATATTTCCTAATTATTATACAATACATGGAGTTAGTATTTATACCACAGAAAAGTTTTTTTTTGTTTAAATTAGAACGGCTGTCTAGGCATTTTTGTAAGAAATTTGTTGTAACCAGTTGCATCCATATAAATGAAACGTCAGTCATTCGAAACCAGTTAGCAACTGTGATGCGGACAAAGAACTTTGAGACCTAACCCAAAAAGGTAAGGCCCAAGTTCTTTTGATGCGGAGTTCGACGCGTTGACTCATAAAACTAAATAAGAATGTTTGATCAAGGTTCTGTCATATTGCCTGGCGAAAGATTTTCCTTCTCATTTCCGTTCTATTTACTTCTCTTTTCTGTGATTTATACTCTGTATATTTTGTATGGCAGGTCCAACGGGCGTGTTAATCCAACAGCATCACTACCAAGCAAGGCCGGCTGGAGAACCTACATCGAGGAGCGAAGATAGAGAGAACAACATTCCTAAGGAAAACGGCAACGCTGCTATCGCCAACAACCATTCTCTATATCAGGTTGACGGTGAGTAATTTGCATTTGCGACTTTAAATCTTTAGATTTATGATTGAATTTTGCTTAGAGATCTTCCAAGTTTAAGCAATGAATATTTATAATCTCTACATAGTATAAATTAAAGTCACTTTCCGCGTCTGTCTGTCTGTCTGTATGGCCGCTAACTCCTCCTAAACCACGCAACGGATTTTGATGCGGTTTTCACCATCAGTTAGATACATTTCCACGGAAGGTTTATATATATAACTAGCGACCCGCCCCGGCTTCGCACGTAAATTACACCCGTGCGAAGCCGGGCGGGCGGGTCGCTAGTTATATCTATACTAATATTATAAAGAGGAAAGATTTGATTGTTTGTTTGTTTGTTTGCATTGAATAGGCTCCGAAACTACTGAACCGATTTGAAAAATTCTTTCACTGACGGGAAGCTACATTATCCCCGGGTGACATAGGCTATAATCTATACCCGTGCGAAGCTGGGGCAGACCGCTAGTATATATATAAAAATGAATCCCTATTTACCTTGATCATGCCATAACTTGAGAACGACAATACCGATTTCATTCATCTTTTTGTTTAAGTTTTCTAATACTTTGTAGAAGGTTCTTACGGGAAGAAAAGTAAAGAGAAAATTGCGCAGAAAATTGAAAAATTTCAGAAAAATTAACAACGTTTTTAACTTCGCACTTTTGACAGTTCTAGACAGGACAATGTATGTCGTGTCAGCTGTATCTATATAAAAATGAATCCCTATTTACCTTGATCATGCCATAACTTAAGAACGACAATACTGATTTCATTCATATTTTTTTTTCTAATACTTTGTAGGAGGTTCTTATGGAAAGAAAAATTTAATAAATTGCGCAGAAAATTGGATATTTTTAGAAAACTTACGGGTGATACCGCGGTGCGCAGCTAGTATACATTAAAACTTATAATACTACATACTAATATAATAACTACCTATATTCCTCTTCTCTTGTAGTCATTAATTTTATGTTATATTAGTAATATGTAGTTGACAAAAAATTGTACATGTTTTTCAGGAAATATACCAAGTCGCAAGCGCCTAATCAGCGCATCAGGCGTGCTAAGCGTTGTGGGCACATTAGGTAATCCGTCCACCACAAATAACGCTTCTCTCGCGCTGCTATGGGGCGCCACCGGCGAACAGGAGTGGACACCTGCCCTTACCACAGGTAAGTAGTTTCAATGAATTGTCTAGATTTGCCTTTTTCATTGAATTTGCGCAATACGACTAAAGGTGGACTCATTATAAATATATCGAAAAACATACAGAAGTATAGATATTAGTAACCTTGTCTCATTACGCGGGACAAAAAGAGTTGATAAAGTTGCAGCGTGCCTTACTTTGTCTGGTTGTTATTTGAGAAAGGTCTGGTTTCTATGCCATAATAGATACCAATATTTATCAACACTCCATTTCTATTTTAAGCAATTCTGCAGTGCAAGTATAGTTCTTTATCGATTGTCAAATTTGATAGTTGAGATCATTAAATTCGAGAAAATACCATTTGATCAGTACTCGCTATGATCGATTCTATGGCATTTGACGATCGATAAAGAACAGTTTTCGCACTGCAGTTTAAGTTATTGCGAAAAATCACGCGACGCCGAGATACGATTTGCAGTTACGCAACTTTTCGTAATCACCTAAACAGAAATCGCTTAAAATACGTAACGGTACAGCCGCTGCCTGGCATAATACTTGTTTTACTATAAATCTTACTTGCTGTAACTTGCAATAAAATGCAAAAAATACATTATTTTTTTAAATAGTAGATAGGCTTGCGCTTGGCCGCCATCTCGCCTGATGTTAAGCGACGATGCGGTCTACGATGGAGCACGCTTGCCTAGAAGAAACCGATTCACTCTCGACTTGAAGACACCCAGATTGTAACTGACGGGGAAAACCCATTCAGGCAGCGAATTCCACAGACTAGCAGTTCGCACAATAAATGCGGAATTAAAGCGCTTCGTACGGTTTTTCGGAATATCAACCATAAAACGATGTCGATTTTTCGAGCCCGCCCTGGCAATCCGATAGAAAAAAGGGCATTCACACTTCGTTCATACTATTTTTGAGTTGTTCTTCGCAAGTGAAAACTTCTGAGTCATATTTGTACCTTCTGTACTACTATAGGTTATCATAAATTTTGCAAGATAACCAATTAGCATGCGTGTTTCGTGATACTGTTTGGCATTGTCTTTACTGGTGAAACCCTCCACATAGGATGTGACTTGTTTGAAACCGGTTTTCTACTTGAGCTGCGCGCGTAATCGAGGTTAGTACGTGCGTAATTGGGCTTGGTTTATGCTCATGACTTCCCATCATATAAACCTCGAAGCACTTACAGCCAACCAGCAGCTAACACATAAGCACAAACGCTCCTATAAAATTGCTCCACCCTCCAATGACACGCCAGTAATCGTGGCCTTGAAGGGTCATGCAACCAATCAGCGTTCAGTATATCTCTGCGCAACTCAGTTTTCTGATACCTTTTTTAACCCCGTTGTCTGTCTGTAGCATCGTAGCTCCCAAACGGCTGAACCGATTTTGATTTAGTTTTTTGTTTTGTTTGAAAGGTAACTTGTTCGAGAGTGCTCTTAGCTGATTCAAGAAAAAGAGTTGGCGGTCAAACGCATGCCTATTACTATATAAAAAAACTGTTCAGCCGTTTTAAGATTAGCAGCTCTTTTATCGAGTTTTTTTTTAATAATTTCAATTTATACTTGTACATTATTTACATTGTAAAATAGTTTGAAATAATGTCTTTAGGGTATAAAGTGGTTAACTTATTCCCATGTGCTCCCATAATTATGCCTCTCTAAATGGCGGACGAATATGGTTTAATTTTTGTAAGACATGGCGTCGATTTTGTCGTACCACTCACTAAACTAAACCAATATGACAAGAACCTAAACCTATCTGCGTCTCCTTTCATATTCATATGTGAGAGAAGGATGAGGTGAGGAAACAATTTCAGCTGTCAAATTTAGTTTAGATAGTAAGACAGAATCGACACCATTGCCAAAAATACAGACCTCATTAAAACTCAAGTCTCAAACTTATTTCAAGGTTTCGCATCGTTTGTGAAGGTGAATGTTTGCACGTTTGTTTACTTTTTTTTATTAACTTTAAAGATAAGTTGTTTTCCGTAAGACTTCTTTCTATAAAATTAATGTGTTACCATTTTATATACCGTCATTTTGATCATGTGTTTCAGTCAACCTGAGACTGCAAATACCATTTAACTACATAGTCTGTGGTAGTCAGTCAGTTAAATAATCTCGTTCATTCACTCGTTCAATCACTGGTTCAATGTTCATTCACTAAGCGCCGCGTCATTTCATCAATTTGAGTGTGACAGTACATAAAGTAGAAGCCTGTGGCATAAAAAGGTTATCCGGTAGGCTTTATTTTAGGCAGGGAATGTCGGTTTCCACCTTTAGTTATGAATTATATTTCTATTTTTCTACCTAAAATATACAAATTGTCTATTAAACTTAAATTAAAAGACATTTGAAAAATATCAGTGTGGTGCCATGACTCAATCCTAGTACTTGCATTATAGCTGTACTCAGTCCAGGTTTTTTATAGTTCTGACACCTACAATGAGTATGATGAATGAGAGCCTTAAAAAACTTGGACTGAATAGAGTACTTAAAGTATCATTATTATTGTACTGTCTATATAAAAACCATACCTTTTACCAAAAAGACTTACATATTGGTTTTCCTAGTTTTTACAATACACTTGGATAAAACCCCTATTTATAAACATTTTAACTATCATTTCACACTAATAAAAAGTCACTTCATTTTTGATGTTTCATGATATCGCCGCATTGAAAAAAAAATCTTCATTGGAACGGTCGCGACCAAAAGCGAACAAAGCTATAGGTTTGATATTTCATTTATTGGATTTGCATCTCGTAGATGTCGCATTTATTATTTGTATCTAATACATAGAAACCAACGCAGGCTGGAGTGTCGAGGCGGCGTCCTAGCGGCCATGTAAAAATAAACTCTTTTCGGCTGACGCTAGGTTCAAAATGGTACCTCATTACCTGCGCTTCGATAGTACTAAACTCTGGTTAAGCGCGACAAAAGGGCATTTGATTAAATAAAAATATGATTCACGCTAGTAGATTATTTGATGTGAAACATCTATTGGCAAGCCTTGGCAGTAATACCGACTTGTATGTCGTGACGGCAAACGACATGACCCTCTCTTATGCCGTCATGTTGCACATCTACCGGCCCGTGACGGCCAACTTTTTTTGTAAAAAAAATATAAATATTTAAAACGACAAAAAAATCTCCTGATTTTCAGAAAAATACTAAATAGATATATTTTTTATCCATCACGTGACTTGACTGCAAACACTCTATTTAGGCACAGAAGACATAATAGTACAAGTACAGAAGATTCACTCCGCAAAATTATTATATACATCCTTTTATAACACAAATACTGAAATTATTTGGATTAAATCACAGTATTTCTTTATTATAATATTATAGACAGTATAAGATGGTTTCGTATTAACAATCAAATTATATTTTAACACCCTATTTTAAACCTACAGTAAACCGGAAAGAGTTGATTATTCCACAGCCGCTTATGCCACCGTAAGCCGTGATGCCGCGCCGCTTCGACTTTCCAGTGAACGTTGGGCCTAGGACGTAGGGTGCTATGTATCTAAAAATAATAGCTGTAATAACTAACTAAGTAACGAACCAGTACCAATATTGAAACTATTTTAGAGTGGCGATGCTAATCATGCCATTTCACTCCCACAATGTAATGTGGGAGTGAAAAAGCATAATGACCGCCGCCATTTTCAAAATAGTTTATTTACTGGCACAGGTTATACTTTGCATTATGCCATAGCCTTCAGGGCAGTAGCTAAAATTTATATTGCGCTAAGGGGATATGTTTTTATTAAAATAATTCGCTTTATATTTTAACTAGCAAATCCAATTCTAAATCACGTTTGTGATGTAAGTAACCATGTGTTAAAACCGTGCTCACACCCAACATTTCTCAATAAAGCATGTTGCTTAAATAACTAAATTATTTTAATGAAGCCCCTGGAGATGTAAATTCGTCACCGACGCTGACGCCTTATGCTGGCGAGAAGTTGATTGGAGCATGAATTTTTCTAGCTCCAGTGGTTTCTCTGGTCCTCATTAAAATAATTCGAGTTATCCCTATTTGTTCCAAAACGAGTGTCAGCTTTCAAACAAAGATAATATAAAGTTATATAATTATTTACGGGATATTTACCGTGGTAAGGTTGTGGAATGAGTTCCGATAAGATAATAATATGATCACTTGATCACGCATGTAGTCAAAATTCCCTTTTGCAAAATGATGCCACGTCGGCCAGCTTGTGATTGGAGACTCGACGCTTGTGATTGGAGTATCAAAAGTCATTCATTCAATTCGCGCCTAGGATTGGCCCGTCTCGAAATAGTTTAGGTTGACATGTTAGAATCTTTGGCTTATGCTGGGTAAAGGATGAGCAGTCAAGTGGTTATATTGTAATTTCTTTCAAATATATGACTATCGGTCTATTATGAAAGCTGACACTCGTTATCGCCAACATACCATACGATACCGATCGAGACTGTCAACTTATGTAATAATCCTGCATGTTCAAAACTCTCTTGAAAATATGCACACGTTTTTTTTTCTTATCAGTGTGTAGGTCTAAGCTTTGATCAAGCTTTGATGCATGAATCAGATTGAAATTTCAATGTTTGAATTCTGGCACATTAGTTCTTAGCAAATGTTTATTTGACACCTTATACTCTGCATGTCATTTCATTCCTTAATTCACAATCAGTTCATCCAAATAAATAAGAAAGTTTCGTCAGAATTGCCAAAACTCAGATTTTTAGGTGATCTACAAAGATGATGTCTAAAAAGTTTTTACATCGTTTTTAAGTATCACTCTATAAGGATAGCCATAATAAAACAATCTTGCGCAGTTATTGAGCATGTTCTAAGGGGCTTTCATTTTTAAGGGCTTGAAGATAAATGCAGGAAATATTATTGTAGCATTTGTATAGGTACCGGCAAATATCTTGGAAAATTAACTTGACTGCGCAATAGTAAACTTTTTGCTGTCTTTGCCGGACTGAGGAGAATTATACCACGCGAGGTTGCGCAATTGGTGCTAGTGTCTGCATGTTAACACATGCACCAACATTTCCTCCACTACGCCACTTTTGCTTAAGACGTTTGCCTGTCACTATACCTCAAGTAAAGCATGCTTATTCGCCCCTCAAAAAAAAAACAACTATTGTACTTACTTTAGTTATAAATTCTCTTAGGCGTGGACTGGAAGTCTCTTACAATCCCCGCTTG
This sequence comes from Agriopis marginaria, assembly GCA_932305915.1. Taxonomy (NCBI): domain Eukaryota; kingdom Metazoa; phylum Arthropoda; class Insecta; order Lepidoptera; family Geometridae; genus Agriopis; species Agriopis marginaria. The sequence continues at coordinate 7,608,631 of OW029919.1, forward strand.
CCTGCCCATCACCACCGACTACTTCCCTGACAAGCGGTCTCTACAGAACGATTACCTAGTCTCGGACTATAACCTGCTGCCGGACGATGTTAACGCGGACTTCGCCCAGAACAGGGCGATTTACAAAGAGCCGCTGACGACCATGGAAGTCTTCAAAGAGTTGGTGTCGCAGAGATTGGCTCAGGTAATTTTAAGCACTATTAACAGCTTTCGGTGAGTATTATCAAGGAAGATAGACTAAGCAATCGTTCGCTATCTGACTGCAGCGCTTACGGAAGTTCGAGACAACCTATAGCACGCTCAAATTACGGCGCCATCTAAGTTAATACCGTTTTAAGGCAAATTTCCGATCTACGCTCTAAGGTTCCGCTATTGTCTTTCCTCTTAGTCTATCTTTCTTGGTATTATACAGCTGGATCAGTTTTTAATATTGTAAAAAAAAATATCTGTTAGGTACCTATGCTCTGTCTAAATAATTTACTACTATCTTCGTTTAAAGCTAGTGTTGTAATGTTTTGTCTGCAACGCTGCGGAAGAAAGCTAGTGTTTAATTTAATACGTTGGAACTTTTCCAGGGGTTCCAGCTGATCGTCGGCGTGAACGAGAGCGAAGTGATAGAGTCTCACTGTCCGTCCACATCTACCCCGCCGCTGTCTAAAGTTGCCCCGCAGTTCGGCAAACCAGGCAACGCAGCTCCTACGAAGCGATACCTTCTGTCTATCGGCAGAATATTCCACAAACTGACGCTTGTAGGGTCTACCATCTCTGTAACAAGATATAGACCCAGGTGAGTTGCACAATACTGATTCTAACTATCGAACTAGTCGCTGTAGCAAAATGCTGCTCTTATGAAGCTATGCCTTCTATACATTGGGTAGAAAATTCCACAAGCTCTCGCTTGTGAGGTCTACCATATCTGTCGTGAAATATAGACCCAGGTGAGTTGCACTATACTGATTATAATGGTCAGACCAAAATGGATCCTCTGCATCAAACCATTAAATGCTGCGTCTACAAATACCTGTTTTCCATTGGCTTAATATTGTTAGGTCTACTATCTCCGTAACGAGATATAAGACCTAGGTGAGATAAAGAATAACTTTAAGTTATAAAAAATACATAAGCAATTTTTTTTTTCTGGCACTAGCTAAATAGAGCATGTTTTCAAGAACCGAAAATGCCACTTATGGGTAACTAGCTGCAACCCACAGTTGACGTGGGTGCGTGGATTGGATATTCCCTCAAGAACCATAGAATTAATTTTTCCAAGATAAAAAGTATCTTATGTCACTCTTTGGCCTTCCAATTATCTCTGCAAAAAAAACACGTCGAACCGTTCCTCTGTTACTACGTGAAAGAGGAAGAAACCGACAAACAAATGAATTGCGTTATATAAGAACGAACGAAGCTACGAAACCAAAAAATAGCTAATTTTGCACGTTGATACTAAGCTATTTAAGCTAGTAATTAACTAAACGTAAATGTACTAAGTATATTTATTGTCTAAAAACACTCTTCATCATCATCATCATCAGCCAGAAGACGTCCACTGCTGAACATAGGCCTCCCCCTAAGGGGGGGGGGGGTGCCATAATCCCCACGCTTGGCAGGCGGCTGGTGTAGGGGATCGAAGATTGGGGAAAACACTCTTATTGCCTTATAATAGGGGATGAATCAAACGACATGTGAGAAATCTTAAAAACGTATTCTTTTTATCGATATGCAATAAGAAAACGCTTAAGTTATTATTCCAAAATACAATAGTTCAGTTTTCATTGCGCATAAACGAATTAAGTGCATGTATATTCTTCTTGACCACATTTGATTAAAGAGACCACAGGGAAACGCTGGATGCAGGCCGCTTCCAACCGGTCCTTTTGGAGATCGACGGGGAGGCCTATGTCCAGCAGTGGACGTCCTATGCCTGAAATGATGATGATAATGATATTCATGGTTTCAATCTTATGTAGCTATTCCTAAAACGCTATTTTTTTCATACCTGATGAAACACTAACAAGAGCATATCCCAGAAATGTGTGGACGGCGCCTAAAAATATATATATTTCTGTTTATATTACACGGGAATTACTCACGTAAGATTAAGCCGGTCACTCCGACTATAGTTTCAACCGCATTAGGCAGTGTTTTTCAAGGTGTCATCATCATCATCAGATCATCAGAAGACGTCCACTGCTGAACATAGACCTCACCCTTTAACCTCCACACTGAACGACAGCCTGCCTTTTGCATCCACTGGATGCCTGCGACTCTCACAATGTCGTCGGTCCATCTAGTGGGAGGCCTCCCTACTGCGCTGCGTCTTGCGGTTCGTGATCTCCACTCCAGAACCTTTCTTCCCCATCGGTTATCGGTTCTTCGAGCGATGTGGCCTGCCCATTTCCACTTCAACTTTCAAATTTTAACAGCTATGTCCGTGACTGGTTCTTTGGTTTTCAAGGTGTAATATAAATAAAATGTGTGAAAACCACGTCAGTTTCTATAATAAAATAACTATTTCTGTTTCCAGACACCCGTACCCGCCGTTCAACATCCACTACCGGTACCGTTTCCACGCTCCCAACCACGACACGTACGAAGTCTCCTGGGTATCATTCACTACGGAGAAACTAGAGACGTACAACTGGAACTACATGGATCACTATATCTGTACCAGGGGAGATACTGATTTCTCCCTTGTCGAGGTAGTAAGTTTCTGATAGGTTTTCATTCATGGTTTCACTCAGAGTAAGGCGTCAGCTTTTGATACGTAATTGGAACAAACATTTCTAGACCCGAACAAAAATTTATTCTAGGTTTTTTTTATATTTTATAATATGCTTGCATTTATTCCAACTGGCCTGATGTTAAGCGATGATGCGGTCTACGGTGGAGCACGCTTGTCTAGAAGAAACCTAATCACTCGTGATCTATTAACACCTTGGCCCTTCCTAAAGAAATGCGGATAGCAAAAAGAGTATCAACATTACAGGGTTACGCGGTAAGGTTGTACAAAACCAAAAGGAATCTGTAATGCCCATCATTATGAACAACATTTACTGTAATATCAATCCTGAAATCGCGAAAAAAGTATCAGTACTCCCATAGAAAACGGTCATTCGCCCCGACAAAATGTATGGAGCAGCTAATATTTATTTCGTGATTTCTGAGTTGTTCTCATAGTAAAAGTTGTTCATAATTAAGGTTTCCATTCGTCTGTATTTGTCCGTACATGTCCGTACTTTTAGACCTTTGTCCGAACTCTGTCTGGCTTTTTTTAGGTTGGGCAATGTAATACTATTTAACTTCTAAACACAAAACAAAAATCTGTTTTTTTTTTTTAAATTGACTAACATATTAAAATGTCCTGACTTTAATGAATAATCCAGTTTTACGTAAGGACTTTTCAAATTTTGATATGGTAACTATACCATATTTCATATTCATAAAGAGTATGATAAACTCCTTTCGACTTTGTACATCATTTCCGCGTAACCCCGTATAAGTGTTTATTACACCCTCCCAAATATTTATTTTATTTATTTAATAAAGAAATTCTCTACTACTGTTCTCAAAAAAAATAAGTTTTTTTAAAATAGATTTAATACTTACTAAATCTATTGCATTAGTAAATAAAAATAAACAAGTAGCGCTAGATTTACCAGTTGCAATTATTAAAAAAGCTGCACGCAATACTTTGGCCTACTGTATTTTTGACAACATCAAATCAGATCCTCCAGTCATTGTAAGGTGTCTGTGCATGTCGCGCATGTCTTACTGTCACTGCATGCAACATGGTTTCTGGAACAATTCACGTGAGTTAATATAGCATAAGTTTGTACAGTTCATTCATAAAAACCTAGATAACATCAACTCCTTTCTTATAATTTTAGAGGTTAACCCATGGTTAGCCTTTTTTATGGTAATGGGGGAAATCTAAAGATATGAATACCAGGTTATGAAGGATTCATCATCATCATCATCCCAAGCGGGACGTCAGTGCAGGACTTATCGCCCCCATCTCGAATAAGAATAAGAAAAATACATCATCATCATCGTCATCAGCCTATGTCCACTGCTGGACATAGGCCTCTCCCAAAGCCACTCAGCCCGATATTTGGCATTTCTCTTCCATCCACTGCAAGTTGCCTTATGTGTATCATCACAACATCAAGTTTCAGTGTGTCTCACGCTACGTTTCCCGATTGGTGGTCTCCAGTAGAGCACATCTATCCTAACGGTTATCGGTTCTGAGATAGATATGACCGGCTCACTGCCGCTTCAGCTTGCTAATACATTGAGCTATGTTGGTGACTTATGTAAGCTTGCACTAAGCCGTCTGTGCCTTACGGAAGGTACCGGGGAATACAGCGGTAACACCCTAGCACGCTGCTTGATGCAACTTTACTTGGAAAAACTCGGTTTATTTCCCCACTTTCCCTCTACAAAGACGCGGGCCATTTTGCGTTGTTTGGCGGAGTTCCCTTGGATATAAATAAATAATAAATATTCGGGAAATTTTTGCACACACGGTCATCTGACCCCAAACTAAGCAAAGCTTGTGATATGGCTGCTAGAGACTGATATACATACATTTATAGTTTTAAATACATACTTAAATAAATATTAACAACCAGATAAAGAAGAAACACAAATGTTTATCACATAAATGTTTGTCCTGGGTGGGAATCGAACACACGCCCCCAAGCTCTGAAGTTAGGTTCACTACCAACTGGACCAATGGGCTATCAAAAATATGGGGTCAGATCCCCTAATCTAAAGCCCGAGATCCTAAAGGTCCTATTTAATCGGCTCTTGCTATAGGCCGAGGATACCAAAGTCGTATTATAGGACCCTGGCACCATGGTTAGCATAAATGACCAAGTTTTCAAACATCCAAGAATGTTTTAAAGTTTTATGTTTTATGTTTTTAAATGTCTTTCCGCCGTCTCCACAACGAGTACAACCACCTCTTTGAGCTGGCAAAGCACCGACAACGCCGCTATAGTGTTGCAAGTGTCCGTAGGCCGCGGTTTCTACTTACCATCAGGCGGACCGCTATTTTGTTTGTCGCTCTTTATACATAAAAAAAACTAATATTCCACCTCTGTTTTTTTTTCTTATCTTTTCACAACAAAACGGCTGAACCGATCTTGAGTAAATTTGGCAAGGAAATAATGTGTGTAATGAGAGCCAACATAATATAATATCACACTTTTCGATCCGATAAAAACAAATAATTGAAAGTCATGGCTTTGGCATCATCTGAGGCTTGATTTTTTCCGACGCTGACAGGACGCGCGTAGCAATAAAACGCGTGTCGCTTAGTTCGGCGCTTTAGAGAACGCAATGTAAATGCGTACGCGCAGCCGATGTACGCGACCAACAACAGGGTAGACAGAAATCAAGCATATAACCCAAATAGTATTTCTGCATAAAACTGCCAGTGTTAAAATTCTACGGAGCCTACAACGGCGATTTTGCAATATTAATTGTGAACTTTAGTAGGCCATAAAATTAACACTTTTCTTTTTAATTTCGTAGCCGCTAAAATACTGGAGGTTCCGCACCCTTCTACTGCCGCTGTCGAATCCGGCGACAAAGCAAATCCTTGAAGACGAAACCACGCACTGCGACATCTACCCAACACCCACTCGGTCAGATCTCGACCAACTCACAGACGGATTCCTAAAAATGACCGAACAGTACTTTAACAAAGTCAAACGGCCAAACAAGCAGCGGGTAAGTATAACCGATTGTATATATCGATAAGAAAAAATCGATTGTTGACCTGATGACTAGATGAAAGCGTGCTGAGGATTATTTGCACATATAGCTTTCGATTTTTTATTTGAATGTGCTTGATCCTTTTTTTCTGTAACCACTGAACTGATTTTAAGTATTTTCTTTTTAAACAAAGCAATTATTACATGTCTGAATGATTTTCTACAATTTATGAAGACTAAACAAAAATCACTGTTAATTTTAATATTTTGTACATATTTTTTGTAGTTTAAATTTGTGTTACTCTCCTCTGCTTATAAATATTTTGTCATAATTTTTTTATATTTTTATAACTCTAAAACATTTATAAGAAAGAGATTTATGAAAAGTTTTGTATAAGCATGAATATTTTATTTGCACTAGTGATGACACGTAGTTTCGTATGCACCGCATGCCATGTAGATTTGCACATTCTTCTATCTCCTTTAAACAATGTAGAATTGCTTTAAATTATTAATCTATTGACAAATTTACAACTACTGAAAACTAAATAATGTCCGCTCAAACATGAAATTTAAAATTTCACTTCAATAAGTTCCAGCCGTCCCTTTTGCATGGTCAAAAATACATTTTCGTCTGTAAATATTTTATACGCAGATAAATGTGTATGTAAATTTTGACGTCATGTTTGCATGTAAGTATTATTATCATGTATTTTTTTATTTTTTGCATCTCTGTATGTGTTATTTGTAATTTCCTGTTTGAGTCTCGATGCATGTTTATATTATAACATAAAAAATCAAAAGATTCAAGATTACAAAACTTTTTAAAGCGAGCGTGCGTAATTGTTTTTTTTTTTTTACATGTGTAGTGGCCTTGATTCTGTTATAGAATTCTCTAAACTAATGTTTAATTATTTATTAACTTAAATGCCAAGTAAGTCAATTCCATTAATAAAAATAATAACTAAAATGATCTGTTTCCTTTCAGTTATAAATAAGTGAGATAAGGATATCTAAAAAATATTGCAAGCAAATTTAGTTTAGTTAATAGTATATCAGAATCGTCGCCAATAAAAATGAGATGGTAAACGTGCGCTCGTTAAAATTCAAGTCTTAACTTGTTATTTATACGTTCTGTGATGTGAAAAATGCGTCAGAATAATGCCTCGCGACCACGGGCTCTCAATACGGTTGTTGGGGAGGTCCGGTCGGATAGGCGACAGCTAGCCCGTCACCGGTCAGAACCGGCCCGGCGGTGGGCCCCGGCCCGGTGTAAGGTGTGGGGTGATGCAGATGGTGCCCGGCGCGGGCGGGCCTCTCGACTCGGCGCTCACAAGACGACGGCACTCCACTTCGATCCTCACGAAGAGCGGCCAGGTACACCCCCCCCCCCCCCCTCAACCCTCTCCTCACAACACAATTCGCCTTTCCAAGATTATAACTCGAAAACAGTACAAAGAGCGACAGGGAATATCTATAATTAATTTTTAGAAAATAAAACAAAACCGACTTCAAGACTATAATTATATACCTCAAGAATACCTACAAGTACAAACTTAAACTAAAAAAGTTGAAAATGACAGTTAAAACAGAGATTGAAAGTCCTCATCAAAACTTTTGCTGAAGGGAACCACAAACCAAAACGTCAACTGTGTATATATTTTTGGTTATGGTTGATTATTCCAAAAAGTGCTGAATCAATTTCGATAAAATTTATATGGGACCACCTCTAAATTGTGACCTACCAAACAAATAAAGAATCATCAAAATCAATTCATAATTGGCGGAGTAAACGCGTATCAAACATACAAAAAAAACAGTCGAATTGATAACCTCCTCCTTTCGTCGGTTAAAAAGATGAATTATCGTCGCTTTACATTAGATGAGATCGCTGTCAAACATTGACCTAGTCCGATCAAAAGAATATATCTTGTCCGAAGAATATATGTTGATGTAAGTAAATAGGGGGAAGATACGGGACGAACTTCTTGACGTGGACCGCACAATATAGGCTCCGGGGCACAATCCACTTCAGTCACAATCAGGTCACAATCGAACTGACGTTTTGATAGTACGTGAATTACTTGACATAATTGTGTGAAATAAAGCAGCAAAAATTACTTCCTGCGTTTTCACAAGTTGCACCAACAGTTCGAAGACAAAAAACAAGTTTCACGGCATTACTTTTCACTCGTAAATACTTAAAAACAACTTAATTTTCTTTAAATGTCACTTCTATGGTCTAGTGTAGTGTCTAATGGAGCGGTGAAGTTGACGTTTACAATGTAGACGTCAACGTCACCGCTGACTCGAGCCGAAACAGAGCCATATTTATTGGGTTCAATGTTTGGATGTCACGCGTCTTCCCCCTTTTTAAAACAGTCATTCTTCTCAGGCCTTATGTATGAGGCTATCATATTAAAAGCTATCAAGTGAGACACAAGAAATGCGAATATGCAAATAAAACTGTCAAACGTTCATTGATTTGTGGAATTTTACGATAAGGAATAAAAGTAAAATTTTAGAAGATTGTATACGAATTTGCTTTTTGCTTAACACAATAGAGTAAGTTTATAAGAACGAGGTGATCAAGTCGTTAGCCTGGTGCTAAGAACCAGAGGAAACAGTAGACTAGAGCAGCTTGTAGTGGTAGGCCTCTTGCAGAGTCCGTAGTACCAGACATTTGCTAGTTATTCGATCGCCAAGTAGTAGTGTGTTAACATCACTGTGTAAGCAGAATTTGAATTTGTGCAGGGCAATTTTTCCAGTGAAATTACTGGTCATAACGAGATTTAACATCTAATATCCCAAAGTGACGAACGCATTGCATTGTCGCACTAGGTTTCGATCTGTAGAACTTCTGCAGAAGTTCTAAATTCTGGGTGGTACTGAATTGCTACGAGCAAGCGTAACGCTTACCATTAGGCGAGTGGCATGCTCGTATCGTCCCAACGTTGCATTTAAAAAAAGTTGGCTGTTACGGGATGCCCAGCAGATGTGAAACATGACGGCATAAGAGATCGGCATCTCAAGAGCTCATATAACGAGTCGGTTTTACTGCCAAAGCGCGCCAACAGATGTTTCACATCAAAAACAAAATGTACCGTGTTACGTCAATTTGAGGTTCATTAAGATCCTTTTTACTACACAAATAAGAGAGAAATATATTAGTCCTCTGTCGGCTAGTTTAGCGCACGCCAAGTTTAATTCACAATTCGATTTGAATTTTTTTGTTAAACTTTATTTTTCTGTGGCATATTCGCGCACTCATCATTGGCACCGACAAAATTGGGTTTGTAACAAAATCTATTAACAATCAGGAGTGGCGTTTGATATTGACACTTCTAACTTTCGAGGACTAATCGTAACTTGTATTTAGTCATGACAGATTACTAATGCAGTAGTAACTTATCGTAATTTTATCGATAACAGTGCGTAACTTGCGGGTTTTCAGCCGGTGATGTGACTTCAACGCCTACAAACTAGCACTCTTTATTTGCTAGATCACCTATCTATTTAAACTATTGGCTAAGAAATACAACTTTGAATCTAATAATTATATAAAATATTAAGTCTTGTACAATATCACTTTATCTTTTACCACATTCGCTTTCTTGTCTGTTCAGTGCAATTTATTTAATCTATTTTAAATTAAGTTCCCAATGACTTGAGCTTTAAATATAGTTTAAAGCGGGATAACTATGCAATATTTATCTTTTTAATAAATGGCTAATCGTAACACGAATTAGCAATGTGGTAAATTAAAAAAAAAAAATTGTTTTTTCACATATTCGATTCGAAGTTGTACAAAAGTAGATCTCTATACGAAAAGTCTAAAAGAGAGCGACTACGTTGTATGCAAAACGCGTATATATTTGCACTGCTTATAATAAAATTATGCAACTATGCACGAAATGCACCTCAATATTGTGACTATTTTGTTTGCGCGCTTCTTTTGTTTATTTTATATCGTTATTTTAGCTGTAGTCTTTCGAAACGTTTACTAAAGCGACGTGAATAATTATCTAACATTTTCTGCTACTAATAAAAAAAAAAAAAACATTTCTGACGTTTTAATATGTTACAAATGTTCTCACGCGTATGTATTAACGGGCATAATATAGTACGCGCACGGCGTGCGCTTCAATGCTAAGCATCGTTTTACTAAACGTTACAGTGCGTCAAAGCTTTTAATTAATGTGATCAATAGGAACTACAGCTACCGTCTTATTTTCTCTTTAAGAGCCCGTTACCGGACAGAGTTGTCTCGCACATTTTGAGCACTTTTCAAGATATTTCCGCATTTTGATGCGAACCTGCAAGGTGTGGAATATCTTTCTCCCAAAGGTCTTTCCACCGAGTCCGCAAGCTTGTTTACCGCTCTTTTAATAATAAAAAAAGATAAAATATGCAAAGTGAGAATTTAAAAACCCAATTGGGCTCTAACTTTAGAATATCATTTCAAATGGCTTAAAGTTATATTCATACGATGGCAGAGGATATCGTGTAAAAGTAGATTTTGATCTCCTTCGTCAAAATAAAACATCAATATTTGCTTCATCATCATCATTTCACGTCAAGCCATAGCACGTCCACTGCTGGACATAGATCTGCCCCATCGATCTCCAAAAGGGTCGGTTGGAAGCGACCTGCATCCAGCGCAAAAAAAACCAGTGCAAAAATTGCTTGCATTTACAATATCATCCTAAAGATAAATGCGCAATCGGTTTTTCGAATATCGTGATCAGTAGTTTTTTTATCTTCAAAAGTGTTTAAATTGTGCGAGTGAGATACCTGTGATGGGGAGAGAACTCTTAAAGATAGACAAACGTAGTAACAGCGCCTCACCAGCGCCACGTTCATTGAAAGCCTTGCCAGTGTTCCAAGTAGCGTACCGTTCGTTCCAGTATTGTTGATAAGTGTTGTATGTGGTATCAGGGCGGTGCGTCGAGCTCTCCGTTCAGAGAGCGCGTTGGGAGCACACGCCTGCCCGACCGGCCTCGGCTCAGGATCGAAGCTATGTCAGTAAACTACTGTCGACCATGCAATTTGCGATAGCGAACCTTGTACCGCAGCTTTGTTAAACTAGCGTTATAAAACTGCTGTCCTAAATCAAAATCGTACAATGTTATCTTTGTGGAAGATTTGACCACACAAAATTATCATTCCTTATTTTATTAAAAGTATGCTTTCGTCGCTTCAATGTGCCTAATTGTTATACATGTTTAAGATGGCAACTTAGCGCAAAATTGTTACCTACAACTTTGAATTTTAGAAACTAGAAAAGTATACTATTGTTAGCGGACTAGATAGTGGCCATCATCAAAAGAAAATGCCAAAAAAAAATTTAAAAATATGTGGGAAAAAAATACCACAGTAAATGTATTTTAGTTTAACGGCGTATTCTATTATGTGATACTAGTAGGATAACAAAAAAGTCATATTTTTCTTGTTTTGAAGAGACAATTCTGTCTGAAAATTTGACGCTAAGTTAAGCCCTTAAATCAATATTTTTAAATTGTGCACTTTGGGCACTTTTTGGGATGGGGGATAGGCATTGAATTCGCGTTACCGTCACGCTCAGATACTCTTTCGGGTAAAGTCGGCTCGAGTCGACTAAGGGAGCGAGAAAGATATAGTCAACCTAGATGGAGTTTTCATTTCTGTCGTGTGGCCTTAAGCACACACTTTTTTTTAGGTAAACGCTGACTCTGAATGTATGTGCTTAGAGCGATTTAGGGCAGCAGTTCAAGGACTACATGCTATGCTATTATGTAAATCTAAACCATTAAGGTGCGTTATAGTATATTGCGTTGTCTTCTAAACACATGACATCCCGTTCATTATAATCATATATGTAAAAGAACTGCTACATACTTGTGTATTGTTTACATAATTATTTTACATGTAGTTAAGCGCTGTAATGAAATACGGTTATTATGAAATTTTTCATAGTGAATAATGAAAAATTTTAAGTGCGTTTTGAGTTTTTTCATAGCGGGTGTCTTAGCGACTTATTTTCACACATTTTTGACCCACTAAAATAATATCCATAAAAATAAACTTAAAATAAATAAATATATAATGATTTTTAAGCACTAAACAAATTGGAGTTCTTTTTTTAAGTAACGTCACGTATTTCATTATATGCAACTAGTACGCCAACAAAATAAAACAAAAAAGGTATTATTTCTAGTCATGCTGGGACAAACTTCTGTTTGTCAAACAGTCGTCGAGTTAAGCCCTTAACTATTTATCAATTTACTTATTAAATTTTTGTTATATTGTAACAGTTCTTATAGTAATATAATAAAATACTATAATTATGTTTTTATAGTTATAATAAATGTTTTCACGTTCATTTTGTGTGGTGTGGCATGGTACGCAGTTGCTTTAGCGGTTTGCTTGTTTTGTTTCACTTTGCACCTTTTGTCATTATCTGCTTTATTATTTGAACTACAAAAATAACATTTCCTGGTTTCTTTATATTGTACTCATAACCTTTTAATTTATTTGTCATTGTTTTCTGGTCCGTTTAGGGTTACTTTTCTTTTCTCCTACTTTTGATTTTAATTAAACCTTTGGCAATCGAGTGGCTTATAAGAGATAGACTGAGATAGTTCACTTCTGTTTCCAGGGGCCTTACGGCTAACTCTTACGTGCTCGAACTTGGACTTTAACGCACCGAGATACGGTTTGCGATCGCGCAACTTTGCTCATCTTGAAACAGGTAGCCGTAAAGCCCCAGAACACTCTTGTCTCTGAGTGCGCTGTTGTGTCTTTTTCACAATAATTGGATAGCCAACACAAGAGTTGTATGTCGACTAACAGTCGTCGTGAGTCAACGGAAGTGGGAACTCAGTATTGAGAGCCCGTAAGATTTCAGCTAAAGCAAGGAAACTTGAACGCGCCGCGTCTCATCGCACACCGAACTTTTAAGGTGAACATACACTTATCCGCACCGAACTCGCAGTACGTGTCAAATTCATGCTAACCAACTACAGGCTATGGTTTAATAATCACACCGGCCGCCACCGCCTGAATGTTCATCCACATATCATAGATCGGCGGAAATCGTACACGGTGCGTTTTACGCGATCTTTTTTGCCTCACATCTGCAATTTGTGGAATGAGCGGAAATGCCGCAGGAACGATCTCGCGGCATTTTCGAGTCCAAGATGCCCCTGGTGTTGCTGGTATCCATAGGCGACGATGATCACTTGTCTTCAGGCGGCACGTCAGCTTATTTGCCACCTATGGCATAAAAAAAACTTACTAAGCTGAGATAATTTGCCACATATGTTGTTGGTATGAATTTGGTGCGATCGTTGTGGAAAAGTGTACTTTTACCCTTAATCTGCAGTGTGCACTACACAGTTCTGTGTTTAATTTTAACTACAAGCCATTTTATAATGTAGCTAAGCTATAAAAAACAAACGGACTAAAATCTTCATCACGCTAATATTGTAAATGCGAAAGCTTGTTAGCGTGTGTGTGTGAGTGTGTGTGTGTGTTTGTAACTCCTTCACGCTGAAATAGCTTGACGGATTTGGATGAAAAAAAGATATTTTGATAGTAAAGCGAAACCGTTGCAGAATGCTACTCGATTGCCAAACTCTTTGTTTTTACAGATTTTCTTTTCCCATTAATACAGCTACGGTATAATCGTGCTATGTATATGCTATCGACTGTTGGAATGCTTGCCCGAGCCGATTCTATCAGTTGCTTGTTCTTATCCTCTGAACGTTTCATTGCAGCAAGTTTCACCTACTAAGTCACTAAACACTAGTCACTCGAACAAGTAAGTATGACACTGACTACCATGACTCTTCTCTGTGGCACACTGACTGTCTGTCGCGCCGTTTCATTTATGCACAAATCTATCAACATAAGCGTGGACAAAAGAGATGGACACTGCCACAGTTCGTAGCCAATCACAGACACTCACTGCATATTTAGCAAGCCCGGATAGCCAATCACAGCATAGCACTCTTAACGTCGGCCAATGGATTACTCTCCGCTTATACCGCTGCCATTTCGGTGCCTCAGTTTGCATGTAAGCGAAACTCATTTGCTTTCTTGAAGATTTAACTTCAGAATTCTGTTTTCTCCTTTCCGTTCACAAACAGCTGCTAATATTCATCTCTACAACTAAAATGTCGATTACTATTGATGACGTCACACTCAACTTTTTTATAATCGCTTGCTGTGCAAGTGTGTTAGTTCTATCATTCGTTACACACTAATTTCCTAATTATTGTATGTGAGTGCACATGCACACTAAGATAAAATATCTAATCACAAGGCGGATGGAACAATGCACACTTGTAAGAAAAAGTGGAGTGCGTCTCAGCTCCGTCCGTCACTATCCGTGCTATGTATAGTTGAATCTTTTGTATTGAATCGACTGCAAAGAATTTATAACAAATACATTATTCTTAAAAAAAACCGTCTTCCGGTTCGTGGTTTCCACTCAACCTTTCTTCCCCACGGATCAACTTTCTTGTCGCTATCTTGTATTTATGATACGCCACCTACCCAATAGCCATCATCCCTGAATTTAGAGCTATCTATCGACACCTCATTTATCAAAATCGGCTTAGGCTGTAAATGGGTACATACATGCATACACGTTAATACCTTCCTCTTTGCTTTGCGTTGTCGGACAAAAAGTACTGCCGCGCTGTGTCGAATTATATTAGTCTTGTGTTGTAACTTTTCATCCATCCTATCTATCCGTGGTCACTTGTAAAAGAATCCTTGGCAAATCCCACATTAAGTGTTGTTATTGGTGGTAATCGTGAAAATTTCGTCAGTGTGCCTCAGTTTGTAACCATTCATTTCATCAATTTCCTTTTAACTGAATTGAGTTGCTTGGTAGCTATGGCGTCTGCGTATAATCGCTTGGTGATTTGTTTTTACTTTATTACTCTAAGAACGATATGACAACCTTGTTATATGAATGCAGGCAAGCGGCGAAGAACCACCCGTTCTTGGAAAGGACTCAGTCGCAGTCTGGCGAATGCGACGACACGTACGATGACGGGTAAAGACCTACTAAAATACTTTCGGCCTAATGCCCTCACCCCTCAAAGTGGTCGATAAAGGGCAAATTGCTTCTCCATTTCTTTCCATCATCCGTCATCTATATCTATACTAATATTATAAAGAGGAAAGATTTGATTGTTTGTTTGCATTGAATAGGCTCCGAAACTACTGAACCGATTTGAAAAATTCTTTCACTGTTGGGATGCTGCACTATCCCCGGTTGACATAGGCTATATACCCCGGCTTCGCCCGTGCGAAGCAGGGGCGGCCTACTAGTTTCATAATATATCATTACTGTATTTGACACTCCTAAGCGCATGCGAAAAAAGAAATGGCAATTTTCTCGGGGTCAATCCACTGCTAAATCAATAAATCCTATACAGGGTTACGCGGAAAAGGTATACTAAGCCGAAAGGAGTTCGTAATATAGGTATGACGAACTCAGGATTTACAGGGCTGTTAATGACCCATCATTAACATCAGGCGTGATGGTGGTAAACGCAAGCCTATAATTTAAAAAATATATTTAAAAAACATTTACTATGGTACCAACTGTACCGAAATCGGTATTAAAATTATGCGGTATGCGGTTAGTAGGTATGTATATCTTTCATGAGTGTGTGTAGTACTACATTCATCCCGCTCTGCTTGTATCCTTTAGATATAAGTTTTTGTAAATGTGTCGAATAAAAAAATTTTTCTTTATTTTTTTTCTAATATCATACAAAATAACATTTGTGCTTTTGAAATACGTAAATTAGTTTTCTAAACATCATCTATCAGTCTATATTTGTACACTGCTGGACATAGGCCTCTAGGCCTCTACCAGGACACGCAACTCAGTCCGAACTTCGCGTTGCAAAAGCTTTAACTTTTTTATACCTGCTATTTTTTTGTTGCATAGTTGAAGAAAAAATTCCTTATTCTAATTTTACTTTGGGGAATCACTTACAAACAGCGAAATGCTATTTCGCTCCGTACAAAATGATAATGCCGCGAAAACAAATGAATATCGGAAAAACAAATGGATGACGTGAAAACAAATCGGCTTCAGTTTCTTCTTGGCGTTGTAGTGTAATTATTACCTGAAAGATACATATTTTGATACTTTTCTTCAGAAGAACAAACAAGCATAAAAAATATTGTGTGTTAATTATGTGTTCTCATACATTTCCAGAGTACTGGAACCGAAGCTGAAAGCCAGCTCGAGCCTAGCCGAGATCGTGGAACGCATGCGACAGGTGTCGCTGGGCGTCGGCTTCCTTCAGCAGACTGTCAGCCTTCCCTCTCACACGTTCGTGTCGATATACGCGATACACTGGCTCCAGGCTAACATGGAAGGCATGACGTATGAAAAAGCTACGAGTGTTATGGAGGTAATAAAGTAACAAAAATGCTGATCGGTACCCTGATTACATTAGCTGTCAATTTCAATCGCAATGACGCCATCACAAACCTTGCGAACGAATATTTTCAAATGTGGTAGAACTCTTTAGGGTGTTTCATAAAAGAATATTAATACTTATGGGTGTTAATGTACCAATCAAAGTGAACAACTTGCAGAACACAAGTTTGCTTTCTTTTGAATTGTATAATAGACTTGCGCTTGACCACCACCTAGCCTGATGTAAAGCAATGACTATAATACAGTCCACATTAGACAATAGTCTTTATTTCAAAAGTTTGTCTTTGCCGACAATGACATTTTAATGCAATAGACATGCTTGCCGAGAAAATACCGCTTCTAAAAACATATTCTTATCGGAGAACACCCATTTAGGCGACGCATTCCACGGTCTAGCAGTTCACACAATAGAGTGGAATCAAAGTGCTTCGGTCGGTATTTCGGAATATCTGCCATGAAGCGGTGTTGTCTTCGTTATGTGCCCGCCCTGGGGGGTTAGACACTGTTAGCGTTAACGCCTGCGGAAAGATACAATTGTATGAAAATGACATTGACAATGACATTAGCTTAAAAGATGTTATCTCAAGCTAATGTCATTTTCATACAATTTCATCTTTCCGCAGGCGTTAACGCTAACAGAAAGTGGGCTTTGTTTAACTATTGTGTCTGGCTTTCCAAGAGAAAAATGGGCAGAAGGGAATTACTTCAATACATATGTATTTACAAAAATTAAACTTACCAAATAAATTATGTTTTTAAATTTACAGAAATTGTTGCTAGAGAAGATGATTTGCCACGCTTCCGGCGATACGAGCAAGCGCTTCATAGTTGGCTATTACATGTACCACATACTGCCACAGAAAAACAAAGGTATAAAACCTGGACATTTTTTTAATGTATTTATTACATAATTATAATATGGTACATTTCGTGTTAGTAAGTTGTCTTAAAACCTATGTTTTGATTTAACTAGACACTAGTTGTCGACTGTATTATCTCTACATAAATATAACAAGTTTATTTTTGAAAATTAATTAAATAAACCCCCAATGAAAATACTGCTAATCTTCAAACAGCTGTACAACTTTTCTTGAATCATAGCTAAGAACATGAAGACCTACAAAGTTGTTATTTAGCAGGTATACCTTAATATGTCGAGAATCGCTAATAAAGGATTTAGTGACAGGGCCGAAATCAAGTTTTTATAAAAGTACGCGTACGTTTTTAAAATGGATAGCCTAAACCTAGCCTAAATATTATATAGTCCTTAAAAGATAGATAGAAACTCTTTATTGTGTACACCAGAAATAAAAATTACAAACAGATAGAAAACACTTACGTGTGGCGGCCTTATCGCTAAAAGCGATCTCTTCCAGACAACCATTGGATGGAAAGAATTTACGTAACAGAATCGACAGGGGATACCAAAACACGTTTAATAAAATTAATTATTATAACACCGGCTTACACTCACGATTATGTTTATCGGTCGAGACGATCGACCGATCTATCCATCGGTGGTTGGTTTTGATGAAGTGACTTTTAATGATGTTTTCTAGCTAATAAATTATTTAATTGATTGATTATACATAGTTACATACTTCCTCCATGGGCCTTACGGCTAGCTGTTTAAAGCAATCCAGTTTAGGCGATGTAAAAATGTTGCGCGACCACAAATCGTATCTGTGAACGTTAAGGTTCACGTTCGCGTGATTTTTCGAACTGCGCGGTTTTAACGTTAGTTTGAGACCGCGTAAGGCGTTGCCCGTAAGGCCCCTGGAATGGGACTGACTTTACAGTCTGGTTGCCGGCACACATTGTTAGGCAGTTTTGTAATTGATTGAAACTTTATAACGTACTAGCGACCCGCCCGCCCGGCTTCGCACGGGAGTAATTTACGTGCGAAGCCGGGGCGGGTCGCTAGTTATATAAATAAACCTTCCGTGAAAATTTATCTAACTGATGGTGCAATCCGCATCAAAATCCGTTGCGTGGTTTAGGAGTTAGCGGCCATACAGGCATACAGACAGACAGACGCGGAAAGCGACTTTAATTAATACTATGTAGAGATAGAGAAGAGATCTATTTAACCTACTTACAATTTTAATTTCAGAGATATCAGACTATGTGAAGCCTTTGGGCGATCTACAAAGCTTCGAAAACGAGTGGATGGAAGTGGAAGTACTAGGGCCGCGGTCTCCGCTACTTCCTATGGAATCTAACACCGGTGCTATCGACATATCCGGGTCCACCCCCGTCACTGATGACACGGGAATGCCTGCCTTCCTCTGTGATAACATCGACCCTAATTATATGCTAGACAGCGATAGTGACAGTAAGTAACATGACCTAGCAGCTACGCTATGTGTTTCAGAAGCTAACTGGTACTTGAGCATAGCCCTAGCCCAAGTATGGGTAAATGACTCAGTAAACTAAGTCACTAACCGGAGTACTCGAAACTACAGAAATAGCAATTAATTCACACTCCACAAAATGTATGGGTCAACGGATATTTGATTATCTGATGATTTGATATGGATTAACTTATAGTCTATAGAGAAACGTGCCAAGCAGCTCATCAGCAACGAATCCTTAGTACGGACTAAACTTCTTAGTCTTGAGTATCGACGTAAAGTTGCTAGTCTATCGGTTTTTTATCGGTTACATTTCGGAGAGTGTGCATCTGATCTGCATCTAATTCCCTCCTGCCCATTTTTCTATCGGACTGCCAGAGCGGGCACGTAAACTCGTCACCGCTTTATGGTTGATATTCCGAAAACCCGTACGAAAGAAATGTGGAATCAAATCAATCGACGTTTACCTCCGAAATGTGTCCGATGTAAAATAAACAAAACGTTATTTCTATGATAGCCAGTTAGTAGTGAACCTACCTTCCGAGCTTGGGGGTTCGATTCCCACCTAGGACAAACATTTGTGTTTGTTCTATATCTGGTTCTTAATAACTATTTAATATGTATTTAAACTATATATGTATGTATATCAGTCTCTGGCAGGCTATATCACACTTTACTTCGTTTGGGGTCAGATAGCGTAGCAAGGCAAGCGTGCTCCACGGTAGACCGCATTATCGCTTAACATCAGGCGAGTTGGCGGTCAAGCGCAAGCCAATTATTAGTTTAAAAAAAAAAAAAAAAAAAAAAAAGATGACCATGTGTGCAAAAATGTCCCGAATATTTATTTGTTATCGCTCGAAGAACCGATAACCGATGGGGAAGAAAGGTTCTTGAGTGGAGACCATGAACCGGAAGACGCAGCGTAGGTAGGCCTCCCACTAGATGGACTGACGACATAGTGAGAGTCGCTGGCATCCAGTGAATGCAAAAGGCAGGCTGTCGTTCAGTGTGGAGGTTAAAGGGGAGGCCTATGTTCAGCAGTGGACGTCTTCTGGCTGATGATGATGATTTATGTTATTTCGTCCAGTGCCGCTGTACAAGAACACGCACCTGGACATCGATGTGAACAACAAGAGTGACCGCATCGAATGGGGCCACGCGCGCTACCAAGCCACCTTCCGACCCGACCAGGCGTACGAGATGTGCATACAGTGGTGCGTCGCCAGCGGGAACATCGTCTGGGACCTGGTGAATATCACATCTATTCCTCTTTTATTTTATAAATTACTAGCTGCGCTCCGCGATTTCACCCGTGTACTGATGAAAAATGGTGATGATGCTGATGAAAAGCCTATGTCACTCTCTGGCTCTTGAACTATACCCATGCAAAAAATCAGGTCGATCCGTTGTTCTGTTGCAGCGTGAAAGAGGAACAAACGTGCTAGTCTGTGGAATTTGCTGCCTGAATGGGTGTTCCCCGATGGTTACAATCTGGGCGTCTTCAAATCACGAGTGAATCGGTTCCTTCTAGGCAAGCGTGCTCCAACGTATAACGCATCATCGCTTAACATCAGGCGTGATGTTGGTCAAACGCAAGCCTATTATTTATAAAATAAAAATAAAACATCCATACATCTATACATACAAATTAATTATTGTTTATATTAGTAGGATGTATGTGTATATCCCCCCCCCCCCCCATTATTTTTTATGGTGAATATCCCATTTTTTTTTCTTATTGTTAAATATCACTTCCATTACACGGTAAATAAACCGGCCAAGTGCGAGTCGGGCTCGCACTTTGATTTGGCAAATACAGTTAGGCGTTTAAAGTTTTGGTTCGGATTAGGATGGGAGGCTATGTCCCAAGATGCGATTACATTGTTTGTTGTTCGTTGATTAAGCCAAATTTCGAGAAATATACTAACCCATCTATTGTGCATGCATTTATAAATGTGTACCTATATGATATACTCGTGTTTCGTGCAAATAAATTATCTTATCTATTGTTTGTTGTCAATGGTGTTGTTATTTACTAGAGAAGCTAATCATCATCATTACAGCCGTAGGACGTCCACTGCTGGACATAGGCCTCCCCCATCGCTCTCCAAAACGGCCGGTTGGAAGCGGCCTGCATCCAGCGTTTACCTGCGGTATCTTAGGTCGTGTGTCCATCTTGTTGTAGACGTCCTACTCTGCGCTTACCGGTCCGTGGTCTCCATATTAAAGCTAATAACGGCGTATTAATAAACATGCAATTTTTTGTAGATTTTTGGATGGGCGCGTAAAGCGCAGAACTGCCGGCTCCAAATGGTGCCTATTCCTGCCGACCCGCTTGCGTTGCCTTTCACACTGAAATCGGACCCGTTACGTGGCCCCATCTACGTCCCGCTGAACGAAGAACCACTGCTTAGGAATAAAAGTGCTTCATTTGAAGGTAAAACAATGAACGTGAAAATTTAAGCTAGGCATTGCCGAGGCTAGCATACGCGAGGCTTGCATAGCACTTTTCTAAAACATTGCGTTGAAATTAGTGAATTTCAACGCAATGTTTCAGTGGAAAATATGCTTAAATATTTTGGGCAACTTTCATATTCCATATTTCAAAAGTTCCCTAGCAACCAAACTTCGAAATAAAAAAACCATCCAAATAGCTATGGCTGTATGGAACAATTTGAAAATGTAATTTTAAAAAATTAGTAAAATTCATAACCTTTGACGATTCGACGCGAATGCGTCTTTTTAGTGCAAAAATGTAATCAAACCTCATTGCATATTGTTTTTTTATCCACATACAAAAATTTTAAGGAGACAAAAATATTAATATTCATTTATTTATTTATCCACCTATTACTTATGTGTGTGTTTGTGTGTGTGTGGTAAGTTTCACCTATGGCGGGAAATTCAAAAGGTTTTTCTATCCTTGTACCTCGGCCAGGTGATTATTTTAAAATGACACAGTGTTTGCGCAAATCGTTGGTTCTTTTTTACATTATTATGTACAGCAATTTAACAGTAAAACACCATATTACTTACATTTGTGAATAAACCGTTTGAAACAGCAAAAATTAGTTTATTGACAAATGTAAGTAATAATGTGCATTAGAGATAAATAGCTTTACATTATTTTGTTAAGAATAATAATCAATTTGCGCAAACATCATGATCATTTACAATAATTGCCAGGCCTAGCTACAAGGACAAGAAAACTGTTTGAAATATAAATTTTCTGCCATAGGTGAAATGTACCACCTTATTCTTAGGAGTTGTTTCTTCAAATTATGTATATAATATTATTCACAAAATATTATTTTGTCATTACAGGTTTTCCCGAAAACACGTGGCTCGAGCGTCTATTCCTATTCCAAGAAGCCATAGTCGGTCGATTCGGGTTCATCAAATGTACTGTAGAGAGCACATCACACGAGGTGGGAGTCGGGGACCACCTGTACGTACACGTCACTGGGAATATGTTCATACTAATACCCACCACGCTGAAGACTGAACAGAAATCTAGAACGAAGCCTGTAAGCAAACCTGTCAATGCTAAACGGTAAGGACCACGGATTTTCTCACTTGTATACACAGGGTTACGCATATAGACTAGGCCGAAAGAAGGACATTATCTGTTTGTTATATTCTGGAAATATTATAATACTCTGCATAATGTTTTTTTTTTAATATGTGATCGACCCTGAAATCGCGAAAAATTATTATTAGCTGTTCTAAAAAATACTTGTTTACCATACAATATTATAGTAATTTCTATCTGTTAACTATTGAAATTAATAACATGATATCTTAACTATTAAATTTTTTTCGACAGTTATAATAATGCAAATAAATTATTTTTATAGAAAACGTTCATAAACACTCGACAAAAAATTTGAAACAGCTGATTTTTTTCGCGTTTTCTGTTTTGATCCCATAGTAAAAGTTGTTCATGATGATGAGTACAATGACCTCCTTTCGGCTTAGTAGAATGTAAATGCGTAACCCTAAATTATAGGTTATATTGTTATGTGACTTGATATTTTATGATAAAACTCGCATCATGTTATTGAGTTCAATATTTTTTTGTCTACATATTACATCTGTCTTTTATGTCTGTTTTTAACAGATATCCAACCCATCCGGACAATATAACTGGAAGCCCACACGTGGGGTACATAACCCGGCACGTCGGCGATAAAATCAACAACGACTACGATAACACCCGGAGGGTAAGCGATAATGTACTGATAGGATATTCACCGCGTACGTCAGTAGGGCCGCATGCATAACCGCGATAAGAATAAATGCTAATTATAAATTATTGATGCGTAGCTCAGGCTGACTGAGATACTTGGAATAAAACAGTATGACCGATCGCAGACTGGAGAGATGTGGCGTGGCAGGCATTCAAGCGGCCGTGGAAAATTCAACTGTGTTCGGTTTAACGTAGATTCAAAATAGGGCTATGTCCTAATTATTTTAATACCTCATAAAAAAGCTGGTCATAAGATCCCATCAACGAAATCAAAATTTGTTCAAAACGAAATAATTTATGAGTATTTTAATTTCATGCTAAACACTAACGGCCTTACTTGTAAACATTACTTAAAAGTTAAGTAATGCTTAAAATTACTGTCAACTTCTTGAAAACGAGACAGAGTAATTTTAAGCTTTGCTTATGTAACCTTTTTAAGTGTAAAGCCGTAAGAGCGCACTATAGCAAGTTATGACGTTAAGGCTTGTGCGCGCCAAACAAATGCTTATACTAACACATCCTTTGCGGAAAAGGGACAGATCATCCCCTTTGAACCTCCACCAAAAAAACTTTAAATGCTTATATCTCAGAACTTATTTGCTGATTCAAATAATTTATTGAGTATCCATGGTACATTTAATTATGTTCCACAAAACCTGTTATTTTTAATAAATCAAACATCTGTCAAATGACTTTGTCATCTGTCAAATTACCAATATATTTTTTATTGCAATAGGCTTTCGTTTGACCGCCTTCTCACCTAATGTTAAGCGATGATGCGGTGAAGATAGAGCACTCTTGCCTCATCACTGAAGAAGCCAGAAGACGTCCACTGCTGAATATAGGCCTCCCCCTTTAACCTCCACACTTAACGACAGCCTGCCTTTTGCATCCACTAGAGACTCAAGCAGATAGCACTCTTGCCTAGGAGACTTGAAATGAACATAGCGACTTGAAGACATCCAGATTTTAATGAAAGATAAGGCATTATTAGTGTGCATCATCATGAAGACGACCACAGCATATTTCGTACCTTCTGAGGAAATATTAAGTGAAAAACTGGGATTCTGCATATATCTAACCAAATATAATCTGGTATAATAAAATAGGAATATCATACCACTGGCTTTTCGGTGAAGGAAAACATAGTGAGGGAACCTGCATACGTACGGAGAAGAAATTCAATGGCGTATGTGAATCCACCAACCCGCACTGGGCCAGCGTGGTGGATATGGCCCAATCAACCTTTCGGGGGTAGGCTAAAAGTCCAGCAGTGGACTGTTAAAAGGCTGATTATGATGATAATGAATAAAACAGAGCCTATGGTGTTGGGTTCGGTTCCACCAATGCCTCCTAAAAGTCTGGGCTGGACCTGTGAACGCAAATAATAGTATATTGTAACATAAGGGAGCAAAATAATATTTTTACGGCGAGGGCGCTTTTTTGAATCCAGAGAAGTGAGAGATTCTTTAGTAGAATCCCGCCCGAGTGATACACTCTACTTTTCATCACCCACTATGAGAAAATAAAAGGCGCCTCATATTTTATTGTAATATTATTATTTAATCCCGTGGTCGGCCGACACAAAAAAATTCTGCAAGGATATTTCGACTAGGCTGGTCCTCGCCTCGGGGGATCCTAGAGCTGGCACATACTTTTCTCAAAAGCTAAGTATTGCTATACAGCGGGGCAACTCGGCCAGTGTTCTGGGAACCCTGCCCCACGGTGGTGATCTCGACGGCGTTTTTGTTTTGTAGTAGGTACATGTTTGTATATTTTATACATTCATCTTTTAGTTTAATTGTAGCTTTTATTTAGTTATTTTAAGTTTTAGTTTTTAGTTTATGTTTTAAGATTTCATTAATTTTCTGTTTTTTTTTTTAAGTTCCTATTCAATAAATAGTTAAATATAAAAAAAAAAAAAAATTAATAAAACAGAGTAACAACTAAATTAAAATTAAATAGCATCTAATCATAAAACAACTAAAAACTTATATTTAAATACATTTGAGACATTTTCGCAATTATGAAAATGTATTGTTACACAAAACCATGAATTTCTAACAATCCGTGAAAATTTACGAAAACGCGGGCTGTAGTTCGCGCGTTTTTAATTAGTTTTTATTTTATTTTATTATTTAACTGGCGGCGTGACTTTCATATGGGCCGTCGTACCAGCCAGTCTTTATTCAAACAATATTTGCTTTCGATTTCTTTGGCGCTGAACACTAAGATGTTCCAAATTCAAAAAGTGCGCGGCAAAGATAATTGCGGCGCATTTATAAAGAGGATTAAAAACTCATTACTGTCCGCTAAAAGTATCTTATAGAAAACACCACCTTTGGGTGCACTTAAAGGCGAACCAAGTCGTCCTTTTCGAAAATATGGGATGAAAAATAATTTATGTCATGGATACATATTAAGCCAAAATAACAAAAATAAATAATAATCTGACTTACGTTAAATGTTATTTTATATATCTTTACAGATGGGTTTCCTATGGTCCTGGAACCACATGATCTCAAAGAAATGGAAATGGTCGCAGATTCCCGCCACGGGCGACGAAACCTTCCAAATGAGGATGCTGAGAGACTTCAAACACTTCTGCGCGAACCAGGAGCAACGGCTCAGTGTGTTCTGGGATCAGTGCTGGGAGCTCAAAGACAAAGCTAGTGGAATAGGCATCTAAATTATATACCAAATGTTATTTAAAATAAATCGTATAAAACTCACATTACTTTATTTTATTACTAGCTGCGTTTAAAAAAAAATTATACAGGATTAAAACGCTTATAGACTGTACTACGCCAGCCGAAAGGAGGTCATCGTACTCACTAATTTGTGTCAAAAATATCAGCTGTTCCATAGAAAAAGGTCGATTGGCATTTCGACAAAATGTACGGCTAGAACAGCTGCTTTTTTCCGCGATTTCACGGTTGTTTCCATAGAAAAATAGTAGTTGTTCATAACGGTACTTCCTCGTAGTCAAACTGGTTTGACGAGGAATGGTCATTAATAATAAGTACAATGACCTTTTAGATTAATACAGTCTATCTAATTTCCTCCTGGCCATTTTTCTATCGGTCTGCCAGAGCGGGCAAGAAATATCTTCACCGCTTTATGGTTGATATTCAGAAAACCCGTACGAAGCGCTTTGATTCCACATTTATTGTGCGAACTGCTAGTCTGTGGAATGCGCTGCCTGACTGAGTTTTCTTCGATGGTTACAATCTGGGTGTCTTCAAATCACGAGTGAATCGGTTTCTTCTAGGCAAGCGTGCTCCAATAACGCATAATCGCTTAACATCAGGCGTGATGGTGGTCAAACGCAAGCCAATTATTTATAAAAAAAATAATTTAAAAACATTTGTAACCCTGTATTAGGCTGTATGAGCTATAAGGGAAACTGTAGGTATATGAGTGGCCAACAATTCATCGCTCCACTCGGCTGGTGTGAATCATGTGCCTCACCCCAACTGTGTACTAAACCAATCACGGATTTAATCAGTTGACCCACTACCTAACTGGACAATGACCAATATTTAGACCCTAATTTGTACCAGTCTTAGAATCCAAGCAGCCTGCAATGAAAACCTATAGTAAAATGAAAGCATTGACTACTAAAACCATACTACCTAGGAAAGATCTATCTGCAGAAATATTTAGTTTTTCTAGTCAGAATTTGGCTTGGACTTGCAGATTTTGACAGCATTCTGTTCAAAAGATATTTAGCACAAAGTTATCTATTTATATAGTAAACTACGCTCGAGCTGGGCGAAGAGGCGTTCTGATAAATATTCTATAGTTATAAAAACTTTCTATAGATATTATTAGTTAATTTTGTAATACCCGCCGTCGCCTTATGCTCACCTACCATCTTTTTTCTGAGCAAAGGGGTATGCTGAAAACCAGCCTTGCGTGACCCTTTGGGACCTCGCGGTACAGCACTGAGCTTACCCCTATTGCCAAACACTGTTTCTCCTTATGTTTCTTATAGTACATGTTCATTGTTTTTGTTTTTTGGCAATAAATATTACATATTCTTTAAAAAAAAAATGTTTTTTTTCAGTGGCAATTGGCCTTACGTCCAAAAACTTAGCAAAATAGTGATCAGAATTTACGGTTTTCGTTTAGTATTTTACAATTTAGAATCAGAATGCTTCGTAGCCTGACTCGAGTATTAGGTACTTAGCTAAAAATAAAACACGCACTTTGGAAGAGATGATTTATTGCTTATTAAGAATATTAAATTTTTGTTAACAAAATACATCATTCGTTGCACCAAAATTTTATGAGGAGACTTTCTTACGAAGCTATTTCAGATCTATACACAACACTACTTTCAAGTGTCATGGAAGGCACAGTTTCATCAAAATACGCCTATTATTAAATTGGATACAATATAAATGCATATATTTATGTCAATCTCCTCACAGACATTCTGAATTCTATTCTTACGATACCAAATAGTTTTAAAATCAGTCGTTACCTTTATCACATACAATCCACAGCAATGAGAACACAATTTCCAAAGTTTCTTATTGCTAATTAAAAATACTATTATGACAACAGACATGTAATAAAAGCATTATTATAAATACTAGTTATATTAAATGCACCTTCATGAAGATAGAGAAAGGGCAAGGTCATAGTATATTTTTTTCTAAAATGGCAGTTCTTTGTTCTATTAAATGCTATACAATAGGGCAAAGGGATGTCTTATAAAATTAGGTACTTACTAGTGATAATTTTGGTCTTGAGGCTTTTAGTGTACAAATTATTATTGACAATATGAACAACTGGCTCTTTCCCGCGGTTTTACCTGCGGATGTTTTGGTTTCCCTTAATTATTCCGGCGGATAAGTATTTTATGTCTTTATTATGCGCATCATCGACACAATGCTTAGCAAAATTTTATCAAAATTGGTCAGCTATTTATTCGTGCAAAGATAATAAACAGATAGAGTTACTTTCGCATTTATATTATTAATAGTGTGTATATTGCTAGTTTTTTTTCATAGCAGTATGGGTACAGGGTTACTCAGAAAGGGTGTAATAAGCTGAAAGAGGTCTATACCCATCATTATGAACCTGTATAATATGTCATCTAAAAACTTTATAACAACATAAATGTATTTGCAAATGCAAAACTAAATGGTAACAAGGATAATTAATTAATAATTATGTATTAATAAATATTGGGGCAAAAGTCTTTCTCATATTGACAAAACTAAATGTTGCACAATTTTTTTTATAATTCTATGTACTTTTATATTACAATACCATGATATGATGCCTTGTTTTCTTCAATTCCTCATTGAACAATTTGAACAAGCATGTCATGATGAAATCATAGTAATTTTAAGTACATACAGTAAACTTAGACATAATAATATAATTATAATAGCATTAATTCCAATTAAATTTATGAGTGGTAATGTTAATAATTGAAGCATTTTTTTTTTATTTGAGCAATTTCCTAAAAAAATAATCTAATGTATCTTTTGTGCGCTTAATTTTAATTCATTAATATGTTTCTACTACAATCTCATTTTTCAATGCATACCTTTAAAAATCATTAATTTTTTTATAAGTAATATGTATATTATAAGTTTTAACTGAAACAACCAGTACAATAAATCATAGTAAAAATAACTATCTAGAAGTAAATAATAAGTTCTTCAAGGCATGAACCTTCTTTGTGACCTATTGGTGTAGGCTGTTAGAAACTTTTTACAGATGATGCAAGACCTTTCAAAATCATTAATTTTTAATTTTGATATATTATAATTATGTAATACGTATATTGTAAGTTTTAACTGAAACAACCAGTAATCATAATAAAAATAAGTATCTAGATAAATTGGTAAATAAAAGGTTCTTCAAGGCATGAACCTTCTTTGTGACCTAATGGTGTAGGCTGTTAAAAACTTTTCACAGATGACGCAAGCATTAGGCGCTTTTACATTAACCGATAACAAGGATACACAATGACACGTCAGCAGACAGCTAATCTCATACATTTACTATTAAACGCTTTTCTAAAATTTCTGTCAACTATATCATTCCTCTGTTGTCTGCCATACCATCAGCGTCCAACACCGATATCAGCACCAACAGCAATCAATATCAATATCATCACCGACACTGATGTCATCATTGATAATGGCCAAAACTGCTATTTGACAATAGCAGTGTTGCTATTTGACGATATCAATGTTGGTAGCTGTTGACCAAAATTGATATCGTCACAAACAGAGATATGTCGGAAAAACATATGATAGTACAGCTGTGGACATGTTGGTATCGGGTCGGTGTCCATAGTCGACTATTTAATGTAAATACGCCTATCAGCAGTACCTTTTCCGTAAGGGTTATTTCTGTTTGGTAAATATCAAAGGTCATATGACAAAATTCCCAAAAGAAATGGTATCACCTATGCCATCACCTTTGCTAAGTTTCAGCCCCAGTTAAATTAGTGACATGGTGTTTTAATTACAGATCATTGACATACCTACAAAAGGTACATACCTACATTAAAAAAAACAACACAAGTTTACAAAGCACAACAGGAAATAATCTCCATTATTAAACTAAAACAAGAATGCAATGGTCTAGAGAACAGCCACTGGTTTTAAGTCTGCTGCCACTTAAAAAGGTTCGACGTATAAACATGGGCTCAAAGGTCTTAATTTTAACACAAGTTTGACCGACCAGAGCTTGTAAAGTATACCTTTTTTTTCTCTTGGTTTATTTTAGATTTACATAATTCAGAATATGCAATTACCTTAAATATTTATTTGGTATTTCTTTTTTGTTGGATTGGGTATTTTCTATTCATTTTCTGTTAACTGAATGTCTTTGATTATGTATTAGTATGAATCTCTACGTAGTATAAATAAAAGTCGCTCTCCGCTTCTGTCTGTCTGTATAACCGTTAACTCCTCCTAAACCATGCAACTGATTTTGATGCGAGATTCACCATCAGTTAGAGAATTTTTCATAGAAGGTTTATATTATATAACTAGCAACCCGCCTTGGTTTCACACGTAAATTTCACCTGTGCGAACTGGGGCAGGTTGCTAGTTAGAAATAAATTAGAAAAATAAAATTATAAAGCATACTTTACAAGTGTTGGTAGGTCAAAGTTAGGTGAAAATTAAGTGCCAAAGCCAACTCTCTCCAATACACTCTCTGCTACTTTGACCAAATGTTTATAACTTAAACAAGTATAACACTGAAGAGCTATTTAGATAGTAATTGTTCTAATTACAAGCACCATGTATGACATCTTTATGTGACAGCAGCATAAAATTACAACCTAAATGCAACCTTAAAGTGGCAAAGAAATATTACTGTGAAGTAAAGAAATTAAAGATAATTAAACTAAATCAGTGGGACTTCAAGGAAGGTTTAGCTTAATTATTTTTTACCAAAGACAAGGAGGCGAGTCAGCATACTGGTGATGCACGGAACCTGCTTCTGCTGGTGCATGGTGGGCATGTCTGGAGTATTGGACTCATAATCAAGAGCTACTTTCTGACAAACAAAGGTCAGAAGAGTGAGGATATCTCTTTCCACTGCATTGTAACGCAGCTCCTCACAAAGAGCTTGCATGAACCAAGATCCACGAGTTGTATTCCTCCAAGAATAGAATCCTGGCACTGTAGAGTAGACAATCAAAAAGTCAGCATGGATAGGAATCCTGTATGATGCACTGGATGAGCCATCAGTCTCGGTCCTGTTACTCAAGGTGATCCCACCATCTAGCTTGTCACCTTGGCAAGCTTGAATAAAGAATAGCTTTGGTTTACCTGCAAGGCTGGGGCACTTGTCAGCTGTGAAGTAATACCACAGGTTGTCAGGCTTATAATGAGTATCTTTGGCATACAACATACCCAATTCTCCATGAGTGAGCACTGCAATGAGCAAGCAGTCATAGTCAGAGTGATCCATATCGGCTGTTTGTTGGATGTATCTGTTAACATCATCACATTTCAGATTCTGCAAAACGGTGACGCGGAATCCCAAGCTCTTGAGCACTTTAGCCAAGTTATCGCTGTCCACATTAGTGCCAGTGCGTGATTTCAGGCTATGAATGTCGAAGTGTTCATGATTGAAAATGATCGCCATACCACGATACTTGTGGTTCATGTGGTAGTAGGGCGCATTCCTGTCAGTAGGCATTCTAGCGACGCGGCGTGCCTGGGCACCCTCGTGACTGCCCCACGCGTCGCCTTCATCGCCGCCACCGTTGGGTCTTTGTTCTTGCTCCTCCTTACCATTAGTTTGAGGTGCTTCTTCTGACATTATCACAGTTTTTTGTTCCAAACTATATTGAGACTTGAGACCAAATTGAGCAATTAAAAGTCCTCGCCAAACACTTTCCAGATTCTTTAGCTTGACCACAAAAGTTCACAAAACAGCAAGAAATGAGAATTGCGAATGAATTTGTAAATTGAAAATATCCACAAGCGAAAGCGATGTCACGAATGTCACGATGCGTAGTAATAAAATGATTATGACAAAGACAAGAGTATGCAAGTACAGTGTTACCAGACGAGAAACCTGATATTACAGTGTTTGAGACAAAACTACAGTAAAAGTTTAAAAAAATTACAGTGTATTTTACAGCAGATCTCGAGAAACTTTTATTGTTTAAGTTTAAACTAAAATACACATTTTCAACGACGAGCCAAACAAATTCGTAATGTGTTGCTTATAAACCAATTTACAATTATAGGTACTAATTTAAGTTGGTTCCAATAGGCTTGAAAACTTACTTAAAACGAATGACACAATTTGGGCGGTTAATACTACGAAGTGATTCTTAGTCTATGCGGGGAAATTCCCGCATAGTACCACTCTATTCATACCCGTTTAAAATAAGACATTTTCGTTCTTATTGCAATAGGAACAAGGGTTGTGACCTAAGAAGAGAGGTGGCGCGTGAGGTTGCGTTCCGACAAGTTCATAAATATATTTTTTTTTATGGCTGCGTTCAGTTTACATTAAACTAAATAGAATTTTACCTGTAGAAAAATTACAGTGTTCTCCATACACTGTAATTTTAGTATTACAGTGTACAGTAGATCGTGAGAAAATACAGTGGATCTGCTGTAATTACAGTGTATCTGGCAACGCTGATGCAAGACCATGACAAGAAAAGTGGGTTTTTTTCTACCATTGGGCAGGCTAATGCTTTATATCTGTGTTAAAGGCACTTCAAAAGAAAAAAAAATATTTTCGCCCATCGGGCAGGCTAAAGCCTTTATAGCTATACCGCCTGTTCATTAGTTCCTCACAAGATAGTGAAGTGACAACAAGACAATTTTTTTTGCCCATTACTGAGTACTTACTGAGTAGGATAAAGCTGTTAAAGTCATACCGCCTCCTCTTTTGTATAATTTTCTGTCTTACCTGTGCACCAGTAACGTAGTGGACATTGGACACTTGGTGGCAAGGAATATTTATACTACTCTCTACCGAGAGCTTGGTGGACACAGGCTCTTATGGAGTTTTGGAATCGAAATGAAAATTCTCAACACGTTTTAGCCCAATAGGTCACTTGCGCACACTCGAGCACATTCACGAATATTTTATTAGATTATAATCCACCAATATTATCACTCGAAAATACACATTATAGAAAATAATACAATGAGGCGAAATTTTTTCGAGGTTGGCACCATGACTGTAACCAAGTCATTTCCATATATTTTTTTTCCCAATTTCTCGTATTGTGTGTGTACACTGCGTTGCTAGGACTACCCTCTTTTGCTATTATTTCTTGGTTTGTGGCTTTATAGAATTCATGTCGATTTTCAAAATAAAACCTTGGTGGTCGAATAACAGCATCCAAAATGAAGAGTCCAATGTTGGCTTTCAAAATGTGTACTGCCTCAAAGTCGATAAGTTTACTTCGCATAGCGACAGCGACTGTATCTTAGTAGGAGAAGGCTCTTTGCTCAAGATATACAAACCGATTGTTGACCAAGACGTGTCACAAACTCTTCTTGAATCAGATTTTGGAGAAGTCATATTGCAGGTTGAAACTGGAAAGTTTACTTTGTAAGTAAATGTCTATTTATATATTTTTTTCATACCACTGGCTTTTCGGTGAAGGCAAACATCGTGAGGAAACCTGTATACGTACGGAGAAGGAATTCAATGGCGTATGTGAATCCACCAACCCGCACTGGGCCAGCTTGGTGGATAAGGCCCAATCACCCTTTCGGGGGTAGGCTAAAAGTCCAGCAGTGGACTGTTAAAAGGCTGATTATGATGATTTATGATAAGATGAAATAATTATTTTAACGTCGTCGTTTTCATATTAATTTTTAGCATTTTTTTTTACTGCTAGGGGTTGTGAAGATCGTCAAATATTGGTGCTGCACCCCAGAAGTTATGCCATTTATCAGCTGAAACGAAATGAGGGACACACGGATGCAGGTACGTACATTCAAATAACACATCCAACATCATTTTCCCATAAACGCACACTGCTGTGCATAGGCATAATTATTTCTAATAGTCATAGCTAGTAATTATGGAAAAATCTGCAGTTTGTGATGGAAAAAACCGCTTTGCATACTGATAGTAGCTAAAATAAGTGATTTTACCCGCACCAGCGAAACTTTCACCCCTTAGGAACAGGGATGGCACCACATGTTAAGAAAAAACTTTAAAAAATTCTACAAGCCTAACGAGTACCTCCAACGATTAAAAGCACTAATTTTGATAATAAAAGTGTCTATCGAAAGAAAGTTATTTAATTGTTATATAATAAATAAAAATACGTTATAAACTATGATGGTTGCCAAAAATCCGTTTTTTTTTATTGTTTGTCCTTTTGTCTGGTTGTTCGTTTTTTTAGCGTACTGGAGCGTACGACGTCGGTACTTGGTAAAGTAATATTTTAAAAGAAAATTTGTGTTTATGTACCTAACTATGTTTGTTTCTACTCAACTTCGTATCGGCTAATTAGATTTAGATTACGGATTAGGTACATTCGGTATAAAGGTAGTTTATACCTTCGATTATCTGGGTTTATTATGGAGGTTTACTTTTTTTATAATTAATAGGCTTGCGTTTGACCACCATCACGCCTGATGTTAAGCGATTATGCGGTCTACGTTGGAGCACGCTTTCCGAAACCGATTCACTCGTGATTTGAAAACACCCAGATTGTAACCATCTGGGAACCCCCATTCAGGCAGTGCATACCTACATAGGTACATACATTTTATATGAAAGTTTACGCGTATGAAGTCGCCAGCATCAGATAGTTAGGTATTCTATATTAGGTCGTTGATCGCTTTCTAGCTCATGAACTGTAGCAGGTACCTAGTAACTTCCAAAACTAAAAGTAGATATGTATTATTTATTTTTACAGGCGATCAAAATGCCCTAGCTCCTGTAATAAAACATTTATTCACAAGAAGAGCAGACAGCCTAACTTACGGACCTTTTGGGAGCATAAAAACCAGAGACTTCATTTGCATACAAGGCCTCGACGGTAGCCTAAGCTTCTTTGACCAGGATACGTTCATTTTTATGTGTATTTTCAACGATGTCATTGTACCGGCGCCGGTTTGCTACATCGCTAACTGCGATTCTTTTGTCATTTGCAAGTCAACTTGGGTGCTGGAAATCTACAGGTTAGAATAAAATTGGTAAATTAACGACTCTAGAGAAAGTTCATAATGATTGAAAGGTTTTTAAAGTTATAAGCACTATTTAAAGAAATATTTTATTCTACGACCAACGTCGCTTACCATCAGGCGAGTTGGTGGCCAAGTTACCAAGCCAAACTTAGATCTATAATTTTTTTTTTAACTACTAGTATCTTGTTTAAAAAATGTTTATCGGGACTAATCCATGTTACAATGTAACAATGTAACCATTGTAACATAGTTGAAACGTCGAGCGAAGGTTCCTACCAATTTTTTTTATACATAAAATAATGCGCGATAAGTCCCGATAAACATTTAAAACACATCATATTGTGTCTAAATCGCGTAAGTTTAAAAGTTACTAGTATCTTTTTTATACCATCTACCATTATTGACTTTGCTTGGTACCTACATAGAGAAATATACTATACGTACCTATTATAATTTGTTATACATTTGGAGTAAGTACCTACCCCTAGCGCCAACTGGCGGAGAAAATAATCGAGTTTATTGCTTACCCAACGTAAATAAAAGGTGTGCATTGCATTTAAAAATATGCAAAGTATTATGATTACTATCTTTGTAGTTACCAGCAGCTTAGAGAGTTCAGCGAATTAACAGTACGTCAGAATAAAAAGAATATTCCGCAGTGGATTTACAACGCTGGGGAAGAAATAACACAAATTCAGGTGATACAAGTAAGTACCTATAGGTACCTATACCGTATCTCATGTTTTAAATCTCTATCCGTAATCCGTATCTCATCTCTAGTTGGTCCGTGCCAAAGGGAAGAAATCTTTTATTGTTTTCAAACATCATTAAGATTTGCTCAGTGATCGTGAAAAGGTTACAAACAGACATAATTATAAAGCATTCGTATCGGCATAATAGGTATATTATATAACTGCTATAATATATTATAGCAGTATACCTGCTATAATGTATTTTTATTTTTCAGACCAGTAGCAACTTTTCAAGCATTCTAGCTCTTGGCGAAAGGCATCTCTATTCTTTTCAAGACAATGGTCTCATGAAGTCCACTATCAAGTTCGAGTTCATGCCAATTTGTTTCTTCGCGTATCTTATAGGCTGGTTTTACGGTAAGAAAAAAGAAAAGTTATGACTCGACCTATACCAAGGCGGCAGCCTAAAATGCTCTACGGGGCCTACGGGCACGCGGGTTAGCCGCTGCGGATTAGTGCTGCTGGGTGCTGCCAACTCGGTGTAAAGTAGTGTGATGCTTATTCTGAAATGTATGTTACATTGTATATTTTAACCCTCGACGCAAACAGAGGCAGAGCAGGGCTTACATGCGCCATGCGACAAAGCATTCTTAATTATGATTCAAGAAAATCTGTTCAGCTGCTTTAAGATTACCAGTTCCTTTATTGGGGGTTAATAAGAATTTATACCTGTGTTTTTATAATAGATACATTTTACAGGGTAAGGTGGTACGACTTACGTATGGCGGGAAATTCAAATTTTAAACAGTTTTATGGTCCTAGTAGCCAGGCCAGGTAATTATTTTTAAATAGCACAGTATTTGCGCAAAATGTTGGTTGTTCTTTACATTATAATGTACAATTATTTAACAGTAACGCACCATATCATGTAGGTACTTACATTTGTGAATAAACCGTTTGAAACAGCAAAAAATTGTTTATTGACAAGTGTAAGTAATAATGTGCATTAGAGATAAATAGCTTTACATGATTTTGTAAAGAATAATAATAATCAATTTGCGCAAACATCATGGTTGTTTACAATAATTACCTGGCCTAGCTACAAGGACAAGAAAACTGAATTTCCCGCCATTTGAAAACGAACCACCTTATACGGCTTGACAGATATTGATTTTCTTATCTACTTTTCATGACTGTGTTCATAGAACCTGCAGCCAGAGTTCTCGTAATGGTAGCATCAGACGAGTCCAAACTCTTCATCTACGAGGGCACCTCTATGCTATGGTGTTGCGCCTTGCTCGCCCCGGCTATATCCCTCTCTCGATGTTTCCTCAAGGACCTACCAGGAGGCATAGTCACACTATCATCGGGGGGTATAGTTAACGTTGGATACCTTGGAACTGAACCGGATTTGAATGGTAACGTGACGCCGATGGTGAACGAAGCTGATGACCCGGAACAAGTGCAGGCTGAGTTGGAAGAAGTTGAAGAGTCGTTGCAAAAGATTTTGGAAAATAAAGAAGGTAATTTCGCAGACACATTAATAAAATTGTATATTACATTTTAAATAGAGTAGATCGTGTCCCTGGTTTTTTTTACCACCAACGCAAAAAGAGGAGTGTTATAAGTTTAAGTGTGTATCTGTCTGTGGCATCGTAGCTGCCAAACGGCTTAACCAATTTTGATTTAGTTTATTTTTATTTGAAAGGTCGAGTACTTATTCGAGAGTGTTCGTAGTTATGATCCAAGAAAATCTGTTTGGCCGTTGAAAGATTATCAGGTCTTTTTAGGGGGTTTAAAAAAAAAACATTTATATACTTTAGCGCAATGAAAACAAAATGTACTTACCTACTCATAATGCTGTTTAACTATATAAACAAATCTTGGAAATCGATTTTAACTTCTAACTGTCGTATCGATTTGAAATTATGGAAGTATAATGTAACCCGGATGACAATACAATCGTTTGGAACCATCGAACTGATTCATTTCCAGAATCTGCCATTTACCGAATAGTTCCATTTGATTTATTTAACAAGTCACAACTTTCATCATCATCAGCCAGAAGACGTCCACTGCTGAACATAGGCTTCCCCCTTTAACCTTCACACTGAACGATAACCTGCCTTATGCATCCCCTTGATGCCAGCGACTCTCACAATGTCTTCGGTCCATCCAGTGGGAGGGGTACCTACGCTGCGTCTTCCGGTTCGTGGTCTCCACTCAAGAATCTTTTTTCCCCATCGGTTATTGGTTCTTCGAGCGATGTGGCCTGCCCATTGCCACTTCAACTTGCAAATTTTAACAGCTATGTCGGTGGCTCTGGTTCTTTGGCGAATATCCACGTTTCGGATTTTATCGCGCAAAGAAACTCCATTACTCTCTCCATTATAGTCACAACTATAATAATTAATAAAACATTTATATCTGCTTTGCAATTATATGGCTTTTAGATACAGGAAGTTACTCATCAATAGACCAGGTTCTCAAAATAAAGGCAGACGTCGGCAAGCCCATTCAAAACTTATTCCAAGAAGGAGGATATAACAATGATATTTCCTTACATCTGCTCATGTGTCCAGTCATCGTCATTTTAACGTGCGATGATCCAAAACAATTACAGAGCGTCCAAATAACATACGTTTGCTGTCCGCCTTTCCAATGCTCGGAATCCACAATATGTTTGGACAGCGTGAACGGAACAGAAATCATCGAAACGCAAGTGTTCTTGTCAAGCGAATATGATATCTCAGAGACGCGTGTCAAGATTCTTTTCACGGTAACAGATTCTACAGGGAAGATAGTAATACTATCGAGGAAAGTTCTTTTGCCGTTTAGTCTCTATTGCTCGCCAGTGGATTCTGTAACGGATAACAAACTGAAGCTATGCGTTGAAGGGAATCATGCATGTATAGAATTCAGCAAGATTTTTACAGGTACAGACATTGCACATACTCCATATAAGTATTATATCAACCTTCGACCAAAATAAAATGAATGGACGAGCCATAACCATTGAACTTGCTCAGTAAAAACGAGACAAAACCGTTGGACATATAATTCAACACCTAATTATAACCATGTACAATACATTTGTTAGAAATATTAGATAGTGTTTTTTTGATGTGTATTTACACTTTGGGAAAGCACACGAAGGCATAATTTTGTCAGATGTTTCGTTATCATGTAACAATAGACGCGTGTCGCACTTTCTACGGCTAGAGACCGACTGAAACGACGTGAGGGCCGGCGCTCATTTTGTAATCTTCAAAAATGCGCTTCTTCTGGGCCCGTCCATTCATTTTATTTTGGTGGAATATATCAACTTGTGTTTTCACGCTAAACTTGTGAATTTTCTTTTCAAGATTTCACTGAAGATGATTTATCAAAACATGGAGGAACTGGTGACTCCATAACATTCGCCTACAGATCTTCAAGGAAGGCTGTCACTGTGAAGGCATCATCGTCACAATATTTTCTAGAAGCCAATGATATATCGGATATGACTTCTACATTAGATCATTTTATAATACGCTTGACAGATCATTACAAGAGGATGGGAATCAAAGATTTTAGTTTTAAACTGAAATACGATAAAGAATTTGTAAAGCTGGTCATTGTCAAATTCTTGAAGAGTATTGAGACTCATGCTAAGGAGCGTATAAAGCTGAAAACTTACGAGGTAAGGGAAGTAAAAGTAACTTCTATTTCGATATATGTAGCAGCACTATCGCAATCCTCATTTGGAAGTATGCTAGTAAAGACCAAAATCAGCAAGAAGTTTTTCAACAATACGTTTTTAGGCACTACGATAAGTCTATAGAATTCATTTAGCCTTTTACTAGCTTTTACTGCTCGGACGTACACGGTTTCTCTTTCTCGGAAAAGAAACACAGGAGTTCATAAATTCTCTCTGCATTTTTGAAGAAAGTGACATTACGTTTCATGGCTGCGAGCAATTTTTTTTTTGCATTTAACTTTTTCTAGTTTTTCTAGTCGGTAGCTTGGAATTTGAGATGAAACAAGCCTAAGGAATCTTGAAAATCTTGTGTAGAATAGAATTCACATCTCAAACGTTTTTATAGCATAATAATTTCTCTATGATTTTCTTCAATTTTGTTTTTATTCTAGGATGAGTTGAATGTTCTCCAAAAACAGTTTATAGTGGTCCAGAAGAGGTTATTGGTTCAATACGGCTCTTTGCCACCAGGAGACTGCGATCCGTTAGAATACCTCATGAAAGACACGCATAGGCGCCTGATTTTGTGCGCGCAAGAAATAATTACCGGACGAGAAAATGTATGCAGGTAAGGTTTGTAATACTAATAAAAAAAATACTTAGCTAATTGCATTGGCGTCAAATGTTTTGTACCTATTCTCTAAACCAAACTAATTTGACAGAGCTAAAATCATTAGCGTTTCTTTTCATTATGTCAGAAAAGGCAACAATTTTAGAGCTATATAATTTAGTTTAGTGAATGGGTAATTGGGTACATCAGAGTCGGTGTCACTGTACTCGTATTTCTAAGCACCGACTTTGAATACGTTTCCACAAAGGCGGAGACGAGCGAAGAAGTGTCCCAGAATCGACCAATCACATTGATTGTAAATCTACATCTCGTTTGCCTCGTCCGCTATAGAAAACATGAACATAATTGTATGGCAAGAAGAGAGGAGTGGACTATAGCGATGCGTGCGGAACGAAGTATAGCAGAGCGGTATGAGCCATCGCATCATCATGCTGGCGGTGCCCGCGTTGCGACTTTGCGTAAAAATGTATTGGGTCATACTCCGATCTAATCTGCTTGTCTTCGCTACACAACTCCACGTCTCCTCTAGACAACTCGACTCGTCTCAGCTTTAATGGAAACTTTAACCTCATTTCACAGTCCTACTCCACTTCAGTGGTAACGTACCATTAGGTAGTTTTTTTACCGAGCTTTTAATTTGGTCCTTCGAGCCAGATTTGATCTAGCAACCTACAGATATTAACGTTACAAATACCAGTTTACACAGAGTTATGTTTCAGAGCCAGCAGCACATTGATAGCAATAGGCTACTTCATAATTTACTTACTCAAGCAAGCCACTAAAGACGAATTCAAACTGAAACTTATTGAAGAGATGATGACACTGACTTCGCTATACGAGCATTATCAGGTAAAGTAAAGCAATATCACAGTAATGTTAAAAGGACATAAATAACCCAGGTGTTCATTAGATCGTTAACACAAAGTTGGGTTGCAAAACATTGAAATCTGAACCTTATCGTGCATCATTCAGCAAAATTTCAAGAGACGAACCTAGCATAGAGTGATCATAAAGTGCACCGTGTACGAGACCCCATACACTCAGATGCTTGTTACTTGAAGTTCTAATGTACGGCTCACTTTTCAATGCTTTGCTTTTAGCCACGTATAGATACAATTTAGATCTACGCGGCGTCACGTGCTGCCTATTTTCAAAATATTGAGTAGGTCTAAAGAGCAACGGCCTTTAGTCGTACACTCTACAAAACCTAGCAAATTTTAGGATTTATTCCCCAGAGATACACTTTCCCCGTAGAGACACTTTTAGAAAAGTTTCGCTTCTGTTCCTTAGAGGTCCACTTTCGGCTAATACACTTAAATAGAAAAGTTTTTTAATCCCTGTATAATTTTTTTATTTTTCCCTAGAGAAATAAAAACTAAACTACCAAACTTTTAGATGTAAAGGCATCGAGATACAATACTTATTGAATCACAATATCTAAGTGATAACAGTAAAAAAAATGTCCGAGGTTCGAGACAGGAACAGGAACGAAAACAGATAGGACAGGAACGTCGAAAATTGTATCTAGTGATGTGAATATAGTAAGCACAATGGTCCAGTTTTTATATCATGAAAGACATCAATTATATAATTCACAATGACACATTTACTCCAATTTAGACGTCATGTCACTTGCATAGTTTTTAACGTCGCTAGTCTGCTATGTCATCGCAACACTGGCATTGGGCAGCGTTGTAGTTGGATCGCGGTTGCCTTACAACTTAACCAAAAAGTCGGCGCAATGCCTAGCGTGCAGAATTTTGGATCGGATTTTTGGCACGTTTGTGACTCTATAGGTATTTTATCTCGATGTGTAAACTAGATAGTTACCTAATAAGTAAATAATATTTATTATTGTAAGTAAAATTGCATATGAAATTTACAAAAAAAATCATTTATTCACCAGGAATGGGAAGAAGCCGTTGCGCAGGCGCTGGCATACATTTTGAACAGCGTGTTTAAAAAC
Organism: Agriopis marginaria; assembly: GCA_932305915.1. Lineage (NCBI taxonomy): Eukaryota > Metazoa > Arthropoda > Insecta > Lepidoptera > Geometridae > Agriopis > Agriopis marginaria. The sequence continues at coordinate 7,650,044 of OW029919.1, forward strand.
TCGGAAAAAGACAAGGAAAAGTTAGCTACAGTGAGCGAGCAAGCAATATTATCACAAATCAACCTCAAGAGGTTCATGAAGCAACTTCGCATTGTTATAGACAACATGTTCACTGAGGCGAGCGACTACGAACAAAATGATACAAAAACTGTTACACGCATTGAAGAGTTAGTCGAAGTGTTATAATAGGCACGATGACACTAACAAAAATCTCTAAACTTGTGATTTCAATAATAAAATCGTTCGAAAATATTATAGGAACTTTGTTTATTTTTATTTCCAAAGCGAGGTTAATAGCTATTTTTCTGTCTCAATACAGCAATCCTGACACAATTAGTGAAACGCCAATCAGAGCGAATGACGTCACTATTATAAAAACAAACACCATTGTTTCAAAGTCAACAGACATGTTTTAAATGTTTATCGGGACTTTATCAAGTATTAATTAATTTAGGTAAAAATATGTACCTTTCGCAACAGACAGTTAATAACTGTTGACATGTATTTTTTTTTATTCGTCCCAAAGACACTATATTGCGCTAACTAAACCTTATTTTCTACAGAGATAAGTTGCATTTTAGAACTAGCAGATGGGTGAAGTTTTTGAAAATCAGTCATCATGCCTATTCTAGATATAATTAAGTGAGGTCTCCTTTTGACTGAGAGCCATACTACTTAAATTTAAATAAACTAAATTTTACAAACATCAACAGCTTTATTCCATTTAAGAGACACTTGGATTATAAATAATTATGTATAAAAGTCCTAAACGTTTAAGCCACGTGGAGTAGAGAATACAGAGTGAGGTTGAAGTACAGGAAATGTACCAGAAGTAGGAGTACCTTGTCACGTCATTTCTTCTTGGCATCCTTTAGACCGGCGCCCGCGTTGAACTTGAAGAAAATTATGTCGCCATCCTCTACCACGTAGTTTCGGCCTGGAAAACAGAAACAATACCAGGGTCGTACTATACCTTTCACAATGTATGTGGGTACAAAAATTTCCAGTTTTTGCCCGGACTTTACGCAGAAAAAGGCATAATTCTAAGCGTTTCTCGCGCATAGGTATAGTTCATTATATTTGCCATCTGTCCAATATTCCACGATTTTTTTCGTGTTCTGCTAAATACCTATCTATCTTCTATCTATATCTCTTCTCTATCTCTACATAGTATAAATTAGTCGGTTTCCGCGTCTGTCTGTCTATGTGTCTGGCCGCTAACTCCTCCTAAACCACGCAACGGATTTTGATGCGGTTTTCACTATCAGTTAGATACATTTTCACGGACCCGCCCCGGCTTCGAACGTAAATTACACCCGTGCAAAGCCGGGCGGGCGGGTCGCTAGTTATGTATAAAAATGAATCCGTATTTACCTTGGTCACGCCATAACTTGAGAACGACTTTACAGATTTCATATTTTTTTTTTAAGTTTTCTAATACTTTATTGAGGGTTACGGAAAGAAAAATTAAGAAAATTGGTAAATTTCAGAAAACTTAACGACGATTTTAACTTCGCGCGTTTGACAGTACTATGACAGGACAACGTCTGTCGGGTCAGCTAGTATAGATATAAAACAAAATCGGGTTATATAGATTTGAAAATAAATTAGTTATTAAAAATACATGCATGCATGTATTTTTGTATGCATACTAAAATAGACTAGTTAACTGAAGTGATTAGACTTGCGGTTTTCACTCAGCTTTTTTAGCAGCTTACTGCAGGTGTCAGATCCCATAGCTTGGGTAACGATTAACAACTACGGTTACCTTGTTGCCTATATTTCCCGGCGGACTTGCAAGCAGCCTCCGTCCCTTCTTCCTTGAAGTCCTTGTAATGCATCACCTCGGCCATGATGAAGCCTTTCTCGAAGTCAGTGTGGATGCGACCCGCGGCTTGCGGCGCTTTCGTGCCTTTCTGTTAAGGGAAATAGGAGATATTTTTTTAGATTTTTATTTATTATTTCTTGTGAGGATTTTGGCGTCGCACTTCTTGTGCATTTGCCAGTGTCAAGTATTGAAATATTATCAAGTTTTATTAAATATCGTCAAACAAGTCATAATAACAGTCAGAGTCAAGCAAAGTAAGTCAAATTCTGAATGAATTTATGAGTTGTTTTGTTTTATGAGTTGTTTGCCTGAAATAAAATAGTTTATTTTTTTGGGTTCCGTACCCAAAGGGTAAAAACGGGATCATATTACTAAGCCTACATTGTCTGTCTGTGTGTGTGTCATTAGGGAAGAAGAGTGGAGACCACGAATCGGAAGACGCAGCGTTGGTAGGCCTCCCACTAGTTGGACCGACGACATTGTGAGAGTCGCTGGCATCCAGTGAATGCAAAAGGCAGGCTGTCATTCAGTGTGGAGGTTAAAGGGGGAGGCCTATGTTCAGCAGTGGACATCTTCTGGCTGATGATGATGATGATTGTCTGTCTGTCCGTCCTACCTTTTTAAAGTTAATTTTAGTAGGCATTTAGCATAAGTGAACTATCTAAATTTTATCATAATTCAATAATGAGGAAATGAAATGGGGTCATATCAAAAACTAAAACTTTTTGTACATATTGAAAAGTTGATATATACCTGAATAGTCCAAGCTTTGACTTCGTCCGCTCCAGCGGTGAAGAAGTATTCCAAATTGAGTGCCTTGTAACCTTGCACAATGATCTTCTCTAGCGCACTGGAAATAAAATCAGATAATTTAGCAATAGTTGACCTACTACCTCAAGGGATTCAAAGGATTCAAAAAATTCAAATCCAAGTGACCCAACTGATAGTGAACGTTCCTTCTGCGCTTGGGGCGTGGGTTCAATACCCACCAAGAACAAACATTCATGTGATGAACATTTGTGTTTGTTCTATACGGGGTGTAAGGAGAACACTCAATCAGGGGATGAGTACAATTACCTTCTTTTGGCTTCGAGAGTGTTCTCCTTACACTCTGTATATGGGTGTTAATATCTATTTAAGTATGTATTTAAAAAGCAAAATATATATGTATGTATGTCAGTCTCTGGCAGCCACATTACAAGCTTTGCTTAGTTTGGGGTCAGATGACCGTGTGTGCAAAATCATCCGGAATATTTATTTATTCATTTTCAATAGGCTATCGGACTTGTGTTTATTTTGTACTAAGCCAGTTACTAGAAAAAAAAAACACTTTTTTTTTGTTAAATATACTGCAGAAATCATTTTAATCGACTGATAAAGTTCCGAGATATAAACGTTTAAAGATATTGGTCGGATTAAGAAGTGCCTGGACCCTTTCCCGCATCAGTATATGGCGTACTTACAAGTGACGTCATTTGTAAGTATAGTGCGCTCGTAATTTCAACACGTTTTCATTTCTTTTTCGGTTATCTGCTCTATTCATGATCAGCTTTTATATAAAACAATTAAAAATACTTAGTCGTACGGTACGTAATCGATTTGCATTTGAAAATGATATATATTAAAATCTATTTCAATTGATATCTATGTCACGCATAAGTCACCTTGTAACATTGTGTTCCTTCAAATAGGCCTTGCGTTCTTCGGAGTCCATCTCCATCAGCTTGGCTTCTAAAACCCCAGAGAATGGGATCAGAGGTGCTCCGGGGTCGTTCTTGTCGATCCATTCCTTCAGTTTTGGTAACCTACAACAGTCAAAAATTTAAAGTGTACTTTGTAAAGCTGTTCTATTTTAAATCATAGGAACAATGCATTTGTAACTGGCTTTCGAAGAGTCTTAGGCTGCGTTTCTACGGAGGCAGAGACAAGTGAAGCAGAGAGGAGACGTGCAGGAATCGATTTATCATGTTGGTCAAAATACACATCTCATCTCCACTCCCTTCAATGGTAACAACCTTAGCGGAGTCGAGAATATGCTATACGCCACTGGAGCAACTGTGCCACCGCCCCAGAGCCTCACTCCGATAGTTCAAGGAGTTCGGTTGGCTCGGGTAGGTGGTCGGGTAAATGCCCGAAGCGGGATACGTCAGTGCAGGACTTATCGCCCCCATCTCGATTAAGAAGACTATTGGGCAGGTATTTGATTCGTTAAGTCTTACTTTTTTGAAGTCAGCCATATTAAAAAAAAATCGTTAAGCGGTTTAGCAGTATAGTGGAAAAAAAATTGAGGCATTTGAACACGAACGATATTTGTACTAAGGCATATCTCTCTTGCTTGTTTGATCTGAGGCAGACCCCCTAGTGACTACTTTAAAGTGTAAAATTTTCTCGAAACTTATTGCTAATAAGCTAAGACAAATCAAGTGTCGCACTAGCCGCCACCGCCTGAAGGCTCACCCACACATCATAGATCAGTGGAAATCGCACACTGTGCGATTCACACAATCCTTCTTGCCTCATACCTGCAAAATGTGGAATGAGCTACCTTCTACAGTGTTTCCGAGAAGCTACAACATGGGGTTCTTCAAAAGGCGAATTAATCAAGTCCTATAGGGTCAGCAACGTATTTGTGATGCCTCTGGTGTTACAAGTATCTATAGGCGACGGTGACTGCTTAGCATCAGGCAGCCTGTCTGCATATTTGCCAACTATGGCATAAAAAAATATGTTTATTTGCTTGATAAGACAAGGAATCTACAAACCATTTATTCTTTTTCCTAGTGTAGTCCTTTTCCGATAAATTGACGAGGTACAGGGCCGGCTTCGACGTAAGAAACAAGTACTTGTTGAGAACTTCTATCTGAAAATATTACAAATCAATATGAAAAATATCCATGATATATATCACATCACACTATTATCATAAATATAATAGCTTGCAGGTGTGTAAATGTGTTTGTTCTCACACCTTGACTTTCTAGGGCTACCATAGCAACAATGATGTCCTGTGAAAAGTTAAGATTTGCGAGTTTCAATTCAAAACAATTTATTAGTATGGGTATATGTTACTTTAAAACTCATTTTATTCTAAAAGAAAAGGGTAGCCAAATAAAAGTCTATGAATTAGTTACCGAAAAGTACTTTCGTCCATTACGGCACGTACGAAAGGCACGTTATTATTATATTATAAAGTATTATAAGCCTCATTCATAAATAAAGTTTTTGATGACAATGGAAAACTCATTGTTAATTATAACAACTGTCACACGAAACGATAATTACGTGTTATGCAGTATGCTAGAGCCCGGGCATTCCTAATTGGCGTTCGTCAGTCTTGATCCGAGATGTACTTACGCATCTTGTGTGCATGCATCAGTTAGTTAACGTTACTTTTATGCAGCTGGCCTTCTGTACCTTTTTGTTTTTGCCCAGAGTAGAGTTCAAATTTGGCAACATGTGCCCGGCCGGGATTTTAACTTTCTAATTGTAAGGCAGATATATTTGCTACCATTGACCTATACAACAAATTTCGTCATGACGGTTTTTGACAGCGTTACCATACCAAATCTATAATTTATCAAACTTTAAACCGTTGTTACGAAAAAATGTGAATATAAAAGTGAAAATGAACCGCTCAACATGCGCAGTGAGGTTGGGTATCTCTGTATCTTTTATCACATTTACAACAGTGAGTGTTCTGAAGAACAGGGGCCTTACGGACAACTGCTATTGCGGCAAATAATCCGCTCAGTTGGAAAATCACGCGAACGTGAAACTTATCGCGCCCAGATACGGTTTGCGGTCGCGTGATTTTCTAACTGAGCTGATTAGGTGCCGCAATAGCAGTTGTCCGTAAGGCCCCTATTTGATCTGATGCCGGCGTCACAGTTTTATCATCGTACTAGCCGCCATCGCCTGAAAGTCCATCCATATATCATAGATCAGTGGAAATCGCACACTGTGCGATTCACACGATCTTTCTTGCCTCACACCTGCAAAATGTGGAATGAGCTACCTAACATGGTGTTTCCGAGAAGCTACAACATGGGGTTCTTCAAAAAGCGAATTAATAGAGCCTTTAAGGGTCGACAACGTATTTGTAATGTGTTACAAGTATCCATAGGCGACGGTGACTGCTTACCATCAGGCGGTTCGTCTGCTTGTTTGCCACATATGGCATTAAATGAAAGTTGTAAAATTAAATAAGTGCATTTTGAAATACCTACATCAGCAGCACTCCAGTCGCCAAAACGAATGTGTTTCTTCTCATCCACCAAAATAGCTTTGATTCTTGTAAGTGCATCCTGCAAAGATAATCATCATCATCAGCCTTTCGTGTTCCCACTGGTATCATCATTATCAGCCTTTTAATTTCCCACTACTAGGACACAGGCCTCTCGAGGATAGGCCCTAATTCACCATGCTGGCCCAGAATACGTTGGTGAAAGTCATATCTTTAAACTTTTGAGGTTCTTGGACATACCGGTTTCCTTACGATGTTTTCCTTCACCGGCAACTCAAGCTCAGTATTGGAATTTGAGCCCAAATAGTAAAAGCCTGTAGAGTCTTCAATCAAACTACATGCTTCGATCACCTACATGCTTCGATCACCTACATGCTTCGATCAATCTACATGCTTCGATCATCTACACGTTTCGATCACCTACATGCTTCGATCACCTACATGCTTCGATCAATCTACATGCTTCGATCTATCTACATGCTTCGATCATCTACATGCTTCGATCTATCTACATGCTTCGATCGATCTACATGCTTCGGTCGATTTACATACTTCGAACAATCTACATGCTTCATTACATACATTTTCATAATTTTTTTCATTGGACTAAGCTAAAGTAACGTTTGAACGCGATCTGATAGAAAGCGATGATGCGATTAAGGATGGAGCATGTTTTCCTAGTAATCTCTACATAGTATAAATTAAAGTCGCTTTCCGCGTCTGTCTGTCTGTATGGCCGCTAACTCCTCCTAAACCACACAACGGATTTTGATGCGGTTTTCACCACCATTTAATACATTTTCACGGAAGGTTTATATATAACTAGCAACCCGTCCGGGCTTCGCACGTAAATTACACCCGTGCGAAGCCGGGCGGGCGGGTCGCTAGTAACCTATTAAATTGTGTAATGCTCTCACTCGAGTGAGGTTTGATTGAGTTAGATCTTCATACTTCGATCGTCACAGTTAGTAGTTAATAAGCTTGCAGTTAGTTTGTGTCCTTTGCTTTGTACTGTACAATAAGTCAAATGCTATACTGTAAATTTTCTGGCGCAAATACAACATACTTTCTGAGGTAGACCGTCACCAATATAAAGTTAGGGACATTCAATTTATCTGAGAGGTGAGCCGTTGTTAAAAAAATAATTCCATGGTTCACCCAGGTGATCTCAGGAGGTGGACGGTGGGTAAGAACTGGTAAATGCAACTTATTGAACTTAATTTTTCATGTTTCCAACTCACATATTCCGGCTTGAGTTTCTTGTCCCCGCCGCGGCTGACGACTCGATCCAGTTTCTCAAAGTTGGCCATGAGCTGTTCCTCATCCTTCAGCCGCAACTCCTCGCCGATAGTCTCCAGGTCTCGCACCGGGTTCACGTCGCCGTCCACGTGGATAACATCCTCGTCGTCGAAAGCACCTGCAAAATATTTTTGTAAATATGAATGAAGCCAGCTTTGCTTGCGAAGCTTTGCCTGATTGGCAAGGCATGTATGCCGCAACGATCCCGCGTCAATCAGGAAGGGCTCTTTGGCTCCCGTCACACAGTCTCTGACATGTTCGGGAGCCTCTGGGATCATTACTATAGCTTAACATCAATTATGCCCGAATAAATTAATTGTACTCATTGAAATATAGGCGCTCGGTAAGCTATCGTTACCGCATATACCGAACGTGCCGATACCATACCGCTGATGTGCCGAAAAGTCAGTAAAGGGCTTAACACTTACGGCAAAGATTGAAGATCGCGTCACAGGCCTTGATGTGAGACAGGAAGGCGTTGCCGAGGCCCTGGCCCTCCGCCGCGCCGCGCACGAGCCCTGCTATGTCAACCACGTTCAGAAACGCGGGTACTTTGCTGTAATGCACCAAAAATCATGGTTTAGACTTTAGAGGGATATACAGACCTTATTTCTTTTTAGCGCGGGTAAGTCAGCCTTTTACCACCAACTCGCTGTTGGTAAGCGACGATATGGTCGAAGATGAAGCACGCATTATTTGATACTAGTTAAATGTCTGCGAGTTCGTACGCGTAGGGCTCGACGATTGGCCTCGCCAATAGATATAATTTACAATTATCCTTTCTTAGTGCTCACCTACGTTATACAATGTCTAACAGAATGGTGTAAAAATACTTACCACTGTTGTTCTACCTAACAAAGTAAATAAATTGTAGATTTTGACAAATTTTAAAAAATCTTCATAGAATATGGCCGATCATTGGATCCATTTTGTGTGGGTAACACAATTTTTTTCCCCCGAACTTAGCAAACTTGTGATCTACAAGTTGTGCACTTTGATGGGTAGATCTTACATCTTGTGTTGTTACACCATGTATAAGGAACACTTGTGCAAAACTTCACGCTTCCAGACCCAGCGGTTTAGTGGATTGATCATTGTTACTGATATGACCAGTTTTTCTGATCAGTTAATTTCCCAGCCTGGGAATCATCCAGCCATTTCATTTCCTGTGTTCTAATTGAAAACACATACCTACACTTCGTTCAATTTCCAATTAGTTTAAAAAAGCTGAATTATAAAACTATAATTTTTGGGATGTAGTAAATATATTTTGTTTTTATAAAAATCGGTATGATTTGCTTTACCTTGCGGGCTTGTGGTACTCCACAAGATAGTCGTACCTCTCGTCTGGCACTGGTACCCTACTTGCTGAAACAAAACAAACCACTGTAAGATTTCGAAACAAATAATTATGAATACAATTTGCTTAGTAATTATGGTAGAAATTACCTTCCCAATGTATTGCTCAGTTTTATGGCATGTATCACTTGCGCAAATAAAACAAAACATTACTTTTATAACATTATAATACATAGTAAAACAAAAACTAACTCTACAACTTCCGGTTTTAGTGCTAGGTTTCAGTTGTGACAGTCTCAGAGTGACTGGACTGTTTCGTCAGTGATTCTGATTCACTTTCTACATAACCACAACATTTGGGGTACGTCGCAAATGGATTATCCATCGATCGAAGGAACAAACCCACATGAGGTATAAGTCTACACCTAGCGTCAAAAAAATTTGACGCTTTCTTGTACATTCCCAAGTTGTCCTGACTAATATTGGGATTATGCGTTTTCAGATACAAAGCGATGTGCAGCAACGCCGACAATTGATAGGTGAGCCCCGGATACTTCGGTCTATGAACAGTCGCAGAAACGCAGGCATCTGTAATCAATATGCCCACGGTTTGCTCGAGATAACCAATATTAGGCAAAGATTTCAGAGTCAGCGGTCTGGATACCGTTGCATTTTTCAACACAGTGACGTCAAAATACAAATGTGGTTTCACCAGGAACTTGTCAAGGCATGTTTTACTGCAAAACAAGTACCTGTTTCCCTTGTAGCTCGCAGCGTATTTGATAGTTCCGACTACCAGCATTTGAGTAGGTAGATGTTCAGCATATGTTACTATACAAATGCCCTTTTCGTAAACAAGTGCCATGTTGACTGTCTTTACGATGACTGGAAGTTCTGGAATTTCATGTACCTTTTGCGGCTTCAGATATAATGGATTCTTTAGCACCTTATCTATATGGTCTGGGCATATCCAGTAGAACTTGTCTCTGTATTGTACCACGCCTTTCTTGATGACTGGGTTCCCATTATGTTTAAGATTATGAGTAAGATAACATATAGGACATATATGTTTGTAAAAGGACATTCTCTTCTCGAATTCTTCATTTGAAATGCACATAAAGTCGACAGGAACGACTTCAGTTTTAACCTTGGTCAGATAATAGTGTACCTTTGCAATGAAACCATTAACAATGTTGACGGCTTGCTCCAAACACTTCCATTTCGATTCATTCCCATCGAGTTGGTACAAATTCTGGTAATCACTATTGATCCAATCTCTAATACTGTAGGTTTGTTCTTGCCATTTCGTATACCTATTCTCGATAAACGGACGACAATATGGCGGCTTTATTTTTAACAAGTCGTAATAAATTTCTTTTTGTGAGTTTTCTGTCACATATTCAATATTAGCTGATATATCCAACACGATATCCGGGTAGATGCCATCTTTTAATAAATACATCGCCTCTGTTGCAGTTTCAGGAAATCCATCAAATACAAAACCATTAGTTAATGTTCGATGATCCATTGCTATCATCTGAACTGCTTTCATAATATGTTCCGTGCTAATACATTCTCCTGTAGTAAGCACTGACAACATCTTAGTACCTAGTTCTATCCAGCGTTTATTATCTAACACGTTGCGCACGGCTGTTCCTCTTGATAGACATGTTAATCCATACCGCTTCGCCAGTTTTGCGGATAGCGTACTTTTTCCCGATTTTGGAGCTCCAATAACACTTATTCTCAAAGGGTATTGTATAAAGCCGCAGATATTCTTGCTCGTAGCATATTTTAGAGGGTTTGAACGGAATTTATTTAGGTTTTGTTTTCCATAAATAAAATACATGTAGGATCGATGAACTACAGGAAATACTTCGTTTTTGCGTTTACTGATGCTATAGATGCTTTGTACAGCGTTCGGGTTTTCGTATATGTATACAGGACACATTCTATTAAACTTATTACTCAATATGCAAAATCCATCTAAAAGTAACACGTCTGCGATGTCCGGGCTGACGACGAATGTTTCTTCGAAAAAAGATTCGTTTCTGTTTCTTAATTTCGTTAGTTTAGATAATGCTAATCTAGTGACTTTGGCCAATGATTTGTTTCCATCGATAGAAACAGATTTTATTCTTTGCTCTAGCAAAAGATCTTTCAGAGCCTGAATGTTTTCATCATCACTCTCGTATATACCTTCTAGTCTACTGTCGATTCGCTCACGTACGTCTTCGGCTGTTTCCCATTCGCTTTGGTCTACTGGCTCGGGAAATACTTGTATCATTTCATTGTATGCATTAAATAAGCTAGCATCGATGCCAGATCCTTTTGGATTTGCGTCTATTATCACGCTTTCCACTGATAGGCCTTTTACAGGTTCCGAAGAAAAAAACATATTTTCAATAATCTCGTCACAAATAAGTTTAGCAACTAAATTTTTGGTCAAAAAATCCATCCATTCTTTTTTTTGTTTACCTAGTTTCTTTTTGGCCTTTTCTTTTGCTTCACTAAGTTGTATTTTCCAAGTTTTAAACATATTAGATGCGTGTCTTTCAAGTGTTTTCTCGGAACTGCATTCTAATTCAATAATCAAATCTGGTATGCAATAACATGCTGTCATATCTTCTACGTCAGAAGGAAGTTTTGGATATCCATCTAAAACAAATCCCGTATTCACGAATGGATCTTGAAACCAAAGTTTGGTTATCAGTGTCTGCATTAATTGAGGAAGTATTTGTGAACCACGTTCAAAATAATTGTACACCATTTTTCTCAGTTCTGATTCGCTAGACATTATGTCGGAAATGAGGTTTTCGTTTCCCTCATCCATTTGAAATTCGACAACAGCTTCGTCATCTATTGGGACGTCTGTGAAACTATTTTCATACCGAAGACCAACCTTTTTGAAATGTTTCGGCATTAGCATATCATTTAAAATTTCGGAAAAATCAATATGTATCAAGCCAAGTTCTTTAGCTAATAACTTCGAAACAGTAGTTTTTCCACTGCCGATGGAACCAATGACACAAATACGCAAAGGTGGCAGTGTTTTAAACGGCTTATTGTAGGATTGATATTTAGTTACATCATTTTGAAATGGCTCTAAGTTTTCTTCTTTACAAAAACGATAGAGTTTACTGTCAAATTTCACACTGAACTCTGGTTTTCCTTCCCATAAAACTCCATGTTTGTAATAAGAAATCGGACAATACCTGCCAGTTTCGCCAAAATTTATAGAGTTATTATATGTAACGAGATCTTTAGGAACTTCATCTTCATCATCTTCCTCCTCAAATTCTTCGTCTTCGCTAACTTCACATGATAAATAATAGCACTTTCTTAATTTGAGAATTACCTCTTCAACAACTTCAATGTCAGATTTGTTTTCAAGTTGAACGTCAATAAAACATTTATTGTATTCTTCTAATTTGATTTTTATAGTGTCCCAGTCTTCTTTGAATTTGTCTACTTTTTCACCAAACGATACCCATGGTTCTGTTTCAGGAATATCTTCAATTTCACCAGTTTCTTCCTTATCAACACTCCAATCTCTAATGAAGTCATGAACTATGATTTTCATGTCTAAATCTTGACAGTCAGGCGGTTTTTGCAATTTTAATTTTGTTTTTATAAGAGGATCATTAGCTAATAAGTATCTTTCTTGATAGTTTTTTATACAGTTACTCATGATTTTATAGTGATCTATTAGTTCTGGTAGAATTTCTCTATTTTCTACAAGAGCTATGGTGTAATCAGGTAACAAATTTGATTCCGCCAAGATGTTCCAGTATTCTACATCTGAAGGGAAACCGTCAATTATATATTTTCCATACATTTCATCCATGTTGGTAAGTTGTTGATGTTGGGCATCTATGGAAATAATAATACTCTTAATTATACTCGTCATTTCTTCTGTAGTGGGATAAATTTCTTTCTGTAGGTCATTTGCTTCGATATAAGCTGTAATTGCGTCTATAACATCTGTATCACCCAGCACAGGAAAGGTTGGTTTTTCTTTTGGTGTCTTACATTCTTTTGGTGCATATTTTGCAATAATATCAACTGTCAAAGCATTTTCGCATTCATCTAACTCGTCTAAAAACGGTAAAAAGGAAAGAGTGCTCCTCATGGTATTAAATTTGTTCATGAATGCTATATCCATTACTGGTTTTTCTTGAGTTTCTTCAGTTTCCTCGTCAATTTCTTCTTTTTTCCGGCGTGGGCGGCTTTTTTCTTTTTGTTGCTTGAGTAAGTACTCTTTTAGTAGTGGAATATACTTTTTAAGTGTTGTTAATGCCAATTTACACCATTTCTCTAAATCGGCAAATCTTTCCATTTCTGAACTTTGCCACTTTGCTAAGCGATCATCTTCTATTGTTGCAATAATTTCAGATAAAATCGTTTTTGCATAGACATCATACTTTTTTGTTATCTCTGTTTGAAGGATGGCATTGTAATATATAATTGGAGTATCAAACAACCATGATAAACATTCTGATATCATTGTCTTACCCGATAATTGTGTGCCAATAACTATCACCCTGCAGGTTGGTTCAAGATATTTCAATTTTAGATATGGACGTGGATTTTTATAAAACAATATCAAGTTATCAAGTGAAGCAGCGAGGTAAACATGTTTCAAAAACGTAATTGCGAGTTTAGGATTTCCTCTTTCACATATTCTTTTCTTGAGCTCAACTGGACATCTATTTGACCATGGAGAAGCATATTTTTTAAACGCTGTTGCACCGCTGCTTATAACGTTGGTTTCTTCAACCATTTTCCAAAACTCTTCCATTTCTTCTGGGGGCTCTTCCATAAATAGAGGCTCTGGTATTATAACCGGCTTTATCGACATTACAAGGAGCCTTCCTGAAACTTCATACATCATCTCATGAAGTGATAATCGGCCGTCAATTTTTATGACGCATTTGGGATCAAAATCCTTAAGTTTATTTTCAAGGAAGGGCAAAATGTCACTATTGAAATTACACATTTGCTCAACAGATTTGTGATGGAAGTTCATAGGCAGTCTAACAGCATATTTTGGTTTAAAGATGCGAGTGTCAACGGGTTTAGAGTCATCACTTGGCATATATTTTGGAGGCCACCTGACTTCTATTGGAATTTTTGAAGTGAAAGGTTCAAAAGTAAGATGTTGACTCTTATAATCAATGTATTTGTGAGACTTTTTCATCACCATGTCTTTATCTGGGCAGCTGAGGTATATTACTATATCTGGTTTCAATTTCAAGCTAAACAAGTCATCTAGTTGTTTTAGTAACACAACCTTTTTAGTGTTATAATATGCTTTTGTGGAATGTATCACATCGGAGCAGGTATCAAGCAAAAATTTAGGCAGTTCCACTTTCAGTTCTTCTTCTTCTTCTCCAAGCTCTTCTTCAGGCTCGGGTTCTTCTTCTACATCGTCGTCTTCACCAGGTACCTCAGTATCACTGGTTATCGAAGTAGCAGGAGAGTCTGTTGATGCTCTAGGCTTTTTCTTCTTCTTTTTTTTCAAATTAGCAATTGTGTCAAACAATATCTCATTTATAACTGCAATAGATTCTTCGCCATGTAAAGTGTTGATCAAATATTGAGAACTTCTAATAGAGGTGACTAAAGGGAAACCAGATATGACATATCCCCTATGTTGAATCACTGAAGACTCTACTTTAATTTTTAACATTTTTATGAAAGTTTCGAATTTTATAGCTTTGTTGTGTTTAATGTTGAAATCCACACTTGTACCTGTGATGCTCTTTTGTTCAATTTCGTCATCAAGAATAGTTTTGGGGCACAAGTGTATGCATTTATATTTTTTTGATATTGCCTCACCAAGGTTGAACGCACCTGCTCCGGGTTTGCCGAGTATTAAGTAGCAGGTAGGCGTTGAGCTAAGGAATAACTCTAGTGCATCAATATCAGTCCATACATTAAAAAAGTCAGGTTTCAGCGGTAGTGGAGCAGCAGTATTGTTCACTCCTACTATAGCAGCAGCTAAGGGTTGCTTTCGCTCATCATTTCCTTTATCCTTATATTTTCGCAAAATGTCAATCTGACCACTGTATGAGGCAGCTTCATTAGCATCCACTATTTTTGGGCTATGTTTGGATTTTATGTTTTCCTTATAATTTTCAAATTCGATCATTTTGAATTATTTCTTAGATGATTAATGACATTTTCTAGACATGATTAAGTCAATAGTCACTCAATGTAAGGTTTTCTTTTTTACAAAAGTTTAAATTAACAAAAGAATGTACCTAGGGTAGAGCGAGGTTTTATTTAACAAAGTACCTAAATAGGTTGCTTATTAAAATACAGGATTACATGAAATAGTGGCAGGTAAATATTTTGTGATTGTATAATACAATGTGTTATCTTGTAGTTATTTAGGATTTAATTATCATGAAGTGTTTGATATAAAAATATATACGATAAGTAGAAGTAGTCTAAAATCGACTTTCGAGATTGGTCTATAGAAAACAGACTGATGTAGGATATCTCCATAGGATCCAACAGAATGACCATCAGTATTGCAATTACACATAGCTATTCGGCCAGTATTTTGGGTACGATGACAACTGGCAACGGTTTGTTAGATTAGTTTTATACTTTACCGCTAGTTAGTTTATATTTGACTAGCTGCACCCCGCGGTTTCACCCACGTAGTGATGAAAAATGGTGATGGTGATGATGATGATGAAAAGTAGCCCATGTCACTCTCTGGCTCTTGAACTATACCTATGCAAAGAAACAGGTTGATCCGTTGTTCCGTTGCAGCGTGAAAAGGGAACAAACAAACCAACACACTTTAGTATATATGTAGTAAGTAATTTTAGGTATTCATTTATTTTTCTATGTGCATATTATTATTATTTTCCCACTATGTAAAGATTGCCTGGAAGAAAGCGCTTATAGCCATAAGGCCGCCAATTGTTTCACTAGTTTTGTTTTATGTATGTCATTTCTCATGTGAACAATAAAGAGTTATCTATCTACATAAACCAAACTTGGAAGTCGATTTGAAAATATATTGTTGGTAACTAAATTTATGTCTCATGTTAGCCGTCTGAATTGGTTTCCCTGATAGTTTCAATCTGGATGTCTTCAAAGCACGAGTGAATTGGTTTCTTCTAGGCAAGCATGCTCCATCGTAGACCGTAATTATCATCATCATTTAATATCAAGCGAGATCAGAGACTATCATAAATAAAAAGTTAAAAAAACCTTTCAGATGACAATACTTTTTGTTTAGCCGTATCCCTTCAAATAGATGCTCCATGCTAGTTCTCTCACAGCTGTTCAAGTGGAGAAATAGTGGAGCAGCTTTGGTACAATACACTCTCATTCACGTGAACTGCATGGCGCACACTGTGACATACCAGCTTGAATGATATCATCTGTCAGGGCCTTTGTCAGTGCTGGTGTCCAATCAGTTTTAGAACCCAAAAGACCAAAGGACCTGACAGGATGACCAAAATCCCTTACTTAGAAGATAGGGCGGCCCCTGGTTTAGAATGCTACATGTGTAGATAGACACTAGCGCAGTCCCATCTTCCTGCGACATTGGATCGGGATTTTGTGTTTCTATATGACGGTGTGGGCTAAGATAATTCCTCTAGCTCAGAATGGAATCTGGTCCTCAACTGAGGCTGCCAAAACATACTGTCAGGAGCTTGGCAACATATTTTTTATTTCAAGTCAAGGGTTGTAGTTATTTAATGTAGAATTGATATATGTTTGGCCACCAACTCGCCTGATGGTAAGTGACGGTGTAGTAGTAGCTAGTGCCCGCCATGCACTAGTTACACCAGACATCATAGTAGACCGCATCATCGCTTAACATCAGGCGTGATGGTGGTCAAACGTATATAGTTTAATATTTTTTTTCCTTCACCAACAGCAAAAGATCATTGTTTGGATTTGAACCCGCTCATCTAGCGGGTAGAAGTTAACTGGCCAACCACTAAGCTATAACATAACATAATTTTGAGCTCATGAAGCATTTTTATTTCAAGTTACAATGAACTATCTTAGTCGCCACTGTATAGCAGATTAAAATAGAGTAAGAATGCTATTACATTATGTTATAGGAACATGATAGGCTGATAATGATTATGTTATGTTGTTTGTATTGTGTTATTTTTTTGTATGCTGTCTTCAAATTGTGATTAAATCAGTTTTTCTAGGCAAGCATGCTCCAATGTGGACCGCATCATCGCTTAACATTAGGCGAGGTGGCACCGCACCTTACAAGCCAATTATTGAATACAAAAAAGGTTGTGGTAGACCCCAATTCAATAAAAGAATACTAAAAAGATACTTATTTTCATTAGGATCTATGGTGCAAAACGGAAAGTTCTCAGCAGCGGCTTGGCTTTTCGTCAGCACATTGAAGAAGGTGGATTTGCCAACGTTGGGCACTCCAACTATGCCTACTTTCAGGTTGGTGCCCACTCGGCCGATGAGGGGCTTCTTTTCAGGCTCTTCCACTTTTTTAGGAGGCATCCTGGAAATGAGTACACCCAGTTAAGTGAATAAAACTGCTAATTTGATCAATTAATGTAATGAAAGTAAATCTAAAAGGTTTTTCAATAATTTATTGATACCAATGAAAAAGTAGGTAAGTAGGAAAAAGTAAATAATACTACAATAGTAACATTCTTGGGCTGTGTTAGATACTTTGTAATTAATTTTGTATCCATGGCAATACATATGCAGGAAGTACGCAGTGTTTATCTAATACAGTTAATTAACTACATATGCCTCTTAATAAAACCCCAGGTTGTCTTAAAATGCGATAAATATGCTTTCTAATTCTGAGGGCGAAAGATAACCTATTCATGTCATAAAATTACCTGCAATATTTTACGCGAACTCCTAATATTTATTAGAAGTTATATAACTGAAACAAAATAGTTGCAATTAACACAACGGTCAGTTTGCTCCAAATTATGGTTAAAAACATTAATACACAAAACCGCGAGACAAAACGTGTAGTACCTATTACCGGTGACAGTCTGACGGACGGAACCATTACGGAACTGATGGATGACGGACCAGCTCGGGATGACACAACTGTGCGTGACAGCTACAGCTTTTATTTGTTCACTTTTTATGACCTTAGATACAAAGTCCTTCAGTCGTAATATTAAACAAGTTTACTTAGTACTAGATAGCGTTAAACAAGTCACAGTCACAGAGTGAATCAAATTAGGTAAGACACGGACAAGTCAAACTCGTGCCCCAATAAATTAATGGAGGCTTTACAAGAAACTTCTAGAGTTTTGGAATAACATAAAAAGACATGTCTATATCATTTATCCACACTCGAGCACGTTTACGAACACTTAATAATTAATAATCTACCATCATTACACATTTACACTCGAAAATACGCGAGTTTAGGAAAATAATACAAGGACATGTATTGTATTGTCATGACAACGACCAGTTTTTATTCATGTTGGCGCGAAAACTCCTTTCAGCTCGGGTGATGGCGAGCCATGATACATAATTGAGGAGCACCCATTTTTTTTTGTTAAAATTTTCATGACTGTTGATTCAATGTCCTTTAGTCGTAATATTAAACAGTTTATATTGTATTAATAGCGTCAAACAAGTCATATATCACAGTCAGAGTCAAGCTAAGTCATGGTCAAGTCAAACCCATGCCTCTGTAAAGTGGTGGAGACTTTATATGAGGCTCCTATGGAGTTTTGAAAACAACACGAAAAGACAAGTTTCACCTCGTTATATCACTTCGCGACACTCGAGCACGTTTACGAGCACTTAATAAATAATAATTCACCATTTAGTACACATAACCACTCGAAAATACACGTGGCCCCAGTGCTGCCAACTCGATATCAGGTTTTGGCGCTAAATCATCTTTAAAATTCCTAAATAATCTAAATATTATTAATTGATTAATGACTCAATAAGTACTGAATTATAATGGCGAAGACCACAAAAAACTTATAATCAGTGCTAGGAATAGACTTGTAAACCTCGGAGTTTCCTCATAGTCAAACTGTTCTAACAATGAGGAATGGTCTTTCCTCATCCTCATTCTCAGTTAAAGGTCAGACACATCAATATGTATAAATCATAATTATATTTAAATTATTTATTTGACATACATAATTAAATAATTAACTAAGTAGATCCTGTTTGCCACGGTAAAGTCATTGGAGATGGGTTTTGAAGGTAGGACATGACCACAGCAGATATTGACAGCATAAATGAACTTACGATCTGAAAAACAAAAACAGAAATTAAATACATCAGCAGCCATTAAACGTCCACTAGTCGATAAAACCTTCCTCTTATAGAGAGGTCTAACACCTGCCAAGCGTGGCAAAAATGTTTCCTAACAGATAAATACAAAATTTTGACACTGATATAGGGACATCAGTATGTGCTGCTAGCCTATCTTCAAATAAATAAATAATGGTACGTTAATGTTTAATTGTATCATGATTAACCACATTTGTTCGGGGGAGGGTATTGGTATGCCATCTCATACGTTTTCCTAGTTTGGATACGAAATAACCTCCACTAGGAATGTCAATATGTCGCACCTTTAGAACAGTAGTGACAGAATTAGAAATTTTTGTAAAATTTGTTTGTGACAGCATCTGATTTATAACATGGTAGACCGAAGCGGTTTTTTGATTGTTTTCAACAGCTAAGTATCTGCTCGCGGACATCGCCGTCTTTAGTTGCCTGGTGCCTACTCATTGAGCAACTAACCCCTGCTCAAAGTGCGTACTACCCAGAGCTTTGCATAGCGTCTCTGTTGTTGACATGACGCATGCGGTGCCCGACACGTGCACTGCATTGGGGCGGCTCTTGAACGCCTGGAGAGTGCTTCTCGGACGCTTTACCGGTGCCTGTCTAGGTGTCTCTTCGACCTCACGAATTCTTTCCTGAGGCTTTGCCTGCTGCTTCATTGGGAACCTCACTACTGGCTCACTTGCTACGTGCATCGTTCATCGCTCTACCTGGGCATTTGTCGCCATAGCACTTGCTGGGTTCCAATTGGCTGCATAAGCTTGGTCAGTGAGGCTAACTTATGCTAGTTTCATACGGTCTGTGTCAAGCAGGTATGTTCATAGGACTATGTTACAGGTGGTGACTTGGTGATGGCTGCACATCTGGGATATCCAGCCAGCGCAACAAGGGTGATGGGTGCTTCTTCTAGCGAAGGATGACCAGGAATAAAAGTCCTATGTAGGGTTTGATTTTGTTTAAAGAAACAACTGCCTTATTTTTAAAATTATGGATTTGTGATTATTGTGTGTTTATCTGTTAGATAGAAGTATGAATTGACTGAAAGATGACCGAAATAAATGATGCATTGGAGATGAATGAGTTTATTTATGCAAGTTCTCTGGATAGTTTTTAACATGTTGTTTTCAGATGAAAATGCAGACCATGGTGAGACTCTTCCAGTAGAACCTGTTTGTGCGGTCGACCCATCTATACCTCTGCTAGATGATGACATTGAAGCTGTATCTTCGAGACTGCCGGTCTTGAGAACGCTTCTCGAGCAGAGACTGTCGAGGATGACACGCCGTCAGGAGGGTGTGTGGATGTGATGTGGAGGAGTGTCCCTAATACGGCCTGTATTAGGAACACTCCTCCACATCAACAAACAGACCGTCTGTCAAATGTCAACTATAAATACCGAGCACACCGGCAAGCATCACCATTGTCTCCACTGAGCTTGTAGCGAACGGACATCTACCATGATCACTGCCAATCGTTATAAAGGTCACATGACTTCATTTATTTTTATATCAGTGTTGATATATTGTTTACTAAATTCATGTTACAATATTTTGTAACATCGTTTCATCGTTTTTTCGTTTTGTATTTCGTTGTTTTGTGTTTTTTTTTATTTGAAAGTGTGCAATTATTATTTTTATGTGATTTAGGTTTTATGATTATGCGACTGTCTTGTTTACATTTATATCCTTGTTGGAATTGTGATAAACGGATTCCTTGTTCAAATTACATAGTTTTATTTTAAGCTAATTCCTTTCCTGATTCCTAAAAATTTATATGGATACAAACCTGTTTAGTATCATCTGAAACTCGCGCATTAGCAAAGCTTATGCTGGAGCAAAATACTGCAGTCCATGCAGACCACTTCAGGCGCATCATTAGCCCACACATAGAAAACACCATACCTGAAAAATTATATAATTAGTTGACAGGCGTTACTTTCGCCAAAGAACCAGAGTCACCGACATAGCTGTTAAAATTTGCAACTTGAAGTGGCAATGGGCAGCCCACATCGCTCGAAGAACCGATAACTGATGGGGAAGAAAGGTTCTTCAGTGGAGACCCCGAACCGGAAGATGCAGTGTAGGTAGGTCCTCCACTAGATGGACCGACGACATTGTGAGAGTCGCCGGCATCCAGTGGATGCAAAAGTCAGGCTGTCATTCAGTATGGAGGTTAAAGATCCTATGTTTAGCAGTGGACGTCTTCTGGCTGATGATGATGTTACTTTGTGGATTTCATCTACAAAACTGCTTCTCTGACGAATATCGCGAATATGTGGGTAGTTTGGTAAAAGTCGTGTTTTTATTGAATTCAATGGCACATATTTTTTGTAAAACAGGCTCGCACATCGTCCCCATCTCACCTGATGTTAAGAACCTTTTTTGTCAAGTGAAGACGACTATGATGGAGCACACTTGCATAGAAGGGAACTGATTTATTTGTGACTTGAAGACACCCATATTATAACTATCAATGAACACTTAGGCAGCGCACTAGGTTTAACTCAGTTTTATTTGTTTGATAAGTGATTTTGAGATGGATCCAAATAAATCAGTATTTGAATATGGACTTCAGAAGTATGTTACCATTATCTTTGGCAAGTAATTCATAGTTATATCCACAGAAAAGAGAAGTAAATAGAACGGAAATGAGAAGGAAAATCTGTCGCCAGGTATTATGACAGAATCTTGCTTGAACATTCTCATATATGTCAACGCATCGAACTCCACATCCAAAGAACTTGGACCTTACCTTTTTGGGTTACGTCTCAAAGTTCTTTGTCGCATCACAGCTGCTAACTGATTTCAAATAACTGACGTTTCGTTTATATGGCTGCAACTGGCTACAAAAAAAAATCTTACAAAAATGCCTTGACAGCCGTTCTAATTTAAACAATTATTTTTTCTTTTCTGTGGTTATATCAATTACAGGTAATAACATGTATATGTGTTTTGGTCTATGTTCAGCAATGGAAGTTTTCCGGCTGATGATGATGTAGGTTTGTCATAAATGGGTGAACACTTTACTTGTGAACTTTGTACTATGCCCCAACAGCCATGTGTGTGTTATTCTTTGGAGCACTTAATCAGTTTCCCTTCATTCTGACCACAATATTGAAAAGAACTGATGCATGTAACCATACCTCTGTTGATAATAAACACAGATAAGCCTACAACAGAACTCTCGATTTTAGGTCAAGGCGTTGCAAACATCACAAGACTATTTACCAAGAATGTTCATATAATCTGTAGTAAGGTCTTCAGCTGGTGCTGAAGTCGGCGGTGGAGGTTTGTATCTACGTTCTCTGTCCGACCTACGAGGGTCTGATGTCAATTGCATCTGTAATCAAAAGACCAATATGTTAACCAATATTGTTTAAAATGACACTTTATTTATCGAATATACCATATTATTAAGGCTTTCACGTATAATATTGCTCCGTCCTAATATAAGCGCATCCGCAAATTCCGCAATAGAGCTGAAAGTTACAATGGAAATCAGGGTTGGTGAAAATGTTAGAGAATTCTGTGGTGAAACAAACCTTTTGCTGTTTTACTACAGGCCCGCAAATAATTGAAACTTAGTATGTGTGATTCTAGGAAAATTATCTTCTTGTGTTACTGTTTTTCTATATTTTAAATTACACTAATTCCAACAGTAGGCATTTGATTTTGCAAATATTTCGTACTATTGTAACCTATTGTAACTATGTAAAAATCTAATATCTTGTTTTTTTTATTTTTATTATGATTCGTCCATCGGGCAGGCTAAAGCCTTTAAAGCCATACCGCCTATTCTTCTGTTTTGTATAGTCTTAATAACGGCAAACAAGTCATAGTCACAGTCAGAGTCAAGCTAAGTAAGTCACGGTCAAGTCAAACTCATGCCTCTGTAAAGTGGTGGGAACTTTACAAGAGGCTCCTATGGAGTTTTGGAAACAACAAGAAAGGACACGTTTCACCTCGTTATATCACTTTCCCACAGTCGAGCACGTTTACGAGCACTTAATGAATAATAATTCACCATTTAGAACACATTAACACTCGAAAATACACTAGTTTAGGAAAATAATCCAACGAGCCGACATGTTTTTTTCCACGTTGGCGCCAAAACCCTCCTACATTCAAAGGAGTGATAAGCATTTATTTCGTTTTTTGTTTATTTTTCATGACCATTGATACAGATACCGTCAGTCGAAATAATAATCAGGTTTATATATGACGGCGCGAGAGCCTCGATGCGTGAAATAGGGGGGCCGCTCCGGTCGTCGATGGATGGCCGATTTTCATAAGATTATTCTTGGTTTCTATGGCGCGAGTATAGTGGCCGAGGAGAATGAGACATCGCACGTACATTGACACAGTTTTTATTTCGAAGCGCTATGATTACTAATAACAATATCGAATTACTTGAAAATTACTTGGGGACAAGATGTTCCGCCTTGTAACGAACGCTACCACTCTCCAACCAACAATCCAAATTCCAACCTCAAAGTAAAATTAGCTCCACCGAGCATCCAACAGTCCCCCTCCAAAAGACAAAGTAAAGTGCTAGCTCCTCCGAGCCCACGTCACCGACGCGTGTCCGCGCGCTCACTAGCGCCTCTGCCGGACGGTACCCAAACTAGCTAAACTCTGATTGGTTGTCAACGAAACAACTTCACAACGAACTTCAGGCAGAGTAAGTTACTGCAGCGTTACACCAGTGATGGCGCCACCTCCATCACTAGTCCACCAAAACAAAGCTAGGTGACGTCTACCTACATAATCTAAGTCTTAAAAACTATCCGAAGGTAGTTGCGCCACAGTGCTGAAACGTCAACGCGCCGACACGGCCATACTGACATACGACCGTCCTCGGGCGTTAGTATGTACCTGGAACAAACAAATTTCCAATCACCAAGACATCCGCTCGTTCATCCTGTTACATGACTTTATCACTTGAATTTCGAAAAAGTAAATTGCATTTACAGTAATTAAATAATCGAGGAAACATAACCGCAACAGTTTCGCGTATTGAAATAAGTCACAACAAAAGTAAATTCTAACAACTCAACGGAAACTTTTTCTCTCCACTTTCGAACACAATATTCGGCTTGCTACTTAGATTAGGCACATACGCATGCCACGAAGGTTGGCCACGAAGGCTTGCCACGAAGGCTGGTCACTCAGACAGGTCACAAAGACAATATTTTCTAAGACGCAAGTAATAATGAAGGTACTCCTGAATTTTCAATCTAGTTACGCTCACTGGTTTGGTTACGGTCGACATTGGTTAATGAAAACGAAATCGCCTACACGAAATAAATTTACGCTTTTCACTTATTAAAACGCTTACTCCTTGTTGGAGAATATCCCTAGGATAACCGATTCTGAAATAGGTACCATCAGGTGGTTCATTATAAAACAAAACTGTCAGTTTAATACCCTTGACCTTTAGATCGCTGCAAATTTTAACTTCGCATAAAATGTTTCTTTGAGCTACCTCCGAAAGGATTACTTTTTTACACGCATTACCCGTAAACTTAGTAATCAAATCTGATTTTATCAAAGCGCACAAAGAACTACTTTCAAATAAAATTGGACGAGCTCACCCGATGATTTTCCCAGCGTACTCCACGCAGTTTGATCTCTTTGACAACCTTCTCCGGCTGGAACGATGTGTACTGGTTCGCCGCACACTAAGCAGGATCTCTTATCAGCGCCTTCCAGGAAACGATATAGGTGGCAGCCAGAATGATGCTTCGCCCTTGAGTGCGTGGCTCAAAGCAATCATCAGCGATGGTTCTTGACGATGCTGGTCGGTCACACACATGACCGCGATTGTTATTCAGACTCGATCGTCGATGTCACTTTATCCCGGATCAAAATCAAGAAGTCGAATCGCACTCGAAGATGTAGGTAGTTTTATCACTTGCACCAATGCCAATAAATTGCGATTTTGTTGCTCGACAAGTAGGCCGCCATTTTTCTTCATTTCAGTTGTTGCTTAGAGCACTTGAATTGCAATGGTTTTGTTCACTCGTGTCATCGTTCTCTCCATGTGGGTGTCTCAGGTTTTATCATCCCACTTCTGATGACGGCGCGAGAGCCTCGATGCGTGAAATAGGGGGGCCGCTCCGGTCGTCGATGGATGGCCGATTTTCATAAGATTATTCTTGGTTTCTATGGCGCGAGTATAGTGGCCGAGGAGAATGAGACATCGCACGTACATTGACACAGTTTTTATTTCGAAGCGCTATGATTACTAATAACAATATCGAATTACTTGAAAATTACTTGGGGACAAGGTGTTCCGCCTTGTAACGAACGCTACCACTCTCCAACCAACAATCCAAATTCCAACCTCAAAGTAAAATTAGCTCCACCGAGCATCCAACAGTCCCCCTCCAAAAGACAAAGTAAAGTGCTAGCTCCTCCAAAAGACAAAGTAAAGTGCTAGCTCCTCCGAGCCCACGTCACCGACGCGTGTCCGCGCGCTCACTAGCGCCTCTGCCGGACGGTACCCAAACTAGCTAAACTCTGATTGGTTGTCAACGAAACAACTTCACAACGAACTTCAGGCAGAGTAAGTTACTGCAGCGTTACACCAGTGATGGCGCCACCTCCATCACTAGTCCACCAAAACAAAGCTAGGTGACGTCTACCTACATAATCTAAGTCTTAAAAACTATCCGAAGGTAGTTGCGCCACAGTGCTGAAACGTCAACGCGCCGACATATACATACATATAAAACAAGTCTTAGTCCCAGTCTGAGTCGAGTACAGTCAAGATCAAGTCCAAGTCATGCCCTAGTAAAGTGGTGGAGACTCTAGAGGCGTCTGTGGAGTTTAAAAAAAATCACGAAAGCACTTACAATTTTTAATTTGTTGAATCTACCATTATTACACATCGGTGTCAATAGGGTACCTATTTGATTGTTTGTTTGTTTGTTTGCATTGAATAGGCTCCGAAACTACTGAACCGATTAGAAAAATTCTTTCATTGACGGGCTGCTACACTATCCCCGGGTGGTATAGGCTATAATCTATACCCGTGCGAAGCTGGGGCGGACCGCTAGTATTAAAATAAAGCAATCTTGTGATTTAATCTTCATAATTTTCAGTATTTGTGCTTTATAGTGTAGATCAAAATTCAAATTATTAAACTCCCACGTAAACGTTCTCTTTGACATTTATGGGGCCACGTGACATTAGTGATGTCACCCTTATGCAAACGAGTTCTTCTCGCCATGGCCATGATGTGCCGTACTGCCGTCCTAAGGACATTCAAACTACCTACTATTATTGCAGTCAAGTCACGTGATAATATGAAAATCATATTTTTTTATTTGTATTTTTCTGTACTTAATTATTTCGTTTTTAGTAATTATATATCTAATTAAAACACATTTAAGATTAGGTACGTACGTACACCAGCATGAATTATATTTATACCTACAGTCAAATACCTACCCTAATTCTGTTGCACCACTCTCTAAAGTATAATAATCTAACAGGGACCTTTCGGACAACAGCTATTGCGGCACCTAATCCGCTCAGTTGGAAAATCACGCGACCGCAATCCGTATCTGGGCGCGTTAAGGTTCACGTTCATAATAGAGTTCATTGTACAAAATTGAATGTGTTGAGAAGTTGATAATACAATGACCACCTTTCGGCAGGACTAAAATGATCTTCGTGTCTTTTCATTTCAGTAGGTATGTGAGAAAAGGATGGCAACAATAAAATTTTAGACCATTAAATTTTTGACCAATTTAGTTTAGTATAGGTAAATAGTCTAGGTAGGTATTAACATTTTATTTACAATCGATAGGTACCTACCATTACTACCTACTCAAAATAACGCCGGGATATGTAGGTAGGTACCTACTTCTTAAGATTAGGTAGGTACCTAGACCTACCTAGGTACCTAATTGATGTTACAAGCCACTCTCCCGGCAAAGTAGGCATTTAATAGGTTTTCTTAAAGTGTTACCTAGGTAGGTAGGTACATTGTAAATATTATGTTAGTAGGTACTATTAAACTACGATGAATTTAGCATTCGATAACAAATTATGTTGTTTGAATATGTTGACCTTTAGGTACACATTTTTTTCATACATCCTTGGAGTGCCCGCTTTAGGCTCCTCTCCCCTACATGCTAATTCGAGCCCCCCAGAGGTCCTTTTACCTACTATGTACCAGGCAGTACGTACCGGTACCGTAGGTATTCTATTACTCCGGCTTCAGGGCTAACCAATAACAATATAATTAATTATGTTTGGGGCTAACCTAGATAGGTACCTACTATACCTTCTCCAAAAATGTACCTATCGGCATCGAATAGGTATCTACCTAATATTATTTTGCGGGTAAATGAAGCAGGTAGCTTATCATGTATTTTCAACGGATAATGGTTAAAATATGTTAATACGTCAATTAATGTACATAACTGGCCAGTTTAAGAAAATATTTTCGGAAATTTTCGAGTAGGTAGTTCGGTAATAGAGCTACGCCATTGGTCAATCGTGCAGCGCACGCCCACCGCCCGCGGCACGCACGCTGCACGCCTTGTCCGGCCATTTACATGTGAAATCTAAAATAATATACTAACCACGTATTAAATACTTTACTTTTTATTATTCGGTTACACGCAAGGGTATTGCAGTTGAGAATGCGTCAAAAACATAGCGGACATGTTACAGAGGTAATGGGACACGTGCCGCCATCCAGGGATGAGTAGCGTTACTAATTAATAATTATTTTCAAAAATACAAATAATAATTAAAAATTAAATAAAACTATTAAATAGCTTGACCGTTATTTGAAAACCTAATTACTAAAACAGAAACGGAAGTCGCTTATCTCATATTTTAGTAGGTAATAGGTTTTCAAATACCTAAGGTACCTAAGTAGGTATAGGTATTTAATATAGGCACGTACGTACGTTTTATTTTTAGGTAAAACGTCACTATTAACACCTATTAATGAGATGGTAATTTTCAAACGACTTAACAGATTTTCTTGAATAATAGTTATATAAGAACAATCTCGATCAAATCACTATTCAAACAAAAAAAAAACGAAATCAAAATTAGTTCAATTGTTTGGGAGCTACAGCTAAGATTCCACAGACAGACACGCACAGACAAATATACACAGAGAGGTTTGCGTCGGGGTTTAGTGACTCATAGAAAAAACCCAAAGGAGTCCAAGCTCGAGGAGTCATTATACTTGGTGACGTCGGTCTGGTGATGGAGATGGTGGTGGATAGTGGAGCTCTTTGTATGGGAATAGTTAAAATCAACCAAATGAAACTCGAGGGGTTTACTAGTAGCTATTGAAGAGTACCAATATCTGCCTCCTGGCTTCATCATCAGATCATTTGGAAGGTGCCATATTACTGTACCTACCTAAATATTGCCATTCGAATTAGGTACCTACATAGACTTGTGGATGTGAAGTGATAGGAACCACAGTTTTTTTTTTGATAGGCACGACAATTAGAAATAGCTATTAGCTAGGTAGGTATACCTACCCGATACCTTAGAAGAAATCTAAGCCCGATACCTACTTACGTAGTTTAAAATCGACTTCTAAGATTGGTTTACATTGTTAGTTTTATATTGGTAAGTAGTTAGTTAAAAGTGAAGCTAATAGGTAGGTAGGTACCTAGGTACTTACCTATAGTGTCTATTATGTCTTCTGTGCCTATAGGTAGGTATAGCGTGTAAAAAGTCTAATCTAGATTCTCGGGCATAAAACAAATTTATTATTTTACAAAAAAACGACTTAAAAAACCACACAACACATTTTTGTATTTGTATATCTAATATAAAAACGGTAAAACGTAGGTACAAGCGTCAAACGGCATGATTATAGGTAGGTACACTCTAAAGTATAACAACAAAATAATAAAAAATGGCCAAGTGCGAAATTTAATGAAATTTCTGTTCACCACCGGTTCTCGTACGTACTGAAGTGAAGCAACGTCGGGCGCGGCCGGTGCCTACTTGGCGGTACTTGGGTGACCGCCTGGACGTTAAAGGGATGTTGTTTTTTTGCACATCTTTTTTGTACTTTAGTAGCTTAAAAGTTATGAGGTGGTACGGAACCCTCAGTGCGCGAGTCCAACTCGCACATGGCCGGTTTTATTTAAAGATAATTTATTTTAGAATTTTTAGTGTAACGCCTTTGATGCCTTACCTTGAATGCTTAAAACCTTCTTTAAGTCTGTTCGGGGCGAATGCTACTAGTGTCGCGGAGGGTATATATTTATGTGTATATGTTGGTAAAGTTATATCATGGAAATAGTTAATAGACTAAGTATAAATCTGCTTCGCTTACTTATACCCTTCACGAATGATTCTCGTAAGACTTATGATTCTCATCTGGGTTTGCCCTATCAATAGATAGTCAACTTCCTTACCTATGTCCCATCCTGATCTCTCTCTGTTATCTCTCTCAGATTGTTGCCATCTAGTTTTGGTACCTCGCCCCCATGGTTTCTACGTGTAGTATCTGTAAGTATAAAACACTATGAGTGACAGCTAAGTATCTTCGCGTCAGTACCTAGTTTCTTTGGTTTAAGTTACATTCAATTCAAAGTCTTATTCTTTGGTGATGGTACAGGAGCTCACGCCTGGTACGATAAGCGGCCGTGACTCTTATTATTCGGTGATGATACAGCTCACGCCTGGTACGATAAGCGGCCGTGACTCTTATTATACGGTGGTGATACAGGAGCTCACGCCTGATACGATAAGCGGCCGTGACTCTTATTATACGGTGATGATACAGGAGCTCACGCCTGGTACGATAAGCGGCCGTGACTCTTATTATACGGTGATGATACAGGAGCTCACGCCTGGTACGATAAGCGGCCGTGACTCTTACCATCAGGTTACTGGAATACAGGAACCTTTCTTTCATGAGGATTCACCTTCTGTAGACTCCCATCATAGGAGAGTGAATGCACGCTAAGCCAAAGCTCTTTACTCTTCCCTGCTACCAGGGAAGGTCGTTCATTTCAATCGTCAGTGTTCTAGTATACATATTGAATTTATTTATAGAAATATAAAAGTTATGAGTACTCGACGTTACGATACTTAGCTGTGTTATATTGGTTATCTGTTTGCTCGTGTGGAAGCGGTCTTCGCAGCCCACGCTGGTCAGTGATCACAGTATTCACAGTGAAGACACAATTAGTTTTAAGTATAATACTTCACAATGCTTTGTAAACATAAACTCGATAATTTCACTGCACTGAGAATACTTACAAACTTTCTTGTAAAGTTCGTTGTAAACATAGAGTATACATAGAGAATATCATAGACAATATCCTATATTTTTATTTACCTTTTTATCATTTTTCGTGACGAGAACCACCGCTCGTCACGACACTCCCGACGCCGAAAATTTAGAACAGAGAGTTGAGTTGACGCGTCCACTCACGGATTTTCTCCCGTGCTTGTTGTGACGCAACTCTAGTTCTTCTCCTTCCATTATAGCTATCATCGGGATTGACCTCAGTTGCACTTGGAGTATTACTTTGAGGTGTTTCAATTTTTTACTCTGCTTCTTGACCTGACTCTGCCTCTGGAGATGCCTCCGCTTCCGGAGATACCCCCACTTCTGGCGATGTCATGTCAACGTCAGCTGTCTGAGCATCAGTATTTGACTCAGTCATAGGATCTTTAGGTGGTTGTTCATTAGATTTTGTTTGAATCATTGGTATTGAGGAAATATATTTAATTTGATTTCTTTCACTTTGCAAATTTAGTTTCACTGCGGGCATATCATCTTCTACCTCCAAGGGGTAAAGATGAGCCAAAGAACGAGTAAATTCCGTATTTCCAACTCTTATCCTTGCTACTCTGCAAAGACCATCGGCTCCAAGGGGAAGAGAAGTAATCTTTCCTACTCTCCAGTTCTCGCGATTTTTAGATTCTCCTTTTAATTGAACAATATCTCCTATTTTAGGTTCTTTCGAGCTTGTCACTCTATTTTGCTTGTGTGAATGTTGAAATCTTTCACGTAAACTTGGTAAATATTGGTTCGTAAACATATCCTTAAATTCGTTCAGTCTTGATTGACCTCGTTTCCAACTTTCAATCAAGTTTTGTTTTGTCATAGAGCTTACTTGGTGTGGGAACTGTTCTGATGATTCCGTTGTGATACACTTGCCCAATGTCAGGAAATCTGCTGGTCTTAATACTCCTTCTACATCAGAACCGACACATGTTAACGGACGTGTATTGACCACAGCCTCTATCTCCTTCATGATGGTGATAAGGTGGCTCTCACTTAGCAGTTGTTTTGTGAAAGTTCTTCTCAGGCAATTTTTTAGAATTCCTACTAATCTCTCGTAAAATCCTCCATGCCACGGTGACAGTTGTGGTATAAATTTCCAAGTTATTTTATTTTTGATACAATAGTTATCAGACAACACTTCTGCGCTTAATTTGAATTGCAATGCATTATCTGAAACTATTACTGCTGGAATTCCTCTGGAGGATATAAATCTTCTTAATGCGAGAAGACATTCTTGAGCCGTGAGATCCTTGACTACTTCTAAGGTTATTGAACGTACTGCAAGGCAAGTATACAGGCAGACCCACCTCTTTTCCTCCTTTGTATCTGTTTTAATATACAGAGGCCCAAAATAGTCTAGTCCGCAAAAGGTATGAGGGGTACTGTAGTTGACTCTTTCTCGTGGAAGTGCAGGAGTAGGTGGTAATTTGTAAGGTCCGCCTTCTTGTTTGATGCATCTCCTACATTTCTTTAAAACGTTTTGTACATATCGTCTACCTTGAGGAATCCAGTATTTTTCTCGTACTAAGCTCAATGTATGGTTAACGCCTATGTGGTAATTATCGTCATGTATGGTCATTATTACTTTATTTGTAAATTCGCAATTCTTGGGAATTAATATGGGGTATTTTTTATCAAATGTCCAGTCTGCATTCTTCATCCTTCCTTTACAGCGTATCACTCCGTTCTCATCCAAGAATAAACCCAAATTGCGACTTAAGTTTGTTTCTTTTCTGTTAATCTCCTCCGGAAAATAATCCTTCTGAATTTCCTTAATTTTATGTAATTCTGCTGTTGTTAGATTGTCTTGTCCTAGTGATTCCCCAACTGGTCTCAAAGGCATTGTTATGATTTGTTGTTGCGTAGTGTCGACATGATTAGTATTTTCAGATACAGGTTTTACTTCATTTGTTAGATCCTCCCCACACAAAAAGGATACATTGTTTCTGTGATTCGAAGGCCACGACTTCGAGTCGTTTAGTAAAAACTTCGGACCTGATAACCATATCAGCTTATCTTCTTGTGTATGATTCGGTCTTGTTGCAATGTCTGCTGAATTAAGTTGTGTGGGTACCTTCCTTATTGCCAGTTTTGTGTTTTTCTTTATTTCATCGATTCGTCGGGCAACAAAGGGTGTCAACAGTTTGTTGGAGTTGTACCAGTCTATGACGATTTGGCTATCGGTCCATAGAATTTGTTGTGTGAACTTAATATAGAGTGATTCATTTACGTATTTGACAAGACGACTGCCTATTAGCGCACCCAAGAGTTCCAAGCGAGGGATTTTCAGCTCTTCCTGGTCTTTGATTGGCACCAGGCGCGATTTGCCTATAACAAATGCTACTTCTCTCCTGTTTGTCATGTATACTACTGCTGAGTATGCTTTCATTGAAGCGTCTACAAAGCAGTGTAACTGAACATCACTAAGGTCATCATTTTTAAGATAGCATCTTGGTAAAGTAATGTTTTGGATTTCTTCCAGTTCTTTTGCTATTTCAGACCATTTCGTTGCTAAATCAGAAGGTAAACGAGTGTCCCATTTCAGCTCTTTCCTTTTCCATAATTCCTGTAGGAATAATTTTGCTGGAAGTAAATGTGCTACAGCATATCCACATGGATCGAATATTGATGCAATGACCTTTAATACTTCCCTCTTGGTGTTAGCGTTCGTAGTGGTTTGGCATCTTAATTGGATTGTATCATCTTGTACATACCAATTCAAGCCTAGTACCTTTATTTCATTGTCATTACATGCATCTTCTTTCGTAATTTGATTCATGAGCTCTCTTGAATTAGAACTCCATGCTCTCATATTCATGGAAATACCTTGAAAAGCTCTTTTCATTTTCTTATATAAGGTAATCGCCTCTTGATTTGATTTCGCCCCAGTAACGAGATTATCTACGTATATATCATTTGCCATTTGCTTCAAAGATTCATCACAGTGATGTGATAAGTGGTGTCTTATTGTAGCATTTAATAGAAATGGGCTAGAAATTATCCCAAAAGGTACTCTACAAAATCTCAAGTGTAGGAGATTTTCTTCTGTTGCAGGCTTTGTGATATCTTTCAACCATAAGAAACGAGTCACATCTTTATCCTTATCATGTAGAGCAAGTTGAAGAAAAGCCTTCTCCACATCAGCTATTATGCCTATCTGATGAGATCTAAATCTTAGAAACATTCCCGTCAAATTTTCTAACATCATTGGCCCACAATGTAGACATTCGTTCAGACTTTTATTGTCTTTAGTCTTTGCAGAAGCGTCATACACGATTCTTGTTGGTTTTCCTGGTTGACATACACCATGATGTGGTAGATAATGTACTGGATGGCTGTTGACGCGGGTATCTTCCTCTGGTATAACTTCTATTATTCCTTGTCTTAACTGCTCTTGTAATGTCTTATTGTAGGAGTTTAAATTTTCAGTATTCAAGCGCTTCAACAGATTGATTAAGCGACCAAATGCTAAGCCAAAGTTAACCGATAAATTTGGTGGGTATTCATTCCAAGGCCAACTTACAGCATATCTGTCATCTATCACTTTCGTAGAATCATTAAAGTGTTGAAGTGCTTCTTCATCTCTGTTTGCCTTTGGCGAGTCGTATATTCCTATGGATTCCAATTCCCATAAACTTTTAATGTTTCCATTATTCAAAGGCAAATCTGGTTCAATTAGTTTGCTTTCAGCTGATTGGAAATATGTTATCGCTGATAAGTCATATGACGGTATTGTATTTGGTAGCTTTCCTGACAGTATCCATCCAAATTTTGATTCAATCAAAAACAAATTGTCATTTAATTTTACCTTTCCAGTTGAGATCAAAGTGAAGTAATAGTCATTACCAATTAAAATGTCTATTCTTGACAATAACGATCCGTCGTCAGCTAAGATCGCCCTATCCTTCCATTTGTCGAGTGCTTCCTTAGGATAAGCAATTCCTTCTGATATTGTAGGAACAACATTTGCAAATAATGTTATAATATCATTAGTGCGGGTCTGAATTTGTAGTTCAACTATTTTGCTATCGAATTCTTGAGGCTTATTGGAAGCAAATGTAAACACCGAGAGTCTACATTCTTCTTGCACTGGAAGGTTTAACCGTTTGGCCAAATCTTGTGTCACATACGTACGCTGGCTTCCTGAATCCAGAAGCACTCGGCATTTATAGTCACTGGAGTTTCCTGTGCCTTTTGCGTTTACTACAGCGGTTTGAAGTACAGTTGAACTCTTAGAATTTATATGAAATGATTTAGTCGACTCCCTTTTAATGAAACAATTCCTTGGACATAGTGCTCTGTTATGCGAGTTCTTTTGTTGACAATGTACGCAGAATAATGTGGCTTTACATTTACGTACTGTATGACCCTTAGAAAGGCAGCCAAAGCAACGTCCATTTAGTCTAGCCTTCCTATCCTTTAGAGTTTTCACTGTTTGACACATGTCATTATAGTGCGTTCCATTGCAAAATATGCAGTTTTGTCTAAGTTTTTTCCTCTCTGGCCCACTATCATTATTCCATGAATGTTTTTCATGAGGTCTCTTCCTTTGATTACTAATATTTGATTGCTCTCCCAAATGTATCTCATATTTTTTATTTTGAATAGGCTTGGTAGTTTCATTCCAGTTATGATGTTGGGAGTTCCTGTAGATTTGGTTCGGTTTTGTTTTATTGATATTTTGTTTATTTGTAACTGTAGTGTGTAGATTGTCTGTAGTAAATGTCTCGGTTTTGTTGTCTTGGACAATCCTATTGGCCTCTTCTCTCGCTGATATAATAACCTCTAAAATTTTTCTCATTTCTTCGATTGATTCAGACTTTAATTTCATTTTCATTTCGTACACAATATCTTCTGGAAATTTCTCCATTATTAGAAATCGTAGATGATTGTGGTTTATGTCTTCGCCTAGGGATTTTAATACCCGCAGATGTCTTTCGACTTCATTTAAAGTTCTCCGAGCGTCTTCACAGGTTTTATCAGAATTCTTTATTCTATATATTGCTGAATAATGTGCGTCAACAATTTGGTTGTCCTTGCCGAATCTTTCCTTTAGAGTGTTCACAGCTATTATATAGTTTTTGTTTGTCACTTCCAGGCCATCTATAGCTACTTTGGCATTTCCAGTTAGCGATGATTTTAAGTAGAGGAGTTTGTCTACGTCTGTTAAATTCCGACAGCCAATATTAGAATGGAATTGGTCCCAAAATTGGTGCCATTCGAGTATGTTACCATCGTATTTAGGCAAGTCTAATTTTGGCAACTTACTGGATTGCACCATTACATTGCTTCTGTTTGTCTCGCTAAGATTATCTTCATTTCTCGATTCTTTCTTCTTTTCCAACTTCACACTTAATTCAGATAATATCTCCTCACCCTTTAACTGAATTTCACTGAATGCTGAAATATCGTCAGCCGATGGTTCTGTGCTCAGACGAAAATAATTGTGAAGCTCCGTGGTAAAGCGATTGATTGCAGTTTCCAATTTTCGAACTGTTATCTCCGCTTCCTCTATATTGTTTAAACTTTTGCTATGAGCAATTGCATGTTCGGTGGCTTGCTCTATTTGATTTGTAATAATGCTCAACCTTTCCAGCATTAATCTCTCCATAATGTTTTATTGATCAACCTTATAGATTTTCCTACTGGAACAATACTCCAACGTTTGTTACACACTCAATACTTTGTTTTACACTGATTATTACAATGTTTAGTAGTAAAGAAACAACAAATTAAGCGTTTTTCGTATATAGAAACTTCGAACTTTGAAAATTTGTACGAAACTACGAAATCTACGAATGCGTGGGTTCATTTGGCCACTAATTGACAATTGTGTTCCGATTTATACCAACTGTGCTCATAACATCACAACTGACATAACTTTTATTAAAAAAAAATTCATAACATCACAACTTTTACTTTTATAACATTTCTTCGGGCGAATAAAATCAAATTGGTTCAAATTATCATAGTTTTGTACATCAAATTCATGTTCAGTATACAAGTTTTGTTGAAAATTTATCTAAAGTATGGGTAAGTAGACACGTGAACGAGTTTAAGTGATATGATTAATCAGTTAGCTAAAGGCATCAACATAATTCGGACCGCCTGTCATAGACAAAGTACGTAACTTAGACTTCCCGCTGGGCTTCCCCGCCAGTTACATCTTGCGTTCAAAACATTAGAGCGAGTGCGAAAATGACGCTTATTTCGACATTTTTATCGGACCTCGCCGCCGCACGGTTTTTTTTTGTTTTTGTTTCGAGTGCTACTCGCCCCTCGAAATTCCATCCCCGGCGCCAGATGTTTCCAGCCGGTTGTAAAAAATGGTCTCAAGTGGTTAGTTGTGAAGAGAATGGGTCGAAATTTGTGTCAAGGCTAGTTGAATACCCAAGTTAGAGGTTGCCTAAATAGAAACAATCCAATCGATTAGGGAGAGGCAAATTTCAACACTAGATGGCGCTACGCGTCTTCAAATTGTTTACAAACAGAATTATAGTTTCAGGGACGATAAGAAAGTTGACTTTTCTCTATCTTACTAAATTTCAAGATTAATCCCAGCACATCTCCACCATGTCGCGGAGGGTATATATTTATGTGTATATGTTGGTAAAGTTATATCATGGAAATAGTTAATAGACTAAGTATAAATCTGCTTCGCTTACTTATACCCTTCACGAATGATTCTCGTAAGACTTATGATTCTCATCTGGGTTTGCCCTATCAATAGATAGTCAACTTCCTTACCTATGTCCCATCCTGATCTCTCTCTGTTATCTCTCTCAGATTGTTGCCATCTAGTTTTGGTACCTCGCCCCCATGGTTTCTACGTGTAGTATCTGTAAGTATAAAACACTATGAGTGACAGCTAAGTATCTTCGCGTCAGTACCTAGTTTCTTTGGTTTAAGTTACATTCAATTCAAAGTCTTATTCTTTGGTGATGGTACAGGAGCTCACGCCTGGTACGATAAGCGGCCGTGACTCTTATTATTCGGTGATGATACAGCTCACGCCTGGTACGATAAGCGGCCGTGACTCTTATTATACGGTGGTGATACAGGAGCTCACGCCTGGTACGATAAGCGGCCGTGACTCTTATTATACGGTGATGATACAGGAGCTCACGCCTGGTACGATAAGCGGCCGTGACTCTTATTATACGGTGATGATACAGGAGCTCACGCCTGGTACGATAAGCGGCCGTGACTCTTACCATCAGGTTACTGGAATACAGGAACCTTTCTTTCATGAGGATTCACCTTCTGTAGACTCCCATCATAGGAGAGTGAATGCACGCTAAGCCAAAGCTCTTTACTCTTCCCTGCTACCAGGGAAGGTCGTTCATTTCAATCGTCAGTGTTCTAGTATACATATTGAATTTATTTATAGAAATATAAAAGTTATGAGTACTCGACGTTACGATACTTAGCTGTGTTATATTGGTTATCTGTTTGCTCGTGTGGAAGCGGTCTTCGCAGCCCACGCTGGTCAGTGATCACAGTATTCACAGTGAAGACACAATTAGTTTTAAGTATAATACTTCACAATGCTTTGTAAACATAAACTCGATAATTTCACTGCACTGAGAATACTTACAAACTTTCTTGTAAAGTTCGTTGTAAACATAGAGTATACATAGAGAATATCATAGACAATATCCTATATTTTTATTTACCTTTTTATCATTTTTCGTGACGAGAACCACCGCTCGTCACGACAACTAGTATCCATGGATAGGTACGTTCTTCGACCAAATAAAGTGAATTCTTTCGTCGAAGGATACGTTTACCTATATAATTTGTTTTCCAACAAAACGCCTGAACAAAAGTATTGAAATGTTATCGCGAAATTCGCAGGCGATCTAGCAAAAATTCATATTATATTTGAGCTAGTTTAAAAACTACTGAGCCTTAATTAATGAAACTTTTGTGGGACCACCTTGAGGGTTTCTTGAATTATGCCGCAGAGGTATCGAAATACCTCGTACATAGGTACTTACCTACCATTCTATTCCTATGTGAGCAGATTCGTAAATTGTGTAGGTACCTAAGTAGGTATACAGGTACCTTACCTATTAGGTACTCGTCTAATATGGGCCTACACTACATGCAATTACCATCGTTATACCTAATTGACACAACTGTTGATAGCGACCAACATATCTATGCAGTTGGCCAAATGATAGAACTAAAGTTTCCCTAAAGAGGCTATCTGTTTTACCAAGAAAATAAGGTAGTAGCTACTCAATTCTACAGAAAAGTTTGTTGCACGCGTTCACAGAGAGGCTACTAATTAGCCCGCCATATTAGTTAATTGCCCACTCCCCCGTTGCCTCCCGCTATGCTTCGCGGATAATAGCACAATTGCACATCTTCGGTTTCCGTTACTGCGGTTTTAATTTAATTACTAGTAATTATCTATTCTATGGGACAATACGAACGAACAATGACTGAGTTGGTTAGCCTCGGGGCTTTGCAACTTTCATGGTGCACAGAAGAAGCTTTTAGGTAGGTACCTAGCATTAGCAACAATGTG
Source organism: Agriopis marginaria (assembly GCA_932305915.1). NCBI lineage: Eukaryota > Metazoa > Arthropoda > Insecta > Lepidoptera > Geometridae > Agriopis > Agriopis marginaria. The sequence continues at coordinate 7,688,846 of OW029919.1, forward strand.
CAATCTGCAGACGTGCCTATGAAAAAGTAGCTCTACCTAGGTAGATATGTAGGTACCTACCTAGTTTACTTATGTATATAAAATGCCGGTTTTTTTCTGTTTATTTCAAGTCCTAACCCAGCTGGGTTGGTATAGCCATACGATCGAAATTTTCCAGACAAGTATGGGTATGGTAATAGGCTTTTGTTTGAAATGCGTTGAGAATTGCACTCTTGTATAGCAAATAACTATTACTTTACTATGGGATTCAGTCCTGAAATCGCGAAAAAACAACTGTTCCATAGGAAATTGTTCTTCTTACTCAACGAAATGATCACGCTCAATACCTGATATTTCTTTCACAATTTCGGAATTGGTACCATAGTAAAAGTTGTTCATAATGATGAGTAAGTACAATGACCTTCTTTCAGCTTAGTACCTCCAGTCCATGTCACCCTGTACCTATTAGTGGAAAATTTTAATGAAAATTTATTGATAACAAACAAAAATGAAAATTTATTGTGCAGACAACCTGCGTAAAATATTCCAGGAAATGCACGTTCTTCAAAGAGCTCAGAGCTTACGGCTAGCTGTTTAAAGCAATCCAGTTTAGGTGATGAAAAACATGTTCCTCAATCGAAATACTAATTTTGGAACCTTTATAGGTATTCATAATCCAACGTCTGAATCAGGCATGATTCTCGCGAAATCAGCTCAAATTACGTGGCGAGCCTAATTTTATTAGTGATTCGAGTTAATGCTCGTCATTACCCCCTGATCGTTGGGAAAAACAATGGTTGGATGTTATTTAGATAAGATATTTATTATTTAAATGGGCGCGGTAAGTATAGGCGAGAAGGTCTGGTAATTCGGTAATCAGCAGTTGCTGGTTTACGGGCTTCGTGGACAAGGTCAGGAGAATGAGATAATTTGGTTAGAAGTCGGTGACGAGCGACTTTGTGTTTTTATGATGAAGAGGTGGGCGGACACTGTGTTGATATTTATTGGAACCTTATTATACCCGCCAGAGTCCTAATTAGCATGCATAGTTAGAGTAAAAATAAATCTAAATATATACCTACCTACTGTTACGATTTCGATAGCCCGTTGGTCGAGTTGGTAGTGATCCTGCCTTCTGAGCTTGGGGGCGTGGGTTCGATTCCCACCTAGGACAAACATTTGTGTGATGAACATTTGTGTTTGTTCTATATCTGGTTGTTAATATATATTTAAGTATGTATTTAAACCTATATATGTATATATATCAGTCTCTGGCAGCCATATCACAAGCTTGGGGTCAGATGACCGTGTGTGCAAAAATGTCCCGAATATTTATTTATTTATTATTCAGTCAAAAGTGCTGCGAATGATCACTAACGCCCTCCGCGTATGTCACAATTGAGACTGGCTGGAAAGGACCTGGAAATGCGTTAATACAGAAAAAAATATGTTTGAATGGCTATCAAGGCATTTTTGCAAGAAATTTGTTGTAGCCAGTTGCACCCATATAAACGAAACGTCAGTCATTCAAAATCAATTAGCAACTCTGATGCGGACAAAGAACTTTAAGACCTAACCCAAAAAGGTAAGATCCAAGTTCTTTGGATGCGGAGTTCGACGCGTTGACATTAATAAGAATATTCAATCAAGGTTCTGTCATAATGCCTGGCGACAGATTTTCCTTCTCATTTCCGTTTTATTTACTTCTCTTTTCTGTGGTCCAACCTTATCGATTAACGACTGCAATCATCCCACAGAATCATGACGCAGAATAGAGTCACCCAAATTAATTAGCAAAGATGTCAATGTCTAGAAAGCTTATCAGCAGGCCTAGCACGGGCCGTGGGCAAATTGTCTTTCCACCGTTTTTATCCCGCGAGAAAAGACAAACGTATCCATATTCTAGCTTTGTCGAGTCTAGGTGTGGATAAAAACGGTGGAAAAACAATTTATCCACAGCCCATGCTAGGCCTGCTGGGCAATAGACCTATCATGAAAAAAAGTTTCCAGTAGGTAGGTCCAATTCTCAATAGTAGGCACCATGATGGATCTGGAGTCTGGACAGTGGCCTTACAGTGACTTACGAGAATTACCGTTTGAATTGCTGGGGCGGGACGCTCAGCTTTAATTTTAGACTTTGTTTTTTTTTATATCCTATATACTTACCTACCAATATAATTACGTAGGTGTATTGATATTTCAATTATTTAATAACGACGAAAATGTCATGTTAGGTTAACCAAATTGTAGGTGAAATATTATAATTTGGTACTCAGATTGTGTTTTTTTCTGTATCCTACAAAAAATGTAGGTGAAAATAGTAACTCCCAGAAGTCTTTTTTGGTGATGTTGCACCTTCATCTGTCCTTGGTGATTAGTGGACCATTATACTCTGATGTGCCAAATACGGTTACTTTCTTAACTTGAGGTGAGCTGTGGTCAAACGACTAGCCTGTCGACTATTAAAAAGATGGTACGTATTAGATCTTACCACACATATCGTTATTATCATCATCATCATCATTTCAGCCATAGGACGTCCACTGCTGGACATAGGCCTCCCCCATCGATCTCCAAAAAGGCCGGTTGGAAGCGGCCTGCATCCAGCGTTTCCCTGCGGTCTCTTTTAGGTCGTCTGTCCATCTTGTGGGTGGACGTCCTACGCTGCGCTTACCGGTCCGTGGTCTCCATTCCAGAACCTTTCGGCCCCATCGGCCATCTGTTCTGCGTGATATGTGCCCTGCCCACTGCCACTTCAACTTGCTAATCCGGTGGGCTATGTCGGTAACTTTCGTTCGTCTACGGATCTCCTCATTTCAGATTCGAACTCGTAGAGAAACCCCGAGCATAGCCCTCTCCATAGATCGTTATTATAGTTTAAATCAATATAAATTAGTTTTATGGTAATAAGTTCTAGAAAGCTTCATAAATTCTTACCAAAAGTATATTTGCTTAAATCAAAAGATTCAAATTTCATATAATCCGTTAAAGTAAACCAAAGCCTTTGAAAAAACGCCAAGGTGTCAAAATGTGACACGTGCTGACTTGGCTTCTCAATCTTGCGGGGCGGAGTCATCCGACAATAGGAGTCCTGGCGAGTCTAAGGATCCCTAATTCCAGGGTGAGGTCTCCACTTCCGGACACTGCTGCGCGGAAAATTGCCGAAGAAAGGGTGCTTTTGTCAACCGATTCCAACGAATAAAACATTGTTAAAATGTGTAGCCGATAGGCCCTTTGTGCTCTCGCGCACTCCTTAATTATGTCGAACAGTGAAAGGGTCATATTTTCTATTAAATTTACACAATTGTTATACATGGTGTCTAAGTAAATTAGATTTTTCGTGCATTCCAATAATACCTATAGAGGTATCCGAAAGTCTTCAAGCTTTATATATAAGTGCCAAGGTCCACGTCGTGGAGGGAAGGAGGAAAATGCTTTCAGCATTTTCTCGGGGTTGATGCTTCAGAGAACAGGCTACTAGTGCTTTCCTAAGCATGTACCAATATAGATCCTGAAACTTTCCATCAGTCAAAAAGGTTAGCCACCGAGGAGGTTTTAGTAAATATAATTCTACATGTCCTGACTGCGTCCTAATGCAGTCGTACTTGTGTATCTCAACAATTTCGTACTGTCGTACCGTCACAAAAAATAAAGAGATGAAAGTGGCCAATTCTGGTAGAACCTCAAGCTGAGACGTGCCATATGAAACACTGCAGTGCTCCGTTGTAGACGTTACTTGCTTATCTTATGATCAGTTGTGTTCGATGGCTACATTTTCCAGAGGCTATGTTCTTACATCATCTTTGGACAACGTAGCTTTACGTTACCTTCTTAGCTAAATAATAAATAACAGAAGAATCACACTTAAAACTCATATAAATAACGGGTACGATACACTAGATTTCCCTGTATCGACGATGCTATGGAACATACACAGCACACAGTCTTAGGACGGCATTCACACATTCAGACTTAGAACAGATAATTTTTATCATTATTTTCAGCATAAGGCGTCCCACAAAGGCCTCCTTTGCCTTCTAGAATAAATAACATCATCATTGTAAAAGTCTTCTTAATACACTGTTGGCCTTCTTCCAAGGCACGTCACTTAACCCGATCTTCAGTTTTTCGCTTCCAGTTTGTTTTGTCACTCCATTGCGTATCAGAGCGTCCTACGCTACGTTTGGCGATTCGTGGTCTCCACTCTAATTATACAACGTGCCATCGAAATAATGCAAATGTATTCATTATTTTAAACCACCTTTTCTATATATTTTTTTTCGCTTTTCTGAAAAGCGAAAAATATCAGCTGTGCCATACAAAAAGTTCATTGCCACTGGATGAAATGTCAATATTTTTTCGAGATTTCATAGTTGGTTATACAGTAAAAGTTGTTTATAATAACGAGTACAAGGACTCCTAGAATTTTTGCGTTATTTCGATGACACGTTGTAATATCAAATAAAATTAACAATAAAATACGAGTATCTACCCAGGCGGGAATCAAATCCAGCTTTTATATACGTCATAAGGCAGACACGCCCCCAACTCAGCCGGTTGAAAACTAGGTAGATATTTATTTATTTATTCCCAGCAAGAAAGAACACCCTGTAGTTGGTACCCAGAGCGCATGTGGTGGCCCGAACGCACCATTGTGCCATACGCAGATTACTATAATCATTGCTCAGGTAATGCGGTAAATGAGAGGTACGCTCTAGTGCCCAAAACATATGCTATTGGAACTCATTCGTTACGCCACTCACTCTCCTTGTTTTGGTAAAATAACCCTTAGCCCGGTTCCCGCCACAGATATTTGCTCATAAATTTTTTACATTATCGAAAATATAAATTACTGAGGTAGGTACTTATACAAATCACTGAGACCGGTAATCTAAAAACTGGTTGCGCATTAATTTCCTTATCTTAATTATCATTGGATTATTTCATTGTTCTGGCAAAGAAGATTTAAAAAACAACTTTTTTTTTATATCTTCCTTGAATGAGGTTTTATTTTCGAATTTCGATCTTTTCCGCTAATATAAGCTAAAAACATGCAAAATGTATAAAAGCCAACAAGCTAAACAAAAAAGAAATAGGCAGTCTTGGGAAGTGCAGACAGAAGTGAAAACTTCTTGGTATATAAATACACACACACATCTGTATAATTATTATATATCTGATCTCCTTCTATCTGATTTGATCTTCGGTGCCTTTCCCCCATCCCAAAAAGTGCCCAACGTGCCTGAAGAAGTTTTCACTTTCAAAAATATTGCAATTTTTCCAGAGATTTCAGAGATTATTATTGTGGAATATTTGTTATTATCATGATAATTTTCATGAGATAACGCGGTCATCCATTGAAAAATTATATTATCTACGAAGCCTATTTTTTCTGTGGAACTTGCAGATTACTTCCTTATATAGGAATTGCTCAAATCGGCAAAGGCGCTTGCCTCAAAGCAAAACTAAAAAATTGAGCGTTTTCACCTGTAGGTATTTAAATCGGTTATATTACATTGTAGATCAATCGGCAAGGATCAGCTCATTATGCAAGCCAGAGCGGCCTGTGATTATTGCAAATGGAGGCAAATTGCGCGCGTCTAACGCACACCCGATAATGCGGCTGCCGGCGTAACCGTGCTCTCGATTCCACGGCATCTATGGTAATGAGACAGGTGGATGGAATTATCTCGGCTAAGCCTGAAATTAAGGTTTCAGGCGAGCACCTAGGTGAAACGAAGCCTAGGCCTAGCGGAACTTCTATTCAGTTTAAAATAGAGCTTCGTAGCGTCTCGCAAAACAGGCTCAGAAAACATAGGTGGTTTGGCTCACTATGACATATAACATGCATGGTGATTATTTATTCAAGTAAGAAATTTACAAGAATATTGTTAACCTTTTTCATGCCATAGGTGTCAAACAAGCCGACGACTGCCTTATGGTAGACAGCCACCGTCGCTTATGAATATCTGTAAAACTAGAGGCATAACAAATACGTTGCCGTGGTTGCCGACCATTTAAGATTTTATAAGCCCGCCTTTGAAGAACCCTATGTTGTCCCTAACCATATAGCTTTTCGGAAACACCGCAGAATCAAAAATATATAGAGCGGGGTTGCGCACCCGGATTGCGCAGGTTCGAAACCTGCCGATCGTCAAATTTTTGAATAGTTTAATTAAATTATAAATTAGTGTTATCAAAGTTACATAATTGCGGTTAGTTACATTATTACCTATTTACCTACAAAAACTTTGGTAACTAATCGCAGTTTTGACAGTTTCTGACATAATCATATAATAATTTTTTTTGCATCCATGAAGATGAAGTGAAGGAAGACAGCAATTGCAATTCATTAAAGAGAATCATCTAATTGTCACCGAAGCTTGTTATTTGAAGTCATTTGCGTAACGACCAGTGCCCTTGCTAGCTAAGTGCAGTGTATACACATACACCACACGTTAGCATGGATACCTACCTCATATATAAAATACCTAAAGGTGTATGGGTACTAAGAGAGACATAAGGGAATATCTATAAACCTTTTATTTTTCTTAAAAGTACCGTTTTGGAACAGAGTTCACAACTTTTAGATTGACACTGGACTAATTCCCTCCGGTCAAGTTTGTCACTTCCGAACTTGCCCATTTCAAAAGTTGACAACTTTCTAACTCCAAATACTAAAAAAATTATACATTTGCAACAAATAAGCTTTAAGTATGGCTTGAAGTTTACTTTTGTCAACTTACCAGAGCACAGATCTCATGATCTGTGCTCTGATAAGTTATCAAAAGTTAAAAGTTGAGCATTTTAAAAGTTATTGTGCTATGTAGGTGTATATAGGGGGAGGCCTATGTTCAGTCTCGTTTTCTGGGTGACGATAATGATGATGATCCTATGTCATAATTTCGACTTTAAAGATCTGTGACAAGATACTAATATTGCATTTTATTTATATTACACGGGAATTACTCACGTAAGATTAAGCCGGTGAGTAATTCCCTGTAATATAAAAAAAATGTGTGAAAACCACGTCAGTTTCAATAATAAAATACGAATATTGCAATTGTGAATGGAAGTTATCACATAAAATTATATTTTTTATATATTATTATTATTGAATGATAGGCTTGTGTAGGTACTTTTGTTGTACATACATAGATATAAGAAACGCCGTAATTAAACCTGCTATGAAATTTAAAAAAACGACCAGATGATTTGGAGGAAAATAACAAACATACACAAACATGGACGACCTCCCACCCCAAGAAAGAAAAAAGTAAAAAAAAAACTATATTTTTTAAACGTAAGTAATTTGTTCACTAATTTTTTTTTATGAAATGTTGAAAAAAGAGCAAAAAAGTACCTTTTCCGTTTCGTTGTTGTAAAAACTGACTGTGAAGTTCGAAAGTCGTATAGATAATATTTTTCAGAAAAGGTTCCCAAAAATTTTGTTAGGATCAGCAGTTATACAAAATCAAAGTCGAAGTCCAAATAAGTTGCCAGTAAAAAACGGTACGTAGGTAATGTTATCGTCGAATTGCACAAACATGCACCAACCCCGAATTGATCTCGTAGACTCAGACCATTATTCTTCGCTCGGTCAACTAAAATACTATATACGCATTGAATACATAATGGTATCTAAACTCACCTTTATCTAGTAGGTAGCCTATTCTAGAAGCAATTCCAAGAGTCCTCGTGATAGAGGAATTACCCGCACCAGAGCGCAGCGTAACGAGCGAAATGACAACAAAAATGATGAAAATTATTTTTAATCGCGTGCAATTGGCGTGGCAGTAACTACAGGGTAGTCCACGGTCCGAACTAGCCGAGCGTGGTTTAGTTAATTAAACGGTAGCCTGTGCAGTGTGCACTGTACAGTCCTTGATGTTCGGCATTGAGCTCTTCTCTTCTACTTCTGAGACTGATTCTAGGGCAGTCGATATTGCCTGTGTTCCCGTCGCTCTCATGTCTATCCCAATGAGAGTAGATAAGATAATAGCTTTTATTTTATTTTAAACAAACATCCTCCCGAATAGTTGATACGACGGTAGCCAAGCGCTGTGCGCTTTACGCAATCTGACGGCACCCGGTTCGATCCTCGCCCCTGCAATGAATTATTTAATACCTATCGTAAATAAATGATGTGCAGTTTGGATGCCATCAAAAACGGTGAAGGAAAACAACGCGAGGAAACCGGTATTTCCAAAAATTTCAACATATGATTTTCACCAACATACGCTAGGCTAGCATGGTGGATTTCGATCCATCCTCTTTTTCTGAGAGAAGTCCCGTGTCGCAGCAGTAGGAACATGACAGGCTGATAATCATGACGCTCGAGGGTGTTTAGGTTAGACAGTATAACTAGGTGCACAGATCATACAATAATTTATCTATTTATGTGAACTTTACCTAAAGTGGCCTAATTAATCGGACATTCATATAGTGCTGGCTATACTCATCATACGATTTGAGTATCACATCGGGAAGAATAATGATAGCAAATAGCAATGACGTTCTCTCGATTCATCTACGATTTGTATCATTAGTTGTTTTAATGCAAAAAAAAACATTAAAAAATATTTATACTATATCTAAGTTGATTATAAATTATATTTCATACTAGCTGGACCCGCGACTTCGTCAGCGATTGCCTGCAGACTAATTATTCGCACTTGGGCACAGTTCCGTTTCTCTTATATTAAGCAACACTGTGGTCTGCGGTGAAGCACTCTTATCAAGAAAGGAGCTTTTTACTTTGGATTTGAAAACTTTCAGGTTGTATTTCTCAGAAGACAATAACTCAGGTAGGCAGTTCCTTCGCTGTTCGACCACTAAATGTTGAAGTGAAGTGCTTTGTGCGAGTCTTTGGAATTTCGACAGTAAAATGGAGTCTTGTCACCGAGGTTCTCCTTGTTTGTTGGTGAAAGAAAGATGATATCAGAAGGATATTAAATTGTACAGTTGCATTGCACAGTCTCCGAAATGTATCCGGTAAAAGACAGATAGTTTAGACAAATATAGACTCAATACGGTGATGTTCTAGGTTAGCTAATTATTTACACCAAAAAACGCCTGCTTATACCTATAACCTTAAAAAATCCTAAAAATACATAAGAAACCAAGTAATATTTCTAGAAGACCAATAATAATTGAGTAAATAGTTCTGAAAAGAACTTAATTTAAATTAAATTCAATCCGAATTTATTTTAAATAAACCGGTCAAGTGCGTGTCGGGCTCGCGCACTGAGGGTTCCGTACCACCACAAAATACAATAAATAGTTGTCCGAGTAACCGAATTACCAGTTATTAAAACGCCTTCCAAAATTGTGGTAAGAAATTTGCTACGCAGTTTGCTACAGGCGCTCGAGTATAATAACTTGATAATGAACAGAAATTTTCATCGACTCGCACTTGTCCATTATTTATATTTGTTGTTATACTTTAGAGTGTGTACTATAACCATGTCAAGTTTGATACTTGTAAGTATTAGCGTTGTTATATCAGAGCTAATACAAAAATACGTTTGTTGTATCCCCCTTTCATTTTTACCTCTTTGACTTTTTTATTATTTGTTAGTCAATCCGCTGTAACATTACATATTCTGTGAAAATTTCAACTGGCTATCTGTTACGGTTCGAAGGATACAGCCGTTAATAGGTAGGACAGACAGACATACAGACAGACATACAGACGGACGGACGGACAAACGGTCAGACGGACAGAGTAGGCTTAGTAACAGGGTCCCGCTTTTACCCTTTGGGTACGGAACCCTAAAAATGATGGCATTGAAAACTTGTTTCTTTTACGTGATAGTCCATAGAGTAGGTATTTTCTTTCTTATGGATGTCTTCAGGGTGGTGTTACTGACTTTGACAATAGGGCTACCTAAGTACCTACTCAACATACACTACAAAGTGCGCTGCAAATCTATCGCCAGCTTAAGATGAGCCATATGTTCAAAGGTTCCTCTACATTCCGGAGGTCAAGTTATTTGGACATAATACTGACAGTTGTGATGTCTGTAATTTCTGAACTACGAAATCGAAGACTTTGAAATTTTTACGGGATGTTTTTTTAATGAACCTCCTTTCTAATAACAAAAATAATTAATGAAATCAGACTACGCGGTAATGAATTAAAACTAAGTACACATTTTGACTTTCATCTGCTCGACCAATGCAAAATATCGGGATAAAAAGTACTTATCCTATAACCTACCTCGTAGTATGAACTAAAATTAAAGTTTAATTTGAACCATTGAGTAGTTTCGGCGTGATGCACGGCCTAGATACAGACAGACAAAAATGAAAAAAAACACAGTTTTGACTTCAGTATCGATTATACAGGCGAAGTAAGGGGAACACTCTCGAAGCCAAAAGAAGGTAATTGTACTCATCATTATGAACCACTTTTAGTATGGGACCAACCCTGAAATCGCGAGAAAAAAAAAAACAGATTGATCTAGGTCTTTCTCGAACATTCCAAATCGATTACAATAGTTTGTACTCATTTTAGAATTATATCGATCATTCCAAAATTTCTAGAACTTTCTCGAACATTATAGATAGAGTAGGTATTTCCTTTCTAAAGGATGTCTTCAGATAGGCTATCTAAGTACCTACTCAACGTACACTACAAAGTGCGCTGCAAATCAATCGCTAGCTTAAGATGAGCCGTACGTTTAAAGGTTCCCGTACATTCCGGAGGTCAAGTTATTTGGACCTTATACTGAGGGTTGTGATGTCTGTAATTTCAGAACTACGAAATCGACGACCTTGAAATTTTTACGGGACGTTATTTAATATACCCCCTTTCTAACAAAAAAAGAATTACTGAAATCGGACTACGCGGTAATGAATTACAACTAAGTACACATTTTGACTTTCATCCCCTCTCCTAAGGGAACCATGCAACATTTCGGGATAAAAAGTATTCTATAACCTACCTCGTAGTATGAACTCAAATTATGCTAAGTTTCATATGAATCCATTGAGTAGTTTCGGCGTGATGCGCAGCCCAGATACAGACAGACAGACAGACAGACAGACAGACAGACAGACAGACAGACAAAAATTTAAAAAAATACAGTTTTTACTTCAGTATCGATTATAGAGTGCCGTCCAATTTTTTTTTTCAAAATATCTTCAATGTACAGAATTGGACCTGTTACAGTTTTATTATAAGTATAGATATTATTATCCGTAGGGATTAGTAGGTATGTGTATAAACTCCACGCTTTCCAGATAAATGATAACCAATCTCTAATTAAAACACTGGCTCTAGGTACATATATAGTATACCTACCTATATAGTAACGGTAAGAAGATTTTTATATAAACTTTCAACCCCGTTTTGCCACCATGATTAGGTCCTTTAAAAAATCGTATCTGTATAACACTACATATTAATATATGCTCTTACCTGGGCAAGTGCCTTTATTAACTAAACAAAATACAAGCTCAAACTAAAACTACAAATACAGTTGGATTGTCTTAAGACCGTTGAAGGTTTAAAGACAATCCAAATGCTCAAGCCCACTACCAGTTGGCAGCGTACCCAGCATGCTGGCGGCATTACCACGTTGAATGGCAATTGCTAATGCTCTTACCAGCTAAATTTAAAATTCATAGGTCAAGAAGACATTTCTATAATAATAATTATTTATAAAATAAATAATACGATTAGTCCCAAGCCACAGTGACTAAAATTTTTCATTTTTAACATTACTAACTTTGTTATAACATTTCTGTACTAAAAGTTTTCTAGTTTCATTTTAAGTAGACTCGTTTTTAGATTCCTTATTGAATTCGATATAATATTATAGGTCCCATACACATTATACTATATGGTTTATTAAGGTGGTCTTAGATGGGCGATTACGACGTTAACGATTTTTTACTACCAAGTAAGAAGTCATTAAACTAGCTTTGTGTCACAAATCTTTGTCATTTGCAGAAACATTGATATAATTATGATTTAATATGATCGTAATTTGAAGCGTGATTGAAGTGATTACCCTGCACCTAGATCCTATTGCTAACATTATCACGTCCAGACCCAATGGTTGGCTACTGAAACATTTCAGTCCACTTACGGTAATTCCTTGCATTAAGCCACTATCGACTCTATAATTACGTTGCACTGGAAACAATATGAAATAATAAAATTGGGCGTGGGCGATTTGCATTCCCGTCCGATTGCTCGATTGACCGATTAGTGGTTTTCCTCTCTGGCATCAGAGAAAAGTGCGGGTTGGAAAGAGAAGGCTGTGCATGACTCGTTCTACATTTCAGGCTCGAAATTATTATTTTGATTACGTTTAATTTGCATACGGCCGTCGGGCGGTGGTCGCCGCGGGGCCGGCGCGCCTCGTAACGACCCCTGTACTTTTCTGTAATGTTTTCGCCATTTTCAACAAAATTCCATACAAATCATATAATTTCAGGTATCATCATGGTCATTACGAAGAAGCGCCCGTGATCCTCATACCTGTGTAATAGGTCGGTCGATGCTCAAATTCTTGATAACTACGAGTAATCGCCATAGAACCTCGCTCGGCAAGCTTAATGATCCGCCGTCTTCAATTATTGGTAATATCGGACTCTTAAACGTTCTTAGGAAGCCGTCTGGCGGGTCCGATCGGATGGGAGTCTGCTTATTTTATCCGAGGTCACATTCGTTCGATGGACACTAATACTCATATTAATGTAGCTATTTTGTAAAGCTTTCCCGTTCCGTTTTTCTACGCTTTATTTCCCATTTTAGATGTATATTTATGTATTATTAAAACGTATTTTATGTTTACTTGTATTCATTTTAAATAACGAATACGCGGAGGCTACCGTTCGCGCGCAAGCATTGGCGCCTGTCGGCCCAATAGGCGGCGTCGGACACGCCTACTTGCGTATGAGCATTTATTTTCCTTTCATACAAGATACACTGTCTCTACCTAATGGTAGAGCCTCTTGAAATAGGAAAAAGCAATGAATTTATTAATGTTTGAAACTGACACTTGCTAAAATCCACATTGAATTGACTAAACTTAAGTACCTACTAAACGTAAAAAAAACTTTTCTGTGGGTAACGCGGACGTAAAAATTGTCTCGTTTTAAACAGACAGACTTATGTTGATTAACATTACTTTAAATAGGTATAGGTTAGTTAGTATATTATACCTTATTTTATTTTTAACATCCATAGTATCCATCGCATTCCCAAAATTAACCAAAAGAAGTGTTTTTTAAACGCTTAGTGTGATGAGATTAAATTAATTGATTAGATACCAAAATATACTAAAACTAGAAAAAAGCCTGTAAATAAATTTATCCAAAAAAAAATTTTTTAATTAGCCTAATCAAAAAATATACAAATTAGGCAACAAAAAAGGATTTAATTAAAATACATACTCTGAATTTTTAGCGACATAAACATATTTTTTTACGAAATGTATATAAATGTATACCCAGACTAGTGTTTTAAAACGTTAACTAGTTAATTGTTAAAATTCATTTTTATATATCGATTAATCAACTAAAAACGCTCAAAATAATATTATATCCACAATCGCAAAGCCATCATTCGACGATGCAATTCATGCGATTTTCGACTAAACATTATGCTGTTTTAGATTGCAAATAGAACATGACGTGAGCGGATGAAAAACGAATTACAGACTTCGCCCTAAGTAAGTATATTTCTTTATTTTTTATTCGAAAATTAAGATATAAAACTATTGATTCATAATCCAACACTTGATTTGGAGGAAATTGGGGTTACATTTAAATAAAATGTAAACCACATAAGTGGAGTGGAGTGGATTTAATGAATGGAAAACTATGTGGTAACTTTGGAGTTATGATATTATCATAGATTACTTTAAGATTTCTAGTTATTTTAATTCCTTAGAAATGTGTTTATCTATTTTAATACTCAAAATAAATTCTAGGTCACATCCAATTATACCTATTGAATTGAAAGAGTTTTGTCAAAGAATGTAAAAAAAATTGGTAAGTAGATACCTGAAATACAGAGTACATAATATATAAGTACATACTTATTTTTGTTGCTATATTTCTTTTTTCCCCCGTGTAAAGTATTATGTAATATTATTTATACAATAGATAGTGCCTAGGTTAATCATGTTTCGATGGTATGATGGTCTTATTCGGTAGACCTGTAAGTATTCTTTTTCAAGCAGAAATTGATATGGGCAGGTGTATACTTAGGGACACATGAATTAATAAATTACTGGTCTTTTAGGCGTGTTTAGCTAAGTATCGTTTTTTCTAGCATTCCTTTGATATGTAAAATTATAAAGTCATCATCATCATCAGTCAGAAGACGTCCACTGCTGAACATAGGCCTCCCCCTTTAACCTCCACACTGAACGACAGCCTGCCTTTTGCATCCACTGGATGCCCGCGACGCGGAAATTATAAAGTATGTATTTTAATTAATAGGTATGTAAACTATAAATAATCACGCAATCCTCCATAACTTTTCGAGCAACCCTTTGATAGTGAACTCTACCTATAATCCTGTATACTTTCCAATTGGAGACAATTTTGCTTTTGAATGCCATCGGCAACGGAATCATTTGGAAAGGCTCTATCAGGTTTAGTTGCCTTTTAATCCGCTGACGGCTATAGCCACTTTTCAATCGCTATTCGGGCACCGAGAAGGTATAATGATATAATGCCGGCCCGCGGGTTTGTGCTCGATGGATCACTGTGATTAGTAGTGCAGAGAGCGTAGCGGGCAGCGGGGCGGGCAGCGGAGCGGATGCAAATCGATTCGTGCCACGGGCATGCTGGATCGCTAGCACACCTGACCTGACTCGCGATAGTCATGAAAATGTTTTACCGCTATACCTAGCTGATCTGGATCAAATTCGTTCGACTCTTTACAGGGTTCTGACACTGAGATACAATACATATAGAGTCATAATCGTGCCAGAAAAAAATCCAAACCAAAACTCGGCGCACGCTACGAATAGCGCAGACTTTTTGGTTAGTTACAAAGTAACCGCTATACGACTACAATGTTGCGCGATGCCAGAGCTACGGTGACATAGCGGACAACTAACGTTGAACACTATGCAAGCGATATAACGTCTAAATTGGAGTAAATGTGGCATTGTGAAGTGTATAATTTTATTGATACAATGTATGTAAAATGACGCTCGGACGTTTTTTGACTATTTTCACTGAGAGATTGTGACTCTGAAGGAATTGCATCTCGATGGGTTCTACGTACCAATTTCAATCATAGCCCTTTTTGGACATGGTAAAATCTAAAGAGTGTGCAGGGTTACGTGGAGAGGGCGTACGAAACCAAAGGGTAACGTTCGGTTACCCTTTGGTTTAGTACTATACTATGGGACTGATCCTGAAGTCACGAAAAAATATCTGTTCCATAAAAAATAGCAACAGGTAAGTTTGAATTGAACTCGCGCACCGACAGTTAAGTACGTACCAACCATGCACACAACAATTTTTTTCCATTTGATTCGGGATTGTTAGCGGAGACCGACACGCACTTGGCCGGTTTTTAAGTACTTATTTACAATTAGCTTCTGCCCGCGGCATCGCCCGCGTACTTCTAAGGAAAAATAATAGAATTCTTGTAAGCAGAGTAGCAATATTTTAGGTAGACGCTGTGTACGTAAGTGCCTCATCCCATTGGTTATTGCTGATCGATATGGATCAGTGGTAGCGCGACTGCCTAGTCCGCAGCAGGAATAGGAAGTCCTTGGTTGTACTCCCGGCCGGGCATATAATTATGTATCATCATTTCAGCCGTAGGACGTCCACTGCTGGACATAGTAAGTAGGCCTCCCCCATCGATATCCAAAAGGACTGGTTGGAAGCGGGTTGTATCCAGCGTTTTCCTGCGGTCTTTTTTAGGTCGTCTGTCCATCTTGTAGGTGGACGTCCTTTTTTATTATTATAAGTAGCCTATAAATAAATAAATAAATATTCGGGACATTTTGGCACCCACGGTCATCTGACCCCAAACTAAGCATAGCTTGTGATATGGCGGGAAGAGACTGATATACATACATATATAGTTTTAAAAACATACTATATATACCTATGTGTTTATTCAGGATACAAAGTATCTCCACTCCACACCAAATTTCATTAAAAGTTCAGTTATTACGAAGCCATGCCATTGTATCCTGCAGGTTATGTACCTACACCATGCAGGATCTGATGACGGAGTTTCCTCAATCACCTCGCATACAGCTTGAAAAAAAACAAAATACTACCGTTTATTATATTCGCAGAAGAATATCAACATGTTCATCAAAATATGTTTGTAATGCTATGATAGTTAACAAAAGGTCAGATTTTGCCACTTTTTGCAAATTCATTTTCTGTTATTTTATATATTAAAAAATGTGAAAATACGCGAGCGGGAGAGATTCAGACGGTAACAGACTTATTTGCGGGCGAAACCGCGGAACGCAACTTATTAGTATAAGACGTTAGAAACGAAATATAATATACAAACTGGTACGACAATATTGTTTAAAAATTTAAAATGCCTTCGAAAAAGAGAATAGGTAATTTTTTTATGCGGCAAAGTATACCATTATCGTAATTTAACAAAAGCCTCACATCCAATCGTTCGTGGAATAAAGAGCGTTTAGTGTAATTGCGTTTTATAAAAAAAATATTTTGCCGCACTAGGTTGTCACAACAGAAGGTAGGTACTTACCTTACCTATTCAAGCTTATCTACCTATTTGTATCTTGTACAAATAGGTAAGCTTGTTGCAGTGTCAGGTTTAGTTCGTACTTCCGGAACGGTAGGTACTGCTTTCCTAAAGTTAGATCTTTGGCAACCTTTGTATGAAATGCGGGCAACGCAACGCACTATCATGAAAATGGCATCTCTATAAGAAATTTGACATAACAAGATGCCCAATCTTGCCTGCCCCTGAAAGAGGGAAGGTGCCCATGAAGGGGCGTTCTTCAGGTTAGTCGCGTACTGTTGCCCAGCTATCCCAACCCTGAAGCTGGCACTGCGTGCTGTGTATTTTTTTTTAATGCAGTTAGGTATATGATGTTTTGCGCGCTCCATGTGGTGTACCTTTGAATAATAAAGGATAATGACGTTTGATTCGCCATGAATCTATGGGAGTTTTTCGCATTGTCCACCGTTGCGCATAATGGGCAGTTGGTGTATGATTGCAGGCTGCCTGAGTGCTGTGATACCTGTGTTCCGTGGGAGTAACGGGCCTGACAAAGGCAGTTTGATTGTGTCCACTCTAATATACTATTTCCCAAGCGGAAAATGACAAAGGAACGGTGGTTAGATAATTTTTGCATAATGTTGGTGGTATCAGAGTGAAGTACAAACCGCATAAATGATGTAAAATGCCGTCGGCTCTTGTATCGTACGAGTCCGAGTGCCGGCTTTGTAAATAGATTTTAGGTCAATTTTGTTCTCTTTAAAATACACAATTTATATCTTTGTCTATGGCAATTTTATTATGCAATCTGACGTGGTTTTCACTCATTTTGTTTATATTACAGGGGAATTACTCATTGTTTTATTGGGTTACCGAACTACCAGGCTCTGTAGTCTGGTCGTATTACATCACCGTTGTCGAGAGGAACTACTGTGAACGCCCGGTTTCAACCACATTTGGCAATCATTTCAAAGAGCGCTCGCGCGGGACTCTTCTCGCTTTGCACACTCACCCACCTCCGTCTCGTATTTCGTGAGTCCCGTGTAATATACACAAACCTTGTTTATGGCAGTTTTTAATTATGTTTTTTTAAATATATTTTTTATTTATATTATTTTGTTGTGGGTATACTGTTTGTTGATCCTTAAAAAAAATGCGATTGTAACGCCGCATCCATTGAACTTGAGTGATGGCGCGGACTCTAGATAATCGCCACCCTTGATATATTACAATGTAGATAGCAACGTACCTATTGACCTAAAAGACTTGGGTCATGTCATTAACTTTAATAAACGATGTTATCCGTCCTAATAAAAACCGTTTAAGTCCACATTGTCGCCCAAATTATGATTATTTAGAAAGTCATTAATCCGTTTCCCGAGCCAATTGACTGATGACCACAAGTCCCATCCGGGTTTTGTCCCTTTGTCCAATAGGTAGGTAATTACATGTTACAGATACCACATCAAAGTAAATGCGACATAAAACTTTATTTTATTACCCTAAATTGACTCAAATTTGACAAAGATTGTATCACAACACAACCAACATTTCATTTTCGAATGGTTCACTCGTATTTCAAAGTTAATTATTTGGCTTTGTCATTATGTATGTAGTTTTTGATCTACTTTCTTTGCACTTACAAGAAACGCGTAAGTACATAGGTAGGCATAGACTAAAATTTAGTCTATGCCTACCTATTATATTTAGTCACTAAATAGACCTCAGCAGGCCTAGCACGGGCCGTGGACAAATTGTCTTTCTAATGTAGTACAAATAATACCCGATGATACCCGAGATTACCACGGCCCGTGCTAGGCCTGCTGATTAGACAAACATGGAAAATAATATGGTATTGTGGCGTGCCAGGTGCGAATGCGTCTGGCCTAAATCAGGCTTGATGCCTTTATTCGAACTCACCCAGTAGACGACCTTGTTCTTTTTTTTTTAAATTTTTTTTGCATGTTAGTTCATTGGTGTCGCTACAAATTTCTTAGTGTGCGTAAAAATGAGCCATACGTAGGTACAGTTTGCGTTAGCGGATTAGCGGTATAGTGATTTTTTTTATGAAAAAATTGAGTCATTGCACAACGATGATAATTGTACTAAGACATATCTCCCTTGTTTGTCTGGTCTGAGACCAACTACTCGTCGGAGAAGTCTAACCTAATTTATCAAAATAAAAAGTCTGATTGGAATTTTATTAGTTTTATATACAGTAAGTAAGTATGAACATAATTATTTTTCATTACGAACTCGAAACACGTTTCTCCAGAACATAACTGGGTGACTACTCCCCGATAGATGGCGCTACCAGGCAGGTACAAAATAAAGCGGAGCTTCAAATTAGTCAATACCTACTAATTTGATCAAAAAATTTCTAAGCATC
Source organism: Agriopis marginaria (assembly GCA_932305915.1). Lineage (NCBI taxonomy): Eukaryota > Metazoa > Arthropoda > Insecta > Lepidoptera > Geometridae > Agriopis > Agriopis marginaria. Next base: position 7,707,916 of record OW029919.1, read on the forward strand.
TATATTGGCGATAAAAATTGAGTTAGGCACCTAGGTATGTATTTTATTTATACATAAATTATTATGCTTTGAAAAGGTACCACCAAAAATACCTGAAGTAGGCAAGTTAAATTCAGATTCTGAATGCTTACAAAATGCCTAATATAGCTCATTAGGTATTTAATAAACGCATGTCCAATTGTGGGCGTGGGTTACGTCGTTTATGCCACAAATGGCGGAAAAAACAAGGTAAGTCCCGCCCCCATTATGCATTAGTATGCATCATCCCGCCAGGCACCGGCCGAAGCGTACCTAACTGCAGTCGGACATGCAACCGATGCGACATACATAATGCAATTTGTATTATGAATAAGTAATCATTGAACTACTTGAGCCTGTGGTTTCACTCGAAGTTTTACAGGTATTCCCCGCCACTCATTTTCAAGTATTTTCCTTGATGTACCTAAGTAGTTGAAAGTCATATTATGGTAGTGGGTATCCCTGTCAATATTATCAATTAGTTACCTAACTATGGTATTTTCAAATAAATTAAGAAAGGAAGTTTCGCAATTCGACTATTTTCAACTGACTTCAATAAAAGAGAGGGTTCTCGATTCAGATTTTTTTTAAACTATTTTTTTAATATTTGTTTCCTCAGAAGTCCCTATAAGCCGATTTGGAAATATATTTTTTTTTATTTAAAAGGATAATACTTTTAAATTGGTGTCATAGAAATTTTATCAAAATCGTTTTAGTAGTTTGGTTTTTCAATAAAAATAACTGGAAAAAATATTGTGTAACTACACTAAATTTTAAAGTCAATGACATATAAAAAAAAACATACTTCGTATACTTATCTAGTATAGTATATTTCTCTATGCTTATACAGAGCCAAACGTCAGTTTATTTTATTCAATGATGCAATGACTTAGTTCCACTTTAATGTTATACGTAGGTAAACTGCACAGGCATGGAATTCCCTACAGTCCTCTTTGTTTCCTGAGAACAGTTTAGGCAACTGCAGGGCCAGAGTGAATATATTTCTAGACGATTCTAGATTTATAAAGGTGTGGCCGAAGATGAAACACTCGACGTGTTTCATCTTCGGCCACACCGCTACCATCGGGCAAGTTGGTGGGGAAACGTAGATATTTCCAACAAAAAAAGGTAGAAAAAATATTGCGTCAATATTTCATTACACCAAATGAATAAGCAATACCTCGAGCATCTGCTACACTTGGTTTGGTAGCCACACATGCCAAAGAGCAAGGGGGCGGCTTGGGCGTACCGGACCCGCCTCAATCATTGTTGGCACTGATGCCGGGGACATGGTACAACCAACGGATTACCAACATAAAGAGCTACCAACTTATCCGTACAGCTGGCCAATCTAAGAAACTAGTATTTTCGGTGAGGTTAGGTTCAGAAATTACGACAGTGTCTCTCCATATAACTTTGTAAATAAATTGGGAGCTTGTAAAGAAACATCCGTCCCCGTAAAACTCATTCCGTTACGCTTCTTACTGCAATTATAGTAAGTAGCCATTGAGGTTGGCATGTTTAATCGGTGGAATTAAGTTTTTTTAATTTTTTGCATAGCTTTTAGAGATGAAAGTAAATTCAGCAGGTGAATAACAGTAGCAAATTCACCTGTTTTTAGTATGTTGACTTGACTATCGAACCTAACAAAAACACTGTTTTGATAACAATTCACAATATTTTGTACGAATACATTATCTACTTTATTCGGGGGTCAACGAACAGATTTTAACGATGCTGGCACGATCATAGTGGAATGGTCTGTCGACCTGAGTTTAAAATCTGCAGTTTTGTCCAATTGATATACCTATAATCAAAGATTTTATATACGTAGTATAGTATAAAATCTTAGCCTATATAATAGTACTTTTAACTATACCCACGAGGAAATTGCAGAACTTTTAAAATAAAATTATTTAAATGTCAATAAAACCTCCTTAGGAAACCTTCTAAAAAGCTTGGCATGGGAGTTAAAGGCACGAGATATAGGTCTGTTGGCAGGAATTTCTATCTATTTTTAAATTCTGCATTGCTCTTTCTGCTCTCCATTGGCCGTTACAAAATAAAATGAATAAAAACACCTAGCTATTGGTGCGAAAAATTACTATTTTAACCAACAAATTATCAACCAATTTGTCTATATTTCTGATATTTTCAAGATTTTTTAAACTTAAGTCATTCTTAGATTTCGTATTTTTAGTTTATTGTGAGTAGGTTTGTGACGGTATCTCAGATAACTCCAATGTTAATAAGTATGTTCTTTCTATACATTAATTGAATTCATAATTATGTGGATTATTTATGAAAGCAGGATCAGTGGACTGAGGCAATTTCTATTTAGGTAGTCATGCTTGCCATACCTTTACGTGAAAACAATAGGTACTGGGCAAAAACCTGAGGCTTACCAAAAAAAAACATGGAATAAACTCGTAGTTTTTTATTATAAAGTTAAAATCGAATATTTAAATTCACAATCGCAATCTTCACTAAAATCACAGACAATCGGTCATATTTCCGTGAAACAAAGTGTTTGCGACGTCATCGCGTGTAATACACGATGTTCAATCGTTCCCGCAATAAAACCGACTCGTATTTTACGAACTTCCATAAATAATGGTCAATATGTCGAGCGGCATTGTCGATGCTGACAAATTGCCGCTCTCGCTTGCCGCCGCATTGTTGGCTACCGAGCACTACAGAGAAGCGTCCCTTTGTCGACTCTCCCCGCACAATGCTTCGCAACACACTGAACAGAGAACGACTTTTGTCAGCTATCATTTTCACTTCGCGAATCGGTTTTATTATGTCTTGTGGGTCACAAGAATCGTTTTACAGTTTCTCGATATGATAAATGGGAATTTTTGTTTTGCATTGTGCGTAAAGGCGATAAATGTTTGCTTTGTGCATTGTGAACTGGCTGAATGTTTGAGATATAACACCAAAATGTTTGTTGGCGTGGCAATGAAAATATTTGGAATGTAAAGTTATCTGAACTGTTTCTTTAGGTAAATACTTAAGTACCTACGTTGTTTTAGTATGGACCATGCATATGTCGCTGCGTCATATCATAAAACCGCGGGTGTAGGTATTGCTAAAAGTCATCATTCAAGGATATTGTATTGTCAATGAATTCAATCGTAGTACACAATATCGGTGGGTATTGTACCTACTCATCATTAGAAACATCTTTTACTTTAGGACCAACCCTGATATCGCGAAAACAATCAGCTGTTCTAGGTATGCACTTCGTAGAGTGCTATTGCATTTTTCTATGGAACAATTTTTTTCGCGATGTCTGTGATCATCATTATCATCGTTTCAGCCTTAGGACGTCCACTGTTGGACATAGGCCTTCCCTCATCGATCTCCAAAAGGGCCGGCTGGAAGCGGTCTGTATCCAGCGTTTTCCTGCGGTCTCCTTTAGGTCGTCTGTCCATCTCGTGGGTGGACGTCCTATATACGCTGAGCTTACCGGTCCGCGGTCTCAGTTGTCGGATGTCAGTGATGGTCTCAAAGTAAAAGTTGTTAACAATAACAATGAGATGAAATACAATTTCCTGAGAAATACAATCATTGCATCCCTGCAATGATTGTAGTTCTCAGGAAACAAGGAGAACGGCAGGGAGTTCCATCTTCAAGGCTTAGTAAATAGATTTCTTCTAGATCAACGAGTTCCATCCTCGGCTGCAACATCGCTTACCATCAGGAGCTGGTGGCCAAACGTAGATTAGGTATATTCTCCATTAAAAAAAACCTACAAAGACATTCTTGAATTGTCCATCTTGAGATGCACTCGGTATACTCGGTACTTGCCCAATGAAATACCTTGAGTAGCAACGACATTTTTAGTTTTCTATTTTATATTCATCATCATCATCAACCATTCTCCACCCACTGCTGGGTATAGGTCTCCTCTTCAGCGCGCCATCTTTTCCGGTCCTGTGCTAGCCTTGTCCACTGCTTGCTGCACACTCAAAAATCTTTATCGATACGCCTTCTGTTTCAAGCATTTGCAAGCAAAACTAGTATATTAAACGAGTGTGACCCGTGTCCCGCCACTCCTCCAAAGCTCACGCATATTATTTGCTTTAAAATCGAAACTCATAATAACATTATTGTTGCTTAACAAAAGCAAATTACTGTGAAAATGAAATAAAAACCCTCTCTCATCCCCTACTATTAGGACATGATGCAGCGATACATTGCGCAGACGCAACTGTGGAACGATTCCAAACATGAAATTTAGATTTTTATTCGAAGCCGTTGACTTAAAAATCAGCTTTATTGTTCTGGGCGTTAAGTATAGAATTGATTGTGATGATTTGGGATGGAATACAATATAAAGTAACCGAGACGGGTGAATAGAGCATAAAAAAGCCATAAATCAAAGTCAAAAAGGCATAGAGAATCGGCAGCGCGAGTACATTTGTCACCAGCTGTTTCGCGAGCCGCGACCGGCATTGACGCTTTGTGATATTCCCATCAATAATAAGGGTAATTTTTGGCATTTTGTCACATTAACGAGACGTATTAGACTATTGTTGCCGAGGGATTATACGTTTTCGTAATAAACATCGCGTTTGTAAAACTTATAAATAGGTAGATTTTTCGTAGAATCATCCAAATAAAACTTTTGTTGAGTAGGTAAATATTGAAATGGAGAGCAGTTATACTTACCTAGAAATACGAGTGCTTCTTTAATTATTAACGTTTATTAGAGAAAAAAAATTAAAGAAAACTTACTAAGTCTACTGAAAATTTGTTAGGCATGGCTCCAGAAATTCAGGTAGAGCATTAGGTATACTTATCATTTGGGGTTCACTAAAAAAAGTACCATAAGAACCCTTTTTTACTAACCATGACTTACCACTTATGTAGTTAAATTATCTTCGAGTCTTTGGGAATCTTGGGAATGGCAAACAATCGTTTGCCAATTTGCGGTTTCCAGTAAAATGAAAATTCTAAACATTACGATGTCTTCATTGCAAATTGTCGAATTAGTTTTTGAGAGAAAACGTATTAGCAATGATATGTTTTCTTTTAAAAAGTCTCAATAAGTATATACAGACTATATATTATAGCTACATAATATATAAAACCTAAGCCAAACATTCGAATCCGCAGGAAAAGTAGGTATAGCACGTACTAGGTATAATTATATTTTACTTTGGTATCAGCTAAGTATAGAGATTTGAAAATAATAATACCTACCTACGCCTTGCATCCTATTTTGTGCGGAAGAAACCGTTTTATTGTAGAAAGCCATCAAGATTCAAGCACTTGGAAAAAAAGTATGTACCTGGTACAAAACTTCTTGGAGCTCTGCAGATGGCTGAGTGTATTTCATAGATGAGGATCTAAGAACTAATATTATTTCAACAATCATTGATTACCTTAAGGATCAACTTCAAAGTGTAATTTGAGTAAAAATAATGCTTGACTCTACCAATAAAATGACTGACATTTAATTCCAACATATAGCACTTAATACTACCTACTTGTTTGCATTATTAGGTAACCCAAACACAGTTTCCATGGGTACATTCTACAGAGTGTTGCGGTTACATTTCGAAACATGCCATCTGCTTAATGGCCCATACCCCACTGGTTAAACCTTTATTTAAATTATTAAAAGTTTTGTTAACGAAAAAAATAAATAAGTGGTAATTACGGAAGAATAAAGAAATAAGAAAGTAAACCACACAATGCGACCAGTAGAAAGTTTCCAATTCTGCCGGAGAGTTATATTTTACAACAGAATACTTCTGTCGTCAAACTGGCGTGAAATTGGCAGTTTTGTTCCAACCGCAGTTTTATTTTCTGACATTATTCTATTTAAAATGCAAAGTTAGGATGTTAGCGTATAAATATATGTGCATTTCCTGTAATGATGCATGCGTAACTAAGCTAAATATAGAAATAAATATGAAATAATAGCGTAAATTTACATGTAAAAGCTATGGTTAGATCATTTAACATTACTTACTTATGCATCTGCTAACTTCCTACAGAATAGGTGTAAGTATTTCGGGATTTCAAGAAAATCAGAAGTAAGAAGTTGTACATTTCATGATTATTTCAGTTTTGAAACTTTAATTAGTAGGTACTTACTTACATGTATGAATATAGCAAAACAAAGATTTTTAACTTCGAAGCTTTTATAGTTTTACTACTCGACACCAGATGGTGCTATAAGTTTTCTTATTTTCCGTGATGAAAGCTTCAAAACGGAAAAATATGTTGTGATTTTTGAGGTTTTCACAATTATTACACATTGAAATTAACCACTTTTGACGGATTTTACTGCACTTTTATGGTAGATAAAAAACAAATATCAAAAATGTTGTCGTTAGAGTTAGGAATAGATTTCTTATAAGTGGAAGATGAATTTATTAAGATTGTATACCTAATAGAATGAAACGTCATAAATGATGCACACGGAAAAACTTGTACTACAAGTTAAAATAAATTAAAATCACGTTGAATTGTAGGTCCCGGTTGTTCCATTATTACAACTGTTCAGCCATATCAGAAAGCTCAGGGCCGCCTTGAAACTCTGACTAAACTCTATACGTATCTCAATATTAAATAATTTATTTTACATTATAATATTCACATACTAACAGTGGCATGTTTAGGGTAAGTATCACAAATAATTGGATATGGCAAGAGAAGCAAAAATAATACAAAATCAATAGCGAATCAATTTATACCATAAGTATTTGATTTGTTTCAAATACTCGTATACTGTAGTAAACTTTTTCTTACAGTATTGTATAAAGTAATTTCGTTTACGTTAACAAAATTGTAGTTATGTATAACAAAAGTCACGGAACCCAGTGTTCATAAAGATGCATAAAATCCTTTTTGTTTTGGCAAATTTCCATTGGGTTATGTTATTATCTGAGTAGGTACCTATAGTGCAAGTTTTTTCTATTCGATCACGTTAACGTTAACTCCGATTTGTAAGAAAAATAAGAAAGAAAAAAATGATTTTTTTTTAAATAATAGATAGGCTTGCGCTTGGCCGCCATCTCGCCTGATGTTAAGCGACGATGCAGTCTACGATGGAGCACGCTTGCCTTTAGAAGAAACCGATTCACTCACCCAGACACCCAGAATGTAACAATGTTGTAACTGTGTTGTTTTTGTTACTTATTATCTGAGTGCCTAGTGGGAGTTTTTACAATTGAATTTATCTATTCGATCGCGTTAACGTTAAAAACTACGATTTGTATGAAGTAAAAGCAGTACCACCTCAATGGCGCTAAATGGCGCTGTTTTAATTTCATAAAATTTGTCATCATCATCATCATCAGCCAGAAGACGTCCACTGCTGAACATAGGCCTCCCCCTTTAACCTCCACACTGAACGACAGCCTGCCTTTTGCATCCACTGGATGCCAGCGACTTTCACTATGTCGTCGGTCCATCTAGTGGGAGGCCTACCTACGCTGCGTCTTCCGGTTCGTGGTCTCCACTCAAGAACCTTTCTTCCCCATCGGTTATCGGTTCTTCAAGCGATGTGGCCTGCCCATTGCCACTTCAACTTGCAAATTTTAACAGCTATGTCGGTGACTCTAGTTCTTTGGCGAATATCCACGTTTCGGATTTTATCGCGCAAAGAAACTCCGAGCATAGCTCATAAAATTTGTAGTTAACATTAATGCAATCCAGTATCCCAAATTCTATTCTATTCCAATATATAAACGCAATTGAAAAATTGCGCTAGGCACGATATCAGACTACTTCAGATAAAAAAAAAAACTCACTCCCATAAAAACAACAATGCTTTTATTAAATTAAAACCAACTGACTTCATCACAACAGCTCTTAATTGCGGCATGTCCAAACATTTACCCAACCGACGTGTTAGCTCCTCTCAACCGATCTAATTCGATTAATTTATTTTGTGCCACCAATTAATAAATAAGGGAAAAGCGACCGAGCGTTGAAAACGCGAACAAAATACGACTATTTATTATTTCCCTCTTTGTTTCATACAAAACCGAAGTTGGGCGGCGTCAACGCCACAATGGTCTGGGCCATTATTCGATAAAACAATAAACCTCTTTATTAAAAAGACATTCAATTAATTTGTTTTATTCATATTTTATTTGCACTGGACTGGCTCTCCACAAAGGTATTGAAAACAACAGCCGCAGATAGGTCTACAATAAGAGTGGTTTAGATTTATAATCGTTTCACACCTGTTAATTGTTTTTGTTGATAAATTATAGACTAGAAAGATAATAGAACTCTGAGATAGCTTCAGCTCAAAGTAACGTACTGCCTTTTGTGTACATAATATAAGAGACGATCTACCTATAATAACTTCTACAGTTGTTACAATAAGTATAGCTATAAATAAATAATATTCGGGACATTTTTTCACACACGGTTATCTGACCCCAAACTAAGCAAAGCTTGTGATATGGCTGCCAGAGACTGATACATACTTATATAGTTTTAAATACATACTTAAATAGATATGTATTAACAACCAGATATAGAACAAACACAAATGTTCATCGCATAAATGTTTGTCCTAGATGGGAATCGAACCCACGCCCCCAAGCTCAGAAGGCAGGTTCACTACCAACTGCACCAACGGGCTATAGCTTTTCTACTTACGACTGAACCTTGTCCTGGGTCCTTACTAAGGAGTCAGAACCCAACCCTGAATGCAGAAACTATTTCATGGTAAAATTTAAACTTGGCTTTATAATAAAATGCGTACACAAATTTTCGTGTCGTTGCTTTTGACCATTGAAGAGTTCCTTTATCTGGAGCTAATCCTGGATGTCGATTGGTCATAATTATCATAAAAATGCATTGTCATCGAACTGAACCAACGTGTAAAATTCAACTCCGTAGGATAAGACGAAGTGGTTCTAATTCAGCCTGCAAGATTTGAGCTAAACAAACACACATACAAACATCGCAAGTTAAATTAAAAGCTTGTAGAAAAAACCAACTAGAAAACCTACTTTCCTTTGAATTTATTTCCTAAATTTATTTTGCGTCACTAACCAGAGCTGCATTGAAGGCATGGGCGGTTCTAACCGCACAAACAGCTGAACTATCCAAAAAATTTGAACAATGCGGGTGCACCATCTGTCGCCGATTGAGACATTTTTGCGAAATAACGCCGTAATTACGCACTTCCGTATCCGCCGGCGCGTGCGCTGCACAGGAGTCACCCGCTCACCGCATTTCGGATTTCATGAAACTTAACACTTTAGTTGTTAAGTTGTTGCCAAATTGTAAGGAATTGCAGCTGCTATTGAAACAGGTATTGCCTTAATCTATTTATAATACTAGCTATTGCCCGCGACTTCGTATACGCGTAGACTTTCAGATAAACCTTTACCCTTAATTCGGCCTTTTTCCAAAATCCTATCTTAGCGGTAAACAGTAATAATTATGTCAGTTTTCGGTACTTGATCAAAAACCTGATTTTATCATAAACCAGCGACTTGTGAAATAGAAATTCCATGCACTCATTCACTGACTGAATCATCACGAAATTTCGTAAATTACTTGACCTCAGAAGCTGAAATTTGGCAGGTAGAATCCTCATGGGCTTGTAGAGGTCCAATAAAAAGGCGATTTACAAAAGGTTTGTTTTGAAAGCCTGAACAAAGTCAATGCGAGAGTAAAAAGCTCCCTTCTAAGTAAGCATGGTACATCCTAGACCGCGTATTTGCTTAACACCGTAAGCATGATGTACACAATCGTAAGTCTATCATGAATTTAAAAAAACATCTACAACATGGCATAAAATGACATGGAATTGAATTATTGGCCCTCTAAAAAATACCTTAGCCACATAATTAACTTCGAAATAGATTTTCTTACAGTGGGACCAACTTTTATGAGGTGACCAATGAGAGAAATGATTATTTTCTAAAAGTGTTGATCACCATTATGGCGAATATGGGGTTTCGTACCAAGCCAAAAAAAAAGAAGGTCAGTCAAAACCCATGTCCATTCTCCAAAATCATTCTGTTATTTTTGGTCCTTGTGAACCTCGACCCCAAGAAATTTTACTTTGCTACACGTTGGCTAGGAATGTTCACTTCATCCTTCTAAAGTCACAAAATACAAGGTTCAGTGGCAGGAATTCACATAAATTAATTAAGGTCCCGACATCGCATAGCTGAGTGATTTACTGCTTGTTAGACTTGTTAGAATTTTCGCTTTTTGCTCCGCCACACGACTGTCATTATCGCGAAAGGTGTCACGTAGCTATAAGATGAAGAGATTCGGTTCTTATGCCATTATGAGATTCTTACCTAACACAGGACCACCGTTTATTTACACTGGTTTTTGTTTGGGAAATCGTGAAGGCGGTCTTAATCTTTGGTGACAATCGTGAGGTACCTAGCTTTTGTTCTATTTGAGTAGGTATTAAGTAGAATAGGTATATACTGTTTAATTTGTGCTAAAGTTTGAATACCTCATTTCAAAACAAAAAGAAAGAGGCGGCTGCAGGTTGATGAAAAGCAGTTGACGTATTATGCTTGTATACGAGCAATTATTCGATAAAATTAATAAATTTGACGACGATTTTTTTTATGTAATGATTTAGAAACGAGCTTTGCGGTCTTTTTTAGAAACATCTAATAAAACGTTTTAACTTGTATTAAAATTCTGTTCCTTTTAACTAAAATGCACTTTGTTTTATTTTAGCATCGTATGGACGTGGCAGTGGAGGAGGTTAGCATTTGCTTGGTGGTAAACAGTATTCGCCGCCTATGGACTTTAGCGGCATGCCCGGAGAGATGTTAGTAGATTCCTTTTTATAAACAATCCATGTTGAAGTTTGGCGGAAAGACTTTTGGGGGAAGGAAATTCCACACCTCACAGGTCCGCGGAGGTAATGAGCCGCGTAGAGAAAAGAGTGGGATTACCAGCTTTGAAAGATGTGGGGGTGAGCCTTTACGATTTGGTATTTTTGTATTTGCTTCTAATAACGGCACCACACTTCGTTATTTGTATTCGCGTATTCGCCAAATAAAAAGGGATGCAGCTATGTACGTTGCATAGCTGCGTCCCTTTTTATTAGGGAAATACGTAAATACAAATAACGAAGTGTAGTGCCGCCATAACGTCCTACTGCCAAGACGACGGAAATCTAACTGAATTATTGAGACATTGATCTAACTTTAAGACAGACCACTGATATGATAATTTTAAATTAATACACGACACTGGCTAATAGATAAGATTACGACTGAAACCAAAACTAAGAAGATTTTTTTTATGGCATATAAAGCTGATCATAAAAAACCACAGAACGTAACGAGTTCAGCTAATCGTACGATTGTGCATAAGGGAGTTTATTTTCTACGAATTTTCGCTGATTCTACAGACGTCCCCCACATCACGCACACATCATTACCTAATCAGAGAAATGACAGTGAATTTCATTACCTATTCAGAGCGAACGGAATGCGAATGAGGCAGACGTGAATGACAAAGTGGATGCAAATTCCTTTGTCGGTGGGGACCTGGGAATGTCGGTACGTTTGCCAATCAAAAGGCACGTTTGGACGCTTGTAACATCTGAGAAACGTAGGTGTGTACTTCCTAGGCGATTATTTAAATGAGGCAGAAGTATCTGAGTTGTGCCGTCTGAATTATACTGTACTGTTAAAAAAGCGCAACGTCGCGTGTGAGTTGACTCCCGGCCCTTGACTGGGGGTCAAAATCAAATAATTTTTATTCTCAGACACAAGTTCCATAAAAAATTACAATTAGAAATATGAAATTAAATTAATTAGAATTATACAATTATTGTTACATACAATGTCAATATTGAAATAAATTATCATAATATAAATTACATTATACTATGTCAATTCACCTCAACAGTACCCCGATGTGATGGTGCAGGATGGGACAGTTAAAGCTATCAGTGACAGCTTTCAGAATGCTGTTGCCACTCGCACGTGTTCTACAAAAGCGAGGCGACCTTTTTGCGCATGATAGCTGTAAAACCATCAGTGCGAGCTTCCACAAACATGGTGGACGCGCTGCAGAACCGTGGGAGCCGCATCAGCATCCTGAAAGCATTATTGTATTGGACACGCAGAGCATCGAGAGATTTTTGAGTATATGCTGTCCACAAGCTACTGCCGTAGAATGATTGACAGTAGGCCTTAAAAAGAGTAATTTTGACTTCATTCGAGCAGGAAGAGAATCTTCTGGACAGCATATTCGCTCTCACCGTCAACGCTCTGCGTTCCCTATCTATGTCCGCTTCATCACTCAGATCCTCACAGACAATATGACCCAGGTATCTAAAATTTCTCACTCTGCTAAGAGAGCAATCATTCAGCATTAATGGGGGTACATTACCGGGACCCTTACCGCTCTTAGAGAACACCATATACTCGCTTTTTTTAACATTGTAACATAGGCCATAAGCTATGGCATACGCTTCACAAAATTGTAAGAGCTTTCTGAGTGAGCTTACAGAGGGCGCCAGCAGCACCATGTCGTCGGCGTAGCTTAGATTATTGACACAGACTCCGTCAATCGAGCAGCCCGTCGGCATGCCGCTGAGACCCTCTATCAACTCATTTACATAGAAGTTGAAGAGCCTCGGAGAGCTTAACCCCCCTGCCTCACACCGCACTCCAACTTGTATGCATCAGAAAACTCACCAGCCCATTTAACACAATTCATCTGGTTCTTGTACCAAATGGTTCTTGTTTTTGTTGACAATTTGTATTTTCTTAACATAACTGACAGCCAACTGAAAATATTCATTACTTATAGGAAGAAAAACAGTTCTCTGATTGGTTCGCCTCATAAATGTTGGTCCCATTTTAAGTAAAATCTGTGGCGAAGTCAACAATTTTAAGAGGGCCAATCATTCAATTCCGTTTCAATATTATTTATGCCAGGTGTATTATCTAGATGACGTACATGGGTAATCAAGGATATCATTGTTCTCATATTTATAAACAACTCGAGAGTAAAAATTAGCAGTTCCATTACTGAACTACGTAGTTCCATACACTTCGTTAAGTGTTAGGTAATGAAATTTTTCTATGGAACAACTGGTATTTTTTTTGTGATATCAGTGTTGGTCCCAAAGTAAAAGTTGTTATAATGTGTAATCTTAAATTAATATTAAAACAAAATTACTAAGACTAATGTAATACAACTAAAACATAATATTTGGCCCTTATTGTGGTGACCAAGTTACGATTATTCTGTACCCAAGTTTATTTTGGAGGCACCCAAAAACTTTATTATATTATATTGCATAGGGTATAAATTTAGATTAGTAATTAATTTATAATATTACTTTTCACTGGTTATTAATTGTATTACACAAATTATATTAATAAATGTACATATAATGAATACGTCCGTTGTCTAGAGAAACGCCCGGTATAGATGTTATTTTTTAATTCATGATAGATATGCGACTGTGCACATCACGGCAAAGACGCGGATTAGGATGGAGTATGCTTATGTGATTTGCATTGTGAGAGTCGCGGGCATCCAGTGAATGAAAAAGGCAGGCTGTCGTTCAGTGTGGAGGTTAAAGGGGGAGGCCTATGTTCAGCAGTGGACGTCTTCTGGATGATGATGATGATGATGATGCTTAGGTACTTATGCTTACTTAGAAGGGATCTTTACTCTCGATTTAGATTACCTATGTTGTACTTTTTGGTAACACAGACTCTAGCAGAGAGTTCTACACCCATGTTAACAGATAAGTAAATAAGAACTACCTTCCATTCCGAAAACCACCCATCAACCATTACAGCAACGTTAAAAACTTCTATGGAAACAGAAGACTAAATCGACTTTTTTATATTAATTCAGATACTTTATCAAAGCGTGTGTTAAGTCTTCATTGAAATGTTTTATTCAACAAAATTACCATCAACAAACAACATCGGACAGCCAAAAAGTACCCGATTGCTTTCAAACATCAAAGAGTAAAGTTAAGCAGGAACTAGTGACGCAATACGAGATTGCTTTAAAACAGGCCCTATTCTGGCATCCGAGATTATCTTTGTCTCACTCTCATGATATTTCTAACTAGGGTGACTGAGGTAGTCTCGAGCGCGCGTGAATAGAGCTTCAGTTCCCAACGAGGGCTTTCAACTCTCCCCTAAGCACCCTTAAATGACAGAGCCGAGTTTTCATTTTACTCAATAGATGCTCTAATTTGCATCATCTTTGTGCGAACTGCGAATGCTGGGCACCCTTTGTAAACTGAATAGGGAAGGCTAATCAAAATAATTTTGTTTGAACTTATGAACTTTAATTAAACTTGACGACTAATTTGGATGTGTGTAAATGTTTTGAACAAAGTTTCATGGTTTTTAACGAAATAATTATAGACCTAGTGACTAATAATAGTTACCTACTTGGAAATTTAGCTAGGTAGGAATAGCTATGTGATGCTTCACCAGGAAAAACTTATTAATGGAAAATAAGAAATTTAGAAATATGCCCGTCAAAATGCGTGCATCAAGTATCGTTCTTTATTGATCGTCAAATTGGATAAAAAGCCATAGAATCGATTATGTACTGATCAAATTGCATTTTATGGAATTTGGCGATAGCAACTGTCAAATTTGACGATCGATAAAACAGTACTTCACTGCAGAGTCGCACAGACTGACAGATTGAAACGAGAGTGTCTTCAAAGATGCTCAACATAATGAGAATTGGCTCCCAAGAAACGCTTTCATGTATTTACATATTCTCTAGTGACCTCTACTCCGCTACCCTCTCATAAACAGTAAGCTGGTCCTAAAGCGTTTTACCACGTATTTAGGTATCCTTATTTGAGTGCCAGTTCATATCCACAAAAATAGGCGTGTATTAAACATCTTTGATCACATTCTCATTATTCGTAAGTGATATTTGGTCAATCATTTACAGTTGGTCAATAGTTTGGTCGGTCCTTTACAAAAAAGTTAGTGTAACAGAGAGCATCGCAACTACATCGCAACATAAAAGTCACGTTTGACGTGATTCCAAAACACAGCGTCAATTCCGACGCCCCTCGTCCTTATTGGCGTCCTCTCTTTATTAACCTGTGTTTGATCTCCGACGCACGGGAAATAGATAAATTGTTTGTTTTCCTCACGTCAAACGCGGGGGAGCATTTTTATTTTGTCAAACAGACCCCTTTGTGTCTGGTGTTTGCGGTACTCCAAACACTTTATGAGAAAATGTTACGGCAGCGAATTTCACTTAAAATCGACTCTACGTAGAGACGTGAAAAAATCATGTGAAGCCTTCTATGAATCATTATATTAAAAACCTATTCTAAAGATTCCAGTACAATTTCAATGTGTGATATGTGTACCTACTTACCTAAGTCGCGTATTTCCAAAAGTTTAAGTTTGTGTAAAATGAAACATCCGCGAGCGAACTTATACCTACTCCTAAAATATTATCGTTTCGAATTTGGTTGAAATGACAGACTACGTAAAACTACTACGAAGGTTGAATCTATTTTCTGAATTACCCGACATACAACGCACCACACTTTTCTAGAAAAATACTGTCGAATTTAAATGTTATAGATAATTCCAAAATTGGACAACTTCCTCCCTCCAACTTCTTCAACTTCCTTCTTCTTTGAATTTTTGATTTAATATTCTAAAGTATTAAAAAAATAACAACTGTTCAAAAATAAAAATAAAAATAAACTATCGAATATCGTTTTAAAATCTTAGATCGAATTTGTTTGAATAAGTTTGGGTATATATAAGATCTTTGGTTTGAATTACTTGACTTACACGTTAGAAAATTCTGTCAATAAAAGTGTCAAAACCACGCGAGATGAGCAAATCTGACAGTTTTTTTTAACCATTCAGCGTCATTATTTGTTCAGAACGCAAGCGGAACGAGCACGTAAAGGGTTGTTTTCATATCCGTGATTAGTGTGTCGTTCGCTAAGATTTATCGCCTCTCGGAAAGTGAGTCGGATGGCGGGGCGTCAAATATCCTCAGAATTAAATGGCGGAATGGCGGATGTCGGATGTGTTGGTGTGACGAAGTACGCCACTAAATTAAAACATTTTAACTTGACAGTCGGTGTCATGGTTATGTTGAATGCATTTTAACGGGGATTTGCCCTTCGGCGAACAGTGAAATCAGTAGAGTCACAAACACTCATAATTATTATGCCATAGCTTTATTAAATTCCGAAACAAACGTAATCATCTGTTATTTTAATTTCCTACGTCTAAAAAAGAAAAAAAAAAAGATATCAAAACAACAATTATTTTAATTGTAATGTTATGTAGACAGCTAAAATAGGGTTTTTATACTTTTTGAAAATTTTCTAAATTTTATATCTACAATAATATTAAAAAGTGCGAGCGAGAGAACTGTGGACGGGTAGAGCCACCATATATATTTTTAATATCCAAACATATTTTATGTTAGTATTCTCATGTAGGTACCTATTATCATATTATTTGTTTCCAATGAATCATGCAGAAGTTTGTGATTTTTGTTCTCTAAAAGTAGCGTGAGAAAAGAGATGTCTCAGGTTCTGATGGGACAAATCTTCGTTTCTATGTCTGTTTGTATATTTTTACGACGATAATTTGCGTTCAGTTAATCCGATCTACATGAAAATTTGTTACCAAGTAGTGCATTTTAATTAAAAAAAACGAATATGGGCAGAATGCAGTCAAAGGATTGTGAAGATATAGGGGTATAATCTCAGCTCGGGGTGAAAAATTAGTTTATAAATAAAGAGCTGACAGATTTACGCACCAATATGACAAACAATATTAGATCCGCGCAGTTAGTTTACCTACTACAGTTTAGTTTTGAAGATTAAAATCAAGAGTTTAATAGCGACTCCATAGATTCTATGTGCCGGACATGGCTATAAGTCACTTGCGTTGAGAAGATGGCTGAGATAGCTTCTGTCTTATGACGGTTGTTGACAGCTTCAATAGTCGTGTCGCCTCAGCAACAGCTAACAAATTACGTATCTCCAAAGATTTGACATTCGTAGTATAGTTTGAAAAATCTTTGCGAATCTCATTTTGTGTTGAATAAAGTAAATTAAACATGAAAAGATTTTACGAGATGCTGTTTTATCGCGTGTATTTTACATTATTTTAATAACTACCGTTTCGAATAATTTCCGGTGTCCGCGTCGTCACAGGTGGACTAGATGACGGTCCATAGAACTTTTATGAAATATTTTACAAGTATCGTCAATAGGTAATAATAATGATATGGGTAAAAATCGCCTAAATCTAAGATCATATAGGTAATTAATTAATTAGTCCCTTTTGCCGTAGTCGCCCACTAAATAAAGAAAGATTTAAGATTTATGAACAATCTCTTTAAATACCTCAAATATCACTGTAATTGTAAATCAAAATCTAGCAGCTGATAACAAAGGGTCGCACTCTTCATACCTACTAAGTATAAGTACCTAACTATAAATTATGCATATATATAAAATTAAGTCATAAATTTGAGTTGGCAACTCAGCGTCTACTTACTTCTAACGTTTTTTTTAACCTTGGCTCAACGAAACCTGAATAATTTAAGTATCTTTTAGTTTTGATTAACAGACAAAAATACAAGCTAACTAACACTAAATACCTAAACTAGTTACTTTAGTCGATGGCAAACGATCTTGAGGCAGCAGCCCGATGCGTTGGTTTGACCAGATTCGCACCACGTGCGCTATGCGCTGCATGTAGCTGAGGATAGCCGATAGAGGAATATGGTGCAACATCATCAAGGAGAGACTGATGGAAGATGGAAGTCACGGCCCTCAGACTTGAGTAGCACGACGATAGGAGGAGGACTTAGTGTATCATAAAAAAAGTTGGATTACCCATATACCGTTGAAGGCCTACAGACAATCCAAACGCTCAAGTCGACTACCAGTTGATAGCGTACCGAACATGCAGGCAGCATTACCACGCTGAATGGCTATGATTAATATGTTAATATTAAAAATACTTATTAAATTTTGCTATCCTACAACGCAAATAATATTTAGATAACGAGCAAAAAATTCGCAATAATATGCGAATTTTTTACTTTAATTAAATTTGTTTCAATTAATGTGAGACTAATAATAAGGCAACAAAAAAAACACTGGAAGTTGTAGCTGTATGAAAATTAACCCTTAAACTAAATTTAGACGCCAATGATCAATTTCTTAAAACTCAGGCGGACTTTTTCAATCTTTTTCTACCGAATTAGCTAATTTTGTTACTGCTTTTGTATGGACGTTTCCTTTCTTATGTTGAAGTATGGCAGATTAATGTATGTTCGAAGAAGTCGATATTGCTTTAGAAGGGCCTACTTTATGATTTAGTGCGACAGAGCCGAGTTGTTAAAAAGTTGTAAACTGCCTGTGTTTCCGCCGGTGTTTGCAACAATGTTATACTGTTATGGACGTATCTACACAACCTACTTTTATACAGCTTATACGTGTCATATGACATCAATGAGTTTGAGGACCGGTTTAGCTTAGTGATAGCACTTCTGCCTCATGCGCGAGGTCTCGGGTTCAATTCCCCGTCTGGCTAGGGCGGCAGCTATGAGCGTTTTTTATTTATTTATGTATATCAATTGCGTATATTCGTCTATATGCACCAATAAGCGTATATTACCGTAGCATATGTACTGTATATACCTACTTATGTATTATCTAACGTCTGCACTAGCCTTAATCAAGTTTTACATTATTTGTAGTTGAAGAGGCTAGGTTAGAAAACAAGGACCTTAAACACCTTAAGGAAAGGAAGAAGTGACGGAGCAGGTAGAGTATAGTAGAAGTTAGGTGGAATGTATCACTACCATATTTCTAGCCTGGAATGGGAACTTGCTCTTAAAGTGATGGTACCGGAATACATCGTCTGTGCATTTCATCTCATGAAATATGCACACAATTCAGAGTTCTTTCCAAACGTAACATGTAGGTACTTACCTAAGTAAAGAGACTAGCTACGTAGGTACTCGCCAACTAAACAGGTCCTTCTGGATAAGTTCTCCGACTTATTCCGCATCTTTGCCACCAAGCATGATGTGGATCAACGCAAGCCCAACTAAATTATAATAGCCAAATAATAAGCATTTTTTTTAATTTTTATAAAAGCGATATATCTCACTGACTGATTGAGTGACTAAATTTGGTTGACTTTGACTAAAAGTATATTCTGTATGGGGTGTAGAGTTTATTTTTATTTTTATAGAATACGTTTGACCACCGAGTTGGTGGCCTGATGAAAATGATGCGATGATGTGGCTAAAAATGGTGCACGTAAACCAAGAAGGTAATTATTCACTCTAACCTTGAAAACACCCAGGTTATAGATTTTAGGAAACAAGAACTAGGGAGGTAGAGATAGACTAAGAAAGGATTTTGCGAAAGGGTCAAATTAAGGGTACAAAAGGCGATTGAAAGTTTATATGAAAGTCTACGCGAACGAAGTCGAGGACAACAGCTAGTCAATGAATAAAAAAACTAGGGTTTGGGTTTGTAAAAAAATTCTTCGCAAAAATATACCTACTTACTACAGTAAAAAGCTGCCTAATTTAGCGAGCGTCTGTTTCTCGGAAGAAGTCCAATGGCTCGCACATGGTGCGGCGTCTTTGTCTCGTCCGGAGACGAGATGACGATTTATGAGCGCTTATTTATCACAACTTGTTAATTAGTCCACTTGTAGCATATCTATACTGAGTCTATTGAGATTTTTACCCACTTAGACGATACTTGGCGATGACAGGATATTTTTGATTTATGATTAATGAAAATAAATTATCTTTTAAAAAACCGATTTCAAAAAACCACAGATAATAAATATTCTGCCACTACAAAAAACAAAATAATATTTAACTGTTACTGTCCAAAAATATACTACAATAAACTAAACATTGTAATATTAAAATACGTAAAACGACAACACTTAAAATATATGTCGAATTCTATACAAATTTAGAATTTTGGAATTATATATTTGGAATTTTACTTATGGAATTTATCATCAAAAAGTCTGTCACACAGGGAGGCCCATACAAACACAAAAGTTAGTAATAAAGTTTTCAAAGTAGGTAGCTTATGAACCCGACCATGAAATGTATTCCTTTGAAGTATACCATCTTTCTCATCTTTAGTAGTTGCGGAGAACATAGTAAAGTAGTTGAAGTATCTCTCGCTTCATAAATAAGGAGCTCAAAGTGCTTGAACACCAGGTGAAGAATATTTTGTTCGCAACGGTTATCTACTTAGTAGAAAATTCTTTTAATAATTATAAAATTTTAATTAAAAACCCCCGGTATATAAACCGGTACATTGTTTGCTCTATACATCGTGCAAAGACCGCGAATTAATTCGAAAGCTTATAAAAAAGCACAGACTAGGTAAAGTCTTTGTAAAAAAGCTTATAAATTATGTCTGTATAAAACTTTTAAATACTTAACTGAATAGATTTTGATTAAACATCCATAGTACCACACCAAACCAAAGTAACACCAGCTCAGAAATAAAAAACCGCATTCCAATTAGTTCAGCCGTTTTGGAAAAAAATAGTAACTAACATACCATACAAACAAATACCTACATAATGATATACCGTTCATTGGTTGATATAAAATATTTTGCCATGATAATTACAGTTATTTCTTGATTTCATTACATTTCTTGATGCCTCACATGAACTTAACGATCTTAAAAATATACGCAAAATTTCTTGTATATAACTATGTACCTACCTACCACAAGTTTGTCCACATCTCCGTAGATAACA
Source organism: Agriopis marginaria (assembly GCA_932305915.1). NCBI lineage: Eukaryota > Metazoa > Arthropoda > Insecta > Lepidoptera > Geometridae > Agriopis > Agriopis marginaria. The sequence continues at coordinate 7,728,720 of OW029919.1, forward strand.
TTTTTGCTTAGCAAATTGTACAAGTCATCATCATTATCATTTCAGCCGTAGGACGTCCACTGCTGGACTTAGGCCTCCTCCATCGATCTCCAAAAGGGCCGGTAGGAAGCGACCTGCATCCAGCGTTACCCTGCGGTGTCTTTTAAGTCTAAGGCAAGGCAGTGTAAAGGTTTAGAACTAACTGAGAAATATTACGATTGTCTTGTCTGACCACGTCAGTTAACATTTTGAACACGTAACAGCTAAGTATTGAGACTAAAGATGACTCGAGTAGGTAACAAGTATGTCAGAAGACTTTGAAGGAAGGACACAAACTAAAATCCTCTAGTCGTAAGCAGGGGCTAATATACAAAATTCATTCTGGAGGTTACTGTCATTTTTGCTACACCAAATCTGTCAAAATTCGTTGTTAATACGTCGGTCGTTGCCATGCAAAGTTGTGAATTGATCACCAGCTGCAACATGAGACACAAATCTGAACACAACTATTAAAATTATGTCTAAAATAAGTATGTACATGTAGGTATTTACCTTAGATAGGCAGCACATTTTGGGACTTATTACTATAAGTCGTGCTAAACTATTGTCTAAGTTATGTATTAAGGCGGTCTTACAGTGAAAAAGGCTTCACAGAACAATTTTTTAAGATAATGTATTCATTTTAAAGCAGTAAAAAAAAAATTTTGGTAATTTTGATCATATTTCTGAGTGGACCATTGGATCCAAAACACGATTCCGATAAATTTTCTCGATAGAAAAAAATCATGAAATAACCTCTAACCTTGAAATTTACCTAAACGCATACAATTTTATCTCGACTATTTATGAACAAATCTTTACAAAATTTACAAGAATGATGTGAAATATTGTTACAAATAGCATCATAGTTTTTATTTATCGGTTAAAATTCAATTTTTCTAACTATTAATTAATTTAATCATAAACTGGCTCGAACGTGTCGAACGAAACGTCGTGCCGCCGCGGCGTCTTTTCACTTCTCTTTTATTTTTACGCGATGTGACAGAGACCGCTGAGGCGCGCTGCTAGACGGACGTGTGTCGCTTTGTTCCGCTAACCTTTCCAAAATATAATCTCAACTTTATGACACAAAAACACCTTGACGGAAGTTGTAAAGTAAGTACCTACCTTATCCGCTATGTTTTCTTGGATTATAAGTACTAAAAAGGCAGGCGAATGAAAATTACATTTTGTAACGATTTGTTTGTATATATTATTTTATAAAGCATAATTTCACCACAATTTTCATAGTCCAGTTGGCCGAACGGTTCGACGTATTGGATAAGTTCTCTGCGACTGTGAGTAAGGTTCAGGGTTCAAATCTCATATTTACCAATTTTCTTTTTGTATTTTTTTTTATGTTTTTAAAATAATACGTCATGTGCGTGCGTGCATGCGTGTTTGTGTGTGTGTGTGTGTGTGTGTGTGTTTGTGTTTGTATGCTTGTGTGTAATGTTCTTTACATGAAAACGGTAGGAGCGATTTTGATGGGACTTCCACTGTCAGATGGCTGATGTTATGAGGAGAAAAAAAATTGGCAACTTTTCATCATCATCATCATATTTTCATTACTTCGCAGGTGAACCTGCAGAGCACAGTTAGTCTACTTTTTTTTATGTGCCACAGGTGGCAAACAAGCAGACGGGCTACCTGATGCTACCTTACATTTTGTGACGATTTGTTTGTACATTTATATTATTTTATATATTAGAAGCATAATTTCACCACTAGCATCATATTTCAATTGGACGAGTGGTTGACGCAATGGATAAGTTCCTGCGACTGTGAGTAGGCTTCGGGTTCAATTCTCACATTTTCCATTTTCTTTTTGTTATTTTTCTAATGTTTTTGAAATAATTCGTCGTGTGCGTATGTGTGTGTCTGTAACGTTCTTTATAGACTCGAAAACTGCAGGACCGATTTTGATGGTATTTTCACTATCAGATAGCTGATGTTATGACGAGAAAAAAATTTGCAACTTTTCATCATCATCATCACAATTTTTTTCATTACTACGCAGGTGAATGCGCGGCGTGCAGTTAGTCTACTATAATGGTTAGGAAGTTCTAAACAACTTGGGATGGACAGAGACAGACGGATGGACGAACGAACTTATATGGGTTCCTTGTAGTTCAACGGAACCCTAAAAAGGTGTTACAGTCTTCTTTGAGTATATCTTTCTTCTATATACATATAAAAAGCGATGTGTGTATGTATGTTCCCTATGAAGGCTGATGATGATGATGATATTCCGTATGGACTCAAAAATGGCCAAACCGATTTTGACGGGATTTTCACTGTCAGATAACACATGTAATAAGGAGAGCAAAAATGCTATTTTTAATCATCATCATCATCATTACTATTTTGCATCACTACGTGGGTGAAACCGCGGGGCGCAGCTAGTCTACTATAATGGTTAACATTTCTAAACAACTTGGAATGGACAGACAGACAGACAGATGGACAGAATGAACATAAGTATATGGGTTCTTTGTAATTCTACGGAACCCTAAAAAAAGTGTTACAGTCTTCTTTGAACATAATAATTATCTATCTTCTCTACACATATAATAGGCGATGTGTGTATGTATGTATATGTATGTATGTTTCCTACGAAGGCTGATGATGATGATGATATTCCATATAGACTCCAAAATGGCTGAACTGATTTTGACGGGATTTTCACTCTCAGATAGCTGATGTTATAAGGAGAGAAAAAAAAAACTACTTTTCATCATCATCATCATCACTTTTTTTCATTACTACATGGGTGAAACCGCAGAGCGCAGCTAGCTAAGTTAGAAAGTTCGAAACAATTTTGGATGGATAGACAGACAGACAAACAGACGGATGGGCAGAACGAACTTATATGGGTTCCTTGTAATTCTACGGAACCCTAAAAAGGTGTTACAGTCTTCTTTGAGTATATCTCTCTTCTATACATATTAAAAGCGATGTATGTATGTATGTATGTATGTTCCCTATGAAGGCTGATGATGATGATGATATTCCGTAAAGACTCCAAAATGGCTGAACTGATTTTGACGGGATTTTCACTCTCAGATAGCTGATGTTATAACGAGAGGAAATAATGCTGCTTTTCATCATCATCTTCATCATCATCATAAATTTTCATCACTACGTGGGTGAAACCGCGGGGCGCAGCTAGTCTACTATAAAGGTTAACATTTCTAAACAACTTGGAATGGACAGACAGACAGACAGATGGACAGAATGAACATAAGTATATGGGTTCTTTATAATTCTACGGAACCCTAAATAAAGTGTTACAGTCTTCTTTGAACATAATAATTATCTATCTTCTCTACACATATAATAGGCAATGTGTGTATGTATGTATATGTATGTATGTTTCCTACGAAGGCTGATGATGATGATGATATTCCATATAGACTCCAAAATGGCTGAACTGATTTTGACGGGATTTTCACTTTCAGACAGCTGATGTTATAAGGAGAGAAAAAAAAAACTACTTTTCATCATCATCATCATCACTTTTTTTCATTACTACATGGGTGAAACCGCAGAGCGCAGCTAGCTAAGTTAGAAAGTTCGAAACAATTTTGGATGGATAGACAGACAGACAAACAGACGGATGGGCAGAACGAACTTATATGGGTTCCTTGTAATTCTACGGAACCCTAAAAAGGTGTTACAGTCTTCTTTGAATAATATATATTTCTTCTATACACATATATAAGGCGATATGTGTATGCATGTATATGTATGTATGTTTCCTATGAAGGCTGATGATGATGATATTCCATATAAAATCCAAAATAGCTGAACTGATTTTGACGGGATTTTCACTCTCAGATAGCTGATGTTATAAGGAGAGAAAAAATAATCAGCATTTCATCATCATCATCATCATCATCACTTTTTTTCATCACTACATAGGTGAAACCGCAGGGCACAGCTAGCTAAGTTAGAAAGTTCGAAACAATTTTGGACGGATAGACAGACAGACAGACAAACAGACGGATGGACGAACGAACTTATATAGGTTCCTTGTAATTCTACGGAACCCTAAAAAGGTGTTACAGTCTTCTTTGAGTATATCTTTCATCTATATACATATAAAAAGCTATGTATGTATGTATGTATGTGTGTTCCCTTTGAAGGCTGATGATGATGATATTTCGTATTAGACTCCAAAATGGCCGAATCGATTTTGACGGGATTTTCACTTTCAGATAGCTGATGTTATAAGGAGAGAAAAAAAAATACTTTTCATCATCATCATCATCACCATTTTTCATCGCTACACAGTGAAACCGTGGGGCGCAGCTAGTCTACTATAAAGGTTAGAAAGTTCTTAACAACTTGGGATGGATAGACAGACAGACGGATGGGCAGAACGAACTTATATGGGTTCCTTGTAGTTCTACGGAACCCTAAAAAGGTGTTACAGTCTTCTTTGAGTATATCTTTCTTCTATATACATGCAAAAGCGATGTATGTATGTATGTATGTGTCCCCTATGAAGGCTGATGATGATGATATTTCGTATAGACTAAAATGGCTGAATTGATTTTGACGGGATTTTCACTGTCAGATAGCTGATGTTATAAGGAGAGAAAAAAAATTGAACTTTTCATCATCATCATCATCACCATTTTTAATCAGTACACGGTGAAACCGCGGGGCGCAGCTAGTCTACTATAAAGGTTAGAAAGTTCTAAACAACTTGGGCTGGACAGACAGACAGAGGGGTGGACAGAACGAACTTATATGGGTTCCTTGTAGTTCTACGGAACCCTTAAAAGGTGTTACAGTCTTCTTTGAGTATATCTTTCTTCTATATACGTAAAAAGCGATGTATGTATGTATGTATGTTCCCTATGAAGGCTGATGATGATGATATTCCGTATAAACTCAAAATTGGCCAAACCGATTTTGACGGGATTTTCACTGGCAGATAGCTGATGTTATAAGGAGAGCAAAATGAAACTTTTCATCATCATCATGATTTTTTATCACTACGTGGGTGAAACCGTGGGGCGCAGCTAGTCTACTATAAAAGTTAGAAAGTTCTAAATAACTTGGGCTGGACAGACAGACAGACGGGTGGACAGAACGAACTTATAATTATGGGTTCTTTGTAGTTCTACGGAACCCTAAAAAGGTGTTACAGTCTTCTTTGAGTATATCTTTCTTCTATATACGTAAAAAGCGATGTATGTATGTATGTTCCCTACGAACGCTGATGATGATGATGATAATATTCCGTATAGACTTCAAAATGGCTGAACAAATTTTGACGGGATTTTCACTCTCAGATAGCTGATGTTATAAGGAAAGAAAAAATGGAACTTTTCATCATCATCATCATAATCATCACCATTTTCCATCAGTACACGGTGAAACCGCGGGGCGCAGCTAGTCTACTATAAAGGTTAGAAAGTTCTAAACAACTTAGGATGGACAGACAGACAGACAGACGGATGGGCAGAACGAACTTATATGGGTTCCTTGTAATTCTACGGAACCCTAAAAAGGTATTACAGTATTTTTGGAGTTTATATTTCTTCTATATACATATAAAAAGCGATGTATGTTTGTATGTTTCCTATGAAGGCTGATGATGATGATATTCCGTATAGACTCCATAATGGCTGAACTGATTTTGACGGGATTTTCACTCTCAGGTAGCTGATGTTATAACAAGAGGAAAAAATGCTGCTTTTCATCTTCATTGTCATCATCATCACCAATTTTCATCACTACGCGGGTGAAACCACGGGGCGCAGCTAGTCTACTATAAAAGTTAAAAAGTTCTAAACAACTTGGAATGGACATACAGACAGACAGACGGATGGACAGAACGAACACAAGTAGTACGGGTTCTTTGTAGTTCTACGGAACCCTAAAAAGGTGTTACAGTCTTCTTTGAACATAATAATTATCTATCTTCTCTACACATGTAAAAGGCGATGTGTGTATGTATGTATATGTATGTATGTTTCCTATGAAGGCTGATGATGATGATGTTCCATATAGACTCCAAAATGGCTGAACCGATTTTGACGGGATTTTTCCTGTCAGATAGCTTATGTTGAAAGAGAGAAAAAAAATACTGTTTTCATCATCATGATCACCAATTTTCATCACTACGCAGGTAAAACCGCGGGGCGCAGCTAGTTTTCAATAAAACTAAAAAAGTTCTAAATAACTTGGGACGGACAGACAGGCATACATCGTACGCTTAGTAATAGGGTCCCGTTTTATCCTTTGGGTACGGAACCCTAATATTCGAGATTGTAAAAATTTTTGCATTTGATAAACTGATCGCAACCTAGGTCGATGTATGGAGACAACAGTTTTTAAATAACAAAGTTAAGTTTGTTTTGCGCTAAAACGTTTTTTTTTTCATCGGGAACGTACACACACCTAATAACGGCTGTATCTTTCACATGGCATTTTCCATGATAATAAATAGTACACACTAAAAAAACAACAACTACAAATACAAATAATAAATAATGGCCAAGTTCGAGTCGGTGTCAACTTCTGTTCACCACCAGCTCTCGTACGATCACCGAAGTGAAGCAACGTCGGGTGCGGCTGGTACTTGGATGGGTGACCGCCTGGGCTTTATTCACTTTTTTTTACTTTAGTACCTCACAAGTTACGTTGTGGTACGGAACCCTCAGTGCGCGAGCCCGTCTCGCACTTGGCTGTTTTTTTTTTAAATGGAACTAACCATTTCTGGCCTTTGCATTTTTCCCTTTACTTGTGATAAGAGATTGTTTCTTGCTAAATTTCATGATTTTAGATCAATGGGAGTGCTTTTTTTATGTTTTGATGCCCATCAAAACATAAAAAGAGCACTCCTACGAGTCTCAAAATATGTGGCAGAAACGGCCGTATCCTTTGATTTAGTGTTATGATAAAAAATTGAGTCCAAAAATATCTACATACTACAGATTTGAACCGGGCATTCGTGGTTTACCAGCGCGGGGCCAGACCACTGCGCCAACGGAGCTATGCTGTGGACCGACGAAATTACATGTCTATAGCTGTCTATAAGTGAAGGACGTCGCGTTGCGGCGAGATTCACGCGGTGCGCCCCGCTGTAGGTGGGACTAGTCGGCCGCCACTTCCTCTGCTTCACCCCCTCAAAAACATAAAAGTCAGCTAGTCACGGCGCCTTAAGTATTTACATAACAACGCATGTGTTTTAGATCTTGAAGTAAATAAAAAAACTTCACTTCATTCCCGGATAGCAAGATAAATGTGTATAGATGTAATATATAAAATGTTTCGCAAAATCTAATTTTCCCTATTGCACCCTCATCTCTCCCGCTCAATCGGTTTACGAATAATTCGTTTAGGGACAATAAATCTGTGTTTAGTAGGGACTTAATTCAATTACTGGAGGACTGAACCATAACAACCAGATTATAAGATTATAGAGGTCATCATCCATGATTAATTATGTAATCTAAGGTTTAATCAGATGAGAACGGCTGTAACAAATTCAATTATGATTTTCTCGATCCTGTGGTAAGTATCGTCGTTTCAATAGACTGTTTACTCTGTGCTTTAATAGCTTTCAGCAACAGCCTGTGGTTTTATCCAATATCCTGAAGGGACCTTTTCTAGTATCAAAAGAAGCTTAGCTCTTTAACACTGGGATTCCTTGTTGTTGATACATTAACACACGCACAATATTCCGGTAGCCTACCGGAATATTTTGTTATTGTCTTTAAAAAGATAATAATAAAAACGCAGGGGAGGCTTATTGGCGAGCCGTCGTTGAGTGGTGATACCTCGTACCCCGATTCCATTGGGCTAAAACACCAGATACCTCAACTCCCCGCTTTATCACCCCCGGCTTTTTATTTGAAGAGCTAGGAACCTGAGCTCCAAGGTAGAAGTGTTAAAAGGCATAACGCCGCGAGTAGCGTTTAGTGAAAGTGCAGCATACCTCTCGACACCCTAAGCCACCCATGCCAATGTTGCCCCCCCGGTGCCAATATGCGGCAGCTTTTATGGGGGGCCCATTCAGTGGGTGGCAAGTCATCACCTGCCTAAATATATATTGCGCAATACAAATATACAGCGGATGAAAACGCAGAGCGTTGCTAATATATAAGTACTAAATTTTGAAAGAAACAGTTTGGAACTTGCCTTAACACGTTAAGTGCGAAGCGAGGCCTAAATCACCCCTGATGCAACTTCCCTGTGGTGCGGCAAGCAAAAAAGTGAATTTCTCTGTCGTGCGAATGGCATAGCTTTGGTTTGGTCCAGTGTAGGAAAGAGATAAACATATATTTGAGATCACTAATGGTTCCGGACTCGGTGGTGTACCTACTTTGGTACCGGATGTCTTAGGCCTCGTGCCGCACTGAATTAATATAATTTTAATGCAGTGCGGAACGAGGCTAAAACGTCTCATATCCCCCCTGACCTCGTACCGCACTCAACGCGAGCTTCCCGCGACCAGTGTTGTGCATCACGTCGATTGGAGAGCACGTCCTTTTACAGCGCCGAACATGTCTAAACGATGTCGGAAGAAGTTAATTTTAAAAAACCCAGAAACAGAGCCAAAACAGGTAAGTTTTTAATGAAAAAATCTTCAGTAAGTACCTAGTTTTTTCTTATCTTGGTAGCTATGTACCTAAAGTAAGTGTAAGATATTATTACTTAAGTATATTATACCTAAAGATATTATTGGTAATAACGATTATTGACGTACCTAATACTTTGCAACATATCTAGAATTACCTATTATTCTATATCGTGATAATAATGTTATTATTATTAGGACTTAACACTTAATTGATATTTTTGTAGGTAGTGAAAAACTCCACAAGAAACGCAAAGCGAAACGTCGATATTATTAATAACGTCGATATTATTTTTCCCATCACTAATCGCAGCGAAAATTTGCCCTATTTCAGTGCGTTACGAGGTGTATAAGATCCCATATTTTGTTTTGCTAATAATTCCTAAACTAGCCATCAGATCCCGGGGCGACGGTGGATTAGGGTTCATCAATTCACTGTCTATATCAATAAGGACCAAAATTCTCATTTATCTTTGATTTCACGCCAGAAAATGGATTTTAGTCTGTAAAAGGAGGTGGGGTCTAATAGACCGCGTGTCGCCCTAACGTCTGGTCACGGTACGGGCCGATTATACCTCGTGCCGCAGGAACGGAAAGTATGCAAAAATTGGTGCCGCAGCTAACGTGTTAACAAGCCAGCAGATAGCTAGCGATCTGCATTTCACTCCTATTGATCATTTTAAACAAAAGCTTTTTGCTGTGAAGCATAAATGATGTTCATTCATAAACTCACGTTCTATTCTCCTTTACTTACCGAGCAGTGAAGCAATAGAGCCATCAACGCTCGCCGTCGTGACAACTATCGAGAGCCACCGCCACCGCCATTAATAAAACGTTGATTAAGCTAGACTGATGGCGCTGGCAGATGAGCTCGGTTTTTACGGCACGAGCGCGCCCACCCGCAGAGTCAAGCTCCCTCATTATTTGCGGTTTCAATTCACTTTTTACGAACGTCGCCCTCTTTGCGGCACTTCGCTATTGCTAGATCAGAAAATCTTAATCAACGGTTCACTGGTGCTGAAAACTCGCCTCAAAGGATGTTTATGTTTAGAGTTCAAATTGAACTGCGAAGTTAAAGCAAATGTTTGTCTATTTTGCGTGTAGTGTTGTAAAAAATATTTGTGAATGATGATTAAAATTAAATAGTTTGTCGTTGAGACGGTATCTCTGTACGAAGAATTACTAACGTAGGGAAGTGAGTACTTCCCTTTATTTTGTAGATTTTGCATCTATTTTTAACTAACAACATTGTAAGAGTATATTTTATGTTGTTTAAATGATTTTGGTGTGTGACGTAGTACTATCTGAAATTAAAGGTATATTTAGTATAAATGTTTCAGAAGCGATGATGGCCGCGCAGTTGCATGTGCACTTTACAATCTGACGGCACTCGGTTCGATCCTGCCCTGCATAATTATTATATTTTGTGGTGGTACGGAATCCTCAGTACTCCGACACGAACTTGACCCTAAAATGAACGGAACCCTAATAATTAAGGTTGTTGTACAGGTAGCGAGATTAGTATGGCTCTGAAACAGCTTAAGAACAACAAGGCACTGGGTGATGACGGAATCACGACAGACCTACTCCTAGCGGGTGGAAAACCGGTACTTTTAGTCCTCCAGAAGTTATGCGATGGTACTACGCCTGAAGCATGGCACAGGAGTGTGGTGGTGCTCTTCTTCAAAAAAGGTGATAACACCTTATTGAAGAATTATAGACCCATCTCACTCCTGAGCCATGTGTACATGTTGTTCTCCAGAGTCATTACGAAGCGTTTCGAAAACAGGTTTGATAACTTCCAGACCCCCGAACAAGCCGGTTTCCGTAAAGGCTGGAGCACCATAGACCACATACACACGGTCCGCCAGATTATACAGAAGACTGAGGAGTATAATCGGCCATTATGCCTAGCGTTTGTGGACTATGAGAAAGCCTTTGATTCCATCGAGACCTGGGCAGTATTGCAGTCCCTCCAGCGTTGTCATTGTTGGCGACCGGTGGGTGCGGAAGAGAGTGAAAAGGGCTTTTTAAATTACCACAAAAAGCGTTTATTCCGAATAAGTATGTTCCTATTTTTTCATGTGTTCGATTGATATATTATTTTCGAATTAGTGACGCGCCGTGTCAGTCGTCCTTGGCCAGCCTCCTACTTGCCCATGAAGGCTGCACTCTACCGAGGAGGCTGGTGTAGGACGACTGGCTTTAACGCTGCGTGGCCAACAGTCATATCGACTATAGGTATATCGAAGTGTTGAAGTGTTTGTATAGAAACGCCACCATGTCGATCCGATTACAGGACGAGAGCACGGAACCAATCCAATTGCAGAAAGGCGTGAGACAGGGAGATGTTATCTCTCCGAAACTGTTCATGAACGCATTGGAGGACGTTTTCAAGCTCTTGGACTGGAACGGATTAGGCATCAACATCAACGGCGAATACATCACTCACCTTCGTTTTGCCGATGATATAGTCATCATGGCAGAGTCGCTGGAGGACCTAAATACGATGCTCAGCGACCACAGTAGCCTTTCCCAACAGGTGGGTCTTAAAATGAACATGGACAAGACAAAAATCATGTCGAATGTCCATGTTGAACCCGTGCCGATAGTCGTTGGGAACGATACTCTAGAAGTTGTTGACCATTACACCTATCTTGGACAGATTGTTCAGTTAGGTAAGTCCAACTTAAGCAAAGAGGTCGCCCGAAGAATCCAACTCGGATGGGCAGCGTTCGGGAAATTGCGTGACATCTTCTCATCCAAGATACCACAGCGCCTCAAGACGAGGGTCTTTGACTAGTGTGTGTTGTCAGTGATGACATATGGTACTGAGATGTGGTTCTTGACTGTTGGCCTTTTGGAAAATCTCAGAGTCACTCAGCGGGCAATGGAGAGAGCTATGCTCGGAGTTACTTTGCGCGATAAAATCCGAAACGTGGATATTCGCCAAGGAACCAGAGTCACCGACATAGCTGTTACAATTTGCAAGTTGAAGTGGCAATGGGCAGGCCACATCGCTCTAAGAACCGATAACCGATGGGGAAGAAAGGTTCTTGAGTGGAGACTACGAACCGGAAGACGCAGCGTAGGTAGGCCTCCCACTAGATGGACCGACGACATAGTGAGAGTCGCTGGCATCCAGTGGATGCAAAAGCAGGCTGTCGTTCAGTGTGGAGGTTAAAGGGGGAGGCCTATGTTCAGCAGTGGACGTCGTCTGGCTGATGATGATAATGATAGATAGCTAGATGGAAAATGTGTACCTACTTTTTTGTTATGTCAATACTAGCAGCGTGCCGCAGTTTCACCTGCTATCCGAAAGGAACCATGATTTTTTAATTAAGATAAAAGTAGGCCTATCTGCTAATCCGTTAGGTATCCGTTGCCAGTTCAGTTAGATTGATCTGACCACGACTACTGGTTAGTGTCCTTGGTTGTCAGTTAGACTGGTGGACGTGGTCAGATGGGTTATTATTTATTATTTAACCATTCATTCATTCATTCAACATTTAAGAGCGTAGCTCTTGTCGGTGGAGTAACTTCCAAGCTTGACGGTCTTCTGCCAGCGTTTTCACCTCCCTGTATGACATGACATCATCATCATCAGCCAGAAGACGTCCACTGCTGAACATAGGCCTCCCCCTTTAACCTCCACACTGACCGACAGCCTGCCTTTTGCATCCACTGGATGCCAGCGACTCTCACTATGTCGTCGGTCCATCTAGTGGGAGGCCTACCTACGCTGCGTCTTCCGGTTCGTGGTCTCCACTCCAGAACCTTGCTTCCGCATCGGTTATCGGTTCTTCGAGCGATGTGGCCTGCCCATTGCCACATCAACTTGCAAATTTTAACTGCTATGTCGGTGACTCTGGTTCTTTGGCGAATATCCACGTTTCGGATAGAGTCTCAACAATAGGGAAGTAATAAGACCAACGTCCACTCGGAAAAAAATATATTTAAATTTTATAAAATCAATTTCAGGCATTTTTAATTCGCACAATTTTGTACAATTTACATCATAGTTAAATATTTCTAAATTTTTACAAATATTTTTCATGTCTTTATTAAGCTGCCGGTTCTTGATATAATATTTAGGTGTGGAATCAATAACTATGCACATTTATAATTTTGGTAAGTAAATAATGTATATTTATTAACATTTTTTTCAAATAAAAGTCATCTACTTAGGTGTTCCTAAGTACAAAAATATAGACAAGCTCATAATTCCAAAGTGGTCATAAAATATTTCAGGGGCCTTACGGACAACAGCTAATTGCGGCACCTAATCCGCTCAGTTGGAAAATCACGCGACCGCAAACCGTATCTGGGCGCGATAAGGTTCACGTTCGTGTGATTTTCCAACTGAGCGGATTAGGTGCCGCAATTAGCTGTTGTCCGTAAGGACCACAGAAACCATAATAAAGAAATTTTGAACTAGTATCAAAGGAAAAAAACAACACAAATAACAATTGCTGCGTATTCAGGGTTATTATGAAAGGGTGTAAGCCGTAAGGGTTGGTCCCATTTTAAAAGTTGTTCATAATTGAGTTCAATGACCTCCATTCGGCTTAGCATACCGTTTCCGAATAACGCGGCTGGTTTTAATTTGTATGATAATTTATATAATATGCAGGTAAAATAAGATGTCGTAAGCACTTTTTGAATAATGTTCTTAATCAAAAACCAACAACGATTTTGAATAGGAATGAGATCAAACATGATCTTGTCAACACCAGTGTCAGTAATCTTGACAACATTATTTGATGATGTTTATATTTTAAAATGTAATTAGGTATGAATAAGTATATGCATTTCGCATAATATTTTCATTTTAGATTTCTGTTTCTATCAGGTTAAAATAGTTAACTATTAAAGTTCGTGAAAAAGAAGCTCTTCCTCCTTCCCAATAAAATAATGATGAGGTATTCGTTAGAAATAAATAATTATACCTGCAATTTTGGACTAAAGAGTGATTCTACTTAACCTAGTTAACATACAATATCTATTAATTATAATAATATGAGATAATTATTTTTAATAATATCTATACTGTACAACACTTTAAGTCTCACATCAAATACGTACACAAAAGCGCGTCGAGCACCTCAATGTCTATAATTTCATTAATTACAGGTCCTGGTTTACTATACAGTGTATTGATATGTGGTATGTACAGAGGCGTGCGGCGACGTCGGCGGCGGGTGCCGCGCGACGGTTCGGGTGGAGGCAGCGACGCGGTATCACAGGAGCGGCGACTCGTCGTGCGGCACGGAGAGCGCCGCGCGCTCCCGTCACACCAGCGAGCTCGGCTTCACGTCCAGCTGGTGCTCCGGCGACCGCCCGCCTGCACCACCTTCGCCCTGGCTGTTCTCCTCCGAATCAGAACACGAGTCCGAACTCCCCTTCTTGCCACCGTTGTGAGTCTTTACATGCTTTGCGAGATGGTCGGATCGCATGAATCGTTTATTGCACACCGGACACGCGAATCTTTTCTCACCGGTGTGCGTGCGCAGGTGCCGCTGCAGTTCGTCAGAGCGTGTGAACCGCTTGCCGCAAAACAACCAGTTGCACACGAAAGGACGTTCTCCTGTATGCCAGCGGAGATGAGCTTTTAGATGGGACGTTTTTCCGTACACTTTTCCGCATCCAGGTATGTGACAGCTGTGAATGTTTTTCTTTCTGAGATGGGCTCCGGCGGGACCAAGCCTCTCCGCTTCTTGACAGTTGGGGCAGTCGCAAGTTGCTCGGCCCGCGTACCTTCTTTGTGACCGAGGGGAGGGAGCTTGCGCAGGTGGCCCCGGCGAGCCGGGGCCGTGCAGTCCGAACGATCCTTGTGTCGGTAACACCGACTTGTACGCGTCTTGAAGGAGATGCGGCGCAGGCGGTAGTAAATGGGCTCCTCCTGACAGCGAGTGTGTGAGCTGGGAGTAATCCTGACCGGCATAATTTGCCATCTGTCCACCGACGTCCAGCCAGCCGCTGTGAACGTCCCACCAGGTGCCTCCTACGGCACCCACGCCACTCATTTCGGCTGCTTTCAGAGCGCCGCCCCCACCGCCACCTCCGACGTTGAAGGGCCACGACTCATAGGGGTGCCTGGAGTACATTGAGCCGAGGCTTGCACTGGATTCGCTCTTGCCTAAGAGTTGGTCGCCCGAGGAGGGGAAGTAGATGTCGTTGGAGTAGGCGGGCGCGGCGGCGCAGGAGGTAGGCCCGCGACCGTACGGCGAGCATGCGGGTGGTTGCGAGCGTGGCGCAGAATTGGCGCCGGGCGGCGAGTGTGCGCCGGGGCTCTTCTTCCACGGGTGGAAGCCCTTGCCGACGGCGGCGTCCGCCAGCGGCGGCGGCGACTTGCTCGACAGCTTGTTGCACTGCGCCGCCAGCATCGCCAGGGGCGTGCCGCGTAAGCTCGGGTGTTCCTGGAAAGACGGAGAACGAACGATTAATTATTTCGAATGGAAAAAAGACGATAACTCTTTATTCGAGTTTAATTATCGGGCCGTGTTTAAAACCGTGAGAATCGTCCTGAGACGTCAGAACAGATTTATGGCCTAATTTATATGTGAACTAATGCTGCGGTGTACCGTGCCCGGGGCGGTTAGACTGGGTATAAATAAATTATGAGCAGTTTATAGGTGGCGTATTTACAATTAGCGGTGCGGTGACAGCTACCGAGCGCTACTGCGGTCAGTGTGTGGTGCCGCCGGCCTGGAGACTACGTAATTAATAAGTTTTGTGTAGTGGCTATCGTAATACATATACAAACATCTGTTTCTAAATGTTTTTGAAATATAGTCCAGATATATATCATTATTTGCTGTGATTAATTATACACTCCAGGTTGGTTGGACAGGCGGATGAACCAAACACAATGCACCAGTGATCTCTTAAAACTATTTTCTCTTATAAAGCTAGTATAAAGAAGTCGTATACCTAAATTTGAAACTGACCTGAAAATGTATATTATAATGTAAGCTCATTGTTGGTATTTGAACGTGTGAAGTCGAATGCGCTAACAACTATGACATCAATTGCTATAATCTCTACAAAACGCTGCTTCCTTTCCTTATCTTTTTACAAAGCATATTAAAAATACCAACATATTTCTCTCTCATAGTTATATCCTTCATTAGGTACATAACAATAAAAGGTAAAACACGTTTATGGTTCCATAATCCGTTCCCAGTTGTTCACTTCGCCCCAAATAAAGGTGAGTTCAGAACATCCGGCCGGATACTCACCCGGGAACACAATGGGTCGGTAAAAAAGTTCCATTGTACGCAATAATGTAATCCGGGGATCACGCACGGGTGTGAGGGGTGCGGGGTGCAGACACGCCCCTTTTATTGTGATTGGCGCAGCTGTTGCGCTCCAGTGTGCGCCAGCCCTTACAGTTACTGGCCTAGAGCTGATGTTTTAGGAAGGGCGATGTAAGACTAATGAAACTGCCACTTTGGATTTAACGTGTCAACTAAAGTAAATTTTACTACGTGAATTTTAGAACCACTGCACAAGCATCTCTCCTAAGACAATTCATAACTGCGTTATATACCTAGTTTAAATTAATATCAATGAGAAAACTCTATTTACAAATAAGCAATTTAGTATACTTGGATGACATACCGTTTCGAGTTATTTAGATTTAAAAACTTCTGAGCCGATTTTGATGAAATTTATATAGGTAGGTATAATTATAGGACCAATCTGAAACTATATCCTTTCAAATCTAATAATTTTCCATTCGGTTAAAAACAACTGAATTGAGAAACTCTTCCTTTTTTGAAGTTGGTTAATAACAAAAAACACGCTTTTTTATTGTTCCACCATCGGCCCCATCGTCAGACCCTCATCATCAAGTATAGGGTATGAGACCCGAAAAAGCAAGCTAAAGAAGCTTACGGTTGATGGGTTTACTATTGAAAAGTTACAATATCTACCTCCTGCCTCCATCATGAGATCTGTTCGATGATACCAAATTATTGCATTGTTATCCGGAACACGTAGGTAAGTAGGTATCCTATACTTACTTGCAAAATTTCAAATCGTCACAACAATAAGAAGTATAGGTTAAAATTGACTTCTAATATTTGTTTACATGGTTATTTAATTAGTGAGTTACAAGTGAAGCAAATAAAAGCATATTAGGTAGTAAAAAAAGCAATACAATACAATGTGGCAACACAAGGCTAACGGCGGCAGCGGCGCTCTAGCAAATAGAAATAATGGGCGGGTCCTCCACTATCGCCAACAGATCTTCAGCCCAGTTGTAAATATGGCTGCTTACTCAATTAAGCAACGACAATTACAATTACCATAAAAAATAAATAAAGAACAGCCAAATTGCCGCGCGGCACTTATGTCGCCCGCGTATGAACTGGCACAGACATTACTAAGATATATTATTTGCTTTTAAATTATGGAATCACGTTTGTTGTCTCTATTCTCGCTGCTTTTCATTCCTCATAATTGTTTCTTCTATCTTAAATAGCCTTTCTACGAATGCTACGAAGCATGGCAATGACGTCAACTTGGCGGAGTTTCAAGTATGGGAAAGAATAACAATAAAATTGAACTGGAGTTAATATGTCACATCGACAATAGAATCATAAAATCGACACGTCCGCATCAAAAACTATTTGAGAGCAATTTAAAGATAATAGGTATTAGGCGATGAGAGTGGACGGAGCGCGCCGTCTGCGGCGGCTGAAGTCATAATTACCCTAGGCATTATGCTCCATTTGGGTCCGGGCCGAAACGGAGTGATATCGCCCTGGTAATTGGTCGTCAACTCAGAACTGGCCGCCAGCTCGCGCGAGATTGGATCAACGGAGATGACTTTCGGAGCCGACTCACCGGCGCCACCGCCGCACCATTATACAATGTTGATGGCCTTTTCCTTGTCAAAAATGACGAAGATCTTTTGTTGTAAAAAACACGAGATGGAATAAAATGAGATTACCTAATGTGAGCACGAAATTGTAGTATCGCAGGTCAGGTAGGCGCGCCGCGTGATGCAGCGAGGGATCTCGCGGTAAATAAATATAACTGTGCAACAATATAGGCACTGGCTTTTTCAACGACAAAGAAAATGCTATCATTGTGAATGAGTGTTCTGTTCATAGAATTTACTCCATAAAATATGTTATAACTATTGGAATAGCAAAGTGTTAATCAGTGTGATGTGCTGCTGAATATTTTCATTGGTAGTACATTTTACATGCTTCGAAAGAGTTTGTACCAATACAGAAACTTAGAGTAGACTTTTTATAGATAGGCATAGGCAGTTTCTTTTTTTGTATTTGGAAAATGATAAACTTCAACATTCCCATAATAGACATGCTGTTAATCAATATTAATCAAGAATCGTAAAATCAGTAATTCCCTATAATACTTACCAGAAGCATGAAATTTTGTGCAAGTTAACTTAGGTGAGCACTTAGAAAGGAACGAGAATTATAATTATCTATAATTATGTAAGTATTGGCGAGGCCGAAGGCCAAGCCCTTCGTAAACATTGAAAATTGAGTCGCGAACATTTAGCTAGTTCAATAATGTGTTGTGCATATTAAATAGACAAGATGTCTGAAGCCAAAACCTAAAAGAAAAACTAAAAGCAGTCTTAGTCACTTCGTCAAACAAGTTCTTATAGTAATTTTCCTCCAACACAAACAGTTACGAATAATTTATTCAAAAATTATAATGTAAATTTTAACATCCACGCGTAATTAAATTAAAATGAGAAGCAATAAATTGCGGCATCAGATGCTAAGCTACATCTCACAGACAAGTCCATAGCCGGTCGGTGGGTCGAAGTGACTTCGCAGATTGGGTAATTTAAAATTATCTACCAAAATGATGATAAACCAAAATGAATATTCAAGCGAAACGCTTATACCCCGACGTGTTATTAAGAAGATCGTGAACTTGTTACCGACGAAATTGTATTTCATAAAATTCATCACTATACTTAAGAGCTAATATTTTTCGACAACACGTGATTGAAAATGATGAGTCTAATCATCGTTTATGGATAGAAATAATATTATAATGCCTTACAATAAGTAGACATTGCTTTCACAAGATGGTACAGTTTTCAGTTTTTTTTATGTGCTATATTAACTTAAGACGTTCTTTTCCGCGACTTTTAGCAATTATGGTAATTCTAGTTTAAGTGTGCATACCTCCATGGTTAGCTTAAAATTATAAAAATGGTGTCATAACAAAATTGAATGTTTTATCCAGGAAACCCAAGAGACCGAAATACGATTAAGCACATTTCGCTCGATAGAAAAAATATAGCAAAGTAGCACTGATTTGCGCTTTTATCTCTGTTTTTTTGATTCATTCAATTACCTATTTATTAAATTATGTCTGCGATATCTTGATTTATAGATTTCATAATTATGAAGGAAACCGGTGAGGTACATTTTACATTACAGCTATACTTTTCGAAAAATATGAGAAAAACCCCAAAAATAGAAGTAGCGAAACGCACGACTGTGTAAGTGCCATGATTTTGCTCCGCTAAATGCTCTTTTATACAATAAACCAAGGATTATGGTCATCTGTAGTAATAAGCGTTGCTTAAAAGTGGTAGCTTTATTAGTTACTACGATGACCACCATTTAAAAATATATATAAATAAATAACATAGATTTTTATAAGGTCCACCATCGTCCAGTTGGCAGCATGCTGGCAGCATTACCACGCTGATTGGCATCAGCGTGATAGCGTGGGCATATATAGCAGCTGATTGGCTGATTTAGCTCTGATACATTTTCGGAAATGAGATGTACCAACGTAAAATTTTGACTAAAATTTGCTGATTTCTACAATAATCGTAAAGTTTTTATGATTTTTTAATGATAAATCTAACTTCATATTTTTTTCAACTACACATAGGTAAAGAAAGGTTTTTTAGACTTAATCCAGCAACTAACGTTGTGTTGTGTGTAATTTTATAACAACATCAAAGCCAAATAGTTAAAGGCTAGCAAGTGAAGCCGGGAGCAAATTGCCGATGGATAATTGCACAATTAGGGAATTATCGAGTTAATTCGGAGTGAAACCGAACGCGCGCTCTCGCGTTCCGCCGCCGCCGCGTCGCTGCCACCCTGTCGCCATTCTAATGCAAACGATTTAAAGTAGCTTATATTACGATTTGCTGCGGAATATATCTTTAATTCTGTTTGTTATTTAATATTATTCATGGTTATGATGGTAATCAATGAATTAAATTTCCTACAATTTTGGTTATCATAATTTTTTTCCTAGGATCGATATTTTCTGATTTATAAAAGGAACAGAACGAGAACAGAAATTTGACTTTAAATTTTTCATGTAAAATTGAAAATAAACGTTGATTAAACAAAAATTCACCCCCTTTTTTGGGGTATGAATCGGAAATTATCAACCTTAGGGAAAAAATATGTGAACCAAATTTGTAGGAAATTTAATTTTAAACAACTTTTTATGAACACTTTTC
Organism: Agriopis marginaria; assembly: GCA_932305915.1. NCBI lineage: Eukaryota > Metazoa > Arthropoda > Insecta > Lepidoptera > Geometridae > Agriopis > Agriopis marginaria. The sequence continues at coordinate 7,748,822 of OW029919.1, forward strand.
GTGTAAAATTGAAAATAAATTAGTTATTCGATAAACAAAAACTAACTCTTAAAATCTAGATGGCGGATGAAACGCAAAACAAAATTTATACTGCCAGTGACCCCATAACGAATTCCGAAGGAATATTGCTACTTTAGTTATTATTTTTCGGTTTTGCGCCTTTTTTGCATCGATGTAGAATATACCTACATTCTACATTGATGTTTTTTTGAGCTAATTGGACTCAATGTGCAAGTCTCAACAGCAGTTTAGGTATATAGTACCTACAGTTCAATTAAATTTTGTTTGTGATATAACTATTAAAAAAAATCTAACAATTAATTTAACAGATACGATCTGGGTTGTCAAATCGCGAATGAATCAGTTTCTAGACAAGTGTGCTCCATCGTAGACCACACTATATCAGGCGAGGTGGCGGTCAAGCACGAGTCTATTAACCTACTATATATAAAAAATATTTCTATCTACAATTACTTAAGGTAATACTTGTAATCAGTCAAGTCATGAGCAGCCATAGCATTATGCACCTTCATTACTTTGATTGGACAAATTGTTTTGCTACGATAAATCGTTTTCTGACATTAAGACTGGTTAAGGATGAATAATAGAGATAATCATGGATATTACAGTTACAAACCGTTTAGTTTTGTAGATGTATAAGTACGTAGACGTCATGTCACAATAGCGAAAACCAGATAAGATATGTACCAACTTATACAGCATTAGATGCTAACTTTTATATAAAGTAAAGTATTTTTTTATCCCTAACGGTTTTACATTATCACAAAGGGTCCATAGTACTTATAAACAACTTTTACTATGAGATTAACAGTGAAAACGTGAAAAAAAATATCAGCTCCTTACATTTTATCGCGTGTGAATGACAGTTTTCTATGGAATAACTGAGTACACCCTTTCCGCGTAACACAGAAGATAGAACACACTTTGTAGTTACAGTGCTATACATCGGTAGAGGACACTATGACGTTTCAGGGACCTCCAACTTCAGGTAGGTCCTCAATTCAGTTGGAATTTTTTATGTAGGTGTGTAGTTGTGTACGCTGATTCTTTTTTACTATGCAGAGAAAATTTTCGAGGTTGTCCCACAAAAATTTCATTAATGTTTCAAATTATATTCCACTGTCACAGCGCCACTGTTTTATCAGTATGGCAAAGAAACTTCAACGAGCAACAATTTTCGATTGTTATCTGATAAATAAACCGCATACGACACCGAATTAGCTACAATCATACTCGACTTCACCAAGCTTGTTGTGGCTAATTAACTGTGCAGCATTATTGCCACCAGCCGGCTGAATTATAGTCGGTAGGGTTGGGGTGGCAGGCGACATTTGACACTAGCATATCGATCGACACTTCCTTGGCATTGGCTTAGTTTTGAATTTAGAAACAATTGCATTGCGTAAGAGGAAAGCAAATTCAGAATGTGTAAAATATACAGTGGACAAGCTTCAAAAGTAAAAAAGTATGCTCTCCCAAGAAATCAACATTTTGCATTTTATCGAGCAGGTTGTACTAAAATGCCCTACAGTACTGTTCCGTTCTATTCCAACTAAACTAAAACTAAACTAATCCATTATATTTTTCTTCCACTATAATCCATCAATAAATTTAATTACTCTTCTTTCACTGTAATACATTGATGGATTTGATTCCACCTTTTCCGTTAATAAATGCACCAATGGATTTAAATTCTACTCTTTCTTACGCAATAATCAATAAATGGACTTGAAAAACGTATTATTTCTTTTTTATTATGACTGAATTATCACAGAAACTGATTTTGGTGGGTTACATAGGTATATAGGTTACATATATATTATATAGTATATAAGGTACCTACAAGAACTATGTTAAGAATGCCTTTGTGACAAAAAGCTTTTACACAAGTTCGCATAAAACGGCTGCTAAATTGTAACATTCTAATACTGTCCATTATCTTATGCAGCTTGCAGTAACGCATTAAATTAAAATATAAGGCAAGGTAATCTAAGCATAAAATATTCATAGCCATTAAACGCGTAAAGCTAACATGGTTTAAACTTAAAATGAGCGTCAGAATGTCACAAAAACCTACTTTATTTTCATAAGGTAAGTAATTTCAACCTCGATTCATAGTAAAAAGCCACAAAGTGCTCAGTCAGGTGGTTCCAATGATCGACCTGCGTATGTCGTAACAAGTATTATGGATTAAGTAAAAGATAATGACCCCGAAACATTATTTCTACATTAACCGACGCACACGCGAACGATGTCGCTGGGATATTGATCGCACATCAGATATACTCAACGGTCATCAAAATGTTTCCATCAATTAAATACGGTACCTGGGCGACCGAGCTTCGCTCGGTTTTTAAAAACTTTTAATATAAAATTTTAATCGTTAGAACCGTTTCCGAGATACGCGAAATAAATTTATATTCAAGAATTGCTCGCTTAAAGTTATTAGATACATAGATAGAGAACACAATGTTTGAAAATCCATATCAGATAAACAGCGGTCTTACATAAACGTTAGTCAAGTTATTCAATGTTATGCTTAAAATTATTTTTGTCGAGATTTCGCGCGTGGCAATTTTTATTTACCTACGTCAGCGAGAAATTGGTATAGAGAAGTGATTAACTTAACTATATTGTTTCCAAGTAAAGCCTAAATGGTACCGGCTTAGCAGCTTTAAGCTCCTGCTTAGTCTAATGCTTAGGTTTTTTTATTTGACCCTCCTCCTTCTGCCACATACATTTCCTTTTTTTTTTTGTAAGCATATTTTGGTGACTTTATATTTTTATTAAAACACATTTAGTATGCAAAGTGGGTTTTCTGATGTGCGATTAAATAGCATCTGATGTCGTTGGTCGCTGATGTGCGAAGCTAACATTGTAACTTAATTATCGAGCTTAGAATGCTTAAAAACCTCATATCGTAAATATTAATGGCGTTTCGTTTACGATTTTATGCGCGTAACATTGTAATGATTTTGAGAAAATCAAACTAAATGGGTCAATTTATGCTGTCACTCTACATATAATAAAAACGAGCAATTCGGGAACGAGCTCATAACTTTTTTTTTTACTGGAAAATGCAGCGTAATTCCGAATTTTGGCAAAAAAAAAAAAAAACTGGCGCACGCATTCTATGCGGGTTAAATCGCTAGACTGATTTTGAGCTACCATTGCGAAGAACCACCGCAATAAAAACATGATATTTAAAGAAAGCATGCATACATATGTCGCAATAAACTTATTGAGTAAAACAGTCCCTATTTATATTTTTCGGTTTAACTATGATTGTATTACGAATTTTGACAGATTTGGTATGGTAATGCAACTGCCAAAAACCGTAATGACGAAATTTCTGCTTCCAAATAAACTAGTTGCTAGCCTCGGCCAAAGCCCTAAAAAGTTGATTGAAAAATTTGAAAGCCCTAAACTTGAATATCATAATGAACTACTTGCCTACAAAATTTCATGAAGAACAGATCTACGATACGCAAGTTATCGTCGAACATACACACATCCATAGAAACGCCGATATGTCCCATTAGAATCTGATACCTCTACGCACGACTCTTTGAAATCGGTCCAGCCGTTTTCAAGAAAAGTACTTATTGGCGCGCATCGCTTATAGCAGCTTAAGTCAGATTAGAAGTAAATTTAGCGAATTCTGATATAATTTTATCGATTTACAGTCCAAATAAGTTTTCGAGGGTTGACTCTATTTCACCAAACTGCGTGATCAGAGGCGTGAAACCGCGATGTTACCCGAGGTCATTAGGCGCTTCACGGAGCCACATGGTGGCGTTGGCCGCATTGCCGATCGACCAAATTGGGCCGAAACAAATTATTCATTTAAATGGAGATTATTCCTGACCTCACGTACGCCCCATGTGTCTTAATTTCACTGGCATGTGTGACAGTCCTAAGCTTTTTGTGTACAGAAAAGTTGTCACGGTGCATTGACGGACGCTTTTTGCGGTGTAAAATGAGAGGTTAACACGCTTTGGCGTTGTCCTTACCGTATTTATTTAAAAATAGCCTACTGATATAGATGAAATAGTAAATTAAAAATAAATAAGTAAAGAAAATATTTACTCTTATATCGTCCGGCGGACTAAATATACTAATACTTAGTCCAAGTTTTAGTCACTCAAATTAGCTGCAATTACGTTGTAAAAAAAAACTGATTAAAAACTTTCCAAAATTCAGTGTAGTAAGAACAATATCGGCTGTCAGCTACAATTTTACGTTTAAAAACTTATTAAAAGTGATTAGAGTTTACAGTTTTCAGTTTGTAGTTGTCAAGGATATAAAATACTTGGACCGAGTATAGTGTCTAAATATATCTAACTCTTCTAAAGGTATGTAGGTAATAGAATAAATATCATAGTCAAGATACGAGCTTGACACAAATCCATAATCATTAGACAAGATACTAACTAATGGTCCGCAGCCAAGAAAAGTTACTTTTTATACTTACGCAATATACTTGTGGTAGTAGGCTTGAGGCCCAGGTCCTAGAGTCTACTAAAACAATTGTTTTTAAAATTGTAATTATTTTAATTTTCTTAACAGATAAATATTAAATTTTGACACTGTGTGATTATATATAGTCACATCAGTCTACGCTGCTCGCCTATCATCAAATAAATAAATAAATAAATATTTGTTTAATTAATTAACTTCAAAATTGACACTTTTATTTTTTTTTTACTTTACTAGCGGTCCGCCCCGGCTTCACACGGGTATTATTGGAGTTTTAGTAAGGATCCCTAATTTTTTAGAAAATATAATATAGCCTATGTCACCCGGGGATAGTGTAGCTTCCCAACAGTGGAAGAATTTTTCAAATCGATTCTATAGTTTCGGAGCTTATTCAATGCAAACAAACAAACAACCAACAATCAAATATTTCTTCTTTATAATATTAGTAAAGAAGTGTAAACATTTAGAAGTGGGTATGAGTTTTCTCTTTTTGTAAGGACAAGACGCTGTGGATGAAGAAGTTCTTACTTTTAAATCTTTTAGGCGTCAAAATGTGTTTAAATTCGATAAGTCAATGAAATTGTGTGGTAATGTGTCAGACAAGCTGCGCCCACTCCTCCAAACATTAGCCCCGGGGCGGCTGCCTTATACAGAAACATTATCTGACAGATTATGGCAGACATCAGAAACCAATGCTTAAATACTTTACTATGAAGCGCGTATATGGTATAGTGCGTATAAAATCTGTACATACAATTCCATCTGTACATTTCCGGTAACATAGAATGTGCTGCCTGACTGCGTTCCCCAATGGCTACAATGTGTACAAATCGCGATTGAAACGATTTCTTCTATGCAAGTGTGATCCATCGCAGACTGACTACGGCATACAAGCATATAGATTATAGGTATATTATCGAAAAATGAGTAGAACCTAGATAACTTAGGCAAGTGTGCTCCATCGTAGACCGCATCATCTCTTAACATCAGCCGAGATGGCGGCCAAGCGCAAGCTCATTTATACTTATATATAATATTATATTATAATATTATATTATAATATTATATATATAATATTATATTATAAAGAGGAAAGATATGATTGTTTGTTTGTTTGTATTGAATAGGCTCCGAAACTACTGAACCGATTTGAAAAAAAAATCACTGTTTGAAAGCTACACTATCCTCAGGTGACATAGACTATATTATATTTTTTTTTAAATATCCCTATTTTTTATTTTCCCTTACTAAAACTCCGTAACCCTAGGCGTAAAAAAAAAGATTTACACCCGTGCGAAGCCGGGGTGCGTTGCTAGTCTATTTTAAAATAAAAATAAAACTTTGGGTTTTATGCTAGATATAAAGCGAGATATGAACTGTGTTCTGTTCTGCTGACTTCTAGCTATCTAGAGTTAGACTAGATAATAGTAGCTAGGAGTGATTGTAACTTTTCATTTTCTTACGTAGCTACGTACCTAGTCCCAAATTTACATTTGAGTTGATTTAAAACTATCGCAAAATCATCATCAGGCATGCAACCGTAAAAATTATTAAAGAAAATCTCATAGAATACCCGATCCATAACAATGTTAAGAACATTATAATGGTGATTGAAGCGCGCCAAGGCAAAATGATACAATTAACCATGAATATAATATTTTGCGTGTTGGAATTTAGTCGAAAATGACGAAATGACGGCCGACCTTCGCCAGCCGGCTCCGGATAATAGTTGCACCAATTTGAAGAACCAGTTCGGGAGATAAAAAATAACTAACAGACGAATGGAAACAAGGGATCCCCTTTCTGACGCCTTTGTTCTGTTTGAGTACTATAGTATTACGCTGGTATCGATGATAATACTTATACATACAGTATATTGTTATTTTTGGGAATTTAATTTACGTAGTCAAGAAAATAAAAGTCACACTATGCAGCAATTTTTTTATCGAATGCAAAAAAGGAGGGGTTCTCAATACGGTTGTATTTTTTTTGTTTGTTATTTTAGAGCTCTGTCATTTATAAACCAACTAGCGACCTGTCCGCCCGGCTTCGCACGGGTGTAATTTACGTGCGAAGCCAGGGTAGGTCGCTAGTTATACATATTACATATATATAAACTTTCCTTGAAAATGTATCCAACTGATGGTGAAAACCGCATAAAAATCCGTTGCGCGGTTTAGGAGGAGTTAGCGGCCATATAGACATACAGACAGACAGACGCGGAAAGCGACTTCAATTTATACTATGTAGAGATTTGGAAAATGTTTTTTTTTTATTTGATAGGAAATGCTTAAAAAATCGGTGCAGTAGTTTGTTTATAAAATCAAAATAATTGGCGAAAATATATCGTCTAAGTAATAGAAATTGCGTAGGTATTTACAAATTTTGAAGTCGATATTTTAATTGATAATTTTGGAACAGTCAAAAAGAGACGAGTGAAATAACCAAGCATTAGCCAGTTAAAAAGGTAGGAAATATTATATCTAACCTACTAGTGCCTACATAAAACAGTATTAATTATTATACCCTTTCGTCCACGTTTGTAACTGAATTTTCGCAACCAGGTACGTTAATAACTGAAAAATTATCCAAATGCTCAAGCCCGTTATTCGTGGTCAGAATATTTTGATGCTAAATTATTGAGCCGTTGGTACATTTATTCAGAACAGACGCTGTGACCTTCAAGAGCTTTGATTTATGAGTTTTGAATGTCAACATATTCAAAATGAATTGATGTTTGAATTATCATTACGTATAACCTGGCTAAAGATTCATATCAGCACGATTATGTTAAACATGGCACATATAGGATAGGTACGTACATAACGGAATGGAATGAAAAGCACAATAGAATTGATGACAATAAAGACCTTTTTAAAGTTCTTTTTAGAAAATTTATGAAAAACAGAGACACATCTTGATTAATAAAGAGAGTTTATATCAAACTAGGGCGCAGGGCTTTTTTCACACCGTATAAAATTAAAAGTTATTGGACTTCAACAAATGCTTCAAGGTCGAATTGATATTACTGCAAATCTGAACGCAAACTCCACGTTGGTATTGCGTGCATATCAACATCGCCGTCGCCGACGGCCCAGTCTCTCAGCCGCCAGTTCCAAGAAAAAGTCGTTAAACTCACGTATTTTTGGTAGCAACTTAATGCCAGTAATTTCCAATGAAATTATTATAATTAGCTCCATTTATACGATAGTAACAAACAAATAAAATGCTCGGAACAACGCCTGCGGCTGGCGAGTCGGTCGAGTTTCCCTATACGTCTCGCTTTAATTTATCTGTCGATTTAGAGAAAAAGTATACTTCAACGTTTGTACCTACTAATGTAGGCATAACTGCATGGTGATGTAATAAATATAGAAGCAAATAGGGCATTAAATGAAATTAAACTAATAAATCATAATTAGCTCAGTTTCAAGTTTAGTATCAAGATATATTTAGTAGATGACCTCTATGAACACAAATGGTAAAATGAATGTACAGGTAGGTAATTGCAGTGCCACCACGAAAGCCTCTTGCAATTGCATTCCCGTATAGAAACCACAGTGACACATGTCAATACAATAGTGTGCTGTAATTAACCGACAGCTCACCCGTTACATTCGAGCGACAAACTGTCTCCAAAGCTGTTCTTACTTTTTTTTTACTAATTGAACGCCGTAGAATATTAATTGCTGAGAAAATTGTACACGAACATGCCTTGGGGTCTTAAACCACAAAGCAACGCTGCGCAAGAAAAAGAACATTATGTATGCTCTCAACTTTTATTTGCTAAAGATTTTTTGTACTAGACATGCCTATTTTAATTTGTTCTCTTTTATATTTTTTGCAGGATTTATTTTATATTAGGGAACTTTATTAGTACCAGGGCCCATACGGACAACTGCTATTGCGGCACCTAATCCGCCCAGTTGGAAAAACACGCTACCACAAACCGAATCTGGGCGCCATAAGGTTCACGTTCGCTTGATTTTCCGACTGAGCGGATTAGATGCCGCAATAGCAGTTGTCCGTAAGACCCCTGGAGTTTTGTTTCACCTAGGACCTTACGCCTAGCTTTTTTAAGTAATCCAATTTAGGTGTTGAAAAAAGTTGCGAGACCGCAAACCGTATATGGGCGCCTTAGCGTGATTTTCCGAACTGCGCTGTTTTAACGTTACTTTGAGACCGCGTAAGGAGCTGGGCGTAAGGCCCTAGACGTAAAAAGCACAATGTGTTTTGGAAATTAATGTATGCTTAAAAAACTCGCTACTGTACCTTGTTTAATTATTTAATCAGGTACTATAAAATACAAAATCACCCAGTTTGACCGCTTTACAACATTGAGTATTACAGAAGGTCACAATACTTAGTACGGTCTACGGTCGCATACCCGAGTTCAATATCACAGTTTTATCAACGGTAATTGTGTGTCGATGATAGATATTATAGCATTCCAGCACTTAAAGGAACAATAGCAACAATTAGGTAATAAAACAAAAGACTGTAATTTAGCATCACGTAAAGAGTTGGTGCGGAACAATCGAAGAGATAGCGAGCGATTACGAGGCGCTGAGTGTTCGTTCGTGGATCGTCACGTAGTGGCACGCCGGTGGAGAACAAAGCCGTGCCATCAGACAATCGAACGGCACAAAAAGTCTCATAATTCAATTTGCATCCCGCTAGATGAGCGAGTGTAATCGTGTACAAGTGTGGGTACGGCTTAGAGCCGCGGGCGGCTCGGTGAGAACGGCTTTCGCCACTTTTCAACACTTCACCGAATCGATTAGATTGCTGTTCCATTCCGTGATTTCAAACATTAGCGGTTAGGGTTAGGGTTACGTTTCAAGATAATTTTGAACTTCATGGCGCAACAAAGTATCTCGTAATACAATAGCCTCGACATAAACTCGCGTGTAACGTGTTAAGGACCTTTAAACCAAGCAATGTCTTGCTGCATTTTTTGAAGAATCTCTCGTGAGCAGGTTAGGGATGAAAGCTCGCTTTTTTATTTACAGTCGAAATATATGTTGTATTTTTATATATATAATAGGCTTGCGTTTGACCACCATCTCACCTGATGTTAAGTGATGATGCGGTCTACAATGGAGCACGTTTGCCTAGAAAAAACCAATTCACTCGTGATTTGAAGACACAGATTTAACCATCGGGGAACACCCATTCAGGCAGCGCACTCCACAGACTAGCAGGTCGCGCAATAAATGTGGAATTATAGCGCTTCGTACGGGTTTTCGGGATATCAACCATAAAGCGGTGACTAGTTAGTCGTATGCCGCTAGCGGTAGCATGTGCGCTTTACAATTTGACGGCACCCAGTTCGAACCTCAGCCCTGCACCAATGGTCTTATTTAGTACCTAAATAAATTATGTACAGTTTCGATCTCATCACTGAAAACGGTGAAGGAAAACATCGTAAGGAAACCTGTATGTCCAAAAACCTCTACAGTTCAAAGACATACGACATTCGCCAACATGCACTGGGCCAGCATGGTGGATTAGGGCCCATGATCTCTCTTTCTCTCTCGCTCTCTTAGCCCCAGCAGTGGGAACATCATAGGCTGAAATGATGATGATGAAATGCCGCTTACGATTACCCATCCGAAAACTAACCGGATTAGCCTATGCAATTTATTGAGACCTGCTAGTTTAACTATACGGGCTTCAATCGATGACCAATCGAATTCAATTTAAAACTCTACAGCTGTTACATATCACTGATTCGATCTATGTATCTCAAGGTATACATTACAGTCTCTGATACACGATGGTGTCGACAGCACCGGTCCACGAGGTGACTCGCGCATTATTATGATAATGCAGACGGGCGGTATCGCGGCCATCTCTGACACAATTGAATTAGCATAGACCGCGGCCCACAGCGGGCGGTCGAGCCACGCGACCGCCAGAGAATCGACGAAGCAGTTTCAACTTCGGGGTTATATTAGGGACTACAATCGAGAGGTATTATTAAGGATTTTAACTGTATTTTTTGGACTCTATGAGGTTTCTGCCTCTTTTGCACAAGTTTTGGAGAAACTTGCCCCTCTCGATTGTAAATAAAATTTCAGGACATTCGGGACATTTCGCGAAATTTTTGTACAGATGGTCATCTGACCCCAAACTAAGTAAAGCTTGTGATATAGCTTACATATATATTTTTAAACAGATATTAACACCCAGATATAGAACAAACACAAAAATGTTTATCACATGAATGTTTGTCCCAGGTAGAAATCGAACCCACACCCCCAAGCGCAGAAGGCAGGTTCACTACTGAGCCACCAGGGCAGTCCGTCAAAATTTTATTGCGATGATAGCTCAGTCATAGCAGTTTTCGAATTCAAAACCCGCAGAGTGTGGGTTCTAACCCCAACATTAGCTCAGCTGGTTATAGCTACCTACCAACCTCAAGTTGATATGTGTCGATGAACACCTATCGGAGTGTACGTCAGCATCAATTATTGTCAGCCTTTCCCAATTCAACTAGGTATGTTTACCGTCTTTGACCACACCGTTACCAAAATGTGATAAAAAATCTCGTCACCATTCATCATTATCAGCTTATCATGTTCCCACTGTTGGGACACAGGCCTTCTCTCCGAGAGAGAGAGAGATGGGCCCTAATCCACCTTGTGTACCTAGTGAATGATGGTGAATGCGTTGTCTTTGAATTTTTTCCGAGGTTCTTGGACATATCAGTTTCCTCTCGATGTTTTCCTTTACCGTTCTTGATTGATGGCATCGGAACTGCACATAATTTATTTACCTAAGTACTATTAAGTAATTTATGCAGGGCTGAGGATCGAAAACCGGGTGCTGTCAGATTGGAAAGCGCAAATGCTACCGCTCAGCCCCCATAAAAAATACCTTGCGGTATTTTTTATTGCGGTATTTATAAAATAAATACATTAAAAATTGTATATTATATTTGTAAAAATAACATACAAATTATTTTGAACTAGTAACGCACCCCGGCTTCGCACGGGTGTAAGTCTTATTTTTTACACCTTGGGTTACATTATTAAAGTTTTAGTAGATTCTCATATATTTTTTAATATAATAGGCTTGCGGTTTCTCAAATCGGTTCAGTTGTTTCAGAGCCTATTCAATGCAAACAAACAATCAAATCTTTCCTCTTTATAATATTAGTATAGATAAAATATGAAATTGCGGTTGAGTTTAGTTAAAATATGAAATGAATGAGAAGCGGTGACTGAATGAAATGACTACATTGACCACAACAGGGCGTGCTCTGAATGTTTTAAACTAATATCCGACTAAATTTGCCTTACAGCTATGAAATCAAACAAGAGTTTAGTTTTACTACAATTTAGTTCGTGGCTTAAAGTGATGCGCATGAAAGTCTCAAGGACTGAACATGACAAAGACTGATAACTTAAAAGTATCAACATAAACATACCATCAATGCCAGACTCGGTTCAAGTTGATACTCCACTGTCAGTATTCATAGAGGAGATTCGAAAGAGGACGTGATATATTACAGAGGGGGCTAATGGAAACGACCCTCTCAGAGTAGCCGGGGAATTTGAAGGATAGTTGGGAAAATTCAGGACTATTCATGGTTTCTATTAATAATATGGACTATGAATAACATTAGAAAATAGGTCTACATTTAATTGGTAATACGTATCCCATTTCGTAACAGGAAATAAAAATAGCCGCTAAAAAAACCGTTTCCAAAATCGATCCCAACTTCATTGAATCTCAAGGATAAAGGCCAACTTTCTTATGCTTAGGAAAACGATTAATTTATAACAACTGTTCTACAAATTTTGTGTCTCGATTTCACATGTTTTACTTAACTTTTCAACATAAAGAAATTGCTGATTGACTATAACGGCACAAAACGAAATTTACTAACAGCTTTATTGCAATGATTAGCGTTTATGCATAATACAGTAAGGCATCTTCAGGGTAAGACTGAAATCTATAATACTTACCTACTATATAAACTATCTCGATCACCAAATAAGCTGCAGATATGTAACTAGTTTAAACTTTTTGGTTTATATCGATTACTCAAATTCAAACCCCTCGCCTATCTTGAATCGAGTGCGTTTAATGGCTACTCCGCTCAAGAACCACTTTGTTTAAACTGCTCCCGGGATAAATTGCAACCGGAAAATTTACACTTAAAAGCCGGATGCCACTGCAAATAGTTGTTATTTCCCTTATATCTTGTAATGGGTAGAGCGATGACTGCAAGCGGCTAATATGCCTACAGTCGCAGCTATGCTCGACCCATAACGATGACGATTGTCATTGTGCGCTCTACTGCAGACACTGCAGTTGATTCGAAATTTAAAATGATGCTATAAAGTCTGCAACTGACACTGGCAGTTAATAATTGTATATATTAATAAATAATTGGCTAATAGCGTATCCAGACATGCATATGGTAAGGTTCCGTACTCAAAGCAATGTAATTGTGGTCTTTCATTCATAGTTCAGAAATTGGTAGACAAATTCGAATGAATAAACGAATGCATGACTTGGCCAACTTTGAGAGATGTATCTTCCTAAAATATTAACATACTTTTTTAAGGTTTAGTCAAGAAGAAAACATTACTAGAGAAACATTATTTCGTCATAAAACTACAGCGCTATAGATAATGAAAGTTTGTGGGACCACAACGAGAGCTTCCCACAGGTAAGAGACTCTTGAAGTCGGTTAAAAATAGAGCTGAGGTAGAGATACATTTTATTACAAAGTGGTTGAAAATTTATTTGGCGTAAGCATTTTAGGATATTGATTTTTGCTGCGTAATGATTTGAGGCATGAAGATTGATTACCAAATGGTGATGCTTGTCCCAGTCAAATTATGTCCGAATTAGTTTAGAAGACACTCGATAGCCTGTTGTGTTTAGAAATGACAGTCACTGTGCTATAAAAAATCTGTTGTTGTGGTGATGTGATAAGAGATTCGGCCGAGATCTGAATGGCGCTATCGGTGTCGCCGCGCCACAGGGGGCGAAGGCCCGCTGCGCCTCGCCAGGGGGCGCCAGCGGCGGACCATCTCTATATACCCTAGTTAAGTGTTAAATTAATTGTCGGCCACACACATTCTACAGACAAAAGATAAAAGCTTCCAAAGCGCCGCTCCAGTTTCAAATTTCAACACACCCGATGTTGACACTAGAACAATGAACCAGCCGCTTCTTGGAACTTTTTTGTGCTGTAGAAGGCATTAATTAGTGGTGCTGCGTCTTCGAAAATAACCTTCTCTGTTGTCGGGCCATCAGCCCATCACGGATTGACAGGGCGCTCGATGACGGCGACGATGGGCGGCAGCGGTGCCCGGCGCCTCTGGCCCCGTGACTTGCACCTCGCCTTCATTACGCGCCTCCGAGCCGCCCGCGCCTGCCACACTAACAAGCCGGGCTAATGCAATGAGTTGCAAAAATTCTCAGACAACTCTAATCCAACCCAACATCTCCCATTCGATTTTATCCTTTAAACAATCCTCAAAAGAGACAAAGTAGTCGAGCACGATTGAAGTATCCAGAAGCTGACTAGAGCGATTCCGATGACACTAATGACTCCCAAATCGGCCGATACTTTTAAATCTCGAGGGGTCTGTATTAGTTACCCTTGCAGTCGTCGAGTCCATTATCTTGGGGCGGTAACAACAAAGATGCACAAAGGTCCCTTGGAGAGCAATCATTGACGGTGATTGTGGCGGTGAACTGGCACATACTAACACATTGTGCTTGGAGTTGGTAGAGCGGCGTTTTGGCTTTTGATCACTGGTTTGAGCAAGTTAAGTGTATATATAGCAAAAATTTATATTTGTGTAGGAAATAGTTTTATAACAAATTCTTGCATAAATTTCAATGGCCATACGCTATCTTAAAAATACATAATTATATTCAGTAATCAATAATCATACAGTTACATACGTGCAAGTAAACACAAAAGAGACGCATGTCAGTGAGTGAATGACACTCACTGACTGATCATGAAATCTCGAGACCTGCTTGACCTACAAAGCTGTAAATTGAAGAAATGAAATTTACGAAAGGGTTGTTGAAAGTTTACATGAAAGTACAAACGTACGCAATAACTAGGTGAAAGCAAATTTTTGTATAAAACTGACATGTACATTGTACAACCCGAGCAGCGTACAATGCGAAGCCTCAAAGGCCTCGAAGTACATTCATCACCGCTGGTACGCGACAGTTGCTTGACGATAATGACACTTACAATATTTTTACGAAATTCTAAAGCATTATAGCTGCTAGGAACATAAATAATTTCTGTAGCGGCTTTACGGCCGGTCGTTAAGACCCACATGGCATGTGGTACTTCAAAAACTGCTTTTCTGGCCAAAGTGGTCAACTCTATTTACTCGTCCGTGGCCGTAAGTCTTTTAACGACTTCTCACATTTGGAAGGCTCATGCGCATGTGCCTATATAAAAGTTAATGTTTCACTGAGCTTGATTTTGATTATCTGTTGATTTTAGTCAGAGTTAATTTAAATGAGGAATTGAAGTATGTATTTAAAACTATATATGTATGTATATCAGTCTCCGGCAGCTATATCACAAGCTTTGCTTAGTTTGGGGTCAGATGACCGTGTGTGAAAAAATGTCCCGAATATTCTTTTTTATTATTAAAGTGAAGGGCCTAAAGTGGTTAAATGTAGGTATTAGATGTATAAATTTAAAGATTTGCAACTGCTGTACGCGTCAAACGTTGTGTAGTTAACGATGACGTTATTGATTATCTGAGTTAGGACTAAACTAGGCGGCAAAAAACTTGACCACGCGGCCGAGTTAACCCTTAATTTTACCTACCTTTCTACAAATAGATACAAATACAACAAAATGACTTCGAAATTAAATTTGACAATTGCGAAATCATAGGCACTTGAACAATATTGATCCTGTTATTAGAACTGGTTCAAAACTTTTGTGGTTTTTGTCGGACAACCTCGAGAGCTACCTCTACAAGTCTACATAATAGAAAAAGAATCGCGTAAATTGGTTCACATATTTCGGAGTAATATTATAAATTTAAAAAACTTACTTCACAAAATTAGTAAAAATTCGCAATTTTTCAGTTCTTTTGATTTTTAAGTCAAACTACTAAACCAATTTTGATGAAATTTCTATGGCAAAAAATCTGAAAATATATCCTTTCATTTCAATTAAAAATGTCGCTTATGTCGTTATCAGTCCGATTTGGCAATAATTTGCTATACATCGGACGGATCATAAACGACATAGTTCCGAGGTAACAAACATTAAAAAAACTAATTTAGAATCCCTCCTTTTTTGGAGTCAGTAAAAAAAGAAAAAGTATTAATTGAGCACTTCCCGGTTAATTAAAACATGCTAGATGAGGCGTTATTAAATGAAGCTACAAGAAACACCGGCACGTAAAACGGCCACCTCAAATACGTGATCCAGAAAGCTACGCAGGTATATTTACCGTCAACAATTAGCTTACCGTTACACGGTAGAATTAACATCGGTAACAAGTAACAAGCAGTATTAAAAGGTCATTTGTGGTTGCGGCAGGAAACTGCAGTTGGCTTGTGGTTGGGCCGTTTTTGTGCGATCTCACCATGGTGAATATTGTAGCACATGTAATGAAACGCATAAGACGGGTGGATAGGCAATAATTGGCCTTCTACCTTGACGGATAGGTCCTTGGTTGACTTGTGGAATATGTACCACAGTAGATTTAGATAATTAAAGCAGTACTTTGACTTTAAACAAACACCCGAATCGAGTAACGTAATCAAACGAGCGCCCCTTCCCCCGCCCGCTATGATACTTCACGGTACGTATAAAGCAATTGTCGCTCGCCGCGTCATTGACATTCGCCGTGTGTGTGTGTGTGTGTGTGTGTGTGTGTGTGTGTGTGTGTGTCGTCAGAACGAAAAAAAATTCTCTTCTGTGGTCGTCAGAGTAGAAGTAGCGTAAAAATAATATTTTTTTTCTTAAACCCTGATGAACCCTAGCCCTGTGAACGACAGTAGGCATTGAATTCAAGGAAACGTCCGAGTCAAACTATTTTCATCATCATCATCATCAGCCAGAAGACGTCCACTGCTGAACATAGGCCTCCCCCTTTAACCTCCACACTGAACGACAGCCTGCCTTTTGCATCCACTGGATGCCCGCGACTCTCACAATGTCGTCGGTCCATCTAGTGGGAGGCCTCCCTACACTGCGTCTTCCGGTTCGTGGTCTCCACTCCAGAACCTTTCTTCCCCATCGGTTATCGGTTCTTCGAGCGATGTGGCCTGCCCATTGCCACTTCAACTTGCAAATTTTAACAGCTATGTCTGTGACTCTGGTTCTTTGGCGAATATCCACGTTTCGGATTTTATCGCGCAAAGAAACTCCGAGCATAGCTCTCTCCATTGCCCGCTGTGTGACTCTGAGTTTTTCCAAAAGGCCAACAGTTAAGGACCACGTCTCAGTACCATATGTCATCACTGGCAACACACACTGGTCAAAGACCTTCGTCTTGATGCACTGTGGTATCTTGGACGAGAAGATGTCACGCAATTTCCCGAACGCTGCCCATCCGAGTTGGATTCTTCGGGCGACCTCTTTCCCTAAGTTGGACTTACCTAACTGAACAATCTGTCCAAGATAGGTGTAATGGTCAACAACTTCGAGAGTATCGTTCCCAACGACTACTGGCACGGGTTCAACATGGACATTGGACATAATTTTTGTCTTGTCCAAACTAGTTTAGCTTATTATATCTACTGTGTACCTACCTATGTACCTACGTCGCATAGTGTGAGTGGATCCTTGCTTGGTATTATATTTCAATGAAGAGGTATGTTCTGATGTCTTGATCAGGTTTTTTACTTGTATAATCATAGGTGACGCCACCAACGGTTAGATTGAATGCAATAAGACAATTCAAGAATTTGGAGGCAGACAGAAATGCGACCACATTTTTTGTGGCTTTTGTGGCAATGGGGGCGTTTACCCGGTTCGTAGTGTTGGTTTTAAATGTCTATTACATTTACATATAGAAAATCCTAGTGACAAACACTCATTTTTATTTTTTTATAACTTGGTATGCAATATTTTTGTCAAACTGATTTGACAAAAATATTGCATACGAAGCACATGCATCACCAAGCACTTAATAGTGTGTTCCGACATTCTTAAAGAGCCAGTTTCCTTTCCACGCTAGGTATGGTAAATCTCCGAACAGTCACATAAATTCAGATGAAATGTGGTCAAATTCCTAACTTGGCAACTATATACTTACGTGACCTAATGCGCTTTTTTGTAGGTTTTCAGTTTTCACCAGAAAAATATTCGCAAATTCAAAAATAATATAGGTATTATATTTAGATGACAACACTGAAGGTAGTCAGTAAAACAATTTTGGCACTTGGTTTTTTTTAAATTAACCATAGTAATTTTTAAACTTTCGCGATTGGAACACATGTTTTAAATGTTTATCAGGACTTGTCACGTATTATTTAATTTAGGTAAAAATATGTACCTTTCGACCATGTTACAATGGCCGTGGTCGCGAGCTGACTGAAAACTGCGGGTGAGTCCGGCGAGAAGAGCACGTGTTTTGTTCTCCTACCCTCACTTGATCTTGAAAAATCGCAGGGTTGTCACTACGACAAACAACACTAACTGTATCGGTAATTAAATAATACGTGATAAGTCCCGATAAACATTTAAATTAACCATAGACAAAAATATTCTCATTTAAAAATTACTTGTGACAAAATATTCTGATTTCACATTTTTTTTGTTTCCATTATCACAACCAAAAAAAAAACACTAGGTTTCGCGATTATCGAAGCTGCAAAGAGCCATGCGCGACTATTGCGTAATTAAGGTAAGTTTAATTAAAAATAATTAGCGGTAGGTACTTGTAAATAATTTCATAGCATTTCTATAGACATCCGCCATTTAGTCTACCTATGACCATGGACACATGCAAAGCACTTGCAATGTGTTCGAAACGTCAGGGATTAAATAAAATCCACGCGATATATATTTTAAGTGTTTTGTATTTAAATTAGTATATCTTACTTACTTTATGTTAGGCTTTTATGGCATTGCTAGCAATTAAGCAGAGGTCTGCTTAATGGTAAGCAGCGTAAGACAAGGTACTTAACAACCGCGGAAGTGTCACTTCTATTTTGCAATGAGTACTTGCGAGTACTAAGAATTAGCAAATTCATATAAATCCAATATTATGCTACAAAAAATACGATTAACATCAACCGAACCGCGTCGCCGAAATAGCGCTTGAAACTGACAAAGCAAAACAATTATCCGCAGAAACGATAAATCGCAGATAAACACGCTTGCTGACAGATTTGGAGTTCATTACCGGCTCTATTTGAGAGTAAAACGAGGCATGTACGTCGGCAAGTAATGTAGAGCTATCGTTAAATTTGTCGCTGGGCAGACGCAGCGTTGATGGATGTTAGCGTAAATATCTAAAGAGCTGAGCTCTGGCAGAAGAAAAGAAATCTTTTTACAGATGCATGTGAATATATTCCATTTTATAGCCAAAGCAAAAAAGTGTTCAAACAGTTGTATTCAATGAGAATTTACCAATAGAGACCACTAAAAATATGGCAATATTTTAGTATAGCCACCTACATAGGACCCATAGAACTAACGGAACTTTATTTCTATCACTGAGTAGATTAAAAGATCACAGCACAGAGCATTTTTGATTATTTTTCATACTCCAAAATCCCGCTTAGACGTACGTTTGCGTCGTTGCCAGACACAGGACAGACTGAGTTCTCTCAAGCTAATTAACTTGTATTTGTATTGCCACGCAGACCTTGTTAAAACTTATCTACCTCAGTTTATATATAATATCATTGGTTGTATTAGATACCTATGTTAGCTTTAGCGCCGAAAGAAAACGACAGTTTCAATCTTCATACATCTGTATACTGCGTTTCGTAGTAAGGGTCCAGTTGACACTTAGTAATTATTCAGTTGTACAAATCATCCCTATATCTAAACCAACGTGGGCTCAGTTGACCATTGTCATATTTTAAAAGGTGAAAGTGGTCCCGAGGACGAGTTAATTACTTGCCCACCTTCATACTACTCCCGTACTTTTACTTATCTGTGACAATTTATCACAACAGAATAGTTAGTAATTACTATAAATTCGGCGGAATTCGATCCGTCCGATGCGTACAATACGGACAAGTTGACTATAGAGTTGTTGAAGTTGACTAGTATAGAGTAAAAAAATACTTTCTGAAACCCGGAGTTATAACTATTTATTGTGCTCTAGAACCTGCTGATGCTGCTAACTGATCATATTATAAGAAATAAAAGGTGTAAGTTAACGAAGCTATGTAATAACATCTATTTATTTGTTTTTACAAGTAGTCATTAATACTTTAAAAAAATGCGCAGCCACCTCCCTATATGTATGTTTGTGATAGGTATCAAACTCAACATCAACTTCAACAAATATAATAGATAGTTTCAACAAATTATACCAACTACTAATATTGCTATAGTACCTATTATAGTCCAGCCGCTGAGAGAATGTGTCTGACAGCTGCAATAACGTGGTATAGCTATTGGAATGAAAACATTTTCTTTAATTATTTTACTGCAGTATATTGGCTACCAGTTATAATCTTACGTTCAAAAAGCTAGTAAAAGTGATCAGAATTTCCTATTTTCGTTTAGCTTTTTACAATGTTATGGCAACTATCAAACGCATTCGTTCAACAGCCGCACTATAGGTAGGTATTGGGACTTGATATAAAAACTGAACGAAACTCAAACTAACTAAGCAGTTCTAAAATCGTACAATGTTTTACAATCCGTTTAATGTCCTCCAAGAATGTCTAAGCGGTGCGCAAACGCAGTAAATATCGTTGGAGACAGTTTCATTTAAATACCTTTTGTCAATGATCGGGTTGAGCGCGATAAAAAAGAATTATGAAGGGGTGCTGTCGCCACCGAGATACGATGTACCTTTTTTGGTGCAATTAGCTCATGCGAGGAGCATTTTAATTAGAATAGGTGACTATTTCTGTCGATAGAGCTGCTGAGGTTGCGTCACTACGAGGTTTCGACGATTTAATTTTAAATTGCGTTGTAGGGCTTTCATTAAAATTGAGGCATATTTTTTTATTTACAATGCGCGTTTATGTTGGTAGATGTTCATTCTTTGCAGAGCAGTAAGTATCGTATGTAGGTATTTAGTTAATATTTTTATCTGTTTGCTCGACGACACGATGCAAAAAAGGACAATGTATTTAACGTGTAATGACCTTACTCTAGATAAATGAGGTGTCAATAGAAGGTGACGTTACCTTAATAGATGGCACGTAAAGGGATGAACAAATAACTTTGATGTACAGTGTCATGCGACGATTCATTGAATAGGTCTTTTAAAATTAATTTAAATACAACATCATCATAATTTTTCTTCAGGTGTATAATTTCATAAATTTGATCCACATAAATATTGTTGGTAAGTTTTTATCTTTTTAAAGAAATGAACTTTTTCGTTTGCTAAAATATGAATAGCTAAAAGTACTTTATATTTCCCACATCATGCCAATCAAATTGTCCTAAAATTACTCTAAATAAACAGATAAAGCTCATGTTAAAAAATAAACACTCTACCGTAAGCGACTCTCAAAATCGGAGTGCAAATCCACCGTATCAACCGGAACACAATGGGCTTCACTATCAAAAGTGACAGATCTCAAGAACCCTTTGTGGCTGTTCGCGTTAATGTCATTTCAGATAACTTTACCCCTTAGAAAAAGTCTACGTTCATGCTCTACAGATCCGAAATTTTTGCCCCGACTCGAGAAAGCTTCGATTAGGCGACAGTTCTGTTCAGGCAGATTTGTCAAAGTGTAGTGCCGATGACAAAGCGTCACCCTAATCCCTACAACAGCCATTTAGTGCCATTACAAATAAAAGTTTGCCGGTCGTTGGTCGGTCGCAGTCGAATGCCACAATGGCCATTGACGGAACTCACGCTGAGACCGTGAATGGGCGACCGCTAAAAAAATCTATTAGCCACGCATAATGGACCGATGCGATGTGCTCAGAATGAGATGAAAGTTTGTGATATCAGACGATGTGGAATAGGCTTATCTTTTAAGTAGGTTTCTCGGTGTTGTCGTTAGATGCTTTTCTCATTATAAATAATAATAATACACGCTGACTCAAACAAGATATCAAATAAAAAGTTTGAAAAACCGAACCGTCAAATAATTTACAAAATTCTTATAGAATACGCGAGCAAGATAGTTGCGCGCTTTTCATCCGTCTAACTACGGTAGCGCTCAGTTGTAAATGCACCGGCACCCATCCGAAGACTGATCTATCCGTCAAGACTGACCGAATCATACGTACGTATGAATCGGTCAGTACTAATATTGAAATACTATTATTTAATATATACTTAGTTCAATACTAGTATTGAAATCAAGTTTTCATTCAGTCAAATAAGTGAAATTCAATTGTGTGATTCATAATTGCCTATTAAATATATTTTTTATATTAATATGTATATATTTTTAGTAAATAAAATTGCCTATACACTGAAATATTTATTATGCCTACGTAAATTATTCTAAATAGGTACGTGTAATAACATATTTAAACGAAGATATTACATTTTAACAATAGAGATCAAATACATCTAAAAAGATAATATCATATCAGTACAAAATTGTACTATGACATCAACGAACACTATTATAAAATTATTCTAAAAAAACTTGTAACTTTAAACTGATTTTACTATTGTGTTTCAATAGAACAATAGTATCTATTGTTCTCAAATTAAGTGCTCAATAACAAAATCAATATCTATCAATATTATTTGAATAGGATATTCAATTTGTGTCGCGTTTTCTCTGTGACAAATATTTTGTGAAGATTGATGTCAAGGAAACAATGGGGATTGAAACGGAAGCTTTTGAAAGGGATTTTGATATGATCGAACACCCTTTTAGCAGACTTTTGAACACCTTTAACTAATAAAAGGGGAAGTCAATATTTAATTTCTTTTTACTTTAATACATTACAGATAATAACCTACTTTTCGATTAAAACACAATACTTAATCATTTATTAATAGCTTACAAATATTTTTGAACATGAATGTGTTGGAAATACATATTATATTATATTTACTTACTCAGACTAATTTTTTTTAATACTCGTTGCCCGTAAACTTCGCGGAATCAGTCAGATATGGATCTTATTAATTTGTGTTGGGCAGGTACTTATTAGTTCCACGAATTTTCCACCCATGCATAGCAAATTACTTCCAAATCCAAAACCGTTCATCTGTTTTCTTCCGTAATGATTGAAAAGTTATTTTGTACTCGCGAGTACTCACAAAAAATATTTTACTTATGTACTATATCAACAAGTTATTCGTTTCAAACTCATAGGTATTTTATACTTTTTATCAAAAGAGATATTTTTACTGTCTGTCAAAACGATATATTCAACTTGTACAGCTGTATATTTGTCAGTATTTATACTGTTCATTTTATGTGAGTGTTTATTAAATAGAGGGTTACATGGAAAAGTATAGTTAATAAACCGAAAGGGGTCCGTTATCCTCATAATCATTGTGAACAATTTTTAATCTAGGACCAACCCTGAATTCGTGAAAAAATATTAGCTGCTCCATACATTTTGTCGAGACTGAACGACTGTTTTGTATGGAACAGCTGACATCTTTTTCGTGATATCAGGGTTAGTCCCAACTCCCATAGTAAAACTTGTTCATATTGATGGGTATTTTCGACCTTATTTGGCTTAGTTCACCATTTCCACGTAACCCGGTATAGTTCACTAAACTGGGATAGGGCCAAAAACCCGTTAGTGCTGAACGTGTTAAATAATCCCACCTCGATTTTCATAATACTTATTACCTATTGCGTGTCTATTAGGGTAATTAAATTAAACATCCTTAATTAGAAGCCAAATTGACGGTATGACTTCCACAGTTACCTACTTAATTAGATAATTAAATCAATCAATATAATTTATACCTATCGGATCTAACTCAATATTGCTAGTAAAGTAGGAAAAATCATATTGTATTAGTGTCAAATCTTATTACTTTATATTATAATTTAGGAACATATTATTTCGTTTTTACACCATCGAGATGACATTTTAAGAGCCCGGTTTCCGCCATTGCTATCTCGCTTGCTCATTTTCAAAGTAATAAATAAAATAAAAAACAATAGGGGAATATAATTTTTTTCATTTTATTGACTCCATAATACTTAACAACAACAATAAAAACTAAACTAATTGAAGATCGTTTATACTATCTATAAGCAACGAAGGCTTATAGATAGTACAAACGATCTTTAATTTCAGGCAGAGTGCCTAAAATGCTAGCCGCGTTGCCTCGCTGGATTGCGAGGCTAACTTTCTGACCAAAATACAGGCCAGCATTTTGGTCACGTAAAGAAAGTATTATGGAGTCAATAAAATAAATAAATAAATTTTTTTCATATTAATATTAGGTAATATAGAGTTTTTTCGATTTCTTCTGCATCAACACATATGCACAGTCATTAGAAAAATAATGGCTAATCAGTTTTTTTTTAAATTCTAATTAGTGATTTTTCATCTTAAAAAAAATATGTTCGAAATAGATAGTCAAGTAACGGGCTCTTAACTTAAACGACAGATTTGAACTATTCAAAGAACAATTCTGTAAATGTATTGTAAATTGTATTGATAAAATATTTAAAACACTGTTTTAAACTATTACCTACAGTTATTTATTAAAAGGATTCTTATCGGGAGCTCCATTGAAGCCTTATCACGGTGAGTATCCCGTTAATAGGTATAAATCTAACTAAAGTATTTTCTTTTTCACTAGATGCTTCTAGGCCTACTCAATAACAAAACTTGAAACATACTATAGATCGTAGAGTATAGGCCAATTTCCAAAGGTTATTTATTACAGGAATATGATCGAATGAGTGACAGTTCTCAAGTTTTTTTGCCAAGTTTTAACATTGAAAAGAAAATTATTGTATTTAAAAACTTACAATTGATTTGTTTGGCGCCGGCAGCGGCGCGTACATGTCGGTGATCATTTGAAACACAAACACATGAACAAAAGTTTCAAGCACAGCTTATTTATAACACTTTTGTAAAGTCACAGCTGTTTATAAGTCCCTGGTTGAAGTGGATTCACATTATGAACAGTGTATATCGGCGGGTGCACTCGAGTACCGTCAGTCACGTTTGACGCGCGCGCGGTTTCGAGGCTGACAGCGCCGCGGCTCGCGAGGCGGGGCGGCCAATCCCGGCCTCTTACCGCGCCCCGCCCACGCCGCCCCGCCCGCAAGGTCGCAGGGCGGGCGTATCGATCGCACGCGACGTAGACTCCATTTTATTTCGGCTGCTCCGATTTGCATAAACTTTTTGTTTCGGATTATTGCTTAGTTGATTTACTTGAATTCGGTTTTATCTATGTTTTTAGGGTTGTAATTTTAAATGATTATGCCCATTGTCCATTACTATTTCTTGTACAGGGCCTAGATTAAAACTTTAGTCACCTACATTAAACTTACTAGGTTACACACAAAATACTTTAAAAAAATATATTCCTACGCTCTGGTTTTAATTCAACATAAATCTTCTACGTGTACAATTTATGATGATAAGTAAAAAATCCATTAGGTATTTAACTTCGCTCGAAGAACCGATAACCGATGGAGAAGAAAGGTTCTTGAGTGGAGACCACGAACCGGAAGACGCAGCGTAGGTAGGTCTCCAACTAGATGGACCGACGACATTGTGAGAGTCGCGGGCATCCAGTGGATGCAGATGGCAGGCTTTCGTTCAGTTTGAAGGTTAAAGGAAGAGGGCTATGTTCAGCAGCGGAAATCTTCTGGCTGATAATGATGAGGTATTTTATTTAGTAATAATATAAATTACTGTTTGCACTTGAAATGAACATCTAGGTATTACTGATCCACATACTACATTAGGTGCCTACGCTTTCTTTGCACCACAATCAATATTTAATATCCTTCCCGAAGTAGTTGATTGACAATGTGTTGCGGATAATAAAATATAATTTTCCACAAAAAAGCCTGAAACGGCCCAAATAATTCTTAATGGAACATAAAAAGCACCATAAAGGCGATAAAAAATATGATAGTTCCCTTCCGCACCCCTTAAGTTCCTAAACTCCAAACATCCTCAGAGAAACGTCGTCACTTTAAGAATAGCTTAAGCGGCTAATAGTTTTATGACACGCATCACAAATAAAACGTTTAACAATTACGCGCTGAACTATGAACTCTATACCTTCGCATTATAGTGTAGAATTGCCAAATAAACAGGCCGGAAATGACAGTCGCACGGCTTCATAGCGACATTAGATAGGGGTGCCATCGGGTTCATAAAATAGTGAAATTGTAGCGAGAGGTGAGAGAAATGCGGGGGTGAAGAAGACACGGGGGGGGGGTGGGCGTGTCCAGGATAACGAAATAAAAATGCTCGGGCCGCTTATGGGCGACCGTGCGAACTCCGCTTAACGCAATAAACATTTTAATTTGAACACGAAACTCACGCTGAGATGTGAAATTACAGCATGAAAGGGAGGCGCCCTTATAGAAATTAAATAACGTGAAAATTTCATGAGTGGAAATTAAAATTTATTGAACTAAGCAGATAGATAACGAAACTAGTAGAAACATAGGCATTGCATCAGACATCAAATTGTATTTTTTAACCCCCACTAAAATAGTTAATACCTAATCTTCAAACGGCTGAAAATATTTTCTTGTATCGTCGATCAAGCCACCATTCAAACAAAAAAAAAAAACTAAATCTAAATTGGTTCAGCCGTTTGGGAGCTACGATGCCAAACACAGAAATACAAAAACACAGACACACGATCTGACAGACAAATACACACGTTAAACATATAACACCCCTCTTTTTCGCCGGGTGTTAAAAATAGACGTTATAAAATGTTTTTCTTTAAAAAAATATGTTTTGATATGTAACAAAAGACATCAACGAGCTCATATTTTGATTTATCATGACTTGGTTTCTTGTTCAGCCAATTTTTTATTTCTTTCAACCCTGTTTTTTTTAAACAACACAATAATCAGTCTATCATAGTCTAATGCTGCACATTGACCTCTCCTAAGAGCCCTAACACATGCCACTTATAGTTCTTCGGCTTTTCGCTTCCCGTTGCTGTCAGCTGCTTTAAGTATATCGTCACTCCATTGAATCTTATCCTACGGTACGATTGCCAATTTTTCGAATCCACCAAACACATCTACTGCAACGACTATTGGTTCAGTAACAAATATGATATGCTAAATAAGTTTTTCACGTCAGCTAGGTAAATAAACCGTGCGAGTCGGGTTCGCGCACTAAGGGTTCCGTACCACCACAAAATTCAATTACGAAATTACCAGTTATAACTAGGCAATGAACAGAAACTTGTCACGGACTCGCACATGGCCATTATTTATTATTTTTTGTTATACTTTAGAGTATGTACCATAATCATGCCAAGTTTGACGCTTGTACGTATTACCATTTCTACATTAGAGTTAATACAAGTATACGTAAAAAATATACGTTTGCTGTATCGGGACTCCCCTTCCTTTTTGACTTTTTGACTTTTTTATTATTTCATAGTTAATCTGCTGTAACATTACATATTCTGTGAAGTATTCAACTGCCTATCTATTACGGTTCGAAAGATACAGCCATTTAAAGGTAGGCCAGACAGACAGACGGATGGACATATCGTAGGCTTAGTAACAGGGTCCCGTTTTTACCCTTTGAGTACGGAACCCTAAAAAGAGTCTCTCCACTTCAGCTAGCTAAAAAAAGTCACTATGAAATGTAATGTCATATCTGCTTGGTAAACTGTATTCCAGGTCTATATGATTGACCGGCGGCGGCGCCGGTTCAGGTATCCGTTCAATAACCGGCGGAAATGGACTGAACTGTTGACGCCGGACTCCATCAACAACCTAATGAAACAGCTGGCAGCTAAACCACTATGCCTTCGTATATATGTGGTGTAACAGAAAGGTGTAGTAATACTTAAGGCAACGTTAGTCCCAAAATTTGCAGATCGATACGTGTTGACAGAAATATTATCGTTACCTCATAGACTTAAAGATTAATTCAGTCTGCACTTCAGAACGGCCGTTAAGGTTAAGACAATGCGTCAGGAATCTATTTTTCATGGTTGTAATTTTATGTTTCGCTTGTTAGTAACATAAATAAATAAACCGGCCAAGTGCGAGTCGGGCTCGGGCACTGAGCGTTCCGTACCACCACAAAATACAATAAGGTCGCCCAAGTCACTCCTCACTTCCTCTTATCCTGCGGAGTTGAATTTTTACATGTTAGTTCAATTCCAATGACAATACGTTTTTATAGTAAGCAGGACCTGAATCGACATCCATGATTAGCTCCAGATTAAGGAACTCTTCAACGGTCAAAAGCACGGACACGAAATTTTGAGTACGAATTTTATTATGATACCCGTCTATCATAAGTTTTACCATGACTGCACTGAGGGCTGGGTACTGATTAGGGAACTTCTCAATGGTTAGCAGCACAGACATAAAATGTTATATTCGCATTCAATAATTATGATAACCCATTAGTGTCAACCATCCACCAACCCATAAGTGTCACCATGACATGGCGGATTTTTTGTTGTTGCTAAATCAAGTTTTATTTTTTTGTATATTAATTAGTAAATTTTTGATTATTCCTCTCTTGAGTTGTCTATAAAAATAAAATAAGAAATGGATATCATACTAATATTATAATGCGAAAGTATATATGTAAGTACGGCTGAACGGATTTGAATGAAACTAATATGGCGGTAGATTGTACCCTGGATCGATATATAGGTTACTTTTTATGTCGCTAATTCTGGTATTCTGGTTCTTGCAGAATAGCGAAAGAAACTGAGGGCACAAATATAGTGACCTATAAATCCATATTATAGTTGACCAACTCTGCTAAGTTAATAACTAACACCAAACTATAAACACTCGTGTTTGAGTTTACAACAAATAGGCTAAACAGCGTTTATTACAGGTTTTACTCGTACAACTTTCTAATTGCCGGCAGTTGGAGTCAATCAAATGATAGTCTATCATTGTCTTGCTAAACAGCAAAGTTGCCTTAACATACCATAAGATTATACTAGAAGCTACGTACAATAACTTCTTTTTAATTTCAGTTGAACTTGACAGTGACTCCAATTCCTTAAGTTTTCTATTCTATATACAAGGATATTTTTTTGAAGTGCGCAAATTTTGCATTCATCTAGCTTATCTATCTTCTATACTAATATATCTATACTAATATTATAAAGAGGAAAGATTTGTTTTCTTGTTTGTATGTTTGTTTGCATTGAATAGGCTCCGAAAGTACTGAAACGATTTGAAAAATTCTTTCACTGACGGGAAGCTACACTATCTCCGGGTGACATAGGCTATAATCTATACCCGTGCGAAGCTGGGGCGGACCGCTAGTCTATACTAATATTATAAAAAGGAAAGATTTGATTGTTTGTTTGTTTGCATTGAATAGGCTCCGAAACTACTGCACCGATTTGAAAAATTATTTCACTGACGGGAAGCTACACTATCCCCGGGTGACATAGGCTATAATCTATACCCGTGCGAAGCTGGGGCGGACCACTAGTGTATTAT
Organism: Agriopis marginaria; assembly: GCA_932305915.1. Lineage (NCBI taxonomy): Eukaryota > Metazoa > Arthropoda > Insecta > Lepidoptera > Geometridae > Agriopis > Agriopis marginaria. The sequence continues at coordinate 7,778,078 of OW029919.1, forward strand.
AAAGAGGTAAGATTTGATTGTTTGTTTGTTTGTTTGCATTGAATAGGCTCCGAAATTACTGAACTGATTTGAAAAATTCTTTCACTGTTGGGGAGCTACACTATCCCCGGGTGACATAGGCTATAATCTATACCCGTGCGAAGCTGGGGCGGACCGCTAGTTATATAATAAATCAATTGCCGTGCGTAGTTTTGTGAGAAAATCGTGAAACTCGGAAATGGCTAGACCGATTTTTATTTTTGTTTTGTACGTGTACTAGCGTAATTTAGGGAAAAAGAAAATTGGATAATTCAGAACTGAAAGTTCTTTTTTCTATGGGATTTTTGTATCAACTAATTCATTGGAGAGGACAACGTTTGGGTCAGCTAGTCTTTATATATATATATACTAGCTGACCTGACAGACGTTGTCCTGTCTTAGAACTGTCAAACAAGCAAAGTAAAAATTGAAAATCTTATTTTTTTACACCTTGGGTTACATTATTGGAGTTTTAGTAAGGATCCCTATTTAAAAAATATATATATAGCCCATGTTAGCTACGGATAGTGTAGCTTCCCAACAGTGAAAGAATTTTTCAAATCGGTTCAGTAGTTTCGGAGCCTATTCAATGAAAACAAACAAATAATCAAATCTTTCCTCTTTATAATATTAGTATAGATATATAATTCTTATGTACGTGTGTTTGTCACTGCACTCCAACTAAGCGGCTGGATAAATTTTGATGATTTTTTTTGTGTCTTTGAGTACCCACTCAAAGTTTGTGGCCGGACTCATACAATAAAAGCAAATAATCATAATGTTCCAGTAACGATACTGATGTTGTCATAAAAAATACGCACTGTAATAAAAGTAACCCTGTATACAAATACAAAACAAAACCTACGAAGCCGAAAAAAACCGCCCAATGTGGTTGAAACTATAGTCAGAATAACTGGCTTAATCTTACGTGAGTAATTCCCGTAGAATAATAAACAAAAAAAACTGAAACTGTGTCAAAACCTGAAATTTGGTAGATAGATTCCTTATGGAGTGTATATGTCTTATTGTTATTATTATTTTGTCGTTTCTGTTTTGTAATGTTGATGTTATAGATTTTGTGCACAAAATAAATTTGTTCTTTCTTGCTTTCTGAGAAATGTTTTTGCGAAAGGGTCTAATTAAGTTGAGCAAATTGAGGTTGAAAGTTTACGCTTACGAAGTCGTGGGTAACACACTTGTAAAACTAGCAAAACTAGCAAACGCAAGCGAATGCACTGAGTGTCGTTTTATGTCAATTTAAAATTAAATGAAGCAGCGTGTTTGTTCGTCCAGTATATACACTAATCGTGTGGTGATTGAGTTAGCTATTAGTCATATTGAGATTATTGAGCCAATCCATTTCCATCATCATACTTCATAGATATAATCGCAATTATTTGTTTTTGTAATTTCCTTTTTCACGAAACAACAGAGCAACGGATCGAAATGATTTTTGCACAGAGGTAGTTGGAGACCCGCCAGTAGTGACAGAATACTTTTAATACCGGATAATATGTCCACGCAGGCGAAACCAAATAAAAATACTAGCATGTTTAAAAGTAATACACATTAAAAATATAAAATAACCAACTAATTTATATTATGCTTTCCCTTGCAATGCCCCGTAAAGTCCAAAGCTCCAGCTCCTATCTTTTGTTTTTAACTACGCTAAAACCTGAAAACAAAGGACCACCCGAATTCTGCTATACCTACATAATAATACTCATAATCAAAGCATGTTGAATATTGGCACACTATACATTGAGTCATAAGGTGTGGCCACACGCGGCTCTCTACAATCCCCCGCGGCGATGCTTGCGACTGAATGCTCATTGTGCAATTTGTGCATGTAAAATTATCGATAGCCTTTTCAATTGCATATTCAATCGGATATAAACGATACAAACAGACCTTTGCTTAGAAATACTGAACGTTTTGTCTGGGAGCTATCGCGTCATATTGTGTTAGAAGGCACTGAACGTTGCTTTGATTTATTTGGTCATAGAGCTTTCAGCGGAAAGCTGGTGAAAGAATTATGAGTATTTATAGTGTTCACAGATACTTTTAAGATAAGATAAATTTATATACACAATAACTACATCTAAACATAAAACGAACCCTTAAACTACCTACAGTAGGTACATAATTAACTTGATCTGTCTACTACAAAAAAATCATATATCATGTGGCCCCCACACTAGCCATAAGGGCTTTTATATGGAGATCGACAAAATTAAAAAAACAATACTTACATAAGTAATATTATTTTTCGAGCATCTAGGCAAAGTTTAAAAGTTACATCTAGGCAGAAAAATATATAGAAAAATAAAAAAAGAAGTAAATGTGTTGGAAAATATACACAGTTTAGTATGTTAAAGTAGTAGTATGTTTAAAATAATGTAGGTATGTAAAATTTTGTTAGTTAATAATAATAGAGTCCATAATAAAAAAATAATAATAACAGTGTAGGATTAACCTGACAATCTCTTTGCAGTCAAGTTTTGCTGTTAGTAGGTACTTGTCTATATACCGCATGGCTGCGGTATAAATTGCAAAAAGCAAATATAATAGCAAAGTGAAAACAAGCATAGACACTGGCGCCACTAGCAACTAACGGCAGTAATTATAAACAAAAGTCTGACAAAACCAGTAACGCAACTGTTAAAAGTCAGAAATCAACGTTGACGAAACCACAGAAAAGAGAAGTAAAAAACTTTTTTTTTTCAAAACGGTCTAAGGCCCTGTTTGTGGATATAGTTTAAAAAAAAATATTCTGTGAAATTAATTTAATGTTTAAGTATAGGTACTTAATAATCGGTAGAAATTTAATGGAAATATTGTTGTACGTGCAGTGAGTCAAAATTTAATTAGCTAAGTTTCGAAACAACTTTTAACTAAATCTGGTACCGTTACGTTGTCAACGTTGTCACGTGTTGATGCGCGCGCGTACCCAACCCGTAACGAATCCATTTCGCGCCTCTCAGCCTGTGCCCCACACAATGCCGCGCCGATGGCTGTCCGATCGCTGACAAAATCTAAATCGCCAATTTTGTCATTCGTTCCGATATTATTTCCCAACTTCGTGCCGGAAAATCGTAATACTCCTACACCACAATTCGGAATGTCCAGATATCATTAAGAAATTACAGGTAATAAATTAGAATTACCTCTGCGCAATTCATATTATAATGCCTACGATTGCATGTTTTGATCTGATCTAAGAGCCTGTCACTGATAGAGGAAGCTTTCGTCATCACTAATGGACTTGAAATCTCATAAGGATAATAATACCCTGTCAGGTGTGGCCACTGAAGATCTATAAATATATATGTATACATAAATATACATAATATGATGCGGTACTTACTAAAATCTTCATGTCCTTGTGATCGGCGGACACGGAGTCGATACTAACCTGAAACAAAAAAAAAACTTTAGAGAACTCAAACTCGTGAACAAATTGCTTTAAAATTAAATATCGTTTCCTATGTTCCCATCAGTCAACACGTAAAAAAATATATTAGAAAGTGGGTAGATAAAAAGTTAATATCACGAGTCGGCCGTGTACACACGAGCGAATTTAATTTGGAGCTTTTTTAATTATGACTGGCTGGAGATTCGTTTGGTGCGGCTCGTTTCGGCGCCGAGCGGCGCTGCCCTGTAATTATGGGGCACGTAATTGCGAGACCCGACAGTGTGCCCGCGCCCTTACCTCCCCGTGCCTAGAGTCGCATCGCGTCGTCGAAAATGAACTTATAACTGCATAAAATACGGATAATCTGCAGAATGACTTTAGTTCGTTATGTATAATTTACTAGTTGAATCCCGCGGTATTACCGATTTTCCAGTTTTTCCGCATTGTTTAGGGAAAAAGTATCCCAAGCCTGCCCTTATGATGCACACTCACTCCCTGCTAAATTTCGTTAAGATAAACTTAGCCATTAAGTCGTGAAAAGCGAACAAACAGACAGACAAAGACAGAGTTACCTACTTTAGCTTATATAAGTTAGGATTAGTTCCTAAACGACGTTCCTAACGTTTAGGAACTATTTTCCGGTCCTTGATATATTCTTTATAAGAAATGTTTTATTTATTTTTGTGGATGTTTCATCATTCATTTGACTAAATTATTTCATTCAGGGTTTGATTTGGATTATAGTAGAAAAATTTGGAATGACCAAAATATAAGTACTTACATACTATTTAAAAACAGTTTTAGCTACATTTTAGGGGATTTTCAAACCAAGGAGTTTAACATAGAACATTAATTTTTTGAACTGCTTTGTTTGGGAAAACTACATAAATAAACTTCTGGTAGCCTTTTTTTAATACAAATCATGTGCAAAAGAAAACTGTTTTACAACAACAACAAAACACTGACTTTACGTCCACAAAACCCGTGAAACTGTGAAGTCGCAACCGAATACGACACGAGGAACGAGGAACGGTCGCACAAGGCACGGGAGGTGTTTGTACTGGATAATCACACCAATTAAATATTTTTATTCCCATTGTACCTTTGTTAGGACCCAAGGTGTGCTTTTGTTGCCTCATTTCTGTACAAAACCACAAAAATATCTTGAACTTTACACCTTTGGAATACGGGTGACAAAATTGTTTTGTACGTTTGTTCATCTTTTGTTTTTTTCTTCAAGTCTCGGAATGGTAGTTTTTTATCAATATCCAATCTTGCTAATTTTGATGTAATAAGTCTAATTGGTTGTATTAATTTGGCTTGAATATCGCATGATTCTATTGTTGTTTTTTGTTATAATTTTTTGTTTGCAAATTTTAGTTTCGGAGGGCTTATCACATTACTGAAGATATAAAATCACTGAGCGTACATATAAAAGAAGTGACAAAACTATGTTTTGCTTTTTAACAAACAAATAATATAAATTTTCCTTTTAATATATTTTTTTAATTTGACTTACCAAAAATTTCGGTTATTTAAAATGGTATGTCACACCAAAGCGTGACGGCTGAAAGAATGCGTCTGACAGTTGTAAAAAACTGACCGAATAAATTATGATAACGTTCACTAGCTTTGTGAACGTAAGATTGTATTAGCTGGTAGCCAATAACTACAATAAAAAAAATATATATCACATAAATATATATTTTCATTTATATTTTTTACAATGTTATTGCAGCTGTCAGACGCAATTGCTCAGCGGCCAGACTGTATTTATAAAAACTTAAGTTTGTTACTGACTGTTGAACAGATTTAGATTAAAAGGTAACTTGTAAGTACTTTTAATCAGAAATATAGTTCTTGTAATAAAGTAATACGGGGAATGCAGTTAATAGGTAATAATAATTACTTACTTAATAAAACGTTAATAAGGTAGGTGTTGTTGAAAGGAATCCTGTATTCTTTTTATATTTGTGAAAACTTAAGGTTTATAGATATCATTTATTGGCAATATTTTACGTTTTTAAAGCTGTTAGTTTTCCGTTAATAAATAAAAAATATTTAACAGTTTGCGTGAATCTCGGGGTATTTTCAATTTACAATAAAAGAAAAAATACTAAAAAAGATAGGTTTAGATTAAAACCGTGTCGTATTTTTGCAATGATCTAAAATATAAGTGTGACTATATTTTATTCTATAATATTTTCGATTGTAGCTGATTGATTTTACATATTTCTCCATTTTCCTTCTAATATTTTAGGCTGTGTTACGAAAAACGCAAAGAATCTGGCCGATTGCTGGCCGTTGTCTTGCGCAACGCATTTTGGGTACGATGCCTGCTTGCAGAGGGTTTATTCGTTTAGTTTATTTTAATATTTTAGTGCTAGTATGACATATATATGATTTCAAGTACTCGTTTTAGGTAAGTGTTTCCTTGGCATAAATATTAATTTTTCTTGCCGATAAAAAATCATTTGTTATTTAAATAAGTGATAAATAAAAAAGTGATAAATACGCGTCAAAAATAATAATAACATTGTTTTACTTGGTTTTACCTCATTGAAGTAAAAATGCCGGTTTCTTTCGCAATGCATTTCGGGAACGTCAATGCTTGCTTGCAGCGGGTTTATTAGTTTAGTTTAGTTTGGTATTTTAGTGCTAGTTTGTAATTAAATTTAATTTTAATTTGAAGTAGTTTAACGTGTTAATTATTTTTTCTTGGCAAAAGTATTACTTTTTCTTGCCGATACAAAAAACACATGTTATTTCTATGGAAAAAAAAATTAAATACGCGTCTAAATCATAAAAAAATGTTTTACCTCATTGAAGTAGTTGTTATTAACATTGTGGTTAGCAGGGTACGGGCCCCCGTGCTGGTGGTAATACGTGCAATTCATTCCATAGGCTTCTTAGGACGTTTCACTGTCACCACACTCGCGGGAGAAAATTCATGAAAATTCCTCGGAGCAATTATCTCGTAACGAATCGATGCGGCGAACGAATCTCGCCTACTAATTGTAGGGTCGAGGTTCGCCGACTCAGTCGCCCTCTCGCTCATTCATCTGCCGTCTCTCTCTCGCTGCGTAGCTTTTAGGCCGACCAACTTATCAGTAAAGTTGGCCAAATAATGGAACTAAAAATCTTTTACGGATGGCTGTCAGATTCGTTTAGAAATACGATGGTAGCTCCCTCATTCAACTTTAAATATGTAAGTTGGTTAGTGTTCGCGGGGCGGTGCGAGTGACGCAGGGCGGCGTAGGGCGGGCGCTACGCACGCAAAACTAACATAAGTGAGAACGCACTTTTTCTAATCAAGTTTTGTATTTAAAGGGGGATGAAAATAGAAAAAAAATACTAATTTAATGTACAGATTTTCTCTTATAATTTTTATATTTTTTCTCGACGGTAATAAATGTTTCCTGTTTGTAATAAAGAACATCGGGATCGTTACCCCTGTAACTATTATGAGGAATTGGACCATTTTTTACTGTCCCAATCTGTGCGGGGGCGGATACGGCTCGTATGACAGGATACGCTTTCCTTACTATTGATATCACGCGAGTGCAGTCACGTGATAGTCGTGATACCAACAGATGTTATAATATGAGAAATCCCTTTTTTGTATCTATTATTAGGTGATTTTTTTCGATTTGTACTAAAAAATGTGTTAAACTAAACAAAAATAGTACAACATATTTTTTATCATCATCATCATCATAATTTCAGCAATAGGACGTCCACAGCTGGACATAGGCCTCCCCCATCGATCTCCAAAAAGGCAGGTTGGAAGCGGTCTGCATCCAGCATTTCCTTGCGGTGTCTTACTCAACATATTTTTATTACTATTTTTTTTCCATAGTAGACCGCATCATCGGTTAACAACAGGCAAGGTAACGATCAAACGCAAGCCTATTGTAACTGATGTAAATAATTCATTTCAAAGTTGAATGTTCTGACAAACTACCTACTTCTTCTGAATTTTTACATACTAAATACTTTTCCTCTTCACACGTCCAGGATGGGTTATTCCAGATCTTGCGATGTTAGTTTTGTTACCTGTCACTCTTATTCTGTTTGAATTAAATGCGAAAGGAACAAAGACAGTAAAGCATGCACAAAAATAGCCAGCTGGAATCTCTCGCTAGTTTAATCTCCGCTTTAGCCGCATCTACTGTTATATTCCCGGATAACAATCACAGTTCACATGGACCGTTAGCTATTACTCCGGCGTCATAACCGATGTCACTCACGATCGCGATAGGGCAAAGTATTTCGTACAGAGTACAAAATACAGAATAACATGTGCAAATGATAGTGATTACGGACGTCGGCGAGCGCGTGCTGTGTAATTATTGTAATCTCGAGTTGGCGCACTGCTGCTCTATTGAACTGTGGCGTGTGCCATTCATGAGCGCTGAATGAATGTGGATTAAAAATAGATGTTTACACGAAAGCTTAAAGTTCAAGACTAGGCCTTACTACTTAGAGCGTTTGTAGTTATGCTAAAGTGTATATAAATACAATCTTCAATGATTACATTTAATTACAACGCAAGATAAAATTGAAGACGATACAAGCAATGTTGCTACAGGCTATCTGATTACGCAAGAGGCTAAAACACTTAAATACAATTTGAATTCTTAAAAAAAACTTGAAACAGATCGATCCGTTGCAAGACAAACAAACCAACAAACACACTTTCGAATTTTAAAATTTGTAGGATTGCGGTTGCACTGACAAAAAAGTAATGTGCATTACAAAGGTGGACTTAAAATGCAATTTTTCTCAGAAAATTAAGGATAACTGCGGGAAGTCACGGGTAATTCCGTCGGCCATAGCTAGTTTGCACAAACAAAAATCGACATTATATAATCACTGTTACTGCCTCTTTTTAGTTCCTAGCCATTACATTGTAGAGAACAAAGCGTCGCGTGCGCATCTGGCTCTACACCGCCCAATCGCCGCCCAATCCCCGCCCAGCCGCCGCCCAGCCGTCTAGCAATCGCGAGTATCAAATTGCAATCACAAAACAAATGGACCTTCAATTATTGTGCTCGTTTTTCACTTATTGTTGCGAATAACTGTTATTGAATTCATTCACTCATTTTGTAACTCAGTGGGAGTCGCTTTTGTTAATAAAAAAGTGTTATCGTAGTTTTGCGTTATTTTTGTATTTAATAGATTTATTCATGAATTGAGACTTTAATTTTGAACAAAATGAAAAAATACTAATTATTTTGTACTCTTATTTTCTAGTTCTACAGCGTAGATTTTAAAGAAGTATATTCAACTAGGTATATCATATGTTCAAAAGTTTTGAAATGCGCGAGCAAGATTAAGGGCGCCAGAAACATGGGCTTAATAAATACCGAAAACTAAAATTAAACTTATTTCGGTATGTAACAAAGAAATATATTGTATTGTCATGAAAGTCGATTTTCAATCCACGTTAAATAAATATTCGGGACATTTTTGCACAATTTTGCATATCTGACCCCAAAATATAAGCAAAGCTTATGCAATGGCTGCCAGAGACTGACATACATACATATATATTTTTAAATACATACTTAAATATACATATATTTACACCCAGATATAGAACAAACACAATTGTTCATCAAATCAAATGTGTTCACTACCAACTGGACCAACGTGGCTATCGAACCGACTTCGTAGGTGCGCTTTACCAAGCTCTCAGCCATTTCACAAGTCAAGCAACTAAATCCGGTATCGCATGACACAATCGTTTCCCTTTGCTTTGTGCAATCTACGACAGTTGCCGTATTGAAGGGGTGCAACTACGTCCGGTTGCAATCTTACACCGACTTCCGTTGCTTGCCTCGACTGACGGTTTTGGAGACTAATATTGAGGTAGGAATCTCGATAAGGGTTCTCATACCCTATACCTCTATATGCAAATATGTGTATATTTGCAAATAAAGGTATTAATAAGGTAATTTAGGTAATTAGTAAGGTAAGGTAGGTAATAAGATATATAGTTGTTGTTTCACTAGATGTTGTACACAGTATGTATACTTAGTCAAGATACAGTTTTAAAATTATAACATACTAGCGGTCCGCCTCGGCTTCGCACGGGTATTATTGGAGTTTTAGTAAAGATCCCTATTTTTTTTAAAATATAATATAGCCTATGTCACCCGGGGATAGTGTAGCTTCCCAACAAACGGTTAAGAATGGTCAAGGTATTTGATGTCCATGTATATCACAAGCAAAACTAAACTATACATTTAGCATATCACTGTTATGGTAATGTGGGATAATGCCGCCAGCATGCTAGATACGCTGCCAACTAGTTACTAGTGCTTATTGTGCAGTTACGATGCCATGGCTCAAAAAACAGTGAAGAAAAAACATCGGGCGGAAACCGGTATGTCTTGTCTAAGAACCTCAAAAGTTCAAAGACGTGACATTTATCAACATGCACTGGGCCAGTATGGTGAATTATGGCCCAGCAGCGTTCCAGCAGTGGGAACATAATAGGCTGATAATGATGATGATTTGGATTGCCTCTTGGTTTTGACGGTCTATGAACGAATCTAATTGTTTTTTGTAGGTATAATATGCTAAGTAAGTTAGGAATTTTGCATTAAATTGTATTTTTTATGTTAATAAAGGTACAAAATGTTTGTAAAGCTATCCTTAATCACTGTGAGAAAAATATCAAAGACTGAAAAAATTATGAATAGGTCAAAACTATCACAATATTTCACCAATATTTCAAGGAATCGTTCATATCTTTCATCTTATTCGAAACGTTCCAAATTGTTTGCCTGATATCCCAAATCCGATAAAACGCCAAAGATAATCTCCGGATTACCATCAAAAACATTGTTCAGATCTCATTCAAAACACGTGTGACCATTCCTTTCAGAACTGGAGTATTATTGCCAGAAGTTCCATTCACAGTTGTTCATTCAGCACGATTCAATACCGGGACATTTGACGACAGCTTCCTATGCAAAATTTCGCGTAATCCCGGAATAAAGGCGTACATTTGAATGTTTCCGCTGCTCTGACACAAGTGTCCCTGAACAATGAGTGTCGGATCCAACGCTCACTTGACGGGAAGACATTGAGATGTCGCCTCTCGACACTGTTTATGAACATAATAGGATTAACCTTAAAGAGGGAATTGTGTTTTGAAATATTGAAAATGCTGTTGAATGTTCACTTGAGATATGAGGACATTTTATCAGATTCGAATACGCAAGATTACAACTGGATACTTATAATAAAGTAAAGCCTACCCATTTAACCGACTTAAAAAAGGGAGGATCAATTCGGTTGTATGTTTTTTATCTAGTTTTTTATTTTTATTTGAAAGGATATACTTTCAGATTAGTCCCATATTATCAAAGATTGATTTCATAAATATTAGTTCAGTAGTTTGGTTTTGAACCGGCGAAAAAACGAGGAACGTTCTCAATTCGGTCCGTATTTTCAAATCAATAGAACTGGAATAAATATGTCATTCAAGTAAACAAAATTTCGTTACTACTAATTTTGAAGCCGGTTTGTAAAATTGATAATTATTTACCTACTTTTTTATTATGGTTGCCTGAAAGAGATCGCTTTTAGTGATTAGGTCGCTACTTGTGGTCGTAAGTTTATCTGTATGTATGTAGGCATTTATTACTTTGTGTGCATAATGATATGCATAATCTATTTATAAGCTTTTTACAGTCATAAGACATCCACTGCTGAACATAGACCTTCCCTTGGAACGCCACACTGAACGACAGCCTGCCTTCTGCATCCAGTGGATGTTTGAAATTCCCACGATTTCATCGGTTCATCTAGTGGGAAGCCTACCTATACGATGCGCCTTCTGGTTCGTGGTCTCCACTATTTATAAGCTGCTGAGGATCCCGATACTCGTATATATAGAAAGGAATAAGATCATCTTTAAAATACTACTCTAATGTAAAACTATCGAGTCTATGTCTTAAAAATCACAATATAACGTGTTCAAATCGAGAGTCCTTCCAGTTAATCATCGTCTATCCCAGTCTGCATCTCTGCTTAACATCAGATATGATAATCAAACACAAGCTTATCATGAATAAAATAACCTGTTGCACTAGTGGTTACTCATCGAACAGCAGGAAAATATGTAAAACATGTGTGTTTTAATAAAAGTGGCAAGCCGAGAGTGAGCGATGGCGTGCTCTCTACTGCAAGCGCGAGGCAGCTCATGACAACTCCGACGCGCCGCGACGAGCCAAAAACGAACTAAACCAGCAAACCCGTGTAATAATGGTGTTTCCACCCCGTAACAATAACTACATAATAGTTGAGTGCTTTTACGAGCTTTTGTAAGCTTGTCGAAGGTCCTACTTCACGTTTTTTATGATGAATGCCGCTCATCCAGGGGCTCACTTTATGGCCGAGCATATTTTATTGAATACTTATTCAGGACTTCAAGAATCAGCATCGCTTGAAAGTGGGTCGTAAATCGGTTTACTGTTTGTGTCATCATATTGTTTGGGAATGAAATACTTTCTCTTACAAATGCTGTTCACAAACGTGGATGTGGCCATAAGTCCGTACAAGTATGAAACAATTTAACACAAGAATGGAGCTTGGTTCGGGACACTGACAAAGCACCGATTACCATATAAGTGTGCGGCTCACAAGAGCTCATGTTATAGTACCTTATCTGGGAATATTTTCCAATTATGAAACGAGATAACGGCGACCAATAAAGAGTTGATAGTCCTTGTTTATTGATAAATTAACTGTGCATAAGCTGCATTTTAATTACCACTTTTATGATATTTTGTAAAATTAAATACAGGCTATTTGTTAGACGTTATCGATAGCCGACATCAAAAATATCTGACGACTATAAATTAGTATATAGAAAGAATCTAGCCGCGGATTTATTAATGTAGATGCGGAGAAAGATTGTATTTAATCGATTCTAATATAAGTATCGAATAGAAAACACGCTTTTCCAAACGCGTGGCTGGTATTGGTCGGTGTTGAGATAAAATTAATTGTGGCTATTAAACTGCGAAAGTCCGCGGAAGACTTCATTAATTTCTCGCAGCACACTCCGCCTACAAATTCCTGAGATGGTCCGACGATAGATTTATTAATTTATTGAACATTACTCTGGTCATCTATTCCGTTATCAGATGGGAATCGATTATACTACCAATAAGCACAATTAACTGAGACGCAGTTATTTATTATTTGGGAGTTACCTGTAATGTTCTGTATAACATGGCAACATTTAAGTACTTTATAACGGTATATTTTGGTAATGTAGAAAAATCTGGGGAGCTTTGTGTCAGCGATCCTTCTCAAAGCGTGGAGGAAATTGTCAGAAGCTCAGAATATTCCATCTGAGGTCAGAAGGTTCCTCAATCTGTGACCCTGACCACCTTAGCTTGAGCCCTGTCCCGCTGCCGACGGCATTCTAATTTTTTAAATGTTTTTGTGAAATTTATGTTTTTATATCTGCTTATAGAAAAAAACGTATAAATTAAAAAGGTAAATAAATACCGAGATAATAGAATAAACCGGAGAAGTGCGAGTTGAGCTCGTGCACTGAGGGTTCCGTACCACCATAAATTAGAATAAGGTCGTCCAAGTAATCGAATTACCAGTTATTGTGCCGTCCAAAATAGTCGAAGCAATTGCAACGCATTCACAAAGTTAATATTTTGCTCGAGTAGTATACCTAACACAATTATACCTTGGTAATAAACAGAAGTTTGTCACCGACTCGTACTTGACCATTATTTATTATTTGTTGTTATACTTTAGAGTATGTTATGTACTATAATCATATTAATCACATCAAGTTTGACATATTACCGTTTTTACATTATAGCTAATACAAAAATACGTTTTAATAATAAGTTTGTTGTATGGGGACAAACCCTTTCGTTTTTACTTTTTGACTTTTTTATATATTTTTTAATCCACCGTAACATTATATTCAGTAAAATTTTAACTGGCTATCTATTATGGTTCGAAAGATACATCTGTTTAAAGGTAGGACGGACAGACAGGCAGACGGAAATAAGGACAACGTAAGCTCAGTAATATGGTCCCGTTTTTACCTTTTGGGTCAGGAACCCTAATAATCTAGTCTGCTACTTTTACTTTCCTTCAGTATGTTCATAGGTTTGTTTAATTTCAGGCGGTGGCGGCTAGTACGATGATAAAACCGTGAAGCTAGCGTCAGATCAAACAGTTCTTCAGAACACTCCCCGTTGTAAATTCAATAGTGTGGAAAGATACACATATTATTTTACTGCCGCCATTGTTTTATAAAAAGACGGGTATTAAAACCGCATTGCGGTCCCTCCGATCGGAACCAGGTGAGTTCAGAGGTGCAAGGAAGGTGGGGACGCGGGGGAGGGTGGTCGATAGCCGCAATAAATCAAGATATTATCTTCGCGAGCATTACCGCGCCGATACCGAGGGCAAGTCGACGGACCTCGTATGGGCTCAAACTCACGAACTCACCTATCTACGTAAAGGTATGCTCAGTTCGTTTTTACATAACATTGTGTTGTTTTGCTTCATTTTGTGACACGACGAGATCGGTGTGATGCGCAGCTCAAAATATTTAACTATACTAAGATGTTATAGTCGGCCGATCAATAAATGATATTCTATTCTAATTGGAAATTGGAAGTGATTTTAACATACAAGTAGAAGGACTGTACACTACCACCCTTTCCTCGTGGAAATTCCAAAGATTCGTTCACAACGATTTGGGTCGTCATTTATAATACCGTAAGTACTGCGAATGGAACTCCCTGCCGTCCTCCTCGTTTCCTGAGAACTACAATCTAGGCATTTTCATAGTCAAGTCAAAGTCAAAGATTTCTTCTAGATCAACTTGTTCCACCCTCGACCACACCATCGCTTTACACTAGGCGAGTTGTTGGCCAAACGTATATCATTGCTTCTCTGGTAGCTAACAATGTAAACAAATCTTGGTAGTAGATTTTAACCCACTTCTAATTATTGTCATATCGGTTATAAACTTTGCAAGTATTTGAAATCTAAAAGATAATAAACGTTATAAAAAAACGTTTTCTGGTTGGCAAGTCCAGGGCAAGCTTCAACATAATTATGGTCTTCTGGGCGTCTTTGGATAATACCACTACCACTATGACCGAACCATGCAGCTTAGGAGTTTTTTCTGACTTTGTCAGCTAGTGGTGTCAGATAGTGGGACTCTTCAATGGCTACTAGTAAACCTCTCGAGTTTGGAGTCATTTGGTGTTATTTTGATTTTGTCACTTACTTGTAAGTGACACAAAATAACTTTTTTAGACTAAAAGAATTATATATTTTACAGCGTGGTAATGCCGTAAACACCACGGATATTTTTTTGTCAACATGATACTGACTGGGCTGGATTACTGGGCTTGAGTATTTGGATTATCTCAAGACCTCTCGGTCTAGGAAGGGGTAAACTCTTTTCGTTAACTGCTTAGATAGTTAGATATGAATTTTGATTTAGTTATAAAAGATCTGTATATTTTACAGTTTAACTTGTCCAATTATAACTGCGCCGTAGATTCTGTTACAGATAGGGTTCTTTGAAATTCGATAATTATTCCAAAGAAACATACAAAAATAAAAGTTAAAAATAAAAGTTTTCTTTAAATCTCCCAACCTGCAGTGATAAATACAAGCCTTCCTTCTAAAAGCAATAATCAATAACGCCACAATGTAATGATTACACACATAAACGTATAATTTTAAAGCTATTAATTAAAATTCAACTAAAGATGGAAACGGTGCGGGATCACAAATCAAAGGCGAGTCGGCGATGGCCGGGGGGTAATAAATCTGATGCGCTTAGGCCTTCTTAGCTTTTCTAGATAGAGATTTATCCCGTAATAACATGTTGTTTTTGAGTAAATCAACCTCCGAATTATCCGGTAGACCTAGGATGATTAATCGACTCGGCTGCCGATGTAATGTCGGCACTCGGGATCGGGAATCGGGAATCATGAGCCACGAGCACGACATCGGGAATTTCTAGTCTGGCGAGGATTTGCGATGTCGGAATTCGTAGGCTGAATCTACGAACAAGCTTTCGATTGACCTTGAAAGAATTGTTCTATATTACAATTTATTTTTCGATTGGGAATTGCTCATGTATGAATAAGCCAGTTATTCCGTTTATAGTTTTAACCACATTCGGTGGTCTTTTACTAGGAGAGTACGCGTGCGGCTCCTTTTGGCTATTTTTGAATATATTTTTCGCTTTTTTTTAATAGTTATGTCACAGTAATGCTATGAGAGATAGTGGCCGAGCTGTAGCATGTGTGCTTTACAATCTAACTACACCCAGTTCCTGCAAAAATAATACCTACTTAAATAAATTATGTGCAATTTTCGATGCTACGGAGAACGGTACACGGTGATACTCTTAAAAATTTAGTAGGAAAACATCGCGAGGAAACTGGCATATGACCAATAACCTCAAAAAAAGTTACGCTGGGTTGGCATCAGCATGGTAGATAAGTACCTACCTGTATTCTCTCTCTGAGAGAAGGCCTATATCCCAGCAGTGGGAATATGATAAGCTGATAATAAATTATAAATGTTTTATTCTTTGCGGGCAAGTGCCTTTACGGAACTTTTTTGCCTACATTAACTAAGCAACAAGCTAAGTATCATTAAATAACTAAACTAAATAGTCTATTGCACAAAAATTGTTGGATTTCAATTGAATTATTGTCCATAGAATGTTGATAGTTTAAAGATAATTCAAATGCTCTAGCGCATCACCAGTTGGCAGCGCACCGAGCATGCTGGTGACATTACCATGCTTGACATGACAATGCAACGTTGTTGATGAAATGTAATTGGCCAATAAGTGTTTAGGTTGCATTTTGTTTAGTTAACAAAGGCACTTGCCAGAATAAGTATTTTTTTTAATCTGCTCTTGTTTTCTTTCCCTATGATTTCATTGTAACAAATCCAAGTAAGTTGATGTAATTTAATTTTAAGACAGCTTCATAAAAAGTTCCTTCTTTGGAAACGAATCTCATCTGAGCATCATCCATCTGTTCAGCGATTAACTTTAATTAAACGCTATCTTCAATTAAACTTACAAGCGTCGGCGCGTTCATTTCATAAAAATAAAATACGTTTGTGCACCTAGGAAGTCTTTATTGAGATTGCGACTGCAAAGAGGCGGGGCCGGCATCTTGTTCAAGAATTTGAATAATCGGCACATTACAACTATGCATTATTATTTTATTATGTTGCGAGACGGCCAAATATAGCGTGGTTCTAGCTTATAATTATCCTCGTAGCAGAATGTTCCACGATAATCTATTAAGTTACTCGGTCAAGACGTTATCTCTTTGTAAAGTGCTATTTTACCACTCATTTTTGAACGTTAATTACAATTAATAACGTTTAATTACAGGTCAGGTGTGCCGCTCAATCTTTTTGTGCAGATTCGAACTTGCCTGTCAACGCTTTGTTTGTCCAGATGTTCTATGAAGTATGTTGAAATAAACTAGTCTCACGGATTGTTTGGGAAATAAGCTACTTTTAATAGATCAACTTGTCAAGTATCAAATTAAATAATACGCAACAGTAGCGCGGCGTGTAGGGAGACAAATTTAAACAAACTCGATTATTACTCATCATTATGAATAACTTTTACTATAGATATCCTATATATCCCTGAAATTGTGAATGAAAATCTAGCTCATCAGGCTTACCGGTGACTCTACCTTCATCCAGTAACTGTAGTGTAAATAATCATATATCTATGGAATACCCAATTACCCATATTATGGCACAAGTATCAAAACAAGTGAGCAAAAGAAAAAATTAAAAAACAAATTTATTTTTTATTTTATTTTATTTTCCATGTATATTGGGTTTATTGTATTTTTTTGCCCCAAATAATTTATGTCTTTATCTATGTCAAAAGCGCACATGTTATAAGTATTGTCAAAACATTTTCTTTTTCTTTTCTGTTATCTTAATTGTAGTATTTTTTGCCACAAGACATTTCTTTATAAATGCGGGGTTTTGTCAATGGTTAATTTCAAACCAACAAACGAAGTAGGTATCAACATTATAGTACTACCTACATTCTGTGTAACTTTTGTCATCTAAAGAGTTAAAAAAAATCTTATGACGAAATACGCCGGCTTTGACTACAAGTAAGTACTTATTTATACTCGAACGTGGCAAATTCTAAAGTTTGCATACATACGAACGATCGGCTATATCTCAACGATAATGATAGCAAGCGAGCGTGATAATCATTGTTATTACTATGATCCACATCTGCTATTATTTTATAATTGAGGCTTTTGGGCGAAACCCTACAATTATAAGGAGAGCCTGGAGCAGCAACAAGCAACATGCAACGAGGTGAGCCACTTTTTGCCTCGTTCCCAAATTATGATACATATTACTAAAACGCATTCTCGCAATCGAGAACGCTCGAATGCAACGAGATCAGCTTTACACAACTTGTGAATTTATTAACCATTTTAATATTCGATTTTATGACGTATTTTGTATTAAAAATGATCAGATAAGAGCGTCGAATCAGGCTTTATTTGCGGTCGTACGATTCGATTCAAGCGAGCGACGGCTGGGATCGTTCGATTAACCCTCCAAATATTAATCGACCTACAATCTATACGCCATAATCCATCGAGAGTCCTGAGAACACAGAGTTCATTATTTATTATGAATATTAGTCAATTTTTATTTAGTCAAAAAAGCGAGCGACGTACGGCGGGACGAGCGCCCGCCTGCAATTAAGTGAGCCAACCCTGTAATTATGGACAGTAAATTTCTGGACGCGTCCTGACCGTTCGTATATTGTTCTATCTGGGGATTAGCTCACCGCTGCCAGGCGCGAGGCAAGATTCATTTTTAATGTTGCTGGATTATTATCATTCGCATTCTATTCTTTGGAAGCTGACAGAAATTGTCATTGAATGACCGAACCACTGTGTATAAGAACATACGCTTGTATTCCATAATCAAGGCATTCTAATTTATATCACACTAATAATATCGAAATTGTTTTTTTGTTTATCTTTATCAGATAAGTGTTTTTTTTTGCATAGAGATGAGTGCCATAGAATAATTTGTATCCCGGAAAAAATTAAGATTCCTGATCATAAAATCTGATTCGGGAATGTCCACGTAGGTGAAACCGTGGGATGCAGCTTGTTCTTGAATAATAATAGACAGACAGAATAATCGGGATGACGTCATCAATGATTTCTCGCACATTTCCCAACGAAATATGACATTTCCTGTTCCAAAGTTAGTGCAGCTTTTAGGATATAATAATATTTATCTTTTCTTAAGTATGTAATGTAGCATCTAATTATACAAGTAAAGTGGTCCCCTATTCCAAAGTAACCGCTGACATGTCTAAAAGTTTTATATCGGTAGATAGGGCAAAGAAAAAAACTTTCAAAGTTAATTACATGTGGGCTCTATCTGGCCCAGGAATCAGCGCAGAGACTCGTAATTGAGTTTCCTATTTAAATAATTTAAATTCGAAACCGAACGATCAGATATACATAAAATATATGATAATTATAGATATTTCATCGCTGTAATGATACCTCGAGACATACAATACACCGTCCTTGAATAATAAGTGGAGTTGAAAGATGTAAGATGTCATATTTCGTGTTAGAAATGAAATGAGATTCATAACAGGAAATAAGTATCAATATAAAACTCGGCATGTCGATCTCTGACATTCCATATGAAATTCATTCACAATTAGAGGCATGATGAGACATGGTGCCAGATAGATAGGGTTGATGCTACTATCAGAAAAGCCCTAGTAAGTCACAGCTTTCAGTAACCTAACGAAATAACCACACAATGGCGTCGATTCTGTCATACCATTCACTAAACTAAACCAAGCTGACAGGACTAACATTATCTACCTCTCTTTTCATTTTAATATGTGAGAGAAAGATGGCAACAATTTTAGAACTGTCAAATTTAGTTTAGTTTAGAGTAGGTACATCAGAATCGATGTCTCTGAATGACTGACTCATCACGAAATCTCGAAAATTACTTGACCTACGAAGCAGAAATTTGGCAGGTAGATTTCTTATGGACCGTGAAATCCGCTAAGAAAGGATTTTGCGCCAGGGAAGATTAGTGTATGGGTCAAATCAATATTGAAAGTATGAAAGTTTAGGTTTTTGATTCATTAAGGTGGTTTTAGATGGGCGATTACGACATCTGTTTTGGTCTCTACGATCAAGAGTGAATCGGTTTCTTCTAGGCAAATGTGCTCTATCGTAGACCGCATCATCGGTTAGCATCCGGCGAGTAGGCAGCTAAACGCAAGTCTATTATTGAATTAAAAAAAAAAAACTTTCTTAAATATCCTAATCTAGATATATAGATATAATCTTGTAAGCTGGTGTGCTGGCAACCCTGCGTAGCGTGTCATTGTCGTGTTCTCGTGATTTCTCGACACAATGCCACACAATGGGAATCCCGCCATGACTCGGCAGTATGTACGCCATTCATGCTGGAAATACGAGTATCGCTCGCTTGCTGTAACCACTTCGAAACGGGGAAATTCGTTTATAATCGATATATTTTATCGTGGAAATGCTCACAGTTTCCTTTCGCATAAAGGATAGTACGAGTTCTCGTTCTATCCTCGGACATTGAAATGTTCGATTTAACTATGAGAAATGGGTGGGATCGATTTAAAACCTGTTACAATGTTAAGTTAATGCAAACTGCTTATATTATAGGTAGTTTGACTCACAACCTACTGCCGTACACAGTGTCGTCATGCTTATTACCCTAATACCCAGAATCAGAATGTTGCCTCTTTGGAATTGAGGCTAATTTTCTGTTTAAAATTCAACCCAATATTTTAAAACCTCGAACTAACGTTCATTCTCCAGGTTCGAGATAACGTTATGGAATAAATATTTCTCTATATTTCAGCGCAGTACCTAAATTTTGAACTCTAAAAGTGCTACTTTGGTCCTGGTATCCTTTGCAAACCTTCAAAATAAAAATTATTCATACTTTCTTGCTTCTATGATGTAGTATATTTATGATACCAAACTTAATCCATTACCAGCCATGGCGAAGAAATCAACCAATAAGAGCACAAAGGCCGGTGTACCATGCGCTTGCGCACGAATGGCGACCTGCGACCCGCGATTTGCATACAATGTGGTGTGCGTGGGCGACGGACGCATTCCCTCGGCACACGTGCTTCGTAATGGTCTATATGTATACCATTATTGTGTTTAAGTTTATTTTTGAATCTACTTAGTTTCTTTGGAATTGCAGTCAGGTGATACTGGTTTCGGGGTGCGTTAGATATGAATTCGTTTTAAAGATAGTTCATCATCATCAAGTGCCTCAGTTTGGAGGTCAGTAGGCTATACTTTTTGCAATCCCATGATGTCTTCTTCAGATGATAGTAACTCAATCCGGTCCATTTCTTAAATTCAACAAGCCATTTACGTCGCTGTCGACATGGACTTTTCTTTCCCGGAATATTGCCCTTGTGGATCAACCATTGAAATCCATAACGGGATCCTCTTTGTATGTCCGAAGAAAGCGAGATTCCGTTTCATGACTTTAGACATTACCTCTCCTTTGCGGTAAGTAGAAAATCGTAGAGACGTAGAGTATCTTTATCACTGCGTATATATAGATATTTTTTTTTTACCAGGCATGCCTACCACGGATAGGTAGATTAACCAGACTGCGGCGTGTTTACTATTTTGTATTTCAATCGGCAATTTTTCAACGCACCGCAATGCAGTCGCCATGCTGTGATTTATCGGCCGATCTAGCGTCCGACGAGAGAACTCACTTGATTAATGAGTTGCGGACGGCGCGATACATTGTGGCTTTGTAACGATTTAATTTAGATCACTCGGCGTTCAGTACCTACAATGCTTTATATCTAGCCACTCACATATTCTATCTAATCAAGTTTGTAGCTTTGTAACTTTGCATGTTTATAGGAGGTAATCTCTAGAACTATCGACTCTGGAAATTATTTTCCTGTTAGATAGCTACACTATCTCTGAGTGACATTAGGCTTGTTTTGTTGAAATCACGGGCAGAATTTAGTGTTCTATAGAGGGCTATGCATATAGACTGTACTAAGCCGAAAGAAGGTCATTGTACTCATCATTAAGAACAAATTTTGCAATGGCCCAAGCCTGCAATCGCGAAAAAAAATATTTTGGCGTCACATTTCTTGTGCATTTACCAGTGTCAGGTATGAAAATAATTATTTTAAAATTGTATTAGAATCATGACATAAGTCATAGTCACAGTCAGAGTCGAGCAAAGTAAGTCACGGTCAAATCAAAATCATGCCCTAGTTAAGTGGTGAAGGCTTTACAAGAGGCTTCTATGGAGTTTGGGAAACAACACGAAAAGACATGTTCCACCTCGTTATATCACTTTCTCACGCTCAAGCACGTTTACGAACACTTGGTAAATAATAATCTATCATTATTGCATACTCAAAAATACTTAAGTTTAAGCAAATAATTATGGTGCGATACGTTTGTTTTCACGTTGGCGCCAAAACTCTCGAAGTAAACATTGTATTTGATTCTTCAAGCACCTAGTGACGTGGAACAAAACGAGAGTAAATTAAAACGGTGATAAATTCTTAACGCAACAAGCATTCGTTCCCACTCCGTTCTGTTCCCATCCCGTTCCGTTCCCGGAGGGTAGAGTACATTACTTGCACCCTTGCACCCCACGTTGACCACATTAGAGCGACAAAGCGCCGCTGCACCCCAGAGGACTATTTATCAAATGATCATTTGATTTTCTTGTGTTTGATCACTGAACACATTAGAATTTGCATCACTCGTGAATCGAGGAGTAGCTTCACTTCTACTTTTTCTGCTGTTAGGTTTGTTTTAATGGAAAGTTTTGATTGAGAGACAATGGCGTCGGTTCTGTCGAACCGACAGAACCGACTACCAAATACACAAACCACTAAACTAAACAAATCTGACAGGACTAAAATTATCTGCCTTTCTTTTAATTTTAATATGTGAGAGAAGGATAGCAACAGAGCATTTTAGAGCTGTCAAATTTAGTTTCAAATTGTTACTATACCTTCCAGCGGTAGAGTAAAAGTTTTTAGAGGTATGATAACGCGAAATGACGTATGCGTTAAAATCAGGTTAGTAGGTATAATCAAATTTATAGGTTCTTGCCCAACGCTAGGCCTCAACTTCATTGCTAGATTGACTTCCGTGGTATTTTTTGATTCAAGAACATTACAATACAATTAACGCTGACTGGACAGTAAAAGAGGCGTACAAGCGGCTGTAGAAAAAGTTAACTCTATTCGATTTACGCTACATTCAAAATTATACCTCAATTATTACGAGAGGCCATGAGGCTGGATGGTGGTCAAACGCATGTGCGCTTTACAATCTGACAGCACCCGGTTCGATCCTCGGCCCCTGCACCATTGAGTTATTTTAGTACCTAGATAAAGTATGTGCTAGTTTCGTTGCCGTCGCTCAAAAACGGTGAAGGAAAATATCGTAAAGAAACCGATATATCCATGAACCTTAAAAGTTCAAAGACATGATATTCACCAAGGGCCCATCCTCTCTCTCTCTGAGAGTAGGCCTATCCCAGCAGTGGGAACATGATAGGCTGATAATGATAATGACTTTGACGGTCTATGGGCAATCTAATTGTTTTTCGTTAAGCTAATAGTTTTATTACTTGAGCTAAGAACAGTCCAGGCACTATGAACGCCCTTACAATGAGCAAATTGGGTCCAGCTACAATAATTGGCAAAATAATTGGTACTGATACGTGGTTCTTAACTGTTGGCCTTTTGGAAAAACTCTGAATCACACAGCGGGCAATGGAGAGAGCTATGCTCGGAGTTTCTTTGCGCAAAAGAATCCGAAACATGTATATTCGTCAAAGAACCAGAGTCACCGACATAGCTGTTAAAATTTGCAAGTTGAAGTGGCAATGGTTAGGCCACATCGCTCGAAGAACCGATAACCGATGGGGAAGAAAGGTTCTTCAGTGGAGACCACGAACCGGAAGACGCAGCGTAGGTAGACCTCCCACTAGATGAGCCGACGACATAGACATAGAGTCGCTGGCATCCAGTGGATACAAAAGGCAGGCTGTCGTACAGTGTGGAGGTTAAAGGGGGAGGCCTATGTTCAGCAGTGGACGCCTTCTGGCTGATAATGATGATGATGACAATAATTGGTCCAAGAACATTTAAATAAATGGGAAATTATGAATTACCCACCTAAGCTATTAATTAAGGTGACTAAATGAAGTATAGAAAATATTAGAACTACATCGCCTAGAATCGAATCCCAGCCTCATCAACCACTCTCACTCGCTGATCTCTGGCTCACCCTCGCCCTTTCCACTTCGGATACGTCTTATAAAATACGATCTGTTTTGATTGTGGCCCGGGGCACAAATCAATTAGGGCTCCCTCGGCGCCCCGCCGCGGCGACACCCGAACCAGTGGCTCGTTTTATGACAACTCACAAACCGAACCGATTCATTAGTGTGCACTGGCTTTATTACGGCGTTACAGCCAATCGACGGGAGCGAGTATTGATTAAATTTTGGTTTATGATGTTGGTTTCATGGTCTTTGCTCATGGTTGGTTTGGAGTAAAGCTTTATTTTATGCTCAGTAATTGTGAATTGTATTGATATTGGATTCAAATCATAGCCCATAGTATCATTTTATATGAAGAACGGTGATAATTGGCAAAAGCTAGGCATTTCTCAGAAGTTAAGTATTGCTATACAGCGGGGCAATTCTACCAGTGTTCTGCCACACGGTGGTGAGCTCGACTGCGTTACATATCTCGAAAGCTTACATTGCTTGTGTACTGTATTTGTACATCGATGCTTCTACTTGTCTTATTCATAACCACATCGGTGAAATAGTAGGCCAACTATGTCAACAAAGGGATTAGGGACTCATTACTTCAAATTGATTTTGGTGGCGTAGATTTCGGTCGTTATTCTGTTCATAAATCGATAACCCGTGTAAAGGTACACGACCGCGTTATTAACTGTATCGATTTACTATTAATCTTCCATTTAATATAAATTCTAATATAGAAAATAATGACGTAATAGAGGCCGCCGGCGACAGGGTCGTTTCCCACGCCCGCCGCGGACAATCTTAATTTTTTTATATATGGAAATAAATTAACTTTCGGTAATCAGACGCCGACCCGATTCCTGACCCGCTTCTTCGCAATATTTCTAAAAGCTATTACAAATACATTTATATCGCGCCACAAAAAAGCTCTCGAGCAATTTTCGCCACATAATGAGGCCATTATGGGGGATTCTGTTTTACCAACATAATAACACCGCCTTTTATTCGTGCGATCCCGTCCGCGAAGGACTTCGTGTTCTAAAGGACAATATTATTCCGGGCTTGATGAGATTTTCGTGCAAAATTTTAAAAAGTAAATTGGCATCATTACGTATTTAACGCTGGGGATTAAGACGGAGCGGTCGAATAGGTCGTTCGTCTCATGTTACCGGTTCCACTCGTATCAGTCTCATATTATGAATGCGAACGTCTGTTTGTTTGTCTTTATTTCTTTCAAGCAGAAATAAGGCAACGAATCTACATGGCGTGTATTTTTTGCATAAATAGTTGTAGTTATATTAGTAGTAAAGTTCAACGGCCGGAGATGGACATAAAATACTTTTTATTGAAGAAAAAAATTATGGTTAATTGGAAAACAATTACATTTGGGATACATACATTCTTATTACGTGTCACGTCTTTGTCACGTAGACAATTATTATATGTTTAACATCGAGATACAAATGATACAATACATATACATATAAGTCACAATCGTGCCAAAAAATTACCGAACCAAAACTCGGCGCACGCTACGAATTGCGCGGACTTTTTGGGTAGTTACAAGGCAACCGCGATCCGACTACAACGCCGCGCGATGCCAGAGCTACGATGACATAACAGACAACTAACATTGAACACTTTGCAATCAACATAACGTCTAAATTGGAGTAAATTGTGGCATTGTGAGGTATATACCTAATTGATACGATGTAGGTATGTAACAATGACGCTCGGACTTTTAAGACTGTTTTCACCGAGAGATTGGGACTCTATAGGAATTGTATCTCGATGGGGAAGTGCCTTTATTTACTAAAGATAATATAAGCTAACACTAATATTACAAAAACAGTTAGACCGTTACTTTTAGACCGTTGAAAGTCTAAAGACAATCCAAATACTCAATGTGTTAATTGTTTGTTTGTTTGTTCATAAACCTTTTTTGTTATATTTAGATACGTGATAGTTGTTAATATAACAACGGCTAAGTAGGTAGGTTACATAACTATATAGTTCTTTTCATAGTGAAATGTATACTGCGCAAGGACGTTTTATCCCTATAGGATATATATATAAGATCCTTGATACTGCGTGACTCAATCGCATCAAAGTATCGTCATTGACTGATAGCTATTAGAAAATGTTCTAAGAGAATGGGGGTTGTGAAATGTTATGTCACGAAACAATATAGGTACCTATACCTATAGTCCTACATCTATATATATATAAACTAGCGACCCGCCCGCCCGGCTTCGCACGGGTGTAATTTACGTGCGAAGCCGGGGCGGGTCGCTAGTTATATATATAAACCTTCCTTGAAAATGTATCTAACTGATGGTGAAAACCGCATCAAAATCCGTTGTGTGGTTTAGTAGGAGTTAGCGGCCATACAGACATACAGACAGACAGACAAACGCGGAAAGCGACTTTAATTTATACTATGTAGAGATAGAGAAGAGATAGAGAAGAAAGTCGTGTTAGTTACAATATTTATATCTCAAGGTGAAACCGCGGGGCGCAGCTTATATGTTTTTATCTATTGTAAGCAAATGTAAATTATCACTTTGGTGTTTATTTAAACGATTTTAGGGAGGTTCTCAATTCCTCTGATATTTGTGAACAAATTTAAGTGTTTATTTAGGGTTCCGTACGACCTTATAAGGTCCCTTGTACCCTTGTACAAGGAACCCTTATATGTACATTCTGTCCATCCGTCTGTCCGTTCGTCTATCCGTCCGTTCATCTGTACAAACGTCTGTCTGTTCTTCCGTCCGCCTTTCCGTCTAACTTCTATATTTATAAGATAATTGCATGAAATTTATTAAAAAACTATAATAGTGGTAGCCCATTTGGGAGACCGCCAATGAGCTCTTTGGAGCTTATGTACGGATTTTCATACCACTGGCTTGTCGGTGAAGGAAAACATCGTGAGAAAACCTGCATACGTACGGAGAAGGAATTCAGTGGCGTATGGGCGTATGTGAATCCACCAATCCGCACTGGGCCAGCGTGGTGGATATGGCTCGATCACCCTTTCGGGGGTAGACTAAAAGTCCAGCAGTGGACTGTTAAAAGGCTGATTATGATGATGATGATGAGTTATTTAGCAAAAAAACATGTCAATTATATAATTATGTGATATGATGGACACGTAAAATATGTAAATAAAATTTAAAATAATAATAATAATTACGCAACGCGAAATAAAGACTTTTTACTTTTACTAATTATTTAGCCTATAAAATTTTCTGTGAGTAAAAAGTTTGTAAGTAGGTAAGTAAAACAGTGCAGCCTCCAAAACCACAGAACATTCTGTATTATCGGTTTATGTAATAAGCACTCGTGGCATTATTGTACGCGAGAGGTTGAACCACTATCGAAACCGCAATTACGGGACACGTGACGAGGCGAGCACCAACAGATTAATTTCCTTTTTAGGGTTCCGTACCTCAAAAGGAAAAAAACGGAACCCTTATAGGATCACTTTGTTGTCCAGACGGACAACAACGGCCCGTCTGTCAAGACCCTTTTTCTCAAGAACGTGTAAAGGTATCGAGTTGAATAATTGGGTCTACGGATTCTTTTAGCTATAAAAAAATCAAACTTGAATAAAAACAAACGCATATTTTACGATTTCACAAGGCAATCATAAGCTATAGGGTACTTCCCGTTGACCTAGAATCGTGAAATTTGACAAAAAGCCAAGCATAGCACATATAAAGGGAAAAATCCGAACGTTGTCAATTTGATATTAAATCCCATAAAAAATGGTTTAATCGATTTTTTTAAAGAAAAACACCGCACTGACTGGATAATTAATAAAAAAAAAGATCAATCATTATATTTAAAATAACATAGCAGATGTTTTAACCAATTCTTATAATGTTTTTTTTTTTCATATTTAGGTGAAGTGGAAGGAAAAAAGGGGTTGTCTGTAAAGTCGGTTTACGGACGATAATTTTACGTGATAACGCTTAGGCCGATCGTGCCTCTCTATCGCTTGTTCCGCGCTCTCGCTTGCACGCCTGGCTCAGACGGAACGTGACTATTTTTCGTGCGTACAGCCGGCGTTCATCGATTTATAAGACGTTATCACGTGAAAAAGCTAGAAATGTTATTTTCCTGCTCATTCGCAAAAAAGGAGAGCGGCCTTGAGGAAATAAGACAGCAGCTATAGATCATTTTGAACATGCTTCATTGTAAGCAGTGTCGCACCGTACCTGTGCGCCCGCGCAGCCATCGCTCCCGACATTATCCTTGTAATTGGTGATTTTGTGCAATTTATGGCGATTCGCGCAATTTACGAGCAGCGGACAAGTGGGCGACGCGAGCCTTTTTTCCTCGGTCCGCAGCGAAATTGACTCCCAGTTTCAATTAAAATTTTATGTTCCGCAAATTACCTGCCAATTATATTCCATTAGCCTAAGCAAAAATACCGGGGAACCATTACGCCTTCTACTTTTTATTTCGCGAATTATAATAATGACCTATTCTAATGCGATATTCTTTATAGCTGTATTTCACGATAACAGAACCAGTCTACGATATTGAAGCAACAAAACATTAAGACGGGTTGATTATTGAGAATATTGTCGCGTCGATTTAACTTTTAATGCAAAGCGTTAGTTTATTGCATTTGATCATTATTACCAACTTCGGAAAAGAAGGGGTTCTCAGTTCGTATTTTTTTAATGTTTGTTACCTCAAAGCTTCTTTAATAACCTGATTTGAAAAATTCTTCTTTTATTTGAAAGGATATATACTTTCAGATTGCTATCATAGAAATTTCATCAAAATCAGTCAGTGAAAGTCCCGTCAAAATTGGACCAGCCGTTTTGGAGTCCATTATGCACATTGCACATACATCGATTTTTATATTATATAGTGTTTACACACACAAATAACATTGTAAATTTAAATGTTATCATTATGTCCAGTTCGATTGCTTTTTAACAATATTGTTGTCTTTTAATTTTTGATCAATAAACTATTATATTCTATAGAGTGAATGCATTAATGTTCATTGATAATTTCGGGTGATATCATCAAGTTTAATCATAAGGAAGTCTTTATCCATCAAAAACAATTGACTAATGAATTTACGACGCTCACAAGTCTTTATATGAGACAAACAGTCGGTGGAAGGCGTCTCGAGTCCAAAATAGCCGCAGCCAGAGATCCGAGTTCTTATGACAGCGCGGGCGATATTTATGTCGCTGTGCCCCGCCCACCGCCGTGGCTCCATTCAGCCTGTTTGTATTTATTTCGTGCCTATTTATTTGTATTTGCCTTCGCTTTTGAATAATGCATGAGCGGAGCGTTTCCGTCGTGTGTAGGCAGCGTGACGCCGCCGCTTGTCGCGCGACCCCACCGCTGCTCGAGCACTTTTGGACTCCAGTTCCAAAGCTTTTGTAATTGTTTGAGACGGTTTTAACTTTAGCCCTAGTACGTTCAGCGTTTTTTAAGTATCGATATACATGTGATATAAATAAGTAATAATAATATAGATAGGTAGGTAAAGGTACTCACATAAAGTAATCAATTTAGAAGAACAACAATTTAAACTTTTAATTTAATCCGAAATGATTACCGATTTACGTTACAACTTTATTAAAAGATTCTAGTTTATTTTTTAATCAAGATAGCTCTAACTTTCGCGGAGCGTTCTCACAGAGTTAATTAACATAGGGTGGGGACTAAGGAAATTAATTGTCGGTATATCGATAACAGCATTCGATTGGTATATGCGATCATTCGGTGGGTAAATCACGCGGTATCGCGATGCATCGAACACGCCCCCACTGTACACCGCCTTATGGCTGTACACTGCAATCTTTGTTACCCACTCAAACATTATTTACATTTGTTTCGTCCTTAATAAATAAAAAAAACTAAGAAAACGTTCTGATAAAATTAAAATGTTTTTTATTTTTTATTTATAATTAGGTATATAATTATGTTTGTGTCTTTTTTAAACTGAAATGGTAAGTTACCATTTTTGTGGAGTTTTTGGCGCCAACGTGAAAAAACATTTCTCTTGATATTGTTTGCAAAACTCCATAGAAGCCTATAGTACTCTCCATTATTTTATTATGGCATGACTTGGACTTGACCATGACTTACTTTGCTTGAATCTGACTTGTTTGACGTATTTGGTATTTAATTTTAATAAAACTTGAAAATATTTCAATACTTGATACTGTCAAGTGCACATTTCCACAAGTCGTGGGAAGCCAAAACAAAAAGATGAAAAAAAAACATGGTGAAATTGAAAAGAGGACATAATTTTTATGTATCCGTCCTTATCTCCATACTATATCAATACGAAATCACGGAGAGTTTACTAGATAAGTTAGCTAGTTAGCTAAATGATCTGGATTATCCATTTTATAACGGAAAAAATAAAAAAACTGGAAATCTAACAGATGCTTAATAATGCAGGTGCTCTGTATTTAATTTAAACTACTATTTAGACGTGTAATGTGCTTTTGATATTAGATAATTTTGCGGTAATAAAGTTATGTAAACGCTATGATAGCGCCACTTTTTCATTGACAACGTGCAATTGTTGTCTTCTTATACAGTAAGACTACGTTAAGTATTACTGAAACATTACCTTGGTTTTATAACTCTGGATTTATTGCTATTTGAATAGCAAAAAAAATCCTTTTTGGAGTTCCATTAGTTTTATAGTCTAAACTTCCAACCCATCCAGGTTCGTTTGTTTCTTATAGTTTCATTGTAGCAATATATACAAATTTAATAATAATTTGCTTTTGTTTGGCCGCCAACTCGCCTGATGTTAAGCGATAATGCCGTCTACGATGGAGCATGCTTGTCTAGTATAAACCAATTCACTCGTGATTCCATTCCATTCAGTCAGGCATTCCAGAGACTTGCAGTTCGCACAATAAAAGTTGAATCAACGCGTTTCGTACGGGTTTTCGGAATATAAACAATAGCGGTGACGACTTGAATAATATTGATTCTAACAAACGTACTAGCCAGTTATCGTGGTCAAACTGTTAAGTTCTAATTACTAGCTGACTAGCGGACTGGCTGAGAGCCTCCGCAGTTTTACGAAATCCTCAATTACTTTGTACAAACGCGATCGGACGATTGATCATTTCAACACGGAGCTCTGTGTTGATTTGTTTTGTTCTATTCGCGGTTATCAAACATAATGGTAATTAGTTGCATAAGTCTAATGGACTTGAATCAAGCCACTTTTATGCATGCCTCTATGATTATAATAAGATGCAATGTACTGTTTTCAATGAGCTATTAGCATACATATTTGAACTCTTCTTTGTATTGGTTACAATTCGTCTTTTGTTTGAAGCTGCAAATCCTTATTTTACTCAATCATATATGTAGTACCTAATTGCCCTCGCTCGCCTACTCGCCTAGTGCAAATACTTATTAAAATTCAACTGAAATCTGAAACAAGTATCTTTCTTAAAAAAGATGAACAACCTAATACGGTTTTTGGCAGATCTTATCTCGCAACAGGTACACCTGAAGTAAGTGTATCAAACATCTATTTCATATGAAAAGACAAATTCAATGAGACATCATAATCATAAGTATGAGGAGGTGCAGTAAAAAACCATATTTTCGCCATCATCATCGCTATTTTCTACTTATGATGACATCACCTATCCCTAAAAATCTATAAAAAAGAAGAAGAATCTATATAAAGAGAAATCTATCGACACCACGACGTCTTTATCAGAATGAGTTGTTGCGTTTAGGTTTTGGGTAGAACATACCCGTTGGAAAAAGTAACCTTTTTTAGCTTTGCGTCGATAGTGAGGTAAAAATCGATACACAAGCAGACAGTTTTGAGTGCTTACCTACTGATTTTTTGGGACCCGGGTATGTCGTAAACCAAAACCAACGGAGGATGGGCAGCAGCGTCATAATAGTACACGTGAACGTACTGCGATCCCCAAGCCTCCTGCCAAGCGTGGGTATTATGGCAACACCCCTCTAAGAGGGAGGCTTTTGTTCAGCAGTAGACGTTTACCTGTTGATGACGTGTGTGACTGTTTTTTTATCTAAGTATATAAAATCCGACCCAATAAAAACAATGTCAATTCGCCGCAATTATTACAAACATACATGTATATGTGTGAGTATTTTTGTCTGACAGCATAATAGGCGCTACATTTCTAGAGCCAACACGTGCGTACATCGCATGCTTCGACTCATCAGTAGAGATCTCGACCCGTTTATGCTATATTGAGTGCGCAAGCAATGTTGCTTCACTTTACTTTAGTCATATGAACATGCAGAACAAGCCCTATGAACTTTACTATGATGTCTTTACTGCACAAGTAGCCAAGCTGCCGAAGTATTGTACCTTGAAGAAACTTATTTTTTTTTCTTTTTTTTAAAAGTGGGCTTGAACATTTGGATTTTCTTTAGACCTTCAACGGTTTATGGGCAGTCTAACTGTATTTGTAGTTTTAGTTTGTATTTTGTATAGTTAATAAAGGCGCTTGCCCAGAATGTTAAATAGTATAAAAAGTGTGTGCTTAAGACCACACGACAGAAGTAAAAACTTCATCAAGGTTGACTCTATCTCTCTCGCTCCCTTGGTCGACTCGAGCCGACTTTACCCGAACGAGTATCTAAAGCGTGACGGTCACGCGAGTTTGGTGTCTTTACCCATCCCAGAAAGTGCCTAACG
The DNA here is from genome assembly GCA_932305915.1 of Agriopis marginaria. NCBI lineage: Eukaryota > Metazoa > Arthropoda > Insecta > Lepidoptera > Geometridae > Agriopis > Agriopis marginaria. The sequence continues at coordinate 7,810,630 of OW029919.1, forward strand.
TAAATCATTGTGTATACGAATTTTTGGTATTTCCACGTTGAACTACTTCAGACTAAAGACTTTGTGAAACATGAAATAATTGCAATTTATGCACACTTCACATGTAAGTATCAGAAGAAAGGGCTTGAAAAGGTGCAAGTTTAAATTAGCTCAAATAACCGCGTTATTTATAGACGAAAATTTTAATTCTTCTATGACAACAACTTTGACGATGGACAGCAATGATATTCCTATCTTTGAAATTCATGATACTAAAAGACCACACCGTTTACCTTCTCGACTACATACAAAGTCCTTAAGTGCCTTCATCCCCTGTCCTAAGGCTCGCTACATAGCGGGGGTTGCCATGACAACGCGGCTGTCTTTCGGATCGCTACCTCTCTTCAGTTTATGTGTTCATTAAGTGCCGGCTTATTTATATCCCCACGGGCTATTGTGGCTGTGGAGAATTAGCCAGTTCTTTGTCTCGCTGACTTCGCTCTCCTGGGAGGGATTGTAATAAATAACTTTGTACGCGATTTTGCACGACATTGATTTTACTCATGCTGACGGACTCTGTAATATGTAACTGACATTTGAAAGGTTATTCCTTAAGATTGTATGACATTTAGGAAGAATTATGTTCTAAATCTGATGCCAAGGAAGACAAAATAAATTCGAAATGAAAAGTGATATTTTTTCCGGCTCGACGATGTCTTAGAGTGTAACTGTCACAAATGTATGATTAACGTATCATGCCGTTTACATTCCTATGCGGCAGCCGCCCGTTACAAGTTCATCCCATTTAAATTTAGCGAGGCGCGTGCCGTTCACGGGACTCTCCGGGGGGAGGGAGGCGCGGGGGAGGGAAGAGCAGGGGGCGGGACGCTCTACCATCACTCAAGTGACGAAAATTGACGGAAAATGGGCGGACACCGGTTGCCCGCGACGTCATCAATTACCGTCGCGACGGTCACCGGTGCAGTCGACGCCGTCGCCGCCACCGCTGCATACCTAATGTCCTTCTTAAGATGCCATTATTAGCGCTCGACTTAATCTGTCACCCGTGACATGTCAGAATTTAAGTACATCTTGTATTTCAACGACGAATGCGCAAACGGAGTGTAGGACACTGTGACACAATGGATTGACGATATATGTAAGTGACTGGAAGCTAAAAATAAAAAATCGGAGTGATGCTTTGTGTCTCCTAAGGCACGCCACTGCCACAAGTCCACTGCTGGACACAGGTCTCTACATTTGAGCTGGTGATGATGATGATGGGGTTTCAACAACTGATTTGTATGATGTAGCTTTCAGCATTTCATTAGAGCTCCCGGAAGGCGCGTCAGATGTGCGCCGCAATCTGCCGATATCTCGAGCGCAGGTTATTGAGACGCAATCTAGGAGCCATCGATCGATCGATAATTCGATCTAACTGCGGCCGCCTTGCGCAACCACTCATCAGATTCAAGCTCCGATACTCCATGATACCTTTATTAAATGGTAGCCCATAGCTAACGACAGGCCTTTTCTCCGCTTGCTCATAAATACTTGTTTTGATATTTCCTCATGGAAATATTGGGAGAATCTAAGTAAAATCTAATTTTAAAGCTGAACTCGTATTTTATTTCTACCAAACAAAGGCAGGGAGCCACAAGAGCAGTGCGAAAGCTCGGCGATCGATTTTGAAAATTGCCCATAATTAGCATGTATCTCAGTCGTCCGGACGACTGTGCGTTTAAACTGGGATTTGAACCACAGACTACAGTATTCCAGTAGCGTTTACCGAGTAACGGCAAGCGACGGCGACGGACACAAATTGCCCGAGGAGCTGCCACTACGCAAATTGCAGTTAAAGGTTTTGGAGAGCAACCGATTGTTCCCCTCGGACATCTCTCCCGCGGGTTGCTCGCTCTTTGTTTACCGTCTAACTTCACTCGCACTTTTCTCGCCTTAGGCCGAGCATTTTACGACATCGCTTCACTCGAAATACGACCAGTTCACGAGTAAAGTACTTCTCGTAATAACACTGAACACATTTTCTTCAAACAACTGAATTATTTTAACGCTACGCCCACGTCCATAGACATGGCGCCGTTATTGATGTGGCTCTGTACGCGGCCATTAATATCGAGCCGACACCTTTGGGCTCGACCTAATCGCCTCAATAATTTTGATACGATGTCGATGCGTTTACGAGGCTCTTTTAACAAGTCAAAATGTAAGTTTCACATTAGGTATGCATTAAAAGTAACGGCGTGGCAGCGAATTATGCAGTCATTATGAATGCCACTTATTTTGCCCTTGAGGTTAGATACGGGCGCCTTGTGGTCGCGCTTGTGAATAATTTATTGAATCTAGATAATGCGTCTCGTAGTGTACTTCTGCAGGAGTCACGTCCGAGACGTTTGATCGGGTAACGAGAAGTGCGGTGTTTGAGCTTGCAGCCGGTGGCTAATGGCGGGGTAATTACGCAGGCATTATCGGGTGACCCCATATTGCGGTCGCTGGACTCGCCGGGCCCCAGCACCCGTCGCCATAGGCCGACGCTTTAATGGATACAATACGACTAAATATACATGAATGATGACAGGCAAAATGTCTCTTGTAATGCATTTGAAATAGCGCTCCAATCGGAGCTTAGACTAACACGTAGACATTATGGACCTTTCAGATGGAAGGACTGTGATTTGCATCAATCATGTTGTCGCGTTTACGCTAGAAACTTAGTCGTTGAAGATCTTTACTATAATAACGTAGTCACTAGTAGGTTAGGTAGTAGGTAGGTTCTTTGAAAGAAGACTTAGTAATTCTATAAATGTAGGTAGGTAGTTTATTCAAAACGTATAATATGACAGAACTCAAAAATTTATTCAGTAGTAGAATAACAAAATGTAGTCTATTACACTTTGTGTATGAAAACGAATCGAACGAAACCTCACACATCAAAATCGATCAAGCCGTTTAGGCAATACAAAGTTTTATATAAACATTAAAAAATAACCTATTCATCCATAAACCCGAAAAATATTATACCCCATTTTCTTGAGCAGTCAAGTCAATATACTTAGCCACAGATTACCCTGATGAAAATATGTAAGTAATACCTACAAGATGCAACAAAATACTTACCAAATGCATACTATTTGCGTAGAGTAAACAAAAAGCCAAGCTTGAAAGCAAAGAGAGAATAACAAAATTCGCGTAGGTATGGCGGGTCTGGCGACTACGCGGCGCCGCTCTTTGATGTCTCAATTAGTAACGCGAGCGGGTAATTGTGGCGAAATTAATTTGCGAGCGCGTTTGAGCTTCCTCTTTCAAGGGCTAACGGTTACAGAGGGGTCTGGTTTTGTCACTGTACGGTTTTAAAAGGAAAATTTATTTAGTAGAAGTACGAAAATACGTAAATATAATGTTACCTATGAATCTACCTGTATTATGCCGTTTCCTTGGTTAGCAGTAGTTGTAAAAACTCTTTCGCACGTTTCCAATATTTTTTGAGACAATCAAGAAACCAATGAGAGAGTATTAAAAAAAACACGCATTATCTTTACAACATTGCACATAGTATAAACAAATTTTCGAGTATTTGCCACCTAAATACATGACAAATAGTAGTCGAAATTGCTGAAGGTTTTATTACGAATGTAACATTGTTTGTTAATTGTATTATAAACTGGGTGGGTATCTATAATAAATAGAATCTAGCGACGATTTAGGCCCAACGCTGATTGGAGAGTCAAGGCTTGCCACCGTTCCATTCGGTTTTTCCTCCAAAGTATAATTTGGACAACTTCAAACGAAGGTTCTACCTACTACAGAGTCCTCAAAGGTAAGCAACGCATGGACAATGCCCCGGGTATTGTTGGTGTCTATAGGCGACGGCGATCACTTGCCATCAGGAAAATTTGAAAAATAAAACACAATCTGTTACTGTAGTTGCCTCTACTCTCAAGTACGTCAATAAGTCTTCAATGCGACCGGAAGTGACTAGACGCAACCGTGTAATGCATTTCACACCGATCCAGAGGAGCCTTAATAAACCAATTACAGTTCATTACCTAATGCATGCGGAAGTGAGGTATTACTCGCTCATCATTAGAGACCACAACCTCCCCTTAAATATAACAGTTCACATGTTTGTTGAGAAATGAAAGAAATGAAAATGAAATGAAAGAGGGGCGATCGTGGGGTGTGAATGTGCTACTTTTGGGTAGATTTTGGATAGAAGAGGTTAGGAGATTTTTTTCTGCTTTTTACTGTGCACACATAAGTGGTTAAAAGTGGTTGTAGTTACATAAATGTACCTTACCATGTTCTTGTCTCGTTGTGTAGCTTACTTATATCCTGGGAACCAACGTTTGGGAAACGTGGACACTGTTCATTCTCGGCGATTCATACGTAATGTTACTCATCAAGCTATAGAGCACAAGACATGGCCGGGGTTTTAAAACAATACCTACTAGTAAATGCATAAAGAAGTGATCTAATAGAACCAAAATTACCGACATAGCTCAAAGCATTAGCAAACTGAACTGGCGATAAGTCACATGAATTAATAACTGCTAAATAAACGAGCCCCATATTAAAGATCCGTTCATATAAAAAAAATAACAATTCAAATTGAATACAATCTAAACGCTGTTTTAGAATAACATTGTAGTAAAATCTACCTTCTCGACTGCCATAGCTTTTTGAAGCATGGTGAAAATGAAAACGCTGCTGTTTGCGGTGGCATGATGGATGTTAGCGGTCATTTGCCGCCAGCCCATTACGCATGTCACAGCATATGGCGCTACCATGGGGGTTCAGGACTTAGCTATTGTTTGTTTTGTTTCTTTGGCTCGGCGACAATTCAGACTGGCTTTCCTTTCCTGTGGCATTGTAACAGGAAACAAGTTTAACGGCGCGCTGGAGGAAGAAAGAAGTTTTGGTTGTCTTATTGCATCAATGGTTGACAGGCTAATCGTATGTCAAAGCTCATCATATGTTAGGAGCATATTGCTAACGTAGATCAGCTACGCAAATTCTCTGAACTGACGGAGTAGAGAAGCATCAGGTTTTTTTATGAACGGGCAAACGCATTCGGGCCAACCTCACCTCACCTGATAGAAAATTTCGATGTAAAAGGAGGATTTACCCCATTTTGATGATAATGATGCGGATTACTTACTTTTGCGGGTGGTTAGAATAGGTACCTTTGTATCAATCGGCTTTATGGTTTCTCACTTGACATAATGAGATGATGAACCCTAGGGTAACCACAACTATTATATTAGTTCTACTTGATTTGAGGTTTAAGAGACATTTTGATAATAATATTATGGTCTGATTTAGGTAAGTCCGGAACGGAGTTGTCTGTCTTTCGGTCTATGTCACCTTTTCACAACTTCTTGGCCCCGTAAAATAGAGATCAACTGAATCGCTGTTAAACCATAGGGCGCGTACCTAATAACCTTTACCAAGTAACTTTACAAGTAGGTATTAAGCAGCCGTAACCTGTACCAGTGTGTTACAAAGAAAGCAACTGAACATTTCAGAGGGGAGCACACAATGAGGCTGGAAGAGGCACGTAATAAAAGTCGCATTAAGTCAAGAGCAAAGACCTCGGCGCGACGCTAATAGATTGATTTGAATTTATCTTACACTAGGACGAGTTCCTTCAGTTTTTCATGTTGACATGAAAACCTTTTGTTGGTATTGCTTGTATGTATTACATATTTTTAGAGAAGGTTTTTGGTTCGATTTGTGTACTAGAGTAAACTTAAACGATGCTTGTAGATATAATGTGTTTTTGTGTTTAATATGGATTGGTTCAGAAAAGACAGAGAGACAAGATTTCGACATAGTTTCAGTTGTGTACGTACAACAAGTTCAAAATTCAAATTCAAATTCAAAATATTTATTTGTCAGAACATGGTGGGTACACATACATATAAAGTAGCATACATGGTCGTAATAATGGAGACGTATCTCATGTCCTTGCCTGTTACAGCGTACAAATGTTAGTTTTTTATATATTATTATTATTAGTTTTTGTTAAAGTTAAAAAAATAACGAAATTATGTCTAAGTTAGAATATTGTTAGAATCATATTTAGGTTTGGTAGTATTTTATACCTTAATTAGATGTTTGTTACTACATATATAAGCTATTATTATCATTTTATCTGTTCCTAGTACCTAGTCTCGATTTTATGTCAATAAAATCGAGACTAGGTAATAAATTTATGTCAATAAAATCGAGACTAGGTACTAAAAAAAAAATACTATAACACAAGGTAAGTGAAATAATAAATTTATTAATATTTATGAACGCGTCTGGTCGGTCGAAAAATAATAAGACTTAAAATGCTGGTCTTTAATAAAATCCATTGTAATTTAACGCAGCAATTCGCATAACATTTTGGGATCAATGCTTTCCGGTAGCGGTTCATAGATTACTTAGTTTACTTCTTTATTTTAGTTTAAATATGCAATAGTTTTAATGGCAAATAGTTTTTGTCTGTGACACTTGTAATGTAATGGCTTGCTTTTTAGGTGAGCGATACCTAAACGCTTATTCGTGGAAGGAATTTAATAATTTTAGACAAGACCTAGTTTTAGATAATCTGTTTGTTTGTCTATCTTGCGTAGCAACTATACCTATTAGATTTTAATTCGACATGACGGACGGCACAATGTCGGGAACTTTAAATATTTCATACCAGAAGACACGCCTCAAGTAATTTTCTATAATAGAACCTTTTAATTATCAACCTATTAAACACGATTCAAGCCGTTTCAAAGCTTATTTCAGGTGTTATTTGATCAAAAATTCAAGCTAGCACAATTAAATTTCCACGTTGGATAATTTCGATCACGTACTTCGTATCGAAGACATTGAATTTTAAATACGCCGCGGTATATAATCACGGATAATAATTTTAAGGCGAACAAATAGGGCAAAGGACATAATTACAGACATACGTATTTAATTAAAGCTAGTTATGTGAAAGGTGTACAGTTTCACGCGCTCAGGGCGGACGAGTGGAACTGAAAACTTAGATTGCATTTCGACTCATAATTGCTGTTTTAATAATGAACTTATAAATACCGACGAAACGAGCACTTATTAGAGTAGAATCGTTTGTAAGGAATTAAATTTAACTTTGAGATTTCATAAATCATCGACACATGTGTGTCCACTATAAATCAAAATTCGTAGATGGTAATTAAAAGCACGATTTCAGGTAAGATTTGAGAACGCACCATATAATTATGTTTTGTGTTTCGTTAGATGAATCACCGTTGATTAGGTGCGTGCAGTGAGTTAGATATTTTCTAAATTCAGATGCAGATGTTTACATTATAATTGCTCGATGAAACCCTTTCACGAAAGCCTAAAAGTTATTTAATATAGCAATTCTCGTGTAATAAATTAGCGCGCGTATCGCAGCTATCTATAACACAATAACCATAAATCAGTGTGATATTCCCCTTAAAATTGTTTTTCGCACGTCCTTATGGGCGCGATTATAGCAAAATTATAATAATTGTGCGCGGCATAATTACGTGATGTAATGTAAGGCCAGCGATGTATAGCGGCCAATTTGAATTTATGTAAAACATCGCGCAATAAATTTACATTTTATAAGTTGCTTGGCGGTCGATGCGACGTGGGCGCTATATCTCTGTTTAGGATCAAAAACTCGTATCTGCAAATTGCGCATACCTATCTACGGCATGCATCACTCAATTTTACGATTGTGAAACGACTTTTTACGTTTGTATTGTTTGAACGGTGTATATAGGATTATAAGAAAAGGGTAACTATGCTAAGCTGAAAGAGGTTTATTATACTCATCATTATGAACAACTTTACTAAAAGAACAAACCTGAAATCGCGAAAAAAAACAACTGTTCCATACATTTTGTCGAGCCAATGACGTTTTCTATGAAACAGCTGATTTTTTTTTTCGCGATTCCAGGGTTGGTCCCGTAGTAAAATTTGTTCCCTCCTCGTTTTGACCTCCTTTTGGCTTAGCATACCCTTCCGTATAACCCTGTATTTGTTTAATAGATATTTTCAAATTGTAATTCATTTGAATACTGATAAAGGCTTATAGTATAAGTCTTACGTAGTATTTATATTCTCTTTGAGTATAAGTATGAATTCTTTGGATACAGGTTATTTTCACATTTTTCGTAACGACGCTTCAACTTTGATAATTTACAAATTTTGACAGATTTTTTAAAGCTGTCAAAAACCGTCATAACGAAATATGTGAATAAGATCACAAATACTGAATCTATGGCCCTCAATAAAGACTAATTTAAAAAACGAAATTCAAATGCTCGTAAATTATTATTATTAATCGTTTCTGTCAACGATCTATAAGTCCTACAACCATAGACAAGTACACACTTTTGTCTACGGTACTACGTACGTTTCTGTGCAATAGTTTCATAACTCCCATTCAGACACATACCATAATTGTATTTTATATATACTCAACAGCAAAAAGTCATTGCTCAACAGGGAACTATTGGTGGTGGCTTCGGCCCGACCAATGCCTCTCAAATGTCCGGATTAGACCCGTGAGTTGTCTATACTAATATTATAAAGAGGAAAGATTTGATTGTTTTTTTGTCTGTTTGTTTATTTGCATTGAATAGGCTCCGAAACTACTGAACCGATTTGAAAAATTCTTTCACTGACGGGAAGCTACACTATCCCCGAGTGACATAGGCTATATTCTATACCCGTGCGAAGCTGGGGCGGACCGCTAGTATGAAATAAAGCAGTATATTTTTTTATTATTTATGTAATGATTATTAAGTTTTAGGTTTTCATTTTTCTTATTCCAAATATGTACGTGCTCTGCAGTATCATCCGCTATTCTACAGGACCATTTTTTCAGGAATAAAAGCCTGTGTTTATCCAGGGTTATAGCCTGCCTTCATACCAAATTACATTCAATCCGGTCATCTGTTACGGTGTTGAGTAGAGACAAATATATATATACACACTAACATACTAACTTTCGATTTTATAATTAGTGTGATTAACTTACGTAAAAAAAAACTCTAAGAAAAATATGAATGTTTTATTACCTCTCTGTACACCTAACACTTTAATTGATAATATTCAAGTAATTATTTTTATCCTAATTGTGTAAATCCTACTTAGCTACAAGTTTTCCTCTGAAACTAAATAAAACGTCAACTCTTTTTTTAACCCCCGACGCAAAAAGAGGGGTTTTATAAGCTTAAAGTGTGTCTGTGGCATCGTAGCTTCCAAACAGCTGAACCAAAATTTGATTTAGTTTTTTAAGGGTGACTTGAAAGAGATTATTCTTAGCTATGATTCAAAAAAATCAGCCGTTTGATTATCAGCAAGGGTTTCAAAAACATATATTTGTTGTCTTAGATCAGGAATTTGTCAACGTTTGTTGTATAATATATTTTTTTTAGCTTTTTACACTCACCACTGATGACAAACTGTAGATTCGAGTCAACGTAACCTGTCTTCTTTCCTCTTTTGATTTTGGCGTCTCACGTCTTCTGTATTTGACATGTTGAAATATTTTCAAGTTTTACTTGATATCGTCAAACAATTCATAGGTCAGGGTCAAGCAAAGTAGGTCACGGTCAAGTGCAAGTCAAGCCCTAGTAATGGGGTGGAGGCATCGAGGCTTCTGTGGAGTTTTGGAAACAACACTTAAAGACATGTTTCACCTCTTTATATCACGTCTTACCTACACTACAGTATGAACCAACGAATAATAATAAATAATAATCCACCATTATTACACATTAATACTCAAAAAACACAATTTTAGGAAAGTACAACAATGAGTTAAATGTGTTTTTTTTTTTTGCTCATTGGTGCGAAAACTGAACATAATCCTTTACCTACACATACCCACGTACATTCTCTGTATAATAATGCTTAATTCTTGACATATATAATGCAAGCCCGAGGCGAGCCGACCGACACTATGTCTAATAAATTTATGAACGTCCATTTTCATGTTGATCGGAGCTCGAAATTATAATCGTCGCGCTTGGGGCGCGACGAGTCGCGTGACGCTTGCGTCTGCGCAACGGCGCCGCTGCGCGCAAGCGCTTATTTTGACAGCTCGGATGGACATTTGGGCATCATAAATGTATCACAACAATATTATTGTGATGTTATTTTTTTCTTCTTATTTCGTCTTGAGAGGATTTTGGCGTCACTCGTCTTGTGCATTAGCTGGTGTCAAGTATTGAAATATTTTCAAGTTTTACTAAATATCGTCAAAGTCAAGCAAATCACGGTCAAGTCTAAGTGATGTCCTTGTAAAGTGGTGTAGGCTTTACTTGATATATCTATGGAATTTTTGAAATCATTAGCTGTGCCCCGCGGTTTCACCCGCGTGGTATACTCTCATCATCTATCTGCAAGTGAAAGTCGACAAAATCGGTCTAGCCGTTTTGGAGTCCATAAGGAACAAACATACACATATCGCCTTTTGTAAAACAAAAGGTAGAAGAAGTCACTAAATTATCACCTGCCGACACTCGTGAACGTTCACTTATACATAATAAATAATAATAATAATCATCAGTCAAACTTTAGGTACCTACTAGAGGCCTATGTGGAGTTTGAGAAACATCATGAAAATACATGTTTCACTACGTTATATCACTTACTCACAGTCGAGCACATCTACTAACAGTTATTAAATAATAATCCACCATCATTACGCATTAACACTCGAAAATACACAAGTTTAGGAAAATAAAAAAGTGAGACGACATGTTGTTTTCACGTTGGCGCCAAAAATCATAATTTATAACTTTTTTTTTGTTAAAATTTTCATGACCGTGGATTCAATGTCCTGTAGTCGTAATATTAAACATGTTTACATAGTATAAAAAGTGTCAAACAAGTCATAGTCACAGTCAGAGTGAAGCAAATTTAGTCACAGTCAAGTCAAACTCATGCCCCTGTAAAGTGGTGGAGATTTACCAGAGCCTCCTAAGGAGTTTTGGAAACAACACGAAAAGACATGTTTCACCTCGTTATATCACTTGTCCACACTCGAGCACGTTTACGAATCATAATTTATAACCCATTCGACATGTTACCATCATAAAGTAAGTACAATTATTAAACCACAGAATACCTAACACTGTTACTTTTCACATTCTCACAGATAACCACACAAAAAGTGAACAACCTCCTCCGTTGCTCTGTAAAAAGTTTGAATATTAATATCAAAGGTTGTCGTACAAGTAGTTTTATATGTAGGACTATTTATAAATAGTGTAGTGTTAATGGGTAGAGTGCGGAAACATTATGGGGGTTAAATGACGTGGAAACTTCGAGGGCAAAAATACGATGTTTAGGTCATGCTCTGACAGAGAGTATAGTAAAGCAAAAGAGCAAAACTAGTGCGTGGAGCGCAAAAACTATCGAGGGCGAAAATGGCAGTTACAACTTTTTTGTTTTGAAGTGGCGATATTTTTGCTAAGTTTAACACTGGAAAAAAAAAGTACCATCCTTATATAGAGTTACACTGAATTGTGGTTCGACTGGAAGCCGAAAAGAGGTTATTGTATACTCATAATTATGAACATAGTAGATGTTCAACTAAAGCGAGAACTTATCAACTTATCGAGAATGATCAAGGAGAATTATCAGATCGTCTCGTACTTTAATATTGCCGAAAATTATGTTCAAAAAATCAGATATTTCTTTAAGTTATTACATTTAAAACAAACTACACAGGAAAACGTAAATTATTTATGGTGCTAAATCAAATTACCACATAGTTTTCGTGATAAAAATAATTCAACATGACATAACTGGTCGTGTTTACCCCGCATCCATTACAATAATTACGTGTAATGCTGGCAACATTGTAAAGTATAATGCTCAGAACAAAGAGAGGCAGCAATATGCGCTTGCGCACGAATCTTGTCGCAGGTGCAAACTAACTGCCAGATTGGCAGATTGCGATTATAATCAGCGAGCTAAAGTCTGGTATGTATCATTTTGATGTGCATGTTTCTCGCATTGTACAAGATATCGAAGCAAACATTTCTTTGTTTGTAATGTTACGATAGACACCATGACATGATTTTGTTACTTTTTGGAAATTCACACTCATTCATTTTATATCTTCAATAATGTGAAAATGTGCGAGCGAGAGAGCTGCAGAGGGTATACAGCACCCATAATAGAAAGCTACACTATTCCCGAGTGACATTTTTAAGCTACTTTTTACTTGGAAAAATTGAAGAGTTGCTTAGTGTACGGAGGCGAAGCCGCGACGGGAAAGCTAGTAATTTGTATTTTAATTTTTTTTTCTCGTCAGTGTTTTTATTCTGTTTCATTAGGACTGAGGAGTTTCGAAAGAAGAGTTATAAGTCTTTTATCGAAACGAGTTTCGGAAACAGAATTATAGTTCCTACTTAGCAACTAGTTTCAGAAACAGAATCATTTTTCTTTTTCCGAAACTAGTTTCGAAACTTGGTTTCGAATATGGCCGAAGCGGGTGAATGTCATATGTCTTTGAACATTTTGAGGTTCTTGGACATACGGTTTCCTCACGATGTTCTTCCTTCAGAGTATAAATAAATCTAATGCAGCACTCTGGCAGCCTCCTTCCTAGCCATCTTACAAGCAGAAAAATTTATTTTTAAAAAATTTGTCATGCATCGACTCGCACTTGGCCAGTATTTATTATTTTGCTTTATAATGTGTACTAAAATCATGCAAATTTTGACTGTACTTATTACAGTTTTTAAACTAGAGCAAATACAAAAATACTCTACAAAGACTTACATAAAAATGCTTGTTTAGTAAATTGTATAATAGCCTGAAACGTATTACATAAAAAAGAAAGCTAAAGAAAAAAATATTTTTATTTCATTTGGATAAACTGCAGCTTTCAGCAATTATTTCATAGCAAACAGACTATAAGGAACTAACCTACTTCTTTGGTGATTTTAATATTTGTCATTATTACATTCATAGGTTACGGAAACATCGTTTCCCTGATGCGGGGTGAATATAACGTAAGTTGGAAACTTGCCATGAATCAACATAATAGCAGGCCACGTCAAATATTAATTAGTCTGTATAGTTAGTTGCAATTAATAGATTTAAATTAAATGCCGCTATCAAACAATAAATCAATTTTTAAAAGACAGTGTACTAGATTATTTATGGCTTTGACATTTAAAAACGTGCACTTTTCTTGTTCTGTTAGTACCTAGTTTTACAATGTTATTGTTTAGTTCCGCCTTGGCCATAGCTGCATCTCGTGGGGTAAGGAAATGGGTGAGTAGGTTTTTTTTTTTTGCTAAAGTTTTAAGCTACTGCTGTCTGTCTGTCTGTCCTATACCTTTTAACGGCTGTGTCTTTTAAACCGTAATAACAGTTGAAATTTTCACAGAATATGTAACGGGACGGTGGATTAACTAAGAAATAATAATAAAATCATAAAATAATAATAATAAATAAAGGGGGTTCACCATACAAGTTACGTATTTTTAATGGTTTTTGTTAACTTTTGTTAACTGACTTGGTTATGGGCACTCTAAATTAAAACATCAAATAAATAATAATTATTAATAAAAACTGACCAAGTGCGAGTCGGGCACGCGTCAGTTACATTTTTTATGTGTACTCCATACACTTACCTCGTACTTATTACCCTCATTATTATAAAAAGGCAGTAAGATAGAATAAGTTAGACAGTGTTTAGAAGATTTTTCCAATAAGTATTGACACAAATCCGTTTCTTAACTCTTCAGCAGAAAAAAAAATTCAGCAAAAAAAAAACTTTCTTGATAGTGACTTATTTGCTTGAGTCTGACTGTGACTGACTTGTTTGACGACATTTCACAAACTCAATGACGAAAGAGTCTTCCTTTCTCAAAGATCAAACTTGATAATATTGTAATACTAGCGACCCGCCCGCCCGGCTTCGCAAGGGTGTAATTTACGTGCGAAGCCGGGGCGGGTCGCTGACAGACAGACAGACGCGGAAAGCGTCTGTCTGTCTGACTTTAATTTATACTATCATAGAGAAATATACTACTATGTAGAGAAGAGATAATATGACACTGGCAAATTCACAAGAAGTTTGATGCCAAAATAATCACAGACAAAAGAAGTAAAAAAAAAATGATGACTGCAAACCTCGTTATATTAAGCAAACATCTTGATCGTTGATCGTTGATCGCTTGATCGTATATTAAGCTAACATCTTCATCTGAACGATGCTCAGTTTGGTTTTCGACCTGGGTTATCTACAGAGACAGCGATACTCTGCCTTAAGCACACTGTCCGGTATTATACCGACCGAAAAACGCCGGTCTACGCCTGTTTTCTCGATCTCTCGAAGGCCTTCGATTTGGTGTCCTATGATGTGCTCTGGAAGAAGATGAGAGCGGAGACCAGTCTGCCAGATGACTTGATCGAAATTTTTAATTATTGGTATAACAATCAAACAAATGTAGTGAGGTGGGCGGGAGAGGTTTCCGACGCATATGGGTTGAAATGCGGTGTGAGGCAGGGGGGTTTGACCTCTCCACGCCTTTTCAACCTTTATGTGAATGGATTTGTACAGGAACTGAGCAGCGCCAGCGTTGGGTGTTCCATAGACGGAACCTTCGGTAATAACATAAGTTACGCCGACGACATGGTGCTGCTGGGTCCCTCGATAAGTGCCGTCAGGAAGCTTCTCAGGGTCTGTGAGGAATACGCTGGGGCCCATGGACTCAGGTACAATGGAAAGAAGAGCGAGTGTTTGGTCTTTCAGTCAAAGGGTTTCAAGACCAGTGCCGTGCCTCCTCTTGTACTGAACGGTGTCCCTTTGGCCAGAGTCTCACGTTTCAAGTACTTGGGTCACTGGGTCTCGGAGGGCCTCGCAGATACTGAGGACATTGAGAGGGAACGCAGGGCGCTGGCTGTCAGAAGCAATATGTTGGCCCGCAGATTTGCGCGTTGTACTGTAGCAGTAAAGATTTCCCTTTTTAAGGCATACTGCCAATCTTTCTATACGTGCAGTCTGTGGATCAACTATACGCAGAAGACAATCAACGCCCTGAGAGTACAATACAATAACGCATTTAGGATGTTGCTGGGGCTGCCCTGGCGTTGCAGTGCATCAGGCATGTTTGCTGACGCTCGAGTGGACGGCTTTCATGCCATAATGCGCAAACGAGCCGCCTCGATGCTGAGCCGGCTCCGGAGCAGCACCAACAGCATGCTACGCGTTATTGCAGGCCGGTTCGACTGCCCTTTTGTTAATCATGCAGTAAAACTTCATATTATGGACCGACTTTAAAATTTGATATTATGACTTTAATATTATTTCTGTTGACATTATTTTTAATTTTTATATTTTAATTTTTAATTTTTATTTTATGTAACGTGTTTAAAATGTTGTATTCTTTTCTCTATTTTTATGGACTTTGTCTGAAATAAATGAATAATAATAATATATTCTATTTGCAGCAAACAATAAAAAGAAAATTTTATTAGAAGATAAAACAATGGTAAAACGAAACTTTAAATATTATTGTAGAAAAACCGCTAAGAATCTCTCACCAGACCTTAAGTTTAGGATAGAATTGCTACGCGGTTGAAGAAGCGCGTTTTAATTCTTCACTATGATTAAAAGATTTATCTGATCCTTATTGCCATCTTTTACTATTCCGCTTAAAAAGCAAAATGTTATCGCAGCGCCACGTGCTTTCCACCGAACTTTCAGGATAGCGAACAAAACAAACTGCCGCTTTATGGAAATTCGGCCATTCATACCGGAAAATATGCAACGACAAAGCGACTTGTCCCGGAAACGAACCACTCCAAACGAGTAGATTTATCTCTTTTTATGTCAACTCTCATGTGACAAAAAATGCAATCCTCGTTTTCGGTTTGTTGGGAAATTGTAACATTGGTGACTGAGTTTTAGAGGGTTCAACCCCAGGCTGCTCGCAATAAAATACTGTCGGACAGCACTTTTCACCGAATGTTTCGGTTACTATCTTTAAAACAGGCACTCTTAGGGAATGAGAGTTTTTCAGAGAGTATAGTATAGACCATCGAGATAAAATATATTATAATTACAATTGTGCCCAAAAAAAATCCGAAACTCGGCCACGCTACGAATTGCGCCGACTTTTTTTTAAGGAGCAAGTGCCTTTTTTAACCACACAAAATACAAGCTAATACTAGCACTACAAATACAGTTAGACTGCCCAGTTGCACTACTACTTTTTGGTTAGTTACAAGGTAACCGCGATCCGACTACACAACGCCGCGCAATGCCAGGGCTACGATAACATAGCGGACAAGTAACGTTGAACACTATGCAAGCGACATAACGTCTAAATTGGAGTAAATGTGGAATTGTGCACTATATAATCGATACAATGTATGTACAATGACGCTCGGACGTTTTTTGACTGTTTTCACTTTGAGATTGTGACTCTATAAAATGTTATCTCAATGGCTTAGGATGATTTATAATAATTAGCAATATAAAAACAGACTTCAAAATTACTAAATACTCAATTGCGCTTACTTGGATGACATAATTTTTTCCTAGTTATTTTGATTTAATAAACTAAACTACTGCACTGATTTTGATGAAATTTGTATGGAACCAATCTGAAAGTATATCCTTTCAAATAAAAATAATTTTCTTAATTGGTTTATAAATGATGGACTTCTACGATAACAAACATGTCGGTAAAAATAGTTAATCGTGCGTGCTGATTCGATAGGTGATATAATTGTAAATAGTTTTAAAAAAAAGTACAAAAAGCATAGAGCATACTTAGTTAAAATTATAAGTCATCGGAATTGGTTGTGTATCGACGCCTTCGATAAACTATACGGAACTATCCTTGACATCGATTCGCAAGGGAAAAGCGTGTGTACGTATATTCTTTGGTACGTGTCTAAATATTCAATTATACATTGATTTTAAAATATTCGTTGTATTCATACAATAAAATTAGCACCATCAAGTTACCGGAAGAGAAGTAGAAACTTCGCATATTTGCATATATCGAACCATCGTACCAACCAGAAACATGTCGGTCGAGTTACTCGTATTTCAAAATTGACTTTCTGGTTGCACCTGAGAAAAAAAACTTAAGAAGTAGTACACATAATAAGCTCAATCATTTTTAAATTATGCAAATAAGCTGAAACTTCGTGACTCGGGCGTTCGTCAACGCATCGGCATGAGCACAAATGTCAGAATGGCACTTATCGATGATCTCACAATCGAGCATATTTTATTTTATACCACTTTGCAATAATGAACGCCGCGTAACTAGGCCACGATTATGCACTCCGTATCTCTATTACAAGCTATGATTTACCGCGTTCTCTAGGTATTTTAACGGTAAGCTTCTAGCGTAAAATTGGACAATCAATTTTATTACAATAAATGATAGAGTGTAGAGACAACAGAACACCGGGGCTAATCTGCTTATAGGATGATAAATCGATTCACAAGTTTGATAGCTTTAAGAAGACTGCTATTTTCATTCAGGGTAAGACAATGACGGCACCTCTCTTAATATAAAATATGCAATCAGGTTACTGGTTCATCTTTATAAAATATGACAAGTAGGTACAACAAGTGCAACATAATGTTTCTCTTTTTTTTCTGAGCTTTATCTCATACTGTGACGGAATATGTACATACCTGCCCACAGACTAATAAAGACCACAATAGAATCCGTCACGTGATTTACATAGCGTACAAGGACGTCTGTCAAATAGTATGTAGCCTTTGGAGCCTTTAGAGCGGTTTCGCACTAAGTCCGATCTCTGATACAAATCCAAGCAATCATTTTAGGCGGAGCCACAGCAGAGCGTTCACGTCGTTGATCATGAGTCCTTTCAATCGACGTCAACTTCCGAATCTATTCCGAAATGGAAATTTACGGATGACGGAAATCGGATCTAGTGCGTAAACTACCATACAAATAGTTGTACGACAAGTTCGGACCGTATTTTTACGGATTCTGATCGGATTCGGATCGGACGTAGTGCGAAATCGCTCTTATAGGTCCCTAGTAGGTACACTAAAATAGTGTACAACCGTGCAATTTGCCGTCCTGTCAAAAAAAAATCTGTATCAAAAATATATCTGTTGTTGTTTTGTTTTGTTTGTGTGTTTTGTGTTCTGTGTTGTGTTTATATTTGTTTAAATACATCTGTTAATACATGACCACGTTATATCACTGGCCCACACTCGAGCACTTTTATTACGCACTAACACTCGAAAATACACAAGTTTAGGAAAATAATACGAGACGACATGTTTATGTTTATTTTATGTTGGCGCCAAAACTCTCCTCTCCGAGTCTGGGTTCTGACCAAGGATTTTATATATACCCTAAAGGGACCTGGATCGAGTACTCATGCTAAAAAAACGGTCCGAGGGAAAAGCGAGCACGGAGTAATTTGTCCTTTTCTTGTAGGGTGTTCATGATTTTGAGGAAACGAAGACATTGTAGGTAATTCCTAAAATCATCGTATTGGTACTCTCAGTAAATACAGGAAGTTCATATAGGCCCAGTGACGAGCGCTAATGTCAGAATTTTAGGCCGCCAGGACGCCTGAAGGCCTCTGAGATGGCTTAGCGGCCATTGTTATAAGACTCAACCGGGACATACGGGTCACGTGACATATATTTTTTTTTAAATTATAAATTGGCTTGCGCTTGGCCGCCATCTCGCCTGATGTTAAGCGATGATGCGGCCTACGATGGAGCACGCTTGCCTAGAAGAAACCTATTCACTCTCGACTTGAAGGCACCCAGACTGTTAACTTTTTATTCGATCATTCGGTTTCTAATAGCCACTTGCAATCACCCTACCTAAGATTGACCGTGTAGTCCGTTGCTTAAATTCGGTGATCAGTTAACAACATCTAGTAGATGACGATGATGATGAAAGTAGCCTATAACTTTCCATCCCTTGAACTATACCCATGCAAAAAATCTGGTTGATTTGTTGCTCTGTTGCTGCGTAAAAGAGTAACAAACACACTTTCGCATCCTATCCTACTTCCTACTAATATTATAAACGCCAAAGTTTGTATGTATGGATGTTTTTTCCTCTTTCACATACAACAGACAAACTTTTGTATTTATAATAAACTAGCCGTTACCCGTGTGACTTCGTACGCGTACACTTTCACCTAAACTTTCAACCTTTTTTGGACCCTTTGATTCGGCCCTTTCGTAAAATATTTTTTAATTAAGTTTAACACCCACTTGTCAAATTACAATTTCGTAGTTGCATAACTTTCAACACATACAAAGTACAATTCCACCTCCTTAATCTTTCTTTTTTGTAAAAATATTATAACAGTATTTATTTATTTTAAACCATTAGCCTGAATACCAAATTTTATCCCTGAGTATCATCAAAAACAAAGGACTTTAATATAATCTTTCAACATCCATTTGCCCCCTTTAATTCGGCTTTTTCGCTAAATCCTTCTTAGCGGAACTCTATACCCCATAAGGAATCTACGTGCCAAATTTTAGCTTCGTAAGTCAAATAGTTTTTGAGATTTCGTGACAAGTCAGTGAGTGAGTGAGTGAATTTAGCTTTTATAAATATAGAAGATTGGCATGACTACTATTTGGCATATTTTACTTACTGCGGGAAAATGACATCGAACTACATTCATTTTCAAAGTTTGTCGAAAGCATCACTACATCACTATCACTATCACTACATAGGATAAAACAAAGTCGCTGTCGCTGTCTGTCCGTCCCTATGTATGCTTAAATCTTTAAAACTACGCAACAGATTTTGATGCGTTTTTTAAAAATAGATAGAGTGATTCAAGAGAAAGGTTTATATATATAATACATGCATAATATAGTAGAGAAACACTGATAATTGTAGAGGTTTCTAATGTAATGTCGTAAATGAACATATTTTTTTTGCGCTTACATTGCAAACGCTGGCTGAACCCTACGTGATAACGAAGGGATTTTAAGCAATACAGCATTAATCTTTATCCAATTTAGTACCTTAAATACATTGTGCATTTAATATAGACCGATATGGCCGTTTACAGCATGTAATTTATATGAACATTTTCGAAAATATTAAAGATTTAAAATGCAGGGACATAGCGGTTGCGGCGGCCCCCCGGCCAGTACCGCAACAGGCCGGTACCGGCGGCGTGTTTTTCACATGGCCAATCATAATGTCGCTCTTTAAAGAGTAACCTCTAAAGAAAACATGTTTGTTTTGCCTAATGACAAAAAAGCTGTGAACGTTGTAGGTATATAAAGACATTCCGTAGTATATTATTTTAGTATTAGCATTGCACCTGCGATGCCGGGGCGGGTCGCTAGTGTCTTTATAAAATCTTCTGTGTTGAAGTGCAAACTGCACACCCTGGAGTTTTTTGTTATTCTTGCTGTTCGACTAAGAATTACTTCCAACCACATTTTTCTTACATCCTCTTTTGTTGGTATTCTGTAACATGAAATATATTCAGCGATGAATTTAGGTACTTTCATTTTTTATGTAATATTTAGAATGATTCCCGTACGATTCGTCGAAACACCCTTGAACGATACAACTGTACACAGAAAGCTCGGTTCACCGTTGGATGGTGGTACTAGATCTACGTTTCGCCACTTACTCACCTGATGGTACGTGACGGTGTGGCGGAGGATGGAACACGTTGATCTAGAAATCTATTCATATCTATCTATACATATCTTTTTTTTATATATAAATAATAGGCTTGCGCTTGACCGCCAACTCGCCTGATGTTAAGCGATGATGCGGTCTACGGTGGAGCACGCTTGCCTAGAAGAAACCAATTCACTCGTGATTTGAAGACACCCAGATTGTATCTATCGGGGAACACCCATTCAGGCAGCGCATTCCACAGACTAGCAGTCACTATCACACTATCACTATCACTGTCACTATCTATCACTAGCCATGAAGATAACTAGTTTGTTGTTCTCAGGAAACAAGGAGGACGGCAGGTAGTTCCATTCTTGGGCAGTACGTATCATAAATGAAGACCCAAATCGTTGAGTTCAAATCTTTGGAATTTTCACTAGGAAGGGAGGGTAGTGTGCATGTGCAGTCATTCTACTTTTCCTAAGTAAAAGAGGGAGGGTGGAACAAGGGCTCGAAGCTTTTGCGCACACTCGCCGAAATGCGAATTACTTTAAAATATCCCTAGGTCATGCTAAAACATAATGTATAAAATAATTGTTCATTGTTCAAAATATTGTTCATGTTCACACGTGTATGGACACCCTAGTAAACATTTTCTTGTATTTCAAGCTTTGTGTACCTACCTGTGAAAAGATATGCCGCAGCCACCGAATGATTCACTAGCACAGTTTCTTATACAGAAATTTTTCACCATTTTAAAATAAATATTCAAAAATCATGCTTGAAAAAACAAAATATAGTAAGCAAACAATCAAAAACGCCATGTCGTTAATGCTGCCAGTAGCTTCATGGTTCAGCAGAACCATGAAGGTTCCTAGTAATTATACTAGGAACCTACATGGTTACTTAAAAATAAAATTTAAATATGTACATGATACATTAGATATATTATCTACATTAATATCCGTTAGAAAATGGAAATAAAAATTTATCTTTATTTCATTGGTAGTAATTTTATGTTTACACCCCAAAATAGGGCCTGCCTGGTATGTCCGATTGAATAAGTAAAACTACTAAAATATGATTACGGGATAATTACCGTGGTGGTTGTGGAATGAGATTCCACAACATTATATAACTTTAGTGAACAGCTGAGATAGTTTAAAACAGAGTTTTACTAAAATATATGTTTTATGTAATGGCAATCTTTAGAAAGGGATACACTTCCTCCGTGGTAGCTATTTCAGTGAGCTCGTTTTACCTCCATGTTCCTAGCCACATTATTATGAACCTTATCGTTAGACGTTAAGGTTTAGTTTTGTATGGGAATATATTGACAGAACGCGTTCCTTTCCTTGCAACTTCCTTGGTTCTGACATGCTCTATTTGACACTTACAACTTACAAGTTTTTGACACTGACTCAAGGGGTAATTTTTTTTTATTTAAATTTTGGCTATAGACATTATGATTATTTCGCCACATTTGTTAGCCACGTCAGACTGTAAAAGGGTAGCCTAATACTCTCAGCCAATACGACACGCAAGCAACTCGGTAATACAAGGTGTCTCTACTTATTTAGATGCCTCTTATAATTGTGTACTTGTATGGGTCTCAGGGCGCTCAGGACCAGTTTTCCCCTGACACCGACCCTTCATTCACCAATGGAGGCTCGACCTGTGCGATTGGTTGTCCTGATGATATCTCTTACTTTTTATACATTACAAATGAATGTTTTTACTGGTCACTTTTTGTATTAATGGAATGTTTGGAATATTGAATATATATGGAGTTTTATTCAGACTTAGTTAGTTATAGCAAGTTGTAAATAACTAGATACATAATTATGTGCCTACGTTTGGCTTACGTTGAAATACATACCAGGGTATAACTGTGTTTTTTTTTTTTCCTTTTTGCGAATGACAGCCAGTGCTTCTATGAATATGATTCTTATTTTCTATGTTAATAATAATTTTATTGATACCTTATTAATATTTTTTTTCTTCTTTCCTTCTTGAGAGGATTTTGGAGTCGCAAATCTTGTGCTCGCCAGTGTCGAGTATTGAGATTTTTTCAAGTTTAATTAAATATCGTCAATCAAGTCACAGTCAAAGTCAAGCAAATTAAGGGGCCTGTATACCCCTGCAGCTTTCTCGCTCGCACATTTTCGCATTATTGAAGATATAAAATCAATGAGTGTGAATTTCCAAAAAGTAACAAAATCATGTCATAGTGTCTATCGTAACATTACAAACAAAGAAATGTTTGCTTCGATATCTTGTAATTTGACGGAATAAAATGACACGAGAAATAAAAATCACTTGTTACCATTTTACTGTGTCAAATTAAAATATATCAAATTGACAATTTCTTTGTTTGTAATGTTACGATAGACACCATGACATGATTTTGTTACTTTTTGGAAATTCACACTCATTGATTTTATATCTTCAATAATATGAAAATGTGCGAGAGAGAAAGCTGCAGAGGGTATACAGGACCCATAAGTTGCGGTCAAGTCCAAGTCATACCCTAGTAAAGTTCTTGAAACAACACGTTTCTCCTCATAATGTTACTTGCCTACACTCGAGCACGTTCACAAAAACATAATTCATCATTATTACACATTAACACTCGAAACTAATACAATAGGCAACATGTTTTTTTCACGTTGGCGCCAGCTTTAATGATGTCCAGATCCTCAATGTAAAGCCAGATTAAAACAATTGATTATTGACAAAAAAAAATTATGGTTGACAGGCTAGGCGTTTGACAAAAGCTCACCTGATGTTATGTGACGGTGAATCACACACCTAACCTGGAATGATCACTAAATCTTTAGCTGAGATTTGGCAAGGAGATTCCTCATGGCGTATAGAGGTCAGCGAAGAAAAAAATTTGCTAAAAGCCCGAATTGAGGGGAGCAAATGGAGGTTGAAAGTTTACGCGTACGAATTCGCAGTCATCAGCTAGTAGGTACATAATATAGCATCTGAAACATAAAATTAACATTTTGTTCGAAACCAAAGTTGCGTTGCGTATCTCAAAAATATTGCTTTAAACGTTTTATCAGTTAATACCATCTGGGATTTAATGAGTAAATTAATTGGTTTGCGAACGACGGCCAGTGCTTCTATAATCTTTGCAACCGGTTTGATGGAAACATTTCGCGTTCCCAGAATTTAATTTTTGTGTTTAAATCAATTAAATAAAATGTGTACCTAGAAACTTGGTCAATCGAAGATTGCAAGGAAATTTATACAGGGTTTAATAAAATACTTTAAGAATTTTCAGAGAAAGGATCTTATTTGTCAATGATTTCTTAGGTTTTAGCGATTATTACACATTGAAATTAAACCTTTTGGTCGTCAACAATACCAGAGTTTCGAAATTAATTGTAGTTCGATGAGATATAGGCATTTTGATTTGAAACCTCTATATTAGCGCGCCTTGGCAATAAAACTTACTCGTATGTCGTGACGGCAAACGATATGACGCTTTCTTATGCCGCATGTTTCGTTTCACATCTGCCGGGCGTCCCGTGTCGGCCAACTTTTTAATACTTGTGCGTAACGGGTTTTTAATCGGTGTAATATTAAGCATAAATGGAACAAATGTAAATATAAATAAACTCTTATATGAAATGACAACCCATCCAAAGTAATTATATATAAATAATATTCCTAAACAAGTACAAGTTAATTAATTATCACCTTATACATCATTACAGGACGCCTATTTTCAGTTATTATTGGAGGTAATAGCTTAACTAGGTAACACCCGATGCAGTCGCCAATCTTCCGATTACAGTCCAGTGTGGTGATTATGTGTCATTAGCATATTGGAGACTGCTTAGTGACCATTACTGCGTCGTATATTTATAGTTAAAATAAGGGCTTGCACCTGCCATTTGCTAACAATAATAATGTAGATGCAGATAGCTATTACGGTATTAAGTTTGCAGAAAACATTATTTAGTCGAAATACGATTAGGTGTCGATAAGTAGGTGATCATAGGTTGGTCGACATTAGATTAAATGTTGAAGTAAGACGAAGTGGCAATGGACAGACCACATAGCTCAAATAACCGATAACTGATGGGGAAGAAAGGTTCTTGAGTGGAGACCACGAACTGGAAGACGCAGCGTAGGTAGGCTTTTCACTAGATGGACTGACGAAATCGTGTGAGTCACTGCCATCCAGTGTATGCAGATGGCTGGCTGTCTTTCAGTGTGGAGGTCTAAGGGGGAGACCTATGTTCAGTAGTGGACGTCTTCTGGCTGATGAGGATAAAATATCGAAGCATTATTACCCAAGATTACACGGAACAAAAGTAGTAAGCCAAAAGGAGACATTGCACTTATCGTTATAAACAACTTTTACCACGGTATTTCAGCTTCAATTAGAGTTATTGAATATTACGTACATACACTA
Source organism: Agriopis marginaria (assembly GCA_932305915.1). NCBI lineage: Eukaryota > Metazoa > Arthropoda > Insecta > Lepidoptera > Geometridae > Agriopis > Agriopis marginaria. The sequence continues at coordinate 7,835,716 of OW029919.1, forward strand.
GAGATTCGAATGAGAAACAGTTAGGTCATTTTATTTTTATATTATATCCTTTTCATCGTAAAAACGGTGACGGAACTTAAGTGTAGCTAGGCAAGGCACATGGCGAAACTTGATGATGGAAGGTGGTGTACAACTATAAACGCCTGGTGGCCGAGACCGCCGCCTACCACCTGGTGGGTGGTGGTCTGCAGAATACAGGGCGACCGAGGATGAGGTAGGCCCACGACATCAAAAACCTGCTGGAAACGACTGGATACGACTGGCGAGAGTAGCATAAACAAAGAGAGGCATATATCCAGCAATGAGATACTCAGTTATATCATAGAGAAATATACTATACTATGTTATATATGTACCTATAAAAAAAACTAATTACATGGCTGTTATACAAAGTAACGAATAATTATATTCCAATGCTCGTCACGTATTTGAAGAATAGTTAAGTTGTATTGCTGACCAGTGTAAGGTGTTTGCTACAAAATGTCAGTCTCTGGCAGCGGCTTGCGCAGGCGCACGCACCTATAAATGTTCGCTATTAATGCAAAATAACTATAATTTAGGCTCTAGCTGTACTCGCAGCGTTTGGCGCTAACCGTTCTCTCTGGAAAGGCGACGGAAGCCTGTCACAGGCGCAATTACAATACCGAGAATTACCAAGAATCGGTATTAGTTCCAACTATTTATGTATGTAAAATAAGAGCAGCCTCCCGTACGGGGAAACGGCGATTGCACGCATCGCTCATTAAGCACTTTAGAGCAATTTGAGGAGAGGAGAAAAAGTTGGACGAGCGCGGCACAACATCGCGTGGTCAATTAAAATGCGGCCGCGCACGGCGGCTGAGTGCCACTCCTCGGCCACAGAACAATTAGTGAAGGCAGTATCTCAACTGATAACATTCTTAAAGACTGATAGTTTAAACCACCGTGAAGGAAGTGGTTGCAATACATGACCTTATCTTACCATCCTATTTCTATTACAGGACCAGTAGGAAATCATAGGTACATTGCGGATTTTCCTTACGTACCAACAATTTAGATAGCCTGTTGGTCCAGTTGGCAGTGAACCTACCTGCTGAGCTTGGGGGCGTGGGTTCAATTCCCACCTAGGACAAACATTTATGTGATGAACATTTGTGTTTGTTCTATATCTGGTTGTTAATATCTATTTAAGTATGTATTTAAAACTATATATCAGTCTCTGGCAGCCATATCACAAGCTTTGCTTAGTTTGGGGTCAGATGATCGTGTGTGCCAAAATGTCCCAAATATTTAAATTTATTCTTTTATTATTTCGATTCTACGTTTCTAATACGTACGGCCAAAGACTGGAACAACTTGCCGGCTTCCTTGTTTCCTGAGAGATATAAGTAATCTGGGCTTTTTCAAGGGCAGAGTGAACAGGTATCTTCTAAGTCTGCGTGTTTCATCTTCGACCACATTGTCGCTTACCAATAGGCGAGTTGGTGGTCAAACGCGGACATATTCGCGTAAAAAAAAAAAAACAATTTACTTTTGGCCAACGTGTTCTACGTCAAAGTCAATAGCGACGTACGTCAATGTGATGAAATTTTGAATAATAAAATTAAAATAATTATAAAATATATACTTGTTTTTGTACAGTTCTGAACTAGAGTACTTTTCATATAAGAAGTCCCACGGTAAACAGCGGAACTAAATGTCCATGTTGTAGTTGTCAGGTGTTGTTTCTGTGTTTTGACGCTGATTTTTTGATTGATATTTATTAATTTGCCATCGTTCAAGAGTCGTATACGATGCCTAAAGTTATTAAAAGTGCTGCTCGAGATATGATACTGATAGTGATTGATACGTGATGAATTGAAGCGCCACGTCTGGGGGACTTCTTTCATGAAAAGCATTTTGTATTGAAAGTTTCAAGTCTCTGGTTAAAAACGACGTAGAAGGCTTAATAAATCTGCGCTCAACGGCTATAGCTATCTCATGAATGACGGAAGAAATACAAAAACACGAAATAAAAAATACCTATCTCCGCCATCCTTTAAATACATCAACACGAAAATTACTTTATAACAATTTCCAATGTTATTCTAAAGATAATACCCGATCGTTTTTTTTTTATTATTACTCAGTATTTTTTGGAATAGATAGATAGATTGGATAGATTTACCTATTCTAGATCAACGTTCTCCATCTTCAGCCACACCGTCCCTTACCTACCATCAGCCGAGCTGGTGGCCAAATGTAGTTCTATCTTCTTCTTATATATAAAAGGCGATGTGTGTATTATGTATGTACCTAATGCCTATATTCCCTATGTACCTACTCTAAAATTGCTGAACTGATTTTGACGGGACTTACACTGGCAGATAGCTAGTGATATAAGGAGTAATTCCCACTGGTGAAGTGAAACCGTGGGGCGCACCTACTCCTTATAAAAAGCATTTCATGTTATTTCCTCATCATAAGGTACGTACAATGTAGGTACATCATCTACAGGGCACGAGCTAGAGTACCTACATGTAAAAAGTGTTTTAGTGTGTGTGAGTCGAAACAAGTGCGTGTTTGGAGTTCCACCACTGTTTTTATGTCAGTATCCAACGGTACAGCGGCGTACAAACTGGTGAAATAACACAGCCGACTTGTTCTGAATTGCTTGCATCCTCTATCTAATTGCGACTTGGCATTGGCGACATGGGGATGTCAAGTTAGACGACTAGTAGAGCGACTGTTTGACACTTCAATTAAATGTCGAGCTGAAGTTAAACAGATAAGTGTGCAAAGTGGACGTGTACAAATGTAGGTATTCATGGTATTTCCATTGGTAAAATATTAAATTTCCTTGAGTAGGTTTTTGAAGTTTTTTTTATAGCTGCATAAACTCGTAACATCGAATCTGCACGATCTAATTCCCTCCCACCAATTTTCTATTGGATGGACTGCCAGAGTAAGCACGAAAAGGCGACACCGCTTCATGGTCGATATTCTGAAAACCCATACGAAGCACTTTGATTACACTTTTATTATGTGAACTACTAGTCTGTGGAATGCACGGCCTGAATGGGTGTTCCCCGATAGTTACAATATGGTCTTCAAATCGCTATTGATTCTGTTTACCCACGCGTAGCCCTTGTCAATTTATTTGTGTGTATCATATATGGGAAACTCCCTGTGAGAGTTCTCTAGGAATTTAAAAATAACCCTGTATACTAATAAAATTGGTTCTAATGTGTCCTCCTCCTCAGTTCATTTGCTCACTACGGAGCGTCATGATGCTACCAATCTTTTGTAATCTAGCGACAAATCTGCTTCCATCTCTGACGTTATTAGCAAATAGGATACCTAAGTATGAATATAAACTAAAAGTAACGATGGTGAATATCCCGTTATTAAAAATTAAAAAGTACCCATATAGTACGTTCATATAGGTTGAGTGGCTGCCCAAAGGCTTAATGACTTGGGTTTAGTTGTCCTTATAGGTAAAAAACCAGACGTATAATTTTACGTATTACACGACCATAGTTTTTTTATAACTATCTTTACCTATAGTCTGTACACACGACCCATGGACCCACCTTTTTAGTGACATATACGTGGACACTTACAGTAGAGACCCGAACTGCAACAGATATTCACTTCTCAAAACGTATTTATGTAACTAAAAACAAAATGTTTCATAATCCAAATGAGTAAATCACTAAACAACTTGTATAAAATCCTATGTACCAATTTTATTTACAATAAAAGCTATACTGAATCGGATTCAATTCAAAGCTCATCTACTTGTCTACCATTCAGCAAGTCACGCCGGTAGCCTTACTAAACAAATATTCACTTCTTAGGTATGGCGTTCAATTCACCCACTAAACGTACAGTATGACACTGCTGGATATAGAAACTGTTACTACGTTTATCTTTCTCTAACATGAAAAGAGAAAATAAGACAGCAAATGTAGTTCCTATTTTGACCACGTCCATCGAAAGCGGTGTTGCGCTACAGCCATGACTCGCAAGTTGCGGCGGGCCACTTTGAAAGGAAACCTGCGCCTACGCAGGCCCTACATCTTGCCCTGGTGTAGCTTGGAACTGGTTTGCTTGCTTGTATATTTGATTTGAAGCATCATAATTGGGGTTGGAGAATGCATAGAGTACAATTGGAAGTATATTATTATGCACTGAGAATAAAAAGAAATATTTTGGTTTTTGAATTGTGAACTGACAAAGAATATGATGGTAAGCTTGGCGATGGTATTGGCTGCCATTATGTCTCTATCTTCCCGACTTTTCCACGTGGTATTTACATATCCCATACGGTGGTGGGGTCAGCCTTCCTAACGTTTCTTCTTCACTTCACTGCCAAATTAAATTAATTAAAATGGAATTCTTGATGATATTTTAACTAATTCATGAGCCGAGCAACATGTTCTTCTGATGCTTATCATGCTTGTTTATAACAGTTCAATGCCACCTAGAATTTTAACTTTAACTGTTCATAGTCCTTTGCGGCGATGCACTGCACTGCACTCGTCACTTTGAGTTATAGAATTAAAATTTCTTGATGACCAGTAATTTCACAATTTCACTGGAAACATGTTTGCACCACTACTGCTTATCTATTGAATAACTATGGCAAAAGTTTTTTTCTTCCCCAGCCTGACTGCAAAAGTGTTCTTTATAGATAGTACTTCCGAGTGTAATAAATTTCACACATGTATTGAGCGCTTTGATTCCACTTTTATTGTGCGAACTGCTAGTCTATGGAATGCGCTGCCTGAATGGGTGTTCCCCGATAGATACAATCTGGGTGTCTTCAAATCACGAGTGAATCGGTTTCTTCTAGGCAAGCGTGCTCCACCGTAGACCGCATCATCGCTTAACATCAGGCGAGTTGGCGGTCAAGCGCAAGCCTAATATTTATATTTAAAAAAAAAACGTATCAAAAAAATTTTTAATATTGATACGTGTTTTTAACATTTTGGGACAGACTTTTAGTTGTGAATATTAAAAGGAGAATTTGAAATGAATAGGATAAAAAAAACCTATCACATCTAAATAAGTTTTGTGTTGTACATTAAGTTCGTCCAGCAGTTAAACAAAGCATTACTCGGAGCTAATTGCGGCTGTCCCAGCGCGCATCAATCACTGCGGACGGCGCACCAAAAACACTGTTAGTTTTGCCGCCGAATTATTAATTACATTCCCACAAAAAACTACACACACGACGCCGAAACGCATAAATTTCTTCCTTTTTCACCGCACAAAGAACCCGGCGCCCTACAATATAACGCTAAACAGATTAGCCTCACCCGATACGCCCGTCGCGGCATAATTTTTGGCGCCAGTAGTCCTGCCTTTAGATTAAACTAATATGAAAAGGAAATTGGGTAGAAAACGGACCGTGGTTCTATGTGTCATTAAGGATTCGTTACGCCGCCACGGCCTGCCGCCGCTAACTTTATTTATTTGTTATTTAATTGAATTAACTTTTAAGGTAGTTTACGAACTGCCGATAATGGTTCGGAACTAAATAGGAAGGCCATTTTCAGGTAATAACAATCACGGTTATGTGACAGATATTGCTTTATACATTATTTAGGAACCTGCCACTTAGAAATTTTGTTTAGTGTTGATAATAGGGTAATAACAATATATAAATTAGGAATAGAGTAAGGTAAACTTTGTTTACTATTTCGATTTTCGACCTGTGAAATGTATATTCTTTTAATAGTATTTTTTATGCCAGAGGTGGCAAACAAGCAGACGGGCCGCCTGATGGTAAGCAGTCACCGTCGCCTATGGATACTTGTAACACCAGAGGCATCACAAATATACGTCGCCGACCTTTAAGGACTCTATTAACTCGCCTGTTGTAGAACCCCTTGTTGGTATGTCATAAATAAGCATCAAATAGCTAGAACTCGATTCTCCTGATAAAAATCTAAAGATAAAAACTATTAGTACAAAATAATTCAATCTTATACCTACCTTATTACTAAAATATATGGTATTTCAATATAGTTTGTTTTTTTAAATATTATCGATTTTAGTATCGGTTATATTTGTGGATCTAATTGTATCCAACCAGAAAGGGGTAAATAATGAGTTTCAAAACTCGTCTATTTACTTGACAATAGAATTTTATTTAAATCTACGATACTCTTCATGAGAATCCTGATAACTTTTTCAAATTTCAGTCCATAAATAATTCAAAGCTTAAATTTTCATCATCCATTCTTACAAAAATGAAAAAAAAACGGGACATTTTTGCACACACTTTCATCTGACCCCAAACTAAGCAAAGCTTGTGATATGGCTGCCAGAGACTGATATACATACATAATTATATAGTTTTAAATACATACTTAAATAGATATTAACAACCAGATATAGAACAAACACAAATGCTCATCACATAAATGTTTGTCCTAGGTGGGAATCGAACCCACGCCCCCAAGCTCAGAAGGCAGGTTCACTACCAACTCGACCAACGGGCTATAAAAGTCGACCTACACCATTATGATTCAAAAGTAAGAATAATATATGATGAATACCTACCCCATAACATTTTCCCGCATGGCGTGAGATATTTTCCAAGAGGACGGCCACGGGGGTCATTTGGTCTCGAGGTTCGCCATGAATAGTAATGGAGGTTAGGGCTCTAGGGAGCTGCCGTAAATCTGTGTTGCCACCAACAAATGTAAGTGTGCCCTTTACAAATCTTTTAATGTTTTTTAAAACTTGTGAACTTTTTTTAAAATAAGTTTATGAGCAATTATTAGTATGCTCTAGCATCAGGACTAAATTAATAGCATTGCCTTCAAGCATAGCAATACCGCAATACTAATGTTTTTAAATCGTTTATTTGTAATATGTGGTGTGAACTACCTACTGAGAAGTTGTGGGTATTTGGATTAATTATAAACCTTCAATGATCTATGGGAAATCCAAAAAAAAGTGTAGTGGCTAAATAGGCAATTTTTTGTGTATTTTCCTTAATTTGATAATGGCAATTCGATAAGCATTGCATGTCTTTAAAATATAATTTTCAAATAAAATATCAACTGGACATCTGGCAACACTGTAGCAACACTGTAACTTGGGCTGCACGAAGTAGGGCTAGCGTGGGTAACATGCCGCGTATGGTCCGCGCTAAATCGACTATACCCCGGGGTCGATTATACCCTGGGGTGTACAGTACCCTAAAGTCACTGATCGCTTGCTAACTAAACATTTCACGGGCCTTATTGGAAGAGGTTTGTTCTGTATCCCGCGTGATAGCCAAAGCACGGCGTGTTGGCCGTGGTGTTCCTTCTCGAACATATTTTTGTACCTTCCGTTCTTAAACTGTTTTATTTATTTAAAAAGTTCCGGTAATAAAACTATTTAAGTTAGACTTTGACAAAAAATCGCAGAATAATTTATTAAATCAGGCGTCACTTTGCGAAAGTTCATCTTTAAAATTAATCGCAGTAAAGGTTAAAAATATGTAGTAAATCCTGAGAATGATATTTGGCAGACAAAGAGTCTAAGAACTTCAGAAGACGATGTTGAGAATAGAGCGAAGTGGAGGAGAACAGTAAGGAAAGCCGACTCCACTACCAGCCAGCCTAGCGCGAGCCATGGTCAAATTATCTTTCCGCCGTTTTTATTCTGCGAGAAAAAGACATCATCATCATCATCATTGTCAGCCTGTATCAACCCTCTGCTGGGTATAGGCCTCCTCTCCCTTGCGCCATTGATCCCTGTCGATTGATTTCGGGCTAATCTCATCCACGTATGACCTGCGATGGGTCTGGAGAAGAAAATAAAAGAAGAAGAAGAAGAATGGAGAAAAAGACATACGTATATATATTCTAGCTTTTTCACTTCTACGCGTGGATAAAAACGGTGGAGATTCAATTTGTCCACGGTCCGTGCCGCTGGGGGATTTATAGTCGAGAAGAGAAAGAGAAAAGCAAACACGGCCAATGCGTGGTTAATCCACGCATTGGATGAATTTGTAAAACAATAAAAATGTTCCACAAATAGACGTAATTTGTTTGTGTATAATTTTTGTGATTCCACCCTAAAATCTAAATATCTAGTTTGTAATAGATATACTATCCACCCATTCAGTAGCAGGTACTTAATTTGCAAACTCACGGTATATGGAGTAAACATATTATACATAGGTAATATTTAGTTAAACATTAGTGAAACGGCTTCAATCAGAACGTATAAGGAAGAATAAGTTTTTCAGCAACCTAACCTATACATAAATTATATCCATCCAATGGTCGACTGGAAGATATCACTTTTAACGTAAGGTTACTGATTGTAGCACTAGCTCTTAAATTTCTTTACCTGTAACTTTTATTTCTGGTGTGTACAATAAAGTTTTTAAGTATTTATAATTATATCTAACATTCTGTTGGTAGAGGCATTGTTTGTCCAATTGTTTGTTGGATTGTGCGTTTGTCCACACTCATATCCATAGCAGCTGAACGAAATTTGGATTTGCATGAAATTTGGTATAGGTAGCTTATAGCTAGCTAGCTACTGGCTACTTTTTGTCCGTGGATATATCATGTTCTCTGAAGGATAGCTGGTAAAACAGCGGCTCGCTGTTTATATACAACCTAATATGTCCTCTATTATAGTGGAATCTAGAGCTATTTTTCTATGCATAGAGACTCCGAAGGTGAACTTTTTGTCCGGGGAAATATCATGTTTTCTTAAGGATAGCTGGTAAAACAGCGGCTCGCTGTTTATATACAACCTGATATGTTCTCTATTATTAATGAATCTAGAGCTATTTTTCTATGCATAGAGACTCCGAAGGTGATAGGCAAGTGTTAGTAGGTAAGGGGTGACCGTGCGACGGGATAGCGTTATCTCGGACTCACATTCATGAGTAGGTCCGGCGAGGATGATCCCTTTCCGCTCATGTCTGTCGGGTCCGCGCATGTCACAGTCACAACACTCGCGAGGCTGCGCAGGCGGCGCGGGCGGTCTGCGTGCGCCGAGCGGCCGCGACTGCCGCGATCACCAGCCCCCACTTCCCGCGATCCCCACCGCTACCGGCTGCCTCATTTCTCACTATAATTTGCGTGCTCGTTTTTTACCATTATTACTCCCTCGTTTTGTTTTACGTATTATCGAGTGCATCCCGCTCGCACTGGCGGCCGCCATGCGCGGTGAGCACGCCCAGATAATCGCTCGCAATTACGCCGGCGAGCTGCGACGCGACTGCTACTAGTCACGCCATCTAGTGTCGAGAGGTGACACTTTACATCACGACTGTTTTTATCTCTTCATAGTCAACACTAAATAAAATAAAAATACGCGATGACTAAAAAACCACCTACTTTTTTTTAAATATAAGGTCTAACACTTTGCAAAATATAGCCTAAATGATTTATAGTGTATTTGAGTGATAGAATTTTCAGAAGCGGTTATCTAAGTTCCAGAGATTAACTTTTATCAACATAATTAAACTCCTCTGCTCTTTACCTAATTTTGATACTTATGTTAAAGTAAAAGGATCAAAATTTTGTCAAAAACAAATAAACTTATTGGTAATATTATCTTAAAATAGACAATTTCGTTTGAGAGTAAAAAAGACATAAACGCGGTCCTCGTAGCACGGTCGACGTCGTAGCACCGTAGCACCCGCGTAGCATGTAGCACCTGGTAGTAAACCTACCTTTTTTACGTGATAAGGTACGTAGATAACTTTTTGTGTCCAATTTTTTATAACTTATGCAAAAAATATTCTTTACGTAACTTTTTATACAAGTTTGTGTTTGTACTTAATAATAGTATTTTATGTAAGGATCGAGACAAGTAATTATGCTGTGACTATTTTATCCAAGTTTTATGTTTTATTGTTTTTTTTTCTAATATGCGAGAAATAAACAGAGTTATCAATTTGGCTATCTCAAGTCATGTAGTTCTTCAAATATATTTGAAGATTTTTAAGAAGTGATATATAATTGTAGTAGGTACCTAAATGCTATAGATTTATAGTAAGTAACTGCCATAGTTACCAAAACATGCAGATATAAGCTAGTTAAGTTTTGGGAGCACTTTGTTTTAAAACTAGAAATAAAAATACGTGTAGCCGATTTGGAGGCTTTAATGCTAATGAATCAAAATCTTAATACTAACTTAAAACGACACGGTGGCCTGGGAGGCCTTACTCAGCATTACCAAGAAATACATTGTGATATGCTGAGTAGTCTGTCTGCTAATCTAATACAGACGGATGGCGAGGATGCATAACTCCTCCCTCCCTAAGTGAGAAATTATCGGGATGTTCGATTTGAGGACTTTTCCGACAATTTCGTAAAAACGGGATAACCCTAAAATAAAAAGCATACACAAAAGTTATACATAAACTTAAAATTACGAGGCCTAATGTGGCGTAACCTAAAACACTGATGCTAATAGAGTCCGTTTCTCTTTTAGTAACACTTTCAAACACTTCACTATTTTTTAACGCAAACGACAAATATTTTACTTCATCCAAGCCGATCTCGTGCATGTTAAGTGCTTGTGCACTTGACAAACTCGCGTTCGTACGAAGTTGCGGTAGATTGATGATAGGCATCGGTGTCGCCTTATCTATCTCGGTGTAAGTACGATGGTAACGGATCTTGATTTCGTTAATCTCGACGTCACATGGCTCGTCGAGTGTCATGATGTAAGTCCCGTGTACTGGGTATTTGGAAATTTCATCACCACATCGTTTGGTAAGCAGTGTTTCCAATCTCGTAAAAAGTATCCAATTGTCGTCGGTAATTTTCTGAAGTTTTACGTCTTCTAGGTAGACAGGATATCGTTTGCAGCCGGTGAGATTTTTCTCATATTTCAAAAGTTGCTCTTCACAGGTAGGCCCACTGTACAAGGCTCTGTTGTCATCATTGCATAGGTAATGGTCTCCAGCGCCAAGAGGGTGGCAAGGCTTTACGATCGGTAAGTATTTCATCCCGTTCGCCAATAGGTAAGGGTATTTAGGAAATATAGCAAAGGTTTGGTTTTCAGGTTCGTGGAAAACTGGGAGTGCGTACATTTTAAAATTGTTATAGGTACAATTATCAGTTAGAGGAATTTCCATAATGAACGTGATCTGGTTTTTCTTAATATATGATTTTACAGTAATAGTTTCTTCAATTCTGACTAAATTTGATTCGGTAGGTTCATATACCAAATTTCCAACATTTGATATTAATTGCAAATGGTGCAAAAGTTCAGTAGAGTTTACAATAGACTGGTGTAAGATAGAGCTTTTACTTAGTGCTAATGCGGTCTCGATTTCGCTTAATTTAATAAATATAGTACGGAAGTTACTTATAAATAAACTATACAATCCTAAAACATAAGAGGACACAGCTAAATTGTTTTCTTTAGTTAACGTTTCTTTCAAAGAGGTTTCGACCATTTTTAGGCGTGTATCAAGAGTTAACGAATCTTGGTGGATTAACTCAGTAATATTTATGAGGCTGTTCAACATTTTGGAGACGACAGTAACTTTCTTTGAAACAATAATTTGGTCGTGGTTAGTTTCGGAAATTAATTTATCGTATTTAAGTGCGTCATCATGATCTAGATTTCCTGTTATAACTTTTATAATAGAGCCTAGTGGATTGAAAATGCCTCTCTTAAATCGATTTGGAATTAGTTGACGATATTTATCAACGGTTATGTCGCGTAGATGCTCTGCGTGCATTAATATACCGATAAATTCATGGGGAAACTTTTTGTTTAGAGAAATCAATTTCTGATACTCGGTGAATTTTGCTATGACAATATTCAAATCAGTATAAACATTATCTAAATTCAGGGTTTTTATAATTGTCCAATTATCTATTTCCACATATGCTTGGCCTTCTTTTACTGGCAGGACTCCTGGATTACCTTCCAGTGATTGCAGATGAAGAGCAGCAGCCGATGTTGCTAGCGCCAGGATACAGCACCTGCGGAGGGCGTTTTATATTTTTAATCGGAGCCTTTGTGTCTCCTTTTGCTGTTTCTACTTTAATAGGGGCAACGTTTCTTTCAGTCACACCTATGACTTTCGCCTTTTTATATCTAGCCTTATCTTTACTTTTCCTTTTATTGATGTCTTTCACGAAGACAGTCTCTTCTTGTAGAAGTTTAATGTTAGTCTCACCACCTCGTTTTTCCCTAATTAGTTCCTTATTAGCCACTATATTTTTTGCCAATTGCTTGTACAAGAATTTCGTGCGCTTCTCATGATCTTTTACTAGTTGCTGGGTATATGTTTTTTCAAATTCTACGTTAAATGGATTGTCTGTATCTGTATGACCGAAAACGACTTCAAATGGGGTTAGACCTGTCGTTGTGTGTATAGTATGATTATATGCCATAACTGAGTACGTCATAATAGACGCAGCGTCGGTGCATTTCTGTTCATATTTTCCTAATCGGTATATTTCAATAATTGTTGAATGGAACCGTTCGATTAGTCCCATTGAGTTCGGATTATTGACTGTCCCTATATGACGTTCTATTTTGTGGAGGCTAAGGAATTCTTTCATTAACTCGTTATTGAATTCCATGCCAGGATCTGAACTTATCCTTTTGGGAATTCCATAAAAAGAAAAGTACTTCATTAGGGCTCTTACAACTTCCGGTGTTGATTTGTTTGGTATTTCAATGGCTTGCCCTAATTTACTGAATGCATCGATTAGAGTTAAGTAGTATTTGCCTTCCATGGAAAACAGATCGATGAATAACTCCTGGAACGGTGCATCTTGTGTTTGTGTTAATTGCAAGACGGGTTTTAGGGGCTTCCTGTCGTACTTCATCTTCCTGCATGCTTCACAGGCATTTATGATTGCTGCTACTGTCTCTTCCATTTTACTCCAAAAATAATTTCTTCGAATCCTGACTAATGTTTCCTTAATACCACGATGGCACGTTTTTCCTTCATGATATTTCAGAACTATCTCTTTCTGTTCACTTTCTTCTTCAACATATACAACTCGTTCTGTGCACTCATACAGGTTAATCATATCCTTTTTAAATAGTCCAACAACTATATTACTAAACTGTCGGCGATGTTCATTTTCCTCGAAATAAATAAAATACTTAATTTTTGGTATGATGTACTCTTTGAGAAATGTTTTCACTAATTCTGGGTTGTTTGTAGGCATGAAAACTTCTAAAATTTTTTGTTTTTCGCGAGAAAGGTCTTTTACATGTAATTCATTTTTAAGCCATGAAAATACTAAAATTTGGTTAGGCTTGTTGTCAATAGCCTCGTGTAAAATGGGTATTCCTGTTGATTCTAAATCGGCGGCCGAATGAATAGTTTGTGAATGACTACTTTCAGGTGCTGATTGGATAACCGGGCGTTCAATCTGGTGTTCAGAAAACAGTACAACGGTATCTGAAGAGTCTGAAATATTGCTACGACTAGCAGAAATTGTTTTACTCAAGTCTGATATCGTAACAGTTGATGAATCGTGTCGTTCCCTTTTACCACCTGACAATTGTATGATGTTTTGAACTACCTCGTCCATTTCTTTCTGTAATTTACGTTCTTTTCTGTCCAAGTTTACTGCCATTGAGTTTCCTTCATCGTCCGAATCTAAAGCATTAACCTTAATCCTACTTAGGGCGTCTGCATTCGTGTTTTGTTTGCCATTTTTGTATATAATTTCAAAGTCAAAGTCTTGAAGGCGTAGCCTCCAACGTGTGAGTTTACTATTTGGATCCTTAAGGGAGTTTAGCCAGGCTAATGGTCGATGATCGGTGTATATGTAGAATTTTTTTCCATACAAATATGGTCGAAAATGTTTAGTCGCCCAGATAATAGCGAGTAGCTCTCGTTCTATAGTGCTATAACGAGTCTCTGTATCACTCAAGGTTCGGCTGGCGTAAGCTATCGGTTTGTCGCTGCCAACCTGTCCTTGTGAGAGCACCGCCCCTAAAGCTACATTTGAAGCATCTGTATTTAAATAATTCAAAACTTGCAAGGGTTGTTTAACTGTGAGAATTACTCTTTCGTCAGAAGCGTTTTGGATAACTGTAGTAGCGTATCCGTTGATACAATTCACTATTGCACTTGGCATTCGTACGCCGGGGCCAAATTCTCTATAGTCAATTATAGCTTCGCCTGAATGTTGGTCTGTAGGCACTTTGACGCGTTGTTCTGACCGCGGTTGAAGTTCAATTACATAGTTCAGATTTGTGTTAATTATTGGAATGCATGTGGTTTTTGTTTTTAAAACTGAGTGTTTGAGATCAATTACTGCATCCAGTTGTCTCAACAAGTCATTTCCGATTAAACCATCGTAGCGCGAGTCGACATCGTACAAATAAAATTTGTGAAAATCATCACTGTTGAATGTCGGTAACAGTGGAATTTCGATAACTTCACTGTGTCTACTCGACGCATGAGTACTGACAATTTGGAAGGGTTCATACCTGATATTGTAGTAAAAGAACTGGTACGCCTTTTGAGGGCTCAAGAATGACCTTGTACTACCAGTGTCGATCATCATTTTTGCATCTATTTCCGGGATATAAATGTGAGGTAATTTAAGCGTGGGGTCACAATTTAATTCTACGACTTCTTCTCTATTATGGAGGCCGGTATAGGAAAATTTTCAGTTAATTGTTCCTGGGGCAATTCTGTCTCGTTATTGTATACTTCATGTTCAACGTCGTCCGTGTATTCGTACTTACCGTAGTCAAACTCGTTATCATCGTAATATTCGTGATACTGTTCGTCGTCATATCCGGTCATCTCGTTGAGCTTAAAACCTTCGCGTGGCAATGGAACGGCTGTCCTCATAGTTACGTCTGAGGTTTGCAAGCGTGGCGGCTGGACTTGGGGTGGTCTGTATCCGAATTGTTGGGGTGTCATCCCAACATTAGGGGTTGGTCTAAAGCCTAATGGTTGCAGCTGATTGTTACCAAATTGTGGGCGGTAGCCTAACTGTGGTCTGTAACCGAACTGTGGTGGACGATACCCAAGCTGAGGCCGGTAGCCGAAGTTTTGCGGTTGACCTTGAGGCATCCTAAATGGTGTGGGTTGAATGCCGAAATTAAATTTAGGCGTTGCATCATTATTTGGTAATAGAGCAGGGAATCTAAATCCACTGGGTTGCGGGTTCACGCCAAATTTAAAACCTAAACCAGGATTTTGCGGTAAAGTCGGCCTTGACACTGAACTGTTACTATTAATACCGTGCATACGTTTTCGCATGTTATACTGGTCGTGAAAGTTTACTTCTTCAAGCACTACACTCAGAGCATCTTCCAAGGTCGCTGGGCATTTTAACCTTACTATGCGCACCATATCCTCGGGCAAGTTGTAAAGAAATACGTTTAATGACATGTTATTATAAATAGTTGTTTTTGCGCGTTTTAAGGTAACATCATCTAACATATTCACTTTGGAAATCAATAATGACCGAACACTTTGAATTCGACTACAAAAATCCAAATAACTTTCACCGGATTTAATTTTCATCGATTCAAGTTCAATATTTATGCATTGTTCACTGCGCGGATCTCCAAAATGTTGTTTCAGTAATTCTTTTAACTGGGTCCAAGTCGTAACATCTTCGCGTTCAGATAATAAAGCAGCCGCTTTATCATTAAGTCGACTTGTTACAGATTGATACACAAATAAATCCTGAGCAGCATTGCCTCTATACCTGCTAATTACATATTCACATTTTCTAATGTACAAATTTAATGTGCCCTTGTCTCCTCCATAAATAGGAACAAGGTTCAAAATTTCGCGTGGAATCGGTACGACCTCTTCTACTTGGGCCATTTTTTCGTAGAGTAATGAGCAGGTTAGAGAATACAAAAATTTAATTCTAAAATATTAATTGAGTAAGATGTCACTACACATTTACTCCACTCTATAAGGTTTTTTTCAGAATTCTTATAAGTATAGAGTACTAAGCAGGTTACAGCTTACAGCATGCAAAAATTCAATTTTAAAATACTTATTGTCTACAATGTCTCTACATTTACTCTACTCTATAAAGTTTTCTCAGAATGCTTATCACTAACGGTGAACTAAACAAAGTTTTATATTGAGTCACCAGACACGTTATAATGAGCGAAGTCTTATCTCAATAATAACAATATTCGTGGAAGGTTAGGATTTGGAAAGGATGGCGAAAAGTTTTACTCACCAACCGACCGCTTCCATCCTGCGTGTCCCGTTCATAACAAATTTATTTGGTTTGAAGATTCACTCTCGCCGCATTTCCGCGATCAGGTAAATTTGGATACCCGGATAATCACACGAAAACTAGTGCAGCGATATACGAGCGAATCCTACCGGCTGCGCCAGTTAAGTTTTGGGAGCACTTTGTTTTAAAACTAGAAATAAAAATACGTGTAGCCGATTTGGAGGCTTTAATGCTAATGAATCAAAATCTTAATACTAACTTAAAACGACACGGTGGCCTGGGAGGCCTTACTCAGCATTACCAAGAAATACATTGTGATATGCTGAGTAGTCTGTCTGCTAATCTAATACAGACGGATGGCGAGGATGCATAACTAGCTTGTTAAAAGTGTTTACATTTAACGTAATATAAACTTGTGAAAAATATCAACTACTGCAATTTTATTTTCCTGTAAGCCTAAACTTTGTCTATGGTAGCTGTTCAGTTATATGCAGTTCTCTCGGTCGCGAAATTTATTTGTTATCTATACATCTATACTAATATTATAAAGAGGAAAGATTTGATTGTTTGTTTGTTTGTTTGCATTGAATAGGCTCCGAAACTACTGAACCGATTTGAAAAATTCTTTCACTGACGGGAAGCTGGGTGATCCCCGGGTGACATAGGCTATAATCTATACCCGTGCGAAGCTGGGGCGGACCGCTAGTCTATTATATTCTGTTAAACAGCAATAATAATTTAAAAAAACAAAACAATTACCGAGTTCGAGACTATACCTACATGTACAAACTTAAACTAAAAATGTTGAAATGCCAGTTAAAACAGAGATTGAAAGTCATCATCAAAACTTTTGCTGAAAGGAACCACAAACCAAAACATAATCTGTGTACAAATTTTTGGTTTTAATTGATTATTCCAAAAAGTGCTAAATTAATTGCAATACAATTTATATGGAACCACCTCTGAATTATGGCCTTCCAAACAAAAATATAATCATCAAAATCAATTCATAATTGGCGAAGTAATCGCGTAACAAACATACAAAAAAAACATACAGTCGAATTGATAAGCCCCCTTTCGTCGGTTAAAAAAATATTTTGTTTCGAAGGATCGCCTATCATCATAAGTAATTTTATTATATCTTCAATGATGTGAGAGTGTGCGAATAAGCAAACTGCGGATGTTTAGAACCACAACAACAAGGACATTACAATAAAAATACCTTAAACAGAGGCACAAAAGATGGTATTGTCGTAAAAGCCATATTTTCCAGACAACCCTCGGATAAGTTGATTGATATTACTTCTGGAGTAGGTTGTGGGTATGGTTGAAGTGTGGAGTAACCTTCATAATCATCATCAGCCAGAAGACGTCCACTGCTGAAGATAGGCCTCCCCCTTTAACCTCCACACTGAACGACAGCCTGCCTTTTGCATCCACTGGATGCCCGCGACTCTCACAATGTCGTCGGTCCATCTAGTGGGAGGCCTCCCTACGCTGCGCAGTAACCTTAGTTCAATAAATAAAAAAACTAAATATTGGATGTGTATAAACAACTGTTTTGTTTATTATACTTTTATATATACTTATATTTGTGACTAATAATAATGTTGTTTTAAACTATCACGGTTGTTCACCAAAGCTACAATATGATTATGGATATTTACCGTGGTAAGGTAAGGTTGTGGAATGAGCTCCCGATATTTCGGCGCAGTTACATGCACCATGTTCACGGGAAGACTGTAAATATCCCGTAAAATAATCATGTAACATTAATAATAATGTGTAGGAATTGGGATGGAAACGATAGAACAGTGTAAAGGTTCGAAATGCATGCTTTGATTAGTGGGAATTTTATAATATAATTATAATGTCTGCTAAATTTACGCTTGACTTTCGGACAATTGTTTCCGAGGATATTAATTCAACACGAAATTAAAATTTACTTGCACTTGCTACATCATTTGCCATATATGGAATTGCTGGCGTATACAGTAAAAGTCTTATCTTTACCATATTATCACATCCCTAACCAATCTAAACCTAACTTATCCTATACATCCCTAAAGTTTATTTTATTTTTTATTAATAATAAGCTTGCGTTTGACCGCCAACTCACCTGATGACTTGACATTTTTATTTTATATAATAATTGTATTTTGAGTAGACTTGTATAATTTGGCAACAGCCATTAAAATAAGAGTTGTAGTTGAATTCGCTGTAGTTCAAGCTAATTTGATAATGTATAATGTGATAATACTTTTTCAATGTTTAGTTAATTTTTCCTTAGATCCTTAATTTTTTTGCATGCCGAAAGGTCGATTATTGTGCTCTTTTACTGTATATTTTCCATCTCCTGTGTACCCATACATACGCAATAAATTACATATTATGAATATAATATGAATATGAATAAATATGATGTTAAACGATGATGCGGTCTACAATGGAGCACGCTTGCTCAGAAGAAGCCGATCCGATGTGACCCGGTTTTTTAATGTTATAAAGCTTATCAACTTATTCACAAATTATATTTTTATGGCTCTAACGGTAAGTTTACGGCTTCGAGACCTATCGATCAATATGCTAATATCAGAAATTGAATGATGCGGTCACGCCCACGACGCTATGTTGTAATTGGTCGGTAATATAGTCAGGTCAAAGTTCACGCATATCTTGTGTTTAGAGACATTATTCGACTGCTTTGGGTTGTACCTGTTTTTTTTTATCTACCTAGGTATATGTACAACGGCTTAGTCGCAATCTTGCTAAATCTCTTTTACGCTCGATGAGCTTATCTATGATAGAAAATTATAACTTAAATAACCGACTTATTAAAATTTGTAAAATACATAATTTCGGTTACTGGGATGACATAATTATTGTCATCCAAGTAACGGATTAACCAGCTATTTTGAAAGCCAAACTAGTTAACCCATTTTGATAAGAAAATAAAACCATTTTGATCAAAGAAAATATCTATGGGAAAGTTCTGATAGCATAATATATCCTTTCTATTAAAAAATAATAGTTATTTTTATTATTATGTATTTATAGAAATAAAAATAAAATACACCTAAATTCAGAACCCCTAATTTTTTGAAGTGGGTTAAACAATATATTTGCATTGCTGACGTGTCACGCTTGAAAACGAGACATTTTAATGAACAGGGGCCTTACGGACAACAGCAAATTGCGGCACCTAATCCGCTCAGTTGGTCCGCAAACCGTACCTGGGCGAATTAAGGTTCACGTTCGCGTGATTTTCCAACTGAGCGGATTAGGTGCCGCAATAGCAGTTGTCCGTAAGGCCCCTGGGCCCCCCTATTTACCAATTTGGTCATGATAGATTTTGTCAATTTTACCAATCTTGTTAAAATCCATAACTTATGAAAGTTAACCCATCGTTACGAAATAAAAATGAATGGGGATTGGGAGGGAATGGCAAGTTTAGCTTACCCACTTATTGAATGCGTAGGTTTTAGGTAAATTTAGGTTGCCTTGGAATAGTTACGCAGTGTTTTGTCTTTTTGCTCATTCTAATTTTCAACTAGATTGGAAAAAACAAAAGACGGAGTAACTACTCCAAGCCGCGTTTTTTTTAATGTATAAGACGTTACACCTACTTAAAATGTGACCAAAACTACGCGGTATTTACGCTAAACCTATATCAGCGGGTAACTGTTACAAACACTGGACCTGGTAGTAGGTATAGACTAATTATAGGTAGCGTACGTGTTTGTATTTGAGCATAGCTTTAGTAAAAATATGAATTCCTGTGTATTTAATAGCAGTCTCAACTAAAAGAAAAATTATATATAAAATCATAGATTTATGTGTTAATCTTCCATTCATAGAATCATAACAACTTTATTTAACTATTGCTGGCTATACTTGTATTGCACAAAAAATACATATACATACAAAAACTAAAGGGGGGATTAAACTATAAATCAGACAGAAAATTTAATCTGTAATTTAATTTATTTCTATAAATTGAACAACTGTGGGTACTGTAAGCTCTAAAAGGCACATGTTTTTACAAATCTTAATCGTACATCTATCATATAGACATCCCAATTAAACCATGGTAACTTAAAACAAACACAAGCTAAAACCAAGTAGGTACTCAAATCAAAATTTAAAGAAATGTATCTTCACTATAAATAGGCACTTACATATTCACATCGCCAGAGACCACTTTTCCTAAAACTTAGTTATTACAATCCATGCAAAATGTCTCCACAATGTTTTTTTCACTGCCCTAAAGCTACCGGTGGTTGAAAATTGTAATGTCCTTGGAACACCGCGTAGTTATCTTTCGAAGCGCATTGGTAAGTGCTGATCGGCGTCGGGTATTGCTGGTAAGCCCTGTGGTCTCTCATCGGGGCATGCGCATACAGGCCATCTTGCCTCACCTCAGGATACCAGCCTGTCATCATTCCACTACCACTGAACATTGTACCACTATTGTATCCCGTAGCACAAGACGCGACAGGAGCGGGCGCGACGGCGGCGTAGTTCAAAGACATTGGCTTCGAAGCAACACTGGTATATGGCACTGTTCCATAGTTTGAGCTTCCAATTGAAGTTGCGGTAACGGGTGCCGTCGAATGCGTCACAGGCACTTCATTTTTATTTTCCACTAAAGTAGGGGAAACTGATCCGTCTTTTTCGTCTTTTGTCTTTTTGGTTTTTCTATTAGAAACGTTCGCGTGAGTCTTTACATGTTTCGCGAGGTGATCCGATCGCATGAAGCGTTTAGTGCAGAGTTGACACGAGAATCTCTTCTCACCGGTGTGTGTGCGCAGGTGCCGCTGCAGTTCATCGGAGCGTGTGAACCGCTTGCCGCAGAACAACCAGTTGCACACGAACGGACGTTCCCCAGTGTGCCAGCGGAGATGAGCTTTCAAATGAGACGTTTTGCCATAGACTTTGCCGCAGCCGGGGACGTGGCAGACGTGCTCACGTTTAGCGCCATCCTTGCCGTAGTTAGGTCCGAAGCCGGCGGCTTCAGTGAGACAGTTGGGGCAGCGGCACTTAGCGCAGCGTCGCTGGAGCTCTCGAGCGTCTTCAGCTGCAGCTGCGGGTGCTGGTGGCCAGTATGCGGGATACTGCGGGTACGGCGGCAGCTCGCGCCAAGTCCCGCACCAGGGGCCTGATGATGCACTGCTGCACGAAGACAGGTCGGACGCGGGAGACAGGTTGTCTCCGCGCCCATAGCCGCACCCATAGCCGGACATCATGTTCATCATCTGCAAAAGGCAGATAAATATTAAAATTTTATTCTATTAAAGAACAGAGTCGTCTTTTGAAAAATATTGGAAGTTCGTAGTAAACAATTGAATTATCTTTTTTCAATGATTAAAATTCGATCATTATTCAAACACAATTAGGACAGTACAATTTAACACCTCACTGGATAATTAAAAATTAAAACTATTGCCAATCTAATTAAGGTCCAACGTAATTGTTTTAATGTAAATAAAGTGTCAAGTTAATAGCCCTCGTGGGCGGGCGGACGGACCTGTTGCGCGGGCGGGTCCACGTACTGCATTTCCGGCTTCAGTGGTGACAACGTCGCGAGCTGATAATTACAGGGCGCGCGCTCGCGCCGAGACGTTTTTAATAACTGGCTTGGAATAGACGTAACGAGCGGTTGTCACCTCGCCCCCCGACCCGCCCGAGGCGCGGCACCCCTCGGCCTGGCGCAGCCTCCGACACACCCCACCCTGCGCGTGAGTTATGAGCTTACCAGTCCCTTACCTGTTTTTCCATACTAACATTCGCCCAATCTGTGTCGCTCGCCTTATGAGAAAGCCGCGAGCGAGACGCACGACACGCTCTCAAACTCTCAAAGGTTATGTTTACATATGCCCGCTCTACTTCAGTCGAACATAATCGTTTTGTCGTTATTAGCTGGCGTTAAGCTTGTATTTATTCAGCAAATATTTGGTTAGGATTAGCACTTGAATGATTGTCGTCTGTAAGTGTCTTACTTACACAGTTGCAACAATAAAGGATATATTATCAGTCTACAATATCCGCTTGTCCCACTGGACATTTTATATTGTTCATTATGAATTGAGTTACAGTTCGACATGTAAGAACCGATTGAAATACTATAAAGAAGTTGGTACATAGACACTAGACAGGCATACCTACTTCTTTTTGAGGTGCTTCGGCCATAATTTTAGGGTTATCATTATCTTGAACACAGCTGGGTGGAACAGGACTCTCGTGCTCGAACCATGTCCGGAGATTTTCGAGCTACGAAGTACTTCTTCCGGGTTGTTTCTACAAATTTTGTTCTTGCATTATTCACTAGAGCAGCCCTTACTTATGATTCCGCATTATGTGATAAAGGTGCTATAGCCTGCGTATATATAATATACTAGCGGTCCGCCCGAGCTTCGCACGGGTATAGGTTATAGCCTATGTCACCCGGGGATAGTGTAGCTTTCCGTCAGTGAAAGAATTTTTCTAATCGGCTCAGTAGTTTCGGAGCCTATTCAATGCAAACAAACAATCAAATCTTTCCTCTTTATAATATTATTATATTATAATATATAAGTAGACCTAGGTAACTGATACATCCTTAATAAACTACTTATAGGATTTTGAAAAGATTAGCTTAATCGATAATAATTATCAATAAAAAAACGGTTTCATAATTAGTAAAAATACGCAATGTCGGTAACAATATTTTCACCCAAGTAAACGAATTTTCCAGTTATTTTGATTTTCAAACCTAACTGAAAAGATTTTGATGAAATTTCTATTGGAATTGGACCAATCTGAAAGTAAATTCTTAAAATAAAAATAAATATTTCAAATCGGTTTAAATGTCGAAGTTCTAACATTAAAAAAAAAACTGAAATAAGACCTTTTAGTCCTTTTTTTGAAGTTGGTTAAAAACAGAACTAATGGCACTTAGTGAAACTACCATATTTCATATCATCATCATCAGCATTCAGCGGTGAGAGCGTCTCCTGCATTAAAGTTTTAGGTACCAAAGTAGATAGATATTTATATTATTTTCTCCATTCGGAGGTTCCCAGCCTCTTAATGTATTTAATTTTTTCTCTATTTCGGTCGGCAGTTCGCGGCGGCGTATGATTTATGCATATTCAACCGAAACCTTTAATTACTGGTTGTTAAAATATGGCAGTTTGTTAAATCGTTTCTTCAGCTTTGTTTTGAACGCCGCGCTCTTAGAAAGAACTACGTTTCCTTTTCTTCCTTTCCTCCTGATGTTGTGTTTTTTTCTGTTAATTAAAGCATCTTTCAAAGTTTAGGAAAGTTGATTTAATTTCATTTAGTTAATAACACACATCTTTCAGAAAAAAACAATACTATTTATAAAAGTCCGTCTATACCACAGTTACATCGAATAAAATTAACTTTCAAAACTATAAAGTGCTTATCTCTCTCTCTATTCCAATCTGCTTGTTAACAAAAAAAAAACAGTCAGTGAAATTACTGCACCAGTCTTGATGGAATTTCGCAAGAGAGTAGTAGTAAACTACATGAAAAATACAGGATACATTATATCCAGTGAAATATGGAAAAACTGGAATGCACGGGGTAAAACCGTAGGACATTAAATTTAATTAGTCTCTACCTACATTAAATTAACATCAGTGCATTTTATAATTATGACAATAATATGTAAATGGGATAATTGTGATTCAATCGGGTTAGTAAATGTCAAAGTAGCGCTAAGCATAGCTTGATACCAATTTTATATATACCCTTATATTACTATATATACTCTGTGACTTCCCAGGATTTAGAAAATTGTTGGCAGGGGAAGCCTTTGCCCTTGGCAATGGGAAAAAATAAAGGCCATGTATGCGACATTTTCTGAATACAAAAAAAAACTTATAAAAAATTTATGCGCAATTATTACGCCATCTGTAAAAAAATCGGCCAACCCTATTCAAAAAACACTCAAAGTACAACGCAATAACATAAAGCCTTTCCCCGAAGCACTGGCTACTGTAATTTTCAAACCCATTATCAGTTGCATACAAACTAACCTGTCGACAAGTTTACTAGAGTAAAGAACAATAGCGCGAAGCTGGGCATCAATCCTGCACCAGACAATGCCCAGCTGAGCTACTGTTCCATCGGTGCTACAAAGAACCCATGCAGGGGACAATGTAGCCTACTAATGTAGTATGATCGGTCTGCTAGGCCATAAATCTTCAGGACAGTGACGCTACCATGTTTTTGTTGGGGTAAAAAAATACGTCCCTTGGTCAGTCCCTGTCTTCGGACATGTTGCGAAGAAAGACGGATGATAGCTTGCGAAATCATATTCAATGTGATTATAGCGGCTGGTATAAAGAGGCGGCAAAAAGGCAAAGCTTTAAATACCTAGATGGTAAGTAAAGCATGAATAATAAAGTTAACTAGTAGATTTGGTCAGATTGGGAGAGAAAAAATATATTTGGAGGCCTACAGGAAAGCGACCTTATCTTAGCGGTTAGAGCGCTCGTAACGTATAGCGGACGTAAATCTGGATGGTGCAGGTTTGAATCCTGCCGGTCATAATTTTTTTGAATTGTCTATAACATTTAAATTTTGGAAATATTAGTAAAATTAGGCAAATATCCATACTTGTCTGGCTTAGGTAATATAATTATGTCATATTAAACTCTGTTATAACTAGGAAGACCAGAAGGTCTGAATTTACTATCTAGCTTATTTTTCAGTTTATTGGGTCGCATTTACGAACCCATATAATAATTGTATGTATGTACTCGTATAGGCAGAGTGGATAGCCTTGATGGGTGCACACACAACCGGGACCTACAATTTAACGTGCCATCCGTCAGTTGCAAAATTTTACATGCGGTCACCTATTCGAACACTAACCGTGTCGTCCGCTGATCGATTAGAAACAGCTAGTAAAGTCTTATTCGTAGCTTTATTTGCCCAATAAATACGTCTATGCACTGCCACATGATTACCTAAGGTGACCTAAGGTAACGTCATCAAGATAATCACAATTTTCACAAAACTAAACATCGAATAATCATTGCAAAAATCTGCAATTCGACCCATGCCATTTCCGTCCAGCTCGGATATTTTACACTAATTACTGGTTTCTGATATCGTGGGCGGGTAATTGGTCCTTCTCATCCACTTCCTGTGCTTTGGGCGCCCGTCAATGCCCGAACGTTGAAAGACTGTACCGAGCTTCAGAGTACGGGGGCTGTGGTGTCAAGTTGCACCATTGTGGAGTAGCCAGCGCGGCACCCACGCTACCGTGAATCAGTGCATGATTTCAATGTGCAGGAAAGGAGATTCTGTTACTATTGTTGCGTGGGAATCGGCTGACAAATTCGGAGATAACTCTTTGATAGACGTTCCCGCATGCAGGTATTCCGTGCCAAAAAAAATGCGCACGACAGAACGGCGAAGTAAAAATACATTTGGGGTATGAGGTTGAATGTTTGTATGTAACTACAATTTTTCTTCAAAAAGAGTAATCATAATATGTTCAGCTGTTTAAAAGTTGACACCTTTTTTCGAAATGGTCGTAGGTTTTTTGTTATAGGTAAGTAGGTATAGTTAGGTACTTTGGTATTATCGTTGAAAATTTGTATTTAATTCAAACGATACATAGTTTATTGTACCACGCATAGTTTTCTAATAAATAGGTAAGTAAGTACTTTTACACCAACATACCTAATATAACATGCTCGAGCAAAGTATTTAGATACCTACTTATAAATCATTTAGGTACTTATCTGAATTATTAGTACGTAGGTACCTAATAAGTCCTTACGAGAAGAAAACTCCAAATGATAGGTAACTTACCTCCTTAAGACGGCTTGCACCCAACGAGTATATATAGTAGTGTACTATACGTGTGTAGGTAGTGCCTCTATAATCTTGCCGGTGAGGTCGAGAGGTGCGCCGGTGGCGCAGATTCTGGACATGCCTGCGTTACTCAAATCACGTCCCCACCCACTAGGTCTTCTAAGTGTAAAAATGTGGAATCTCTGGCTCCTTAATAATAATTGCTTATCCATGACCGCAAATGTACAGAGCGATGGTAGCCGAGCGGTAGAGCTATGGTGGCCGAGCGGAAGCATGTGCGCTTTACAGTCTGACGGCACCCGGTTCGATCCTTGGCCCTGCACTATATAATTACTATTTAGTAGGTAGGTACTTAAATACATTACGTGCAGTTTCGATGCCATTGATCAAATACGGTGTATATAGGAAAACTTCATGAGGAAACCGGTGGGTAGGTACCGGTTTGGTTGGTGGGTATCTCCAAGAACATCACAAAAGTTTAAAGACATTCACCAACATGCACTGGGCCAGAATGGTGGATTTGGAACCCATCCTCCCTCTTTGAGAGAAGACCTGTGTCCCAGCAGTGGGTATACTTACATGATAGGCTGAAATTATGATGATGATGATGATGAACGCATATTTATTTCAGACGTTAGATGTTTTTTTTTTTGGATGGATATGTAGTTGTAGTATGATTAGGTAGCTGGTTCAAAGCAGCAAAACTGCCTGTGCCATTCATGCAAATAAAAAAACCACTTGTCCTAATAATACCATCCAAGTTTCACATTTCATTACATCAAAAAAGCTCCATTTGCCACGCCATTTGATTTTTTAAAGAAATTTGACACCTATAAGATCCTTGCAGGTTGCAGATATCTCATTTTGCTATTGTACCGAAACGGATGGTGGTGCTATCTGATCGGAATTCCTTAGTTTCCCATTAAAATGTTGTACAAGTTAACAAACTTAACCGTGCAGGCGGTACAGTGGGACAACTCAGCTCAGGCATATTGAGATAAATGTTTACAAAGAAAGTGGCGACGTGTTAACTTGTGTAAATAAGTTTGCTAGTCCGCGAAAGAGTGAAGATCGGTTTAGTTATTGTTAAAGTGTAACAAGATCACCAAATGTACCTGGGGCCTTACGGACAACAGCTAATTGCGGCACCTAATCCACTCAGTTGGAAAATCACGCGACCGCAAACCGTATCTGGGCGCGATAAGGTTCACGTTCGCGTGATTTTCCAACTGAGCCGATTATGAGCTGTTGTCCGAAAGGCCCCTGTTCCTAACAATGAAAAACACGGGTTTGCGTCATTTACGCCGCTTCAACAGCTTGAAAGGCTTTTATAGTGAAATTACTTTTTCTAGTTTAGACTTTTTTGCCAAGAATAAACAGGATTTAAATAATTATAAAACTCTGATTTATGGAAATTCAGGTATAGGTACAGGTATGAAATTACTGTTTTTTTTTGTTTTTTTTTAATGCCAACACATTAAAAATTTAAAAAATGCATTTATTTCAAGCAACAAAACAACCCATACATTCATTCAATAGGATAAATCGGATAAGTCACAAAAAAAGTAAATAACAATGTCAAACAAAATAATTTTCAAAATGAGTCACTCAATTAAACAATAAAACACGTAATTTCTTCTGTATGTGGCTTGAACCTAGTATATAATATATGTTTATCTATGCTTGAACTAACTAACTAGACTAGAAGTAGGCACTTGTTAGCTTATAAATGGAACGTTCTACCATAATACACATTCACTCTCATGATCGTTTCTACTTATTGTTACGTTGTTTGCCTTGTCATTTATATCATAGAAATTGGCACAAAAATACAACAGTCAGTTTATAGCCAACTTTGTCCCTCAAAAATAAGTCAGACAAAAAATATGAGTAGGTAAAGAAATTCCGCGTATCGCAGGCGCCCCGTGGAGGCGCGGTGCTTTCAAACGCTCGGGTTCTCTGACCACTGACAGCCGAAATTACTCCACATCAGCAAAACGCTGTAAAAACTATTTTTGGAGCAGTTTGTTTTACAACAAGTGATTCGGAACGATCTGAAGGTGACACATTTTTGACGCCGGTTTGGGCTCGGGGGTGCTCTGGATCTCATTAGCTTTTTTTAGGTGTAAAAATTGTTTCGGTCGGTTTAATTTTGCAATTTATCTGTAACTCGGTTCATGTTCTCGGTAAAGTTTCATAGACCTACTTCACATACGTAGATTTTATGATAGATTGATAGTAGATAAAGCTGCAGCTCACGGTTTTCCTAGTGTTGACAATCCTATATGAACCAACCGTTAATTAATGGTTCCGTGATGTGATTGTGATTTTCTGCCTCCTTTTTTTTCTTGACCTTTTATACAGATTCCTTCAGTAGGAATAGGCAATGAAGATGTTTAAAAGATATGTTTAGATCCGGAATGAGGAGATCCGTAGACGAACGAAAGTCACCGACATAGCCCACCGGATTAGCAAGTTGAAGTGGCAGTGGGCAGGGCACATATCACGCAGAACAGATGGCCGATGGGGCCGAAAGGTTCTGGAATGGAGACCACGGACTGGTAAGCGCAGCGTAGGAAGTCCACCCACAAGATGGACAGATGACCTAAAAGAGACCGCAGGGAAACGCTGGATGCAGGCCGCTTCCAACCGGCCCTTTTGGAGATCGATGGGGGAGGCCTATGTTCAGCAGTGGACGAAATGAAATGAAATCCTATGGCTGAAATGATGATGATGATGTTTAAAAGGTATTAAATAACGCGAAACAAGTCACTCACAGTCAGAGTCAAGCAATGTAAGTCGCGGCCAAGTCCAAGTCATGCCCTAGTAAAGTTAGTTACTTAGTGGAGATTTTCTTAGAGGCCTCTGTGGAGTGAAAATATATGTTTCATCGAGTTATATCACTTACCCACGCTCGAGCACGTCCACAAACACTAAATAAATAATAATCGACCATTATAATTATCATAACACTTAAAATAACACAAGTTTATGAAAATAATAAAATGACGCGGCTTGTTTTTTTCACGTTGGCGCTAAAACTGCTTGCCTACCTACATTCAGTATAGTATATTTATCTATGATTCAGTGTTGTCATCTCTATATTTTTACCTGCCGTTTTAATGTGACAAAATACCCTAGTTTGCCTATTTACTTGATACTATTCTGTGATGAGTAATCAAAACAATAAGATGAAGGCTCGAAACATTTATTACAACACACGGCACAAGACACATTTGTACAACTTACGGTCCACATTACATAAAAAAAGACTACTCGCATAACTTCAGGAATGTTTAATCCCATTATAGAAAGAAAATTTTAAAACAAAAAATTGCAGAAAAGGCGGAGAAGTAGGTATAGTTGGAATTGGTGGTCAAAATAGGAACTAAATATTGTAATCGTAAACTTCTCAAGTAGCAAACAATACCTAATTCTCCACAGTAAAATGGTGTGACCGAAGATCTTAGAATTTGGAGTAAGTGCTAACAAGTAGTATTATACAAACGCCAATACATAATGCGAACATAGTCTTGATTTTTAATACAGTAATGCATTTAAGCAAATTTTGCTATTTACAATAATTGTGGGAAACAAAGAACTTTAGATAGCAGTGAGTTTTTCTTCAGTTTTGTACTGGCAATAATGCTTACAAATTCTAAATGTTTCTTCACTTTTCCTCACTCCCCCCTTTCTTTTCTTGCATACAGTACTTGCGTGTGCCTACAGTTCCACGTAGATACTTACGTAGAGAATTACGTAGATGTAGCGTCAAAACACCCTAGCAACATACTGCACTGTGGACAATTCCAGGAGAAAGGACGAATCGCATTAACGTGTAGATATCTATGACCCACTCGTGTGCACGGTTATCTTGATAAATAGGTGATTTTGCACTCGTTAACTAAGGAAGCCAGCTAGGCTGGCTTAAATTTTTTTTTGTTAAAAAATCATGAAGGATGTTATATTTTATGATTATTTACGAGATATTTACCGTGATCAGGTTGTGATATGAGAAAAATACTATACGCAGTGATACAGCGAGTGTTTTGTCGGGACTTAGGTTCGAGTTCGAGTTCCAGTGATAACCGTAGCAAAAGACTAAGAAAGAGGGTAGATCGTTTTGTCTGCACCTAACTTTTTTAACTGTTCGACTAACCACCCGTATTCTTCAATATTCATATAGGTAGCTCTTACTACAACCTTACCACGGTAAATATCCCGTAAATAATCATATAACTTTAGTGAACCGTAATAGTTTAAAACAGTGTTTCATCAAGGTCGTTTCTTTATTTTGATAATGGATTCATAATA
This sequence comes from Agriopis marginaria, assembly GCA_932305915.1. Taxonomy (NCBI): domain Eukaryota; kingdom Metazoa; phylum Arthropoda; class Insecta; order Lepidoptera; family Geometridae; genus Agriopis; species Agriopis marginaria. Next base: position 7,866,006 of record OW029919.1, read on the forward strand.
ATACCGAAAACAAGTCACAGCTGTGTTTTAAGTTCTGTTATTATGTTTAGTTTTCGTGCGCACAGGAGTAGTTTGAGCGAACAATAGTGCTGATTTAACAGAATAATTTATACCTTATTTCAATATATTCACTACATATTTTAACACGGTCCTGAGGACAAATCTATCACTTAGAACTATTGCTTGGGTTACATTTAGAAAATTAGATAACAAGGTCTTGCCTCTTTTATTGGTACAAATTAAGTTTTAATTTACTAATAAATACTTAAGTTGTATTTGTATTTCTTTCACCAAGTATAACTTAGAGCACAAACTGTACATATAAAATATGCCGTATAAATTATATATTTTAGTATTTAAAATTTGCTTCTTACAGTACATGAAACTTTACAATAATTATAAAAAAAATATAGCTGTATTTCATTCGTGTAAGCAGGAGAAACGATAAAAATAAAATCTACATCAGTAAATCCAAATTATGGTAATAAACAACCGAATAAAAAGAATAAAGAATTCATAGACAAACAAAAAGAGCATTTTTAGCGATGAGAACAAGTCTCGTATTAGTGTTTCTGTCTTATTCAGAAATGTCCAATAGAATAAACATTATGTTATAAGTCACAGCACACATATCAGCTCGGCACCGGATCGGCATCGCCTCGAGCCGTTCCACAATTTTTCTCTGAAACTCCATTGTCCATCGAGATACAATACCTTAGTAATTTTAAACTGTCGCGATTTGAACACATGTTTTAAATGTTTATCGGGACCCTACGATTTTTCAAGATCAAGTGAGGGTAGGAGAACAAAACACCCGCTTTTCTCGCCGGACTAACCCGCAGTTTTCAGTCAGCTCGTGACCACGGCCATTGTAACATGGTCAAAACGTCGAGCGAAAGGTTCATATTTTTATCTAAATATTAATACGTGATAAGTCCCGACAAACATTTAAAACAATACCTATAGTCACAAACGTGCAAAAAAACGAACCTAAACTCAGCACACGCTACGCATTGCGCAGACTTTTTGGTTAGTTGTAAGACAACCACGACCCGACTACAACGCCGCACGACGCCAGTGCTTCGATGACAGCGGACAAGCGACGTTGAACACTATGCAAGCGACATAACGTCTAAATTGGAGTAATAGTGGCATTGCGAACTTTTATAGTTGATGTCTAGGCATGTACGACGCTCGGACGATTTTTGACTGTTTTCACTTAGATTGTGACTCTATAAGTATCGTGGCTCGATGACTGCTACTCATACATACTAGTGCATAGTAATGTCCTCTGATATAATAAGTATAAGATATAATTAAAATACATTAAACATTACGAAAAAATAATTTAACTTGGCTGATAAATTTCTGATATATAAGCGTTTTAAGTTTTTGGTGGTGATTGAGGGGGGGATAGTTGACAAGTTTTCGTCTCACCGTAGACTCTGAGATACCGCGTAGGTAGACCATCTGTGGTGTCTGCGTTTGTAAGTCTTCACCCAGCGGAAGAATGAGAATCGATTGTCAAACTGCTAGTCGCAACCGCTTCCTCCAAAACAGACATACAATTTTTTTTAAACATATTTTGTCATAGTTTATATAATAATAAACAATTAAATTCACTCACAAGCATCAGACCTATGAAGCTGAAATTTTACAGGTTCCTCGTGTGGGATGAGAGGTCTGTTTAGAAACGAAGCGAAAGGGCCGAGTTAAGGAGGATATTAAATACGCACCGATTTACCTAAATTGGTTAAGCACAATGTTACTTGTAAGATCACAGCACCAGAATAATTTTTCCCGAAATACTCCCATGTGAGGACATAGCAGAGAGAAAATTGAGGCTGAAAGTTTATATGAAAATTTAAACGTACGAAGCGGGCAACACGGGCGCCAACGTATCAACGGGCGGGTTTGATATAATAAAACCCAAAACTCCATAGGAGCCTCTTGTAAATCTCCACCACTTTACAGGGGCATGAGTTTGACTTGACTGTGACTTACTTTGCTTGACTGTGACTGTGTTTATGACTTGTTTGACGCTTGAACATTGAATCCACGGTCATGAAAATGTATACAAAAAAATATATGATAAAACCTGCCATAGCCGCGCAGACACCTCGGAGGGGCTGAACCGCTCAATTAGGTACTTGTTTGTTTGATGCCTAGTTCACGAAGCGAGACGATGTCTGAATAGACATCGTCTGTATAGCACACATCCAGTTCTGGCTATTCAGCCAGAACTGGATGTGTGCTGAGACCATTAGTGCTGTTTCGTTTTCGCGCGTTACACTTCTCATCAGCGAGAAGTTGACAGAGCATTTTGAACGTTTGTGAATAAGGAGGTTAGACTGCGACAAACTATTAAAACACTTATTTAACAGACCTATACTTACGTAGGACTTTTGAATCAAACAGAAATTCCATAAAAAAGGGTACTCATTTTGAGATTGCATAAATATTCACAACTTCCGATTTCATTTCAATAAATAGGTAAAGAAATAAATTCAACGAATTTAGTATTATAAAATGAGATAAAACTATTTTATACAAATATCTAAAGGGTGACTTAAACTAATGCCTGATTTATGTACATTTTACATTAGATAGAAAATATATTTTGCTAGATTTATTTACCATTGGTTCGTCTGCGTCTGCGCTGGATATTTATGTTCACAGTATAGATACACATCGATAGAAAGAAAGATTAGTCTGCGGGCGTTAAAAACTCGAGTTCTTGTCCTGTCCTTGTATTTCAACCACTTGCAGCTTTTAGCGAACGGAGACTAGGCGACGAGTGGGGCGCGTCTTCATTGTTAGAACGGACGATAAAGTATAGATTATCAACAAACAAATTCTGACCATAATATAGAGGTGTTCTTATAAATCAGGCGTAAAATGCGTGTCCTATTACATCTAGCAAGTTTATAACTCGTCCCGGAGTAGCGTGTATCGGTTCTTGGACGGCGCTAGTTTCTTGAAGGTGGATTCTGGAGGAGTGGTCACTTTCACATCACTGTCTATTTGGTTCGGGTCCGGGCCGTAGTGGAATTCCCTGGAAATGAGAATAATAATGATAGTTTATGCATATATTTTTTTTTTGTTTTACTCATGGCCTTCGACCAGTCTTCGATAAGTCTTCGACCAGTGTGTGTTACCAGAGATGACATACGGCACTGAAACGTGGTCTCTCACTATGGGCCTCATAAGCAAGCTCAAAGTCGCACAGAGAGGGCTTTGCTCGGGGTTTCTCTACGAGATAGAATCAGAAATGAGAAGATCCGTAGACGAACGAAAGTCAACGACATAGCCCACTGGATTAGCAAGTTGAAGTGGCAGGGCACATATCAAGCAGAACAGATGGCCGATGCAGCCAAAAGGTTCTGGAATGGAGACGGCGGACCGGTAAGCGCAGCGTAGGACGTTCACCCACAAGATGGACAGACGATCTAAAAGAGACCACAGGGAAACGCTGGATGCATGCCAACCGGCCCTTTTGGAGATCGATGGGGAGGCATATGTCCAGCAGTGGACGTCCTATGGCTGAAATGATGATAATGATGATGGCCTTTCTCTCTCAAAAGCAGCCAAAATCATAGATTAAAAGCACTTGATATAATACCTTTGCAAATAGCACTTAAATGTTATCAAGATTACATTATCAGAGACGAGATCGTCACTGTTTTATCAGTCATTTCCATTAAATAATAAACAAAGATAAGTTGAGTGTAGATTATTTTTAATGCTATAGCTGGCAAACAAGCTGACGGTGCGCTTATGTAGTTACTCGGAAATGCTGCAGGATGGGAGATCATTCCACATGTTGCAGGTGTGAGGCAAAAAAGATCGCGTAAAAATCAATGTGCGATTTTCACAGTTTTTTTTTTTTTGTTTTATTATATAGGCTTGCGCTTGGCAACCAATTCGTCTTATGTTAAGTGCCAATGACATTAGCTTGACAGTTATCTCAAGCTAATGTCATTTTCATACAATTTCATCTTTCCGCTGGCGTTAACGCTAACAGCAAGTGGGTCTTGTCTAACCCCCTAGGACACATGCAATGCTGCTGTGATGGATAACCAGCAGTACGATTTTGTTATTACATTCCCACGCTCCGTAAAAATGTTGTTGTTCCAATGTAAACTGATGTTGTGTGACTGCGGTTGTATTACTCGCAAAACAACAACCATTACAATTCATACACATATTTTCGTTGCATGTGCAACTACGCATAGGCTAATGGTGCTATAATATCAGCTTAGGGTAGATTTTTGCGTGCAGAGCTGATGCACCATCAGATGCCACTATAAGTTGAACATGGTTTAGATCGACTTCAAAAAAGTTAAAAAGAGTGTGCTGAACCAACTCCTGAAACGCGCTATATAGGAAACTTTCCTATATAGGATGCAACTATATAGGATGCTTTCCGGAAAAAAAGTTTTTTTTGGAAACAGTAAAAATAATTAAAAGTATATAATTAGTTACACGTGGATATTTTAATTAAGAGAAGTATTAATTAAAGGTTACTAGATGGGGAGAGTGGCATAAAAAAAGGGAGGCCTATACCCAGCAGTGGGTCACTCAAGGCTGATGATGATGATGATGAGATTTGGCGTGGACAGGGACGAAATAGTGTTAGATCTAGCGCCGAAAGCGCTAAGTTGGCAACAGTTGCTGCCCTGTGTAAGTGTGCCATACTTGCGGTTTTTCCGTTTGTGATTGTAAAAGAGTAGGAAAAACAAAGACATTTACGAGTAAACACAAACGATATATTTTACTAAAGCATATCTTGTTTGTCTGGTTTTAGCCCTTAAAATGAAAATATATATTTGGTGTCTACAAAGGCTACTTATAATCACTACATAGTATAAAACATATATGAAAGTCGCTGTCGCTTTCTGTCCGTCCCTATGTATGCTTAAATCTTTACGCAATGGATTTTGAAGCGGTTTTTTTAATAGAGTGATTCAAGATGAAGGTTTTTATGTATAACTAGCGACCCGCCCTAGTCGCTAGTATAATATATAGCATCGAGATACAATACCTGCACAAACGTGGAAAAACAATGTCCGAACCAAAACTCGGCACATGCTACGCATTGCGTCTACTTTTTGGTTAATTGTAAGGCAACCACGATCCGACTACAATGCCGTGCGATGCCAGTGCTACGATGACATAGCGGACAAGCGACGTTGAACACTATATAATTGATGTCAAGGTATGTACAACGACGGTCGGGCGTTTTTTAGACTTTTGTTTTGTTTTTTAGGCTTAGAGATTGTGACTATAGATATTGTATCTCGATGACCTAGAGCAGTGGTTCCCAATTAGTTTTTCCTGCGTACCACTTCAAGAAAGACGTCAAACTCGCGTACCCCTCGAGCTCGGCTCAAGCACACCAAATGCAGTCCAGTCCAGTGCAGACTCAGTTTGTAAGGTCCAGTACCTAAGGTATGAAACTCTGTATGCAGTCAGTTGGACTGCAGACTGACTACAAATGCACTGCATACGGTGTGACGTCTTTCTTTAGATAGCCCGTTCCTGCCTTCTGAGCTTGGGGGCGTGGGTTCGATTCCCACCTAGGACAAACATTTATGTGATAAACATTTGTGTTTGTTCTATATATGGTTGTTAATATATACATATTTAAGTATGTATTTAAAACTATATATGTATGTATATCAGTCTCTAGCAGCCATATCACAAGCTTTGCTTAGTTTGGGGTCAGATGACAGTGTGTGCAAAAATTTCCCGAAATATTATTTATTTATTTATTCATAGAATTTCTGTTAGTCAGGAGATTGCCGCGCGTACCTCTTGATGCAACTTAGCGTACCCCTAGTGGTACGCGTACCACTTATTGGGAACCACTGACCTAGAGTTATAATTTCATACCTGTGTAGTTTCCCAGAGTATAGATCCTGCAGGAACTGGTTGAGTCTCCCGGGGATCTCCATGTCCTTATAGTCGGGGAAGAGGTACATGTGCCGGAACGAGTCGATAGCAATCAGCGGGAGGTCTGACACGGACTTGCCGAGGTGGTGGAGCGGGTGCTCAAAACGGACGCCGTCAGCCGTCAGGAAGTTTATGTTCTCTGGAAATTTAAGGACATATGTTGAGAAAAAGATTAACAATAATAGTTTTTAGAAGAAAAAAACCGACCTCATGACTAAGACATACCTACATTTACAAATTGAAACTAAAAAGTAGAAAATATTGTTTAATATTACGACTGAAATACTTTGTATCAATGGCCATGAAAAACTTAACGAAAAACAACAGGGCCCGGTCGCCATGGAGACACTTCTTTGTTTTTTTTTTAATTTCTGTTATAGGAACAGTTTCTCTATGTTTGCTGTTCAGTTGACAGCGTCGCTAGTGGAGAACAAAGTATGAAATTCACCAAGAAATAACTGTACTTCCAATTTTGCCCACCTCAACAGCTAAGTTGGTGGCACTGTACAATGTACATTGAATTCGTTGCTTATGGTCATGTTTTTGTAGATTTTGCAAAAAGCGCTAAATCAATGTCGATAAAAAAATTATGGGACCACTTATGAGATATGACCTAACAACCAAAAAAAGAATCATCAAAAACAATTCTAAATTGGCGGAGTAATCGCGTAATAAACATACAAAAAAAAAACATACAGTCGAATTGATAACCTTTTGGAAGTCGGTTAAAAATCACTTTAGTGTCATATCTAACACCTCAACAGGTAAGTTGGTGGCACTGTACAATGTACATTAAATTCGTTACTTATGGTCATGTTTTTGTAGATTTTGCAAAAAGCGCTGAATCAATGTCGATAAAAAAATTATGGGACCACCTATGAGATATGACCTACCAACTAAAAAAAGAATCATCAAAAACAATTCTAAATTGGCGGAGTAATCGCGTAACAAACATACAAAAAAAAAAACATACAGTCGAATTGATAACCTTTTGGAAGTTGGTTAAAAATCACTTTAGTGTCATATCTAAATCTCACTAAGAATATAATTTGTACATAATATTAGCACAGTATGGCAAGTAATAATTATCAATTTAAATACCGACTTCAAAATTAGTAATTACGCAACTGCGTTTACTCAGATGGCGAATTTTTATCAGTAATTTTGATTTAAATACAAAAATAAAATTGAACATAAAATAAGCACAGTATGGCAAGTGATTAGAAGCAGTATGGCAATAATCGATTTAAAAAAATCAACTTCAAAGTTAGTAAATACGCAATTTCGTTTATGCGAATGAATATTTATTTTTTCACTTATGTTGATTTAAAAACCAAAATACTGAACCGATTTTGATCAAATTTACTACGGGACCAATCTAAAAGTATATTAATATACAAAGTCAGTTTTGCCAAATCGATTTATTAATAACGGAGTTCAGAGGTAAAAAAAATTATTGAATTTTTTATCCAACCGAATTGAGAACCCCCTCCTTTTTTGAAGTCGCTTAAAGTCCGCAGCCTTGTTAAAAAAATATATTTTAATGTTGGATCGCATGAACGACCCATTCTAAGACAAAGCATTGTGAACTAATGACCAACGTACGTTTATTACTTTTCTTTCAACTATGTAGTAATGTTATCATTAATCACTACAAAACCGACCACAAAAGACGTATTTTTTGCTTAGAACCAAAACAGTGCAGAAATGTTATATGAAATCTCATTGTTTTTCATGAATGCACTGTTTTTTATTTAGATATAAATTTCCACAGAGGTTTTCTCCCATTAAGTTTAATATAAAATGTTAGATCAAAAAGATACTGGCTGAAAATAAAAATCGGCAGAATATAACCGACATGAAAATAATTCTAAGTTTTGAATGTTTGAGGAGAAGATGAATTAAACTTTGTTTTCATTAACTTGAGTTTTTATTTTGAGTAGGTATATTTTATCACGGTAGGTAGATTAAAGTTGAAAGAAAAGTAGATTAGGCATCTTGCTAAAATGAGTAATTAATGCACTCGTGTTAATTTATTGCACTCTAACACTCGTGCATTAATAACTCACTTTGCACGCGATGCAACAATCTAATATTATCGCCTTAGTTTATATCGCACGTCTACACAATTTCAGATATTTCATTGTTTGTACAAAGAACAATACTGTAGGTAGCCGGTTTCACAGTATTCACACGACAAAAACAATTATCTGAAGGTTTTTTCATGGTAACTTAAAAACGTAAGCGACATTCTAAGGTTTGATTCGACGGTACAGTAGAATCAAGTTATGAGGACTATTCCTAAAACAACCAACCACTTATAACGACGTAGGCATACCAGAAAGTTAGGGTTTCAATACGATCTATAAGTACGAGCACTCGTAGGTATCTCGAACGTGTTTCTGATGATATTATTGTAGCCGTACAAAAGTAAATTAATACAACTACAGTAGAATTCATATATAACGACTTCGCTTATAACGACTAACCTATTTTAGCGACGATATTGTTTACTCAAATTAGGTTTCATAATAAATGTACTCAAGAAATAATCCTGCCGTTTTGTGCGTCATCCGGTTAGTACGACATAGTATCGCCGGTCCCTTGAAGGTCGTTATATCCAGATTCTACTGTATACTAATTACTAATTAAAAACGTAGTCCGTTGGTCCAGTTGGTAGTGAACCTGCCTTCTGCGCTTGGGGCATGGGTTCAATTCCCACCTAGGACAAACATTTATGTGATGAGCATTTGTGTATGTTCTATATCTGGGTGTTAATATCTATTGATGTATGTATTTAAAAATATATATGTATGTATATCAGTCTCTGGCAGCCATGTCAGTTTGGGGTCAGATGACCGTGTGTGTAAAAATGCCCGATACCGAAATGCCGATGTCTCGAATATAATTCTGACGCCTACTTTGGCCAAAACATAATATGCAGTCATTCAAAGTGGCAATGCTGCCTTAGGCCACTTTTTCTTTCACCTTTGAGATTAGTCTTAGTGTAGCTTTTTTGTATATTATGAGTATTTTAATATTAGTATTAATATTATATCATTTCCTATCAATTGATTATATCAATAAACAAATGCAACTGGCAACAGAAGAGCTGGTAGTCAAACTCGGAAAAGAGCTCAAAACGACTAGACATATTTTCCTCACACATAACTAAGAACTGCACCCGCAGAAGAAATGAACCGCAATGCTATCCTACTAATATTATAAACGCGAAAGTTTGTACTTATGTATAGATGTATGGATGTTTGTTCCTCTTTCACGCTGCAACGGAACAACGGATCGACCTGATTTTTTGAATGGGTATAGTTCAAGAGCCAGAGAGTGACATAGGCTTCTTTTCATCATCATCATTTTTATCGCTACGCGGGTGAAACCGCGGTGCGCAGCTAGTTGAATTTAAAACCGCATTCAAATCGGTCAACTCGTTTAAGAGCTACGATGCCACAGACACACCCCCAGACATTAAATTTCTTATACAGATATACATAATGCCGTCAAACTTACAAGACCCCTCTTTCTGCGTCGGGGATTTAAAGAAAATTATTAATAAAAAACTTTTTAAATACAAGCTTTTTTTATTATTCTTATCAAACCAGCGAACTAATCAACAAACCCTTAGATTTTATTCCCATATCACGATGGTATATAAGAAAGTTTTGTCCGCCATTGTGGGGTGTCGTCCGCCATATTGAATTTAGTGTGACGTCATTTAGCTAAACATTGTCATCCAAACGAAATATGTATGCAAAATTTCAACTCTATCGGTTAAGGATAACTGGTCTAAAATTCAGTTGCAAAATTTATCGCACACATACGTACGTTACACGTACATACTAAAAGGCCAAGTTAAATAAAAGCTTGTAAAAACGACATAGTAGCAGATAATCGTAATTACTTACCCGTAATTATAATCGGATTTTATTGTAATTTTGACTCCCGACATTATTTTTACAAAGTTTGAACATGTATAGTGTAGGGTGCCCTACAGTCAGGTTGAAGTGACGATCTGCCTACGAGGGCGCTAAAATAGGATGCAAAGGTAAAAAATGAGAATTCAAGAATCTCAGTTTTCAGCTCTGCCTCTAGCTTGTATTAGACAAAGACTGATATGATGCAGGTTTTTAGTATGTGGTCATAAGGTAACAGTAATAAGTAACCGACCGATTAAACACGTTCACGGTATTTTGTTAGTCATCTACCGTATAATGAACGTCGTAAATCCTCCGATTGCCTTATCGCTGTCGTCGCGTAGCCTTAATAAGGCTGGTGTGACGTTAACTTGTTATGTGCAAATCAAATTCAGCTTCATATTGTAACTTTTTTACCGCTATTTTGTTTGCTATTTTTTGGAACTTTAATTCGCAGCTCGAAACGATTTTTTAAATTAATTTTACTGAAAACGGTATATCATCGTCTTAACCAGCCTATTTTAGTCCACTGCTGGACGTAGGCTCCTCCCAAGACGCGCCACTTAGCCCGATCTTCGGGTGTTCAGTTCCAGCCACTGCCAACTGCCTAACGTCTATCGTCACTTTACCGAGTCAGTGTCCTACGCCAGGTTTTTCGATTCGTGGTCTTTACTCTAGTCTGGAAAACAGATCTCTTAATCCGTGTTTGAATGGCGTACTTACAAGTGAGGTCATTTGTGACTTACAAGTGAGGTCATTTATAAGTCACAAATGACCTCACTTGTAAGTACACCATTCAAACTCCATACTGACAATCACTTTGCAGAAAAGGCACATAGCACACACACACATCATCAGCCAGTAAACGTCCACTGATTAACAAAGGCCTTCCTCTTAGAGGGGTGTTGCCATAATCCTTACGCTTGGCAGGCGGCTTGGGTATCGCAGTACGTTCGCCGTGTACTAATAGGACGCTGCTGTCCATCCTCCGGTGGCACAATAGCATTCCTTCCTAATCCGACCAAAAACTTGAAATGCTTATTTATCTTATAACATTATTAGCCGATTGAAATACTTTTTTCAGTATATGTATAACATTTAATTATATTTGCCACAAAGCTTGTAATTTTTAACAAATCAAACACCTTCCCTATACAAACTTTGACATAACGGCTTTGGGCTTACAATCATGTTTATAGAAATATGAATCCCATATAATTTTGCATCCAGCATTATTTATTTTACGCGGTACTGTTTACGCGGCATTGTCATCGAGATACAATTCTTATAGAGTCACAATCTCTCAATGAAAATAGTAAAAAAAATCCGAGCGTCATTGTACATACATTGTATCAATTTCACAATGCCTCATTCGCTCCAATTTAGACATTATGTCGCTTGCATATTGCGTAGTGTTCAACGTTAGTTGTCTGCTATGTCATCGTAACTCTGACATCGCGCGGAGTTTTTGTCGGATCGCAGTTACCTTGTATCTAAAAAATCTGCCCCGCTGCGCAATTCGTAGCGTGCGCCGAGTTTTGGTTCGGACAATTTTTTGGCATGATTGTGACTCTATATGTATTATATCTCTATGATACGATTTTGATGTAGTTTATCCTTGAAAATATATTACGCGATACAATTCAAATTTCCACATACTCATAGAAACTCAAAGAAAATGTGAATTATCCTTAATATATCAGCAACCACTGATTTGCATTTCCTTGAAGAAATTGCTATTACGCACGTAGGTACATCACATTTAGATGACATCACATATTATGATGCAGTACCTTTTTCAGACGACATCAATGTTTCTCTTTGTTATGAAAACATAGAAAATAACTATATACGTTTCAATAACTATATTCTATACTTAGCGAGTTTTTACCATCCGCGCATCCTCTTTGATATATTTATGTAAAAGGTAACCTCTTAGATTGGGAACCTGCAAACATATTGTGGGGGTACCAAAACCGCGGGGACACTCAAGTCTTGCGGCGATAGAGTTTGGCTGTCAGTGTATTGAAGTTTGCACTATACTGTGCTAGATGAAAATGTATCTTTACAATACATGGCCAAGTTTTTCAAAATTCTCAATTCAATTGGTTAAACAAAGACTTCTATCACTTTCCATTACGTCGCTTAAGTGCGTCGTGTAAGTTGAAAAAGGCACCTATAACAACTTAACGTAATAAAGTTTATACAGTAATAAAGTTTATACTGTACTCACGTTTCTCAGACACCAATTCTCTCGATATAATCTCCTTGTACTTCTTAATACTCTCTGAATCCGACGGGTGATGGAACAAAATCAGGAATGGCAATCCTTCTTCGGTCAACTCTTCTGCATTCTCAAACGTGATTTCACGGACAAGCGGAATACATTTTTTCTGGACCCAACTGTGCAACTCGTCAAAGTTCAGTAGAGAGCCCATAAATGTCTCATCAGCTTCGGCAGATGTTTTCTTATCTGGCCTGAACACAACGATTGGCTGACCTGGAATTATATAATATTTTATGACGACTGACTTAGCTTAGTAGTAAGCAGTACACATTTGCCTCAGGAGCAGGCTGTCCTAAGCTCGATTCCCGGCTAGACAGATGTTAGGATGATGAGTTAATTTTATATATCTGCTCTGGGTCTGGGTGTTAGCTGTGCGTGTATTTGTTTTCCATGGCATACCCGACACAGGGAATCCGACTACGGAGCTAAGAGCGAGAAGCATTTCTTTTTTCTTCATCCTCAGCCAGAAGACGTCTACTGTTGAACATAGGCCTCCCCCTTTAGATCTCCACATTTGAACGACAGCCTGCCATCTGCATCCAATGGATGCACGCGACCTCACGATGTCGATCCATCTAATGGAAGGCCTACCTACCTACGATGCAACTTCCAGTTTCTGGTCCCCACTCATGGACCTTTCTTTGCCATCGGTTATCGGTTTTTCGAGCGATGGCGTACCATTTGTGGACTTCGGAATCGAATTTTTGCATGAGTTGCCAATGTTCTAAATTGGAGTGTCTAATTTCTAGTTCCTCATTAGACATTTGAAATTGAAGTTTCCATTTTTTTGTGACTCATAAGACTTGAAAGTCCAATTCTAAACTATATTCAATCCAATGGCAGGTTTTATGAAAGGCAATAAAAAAATTGTTCATAAAAAAAATGAAAAACCACAGACGAAGAAAGGGTCAATAAAAAAACTTAGTTCTTCTCAGACAGACAATATCTATCTATCTGTCTTACACTGTCTCTCGTGCTTGTTTTTGTGCCATTTTATTTCATAGTAGTACTTTGTGGTTCATCATCATCAACCATTCTCCACCCACTGCTGGGTATAGGTTTCCTCTTCAGCGTGCCATCTTTTCCGGTCCTGTGCTAGCCTTGTCCACTGCTTTCCTGCTGTCCTAACGATGTCGTCCGACCAGCGGGCTGGTGGTTGCTTTCCGATCCGCAGCCACCATTCTGTGACTGCTTTGGTCCACCGTCCATCTTCTCTTCTAACCAAGTGTCCCAATAACTTTGTGGTTTTTGTGTATTCATTTTGTTATTATATTAAGGTTATTAAAAAAAAACGTCTCATCAGCTCCATCTATCGATGGTTGCAGATGCCTTTAAATCGGTCTATTTTGAGAGGAGCTAATGGGAAAATAGAAATATATCTCAATCTTTTAAACAAGTGTGTGTAGGGCCTAATTTATGGTCATACCTGCCGGATGCATTTGTTGTGAAGCATCGCCAAACCCAGCATGGAAGAGACACTCGTCCTTAAGACTTGCAGCCACCCGCCTCACAGTTTCATACTCAGGCTGGTCCCGCCTATCCATATATGCAATGATGTGTCTCTTCTCATCACTCATGTCCAGCAGCTCTTTAAGTGTGCTGAATTCGATGATTGAGTCTGTCAGCTGCTTTTTTATGAAGTCTGCAAATGCTTCTACAGAACGCTGTCCTAAAAAAATTAACAATCACAATATAAGACGGGTAACTATGCCAGCGCAGCGCCCAGAGCCTTGCTCAGATATTTCAAGGAGCTGGGTTGGCTCGGGTGGATGCTGTAAGGGGGAAATGCGCAATACATCCCCAGGTGGGACATCAGTGCAGGACTCATTGCCCCCATCTCAAATTAGACTAAGAAAACCGGGTACATATAATAATTCTGCATTGCCACAATGTCACTTTAACGGTCTTTTAGTAATCGGACGGCAGAATTATTCTGAACTATGCAAACACATCCCCATATCCGTATATATCTCACATAATTTTTTTTTTAACTTGAAGATGTTAAATACGTTAATCCCACAAAGATAAAAACCTCAAGAGGTGAAAAAAATCATATTGATGAAGACAATTCATTTATTTAGTTATGAGTATTCATTCACATATTGAGCCAGTTGGAAGTAAAAATTCTTAATAGTTTTTTTGCTTCAAGACTTATTCAAGAAAGTTTTTGACCAATATCCCTGAAAACTTTCATTATAAGATGAATACCTTCTACAGATAGAAGTCATTTTCTGATATAACTCAAGACTCTGGCAATCAAGTTTATGAAATTCATGCACAATAATTAATTATAAATGTTGTCATTTACCTCTATACTCTTTCTTAGCGGGCAATCCATTACGGAACAACTTTAATGTAGGATACTTGGTGATGTGGAACCTAGTTGCGACGGCACCTTCCTTGTCACAATCAACTTTGCCCATGACGACTTTGCCCGAGTCATAGTTGGCTTTTGTCACTTCATCAGCTGCATCGTCAAATATGGGCATCAGCATATTGCTGAATTTGCACCATTCCGCATAAAAATTAATAAATACGACTTCATTTGAAGCTGAAAAGAAAATTCAAATTAGAGCCATGCAATGGGCTTACCATTGCGTGAATAACTTATGTGTAATAGTTCTAAGTTGGAAATAAATAAATAAAAATGTTATTTTTTAAATTAATAACAGGCTTGCGTTTGACTACCAACTCGCCTGTTAAGCGATGATGTGGTCTACGATGGAGTACGCTTGCCTAGAAGAAACCGATTCACTCGTGATTTGAAGACACCCAGATTGTAACTATTGGGGAATAGGATTCAGGCAGCTCTTCACAGACTAGCAGTTTGCACAATAAAAGAAGAACCAAAGCGCTTCATATGGGTTTTTGGATATTAACTATGAAGATGTGTTGATTTTTGTGCCTGGCAGTCAGATAGTAAAATGGGCAGGAGGGAATTAGATCATACAGATCTGATGCAAACTCTCCGATAAAAAACAGATAAACTAGCAACTAAACTCTCACAGCTAATCAAAGGAACTGAGTGAGCGGCCAAAGGCTCTTTGGCTCATACGGGTTGCAGCTCGCAGTGAACCGGAGGAGCTGAGCGAGCTGCCATGCGGTATTTCGGCTCGTCTCAGCTGTGTTTGTGGCCAAATTATGTGACGGGGACAGCTATATAAGAGTACAAATTCATTTCTACCTAAACCTATACGCACTAAAGTCTATTATATAACTAGCTTAACTTGACCTGCCGAATATTAACTCTCCGACCCACGTTTGAAATCAATCGATCTATTAAATGGGTCAAACAACTGGTTAATTTTCACAACAGGTCTGTATTGGTTCTTTATGAATGAACGACTCATGTCTAATAGGATCCAATAAATATATAGTTATTATTATATCAAATAGCAACTGCACATTAATTATTCAAGGGTGGAAATGTCATATTCTAATATTAATGTACATATAAAATTCTTAGGTTAGGTAATGTTAACAGAGCAGGTCTACAGGAAAAAAAAATTAAATTATAGATAAACGTGAAATTTCGGGACGAAATAACACGTATATATACCGGAATGCAGCTTCCAGCTAGATGCCATACACGTATTTACTCACCTAATACCATGTCTAAATTGCTTTGAGTTATTTGAACTGCACCGCTATCGGTGGGGTTGTAAAAACTGTGGCACAACTGAAACATAACAGCTCACGTAAGAATAAACCAGTTAATTATTACTAATTCACCATAAAATCAACAATCAATCGGATTTCTTATAACAAATCGGTCACTCATACCGTGTCAATAGAGCACAAATATTGGCGAATTCGACACTTACCAAAACTAGAGCACATGCTATAAATTTGTAATTGTGTATATTTAAATAATTCCAATTCATAGCGAAAGAATTTATACCCAAAATATTATAATTCTTTGAAAAAGGAAAATGGTGTTTTAAAAACCGATGATACTGCTGGCTGCTACGCTTAGCTGTCAGTCAGTTGGCACTAGTGATGTGACATTGTGACAAATCATAAAACTCAGAAAAATTACATAGTAGGTAGAAGGACAATGGAGCGGCTGTTTATCTGCGTTGCCAATAATGCATTTTAAATGATTTATGCTTGTATAAATCTTCTCGTTATTATATAAAATAAAATTGTATATTTATCTTTACGCATTATATATTTTTATAATTTCATTTAGAGCATACTTTAACCATTTTGCAGACTTATTTATCGTCGTATTTATGGAGAACGTATATTTTTCCACGCCACCATCATGCCTCAACGGAATCAATATTAACTAGTAATACAGGGACACTAACTTTAAGGTGGAACGTTTTACCTATGGCGGGAAATTCAAATTTCAAATAGTTTTTTTGTCCTTGTAGCCGGCCGGGTAATTATATTGAAATGACACAGCGTTTGCGACAATAGTTGGGTGTTTTTTACATTATCATGTTCAGTTATTTATTAGTAACGCACCATATTACTTACATTTGTCAATAAACCGTTTGAAACAGCATCAATTACTTTATTGACAAATGTAAGTAATAATGTGCATTAGAGATAAATAACTTTACATGATTTTGTAAAGAATAATAATCAATGGTCGCAAACATCATGATCGCTTACAATAATTACCCGGCCAAGCTACAAGGACAAGAAAACTGTTTGAAATTTGAATTTCCCGCCATTTGTGAAACGTTGCACCTTAATGTAATTTATTGTGAAGTACCTACATTAAAATTTTAATCACTACCAACACAGTCATGTCATCTTAGCTTACTGTACCTACTCAAAAAAAATTGAACTATTACAAAAAAAAAAACAATAAATGCACTTGTGCATTTATTTATGCACATTAATTTGTGCACATGAAAGGCTGTCTAGATTAATTATTAAAAGGGGCCCATAACTTTATTTTACCACATCACTTTTTTAGCTCAAAACACAGATAATAAAAATCTCTTCAAAGAAAAAACATGACGTTTCATGACTGTGATAGCTGTTAAAAAAAGATGACAATAGATACAAAGTTCTTCAGTCGTAATATTAAGCAAGTTTACATAGCATTAAATAGCGACACGACAAACAAGTCAGAGTCACACTGAGTCAAGCAATGTAAGTCATGGTCAAGTCAAACGCATACTCCAGTAAAGTGGTAGAGGCTTTACAAGAGACTTCTATGGAGTTTTGGAAATAACATGAAAAGCCATGTTTCACCTCGTATTACTTGGCCACACTCGAGCACGTTCACGAGCAGTTAATAAATAATAATCCACCAAAACTTCACAATAGCACTCGAAAATACACAAGTTTAGGAAAATAATACAAGCCAACGTGTTTTCACTTTTTCCAATTTTTACAAGTTTTTATTTTACTTACTTTGTTATTATGGGACAAAAGACGAAACATACAACTGAATTTTAAACCAGTCATCCCCAACCGATTGAGCTGAAATATCAACTGCATACCTACACAGCAAAGATTTTTTATATACTTATTGTCCATGACAATGCATTGCTAAGTGACGTCATTCTAAATCCAATATGGCGGTCTACTAAAAATGGCGCACCGGTTATTTTTTATGCACCCCCATGGTATGGGTATCAAATGAAAGGGTTTGCTGAAGCTAGTGATCCAGGTGCAAAATCCCTCCGGAAAGCCGTAAGATGATAGCTTGGATAAAAGTGCTAGGTCTGGGCTACATCCAGACTAACAGAAAGTGCCTTCTCCCTACTCTCAACAGGAATCTGGGCGTTTACTGCTCCATCAGTTTATGGGCCTGTACTTAGACGGATCAGAACAATTTCCTTTCTTAGGGATCGGGTAGACCAGGGCAATCCTCCACAAGGAAGGCACACATTTTGTTAAATATGAAAGTGGGAAAAGCTACTCTGAGACCGGAGTTAACTCGGAATCACAAATTTTACAATATTTAACAATTCTGGGAGCTTAATAAGTAGCAGAGTCCCACCGGCTATAAGAGCTGTGTTGAAATTCTGTCCTCAACCGCAGCTTTTCCAGTTTAAGCTGCCTCATGCGGGATTACATCAGCATGGCAACCCCAAAATTAGTATGAAATACAAACATTAGTAGGTCAGGTTATTCCAGTTAGTTCATACTTATTAAATTTAACTTTTTTTTTATTATGCCGCGCTCTGTCTGTTTTTATAGCCATACTACATAATAACGGCAATACAGCACAGTAGTAAACTTGTAGCTCGTTACGGTTTCACCAGCTGTCCTACAACTGCACAGTTGCAGTATCCAGGATTTTAGTCGAGTCTTAAAAACCATGATTATATTTTAACCGTTATGGGGTTGTGTGAAAAAAAAAATGGATTGGCGTCATTGGCGATCTCTAGTGGATTGATCGACCATAAATATTCGTGAAATACCAATAAAATAAATGTCAGATATAATTTTATTTTATTTATTTTAAGTAAATTAGCTTTACCTTTACATAAAATTTTAGGCCACTGATTTCCTAAAATATAATAAAAATACATATATTGAAAATAGGTCAGTGTTTACTGTACTTAATAAACAATAAAACATTGGTTAAAAATTTATTCAAATAATATGACCTCTTTTATTAATGCTTACTAGCTATCTTATCTAATATTATAAATGCGAAAGTGTGTTTGTTGATTTGTTTGTCCTACTTTCACGCAGCAACAGTGCAATGGATTGACATGATTTTTGCATTAATATAGTTCGAGGGCTGGTGACATAGGATACTTTTTATCCCAGAAAAAATTACAGTTGCTGAGGGCATGTCCACGCGGGTGAAACGGGGGGCGAAGCTAGTTAAGCGGATACATTTCGGAGAGTGTGCATCAGATCTGCATGATTTAATTCCTTCCTGCCCTTTTTTCTATCGGACCGCCAGGGCGGGCACAAAAAATCGACATCGTTTTATGGTTGATATTCCGAGAATCCGTACTAAGCGCTATGATTCCACATTTATTGTGCGAACTGCTAGTCTGTGGAATTCGCTGCCTGATTGGGTTTTCCCCGTTAGTTACAATCTGGGTGTCTTCAAGTCGAGAGTGAATCGGTTTCTTCTAGGCAAGCGTGCTCCATCGTAGACCGCATCGTCGCTTAACATCAGGCGAGATGGCGGACAAGCGCAAGCCTATCTACTATAAAAAAAATGTTAATTTTAAACAAAGCAAATATTGCATTTCTGAACTATATACATACTTAAACTATATAGTTCAAAAATATATAAAATCAATTACAAAATAGGCACTTAGGACTAAAGATTAAATATTTTGGACGGAATATTAACCTGTTTAGTCTTAAAAATAACAAAATAATGCTATACAATCATAAAAAATCATATAGCATTAATTAACTACATTCTAGTAAAAAAAAAATTTACCACTATGCTGTAAATGCTGCTTTGTCCTACAAAACTACATTACTTTAATGATCTTTTTTTTTCTCACAAATGTCCAATCAAAGATTTAAGTGTCCAATAGGATAGTTTTAGTAATATTTTGGATAAAATGTGCTTTGTCAATACTAGCTCATTTCTACCCTAATCAATCAAGGTAGCTTTCAGAGAGATGTAGTTATTCTGGTGACATCTTGCTTACAACATGATCGTTACCATAGTGTCAAGTGTTTAGGGGAGCTATTAGTGTGCGGGCAACCCAACATTGGAGTAGTTGTTTAAATCAAGGTTTGCCGTAATTACTGACCGCTCTGGAGGTAATGCACACAAAAAATGTGCATGGACACAGAGATGCGTGGCTAATATTGACCACTCTCGAGTTTATGCACACAATAATAATGCACATAAAAACATATGCACCATATGCACCGACACTAATAACTATCCCCAAAAAAACTTTAAAAAACAATTATGGAATGTTTATAAATATAACCATAATCTACAAATCAATAACTAAAAGATAATATAAAATATATCAATATAAAATCTTATTCCTATCTTTTTTCAGTCAGATTCAATCCACAAGTTTCAGATTCGTTAGAAATGTATGGTCATACCTACTTATAAAAGTAAAGTTATTCTTTCACAACATTGTTCTGTCTCGCTTTCACATAATTACCCAAGTTGGCACTTAGCAGCAAATCATATAATGTTTTTAAGAAAACCCATTGATGGATAAAATTAAATAGGTAAAAAGAAAATTGTATCAGACATTTTGATTTAAATGTCATTGAAAATGATCACATTTTTTTTTCTATAGTTGGATTAATAAACTGCTAAAATATAAAACAAATATTACACATACTAAGACGGTATTAATTTCTCAGCTAAAATGTCTTGAAAACATATAAGCTAAATGTGTACATTACATTATAATTATACATACATTTTCCCAGTTAATTGTAGTATAGTTGAATGACAAATTAACCATATTACATTTACTCCATTTTGGTATCCATTCTGTATACCATAATTGCTGCTATCCTTCTCTCATATATTGAAATGAAAAGAGAGTCAGACGATTTTAGTCCTGTCAGACTGGTTTAGTTTAGTGACTGGTATAACAGTATCCTCGCCAATTATGTCAATTCTGTTATGCCATTATCTAAACTAAACTAAATTTGACAGCTCTAAAATGGTTGCCATCCTTCTCTCACATATTAAAATGAAAAGAGAAGCAGATAATTTTAGTTCTGTCAATTTGGTTTAGTTTAGTGGTATAACAGTATCGACGTTATTGTGCAGCAAAGAACACAATACAGAAGTATACTATGAGATTCTGATCAGAGAATAAAGGATTCTTTTTGGACTATAAAGTCCTAAAAATATTTCTTTAACTGTTAGTCAAACTTACTTTTATTGTTAGTACTGGCAAACATCTAAAGTAAAAGCAAAATAGAGCAGGAAAAGTTGACGCATGTACATTGTACAGCCAATCACATGGTTGAAATCTCCTCGGTTCGCGCAAGAGACCAAGTCGACTATTACGCAGTCAAGATAATTTTTTTCAAGATATTTACCAGTACCCCCCCATCCAAACATTATTGCCCGTAAAGTGAACCATATAATATTTGCAATATTGCAAAACCCAGCAATCCAAAAGACAGAGGTTTACTGATGGAGCTTCCACTCTGAAAATACAAGAAAGGGTTATTATTAGTATATTTTACATGACAGATTTAAAAAAAAAACAGCTATAAAGTGGAGTAATCTTAATTTTTTAATCTGATTTTCTTTCATACACAGTAGAAAAAATTACAGTTGCCGGTCAGCCTGTGGTTGCCGATAAAAATCAAGCAACGTTATAATTATATTTTATTTTTAAACCCCTATTCCAATAGGGCTAAAAAAATATAAAAAGGATTCACAATTAAGACCAATATTTTTGGTACATGAATGGCTATGATGCATCTTCAGCCTGGTTTTGGGCAAGATCCTTTCATACCATGGTATTGTAAACGTAGATGTCAATGTTATGAGCCTGCCGCACATGCATTTTTAAGAGTAGCATATAAAATATGTGTGAAATAGGGACGAAATTTTTACATCATTGTGTGAGGTAAAGGCCCATAACCGTTCCAAGTGATGTGACATAATAATGATCTGGTAAGTTTTCCTTACACATAATCTGCGCTACTTCCCATGCATTGGACACATGGAGATTGTGGAGCTTTTTACAAACTTCAAAATGGGGGTCAAAGGAGGTCAATGTGGGTCAATGGGGCTCAATTCAATGGTTTAAAAAAAAAATGTAACCTTAGCACTCCGTCATATTGCATTTATTTATTTATTTTAAAGGATATACTTTCAGATCGGTCCTATAGAAATTTCATAAAAATCGGTTCAGAAGTTTAGTTTTAAAAACAAAATAACTGGAAAATTTGTTAACTTGGATGACACAATTTATTATCATCCCCATCAACGAAATTGTGTATATTACAAATTTTGAAGTAGGTTTTTTTTTTAAATTTCACAGAATATTTAATGTTACTGCGGATGAGGTATTTAATTACACGAAAAATATTTAAAAACAGTTGGTTTTTTAAATTGATAATTATAAAATTAAAGTATTTAAGTAGTATTTTCTCAAGTGCAAAAGATTATGTTCCATCGTAAACTTACTATGACATAATAGTTGCAACGGTCTCCGAGGCAGCAATCTGAACACACCCAGTCTTGGTACCAAATATGAGTACACAGTGGCATGTTTTTTTGCCTTGTTGTAGCACATTCAGTCTTATTTGAACATCGTTTAGATATATAGTACTGCTTCTTAGCCCCTTGAGACCAGTAAGGCATGGTTCCCCATTTGATCTCAGTCAAACAAACATCCTGTCCATATTCACAGGTCTTAATAGTTTTAACGCATTTTTCATTGTTATCTTCTTGGTTTTCGCAAACATAGCATTCCATAGCGAACGCTGAAACAATTAATTTACAAAACAAATTAAATCAAATATCTCTATAGCCCAACGCCTACAGCAAAGCGTTGTGCCTCGATATTTCTCAATCCTAGGTTAAGGTACAATTTTGAACCGAGCCGTAAACCAAGTAGTTCCTGATTTTTTTCACTTACCGCTAGTAGAGCCTCACCACCTTGACTCTGCAGTCGGCGTTGAGGCTAATAGTGCTTTATCACCAAAGACGTGTAAGATAGCTAAGTGCAAGGAAAAATTCACCCAATAGGAGGCGAGGCAAGACAGTATTAAGCGATCCTATTGGTAGATTTTTTTCTACACGCATCTTTCGTGGATACGCAGCCTAATTCATTGAATTATATACATTTTAACCCTAGAAAGCTAACATTCGTCAAAATTATGAGCATTCAATAAATATCTTCCCCTCGCATGGTGGTCCCGTTTAGCTGGTGAGTAATTTTGATTTGAGATACCTACTGTGTGCTAGTCATTTTGACGAAGCTTGTGTAACTATTATATCTGTACTTTGTGTTGAATTTTGCCTGGTTTTTAGTTATTACTTTAATGGTGAAGAATGGGTATGGGTAAGAAGGTTGATCTTGGGTTGATCCTCACAGATGACGACTTGGTCCTTGCTTTGGGTGATGAAGATGAAGTGAACATAAGTTAAAATAAAACGGGCTTAAAGGTTAATAATCATTGCTACTTAGAAAATTCTTTTCAAAAAAAATTATGGGTATAAATAAATTGTTTAAATATTAACCTCGATTTCATTAAATTCCTTACCTTTTGAGACAGTAATGAGCAGAACTAACGACGAAAGTAACATGTATTTTGTCATATTTCTAATTAGAGCAAGATTACTGTGAATTAGGATGTAAACGTAAAAAGTAACAAAATTTGTTTTCAGTAAGTGAAAACTACTTTGTTGTTATACTGATAAACTTGTTATCCGTTTGCTTTGGCCGTTTAGTTATTTGTATTGTAATTTGGGAATCAACCACACCCGCGGTTCCTCCCTTTATTGCCATTTCATTTCAATTGTCAATGTCACACAAACAATAACAAAAATGCTTGGACGAACACAGATATAGGCAATGTATAGGCATGATACCCACTGATATAGGCTTTGATTACTATATAATCAAAGGATATAGTTATTAGATCTGTGTGGACGAACCATCGTAAAATTATATGTATTTTTTGATCGGAGGGACGAACTATAATCACAGAAGACATAATAGACACTATAATTATTATAAAAATGCACAGTAAAAATGTGTAAAAATGCGTAGAGGCAGTAGAGCTCCGCTAGGAGTAATATTGTTCCGTGCAGTAGAGAGTTTTTAGCGCCAACAAATTTTCATGTTGGCTCATAGATTAATAATTTTGACGTTCGATTAACATAAGCCTTAATGACAATAGCCTGTCTAACGAGTGAAAAAAAAAACATTTAACATCATTTTGACAGCGAGTCAGGCGGTATGGCTTTAAAAGCTTTATCCTGCTCGATGGGCGAATAATAAAAAAATAAAAAACATTTTGACAGACGTTTGCAAAATCATCAAAAATCTCGTTGAAAAAAAAGTTCACGAAACAAAAATAAATTCTTGTTATATTCGGCAAATTCGTAAAATTAATAATAGTTCACGGTTTATTTAATCTAATACCACATGGAAGGCATTTTATGGAAGTGGACAAATTACTGGAATGGTAAACATCTAAATCTTGTTGAAAATATGTTGCATTGCACATTGATTTATTACAGTAAAGTGTTCATTGCAACACAAGTGAAAGGTTTTTGCTCTAAAAAGGTACTGTAGTGCACCTTACTTTACTTTTACAGGTTGGCAGACTAGATGGTTTGTGCTAGAGAATGGAATACTTTCATACTACAAATCCCAGGAAGAAGTTTGTCAGGGGTGTAAAGGATCGGTCAAAGTTTCTGTCTGTCAAATAAATGGTAATCTGCTTATGTTTATTCAATACTTAATTTATTACTTTTTCAAATACTGAACTGTTTACAGTAAATACTTAGTTGATTGTGCAAAATCTGTACATTTATCCTACACACATCTGTACTAGATGTGGACGAGCCTGTCATTCTTGTACTGGTTTATATAGTCAGTGGTCACCAAAGAAAGTGTCCATAGCATCCCAAAGATACTGTTTGAATTGTCACAGATGCTTAAGGCCATGACTGTATGTGTGTACATGTTTGTGTAGGTTTCACAAAGTAACAGATAAGCCAGAGTTCATTGTATTCATTTACTTTAATAACTTTTACTATTGAAGGGATCCACTATAAAGTCGCGTAAAAACAAAACAGCTGTTCCATGCATTATTGAATTTGAATTACGTTTTCTGTTGAACAGCTGTTTTAAGGGTTTCGGACCCAAAGGGAGTAAATGGGATCCTATTACTAAGCGTACGCTGTCTGTGTATTTCCATCCTACCTTTTAACGGCTGTATCTTTCGAAGTGATAGCCAGTTGGAATTTTCACAGAATATGTAATGTTGCAGCGGATTAACTGAGAAATAATAATAAAGTAAAAGCTAAAGAGGGTTCCCCATACAACAAACATATTTTTGTATTTTCTCTAATAAATAATAGCCATGTGTGAGTCGGTGACCAATTTTTGTTCACGGGTTATCGGGCGCACTCGGTACTTTGATGAGTGATCGCCTGGGTGTGATGTTGTCTTTTTGCACAAATTTTTTGTATTTTTTGTTAACGGCCAGTTATCCCAGTCGCGTAGGCAACAAAACACTGCCTCAGCCCCCGCCAACTTATAGCGACGATGCATATTGCCACGCTAGAGACAGGACGCCCGCGGGGGGAGTGCAACGACAAAAACGAACATAGGTCCGACCTCGATGACGCCTGGCGCGGCACTGAACGCGGCGCGCGCAAAATCTCGCGACCTTTTTACGGTTTTAATTTCACTAAAAAACTAAACTATTCACTATTAAAATTCTATCCAAATAAATAAATGTTGAATAAAATTGCCTTTCAGTACATGCAATTTCCAGGTTGTTACAAGCTTTCATTAGAGCATAAAACGAAAAAAATAAACTGAATCGACTTGGTTTCAGATTTTATTTTGATCGAGGAAAGTTTATTCTATCGTGTTTTGAACCAAATCACAGACTCTAACACAGATGTATCTGTGACATGTATTTTTTTCCAGCTCAAATATTGTAATTTAACTGAAAATAATTGATTTAAAACCGTCAAATTTGGTATAAGAAGCTCTAAATAACATTTTACGTGGTGGTACAGAACTCGCATTGCGCGAGCCCGACTCGCACTTTGCTGGTTAATTTCTTAGTAGCTGCGCTCCGCGGTTTCACCCGCGTAGTGATAAAAATAGTGATGATGATGATGAAAAGTAGCCTATGTCACTCTCTGGCTCTTGAACTATACCCATGCAAAAAATCAGGTTGATCCGTTCTTCCGTTGCAGCGTGAAAGAGGAACAAACATCCATACATCTATACATCCATACATACAAACTTTCATGTTTATAATATTAGTAGGATGGTTTTATACCATTATTTTGTTATTTTTAAGACTAAACAGGTCAAATATTCCATGCAAAATATTTCATCCTTAGACTTAAGTGCCTATTTTGTAATTGATATAATACTTATTTTACCATATTTTTGTTTTGTATTTTGAACTAAAAATTTGTAATTCTGTTAAAAGGCCAAAATCGTGTTTCTTTCTAGTGAACAATATCGACAACACTAGACTGGATTTGGTGATTCCTGGGCAGCAGCATATGTATCTGAGGGCTCCGTCTCCACAAGACAGACAGAAGTGGCTAGTGGCACTTGGCAGTGCCAAAGCATGTGTTGACTCTAAGGCAGATATCAAAGGTATACCTTAGAACAAAATAATACTACAGTGTACCATTATAAACAAAATTTTGCCCTCAACATTGTACGCATTTGTATGCTGTGTCTGTTGTTTGTTTTCATGAACCGGTAAGTCGTGACTGACCCGACAAATTCAGTCATTTGGCTGTCATCAGTCATGAAACTGAATCTGGTCAGAACAAAAGTACCTGGTCAAAAGTATCTCATTCATAGTCTAATTCATCATACTACTGGCTTATCCTTATTTCAAGGAATACTCCTTGAAACTTTCTTCCTTCCTGTACCTACACAGGTACGCTTCATAAAACAAACAAAAAACAATAGAGATTACAAAAAAGCAAATAATTATTATTTCAACATAAACTACTGATAAAGTCCAATTTAGCTGTTCATGCCTCTTTCACCAAGATTTCGGCACTTCTTTTGCCGAATTGAATGGCTGCCTGCTTCTGGTACCAGGAGTCTGTCAGTCCCACATATCGAGGGCCATTGCGGGCGCGAGAGATCAACAAGTTGCGAGTCGCGCGATGATGATGATTGACAACTTTGAAGACCGTGTCTGTCATGTGGGGATTGGGATCCTATTATTTGGATTCCTTCAATATCGACCAACACAGGACTAATTAATTTATTACAGACATTACTTATATTATGGGATCAACTCTGAAATCCTAACAAAATATCAGCTGATACACACATTTAGTTATGAGAACAGCAAATTTTTTGTAAAAGTAGTTCATAAAGTTGAACTCGGCCCATTGTTCACCTTTTGCTTCCATGAACTGCCAGCTCCTTACATATTATGTTGTCAATCTATTGAGTAAGGGTTGTTGTGTTAAGAGTTGTCCTCTTACGCTACGTTTCGCGATTCTTGAGAACATTTCTACCCCAATGGTAGGGTAGGTAATGGTGGTCTAGGTGGTTCTGTGTCAGATTATGACCACTTTTTGTTTTAGTTTGCTAATATGTGAGTTATGTCGCTGATTTCGTTGGCACCCTGTTTTGTCAATATAGTTAGAAAATGTCTTAGTTACAGTACTAGAAGACCCAAACTCGTTGAACCACAAGAAATCAGAGCTGAGGCTGTACTGCGACCTGATGATGCAGCAAGTGCATGCTGTGAAAAGTGCGGCTACTGCTGAGGGTGGTCCTGAGATACAGGTAGACATATGTATAAGGTTTAGTTACCGGCTAACACCTTGAGCACTGAAAGTTGGCGCTCACACTTACACCCATGCACACACTATTAACAATCGCGCTGTCAAAATGCCGTCATATCTCCTTCATGGCACTAAAGAATATTAATAAGCTGGCCAAGTGAGAGTCAGACTCGCACTGAGGGTTCCGTACCACCACAAAATACAAAAAGTAGTGCAAAAAGACAATGTCACGCCCAGGTGGTCACCCATCATAGTACCGACCGCGCCCGACGTTGCTTAACTTTGGTTAACAGAAATTTGTCACAGACTCGCATTTGGCCAGTATTTATTATTTGATGTTTCACTTTAGAGCATGTTCCATAGTCATTTCAAGTTTGACGCTTGTACGTATTACCTTTATTACACTAGAGCAAATACAGAAATATGTTTGTTGTATGCAGACTGCCCTTTAATTTTTAGTTATCTATAACAATATTATAAAGAGGAAAGATTTGTATGTAAGTATGTTTGTAACGAATTGGCTCAAAAAGTACTGGCCTGATTTTAAAAATTCTTTCACCATTCGAATGCTACATTATCACTTATTAATATAGGCTATTTTAATAGGCTATATAACTATACCCGTGCGATGATAGATAGATAAACTCTTTATTGTTCACACCACACATTTCGTACACATGATAAAACAGCTTAAAAACTAGTGCAACAATCGGCGGTCTTATCGCTAAGAGCAATCTCTTCCAGCCAACCTGGCAAAGGCGATGCCGGGGCGGACCGCTAGTTGACTATATTATTATAACTATTCTGAGAAAATTTCAACGGGCTATCTATTACCTATCCATGATATCCATGCTATTACAGTTCAAAAGATACAGCCGTTAATAGATAGGACGGACGAACAGCAGACAGTGTAAGCTTATTACTTGTGTTTACAGTACGGATTGAGTACGGAACCCTAAAGATCTATTGCACAGTTGAGGTAATTTTTCAAGATGTATAGGTAGGATACTAGTGATAAGACCTGCACTGATATCCTGCTTTGAGTATACAGTGCATTTACCCATGCCAGCCAACCCAAACCAGCAGAAGTCTTTAAAATAATGGAGCAATGGCTTTGGGCCGCTGACTATACTGTTCCACCCATATTTCAATGGCTACTTGTGGAGTTTCTTCAAGGAGTCTCACCCCAGTACCGCCGTTAGGGTAGGGCGCGGTAGAGCGACCGCCCAGGGCGCCAGATATAATGGGGCACCGCAGGGGCCTGGCTTATCTGGCTTCTTTCTCAAACTCTGTCAAAAATCAGATATAGATTGTTGTATTTTTGGTTGTAGTATTGTATTTTTTTTTCTTTTCAGTGACCCATGTTTCTGTTAAGCATATTATAGCCTGTATTGGATCATTTTCTTCTATTGCCTTCTAAACCATCAGGTTTATTCTTAATGCTTCATGCATTAAAAAAAACTATTCTTTGCCTTTTTTCGGTTTGAATGTCAAATGACGGAGGGTGCTGTAGAAATCTCGCCCAGAAGGCCTAGCACGGGCCGTGGATAAATTGTCTTTCCACCGTTTTTATCCCGCGAGAAAAAGACAAACGTATCCATATTCTAGCTTTGTCGCGTCTAGGCGTGGATAAAAACGGTGGAAAGACAATTTATCCACAGCCCATGCTAGGCCTGCAGGGCGCTGGTAGTGCTAAAACCGGCACTGCTCACCCCACTTAAATTTTATCCCCTCTGTGGCCCTGCAGCGCAGTAAGACAGACATGCTCCATAGTCCTATAGCACATACTTCAAGGACTTGTTGAATGGGGAGATTTAAGAAAAAAAAAAAAACTATCATTTACTCAACACTTTATGTTCGTTACAGAAAATTGATGACGCTTCAAGTCTACTCACTGCGACGTGTGACACCTTCATCAGAACTCTGGAAGACATCATGAAATTAACTTCAAATGGTAGCACAGCAGCACCATATGAAATGCCCATCCCCAGCATCATTGCTGTGAAAAACAACTGTTCCAAAACACCCAGACAAAGCATAACTAGGTCTATATCACAAGAAAACAGATGAATTGGCATTGTGCTGTTGTAAAATAGACATAAAAAATAATATATAAATTTAAATAAGTCTAGGATCTGGTATACCCAAGATCTGACATTTGTGTTCATCCACCCTAAAATACTTGGGACAGCCATAAACTTATATGACAAATTTAAAATATATAAAATAGCGGCCAGTGGGCGAAGTACGAATATTTGATATGTAAAATACATATTGAAAACCATACAAATTTTGAATTTTTTAATTGAATTTAGAATGGAATTCAATCCTTATTTTACATATCAAATGTAACTTGTTGTTTCATACTTGTAATATTCGTATTCGTCATCATCATCATCATCATTTCAGCCATAGGACGTCCACTGCTGGACATAGGCCTCCCCCATATTCGTACTGAACGTAAATTCTATGATATGCAAGTAAATAACTATTATGCATATTACAAAAATAGGTTATCATTTTCTATTTTCATTCACTCTGGCTACTACAACCAAATAATACAGCAGTAACAGTCAATTTAATAAACAAATTAAAACCAAACCTGAAACTGACAGGTGTAAAATATTGTCTTTGTTACACTATACTCCGTTTTTTAATCTTAGATATTTTATGTAAACAAAGAAATGTCACGAAAAGTCACTGTTAAAGTGACATGCCAGTTGCTCAAAACATTTTTCACTTATGATCAATATTTTACTCGGCCTTGCTCTCGCGCGGTACAATGGGGGATATTCTGATAGCTCAAAAAATTAATAAAAAATATTATTAAATGATTGTAATAGATGGCGTTATTATAGAGGCGTTGACTAATAAGATAGAGGAAATAGAGGGCAAATCAAACGTTGGCCAGAAATGTTTAGAATCCCTACTGTCCTACCAGTTAAATAAAATATTTTCTATCAAAATATGTTTTTTTTTATCATAACATTGTATAGAACAGATATTACGTTAAAATAAATAGTACAACACGATTTTTATTTTATAATTGTTCATATTACAACTAGAAAAATGTAATATAATACTTTTTTGGTCAAATATTGTAAACTACCATTATGAGAGTGGCGGATCCAGGATTTCATTTCTGGTCAAGGTTCAAAGGAATCAAATTGAAAAATTGAGTCGAATTTATGGAATTGCTAGGTGTTTTGGGGGTATGGCCGCCATGCCCCCCCCCCCCCTGGATCCGCCAATGCATTGTGAAAGATATTTTTTCCACTGGTAACCCCTTTGTTTATATAAAATATCTAAGATTAAAAAACGGAGTATAGATTCTGTTTATTTCACTCAGTCTTGGTTTTATTATTTAGATGTCAGATCCAGTAATATACTTCATCCTAGAAACAGCTAATGTACCACTCTGCCATCCTTAAAGGTGGAATTCCGCAGGCGACGGCAAACTGCAGGCGGCAACTCTGGCAACGCCGATGGCATATGCCGCGGCGGCAAACGGCATTACTTTACTGTAGGTATTAATTTGTATGCGACCGAAGTAATGCAGTTTGCCGTCGCCTGCGGATGTCCACCTTTAGCTAGACAGCAGTCATCTGTTAAGTTGCAGCAGTTGACCGCTTCCTAACTAACAGATTAGCAAGCACTGAACTTTGTATAGCAGCTGATAATAATTGTAAAAAAATTGTATAGAGCTCTAGGTACCTAAATGTTTGTTCTCTTTTTGGTGTAAGTTCTTATATTTTCATATCGACATGCGCCCGCGCGCGATGTGAGCGGCTCAGCTCGCATATTGATACTAGTCTGCTCAAGTCAAGGGGTTCAAAACCAGAGCCACATGCTGTTTTTGACGGTGCTCAAAGGGCACTCAGTCGAGTCGCGAAGATTTCGGAGACATACATACATGCAGCTTATGAACAAAAAGGTCAACTAGGAAAAAATGTTCCAACTGATTTCATGATATACAGGATGTAAGGGGAACACCCGAAGCCAAAAGATGGTAATTGTACTCATCATTATGAACCACTTTTAGTATGGCACCAACCCTGAAATCGCGAAAAAAAATCAGCTGTTCCATACATTTTGTCGAGTGTCAATGACCAATTTCTATAGAACAGCAGATTTTTTTTCGCTTTTTCAGGGCTGGTCCCATTGTAAAAGTTATTCATGATGATGAGTACAATTACCTTCTTTTGGCTTCGAGTGTTCCCCTTACACCCCGTAGAGCACATATAGCATAGGGACTCTAAACACCCTTTTGATTGTAGCAAATTTAGGAAACGATGCTTGGCAATCTTATGTGCTTTAAGAGCCTATTCCTGTATTCAATTTTGTTATGTGATTTCTGTTTATTCCGCCATTGAGCGTTTTGTTTTTTTATTTAGCGATACAACAATAACTTGATAATAATAAAAGTGTCAGTGACATGTCTTTGAGCTGATCATAAAATATATGATTCCGGCCTGAGCCGCAGCAGCTCTCAATTGATGAATTTGGATTAAGGATGATCAACAAAAACCAATAATAACCCAAATTGGAAGATGCCCAATAAGAACTGCTCACAGCTTTCGTGCTCAGATGGATAGATATGATGCTTAAGGCGTTATAATTATTTAGAAACGTTGACCGTGCACTCTCTATATTGGTACTATAGAAGGGTAATTGCCCATGACCAGGGGCCTTACGGACAACTGCTATTGCGGCACCAAACTAACGTTAAATCCGCTCAGTTGAAAAATCACGCGACCGCAAACCGTATTGGGCGCGTTAAGGTTCACGTTCGCGTGATTTTCCATCTGAGCGGATTTAACGTTAGTTTGGTGCCGTAATAGCAGTTGTCCGTAAGGCCCCTGTATTTCGCTTTAATATGTACCACTTTGCCATGTGGCTGGACGTTATTTAGTATCATTACAATATTAATATATTCATAAAACATTGTAATTTCATGGCGTTTTTATTGATGCTATGAAAGCAATTTTTTCTATTGATCACCTGCTAATCAGTCTTAAAAATACCAACAGTTTTTACCTGCTAGATCATTTAGAACCCGTCCGTGGACCAACAACTTTGCATAACTAGTTGTGTAATAGGAACAATTCGTCCCCGTGATACATTTAATTTTGTTATTTCGCTGCTTCACCCGCTATCTTAAAGCGACATCACTTTTCCAAGATAAAAAGGTTGCATGTTTTAACCCTGGATTAAAACATGCAACCTTTTTATCTTAATCTATAAGTCGCTCTCGCAACAAATTTCATTTAAATCTGTGAAGTCACATGGATGCAATTTTCGCTTTTACAATATTCACTAATATTGTCTTTTCGTTTCTATAGATATTTTAAATTTTATACCTTCTTGCATACAGATACAGGCTGACAAACAAAACCTACTATTATCAAAAGCATGTTCTAGTGCTGTCATTGAATAGTTACTTAAGGCTGGGTATAAGGCCAGAAAAATTTCTGATTTCACCCGCGCGTCTCGCATCACCCGCATTAGTGTGAAACACAACCACGGCAGCGCGGCAGTCGCGCGCAGCTAAAGTGTACACAACTCGCGCACTCGACCTTGTAAAGCGGCAAGGAGCAATAACACACAGGATAAGCATAGTGTTGGTGTACTTGGTGTTTTGGCGATTAGCTGAGTTCGGTCGCGGCGCGCAGAACCGTAAATTGTTTATTTCACTTTTCAAAATTGTATTTGTAATTTATTTTTAGGTTTTCTACAATATAAAAATAATAAAGTATATAAATTAAATTGAAATAACCTAAATAAAACTAAACTGAACTATGCTATGCTATGCTTTGCTAGGTTGAACTTGCCGGGATAAGACCAAAAAACCCAAAAACCTCGTGGCACGGGGTACCCGATCCCGGGTCATATCTCCTAAACCAGACCTTTAACCCAAAAAAAAATTACAAAAAAATATTTAGATTTTTACTTTTGAAATCAGTGAGAAATACATTTAAATAGAAATAAAGAAGGGTGAAAACCACCCCCTACCACGCCCAAATTTTGGCTCGAGGTAGTAAAGCTCATTTTAAATTTTAGTAATTTTTTTTCAGATTTTTTAAGGCTGTGGCTTAGGAAATATAACTAGTTCTAGTTTTTAGTTTATATTATAGTCTAAGTTAGGTCTTAAGATTTTGACGACCTGAAATACCCGGCTCCTCAAACATTTTGTCCCAGGTCAATCCAGGCAAGAATAGTTAGCTTCACTGGCTATCCAACGATAGGTCATTTAGTATTTTAAGACTCGTAGGTACATAGTAACTTGAGTTACTAAGTAGCGAGGCGGACCCTAAATACCCGATTTTTTGAAGGTCCATAACTTTGGACACAAAGGTCCAATCAAAAATCTGACGTCATAGGCATCATTTTTTCTGGCAGACGAAGACGTTAAACTCAAAAACTCGGCTTTAGGACCTAACCCTAAAAACCCCAAATTGGGTTTGAAATTACGTAACCGGAATTTCATGTTAAAAATAACAAAAAAATTCAACACAAAAAATTCAGTGGTGTAATAAATAGACTATATTTA
The DNA here is from genome assembly GCA_932305915.1 of Agriopis marginaria. Classification (NCBI taxonomy): domain Eukaryota; kingdom Metazoa; phylum Arthropoda; class Insecta; order Lepidoptera; family Geometridae; genus Agriopis; species Agriopis marginaria. The sequence continues at coordinate 7,900,142 of OW029919.1, forward strand.
TTTTTTTGGCTTTCTACTCTCACAATTTCAGGAAATAAATAATATTTAAAAAAAAAATGTGTTTATTTAGTTGGTAGGCATAATAAATTATCTCAGAAACAGTACGTATGAGGTCATTTTTGTAAAAATGCTATGTATCTATATAATATATCTATGCTATGCTATGCTTTGCTATGCTATGCTATGCTAAACTATGCTTTGCTATGCTATGCTATGCTATGCTATGCTGTGCTGTGCTGTGCTAAGCTATGCTTTGCTATGCTATGCTATGCTATACTATACTTTGCTATACTATGCTATGCTATGCTATGCTATGCTATGCTATGCTATGCTATGCTATGCTATGCTATGCTATGCTATGCTATACTATACTATACTATACTATGCTATACTATACTATACTTTGCTATACTATACTATACTTTGCTATACTATACTTTGCTATACTATACTATACTTTGCTATACTATACTATACTATACTATACTATACTATACTATACTATACTATACTATACTATACTATACTATACTATACTATACTATACTATACTATACTATACTATACTATACTATACTTTGCTATACTATACTATACTATACTATGCTATGCTATGCTATGCTATGCTATGCTATGCTATGCTATGCTATGCTATGCTATGCTATGCTATGCTATGCTATACTATACTTTGCTATACTATACTATACTATACTATACTATACTATACTATACTATACTATACTATACTATACTATACTATACTATACTATACTATACTATACTATACTATACTATACTATACTAAAATAAACGAAACACGCGAAAGCCCGTTGGTCCAGTTGGTAGTGAACCTACCTTCTGAGCTTGGAGGCGTGGGTTCGATTCCCACCTAGGACAAACAGTTAAGTGATGAACGTTTGTGTTTGTTCTATACCTGGTTGTTAATAACTATAATCTATTTAAGTATATATGAATTATTTAATTAAATTTCATTTAATTTATGAAATTATTAATTTAAAAAAAAAAATGTTAATTATTATTATTATTTTTTATTCAACGAAAATTATATTTTACTTAATAATTTTGATTTTTAGTAGTCTTTCTGACTGTCTCTCTCTCTCTTTCTCTCTCCACACGAAACACTTAGACTCTTGTAACTATATTACCGAGCGTACATAATAATAGATGCCCTAATGATAGATGGCCTAGTCGTATCCATAATTATTAATACCTGTAATTTTTTCATAGTAGCTTTACCTAGTATGTGCTCTAGGTCATTGGCAACACTTGGTTGCCGCATCAAATGGTCGCGTTCAAGCCATAGATTTTTTATGTTATCCATTGTTTGAAAATACAGTAGGTGTTGATATAATCGCACTCGGAAGATAAATCTAGGCGAATAGCAAGCGCGTGCGTCCTTCCCCGTTGGAGCATAGTGCGGTACTGAGGTTGAACGGAGCATGTTTCGCCATTTAGATGCAAAGCGCAACAGAATAAGGTTGAATATCGGACTTGCCGTTTGACCGAATAGTTGCTTAGAACTAAAGGACGTAAGTCTCAAATCGAATATAATTTATTATGAGAGTACTAATTAATCTAGGTAAATTTTGTCTTAGTACTGGAAAACAAACTATATTTTCCTTCGATGAGTATTTATTTTAGATATGTGACTGAAGTTCTATCCAAGAAAAAATCAAAAAAATCAGCAAAAAGGCACCTTTTTGAAAACAATAAAGTATCGAGTAAATATCTCGCTATTATGTTTCTGTCTTAGTGCCGGAAAGAAAATGAATTGAAAAATCACATATATCAATTATTACGTTGATAGGATATTTGGTTTAGTTAGAATATCATGGCAAATTAGCATACAATTTCGGAGGCCCCCTCTTAATAAAATTTGTAGTAAATGTAATATATCATGTACATAAATATGTATTATGTATTTGTGTAATAATGTTATGTCAATTGTGTATAACTAGACTTCTACATTCCTTTAACCTGCAAGTTGTAAAATTTTTAGTACATAAGTGTAATAAATTATGGTTGTTAGCATCCATCATAACAGGACATAATAAATAAAAATTAAGGACATCAATTTTTTTATTGTTACAATACTTTTTAGTTCTTTTACATAATCTACATAGTGATTGATGAATGAATCTTAAATTTATTCATTCCTGACAGAAACGCACAGCTTAAAGCACTGGGTCTAGAAAGAAACATACAATTTTGCACAACTGTTCCCTAAATGATATCTATCTATTGAAGAGGCTGAAGACCAAGTTTTACGCGCACAGTCATATTAAGTTGTACAATAATCACCAAATTGGTTCTCCAAATCTTGAAATATTTTTTTCTTGTGCATCTAATTCAATACCCATTTTCTTTCTCATGTAGAAAATTGTACAATCTCTGTTAGTACACAGAACTTCTTCATGGAGACTTCCTTGGCATCTTTGACACTCTGTCCAGAGCCTGGAGAACTTTTCTTGGAGTTGTCTCAATTTAAACACCTCTGTTATGTACAATTGACCCTCTTTATCCATGCAATGATTACATAAAGCAAGCTTTGTATTTTTCGGCATTATTGTTTTGCATCCAATGCACTTCTCTGTCTTCGTAGTGAATTTAGCTAATGCTCCTACTTTAGATGTTACCATTGCTTTGGTTCTTGTATGTTCTCCTTTTAAGAGAAGAGACTCTGCTTTGTCTCCAAGAATCGGTTCAAATATCCGCAAGAGAGGCTTGGAGAGTTGGTTTTCTAAGTAATGGTTAAAATCTATAGGAATATTGTTTTCCAAGACATATATTGGGTCTTCAGCTTTCATATAAGCAGGTGTGTTTTTAGCAGCACATGTCAGAATATATGGAACCCTGTCTCCCAACTTCGGAGCAGTGCCAGCATCCCGCTTTTTCATTTTATTTGCAAGTTCCACATGAGCTTGTTTTGCTGCATAATCAGTTTTTGTGAGTTCTTTAGTTATCACTAGTTGTGATATGTCTATGCGGTTGCACAACAGATCAGATATGATCTGTTTGGCATAGTTGACTGCACCATCTGGATCTCTGTCTATGAGAAGTTTTTGAAGGCATGTGCTCATCATGTTTGAAACGAGGGGACAATTGTCTCGCCTCACTGTTTCAATGCCTTTACAGTCCATTTTGTCATACTTATCTGGCTTAGTAAAATACAAACCGGCATATCTCTTCTTGTTAATAAGCAAGTATGGATAGTATACTTTTTCAAACTCCAACTTGATTGGTTTCACAAATTTTGAAGAGACAAATTCAGCTGCTTCTCTTCCCAACTCCATGCTTTCTTCAAGTGTTTTGACACCAAACTTCACCATAACAGAGTCAGTGTCTCCGTAAATTACTACAGCATCTTCTTTGTATCCATTTGCTTTTGTATACTTCTTCTCAACTTCAGTCTTGGTAAATTCAATCATGGTTCGACCATAAGCAGTTACGCTGCCCGAAATTTCAAGGCAAGGCAATTTGCCTACTTGAGCTCCTGTAAAGCCATACACAGAGTTAGCACTGATTTTCAGAGCCAGTTGTCTGCCATCAAGTACAGATCTTTTGAAAGGATCTTTCTCCTGTTTCAAGTCTGCTTTTGCTTTCTTTCTTGCAGCAAGCAAAGACTCCAGGATTTCAGGGAGCAAACCTTTCCTCACATTTGATTTCACAAACATGTTTTTTGATGGAGTCATCGTAACATCATCCCCATTCTGTTGGAACTTGTTGTGCATTTGTGGCTGCACTAGTGTTGTGTAGCACAAGTTGTGGGCAATCATTATGCTGGGGTACAGCGATGCAAAATCCAGTGTTGATATAGGATCAGCATAATACCCTCTTTTGGGTTCAATTACAGTTGCACCTTCGAACTGATCATCAGAACCTTGTCCACTATAAGCTGGCATTAAATACCCCGCATCTTTTGCCTTTCTTAAGAGCTGGCTTACAACTTTAATTTGCTGACCTCTTGTGAGCAAGCATAGAAGGGGAACACCTGTTACTCTTGCCATTTCCATGTAATTGATAATACACATCAATTTGTTCAACAGTTTCAGAGGTAAATATGCATCTTTCAAGCAGTACATAGCCAACCGCCTTCTTGTTTGTTCACTTTCATTTTGTAAGTCTGATATGATGCTGTGATGAACATCTTCCTTTTGCTCTTGGAGGAAGTGGTAGCTGACAGCATTCAATGTGTAAGATCTGAGTTTGAAATCTCTCACAAGAACAAGCAGCAGGTCAAATGGAACTCTCCCTTCAAAATTTATGCTTTTGTTCTCTCTTCTGCCCATCTGTTTTGACTGCAGTATGGAATCTTTAATGACAGATCTGTAGTCCTTGATTCTACCCAAGAAATCAAAGTTACTAACTTTCAAGTGTTTTGCTCTATTTATGAGGTACGGCCAGTCAAAGTTGCTGATGTTGTAACCCGTTATAATGTCTGGATCTAATTCACGGAAGAAATCTGACCACTTGGCTAGCATTTCAGATTCTGAATGAAAGCTTAGAACTTGAGAGCCTACTATCGGAGCACATGTGTTCAGTGTGAAAACATTTCTAAGATATGGCTCTGTTTCACCTTGTCTGATTACCATTGAAGCTATTTGTATAACAGGGTCATGATTTGGTTCAGGGAAAATGCCTTTCCTTCCTGCACATTCTATGTCAAAGCTTAAAATCCTAAATGGTGCTACTTTTGACCATTCACCTTCCGGTTGGTGAGCAATGAATGCATTCCAGGCAATATCTACTTCTATTTGGCATCTGGACTCATATTTTAGGTTTGAATTCTTGTTTCTCGGCAACCATTTGCCAATAGGAAGCTCAATCCAACTGCAGCCGACCACTGAAGTGTCAACCATGAAACGAATATCAAAGTCTATATTTGTCTCATAGAAACTTGGGTCCATTAGGCCAAAAGATGGAGGCTGTCTTTCAATCAACCTTTTTGACGGAGCAATCAATTTTGGTAGTGCTACTGATATTCTTGCAAATGTGATTTCATCATCTCCTTTGTAGTACATTATCGATTTAGCTTTTACAAGCCTCACTTCCAAAACAGTCTCTTTGATATTATCTTTATTTGCCCTCAGATCCTCAAGTAGCGCCTTGTTAAGGTTAACTTTTAATTCGTTGCATTTAGACTCAGTGAAGTTTAAAGGCACGGTAACATAAAAGTAGGGTGTGAATCCATGTACATGACAACATACTGAGTTTCCTTCCATAGTAATTCCATACATTCTCGTAATCGGTACAGGAGCTAGTTGCGATCCTGGCATACCTTTCATTGGTTGTCCATTGTAGTGATCAACGTCGAGTTGTTGGAAGACAAGTGCATGTTTCTTTGGATCTATATCAGGAGGCGGTGGTCTTGACCACTTCATGTTTGTAGCTTGATTCTCCGGTCCTTCGCCAAAAACTCCTTGTGAGTCGAACTCGCTTGTATCCATACCAGCGAGTTGATCTTCAAAACTGCATGGCACTTCATTGTCATCGTCGTCATCATTGGATTTGAATCTCTTTGGAGGCGGGCCTTTTTGTTGTTTACGTTTATCCATTTCCGTGAAAAACCTGACTGTCTCCGGGAAAAAATAACGTGGGAAAGCCTGAAAATAGACGAGAAAATTAATGCCGTCCCGCAGAAATCTAATCAGCATTACATTCACTGGTTTTAATTAGTACCTCTTCACCGATAGTCTAAATTATTTCAGGTTTCTGTACTTTTTATAAGATGGTCATCTCAGTACACATTAATACAGTAAACTTGTTCCAATAATAAAATTAAGGTAACTTTCTTGCCCAAAACAACATCACAATTATTTCAGAAACTTCAGATTCAGAAATGGAAAAGCGCGCGCAATTTGACACTTGCAATTAAAGTCATAACGTGATGACGTTGACATTCTTTTGCTGCTTTTTTAATTTAATATGTTTTAGTTCCAGACATCATGTCCATTTAGCTAGTCCCTTTTACATAATATTTTTCTTCTCTTCTCCTTGTAGCTACTGCTTATTTTTCACGTTTTCATCAAAAACTTTCAACAGATTTCATCTGGAAGTTGAATGAAGTCACGGAGAGTGCCATTGGGGTGGCAGAGCTTTGGTCTAAAAACTTAATCTGAAAATAGGATTATATTTTGCGAACATCGGCTCGAAAGAAGATCTGGAAGTTTTAGTAGCAATGTGAAGAAATTTTAGTCGATGTCACAGTTCCATTTCCGAATGTTGTCCACTGGACTGTAAAAGGTGGATTGTTTGCGGTCGAGTATCTTTTTCATAACTTATACAGGCGTCTGGCCGAGTTTGGCGCCTATGGGCCTCAGCATGATTCACTGCTCCTTGCATCTGTTGTATCCTACCAATTTACCTACACACTCTACACAGGCATAACTAGGACGACGGACTAAAGAACCTTGGGATGGCTGTTGTGCTTCGAAGGGTTACATTTTTGTCAGATGAATGTTAGCGGAGTTTATTGATAACAATTTCTTATCAGGCGTTTATTTTTCATTTACCTATGAAACGCCTGTTCAGAAACTATAAGAAGTAGATAGGTAGCCCGTAGAGATAAGTATATTGAATATAATTATGTATAGGCACAGAAGATAGATATTAAGAAGTATCTAAAAATAACGATCCGAAAATTATTCCTTGATAAGGTGGCTTATTATGTTGTTATGAGGTTGTTACGAGGTACGTACTTAATAGGTACACCTTCTTCCGGGTAGTAGCTTCTTTTCCCTGCAGGAGTTCATAGGTAGCTAGGTTAGTTTCATAGGTATTTCTCATTACGTACGCTTAATATGAGCTAAATATTGTACTCAATACTCCATAGTTTTCTTTGTTCCCTGACTGCCTCCTGGCGAGTTTAGGTACGTCATCGATGGGAATAGTCGATATCGTCATCGGAGCAACTTCACCTATACCTATTGGGCGCATTTACCTATCTACCGTCATAACATGCCTATTAGGTAATACCTCTACCTCTATGACAAATAAGCTATTTGATGTGTAGTTCTTCTAAGCTATTTGATTTATTTAACTAGCCCAGACAGGTGCCTTATAATATTTCTTGCAAATAGATAATCAATTGGGTATCTAGGTACCAGGGTTGCCGTGAGTAGAAAAGCCGTGGTAGCCTATTTGGAACACCGTTAGACTTGAAAGCTTGAGGTCGCGGGTTCAAATCCGAAACTTGGAACCAAAGAGTTTGTTGGAGTTTATGTACGGATTTTCATAACACTGGCTTTTCGACGAAGGAAAACATCGTGAGGAAATCTGCATAGGTATATCTAGTAAGTACCTAGGCAACCTATAGTACTACCTCAGATCAAACAAATAAGGGAGATATGCCTTCGTACAAATTATCATTCGTGTTCAAATGTCTCCGTCAAAGATTATTTTTTCATACTATACTACATAATATGTAGTATGTATATATCCATAATATGGATCGTTGATCTCCGTGTTTCACCCACTTTTTTCACTGTGCCACTAAGCGGTACTGTACCTAAGTACGGCACCACATACCTATATCTAAGTAGATTTCACAAGCGGTCCAAACTGTATGAAAACTAAGCGTGTCAAATTTTTCGTATACCTATACTTACCTAAAAATTATAAGGAATATCTTTATTATGTAGGCCAACTTATTTGTGGTATTCTTACTACTCAGTATTGCACAATTAGGTACCCATTTTCGTTTCAAACTGACACTTGTCGTGTTGTAGCGGCACCGATTGAGCAGACTGATATTTCAATTACGATGATATTGGAAAAATGACATGCAAGGTAGGTCGACTTTTGGCGTCTACTTGGATATAGGTCTGTGTACGGCACACTTATTCATTAATCCTACACAACTAGAAATATGTAACAACACCAATGAACTTCTAACTAATAATCCACACTCAATAAATAGATACAAGGTCGTTTGCAGGGTGAGTTTGATTAAATACATCAAGCCTGATTTAGGTCTGTTGCGTTTACCCCCTACCATACCATTATAATAATATTTGGGCTTAGAATAACTACTCACATTTTTGCACGCACGCTCATCTGACTCCAAACTAAGCAAAGCTTGTGATATGGCTGCCAGAGACTGATATTCATAAATACTATATAGTTTTAAATACATACTTAAATAGATAGTAACAACCAGATATAGAACAAACTCAAATGTTCATCACATAAATGTTTGTCCTAGGTGGGAATCGAACCCACGCTCCCAAGCTCAGAAGGCACCCTCCCAAGTTCACTACCAACTGGAGCAACGGGCTATTATATCAGATCAGATCATTATTTCCTTTGTTTGTCTGGTCTGAGAGTACCTATACCTACAACTTAGGAATGTTCTACGATGTTTCACCACAGGTTCCATTTTGTACCTACTTATTTTGGAACTAATAGGTAACTTTAGCGTGAAGGTATCTATGAGCACAAATAACGTAATAAATGAAGAATGAAAACAACTTACCTAATACCCATCAAGTGTGTAACATTAATAGTTCATTGGCTAACTTTATACTCAAGCCTATCTGCCATTGATTGACAGTCAATTGTAAAGCCAAAACAATCACATAAACTATATCAGTTTCCGTTATTCCTCTGCCCAGAGAGATGGATGTCAACATAAACAAAGCATTTTATGGCCTATAAAACGGCATAATGAATATTAAATGATTGCATTTTGCGAGTGTCTATAGTACAAGCGTAATAAAACGTGATTTCCAATGGATACCAACGTGAAATGACCGCGAGGGCAGTAAACTGGAAGGTCGTATAAGATATTATGACAAACTTATATAAGTGGAATCGAAAGATTGACATATTGATGGAAATAGGTGTATCTATTTCTATACTGGGGTACGCGGAAAGGGTGTACACAGCCGATAGGGGTCAGTATAGTACCATCTATATTATTCTATATGAACAATAAAATGTTATTCATCATAAGATATACATATTATTAAATATTTTTGGGTTATTATGTAAGCTGTAGCTAGGTATCGCTATCATGTCATCCCACTCGCGCGTACTTCTCAAACTTTTACTGTAATCTTTATGTTTACTGCAGATATTATTGGCTTGGTTTATAGTTGGCAGGAAGAAAAACATGTTAGTTTAGCCCAAGAAGAAAAATAACAAATTTTGTAAGAATTTTACGGATGCCTCTTATGTTATTGAGTACTGTCCAAGACCATAAACATCTTGAAATAAAAATACTTTTCTTTCAAGATGTATGATCGTCAATAAGTATAGGTACAAATGAGAAATTTCGTAAACCGCCCCTCTTTAAAGAAGCCCCTGAAGGCCAATGGAATTTAGAGAGATATGATCTGGCCCTTTTCAAGGCTAGAGTGAATAGTCGCGTGCTTCATCTTCGACCACATCGTCGCTAACAACAGGCGAGTTAGTAGTCAAATGCGGACTTATTCGCAATAAAAAAAACTACTTACTACTAACGACTTAAGCGATTTTGATGAAAATCCGTATAGAAGTAGCCACCATGAGGAGAACAGATAAAGTAATTTTTAACTACACAAAACACGGAAAAGCGGAGAATCTTGTAATATTATGGTGCGCAACTAAGTATGACAACAAGCTTTGAGTTTTGCCTAATAAGCTCCGATGCGAAACGCGTTTATTTTCTGCGCTGCGCTTACTAAATAAGGCGACAGTGACCAGCGCGACACGTTATTTGAATGGTATTCAAGTTAAACCGATTCATGATACACGCCTAGTAGGTACTTTCAGTCGCCTTCGTGTTCTGCTGTCGAAAGAAAATAATACCATTTTTACACACGACAAATTTAATACTTACATAAATAAATATTCGGGACATTTTTGCACACACGGTCATCTGACCCCAAACTAAGCAAAGCTTGTGATATGGCTGCCAGAGACTGATACATAAATATATATTTTTAAATACATACTTAAATAGATATTAACACCCAGATATAGAACAAACACAAATGTTCATCACATAAATGTTTGTCCTAGGTGGGAATCGAACCCACGCCCCCAAGCGCAGAAGGTTGGTTCACTACCAACTAGGCCAACGGGCTATCTAACATAAGATTCAATGGAGCTAATAAATTAGCTAAGAGATCGATGGTTGATATACCTAATATAGACGAGGCCGTGACAACAAAAAGGGTTTGCAAGGGTGGTCAAGAAGAGCTGGACCGATTTTGACGGGACTTTCACTGGCAGTTAGCTGATGATTACAAGGAATAATAAAGCTAGTTTAAATTAAATTGTATTTTTTTTATTGTCTAAAACTTTATAATATTAAATAATTTTGAGTTTTGGCAGTATTTGGCAGATATGACAACGCTGGAAGGACTGCAATACTGCCCAGGGGCCTTATTTTGGGGCTATTGCGGCACCAAACAAACGTTAAATCCGCTCAGTTGGAAAATCACGCGACCGCAAACTGTATCTGGGATTCTGGGCGCGTTAAGGTTCACGTTCGCGTGATTTTTCAACTAAGCGGATTTAACGTTAGCTTGGTGCCGAAATAGCAGTTGTCCGTAAGGCCCCAGGTCTCGATTGAATCGAAGGCTTTTTCGTAGTCCAAAAACGCTAGACATAATGGCCGATTATACTCCTCAGTCTTCTTTATAATCTGACGGAGCGTGTGAATGTGGTCTACGATGCTCCAGCCTTTACGGAAACCGGCTTGTTCGGGGGTCTGGAAGTCATCAAACCTGCTTTCGAGACGGTTCGTAATGACTCTGGAGAACAGCTTGTAAACATGGCTCAGGAGCGAAATGGGTCTATAATTTTTCAATAAGGTGTTATCACCTTTTTTGAAGAAGAGCACCACCACACTCCTGTGCCATGCTTCAGGCGTAGTACCTTCGAGAACGCGGTTTCAAACTAACGTTAAAACAGTGCAGTTCGGAAAATCACGCGAACGCGCCCAGATTCGGTTTGCGGTCAGGCAACTATTTTCATCATCTAAAATGGATTGCTTAAAACCGCTAGCCATAAGGCCCCTGAGCACAGTTTAGGCAGTATCATTCATTTATGCATAATATAGTTTCAGTGTAGCTAGGGTTTCAGTTTGCTCTAGTTCATAAAGTTCACACGTCAATTTCGTTCTTAGCAACCGGAGTGACACGCGGACGGTTTCTAACGCTAGCATTACTCAGGCTATCTATCACACAAAAGAGAAGTAAATAGAATGGAAATGAGAAGGAAGATCTGTTACCAGGCATTATGAGTGAACCTTGATGGAACATTCTTATTTAGATCAACGCGTCGAACTTCGCGTCACAGTTGCTAACTGATTTCGAATGACTGATGTTTCGTTCATAGGTTCAACTGGCCACAACAAATTTCTTACATAAATGCCGTGACAACCGTTCTAATTTAAACAAAAAATAAAATATTATTTTCTGTGGTATCTATAATCAAGCATTATACGATCAGAAATAGCTTGGAAGACTACCAGCTTGACAAACTCTACCAGCTTGTAGAACAATCATACGTTCATTCATCATAATTATCAGCCTATTATGTTACCACTGCTGGGATACAGGCCTTCGCTTAGAGAGAGAGGATGGGTTCTAATCCACCATGCTGGCTCAGGGCATGTTGGTGAATGTGAAATATGTCTTTGAACTTTTGAGGTTCTTGGACATACCGCGTGGTTTCCTTACGATGTTTTCCTTCACCGTTGTTGAGCGTTGGCATCGACACTGTACATGTACATAATTTATTTAAGTACTAAATAATTCATTGGTGCAGGGCCGAAGATCAATCCGGGTGTTGTCAGATTTTATAGCACACAAGCTACCGCTCAGCCACCATCGCTCCATCTCACCAAATCGTGATTGCTTAAACATAACACCTTCCACTTTGCGTCGTCGGATAACAAAGACACAGATTTAAGTAGGTATAAGATATGTGTACATTTCAAAATGTGAACCAAATAAACACAAACTAGAAAAAAAACAAAGTTGTATGAAATATAGTGCCGTGTGTATCCAGTGATAAATACAAATGAACACGACAAGAGCAATTGACTGGCGTCGAAACCTTGCCAATTGAATAATTCGATTCTTAGCTGCATCTGGCTTAACGTCTTCCAGACCTGTGTTGTTATGACTACATTTTATTTCTTTTTCTTTCAGATTTTTAACTTGTATTTTAAAATTTGACATGACTAACTGGACCTAACAACAGTTAATGATACTAATTATACCTACATGCGAAAGATTTTTTAAATTATTTCACGCAGCAACATAGCAATGGATCGACGTTATTTTTAATCCCCGGCGAAAAAGAAGGGGTGTTTTAAATTTAACGTGTGCAATTGTGCATCTGAGTATTTTTTTGTATTTGTGTGTCTGTCCGTGGCATTGTAGCTTCCGAACGATTGCAGGTAAGTTACAAACCAATTTTGATTTAAAATACCGTAAAAAAAAAAAAGTTTTTAGGTGAATTCATCACCAGCTAATTCACCATTCAGCCGAAGATTATCAGCATTTTTATGGGAGTAAAAAAAACTATTTATATATATATATTTTTTAAATTGTTTATTTATGACATTGAGCCCTATTCTGTCATACCACTCACTAAACTAAACCAATCTGACAGGACTAAAATTATCTGCCTCTTTTTTAAATTTAATACGTGAGAGAAGGATGGCAACAGTTTAGTTTAGAGTGCATCAGAATCGATGCCATTATGTTACATATTACCTGTTTTCTGCCACCAAAATACCTACCTCGCCGAAGTTTATCTAGGTGATAGGTTCTCAGCTTAAATAATTAGAATAAACATAAAGTAAACATAATAGGTACACCGGAAAGACAATTTTATTATTGTAAGTATTAGGGTGTACTTAGCCGAAAGGAGATTATTGTATATGTGTACGTTCATTATTATAAACAACTTTTACTATGGGACCAATCCTGAAATCACGAAAATATAATCAGATGTTCCATTATATAAGGTCGGGGAAGGAAAAAGTTTTTTCGTATTTTATTAAAAATTCAAGTTTTTTTTTTCAAGTTTAATTACATTTAATTATAATATATATGTGCCATTTTGTTCGATAACTTGTTGCCATCTTGTAGGTAGTGACATAATCCCGTTGCTGTAAAAATTTTGGGACTTCTGATGCAAAACAATGCAGCAAGTAGTTTTGACAGTACTCTCTTAATCTAACACTACCCAAAGAATTCTGAAGAGACCGAAACAGGCGGAAATCTGGGGGTCCAAGGTCAGGGCTATATGGTGGATGCATTAACACTTCATGAACTTGTTGATTCATGAGTTCTTCATTTGGTTTCTTTCAGTGAGCTCGTGTGGCACCCAAATATCGAGTTTTTTTGTACCTATACTTACCAAGACTTTTTCAAATGGGTCAAAACTGTTTTGTGGTCGATCCCCAGTTATTTAGCTACGTCGTAACTACTAATATGCCGATCTTTCTTCCTTTTTTAAAATGTTATGTTTTTAATGGTAGCAAAACCAGCCAGATACCAACAGTACAACCGAAGAGATTTTACTACAACTTCATACATAAAAAATACGAAAATACTTTTTCCCCGACCTATTATTTCGTTGTGAGTGAATTTCGTGTTATCCCCATAGTAAAAGCTGTTCATAGTGATGACTGCAATGACTTATGGCTAAGTGCACATCAAGCTTATAACCCTGTACTTATAGGCTTCTACCCACATAACACTATTACTCAACATTATATAGGTATGTAGGTAGAGTTACCAAATCTCAAGATTTGTCCTAAGTTTTCAGGATTTTTATGCTCTCTTCAGGTATGCTATTATGTCTTCCGTGTCTTCGGCCGGATTTTATAAATCTCAGAAAATCTCAGGATTTTTAGAATGTTCAATAAAATAGTGCAGATTTTTCAGATCATAATTATTACAAAGTTACAAAAACAACAAATAATCTTCTTTATATTAGGTTGCGCTGTGGCGGCGCGTGACCCCGAGTGCACAAAATCCGTAATAATTTGCCTTTTTTCTACAAAGTTGTAAATTACCATTGCGAGAAAATTTGCAGATTGCGACTAAATCTTAGGATTTTTCAATGGAAATCAGGCTTTTCTCCGGACTTTAAAATTTTCCATCTGGTAACCCTATATATATATATATTTTTTATATGTATATGTAGGTATAGTTATCTGCACTCTGAATATGAAACTTTGGAGGTAGGTAGGTACAAATTAATTAGAATTAAAAATTGTCGAAAGACGGACTTTAATGTAAGAATATTATGAACTCACTAATTATGGTTAGGAATTAGCACTATAAATAACTATGTCATTTTATCTACACGTGTATGAATCTACCATTGGCCATGGATACGTAAGTAATGGATATTTAAAGAACAAGCCATAATTGAGACGCTCTTTCATCACATACCTATGACCTGTGCTGCTGGAAGCTTTTGGAACATCTTGTCTGGCCATAATTAGCTTCTATTGGTTCGGGATAAAGGTCAAAATCGTACAGGCAACAAGTTCTAACTTGTACTGACTTATCTATCAGCAGCACAGATCATAGCCACGGTTAGAGCACGCGATGTAAATCAGTCGTCGGTCTCGTCATCGCGACATTGCTTCTCAGAGTTCTCAGTATCGATAATTGAATAAACTCCTTCATTATTACCAAGTAATAAAACTGAACAAACGATTCGGTTGTTCGTTTAACGAGCCTGGGCAGATGCATTACACTGTTTAGAATATCTTTATTGGTCTTGCATTGACCTCGACGGCGCTATCGACTACTTACAGATGAAGATTGATAAAAGTCAAAGTCATTGCCGATTTGGTATGGTCAATGAACGTGGCCTGATATAAATGCCAACGTACCTACAGTGTATGTATCATTATAATACAATGTATCATAATAATATTGACAATTCACACTTATAGCTCCCTTTTTTTAAATAATTTGTTTCATGACCATGTATGTATACAGTATATACAGCGACCTTTAGTCGGAATAATAATATGATTTACGAAGTAGTGAATAGCGTCAAACAAGTCATAGTCACAGTAAGAGCCAAGCAAAGTACTTATGTCACGGTCAAGTCCAAGTCTTGCCTTATTAAAGTGGTGGAGACTTTATAAGAGGATTCTGGAGCTTTGACGATTTCACCGCGTTATATCTCTTATCCACACTCGAGCACGGCTATGTGAAGAGAGATCTCAGATTTTAATGGCTAACTAATGGGACAATTCGGCATTTTCATTGTGTATTGTTTATTCGGCGATAACTTGCGTATCGTTGATCCGATCTTCATGAACGTTTGTAGGCAAATAGTTCATTTCAAAAAAAAATACCCTAGAAATGTACGGATCCTGAGAGAATGTCCACGCGGTTGAAACTGCGGAACACAGCTAGTGAAACAAACCTTCGACCAAACTAATATGAATGGACGGGCCATAACCATTGAATTTGTACAGTAAAAACGAGTCAAAACCGTCGGACATTTACCTACTTTAATACCTATTTATAACCATGTATATAGTACATCATTGTCAGCCAGAAGACGTCCACTACTGAACATAGGCCTCCCCCTTTAACCTCCACACTGAACGACAGCCTCCCTTTTGCATCCACTGGATGCCAGCGACTCTCACAATGTCGTCGGTTCATCTAGTGGGAGGCCTTCTTACGCTGCGTCTTCTGGTTCGTGGTCTCCACTCAAGAACCTTTCGTCCCCATCAGTTTCGTTATCATGTAACAATAGACTCGTGTCGCACTTCCTACGGCTAGAGACCGACTGAAATGAAGTGAGCACCGGCGCTCATTTTGTAATCTTCATAAATGCGCTTCTTTTGGGCCCGTCCTTTAATTTTATTTTGGTCGAAGAAACAAACTAGCATTGAAATTTTAGTATAGAAACTGACGTGGTTTTCACACATTTTATCGTGCCAAGCGAGACGCAGCCGCGCGCGCGCATTCACCTTGAAAAAGACTGCCTAATGCGGTTGAAACTATAGTCGGAGTGACCAGCTTAATCTTGTGAGTAATTCCCGTGTAATAGGTATAGGTAAATAAAATAGCTCTAAAATAAATATTCGAATGGGTAAAATGGTCATGTTCTAAAATTATAGGTACCTAGATAGGTAACCTATATTTGGAACATGAATGAGAAAACAGACGCGCTGTCTCGTTGCAGATTCTGTTAGCTCCATAAGTCACTTGCTGATAACGTGGTTAATGAACGCCGAGTTTGTGACATTAATAATTGTTCATTTAGCTTGGACGTCTGGGAATGCGTGACAGCATTATGCCGTTTCGCACTACTGTTTGGACAGGATGTGAAGCAGCAAATCGGTGAGAACGATGAGTGAGCGGATCGCAATGCAGTGCAGTGGTTTCTGGGACCCCGAGTATGCACTACCTATCTTATCTCGGGAATGTGCCATCCCTGCAGCGCCGTGGGCTGCCACTTAACGCCACGCCGCAAAAGGATCTTTTGTTACTCAAAATCAATAACGCTTATCTTAGCCGCTTTGTGCATAACGGTTGCTCACTCAAAGGAAGCTAAACTTGAGTCATTAATCTTAGCTACGAAACATTTTATCGTGGGCCAATTGTTTCGGAATGCAAGGAAGACACACAATTTTTGATCGATTTATGGATTTGCTCAGGTCGAAAGAAATTGTTTAGTTAGTTTACAAACACACACGTAAATTCTACATAAAACCATTGAAATTAAACACTTAGATCGGATTTTATATATTGTACATGATTGTACTTAGTTTTTTTTTTATTCAAATAATATAAAATAAGTTACCTACACTTTCCTTACGCAAGTATCGTTATGAAAATATTGTTCCTGTATGCTGATTTCATAATCATTGCCTGAATTATAATTTTTAGGGTTTCGTATCTAAAGGGTAAAAACGGGACCCTATTATTAAACCTACGATGTCTGTCCGTCTGTCCTACCATTAACGGCTGTATCTTTCTACTTATAGATAGCCAGTTGAAATTTTCACAGAATATGTAATGTTACGGCAGATTAACTAACAAATACTAAAAAAGTCAAAAAGTAAGAACGAAATGGGGGTCCCCATACAACAAACGTACTTTTTTAACGTATTTTTGTATTAGCTCTAATGAAAAAACGGTAATAGATACGTATAAGCGTCAAACTTGGCATACTTAATTATAGTAATAACAATAATAAAGGCCAAATTTCTGTTCACCACCGGTTCACGTACGATCACCGAAGTGAAGCAATATCGGGTGCGGCCGGTACTTGGATGGGTGACCGCCTGTGCGTTGATTTGATGTTGTCTTTTTGCACATTTTTTTTGTACTTGTACCTAACACTTGGCCGGTTCTCAACTCGCACTTGACCGGTTTTATTAACGAACTGCCAAAATTATTGTACTTACATACCTACCTATTTAAACAGAAAATTTTATTTTATACTCACTCGAATTCGATCTGTCGAGCGAATTATGTACCTAGATATACCTACATGAGTTTAGTAACACTTGATAAATTAATTTGACCTAAATTGAGCTTGATCCTGTCAGAAATAAGATCGAGTTATCGCCCAATGACAATGAAAAACAATAATAATTTATCTGTGGCGAGCAACGACTTGCATCGAGGGCAATGCACCCGCCGAGGGTGAATCGATTGGTGTTTTCTCTCAAAACGCCTCGTTTGTCTTCGGGTGCACTTATCATTTCAATAATTTCATACAATAAATTATCTTATAAAGGTTGCTTCATCTCACATCTCGTGACAAGAGGTACTTCCAATTTAATATCATGACTGACTGATTGCAATAAGTATCGATTATTATCACATATTTATTACTGTTTTTGGAATAAAGACGTGTAGAAATGCAAGAAAGGCTCGTTAAGACTACTGGGATTTGGCGATATTTTCCCTTTGAGAGAATTTTGGCGTTGAAATCCACTCGACAGGAAAGAAAAAAAAAATACACCAATTTTAGCTCTTTGTGAACAGACAGAATAGAGACTTTGATAACTGATTTAAGTCTACACTGTAATGACTGTTGATCAATACTACACATATATATAGGCTGTACTAAGCCGACATTGTACCTACTCATCATTATGAACAACTTTTACTATGGGACCAACCCTGTAATCGCGTTTTTTTTTTCAAAACTGTTCCATACATTTTGTCATGTGTCAATGACTGTTTTCTATGGAAAAGCTGTTTTATTAGTAAAAGTTGTTCCTATTGATAAGTAAAATTTCATCCTTTCGGCTTAGTATAGTCTATATGCGTAATATAGACTGTATACCTATCCATCTAAGTATACCTTGCCCAAGCACCAAGATACGGGATGGATGTTGATATATGTTGACAGACTATAATTTTCGGAATCTAACTTAATTTACTGACGAAAGCTAAACAAACAAGGTAAATAAATATATTATTCTATGGAACAAACCGACCGTACATTTATTTACTACCTACGTCATAAATTCATCACGTGTGAAATATTGTCTTTGTGCTATGATCTACGCAATATGGTGCAGATTATTTAGGAATAGATGTTCAATTCCGAAATGAACAATCTATAATTTCGCATTGATATTTGCTAAAGTTAGACGGGCTTTGTGTGTGTATGATGTGAAACTTTATAAGGTAAAGTCTTATTCACACAAAATCTCATTGGACGACGGTCGTTATATTTTAAGTTCGGAGTACGCTACTTCAGTCTCGGCGGCCTTTGCTTTTGAGATATAACAAAACTGTCCATGGGTATGCGTCACTGAACTGTGCTGTTCGAAACTGTGTATTTGTGTACTCTATAGATATGTATAAAGATCAAACTCACGTGAAAACGTATGAAATTAAAGAATATTAAGAATTTATAGAGAGCATATTTTTTTAAAATATTTTGTAGACTGCTTTGTAAAATTATTGTGAACTTCTAACCAGTGCGACTTTCAAAAGTGTATTATCTAAATGTACCAAATTGGTACCAAATGAATTGATCTTTACTAGCTCTTGTATGAAAACATAGTGATGTAGATATTTTAGTATTTCACAGTCTTTTTAATGTTGTGCATCTGTCCCTATTTAATCATTAAATATGTATTTATGCGACCAATAAATAACATTAATAATGCTAGCCCTACTTTCCCCCTCCTGTTTTGAAGTGCGGACCATCCGTGGCAAAGGTTACTGATAACAACAACTTTATGTCCGAAGATATTTGTTATGCATGGTATCTTTGGCAATTTGCCGGATGTACACAGATAATAGTTCTAATTTGCTTTAAATTAAAGGACACCCACTGCGTTATATCACATTTAAGTTTGAGTAGCAGCAGCTCTTTAAAAATTGGCACACAGATCGTTTTCAAATTTAACCTATTACATAAAGTGTGTAAAGAAAATTAGGTAAAATTCTGATTTCAAGGCAAGTCGTGAGTGAATATAGGTATCTTTTAGGCAACCGTACTCCATTGTACACCGCATAGAGATGGCGGTAAATCATAAGACTGTTGTGAAAAAGAAAGTGAAAAAAATAATCTCAGAGCCTATCTTTTTGAAAAAATATACTCTTTTTTCCCGACAGCCCATGAAGAAAAGGGTAATGTTTTTGTTTGTTTGTGTATGTAGATACTTATGTTAGATTGTAAGTATTTTTAAAGGTTTCTAAATTACTTCCTGTAACCTAACTGGCTTGACCAATTTTGATGTCTTTGTTGTCGTTAGATTTTTTTTCATGCCTAGAGTGTCTTAAGCTACATTTTGCAGTCATATATTTTTTTTTCAATAATTTACTCCTTAATTTTATTCACTTACTAGAACTTGTCTAACATATTTAAGGTCGATAACTAGAAAGACATAGGTTTAAAAAAAAACTTTATTATTAGTGAACGAGATGATTCTATAACGCGAATTTAGTAGAGGCAACAAAACAACAAATTACTTATCAAAATTTACCGGGTCACGGTTGAGTAAAAATTTGAATTTTCTTGGCGGTGCGGTTGAGCTGTTTTCATCTTTCATATCTTCTTATCCTCAGCCATAATTGACCTCTCGTCACGACTTTAATGTCGCATTTTGGTCAATAGGTAAATATACATTCTTGGGTTTTCTTGTCTTTTTCTTCTATATGATGGTATCTAGTCTTTTGTTGTTTGTGCTCAAATAATTTTGTTCTTCTCTTCTAACTTGATATCAAATCTGAAAGTAATCGATTGAAAACCGTTTATATTTAAATTTATGACGACAACTGAACTGTGATATAGCTATTAGTAACACGTTTCACAACAATCAGCCGTATTAAATAATGCGATGACGCAAATTAATACACGTTGTTAATAAAGCTCGCGTGAAAAGCTACTCCACACGAGTGTTTGCATAGTACATATTCTACTGGATGTAAAAATAGCGTTTACCCGTTATAGACTTCAGGCACTCAATGCAGATAGCGTTACAGTGGAGTGTGGAATGTAGGCGTGGGCGGTGTCATTAGAGAGCACAGTCAGTCGTTTTTCACCATCGTGCGTCAATTTGCTTAACATAATCGCAATTGTCGTCACTACTGTATAGTAGCCAGAGCTGGAGGCAGGACAGTCCCCCGGGGTACCATCGCCCTTTTAGAGAAACGTCAAAAGTTGTAGCAAAATATATTACCAAACGAATTCACTAGTAATATACTTATGATAATCGTAATATTACAAAATATTCGTGAATTCAAATCGGTTTAGTAGTTTCGGAGCCTATTCAATGCAAACAAACAAACAAACAAACAATCAAATCTTTCCTCTTTATAATATTAGTATAGATTAAGTTTTTTACTAGGCTAGAGTCTAGACTAACGTATATTTTTATTGCTTAACCGTGGTAGCCTATTTGGGAAATCACTAGTCTTGAAAGCGTGAGATTGCGGGTTCAAATCCCGAGCCCGTATCAATGAGCTATTTGGAATTTTTCTTTCGTCTCTCGCTTGAGACTGGTCAAGTGCTGAAGTCGTGGAAGCTTGCAAACGTGCAAACAATTCTAAATTGGCAGAGTAATCGCGTAACAAACATTTAACAAAAACAGTTGAATTGATAACCTCCTTCTTGAAGTCGGTTAAAAAGGTAGTCGTGCTGACCCTGCCAACTACAGGCCAATCTCGGTCAAATTAATACTCTGCAAGAGTTTGGAACGTGTCCTTAACAACAGGCTCCTTGCGTATCTAGAAGCTAAAGATCCTCACTGACCGGCAATACGGATTCCGCCGAAACCGGTCCACTGGGGATCTTCTAGCGTATGCCACACACATCTGGAGTGAGGCCATCGAGAAATACGGAGAAGCGCTCACAGTTTCCCTCGACATCTCGAAGGCTTTCGACAGGGTTTGGCATGACAGCCTTATTAGCAAGCTCTCCTCGTTTGGCTTGTCCGCTGGTTTTATTGCGTGGATATCGGACTTCCTGAGGGTTAGATCGATTCGAGTTGTCATTGATGACTGCTCGTCCTTTCGTACCTTTGGGGACCTAAGACCGCAGCAGTGGTCTATTAAAAGACTGATTATGCGAACGTATAATGTTATACATTTCCGTTCCCTCAAGTAATCCCTTAGTTTGTCCACGAGCATCCCTTTTGTAGGTTTATAAAATGACGTCATTGCAACAAGTGACCCGTGTGTGTTCAGCAAACATTAGCTCTGATAAACGGCTAAGGCTAGACGCAGACATTGGGAACCGTTGAAGTGTTATGACTGCATTCGATTGTAAATCAGCTTTTGTGTATTTCTGACGGTTAAACTATTACAGAAATACGAGAACTAGTCACCTATTTTGGTATTACTTGGTACCCTGTTAAAGAAAACATTAGTCACTATAAGTACTTATCTAGGTAGGTATATGAAACACAAAAAAGGCAGTGGAATGAGCACATGATAGTTCTTTTTTTGAACGTTTTTTCTGGTTAAAGAGTTAAGTACCTATATTAGACACAGGTCATGAACTGCACAAAATATAGAGAACACGTGTAATGGAAGGACTTCAAGTTCAATAATCGATATTTTAATGGCTTGTCTATTCCCACCACATACTAGGTAAATCTACTTCAAAGTCTTTGATTCCCACGCGACGAACACGACGCGGCGTTTGGCGACGCGTGAACAAAATGCTGGCGTGTTTCTAGCTCAACGCATAAGCATTACCATTCAAAGTGGTAAAGCCGCCAGCATGCTGGGTACGCTGCCAACTGGAAGTGGGCTTGAGCATTTGGATTGTCTTTAGACTTTGAACGGTCTGTGGGCAGTCTAACTGTATTTGTAGTATTAGTTTTAGCTTGTATTTTGTTTAGTTAATAAAGGCATTTGCCCATAAAAAACCATATCAATTGTAGATATTTATGTATTAGAGACTATTTAAAAAAAATTGTGAGCGCTCTATTTACTATGCCTCTACAGGGCGGCCGAAGCTTAGTTTATAGAGTGCTCGGGGCATATACCCGATGGCGCAGGTTCGAATACTGCCTGCCTCATATTTTCTAATTATGTATTAGGTACACTTAAATAGTAAATTCTCGATACTTAAAATGTAAAAAATACTTTCGATTGTAGTTAATTTGAATGAAATCGTAAATTTAAAAGAATTATTATTATTAATGAGAAATAAACACTTTAACATTAATAAAGCTATCATCATCATCATAATTTCAGCCGTAGGACGTCCACTGCTGGACATAGGCCTCCCCCTATCGATGGTCTCCATTCGATAACCTTTCGGCTCCATCAGCCATTTGTTCTGCGTGCTAATAATTATGTACCCTGCCCACTGCCACTTCAACTTGCTAATCCGTTTGGCTATGTCAGTAACTTTCGATTGTCTACGGATCTCCTCATTTGTGATTCGATCTCGTAGAGAAACTCCGAAGCATAGCCCTCTCCATAGCTCGTTGTGCGACTTTGAGCTTGCTTATATGGCCCGTAGTGAGAGACCACCATACTAATAAAAGGTATACTTTGTTACGAACGTCTGGATGGATTACGCGCCCTCACTCTAGCTGGTTTTTTCCGATTGATATTAAAAAATGTTGTCTAGTAATTTTCTTTGTTATGATTATGTTATAATGTGTTAAAATTTAAATGTAATATTATAATGAGGTAAAGTTTATGTAAGTTTGTAGTTTGTTTGTAGGAGATAAACTCCTAAACTACAGATCCAATTTTAAAAGATCTTTCACTAATAAAAAGTTTCTTCATTTTCTACATTCGTAGCTACAAGCTAAGAAACTGAAAATATAGCAGGCAGATTCCTTACGGTGTACAGGTCCGCTAGAAAGGATTTTGCAAAAGGGCCGAATTAAGGGGAGATCGAAAATTGTATAAAAGTCTACGCTTACGAAGTCGCGGGGAACAGTTGTTGACTTATTTAATAAAATAAGTCAACATAATTATTGCAATAGTGAGAGAGCACATGAAGTGTGTCAAAACGGCCTTAATATAGGCATACTTTATTTTTAAGATTTGTGTAACAGAACTGTTCGAAACTATAAAATCAAAGCCACATAAATCAATAGTCAGAACTCTACCGTCTTCTCAGTTCTACGAAGTGCAGTTGAGCGAGTTGCATCAAATTTCATAACACCATTAACGTCACTTTGTTAGATTCTACTTTGTAAGAAAATTGCATCCTTTATTGCCTGTTAAAATTGTCTATCAAAATGAAATGATCCGGGCAATTGAAACGTATCAAGCAAGGCTGGCGTCAATTTATGTTGTGACACAGCAGGGGGTTAACAAGGGCAATCAGCCCTTTAGATAATGAGGCTGGCAGACATTGGCTTGAGGTAGAAAGCTATTTTCAATGAGGCTGATTGGTGACAGCAAACTAATCGCCAAATAATTGAAAAGCCTCAAGCACCGTCGTAAAGTAGCTTGTCATCTCTATTTTCTATCGGATACATTTCGGCGAGTGTTTGCAAGAGCTTCATGACCTTATTCCACCCACGCTTTTTCAATACAGGACAAGTAGAAGGACTGCACACTACCACCCCTTCCTCGTGGAAATTCCAAAGATTCTTACACAACGATTTTGGTCGTCATTTATGATACATATGTCTAAGCTATGTACTTTTTGATGAGCGATGGTTACTGAGCGGCAGCATGTGCGCTTTACAATCTGACAGCACCCAGTTCGATCCTGGGCCCTGCACCATTGACTTATTAAGAAGGTACTTAAATAATTTATGGGCAGTTTCGATGCCTTTGCCAAAAAACGGTGAAGGAAACATCGTGACGAAACCAGTATGTCCAAGAACCTAAAAATTTCAAAGACATTACATTCACCAGCATGATCTGGGGCTAGCATGTTGGCTCTCTTTCTCTCTCTCTCTCACACTCTCTGAGAGAAGGCCTGAGTCCCAACAGTGGGAAAATTAAAGGCTGATAATGAATGATGACGATATACTTTTTCTAAATTGCTGATTTTAGAGCTTTGGTGAAGAAAGTATCTACTGTGGCGTACTTATATTGACTACTTACGATCCGATTAGTAGATAGTAGATTAGTAGACTTTGTATGTGTGACCGCGGGTTGAATTTATAGTCGGTCGGTTTCAGATATCACGTGGTTGTTTGTCATCAATTTCTCCTAAGCTTTCGTCATTTTTACATGTTTTATTGTAGTTATAATGAACAATTTTTTTTAAATTTTACATTCGCATCTTTACATCGAAATGATTGTTGTAAAATCTGACAGTTTTAAGTAGGTATATGGAATACTTCTACAGTATGTTTAGTAATTAATAGTAAAGACTGAGTATTACAGCAAATAATAAAAAAATAAAGGACCTTCTCTAGGGTAATGTGTCTACATAGTTGTAATATGGAGTACCAGGGTTGCCGATATTTTTTTCATCCACCGAAGAATTCTTATCAACTTTTCAACAAAAAACGCGTCTGTCAGATTAAAGTATTATGTTTTTGGTCCATCATCGGTTACATTGGTGGTTACGTTTTTTGTGTTTAAAGGGCAGCTAATCACGCGGCAATCACTTTCGCGCATTTCAACACTATTGAAAATATAAAATCACTGGATGGAATAATTACAAATAATGAAAACTGTCAACTAACTAGGTGTATTTAATTAAAAGGGTTTTCTTTAAAAATGTTATCACTGTCATCGAATATAACTATTTCATAATCTTTAGTTTTATATTTTAGTGCAAACTTACTGCATTTACTTACTTACTTTCTGAATTTCAGATTATGATTTGATGTAGTTTTAGGTCTTATTTAGTTTTTCTATGTGCATAATATTATAGCTCCGTTTTAGAAGGACTATTTAGCAAAATGGCCAACCAATAGAACATCCGAATAATAAAAATACCTTGTGGTAAGAACACTGCAAAGAGAAACGACATATACTCGTAAATCGTCCTAAATATCTAATGCTCATACTTACTTTTTCTTGGTATTAATTATGATTTTTCGATGTGTAATAAAATTTTCCTCTAGACTATGTACAATTTCCATTCTCTTTGTTTTTTTTTATCTCTAGTGACTTATAATGTGTTTTTTTCTTCAACTGGGCAAGTGCCTTTATTAACTAAACAAAATACAAGCTAAAACTAAAACTGCAAATACAGTTAGACTGCCCATAAACCGTTGAAGGTCTAAAGACAATCCAAATGCTCAAGCCCACTACCAGTTGGCAGCGTACCCAGCATGCTGGCGGCATTACCACATTGAATGGCAATGCTTATGTGTTGACTGCATTTGTTTTATTCATCTATCAATTCGTAAATATGCCAATTTTAAAACTGCATTAAACCGACCAACGAGAAAACGAGGTAATAATTTGTTCGTCTCTGCTATAAACATATTTTTTACCAGCCTTACATTATGGACCTCATATTTACGAGGAAAGAATGTGGGCAAATATTTTTACGATAATATTATCGACAGGTCAAGAATTTATCTATCAAAGGTCTGATTTAGTGGACTTTATTACGTACCTATAACTAGGGCATTCCCAATCAATTCACTCGAGTTGGGGTCGAGATATAACGCAGTGACAAAATAATGTGTTCAAGATTTGGACGATTGTGTTGGTAAATAAATAAATATATACCTATTGCAAAAATTCTACTACTTAGTCTTTTTTTCCTTTTGTACTTCTAAATAAATAGTTGAAATCTGACCAGCTTCAGCGTTATTATGACATCTATTGGAGGTACAAGTGTCTTATAGAGATTCGATAGCATCTTAGCATGGATATGAATGCAGAAATTGCAGAGTAAATCGGAACGGAGCAATATAAAAAAAAATACTTTTACTAAAACCGCGAAATACAATGAGCTGTTCCGTAGAAAAATGTCATCAAAATGTATGAAACTACTATTATTTTGTTTGCTATTTTAGAAGTAATTTATAATGATCAGTCCTTTAGGCGTCATCATCATCAGCCTGTAAAAGTCCACTATCGAATAAAGGCCTCCCTCTCAGAGAGGGGTGTTGCCATAATCCCCAAGTTTGGCAGGCGGCTTGAGGATCGCAGTACGTTCACCGTGTACCATAATAGAACGCTGCTGCCCATCCTTCGGTGGTTCTGGTCGCAGTTTTAGGACATACCCGGGTCCTTTAGGCGTGGTGCCACCATTTTGTTGCCCTGTGAATTATCTCTACATAGGATAAATTGAAGTCGCTTTCCGCGTCTGCCTGTCTGTATGTCTGTATGGCCGCTAACTCCTCCAAAACCACGCAACGGATTTTGATGTGGTTTTCACCATCAGTTAGATACATTTTCACGGAAGGTTTATATATATATATATATATAACTAGCTACCTGCCCCGGCTTCGCACGTAAATTACACCCGTGCGAAGCCGGGCGGGCGGGTCACTAGTATATTTTTTTTTGTTATTACGTTATTAGGGGTCCGTACCCAAAGGGTAAAAATGGGACCCTATCACTAAGCCTACGATGTCTGTCTGCCCGTCCGTCCGTCGTTCGTCCGTCCGTCGTCCGTCCGTCCGTCCGTCCTAACTTTGAACGGCTGTATCTTTCGAACCGTAATAGACAGCTAGTTGAAATTTTCACAAAATATGTAATATTACGCCGGATTAACAAAAAAATAATAGTAAAAACAAAAAGTAAAAACTAAAAGGGGGTGTCCCCATACAACAAACGTATTTTTTAACATATTTTTGTATTTTCTCCAATGTAAAAACGGTAATTCGTACAAGCGTCAAACTTTGCATGATTATAGTGCACACTTTAAAGTATAACAACAAATAATAAATAATGGCAAAGTGTGAGTCAGTGACAAATTTCTGTTTATTACCAAATTATGCAACGTAAGGCGTGGTCTCTATTTGGATGGACCACCTGGGCGTGATGTTGTATTTTTGCACTACTTTTTTATATTTTGTGGTGGTATGGAACCCTCAGTGCGTGAGCCCGACTCGCACTTGGTTGGTTTATTTGTTTAGATATCTCTATGTGAGTTCAAACGGAAAACAATTCTAATTTTAACGGGGTATAAAATTGATTAAACGAAATATTGTATTCGTTTGCCCCAGTTATTCCCCATAAATATATCAGTAAAATAGGTTTCTACTGGCTCGAGGCGTGACGGGGTTGTGGCAAGGAGCCAGTGCTAATATTTTTATAAGGATCTACGGAGCATGAAAATTGCTTTTCCAGAGCTGTTCTTTTTGTGAAAATGTCTGGTATAAAATGCATGCAGAAAATTTAACAGCGAGTTTAGTGGCGCTTGTTACGAGCTTAAAAGCAAAATAAATGCAGTTTCGAACAAATACATTTTTACGTAAGATGTACGTTGTTACTTTAAATTGAATAAAGTAAAATAAGATACCTCACAGTTATAATGCATAAATAGTAGTATTTCTTTTGCCAGTCTGCCTGGTTATTTCAGCTAAACCAATTTGATGAAATTTGGTTTGAAAGTTTTTTGAGGATGAACATAAGATAAAACGATAAAATTTTAGCGAACCTACTAATAATAAAAATATTGAAAGACACGAATGTGACGCAGTTAGTAACTTTATATAATTTTAAATACCAGCCAATACAATCAAACTAATTGCACTTTTTCAGCCAATAAACTCATCAAACAAAACACCGCAGTACAAAGTACCACATCAGTATGCTATGTTCGTAGAAATAAGAATTATCTGATGCTGCAAGGAATAGGTACTTAGGTACAATTCTTTGCCGTCTGTTTCTTGGGTAGTGCCACCGCCTACGCCTCAGGGCTGCCAGAAAACTCCAGAACTAAAAAAACTTGGTACTTTATTTGCAAATTAGTAGGTTAATGGGTGCGTGGGAATGACGGATGGCAAGCTTCTTTTATTCCAATTATAATGGGTACTTTTTGCTGTGACGCTCTTATTTGGTAGTATTTATTAACTTCCGTTCTTTCCTATTACTGGGGTCGGACCCGTGCTCCACCTAAGTTCTCCATCTCCTTCCAACTACCAGTAATTACAGTCGTGTGCAAAAGTCTAATTGAAAATAAATATGTAGTGTGACTACAGTTTTATTTAAACACAAAATATAACAACACTAGTAGGCCGCCCCTGCTTCGCATGGGCGACGCCGGGATATATAGCCTATATCAACCGGGGATAGTGTAGCATCCCAGCAGTGAAAGAATTTTTCAAATCGGTTCAGTAGTTTCGGAGCCTATTCAATGCAAACAAACAAACAATCAATCTTTCCCCTTTATAATATTATAGTATAGAGTATAGATAATATGATAATATCTTAATGTACTTTACCTTTATTAAAGGCTACAAGGAAAGATATTCTAATGCACTAAATTCAACTCATACCTAATATACACCTGCCCATCTTATATTATAAATGCCAGAGAAACCTCATCCAGCTGTCCGGAGGACTTATTACCTACGTAACTTTTCTGGTAGTCTTTCACATTTTTTGAATGACGGACTGTCTACTGGAAGGCTAGTCTGGGTTTCGTGATACCCAATCTGGCTTTCCTCCTGTTCCTTCCTGTTACTTTTACGAGACTAGGGTATACCAATGAACTGGCTAAATAAAATTTGGCGAAACAGCACGTACTGGGATGGACATATCTTTGTAACACTCTACTCACTCAGTTCTAATAACTACATACATAGAAGTTTAAGTTAGAATTATATATACATACTTACTAACGACCCGCCCCGGTTTCGCAAAGGTGTAATTTACGTATGAAGCCGGGGCGGGTTGCTAGTTATGTATATAAATCTTCCGTGAAAAATTATCTAACTGATGGTGAAAACCGCATTAAATCCGTTGCGTTGTTGAGGAGGAGTTAGCGATTAGACAGACAGACAGACAGACGCAGAAAGCGACTTTAATTTATGCTTTGTAGAGATAGAGAAGATAGAGACTATGTAGAGAAGAAGAGATAGGGGTAGAGAAGAGATATGTAGAGATAAGGCTAGATTGTAGGGGTGCCTTTTACGAATACAACTTAAGAATCAGAAAAAATATGTGACAAAGACTATGTATCCTTTTGTTATGTTCTCGCGGAATAAAAAGGGTGGTCAAATTTTATCGCACTGCGCGTGCTAATCTCAGGTCTATTCGACCAAGGGTCAAAACCGGTGAAGTGCTGTTGGTATAAAAAACATGTTATTTACTCCTTTCTTTCAAGTTGCATTCACCCACATATTTTTTCATTTGAAGGTCGAGGGAACGATCGATTTTTGATTATTTCAGAAGAAACGTGGATTGCCTAATTTTACAGTTGCCGTCAACGGCTGCCTCGAGTGATGAGCGTGATATTCGTTTAACGGGAAGTCAGTGGGAGATATTTCCAGAAAAATTAGAAGAATTTTTAGCCTACTACCTTTTTGAGCCCCTGTGATCTTGAATGGAAAGAGGAGAGCCATTAAATATTAGAAGAAAATAAACACGAAAAAATGTCAAAGACTTTTTTATTTATAACTAACTAGCTGCGCCGTGCGGTCAGTTACAGTTACTGTACATTTTCCGGGATAAAATGTTTCCTATGTGTTTGTTGCCTATTATTACATTTCACATGATTACAAATATGTAATTACATAATAATATCTACTTTTTAAAATACTACACTACTGGTAAAATAATCGTCAATTTTTCTTTTGCAGTAATTTCTGTAGAGAAGTTGATAAGTAACTCTTTTTCTATTTACAGGTTTCAAGAGTCCACTTATGACAAAAGCTGTATAGTTAAGTGGCTTTATCCTGAGTCGCTTAATCCGTAGGTAGGTATAGTTAGTCAGAACACTTGTCCACCGAGCTCCAAATAGGCAGGCTCGTCACATAGTCTACGAATGATAAAACCCCGCCGCCGCGTCGCCGAAGGCTTCGTCATTAAGAAAATACACATCAAATGAATGAACCGAGGGGCGCCCACACGCTCCGCACAAAGAGACAAAAGCTCTTAAAATGGTGTCTGTATAAACTATAAATGGCATCGTATTGTACTTGCCTTTATATGGCGATGTTGTGTGCTCGGAATTAATTACGTGGTTAATATCGTAACACATAGAAGTGTAGTTTGCTTGACTGATTGAACTGACTTGTGGCGAGATACAAGAAATTATGAAGTGTTTTCTTCTTCAGCCGAGACTGTCCAAGCTTGTCGAGTTTTTCGATCTTCTCGGCAATCCTTTAAAATATCAACACGAAAATTGCTATACAATTTGCAATGTTGTTTTAAAGATATTGCCCAATTGTTTTATAATGATTTTTTTCTTATGTCTTTTATGTGCGAAAGAAATAGGTAGCTCTGGCCAGTGAGTGCGGCCTTAACCGACTTCAAGAGGGAGCTATTTAGGTTCTCAATTCGGTCCGTATGCCTTATTATGGATGATTCGGATCGTGATCGCGATCGCGTGCCATCTCACTTACGCACGTGGTGCGAGTAAGTAGATGCGAACGGGACGGCATGCAATCTCGATCACGATCAAACTTCTATAATAAGGCCGCGCATTTTACTTTTGATGTATGTACAACGATTTTTAGTATGTAGCTCTCGAGGAACAATTTTTTTTACTCACAATATTGATTAGCTCCAATAATATGAACAATTTGGTGGTTATTGGCATGTTGGTTTGGCAATCTATCTATATTATATAAAAATGAATCCCTATTTACCTTGGTCACGCCATAACTTGAGAACGACTTTACAGATTTTATTCATATTTTTTATAAGATTTCTAATAATATGGGGAAGGTTCTAATGGAAAGAAAATTTTAGAAAATTTCAGATAACTTATCGGCGATTATAACTTCGCGCGTTTGTCAGTTCTGAAACAATATTTTCACAATGAAAAGGCTTGAAGAGTAGCAATCGATAAAATGGCCGCGGCCGTGCACAAGATGGCGGATTATATATTATTGTCAAAATTCTTATGCGTCAAATATCAAATGAAAGAGCTTGAAGAGAAGAAAACGATATAAGTGAGTGACATCACACTAAATTCAATATGGCCACCGCTCCAAGATGGCGGGTTACATTTCTTTGCTACAGCCATTTAAACTTGTTAAAAAAAGCTATTCTCCTTTTGTTAAGCTGGATAGCGGTGTTTCTTGCCCTTAACTATGTTTATTCAAAATCTGTCTATTGCTGGTTTAAAAGTTATGGGCTCTTTTCTGAACTAGTCGTGTTTTTTCTAAAATATGTATTTTTATACGGGTTGTAAGGGAATCACTCTCGAAGCCAAAAGAAGTTAATTGTACTCATCAACCCTGAAATCGCGAAAAAAATATCAGCTGTTCTACAGAAAACGGTCATTGACACTTGACTGTATGGAACAGCAGATTTTTTTTCGCGATTTTAGTGTTGTTCCCATAGTAAAAGTTGTTCATAATGATGAATACAATTACCTTCTTTTGGCTTCGAGAGTGTTCCCCTTACACACCGTATAAGAGTCCTGTGAATTGAAAAATCTGCATTACTTACCAAGTGCAGCCAGAGTTAAAGAAAAGAGCTCGTGAATCAATGAAAATTGGAGCATTAACTTCAGTTACCGAGAAGACATTCAATATTCTGCAGCAGTAGGATTTAATACGGCCTAAGTAGTGCTTGCATTGTTTTTAATTGATGCAATTAGGGTATTTGCGATGTGTCGCGGACTCACAAGTCCCGCTGACATATCGCGCGTGACCACGTCCACTCTGTGCACTGAATAACTTAATGAAAATAACATAAAAAAACTATTTTTATCGACGCAATAAATGTTTCCCAAGAAACTGACCGAGTCAATGACCTACACTTGATAAATGACACTAAATTGATCATAGATATGAGACAATGTAGATAGATGGTAGTTCTTATGGGTTTTCCAAGAATGCTTATTAGGTAGTTACTGGTTATGTACCATAACTGCATGTACTTCTTAGATACGATACACATAACAAGATAACAATAAATCAACTGGTTTATGGTTTACATTATTATTAACATTTTCCATCATTCATTTCCTACGGCACTTAGTCACTACCAAACTGATATACCAAGTAGTGCCGTTTTTTTCTCTTCTGCAGTACTAAACAGTAGTAGTGTCTTAGGTTTTTTGTTACGGGCTTATTTTTAGGGTTCCGTACCCAAAGGGTGAAAACGGGACCCTATTACTAAGCCTACGCTGTATGTCTGTCCGTCCGTCTGTCCGTCTGTCCATCCTACCTTTAAACTTTTTTATGAAATAATAAAAAAGTCAAAACGAAAGGGCTCGCCATACAACAAACGTATTTTTTTATTAGCTCGAATGTAAAAACGGTAATACGTAGGTACAAGCGTAAAACTTGGCATGATAATAGTACATACTCTAAAATATAACAACAAATAATGAATAATGGCCAAGTGCGAGTCAGTAACAAAAATCTTATTCATATTCAAGTTATACCTAACTGGTAATTGGGTTACTTGGATGACCTTATCGTTTCTTCCACCGAATCGAAATGCCGTATTTTACTAATATTGAAATCGGTTTTCTAATTGATAAGTAATTATTCTATTTTGTGGTGGTACGGAACCCTCAGTGCGCGAGCCCGACTCACACTTGGTCGATTTGTTTAATTCCCCGTAGGTACATTTTGTATTTTTCTTTAACTATACATTCATTTTTACCTGACTTTAATTTGTTTTTCGATATTTAAGTGTTTAAATATAAATTTTTCAAACTTTTTTTTTCTTCATATTTTTGTCAAACGTCAAAATGTGATTGTTGCGTCAATGTAACATTATCACCGTTATTTATTACGTAAGAGTTAGGAGATATCTTTTGTCTGAGCCTATCTCTAATGAGGTATTAAGTGCTGCGACAGTTTTAAAAGTTTTAATTTTCATAGAAACTACATTTTGTAAGAGATATCTACTATATATATTACTAGCGACCCGCCCGCCCAGCTTCGCACGGGTGTAATTTACGTGCGAAGCCGGGACGGGTCGCTAGTTATATATATATAAACCTTCCTTGAAAATGTATCTAACTGATGGTGAAAACCGCATCAAAATCCGTTGCGTGGTTTAGGAGGAGTTAGCGGCCATACAGACAGACGAGAGATGTATGTTTATAGAATTAACCTATTAATTAAAAATGTAGAACTAATGAAAATTAATATTAGAATATAGAATCAACATAAACGAGCGGATGTGATAATAATTAGATCTATTTCGCATAGTTTCCGTAAACAGTTAACTTAATTATATGTTATTTTCTATTTATATGACGCTTCGAAGTTTCGCAATTACCAGGAGTAGCTACATAATGTTTTAGCTAATTATTATTTATGTTGTACGTTTGAGATAAGGGAAATTATACTAATTGATTGTAGGCATGTCGTTTTAACAAAATGTATTTTTTGTATGGAAGTAGTTTCTGAATTTAGATTATAATGTGATCGTATCAATTCGATGGAGTGACGATATACACGAGGAAGTTGACTGTGGCTGGATGCAAAAAGTCAAAGTTTGCGTTCAGTGGCTTGCATTGGGAGTACAGTTGCCATACGTCGGAATTTTCCGGACATTTCCGAGAATTTAGGCCTTTGTCCGGAATGCGGGAGGAAATGCAAAACTTCAGGAATTCTAGAAATTAAATTAAAAAGACTGCCACACGAGTTATTTATGCCGAGAAATATGAATTTTGAAGGAAATTTCCGGAAATAACTTTAAGCGCCCGGGATTTTACCCAGGAGATTTTTTTTTCTTCATTTAGTAAACCTTATTGAGAGAGGCCAACGTCCAGCAGTGGATTAAGGTCGGCTGATTCAGTTGAGTCAGCATAATTTTTTCTATACATTTTTGCAACATTTAAACCAGCTCTAATCAAAATTTTGCATGAGTTCCAATTTATGCTATCATCATTATGGTCGCAGAAAGGAAACCGCTATCTCTGCTATCACCGTAGGTACCTACATAATGTGTGGGCTACAAACGTGTTCTCTTGTTTTGAACCTGACTGAAGTACTAAGTACTGCCTTGGTAACATCTAGAATTATATTTGTATACAGTCGTTTAACAAGAGGCCTTTTGTCGGCACCTTGTTTAACGCTGAATTTGGCATAAGACCTAGCGAATATTATTATTTAATCTATGTCAGGGAATCTGTCTAGGGACGCTATTCTGACGCGGTCGAGATTATATCTGTCACTATAAATCTTGTGGCAGAAACAATTGATTTACAAACACATTTTGGTTATCGTTATTATCGATGTCTTCTAGGCAAGCATGCTCCATCGTAGACCGCATAATCGCTTAACATCAGGCGAGTTGGCGATCAAACATAAGCCTATAATAAATATTTAAAAAAAACATGGTTAATTACCTATAAGATCTTTCCTTCTTTCTTTTTTCTTACTTTCTTACCTTCTTTCTTTCCCTCTTTCTTTTTTTCTTTCTTTCTATATTTTGTTTCTTTCGTTATAAATATCTTTGAGACAAAGAGATAATTATAGAACGCGGTAGAATAGGAGTTAGGAGTATGCACGTCTACAAGTCAATGGGTGAGGTGACTTCGAGGCGCGTATGGTAACACATAGCTGTCTGCCAGTTATCAGCCATCTCGTATGTAAGGCACACGCTAAATTGCTAAGCCAAGAAGAACGAACTATACGTTGCCATAAATACATACATCGCGAGATGTCGCCTATGCGTACAAGCCTTGTAAAATAACTTTTCTCAAACATGGTAAATTTGTCAATTAGTATTATTGAAGTAGTTGCTTCGACCGAAATTGGACCTTTCCTAAAGTAATTAGTGGTACATTTTTGTTTTCTCTTATATCTTGTACTTGATTATAATAATATTCCAATGTGCATAGAGGTTTGATTATATTTTTCCAGTAAAAAGAGGCGAAAGCACAAAGGTTATTAATGTTAGAATTAACAGATTAAATAACTAAGGTTTTTTAGGTTATTATAATGTAGCTCATAGAGCTTATAGTACATTAAACATTACAAGCCATAGTATTTTTTTGCTTAATTTGGTTATTATGTAACGTTTCAATAAATTGTGAATATCACCCTAAAATAATTAGATGAACAACTTGACCATGTTTAAGAAAATTACTATACAAGCCTTGCCACTAAGGCTGGTCATTTATGGCCTTACGTTTGCAGGCCTCGGCTACTCGGCCCACATTTTCACATTTGTCCATTGATGCTCCTGTTGCATGCCGCTGCATTTATATACTATGCATAAATACAGGGCTACGCGTAAAGGGTGTGCTAAGCCGAAAGGGGTCCGTTATACAAAGAATTATAAACAATAGTAATTTTTAAACTTTCGCGAAATAAAACGTGAACGTGTAACGTGTGGTTAAATAATACGTGATAAGTCCCGATAAACATTTAAAACAATTATAAACAATTTTTAATATGGACCAATCGCGAAATAAATTTCAGCTGTTCATTTTATCGAGTGCACTGTATTTTCAACCAAGTACCTATTTACTTACGATTACGTACCATAAATCTTTCAATTACGTAAAATAATAATTATGCCCTACATTTTTATGTTAGTTTAATAGTTGTAGCAAACAAAGTGCTTGTGATGTTTTCCTTGTAGTTTTGACATAACCAGCCTCAGATGGCACCTGATGGAAATATTAAAACATAGTAGGTATGAGCAGTTCTCAGACACTGACGAAAGATGCGAACACTCACTGGATAGGAATGAAGATGTTCCACTCCGATAGGATCAATGTTTTGGTATTGCATCAATGGAACCTTTTATTGCGATTACACACCAAATCGAATTACTCACAGGATAGTCATGACGAGCTTTGTCTAATATTGGGAAGTAAATATATTATATATACTATTAGACGGGAAGTAATCCCCGTGAACCAACTAGTACTTTATTTTTTATTTTGTTTATTTTGCCAGTGTACACAAATTACGTGAGGTCCTTAAAACAACAAGTTGGTACAAAGACCCTGTCAGGGCGCTGCAATTTGACTTATTGACAATTTGACACATAATATTATCTTAAATTATAATAATAATAATAAATTTTACACAACTAGTTGTGCTGTAGGTACATAGGTACTTTAAAAAAACCCCGTGACACAATTAATTGTGTAAAGTAGTTGGTCCAATATTTTTGAGGTAGTCCCCACCTCAAAAATATTGTGTTTTTAGTCCTTATAACCAAGTAACACAACTTTTTCTAAAGTAACAAGAAGTTTCTAAAAATAATAGCTGTCAATCCCGGGCGTATTAGGCATACATTAATTTGTCGATACCAGGTACCAGGATAGCAGAAACGATGGAAAGAGGGGGCCGAAGAGCAACATAGCGAACTCTTTATCCCAGGAAAATATACAGATTTTGACAGAAAGTCCACGCGGGTGAAATTGTGGTGCATCATCGTCATCATCAGCCAGAAGACGATCTCCACACTGAACGACAGCCTGCCATCTGCTTACACTGGATGCCCGCGACTCTCACGATTTTATTGGTCCATCCAGTTGGAGACCTTTCTTTCCCATCTGCTATTGGTTCTTTAGAGGTGTTGCCTGCTGTGAGGTGCTTTTTGGTTCAGGTTATGTTGATTTTTCTTCACAAACATCTATAGAGAAAAAAAAATTAAAAGAATTATTAATAAAAATTATAAACAAGGTACTGCTATTTGTACGTACAATAATATATTATACCCTGCCAATATAGGTAGATCCACCTACTTAGGTTTACTTTATGCATTGCGCAGACAGTAGGTAGGTATTTAATGCAGATTGATTAACGAGATACGACTATTACCTACGACTCATTTAGTTTTGACTAGCGATTGTTCGCCGTCTTGCACGCCGATTATAAAGAAGCAGTTTTTCATAGTTTTAATTTTCAATCGAACTTGAGTCGCAAGAGTTCTAAGATGGACGAAGTAACGCGTCTTTGTAAAAAAACTCAAACGATTTTGCAATATACTAGGAATATCTATGCAGTTATAGGTATGCCACTAAACAAAGATAAAGTAAGAAAATTTTGTAAATAAGTAATTAATTAACTTATTTAGCTGTTATCTAGAGTTTTTATCAAAGTTACCTTATAGAGCAACATAAATAATTTCCATTGTAAGTACTTAGATAAACAAAGTTACACAAGGGAAAATATAGACCAAACTCATAGAGTAGGAAATAATTACATATTTTTTCTTCTTTCCTCATAAATAGTTTGACGATATTAGGTAACTCTAAATATCGTCAAACGAAGTCATAGCCACAGTCAGAGTCAAGTTCCATGAAATCCTATATTGTATATACGTTACGTGGACAAACAGACTGCTCTATTTTTTCCCACTGTTTTAACACTAGTTTTCTGCGCATAAAATGCAGTGTAAAGTGCTACTAGGTTGTTATAGTGACGCATTACCATAATCATTCCTCACAAGAAGCCGCCGCGCCTGGCGCCTGTCTGATCACTAGATCTACTATAGGTAGGTACTACACAAATTATATACCTACCTGGTTGGAACTTAGAGAATAAACAACTATTTTGCAGATAATTGTGCTCGTTTACCTATCCGAGAAGTAATACAATATTTTAATGCACTATTATTAGTTACATAACGAAGAGACAATTGCAGCTTGTTTATGTTGTTTATTTAAATGGTAGTACGAATAGGTATAACAAAGGACATAGTATAGCTTACCTCTAGCTATTGCCCGCGACATCCTATAGGTATCTAAAATTTGATATAAACTTTCAATATCCTTTCCCAAAGTTCTTTTCTTAACCGACCTTTATGGATAACGAATCTACTTATATGATGAGTCAGTCAGTCAGTGGTATTTCGCTTTTATTACAAACATAGTCAAAGATATTGTAACTTTCGTTTAGCGAAAGAATTTTCAGTACTAGCTATTGCCCACGACACCCTACCTATCTAAAATTTCATATAAACTTTCAACCTCCTTTCCCAAAGTTCTTTTCTTAACCGACCTTTATGGATAACGAATCTACTTATATGACGAGTCAGTCAGTTAGTGGTCGTTCGCTTTTATTGAAAACTTAGTCAAAGATATTGTAACTATCGTTTAGTGAAAGAATTTTCAGAATTGGTTTAGTAGTTCCAGATATTACTCTTTATAATTGTTAGGTTTCGAATCGAATTGAATCGATTTGTCGAGTTTTTGAACGAAATATTGTCTTTGGAACGATTGTAAACATCAACAGCCTTTTTGAATTACCGGGAAAAAGAAAATAAGGGGAATGGGTTGGAAGCAGCGGTGGCGAACGATCCTTTGGCTTCAGTTGTGTAATTGGGGGTTTAGGAATCAGCGTTTGTAATGTGAGTACTACCATAGAGAAATATACTATACTAGAAGTACTACCTAGTAGTCGGATTTACCAAGTTTAGTAACCTGCTCTGTCTACGAGTAGGTTTAACCATAAACCATTTTAAAATGATTGCTGGCTGAACATTGTAAATACATTATGTTAGGCGGTAATTGGCAGTTTTATATTGCGAACAAAGGTGATTTGCAGTGGAAGGCGATGTAATCAATCCGCTCTGTGATTAGTCGTACTACGAAGGTATATCGAAGTAGTCATTACTGGTACCATTATCACTTTAGTTAGTAAATCACACCGGCCGATAATATCGGATAATGATCAGAGGCAGGCGTCAAGTGTGAGTTAGAAACCGCAACCTTTGAGTGGCGCCGAGCTGTGGTCTGCACAGCCACTTACGTCTAGTAGTACGTAGGTATGCCAACTCTGCAGATTAAAGTGCTACGTTTCACCTATGGCGGGAAATTCAAATTACAAACAGTTTTTTTGTTCTTATAGCTAGGCT
The DNA here is from genome assembly GCA_932305915.1 of Agriopis marginaria. Lineage (NCBI taxonomy): Eukaryota > Metazoa > Arthropoda > Insecta > Lepidoptera > Geometridae > Agriopis > Agriopis marginaria. Next base: position 7,939,426 of record OW029919.1, read on the forward strand.
GGGTAATTATTGTAAGCGATCATGGTGTTTGCGCAAATTGATTATTATCTTTTACAAAATCATGTAAAGATCAATCTCTAAGGGACATTATTACTTAGATTTGCCGATAAACTGTTTTTTTGCTGTGACAAACGGTTTTTTGACAATAGTAAGTAATATGGTGCGTTTCTGATAAATAGCTGTACAAGATAATGTAAGGAACACCTAACGATTTGCGGAAACACCATGTTATTTACAATAATTTTATTACTCGGCCAAGGAGAAGAAAACTGTATGAAATTTAAATTTTCCGCCATAAGTGAAACGTACTACCTTAAAAGGAAACGGTGGAATAAAATTAACCGCATGTGCATGTTTTATGACACTATAAGAAAACGATTGATATAGCATAATTAGCCTTTTAATAGAGGTCTACCCCCGAAAGAGCGATTGGGCTGTCGATGTTTTTAGTCACTGAAAAGTAAGTGGTATGAAAATACATACATAAACTCCAAAGAGCTTTTTGGCACGGGCCCGGGATTTGAACCCGCGACCTCACGCAAGTCTAGCGTCTCCCAACTAAGCTTTTTTTATATAAGTAGAATATTATATCTTGCTACCACGCGAAACGATCTGGGTATATACATACAGTTCATTAAATTAAAAAAAATACATTCAATTACGAGTAGAGCGTAATATTAAGTATCATCATATGTAGATAAGATAGAGATTAAGAAGAGAAGATATAAAGTTGTTATCAACATTATTTTATGAAATATAATAGTCAAAGGTATTTTTTTCAAACAAATATGGCAAGATCCTTAAAGATTGATCAAATTACCCAGTACAACTTTTAACTAAGATGTATTTATTCTACTTACCATACATACTAAAGCTATGAAGTAGATAACGATGATCACTAAGAAAAATAATCAATCGTGCGTAGAAATTCCTGCATAAAATATGTTCGCGTATGCATCACAGCGGGCTGTCTTTGTAATTATCATTTTACAAAATTAATTTGCCATTTTATAACACCTTGTCGTAAACGATACATCCATCAAAATCAGCACTTTGACAGTTTTGGTATTTATTACCCTGTGGCTGTGGCATCTATAATTATATTATCTCTACGTCTACCTCGCGTCTGTCTGTCTGTATGTCTGTATGGCCGCTAACTCCTCCTAAACCACGCAACGAATTTTGATACGGCTTTCACCATCAGTTAGATACATTTTCACGGAAGGTTTATATATACATATAACTAGCGACCCGCCCCGGCTTCGCACGTAAATTACACCCGTGCGACCCACCCGCCCGACCAAACGTCACAGAAGATTTTTAGTTCCATGGCCACATATTATACCTACTCATAAGCCCGGAGATAAAGAATAGATAAAGGTACTACGTAAGTATTAACATATACCAGATAGATATCGATATCGATATATATTATGTGCTATCCCGGAGTCAATCCATAAAATCATCATCACTAGACGGAGAGCAAAATACACTAAGGAATCCAATGAGCTTCACAGATAGATTCACACTACAATTTACGTAAAGTTGCCAAGGTAGTTCATATTACCAAAAGCCGGAACAGTGAACAGAAGAGGATGCCGTGATGGGTCATGATTAGGTACTTCTCCCATGCATTAAGGAATCGACATTAAAAGAAAGAAGATAACAGCTTCTATGCCAGGTGTACCTATCTCTAGACGACGGACATATTTCGGGATATCATTGTATTCATCATTATAAACAACTTTTAGTTTGGGATCAATCCTGATATCGGTAAAAAATATCTGTAAAATGCTAAGTGTATGGAACATAATTATGATTTTTCCCCGCGATATCAGGGTTGGTGTATCAGGGTTCAATGTAAAACTAATTTATGTTGATGATCATATACAATGATATCCTCAAATATGTCCGTCGTCTAAAGATATAAAAAATAAATTGGGTCAAGCCATTTCGAGTTTTTCGAGACACAGTTTTATTGTAACTTTAGACTATCAGTTGACGTCTACCGATCCATATCGACAGCGACTAAAATCAGCTGTAAAGTACGATAAATAGGTACTTTCAGATATGTACACTTTATCAAAGGAAAACATATCGGGGTATTTGGAAACGTCATTACTTATCGCACCTTTGTTCTTGTTGCATTACTCATAATAATATTTATCATACTAAATAATTCGAAGTTCCGGTCTTTTAAGTCCCCAGAACGGAACTAGATCTTATCAGTTCCCAGAAGTAGTCACTTACAAAAATTGTGATATCGTAGCTTGAGCTGACAGCTGTCAAAACATTGCCTATTGTGTAACTGATAAAAGCATAGACGTCTCTTTGAACTTTTGTGAAGAGTTAATTTTGATTTAGCGCAAACATGTCCATAATTTGCATTATCATTTCCGGACAGGAAATTCAGACAGTAACCTTCTATGAACAACGTTTTTCAAAACCAAGAGGATGAAAAAACTCCTCTACAATCAAGATACAAAAAAGTCTGTGAAATGTAGTAGTGAAGATTCTCGTAAAAATTCAATAATAAAATTGTAACTTCTGCGCTTACTGAACCTGTAACGGCTGTAACCCTTCTGTGCACAACGATTTTCAAAACCAAGAAGATAAAAATACGCCTCAAACACAATAGGTGTCTGTGAATATTGGAGGAAAGATTATCGTAATAAATAAATAAAAGTCTAGTAAAAAAATACCATTTCATAAACTGCTGCGCTTACTGTACTGATAGGCGCAGAATTACATGTAGTTATTCTAAGCATGCGTAATTTCTGCGAATTTATAAATGTGATCTAAGCGCAAATACAAATTTCCCTATTTGAAAAGATAATAATTTCAATGATTTCACAGATAAGAAAGTATGTCATAGACAGTACTTAAGTACTTATCGAATTATGAATGAAGAGCGCTCCTAAAAGGTTTAATCTACGTAGTAACTTTACCTAGTCTGTGGGTTTAATGGTACAACGGTATAAACTAAATAGGTATACCTATTACAAGGAGTGGTGCAATTGATGATGTTACTGAATTATTTATTGTGTAAGTAAATTTTAGTTTCTTTTTAATCATAAAATATTTTTCAGACTATAGACAAATACATTGAAATTAAACACTCGCCGTGTATTTCACATTATTTGAATTCCTGACGTTTCAAATACATATTTTGCAGTGTCCGTGATCACAGATAGACGAGTTGACTGTCTACAGATATGTTATGACATTATTTACAAGTACCGCCAATGACTTTTAATCAAATCGTTCTCTATGTTATGTATGCAGTAGTCGCAAACGGTGTCTGAGGATCTTTGGTCTGAGGTCTTGCAGTTCTTTAAATACTAAGAGGTGCTAAGTTTTGAGTTCAGTTGCTCTTGAAGTGTTTGAAACGTAAGGAATTAAAATAATGTAAAATAAAAGCAATAATATCCGTTAAAAGTATTTAATTTCAATGTGTGTAAATCGCGAAAACATTAATTGACAAATGATTCACTTACTTCCTTTGCACTGTAGTATATTGCATACCAGCTACAATCTTACGTTCAGAAAGCTAGTAAAAATAATCAGAATTTATTATTTTTGTTCAGCTTTTTACAATGTTATGGCAATTCTCAGACGCATTCTTTCAGCGGCCACACTTTAGTGTTGTGGTTTATTTTTTCTAAAATGGATTGGCAAACAGGCTCATATGGGCTCATGGTAAAAGGTCATAATTGCTTTTGGACAACTGTAGCAACAGAAGCATTGCCGCTGATTTGCCTATTCTTCAGGGGTATTTATCTCTAAGCAAATTGAGTTTTTCCCGCGAGAAGACCATCTCATCAGTGTCACTAGCGTTTTTTCAAATGCTTTTTAATACCTATAACAATTATCATAAGTCGTCTTTTCTTAAGAGAGTACCTACCTATATACGGCAGGACCAAGTTTTATGGGGTATACCGTGCCTAATCACGCTGCTACCTAGCCATTGCAATTATATATTTAGTTCTTTGCAGGAAGGGCAGGTCATCGGTGTAGCTAGCATTTTTAGTACACGCTTTTTCTCGCTGTTCACAAATTTGGGTTGCTTTTCCTTAAAAGATACTACAGTATCCAGGGCGGATACACAGTTTTCTGGCGTAGACAGTGCCCAACCATGCTACTACCAGTTAGCTGCTCTAAGTATCTACGAGTATAGTTTCGGAAGGTGCAGGATTGTGTAACCGACACCAACCTAAGGTATAACGTGACCCAGTAACCAGCACAGCGCCACACGTCTGCGGTTTGCCCTGATTGATTGCCTAGATAAAATAGTTTTTCTAACATCGGCGCAGGTGCGTAATTTAGCTTTACTGGACTAGATACCTGATGTTTACTCGTTAATGCTTAAATTGTGGATTAACCATTAGTTGCTTATTGCGTCATAAAAGTTCAATTTATTCGGTGCCTAGATCATTATTTTCTATAAGGGTTGCGTACCAGAATTAAAACTTATTGAAGGACCTCTTCTAAAACAGTTAAATTATTAGACGACTTCTCGAGCAAAGAAGTTTAAAACAATGAAGGCTGAGAATGCAATGGAATGAATAAAAGCTGCTGTACTGACAAAAGCTGAAAAATTAGCATGGCTTTCGAAAAAACTGTTGCCGGACAGTTGCATAAAGGTTGCAATACTTAGGTCTTTTAAATCCTTGTAACTATGTGTGTATACCTACCTTACACTATACGAAATCTTATCTGAATCTGCAGTGCAAGTACCGTTCTTTATCGGTCGTCAAATTCGTTAAAATGCCATAGAATCGATCATAGCTAGTATTGATCAAATGGCATTTTATCGAATTTGACGACCACAACTGTCAAATTTGACCATCGATAAAGAACGGTACTTGCACTGCAGTTTAGTCACCCAATGTCACTGTAGTGTATTAATAGAATCGATATGTGCCTTAGAATTTTCTGGCTAAGGCTTCAAAAATAGCTTCATTAATTATTTGTCAATAGAATGAAATGAAATACTTATTTTTTTTACCATCTTGGTATTTTAACTTTTAAAGTTTGAAAGGGACCTAATGTCTGTAGCCATCATGACGATGGTATATAGATAGGTACCTAATGTTGTCATAAAAAATTAACAAAGTAATACATTTTGACATGAACGGGATCAAAATTTAAGGAGAACCAAATATCAAGTAAAGGTGGTACAGCTTCCCCAGTACAAAAGCAGTGCTAAATGGTATAATTATGTCTGTGGTGAAAGACCACAACACAAAAATTTATTGAAATTAATTCGTGTTTATTGAGAATGCTGAAGTAGATAATGGTGCTGTTGTATGTGATCTAGGTCTTCGTAGGTTGTAGGTTCGTCGCATTATGTTAGTGCATCGAGTACGTCGCGTGTTGCAGGCAGTAGTGGCGAATGTCTGGTGCGGCGGCGGCAGCACGGGCGCGGGAGGCTGCAGACTGCAGGAACAGGTCCGGCGCACGCGCGGGGCAGAGTCTCGCGGCGGCCGGCCGCGGCGCGCCACCGGCCTCCAGCCACTCAGTGCACGCGCTGCCTTGCCGCCGCCAGCCTGCGTGCTACACCGCCTCACGCACCGCGCGATACCAACCCGCGATCCATCCCTTCGCGCAAACTGAACACCCTCCACAACTTTTCCCACACAACCGACACGTTCCGAGTGACTTCGCTTTCGGTAGTGAATCGCGAGTGAAGTTATTATATTTTACGAGTGCTGCGTTGACCACGATATCGATTATAAGGTAAGATTATTATTCTTAAAATAAAATAACAAAAATCAACTCGACGACATGATTAAAAAATACTGTATGATGTATTAGAAAGTCACTTGCATAGCAACGAAACAAGTTAAAGCTATACACGTATCCACTGTAAGTACGCGAGGTACTCGAGTTGATGTAACCTCGTTATGTTGGGGCAAGTTAAATAAAGTCAGATTCCTCAAACACATTTACATATTTGGATAGATTCAGAAAAGTCTCCAATGTACGCGAATCTATCGATATTTATCTTTTTGTCAATGCTGCCTTTAGTCAGAAGAAGTAAACATGCGGGATGTTAATACCGAAGTACCTGATTTTAAGCACGCAACGAAGATGGTTAAAGTTTTGATGCTATTGTAAAAAAAACTATGTAAAATATGTCAGAACCGCTAAAGCTGGTTGGTCAGATGGAGTAGAGCGTAGTATCGACACGTATTGCCAGTCGAAAACCATAAACCAGTTAATGATTTGGTAACTCCAATATGATATTCATCCCATACCTACAAGTTTAAGACACGCGCATATTGCTTCGGTTATGTGAATGCCACTTATCATACTCGTAGAATAAATTTAGAAAGCTATCATCATAAATAAGATAATAATAAACTAATTTAATCACTGATTCCGAATATAACTGTAATTTAATTAGACAAACATTATCTCGACCGCATGTTTTATATTTGTCATAAAAAAGTTTTCACGGAAAAAATTGTTAACAGTCCCTTTTGATTTCAAGCTGAAGATAATTTGAATATTGAAGACTGATAATACTATAAACATACTTTTATTCCTACCAATTAAACCCTTATTTACTGAAATGAAATATGTATTTAGAAAACTTTCTGTAATATGTTTTATTATTAAAGTTTTAGCAAATGTCTTTAATAACCTACCAGTTCTAATATGCATATAACATGATTATTTTTGAAATAATGACGAACACTTTTTACAAAAAAAAAAATAAAAAAAAAAATAAGTATCTAACTAATTTATATTTCGCGAATTAGTAAGTTCAATGCTAACAAAGTAGGTTGTCCAATTGTTGTTCCTATATCTTTTATACCGCTTAAGTTTTTTTTTGTATAATTGTCATTCTCGAGACTCATTCATTTAAATAGCTGGAAGAAAAATAAAACCTGAAAAGGTTTTAATTTCAGTCCGACAATTACATAAATATAAAATTTTACATAAATTATCTAGTAACTTTGTCATATACCTAGTCGAGTACACAACAAACTCAACTGAAGATACGTATTGTACCTAAGTACCTACATACAAATATTTTTTTCAGCCAGTTTTGACCCTAAGACAAACTATGAACCAGCCGCCATATGAACGCCTTAAAAACCTCTTTTCAAATTTTCGGTCGTATATGCTCGATTAAAGAGTGTTTCAATAAAACGTTTACTTTTATGGAAACAGTAAAGTTAATTGTACATAATAAGAGTTGGATTAAGTAAAAGCTGAACCAAATAGTGCAGCATTACCTTTTATTTGACATAGGTACTAGAATAAAAAAATTACATCTCAACTTTTAATTCCCTATTTAAAAAGTATAAACAATAGGCAAATCCTGTGATTTTGTGTTTGTTTCGAGAATCAAAGCACTAACTCTAAATACAAACTGGTACTGACAAATTCAATATAAGTGATACGGGTTTTACGATACCCTACGGTTTTTTAACCGACGAAAGGAGGAGGTTATCAAATCGACTGTATATTTTTTTTTGTGTGTTTGTTAAGCGATTAATCCGCCAATTATGAATTGATTTTGATGATTTTTTTGTTTGGTAGGTCATATTTCGGAGGTCCCATATTTTTTTTAATCAATATTGATTGAAAAAAATTAATAAAAATATAAATGCTGATGACGCTTTTGATTTGTGGTTACCTTCAGCAAAAGTTTTTATGAGGACTTTCAATATCTGTTTTAAATGTAATTTTTTACTTTTTAGTTTAAGTTAGTACATGTACATGTAGTTTTCTTTCAAAAAATTGACTATATTATGAACATTTTGGAAACCCCTAGTAACTATGGAAGCCGATGATCACGCGTGGTAAAGGAGAATGAGTGAATGTGGTCTAATTGTCCACCACTGACGAAAGCGTCAATTGTTAGTCCACTAAGTACTGAGTAATGTTCAATATGCCAGAAAAATAGAAATGGAAATAAAAATAAAACACGAAATCGCTTCAATATATCTATATATATATATATATATATTGAAGATGACAGTGTGTGCAATTTTCTTCCGAATATTTTTTTATTTAATATTTATAAAAAGCGGTTCATAAATGACGGAGTTCTTAGGTAAGAATCATTTAAAAAAAACAACCGAATTAAGAATCCTTTTTTGAAGTTGGTTAAAAAGGGAAAACATAAACATCACATTTTTTCTTATTTTTTTATTTTTTTATTGGAACACACACATTACATTACATTATTTATGTTAAGAGATTTTGTCACGAAGATGAATATCCAGTTCGGCAATAAAGCATGTTATTTATTCGCCTGGACTAGCCCTATGACGAGGCCGTTATGCTTCATCGTTTCAGCGAAAGATGGAATGAGTCAGGAGCCATTCAGACAGGCGTTTCCCGTACCAACTCATTCATTATTTATTACTAAGATAGTTGCATTGCCATGTAGACATTTCATAGAGCTTACGACGTAAAAAGTCTGCACTTATAAACAAACAGTCGTCCGATTGAAATCTTGAATGTCCATACATTCATTTATGTGTTTCTTTCGATTAGATTTTCTTTGAATTGCATAGCAACATTATTGAAAAGCTTTAAATCATTTCTGTAAAAGGTATCATTGGCTATTGTTTTAGTTACCTACGTTTAATCTTAGGCGTTACGTAAATAGACAGTTGACTTAAATAGCAGTCGGAGTCTAGACATGCAAATACGGGTTGCGTTGATTTTAGCGGGCATCAGAAAAAGATGCAACTCGCATTGAAAATCTCTCGTACTTCCAATAGCTAATTTGCACAAACCATTTATGTTGTTGTTTTCAAATAAATGATGATACAAGTAAGTTGGTATCTGGGGCCTTACGGCCAAGTCTTACTTGCTCGTAGCAGTTAAATTTCACCTAGAATTCCTGCAACAGTTCAAAATCCTGCGCGGCAATGCACTGTGCTCGCCACGGTTTCGACGCAAAGTGCCAAAACCGCAAACGGTCAAAAAACGCATTATACCAGATAAGCACGATACCAAAGACGCAGCTAACCAAATACGCGATTTACCAAATATACCTTAGTACGCAGGTTGCCGAAAATGAACCCGAGATAATTGCCCTTCAATCTATATTATACAACTAGCAACGCACTCTGGCTTCGCACGGGTGTAAGTCTAATTTTTTTACACCTTGGGTTAAATTATTGGAGTTTTAGTAAGGATCCCTGTTTTTTGTGAAAATATAATTAAATATAGCTTATGTCACTCGGGGATAGTGCAGCTTCCCAACAGTCAAATAATTTTTCAAATCGGTTAAGTATTTTCTAAGCCAATGCAATGCAAACAAACAAACAATCAAATCTTTCCTCTTTATAATAGTAGTATAGATGAGATTTACAAGATCATTGATCTTATCTATATAATATATAAAAACTAGCGGTCCGCCCCAGCTTTGCACGGGTATAGATTATAGCCTATATATGTCACCCGGGGATAGTAAAGCTACCCGTCAGTGAAAGAATTTTTCAAATCTGTTCAGTAGTTTCGGAGCCTATTCAATGCAAACAAACAAACAAACAATCAAATCTTTCCTCTTTATAATATTAGTATAAAAATGAATCCCTATTTACCTTGGTCACGACTTTACCGATTTCATTCAACTTTTTTCTTAAGTTTTCTATAAGTTTGTATTTGTATTTGTAATTTGTAAAGGGTTCTCACGGAAATAAAAAATAAGAAAATTGCGCAGATAATTGGAAAATTTCAGAAACTCAACAACTATTTTAACTTCGTCCGTTGGCAGTTCTAAGACAGGGAAACGTCTGTCGACTATTATATAAAAGGGAAATTTATCTACTCATTCACTCACTCACTGGCTCATCACGAAAACTCGAAAACTACTCGAAGTGTAGACCACTTGGATTTAGCGAAAGGGCTGAATTGAGGCCCCCCTCAATTTCGGGGGGGAGAAGGGGGTTTAAAGTTTTTATGAAAGTTTCGTAAGAGGTTGCGGGTAACAGCTAGTTATCTATAATTAAAACTGAAACTAATAAATGTAAATTCCTACATATTTATCTTTAAAAAAACAACTCATTCGAGTCTCTCTACCCTTGTTAAAAGGTTGTGGATGGTACTTACTTAATTAGTACAAATTAAACAATGTTATGATATAACCTTTAAGCTGCGAGATAAGACCTGCCGTAGCAGTTTCACTCTAAGAGTTCTCACGAGACTAATTAAAGCTTGCTTGGGCGCAGTCAGCGCGGGACCACTCCTGGCAATTAATACCCAATGGAATATTTATTTTATAACCCTTTTATGCCTTGTAAAGTTAATATTGGTTTGGAAACGTAAATTCTCTTTTATGTGGCCATAATAATGAACTTTAATTCAGACTTTACGTTGCAGCTAGCTATGTTGGATGCTTCTTGATCACTGTCGAATTTAAGATCATTGTAATAAAATAAATAAGTTTTATTAATTTGAAAAATATTGTTCTGTACCTATATTGTTCTTTTTTTTACATCGGACTAGGCTAACGTATGACCGCGATCTCGCCTGATGGAAAGCGATGATGCGGTCGAAGATGGAGCACGTTTGCCCAGTAGTAACCTATTAACCCTAGACTTGAACACTCCAAGATTGTAATGCTGCGGAAACACAGACAGGGGCAAGGCGTTCCATTGTTTTGATGTTCTAATTAAGAAAGAGGAGTCAAAACACTTGGTGCGAATAAATGGCATTTCGACCAAGTAAGGGTGACGCCTTGCCGTTCGTCTGGACGTCCGGTAATAAAAACGTGATGGGGGAACAAGTTCGTGAAGTTCCGCTGCACACTCTCCGTAGAAAATCCTATAAAATACCGACAAGCTTGCGACTTTACGCCGGTGGTTCAGACTCTGAAGTTTCTTTCCAACCAACTCTTCGTCATCAATGAGCTTTATTGCTCGTTTTTTATACGCTAGCTTTTCCGTATTCTTCTCAGCAAACCCTTTCAGGAAGCACCGTTCATTTGATGCCCATATTATGATCATTTTGTCCGCCATCTTGAGGCATCCGCCATATTTAATTTATCATCTAGGACCAAAGTGCTTGGGAAGACAAATCCAATGAACCTGAACTCGACGGGGTTATGCTGTTTCGTTTAGGAGTTTTTATAGCCACCTTCTGTCTCCACCATCAGACCAGCTCGAAGGATACCATAACATTGCATTGTCACCGAACTCACGTAACTATGCCAAATTACAGCTCAATCGGTTAAAGATATCTGCTTCAAAATTGAGTTGCAAGATTCCACACGAACAAACTTAGTTACATACTAGAAATAAAAATATTCCATACATTTTGTAGAGTATATCTGAGTGACCTTTTTCTATGAACCAGCTAATATTTTTCTCGTGATTTCAAGGTTGGTCCCATAGTAAGAGTTGTTTATAACGACGGGTATTTTGAACCCCATTCGGCTTAGTACACCCTTTCCGCGTAACCCTGTATATTTCACAATAAATAAACATATTTGCAAAATCGATGATTTCATATCAGTCAAATATCGATAACGTGTTATGAAATGCAATAATCAATACAAATTGGTATCAGTGATGACGTCTTAAAAATATTCAATGGAAGTCTACGTAACGTATCGATCCTAATCTTTATTTAATCGTTGAAGGAATGTGCTGTTTATCGAGTACTCGGACTGATGAGGAACCGTTGAAGATGATTGTTTTTCAATAATGTTTGATTGCTGTAGAATCTGTAGATAATTACATTCCAGCGCAGCCGTTGTAGACTGATATAATCTTGGATAGCGATGGAAAGAACTGTCTAGTACCTATCTCGGTGCTTACCTAGATACGGTACTGTGTCTAGAGATACTTTCTGTATAAGAAACTATTATCATTATGACTTGTATCCTTTTGTCTTTTCCGATGCTATGATTTTCATTCGCAGTTGAGATAATAATAATTCTCACAACAAATTGTGCTTTACTTTATTGATTTAAAATAATGACATGACTCAATTCTCTGATTGATAAAATATTGCTACCATAAATTATTACACCAGAGAAATAACACAAAAATAAATATTATTCTTGAAATTATTGTCTATCACTGTCAAATAATTATTGTGTAATTTTAATAAATAGACAGTAAGTTACAGAAAAATATTTATTTCGGGGTTTATTTCAGCCCCTAATTTTAACACAACTTTGACCTGCCAAAAACTTGAATAATAATTTACCTTTTTTGTTATCCACCATATATTAATTTCATAGGTATTAAAGGGAACGCCGCAACTGCAAAAAAAGGCTGGCTTTTTTCGCAGTTAGTTTTTTTTAAATTGATTATTTTTAGTTTACGGCACTTCCTCCATTATCCGAATAAAAAAGTATAGGCAGTAATGGGTCTACCTACCTTGATATTGACTACCTACTTCCAAGTTGTGGCGGGTTGTGTTGAAAACTTATGTGAAAATAAGAGCGCTAAGTTACCACCATTTACATAATATTATACCTTATAATATACATTTCTTTGTGTTTCAAAAACTATCTTGTCGCACGATACGATCTTATTAGAACTTTCTTTGTGACGTTTTATCACAGTACTTAAAATTATAAGATTAAATAACAATACTCGATAAATTATTTTTCTATGCCGTCAGGCCTATAATTTATTATCATTAGAAAAACGTTTGTTACACTTTGCATCAGGCGTATCTACTTAGGTAGCTGTGTTTAGTCCGATAAAATTTATGAATGTTATATAACTATTCTTTATTGTCTTATGTAAAGTACTGTTCTTTGTGGTCACACGGTAATTGCATGCGGATTTATTGTTAAGAATTAATATATTACTGGGAATCGTCTCAATACGGCAATAATAATAACTTTGCGCAGTAGTCATTCATTTATTTTAATTACAACTTGAATGAATAGCCGGCGACCCTCGTTATCGGGAGTCAAAGTGCCGAGTGGTGGTCGTGCTCAATCCGCCTTGTTGCTTCCAACTGCGATATACGTCACAACGTTGATAAATTGGGAATTCTGTTCAAAAATGCGGTTTTTAATGCGAATTACAACAGTTGTAATAAACGGTATCTGTTTGACGTAGCTTCCTTCCGGACTGATAGCTCTGCTATTCGGACAGCTCAGAAAGAAGTACATAAATAAATAAAAACTATAAAATTTACAAGTAGGTAATGTGCGTTTTGTTAAACACGCGGCCGACACGCACCTATAAGTGACCAGTAACTTTTTTCATACATTATTTTCATTCGATTTCTTTGGACTCAGGTCCTTAGACAAAGAAAGCTGGTAGTCCTGGCTCAGCGTTAGCAGTTAATATATTCTCTTTGGTCCTGGCTGGTACAGGTTCCAAATGCAAAATCTTTACAGCTGATTGAGCTTGAGCTTTTATGAAAGTCTCTTTCAGAAAATACATTCTTACTTTATTGAGTATCATCGTTTTTCAAATAGATGGGATGAAAGGCTGTTTATAAGATTACTTTTATAAAGCAAAGTTAAGTAACCTTATTTCAGGTAAGCTCAGAGACTTAATCGGATTAGCTAACAAACACGCGTCTCAGGCACATGTTGCTAATTATAAACTATTCAAACATTTAGATAAAAAGATTGCCGTGAATTGCTGCCCAAAAGATACTAGACACAGTGTTATTCGATTTTGTTCTTTAATACATGGATTAATAAGGATGAAGTTAGTGATTGTGTTAAAAGGTAGTAAGAAGTGGTGCTGGTGTATGTTTCGGGTTGTTGGCGACAATCTGGCTGCGTGGGCTCTATCTGCGCGGAGCACGAGGTCGCGCCGCGCCGCTCACCCCGATATCGCGGCTCGCAGAGCGCGCCTCATTAGCTATATTAATAATTCATCTCGTATCTCAGCCCTATTGTTCTGCGAGATTATTTTCCACTCGTCACATTATGCACCTCGTATGAACTCAATTAGGCACCGATAGCTTTTGTTCGAAGACCGATAGCATTGTTGCTGCCCGATTGCTACCCGTTTTATGTCAAATTGAATGTCAAATGAATGTCGATTTTTTTTTCTAAAGTATTAGCTCTAGATATTTAGTCTATTTTGCCAGTGTCAACATATAAAATAATATTCAAGCAGGTATTTGATTAGTCTACGACGGAGCACGCATGCCCAGAAGAAACCTATTCACTCTCGACTATTATAGACTTCTTATGGAGATTTGAAAACGTTAACACTCGAAAAACACAAGTTTTGGAAAATTAGGTAGGATACATTGCCGCTATAAAAAAATTCTACGTTGCTGGCACACAAAAAAAAAACTCAATTGAGCATTATGGGGTTTCCCATTTGGCGTTCTGTGATGATCTGCATAACAAGTGGCAGATTTTAAATTGGTAGTCGCTTATAAATTCTGCTTGTCTATTGAGGTTGGCTTTCCCAAGTTATATTGTTATGCACATAGCAGCAACATTAAAAATAGCAAATTAGGTATATTAACTGTTCTCAGAGATTTCAAGATCTTATTCCGGAACTTTTGAATGATCGAGATCTTTGTCCATTTAAGGCTTATTCAAAGCAAATTAAGATTTTTTTGACAGGCTAATGCTTTTCAGGCCATACCGCCTCATATCTTTGGGCACTCAATAAGTAAAACACCGTTTAATAAACAATGAAAACCCCATTCTGTCCAAGCATCTCGTTACACATCCTTCACTTGAAGTCAAGATTCTAGTCACGTTTCATTAGCAAGCTGCAACTTTCATCTAACGCTTGGCAGTTGGCATGCTGCAGGTACCTGGGGGCGTGGCCAGGTGGAGGCGTGGCTCCTACCCCGCACTACACCTACCTGTTATTTTACCCCCACCCTAGGATGCTTTTACTTTTTACCACCTTGAAAATCAAGACAACTTTTATCAGTAAAACTGTACCTATGTTAGAAACATTGTTACCTTTTTAAAGCGCATGAAGACAAAGTTGTCATCATCGCGATGTTATTATTGGTAAATTTATCGATTCTTGACATTATTTAAAAAAAAAATAAGTGCCTCAATTAACTAAATAAATGAACTACTTAGCCTTTTATCAAACACTAGCTGACCTGACAGACGTTGTCCTATCTTAGAACTGTCGAACACGCAAAGAAAAATTGTAAATCTTATTTTTATACACCTTGGGTTACATTATTGGAGTTTTAGTAAGGATCCCTATTTTTTTGAAAATAGGTATAATGTAGCCTATGTTACCCGGAGATAGTGTAGCTTCCCAACAGTGAATGAATTTTTCAAATCGGCTCAGTAGTTTCGGAGCCTATTCAATGCAAACAAACAAACAAACAATCAAATCATTCCTCTTTATAATAATGGTATAGATTTGGATTAAATAAACCGTTGAAGGTCCAAAAACAATCTTAATGTTGAACATTAAGATTGTTTTTGGACCTTCATATATACCTATACCTTGACAGTGTGCCCAGCATGCTGGCAGCATTACCACGCATTACCAATAGCTGGTCCATAGAAAATGGTTATTTACACTTGCCAAAAAAGTAACCCTATGTATATAGATACAAAATATTATAATTATAATAATCGATAATAGAAGATAGATTCACATCAGACATCATCACCCAGTAAACTTCCACTGCTGAACAAAGGCCTCCCTCTTAGAGAGGGGTATTGCCATAACCTCCACGCTTGGCAGGCGGCTTGGGGATCGCAGTACGTAGATTGATAGAAGATAGATTATGTGTCATTAATCTGACCAAGGGCTACAAACATATTTTATACGTAGGTATACTATGATCGGCATCGCCTATGTACTATTTTTTGTTTGCCCTCTTTTTTCCCACCTTTAGCAATTTTGGATATCTTGTTTTAGTTTTGTCTACTTCTATGGTTAAAAGGTATCATATCAAAAATGAATGTTTTATCTAGGAAACCGTAAAGACCGAAACACGATAAAGTTACGCTCGATAGAGAAGAAAAATAAAAAGTAACACTAATTTGAGCTTTTCTCTCTTTTTTTTGGATTCATGAAAATACCTATTAACTAAACAATGTCTAAGATATCTTAATATATAGCTTTCATAATTATGGAGGGAACAGTAAAGGTATATTTTACATTATAGCTATACTTTTCCAAAAATAGGAGAAAATCCTCATAAATATGTAGCGAAACGCACGTCTGTGTGTAAGCACCATGGTTTTGCCCTACTAAATGCAACTTTAATACGTACAATACCTATTAATGCTCTATGGTCATATGTAGTTACAAAAATTGCCTAAAACTGGGAAAAGATATCCTTATTATTTGTATTTAATATTCATAGGCACTAATTTAACTGAATGATAAGAAGAAAAAAAAAAGGAAGCTGTTATTTTTTCTTTTCTTTTTATAGTTTTTTATCTTGGCTTAGATACAAAGTCTAGACTCCAAAACGTAGGCATTTGCATGGTTTGTTTAGTCTGTACCATGATGCGTCGGTCGTTGTTTTCTCTGAACACACTGTGCCTAAGTATAAGTAGTTAGGTAATCCCGAATATGAATGCAAGTACACGTTCCCGTGTTTGCACGCAGCTAATGGACATGCTGTGTTCGAGTCTGTTAATTGAATTACTGGCGAGTAGTGGCGAGCCAGCCTGTGCGCCAATCAACGCGTTCGTTGTTCGACGCTACAACGAAATCTTCACGAACTTAAGGTCAATTTGGAGAGATTTTTGGCTATACTAAACGCATTACCATCTGAGTCGTCAGGTCATAAATCATTGCTCATCTCATCTCGCTCGCACCCACATGTCACACTCACGTAAGATTAAGCCGGCTTAATCTTACGTGAGTAATTCCCGTGTGATATAAATAAAATACCTATTATTTCCCTATATTATAGTAAAAGTTTTTCATAATGAGTATAATGACCTCCTTTCAGCGTAGTACCACTGGGTTATCACTGTTTTGTGTAACCTTGTATAAGTAAAGCCTAAAATTATGAAAATTATTCAATTAATAAAAATTATTCATTTAGCGTTTGAAAATATATTTTAAGAAAAATTGGAATTACTAAAGGATAAGCAATACAATATACAATTTTGTTCGATGACTCATTCGAATACTTGAAGACCCAAGCGAATCGGTGATCATGATGATTATCAAAATTCCATATAGATTTTCGTTAAGCACGTAAAAACAAGTTTTTGATAACAATTACAGAAATCCTTGGAACAGTTATCTAAATTATGTATAGGTCACATTTTGTTGGCACAGTTATTGTTGCTAAGTAAGCAGCTACTGCTATTATTATGATTAAATGATAGCTGAAAAATATTTATAATAATTTCATATGAATACAACAAAAAAATTGCCCTGCTAAACTTTTTATCAAATAAAATGCAACTTGATACTCAGTTACTCGAATTTGCATAACACTTACAATATTAACAAGAAGACCCACTGATTCTTTTCAGATCTTATCGCAGACTCATTATGTTATGTATTTTTTTTCCCACAATGTTCTGTTACAATACGAACAAATTATGCGCAAGGAAATACCCATTCGCAGTTAAGTGCGATCCAAATTTATCTTGTATTCAAACAAGGGCTAATTACGGCTCAACTCTAATATTTGCGGGAGATAAATCCCAGTACAGTGGCATAACGATAATCTCAGTATTAATGAGATTATAAATTACACATTTACTTGAGCAGCCTGAACGAGAATATCATAAACTTGCGGCCGTATGTTTTTTGGAACAGGTTTATTTAAATCTGAGACGATTTGTAAAAATGACTTCACTTATGATAAGAAGTCGAATTGTTGCTATATCTATCAAATACAAGTCTTATGTGTAAAATTATTGCTTAGATTTCAATACTTCAGGCAATATATTATTAAAACACTGTTTTAAACTATCACGGTTGTTCACTAAACTTATATGATTATTAACGGTATATTTACCGTGGTAAGGTTGTGGAATGAGATTAAGAAAGAGTGTAGATCTGCACCTGACTTTTTAACTGTTCGACCAACCACTCGCATTCTTCAGTCTTCCCGTGAAAATGGTACATGTAACTGCGCCGAAATATCGGGAGCTCATTCCACAACCTTACCCCGGTAAATATCTCGTTAATAATCATATAACTTAAGATCTTATTATTCAGAATATGAAAGAGATTCTGATGGATAGAGCATGAATGATTGATTCCCTTCCAATTGAATGTGAGAATGAACATGATAAAAAAGTAGCAACAAGGTGTGTAGGAGATTTGGCAAGCAACCAGTGTTTATAGGAGCACCGGTGTCAGTAGAGTACCGTATAGTTCGTATGGCGACGCGGGCAGCTGCGCGGGTCGACACGAGGATTCGCCGCGTGACCCTCCCAGAGTTGCACCCCAGGCCCGATCGTCGAACCTGCAGCGAAAAAACTCGATCTTGTTACTCTCCGCTTGTACAGTTATCCGCGCATTAAGTAATCGGAGTCGAGAGCTGCGAGATAATGTTGCGCACGCGTGAAATATATCCGAGCGTTTTTATTGCGACCGCGTTCCGCACCCGGACTGGTATGCGCGTGTCTTTGCGCCGAAGAAATTCTGTCGACGAGTGGTTTGCCTCAAGCGACCTTGCGGTTCCGCCCCGCCTCACCCCGCAGGCCGCGCGGCGCTTCTCCGGCGCTGCCTCCGTGAAAGTAGGTGACTTCGCAGCCGCCGCCGCCGCCCGCTTCGGTGGCACCCGTCTTCGCTCACATGTGAGCGCAACTGGCCCTACGACAGTTTTACACTCACGCGGCTTTCTAAATGTCTACATGCGAGTTGCGGTGCATGACAACTTTGGAATCTGGATTCACAAGGGCTTTTTATTGACACTGAAGTAGTTTTCAAATCTAATGATGGAAGCAGGTATAAACTTTGGTACCGAGCTAATGTACTTTCTGTGATATTTATCTATGGATCATTAATGTCGCACAAGTCGTTAATATTATATTAGCTTCCATCTAATGTGCACATCATGATTAGGTCGTTGATTGAAAAGCTGTTCGTTATAAATGAATAGCTAATTAAAATATATCACTAGACGCTGCATAGAGCTCCAGTCACCTTGCTAATGTTTGAGTCACGACCAATTTTGCCTTATCTGTCCGCAGCCCTGCGACCTCGAAGAAAAATAAAGTTTTAATAAACTATTCAATAGAAAACATGTCTGATGAATTACACATGCAATTAGCCGCAAGTCATGCGATTAAAGAAATATTTTTGCGTAGGTATGTCGTATTAATCATTTGTTCCATTTTTATGCTGCTATATAGAGTTAACCTAAAGACAATTTATTGCGGAATACAAGTTGAGAATCAGCCGTATCTGTAGTGCTTGGAGTAATGAGGCATGACAAAAACAATGAAAGGATTCATAAAAGAGTCACCAGTCACATCATTTTAAAGTGTATCGATAAGCAATTCCTTTTGTAATATTTATCGGTAGTGGATTACTCAATGTTTCAAGGAAATGTTGTATTGTGTATATCGCCCACGTTGATGAAACTGAACACATTCAGGCGAATGCTTAGCGCGGCCTTCCTGGAGAGCTGCTCACTGCGCACTCGCCATCTCTTGCGGGAACGTGTTACCACGGCTCGTCCGCAGTGGCCGTCACTTCGTCTTCGGAGACAGGTCGCTTCATCGGTACTTCCGCGTACACTTCGCATCATGTCTCCGTATTCTCAAGTTAGTTACAACTTATTCTTACAATTCTTAGTATACTTTACAAAATTATCTCTCTCATTGAAATGACCACTCATTGATAACCGGTTCATTATAACATTCCAAAGATTAATTTAAGTTCAATTGTGAGCAGTCATTAATAACAAAGCACACTGCGATAACATTATGAGCATACTTGTCTAATATTGTGTTTGTTATTATTGTATCAACTTAAACTTTTTATCGGTCCTATTGTCCGTTCGGTATTTTCTCGATTAACAACGGGTTGATTGACATGTGGGACAAAAAATGAAACAATAACTAGGAGCGGATGTTGCTACCGGCTATAAGCTCTGAGACATCTCGAGCATTTACCACTCCTATATTATTGTCTGATACATCATTACGTACCTCTTCTCCGTAATCATTAATGTTCTCTGTATCTACAAATATGTCGGGCACGTCCCATGCCGCTTTAAATTGGAGATTTTCATTATTATTCGCTGTAATTACAACATTGTTAGCTGGTTCCGCGTTACATTACGTCTAAATTAACAGAGTATGTTTCATTTGCCGCATAAAGAGCACTTTATATATTTCAATTAGATTTTTTTGGTGGTAGTTTCGCATTAGTGAGGAGGATCTGAAACCGGAACTAAGTGTAATTGACAATAGCTGAGAGATGGCGAGTTCTTCTCGGGAGTGATCGTGGCGTGTAAACGCACTCAATATGAACCACTTTTTGCTCCAATGTGTTATTATTAATGAATAAATGCTATATGTCCGAGTACCGAGGTCAACGCTCCAACGGAATGCTGTAAAAAAATGCGCTAAGGACATCAGTCCGGCACTCTATCAGCCGTGGCCGATGTTCCACTATGCTCGGGGTCATTAATTCTCTGATTACCTTTGAATAATTAATTAATGTAAAAATCGTAGCATATGTTTATTTTAATTTTAATAACGCATTGTGATTTGCGTCCGAACACTGTTTCGCGAATACAAGCGTGCGTGTTCAAATAACAGGAAAATATGACATAGGTAAATAAAACATGTAAAACTACACATCGAAGTTTGGAATCCTATTTTATTCTTTTATTGTTATATTATTCCGAGTTAAAATAAAGAATAAAGTTCACAGACAAGCTACGTCATAAGTTCCGATGACGACAGATTGTCCTGAACACAGAAAAGAAAAAATTTGGTCCTGAAGCAATCGAAATTATAAAACAACGCTTATGCACCTATATAAGTATGTTATAGTGCCTAAATTTAAAACAAAAATCGAAAATAACATTAATTTACGAGTACACAAAATAAAAATGAAAACTTAATTAAACACCGCATCAACAAAACATTATTAATATAAAAAAATTTGGTGCTCCTATATGGCAAAACAAAAAAAGCAGGCTGCATGGCCCAAAAAAATATTTAAACGAAACTAAAATTATCAGAGCAACATAGTTATG
Source organism: Agriopis marginaria (assembly GCA_932305915.1). NCBI lineage: Eukaryota > Metazoa > Arthropoda > Insecta > Lepidoptera > Geometridae > Agriopis > Agriopis marginaria. Next base: position 7,960,519 of record OW029919.1, read on the forward strand.
TGTTACCTACTGAGTGATTTGATAGGTATGTATATACACTTACCAGATACTTCGCATTGTAAATCATAGAAATTCCGATCGTATCTTTACAACATTTTACGGCAATAATGGTATCATAAAGATTTAAATCACGTGGAAATACAGTGACCGGTGACGTCAAAAAGGTAAATAAACATTCTAAACTACGCGTAGAATGTGTGTGGAATGTGACGACTTTATTGGTTAGACGTGTGTTAAATAGCTTAATTTAATGTCATAATACGTCGTTGCCTATCTATATAATAAACTCATTTTCCCCAAACGCTCTTTCCTTCAAATAATGTGCATAATAGCAATTGTTGTTTAAATCTAACGTTACCTTTTTTTGCGTTCCTAGATTCAAGAGAATGTATCAGCAGTTCATAGCAAAACTTGAAAACAACGTATAAAATGCCCAATAATTTAGTTTGTTCAACTATTAATTCATGTTTATTCTAGTTGTTCACCCTGAACTGTAACCTCGCGACCTCTATTTCTCTGCAACCCCTGGACGGATTTTGCTCGTCCTTGACTTAACAATTAAAATGGAATGAACTACGTCTACCAAGTGGGAAAGTGGGCAACCACTTTCATGAAGACCTGATAAACAATACGCAAGTTATCGTCGAACAAATACACAGACATACAAACTCACAAACATTGGTACAAATGCCGATCACAGTTCCCGGTTAATAAAATATACAATGGTACAATTTAAGCATAGAAATCAAGAGACGCCTCAGCAGTGACTATATAAATATCAACCCATGTAAAACTAGTGTTTATAATTATAAATCAGTGTTAATTCGTTGTTGTAGGCTTGTGAAATGTGAAGACAAGTTACTGATTAGAAATTTATTAGTAACTTCGTAGAAGTTACTAATAAATTTCTAATTTCAAATGTTACACTTCTTATAACGCAATTTATGTTTTCGATGATTTTGCGCTGATCACCTTTCAGTCTTATCATAACTTAACATTTACAAACTCGGGTGTACGAGTATTTTAATTCAAACGTTATTAATAGATTTTAAAGGATTTTAATTATATTGAGATGAATTCACGGCCAAAATTAGATAGACGACAATACAAAGAAAGGAAACGCACAATTGTACGATGTGATTATTATAACACAATAATAGCTAGCACTTTTAAACATCTACTGCCTTAAATAATAATAAAAAAAGAAAAAAAAAATAGCACTTAACAATAGTCCATCTCGTTTTTGCGCGTGACAATTTTCGTCCACGAAAAGTTAACAGATCATTGATTTTAAGTATTGAGAAAAGTTTCTAAGTAAGGCCGATTCTTTTATAAGTTGTTGCCGTACTACATTGTATACTAAACTGATATACCGAACTGATATTATTTTTTCCTATCTCGATAGTGCAGACTGTTTCAAATAAGTCCTAAATACATATTATGTTTGGACCAATTGATTATTATCACAGAATTATTGTTTTCAAAAATACTTGTTTATCGGTCAATGATCCAAAAGAAAGTGAAAACGTAATAAATGAAATGATTTAGTAGATAATTTAATTATTGATAAGTGTGTGAGGTCATAAATACATATTTGTTTGTGATGATTATATACTGTAGGTAGTAATAAATATTGTATTGTTAGTTGTTTATAAATAAATTATCTTTGGTCGAAAAGAAAGTTCCTAGATAACGATTGCGATGATGAAACCAAGTCAAGAAGGACCTTTGTGTTCTCCAAACAATTATTTGATTTATCACCAAGTCAAGACTAAAGCCATAAATGATGGAGATAACGTCGATGTTGTTGCTATGTACAATGTCTTGATTGAAAATAATTTCCATAATTTTGTTTGCTTATGGGGAAAGTATTGATAGATAACCTGCCGTGATCGATTTGGATTCGAATATTTTGATTTGTCCTATTCAGCGTATTCAGTAAACTGATTGAAATGTGTATTGCTATTTTATTACTTCCATCTGATTCGCCTCTATAGCATCAGGTACCTAAACAGATATACTTATTTAGTCTGTTTAGAAGGAAAATGATGTAGAAGGCCTATACAATTATCAATAAATTACTTCCATTTTAATAGGAAACTATTTGAAGGCAGATATCAAGGCTATTTGTAAAGACGAGCATTTATATTACAATAACAGACACATAAAACTGGAATTGGATTGTTGATTAAAAACGAGCCCTGAAGAACTAGATATATTTTTAATATGGCGATCATTAAACAGTTTGTAGGTATAATTTAAGAATTAGATGCATACATCAAAAGGTGTAAATATTATTTCTCTAACCACCTCATCAAGACCTACTAGATTCTATCTAAAGAAACGGCTAGAATAAGATTTATGAAGGCTCTTGGAATTCAGCTAACAGTAGCCCTATTAGTATCTAGCTGCGTTTGCGGCTGTACCTGCAATTTACTCGTTTCCACACAATTTCTAAGATTCTTTAGTCATTGTGCACACTGCACGCTGCATCTGACTAACTTCATCAAAATCTCAAGATCAGCCGCTTAGAAATAAAAAAAGTGACAAATAGACAGAAGGCAGACAGACAGAGAGATGGATTAATCATATAGACAGAGAGTCACACAAATAACCATAGACAGACAACAAACAGGGATACAGTCATATAGATCGAAAGATATACGAACGGGGAGATATACAGTAAAAACAAATATATGCTTACATGTAGGTATAGTATATGAATGTGATTGTTTTGTTTCAGGTGTTGCGCACAAGTGGCGTGGCGCGAGGGTGTGATGCGAGGGCGGCGAGGCGGCAGGCGCAGGCGCTGCGAGTAGCGACCATGCGGGGCCCGCGCGTCGCCGCCGCCTGCCTGATTGCTCTCGCCGCAGTCGCTCAATTCGCCACAGCCTCCACCGACACCATTAGCCTCAGTACGTACCCATATATTTACATAAAGAACCCAAAGATAAAGGATGTTGTGTTTTACGAAAAAACAACAGTATTCTATATTTTGTGAGGTTGACTACTACGATCAGGCGCAAGCGTCGTGAGTATATAGCAACCATGTGGGGTTGTTCTCACCACCTGCTTGCTTGCTTTCGCCGCGACTATCATTAAGCTTCTGTGCGTACTAATTTGTTTATATTAAAGATTTTAAAGGAAGAGTTGGGATTATGGCTGATGATGATGATGATGAATGCCTGCGCTATCCTTTACGACTCAAAGATTCCAGCATTGGCTGCGATAAGTTTATTATTATTTGTTTCACCATTTATGCAAAACTATGTAAATACTTAGACATTCAAAATAACCAAACGTCCGATTCTTTAAAATCGATGATTTAACAATCTACAGGAAAATCACAAACGATTCAATTCCAAGAAGCTAATGGGAAAGAAAGGGAAAGAAACTTATCAATATTGAGGATATAAAAGTGTTATTTATTGAGTTTGTATTGATGTTTTGACTTTCATTGCGGTTCCATCGAGATTTCACAAGTATAGCCTCACAATAAAAGACAGAACGGTTACCTACCGTACCGGTTGCACAAGTGCCAGCGACAATTCTTCGGTTGCGAAACATCGGGTCCGCACCGGGTTCCCACATCGATCACACGTAGAGTACGCTCGCCTCTCGTTTGCTGCTATTCATTTGTTATTCCAACTTATAGCTTAACAGCACTCAATTATAGGCAGTTATGTAGCACACAAGCTATCGCGAAATCAATACTTATACAGTACCAATTAGATCTCTCTTTGAAAACATTATCGTGATAAAAACTTTTCTGTGACTCTAATCAATGGCAAATATGGAATTATTACCCAATTAGATGATATATAGTAAACACATCGTAATAAATGTGTTTTCATAATAAATAAATAAACTGGGCAGTTCATTAGGAAGCATTGAGAAGGTTGATAATCTTGATAACCTTAATAGGAAGCCCGGGGTCTCGTTTCCACGGAAACAAAATCCTGGTCCCGGTTTATGGACAAACATTTATTTAAAGATCAATTTGAGAATTATCCACGTCTAGGGGACATCAACAAAATTGCCCTTAAACGTAGACATTATAAACATGTATATTTCTCGACCGCCTGAAACACTGTAATCATCTCGCGTGTAAAGTGTTTAAAGCACCGTTCATTTTTGTTATTTGCATAATTTGTTGTCGCTAACCAGGAATAATATCATTTATCGGATAACATAAACCCCCAACAGTAGTTGTCGATTGCGACTAACTTAATTTTTAGAATTTTAACTACTTTAAACTATTTACGTTACGTTAACTAACAGGAAATTAAAGTGAAAATTGAAATTACATTTAAACAATGAATTTATTGTGTCGTCAACCTCGTATTTTTGGTGTTTTATTACAAAATTTTGATATTTTGTTATATTTTATCAGTGTTGTATTTATTGATGCTCTTAAAAAATCTCAACGCGCTGAAGCTCAAAAAACAAAACAACACCTTGATGTTGAGCGGTGTTTTGATTCGCCATTATTGAACTCGTTTGTCAAAGAGCTGTGACCGAAACGGCATGTTATGCGAAAATATGTAAAACAAAGTGACCTCGATACCTCGATAGCATGGGAGTGAGCTCCATTTGTGGACACTTGCTTGGAAGGTCAAGTTCATAGACTAACCGTATTCCCAGCTGTGCGGACGTTGATAGGCAAACATATAGGCTTATCTATTGAGCCTTATCTCATAACATTCATCTATTGCCCCGCCACTTAAGGACACGCGTGATCAGAATCCGATTGCTTAATAAAACGATACATCATCATCATCATCAGCTAGAAGACGTGCTGAACATAGGCCTCCCCTTAAATGTCCACACTGCCTGCCATCTGCATCGACTGGATACTCGCGCCTCTCACGATATCATCGGTCCATCTATGGGAGGGCCTACCTACTCTGCCTCTTGCAGTTCGTGGTCTCCACTCAAGAACCTTTCTTCCCCAACGGTTATCAGTTCTTCGAGCGATGTGGCCTGCCTATTGTCACTTCAACTTGCAAATCTGAGTTTAAAACGATCAAAATTTTATTATTCTAATCTGTTTTATATCCCCGGACTTTCCTATCGTTAATTTTCCTATAATATAATATTTAAATTTTCCTATCGACGACAGAGTTTTTGTTTTCTATTTCTTGTATAATTATTATTTCTTAGGTGCATGTTAATTATTATTTGTGATCACTGTAATTGCTTTTCCACATCGTCAACAGGCAAGTATTTCGTAAATGACAGCTTTATGTGTAGATTATTTATATTGTTGTATGGAATTTAATTTAGTTCTTTGACAATATGAATTACCTACCTATCAAAGTTGGATAATTTACAATTCGGCGAATTATTTATAAATTCGTTTGCCTTGAGATCCACCGGTTGCTATGAGATTATTAAGAAATGTAAATAGGTACGGCACGTCGAACGTGAAGATTCAAGTTTGACTATAACATTGTGGAGTATTTGAATAACAGTTACTAATTTCACAAGAGATTATTTGTTAACAGAATACTTATCTCAATCGATGTTGGTTTTGTAAAGCAAATAGGTTCTGAGTCGATCGAGTAGACTTTACGGATAACAATAAACAAAGCTGTAGTGTTTGGCGAGCGAGGTGTAGGTAAACAGACATTGAAGAATATTCACGTTTCAAGACGGGCTCATTAATTACCTACCAAAATATTTACGCGGATGACCAGTCAGTGTGACCGGTGGCGCCCGCGGTACCTAATAAGAATGCGGATCTGAGGATCTAAATCAAGGTGATGTGGTCGCCGGACATATAGACGCTGTATCAGTGTCATCTTTATCGAAGTGGCTTCCCTAACAATAGTTCTAATATATTCACAACCAAATACAAGCATTGTAACTTTTGTATTCGACTTAATTGTGTTTTTTTTTTAAAATAAATAATAGGCTTGCGTTTCATTTCCAACTCGCCTGATGTTAAGCGATGATGTGGTCTACGATGGAGCACATTTGCCTAGAAGAAACAAATATAGTTGGGAACACTCGTTTTTTGTAACACTTAGGATAAAGCTATGAAGCTATGGAAAGGGCTATGCTCGGGGTTTCACTACGAGATCGAATCAGAAATGTGGAGATCCGTAGACGAACGAAAGTTACCGATATATCCCACCGGATTAGTAAGTTGAAGTGGCAATAGCACATAGCTCGAATAAAATAGAAGGCCGATAGAGCCGAAATGTTCTCAAATGGAGACCACGGACCGGTAAGCGCAGCGTAGGACATCCACCCAAAAGATGGACAGACGACCTAAAAGAGACCGCAGGGAAACGCTGGATGCAGGCCGCTTGCAACCGGCCATTTTGAAGATCGATGGGGGAAGGCCTATGTCCAGCAGTGAACGTCCTAAGGCTGAAATTATGAATGATGATAAAGTAATTATGTTATGCTCAGTGCCTACATTTAGAAAAGTTTATATTTGAATGCGCACTTTATGAGTCAGTTGCAACAACACACAGCAGGGGTTAAATTAGTGCATAGGTTTAATTATACGTAGTAAGAGGACCTTGTCTTGTCTTGCTGCAATATTTTAAAGATTTTACGACTGTTTATTTTAATTCTGCAAAAATAATCATAATCAAAAGTAGTATTAGTCTGCTTGGTATCAATTCAGTGCCTAATTTTATTTTCACACAACGTCTCCTTGCTAATCTATACTTCTATACTAATATTATAAAGAGGAAAGATTTGATTGTTTGTTTGTTTGTTTGCATTGAATAGGCTCCGAAACTACTGAACCGATTTGAAAAATTCTTTCACTGTTGGGAAGCTACACTATCCCCAGGTCACATAGGCTATATATATTTACCCGTGCGAAGCCGAGGTGGGCCGCTAGTGGGATATAAAGATAAGATGGGGTGCAGGGAACGGAAAGGGTTTTAAAAAAAAAGGGAAAGTTTCATGCATCACTCTTTTATCAGGTTTATATTTTGTGAAATATGGCCCGACAAAGTGGCAAAAAGTTGGTCCCCCCCTGCATTTCTAAATTATTAGACATATAAACATTTAACTTGCCATGCTGATAGGTCATATTAAAAACCTACATAAAAATAATTCCAGGATTTTCTGAATATAACTTTTTGAGATATATCGATAGAACTGAAATTAATTCAAGACATTCTAGCTCAAAGGTCATTGACCTTTTCGTAAAAATTTCTTAGTAAAAAGCTTGTTATGTTGGTACGATGCACCTCTTAAATATTGTTATCCATAATTTTGAAAATTTGGTGTTTGAGCTTCGTTCTTTCGAATTTTTCTGTGGCCACAAATTTCTGAACTACAATTGCGACCGCGACCACAGTTCTATGTCTTTGGCTACGAAAAACTGAACCCTACCATGCAATTATGCATGTCTCGAGTCTCGACACGCTCTTAGCCAGTTATTTCAAAAAGCACTGAATTAATTTCGATGAAATTTATATTGGACAACCTCTGAAGTATAAGTCATACTCAGCAACAAAAAAATATCAAAATTGATCCATAATTGGCGGAGTAATTACGTAACAAACACACAAAAAAACAGTCGAATATTAATTCATACCCTGCTCTTTTCGTCAGTTAAAAACATTAAAGTTTTAATAGAGAGGACAGTTGCCTGCTTTTAGTCATCAAATTAATAAAATCTCAAGACCGACGCAGAACTGCAACTGCGTGAGCAAGTACTGCGTACATAAGGAACGTTTTGATTGATAACAATTGACGTTACTTAGTCTTGTAAATAATTTCATAACATTGCTATAGACATCCGTCGTCTAGTTTAACTGTCACCTGTGATCACGTGGGTTCGTGTTGTTTCTAAAGCTCCATGGAAGCCTTCTGTAAAGTCTCCACCACTTTACTAGGGCATGACTTTGACTTGACTGTGACTTACCTACTTTGCCTGACTCTTGACTAATTTGTTTGACTACATTTCATCAAACTTGATATTAATTTAATACTTGACACTGGCAAATACACAAGAGTGCGACGCCAAAATCCTCACAGAGGAAATAATAAAAAATAAAAATTGTATGCCTTCACAGTCACACTTCAGCCTTACTATTGATAAAAGGTGGTTCTATGTAAAAAATATACCAATATACACTTTAAAGTTATCACGAAGATTTCGATTCTATTTTTTGATTAATTCAGCAACTAGGTACCTATATAGCTTATTGATAGTAGAATAACAAATTAACTAGATTTTTTATAATAGCTCTCCAATTACATTGGAATTTGTATGACGAAGGACGCCAACATTGATTAAGCAGCTACGACCATTCGACAACCATTCGACATATCTAGCTTTATGTTATTTGGCATTTGATATATTGTGATTAACTTTACTGGTACTGAGACGTGGTCCTTAACTGTTGGCCTTTTGGAAAAAATCATAGTCACACAGCGGGCAATGGAGAGAGCTATGCTCGGAGTTTCTTTGCGCGATAAAATCCGAAACGTGGATATTCGCCAAAGAACCAGAGTCACCGACATAGCTGTTAAAATTTGCAAGTTGAAGTGGCAATGGGCAGGCCACATCGCTCGAAGAACCGATAACCGATGGGGAAGAAAGGTTCTGGAGTGGAGACCACGAACCGGAAGACGCAGCGTAGGGAGGCCTCCCACTATTAGATGGACCGAAGACATTGTGAGAGTCGCGGGCATCCACTGGATGCAAAAGGCAGGCTGTCGTGCAGTGTGGAGGTTAAAGGGGGAGGCCTATATTCAGCAGTGGACGTCTTCTGGCTGATGATGATGATGATGAACTTTACTATTCCAACAACCTTGAAAGTTTTTATTAATTGTTTGAGCTTTTATCTGTACTTTTACTAGGACCTTTGTTATTTTCTCATGCCAAGTTTGACGCTTGTACGTATTGCCATTTTTACATTAGAGCTAATACAAAACATAATACGTTAAAAAAATACGTTTGTTGTATGGGATCCCACTTTCGCTTTTAATTTTTGCCTTGTTTTATTATTTCTTAGATAATCCACCGTAACATTGCATATTCTGTGAAAATTTCAACTGGCTATCTATTACGGTTCGAATGATACGGCCGTTTAAAGGTAGGATGGACAGACGGATGGACGGACGGATGGACGGACGGACAGAGAGACAGACAGCGTAAGCTTAGTAATAGGGTCCCATTTTTACCCTTTGGGTGCGGAACCCTAAAATCGACCAAACCTCTGCTCCCACCTTTACTTCTCAATCGCGCAATTGATGTTTTTTGGGGTTGAAGTTGAAGAAATTTTACCTTTTTTCACAATTTTTTTTACAATTTTTTATTTTTTTTTAGCTAACATGTTATGTGGTGGTAATGAACCCTCAGTGCGCGAGCCCGATTCGCACGTGGTCTGTTTTATTTATTAAAAAAAACTGATAATCCACTTTTTTTTTTTATTAAAGTCGACCCAGTAATTTTATACCTTAAAAAAACATCAAATTGTCCACTTAAAAAAAAGTCGACCCAGTAATTTTATATCTTAAAAAAAAAAAAAATGCGCGAGTGACATAGCGGCACCCTAGTTAGTATTCTGGGCCAGTAGTTAGATTTCCTCTATTCGGCGTCACCATAGCAAAGGAGGATCACCACAGGAGTTGGTTCGCCATCAACCAATAATCAGAACATTCAGAAATATTTGCAATACCTAAATCATTATAAAATATTAGCTACAAACTGGTTACAAAACGTTTAACTTAGGTGTGTACACAGTAAAGTCTACTCTGTAACTATTATTCGAATGTCTGTCGATTTATTTGCAATAACTGTCCTCAATTGAATGCAAACTGGCGATAATATTGTTAAAGTGCATTGGACGGTGCACCGGTGGTTGTATATAGGACGTTTGTTTCCCACGCGTGTTGCTAAACCACAAGAGCCTCCGCACTGCACTGCCTGGCCACTCGGCGAATAGGTATGCAACAACCTTCAGATCAGATAAACAAAATACGAACGATAATAATGGACAATATATCAAATGAAAAATTAAATGTTGTAGGTACTAAAGTATAGTAAAAAGAGGATTGTCCAAAGTTTTTGCCCAAAATTTATGTTATTTTCTAAAAATATAGACTACTAGCTTTTACCCGCAGCTTCACCCGCGTAATTTGTGGGAAAACAATAGGTTTCGTCATTAGAGTATCAATATTTTAGAATGAAGGATGTTCGTGTCAGTATATAAATTACCATACATCAATATGTACATGTGGTAGCCCTCATTTCTGCCATTCAATCGAATACATATAATACTGGACAACTCCAAATATTTTCTAATCCGGGCATGATTTTCTCCCTGTCTACTCCAATAATGTCATTTGGAAACAGGAGTTATACTCTCTTATTCTATTTAAAAGTCGTCATGTTATTGGCGTCATATAAAAACATAGTTTTCAGAAGTTCTTCCGGCTCGCCAAGTAAAGGAAGGGACACTTTTCCATTGGAACAGCACATTCTGGCGGTATCATCATTCCATTTTAAAGCACTACAAACTGGTACGGGTTTTCTATGAGTCCGATAAAAATAAGCCTAATATTTTTTTTTGTATTCGACAATTAAACGCTGCGCCATTAATGTAGACCAAATGTGTCTCAGAAAGTCTTGTCGACGTTTCACCTGAATTTCTGCAACTGCGGATTGCAAATGCAGAAATTCAGGTGTTTGTATTCAGGTCAGGTAGAAATTTGAATGTGTAGACGTCACCAATCACCTTCGGCGTTATGTTAGTTCGTGTAGATGTCTATAAAAATAATAATAGACATCTACACGAACATATATATATATATATATTTGGCTTATTTTGTTTGTGTAAACGGCTAAGATAAATTTCAACATAACGCCAACGCTGACGTCATTAAATACGCCTGAACCTTTGCGAGTACTTACTTAAGAACTTAGGTCTTACATATCAAGATTTCTAAAATAAAATTCAAAATCAGAAATATTTTTTAAACCTCTGATACTAAATGAATCAAATGCTGTGATGATTTAGAACAATATACTTTGTACTTTGCTCTACCTTCTCGTACCTCCTTAGATATATTTTTAGGTAAGACTGAAATTTTTCTAACACTATATTTTAATTATAATTTAAATTAACTATGTCTTATGATTTGGTCAACATTGTTTTTAAATACTAAAAATTCAAGTATTTAACAAAATTAGCAATCATAACTTAAAATAGCAAATACCTACATCTTTTTAGTTCTACTAAGGACTACAGCTTTGACGTCCGTCTCTACGAAAAGTTACTCGTTTGTGACCTTTGGTTTGTTGTGATTACTATCAATGACCTATAAGCTACTACACTTTAGAGTAATGATTATAACGTTGTTAAACATGTATGTAAAAGGTCTCTAGGTCTCTAAAATTACTAATATTCCTAAATAGTGCTGCTAAATTAAACTCAAATACATTAATTTGATTATTGTTAAGTAAGCTGATACTGACGCTGTATATAATTTATTACATTGTAGTCTTAATGAGATGGACCTTAAAGATTAATTATTAAACATTTCAGATTGAGTAAGTCAAGGTGTTTAATGTTTCTAGATTAAACAAGATATAAGATACAATAACTCTCCTGTCTTCTCTGGCAAAGAGTTTATTAACCGACTTCAGGAGGAGGTTATCAATTCGACTGGAAGGTTTTTTTTAAAGAGTAAATTCAGCTGAAAACTCTTTTAAACTTTAATCAGGGAGATATGTTAAGGTGGCATGGCGGGTGGGTCACATCAGGCCGAAATCAGGCTTGATGTCTTTAGCCGAACTCATGCTGCAGCCTTGTCACCCTTCTTCTACATGGAGACTGTGAGTTAGTTTATTAGAGTCGCTGCTAGTCTCTAGTGCATGAAAAAATGGGTAAAAGTGCCGTACTTGCAAGTTTTGCGTTAAGCGGTTTAGCATAGTAGTTACATATATTATATAGCGAAGAAAAATGGGTGAAACATGGAGACATTTGAACACGAACAATAATTATACTAAGGCATATCTTCCTTGTTTGTCTGATCTGAGGTTTTGAAGTTGAGTTAGTTTCAATCGACTTTCTTATACCTATAGTATGTGGTTTCAATAATTTCATAAATCGACTTTATATTTTTGTTTCATTTTGTAATTCTACTTGTTTTACAATGATAATCAAGATGTCTCGCCAATTGGTTTTGTTTTTTGGTATATTTTTGCGATTTTTATTTAGTGAAATGTAATTTGATTATGTGAGTATTTATGTGCTAGACAGCGTTCGGTAAACTTCTCAACGTCTTCTCGTCCAAAATACCCCAGTGCCTTAAGACGAAAGTCTTTGAAGTGTGTGTGTTGCCAGTGATGACATATAGCACTGAAACGTGGTCTGTCACTATGGGCCTTATAAGCAAGCTCAAAGCAAAGAATTTGAACTACCCAAAAAGGTAAGGTCCAACTTCTTTAGCTCAAAGTCGCAAAACGAGCTATGGAGCTATACTTCCACCCACAAGATGGACAGACGACGTAAAAAGACCGCAGGGAAACGCTGGATGCGCGGGCCACTTTCAACTGGCCCTTTGAAGATCGATGGGGCAGGCCTATGTCCAGCAGTGGACGTCCTATGGCTGAAATGATGATAGATGATGATGATATGTCTTAAATTATAAAAGTTGTGTGAAAATTAGGCGTTGATTCGTATTCGTAGTGACACGTTTCGTTTCGTTTTTTTATGGGTACTAAAATAACTTCTGTCATGGCTTGTGTAATCAAAAAACATACATACATTCTATGTTTAGATAAATTATAGGCCTACTCATTTGGCTTTATTAGTGCCTTGTTGAAATTCATTCGTTTGAACAGAAAAGTAACATTTCGTCATAATGGTTCGTGATATATTGAGACAACATGGAAAATGACTCACCAAACATGGAAAATGTTTCCGAATGTCTCAAACACCACTTTTACCTGTGACTTTTATGTAGCAATATTATGACAATATCATAGAGAAGAAAGTATCCGCATTTACACCGGGTGACTTGTTTATTGGAAATGAAAAAAAAAATATGACATGTAGGTACATAGACTATATAGTTACTAGAAGAACCTATGGTATATTATTTACGAAATTTTCTGTTACAAAAGTTTCTCCGACCTATTTTTAGGTCCTCCTAACAAAATAAATAAAACAAAACAATATGTGCAATGAAAATTAACCGGACATTTTTAAACGAAACTTTTTGTTAACTGATAATATGATTGTGATTTGAAAGTTTTTTGTTCGTGCGTACAATATTTCAAAAGTTCTAAGAGGTTTGATTACCCTTTTCTACTAAAAAGAGGCGAATGCATAGAGGTAATGTTAGAATTTACAAACACAAAATTAATTGACATTTCCAGATGGTGTCCTGTGATTGGCTCATAGTACAAGTCATATAGCTAACTGGAAATTATTAGCTTTCATAGTTGTGTTCTTGCGCAACTTCAATACAATTTAAATTCTCGTATGTATGAAACGGGTGCGAAATCAAACTTCTACGTTTTTTACACTACTCTAACATATAAGCTTGTCTCTATAGGCGTCTCACTTTATTTTAGGCGTCGCACCCGTTTCATAAATATTTTTCTCTATGGAAGTGGACAGGGACACCTCTTCAGCGTTAGCGGACTTGGCGGTTATAATCTCTTTGCTTGGGTTGGACAACCAACGTTTTAATGAAATGTGAAGGTTACCCCCAATGATCTTGTTGGTTACCCTGAAATATGTATGCAATGTTTTATGTGAATATCAAAGCAATATTTCAGAATACTACTATACAAGCCTTGGTGTCAACTGAGCGTTTCTGATTCACGTAACGACTGAGTCACATAGTACTGATTCTGAAAAACTGTATTTATATGATGCTGGCGTCGCGGTTTGATCATCGCACTAGCCGCCACTGCCTGAAAGCTCATCTAAATATAATAGATCTGTGGAAATTGCACACACACAATTGCGCATACACGCACGCACGCTCTCACTCACACACACACACGCACGCACCCACGCGCACACACGCATACGCACGCACGTGCAAACACAGCACATTTTTACGTTCGTCCATAAATGTTTCTGTTGCAGGCCGTTGCAGTAATTTTTTAACTATAATTTATTTGGACGTATTTTTTCTAGGAGGTCAACGCGCCCCTTGCTCCAACGAAGGGGAGCCCGTGAGACTACAGGACTCAAGGCTCGAGCAGGACTTTAGTAGCTGTTTCAGCTGTATCTGTAAGGTATGCTTTTAATTTACAAATTACTTATAGCTATTTACAAGTAGTAAATGTATAATTTATACTTACAAGCTTTTATTTAACTTGCCTTGTTAGTTTTGGCCAAATCTTGCAACTGAATTACCAATCACCACACTTATCCACGCCGTATTCGACAGTATTCATAATCTGTGGATTTTTATCACAGCTTAGTAGGTAGTTACAAGGAAATTTGTTGAACCACAAAATAAATAGGTACAGATGGCCGGCTCCATCCAAAAAGCGATAACAGGCCCAAGTACGCAAATGTACAACGATCTTGGATTAAGTCGGTCGAACGCCAGTCGCGAGTGCCCACGCTTTGGTAATATACGTAATTATTATTTTGTGTCACAATTGTCATAATTTACAATGATTTTCCATTGTCATATTTTGAAAAAAACTTTTTAAGAACGATGCCTTATTGATTATAATCTTTAAAATATATTAATCGTGCCTTTCGTTAGTGCCGTAATCGACGAAAGTACTTTTCGTTTCCAATTTATGCAATTTTATTTGGTTACCCTTTTCAATTAGAAATAAATGTCTTTTAGAGTACTAACATAATTTACCTAATAAATTGTTTTTTTATCGAAACTCGAAATTCTAAACTTTTCACAGAACACTGAAGTTGCTTTGCCAGTACTAGCACTACCCACGGTTGCGCGTAGGTTAGTACAATCATAGTCAGCCGAAGCCAGCCTTCTGTACCTTTTTTTTTGTTGAACGCCGTGCGTTCGTTCCGAGCGGCGTGGATAAGTGTACAATTTACCGTTACACTGCAAGCGTGCAATGTTTTGCTCCTGATTGGCCAATTTATCTTCTCCGAATAACTATAACACACTTTATCTATTATATCTATACCGTACTACTGTTATGAGAATAATTGTGAGTAAATTATTCCCTAGGTATCGCTAATTCCCATTGACCTATATGTACTACGCTTATTCCATACAAATTTTTATTTAGAAATGTAAAATTTGTTTGGGATTAGAAGAGTATTTACCTACACACGTAAATATTCGTACTTTGGATACATTTATAGTAGGAAGATATAGCCAGCGTATTTTGTCATAAGCGTCCCCCTACCCTGCTTTGTTCATGTCTACGTTGATATTGTTTTATCAGCGTTGAGTAGGTAGTATCAAGTAACCTTTTGGTACATTAGTTTAGAGAATATTCTAACAGGACATTTGTTAAATATTAAAAATAAAACTGCGGAAAAATCAAAATTCTTTAGATGAATGAATACACCAGAAGAGAATTTTTTTGTTGAATACACTGATTGAATATCATTAAAACCATTATGGCGGTTGGTTTTTATTTTTACCTTTTGGCTTTTGACATCCTGTTTATTTAGATAGTGTAAAGTAAAATTTAATATTTTCAAGTAGTTTATAGTTTCAAGTCTTATAAGATATTTTCAAATAATTCATAGTCGTATTCAAGCAGAATAAGTCACAGTCAAGTCAAAATTAAGTGAATTATATTCAGTAAAGAATCATCCCTGTAAAACATTACCAGAGGTCCGTCCTTAGCGCATGACAACATTGGAGAATTCGTCCCTTGCTCCGGTTGTGGCGCCAACGTGGAAAAAATATGTCGGCTCTTTGGATTATTTTCCTAAACTTGTGTATTTTCGAGTGTTAATGTGTAGTAAATGGTGAATTATTATTTATTAAGTACTCGTAAACGTGCTCGAGTGTGGGCAAGTGATATAACGAGGTAAAATATGAGTTTTCGTGTTGTTTCCAAAACTCCATAGGAGTCTCTTGTAAATCTCCACCACTTTACAGGGGCATGAGTTTGACTTGACCGTGACTTACTTTGCTTGACTCTGACTGGGACTATGACTTGATTGACGCTTTTAATACTATGTAAACTGTTAAATATTACGACTAAAGGACATTGAATCCACGGTCATGAAATTTTTTACAAAAAACAACGTCTCTTGCTCCAATTAACATTTTTATTTAACACCTCCTTCATAATAACAATGTTAGCGAGACTAATTCATATACGTTGTAAATATTTTAATTGCGAATAATTACTTCATCCAAACCACACGTGACGTTATTCTTTAACGTTGACCTTTACACCACATAAGAGCAATTTATCTACTTCGTTTTAGTATGTGAAGAACACGTGTGGATAGCGACTAGAGGATTTATTTATGCCGAACACGGATACTTTGGAATTTTATAAATCAAAAGGCCGTCCAGCCCCTGGATGCTTGTCTTTAAGATTCGCAATGTGTGCGTAGTAACCACCCACCATTATAGAAACGTTAAGTGCGCGTTCTACCTTGTTTGTTAATATTTATTACCATTCGTAGTTATAGGTAAGATTGTTGGCAGAACGCCATTAGAAAATACCGTGTGCAAGTTTTAATAAGCGTCGAACAAGTCACATTCAAGCAAATTGAGACACGGTCAAGTCCAAGTCGTGTCCCAGTAAAGTATGTTTTGTGTTGCTTTAAAAACTCCACAGAAGCTCCTAGTAAAGTTTTGACTAGTTTACTGGGACACGACGACTTGACCGTGACTTAATCTCCTTGAATGTGACTTGTTCAGTACTTATAGGTACTAAATACTTGAAATTATCGACTAGGTATATATACTTAATTATATTATACTTGATAATCCTATTGTAAGAACTTGACACTGGTTATACAGGGTTATTTTTAGTGCGCGTCATTCTGAAGCACCACAAGTAAAAAAATGCGATTAATTGCTTAACGTTATTGGAACATATTCTGCGAATATTATTATTTTATTTTATATCAATCAAATAAAACAAAAGAAAAACATACCGACCACAGAATAAATAATAGTCCTTTTCAAATAGAATGGGACTTGACAACCACCACCTAGTTTTCATAGTAGCGATTAGCTATATGGACCGTTTTCGCCGGAAGGTTTTATAAGGACTTTATTGGAGAAGCAGCGTAGTATTTTGTCATTTACGTTCCAAAAAGGGCGAACCATAAACATACTGGTCTTTTTATCTCTACATAGTATAAATTAAAGTCACTTTCCGCGTCTGTCGATCTGTATGGCCGTTAACTCCTCCTAAAACACGCAACGGATTTTGATGCGGTTTTCACCATCATTTAGATACATTTTCACGGAAGGTTTATATATATAACTAGCGACCCGCCCCGGCTTCGTATGTGAATTACACCCGTGCGAAGCCGGGCGGGCGGGTCGCTATTTTTTAATAAGCTTGAAGTAAAAGTTGTAAAATTTACACTCTTCAAAAAAGTTACCCTGTACCTATAGGTATTTAGGCAAGATGTCCAGCCAAAGTTTAAATGTGTTTTTATGTAAAAACTTGGTATGTGGATGTGGTACGTAAAGGTGCGACACAAGAAAAGCTGTCAAACGCGTTATTTAGCAATAAACACATAAAAGCAAAGTGTGAAATACAGTACACTAGTCTCGTAATTGTCTCGTCGCTTATGGGACGTTTGTATGCCCACTCGGCGACCACTGTCACCAAATCAATTTATCACGCGTCAAGTTTAGAATAATCATTCCCTAGCGCGTGCGACAAGTTCGCACCTAGACAATAACTAGGTAATTTAATTAGCGGTCATTTCTTCTAGGAATTTCGTAATATTTACCGGAGAACATTTGTCAGCAATGTAAGCTAAGGGCCAAGGGAGTTAAGCATTATATAAAATTTATATGAGACTACCTCTAAAATATGACACACCAAACAAAAAAAAAACAATCCATAATTGGCGTAGGTACTTATTAGTAATCGCGTAACAAACATTAAAAAAAAACATACAGTCGAATTGATAACCTCCTCCTTTTGTCAGTTAAAATACAGCCTAATTGAGAAAATCCTTTTTTAAGTCGGTTTAAAAAAAGTTGCTACTTGAATTAAAGCTGAGCTTTTAGCCCGTTGCAGACGATGCATAGTAAACTTGCGCGAGTACTGCGTATCGCCTCCAACGAGCTACACCACTTTTTGCTTAGCTTAGAGTAAGATTACTAAGCAACGAAGGAAATGAAAATAAATTAAAAGAGCTAAAATTAAATCTTAATTCTATTTTGAAATCACCCCTGGGTCAATTCTTCTGCATGCCCTTCATTTCGTAACGGTATTCAGGTCCAAAGACCATCAGCATTTAGGACAATAACCGGCATTTCAGTAATATAATCTAGGTAATGTCAGCTCAATGTGCTAATCGTTCAAGCAACTACGTGACGTTTACAAGCTGCCTTCTGTGGCGTAGTGATGGCGACGAAACCTGTTATGGACATTTTCTCGCAGTGAGTGCAGGTGTAAGTTTACTATTGCTGTACAATTTCAAATACTTAACTATGGGTCGGTAAGTTATACAGGCTTATGCGGAAAGGGTGTATTATACCGACAGAGGTCCAAGATACTCTTCATTATGAACAACTTTTACGATAGGATCAACAATAATATTATGTTGCTGATTGAATCAGGCGTTACTTTGCGGAAGTCCATTTTTAATTTGTATAATATGACGAATTTCTAGTGTAATTCCGTAAATCCTTGTAAATTCATCATATACAAACTAATCAAAATCAAAAAAATCTCAGTAAAGTTGTTCCATAGAAAGAGGTCAAATTTTAATGTCACACTTGACAAACTGTAAGGAGCGATTTCAGGATTGGTCCCATAGTAAAAGTTGTTCATAAAGATGAGTATAATGGACCCATTTCCCCTTAGTACATCCTTCCTGCGTTGCGTAGCTCCGTACATAGTTACATACAATAAATTTTGTCTATAGTTCATTTTTACACGACTGCCCAGAAAAAGTGTTAGATATGTTTTAGGGTTCTTGTATGTAAATATTTTTGGACCATAACTTCTGGACCTATCTTGATTGAGATATATCGTTAGAATCCTTTCACTATCCAGGCTGTATAATAGCATGGATATCAATAATAGTGTAGTAAATAACACAATTATAAACATTTAACCCTAGATCACTAACCTTATTTTCGAGTAACGCTATCACTAACCTTTCGACTATCAGACTACGAAAAAAATATCGATAAAAAATTATAAACTTAAAAGTAAAATAATTTTTATATTTAACAGGCTTATTTTTGAGGTAATCAAGAGACAATAATTATTAGACAAATAACAAATCAGAACAGTTACTACAACACAACTACCGCAAATCGCCCTTTTGCAACACTTACAGGAGTATTTCGTCTTGCGCCGTTTTTTTTTTCGTGGTGCACACGAGTCGTTTTTGATGCAGATTATGAAGGTACTGAGCGTCCAGGGATCGGCGGAGATGGGGAACATACCTAAACCCCAAAACCGCGGGGTACGCGTAGTCTCATAGACGAATGGTTAGTGATCTAGGGTTAAAAAACTTTTTTTTTTTAATGTAATTAGTTTATTTATAAATATGCTAAACATATTATAATTGCTATAAAATATTAACACAGGAAAAAAAAACTATAGTACAACCATGGGACTTTAAAGAAACCAGAATCGAATATCTTTAACTTTTTTTTATAAACTAAAAAAATCTAACCCTATTGAAACTGACGTGGTTTTCACACATTTTATTTATGTTACACCTTGAAAAAGGCCGTCTAATGCGGTTGAAACTATAGTCGGAGTAACCGGCTTAATCTTACGTGAGTAATTCCCGTGTAACATAAATAAAATCTAACCCTATTTATTATCTTCATTTAAAACTTGTTGGGCAGATTCTAAACTAAATAACAATACTATAAAATGTACAGTTGTTTACTAGAAATATCCATTAGAGCGACGACGCGGCGCGATAGATTCGCGCGCGATTGATTTATATGGGCATTCGAGTTTTTTACTTTTTAATTAATGTAGCTTGTTGTACTTATATATAGCACACCAATGTGAACTATAGATTCACTTAACCTAATGAGTCTTGCACACGGTGCATCTAACCTGCGCAACTAAAAAGCAACAACCAACAATCTGAGACTAAGTTCTGAGACAACAAATCAAATTTTCAGAAAGCTCGCATACATCTTTTCGTGCAGTTTCTGCATACAAATATCGAAAGACTATATGAGAAAAATGATTTCAGAATAATGCTGCTTCAGTTATGAACTACATAATCTTGCAATTTTATCTCGCAAAGAAGTAGCCAGTCGATTGGTTGTATCAATTACCATAGCAAAGGGAACAGACGGTCACGTGGTGATGCAAACGGCGACAGAGTCATAGCATACGTTATAGTACCAGCCATGTAAGGGCTAGCACTCAAACGATTAAAGTGATATACGCATTGTAGTTGATGCATTATATATTTAAAACTTAATTACCTTAGCAGATACTTGGATAGGTAGTTTGTTATTTCTACTTTGATAGAAAAATTATTGTCTTTTGCGGAGCTCTTGGTTTTCTGTATCTAGGACGAATGAGGATCGTTCATCTCCATATAAGCGTTCCATTAGATATTTTTAGTCGATTAGTGCAAGTCCTAAGTGCGTCCGCGTGCGGTGGGCGCCCACGTCGCGCAAAAACACTCAATGCGGAACCCGGACTAGCTCAGGAATCCGCCGCAACTGTTTCTAACATTCCATTATTATTCACGTTCTTTTCTTTACCTAGAAAAACTATCAAAGAAAATAAACCGGCCAAGTCCGAATCAGGCTCGTACACTGAGGGTTCCGTACCACCACAAATGCAAAAGTGGTGTAAAAAGACAAAATCACGTCCAGGCGATCACCCATCCAAGTATTGACCACGTCCGACGTTGCCTTGGTGGTGAACAATGTCACCGACTCGCACATGGCCATTTTTTTTGTTTTACTTTAGAGTGTGTACTATAATTATGCAAGTTTGATACTTGTTATTAATATAATGATGAATTAAACACTGTTCTTCTTATTTAGTTTTATTTAGAGCAAGGAACAGAACAAATTACTCACATAAGTATTTAGAGAGGAGACCAACAAAGAGGCCATCGCTCGGGGGCGATCAGAGACAAGAGAGAGAGAGAGAGAGAGAGGACCCGGAAACACATTACTATACTAACGGGCCATAGAGAAATAGACACGTATACATATAATCTAACACTTGTACCTACTTATGACCGATTTTACATTAGAGCAAATACAAAAATACGTTTAAAAACTTTGTTGTATGGGGAGCCCCCTTTTACTTTTTGACTTTATTATAATTTTTTGTTAATCCGCCGTTACAACCTATTCTGTGAACATTTCAACTGGCTATCTATTACAGTTAGAAAGATATTGCCGTTAAAAGGTGGGACGGACGGACAGACATACAGACAGCGTAGGCTTAGAAATATAGTCCCGTTTACGCTATCTGGGCACGGAACCCTATAAAGAACAAAATTGTGCATTCAGTATATACCTATCCTATAATGTTATTTTGTTATGCGTCTACTTGACACCAACGTAACACAGCAAGACAGCTACGTATTGTAGATAGGTACGTATGTATATCATACATGGTATTTCCCAGGCGATCTCACCTCGTCGGATGACTTGCGCGGAATTCGAAAGCCCATCGCGAGATTTATCGCTTATTCTGTATTAAAATATACATTTGCCTACCTAATGGGCGTTTTTTGTCGCGTGCCAAATAACGACTGTGGGATACTGTCTCGGAGTTGATGGAATTTTTATGATTTATCAATCTTATTTGACAGCTATTAAACGAGATACGTAATATTATATAGAGCTGTGATTTTAGAACTATCATCATCATCATCATCATCAGCCAGAAGACGTCCACTGCTGAACATAGGCCTCCCCCTTTAATCTCCACACTGAACGACAGCCTGCCTTTTGCATCCACTGGTTGCCCGCGACTCTTACAATGTCGTCGGTCCATCTAGTGGGAGGCCTCCCTACGCTGCGTCTTCCGGTTCGTGGTCTCCACTCCAGAACCTTTCTTCCCCATCGGTTATCGTTAGAAGTATACAAAAACGAATTAGGTATGTAAGAAAAACTTCACTAAAACTCCGTAGGTAGGTACGAGGAGTTCGTTGAATCTATTAGCTCTACTCCGAACATGTAACAACTATGATCATACTAATATTATAAATGCGAAAGCGTTTGTTTGTTAGTTTGTTGATTTTTTTGTTCCTCTTTCACGCTGCAACAGAACAACGGATTTTTGCATGGGTATAGTTCAAGAGCCAGAGAGTGACATAGGTTTTTTCATCATCATCATCACCCTCACCATTTTTCATCACTACGCGGGTGAAACCACGTGGCGCAGCTAGTAGTTTATAATTAAAATTAAATTGTTTAATAAAACTATCATAGTTGTCCACTCCTTTTCCGTTATCTGCTCTTTAATTTTTTTTTGAACTCTTCTATTCCTCTAAAAAAATATAATTAAATGGTAATTTACCACCCACATTCTTTAGACTGTCCGTGCCATGGATCGTGTACTGCGCTGAAATATCGGGAGCTCCATTCACAGCCTAATCGCACTAAATATCTCGTTAATAATCATATAACTGTAGTAAAAACATGTATAGCTTGGATTTTTTAAAACGAAAAACAACACAAAACAAAACAAACAAACAAAGCGATGAAAAACAATTTAAATCCTAAATTTACAAAACAATTTAAATCCTAAATAGTTAGGATTTAAATTGTTTTTCATCGCGCATACTTTTTTCGGCTGGAAAATAACTAAGATTAAAAAGTAAAGAAATAACTGGCTAAGAGCGTGTCGTGACTCGAGATACGCATATGGTAGGGTTCCTTTTTTCGTAACCAAAGTCATATAACTAAAATAAAGACATGATAATTGTGGTCACAATCATCATAGTTCAGAAATTGGTGGTCACAGAAAAAATCTAAAAAACGAAGCTCTATGGACAACTTAATTTCAGAGGTGCATCGTACCAACATAACATAGGTATAATTTTTTTTATGATTTAGTCGAAAAGAAAACTACTTGAAAAATATTCTTTGACGAAAAGGTCATGACCTAACAGACGGACAGACGGACGGGCGGACGGGCGGACGGGCGGACGGGCGGACGGACGGACAGACGGATAGACGGACAGACGGAAGGACGAACAGAATCAATTTATAAGGGTTCCTTCTCGGGCTACGGAACCCTATAAACGTACCAGTGAGTTTCTATCAAGTTTCCTCCAAGCCAGGTCACTGAGGAGGTTTTAGTGAGAGCAATCCTATACAACACATCTAGGCATATTTAGAAGAATTACAAAATGTTTCAAAAATAAAGTACAGACATGTAATATGCACAACTTTAAATGGCACGGATTAAGGTAAACGTAGGCATATTTAGAGCCGACGCGAGGGTGCCAGAGAGCCGGTGACGACTGACGAGTGATTTCGTGTAAGACCGGTAGCGGTAAAGATAACATCTCATTGGTCCCGCGCACCGCTTACTTTAATGAGCCTTGTCATTTATCGAACTGTCGATTATGTAGACAACTCTCAATCGAGCCTACGACCTCTGTAATTCATAGCTGTTAATAAGTAGCTTGGTGGAACTAGCTTCTGCAGTGCTCAGAAATAATTTTAAATGGTTTAGGTAGCACTTGAGTTTAACTCCAACCAAATAATTGTTATAGTTTGATTAACTCTTAAATGTCACACCTAATGGTGTGATACTGAGGACTCCTAAAAACTAGTGCAACAACTGGCGGCCTTATCGCTAAAAGGGATCTCTTCTAGGCCCTAGTGACTTGTTAAAACAAACCAAATGTTCGCAAACTCGACGGGCTTACTAGTAGTAGTAGCCGTTGATGTGTTCCACTATTCACCACCTGGCTCCATCATCAGATCAGCTCGATGTCAGACCTGATATATATTTTTTTTTAAATCGATTCGACATTTATTAAAAGTAGGTTATAACTGACTTGGTCCAAGATTTGTTTACATGCTTAAGTGAAGCTTCAAAAATATAAGGCGTGTAAAAATAGGTAAAATGTTGGTTTAGAAAATGGTCGTAAAATTATATTTTGCATATATTTTGTCCACGCCCGTTTTATAACAGGCTAAGTCAGCAATTATTTTGTAAATTTAATTCAACTCCACAAAGCGCGCGTAAATAAGCCACATGGCCGTAATAACGGCCCTTAGGGCCTTCATGACAATTTAATTGAATCATAGCCCGTAATTTTATAACGTTGTTGGCGACGCGTCTGTCCACTCACTCCGTACCAGTTTGTAATTAAACTAATGTTAAACGACTAGCTATATTTTTGTCTTTTCTATGTAAATGTGAAAGTTTGGATAGGGAGGTACTTTAGATACTAATAAGTAAATTAAATAAAACACTTTAGATACTATATATATACGGTTGGATAATGTAGATCATAGGCTTGTTCGCAATTTTCGGGTATAAAAGTTACAAGTCACTGCATTTGTGACTGCCTTTACATAGCCATAGCTTTCTGGGTACTAGTGAATCGGTTTCTTCTAGGCAAACGTCGAAGTGGCGGTCAAACGCAGGCATTTTATGTAACAAAAAAAAAAAAACATAATATACACCTTTTTGCCAAATTTCAGTAAAATAAACTGTGTAATTTAATCTTGTACTTTCCTATTTATACAGGGTCATTTTCAATTGGCCAAAAACCTGCAATCAGCTTTCCTACATCATATTTAACAACTTTTATTTTAAGACTTTTTACATAGTTCTTTTTCTTCCATTAAAAAAAAAACAAAAACATTTACCTAAATTAGGACTTTCATTGGTGGACCAAAGCAGTCACAGAATGGTGGCCGAGGAACGGAAAGCGACCACCGGGCAGACCACCAGCCCGCTGGTCGGACGACATCGTTAGGACAGCAGGAAAGCAGTGGACAAGACTAGCACAGAACCGGAAAAGATGGCGCGCTGAAGAGGAGACCTATACCCAGCAGTGGGTGGAGAATGGTTGATGATGATGATGATGATGAGGACTTTCATTAATAGGTTTGAGCTCAAATAAGAAGGAAAGTAATAAAAAAACTTACAAAGATTAAAAAAAAATGTAAATGCATTTAACATAGTAAAGAAAAAAAAAATTTTTTTTTTTTTTGAAAAGCTTTGGTTGGAAAATGATTTTTGTATTAAATCAAAAACAACCCTGTATTATATAAACTGAATAGACCAATTTTACAATTACCTTGAATAGTATTTCTAAAAACATATCAGCTTTTTATTACAAGTGCTTCCAAGATAGTACCTACGTAAATTATTCATTGAAGTACCTGCAACGATTACGCACAGTTTGATCCAGAAACTGTGGGCAATAATATATGGGATATATTTTAAGCAAATTACTCATAATTCCAGATCCCTGTATTATCTTGAAAAGTGATTCACGTCATTTAATTTTAACTGGGAACTAGGAGTGACTAATTAGACTACTTTAGATAATGGACGGGTGGTGACAGACTCGCGCCAAATGTGACTAGCGAAACAATGACGTGGTTTTCTTTGCCAATATATACCTACACAAAATAAAGTTAAGAGCTCTAGAAAAAGGCAGTAACCATCGAATTTTTTGAAGTTTAATACCTTTTTAGGGATGTTAAGATTTTAACTTGTCAAAGCTTGTTAGTAGAAAATAAAAAAAAATCGGGTATTTTTTGCACATACGGTCGTCTGACCCCAAACTAAGCAAAGCTTGTACTATTAAGTACTTACATTAAGAAAAACTAACCACCGCAAAAAAAAAAAAACAACATCTCGCTGTAATCCTTACTTCCTTACTAATATTATAAAAGCGAATGTAACTCTGTCTCTCTGTCTTGATGTTTGTTCGCTTTTCACGATTAAATGGCTTAACCGATCTTAAAGAAATTTGCCAGGAAGATAGTATGCATCATAAAGGCGGACATAGGGTACGTTTCCTCCAAAAAATGCGGAAAATTTGGAAAATCGCTGGTAACACCGCGGGATTCCACCAGTTTATAATATAGTTACAATCTGTCCTACTTTGACTAGTAAGTAATTTCATTCTAATTTAAACTATTAGTAAGATTAAAGTTAAAATTGTTCTAATAGATAACAATTTTCTTATAGTCTCTATTAAGGGGTAGCCACTTTGTTCACAAGTTCTATAGATCAGATAGTATGACTGTAAGCACCAATTTTTTTTCTCTTCTGAGACTGTAAGTATATAGAAATAAAGCCCACTACCGTCGTGGATTATTCTTGGATACATACCTATCAAACTTTTTTGAATTTACGTTTCTTGTCCGTACAGCCAAGAATGCAACAATATCGGCTTCCTTGTTATCTGAGATTTATAATATGTCTTTGAAGGTCATAGTGAATAGGTGTCTTTTAAAGTCTGTGTGCTTCATCTTAGACCACATAGTGGTTTACCAATTGGCGAGCTGGGAATCTAAGGCGGACTTAAAAAAACAACTTTTCCTGGGTCTGTTTGGTTTTTGATAAGACTTGGAGTAAGCAGCAGCGACCGCGAAGGCGGGCGCGGTCGCGGGACGGCGCGCGCGCAGGTGCCGGGCCTTGCCGCAAGCGCGCGGTATGCGGTCTCACCGGTTCTTCTAGCAACGCCTATTTTTTACACGCCACACATCATCCACATTGTTGTTATGTTTTGCTATGATGCAAAAAACTCGGATCGAATCAGTTGCAGGTTCCTTGCGCCTGCGCCGTTATAGAGGGACTAAATATTTTGTTCCGTAATAATATCCGCTTTTTCATCTTTTTGGTTTATATTTGCAGAAACAGAATGTTATGCGTTGCTACTTACCGCTTACTGTAATAGCATTTTTATGTAGTATTTGATTTTTATTGTGTAGTACTCTAGCTAGATAGTCTCGTACAGATCGCTAATAGATACTTTTCCCCCGACGCAAAAAGAGGAGTGTTATAAGTTTAACGTGTGTCTCTTTATATGTGTGTCTGTCTATGACACCGTAGCTCCCAAACGGCTGAATCGATTTTGATTTAGTTTTAGTTTTTTTTGTTTGAAAGGTGACTTGATCGAAAGTGTTTTTAGCTTTCACGAAAGTCTGTTCAGCCGTTTGAAGATTATCAGCTGTTTTATCGGAATTAGAAAAAATATTTATGACATGTTTTTATTTTGTAATCTACGGTTAGTGCATATTATTAATCATTTGGGCCATGTAAAGCCTAATACCGTCTACTACGTTATTGCAAAGCTAATTAGCGGACGCGTGGCGCGCGCAAAAACTAAGCTCCGATCTGAAGGCGCCAACATGCGCTTGACTTCACCCACACTTAGCCTTGCACAGCCGCTGCCTCGAGATCATTTGCTCGCCTAGATAGTGTTACACTTTAAGTAATATACATTTATACATATGATAGCCCCGGTGGTCCAGTTGGTAGTGAATCTGCCTTCTGCGCCTGGGGGACCCCCACCTATGACAAATATTCATGTGATGAACATTTGTGTTTGTTCTATATCTGGGTGTTATTATCTATTAATGTGTGTGTAAAAATGTCCCGAATATTTATTTATTTAAATATATATATGTATATAATAGGTTATCGGATAGGTGTTTGATTTGATAAAAGTAACACTAATAAAGACTGTATATTGAAAGTGTACTGAAGAAAACATTTAAATCGGCTAGTAAACATCTGAGATAAGTAAGCGTCAAAAGTTTTCCGCAAATAGAAAGATAGAAACTCTTTATTGTGTACACCAGAAATAAAAATTACAACACGATAGAAAACACTTACGAGCTAGTGTTACATGTGGCGGCCTTATCGCTAAAAGCGATCTTTTGCAGGCTAGCATTGGATGGAAAGAATTTACGTAACAGAATCGAGAAAGTTAGAGTATACTTAGTTTGTATGGTGTGACGTCATGTGTAATTACAATGCGCTTTCTGTCTAGCAAGACATTAAAACTTCCTCCCTTTTTATTTTTATCTTCCATATCTTTATCTTCTATATTAATGTTTTTTTGGCGATTGGCTTTATTTATAACCAGCACTTTTCGTGACAATAAAAAAACAACTATAGTTATATGATTATTTACGGTTTTTTTTCCTGATGTCTGCACCTACCTTTTTAACCACACAGCACCCACCCGCATTCTTCAGTCTTCACGTGAACATGGTGCATGTAACTGCGCCGAAATATCGGGAGCTCATTCCACAACCTTACCACGGTAAATATCCCGTAAATAATCATATTACTTTAATGAACAACCGTGATAGTTTAAAACAGTGTTTAAAAAAACTGTCTAAAAGCCTATTAGCACAGTATTTAAATCTTCGGAAACGGTAAATATCATCAAGGACCTAAAATAATTTAGATGATTTTACTAAATTATTGGCTGCAATTTAGAAGCTGAAAATTCGTATCGCTCTGGCCGGTGATCGTAGGCACGGATTAATATGAATAAACTGGGGAATAATTCAAAGTATATTATGCAGAAATATAGGTATTAGTCGCCAAAGTATCGGACTAATAGGTGCTTACATAAATTTAAGCGGATCCTCCGAGACGAGTCCCCGAGCAGTCTGAGCAGAACGCGGCTCTGTTATGCAAATTAAGAGATAAACATTTTAAATGAATGTTCACGTTCGCGTATTATAAATATCCAGTATTTCTGCAATATACAGTCATCGCGAATTTGATTTATTAATAGATATTACAAAGGAAATAAATACACTTTTACATATTTTGGAGTTTTTTCTAGGTAATATAGGTTAGCACTCCAACTTTACTAAAATAACGTCATCCATTTCACATAAACTTTAAACCTTCATTTGCCCCCGTTAATTCAGTCTGTTCGCCAAATACTCTCTTAGCGGACCAAATTACGGTATCGGTGGATACAACTCGCCCGGATCCGTGGCTAATCAAACCGATACCGGGATACGTGGATACAAACCCCCATTAGGCACCATAAGAAATTTACCTGCCTTTCAGCTTCGTCAGTCAAGTAGTTTTCGAGAATTCGTGATAAGTCAGTCAGTTATATGTATCTATATATATATACGTACAATAGCGGTTGCCCGCAACTTCTTACGCATATACTAAGAATACCTAAACAAACAACCCTAAACCCTGGCGCTTATATATAAACATTGAACCTACATTTGCGCTCCTTAATTCGGCCCTTTCTCAAAATCCTTTATTAGGACCTTTACACGCCATCTTAAGAAATCTACCTTCCTTTCCGCATTGTCAGTATAAGTTTTGAGATGTCGTGATAAGTCAGTTAGTTAGTCATACATATTCTTAGTTCCATACGGTATGAGAAGAAGTATAAATGTCTCACACCAAAACGTAAAATAGTAGGTAACAAACAGCAAAACTTAGTTTATGAAAAGGCTGAGGTCGTTGTTTTCTGGTGTACTGCATTGAACATTTTATGCATCGAATATATTTTAATTGTAAATGTTTCCATTAAGGTATATACGTAGGTATAAACCTACAGCGAGTTACCAAAGACAGATGATAAAGAGAAACAAATGATTACTTTTCCTGTTTAATTTACTTGTAACAGAAAACTTTAGGTAGGTACTACAGGATTTTCTATTAAAGTAGGTTCATTGTTTTTTCTTAAGTAATTACCTATATGAAGAAATGATAACGCATTGTGTTTTGAAGGTGTATTCTGGTAAAATAACTTCCAGGAAACGATGGGTATATTTGATGCTCGAGCGCCAATTTTATCAGTATAACGGGAAGTGGTCGACGAAAACTCACAACTTTGTGCACTGAACTGATTGGTTTCATTAATTATTTAATATTGCAATAAGTATTTTACATTTGTGTCGTTTGCGGATTGTTTTATTTTGATTGCAATAAAGTAGGTAAGGTATTTATTACAAGGGAGCTTTCTTCATCTCACTAAGATATTCTGCCATTCGCTCGTAATATAAACAAACAATTACGTTATAGACAATGTACATTTTTTTATAGCATTGTAATTTGTATAGTATCAAATATTAAAACAAACAAAACACATTTAAATAGGAAACCCAAACGTGTTTCACTTCACTATTAAATAAAAAATCAACAATTTTTTTAAACAATTAATAATTCTTAGCCTAGCTTCTTAGTCTGCCTCTGGCGCAATAATTGCACATAATTGCGCGCTGACGTCACAGTGACTGCACCCAAGATTTAAATATATTTTTTGCAGAGATTTAAAAATATATCTGTACACATATTCGTATAAGAGCGTTGAGGTAAAGCTTATACCGTATCCACACGCCCCGGGGATCAGAAGCCAGTTGTTGCACTAGTTTTAAGCTTTCTGTCACTTGTATATATAATAAGGTATTTGACTGTATTAAGACAGACTCAAGAACATCTTGGACAAATCTCGAGAACAATGTGTGAACGCAGTATTATAACAGGAGGTGTGGTAGCTAGCCTGCTCTATCTCAATCAGCAATCTCACTAAATAACTGTAGAAAAGTAGGCCGCGATCTCTTTCGCATAATTATTTTCAACATTTTTAAGATAAAAATCATTAATAGAGAATTTTAAACGTTAAAATCTAGAAATCTTGTCAAATCTGTCAAACCATTAATTTACTACAACATTTTCGGACTGACTATAAAATATATATCACATAATTTTTACTTCATGTTTGGAGTCAAAATACTTAGTTGGCGACACAAGAATGTTTTATCTAAACATTGAATCTCTCCACTAAAAGTATTTTAATATCCGTCAACGAAGAATGAAAAGAATTTAAATCCTGAAATGTCAAAATCTAGCATTACATTGTAAATAGTGAAATTACATTAAAAACATCATCATCATTATTTCGTAGCTGTTCGTAGCACCTGCGTAGGCAATTTTTTTCTTATCGGTGTTGTAATATTTTTGCATATAATACGTACTTTATTGTTATTAGTTAAAAGGGATATTCAAACAACCTGCGAAAATGACAAATATTTGCGGCTCTCTCTCGATCTAAAAGTTTTTACACGATTGATAGATTTAATTTGACAAACAATTGATATTAATTAATTAATATTGACATAGTCAAAATTGATTATACCTACGTGATCAGTTTATATGAATACAATTTTTTTTCTTTCTCGAATTTAGTAAACTTGCTTTCTACAAGTGGTTTACTTTGATGTGTAAGATGCAAAGAAAATATAACCGCTAACGCTGAAGAGGTGGGAGTTCCATAGAGAAAAATATTTATGAAACGGGTGCGACGCCTAAGAGACAAGCGAGACAAGAGTGATGTGAAAAATTTAGAAATGTGATTTCGCATCCGTTTCATACATTCGCGAATTTGTATTGAAGTTGCGTAAGATTGGGTAGATGTATGACTATGACTATGGTTCACCTGAATTTGAAAATGTAAGAAAATAAAAGAAACAATAACCGACTACTAGTATAATCGTAACTATTTAAAACAACTGTGAAAATACTGAAAATGTATTTAATTTCAATGACAATACAATAAATATACCATTGAGCTAGTTTCATGTTGGGTTGAAAGGTGGGTAACTAGTGTTGCAAAAAAAAAACTTTTTTATCTACCTTGTTTTTTGACCAAAGTCTGTACTCTGCAAAATGTAGATCGCGCTTTTACGTGACGTACAAAATTAAAATATCTACGTTATAACATGTATTTTGCGTATAGATACCTACGTATTGATAGCAGAACGGTATCTTGAACTAATAAATCACTGACCAAGTTTTTCATTATGCAAGTTTTTCAGTTAGTGTAAGAATTTTATTTCTTTTGTGACGCCGGCAGTTTCACGAAGTTTTTATTTTACATACTTATCTATAAATGCTACCTTCTTGGTAAATTACTCATTTCATTTCTAGACTTCTTTTTTTTTTGTTAAAATTTTCATGACCCCAGGATTCAATGATCTTTAGTCGCCATATTAAGCATGTTTACATAGTATGAATTGTTGGAATTGGGAAGCCAATGAAAGACATATTTGACGATTTAAAATACTACTCATTTATTTATCGTCATTAGCAGGAGAGGTGTGTGTGCTCTCTACTGAGGCGCGGAATCAACGAGACTGAAAAATCTCATCTAAGCCTTCTAAACCAAATCTATACAAACAATAAGGGCACTGTTTAGTTTAATGTAAATAATATGTACGAAAGAGAAAGATCTAATTATCTACAGGTTGGAGTGAAACAGATTGATTTTTGTAACACTATTCCAACACGCCTCCTCAAAAATTAATCTCTTTCATAAAAGTACACTAACCAAATTTTATTACAATTAATATCACACAACACACCTTCTTCCTACTCTGTCTGGGGATACAATCATCTTGGTCCAACATTCGTTGCGCAGGATTGGGGAAAACCCAGAAAACCCCAATCAGACCAATTCATCTTACAAATACAAGGTACACTATAATTCAATTTTAATTTAGGTAAAAGATCGCATTTATTTACACATATCCAGTAGGTACTGTACCTATTCTGTTCATACTTTTACCTTTTGTATTTATAGTTGAAACTCGCTGTCGGTAATGATTTTATTAAAATGTAAGCCAGCTGCTGCTGATAGTGCTGATTACATGTGGGAACATAAGTCATAGGTAGTAATAAAATAATAATTAATAAAATTTTATATAGTTTTCTACAGTTCCCTTGACAAACCATATTATATTGACAATACAATTCTATCCTTTTATTACTTGTTACAGTATTTGTATTCACTTACTTGACTTGAGCCAATACTTCATCTTAATATTGTCACTAACAACTTCGCAAGCATCGGCACAGGCATCGGTTTCTATCGATAAAGCTGCCCCATCACTAGTTAGACGCTTTGTTTACAACTAGCATATTGTGCCTTGTTCAAATAATTAAACATCAGCTCTTTCATTATAATTCACTAGTCAAAGAAACCACTCAAAATATGTTTACACTAATCACTGACTCAATCCGAGCCGCCGAGTATACATCATCATAACAGCCTTTTAAATATGACCATCATAAATGGTTGCTCTTGTTTCGACTTGGATGTTTACAGCA
Source organism: Agriopis marginaria (assembly GCA_932305915.1). Lineage (NCBI taxonomy): Eukaryota > Metazoa > Arthropoda > Insecta > Lepidoptera > Geometridae > Agriopis > Agriopis marginaria. The sequence goes on from OW029919.1 coordinate 7,993,712, forward strand.
AAGTTCAGACCTCGCCTGTAACTGTACCGACCATAACAATAACATTAACAGGTACCAAGTTTCTATAAGGGGCCTTTGTGGTTTTATTACAATATTTTGCGTTATGTTATAATCAACTTTCGTTTCCATTATAAGATTTCTAATCATTCATTTGTTGAACATGTTCTATGTATATGTTCTGATCTAATATAACTTTATTTAGATCGTTCAACTTTTCATTGCCAGGAAACTTTAAAAATGGTTTTCATGGCTATTTAATGATTATTTATTTCAGTTGAAAATTAACTCGTTATCGATATAACACTTGTATTTTTTTATATCACTTGCACCTATAAACGTGTTTAGCTGCATAAATAGGCTTTGATCTGCTGATGAGTACCGAAAACCTTTATCAAACGAAATTCGTTTAAACATGAGAAACCATTAACGTGAGGATTGTTTTAATCACAAACTAAGTAAAGCTACTAGAAAGTCTTTGGTTTGAATCCATACGATGCGATGATTAATTAGCAAGTTAGGATTTTTAACAAGTTGGGATTCTAGTATTTAGGATTCCTTCAGGAATATTCATGTGTAGTTGTTCTTTATAGTTTTCTGTTATAAAATATATGCTGTTTGAATGTCCATGGGATGGACAAGATAATCAAATCGATTTGCAACAGCTAGTAGCATAAATTTGAAATTACTTTCGTGAAAATTATATTTTCGAAAGTGATGAAGATTTTCAAGATAAAGTTAATCAATATTCTTGATAGAAAACATAAACAATTAATCGAGCTTCTTATGCAAACAGGTTTTCAAAAACTCATCTTTTTAAATCATACCTACCCATTTACAACCCATAATAATACTTCTATGTACCTACTAGTTTTAGTACAAGTCTTCATGTTTAATTTATTTTACAAGTGTATGAATTTCCCAGTCCTTACAAATAGCATTTTTCTCATACTTACACTGATTGATTACTGAGGTATTGTGTGCTATGTATGAGTACAAAATTGCATAAAATTATATGCAAAATTTAACATAAGTACATAGTAACAAATAGTTTACAGATACACCAGTTTTTCACATCATCAGATTTCAATTATAAATTACATTCGGTATAAAGTTTAGTTTATCATTATCACGTTCATTTTGTGACTAAGTCAATTCCTTTCGATATGAATAGTCGTTCATCTGTTTGCCCATCTGTTTAATTTTTCACAGATTTACAAGTTATGCTTAATGCCATCTGATTTCATCATATCAGATCGACAGCTATCTGATTTTAACTTATCAGATTTTTGCACTTGCTCTTAACCGAGCAAGACCTTATCAGATTTACTGGAATTTTCAGGAAAATTCCTGCAGACTTCAACGGTCTGCTTGATCTCTGATAGTTCCAAACTTTTCGTGTACCTACCACATCCCACACCATATTCAGTACAAAACCAACCAAAATAACCTGTCAAGGATCTTGACAGTTTCAACAGCCAAATAATATGCCTTTTAAGGATTCTGATCGGATTGAACCTCTTAACTAAACACAGGCAAGTTATTGTTAATTCTTGTGGCTTTTTATCACGCCCCAATTTATGGTGGTTATATAAAATGGTGTTTTTGCATTACGTCTCGCGCATTCAGTGCTTCTGATGCTGATTTTTGTCAGATAGGTATTGATCAATTCAATCAACACATCAAAATCCCAGAACTTGTGTCTAATTTAGCACCAGCTAGCATGGTACGACTCCGTTCTGTGATTATACATACTTATTGTACGTACTTTCAAAAATATTTTCACAGATATTTTGCACTGTTATGTGGTAGCTAATACCTTTTTGCAAACAGAACTCTTTCATTCGATTATATTTACAACCATTGTCACAAAACAATTTGATAATCTTCAAATCGAAATGAGCTTCACATTTCGTAATATATTTATCCCAAAATACAACAAAATATCTGAGATAAGGGCTCTTAAGTACATCACCGTTACATAGTGGTAAACATGTTCATTTACAAAAAGTCACAAAATAGTTTTTGCCGTCAAGTGTTGAAGTGTTGAAGGAGTGATGGACTGCGTATGCACTATGCAGTGTGTGCAACATTAAATAGAAGTCGTTTTATACTATACATTACATACAAGCTTCATAAAGATTATCAGATAGTTTAATATATTTTATCCTCTCAATAAAACATTTGCTTGCTTTTTATTTCTACAAATTTGATTTGTCAATGTAGCCTAGTCATTTATGCCACAATAAAAAATTATTATTGTTTACGACTCTATTTGATGGAGCTTTCATTTCAGGCATACACATGCGTCAAGCATATAGATTTAATGCCAATGAAACTGTTCAAAAAAAAAAACTCACCTTCTGCCATCACCATACCCTTTTTGTAAATCTGCAAACCATCGTATCTGCAAACTTCCGCATTTGCGGAACCCTGAAATCGACGGTTTTACCAGCTAACCAAACTTCGTTTTAGCCAGCGTGTTGATGTTGTTGTTGTGCAGAATAGAACATGCTGTAGTATCCTCATTATGGTTGTGTTGCGTATTTCTTGGTGATTGCCTTTCTTTGTTGCCTTTATAAAGGTTTTCATTCCAAATGTAATAACGACGATACCCGTAGTCTCCGTTTTCGACCATACAGGCAAATCCTGTGGTGTTCCATGTTTCACCATCAGTTATGTTGACTGTCTATACAATTATCTGGAATTCAGAACGTTGTTCGGCCTTCTCGACTTTCTCGTTAGAGTACAATCTTTTTTATTATGAACATTTCTTCCGCAGTAATGACGTCACATGTTTATGTTTAAATGTTGTCTTATGTTGCCTTTTATTCCAGTTTCGTTTAATATAACGGTTCAAATTTGATTGTTGTATTGCTTTTGGTATTGTTACTTCCGATGAGGGCACTTTCAAGCTTGTGTCGTGTCTTTCATTTTGAATTTGGTCAAGGAGTCTCGTTTCAATTGTTCAAGTGTTTCAATAGCAGTGATTCCACCGACATAGCTGCTTGGAAGGGTCATAAACACCTTCAACCATTAACTTTACAATTAGATCATAACATTTTAAGGAAATGTTAGATTATGGGCTTTACTCCGTTCAGCTTCAAATACGTAGATAATTGTTTCTCAAAGAGAGTTGTGTAGCTACGCTTTTTCATCGCTTTATAAATGGAATTTATTATATTTCACAGCTTCGCAGTATTTGGTTCAATTGCCAGTCCAGGCATAGAATCATATTGATATTCTTTTATTGCATTCTTCGATATGCTCTGCTTTTTATGCCACTCACTATCTGGTTCCAAAGGAGTTTCACCATCGATCGATCATTGAAGCACATCAAGTTCATATAACAAATTAAGTATTCTATATTTCCACACACTGTAGACAATAGTTTATATTTTCTTTGTTTGTGCCATTAACGTTCGTTTTGAATTTTAAATCTTCGTGTTTTATTACTTTATTAAAAGTCACTTAAAATACCGTGAACGTTAGAGATGTCGTTTAACACAGTTCACAAAGTTTTTATACACATCACTTGAAGCGTTCTTTGTTATTTAAAAGTCAATATCTTTTTCTTATCACTGGGCAACCATAACCTGTTGGAATTGGGAAGCCAATGAAAGACATATTTGACGATTTAAAATACTACTCATTTATTTATCGTCATTAGCAGGAGAGGTGTGTGTGCTCTCTACTGAGGCGCGGAATCAACGAGACTGAAAAATCTCATCTAAGCCTTCTAAACCAAATCTATACAAACAATAAGGGCACTGTTTAGTTTAATGTAAATAATATGTACGAAAGAGAAAGATCTAATTATCTACAGGTTGGAGTGAAACAGATTGATTTTTGTAACACTATTCCAACATGAATAGCGTTAAACAAGTCCATAGTCACAGTCAGAGTCAAGCAAATTAAGTCACTGTCAAGTCAAACTCATGCCCCTGTAAAGTGGTGGAGACTTTACAAGAGGCTCCTATGTATTAGTATTAGTACACATCTCGAAAATACACAAGTTTAGGAAAATAATTCAACGAGCCGACATGTTTTTTTCCACGTTGGCGCCTAAACTCCCCTTCTCTTCCTTCACACTAACACTGCAAAGTCTACTTCGCAGTGTTAGTGTAGCTAGATTAAATAATTTCCCTGAATGGTGTTATGTTATGACAATTCGTGTTTTGTCGTTACGTTCTACTACGTTTATCTTGTTAGGTATGGAAAAGTACTTTTGATGATAGTATGTAGTAGGTTTATACACCTACACGAAAACTTGCATGCTTAAGTTTTTGTTTTTTTGCGGCAAAGTCCGCGTTTGACCACCAACTCGCCATGTTCATCAGGAACTTCATTAAATCTCGAACAAATAATGTTACATACATACCTACTAGTAAACAAATAAAACTCGGTATCCAGGTAATTTAATTATGAGTCTACAATATAAGTACCCTACAATATTCGAAAATGTTTCTGTAAGTACTTGAATGTTTATCAAAAGTGTCAAAGCATTAAGTTACAAGATAATTATCGAATAGACCATTCACTAAATTTAATTTAATTTTGACTTCATGTCTGGTCTGTTCCTTCACGAGAGTCAAAATACTTAGCTGGTAACACAAAATTTTTTAATAGTTTGTTCTATTTTGTTCTTTACACGTTAAAGCGAGTAATAGCCAGTCGACAGACTTATAGTTATTATGCGACGCGTAACGTAAATATTTCGCTTTTTGAAGAAGATTTCAAAGAGCGCCGCACCTGTAACTCTGCTTAAGTCATAGAATAAATAATAGTACTCCGGTGAAGTATTGAAAAACAATAAACATAAGGAAGCGAGTGACCTCGACTGGTGCCCCTCATTCCGTGAAGATGAGATTTTCGACGTCGTCATTTCACTATTGCATTCAATGTACCTGCATTCCATAATAGTAATTAAGAAATTTGAAAAACATTCTTGGTCATTACAAATTATACTTAGATACGATTGTTTTTTTTAAATAAATGATAGTCTTGCGTTTGACCACCATCACGCCTGATATTAAGCGATGATGCCGTCTACGTTGGAGCATGCTTGCCTAGAAGAAACCGATACACTCGTAAAAAAAAAAACTTAATGATCATTCGATCATTATGTGAGTGTTATGTGTGTGTGTGTATTTCTTGATTCATAAATGAAGTCCTTGGATAGTGTCCTCAAACGCGATACTCGTAGATTCTGACCCGACAAGTTTTCCTTTGTTTGCACGGCTCTATACATTTGTATAGAGCAAAAAAGTCACATGTGTCACGTAACATAAGTTGACTTTGGACCTAAGTCACTTATGGCGAAGGATCCTGAAAGCTCCAACTAAAATGTCCATGGTAAAATTATGGTTGAAATAAAAGAATGACCTGATAGACCAAAGGTATATTTTATATCCTGAGGTTACCTGTATTTCCATTGATATTTTCACTGATGTTTACATTGATATTTCCGTTCATATTTTTATTGATATATCCATTAATATTTCCGTGAATTTGGTTCTAGACCTAACATCTATGTTTGTAAATTAATGTAATACCTAGACATAGTAATTATTCACAAACAAATCATTATGAGAATAATGTGATTGGATACCTTATTTATTTGCAAAGAGCTTATTTCTCCTACACCACTTAGGTTACGTAAATTACCTATTACCTGCAAAATTACACGTACAATTAATCTTTTTTAATTGGCTCAGTGGCGCCAGAATTGATGATTAATCAATCAAACATTTGACGTAATACATGCTTGTAACTGATATCTAGCATTCATCAGAATCTGATAAGTGCCTCATGTGGCGATTGCATGAATAATACGGAATTCATTTATTTTATATGTTTATAGGCAAATCGATATTTCAAACAAATCGCCGGTCTTTACCTACTGCGTTAAATTTAATAGAGATCGAATAAGGAAAGAACTGTTCAATTTTTTTTTCAAGAACATTAACTCTACTTATAATTATAGAGTACCTACTGATAAGCAACTATTTTTTTACTGACAAACTAAAAAAATATAAGCTAACTAATAATGAATACCTAAACTACTAACCCTATTATACAAAAATAGTTGATCTGCCCCATCGATGTATATGTACTTTTTTGGTCTGCCCATAGACAATTGAAGATCTATCCAAATGCTAAAGCCCGCACTACCGTTACCCCATAAGCGTATCTAGAATGCTGGCAGCATTACAATTTGTGGTTCAGCTGTAATTTTTTTGTGCGATTACCCCCTAGTTGAATGGCAATGCTTACACACTGAGCCAGAAAAAGTTTAGCGTTTTGGCCACCACTATTATTTATTATGGGAAGCTGCGCTTTGTATATACCACCTATACATAAACAAATAACAGTATAAGTAACCTAACCACAATATATTTGAAATTATTTTATGCTACATAATATATCTCTCTCCATGCATATGCCAAGTTTGACGCTTGTCATTTTCTTTACTTTTTGACTTTTTTGTTATTTCTTAGTTAATCCGCCGTAACATTACATATTCTGTGAAAAATTCAACTGGTTATCTACCGCAATTCGAAAGATACAGCCGTTAGAAGTTAGGATGGACAGACAGACGGACACACAGACAAACAGCGTAACCTTAGTAATAGGGTCCCGTTTTACCCTTTAGGTCCGAAACCCTAAATTTTTTGAAAAATATGTGATCGGGTACCTTAAATTATAAATGTAATGAGAAAGCTTAAAAGTTAGCAAAATATTACGAGTGCATATAGATTTATTGAAGAACATCACGTGTTCAGGAACAAATTGTTTCTGAGAAGGAGAACACACTGTTGACTAACGCTTTGCAGAGCTAGTTTAAAATATATCGTCTCCATAACCTAGCTCTACAATCATAAATATTGTTAAGTACTTATTCTAGTCATAACCTCAGGTACAAGGTTATGCGTAGGTACCACCCATATAGTGGTATCTCTGTATAACTAAGCAGTATCATAGTTTTCTTAATCCAACTAATTTGAGTTGTGACCTGTTGTTATAAGTTGTGTGAGTATATGTTACAGATCGTACCTTATGGCCTTTCTAGTTCAAAACATGAAAATAATTGATATATCGCTCAATTCCGAGTTTTAGATCCAAATAGGTAATGAGGTAATTATATGCACTTTTTAAAAGAAAATAATAATGAACAAAATGTTAGTTTTAAAAGTGACATCATTTTGAGGGATGTCAGACGTAGCTCGCGCAGTAGCTTTATCACTGCTACACGTACCTACCACCGTAAACCAATTTCATGACTGACTGAGACGTGTTGTAGAGAACCGGAGGTACTGCGTTACACTGTGACCCAGACTCACATGAATTAGGACGCTCTGTTTGGTGTTAAAACGTTTGATAAGTTTACAGATATGTGCAAATACGGCGTAATAATGATTATTTCTGTCAGTTTACGCTATAATAAGCTACGCTTGGCTTCACTGGTGTTGTAGTTAAACACGTCTAGTAACTAATATTCTTGTTTACATTTTATGTGCTAAAATTGTCACAGACACAAAATGGAAGTACGCAAAAAATTTATGGCAGTTATTACCATCCATTATTACCATATTATAATTAACTTCTGATCGTTAAAAATTAAAATTATATGTTCGGGACATTTTTGCACACACAGATTGGGTCATCTGACCCTAAACTAAGCAAAACTTGTACTATTGCTGCCAGAGACTGATATACATACATATTATATATTTTTAATACATACTTGAATAGATATTAACACCCAGGTATAGAGCAAACACAAATGTTCATCACATAAATGTTTGTCCTAGGTGGGAATCGAACCCACGCGCCCAAGCGCAGAAGGCAGGTTCACTACTATCTGGACCAACGGGCTATCATCTTCGTTAAAAACAGAGGTTTTAGTCAACTGCGTATTGATATATGAAATAGCCTGACATAATACCTGATACTTTCCCCCCTCATGAAAATAGTATACTCCTCTAGCTTCAGCAGCTTCCCTGACACCGACGATGCAAGTTCGGATGCAAACATCATGTTTTCATTATGTTTTCGAGCAACACTAAACAATAATAATAATAAATGTTCGGGACATTTGTGCACGCACGGTCATCTGACCCCAAACTAAGCAAAGCTTGTGATATGGCTGCCAGAGACTGATATACAATACATACATATATAATTATACATATTTAAATAGATAACCATCCAGATATAGAGCAAACACAAAAATGTTCATCACATAAATGTTTGTCCTAGGTGGGAATCGAACCCACGCACCCAAGCACAGAAGGCAGGTTCACTACCAACTTAACCAACGGGCTATCAACACTGCACCATTGTCTCTACTGGGCTCGATTGAATCATCAGATCCCCAAATCTGACCACGAGTCTAAGAATCATTAAAAGATACCCTGCTACTTGGGATACAGCCATGTAATGTAGGAGTTCAAGTTTCATAGGAGTTCTCCAAAACCAGCACGTTGTCTGAGGCAACACTCCCGCAAATTGCTCCGAGCATTACCTCTTCTTCTTTATACAAAACGACGCCAGGAACACCGCACCGTGGTCTTCCCTGAGCTCACTTGAATCGCCAGACCCCCAAATCTGACCATAAGTAAAAAAGTCCCCTTTTAATCGGCTTTTACTCAGGCAGGGAATACCGAAGCTTTATTTTAAGACCTTGGATCCAGTCATGTATCATTTATGTCTTTACTTAGTTTTCGTCGGCAAACAAACCTATTGATTTCATAAGAGAGGCACGTGCTCATGAACAAAGAACGAACAAACAGAATATGAAGTAGGTAGGTACTTATGCAAGTAATAATGTTGTCAGTGATTTTATAACTATTGGAAACATACTAACACCGGTTGCGTTTTATCGCGGCCATTATAATTTTAATGAAAATTATCATTAAAATTATCTATTTCAAACTCATTATTATGGGTTAGAATTAGATAATTTTAATGGATATGTTGGCAGCGTGCGTATTTATAATCATATCATTTCCGTTCGTTATAAATGGCTTCTACCGTCCAGCTGTAGTCACTACTAAATACTATATACGATATATCCTAATGATGAAAACTTAATGTAGGTAAAGCTCGTAAAATTTCAGTTTATTTTTGCACAAATTAACGACATTCGATTAGATATTTATAAACTACACTACAATAATTTGAATACCTATGTAACACGTATTATTTATTAGAAATAAATTTATTAATAAAAAAAAAGCTTTTTAAGAACAAGCTTTTCGTATCAGCTAACCCTGTCATATCATGATGGTAGATAATAAAACTCTGTCCACCATTTTAGGGCGTCCACCATATTGAATCTAGTATGACGTCATTTATCGTATTCTTCTTAGCAAACCCTTTCATTTGATACCCATATGATGAGGGTGCATAAAAAATGGCTGGTTGGCATTTTTGGAAGTCCGCCATATTGGATTTAGAATTTTTGTGAGGTCCAGTAAAGTATGAAACGCTGTATGCAGTCAGTTGGACTACAGACGGACTATAAAAGGACTGCATACGGCGTGAAGTCTTTCATAAAATTTCTCTTAATCAGGAGATTGCCGCGCGTACCTCTTGATGCAACTTTGTACCACTAATTGGGAACCACTGGTTACCATCATCATCATCATCAGCCAGAAGACGTCCACTGCTGAACATAGGCCTCCCCCTTTAACCTCCACACTGAACGACAGCCTGCCTTTTGCATCCACTGGATGCCCGCGACTCTCACAATGTCGTCGATCAATGTAGTGGGAGGCCTACCTACGCTGCGTCTTCCTCTTCGTAGTCTACACTCCAGAACCTTTCTTCCCCATCGGTTATCGGTTCTTCGAGCGATGTGGCCTGCCCTTTGCCACTTCAACTGGTCTAGTGCATAGTGTGAATAGACCCTATATGTAAATGAATATATTTATTATGTAAAATTTGGTCTCAAACTACATTAATTAATAAGCAAATTACTTTAAAATTTAATAACATTAATAATAATTAAGATACTAAATGACTAATATAACAACTTTACACGGAAGCCGCTGTCTGCGGATAAAATAGCTGTGAAAAAATTAAAACAGTTACCTACATTAAGCACCTACCATTTAAACTCATTTACAACTTCGTTATATGTAATGCGGTATCTTTAAATTACAGATTTTTGAATATTTAATACATTATTACGAACACAACAATCAATTAAAAATTTGCATGTTTCTGGCTCAACGCATAAGCATTGCCATTCAACGTGGTAATGCCGCCAGCATGCTGGATACGCTGCCAACTGGTAGTGGGCTTGAGCATTTGGATTGTCTTTAGACCTTCAACGATCTATGGGCAGTCTAACTGTATTTGTAGTTTTAGTTTTAGCTTGTATTTAATATTGTCATCCAAGTAACCGTATTTTCGGGTTGTTCCGTACTTTTAATTTAAAAGCCCATAGAAAATTGGTCCCCTATAAATTTCATCAAAATGTTGATAAAATGTGTATGTGACAAATCTGAAAGTACCTGTTATAGGTATCCTTTCAATAAAAAATAATTTACCAAAGCGGTTCTGAGGTAAAAAAAATATTTAAATAAATGAGAACACCCTCCTGTTTTTGTAGTTGGTTAAAAATAACATTTGTTTACATGGAATTATAAAATAAAATACATGGGATTCATCCCGTAATTTTCTAACCTTAGAAGTGAGAAATTTTCTTCAAATTTATATGGGTGGTCCCAGGTCCCTCAAGATATATCTCTATCTCTACATAGTATAAATTGAAGTCGCTTTCCGCGTCTGTCTGTCTGTATGTCTGTATGGCTACTAACTCCTCCTAAACCACGCAACGGATTTTGATGCGGTTTTCACCATCAGTTAGATACATTTTCAAGGAAAGTTTATATATATAACTAGCGACCCGCCCCGGCTTCGGACGTAAATTACACCCGTGCGAAGCCGGGCGGGTCGCTAGTAATTACTAATTTGAAGGCGGTTTTTTTAATTGATAATTATTTTTCAAAGCAGTTTTTGTAAGAGGAAAAGATGAAACAGTTCGTACAAAGTGCATAATGAATACAAATGTGTAACGCATGTGTTTTTCAGTCCCGTGCAGTATTTGCTCACCTACAGGCGCGAATGAATTTTATTATAATACATAAAAATTGAATGAATTGAATGAATTATTTATACAAAGGACAAGGAAAAATGTATAAAACATTTTACTTAAACAAAAACCACAGCCGTCTGCGGCGTAGTACCTACATCATGTAATTAGTTGGCTACGTACACAGGGTTACGCGGAAAGCATATACCTACTATTAACTACTGCACATCAGCAGGCCTAGCACGGGCCGTGGACTAATTGTCTTTCCGCCGTTTTTATCCCGCGAGAAAAAGACAAACGTATCCATATTCTAGCTTTGTTGCGTCTAGGCGTGGATAAAAACGGTGGAAAGACAATTTATCCACAGCCCATGCTAGACCAGCAGCAACACGAGGAAGCTCAAAAGCATGACAGGAGTGCAATATAAGGAATTATGTATTCAAAATCAAATGTATTGCAATAAAAGTTAACCTACCTACCTTATTATCATTAATAGTATTTGTTTTTAGTTTGGTTTATTTATTATTATTATTTTTATTTTCAAGTAGTGGACGGTATGTGTGCTTGTACCGAGACATCACCAAACGGCTCCAATGGGAGACCAGCGTTGGTTAACCGGCATTATGCTGATTTGGGGCCGATTTGTGACCTCATAACCTGTGTCTTTTAGCTTTAAAAACGTAATTTGGTCACAAATAAACTTTTTTCTTTCATTCTTTCTTTCTTTCTTTCTTTACTAATCGAAAGAGGTCCATAATACCCATTATTATGAGCAAAGTTTACAATGGGACCAATTTTATTTGTCCACAGAACGGATTCGTGGAGTGCCGCAGCGGCGTAGAAGAGTGCGGGCAGATGGATGATTGCGCCGTGGTGATGCCTCGTGAAGGCTGCTGCGCCAAGTGTAAGGGCTGCTGGTATAACGGCACCGAGCACGCCTCGCACACCGAGTGGGGCGAGGAGCTGAAGACACTGAGGTGTGAGGCTGGCGTCGTCACGATATCCAGGCCGGAATGCTACGCGCCTTGTGACCGACCCAAGCATCAGAGACACACGCACTATAACTGCCCTGTTTGTGACGGTATGTCTACTTTTCAAAATTATCATCAGCCCTGTGCATATCACTGTGCATAAGCCTTCCTCTATTTCAGTCATTCTCAGCGGTTTCTCGCTTCTTATTTCGACTATTATCTGTCTTGCTGCCTCTCTGATTTTTTCGGACCACTTCTTTCTTAACCAGCCTGCACTCGGCCAATCTAATTTAAATCACCACTATCACCACGGGATGGCTAACGCAGCCTGAGAAAGATATCGGTATACTTCTTGTATACTTGTAGTTATAGCCCTAGTGCTGACTTAATATACGTTTGTCATTACTAAGATAACAATAAAAACTCTCACCCATACCTATCCGCCTGTGTGATGTCAATATTTAATTGCTGTAAAAAAGACTGTTGTTTTTACTGTTCGTTATTAAAACCACAATGAGTCAGAACAATTCACCGGCCATTTCACGCTGACTTTTCCCACAAGCGATGATTGGCTCAGTGTTGTAATTGCTCGCAGCGGTCGGCGGAGTCTCGCAGGCGCACTCATGTCTCGTGATCCCACATGCGCCCACCCAGACGCACCCGAGCACAGACCCGACCAAAAAAACACCTTAATCCCTTACAAAACAAACACACACCGCCTCGTGAACTTAATAAAACCATAACGGCAACCAATTTACCTTCGCTTCCAAATCTTAACAAGTTTATTAAATTCCATATCGAATAATAGTAATTTACAAGATGACGTTTCGGAATCGCTTTTGAATGTTGCCGACGCATTCCAAGCTACGATTTTAGTGCCTGTTTATATTTTATTAATTACAATGGTCGGAGACGCGGTGATCACTCGGCAGGTTAAAAAAAGAGAAGAAAAAGCTAAGATTACTTCCATAGTACGTCAATCCTTTTGTTAGATGGCTGCTCAATTTTTCATGTGTCAAGCTTGCACACGATGTCACCGCGGTCTGCCCACGCGCCGTTCCCAACAATGGCAAAACATAAGAAACAAGTGTTGCGCAGTAGCATACCGCAGACAATGGACCAATCTGCCATTATAACCAGTCTCGTTGGCACCTCCATAATGAGCCAAAGATGACTATTATAAAACAACGGAGCGATTTAGACGATTGCCCATTAAAACTAGGTATAACAACATTGAAGGTTACTTTAGTACAAAGTAGACTACAGCCCGCAGTCTATGTAATAAAAGTTGCGTTTGCTTAACTACAGCCAATTTAAAAATCAGAATACTGTAGTACTATGTCACAACCATAAAAGCAGACGACTATTTGAAGAATAATAAAAACTTGTCATTAATAACACAATGATCTCTGAGCCGACGTACATTCACGTATATTATATACACATAGGTGGCGCCTAAAATAATTACTTCGAGTGTTGGTTCTAAATAAATAAAGTTCACATGCAATAAAATCTTGATGAACCGCGAAGACTATCGACTTCAGATTTAATTGTCTGAGCACTCTGAGCTTTCTGAAGCTAATTATTTTCTTTGTCTGTTTATTTAACAAAGGTACGAAATTTACGTGAAATTGCGGCTAGGAGCCGGACCACCCAAAGATTTCGCGATGGACTCACGATTCTCTCTTGCTTTAGCGTTTCTTTGGATACCAGTAACAAGAGACAAAGAATTTTGACAGCAGAATTAACTTATTATACGTCGACAGGGGTTCGTTAAAATTATATATTTTGTGGTCAGAGAGTCTCCCACGGCGTTGCGTCTCTATTATTGATCATAAATCAAAAAGTTAACAACCTACTTAAAAGGTTGGGGCGGGTTGGTTTTTGTGTAGTGGTCAAAGCGGCCGACTCCGGCGCGGCTGCGGGAACCGCGCCCCACCTCTGCTTGTTTGTTTTACGATCCCAACAGTGCATTAAGTTTTTTATTTTTATTTCTTATTTCCTCACGATTCTCGGCTTATCAACTTGGGAATTCCTCTTTGTCCATAAGTGAATTATAATGACCGTCTGGATCCAATAAAACGTTCACGCGCTGGTCTGTTCCATTGCGTTTTAATTGCAGAGATAGATTAGATTTGCTACAAAAACTTTATTCAAAGTTTAAATTTAAATTATTTTCATGTATACGAGCTGATTTTATTACGTATTCTTGTACGTAGGGGACATGAGTTTTGAAATAATTACTCCATGCACTAAACTATCACCATACACATGTTTCGAATTAATAACGACATGCATATTATGGTCACTGTGAGGCTCCTACACACTATGCGGCAGCAGTGCCGCGCCGGGCGCTACGTCTTAGCCGGTGGGCGTAATGCACAAAGGCATACAAAAAATCGCGCGGCAAAAACCTACCAGGCTGTGCCACTGGCATAGTATACCTATAAGGTTAGCGGAAAGGGTGAGAAATTGCGAAAAAAAATACTGTTACATACGTTTTGTCTAGTGATAATGACAGTTTTCTATGGAACAGCTGATTTCATGGTTGGTCCCATAGTAAAATATAGTAAAAGTTGTTCATAATGATGGGTAGGTACTCCTACCGCTTTCGGCTTAGTACATCCAATCCGCGTAACCCAATAAAGGAACCAATACAATCTTCCTACTACTATGAACTCCTATGAATCAAGAATCTGCAGACCAACACGCTATCACTTAGACCTGCAATTGCAACTCCACCTGTCTCTACAAGTAATGCCTCTACACTTAAATAAATGGGTTCCTTTAGAAGCAACACCATTGAAACTGAATGCTGACAAGTTAAATATGTATAGAGGCTTACAGGCTTATTCTATCTGTTTTGGACATAGAGCTAAAAAGTCAAGAGAGGGTGTCAGTATCGTCAGACCACATCATCGCTTAACATCAGGCGAGATGGTGCAAGCCTATTATTTATATAAAAAAAAACAGGATCTGAACATTGCGGCCCATTACGTTAATATGTACTTGAAAAATTGGGACTTGAAACTTTATATAATCTATACGTGCCTATTTTATATGGTTGGTATTTGACCACATCTCACCTGATGCAAATGATGGTATGGTCGAAGGTGGTAAACACGCCTAGCCTGGATGAACACTGGTTTTCAAGTGAGACTGCCGGAACCTTTCCTCACGATTTTTTCGTTCAACGGTAGCTCGAACTCATTGTTGGAATTTGACCCACCCCCTTCGGATTGGAATTCAGACGCGCTGATCTATCATCGCTACTAAACTTTATGCTCGCAAGAAAGACGCGGTGTGCAACGACCATGCACCATCGCAGTTGGAGAGCGCGTGACTTCGCGTGGTGTTCAGTATACTTGTTAGCACCATTTAGTTAGGTACCATTAGAAAATTTATATCGCCTCGTCCTTATTAATAAGGTTGTGGCTTTTATTCTCTGACAGAGTGAGTACATCGCTCATCGTTTATAAGTGCGCGCACTACCGCTGAATACGTAATTGTTTGCCTACAAAAGGACAGCCCACTTTGTGTACGCGTCTCTAGTTTTACGACAGACACTTGACTATTTTCATTGTCACAATTATATGCGTCGAGGCGGTCGCATGTTGAGCACCACACTCATCGGACTCCGCAGCTATTGAATGTAACAAATTGTATTCCTCCCTACTTACGAATAAACAAACACTAGGCTTTATGCAAAGCTCTAATAAGTTGATAATTTCAAAATGTATCTCTGTTGGTGGCTGACTGTGGTTCTTAATTTTACAGATAGGATAAACTCTTTATTTTTTACACCAGAAATTATATACATGGGAGAAAGCTCGGTGTTTCGAACTTACTAAAAATATCTGCCTCTGAATATTAAATAATATTATCAGCCAAAATGTATGCATCAGTTTGACGATATTATGCAAAATACAAATATAATCATGCATAATTCCAGTTTGTAATGTCAAAAATATATTTAGAATTTCTTTTCTCGGTATCAAAGTGTAGGCAGGTTCGAAGACAAGGCGCGTATCTGCGCCTTCAGGTGGTCCCAGCGGTAGGGCCGCGCCGTGTGCGGCCGTCCGCGCCTCTCTTTTCATTTGCAGCCTCTGATTGATTCATCGTCCATCCTCACTAATTTATGGAGCTTGCGCTTTGTCGCAGCCGCTGCGGCGGCGCATTCGCAGGACAATAGCCTGCATTTTTGTTTTAAACTTTTACTGTTAATCTACAGAATTCCCGCCGCATACCTACAAGGGGACCTCTTTCGTATTCCCATTGTTTTTAATTACGTATATGTATGGGCCACAAATAAAACGCTTAAACGCTTCAATGTATTTACAATTCAAATGAATTCGTGCATTGAATTCGCGAACGTTGACGTAACAGAAATTCCTTAAAAATAACGTGTGTGCTGCAGACATGTTGTCTGCATTACTTTGTGACAATGATCTAGTGTGAGAATGTTACGCTGGCTAAATGGCGTGACTTTTCGTTGTTAGGTAAATTTAACTATAGTTATTTGTTGTACTTCTTTTTTTCTTTTTTATTATGGAAACAAAATACAAGCTAAAACTAAAACTACAAATACAGTTAGACTGCCCATAGACCGTTGAAGGTCTAAAGACAATCCAAATGCTCAAGCCCACTACCAGTTGGCAGTGTACCCAGCATGCTGGCGGCATTACCACGTTGAATGGCAATGCTTATGCGTTCAGCCAGAAACACGCCAGCATTTTGGTCACGCGTCGCATTAACCAGGCGCTCTGAAAGATTTTTGAAAATGAGGTGAGCTCCTGGTTTCCGAGGGCCCAATGTCTCGACCCCAAACGCCTCAAATAGTAACCACTGCCGAGGTTAGCATATTTGCGTCGCTTGTGCTGCTCTGCCGAATTGGCAGGCGCACCAGCCTACCCTGTGTCTCAGGAAGATGTGACGGCGCCAAAGTATCGACTACTGTTGTACTAAGCTGCAAAGTTGATATTTTCAGCCGTGTGGAACATACGACTTTTCATTTTACCTTAGCTATTAATTTAATCCAATATTATTACTGCGTCTACTTTACGTCTATTATTACGTCTTATTTATTAGTTATTTTCCTTTAGTAGTGCCATCAACGTGGATTATTTTCTCTCTTTGAACGATTTCACTATCTGTGCCTTACTCTTGATGACAAAATTGCCCCAACGCCCAAAAGAGCTGTATCCAAGTTTTTTTTTTTTTTATGCCATCGGTGGCAAACAAGCAGACGGGCTGCCTGATGGAAAGCAGTCACCGTCGCCTATGGATACTTGTAACACCCGAGGCATCACAAATACGTTGCCGACCCTTAAGAACTCGATTAACTCGCCTTTTGAAGAACCCCAAGTTAAATTAACATGAAATAAAATTGTATAGTATGCAGTTTTGCACGTATAACTTATTCAAATACTTTTTTTTATGAACTCTTGAAAACGTTTCAGAGCTCGTGAGTTGAAAAATTCTTACGAGTTGATTATTTTATTTGGTTGGCCCAAACTTTCGTTCCTACTATGTGTATAGGTTCCCATCGAGACACCACGAAATCAAAACATAGCGAGTGTTCTAGACGCTCTCACAGGATTTCGCTCGTGCTTTACCTCGCGTCACACCTATATTTTCGTAGAAATAACGTACTAAGTTATAACTTTTCGTGTTTCCAGAGTGCGTGATCAACGGGCAGCCCGTGCGGGAGGGGCGCGACGTGCGCATCGCCGAGGAGCCGTGCTTGTCGTGCCGCTGCGTGCGCGGGGCTCTATCGTGCGCCAAGCGCGCGTGCCCCGTGCTGCCGTGCGCACGCTCCCAGCAGTACACGCCCGCAGGCGAGTGCTGCCCCAGGTGCTCACATCCTTCCTCGGACAAAATACTACCTAGTAAGTTTATTTATTGAATGCAACGCATCCCCGCTTAGCACGGGTCTTATTTTTTTACACATTGGATTACATTATTGGAGATTTAGTAATGATCCCTATTTTTTTTTGAAAATATAATATAGCCTATATCACCCGAGGATAGTGTAGCTTCCCAAAAGTGAAAGAATTTTTCAAATCAGTTCAGTAGTTTCGGAGCCTACTCAATGCAAACAAACAAACAAATCTTTCCTCTTTATAATATTAGTATAGAGTATAGATATAGATAGTATAGATAAGAACACTTGACTGGCACCTCACCTGATGTTAAGCGATGATACGGCCTACGATGGAGCACACTTGCATAGAAAAAACCGATTCACTCGTGACTTGAAGACATCCAGATTGCAACTATCAGGGAACACCCCTTCAGGCAGCGTATTCAACAGTCGAGCGATTGGCACAATCAAAGTGGAATCACAGCGCTCGTACGGGTTTCGGAATATCAACCATGAGACTATGTTGCCTTTTAGTGCCACCCTGGTCGTCCGAAAATAATTATTACGATAAGGATTCATCATCATTACTATATGCCAGAAGACGTCCATTACTGAACATAGTCCTCCCCACTAAATTACCATACTGAACGACAGCCTGCCATCTGCATCCACTGGATGCCCGTGACTCTCACGATGTCTTCGGCCCATCTATAGGTGGCCTACCCTACAATGCGTCTTCGGGTTCGTGGTCACCACTCAAGAACCTTCCTTTCTTGCCCATCAGTTACCAGCTAAAATTAATTTATAGTAGTTGTATTGATATATTGTATTAATGTTAATACAATAAATAATTGTTTTTTAGCTATGTTATTAATTATCAGCTAGTAACACACACTGGCTTATGTCTATAAAGTATAAAGGATTTGAATACTAAATGCTGATACCTTCTGCGATTTCCGCACTAGGATAGGCCTGTTTCGCATGAAACTAAATACATAGTTTCAAACTCAAAGTTTCATTAACCTCTCGGTTGATCATTTTGTTTATCTATCTTCTATACTTATATACTTATCTATACTAATATTATAAAGAGGAAAGATTTGTTTGTTTGTTTGCATTGAATAGGCTCCGAAACTACTGAACCGAATTGAAAAATTATTTCACTGACGTGAAACTACACTATCCCCGGGTGACATAGGCTATAATATATACCCGCGCGAAGCTGGGGTGGACCGCTAGTCTATACTAATATTATAAAGAGGAAAGGTTTGATTGTTTGTTTGTTTGCATTGAATAGGCTCCGAAACTACTGAACCGATTTGAAAAATTCTTTCACTGTTGGGAAGCTACACTATCTCAGGTAACAATATATACTATATATATATTAAATTATATATATAGCTAATAATTTTATATATATTTATTGGCTATATTATATTTTCAAAAAAATTAGGGATCCCTACTAAAACTCCAATAATGTAACCCAAGGTGTAAAAAAATAAGATTTACAATTTTAACTTTGCATATTTGACAGTTCTAAGACAGGACAACGTCTGTCAGGTCAGCTAGTGTTATTATATAGGTAGTTTTAATTTAATATCCTACTTACTAGATAATATTTTAAGTAAATTTTGTTGGTTGTTGTTGAATTTACTTTATTTTTTGCACAGAGATAGTTGAAAAGCCACTAGGGAATAATTTTGGATACGTTCTATCCCTAAAAAGGTATGGTTCCTGTAGAATTGTCAACGCGGGTGAAACCATAGGGCACAGCTTAATTATATCCTATTTAGAAAACCACCTGTGCAGCGCGTAGAGCCTCTTATACCAAATTTGACGGTTTTAAGTCAATTTTTTTCAGTTAAATTACAATATTTGTGCTGGAAAAAAATACATGTCACAGATACATCTGTGTTAGAGTCTGTGATTTGGTTCAAAACACTATAGAATAAACTTTCCTCGATCAAAAAAAAAAATCTGAAACAAAGTCGATTCAGTTATTTTTTTTCGTTTTATGCTCTAATGAAACCTCGTAACAACCTGGAAATTGCATGTACTGAAAGGCAATTTCATTCAAAAAAAAATTATTTGGATAGAATTTTGATATTGAATAGTTTAGTTTTTTAATGAAATTAAAACCGTAAAAAGGTCCCGAGAATTTGCACGCGCCGCGTTCAGTGCCGCGCCAGGCGTTATCGAGGTCGGACCTATGTTCATTTTTGTCGTTGCACTCCCCCCGCGGGCGTCCTGACTCGAGCGCGGCAATATACATCGTCGCTATAACTTGGCGGGGGCTGAGGGAGCGTTTTGTTGCCTACGCGACTTGGATAGCCGGCCGTTAATTTCGTAATTTACTGACCAATTTACCGGCGTAAACCAGCGTGGTCGTGCATAATATATTAGTTTGCCTATTATCGATAAGATACCAATTAGGTCTCAATTAGCAAAAAATAGCCCATTAAACTTGTGTACAACAGTCTCATTAGAATGGCCTGGTTTGGCGATAATTAGGCAGAGACCTGGATACGCTCCCTGATATTAGAAGGTCAGAGTGTCAGTGATAAGATGTCGACGACGTATTATTTGAACAGTGTTTGCGGCTGTTTCCCGAGAGGGCGGGTATTTTATCACCTAATTTACATTTGTTGGTAATTATCTAATAAATTTGGCAATTTCCTTCCAATACAACTGTTGAGGCATATACTCACTCGTTATGAAATGAAATATCATTGTTTCGCTTATCAGTTTCAGGTAGTATGTTTCTGAAGCCCTGCATCATCGGTAAAGACTACCATGCACATCTGAGTAACTTCCGCGTGGACCCCTGCACTGATTGCACCTGTATGAACGGAACTGCAGTGTGCATGAGGCATACGTGTCCAGTGCTCACCTGTGGGGCCAGGGCTATGCCCCCAGCGCCAGGGAAGTGCTGTCCTGAGTGTCCGCAAGTTGAGGAGGCCAAGTCTGCTTGCATCGTGGGGAGGAAAACGTATCAGGTACGATATGCACTAATTTATAGCTTCACACAAAAACTTTAACAAATAATAATTGGTAATGTTAAATAAATTTTTTAATAAATTCTTCTTTATTTCTAGGATGGAGAAACATGGCAATTGGATGCCTGCAAATCTTGTGAATGCCACGGAGGCGAACCAAGATGTGCCATGGAACGGTGTCCACCACTCATCTGTCCCTCAGACCAGTCACTCGTGCAACTGCCGGGACAATGTTGCCCCAAATGCGTCGACGTTGATGGAATCTGCACGGTTTTTGGAGACCCCCACTACAAAACTTTTGATGGGAAGTTCTACAGCTTCCAAGGATCCTGTAAATACCAGTTAGCTGCCGATTGTGTAAACAATACTTTTTCGATCAGAATATCAAACGATGCCAGAAATACTTCACATTCCTCGTGGACTCGAACGGCAACTCTCCGAATCGGATCCACTAAAATCAATATGGGCAAGAGAATGCGAATTAAAGTGAATGGACGGCGCGTGCAACTTCCACACAATATTCATGGAGTCGCCGAGATAATTCGCGGCAACGGGACCGTCCAGCTTCACGCCGACATCGGCGTCCACATGATGTGGGACGGCGATGGTTTTTTAGAAGTGACCGTGTCGAGTGTGTACAAAGGAAAACTATGCGGCCTGTGCGGTAACTTTAATTCGGTAGCTAGAGACGATATGAAAACCCGCGATGGTCGGCTGATGAGCGACACGTGGCGGTTCGGTTCCTCGTGGCGGGTGGGCGGCACGAGGGCTTGCACTCGGAGGCAGAAGAGGCCAAACTTGAGCACGACGTACCGGCAGATGAGGGTGACAAGAGCGCGTAAGCTCTGTCGCGGTATTGTGAAGAATGAAGCGTTCACAGAGTGCGGGATGAAGGTGAACCCACATCATTACCAGGAGGCGTGTGAGCTGGACGCTCGGAGCTGTGCGGGAGTGCGGTGCCACTGTGCTGCTTACCGGGCGTACGCACGCGAGTGCTCACGGGTGGGCGAGGAGCCTCGTGAGTGGGCGCGCGCCGCGTGGTGCGAGGGCGCGCCGCCGCCCTGGCTGAAGCGTGGTGGCAAGGGAGCCGGCCGCGCCAAGAACAAGCCCGGCACCAGCCTGCTGGACCTCAGCGCGGTCGCCAAGCCGAGCTCCGCCCGACCGCGTCCGCCGCCGCCCATACTGCATATATAACTTGCTTGCGGCGCTACTTCTACTAGTCAAACCTGCCAGTGCGGCGATGTCAGGTAAACTTTGACCATCTTTTTTACAAAAAATATATTTGTTTCTATCTTTGAGGCAGATACTACAAACCTATATTTAAGCTTGCTATAGCTAGAAATATAAAACAAAAATTAATATAAAAATTATAATATTTTTTTATACGTAGGTATAGCATATATTCTATATTTTTTCCAACCTTAAAAAGGAGGTTTTTTTATGTTTGCTACATCAGAGCTCTGACATTTATTAGCCGATTTTTTATTTAAAAGGATATAGCTAATATAAAAAAATTATCAAATCAGTTCTGTTGTTTGGTTTTTATATCAAAGTAACTGGAAATATTATACCACCCAAGTGAACGAGATTGTGTATTTACAAATTTTGAAGTCGATTTTTTTAATTGATTATGTATGTAGTATAATATTACATCTTTGTGTATAGGTATGTAACCGTATCCGTATGTAATTTGATACGTACAAAAAATTTATAGAGCAATTTTCCTGAACAAGTTATGTTACAAAATAGGTATTATTAAGTTTCGGCTTCTCCTAAATCGAAATATTCCTGGATACTGTTACATAATATTAATATAAACTAACATACACCGAAGGAATTTTGGACTCGGCAATTTTCCACCGTGAGCTAGAAGTGATATCCATGTTTAGGTAACATAAACACGTAACTTCAAAATAAAATAAAAAACCTAGATAATCTATAAACATTACTTACTGAAAGTAGTAGAGGACACTAAAGCGCCTATTCTGAGACATTTAAGAACAGGGGCCTAATTCTACTAAACCAATTGTTTTTTAATTGTTAATGAATTTTGGGTGTCTTCAAATCACGAGTGAATCGGTTTCTTCTAAGCAAGCGTGCTCCTCCGTAGACCGCATCATCGCTTAACATCAGACGAGTTAGCGGTCAAGCGCAAGCCTATTATTTATAAAAAAATTAATTGCATAAAAAAATACACTTAATGTATAAAACAAGTGTCATAAGTGACAATTTGTGTGTCTAAACCAATTGTTTTTAAATTGTCATTGAATTGCTCCAAAATTGACACTTGTGACACATTTATTAAAAAAAACTGTCAATATTGAGGAAATTAATAAAAAAAAATACATAATTACAATTTAAAAACAATTGGTTTAGAATCGGGGCCCTGGACTGGAAAATATGGCGCGCTGGAGAGGAAACCTATACCCAGCAGTGGGTGGAAAATGGTTGATGATGATGATGATGAAGTAACTATGTTTTTAAATTATTATGTTTTTCACTAACCTAACTATTAAGTGTAATGTATGTACTAACCAAATGTGATATATGTTATCATGAAATAAAATTAAATCATGAATTTATGACACTACAAAGTTTAAGCGACAAGAATTATTAATGTCAAATCCATACAAAGAATTCTTTGTTTGAAATTTCCTAGTTCAGCGGACTAATGGGACCAACCAAGAAATTGCGAAAAAAAAAACAACTTTTCCATTGAAAAATATAATCTACACTAACGAAATATTATATGTAGTGTCTCCTGAGCTAGACAACCAGTACAATCATCATTATTAAACAATGTGTTATTTTTGTTTTCAGAGTATTAAAAAGACATTGCAGCTGGCCTACTCGTATATATGGGTGCATCTGTGAGGCGCACCCTGGCTTTATAAGGAACGAAGATCTATATCTACTAAACAGTATTCATAAAACTACTTTTAGCTAGGTAATCGAGAATTAATGATATGTTTATAACTAAGACCACATATAGCTCGCTATTGCCTCGCAAATTCAACCAGCTATCACTTTATAAGGCTTTATTATGCAAGGCGAGAAGAAATACCTACCTAACTATTTGAAATTAACTCTAATAGTGTAGGTTTTATAGGTATGCAAATTAATTCATCTTGGCAAGCCCTAGAGTTTCTTGCGTGTATAGTTAAATCTGGATTGGTGAGAGTGTGAACACCATATTTAATTAAATCATTTTGATATCGCTAGAGACCCACTAGCAATATTCAAAATTATTTTTAACTCAAGTCATTGCTGGTTGAAAAGTGGCGGTCACGTTGCAAATTTCTTACTACGAGTACTAATTGCTAAACGTGTCTTTAAATTTTATATTGTGATATTTAGCTTTGATTTCAAACAGATAAAGAACGTTTGGTACAACATAGTTCAAATTGAGATCTCATCCGTAGGTAGTTTCTTTACGAAATCTTAGATAAAACTAGCTATCCGAAGCCAAGAAGCTATTGAGATTGTGTGACGTGTACATACACAAATACGTTGGAAGTTATGTTAGTTACTTGTAAATGAAGACTCTTTGTAAAGCTTAGTTTTATATTCGTTACCAATGAATTTTTAATTTTTGACTTTGAATGTAAAAATAAGTTATGATAGATAGCGAGGTGTAGAGTTATTTGAGTAAAGTCCAAATTGCTAGTATTTATTGTGTGACTCTCGCTTTGTATTTCCGAGCACAAAAAACATCGAATCATTCTTTCCACTATTATGTACTGTGCCATTTTAAGTTGAAACAGTTTTATTATTTCTCTACTTAACTATAGTTTTTATTTGTGATACTTTTTATTCATCAGTTATTGACCAATTTAGTTTTATTTTTTGATATTGATACGTACATTTTACATAATTATTTGACATCAATTCCTAATAATAATTCATTCCCAATCTTTTTACTTTAGTTCTACTTATTTTGTATTATTAAGCGGAGTCTACGTTTTATGTAGGCTTATAAGTTATTTAAGGTTTAATTTGGTAGTAGGTTATACCCATTTATACAGCAAACTTGATATAGAATTTACTGTAAAAATATCTTTCTAATAGGTACATTATTACTATAAATAATTTTCAGGTGAGGTTGGCTTCTGTACTGCTTACCATTTTTTTTTAAATCAGAATAGTGAATAAATCTTAGATAATTTTTACAAATGCTAGTAACTTTTTTTTGTAAATAATTATAAACTTCGAAAACCTGAAAAAATACTCAATTTAATAGATTACATTTCACACTTCATCAAAATTCAACAACTTAACCATGTAACAATATTATAGTTAGATCTGTATCATGCTTAACTTTTTTCAGTTAAAATAACATATTTATTATAATGACAAAAGAAAGAGCAATTTTACGATTTATTTTGACAAATAAACAATAGACTGAAATATGTCAAATATGTGATCTATTAAATTGACGCTACTTTAATAACATAGTGGTACCTAATAATACCTATAATGCAGCACATTTCATTGCCAATTGACTGATTTTTTACATCATTCTATTTAATGGGGGAATCAAACTTCTTTAGCTTAAATAAGTACTTACTAGTTATTTGTCTTAATTTTTGTGGCCCAGTCTTAAATATATATTTTTTGTAATGAGAGTTCGTCATGTTAAATAGTTAACGTTGTTACATACATAATGGAATAATAAATTACATGGCCATATTAAATTGTATTTATTTTTGTACAAATGGGTGTGTGTCATAAAGTGCTATAGAAAACTATTTAGTCGGTGTATTAATGTGCTATTTTGTAAAAAGAATAATTTTAGCTATTATTCTCTAGTTTGCGATGTTGGATATTGCGAACGATGAAACTATTCAACGAACAAAGAATTACGTAATAAATAATTATTATTATTCAAACATGTTTTATTTCTGAAGTGTATAGTAGATATGAATTTGTAATTGAGTTTATGAAAGTTATTCCTAAACTAAATAATCGTCAGCAATAGTTGAAAGCTGTCGTGTTCTCGCGCTGGCCAGAAGCCAACTTTTCAGAATTTTCTTGTCATCAAAATTATGTAGGACAATTTGGCGTCCTCTTTAAAAACAGCAGAATCATTTTATTTATTTCCAACAGAAATCTTAAGAAATGAAAGTTTATATCCACACTGGTATTATTTTTAGACTTTTACATCACCCGATCTAAATCCCCTGAGTCCGTGGAATAAAACATAGATAGTAGAATAAAAGATTTATTAATAGTAAGTAGATAATAATATAAACATTATTCGCAATCACACACATCAATTAAACAAGAACATAAATATTATTTTGTACAATACATACATAATACTTGAATATATGAACCAATGAGTGAGGTGTTCCAGTGATCTTATTGTTAAGAAATAGTGTTCAATGTTCCCAAGAGTCGAAAGGTTGAAGTACCGAAATGTATAGATTCCTTATATTAATAGACATAAATAAAAAGCGTAAAAATATATATTTATTCTCCCGTCATCATCTCCATGAATTCTGAAACAATTTAAAAATATGACAGTTATAATATGGTATGAAAGATTGCGATGTGTCAGCGTGGGTAGAGAGAGTAGTAATGGGTAGAAATAGCAAAGAACAGCAAAACTAAACAAAAGACAGCTGGTTGGAAACAGGTAAGAAAAGGATTAAGAGTAACAGTCGTTATGTCCCTCAAAATCATATTACAAATTCGTCTAATCAAGATATTTGTAAAATAATTTCTTCTTTAAAATCATTCCACAAAATAGATAGTTTAATCGAACATAATCTATGCTATTCCTATTCAATAATACCTACCTGTAAATCTTTAGGTACGTTAATAATAATATTTTCTACTGTAAGAAAAAGTGTCTCACATTTCTTTCATCCTAACGTTTAGAGAGCTGGCAATCAGCCCACTTGATTGAAAGCGTTGTTTTCTGTCATTCATTGTTTGTCTTTAAACGCCATATTTCATTTGTTATTCTTTACTTTGAGTACAATAGAAAAACTGGCAGTTGGCCCATTGTCAAGAATAACGAGTTCAATAAACTTCTCTAACGTGTCAGTTACTAGTGTTAATATTTAGGTTATTATTTTCTTGAATTGATATAGGTTTTCTAGATAAACTACAAATATAAACATCTCATCTCTCAATACTTATTTCATAACAAAATCTACTACTATATAATTTTATAGACCTGAACAAATATACAATAATACATCGTAAAAAGTTGTATGCATTTTAAACTAAATACGAAAACTTTATATACCTACCTAATATAGGTAGTGGTGACACTGCTAATAAACGAGTAGGAACTTGAAAGGAGCTGAATGCAGAACAAAATGGAAAATTACTATCGATAACGAATATGTACAAGCAAATTATCGATGGTAAGAACGTTATGAATTATTTCATCTAAAATAACAAATGCTCTACTGCTTCAATATGACATCTTTTAGGACTACTAGTACTAAAAGATGGTCTACATCTACTCAGCGGGAGATGGAATACTGATGAGTCATCAATATGATGACAGTAATGAATATGACGATATTAACAATAGTGATGATAAGGATATTGAGAACAGGATATGCGGAACAAAATAGAATAGGATAAATTGTGTGACTGTAGATTTTCTGCCTGATATTAAACGTCTGACTGAATTTATTTATTTAATAAAAAATATGTTTATCGAAGACGTATAAATCGCCGAATGTATACAAATATTGTTCCTAGATGGTTATGTCCATTAGATTGCTTTAGACTGAAAAGAATTCACGTTGGAATAGACAGGTGTTTGAATGAAATGTAGATGATGTCTACAGGGTTATTGGTAACTAGCTTAAGAGTCAATATTTGATACCACGTCGCTTAGTTTTAGTTTCGCTGTTAATCATTTTTAACCAAAATATGAATTTGGTACTGATTGGCATAACCGCGCAAATTAAGGCAACGCAACCCAAGTTGACTATATTTAATTGTTAACATTTTTATTCCTGCCTTAATTTCAAAGTTGCCTGCGACCAAGTAGTTTTCAATAACCATGTAATATAAAGATGTGAACGAACCGGAAGACGCAGCGTAGGTAGGCCTCCCACTAGATGGACCGACGACATAGTAATCTCTGGCATCCAGTGGATGCAACAGGCAGGCTGTCGTTCAGTGTGGAGGTTAAAGGGGGAGGCCTATGTTCAGCAGTGGACGTCTTCTGGCTGATGATGATGATGATAAAGATGTGGTTTGGTAGTGAGATATTACCATCAAAGTCGACGGTGCCACTGCCGTCTGTGTCGATCTCCTGGATAAGGCCGTCGAGTTCCTCCTCTGTTAGCTGTTCGTCCAACTCGCGGAGAATCTCGCGCAGGCTCGACGTAGGAATGTATCCGTTGCCTGTAACCATCACAATTTTAGATCACTAACGAAGCACCTAGCTATCATGTATTTGTATTCAGATCAAGGGAGTAGCCAGGATTATCTTCAGGGGAGACATATGGGGGCAAATGCAACGTTATTTAAAATTATTACCCACACTCTCCTAGGGACCGCGTGAAAAACTTGCCTGCCCGTACTGGCAACGCCTTTGATTCAGAGTACTTACCTAGTGCGAGTTTTTCCAGTTGCATTTACCTATTCAATCGCGTTAACGCTAACTTAGATTTGTATGAGTGCCGTCAGCACTCAATAAGTCAGTGCCATTTACATGGATCTAGATGGCACTGCTCTTACTTATCA
The DNA here is from genome assembly GCA_932305915.1 of Agriopis marginaria. NCBI lineage: Eukaryota > Metazoa > Arthropoda > Insecta > Lepidoptera > Geometridae > Agriopis > Agriopis marginaria. Next base: position 8,022,362 of record OW029919.1, read on the forward strand.
TACAATCTTTTACCCCAAACGCAACTACCTTAACTACGTTCCATCGTACCTTAACTTCGTTCCATCATAGGTAAAAACTTCAATGACGATGTCAAGGTATTTTTTGTAGCTACTACTTGCACTTTATCAGACCGCGCTTGACATTGTGTCTGCGCCCGTCACTCTAACGTCCGTCTCAATGAGTGAATAAGTGACAGCTAACAAAACAAAAATAGTGCGTGGAGTTCACGGAACACTATTACTCCTAGCGGGTGGAGTCCCTCCGCGCGGAAGAAGTGAAACTCTCGCTCTGTCTCTTTCTATTCCCCCTCCATGGTAGCGTTAAATGTTTAACGCAACCGTGTTGGAAGTCGCATAAGAAGTTTCACTTCAAAAATATATTTTGCCCGACAACAGTGAATACTCTAAGGCGTTTTTGTAGTTTTTCGTAACAACGGTTAAACATCGATTATATACGAATTTTGACAGATGTGCTATAATAAAGTCATCAAATACCGTCATGACAAAATTTGTGAAAAAGGGCTCTGGTAATAATAATAAAACTTGGGAGATTTTATACATTTCCTTATAGTGATATGAGTGACAGCTGAATAAAAATATATTTTGCCCGATAAAAGCAAACCTGTAATAATAACAGTACTAGGGAGATTTGGTACATTTTCTTACTTAGGTATTTTAAAAAGAAAATGTAAAAGATAAATTTTTCTAAAGGTAGGTGACATGAAAGACAAATAAATGCGAAACTATCAAATTTTACGAGATTCACATTCGCTAAAAGAAACTGCTGTATAATTAGTAAAAATAATGCTTTATGAAAATAGCACATACCTTCCTTGTCGTATAGTCTGAAAGCTTCCCTGAGTTCCTTCTGCATGGCCTCAGCGTCTTCTTCAACGATGAACTTAGCGGCCAGGGTCACGAACTCTCCGAACTCAAGACGACCAGACTCTATGGAAGTAAAAAGGCAACATCAGACGTATTCCAGCAACTTTGAACTTATTCAAAACCTTTATATGGTAAAAATCTTATGTTTTTGTATTCTCTATTTAGTTTATCTCGTTTAAAATGGTTTCATTGTTTAAAACTCACTGTCAGCATCGACTTCTTCGATGAGTTCTTCAAGGATCTTTTTGTTGAAGGGCTGCCCCATCATCCTGAGGATGTCCGCGACGAAGTCGCAAGGGATGCTGCCCGAGCGGTTGTGGTCGAAGCCATCGAACGCCTTGCGGAGGACTGGAACAAACCACACTTCCTTTTACACTTCTATCAGATTACATAACCAACAGGTTAATTAGGGCTAAGCAAACTATACCGTCGAAGTTAATCCCGGACATTTTACTATGCACGAAGGTTTAAAGACAATTGAAGATCGTAAGCAACTGTTCACTGGAGAAAGTGCACAGAAGTGTTGCACTGACAATAAAAAGAGCTAAACTGATCGTTCGGTGGTTAGGATCGGATTAGGATAGTTCAATGCACCGAGGTGTAGTGCGAATATTGTGCAATGCATCTATTTTGGTGCACTAGCATGGTGCACCGACGTCCCGAGCCGCGTGGCGCATCGTTTGAATGTAGGCCGACGACAAATAAATAAACAACCGCCTACATATACCTCTACTATCGCAACCTCTATAATATTGACCATTATATATTAACCTATATATATCGATCCCTTGCAATAAAAATAATTGGGACATAACAAATGAGGGCGTTACGCCTGCTTTCGTATGCATCCATCAACTATGTTACGAATGGACCGCGATTTGGGCCAATTCCAGTTAAGAACCACGGAATCTGGCGTCTTTTAGTCTGTTATATTTGAAGATTTTTTATTAACGTTTAAAACAGAACGTATTTCAACATTAAATATATTATTGAGACCGAATGACAAGATGAGCAAACTAAGAGAATCAGTTTATTAATCAATGACAAAATTTCAAAGGGCAAAGACCTGCGACGCTGTTGGTGGAAATGCTATAAACATTTTCTATGTAGGCAGATAACAGAGCGGTTGTCATAAATTTTTCAATATTTTTTATTTTTCTTTAGACATTAACGAACTTTTTACTTAGAAAGATGACGCACATAATTTTCTTTAAATAAAGTTAAATCATAAGTTTATTTATGAATCAAAAACATTATAAACTAATACTCTATATTTAATGACTTGCTTGATAGATACACCGTTAGTGTAATTATTCATTCGCTAATATTATTTTTAATGATCGTTTTGCTTTTGATCGTCCTTAGTGGAAGAAAATATCACATTTCAGTTTTTTTCTGTTAATAGTTTTTCATGACTAAGTACTTTATCAGAAAAGTACAAAGTACTGTAGGCTGCTGGCAGTGGCAAGTGGGTGGCTAAGTAAGTCAAGATGGTAAGTGAGCAGCCTATGTCTTGCAGTGCACCAAGATAGGCTGAATACGATCATGATGATGATTTTATCACTATTCTTTATCCAGAATCTAACACAAGAATAAGAGTTGAACGATGATATTCAGTCAGTTTAGTGCAATAGTTCTTTTTACTTTTTAGTCACGAATTAATAGAGAAAATGTTTTAAAATATATTTTAATTAAGTAATGCAAAATCGAGAAATGAGCACCTCTACACGCGTTGTTTGAAAGATTTAGCTGTAATTTCAGAACCGTTAAAATAAGTTTTAAAAGTAGGTTTACCAAGATTGTTGTGGTTGCAATTAGAAAGGAAACATTAAACTAAGACATCCGGCTTACAGCAGTAAATCTGCATCCGGGAGCAGCGTAGTCATGCTTTCAGTTTCCTCAATTATCTCCACTGACGCAAATACAGAACTGTTTTGATGACCGTGACAATTACGCCTAAGGATCAAAGCACCGAGAAAGTTAATCAGATAATTTTCATGCCGCCTGAAAACGTGGAGTCTTTTTTATAATTACCAGATATACTATCATGATAGCCGTCGGCGTTACAACATTTTGCAGCTGTTTCGTGATATTTTGGCAACAAGATAGTTTTAAAAACATTATTTTTATTTTTGCCGGAGCGTCGTGTTGTTCATTTTAATCGTCAAGACGTCTTGGCAGTTGTCTCAAAGTTTCATGAGCTTTATTGCGTTTTTTTTCTCTCTAGAGTTTAGCTGTTTATTAATTACATCATCTACTAATAGCTCGTGCGGTGTTGAAACGCTTACAAAGTCAACATTGCCTGCATTACTACTGGTAAATGGGTCGCATAAATGTCTTTTAATTAACGATAATTGTTCGTCTCTGATTCTTCAGACTGGCTGACTGACTACTGCATTGTTCTCAGCGTAGCTCATTGCGCCAAGTCAATCTAATAAATCTTCAAGGATAAACGACTAAAAAGAATTGGGACGGAGTCATAAATAGGTCTTATGCATACCATTAGTCGTAGGTAAATCAAACGTTTTCATCGGCTATAGGTAAGCATAACGTTTCTATCAATCATAGATGATGTAATGCAAACATTTGCTTTAAATGGGTGAGCTTAGTGTTTGTAAATCATGCTGAAAGGAGCAATAAATCAGTGGGATATTAGAACAACAAGTCTTGTTTTATGAAACATTGCGCCTGGATTGCAATATTTGGCTTTGAAACAGGACGTTCCTGGACTCTCGTGATTTAACTACTTGGCAATTATCCGTACAAACAGATTTGCACGAAGTTTTATTATTGATGTTTAATAACTGTGGGTGGAAACTGACAAATAACATTCCTTAAAATTACTGGAAATATTGCGAACATACTGCAAATTGTTATGTCTATTCTTTATTATGTCTGCACGTGTTATAATGAAACTGAAATATAAAAAGATAATATAAAAGGCAACAGTAGTTCTTTACATTGTAAATTTTATCAGGGATAACAAACCTTGTGGATATAAAAACAAAATTAGTCAACGTTTGCAACATTTATACATAATTGTGTACTTTCTACATCATTGATCAGTGTAATTCACAAAAGATAGAAGTACAATTCACTGTTGATTTTTCAAACATAGATTCAAGATAAATAATAATAGAATATCTATTATTTCTATCATAATAACGAACAATAAAATCACAGAAAAATTAACAGTACAGTCAAAACACTTTAAGCAGTGGGCTACCTACTACCTAAATAATTATATACAAGTGATGATAGTTTCTGATAGTGATTGAAACTCTACTCTATTTTAAATTAATCGACTGATAGCGGATCAATAAAGAACAATGAGAGATGCCAGCATTATACCTCATTGTAAACTTGTAATCGTTTGCTACTATAGTTCAGAAATAGGGCTGCGTATAAACATTACACCGTAGCAGAGTGCTGAATTGTAAACTGCTGGATTGCTCACCGCGTGTATTTAGAAACATCAATAATAACGCGTTTTGTAAATGTTTCCAGAGTTCCACGAAATTTCGAAATACATACAGGGTTACACAGAACATCGGTACTAAGCCGAAAGGAGGTCATTGTGCTCGTTATTATGAAAAACTTTTGTTAAGTTACCAACCCCCTAAACCCAATTTAAATAGGAGCTGTTCAAATCGAAAATAGGAACTGATCTATATTATGAAAATTTTATTCACACTTTACGAGATTTCGTTGAGTTTGAATGACAAAATAACATCTGATATTATCATATTTATACATTTATCTGTACGAAATAACGCAATTACAAAGGCCTAGGCTAACCAAGTAAAAAAACTGGCCAAAATGCTGGCGTTTTTCTGGCCCAACGCTTATAAGCATTTGGCATTTAGCGTAGTAATGCCGCTAGCATGCTAGGTACGCTACCAATTGACAGTGGGCTTGAGCATTTGACTTTCAACTGTTTGTCAACGGGTAATCTAACTGTTTTTGTAGTGTTGATGTTAGCTTGTATTTTGTTTAGTTAATAAAGGCACTTGCCCACACACATACACCACCAGCCATTAAATGTCCACTGCTGAACAAGGCCTCCCTCTTAAAGAGGGGTGTTGCCATAATCCCCACGCTTGGCAGGCGGCTTGGAGATCGCAGTACGTTCACCGTGTACTAACAGGACGCTGCTGCCCATCCTCCGGTGGCCAGCAGTACCTTTTACTTGCCCAGTTAAAGTAAATTCTTTCGTCCGAATGTTATACTAGTTTCATTTATTTATTTACTTTGACAGCTGCAATAACATTGTAAAAGCTGAATAAAAATATTTTATTTTATTATTTCACTGTAGTATATCGGGTATCTGCTACAGTCTTAGGTACGTTCAAAACCCAAGCGAAAATGATCAGAATGCCAGTTTTCATTCAGTTTGGACCGAGTTTAGGCAGAATTCATTCATGCAAGTTTGGTTTACAATATCAAATAGTCCGCCCAATCCGTTCATTCACTCACAAAGCAGTTCAAGTATTCAAAAGACAGTTGATTTGTTCATTCATGTCAATTGTCTAAAATCCGGTAATCCATCCATTGCGTGTGAGCACATCTCTATAATGCGATGATCGTGCTATCTGATTTCCATGGTAGATTGGCAAGCTTCCAACCGTGTTACTACGCGCACGCGCCCACTGCTGACCGCCGCGCCGCCCGCCCTACACGCGCGCTTTTTACGATTTGCTTACTAAACTAGCTTACTGGCAAACACATTTAATGGAAACTAGTCGAATTTGAATTCTAATCTAACGAAAACGGTGACCTGTACTTTGCAAAAATTTATAGATATATATATATATATATTATTATAAATAGGCTTGCGCTTGGCCGCCATCTCACATGATGTTAAGCGATGATGCGGCCTGCGATGATGCGGCCTACGATGGAGCATGCTTGACTAGAAGAAACCTATTCACTCTCGACTTGAAGACACCCAGATTGTAACTATCGGGGAACACCCACTCAGGCAGCGAATTCCACAGACTAGCAGTTCGCACAATAAATGTGGAATCAAAGCGCTTCGTACGGGTTCAGTCCGATAAAAAAATGGGCAGGAGGAAATCAAATCGTACAGATCTGTAGCACACTCTCCGAAATGTATCCGATTATTGTATTATTACCAATTTAGTTTAATTATTCAGCATTAACGCTTAGTAGCCGTACCGTGTGTATTACCCGTAAGTGATTTATGTTGTCAGTTTCACTAGTCATTTACTTCATGGTTCTAAATGTTTTTATAAATGAACCTAAGTTTTAAAAGACTAACAGAGGCGTTGCTAGCCTGATAAAGTCATGTATACAATATTGGTGGTTATCGGTTCTTCGAGCGATGTGGCCTGCCCATTGCCACTTCAATTTGCAAATTTTAACAGCTATGCCGGTGACTCTGGTTCTTTGGCGAATACCCACGTTTCGGATTTTATCGTGAAACGTTCACCAAGTGAAGCTTGGTGAAGTTCTACCTAGCAGTGGGTAGGAGTTTCAAAAGAAAGAGTTTAAGATAGTATAAGTTAAAATTTAATAAAGTAAGAATGAATTTACAGGAGACTGAGGGTCGTGTGAACTCGGAAGGTGATGGCGATAAAAAAACGTGTTGGTCCCTTGTTTTGAGACTTAGCTTGAAGAGCTGGGGCGCCGATCGCCGCGTGGCTCGACGCGGCTCGTGGCACGTAGGATGTCAGCAGGCAGCGCAGCGACGAGAGGCTTCGTGAGCTTTTCAGGCGTGACCGGAGTGCGGTCTGCGCGTAGTAGTTCCAGAAGTTTATGCGTGGCCGGAGTACGACCGACGTAGTAGAAGGGAAGTAGACGTAGCGTCACGACAGCGTGGCGACTCGTACGTGGTCGGAGAATTGGCGTAGAGGGTAGGAGCCTGAAATGCGTCGAAGAACTACGCATGAGGATCAGTACTCAAGAGCCGCACGGCCACGTCGTGTGAGATCCCGAAGATAACGGCAGATCGGAGTAGGTCCCGTCTCACATGACGTGGTACCGGCGTTAAAACACAGTTTTTGATCGGAAGGATCCAAGATTACAGAATGCTTTAAGAGCTTAGAACACAATTATATTATAATGTAAGTACGGCGCGCGTCCACATCCGCAGATAGTACGGATACGAAACGCACTTGCACTGCGTTTTAGAACACAAGTGGCCTGATGATAATTCAATTGACAAATAACGATTAGCATTATTTGTCGAGACAGATTTCACAATTAACACATCTAAAAGGCATCTCACGGAAATAACTTACCCGATTGAAGACGGGCTAACCAGTTGATTGTAAGATTTGATTGTAAGGTTAAGTTCTGAGCGACTTTTTCACTGTAGTCAACTGCGCGTATGACCCAGTTTTTATTTCGAGTCCTATATATAGCCTATTCCTTCTAGAAAGAATTCGATATTTATATACCCGAATCTTTTTAAAATGTAGTTTTTTACACAATTTCCTTTGTCTTAGAACAATGTTGTTTTTTGCATAGCGGAATGAAACTGACTGACATTACGTCAATCACCTTCATTCTGTCAACAATGTTTATGTCATAGTAGTGACCTTTTTTATTCGTTAAGTTTGGCTTCTAGCGTATGTGCCATTTGCCATGAATTTGGGAGTAGGTAACGATCATGGAACGTTACATACCCCCTTTTTCAGTTAAGAATTTTTGCTCAAGAAAATTCGCTGACCTCTCTAGCATCCTAGTTATAATTTACACCTTCCCCGTCCAGGGTTGAGTCTAATATGTTAACATTAAGTAGGCTCGAGTGTAAAATTAATTTAATCAGGATGCTATGGTCTGAAGTTCCCAATAAGACTTGTGGCGTACTGTGAAGAGTCCGGTATCGCTGTATAAATGCTTTAGTGGCACCTATACAGACGGCAAGAATACCGGTGGGTTCTCCATTTTGCTGTTAAGAATGTTAGATACTATACTTAAAAGCAGCAAAATAAAAGAAAAGCTAACAAAATAAGGAACTATTTTGCTAGTTAGTACGTCAAAGAGAGTAAGTAGTGGTATTCAAGTGTAGGACCAAGAGATTGTAGGTAGCGATTGTAGTCTAGGTGACTAGTGAAGTTATTAAGGTATCGATAGAGTTAACTATAAGTAAACTTTAATTGTTTAGTTTGCTATAGCTATATTGACGACTGACTTGAATTACCTAGTATACAAAAGGTTATTTTAATTAATATTCGTGTTTTGGGCTTTTTTATGGAGTTCACGAGTACCGCTCCTAGCAATTTAGAGGCTTTTTTTTAAAGAGTTTGCAATAACCGCTCTTAGTGTGAAGGCTTTCAGTTTTAGAGTACACTAACCGCCCTATTTCTGATATTAATAGACATACATAAATAGATATTATACGATATATGTAAATAAAAATATTTCTAAGTTTTTTTTTTTTTTTTCAAGTCAGGTATTTTTTAATTTTTAGATGTTAATATCAAGTTTTAGATGCAAGATTAATTAGATTTTTCTTCAGAGGGAAGCTATAGTGGTAAAATATTAATTTTTAGTATTTAGTAAAGTTGAAGGTATGAGACTTTTTCTTTTAAAAGATTTATAGTGAAAGATGGTTCTGCGAGTCATTTTAACGAGTGATATTGTCAGGTACGAGTAAATTTTAAGTATGCTAACTAAGTATGCGATAAAAATTATAAGTGGGGTAAGCCATTTTATATTCCTACGCCAAAAAGAGTTTAGATTTTAGTTTTTAGAGAGATATCCGTCAAAGAGAGTTTTGATCTGGATTTTTAGAGAGATATCGGGTGAGTTTCCGTGAGAGCAAGTTTTACATATACAAGTTAGATGTTCCGAGTGTAGGTTGGGTGGTAAGTTTTGGTAAATAAGTTTGAGTTTAAAGAACAAGATTTTAAGATAGTGCGAGTATAAAAGTACTGAAAGATTTTAATTCTACTATAATAAAAAAAAATCGAGTAAAAAAATATTATAGTGCGTTTAAGACGCGGACAGAAGGCGTTACTTCTGTAGGTGTAACCTTTGTCTTCCTTAGTCGCCTCTTACGACATGCATGGAGACTACAGCTGGGTATTCTAACAAATGCTCCCGCACCAGCACAGGGCGGTTTTTACCATACAACCTACAGACGGACACAAGGTTACAGAGAAAGAGCCGTGAATATACCACGCCAGAGAGATCAACACTTTTTTATCCACCTTCCTGCTTAATACCTGGGCGCCACTGAAACGTTCACCCACAATTATATTATAATGTAAGTACGGCGCGCGTCCACATCCGCAGATAGTACGGATACGAAACGCACTTGCACTGCGTTTTAGAACACAAGTGGCCTGATGATAATTCAATTGACAAATAACGATTAGCATTATTTGTCGAGACAGATTTCACAATTAACACATCTAAAAGGCATCTCACGGAAATAACTTACCCGATTGAAGACGGGCTAACCAGTTGATTGTAAGATTTGATTGTAAGGTTAAGTTCTGAGCGACTTTTTCACTGTAGTCAACTGCGCGTATGACCCAGTTTTTATTTCGAGTCCTATATATAGCCTATTCCTTCTAGAAAGAATTCGATATTTATATACCCGAATCTTTTTAAAATGTAGTTTTTTACACAATTTCCTTTGTCTTAGAACAATGTTGTTTTTTGCATAGCGGAATGAAACTGACTGACATTACGTCAATCACCTTCATTCTGTCAACAATGTTTATGTCATAGTAGTGACCTTTTTTATTCGTTAAGTTTGGCTTCTAGCGTATGTGCCATTTGCCATGAATTTGGGAGTAGGTAACGATCATGGAACGTTACAATCGCGCAAAGAAACTCCAAGCATAGTTCTCTCCATTGCCCGCTGAGACAATACATATGTAATATATAATACATATTTACCTATGTAAATATTATCAGTCTCTGGCAGACATAGTACTACAACTTTTGCTCAGTTTGGGGTCAGATGACCGCGTGTGTAAAAAACGTTAAAAAAACGTAGTCGTTATAGTTACAATGTTTTATGATTACTAGGCTAGGCTTGTTTGATGTTGAGTGATGGTGTACGTGTGGTCTACGATGGTAAACACACCTTGTATGGAATGGAAACTGGATCCAAACAAGTCGATGCATGGCAACAGATAAAAAAAACGAATTTACATCTGCCAACTATATTTGCATAGGTATATTTTTTATCGGCTAAAACCTATACAATTACAATAAGATACAATTTTATAAGATTCGCAAAGCAGTTGAAAGTACTACATTTCTAACTAATATTACAAAAGCAAAAGTAACTCTGTCTCTCTGTTTGTTTGTTCACTTTTCACGACTAAACGGCTAAGTCAATCTTAACGAAATTTGACACAAAGATAGTGTGCATCATAAAGACGGACACGCACTTTTCTCTCTAAAAATGCGTAAAAACTGGAAATCTCGGGTAACACCACGCGATTTGGCTATTATTATTATAAAAGAATCTAAGATAGCCTACAGTTGTTTTTCTTCGAGAAGCTGTGAGTGGCCCATTTCAGCGGTAGATCAAGATAATAAAATTTTTACATTTTCGTTTTTATCTAACGAGGCCATCAAATATATATTTATATTTTGTTTGCGACCTAATTAACGTAAAAGCTTTGCTCCAGCGTGACGTTTCGTTCCAGATTTATTTCAGGGACGCACGAGAGAATACGAATTTATAAATGCAAATGCATTGACGACTCTAGGTTGCTTGGAGGTTGAAGGTATTTCTAGAAAATATGTAGACTAGTGTTTAAAAAACGCATAAAAATGACAAACTTTCAGCTTATGACTCTTGATAACTGGTCACAAAGCAATTTTAGTTCTACAATCATGAATCATCATCATCATAGTCATCAGCCAATAAACATCCACTGCTGAATACATGCCTCAATAATCATGAATTAAACGTTATAATTTCACCAAAAAAATAATTCAACCGATTTCACGGAAAGTTTAATAAACGAGATTCATATCCTGATTTTCACCCTTGTAGGTGGAATTTTTATGGTTATTAAGTTGTTGGTTTACTATAGGACAGATTTTTTCTTCAAATTTAAATGGGACCATCCCTTCGATATGGCATATTTATAAAAGAATGACAATCAGAAGATCGCACAAAAAAATACTGACGAATTGACAATCTCCTTGTTTATACTCAGTTGAAAAACAAACATAATAATTTAATAGAGTCTCATTATTTTGTGTCACGGACCACACCCTTTTCAGGTATTCGTATAATTGTGTCTGCCTAATTAAACCAACACACAAATTGTACAATTCATTTATATTAATCTTATTCTTGCCTCAGTTTTTATGAAGTCGGCGTCCATTGTACATTTGGCGTTCAGCCAACACGGAGCTCGCGTTTTCCTCATCGTTTTATGTAAATATTACAACATTTATTAGGGTTTTAAAGAAATAATATAATGACCAGGATTAGGATGTTAAAAAATATAACAGGGCTTAAGAAATACATGTAAATAAACTTACCGGCAATCTGTTCTGGGGGCAGCTCGTCGGCCTGAAACGTTCGAATATACGATATTAGAATGGGAATGAGTTAATATTTTTTCTTAAGAGTCGATGCATCGTAAATTCTTTATTTGATTTCAAATTTAGTTTTTGGACCAAAATTTGGCTACGCCAATGACATTCTCCGTGGCCTCATTCTAGTAATCTAGTATGTAGGACACTGCACAATTCATCAAGTGTAACATTGTCTGACGATTCACACTACAAAGACATTCGGTATCAGAACCCTTTATACAACGACTTTGGTATGTTATCCCGACTTCGGCTCACTTGGGATCGAATTCGGTTCAGGGTTTTCCAAGTTATGGATCTTATGGCCGAAGAGCTCTTCGGCAGGGAGAATGTAATTGAAAGAGAAAGATTGAGGTGGACCGTGTAGTTTTTACCACACGGCAAATCGAACGATATTAATGAGTTATGGCTATGTTAATAACAGACATTAAGTAATAGCCTAGAAATAATATAAAACTGTCCATTATTATTATAAATATACTCAATGAAAAGTGTATAGGTACGTTCACAATACCACCTAAGTATTCAGTAACAAAATTAGAACATCTACATTATATTATACTTTGATAGAAGCGAACTACCTAAACTACTTAGCTTGCATTGAATATTTAAGGACGAGATTCCTAAATAATATTAGCTTAAAAAAAAGCAACGAGACCTTTTTACGCACACGGTCATCTGACCCCAATCTAAGCAAAGCTTGTGATATGGCTGCCAGAGACAGAGAGATACATACTTGTATAATTTTAAATACATACTTAAATAGATATTAGCACCCAGATATAGAACAAATACAAATGTTAATCACATGAATGTCCTAGGTGGGAATCGAACCCACGCCCCCAAGCGCAGCAGGCAGGTTGACTACCAACTGGACCAACGGGCTATCTAACACATAATTATATACATACACATGACATGATGATAATGTATGTCTAATGACATACTACCTGAAGGTACCTTACAAATTTATTCGAGTCGTATTAAAGTGAAAACTACTACGGCTGTAAATGATCACGGTGCAAGTGTATAGCGAGTTTTGGCTCATACACAGGGCTTATTAATGAAAAGTAGATTAATAGAGTCCAGTATTCCACAAGAGTGTATCATGCTGAATTACTGAGGCATAATAAATTCATTTTATGTGCAGTTGAAACTAAAATAGATTCATTGGAGTTGCGCACTCCCGACCCGCTGCGACCGGCGGCGTCACGGGCAATTCTAAGTTTTATAGTATTTTTATGATATTTAACGGAATTTATCTAGATTGTGAGTTTTGCTGCTCGTTGCCAATCTAAATTCGCTCGGGTATGCAAGCTTACATGTTTTTCAGCCTGGAATAGAAATTCTTTAATCACTAAGCCAGAAAATTGGAGGGAAATTGGCGTAGATGAGAGAGATTCTGCAAATGAAATATTTAATTGTACAATATTGTAATCATTCCAATGTTTTTTTGGTGGGATGGACAAATTATGTTTCTAAAAACTAAACCAACTAACTATTTAAGCAACTAAGCAAGTACGGTACAAAAAAACATGTGAACTACTCATAGACGGTTGGATATCCAAGCCCACTGGTATAGGTACTATCAAAAAAGAGAAGGGACTGGTTTTTTTTCTTTTCTGTGTGTACAATCATATAAATTCGTAATCCAACATTTTTGAGAAATATTCTTATTGGTTTTCTAAATTATTTTCTGAAATCGAATCCAAATTAAAAATACTATACATACCTAATCAAACTTCCTGCTACTTTGTTAATTAAGGTATTAGTTTATGCATATATATTTTTGCTAAATTTCTTTTGTTTAATACTAAACATAGTTCACTTTCAAAGTATGTACTTACTTTTTACTTAATTTATATCATGTCAAGTAACATACGAAACTCTAAAAATGGTAAGCCGAAGTTTGTAACTCTACCTAATTCAATGTAGAGTACGATCATAAAAGTTTACATTACGATTGATTATTTGTATCCAATAGGCACCAAGTATATTAGATACATTATCAAGTTCCTAACTTTATTACTGGGGTATATTTTATATTGTAAGCCTTTATCATTGTATGTACCTTATTATTATTATTATATTATCATACAATAATCTTGTTATAATAAAAAAAAAAAAACCAATCAAAGAGGTGGTGGAATCGTGGCAAAAATCAGAATGCTGGATTTCTGTTAATTAAAAGTAGTTCTTAAATACTTGAAAAAAGACATCTTTATCATAGTTTTTTATTATTATATGTATAGGTATAGAAGATAGACAAAACTAAATTAGTAGAAACTTAATTAAATACAAATGATTAAATAAAGGTAATTATATTGTATAGGAACTAGGTCCAGACAAACATTTTATTTTCGATCAAGATTTAAGTTGTCACACATGCATACACAAATTTAATTCCCGTAATTGTTTAAATTTTTATTTGTGTTATTACAATGATTTATTTATTCATTTTGCGTTTTTAGGAAAACTTACAGCCTAATAGTATAATAAGTTAAAAAAAAAATTTTGTGACTGGACCAATTGCTTATAGAATGTCTCGCCTATATATTTTTATGTTATTGCCAATAATTATCATCTGCTCCTTTATTTACCTCCATAATATAAGTCATTAATAAAGCTAAGTAATAGTTAAATCAAGTAAATGTTAGGCAGTTAGTTATCTTCTGAACGTGATGATCGTTTTTTTTTGCCATGGAAGGTATTATGTTAATCCACTAACATACACAGTTTTGTTTGTTTTGGTTTGAGTGCTTAGCTTGTACAGTTATCATACCCATGGTTATTTTAACTAATAGATTCGTCGCATGCGTCGAGTGTCAGTCATCCACCGTCTACCATCCTAATGGATTATAACGAACATAATGACAGCTCCTGTTCGCGTCTACTCAAACCACTCTATTGGTTGTCTTTTACCCTCTTTCCTAACTCATTAATCACAATGTTAACAAGACTCAAGCGGATTTATATTTTTTCAAACACTTTGAAATAGTAATAATTGTTATTCCAGCGGTCGAAGACACCTACCCAGTCTTCTGTGTCCAGAACCATTTTTGATTTCACTAGTTAACACTCTGAGACGCACAACACGACTGGCGGCAAGTCCGATGTTTCCAGCGTTCAGGGTTATTTTCTGCTTCTTCAAAAGAGTCCGGCGTTTCGGATACTTTCATGTAACGGGCGGGGGGTGCGGCGAGGCGGGGGGTCGGCGGCCCCTTGCGCAGAGTCCTCCCCGGTTTCCTGCGCTTGCGCCGACCAATCGCGTGAGCCTCAAACGGCAGGATGCTAAAGTATTTTTAGTAGAAACGTGGTTAGGCAAAACGTAAACAAGCGGTGCGTGCGATGCCGAGAGCGTGTAATGTCCCGCCCGCCCTGAGTAACCTCGCCGCCCGCGTTGCAAATGACCCCTAAAGCTTCAGTCATAATGTGAATAATTATAATTTTCGAGTCGTTTGTCGTGTGTAGGTCGTTTACGATGTCTATGATGTAAAATATAGTTGGCAATTTGATATGTCGAACATCGTTAAAACTTTTTATTGCTTGTCTTTATGGCATCAAATGTTATGTGTTTCGTTTTTGTTTTAGTAGAATTTCGGTGAGTAATTTCTTGGAAAATTACCTGTCTGAATGTAGCTGTGACGTCAATTGTCAAATTTTTATGCTTTCTGTATGATGATGATTTATTTGAAACGCTGAAGAAAATCATCAAACTTATGAGAATAAGAAACTTAAATGCACATTTGTGTAACGACGATTTAACCCATTTATAAGGAAATATTCCCCGTCTATAGAGTTTTCCCGCTCGCACATATCATATTGACAAAGTTAACTGGTGACAACCGAAAAGTTTGTTTCTTTCTATATTATCCCGTCAAATTAAAATATATTGAAACGATAATTCATGATAGACAGGAAAATGAATCACTTTAAAAAAAATCACCCTCTGTGACTTTATATCTTCATTAATGTGCAAGCGAAAAAACTGCAGACGAGAGGAGCCCCTTGAGTACCCACGAATTTTAAGAGATAGTTTAGTCAAATTTGTTAAAGACCGTCAAATGAAAAATAAACTTTTAAGAACTTTTGTCATATTTTAACCCGCAGACCCTTTCATTTGATAATATCATAATGGTAGATAATTAAATTTTTACTGCCATTTTGGGGCGTCCACATTATTGAATTTAGTTTGACGTCATTTTATTTTTCGTCTTCTTATCTGCAAATCCTTTCATCTGATAGGTACCCATATCATGGTGGTGCATAGTAAATAACTTGTTCGCTGTCTTTGGGAGTCCAGCATATTGGATTTATAATAATGTCATTTAGCTAACCAACCATGCATCCAAACTAAACGTGTAACCAAAATTTCAGCTCAATCGTTTGAAGATAACTGTTTTAGAATTCAGTTGCAAGATTGACCCAAAATAACAAGGCAAATTAACCTTTCGGGGGTAGGCTACAAGTCCAGCAGTGGACTGTAAAAAAAGGCTGGTTATGATGATGATGAACAAGGCAAATTAAATAAAAGCATGTAGAAAATTGTAGAGAAAAAACATCTTTACACAATTAAGAAAAATTTTATGATTGTTAGATCGGTGTCCTCTATATTATCTTAAAATTTTTGAATGACACGACCCGTAAAATATGATCATTGCTCTTGGAAAACATAAGCAAACACTTTGCATTCTATCCATCATCACTCCAAATGATGCACACTATTGAACTTGGCTGGGAAATTGGCACAGAAGAGGCAAAAAATAAGCGATGACGCAGACACTCAATGACATCCTTCACACCCTAGGGCATTAGCCTTTCCTATTCAGCGTAGGAGGAAATAATATAAACCGGCCAAGTGCGAGTCGGGCTCACGCACTGAGGGTTCCGTAACACCACAATTAATACAATAATTATCAATTTAAAAAAGCGAGTTCAAAATTAGTCAAATATGGAATTTGGATTAGGTGAAACATATGATAAGGTCGAGGTTCGAATGATAAGGTTGTCCAAGTAACGAAATTACCAGTTATAACTTTGTAATGAACAGAAATTTGTCCGCACTTGGCCATTATTTATTATTTGTTCTTATATTTGAGAGTGTGCGTCAAACTTGGCATAATTATAGTACTATAATTATGCCAAGTTTGACGCTTGTATGTATTACCGTTTATACATTAGAGCTAATACAAAAATACGTCAAAAAATACGTTGGTTGTATGGGGACCCCTCCTTTCGTTTTTACTTTTTGACTTTGTATTCTTTATTAGTTAATCCGTCGTAACATTACATATTGTGTGAAAATTTCAACTGGATATATATTGCGGTTCGAAAAATACAGCTGTTTAAAGGTAGGACAGACGGATAGACGGATAGGCAAACATACAGGCAGAAAGACATCGTAGGCTTAGTAATAGTAGTAGTAGTTTTTACCTTTAGGGTACGGAACCCTAATAAAGATATCAATGAAAATTCAAATGGGAGTAGCTAACAGAATAGAACCACCTGGTGCCCAAGTTTTCTTAGTAAAAGAAACGATCCACATTATAAAAAAATATTTCAAAAGAGTTAAAAGTAAATACCTTACTTTATTTAATAGTAAGATATAGTTATTTTTTTTTATAGTCAAGCTTGCAACTGAATTTTAAATTAGTTATCCCCAGTCATATGAACTGAAATTTTGCATACACTTTTAGCTTGGATGCCAACGCATGGTTATTGGTTGGCTAAGTTACGTCATTCTAAATCCAATATGGTGGACTCCCAAAGATGGCGGACCAGTTATTTTTTATGCATCCCCATGATATGGGTATCAAATGAAAGTGTTTGCTGAGAACAATACGAAAAATAAAATGATGTCACACTACATTCAATATGTCGGCCGTCTAAAAGCTTGATTTTAATAAGTTTTTATTTATTAATAATTTTATTAAGTATATCCATAGGTATATCTTACGTTCGGAAAGTTGTGTGATGTAAACAAACGCAAGCCTATCGATCGTGAATTGTTCACAGCACCGCCAAAACCTCTTTTCAAAAGTGGTTTGAAAACCTAATTCAAAAGTAACGTTCAGGCCACAGACTAGGTAAAGCTACTATTGGTTCAGATTTCAGGCTGACAACATCTAGTGTCCTAGAATTTCTCATATGCTAAAAAGTCTAGTGTCCTATTACGTCTAGTCCCACAATGTCTAGTGTGACTAGTTTACAAACATGTTTATTTTTGCGTGGTTTGTATAATAATATTTTTTTAGTTTCGTCACATTCGGAATGTAAGCAATGCTCGGGAAAAACAATATATTTCACACTCGAACTATAAGCGCTCTCGCTTCGCTCGTGTGCATATGAAATATCTATTTGTGGTGATTTGGGCAAAATAAAGTACATTATAATGTATGGCGTAATAAGTATATACCTAATGCCGGAAAATTGCCGAAAATTATGGGACAGAAGCTGTACAATAAGCTCCCCGATCACATTCAGCAAATAGATAAAGGAGGAAAATTTCGTATTAAGAAATTGCTTTTTATCCAAATCAATTTACAAAATATCGGAATTTTTAAACAATGACTAAGTACAGAGACTACCAAATAGTAGAGAGGGAAGAGTAGTCGTGACTAGTAAATATATATTAATAAATAAATTTTTGTTATTTAATCTTAATTATACCGTTTTGTTTATTTATTTAATGCATATAATTATTTACTCTTTGGACGAAGCCAATATACAGCTGAATTATGTTAATTTCAATCCCTTTCTACTATTTGTTTTGTCGTTTTTTGAGGGAGACATAGAATATATACTAATTGCTTTTTGGTACATAATATTTACAAATTGCGAATGATGTTATTTATACTATAATTTTTCTGACGAGTCCATGTTGAAGTGTTAGTAATATTTTATATAATTATGTAAAATGTCTGTTAACGCAACCACATGATAATAAATAATATTCTATTCTATTCTATTCTAATGTACGAATTTCACGAGTTTTTAGTTAGGTAGTTTTTGAGTCGTAAGAACCGACGAGAATTTTGCTGGATTATTTTAATTTATAGCACTAGTAGCAAGATGTTTATTAGTTTAATTAACTAAACAAAATAAAACTACAAATACAGTTAGACTTCCCATAGACCGTTGAAGGTTTAAAGACAATCCAAATGCTCAAGCCCACTACCAGTTGGCAGCGTACCTACCCAGCATGCTGGCGGCATTACCACGTTGAATGGCAATAATTATGCGTTGAGCCAGAAACACGCCAGCATTATGGTCACGCGTCACATTAACCAGGCGCTTTGAATGATTTTTGAAAATGAGGTGAGCTACCGGTCCCCGAGGGCCCAATGTCTCGACCCCAAACGCCTCAAATATGTAACCACTGCCGAGGTTAGCATATTTGCGTCGAAATATTTGTTTATTAGTACATGTTAAAGTAAATACTTAGAAAAAATTTGTTATAAAGTCACTGGTTTCGTAGGGTTAATTTGAACCCAACTTACCTTGTAACTAGTACCTATACAGGCTTGAAGTACAAGTTGTTCATAATGATGAGTACAATGACCTCCTTTCGGCTTAGTACAGTCTTTTTGCGTAACCCTCTATACCCATGTCATCTGCAACTCTGCAAAACACTTCTACCCAGATCATAATCAAAATATTTTCAATGCTAAAGTGTGCTTTTATGTTTGTTCCTCTTTCACGATACATGTAGCACAGTAGCAACAGAGCAACAGATCATACCTACGAGACTTTCTGCATAGAGGTAATTGGGGGGCTGGATACTTTTTACATTTCCCGAAGGAATGGGCCAGCGGGTAAAACACGCTGGCTTTTAGTTGGGCCAATCTTATTCGAAATATATATGTCAACACTTTTATTCGTGGTCATAATTTTTTGTCGTTTTCAGCTGTCACCACCAGAAAAGAGAAGTAAATAGAACGGAAATGAGAAGGAAATCTGTTACTAGGCATTATGAGTGAACCTTGATTGAACATTCTTATTTAGATCAACGCGTCGAACTCCGCATCACAGTTGCTAACTGATTTCGAATGAATGACGTTTCGTTTATATGGGTGCAACTGGCTACAAAAAAAAAAACTTACAAAAATGCCTTGAAAGCCGTTCTAATTTAAACAAAAAAATATTTTCTATTTAATAATTTAATAAATGTTTATTAAATATTTTCTGTGGCGGTGACCAAAATCTACCTCGAAAAAACAATCGATTAAAATTCTCTTTTCTGTGATCTACCTATATAATTTATGTCAATATGTGACATGCCATAGATTCAAATCTAAAGGTATTCTTTATTCTGCCATTGCAGACCGGTAGAGCAGCGAGTATAGATACCTACATCTTGCAGTGAACAAAACGCAGTTACACAACGCAATGTTATTTCTAGGAAAATCCTACATTTTGCTACATTGTCTGCTCAGAAATTCACAAAATAATTCTTGCTCGCTTGGAATCAGCTAATTATCGTTACCTTCCTCTAATGAATGGGTATAATAAAGTGTTCTGAATCTGTGTCGAGCGGATCCGCTCACAAACACTTTTAAGAAATTAAATACTTAGTACGGGATAATTTTATACGCATTATAATGTTATAACGTCGTGTTATTCAAAACTATAATGTAATAGTGGGTATGTGCCAATACAAACGTTACTGCCCGTAAATCAATCCCATTTTTATGAGCCCTGGAAAACTCGAGACTGGCTATTTTTGGACACAGTTATGAACTGTACGGTTCGTAAAAATTATATGAATTGAGGACGGTGTACCTTCAGCGATTCGAGAAATAGTAATGTAGGTACCTACCTAGCTACCCACGGACTGTAGATACCTACTCTGTCTATGCTACGGCTACCTATAAGTGTTTAGTATCAGTGGTATCAGTGCTTTTCTTTACTTAGGTAGGTACCTACTTCATTGCATAATGGCTGGCCTCGCCTGGTATGGGGTAGCGTCGTTTTATTACAGAGTTCCCAGAGCCACCTTCCGGCTCCATGTCATAATAATATTGTATTGTCATCCAAGCCAAAAGTGGGTCAAATTTCATTTGCAAGGTTTGATTAGGTATATACAGAGAGACAGACAGCGGGACAGGTGAAACTAAAAATAAATAAATCGGCCAAGTGCGAGTCAGGCTCACGCACTGAGGGTTTCGAACCACCACAAAATACAATAATTCGTATATGAATTATTTAAAGGTGCAAAGCTACTTATGAGGTATAATTATGTACTTATGTGTATTAAGTGGACCCGGGTATATGTCCTAAAACTGCAACCAGACCCACCGGAGGATAGGCAGCAGCGTCCTGTTAGTACACGGTAAACGTACTGCTATCTCCAAGCCGCCTGCCAAGCGTGGGGATTATGGCAACACCCCTCTCTAAGAGGGAGGCCTTGTTCAGCAGTGGACATTTAATGGCTGATGATGTGTGATGTGTGTGTATTAAGAGTTATATTCTAGAGGTGGGAGAAATTTTCGTAAGTTCAGTTTTACTGGTCAGGGTCCAAGCCCCCCCCCCCCCCCCGAGCTTGAGGGCCCCGGTGCATGGTACCACCTATAGCTACGCCACTGGACTGGATAGATGGAGTAGTAGGTTATTATAACCAGGTTATAACTACACGTTTACCGAAAATTTTACTCAATTTTTCAAACCTAAAGTTAAATTTAAAAATGTTAAAAACTTCGAATCGGTAATGAGTCACTGAGGACGGATCAGCTAATTACCAACGTTTTCTGTGCTATTGATAGCTATGAAAAAGAAAATCACGTCATATCATTACCTACACGCGTAGGTATTTAGGCACCTATTCTACCTACAAGCGGTAGCGAGTTTTAAACGCATCTCTATAATAAACGAGCCCACAATTTTCTTATCAACCTAAGAATGGGTCCAACCTTTGTGAAGGGTTTAACTTTTTTGGCAGATACGATAGTATGAAGTAGTATGATTGCTGCTACGAAAAAAATAAAAATTAGAATTATCGATGAGGTCGGTATACATAAAAACGAAATGTACGACCGTTTGTAAGCACGATGGTTTTGCTGCACTAAATGCGACTTTAATACAATTATAATTAAGCCTTATTAGGTTATCTGTAGTAACAATCGTTGCTTATCATTGGGAAAACCTCGCCTTAAGCACCTTAAGTACCTAAATGTAGTGTAGAAGTAGGTACACGACCAACCTCATCTCACATTTCAAACGCGCTATTTCAACCGAGACTCTTTCAGCCACTGGAAAAATATAGCAAGATTGATTAAAACAAAATATGCTTTACTTAAAATCCCTATATACACATTCGCCCACACGTCTGCCGTCTCATTTTGTTTACAGTATTGTGCACGTCCGCTGACTGATATGTTTCAACGTGAAATAATGCTGCCGAACTTTAGCCGCGCTTGTTTTACTGAATGCGATCCCGAGTTTTATATCGTACAGCTGGTTGCCGGATTACCCGAATATAAATAGCTTATGGACAACAAAGCGTCAACAATTCGGGCGTATCGGATACCACCGTCTGTCGAACACTTTCCTGTGATTCATGGAGGACTTGCGGCTGGGCTCGCTTGCCAGCCTCACTTGAGAGCCAGTGCCCATTCCGGGCTGAGCTTATCAGGGTTACGCGGAAAAGGTGTATTACGCCGAAAGGGGTCAAAATACATTTTGTCGAGTGTAAATGACTGTTTTTTATACGGAACAGAACAGCTGATATTTTTTTCGCGTTTGCTGGTTGGTCCCTTTGTAAAAGTTGTTCATATGTTGGGTATGATCGACCCCTTTCTTCAATCGATCTCTTAGTAGGTACACCTTTTCTGCGTAGCCCAGTTATTTAAATTTATGGTGCATTTAGTTTTTAGGGTTCCGTACCCAAAGGTTAAAAACGGTACCCTATTACTAAGCCTACGATGTCTGTCTGTCTGTCTGTCCGTCCGTCTGTCCTACCTATTAATGGGTGTACCTATCTTTCGAACCTTATCTGATATAGGTATAGCCAGTCGAAATTTTCACAGAAACGATCGAAGGGGGTCCCCATACAACAAACGTATTTATTTAAGTAAGTAGGTACCTACGTATTTTTGTATTATATCTAATGTAAAAATGGTAATACGTACAAGCGTCAAACTTGTCATGATTATGGTACACGCTGTAAGTATAACAAAAATAATAAATAATTTCCAAGTGCGAGTCGGTGACAAATTTCTGTTCACCACCTGTTCTCGTAGGTACGATCACCGAAGTGAAGCAATGTCGGGCGCGGTCGTTAGGTATACTTGAATGGGTGACAACCGGGCGTTGATGGGATTTTGTCTTTTTGCACAATTTTTTTGTACTTTAGTAGCTAACACTGTAATGATTGTGGTGGTACGGAACCCTCTGTGTGCGAGCCTGACTCGCACTTGGCCGGTTTTATTAATGTACCTACCCAGCACCCACAGAATAGTTTCAACTAAGGGCTATGGTCGTTTGGAATTGTTTACATTTTCTTTGCGCTGGCATAAAACGTATTAGGACGAACAGTTGCTTTACGGACAACAGCTAATTGCGGCATCTAATCCGCTCAGTTGGAAAATCACGCGAACGTGAACCTTATCGTACCCAGATACGGTTTGCGGTCGCGTGATTTTCCAACTAAGCGGATTAGGTGCCGCAATTAGCTGTTGTCCGTAAGGCGCCAGAACGGTGATTATTATCATAAACCTTGCATTTAAAACACATTTTTTTCTAGTAGCATTTTGATCCTCATTCGGTCCAGGTCTAGGTCCAAGGCGGTATCATTAATCAGGAACTGAACAGAAACTCTATGGTGTAATGGTGTAGGTAGGCACTTATGTAGGTACCTACGCTCACACTAAGCTCTCACAAAATATTTAGTTATGTTTTATTTTTTTTACTGAAAAAAGAAACAATTACTTTCCCGCCAAAACTGTTATTATTTTTCCATCTATTACCGAGCAGGCTAAAACCATTGAGGCCATACCGCCTCGTCTTCGGAATTTTACTGTGATAAGTTTCCCATTATTAGAAACTTTATAGAGGTTCTGATGGAGTTTTGGAATCGACATGAAAATAGAAATTTTACCACATCGTTTTCCACACTCGAGCAAACTTTCACGAAAACTTACTAAACAACAACAACTTATTATAATAATATTAACAGTATAAAATACACAAGTATATAAAACTAATACAATAAGGTCAAAACTGACTACAGCAGGTTCTATTGTCTCGGCACGTCGATATGCATCATTTAGACCAAATAAAATAAACGGTTACTTAAGTAGGTATTGTATATTGTAGGTTTATGACACATAGATTTGATAATGTCCCATGAAGAGTTAACAGTGAAGTTTAACAACCTAAAAGATGCGTTTGGTCGATTTTTGGCGCCATCGTGAAAAAATATTGTTGCCTCAATGTGTTATTTTCTTACACTACTGTTATTTTATTATTTTAAGTGTTAAAGTGTAATAACGGTGGATAAAAGTGTAAAGTGTAACGTAAGTGTAGGTAAGTGTAAAGTGTAAGTAATTATGTTCGTGAACGTGATCGAGTAGGAATGTGATCTAATGAGATGAAATATTTTGTATGTTCGTGATGTTTCCAAAACTCCATAAAATCTCCACAACTTGACTAAGGGAATGACTTGGACTTGACTGTGACTTACTTTGCTTGACTCTGACTATGGCTTGTTTAACGATATTTAGTAAAACTTGAAAAAAATCTCAATACCTGAAAATGGCAAATGCATAATGCATTTAATGGCTAATTCTCTCAAGAAGAAAGAAGTAAAAAAATGCGTTTTGGTCTGTCACTGACAAATTATTACAGTGACAACTGATAATTGATTAAACTGACATTTAATTTGATTGATGCGGGTGTCTATAATGTACAACATGATATTTGCCGACACGATATTGTACGACATGACAATGTACAGCATGATAATTGATGTACATGTACATCGAATATCATGCTGTACAATCCATGTCGTACAATACTGGCCGTCAATTATCGGCCCGTGTCTATAAAGTACGGCAAGGAATGCACAGCCAGGATTCATCATCATCAGCCAGAAGACGTCCACTGCTGAACATAGGCCTCCCCCTTTAACCTCCACACTGAACGACAGCCTGCCTTTTGCATCCACTGGATGCCCGCGACTCTCACAATGTCGTCGGTCCATCTAGTGGGAGGCCTCCCTACGCTGCGTCTTCCGGTTCGTGGTCTCCACTCCAGAACCTTTCTTCCCCATCGGTTATCGGTTTGTAACAGCCAGGATTGTACAGCCAATAATCCATGTACGAGGGAATAGTCCACGTTTTATCAGGCTGTACATTATTATGCCGTACATTATCATGTCGTGCAATACGGGCCGTGTTTTATCGAAACGGGCCGAAAATGTACGACCGATAATGTACAACATGATAAAAGATGCCACCCCTATTGGCTAATTTTGCTGAAATGTCTCTGCTTTTATTGGCTGTTGAGTCTATGACGTCAGTCGATTCCATGCTTCGTTTGAACAAGATAGTGTAAGATAGTCACAGATTAAATTAATATGAGAACCATTTAAACTTTTTGGTGGTGAGGCGGAAAGAGAGGTACAACTGTGTTAGATCTGTCACTCATTTCGAACCTAACCAACTCAAGTCTGACTCCAGGTGGGCTCCCGCCAGAAGCTCTTGCGGTCGCCCCTGAGTGTCGCTTCGCCACACTCGACCTCCCTCAGGACCTCTCTTGAGCTTCTGGCACCCTCGCTTTTTATATACACTCTAGGGGTAGGGACCACAAGACTAGGTGGAGTCGGGGTGCTCTGTGTCGGTTCTGTGACCCATTTTGAACCTAAAATACTCAAGTCAGGGTGCTCCGTGTCGGATCTGACACTTTTAACACACTCGACGTGGAATGTCCACGTCTAAACGAAGCTTCAGTTTTGAATTTTTATGGTCACCAATTATCATGTTGTACAAAATCGGGGTGTACATTATTAAACAGAACCAATAATGTACGGCTTGATATTGTACGACATAATAATGCACAGCATGATAATTGGTGTACATGTACATGGAATATCATGTTGTACATTATCGCTTGTGCATTATTGGGCCGAGCTGATAATGTACGGCATGATATTGCACGGCACGATATTGTACAACATGATATTCCATGTACATGTACACCAATTATCATGCTGTGCATTATTATGTTGTACAATATCATGCCGTACATTATCTGTGTCGTACATTATTGCCTCCCTTAATTTATATTTTGATGTTTGTTGTTTATTCATAACATAATTTTGTTTATGTTTATGTGTAATTTGTGTTTTAAAAATAATTAACTATGTTAAAAAGTTAATGATGGTTATTTGGTGATATAAAAGTTGTGAACTTAGTTCCAAAGTGAGATTCCACAAATGAACAATATTGCAATGGAAAGCTATATAGTTATATCTTTCATAGGAGAAGGGTCTTTTGGACGCGTTTTTAAAGCAAAACACAAGGAAACTGATGCCATTGTCGCCCTTAAAGTTATTAGAAAGGTTTGGTTCTCTTTCTCATAACTAAATAGTATTAAAAAATTTAACTATAATAATAATTTTTCAATAACCTAACATTACCAAACAAAGTCATTGTAGGTACTACAATTGCTACGGTGCAACGCATTACGCAAAAATCTAAGATTAGCCACCAAATTTTCAGTCAGTATTATTTTACAACCTTACGACTTGTAAACTTAACTACATAATGAGAACAAAAAATAACAAAACAATAAAACCCCAACCAACCACCAAAAAGAGTAAAAAAGCCAAAAAAACAACCCAAAAATACAAACACATAATATGTGGGTTGTTGGGTAAAACCAAACAAATAAATCCTTTTATATTTAATTGAGTTCCTTGATTACAGAAAGGTCGATCATCAAAAGATCTCAAGAACCTAAAACAGGAATGTGATATCCAGCAACAATTAAACCATCCGAATATCATTCGAATGATAGATAGTTTTGACACAGAATCAGAACTAGTAGTCGTCACAGAGTATGCAGAGAAAGAACTTCATAGTATACTAGCTAAAGAAGGCTGTTTGAATGAAGATCAAGTAAAAAAAATAACATGGGATTTAGTATCGGCATTGTATTACTTACATTCTCATAGAGTACTTCACAGGTAAATAAGCTGTCTGTAAAACGCTTATGATATTTTTTTTACATCTAATAAGTGAATTGCTGTCAATAAGCTAGTATCCAATCGAAGGTACAACAGTACTTCACATCTGAACAGTTGCTTTCACTTTACCAAACACAAGTTTGGTCGTGCATGGAGTACTGCTCTCACCTTTGTATTTCTACGCTATTGTATGGGGTTGTTGGTTCTGAGACTGATATTACCGGTCCTTCACCTACCAAATAGAATTAAAGACAGAAAAAAAAACAGTTTCAATAATGATCCCAAAAACTTCTTAAAATCCAAATGTACATTCTGGACAAATCTTTCAAGGATTATTTGGACAATGTACAAATAGACCGTTTCGTTCTTACTGTTGCCTTACTGTACTACATACCTTACTATACCTTAATGTACTACATGTTATTCATGAATAACATCATGTCCCAATAAACATTTAGCATTGCTGTTCTCAAGTGAACATACAATTGTCTTGTGCTTCCATAAACTCCAAAATGTCCATTTTCTGTCTGTGTGTCAAATTGCGCATAACATCCTAGCCCGGAGGACGACAACACTGGTGTGGCTTCTGGTCCCCCTAATTTGGCGTTTCGCCTTGTTCTCTTTGGGGCTGTTTCTTGAGCCTACTTTATTGCCTCGTACATAGTCCTTATTTATTTAAATTTCTTTGCAGAGTGAACCGTCTATGTGCTATATGTCTTCTGTGCCATAAGGTCATTGTTCTCATCATATATTTTTATGTTATGTCCCATAGTAAAATTACTCTAGTTTATTGAATATGCATGTACCTTTTTTCAGAGACCTCAAACCACAAAATGTGCTACTTGACAGCACAGGGCGAGCCAAGTTGTGTGATTTTGGACTTGCGAGGATTATGACTAACTCCACACATATTCTGACTTCTATCAAAGGCACTCCACTTTATATGGCGCCTGAGTTAATCGAGGAGAAACCTTATGACCACCAGGTACAACTCAATTATAATGAGGCTTCTTGAGCAGACAGAAATCCACCCGCTTAGGGACCGTCCATTAATCACATGAGGCTTGAAATGGGGGGGAGGGGGTTTGCAAAAATCACGAAATATCACAAGGGGGATGGGGGGGGGGGTAGTAAGATATCACATGTATTTATTTTGTCTTCAAACGCGCGATTTCTAAACCGAGGCGTGTAGTGTGACCTTGCCAATAAAAAACCTTTCAGTCTTAGATTATACTTTATACCTGTATTTAAAGATAATATTAAAAAAAAAATAAGATTGTAGGTGCTAAAAACTACACGTAATTTTGGGTAGAGGGGGGGGGCAAAAAATGCTAAAAAAACATCAAGTGATTAATGGACGGCCCCTTATCACCAGAGGCCTTGTGTGTAAGTCGGCAAGCAAGCAGTATAGCAGGTAACCACCATCGTCACCAGCAAGGTGCTACTCATTTTATGACACGGTGGACTGTACACAGACAGATGGCCCCCAGGCGGACAGCCCGTAAGAGCCATATACACATAGCTGTGAATTCAGCCTTGTTCCGAGGAAATCATTAGAGATGTCCAACTCTTTTGTAAATTAGAGATGTGTAATTATTTTGTTAAACTCTTACCACCTTCGGTTTTTGCTCCGAAGTATAATTTGGACTGCTTCAAACGAAGGGTGAATAGAATCCTCAAAGGTAGGCAACGCACTGACAATGCCCCGGGTATTGTAGGTGTCTATAGGCAGCGGTGACCACTTACCATCAGGTGGCTCGTTTGCCACTTATTCTATATATATAAAAATAAGTAACTATGTAACCATTTGCAATGTAATGTTCCAGGCAGACTTGTGGTCACTGGGCTGCATAGTGTACGAGCTGATGGCCGGCCAGCCTCCATTCTGCACGATGTCCATCTGGCAGCTTGTGCGCATGATCAGACACAAGCCCGTGCAGTGGCCCAGCTTCATCAGTGTTGAGGCGCGATCATTCTTACAGGTTTGTTAGTTTACCCTTTACCACTGCAGAATACGGATATAATAACCAACTGAATTATCAACATATAACTTTGGTGTAGTCTTGCGCATAGTAATTCGCGATCTGGAGCGAACTAGGTCGTTCTTTTAGATCAGGGGTGTCCAACATACGGCCCGCGGGCCACATCCGGCCCGCTAACGAGTCAAAAGTTGAGTAACTTTTAACTTTTTTAGACGACATTTTGTAAAGAACGACGGTCATATGATTGTAAAATATTAAACGCTGTTCTTAAAAAAAAACACGTCGATGGATCACCATACGACTCGGCGAAAACGTGAACTAGCATATCGGGAAAAACCAAAAAATATAACGTAAATGCTATTTTAATTCTTGGAACAACACCTGCGCGCGAAAACGCCAACATTACCGCCCCTCCCTCCGCGCATGCAACGTACAGGCCTAATATACCCTTTCTACTATTTTACTTATATTAGTCTTGATTTGCTCAGTTACAAAGCATCTCTTGGCCCGCCATAGTTCTAAAGTTAAGAAGACACCCCTGTTTTAGATCGTCAGCTCCCGTCTCGAACCTGAGAAAGGAAGATTGTTAGCTCGCTTTGATGTAGTAGAGACGTGACTAAATCGGGCAGGGCCGCGCTCTCTGTCAATCTCGCTATTACAAGTCCGTCTTATCGAACAAACTAAGGAGCAAGGGATCCGGGAACTAGTTCCCATAGTTTGTCTGTGGGAGCACTCCAACAACCTAGTTCGTTTGCGGACTACACAAGATTACTTTGGTGGAAACACCCTGCGCTTCAATTTTAATGAAAGCAGGAGAGGAACTGTGAATATAGGTGGGTGCTTCCATTGAAGCGAAGTCAAGTGAGTTTGTGAAGTGGAGTTGAGCAGACTTGTAGAGTAGTCAAGTGAAGCTAAGTGAAGCGAATATTGCTAAGTCCGAGTCCTTGGTTACTTGAAACAAACAATTTGAATTGAATTGAAGCATGACCCAATACATTTTGTATGTATTAATGAAACATATCTGTCAGAGTGCACAAGTCATGTTGGTGCTAAATAAAAAGAAAATCCTTTTATATCTTCCCTACTCTGCTTCCATTGCACCACAAAACACCACTTCTCTCCGCCGCGCTACTCTGATTCCCATACAATTTAATACAATTCTTCTCCATACCAAGAACATAGACTAAGAGGAAAGACAATAGCGGAACATTAGAGCGTAGTTCGGATATTTGCCTAAAAACGGTATAAAATTAGATGGCGCCGTAATTTGAGCGTGATATAGGTTGTCTCGAACTTCCGTAAGCGTTGCAGTCTGATAACGTATGAAAGAGTTCTACAAATTTCCGAGCTACGCTCTAATGTTCCGCTATTGTCTTTCCTCATAGTCTATCTTCCTTGTATGTACCATACTGACTGTTTCTACTACTGAGAGTAAGACGAGATGTGAATTTCAACCAATGTGATTAGTTGGTTCTGGCTCGTCTCTACTCGTATCCATCCACCTCAGTGAAAATGAACCCTTAAAAACTAAATTTGAGAATGAGTCCCAAGTTTGGTATTGGCAGGAACTATGTTACTTACTATGAAAGTAAGTAATGATGTACAATTATTACAATTTGTGATCAAGTCACTGAATGGAGCTATAATCAGATTCAATTGTTTCTGTTCGATCCGAAACAGCGATTCAGGCCTTTGACCACAGCTTTGACACTTTGACTGTACAATGTGGATATGCTGTCTAATTTAAAGCGATACATAAGATTACTGGGTATAAAGACATTTAACATTCATGAACTATTCAAGGTCAAAATTCTGCAAGATCAGGCAAGAATCACTGGTCCTAATTGACTGATGTTTGTATCCATTTCAGGGTTTACTTCACAAAGATCCAGTGAAAAGGATGAGTTGGCCCGAGATCTTAGAACATCCATTTGTCTCTGGTCATGTGCTGATACTTCCGGAAGACATTCAGAGCGAGTCCCCTTTTACTCAACCCTTAACACATAGTCAGCAAGAGGCCAAGCTTTTGCAGAAGGCCAAAATAAGTAGTAATTCAAGGTATGATTTCTTTGGTGAATTCTTTCGTTCCGGATACGATCCCTCATAGAAACGTGCAACATAGCTCTTTCCGTAATTTGCTCATGAAATTGTTGTGCAATGATATAAAGTTTCTCTAGAGCGTACATATAGGATACTGTCATCTCCAAAAACAACCAAGGAAATAGCAGGAAGCAAAAAACACAGTTCCTGCTGTTTTTAATTTGACAACACTTTTGTACTTCCAGATCAGCAAAAGTTGAAAATGAACCTCCAAAACCGGAGACAAGGCAGCACGATCTACGCAACGTTCGCGTAATGCAGGCCTTAGAATGCGTCCCTATGTCTGACGACGACAGCGTCAGAGCTACAAGCGCGTTCAGCGTCCGAGACAGCCTTAAAACTGATGATGAAGACCAGGCCAACCTCATCACAGCGGCCAACGCCAAGCTCCTCCGTCACGAATACAATGTCATGAACAACTCCAATCTAGTTGTTTGCAATCTAGAAAACAACATGGCGCAACTCATGGCGGTTAACAAGAAACAAGCAGATTTGAACATCAAGAAAATGGATAAAATCGACGAGGAGAAGCAAAATGTTGAGAAAACTAAAGCATTGGAAGAAATAAAACCAGATGTAAGAAAAGAAAGCATTGAGATAAAGCAAAAAGTTAAATCTGTTGATACGGCTTCCCACAGCCTCGAGAATCCTAAAAGTTCGACTAAATGTAGCAGCGATATTAGTTCCGGCCTCAGTAAAAGTGTCCCTCCATCTTATAAGCAGAAAATTCTACAATTTTCTAGAGATAAATTGAGGTTCGGTAGTGGTGGCAATAGACTGACTAGGAGCATAAAAAGGTCGTTCCA
The DNA here is from genome assembly GCA_932305915.1 of Agriopis marginaria. NCBI lineage: Eukaryota > Metazoa > Arthropoda > Insecta > Lepidoptera > Geometridae > Agriopis > Agriopis marginaria. Next base: position 8,053,861 of record OW029919.1, read on the forward strand.
TTTCAGTAAAAGTTGGGATAAAAATAAAGGAGATGGACGGCGGGGCAGCGAGCCCAATGTCGAAATACCGAGTATTATTGATGATGACAATGAGAAGTGTTCTAAAGAAGACAAGGATGAAGATATTGAAAAGAGCGAGATAATTGACGAAACTTCCGACGAGAAAGATGTGGCTGATAATGACAAAATTCTTAAACTTGATGAAAAGACTGAAGGTATTGATTATGCACAATTTTTTTCTCGATTCACCATAATCCTCATCATAATCAGCCTTTTAACAGTCCACTGCTGGACTTTTAGCCTACCCCAGAAAGGGTGATTGGGCCATATCCACCACGCTGGCCAAGTTGCGGGTTGGTGGATTCACATACGCCATTGAATTTCTTCTCCGTACGTATGCAGGTTTCCTCACGACGTTTTCCTTCACCGAAAGCCAATGGTGTGAAAATCCGTACATAAGCTCCAACCGCGACCTAACGCTTTCAAGTCTAACGGTCTCCCAAATAGGCTACCAATATAGGCACAGAGAAGGAATTCAATGGCGTATGTGAATCCACCAATCCGCACTGGGCCAGCGTGGTGGATATGGCCCAATCACCCTTTCGGGGGTAGGCTAAAAGTCCAGCAGTGGACTGTTAAAAGGCTGGTTATGATGATGATGATGACTTTTTTTTATTGGCCATCAGCTCAAATGTGATGTTATATTTAATTAAACTTATATTTTAGCCATTAAAAGGCATACTCTTATTAATTAGTTAACATAGTCATAATAGTAGTAGTTATCAGGTCATGTTCAAACCACTTTACAAAGTTGAAAACTATCACTTACTGTTTTTAGGTATTTAAGCAATTTTTAAACTTAACAAATACTTTCAGCGAAGGAACCTTCCGATATAGAATTAGAAGAATGGGAAGCATTTCTCAACTCGAATATTAGTGAAGTAATGGACGGCGATGTGGAATCTCTCACGCAGCTCAATATGGTATGTTCAATTCTATTGTCGACATCATTCAAAACACATAAAGTATCATAATAAAAACTTCAACGGAGACTGGACAAGCCCAAACGTTAGAAGAATGAAACAAATATTCAGCTCAACTTAAAACTACAACGAGACAAAATACTATTTTAAACTAACACGGGTTTCCACTAAAGTTATAATAAATAAATATTCGGGACATTTTTGGCACACACGGTCATCTGACCCCAAACTAAGCATAGCTTGTGATATGGCGGGCAGAGACTGATATACATACATATATAGTTTTAAATACATACTTAAATAGATATTAACAACCAGATATAGAACAAACACAAATGTTTATCACATAAATGTTTGTCCTAGTTGGGAATCGAACCCACGCCCCGAAGCTCAGAAGGCAGGTTCACTACCACTAGACCAACGGGCTATCTAATAGTTATATGATTATTTACGGGATATTTACCGTGTGGTAAGGTTGTGGAATGAGCTCCGGATATTTCGGCGCAGTTACATGCACCATTTTCATGGGAAGACTGATTTTCATTCCACGACTTACCACGGTAAATATCCCGTAAATAATCATATAACTTTAAAATGAGATACTTTCTTATCGTTAGAAGCCTACTATAAATCTAAAGGCAATGGTAAATTAGTTCTCAATAGCATGTTATGATTCCAATTACGATTCCCAGACACGAATATGATCCCAAAGTGCCCCAATTAAGCTTATTGGACTTGGCCAAATTTAAGAGCTCGATAAAAACATAGAAAACTACCAGGAAACATTTAAGCCAGGAAGCCTAATATAAATCAAAGGGCAATGGTAAATTAGTTCTCAGAGCATGTTGAGACACGAATATGATCCGATAGTTCTCCAATGAAGCTCATTGGACTTAGCCAAATTTAATAGCTGTGTCACAACATAATACATATTTTTTACGTAACTGGGGGTCTCGACAAGAGCCACTTTCTGTTAGCGTTCACGCCTGCGGAAATATGAAATTGTATGAAAATTACATAGCTTGAGATAATTTATCTCAGGCTAATATTATGTCATTGTCATTCCTACAATTTCATCTTTCCGCAGGCGTTAACGCTAACAGAAAATGGGTCTTGTCTAACCACCTGTATAGAAAACGGAAAATACTTGATTTAAAAAAAAACTACAGTCAGATGCTGTGATGAACTGGGACAGACAGATAGTCACAATAATGTTATAAAGGTTCTTGGTTGTACTGTGGCACCCTAAAACAGCATGGTTTCCTTCGCCGGAACTGAAAAAAATAAACGGAGGTGTTTTATTTTGCACAAAAAAAAGAACAAGCGAACAAACTCAAGAAACCAACTTGCTCTGGCTGCATCGTTAGGGTCTCATTTAGTAGTATTTGCTCGCGTTCATTTTGCTTGGTTTGTACCCAACAAAGACATTTGAAACGCGATATTGCATGAGCGCTCAAAAATGTCCAAACCAAAAGTAGACTTAAACTATACTATTTAGGTAGACATGGCATTGAGTCAAATTTTTTTGCAAACTACGTTATACATTGCCATATCAATAGTGTTTAAAAAAGATCGTTTGTTAGTATTTCTAAAATGTATCTAAATTTATTTAAATAAAGTCAGGACACTTTTTCTTTTCTAATTCTACAAACAAGTAGATTATTAAAAGAAAATATCCGACTGCAAAATGTAGCCTATGACACTGGGCATGGAAACGAATCTATCGACACCTCACACATCAAAAACGGTCAAATCGTTCAATGTTAAACTTAAAAATACGTACGCCCAAAAAAGCCTCCTTGGGTAGTCAGGTAAAAAAATTACTCAACACAAATGTGTTTGTGAGGTAATGCCCTAATAACATAACGTCAAAATGTATGTGTAACCAGGTGAGCATGGTGGTAGGCGTGGTGGGCAGCGCGGCGCGAGGTGCGAAGGGTGGCAGGGTGTGCGGTGCCGTGGCAGCGCTGCTGGCACTGCCGGCCCTCGTGCACACACTGCCGAGGCACACTCTTCTCAATATACAAGACGTGAGTAATTTTTTTTATTTAGCCTTTGACCATATCTATACTAATATTATAAAGAGGAAACATTTGTTTGTTTGTTTGCATTGAATAGGCTCCGAAACTACAATACCGATTTGAAAAATTATTTCACTGTTGGGAACCTACACTATCCCCGGGTGACATAGGCTATATTATATTTAAAAAAAAAAACAGGGAACCTTACTAAAACTCCAATAATGTAACCCAAGGTGTAAAAAAAATAAGATTTACAATTTCAACTTTGCGTGTTTGACAGTTCTAAGACAGGACAACGTCTGTCAGGTCAGCTAGTATAATTATAATTTAAAAAAACCGACCACCTCGAGAGTTCCTCTACACAATAAAAAAAATATCACGTTAATTGGTTCACGTATGGCGATATAAATCGATGTACATCATCATCAGCCAGAAGACGTCCACTGCTGAACATAGGCGTCCCCCTTTAACCTCCACACTGAACGACAGCCAATGAATACCAAAGTGCTAATCGATGTACGTACATTATTTTAGTCAAAAAAATACTTAAGGACCGAATTGAGAACCTCCTGAAGTCTTTTTTTATGCCTTAGGTGGCAATTTTTTATGCCTTAGATGGCAAACAGGGTAACGGGTCGCCTGATGGTAAGCGATCACCGTTGCCTATGAATGGATAGACCTATAACACCAAGGGTATCTATCATAGATATGTTTAAAAAACTTCATGTTGTAGTTCAGCGGTCACACAGCGGGCGATGAAGAGAGCTATGCTCGGAGTTCCTTTGCGCGATAGAATCCGGAACGTGGATATTCGCCAAAGAACCAGAGTTACCGACATAGCTGTTAAAATTTGCAAGTTGAAGTGGCAATGGGCAGGCCACATCGCTCGAAGAACCGATAACCGATGGGAAAAAGGTTCTGGAGTGTACGAACCGGAAGACGCAGCGTAGGTAGGCCTCCCACTAGATGGACTGACGACATTGTGAGAGTCGCGGGCATCCAGCGGATGCAAAAGGCAGGCTGTCGTTCAGTGTGGAGGTTAAAGGGGCAGGCCTATGTTCAGCAGTGGACGTCTTCTGGCTGATGATGATGATGATGTTGTAGTTACTCGGAAATGCCGCAGTAAATGAGACGCCGCAATGAAAGTACCATCAATAAATATGATTTCGCATTTGTCTAATTCTTTTATTATGAATTTGTAATTAAATGTTTATTTCAGGTGTACCTCGAGGCAAAGGTGGTGTACAATTTTGTGGCAGCCATAAACACGCTGATGAAAGACGGCAGCGATACAGATGAAGGTGCTGAGGACAGGTTTGTAGAGTACTTTTGTGAATAGCTAAAAACAATGTATTTTATTTTCAGTCCTGGGGCGTTACGTCCAGTTTAGGTGATGAAAAAATGTTGAGCGACCGCAAACCGGATCTGGACGCGTTAAGGTTCACGTTCGCGTGATTTTCCGAACTGTGCGGTTTTAACGTTAATTTGAGACTTCGTAAGGATTAAGGGTGATGATGATGAGGATGTTGGCAGGATTGGTTTAAGCATTTTCCTGTGATATTTATATTTGTGTGTTATATTTTTCCTTTCTTGTGCTTATGATAATATTATACGTACCTACCAAGATACGAAAAAAAATCGTATTTCTCCATGACACACAACAACAAACAAACAAACAACAGTGAACAGTTAGTTAGTTTAACAGTGGAAGAATTTTTTTAATCGGTTCTGTAGTTTCGGAGCCTATTCAATGCAAGCAAAGAAACAAACAAATCTATCCTCTTTATAATATTATAGTATAGACTAGCGGCCAGCTTCGTACAGGTATTTAACAAAAAAATAGGTAATTTTTTAACATATTGGGTCACATTATTGGAGTTTTAGTAAGGATCCCTAACTTTTTTGAAAATATAATTATAGCCTATGTCACCTGGTCACGGGTGTAGCTTCAATAGTGAAATATTTTTTCAAATCGGTTTAGTAGTTTCGAAGCCTATTCAATGCAAAAAACAAACAAACAATCAAATCTTTATAATTAATCTCTTTATAATATTAGTATAGATATTTTTTTTCTTTTTAGGCTGAGTGGCGTGGGTCGCATGGTGGAAGTATGCTCGTGGCTGTGCGTGCGCTCCTGTCGCGCCGTGCGCCAGCTCGCCGCCGCGCTCTCCGCTCACACGGCGCATGGAGTGTTCACTACTCTACTCACACGCCGTAAGTAAACATGGGAACATTATAACATTTTAGATTTGTTAGGTTTTCCATCCACCATGCGACCCACGCCGCTCAGCTTGAGTTAAATTTTAGAATCGCTCGTATGATATTTCGCACGAAAATATCATGCGAAATCATGGAAAAGTCGCATTTTTGAAATAATCATATTACTCGCAAACACAACGAGTGGGTTGAACCATTTGTGAATTTGCTTTCTACTAATAGAAAATTCTTAATTTTGCATGATATTTTCGTATAATAATAATAATAACCTACCGTACCCCATACCATAGACCAGGAACATACCATCAATAATTCACCACAATACCCCATTTTTTTAAAATCCAATACTGTACAATAGTTTTGTATTCCATTTTATACCCATAAATGAAAATTTTGTACTCAACGGGGCCTCTTGGTGTTGGCTTCGGCACCACCAATGCCTACCAAATGTTTATCTAATATATATAATTGTTTATCTGTTTATACTATACTATACTATACTATACTATACTATACTATACTATACTATACTATACTATACTATACTATACTATACTATACTATACTATACTATACTATACTATACTATACTATACTATACTATACTATACTATACTATACTATACTATACTATACTATACTATACTATACTATACTATACTATACTATACTATACTATACTATACTATACTATACTATACTATACTATACTATACTATACTATACTATACTATACTATACTACATAGTATAAATTGAAGTCGCTTTCCGCGTCTGTCTGTCTGTCTGTATGTATGTCTGTATGGCCGCTAACTCCTCCTAAACCACGCAACGGATTTTGATGCGGTTTTCACCATCAGTTAGATACATTTTCAAGGAAAGTTTATATATATAACTAGCGACCCGCCCCGGCTTCGCACGTAAATTACACCCGTGCGAAGCCGGGCGGGCGGGTCGCTAGAAAGTAATAAATAAAAAAACTTTATTTGAACAAAGTACATGATTTTGAAGTTAGTAAATACAGGTACTAATTTCTAGTATTAGTAGTTACAAGAGCATAACTTCGGATAGTGAACCCTGATTCTCACACTACGGGATCCTTTTTTTTTCGATGCTTATATATAGGTCATATTTAGATACTAAAAATTAATTTTAATCCACCAATCCGCACTGGGCCAGCGTGGTGGATATGGCCCAATCACGCTTTCGGGGGTAGGCTAAAAGTCCAGCAGTGGACTTTTAAAATGCTGACTATGATGACAGACAGACGGACAGATAGACAGATGGACGGACAGAACGAATTTATAAGGGTTCCTTGTCGGGCCACGGAGCCCTAAAAATCAAGACATTTGAACACGAACGATACGAACTGTACTATTGTCATTGTCATTGACTAAAGCATATCTCCCTTGTTTGTCTGATCTGAGTACCTTAAGGTATTTCCTACAAAGGACACCGTCATCGAAATATCATCGACCCCGATGTGAAAATAAACGGCATCGCGGCAAGTGTTAATTCATACCATCAAGATGAATTCATTGCTTGTTTGGCATTTCTCAGTAGTTGCTTACCGACATCTTACCATGCAGTTTCTCTGTAAATTTCCACCAACATAAAGTTTCAAACGGACAAAATTAGAACTATGTAGTTGGTCTAGCGTCACTAAGGCGGACAAAATGGAAACTTAATTTGCATGCCCACTAGCGACACCGTTAACTGAATAGATAAGTTGTCAGGACTATGTACCTAAACTCCCAGACGTGCCTAAACAGCTGAGTGTAATATTATGTCTGATGAATTGCTGACCAACACTGTAGACGCTAGATAAATAAATATTTGTAAATGAAATTGCGTGAGTAAGATGCTGAACTTTGTACTTTTGTGAGAACCGTGTAGCAACTTACACGCGTGACGTGAGTCACTTACACGCGTTTTAGTAAAAAATTGGTTTGTGCTACGAATATTAATGCTAGGAACTCCGCCAAAAAAATGTCTCACGGAAAAGCCACGAGACTTTCGATTTTATTCTGTCGGTTTTTTATCGGATTCCTTTCGGAGAGTGTGAATCGGATCTGCACAATGACGTTCTAGTAATCTATAAGAATTGAATTAAAGTAAAAAACACCTGAAATTGAACAATGAATTGTTATTTACAAATTGTTTTTGCCTGGCCTTGTGAGTAGCGAGAATTCACAGAGAGCGCGACTACAAAAAAAACTGACAAAGTTTTGCCGCCACCTAAATTTTGCCGCCCTAGGCCCGGGCCTACTCGACCTGTAGGGAAATCCGCCCCTGCACGAGGGAAATTAACACCGCCCCCCATACATCATTTCGCCAGACTGCCAATATTATCTGTAGAGGTGGCTAAATGATAGAACTGACCATGATCCACGAATAGGTTTACAATAGGGTACACCGGATTAGCAAGTTGAAGTGGCAGTGGGCAAGGCACATATCTCGCAGAACAGATGGCCGATGGGGCCGAAAGGTTCTGGAATGGAGACCACGGCCGGTAAGCTCAGCGTAGGACGTCCACCCACAAGATGGACAGACGATCTAAAAGAGACCGCAGGGAAACGCTGGATGCAGGCGACTTCCAACCGGCCGTTTGGAGATCGATCGGGGAGGCCAATGTCCAGCAGTGGACGTCCTATGGCTGAAATGATCAGGTTTACATGTTTCATCCTACGTCCGCTTCTTATGAGTATTGCGCCCTAAATGTAGAAATATAATGTTTTTCCCTCTTGTTACAGATTCAAAAACGCCACGCATATGCCTCAACGTCGTTGGCCTCCTCATAACGATACTCCAAGACTTACCCGAGCACGCCGATGTCGTTGAAAAGATACTGTTCGACGAGAAAACCTTTAACTTTGTGTGCCTTTTAGAGCAACCAAGCGATGCCCTTACAATGCGAGTGTGCATCCTTATAAGCCTTCTTTGTACCTTCTCTTGTACCGCATTCTCCGCTGCCATGGAATCTAAATGGAGCAAGAGAGAGACAGATTCTTTGGAAGCTTTGCACACACATTGCAATGTCACATTGAGTAGAGCAGCTAAACTTGCGAGTAAAGAGCTAAGTAACATGCCTTTTTACATTGATCGCTAGATGATCAGTATATTAATAAAATTATTTTACATTATCTTGATTCTTCGCTGCCATGGAATTTAAATAAAGCAAGAAAGAAACAGACTGTGGAATTTTGCATATGGATTGCAATTTGAGGTTAAATAGAGCAGCTAAACTGGCAACTAAAGAGCTTAACAACATGTCTTTTTACATTGATCGCTAGATGATCAGTATGTTCATACAATTATTTTACATTATCTTGATTCTTCGCTGCCATTAAATTTAAATAAAGCAAGAAAAAAAAGAAACTTTGCATACGCATTGCAATGTGACGTTAAATAGCGCAGCTAAACTGGCGACTAAAGAGCTTAGCAACATACCTTTTTAAATTGATCGTTAGATGATCAGTATGTTCATACAATTATTTTACATTATCTTGATTCTTCGCTGCCATTAAATTTAAATAAAGCAAGAAAAAAAAGAAACTTTCCATACGCATTGCAATGTGACGTTAAATAGCGAAGCTAAACTGGCGACTAAAGAGCTTAGCAACATGCCTTTTTACATTGATCGCTAGATGATCATTATGTTCTAACAATTATTTTAAATCATCTTAATTCTTCGCTGCCATGGAATTTAAATAAAGCAAGAAAGAAACAGACTGTGGAAATTTTGCATATGCATTGCAATGTGACGTTAAATAGAGCATCTAAACTGGCGACTAAAGAGCTTAGCAACATGCCTTTTTACATTGATCGCTAGATGATCAGTATGTTCTTACAATTATTTTACATTATCTTGATTCTTCGCTGTCTTGGAATTTAAATAAAACAAGAAAGAAACAGACTGTGGAAGCTTTGCATACGTATTGCAATATGACGTTGAGTAGCAGCTACACTGGAGATTTAGTTAGTAAGTACGTTGTTATAATATTTTTTATAACCAGTGTGATCGAATTCAATCGCACTAGTTGAAGGTCTTAAGGTGATTCGATTCACCTATGGCGGGAAATTTAAATTTTAAACAGTTTTTTGGTCCTAGTAGCCAGGCCACGTAATTATTTTTAAATAACAGTGTTTGCGCAAAATGTTGGCTGTTCTTTACATTATAATGTACAATTATTTAACAGTAACGCACCATATTACTTACATTTGTGAATAAACCGTTTGAAACAGCAAACATTTGTTTATTCACAAATGTAAGTAGTAATGGGCATTAGAGATAAATAGCTTTACATGATTTTGTAAAGAATAATAATCAATCTGCGCAAACATCATGGTTGTTTAAAATAATTACCCGGCCTAGCTACAAGGACAAGAAAACTGTTTGAAATTAAAATTTCCCGCCATTTGTGCAACGAACCACCTTAACTCGGAAAGTTATCAAATGTTCTTATGACATATTACGGAATATCTTCGTAGCATGATCGGTTTTTGATTGAACTAGAGGACATGGACCCTGAGGGGAATAGTATGCTCTAAAATAACCTCATCATAATCAGCCATTTAACAGTCTATTGCTGGATTTTTAGCCTACCTCCGAAAGGTTGATTGGGCCATATCAACCACGCTGGCCCAGTGCGGGTTGGTGGATTTACATACGCCATTGAATTTCTTCTCCGTACGTATGCAGGTTTCCTCACGATGTTTTCCTTCACCGAAAAGCCAGTGGTATGAAAATCCGTACATAAGCTCCAAAGAGCTCATTGGTACGGGCCCGGGGTTTGAACCTGCGACCTCAAGCTTTCAAGCTTTAAAATGCCCTATCTATGTATAAATAAAAAAAAAACCGGACAAGTACGAGTAGGACTCGTGCTATGAGGGTTCCGTTGGACAGAACCCTCAGAGCGCGAGTCCAAAAAAAACCTAAAGTTGCAATATTGAAAGACAAACTTAACTTTGTAGTTGACTATAAGGTTCTTCTATACATTCCAACTACAAAATATAAGTTTGTAATATCAAAATAATTATTTTTAAATGATTTAACTTCAAATTTGTAACTTTCAGATTTATTCCTATATATGTGTTATGAGATATTGCCTTTTGCCAAATTTCATGATTCTAGATCAACGGGAAGTACCCTATAGGTTTTGGTTTTCCTGGGAAATCGCAAAATATGCGACATAAACGTTCATATCTTATGATTGAGTAAACTTACAACTTTTATTTTTTTACAGCCGAAAGAAACCGTAGACCCAAGTATTTATTATAAATTTCAACTTGATACCTTTACGCGTTCTTGAGAAAAAGGGTCTTGACAGACGGACAGACGGACAGACGGACAACGAAGTGATCCTATAAGGGTTCCGTTTTTTCCTTTTGAGGTACGGAACCCTAAAAATATGCTGTTAGTTGGTTAGCGTATCACTTGAGAAAGGCTGGACCTATATGGTATTTTTTAAATTATAAATTATGTTCATAATAGTCTAAGGGTTAAATTGAAACAAATTTATTTAAATTTGGAGAGGTTTGGTCATATGCGTCAACTAGTTTATTGTAAATGCTGTTTGTTTATTTTTACGAGCAGATCAACTGATCGGCGGATGGTTAAAATTTTACTTATTACCTAATTGAAGACGATCCAAAATAAGCAAAGTAGATCTGAAGAATCATGGCAACATTTTGACAAGTGTAGAAAAAGTAAGCTTTTATGTCGTTAGTAAAGATAACGGCTGCGCAGATTTACATATAATCACCCTATAATATAGGAACAAAAAAAAAATGCATTAAAAACGATGTAGATTTGCGATGCGATGCAGCCCGCCCATTGTGCGTTGACCTTTACGTACATTCTTACGCATGTCTATGTTCCACAAAATCAAGATGTTGAAATGATTACGCTATATTTTTAAGATTTGCAAACGTCGATAGACGTGCCTTGATGAAAAAATTGTGCATACAATAACAATAGCAGATCAAACAATAATCGAGGCAGATGGCATAGCAAGAGAGAAGCCTATACCAAGCAGTGGGATAATGTGGACGATGATGATCAACAATAGCAGACTAGTAAATTGCCAAGTGCGTGTGTGTGCATGATTGATTGAGCGATTAAGTCTTTATTATTCACACCATTAAATTTGATACAGAGGACAAAAAACTCTTTAAAAAAACTAGTGTAACAACTGGCGGCCTTATCGCTAAAAGCGATCTCTTCCAGGCAACATGACACGCTTATGGTAGGGTTCCGTAAGTCATGTCAAATGTCAATAATAATATCATAAGCCGAAGACAGCATAGTTAGCATGAAAAGTTGTTTTTGAAGTTTTTTGAATGGTCGGCTTTATCTCTTGTAGATAGTGCCATACCAGATATTTTCAGATATTCAAAAATAACAAATCGAACATGCGCTAATTGTTACAAAAAAAAACTACTTTGTATTTACCTTTTTCAGCGGGCAAAGTCAACATTATTTATTAATTCAATATTTTTCATTTTTTTTAACTTGCCTCCTTTTTGCTTTGGTCCTAAAAAAAAACTGACCATGACATACAGATAGATGGCTACGGCGAAACTAAGAATTCCTTGTATTGCCACAAAACCCTAAAATATCTATCGCATATTATAATACAATGTACCTTTGAATAAGTATACTGTTTTACTATGGAAGTTGATGTCATCATCATCATTATTTAAGCCATAGGACGTCCACTGCTGGACATAGGCGCCTCCCCCATCGATCTCTAAAAGGGCCGGTTGGAAGCGCTGCATCCAGTGTTTCCCTGCGGTCTCTTATAGGTTGTCTGTCAATCTAGTGAGATGTGGTTTACTTAAATTTTGTTAATATTATAAGATAATGGTTAAGCTGATTACTCCGACTATAGCTACAACCGCATTCAGCGTTCTTTTTCAAAGCGAGTGCGCGTGCGACTCCGTCTCGTAAGTAGATATAGAATTTTGAAAAGAAAACATTTTGTTATTATAAATAATAATAAAAATAGCAAATGACAGTCAAAGAAGTCAAATTTATGTTTAATTATACGCTTGCGTTTGACCGCCAACTTGCCTGATGTTAAGCGATGATGCGGTCAACGGTAAAACACGTTTGCATGAGGTTGTCTGTATATAAAAAGATTTTAATGTCTCTTTATACTTTTATTTATAAATTTCAAGTTTGAGAGACTCGCGAGTGGCTAAGTTTAGGTTATGTTATTTAAATGCTTTAAAATTTTAGTATTTTCTAGTTCTATGATGTAGTTGTGTATTGTTGTAAGAAGTATTTATATTCATAATTCATTAATAAAAGTAAAAAGTCTTAAAGTATTTCAAATTAAGTCTGATATATTGATCTGATTATATTATATAGTTTTAGTATAGATTATACTGTATTTTAATCCTCTGTCTATTTTCATTATAATAAATAAATAAATAAATATATACATTTTCTATGTTCACTACTCATGTTGTACGTCAAGTGCCATAATTATTGCAATTTAAATTATGTCGTACCTTTTTATACAATGTTGTAATATTATATTTTGTTTGTCTTTTAGTTTCCTGGATAAATTAAGCATACCCTAAAAAGTTGTTTTCATCATCATCATTTCAGCCATAAGACGTCCACTGCTGGACATAGGCCTCCCCCGTCGATCTCCAAAATAGCTGGTTGGTAGCGGCTTGCATCCAGCGTTTCCATGCGGTCTCTGTTAGGTCGTCTGTCCATCTTGAGGGTACGTGGAAAAAGTTGTTTTAGCATGTGCTTAAAGAAATATGTACTTAAACAAACGGAAGTAGTCTTAGGTAGCTATGTATAAATAGGTATATACCTACGCCAGCTGCATTATGGATTCTGCGTTCAGAGCGTACTTAAAATTCAGATACTGAATATAGGTACTAACAGAATTCCGGCTCCTAACCTACGTGTCCGACATCCAAACAACCGCAATCGGACCACTACCTACCTCAAAAGTCAACGACCTGTCGTTCTGGGAGCGCAATTATTTATAAACACCTGCTTGTTAAAAACAAACGATTATATATGGCTAGTGCATCGGATCAAAGACCTGTCGTAGTAATCTGTTTAGCCGAGGCCTGCACTTTATGGCGGGTTACGTAAGGAGGTGATCGGCCTCCAACATGCCTCCAAGCGTTCACCGACATCGAATGCACCTACAAAATCACTACTTAATATGCATTTTATGACTCCATTACTATCGACGCGGCTATTAAGATGTGCACGCTACAAAATTTACTGTAGCCAAAGTCCAGTTTTACGACCGATAACGTATCGGCTAAAGACATCTCGATACAATGTACTGCATGAACCCTGTTAAAGTAGAGCTTAATAAATATTTTTGTGCCGAACCGTTTAAGAAATGAGGCCTCTTGTTTGGTCACTTTCATATTCCAAATACCTATCATTTATCTTTAATTCATCTTTGTCTTTGTGACTACCGCGCGTATTTTGGCGCTTAACCTCTATTACGTTAGGCTCGTATTAAGTACCGCTATACGGATTTGAATGCAGTTTGTGCTGATTGATTGTTCGAGGAATGGATTTAGCTTAAAATTGGTTTAGTTAGTAGTTGCAGTGATTGGAGTCATAGATGAATAATGTTCCGGCCTGGTATTCGGCCCGTGGACTGTGATTCAGTACAACCTACAAGTTACCTCTAAATGACCGACTGACCGACTTGATGATCGTTCAAAATTTCTCTCTAAATATCTGGCAGGTTTGATAAGTAATGTAGCGCGAAGCGCCACTATCGTTTGCTCGCGTAGGTACCTAAAACATGCTAAAACGCAGTGTGCCTTAAGTGTTAAAAGATAAGTTTCATTTATATTAAAAAAATACTATTTACTTGCACCATGTATAATGGTATACACTACAAACCAATTTATCTGTTGAAGCAGCAACAATAATAAGAGTTTTTTTTTATTCGCATGTGGCGGTCCGTTTTATGCAGAAAATTGTATGTAGCTCTCACCTCAGAAAAAATATTTAAATGGGAAGTTACCTACAGTTTCCATTTTAGCACTTACCTTACACCCCCCTTAGTCATCCATTTGATGACACTTTGATCATCTCGATTGTAGTTCTTTGTGTGCTGCTCAATGTAGCTGCGATACGTGTTTACCTCGCTCCTTTAGTTTTTGGCAGACTTTTTAGGTACTAGCTCGACTTCAAATCCAAACTAAGTATATAATATATGATCAAAGGGCTCTCTCTCCCACTCAACTCTATTTATTAGTTGATATAGCTGTACTTATCAATAAGTACATAGACATAAAAATAAAGTATATACATAGACATAATATACATCGGTAGAACTTACTGGAATTCCCGTTTTCATTGAAGTCAAATATGAGGAATAACGAACACCCGTATTGAATTATTACTCAAGACCTAAATTAACAAAAACGCTAATCACTACCGCATTATAACTTATTGCTATTTGAATATGTTGTATGGTGAATGAACCTTAGTTTTCCTCGTATTTTTTGTAAGTCGCTTTGTGAGAGGTTTTTGTTTTTGGTCTAAGATTAAAATAAGTTAGAGGTACACAAAGAGCAGGTAGTTGTAAAGTTACTTAATGAAAACATTAGTAAATTATTTTTCAATCGTTTTTTTAAATATCAAAACGAACCTAAAGCTATAATCGATTCAAGATTTTTGGGTCTGTCAGTTGCTTTGTGATTTTTAAAATCTGATTGAAAACATTTTATTTTTATATTTCACTCTCATGAAAATATACGTCTATTATACTCGTATGTGTATAATATTATTAACATATACTGTTTATATAAGTTTATATACATCGTTGTAGAAAGTGTACTGGAGAAGTTTGACTTGTAACTATGGAGTTATTAATAAAGAATTGTATTGTATGTCTGTTTTTTCATGTAGTATATCGGCTATCAGCTGCTATATTAACAAGTATTAATTTGTTTTTTTTTGAAAACACCTGATGATCTGAAACAGCTGTTAAACTTCAAATGGCTGAACCGATTTTCATTAATCATAGCTAAGAACTTTCTTGATCAAGTCAACTTTCAAACAAAATCGGTTCAGCTGTTTAGCATCTACGATGCTACAGATAGACACACAGATACACACTTTAAATTTATAACACCTATCTTTGCATCGGGTTTAAAAGTAATATTTTTAACATCCCCTTATTTGAAGTCGATCAAAAATAAGTAAATTCCATCTGAATTAACAGTTTTCATTCGTTTCTTACAATCTGCTGCAGCTGTAAGAACTACAAACTTAGACCAAGTATAGCTTAGACCAAGTATAGGTGGTAGTTTTATATATAGCTATGTATTTTTCATAATAATTTATGTAACTCTTCATTTATGCACTTACCTGCTCTATTATCGAGTTATCTAAAAATCGAAACAACTAGGTTAGATTAATCGAATCAGTAAACGGATCGATAAAGTTGATAATCTCGAGGTTACCGTTCTATCGACCGATAGCGACATTTCGGGCGAACGCTCACGCAGCGAGACCGAGTTCATCGACCTCGCGTATTCACTGTACCATTGGGTCATGAGTATTTTGACAACGAACCGCGGAAATTATCTAATCGGCACACGGCCGCGAGGACGGCGGGTCAACGAACCCAGCGGCCCGACGAAAGTGAAATGAGAAATGTATGGGAGCCAGCTGTGCGGGCCCAGTGGACACCGCTCGAATTTGGAAGTCACGTGCTGGCGCTGCCACCTGGCTGTCGCTACCGCTGCTGCCTTTTTTTTAAAACTAATACATATTTTTTTTTTTAAGAAAAAAAAAATCAATAACTTCTTCTAGACTTAGTTAAAACAGAGATTGAAAGTCCTTATCAACACTTTTGCTGAAGGGAACCAAACAAACTAAATAACTTTTTTGGATTTTGTAGACTTTATCAAAAAGCGCTGAAATAATTTTGCTAAAATTTATGTGGGACCGACCACCTCTGAGGTATGACCTATCAACAAAAAAAAATCAAAATCAATTCATAATTGGCGCAGTAATCACGTAACAAACATACAAAAAAAACACAGTCGAATTGATAACCTTCTTTCGTCGGTTAAAAAGAGCAGCAAACAAGGATGCGGTTCGCTGATGGTAAGCAGAAACCGTCACTTAAGCTCTGGTTTCCTAGGATAGCAGCGCCGTCACGTAGCGGACGCAACATTACGGACGCAACGGCCATCATACAAATGGCCACAGATAGTAGATCTGTGCAAATGGCAGTACCACATTTTGACGTTACGGTGTCAAATATCGCTCTCTAGTGTGCTCTCTAGGAAACCCATTGAAGGAAACCGCGCCATTTTATTTACATAGACTAGGTTCCAGTGATGTCATTCACCCGCTTTATTACGGGCGCTGGCATCGATGTCCTAGGATCAAAGCTTTATGGACACCTGCAACACTAGCGGTGTTGACGGTGGTTTGCCAGCCCGGAAAGGAGGTTGTGGACACTCTTTTTGCGACGTTTCATGTTGCAGCTTATTGTTATTCTTATTCGAAATGGGGAGAATAAGTCCTGCACTGACGTCCCGCTAGGGGTGTATTGTGCATTTCCCTCTACCAGCACCTACCCGAGCCAACCCAACTCCTTGAAATACCGGAGTGAGGCTCTGGGGCGCTGGCACAGTTGCTCCAGTGGTGTAGATGGTAGTATATGTGATGATGATGAAAATGAAAAGCAGTCTAGCTGTTGCGGCGACGCGGATGAAAGCGGCAGCGGTGCCCCATGCAGCCCGGCAGCGGTTCTAGTTTCTTCTGTGGCTTCACAATGCCACAGCACATGCTCTACAGTTTCGTTCTCTTTCATGCAGCCACGACACAGTGGACTGTCCGTGGCTCCTAGCTTATACAATGTTGCAGCTGTGTGACTCAATCTAAAATGTAGCAAATCATGCAATCATATCTCAATACTAGAACCTCCGGTAGGAGTAATAATGTTCCTTGACAAGAAAAGACACGCCAAAGCAAGGCTTCGATTGAAAATTATTTTTATAAGGATCATAAAAAATAACAATTACGGATTTAAAGATTAGAGAAACTTTATTTTCAACTTTAATCTTAAAATATTTTCATGAATGAAAATATATTTTACATTTTTTTCAATTTTGGAAAACTATTGATTGAGACTTTACCCGCCATTTTAAAAAAAAAAAAAAAAAAAAAATCGGGACATTTTTGCACACACGGTCATCTGACCCCAAACTAAGCAAAGCTTGTGATATGGCTGCCAGAGACTGATATATATACATATATAGGTTTAAATACATACTTAAATAGATATTAACACGCAGATATAGAACAAACACAAATGTTCATCACACAAATGTTTGTCCTAGGTGGGAATCGAACCCACGCCCCCAAGCTCAGAAGGCAGGTTCACTACCAACTCGACCAACGGGCTATCAGAAACATGACGTCTTCTTTAACCCTCGGAAAAGGGGTTGTTATAAGTTTGACGTGTCTATCTGTGTCTGTATGTGGCATCGTAGCTCCCAAACGGCTGAACCGATTTTAATATAGTTTTTTTTTGTTTGATACTCGATCGAAAGTGTTCTTAGCTATGATTCATGAACATCTGTTCAGCCGTTTGAAGAAGGCCGCTCTTTGAACTGGGGTTTAAAAAAACTTGTTAGCTATAAAAGCACAATATTCATTCCTGCTACGAATATCGTAGCACTTTCGTAGCGGCTGCTACGTCGTTATTCCCGATTCAAAGATTTCCGTTCAGGCCAGACCGTAGAAGTGTTTGACACTTTGCCAGATTAATTACTTTGACTCATCTGAGTAAAGTGATACGCGGACAAAACTAATAGTTTCCCCCGGTTCCACTTGCATATAATGGTCATAAAACAATAGATGTTGGAATTTCCCGCTTTGCATCGAGCAAAACTTCACACTGCTAGTTTTTTACATTAAACTAGCACAGCTTATTTCACTGTAGTTGTAATGTTAAATCAAGTTATTCGAGCAAATTACAACTAACAGCTCAAAACAATTTCTGAACGATTTTTTACAACTTTGCGGGGCAGCTGTTCGCCTGGCGGATGGACCTGGAGTGCCCAATAATGCAGCACTGGACTAGAGTTCATGTTGAGCATTCAGGGTCCAAGTCGAAATAACGGTTAAGATAACTACATTTTCAATATTGGTTAGGATTTGTATTAGATTGACTTGTATTATTGCCTTTTATTATTTTATTAGTGACACGACCCCGGCTTCGCACGGGTGTAAGTTTTATAAAGATACTGGTATATGTATATATTTTTTTACTTTGGACTAGGCTAACGTTTGACCGCTATCTAGCCTGATGGAAAGCGATGATGCGGTCGAAGATGGAGCACGTTTGCCCAGTAAAAACCTATTAACCCTAGACTTGAACACTCCAAGATTGTAATGCTGCGGAAACACAGACAGGGGCAAGGCGTTCCACTGTTTTGCTGTTCTAATTAAGAAAGAAGATATAAACCTTCCGTGAAAAAAAATCGTAACTGATGGTGCAAACCGCATCAAAGTCCGTTACGTGGTTTAGGAGGAGTTAGAGTATATACAGAGACACGCAGAAAGCGACTTTATTTTAATTTATACTATGTAGAGATTTAAATTTTTATGATTAAATTTTTCATGTTTCATTTACTTATGTAATATTTAAAATTAAAGTTGTTGACATTTAGTGTATTTATTATTAGAATTATTTATTGAATTGAATTGAAGCGGTAAAAAGTGAACCCAGGGGTAGATTTAACATATTATTTACATTTACATATTATTATGAAAATATTTTTATGGTAGTTTTTTAATTTTGATCTCACTATTTATGTTACACTAGCTGCGCCCCGCGGTTTCACCCGTGTAGTGATGATGATGATGATTATAAAAAATAACCTATGTCACTCTCCAGCCCTTGAACTGTACCCATGCAAAAATCAGGTCAATCAGTTGCTCTGTTGCTGCGTGAAAGAGGAACAAACAAACCATCAAACTTTTCGCATTTACAATATTAGTATGATTACTATTTATTTATTTTCATAGTTTTTAGTTATTAATTGGAATAATATTATGTAGTAAGTAAATAAAGTATTCCGCCATGGTTTTCAACTGAATTGTAATATTTTATGTGTAAAACTGAATTTGAATAACTCTAGCAGAGATTCCATTTGACCGGGGGACCGACGACCCGACGAGCGACTAAGTGTGCATACACTGTGCACAATACTTATAGAAAGCGTCAAATATAGGGTACCCATACCTAGGTCGTTGACCGGGCACTTCAATTGTTGCTCAGTTGATAGATGGCAGGCATATCATAATAGATTCGTGAGAATTGATGGCCTACATATCTCGCGAACTAGATAAGATAAATAAAGAATAATAGACAGTTTTCTGAAGCAACTGAAATCGATTTATTTGCAAACTGCATAGTGACAAACAGTGAAACGCAATTATGGCAAAGTTTTAGTTAATTAACGTTTAATATTTTATACCCAGCAGAGCTAAGCGAAGTTCGCGAATGTATCGGCCATTACACCACCGGCGACGACACCTTGCGTACCGTTGATCGAATCGCCTTGAAAATTTTAAGAAAAGTAATTCATAATCAAAATCGTTTAAGGGATTTTAAGGAGTCGCGTGATCTAAGTTTGGGTCGAACAAGTACCTAAGTTATGCTCGGTCCAAGCTTATTTGTTCTGACAGCTGCATTAATAGATATTGTAAAAAAACTGGATGAAAACCACGAATTCTGATCACTTTCGATAGGTTTTTGAACGTAAGACTGTAGCAGGACTTCAGTTAACAGTGGGTAAACAGCTTAGTTTTTTCGATACTAACTTAGATTAATTATGTGTATATATATATATGAAATAAATAAAAAAAAAAAAAAAGTGAAATATATTATAAGACATTTTTTTTTTTATAAAAAAATAGTTTGGATCGACAATAGGAGGACGATAGGACGAAGATAACAGAACAATAGGACTATTTGGACCTTGCAGATTGTATCTAGTGAGATTCCGGATCTCAAAGAAACGACTTTAATAATTAAGAATGAGATAAATAATTGCATAAAAGAAGCCATTAAATTCCGATTAAAACCCAATGAAAAGTTTTATAATATCAAGTCAGTATGTCCATTTTAGCCGTGGTAGCCTATTTGGGAGACCGCTAGACTTGATACCGAGGTCGTGGGTTCAAACCCCGGGCCCGTACCAATGAGCTCTTTGGAGTTAATGTACGGATTTTCATACCACTGGCTTTTCGATTAAGGAAAACATCGTGAGGAAACCTGCATACGTACAGAGAAGGAATTCAATGGCGTATGTGAATCCACCAACCCGCAACTGGGCCAGCGTGGTTGATATGGCCCAATCACCCTTTCTTTGGTAGGCTAAAAGTCCAGCAGTGGACTGTTAAAAGGCTGATTATGATGATGATGATGATGTCAATTTTAGCTTTTAACCACGCTTTTATAATTTTCGGAACAAGATAAAAGATAGAGTGTATAAATAATTATCTGTCATAAAAAAAACTGTTAAAGCCATTTTGACATATCACGCGCTCAGTGGCAAAATAAATATTTTTAATCATTTAAAATTACCTATTGTTGTAATTTGTTTACCATACATAATTCATAATTAACATTTACGACGCCTCACATTAACAACATATTTTCCATAGCTTAATAAGGAATGTTTTAATTTTCAAATATAAGGAAACTTTTTTTTTTATTTAGTAAAAACTAAACAAAATACTAGCCGATAAAGGTCTAAAGACAATCCATATGCTCAAGCCCACTATCAGTTGGCAGCGTACCCAGCATGCTGGTGGCATTACTATGCTGAATGGCAATGTTGAGCCACAAACAGTCATGTGTAACAAATAAAATTAAAAAAACACGTAAATAACCATTCTAATATTATAAATGCGAAAGTGTGTTTGTTTGTTGGTTTATTAGCTTGTTGGTTTGATTGTTTTTTTTTTCACGGATCAACAGTGCAACGGATCGACCTGATTTTTTGCGTGGGTATAGTTCAAAGATCGGAAAGTGACATAGGATACTTTTCATCACCATACTTGCCATCACAATTTTTCATCACTACGCGGGTGAAACCGCGGGTCGTAGCTAGTAAAATATAAATGTCAATTAAATGTAAGTAAATAAAAATAATAATGATAAACACATTTAGTTAATACAAGCCCCAAAATCCAAAATTCAAATAATAATGATTAAAAAAAAAACAGACATTCACAAACATCAAAATCTAGTGTCCAACGTATCAACGACTAATATATATCAATTAAAATTTTGACTATACAAGCGAAAGGGCGCGTGATCCGTCCAGCATTCTGCAAATATCAAGTTAGTAAGCTATTAGTGCTATTACCCAACTGCAGTGCGAGTACCGTTCTTTATCGGTCGTCAAATTCGTTAAAATGCCATAGAATCGATCATAGTAAGTACTGATCAAATGGAATTTTATCGAATTTAACAATCTCAACTGTCAAATTTGATGATCGATAAAGAACGGTACTTGCACTGCTGATACGATCTGTCGTCGCTAGGCCAAAACATCCACACAAGTGGACAGTGTCTTTTATGTTCTGAGTAAGAATAAAACCCATAACAAATAAACCCTGTTGTGTTCCACAGATGAAATCTTCAATTACTTCCCAGTAACGATAGCTTAAACGATCATTGACTGCACAATGCACATAGTGCATTAGCCGAGGTACAAAATAAATCAAAACAAAACACTTAGAGGAAACCCCGATCGAGGCAAACACGTGTCTTTGGCTTCCAATTACGTAGTGTCAGTTCATTACCATCGCCCGGGTCGCTGACCGATATCTTAATTACTATAATAGTAAAATTTCTAGTAATCAAATATTGCTATAGTATGAACGATTAATCTATTATGAGTCTTATGAATGAGACATTAGAGTCTCATAGATAACCGATTAGACACGTATTATTCTGCTGATCAAAACACGTCAGTCAATCGCAACGAACGTCCTTGCGAGATTGTTGAACCCGGAATAGTGACGTTCGATAAAGGCCAATAAACTATTATCCAATCTTGATTACGGCTTATGTAAGTCCTTGATACGAGATAATGAGGTGACCTTGCGGTCGGAGACCTCATAAATATTAGATGTGGCTGACATATTTACCTATTGCGGGCTTATTGCGCTTCATGTTGTTTACTACAAAATGTATTAGGTACTTAATAAAATTGTCGTGCCGGAATAAAGAAGTACATGGCGTTATGTAACTTGATAAACAACTTCATGAATACCTAAAGCTACTAGCAACAAATATCAACTTGTTATGAATTCGTCTTAGTTATGTTTTTATCTACGAAACTTTGTACGTAAAAGTAATTTATGCTATGTATTTACCATTGTAAAATGCTATACGGGGTGTAAGTGTAATTGTACTCATAATTATGAACAACTTTTACTATGGGACCAGCCCTGAAATCACGAAAAAAATATCAGCTGTTCTATAGAAAACGGTAATTGACACTCGACAAAATGTATGGAACAGCAGATTTTTTTTTCGCGATTTCAGGATTGGTCCCATACTAAAAGTGGTTCATAACGATGAGTACAATTACCTTCTTTTGGCTTCGAGAGTGGTCCCCTTACACCCTGTATGATTCTTGCTAGAAATCTATACAGGGCTATTTTTAGTATTCCAAAAACTGACCGCAGACAGATTCTCAACATCATACTTAAAAACATTGAATAAACAACTTAGTAATAGAAATTAATAAAAAAAAAACAATTTGTGGTAATTATGTAAATATTATGTCTTCACAATGTTTAATTTTTCGTATTTTACAACGCCGCGCGATGCCAGAGCTACCATGACATAGTGGACAACTTAACGTTGAACACTATGCAAGCGACATAACGTCGAAATTGGAGAAAATGTGGCATTGTGAACTATATATTTGATACAGTGTATGTACAATGCGTTCTCTTTTAGGTCATCTGTCCATCTCGTGGGTGGACGCTGGATGCAGGCCGCTTCCAACCGGCCTTTTTGGACATCGATGGGAGAGGCCTATATCCAGCCGTGGACGTCCTACGGCTGAAATGATGATGATGTACAATGACGCTCGGATGTTTTTCGACTGTTTTAACTGAGAGATTGTGACTCTATAGGAATTGTATCTCGATGGATATGACCCAATATCTTGAACTACATCAATGCCTGCTAAGCATTTATCAATACTCGCAACCAATCAAAAACAAATTTTTTCAGAGTTTTTTTTTGGGCAGTTTATTAGTTTTTTTGTGAGTTAAATGCAGCTATTGGCCGCGATAACAATATGCGCGTGTATTATGCATAAGACAAGCCAAGTACTCATTATCGGTCAATATCATGTGAGATAATAGTATCTTCGGAAATCTATGCACATGCCTCGATACGTGACGACAGCAATGTGTTATCCAAGCTTCGTATATAAACACAGCAATCTTAAAATCTATTCATTATTTAGTGCTCACAATCTGCGATATACTGACACAGTTATCATGCATATTAAACGACATTGAATAAATTCGAGCAAAAAATCTGCGTGCAAGCCCGGTTACAGTTTAAGACAGTGTATTTGTTAAAACAGCCTGCTTATTTTACTTTCGTAATAAGCTCAAAGCTTTTCAAGCTTTAGCAACAAAATGAATTCCTTGGATTCAAATATTTATTCTATAATAGTTTCATTATCATCGTATGTGACAGTTTGGGATGTTAAAGTGGCGTTTATTTGTACGGTCATCGCGTGGTATATAATTAAACAATTAATCTATTACAAAAGTCTACCGCCAGGTGAGTCAACTGATTTTCAACCGACTTCATAATATAAGTTTTTTTGTGTGTTTGTTACGCGATTATTACGCCAATTATGAATTGATCTTCATAATAAAGCTGAACTTCAGATATAGCACCACAATTTTTTTATCGAAATAGATTCAGCGCTTTTTGAAAAATCAATAAAATAAAACATACAGATGACGTTTTAGTTTCTGGTTCCCTTCGTCATAAGTTCGATGAGGACTTTCAGTCTCTGTTTTAACTGTAATTTATCAACCTTATTAGTTTGAGTTTGTACGTGAAGGTATAATTCTTGGATAAATAATCTAAAAATTAATTTTATTAAAATTTAATTTCGATCGTCACTCAATTGTCACAAATTAAACTTAACACGCTTTTACATTCAATAAATTATAATAATTTGAGTAAGCGTCCTAGTTTTCATAAGTTTACATATCATGTATGTTTTACCGGTCTATAAAATCGACGTATAATTATTTAGCCCAGTCAGTAGAGGTTTTTGCCTTGCAAAAGGTGGTGTAGTAATGATTTTCACATATGTTGGTTAGGTCTAGACTCTGATGAAAAATCCAAGTTTTCGACCTTGGGGATGGTAAGCGCAAGACGCCATCTTGGATTTTAGGTATGAAAAATTGGTTTAATCAAAATAATTCACCAACGGTTTATTTTACGTCAAAAATGTCAAAGACAAAATTAAAGAAGATACAATTATTTACATTTTTGTCTCAACACTTTTTTTTGTACGTCCGATAACTAATTTGTAACAGCGGCGAAAAGATGAACTTTTCACCAAAGAACTCCCTATACTGGGTATTTTCCTCAAAATTACTCCCGAAGTTTTGATCCTACAACAAACACGTATATGGAAAAGATTTAGAAAATTAAATAATTTTCATTTTGGTATATAAATCAATTTTGTAAGTCTAATACTTAATGAGTTACAACTGGCTGAATGATATATTTTTTTTAGATGTTAATTTCTCATTATTTCTATCAGTTCATTGCAATCATTATATAAAGCACATTCCTTTCCACACCACCATGAGGTAGAATAAAAGGCTTTTTATTTATAATAGATAGGATTGCGCTTGGCCGCCATCTCGCCTGATGTTAAGCGATGATGCGGTCTACGATGGAGCACGCTTGCCTAGAAGAAACCAATTCACTCTCGACTTGAAGACACCCAGATTGTAACTAACGGGAACACCCATCCAGACAGCGAATTCCACAGACTAGCACTTTGCTCAATAAATGTGGAATCAAAGTGCTTCGTACGGGTTTTCGAAATATCAACCATAAAGCGGTGTCGATTTGTCGTGCCCGCTCTGGCATTCCGATAGAAAAATGGGCAGGAGGGAATTAAATTAAAGGTCCGCTGTTTTTCACTTGAAAATACACAATTTTAGAAGATTAATGCAATGAGACCACATGTTTTTTATCACGTTCGCGCCAAAACTCGTGCTAAGCTTATTGAAGAACAGTCTGTTTTTTTAGACGTCCAACTAGGAAAACAAATATGACGTTTTTCAACCAATGACAGCTCTTAATTTCCTCTGTAGTGATTATAATTGGTTTCTTATCTGCCATGTTTGATTACGTAGTTGGATTTAAACAGAAACTTAGTGTCTATTTAACCCAAGTTTTTCTAATAATTTCTTTTACTTTTTTTTGTCTCATTATTTATGGAAGGTTTTTACGTTTTAAATTACTTGAAGACATCAAGTTTTACAACATTTCATTAAACTTCTTTTTTAGGCCCGTGGGGTATCCCGTACTTAGGTTATCTGCCCTTTATGAATGGTCTACCCCACTTGTGGTATTTGAAGAAGTCAGCAGAGTACGGAGATGTTTTTTCGTTGAAGTTGGGAAGCCACCTCGTAGTTTGTATCGGATCAGCCAAGCTACTGAAAGAGCTATTTTACAGACAAGACTCAACTGGGAGACCTCATACTCCGTTGAACAACCTTTTGGGTGGAGTGGGTAAGTTTTTATTGTAAAATTTAATGGATTTGTATTGATTGGATTTGCTTGGTGTAGTTGTTATATTGTGAACATGGCAGAGGTCACGAAAGTCTTTTAACCCCCGATGCAAAAAGAGGGGTGTTATAAGGTTAACGTGTGTATCAATGTATCTGTGGCATCGTAGCTCCAGCTCGTGGCAACGGCTGAACTGATTTTGTTTTTTTGATAGTTGACTTGATTGAGAGTCTTCTTAGCTATGATTCAACAAAATCTGTATCTGTTCAGCCGTTTGAAGATTATTTCGGAAGTTCAAAAAAAAACAATTTATACGTGTTACATTTACAAGTAGCTTTAACACTGTTTTAAACTATCACGGTTGTTCACTAAAGTTAAATGATTATTAACGGGATATTTACCGTGGTAAGGTTGTGGAATGAGTTCGTTATGTCTGCACCTAACTTTTTAACTGTTCGACCTACCACCCGCATTCTTCAGTCTCCCCGTGAACATGGTGCATGTAACTGCGCCGAAATATCGGGAGCTCATTCCACAACCTTACCACGGTAAATATCCCGTTAATAATCATTTAACTTTACAAGTAGCTTTGCCCGCGGTTTGACTCGCGTAAGCATTCCCTCAAGAACCGTGAATTTTTCCGGGATAAAAAGTATCCCATGTCACTCTCCGGCCCTATCAACTATCAATTTAAATCACTACTAATACTAATACTATCAATGCCAAAAAGTGGATCCATTGGTCTGTTGTTGCTTGAAAGAGGAACAAAAAATTCGCATCTATGATTTACTAGCGAATTCCGCAGTGTTACTTGCGATTCTCCAGTTTTTCAGCATGTCTGGGTGGGAAAGTACTATATGTCTATCCTTATAACGCACTCTATCTTTCTTTCGCGATTTCAGTGTTGGTCCCTTTTTATAAGTTGTTCATAATGATGAGTACAGTGACCTCCTTTCGGCTTAGTAGTCTATATGCGTAACCCTGTAAAAATTATGTTCGTCTAAGAGGAACGTAGTAATTAATTTTTTAACTTTTAGGTATTATCTTGAGTGAAAGCGCACTATGGAAAAAGCAACGCCAGTTTCTAAATGAAAAGTTCCGTAACCTCGGCGTGAAGCTGTGGCCAAACCAAAGCTTTGAAAAGTTTGTTCTTGTAAGTCTGCCTGCAAAGCGTATGTTGCTTCCATAGATTTACAAATACATGGATGTTCTGTCACGAACAAATTTTATGAAGAAAAGTTTCTTGAGTTTACCTGTTAAATTTATAGAGATGTAGGTCTAGAAATACCTATAAACTATAAAGTTATAACAATCCCCAAATTAACTTGCAATTATTTTTGTCTGATTTAGCGTTTTAGAGATCAACTTATAGTACGGTTTAAGTCTCCTTTTGGTTCGGTAATTTTTGAGAGCTGACATATCCATGGCATTTTGTAGATTTTGACACCCATGCTATCTGAGGCTTTACACATTATGACATGTGGATGGTATGTACTCAGAGTCCGATAATCTATGCGTTTGAAAATCAATGTTTGCTTCAAAAACAAACAAAAAAAACGAGGAAACATAATAAATTAGGACACGCCTAATGATTGATATACTATTATTTAATTTTAGATGGAAATTGATGAGCTTTTACTAACCCTGGAGAAATCGAACGGAAGGCCGGTAGACCCAGCGTTCATCCTCGGTAGACACATGCACAACGTCATCTGCCAGCTAATGATGAGCTTTCGATTTGAGGAAAATGATGAAGACTTTAAGATATTTAACGAAAGAGTAACTCGAGGCATGAAACTCTATGGGTCAATACATTTTGGAGAATACGTTAAACACTACATGGTAATTTTAGACTTTGTTTTACAGGCTTAAAATATAACTTGCACTGTTCATATGTTCCTCATTATCATCAGCCAGAAGACGTCCACTGCTGAATATAGGCCTCTCTCTCTTTGACTTCCACACTGAACGACAGCCTGCCATCTGCATGCACTGCACGGCTCATTTGACTACTTATCTATGCTAATATTATAAAGAGGAAAGATTTGATTGTTTGTTTGTTTGTTTGCATTGAATAGGCTCCGAAACTACTAAACCGATTTGAAAAATTCTTTCATTGTTGGGATGCTGCACTATCCCCGGTTGACATAGGCTATATATCCCGGCTTCGCCCGTGCGAAGCAGGGGCGGCCTACTAGTTTTATATACGGGTGTTCTTCTAGACGACGGACATATGTGGTTAAAGATATTTATTATTCTCATAAAGAAATACATTTCACTTACATGAGAATATAACTTAAAAAAAAAAAAAATTTGTTTTCGTCGTACATTAGAGGGTAGGTAAAAACAATCTTATCAATATCGGGCGGTCTGTTCACTCAATACGGCCGGCGGCGGCCGGTGACTCCGGGCTCGCTAAACGTAAACATGTTGTGGATCAAGCGTACCTGGAAGTGGCTAAGCGTACTTTGCAACTTTTTTATATATTTTTTTTTTTTTTCGTAATATTATGTTTTGATAGGTGGTATTATTATTTATGGTAGGTAACTGTTATAATTCAACCGTTTAAAAATATACATATGTATGTATGTACATTTAAATGCTTTTTCGTGGTCGTTTGATATTTTATTTATGTTATAATGTTGATAAATAAATGAGTACTTGAGTCTCTATTTTATGCTAGCTATATTTAAATAGAACATAAATATATTAATTATGTATACATATATATAATATAAATTTTCTGGTATGTTATAATAAAGCAAGTATATTATTCATTACATAATACTTAAGTAATCTTTTAAATGTGGTGATTGTTTTTGAATTTTTAATATCTTTGGGTAAGTTATTATACAGTCTGGCCCCTTCAAATGTTATACTTTTAAGACCATATCTTGTGACATATATTCGAAGTTATCTTTATACTCATCATTATATACAACTTTTTTTTGGCACAAATAATGAAATTGCGAAAAATCTGCTGTTCCATACACTTCGTTCAGTTTAATGACAATTATTCTATGAAACAACTGTTTTTGTTCGCGGGTCCCGCATTTGTGGGATTGGATTCTCCAGTTACAATCCTATACTGTACAATAGTTTTATATTCCCTTTATACATGCCGACCATTTGTACTCAATAATTGTATTTAAAATTTTAATAAACAAAATTTTTAAATTTAACTTTTTTTTTTTTTTTTTTTTTTTTACCGATGGGAAAAAAGTTTCTTGAGTGGAAACCGCGAACCGAAAGACGCAGCGTAGGTAGGCCTCCCACTAGATGGACCGACGAAATAGTGAGAGTCGCTGGTATCCAGTGGATGCAAAAGGCAGGCTGTCGTTCACTGTGGAGGTTAAAGGGGGAGGCCTATGTTCAGCAGTGGACGTGTTCTGGCTGACGATGATGATGATGATGATGATGAAATAAGTATTTTGAATAAATACTTAAATAGATAATAACACCAAGATATAGGTAGAACAAATACTAAAGTTCATTACATAAATGTTTGTCCTAGGTGGGTCCACGCCCCCAAGCGCATAAGGCAGGTTCACTATCAACTGGGCTACCGGGGACGGAACTTAAGAATAACGTTAAATAGTCCACCCTAATTAAGCAATTAAGCAGTGGACGTCTTCTGGCTGATGATGAATATATGATGAAAATTTTACAACTTCGGCCCCGCCAATTCATCTCAAAAGTCCGAACTACACCAGTGAATAAATTAAAATACATACTAATAGTAATGTAGATTGTAGTGGGTTGTGTCGAGTTGTGTGTCAGTTCACCCTTGAAACAAAAAACCGGTCAAGTGTGAGTAGGACTCGCACCGCGAGGGTTCCATACAAACTTAATAAACATGTATGTTGACAGACTTCACCCATCTGGGAAATTGTGTTTTGACGAAAAAAGGTTAAAATGGTTGAAATATTGATTGACAAACTTAATTTTGTAGTTGGCAAACAGGTGATCCGATACATAGCAACTATAAAATGTAAGTTAGTAATAGCATTTTTTTTTATGTGATGTTACTTCAAACTAACAACTTTCGGATTTTTTCCGTCGTAAAATGTTAAAAACTTGCTTCTTGCCAAATGTAATTATTCTACGTCATCGGGAAGTAAGTTCCATACAGGTTTTGATTCCCTTGAGCCTTGACAGACAGACAGACGGACAACGAAGAGATCATATAAGGGTTCCTTTTTTTCTTCCGAGGGATGGAACCCTAAAAACAACGAAATGGGATATTTAGGCAGCTGCCAAGTTCGACGTTATTGACTATCTTGACAAATGATGTTTACCCTACGTTCATCCATAATCCATGATATCCCTTTTCGTAAGTCTAAAAAAGTCCCTTTTTGTTTTAGAAGTTGCCCGGCAAAAAAGCAGTTTTGCAAGAAATTAAACTTAATCTAAGGGATATCAGCAAGTTTCATGCGGACCGTTTGAAAGGTCGTATAGAGCTTCGTAAAAATACAACCGAGTCCTACGAGCCAGCTGACCTTTTAGATCATTATCTGGAAAAAATTGAAAAAGAAAAGCTGGGAGAAGATGCATCCACTATCTTTCCCAATACTGATCCAGGTCAGTGGCACTTAATATTTTGGATCCATTG
This sequence comes from Agriopis marginaria, assembly GCA_932305915.1. Classification (NCBI taxonomy): domain Eukaryota; kingdom Metazoa; phylum Arthropoda; class Insecta; order Lepidoptera; family Geometridae; genus Agriopis; species Agriopis marginaria. The sequence continues at coordinate 8,084,536 of OW029919.1, forward strand.
AGCTATTATGTAATACGTACTTAGAGGTGAAAGTTTTTTAGTGGCTGACAGACAGGCGTTTGACCGCATCTCACCTGATGTTAAGTGACGGTGTGGTCGAAGATGGAAATGTTTTTTTATTTTATTTAATAATAGTTTTGCGTTAGACCGCCAAGTCGCCTAATGTAAAGCGATGATGCGGTCTTCGATGGAACACGCTTGCCTAGAAGGAACCGATTCACTCGTGATTTGAAGAAACACAGATTGTACCTAACTATCGGGAACACCCATTCAAGCAGCTCATTCCACAGACTAGCCGTTCGCACATTAGTTTATTAATAGCAAAGCTACAAGTCAGTTAAAAAGGTGCTATCAACGATATTGTATTATTCATTGGGTACCATGAGTTTTAAATAGATCAATTTAATTTGTTAATTAATGTATTTAAATGTATTTATAAAGTAATTTTGCGTAACAGTCAACTTTACGCTAATATTCTATGTTAAACACAATAAATAGCCTGGAATGGTAATTGGCTCTCAAATTATGCTCCCGGAACAGACCGTTACGTATTTAGCAACAGGTTTTATACTATTACTTGCTGCGCCCGCGGTTTCACCCGCGTAGTGATGAAAAATGGTGATGATGCTGATGAAAAGTAGCCTATGTCTGTGTCCTGGTTCTAAGTTACCTCCCCACAAATTTTCAGCCAAATCGGTTCAGCCGTTCTTGATTTATAAATAGTGTAACTAACACGACTTTCTTTTATATATATATATAGATTGTACTACCACGTACCACCATGCTATGGTTTCCTCACGATTATTTCTTTCATCGGTGGTTACATTTAATTGTTAGAATTTCAAGTTGAAGTTGGCGTTTGAGCGTCTGTCCTCTAGCAATAGCTAGGTATATTTAATCTTTACAGAGACTCAAATAGTACAAGTTATGAACGACCTCTTCTCCGCCGGAATGGAAACCTCACGCACTTCCATACTCTGGTGCTTGATAATGATGCTTAGAGAAAGAGGCGTAGCTGTGAAAGTTCGACAAGAACTGAATAAGATTGTCCAAGTCGGTCAAATGGTCACTTTGGAACACAGAACTTCGATGCCTTACATCGAGGCGGTGATCTTTGAGACTCTTCGCATGGTCTCCGTTGTGCCTTTGGGAACTACTCACGTGAACACAAGGTAAGCCATTTACATTAATTTGTTTGTACAAAAAAAAAAAAAAACTTAAAAAAAAAAACTATAAAATTATACTATTCTTATGTATCTCTTTAGGCTCGTTCACATTACGTGCATAGCCGTACATGGATGTGTTCTACTCAATGAGTTTATTTTGTTCTATAGCCTTTGTTTATGTTTTTTTTTATATCCACCACGGACATCAGGGTCCGTGTCTTTTGTTATGTAACGATTTAAAAAAAAAAAAATTGGCTTGCGCTTATCCGCCAACTCGCCTAATGTTAAGCGATATGCGGCCTACGATGGAACACACTTGCCTAGAAGAAACCTATTCACTCTCGACTTGAAGACACCCAGATTTTCCCAGACCAGACCCAGGCAGCGAATTCCACAGACTAGCAGTTCGCACAATAAATGTGGAATCAAAGTGCTCCGTACGGGTTCTCGGAATATCAACCATAAAGCGGTGTCGATTCTTCGTGCCCACTCTGGCAGTCCGGCATAAAAATGGGCAGGAGGGCATTAACTTTTAATAAAATACACAGCAGATTTCGTTTTTTATCGTAAACCGTTATTTCTCTCTTCGCATGTTGGGTACGTAGTTAAGCAGTACTGAGCATAATTTGACCCGGGTATGTCCTAAAACTGCGACCAGAACCACCGGAGGATGGGCAGCAGCGTCCTGTTAGTACACGGTGAACGTACTGCGATCTCCAAGCCGCCTGCCAAGCGTGGGCTGACTTATTTAGTACATAACTAAGTAAATTATGTACAGTTTCGATGCCATCGCTCAAAAATTGTGAAGGAAAACATCGTGAAGAAACTGGTACCTATGTCCAAGAACCTCAGAAGTTCAAAGGCATTATGACATTCACCAACATGCACCGGGCCAGCATGGTGGATTAGGGCCCATCCTCTCTCTCTCTGAGAGAAGGTCTGATGACTAGCAGTGGGGACATGATAGGCTAAAATAATGATGATGATGTGCATACTTTGGCAATTTCTTGTTTGCTTTACGAAAACTCAAGTGTCAATGCGATGATCGAGAATGGAATAAACTCAAAGCGGTTTTTGTGTGGAACTCGAGCGGATGGTCTGTAATGTGGAGGATGCGTTACTGTAAACTACGTGCGGTACACGGTTTTACCTATAATTTTCGAGCTTTCCGCACTTTATCGAAATGAAAAGTATCTTACATGTCCTTATAATGCACACATTTTAGCAATGTTTTATTAGGATTAGTATAGTTGCGAAAAAGTAATCTTCATTTTTGCCACAATCAGGTGAAAACAGTGAGAGGGACAGATAAAGGACACAAAGGTGTTTTCGTATGGGTATAATAATATGGTATGAGAGTGATTACAATGTTGATTGGCTTTGTCTTGTTTTCTCGCGTTACAATTTCCGTCAGCGAAAAGTAGAGACAGCATTTAGAAGCCTCATCATTATCATCATCATCGGTTAGAAGTTCATTTCTGAACATTGGCCTCCCTTAGAACTCTAGACTGAACGACAGCCTGCCATCTGCATCCACTGGATGCCCGCGACTCTCATAATGTCGGTCCATCTAGTGGGACGCCTACCTACGCTGCGTCTTCCAGTTCGTGGTCTCCACTCAAGAACCTTTCCTTGATTTTGAAGCCTAGATTAACTTAATTATTTTCTTAGCAAGGCTATTTTAATATTAGTGTGAAGTCAATAAGTGATCTCTGTGTTGACGAAAATCTAATTTTTTAGTCCCTGGAAAATTGACAAGTACATTATACCGGCTGGCACTCACATCATCCCTCTGATAAATAAAATGAACGTTGACCCTGAAATATACCCCGAACCTTACAAATTCAAACCAGAACGATTCCTAAGAAATGGACAATTCCATGCATCAGAAAATTTCATGCAGTTCGGAGTGGGACAGAGGATGTGCTTGGGAACCCAGCTGGCCAGAATGGAGCTATTTTTGTTCTTAGCAAATGTGATGAACAACTTTGAATTCTCTACACCCGATGGTGACGAAATGCCAGGACTGGAAGGTGTTTTGGGAGCGACGCATGCCCCTCTGGCTTTTGACTTGTGCTTTAAGAAATTGGAGCTATGAAAAATGATGATTAAAAAGATACGCGATGTTTAATGGATATACCGATGTGTACAAAGAGTTATTGATAGAAAATAAGATAGTGGGGAGGGTCTACATACCTATTGTGTTCAAAGATTTTTTTTTTGTTAAAAATAGGAAGGTGGTGGTAGGTCTATTTACACATCACCTATGTGTTTATAAATATTATATTACTTAGACGTTTGAAGATACCCCAAGACCTAACAAAATAAGAAAAATTATGAGGATGGATGCGTCAATGGGCGTATTCCACACAAGACGCGTCACTTAAGATAACAGTTCAAAATAAAGCGTATTGTCTTCAAAAGACAGATCGCTTTGAAAAAAGACGTTTAACTAATTAAACAAAAAAATTTAAAAATGAGTATTTAAAAGTAACTAAGGGCCTGTTTAAAAAAACTGCTCAAAAATTTAATAATAATAAATTAATAGTGAAAAAACTTGTTTTAGTCAAGTTTTTAGTTTTAGCATAGAAAATGTAGTAGGTACTCATCAAGACCATTCCAAAGACCTCAAACACGATGGGGCTGCATCTTGTTGCGTTCATTAGCTCCTATGACCACCTTCCGACTCCATCATTAGAAAAGCTCCATGGTACGATATTAATTCATTGTCATCCAAGTTACATAGGTGTACCAAATTTCAACTCATATGAACGCCGGGAAGTGGGTCGAATTAAAATTGCAATAGTTGTACTTAACATACAAACAAACATATTAAAGTTATATGATTATTTAAGGGATATTTCCCGTGGTAAGGTTGTGGAATGATCTCCCAATATTCCGTAAATAATCATATAACTTTAGTGAACAACCGCGATAGTTTAAAACAGTTTTAAATATGTTAAGTTAAATAAGAGCTTGTAAAAACGAGGTTTTATGATAAAGCGCATTTTTGTAAGACAGGGTTCACGTACTACTTAATTTTTAGTTAAATTTATTCATAGTTATCCAAACTCTATGTAATGTTAATCGGCAGAGTTGGCGGCCAAACGTAGGTCAGATCTATTGCATAAAAAAACTTATTTAGTGGTTCAATTCCGCCTCAATCAAGAAATGATTCTGAACTTTCTATTACTTTAGAAAATTTAGTTAGGTAAATGTTTACGTAACTTTTAGTAACCCTTTTAGTAGTAGTTTAGATAGGCCGTTGGTCCAGTTGGTAGTGAATCTGCCTTCTGCGCTTGGGGGTGTAGGTTCGAATCCCACTTAGAACAAACATTTATGTTATGAACATTTGTGTTTGTTCTATATCTGGGTGTTAATGTTAATATCTATTTAAGTATGTATTTAAAAATATATATGTATGTATATTAGTCTCTGGCAGCCATATTACAAGCTTTTTTGCTTATTTTTGCTTAGTTTGGGGTCAGATGACCGTGTTTGCAAAAATGTCCCGAATATTTATATATTAACTTTTTTTGGTTATGATAAAAATTTCATAAAAATAGCATATAACACTCTAACCTTAGTAAGTAATTAGTATCTATGTTTATTAAATAGAATAGTTTTAGTTGAATAAATATTATGCACATATGAATGTTATCAAATTCAAAGGTCGTTTTGTTTATCATTTTCCTTAAAATATTCAAGAACAGACTGCATTATGTTAATATTTTCGTGGAAACCCAATGGTCACTTAATAAACACAATTATAGCTAAATATCAACAAAATATTATTTATTATTCTGTTATTTCCCTTTATTTGTTATAATTCTCGGGTCTAGCCCGGACATTTGGTAGATATTGGTGGGGCCGAAGCCAACACCAAAAGGCCTGTTGAATATAAAAATACAATTATAGAATGTGTATAAAATGAAATATAAAACTATTGTACAGTATAGGATATTAAAAGTCTGGGCTATTGAGGTGAACAACTTGTGGATGGGTTAACAGATCTATGGTATGAGGTACGGCACCTGCTAATTATGCCTCATTTCAAAATGCTAAGGCAGGTGATGACTTGCCACCCACTAAATGGGCCCCCCATAATGGCTGCCGCATATTGGCACCGGAGGGGCAACATTGGCGTGGGTGGCTTAGGGTGTAGAGAGGTGTGGAAACGGCAAAGGATGGCAACCATTTTTAGAATTTATTGTAAAATTTTGTTAGGATTTGAAAATCGAACAACATAATCAATGCTATTATCATTACTATTGCTCTATTACAAACCATTTTGAGTTTCCAACTATTATAAAACTTGCTGATAATTACTTGAAATACGATAGATAGCTCAATGGCAATCAGTCATTTTTTTTTATAGTTACCTTTTTACCATGGACAATATCGTCCATGCCTTTATTTGCTCATTATTAAAAAATATAAATATTATATAAACTTAAACTTATATGAGTCCATCTTTATTATCTATTTTTAACTAAATATCCTTTTTTTTCTTCCTTTTTTTTCTCTCCCTTTTTCCTTTACTGAATCAGTCATCTTAGTGGCAATGGGCATGCCACATCGCTCGAAGAACCCATAACCGATGAGGAAAAAAGTGCTTGAGTTGAGATTGAGACCACGAACCAGAAGACTCAGCGTAGGTAGCCCACAGAAAAGTTAAAAGAAAAAAAAGCTGTAGGTGTGCCTCCCACTAGATGGACCGACCGACATCGTGAGAGTTGCAGGCATCCTGTGGATGCAGATGGCAGACTGTAGTTTAGTGTGGAGGTCTAAGGAAGAGGCCTATATAATAAATAAATAAATATTCGGGACATTTTTGCACACACGGTCATCTGACCCCAAACTAAGCATAGCTTGTGATATGGCTGCCAGAGACTGATACACATCATCATCATCATCATCATCATCAACCATTCTCCACCCACTGCTGGGTATAGGTCTCCTCTTCAGCGCGCCATCTTTTCCGGTCCTGTGCTAGTCTTGTCCACTGCTTTCCTGCTGTCCTAACGTAATACACACATGTCCTAACGTAATACACATACATACATATTTTTAAATACATACTTAAATAGATATTAACACCCAGATATAGAACAAACACAAATGTTCATCACATGAATGATTGTCCTAGGTGGGAATCAAACCCACGCCCCTAAGCGCAGAAGGCAGGTTCACTACCAACTGGACCAACGGGCTATCTAAAGTTCATATAGTTCAGCAGTGGACGTCTTCTGGCTAGTGATGAAGATTTTAATCTTAGGTCCAACGCCGACTTGAAGGCAAATAGGTATACTTTTACTATCTTTTAATCAATTCAAGGATTTTTATAATTGATAATTTGCAACAATGGATTAATCTCCTCCTATTCTATTCACTTCCATTGACAATTTCACTAGCAGTAATTTTACTAAATTATAGTCGTAGCAGGCCTTGCTTCTCTTTGAATGAGGGTAAGCTAGCTTCTGTAAGGCCCAACGCTCACTGAAGAGGCAGCTAACAAGCGACCATGGAAACGTCAACTTATCCCGGTTTACCGTAGATTCAAATTGTCCGGGCGCACTTACGCGCCACGCTTCAGCTGGTTTGAACCTAAACGAGATACAATAGGGTATTTGACTGATTATACAAAACAATCTTAATCTTGTTATTTAATCCAAATAATTTTTGAATCATCATCATCATTTAAGCAATAGGACGTCCACTGCTGGACCTAAGCCCCCCCATCGATCTCCAAAAGGACCGATTGGAAGCGGCCTGCATCCAGCGTTTCCTTGCGGTATTTTTTAGGTCGTCTATCCATCTTGTGGGTGGACGTCCTACGCTGCGCTTACCGGTCTGTGGTCTCCATTCGAGAACCTTTCGGCCCCATTGGTAATCTGTTCTGCGTCCTATGTGCCCTGCCTACTGCCACTTCAACTTGCTAATCCAGTGGGTTTATTTTATTTTATTCTATTCGGTATGTCGGTAACTTTCGGTCGTCTACGGATCTCTTAATTTCTGATTCGATCTCGTAGATAATACCCGAGCATAGCCCTCTCCATAGCTCATTGTGCAACTTTGAGCTTGCTTATGAGGCCCATAGTGAGATACCACGTTTCAGTGCCGTATGTCATCGCTGGCAACACACACTGGTCGAAGACTTTCTTCTTAAGGTATTCCCTTTGACATTTATGGGGCCACGTGAAATTAGTGACCTCACACATAAGTAATCAAATTCTCCTCGCCATACAGTTGTTGCCCCTTGTTTACTTTTCTGTGATGACATAAGGACATTCGACCAACATGGAGCGTTGGCAGTGAAGTCACGTGATCAATGAAAAACATATTTTTATTTTGTATTTTTCTGAAAATGAAGACTTTTTTTTAGTTTTTAGCAATTAAATATATTTTTTAAATAATATTTTTTTTATATTAAACCCAGTTTTTTTTTTTTTAATACGGTCAAATACCCTAAGTACCTACCTATTTTAAGGCTGCGCTCACCGGCCACAGATGTCTTTTTCGCACATTATTGAAGATGAAAAAGAAAATACCGATTGGACTTTATCTTTAGAATAACATGCCAAAATAGTATAAAGTAAATTTTGTGTTAATACTTTATAGAAAGGAAGAGGAAATAGAAAAAAAAAATGTTTATTTTTATTTTTAAGCGTTGCCTTAACAACAAGCGAGGTGGCGGTCAAGCGCAAGCCTATTCAATAAAAAAGTTAACGACCAAGAGTTCTATTAATAGGTTGTTAGGTAGTCGCCGTAACTATACCTACCTGATAAGTGCCCTTATAATCGGTAACTTGGTTATTTATGGCGGTCCGTTATTAACCATGACATTGCTCATGGTTACGTCTCAATGTTAATCGTTTTCCTAGAATAACAAGTTATACAATTTACGACTCGTAGGCAAAGATATTTAAAACAATGGATATTAGGTCTGTTGTAAAAAATGTCCACACCAAAGGCTAAAACCATAATATTAGCCGTTGTTTTTTTTTAAATTTAATTATTGTATTATTACAATATCTGACGTACGTGTTTCTCTATATATACGCACTTACACCTTACCATAGTATTTTATTTGTTGGTTTGTATGCTCTTCTTTTCACAGCAACAGAGAAAGAGATTGACGTATTTTTTTTTGAGATTTCATGATGTAGGTTGTTGGAGTGCTGGAGGCTTACACAGGATATGAGATACGTTTCCATTCTTACGACTATATATGCTACGTATCTACCATGTTCTGACAGATAAATATTTTGAATTTGAATTTGATATGTTTTAAATGCTGAATTTGATACTTTTAATCCCGGAAAAATTTAATTCCTGAGAATTTTCTCAGGAATTAAATTTTTCCAAACGGGTGATACCGCGTGGTGCAACTGGTAGTAATTTGGACCCCGCGGTATCCGGGTGAATAATTTCTTAGAAAGTATTTTTTCCGGGATAAGAGTATCCTGTATCGCCCACCGACCCCCAAAGTACCTAAATCATAATCTTTAAAAAATACGTCAATCTGTTTCTCTGTTGCTGTGAAAAGAGGAGCAAACAAACAAACGCGGATGATAACGCGGAGGTACAAATTACTACTAGTTGCACCCGCGGTATCAACCGTGTCGTCATATTCTCAGGAAGTAATTTTTTCCGGGATAAAAAGTATCCTGTGCCCTCCAACTTCAACTCGAAACTCAAAATTAATTTGAATGTAATTTCACGTCGGAAATGAGCCATAAAAAGCGTTAAAACTACGTTATTAAAATGAGACTCCTGCAAAATATATACCTACTTGCCAAATCTTTATTGCCCTACCCCCTATTCTAAAAAGCTCTATACAAATAAACCATTGAAGTATTACATAAAGGCATGTTATATCATCGAGCATCATTCATTGGAGTTATTATTACGTGCACATTATTGTATTCGAGCTGGCTGTCCCTTTGTGAAATGACCTCGAAATTTTAAACCATTGAACGGTCGGTGGGGAGAAGCTATTCAGCTTTGAATGCCTTATAGACGCCATAAATGACTTACCAAGTTCAAGGCCATCAGTTGGGGTTCCGATACAGCGACTTGAATTATAATGCAGGTCTCTACGACCATTTCATAATGTCGCACGATTTACCTGTCTTGCTATAATTTTTCATGTACGCTTTGAAATTACTTAAAATAAATATAATTTAACTGTCTAAAATACGAGTAAATCATTGTAAATACCTACACACATTTAAAAACGCAGGTATAATCTTCTCCTTATAAGGTATATATAAAACAATTGCTGTTAGTTAGTCTCGCTAAAACTCAAAAACAACTTGATCGATTTGAATTTTATTTTCTTTTGTTCGCCTTAATACAGGATTAGTTTACAAGAAAAATTAATTTGGAAAATTTGCCCGGAAAATTCTGGAACTTTTTTCTATGAAATTTGGATCAACGTCAACGTTGACAGGTCAACGTTTGTTGGGTCAGCTAGTAGGTGTTAAAATTATATTAGTCACTTATTATCATGTTTGCACAACGAAAATATGCTTAGATGTTTTGTGTGTGTTTGTGTAGTGTATTCTCACTCTTTTTTTCTTCTTAAATCTGTTAAGTTCATTTTTGATTTTCCAACCATAAAATTTTAAATTCCTGTAAATGTCTGCTCCCTCTGTTTTTACAAACTGTCGCAAGACTAAACTTTCGTCAGACTTATCGAGTGTTAAAGTCGTTTGAGTGAGACTCACCCTTAACTATCCACGTGTAAGCTGTCATGCGAACCTGAGCGTCAAGGTCGAGGGGATGAATGAGCGAGCAGTTGCGTCTGCGCATTGATTAAGGCTCAAAAGCTAAGCTATTTTTGCAAAATTTAATAGCTCAGTTATGACGACCGGTTTGGTGCAGTAGCACGTCGTCCTCGTGAGCAGAAGGTCTCGGGTTGGATTCCCGACCGGGCAGATGTTTGAATGATGATTTTAAATTGTGCTCTTAGTCTGGGCGTGACATGTCCGTGTCTTTGTATGTGTTCCATGGCATCTTCGACACAAGGAATTCTAGTGGGGAGCTACGGGTTATTATAATAATGTTGAGTTCTACTCATTCGATTAATTTTAATAGAGCGTCAGTCATTACTTTTTTGACAACATATTTTAAAGCGGTAAAATATAAAATGCCATGTTTCTGTTTTTTATTGTATCGCGGTTTCTGTTAATCCAACGGTGGCTATCTATGAAGGCGCTTAAATAAATAAATAAAGCCTCCATTGCCAAACTAGGTTTTACATGTGTGGTTTTTTTTTCGGGATAAAAACTATCTGTCCTATGTAACTCACCGGCCTTAAACAATCTCTTTGCAAAAAATCACGTCGATTCGTTACTCTCTCTCTCTCTCTCTGCGTGAAAGAGAAACTGGCTGGCTGGCTTCTACTTTCCGGGATGTCTCAACGTTGATAATTGGCCGGCTTGACCTCATGAGCGTTTATCTGTCTTCTACCCTCAACTTTGGCTCCTATATTGAGAACAGGGCTCAATTAGCTGCTAAAAAGCTAGTATGTCAGAACTTCAAGTCGGAACAGTTGCTTTCACTTTACCAAGCACAAGTTCGGTCGTGCATGGAGAACTGCTTTCACCTGTGGAATGGATCAGCAAAGTAGCAGCTTGGGGCATTGGAGTCTATTGAGAAACAAGCCAAGAGGCTCATCGGCAACAAATTGGTTGGAACCTGGTTCAGACTAAGCTTCTTAGTCTTGAGAATCGGCGCAAAGTATCGGTTTTTTATGAGATACATTTCATAGTGTGCATCGGATGATTACTGCATGATTTAATTCCCGCCTGCCAATTTTTCTATCGCACTGCCAGAGCAGAGCGGGCACGAAAAATCAACACCGCTTTATGGTTGATATTCCGATAGCTCGTACGAAGCACTTTGATTCGACTTTTATTGTGCGAACTGCTAGTTTGTGGAATACGCTGCCTGAATGGGTGTTCCCCGATAGTTATAGTCTGGGTGTCACTTCAAATCACGAGTGAATCGGTTTATTTTAGGCAAGCGTGCTCTAACGTAGACCGCAGCATTGCATAACATCAGGAGAGTTGGCGGTCAAACGCAAGCCTATTACAAAATAAACAAACACACTTTTGCATTTATAATATGAATAAAAAATCCTTATGCCAAATAGTAAAAATTAGATTTCAAAATTGGATTTTGTTGGGCACCCAAATTTGGGTGTAGGAGTGCATGTTCGTTGTCCTTGCGCCAGTCGCGTCCAAGTGATTTCAGCCGCTTCGACGATGTTATCGCGCCTTCTTCTTGGCTTCTTGGTAAACCTGCTGTCTATATTTTATAAGAGACAGATATATATTTGGCCACTAAGCTCGCCTACAACCTACAACGGTGGTAAGCGACTCACTAGGATATACCAGTGTAGGATTCCCTCTAGCGCCCGTACGTACCTACCTCTCATAACGGTCTCATATTTTCTTCATATTGGTCTCATAGCAATTTCATCAAAATCAGTTTAGTGGTTTGGTTTTTAAATCAAATTAACAGGAAAAAATATGTCATCCAAGTAAACGAAATTGCATATTTAGTCATATTAAACTCAGTTTTTAAAATCATTAATTATTAGAGCGCTATCTTTTCCGGTCCATAACAATGTTCATAATTGTTAAATACGATGATTGTCTAAATAGAATAAACTTATCCCCAACCTTTTAGTAAATAAAAAAGTTGCTATAAAACGCGTAAAAAATTAAGTCACAGTATCTCGTAGTTGTAGGTGATGTGTTGTTATTGGTGCTAAATATTGCAAATTCTGTTTCTTCACGAATTTACCAGTACTTTTATTTTACCTCAGTTAAATTTTATTGTATTACAATTTTATTTTACTCATGATTCGTTACATCGGTCGTCAAATTTTATTCAGCGTACCTATACACAACACAGCGATCGATGTAGGCATAGGCCCGCGTCTCATTGCCAAATTATTTGGCTCAAGGATTCTGATTTTCTGCAATCTTTATTCATTGGGGCCAGTCTGCTAATACAGCTCGTTAGTTTCATGTAAAACAAAGAATAATTTCAAATATGCTCAGGTCACCTTGAAGGTTGCCAGGAGTATTGTGCCCGATTCTGGTTTTATTTAAGTTACGAAAGCGTGCAAAATTAGATGATGGTAGTGACCTTACGCACCGCGAGCGTTACGCAAGCGCGCACAAGACGTTACACAATTGATCAAAGTGCTAAGTTATCCGAAAGTACGGTGGTCGGTACTCAGTGCCGTCGCTGGTACCTAATTGTAATTCGGTTGTCTCAGTAACCTGCCGAATTCTTATTCAACTAGAGTTAGCGTTTCGGTAAAGATTGCCTCACCCGCGGTTAGTCAGGGCATAGCAACTGATAAGCTCTCTATTCCACGTTCGGTAGGCGTTTTATTGGCAATGTCTTGGCCGTTTTTGTAACGTAGCGATGACGACACAGTAGCTGCTATGGCTTCGTAACGTTTTAAATTTTTAGGCTGAACAAAACGTACCTACGTGAGTCCACCGCTCCCGGGCCAAATTTGGCCAAAAATAGTTTAATCAATTTCTTTCGCACAAACATATTCAACGTTTTTGAAGATAAAAATCATTTAACGGGAATAAAAAAGAAACGATTGGGTATATGTGGTTTAGAATAACCTCTAAAATATTTTACAGTCATTTCCATGTGGATATCATGTTGATGTACTTTTAATCACTATTTTGGTGTTTAAATTTAGAACACCAAATATATTCGACCTCCATCACAATGCTATACAGCGTCGTTGCGCAAAAAATACTCGATACAAACTCCTTAAATCTTTCTTTTTATCGTAGTCATGGTATAAAGTACAGTATGCTACTCTTGAATAAAACGGATTTATATCGAGGGCCACGAATCACTCATGTCGCTCAGGATTCATCTATGGCCCTCGCTTTAAATCCGTCCTTTCTTCACTAATTGCATAATATACTATTATTATAATATTACTCTTTTAAAACCCCCTATCGGTTTTTTAAAGTTGCAACTTAGTGATTCTTTTCCTTCAATAATGTTTAAAATTTGCGGGCTATGGCGGGAAAGGTTCTTAAATCATCATCATAATCAGCTAGAAGACGTCCCCTGCTGAACTTAGACCTCCCTTAGAACTCCACGCTGAATGATAGCCTACCATCTGGATCCACCGGATAGGGAAGAGTGGTTATAGAGTGGAGACCACGAACCGGAAAGACGCAGCGTAGGTAGGCCTTCCACTATATAGATGGACCGACTTCATCAGGAGGCATTTACGCGTATCAATATTATAATAGTGCAACTTAGATTATAAATATACCTAGATTGTTAATAGAGCCGGTATTGACAGGCTATAGAGTGGCCTCGGTATTTTTTCATGGAAAGGAAAATTTTACACTTGCAACTATGTGATTCACTTCTTATTTCAGTTCTAAACGCAGTTGGCGCATCAAGTGTTACTTTTTGCACACATATACTAATTTCACAATAAGTTTCAATGTTGCTAGCAACATTAGCATTGTATTATCGAAGTATTACTTCCCTATTATAGACAACCTAAGACAGAGATAAGGTGGCATTAAAGTAATCTGAACTATATGCCTTTACAGAGCATCATCATCTTCACATCACTTTATTCCACTGCTCAGTGTAGGAATAGATAAAAAAACTCCTATGGTGGCCAGGAGCATGTGTGTTTTACAATCTAACGGCACCCGGTTTGATCACCAATGACTTAAAACTATGTGCAGTTTTGATGCCATTGCTCACCAATTGTTCGAGAACCATAAAATTTTAAGACATAATATGACATTCACCAACATGCACTGAGCCAGCATAGTGGGTTAGGGCCATCATCTCTCTATGAGAGAAGGTCTGTGTTCCAGCAGTTGAATTATGATAGGCTGTTAATGATGATGATAAACTCTTTATTGCTTTTCAAGATGGCAAGCAATAACCATTGTTATCAGGGTAGCGCAATAAGGCTCCAGTTTGCCGCGATTTTAGCTCTAGTCTCATCCCTAAATCAAAATAAGACGAATGTTGATGTTGAATTTAGGATTTTCCCGAAGTAAAAACTAAATCAATCAATCTTTGAATATTTTTTTTAAACATTTGCCGTTTTTTTGTTTGTTTTGTCTCGTGACCTATGTTTGACCGTATTTTGAGAGAATTATACATGCAGACGCAATTTCAGATGTATTCAGGGCAGATTGTGGATATATAACGCCATTGTCATAACAATGGGGTCAATGGCGCATGTTATTTTTATCATAAGCGTGATGCTTTTATTACTACCGTATCAGGGTTCCCATCGAATTGATTTGATATGCCATAGGTGCGTGTGCGGTGATTAATCAGCCGAATCGTTCAGTGGTTGAAGGGCCACCGGTGGTCGTTTTCAAGGCTATACATCATCATTACCCACCTATCATGTTCCCACTGCTAAGACAAAGGCCTTCTCTAAGAGAAAGAGAGAGGATGGGCCCTAATCCACCACGCTGAAAAAATAAACTTAAATAAATACAGTAGACTTACTTGTGCACAAACAATCGCTAAGTAGTGGACTCTTTACCAAGGGATGCAGAAATATATTTCACACGAGATGATGCCGAGTGTTAAAAATTTGTTTTCTATTGAGTTTTTCTATTTCAAATGTGTTTTCTATCGAGATAAATGCTCTGCCTTCCATTTCAAATGTGAAAAAACTAAAACATTATTTTTATTTTATTTTTTGCAAAATACATTAATCGTCTGGTGGTGTGTGGTGTTACTCCACGTGAGTAAAAAAATATAGAAAACGCGTGAAAATTTATTTAAAATTGAATGTCCTAAAATCTCTTTGGTATCACTTACTTCGCTGTTCATTGTTCAAATTATGTATAGTTTTGAAACGTCTAAACTGAAAGTGGCACTTTTAATCGAGGTTTTGTATGCGATATGAACAAACATTTCGAATATGAGAAATGAAAAACTTATAACAGTACGTTCCACCCTGCTCCCCCCGGGGGCCGGTGGTATACATTAATGATTTTCCCTGGGGAAAAAAAGGGTAGGCTACTTATTCAGTGTTATGGTATTGAATTAACCTAAATTGTGTAACGTTTGATTAGCTTTAGTTTTTAAATAATAATTAGCTCTTGGAGTGTTGTTTCTGAGTGCATTTGAAAGTGAGATCACAAGCGCGATTTATTGCGTTCACCTTGACATTAAGTTAGTGTCATCGTCAGATTATGCAGGAAATGCACACTGCTTTAAATCCGTGACATTGTCTATTAATTAGCCTTTTAAAACTGGTTCTTAGTAGGTAATTTATGAGACAAGTATAATGTATTTGTTTACTAAATTTGGTAGCAAATACATATCTATACCTGTGCTAAGTTTTTTAGCTCTGACAGATGCAATAAACTAGTCTATTTAAGATAACACAAAACTCTTATTTTTATTACAAAATCAGTGATTTTTCAAATGATACATTTTAGTTTATTTTTTGCGGTTTTGGAAATTTCTTTCTATATATTTGTATTACTTAGTACTATTTGTACTTCTGTCTTTCTGTTAATTAATCAGATTAATAACGTGATATTCTAACTTTTGGCTTCGATTATTGTAAACTTTAAGTCAAGATTCTCTCTAAACTTGTAAAATTATCGCTTAACGAAAAAAAAAAAAAAAAGTGACTCCAGTATGCGTAACGCCTATTTTGAGCTTGCGTTTTCAAATGTGTGTATGATTTACTCGTATTTTGAGCAAATACATTTTGTTCTACGTATATATTTTATTTTAATGTGTATAAAGCTAAATAAAAAATTCTAGGTTTTATACGTAAGATTGGCTGGTAACCGACTTGAATATTTACAGCTAATTTTTATTTTATTTTTATTAACCTATACTATCCCACTCCTGGGCAAAGGTCTCCCCCATCTCTTTCCAGACAGTGCGATCACCCGCCAGACTTTACCACTGTATTTGGAACGTGTCGAGGTCATCGCGCCAGCGTTTCCTCGGCCTGCCTCGGCTCCTTCGTTCGTTTTCAGGCACCCACTGTGTGATCCTCTGGACCCATCTGTCAGGGTGCATCCTGGCCAAGTGTCCAGTGAAATATAAGAAAATATGTTTCATTCAGCTTTATACAATGGTATTGCAGCTGTCAGAGCCAGAAAACTTGAATCGAGTATGCAACAATCACAATTATTATAATAGGTCGTTGTGATTCTAAACTTTTAATCAAAAACAAGGAAGTATAAAAGATAGGTATATTTGCCTCTCAGTAAACAAATTAGAAGTACCTACTTCAACTTTTTGCACTATAAAAAGGGAAAAAAAACTGTTAACAAAAAATACTAGTATTGATTGAGAACTTAGTGAGTAGATTGCATTTAGAGATTCGGATTAAAAAAACATCCGTAAATAAATATATTGGAGAAAAACAACTCAATAAGTTATGATATGTTTACCGTGTGCTTAAAGCAAATGCGTAATATAATTATGATGACACGTACTAAATCACACTAATGTAAAAAAATATGTCCCCTCATTGTGTTATTTTCCTACACGTGTATTTAAAAGTGTTATTATGGAGTACTATTGGTAGATTATTTATTTAATGAGTTTTTGTAAACGTGTTCGAGTGTAGGCAACTAATTTAAACGAGGTAAAACATAATATTTTCATGTTGTTTTAAAAACTCCATAGAAGCCTCTTGTAACGTCTCTACCACTTTATTAGGGCATAACTTGGACTTAACTGTGACTTACATTTCTGGATTCTGACTGTCACCAAGAACAAGAGAGTTTGATAATATAGTAAATCTTGAAAATATTTCAATACTTGACACTGGCACACGCACAAGACGTGGGACGCCAAACAGCACTCAAGAATAAAGAAAATAAATTTCAAAATTGGGGTTGCCGCACTATCGACAATCTAGCTTTTGATAGTACTTGGGTATCGACAGTCAATCGAATCAAAGTTTAATTCCATCGATACTACTTCAAGTTATCAATATTATCTTGCTGGACTATCGATACTTTGCTATCGATCGGCAACACTACCCTAACACCACTTCTATAATTTTTTATAGTATCTAACAATCTTTACCTAATTTCCGTATCATCAAGGTAAAGAGCCTTGTTTTTATTCCGGCCCTTCCTATTTTTTTGTTTGCTTCTGCGACAAAGAGAGAACTTTGTCATCAATAGGTGTCACAAACAACATTTTTTATCCTTATTTTTATTTGTTTGTTTTCCCTCTGTAGAACTAATGGGGTAGCATAAATAATTAGAAGGGCTGCTTTTCACGCACTATTTATGAACAGGAAGTACCTATATAATTTATTGGGAAATTTAGAAAAAGGCATTTTCGGTGGTTCTCGTGGTATAAATGCCATTTGGTTAGTAATGTTTCTATAATTATATTCTTATTTCCATTCGTGTGTTATAATTATAATATATATATAAACCTTCCGTGAAAATGTATCTAACTGATGGTGAAAACCGCATCAAAATCCGTTGCGTGGTTTAGGAGTTAGCGGCCATACACACAGACAGACGCGGAAAGCGACTTTAATTTATACTATGTAGAGAAAAAGAGATAAGAGAAGAAGAGAAGAGAAGTAAGTTGTTATGTACACCAATGTCTTTGTACCTACAATTTTGAAATAAGGTGAATTCTGTGGCGAGCTTTGATTGTGTAGGTAGGTACCATAATTTTATTTATATCTAGGTACCTAATATCTAATTACTATTTGTTAATTTATGCTATAAAATGATCTTACAACGAATTCTGGCTGTTGAAAAGTACAACGCGAAAAAACTAATAAAAAATAATAATATAACATTTAAACATATATATTTTATTATAAAAAAAATATTTTTTTTAAATACTTAACTTATCGTGCGTTTGTGCATTATAAAGATAAACTTGACGGTCTAATATTAATTTATTTTCTTTAATCTTTATTTATTTGTTGTATATTTGTATTTTGTACATTATTATAATTATTTCTTATTATATAGAAACATTGAGATCATAATTTAGAGGTAACACATGTTTTTTAAACATACTATAGACTAAATAATTTTGTAGAATTATTTTTCACATAGACACGAGATAGCTAGTTCCACAACCCGTTTGTGGAATTTATTATACGTAATAATTTTGTCATATACATTTCCAATAAAAACAAAATTTTAAATTTCCAAGAACTATTTTTACTCTTATTTGATAGTAAGTTCAATGCCTAAACATTTCGCGATGACATCATTGGCATATACATTAGCGCGTGGGTGCGAGTTGTAAGACATTAGACAAAATAGCCTTCTGCTTTGGTTATCTACTAGTAAAAAGAAGTCGGGTTTTCCTTCCTGACGCTATAACTCCAGAACGCACGAACCGATTTCCACGGTTTTGCATTCGTTGGAAAGGTCTCGGGCTCCGTGAGGTTTATAGAAGTCATCTGGTGGCGAAACGGAGTTCGCCGGGTTTGCTAGTGATTTATATTTACACTAACAACGTCACAATTAGGTACATATCATGGATCCTCTGAAATGATGTTTTCACTTGTCATCCTCGTAAAATTCTTGTTCATGCCCGATTTAAGTGGATTAAAACTTATATTTATACTCTAGTGAAGTCTAGTGCATAAAAAAACTGTTATATGCACTAGTGCTAACAATGTTTACTCTTTAACATTGTTCAAAGTAGTGTGTAGATTTTTTATTTATTTATTTAATAATAATAGGCTTGCGTTTGTCCGCAAGTCGCCCGATGTTAAGCGGTGATGCGGCAGAAAGTTGAAATGTAGAAAGTTTGACATCACTTTTGTCGATATAATATTAGGGGTTTTGGGTAATTTTTTATTCAGGGTAGGCTCAAATTAGAATCACAATTATCTATGCAGAAAATAGTTTAACCAAAATCCTTATTGTACTCGAAACGACGTAGAAGCGGAATTACACTAGAAATTCGACATATATACAAATTCGATATAATATTGTTCAAATTTCAGTTTTAATTTTAACTAAAGAGTAAACTTAAACTACTTTCAATATCAGTTTCATTTGCTCGCTATTAAAGTGAAAAAGCAGAGTGTATAGCTCGTGCATAAAACCCATTTTATCATTGACTTAAATAATCTGGTCTGACAAACGTCTCGGCTGAAATGGCTTGTTTATGCACTCTTTTATTTTATTTAACGTGGTAAATTTTAGAGAGCATTAATAAGTCGATACTTACCTACATTTAACATAGGCCTCTCCCAAGTTGCGCCGCTTAGCCTGATCTTCGATTTTTCTGTTGATACATTTAAATGTAGCCTGCAAAAAATGCTAATAATTTCGGTATTAGTACTTAGTTACTATGCTCGGTTCAAGCATATTTTTGCCCTAACAGCTGCAATAACATTGCAAAAAGCTGAATAAAAACCTTTTATTCTAATCACTGAAGTGTATCGGATACCTGTAACATTCTTACGTTCATAAATCTAGCGAAAGAAAGATATCAGAATTCTTGGTTTCATTTTTGTCATGTCAGTGGCATCTGTCAGAAGAAATAAATGCTTGGACCGAGAATAGATCATAATTTACTTTGGTATGATTAAGTTACTCAAATTCTATCACATTTACCCACGATGGAGCGGAAACGTATATACCTATGCGTAAGGAGTAAAAGGTTGTGTTTTAGTGTATACATATGTTCTGTTAATTTTTTTCTCCAAAATGGCTTGACCGATTTTAATGCAATTTTTTGACTTGAATTTAGGTTTCATTGCGGTGTTCTTAGCTATGTTTGATGAAAATTTGTCCAGCAGTTTTAAATTTAGGGGTGATTTTCCGAATTCGTTCTGGGCTTTTTAAATTTTAATATACTTTTACTAGAAAGCTCTTGTTTCGCCACGATGTAACAGCGGCTGGGCTGAGCAAGGATACGTAAAGATATTAGCGAAAGTAAGCACTCAGATGATGCAACATTAAGCAGCCTCATTGGCGAAAGCTTTTACTTTTATTATTACAGCCGGGTCAAGGTCGCAGAGCAGAAACTCGCAAAAAGCTGATCGACGCTGAGAGCACATTCTCAAATTCGGGCGGAACCAATAAATTGTCAGCATCCATGTGTACAGTGCGACACGGCTTTTAATAAACGTGGCCAAAAGAGGCACTATATTATGTCACCTTTTTGACACGCTTTAATTGGCTTCAATTTTAACTAACTAATTAAACTATTAAATCTTGGAATAAGCTACCAGACTGTTTTTTATTGTCTTATAAAACAGCCTAGCGTCAAAAATCATCATCATTTCAGCCTATCACGTTCCCGCTGCTGGGGCACAGGCCTTCTCTCAGAAAAAGAGAAGATGGGCACCCACCATGCTGGCATATTGTTGAATGTCATATGTCTTTGAACTTTTGAAGTTCTTGGACATACCGTTTTCCGCACGAAGTTTTTCTACATCGTTTTTGAGCGATGGCGTCGATACTGCACATATATTTAGGTACCAAATAAGTCATTGGTGCAGGACCGAGGATCGAACCGGGTGCCGCCAGACATAAAATAAACCGTAAACAAAATTAAAGTATGTATTAATTATGGAAGATATAAGCATTTTAATGTACGAGTACTTACTACGTGACGCATATAATAATGCGTCAGTATGGTATTGACGCATTCACTTTACGGGAAAGGGACGTCATCCCTTCAAAATATTTTTTATTATTACTTAGTAAGCTTGCGTTTTTCCGCCAAGATGGAGGACGATCAATAAGTTTAACCGCTTATATCTCAGAACTTTACAAGTCATCATCATCATTTCAGCCAAGTCCACTGCTGTCCACATAGGCCTTCCCCATCGATCTCCAGAAAGGCCGGTTGGAAGCGGTGGTGGTTGGTGGTTTACAAGTCAACTTAAATATTTTTTTTATTATAATATACTTATTACATCTATACATATATAAATGAATCCCTATTTACCTTGGTCACGCCATAACTTGAGAACGACTTTACCGTTTGTTTGTTTTTAAGTTTTCATATATTTTGTAGAAGGTTCTTACGGAAAGAAAAGTTAAGAAATTGCGCAGGAAATTTTAAAATTTCAGAAAACCTAATGACGATTTTATCTTCGCGCGTTTGACAGTTCTAAGACAGGACATCTGTCGGGTCAGCTACTTTAATTATATACTTTGAAAAAAACAAATCAAACACCTGTGCCAATAGCCACTAGCCTATGGTCGTATCGATTTGAAAATTTGGAAGTAGGTATATATAAATTATATGACATCCGAATGACGATAATATAATAGTAGTTTGCTGTCGAACTGTTCTGATGATGGGATGAGGAGGTGAAAGTGGATCTTATCAATGGAATGAAACCCTCTCGAGTTCACTAGGTTTGTTTTAACGAGTCAATAAGCGTGTTTTTTTAAGCTTTGTAACAATAATAATTTATTTAACTTTTTTTTGTTTGTTTTACTGCCCTTTGTCTCTCTTTAACACTTTGATGGTTATACAGATAAACGTAACAGCGCCCTATCAGCCCTCATCTTCATTCATGTCGCTGTTATGAGAACTAAATCCACGATTTAAAGACTGGTTTCTTTAAAAACATCTATAATTTACGACCTGTGACACCCACGGCCCAGGTGTTTATCGGAATGATGTCTGGATGTTCTTAGAAACGTGCTCTACGTTAAAAAACAAATAAGACTCTGAAATCCATTCGCTTTATAAATACCGATTCTTAAATGGAAATTAAAATCATATTAGCATATCGCTTTATGCTTGCTCATAATATTTATAAGGCACGAGTCACCAATTTCACGTTATGCTAAGTGTAGGTAATATAACTACGGTAAGTACAACCTTTTAGAGTAATGTACCTCAATTTCGTACAAGATCTGTTATTAGCAAAGCCAGAGCAGTAATATTAATACCTCAAATACCTAGATTAATATTAAAATAAAAACATATCGATGGTGTTCTTGTTTAAAAATGTTTTTATTTTATGAGATTATATGTATAAAAGGATGTGCTTAATGATTCATTGACTCTAGCATGCGTCATTAACTTTTTGTATGTTTTTTTTTGTAATCATAACGTATCGTTGATGTCATCATCATCATCATTTCAGCCATAGGACGTCCACTGCTGAATATAGGCCTCCCCCATCGATCTCCAAATGGGCCGGTTGAAAGCGGCCTGCATCCAGCGTTACCCTGCGGTATCTTTTAGGTCGTCTGTCCATCTTGTGGGTGGACGTCCTAAGCTGTGCTTACCGGTTAACTCGCCGGTAGCTTACATCGTTGATGTACTGCGCTCGCCGGGTCAATTGTTCCAGGTAACAAAAGTATCGTATGCCACTCCCTGGTCCTCCAACTATATATTTATAAAGGTATATGTACTTATATGGTAAAAGTAACGTCTGTCCGTTGCTCTGTTGCTGCGTGAAAGAGAAAAAACAAATCAAACAAACACATTTTTGCATTAATAATAATAAATATGATAGCAATAAATCAGTTTTAACAAAAACTGAAGTAATAAGTAATGCTATTAAAGCTTAGGTTTTTTATACATAATAGGCTTGTGTTTGACCGCCATCGCATCTGGTGAACATGTTTTGTTACTTAAAACCAGGTAAAAATATCTTAGCTTAAAACATTACAAAAGGGATATGAAGCTCTATTCAGATTTGGTCGTAACCACAGAAAAGAGAAGTAAATTAAAAAAAACATTTTCTGTGGTCGTAGCGGTTATTAAACGCGTATAACGCGTTAACGAATTTTACTTCTCTATATTTTACTCCTGAATAAGGCCCCTGTTTTCTCCATATCAATGTACGTAGGTTCAATTACATTGTAACTGAAAACATCAAGTTCTTAGCAAAATTTCAATACCTCTCACATTACAAAAGTGGTTATTTGCATAGCAAGTCTGTAAACAAGAAGGTTTAAATGTATTGCCAAAAATGAGTGCGGCGCCTTCCCCCCTTGACCTGGGCGTTGCGAAACACCGCCGAAGGTGCGCAGCTACAAGGTTGCCTCGCGAATTGCCCATCTTTTTCCTTGCCAAAATAAACTTACTCATCTACACTGAATTACAAAGCGAGTGTTTGTTTATGGCGGCGCCGGCACCTGGATATTGGAAGCCGTTTGTTTGCAGTTAATCAATATACATACAGAGTGACTTTTTTACGGAAACGGAAAAGTAGGGTGTGATAAAGAAATAGAAGTATATGACATAGTTACTTTCAGTTTTTTTGAGGAGAAAACTTCTTTAGTTCATGTTGGGCACTTTTTGGGATGGGGGAAAAAACAATGCACTCGAGTGACCGTCGCGCTCAGATACTCGTTCAGGTAAAGTCGGTTCGAGTTGACTAAGAGAGATATCAACCTCCGCAACCTTTATGAAGTTTTCACTTCTGTCGTGTGGTCTTAAGCAAACACTTTGTTTTAAATATCCTCTTACCGCGTGCATCACGACAATAATCAGCTGTTTCGTACATTTCGTTGAGTATAAATGAATTTTTTACATGGAACAGCAGATTTTTTTTCGCCATGACAGAGTTTCAGACAGGTCTTATAGTAAAAATGATCATAATAATGAGTACAATGATATGATCGGTAATGTTTATGTTATCCAGTGTATAGAGACACCCCAGAGTGAGTACAATGATATAGTCTAAATTGTATATTATTAAGTAATTGTAAATAAAACACAATGTTTTTAAAAAAAAACATAGAGAGAATTATTCCTTTTACCTGTCATACCCATTTTTTCCGTTTCGGGTAAATAGATCATTCTGTACTTTAATTGATCTCTTATTACGAAATATAAGGACTTTAGTTTAACAAATGTAACAAATGTAGCTAAGTAACAAAAAATTATGTACAAAACCTCACTTTCATTTGAAAAGTGACAGTCATCTATTTATTTTAATAATATGGCACACGGGGGGCAATCAAAATTTCACATGTTTTCATCTTTCATTTATGATGACGTCACCTAGTTAGTGACCATTTTTAAACCAACACGAATTTACCGACACCTAATTTTATCAAAATCGGTTGAGGTGTGTAGGCTGTATTTGGGAATATATATACATACACGCCGAAATACCAAAATCCGTCGAAGGAAAAAAAGTCACGGATGTCAGAAACCGTATCATGCGACTCAAGTGGTGCTGTGCAGGGGACCTAGCTAGGCGTGATGACGGCAGGTGGAGAAGAGCCCTGACAGAGTGATAATTCAATAGCGGATAAGCGTTCCGTAGGCAGATAACCAGCCCGATGGGTCGATGACATCAGGCCCAACGCAGGTCATACGTGGATGAGATTAGCCCGAGACGGATCAATGGCGCAACGGAGAGGAGGCCTATACCCAGCAGTGGGTTGATACAGGCTTACAATGATGATGATGATACATACACGCTAACTATACCTTCCTTTGGCTTTGCGTCGTCACGAACGTTATGCAATTTTTGATGTATAAGTAGTTACATAATCCTCTAGGATCTGTATCGGTAATAGAAACGTTTTAAGGCGAGGTGCAACGCTTGTTACTACGGATGACCATAAGGCTTAATATATTGTATTAAAGTCGCATTTAGTGGGGCAAAACCATGGCGCTTACACACAGTCGTCCGTTTCATTACTTCCATTTTTGAAGTTTTTCTCATATTTTTCGAAAAGTACCTATACATAGCTGTAATATAAAATGTACCTGGGTTCCCTTCATAATTATGAGATCTGTATATTAATTATCATAATATGGCCTCCCACTAGATGCACTGACGACATGAGAGTCGCGGGCATCCAGTGGATGCAAAAGGCAGGCTGTCGTTCAGTGTGGAGATTAAAGGGGGAGGCCTATGTTCAGCAGGGGACGTCTTCTGGATGATGATGATGATGTGAATCCAACAACCCGCACTGGGCCAGCGTGGTGGATATGGCCCACTCACCCTTTCGGGGGTAAAAGTCCAGCATAATTATTAGATATCGTAGACAACATTTAGTAAAAATATATTTAAAAAAAGGAGAAAAGCGCAAATCAGTGTTACTTTCATATTTACAGTTATATGATTATTTACGGGATATTTACCGTGGTAAGATTGTGGAATGACATCATATAAACAACTTTAATGAACAACCGTGATAGTTTAAAACAGTGTATTACTTTTTTTTTTTATATATCGAACGATATGTCCATAATCGTGTTTCGGACTTAACAGTTTCCTAGATAATACATTCAATTTTGATAGGACACAATGGTTATAATTTAAAGCTAACCATGGAAGTAGACAAACTAAAACTAGAATGACTAAAATTGGTAAAACGAAAAAAAAGCCTTAAAATGCCTGATACTCTATCTTTATACATCAACAAGTTGTGAATATGTCCTTACATGAAGTGTCTTCCATACTGTTTAACCAAGACCTTGGTCCGAGCATGTTACGTAATGCTGAAATCATTCTGTTCCGCCGTGTTGTTTGTCTCTGCCGGGTTCATCCGCCGACCGTGATCGTTTTAGAAAAAAAAATATGTTTATTCAATCAGACTACTTGACATGATTGATATGCGTCCATGTTTTTGTATGTCTGTTAAAAGCAATTTTGGAGACGCTTCTGTTAATTTTGTTTTTATTATGTCTACGTACTCAACATTGTTTAGTTTCATTTAGACATATTACTGCCACTGTTGTGCTACCAATCTCAAAACGCCCGTAAGGTAAGGGGAAATTTTGTCAAGCGGGTTCATAGTTTTTTTTATGGGAGAAACGCTGAAATTACGACTTCAGTAGTCCAAACTCTGAAAT
This sequence comes from Agriopis marginaria, assembly GCA_932305915.1. NCBI lineage: Eukaryota > Metazoa > Arthropoda > Insecta > Lepidoptera > Geometridae > Agriopis > Agriopis marginaria. The sequence continues at coordinate 8,110,521 of OW029919.1, forward strand.
CGCGAAGAAAATATCAACTATTCCATAGAAAAATGTGATTTACAACATTTGAGCTGATATTTTTTCGCAATTTTAGTTTATCCTATACAAAAGCTAACCCTGTTGACTTATGGTAAAACTTTCCCTCATGCGCGCATTACTAGTTAGCCACAGCAACTACGTCAGTTTGGTTTTGGTTTTCAGTGAAGCGCATACCCAAGAAAAAAGAAACATGTAACCATTGACGTCTTCGTTCCGTCCTGTTCTGTCCTGTAGTTGATATCTGTCTTGTCTCGATTTATCCTACTCTTGTGCGGTTCCATCAAGCTTAAATTTACTTTTCGATATTCAATACGAATTTTACCTAAGTGATTGTATTTTGTAACGACATAGTATTATTATGCACAATTCTTTAGTCACTTACATCGAGTAGGAACTTTTTTATGGCAAGTTAGAATATCTAAACCAAATACAAAGCTAACAATTACACTACAAAGGTATTTAGTTGTTACAATGAGTTGTCATTTATCAACAAACTGTGGTTTTTCCAGTTCCAGTGACGCAGTTTCTAAGATATGGCTCTCGATAAAGGGCAGTATAACCCAGACCTTGACCTTTAGGTGCTCATAGTTACAAGATTGCAATATTAATTGCTTTGTACGTAGACTTTTGGGAATTAAAATCATGAATCATTATGACTAATAAACGCTTTACCCCACTTCGCCGTACAAGCTGCGTTCTGGTTTCACTAGATAAAAAATTGTTGTATATATGTATTTGCTATTTAGTATAGGGTCTAAGCTACATTCATACCCAATTCCATTCATATCCTTCCAGTCTTTATGGAGTAGGGTGGGAACAAACATCCTTATACACTCATCGCATTAGTGTAATTTGATAATAACTACACTTTTCTGTTATCATTTAATTATTTTAGCGACACACGTATACAATATAGACTTATAACAGAAAATAGAAGTAAAATTTAAACAAATTAATTAGCATTATAAATTAATTTGTAATTTAAACAACAAAAAAATGGTGATGGTGATGGTGATGGTGATGATGATGATGATGAAAAGTAGCCTATGTCACTCTCCGACCCTTGAACTATACCCATGCAAAAAATAAAGTTTTGCAAAACATGGCAAACACACTATCGCATTTATAATATTAGTATGATACTCTAACCAGAAGTTTTCTGGTGTTCCGGATGTAGGCATAGGTATTTCTTACTTATCGCAGCTTACTGTCTGAATAATATGAATCAATCTGAGTGACAATACCAGACCGAAGTACACACCATTCGTCACAAAACTAAATTTATCAGTCTATAAAGCTGGGGCCACACATCGCGATAATGCAAACATTCGGGTTGATGTGGTGTATTTATGTAGCCAATTACATGCTTCGCTTGTTTTTCGCTCGTTTTGGGGGAAATGCTCCGAAGAGCCCTTTGATCTCATTCCTGCGTCAGACTTCCGTTACCGCATATCACGATACCGTCAAAAAGCTTACCCCAACATCTGGCAAAGCTAGAAATCCCATACCGTCTGATTTTTCCGCTCCTTTATTCCGCGGACCTGCAAGGTGTGAAATCTCGTTCCCCCATAACCTAGAAGTTTCAACATGAAACGTTCCAAAAAGGCTGTTTACCTCTCCGGAGTGGCAAAGCACCCTCAATACCGCTAGTGTTGCTGTTATCTATAGGCGGTGGTTTCTGCTTACCATCAGGCAGACCGCATGTTTGTTTGTCGCTTTTTGTATATAAAAAATACATTAACTGCGTATAGAATGCCCTGGAATCAATTCAGTGACGAGACAATTTATATGAAAGGCAGCTGGCAGGGTCTGGAAGTATTATGTAGAGAAATCGTTGCGCCTAAAACATTTCAATAATATGGATAAACTAGTTGTTGCCCGCGACTTCGTACGCCTTCTTTTACCCCCCTTAATTCATCCCTTTCGCAAAATCCTTACTTAGCGGCTCTCTACACCATAAATAATATACTTTCCAAATTTCTGCTTCGTAATTACAAATATGTCAACAAAAAATTATACCCCTATTTCCCCTCCTTAATAATCTACTTTCCAAATTTCAGCTTGGTAATTACAAATATGTCATCAAAAAAATTAAACCCCCATTTCCCCTCCTTAATCCATATTTTATTTTAAACCATTAACCTGAATACCAAATTTCATGTCCCTAACATCAAAAACAAAGGACTTTCATACAAACTTTCAACCTCCCTTTGCCTGCCTGTTCGCAAAATTCTTTCTTAGCGGACCTCTAAACCCAATAAGGAATCTACTTGCCAAATTTCAACTTTGTAGGTCAAGTAGTTTTCAAGATTTCGTGTTTAATGAGTGAGTGAGTGAGTAGATGAATTTTGCTATTATATATTCTTTATATAGATTTAAAAAAAATCGTGCGTCGCGATTACTCGCGATGACATTCGCGCGAATTGTATCGTGTTGTCGCGACGTACGAGACCCAGCATAACAAAAGACTCATCTACGCCTTTTCATCGAGTCTCATTACTAAGCTATCTCAATAATGAGTTAACAAGACACAATAATCAAGATACATTGTAACGCCTGACCATGAACTTGGTAACCTCAATGCTGTGATTAGAAGCAATTGCGAAACCTATCTCCCGCCAAGAATGGATAGCTACCTGCTACATGTGCTGAATTTATTGCACTTCCTGGGACCTTACGTCCAGCTGCTTAAAGCAGTCCAGTTTAGTAGATGAAATAATGTTGCGCCGTATCTGGGCTCGTTAAGATTCACATTTGCGTGATTTTCTGCACTGCGCGGTTTTAGCGTTGGTTTGATACCGCGTAAGCTTTTAGCCGTAAGGTGATCTCGGTCTGCAGTGCGCATTACGTTCTACATCCGCGTCTTATCTCGTCTTCATCGTTATACTGACATCGTAATCGGCTACTCTGGATAGGATTGCTTCAGTCGAATTGACCATTGACCATACCTTCATTTAACCAACTTCAAAAAAGCTCTCAATTAATTAATTAATGAATGAAATGAAATGAAATGTTTATTAGCCAGATTTGCATCCATTATTACACATTGTTAGAATACATATATAAAATTCAAAAATTACAGAAAATTAAAAATATTAACTTAGCATAAATACAAAATAAATAATAATTAATTAAGTGATGGGCGTGTGATACGCCCTCCACGTGCGATGTATCGGGCTGGTGTGCCACTCTCGTACCGCAGCCACCAGTGCGTTATCAGAGCGGTGCAGGGCGGTGCGCACGGCGGCCGACCGGCTCCGCAGCAGCGCCTGCCAGCAGGGCGCGCGTCCCTCGGCGAACATGCTGCTAGCGCTGCACCACCGCGGCAGCCGGAACATCACGCGCCATGCGTCGTTGTACTGCACACGCATCTCGCTCATGGCGGCCTTGGTGTAGTTCGTCCACAACTCTGTGGTGTGGTGACCAACTAAAATAAAAAAACCTATGCCAATAGGTGGAGCGGACATAATTATCTCAGGTCCTCACACTGCCTAAATCCACAAAGCTATACATTCTGTGCTAAATGTCTGCAATCAGAACTAGCTACTCGGCCAAAATAAACTTATTTACAGTAGATATAGAGCTGTTGTAGTCTTTGGCTTTAATTAGTTGGCATGATGATTGGTTTTGTAAAAAAAATAATCGTTTATTCCATTCTGTCCGACCAGTAGTTCGATGATCTAACTGTTCGGATATTTTTTTTTTTTCAATTTGTTATACTGGCTAGTCGAACATTTTGGACACGCAAATTTTAATCCAAATCCAAATCGATATCCAAATTTATATTTCACATAATTTAGACTGTAACTTCTGTATTACTCAGTTAGAACATTTACTGCAGTAAAAAAAAAACTGTGCATTTACAGGAACCAAACTTGACTGAGAGATGACTGGTTTTTTAATTGAAGCTGACTTGGTTTTCACACATCTTGTGCAAAAAGATAATTATTGTTTTGATATATACGGCAGGTATATTTCAATTTATTTTACACTAGCGACCCGCCCGCCCGGCTTCTCACGGGTGTAATTTAGGTGCGAAGCCGGGGCGGGTCGTTAGTTATATTTATATAAACCTTCCGTGAAAATGTGGAAATGGTGAAAACCGCATCAAAATCCGTTGCGTGGTTTAGGAGCAGTTAGCGGCCATACAGACAGACAGACGCGGAAAGAGACTTTAATTTATACTATGTAGAGAAGAGATAGAGATGTAAAACAAACAACTTCTAACCGACACAGTAGATTATACTCAAAATCCAAAAATAAGTTTTCACTAATACAAGCTTAAATAGTTTAAATGGCCCATTGCAACATCAACTTGGGCCTGCATAGATAAATTAATATTATTAATAATCTTTTCATAGTAAATGAAATAATGTTTCTTTCTAGAAACAATTTCCAGTATGTAGGTATAATACACGTTTTCAACGCGTGTCCGAAGTAGAAATGAATGAGTATGAGCAAACTACGTATAAGTTTTATGGGGCAGCCCCCATGTAGGTACAAATTCCGGTATATACTAGTTTAGAGCGATTCTAGTTTATGATTATTCGTCGCGCATAATTGAAATTTGCAACATTGGATGACGTCGGTATACGAATGCCTCATGAATGAGTGTTACATAAGGGTTCATTGCTCTCGAAACACAAATCTACGGGAATGCTAATCAACAATAGTGTTATGTTACTTGTACGTAAGTAACTCGTAATGTGTCAATAAACCTTTGTTGTACATAATATTGGTTATGAATGGCGTGACTCACGACCAATGAGCGGTTTCGGTACTAAAGCCCAAAGCACACGATGTGCAGTTGAACTCGATCCAAGCATTTATCAAATCAAATTATTTATTTGTCAAACATAATAGGTACTAGGTACACATAAATATAAAGTAGCAGTGGTATTTGCTCTGATAGCTGCGATAACGTTGTAAAAAAGCTGAATTAAACATTTCCTTTTGATATTTCACTGTAGTAAGTATATCGAGTATCTTCATAACGTTCATCTTCTTACGTTCAAAAACCTAGCGAAAGTGATCAGAATTAGTGGTTTAGCACACGATGTGCAGTCGAACTCGATCCAAGCATTTATCAAATCAAATCAAATAAAAAAAATTATTTGTCAAACATGGTAGGTATAATATAAAGTAGCAGTGGCATTTGCTCTGATAGCTGCGATAACATTGTAAAACAGCTGAATTAAACATTTTATTTTGATATTTCACTGTAGTAAGTATATCTTCATCATAAAAGTATCTTCATAACGTTCATCTTCTTACGTTCAAAAACCTAGCGAAAGTGATCCGAATTCGTGGTTTTCATTCAAGTTTTTTTTACAATGTTATTGCAGCTGTCAGAGAAAATAAATGCTTGGGTTACTAACAGACTTTCAGTCTTCTGCAGTCAAAATTTCCGGGCTTTTTTGAAATGGTATACACCTATGTGCAGTTACTTGCTAGACCGCTAATAAAGATGTCGCCTTATTCTACCGCTACTGGGACCATTGTTATTAAAATCGCTGGGGCAAGTACATTCAATTAGTAATTGCGCAAGCTACTGGACATCGTGTAAAAGGGGCTTAATTAAAATCCCTTGGATGGCGTAAAACAATCCCACGTTGTTGAATCACATCCTGTGGCTACTTCTACTTAGGTAGATTGTGAAATAGGTCGTTTACCTTTAACATTTTGATTTAAATGTGTATTTTTATAGCACATGTGTTGAATTTTTACATAAAATTTAATGCAATAAATTACACAAATTATTAACTTATATCCGGATTATATATAGCTAGTTATCTGTAGAGGTCTGATACACAAGATATTTTGCCAAAACTAGTAAAACATATGCAAATATCACGTGTTGTGTCAAGAGCAAATTGAATAATAAGTATTTATAGCATATTGCCAACCTATATTTGCCTAGATTCGGATGGTTTCATAAGAATGTCATAAAGTCAATCGAAGGAGAAAAGTCATTGCCCCGAAATCATTTTACACTTGTGTCGAGTAAAAAATCCGTTTGTCTGTTTGATTTTACTGTTTCGTTTTTGCGTAATTGTATATACCTATAGGAAAACTTTGTATTTTTTTTTAAGTAAGTCAACGTTTTACCACGAATGAGACCACGTGTTGACTTAGAAGATACATTTTCACTCTGACCTTGTTTTTTTATAGTATAGTAATAGGCTTGCGTTTGACCGCCAACTCTCCTGATGTTAAGCGATGAAGATGCGGTCTACGATGGAGCACGCTTGCCTAGAAGAAACCGATTTACTCGTGATTTGAAGACATCCAGTTTGTAACTATCGGGGAACACCCATTGATAAGATCTAGAATCTAGATTTTGTGTCTTAAGGAAACAATGAAATCGGTAGGTTGTTCATAATGTTCATTTCCTTGGCTGTACGGATTTCTGTAGCTATGTTGGTACACTTTTAATACGGATGCTATTCAATAGTACAAATCCGTTTCAAAAAGCCTTGTTTCCGTACTAAACAGGTTTTTTTAAAATTTATTTTATAAATAATAGGCTTGTGCTTGACCGCCAACTCGCCTGGTGTTAGGCGATGATGTGATCTACGGTGGAACACGCTTGCCTAGAAGAAACCGATTCACTCGTGATTTGAAAACACCCAGATTGTAACTATCGGGGAACACTCATTCAGGCAGCGCATTCCACAGACTAGCAGTTCCAACAGAGATAACAATAAGTTAACAATAATTTACAAGAGATAACAATAAGTTACAATAATTATGGTCACAAAAAAGGGTAAGTACTTAATAAGTAAATCCGTTCTGCTCTACATAGTCACTACATTATTGTCTCTTCTAGTTAGACCTGGCAACCGTAATAGCTTGGTATAATAGCAGTGATAATAGATACATTTGATGCATAAACAATAGAACATGCACTTTTTACCTTGCCCAATAAAACAGACAAAACCGCGGGCCGGATTTTAGGCTGACGGCGCTTATCGCTAAGGTCATAAGGCTTATTTTCAAACTGCATTGCCGAATTTATAAGTCACCTTGAGTGTGATACGCAGATAAGTGCAGCGTTTCATATCTGTGACATTTCCAAGGTTACGTACAAAGCCACTGATTTTGATAAAGGGAAATTTTACAACGTATTTGTTGTTCTGACACCAGCAAACCAAATTTTAATTTCAAAAAATATTACTATTTATGTGAACCTACTTGTTTAAAAAAGAATTGTTTACTCCACCACTTATACCACCATTGAGAAAGCATATTTGAAATACAATTTTTTTTCCCCATATAAAAAAGTTAAAATACGACAATAGTATATTTCACGGATTTTATCTACTTCACAATCTATATAGATTAACAAAAAATAACAAAGCAAACCTAATTTTCATTATAAAAATATATATATCCTCCGCCAAGATTCAACCGATCAAATCGATCTATTTTGATGGTTTAAACTCACAGATCTTAGTTGTGTATATAAAAGTGTAGCTGTCTTTAGTTCGTAGACTGAAATAAAAATGACAGTAATATTTTTAGTAAGTGTAAAACTTCAACTACCTTCAAACAACCTTCAAAATCGAAACCTCTGTTAAAATTGGTTTAAAATATTCGCAATGTTATTGAAGATAATACCTAAACGTTTTTATAAATTAACAAACTATGATTTTTCTTCTTCAAAAATTGGTGTTTAACACAGACTGATGATTGATCATTTATTTTATCGGTGGATTGCAGAATACTGTGCGAGATTGTTGATATATTAAGTATTAAAAGAAGAGCATAGATTTAATAATGGGCTAATCAGGGTGGCATGGTCATGTCTGGCCAAACCCGCTATTATTATTATTATTATTTAAACAACTTTTTTTAAATGTACGAAGTATGTTCTTGGAAATGGGCTCTTAGCCTAGTTTTTTCACTAATTGATAAGAGGTTCTAATATTATTCTAATGAAGTAATATGATTCAATGTTTTATCAGTTTTATTATCAAGGTGACCCGTGCGTTAACTGCCGAAATTATAGCTAAGGTGCCCCTATTGATATTTAATTGTTTACGCTAATGACTCACTGGACTCGTATCGTAACCCGTGATATGGAGTGCAACACACTAGTTTTATAGTCTTACGTTGTTATTTACTTTAGTCAATAAATTTGAAAAAAGGTGCTTCCAAATAATATCAATGGTAATAGCCAGTTGAAATTTTCACATAATAAACTAAAGGGACAACAACAAACAACCCTATACATCAAAAATATTTTTTTCGTATTTTTGTATAAGCTCTAATGTAAAAATGGTATTACGTACAAGCATCAAAATTGGCAAAATTATAGTACACACTCTAAAGTATAACAACAAATAATAAATAATGGCTAAGTGCGAGTTGGTGTCAAGTTTCTGTTCATTACCAAGTTATAACTGGTAATTTCGTTATTGAATTTAGAGGTAGCACGGAACCCTGTGCGCGAGCCTGACTCGCACTTGGCCGGTATATTTATAGTAGCAACTTAGTAAAACAATTGCAGTTGAACCTTACGTAAATCGAAAAGAGTTTGCTTTTCCACGGCCACTTGTGTAGTTGTGTACGCAGCGATATCACTTCGACTCTACAGCCGACGTTGTGCCTTAAGGCCCTCTTTTCCCACTATTAGCATTTTTGGTCAATCAAGTGTTAGTTTGTCTACTTCCATCCTATCTTATTCTTTCATAAAATTATAAAATTTCTCCTATTCTTTCATAAAATTATGAAATGGTGTCATATCAAAATTGAATGTTTTATCTAAGAAACGTAAAGACCGACACTCGATTTCGCGGAATGGAAAAAAAATTAAGTAGCACTGATTCGACCTTCTCTTCCTGGTTTTTTTTTGGGTTCATTCAAATACTTATTTACATAATGATGACTACGATATCTTAATACATATTCCATAATTTTTGGGTTCATTCAAATACTTATTTACATAATGATGTCTACGATATCTTAATACAGATTTCATAATTCTGGAGGCAACCCTAAAGGTACATTTTAAATTACAGCTATGCTTATTGAAGAATATGAGAAAATCCTCAAAAATAGAAATAATGAAACGCACGACTGTGCGTAAGCGCTGTAAGCACCATAGTATTGCTCCTCTAAATGCGACTTTAGTTAATACAATATAATTATTATATCATTCTGTAGTAATAAACGTTGCTTAAAAGTGGGAAAACCTAGCCTTATGAAGTCTATTGTTAGCTCACAAAGCACAAATTTATGATACTGGACAAAAATGACAGATATAATGAGGTTGATATACCATTCATCTAGACAAGCTAAGATAAACATTCTAAATTTTTGAAGCGCAATATGTTGAGAATTGGGTTATCAGTTGACCTACGGAGTGCGTCCATGATTATTTCGCTCGTGAAGTCAGAAGTTTAACCATTAGAATTAGGAGCAGTTTATATAAGTGCCTAAGTTATATGTTCCATATACAAAGTTACATGGAACATTGGGACTGAGCCAAAAGAAGGTAATTTACTCATACGTTATGAAGAACTTAATAAAATAAATAATTAATTAAAAAAAAAAAACATATTTTTTTTATAAACTAAAATATAAAAATACGGGACTAAAACGGAAATCAGATCGAATCGAATCTTTTAGTTCTTAACCGACTTCAAAAAACAACGAGGTTCTCAAATCGACTGTGCTTTTTTAGATTTATTTTTAGAAGAAAAAAAAACGACTATATTGCTACTTTTTTACTTACATGTATAAACTTAATGGTAGGGGAGCCCAAGAGGGGATTTCGGGATTTACTAAAGCGCGGCATATTAATATATCTGGGGATACCTTGTACTTGGTTAAGTACCTCCACCAAGTATGAACCTCATAAATAAGGCCGCGCGTCCAGGATAAAGGATCAGATTAGTAAAAAAAAATTGATCATCAGAAATTCTCGAGCGCGTCAGATTAAGGTAGGGTGAGTTAATAACATGCTAAAAAGTGTATATTCCACTAATCTGACAATTTGAGTGCGACGTAAAGAAAGGGGAGGACTACAAAGTTGTAAAAAAAAACGTCATCTGGACATTCTCGAGCGTGGCAAATATATTTTTTATTTTGAAGGAAATAATTCAAGGATAACGAAAAATATATAATCTGACGATTTCCACAAGCCGAAATAACAAAAATTCTTCGATAAAGTTTAATGCGTGCAGCTGCGTAATGCCTATATTCCCCTCTCCGCGTTTCTATTCCTCTCTCACTCTTTCTCTATCTATGATATGATTAATTAATCAATTAATTAAAAGATATAAATTTTTTAGAGTATGTTTTTTTAAATTATTTTCTTACAAATACAAGGATTTTACTTAAAATACATACACTTTTTTATTTGTATGCAAAAAAAAATTGACAATTTCGGCGAATCCCTCTAGATAATCGTCAGATTATGAGACAGCACGTCTAGGACATAAAGATGAACCATATATATCTTAATCTGACGCGCTTGAGTATTTGAAAATGTTTTTTTTTTTTTTTCACATTATAATAATGGCCGCGAGTTTGCGTCACATCGAAATCGTCAGATTATTGCATGAGAGATTTATTTTAGGTTCACTCAACACCCCCAAAGAAAATCTGACGTGCTCAATAAAAACTTTTTATTTATGCATTTTCAACTCTTACCTACGACCACCCTTATCATGCAAACGATCAGATTAACATACATACATTATTAAAAATACGTAGGACATTTATGCTATCAATATCTGACGCGCTCGAGTATGTCCATGCAACAGTTTTTTTTTACAAATTTGAAAATCTATAGCCACTTCCCCCACCGATGAAAAGATATACATTATGATATTTTTTTTTTCTTCTTATCATCTAAGCTTTGCAACCCAATAGGTCTCTATGACGCTCGAGTAAATCCCCATTTAGCATCGTGGGCTCCCCTACTATAAATGAAAAAGTAGAAACATTACAGTTAAAACAGAGATTGAAAGTCCTCATCAAAACTTTTGCTAGGGGTAACCAATCACAAACCAAAACGTCATCTGTGTAATGTGTATATCTTTTTTATTTTTGTTGTTTTTTTCAAAAAACGCTTAATGAATTACAGTAAAATTTATATGGGACCACCTCTTAAGTATGGACCTACCAAACAAAAAAATAATCAACAAAATAAATTCATAATTGGTGGAGTAATCGCGTAACAATAAAGTTTTAGTATCACCGTTCCGTGTATACTTTGCTTTAATGATATTAAATTATGTCTACGACAGAGTTTATTATCACCACATCAGGAAGAGAAGTCTCCATTCCCTATCAACAATCGATTTCGATTTTACAGATTGTTTATAGTTACAACTATAATTATTAATCGAATACGGAAGCCATAAAATTGATAACAGGCCTACCTGCAAATGCATGAACTTAAATAGGTAACACGGAACGGGGGTACAAGCAAGAAGAAAGGAGGTCATTGTACTCAACAACTTTTACTACGGGAGCTAAAATCACGGAAAAAATATCAGCTGTTCTATACAGTTGTTAGTCTCCCGGTTTTTTATCGGATACATTTCTGAGAGTGTGCATCGGATCTGCATGATTTTATTCTCTCCTGCCCATTTTTCTATCACTACTATTTTACTATTCTACTATTTTACTGCCAGAGTGGGCGCGAAAAGACGACACAGCTTCATGGTTTATATTCCGGAAACCCGTATATGAAGTGCTTTAATTCTTATATTGTGCGACCTGCTAGTCTGTGGAATGCACTGCCCGATAGCTTAATCTGGGAGTCTTCAAACCGCGGGTGATATGGTTTCTTCTAGGCAAGCGTGTTCCATCGTAGACCGTATCTTCGCTTGCCATCGAGCAAGGTGGCCAAACGCAAGCCTAATATAATAGATTGATGCTATAATAAATATTGTTCATAATAATGAGTACGATGACCTTGTTTCGGATTAGCAGCACCGTTAAGTGTAACCTTGTACAGGTATCTCGTTTAGCAGGCATGATAAGTCCTCGTTGTGTAATAGCTTTCAGGGAAGTGAATAAAAGCACGGCATAATTATTTCATTTTGTGTATATCTTGTTTATTTATGTGAAGGCAGAACGTAATCTAGAGTTCCTTAAAGTAAATCCCTTAGGAAGGCTTGCAGAGCGCTTACGCAAACTATCGATTGGTTGCGCTGGCGCTCACTCCAGTCTAAACGGGTCGATAACCCCAGCCATTCACGCAAAATACGTAGATTTGGAAACCTCTTAGGCCAATCGAGCAGCTGCGCTGCATACGAAACGAACAAGCTTCCTTGCCCTTTCCCGCACAATGCATTGCCTTCCGCTCCGAGCTATTCGCTCGCTATCGCCTAGCCTTTCCACGCTATTTCATCACAATCATTGTTAAATAAAATTATAACTCATGTTATGCAATTTGATGATGGATACCTACTTAATTAGTATAAGATTGGTTAGCCCAAGCCAAAAACTTTACCATTAAATATACGAATGTTTAGGTACTATTTAAATGTTACAGACCTATAGTGTGGAACAACCCTTCAATAATTTTAAAAAACTTCCAAGATAAAAGTGTTTTTTTTTTTTTATAAATTAAATAAAATGTATGCAATTGTCCTTGACTAAGAAAAAATCAGCTGTTCAATAGAAAAAAATCATTGTCACTCAAAGAAATGTATGAAACAGCTGATATTTTTTTCGCGATTTCAGGGTTGGTTGCATTCATAATGATGAGTACAATGACCTTCTTTCGGCTTACAGTATTCATGCGTAACCCTGTAGATTGAGCATTTCAGAAATGCCATTTTAAGTGACATCGCTTACATAAAGCACAATAATGTTATGGGTTATGTGGACTAGACGTAACATGAGGAACGTTTCGGGTTACGTCGGTGCTCGCAATCCCGGGAAGGCATTAATGTTTCGACACGGCCGCCAGGAGTACCTCAGCATTTCCACGTAAAGACATGCGAAACTTGTGAGACACCGTTATTGCTGCGTTGAAGAATCGTCAAAAACAATGCTACAAGGTACTTTCAACAGTTTCAATTACTAAATTTTGCAACAGTTTCAATCACATACCTTATATTGTTATAGTTAACTCCTCAGTTATATACATAAAAAAAGTTTATTTGTAATGTTTAAGTTATACAGGTTTACTTTTGAAAGCGTGATTTTTTACAATGCAATCAGTTATCACAACATATTTCACGTTGTTTTTTTGTCTTTTTTAGTTTTCCTAAGTACTACAATGAACCCTTATAACTTCGTTCTGTCTGTCTCTCTGCCCGTCCGTCCAATTTTTTTAGAACTTACTTTCTATCTATACTAATATTATAAAGAGGAAAGATTTGATTGTTTGTTTGTTTGCATTGAATAGGCTCCGAAACTACTGAACCGATTTGAAAAATTCTTTCCCTGACGGGATGCTACACTATCCCCGGGTGACATGGGCTATAATCTATACCCGTGCGAAGCTGGGGCGAACTGCTAGTAGTTAATAAAATAAGCGCATGAAACTTTATACAATTACAGTTTTAGTTTATATCTCACTTTTAAATGCATTTCAGGGGTATTTAAGGGTATGTGAAATAAGGATGTTATTTTTTTCGCTGCATCTTTGTTTGAATGTAGTTGAATAGGTCTTTAAGTGAATGTAAGGTTTCATACATAACTTTTTTATGAAGTGTATAATATATCCTTTGCAAAATATGGCCTGCCAAAGTGACAAAAATTTGGTCCCCCGCCATTTCTAAACTATTAGACACGGAAACATGTAACTTGCTATGCTAATAGGTCATATTAAAAACAAAGCTAGCAACATAAAAATATACTTTTTTAACCGTTTTTTTTTTTCATAGATAAAGATAAAGATTATTCATTTGCACAAAACACGAGTAAATCATACACACATTTAAAAACGCATGCACAATAGGTGGGTTAAAATATTAGTCACTTTGAATCATGTTTTGCCTAGTTTGTAGGCGTATACAAATCTAGAGAGATGGTATAAAAATATCGTAAGAATAGCTAGCTAGTTTTTGTTTGCCCGCGGCTTCACCCGCACGCTGTGAACAAAATATAGCCTATGCCAGTCAGGGGTAGTAGGTATACCTATCGATAAATACCAATAAGAGGGTATTGTACTTAACGTATATGTGTGTAGGTATTATGTTCTCACCTACAGCCTAGCCTTATGCGGCTTTTATTAGTAGTTTTTATTTTTAACTTACCTATTTTTATTTTATTTAAAACTAGCTGCGCCCCGCGGTTCATCCGCGTTATATACCTGCTTGAAGAAACCTCCTTGGTAGCGACAGCAACCTCTTTTGACTGTCATATTTTTTTCTATGATGTAATATGTCAATGTTATAGACCAGACAAGCGCAACTTTAATACAAATTTCGAATGTATGAAATGGGTGCGAAATCAAACTTAAACGTTTTCTATCCTACTCTAAAGTATAAGCTTGTCTCTATAGGCGTCCCACTTCATTATAGTAGTCGCACATGTTTGTTAAATATTTTTCTCTAAGGAAGTTCTACCTCTTCAGTGTTAGCGATTATATTCTCTTTGGTTATATACTTTCACGTTCAAGTAGGAAAATTAAAGGCTAATATAGTAGTATAGTATAATAGGCAGGTAATGATGATGAATTGATTTTGATTAAATAGGAGTCGATAAATTCATGTTAGTTCTGTTCAGTTATAGTCACAAGATAGGTAGTTACCTACCCTATTAATAATATGTAATCATAAACGACGGCATAGTAGCTGAAAAAAAATACTGCCATATCATTGAATAGGTCTTTTAAAATGAAAGTGAGGTTTGATACATAATTTTTAATTCATAGTTACCGCCAATTTGTTGTTGTCGATTGTTACAAAAGTAATGTTAATTGCTGCAAAGTATAAAGAATGAAGCGGTTCTTTCTTCTGAAAGGAATAAAACCGCTTACTGATTTAGGTTACTAAACGGTTGCGGCGTTTTAACGGAAAAATTTGTGGAACTTATGTTCTACATTTGAAGTGAATCATTGACCAATTACAATGCTGGTTTTTTCCGAGTGGCGATTGTGACGTAAATTATTACTCCATTCGTTTCTTAGTTAGACAGATTTTATACAATACAAAAAAATATTTTCACAATAAATACCAAAATTTCTTTTCAATTACTAACTTTTTAAAATCTATTAAGGCTTCACGTGGATAATTACATTATTGCATACACTGCAATCTTATAGGTACATGAACTTAGCTAAATTTGTTACCTTTTAAAGGAAGCACAGCATGCAGCAGCAACTATTCTGACATACCTTCTCAGCTTGGGGGTGTGGGTTCGATTCCCACCTAGGACAAACATTTATGTGATGAACATTTGTGTTTTTTCTATATCTGGGTGTTAATATCTATATAAGTATGTATTTAAAACTATTTATGTATGTATATCAGTCTCTGGCAGCCATATCACAAGCTTTGCTTAGTTTGGGCAGCTGACCGTGTGTGAAAAATGTCCCGAAATATTTATTTATTTTATTTATTTATATACCTATCATAAGGAAACGTAGTTACTTATACATAGTTAAATAGAACGGTAGTATTAAGCCGAATGGAGTTCATTGTACAAAATTGAATGTGTATTGAGAAGTTGATAATACAATGACCACCTTTCGGTTTAGTACCACAGTTCCGTGAAACCCTGCATTACGTAACGAACGAGTGAAGAAATAATTATTTCACCACTATGTCACGAGACTTGGCTGGATTGACTTTTGACCATTGCACTTTAATGTTTAGATTGGTGATAGCTAGACCAGTTAATAGTTCGTTAACATTAGTTATGATAATATCATAACTAAAATATAATATATTATATTATGAACTAATGAAAAACATACTACATTATCAACACATTCAGTGATTATAAAACCAGTTGCAGACGATGCGCAGTACTTGCACAAGTATTACTCACGTCAGTTTACTGCGAATCGTCTGCAACGAACTTTATAGAGATTATGAATTTAAATTGCTAGTTTTGTTATTTACGGAAAAATAGCTCATAAATCGTAAATCATATCACAAAGAAAAAATTACAATCAAGCCTTACCAGTTTTCATAAATAGAAAAGGGTACAATGCAGTATGCAGGCAATTTACTGCAATGGTCAAACGAAAGCAATTAAACTATAAATTTATATTAAAGGTTGAGAAATGGAAATGAAGAGACATGTCTAAAACGAATTGGGGAAAGTAAGTCAGACTATAATAAAAGTAATAACTAAAGAAAAAAAAATTATGCGGGTTGGTTATGGTTGGTTTGGTATGCTTTGTAGAGTTGAGTTATAGTTGATAATATGCTGTTCCCCCCTGTGTTTTGTTGTGGCTGGAGGAAGGGGGTGAGTAGCAGTGACTTGTAGCCACCACGGTAAAACAAAACTGAACCCGAGGTGGGACTGCCTCTCCCGGCCTGCCCTCCAAGCCCATGTGGAGGCGGCCAAAGTAGGTTGGAGTGCAGTATGGGAGGCACTGCAACAGAGGCGGGCTGCGATATCATATGAGAGGCACTGCAGCCGAAGGTGGGAAGCCGTAGCGGGAGAGGACTGCTGGTGTTTCGTTGTGCCACATTCCTTATCTTTCGCGGCTTCTACGGGATACGGGGTCGCCATCGTTTGTGATTAGATATTAATTTCAATTTGACAGCTCCACACGTTCCTCAGAAAAAGGATCTTGTCTTGACAGATGGACAGCAAAGGGTTCCTTTTTTTGAGGTAAGAAACCACAAAAATTCAAATGTTCTGTATTATATCTAAATACAACGTTTTTTCCCCTGTACAACAAAAAGTATCGTGAATGTAATTGAAATAAAATTAAATGAAACTTAGGAAAGTACGAGTATTTATTTGTCGCTTTTTGTACATGTTTTTTTGTTCTTTTGTTAAATATTTGTTTTGTTTGTTATGAATTAAGGAATACATCTAATTATCGATATTAAGCCGCGGAGAATTAGATACCAAGTAAGTACATAAAACTTCCGATACATGAAAATATTCATGTTACAATACAGGGTTACATGGAACGGTGACACAATTAATTCATTATATTGATGACAAAAAAACCTAAATTTCAAAGTATGAACTTAGGAAAGTTTTGTTGTTGTTTTTGTTGTAAGTATATTTGTTTTGTTTGTTATGAATTAAGTCATTCATCTACTTATCGATTTGAAACCGCGGATAATTAATACAAGGTACATAAATAAAGCTTTCAATAAGTGAAAATATTAATATTATCATATTTATTAATAAAAAAATATTTTACATGTCAAATCATTCAAATCAAATTAATTTAAATAATACAAATTGTAATAATAAATAAAAATGAAATCATTATGATAAACTTAAACGAAATAAATCTAAATAGTAAAATAAACACATAAAAATAATTAATTCCGACTGGTAGTGGTTTAATAATTAACTATATATTTTTTTTACGTATATGAAATATTATTTAATTCCCTGTAATAAATCTACCTGTTCAAAAAAATAAATATCGACTGATATCACAAAAATTTGTTTTAAATTTATAACATTCGCCAAACACTTAAAAAAAGATTACTCGATCAACCAATTTTGAGACGTAGTGCAGACTGTTACCATACAGGGTTACATTAAACAGTGATACTAAGAGGGAAGCAGATCATTGCACTCATAAAAAAATAAACTACTTTTATTATATAGTATATTTAAAAAAAGTTATTTAGGGTTAGTCTCATAGTAAAAGTATATTATGATACAATGATAATGAGTACAATGACTCCTTCTTTTCTTAGTACCATCTTTCCGTATAACCCTATTTACTTTAGTAGTTAGATAATAAGCTTACTTGTCCCATATTATAATCTCAAGCACGTCATTATCTATTTCATAATTGTTTATAAAAAGCCGCATTGTAAACAATGTTTATCATTTAGTTTAGATAAAAATTATGTAAAAAACAACACTCAAAATTACCAAATATTAAACTATTTAAGTATATGTTTATTTACTTCTAGCTGACCCGACAGACTGAATCCTATTGGCATTTTTTTTTTTTTTTTTTTATAATAATCCCAGATTAGAAGTTATTTAAGTTTTTCCCGAATTTTCCGTGTAACTTTTCAAATTTTTTATTCTCTTAAAACCTTATCCGGACCATTAGGAACATTAAAAAAAAATCGGTCCAGCCAGCCAATAATGCGCTTACCAACGAACAACATTTAATTTTTACTAAATAGAAGACGTGAACGTTAACTATGAATAGGTAATATATTATTATAATTCGTAGTAGGGACGAAGGTAAATCGTTTTTTTTTTTCTTAAAAAAATATATTTGGGAATTTGCCAAGGTCAAATTATACTTTAATATTGTAAAATAAATCGTTCAACGAGTCAAAGCCAAGAAAAGTAAGCCTCGTTCAAGTCCAAGTCATGTCCGATTATAATAGTGGATACACCTACTTCACTAGGTATAGAAATTTCTATAAAGTATTGGAAACAACAAGGAAAGACACGTTTCACCTCATTATATCACTTACCTACACTTGAGCACGATTACGAACACTTAGTAAATAATAATCCACAATTGTTACACACTAACTGCGCCCCACGGTTTCACCTGTGTGCATAAAAAATCCCTCAGAACCCGTACCTTTTTCTGGAATAAAAAATCCAATTCGGCCCTCCCAACAATCTCAATGCAAACTCACGTCGAATTGTTTTTTCATGCGTGAAAGAGAAAAAAAAAATAAAAAACACACTTTCACATTCACAATAGCACTCATAGGTATCACTCGAAAATAATGCAATACAATTATCACTTGAAAATGTACAGGGCTCAATTTTTGAATCACTCGGTTTAATATTTCGCACGAAAATATCATAAGAAATTATACTTTTCTCAAAGGCTAAGTATTGCTATACAGCGGGGCAACTCGGCCAGTGTTCTGGGAACCCTGCCGCACGGTGGTGATCTCGACGGCGTTTTTGTTTTGTAGTAGGTACATGTTTGTATATTTTATAAAATCATGTTTTAGTTTAATTGTAGCTTTTATTTAATTATTTTAAGTTTAAGTTTTTAGTTTATATTTTAAGTTTTCATAAATTTTCTGTTTTTTAAGTTCCATTAAATAAAACCTACAAACCCTAAAAATATATAGATAAGTCCAGAAATTATTGGCTTTCGAACAAAATCCCCAACAAAACTCGCATTATTTTAAATAATCATATCACTCGCTAACGTAACGAATGATTTAAAACATTCGTTTTTTTTTTCTATCAACAGAAAATCTTTAATTTCTCTTGATATTTTTGTGCGAAATATCATGCCGAGTGTTTAAAAAATCGGGCTCCTGAGGCTTACCGCTATCTTTTTCAAGCGATTCTGTTTAGGTGATGCGCAAAGTTGCGCGACCGCAAACCGTTTTTCGGTGTGTTAAGGTTCACATTCACGTGATTTTTCGCACTACAGTTTTTCAGCTCTGTTTCGAGCCCGCAATAAGAGGTAATAGCCGTAAGGTCCCAGGTCTAGGAAATTTATACAATGAGGAGACATGGTCTTAACGTTGGTGCCAAAAATCCTTTAAAAATAATTTCATCAAAACTCGTGTGAAGATTCATTATAAATATTTAAAAAATTGTTAATTACCACGAGAGAATTATTATGCCAACGTTCACATGTTTCATTGCGATAAAGAATTATTTTCTGCTTTTTAAAAAGTAACGCGTGGACACTCGTCGCTGTAGTGTCGTAGGGCTCCTGTGGTATCTCTCGTGTTATCACCCTCTGGTATAGGTATTTGCAAAAATTGGTGTCACCTACTTCTTACTCATTGAAGGTCGCTGATAAACTCTTTTTATTTAAAAAAGTAATAATTTTGTAATCATCAAATCACTGAAACCACTCTTATATTTGTGTCAAGGACAACAGCTGTCTTGTATGTAATTAGATAGTATAGCCTAAATCCAATAGTCGCAAACCCGAAGCAATGAGGCCAATAGATTAATTTTTTTTTTTAAATACGGTGCTTTCTTTACTTGTTGTTTTGTAATGGATTGGCCAAAATTGAATGAAAATGTAATTAAAAATTAGACGTTAATCTCTTACTAGTTATTAATAAACGTGAGGTAGGCTCGGAATTAAACCGTCGTTTGTCGCTTTCGATCAAGTTCCAAATTTAAAGTCATAAAACGACAAAACAGGGACCTATTTCGAGATTACTCGACGTGAACCTCTTACAATATACAATCGCGGAGTAAGTAGCTTGTTTTTTTTAATTATGTTACTGAGAGACAGCAAAAGACAAACTATGTATTCAGGACATTTTTGCACACACGGTCATCTAGATACTGATACACATACATATATATTTTTAAATACATACTTAAATAGATATTAACACCTAGATATAGAACAATCACAAATGAATAAATGTATATATTATATTCACATGAATGTTCATCCTAGGTGGAAATCGAACCCGCGCAAAATCGAACACTGAGTAACTAATCCTAAGCTACTCTATTTTTGATAAAAAGGGGTTAGTTTATGGTTCTTATTAATTACCAATGATACAAAAAAAAATGTACAGAGAAATCAAAATTAAATTAAAAATGTTTGCAAGGATATTTCGACTAGGCTGGTCCTCGCCTCGGGGGATCCTAGAGCTGGCACATAATTTACACAAAAGTTAAGAATAGCTATATTTTTTTTATAATAAAAAAAAACAGTGGGGCAATTCTACCAGTGTTCTAGGAACCTTGCCGCGCGGTGGTGATCTCGACGGCGTTATTGTAAGTATTGTAGTGCAATACTTGTTTGTATATTTGATATAATCATCTTTCAGTTTAATTGTATTTTGTTAAAGTTTTTATGATAAAAAACTAATCTATTAGGTGAACTGCTAACAGTGGTAATTTTTCCCAAAATACTAGAGCCCTATTACCACGTTGTATCGAAATACTAACCCTTAGAGAAAAGTAGACGCCAGCATTTTGGTCACGTTTTACATCGACCAGATGTAAATACAAATCTTAAAAAATGTGCAATGGTATTTTGTGATACAAATACTTTTTTAATGCAACGAGACGACCAAGACACTAGTTTGATGGTTAGTGTCACATTTGCCCATGCTATAACATTATTTCAAGCTATATACATGCCCACAGTATACTAAGATACCGACATTTATTTTATTTAATGTATTTGCTTTACATCACGGTATTTTAAACGAAATAACATAAAAAATGCTTATTAACCAACACAAAATGCTTGTTTATCTATACTAATATTATAATGAAGAAAGATTTGATTGTTTGTTTGTTTGCATTGAATAGGCTCCAAAACTACTGAACCGATTTGAAAAATTCTTTCACTGTTGGTAAGCTACACTATCCCCGGGTGGCATAGGCTATATTATATTTTCAAAAAAAAAATAGGGGATCTTTACTATAACTCCAATAATGTAACCCAAGGCGTAAAAAATAAGACTTACACACGTGCGAAGCCGGGGTGCGTTGCTAGTAATTAATAAAAATATTTAGACAGGTTTGTTAGAGTGCACTAGGGAAAGTAGGTATAACACAGATTAAAATTAAATAATTAAATAATGGCTTTAGCCCGCGGTCTCGTACGTGGTAGATTTTCATATACAATAGGCATGTGTGCTAATATTTCATTTATTACAAATAATAGGCATTGCAAAGGACATAATAAATTTTGTAACACATACTGAAAAAATATTTAAATTGGCTAATTAATTGCTGAGATATAGGCGTTTAAAGTTTTTGGTGGGGATTGAGAGGGGGGGGGGGGGCTCCGTCCCTTTCGCATAAAGCGTGTGTTAGTATATAATTATTATGGCGCTCGCACGGCCTGACGTCATAAGTTGCTGTATTGCGCACTCTGTCGGCATGAAATTAAAATAATTAAGTATAACTCATTTATTTTTGAATTTATTTTAATATTGTTTTCGTCGATGGGCTCTATTTATGATCAAATTTTTAAAATGAGGTAATCAAATATAATTAGGACACAGGCCTATTGTTACCCTTTTTACTCCTATAAACTCACCCTGTCGTAAAACCCTTTCTTTGCTATGCATTTCTTCCTTTGTCTATGCCCCATAAGGACTACTTGCCAGCATCGAAGACCAAATGGTTTTAGCAAAGATTTTTTATATACTACGTAGGTTTTAGCGATTGCATGATTTGAAATATCAATAAATAACCGACTTCTTAAAATTTTTGCCACGATTTTTTTTTTGTTGTCGTGCTCAATTTTTATTTTCGATTAATAAAGTAAATGGCTTCTATACTTCTTCTATGGCTTGTAGCTTTTTATGAGCCTGAAATAGCCGAGCATCCCCTTCAGCTTGGTCGTTTGTTTTGTCTTTCTCATGCTTGCGGCGCCTACAAAGAAGTGACAAGACAAGCAATAAATCGAGATCATGGACTCGTAGATGTTCATCGATAATACCTATGCTGCTGAAACCAATACTTATCGCACACGTGTTTTCACCAATTCCGCATTTTTGTTAGGTATTGCATAATTGTAACAGACAATTTGACAGGGGTTACTAGTTAAATCACTAGGTACATAAAATAAGGTACATTTCCTAAATACTACAAAGGTTAAACGGGTGTCATGGCATTAGTTCATGTTTTATTCTGGATTCACATAATCTCGCCCGAACTGTAAACTTGCGAACCTATATCTTCGTAGGAAAAAAACCCAGTAAACCCAAGCGACCAGAAATTCCTAATGCAAACGCAGGGAAACGCTGGATGCAGGTCGCTTCCAACCAAAAGCAATGGACGTCCTATGGCTGAAATGATGACGATATCTTCGCAACCCATAAACCGATTTTGCTCAAATGCGATAATAAAAATAATTTTGAAAAAATACTACTTGCCTACAATATAAACACAAAATATAAAACGTATAAACTATATAAACTTTCACAAAGATCGAACAAAAGGTAAGCAAGTTATCGTCGAACAAAATATAAACACACAGATGCTTATCAGCAGTCCAAGTACCGTTCTTTATCGACCGTCAAATTCGTTAAAATGCCATAGAATCGATCATAGTAAGTACTGATCAAATGGCATTTTATCGAATTTAACGATCACAACTGTCAAATTTGACTATCGATAAAGAACGGTACTTGCACTACTGCTTCGATAAACTGAAACTGTCGCTTCACTCGGTGGATTAAGTACTGGATAACACAATGTCAAAAAAATACTTTTTTGTGTATTTATTATTAATGTCCATACTCACGAGTACCTGTACTGAATTAATACATATTATAGTCACTTGTACAAATAAGTATAGGTAAACAATAAACATGCAAAAACTGTTAGGCCAGGACCCCACCGAAAGTGGCAAACTAAGCAAACAATGTCGGGTGACTTTACTTTACTGATGTGGAAAACTACGGTGTGACAGGTACATGGAGTAAAAGCATACAGCGTACTATACATATTTTGTATTAGGCAAAATCCTCTATTGCATTATGAATAGATTATTTTATAATGATTTTTTTCATGCAATAGAGCATTTAGAAAACTAACCATTTTGCATAACAACTTTTCTATAGGTTTTTACTCCATATGCTTGAGATCTGATTTTTCAGTTTCGATTTAAAAGGTCATCCGGGTACAATAACTACATAGAGCCGCCATCGCTATCCATCACGCTGTGTGTTTTGACACCTGCGTCGAGGCTCCGGCCTAAAGGCGACACAGGTTTAACGTGCGAATTCATGTCAAGGAGGTAAATGATTCAGGATAACCAAACAGTTGGTGGTCGTAGGTGCTTACGGCATCTGTTCGGTGACGTCGGCGCATTGTGAGAGAGAGCAATGACCCAATTTGCGAAATAGTATTGTTTTATTAGTTTATTACGATAGTATTGTTTAAGCTATAAAGCTGTTTTATCACAGTAACGCGTATACATTTTTTATATGTATAATTAACGGTAAGAAACTAGCTATATAAACTAGCTGCGCCTGTGGTTTCACCCGCGTAGACATATTCCCTCACAGACCGCAGGTAATTCTTTCTGGAATGATAAATCTATATATGTATCTTCAAACTATCATTATGTTAAAAATCACGCCGATCAAATCATTACGTGAAATAAACGTTAAAATATTTCGCTATGACGAGAAAAACAACGAAAACCAAGTGAAAACTTGTTGAGTAAAGACCTAGTCAAAAGTACCCGTAACCGGCGAGCTTGAGAAACGTGCCAAGAGGCTCATCAGCAACCAATCCCTAGTTCAGACTAAGCTTTTTAGTCTTGAGCATCGGCGTAAGGTTGCTAGTCTATCGGTTTTTTATCGGATACATTTCGGAGAGTGTGCTACAGATCTGCATGATTTGATTCCCTCCTGCCCATTTTTCTATCGGACTGCCAGAGTGGGTACGAAGAATCGACACCCCTTTATGGTTGATATTCCGAGAACCCATACGAAGCGCTTTGATTCCACATTTATTGTGCGAACTGCTAGTCTGGAATTCGCTGCCTGAGTGGTTTCCCGATAGTTACAATCTGGGTGTCTTAAGGTCGAGAGTAAATAGGTTTCTTCTAGGCAAGCGTGCTTCATCGTAGGCTGCATCATCGCTTAACATCAGGCGAGTTGGCGGCCAAGCGCAAGCGAATCTATAATAAAAAAAATATTGTAGTTATAAAAACACTCATGAAAGTAGAAGAAGCGAAAGATGTGTGTCAGGATCGTAGCAAGTGGAGAGATGTCTCTGCCTACCCCAATTAAAATGGGAAAGATTGCATTTGTAACACGGCTCTTAAACCAACAAACACAATTTTTATACGCATTTATATCATTAATATGAGTTACAGCAATTGTTGGCAGATATAAGAAAAAAAAAAAAAGTACGGCTCACTGCGAAGCGGCCTGACTGATGTTTTTTTTAGGGTTTTGTACTAATAGGGTAAAAACGCTATTACTAAGCCTACGATGTCTGTCTGTCTGTCCGTCCGTTCGTCCGTTCACAGAATATGTAATGTTACGGCGGATTAAGAAAAATATAATAAAAAAGTCAAAACGAACGGGGGTGGGTCCCCATACAACAAATGTATTTTGTTTAACGTATTTTTATATTAGCTCTCATGAAAAACGGTAATATGTATAAGCTCAAACTTGGCATGATTATAGTGCATACTCTGAAGTATAACAACAAATAATAAATAAAGTGCGAGTCGGTGACAAATTTCTGTTCACCGCCGATTCTCGTACGATCACCGAAGTGAAGCAACGTCGGGCGCGGTCGGCACTTGGATGGGTGACCGCCTGGGAGTTGATGGAATTTTGTCTTTTTGCAAAAAAAATATGTATTTTAGTAGCTAATAAGTTATGTGGTGGTACTCGCACTTGGCTGGTTTTATTTTGTAAGCTTGTTGAGTTGTATTGTAGACGATTCTAGGCCAGCCCGGGGAGGTGTTTGTAGATACCTTTTTTGAAACGCTCGCTAGTAATATAATTGACAAATGACAAAGTTTTACAGTAATCAACTCGTAAATTTTCATGTCACCTATAGAAAAGATTTCAACGAGTGCTTATTACATAATATAATTAGCGCGTCATAAAGTTTATGAAATGCAAAATGTAATTCTGAAATGTGTGTATGGCAACCAAATGTAGAAAAACAATATAATCATATCCTTCTTCATAAATCAATGTTTGAAAATCATCATAATGTGCTACTTAGCATTTTTATATGATAACTTCAAGCAGGAAGTAACAGATAATGTGACTTTACACGATTAATAATTTGGGTCAATGTAAGACAATTCAAGTAATTTTTGACATCATTAATTTTCATGATATCATCATTATGACTATACAAGATGTTGTGGAAGTCGTGTCCAACCCGCGGAGGTGTCAGTATCGATAGTAGTGCCATTTATATCATCCAACGAAAAAAAAAAAACATTCAACTTAAACAGAACTATGAGCAAACTACAGTCATGTGATGGAATGTTGCTGAAATCAATTTGAATCATTGTGGGGGGAAACAAAGGAATAATAATTTTAGGATGAATTCGATTTAATAGTTTTAGTAAATAAAAGTTAGTAGTTTTTAGTAGTTTTTGCCGCGGGACTTCTCTCGTGAGGATACTAAATTGAGTAACTGAAAGTGGGCAAAAAATTTGGGGTAGTTAGGATTTTATAAAAAAAAAAGAAATTGTAGATAAATAATCAAACTCCCTGTATTATACTTCCAAAGGGCGGAAAGACTTGGAAACGAGTGTTTAAATTGGCAGCCTTATCGCTAGTAGCGATCTCTTTCAGGCAACCTTAGGAGAGGATTCATAGAGGTCGTATAAGGCAGGGTATGCAATGTTAATAAAATTACATGATAATGTATACATACATTCTAATAATAGTTTTAAAACGATGATATACTAATAAATAGATAAATAAACAGTAAAAGCATCGGCGAAGTGGCAACTGCGACAGATAATTAATTAACTTAATTTTTTTTTTGCAGGTAGGTACTGGTTTTACAATTTAGATCGAGTATTTTTCTGGGACATTTTTATACTCCAAGCGGGTCGGACACGCATCCCACAACACCATGTATAGCTGACAAATAAGAAACAACAATATCTCTTATTTATTTATTTGATTTCCGTAAAATAATGCCCAAGTCATCTAAGGTTTTACTCCTAAGTTTCAATACTCGAATAAATAATGTGTCATTTATAATAACAATCTGGTTTTGATATTCATATAATTATAATTAATTATTCTAATCGGTCGTGGATATGTACTCGTGAGCGCTATAATCTAAATCAAAGTCTTCCAACCGAAGTACCTCATAAACGACACAAGGCTAAGTATTATCAATTCAAATTGGTATCAATAACCTCATAATATGTTTAAATCAGCTCACGACTATTTTCTATGAATAGTGATAAGGAACAATTACATAAGCAAGTCGGAGCTAGCGCGATAGAATATGGTTGTAGAAATAATCTAGTGTTGTAGAGCTGATATAGGAATGACCAAAGTGCGATATACTATGTAGCGTAATTCATTAGGGTGTGGTTACACACACTACGCACAGTGTTGGAATTTTAAATCTATCAATGAAAGGAGACAAGGAAAATTTGTACGAAGTGATCTATGTACCACTGCAATACGGCTCCTGGACTGATTTTATGTTATAAAAAAGCTCACCATAAATAGAGTCGCCACCGAAAACAAAATTGAAATGTTATCAAAATTAAGTAAGATATAAGCATTTTAATGTCTTGCGATACAGAGACCTCACTATACTTACAAATGACGTCATATGTAAGTACTCTCCACCTCTCTTACTCGTACTCTCATCAAGATACTCTCCTTGCGAGAAAGAGACAGAGCATTCTTTTTTAATTCAAACAAACAGTTTAAGGCGCGGATTTCAAATTCGTTTTTCACCCGCTCACGCCATGATCCATTTGCTGTCTAAAGTGGCTTTGTTTAAAGTCGAAAATCGCTTATCATCATATTTTAATGATGATGACTTTGTGCTTGTGGTTACCTATATTATTTTGAAGGTTTTTATTTAATTAATCGAAATATAAAAATGATTTTCCACTTTTAACCGGTCAAAGTTTTAAATCACTAGTCTGGCTATAAATTTATTTTAAAAAAATGTCGCTGAAAATTCAGAGTATTTCAATTAAAAAGCTTTTTTTGTTGCACAATTTGTATATTTTTTTCAAAGAATCCAGATAATTTATAAAAAAAATATTCGGTTAAGATTATTAACAGGTGTTATTGTTATCTGGTAGTTTTTTAATCTGATCTATTAATTTCGATACATCACACCGAGCGTTAAAAAAAATCTTTTGGTTAATTTTGCGACTGTTCCGCGCCTTAAGCTCTAATATCTCAGAACTTTACTACCCAATTTAAATAGTTTCTTCAGTAAGTGTCATCACATTTAATTATATTTGTCACTAAGCCCATGCCCGTACCTTGCGATGCCCTTGTTCACAAGTACAAAACCGTATTGCTGTTGGTTCATCGGTAAAAGTGGCCTATGAATAATAATAATACCTACCTACCAATCCTGCCCCAGCCTCCTATTTAAAAAAAAAAACTTATTACAATAACACACGAATGTCGAATCAACTGCGTGCTTGCATCGTATACAGGGACACAGAACGATGGTACTAATCCGAAAGGAGGTCAATTTGCTCTTTATAAAAATGTTTTTTTATGGGACCCAACCCAACATAAAATCGTGTTAAACTAGCTGTTCTATAAAAAAAACATTCACACAATATGGTTGCCACAGTAAAATTAAATAAAGATGAGTACAGTGACATATGGCACTGAGACGTGCATGGTCCTTAACTGCTGGCCTTTAGAAAAAACTCAGAGTTGCATAGCGGGCAATGGAGAGAGCTATGCTCAGAGTTTCTTTGCGCGATAGAATCCGGAACGTAGATATTCGCTAAAGAACCAGAGTCATCGACATAGCAATTAAAATTAACAAGTTGAACGCCACATCACTCGAAAAACCAATAATCGATGGGGAAAAAAAGTTTTTGAGTGAAGACCATGAACCGGAAGATACGGCGTAGATAAGCCTCCCACTAGATGGACCATCGTAAGAGTCGCATCCAGTAGATGCAGATAGCAGACTGTCGTTCTGTGTGGAGTTCTAAGGGGGAGGCCTATGTTCAGCCAGTGGACGTCTTCTGACTGATGATGATGACAATGATCTACTTCCGACTTAGTACCACAGTTCTGTGTAACCCTATATATGCTCTGTACATTTTTGTATTTTTGCACAAACAGTGCAAAAATACCAATGCAAAAATTGAATGATCTATTTTAGGCGATGCCTTGCTGATAAGTGGGCGTTAATGCTGAATTGGTGCTGTAACGATAAAATAAGGGACGGTCGTTGATCTCTCGGCCCAGTGCGGTGCTCGCCGCTACGTACCTACGACCGAGTACTTGACAGTGCGATAAGGCTTCTAATGAATGTAGATGAGGGCACTGAAGTGACTTTATTACGATTGACAGATTTTGTAGTTCCACTTTTGACAACGAGTGATAGTGGCCGAGCGGTAGCATGTGCGCTTATTTTTCTGACGGCACACGGTTCGATCCTCGGCCCTGCAACAATTACTTATTTAGTTGGTATTTACATAAATTATGTGCAGTTTCGATGCCATCGCTCAAAAACGGTGAAGGAAAACATCGTGAGGAAACCAGTATGACCAAGAATGTTAAAAATTTCAAAGATATGTGCACTGGGCCAGCATGGTGGATTATGGTCCATGCTCTCTCTGAGAGAAGGTCTATGTCCCAGCAGTGGGAACATAATAGGCTGATACTATTATGTAGTTCCACTTTTGACCACGTCTGTTACAAACTCAAATCAGACAAACAAGGGAGATATGGGGAAGTGCCGTGGCGAATCTATATATATATATATATATATATATATATATATATAGAAAAGGCGATGTGTGTATGTAGGTATACTAGGTATGTATGTTCTCTATGTACTCCGAAACGACTGCACTGATTTTGATGTATTTTTGATTATGATGTATGTAATGTTTGATGATTTTGATATTTTCCCTACAAAAAACAAAAACAAAAATATAAATCTATACATTGTTATATCAATATCAAATAAAATTATTAATATAATAAATAATATAATCTTCATAGAAAAACAAAACATCCAAGTCAAAGGAGGTTGCTTCAAGGAGGTTTATATGAAACGCGGGTGAAACCGCGGGGCGCAGCTATCAATAAATAAAAATAGTTTAATTCAGGAATCTTAACACAAACAACTCGTACTGTCATAATCTAAAATAAATGCACACTGTATAGGGGTGTTAGTCTAAAATTATATTGGCACACTATGTAGGGGTGATAGTCAGAAAGGTACGTACAGGTCGTACAGTGCACAATAATAATAGTGCCAGGTATTTTTTGTTTTTATCCATGTGCACAGAGCAATGCTTACATCATCAGAGACAGCCGCTAGTATTCTGTTGCCGGACCCACGCAAGCAATGCCAGAAGGAAGAACTCTTGATCTTATAATAGCAAAGAAGTCAAGCACCCCCCCTCAGTAAACATACTTGACGCACTGAAGTACCGCGATAGCCTCATAAGAGCCCAGAATGCGTCATTATACTGGACTTGCCATCAGGCGAGCTACATGCTGAGACTTTTGCATTTTGCAAACGGCGCATCTAAATTGCACACGCAGAGAAGAATTCACGCACGGAACTTGTAAAAGGCCGTTAGGCATAATCGGTTTTTAAAAACACTACGTGACTTTATTAGGGTTCCGTACGCAAAAAGACCCTATTACTAAGCCTACGCTGTCTGTTTGTCCTACCTTTTAATGGCTGTATCTTTAGAACCGTAATAGATAGCCAGTTGACATTTTCACAGAATATGAAATGTTACGGCGGATTAACGAAGAAATAATAATAAAGTCAAATGGTAAAAACTAAAGGGAAATGGTACAGAATGTTTTTTTAACGTATTTTTGCATTTGCTCTAATGTAAAAACGATAATACGTACAAGCGTCAAACTTGGCATGATTGTAATAGGTACACACTTTAAAGTAAAACAATAAATAATTAATAGTGGCCAAATGCGAGTCGGTGCGTTCGGTACTTAGATAGGTAGCCGCCTGAGCGTGATGTTGTTTTTTGCACTACTTTTGTACTTTGTGGCTTTGAGTCGGGCTCGCACACTGAGGGGAGAATTGGCAAGCTTATCTTAAAAAAAATATTAAATGCGCTTGCGATATAGTTATGGCAAAAAGCGGGCTCTTAAGTAAGCAAACTATCACTATAAACTGTTGCAGTGATAACAATAGTTATAATGTCATTTGTTTAACCTCCGTTCCGATTATGCAACTATGAATGTAAATAATTTGGTTTGCCAAAAAGTTTATCTATGCCTCATTAAAATTTAATAAACATGGCGCATAGTATAATCTTAGTAATATCTATAAAACACTCGCATATTGCACGTCCGCAGGGATAAACTGTTGAGACTACTTTAACTCCACCATTGTACACAGTTTTATGCAATAAAATTTTACTTCACTTTATTACTACTACTACTTACAGAGCTATTTCCTCAGCATGACTTAATTCCCTCCTGGTCATTTTTCAATCGGACTGCCAGAGCGGGCACGAAAAATCGACACCGCTTTTAAGTTGATATTCCTGTAAACACGTCCGAAGCGCTTGATTCCACATTTATTGTGCAAACTGCTAGTCTGTGGAATTCGCTGCCTGAATGGGTGGTGCTCCCCGATAGTTACAATCTGGGTGTCTTCAAATCACGAGTGAATCGGTTTCTTCTAGGCAAGTCCATCGTAGATCGCATCATCGCAGTTAGCGGCCAACCGCAAGCCTATTATTTAATAATAATAATAAAAACAGAGGTAAATTCAAGTTATCTATTTGTAGCAAACTATGAAACGGATGTAATAAGTAAGTAATGTTTTTTCTCCGATTCTCTATATTCGGTCACTTTTTTGTACTTTTTATTGTTTACCAACTTAGTTATAACAAAACATTTAACTCTCGTTTTAATAGCATGTCTGCTCCTTTATTTGTGGTAACTATTAGTTTAATTCTTATGCCTTGTCTCCGTTATGTAATGCAATGACGTACATCATGTTGGTTGTTCAATAAATAAAATAATAAATAAATATACTAATATTTTATTATTGAAAAAAAAAAAAAAATGGTAGGTACTTTGTAGTTAGGACTGTTTTCCAGAATCCGCCTGGGGAAGCACCACACCTTTGCCAGTTATTCATTCTTTAAGCAGTTAAATGCATTTCTTGACGGAGAGAAACTGTATTTTTGGCGTTCTGATTCTATCAAATAGAAAAATCTATAGAAATTTATTTTTCTGTAATAAATAAATCTGTATATTTATTTAACATATGGGCTTCAAGTTTTGGAAAAACTCAAGATATTAACTTATTATCTCCGATTTATAAAAGTAGTTTTTCGTAAAACTCTCGAAAGGAAACTTTGAGAGTGGATTACCTTAAATTACTGACATAAAAAAAATATGTTATGGGTTAATTGTTTTACAATCGTCATGCCAAAAAGTGCGGCTTTTTTTTTCGTTTCATGCCCGCGCGATAATCCAAATACCTAAAATTTTACGATTGCATTTTGTGCAAACTTACTGACTCCCGTATTAAAGGGTAATTTCCAGTAAAATTACTGGTAATAAGATATTTTACATTTTATAGTGACGAGCTTAATGCATTGTCGCGAAGGATTTTGAACTGTTGTAATTCAAAACTCTAGGTGCGACTGAACTATGGGCAACCGTGATATTTACCATTAGGCAAGTACCTTGCTCGTCTCGACACTCATTTGCTTAAACATATTTACACACAAACTTGCGTATTATTAAATCAGTGTAATAACTTTTATATATTTCTCGTAAACATAGAAACTTTATTACACTCCGATATACGAGTGTAAGTGCACTGGACGGGTGTTGACTTGATTCGTAGTAGTATCTCATAAAAAGTTATTTATACACTCTCTATTTTTATTATAAATCTAAACGTTTTTACGACGAATGAATAATACTAAAAACATTCCAGTTTATTATTGCGTAAACAAAATTCTAGATACGTAACATATACGTCGTCGGCAGGGAATACCTATCATTATAATGTAGGATAAACTATTCTGAAGTAATTACGGCCGTGCTCAGCGGCCAGCGCTACCTCTTTCGCACATTTTTATAATATTTATTTGAAGATAGACAATCACTGAGAGAGAATTTAAGAAAACCAATTAGGCATAGGTAATTTTGCATTATCTTTAGAATGATACCTAACATTGCAAATAGTGTAAAACAATTTTCCTGTTGGTATTTTATAAGATGGTCGAAAAAAATTTATCAATCACTTTTGCTAAAATAAAGCATAAATCAACATAAATAGTAGATTGTACAACGAGTGCACAAAACAAGTCGTATCAGCCGAGACTTTTATCAGCCTGAGCCGAGGGCGAGGGCGGATATTGAAATCGATAAAATTGATGATTGAATTATATACTCCAATTTTCACTTCGATTGCAAAGAAATTAAACAGTGATATTGTAAGTCATAACTATTTCTTTCATTATCTTTAGAACTGAAATTTGAACAGTGTTCTATTTTCATTAGGCTTTTATTAGGCCGGCTAAAGCCTACCCTCGTCTTACGTATTTTATATATTATATACTGTCTCAAGTATGCCTTAATAAAGTTGTGGAGACTGATAGAATACTTCTATGGAGTTCTGGAAACAAAATAAAATAAAAATTTGGCCATCATGGGACACCCAACAGAAGTGAAACATTACGTCACGTCCGTCACGACATACGAGTCGGTTTTACTGTTAAGGCGCGCCAATAGATGTTTCACATCAAAAATACGTTTCACCTAATTATATCACTTGCCCACACTCGAACGAGTAAAAATCGTCGTTTAGTTTTCTGAAATTTTAAAATTTTCTGCGGAATTTTCTTGATTTTTCTTTCCGTAAGAACCTTCTAAAAAGTAGAAAAAACTTTTAAAAAAAGATGAATGAAATCGGTAAAGTCGTTTTCAAGTTATGGCGTGACCAAGGTAAATAAATAGGGATATATTTTTTTATACATAGATTTAGCAAATTTTTATCTATTAAATGTTGAAAATGTGCAAAAGAAATAGCCGGTGAGCGCTGGTGATAGCTGGTAACGCGGCGTTAAGCATGGAATTATAAGAAAAAATAATTAAATTACTAAATAAAAATTAATAATATTTGTTTTAGGTAATTATAATTAGAAAAAACTTAATGCGACGCCGATTTTTCTGTTTTTTGAATTTACTTTTGAAGCGTTGTTTTTGTGTTAGTATTTTTATTTTATGAACAGAAATGTAAAAATCTGATGCATATGTCATTTGTTTTTTCTGAAGTCGCCGCATACAATCGATATTGAACAGGTAGGTACGTCATCTCGGCTTTCCACCCCAGTCACCACCACGTTGAGGCCATTTAAAAATAAAGTAATTTAAAACTGAAATGTCGCTTAGAGGTCGCACCGCGTAGTCCGCCCAAGGCTCAACCCGCGAGTCGTTGACCCGCTGTCACCTTGCGCCAGCTTACGCAATGCTTTAATCTTATCATCTGCATGCACACCCGCGACCTTACCTCTCCCCTCCCTACAATTTGGACGCCAACATTTAATATCAATAAGCGAACGTTTGAGGTCAACTCCGCAAGTGCTCATTTCAAATTCGATACGGGTTGGTAACGCTGACATAAGCTTTTGAATAGCTTCAGTGTGGATAATATAGGTATGTAATTTTCAAAAGACACTTTTTTTGTGAAAGACCTTTTTTATCAATAAAACCGCCTTTTTAACCTGCATCTAATGTACTTATCCTTCTTATAGTGTATTTTTTGTGATGTTAGTAGTGTTATTATCTGCATGACTATTTTATTAGGTAGATAGAAATATAGATAACTCTTTACTGTTCACACTAGAAATTACTTACCTACATAGATTAAAAAAAGACTTAAAACTGGTGTAACAACTAGCGGCCTTATTACTACAAGCAATCTCTTCCAGGCATCCTTAGCATGGAGAGGACATAGAAGAAGGTAAGGGTACGTTACGATAGGTGGTGGTATGTAGGTAGGTACGTCATGTTAATCATGATAGTGTAATCGCTGAACTTATAAGACCTTCTGATAGGTACTTCTTAGGAGGCATCAAAATTAAATTCCCAATATTTTAATATGCAAACAAAATAATTATCTTATCTTCTTTCCATACGTGCCATTTATGGATTGCAAAATATTAAGGTTTTTATTAATAAAGAACGTTATTTTCAATTCTTCATTTTACATAGAACATTCTTTGGGAAAACAAACTTTTATCGTTTTTTTTCACAGACACTTCTAGAGAGCTACGGATGTGCTACGCGCGTGCTACGCGCGCCGGCTTGCGGAAAATCGAGGGAGAGAGGCGCGGGCGCCGCCGGTAGGACGAGCCCACAGCTCGCGACACCCCGCCGCGCGCTCGTATTTATTCGCAAGGCCACGCCAGCGGCCCGCAGTGCGCACACGTCGCTCGCACGCGATATACTATCATACCGTTCTCCGCATCGCACAGTTGCGATTCACGTTGCGCGCACTAATGTTGCCTTCGTTTCTCATTTGAACGTTTAATTTTCATTGATAAAAATTTACAAAGAAAAAAAATACAAACATGTTAATGATAGTTACTGACTCAAAACTGTTGTGGGGAGTTTGGTATGTGTTGAACTATTGTGTGTCGCGGACATCGACGCCGCTGTTGGTGTTGTTCGGTGCGGCGTTGCTGGCGCTGCGACTG
The DNA here is from genome assembly GCA_932305915.1 of Agriopis marginaria. Taxonomy (NCBI): domain Eukaryota; kingdom Metazoa; phylum Arthropoda; class Insecta; order Lepidoptera; family Geometridae; genus Agriopis; species Agriopis marginaria. The sequence continues at coordinate 8,145,985 of OW029919.1, forward strand.
GTGGCGTTGTTGCGCGAGGTGCGCCGCCTGCCGCCGGGGCCCTGGGGCCCGCCCGTCGTCGGCTACCTGCCCTTCCTGGGCGTGCGCCACAAGACCTTCCTGCAGCTGCAACAGCAATACGGCGCGCTCTTCTCCGCCCGCCTCGGCAACCAACTCACCGTCGTGCTCTCCGATTACAAACTCATTCGCGAAGCTTTCCGCCGCGAGGAGTTTACCGGCCGCCCCAGCACGCCGCTCATGCACACTCTTGATGGACTTGGTGAGTATTCATTCCGACAAGCTTGCTATTAATATTTCATTATATATTTTTTTTACTGTCAAAACTTGTTAATTTATTTTATTTTATTTATTTGGTGATAGGCAGCATAATCTATGTATTGCCATGTGCCTATATCACACAGTTTAATATTTAAAAATTTAAATAATTTTGGCTCAATAAATGCAATTATATTTTTTTTTATCAATTTAAAATTCTACACTCCGATAAAGTGACATAAACTAGGTACATATATAATTAGATATCGGTATTTAATTCAAAGGTTTTCGTAAATAAAGTGAGTAAATAAGGCCGGTAGTGGCCGCATGCGTATGGGCGGAGGCGCTCCGGAGACCCACCCGCGGGTGCGCTCGCGCCGCCCACTCTAGCCCTGGCTAACGCCTAACGCCTCTCTCGTTACACAGGCATCATCAACAGCGTGGGCCGTCTCTGGAAGAGCCAGCGCCGTTTCTTGCACGACAAGCTGCGCGAGTTCGGCATGACCTACATGGGAAGCGGGAAGAAAGTCATGGAAGGAAGAATTAAGGTTAGATATCTATTGTTAAAATAAGCTTAATTTCTGCAAACAGCTTTTGCTATGCGTAAATAAGTTTTCGAAGAAATTTCACTAATAAGTGTTATTTTGTTTATTAGAATGAAGTACACGAGCTCATTGCTAACCTGAATTGTGCGGAGGGGTCGCCGGTGGACGCTAACCCCCTATTAGCGCTGGGCGTGTCCAACGTGATCTGCGGTATCACGATGTCGGTTCGTTTCGCCAACGGAGACGCGAGATTCGAGCGTCTCAACAACCTCATCGAAGAAGGCATGCGCCTATTCGGAGAAGTTCATTATGGAGAATATGTTCCGCTCTACAATGTAAGCACACAATTATTTAAACTTATATTCGAAAACAATTACGAGAGATAACAAAATTTACAAAAAAATTAGGTTTGCATGAATCATAATTTAATTTTTCTTTGCAGTATCTTCCTGGAAAAGCTCAAGCCCAAGAAAAAGTAGCTAAGAATCGCGAAGAAATGTTTGCTTTCTACCAAACGCTGATCGACGAGCATCGCGAAACTCTGGATATGGACAACGCGAGGGATCTCATTGATGTTTATCTCATCGAAATCGAGAAAGCTAAACTTGAAGGCACAGCAGGAGAACTTTTCGAAGGCAGAGACCATGGTGAGTAAAGTTCTATTCTAAAATGTTTATTCATTACAATAAAAAAAAAAAAAACAAAAAAACAAAAAAAAACATGTGTCAGGTGTGACGGCTTTATTAATTTTTTCTGTTCTCTTCCAGAACTTCAGTTAAAGCAAATACTCGGAGACCTATTTTCCGCCGGCATGGAAACGATAAAATCGTCCCTGCTGTGGATGATCGTGTTTATGTTGAGAAACCCTGAAGTGAAGAGACGAGTGCAGGAAGAAATCGACGCCGTCGTTGGACGGGACCGCCTTCCCACCATCGAAGACATGCCCAACCTTCCTTACACTGAAACCACCATCTTGGAAACTCTACGGATGTCAAGCATCGTCCCATTGGCCACCACACACTCCCCTACTAAGTAAGTATTACTACTAGTGGTATGAGTATTCGCTTCGAAAAATACGTGATCTTCATATACATTTTGAATTAAGAAATTGAAATTTGTACGGAATTCGATACGTATTTTACGTAGCAAAAATTCATAATTAATTCGTGTTCGTACTACTCTCTGATACTTATTTTTTTGTTATGTGCTACGTCGTCTTTTGCTTTCGGTTTTGCTAACAGTGATTATTGTCCATCAGGGATGTCAACCTGAACGGGTACAGAATCCCGGCGGGCTCGCAAGTGGTGCCGCTGATCAACTGCGTGCACATGGACCCGAAGCTATGGGACGAGCCCAACAAGTTTAACCCGAGCCGGTTCATTGACGAGTCGGGCAAGATCCGGCGGCCGGAGTTCTTCATGCCGTTCGGGGTGGGGAGACGCATGTGCCTGGGCGACGTGCTAGCACGCATGGAGATGTTCATGTTCTTCGCGGGCATCATGCACCAGTTCGATGTGGAGAGCGCCGCGGGCGACGCGCTGCCCTCCCTCGAGGGCACCGTGGGGGCCACGATCGCGCCCAAGGCATTCCGCGTGCGGTTCGTGCCGCGTGCACGCCCCGCGCCGCCGACGCCGCCCGATCAGCCACTCCTGCGGCACGTCGGCGCGCACTAAACAAGCCACCGACTCTCATTACCCACATACCCACCAGTATTCAATGATCACTCGTTTTAGAGCGCATCGAAGACCGTTTATTTAAGTCATTATCGTTTAAGTGACGACGTCGCCGCGGCGATGGTCGAGGCTGTGCATAAAGTGTTCAATTTTTATAGTAGCGGACGTTTAGATGTATTTGAAAATTCCCATCGTAGAGATTATGATTCGAGTGCGTTTGCAGTATTATAGTGCATGTTAGTTTATAGATGGACAGATCGCCGTTCGAATAGAACTAAGTTAGATTACCGCGTAAGCTATAGTACCAAAATAAATGTAAGAATTAGACGATTATTTATTATTAGGGTGCGAGAGTGTTGTCGGTTGAGTGTGATCTCATGTTTGTTGCGTTACGCGGAGGAAGTTAGAGTGTAGGATTGAAAGTGTTCATTTAATGTAATTTAGTTATTTAATTGTACCTACCTATCGGGAATGACCACATTCCATGGTAGAATAAACCAGCAGCTAGTCTAGACTTCTAGAGCGGTGTATCGCTACATAGATATTACACACTAATCTTAGTTTTCGTTTAGTTCTCTAAATAAAACAATGTTATTGTTTGCAACCAAGTTGCTATGTACTGAAGTTTATACTCAAAACTCTGCATTAAGGGCTAAACAGCGTTAAAAATTTACACAACGTTGACACACCGAAACTTGAGAGCATACTTTTTTGTCGTTCTACCAGTTTCACATAATTAAGGATATTCCGTTAATTACAAAAAAGGTATTTAAAAGGCATACTTTAAGTTTTAGCAGGTCAACGTAGTGAAAATTAGATTTGCCATCTTAACACAGATTTTTGTGTAACTCCATTAGACATAAGTAAAACCTTATAATGTCACGCTGTTTTTAATCAGAGCTATTTACTTAGAAAGTAAAGGTGAATAAAATTATGCAAATATGTATTTAATGGTTTCATTGTGTTGCGGTTCTTCTCAGCGTGTGACTACGCAGAGTTAAAACTCCACACCAATAGCGCACTGAAGCTGCAGCTATTATGTCTTCTGTGGCTGCAGTACCCAAGTAATATACCTACTATCCATTCTTGTGTAAAAATAAGAGGTAAAAATGATAAGTGAAGTTTTTACTCTCTTATGCATAAATGATCGACATCTCAATCTCATATGCTATCTATAAAAAAAAAAAAAAAAACAATAAATTTCTCGCTGACGAGAAATTTTAAGTCACACGTAATAGCGAGACAGATTTTTCGTAATCAGATTAGCTTATCGAGCGTTCATGCATTCTAACTTAGTTAGTGTGTTAGTGTGTTCCTCTTTCATGCTGCAACGGATTCATCTGTCTCTGCAGTACAATCGACCGCCATTAATTTTATTGAACTAATGAGACACAAAACTCTCACTAGTACAGTCAATGGACTATAATTGTACCTACTAATGGTAATAGACGGATTTTTTGCATATCGATAGACTGAGAGCTGGAGAGAGACACATGATATATTTTTATTAAAAAAATACGTTTTCTGATTTTCTAGTACAACTTTTCCAAACAAAACCTTACATTAATAATGTTTTAGACCTAAGTATTACATAAATAATTAAAATACAAAATCTGCAGAAAAAGTAACACACACTTTGAAAATACAAACATAGAAGTAAAATTTTACAAGAACTTACACAGAAATGTACTTAAGTAGGTATATGTCCCTACAAGTGCATTCAGGATAAACTAGTATATAAAGGTATATATGTCTCAGGTGAATGACCTGTTGTAAATTTAGCATTATCAGTGGGTAAGTACTACGTTGTTTCCCTGATATGCAATTGCGGTGAGTCATGGGTTGTTATGGGGAAATTCCTAGAACGTTTGACTTACATACCGGTCGATGAATCGATGCCTAACCAATACGTATAGGTAACACAGTAATAGACGAATGTCTATGGGTTTCGATGTAATGAAATTCCTGTAAAAGTGATTAAGCTCTAGTGTTTGTTTTCATGAAAGTTAACTATATTATTGATACCAAAGTAAAATTAAAATGGAAGAAAGTGATCGTATATACGCTGCTACTTTCCTTGTTTCCAAATTAACTATACTTAATCATCATAATCTGCCTATCTCCTTAGCCCAAGCTGGCTTCTCCCACGGCGTGTCCGATCTCCTGTTTTTCGCTATAAAACAATTATTTAGTTTTCGGAGAGGTTTTCCGATGTTTCTGGTAATTAATCATTCTTATGTCTACCACCAAAATGCGATACAGAATTTTAGTTTGATAACTAGCCAACATTATTCACTATTTTGTGGAAAAAGTAAGCATATCGCTGTTAATATCCCGTGAGTAGTTATTAATTCAAATAAGCCAAACTTAGACATTTTGTGACCTTTTATCTATTCTACTCTTGGTCTATCTTCTATATAATATACATAATTATATAAAAACTAAATATCACTCATTCACTAACTCATCACGAAACCTCTGAAACTACTTGATCTACGAAGCTAAAATTTGGCAGGTCCGCTAAGAAAGAATTTTACGAAAAATCCGAATTAAGGGGCAAATAGAGGTTAAAAGTTGCGATGAAAGTCCTTTGTTTTTGATGTAAGGCTATATAATTTGTTACTCTGGTTAATGGTTTAAAATAAATAAATACTGCCGTAAGATTGTACTGAAAAAGACGGATTAAAGAGGTGAAATGGAGGTTTGAATTTTGTGTTTAATGTTTTATATATATACGAAATCTACGAAGCTGAAATTATACTAGTAGATTCTTCGTAGTAATACCTATAATCTAAAGGTCCGCTTAGAAAGGACTGTTCGAAAGGGCCGAGTTAAGGGGGGCACAGTGGTTGAAAGATTAAATTTAATTTTAAGGGTACGAAATCTCGGTCGACATTTTAAAATGAATTACCTCTACACATAAAATTGAAAAAATTCTCTGACCTGTGTCATGAGTAAAAGCAGAATGTATATTAAATTTCCGCGCCTAGGTAGACTTTGTAGAACTGTAATTACTCAATGTACCTAATATGCACTGCACATGCACGCCGCGGTTACGTTGTCTCATATAAGAAATATAAGTTATTAGATAAGGTTTTTACGTTCTTATGTTTAAATGTCAGCTTATTATCTAGATATTTACGTGTGTAATATTTTAAACCATACAAATTAATTTAAAGCCCCATACTCGTAATATACCTAAGTCCTGCCACTTCTCTACAATAATACTATTTGATCCTTCCATATCATAGGATCATCTGTTGAAAGGAATGTTTCAAATTTTTCCACGAGTCTGCTAAACCTCGTTTTCTGAGGCAGTCAACTATTCTCTCTCTTGTTACGCCCAAACATAAAAACACCTACAAAAATGCATTTTCCTTGAAAATCATATGGTTATGGAATTCCCTACCAGGTTCCATCAGTCAATCTCAGTCCATAAAAATTTTCAAGGCTAGGGTGAAAGGTGTTTACTTATTATCTTTCTCAAGTTCAGAACTGTTAGTTTCTTTTGGAAGTGAGTTTTGGAAATACCTATTGCTCCTAATTCATAGAGGTCGCTATTTACTGTCATTGTGTGTTCCTTGTTGCCTTCGCATTGTGTCGTCGTCATCGTTGTCAGCTTATCATGTTCCCACAGCTGGGACTCAGGCCTTCTCTCAGAGAGGATGGGCCCTAATCCACCATGCTGGCCCAGTGCATGTTGGTGAATTTCATACGTATTTGAACTTTAGAGGTTCTTTGAGATACCGGTTTCCTCGCGATGTTTTCCTTCACCGTTGTTGAGCGATGGATATTGGTGCAGGGTCGATGCTCGATCTGGGTGCCGTCCGAATGTAAAACGCACAATATATGCTACCGCCCGGTCACCATCACTCTTATGCATTGCATCGCATTGTTTAAGTACCCATAATTATTTATGTCTTAATATATATTACTGCAGTATATCGGCAATTCGGCATAATGCAAAGGTACTCCAAAGACTTAAAGATAAAGACAATTTACTTCGTGTATAGTATATCCTTATCGCGTTTGTAAATATGTGTGTGTGTCTATATCATTTGGTAGTATTAATTTAATAGTATCATTAAAAGTGTTTTATATCACTCGTCTATTCTGTTACGTAAATTCTTTCAATCCAATGTTGGCCTGGAAGAGCTTGCTTTTAGTTATAATAAGTGTTATAATAGAGACTGTTTTTTGAATTTTTGATAAGGCCGCCACTTGTGGTACTAGCGCGTAAGTGTTTTCTATCTGTTTGTTACTTTAATTTCTGGTGTACCTACCTAAAAGTTTCTATCTAAGTTTTAAATCTAAAATTTAGTTAAGTGTTTTAAGTGTAATATTGTCTGTTAGTGATTTTTTTATATATTTTTATGGGTATAAATAAACTTTTTTTCTTTTTATTCTTTTTCTTTAAATTAATTCTTAAACAAGTATTGCTATAAATCATTAAATCATAGTCAGCCCACTTTAGTTTTGCTGGGCATAGTGCATTATCGCCGTCCCTATGGAGTCTATTTGAAGTATTATTCGTGTAGGGTATTTTACGTTACGTAATCTATAAATATAAAAGCGAAATACTCTCTGACTGACTCATCACGCAATCTCAAAAACTAATAGACCGACGAAGCAGAAATTTGGCAGGTATATTTCTTATAGGGTGTAGAGATCCGCATTTTTTTTTTGTGAAAAGGCCGTTCAAAAGGATTATTAAAAGTTTTTATGAAAGTTTACGTTTACGATGATGCCAACAACAGTTAGTTCTTTGTAAATAAAAGTAAATAATTTCCAATAAACTGTTTATTAAAACTAAAAACGCTATTCTAATAAGGCACAACAAAACACACAAATGTTACTTACATCTCTAATTATAATTATTACATATCTAAGTATAAGATTTTAAAGAGGATCGCAATAGTATTCCACCATGGGTGGAGTTAACGTAAGTCCGACATTTCCCTGCATTTCTTTAGTGGAAGGCGGGTCGCACGCTAAACGTATGCGCTTGCGACGGAGCAGGCGGACCACCAGCCCGCAGGAGAGCATGCGCGACAGCTCATCCCCGGGGCACATGCGTTTACCTGGCGAATAAAACATTTAAATGAACTCGCCTGATGTTAATCGACGATGCGGTCTACGATGGAGCACGATTGCATAGAAGAAAGCTATTCACTCGTGATTTGAAGACACCCAGATTGTAACTATCAGGAAACACCCATTCGACAGCGCATTCCACAGACTAGCAGTTTGGACAATAATAGTGGAATCAAAGCGATTCGTGCGGGTTCTCGGAATATCAACCATTAAGCAGACTATTTTGCGTGCTCACTCTGGAAGTCTGGAAGGGGGAGGCCTAAGTTCAGCAGTGGACGCCTTCGGGCTGATGATGGAGACTCTGGCAGTCAGATAAAAAGTTTAGGTAATTACCTATCATAATTTTAGGTCTAAACAGCACTGATTTTTATGAGTATGTCTGGAACGAAGGAGTACGTCGTCAACTGTTTGATGACATAATAATATCACATCACACATCAGCAGCCATTAAACTTCCACTGCTGGACAAAGGCCTCCCTCTTAGCGAGGGGTGTTGACATAATATATACTATGTCCTCTGGTGAATGGAATGGAATGGATGGTGATTGGAATGGAATGGATGGATGATGGTAATGGAAGTCTGAAATTGTATTTTGTCCGATTTGAATGTCATAGAAAATTTAAAAAATCTGTGTATTTATAATGTATTGTCTATAATATTTAAATAATAAATCCTAGTGGAGCACTTTAATATAAAATTACTTTTGTGCTGTCCGAGCCTGATTCACAGAATGCCAGAAAGTTGTACAACGTAGGTACTTATGTGCATGCAGCTTAAAAAAATAAAAAAATCAACAAATTAAAGTTTACTTACCAAATTGTCTTGTTATAAGGATATAATTTTATTAAAACCCTAGAAAATAAAACATTTAATAACAGCACTGCATTTATTCACAACTAGGTGAAATTGTACGAGCAGCTATCTCATAGTTAAGCTTTTTTTAAAAACGACGAACGCTTCTGCTATTATATGAAAAAATCTTCGCGAATTTTTCTAAGTATATATTCAATACTCGTAGGTATCAAAAGTTCGTGATATGAGATGAGTTATATCTTTGTGCTTGGGGTACGTGACTTGTAAGTGTATTTTTACACGTTGGTGTCTTTTCGTTGTAGACGGGTGACTAGACACGTCTGCCATAAGACAGTTTGCCGCCGCTGCGCCGCCAGACGTTAGACGAAACCAGTAAAGCCAACCCTGTCGGCCAGTCACCCGTCGCAACATTGTAAATACCAAATGAATCCAATGTCTTCAGTGAAATTACTTGGCATAAAGAGTTTTAACGTCTAATAGTGCTAACAGACGCTCGAACGCGGCTGACCTCAACCGCCGTCTGACCAATGGGAGAGAAAGAGAGGGAAATATGAAACTCTCACTCTTTCTCTCCCGTTTGTTGGACGGCGGTCCGTCAGCCGCGTTCGAGCGTCTGTTAGCACTATAAGATCTTAGCACAGTGACGAGCGCAGTGCATTACCCCATGCAGGATTTAAAACGAATAAAGTTTTAAATTGAGAGTAGCACTAAACTGTTATGGGCCTGACACTTACCATCAGGCGAGCGACCTGCTCAACTCTTCACACAGTTATAAAAATGAAATCTGTAAATTGTATTAAAATTACCTGTCTGGAACGGTATAAACTCCTGTGGCTTCAGCAGACTACCATCGTCTGCCAAGAATCGGCTCGGTCTGAATTCTTCAGGGTCCTCCCAAATATTAGGGTCCATGTGTAACGCCCATTGAAGAGGTATAACCATGGCACCTTTTGGTACTCTGTAGTTTCCTAGATATGTATCCTATAAAAATAAAACAAATCTTTTAGACGATAGTTTCTTAATTACCAATAATACTGAGCTAAAATAGAAGACTGATTTCAAATAAATTAGGTACCATTCACAAAAACCAACCATATACAACAAATTTCTCAGATGTGCCACTGTGAACTACAGCATGCTTCTCGCCTAGTGCCTCATTGTGTTATAATTTTTGGCGCGTCGATGCCTCTTGACAGATTCTATTGTTTTAAACATCTATGCTAACAATTACCTACCGATCTAGTAGGCTTGTTTAACTTTCTACATTTACGACCATCATGCATTTTCCACCTGTTGTTGAGTATTAAGTCTCCAATTCCGTTCCTCATTTATTCTATTCAGTGGGCTACCCTGCTCACATGTATGACAGAAAAATAGTAGACGAGACTCCCAAAGACAGACTAGAGACTAGAGTCTTTTAGGACTCATAGAGCCCTAAAAGATGAAATTATTAAATCTTACAAAAACCGGCCAAAAGGGAGTCACGCACTGAGGGTTCCGTACCACCGCAAAATACAAAAGGTAATGACAAAACACAACATCATGTCCAGGCGGTCTCACCCATTCAAGTACCGACCGCGCCCGACATTGCTTAACTTGGTGGTGAACAGAAATTTGTCACCGACTTGCACTTATTTTTTATTTGTCGTTTTACTTTGAAATGTGTACTATGAAAAAGTTTGACGCTTGTACGTATTACGGTTTTAATATCAGAGCAAATACTTTTTTTTATGGAATTAGGCCGCTATAAAGTAGGACAGATAGCGTGGGCTTAGTAATAGGGTCCCGTTTACACCCTTTGGGTACGTAACCCTAAAAAATTCGATAGGAAACATCGACTTACCTCTACACATCCGTGGGGTATGCCAACAGGAACAATGGACCTAATCCGTTGAGTCTCACAAATAGTCGCCATTAGACGCGGCAGCATTGTGCTGTCCACCACGCTTTCTTCAGGATACACAGAGATAATCTCTTTTCTGACAATTTCCTGAAATAGTTATTAAGAATCTTTTGGCGAATATGTTGTTTTTAGTGTTTAGGAGAACGACCGAGCGCACTACACATAGGTCGTTTAAAAACGCCAGACGGAGAACGAACTCAACTTCTTTTGTAACAACTTTACCGAACAATTTTATAGTGCTAACAGACGAGACGGACTTGGTTGACGAACCGCCGTCCAACCAACGGGAGAGAAAGAGAAATTTTTCTCTTTGGACGGACGGGAGGGCCTTTGGTTGGACGGTGGTCCTTCAACCAAATCCATACGTCTGTTAGTACTATTATACCGTGTTGAGTAAATAGAAGAAGGTAGCGAATAACAACTGGCCTTTGGCCAGCAGTAGGGCGGGAAAGATTCCACGAAAAATAATTAGAGCCCATTTCATCAAAAAAACTAGGTGGATTATTTTATTTCACATTTTCGCCTACTTAAATTTACCATGGGAACGTTTTATTTACAAAACATTTTTCTTTCCCACGCTAAAAATGCTTCGTGAGCGAAAATTTAACACTGCAGAAGAGAGCAGAAGAGCAGATTCCGGCGGTTATTTTTCGACCGCCAGATTGCATTGTGGTTGGAGAGGAATATTTTGAAAAGCTATAAATAAACTTTTTCATAATACATTTTTAGAACAGCCCACGTATTATGTATCAACCGTAAGACATTTTCAACTACAATGAAACTAGGTAACAAAAGATTGTATACCTGTTCTTCCGGATATAGTGCCATGTACAACAAGAACCAAGACAGCGTAACCGACGTCGTGTCTAACCCAGCTCCAAACATATCACACAATAGGAACAACAGTTGCTCATCAGTCATAAAACGCGCTGCCTCTTCACCACTCGCGAACCTTCTCTTCTGTTCTATGAGAAAGTTGTCCAATATGCAATGGCCTTCTGTGGGTATCAAAGTTTGCGGGTCAAAGAAATGCTGCTTGTTTTCCGAGTGTTTACTGTATGTGATGCATTTGATGTGGCCCTCGGGGTGATCGTTGAAGAGGTTGTCGTGCAGTGGGTAAGCAGCCCCTTCAGGTTTCTTAAGGCCCAGCATGCCTCGGCGTCTTGCTATCACGCTAGCGTACAGACGGTGCGTTTGTGCCTGGCCACGAGTCAGCACTTCCATCGTTTTTTGGGTTGATGATGAAATAAATCTGAAATTCGTACCATTTATTAAATATACTAACAATGATAGTCAGGTTCATACGGAACGATGCTACTTAGCCAACAGGGGGTCATTATACTAATTATAAACAACTTTTACTAATCCCAAAGCTAATTACCACTGCTCCGTATAAACCTGTACGTTGTGTGCTCTGTCCTTTTCCTAAATATTTGCTGATTTTCAGAGTAAAGCGAATATGTTCAAAACATGAAATGTGTAGTTGTAAAATAGTCGTATTCTTGTGGCTTTTGAGCATTACCGTATAAAAGGTAGAAAGTTAACAGCACCGGATACTCCCATCTCGTGACACCCTTCCTCCTGGACCTGTCTGAACCAGGTCCATGTTTTATCATCGGGAGGGAACTTGAAACCGAATATGATTTCGTTCACAACATTTCCTAGAGAATTTGTTAGCATATGAGCTAAGTCTACCGGAGATCCCGACTCTTTGTCCACGTTCTAGAATCAATACAAGAATACATTGCGCTTTATATTGTAGTGCCATTATTTGTACGTACTAATCTATATTTCTTAAAGTAGGGCCAATTTAATAGATCATAAATATTTGACACCTCGTCAAAATTCAACAACGTAACATAATAACGGAGAGCACAAAATACTAACTGTTTGTTTAATTATTTTTTTTGAAAAAAAAAAAACTTAAACCAACTTCAAGACCTACTTGTACAAACATAAATTAAAAGTCGAAAATGACAGTTAAAACAGAGATAGAAAGTCTCTTAACAAAACTTTTGCTGAAAACCACAAACCAAAACGTCATCTGTGAATATATTTTTTATTTATGTAATTTTTTTCAAAAAGCCCTGATTCAATTTGGATAAAATTTATATGGGACTACCCGGTTAAAAATACCTATACTTATTGTAATAATGACAAAAGAAGACAATTTTACGATTTATTTTGACTTACAAACTAAACAGATGTCAAATGTGATCTACTAAATTGGCGCTTCTTTAGTGCTCAAATCAGAAATGAAAGAAGTTTGTCAAACATGGTATTTAGTGTATTATTTAAACTGATGTGGTTTTCACACATTTTATTAAAAGGCCGTCTAATGCGGTTGAAACTATAGTCGGAGTAACCGGCTTAATCTTACGTGAGTGATTCCCGTGTAATATAAATAAAATGGTATTTAGTGTGTTTATTATTTGAAGAACCCATTGATAAAATATGTACAAGATTCCTATTAACGCATCGTAAAATGATACCAAAAAGAGCTAGATAATATTATCTAGGTCGCTCGATCGTCCCGCCACACGTCAAGGAGCCTCCGATGTCAAAACGTGTGAAATTTAATTTAATAAAAACACTAGTTGTGTCTTCAATTCATGTAAGAATTATCCACAAAAAAGATAAGTCTACGAAGATGACATCTCAAAAGTCAGCATTCAATTTACTTGCTGTATTTCTTCGCAAAATTATAAGTAACAAAAATATAACAACGCCATTACAAAACTGTTTGGTGTTGCCAAGGGCATAAAATTTATATACCCATGTTTTTAACACTATTATGATTCATCACTATCAACTATTAATCGTCTTTTTAATCAAACATTATTATAATTGTGATAAATAGTATGTCCATTAATTACCAAGTTACCAACTGAAAATGGCAGCCAAACTTCAGCCACAGATCAAATAACCAAAGAGGTTACATCTAACCTTATGTTAAAACTATTTACACGCAACTTCATACAGATACAACAAAGACCTTAACTGCCAACTGGTAGTGGGCTTGAGCATTTGGATTGTCTTTAGACCTTCAACGGTCTATGGGCAGTCTAACTGTATTTGTAGTTTTAGTTTTAGCTTGTATTTTGTTTAGTTAATAAAGGCGCTAGCCCAGGAAAAAAAAAGACCTTAATATTTCCAATATTTAAATTCCTTTTTTGTATGACACAACTTTAGCGTTCATTAAAATTCTCTTATTTGTAGCCTAAACATGCCTGACTAAATACTTCTAAAGAAAAAAACTCCATTAATCATTGATTTTTCTCATTACTTAATACAAAAACAATTAAGGAGGTACTTGTTCCCGTATTATCATTTTAGACCTGTATTTTGCAAGTTTATTTATTCCGTTAATTTTTTTCATACATTTTTTGCTGTATTCTCTATGCACTGGTATTACTAGTATTCCAGCGCGCATGCGCAGAAATGTATCGAAAATATCACTCGAACAAAGATTGACATCACAAATGAACGCAGCGCTTTCATTGAACAGTCCATCTGGCTATACATAGTATAATATGACATCTTTGGAGAACCTATATCAATGAAAATTGTACCTAATTTAAGGTCTCGACCATTTCTAAAGTAATTGGAGGCCAATTTTTGTCACCTCTAATATTTTGTGCTTGTAATGTTTCAATTTCAAAGACGTTTTTTTTATGTTTTCCACTAAAAAGAGGCGAACACACAGAGGTTGTGTTAGAATTTACACTTAAAAATAATAATAGACTAAACATTGCCATACAACGTGGCAATGCTGCTAGCATTTTGAAACGCTGCCCACTAGTAGCGGCTGGTTAGATTAGTTTTAGATTAATTTTAGTTTTAGTTGTAAATTTACATAATTTTTTATTTTAGTTGAATTTTTATTGAATAAACACTTAAAAATAGGTATGTAGTAGGTAATTAACACTTCCAGATGGCTATGTCTAGGTGAATCCTGTGATTGGCTCATAGTAAAACCCAAGTCCTAAAGGTGAAACTGTATGTATACCGCTTCCACTTGTTTATTTTTTCTGGGTATATGCTGGCCTCAGCTGTGCCTAGACTCACATTTTCACATTCGTCCATAATTGTGTTTGTATACAGCTTGGAAGTACTGACAAATAAGTTTTGAGTATATCACGACATACACCATGTTAGTTAAAGCATAAACTGTATTTATTTGTACTTACTTACCATACACATTACCTATACTATACTCCTACGTGCACTAGGTTAATCATAACAAACCTACAACTAAAATGTCATAGTGATATTTTTTATAACCAGTCATTCTGTGTCGTTAGAAGGTGACGAGGGTAAGCGTAGGTAGTGCGTAGGTACCTAGGGTATTTATTTAGGCATACGTACTTCAAGCAGTTCAAAAACACCGGAAGCGATGCGCTTTTCCAATTTATCACGGGAAACGCTGTGCTTACTCATACCAAAACTTTTCAACCACATCGTTATCAGCTTTCTTTGATCTTTCCAGAGAGGTCCTTCCGCACAAATTATACCTTTAAAAATGTTTATAAGATCAGTCTGAATACTGATGATATTAAGAGCCGTATTACAAAATGCATCGTAAAATTTTAGTTATCTGGATGTTCGGGCATAAAACGAAAAAATTAATATGTTATTGTCATGAAGAATATTATTATAAAACAAGCAAACCATAATATTATAATTGTTAAATGTAAGTCAGTAAATTAACCAAATCCACTCTCAAACTTTCACTCAAAGAATTTTACGAAAAACTACTTTTGTAATAAGTAGGTAAGAAAATAGGTAATAAGCTCATAATTATGTTGAGTTTTACCAAAATTATAAACCGTAATTTAAAGCGAAAAATACAGGTGTATTACAGAAATTTAATTTTCTATAGATTTATTTGATGGAATCAAAACGTCAAAAATGCAGTTTCGTTGCTTTTTTATCAAACAGTGTGATAGGGCTCTTAATGAAAACACATGAGCGTGGTTTAGACTTACCGTTTCCTTGCATAATACCGTGGGTTAAAAATAGAGGGGCTCGTCCCGAGAAGCTCTCTTTAGCGAAGGCTTCTCTAATCAATTTATGGTCCGACAGCACAACGGCGTAAACGCTTCCCATACCAATTCCGTAAATTGGACCATACGTCTTAGACAACTCGGTCAAAGTTAAATGCGGCTGCAGGCGATCGATGAAGGGCAAGAAGCCAACAATAGGCAGCCCCCAAGGTCCCGGAGGTAGGTTTTGCCATGTTTTTATTTTCTTGCATATCCAAAAGCCAACCACGAATGTGACTAGCCATAAGAAAATAAGGTCCATGGTTCAACTAAAAAAAAAACACAGTAAGAACCTATTTAAATAAAACTTCCTATAAAATATAATAAACAACATGATCAATTCGGAAAATAGCTAAAACTAAAGCTAAACATCAACGTACAATAAGACCTGCTTCTGAATCGGTTCAGCCGTTTTGGAGAAAATGGTAACTGACATACATAAACACTAACACACGACCTCTAACCCGAAACGCATATATCGTACCTACTCTAAAATTTTCTAACCCGACTGTCTGTCCCTACACCAGCTACCATTACAGTAACTGTATCGGCACATGCAAAAAAATATATACTATGAACAATGCAAAATATACCGTTCCGTCATTGACCAACCCCGTAGTATGTCATGGTAGTGAATTCAAGACTAGGTTCTAGCGCGCCTCTCTTGATATTTAACTCTATGCTTGTGGAGCTGAATCATACGACGTCACTATCAAATCTAGATCAACGTCAGAATTAAAGATAAGACATCTTAAGTGGCAAACTTTAAGAAATATTTTTAATATAGATATACATAGGAAGCTAAAACAATTTAAACTTCCATTTACGTAATTATACAAATATTTTATTGTTGTACTTTTCATATACAATGCTAATTAAGAGCTCATTAAAATAATTCAGAAAGCCTTTTTCAATTAGTATTACAATTTAATCTGCGATGCGATTGTAATCAGGGTAAGGAGACACGTCGCCTTTTCTGTCAGTTCGTCTACCTGGCGATGGTAGCTACATAATATCTCACATTGTGATGTATGCGTTTCTGAGTTCACCAGGTAGTTGGTAAAAGACACTGGGGTTTATTTACATTTTTATTTATTCAGAATTTTTCGTTCAATATACACTAAACGGGATTTTGATTCGCCTCTCCACACGTACAAGACACGGAAAAAAACCAGCCAAGTGAGAGTCGGGCTCGCGCACTGAGGGTTCCATACCACCACAAAATACAAAAAATAGTGCATAAAGACAACATCACGCCCAGGCAGTCAATTTCAAGTACCGACCGCGCCCGACGTTGTTTCACTTGGTGGTGAACAGAAATTTGTCACCGACTCGCAATTGGCCATCATTTGTTGTTATACTTTAGAGTGTACCATAATCATGCAAAGTTTGACGCTTGTACGAGTTACCGTTTTACATTAGACCAAATACAAAAATATGTAAAAAAAACGTTTCTTGAATGGGGAAACTGGGTATTTGTGCAATACTGAGTTGTAAGAATACTAAAAATAGAGTTGCCCGACAGAATAAAGACATTTCTTTTCACAGGTAAGTACGAAAAATTTGACACGCTTAGTTTTCATACAGTTTGGACCACAAAAAAAAAATTGGTCTGTGGTATTTAGTATTTTGTAGTGTATTTTGTTTAGACAATTAAGGCATAAAAAAAGTTTATATTTAATAGTACTTTGAATTTAACTACTACAGGTAGGTATATTTTGACACTTTTATTATCTTTTTATCGCATTGTAAAATGAGCTCCAACGCACGCCGTTCGGTGTAAATCGTCCCGATAATTATGACTCACAAAGTGCAGCCAACCGCAAAGCGAAAAACAAACTGAACACGTGACCTATTGATAACATATAGTAAAATTGCAAAATTTATAAAATAGAGAGACGCTAGCTTATCTAAGTACTAGTAACAGTCAGAAATTACAAACAGGAGCTTATTATATAAATTAGCATAAATAAAAAAGGCTTTTAAGACTTACTGACTCCGCGATGAAATAAATACAATGAAAATGTGCGTAAATTTCGACAGCGTTGTTTATCTATCAGGACGGCCGGCTATCACGTGGCCAGACGACTAGCGACTGCTCTGCTCTGGCGTCGTCCAAAGTAATCGGAAATTTAAATTTATTTACGATTCACGATTCCTTTTATTCAGAAGAAGTACTTTATTTTCATTTTCCTTTTCTTTCCAGAACATTCGGAGAATAAAGATCTACCAAAGATAATAAAGGGGAGATTGGGAGATCTACGATCTACGGAATGGTACGTCAACCAGTTATGATACTTAGTTTATGTCAACCACAGATCTAGTGATGTCAACCAGCGGTAGCTCATGTTTTTCGGCTCGAGTAGACTAAGCACAGATATACAAGATCTGTGCTTAGTCTAAATAATGATATCGTATGAGAGTATAATAAGAGAATTACGTTTAAGTGAGATCTTGGATATTTTTTTGAGAATTTTTGCTTACACACGTTGGCTGTAGCCCACAGGCCCCGTATTATAGATACAGCTCAAACGGCGGCAGCTACGTTCCTGGTGAAAACCTAATATACAAGATCTGTGCTAAGGGAGCGCGAGAGATATAGTCATAGATATAGTCAACCTCTGTGGTCAACCTAGATGAAGTTTTTACTTATGTCATTTGGTTACTTATGTCACTTGTCACATGTATGTTTCTTAGGTCACACACTTTTTTGTGAATTCTAAGGAGGTGAAAGGTGTTTTTCTTTTAAGTTTTGATTCGAGACATTTTGTCTGTTTAGCTAGTGTCAAGTAAGCAAGCGTAGTGTAAGTAGCGTTAAGGTTCTAGAAGATATCGGCAAACAAGTTATAGTCACAGTCAAAGTCAACCAAAATAAGTCACGACCGAGTCCGAGTCATGCATGCCCCAGTAAAGTGGTTAGACTTTCCCAGGCACTTCTATGGAGTTTCAGAAGTAACACGAAAATACACGTTTCACTGCATTATAATCATTTACGATGTCATTTACCAACACTCGTTCAAGTTATCAATCTATCAGTTTTATAAAATAATACTAACACGATTCTTCTTATCCTTATTCGATTATTCCACGTCGGCTACTTATACTATACACTAGTTGTTTAGATAGGCTTGCGTTTGACCGCCACGTCGTCTGTTGGTAAGCGATGATGCGGTCTACGATAGGACACGCTTGCCTAGACGAAACATATTCATGCACGTCTTGAGATTGTACAACTAACAGCGAACACCAGCAAAAAATGCGAGGTTTATGGGAACACCATAAACATAAAGGTATTGCTTGGTAGAGTCATAGGGCTCTCGTTCGGGACGCTACATGCGTCGATACGTTAGCCCCTTCTCACCTCAGGGAGAAAATTCAAAAGCTGGAGCCGCGGCGGAGGCAGTAGAAGACGCCAAGTGGCGCAAGTATGCATCACTTTCAAATGAATATATATTTGTGCCGCTCGGCGTCGAAACTTTTGGTCCATGTACCAAAAAGATTTTGAAAAAAAATTCGCCACAATTAATCAATGCCGCTGGTGACAAGTGAGCTGGCTCATTCCCTCCGCTAGGAAAAATAGTGCTAGGGGTAATAGTGTTCCGTGCTCATTCCTCGCGCAGAGAATTTCTGTAGCAATTCAACGCGGGAATGCAGCCAGCGTTCTTGGCACATTACCACAGAAAACATCTTGTTTTTGATTTTTGATTATATTAGTGATAATTAGTACTAAGTAATAATTAAGGCTTCTTTATTTTCTTTGTTTGATATACCTACTCTCGTTAGAGAGTAGTATATTCCTTGCTTTGTACTTAAAAAAATATGAAGGAGTATAATATTTTTCAAAATACGTAGTTTTGTTTTAAATCATAATATGGAGAGGTGAGGTATTTAAATACATCTCAATTCATCTATCTATAAAATAAATAAATATTCGGGACATTTTTGCACACACGGTCATCTGAAACTAAGCAAAGAAATAAATACTTATATAGAAAGAAAGAAAGAAAAGAAAGAAAATAAATTTTATTCGACACCTTTACAAAAAACTTATATCGAATGTCGGAAGATCGTTGGGCCAAAAACCACGACACAGGGGCTTCCACAGGATGGCAAACGACCTCCCGGCTCGAGTCCTCAGACGGACGGCTCAGACGGAGATGGAGGGACGAATTATACTCGAAGGAGTTTACTAAAATTGACCAAAACAGAGAGCAATCATGATCAAAGAAAACAAGGTCTTCTACTCTGGCAGTTGTCCCAGAATTACGTCACTGTCCAGTTGCCACTTTATCCAATCAGCTGTTACGTGGTGTATCGTCATCTCTCTCGAACCTGTTGTAAATTGACATCATGATCATGACATCATTGCGGGACGCCCACGTGGACATTTTTTCTCGGATTGCTATACCTGGCGGAGTATGTTATTATACCATGAGAGGAATAAAAGGATCCCCTCCTTCTGGAAGGATCCTTCCTCGTTCAGGGAGGTCTTTGCCATGCAGTGGGACGATGCAGGCTAATATAGATAGTAATAATAATAATTTGCATATGCATGATAATACAAAAAAAATAGTGTTGCTGCTCCGCATGTTGATTTTGCGTGACATTTACGGCTTCATCATCATCATCAGCCAGAAGACATCCACTGCTGAACATAGGCCTCCCCCTTTAACCTCGACACTGAACGACAGCCTACCTTTGGCATGCACTGGATGCTAGCGACTCTGACAATGTCGTCGGTTCATCTAGTGGGAAAGAAAGGTTAAGAAAAGTTCTTGAGTGGAGACAACGAACCGGAAGACAAAGCGTAGGCCCTTCGTTTTCCGGTTCGTGGTCTCCACTCAAGAACCTTTCTTACCCATCGGCTTTGTTGGTTTACGGCTTGAGGCATGCAAAAAGAAGTGCATAGAGATAGCACTGGATCCTGGAGTACTGCAGATAGGCGAGGTCGCATACTGACGACTTACCGCTAAGCCACAGAATATAAACGAGGTAGTACGAGAGCCGAGCGCCCGTAGCAAGGAGTGAAGGCCGGTCAACGCGCCGTCTTATCGCGCCATTCGTAACGATCTAATACATGACCATTCGGGCAACTAACGCGCACTTAATCAGCACAACACAACCAATACTAGCAACCACGTGCGTCATTCCTACATTCTCTCTAACATAATGATTTATTAATTATTGCGTCGCAATTACGCGCTCAAATACCTAATATTATCTAACGTGCACAATTATTTACTGCCCGATATGCAGACAGACCTAATTTGCGAAACGTCAAATGCCAACATAATATTTACTTAACATCCTTATTATAGATTAAAATATTAGTTAGTCAACTATAAAACTTGTCCGGATCGGATTTTGCTAGTTTGTGCGGTGTATATGGGCAGTCTTTGTCCTCTCTTCAACCTCATCTTCATGAGAATTTTCGTCAAACGCCGAAAGTAGAAAAAATAAAAAAATATCCTTGATTTTCTACCTTGAATTAGACAGTATATTTGTAGTTAAAGTAAAGATAATAACTTAGAAACTTATATTCATATACAGCTGCTCTAGGTACGCCAATAAAATAAATACATCTTTACAACAATAAAATCGACTTCACAGGATGTTTAATAAACGAGATTCTAATAGACTTGTGTCCTAATTTTTATTTAATAACGCATAGAAAAGCTGTTCATATACAGAACCCATCAAAAAAAAGAAAAATAAAATTTATTCAAAAATAAATCTACACTAATATTATAAAGAGGTAAAGTTTGTAAGTTTGTAAGGTTGTAAGTTTGTAAGTTTGTTTGTTCTGTTTTAACTCCAAAACTACAGATCCGATTTTAAAAATTCTTTCACTAATGGAAAGCTACACTATTCCTGAGTGCCATAGGCTATGTTTTATAATGATAAAAGTTAATATTCTACACTAAGTAACCGTATTAGTAAAACATGCTGGAGAAAAATAATCTGATTGGCTTCTTTATCGGCGTACGCTGACCTAACGGTTTGAGATAAGTAAATACTATGTTTGACAAAAATGTAGTACTTAAATAGTTTTACAAAAAAGTCCGCGATAGCATATACCTAACTATTATAAGAAAACCACAATAACGATAATAACCGGTTATTGTGTTCAGAATAAAAATAAAAATTATAAGGTCATGTTTAGATGCAGTTTTGTTATCAAATTTTTGAATCTTTACAAAAATAAATGAATTCATTATTAGGAGTACTTAATGTAGATAAAGTTTGCCGTTTACAGTTTGTGATTTAGTCGCACAGTTTATGAGATAATGTAAAATTAAAATAACGTGAACATAATAATCCGCGCAGCGCCTTCATACTGCACGTAATAAGTAGGTAATACAATAAAATAACTCATTATCGACACCATAAAAAAGATATTACAAGAAAATTACATTAAATTAAATATTCTACTTCCAACAATGGTGTCCTGCGGTGGAGCGGTTTTTCGAACCATAATAGATAGCCAGTTGAAATTTTCACAGAATATGTAACGTTACGGCGGATCAACTAAGAAATGTAATAATAGTAAACTCAAAAAGTAAAAACAAAAGGGGTTCCCCATACAACAAACGTATTTTTGTATTAGTTTTAATGTAAAAACGGTAATACGTACAGTCGTCAAACTTGGCACAATTATAGTACACCCTCTAAAGTATAACAACAAGGAATAAATCATGGCCAAGTGCGAGTCAGTGACAAATTTCTGTTCATTACCAAGTTATAACTGGTAACTGCGGGACTAGATCTGAAAGAGTGGGACTGAAGTAGATTGGATTGTAGAACGGATGCGGGTCTGGATTGCAAAAACGCGGAGAGGGAGTAAAGTGGATTACGGGACGGATCCGAGTTGGGTCGGAAAGGGTGGGCCTGTATTAGAGAAGATTATGGGACAAATGCAGGACTGGCGCAGTAAGGATGGGATGGAAGAAGAGTAGATTACGGGACGGATGAGGCCTGGAGCGGAAAGAGCCGAACGGGAGTAGAGTGGATTTAGGGGCGAATACAGAACTGGACCGGAAAGGGTGGAACAGGAGGAGAGTGGAATACAGGACGGATGCGAGACTGAAACTAAAAAGACGGGAGGTAGTAGAGTATAGATTTCAATACAACGCGAGTGAAGCCGCGGGCAACAGCTAGTAAGTTATATATTTTAATTTCATGCTAGACAGAGAGCCTACTATCACACGTGATGACGTCAAGACGTGGGCGCGCCATACAAATGCTATAATATCACACGCTTGGCGAGAAAGGGATAGAGTATCCGCTCTCTATCCCCACCAAAAACTTTAAACGATCATATCTCAGAGATTTATCAGCTAATTTGATTAATTTTCAGTATGTTTTATGTATTTAGTTATACCATTCGCTATGTTATCTTTTTCTCTTCTCTATCTCTACATAGTATAAATTGAAGTCGCTTTCCGTGTCTGTCTGTATGGCCGCTAGCTCCTCGTAAACCACGCAACGGATTTTGATGCGATTTTCCCCATCAATTAGATACATATTCACGAAAGGTTTATATATATAACTAACGACCCGCCCTGGCTTCGCACGTAAATTACACCCGAGCGAACCGGGCGGGCGGGTCGCTAGTTTGTAATAAATACAAAATAAAGACACATGCCTATTGTCCATCCTTAGAGGTGAAATATTTTCTTTTAATTTATATAGATTTTCCTTAAAACCTTATAACATATAATAATTAATAAATACATTATATAAAACTTCGAAATTATAGCCTATTCAATAAAAAATTATCATCAAAATCAGTTCACAAATGGCGAAAATATCGCGAAACATACACTCAAAAATAGTCGAAAACTTTATTTTTAGAAGTCGATTGAAAACCACTAACAATTTGCAAAAAGGAACAAAACAGTTTTGTTTTAAAACAATTGGACAAACATAGCTAAGAACTACGGTAATTAAACTTGTTTTCATTAAAAATGCATTCAAATTCGGACTAGCCGATTTGGAGAAATATGGCAACAGACATACAAACATATACTATTAAACACTAACACAGAGCTTATTTCCCCAAATGCATATTTAGACTTTCTTCGTTAGATAGATAGATAAACTCTTTATTGGTCACACCACACATTTCATACACATGATAAAACAGCTTAAAAACTAGTGCAACAATCGGCGGCCTTATCGCTAAGAGCGATCTCTTCCAGGAAACCTTAGGATGGAGAGGATTCGTTCCGTTCCTATCTTAGGTAGGTACAAAGATTAAATAAATAAATAAATATCTGGGACATTTTTGCACACACGGTCATCTGACCCCAAACTAAGCAAAGCTTGTAATATGGCTGCCAGAAACTGATATACGTACATATATATTTTTAAATACATACTTAAATTGATATTAACACCCAGACATAGAACAAACACAAATGTTCATCACACAAATGTTTGTCCTAGATGGGAATCGAACCCACGCCACCAAGCACAGAAGATAGGTTCACTACCAACTGAGCCACCGGGGCAGTCGACTGACCCTTACCCCTTGATTGTACCCTTAGTAGTTATTTTTTACTACACCTTCCGTTAAAAAAACAAAAATATTCAAATTATTTATATATGGTAATAGTTACTACATTTAACCTCAAACAATCATGACACCGATAAATTAAAATCGAATAAGTTTCCATCGATAACTAATCTGAAATATATTCGAGATAAGTATAGGTACTTACTGTGTTAAATTAATGCGTTATTAAATTCCAGCTTCTTATCGCAAGCTGCTTAAGATAAGTTATTTTCAATGACCTTTCACGCCCCACTATAATGCATGTTAGGTATAATAAATAAGTACTAACTTAGCAAGCTGCTATCCATGGTTTTATTCTGGACTTGAGTTTATTCAGCGGATAAAGCTTTCTCGGCCGGTTTGCTACTGACTGAAGTTGAAAAATCGGTAGCCAAGCGCCTAAAGGCATAAACTTTTTTTAGCCAATTACAACCTAACCACGGTAAATATCCTGTAAATAGGTAATCTTTAGATGACAGTGTTTTTCTTTAAATTATCCTCTGTGTGCGTCGCACTCCTTTGCATTTGCCAGTGTCAAGTGTGAAATTACTGATTTTATTTATATTACACGGGAATAACTCACATAAGATTAAGCCGGTTCCTCCGACTATACTTTCATCCGTATTTGGTGGTCTTTTTCAAGGAGAATGCGCGCGCGCGGCTGCGTCTCGCTCAAATGCGGTTGAAACTATAGTCTGAGTAACCGGCTTAATTTTACGTGAGTAATTACTGTGTAATATACTTAAATAAAATGGACAGCACTGGAATGGAGAACAGATGGCCGATGGGGCCGAAAGGTTCTGGAATGGAGACCACAGACTAGTAAGCGCAGCGTAGGACGTCCACCCACAAGATGGACAGATGACCTAAAAGAGACCGCAGGGAAACGCTGGATGCAGGCCGCTTCCAACCGGCCCTTTAGGAGATCGATGGGGGAGGCCTATGTCCAGCAGTGGACGTCCTATGGCTGAAATGATGATGATGATGATAAATAAAATGTGTGAAAACCACGTCAGTTTCCATAATAAAATATGAAATTACTATCAAGTTTTGTGAAATGTAGTCAAACAAGTCACTCACACCCAAGAGTCAAGCAAAGCAAGTCACGCTCAAGTCAAAGTCATGCCCTAGTAAAGTGGTAGACACTTTACAAGAGTCTTCTATGGAGCTTTGGTAACAACACAGAAATACATGTTTCACTACATTATATCACTTTCCCAGACTTGAGCCGCGTCCACAAACACTAAATAAGTAATAATCTACCATTATTAGGTACGCATTATTTTAGATTTATTTACATATTTTGTCGTTTCCGACAGCTTGACCATGTAATTAATCAAAGTTAAACCGTTGTTACGAATGTGAATGGGTTCCTGTATCAAAATAGTTTTCTATTTCTAGGGTTCCGTACCCAAAGTGTGTAAACATTTTTTATTATTTAATTATTATCAAGTTTTATTTGAAACTAGCGACCCGCTCGCCCGGCTTCGCACGGGTGTAATTTACGTGCGAAGCCGGGGCGGGTCGCTAGTTATATATATAAACCTTCCGTAAAAATGTATATAACCAATGGTGAAAACCGCATCAAAACCCATTGCGTAGTTTAGCAGGAGTTAGCGGCCATACAGACATACAGACAGACAGACGCGGAAAGCGACTTTAATTTATACTATGTACTATAGAAGAGATATGTAAGCGGTGGACGCAGATACCTATAGCGCTTGAGCCCCTTAGAACCCTGGATGCGTTACTGATTGAGGCGAACAACGTGTGGATAGGAGAAAATATTTATAGGATGAGAAGATTTGTTATTGTTATTAGATATCGTCAAACATGTCTAGTCACAGTCAATCAGAGTCAAGCAAAGTAAGTTAAGGTCGAGTCTAAGTCATACCCTAGTAAGGTGGTGGAGACTATCCTCGAAGCTTCCATGGAAGAAACGTGAGCGTAGGCTTAGTAATAGGGTCCCGTTTTCACCCTTTGCGTACCGAAACCTAAAAATGAGGCCTTGACAAAAAAAACGCCCTGTCTCAAAATTTACATTTAAGTGATGAACATTTGTGTTTGTTCTATATCTGGGTGTTAATATCTATTTAAGTATGTATTTAAACATATATAAATATACGTATGTATATCAGTCATTGGCAGCCATATTACAAGCTTTGTTTGGGGTCAGATGACCGTGTGTGCTAATTAATTGATTACAATACGCACGGGGAAAAAAATAACTTTCATTATTACAACTTCGAAATTGAATACAACTTTCGTACTAAGTAATAACTATCTGGAGTTGCAACTTTGTTATTAGAGTTAGCGATCTAATAAACCCGATCTCGAGAACACAAACAACAGAAAATAACATATTAACCAAATACATTGAATATAGTCACAGCATTAGAAAAACAACTATGTAAATACCATCTTCTAATAATTATTTAGATAAGTTGTATTAACAAAGCTGTAATTAATTAATAGCGAATATAATAATGTTAGTTCGCAATTCAAACATCTGTCCAAGAGTCTCAAAACATATAGGAATAAATTGGCTTCGTATGATGCTTTCGATATTATCATAATTCTTATTATGATAATATCGAAAAATCTGAATTTACAGTATGACTTAGGTACAAGGGCGTAGAGTGACCACAACCACAAGGCCCTACGCTGCCGACTGGAAAGTTGAGGCGGGACGTTGCGTCGCAGTACGCCGTACGTAAAAAATCTACTCCGCTATCTTACGCGAGATTCAAAATTGTGCCTTATTTACTAGTTTTTAACAGTCAAGACGCAATGAAGGCAAACTTACAGTAAATCGGGAAGATAATTTATTTGCACTAACGCTAGTAAATCATACACACATTCAAAAACGCCTGGACAATATGTGGGTTAACATATTAGTCACTTTGTATAACTTTTTGCCCAATTATATGCAGCGCAGCGTAGGGAGGCCTCCCACTAGGTGGACCGACGACATTGTGAGAATCGCGGGCATCCAGTGGATGCAAAAGGCAGGATGTCGTTCAGTGTGGAGGTTAAAGGGGGAGGCCTATGTTCAGCAGTGGACGTCTTCTGGCTGATGATGATGATAATAATACCGTGGATATTATTGGTATAAAAAATATTAATTAAATTAAAACAGTTTCAATATATTTAAAAGATCATGTTATTTATTAATACAATAAATTAACAGATAGACAGCTAAACAATTGGACCTACTGCCGCCCTAAAAGACTAGCTTTGGTAATATCATTTCTCGACTACACGTTATTTAGTTTTATCTATACTAATATTATAAAGAGGAAAGATTTGATTGTTTGTTTGTTTGCATTGAATAGGCTCCGAAACTACTGAACCGAATTGAAAAATTCTTTCACTGACTGAAAGCTACACTATCCCCGGGTGACATAGGCTATAATCTATACCCGTGCGAAGCTGAGGCGGACCGCTAGTCTTAAATAAACTCGTTTTTAGATCCCTTATAAAAATTCGGTGTAGTGTTGAAGATAAAAGCCCTATGAATAACGATGAGTATAATGGACCCTTTCGGCTTAGTACACCCTTTCCGCGTAACCCATTATAATAAATACATGCGCAGTTTCGTTTGAATAGTAGATAGGTATGTTCCTACATTCATTTAATGTGAATTGGCATACATTTTCGCGATAAAATTATTATAAATGTATGATTGTATATATTTAAAGTAGGTTTTTAGAGTTACCTACGCTTATCGGTCATTGATTGTGAGTATTATCAAAAATATCGTAATCGGCAGTATCACGACTATCACTAGATGCTGGTAAGAGCGGCCGCACACCTCAAAACGCGACCACTCTTGGCCGCCACAAGCGTTGAACGTAACTTTTCATACGTTTTATCATGGTATAATAATATACTCCGCCAGGTATAGCGCTCCGAGAAATGATGTCACGTGGGTGACACCCACTGACGTCATCGATGCCATGGTTTCACATACACGTGCATAAGCAAGAGCAGAATAAGTAATTTACAAAAGTTCGAGAGAGATACACGAAACAATGGCGGACTCTCTATGAAACAGCTGATTTTCTGTATTACCAGTAGCGTGAAATTATAACTCCCCAATCTCCGTATAATACCTGCGGGAATCCAATAAATCAATGTGGTTTTTATATTAATAATGTAAATTCGTGCTTATCTTGAATTGCTTTGCTTGAGCGGACAAACGAAATGATAATTGAAATGCTATTTGTATTTTATTTAATAGATTATTAAAAAATTGTTACCCAATCAATATCTATGCTTGTTGCAATAAAGTGGCAACTGGACAGTGACGTACTTAATTGGGTGTCAGCTCCCGGAGCGCTAGACCTTGTTTTCTTGGATCATGCGTTTTGTATGGTATCGGCATAGGTATCGGCGCTCACGCGCGGCGAGCGTTCTAGTGGTCGCGGCAAAACGTATGAAAATTTTCGTCCAGCGTTTGTGGCGGCCACTAGTGTTCGCGTTTTGTGACTTTGTGTGCGGCCGCTCTAATTTTCTGTGACTGAACATATAAAAGATTTCTGAACATTTTCGATTATCAAATAAGCTATAAATAAAAATAGGTAAACTTACAAATGCAAACTATGCAAAGTCTGATAACTGATTAAACTGATTAATCAACTACCGAAAAAATAAATAGGTAGGCACTAGGTATTACCTTTTTTGTATTAATATATCTTCACAAACACAAAAATTGTGGTAGACAACACTAAAAAAATACGCTTATTTAATTATTTTTTTGGAAACACTATATAAAATTCAATTCTTGAAGTCTCCACCACTTTACTAGGGCATGACTTGGGCTTACTTTGATTGACTGTGACTGTTGAATTGTTTGCCGTCATTTCATAATCAGCCTATTTGATGTTAGTCTACTGGAGGACAGGCATCTTCTAAAGAATGCCACATGCCACGACCTTCTGGCTTTTCGCATCTACTTGCCACCAGCCGCCTTTCGCAGGTCGTCTTACTCTACGTTTGCCGATACGCGGTCTCCACTCTAGAACCCGTCTACCCCAGCGATTAGATATCAGTTCTTGGATAGATATGGCCAGCCCATTGCCACTTCAGCTTGATAAATCATGTCGGTTATTTAGTTCTCTGTCGGATCTCTTTTTATTTACATCTTTATTCTACCTTTCAAAGATACCCCAAGCATAGCTCGTTCCATAGCGTGCAGAGTGACTTTTAAGCTCCGTAAGTTAGTACAGGTATGCACTGATCAAAGAATTTGATCTTCAGGCATTATGGAATCTTACCTTTGACTATTGCGTCTATGCATGTATAGACGCAATAGCAATACTTAATACGACATTGCTTTGAATTGAAAAGAGTGTTTGATTTGTAGGTTTGAGATCGGTCGATAGGTAGTGTAGTACGAACGATCGATAGCCAGCTATCGATAGTTGACTTTGAAAATCAGTTAGAATATCGATTGTATTATCGATAGAATAAATGCGGTAATATATTTTAATGACTCACATTGGTATCGCTACTATTGAACCTTGATAGTCGCTACGCTTGTGATGTAGGTACTATTTTGGTCCCTGACGAATTTACTATGGACAGAAGCTTATTATTTTTAGCTATCGATAGTCCAATTATATCGATACTATTGTGAATCATCAATAGTACCTTATTACCGCATATTGTTGAAGGACTGCGTTCAATTCTATCGATAGTGTCTATATATACCTACTATCGACAGTCCTATCAATATTATTTCTATTTCCGGGCTATCGACAGTGGCTTATTGATCGGAAACACTATCGGTAGGTCGGTAGAGGGGATCTGTCGTGTTTGGCTACTAAGCATTTTGACATTTCGAAAGACTGCGCTGGCGCCGCGCCGCACAGTTATCCCACAGCCGGCCGGTGCTACTGACACAATGCAAGGTTAACTTGAGGTAGACGCCCGCACAACTATATACTTACCCACTTCGGGTAAAAACATCGCTTTAATTTACATTTACCTTCTATCCGATACAACGACTAGAGCCGGGATAAACCAATGGCAATACATATATTTCCTACATCCTGGTTTCCAGAAAACGTTGGAAGATTTCAACGGCAAGCCTATATAAAAAAAAAAACTAGAAACATACTTGCTTGACCTTGCAGCGAACCGGAATTTTCCCTTTAGACCTTAAGCATCAACTTCACTAGAATTAATTATTCGAACATAATTATGCCGATCTTTTGGAATGTTAAAATAAATGTTGTATTCATATTATAGTCGATTGGTGATCGATAAAAAGTATAGATAAAAGAACTAGTTTCACGTCGATGGCTAGTGGAATACTTGTCTCATTAAAGCATTCATTAAAGTCAATAGCTTCATTGCTTTACGCGACAGACGACGTCGAAGTACGGAATCTCTAATGAGGTGCTTCTGTCAATGAGGCAGATAGTAGGTAAGTACGACTCAATAGAGACAGTTCTATTATCTGAATGTTTCAATCGCGCTTAAGAGAAGTCGGCGACCGCCTATTCAGGTCGTCTACTCTACCTGGGGCACTGTCCCGGCTGCTTCCTTTTACTCCTTTTGCTTGTAAGTACACCCACCCGCACCGCTACACTCGTGAGCATCCTATGCATTAATTCTTCTTTTTAGGGTTCCGTACCTCAAAAAGGAAAAAGGAACCCTTATAGGATCACTGTTTTTGTCCGTCTGTCAAGACATTTTGTCTCAAGAACGCGTACAGGTATCAAGTTGAAAATATCAAATACTCTACTAGGTCTACGGTTTCCTTCAGTTAAGTCAACGCGATCAAAAGATATGACCGTTTATGTCGCATATTTTCGCATGTTTTGCGATTTCACAAGGGAATTAAAACCTATAGGGTAGTTCCCGTTGACCTAGAATCATGAAATTTTGCAAGAAGCAAGGTCTCACAGTACTTATAAAGGAAAAATCCGAAAGTTGTTAATTTGATATTACATCACATTAAAAAAACTGTTGTTAATATTACAAACTTACATTTTGGGAGCGCCTGTTTGCCAACTACAAAGTTAAGTTTATCATTCAATATTTCAAACTTTTTAACCATTTTAGGGTTCCGTACCAAATGGTAAAAACGGGACCCTATTACTAAACCTACATTGTCTGTCTGTCTGTCTGTCCGTCCTACCTTTAAACGGCTGTATCTTTCGAACCGTAATAATAGCCAGTTGAAATTTTCACAGAATACAACATACAACAAACAACAAACCCCATACAACAAACGTCTTCACGTATTTTTGTATTAGCTCTAAGGTAATAAGCGGCAAACTTGGCATGACTATAGTACACACTATAAAGTATAACAATAAATAATAAATAATGGCCAAATGAGAGTCGATGGCAAGTTTTTGTTCATTACTAAGTTTGTTTTCGGAGCTCTTTAAGAACAGAGTATATTCTGTGTGTTACACGTAGGTTTACCAACAAACTGCAAGAAATATATTTTGATTATAATTTTATAACTGGTAATTTCATTATTGAATTTTATGGTACTACGGAACCCTCAGTGCGTGAGCCCGACTCGCACTTGGCCGGTTTATTTAGTTAAGACTAGATCCCCGGGATGGATATATATTTATTATTAAGTTTGTACAGAACGCTCAGGGTGCGAGTTCTACTCACACTTGTCCGGTTTTTTTTTTCAATTCACCCATGGTGGTATCAGTGGTATGTATCACAAATGGTGGTAGACCAGTCGCGTCGTGGGTCAACGTATTCAAGGCTTTTTACCCCTCGCTTGCAGCTGTTGCACAATAGCCGAGACATTCCTGGAATATCGTACACAAGAGATTAGTTATTTATAACTTTTCCGAGGGTAACTTTTCGCTGGAGAGTTGCTCTCGTAAAATACCCAGCGTTGTGTAGTACTCAGTTCACTCGTTGATAAATGATCGGGGTCATTGGACTTTACTTTTAATTACCTGTTGCTTCCGACTTCGAACGCGTTGAATTTTATGTACTTACCTTTTAACCCCCTTTTGACTCCCTTGATTTGACCGTCGTAAAATCCTTTCTTAGCGGACCTCTACACCGCATAAGAAAACCAGGCATAATTAAGAAATCTGTCGGCCAAATTTAATCTACGTAGACCAAGTCATTTCCAAAATTTGGTGATGAGTCAGTGCAAGAAAGGATTTTGCAAAAGGGCCGAAGTAAGAGTGGGTATAGGTTGAAAGTTCATATAAAAGTGTACACGTAGTCACGGGTAACACTAGCGTACATATTAAGTAAGCATAAGTACTTCAGAATTACCAAAGTCAAAGACCATCTCATTATCAATCACAGGACTTGACAGTATAATTGAATGTTAATTGTCAAAGTCTCCTGTGAGCACAAACACCGTCGTAAACAATGATTACAGTCTAGGCACTTTAAAACGTCATGTAGCATTAATTAAGTAGTTCATTAAACTAGTCCGTCTGGAAGTTCCGTATGCAGAAACAAAGCCGTGCGAAGCTTTTGTTCCTTTCCAACAGAATACCTACGCCGTGAAAAAGTAGGTACAGTGTTTAAAAGGTTATTTCGAAATACGTATTTGGCAGTACACAGAGATCGCGCAACGTTAACACGCGCGGACAGGCAGCCGGCTATGTACCTAGGTACTCGTTTAAGAACAGTGAGACAAGTAAACGAGGCTGGACGATCGAGTCAGATCTCGCGTCTCGCGCAACGGACCATCGATGTCCTTGCATTCTTCGAAGGAATAGCAGAATGTTACCGGTTCAATAACCCTTGACAATGTGAAGGGATAGGTTTGCTCTTGGGCCATGAGGTGTGGCTTTACGTAATGGAACTAATCGTGAGGGTCGCGAGTGTTTGGCGGTCGCTTAATCATGTAAATTTAGACATTGAACATAAAACTTTATTAGTGCACCTACGTATTCACGTTTTACAATGAAGGGAAATGATCCTGTGTTTTATCTTGTTTACTTTTTAGGCACTAGCAGCGCTCCGCAGTTTCACCCGCTATCATACAGGAATAATGATGAACTTTTCTGGGATAAAAGTTAAAACACCTATGACATTCACTAACATGCACTGAGTCAGCATAGTGGATTAGACCCCACCCTCTCTGTCTCTAAGAGAATGCATGTGTCCCAGCAGTGCGAACATAATAGGCTGATACTGTAGGTAATCTAGGGTACAAATGTTATTCAAATCCATCTGACAGAGTTTAGTGCAGTGCATCTGGCAGAGTTTAAAGCCGCATCTCCTGCTCGTGTTTTACTCCAAACATTCAACAAAAACACCTAAACAAAACATTGTTTCTCTAAACATTTTCTAAATGTAGGTATGCCAACAAAGTTTTTGTTTTCCGCGTCTGACGTAAAACATCTTTACATTTTCCGTCGCAGATAGCGGGCAGGGTAAAATCATTTCAAAAGTTTCACAGTGCGTGTCCCACCGCACGCGTTACCCGAATTGCGAATTGTTTTTTTTTTTTTACTTTTTTAATTTCTGTTTTCACCAATTCTTTTATTTTTAACTCCCGACGCAAAAAGAGGGAAGTTATAAGTTTAACGTGTGTATGTGTGTTTGCCTGTGGCATCGTATGATCGTAGCTACCAAAGGACTCAACCGGTGTTGATCCTTTTTTTGATCTAGGTGATTTTAAATCACGTTTGAATCGGTTTCTTCTAGGCAAGCGTGCTGCATCGTAGACCACATCATCATCGTTTAACATCAGGCGAGTTAGCGGTCAAACGCATGCTTATCTATACTATAATAATAATAAGAATATGTGCAGCACACCTCTCGACACCCTAAGCCACCCACGCCAATGTTGCCCCTCCGGTGCCAAGATGCGGCAGCCTCTATGGGGGGCCCATTTAGTGGGTGGCAAGTCATCACCTGCCTAAATATATTTTGAGATGAGACAGGATAAGGCAGGTGCCGTTTCTCATTCCATAGATCAGTTCAACTACCCACAAATTGTTCACCTCAATAGCCCTGTTTTTTTTTAAATCCTATACTGTACAATAGTTTTACATTCCATTTTATACACACACCATACACACCATCAGCCATTAAATGTCCACTGCTGAACAAGGCCTCCCTCTTAGAGAGGGGTGTTGCCATAATCCCCACGCTTGGCAGGCGGCTTGGAGATCGCAGTACGTTCACCGTGTACTAACAGGACGCTGCTGCCCATCCTCCGGTGGTTCTGGTCGCAGTTTTAGGACATACCCGGGTCCCGGGGTTGGTGTTGGTTTCGGCCCCACCAATGCCTATCAAAGGTCCGGGCTAGACCCGTGAATAAAATTATATAATCTATACTTCTATTCTATACTAATATTATAAAGAGGAAAGATTTGATTGTTTGTTTGTTTGTTTGCATTGAATAGGCTCCGAAACTACTGAACCGATTTGAAAAATTCTTTCACTGACGGGAAGTTACACTATCTCCGGGTGACATAGGCTATAAATCTATACCCGTGCGAAGCAGGGGCGGACCGCTAGTATTAATATTATAAAAAGGAAAGATTTGATTGTTTGTTTGTTTGCATTGAATAGGCTCCGAAACTACTGAACCGATTTGAAAAATTCTTTCACTGACGGGAAGCTACACTATCTCCGGGTGACATAGGCTATAATCTATACCCGTGCGAAGCAAGGGCGGACCGCTAGTATTAATATTATAAAGAGGAAAGATTTGATTGTTTGTTTGTTTGTTTGCATTGAATAGGCTCCGAAACTACTGAACCGATTTGAAAAATTATTTCACTGTTGGAAAGCTACATAATCCCCGGGTAACATAGGCTATATTATATTTAAAAAAAAAATAGGGATCCTTACTAAAACACGAATAATGTAACCCAAGGTGTAAAAAATTAGATTTACAATTATTATTTTAACTTTGCTTGTTTGACAGTTCTAAGACAGGACAACGTCTGTCAGGTCAGCTAGTTATTAATAAAAAAAAAATAACAAACTAGTTTTTAGGGTTGCGTACTCAAAGGGTGTAAACGGGACCATATTACTAAGCCTACGCTGTCTGTCTGTCCTACCTTTTAACGGCTGTATCTTTCAAACTGTAATAAATAGCTAATTGAAATTTTCACTGAATATGTAATAAGAAATAATAATAAAGTGAAAAAGTTCGAACTAAAAGGGGTCGCCATGCAACAAACGTTTTTAGGGTTCTGTACCCAAAGGGTAAAAATGGGACCCTATTACTAAGCCTACGATGTCTGTCAGTCTGTCCGTCTTTGTTATATGGCTACTCCCCTTTCGTTTAGACTTTTTGACTTTTTTAGTATGTCTTAGTTAATCCGCGTAATAAATTTCGCATAATTAAAGTAGGTACACACTCTAATAATTGTTGTCTTTTTGCACTACTTTTATTTATTTTAGTAGTAAACAATTTATGTGGTGGTACGGAACCCTCAGTGCGAGAGCCCGACTCGCACTTGGTCGGTTTAATTTTTTGTTTGAAAGATGAACTCATCGATATTGTCCTTAGTTATGATTCAAGAAAATCTGTTCAGCCATTTTAAGATTACCAGCTCTTTTCACGGGCTGTTTTAAAAATGTTCAATGTTTGTTAGGCTGATTTTTACAGTCACGCCGACCGTAGGCGCTGATTGTTGAATATACATCATTACATTTATTAAATACATCATTATTAAGGAACCGTTTTATAGTTACACTGAATACTCAGTGCTGAGCCGTGAGCATTGTGACTGTACTAGGCGGCTATGGACGCGAGACTACACCACTCGACGCTGATAGAGGCGCCGACCAAGCACTCTATTTTTGAATCACTCCTATGACATTTCGCACGAAAATATCATGCGAAATGACTGAATTTCGAACAAAATCCCAAACAAAAGTAGTATGTTTTTTTATAATCGTATCACTCGCTAACAAGCTCAATAAATAATAAGTGTCCGCTAATAAGCGCAACGAGTGGTTGGAACCATTTGAATTTGCTTTCTATCAATGGATAATCTTTCATTTCGCATGATATTTTCGGGCGAAATCATACGAGCGATTCAAAAATCGAGCCCCAACTACGCGTCAGCATACCTACCGTTACGCACGCCAACAGTCAGCGTGACTGTAAAATCAGCCTTAATTCTTCATATAGAACAACTGATATTTTTTTCTCGATTTCAGGGCTGGTCCCATAGGAAAATTTGATCATAATGATGAGTACAATTACCTTCTTTTGGCTTCGAGAGTGTTCCCCTTACACCCAGTATATACCTAATTTAATTATGATGGCCCTATCTGAAGCTGCAGACAGCACACGAGTGGCCATAAAATTGTGTGAACTCTTTTTGTCCCGCAAGAATGAGACAGACATCTACATTCTAGCTTTATCTCGTTTGCGCACGGATAAAAAAGGTGGACAATATTTTATCGCGGAGCGCGTGCTATGTATTCAATGACCACTTTGTAGGCTCGTCTTTGCCACACTACCTACATAAAGAGCCCATTAAAGGTTTTAGTGTAAGAGATATTCCGACTGTGGCGAAACTGACTGTTAGTTGTCTCAAGATAAACGCGTTGCAATATTTGGGAAACATATACTGCTCACGATGAGCAAAGTAAGCAAACAGAGTCAATATTTCGCCGTACTTAAGTGTTTGCCAGAATTTTGGCAAATAAGTCGTTAAATTAATAGAATACCTACTTCTACTTGAAAATTGTCCACTTATGGTGGGTAGGTGCCTACTTGATTTATCAGTACTTAACTCGTAGGTATGACATTTAAAAGATGCTTATTAAAAAGAACAAAAAGAAGTTTTATAAATATTGGAGTGATATACTTATATCGACATCTACATTTTACATATTTCGCGTTTATTTTACGTTATTTTAATTCTTATATAATAGTATACGTCCATGTTGCGTGGTGTCATAGTAGGCACTCTTAGATGACAGATATCTATAGAAATGTTATGAAAGTATTTACAAGTATTATCACAATTGATAAAATGTTCAATAATGAATGATGCGTTATATAGTTTTTAATTTTAATGTGTAGTATTGATATCGAAAACCTGGTCATTCATCATCATTTAGGAGCGTACAAGCCATAGGACGTCCACTGCCGGACGTAGGCCTCCCCAATCGATCTCCAAAAGGGCCGGTTGGAAGCGGCCTGCATCCAGCGTTTCCTTGCCGTCTCTTTTAGGTCGTCTATCTATCTTGTGGGTGTATGTCCTACGCTGCGCTTACCGGTCCGTGGTCTCCATTCGAGAACCTTTCGGCCCCATCGGCTATCTGTTCTGCGTGATATGTGCCCTGCCCACTGCCACTTAAACTTGCTGATCCGGTGGGCCATGTCGGTAATTTACGTTCGTCTATACGGATCTCCTCATTTCTGATTCGATCTCGTAGAGAAATCCCGAGCATAGCCCTCTCCATAGCTCGTTGTGCGACTTTGAGCTTGCTTATGAGGCCCATAGTGAGAGACCACGTTTCACTCACGTATGTCATCACTGGCAACACAGTGACACTGAGGTATATTGGATGACAAGACGTTGTGAAGTTTACCGAACGCTGCCCAGCCGAGTTGGATTCGCCGATTGACCTCTTTCTCGAAGTTGTAACTGCCTAGTTCAACTGTTTGTCCTAGGTAGACGTACGCGTCAACAGCTTCAGGAACTGAGTTCCCTACTGATACTGGGGTGGGCACAACATGAATATTTGACCTGACCTAAGATAATTTGATAAGAGATATAATGTGGTTGGTCTTAAATCAGCCCTAGACATTGGTATTTTTTTAAATAGACTTTGAAAAAATCGAAAATTACGTATTCGTATTTTAATAAAATAATGTAGGTACTGACTTCAAAAGATCAGCATGAACAAAATATTCGTTAGTCCGATTGCAAAAACGTACATTTCCGAACAAGTGATTCGATACAACAGTTCAGTCTCACGCATTTAGAATGCGGATGAAATCATGTTTTGAAAGCTTTAAAGCTCACGCGTGTACCTATATCTTACCTAGTTGTTATTAATTTGATAGGTAGACTTGTATTTTGTTTAGCAATAAACGAAACACATATGAGAATGGTAAACATTTTATACTTAGTTATAGTCTCTTTCATATTTTACGTATGGTGGCTTATAGCTATGGTGCCGAAACAAGGACGCTTAAACACGAGACTGCACAATAATTATGGTAGCACAGGGCCATGGAGAGATCCATGCTAGGCAACAAACTCCAAGACCGAATTCGTAATATCGAAATCCGACGTAGTAGAACAAAGATTCGATACGTCGGAATCGCGATACTAAAATTTGAGTGGAACTAGGCAGGACACGTTGCTTAAGCGCAGTGATGACAGGTGGACTAAGGTGTGACAGAGTGGTGATTAAAGCAAAGTAAACGGAGCGTTAATCGTCCCGCTGCAAGATGGGTCGACGATATTGTCACCATTGCAGGTCTCACCTGGACTCGATTAGCACAGGACCGAGACAGATGGCATAACAAGACGAGGCCTATACCCAGCAGTGGGATAAGGAAGGCTGTGGATGATTATGATTACGAAATGAAACTTATTCATAATGTCATTTATAGTAGAACTAGTAGGCCGCCCCTGCTTCGCACGGGCGAAGTCGGGATATATAGCCTATGTCAACCGGGGATAGTGCAGCATCCCAACAGTGAAAGAATTTTTCAAATCGGTTCTTTAGTTTCGGAGCCTATTCAATGCAAACAAACAAACAAACAATCAAATCTTACCTCTTTATAATATTAGTATAGACTAGCTGTTGCCCGCGACTTCGTACGCGTAGATTTTCATACAATATTTCAACCCCCTTTTGCCCCCCTTAATTCAGCCCTTTCGCAAAATCCTCTCTGGGCGGACCTCTACACCCCGAAAGTAATCTACTTGCCAAATTTCAACAAACTTTCAACAAAAAATAAAACCCCCATTTCACATCCTTATTCCGTCTTTTCCAAAAAATATATATGCTACCGGCAATGTGTATAATTCAGGTATTCTATACAA
The DNA here is from genome assembly GCA_932305915.1 of Agriopis marginaria. Taxonomy (NCBI): domain Eukaryota; kingdom Metazoa; phylum Arthropoda; class Insecta; order Lepidoptera; family Geometridae; genus Agriopis; species Agriopis marginaria. The sequence goes on from OW029919.1 coordinate 8,184,867, forward strand.
TGCCTAGGCAATGTATAGAATGCCTGGGGCGTCCAGGCAATGTATAAAAATATTATGAATATTATTGACCGTTTCATACTTTGTCTAGGCAATGTATACAATTCCTAGGTATTGTATAGAATACCTGCTGGTCCAGCGGTAAAGTAAATAGATTTTGTTCTATAATTATCAATGTTATATAAGTACCGTCGTGGAAGCACCGGCCTAAGAATGTACTCCCCCGTTCTCTTCCCGTGGGTGCCGTAGAACTCGGCTAAGTGTGTCTGTGAGTACACGTATGGGGCTGTGTGGATTTGTGATGTGTGAGATTTTAAATTATTAACCTGAATACTAAATTTCATATCCCTAAGATCAAAAACAAAGGACTTTCATACAAAATTTCAACCTCCATTTTCCCCCCTTAATTCAGCCCTTTCGCAATATCCTTTCTTAGCGGACCTCTACACCCCATAAGGAATCTATCTGCCAAATTTCAGCTTCGTAGGTCAAGTAGTTTTCGAGATTTCGTGTTTAATGAGTGAATGAGTAGATGAGTAGATGAATTTCGCTTTTATATGTATATAATTTTCTAGATCATTCCAGAAATTTCTAGAACTTTCTCGAACATTCCAAATCGATTACAATAGTTTGTACTCATTTTAGAATTATGTCGATCATACCAAAATCTAGAACTTTCTCGAACATTATAGATATAGTAGGTATTTCCTTTCTAAAGGATGTCTTCAGATAGGCTATCTAAGTACCTACTCAACGTACACTACAAAGTGCGCTGCAAGTCAGTCGCCAGCTTAAGATGAGCCGTACGTTCAAAGCTTCCCGTACATTCTGGAGGTCAAGTTATTTGGACCTAATACTGAGGGTTGTGATGTGAGTAATTTCTGAACTACGAAATCGACGACCTTGAAATTTTTACGGGACGTTATTTAATATACCTCCTTTCTAACAAAAAAATAATTAATGAAATCGGACTACGCGGTAATGAATTACAGCTAAGTTCACGTTTTGACTTTCATCCCCTCTCCCAAGGGAACCATACAAAATTTCGGGATAAAAGGTATCCTATAACCTACCTCGTAGTACGAACTCAAATTATGCTAAGTTTCATTTGAATCCATTGAGTAGTTTCGGCGTGATGCGCGGCCCAGATACAGACAGACAGACAGACAGACAGACAAAAATGAAAAAAATTACAGTTTTGACTTCAGTATCGATAATAGAGTGCCGTAATTATTTTTTTTTCAAAATATCTTCAATGTACAGAATTGGACCTGTTACAGTTTTATTATAAGTATAGATAATAAAATTATCATCTCGAGATACTATAGAGACGAACAAAAACGTACTTACTTACTTAAATTAAAACAAAAAATATATTTGATTTTATGTACAAACTGACCTAGAAACAAGTCGAGATCCAAGAGCTCTGTTAAACATTATTGGTATCTCTTTTCAATAGTTATTGTAACCCTGTAGTTACTGTATTTAGCATACCTACAGTCTTCATAGTGGCCTCATTTTCACGCACATTTCTTAAACTTTCGCCATTTACAATCAACAGTTAGTGAAAACGTACAAAACCATCAAAATTTGGTCGGTAAGGGCGGGCGCGGCGAGCCGACCGCCATGTTTACAAACAAAGAGAGCAACGCTCGCCAAGTAGGTTAGCGCAGCAGCGTGCGCCCGCGCAGTCGGCGCGCGCTTGTTGCGCGGGTCGTGGTCGCGCCGCAACTCGCACCCGAAATGCACAAAATTATCTCTTAAATTTAAGTGCAATCATATTTAAAAACAACTACTTGATTACTACTAGTAGATTTGCACGTATTTCTGGTTTCGGGCACGAAATCGAAATCTTTATCAATATTTTTCTTTAAAAATATTAAGAAGGTATGTAAGTAATAATTACTGACAATTTATTTTCAAAACAAAGCATGATTAATGCAAGCAAATAACAAGTCTCGAACCTGAGCATGCATCAACATTGAACGAAGAGGTGAGAGTATAAACGAAATAACCTCATGATTCAATGCAAGCCGTCACAGTAACACAATATCACGAATATAGTATCTTTAGGGGAGGCGAAAAGCTTGCGGTTACGGTTACTGGAGAAATCGTAACAATGGCCTCTAGCCACCCACGCCTGAAGAAAGTTCCAATCCATTTGCATAGCGCTGTTCGGTGCAGAGATCCCGCCGATGGTCCACATAGACAGCCATAGTTTATTGTCACGGACCCATTTCCGCGGTGCACCACGCAAAGCTCGCCTGCACATCGGGCTCGCGGGCTGACATACTTCCCTCACTCCAAAAGTTTCACCGACAGAGAAACTCACAATATCTAATAGCCCCAACATCCGTCTATGCAGATTTCCAGAGCAAGCCTCCACTGTGACCTAAATACGGCGCTTACAAAGCCAATAACACGTGGTGAGAGGCAGTTCATTCGCCGAGATCTGACATCATTTGCTTTGTAAAGCCACTCTATTTCTTCGCAGTATTGATTTCCATGTCATAAGAAAGAACTGCACAATTTAAAAACAACTGTTTATTTTTGTTGCATGCCAAGGACATTTCACTTTATATAAACGATTGGCTATCGACACGACCCAATTTTTGTATAAGTGGGTTAAAGTTCAGCCTGCACAGCAGTCTACGTGCATAAATCGATAACTACGAAGCAAATGAAAAGAATAAATAGCCACTCGTTTTCAATTCATTCTAAATGGTAGGCCCCGAGAAAAACTTGCACTGGTGCTGCGAGAAAGCGTAGACATTTCACCATAAAGCCTAGAAAGTGTGCATAGGAAGAAAGTGAAGAAGTAGGGCAAAAAGTGCAATATAGGTAGGTACGTGCAAATGCATAGAGGTGCGGGAACGTGATGAGCGAACAATACCATAGCTCCGAATCGACGGAGTTTCGACTTCCATAGGCATCACTTTTTCCCCTTAGATGAAACCGCTGCATTCGCTTGCACGTTTCTCGTTCAACACATGTTTGCCTAGTTCTTATATGAATGCACTCATTTTTACTTTCTTTTCCGCTCGCTCTTGTTTGTTTCTTTGCGCTTCCACACTATATCACTACTATACGAGTAGATAGATGTCTTGTTGCTCGAGTGAAATTAAAAACAGACGCTCTCATTTTTTCTATTAAATTCTACGCGGTATATCGACGGTGATTTGTTGGCACTTGATTCAAGATAATAGTTCTCGAATTCATTTGATGCGGTAGTTGGTATAGCAAGTAGAGATAACAATAAGTAGTATAAAAGACCGCCGAATGGGGCTGAAACTGTAGTCGGAGTCACCGGCTTAATCATACGTAAGTAACTCCCGTGTCATATAAATAAAACACTAAGTAGGTTTGGTTTCGTGAAGTTTCATCAATAGCTCGATGGACCGAGTTAATAAAGGGTAGTCTATCCAATAAAAGATTTTGATAATGATAAGCACAACAATAATGTTTCGATGATAATGCCAAACTAAGAGATTTTTTGTCACATTATCAGTTAGAGAAAAGACTACTTTTACATTTGTTGCATATGTTAAAGAAAATACATATTTTTCTCGCCTGAAAGTGAAAATCGTGCAATGTTCACACAGATCGAGTTTTATACGTGCATGCAGAATACGCCACGCTTGAGTTCCACATGCACATATTGCACATGCCACCGACGATGAAAGACTGTTTGTTTTCCAATACTCCTGACTCACTGAGAAAGAGGTGCTTATTAGAAGAAGATCGAACATTCTCGTATTTTACATGATACTTTAATGACAGTTTCTTGAGACAGTTCCGTCGAATAGTTCAGATGGTCACATGCAAGCCGCATGTTTGGAGAAAACAAACGCTACAGTTACATTGTGTGAAAACTGAAATTGATTTTCTTAAGATATAGGTGAGTTTTCAAGACAATCGTTCATTTAAAATGGTATTATCTTATACATTTAGTGGCATTCAAAGTAGCTTGCAGGTACATTCGCAATATCCAATCTCTGCAGTCTTACTTAAAATTTCAGGAACTAGTTAAACAATTTAGCCAGAAGCAAAAGGACAAACCAATAAATTTACTTTCGCATTTACTATAATAGGTATTAGTTGGGCTTTGTGGGTATCTTGATGTGGCAATTTGCTTCCATGGGAGTATGTACTAGTATTGCAAATGGGAATACTTTCCATCGTAAAGCTTAGGTTTTAAACGTATCTAAATATCACTTGCAAGGCATACGGCGCCGGCGTCAGCGTGCCGACGTCGACGGCTCGTCGCCGCGTCAGTCGTGTGATCGGGCCTTGTGGATGGGAAAGCCGGTGTTTGGTGGGCGCTCACGAGCGTCGAGAGAAAGAGTGTGAAGAGAGATGGGCATTTCACCGCGCGGGGTCAACGCGCCCGCGGTACTGTCGATTGTGGCCCAATTGTCGGATGTGGGTCTAGGCCGGCGTTCGTCGACCCCGGTGGCACAGTTTGCGCCTGCGCCGGCCACGGTGCTTTCACGCCCCGCGAGGGTGGGGCGGTGCACGGAAAGCTGGGAAAACTTGACGGTGGCGTACAACTGGGCGGGCTACGTGCGCAGAGTGCATACTGCATAATCCATTAGCCTTTTGTTTAGGTTAGACATCATGCAACTTTTGTCAAGATAATCATAGCTTGTTTTGTTTTATAGTTTTTTGAGAGTTAGTATTTATGTGTGTGTTTAGATATAGACCAACCACATCTATACTAAACTACAAACTCTCTTAATAGTCTTCCAAACCCAAAAGAAAAATTAATAAATCCATGACACTTTGCAGATGATAGTACAATTGCGATAGCACGTAATAGTAGATTGTAACATAAGGGAGCAAAATTATATTTTTACGGCGAGGGCGCTTTTTTGAATCCAGAGCGAAGTGAGGGATTCTTTAGTAGAATCCTGAACGTAGAGAGGGATTCAAAGTACGTCGCCCGAGCCAAAAAAATATTTTGCGCCCGAGTGATACACTCTACTTTTCATCACCCACTATGAGAAAATAAAAGGCGCCTCATATTTTATTGTAATATTATTATTTAATAAAACATAGAGTAACAACTAAATTATAATTAAATAGTATTTAATAATAAAACAACTTAAAACTTATATTTACATTTGAGACATTATCGCAATTATGAAAATTTATTGTTACACAAAACCATGAATTTCTAACAATCCGTGAAAATTTACGAAAACGCGGGCTGTATGTAGTTCGCGCGTTTTTTATTTGATTTTTTTTATTCAGCTGGCGGCGCAACTATGGGCCGTCGTACCAGCCAGTCTTTATTCAAACAATATTTGCGTTCGATTTCTTTGGCGCTGAACACTAAAATGTTCCAAATTCAAAAAGTGCGCGGGAAAGATAATTGCGGCGCACTTATAAAGAGGATTTAAAACACATTACTGCCCGCTAAAAGTTTCTTATAGAAAACACCACCTTTGGGTGCACTTAAAGGTGAACCAAGTCGTCCTCTTCGAATAGATGGGATGAAAAAGAATTTGCTGTCACGAAACTCATATAAATAATTTTTTGAAAGCCATAATTTCAAGGTTAGACAAAGAGGGTCACAATAATTTATCATACACTAGTAGGCCGCCCCTGCTTCGCACGGGCGAAGCCGGGATATATAGCCTATGTCAACCGGGATAGTGCAGCATCCCAACAGTGAAAGAATTTTTCAAATCGGTTCAGTAGTTTCGGAGCCTATTCAATGCAAACAAACAATCAAATCTTTCCTCTTTACAATATTAGTATAGATTACCCATGGCATAAATATGATCAATGAAGTAGATACCTACTGCAAAATTTCTTAGACACTAAACTATCTAGTACCTTAAACACAGATGCATTACTTTCAGCATACTATGGTTTAGTTGAATCCGTTTTCAGTTTTCACAGACAGACAGACAGGCAAACAGTTTGGTATTCTCTAGATAGGTCGCATGTTATTAACCTATAACACAATACAATATCAAGCGTGTTATCTAACAGTGCAGGGATTCAGTTACAGTAGGTAGTACATTGACAGGGTTAGGCTTAACGTCATCATCATGGCCCTAATAAATATAATTATCTTAGAATAGCTATTCTAAGATAATTATATAAAATTGTAGAGATAAAAAATTCTGTAATTGTAAGATGTAAAAAAAACACACAGGGCGTCTAATAATAAGGAACTGAACACGTTAAATCAGTTTTTTTTGTCTGTTTGTTTGATGATTCACAACTTTTATACCACTGGACGGGTTTGATTAGTTTTTCAGGAATATGATAAACAAGGACCAGATCGACGTACAGGCAATGTTATTTTACGAAAGATCCGAACTAAGGGGGGCAAATGGAGGTTGTAAATTTACATGTTTTTTTGTTGTTAAGGAACATAAATATGGTGTACAAGTTGATAGTTTATAATAAACTAGCAACCCGCCCGTCCGACTTTGCACGGGTGTAATTTACGTGCGAAGCCGGGACGGGTCGCTAGTTATATATATAAACCTTCCGTGAAAATTTATTTAGCTGATGATGAAAACCGCATCAAAATCCGTTGCGTGGTTTAGGAGGAGTTAGCGGTCATACAGACATACAGACAGACAGACGCGGAAAGCGACTTTAATTTATAGGTACTATAGAGAAGAGAAGAGAATAGATAGTTACTGTTATAAGATAGGGACGGATTGGGAGTTTGAATTATTTGTTGAAAGTTATGCAACTACGAAGCTGTAATTTGACGAGTAATTCCTTGTGGAGTTTAAATCTACCAAGAAATTATTTTGTAAAAGGGCCGAATAGGGAGTCAAAAAGAGTTGATATTTTATATGAAAATCTACTCGTATGAAGTCGCGAGCAACAGCTAGCTTTATATAAACCACAAAACACGCTAATAACATATCCATCAACCATCAACAGCCATCAACGAGTTATAACTCAGTAACCATGGTCACAAATAACATGGTAACCATGGTCACAAATAACACGGTAACCATGGTTACAAAATTGAAACGATTCAAACGCGTCTTCCGATTGGATACCTATTTGTCTTGAACGCGCTCGAAACGCGGTAGCGAAATGGTTATTGGGATAATTCAAAACGAGCATGTTACGAACCTCATCGCATTATCAAACTTGACATTCCCAGTTCCAGTCCAAATCCAGAGTTTATGTGGTCATAGAGACTAAAGGCACAGAGTCCATTTATCAATTACATTTTCATGTTACGTCACTTGTTTCTGGCAAGGAATCTTATATGGGATACAGAACAAGTGCCCTGTATAATTTTTCCGCGGCATGTATGATAGCTTATCGGCAAGGACATAACGTGACCGTCGTGAGGCATCGTGATAAAGATGCCATTGCAGCTTAGTAATTTTATTGTACGTGTTTATAAACATCTAAAAAGACATTAATTGTAAGCAAGATGTTAAGATGATATGCCGTTTAATATTACCACAACGGCCCATGTATATATATATATATATAATTCAGGTCTATAATTAATAAATAACATTACTCGCCTAAAATGTGAATACCTAAATAATATAATTATGTAGAGAACGTGGACAAATATTTCAGAAACATACTTAGTGTTACGGAACTACCTAAAACATGTACCTACTTATTAAAAACTTAACGACTCTTTTTATATATAATCCAACTAATTCTACTAATATTATAAACGCAAAATGTGTTTTTTTTTATTGGTACTAAACTGGCGGTAACATCTTTAAATTCGTTATCCTTAATATATTGCGCCGTAAATAAACAACGCCGCGAGTTTACAAACTATATCCTGTGGGGACGACGATGACACCTGAAACCTGAGCTCGGGTATAAAGTTAAGCAAAAAAATATATATTAAAGAGGTGTATCCGCATTTAATCCTCTTTTTTTGAGAGGGAAATCTTCCAAAGATACCCGGCTGCATAGGGGTGCAGCCCGGTTATTTTATTTTATTTATTTTATTACAATTTCTCAAAAACTTACAGCTAAAACCAAAACATTTTTGAGACAATAAAAAACTTATTAATAAAAAAAAAAAATCGCAGCTAAGTATTACTAGAATGTAATATCGAGTTACAGCCAAAATAACTAATACAATTCTGAAGCATAACATTTATATTGTTAAAAAACAAATCAATATCAGGCTGGTGAGTGATTAGCTCGTTGAGCAGTGTGAGTGCGTGATTAGTGGGCGCGTAGCGCGAGGTATCTGTGCGCGGGGGGACGAGCGGCGCGAGCAGCGGCAGGTGCCGGCCGCGCCTGCGCACGCGCGCTACCACCGACCACTCCGGGACGTACAACGCACATAGAGACAACGCAGTAGGGTTATCAATCCTATTGTTCAGTAGCAAGTAGTAGTGGACAATGAGTGCACACTTCCGCCGCAGCTCCAGTGTGTTCATACCTACCATTCCCGAAACATTAAATAATGAGGGATAGAACCAAGTAGGGTAGTAACCATATATTTTTTTATAAAGGTACCGTGCGAACTTCCTCTGCACTCGTTCGAGTATCAAAGTATATTTATCTTCGTGCGGGTCCCAAATAAGCGAATTAAATTCTAATTTACTGCGGACCAAAGCATAAAACAATGTTAAAATAGTTTGCTTATGCTTATCGTAAACCTGACCGATTGCCTCATCACGAATCCTAGTAATCTGTAGGCTCGCTTGCACAGTTCAGTGATGTGAGTATTGAAGGTGAGCTTCGAATCGAGTGTGAGACCCAGATCCCGTATCTCTGTTACTCGCTCCAGCGCAACTCCACACATATTGTAGTCATAAACGTGGGGGGAGCGCGATCTCGAAAGAGTTATTATTTTGCATTTAGATATGTTAAATTCTAACTTGTTCTGCTCGCTCCACTCCACTACACTATCAATATCGCGCTGAAGCGCTTCACAGTCAGCGACCTCATCTATACCTAAGAATAACTTCAAATCGTCCGCAAACATCAGGCATCTAGCCGTCCTGACAACACTCGGCAGATCATTTATCATGATCGAGAACTTGGTCGGACCTAATGTGCTTCCCTGGCTGACTCCTGAAAGAGTGACATAAGGGTTGGATTTGTGTCCAAGATGGTAAACAAATTGAATTCTGTTAGAAAAATAATTACTAAAAAGTTTGACCAGACCAGGACAGAATCCAATCTCGACGAATTTCCTTAGCAGGATATCATTATGCACGCGGTCAAACGCCTTCTTGAGGTCAAAATACGCCGCATCTACCTGCCTATTCTGGTCCATACTAGTAGTCGTATAGTCCACGAAGTTGATGAGATTGGTTGTGGTGGATTTTCCAGCACGAAAACCGTGCTGGCTTTCACTTAGTAGGGGCCGAATTTGCAGGGAAATGCGACGATTCAAGATTGTCTCCAAAACTTTACCGAATGCTGAGAGAACGGCTATGGGCCTGTAGTTCTCGATTTTAGATTTAATGTCATTCTTAGGCATAGGTGCAACCCGCGAGATTTTCCACTCCGTCGGATATACTGAACTCTTCAGACACAAATTGAATATGTGAAGTAAAGGTTTTTCAAAAGTACTAGTTATGTGGGATTATACCCACTTTAAATCTCCCCATGGTGACCAGCCTTAGTGCTTGACAAGAGGGCTCCGGAATCTCCAGGGGAATGCACCGGAGCCCTCATAACTGCGCTACGGATCCTCCCGATACAACCACGTTGTTTCAGCTCCTCCGCCCACGACAACGGTGGTCCCACAAGTGGATGGTTAGAGCCCCAACTGTGAGCATACCGAGCCCGGAGGTACCCTTTTAGTAGCCTCTTACTACAGGCAGGGGGTACCGGTGCCGTATTCTATTGCCCTAAGGGGGTGAAATTGGGTGATAATATTTATATGGAGAAATAAATGTTTTGAGCTTCTTACAATGTTATTGAAGCTGCGTAAAGCGAGACCCTATCTCTCCCACAATATTTACAGTCATCCTAGAGTCGATGTTTCACATCGTTGACACATCTTCGTTTTGCGGACGATATTATATTGTAATCAGAAAATCACAAAGACCTCCAACACATGTTGACAACTCTAGACATAGAAAGCAAGAAATTAAGACTCTATTTATCTCATGACTTAGACTCATGAAGTTATCTAAAAACAAAGTAATGTTTAGCTTTTTTATTATTATTGTAGCTTCAGAGCAAATAAATGCTTGAACCTAGTTTGTTCGTCGATCGTCTCTAGGGTAGGTTAGACTATAAACAAAAACTCATATCAAGCCTGATTTAGGCCAGATGCGCTTGCACTCGCCACGCCTTCATTTCATCCTTGTTTGTCTGATCCATGGTCTTCATGTGTAATTCAAATCGATGAATACCTCTTTAAATAATCACTTTAAGTGTTACGTTAGAGTCATAACATAGGAAAGTTATATCATTAGTTATATTGTCATAATCACAACATAGACCTTGAGATATGCACTTGTCACTTGTCATGATCAGACCTTATCGTGGCCTCATAGAGCACCGCTCACGCGACTTCGCCCGCATAACAATAACACTTTTTTTTTCAATTACTTAGCTGCAAACAATCAACACAGAATGTACTTTAGTAAATTTTTGCTACAACATAATTATATGATATTTAAATAATAAAGAAAACAAATTTCACCTCCCCAAATTACCCTCCCTTTTTTGTTTTCTAGAGGGAAATCTTCCAAAGATACCCGGCTGCATTATGTGGGATTATACCCATCTAAAACCCCACGATGACCAGCTTTAGTGCTTGACAAAAGGCGTTTTGGAGGAACGCATCGGATCGCTTCTACAACTAAGTGTTGTTTCGGCTCCTCGACCGCGTTGGTTACACAACTTTGTCATACTTGTCATCCTCTCCCGGGGCTCGCTTAACGGCCGGCTATCCGAGTCGCGTAGGCAACAAAACGCTCCCTCAGACCCCGCCAAGTTATAGCGACGATGTATATTGCCGCGCTAGATTCAGGACGCCCGCGGGGGGAGAGCAAAGACAAAAACGAACATAGGTCCCACCTCAATGACGCCTGGCGCGGCACCGCATTCGAAAACCTCCATAGGCCTAGGGTTGTACAACCTCCCAAACTGTATGGGTTACCGAAAGTGCATAAAAGCGGTAGTTCCTACATAGGTCAAACGAAGCGTACCATAGCTGAAAGGATCAAAGAACATATCGGGAAGATGGATTTAAGTTAGCGGCGTCGTGGAATCCCGTAGTGAGCAAGTGTACAAACCGCGGTGTAGGTACTAGGATATTTACCGATACAGTCAGTGTTGTGTGTCGTAGTGACAACCCTGCGATTTTTCAAGATCAAGTGAGGGTAGGAGAACAAAACACCCGCTATTCGCGCCGGACTCACCCGCAGTTTTCAGTCAGCTCGTGACCACGGCCATTGTAACATGGTCGAAACGTCGAGCGAAAGGTACATATTTTTACCTACATTAAATAATACGCGATAAGTCCCGATAAACATTTAAAACATCTAACACAGATGTATCTGTGACATGTATTTTTTTCCAGCTCAAATATTGTAATATAACTGATTTTTTTTTATTAAAAACCGTCAAATTTGGTATAAGAGGCTCTTATATCGGAGCCTCAACTTCAACCATCCTGAGCCGAGAAGGCCTTGTAGTAGCCCTTGTAGTAGCCTCTCACTACAGGCAGGGTGAGTCGGACTTTAAGATTTATATGGCCTAGTCTAATTTATACATATAAACCCAAAAATATTATCATGTCGATGTTGTTTTTTGTACTCCGTTTTGTGCAAGATTTTATGGCGTAGGCAGACTGTAGAACGTCCTAGCTTCTTTAGATGTTGGCTTCGCTAAAACGCTCTGAAACATGTTTTAAATGTTTATCGGGACTTATCACGTATTATTTAATATAGGTAAAAAATATGTACCTCTGAAGCAGTTTCAAATATTTATGAGCACAAAATAGATTGTCTCGCATAGAGTTGCGCCCAGAGGGACTAGTGCGAGTTTTTCCATTTGCGTTTAGTTACTCGATCGCGCAATTTGTATGAAATAAAAACAGCGCCATCTAGCGCATGTATGATGGAACTGCTATTTTTCATTATGGTTAACGCGATCGAGTAAGTAAACGCAAAAAACGCGCGAAAAACACGCACTAGGCCCTCAGAACACGAGACAATGGTATTTATAAATCTTCAACGGCCGCAGCACATGTCTCGCCACTAGGATTATCTACTTGTCTCATACGTGCGTCGATGGTTGCAAACCTTTCGTAATAAGAACTCTTATTTCAACTAAGTAATTCAATCTATACTTAGAATGATACCAAAAAAACTAATGATGTTTTTAGAATCAACAGAGGGCATTGTACTAAAATGAGAAGGTAAAACGAGGTAATATGCAAAAAGCGTTTAAAACGTTTCAGTAAAAACATAATCATCAAAGCGTAAGATGACAAATTGGGATCCTCATTTTTTATTCAACGTTTTTAGTGTTTCAAAGGTCTGTTTTTGTGGGTCTGAAGTGGGGACAAACACGACAACAGAACTGGCATTGATCCTGGGAATGCAGCTCAAACAAATGCGACCATTGAATGAGTATAGTTACACGATACGGTAGGCGTTAGTCGTAGAGAACAAGGTCACGTGATCTGGGGCAAGGTCACAATGGGCGAAGTCTTCAAGTGATAGCATGACCTTTGGCTACACTATCGGCCGTGGATACAAGCTTGCACCGCGCAAGTACTACCGACACATTCTCTGTACATATTTGTTGTGCTTACAGAAATTGCATATTTCTACGGCACGCACACTAGCGTGTACTTGAATGATAATGCGCATTGTTGTAAAAATTTAAAGTATTTACAATAACGCTTCATACTGCATGAAGTGTGTAAAATTATTCTGAAAGACGTTGTCTTAGACGTCGAAAGATTGTTAGGCACGGTCATCTCTAGGGTGTTGTGAGCTAAAGTTAAGTCCTCACGGTTTATGAACTTTTGGCCGTAGTGTTTCAAACAATACAACGCCATCTTTTTGTAAGCGATTTCTCATGCAATACTGACCAACTTTGAAAAGACTACTAAGGTACTACTAAGTAGTACCTACCAAATATGCTGAAAGGTTGTCGGAAATATGGATGGACATGAGCATCAGACTGGATAAAAAAACCTGTCATGTTACAATAAAGTTAATTTATAAAGAAAAAAAAATGGATAAACCGACTTCTGAGACTATACGTAGTACATGCACAAACTTAAACTAAAAAGTAGAAAAATTACAGTCAAAACAGACTTTGAAAGTCCTCATCGAAACTTTTGCTGAAAAGAACCACAAACCAAAACGTTATCTGTGTTATATATATTTTTGGTTTTGGTAGATGTTTCCAAAAAGCGTTAATTCAATTTTGATAAAATGTATATGGGACCACCTCCGAAGTATGGCCTATCAAATAAAAAAAAAAACATCAATATCAATACATTATTGCCGGAGTAATTGCGTAACAAACATTTTAATAAAACAGTCAAATTGAGAACCTCTTACTTTTTGAAGTCAGTAAAAAACTGTTAAAATTAATTGTACAGCCACATTTATAAGGACACTCGAATAGGGCAGGTGTGCGAAACTTATTTCTGAGAACCGATGTAGCTTTTGAGAACCAGTTGCCTCGTCTCGTCCCGACATATTTTAACGTCTACGAGCAGTCGGCAACAGCAATGCAGTGGTGACGTCATTTATAATTTTTTTTTGCCTTCGGTGCTGGTTTTTTACCGACTTCAAAAAAAAGGATTCTTGATTTATCTGTATATGTGTGTGTGTATTACGTAAATTTTCTTGCTGATTGGTTGGTTCTATTCAATTCGAAGAAAAAAATTCACCCTTAGGGTGGTAAAGTAGGGGCTGAATCCTGTTTATTGAAATTCTCGTATGGTCGGTTTATAAATACATAATTATACAAATTTTTATAACATATTTTTGTTTCTCGTCTTGCAATGAAGTCAATTTTGTATTTTATTTTTTTACTAATGTAATATCTAACTACGATTATAAAAAAAACAGATGTAATTCATGACATCGGCCCTGTTATCTTTACCTCAGCTTGTCTTTCGGCAAAAGCCTCTTCCTGGGACTTTCATTCCTTTCGGTGTCGGTTTTATATGTTTTCAGTTGTTTTAAGACGATTTTTAGAGTTCTGTAGTACTTTAAGAAACCCTTATAGGTTCGTTCCTTCCTTCTGTCTGTCTGTCTGTATGTATGTACGTCCGTCTTCATTCTTCTATAGTTCCTTCTATAGAACCTTCTAACTTCTATAGCTATCGAGATAAGTGCATGAAACTTTGCATAATTACAGTTTTAAAATAGATCTCAATTATAATAGTATAAAAAATTAAGCAAAAAAAAGCTCTAGCTCTTTTTTTTGGCTCTAAAAAAAGTATTTTTTTTTGCTGTACCTCTGCGTTTGATGTATTGTTGAATAGGTATTTTAACATGAAGAGAAAGTTTCATAAATCACGGTTATTGACCTTTTCGTAAAATTATTTTAACAAAGAATTTATCCCACGTAGTTTTCTCTTTGACTAAACCATAAAAAGCATACGTTATGTCGAGATGATGCATCTCTGAAATTTTGCTAAGTTGACAGAGCTTCAGCGGTTAGTATTTATTTATTCAATAACCACTAATTTCTGAATGAACTATGAAAGTGACCACAATTATATGGCTTTGCCTATGGAACCCTATCATATGCGCATCTCGACACGTTCTTGGCCAGTTATTTAATACCATCCTCTGAATCTTAGTTCCCTATTCCATTTTTCTTGTTTATTCCTTAACATACCAATCCAATGCCATTCTCATGATTTTATTACATATGCTGTCTCTATTTATTGAAAACTAAGAAATCATTAGGATGGGACTACGCAAAATTAAATGCAAAAACAAAGGTATAGAGTAAGCTATTTAAAGAGGATAACGAAATGAGAAATACGAATTAAACAAGCAGGAAAATGTAATTTAGTTACACTTTGACTAGACCTTTTCCGAATCAACAAACTTTTTAAAGTCATGAACACTGCTGCGCTTAGCGGTTTCACCCGCTATCCCACAGGGTGTTCATTTTCTGGGTAAAAAGTAGAAACTGTGTTAATTCAGGACAGAGAGGAAACGAACACACACTCACAACTTTCACATTTATAATATCAGTGTCAATTATCATGTACATAATGAGGTACGAACCTGAACCTATGACATAGCTTACGGTATCTAACATAAACAAAACATTAACGACGTACCATGACGGACATGACCTACGTACGATATAGCAATTTCATCAGTTGCTTAAAATGTCTGTTTTTATAGCGTTTTCCTCAAGCAGTTTAGGTTGTATGTACAATCTTCGCAGGCGAGTTGTATGCGTCAGTCCGCAAAAAAGGACACAGTTTATAAATGGCAAGCGTTTTTCATTCATCCCTCGGAATGAGGCTACGTCAGAGTCCATTTAACGCATGACTCAGATTTATTTTTAGCAGTATCCCTATGAGCCAAGATCCTGCAATGACGCTTTGAAACATTGATATATTATTATGAAATTAATTGCATGAAATAATTTTTTTATTGGCTGACTAAAGTTTCTCACTTCAAAAGCTCTTTTCTAAGATTATGTCGCAGTGAAAGTAATGTTTACTTCACCGTCATTTACGACCCAGAACCGGCTGCTGGGAATATGCTTTCCTTTGAGTATACCACTCTATTCAGTCCTGTGTCAATTGCAATGGTGCGATTGTATTATCATGGAATAAACTAGGTTTTAATTCATTTAACGCCTTGCCAAAAATGCTGCGCATTCGATTTCAGCTAATTTACATCGTAAATGACAGATAGAAGTACTTATTAATTGCTACAAATATTCGTTTAAATATTTTCAGGCGTTACTTTTTTTTTAGCGTTTAATTATTCCAGATTTGAACAGCACGTCGATAAAATCGTGAAAGGGTTTGAGACATTGATGACTAGTCAGTTAAGGATTTTAATTAAAAATTTTTTTTTTTTTTTTACAAAATATAAGCACTAACGAAAAGTAAAACTTCTCCCTGCGTTGAGCAAGTACGAAATATACGTTTTAGGTGTGTACGTAGGTACCTACTAGGTAAGCGTACTATTGTGGAACTGGAATAATCTGCTCAAGTGGGCATTCCCTGACAGCACAGAAGACATAATAGTACAAGTACAGAAGATTCACTCAACAAAATCATTTAAATAAGTAGCAACTTTTGCTACTATACGATAAAGTGCAATTCAGGACGTGCGAGAGTTAACTACCTGCAGCTATATTATCCTAGAAGTTGCCTCTCTGTCTATCGCGTAACTCTTGTTGCGTTATCTCTGTCTATCGCGAGGCACCAGTGCAAGTACCGTTTTTTATATATAGACAAATTTGACAGTTATTATCGACAAATTCGATAAAATGCCATTTGATTAGTACTCGCTATGATCGATTCTATGGCATTTTGTTGAATTTGTCGATCAATAAAGAACGGTACTTACTTGAACTGCTGGTTCGTCAAGTTGGCTACTTGCAGCTTCATACCTAAAGTTGCGGAGTGCGCCAGGCATTGCAGATTGATAGAATATGAGTGTTTTCAAGTAGCAAATGAATAGGTTTATTCTCTAAGCAACCATGTTCCATCGTTGAGTACCTACGTCTATTCCCGTTCTCTTCCAGTTTTTTGGACAGAAAAAATAGCGGCAATCCTATTTACGAATTTAAAAAAACGTGTTGCTTTTATTGCTTTATCGCTTCCTGCCAGGAGAGATCCTGGGGCCTTACGGACAACAGCTAAATGCGGCACCAAATCCGCTCAGTTGGAAAATCACGCGACCGCAAACCGTATCTGGGCGCGATAAGGTTCACGTTCGCGTGATTTTCCAACTGAGCGGATTAGGTGCTGCAATTAGCTATTGTCCGTAAGGCCCCTGGTCTATATAAATAGGTATTATACCTTGTCTGATATAAAAAAGTAAGCCCCCTGTGACCAAGTGTAGTATTTTGAAGACCCTACCCCATACTATTTCCCATAGCTACTGCATACCTTCCCAACCCAATCCAACAGATTAAAAATAAAACTTCAGTTTACGCTTACATATTTTAACTAAGTACCTATATATTTTAAGAAACCAAACACCTGTCCGATAATCTATTATTGTACAACGCACTGCAGTTGTGGGTCTATTGTTTATGTGTTGATGACGCTGGGAGCCACAGCGGGTATAGACACGATGACTTCCTCGGGGGTGATAGTCTCCACGGGGGTGACGATAGTGGCGGGCATGGACGATGGCACTTCAACGATTACCTCTTCAGGGTTCACAACTTCAGGGATTACCGGCTCGGGGAGAACCACGGGCTCGGGGATCACGACCTCGGGGAGTATGGGTTCGGGAAGAACAACGGGCTCCGGAATGATGACCTCGGGTAGGACGGGCTGGGGAAGGACTACGGGTTCCGGAACTATGATAGGCTCGTAATTGTCAACAATGTTGACGGGGCCGGGGACAATGGGCTCAAGCACGGGTTTGTCATCAATAACAGGTGAGGGGCTGACGGCATCGGCGGGTGCATTGACGTTGACGATCAACTGGACCAGGGGGAGAGGGTTGGCTGCAGCCACGGCCACGACGGCGAGACAGACGACGAATACCTTCATTATTGCTGTTAAAATAAACAATTAACGTTCAATACAAAAACTATAGATGTCTCTACCTACTTGAAAATGTGATAAGTTTTTTTTATTACCTTCCCATACCAATAAGTAATCCGTTATTAATTTTCTATTTTAAAGAAACTTTTTAACCATAATACTCGAACAACTTTTACACTATCTGATAAAAACCGGATAAGTTTCAACATCACTACTAAATCGAATAAAATAGTTTATACGGATATTTGGTTTCACCATCAATATAGCTAGTTCCTAGGTCAGAAAGACTGTGCTCTCAGCCCTAAAAAGATAATCCAGATATAGGTAAACATTGTTTTAGCTTGTCAAGTTAAATTTTAGAAAAACTATGGTGGTTACAACATCTTAAGAAATTTGACACCTAGACACTGAGTTTCAGATACAATTATTATATCATGGCCCAGACATATATAACGCGGATTTGTGCTCATAGCTTTTTTTCTTCAATATACCTATCTGATATACACTTTTTTTTTTTATTAAAGCAAAAAAGCGGTAACATTCTCATTTCAACACTTAGAACGTATTTACTAAGAATACTATACTTAGTGGCAATAATGTACTTACATTGTTTAAAAGGCTGGTCAATGACAAACTATGCTACCGAAATACATTTTGCTGGTTTTATACGGATGCGCTTTTGTCGTGTTATCAGATTATTATGTGGTAAAATTGATATTATTTAATCTTCTTTTATATAGTTTTATACTGTCTTCTATAAAGCAATTCATGAACATTTTAAAGCAACAATATTATTGTACCTTCCTGAATATACATGGCAGTTTTATAATATTAGGTAATATAAGCAACTATTATTTCTATTGGGCATTTTAACCAAACTCGTGCCGTAGCGTAAAGAAATGAGAGCTCTCGTCCGTGACGCCAAGTTTTCCGAGCACATACATAAATAGTACGTAGGTAAATGTTTTTTTAAAGAAGAGTGAATAAGTGTCTTAGGAGGGCTAGCATTTTCCTTCATCGACATCGTCTTAAAGCGTAGCAGACACAAACGTTCACATATTCAATATAAAATAAATACATACTCTATCTATATACCTACTAGTCCGGTCAAACTGTAGAGGCCAAAAGGCCAACAGTACAAGTCAATATAAAAAATATATAAAAATAAAACTATATACCTATATGTCAGTGTATTAATTCTGATGTACTACCTACAAGAGGTGTAATCTAATATACATATTCTTACATGTACAAATACATACCTAACTAAACAACAAAATAAGTACATTATCATGCCCACTAATTTATTTTTATTTAGTGGGATAAGTGAACTCAGAGTTTCCACCAATCCCTACTGGTAGATCTAAGTAGTTTTTTTTACACTTATTGCTATTAGTAGGGGAAGTAGGGATACCTGTTGTGTATATCTGTGTTGGTAGGGATAGGTCTACCACGCGGTACACGCGGTGTTCTCCATATTACATATTTATGTATTTTCATGCATAAGTAGGTACCTTCTTATTCAATTTGTATCGTCTGTAAAACAGACAAACCGTGACTACTTTGATAGTGGTACAAGCTATTAATTCAAACTTTTATTATCATTCATAAAAAACAACAGTTTACTGAATCATAAACCTAGCGATTATCTATCGAATAAATGTCTATTTAGGGTTTCGTAGTCCTACAAGGAACCCTTATAAATTCATTCTGTCCGTCCGTCCGATCATCCAATTTTTTTAGAACCTTCTATCTTCTATATTTAATTTTATTTAATAAAAATTGAATGTTATCTTGAAACGAATGGTTTCACCGATATGGGCATCGATCTCAACTCTATGGATATGGGAGAACTTTCTGGAAACTCTCTAATCACAGGTAGTGGTGGGTGGTCACCTATATTTCTGAGTAGAGTGGTGGAAAAGACGGAAAGGTAACGAGTTAGTGCCGACATCACGTCGTCGTCCCATCCGGTGGCAGTTACCCATATATTAATCCCGTACATTTCCCCGGACAGTTACCGCTCGTTAAACTCACGCGGGAAAGCCTGCGCTGCGCAGACGCCGGCCGGACGACTAGAGATGAGACATGATGTACACACGCATACGTAGGACGACGGGACTGATGATATACATAGTTAAGAACTTCGTGAAAATAATTTATAGGGGACTCCTGGAAAAATGCCGGAAAACTAAAAAAAACTTAAATTTCCTAATATTAGGGTGACTATGACAGCATGGCTTAGATTTCCTTTTGCATTAGATTTCCGAGTGCATCTTCTGACAATCAAATGATTCCACCAGTCAAAATAAATAAGTACTTACCTACATAAATAGCAGTATAGTGCAAGCTTTGCTTAGTTTGGGGTCAGATGACAGTGTGTGCAAGTGTCCCGTTTTTTTTATTATTATTATTTTAAAAGGTTCAGTCGGGATCTTACACTTAAAAAGTGCGATGGAACAAGAAGCGCAGAGCGTTTTACAGAATTTTAATAAGTAAGTATCAGGAGATTATTGAGTGCGCATTTAACTTTATCGCGTCGTTAAACCATGTACTTGATATCTCGGGTGAGCGTTGCCGTGTCGTGTGCCCCCAGTCCCGTGCCAGGGCACGACTTGCACCGCACTATCTCATCAAGCGTGGAAACTGTGCCACGTCTCAGTAAAAGTACTTTCTTCTGGCCGCTTTCGGAAACTTGCCTAGAACAAATTTCCTCGGTAACCTTGTACGCGTGACATAAGTTGTTCGCCGGCGCGTGCACTATAATTAGAACCTAGTCATTTATAGCCGTCCTGACTTCTGAGAACTGTGGATCGATACCCAACACCGCCTCGACTTACAATCGTGAGAAATAAAGTTCATTTGTAAAACTACTGACGTCGCAATGATATACCAGTTCCTATTTGTTCCACGAAATGTAAGCGAGCTCTGTTATAATGTAAAGAGTGAACTGATCTCAAGTAGAACAAGCGTCATTGTACGTAGATTTAAAACGCTTTAATAGGAAGTAATAAAATATTACACAACACGAAAGTTAAGACTTTCATTAAGATAGCTCATTCTTAATCCCCACTGAAAGCACGCACAAAAACAACTATTAAATTTACCGGCAGTTACGTATAAAATATTAAGCAGCTGACTACGTAGCAGACTCGAAAATAAAGCATTATTTATACAAACCAAAGGAAGTGATGATATGGAGTGATTTAAGCAGACTCATAAAAGCAGTCACGGTGGCATTTGAGATTTGGAACGAAGCCGCGAGCGCAACAGCCATTTTGCTCAATATATCAGCCAGAAATCAAAACATGTCACGAACGTACTCGTGACTACGAACCGCGTCCTGTTAAAGTACTGAACCTAGATTCATGTGCCAACTCAACTCTGCCAGTAAGAATTGAAATGGACGAAAGTACAATTGAAGTCGGAACGAGTTGGTCGAAGTTCAAGCGATTTCACGTTCCAGTTAGATTCTGAATGCATTAATGTTCTTTTGCATTAGGTTGACAATTGAGAAAGTAGTGCAACACGAGTGCAGGAAAACGAAGGTTGTTTCAACATCAGGTGACGTCCACTGCAGAACCCCCTTAGAATGCCACACTGAGCGACAGGGTCCAATGGATGCCGCCTGTGACCATATTGGAGATTGTTTACCTACAGGTATTTTGAATACAAAAGAATCACAGTTTTCTAAAGATAGTTTATATATAGGGCTTAACTTAATTTTGTGACCGGCAAAAACGTCCGGCGTGCTTCCTTGATTATAATGAAACAGGTCAACGTCACTAGAAAAGCAATATTCTTCGCATCCATTTTGAGAAATAAAACTGCATCTTGGGCAAGATTAATGGATACCTACTCTTAAAAGTGTCTAGACATCCTTCAGGCTGCAAACCAGACGTCTAAAAGCAAATCAGTTCACTTGAGGTTTCACTACAAAGCGATTCGAATTCCCGGGTGTACGTACCTATAGGTAACCTACTAATGCTTGGTAAATTTAGAATGTCTGAATTCTTAGGCTTTCTGCTTTTGATGTTAATGAATGAAATAACAATATACCTATACACTTTAAAAAAACACTATGACAGCTGTTAAAATTTGCAAGTTGGAGTTGCAATGGGCAGGCCACATCGCTCGATGAACCGATAACTGATGGGGAGGAAAGGTTCTTGAGTGGAGACCACGACCAGGAAGATGCAGCGTAGGTTACCCTCCCACTAGTTAGACCGACCACATTGTGAGAGTCGCTGGCATCCAGTGGATGCAAAAGGCAGGCTTTAATTCAGTGTGGAGGTTAAAGGGGGAGGCCTATGTTCAGCAGTGGACGTCTTTTGGCTGATGATGATACAAATCAGACAAAATGGTTATGGTGGACGATAAAAATTCCTATAAGCTTTAAGTGTCACTTATTTTAAACTAACCCCTCTCTGTCTAAAGTTTGTAAAATCCTTTTGGAATGTGTGCCCAAAAAGTAACTTTCAAAGCTAACGCTATCAATACCAAAAACAAAATAAACCAGCTACATACAGAAATTACCAGCTTAGCTCCACTCAGCTACGTTCTAAACTAGATGTAAGCTGATTCCGATCTGTATTCCCATATGCACCGTATTTCTACTTTTTGCCGGTAACGCAGATCATTGGCTTTATTTCACTTTTAATTGAACCTAGTAGCATTTTTACCGCTTTTCGTATCTATCTGGCAACACTGCCAGTCCTAGTCCTAGTAATCCTAGTCGCTAAAAATAGAAAGCTATTCAAAAATCCTGTCTCCTTTCTTATAGTCCATAACTAGCTTTTAAAGTCGTATATCAATATAAAATAACAAAATTATTAAGCCGCGTAAGACAAAAAACGTTGGCATACCAATCTGACATGGTTATTGGTTATGTTTCTCGATGCAAGTTCTATCTGTGAAACTTCGAAGGAACTACAATCCCAAGTGTGTAACTGTCTTCTTTACTACCGCGGTTATTCGGTCCTTCTCCCAGAATAAATTTATACGCCTTAACAAAAGGTCCGTTATTTGAAACATCATAAAAATGTTCTCCATCGGAAATTCAGCAGTTTTTACGAGTCTGGATTCGGACAAAGAGACGTTTAAGTCTGTCCAAAGGCAATAAAGAACTTTCCTATACATCAGGGGCTATATTTCTTCCGCACACGTGCTGAATGAGGCCAGGAATCGATTCCTATAAACGTGAACCCAGTATCAACATGCCAGGGAACCGTGTCGGTATACCTTTATCGGTATGTCGCAGTGGAAGAATTTCTACCAAGAAATGTCTATAAGAGAAATAGCTTGGAGTGTGACCTCAATTTTGAAGGCGGTTTTTGCGAATTCAACTGAATTGAGATTGGTTGGATATCTAAGGGTTGTCTGAGAAGACAATTCTTAAACAAGTTTTTTTTTTAAGTAACCGACAACGTTATTTTTCTTGTATCAATTTTTGCAAACGGTAAACCAAAACAAAAAATAATGGCCACGCCAACACGCTTTATGACTGTGGCATGTTAAATAGCGAAACAGTGTATCCACTCGCACGTAGAAGTGAGGAGAGGAGAGACGGAAAAGGGGTTGATACCACAGAAAATATTTTTTATTTATTTATTTAAATTATCTTTTCTGTGGTTGATACCGCGTCAGCGATGGCTGTCAGTATGATCTACAATTGAAGGTATCAACTACTTATTCACCTCCTTGTTCCATCGTCAGATCAGTTTAATGGTACCAAATTATTGTATTGTCATCATTGTCATATTAGAAGTAGGGTAAAATCGACTACCAAGACTTGATTAGTTAGGTACATTGTTAGTTAGATACACGTGAATTAATATAGCGTATAAAACATGAGAAGATTTAAGCTCAACAATAATTATTAAGTAGGTACGTTCTACTGTTGAATTTTATACATCTAATTCGATAATCTGCACGTAAGTTTTGTCTGGGATATGTATCGATAACTTAGTGGCTTCCTCTATAAAATAATTATGAGTAATAAAAACGTGTCTGATAAATCGAATTAACATCGTATAGGTATTGAAACTGTGTGACAAATATTTTGTTGGGTACATAAATCTATGTTGATTATGCATTCAAAGAGTAGCATGATGATAAAGGATAGCAGTACCGATAAGTTTATCTTTAACATTGCCACTCGAAAATGAGCATCCGATTCATCGATAGCAGTGAATAAAAGGCTCTTTTAACTACATTTTGAATTTGGAACAAGCACGATGTACTAATTAACCACAAAATACAAATAAAACGTATGTACCTATAGGTACATCAGTATACTGAACGTACTGGCTGGCTGAATGGACCACGATGGATGATCCATTGCGATATCCACAGATATAGTAGATCTGTGGCGATATCTAATTTAAATTAAGAAAAAATATCCTGCCAATTTTAGTTTTTCTTTTTTTTTGTTCTTCACTATAAATTTATCTATATAGGTATATAAAAAAATACCCTATTTACCTTGGTCACGCCATAACTTGAGAACGACTTTACCGATTTCATTAATATTTTTTTAAGTTTCCAAATACTTTGTAGAAGAACACTGTTTTAAACTCACGGTTGTTCACTAAAGTTAAATGATAGTTATACTAACTTTGTGGAAGGTTCTTACAAAAAGAAAAAAAAAGAAAATTGCCCAGCAAATTGGAAAATTTTAGAAAACTTAACGACGATTTTAAATTAGCGCGTTGACAGTTCTAAGACAGAACAACGTCTGTCAGGTCAGCTAGAATTTAATACTTTGTTCTCTTATTACTTACTAGTAGTAGTACTAGTAGTACGAGTAGGTAAGTACTATTTATTTTCGCGTAGTCAATGGTAAAAAGAAGACCGACTACCTTAACTCGTGAAAAAAAATCTGCTCGGTCCTTGTATCCCTAAAATCCATGCAATTGTAATCCGCTCCAGATTCTACTCTAGAATTCTTCGCTGCTCTCGGATCTAACTCAGTCCCTCGAATTGAATTCCCTTTTTTCACTTGTTGTATAATCCACTATTTTCAAAATGTATGCTATCTACCAAGTGAATAACAATAAACAGAATATACAAAAAGCCTACAAGTAGAGCGCCGTACCGCAAGCCTACGCGCTTTCGTACGCTACGACTATCATCCAAACTGCGCGTTTTGTACCCGCACGAACGCGACGCGGGTGCAGCTGCGCGAACGCAAAGCCGCGGCAAATTTCGCCGCTCTCGCCCACTGATCTACATTTCACCTCCAATATGGGTCGATAACTGCCCACGCTCAGCCCCTCCGGCTGAGGCCGTTCACCTCGCCACTCCAAATCATTGTTCGCCAAATGTAAAGCGTTGGCACTGTTGCCGAGGTCGTCGACCGCTAGTGCTGCGGCTGCTGTCTTCTCCGAACGACACTCGACACGGCACCATCGGCCCATCAGCATGGCTGCCGGTGGCTAACACAAACATCCTCTGTCTATTCATTATCGCTCAACATAACATGTATCGTGCGAGAGGTGTAAACAAAGTGATCATTACTGACACCTACATGTTTTGGGTCACTTAAGTTATGCGCTAAACAGAGCTTTTGGCACATCATAAGCATGTGCTTGACAAAGTAGGCTAATTGTAGGTATAGTTTAGTGACTTTGTAACGTATTTATATCCTTAACCCGAAAAAATATCCGATTAAGTAGGTAGAACAACGAGAAAAATTCTAGAGGTGCATTTTTAAACTTTCCTTTCAATGTTTTTGCTTAATTACTATGTGATCACTATATTTAAAAAATACTATACAATATAAAGTCTAATTTAGTTATTTTTTTTCGGTTTTAGTTAATCAGCATTAAGTATATCAGTTTTTTTCAGTTTTATACCTTTGACGCTGAACTAATTGGTTGAGCCGGTACTAATTAATTTCGTACATATATATAGGCACAATTACTTTAATTGCTTTAATACCGGTTGTTGATAATAACCCTCCTATTAAGGACATCAAATTGACAAAAGCTGACTTTCTAGTATTTCGCCGATGGACCGCAGAGAACTATCCAAATATTTGTGCGCAAGGAAAGTGGCGCGCTGAACGTTCGTGCACCGAGCCACTCGAAGTGTCACGTTGAACTGTTACATAAGGACTCGGTGTGCTTTCGAAAATATTATTGGATATTTTTGCTGTTCTCGACCAAACAATGCCTTAAATGCTTATAAGGCTCGGAAGAAAGTAGCTCGTTATGCAGACTAATGAGACCAGTTAAGGTGGCTATCGACGCCATAATCTTTTTAATACCACAATTGTTGCCAAAGCACTTAAATGCTCAGTGCGACGGCCATTTTTAGCATAGTCGGCATTTATGTAACAACATAAATGTCCATCTATATTTTAATCTTAAATAGTCGTAAAATATGTAAATCCATGCTAAATATTTTTGAAATTGTTGCACACGCAAAATGTGTGAAATGGAAACGAGGTAGATCTTTTGGCCCGGAGCGGAGTGGTCGGCGCCCGCGGCCGCGGACAGGTTGAGGCGCGGGCCCAAGGAGAAATATCTCGCTCTACATTCGTCTTTCGGAGCCGATGACTCCTCGTGACCGTGTCCTCCTTAACGAGTGCTGCTTTATCTCACCGAATTTCTCTCTTCTGTTCCGCATCATCACGAACAAAAAGTTGAGACCCGTTCGATGGAAACGCGGCCTAGTTGCAACGTGCTTGTCCACCGTACCGAGTGCAACTTGACTTGAGCCCAACGCGAGAGGGCTTTTGCGCCGGCAATAAGTGCTAATTGCGACTAAAGAGGGCAGAAAAACACTTATTTAAATGGAGTTTACCGCATGCGGTTGACAATAACAACAAAGGTAAACTACCAACGCGTTGTTACCACCGTGAAACTAATGCGTGTGGACAGTTGACCACCTATCTATCATTCTTATTGAAGTCGCGTACTCAACAACAAGCTCTAGAGTCTATATTTTTGAGTTCAATTTTGAAACACTATTGCAACCGTTGAGAATGTAACACCGAGTGTGTGGGCCGCACGACTTATGCGAATTGAAACGATTATAAGTAGGTACCTAGGTACCTAGCAACAGTAATTTTAGTTTTCTATGATAAGTAACTGTTCATTACGTTTCATAACACAATGGGGTACAACATAGACATAATTCTTTGAACTTTGTGTAAATAAAATACAGAGTAAATTCTATATAGGAACTGCGTATTTTATGGCTTATTGAGAGTTGTCTTTAAATGGAAAGAATAAAAAACAATATTATTTTACTATTATAAAATGTATTTACGTGTAAAGTACAAAATTTAAAAATAAAAACATTAATGTTGATACAAATAACAACGCTTATTGCGTAGTCTGTTATCTTCGGCTGATGTGTTATGTTGTTTCAATATTTTATTTTAAATACAAGGTGTTAAAAGTTACTGTCTATTACTTAATAATGTCGTATTGTTGTCGTTTTGATAATGATGTCCTCTATATAGCATCAAGCCCACCTTAAGGGCTTGATGCTATATAGAGGACATCATTATCATTGTATGGACACCAAGATAAACCAACCAAAGTCAAGATGTTTTAGGGAGTTTGTCGTTAAATCGAGTGTCCGCTATATAGAGTTTACACTGTATTTTGAAAATACTAAAAGTATTTCTCTAAAATAGATAAAATTCCTAGAGAACATGATACATTCAAAGGTTTATATGAAGTTTTATGGTTTTATATTTATGAAGGAACGGGTGTAGTATAATGACACACCTACATATTCATAAGCTGAATCACAAGAGCTTTCATTTTAAACGCGAATTACTCGTGTAGGGCCCTTGGAGCGATTCCATGAATTATGAGCACCGGAGCTCAAGGCATCTCACGTAGGACGTAGCTCTGTATGAAATATGAATTGATGAAAGCACGTACCAAGTGTACGTGACACCATGTTTTCCCGTTTTTTATAATATAAGGCGTTTTTGAGTGTAAACAACAGGTGAGAAAGTAGGATATGATATTAGCAATTTTACTCAAAATTATACTGTCGTTAATTTCACATAATGATTCTGCAGTGCAAGTGTCGATATAATGCCATAGAATCGATCATAGCGGGTACTGATCAAATGGTATTTATCGAATTTGACGATCTCAACTGTCAAATTTGACGATGAATATAGCACGGTACTTGCACTGCTGTTTACCTACCGTAAGGGTTAAAGGTGTGTATAATTTAATTTCCTAATTGGTACGCTATTATAAATCTGTATAATAATCATCGAAAACTACTTACTATAAAACACATAATAATAAATACCTAAGTACGTGAATAAACAAACATCTGCTAAGTAAATTTAAATGGGGCCTCTGAAATATGACCTACCAAATAAAAAAAAATCGTCAAAATCAATTCATAATCACGTAACAAACATATAAAAAAATACATATGTTAAGTCGAATGATAACCTCGTCCTTTCGACGTAAGTCCACCTACATTGTGTATAGGTACATCAATACAATTTATCAAAACGTAAAACAGAAAACTAAATTTAACTAAATGTCACAATAATTACAGGTGAATACAGCGTGTAATAATATTGAGCGATAAAATAAAATAATTGCAAAATTTGTTAAACATAAACACAACTGAGATTTAAAACGATTTTATTTTTTAAATTAACATTCAAAGTTTTGTCAAAATTAAAAAGTCAAGTAATAAATGTCAAATAAGAAAATACAAATAATTAAAAACTGTTCAGATAGTCAGAGACCTCGGAGACTTCTTAAAACTAACAACGTTGTCACCAAATATTATGTCGATATCGGTTGTCTTAGATAGAGTGTTATGAGTGTCGCACCATTCTAGACAAGGGTGCATTGAATCCCAGGTTAGAGCTAACTCGGAGCAGTTAAAAGATTGAAGCGCGATACTCTAGGTAACGTTCGAGGATTTGTTAGTGTTAATATATTAATAATTTCGATATTTTTTGGGAAAAAATGTGTTGAAAATTAGTCGCCGAGTTGCCATCTCAAACCCGCGCTAAAATCCACCAAGAGTCTTAATGAAGCTAAGGTTCCAGGAAAGGGGGAAAATCGACTGAATTCCCGGCACCTACAATGTAAGTGAACGGTCCCAGGAAGTCATCACAGGGTTTTTCCCATGATATAATGTCCTAGCCAAAAGGTTGCCTAGGCAGCGACTGTGCAATTGCGCAATAAACTTGAATACAAATTTTAGTCAACGAAACATTTAAACTATGCGGTTTTGTCACTTTAGCCTTAAAGTGTTATTCCCCTTTGATTACCACACGGCACACCTACTTATCGGCGATTGTGAAGAGGACAACTTTGCGAGTTTTGAGAAGTGACCAAATATACTGTTTCAGATACGACATACCTTTACGGAATAATTGGGCAACTACATACAACAAATAATAAAAAAAATGTTTTGCACCAAACATTTGCAAATAAAATAAAATATGTGCCTGACGAAATTTATTCATTTCGTAGTATCATAAACTCGTATTACTTTTATCAGTAATGTGTATCGTGTACCTACTTATTAAAGAATAGCTTAGAGCAGAAGCTTAATCTGAGATAGGTAAAGGTTTTCGAAAGGAGAGTTTTTGCGATATTAAACCTGATCTTTCTCTCTATGCAAATGGACATTTTAAAAGAGAATTAAACTGTCCGCTTCAAAAAATAAAACCGGGCAGTCGGGCTCGCGCACTGAGGGTTCCGTACCACTACAAAATACAATAATAATTCGAGCTGCACAATTTTAATTTTTGCAGCTCTCAAATGAAATCGATAAGTTGCAATTTTTACTGAATCGGGTGACAGAAGTTATTTTTTATGATAGTTTGGAAACCTTTCCTGTGACAGCACCGAGTCAGGTAAGCTACATTTTTTATGACAATCTGGAAACTTTACTCTAAATTTTACAACAGAATAAAACGAATGAGTAATACTACTCATTTTAGAGGGCGGCACTTAGTATGGGACGCGCTTTGCACACACCTTTGCAGAAGTCCTCAAAAGGCGCAAATACTGGATCTAAATACCCTGGATAGTGGGTAAATTTTTGGGTCTTTTGGGGTCTAAATGGCTTTTGATCTCCATGGCCATCGAAATCGAAAGCCTTTTTTTATTTTAATCGCGTCTTTTGGTCTATGCGGTACGTGAAAAAAATGCTGGCCTCTACTTTGCTCAAAAGGTGAGCGTTACCATACAACGTGGCATGGGGCCAACATTATGAGAACAATTCCCATTGGTTTCAGTTTAATAGAATAGTTTTATAGAAGCTTGTACTTAGTTAGTTTTTCTCTGTACATACATATTTCTGCTATTGTATGTACTTAAATAACAAGGGGATTTTAGTGCCGCCTAATTAGATATAATTTGCAGCCCAATTTTACTTTTCTCATTGACCTCAAGTAACTGGCCAACAATATTTTAGAGCTGCCTAAAAGTATTTTAGAGATCCTTACATCTGAATATATTGCTGACCATTTAAAGCAGAGCTTACCCGTCGAATGTGTTACGCACCGCATGTCGGCGTAAGCGAAAAGTGCTCCGTCGTGCTTATTGTGTGTAAGAAGATTTATACACAATACCAGTGGTATATAATATTAAGCAAGTTTTTATTTTTATTATCTGAAATGTAGGTGAAATTCCCCATTTTAGCCATAAA
Source organism: Agriopis marginaria (assembly GCA_932305915.1). Taxonomy (NCBI): domain Eukaryota; kingdom Metazoa; phylum Arthropoda; class Insecta; order Lepidoptera; family Geometridae; genus Agriopis; species Agriopis marginaria. The sequence goes on from OW029919.1 coordinate 8,215,198, forward strand.
AAACTCCTTCGCCCACATTCGACGGGTTAAATAATTAACTCACAGGTGTTAAGTACTTTATTTTTGATTTTGGAGATCCGTTATAATTCTCTCAGCGACAGCCACTGGATCTAGTCCGGATGTAACATTTGAAAGCTTCCGATCGATAGGCTAAAAGTAGAACATTAAAATACAGTTACACAGAGTTGCAAATAAATTATCTCCGTAACCTATAGGCCTAATTTATGTGACCTAAAAGCTATGTTAGAATAAATTTGTAAAAAACTGAAAATGTTCAAGTGTAGAGGATGCAATAGGTGCAATACCGGCGCGTGCACATGCACCAATCAGCTAAATGTCACGCGCGCGGCCTCAGCACTCACAAACGGCCTTTGCAGTTCGACGCGGTCGACGACCCGCCCAGGGGTCGATGCCCGTGCCCGCATTTAGTTTTCACTTTCGTTCACTAAGGATAACTGTACCATATACGTCACGTACATGCCCACGATTCCGCCCGAGACCGTATCGGTTCCTGGAGCCTGCGAGGAATACGCAATACTGGCACAAATTTTAGGCAACGCACGCATCGGAAAAATTGCATACATTACCGCGTACTGCGTCCGCAGTACCAACGCGGCGGTCTCACTACTTCTAAGTATTTATGACTAAATTATAAGAATAGTAACGAGCACTTACTCAACCCACCTGTTCACGAATTTAATATGTTCATACATAATTCAATTAGCATAGTTTAAATGTCAATAATCAATACAAGCCGAGCGATGGAGCCACAGTGATCAGGCTAGAAGGTTGTTGCACTAACGATGGCCGATGTTGTAACTCGGGCGTTGGACTGGCGTCCTTTTGATGCATTTTGGGTAGAATTAGGTAATGTTGGAGTGGTGGGGGAGGTGTCCCCTCACCACCGCGAGCGCGGTGCGTGGGGTTGCGGGTTCGGCGGTTGCGCAACGGCGGTCGTCGACTCGGTTATGTCAGTGGTTTACGTAACCGTCACCTCGCAACGCTCTCGGGGCAGGCACCAATTGTGGGCCCGCGTTTCGCACTTCGCGCGGACTATTTGCGGACGGCTAGGGCTAATTAGCGCTCCGCCGATGCACACCTCTTGACCGACTCGCTGCATTGTTCCACCAGCCCTCGCACTTCGCTAACTACGTTAGTCACCCGCCGGTAATTTGCTTACACGTATAGCCAGCGTACTTAACCGAGACTCAACGAGATCGATAATTGATAATGGGAAGTCTCAGAGGTTGAATGAGAATGGATCGTTAATGATCGCGTGTAAATGGCAAACATGAAAAACTATTAGCCCAGGCTGCGCTCACGTTGCATAACATCGAACAACCTCCAATTAAGTTCAACCTTTAATGAATTGATTAGCGTTAGAATCAAATCGTTCATTGTAGTTAAGCACAGGTGTGCCCTAAAGGAGTAATTATCCGATATGGCTGCGGCCGGAGTGGAGAAGGGGCTGGAGCAGTTGCGTCAGCGTAGCGTGCGGAGAGCGGCCGGACTCAACGCACAAGGTTGCAGAGGTTCAATGCTCTAGAAATACGACACCCGACCCCGGCCAACCGCACTCTGCAGGCCGGACCTGCGTGCGCGCCGCAGCCGCACGGCGCACGCAACGCGACGCACTGGTGCCGCGCTCCACCCACTGCCACCGTGCGTAGACCGCTCGACTACGCTTGTAGACAAATCCATACCGCCAATTCGCATTTACAGCCAATTTATTTGCAATAAAACATTTTTACTCTAACTGCCCATTCTAGTTTTATTGATACCTTTCTAAGATGAACATATCAAAATAATGAAGATTTATATCTCGGTCGGTATCAGAAAGTGTTGCTGTGTCAGTACAGTTATATTATAAAGCATTGTTAAACTAGTTCTCCTAAATGATGACAGTTTTGTTTTAACGGTACACGCAGCTTTGTGGAGTAACCTTCAAAAGAGAGAACGTGGCGTCGTAAGCACGTCCAATGTGCCAACTCTTTTTATGTAGCCGTTTCGCAATTTTTTTATAAATGATTTTGCCTTCGACCTTTGTAAACCGCCCAATTCAGGCTGATTGGTATTCCTGTAGCGGGCTCCGCGACGTGTGATTTTCGTAACTTGTGGCAGGCCGCAACAGAGCATGACGTGACTATCATACCGCGGCTGTATCTATAGTAGCGCCACACGTACGCTATTTAGAAATCGCTGAAATAAAGCTCTGAATTATGCGTCATTGCGTACGGCGGAGGAGCGGAACTTCTTGCGGGCTGTGTTCTAATCGGTTTATTACCTAATGGTTACCGGTGCAGGATCATTTCGCAAATGAAGAAATTTAATAAAACTCGCCATAAAAAATCGTATAAGCCATCAAATCTGCCTCACTTTGTTTCTACAGTTATTGCATTTTAAATACCGTACCTTGCAAAAAGGTCTCTATAAGTAGATGTAAGAAAATACAGTAAGATTTAAGATTCCCCTACAGTATACGTATATTTAAGCCGTGGTAGCCCATTTGGGAGACCGATAGACTTGAACGCGTGAGGTCGCGGGTTCAAACCCTGGGCCCGTACCAATGAGCTCTTTGGAGCTTATGTACGGATTTTCATACCACTGGCTTTTCGGTGAAGGAAAACATCGTGAGGAAACCAGCATACGTACGGAGAAGGAATTCAATGGCGTATGTGAAACCACCAATCCGTACTGGGCCAGTGTGGTGGATATGGCCCAATCACCCTTTCGGGGGTAGGCTAAAAGTCCAGCAGTGGACTGTTAAAAGGCTGATTATGATGATGATGATACATATTTAAGCAATATATCAAGTAACAGTACATGTCTACATTAGGTCTAACTTATATAATATCATGAAACAACAAATCAATAAAAAAAAATTGACAAACTATTCACTATTCATTGTTTCCTTTTTTCAAATGAGCCGTTACCACTACGTTGACAATTTCTCCGCTCACTTCTTTGCTAATTCCGTCGTCAAGAAGCCGTAGAAAGCGTTACTATGCTTATACAACTCTTTAGCATCGCGCCTGATCGACAGCAGGCTTCGGCTCGGTCGGCCAACAAGCCTCTGCTGATTTGCGAATACCACCACTTCGGCTCGAGTTCACCGACCTCTGTTGCCCGTTCTACGATGCTAACATTTCTCCGGCTGTTGTCAGGCGCCAAAATTCCACAGAAATGTATTCTGATGCGCCGCACTCGGCTACCGGTATGTACCGCAATGTAAACTGCGTTTCTGGTAGCCCTGAAAGTTTGAATGACAAACATGTAGCAAGTGGTTCAGCAGGAAGGTAGGCAGCGGTACCGAGTTACCGGAACAGCTGCACGCAGCCTTTCACGCACTTAATTTGGCAGGACCCCCTTCTCGCCGTGTCGGCGCACTCCTCGCTCCAACACCGAGAGAAAGTAGCTAGCCTACGCAATGCTAGGGTCGATGACCGTACTCGAAAATGCTGACTTCTGACAAAAGTGACACATTAACTGCGTGCATTTCATATTCAGTATGTGTGGTCAGTTTCTTGCATGGACGTCGAATGGCTTGTATGATTGGGTCAGGCTGCGCAAAGTGGCTATTGTTACAGCGAAATATCGTAGGAGGCACGTAGGCAGGTCTCAGCGTTCGATTCATGAATTGGTCCTTATTTAGAAGATTCCATGCTTGTTAACCAATTTACATCATTGTAACGGTCCTAATTGGAGGCTGAAACATTTTATACCTACGCATGTACAGATTGTGCAGTCATCAGACCCAAAAACTTTTTTTACTCTTCTTTATCTTCTGTACTTACGCTTATTAGGTAATGGTAACTCCTAAGCACTTACATAATTAATATCAAATACTATGATTTGCATACCTACCAGGAACTTTTTGCCTAAGTAGTCGACTTATCGTACATCTACACTAATATTATAATGAGATAAAGCTGGTAAGTTTATGACTTTATATGTTTGTAGGAGATGATCTGTGAAACTACTGAAACAATTCTGAAAATTATTTGACTGATAGAAAACTACAGTATCCCTGAGTGACTAGGCTGTTTTGTTCACAAAGCGGGCAAAAGCCATTTCTTTATACATCCGTTCTTACAATTAAATTCATGAGTAAACTAATAGGTGGAAAAAAAGAATGCACGCGCACTTTTATAAAAAATACAATCAGATAACTAAGGGCTCGGCCTAAATCTGGACATGATCAGGGTCATCAGCAAAAAAAAAGTAACCGTATTATAAAATAACAGAATAGTGCTCCACTGGTCCACTAAGCACATGGCAATGCCAGCGTGCCTTGAGGCCATATCGAATTAATAACCAAATTGTAACAGATACAAATGTACTTGTACAATTGGTCTGTCGTGTCAAGTCATTCATTGGGCACTCTCCGACGCCTAGAAATATACAGTAAATTGTTTGCACACAAAAGAAAGTGATGACGAACCATCCAGAATAAAATACGTAGCTACTTAGTATCTACTCTACCAAAGATATTCTTCAGTCTAGCGGTTGATCACATCTTGCCCGAGTAGTGAAACTGGGTACTAGTTTCATATAGGCTATTAATTTCAAATGTTGGAATGGAACTAAAGATATTAAACACTATGGATATCGGCTCAGCGCTCAGAAATCCTTACCAGAAGTAGACTAAAACTCTAAATCTGTGCATTTAATCTACAGTTGTTGATAGCTAAATTAAATAGCGGTACGACTTAGGATTTAATTTAGTTTATCGGTATTGCTACAATGTTGTGTTTAGTACAGAATTCATGAGATGTGAGGTTAGCGTGTATGTGTTTGTAAATAAATGATTAGAACGTAGTGTTTGAGGTCAAAATTCAATGTAGTTGTGATACGTACAAGTAGGGTCCAGTGTAACAATTTGCATTGCCACCTCGGTGAGTTTCATTCAACATTTATAATACATACTTTTACAGTTTTCAAGACACGAAAACAATTAGAACACAACAATAATGCAACATCCTGCTACACCATAGCAAACATAGCAAGCAAACATATAAACTTATAAATGTATCTGATTCAATTTAAATAATCAAATAAATCTCGATGGAAAACAATCTACGCAGTTGATTTGATCGTGTCTGAGCAGTTGTTAATTAACTGAATGAGCTTGCATGGGAAATGTGGTGTCCACGGGCACGTGAGTTACCTACGACTAGCTCACCCCGCGTACTCGCACGTGCCATGGAAAAACACAGAAAACAAGGACACGATGCAACGGTTCATTCAACCGGACGTTTTTATTCAACAAGCGCACTATGATGAAACTAAACAGATCTTCATTATTATTAACAAAGACCGCCGTTTCGTAATATCGAACCGCGTACCGTAGGGATCACGTACGGAGTCCTCAGGCACCGAAATATGACACGCGTCGCAACGAAATCCGTAGCAATGTTCCCTGAATACGCGATGATTGATCATAATATCCAGCGGAACATTCCGACAAGAGGTTTGGGAACCGGACAACCACGAATTCAATCCATTGCCCAGTTTAGGCAATATCCATATTGTCAACTAAACATATTTTCGAATCACTCCTATCACTAATCGTTAGTCATTTTGACTAACAAAATGAAACGACAATTTTATTCTTAAAATATAATTTCATACATGAAACAGTAAGTACCTAGATAATATTTATTCCCTAGCCGTGGTTCACCTAGCTAGTTCAGCTGGGTGGGCTATGGGTACTAACACTGAATCGTGGTCTACATACTTAGTTAAACAGGTGGACTACGTAGACCACTTGGTCTACGTAGTCCACCTATTTATCTAATACAAAACATCTCTAATCACAAAAATTACTATGCCAATAAATAAGAGAAAGGATAAGTAGTATACGCTTTGCACGCTAGTAATATTTCATTTCAGTATTTAGTGTATACTAGCAGTGCTTCGCGGTTTTTCCCGCTATCCTACAGGAACCACGACTTTTACGGGATAAAAAATAACCTGTCTTAATAAAATTTGCCCAGGAATTATACCTCACATAACGAACTCTCATTATGTCGACGTTTTTTCGCTATTAAATTACATCGTTTTATGGTTCCGAACCGGGTGAAAACGGGACTCTATTACAAAGCCTACGCTGTCTCTCTGTCTGTCTGTCCGTTCGTCCGTCCTACCTTTTAACGGCTGTATCTTCCGAACCGTTATAGATAGCCACTTGAAATTCACAAAATATGTATGATACGGCGGATTAACTAAGAAATAATAATAAAGTAAAAAATTAAAAGGAAGGCCCAAACAACAAACGTTTTTTAACATATTTTTGTATTAATTGTTCTAATATAAAAACAGTACTAATACGTACAAGAGTCAAACTTGGCATGATTATAATACACACTCTAAAGTAAAACAACAAATAATAAATAATAGCCAAGTGCGTGTCGGTGACGAATTTCTGTTCCCCACTAAGTTAAGCAACGTCGGGCGCGATCGGTACTCGGATGGGTGACAGCCAGGCCGTGATGTTGTCTTTTTGCACTATTTTATGAATTTCGTGGTGGTCCGGAACCCACAGTGCACGAGCCTGAACTCGCACTTGGCCTGCTTAGTAATTAAACAGGGTTACGCGAAAAGGGTGTACTAAGCCGAGAAAGGTTTGTTATACTCATCAATATGAACAAATTTTACTACGGGACCAACCTTGAAAAAAATATCATTTGTTCCATACTTGTCGAGTTTGAATGACAGTTTTCTATTGTAACTGCTGGGTTTTTTTTTCGCGACTGCAGAATTGGTCCCATAGTAAAAGTTGTCCATAATGATGGCTACTATTACTAGTATGGACCTCTTTTGGCTTTAGTACACCCTCTCCGCGTAACCCGGTTTATAAAAATCCTAGCGGATTGATTGTAAAGCGGTTTTACAAGCTTTTATTTAACCTGGCTTGTTAGGCCAAATCCTGAAATTGAATTTTAAAATAGTTATCTCCAACCGATTGTGACGAAATTTTGCATACACGTTAGTTTGGATGACAATGCATGGTTAGCTAAGTAACGTCATTCTAAACTCAGCGGACGCCTAAAAGCTTGTTTGTAAATTGTTTTTTTTTTTTACTTACAATTTTTATTTTTACATAATGCTAGCAATAAAATTGGTTATGTTATTTTAACGTGTAAATAAAAATAAAATCAAAGGATAAATCTTAGTCATAAAGATATGTAACCAAAGCCCGCGCGGTGTCGACGGGTAGAAGAGTCTAGATATAGATATACATAATTTATCAAATTCGGTTGAGGCGTTTAAGCTGTGCGTGAGAACATACATACAATAAAACATGTAAAGCACAACCGTCTATTTGGCTTTGCGTAGTCGGGTAATAAAGGTATGCTTTGAACAGATGTAATGCCAATATAACGTTAGGTATTTCCCTTGCGTTGCGTTGCGTGATAATGTCACATATTATGTCATGTCTAGGTTTACTACCTTTGAAATAACAATGTACTACCCCACCTAGCTAGCGTGGCCACGCACACAAAGATTTCAGAAGGTCGTATGAAAAACGTTAGTTTTTAACGGCCCCAATGCCCCAAAGTCTAATTACCCAGGTAATCAGAAATCAATACAAAAGTTGCTTATCAGAATACTTTTTTTATTAGCTGCACTCCGTGCTAAAACTAGCTGGTGTGCTTCGCGATTTTTCTGATTTCTCTTATTTTTAAAAACTTCATCCAAACACTTTTTTACTCAAATCAGTTCAGCCGTTTTGGCGTGATTAACGAGAGCGTACAATTTTATTTTTTTCTATAATTATGACATTAGCGCGATTACCTACCTTATTAAAATAAATTGGAAAGCTCGTTGATGTCTTTTGAACTAGCATTTTTCTGCATTTTGTCATTTATATTTATTTGGCCATTTATCCGTAGTTCATTGTGCGGTTAGTTGTAGTTACTTCGTCTTTTGTCTTTGTGGAGCGAGTCGAGAGTCAACATTTTGAAAAAGACAAACACGGTTGTACTACTCCAAGGTTACTTATTACCTGCTACACGTTTATTAACAAGAGGTTCAAGTAAAACCTTTTACGCCGTGGAGGAAGATAACGCTGGTGTAAAACACGAATAGCGCTTAATATTATTTTGAATTTAATATATTTTCTGATCTACTTACTAATCTTTGTGACTGCTGCCTACGAATGAAATAACACTCATGCAGGTTATTAACCATGTGGCCTCGGAATAGATACTCCATGTTTTAACTTTTTCTCTTTTAATTTTTTTATACTCTGTCAAAGAAGACAAAAGACAGACAGATGCAGACAGACTATTTTATTGCCACTCCACGTTTAAGAGCATGTCTCACAATGGGCTGAAATTCCATGACATGTCATCCTGACTTTCTGGCTCTCGTTCTGCTAACGGGGCTCTAATTCAAGCAGCCTGCAAGTATTAATAAAACAGGTGTGACAAAAAAAATACCGTAGGCTCGCGGTTTGCTGCAGAGAAACCTAAACAAGACATCCCTAAATAAAGGTGACATTAGTATGCGTGCCGGTGCGGCTAACGTAGCCAAAAGCAAGCTGTGCGATGGTGTAACCGCGTGAGTGAGGTAGTAATCGCGAGGGTTCGTTCGCCGACAAAAGCGAAAGTACCGCGTTCAGTGGGACAACGACCGCCTCCTGCGGGCAGCCGTACCCAGTCTTCCTGCCTCCTCGTCAATGACCCCATGTTTCGTGTATCGCCAATCAACGGTTCCGCAAATAAACTTGTTGCTAAGAGAATGCCGTACCGCAAATTTTGGAATTATGTTTAATTGGATGTAAACACGGGATTCCGTTATGAAGCGAATTACTAACAGCGTGCCTAAACGCTGTGAAGCCTTTCATAGTTGCAGAGGTGGGCAGTAAACCCGATTCTGGCATTAAAGTAGGCTATCGAATGGCTTGCAAATTTTAATGACTGGCATAGGTCAGGCATGTCAAATGGAAATCATTGAATCATTTAATAATTGAATCACGGATTGTATATGAAAATTAAGCGATTTTTGATTAGGTTAGTTTAGTATTAGATCATATATTTATCTATGGTATTAGTAATGACTAATCAATAGGTAGAAAAGTACTGATTTAATTAAACCTAAGAAATCATTAGCGCTACTGAAATTGAACCTACAGTATTGAGCCCTTGTCATCGCCATGCATGCTCTAACTTGGAAAAAAAAACCATATCGATATGCTACGGTTTAGGAGCAGAATGCCCTATTCTAAATAAAAATGGCAACTAATTTAACAAATGTCCAATTATTTCTTACGTTTAATTCAGCAGCTGGAGGGATTACAATGAAATTTGATTTAACGTAGCTTAACCACGATAGACGGGGTCCTTAACTGCCTGCCTTTTGAAAATACTCAGACTCACACTGCGGACAATGGAGTGAGCTATGCTCGGAATAGCGACCAACTTTTTGCAGGCAGCTTCTCTACATTAAACCATAAACTAAAGTTCCATGACTTAATAATTCGAATTTATTATTATTAATTCAAAAACATATTAGAGCTCTATAGGGTAATTACTATACACGGTTTAACAGAAAAGGAACGCGGGCCCAGGCAAAGATAATAAGTAGACACGTACAAAATGCACTAAGATATTTTTTCATACAAAATTACAAAAAAAAAATGTGCGTAGAGTCCCTCCGCGCGGAAGAAGTTATACTTCAACAAGGAACCCTAAAATTATAACTAGGGCAAAAATATCAACAATTTAAAAACATGCTTTTCTCGAAATTCGAACCTAGCTCCTAAGGCTTCTCAATCCATTAGCGACACCATTACACTAACGGTTCTGCTAGTCGCGGGGCGAAAAAAGGATACGCATTTCGCAACCATACGAGAGAGAAAAATTCACCCTCCATGGTAGCGTTAAACGTTTAACGCAACCTTGTTTGCAAGTCTCATAAGAAGTATAACTTCAAAAACATTTTTAACACAAATGTTGTTTCACGACTTTTTACACAATAATAAAGTATATAGGAAAGCAGACGGCGAGCGGTAGGTCGCTAATTATCAACAACCCTGTAAAACAAAAACACTAATTACGAATCCATTGAGCATCAAACGCGCGTCGTTTACTCGTCAGACTGGTAGAGCAAACTCTACCGGTTGGAAAATAATCTGAGGGGACAAGGGCACGTCTTTTATACGAATGTAGAGATCGTACAGTATGTTATTGTGTTTATATTCTTCGACACAACTCTACAGGGTTACGCATATAGACTGTACTAAGCCGAAAGGAGGTTATTCTACTCATCATTATAAACAACTTTTATCTTGAGACAAATCAAGACATTAAAAAAAATGGTTCTCTGAAAAATATGCACTCAACGAAATGTCTAAACGAGCTGATTTATTTTTTAGCGATTTAAGGGTTGGTCCCATAGTAAAACTTGGTCATATTGATGAATACAATTGACCTCTTTTCGGCTTAGTACAGTCTTTATGCGTAACCCCGTAGAATCTAACTAATGTTATAACAAACATAATAACATAATTCTCGATTAAAATCCGGTGAGTTGGCGGTCAACCGCAAGGTTATTATAAAAAAACGAAAGTAACTCTTTTCAGTCTCTACTGGGTTACACGGAAAGGTGGTACTGCGCTGCTAGAATGTCTATGTACTTATAATTATGAACAACTTTTAATATACATAGTACCAACGCTGAATTCAAATAAAAAAAAAAACATCTGTTGTATAGAATAATGTCATTGACACTCAACAAAAGGTATGAAATAGCTGTGCGCGATTTCAGGGTTAATTGGTCCCTTAGTAAAAGTTGTTCTTAATGATGAGTGCAATAACCTCTGTTCGATTTAGTACCACTGTTCAATGCAATATTGTAGATTGTACAGTGTAGAATATACAGGTATATTTTTTTTACATCTGACTACGCTAACTTTTGACCGCGATCTCGCCTGATGGAAAGCAATGAAGCGACCGAAGTGGAGCACGTTAGTAATGACCTATTAACTCTACACTTGAAGATTGTGATGTTGCGGAAACACTGACAGAGGCGTTCCATTAAAATCCTTTTTTTTTTCATGATAACAAAGATCACTCCCGTTTTAAACTATCTCGGTTATTCAATATAGTTATATGATTATTTACAAAATATTTACCGTGGTAAGGTTGTGGAATGAGCTCCCGATATTTCGGCGCAGTTACATGCACCATGTTCACGGGAAGACTGACGGGCGGGACTGCGCCGAAATATCGGGAACTTATTCCACAACCTTACTACGGTAAATATCCCGTAAATAATCATATAACTGTAAAGATCACTGCATTGCATTCATCAGTTCCATTGTTTCTCTGTAGAACAGAGAAACACCTCTCTGTAGAACACAGAAACAATGAGAACTCAAAAAATTAATCGAAGAGAGGAGGCAAAACGCTTAGTGCGAATGAATGGTATTTCGACCATGATTTAAACCCGACGTAACTAGGCGTGTAGTGATGGCACTACACCGTGTAATGACGGCATAATAATATTCGAAATATATCTGTCGGTAGAAGACATGATTTTAAATACCTACCTACCGCTGCCTGAAAACGCTTTTAGCTCATGAACGCAATTTCTCCAAAATGGATAATACCTAGATAGAAAATGCTATTGAACAAATTGCCACCAGGTCTAATTCATAACAATTACTGAAGATACATGTTGTAGCCCTGACATGCTAATCTGATGGGGTGTGGTGAAAACGCTACATTGTCTAATTTCTAATGTTAAAGTAATCTAGTCTAATCACGAAGCCATAGGGTTCGAATGGCATGCCTACGCTAAAATGCCTGCTAAGCCATCTAAGTGCAAAGTAAAAGCTACAACTTTGTAGACTCTACTTTTTGTAGCGCCTTCAAAAGTATCAGAGCATAATTCTAACGTGCAAAACAGTAATAGTACAAGCATATTAACGCTCCCGCGGAATACGAATAATTTTTATATTTTTCATGTAATAAACCTACTAAGTACCAACTGTTATATTTTTAGCAAACTGGTCGCTTGATTTTGATGAAACTTGGTAAGTCTACATTGATTTATTAGCCTTTTTTAAAGATAAACTATAATCATCTTTTTATCTATACTTTTTCAAAAAGTAAATAGTAGGTATGATAAATTCTTATTACCAATTTGAATAAACGTACCTTTGACTACTAAAGTTTTACCAAAAACTAGACAAATATTTTCCGATAACTTAGAAATGTATGAAAAAGATACGGTGTCCGGGCGCCGTAAGTTATAATATGGCTATAAAACGAATGTGAATGAGCTAAGATACTTTCTAAGGCGTCATAATGAAAGTTTTAATTAAAGAGTTTGTTCTTATGCCTGACTAAATTAATTAGAATAGTATGTTATAATATGGAGATGTAACGCATCATAGATAACTTCACTGCATCTATTATCTTTATCACTATATCACTGTATTCGCACTTTGCCATTGTAGATATTTCTAACTGCTATACTTACCGAACATAAACGTGATTTTTTAGAAGTCTGTATTCCCCAAAAAGTATAATAGGGTTCTTAAAATCAAGACAGTAAACTGATTCTAATGAGGTGTTCTAGTTTTAATTCTGTACCTACCTATACTTATTTCGATGACTATATGTTTTTATTTCTTTAATATTAGGCTTGCGTGCGTTTGTCCGCCAACTCGCCTGTGCTGCGTTCTGCGATGGAGCACGCTTGCCTAGAAGAAACCGAATCACTCGAGATTTAGACACCCAGATTGTAACTATCGTAGAGCACCCATGCAGTCAGCGCTTTCCACAGAATATCAGTTCGCACAATAAAAGTGGAATCAAAGCGGTACGGGGTTTCGGAATATCCATGAAAGTTACTCTTCTCTATCTCTATAAATTAAAGTCGCTTTTCGCATCTGTTATGTCTGTCTATAACCGCTAACTCCTCCTAAACCACACTACGGAATTTGATGCGGTTTTCACCATCAGCTAGATAATTTTTCACGGAAGCTTAATATATAGCGACCCGTCCCGTCCCGGCTTTGCATAGTGCACTTTGGCAGGTGTCGTCAGCGGGGCAAACTTAGTTTATTTGTAGACAGCATAAAAATGTGATGTGGAAATAGTTTATATCCTGAATTAGCGAATGGAATACTTTTGAACCAGGAATCGATTGCTGTACGATAGTTTTCAGAAATGAAACGCGGCGAAAGACTATCTCGCTCCTAATCAAAGGCTCGGGAGGCGCTGCACTAATATTACAGGGTTAAGCCGAAAGGGTGTACTAAGTCGAGAAGGATCCGTTACACTCATCGGTAGAAACAACTTTTACTAAGGGACCCTGAAATATCAAATATCAGCTGCTCAGTACATTTTGTCGAGTGTGAATTACTGTTTTCTATGGAACAGCTGATTTTTTTCGCGATAACATGGTTGGGCCCATAGATAAAGTTGTTCATAATGATGGGCATCATGGATCCATTTCGGCTTAGTGCACCATTTCCGCGTAACTCTGTACAAATGCGGAAGTTTGTGTGTCTATGTTTGACTGCACTCAACTCCGTAACAACCGAACGGATTTGAATCAAATTTTGTATAGTGGTAACTTATACTCTGAATTACTAGACCAGAAATAAATGGATAATGATTCCATGATTTCTTTAAGATAGCGTAAAGGCTTTTCTTTATCTATTTTCTATTCAATATACTAATGCTATAGATACCTAATGAATAAAAACAGCCCATCCATCAAAATCTATGCCGCTATTGTTAGCCTACATAATAGATCGCTTCACAAGATTACGACAAAACAAACAACGATGTGGTAGCCGGCGAGTGACGCATACGTTTGTTTGGTTTGGTGCATTGTTATAATGTTCCCTGTAGGGTGTGGAGTGGAGACTGGAGACAGGCAGTCGCGTACCTGTCTGGCGGGCGGCGGCGGCGCGCAATCGTTACCGCGTCGGTCTGCATCGGCAGGCATGCGCACACAGCGCCCGCCCGCGCCGTGACAAGTGAGGAGGAACGGCAGTGCAGGCCGCTCGTCACCGCGCCGCCGCCACCGCGCCGCCCGCACCCGCAGTCCTCCCGCCGCGCCGGCTCCAAGCGCCCGAGCCGACACCAACATGGTGAGTCATTCCTAAGTGCGAATCTATTCGTTTGCGACGACCTTTTCATCGCATATAAACCAACCCGACCCACTTCGATCAATTGGAATCTAATCCGTCCAATCCGTTTACAAGATACGCTCACTTGATCTTAAAGAGCGCGCAGTACCTCTAATCCAATTTAGCGCGAATTGTACATAATAAAAGCAATCGAGTCTGCGCAGATTATGAAGGTCAAAACATTAGAGCAGCCACGCATTACAAACAAAGTCAATCTCGTTTTCAGGTAATGGACAACCGAATGAATGAGGATGCTGAGAACGAGCACAACTCCTCAATTTTCATAACAAACTTTCAAAATGGAGACGTTATAAACTATTCGCTTGTTCTTATCAAAGGATTTATAACCAGAGGAAATTCTAACAATCAAGACAAAATATGGTGCACGGTCAGAAACGAAGAACAACAGACCATACATAAATCTGACTGGAACGTCTTTAATGGAGAATTCAAAGTTTTAGTCGACTTGAAGAAAGGAGAAAATGTAATTGATTTACACTATACCGAACAGCAACGAAGAACGCTGGTTTTAGATTACACGCCAAGAAAGACTAATCTCAGAGTAACACCTGTGTATATAATATGCCAAGGTCATGATGGCTGCTTCCAAAGCCCCCCTGATGTCGATAACTCAATCGAAAGCGCTTGTGCCAAAATCGCATTGGGCGCTAAGCTTATTCAAAGTGTTACTGCAGAAAAACTCTTCGAAAGTGGCGTTGGAAGGAAAACATTCCAGCTAGAGCATGAAGTTAACCCAAAAAGAACAGAATGTGTAATTTTCAAAAGCTCTCTCAATGTAAATAAAGCGCGAAAAATGAAACAATCAGAATTATGGTCGCACTTTGGCAGAGAGCTGATGTTATCCGATCTGGGAAGTAACGAGCGAAAATTTTTGGGATTCATCTCATGCACCAGATATAAAGGAACTGATATAGATAAGCCCATGTCACATGAAGAAATCGTTTCAATGACTGAAGCGTACGCTGCATTAGGAGGTGGAGGACTGGCTCTCTTTGGAACTGCTTGCATGTACACTTGGCCGACAAATGTAGACGAGATAATTCCGAGATTTTTAGATGCAACACCTGTGAATACTAAACGGTTCATGGATGACAGTGGATACCGTGGAACATTGGGAGCTAGTTTTGCGACAACATTGGGCTCTGTGTTTCACGAACTAGGTCACACTTTTGACCTCGGACACACAAAAGATGGCATTATGGGAAGAGGCTTCGATAACATTGACAGAGTTTTCATAGTAGGAGAGAAAAGGTCGGCTTTGGTGAAAGATAACATGAATAACTTTAACGGCAAACCAGTACAACATTCTACTGTGTCTCTTCAACGCAACATTAGTGTAACAATGAATGTGGCTGAACCACTACGGGTTTTGGGTCCAAGAAGTAAAACAACATTAGGAAACTTTGCCTCAATGTCGAAATCTGATATCATAAGAAGAAGCCCCAATATTACTCCGATAACCAGACCATCAAGTGTTTATTCGAGTATGACAAATAAATTTTCGGACTCGAAGAAAAATATAAATCGATCAAATGGGAACGACTCTGTTTATTGGACAAGAAATTGTGCTGTTCTGCTGTCTTACCATCGATGGTTCAACAACGAATACGGCAGGGAGAGACAAGCCATCACCAGATATTTGAAATTCGATAAAAACAAGATGATGATCATATCTACAGCCGGAATCAGAATAGTAGAAGTGAGAGACGACTCAAATGGAATGGTGTTAGATTCATATGAATTTACAAATCTTTTGCCAGAAAAAAGATTTTTGGTTCCATTCACATTTTCGCCGAAAACTAAAGTTTTAACAATCGTGGTTGAGGACGATTTGGGCAATGTTTTGAAACAGACTTTTTCTTACTAAATAATAAAGAAGTGCGAGCAATTGAATAAGACAATAAAGTGAAGTGAAAACGGAAGTATTAAATAGAAAGACACGTCGTAAAAGTATAGATTTTTTTGTAACAAATTAATTATTTTGGATGCGCAAATGTGTCTCTAAAATATAAAATGTATGTGCTAAAGCTGCAATTTATATATTCTTCTTAATACTGAGCTTTTTTTTGTAGTGGCCACACTAATTTGACGTTGGCAACTGGATTATATTACTTACATGACATTCAATGACATTAGTCATCAAAATAAATAATGGACGGACTGATTTCGTTTCTTTAATAAAATGTATGATAACATTTTAGTGATTAACGTGATAAACTGATACCTAGCATGTAACGGTGTGTGATAAAACGTAACTAGGTAAGAGATATCGCCAACGCATTTGTACATAGCTAGCGGACCGAAGTAAACATGGCCAGCTCTACATTGGAAAAGAAAAACGTTTTCGACTCTTCAAATGCTTTTCCACAAGTTATAGATGGGAGAATAAATGTTGTCAAATTTTTAGAAGCATCGACTGATTTAGTAGGTGTAGTTGGTAAGTAAAAAGGTTTAAAAAAATATTCATTTCTATGGCTGGACTCTACATTTTTCTCAAACAAACTAAAATTATTGTTTTGTTATTTTCAGAAAGACTTGGGAGTGTGTTCGCGCCTGTAAAATATGACATGCAAGGGAACATTGATGTGAGTTGATTAAATAATATTAATTTATACAAGCTGAATCCTGCGGTGTTACCCGCA
Source organism: Agriopis marginaria (assembly GCA_932305915.1). Lineage (NCBI taxonomy): Eukaryota > Metazoa > Arthropoda > Insecta > Lepidoptera > Geometridae > Agriopis > Agriopis marginaria. Next base: position 8,232,016 of record OW029919.1, read on the forward strand.
ATTTTCCAGTTTTTTAGAGATTTGGGAAAAGTATTCTTTGTCCATCCTCATAATGCACTCTATCGTCCAAAATAATCACTTTGCAATCGGCTTTATCGCCGATTTTTTTTTGGCCGTTTATCAGTCATGAAATACGAACAAACAGACATTGAGACAGTTATTTTTGTTTTTATAATACGTAATATTTAGTTCCAATATTCGGTCATTGCTCTAAGTAATTACCTCATAAACCAGACTGGTAGACTTGAGCATTTGGATTGTTTTAGACCTTCAAAGGTCAACTGTTCAACTGGTTTTTAGGGTTCCGTTCCTAAAGGGTAAAAACGGAACCCTATTACTAAGCCTACGATCCCTGTCTGTCTGTCTGTCCGTCCGTCCGTCCGTCCTTCCGTTCGTCCGTCCGTCAGTCCTACCTAATAGCGGCTGTATCTTTCGAACCGTAATAGATAGCCAGTTGAAATTTTCACAGAATATGTAATGTTACGGCGGATTAAGTAAGAAATAATAAAAAAGTCAAAAAGTACAAACGAAAGGGGTTGGGGGGGGGGGGGTTGTCCCCGTACAACAAACGTATTTTTTGCGTATTTTTGTATAAGCTCTAATGTAAAAACGGTAATTTTTACAACCGTCAAACTTAGTATGATTTTAGTACACTCTCTTAAGTATAACAACAAATAATAAGTAATGGCCAAGTGCGAGTCTGTGACAAATTTTTGTTCATTACCCAGTTATAACTGGTAATTTTGTGGTGGTACGGAACCCTCAGTGCGCGATCCCGACTCGCACTTGGCCGGTCTTTTTTTATAATACTAGCTGTGCCTCGCGGCATCACGCGTACTCCTTATATCAACAGCTTATCTGTCAGTGAAAATGCCATCCAAATCGCTCCAGGTGTTTTGGAGTCCACAGGGAACATACATACATACACACATCGCCTTTTATATATAAGAAGATAAGATTTAGAAAGAAGTACAAGATGCTAAGTAGATTAAAAGGTGGTGTAGGTAAAGGTACTTAGTTAGTATTAGTTTGCTTGTATTATATGTAGATAATAAAGGCGCTCGTGCGTTAAAAATATAAGCCAAAAAACCTATGCCCATAAGAAATCAATAACATCTACCAATTTAGATAACACGAGTGAGTCATATGCGACATGATTGTATGTTTTTTGATAATGATCAATAAAATATTAGACACTTTATTTTTCAGAAAATATTGAAGAACTATCAATATGATGACAATTCCTGTCTACTTGAGCTGATGCTGGAAGAAACGGCATCAGGAAAAAAAATCGTAGCTGAAAGCATCTTATGGTTAAACAGGTAAAACTATTACATCTTTTACTATTTCTTACAAAACGATACGAATATCGGGTCAGGAGCGCTCAAAAATATCCGAACCAAAACTATACTAAAACCGTACCTATTTAGAAACGATTTAGTATAATCTATGCATGGATGTAGACTTAAGTTTTGACAAGCTATGTTAGACATTGTTTATGACGGTAAGTATAGGGAAAATAAGTTATTTGTCGGTGTTGGTTAAATGTATTTAAATTTAACTCAGAACACTTTTCTGACAATTTTGTACTAGACCCACTAGACCCTCGCTCGACGTTTCGAACATGTTACAATGGCCGTGGTCACGAGCTGACATGGTCGAAACGTCGAGCGAAAGGTACATATCTTTACCTGTATTAAATAGTACGTGATAAGTCCCGATAAACATTTAAAACATACTAAATATGGGGTCCACAATTTCATTAATATTTATAACACTTTAAACTTTTCAGAGCTCTACTATTTTTCGAACTGGCGTTTGTAGAGATCCTGAAGCACCTGAAGGATGATAACGTTGACGTGAACATGAAGAAAATATTTACAGTCGCGTACGAAGGATCTGTTAAGCAATATCACGGCTGGGTCACACAGCAACTGTTTACAGTGAGTTATTTTGAGCTATATTATTTGTCACAGTATGAAAATTCGCGAGCATATTAATTCTTATATACGAATTTGCGAGCATAATTACAATCTTCATAAAAATACTGACTTGTGACACTAGCTCGTAAGTGTTTTCTATCTGTTTGTAATTTTTATTCTGGTGTAAACAAACAATAAATAATTTTTCTACCTATCTATCTGAAGACGAATTTATGGAAATTAAGCTACTTTTATCTAAAGCTATCCCCTTGGCCTAGGGCTTGGCCCTTTTTGGTGTGACAACAATATCGTGAAACAATCTCGATAATATGAATTTTTCATAAAATTTTCATTAATTAACATGGTCTCACCTTGACAACATATATATATGTATATATGTTTTATTATTAATGGGCTTGCGTTGCAAGTAGCACATTAGCACAAATGACAACCAACACGATGAAAGTCAGTTGTGATTATTTTATAGTCATTAAAAACGATGTATTTGTTTTCCAGTTAATCTGCAAAATGTCGCCTACACTACCTCAAACCTTGACATCACTGGGAGCGGATCAAAACCTCAGCGCATTCGAATCGAACTTGGAAGCCTACAACATAACTCTACATTTGGTTAGAAGTAAAATTGACGACTTTTTCAAACACCACAACTTGTTTACGTGAATTTTAGGCAGTCTAGAATTAGATTATAATGGTTGGAGTACACATGCAGTAAGTGTACAATTTAAGCTGTATAGGAAAAATAATCAACGTAAAAAAATACTTGACTGTAATATTCTTTGGCTTTTAAAGATTTTTTTAATCTCTTAAGGACATGGGGTCTATTTTGAAGGTTTAGTTGAGAGATTTAAACTTACTAAAATATTGCTGTTAATTTTTTCAGTCTACGAAATAAAGACCAACACTTTTATTTAGTTTAAGACATAAGACACAAGTAGTTAGTCAAATAAACCTACAAAATGTATCCCAGTGCCCATGGTAGATTATAATTATTACGTTTATAATACTTTTAGTCGTTATTTATTGATAAAATGAAAATTCACAAGTCAATATTTTCACTTAAAAATATTATAATTACTGATTGAAATTGAAAAAAATATTTGTATTTTTCAAAACTCCTTAATAATATGTTTATCGTTGTGTGTGTATTCCAATCATTCGTGCTTTAAATTTTAGTAAGGAACCAAATAATAAATTATACAAGCATTTCTCAATACCTAAGATTTGTGGTAAGAACCTTGTGCTTATTATATAATTATACTTTTATAATTATGATTTGTTAGACCAGGAGGCTATTTATTTATAGTTTTTTTTATGTTAAAAGTAGATTTATATTGTTTTTCGAAATATTTCGTTTAATGGCTCAATTATTCAATATGAAACATACAGTGCCTTGAGAGATCTAAAGAGTATGAAAAAGAAATACAAATGAAGTGTATTCAGAATGCAATGTTTTAATGAGAATGTTATATTTGATACAGATTACATAAATATGTAAGAAACATTAGAATATAAATACTAAGTGTAAATTACATAAGAATCGGTATAAATTTACATAGAAACTACGCACAAGGTATCTATGGAAATAAGTCTCATAGAATGCGCTTTAGAAAGTAAACCCCACATAATAAGCAAAATAATATGTCTTTCTGTCTCTCTCTCTCTCTGTTGATGTCACGTCTAGATATGGTGCGACCAACTTATTGAATAGGAGAGAGCCACCACTTTCTGAACAAAACAGACATTTATCTGAAGAAAATGGTTAGTTCCATCATTTGTGCGATACATGTACAATTGGGTGTGCGTCTACTTTTGCGTGAGGCCATTTTTGACCTGAGTTATAATTCTATGGAAATTATACCTTGTGCGTCGATTATACTATAAATGCTTGAAAGTAATTTAATCGTGACAAATTAATTAAATTATATTAAGACTAGCTGCGCCCCGCGGTTACACCTGCTATCCTACAGGGACCGCTCTTATTTCTGGGATAAAAATCACATGTGTGTCCCAGATATATGAATTTCATCTAAGTCCGTTCAGCCGTCGCAGAATTAAATGATAACAAATATACAAGTAAACTTACGCATTTATAATATTAGTGATACGTAATAATTCATAGTAAACTTTTACATAAGTTTGTGTATTGAACCAAATCTCTGTATCCCATTAAACTTAATACTTTTTATTATTAAGTTTCATAACTAAACCAAAGCTTATGCTTTTCCAAGCCATTTCATTACTATCATTGTAAGTCCAAGCCTATTGTAATAATAATAATAAATTATTAAGTGGAGTAAGCATTTACATGTTGTTTGACAACATAATAAAATCTTTTGTGTAGATATGCGTTTCATATACTCTTACTTATTTGTCATGTAGGTATGCTTAGGGACAGGTCAGGCGGTTTCCACAGATTCTACCCTCTGAGGTCCGGCCCATCCGGGCTTAGTGTCCCATCAGGGATGTGCCTGTTTTTACCAGTGTTCACACATAACTGGGAAATTGGATAGTGTGTTCTAGCGATCTAGCACTGTTGGAGTGTGCGTATGTCAGAGTATTCTCCGGAACAATGACATGAACCCGGAAGTACAGAACCTGCGTAGGTAGCCCTTTTAAATAATGTAGATACACGTAGCTATCATCACTATCATTTCAGCCATAGGAAATGAGAAGGAAAATCTGTCACCAGGCATTATGACAGAACCTTGATTGAACATTCTTATTTATGTCAACACGTCGAACTCCGCATCCAAAGAACTTGGACCATACCTTTTTGAGTTAGGTTTCAAATCATAGACCGCATCACGGTTGATTTCGAATGACTGACGTTTCATTTATATGGGTGCAACAACAAATTGCAAAAACAAAACTGGCTACAACAAATTTCTTACAAAAATGCCTTGACCCCCAACACCTATTACGCCTATTTACTTACATCAATGATTTGACTGTATGGTACGTAATTAGGGAGAGGCCTATGTTCAGCAGTAGACATCTTATGGCTGATGACAATGGTTAAATACTGTTCATCATCATCATTTCAGCCATAGGACATCCCCTGCTGGACATAGGCCTCCCATATCAATCTCCAAAAATGCCGGTTGGAAGCGGCCTGCATCCAAATCACCTCAATCAACAATTAGGTTCCTTACTTGATATCAATATGGTGATGTGTGTGCTTTTCCCTAAAATGAGCATAATAAATGCTAGAAGCAACAGCCGATGCATGTTTCAATTCCAAATAACCATAAACATTTTCAACAATAGCAAAAATCCATAGAAAGGCATTTAAAATTGTTTCAACGGGCATGCTCTTCAAGTAGGGGTTAAAGAGAAAAAAGCTTACAAGCGGGAGCTGCATTAGGTTAGTGATTAGCAGGAAGCCACCCATCTCAGGTACCTGGAAAATAATAATTAAGTGTTAATTGAAATAGGCGAGCACCCATTAAGCACTACTTAGTGCCTTTTGTTCACAATTTCGTGATGACTGTCCTGGTGGCCCAGTTGGTAGTGAACCTGCCTTCTGCGCTCGGGGGCGTGGATTTGATTCCCATCTCGGACAAAAAAAAATTGTGTTTGTTCTATATCTGTGTGTCAATATCTATAGATAAGATATCAATAGATAGATTACTCTTTATTGTTCACACCAAAAATTACACAACAACTTTTGAAACAACTTTAAAACTAGTGAAACAATTGGCGTCCTTATCGCTATAAGCGATATTTAAGTATGTATGTACTTAAAAATATAGGTACATGTATGTATCAGTCCCTGGCAGCCATAATACAAGCTGTGCTTTGTTCAGGGTATGATGACTGTGTGTGCAAAAATGTCCCAAACAATTAATTATGACAGACTAAACTTGGTCCAAGTATTTATTTGCTCTGACAATTGCAATAACATTGTAAAAAGAAGAATGAAAACCACAAATTCTGATCACTTTTGCTCGGCTTTTTACTATATAACTGTACATACACTGGATGCCTACGTCTCGCACTTATCATCGGTCCATCTAGTGGAAGGCCTACCTACGCTGCGTCTTCCGGGTCGTGATCTCCACTGAAGAACCTTTCTTTCCTATCGAAAAATCGGTTCTTTTGAGTGATGTGGCCTGCCAATTGCTACTTGAACTAGCAAATCTGAGTCGATGACTGTGGTTCTTCGTGGAATATCCAAAAGAAACTCTCTCCATTGCTCGCTGTGAGTTTTTCCAAAAGGTCAGCAGTTAAGGACCACATCTCAGTAAATATATATATATATACACATGACATCACTGGCAACACACAAAGTTGAAATACTGTGTCAATGTAAATTTTTAGTATGGCTAAATATGTATTTTGTTAAACACTGTTATGAGCAAAATTTTATTTACAGTGATCTTACCCTATTTCTTGTCGAGGCAATTTGTCCTATGGTTAATCTGGCTCCTTCTATTATGACAAGTAAAGCAAAAACCGTCACAGCCAGATACGTTGTAAGCTTCCCCAGGAAACCAACCTGCAACGATTTTGTACACAAAATTTTATAACATCCTAGACTCAATTAGATAAAACCACAGAAGAGTAAATAGAACGGAAATGAGAAGGAAAATCAGTCGCCAGGCATTATGACAGAACCTTGATTGAATATTCTTATTATTGTCAATGTGTCGAACTCCGCATCCAAAGAACTTGAACCATACCTTTTTGGGTTAGGTCTCAAAGCATAGTCCGCATCACAGTTGATTTCGAATTACTGACATTTCATTTATATGGGTGCAACAACAAATTGCAAAAACAAAACTGGCTACAACAAATTTCTTACAAAAATGACTTGACAGCCATTCTAATTTAAACAAAAAATAAATTCTTTTCTGTGGATAAAACAATGGCTGTCAATTTCAAAGAAATAGTACATATAGATCAACGGTCAATTTATATTATTAGATTGTATGGTACGTAATTAGGGAGAGGCCTATGTTCAGCAGTGGACATCTTATGGCTGATGACAATGGTTAAATACTGTTCATCATCATCATCATTTCAGCCATAGGACATCCACTGCTGGACATAGGCCTCCCCTGACAATCTCCAAGAGGGCCAGTTGGAAGCAGCCTGCATCCAGCGTTTTCCTGTGGTCTGGTTTAGGTCGTCTGTCCATTATGTGGGCGGCGCCTCTTGAGAACCTATCGGCCCCATCGGACTTCTGTTCTGCATGATATGTGCCCTGCCCACTGCCACTTCAACTTGCTAATGGTGGGCTATGTAGGTAACTTTCGTTCGTTTACAGATCTTCTCATTTCTGTTACCTACTGTTACTTCATGCTAAAAGCATAAGTCAGTTGGAGAAAGAAAACTTACTGTATGTACTTTTTGTGCTAAAATAATTCCAATGACAAACGTCCAAACTATATACAGATACAGATTGAAAAAGAGACATTTTTGGAACATTAATTTATGTCTGTATTCAGACGCGTTCAGTGTTGTTCTGAAACAAAAGTATGGCGAGTGAATTTCTGCATTTTCTGGAAAAGAATGATTTTAACACCATGTTTTATTTACCTCAAAGAAGTCATATATCAGATCAAAACTTGGTAATCTCCGGTAACAAACTTGGGACGCCGGCGTAGCAACAAGTAATCAAATTACAAAATCTAATAAATATTTGCATTAACTTTACTGCTTTTTAGGCCATCACAAATGCTAATATTGTCTTTATAGGTTTATTTTGCATTTCTAAATAGTGTAGAATTTTAGATAGTAGGAATTACGTACATTAAACTATTTATATTTTTATAAATACACGCGGGAAAACGGTGGTGAAAACTGAAAACCAGTACCTATATAAAAAGGTACTCTTTGATGAAAACACTGAAAACCAACTGAAAACCTAATTCTCTTTGCTGAAAACGGCAAATTAATGTCGTTTATATTTTTATTTAACTTTATATTTTCTTTTCTTTACGCTTGAGTGGATTTTGGCATTACACGTCTTGTGCATTTGCCAGTGTAAAGTATTGAAAGATTATAGTTTTCACGATACCTAGTGGATTATGCTTAATTACAACTAGTCATTGTAGTCATCAAATGAACAACAGCTAAGGAAGTTTCATATTTATAAAACGAAGTTCATAGGAAGTTTTTGTATAATCGAAAGATACAGCCGTTAATATAACGTGGTGAAACATGTATTTTCGTATTGTTTCCAGAGCTCCATAGAAGAAGTTTCCACCAATTTACTAGGATATAACTTGGACTTGACTGTGACTTACTTTACACATCATTGGCACGGTTGACTGTCTTTTTGACGTCATTTCACCATACTTGATCACAGATCTACTTGATAGTATAATTATTATTATTTTAATACTTGACACGAGCAAATGCATAAGAAGTGCGACGCCAAAATCCTCACAGAGGAAAGAATAAAAAAAAAACACGGACGTAAATTCAATATTGAATTTATTGTCAAAGTCAATGTCATTTTTGTCTAGGAAAGTAACAATTTTAGGTTATGAGGATTAAACTGAATTAAAATATAATAACAATAAAATTATTGCTCACAAGATTATTAATTAGAATTATTACATAACAACGATGTTACAATCTTTGAGATTATCCTTAGGTGAGAAACTGTTTCACTGACATTGATAAATAGTTCATAGGAATCATTATTCTTACCTACTTAATTATTTCTAGGGCTCTTACGACCAGAAGGTGTTCAGCTGGTCTCTATAGCAGGCATAAAATATTTCCCACCACCCAAGAACTATGACCGTAAGTAAGGTTTTATTATTTTTGGCAACAATACCTCGAAAAGTTTTTATATATGCCTCCAATAGACTAGTGTTTGACCGCCTGATGTTAAACGATGATGTGGTCTTCAGTGGAGCTTGCTTGCCTAGAAGAAACCGATTCACTCGCGACTTGAGTGCATTTGGATCGTTACCGTCTAGAATGACTCACTGGGCAGCCCATTCCATATTCTAGCAGTTTATATTAATGAAAGAGGAATTAAAGCATTCCGATTTTAGAAGTTATGGCCAGGTATTTTTTTTCTTTTCTAATTCTAATTCTAATTCAAAGTGGGGGTGATAAGACCTGCACTGACATCCCGCTTGGGGTGTATTGTGCATTTGCCCCCGCCAGCCTACACAAACCAGCCGAGCTCCTTAAAATAACGAAGCACGGGTTTGGGTCGCTGACTAAACCGCTCAACCCCTATTTCACCAGGTGTTGTGGTATTGGAGACTTGTAGTTGTTGAGTTTCTTCAAGTAGTCTCGACCTTAATCGTATATCTTCTGTGGCCTTGCAATGTAGTAGTAGTACATGCTCCACGGTCTCGTTCTCCTGTAGACAGCCTCGGCACAGAGGGCTGTCTGTGGCTCCAATTTTGTATAAGTGATAGTTTAGGTCACAGTGACCTGTGATAGTACCTATCATCAGTCGAAGGTCCGACCTAGTTAGCTTCAGTAGTTTGTTAGTCACTCTCCTGTCTATTGATGGGTAGAAAGCTTTTGCGTGTTTACAGTCTTTTGTTTTATTCCAGATATTTTGCTGTTCTTTTTCTGTGTAGAGACTTAGCAGATTCCGTGCCTCCATAGCCGTTGGTTTGCACAGTTTTGCAACCTCTGCACTAATTTCCTGCTTTGCGCCTTCCTTAGCGAGTGAGTCTGCCTTATTGTTTCCCTCACATGTGCTATGGCCTTTTGTCCATTGAACTTTAACATTATATGTGTCTGCTAAGTTTTGTAAGGCAGAGTGGCATTCTGATATCACTCTAGACCTACTTGTAGGTTTTCTGAGTGCATAGATGACGGCTGCACTGTCAGTAGTAAACGTCAGTTGCTCGTTTTTGTTCTGTACATTACGTTCAGAGTCTTTTACGAGTACCTCTCTAGCCGCTAGCAGAAGACCCATCGCCTCTGCCTGCAGTGCAGTTGTGGTCTTATTTAGGGCTATTGACTTCGTGAATCCAAGCTCAGGCGAGTGGTAGCCACATCCAGCTCCCTTGTTGTTTTTGGCTCCGTCCGTGAAAACATTGTATTCATTATTCACGATGTCCAGTCGGGCGCTTTCTTTCGTAACCAGCTCATAGTTCTTGTTGTCCAAGTACGTACTGGCCACTCTGTCCGTGCCTTGACATGCGTCAGGGACGATTTTCGTTGCTCTGTCTAGAATTCTACAGTGGGTTGTGTTTGACCCAGTGCCTCTCCACTGGTTAGTTGATTTGATTCTTAATGCCGCCGCCATCGCTTCTTGCTGTATGTGCAAGTGCAGTGGAGTCAGGCCCAGGATGATATCCAGGGCGACAGACGGTGTTGATTTCGCACATCCGCTGATTAGTGAATATGCCAGTCTTTGTGTTTTTTGTAGTTTAGTGATTGTAGTCACCAGGTTCGTTCTAGGCCACCACACTATGCTGCCGTATGTAAGTACCGGCCTGACCATTACCGTGTACAGCCATCGGCATAGGTTTGGTTTCAGTCCCCAGTCCTTGCCTACCGCTCTGGTGCACTGCCATAGTGTGTTTGTAGCCTTAGTAGTAACATGGTCGAGTTGTTTACCCCACAGAAGCTTACTGTCCAACCATATACCAAGATATTTTACTTCCTTGCTAAGAGTTAATTTAGTTCCGAATAGAGTAACAGGTTTTAATTCTAGTATTTTTGTTTTACGCGTGAATAGCACCATTTCTGTTTTCTGTGGGTTAACAGAAAGGCTGTGGCGCTCGCACCATTTTTCGACTATTCGGAGTGCCCTCTGCATTTTCTCACATAGTGTCGATTCGAACAGTCCAGATATCATAATTGCCAGATCATCTGCATATCCAATGGTGGTTATTCCATCTTTATTTAAGAGTTCGATTAGTTCATTCACCACTATCACCCATAGAAGAGGAGAAATCACTCCTCCTTGTGGGCAGCCTTTCGTAACGACACAGCGTGACTCCGTCGATGATTCTATATTAGCTGCTCTATTTGACAGCATTGTTGTGACCCATTTGTTCACTCTCTCATCGACATTATGTCTCCTCAGCCCATCTTCGATGCTGGGAAATGTCGTTTTGTCAAAAGCCCCTTCAATATCAATAAAAGTTACCAGGCATGACTGCTTATTTTCTATAGCTGATTCAATCTTGTGTACCAGTTGGTGCAGAGCAGTTTCCGTAGATTTACCTGATTGATATGCATGTTGGTTTCTGTGAACTGGTTTGTCTCGCAATGGGCCACTGCGGATATACTTATCACATAGTCTCTCCAACGTCTTTAATAGAAAGGAGGTTAGACTAATAGGTCTGAAAGACTTTGGATTTGTGTAGTCTGATTTACCGGGTTTAGGCAGAAAGACCACTTTGACTTCTCTCCACGCCTTGGGTATGTATTTCCATGCTAGACATGCTCTGAACACGGCTGTCAGGTGCTCTCTTATCTTACTTACGCTCCAGTGTAGGAGCGCAGGGAAGATTCCATCTGATCCCGCAGCCTTGAAGGGTTGGAAAGTGCTAATCGCCCATAGTACAGCTTCTTCCGTGACTATTGATGACGCAAACTCCCAGTCTTCCTTACACGGATCGTGAGGAGTCTGAGTTTCCCACCCGCCTTCGTTTTGGAGTCGGCATTCCGGAAAGTGGGTTTGTAAAAGCAATTCAAACTGCTCTTGTTCTGACGTAGTGTATGAGCCGTCTGGTTTCTTTAATGTGCCTAGTTTGGTTTGAGTGTTGTTTGAGAGTAATTTTCTTAGTCTTGCCGTCTCACTTTCTGACTGAATTGAGTTGCTGTATTTTTTCCATGAGCTTTTCTTACTTTTAATAATTTCTACTTTTAGTCGGTGTCGACACTTTCTGTATTCTTGCCAATCCTCCTCCCGATTGGTATTCATTGCTCTGTTAAAATGGTGCCTTGCTTTCTTCCTCAGTTTGCTGAGTGCTTTATTCCACCATCTATCTTTTTTGTTTAGTATATTACTTCTTTCCGTTTTTAGAGGGCATGCACTTTCGTAGCTCTTCTTCAGAGAGCTTACTAGAGAATCGACCATGCCTTCCACATCATTTGGTGTAAGCTCCGTATTGGCATTTACTTTTGGTATGTCTAGCAAAGCTTCACAAAGCTTATCTGAGAAGAGAGATTTGTCAGTCTTTTTAGGTATTCTGTAAGTGCGTGGTTTGTGCTCTCCTACCTCCACACTGAACCTGATCCTTCGGTGGTCTGAGCCAGAGTATTCCTCTGTTGCCACACGCCAGTCGGTGATCGTGTCAGCAATTTCCGTTGTGGCTAACGTGATATCTATAATGGTTTTAGACCAAGATGGAACGAATGTCGGTTCGGATCCTCGGTTCAATATGTTAAGGTCGTGCCTGAGGACGAAATCGAGCACTTCCTTTCCTCTATCATTTGTATCCGGGCTACCCCAGACTGTGCAGTGCGCGTTTGAATCGCAGCCTACCACGCATTCTAAATTGTTGCTTGCGCAGAACCGCATTAGCTGTTCCACTTCTGGCGGTGGCGCTTCGAGCGTCCCGTCCATGTATGCCGAGGCTAGGATGATGGAGCTCAACCTGCCTCGCAGGCCGGTTTCCAGTTTAATCACAGTAAGGTCGTCGGTACACAAATGTGTTACCAACGATGCTTTGAAAGGGTTTGGCACGTATATAAATGTTCGCATTTTGTTTTGTACGGGGGGAGTGAAGACGTTGCCTCTGAGAGCTGCGAAATCGCTTACCTTTCCGTGATATACATAAGGTTCCTGGACCAGTGCTATTGTGTTTGGTTGCTCCTCCAGGGTTCTTCGCAAGGTGGCAGAGCCTGTGACGCTGTGTTGGAGGTTGGATTGTACGATTCCTATTTTGATTGAATTATTTTTGTCACCAAGCGTTTGATTTACAGAAGAGCCGGTGGCTTGTGTTTTAGTTTGGTTTTTATTATTATTTACATTTTTTTTTCTTTATTAATATCTTAAAAATGCAAAATAAGTGTACAGTTTTCTAGTAGTCCCTGCACTTGGGCTAGCCTGTATCGTCAGTATATATATTACTGTATAAGCTAAGTAGACTTTAAGGTATGTTTTTATTTAATAATATTATTTTTATTTCTTATTTAGATTTACTGATTATAGTGTAGTTTGTAGGTACTTAGAATGCCATTGTCGGCACCGACAAAGTTCTTACATAACGACAGAACAAAGTCTTTTTGCCGATCATTCTGCCGCCGAATATTCGGTATTCGGCAAAATCACAATTCGTGTCATCACTACATGATACTAGCCTGTAGAATTAAATTAACAAATTTTCTTGACTACTTGCAGACATTGAAATACCAGAACGTACGAGATTGCGAGTTTTCGACAAAATTCCTCTTTACCCAGCAAATCTGAAACCTCCGAAAATGCAGAAAAGGTTACGATACATGAGGGGACCTGAGTTACTACACAACAGCCTCCAGTTGAAACAGTATGGTGTTGTGGTATGTTTAGTTTTATTCCTCATTATATGCCAGTGATGCTGATTCTGATAACTTTAAAATTGTAGTCATCCTTTTTTCATACATCGAAAGAGAAAGAGATGCAGATAATTTTGCTATCAGTTTAGATCATGGTCCAAGAGGACCGAGGTGGTGGCGAGTTAGCGATAAAACGCAAGCCTCTAAATGAATAAAAAAAAAGATAATCAAAATATGTGTGTTACTAAGGATTGCGTAATTGTTGTTCATCAAGACTTCTCTCCAGCCTCCGAACGCCCTTAAAGCTAACGGCCAGTTTCAATATATTGTGATCAATAAATTTTATAACGATGTGACATCACCACATGCGACATCAAACCGTTTCCAAGCCATGATAAGAGGTTTATGGGCGCATGCGGCAATCTCAGAATCTATATAATTCTGCAAGGGTTGACTTGACAACAACTTAACTTTTTACCTCTTTAATGGGCCATATTTTGCGAAGGATTACACTTGATAAAAAAGTTATGTATGAAACTTTACCTTCATTTTGAAAGACCTATTCAAGTTCAACATTATATCCTATCGAAGGGGTGCAGTGAAAAAACAACACCCTCATTTCACATGTACCAAAGCCAACCGTAAAATTAAAAATTGTACTTTGGCAATTGAGATCTATACTAAAACTGTAATTGTATAAGTTATATGCACTAATCAGAAAGAGACATAAACAGATGGATAAAACAAACTTATAAGGGTTCCTTGTAGTACTATGGAACCCTAAAAATGAATTTTCTATGACATAGATACTATGATTTAAATAAATGGAATAAAATAAATTTAATTTGATAATAATAACTACAATATTAGTTCAAATTACTTACATTTTCCTAAATCTGTTCCAGGCCACAGGAGGTGGTAGACTGAGTTGGGAGCACTTTGAAATGGTGCGTCTTACCGTCGCCAGGCATTTAGACCAGAAGCGAATGTTCGCCATATGGAGGGTGGACCCTCCGTGGCAGCCTGTTACTAAGAAGGGACAGGGTCAGCGCATGGGTGGCGGCAAAGGAGCGATAGACCATTATGTAACACCTATTAAGTCAGGGAGAATCATTATTGAAATTGGTGGCAAATGTGAATATGCTGAAGTAAGTAGTTATTTTTTACGTCATATATTATGGCAGATTCATTTATTAAATAAATTTGTTCTAATATTAATGAAAGAGATATTACTTACAACATCACTGTTTGATTTACTTGCAATTAAAATGAAAAACCAAGTGACCCGGGCATGTCCTAAAACTGCGACCAGAAACACCGGAGGATGGGCAGCAGCGTCCTATTAGTACACGGTGAACGTACTGCGATCCCCAAGCCGCCTGCCAAGCGTGGGGATTGTGGCAACACCCCTCTCTACGAGGAAGGCCTTTGTCCAGCAGTGGATGTTCAATAGCTGCTGATGTGATGTGAAAATGAAAAACCAAGTGTAACTATGCAAAAAACCCATTTTATCCTTGACTTAAAAATCCCCGCCTCTAATCGCCTTTAGCTTGGGCTGATAAACATGTTGGCAAAAATTGATTGTTTTATGCATTTGTTGTAAAATGTACTATTTATTTTTCAGGTACGCCATATGCTGAAAATTGTTGCTGAAAGGTTACCCTTCACAGCAGAGGCTGTGTCTCAAGAAATCATGGAACGGAAGGCAGCAAACGAGAAATGGTTAGAGAAAAACAACAAAAATCCCTACACATTAAAGTACATCATCCAAAATAATATGGGCGGTTGTCATAAAATGCTGTCACCGTTTGATCAT
Organism: Agriopis marginaria; assembly: GCA_932305915.1. Lineage (NCBI taxonomy): Eukaryota > Metazoa > Arthropoda > Insecta > Lepidoptera > Geometridae > Agriopis > Agriopis marginaria. The sequence goes on from OW029919.1 coordinate 8,247,193, forward strand.
AAGTGGTATGGTAAATATTTGTAATTTAATTTATTTCTTTTATGTTATCATCTAATTCTATTTTAGTAAAGTAGTTGTAAATTAATTTGTAGTTTTTTTCTTATAAGGTACACAGAATGGTGATATTATGCCAAAAAGAGGTCATTGTGATTGCGAAAATAATTGTAAATATAAGGATCTGCTGATATTTATTTGTGATATCAGGTCTGGTCCTATAGTAAAAGTTGTTCATAATGATGAGTACAATGACCTCCTTTCAGCTTAGTATCACCAGTCCCTGTAACCCTGTTTATTTATATTAACTAACTACGTATATATTTTATGTAATATCTTCCAGTTTTTATCAAATCTTGTCTAATCAGAGGATAGAGAGTAGATTCGGATGGAGTTATATTATTTTTATTCTTTCCTCTGTGAGCAGTATGGTGTCGCACTCATATGCATTTGCCAGTGTCAAGTATTATATTAGTTGGATAAAATGTAGTCAACAAGTCAGTCACAGTCAGAGTCACGCAAAATAGGTCACGGTCAAGTCAAAGTCATGCCTTAGTGAAGTGGTGGAGACTCGTCTTTACAAGTGGCTTCAATGGAGCTTTGGAAAAGGAGTTATGTTATACATATGTATTACTAGCTGCGGCCTGCGGTTTCACACGCCTAGTGATGAAAAATGGTGATGATGATGGTGAAAAGTAGCCTATGTCACTTTTCGACCCTTGACCTATATCCATGCAAAAAATCAGGTCGATCCGTTGCTCTGTTGCTGCGTGAAAGAGGAACAAACAAACACACTTTCGCATTTATAATATTAGTATGATAACTAGAATTTGCTCGGAGTTTCTTTGCACGATAAAATCCGAAACGTGGATATTCGCCAAAGAACCAGAGTCACCGACATAGCTGTTAAAATTTGCAAGTTGAAGTGGCAATGGGCAGGCCACATCGCTCGAAGAACCGATAACCGATGGGGAAGAAAGGTTCTTGAGTGGAGACCACGAACCGGAAGACGCAGCGTAGGTAGGCCTCCCACTAGATGGACCGACGACATAGTGAGAGTCGCTGGCATACAGTGGATGCAAAAGGCAGGCTGTCGTTCAGTGTGGAGGTTAAAGGGGGAGGCCTATGTTCAGCAGTTGACGTCTTCTGGCTGATGATGATGATGATGATGAACTAGAAATTGAAGGATAATTCAAACAAAGATTGATATTTTATAATGGTTTTATTTAAATTTGACATTTTCATGAAAGGATTTTCGTGATAAGCCTCAGTTTGCGTACATGTATAAACCTTGTAGCAATAATTTATAAATTCCTTTCTTATAATTATGGCAAAAACTCAACAAAAACAAATTGTTATAGTAACAAATACTACAGCATAGATTACTAGGGATCTTATGACTCGACCCTAACCTAACGACGAAAGCCAAACACACTATTAGATTAGTTTTCTTTGTAATTATAACAATAGTGCATATTCTGACCATTCCATATACTGGTACATGAATGTTTAGCCGATCTAATGGTTAGGTTTGAATGACATTAAATGACACGATGTTTTAGTCTAGTGTTGCCTACGCGATCATTGAAAGCTGGACAATAGGCATGTGTTCTAATTTTTTTTTACTTCATATAAAAGCTAGTCATACATAGATAACATCTAAGAAAACAAACTTAAAATTGGTTCAAAAATAAATTAGTTATAAGTATTTTAATTTCACGCTAGACAGAGAGCGCACATAGCACGTTATGACGTCAAGCCGTGCGCGCGCCATACAATCGTTATTCTAACACGCGCTTAGCGAGAGAGGGACAACGCATTCACTCTTTATCACCACCAAAAACTTTTAAAGAAAGAAAGAAAGAAGAAAGAAAAAGTTTATTTGTGACCAAATTAGGTTTTTTAAAAAATAGCTTATTGACAAGTTATAATATAAGGTCACAAATCGGCCCCAACTCAGCATAATGCCGGCTGTTAACCAGCGCTGGTCTTCCGTCTAACGTCAGCGTTGGTCTTTTAACGCTTATGTACCAGAAATTTATCAGCCAATTTAAATTATTTTGTCAGTATGTGTAATGTATTTAATTATATCCTTTGCCATGTCTGTTATTTGTATTAAATGAAACATTAGGACACAGGCCTATTAAGCTGTTGATAAGAGTTATTCCTTTAAGTACAAGCTCATAATATCATTTAACGTCATTAATTTACAATAAATAAAAAAACTTCCTTCTATTATATTAGTTAGGATCACATTAATACACAATACAAGGTCAAAACATTTACTAGTGTACAGTATAAAGCTGCCTTGATAATACAGGGAGTAGTTTTTGTTTTAGTTAACAACTCTTCTAGTAAACAGGGCAGCAATAACTATTTTATCATACTGTGTGCAACTACTTTGTTCATACCAAGCTTCTCTACCACATTTATTCTCTAATATTTGAATTGTCATCTCCGAGTACCTATAAATTATATAACGTCATAACAATATTTACAAAGCCTAAGATACTAACTTACCATTAAATGCAATATACATTTCTTTAATAAATTAATAGTGTTTACAATATCATACAAGCGCTAGGATTTATATATGATATGGCGTTTTAATTATTAATTTGACTGCATTATTATATTTAATATACTAAATTGTATATAATTTAATATACTAAATCAAAATGTGTCAGTCGATTATCACAACGAAATTATAGACATTCTAGTGAAAAGAAGTAGTTTTATCTTGAAAAATACGTTTCAAATTCTATACTTATACATCCTTTAAAATAAATATTTAGTTTTGACTTTCATATTATTAGAGCCGATAGCAATATTGGTACAGTATACATACACTTGAGCAAAATAATTAGCCCCAGTTTATACTATAATTATGATATTTATATATTTGACTAGTTCTGCCTCTTACTCTACATATCTTAACTAATTAACGTTCTAAAACACTGGCATTCTGCAGTCTTAAAAACCTATTGTTTCACGACAGTAACGGAATTGTCTGCTAATTTACAAAATAAATTATATTATCGTTAATTTATTTGATACATACTGCATACACAAGGGTTATTAGCTAAGCTATAAGTTAAGATAAAAGTGAGGTAGCGTTTTTACCTTCTAGTGGAAAAATATGTACAGATCAAATGCAAGTTTCTATATGTATTTGGTTTGGAAATTTCAGCGAAATCTATTGATGTATCCGCAAAGAGGTTCGTAGTAATTCAATAGCCTGATATTAATTAGCCCGTAAATAGAAGAATATTACACATCAATATACAGACATAATTTTACTTGCGTGTAGAGTATATTAATATAATATTCATTGACATAATTATGAGTAATTAACTACATGCACTCAATTTAATAATTATTAGGTACTTTAAATATGTGCAGCTTTGTAGATGACTAGAGTAAATATTTTTAACGATAATTTGTATAAAACAGTTATATTAGTATAGTTCGATTTCGATCACTGCAAGGATCCAAGTGAGACATATTGTTATCTACCGAGGATAATACATTGACGTTTAAACACTTCATTCATACGCTTCGCTCAAGTGGTCTAATAAGAATTTCAGTTGAACTTTCATGAAATTGTTTTTGTGAGCGATGGAGTCGCAAAGCACTTTGGTGGGTGCGACTACGTTGCCGTTGCTAACATTTTGGTAAATGTGTTCGTCGGTGGCATACGCGTTGTTATTGTGTGTGTCAACAGTACTATCCTCCCCGGCGCGGGCGGGCGCATCAAACGCGGCGATCGGGGCCGCATTGGCGATTTGCTGATACTTAAATGTAGACAATATCTGCCGGATCTTTGCAATGATCTGCTCTACTCAGGCGTTCGATTCCTGCGAAAGATTTGAAATACGTCAGAATTCTGTAACAATTTCGGAAGTGATATCTAGAAGTGTCGTGAAGGGTAACACTCTACGGTCTACGCTAGTGATAGAGACAGCTGCTCTAGCTCTACATGAAGAGTTAATGGATGGGTCAGAGTGACGAGACAGCGAGCGGTGGATTGCGCAGGCGTACGCCCGAAATCGTCTATACGTGAACATTAGAATGAAACTTAAACATACTATCGTAATACTGTACGGCGTTTATAAACTCGTATAAAATGTAATTTTACGTATAAAACATTAATCTATATTCAAATAAATGCATCAAAATTTAGGCTCCATTCATAAGAGAATACATCGAACATCGAGATAGGAGCGAGATCGGCGCCGGCGCTGGTGCGCGGTGCAAGCGAGACAGCAACACTAGTCTAGAAGCAGGGCGTGGAGTCGGCGGTGCGGTTATACCTTGAGGTTGTGGAAGTAGTGCATGATTTGGTCGTAGTCCATGTGAAGGTCGTCGAGACCGAGCTCGCCTGCCGGCGGCGCCCCCGCCCCCGCCCCTAGCGCCGCGCGAGAATACATCGGGTTGCCCACAATCGTGGCGCGCTTCACTTCCGGGGAACTGCTATCTGGAACAAACATCACACCTTCACATCTCTTACCGATGGCCAGCAACAAATAAACATGCATTGTAATAGAGACACATCATTAACAGTAAATATTTTTTTCATTAATATTCCACGATTTTATTTCCGGACCCCCCCTTATATACGCCCATGGTAATAACCCATCTCAACTTTCTAAAATCTGCTATATTTGAGCTATCGATCAAAACCAGTGATTTATTTGGTTTACCTTTGTTCTGATTGGCTGCATCGACGAAATCTTTTGTCTCTTTGGCTCTGTTCTTATGCCTCATCTGTACTTCCGGCATTCCTGTAAAGTAAAGATATATTTAGTCTATAATTTCGATTTCGTCCAGTATGAATGCAGACATTTTTACAAGTTAGCAAGTTTGTTATCATAGCAAGTCAAAACCATAACATAATAAATACCACACTAATATAAATGCGAAAGTTTGTGTGAATGGTTTAATTTTGATAAAATTTGGTAGGTATAGCTGATGCCTTGTACCTATTATCAAACAGACTAGCTTCGTTTTTTGTACCATAAAAATAATATGATTTATGTAGGATAGCAGGTGAAAACCGCGGGTTGCGGCTAGTTATTATATAGTATTGAGTACCTAGGCATCTAGTGGAAGCAATGCTGGATTACAAATTACGGTGCTATATTTTGATGCCTCGACTAATTTTTTGAGCACAGTACGATTGCAAAAAGGGAATTGAGCTTACCTATTCCAGAATCATGCATGTAGTCGGGGCTTTCTGGCTTGGCGAATGTGCGTCGGGAGTCATCAGTGCCTCTGTTCAGGCCCACGATCTCTCTGTAGTCCTTGTTCTCCATGATGAGAGGGGCGTCGTTATCGAACTCGAACAGCCTCGCGCAGTCGTCCTTGCTAAGCTTCTCTACAGGGTTGTCTTCGAAGTCAGGGGTGGGGGTGGAATGACGGTACTGCTCCTTCATCTCTCGGCTTGTTATGTACGGGGCGTCGGCTTTGTTTAGATCAATAATTCTGAAAATGACTTACTGGTTAGAAAATCCAGTTGTTTGAAGGAACTTAATTAGAGATTCTCATTTATGAGGCTGTCATGTGAATGTTTACGTTTTAACCAAGATTACGGACTGAGTCGGTTCCTGAGTTAACTGCGTTGTTTGAGAGGGTTGACCTTCTTTACCCTTTCACCTTTCCTTTCCCTGGCCTTAACAACTGTAATATCGTATTTGTGTTATGTAATTTACCTGTCCGGGCGGCGGCCATTTTCCGGAGATCGTTTGGCAAATTCGTGATCGCGGTCGTGTTTTTTGTGATGATTCCTAGAGTGGCTTCTTCGTGATGGTGGCATGACGGCATCGGGCAAAATCTGCAAAATATAACCTAATTTGTAACCTGCGTTTCAGGAAAAAATTTAGAAGTCAATAGTCGACTAATTGATCTTCAATTATGGAGAGAAACAGAGAAGATGAGGTGAATGGAAGTCTTACTTTGTTGCTGTTCCGGGGGGGCACTGGCACCTGCGCCTGAGGAGTGGAGGAGTTCCGGTGCGGAGGCACGGGGGGTCGGTAGTCCTCGCCAGTTGGGTTGTTCGGGTCGGCCCTGTAGACCGAATGTAGGAAATTATACCCTAATTATTAAAACACACACAGATTCACTAAGCACATGGAAAGCGGAATCGTTTTTGGCCACCAAAACAACATGTTTTAAATGTTTATCGGGACTTATCACGTATTATTTAATATAGGTAAAAATATGTACCACCAAGACAACATTTTATTAACATTGTTATTAAATTTCTACGTAGGCCTTCTGGGGGTAATAATAACGTTCTGCTTTGGGTGCATTGTGCATTTGGCTTGCCAGCCTATCCTAACGAACCCTTAGTGGAATACTAAGCTGTTCCAAATTAATTAGTACAAATAAATTATATGTAATTAATGACGTCGCAAAATAGAAGCGATGTAGGTGTGTACACATCCACATCCACAACTATTCTATACTTACCATCGGGAAAGTATTACAACTAGTGCATTTTTATCGTAAAAAAGTCGCCTTGCGTTTGATGGCCTATGATGCAGTTTAAAAAAGACCACGCTTGCCTATTAAAACCGGTATTGTTTTAGTATGTCAAGTGTTTTAAATTACATTTGATATAATTTACTTTAGATAGCCCGTTGGTCCAGTTGGTAGTGAACCTGCCTTCTGAGCTTGGGGGCGTGGGTTCGATTCCCACATAGGACAAACATTTATGTGATGAACATTTGTGTTTGTTCTATATCTGGTTGTTAATATTTATTTAAGTATGTATTTAAAACTATATATGTATGTATATCATTCTCTGGCAGCCATATCACAAGCTTTGCTTAGTTTGGGGTCAGATGACCGTGTGTGCAAAAAATGTCCCGAATGTCCCGAATATTTTTTGTTTGAGGACATAGATACATAGAATGCCCTGAGACTGCGTGGAGTGACGATAATCAGAGAGCAGCTGGTAGTGGCTGGAAGCGAAAAGCCAAAGATAGGGCTGACTTAGGAAAGGTCTATGTCCAGCAGTGGACTAAGATTGGCTGATTATGATGAAGTCTTTCTGAAGTAGGTACGATTAACGATTACAACGTCTATAACCAGCAACGTCGCCTACAGCCTAAAAAAATATTTAGTGCCCAAACCGCTAACGACGCCTTTAGGCGACACCACTTTTGACCCATATTGCAAGAAATATAGTAACATAAATTACTTTATCAGTATTTTTTATATATGTAATAGTTAATCTAATAAGAAAAGCTTGTTCTTTAGCGTATAATCCCAAAATTTGAATTTGTTTGAGAAAATCTGTAAACACGTAAAATGTACTAGGTTAGGCGTACAGAGCGCACTTTTGAGGCGGTCAAAGGGTTAAGTGGCACATACATCTAACAGCTAGCGGAACATAGACAATAATTACAACAACAAACGGTACAAAAACATAAATGAATAGTTACTTACTGCCAATTTCCATCCCCCGACTGGGTCCTTGTATGCCGCGAAGATTTCTTGCAATATGTCGTCGAATCAATCACTCTCTCCCTTCTATCATTCTGTGATGGCAGTTCAATAGAGTTGGGATTGTCAAAGCTGGTGACCATGACGTTTCCGTTCTCCCTTATAGCATCGTCAGGGTCGACGTAGTTGTAGTTGAGTGGGTTGGCAGTGATTCGCATCTCTTTCGCGTTGTCGTTCATTTGCTGGGTAGAGTTGCGGTTGGCTGGGTGACGGTTGCCGTTCCGCTCGATTGTTGCTCTTCCTATAAATGAAAGTTGCGATTTTAATTAAGTTCAGGGCCTTACGGCTAGCTGTTTAAAGCAATCCAGTTTAGGTGATGAAAAATGTTGCGCTACCGCAAACCATATCTGGGCGCGTTAAGGTTCACGCTCGCGTGAATTCAGAACTGCATGGTTTTAACGTTAGTTTGATACCGCGTAAGCAGTTGGCTGTCCCCAGGTCAAGTTAAAATAAAACAAGATTATCCCTTGACTCAAAATATAACTAAGTAAAGACTTCACTGAAAATATAGGTAAGTGAACGTACTCCATTGTAGACCGCATCATTGCTTAACATCAAGCGAGTTGGCGGTCAAATGCAAGCATATTATTAATATTTTAAAAAAGTTTTACAAGTGAAATCTGGAGTAAAACCACCTTTAGTTATTAGTTAAAACGGTTTAAATTCACAACGTTCAATTCCCTTAATGTGTAGTATACCACCACTATGTATAATTATCTGAACGCCCATTTCCCATTTTCGTCCAAACTCCACGAAAAGTCCCTGAAGCACCTTAAAAATTCACAGTCACAGAAGAGCGATGTTAAGACTAATATAGATCCTTCCGGTCACGTCTGATGACATGGGTCGTTACGTTTTAACACAAAAAATCTGTTACTCGTAGTACATTGTTACAATTGTCAGAAAATGCCATGTTCTTTCGTGACCTTTTTAACTATATCATGATCTAATAATTTGTTTGGAAACTGCGTTTAAAGCTATGATGGTAACATACACCTCTCTAATATGACTTTCAAGTAATATAATTAATGTAGTTTACAAATAAAAATCAAAAAAGACGTACCCAACCACACCCAATCATGCGCGTTAGTCGTGGATTCCCTCGAAGGCTTTTCCCTCGCCAAACCAAGTGTAGTCCCCACCAGCCCAGCCACTTGTAACCTGCCGCCCTCAGCGACGGCCGGCATCTTGCGGCCGCCAGCTATCGTAGTATCAGACGACGCAGGTTTGAGACGCGAAGCGTAGACTACACATGATACTACGAACACCTGGAAGAAAATTAACCATTTGAAAGTGCTCCGAGGTTTGTAAACAGTCTACAAACTAGAGATTTTAGAACTTACCACGATCGCAAAACAGAAAGCTCCGAGCAGAACGTACATCCCTGAAAGTACAAAAAAATTTAGTTCTATTTTTTCTATTTGAATAAGAATGATCACTTCATGTCTCTTTTCTTCGAAAAATTAACTTGAATACTCTGTCATCTCTCTTGTCTTCAAGCGAGGAAATGAGGATTTTGGGGCCAACGAACCAGCAGCCTCATTATGGTAGGTGTCATCCGCAATCAAAAAGACTCCTGAATGAGGCTACGGAGTGTCATTGGGATTTGGGGTGGCCAAATTCTGGTATAAAATATTATTTAAATTCACGATTATTCACGAACTATCGACTCAATAAAAAGAAAAACTACTCCGTCACACTTGCGTAAATAGCGCGAGTAGGCAAGTTGGCGCGAACGGGATAATTCTATTGCTATTGATAGCGTACGTAATCAAGCTTCCGCTGGTTGGATTCTCTTGACAGACAACATAATGAACAATTGTGCTGATGATGGTTTCTTTACCGATTTCGACAGGAGTCATGTGCGGCGGTTGATGCCGCGCCTGGTGCGGCACGTTGCCGCGAAAGATCGAGTTGTAATGCTGCGCTTGAACGGTTGGCTCGTGGTTGTTTTCATCCTTGAAAGGAGAAATTCCTGGAAAAATCATTATAAGCTATTCAAAATCTACATTGCCTATAAACCGCTACAGCTGAGCTGAGCAAAAGCTTTCTTCATCTCTTTTCATATATCCTTCCTCTGATTAGTGTTTGATTCTTTGCTAAATGCTTCCCCGTCTTGCCATCGATTTCGGGGTTTGCATCGATGTCACCGTAATTTTTAAGCTACATTAGAAATGCACTGGTATTGATAGTTTAACTCATGTTTTTTTTTTTTTGTGGATCCACTTATGTAAAGTTTTATGGTAGAAGAAACGTGTGATGCGTTCGATACCTAAATATATTTTAACTAACTGTCACCCCCTGACTCGTACGCGTACTTTCACATAAACTTTCAACCCTTTTTTGACTCCCTTAATAGGACCCTTTCGAAAAATCCTATCTTAATAGACCTCTACATCCCTACAATGGAATCATATGTAATTAATTACCTGCCAAATTTTAGTTTCGTAGGTCAAGTAGGTACTTTTCGAGATTCCGTGAGTATCAGTGAGTCAGTTAGTGGTATTTCGGTTTTAATCAGCTATAAGACACTCACCTTTTAGGACATCCCCAAGATCCGCCAGGCCGCTCCTCAAGCCTCCCCTCGCCATGATATCGTCATTCTGCGGCGTGTCAGGCCTTTGCGGCGTGTCACCTCCGCTAAAGTCTACATCCACACTGGCCGCGGCAGTCGCCAGGGCTCCGGGAATGTTCTTGATGTTAGCTGGAGTCTTCGTGTCGCCTTTGCCAGGAAGAGCTACGCGACGGAGTGGACCGGATCGGCACTGGTCGGGTGTTAGGAGCGTTACGCGAAGCAGTTCGCCACTGCCTGAAAGAAGGGTTTAATACCTTGTTAATTTTAGCTAATGGAATAGTATCTCCGAGAAACCACCTAAATATGATTGACAAGTATCCAATGAACCGAAATTGTACATAAACACCCTTATTCAACGTCGGGTAAGCTGTCATGTGGTGAAACTCTTAGCCTAACCATAAAAAAGATCTTAGGCAGATAAGAACCATAAACTTTCATGAAAGTTTCAAGGTCAAAATATTTTTATTGTTGTATATACAACTGAGGAGTAGGTATTCTTTTATCTACTAATTTTTTTAAGTACTTTGTTACTTCCAACGTCGTTATAATTTTTATCAGTCTGTAACTTTGCAGCTCCTAAACGGGTGAACCAATTATAATGAGTTTTTTTTTAAAATAGTTTTTTTTGCTAATTGTTTTTTTTTTGTTTTTATGTATTTGATGAAAATCTGTCCAGCTGTTTAAAAGTTATGACCTCTGTTCCAGATTGGTCGAAAACTTATTTTGAATGTGTACTTGTTTCATATTTATTAGCTTACCTTCACCAACCGCAATAACTCGTGGGTGCCGCGAAGCCAGCATCGGCGCAAACGCTACAACCTCAGGGTCCAAGCTCTCTACCAACAGATAGTAGTCCGACACGGCCACGTCTCGAAGAGCTGTGTGACTTCCGTCTGAAAACTCCAGATCGATGTCCAGTAGACCTTCCTGTAAGACGAAGATGATTTCGGTAAGTACCTTATAGCCTTGACTTCATGTAAAAAAAACCGGACAATTACGAGTAGGACTCGCGCTCTGAGGGTTCCGTTGGATGGAACCCATGGAGCACCAAACAAAAAAAAACAATTTTAAGTATTGAAAGAAAAACTTAACCTTATAGTGGGCAATAAGGTTCTTCCATACATTCCAACTACAAAATGTAAGTTTGTAACAGTAAAACAATAATTTTTTACACTAATTTATAATTTTCAGATTTATTCCTTTATATGTGCTATAAGACCTTGCCTCATACTAAATTTCATGATTCTAGGCCAACGGGAAGTACCCTATAGGTTTTGATTACCTTGTGGAAACGAAAAATATGCGAAAATATGTGACAAACGGTCATATCTTTTGATCGCGTAGACTTACAAGTTTGATTTTTACACTCAGCTGAAAGAAACCGTAGATTTAAGTATTTAATATAAATTTTAATTTGATATCTAAACGCGTTCCTGAGAAAAGGGTTCTTGACAGACGGACTTCAAAGTGATCCTATAAGGGTTTTTTTTTCTCTTTTGAGGTACGGAACCCTAAAAACATTTTACTGTAGGAATATTTGTTACTAGCTGCGCCCCTTTCACCCCGGTGGAAATTTCCTCAGGTATCAGGAATGTACGGTTCCTGATGGAATGTCCACACAGGTGAAATCGCGTGTACAAGTAGTATAATATACCTGATATTGTGCCGTTAGTCTCCTCGTCACTGTTGTTTCAGAAACGTATCCATTTTCAATAGCAGTGTCAGGCGATATGTTGAGTTGCAGGCCCGATATCACGCGCACTAGCAACCGAGAAATGGACACCTTGTCGTTTACTACGCGCACTTCGCGAAGACCGATCACGCGACCTGAAAATAAATAAGAATTCTAAGGCTTGCGATAAAAGAACATACATACTAATGACATTACACTTAAATTATCACGCTACAATTGTGCAAGTGTTTAAAATTCGGAACATTTTTGCACACACGGTCATCTACCACAAACTAAGCAAAGCTTGTGATATGGCTGCCAGAGACTAATATACATGCATATATATATTTTTAAATACATACTTAAATAGATACTAACACCCTGATATAGAACAACCACAAATGTTCATCACACAAATGTTTGTCCTAGGTGGGAATCGAACCCATGCCCCCAAACGCAGAAGGCAGGTTCACTACCAACTGGACCAACGGGCTATCAAATGCGCAAGACGTGCGACGCCATAATCAGGGAAGAAAAAAATTAGTTTCTTACCAGTGATAGGCGACAGCACTTGCACTTCTGTCCGTCCCGTGCTCCTTCCTTGCAGGACCTTCCCGCGAAGAGTCGCGATGCGCGGGTCAGCCACTCTCATCAGCGACATAACCAGCTCCGTGATCTTAAGCCAAGTGCGACGGGACACGAAGTAGGATACGCGACCGGAGTCGTGGTCTTTGGCAAGGAAGCGGGCATACACCTGGGAAGATTAATGTTTCTGGTAACATTATATACGTAAAAATTCTGTGTGAGCACCAAGGAAGATAGACTAAAAGGTAAGGCAATAGCGGAACATTAGAGCGTAGCTCGGAAATTTGCCTAAAACGGTATAAACTTAGACGGCACCGTAATTTGAGCGTGCTATAGATTGTCTCGAACTTCCGTAAACGCTGCAGTCAGATAACGCACGAAAGGGTTCTACAAATTACCGTAGCGCAGTATCGCAGTTAACTTTCGTACGTTATCTGACTGCTGCGCTTACGGAAGTTCGAGACAACCTATAACACGCTCAAATTACGGTGCCATCTAAGTTTATAGCGTTTTTAGGCAAATTTTCGAGCTACGCTCTAATGTTCCGCTATTGTCTTTCTTCTTAGTCTATCTTCCTTGGTAATCACTAAGCAATTTACTTTTGAAGTGCTTTCATCCTTTTTGTAGTAGTAAGACTATTTTTACAGAGCCTGGGGAAGTATCGGAGTGAAGGGAAATGTTTTCAGTAAAATTACTGATCATAAAGAAATTTAATATTGCCGTGCAGAGTTTTGAATTATTTTAAATTATGGGTGGCACTGAATTGTTATGGGCAATTATTACCAACAGGCTAGGTTATTATTGTTATTGCTCGTCTCGTAACTTAGTTGCATAAAAAACCTTTTGAAATATCTTAATTTTTATTAAAGACAGTTCAAAAACCTCTACCACTGGGAGTGTGGATAAAGCAACGATCCGGGCTTAGCCGTTGCTTTGCCAGCTAAGCTAGGGTCGCCGTTCCATTTTGAAATTCTTGAATATGTCCAGTTAATAATTCTTTCTGTGTTTTAGTTTTAAGTTGAGATATATAAAACACCCTTTAACGTTATTATCAGCTATACTAATATTATAAAGAGGAAATATTTGTTTGTTTGCATTGAATAGGCTCAGAAATTACTGAACGGATTTGAAAATTCTTTCACTGTTGGGAAGCTACACTATCCCCGGGTGACATAGGCTATATATTTTTTTAAATAGAGATCCTTACTAAAACCGAACTACAATCTATATCAAACTATCTATAATCTATAATTATCTATATCAATCTATATAAAACTATCCTTACTAATGTAACCGAAGGCGTAAATAAAATAAGACTTCACCCCTGCGTAGCCGGGACTGCGTTGCTAGTAGTTTATATAGAAATCCATTCAATCTAATGTATCACTTCGAGAATAAAGAATCCTAATACATAAATTATACAAACCTCGACGTTGCTCTGCTGGTATCTCAATCGGCATGTTCGCTGCTCTGACAGGGAGTTTGTCGCGTCGGGCCTGGCGCCACCCCACCCTCGTGCAGAGAGAGCCCGCTTCAATCTGTCCTTTGTGCTCACGTCATCAGACACCTTCCAACCTGTACATAAATTACCATGTAAACAAAGTTCCAGCTCTATGAAACTCATCATCATACGACTCGCATTTAGGTGGCAACTCTACGCCAAATTTTCTGGACTAAGGCCTCCCTCTTTAAGAAGAGTATTGCCATAATCCCCACGCTTGGCAGGCGGCTTGGGGATCGCAGTACGTTCACCGTGTACTAATAGGACGCTGCTGCCCATCCTCCGGTGGTTCTGGTCGCAGTTTTAGGACGTACCCGGGTCCTACGTTCCCACGTTTATGATCCGGCAAAACTTGAAGAGAAAAAAATTAAACAAAAATATATAGGTAGGTAATCTTTTTTTTTAAAGTTTTTTGGAACTTTGTGTAATTCTTAGTAATTTTTAATTAAAGCCATTTGTTTAATTAGAATAGAATAATGCTATATTGTACAACTGTGTACAATGGTCTTAGAATTAAAATTATTAGTCACAACAGTTGTGTTCTAGATATAGAACATACGATAGAATTAGTGGAAAGATAACACACATTTAAAAACAATACATTAAAAAAAATACAATTATTATGTAAACTGGTAGGCTAACAAATAATACTATTCGAGTTTTACCGTTAGTTGTAAGAAAATTTGGCCCTTCTTGGTAAGTTACCAAAAAAGATTTGTGTGGAACTACGTCTCCTTAGCCTGACTTAGTACGGAGGTATGTTTTCTATAGGTAGGTATAATAATGTAGGTATATGGGACTAAGTATTCGGTACCCAGCTAGTTTTCCATCGCCCGCCAGTGCCTTGCGATCGGTACGTGCAGTGAATAGATGAAATATTCCGTATTCACCCCTAGCGTCCCATTTGGGCGTGGTGGTCTATTTTCAGAAACGCGACATCTTTCAATACTGTTCAGATTATTATCCTTGACACAATCACCACTTGCGTAACAAACCATAACCATGTAAGCATTACATTTCGCCTTATCTCATTTGAAATAAAGTTCAATTTCCACTTCATTTACTGCCCATACACATTGTGTCGATACGTTTGGGATGGTTGGGGATAAAAATAGATCAGAGCTTGGGGGTTGTTGCGTGAATTTACGGTAACGGCGCAGAATTGGACAATAACTTCGTCAGCGATTGATAGAAACGGCTCTGATTGTAATGTATTGTACCGGTCTGGCAGCAATTTTATTTCCACTATCGCTTAGGCAGTTTCATCCCAAAAATAATCCGTAGGTTTAAGGTGTACAAACCCGGTGTACGGTGTTTCGAACATTTATGTGGTTAGTAAGCCAACTTGGGCACGAAGCCAAAGTAATATTCATGGACTTGTTCCTGGCGCAAAAAATGTTTTATAGACGTTACTGCTGCTCCTACGAGGCGAGAAGTTTTAAGTTAAGTACTGTTCTTTTAGTTTCTACCAGTTAATCTGCATTAAATTATTTTAAATACTGGACAGTTCTACGTCTTTCTACATTAATTGTTAAACTTATAACCATTATAGACTAGAGAAATTTTAAGAGTCGTCACCGACCTTGTTTCTTGACCAACAGTTAATAGATTTTTACAAGCTTTTTTCTGAACTTGAAATTTGTCTTTGTTTAGGTTAAATCTTGCAAGCTGAATTATAACCATTTCTTTCTAACCGATGTTGCTGAAATTTTGCATACACCTTTAGTTTTGGTATCAATACAATTGTGTACTACCCAATATTGTAATACAGTGTAAACTCTATGTAGCGACACTTGATCTAACGACATACTCCCTAAAACGTCGAAATTACTTAATTTTGGTTGGTTTACCTTATTGCCCATACAATGACACACTCTTTGTAGTAACACAACCACTCTCAATAACGACAACAATACGGTCTTTATTAAGCAATAAACAGTACTTATTTACTTGTACACCTACAGTTAAGTACTTACACCTCGTATTTAAAATAAAATACAGGAGCAGAAAAAAAAGTCAGACGAAGATAACAGACTATACGCAATAAGCATTGTCATTTATATCACTATTAATGTTTGTTGCTTACTTGCGTACTTTAATAGTAAATAAATTTAAAAATTTAAATAAAAGTTTGTAACTAAAACATTTATTCAATAAAAAAAATAAGTAGGTAAAATAAAAACTATCTCTAAAATAATTCTAATAAGCCGCTACCAGTGGACAGCGGGCAGCGTTCTCAAAATGCTGGCACGTTGCCACGTTGTATGGCAATGTTTTATCTTCGGGCAAAATAAAGGCCAGCATTTTGGTCACGAGTTGTTTCGACCAGTCTGATAGGTCTTTAAATATTCGGTGGCTCCTGGGGCCTTACGGACAACAGCTATTGCGGCACCTAATCCGCTCAGTTGGAAAATCACGCGACCGCAAGCCGTATCTGGGCACGATAAGGTTCACTTTCGCGTGATTTTCCAATTGAGCGGATTATGTGCCTCAATAGCTGTTGTCCGTAAGTCCCCTGGTCCCTAAAGCTTGTTATTTTTTATTAGGTAGTTTGTTTCTTGTCTTACCCTTGATCTGTGAGAGTCTGTTGTCATCCACGTCGATCTCCAAGGGGTATTCTGGCATCCATACGGTAAACCTCGCCAGGCCGGTATAGGTTCCGTATTTGACAATCACGGACGCGTTGGATGAACCTCGAATTTCGGACCCGTCCACGTATACTGAACTGCATGATGATGATACCTACAAAAAAAATCATCCCTATTTCACATGTACGAGAGTCACCCCTGACATGCAATATTTATGCTTTTTTAATACTTTTAAATTTTATATCTATACTACAACTATTATTTTGCAAAGTTTCATGCACCTATCTTACTAATTATAGAAGTTAGAAGATTCAAAAATTCGGATGGACAGAACGAATTTATAGGGGTTCCTTGTAAATTCGACCAAGGACCAAGGACTACAGAACCCTAATGATAGTTTTGATAATTTATATTTTCGTTTGAAGGTTTCTGATAATGTAATTCGACAATTCGATTACCTACTTACTACACTAAAATTTATACTGTTTATTTTATGTTAAACTAGCTATTCCCCGCGGTTTCACCCACGTTATGTACCTCCTTGAAGCAAACTCCTTGGTAGCAACAGAAAACTCCTTTGCTCGGGGCAGAGAGAAATCCAACAAATCAAAGATCATGAAAATCGGTCCAGCCGTTCTAGACTTATAAATAGTGTAACTAACCCGACTTTGTTTTTTTATATATATAGATAGATAAAGAATTAAAAAATTTAATTGAGTTCGATTTACCCGTCAACATCATTATTCAAACTCACACCGGCTATATGCGTGTCAAAAAAATACTTACACTGAAACCTTTATTTTTTTGCCCTGAATATTAAATATTATTCCATAATATCAAAACAACTTACGACTGTCCAAGAAGGGGCGAGATCAAAAAGAACATCCATAAATCAAGAAGGCTCCGAAGTGCCAATAAAATGTATGGATGACATAGCATAAAGTTTGGACGTAATCAATATTGCTACTTGAAGATGCCCTATTATTTATCCGGCGAAAGAACGCGGACAAATTGTGAAGATCGGTAATCTTCTTGTTCGTCGGGGTTTATTAACCATCTCTTCGTGTACCTACAAGGACATACGGTTTAGGTTTTGCTAAATTATCTTAGTTACATACCTATTGGTTCTTACTGATCTGATGCTGAAAGTCATTTTTATGGTTAACACTGTATACATACAGTGTTAACTATAAAAATGGTAACAAGGTAATTCTTTCCTACATGCCTTTTAAAGTCATCATCATCAGCCAGAAGACGTCCACGGCTGAACATAGGTCTCCCCCTTAGACCTGCACATTGAACGACAGCCTGACATTTGCATCCACTGGATGCCCGCGACTCCCGGTCGATATCGTCGGTCCATCTAGTGGGAGTCCTAACTACGCTGCGTCTTCCGGTTCGTGGTCTCCACTCAAGAACCTTTCTATCTCATCGGTTATCGGTTCTTCGAACGATGTGGCCTGCCCATTGCCACTTTAGCTTGCAAGTTTTTATAGCTATGTCGGTGACTCTGGTTCTTTGACGAATATTCACGCTCCGGATTCTATCGCGCAAAGAAACACCGAGCATAGTTCTCTCCATTGCCTGCTGTGTGAAGAGTTTTTCCAAAAGGCTTCGCCTTTTACAGTAAGTAAATACATTCGTAGCTTTCTAACTTGGAAATTCCGAAATACTTTGTTACAGTTTTGCGCCCTTTTTAATTTGTCATCGCTAAAGTTAACTACATCTCTTTTGTTGCGAAAAAGATGGCAATTGGCAATCTACAATAGAATCGACGTGATATGTATTTTTTTGTTGTCGTCATATTTACTGGGTTTGTATTGCTGAACCAAGCATGTGCCAATGAATGTAACGGTAAAATAAGAACTGCAGCGTGACGTCTAAGATTTTAACCCCTTGGAAGATGAAAATTATCTGTAAAAACGAATGTCGTATCGAAAACCAATAAGAAGCCCAGCCCTACCATAGAGTTCTTATTTTAACTAACCTTCAACACGCTTTCGTCCTCAGAGTGGCAGGAGCTCTGCAGGGTGACATCGGCCACTTGTCCAGCCTGCGAGACGATCAGCACCTTCATCGCTTGGGACACCTGCCGCCCGGTCAGAACTGCTGTGTTGAGGACCTCCCAATTCTGCATAAAAAGTTATTGTGAGTAAAAATTGCACTAGTATTGAAGTTTGTACTCAAATATCTAATCATAAGCATTCATTTAGCATATCAATATTTCATAGGGAAAATGTATGTAAAGTAAAATTCCCTGGGTGAAAACGGACATTTTCAGGCACTTCCGTAACGAATCCCTAGTTCAGACTAAGATACCTTAGTCTTGAGCATCGGCGTAAAATTTGCTAGTCTATCGGTTTTTGAATCGGTACATTTTGGAGAGTGTGCATCGGATCTGCATGATATAATTCCTTCCTGCCCATTTTCCCATCGGACTGCCAGAGCGGTCACGAAAAATCGACACTGCTTTATGGTTAATATTCCAAAAACCCGTAGCGCATTTGTATGCGAACTGCTAGTCTGGAATGCGCTGCCTGAATGGATGTTCCCCGATAGTTACAATCTGGGTGTCTTCAAATCGGTTTCTTTTAGGCAAGCGTGCTCCATCGTAGACCGCGTCATCGCATAACATCAGGTGAGCTGGCAGTCAAACGCATTTTTTAAATTTAAGAATAGGTATTCTTAAATTAAAAAATAAACGTATACATTATATTGCCTAACATTTAGGTAGTAGTTTTATCCCATTTAGGTTAGTTGTGTTTTTTATATTGAATCCATCTGTCACCTATGTTTGACTTAGCAAGTTCTATTTGTCTATAAATTAAAGCTAAGTTATCAAATACGATTACCCACTTAAATATCAAGTCACGTAGACAATGCTCCACGTATCTAACTCTAAACTGACTGAACTTGCTCGCTTCACGGCCAAACTTTGTCTGCTTAACTATAACACCCAAATATGCCTTAGAATATCTCTGCTTTAGCATAAAGCTCGGGGTTAATCCCGAGACGAGATTACTTAAACGGATTATTTCGCAGCTACGATCCCAGAGTGTTACGGCGAGCCAAATATTGCTTGCACAATGCACTTCATCAGTCATGTCTAGATTAATTGGTTTAATCATCTCGCGCACACGAGCGTTCATCCACCCGTCACTGAACGGATATGGAGAGCCTGTCTTGGGACGTAGAGGTGTTGACAGTATAAGGACTTGAAATAGTTGTAGAGTTCAAAAAATATTACAAAATTGTTTTTGTATCGCCGCCCGCCCGCCCCCCGACCAGAGCATTTTTAAGAATAATTCACTAAGAGGAAATTTTATAAAACAATTGTTTGTTCATCAACATCATCATCATATTAGCTTATCATGTTTCCACTGCTGGGACTCAGGCCTTCTCTCAGAGAAAAACAGGATGGTAGAGGCCCATCCACCCATCCACCATGATACAGTCTGCTGCATCACAGCTAACACTAAAGCAGCAGGCAGGGTTACTTATTTTTTCTGCATCTATGTTTAACAACAATACATTATTTTGTATTTTTGTATTTGCTGGCCCAATGCATGTCGGTTAATGTCTTATGACTTTGAACTTTAGAAGTTCTTGGACATACTGGTTTCCTGACGATGTTTTCCTTCGCCGTTTTTGAGCGATAGCATCGAAACTGACTTATATAAATACTAAATAAGTCATTGGTACAGGGCCAAGGCTCGAATCAGGTGCCGTCAGTATGTAAAGCGCACTTGCCACCGCTCGGCCACCATCACTCTCATTGGCATTATCTATAAATAATATGTTTAATTTTGATATGACACCAATTTAATAATTCTGATTTCTAGATAATTCTAGATGAATGACTTTAACGTTCTACGTTCTTCAAAACGTTCGCAACGTTATTCTAAACATTTTGCCCAATCGTTTTTGTTAGTTTATTTTTCCTACTTATTGAATTTTTATCATCAAATTGTTAAAAATGCTCGAGCAAGATAGCTTAGGTTATGGTATAGATAGGTTTATTTTGACTACACCCACAGTGCGTAATAGAACGTTGAATTCAAGATAAAGTCTTTGTTAATAAAAGTATACCTAAGTATAATAATGTCGACATGAGTAGCGCAACATACAACCGACCACGTCTGTGGATGTGACATGGGTCTGAGAAGATTGTATACTGCATGTATGTAAACAGTGCCTCAGGCAAGTTAATACCTCCACGCTAATATTGAGATAAACTAATTGCTTTATAAATATCACTGTAAGTTCATTAAAGCGGCCCGGGAGCGGGACCTCACACGGAGCAGTATGTAAATTGCTCCCTCCGTACAATCGTTTCATTTGGGCCAATTGTTCGGCGCATAACGTTAATAACTCAATGTTGCCGACCTGTAATCAGTCCAAATTGCTGTTATAAAGCGTGATTGATGAACAGATAGACCCGCACAACAAAAAAATAACAATTATGATGAATTTCGTTATCAATTCAGATATAACCATTGACTTATATAGTAAGGACAGGGCGAATTACTTTTTCAATGGTAGCACTCTTTGGAGCTAGCAATTAGCATACTGCGCACCAGTGGAAGTCAATCGCTCAACGACATAGTTGGTGTGACATTCACCAACATGCACTGGGCCAGCAGCATGGTGGATTAGGGTCCATTCTCTCTCTGAGAGAAGGCCTGTGTCCTAGCATTGGGAACATGATAGGCTGAAATTATGATGATTTCATGAACATGTACCTATAGGCACGCTACGATGCGACTTGAGATTTCAAACGACTGCGCCAATTTTTCTAGTTCTCAACATATTGGGACGCAATGTTCGAATCTTCCTCTTTTATTTCTTGAGCTTTATAGACTAAGTGACTACAAGTGAGTACAATTGTGAGATACCAATTTAAATATTTATGAGATAAATATTAATCAAAGAAGAAGAGAACATGAACCGCAAAGCGCGCGTTGCTCGCGTAGCGAGACCAATGTGGGCGGATCCGTCTTCTAAAGCCCCCATTAGCCGGCGATAAAGCTCCCATTACAGCACTTCATTCATGCTAAGAGTGCACCATTAGACGTTAATCTCGACGATTTGTTGCGATCGCGCCGCTCCCGCACCAAATACTCCACAAATTATTATAATAAACCGCCGAATGAATTCTTTACAATTTTATTACAGCTTACAATTTTGCTGCTTACAATTCAGTGTACATTTCCACAGTCCAATTCGCAGACAATAGTCGGACCGAAACGACCGAGCCTCGTAAAAACCTTCGAAACTTAATAAAGATATCGTTATAGCAATAAAAGGGAGCCCCCTTGGCTTTCATTAATTACCGAGAAAATACCTTTTGGTTAATTTATCGTCGCAATCGACGTCTCAATAAATTGTTGATTTCGGCCACCTCGATAATAACTGTGTCGAAGTGGGTGTCGGAGATTGTAATCACTATTCGTATTTGTATCAAATTTGAAAATAAAAGCTAGGTACAATTTATTGAGCGGAAACAGGCGGCGTTACAACTAGCACCTACCAATCGGCTGGTATCTATCAATATCAACGTGTCAATACTGTTGGCTATAATCAAAATATATCAAGTGGAGTCGTTGAGATTTCAATCTATTTCCTATCTGAATAGAGCCTACACAATCTGCGCAGTAATAAATTCAGAGCGGGCGGCCAGGTGACAGTGCGACGACCTGTGAAATGCGTAGCTTTATGCAGAAAACCGAAGACCGGACTTTGCGGATTAGCAAGCGCTTGTGGGCTCGAAGTAAATCACACAAGCAACCTGGAATTTTCAAATAAATCGTTACCTTTGAAATAGGCAGTACGGCTTGTATGTCGTCCTTTTCGATATCGAGGCGAGTGTTGACTCTGTGCTCATGCGGTGGTTCTTCCGTGGTTGATACTGTGCTGGACGCCGCAGACACTTTAGCAGACCAGCTGAGACGTGCAGTCCCACGTCCAGACTCTCCTTCCGATCCTTCCCCGTCGCCTTCACCTTCAGCCCCCACTTCCACCAGCCACGTCAAGACTTCCTCCCAACCGGGACCTCCAGCTCCGCTGTCTTCCACATCTCTGCACATAAAGATAACAATCATTCGTAGCTACATTAGTATCTGGCCACGTAAATCATAATTCATTGACGATCTTCAATAAATTCACCGTTGAAGGTTTTCAAAGGGCGTAGGTCATAAAGGGTGAGCAGAAGGGTAACGGAGTCACGATAAATCAATAATTCACGAAGGCGGCTCTTCAGCGTGCCTTTTGTTTTCACCAATTTCATTTTCTGTGAAACTGTGAAATTATCTAAACAAAGATAAGTCCAAGTCGTGACATGGAGTTTCATTAAGCGCACAGGCTCGCGCCCGATTTATAGCTCTCACCAAATGCAAAGTGGTCGTGAGCGAAATTGTGAGCAAATCCCGGCCGAAGAAATGAGAAAGAGGCCTTATTTCATTACTGAACACACCGAATAAGAAATATGTTTTCATTTCTGTAGGAAAGTTGTGTAATGGAAATATCAACGCGTCGCGCAGGAAGTAGAATATTAGTCCCGTATAAATGTGATACGCAACGTGTGCGGAGCATATAAAGTAAGTAATACGGAAGAGCGAGACAATGATCCAGTTTGTCTTATTTTATCAAGTTGGGATAGTTGACAAGATGACTTTGGGAGCACTGAGCACTCTTTTGTTGTTTGTTTCATTTTGATGTTATATACAAATCTTATATATAGTTCTATACTAATATTATAAGGAGGAAAGATTTGATTGTTTGTTTGCATTGAATATGCTTCAAAACTACTGAACCGATTTGAAAAATTTCTTTCACTGTTGGGAAGCTACACTATCCCCGGGTGACATAGGTTATATATATTTTTTTTAACTAGAGCCCCTTACTAAAACTCCAATAATGTAACCCAAGGTGTAAAAAAATAAGACTTACACCCGTGCGAAGCCGAGGTGTGTTGTTAGTCTATAATATAAATAAAAATTAAATGCTGTTCGTTGGTAAGCGCATTTCATCACTTGAGAAAGGCTGGTCCGATTTGGCTTATTTTTAATTTTCGTAATAGTCTGAATATATGTTTTAAAAATTGCAAATTTAAGTGCTTTTGTCTGCGGGATTTTCGTATGAACTTAACTCAATCAAATTTATTCAAATTTGGACACGACACATCTGTCTAAACTCATAATTATTAAAGTACAAAAAAGGAATGTAAAAAGACAACATCACGCCTAGGCGGTCACCCATCCAAGTACCGAGCGTTTTGGGCACGGAATTCTAAAAACGATGTGAAGTTTTCCACGACGCTACATATTCTATGACGATGCAGTGAACATTATCCACGTCTATAGATAGTAATCCCGTTTTATATACGAAAAAGAAAATATATTCGGATATTAAATTGATTCATTTTATATTCATTATCATCATTCTATTTATTGTTTATTATTTTCTCAGAAGTTGTGTCTCAGCAGTGCACATCATAGGTTTATAATGATGATAATAAACCTATCATCTGCGACACAACTTCTGAGAAACGCAAGCTAATTCCTAAATAAAACATATATAAAAATATATTATACTTTCTTATTTACCCACTATTTCCAGTTTCACAAGCTGAAGGGTCGAACTACATTATTTGGGATATCGAATGTAGAAACATTGGAGTTGTAAGAAAGGCTTCGAACTTTTATTCGGCTTCTGATCGTTAGTTTACCCACTAAGGGTGGTTTCACTCCCAGGAAAACGTAACAATAAACAGAATCTAACGGTATCGGACTGAAACCACAAAATAAACAAGCACAGAAACTCGGCTTTGGCTGACCTTGATTTTAAAAACCTACTCGCATTCGTAGCCCTAGGGCTGTCAATGCCACTATAATGTTCTGTTAAAAGTTTAGATTTGGGAGTTTTAATTTAAAACGATTGGGTAAGTCTGTTTCTTTAAAACACATTTAAACACAATAATAAAAAAGGGTAACCAAATAAAAGTCTACAAATTGGTTACCGAAGAGTACTTTCGTCAATTACTGCACATACGAAAAGCTTGATTATTATTTTGTAAAGTATAATGAAGCCTCATTCTTAAATTATTATATTTACGTGTATTGCCAAAGCGCGAGTACTCCAACTGGCGTTCGACCGACTTGATCTGACATCGCTGTACGTACGCGACTTGGTGTGCGTGCGTCTGTTAATGCTCGTTATATAGAGCCGGCCTTCTGTATATACCTATTTATTTTGTGCTGAAATCGTCTGACGTCATTCCACAATCACAGCTCCGCAGTGACGTAAAAGCTTTCGTAGTAGCGCATTACGCTCAATACTATCAGTTTTATTGGCTTTAAAGTCGATGCATTTGGTGTAGAAATGTCTGTTCACAATCTCATTGACTTTTATTCGGGAACTAGGTGCTAGATTTAGCAATAAAAAAAGTATTGAAATTGATTCAAACAAGAACTTTTAAAACACTGTTTTAAACTATCACGGTTGTTCACTAAAGTTATATGATTATTTACGGGATATTTACCTTACCACGGTAAATATCCCGTAAATAATCATATAACTTTCAGAACTTTTAAGGCCCCGATGCTTATCTAAAATGATTACAGTTCACAAAATTAAATAAATATCTGGCCAAGTGCGATTCAAACACGCGCATCGAGCCTTCCGCGCCCAAAATTTTGTTTTTTTTCTTGCATTAAGTTCGGGATCTTTAGCACTTGGATTAGCACTATAATCATGTAAAGTTTGACGCTTGTACGTATACAAAATTATACGATTTGATTTTTATAAAGTAGGAGCAGTTCCATCTACATGGCGCTAGATGGCGCTGATCTTATTACATACAAATCGTATTTAAAAGTTAACGGGATCGAATAGATAAAAGTAATTGAAAAAACTCGGACTAGGCACTAGCTTAAACTCACGTGTCGAAATCGTCATCGTCTCGTAAGGGTTGCTCTAATCTCGTCGCAGTGACGGTGGCGACCCGCGGTTTCACCTCTGCCGTGACCGCCCACCGCGAATTGGCGGCAGTCACGCTCACCAGCCGCAAGCCTGACTTTACTTTCATCCTGCAAAAAAATTATTAAAAACTACATGAAACTTATGTCTTTAAAACATAGAAGCTAATTATAAAGAGAGGCTGATCCGAAATTAGCTAAGTCGCTTCGTAGCGTGCCTATAGGTACATGTTCATAAAATCATCATCATTTCAGCCTATCATGTTCCCAATGCTAGGACACAGGCCTTCTCTCAGAGAGATAATGGACCCTAATCCACCATGCTGCTGGCCCAGTGCATGTTGGTGAATGTCACACCTATATTTCGGTCATTGAAATTTTAAGGTTCTTGGACATATATATCGGTTTCCTCACGATGCTTTTAAGCGACCGTATTAATTGTATTTACTTAATACCAGCGCTAGTTAACAGCCGGCATTATGCTGAGTTGGGTGGAGCTGATCTGTGGCTTTGTCACAAATAAAGTTTTTCTTTATTTCTTTCTAATACTCAATATGTTTATTGCGACATATGTATGTATGCAGATCTTAAATAACATGTTTTACATCATAAATAACATATAGTAATGGCCCTGCTAGGGTATAGCAACAGTAAGGGCGGTAGGGTTTATTTGCACATCGCTCATCGTCCAAATTATTTTTGAAAAATATTCCAGAGAGCAGTAATATATTTTCGATTTTAAAAAGTTTTTGTGAACTTTAATGAATCTGTTTTGTTGTATGTTTGAGCTACGAATCGACGTGTTTTTTTCGCAAAGAGATAGTTGGAAGAACGGAGAGTGACATAGGATAACGTTCTATATGGACTACGTACATACTGATCGTTAAGTAAGTACATTAACTTCATTGCATAGGATACTTTTTATCTGGACACATTTACTGTGGCCACGTGGTTCGACCGCGTAGTTCGATCCATCGGACTATGATCTCAGCACTCAGCGGTTTCAAATGTGTGAAATAGGATTTTATTTACGTAGCCTGGCAATTTTGATTATTACACTACCTAGCCATTGTGTATAAAACCGAATTTAATGCATTTCCGGTAACATACATGCACGATTGCATTTCCGTCTAAGTCAACACACGAATATCGGAAGTTCGGCTGCTGAATTGTCGCAAGCGATGCTATGCCATATAAAAGTGGAATTTATTCCGTAGGGAAGCCAAGACGTTATAAATTTCCATTTAGGCACACGCGGCGTTATTCCCGCGCCCGAGCCTCGAGCCCGGCACCCGGAGTCGTAACTCAAAAGTAGTAGAAACATACACATGTAGTACTATCTATGGAGTATTCGAGCAGGTGGCGCACATTGTATGGCGTCATCGCGAGATTTCCACTAACACAATAAAGTTGTGTTCTCCTTCACAACAGAGGATAGTAATGAAAACTTCTAGACGCTCACAACTTTAGTATAGTGTCCCTACGTTTTTCAAAAGGACTGTTATTGCTCAGAAAAAATAAAGAAATGGAAGCATTGTATCTACAGTTTCGTTTACATGTTGAGCATATCGTTTGCAGTTGTGTGCCGCTTAATATTGAAGTATGCGTTTGTAGAACTGGTAAGAATATGTCAGTGTATGCAATACGTGTTAACGTCGCCCCCTTCAGTTTTTGGCAGACTTTTTTCTGTACTAGCTCGAGTTTAAGGCAGATCCAAACCATATAATTATTACCAAAGGTTAATAGAGTCTTTAAGGGTCGGCAACGTATCTGTGATGCCCCTGGTGTTACAAGTATCCACAACTGTGGTCGCTTACCATCAAGCAGCCCGTTAGCTTTTGTGCCATCTATGGCATTAAAAATGTATTTCCAATCATTATCTATGTTAAAACCGTCTTTAAAAGTATTAAGCATTTAACTGACAAACTAACGAATAGTACGTATCTAATGAACAAAATTTTTCGTATTATTAGATCTGGTTCAAAAACTACAGAGCCAAAGTTAATGAAAATGTAATGTGGGACCACCTCAAAAGCTTCTTGTACATAATAAAAAAAGAATCACGTGAATTGGTTAAAAAATGTAAAAAATTATAACTCAATGCTGAAATAGGTTAAAAATTTTAAAAAATACTGGTCATATAATTTTGATGAGAGATCACAAGTATAAAGTAAAAAATTCCAAAAAACCCGATCAAAGAGCTGATAATCTTCAAACTGCTGAACAGCATTTCTTGAATCATACCTAAGAACACTCTCGATCAAATCACTTTTCAAGCAAACAAAAAACTAAATAAAAATCGGTTCAGTCGTTTGGGAGCTACGATGCCACAGATAGACACATATACATGCTTAAAACTTAAAACAGCTTATTACTTTCCTGTTTGCGTCAGGAGTAAAAAAAAGTTGATAAAAACAATAACAGAATGGCTTAACCAAGACAGGACCTAAAGAGGAAAAGAGGAGGACAAATCAAAAAAAAATCGTGGGACGGTAACAAAATGCTGTTTTAAACTATAACGGTTGTTCACTAAAGTTATATGATTATTTACGGGATATTTCCCGTTCACCGGTTCACGGGAACATGGTGCATGTAACTGCGCCGAAATAACGGGAGCTCATTCCACAACCTTACCACGGTAAATATCCCGTAAATAATCATATAACTTTGGTAACAGAATGGTTACCAAAACAGGACCTAAAAAGGAAAAGAGGAAGACAGTTCAGGAGGTGGGACAGTAACAGAATGGGTACCAGGTCAGGACCTAAAGAGGAAAAGAGGGAGACAGTTCAGGGGTGGGACAGTAACAGAATGGTTACCAAGACAGGACCTAAAGAGAAAAAGAGGAAGACAGCTTAGGAGGTGGGACAGTAACAGAATGGTTACCAAGACGGGACCTAAAGAGGAAAAGAGGAATACAGTTCAGAAGGTGGGAAAGTAACAGAATGGTTACCAAGACAGGTTCTAAAGAGGAAAAGAGGAAGACAGTTGTCGTCGAAACCACAAAAACGGCCGATCTCTTATGAACCAGAATCGCTTACAACAGAGGAGAATGGAAAAAAAAAACTGGAAGAAGCCTTTCATCGGTTCCAGTACTGTACAGTAAATTGTATAATTCTAATTAATTTAATTTTATATTTCTAATTGTAATTTTTTATGGAACTTGTGTCTGAGAATAAAAATTATTTGATTTGATTTTGATTTTGATTTGAGTACGTACGACACACGTACTGGAACATGGAAAGCGATGTCCAATAATGAAAATGTTTGATAACAATGATAAATACGTAAATATGAGCTATATAAGCTGTCATCCTTCATCATCATCATTATGAGCCTATCATGTTACCACTGCTGGGACACAGACCTTCTCTCAGAGAGAGAAAATGGGCCATAATCTACCATGCTGGCCCAGTGCATATTGATGAATGTCATTATGAACTTTTGAGGTTCTTAGACATACTAATTTCTTCACGATGTTTTCCTTTACCGTTGTTGAGTGATGGCATCGAATAGAAACTACACGAAATTTAAATACTAAATAAGTCTTTGGTGCAGGGCCCAGATCGAACTGGGTGACGTCAGATTGTAAAGCGCACATGCTACCACCACTCCATCCCATCCGTACACATGGTAGATATTTACCACGTCCCTATGTATATAAAGCACTACGATTCCACATTTTTATGAGCACAGTGAGGATGTGGAACTCTTCCGGAGTCTGTGTTCCCCGAAAAGTGCAATATGGGAGTCTTCAATTGAGAGTAAACAGGTTCCTTCTAGGTAAACGTACTCCATTCTATTCCACGTTTTTGCTTAACGCCACACTCATCAACCAGAACTATTATATTTGCACATATTTAACATTTTTGAAGATAAAAATCACTGAATTAGAATAGTGAAAAACGATTCTACGTTATTTGTAGAATAACATTGCAAATGGTATATAGTAATTTGAGTGCTGATATTTATAGGAGGAGAGTGATAAAATAATGTTTTCCGATCTCTTCCACCAAAATAAAACATATCAACATAAAAATTACTTTAATACGTTTGCAGTGCTGTTTTTAATTGTTTTTTTTTTTTTTTAAATTTGATTTTAAGACATAGCTCTGACGTGTAAGCGTGGCCTTATCATCAGACATGATGTGGACAAACCTATCAAGAATTAATGAGTAAATGAAAATGTGCCAAAAAATAAATAAATAATAAAGTAGAGCAAAGAAGCCTCCATTCTGATCGAGGATTTCAAATAATAAACTCATTAATCTACTGCCTATTTACGTTTCCTACGTGTGACGTAGTAAAGTGGGTTGCTTCCGGCTCAGATCAATGACGACGATTAAATGCGATGAGAAACCAATACGCCGAAGATTGTTTGTTGCTCGGCGTTTCAGTTGCATAAATAATGTAACTGAAAACCTCGCGTTTCCCTTCAATCATTACCATCATGCAACCGAGTTAACCAAGCTGTACAAGGGTACTCGTAGCTACTCGAATTACTCCATGATCACGCAATTTTTAAATGTAGCTACATAAGCAGGATTATAAGTGTTTTTAACTTACATATTTAACATGAAAGTGAACTTTAAAACAGCAGTGAATAAAATTAACGGTTGAACTACCAGTTAGACTGGCCGTTTGGAATTACCGTTCTTAATTTATGCTCGACTCCGTGCCGTGTGCGGTACATTACTGTAACTATCTAGATTTACCTTCCCTCTGGTGATGTTGCAAAGAGTGGGAAAATTCAGCGCTCATTGTAGTCTGGCACGTTTATTACGGGCACGTACGCGGGGCGTATATCAAAATTTGTGCAAAGCATTCTTTGGAGTGCCGTTTCGCGAATAGCTTTGTGAGCGGATGTAATTTACTGTAGTGCCGGTGCAAGTTACTACCCGGGACGAGAGCTTGACTCTGCATCTATGGGGCTGTAAATCTCGTTTGCTTAATGCAGCACTTCAAAACAATAAACTGGCCAAATGCGAGTCGGGCTCGCGCACTGAGGGTTCCGTACCACCACAAAATTCAATAACGAAATTGCCAGTTATAACTATGTAATGAACAGAAACTTATTACCGACTCGCACTTGGCCATTATTTATTATTTTTTGTTATACTTTATAGTGCATAATCATGCCAAGTTTGACGCTTGCAAGTTTGACGCTTGCACGTATTACCATTTTTACAATAGAGCTAATACAAAAATACGTTTGTTGTGTGGGGACACCTCCCTTTAGTTTTTACTTTTAGACTTTTTTATTATTTGTTACTTATTCCGCCGTAACCGGTAACGTTACATATTATGTGAAAATGTCAACTGGCTATTTATTATGGTTCGAAAGATACAGCCGTTTAAAGAAGGACAGACAGACGGACAGACAGACAAGGCAGACATCGTAGGCTTAGTGATAAGATCCCGTTTTTACCCTTTGGGTATGGAATCCTAAAAATTATAAATTAATTTACCGCTTCTTACCGCCGCTTAAGTTTCAGACTGCAACTGTTATTCAAATGTACATGATCAACCAACTTGTCATTTAAAAAGCTTTGCGCGTTCAAACTTTTACAATAAAAGCCTTTTCTTTCAAGCTTTTATAGATGTCTAGACGAAGGATTAGTAATAGTATAACGTAAAGTAGAAAGTTATTTCATGAAAGGAGCTCATGTAACTTTCCCGCAAGAGCTCTTAGAACAATATTTGTTTGTAGAGTATAATAAAACCTCATTACTAGTTTACGTTATAGGCAAAGTTTTAATTGGTGCATTGGGGTCGACAGCAACGCCCGAATCGTACCGCAGGTACTTCAACGTAAATGCCAACTAACATACCTACTCATACCTACATCGTTGGCGACTCATTCGCTTGCAATCCAGCGCGTCGGTTAGAACTTGCCAAGCGGTTTACAAGGGCCGTTATTCTCTTTGCACAGTGATGCCGTGTTTTCATTTTGCATCTCTTTAAAAGGGTGAAGTGTTCATCGTCAGTATTCAAACATTCGTTTGAAGTTTCTTCCTACGCAAAACGGCATAGTTGACATGCAATAAACCAGTCGCGCCGGCGCGGAATACCGAGTGGGTACAAGTGTGACGGACAGTATAGAGAGATGTTCGAACGAGTCCCGAGGTGAAGTGGCTCGTTCAGGCGGTGACAGCGTCGCTCGACGACACTGGACCGCTCCGGCGGGTCCCGGCACCGCCTGTGTGGCGACATGTCAGCGTCGATTGCTTAATTTCACACTTCCGAGTTCGATGACATCGTTTCGTCTACGTTGATTTAATGGGCTATGCTAATGGGATCTGAAACTTATGTAGGTTTACTTCATCTGAAGTGCTACACATAAAGCTGTAGTGCCATTGCTCGATATTTTTTTTTTTTTTATGAAAGTTATCTGGTAGGTAGGTACAAACTAAAAAAATAAACGCCAAATTAACTCACCTTATGACAACATGCCCAATGGTGTGGCTGCTGTCTTTGCGAACCACGAAGGGTAGATGTAGTCGAGAGTGCGGGTAGAGCGGAGCTCGTGGTAGTAGTAGAGCGCAGTCTCCTGCGCGCGCCTCTCGGTAGCCAGCGCGGGCTCCAGCCAGCGTGACTGCGCCCAGCGGCCACGCAGGTTGCACGGACACGCGCCCACACGCGTCCTCTCCGGAGTCTCCATTGCTGGCCTCGGCTGCGCTGTACGCGAGCCGCACGGTCCTCGGTGGCCGCTTTCCCTTTCCGTCCGCTGGCCACCACGCCGCCGGTACCGTTAGCTCAGCAAGACAAGCTCCCTCCTCCCCCTCAGGGCCGCAAGTCGCCGTGAGCGTCCTGGAGGCTAGAGTTGCGTGCAGCGTGATGCAGACGCGGCGCGGTCTCGCGGCCGAGCGGCGCGCGCCACCCTCGCCGCCCGTGTGGAACAGCACGCGCAGCACCGGCGCGTCGCGAGGCAACTCTCTGAACACGAGATGAGCGGACACGTCTAATCTATGCGCTGTCGCATCCTGTAGTTCCATCAGGGAAGCGTTTCGTCGTGGTGGTTCCAGCGGGTCCGGCACTGCGTACCGCGCCGGCACCGTCTGTTTCGTGGAGAAAGGTCCGTACGTAGCCCGCACCGAGGCCGGCGCGGAACCCTGCAGGACTGTGAATCTATCGAGCGACAGGAGTGCGCCGGGCAGCGCCGTGCCCATGGGCTCGGGAGGCGGTCCCGCTCCGTTCCATCTCGCCGTGTGTTTCAGAAAGAAACCGCTATCTTTATTCTCGAAGTGAACTTCGACAGCGAGCGCTGCTCCTGTAACAAGGAAAAACAAACATTGCAATAAAGTCACATCACATGCGTAACATGTGTAAAATGTTAAATAAGTGTTTTATTTTAGCGTTTTGACGAAAGATAAAAAGGCGTCGTAGCACGTCTTGGCGCCGCGCCAACCGCATCGTCCTGCAGTGAGACGTCAGTTCACTTCATTACGTGTTTACAAACACGTCGATATTTTTAACGTGACGCATTGTCCGGACAGATTTTACAAATTCGAATATCACTCGTGCATATTTATCTCTTTCAGTCGAATAAATGTATGGCCTCCAACCGCCATTCTTTAGTCTAATAAATTAAATACAGTTTAAAAGCCATTTATGTCTAAGAAAATACACGAGATAAGATTTGTGAGTGGTGCTTTGGGTATGACGGATGGTTTGACGTCACTCCGTCACGCGAGTCCCGCTCGTCTCTTTATTGAGCCAGGATTTGTGTCACGTTCCTGAGCGAGCTACGCGCCCTCTTCATGGAATTCATTATGGCCTTATTTATAATGCTTAGCGGTCGGTCCCTTGTACTTCGTTACATTTTGTAATTGAGTTATTGGGAAGCGGGTGAACTTGACCCGTTTGTAAAGCCGTTCGTGATAGCTACCAATAAATTAAAACAGATAATTCAGGTGATGATATTGTGTGGCGTTTTCATGTTGACACCATTTAAGTACATAAACACGTATTCATTACAATACAAATTCAAATGCGATTAAGCGTAATTCCTTCTTGCGGTAAGAAGCAATTGCTTCATTTGCAAGGAAACTGCCAACGTTCCAACATTTGCCAAGACTTCGTCGCTAGCAGCGACGCCGAAAGGGGGAGTCGGATAATAAAATGCTTTAGCACGTGACACATTTGGAACAAAGAAAAATTTACAGAGCTTTTGAGTTTCAGCTTTTTTGGAGTTTCGTTGTGTTTGGTCGTTGTTGAAATCCTTATAAAAGTCATAAAACTTATTGTTACACGTTTTTACACAAGGAATCGACATAAAGGATAATAAAACATTGCTTATACCATCTTTTGGTTCCCAATAATCGTTATTTCGATCGCGACGTATTTCTTACACTTTAATTTCCCTCGAAGCGGCACCAGTACAAAAAAAAACAAGTTTTGCGAATTGATATCGCTTTCCCGATCGCGACCTCGATTGCTCAGGGTAGAATGGGGAGAGCAGGGGTGTAATAACTGTCAGTGTCGCCACACAAGTAAATCCTCAGATACGGGTCATGGTGTCCACTATCAGACACTATCTGTTATGTCTTCGATCTTTAATAAACTCAAAATTATTATTATTTAAAAAACTCTACAGTATTGATGGATGAATATTTCTATGCGGTGAACGAGGTCGCGGTAATACACATTTTTCCACTTCCCCATCGGGTAAAAAATATATAATTTAAGAGCAAAAAAAAATCTTAAAATTATTACAGCGTCTAAATTAGCTTGAAATGAACCTGCCCTAATTAAATTTCACGAAAACAGGTAACCGAGATCTCATTTTGAGCTTACCAAAGGAAGATCTCTGAAGATATCTACGACAGTATAAGGAAAACCAGGAACCATTTTATGGAAAACATTATTTGTATTCTATCTACTTGAGTCAACAGTGTCGTAACTCCGGCACAGAGTAGGAAGATAAGAGAGCTTTCCAATTAAAATTATGAGGTTGTGCCCACGCTGTTTGAGCAGTTCGTAATAACGTGCAGAATACATAGATATGATAGATGTTCGGACGATGGGCCGGCCATAAAGCGGAGGCAATATTCTGTCCTCCATTAACGGGCAAATATTTGTACATTTGTCATGGTATGTTGCCGATGGCAGTTTGACGTCACGCGACCAGGGATCATTTACATACACCACAATATAGCTCTTCATTTTCGACCGCTGATTTATTCCTGGTTTAACAGGAATGTGTGGTAACCAACATTCTGTTCTTTGTTCAAGCATTACATATTGTTGTTTATTTATAGTTTCATACAGCATGTGCGTTTGGATAACCTAACTTCTCATTCGTGTTTTTCACAGACAATTAATACTGAAGTATGTTATAGGTAAATAAGCAATAGCAAAAAATAGCGTTTCCGGTGTTTTTTCGTCCCATTTTTATGCCATCTCACATATTTATAACATCCGGAGTTTGCTCCAATTAACCGAATTATATTTCTCACCAAAAAGACGAGGGCAACGGTTTCGTCAGTATATTGGTAGATACCGAATAACAAGGTAAAATATGGGCACAATTACGAATTTTGTAAGTTCTCAAAACATATAAATAATACTTATTTTGTTTTGTGATTATACTTCTAGTTACACATAATGATGGACATGGCGTTAACTAAAAATAATAAAAAACGCCAAAAAAAATTGGGTTAAAATGTCTGGTCCATAATTATATCAGACTAGCAATAACACAATAAAACAAAACGATATACATTTCACGTTTTGGGGGGGAAAACGTTGTGTGAAAATTAGAAAACACTAAGTAATCGTAGTACCGGTATACATTTCAAGCTGTGAGGGGAAAACGTGGAAAATTAGAAAACACTAAGTAATCGTAGTGCCGGTATACATTTTAAGTTGTGGGGGGAAAAACGTTGTGTGAAAACTAGAAAATACTAAGTAATCGTAGTGTCAGAGAGAGAAGTCATATTGAATCTCGTATTGTAATATACCTACCTATCTATGAATAAATTACAAACGGTATCACGTACCGGGACGCTACGAGTTTTCCCGTCCAATAAACAGGTCGATCGACAACGTGACTCTCCGCGCATAAGAGATTACTTACGTACGATGAAATACACCAACGATTTCATATTCATTTTCGATATGTTATATTTCACGGTTCGAGAAAGATCTCAGAATGGAAAAGGTATTAGAAAATGACGTTTTTATCATTTAGTTACAGACAAACATTGGAAGACTTGTAGATATAGATCTAAACTGGCAGACACCCAAATAACAAACAAACAACGCCGAGGGTCACCGACATCTTGTAGAAGATCCATAATGGTGTCCTATAAATGCCACCCTTAACTGTGAATACGGTGGATTTTCTAACACGGAAACTTACCCTTTAGCAAAGACACGATGGAAACAAGTCAACAAGTACCTACCTATGATAATATAACCTTAAATGTTAAAGGCTGTTTATTATCATATTATTATTTATCTAGACGTAGGAGCTTTCTACGCAACCAATTTTTGTTAGAAACATCATAAAATAAATATTCTTTAAGTAAAACCGATCCAAATAGCCTCTAAAATTTGTATGAAACGACAATAAACTGGAAAAATTGAGGTAAGGGTGGGCCACGTAAAAAATAATGGCCCACCCTCAAACGTAGGAGGGTGAGCTGCTAAATAAATTGTACGCGTTTTTCAATTTTACACCCTAGCTAATATAAAAACGACTGAGAATTTGTACCGCACCTGAGGTGATTTAAGTAGGTTCTTAAGTCAACAGTTAGATTAATTTGCTAAGTCTTGGAATTAGCATAAATTTTGACCAAACCATTAGAATAAAGTTTGCGCTTGCCCTCTAAAACTAGCACCTAACGGAAAATTTCATAATGGTGAGACTTCCCGTTTAACCCCACACTGACACACAGTTCTGTTTGGTTAGCTTTGACTTTGATACCCAACATAAGGTTACACTTTGATACTAAACATAAGGCTTTCTTTTTTTTTGGCTTTTTTTTTGGCTTTCATACAGCTTGGTATTTTAGTAGGTAGCATCTTTTTCAGAATATTAAGTTACTAGTTAACCTTTTTGTGAACTAGCGGTTGCTATGAGAATAGATAATCTAAACAATGAAACATTTATGTGTTCGAACTGGGAAGAAACCTCGCTTCATTGCATTCGAAGTATTTGTTGAAATGACATCATTATTTCCCACAAATAATACCGACGTAGGATTGAAAAGCTTTGTAAACTCGTGTGAAAACAGAGTTCATTGAGTACAGCCCCTTATGTTTGCGGCTTTCCGTTACGGCGACAAGCTTGCCACGTAGAATTACGAAAGAGCACCTACTCGTATAAAATGTAAGGAGATAACATTGTATTCCTTTTTACGTTGGTAACAAACTTGATACATCTCCGTATACGCTCTTGCTTGTTATACCACAACCTGTGCTGGATTGTAGAGTTGAATACAAATAGTGAAACGTCCTTGGAAAGGTGGTGGAATTTTTCCACCAATTTGGAATTTGGAATTGGAAATCTAAAGGGAGCTTTTTATACTTCAAAACTTTTGTGCGTTAGTGTTGGTTTTTAATCAGTGGAATAAAAAAACTTTCTCATATATATTTTTTATCTGACTTATAGTTTATTCATCAATACGAATCAAAGTAGAATGACGTAAGTAGTTGCTATTTTTATTTTCCCGACTGCGCAAAAAGGAGGCACGCCCTACAGCTTAAACGGTTTAATCTATTTCGATATGTGAGGTGTCATTTGAATCGTTTTAATTATGGGAGTAACGTAGGGTACAAGAATTAAAAATGGCGTCCGTGAAAAAAAAATAAAAGGAAAAATTGTTGGTAAACTTTGCTAAATAGGTCAATATTACCATCATTATGTAGAGCTACACTCAGCAGACTTCAAAAATATATTACACTACTATGAAATATTCGGCAGTTGATGAGATGTATGAAAGAGTTCTGTATCTACCTACTACGAGTAGGTAAGTATACATAGGTACGCAGCGCACCGCTGTTACTTTTCATTTACCTATACTATTTATACAATGCAGTCGGGTTATATTTTTCTAATAATTTAATTTGCTTGATTTTCTACACCTACACAAACAAGATAGTCCCGAATCGAAAGTTCACAAAATCTTTAATCTTCTATATATGTATAAAAGTCGAATTGCAATTGTGCATGGGTGTGTACGTTCTCCATGGATTCCGACGGCTGGATTTTGACGGGACTTTCACTAGCCGGCACCTGATGTTATAAGGCGTAATCCCCGCGAGTGAAACCACGGCACGCAGCTGGTAGTTTATAAATCTAGAATCTCCGTCACCTGATGTCTAGATCCAACTTATTTATTACCTTCGTAAAATTGTAATAAAAGAGAACAACTCGCGCCTGAGTAACGAGAGACTGAGACAGTAGCAATCGCGCAGGAATGCGCCACATGTCTCCTGCACAGTGCTCCAACCAAGTTCCACCGACCTAAGTTCTAACCCTTAAAGGCAGGTTCGGAAGGTTCAAAATAAGTGAAGTAATAAAGCGTTGTTAACTGTACAAATTCGTACGTAACTTATTACAGACAAGATTCCCGGAACACGCCCTGACTCACAGAACGGCACGAAAGATAATTTAGTAGAGCCCGATATAGAAGCTGCTGGAATTTGTCAACATGAGTTATAGTATTAACGATGCGTTTTGGCCATGCGTGTAATTAATATTAAACTAAGAAACACATACCTACTAGGCGTATGTGAATCCACCAACCCGCACTGGACCAGCGTGGTGGATATGGCCCAATCACCCTTTCGGGGGTAGCTGAAAAGTCCAGCAGTGGACTGTTAAAAGGCTGATTATAATGATGATGATGATTAAACTAGGTACAACACAATATATTATCATGAGATATCATCATACAACATACAAATTTTTTTTTTTTTTTTGTTTTTCTTTTACATATTTATATAAACTACCCAGTTTTTGAGATAGATCACGTAACAAAACGGGTCTAAAAGTTTAGAGGGCTCTCAATAAATATATATTTTGTTCTCTACTTTACACGCTGTAGACAATGAAATCCCAAATGCCAGGGTCTAAAAAAACTTGGTGCCTTTGCTATGTATGGAAGCATTGGAAACTTAAAAAAATATATTTAATTCAATATTTGGTGTTGGGCCAACATTTAAACGATAATATTTTAATGCCATAGGTGGCAATCAATCAGATGGGCTGCCTGATCGTAAGCAGTCACCGTCGCCTATGGATAGTAACACCAGAGACATCACAACTACGTTGCCGTCAAAACTGGTTGGTCTGTACCTTATTCTGTTTAGGAGCTGGAGACATGAGGCATACTCGGAGTTCGGACAGACGGATTATTCCGGTATGTCCTCCTGCTCTGTCCACTAGAGGAGACAAACATGAAAAAAGATTCACGCCGGACGGTGGCGAAGCGACAACGATAGAGCTTCGACAACGTTTGCCCTTTGGGTACTAACCCTAAAAACGAATCTTCTTAATCTTACTATAATTAATTTTCGAGTAAGTATTTTCACTCAATTAAGGTGGAAACTCAGCACCTATTTACCACACATCTTTGACCCACTAAAACTAGAAAAGCATAACTTCTTTATATTGTTATCTAACTAGTTTCACATAATCAAGGACATGCAGCTAAATGAAAATAGATATAAAACTCGCAAAAAATGTAAGAAAAAAAATATTTTGGTTAACAGTTAACGGCATCAGAGGTAATTTTTATATTTGAAGTGTTGTTGAACGCTTAGATTAGTACCAAAGACAGCTCAAGAATTTGGAAACCGACAGGAAAGTGACCATATCTCAGCGGTTAGAGCGCTCAAACGTAAACCCGGATGACGCAGGATCGAATCCTGCCGGTGGTCAATTTTTGAAATGCCTATAATATTTAAATAGTTAACTATTTAAATGTTATAGGCAATTCAAAAATTCGGCATGTTCTTTTTTATTATAGGTACATATTAATCTGCATCGTTCCACTGTAGGGCATAGGGCTCCCTTCTCCATTCCTCTCTATTTTGGGCAATTTGAGTCCAGTTCTTCAAGTAGAAGTCCAGTTCGTTCCTTCTGGTATACTAAAATGTATACTTTCCAAGTGTTGGCAGGTCAAAAT
The DNA here is from genome assembly GCA_932305915.1 of Agriopis marginaria. Lineage (NCBI taxonomy): Eukaryota > Metazoa > Arthropoda > Insecta > Lepidoptera > Geometridae > Agriopis > Agriopis marginaria. The sequence continues at coordinate 8,286,730 of OW029919.1, forward strand.
GACTGTGAAAATAAAGCGCCTTAAAATGGATAACAATCACTGTTGCTCATATTGAATTTGCATGTCTACACTAATATCAAGTTATATTAGTCCGTGTTTTTCTTTATCTATATTTTAAGTGTCCTATCACATTTTTTGACGAAAAAAGCATCTAAAACTGGATTTTTGCTATAATTTTTCTTTCAACTAATAAGATCTGTAGAATATTCAGTTGCTGTATTAAATAGATCTGTATTTTTTATTGAATGGCTTCAAATTTTTGTAAATCTCAACATATCCATTTGTTACCTCCAATTTACAAAGGTAGTTTTTCGTAAAACTTTAGGATGGAAAGTTTGAGAATGGATTTCGTTAAATTACTGTCATATAATAAACATTATTTCCTGGGCTAGCGCCTTTAGTAACTAAACAAAATACAAGCTAAAACTAAAACTACAAATACAGTTAGACTGCCCATAGACCGTTGAAGGTCTAAAGACAATCCAAATGCTCAAGCCCACTACCAGTTGGCAGCGTACCCAGCATGCTGGCGGCATTACCAAGTTGAATGGCAATGCTTATGCGTTGAGCCAGAAACACGCCAGCATTTTGGTCACGCGTCGCATTAACCAGGCGCTCTGAAAGATTTTTGAAAATGAACATTTTTAAGTTATGGTTTAATTATTTTATATTTATCTTGAAAATTACGGCTTTATTTATTCGTTTCATGCCTGAAAATACAAATACTTAAAATTGAACGGTTCATTTTGTAATACGCTTCTTAAATATGAGTTGCACTTACGGTTGTTTTGTGTAGGCAGTAGGTAAACGTACGGCGACGTATTCCAATTAATTTGTAAAGTATCGTATTGCGCCCTCGGGGAAAAAGAAATACAATGGGAATGATTGTGACTCCGTTACTTAAGTATTTTTGTCCCTGCATTGCGTGACAGTAACTATGGTATCTCGTCAGGCCTCTTCAATCGGCCATCCGGGGACGTCAAGATCTCAACAGCACTCCACTCAAGAGCCCTCCAAAAGCAAAAGCACCTACGCATCATACCCTTTCGAGATGATTCACTCCACTACATGATTAAATAAACTCCAAGAACGTATGAATATCTTGTTTTCGCATCCCCGAGGAAATCAAAGGAATTGGAGGTTTTTTTCTGTTAAATAATTTAATTTGCTACGAAATCTGGGTCAGATCTCAATGGTGATGAAAAGTTAAATCTGCTATCGAGCGCATCAGTTAATGAATTTTTTTATACCCATGGCGCTTTCGGTGATAAAATAAGAGCGCAAATAGCAAATGATTTTGATCGCCTCTACGTAGATATCTGTGATTAAAGTGGATTAAGAGCGTGGCGTTTAGGAATAATAAATAACTGAGGACGCCGAACTTTTCAACGAGCTTATCCTTTACAAGCAGTTCTAGTAGACTGATTAGAAGCAATTAGTAACAGGAACCATCGCGACTTATTACGCAAGTAACTAATCGTCGGCCATCCCCGGACCGAGACGGACCGCCTCCGCACATTCCGGCCTTGTTTACAATCCATCTTGACTCGCGACCCGCGAAACCAGACTGTGCTTTTCCTTTGCATAGCTAATGCTTGCGATTTAGTGTAGACTTATATACGAAATGTAAGTACTTAACGCCCGTCGGCATAGGGAATGCGATTGCCACTATCGCAAATAATTGCCACCCAGAAACAGCTTGTAAGGTTTGCTTATGAATATTACTGCAGTACTGCTATTAATACTACTGCAACACTGTCTTGATAACCGTTGGGCTAGACGGGTTCTAGAGTAGACGAATCGGCAAACGTAGCATAGGACGCTTTAAAAATCGATGGAGTTATGATATACGGAAGGCAGTTGACAGTGGCTGGAAGCGAAGTGCCGAAAATCAGGCTGCCTTGGAAGAGGCCAATATCCAGCAGTGAACTGAGATAGGCGGACATGATGATGATAAACACTGCAGTACACAATTCATTGGATTACTCATTTTTTAATTTTTTTTATTTACTTGTAATGTTTGTATGTTTATGTTAAATTTTGCAAGCTGAATTAGAACGTCCCTTTAAAATAAATCCTATAGGAAGTTGAATTTTTACATGCTACTTCAATTCCGATGAAAATTCATTTTATGATAAGCATGACCTGAATCGATATACAGAATTAGCTCCAGATAAAGGAACTCTTCAACAGTCAACAGCACAGACACGAAAGTTTGCGTACGCATTTTATTATGATAGCCGGTTTTAAATTTTACAATGACATAGTTGCTGCTCTCAGGTTGGATCCTGACTAGGGAACTCTTCATCGGTTAGCAGCACAGACAGGAAAGTTTGTTACGCATTCAATTACGATAACCCATTCTAAGTGTCACCATGACATGGCTACTGCACTCAAGGTTGGCTCCTAACGAGATAACTCTTCAATGGTTAACAGTATAGACACGAAATGTTGTATACATATTAAAAAACCTTATTTTTGAATATGTATTTTTTACTATTAATTTTATTTGCATTAAAACTCAAATTGTCAATGCCTAACAAATATTTTTGGATATTCATTCGATATTTGACACATAAAAAAGTAGTTCTAAGAATTTTGCTAAACAGTGTCTCCATAACGCTTAGATCTTTAATAGTCGCAATGCATCTTTATCTTCGACAATATAAGCCATTTTAAAATGTAGGACGCTACAAATGAAATTTTAAAGGCTTACCAAAGCTTTTAAAGCGTCACGCAAGCCGTAACAAATTTCATTATCGAAACCGAACTGAGTTTTCCCATACACATATCGTGGTTATGCATAGCAGTACATTTACGATATATATACGCCAGCCGCGTTAAATTGATCGGCAACCACGAGTGCATCGTTGCTTTGTTTCCCTTGATTAAATTCGTGTTAATATTTTGCGTGAAGCTTGCTTGCTATAACTTATACAATTTTAGCTTTCAGATAGCATAGTCAAGCTATCTGAAAGCTCGGCCACGATAATAAGTTTTCCTTCTGTGAGAATCTCGGTTAAGCCTGGATTGCAGTGTTGAAACTTGTCTACACTTCATAACAGCGTCTTTGTCTTATCAGGTTTTCTGATGGCAGGGATTTGCTAACAAGCTATCTATTTTTAAACTTATAAAATTAAATTTCTGTAAGCTTATAATATGTATAGGAATTTTCTGAGTCTGCGTGCTTGATTGTCGGACACTTCACGGCTTACCAAAAGGCGAGTTAGTTGTCATATTATGCGGACTTATACGCGATAAAAAATAATTCAAAATATTTAAGTAAGTCTGCGCTTAACGGCCAGAGCTATTACATTACCCACGCAAAAAATTTGAGGAGAAAAAATGCAGTGTTAATAAAAAAAAACTATTAGGCATTATCTTTAGAATAACATTGGAAATAGTATAAAGCAATTTTCGTGTTGATATTTTAAAAGTTGGTGGAGGAGGTAGAAAAAACTCGAACAAATAATTTACACTATTATTCTAAAGATAAAGCCCAATCACGGAATAGGGACCTCATTTAGTGAGCCCAATCGTAGCTTAACACAAGATGGACATACGACCTAAAAGAGACTGCAAGGAAACGCTGGATGCAGACCGCTTCCAACCAGTCCTTTTGGAGATCGATGGGGGAGGCCTATGTCCAGCAGTGGACGTCCTACGGCTGACATGATGATGATGAATCGTAGTTTAAAATTCTCACTTAGTGTTTTTTATTTCTATAAAAACGTTGAAATACTTGAGTGAGATAGCCGCGCGCATTAACCTTAAGGTGGTTCGATTCACAAATGGCGGGAAATTCAAATTTCAAACAGTTTTCTTGTCCTTGTAGCTAGGCCGGGTAATTATTGCAAACGATCATGATGTTTGCGCAAATTGATTATTATTCTTTACAAAATTATATAAAGCTATTTATCTCTAATGCACATTATTACTTACATTTGTGAATAAACAAATTTTTGCTCTTTCAAACGGTTTATTCACAAATGTAAGTAATATGGTGCGTTACTGTTAAATAATTGTACATTATAATGTAAAAAACAGCCAATATTTTGCGCAAAAACTGTGTTATTTAAAAATAATTACATAGCCTGGCTTCTAGGACCAAAAAACTGCTTAAAATTTGAATTTCCCGCCATAGGTGAATCGTACCACCTTAAGCAATTTTATTATTTCTATGATTCGCCGTGTTTCATACAGTAAGGTGGAAACAATGTTCAATTATTTTTTATTTACAAAATAAGGACACAGTAAACTATATACGGATGGCCAATATCAACGCATCCACAGATTCAAGAATTTCTTGTTCCACTCCACTTAGCAATTACTTAGAGTGATTGTTACTGTCAGTAATTAGTGTGGCAAGAGAGTGGTGGGTGCGGCGACGATTGTGTGGCGACAGTGGCTGCCACCCTCGCCAGCGATACTTGTCGCGCCCATCTAAATGCAAATAAAGGCGCCAGGGCACCCCTTGATATTGTGACTTTATCTTTGTTTGCGTATCCCTCATTTGTCTACTTTGTGGCTTGTTAAATACGGCAGCCATTGAAAGTATGGACACGGACGCGGGACGTGATGTTATGCTTGGAACTGACGCATTTGAATAGGTTCCTTTTGGCTCATTGTTATGGCAGGACGGAACTGACAAATCCGGTAAATGTAGCAAACTGTTCCGGGACACGGTTTCTCTATGATTACATGCATTGATTCATTATTTTACGAAACATATGTTTTATTTTATAGACCTATGGTTTGGAATTCGACTGCACCAACCGCTGAGCTATCAGTGCAACAATTTTTTTTTATATAATTCCGAAACTTCTGCTCTGTGAAGTTGCCTACAACAATTCCCATTTTGTTGTCAAGTATCTAATTATTTCCATGACAAAGAAGTAAAGCAGTTATCCAATAATCGGAATCACAACAAACATCTCTTAAATACGGAAAGCCATTGACTAAAGTCGATTCGTACCGTAACGAGGTTCGAAGTTATAAAAGCGGTAAAATAGGATTAGGCAGGATAAGGAGCCATCGGCTGATAGACCACTGCTTCTTTTGTGCGGGGAAATGTAAATTGGACAGAGACCTTTGGCATACGCCTTTGACATAATTCACATTTTCCGTAACGTTCTTTACATTATTTCCTACTGTGTTACGTGAGCTCGTCGGGCGGCAAATACGAGGTTATTTCTTTATTCTACGGAGACACGAGCGTCACGCTACGCAAATAACGTTCTAGAATTTCATAGAATTATGTGAGCTATCTAGCCTGACGGTGTTTTGTCTGGAACCCGTGATTTGTTGCTGATGAGCTTCTTGGCTCGTTGCTCCGACTCCGACGCCTCAAGCTGGTACTTAGCTGAGCTCTACTCCATACACAACCAAACTTGTGTTTGGTACAATAAGAGCAACTGTTCCGAGTAGTTCCGACGTAAAGTACAGTCGCACCTTCGAGGTTTTGGGCTTTTTGGCTCAATATAGGAGCCGAAGTTGGGGATTGACGTCAGAGTAATGCCCAAGAACTCAAGCCGTTCAGTTATCGGTATAGATACATCCCGGAAAGTAGGAGCCAGTTTGATTCCAGTTTTATTGTGTGAACTGCTAGACTGTAGAATACGCTGCGCTGCCTGAATGGAATATGGTGTCTTTAAGTCACTAGAGAAACGGTTTCTTCTAGACAAGCATGCTCCACTCCAACGAATAAATTGTTTGATAATTTCATTTTGTTAGTGGACTGTAGGTATAAACATTTTTGAGGGGAAGCTCCTTTTTGCTGGAGAAAGAAAGGACTCACCAGTCTGTCGAGCACGCCGCTGGGTCGTCTGTATCCTTGAAAGCTCGTACCTATTAGGTCGTTTTGTGGGCCCCACATATAACTAATACGCTTTAGATCACTTTTATGGCGGATAACTGGGGTTTGCAGATTGTGGACACTAGGTGGCGCGGGTGCGCAGAAATAATGACGTAGGAAAAGACAGAAATAGAATTGTTCACATTGAACTTGCTTTAACATAATAGGCGAATTGGCGGGCAAGCACAAGCCTATTATAAAATAAAAAAGGGCAACTGAATACGTATTACCAAGTCGTAAACCACGGCGAATGAAGTCTCAAAACTATCAGGTAGGAACGTATCACGACTAGTGTCAGTAACAGCCGAGTCACCTCTACAAACTCGGTACCCGGTAGGCGCCTAAATTCTGTTAGCGGCGAGAGAACTAATTTAACTTTAGCTGTAGCTGACCGAACCAATTCACTTCGGTAACAATTACTTGACTATGTTATCCAATCATGCAAACTTCTTTCGTTTTTTGTATCAACTTTAGAATGAAGAATGAAACTTACTATTATATAGTGCGAACTGAAAATCTATGTGGCCGATAAATGTCAAGACCTACATCTATCTCTATCTTAAATCTATGTATATAAAAACTAGCAACGCATCCCGGCTTCGCAAGGGTGTAAGTCTATTTTTTTTACATCTTGGGTTACATTATTGGAGTTTTAGTAAGGAGATCCCAATTTTTTTTTGAAAATATAATATAGCTTATGTCACCCGGGGATAGTGTAGCTTCCCAACAGTGAAAGAATTTTTCAAATTGGTTCAGTAGTTTTAGAGCCTCTTCAATGCAAACAAACAAACAATCAAATCTTTCCTCTTTATAATATTAGTATAGATGAGTCCCTATTTACCTTGGTCACGCCATTACTTGAGAACGACTTTACCGATTACATTCAATTTTATCTAATACTTTGTAGAAGGTTCTTACGGAGAGAAAAATTAAGAAAATTACGCAGAAAATTAGAAAATTTCGTAAATCTTGACGAAAATTTGAACTTCGTGCATTTGACAGTTCTAAGACAAGACAAAGTCTGTCGGGTCAGCTAGTATTATTATAATCATAGCATAAAATATCATAGCCAAATTATATTGCAGTAGTTACCACTACTGCAATATCTGCCATACTAATTGCGATCTATCTAATAAACAAAAAAAAAGCTTTTAACTTTTAAGCAGCTGTTGATATTTTTAATCAAATATAGTTTATAACTACAGCAATTAAACCAACTTTCAAATAAATAAATAAAAATACATCGGACTAGCAGATTTAAGCGTTTTTTTATACAAATCACACAACCAACCTATTATCGCAATTGCAATAGTCTTCTCGGTTCCGTCGGCGTCGTGGGTAAACAATAGAATATATCATAATATGCTTAGGTATCATAAACACAATATCTTTCTTTATGAATGTCTTTTCATATTATATCATTACAATACAATTTATCTGCTTATTGACCTTTATACAAATATTGTGCAATTCGGGTGCATGTTGAGATATTGAGTTGTGAGGTATTCTTGTTTCTGAATGGAGCGACATTTCTGTTCTCAGATAAGGTATCTGCTTACAAATTACTTTAACGACGATAAACTGAACCGACCTCTAATATAACTGCTTTACTGTATCCGATGTTTACGAGGCATTTGTATTTGGTGTTGTAAAGCGCTGTTTAGTTACGATCAGAATAGAATAGCGGATAAAATATGTTTTTTACCGTTGTTTGATTTGACAAGAATAGTGCATACAAAATAGTGTGTCGTAAAGAATAATCCATATTATTTTAAATTAGACTTTATTCGGTCAGTGAAATTGTAATCGTGACCGAGAGCGGTAAGTAACGTGACCCCCTGCTGTGACAGCGGCGCGTGCGCAGCGGGGCGCCGACGCTAGATGTGCAATCGTCACAGCTCTTGCAGCAGTATCACTCAATCCTCAAGCTATTTGGCCGTCTTTATTGAATCTGACTAAAGTCGAATATAGTATGACAAATCTCATCACAACATTTAGACTGACCCTGTCTCAGCTGAATCTCACTGCTGACCATTCTTATCCACGGCATCCACGCATATATACGTCGCTCGCAACGAGACAGGTTGATAGTAGAGTACGTGATTACTCACAATTATTTTATTGCTTACACGCCGCCTCGGCAAAGCTTTGAATATTACCTACAGACAATGTCGTAAATAATTTTAATCGCTGCAACATGAAACAATACGATTGTATGGTTGTATCGAATAAACAAGCCATATTTAAATTGTACACCTACACAAAAATAATTTGACAGGAACGTTACAGGGAATAATAAGGTGCTAAGCTAAGCTCTTCGCGCGGACAGCGACACGCGATTTATAAACTCTGGATTTGGAGGTACGGTTGTACCGCGAACCTAGGTACATAAAATATTTAAAACAATATTTTAGGTAGGTCATAAAACAATATTTTATATACGTCACAGTTTACACAGATATATTTTACTCGATCTGATTCAGGGGCAAAATATCGATCGTAGGTTTGGTTTCCGAAAACACGGCAAGATCTTCCTAAGCCTCTGCTTAATCTAGAAATATCCATTTGCGGTACACCCTAAATATGGAATTGTGAGACACAAAGCGGAGCAAGATGCAAGCGATGCACTCTCTTTGCTTTTAGAGATATTGTCGGTGTGGTTGTGCTTAGTTCGCTTTTGAAAGGGCGCTGTATTGTTGCTGAGATACCGTCGCGTTGGGTAACGTGCACTCAGTGTCGCACTCCTCACGGACAGACTTCCCAACTTCTATACCTTGCATTTCCGTAATTACGAACTTTCGGCGCCAGACTCTTGAAACTCATATAGACTTGGCAACTAGCGGAGTTGCCACTTGATATTCTCTCCCTTTCATTATTGTTCTCACTCTAATTATCTGGCATCACTTCAGGTTCGTTATTGACTCAGTGCTCTTCTTGTTTTAATGAACGCTTCGGTTTTATTGAGTTAATATCAATTTATTGAGCAGCAACACCTAATTTGTTCAATTTATTGAGCAGCAACACCTAATTTGTTCAGTTGATGAGGCATATCGATTGATATTTACTTATGGAATGGATCTATTGATTCATAGATCGAATACATTTCAACAATAGCGTATTGTATTTAAACGAACTTGTACTCAATTGGATGAATTAATGTGAACTTGACAATGTGAAACAAATTAGGGCCGGATTCCAAAAGCGTCTAACTGAGTACGATAATAGCCATGTAACAAAGCAAGTGTAATAAAACGAAGATTGTGTTTGTAGCGCTCAGTGTGTGAATCTTCTATTTTATCACTCGATTACGTCCAATTTAATTTCTTCGCTTGTTGAGGCAAAAAGCTAAGCTCTAAGCTTCTCGTTCTCAAGTGATTTATTAGAGCTCGATACGTTTGTGATACTGACAACGTAGCGTTCAAATGTTTACAGTCGAAGATATCAAAATACGAATACGATACTGGTATGTTAGTTTTAGTTTGGGTCGCAGTATTATCTAATCTGTGGGTTAGGCTTCAAAACCAACTCCATGAATCTTCAGGGACATCAACATGATGGTGCATGATGACAGTAACAATGAAGAACTGAAATTATGTTTTTAAATAATGAAACAGGTTAGAAATATTCAAAAATCTGTAAATATTTATTTTACGAGATTAATATAATTATAATGTTTTAATAAAACTTTACATAATTAATTTCAAGAAAAAAAAAACTTAAACTGACTTTAGACTAAACCTAGTATACCTACAACTACTTGTACAAATGTTAACTAAAAAAGTAGAAATTGAAAGTCTTCATCAAAACTTTTGCTGAAAGGAACCACAAACCAAAACATTATGTGTGTATATATATTTGAGTTTGTTGATTTTTTCAAAAAGCGCTGAATCAATTTCGATAAAATTTATATGGAACCACCTCTGACCTATCAAACAAATAAAGAATCATCAAAATCAATTCGCAATTGGCGGAGTAATCGCGTAACAAACATACAAAAAAACATGCAGTCGAATTGATAACCTCCTCCTTTTGTCGGTTAAAAATACAGCAATCCGCCATGATGAAATGACAATCAGAGCAAATGACGTCATGATTATGACAACAAACACTATTTTGCTTGAAAATTCGCAAAAACTTCAGCACAGTTGATATCGAGTATTTAATATCGTGACGACATAAACTGACGCCATCGCCTGCGAGTTTAGGCGCGAATTCAAGTTAGTAAAAAAAGATGATAACATTTTGCTAACACTTTTTTCAGCAGAAATAATTTTTGGAAATAGTAGATGCGTAAGAACATCGAAGAACATCGACTACAGTTTTCGATAATTAGTCAGTCAGTTTTGTGCTTTATGTGTATCGGTATATATGTCCATTGATCAGGCTGTTTGTAACGTTGCCTGTTCACAAAAGAAATAATAGTACAGGGAAGACCTCTATTGCTCGAGCTGTAATTTAATTAGAGCCGAGCCGCATTAGATGCTGAAGAGGTAAACGAGAACTTTCCGCTGCTTCGATACCACGCGCCGACTCTCATCTCAAAGACTCGACGTTCTACAGAGATTTTGCTTTTATTTGAACGACTGAAAATTCAAGTCAACTTTCCTTGTAGTTACCCGAGATACTCTAATTGCTAATGACAGAACTTTCTGTAAGTACACTGAAGACATTAATACAAACAATCAGTTGAAACATTATCCTCGATTGCAGGTAAGAATGTATTTGATTAAAATAAAATAAGTACATTCATGTTAAGATTAGTAGAGTCGTGGGAAATGAAGATATCATCATCATCAGCTAGAAGAAATCCACTGCTGAACATAGGCCTCCCCTTACCACACACTGAACCTCCACACTGAACGAAAGCCTTCCATCTGCATCCACTCGATGCCCGTGACTCTCACAATGTCATCGGTCAATCTAGTGTGAGGCCTACCAACGCTGCGTCTACCGGTTCATGGAATAAATTAAGATATGAGTGCGTTTAATTTACTCACAACACTCTATACGCAACTAACAAGCTGCACTACTAGTAACGTGGGTATTTTTCCCCTTCTGCACTACTGAGTGCCTGACAAAGTCAGAGAAAAACGCCTTTGATGGTTCGGTGACATCCAAAGACTCCCAGAAGACCATATGGTGAAGCTTGCCCTGGACTTAGCCAACCAGAAAACGTACGACCGTTCACTTGGTCAACGACGACGGTTAACAAAGACCTCAAAGAAGCTCAAATAACACCTCTTAGCACAAAATCGTGGTCAATGGAGAAAAAGGACAAGGAAGGCCGACCCCTACGTATAAATGGGAAATGGTGTAGGAAAAAGAAGGAGTTATGAGGATTATCAAAGAAAATCAACAATCATTAAAGAAAAAAAATATAAACGACTTAAGTACCCCTGTTTTTTGTAGTCGGTTAGAAAAAAAGCACGTAAATAGGGTTACAAACGCCAGAGTAATCGGCGTACACCATAATAATAAAAAAACGGGTCGTATTGCGAACCTCCGCTTTAAGGTCTCTGTCAAAAATATATTCTTTCTGATCACCCACAGTTATGTCGCAGGGATAAATTCATATTAAGATAATTATAATAGGTGATAGCATTTGCATAATTGCTTTGTGGTCGCTACCGAATACGCAAAGGCAAGTTAATCGGTTTATCGGAGCTTTGGCCCGCCCGGCTGCCGCACCATTTTTAGACCCAAAGTATTTGTTTGTGTAAGTTGCGTGGGCAAATAAAGTTTTACCGGATTACTTTATTAATGCTCTGCATTTGCATAATATTCATATTTAGTTGCCATGCTACTGAGCTTGGGTTTGTTTATTTACAGTAACTAGAGTTTTCATTTAAATAAAATACAACTACCAATATAGAAAAGAGCTCATAATGTTCAAACCGATGAGCAAATTTTGATCAAGCATAGCTAAAAACCACCGCATTGAAATTTGCAGGTTTCGAATAAAACGATTTTAACTACATTCAAATCGGTCCAGTTGTTTTGGAGAAAAATGAAAAATCACAAATACTTTCTCCGTTTCGTTCCGGGAATAAGTATAAATTGTTTTTTTAAACCCCTGATAAAAGTGCTGATAATCTTCAAATGGTTGCATAGATTTTTATGAATCATAGCTAAGAACACACACGATCAAGTTTCATACAAAGATCAACCTTTCATACAACAAAAAAAACTAAATCTAAATCGGTTCAGCCGTTTGGAAGCAACAGACAGACACACAGATACACACGTTAAACTTATAACACCCCTCTTTTTGCGTTGGCAGTTAAAAATAACAACAACACACACACATAAATACACACAAAACGTTAACGCTTCATGAACGTTAAACAGCTGTAAGGGATAAGGCTGTAAGGTAGTTATTGAAGATCTTAGTTAGTGTTATCTTGGTAGATAACACTAAGATCTTGGTAGTGGTAAGTAAACTTGCTTATCTATGTATGAAAGTGAAGCTAAAACATAGGTATTTATATTTTTGGGCTGTCCATTCTGTTCATGCAGGTGTACCTACGTAATTTTCTAGGATATTGATCTGATAATCTGATCAAAATATTTCTCCGAATAACAGAGGTTTCCGTGAAACCTGTATAAGACGTAATTTCCCTCTGTCCCCGGCAGGCTATCGGGAAAAATCCCACAAAGCTTTGAACACAGCGGTACAGTGGAATGTAATGTTTCGTTCTATTTCGTTCGCTTAATTAGGTGAACATAAAAACGAAACAAAATGAAGTTGGGTACATGTCTTGATAATGACCGTACGATCATAATTGTAGGGGTACCTAAAAACTTATTCTTTTTATGCAATTGACAACTGCATCTGACTCTCTGACAACAACGAGAGGAGCAAGCATGTCGTATTAGTATCAGTTAGCATCATCCTTGCCTATAACAATTCAGTGCTATCCAGAATTTACACCCACTAAAGTACACCTTGATCTACATCCTCTCTCTACCTACATCGTTATGTTATCAGCTAACTTATACATCAAAATGAGGTTACTCCAGAGAATCTGTCTTATACGCTTTTACTCTATATGGATGCCTTCGCTCTTACGCTATATGGATGTCGATATTGATAATATCCTAATATATTACTTACACCTTAGTCCTGGCCTAGGTTAATTGGCGATCAGATCTACCTAAACGTATGGTTAAACCCCTTTGAACTGAAAGCCTGTTGGTTACTGAACTAATTAGTAGCATTTACGGCTTCAAAGGGTGGTGAAAGCCCACCCTCTTCTGACGTAGATAGGTAAGTAATGAACGTTTCTAAATGAATAGGTATAGATATACATTTAACGTAAAACAATCAAGTCTATTGATCTCACCGACAAAGCAGACAAACAATAGTAATAGAATTCGAAAAGATCACGAGTATACAGTAAAATAAAGTGTGAGCACGAAAATTAAATTGAATTAGCATATTTGTCAAACCGAGAATTTTTAGAAAGAACTCATTTTTAATCCATTGTTTTTATTAATATAACCTCCAGCCCGAATATTTCAATTTGTTTTCGGAGAAAAAAGCAACATTAAAAAATATTAACAACAAGCTTTGTGTTTTTAATACAGAAATAATTTATTATATAATATTTTGCTTAATATATAATAATAATTTGCATATTCTCTTAGCGCGATAGCGCTTTTATTCCACTTTTACTGTGCGAACTGCTAGTCTGTGGAATGCGCTGCCAGCATGGGTGTTTCCGAAAGTTGCAATCTGAGTGTCATCAAATCGCGAGTGAATGGGTTTCTTCTAGCAAGCGTGCTCCATTGTAGAATAACATCAGGCGAGTTGGCGAACAAACGCAAGCATATTAATAAAAAATAAAAAGATGCTTTTCCGGGTAAATTATGAAGGAATAAAAGGAAAAAGAGAAATGGCTAGCCTTTCCTTAATCTTTTAGTCGTGGCTGCTTCGCGTGGTTCTTTATCGATCTGACAAATGTATTCCACCGCGTTTCCCAAAAATATTCGCTTCACGAACGATAAAACGAATAAATAATATCATTCTGGGGTTAATCAGGTAAATAAATAAAACATTTTGGTTGCGGGGTGGGAAGTGTTGGGTCAAGGAAACGGATAACGCGCCACGGGCATGGCTAGAATATTCGTTCCAAGTGTAATTGAAGTCTTGCTATTCAGACTTAGAACAATCTGATGACTGTTATATTCAATCAGAGGTCTAAATAAAGTTAATGTTAGTCTTGAGCATCGGCGTAAAGTTGCTAGTTATCGGTTTTTTATCACAAGCCTGTCTATTATAAAAAAATAAAAAGGTACCTACCTACCTTTTGGTTAAGTATAAACCCAGACATTTGCGTAAACTTTATCGGTTTATTAAGTGTTAAAAATAATAATAAATTAGTTAGAGGCCAAAAATAGATCCCTGGCCTTACGGTTACCTCTTAACGCGGGCTCGAAACAGCGCAGTACGGAAAATCACGCTAATGTGAACCTTAACGAGCCAAGATACGTACGGTTTGCGGTCGCGCATCTTTTCACAAATCAATTAAACAAAAGGCCCCAGTATACAATACAAAAAGAAGTTAGAAAAAAATGATACCTATTAGAAAACAAACCATTGATATTTTGTTATTGATAGGTTATCCAAAGACATTCCGATCCCATATGTGTAGGTATTTTTCTATCGTCACCGCTCATTGGCGGCACTTGGCACACGGGTACGATTTGCAAAACCGGACGTGTCACGAATAACGTGGAAGTGACCTCTGCTCGAGGAAAGCGTTGCACTGCGACCCGATACCGACCTGATAGTACTACTAACTCGATATGCAATCGCTACCGTGATTTATGCGTGAACTCGGAAAAGATATAAATCCGATGTTCAGCAAAATATTAGTGTTAGATATCGGATTTTAAAGCGTAAAATTATTATCAATACAAACAAGTATGAACCTTAAATAAAAAAATCTTATATATTAAAATAATAAAAGACTTCATCGTCGTCAAACAGCTGAACAGATTTTTATGAATCATAGATCTCGATCAAGTTATCTTTCACACAAAAAAAAAACAAAATCAAAAGATGAGCTTCGATCTGGCTTCGATGCCACAGATAGACACACAGATACATACGTTAAACTTATAACGACCAACTCTTATTGTGTCGGGGATTATAAACCAACTTTAAAACTAGTAAGCACTCGAACGAAATTATTGCTATTGCTTAATCAAAAATACAGATCTAATTAAGAACATTCGCTCCTGAAATCGGTAAATAATAATTCTCTGTTTAAAAACCACATTCAGAATGAGGAGGCACGAATAAAATTTACCGTCAACTTTCAGGCGAGTTGGTGACCGAACGCGGAATTATAAAGTTAACAGGTCAGGCCAAACACCTGTAAATTATAAAAATCAGACAAAGTTTTTTTAAATTATTATTCACGATAAAAAAAGAAAGAAAGAAAAACAACTTGAGGGTGGTATATATCGTAGATACAAAATACTATATAACACATACTGCACTACAAAAATGACCACTAGCCATCAGAACGTGTTTTATAGACTATACCAAAGTTCTTTAGGTACCTTAAAAACGCTGACACTAGCTTCACATAAAAACAAACCAAGTTGAACTCCTATGCCTTCGAATTAGCCTCATCATCTCTCCGTCCGTTCATTACCAGTATAGGCAGTATATTACAATCCAGACAGATCCAGCCTGAACTCGGCTATCTGTTTCACCTGTATGGCTGCTACTGGTACGATATTCTATCGATTTACAGACAGCTTGATTTAGGTGCGAATTTCAACCAGCTACCTCTGCGTGTAAATCATAGCAAATGGTATGCTCCAGCCATTGAATAGAAATTCAAAATGGAAACGGTCCTATTTGTACCAGATAATCGAATATAACAAAACGTGCAGGAAATCCATTCACAGTTTTTATGCATATTCATATTTTTTATAAAACCCACAGTCCTGTAGACCAAAAATTTGGGAAAGAGTAACCAAAAATTATTTACTGAGATATAGTTTTTAAGTTTTAAAAAGTAGCGTAACTGTTTTAGGTGTGGATCTTTGATAATAATTATAGAGTTTGGATCTTCCTGAAAATCGAACTAGTACCGAAAAAAGCCTGTCAAAAACTGAAGGGGGCGAACACGATAGAATATGCTAGTTTGTGCAATAGGTACGTATTGCACACACTGACATATTCTTACTAGTTCAACAAACGTACACTTCAATATTGAACGTCACACAACTGCAAACGATATGCTCAAAATATAATCAAATGGACGTGCTTCCATTTATTATTATTTTCTGAGGGTGTGGAAGTGTTAAAATCTGAAAAAGTCTCACAAACAATGTCTTGAATGAACAAGCAGACGTTGCCAAAATATCTTTAGAGCCAGAAAGATGTTTGTTAAGAAAGTTACCACAACACGTTAATCGCAAAATCTTCAAAACAATTTCCAATGTGCTAACGACGTGTGCAAATTACGTGAGGCTGACAACGTAATTTCAATTAATTATCTCTTTCCCTCGCGTGGCAGATAAATGAGTCTCGGGGGCGTCGTCCGCGGCGAAAACATGAAACTTTGCACACGTCCCGCCCGCGCTGACAGCTTCAGGACCCTAAGTTTTAAATAATGTATCCTTTCAACGTTTTTTACTCAATACAAGTGCTAAAGAAATTCAATGCTCAGCGACTATCCAAAACAACTACCTGTATTTCTCTATAACGACTTTGTACTGACATACGAGTGAGTCTAGCTACAGTTTGAAAGTTGTGGCAAGTATTGGAATGGTAGAAATATCGTAGCACACATCAGAAGCGGTCCTGATACGTCCGCGGGTGGAGTGGCAGCCGCCAGCCAGTCTCCGAAGCGAACAATGACTTCGGCGGGTCGAACTCAATTTCACGCGTGATTTGTGCACTTTTATTTCATTTCCACTCCGGGAGTACTGCTGTCGGAACAAGCTGAATCTCGGGACTAGATTTATATAGAAGCTCTTACACAGTGTTCGATTCGAAACTTTGGAATTCGGAAAGTTTTCACACTATTGATTAAATGCTTTGTTTCACGGATGTTGTTTATTGAGCTAGTTTCCGTGAATTGGAGCTAGACGAGATCTATGTTCCAGTTTTAGGGAACAATGCTCTGTATATCAAGCCCAAATGTCGCGGTGCAAGTTGACAAACAGCGGGTCGTGTCGGAGCAACGTCTCGCGGCTCACGGTAAAGTCGGGCCGACAACTTGATATATTGTGCTGCTTCGTGAGGGTCGGACTAACACGCGCAACAGAGCGCAGCCAAGATAACGTACTCCAGCAGGAGTCTACTAATTTATTTTTATCTTCGACTTGCACGACCAATTCTCACTTATCTAAGCTTGCACAAATTTTAGGCGTGTTGTTTATTAAGCCCTTTTCTGTTTGTTTACTCGCAAAATGGTAATCAGAGCACGTAGAAGACTTTATTCGTGTAAAAAGACGGGGTGAATATTTTAGTCTGAGACCGTAAAACTCAAGAAACTCAAAATTTTTAAAAAATATAACAAACCAAAGCTAGCATATTTATTTACATCCTTCGATGATATATGATCGAGCTCATATCAGTCATTTTATATGGAGAAGGTTGGAAAAAACTCGCACTTCATAATGGCTATCAGAAAATGATCATGAATGTTGCGAAATTCCGCGGATCGGTAGCCAAGCAGCGTCGCTTGAAACTTTATGACCGTTGAACGATGCGTATGTGCACGACAGAAAGGCGGCACGACGATAAAAAGTCCATTGGTGGCACCGGGGCGCTTAAGGGCTTCGCAAATGACAGGAGGAGCATGGGGTAATGCGATAAAAACTGCGACCGCCTGTCTAGGTGGCTTCAACGAAAACGAATGGTATGTTGGACTGGGATGCGACAAGCGTGAAATTTGATTGGCGTCTCGGATACATTGTATAAAGGTGAGGCCCTCTTCTCCCAGACTTAACAACAGTGCATTAATAGGGTATACATTTACAACTGGCTATAAACTCGCTTCGGTGAAATCTATTATGACGTCTTTAGGTTTATTATGCATCATAAAATGGCACCCACGAAGTCTGGTCTCTTGGCACCACTGCTTTTTATTTATACTTACAATATTTCAGAATTACACAGATATCCTTTAAAATCCTTGTAGATTTTACCTGAAACAAAAAATAATACCTACTTATAGAATTTTTATAGATGTTTCGAAAATAATGAGGACTACGCAAGCATAAATTAAAATAAGACACTCAGAGGCCTATAATACAAATATCTTTTCTCGTAAAACTTTCCTTACTTTGATGAACATCGGAATTTATCATTTTAGCAAGAAATTCTTTTAGCAAAGTTATTCTAATATTTGGACAGTATACGCAGAAATACCTTTTATGCTAAAACAAAACTGACCGAGATGCTAGGATAAGCTACATACGTTTATAATATTTTATGATTCATACCTACCAAGCAGTCGAAGCTCTGAAAAAATATAAGTATTATAACAATGGGTATAGGTACCTACTCATGCTTACATATTTCAGGTTTTCTGAACGCTACTTCTATGATATGTAAATATTAATCCCGTATCGCATTTCTTTACATGCCTACCAAGCTGCGAAGCCAGGTTAAGTAAACAAAAATCCATAAATCTATCGCGTGACTCTACAAACGCGGCACAGCTTTCGTGTCTTTGTTGTCGGCATTACCCCTTGTTTTTACAAAGTGTTGAATATTTCCGCAAATCCGCTTCTCTGTTCCCGAGTTCGATTGTGCTGCTTCGGTTGCAGGGCGGCCAGGGCGTCGGCTGTCCATTATGTAAATGGAGGCTCCGCGCAACGTAGGTACGTATTTAGCCCATCTATTCACAGCCTGCGCCGTCGGACGACAGGATTCTACACCAACTTTGATCAGGCCTGGCTCGCAATAAAAAATAAACGCACGCCAGTTTCCATGCAAGCGTTGGAACGCGAACAATGCAAGTGTTTTTCTGTCGTAAAATGCGGGGTCAAACTGGTGTGTTCCGACTGTTCAACAAAACCACCTTTTCTTGTATACCTGCATAGGTTGGCTTCTATTCTTTACGATTGCCAACTTATGCAGGGTTATGTACCTATACTTTAAACCTTACTTTATGCACCATAACCTCGGGTTTATACATGAAATGACCATTTAAATGTCGCCCACACCAGTGACGGCGTCGCAGTCGTCAATCTCTTTAATATTTGTAGCTATGCGTGTATTTATTTTTAACTATGTCATTGCCTACAATCTCCCAACAAATCTGTTCTATATAAAAACATAACATTGCTTAATGGTTTTCATAATAACCATCGGTACGGGTTCAGTCCCATAGGCGCGGCCGTTCCATAAAGGAAAGTGGCGGCATGCGCCGACAAGTGTTTTGATGGTATCGCGCTAATGTGTGTCGCCATAATCAATACTCCCCCATCGAAGTGGCATTTTCTATCTCTCGGCATATTGCGACACCCTCGAACTGCAGACATTTGACGTTATTAAAATACTTTGGAAAGTTCCAAGACGACGTTAAATTAGAGAAAATATACTTCAAATAAGCTTCGAGGGAAATCATGTGTCTAATAACATGTCAGCTTTACGCAAGCTAATGAAGGTAAACTTTGGCAAATTAACAATTTACACATGTGGAACTTCATGCAAATATTATTAATAAATAAATAGACATCTGCGTATGTAAGTTTGTTCACCGTTTCTTAGTGTAAAGTAAAAAGTACTCCAAACACAATTTTACGAGTACAACTCAAATGTGTATTATTTCTTAGTGCAAACTTAGATTTCTTTTAACTAAAATGTTTAAATCTAAAGGGCTATATAAAGTGAAACTTTCCACATGTAAAGTGGAGTTATATAAAAGCTAGATTCTTTTGTTATTCGAAACAAGTGTTAAAAATCAAAGTGCTTTCAAAACTGCATATTATCTTATTCTTTGTATACCTATCTAGTTATAAAAGGTTTTGTGTCGTATACATGTGTCGTATTAGAGAAACAAGACCTCGGAGAAACAACTGTGCGCAACAACTCACAATAGATACACGATACTGGGAAAATTCCCACGATCACGCCTTCCCCGGATGTTTATAACAGTAAAGGCCCATGTATTCACCCTTTGACAACTTCGATACAAGCGCAACTGCTTAATATTCTAAGTCGCAACCGTATCCAAATATCTACGTATATAGGTATGTGTATTGTATACATAGGTATACGTATATATCCGAAGTGTCACTGTCTCTATGGATGGGCGTAAGGTGTACAATTACATCGATTTTAAGGGCCTAGCACCAAATTTTTGTACAACTATTATTGACTGATCAAACTTTTTCTTTTTAACCCCTGAAGCAAATAGAGGGGTTATAAGTTTCATTCGTATTTGTCTGTGGCTTCGTATCTTAGGTCGTAAACGGGTGAACCGATTTTGATTAGTAATATTTTTTGTTTGAAAGGTGACTTGATCGAGTGTTCATAAAGCTATGATTCAAGAAAATCTGTTCAGCGGCTGTAAGATCAACAGATCGTTTTTTGGTTTGTTTTTTATTTATTTATACTCTTATTTCTTTTTTTTTCTTAGCTTGACTTATTGTTGTCTTTTGTTTTAGGTATTAGTTTCTCATAATCAAAGACATGATGCGAACTGTAAAATACCTGTAAAATTGGAGCTCGACCGAAAACTCGGAAAAGCAATTTACCTACAAGATTTGAGCCGCAAAGACAGAATACTTAGATACATAGCGATAAATAAAATACAGCTAGATTATATTGACGAAGCCGGAGGTTTCGCAACGTTGCTTCAAATAGTAAGTAGTAGTAGAAAGATAAAACACGATACGTATAGATCCGAAATGTCATATGTTTTGAATTTTGTATTATGCATGCATCTACCTATAAAGCAGTGCTGTGCTTTAATAGGTAAAAAGGATTTGGCTCATATTTACAAAGATGAGCAATATTTTATATTTTCTCCTACCATCCGTATCCCAACAGTTCTAGTTTACGAAAACTAAATAAAATAGTTTGCAAGGGTTACTCCCGACGGACACTACACCCTTGTTACGTTTATTTGACTGGAACGAGGGCCGCTATTACTTCTGCTGAAATTGAAAACATCGAAATAAACAGTAAATAACGAATCACAAATCAGAGTTTAACAACACACAAACTTCACCTCAAAACTCTCAATGTAGAAGGGGGGTTAGACAAGACCCACTTTCTGTTAGCGATAACGCTTACGGAAAGATGAAATTGTATGAAAATAACATTAGCTTGAGAGAACATCTCGCAAGCTAATGTCATTGTCAATGTAATTTTCATACAATTTTATCTTTCCGTAGGCGTTACGCTAACAGAATGTAGTTCTTGTGTAACCCCCAAGAACAGAAGATGTTCTTATACATTGAGATTTTTAGCATCCTTTGTAATAAGATAATAGTAAAAAAAGAATAAAATTTTTTAAACTAGCTTTTAGTATTAGCAAAGAAAATGTAAACCATCATCTTGGAGTGACCGCTATATTGAATTTAGTGTAAAGTCACTTTATCGTTCCTACTCTTCAAGTTCTTTTATTTGATACCCATATTAACAGGGTTGACAAAAATACACACCACCTCCAATTTTGCGCCTTTGGCCATTTAAAAAATATTACAATATGAGGTATTGCATATTGTCTTATCACCGCAACTAAAAGGTGTATGCAACATTTCAGCAAAATCGGTTAGGAGGAACTGATTTTAATTCAGCTTGAATTATTTGACCTAAACAAACAAACAAACATTGCAAATTAAATAAAAGCTTGTCAAAATCTAGAAGATTACGTTCATATTTCAAGAGCTTGTTCAAATATAAATTAAGATCCCACGCGTAAAATTTTACACCTTGTTTATTATTTTATTACGGATTGTGAAAAAAACGTAAAAGTGGACCGACGTAGAGCAATTTGAGCTTGTTTGCAGAACTTCCCGCAGCGTCTTTAAATGAAATTTTTATGTGATGATATTGCAGTAACGTGTTTCCTGTCTTTTAAATATTACATTCTGGTATTTCAGAGATGTTCATAAGCGTAAACAGAGTTATAGACTGAGCAAAACGAACGTACCCTATTTTTTTTAAGTACGATGCAGATATCTCTGGTATATAAGCGCAGCCTTAAGCGTATTCTCGAAGTAGCGACACACTCGCAAAGTAAATGTAATGTACCAAACGTGAAAATCACCTCGAAGTAAGTTTGTGTCGAAGCGTAGCCGGCAGCACACGGCACCCATTGGACTGAAAACAGCCATCCGAGCTCAGTCACGTTCCTACACCCGGGGAAACTTCATGAGAAAACTTTAATTGGAAAATACAATTCCTTTCGACCTTCTAGACATTTTTAACCGACTTCAGGAAGGTTAGTTAATTGGAGAGAAGGAGAAATAACTTAAGCTTTCGCGATTTGAACACATGTTTTAAATGTTTATCGGGAATTATCGCGCATTTTATTTAAGTAAAGATAGGTACTTTCGCTCGACATTTCGATCATGTTCAAATGACCAAGGTCAAGAGCTGACTGAAAAATGCGGGCGAGCCCGACGAGAAGAGCAAGTGTTTTGTTCTTCTACCCTCACTTGATCTTGAAAAATCGCAGGGAAGGAAGAAAGGAGATTTTCAAAGTTCGACCCATTTTTTTAAGTAGATGCCGATTACTCTGTCGTTTGTGATTCGAATTACGTGTTTTTTTTTTTATGTAGATGAAACTCTGGAGGTGGTCCCACAAATATTTAAATAGCTTTTGCTCAGATTTTTAAACCAGTTTTAACCAATTTTTTTTTTTCTTTCAAGTGTCTGTTGATTTACTATACTATAACATGGGGTTATTCAAACGGGCTGTTAACGGCTTCTTATACCAAATTTGACGGTTTTAAATCAATTTTATACAGTTAAATTACAATATTTGAGCTGGAAAAAATACATGTCACAGATACATCTGTGTTTGAGTTTATGATCTTCGGCTCTTCTCCCAGCCTCCTAAATTTCTTTGCGGACTTTATGAGAGACCGGCGGCAGTATGTTAAGCATGGTATCCACGTTTCGGGGCCCTATCACACCTGGTCTACTATCCGTTGGTACACTATCTGGTGTAAGCCAGAGTTCCATCACTGGTCCGTTATTATTTAAAATGATGGTGCACAACCTACCTAAAGTGCTGACTTCTGCCAAATGTCTCTTGTATGACGACGACCTTAAGCTTTTTCTCGAAATAAAATCTCCCCGCGACTGCCTTACCTTACAAGAGGACATAGATAGTATCTGTGCATGGAGCTTGAAAAACAATGACATTTAATGTGACCAAGTGTAATGTAATGACGTTTGATCGCAAAAGAAATCCCATCAATTATAATTATCATCTTGACAATCTATGTATAAATCGGGTAAATAGCATTAAGGATCTGGGGGTGACATTTGATCGTACCCTGAATTTCCATGATCACATCTCTGATCTCGCCAAAGAGGCCTATCGTCGTCTGGGCTTCGTATTACGAAAAAATCCGTTAGTTATTAGAACATTGTACAACTCGTTAGTCAGAAGCAAGCTGGAGTCGTGCGCATGTGTCTGGAACCCGCACCACGTCACCTATGTGCGGATGCTTGAAAAGGTTCAAAAAGCTTTCTTAAGATTGCTGTATAAGAAGCTTCACGGTTATTACCCGTTCATGTATCCAACTAAATTCTTGCTCGGCCAGCTTGGCTACAACTCACTAGAAGTAAGTAGTAAGTAAAGTAAAAGGATGTCGGATCAGCTTGCTACTTGCTGCAAGGTGCTCAGAGGATCGGTTGACTCCTTGCATCTGCACAATCTATTGTGCACTTTGTTTGTGCCAGACAAACCCGGGTTGCCGGCTAATAGGCGTGGAAAATTGCCCAAGTTTTTCCACGTGGCTCACAGCCGCACCGTGGCTGTGGATGTCTCCGCTGATTCGCGCCCGCCGCCACTTCAATGCACTCCTTGCTACCAACACCAAGGAACATTATTACTCCTAGCGGAGACTGATTGTGATATTATTTGTGACAGTTGGAAAAATGTAACGAAAGTTTTTTTGGACTTATTGTGAAAATTTAACCGATCAATGGGACAGGGGCAAAAAAGACGATGACTATAATGACAATTTGTATGACATACAAATTTTTTGTTGCCATATTTTTACAGCAATTTGTTGTATTTATTATATTACTAATTTTATAATATTATTCCTATTTTTACTAGGAAATCTATTTTAGTTTAACAGTATGTGAGATAAATGTTAGTGGAATTTGTCCGTTTTTATTCTCAATAAATAATTTGAATTTTGAATTTGAATGATTTGGTTCAAACACGATAAAATAAAATTTCCTCGATCAAAAAAAAATCTGAAACAAAGTCGATTTAGTATATTTTTTTCGTTTTAGGCTCTAATGAAAGCTCGTAACAACCTGGAAATTGCATGTATTGAAAGGCAATCAATCCTATTTTAAAAAAAATGGTTCGGATAGATTTTTGATAGTGAATAGTTTCGTTTTTTAGTGAAATTAATAGCGTAAAAAGGTTGCGAGAATTTGCGCGCGCCGCGCTCAGTACCGCGCCAGGCGTCATCGAGGTCGGACCTATGTTCGTTTTTGTCGTTGTACTCCCCCCGCGGGCCTCTTGCGTGGCAAAATACATCGTCGCTATAACTTGGTGGGGGCTGAGGGAGCGTTTTGTTGGCTACGCGTCTCGGATAACAGGCCGTTAATAGAGTATTTAAGGGTCTTCAACGTATCTGTGATACCCCTAGTGTTGCAGGTATTCATAGGCGACGGTGATCGCTTACCATCAGGCGGCCCGTTTGATTGTTTGCCACCTATTCTAAAATCCTATTCCTATTATGAAAATGGCATAAAAATGCCATTTTCATTAATTTAGTTCGAACTCATTCGAAGTCAGTTTTAAAATAGATAATTATGTAGGTACTAATATATAATATAATCACATAAATAAATATAAGTAGGTATAACTCAACAATAGACATGATGACAGTAACATAAATAATTACTGAAATTTTGATTTTAAATAATGAAATGGGTTAGAGAAACTCTAAAACTGGAACTTATTTTTATAAACTAAATAGTTATTTTTATTTTATACGCGAGATACGTACCAATTGTTTAATTTAAATAAAAAAAAATATAAACAGCAATCCACCATGATAAATGAAACGCGATGCATAAAAAATACACGGTACGTTTTGCTTTGCCTCTTTTTGTTGGTAGAGCGTGTTGAAATGAAAGGCAAACCTTGAGACAACGGACTATCAGACAAAGTTATTAGTTTCAATGTAAATAATTCAGGCGCCAAATATGTTTTTCCCGAAAGCAATATCCCTAATAGGTACATGTTTATGTACCTATTAGGCTTTATTAACGAAAGCTCCTTTACTTCTATTCGTATAAAATTGTGCTAAGTTATCTAGTTATTAGACGAAAACTGAGGTAATAATAATGCGAACTGTATACGGCTGTATTGGGAACCTAGTTAGATGGGGGATATGTTAAATCAGGGGCCTTACGGCTAGCTCTTAAAGCGGGCTCGAATTAGCGCTGAAACAGAGCAGTTCGGAAAATCACGCGAGCGCGAACCTTTACGCATCGAGATACGGTTTGCGGTCGCTCAACTGTTCTCATCACCTATACAGAATCGCTTGAAACAAGTAGCCGTAAGTTCCCTGAGCTGCCATCCAATTAATGTCACATCTTTTGGTCTACCCCTAACCTCCAAAATAATACAATAACCCAAACGTTAACCTGGCCACCGAGGATACAGTGGAGGTTGCCAGGTTCTGGGAAAAAATATTTATGAAGTAGTTATAAAATAATTGGAAAAAAGGAAAGGTAAAGTTTTAATTGACGCGATGATGAGAAGGGAAATTAATATATTTTATGGCAATTATCTAAATACAAAGGTAATGTAAAAGCGAAATACCACTTACTCATCACGAAATCTTGAAAACTGCTTGACCTACGAAGCTGAAGTTTTGCAAGCATTTGGCACTAATCCTTATGGGGTAGATAGAGGTCCGTTTTCGAAAGGGATGAATTAAGAGGGGTAAATGGAGGTTGAAAATTAAATGATATTCTACGCCTACGAATTCACGTGCAACAGCTAGTTACCTATCTTTTGATGACAACAAAAGCCACATCTAAACTATGAACCTATATTGGAAGAGTAGTCTTTACTCTAATTTTGATACAAATTGCACTATCAGTAAATATATTCTTACAGTTGGTTCTCACTTCTCACTTCTCACTCAAAATACTTTTTTTGAGTGAGAAGTGAGTTATTTTTAATATATTATAATGTTACCTGAAATTACATTCATAATAAAAAACAAAACTGAAGGTATTAATGTTTTTTTTGGTTTTGCATTTTGTTAAGTTAGTTATGGAGAGAGCTATGCTCGGAGTTTCTTTGCGCGATAAAATCCGAAACGTGGATATTCGCCAAAGAACCAGAGTCACCGACATAGCTGTTACAATTTGCAAGTTGAAGTGGCAATGGGCAGGCCACATCGCTCGAAGAACCGATAATCGATGGGGAAGAAAGGTTCTGGAGTGGAGACCACGAACCGGAAGACGCAGCGTAGAGAGGCCTCCCACTAGATGGACCGACGACATTGTGAGAGTCGCGGGCATCCAGTGGATGCAAAAGGCAGGCGCCCGTTCAGTGTGGAGGTTAAAGGGGGAGGCCTATGTTCAGCAGTGGACGTCTTCTGGCTGATGATGATGATGAGTTATTCCGAGCCTTCGCTTTTTGTTTTGTTTTTGGTATAGAAGAAAAAAAAAACTAATTATTAAAAGTCGTGGAACTATAAAATGTAGACCTATATGATGTAGGAAAGATGCCAGCGACAGGTTTTCGTAAATCTTTAGCTGGCAGCTTTTCTACATGGTTTCTGTTAGCTCGATATGGCCTAATTAAAATTTAACAAGCGCCGTGTGTTTGTTCAGGCTAAGCAGGCATATTTCAAGGCATCGACACCATCTGTGCAGCGGCGCCGTGGCAGCAACCAGCGGAGGTTCTGTTTCATAATGCAGCCCCTTAGCCAGGGCGGTGGAAACCGCGGCGACCGCGGGGGCCGGGCGGCGTAACTCCTCGCTCGCTATGCTAATTGGTCGGATAAGCTGCCAGCACGCCACCACCAGCCACTAATTAGAATCAGTGGAAAAATAAACTTAAATTTATTAGTTTTCCTCAGCCAGATTAGGTTGAACTGATGAAAAAGTGAATATACGCTAAACTTGGGCACCTAACTGCCGTTCTAAGAAATTAAAATAAACTGATTCCTATTCACCATAATATGACAAGTATTTAAAGGAAGAATTAACAATTTCATCTGGATCGTCTATATAACACTTTTTAGTAGTCGTAATTTTTTTATTAATTTCTGTTTTCCCTTTCTTCACATGGAATATTCTGTAGCAACGTTATATACTAGGAACGACACTAAACGAGGACTTTAGGATCGTGCCAAATTAGGAACTCTGCATAATCCAGTTACGAACGCATTGCATATGCAGTAGTCACTGCAGGCAACCCTGAAATTGGCTACGAGTTCAAACCGGAGAGTTAGTTTCAAGAAATAGTTTTTCATTGGATTATATTTTAATGTAATCTTGTAGTACCTACATTAATATTTTTTTGTGCCTACGACTTAGGTATTTTAGGCAATATAGCACTTAGCTATATATTATTCTAAAAGCATCATCCGAAAACTCGCAACTCAAGTTATGAAACTTATCTGATCGTATTAAATCGCATACTTAGGTATCAAATTTGCCTAAATAGTATAAAATGCTCATTAAAAGTGGTGCCTATTTGTACCATGCGTGAAAGAATGTCTCCAATCTTCTTTTGCTAAAATTCACATAAAAGTGGTAACCAAATAACAAACTTTTATAATATCTAGTAAAATTTAGGTAGTTTGATACTAAAAAGATAGGTACCTGCCGAATTGTATGGGTGACTAAAATACTCCTTTTTCGCAGGCGTGTAGAAACAGTCAGTTTCACAGAGTTTCACCAAATTTCACTTTTTACAGCGGCGTTTTCCAGTGTCTATGGAATTGTGTTTTCTGAAATTAATTGATTTATTGAATTATGTACATATACCTATTACCAAAGCCAGTACCTATAGAAATTCCTAACTAGATGAGTATAAATTAAATATGGTAGTTACATTATATTTTAGAAGTAGTACTACGGTATTTTGCCTATTTTGCCGTAGAAGGATCTTACATAAACGGTACCGTAATTGCTGCTTTGCATAACGATTAGCCATAATTATGGGTAAAGTTATAGTTTTGGTAAGCTGCTGATCTAGAGATACTAAGATTGTCCTTATAAATATATAAATGAAATTATTCTATACTGAGAAATTCTGTGAAACTGACTGTTATGTATATTATAATATATACGTGTATATTTTCCATGTGTATTTTTGCTGTAATGTGTTCGGCAAAGAAACAGTTATGAAAATGGACTTCCGTTTTTACTTTTTGATTTCATCATTATTTCTTAACTAATCCGCCGTATCAGTAGGTACATATTCTGTGAAATATTCAACTGGCTCGAAACCGGCTGAGTATATAGGACGGACAGCCAGATAGACAGGTTAGGCTTAGTAATAGGGTCCCGTTTACACCCTTTGGATACGGAAACTCAAAAAGAAAAAGAAAAAGTATTCGGCTTAGTACTACGACCGTTCGATGTAAATCTCTATATCATATATTTCATGATAGGTATGGGTAGGTACATAGGTACATACGGCTACATACGGCTGGCGTGTCGTGTCCTATCTATGGGATCACTCTAATTAGTGGTCTATCTTCCTATCTACTGCCAAGACTGTAGCCTTTATTTATAGAGATAAGATATTAGAATATGATCTTTGAAGGCTAATTAGGTTACCCACGAGCCTTTATTTATATAGTTTATGAGAAAAATAGGCTTTTACCAGATTTGATACTCTACTTAATGGATAGTGTTGATTAGTCTATCTCTATATACGTAGGAGGTAAAAAAATTAGGCATAGGTCACCGACAAATAACGTTATGAATTACCTAGACTAAATTTATGATTTTTAGGTATATTTAGTGGACCGGGATAAGTGGTTGAAAGGGGTTAAGATAAAATTTCGACCACCCAAGTCGCGTAATTATTATGCCAACTTTTTGTTCAAGATGTTTGCTGGGCACTATACCTACTTACAATGTTCATTGCACGGCTTTCATCGAGAAACGAACTGCAATCTTTTAAAATGCAAAGATTTTTGCTTTTGATTAGCACATGATTAGTTCAAACTCATGCATAAGACTTCTAGCCAAATACTTAGATAATAACTACTGACTTGTTTCTGTGAAGGCGGCGCCGGCCTCGGCCTAATTATAAAAAAATTGTTTTGCATTTTAGGAGTGGCTCTTGTACATGTTAAATTTG
Organism: Agriopis marginaria; assembly: GCA_932305915.1. Taxonomy (NCBI): domain Eukaryota; kingdom Metazoa; phylum Arthropoda; class Insecta; order Lepidoptera; family Geometridae; genus Agriopis; species Agriopis marginaria. The sequence continues at coordinate 8,316,112 of OW029919.1, forward strand.
GATGTTTTTAGGGTTCCGTATCCAAAGGGTAAAAACGGGACCCTATACCCTACGATGTCTGTCTGTCTGTCCGTCCTTCCTTTAAACGGCTGTATCTTTCGTACCGTAATAGTCAGTTGAAATTTTCGCAGAATTTTATTGTTACGGCGGATTAACTAAGAAATCATAAAAAAGTCAAAACGAAAGGGTGGTCTCCATACAACAAACGTATTTTGGCATTAGCTCTAATGTATGATTTTGATTATAGTACACACTGTAGCAAAGTATTAAATATGTGACAGCGTAGCAATTACTTTGACAATTTTGGACGACGTTAAGCCAGAACAATAACTGATGGCTGTATTTAGTGGTGGTAACCCTCAATGCGCGAGCCCGACTCGCACTTGGCCGATTTTTTTGTGGGGTGTAGTTGAATAGGTCTTTTAAAATGAAGGTAAGGTTTCATACATAACTTTTTTTCAAGTGTATCCTTTGCGAAATATGGCCCGCCAAAGCGGCAAAAAACTTTTCTTTTTTATTAAACCACAAGTGGTCCGCCCCAGCTTCGCACGGGTATAGATTATAGCCTATGTCACCCGGGGATAGTGTAGCTTCCCGTCAGTGAAACAATTTTTCAAATCGGTTCAGTAGTTTCGGAGCCTATTCAATGCAAACAAACAAACAAACAATCAAATCTTTCCTCTTTATAATATTAGTATAGATAGTATAGATAAAAAGTTTATGTTATGTCAGGATGATACAACTCTGGAATTTGGCCAAGTCCACCGAGCTCCGTTCGTTTGAATTTTTATAAACCTAACCACCAATTTCTATGAATGAAACCTTAATTATATGGCTTTGCTAACGGAACTTTACCATATGCGTGTCTCGACACGCTGTTTGCCTGTTATTTCACGAAGATTCTGTTACCCACATGAAAAGCTTTTGAAAGAAGTTTATTACGACCCGATAGAACACGATAAAAAGCTTTCCTGTTCAATATGTTTTGGTACCTACCTATAACTGAGCTCCTACGCGCAATCTAGGTAGGACCCACGTTTGAATAGCTGCTACAAAAGGAGCAATCTATTTTATTAGCTATGGCAATGTCGCTTATTTTTGTAATAACTGTTCAGGCGTACCTAATAGAAAACATTCGCTAGATATTTCACTGCTTTTTTGCCTAAAGCTATTTTATCTGATGTGACTCTTGATTATAATATTCTAGCGAAGAACTTGCTCTTACTTTGTGCCAAGATAAACTTAACATACTACAAGAGAATAAATAATAATGTATGTAACAACAAAGAGCTTAACGTTCCTTGCTTCATATAAAAATACAGTATTTTCTGGTATTTTCATTGCCAACAGAGGCTATTTATGCAGGTAGCGCTTGAGCAAAGTCTGATACAATTTATTCAAAAGCTCGGGGCACCTGGGAACACTGCGCTGGACAAAGGACTGGGGCTTTACGGCTATCTATTAAAAGCAATCCAGTTTAGGCGATGAAAATATGTTGCGTGATCGCAAACCGTATCTCGGCGCGTTAAGGTTCACGTTCGCGTGACTTTCCGAACTGCGCGGTTTATAACGTTAGTTTGTTACCGCGTGAGCAGCAGGAGCCTAGAATTGCTTTTATAAAAGTGTATCTCAAAAAAACATATTTAAATTTTAAACAACAAAAGTCGTTCACAAAAAGATCACTAAAGTCGCGAATGTAATGAGCGTAAAGAACGATAATGGAGGGCAGATACATGTAAGTGAACGAGGTAAAAACGTAATCATGTCGAGATCGAAAAGCCGCGATAACTCCAGCTTCTAGGTACTAGGTAGAAAAAAGCCACGGAGATTTTTCGTTGAAAAATCTAAAAATAGGTTGCTTTTTCCAACGAAAAAACATCGTTGCTCATATCATCATGGGATTGTGTCCATTTCGACTGGGTTTTCCTGCATTTTAAAGTTGAAAATGTATATTAAAATCACTACAAAATTACAAATATGCACTAACCTAGTGTTGATGATTAATTAGGTAAAAGCTTTTACATTGCGCAATTTAGTTATAGCAACGCGCATCCAACGCTGAGTCAAAACTCAAAGGTAAGAGGTCTAAACTTAAACCTGCACTTCTAGACCAGTGTAAAGTCGTAGGCTGAAGCAAAGTTTAAATGCGAACGTCTTCTTCAAATTGATAGACGCCTAGCTTTGGCCAATTTGCTTTGTGAATTCGAGAACTGCTCTCGATTTCATTTCCGCGAGCCCTGACACAGTCCTTTAAATTTTCTGCTGAATCTTTAAGTGGATGGTTTAGGATTTTAAGAACAATACGCCACAAAGTTAACCGATGTTGGAGTGCTTCTCAAAGCAGATAAAACATTAATTTGTCAGTGAAAAGCAGACATAATTATCTTAAATGTGCAAAATAGGACAGCAGTTCAGCTATCGTTTCGTATTTAACTATCAAGTGGAAAAGATTGTAGATTAGAATATATTACGTGTGTATAATAGTTTTTTCAAAGGTTGAGAGGCTATGAATATTGTTTCATAAAGTCGAGGACAGATACTAATAGTAGCAATATTCTCATCTTCTAGGAATCTAACACGTTTGAAATCTAATCACCACACACACGCTCTATTGAGGACAAGCAATTAAGATTTCCAATCGAGTTAAGTACCTACCTCCATCGTTGACTTCGGAACTACGGTCCATCGCCGGAGCAGCGAAGTGCATCGAAGTAGTCGAGTGGTGCTTCAAAACACATTAGCATTACTCGCCCGATGAAGCTTATGCATATTGTATGGAGATTTATTGACACTGCGGTCCGAGAGAGATAGAACTAAAGAGACTGAGTTTCTAAAGGCAAGCGTCCGGCAGCGTCAATGTTAGCTTTACTCTTCACCTCTCCGAAGTTAAATAAACGCTATACAATTATAAATACATTACAAAGTCATTTTGATAAAAGGTTACATCAAAATTCATGCAAGCTAAATGAATTGTCTAACAATAAATAATGTATGAAATTGTTCGTGAAATTACCTAACAACGTAACAACTGTTCTGCGTTCACGATCCGTGAACGATCGCGGTGTTTCCGATCGTGCTCAGTTAAGAGGATATTAAGCTCTAAATCAGATTTATGGGTGAAATGGGCTGCTGGAAAGCAAGAGTGGGAATGGGAACTTATCTGTAGGTACCTTACGAATCGAATCAGAATAAACGATGACGTGAGAAAAAGACGATAAAGTCAAGTGAGTACACACCTATATAAGAATGCCTAAGTACTATATATAATGTACTTGATAGTATGAAGCAAAACGGTTTCCAGTAGTGTTCTAGAGTGGAGACCACGAATTGACAAATATAACGTACCAAGTCCTGAGACTAGATGAAGAGATCGGACTAAGTAGGGTGCTTAGGTCCTGTTGTATTTCAAGACGACGGAAATTATATTCAAGGTTATCGTTATACTCTTATACTCTTGTACTTTTACTTTGGGACCCTGATATCACGAAAAAACATCTGCTGTACCATACACTTTGTTGAGTGCTAATCAAATTTTTTACGGAACAACTGATTTTTTTGCGATATCAGTGTTGGTTCCACAGTGAAATTTGTTTATAACGATGAGATTACCTCCTATTATTATTTCCTTGAATATGTCCGTCGTCTAGTCACACCCGATATTGTAAAAATCTGCTGGTAATTTCCTTCCACAGTACATCAATAATCGCAGACGATTTAAATCGTTGAGCTCTCGTCTAATTTCTGCCGAAACTAGTTCGTTCACCTTTTACCCCACATCACTTAGTTCCCTTAAGTTGCTCCAATTTCAGCTAACTAGGTATGTTTCAGTGACTTTAAGTCAGGTTGATCCAAGGATCTTACTGTGTTGTAGGTTGTCTTTTACCTTATGCCTCACATTACTTTCACTTTGCAATTGGTCTCATTATTATACTGGTATAGAATCATCGCACATTTTTACACATCAAAACCATCATGGCATGCATCTCATCCATCATGGAGCCAATAACATGTTCATAATGGAACCAGACGCTATCTCGGAACTTGAATTCTAATTAAGCTTACATAAGCTGTAGCTTACGCTGTTTATTTTTTGGCTATTCGGAAAATAATCAAGATCTTAATTGATGTTTGCGAATAGGTACTCTTTTTAACCCCTGACACAAAAAGAGGGGTGTTATAAGTGTAACGTGTGTAGTGTGTGTCTGTCTGTAGCATTGTAGCTCCCAAACGGCTGAACCGATTTTTTTTAATTTTTTTTAATGTTGGGTTCATCGTGATTGTTCTATGATAAAAAAAAACTGTTCAGCCGTTTGAAGATTATCAGATCTTATCGTGAGCTTAAAAAACAATTCATACTAGTTTTCATCCTTAAAATCAACACCGAAATAAGTAGTTGCTTCAGTTTACTTTTAATAAATGTATATATCATCATCATCATCATTTCAGCCATAGGACGCCCACTGCTAGATATAGGCCTCCCCCATCGATCTCCAAAAAGGCCGGTTGGAAGCGGCCTGCATCCAGCGTTTCCCTTCGGTCTCTTTTAGGTCGTCTATCCATCTTGTCGTCCTACGCTGCGCTTACCGGTCCGTGGTCTCCATTCGCGAACCTTTCGGCCGCATCGGCCATCCGTTCTGCGTGATATGTGCCCTGCCCACTGCCACTTCAACTTGCTAATCCGGTGGGCTATGTCAGTAACTTTCGTTCATCTACAGTTCTCCTCATTTCTGATTCGGTTTCGTAGAGAAATCCCGAGCATAGCCCTCTCCATAGTTCGTTGTTTGACTTTGAGCTAGCCCATCAGAGTGAGAGACCACGTTTCAGTTCCAATGTATCTATCGTAAGCTGGTAAATCTTCAGTGAATGTTAGTGTTTTTTATTCAAACCGCCGCTCAAACATCTCTCGAGCTTGAGATGTTGATTTATCAATTTTTATAGTTCGCTTCGGGCAAGCGCTAGGTGGTGTCCGGAGGCGCTTACTGCTTGTGACAATATTTGTACGCCTCGTGCAAACATTTACAAAATCCATTTTTGATGACCGAGGTAAGGTACTCTTTACAACGAGAAACGATTTATATCAGATAAGATCCTTTGGAAAATTGCGTTTCAGTGGCGAAAGCGAAACAATAAAATGGAAATTACGGAAATTATGTTTCGAGCAAACCATCATAAATCAAACCGATTTCGCTATCGAAGCAAAATGTGCTACAGATTTTCAATGAACATTTTAAATATTTAAAATAAACCTATTGAAGTATACCTATTTAATTATTAGCCTATCATAATTGGTAGTTTAATTTAAGGCCCTCTTTTCCCACTTTCAGAAATGTTGATCATTCTAGTTTTAGTTTTGTCTACTTCTATGGTTAGCTTAAAATTATAAAAATGGTGTTATATCAAAATTTAATGTTTTATCAACAAAACCACAAAGACCGAAACAAGATTAGGGACATTTCGCTCGATAGAAAAAATACATTAAGTAACACTGATTTGCGTTTTTCTCCCTGTTTTCTTTTTTGGATTCATTCAAATATGTACTATTTACTAAATGTTGTCTATATTTCGGGTGTCTATAATGTACAACATGATATTTTCCGACACGATATTGTACGGCATGATAATGTACAGCATGATAATTGGTGTACATGTACATAGAATATCATGTTGTACAATCCATGTCATACAATACTGGCCGTCAATTATCGGCCCGTGTCAATAAAGTACGGCAAGGAATGCACAGCCAGATTTGCACGGCCAACAATCCATGTACGTGAAAAAAGTCCACGTTTTATCGGGCTGTACATTATTATGCCGTACATTATCATGTCTTGCAATACGGGCCGTGTTTTGTCGAAACGGGCCGAAAATGTACGACCGATAATGTACATGATAAAAGGTGGCATCTCCCTATTGGCTAATTTTGCTGAAATGTCTCTGCTCTTATTGGTTGTTGAGTCTATGACGTCTGTCGATTCCATGCTTCGTTTGAACAAGATAGTATAAGATAGTCACAGATTAAAAATATGAGAACCATCAAAACTTTTTGGTGGTGAGGCGGAGAGAGGAGTAAAACTGTGTTAGATCTGTCACTCATTTCGAACCTAACCAACGCAAGTCTGACTCCAGGTGGGCTCCCGCCAGAAGCTCTTGCACTTTTTATATACACTCTAGGGGTAGGGACCACAAGACTAGGTGGAGTCGGGGTGCTCTGTGTCGGTTCTGTGACCCATTTCGAACCTAACATACTCAAGTCCGGATGCTCTGTGTCGGATCTGTCAGTGCATTTCATTTGAACCTAATACACTCGACGTGGAATGTCCACGTCTAAACGAAGCATCAGTTTTGAATTTTTATGGTCACCAATTATCATGCTGTACAAAATCGGGGTGTACATTATTAAACAGAGTCAATAATGCACGGCATGATATTGTACGACATAATAATGCACAGCATGATAATTGGTGTACATGTACATGGAATATCATGCCGTACATTATCTGTGTCGTACATTATTGCCTCCCTATATTTCATAATTATGGAGGGAACCGTAAAAGTACATTTTACATTACAGCTATACTTTTTTATATAAGAAAAACCTCAAAAATATAAGTAACGAAATGCACGACTGTGTGTAAGCACCCTGGTTTTGCTTCACTAAATGCGACTTTAATGCAATACATTAAGCCTTATGGTCACAAGCGTTGCTTAAAAGTGGGAAAACCTCACCCTAACAAATACATTATTTTAATAAGCGCATGCTCAAAGCGTTCGTCTGAAAAATCGCAGCGAACTAAATTCTATTCCCAGAACAGAATGGCAAATAAATGGTTAGATTAGTCGGACATGAAGACGCGGGCCATCCGAAGAACCCGGAAGATAAATTTTATTACATTCCTAACACAGGGGAAGGAATTACTATAAACCTTCCATGTGTGCGGTCAGATATTCCCGGAGTTCCCGGACACTCAACAATACTCTATTATGGAGACAAAGCTACTACAAGTTTTAATACACTGAGGGCTACTTTGTTACAGAAGTTCATTCAAGAGGCGTTCCAATTCCGCGTCGAGATGTACGTAATTTCCTGCTTCTCATTCCGATGCACGTCAAGAAACTTCGTTATCAAGATTGTGGCTCCTGCTTTGTGAAGTTAGTAGAAAATTTGATTTATATCTTGTTCCAGTGTACCTATTCGTTATGGAAAATGCGCCGTTTAATTTTTTCATCATCATCAGCCAGTAAACGTCCACTGCTGAACAAAGACCTCCTTCTTAGAGAGAGGTGTTGCCATAATCCCCACGCTTGGCAGGCGGCTTGGGGATCGCATTAATTATGAATAAAAAATAAGCGATTTCAATTTTTCAATTCAACTGTATTGTGTCTTACAACCCGGGACCCGGGTATTTCCTAAAACTGCGACCAGAGAACCAGCGGAGGATGGGACGCAGCGTCCCACGTGTTAGTACACGGTGAACATACTGCGATCCCCAAGCAGCCTGCCAAGCGTGGGGATTATGGCAACACCCCTCTCTAAGAGGGAGGCCTTTGTCCAGCAGTGGACGTTTAAAGCTGCTGATGTGTCTTACAAGCTTTTATTAAACTTGCAATGTTATTTTAGTTTGTTCAGGGGCCTTACGGCCAACTGCTAACGCGGTATCAAACTAACGTTAAATCCGCTCTGTTGAAAAATCACGCGACCGCAAACCGTATCTGGGCGCGTTAAGGTTCAACTTTCAACTCCCCATTGCCCATATAGAAGATTCATAGCTGTTCAACAACAACAACAGGTATTAAAGATTTTAATATATATGTAGAAATAAGCCATACCTTCTTGTTTGAGCGAGGACCTTTTTGTCTCTGCGCAAAGTGAAAAACGATTGTGAGCCCAAAATTGGTCTTGTCCTTCGCACATTAATGGTTTCAAAGATGCATCGCGACCAACAAAACTTGTGTTTACACTCGATTTATAGTAAAAGTTATATAAGTAGGTAAATATTACCTTAATGTACTAGATTCTTATCTTTTATACCTATTTATAAAATTGCAAAACTACTATTTGTACCTTGGTCCAATGACAAAATACGCGCGAATCCGTGGGACTGAGGTTTGATGCAGGATATATTCCCTAGGTAGATACATACACATAGAAAAGGAAAAGATCTGAGCATCAATGTATACAGCGGACGAGGTAGACCGATAACCCACGGAAATCTTGCGTGCAACTGATTGGTAACAAAACCAACAAAAAAAAAAAAAAAGACATACACAAGTAGTTATAAAACGTATTAGCTATTTCTAGCGGATTTGTAATATCTTTATTGTTACCTATGATTGATTTTTGAGATTGGCTGTTTTGGCAGACTTAAACTTATTATTTTCACAGTCAGTTTTCAATTTGTTTTCAGATGTTTTTATCTAATAGTTAGGTATCTATTTTGTACACGCTTGGTTATTGGTTAGCCCTATTTTTTAAAATACTTTAGAGTAGGTGATAAATTTATTTATCGTAGGTTTTAATCTATAATCTTGTTTTGAGGTATCATGTTTAGTCTCAAGGTAAAAGTTGTTAATATTACCTAACGAGTACGACGACCTCCTTTCGGCTTAGTGCTACCGATTCGTGTAACCCTGTAGAAGCAGCAACTACGAGTAAGCTCGAAAATAATGTTTCATGTAAGTAGAAACAATATTCCCAAAAGCAAATCCTAGATACAATGTTGACTGACTAAATACGGCGAGTTCACAAAAGCCGAACATCTCTCCGAGGAATGTTTCATTAATATTTATGACCGGAAAATTATCGTTAAATATATTTTGACCCGCCTCTATAGGTACCACCGAAACAGACCGTTCTAATTTATTATTTTACAAAAATGCTTATTACATTTTCTATCTCTAATATCTCGTGGGATATAATCTTGAATCTTCATAAAATGAACTATAAATAAACGACACTTCATTACTTCTAAATTTATTCAGTGCTCTCTCATTGTGGAGGACTGGTCGGGAGGCTGCCCTTTATCTAACCGCCAGCGACCATTTAATAGCTCATCAGGTCATCTCGCATGCAAGTTCCAAGCGGTCGGTATTTTTACGGGAGCACTTGGTCGCCAACTCGGCATATAACATTTTCACCGATGTTTTATGAGCAAATAAAATGTTCTACGTAACATATTTACGCTTGCTCAGCTTTTTGTTAAAGAATCATAAACAACTTGAACCTCACGGCTGCCAGAACACCATAACCAATTTGCTTAGCATATGTATCAAGTGTTGAAATTCAAATATTTATCGTTAGTTCCCAGGCACATGCAGGGCGACCGTTGACCCTGCGCCCGCGCTGCGCCGAGAATGCGCCGCCTGCTGCACCGCACTGATGCGCCCGCGCACCCGGCGCGCCGACTGGAGACACGCCAAACAACTACAGGTTCTGCCTCAACACGACCACAGATTAAACGCTAATAGTTATGGCATTACGTGACGCGATAACACCGAGAAGGGAACCAACACTGTTATAGAGTAAAATTGCAGCCTCTAAAGCCAGCGTGGCTTCAATGTCCTATAAAATTAAAACAGGTTCTCAAGTTTTATTCGAGTTCTAGCAGTGAACATAAAAAGCAGCTACAAAGTAAAAGATTCGAGCAAATTTTCGTGTTATATGCGACTCTGCTTTTACGAATTACAATATCGTTCTATCGTTACGCAACCTTCTACTATAGGTTCTCTTATTTCACCACTTCATAGGAAACGCTCGGTCGAGACGAGAGCAAAGCACAGCTCAAATGTAAACATCTTATAATAAATACGGTGGCAAAGTAGGTCAAATACCTACCGAACCAAGTTGTTGCAGTGTTTATGAAAGCTATTTTAATGAAACTGGAATGGCAGTATTTCATAACGCTTCATGAAGTCGTTTGGGGTTTATTGTTATGGGATTATTGTAATTGAATAGTAAAATACAATGAAACCTGTGGCAAGAAAACGTTTCGGTCAAAGGCCACAAATGAACGCCTGACTGCGCTGCCGAAACGAACAAACGTAAAAAGATATTGTATTGGGTCCTATAAATGCCGTTCATTAAGCTCCAATTAAATAGATTTTATAACATTTGCGAAGTCTGCAATCTATGGCAGTCGAATGTTTTATGGCTCTACAAATTAAAAGGGGAACGTGGGGCCATAAAACTTACTGGCGTAAGTTCAATGATTGCTAAAAGGTTAACCGTACCTTATGACCGGTTCCCGAAATGTTTTCATTTACAAAACGAGACTTTTCAACAAAAACATGGTGTTGAAATTGGTGTAAGTACTGTAATTTTGTGTAACGTTAATGAATCGATGTAGAACATTGGCTTTCCCCTGCCTATCGACAAACTGGTTATCATCATGCCTGTGTGTAAACAGGAAATTGTCCCTAACTAATTTCGCTCAGCGTCGTCTCAAGAATAATTAATTTCATTATGGTGAAACGTTTCACCTATATGGCGGAAAATTAAAATTTCAAACTGTTTTTGTCCTTGTAGTTAGGCCCGGGGATACCAAATTATTGTTAATGATCACGGTGTTAGCGAAAATCAACGATTTTCTTTTACATCATGTAAAGCTATTTATCAGTAACGAAATGTATTACTTACATTTCTCGATAAAACATTTTTATTATTTTAAGCAGTTAATCGAGAAATTTTAAATTCTTTCATTCACTCTGAGATATTCAGCACGCCCCCGACTCGCAATTGGCCGGTAGTGTAGTGTTTATTATTTGTTGTTTTACTTTAGAGTGTGTACTATAATCATGCCGGATTGTCTCATAGACCTTCAACGGTCTATGGGTAATCCAACTTTTTTGTACAATAGGCTTAGTTTAGATATTTATTATTTAGTGTAAGTCTGCTTGTAGGTACTTTTTTTCTTTAGCTTATAACTATATTATCGTTTTTACACTCTAGTGTAAAAACGATAATATAATATCGCTCTAGCGAAACACCCCTTTATTTTTTGCTTATCAAACTTTATTAATATTTTTTAGGTAATTCACCGTAACATTACATAATTTGTGGAAATTTCACCTGGCTATCTAATTGGGTTCAAAAGATAAAGCTGTTAAAAGGTATGACAGGCAGAGTGACAGCGTAGGCTTAGTAATAGGGTCCCGTTGATACCCTTTAGGTATACGGAACTCTAAAAACGATCGACCTCCTTTACGATCCTCGCGCCGTAAGGGTCAGTGATTCGCTATCAACGCCAGTAATTTTTCAAAGGTCAACTGAGCAATGCACCTAAAGACATTTAATGCATGTTTCGGCTCGAGAAAGTGTGTACTTTGCTCGCGTAATTTGTTTATTCTGCAATTATTTTAATAAAGTTATTTCCAATGCGGATTAATATTTTTAATGGAACCTGACCAGTATGAAAGGATCAATCTACAAAAATTGCCGGATTAATATCAGCGTTCGCTGAGATAGACAGCCGCTCATACCCGCTCATTCGGACTCCATTAACGACATATGGAATCAGATCGCGTGAAAAAACAGTGTTTTAATAATGAAAACAATCATAACGATGATGCTTTTGAAGTTTTTTTATTTATCCAGAGTGCGTGAGTGTTTTTTTTTTACAGTGCCACCCCATTGTTTCACTTGCGTATACATTCTCTCAGGAGCTCAAAATTTTCCAGGGATAAATAGTATCCTGTGTCAATGTCGGCATATATCTATGGACATATTATATCCGTTGTTATTTTGATGTGTGAAAGAGAAACAAACAATTTAATTCAGTTATATAATTATTAACGGGTATTTGTTGTGATAAGTTTTTGGATGGAGCTCCCGATATTTCAGCGCAGTTACATGCACCATAATGAACGTAAACATGGTGCATGGATCTGCGCCGAAATATCGGGAGCTCCATTCACAACCTTTCCTATCACGGTAAATATTCCGTTACTAATCATATTATAAATGTAGTGAAAAACAGTCATAGTTAAAGACAGTGTTAAATCTATACTAATATTATAAAGAGGAAAGATTTGATTGTTTGTTTGTTTGATTGCATTGAATAGGCTCCGAAATTACTGAACCGATTTGAAAAATTCTTTCACTGTTGGGAAGCTACACTATCCCCGGATGATATAGGCTATATTATATTTTCAAAAAAAAAAACATCCTTACTAAATCTCCAATAATGTAACCCCATCTATACCCGTGCGAGCCGGGGCGTGCCGCTAGTGTTTAAATGTGATATCATGTACACCTTCGCAAACTCGCAACTTAGTCTTAGATATACTCGTAAATCAACTCCTTTACTTACATAACGTCTACGTACCGTTTAGAGTTATCTACTTTTACTTGGAAGGCATCTCACAACACAGCCCTCGTAGTGTGAGATTCATTCTGTTGATGTTTTGTAAAACTACCCACTAAAATTCAACAGTTAACATCTATTTACTTCACTAGCATTTCATGTATGTAGATCCAATAAAGTGTATTAGTATTATTATATTATTAACCGACTAACTACACAATTTTGCGATTTTTAATACTTGGGGCCCGCAGTTTCATCCGCTTGGAGAATTCCTCAGGAACCGTACATTTACCCGGGATAAAAAGTGACCTATGTCAATTTCCGGCAGTCCAATTATCGCCATGGAGGAAATCACGTTTAGCTTTTGGTGTATGAAAGAAAAAAAAACAATGCACAATTTCCTATTTATATAGCGTAGGTTTCACCTACGTTTTTCCAGTTTTCCAGGATTTCCTGGAGGGGAAAAGTACCCTACGTCCGTCTTTAATATGGTGAACACTATCATCCTGCCAAATTTTGATAAGATCGTTCGTAATCGATAGTAAGCCATTTAGTAGTGAAAAATGAACAAACAGACAGAGAAACAGAGTTAGCTTTTATAATATTAGTTAAGGATTTGGACGAAATATCCCTAAATTGATTGCTTATTTTATTTCAGAGCTGTTTTCCTTAAAAAAAGTTCCTCTATCTCTGTTATGAATTTTCTAAACCTTTGCCGAATTATCTATTAGGTTTAAAATCTGATTGTTTTCCACTGTGGCGTCTGTGTTGTTAAATACGAGGGGTCGGTGTTGTTTTTTATTTTAAAAGCTCTATAATGTCCAAAAACGAGCACCGTCATTACGTCGGCACCAGAAGCAACAAAAATAAATTTGAATGGTGCTCAACTGGAAATTAAAGGGTGCCCATTATTAATATCGAGTTAAAAAGGACTCTACCTGAAGAGCTCTCGACGCTGCAGCGCTGTGCTGGCTTTCCCATTATGGGATGCTCGTAATGAAGGCCTTATGTTACGACCTCTCCGTGTTAATAGAGTTAGACCTTAATGCTTTTAGGAATCTTGATTAAGATGTACAAAACTCGTTTAGATTACTTATATTCTGTTAATGAGACGTCGCCTTTTAAATACGGCGACAGTTTCACATTATAACCGCGATTTAGATTTGTTATCTAAGTCTAAATTTACGAGAGAAATTCTACGTGTTTAGTGGGTAAATTTTTGAAGAGTAAGGCCCTGCTGTCAACTAGAGCTATAATTTTTTGCACATTTTCAAATTTTTTGAAGATAAACATTTAGAAATTGGAAAATTTAAAATAACTATTCGGGCAATTATCATTGCTAATGCTTTAAAGGTGTTTTCATATTGATACTATGGATTTATTATGGCGAAGAAGTTGTAAGAAAACAATTTTTGATCTCATACGCCAAAATACAAAATATGTAATAACATGAGAGTTGCTTTAAAACATTTGCAATGACATTCTAAAGACAATTATTCCCAATCGGTTTTATTTTGTTCCCTAGTTAGAATTTTTTTTTCTTCAAAAATGGGCGGGGGAGTGCTTTAGTCTTATAATGAATTTTCATAGCACATTCATAAGTTTGCAAAATGCAAGCTTAGATACTTGTCATCGACTAAGCCTGAAATTCTAGTCGCGGAAGTAACACGGCTTCGCGTAACTTACGGAAGATTAAAAACTTTAGGTTCGCACAACTTTAAAACAATATCTCTTTATTACACACCGAAAAAACAAACTAACATAAAAAATAAATATACGGCAGTATAAGGGCGTCCTTATCGCCTAAAGCGACTTCTTCCAGGCAACTTTTACTTACTGTTTTAAATAGTAAAAGTTAATTAGGTAAGTAGCTATTTAAATAAAATTGACTCGGAACTTTCAAAGATTCCCATAGCAAGGATTTCAAATCGCTACTTCTCATCTATATCTTCTTTACTAATAAGTACCTACCTATCTCTAATCTCTCTGCTAATACATGTATTATAAATGCAAAAGTGTTTTGTTGGTTGTTTGTCATTATTTCAACACCTTACATGCCAACGTGACTTTCTACGGATATAAAGGGTTACACGAAACGGTGGTTCTAAATCGAAAGGAGGTCATTATACTCAACATCATGAACAACTTTTACTATGAGACCAACCCTTAAATCGCAAGAAAAAAATAGGCTAGTTCATAGAGAAATGACATTCACACTCTGTATGGAACAAATGTTTTTTTTTTTTCATAAGTGCATAATCTACTATTTATCCCGGTAAAAAAGTGCGGTACCTGAGCAATTGTCGATGTTGATGAAACAGTGGGACAAAGTTTGTTTTATAATCTTAGATCAGACAAAAAAGAGGAAGATATGCCTTAGTACAATTAATTTTATTTATTTATTTTATTTTATTATTAATTTAATTTAATGTTAATTTATTTATTTTAATGTTCGCGTTCAAATGTCTCCGAGTTTAATTTTTTTTTTCACTATACCGCTAAACCGCTTCTTGGTTCGGCTTACTTCCTCATTTTTCACGCACACTAAGAATTTTGTAGCGACACCAATGAACTAATAATAGTCTACACTCTACATGTAAAAGAGGAGTGCATGGTTGTTTTCTGGGCGAGTTCGATTAAAGGCATCAAGCCTGATTTAGGCCAGATGCGTTCGCACCCGCCACGCCACCTAACCATCTCCCTTGTTAATCTGATATGAGGTTAGAATAAAGCTGTAAACAAAGCTCATTTAAGCCTGTGGCTGCTTCATATAAAGCTGAAAACAAAGCTCAGTTAAGCCTGTGGCTGCTTTATAAAAAGCTGAAAACAAAGCTCAGTAAAGCCTGTGGCTGCTTCATATTTAAAGCTGAAAACAAAGCTCAGTAAAGCCTGTGGCTGCTTCATATAAAGCTGAAAACAAAGCTCAGTTAAGCTTGTGGCTGCTTCATATAAAGCTGAAAACAAAGCTCAGTTAAGCTTATGGCTGCTGTATAAAGCTGAAAACAAAGCTCAGTAAAGCCTAAGGCTGCTTCACGTGTGGGTGAGGCATCGGTCTCGGCTGATTGAGCACCCGGACTGAGCCAGTTAATCACGGTTACACGCCGTGTTGCCTCATTATTGGCGATTTGTGATCTCGTTTATTAACACTGAGGCGGATCGTACACATGGAAACGCCAGTTGGCGACTCGAGGAGAGCGTTGCGACTCGTACCCTTGAGTTATCGTGTTAACTGCCCCGGTGGCCCGGTTGGTACGTTGGTAGTGAACCTGCCTTCTGCGCTTGGGGGCGTGGGTTCGATTCCCACCTAGAACAAACATTAATGTGATGAACATTTGTGTTTGTTCTATATCTGGGTGATAATATCTATTTAAGTTTATATATGAAATACATATGTATCTATAGCAGTCACTGGCAGCCATTGTACAAGCTTTGCTTAGTTTGGGGTCATATGACCATGTACAAAAATGTACCGAATATTTATTTATTTATCATTGCAATTTTTTCCCTGATAAGCATAAGCTGTAGCAGTAGCTCGAAGAACCGATAACCGATGGGGAAGAAAGGTTCTTGAGTGGAGACCACGAACCGCAAAACGCAGCGTATTAGGTAAACGTTCCACTAGATGGACCGACGACACCGTGAGAGTCGCGGGCATCGAGTGGATGCGGAGTGCGAGCTGTCGTTAATTGTGGAGGTCTGTGGGAGAGGCCTAAGTTCAGCAGTCTTCTGGCTTATGATGATGATGAACAGTAGCATGGTTATAATCCAGGCCAAACCCCACGCATTTATGGACATTTACATTCTCGACGACAGTAGACCGCCGCTGCTTCCCGCCGCAAGCGAATAATATAAAAAAGTTCGTATAGGCTGGAGTCTGAGTTTTAAGGCCGCCTGAAGGCCTAAAAAGATAACAAAAAAAGATATAGGTGCCTATACTCTAACTAAATAAATCTGTAGATAAATGGTACCTAGTCGTCATTAAGAAGTCGTCAAAACGTTGAGAGAAAGCAGATTGACTGAATTTCCCTTGCGAGTTACTAATGCTTAATTGAGCGCTCGTTGAACCGAGTTAATCAGGGTTCCAAAGGTACTACATCATTACAATTGATCTTTGATCTTCTACGCTGAATAGAGATTCTTTAAACATATTCCAAGACTAGAAAAGTACTAAAATCATAGAGCTTAATTAATATCATGCGAAACGAACATTGCGATCATTGGGTCGCAAATGCTTAGTACTTAAAGTCCACACTGTTGCTCAGTATACTTTGTAAGCACCACTGAGATGGGACCATTGGAAAATTTGTTTGCCTCGTCTTTATTGTTAAGCCAATGACAAAATAATTAGGTACCTAAGATTTCTCTTGAGAATAAAAAGTCAGAATTCTAAAATTTAACAAGTACAAAATAAAATTATGATACAAAATAATTACACAGAATAAAATTATGATACAAAATAATATTCAATAAATATCCATTACATTGAGTAGCCAGGGTACAATTCATATTTTATATGGAGCATGTTTACGGATAAATTTCCGAGCGTAGCGTCATCGTAAAGAAAATCCTTAGAAAAAACGATTTAAATCGTAGTTTCATCAATTGTGCAATATTTGTGAAGAGCCTAATTACGCTTGTCGTGAAAATACGTACCTAACGTATCTATTTTAACGAGCTATGATGCCTAGACAAACCTAATTATAATAATAGACATGTAGATTAAACATCAATTTCAGTTGATTAAGCACCACTGGGTGCACTGCTTATACTTAGTGGGGACTGAATCCGCGCGATTTGCTTCATTGTCAGCAAATAGCGGTGTTTGTCATACAGAATTATCACTAAGTTACGTACTGACCGTATATTCTATGTTAGGCACCTATCTCGAAACTTAGCATTCTGCAGCTTCTGGAGAAGGCAAATAGACCAAAAGCAAGGATTCTCTATTGAAAAGTATTGGAATTAAGGTCACGTGATGTGCGGCACTTTGTAAGCACAAAATGGCCTCACGCTTGACAGTCATGCAAAAATGGCCGACGCCGCAAAGAGGTCCTAGATTATGTTGTAGCTCGTTCTCTCTATAGAACATCCTTGACCAAAAGTTTTCTGTATTATGCAAGTGACACATAAACATAGGAAGATTGAGTTAACTTTCTACATCTGCTGTGCCGGAAGCCATAACTACGCGACGACTTCTCTAATAAATTAAATTGGGTTAGTTCACAAGTCGAAATTATACACAGCATGGCGTTTTCAAACTTTCCCCACCTATTTATCTTAATCTTACTGGAGTTGTACGTGGAAACTTCCACGGAGTTTCTCGACCTAATCAAAGCTGAACTTTGCAGAAAATAGTGTCAGAAGTTTTCCAGCAGTGCAAGCGTTAGTACAAACTTGACGCTCAGACTGTGAAATGTTCCCCGGAGATGTACCAGGCTTCAGTAGTGTTCCCCAAAAACAAGTTTTAATATGTACACAGTGCTCAGTAAAAGACTGGGATATTCTTTGAACATCTTAGTGCTATTTTAGCAGTATTAAGTGCTTACTTAGAGGACGGAGTTTTAAGGCTGGGTAACAAACATCAAGCACAATGCGACTTTGTAAATATGCCTCAAAACACGTGTAACGATAGTAAATATATATAAAAATATTTTTGTACGTATTTATCGTAGAGAAACATGGTCATTATCATTGGACAAAATGTATGGAATAGCTGTTTTTTTTCCTTGATATCATAGTTGCTCCCATAGTAAAAGTTGTTCATAATGATGGGTACTACGTATGAACCCCTTTCGGCTTAGTACACCCTTTCCGCGTAACCCTGTATACTTGTATACTTAATTTCTCAATAATATAGAATACGGTACGTAAGAACTGAAAACGTGTTTACTTAATACGATCACTGAGCAGGTACATACTTTCAGACTTTATCATGAATATAACTGAGTCGAGTATTTGATATCTGAAAAATCAGAAAATTTTCTTGCTTGTTGAGCTCATGAATATCGACGAAGTTGAAAAGTATTATACTTGGATCTTTTGTTTACAACTTCTATAGCTACCTACATTTATACCGCAAAAGGGTCGCCTTACTGTACATATATTTACATGTAGGTACACATGTCTATCGGAAACCCATGAAACCACAAAACCATAAAATTATACAATCAGATTCGTACAAGGCTCTCATACGATTGCTCATACGTATACAACTTATATCAAGGTTTGATAGGTATAATATAAGAATCGGAGTCATAGAAACAAAAGAAGAGATAGCATAAAACCTCCAATAACAATAACCACCCGAGCATTTCTGCAATAACGTGCTAAATTAGGTAAAGAAAGAGGCAATGATTATCTTTAATAGGCTTCGAACATTAGTCGCGCAATAAGACGACCGTAATTACGCTCCGACTCAAATGGCTCCAAGAAAGTAAGTGCCGAAAGCACCAGCTTTAGGCGACAAATATAAAAGACCAAATAAAGCTATTTTAACAAAACGGCCGGGTTCGGGGAGCAAAGCTCAAGGAAGCCACGGTGGCATTGAAGATTCACGACCGGTCACGATTCACGGACTATGAAGGGTTACCAGCTGGCATCTGCTATATTACACGTACTGCCCTCGTAAGTAGGTCAAAGTCGAAAAATAAACTAAAATAGTAGGTAGTTAAGAGAAACTCTTTACATTTGCACACATTCGCATGCTTTCGAAGAAGATATCTCACAAAAAGATGGCCGTCACGGGACGCCCGGCAGATTGGGATGGGATGACTGCATAAAAGAGCGTAACAATGTTTGCCATCACTGCATACGAGTCGGATTTACTGTCAAGACCAATAAATAGATATTTCACATCAAACAATGAAATCCAAGCAAATATGTAATTTTTAAGAGGAAGGTAGATTTATCTGTATGTTTTTACCCCTCTTTAAGAGGGAGGCCTTTGTTCAGCAGTGGACGTTTAATGGCTGATGGTGGTGGTGGTGACGTAATTTATACCAACGTAATCTATTATGATTACTTGGGCTGATAGCAAGTTCGATACAAGGCAAAAAATGACCATAACGAAACAAACACCTAAAAAACTGTCGATGAGTCAAGATTTCCTCCCTTACTGCCTTACTGTTGTACCAAAAGAGACGCGTCGTGTAGGCGTCAGTGGCCGGCCAGACGGCGCGGCACCGTATTTACACAATAAGAAATTCTCATTCCACATAGTGCTACAAGATTTCAGGAAAACTTACACCTCTATAATTGTTGCTGTCCTTGTTAAAGAGAAGTAGATAATTTTAGTCTTGTCGGATTGGTTTACTTTAGTTTATGTATGGTAATTATTTAATTATTAAATCCATCAACCCGCACTGGGCCAGCGTAGTGGATATGGCCCAATCACCCTTTCGGGGGTAGGCTAAAAGTCCAGCAGTGGACTGTTCAAAGGCTGATTATGATGATGATGATGTATGGTACAGCAGAATTGATGACAATCGATAATAAAAATGAAGAGTTCAACAATAAATAATGTTGATGTTCTTTTAGCTTACCTCATCAACATGAAATGACAAAAACTAAACGAATATAGATTCAAACGAATGAAACGAAAATAAAAAAACCTGAAGATTGTTGAAAAGGGGTGATACCTAACAAAAGCTTCTAAGCCTTTGTCCTCTTAAATTATATACAGAGCGTAGAGAACAACAAAATAGGACGAGTAAATTAGGCCCTGTATTTGCAGATAATAAGCTGTGCAAAACCAATACGAACAAAGATAATATGAAAGAAACAAAAAAATAAGACCTTTAAAAATATCTAATCAAATATGCACATAACATACGCCCCTGAATAATACTCAAATTGACATAGGGACAGAATCGTCTGGGACTTGTATTTTCACTTACGTATTTCAAGAGAAGAGAAATTGATCTAAGATAAATTGCGTCTTTATTATCGCCCTTCAGAGTTCAAACAGTCAAAAGGTTAAAGTTTGATAAAAAGTACATATCTAGGTAATACGTCTCAAATGGAATAGTTTTCGGTTACGTTCAAACCACAAAGACTGTTTTTGCCCTCGG
Source organism: Agriopis marginaria (assembly GCA_932305915.1). NCBI lineage: Eukaryota > Metazoa > Arthropoda > Insecta > Lepidoptera > Geometridae > Agriopis > Agriopis marginaria. The sequence goes on from OW029919.1 coordinate 8,336,480, forward strand.
CCCATAATAGATTCAACAATAGTTGACAGCGCCAAATTGCATTTCGGGCGAAGTAAACGTTGTGAATTAATGGCTTTAACGTGATGCAACCATAATCTATCTCTCGACGAGCTAACACCACAGAACTAGAGTAGGCACGAATACACCTACTCGAGTGACGTACGTGAACTGATTACTAGCCACATTGACGTAATCCACTATTTAACATCCAAACGACACACTCACCCTCCACATGAAGTACTTTTACTTACATAATCTGCGTCTAGCGTCCCAATCCCAACACTTAAACTATTCGAACAGCTCTAGGGGTGGTTAATTTTTGTAGTATTGATTTCGTCGCCCGACCTACATCTTTTATTTAAGAGGCTCTTTTATTTACTGTGACCTAGTGTGACTTTGCGGGGAGTTAAATTAGCTCTATTTTCGTAATTCCATTACAAAACACGATTAAACTTAAAATGGAATTTGGATAATCTATTCTTGTTTTACATTAAATTTATTTTAGTAAAAGTAAGTTAATGCAAAAACTATGATAACGTCTGTGTGGTAATTCTAGCTCTATCATTATTACATGCACAGCTCCCTTTAATTTTCTTTTCACGAAAACTGCAAACTGAAATGTACATTTCTGTAATGTTCCATTGCAAAGTTACAGGTATTGTTTTTATAGGTAGTTTTAATGAAGCTGATCTGTGATTTAAATTTAATTTATAGGCGATCATACCTACCTAAATAGGGCCGGTAAATATTTCACAGTAGTATTGGGTTAAAATTCAGAGCAAATATTTAAATTTCAGGCAGTCTATAGCAAGTACGTGTGGAAATCGCGTGATAAAGCGGCTCGTTAGCCTTTTTCTTTTAACGACTTTGGAGTTCATGAAGAACCAGTCCACCACGACGCTTAAGGTATCGTTCACAATGGAAGAATGGCGTCGATTGAGTCGATAGCAGCGTTTCTCCAACAAAAGAGGTTGTTTTATGTTACGGCACGCACGACGGTGTGCTTTCTCGTTTAACATGCTTTAATAGTGGTTTCATATATCGTCTATTGAAAGGGATTAGCGACGATGTAGGTATAAAACATGCACATGCAAATGTTACGGAGATTGAGACATTGGCTAGACGAATATTAACGAACATAAATTCATATGTATGAGCTTAAACTTTAGGTTAGTACTTTTTTAACAAAGAATACGAGGTTGTTCTATTTGCCCCTTGAAGCAGCAACTAAAATAACAACAGCAACATAGTTTTCGATTAAACTTTAATTTTGTTTAAGATATGAAACTTCGCTTTTATTTCGTGGTTACAGAGATTACAATGCAGGCCACGCTCTGAAGACCAAGTTCCCCGACTCAACGTCTTTCCAGCACAAAATAACAAGTTTCGCTCCGACCGACGAAAGTTAGTCGCTGCTGTTTACGACACACGCGATATTAAAGTTAATCAGTCATTGTGACAGTACCACGTTTCTGAAAGGTATGAAATATGATAAGTATGTAACTTCCATAATTTTGTACTATAGAATTCCAGTCCATCACAATAGTGAAAGGTTTCAGGAAAAGCTTAGTGGGCGTCACAATGTGCAATCAACCGCAGCTGTTCATGCTAACATTAAAACTTGATTTTTCATCTAAAAAGCAAGTTTAGCAACAAAGCGTGTCGTGAATGGTGGGCGAGTCGTTAACTTTGACTTGGTTATAAATCTCGTGAATGGTCGAGTTTAAGGCGGCTGCTAGCGAAGCTCCCGCAAACTGACGCCTCAAAGCTATATCAAAGAGAATTTAATTGCTTACTCTCGACCAGAGTTTACAAACATTAAAACTCGAATATTCGTCCTTTTTATGCTGATGATAATTACCGAGTAAAGACTACTAAATCCGTTGAAGGCTGGACGTTTATTAGATTTCATGGCAATCATTTTCGGTTTACTGAGTAAAATGTTTGCTACTTGTGATGGGGTAACCATAGTTGGAATGGAACTGATACTTTTTACACAAATGTTCTAATATACTGCATTTTTATTTGTTACTTTGAAATTTTTATGAAACCTTTTCTCTTAAGAGCGACAAGAGATAAATTATACAACAGTCTTGTACTAACATTATTTGGGTAATTTTTACAAGTTTTGCTATCATCAATAAATATTTTTTTTTTTTTTTTTTTTTTTTCCAACTTAGAACTATCATATGTATTGTAGGTATATAAAGTACTGAAAATATTTTATCTATCTCTATACGGATCTCATACGATAGGGTAGGTAAATAGTACAGAGTAGAGGAAATGGAAATTAAGTACCTATAGGAAAAATAATATTGCCTATTATACCTGGATAAGTGAGAGACATCATATTTTTCAGAGAATAAAAATATTTTTTTTAGGTTACTCTAGTGTTCATAGAGACATGTATAGAGTACATATCGCTCTATGAAAACTTGAGAGTCACTTGACTATAAATTGCAAGCATACTGAAGCACCAGGGAGTAGAACGGGAAAACGACTTGGAAAAGATTAATGGACTTAGTAAAATTGCATCGCAACAGCGAAACAAAAGCGACGCGGCTGATGCTAGAGGCTGCAAATGCTGTGTTTTATCATTTCAAGCTATGTCGACAGAATTAAAACGCCAGTAGAGTCACCACAATAAACGGTAAGGGCGACTTCCGGATATGTAGTATTTTATTTGAACTCTCGTAATAAAAACAAACATAGGAAACCAAATGCTGAATCAGAAACGGTGGACAGATGGCATACCTAAACCGGATGCATTTTTAAGATTGCCGAGCTTACTAGTTCTGGCAAAGCAGTGCAGGAATACGCGAATTACCTAATAGCGGAGCGAACTTCCTGGTTTCCTACCGCAGAATTAACGAGAAACCGTGCAAAATGTAACCTATTTATTACGCTACATGTTTTAGATTTGAGCTTATTTTACGTTTAAATTTGCAGAAGCACAAAATTGCTTTCATTTGATTTGCAATATTTGGCGACTCATTTGCTGTTTCCGCATTTCACTGTTCTCTCAGTACCTTCCTGTCCTTACAACGAATTTAATATTTATGACAGACTTTTACCATTTGGTGATTTATTAAGCTATATTACATGAGTTTGTACTTCACTCCATACAGCTTTTGTTTTACTTGCCTTTACATTTTCTTAGGAAAACCTACGACCTTTTGATGGCTTGTACAAGTACATACTTGACACGCAGGATACCAAATTATCTTTATGGTAGCTTACTTCCCTGCCTTTAGGGTTCCGTACCCAAACAGTAAAAGGGGGACCCTATTACTAAGCCTACGATATCCGTCTGTCCTACCTATTAACGGCTGTACCTTTCGAACCGTAATAGACAGCCAGTTGAAATTTTCACAGAATATGTAATATTACGGCGGATTAACCTACAAATAATAACAAAGTCGAAAAGTAAAAACGAAAGGTGGGTCCCCATACAACAAACGTATTATTTCTTTCGTATTTTTGTATGAGCTCTAATGGAAAAAAGGTAATACGTACAAGCGTCAAATTTGGCATAATTATAGTACACACTTTAAAATAAAACAACAAATAATAAACAATGGTCAAATGCGAGTCGGTGACAAGTTTATGTTCAATACCAAGTTATAACTGGTAATTTCGTTATGAATTTTGTGGTGGTATGGAACCCTGCGTGCGCGAGACGCGCAAGTGCGAAGCTGACTCGCACTTGGCCGGTTTATTACGTCTTATCCTACTTACCGCGTGCCATTTCATCATTTAGTCACAAAAAGGTCAGTTTCTCTTCGCGAACAGAATACCAACTATAATCCCAATTTTGTCTGTCGGCCGCACTTATTGAAATTACTCTGGTAACGTTACAAGAATCGTGACCGTTTTGCTAATTGATATAGCTGCTACTGGCTCTCAGGGGGTTGGAATAGCTGTGAAAGTAATTAAATCATGAGTTAATGACAAATGATGCAGCTAAAAGCACAATTTGATTAAAAAGGATGATGTTTAACAACATGTTGTTTTAACTTGAATACAAGTAAGATTTAACTTATAATGATCAATAAAAAAACTGACGTCAAAATTTGTAAACGCACTAACAAAATTACTAATATTGCCAAATCAACCGGCGGCGCTCAATCAAAAATCTAGTCCAAAAACTGCTAAGCCTACGTTAATGAAATTTTTGTGGGACCACCCCGATAGTTTCCTCTGCACAATAAAAAAAGAACCTCGTAAAGTGATTCACAAATTTTTGAGCTATCGCTGTACATAGACAATTAGACATATTACACGGGAATTACTCACGTAAGATTAAGCCGGTCACTCCGACTATAAGAATATATATAAAATATGTGAAAACCACGTCAGTTTCTATAATAAAATTAGACATACATAAAAAATATTTTAAAAATACGGACCTAATTGAGAATCTCCCTCTTAAAGTTGGTTAAAAATTATACCTGAATGACAATAGGAAGAGATAAGTACCTGAAAGTTTCTCCTCAAACAATACCTACATGGTAAGAACGGAGAACTGATAAGATTTAGGTTGCATGTCGGACAGTCCGTCCTTAAGTCGCAGTCATACATGTAATAGCTTATCTCGATGAACAACAGAGTGAACTTCAAAACGTATACGGCAATAGAACGAATGAGTTCGGAAAATAATAAAAATATCAATGCATGGGACTTTTGGCTATAAGATATTCAGTGCTCCAAACTAAGGCCGAACCTCTTGCACTTAGAAGCACTTCCTTTATATTATCAGGATGTTGAGATTCCAAAGCATGAACTGAATCGTATCGATTAGTGCTGCAGCTCTACGTAGGGAAACGGTACTAGCCGAGATCAAGACATGGCATCTAGTTTACATAATGAGATCGGGAACGTTTTCACTGTTAGTCTAGAGATTCTGTATGAGAACGATTAAAAATTTAGACTATGTAATAGGGATAATTCTGTGGCTAATTGGGTTGCGTGAAAAGGCCCGGCATTAGAAACCCAAAATAGGTAGAAAACAAGACATTTGGCATTGATTGTTGTTAAGGGGACTGTTACCGTCTGCAGCTCTCTCGCTCGCGTATTTTCACATTATTGAAGATAACATAAGAAATAACAAAATATGAATTTGCAAAAAGTGATTAACCAGACCTTTTGTTAACTATCATATATAACATAGATATAGCATTACAAACATATTTTTTTATTTCGATATCTTTTTAATTTAACTGAGCAAAATGGTTAAAGTGATTTTTTTGCTTGCAAATTCGTACCTACTCTGTGATTTTACAACTTCAATAATGTGAAAATACACGAACGAGCGAGCTGCAGGGTAACTGTCTCCTTAACTAAACTAATTTGGCCAGAATAAAATTATCAGCGTCTCCTTTCAATTCAATATGTGAAAAAAATTACATTTAGATTGGCAGCAATTTTAGAGCTGCTAAATTTAGTTTAGGAAATGGTATAACAGAATCGACGTCATTGTGCACTTTATCTTATACTCATAGGAAGCCGTAAAAATAACATCAGTTTTCTTCACTTCTATCATAATTATATCTGAACAAATACTTGAAATAGTACGACAACGTTTCACAACAAAGTGATAGAAATACAGCCTTTTTGAAAGCGATACGTCGCGCCCACAATGAACCTTACACCAGATAAAAATCTAAAAATGGAAAAGTCCACAGCGATACTTCCCTTTGTAGCTCTCGACAAATATCTTTAAGCAGGAAAATGTACCTTTGCGGTGGGAAGTGATTTACAACTTAGTCAATTGAACTTGATCCTAAATAGACGCAAAGCCCACAAAGGTGAAAATCCTCACTCCTCAGGTCAATAAACTGGGAAACTTGGGAAAAACGACAAGTGTAGGCTGAATATTAAGAATACGGTTGAATATTAGAAGAACTTTTCCCCTTATTATATTTCAGAACATTTTTCGATACAATGTAGTTAGCTACTTTTCTCAGAAAACTAATAGGTACTTTTTGTATTATTCCCGTTTATTTAAGCATCCAATATACAAAACACAACAAGTTTCTGTTGTAAAAAAATTGATGAATACCTATGTAGCTTAGAATTTCGCCTAGCATTTTTAAAGGGCAATTCTTTTCTTGGATTTTCTGCTAGAAAATGCTAATTTCCCGCGGGAAATCGGTAAAGCAGTAGGCAACTTAAGTAAGATTTAAATTCTAAACTTTCTAACATATAAGAACTTATATGTAGTGCAAAAATAAATTAATAATCTATGTGTTTATATAATAATCTATGGTTGTATATTTATCATAGCATGTGGGTCAGATATTTAAAACTACGGATGGCCAGTGCTCAGAAATGTCTGAGCCGAAAATAGACTACTAACTATGAAGGTAATCCGTGCATTAAGTATACATTTGTTGCAATATAACTTAGACATTATTGTAGCAACATATCATCATCATAATCAGCCTTTTTAACAGTCCACTGCTGGACTTTTAGCCTACCCCCGAAAGGGTGATTGGGCCATATCCACCACGCTGGCCCAGTGCGGATTGGTGGATTCACATACGCCATTGAATTCATTCTCCGTATGCCTGCATAAGGTTTCCTCACGATGTTTTCCTTCACCGAAAAGCCAGTGGTATGAAAATCCTTACATATATAAGCTCCAAAAAGCTCATTGGTACGGGCCCGGGGTTTGAACCCTCGACCTCACGCCTTTAAGTCTAGCGGTCTCCCAAATGGGCTACCACGGCTAATACTAAATAGCACGGTAGCAACATCTATAGGGTTTAAATTAGTATGTCCGTTAGTATAAAAAAATACTAACTAAATTTATATACTTAGATATCTAAATAAACCCAAAATACTCTTCGTGAATGATGTTCTAGACTCAAGGTCTATGTTTTTGGAAATCCATGGTGTGGATGAAAACCCTATATTAATATAATATAGAGTCAAGCTTGTAACTTTGTATGGTCTAATCTCAGGAATTAAGGATCCGATTTTAAAATGTCTAGGTAGAACTAAACTAATAGAAATCTACGCTTTCATTGAGAAACGTTACGTTTTGTTCACAGCACGGGCGAAGCTGCGGGTAAAGGTAGTTGAGTAATACAAAGGCCCAGCAATTGAGACATTCAGTAGGAATCTTCTAGTGATTTAATAGTACATAGTGATAAATATTAAAATCACTTCAATTCAATTTCTAAATTAGGTCAACTATTTTATCTGACGTTCATAAACAGCTCGTATCAGTGATGGGGTCTCGTTCGTAATTTCGCTTTGAATTGTAAGTAGATGCTCGGCAATAAACATTTTATGATGATTTTATCTAAGCAGTAAACAGTCTCTAGTTTTAGTTTAAGCATGCGCTAAATTGAATGAAAAAAATCTAAAAATGCAGTAGCTTTTACGAATATACTTCTACGAATTTTTGTCAGTGGGGTTTATACCTAAGTAACTTTACAATAAAGAATGGTAATGGGTATGCAAAATCGCAACAATCGAGGACTGTTCTCTCATTTTGATTTTAGCTACAAACTACAAAGTCATAGTGAGGTGACACGCTCATAGTGATGTGCCTTTAACCGTCTATAACAACAATAGTAATTCGTTGGAGTTTTGATTTATGTGAGTACTCTAGTTTCCCTAAATCGGCTTAGCCATAGCCATTATTAAAGATAACTTGTACTATATTATATCTACTGATAGCGCAGAAGTATATGTCTACAGTTTTGTAACTTTATCATTGTTGTCATAAATGAACAACTACTTTACTGATCGATGAATATATGCTACTGATTGACATCAATAAACATTGATGTATTCAGTTCAGTATGCATTTCATTTATACGAGACAGCTCTGACGCAATGGCACGATATTTAAATAAAATTGACTCACGCACCACAAATAATTTAATTTTGGCTCCATTGTTTTATTCCCTACATAGATATCTTATAAATAAACATGTGAATTTATTATATTAGGTATCTTTAGAGCATTTTATTGGTATTTCATTGATATCTGTATATAGGCTGGCGCCTACTTACGTATAAGTAGGTAGGTAAAGCGCTTGATTTAAACAGTAGGTTAAGTATTTTAATATTTTTTGTCCCTTATTATTAAACACGATGAACATGAAGCCAATCAAAGTTAAGGTTACAGTAGGTATATATAGAGCTTAGTACCTACCCAACAAATTCAAAAATTAGAATTGAACCAATTCTGAAAGGGAACCACAGGGTTTACATAAAACAAGAGACCCTGATCCCGTACAATCTACAAAAGCTATAGCTAACAAATTGGTCGAATTCGCAATGACTTCGAACGGATCGATTGCTAGATAAACAACTTGGGGCAACATCGGGGACTGGGCGCAGTATGTTTATAGGCCAGTAGATAAGCTACATACAAACGAAGCAAAGGAGATAACTGAGTTTATAACTCAGTTGTCTCCTTTGCTTCGCCATCAATAGAACCAGTCGCCAAGCGTCTCGCTTCAGTGCTAATTCTCATATTATATAAGGCAACTGTATATTATTATTTAAAGAAACTCTCTTCTATTATCATGCTCCACACAACCTTATCCACATCCTTAGACCACACAATCCCTAACTATCTGGCGATTTGGTGGCCAAAGGTTATTTACAACGCTAAGTATATAGACTGTACTAGTCCGAAAAGAGGTCATTCTACTCATCATTATAAACAACTTTTACTATGAAAACGCGGACTTACCTGCGTAAAAAAAATATACTCATAAGAACTGCTGTTTCATAGAAAACGGCCAATGAGACCTGACATTTTATTCGCGATTTTTGGGTTGGTCCCATAGTAAAAGTTGTTTATCATGATGAGTACAATGACCTCTTCGGCTTAGTACAGTCTATATGCGTAACCCTGTTATTATTATAAAAAATTATTTTGTGTTCGACTGTTGACGTAGTGTGGCCACTATAGAACGTTACTACGGGTAAGTAGGTATGTAAATCGGCTATGGGTGACCCGCACCGAAGAGCTACTACATGGATATGTGCTAAACATATTTGCTATCTAATGTAGCGTAACCACACGGACCATTTGTCACAGCAAACGTTTGGCCGAGACGGTGACACTGGCGCCCTTTTTTCACGACAAGGGAAAAGAAGGGTATTGTAGGGTATGTATTTATATTTGTATGTTACCAATTAAATTTTTTTCAATTTCAAAATATCTTTATTAATCATAAGTGTAACAGATGTGTACAATTACCAGTGTACATAGATCCTGGTAGTACAGTGCAATGTGTTATAAACATTTTATCGGGCACGCAGGCTCTTTTAAAACTTACGAAACGGAATGTTACCGGTTTGTATGTTACCAGGTACAGACTAAACGTCTCAACCGATTTTGATAAATCCTTATTTTAGGTAAGTATATCGGATGTCGTATTGTGTCGATAGGTTTAGGGATAGTCACTGATACGGTGACATCAACATAAATAAATACATAAATCAGGAGCGATAATGGCCGAGCGGTAGCATGTGCGCTTTACAATCTGAAGGCACGCAGTTGATTCTCGGCTCTGGATCAATGACTTATTTGGTACCTACTCAAATAAATTATGTCTAGTTTCCATGCCATCGCTCAAAAACGATGAAGGAAAACATCGTGAGGAAACAGGTACGTCCAAGAATCTTAAAAGTTTAAAGACATGACATTCACCAACATGCTCGGGCCAGCATGGCGGATTAGGGCTCATCCTATCTCTGTGAGAGAAGACCTGGGTCGCAGCCGTGGAAGCATGATGGGCTAGCGAAATTTACACGCACGAACAAGCTAACGGTCACCTGATGGTAAGCTATCACCGTCGCCTATGGATACCTGTAACACCAAGAGCATCACAGATACGTCGCCGACCTTTAAATACTCTGTTAACAGCCCTTTTGAAGAACCCCATGTTATAGTTACTCGAAAATCTATACTTACTAATATTATAAAGAGGAAAGATTTGATTGATAGTTTGTTTGTTTGCATTGAATAGGCTCCGAAACTACTGAACCGATTTGAAAAATTCTTTCACTGACGGGAAGCTACACTATCCCCGGGTGACATAGGCTATAATCTATACCCGTGCGAAGCTGGGGCGGACCGCTAGTATCTAATAAAGGAGATTATTCTACACATTGCAGGTGTGAGGCAAAATAAACACGTAAAACACATCATGTCATGAAAGTGAGATTTGGTACATCATTTTGTTCAGGTGTACCGTCGGCAAATTCTTCAAAGGAATATCTTGTAAACAGCATCGCAGTTATATTTGCGCGGTTTGTATGGAGAATTGTATCTGATATGTTTGTGTATTGTTGCTTGGTCACATCGGGTGGGGCGGCGACCCCTCACTCTTGAGGACGCAGATGCCCATGCATGCTACAGACGTCGCAATCTAATGTTACAGCCAGACGGTTTAATCTGGTCCCTAGATACTGAGGGGATAGCCATTATAAGATACATAATGCGTTTGCAGAATCCTTTGGTGCTTCGGGAATATCAGCATCTAATGAGACTACGATAGGTACAATTCAACGTATTACCTACAACAAAATATAATATTCATAATCAGCATCATCATCAGCAGCAGCAGCCATAAGACGTCCACTACTGAACATAGGCGTCACCCTTTAACCTCTACACTGAACGAAAGCCTGCCATCTGCATAATTATACTGGATGCCCGCGACTCTCACAAAATAATATTACACCACCGAAAATAAAAATTAAACTTAAATTACCACCAATGAAGTATACGGCAGTATAAGTAATGGGCAACCTTATCGCCTGAAGTTATTTCTTCCATGCAACATTTGTCTTAGGTATTTGGAGGAGTACCTATCATTGAAAGGCGAGGTTAATAAAGTAACATCGGCTATAAATACTTGGACGACAAAATCTACTTGAAAAGATTGCTGATGTTATTATTTCTTTATTAACTAGACAAAATACAAGCTAATAATAACACTACAAAAACAGTTATAGACTGCCCATAGGCCGTAGAAGGTCTTAATGCAACCCAAATGCTCAAGCTCACTACCAGTTGGCAGCGTGCCCAGCATGCTGGCGGCATTACCATGCTGAATGGCAATGCTTATCCGTTGAGCCAGAAAATCAATCAGCATTTTAGTCACGCATCGCATTAACCAGGTGCTGTATTATTAAACCTCATGTAGGTAAAAGAACATAATTTCTTGGTAGGGGGTAAGAGTACTCTACCTTTATGTACCCATCAATCATCTAATCAGACGTGTTATCGTCAGTGTTTTATTATAAGAATCGGCAATGGTAGAGACTTTGCGACGTTGCTTTCTAACCCGAATGGTTTATTTATGAAGCTTATACTCCAATCGATATATCGCACAAAGAGATAAATCACCTTTTTCGTACCGTAAATATTTTATGTGCTTAAGTATACAAACATCCACAAAAAACGAGAACACGCACGCTCAGAGGGGTCTTTAGCAGAATAATCCCCAGAAATCTGGCGCCTGTGCGGCGATGTGGGATAAACATCGACACCCCTACATAGATCACTTATCTGTTCACTTTTCAGACAAAATGTTTCACAAACCGACATCTACTAGTGCGTGCAGCATGCGTGGAGACGTTGGATCTCTATGTGTCTTTTATCGCATTTACAACGGGGAATGTTCTGAAGAACTGTTCGATCTGATGCCGGCGTCACGGTTTTATAATCACAACACCCACCACCGCCTGAAAGTTCATCCACATATCATAGATCGGTGGAAATCGCACACGGTGCGTTTTACGCGATCTTTTTTGCCTTACACCTGCAATTTGTGGAATGAGCTCCCTCCTGCGGCATATCCAAATAACTATATCATGGGGTTCTTCAAATAGGCTGTTATTAGAGTCTTTAAGGGTAGGCAACGTATCTGTGATGCCCCTGGTGTTGCAGGTATCCATAGGCGACGGTGATCGCTTACCATCAGGCGGTCCGTCAGCTTGTTTACCACCTATGGCATAAAAAAAACTATACTGCAAATCTGCCAGTTTGAGAGCACACGGTAAGTGTGTAATATTTTTGACTTTCTTTTCTTGATTCCATTGGCTGATCTGCAGACTTGAGAATTTTCTAGTGATTTCTAAAATAATGAATACCTACGACATTCACCGTGATATTGTATTGTAGATAGGTAGGTATTGTTTTATCTGTAAATTGTAAGAAAGTGAAATAACTACCCCGATACGTTTACAATACTGTCGTCTCCGTAACTTACAGAATAAGAACACGAACAATTAGCTGTTTAGAATCTCTACCAAAGAAGACCTATCTAAAGTATCTAATTGTCCAAAATTACAAAGCTGTGTTTTTAAGAAACGTTTTTCTGGCAGGTCACGTCTCAAACAGAAATAATTGAGGGAAACGTGAAACCATTTTCCTTCTAATCAAACTCTCGGTGAAATTACTCAGTGGAAATTCGTAGTAAAGAATGGGGAGCGTTGGTTTGGTAAAGGAGAGTTTCAGGTTACATTTCAGATCAGATAGCGGTCGGTTACATACCTACCGCATTATGTGGCTTCGTGAGCCACCGCAAACGGTCTCCCCAAGGTTATTTATACCGTATATCTTGACTACTTATTGGCTTGATAGAGAAAACTGCCTGCGAGCTTTTACTACTACTTTGTATTAGTCTGGTTTATTAAGTTAAGTAGAATCGCTTGCTTTTAGTCAGAAAAAGGTTAGACCCTCAGAAAGTAGTAGGTACTACTTGAGTTGATATCTTAACTATCTTGAAACTTGCTCTAAATTTCTAATCACCGCTTACCACATTTTATGAGTCAAGAGCTATAAAAATGAGATAACGACGACTTGTCTGCACATTTCGGCGCTAGAACAAAGGATCGATAGGTCGTGCTCAAAATAAATGTAACAATAGACCGGGAGACAGCCGCTTAAAATGCTTTTCGTGTTCGAACTCATCCGGCGGTGACCGCTGCCCGTAGCCGGAAGTGCGACATGGAACTCTAATCACAAGCTTATCTCGCGTTAAGTGTCGCGATGCAGCCTAGCTATATTTAGATGCCTTATTTGAAAGAAAAGTCGTGGAAGTGTTGGCCTTCTATTTCGCCCCACTGTTGAGAGATTCGATAATTTAAGGTGGTGTTTAATTTGTGTTAAAATAACTAGGTATGCCATAATGGTAGGGTTCCGTAGTCAAATCCATAATATGTAAATGAACACATTCATAGTTTAGAAATTGGCGGTTATAGAAATATTTAAAAAATTTATATTTAATTATATTTAAAAAAACGAAGCTCGGTGGACTTAGCCAAATTTTAGATATATCATCCCGACACCACATGTAGCTACTAAGTCATAAGTAAATTTATTAATAAAATGGCAATTTATGGTTTAGCTAAAGATAAAACCACTTGAGAAATGTTTTTTGTAATGATATTTTTATGAAAAGGTCAGTGATCTTTGAGCTAGAACGTATTTTTATTAGTTTTATCGCTATAGCTCAAAAAGTTGTGATCACAAACTACTCGAATGATATTTTAAGATAACCTAGCAGTATGGCAAGTTACATATACATGTTTCTGTCTATGTGTATGTTAGTTTAGATGCATATTTTAAGATTTTTTTTATCGTTTAAAAGAAACACCAACCAACTTACCCACTAAATAAAAATAAAATAACAATAATATAATTATAATAATACTTAAATTACCAGCTTTTTGCCCTTTGGCGGCCCATATTTTGCAAAGGATACACTTAAAAAGTGGAAACGTTCCCTTAATTCCTAAAGATCTATTTAACGATACCTTACACGTGGTGGTCAAAGCAAGATAAAAAAAAAAATATATTTATAACTATTATTTATTAAAAAAAAAAAACTTATTTCATAATAATGTACTAGAGTTAACCCAAAAATACAAAAGTATATTTAATTTAATTATTTTTTTTATAAAATTGAGGTCTATACCAAAATTAAAATTGTAAATGCAAAGTTTCATGCACTTACCTTAGTAAGTATAAAAGGTAGAACGTTCTAAAGAATTAGGACGGACGGACAGAACGAACTTGTAAGGGTTCCTTGTAGTACTACGGAACCCTAAAATCACAATCGTCTAACAGAACTCTTTCTTCAGTCTTCACTTACAACATATCATTTATAAGTTAAACCATGAACCCAGTCAGTCAGTCAGTCAGCAGTCAAAAGGCTCGCTCCATCCACATTGTTAGAAAAATCAGCGTGTCAAAAATCCATTAATTTAACTTGAAAACAGGATATGAATTGTGACTTGGAAACGCGAGATTGTTTTACGATAAGCTCATTGCACTTAATAAGGTTTACGATGATATTATGGAGCTCTATAATAAGAATCGTGTCGCTTAAGCATTGATTTTTACGACCCTACCTACAAACTAATGATTTCACTAAAGCGTAGGTAAGTATCTCGGTAATTACCTACTATAAAGGGTAGAATAAATGTAGTAGTAATACCTTTAAGTAGTAATTATTTTTACAAATTTAATGATACTATGAACGATTATTTGGTAATTATAATTATATACATATTTGACAAGCAGCTTAATTGTTTTGAGGCAAATTGTTATGACGACATGATTACTTTTGCTTTATTTATTTGGATTCTTTAATTTTACTTTTAATAATTTTATTATAAGTATATATTAATCAAATAAATCATGTTAAAAAAAAAATATATCATCAAGTATTGATGTCAATGTATTATTTGTACTGATAATTTTCTACAGGTATGTACAGTGTACAATTTGTATATAGACTGCTTTTCATGAAAGAAGTCCCACGGCAAAGAGCGGAAGGAACTAAATTTCCACGTTGTAGTTGACAGGTGTTGTTACTGTTTGGACGCTAATGAGATTATATAAAAAGCGGATCCATTAGACAAAAGAAAAATAAAAAAATTAATTAATTTGTCAACTCATCCCGCGCGTTCTGTTTGAGGTTGGTCCACTTGACATGAAAGCCTTAACCAATAACTTATAAAAATTAGGTTAGGAAAACCCAAGGTAAACCTAACCTACGCCTGTAGATACTTACCTACAATAATTTTAGGTAAAATATAGACCTTTTTTACGCGTTGAAATACTATCATCACTTTATAACCAATATCTAAGGATATTTCCAAAAGCAATTTCAAAGGATTGTAGGAGATGCCTATAGAAATATTTGCATAACATAGATTGAGGTGCCCTCAAAAAGCGAGCGTGATTCGGCAAGTCGCAACTAATGGATACCCCGAAGGATGACTCATGGATCCCACATGTCACTCTAAGTAAGCTACAGACGGATTTTATAGAGACGCGGGTACGGGATATGGGACCCGTTATTTTTGCGACTAAGTAGAACGGGAACACAAAAACACCCTTGGAATGTGTCAGGTTTAGAGTATAGAATAATGTAACTGAAGTCACGATACTTCAAAGGTACCCTTACTTTTATTTCAGCAAAACACCGACAAAAACCAAAACACACATACTATAGACATATCAGGGGCATTGTAACTTTGTTAATTGAGCCAAATTAAACAATGAAACCGATGGTCTGTCTATCTGTTAATTAACAAACTTAAGTCAATGATATATCGGTGAGCCAAAATAAATTAATCAATCTGAATTACCAACATAACTTAATCACTTACGCAATCGAAAAATTCTAGATGTCTCAATATGAATTGAAGATTCAATATGGATTATTGTTACGGTCGATAGTAATATCAACATAATCGGATTAAAAACCGGGATTCAGAGAGCTTACAACACGGACTCTCATTTCCCATTGCGTAAACACTCATTCCAATTTCTAAGCGCATATGCGCACTTAATAAATCTTCTGTCATCTGGGCAAAAGCGAGTTTGTGTCATAAATACGGGGTGTATGTATGTCAAAACATGGGGATTGGGCTCTCTCCCCGCACCCGTACCCGACTGGCGAGATAATGAAAAAAAGATTTATGATCTTCTGTAATCAAATTTTATTACCCGTACACGACCCCTTGCTAGCTAGGAAACCATAGTTTTTCATCATCGATTTGTTCTGTTCTATCCTTGTCATCTGATGTCTCGCCTAAATGTTACCATTTGCCAAGACTTGATTTATTTTCATTTGGCTCGGATTTACTATGCCAGCGCGTAAGTTAATTAAAATATAAATATGAAGGCTGGTGGCAGCCAAGTTTTCTCGGCCAAAGGGGTCGTAGAATCACATTTCCATAAAGTTTCCAGTCGGAATGTGGTGTTGTAATATAGCCAGCAATAATATAGCTATTCGTACGCAACGTGGAATAACGCTTGGGGCGCCCCCTCCCACTCCACCATGGTCCCGTCCTTCACCTCTTTGACCCAATTATATCGAGCATATTGCTTTTTAACCACACATGAGGTTGGACATTTTGACATTTATCAATTAGAAATTGATATTTTTGAACTTGAAATTTTTTCGGCTATTAATTTAATTAGCAACTCCCTTGATATCTCATCTCAGGAGGGATCCTCTTTGCACATGTCCGAAGAAGGCAATTTTTCGTCTCATTTTTTTTTTGCAGTTAACCATTTTTAAGAACCTTGGCGTGTTAGTACCGTAGTATGTAACTATGGCTAAATAAATTACTTTGAATTTTAACATTACATGGTTTTATACCAACAGTCCAACACTTACTTCATCACATTATTGCGAAACATATTTCTCAAAATCTCTAGTCACAAAAACTAGCGCAAGGTGATCCTTCGACCTTTAACTCGACTGGCAACCTTTTAATACCCGAAAGGTAATCTATTGTCATTAACTTTATATCGGCATTCCCTCCAAGCGTTGTGCGTAATTAAAACCAAACTGGTTTCCAATATTAAATAGACCTATTTGAATAACGTAATTGGTAATCGTGGCTTTGAATGCCAACCTCTCATTAAACCTGAAAGCATTTCAAAATATTTCTGCAAAAACATCCTCGAAATGACCCTTGCCATAAGTGAGAGAGCGGCGCAAAAAAGCCATTATAGAAAGTAAAGCGCAATGACTTGAATTAGTTATTCAGTTGATTATGCCTCCCCTCCGGGCACTCTATCATTATCGTTTTACTTGCCGCACGTGTCGACTTGAGCAGGGCAACCCTCATGCTCTTCAAGGCCGATAATTATAGACTGGCTAGACTGTGTATGCCTTTTGTTCATACTCGACCCCCTTTTTGTTTATCTTGCTACAATATACAAAATATTTGTCTCAATATTGTCATGTCGTGCAGCTTTCGAGAATATCCTGATGGTTGTAAGAAATTGCTTCCTTTGTTTGTATCATGCTCGACATCCTTTTCCCTAAAGGGGATATTGGTAAAATGATTACTTTCTCTGTTGATACTGATCAAGGATGGTTTCTTATTTTCTTTTGTTAAGTATTCATTGTACTTCTTATGGAGTAGGTACTTTTGCAGTATCGGCTTGACCACTTTTTCGTATAACTGACCAATGTATTTACGCCATTTGATTCTGTCTGTCCATCAAGACCTATATATAAAATTTTTGGTTTAGCTTTTATATGCTCAATATTACCTCGTGTTAGATGTCACAGAATAAAATGGTGCAACTTCTAAAATAGTAGGTACTTATGTGAATCTAGAACGACGGTTAGTATGTCAGTTTTATGATCATTCAATACGTAGGGATGAATTTTAGCTTGTGCCACACATTTACATAAGCCCGTAAGTTTGGCGACGCGACGCATTGTATTACGCCTCCGGGGAAATAACTTGTCAGAATATTACGATATGAGATAGTTAATCCAGATAACAATGCCGGTTAAAGCAGCCATTGGTTTTGCAGTGCACCCAAAGGATAAAAATATAGCGTGTGTAAAATTGTACACATTCTACAATTGTAATATTGTAGTTAATTTAATGAATATATACAATCCAAAGCGTTCGAAATAAGAGTTTTTGTAGCACTGCCTTGTAATCCTTTGCTCAGTGACAAATATGATTTGACAAATAGTTCAATGCTATCATAATTTTAAGATTTGTATTTCGTTTGAAGTTTCTTCGGCAATTTTTTCGTAAAAATTTTTGCTACTTTAATAGATATTTATTTATTTAGAAATAGGCTTGCGTTTGTCCGCCAACTTGAGTGACATTAAGCGATGGTACGGTCTACGATACATCTACGATACGATACGACACAATAGCACTATGGTCTACGATAGCACCCTTGCCTAGAAGAAACCGATTCACTCGTGATTTGAAGACACGCAAATTATTTATAACTATCGGAGTATACCCATTCCGGCAGCGCATTCCAAAAGTTCACACCATAAGAGTGGAATCAAAGCGCTTCGTACGGGTTTTCGGGATATCAATCATAAAGTGGTGTCGATTTTTCGAGCCCATTCAGGCAGTCCGATAGAAAAATGGTCAGGAGAGATTAGATCATGCAGATATGTAGTAACTTTGCGTATCTGGGACATCTGGGACATTTTTTTTTTTGTATTTTTTTTTTTTATTTCTTTGCGTATAATTTTCATTCTTGTGGCTATCCTAAAAATACTTATTAAGTACAGCGATATTTTAGAGGCATTCTCATTTCAAACAATAAAAGTATGCTTATCTAAGTTAACTTTATACGGCGTTAGAAGGCCGAAAAGACAAATTCAATTTCCAACTTTGTAGAAAGTATATTTATACCCGTGTTCGTCTTCATAAGTAGCAAACGAGGAAACTTTTGCAACATGTTTATACTGAGCAAGGACTTAGGCACTACAAGGCTCTTGCGGTCCCAGACCCTTCAGGGAAATTTAAAACCAGCCCAATTTACACTTGGGAAATCTCCACAAGAATGTTGTGAACAAGTTTTCGTCCATTTTGTAATTAGATTTGGCCTCCTTAATACATTGTCCTTTGCGAAGCCATGGCTGTTGAAATTCTTGACGGAGACACCGAGATAAATGCTGCTCTACAATCTGCGTACTCCGAAATTATTTTTGGTTGGTAGATTATCTTACTAAAGCAATTTTATACCAACTTTGTATCCAGTAGGACGGTATTTACTGTACCGAAGTAATAAAGAGCCAGTAATATTACGAGCAAACGAAATTAATTTAAATTCTTCTTTATTAACTGGGCCTTTGATGTTCGTGTAAAAATCGATCGCTGCGAGAAACATTCCTCAGTTTATTATCACAAAAAAACTCGATATACGAAGCTGAGAACAGAACGACATCGTAATCAGAAAACACATAAATAAAAGTGGCGACCCTTGCATTGCATGTGAGAAACTGAAAAGTCAGTATTCAATCTCAAACAAGTATCTACTTAACCTAATTAAATAAAATCTTCGTACTGTTTATTTGATGATAGATACCTATATAAGTACTAGTTTTCGTATCTTATTTTACTTGGAAAGAAACTCCGAAAACAGAAAATCAGTGGGTACTACGTGTATTCAAAACCTACGTAAAGTACGGAACAAAGTCCATGCTAATATCAATTTCGAAATTCCAAATTTGTATGAATTCGATACGAATTTTACGTATAGAATATTCGTACTTTACTTAAGTACTCACACACAGTACCTAAATGCGAATAAGAGTGGTAGCTGAAAAAGCTCCTAACTGCTTCCTTTTTGGAAGTAAGTAGTAAGCATTTATGGACATTGATTGTGCAAAGAGTCTGCTCCAAAGCGGCGTGATCTTCGTTACTGTTTTCACTGAACGTTCTCAGATGCGCGGACGCAGCACAGCCGCCGAGTGTAAATACACACACTGCGACCGAAACAGAGATGAAAGCGGCGCCGGGCACTTATCGACTCCCTGTAACCGTACGATTATGCCTTCTCTGTCAGCACCCCGAAATAGACATAAACAAACTGCATTCTTTCACACCAGTGGATTAGGTAACCGATATGTTGTGTACAACGAACAACGGTTCAACACAATTACCGGCTTGTGCTTGAGAGATAAACTATGTATTATCATTATCACAGGGAACGTTGTTGAACTAATAATGTTTGCGAATAAACACGTTTCAGCGGTTTCAACAGCCCGCAATTCACAATAGCTGAGATGAGAATTTAACGAGCCCGTGTCCGGAAACCTCGGATCCGCGCCGCCCTGATTGCGTTCCTATTAATCTAACTATTAATACGATCCTCATTATAACGGACGTCAGAGAAATAACGAGGAAATTGCGAACAAGGATCGTACCGTAACAGCATATCTATATACCAATACCCAACTAGCTATTCATCAACTCCGAACCGGATTAGAAAAAAAACTCAATTTTTACCCAGAAGGGTCTTGAAAAATCGAAGCATTGGAGTTGGGAGTAGGGGCCAGGTGCGCGCAACATCCGTTCGGTTCACAACAAAAAAGTTTAGTACAAGACCAAGCGAAGAAACACGTTACGATATTGCACCCAACCCAAGACTTGGCTAATAACTTTAAGCCCGACGAAGTTAAGAACTCAAGTTTTAATCTTTCTACACGCTATAATTCAGCCGATTGCTTTAAGTTTAAGTCTTGTAAGAACCGTGCTAAGTCTTGTAGATCGTGAAACTGCAGTAATACCAGAATTAAGATCAAAGATCGCGCAAGCAATTTAAATCCAAGCTTTCACGCTTTTCTTGGATGCTTTCTTGCCAGAACGAATTCGATATACCAGCAAATTGATGAGGGTAAAGAAAACTCCCAATTTTTTTCCAACTTCGTATATTTTTCGCAGGAAAAACTTCGTGATTTATCAACAGTCGTTTGAAGAAAGGTTTCAGTGGCAGATTCAGCACAAAAGTTTAAATGACACTTTCTTTTTGAGATGAGCACAAAAAGGAATAAGAACTGCGCAAATCGAGTCCGTTGAATCTTTTGAATAGACTGAACGCGCAGAGTTTAAAATTTCATTTTTAAAAGTTATTAAATTTCTATCGTAAGTTGGACGGAGCCCAGATTCATGCAAGAATTGAATCGTTATTGGCAATTTTGAGTCGTCGATTGGAAAACCGACGTTTTATTCCATACGTTTTTTCAATGCTGCGGACGCAGTCATACTCGTGTGCAGTGATTGAGCTATTTTATTTTGTACCAAAAAAACAAGCCCGTCGGAGTGCGCATATCTGTTCTGTTTCTACCTGCATGAACACCTGTCGCTGGCAGTTATAAAGAAACCTTAATCCTGTCGATACTTTTATTTATAGTTTGTGGATTTTGCAAGCTGGAACCGAACGCTATTACCACAGAAAAATATATCTTTGCCTAAGACCATTGCCTACTTCGAATTAAACCCGTCGATCAGAGAAAACCTAGAAACCTGTCCGTCGCTTTATCTTTCTAGAAATTATGTCGGCACATACTCTACGATACCAAGAAGAGACTAAACAATGTAATTAATATGCTGCATCATGGCCAATTGAATGATGCGGAACCAATTCCCATAGATGATACCGGCAGATGTCCGCGTAACAATGCCGTGCTTTCGTCAATAGCGCCTATCTATCCTCTGTATCACATTCGGAATACTTTGTGAATAGGCAGACCATGCCTATGATAATATTTGAGGCAACATTATATGTAATTAACAAGCAGAATGCTTGCCGAAACCAAGCGACAGTGGTTCATAGTATAAATTGTAATAAAATTATAAGAAAAGGCTATTATGAGTAAGAGTAATTGTAATTTGAGTTAAAATATTGAGGCGACGGCGACCGCAATTGTTCGTAGATGAGATCGCACGCAAAAAAAAATTGCCCTTTTCTCTCGAACCGTCCCATTTGTTCTATGAATCGCTCGGGACGAGGGTCTTTTGGCAGACTTATAACTTATTTTTCGAGGCACGTGATGTATGGAGCCGAGTTGCATGACGTTATTATAAGGGTACGGCATACATTGTAGTAAAAATGCTGAGAAACGGCTATGTATGTTTCATGGATATCACTTTGTACTTTTTTAATGGCAAGGTTACGCATGAGATTTTTGATATTGTAGATATTATATACTTAGTTGAATTCATGCGTTACATAGTATAATAAATGAAGCAGGTAAGTATCTATGGTACGCAAACTATAAAATGCATAGAAAAATAGAAATGTACCTATATTAACGACGAAGAAAACTGGATAAACAACTTATCAAACCGGCATGAGACATCGGCATCACAGGAATGAAAAAGGAGCTACATGGTAACGTAAGTCTGGTCTATAGGAATTATATTTTCAATCTAAATGAACTACGCTAGATGATCATGCATCTTACCTGATAGCAGGAGCAGCAGTGTCAAACGCCGCATCTCGGAGAGCTTCAGGGTCTGTTTATCGTACTACGCGCGCGTCTCGGTAGGAGCCATCGCCAACAGTCCACGCAGATCAAGCCCAATGTTTATGTGACTCAGCTGACAGCCCCGTTATCGTATTAGCCAATTAATCACACACTCGCGCACTGCGGGATCCGCACGCTGCAGTGTCAACGGCCAGAGAAAAACCAGACACTGAGCGAAAGCTGTCCCGGGAGGTTCCGAACGGAAACGTAAGGTAAGTTATTCGCGCGAGTTATTCATTCACTTTGCAGAATACCGAGTGCGGAAGCTAGGCGTGAATGATGCTCTGTGATGAAAACATGACACATGGCTCGAGCGTGGCGGAGCGGTCGGTCGCGCGCGGTCGGTGCGCACGACGGCTGACTCGCGAGTTGCGTGAGTGGGCCGGAGCCGTGCGGGGGACTCGACCGCCACGCCTGCGCACCGCGCCCGCACACCACCACCTCTAGTATTGACCGACGACGCCTCCTTCCTACATTTCACATCCTTAACTAGCTACGAATTCTCCTTTGAAAAATCCCCTAATTCTACCCCCCGCGATTGAGATAGGCCACGTCTATGGCCCGTGGAATAATAGCATTTGCAAACAATCGACTTCAAAAATGCATTTAAAAATACTGGGTCCCTGGTAGATAGGAACATTTGGGTTGTCAGTGGCTGAAAATTTCACAAGTTATGCAATCAAAATTCAAAGGATGCTTGGGAGAGACGAGAATACAAAAATTGTTTGCTAACTTTATGAACAAGATTCAAGAGTCTGTTACATTCAAATACATACTTAAAATTCTTTGACTTACCTAAAGAAAAGATGATCTCATTTTATACGTTTGGGTTCGTCCCACATTTTGCTGGCACATTATAATTTGTCGAAGCGAATAAAACGTGCAGAGAAAATATTAAAAATTCACATTTTCCTAACTCACCGCAACTTTACAAACAAGTTAATTTTCCTCACACGCCTAGGGGTAGAGCATAAAATTGAGGTTTTTAACTATTTTCTCATTTTGACGCTTCGTTTCCCTATATACATCCAAGTCGTTTGCATCGTACTGAGTGCTCCCGTAATTTATGCATTAAAGATCTGGAACGTTAAAACCGGCCAAGTGCGAGTCGCGCTCGCGCACTGAGGATTCGTACCACCACATTTATAAATTGTTACCTATAGTAAAGTACAAAAAAGTATAGCAAAAAGAAAGACAACATCAAGCCTAAGCGGTCACCCATCCAAGTACCGGCCGCGCCCGACGTTGCTTAACTTCGGTGAACAGAAATTTATCACCGCCGTATTTGTTTACTGTTTTACTTTAGAGTGTGTACTACAATCATACCAAGTTTGACGCTTGTACGTATTACCGTTTTTACACTAGAGAAAATACAAAAATACGTTAAAAAACGTTTGTTGTGTGTTGTCCCTTTAATTATTACTTTTTGACTTTACTATAATTTTCAGTGAATCCGCCGTAATATTACATATTCTGAGAAAATTTCAACTGGCTATCTATTATACTTCGAATGATACAGTCGTTAAAAGGTAGGACAGACAGACAGCGTAGAGTAGGCTTAGTAATACAGTCCCATTTACACCCTTTGGGTACGGAACTCTATTATAATATTGCGGGAGTCAAGTTTTTCTTCTGACTTTATAAGTACCTAATTTACACAATTTTGCGTTTCTTTTAACATGGTTAAAAAATACAATGGGCACTTTAGTGTTAGGTACATTCCTACTAGCAAAGAATTTAGGCTTATATAGAGCTCTACTCTGCCCTATAACAAAGTATTATCCAAAAAACTTCATAATGAATTTGGTGGTTAATGCCATAGGTGCCAAACAAGCTAACGGGCCGCCTGATGGTAAGCGATCACCGTCGCCGTGAGCAGGTAAGAACAATGTTCATTGCGATCATCGTGAGAGAGAAACATATTGACCCTATTGGCACCGATTTTCCTAAAGAGTGTTGATACACTATGAGAGATAGAAACAATAATTATTTTGGATGCGGCAGTTCCAAAGCTCATACTTACAGAAAAACTGTGTCTAGGTACTATACTCAATAATTTATTGCATATTATGAAATTCACATACAGATCTTAGATAGCATGTTTAAGGTAGGTATCACATACATGACTGCCCCGGTGGCTCAGTTGGTAGTGAACCTATCTTCTGTGCTTGGGGGCCTGGGTTCGATTCCCATCTAGGACAAACATTTGTGTGAATAACATTTGTGTTTGTTCTATGTCTGGGTGTTAATATCTATTTAAGTATGTATTTAAAAATATATATGTACGTATATCAGTTTCTGGCAGCCATATTACAAGCTTTGCTTAGTTTGGGGTCAGATGACCGTGTGTGCAAAAATGTCCCAGATATTTATTTATTTATTATTTACATAATGACCCTCCTTGGGTATGCCAATAAAGTGCGGAGCGGCTATACTAGTACCTACACTCTTATCACTATTATATGTCTTCTGTGGTTATGTGTAGTAGTGATGACATGTGGTACTGAGACGTGGTCCTCAAATGCTGGCATTTGAGGACCACGTCTGGATTGGACGTTGATTTGGAAAAGCTCAGAGCCACACAGCGGACAATAGAGAGACCTATGCTCGCAGTTTCTTTGCGCGATAGAATCCGGAACGAGGATATTCGCCAAACAACCAGAGTCACCGACAATAACTACATAGCTATTAAAATTTACAAGTTGATGAGCAGACCACATCGCTATAAGAATCGATAATTGATGGGCTCCTTGCCCAGGTTATTGAGTGGAGACGCAGATGCAGGCTGTCGTTCAGTGTAGTTCTAAGTGGGAGGCCTATGTTCTGCAGTGGACGTCTTCTGGCTGCAGATGATGACTATTCTAGTATTCTAAAGGCCTACAGACAACCTATATTTGGCTTGCGGCCTATATACGCAGTAGATGACGTCAACCAAGTTGGCAACAGATAAAGATGCCCGCAAACCGAATTAACTTAAATGGAACACGGCAAATAAAGAAGGGCACAAGATAAAATCGCTTGCGATATAAATTAAATACTTTCGTTTAATTTAACTTCTTTTTCTCTCGAGAAAGGCAATAAAGTAAGGAACTGTGTTCTGTTTGTGTACATTGAGCGTAGGAAATACGCAGCAGTAATTTAAAAAGAAAGAAAGCATTTGCCGTTTTGTTCACTGAAAAAAATGTTGAAAGGTGACAAGACAATCCCTACCTACCTTTCCTGTTTAGTGAAGAAATCACTAAAATGTTCTAAATTAAAAAGAGAATTCGAAGTGATGGACTGATTTATTAGGAAAAGACACTCACGGCGAGGTGGCGGTACGTATACGTAGGTATACCTACAGAAATCGGAAATTCTACGGAATTTAACATCAACTTATGTCTGAACTCTGAAGCGCCCAAGCGATATTGATCGTAAAAAAATAAGACTAGCATTAAACTTTTTGCTGCTGCTGCAAGTTGGACGGACATTAACGCACCACGTGCACCTTACTTAGGCCTTGAGAGAGTGGGAAAAATTAATTATATTCGCTTTGCTATGTTTAATCGTTTAGCCGTCGTTTCTCGCACACGATGAGATTTTTTGACAGTGCTGGTTTTGGTAACTTTGTTGGTTTATATTTGCTTTTGACACTTTGGTATTATTGAAATAATGTCGAGAATAAAATAAACTTTCATGTGGAATCCGTGTAAGTGCGTCTGTAGTTTACGGACGGCATACATAAAGAGTTTTTCAATCCGACTGCCGACCCCACCCCGCCAAAAGCCATATTTTTTAACTCTCCCAATGGTAAGCGATTATATGGGCGTAGATTGAGTACAATTTAGAACCGTCCACGCTAATACTACCCTTGCGAAGGCAATTGTCCTTCTGTCTGTTTGTCACATTTTCGCGATTAAACGACTAAACAGATTTGAATGAAATATGACAAGTAAAGGTATGCATCGGATGGATAGAATGGATTGTAATTCTTATCTTGGAAAATCGTGAGTAAATCCGCGGGGCACAGCTAGTTTTAAATATTTGAGCGAACTGCACTGAACCTGTAATTACAGTCAAAGTATAATTACGGCGAAACGATGATTGATGATACGCTCCAAACCCAACACAATGACTTCTGTCACATGCTGGTTAATGGTCGACTTATCAGCGTTTAGAGAATGGAGGCAACAGCAGACTTGGACCGTTTAGCTCCTCCAATTACCTTCAAATGGGGTTACCACCTATATGATTTAGAAATTTTGATCATGGATTCGACTCAAAGTGTGTGCTACGATACAAGAACCGAATTAGGATACGGATTTCTTTTTAAAATGAATAGAGATTTTTTCGAGGTCGACGTCGTTTAAGTATCTATACTTACGCTTATTTTACCTTTCTTTTATTAGAATGAAAATTTGTATTTGTTGTGTAATTTTCTAGACGTGGTCCTAAACTGTTGGCCATTGGAAAAACTCAGAGTCAAACAGCCAGGGGCGGATCTAGGATTTCATTTTGGGGGGGCATTCTGATATTTCTGACAAGGTTCGAAGTCATCAAATCGAAAAATTGAGTCGAATGTATGGAATTGCTAGGTGTTTGGGGGGGGGGGGGGGGCATGGCCCGCCAATGGATCCGCCAATGCAAACAGCGGGCAATGGAGAGAGCTATAATATAAATGCTCGAAGTTTTTTTGCTCGATGAAATCCGGAATGTGGATATTCGCCAAAGAACCAGATTCACCGACATAGCTGTTAAAATTTGCAAGTTGAAGCGGCAATGGGGAGGAGGCCACATCGCTCGAAGAATTGATAACCGATGGGGAAGAAGGATTCTTGTAGTTCATAATAGTTGAACACTAATCAACCTAGATCATATCATTAGTTTATCAAACACTAGGAAGCCTATTTTCACGTAAGAATAATAGCTCTACTAAAGCCATGACAAATTGATCTGTAAGGTAATGTATGGACATCCTATCTCCAATTCGAAGCGAGCTGAATTAGCACAATAGGAACTAACTAACTCATTAGGACTAATCGCAGGTATTTAGCCTTGTTCGGATGCACTACGTATTGCCATTGTAATGGATGTGAAACGTTGCCGATATATCTATATTGGCAATGTCCGTACCTATACTGGGTACCACTGATTGTTGTAGTCTTTTCTATGATAAAACAAGCCAACAGGTCGTCTGATGGTACGTGATCACCGTCGCCTAGGAATGCCTGCAACACCCTGGTGTTACGCCTCACAGATGCATTGCCGACCTTTAAAAATCCTATTAACAGCCCTTTTAAAGAACCCCATGTTATAGTTACTCGGAAATGCTGCAGGAGGGCTCATTCCACATATTGCATGTATGAGGCAAAAAGATGGCGTCTTCAAGTTTAAGTAACTACATATACTATTTTGAGCACATTTTCTCGAATCAAATAATCTCTATTTCAATTGGGGACGATTTATCTTAACACTAAACAATAATCTTAACTGGAAACCGCATGTTAAAGTTCTAGCTGGACGGATCAGAAAGCTAATGTATGTGTTCAAAACTCTAAGATATGTTTGTGACAAGATACAATTAATTCCTGTGTACTATGCCTTGTGTCATTCTATTATCACTTACTGTATCTCATCTTGGGGTGGATGCACAAAATCAACACTAATTACCGCCGAACGAGCACAAAGAGCAATATTAAAAGTTATGACGTTCAAAAAGTTTCGTTATCCAACCGACGAACTATACAGAGACCTATCCTGACAATTAGACAGTGCTTTTTACTGAAAATTATCCAAGACCAACATGTCAGGCTCCCAGATAACAAACTTGATATCAGAAGGAAAGACAGGACGTATGCTATCACTAGATATAGAACTAAGTTTGCTCAACGATTTTTAGGTTTTATGGGCCCTTATATATATAACTGTATCAGTAGAAGCATTGAATTACGAACCATGAATAACTATAAGTGTAAAAAAGCAGTCAATGAATTAATAAAAAAAAATACTTATGAAGAAACTGAGGAGCTTACAGAAACATTTGAATAGTTATAATTCAACTTTTCTCTGACGCTACAAAACAAATCAGCAAGTCGATTGGCAGATTATGCGTGTTACCTTCTTCGACCACATAGCTAGCCCTCACCTAGAATAATTACCTCAGCTAGACAAAAATACGAATTATGTACAACTAGGTTCATACTTCATTCTCTCACATCCCACATACACAATAATACACATACAGACACACCAACGTACACAATAATACACGCCTAAAATGAATGGACGGTGGAAGGGGAGGTGTATAATGTGCAAATTTATACATGAATACACTTCCACTGCTCCTTCCCTTTATGTTTTTCTTTTTCTCACTCTCTCTCTCACACACACACACACACACACACACTCACACACCCACTTACACTCAGGAAATTTGACGAAAACACTTAATCTTATAATATCTGTAATTATTTTCATATAATTATGTACACAACACTGAAAAATTTATAACCAACTCATACTACTAGACATGTTGTATAAGTACCAGGTACATATACATATATACACTGTAGTTAATATTTTATCTCTAATGTTTTTATGTATTATTTTTCTATTCTAATAAGTGCTACCTCTAAATTAAGCGCCTACTGTAATTTCAAAATGTGTTATTAGTTCGCATTATCAGAGTTACTAAAATTATAAAATAGTTTCTATTAATTACATTAAAAGAAAAAAAAAAACTAATAGTGAACATAAACAATTATCTGTATGTTTTGCGTTTACTAACTAATTACTAATTACCGCTTGCAAAGACTATACCTGTCTCTGTTATACTCATTACACATTGCTATGTCCGCGAGCGGGAGGCAAACTGCCGTCCGAGTCACAGTTTAATCTAGTTCGGAGGGTAGCATGAATCCTAATCAAATACCAGCCTATTACAAATCTATTATACCCACTAGTTATACCCACTAGTTGATAAAATTACAATACATACTTTTACTACGAATAAAATATAAAAACGAGGAAGAAAAATAATTGTACTAGAATAGATTTTTAGGTAGGTATGTAAACTTGTTTAAACCACAATAAAATTTTACTTTACTTTACTTTACTTTACTAACAGCGCCTCGCAGTTTTGCCCGATATCCTAAAGGAACCATAAACTTTTACGGGATGAAAGTGCATTATTAGTCCATCAGGATCCAGGGTTTATGCTATACCTATAACTATTATAACAAGTTTCATTCAAATCCGTTTAGCTGTAACGGAGTTGAATAATGACAAATATACACATTTTCACGCCACTTTCGCATTAATAATATTAGTGTTAGATAATTATTTCCATCAGAGTTTTTTTTTAAGCTTAATAAAAAAAAGCTCAGATTTTTGCTTTATTAGCCTGAACCTTGATGGTAAAGTCGTGGCGCCATCTAGGGAAACTTTCTCGCAGTTATTGAAACAATAGAAGACGAATTGGACCCGGGCATGTGCTAAAACTGCGACCAGCCACCGGAGGATGGGCAGCAGTGTCTTATTGGTACACGGTGAACGTACTGCGATCTCCAAGCCCCCTGCCAAGCGTGGGGATTATGGCAACACCCCTCTCTAAGAGGGAGGCCTTTGTTCAGCAGTGGACGTTTAATGGCTGCTGATATGATATGAAGAGAGAGAGAAGACGAATTTTAGAAAAACTTCAATGCACAGATATTTACTTCTGTTCAATGGTTATATCGAGGTGTTATTATGTGCTCGAACTTGTTTAAATTCATTTAAATATGTTTAATCTAGCACGACTAGGTTTTAACTAGTTTTACTACAAGAAAGTTCACAACTACATCGGAACCTTTTCGAGTGCCTGAAACCTAGCACCAGAGGCCGTACAAAAATCGGCTATAACCTCATATCAAACAAACAAGAGAGATACACACAACAACCTTAGTACAACCTTTGTACCTTAGTACAATTATTGTTTGTATTCAAATGTCTCAATTTTTCATATATATATACTAGCGACCCGCCCGCCCGGGTTCGCACGGGTGTAATTTACGTGCGAAGCCGGGGCGGGTCGCTAGTTATATAATTTTTTAAACTATCCTATATCTCAAGTTGGATCGAACTGCACATGGTGTGCGAATTTTATTATAATCGGTTAAGTGGTTTAGGAGTCCATCGAGGACAAACATTGTGACACGAGATTTATATATATTAAGATATATTTTTTTCACTATACCGCTAAATTACAAGTACGGCTCACTTTAGGTAATTAGGTATAGATACTCATTTCTGCTTACTGCATGATATAATTCCGTCCTGGGCCTGCCCATTTTTCTATCCGACTGCCTGTGTGGCCACGAAAGATCGTCACCGCTTCATGGTTGATATTCCGAAAACGTACGCAGCGCTTTGAATCCACTTTTATTGTGCGAACTGGTAGTAAGTGAATGCACTGCCTGAATGGGTGTTCCCCGGTTGTTACAATCTAGGTGTCTTCAAATCACGAGTGAATCAGTTTCTTCAAGAGTGCTCCATCGTAGACCGCATCATCGCTTAACATCAGGCGAGTTGGCAGTCAAATGCAATCCTTTTAAATTACAAAATATGTCCACTAAGAAACTTGCAGCGACACCAATGAACTAACTAATAGTCCATATGAAAAAAGGGCGCCAGGGTCGTCTGCAGAGCGAGTTTGACTAAAGGCATCAAGCCTAATTTAGGCCTAATGCGTTCGTTTTAGGTACGAACGCATTAGGCCTAAATCAGGCTTGATCATCAGGCACGCCACCTTACCTTATCTCCCTTGTTAGTCTGATTTGAGGTCAGTGCATTGTAAGATTGAAACATGACTGCCATAAGGTTCGACCACAGAAGAGAAACATTTTTCGTTTACTTCTCTATTCTGTGGGTTCATTATACTCTCTAGCTAGTAGCTACTTACCACTTACCTCCTCGTACCCTCGTGCACGAAAGTTACGAAGAAAATCAAAAGTATCGTAGTCAATTTAACTTCTATATTACTTACTACTCTACTTAATAAACAGAATATTAAAATTATATTTACAACTATGTGGCATCATTCCAGACTTGGTCTTGTCTGATCTTCTTCCATGCTTGGATGAGTTGTTTTCTGATCTCGAACGCCACCACTGCTGTAGCCATGCCGGTGTTTAGACTGTCTACTCCTTTTTGTAGCGGTATGTTCAATCTTAAGCCATTTCTTGCTGCTGCTAACCTAAAATTTGATATAGAATTAAATTGTGCTTTGTAAAATCCATTGCACTGCTGATTTGGTACGATTCTTGTGCAGAGGGCCTTGAGAGTTCTTGTGCAATGTTGCCAGTGACATTACTGGACATAAACACATTGACTGACTTATATATCACGGTGACGAGCGCAGTGCATTGCCGCACGGGGTTTAAAACGGTGACTGTGTGTTTGATTTCCACAGTAGGCTGTGTCTACTAACGCAATACTTACGCATAGCTCTCATCACTGATGCCTTCAGTTTCTCCACCAATTACAAGAGTTATGTGCTTCATAGTCCCAAACTCCACGGCGTAATACGGCAACACAGGTATCTGCATGTTCTCCACTTCATCTGCACCACCCTCAACATCGTCCACTCTTGCATTGCTATCGGCAATAAATACTGAAGTGTTCGGTTCTAGCAAATGTTGCATTTCAGGCCATTCTATGGAGTGATGTATGGGCAACCTGAAGTGAGCTCCCGCAGCGCTTCTTATAACTTTAGGATCCCAGACATCTACACAACCTGAAAATTTATAATATCATTAATATCCTACTAATATTATAAACGCGAAAGTTTGTATGTATAGATATTTGTTTCTCTTTCACGTTGCAACGGAACAATGGATCGACCTGATTTTTTGCATAGGTATAGTTCAAGAGCCAGAGAGTGACATGGGCTACTTTTCATCATCATCACTACGCGGGTGAAACTGCGGGGCGCAGCTATTCATTCATAATTGACCGAGCATCTTACCGAGAATCTTAGAGTCCATATATAGTTTATATCTTATTTTATTGAGTTTGTATACTTGTTCGGCGATAACTTTGTTGTTATCAGCCTATCAGAGAGATCCTCCCAGAGAGAAAGCCCTAATCAACTACACTGGTTCACTGAAACTGAATTAATTAATGTTATTGGTGTTTTACCGTTTTAATTAATAATAATAACAAATACATAAATACTGCTTATTGGTGAACAAAAATGTCAGCCATATTACATACTGTTAATCTGATATTCATGAACTTTGGTAGGAAAGTATTTTATTGCAATACAATAGTATTTATTTTATTTTCAAATTTCAATCGCTCCAGGGTTGGTGTAGATATATATGCGTCGTGAAGTCACAGTTTGGGGTTAACTAGACTTGTACATATTTTTTTTTCAAAGTTTGAAAATCTCATACTATCAATCTCATACAATCTTTTCTAACAGCTTTGGGAGTCACCTACCTTTAGTCAGCAGTACTTTTTCACAGCCTGCTCCCACTGCAGCCCTGAGTATGGCGCCCAAGTTACCAGGCATACGGATGTTATCGCAAATGAGATGCAGGGGCAACGGGTTGCTCAGCTTCTTCATGTGTTCTACTGAAGGAATCTCGAAGATCCCTGAAATTTTGAGTTTCAATGTGAATTTAGTGCAAACTATAAAGAATACTGGGTTATGCAAAACGATAATTTTCCAGTCATAAAAATTTATGTAACAATCCTCAGATAGTTGTTTAACTTGTGGAATCGGCGTATTTAGTCACTCAACATTGATTCTAAGACCTGCTTCTGGGATTATTCTTGAATTCATCCTACATGAAAAATTGGTTTTGAGCTTATTAAGTAACTGCTTTAACAAGGTTACACAAAATGGTGTACTAAGCCGAAAGGAGGTCATTGTTAACATCATTATTAACAACTTTATTATGAGAAAAACCCTGAAATCACTACAATATTTAACTGTTCTGTTCATTGATAAGGTGATTGATTGGGGGGGGAAGTAAGAACTGCGATATTGCTTGCCTTTCTGTGATTTAAGTTAAGGTTCCTGGACTAGTGCTATTGTGTTGGGTTGCTTCTCCAGGGTTCTTAGCAAGGTGGTGGTGTCTGTGACGCTGTGTTGTAGTTTGGATTGTATGATTTATTTTTTATTTTGATTGAATTATTGTTATTTGTACGCTGTATTTCTCCCTATCTCTAAATTATTAAATTAAAAATTATAAAAACAGTGCCCTGAGCCCCATGGGCGGTGTTATTTTGTGGGATGCGCGGCATGAATACCACCAAAAAGGAAAAAAAAACGAAAAATAAATAAAAAATTGCAGGATGCCTTCCTGTATTTTTGATGGAGAGTGAGTGAGTGTGCATGTAAAACAAACAACCACAGACTATTAATAAAATATGAGGCGCATTCCGAACAGATGCCACACGACTATGTACTACTTAGTCAAACCATAGGTCAAACTATATGATCATAGAATTAAAATAAGCTGTTGTAACATTGTAAAAAAAACTTACCAAAAATCCCAGAAGGCGTTTCAACATCAGAGAACAACTCCATCTCCTTATATGGTATTTTGTAAATCAGTACTCCAGTTTTGGGTAAAAATGGCCTAATTTTGTTTAGTTCTTCAGGACGACTGAAAAAAACATACTTCAGGCCACATTTGGCTTCAAGACCATCGACGATAAGCCTCCATCCTTCTACTAATGTGTGACCAGATCGCATCCTTTCTTTTTTCGATTTCAATCTGACCATTATAGCACTGAAAAGTAAAAAGAATCACATCATTTATTAACTGACTTATTTGAGAGTGCAAACGTGAAGCAGGATGTCAGTGTAAGTCTTGTCAATCTTACAAAGCCTTTTACAAAGTACTTTATTATACTCAGTCCAAGGTTTTTCTGCTACATTAACTGAAATAACACTATAAAAAGATTAAATTGTCTATCTCCAGTTCCACATTTGTCTACCAAATTGCTCCTGTTAGTAAGCGAT
The DNA here is from genome assembly GCA_932305915.1 of Agriopis marginaria. NCBI lineage: Eukaryota > Metazoa > Arthropoda > Insecta > Lepidoptera > Geometridae > Agriopis > Agriopis marginaria. Next base: position 8,370,782 of record OW029919.1, read on the forward strand.
GATGGGGACAAACATGAAGACTTAGATAGTAAAAGTTCTTCATAATGATGCAATGACTTCTTTTCGGCTCAGTACCACTGTTTAGCATAACCCAGTAGACATGTCATATGCCATTATCATTGCACAATAAAACAGAATACTTCTATTGACACTAGTGATATTCAGCAGCGACAATGGTGCGTGACTAAGCGAATGCCAGCCAATACATGCTCTCATATTGCCAATTTGGAGTGCGGTCAAAGCATCTACCTAAAAAATCTTGTTGATAGTCTTGTTTTGGAAAAAAAAAACATTATTCTCACCCGATTCTTCCGTCATTTTCGTTCAACTTCTCATAAATTACCTCCTCCCTATCATCAAACACCTTCTTCTGGCTGAGATAGAATTTACGTTTCTTTATTTTATCTTCCCGCTTAGTTTTTATTTCTTTTGTCTTTTCTTTTGGCAGTGTACGAGGCTGCTTTTCCTCATCGGATTCACTTGTTTCGTCATTGATTTCAGCAGCATTTATTACTTTTTCAGTAGGCTTTTTTATGATTCTAGGGTCCAAATCGATTATTTTCTCCTTTTTTAGACTAACTTTAGCAGTGGGTTCAAAAGGTAACATCACTTTTCCAGGATTTCTATGCGTCCACCTTGAGTAAAATCTCGTGTGATTTACTATAGTATTTTGATGCATTGCTATTTGTAAAACAAATCGCTGAATGTTTCGGGTCATTTTTGATGAACTATAGAATAATGTGATCAAATAGAATATCAATTATATTCTAAAGCACTAGGTTTACTTTATGTTTATTGTGTTTTGGTTTTTAGAATAACCTCAAATTTCTCATTTCTCAAGGGAGGAAAAAATGTAAACAAAACAATGACTGACATTGACAATACAAGTAATATGACATATTGTTTTTTTTATTTTTTATTTGAGGTCATTAACAGAAAAAAATATCATCTCATTCTATTATTCTTGGACGATCATCCAAAGTTACTATTTCTAAACTTGTCTCTATTTTCGAGTGATGCGGGTTGAAGCCTCAGAAAAAACAAATGGAAGTAAAGTGTTATAAAATTACAGTTTTCTCGTTTAGCACTTACAATGGCCTTTTGCGCCTCCTTTCGTTTTAGCAGACTTTTTCAAGTACTAGCTCGAGTCACAGAAGACATAATACACAGCATAATAGCTCGAGTATAGGGCAAATCCAAACTATATTTTGCTTAGTGCTAGCAATGATACCTAGCAGTGACAGGGGAAGTGGTTAGTACCACTTCCGCCACCACTTACACTAAGCAAAACGATGCAGACGATGCGTAGTAGAGTAGCTACTAAACTTGCTAACTAGTACTTGCTTCCTGTACTACGCATCGTCTGCAAACGCTTCTTCAAGTTGAGGCGGTACCGCTTTAGTCTACCCTGTAATGGGAGAAAAAAAACGTAAGATCTAAGAACAAAAAAAAAACTCAGGAAATGTCAACGTCAAAATTTTTATGAATGCTGCCAGTGATAAAAAAATTATGGTCCCTCCAAACAATCCAACCATGAACATAAATTTCTACTTCACAGACTAGACAATGTTCTTTCTGGTTTTTTTTTTTTAAATTCAACCGGCTTTCTTATCACACCCGCTTCTATATTTTAGTTTCTCATTGAATTTCGTCTATGGTTACATATCATCAACGAACTTGTTTCGTCAGCTGAAAATATTATTTAGTGGAAAGATGCATTGTGATTATATTGCTGATCGGTGTCGGAAAAATATTAACATTCTAAGGTGTTTATCGGGTGTTTGGTGGGGTTCTCATCCTTTTACACTAAAACTTTTGTATAACGCCATTATTCGTAGCATTTTAGATTATGGCTCCTTCTTGCTGGAGCCAGCTAACAAGGGTGGTATCAAGAAACTGGATTTGATTCAATCGAAAGCCCTTCGCATTGTTTCTGGTGCTATGCTATCCTCTCCTATCAATGCACTTCAGGTTGAATGTGTTGATGCTCCCCTTCATCTTCGCCGTCAGTTTCTATCTAATAGGTTTTTTTTTTCGCTGTGTGCAGTTTTCTAATCATCCTCTTGTCCCTAAACTTCAGCTTCTCCATAGTTTCTCGTTTTCTTCTCGGTTTTGGCTCCATAAGCAGCTTCCTCTTCTAGTGAAGAGTTTTGTTTCCTATAAGTCTTTAAAAGATCCTGTTCTCCGTTCTCATTTGCTTCCTCTTTTCTCGTTTAGTTATGATGTCATTGTCTCTCGCCCAATTGTAATTTTAGACTTTGACATTTGTGCTGGTGACCCCCATGCTGATGAATATTTCCGTGGTCTTCTGCGGAGGGATTGGCATGGGTGGCACTATATCTTTACTGATGCTTCAAAACTCTCCCCTATGGGTTGTGTTGGTTGTGGTATCTTCCATGAACAATTTAACATTGTACAAAAGGTTAAGTTTCCCCCTGAAACCTCAGTTTTTTCGGGTGAGTGCTGGGCACTCCTTGAATCTATTCGTTATATTCTTATTTTTAATCTCCGCCGTTCTCTCGTCTTTACTGACTGTCGGAGTGCCCTTCAGTCTCTTCTTTCAAACCCTTTTTCCCCCAATTCCCACAACTCTATTCTTTTTCTCCTTAAGGAATCCTTATCTATCTGCAATTCCAAAGGTCTAGAAGTTGTTTTTGTTTGGATTCCTGGTCATGCTGGTATCTCTGGAAATGAACGGGCTGACAGAGTGGCAAAGGATGCCGTTGTCTGCGGAGACAAAATTCCCTTCTGTATCTTTCCCCATGACCTTGCATCCCTTCCTAAGTCTCTTTTACTTAAGTCATGGTCATTCTGCTGGCGTGGCTCTGCCAGGTCTAGGGGTTCCGCTTATGCGGCTCTCCAGCCCGTAATCCCTCGGAGGCCGTGGTTTGCCAGAATGCACTTTAGTAAAAAAATTACAAGTTGCATAATTCGAATGAGGTTGGGACACTGTTGTGTTCCCACATATTTTAAAAAATTACGTATCAGGGACTCTTCTTTGTGTGAGTGTGGCCTTGATGACGGCCACCTCAATCATATTTTCTTCTCCTGTCCGCTGCTTGATCATTCAGCTTTTTTTCTTTCTCTTAGTCTTGTAGTTCCTTTTCCAACTTCTATGTCTGTTCTTCTCTCATCAAATGATATTTCCATTTTCCGTATTATAAGTAATTTTCTTTCTGACAATAATGTTAGTGTATAAAGTGCTTTATAGTGTATTTTTGTGTTTGTCAGTATTTATATGTATTGTATTACTTATTTATTTTGTTTTAGGATTGCTGGTCATATTTTGTTTTATTTTAAATCGCGTTCGTTTTTTGTTAACGTGACGTTGGCCAAAGTGCCCTAAAGGTGGGCGGTAGCCATTAATTAAAAAAAAAAAAAAAAAAAAAAAAAATATTTTGTGGATGCGCAGTAATTTGTGTTTATTTTTAAATTGACTAGGAAACTAGCGCGTTGCAACATCATGGCAACAGGAGTAAAACCTCGTGATGAAGATATCCAGTTCACGCGGTCTGATCTGGATTCTATACAAGACGCCATGAAGAATAAGAAGTTTCGAGACTTGCTAAGCGACTACTGCGATGAAATACGTGACCCGGCGAATCAAGCGCTCTACCAGAAAGAAATGGTCCAACTCGAGAAGGAACGTGGCTACGACGTCACATTCATCAATCCCAAGGGGGGTTATGTTATCAAAACAAGCGTCGCCGGCGACAGGAAAGCGTTTATAAATATTTGCAGTAATGACAACGTCGGCAAACCCTCATACAGGGTCCAGGAGGTGGACGGCAAGAGGGGTATGAACTGGCAAATTCCATACTCGATGATTCCTCCGAGGGAAGATTTAGATCACAAGCGCGAGCGGTGCGTGATATATGACGTGGTGTTCCATCCTGACACGCTGCGCATGGCTGAGGTTAACAAGCAATTCCGAGAGCTCGTCAATAAAACCGCTTTCGAAGGCCTACAGAAAACGCACAATATTCACTTTGACATCAACAATTTTCGATTTCCTAAGTCCCATTATAAAGGTATGACGACACCAGCAGTGATTCGGAAAGAAGATCCAGATTACAAGCCGCCGGCTTATGACGAAGAAGAAGTGCTGACGCCGGAAATGATGGAGAAGTTATATCCACAGCGCACCTATTCAAACTCAGAAAATAAAAATGAAGAAGTTAATAGGAAAGAAAAAGAAAATTCAGATAAATCACAGAATGCTAGAAAATTAAGTAGAGAAAAGGCAGAGTTCACTCACAAATCAGATGACGGTTATACTATCCCCAAATATGTCATCAAACAGCAGAAGAACGTGGACATGCAAGATTTCACTTATAACAGAGACTGCAAGCAGCATTCTGCCATCCCAAGTCAGATAGTCGTAGAAATTAACCTTCCCATGTTAACCTCCACGAAAGAATGTCTCTTAGATGTCAAAGAAAAATCTCTAATTTTATCATCTGAAAAACCTGCGAAGTACAAACTTGAAGTCCCTCTCCCTTACTCTGTGAATGACGAGTGTGGCAATGCCAAGTTTGATAAATCAAAACGCAAGCTCATAGTGACTTTACCAGTGATCAAACGGAACTTAACCAGTGAAAACAATTCTAAATTAGACAGTGGTGTGGAAAGTGAAGAGAACTCAGGATCACAAAGTGATGAAGAGCAGTCTAACTTAGTTGAAGAGCTGTCTTCGAATCCCAGTGAGCTTTCTACACCTTCTGTTGAAAATTCTAGCCCTCGCGCCGAGTCAAACTCCTTTTTTGATACCTCACTAGGTTACATACTTCCTGCTTACACTCATAATATTTTAGATGACATTGTAGCGTTTACTTTCCATGTTAAAAATACTGAACCCGATTCTGTCCAAGTAAAGAATGATGGTGACAAGATCTTTATAAAATTCACTACTATGGGTTCAGGTTTTGTGCCAGTACATTATGCTGCAATTTTGGCTTTTGAAGACAATGTTAAATTTGAGAATGTGACAGGTGAAGCCTGGGACAACAATGTTATTCTTCAACTGGAGGTAGCAGGCACTATTCCTCACAAGTTCGAGATTGGTTTGAGCACTGAAACTATGGTCAATGAATACTTTGATGTCTCACAAGTCAAAAAAGAACCAAAAAAGCTCCAAGATATTGAGAAACAAGCTACAGACTCGGCTCCCATAGTAGAGGTTACTAACTTGGGAAGTGAAACCAACATAGTTGTTTCATCCCAAAATGATGATTACGATGAAGATGATGATGACGATGATGAGTCTCCAAGGTATGAGAAGGAGATTGTGTGGACAGAGTCAAATAGTCATAGTGCAGCGAAGAGCATCCTCCGGAAGCCAATGAGTATGATGCGAAGCTTCTCCGAGTCAAGTGGTGACTTCGCCTCATCTATGGACTACATCAGTTCCGACTACATCCCTGAAGAATCTAGTTACAAGAAGACTGTTAGGTTTAATGATGTTATTTCAAAACAATTCTATAGGTGAGATTTTAAATTTAACAATTATAGGTACTAAAAATTCTTTCGCGATTTGTACACGTCATGTTTTAAATGTTTATCGAGACTTATCACGCATTGTTTTATAAAGGTAAAAAGAGGTACCTTTAGTTCGACATTTTGACCATGTTACTATGGTTGTGGTGACTTTAATACATTATTAGATAATATATAATTATGTGAATTATAGGTACTGTCACCATTATTATTCATTAATTATCAGTCTATCATTTTCTCACTGCTGGGACACAGGTCATGAACGTGAAAGGCTGATAATGATGATAATGATGAGGTGAACAACAGCTTGGATATTTTTCAAACAAAATTATTTTTCTATACGTGTCTAACATTAACTGATCTGGGTCAAATGCTTCAATACCTATCCCTGAAGTTGTTTACAAAACTGGTGCCAAAACAGAACTATCTAGAATTGTTGTGAATGTAAAATGCGATTAGCAGTCTTTATCAAAGTAGGTTATCATAAAAATAGTAGCTAAGATAGCAAGAAAACAAATTTGTGTTGTGTAAATTAAGTTTTACTAGCAGCGTCCTTTGGTTTTAACCTCTATCTATGCAACTATTTTGGGGTAAAAACAACCTTTGTGTTTTTACAGGATATAAGCAACTGTTATACCAAATTTCATTCAAATCCGTTCAGCCGTTATGGAGTTGAATTGCAGAATACCTATGAAGTTTCACATTTGTAATATTAGTGTAATTTAGTTGTGATGCTTTGGGACTATGATTCCTGCCAAAATATATGTCAGGAAGCCCTAAATTATGCTTGGAAACATTTTCAAACAATAACAAAAGATATCTACCACCTATATTCTTTGAGCTTATCATGTACTCCAGCCTTTATCTGCTGACGCGTATTATATACATAGTGATAAACCTCACCTATAATGTAATAAGCAAACAATTCGCAATTTTTCCACAACACATAATAATTTCCATAACACTTTGGTAATAAGCAAACAGTTTGCAATTTTTCCATAACACTTTGATAATGATGGAATCAAACAAAACGCAGGTTGATCAACCTTTCATACCTTGTTTGTTAATTAGCAAACCACCGACAATTTCCACTAATGGTGAAGCAAACCAATAAATCCTTGTTTGTGTAAATGTTTTCAGGTACAACTCCTCCATTGAAGGCCAGAAGAAAAAGAATCAGCGCAAGAAGAGCAAAAAGCGTACCTTGGAGAGGAGGAAAAGTGAAAGTGAAGCTGAGGACGAGTCTAACAATTATACACAGGTATTTAAACTTAACCTCAGCATCACGTGTTTTTAAATGGAAAATATATTCAGAATCTTTTTTAATGAAAAATTGTCATAATTTTAGGTTCTGAAAACCACAATATCATAAAATGTGTAGAATTTAGTATTTTGAGGCTTTAAAGCACTATGCTAAAGTTTTAAAAGCGGCGGCTTGACAAACGAGGGCACAAGCGGCGTGGGAAAAGGCAACTGCATGGAGATATTTTTTTAAGAAATATTTACCATTTCCTTCCTTATTAAACATACTACTTTTATGCAAAATTTCATAAAGGTCGGTTCTGTCATAGAGTCGAAAAAGGTAACTAGCAGATAGTGACACACTTGTAAGACAATGACTAGAAGAGGCTTTCTTTGAAAACCCTTTGGGTGAGAGGATCTTCCCTTCTGTCCCGATTTACGAGTAATTATTGTGCCTAAATTTGCATTTATAATAATAATGTGGTAGTTGGAAAAAGTGCGTCCGGTCTCTTCTTTTCCAGCTTCCACGCAATTTTTTGTAAAAATTCTATGCTTAAATGCTATGTGTATTACTTTTCAGTCCCAATCACGATTGAAATCTGTGCTGAAACAGAGACGCGACAGCGGCCTCGCGGACACCTCTGACGCCGAAGGAGAATGCAAGAACTCTCAGGATGAAGGATCTTACACTCCCAATGGAAATGACATCGCCAACGGTCACTCGAAATCCATACTTAACATCATTGACAATAAGGACAGTAAGAATGAAACAGACCCTGAAATATGGGAATCTAAAAAGGAAAAGGTACCAAAATCTGACTCCTTAACCTGCGAAACTTTAAAACATAACACGGAAATGTACAATCCGGAGAACTTAAACAAGGGTCAGTACCAGGAAGTTACTTTTAAAAACGATCTCATATTTGATTTGGATATGTGAGATATGAATGCCATAGTGTGTCTTATGAGTTCTTTTCGAAAGGACGTATTTAGATGTTTAGTATAAAGAGGTAAGCCTCTAATATTGATAGATATTTTTTGTTTGTGTAGAGGTATCTATTAGTAGTATTATTTCTTTTAGAGTTTTAATGTTCCTTTCCATAGTGATGAGTAATTTAGTATGTAATTTTGATTCTGCTTAGTTTATGGCAATAGGTTTTGTTTGTGATCCAAATTTGAAGATTTTGTCATCAGTTTTTATTTTGTCAAATATTTTTAATTATGTAGTGGTTATAATCACTAAGTAGGTAACTAGGTATAGGGTTGCGGTGTTTGATGGTGTGCATAGTAATCTTCACGAGCACATTTGAGCGATTGTTTCGTGTAATGCACAAGGTTTCATAAGCACAGTAAACTGACGGCGTGACTCGATATCAGTGCTTATCTAAATAGCTATGGCCACACAATTATAAGCAGCGCTAGCTAGCGCTGTTTTATGGCACAATAAAACTTGTTTTAAATTTTCGTTTCCAGTCTAAGCATATACACAGTAGATATTAGGAGGCCTTTGCCATACAATGGGACACAATAGGTCCCTAATGATAATAACATACCATGCTGATTGGTATGGCAATTGATTGTATGCAATTGAATCGATTTATTTCGTCATATCAGATCATATTTTTTAATTCAGCCATTATTTTTTAACAAAATCTGAATTATAGTTATCAATCTATTCCTCCAAATGGTTTTATAATAATAATGCAAAGAAATATGAACTATCTTTAATTCGGCAACACTAATGAATAATTATGCAATTGTATCGATTAAATTTAGGCTCCAACACTAGTTTTAAGTTGTAGCCTGATTTCTACTAACCAAAATAACTGCATATTTTATATATCTAAACAAATGTGTGACATTTTAATGTGTCTGTTAAATTAAATTTACTGGTATACCAGCAAACATCTTGAGCAAAATGTGGCATAGTGGGATAAACTCAGATCAGGCAAACAAGGAAGATATGGTAAGGTAGCGTGGGGGAAACGATAATTGTACAAAGACGTAACTCCCTGGTTTGTCAGATCTGAGGGGGAAAAGATGGCACGCACTCATCGAGATACAATACATATAGTCACAATCGTGCCAAAAAAATGACGGAACCAAAACTCGGCGCACGCTACTAATTACGCAGACTTTTTAATTAGTTACAAGGTAACCGCGATCCGACTACAACGCCGCGCGATGCCACAGCTACGATGACATAGCAGACAACTAACGTTGAACACTATGCAAGCGATGTAACGTCTAAATGGGAGTAAATGTGGCATTGTGAAGTATATAAATGATACTGTATGTACAATAACGCTCGGTTTTTTTACTGTTTTCACTGAGAGATTGTGACTCTATAGGAATTGTATCTCGATGCACGCACTACAGCCATTTGCTCGGTTGCTCCTTGAAAATCTAGCCTCGGTTTTACCCGCTAAAGACACCTAAAAATCGTGCATTTTCAAGATATTTGCTTATGGTTTATGGTTGTACACATTAGAAAAGTTCCGTACTAACAACGTATCTTGAAACTATTATGCTCATGTAGAGACAATATTTCCTGTTTAATATATTTAATGGTACAAATTAGGATTATTAATTATAATCTGTAATCATGATAAGTCCATGCATTTAGAAACTAGTTTATATGCACTGCATTATACACAGTAATTATTATGTAGTTTCACACAGTAAATGAACACAATATGTTGGTTCAATCCGACCCAGTAAAAGCATTAAAAAAACATTGTATTGAATTTTCACTGAAAAATCGCTCATAGCGTATCTTCACTAGATGTTAACCGATCACCGGTGCTAAGCATCGGATGACATGCTCTGTCTTCAAATTGTTGACCGCGAGTAGCATTTACAAGTGAACGCTACCGTGTGTCAGATAACACGTTAAATTATAGGTCCCGGTTGTATGTTTTATTACAACCGCTAAACCATTTCAGAGGCCTTCATGCGGCTAAAAAAAGTTGCTCGTTACGGCAGGTTTGAAACATGACGGCATAAGACAGCGTCATGTTGTTTGCCGTCACGGCATACGAGTCGATTTTACTGCCAAGGCGCGCCATTAGATGTTTCATATCAAAACTGACAACAGGGCCAGCCACTATGTTTGTACGAATCTAACACTGAAAAATTTGACTCGCGCTACAATTGTAAGGCAAATTTTACCCTTACCAAATATATTTTGATTTGTCTCAATACTTATGTCTTGTTTATAAATAAGGTTAGGTTCAAAATTAAATGGCTTGGGTTAAATTCACCAGTGAAAAAGCAGGTTCACATTGCTCGATTATTACACTTATAAACAAAATTACTGGATCATTTTGGTCAGGCGATGTGATGACCAGTATCACCCTTTTTTGAACTATTTATGATTTAGCTTGCAAAAAATTACTAAATATACAGATTTAGTTTTGTTTTGGTCTATTTTAAGTGTTTTTGAGCGCAGAACCGATATCCATCGTTTTTAATAACTTAACTGATGTATTAAACTTGAAATATGAAAAATAAACGAGCCATGAAAGCCTGCTTCACCAACTGTTGTCATAAACATAGCATTTTATTTATATTTATTTAAGTGTCTTGTATGAAAGTTATGTTTTGTGTAAAGTTTACCTACATAAAATAATAATGTTTTGGTGACTAATGAAATACAATGGATAATTTAAATTTGTCCTTTCTTTCGGATCATTCGCCGTGCCCACAGTGAACGACTTAGAGTTCAGATTTGTCGCGAGTCTCTTCAAGGACATACAGTTATATGATTGTTAACGGGATATTAAACGATTTATAACTGTAACAAAAGACTAAGAATAAATAAAAATATTCGGGACATTTTTGCACACACGGTCATCTAACCCCAAACTAAGCAAAGCTTGTGATATGGCTGCTAGAGACTGATATACATACATATATATGTAGTTTTAAATACATACTTAAATAGATATTAACACCCAGGTATAGAACAAACACAAATGTTCATCACACAAACATTTGTCCTAGGTGGGAATCGAACCCATGCCCCCAAGCGCAGAAGGCAGGTTCACTACCAACTGGACCAACGGGCTATCTAAGAAATGAGGGTAGGTCGTTTTTTTCTGCACCTAACGAACATTTCGGCCTACCACTCGCATTCTTCAGTCCTCCACTGAAATGGTTTTTGAAACTAACTACGCCGAAATATTGGGAGCTCTATCCACAACTTAATCACGGTAAATATCCCGTTAATAACTGTAGTGAAAATCCGTGATAGTTTACAACAGTAATTCGTGCTCTGACCGCTATTATGTGTGTAAAGATCATAGGCGTACCCAGGAGTTAATTTCGGAGGGGGTTTTACGAAAAACCAATACCCATTTTTTATAACATATACAGGGTAATAAGGAAAGGGTATGCTAAGCCGAAAGGAGGTCATGTACTCATAATTATGAACGACTTACTATTGGACCAACCGTGAAATTGCGAAAAACATATCAGCTGTAAACAGCTACATGGTTGGAAACCAGCAAGGGCACCGTGGTCGGGAAACTGGTTGCTCACCGAGTAGCGCATGCTTAAGAGCTCATGCAGTCTTTTACTTTTACGTTTTCGTGCGTGATAATTTCCGTCAGCGAGAAGTTGGTGGTACAGTTTTAGCATACAAGTAACGTACCTAAGTAATGCTATTAATATTTTAGGTAGGTGATTAAGTTTCTTACTTGTGTAGCGGGCATTTCCCGCAACTAGGCCATTCATTGGCCCATTTTGCGTCACCCGGCTGCAGTTAATTCAGCCTTCCGGTCTGCTCGCTTATGCCTGCGCAGGCTTCCCAGAACGTCCTCGGTGATCCGAAAATGGTGATTCGATGTTCTGCCACGCTGCTGCACTAGCAGCAAATGTGCCGCTCCAGACACCCTCTACATAGGGGACTGTCGGTAACCCCAATTTTAAAAAGGTCTTTGTTTAAAAGGTAATCACCTGCTGTGACAACCCGAACAATTTGCCGGAGTTTGTCACGTTTTAGATTTAATTAAGCTACATAAGAAATTACGATTGAAGCGTTTTGTTCTATAAATTTAACTTCGTTGGTGTTTTTTGCCTTCTGCTTCAATTCTCGCAACTTTATCGCAGTCGTCGTTTGCTGAGTTCACTAATTTAAATAGTCCCTAATTATTTCGCAAAACGTTTTTTTTTTTTTCATAATTAAAACGCTATCCTCTCGAAATAAGAATTTTCGGCGCTTCCTTAATAGCTTAATTTAATTTACAGGAAATGTTAAATTGCAACATTTTGACCTAATTAGGTAGGTATAGGTGTATTATTCATACTTTTCTTCCAAAGTTTTGTTCAGTCAACATTAATTTTAAGAGCATAGCTCTTGTCAGTGGAGTAACTTCCAAACATGACGGTCTTCTTACACTGCCAGCGAGCGTTTTCACGTCCGTGTACATGCCATTTGCCTTTTTATTTGGCCTAAGAATACTCTTGGTCTTCCCGGTTCTCTCTTCCCACCTTTCCCTCTATGATGGTTTTAATTAATTTGTCATGTTTTACAAGGTGGCCAAGCATCTTGCCTCTTCTAGTCTATATACTAGCTTCTCATCGACAGTCCTACTTCCTGTTTTTTCTGTCCAGCTTATTCTGGTCATACGTCTCCAACACCATAATAGTTACCTACCTACTTAACGAACATTTTGCTAATTGCTGTTTTATTCATGTAACTATATAAATACAAACTAAATTACCTACCTAAATCGCGATAGAGCGTCCAGAGCGTGATCGAGGCGATGTAGCGTCTGGCGTGGAAAAAAAATGTGATCGCAATTGCGGCTCCGGAATCGCAACAAGAAAGCAATCCAAGAAGCTCATCAGCAACGAATCACTTCAGATTGCGTCTTTGCCATGAACATCGGCGCGAAGTTCAGTAGTCTATCGATGTTTTTATCGGATACATTTCGGAGTGGAATCAGATCTGCATGACCACCACAAAAAGGCGACACTGTTTCATGGTTGATATTATAAAAAACCCGTAAGAAGCGCTTTAATTCCACCTTTATTGTGTGAACATAGGTCGTAATGTGTGAAATGCGCTGCCTGAATGGGTGTTTCGTGAAAGTTACAATCTGGGTTTCTTCAAGTCGCTAGTTAATCGGTTTCTTCTAGGCAAGCGTGCTCCATTGTAAAATCCATTATCACTTTTAGTACCTACCTATTGGCGACGAAGCCGGCTTCTCTTTATTTACTATCTTCAGTAGGTACTATCTTCTTGGCTCCAGGATATATCTGTTGAAGATGGAATGAAAATTTGGTAGAATTACTTCTCGGATTGGAATTCGAATGCGCCAGCCACGGAAATATAATAGCTAATAGTAATTTAGGGAATATCAAAGAATTCAAATTAGTACATGTAGATCAATGGGGAATACAAAAAAAACTACCTACAAAAAATGCTATGATTGGACCGGTCCAATGGTGGAACTCGCTTGTGGTCCAATGATGGCAACAAGGCACCCACCCAACAAGAATAAAGATGTTAAGTTAATAATGCACTTAAGTTAAATAAGTATTTTTGGTTGGGTTTTGGAGTTTTGGTCCAAATTGTTTGTTTTGGCATTGTTTGGATAGCTTCTAGGCAGTAATCTTACCTGTCAAAAACGTTTCATATTCGGCACCTTTAAATAGGTATACTACGATTCATCTGAGAGAGATACACCGTAGAATCCGTAGATTGCTCGGCTCAGAGCTCGGCGTTGTCGCTTGGCTGTGGATGGGGCAACGAACGAAATACTAAGTAGGTACCCATGTTGATACTTTCCCCCAAAGACGTATGCGGTGAGAGTTTTTTTTTTTTTTTCATATTATAAATATTTTAGGTGGCTAGACTGTAACTTATGTAGGTAGGTAGAGTCTGGCTAATGAAAGTAGAGACTGAAATCGCACACCATCCTTAAAAAAATCCGCATTGCTACCCCGAAATTAATATGAAATGCAAACATTACTATATTCTGATTATATAACAATAAAAATTTTCTAAGAAAAAATTATAATTTACATGCATCAAGTGAGATAATTTCAGGCATTTCATACACATTTTTGGTGTTCCAATGCTGATATTTTAAAATTTGTCTAGCTTTTTCAGTCTCTACTTTCATTAGCCAGACTCTATCTACCTATTTATGTTCGGTTCAGGGAATCTAAAAAGTAAAAATTCGAAAGACTACTTACTTACCTTACCTTCATAAATAGCATATAATAGAAAATGTCACATTTTAAATTGAGATAGAACCGGTCAATGGTAACGACAAATATTAGGTTAAACAAGGAAATGACGACGATTAATGTAAAAAAATTACCTTTAAAACACTTTCATTTATTTGAGCTTGACTAATATACGATGCTCAACGTGTAGGTAAGGTAGGTAGGTACCTCTACCTATGGAATGAAGTGGCATCAAAAGCATACTAATTAGGTTGGCACAAAGTGACGCAAAGGTTTTATTACCCTCATCCTCGTCACATATACCTACCTATGCTTACCTTTTTACCCACAAAGATATATAAAATGAATGTTGACATGGATTTTCTTTTATAAAAAGACCGGCAAAGAAGCGTGCGGTCCGCAAGCAGAAACCGCCGCCTATGGGCCTGCAACACTAGCAGTGTTGACGGTGCATTGCAGGCCGGAGAGGTATTGTAGTCACTAGATTATGATATAGGTACCTACCTACCCAAAAAAATGTCCTGCGATTGTCCCAGAATGTTAGAAGAACGGGAAGAGGAATGTTAGAGGGTAATGTTTTTCGGGCGTATGTTTGTTTGTTTGTATTTTTATGTTGTTTATATACCTAGGTATTACATTTTGATGTCAAACATGAAGTCATTAAACTCAATTCAGTCCGTATTTCTCCCGAAAATATTTCACTTTGGCTCAGTAGTTTTTGAACCAACTCCTAATAATTCGAATCATATTGTACCTGTTGATTTCGCAATAGGCGGGAACTTGTAATTGGCCCATTTCCTACTTTTGTTTTTTTTACTTTGGTATATACCTACTATTAGGCTGTAAGTTTCCCTAAAAATTCAACATAAACAAACTAAAATAGCAATAAAGTTTTTGGGTTGCTACTAAGTTTTTTATATTGAGAATTATCTTTTATTAAAATGTTTGATAATGATAAATGATTATTTACGCGATACTACCTATCGCGTAAATAATCGTACCTATTTACCGTGGTAAGGTTGTGAACAGCTGTGATAGTGGTGATAGTTTAAAACAGTGTTTTATGTTAGATAATGTCTTTGTTTTTAACATACACACGATTAGGTACTCTGTTGGTTTGTGGACATTCCTGTAAACCTATGTTGTTACCAAAACTTTCAGTAGATTCGTTCAATAAAGTAAGTACTGATAGAACTCTCGCTATAAGTATGAGTCTGTAATAACGCCCTAAATCACACGGGTTTTGTGTCTAAAGGCACAGGAATAGTCAGCTTTTCCTGATCCCACAAAAGATTGATGCGCTCTCAAGTAGGTTACCACCTGGCTCCCATGTTCTATTTAACTGAATGATATAAGACGATAGCTGACTATATTTCGTCCAAATTCGATATTAGAGAACAAAAGATCTCATTAGCTGCCCGTTACGAAAATCTGACACAGATTATTTTTAAACGAGGCTACGTCATAAAATACAGAGGGCTTTAGAGGAGGCAGCGGGAGGGAATATGTCTCTAATCCCCGGAGTCGGATGGTACCTATTGTGGACCGTGTAACAATGCACTGATTAATGGTATGAAGAAGCGCAGAAACCTTATACAATACTTGTGCGACCGTCTGGTAAATACACGCTATTTTCAACCTTATCACGTTGTATTGATGTTCATAATGATTGCTAGAGGTCTTGAGGAATGACGAAAAGACATTATTCAATGCAATCTCAATGCCGTGCCTTCGTAACCTAGTGCTTGATATTTGCGCTGTATATAAAGGTTTAATTTTCATCAGAGTCAGAACCAGACAGGAATAAGGGGTATAAGTAGGTACCTACCTACCGAAGTTTATGGGCAGTCATTAGGTATTAAATTACTTCTCGTATTACCTACTCAAAGTTGCACAAAGTAGACAATTATAAGTACCTACTTCTCAGCCAAGTAGAATAAAGTAGGTACCTATAACTTTACTAGGCAACGAAAATACGAATTACACCCAATGTAATATTATTCGGAAGTAAAATGGATAACCTTATCGCCCAAAGCGATTTCTTCCAAGCAACTTTTGGAACCTTTTTAGCTACGAATGTATTTAGGTATAGAGTTTTATATTTCATTTTGGTTTGGTAGAGATAGCTCTCAGTTGATTTTTAATTGAATATATACTGGGCTACGTGGAAAGGATTTACTGAGCCGAAAGGGATTCATAGTAAGTAGGTACCCATCATTATGAACAACTTTTACTATGGGAGCAACTCTGAAATCGCAAAAAAACAACAGCAACAGCTGTTCCATTGAAAACGGTCATTTACACTCTACAAAATGTACCTGTATATGAAGCACTATGAGAGCAATTCTGAAATTGCAAAAAAACAGCTGTTGTTTTGAAAACGGTCATTCACACTCTACAAAATGTATGAAGCACTATGAGAGCACCTCTGAAATCGCAAAAAAATAATAATTTATTCATAAATGAATATTCATTTCACCTTCATATTTATTTCACCATTTCTGGGTTGGTCCCACTGAACAAGTTTTTATAATGATGGGTAGGTACTATTGGTACTATGGACCCCTTTCGGCTTAGTACACCGTTTCAATGTGGTTACACACATAATCTCTACCAACAAGCCAACGAAATACTCGAGTTATTACAAAACACGTAGGTAAAGCTACTACCTTTCTTCTTTATTAAAAAATGGCAACCGCAAAATTAATAAGCAACCAGTTTATGAATTTGGACTAAAATTCAGCGAAATACGTAACCTGAGTTGAGAATAAAGGGGTTGATAAGTAATATTTTTTCTCTGAAGTAGAAATCATCAGTATCGTCTTCGAGTCATCAGCAACAAGTCCACGACTAAATGAAAAAACATAAAAACGTTGAAAAAAATATGAATTAATAAAATAAAATCTTCTAAAAAAAAAGCCTTTTATTTATAATACAATAAACTTCGCACTAATTAAAAACTTTTTTTTATTGCAATAAGCTCTACATAGTATAAATTAAAGCCGCTTTCCGCGTCTGTCTGTCTGTCTGTATGTCTGTATGGCCGCTAACTCCTCCTAAACCACGCAACGGATTTTGATGCGGTTTTCACCATTTGTTAGATACATTTTCACGGAAGGTTTATATGTATAGCTAACGACCCGCCCCGGTTTCGCACGTAAATAACACCCGTGCAAAGCTGGGCGGGTGGGTCGCTAGTTTATTATAATTAGAATACTCGAGCTCGCATATGCAGTTGGTTGATTCAAGGTTCAGTTTTTGCCAGAGCTATCATCAGGTCGCTATCGACAACAAGACGATTTCTCAGCTTTGTTTTATTTAAAACCAGAGCTGAAAATCTGTCTCACATAAGTAAGTTGAAGAAAAAGGAATAAGTATTATCAAAGCAAGAGATGCAAATTTCGAATTAACAAGGAATCGTTTGACTCAAAATTTCTCCAATGTCAAGATATGGAACTCTTTTATGGTCGACAAATAGGTTTACGATAGTTAACGACAGAATCAATGAATGTGATATTGTGATGGTTAATTTACGCACCAAAATATTTTTTATTATGCCCCCTCATGTCGCGACATGTCCCCCGTGTTGGGAACACTTATAGAGCTTCGTTCTTTTGATTTTTCTATGACCTAATTTTTTTTTTACCTTGTTACAATAATTTTTGGTTACTGAACCTACCGGTTATCGGTTCTTCGAGCGATGTGGCCTGCCCATTGCCACTTCAACTTGCAGATTTTAACAGCTATGTCGGTGACTTTGGTCCTTGGTTTGGTTTGGTGTGGAGGTTAAAGGGGGAGACCTATGTTCAGCAGTGGACGTCTTCTAGCTGATGATGATGATGAACCCTACCGTATACGTGTCTAGACACGCTCTTGGCCAGTTATTTAAAATATATTTTTTTTCTCTTAAAACATTACTAGTAAGTTGTACTGAGCTCCGGGGCCGCATTAAGTTAACTACAAAGAGTTAGAGCCTAATCTAATGTATATCTTTCAATGCGATTAGCGAACTTTGGTATTTTGACAAAATATTACGCTTTCAAATCTTTACATTAGAGAATCAATAGAGATTTGTCAGTATAATGCTCTTATCGTTAGGGCATTGGGTCCATTACTGTGTTTTGGTAATGGAAATCGATACAGGCAATCTTGTGGAGAGCCTTTATCGCGGGGAGGGTTCTCACAAACACTCAGAGCTCCGAGTGACTTGCAAGGGTTCGTTTTTGTATGTTGGTTTTGTAACCTTATACAGTGGAGTCTCTACCAATACAGAAATAAGGACTAAAATGTATATGACGTACTTATATCATTTTATTTATGTGATGTTACCTTTATGATATAGATATACCTACTGGCTGTTTTACCACAGAAGACATAATTTTACCTGCGATTTCATGGATTAATTCGCTTTAGTAGCAATGCTCATTGGTTGGGGAAATTTAATTAAAGAATATACAAAAAAAAGAAACACGCAAATTGGTTTAAAGATGCTGCGATGCGTAATCGCTCTACATACATAAAAAAATATATAAAAATGAGCCGAATTGAGAACCTTCCTCCATATCGAAGTCGGTTAAAAAAGTTTCATGAGTGACAATTTGTGTGAGTAAATCAATTGTTTTAAAATTTTCAATGAATTGCCTCATAACTGTCACTTTTAACATCTATACTAATATTATAAAGAGGAAACATTTGATTGTTTGTTTGTTTGTTTGTTTTTTTGCATTGAATAGGCTCCGAAACTACTGAACCGATTTGAAAAATTCTTTCACTGTTGGGATGCTGCACTATCAGCGGTTGACATAGGCTATATATCCCGGCTTCGCCCGTGCGAAGCAGGGGCGGCCTACTAGTTTAATATATAATAAATTGTACATTTTTAAGCAATTCATTAAACTATTAAATTTAAAAAACAAAAAAACATTTGGTTTAGAAGAATCGGGGCCCTGATTGCCGATTTTATTAATAAAACACGGTGCGATATCAGATCAACCAAGCAAGGATTAATATAACATAATTTAACAGCCTACTTAATCATAAAACACTGCTTCACGATTTAAGTAGCATTTATTTTATCTTTCTACACACCCCACTTCATCCAACCCTTTTATTCTTTGTCCCAAAGGAACCTTCGCGGCCCTGCTAATGGTCCCTGAAATCATGAAATCACTAAACGTGGCTGTGGGAGTTGTCAGTGGTCCATTGAAAAGGCTAAATGACTCACAGTTTCATATGAAATATTGATATGAGTTTTTCAGGCGTTTGCAAATTTTTTCCTGTTTTCTTTTCTAAATTATGTGGGCGTCATTAATTAGGTATACCTTTGAACGTACATTCATTTTGAATATTTAGATAAATGATAATAAATAAGAAGCCTTTAATTTGTTACTAACAAAAAAAGTAAATAACAGTATATTTACTATAAGTAATGTATATAATTATATACCTATATAACCTATGATTCTGTCTATTATGTATATTTATATCTATGATTATATTATCTAGTTTTTATATGGTTTATATATTATTATTTATACATATGTTTTTATAATTATAATACATTTATTATATTATGACTATCCTTATGTATATAATTATTAAATAATGTTTATATATTATACCATAATATGAACTCAGAAAATAATTAAGCTTGTAAGATATTATTTAGATACTTACCCTCAAAAAACTTTATACCTTTATTAGGCATCTAACTGTAATATAATATTGAAAAACCCATCTTTTTTTTTATAGGGACGTTAGTTTCTGGGGTGGCAACTAGAGATAGAGACCCTTAGTGTAATTTCGAAAAAAGATGGTTGGCTGTTATGGGACGCCTGGCTTATGTGAAACATAACGGCATAAGAGGGCGTAATAACGCTTGCCGACACAGCATACGGGTCGGAAAATAGGAGAACTAAATATAAAATAGATCAGTGTAAGCCCCTATTTTTGTGAATAATTTCCATTTCATTTCAAGGCGCGCTAACAGACATTTTACATCGAGTAAGAGTATGCATATTTTTTGTACATCTAAAATTTACTAAATACTTTCTCCTCCAACCCAAATGTACTCTGGTATCGAAAAAGAAAAAAAAAGGTTATTTTTTAAATATTAAGTTAACATTCTGTTTTCGCATGCCTATTAATATAAACCACATGACATTGGCAAGCTATATGGGCGGGGGTTTAAGTCCATTACTAACGTTTCTATCCAAAGCACAACCAAGGGCGGGCGCGTAAGCCCAGTTACTTATGTGGTCCTTTTGAGTGTTTTCAGTGAGTGTTGCAATGTGAAATGTTGAGCCTTAAGAATAATAAATAATAATGACCTATTTTGGTACTAGATGGTATTGGTACGTATGTATATTTTACAGTAGAGGATTTGTTCTGTTTGTAGAGTTTTGTGATGGTCAAGACAATAATGCTCTATTTTAATTTGGTACAAAAGTTATGTACAATACGGGCCATAACAGATATATATGTACTCGCTAGAGTCTATATACATCATATTATATAAATGTTTTATATCTTCCCCTTTGGATGAAGTACTTAAAAGTACACCCGTGTTTTGTCTGTATATTCTTAAGTGGTCTTACGTTTTATCTACCTACCTACCTACTTACATTTAAAATAAATATGGAACGGTTGTTAGTAGACCATCGTTGCAAGGCTTTTTAGACTAGTTTATCGGTTTATCGGATACATTTCGGAGTGTGCTTTGATCTGCAATCTGCATGATCAAATTCCCTTCTGTCCATTATCTATCGGACCAGCAGCCCTAGGCTAGACTGATCCGGACACGAAAGGGTGACACTATGGCATGATTGATATTCCGAAAGCCCGAACGAAGCGCTTTGTTTCCACTTTTATTATGCGAACCGCTAGACTGTGGAATGCGCTATCGGAATGGATGTTCCCTAATAGATACAAACTGAGTGTCTTCAACTTGCAAGTATTTTTTTTTCTGGGCTATCGTGCTCTATTAGAGCGCGTCACTGCATACGGTCAAGCGCAAGCAATCAATAAAAATAAAAGTATGTTTCAGCTAAATGACTTACTACATTTAAGTTATGGCATTACAAAAATGGATACGTATGTTATTTACAAGCTTAAAATTTTACCAAGAAATACCTACCTCACATAACAATGACCTAAATAGAAAACCTGTCCATAAATACGGTCTCAATCTATATAGTATCGAAATCCGATGTAAGCTGATTCAAGGAAGAAGGATGTTGTTCGAAAAGAAACATCGAATAGATATGAGAAAGCTCTATTGAAATGCTGCTAACATGAGAAGAGATAATAAATCCATTAGTGTGTCGCTGAATAGCTGGATGAGATTAATAATTTATTAAGTTGAATCACCCAGTAGAGGATATACATATAGCTCTTATAAAGCGACTGCGTTAAATATTCATTTTACCTACTGACCTAAATAATTAATAGACATCCTTTACTAAAATAAGTCTATAAACCAACGTATAGTCAAAATATAAAAAGTTTTAATGCTTACTATAGAGTTAATATTGCAATAGTTATAGGATAGTAGAGTAGGGATAATAGAGTTATAGGATACTAGCGACCCGCCCGCCCGGCTTCGCACGGGTGTAATTTACGTGCGAAACCGGGGCGGGTCGCTAGTTATACATATAAACCTTACTCCTGAATCACTTTATCTATTAAAAAAAAACCGCTTCAAAATCCGTTGCGTTGTTTTAAAGATTTAAGCATACATAGGGACGGACAGACAGCGACAGCGACTTTGTTTTAACATATACTATGTAGTGATGATATAGGATAGAAAGCTAACGATGAAATCAGAAATATTTTTTGGCCATAAAAACATTAAACGTTATAAGCAAGTCAATTTTACAAATAATATGTGATAATATTAGGTGATAAGCAGCAACGCGCAGTGGAAGGTGATGATTTGCCGCGAAGATGGTAATGAGGATGTAAATGGGCGAGCGCGCAGGGCACGCCGCGCGGCGGGCGGGCGGTGGGCGCCCGGGCCGCCCAACCTGTGGCACCTTGCAGCACCGTGTTGCGCCCCGAACGGCAGAGCGCGCCCAGTCCGCCACGAAGCGCCGCCAATGCCGCCGCTCGCGCTCTCTCAATCCACTTTTCCGCTTTATCACGTGTAACGTTCAAAAATCCCGCCAGCTACAACGACGCGACGCTGTCGAGTGAAGTTTAGTTTTTGACTCCTGAATTTCCTTTATTGTTGACTTCTTGGAGTGCTGACATTATTGGATCGAGTTTTCCACAGAAAATATTTTTTTGTTTACATCTCTTCTCTGTGGAGCTTTCTGTGTTTGGTAACTTTTTAATTACTTATTTCAGGGCGTGTTTAATGGTTTTTGATTTGGAAAATTTAAATAATTCTAAAATTACATTCTAAAACATAAAAATCACTTTTTTAAGCCTAGGGTCTACCCGCAGTTTTAAATCAGGTTTTGCTACATTACCTACTGCCTATGATTTATATAGTAATGTAAAAAAAAGGGACACTGTACTTGTACCTGAAAATAAGCTCGTGTAGCAAGGCTTGAAGAAATGTTACATTAAGGTGGCCGTAAAAGATTTAATAAAAATGGAATGCCATTCCAAAACCCCGAGTTCTTTTTGTTGTTTTGAGGAAAAATCTTGCGGAGGCATACCTATCTCTGGCATCCACAATTAAAAGAACCTCCAAATTCACAATTTTTTTAAATCGTTAGACGCGATCTCTTCCAGGCAACCATTAAGTAGATATACAGAATTTACGTATAACAGGATAGACGGGACGTGTCGAAAACTAGGTACTAGATACTTATAGGTATGATAAGATACGTTAACCATAATTATGGTACGATAATGATGGGGAACCTAGGTACTTATTTTTTGTGCTAATTACTTAGTTAACTAGACTTCAATTTCTGTATGTATATTTAAAATGAAAACTAAACTAAGTAGACCTTGGTGTCCATTCGTAGGTAAGAATAAGATAAGTAGGTAGAGGTACCTCTACCTACTCGTTAATATCAATATTATTAAGGCCGCGCTGATAGGCAAGATCTATACCTACTCTAAAATAAACGCACAATCGGCTTTTTAAATTCTCACTGTCATTTTTTATCTTTAAAAATGTGCGAAAAAGATATAGCACTGGCTGGTGTGAGCGCTAACCTAAAGTTATTATCAAAAGTGATTTTTTTATTGATGTCGTCATACCTATTATATGACAAACTAATTGCGCCCCGCGGCATTGCCCGCGTGGAAATTTATTTGTCACAAGTGGAAAACAATACCAGTTTTTTTACTATTGAGAATTAACAAATGTGTTATTCCAGAACCTAAATTATTTACTTTACAAATTTTATCAAAATGGGTTTAGTGGTTACGGAGATATGTGTGCTTTTACTTTCGTATAGCTTTACATTTACTTATTTTACTTCACTCATAATTTATTTATTAAACATAACACATTTGTAAAATATCTCATAAAGTGTATAATACTATTACCTATATACTAATTACCTACCTAGTAAAGTTTATCTTCCTTGAGCATAATAAAATATGAAGCAATTTTCAAACCCAATTATGATTTGACTAAACTTTCGGCACGTCAATCACAGCCGTTGTTATCCAACTAGGCAGGTGGTAAATCCACTAGATTAGACGGGATTGGATAATAAGTTAGTTAGTTACCAAATGCTGCTCTAAATTACTTATCTAAATAAGTGAAGACCTGAAACAATTTACGGTTTAAACTCAATCTAAAGGTACACACTTACACACACAAACACACACACACACACACACACACACACACACACACACTTACACTTTTATAGTGCGAAGAATTGTCACATCAGCCGCGCGTTAGACACGTGCGTCAGACGCGCGCGGTTGCAATCGGCCACGATACACGGAAATCAACCACTCAAGACTTAAAATCACACTTACTAATATTAAACTGCGAAACATGTTTGTTTCATGCACTAATAAATAAAAAACGTGATTTTTGCAGAGATAATCGAAAGGCAAAGATAGTCGATATATGTTCAGCAGTGGATGTCCTATGGCTGAAATAATCATAATCATAATCTTTATTTGCCACAAGGAAAATACAAACAAAACCATTGAACTAGTAAAAAACTGTGTTTCGGAAGCCAGTGGCTTCTCCCAGTATTTAAAAAATGATGATGATGGTGAGTTAAAGGGCCAGAGAATGTTGAATGTTGAGACTGGTTTATTTTAGATTCCTGAGGGTATATCCAAGGGGGTAAAGTCGCGGAGCGCAACTTGCTAAGTAAAATTTGCTGTCAGCTTGTGTGCCTGCATTTAAATAGGTACCAATTTTTGTATTTAAATTTGATGAGTACTCAAGGTTGTCAGTAATAAAATTCGTGAAGCCTCATAAAATCTCCAGCTAGGATATCGACAACCGTCTCTGGAAATCATTAGGCAAAATAACATCTTCTGGGAGTGCGTGATTTTCCGCACTTTGCTATTCACAATTTACATTTTCACAATAGAAAACCCTTTCATGGACCCAAAGGATTTTATCCTTTATTTGAGTGTTTCCCTTCTAAAATTCGTATAGAGATAAATATTCTGATTTCTCAGAAAATTCAGAAAACATTTTTGTATAAAAAGGTACCTACTTACCTACTTATATACTATCCACTCATTTATTTTCATCTGTACGTGCCAGAGCTCTGCTATTACTTTATTCTGTACGTTTGCCTATTATTTTTTATAGACCTATTTGTTATATAATATTTTTCCGATGGGTGCTATTCAAGGCTATAACGGTAACAGCAATTATCTGTACCAGCAGTAATCAGTTATCAGCTGTGTCGTATTATATAAATTAAATATCAATTTAAAAAAACCAACTTCAATATTAGTTAAATAGGTACGCAATATCATTTACTATGCTTGGATGAGAATATTAAGTCATCCAAGCTTTGATAATAATGCATGCAATAACCAAGTTTTCCATTGGTTTTGATTTAAAAACCAAACTACTGAAACGATTTTGATAAAATTTCTATGGGAAGAATATCCTTTCAAATATATTTTTTTCCAAATCGGATTATAAAAGACGGATTTCTGAGATATAAAGTCAGTTAAAAATCACAAAATCTAAAACAATTGCTTCAGGTAAACGTGTGGATTGAAATTATAGTGAATTTATGATCAGTAACGATAAGCTACATTCATTTTTGCATGATCACTCAGCACCCACGATAAAATGGAGGCGTTTACGAAGATTTATCGTCATTTCTTATCGGATACAAGCGAAAAGCGATCAAAACAGAAACATCTCGTTTATTTAAATTTATTTGCGCAAACTAATGCAACGTTGAGAAATCCGCAATCATAGCCCGTGGGGTTCGCGGGCCATCGACTGGTATCCTCGGTCATTAAGCCGAGTTATCTCAGATAACCTTATCTGCTCTATCGAAATCGATACGTGTAAATGTAATTCGAACTGAAATAACTCACTGTACAGAGATAATATTTAAACAACTGACATGCCCGTGAAAACTCGATCCAATTTTAGTATTGACTATTAATTAAAATATTTTTTGTAAGATAGATTTGAGTTGTGTTTCGTATTTGTGAGGACAGTGTAATTTGTGTTGGAAGAGAATGATCTGAAGTGTGCAGTGGCTGTGTTTGGGAGCAGTTACTCCGATGGCCGGGACAGGCCGCCCGCGCTAGATCGATCCGGCCTGAGCGGCGTAGCTAACGACGTAAGTGCATTCTACAATCTACATACACTATTCTATACATTGCTGTAAACACTATTCTACATCCAAGCTCTGCTTCCAGTGCTCCGATTTCGTTTATAATAATAGCGATGGAAATTATATTTGAGAACAAAAGCTCGCGGTTTGGAACAGTGAGCAGCAGCTATTTTGAAGTTATCAACCGATTTCACAAATTTCAACAAGGTTCTCAATTTTACTGTTTTTAGCCTCCGAAGCAACAGAAGTTATGAAATTAACGTGTGCGTCTGTGGCATCGTAGCTCCCAAACAGCTGATTCTATTTTTTTTTTTTTTTTTTTTTTGTTTGAAAGGTAACTTGATCGAAACTGTTTTTAGTTCATTCATGAAAATCTGTTCAGCAGTTTGTTTATCAGATTATTCGTAGGATTATCAGCTTTTTTTATTGGGGATTAAAAAACGTTTTTACTTATTTCTGTGTGTATGTTACGCGATATCTTAGCCGGTTGATTGTTATTTTTTTTATTGTTGTAGATATAATTATATAAAATCGAAATACCACTACACATTTGCTCACTCGCTGACTCATCATAAATTATTGAAAACGACTTGAACTACGAAGCTGATATTTGGCTGGTAAATTCCTTATGGAATGTAGAGATCCGCTAAGAAAATATTTTGCGAAAAGGCCAGATTAAAGGTGATAAAAAGGGGCTGAAAGTAAATATGAAAATATACACGCACAACAGCCGGTCAGCTTAGGTACCTATATCACAAGGCTAGTGCCATTTAAATTCTAAGAAAATAGTGTAATATTCTGTTCAAATATAAACTCTAAGAAAGGAAAATTACAGGATGAATCATGAGAATCATCTCCTAATTTCCACCCTTAGAAACACAAAAAACCGACCACAGTTCAACAAACGGTTATCGATCTTCCCGATAAGTAGTTTTTTTATTATTTACTTACATTTTTGTGAATGGTTTTATATTCGAATGTGTGTTATTTTAATTCATGTGAAAATAGAACGTTGACAATAAACAAATTTTTAAATAGAACGGTTCTTTAAAAATTCGTGTCCAGGAAAACGTATCTATTGAAGGCAGGTAAACTTGGAGCATTGCCAAATGTGTCGTCTTCTGTTTCTCTTTAATCACAAACGTTTATCTATAAATTAAGTCAGCTTGTTTATTAGAACAAAGCAGCGGTTTCCGACTTAAAAATACTCGCACCAAAACACCGGATCATCGTAACGGCCTAACTGCGATATTTATTTACGCTACGGTAGAAATTCTGTGGAAACATTAATGCTAACATTCACATAGTAAATCTAGTCCCGGGTGTAACTCGTGCAAACTGCTTAAGTTTCAAAATTCAGTTCATTATTGGGCGAACTCAAGACCATAATGCGTGGGAATAAAGAGGGTCTTAACTCGAATCAAGATTTAGCCTTGACACACCTTTAGAAACACACCCTAGAATTAGCCTATTTTAGTTCCTTGCTTGCCGGCCTGTCCCAAGGCGCGCCGCTAAGCCTGATCTTCGACTTCTCGCTTCGAGCCCTGCCAGCTAGTTTTCAAAATAATAATTAGTAGGTCGAAATGTGTTTAAATTCAGTCCATGCTTCAGAACGGTGATTACGGCAATACGCCCGACATCTGATTATTTATGGATAAAAATTATAAAAACACTGTTTTAAACTATCATGGTTCTTAACTAAAGGTTTTAAATATCCCGTAAATAATCATATAACTTTAAATTATAAAAAGTTCCATTTGATTTTTAACCGTATAAATTCATTAAAAAAATAATCATATTTTCATATTAATTCATTTTGTCTATGTGTTTTTCTCTCTATTGAGTGTAGTAGTTCAATTCAAACTGTGTATCGAATTAATATTTTGAATAGATTAGGTGTTCAAAAAGATAATAATTATATTTCTTTCTGTTTGAATACTACCTACAAAAACTAGATTCATAATTAGTTATTTTGGTAGTGAGCTTGAGCATTTGGATTGTCTAGCTAGACCTTCAACGATCTATATGAGCAGTCCAACTGCTTTTGTATAGTAGGCCAAGTTGTTGAGCTTTGAAGTGTTAGCTTGTATTTTGTTTGGTGAATAAACGCCCTTGCCAGTAAAAAAAGTGATTTAGTTATCTAGTCATACTATTTTGCTAGATGGTAGCGCTTTAACTCTGTGTGTCGATCCTGACAAAGTCTGGTCAAATATGCAAAATTCAATTGTACTGATTGCGATGAAAAGGGAGCGTTTATTACGTGTTTGCGCATACACTTACATACACTTTTAGGTACGAAATGATTATGTTCGTAGAAGATGAATATAAAATGAGACTTTCTTCTACCCACGACGGAATGTATAGATGAATACGTTTGGTGTATAAAGGTGTGTGCTAGTGTGAATGTTTGTATGTTGTTACAATTTCTATATAAATCACTGGGATCGATTTAACTGCGGGTTTTAATTTGAAAGTAGGTTTTAATGCGGTGTTCTTATGTTTCAACGAAATCTGTATTGCGGTTTAGGTAAACGTTTTGAGCTCTTTTCCGAATTGGTGCAGTGGGGATGGGGCTCAAATTGGTTTAAGACTCAAAAAATATATATGAAATTGTTATACCTACCTACAGTTTCCCCTGTAGCACCCCTAGGTCGTCCATTTTATGATATTTTGATCATCTCGTTTGCAGTTGTGTGCCGCTCAATATTGAAGTGTGCATTTGAAGAACTAGTAAGAATACCTATAATATAATTTTGTAGAACTAGCAAGAATAAAATAAGGTATAAGGTGAATAATGTTCTGGATTGGAGACCACGGACCGGTAAGCGCAGCGTAGGACGTCCGCCCACAAGATGGACAGACGATCTAAAAGAGACCGCAGACGCTGGATGCAGGCCGCTTCCAACCGGCCCTTTTGGAGATCAATGGGGGAGGGAGGCCTATGTCCAGCAGTGGATGTCCTATGGCTGAAATGATGATGATAATATTGAGGAAGAATAATATGTATGGCGACGTCAGCCGTCGGCCGCGCGCGTCTGACGCAGACCTCGAAAGCGGCGCCATACATTTTCATAGAGCTAAGACTAGTCGTTAGATTAGAAGTAAGCGTCTCTCAGACGCGCGCGGTTGCGATCGGCCGTGATGCACGGAAGTCTATCTTTAGGCCAGATGCGTTCGAACCCGCCACGCTACCTTACCATATCTTCCTTGTTAGTCTGATCTGAGATCCGAACCAAGTCCAAATTTCACAATTACATGAGCATTTATTCGGGACCTTTTTCGTGTCCATTCATTATCGTCATGTTAAACGAATGGTAAAAGCTTTCAGAACAAAAGCTTGGCAAAATTAAAGAGGCCGAGGTTTTTAATTATGAAAATATTCAGGAGTAGGCATTAAGAGTGGTTTACCTACTTTACCAGATCGTTGAGCCGCTTTATTTGACTAATTTTTAAAATTAGTATAAAATAAAACATTTTGTTTTTAAATTTGGCCTTCAAAGTTATAATGAGAAATCGACAAATACAAAAAACAAAGACAAGGTAAGTACTGAAAAATTAGTTATGCCTACTTACTAATTTTTTATAGGTACGTAACTACGTATATATAATTACATAAAGTTATATGATTACTAACGGGATATTTACCGTGGTAAGGTTGTGGAATGAGCTCCCGATATTTCGGCGCAGTTACATGCACCATGTTCACGGGAAGACTGAATGTGCGAATGTACTCCATGTGCGCCGAAATATCAGGAGCTCATTCCACAACCTTACCACGGTAAATATCCCGTTAATAATCATATAACTTTAGTGAACAACCGTGACAGTTAAAAACAGTGTTTTATAATTACATAGGTTGTTTGGTACTACTATTTTCATTAGGTACCTAAGTCTACGTTTTAGTTCAAGTAAAAATTTTGTAAGTCACCGACTCGCACTTGGCCAGTATTTATTATTTGTACTTTAGAGTGTGCACTATACTTACTATATAACATGTCAAGTTCGACGCTTGTATGTATTACCGTTTTTACATTAGAGCAAATACAAAAATACGTTTTAAAAAACGTTAGTTGTATGGGGGACCCTTAAAGGGGTTTTTACTTTTTGGCTCTATTAACTGGCTGTCTATTACGGTTCGAAAGATAAAGCCGTTAAGATGTAGAACGGATGGACAGACAGGTAGCGTAGGCTTAGTAATAGGGTCCCGTTTACACCCTTTGGGTACGGAACCCTAAAAACAACTTATTTCTGCTGAAAATGGATGTTTAGCAAATATTGATCTTAACTAATTATACGTTCGCGCCAATAAACTCACCAGCAATAACGTCTACATATTTATTTATAATTATATGCACTCCATGACAATACAACAGAAGACATAATACTACTGAACTTTTTACGAACTTTCAACTAAAATTACATTTATTTTCATTATCGTCACTTTATTTGCTCCGATTGGCGTTTCACTTACCATGGTTTGCCAGAGTGAAAAGGTATCTTCTAAGTCTTCGTGCTTCATTTTCACACACCAATAACATATCTATATATATCATATATTGGTAAGTGACGATATGTCACTTACCGAGGCGATTTGGTGGCCGCGTAAAAAAAACTTAGAATAACCTTTTTATAACACTTGAGCATTATAACATTTTGTTGAAACAAATGCAAAAATTATGACGTAAGTACTTAGAATACCTATGAAGAATTTATACAAATGCAAAATGCTTCGCTACTGATTTTCGCTCACCTTTCCAGTTACGACTTCGGCATTTTCTTCATAAATTATTTACTAGACACCCGAAAGGCTTTTCTGCCATTTGATTTAACTGTCGTCGTCATTTATATTCTGCCTTCCCAACGTTGATAATAATAGAAAAAAAATCAGAAAAATGGCTGCTACCTGCACAGGGCCGAACGCGCTGATCTCTCAAAGCATACCAGACTAGCTTTAGCCTACGGCTTTGCCCTTGCTATGAACAAAATTCCTATGTTACTCAGGGATAGTGTAGCTTTTTACTGATGAAGTATTTTTAGAATAGATTTAGTAGTTCTAAAGATTATATTCTACAAACATATTACATAGTCACAAACATACAAACTTTACCTCAATTTAATTTTAGGAGTGTGTGTGTTTTTTATGTAGTATACGTTTGGCCACCAACTCGCCTGATGGTAAATGAGCGTGTGGCAGAGGATCTAGAAAAAATCTATTCACTCTTGAAGATGCCTAGATTGTAGTTACAATAATACAAATAATATCTTCCGTGCTATATAAATAAGGACATAATTTGGATAAAATATAATCTTGAAAATAGCCGTTTCAGCTATCTTTTGCTTATATTGGTAGTGACGGAATAGTGGTAGCGATTGGAAAATATTAGCTGACACGAGAACATTGTCGGTTTCACCATAAAAATATCAATGTTTCGAAGTTAATTTAGCTAGACAGCGTCTTAATTTTAAATAAATTATTAAATTCATTCTAATTTGCCACTATTCAAGTAATAAACGCGGATTTGTAGAGATGTTTTTCACTTGTCTAAGCTGTTTTGTTTTTTTGGCGTAACACGGTAAAACAATCTGTGAGGGCTGTGATCGATAGGTATTCGACCCAATTGTTTAACCGGAGATTGTTGAAGCAATTTTCGACGAAAACAAATTGCTTTGCCATCGACGCGTTGACACGAACCTTTACTTTATAATGATAGGGTGCGAGTTGCCAGGTGGCGCTGACGCCTCCATAAAAATCTCGATTGTTGATCGTTACCATTTCCTGCGTCCTATTCTCCTCTGAAAACAATTTAAACGTCCAAAAGTGGGCCGTAAATTAACGCGAGGATTTTGATGAGCTTCATCAAGCAACGGCAGCATAAAACTGTCATTCGGTATTTTGTTACGGATCAGCATTTATTCTTTTTTTTAAATACCTACCTACTTGTTTACTCGTTTACTTGATACTGTCGATTAGTTGTTGGGGCAATTTTGTGATACATAGTGAGGGAGGAGATAGTGAGATTGTTTAAAGAGGGGAGATAAACATGGTTAATGACACTACTAACAGAAAATAACAAATTCAAAACTAAAGGCGGATATTATAGGACTGAATAAAATTAAAAATAAATTTTTGTTTGCATGGGAATGAGAGTAGAGAAGAAATATGTTATGGAAGCGAAACTTTACATGTAGTGATGTTGTTTTGAATTTTTGACCTTTGGACTTTCTTCTCGTTGCCGTCTTTGATTGTTAACGACGTACAATTTCAGCTCCCAGTGTGTCAATAATGGTGGCAGGCGGTCATTGTCGGCACAATACCGCCGTCCCACGCTTTAAGAACTTCCGGTCTCATTCTAGAGTCCGATTCGAACATAACCACAGTTGTGTCATTATGCCAACAGATTGACGATACATTTAACTCAATCGCTGCGCTGTAAGAATTATGATTTACTGGTGGTCGTCACAAGAAGTTCATTTGGTTTTTTGTTTTAGTTTCGACCAGGAATTTGCCATGCTTTTAGGCGCGTCAAAGCGTATTTTTTTTAAATAAAACAAAATTAGATTTGTCTTCCTCATAATTACGGGAATTACTTACTTTTTATTTTTATAAAAATTTGCATCAAATGCTTACTGTGCTTACAGTATACACCAAAGCGCACAGGAAGCCAAAGCTATACAAATAATATAAATGCAACTAACAATGATTAATTTAGTAAACCTATTATGACTTATACGCAAAATAATATATTTCCATCACTTAAGAAAGCAATTCCGGCTTCTAAAAAGGATAATATAGAAGAAAGGATAGGATAGAAAGGATTCTTAAATAAGAAAAGCACGTCAGTATGAATCAAATCATTAATCTTTTTAATTTTAAGCTAGCTATCTACTTAACTAAAAATAACTGCTTACCATTTCAAGGCAAGCCAACAAGTCGATAGCATAGCACGCTAGAAAACAAAACAGATTTATAAATTTTAACTATAGAGGTATAGGCGTTTCCGATAAATCTCGGCAGCGAGGGAGTTTCCTCAAGAAATAAACTTTTAAATTAAGTATCACAATATTTTCTAACTCCAAGCTCTCTCCGCTTTTACAAGAATATTAAATTCTCGATAAGAAGTCAATAAAATATTTGATCAAAGCACTAGTAGTTCATTAGTCTTATTCATGCAGAAGCACCGATATGAATAAGTAAACTGAAAACTCGGACCGGACTGCGGGCTTATTTAAAACCGATATTCATACAATTAATGCTCGAGGTTCGTGGCTGCATTTTAAAAATCCTTGGGCCAATGAGAAATTTTAATATTGTCTTGTTTGTTTTTTCATTTATTTAGCAAAGTAAGTACATACATGCTATTTGGTATTGCTCACGTTTTGACGTCAAGATACATAAATAGCTATGTATCTACCAAAGAAAACGTACGTAGTACGTAGTACATCGACGATAGGTATAGATCGATGGTATCTACCTAAATTTCTAAGTTGATAGTCATACCATAGTATTTTTCTTGTGACCGGCAAACATCTTGAGTAAAAGCTAGCATAGGGGAAAAGTTACAGGAACATATATTAGGTACTCTACTAGCACGGCAATGCTAGTTTGGAATACCTTTATTCCCCCTTCAGTCCATCAAAGAGGCCAGAAAATCTACTATTTCGGAGTCAAGGCCAACTAATATCATCAGGCTTGACGCCTTTTTTTATAATAGGCTTGCGTTTGACCGCCATCTCGCCTAATGTTAAGCGATCATGCCATATAAATAAGCCTTTAGTCAAACTCAACCTTCAGACGACCTTGCCGCCTTCTTTTTTGCATGTAGACTATATGTTAGTTTATTGGTATCGCTAATAATGTGCGTGAAAAAATAAGTGCCGCGTACTTAGTTAGGTACATAAAGTGGGAAAAACATGGAGACATGACAACAATAGTTGTACTAACTCATATCACCCTTATTTGCCTGATCTGAGGAATTTAATAAAAAAACAATAAAAGTTATCATAAAATATCTACCATACCAACCCTAAGTACTATAATAAAATTATCTTTGAAAATCACTGTAGCGTATGAAAATTACTACTCCTGCAATAAAATCCTCATCCTTTTACGACATAGGTGTGCCAATAAATCAAAGTTAACGCCGCGTGGAAGGATAATAATGGGATGCGAGAATTTTCATATCGCGCAGATCCGTCGTTTATGGCGTTTCTCATAAGCAAAATAAAATCTCGCAAGTCTTGCAGTGTTATTGCATTGCATGAGATAGAAAAACCAAGATTATTTGATTGCATATGAGTATAAACAATCAAAATAGAGATGTTCATAATAGAAAATGTTTAAACGGTCATTTACACTCAACAAAATGTAGGTTTTTTTCGATTCCTGAAATTGTCACATAGTAAAAGTTGTTCATAATTATGAGCATATAACAGACCCATTTCGGCTTGTATATACATTTTCTGCGTAACTCTGTATAAACACAAAATATATATACCTACCATAATAAATTATAATCAGGAAAAAGGAAGGAAAGTTAATGGCATTTAACTGTGGATAAACCTATAAGTAGATACGTGGGTATACCCAAAAACTATCGAGGGAAACGTAAACTTGCTTAATTCGACACATAAAATGTTATCTTTCGTGCTGAATATTATATGAAACAACCTTTTATGTACTTATTCCTTTGGTACTTTAGTTACGGGTTAGTTTTTCCTGTCGGAAAATTATTTTCACCAAAAATCGAAGAACTAGAATCGATCCCGGAAAAAATTTTGCATCTATTTCGGTTGATTCAGTACGCCATTGCCTACCCACTGATCGGGTTTGCTTATAAACAAAGCTGTGTAATTTTAAATTGATTTTTATTGCCTCCAAAAAAGTAACCAATTAACTTGGAATGAGTCAAGCAGAACGTATTGTTTCCGCTGCTGGCGTTCAGCCAAACGTACCACTAAAGAAGCGTAATTAATAGAATTCCGAACTCAAGTCAAAGTTCCGAGCTATTGAATTGCGTTCGTGCATTGCCTTCGTAATGAAGCTGATTTTCATAAAAGGATTAAAAAAATAAAGCACTTACTGGGTCATTAAAATTGAAACTCTTATAACAAAACTATCACCTTTTAATGCAAAGCGGGTACTGCAGCGTTTCACACCGCATGTGGTTGGCATAATATGCGAACCACATGCGGTATACACCACTGTGAAGTCATAATCGACACAAAGCGTCTCTCAGAATTTAGCACTCTAAAAGTTCGAAATCTTATTGCGCTTGTCACCCTGAGATATTTAGATACCAATATAAGTGAATAATAGAAAAACTTTTTTTAAATGAGCTTAATTATATAATAAATTATTTATTATTTAATTAATTAATTATCCATTTAACAAATTTTAATAGGGTATCTTATTGCGTTCAGTAGTTCCTACCTTCCGTCATTATCATCAGACCTTGAATATCACCTGGGGGTATAGTACTCATCAACACAATTCCAAAGAGCTCAAACACGATGGGGTTATCTTGTTGCGTTCAATAGTTCCTTGGCCACCTTCCGTCGTCATCATCAGAATTTGAGTATATATCAACTCATCAAGACCATTCCAAAGAGCCTAAACACGAGGGGGTTATCTTGTTGCATTCATTAGTTCCTATGACTACCTCCCGACTCCATCATAAGAAAAGCTCTATGGTACCATATTAATGCATTGTCATCCAAGTTACATAGGTGTACCAAATTTCAACTCAATTGAATGCCGGGAGGTGTGTCAAATCGCTGTCGCTCAGTGTGGAGGTTAAAGGGGGAGGCCTATGTTCAGCAGTGGACGTCTTCTGGCTGATTATGATGAGGTGTGTCAAATTAGGCTGACAAGATTTTTACTTAATATCATCATCATCATTTCAGCCATAGGACGTATACTGCTGGACATAAACCTCTCCCATCGATCTCCAAAAGGGCCGGTTGGAAGCGGCCTGTATCCTGCGTTTCCCTGCGTTCCCTTTTAGGTCGTCTGTCCATCTTGCGGGTGGACGTCCAACGCTGCACTTAGCGGTCCGTGGTCTCCATTCCAGAACCTTTTGACCCCATCGGCCATCTGTTTTGCGTGATAATCATATGCCCTGCCCACTGCCACTACACTGTCGGTAACTTTCGTTCGTCGTCGTTTAGTACTTAATATACATAACAAACATGTGAAGTTATTCAAAAGCTTGTAATAACCTCTGTATCTGTGTCATTTCACTAGAAACATTGATCCTTAATCTGAAACCAATGGAACACAACCTAAGTAGTAAGTACTCATTATCCTATAAGTACGGAATGACCAGGAAAATTAGCTTTACTTACAACCCAGAGCAAATAAGAGCTTTACAACTGAAATAACAAATCATAATCAGTATAGTTATAACAAAACTACAGAAATTATCGTTTTATCGTTCAAGGTAAAATATACGGATACTGGATTGCGTAACCGCAATGATGATGAACCTAGTGATAACAACAGATCAACACGTATTATGCTAATCGCTGCTAAATTAAGATGATTCAATGCAAACGATTATGACGAGACGAATTGTTATGCCTATCAGACAAGATTATGCTGCTACATTTTGCCAAAAAAATGTTTGCCAACAGAATGATATTATCGTTTTTAATCTGAAAACTTGGCTCAAAATTCATGTTTTCTGATATTAGGTACTACTTTACAAAAAATCTAAAAAACTAGTTGCAATTATTTTTAAAGTACCAGATAAATAACGTACGAGTGTGCAATTTTGATGACAAACCGACCTATTGACCAAAATAATGTAAATAAATAACGTTTCACACCCCACTCCTACCCCACTCACAGCTCCTAAACCTAGTTTTTCCTGTGTCAGGGTTGCCATGGTTTTATACAAACACTAAGGCCGATCATACACGGACAGCTTGAGCAGTTAGCCAGTAATAATTCAGTGACAACATGCCGACCTCTCGAAGTAGTTGCAACTGTTCGAGCGAATGTGTATGTGTGTACGACTGTCAGTAGAAGACTGTAGTTTTCATGCAGTCGCAGCTTGAAGCAGTCGATACCGGCTGCTTCAAGCTGACCGTGTATGGTCGGCCTAAGACATGAACAACAAACACCCAGACCTAGAGCAGATATTTAAATTCATCGTTCAAATGCCCATTCGGGTATTGAAGTTTCCTACTCAAAAGACAGCCTGCAAATTTTTATTGAAGAGAATGTATTAGCAGTAAATTTTTATTGATTATTAACAGGATATTTACCGTGATAAAGTTGTGGTTAGAGCTCCCCTTTTGCTATAAATCCCGTACCATCGGCCCGTATTACTCTTTATCAAATTAATAATTATATTATAATTGTAGTGAATAACCGTGATAGCTTAACACAAAGAATAATAGTGTACCTATGATATACCTATTGACCTATTTTAATTAGATATAGCTACTTATTTAATTTTCTTATATCTGGGTCATGACAGCAAGCCTGATAAGCTATGTAGGCAACAAGATTAAGACCTTGGGTCTAGAAACTGTGTAAACATACTATAATATACTATCTGTCATATAATTCCTAGGGGATTTACGAAATATTTGGCTTAGGTAAATGAATTGCGTAGGTAACCACGTGCTGTTTTAATCTATACTACATACTATTTATATACTATACTATAATAATATTATAAAGAGGAAAGATTTGTATGTAAGTATGTTTGTAACGAATTGGCTCAAAAAGTACTGGACTGATTAAAAAAATTCTTTCACCATTTGAATGCTACATTATCACTGATTAATATGGGCTATTTTAATAGGCTATATAACTATAATACCCGTGCGGAGCCAGGGCAGACCGGTAGTGATAATTACTTTGCTTTAATAATGACTCAGAGATACAAATGAGTCAGTATGTAGGTACAAGTAAATTTGTGTAGTATGTAGTGTCCATCTCTAATGTCAGAGTTGCTAGGCGATCCAGAGACTGACGGCTGTTGTTGTGTAAACTGCGGTACCAAATTTTTTTATCATCTGACCCGCATATGGTAGCATTAGTAGCACTCAGTCCTAAATGCCACTTTTAAGAACAACGAGCGCCACAAATATGCAGTGACTATAACACTTGTCTTATTATCGCATCACACGAATATTATAAATAAATATAATAAAGATTTATTATTATTATTTTAAATGGGCATGATAAAGAGTGATTTTGTGTTGTGGAGGGGGCATGTATGTTTGTTCCCATATAACTTCGTAACTGAAATGAAGGTGGAACTGGTTTGGATGATTTTTTTGTATGGAGACTGCGTATATCCTGCTTTAACACACTGGCATTTCCTCAAGTGACATGTTTCATTGGGTGACGGCTCGGCACGCTTCTTTCCTTAGCACCTCAATCTTTCATGTAATGTACAACGAAGAAAAATAATATTTATCCCGAAAAAATAAACGATTCGTGTAGTACAAACACTTTTCTAATTTCCCCCCACTTCTGCAGTTCAAGCGTCATGTGCATCTGTTACGACTCTACGACGATATCATAGCAACAGATACGAAATTTGGAACATCGCCAAATATGTAACCAAAAATATGGTGATAATGTCTCACGTCTGTCATCGCTATTAACTTTATTAGTTTATTCGCCCCATCTATAAATACCATCAAACGTTCATGTCGTATGTACCTATTTCCTATTTACATATTATATTTTTGTGGAACAAGACGCAGGCGGCCGTCTTACAGATCTGTCTGTTTAATATTTGAACTGAGTGATTTCCGATGGCAGTAAACGTTCTTGCAGCCCGGTAAAATATTTCACGACTACAAATTTGCTTTAACAGATGTAACTCGTTCCAGATTCTTTAAAAATAGGTAATATTTAACAAAGTTGATAATTAGAAACACGTAAAATATCCAGAGGTACGCAAGCTCAGTTCTCGGCGAGTTAAATTCGACTTCACTAACGTAAACAAATCAAAGAGATTGATGTCTTCGCCAAACGTTAGGACGAAATTATAAATAGCGTAGCTATGGGAACTCGCATGGCTGTTACGGTAGAAATTGCAACCGGTAAAAAAAAGCAAATCAATAGCGAACACAGTCATAGACTTTAACGCAACTAGAGCCGACGACGGTAATAGGTAATCCTAAACAAAATAGTCGCGTAACTATCAGAAGTCGCTTTCGCTATCGCTTTTTTGGCAACGACAATCGCAAAAAGCGAATATATATTTTTATATTGATAGCGCATGCCGTATCAATCCCCTAAAGAGTATTAACGACAAAAAAGCCTATTAATAGATTTAAAAAAACAAACATTAAAAAAAACGTGTATACGCATAAGTACTTTACTTGCCTACTTTATTAGACCTAGGTTAAAAGTCTGTTAAATATAGGACAAACTTCCAGTCCGGGGCCTCATAGCTTGGTTTTATTTGACTGCTCAAAATTTTTGGTAGGTAATGTTTTTCCGGCGTATTTTTGTAGATAAAAATATTAGCTGGAACAGTATTTTTTTCGCGATTTCAGATTTGGTCCCACAGTAAAAGTTGTTCGTAATGATGAGTATAACGGGTAACCCCGTATACTTGTTAGTTCATCGACAGTACGACTTGGCCCGTGTGGGAGACGGTCATAATATTGGTAAAGGCACAGACCAGTATACATTTATACTGGTCTGGTACCAGCGAAATAATAATAGGTACCTATTTCGCTGTCTGGTACTGCTTTTATTTATACAAGTATGTTGTAAAGCGTACCTACCTATGTTTTGTTTTTTAAATCGGCAAATTGTTACGTTCATGCCTAATTGAGCCGTGCATGGTTTGATACCTACCTAATATTAGACTGTCACGTATCGGTATGGGAATAACTTGGTCGTTGGCTTCGGTCGTCTGATTTAGGCCACACGGTAAATTTAGCTTAATTGCCCTCCAAATAAAGAGAGGCACTCAGTTCGACTGTAATAGAATGCATAAAATCGCTAAAGTACTGACCGTCCCACACATTATGTTTTTAATCACTGAGTTGATTGAACATTTTGAATATCTCCGTAAGTAACTGAAGCATTTTTACAAGCTTGTATTTAACTTGTAATATGTGTTAGTTTGCTTAGGTCAAATCTTGCAACCACAACATGGCGGATGACGTAATTTTTTTGTCAACCCTGTTAATATGGGTATCATAATGAAAGAGCTTGAAGAGTAGGAAACGATAAAATTATAGACGTCATTTTAAAAGTTTGTCTAAAAACATTTTATGGCAATAAATTTATCAACATTCAAAAAGCAAAATTAACTTAACTTATCTAATTAGGGTCTTGCTCAACGCCTAAATTTGACATAACTTTGTCTCGCGAAAACTTGATAAGACTTAGTTACGTAAGTATACCGTTTTGTTTTATTTTATTGTCCTACTAGTTTCACATAATCGGGGTAGAATCAAAGAAATAAATCTGGAAAAAATTGTGTCTTTTTCCCTAATTTTTTTTAATTATTAGTTAACGACATCTCCTTCGTTGAATATGTGAAACTAGTAGATAACATATAAAAAACAGTATACTTTCTATAAAAAAGGTATACTTTCAAGTGTCGGATTTAAGTTTTATAGAAAGTTCGGCGCTGAGCTACAATATTTTTTTAAGTTAGGTACGTGATCCACGTGAGCTTTATTTTACCTAAACTTAGTTTTCAATTCTTTTTCTTCTCTTTATTTATCTTTCTACTTCTGTTTGTATTCTGTGTCAATGTCTATGTATTAGTAACTGATGCAAAAATTAACAGTATTATTTTTAAATTATCGATATTTTCTGACCAAAGATTTTTTAAATGTTTTATCAAAGTTTCTGACGTATCAGCATATTAAGCATTGCCATTTTTTTTTTTATAATTAGTAGGCCTGCGCTTGACCGCCAACTCGCCTGATGTTAAGCGATGATGCGGTCTACGGTGGAGCACGCTTGCCTAGAAGAAACCGATTCACTCGTGATTTGAAGACACCCAGATTGTATCTATCGGGGAACACCCATTCCGGCAGCGCATTCCACAGACTAGCAGTTCCCACAATAAAAGTGGAATCAAAGCGCTTCGTTCGGGTTTTCGGAATATCAACCATAAAGCGGTGTCGATATTCAGCGAGGTATTGCCGCTAGCATACTGGGAATGCTGCCAATTCAGTTATAAGTATTTTTGTATGTTGCTTAGAATACGAAGACACTTGCCCAATAAAAAAAAACAAATAGTTATTATTATCAATCTAACCTGACCTAAACCGCCGAAAATTACGATCGTAGATTTAATCTTCCAACAAAAAGCCACCCACGAATAATGCTTATTACCAGCCTTTGTGTAACAAGTAGCGACGAGCTTTGTGCCAATTTCTAATGAGAGGACTCGCTATCTCGATGACTCGATAAGCCTTCGGTTGTTCGGGGATAGAGACCCATGCTAAACGATTTATATCCCTATTCAATTATAATACGGATTATTAGATCCCATAAACAAGCTTTGAGAAAGATAGATGCTGAAATAGCGAATCAAAAGCGACAGCGATTGCCCTTTATGGTCAAGAAAACCCAATTCGGAATTTGGAGTGAATAATTTCATCTTTGCGTCTCTGCTTGTGTTTTTTCAACGATGGTGGCCGTTGCGATCTGACGGCACCCGGTTCGACCCTCGGTCTGCACTTATTACTTATATTAGTTCTTAAATAATTTACGTGTCCCAGCAGTGGGAACATGATAAGCGGATGATAATGATGATGAATGACTCATCTCAAAAGATAATGTCGAACTTGAAAGAAAGATTGGTCTGTTCTTTTTTCATTTTACATGGGTTCGTTATATAAGTTTTGACAACCTGTATGAGGCAAAGAACTTGGACCTAGTAAAAGGTAAGGTCCAAGCTCTTTAGTATTTAAAGAGAGCGCTCTTTCATTGTGACATAAAAGTTGTTGTTCGTTGTTGTTGTCAATTAGTGTGCAGCCATTAAATTTCAGCTACGAGACTACTTAAGTTATTGCTAAGTTTATTTTTTTATTGGTGACTGGGTATCTACTAAAACATATTATAGTGCTATTTTGGGGTACAGCCAGTATAGATTGCACCTAGTAATACGTTTTAAGTAAGATGCCTCTGTGACTAACGAACGACACCTGGATTATATTAGACACGCTCTAGGATGTTGCCAGTGACATCACTCCCTGGAAGTGATCGGAGTATTTCCCTTCTTGTCGACCCTAGGGTCGCTTGGGGAGGTCAAATCCCAAACCCAGCATGTGTTATTATGTCTGCTTTTTCAATCTTTACTAAAATCCTCACTTACTTATCATTAGCCTATGTGATGTTCGTCCACTGCTGGACGTAGGCCTTTCTTAGAGAACGACTTCAGGCACAATCTTCTGCTTTTTGCATCCAATTGCCACCAGCTGCCTTTCGCAGATCGTCACTCCACCTGGCTGCAGGGCGTCCTACTCTACGTTTGCTGATACGCGGTGTCCATTCTAGAACCCGTCTACCCCAACGACGGTTAGTTCTTCTACAGATATGACCAACCCATTGCCACTTCAGCTCGCTAATCCTTTGAGTTACCTCGGTTACTTTAGTTCTCTGTAATTCAACAAAAACATTCAACACCTATACAGTAAACACAAAACTTAAAAAAATAAATAGATGTTAGATAATCTCATTTCTGATTCTATCTTTCAAAGAAACTCCAAGTAGCATAGCTGGCTCCATAGCTCGCTGAGCGACTTTTGATTATATTTTATAGGATACTTTTTACTTCTAAGAAAAGTACTATTCCAGAGAGATTCTACATAGGATGAAACAGCATGGTGCAGCTTGTTTGAAAATAAAGACAGGTTTTAATGCAGAAGCAAAACTGTATTATTGAATTCTTATTCGAACTATTCACATTGCATTGCAATTAAATTTACTGAAACTCCATTGCCCTCAACTTTGACTCATGAAACAATACGAGCAAATTGCGAACTGAATTAATAGCATTTGAATAGCATTCTTAAGACTTTCGAGTTAGTTCTAAGTACAGTAATAACTCTAAACAATATACCTAACCTACAGTAGCATTTCAAGTAAACGCCTCTTTGATGAAAAGCTTTAGAACCATATTACTTTACTCTATGTTTAAAACATTGAATTAATTAGAAGCTATAGCAAAGGTTAAGTCAAAAAATTGCTATTCTTCTTCTGAGGTTCAGATGGACTGGTTCCAATCACAGGAAACGTCAGAGAATGTCAATAATATTTTGT
Source organism: Agriopis marginaria (assembly GCA_932305915.1). NCBI lineage: Eukaryota > Metazoa > Arthropoda > Insecta > Lepidoptera > Geometridae > Agriopis > Agriopis marginaria. Next base: position 8,413,730 of record OW029919.1, read on the forward strand.
CGTTAAATTCTTACGTAACCTCTGTCCATTCGCCTCTTTTGCTTTTAGTGGAAAAACGTAATCAAACTTCTTTGCAAGTAGTAAAATATTAACTATAGGTACCAAATAATTTATTTAAAAATGCTTGAAATTTCTTTATATTCTGAAACATGGTATTTAATGTGTCTATAATATGAAAATTGGACTTTAAGCACAGAAGACATAATAAGACCTCGACCTTAAAAGTAATTGGTGGCCAATTTTCGTTTCCTCCAAGGTTATTAATTCGCTGCCTCTAGGATCTTGTAGACTCAACTATAAGATTTTGCGCTAGGGTTCCGCACCGTCTCGCACTTGGTCAGACTTTTATTCTCAATTAATATCGTACTATAGCCACGCTTTTCAGAATTGATCGTTACCATCTTATAATTAATTAAATTGGAATAGGTATTGAGTTTCAATTACACAGATATTATAATTTATAACCAACTTCAGTATAGCGGAATGGGTGAAATGGATTTAATTATAACGCAGCCGTAGAGTTTCCTTTTATCATGCCCGCTGTGAGCTGGAGTTCATAAATTTATTTTCTCGAACATGGTATACAATGTGTTGATTTCTGGAAGAACACACTTTGAGGAAACTTGGAAAAAAAAAACATTTTGCCTCAATATATTATTTTCATAAACCTAATATTTTATTGTGTAATAAAATAAAAAATTAATGATTTGTTGTAATGTGTTATTTTTTTGTTGAGAGAGACAGAGAGAGATAATGGGTCCAATCCTCCATGATGGCCCAGTGCATGTTGATGAATGTCGTATGTCTTTGAACTGTAGAGGTTCTTGGACATACCGGTTTCCTTATGAAGTTTTCCATCACAGTTATTGAGCAATAGCATCGAAACTGCACATATTTTTTGCAATATATCATCATTTCAGCCATAGGACGTCCACTGCTGGACATAGGCCTCCCCCATCGATCTCCAAATGGGCCGGTTGGAAGCGGCCTGCATCCAGCGTTTCCCTGCGGTCTCTTTTCGTCTGTCTATCTTGTGTAATATATCGTTGGTATCAAAATATATAATGGTCATAAAATTCGCCGATGCGTCGATAGATACGTCATTGGTCAAAATATATTATGTAGTTCGAGATATTAGAGACCACATGAACATACATACTGTCAAAATAATAATCCTCCTTTTGCCGTAGTTGGGTAAAAAGAAGTAAATAATGTAATATCATCAATAACTACCATGCTATTAACAGACAAAAAAACATTTACAATAATAGAAAAAAGGACAAATGACCGAAAAACAAATCCGAACAACAAAAACCCAGTGGAAATTGTACCCAAAATGCTGACCCCCATCCATTACCATGCTGTATAATTATATAAAGCAATACTTACCCATTGTGTAAAGTAGAGGCCAGCATTTATGGTCACGTGTTGCATCATGATGACATAAATATATTTAAAAAAACATATTATACTTGTCACTGGCTGAATACACCTACGAGATTACTGGATTCAAAACTTAAAAGAGAACAAAATAAACTACCAACCAAACTTTTTTAACACCGTTAGATAAGCGTCACATTATATAGGTAGATAGAGTTTAAAGGGAATAAAAGTTGAATAAACGGGAGATAAAAGCAAAAGTTTAAATCGAAATATTTGAATCAAATGTTCAAGGCGCTCAAGGCAGACTTCAGTATTGACATAGTCACGCATATACACGAGCCTAAGGATAAATCGATATTGTTTACTTTAAGATAAGTACGAAAAGTTTAAATTGCTTGCGCGAATACCAAAACAGATTTTAAGGACGTTGTTTTCGATATCAGCGACATTCAGGGTAAAGTCCTAGATATAAAGTATAGTGAAACTGCCTTCTGCGCTTGGGGACGTGGGTTCGATTCCCACCTAGGACAAACATTCATGTGATGAACATTTGTGTTTGTTCTATATCTGGGTGTTAATATCTATTTAAGTATGTATTTAAAAACATATATGTATGTATATCAGTCTCTGGCAGCCATATCACAAGCTTTGCTTAGTTTGGGGTCAGATGACCGTGTGTGCAAAAATGTCCCGAATATAGGTAACCTAAATTGATGCTTTCTTCACAGCCAAATAAACCTTAGTGAAACGGCGTCAGACAACGTAACAATCATTTTATCACCACCTAAAGTTTTCTGAAGATCTCTTTGATCTCGCGACCTGACAATGGGATCTGTCACCGCTTGTGATGTGGGGAGCGCTTACGCGTTGTTACCAATAACACGGCCTTGCGATCGATTAAAATAGAAATAGCACAAACTCCTAAATGTCCACATTTGTGTAAACTATAGCAGATGAACATTTTGTTCGGAGCTATAAACGATTTTATGTGCCGCTACGCGTATCACGTATGCTTCTAGTTTAGAGCTGAATTCATACAATTTTACAATACAAACGCGTATTACAAACCTACATGTTCTTAGGCGTTTAATTCCAACCAAATTCTGATGTTACAAACATCGACATACAATACATAGTTACAACCAATAAATACCAAACGTATGTTAGACACAAATACGGTTTCACTGAACGATATTATTCGTGCCCATTGTCATTTTGTAAGAACTCTATATTTTGCCATATCTACCTACTTATTATATACATCGAAAAGTTATAATAAAATAAAATATATGCGTTCGACAGCATGTTTGTATATTTTCGATTAATAATTTCCTGAAGAAGAAAAAAACATCAGAATACTTACACAAAATGACAAAATGACAAAGAAAACCCGAAAACCCGAACGAAGCGTTTTGATTCCACTTTTATCGTGCGAACCGCTAGACTGAAATGCGCTGCCTGAATGGGTATTTCCCTAGTTACAATCTGGGTTGTCTTATCTTCAAGTCGCAAGTGAATCGGTTTTTTCTAGGCAAGCGTGTTGCATCGTTGACCGCATCATCGTTTAACATCAGGCGAGGGGGTGGTCAAGCGCAAGGCTACTACACAATTTAAAATACACACAAAAAACGCCAAAATTCGGGCAAGATATTATGCAAAACATTTTTTATAACCCTCGATCATCGTCAAGGCTATTCGGATTGAGATTGACCGTATGGAAAACTGAGTGGGCCTTTGCATATTTATGAATACCAAAATTTATTTGTAGGTAAAAATAATGGCAAGATGGAAATGGACATAGGCATGTAAAAGATTATAAGATCGGTAATAGTCTTCGTCATAATACAAAGTGTGACCTACTTATAAAACTAAAAAGAACAATCTATTTCAGGTCCCGTAGACAGTAAGTTTAGAAGAAACAATTGAATTGCTAGTATTTGTCTGTTCTGGGCCAAACATCCATACTAAGTGGTTTTTTTTTCGATATTTCGTGACTGTTAGTTTAGAAATAGTTTTGCCCTTGAACCCTGCATCAAAATTGGTTGCAATGTAGCTGTTAAAAGCTCTTTTTAATACAAGGTATTACATAGCCAAGTAAAAACGTTTGATTCGATAGCTCAAGATTAATTTTGTTAGGTTTCAGTTTTAAGATGAGAGGAAGTTTTTTTTTAAATTACTTCCATGGTACTTTTATGTAAACGTGATAATTATAAGTCGAGTTTCCCAACTTCAATTAAAATAAAACTTAACCTAATTATATTTTCAATAATCTAATATTTATTATTTTTCATTTATTATGAAAAATTATGTCAGTTTTGGCTGCCTCTGGAAGTCTGGACATTCTGCAGCAGTTGATTCATTCGATGTAATTTTCGAGTCAGTTTACAAGTATTCTACCGTTGCTAGTTTGTTCGTATAAAAGCGAATCTTATAACATCCCCACAAAAAAAAAAACAATACCGTTAATAAATACATGGAACACCTGAAAAGTAACATTCACCAAGTTATTGCCGAGAATCTACGAAAAAGTGTTTGAAAATTATATCAAACAAATCAACTGCTGCAGAATATCCAGAAGCGGGCATTTGACTGACGTCATTCTTCATCATTAATTAAAAATACTAAATATTCATTTTAAAAAACAATTCCTAAGATAATATTACACTTGTGGGGTTTTTTAAAATAAAAGTTAGGAAAATCGAATTGGATCACCTTCTAAAAAAGTACCTATGTGCTACACCAGTTTTTAATTATACTTCATAAAACATCGAACGTTGGTAAATTTGATGAAGTGTTCAATTTGATTATTTCGAGAATAGAATAGTGAAATATCGTAAGAGTGTACGTTGAAAAATCGATCATTAAATTCAACAGTTGGTCCAAATAAAAGCAATTACATCGTCATACCTGTCCGCCTCGACTAGAAATCTTAATTCATCCAATGCCAAGAGAAACAAATTAAAAGAGAAATGCCCAATACAAAAATAAACTTGATTTAACGCCATCTAGAATTCGTCATTTCCTTAACTGATTTATGCGAAACAGCTTAACGGAGAGCCTGGACCTGGCGCGCGTCTAAATGGACGTAAATATTTAATTTTTGCAAGTAAATTGAAACGGGAGACTGTGGGGTCAACGGGAGACCAGAGGGGGTAGAAATGGGGGAGACCTTACCTTACTTTAATGAGGTGCTATCTACCAAAAATTGTTACTCTCACGAGAATATTTACGCCTATTCAAATTATAACGTTATAATAAAATTATAAATCAAGCTGAATGTTATGTAGAAATTTATGAAAAAAATACTATCTCTAAATATAATTCGTTTTGGACTTTACCCCCACTTGAATTGGGTTATTAAAGCCATCTACTGAAGTATGCCAGAAGGTAAATAAATAAACCAGATATGTAAAAAATTTATACGAAAGGGAAAATAAAATACTTCACAAATTTTGTTATTTTCCCCTCCATCGAGCTTTGATACCTATTACAAACGAAAAAGTATCGGTGAGCTCTTTTGACCTGAATGGTTGATCAATTGAGTCAAGTACCTTGCCAATACCTTAGAGAAGTCCTTGAGCAAAATTCAATAAATAAGTTTCTCGTTTCATTTCAATATTCATTCATAACAACTTGTCAAGTACACTTAGAAAACAAACAGATGGTAAAAGCACGCGACCGTTATGGAAAAAGTTTTGTCAACTCATCTCTGGTAAAAGCTCGTCAAGCATTCCATTCGATGTTACCTAGGATGTTTCAGTTATTTTGTTTTAAATCAAGCATTTTACTTTTTAGGATTCCGTACCCAACGCTGAATGGCTGGCTGTCCACCTTTACCACCTTGTCCACCTTTTGCTGGCTACCTATTAACTTTTTTGTATACTTTTCTTGTTTTAATTAATACATTTAATTGAAACTAGAAATAAATACTGTAATGTAGTAACTGCACCCCGCGATGGGGGGGGGTTACTCCTTATCAGCTATTTGCCCGTGAAAGTCCAAAATCCGTGAAGTTTCAAAAGTGTATCATAGTATGCCTACTTGAAAGATTAAATGAATTGAATTGAGTCCCGTAAAATCGATCCAGCCGTTTCGGAGTTCATAGTGATACATACATAAATCGGCTTTATTACGTCTGACGGATGTCACAACATTGTAGAAGCAGTGGTTATAATTCAGTTTTTAAGATTTGACCTAAACAAACTCACAAACAAACATTGCAAGTCAAATAAAAGCTTGTAAAAATAACATTGATTTTATTTTTATTTAAAAAAACAAACCTTCTTACGCTGCACCTGGCAAGGCTTACACACGGCTTACAGCATTAAAATTTGTACGATCCTGTATACTTCTCGGGTATGTGTGTACTTACTATGGTGTGACAAATAAATCATTTGAATTAATTCGCGCGAAGGACACGCAATAAAGATAAAGTATGTCTGGGGCCTTACGGACAACAGCTAATTGCGGCACCTAATTCGCTCAGTTGGAAAATCACGCGACCGCCAACCGTATCTGGGCGCGATAAGGTTCACGTTCGCGTGATTTTCCAACTGAGCAGATTAGGTGCCGCAATTAGCTGTTGTCCGTAAGGCCCCAGATCTCCTTTAAATCACGTCTCAAAAAATGGCTGATCAAGTAATCTTTTTATACGTTTGACGAATTTTATTAGGTTACAATTTTTGATTTATTATGTGACTTTTTTTTATATTATTTGATTAATCAAATTTAGATACTATTTGATTTGTATTATTTTAACTTAATTTATAATTTGATTTGACACGAGTAAAATAACATTTTATTAATAAATTTGTATATTGATCGGAAGTGTGTTCGAATAATGCGATGCGATCATTGTATTTTCATACAAACATGAGAGTAATGGCAAATGGTATCTACTCTGTAGCTGGAGCTCTTTCATGCGAAATGGCGCTCATACATAAATGTAGGGGTGTCAAAAACTTTGTTGTTAGTCTGAGTCTGGCGACGAATCTACGCGCAAGTAACATTTGCAAATGACGCCATAACTCTTGCTCATGTTTTGAGAAATAGGAGCACAAACAGCGCTTGTGTTTTGGAAGTTACATGAGAAGTAGGCATTTCAGGAAACGGTTCTATTTTTGGCAGGATACAAAGTCGTGACTGGCAATCTTCTTTAAAGTAACCGATTTTCGCCGTCTCGATTGCTCAATCAACATTTTTAGGGTTCAGTAGTACCCACTTTAAGTTCGTTTTGTCCATCTGTCTATCCGTCTAACCTAATCCTTTAGAACTTTCTTATTTCTATAAGGTTAGTGCATAAAACTTTGCACAATCACAGTTTTGGTATAGAACCCAATTTTAAAATATAAAAAAGTATGTAACGTGTGGCTCATTTTTGTTATAGAACCCCAATTTTAAAATATAAAAAAGTATGTAACATGTTAAATGGGTATGTACATTTTTCTCCACCTCCTCGATTAAAGTATCAGTGAATAGGTCTTTTGAAATTAAGGTAAGGTTTTATAGTGCTTTTTGTCAAGTATCCTTTGCGATATATAGCCCACCAAACTGGCCAAAAGTTGGTCCTCCTCCTCTTGCATTTTAGAATTATTTTAGACATTTAATATGTAACTTTCCATGCTGATGCCATGTTTTGATATACTAAACACTAACTTTTTTTTTTTTTTTTTACTTTACACAATTAATACAGTTTATTGCATATTGTTGCACCAAAAAACCACAGTTGGTTTGACATGGTGCTCACATTGACCGCGCACTCCCAAAATAAAAATAAATAAATAGGAAGGTACATATCAAACTTTGCATACTTAATTATTTATTATTATTTTATTTAACTGATTACCTATAACCCTGTATATAGAATCACTATTAATATAATATGCGAGCAAAAGCGCGCGTAATCCGTCTACGCATTCCCTACTCTAGGCATGCTTCCTGTATTTTCTCTGCTACCGGTAGAGAGATATTTTAAGGTAAAACTATTTATCATGACATGAATATAATATCACTGGTGTAAATTAACAGACAGAATAGCTAAACTATTATACCTACCTATAAAAAAGTAAGTCACACTTACATCTAATACATAATAAGTTTTTAGAAGAAAACCAACCGACTTTAAGACCTATTTATAAGATTTATAACTAGGTACATATACAAACTTAAGCTAAAAAGAAGAAAAATGACAGTTAAAATATAATAAAAGTCCTCATCAAAACTTAATATGCTGAAGGGAACCACAAACCAAAACGTCATCGGTGTATATTTTTTTGTTGTTGATTTTTTCAAAAAGCACTGAAAAATATTTCGGTAGTTTTAACATTTATATGGAACCCTCTGAAGTATGACCTACTAAACAAAAAAAGAATCGTCAAAAGTAATCGCTTAACAAACATAAAAAAAATATACAGTCGAATTTATAACCTCCTTTCGTCGGTTAAAAATACAAGTAGTACTTATACTTAGTTTTTCTTCTAGAATCGTTACACAAAATATTAACTAAACCGATTAAACATGATAAAATGTAAATACCTACCACAGCAATTGCAGAAGGATATAAATATTTATACAAAACTTACATTTATTTCTTCGCCAGAGCGAGTGTCGACAGCTACGTTTTATGAATACAAATAAAATACCACGTAAGGCTATTTTAGAAATGTTTGAACATAAAATGCAATTTTATTTTGTATCTAAACCATGCAAACATTTTTCGTCTCTAGAATGGAATTCCAATACTTTCCTAGAAATACAATAAAAGCTGAACATCTTCTTCGACTTGCACGAACCAAGTAATTATTTTGTTGTAAGCAAAGAATTGTAGTACATATTATAGATCGATGATTGTAAGTATATTTTTATTGCACATTTTATATTACCTTTATTTGTAACTAGTTAACTAACTAACTAACTAACAATGTAAACAAATCTTGAACGTCAATTAAAACTAATGCCGCCAGCATGCTGGGTACGCTGCCAACTGATAGGGACAGGGATGATAGAATATGGGCTTGAGCATTTGATAGTCTTTAGACCTTCAACGGTCTATGGGCAGTCTAACTGCCCATAGACCGTTGTAGTGTGTGTTTGTAGTGTTATTGTTAGCTTGTATGTTGTTTAATTAATAAAGGCACAAACTCTATTAAAAAAATAAAATAAAAAGTAATAATTCTAATAAATTGTCGTATCGATTTGAAACTGTGAAATTCAGATCACAATACAATAATTTGTTCATCGAACTGTAAGTAAGTGCGGCTTATTTACAAAAAAAAATACGCAAATTAAGAAATTTGTAGCGACACCAACGAACTAATAATGCACATGCAAAAAAGGTGGCAAGGTCGTCTGCAGGGTAAGTTTGACTAATGGCATAAAGCTTGACTTAGGTTAGATGCGTTCGCACCCGCTACGCCACCTTACCATTTATCTCCCTTTTTTTGTCTGATCTGAGTGGGTGAGGATAGGGGAGGTAACGACTATGAAAAAGGGAGTTATTAGTGAGACGGGCAAACATCTGGAAAAATTACCTAGACTGCGCAATATTTGATTTATAAATCTCTTTGGCGGACTGAACGGGGTACGAGGGGATTTTGAACTAACAAGTCCACGCGATTAGTTGTAATGTGCCCTAACTTTCACGTATTTTGCTGGTCACAATATTGGCTTCAAAACAATAACTTTGTTAATGCAACTATGGCATCCTTTGATAATAATAATATTGTTTGCATCTGCCTTAAACTCGAGTTAATACCGAAAAAAAGTCTGCCAAAAACAGAAGGGGCGAGGTAAACACGTATTGCACACATTGACATATTCTTACTAGTTCTATAAATGCACACTTCAATATTGAGCGGCACACAACTGCAAACGATATGCTCAAAATGTAGTCAAATCTACGACCAAGGGGAGGTGTAAGTGTTAAAAGGGAAACTGCAGGTATAACGCTTCCCTTTATTTATTTTTTCTGAGATGGCATCACATCGCAAAAAGTAACACGGAATCAATACTGTTAAAACAACATTTCTTGTACACTTCGCGTAGATCTGACGAGTAGGTACAAACCAAAAATAAATCTAGGCAATCGCGTTAACACAAACATTTCACTTATAACAGCGAATAAATTTCACTTCCCTGACAGAACGCTGGAAATACGGTGCCTAGACTTGTCGCTAATATGTGTACGGCTCACAGCAAATAGTTCAGAGCTCTGAATAATAGTTTCATGTTCGAAATTCAATATAATAGTCAGCGAAATAGTTACTACTGCGTGACTGGTACTTCCAAAATTCAAACAAAAACTGTAAAATTGTGAATAAGTTTAAGCTTAAAGGATTTATAAATGATGGTAGCAATTAGATTATAAATCTACTGAAGAAATGTTGGCATCAGTGGAATATTCATCTCTGTGAACCCTGACTCTCATGGAGACTTGTGTATCCCAGAGATGACTTACCAGTACCACGCACCCACCAACACCAATAACATTAACAGTATTTATAATTTTTTTTTACTAAATCTAAACTTCGTGTATTGTTTACCAGCCTTAATGTTTTGTTTACTTCCTCTTAAATTTACTATATTATTGATGACTATGCTGTATTGTTAATTGTTCCTTGTTTTGGGAAGACACTGTCTGCTGTCCCTCTCTAAGAGGGAGGCCTTGTTCAGCAGTGGACATTTAATGGCTGATGATATGTGTGTGATGTGTGTCTGCTGCAATACAGCTAACGCTAAAGCAGCCGTTGGTACTAGGTAAGTTTTTCTGCACCTATATTCTAACACTAAAATTCAAAAGTCCGTATCAAGAAGTGCTCGTGGCGTAGATCGACAAGTTGTTCCTAGAAGATCACCGAAGTAAAGCAACGGATGATCCGGTCTGTCTTCGGATACATGAGTGGCGATACAACTGAAGGTTAAAATGGCACATTAGATAGGCTGAGTATTACATTGACTGGAGAATTAAACTGTCTACTATATCAGACCAGATTCCCAAAATATCCAGCATTCCAAAATTACTAGGGGTCTACAATGATTTCTGTCCTAAAAGCTCTAAGTACCAAACTTTCCAAATATTCTAGTCTCAAAATGTCTAGTACCGTATGAGAACTTTTTCATACTTATGTTTTCCTCTTAAGATAGGTAATAACTAGCCGCTTATGTCATTTTGTATTCAAAGATGTATCAAAATGGCATGTAGATACTCCCATAAAGGTTCGCCATCCCTGCTATAGTCGGTCATATTAATACCTTCCAATTGAAATGGATAAAATCTATCAAAAAAAGATATCAAAGGGAAATATATTATAGTCTGAGCAAATCACTAACCAGCTTAATTCAAAAACCCAATGGTTCTCTACTCTCTCTTAACTCTGCCTTAAAGGCCCTTTTCACGCTCAAATCTTCTCACAGAATCTTCGCGAATTCGTGTAGGTAAAATTCAATTTGCGCTACTCAGCGGCGAACTGTTTTGGACCACAAATCTCCTACGCTGAACACGAAAGGATATTGAACGCGCTCCGTACGTAATTTAACGGTCAGCAGACCCGAATTCAAGAGTTTTTTTTGGGTCAACCATAGATATAGATATCAAGATATTATTATGCCTTCACACTTGCGTCGAAACACATCTATCGAAATCTCTACTAACTTGCATTATTCTCAAGTACGAAGACCGCTTACCAACGAAGTTGGAGTGCAACTGGATTCATTCTAGCGTTTTATGCTTGAGCACACTATTGAGTCACTACTGTTGAAAAAGTTTCATTAGGCCTGTCCTTATTTATACGTCAATGGGGTTAGCCCAACACAGCTTCTAGTCTTATATTGTATCTTTTTGTTGTCATTTACACTGTTTCCAATATAACCAATGATTTCTTAGGTTTTCGCGATGATAACACATTGACATTAAACACTTATCGCGTTTAGGTATTTAAGTATATTTTTTTAATACATGCGATAGAAGTGTTTAATTTAAATGTGAACTATAACTTCTAATAAATAACTGCAAATATAGAAAAATGTCCCCCGTGTGTAATTATAAATAAATACATAATAAATAAATAAATAAATATACGGGACATTTTTGCACACACGGTCTTCTGACCCCAAACTAAGCAAAGCTTGTGATATGGCTGCCAGAGACTGATATACATACATATATAGGTTTTAAATACATACTTAAATAGATATTAACACCCAGATATAGAACAAACACAAATGTTCATCACACAAATGTTTGTCCTAGGTGGGAATCGAACCCACGCCCCTAAGCTCAGAAGGCAGGTTCACTACCAACTGGACCAACAGGCTATCGCTATAGCTAAATATACCATTATATCGAACTTTAACAAACCCATGTATTCGTGTACAATGTATTCGTTTGATCCTAGGTACGGCCCTGGTGGTCAGACAATCGATCGGGGTCGGCCTCATGTCTTGCGACTACCGACAACTTGTTGATGCCTCTAACTGCTCTAACCTACCCTTTGTGGGATAAGGGTCAGTATTCCATGTTGAAAATTTATATTCCAACCTATCTATTGCCCATACGCTATATGCGAGAATCCCAAACATGTTTGTTCATACTCCGTGGATTCTTGCCCCACTTTCCTAACAAATTATTCTGTGTTTGGAATTTTTAATTCTCGAGAATCGTACTTAATGCCTGGAGAAATATTTTTGCAACACAATTAAATATATTCGTGTGTATTTTCGTATCAAAAATATGCTTGAAAATACTCTAATTTCATGTTATTTCACATAGAGGAAAAGTATACTTACTTATTATGTACGTATATTACTCCGACATTATTCAACTAATTTACGTGTTTTGTCATTATGTAGAAGAAGCTCTCGAGGTGTTCCCACAAAAATTTAATTTACTTTGGCTCAGTAGTTTTTACCAGCTCTTATGTCTTATGTGCTTATAATACGAATAATTTACAAAATTATATCCTACTAGTTTTACGAAGCAAGGATACTCATTATCCCAAAAAGTATAAACACCAAAAAAACTTTGGAAAAAAACCAGCGTTTTTTTCTTTTTCTTTCAGCGTTAACTAAATAAAACTAAAAAGGTAGATAATGGCGTCGATTCTGTCATACCACTCACTAAACTAAACCAATTTGACAGGAGTAAAATTATCCGTCCGTCTCTCTCTTCATTTTAATATGTGAGATACGGATGACAACAATTTTAGAGCTGTCAAATTTAGTTTAGTTTAGAGTACATCAGAAACGATGCCAATGGCGTCATTTCTGTCATACCATTCTCTAAACTAAACCAATCTGACAGGACTAAAATTATCTGCCTCTCTCTTCATTTTAATACGTGAGACAATGATGGCAACAGTTTTAGAGCTGTCAAATTTAGTTTAGTTTAGAGTACGTCAGAATCGATGCCAATATTTGCTCTTCAAGTTTTGGTAGGACGCAAAATGTGTAAAATTTGAACGTTGATTTTCCTTCTTAAAATAACTTTGTAATACCTACACATAATTGAGTAACGTTATGTAACGAGATGAAGACTTGTAACAACAAACATTCGTGATGAATATTGACGGGACTCAACTTGAGAATTTCCTCATTGTTTGGTGTAAAAATAGCGTTTCAGCAGAATCGATCTCTATTTCGCGTAATGTATCTATGTAACCTCAGTTCTTAGATCAGTGCGTCGCAACTTCAATCTAAGATCAAAGGAGTGATAGCAAAGAGCTACAAAGCGTGGAGATAATGTAAACCGAGGTTTGATGTACCCTCGACAAGGAGCGACGTTTATCGTCCGTTTCTTAAATACGTTTATGATGCGATTTCGAAATTGGCAAACATAGAACCGTGGCTGCAATAAAAACTTTTACGTAAGCACTACAAATCAGTGAGGTTTCTTTTAAATGTTTGTGGCAACTAACACTGGTGGATTGCCCATAATGCTCATTAATGTGATTATGTCTTCTGTCGAACCAAACTTAACGGAAACGGAAATGTCCGAACCGAAACTCAGCGCACGCTACGCATTGCGCTGACTTTTTGGTTAGTTGTAAGGCAACCGCCATCATACTATAACATCGCTTGTGTCAGTGCTTTGATGACATAGCGGACAAGTCACATTGAATATTATAAGCGACATAACCTTCGACCAAAATAAAATTAATGGACGGGCCCAGAAGGAGCGCACTTTTGAAGATTACAAAATGAGCGCCGGCGCTCACTTTGTTTTAAGTCGGTCTATAGCCGTAGGAAGTGCGACACATGAATTTTGTAACATGATAACGAAACGTCTGACAAAATTATTTCTTCGTATGCCTTCTGGAAGTGTAGTATGTAACACAACAAAAAACCGATGTCTATTTTTTGTAACTAATGTACTGTACATGGTTATAATTAGGTGTTGAAGTGTATGTCCGACGGTTTGACTCGTTTTTACTGAGCAACTTCAATGGTTATGGCCCGTCCATTCATTTTATTTTGGTAGAAGGACATAACGTCTAAATCGGAGTAAATGTGGCATTGCGAACTACATAATAATTAATGTATAGGTATGTACAACGACGCTCGAACGATTTTTGACTGTTTTCACTTAGAGATTGTGGCTCTATACGTAGCTTTTAGCTCGATGATTCCCTGTTACAATTGAGTAATAATATTACGAGAATTATACAACAACAATGCATTAGCTACACTACATCTTACATTGCTGCATTCAACATTCTATTTATACCATAACTCGTCAGCCAGGCATGCCCACTGAAGAACCGACGACGGTGTAAGGGCGTGTTTATATGCATTACGGATCTGAGCACCAAACAATAGGTTGTTATGGAACGCGCCTATTTTTACTACTCCACGTGCGGAGCCGATACGTAGGATGTTACGCTTTTATACAAGCTTCGGAGTTCTTCGTGGAAATTCAGATTTATCTAAAACGAACTTATTATTTTTGCTTATTCGGTCGATCTGTCTCCTCACCTACAAATTGAACTTTTTATTCCTGTTGACCCCCGAGACAGGACAGCCTCGCAGCAAGGCAATTAAGCAGCAGTTTCATCATTTCCCTAAATAAAACGAGACAAATAAAAGGTTAGCTAAAACGAGAAAACAAAATGCCAGGCTTTAATTTTAATTACGTTTATAAATAGGTATACTGGCTGTGCCCTGCAGTTACACTCGCGAAACTATACAGTTTTTCGGGATAAAACATAATCATATTATGTCTCTGACCCTCCGCTCCTACTTATCCCTAAGCCAAAATAACACGACGTTGTCTTCACGTTGCAATGTCCTTCAATGCCTTGTTTTGAAATCTTTGTTTCATCAATAAATTGCTCTGAGCGGATCAGCCCACACCTGTATACCATATATAACTATTGTGAGAAGGTTTGTGAGCGTGTGTTTGCTCCTACTCAACTTCGTAAGGCTTAGGTCTTACGTAGTTAAGTAGTTTGTTTTTAGAAACAAATGTGGATAAAATTTGTTAGCCTAAAAAAAAATAACAACACGATAGAAAACACTTACGAGCTAGTGCCACAAGTGGCAGCCTTATCGCTTAGTACCGTAGTTCTATGTAACAATTAATATCATCATCAGCCAGAAGACGTCCACTGCTGAACTCAGGCGTCCCCCTCTAACCTCCACACTGAAAGTGGGTAGGGTAGAGTCTGAGATAGGTAGAGAAAATAGCAATAAGGTTCTATTTTAAGCTCTTTTTTACTGGCAAGTAGCAAGTAAAAGTGTACGTGCAAACACGTAAATAAACGTTCCCCTTTCAATACATCAGTACCATTTAATTTTGCATATTTGACCAGATTTTGTCAGGTTCGACACACAGAGTTAAGGCGCTACGTTACCATCTCGTAAAATAATGTGACTCTAGTTAACAAAATAACTTATTTGTATTGCAAGGTGGCTTTATTAACTAAACAAAATACAAGCGAACTACTATCTAACTCTACAAAAACAGTTGGACTGCCCATAGACCATTGAAGGTCTAAAAGACGGTTGAACTTGTTTGTTTAAATTGTTACCATTCATAAAGGCACACCTGTAGAAAAGGATATTTTACATGACACTGAGCAAGGGCTGAGTTTCAAGACTCGGTCAAAGATCGTCGGTTTAAGGTACTCGAATTACCTGCTCGTACATGGAGTAATTCACGTCCCTGTATTTAGGTTAGGGTTACTATTACCTTTTCCTGTGACCCTTTGATCTTTGGTCCATAATGATGTGAGTAGATTTTGAAGGCTCTTCATGACTGTTTTACTATAGAAGGTAACTAATAACATCACTGTCTTATTTCCTGCAGTTTAGTTCTGCCTAAACAAATCCAATATATTTTTTTCTAACATGTCTACTGAAATACAAATTTCGATAAAATTTTATTTTAATGTCCGACGAAAATTCGAACTTTACTGTCCAATTGGCGTCCAATTAAAGTCTCTTTGTACGTGCGTAAAATATGTGTAGGTAAAGTTTTGAATGTGTTTTTCTACCAAAGGGGGGCGAATGCGCTGAAATTACAATATAAGTTAAAATATATGGCCAAAAAATTATAGACTTTTCCAGACTTTAGCCATTAGTAATGTCTTGTGGTTATAGCATATAACTAAACCATATTTTTTTCGACATTGTTTGCTAGGTAACATTTAAACGAAATGTAAAAATTACCAACAAATAAACCACGTGATATTTATCCACTAAATGTTTTAGAAAAGTTCTCTATAACTGGCGGCAACTAAGCATTTTTGTAGACTTGCGTTGGCTGGCCTCAGCCCACTCTTTCACGTTCCTCCATAAGTGCTTATGTTGCCTGCCGCTGCAATAATAATATAGAGGGTTACGCGGAAATTGTACACCAAGCCGAAAAGATACCATAATACGCATCATTATAAATGATGAACCCTAAAATCGTAAAAAAACATCAGCTTTTCCCGTAGAGGGAGAAGTAATTATATACTGAGTCTATGGATTTTCCATAGAAAACTGTCATTCACACTTGACAAAATATATAGAGCAGCTAATATTTTTTTCGCGATTTCTGGGTTGGTCCCAAGGTAAAAATTTACCATAATTATAATGAGCATAACGGAGCGCAGTTTCGGGTTACTTAGGTATTAATATAATCAAATGTGTGAATGAATAAAGTGTATTTTTAAATGATTTGTAGGTAATAAAATAATATACATAATATATTGTATAGATTGTATAATTTAGATCAACTCTAACGCAACAATAAATGTTATGAACGCCACCATCTGCGATGTCTGAGATGGGCTTACAGACTTATACAAAGAAATATTATTTGTTTATTTATAATACAAGCATCTTAGATGCTGCGGACCAATTAATTCCGATTGCTTCTTACTGATTTTTCAAGTTTGTTTGGTCTGTTAAGATTTATTTTGCTTGTTACGTAGATAATTAATTGGTTTTGTTTATCTTAACAAAATGAGGGCACGAGCCTAGGATTATCTAAGGGATTAAGGAGTTAGTGATATACCTACCTTTATGTATATATACGTGATTCCATACGAAAGCTTATGATTGTAGAGACATAATCCTCAATGTTGCCGGCGCTTTATGTTGAGAACGTCACCTTGTGTTTCCAAGTACCTAGGTATGTTCTTCTGTTTCATTGATGAGTATTATAAGTATAGGTACACCCTGAATTAGGTTGTACCACCGTATTACAAGGCTATTTCTGCGGTATAATTTACTGGTTATTATATTTATATTAAATGTTTATCGGGACTTATCACGTATTATTTTATTTAGGTAAAAATAGGTAGGTAGGTCGTTGTTCAGCAGTGGACGTCTTCTGGCTGATGATGATGAGGTACATTTCGCTCGACGTTTCGACCATGTTACAATGGTCGTGGTCACGAGCTGACTGAAAACTGCAGGGTGTCCGGCGAGAAGACCGGGTGTGGAAGAGCGGGGTGATAAATCCCGATAAACATTTAAAACATGTGTTTAAATCGCGAAAGTAAAAAAAATACTATTGGTTATTATATTTTTGTGCATTCTTTACCCAGTAAGTTTAATAGTACCTAGGGCATTTGTTTTGCCCGTGGTTCTACCATTAGGACTATATGGATAAGAATATTGCTCGTAGTTCAACTAAGATAGAAGCGATATAATGTGTGGGAGATATTTTTGACAACTTAAGGGAAATATCACAGTAAACTCGGTCCAAGCATTTATTTTCTCTGAAAACCACGAAGATCACTTGCGCTATATAGGTTTAGTGACGCTCAAATATAACACAATTATAACTAGGTAATGGCCAGAAATTTGTCAGCGACTCGCACTTGGCCATTATTTATTGTGTACTTTAGAGTGTGTAATATAATCATGCTAATTTTGACGCTTGTACTTATTATAGTTTTTACATTAGAGCTAATAAAAAAAATACGTTTCTTGTATGGGGTAATACCCTCCTTTCGTTGTTACTTTTTGACTTTTTAATTAATCCACCGTAACATTACGTATTCTGTGAAAATTTCAACTGGCTATCTATTACGGTTCGAAAGATAATAGGTAGGACAAGTATAACAACCATTAATAGGTAGGGCAGAGACGGACAGACAGACGGAGATCGTAGGCTTTGAAATTGGAGTCCCACTTTTACCCTTTGGGTACGGAACCCTAAAAAATACATCACGTACATACATCACTTTGTACCTACGAGTACTAAACGAGTACACCCACAATAAAAAACTCTTATAAAACAAGTGACTCTCGTAAACGACGCGCACACTTTCGTCAGTCAATAATGTTCATATCAAATGCGAAAACAAGGCAAAATCTGAAACTCAATAAAGAAACTCGCCACTTTTGCTTGTACTTATATAAAAAGCTATCTTCAGCACAAAAATAGCTTCTTGAGAATACTAAGCCAGCAAAAGTACCTACCTACTTACTACCAGACTAACCATTTGAAAATACAATTTTAATAAAATTAGTGACTCAAAGTATCTATAAAATATATGTGAGTACCCATTTATATGATAATCATTATGCAAATTGTAGATACTCATCCGCCGCTCCGGCTCAAGTATATCGCCATCGCCATATTATATTGGATTGGCTATTACAGTGGTATAATTAATTGGCTATGGTAGTGCGTGTGGCACATACAGGATCAATTTGACTGGAATTCGTGCTTCGATTATTTTAATAAATTTAATTATTGTTGGTTTTAATGCGAACAGCGTAAAGCTATCCAAAGTGCAAAGCCACGAATATTATGTGTAGAGGATATCGATATGTCGTAGAATAATCGAAAAAATTTAATATTTGCGGAAAACCTAGGACGATTGCAAATTTATTTTTTGTGAGTGCAGATTCTTAGCGTTTGAGTCTCATTATTTGATCTTTTTTTTCTCTACTATTATTTGTTATTGTTTTTAATCTTCTTTCATAATATCAGCGTTATATCCCTGTTACTTAAGGCTGTTAGTTTCTCTAAAGTTTAACAAATAAAATTTATCTTTTTAGTAAGTATACAAACCTCAAAAAAATTGAAGCATTATACTCACAGAAGAGAAAAAAAATCTCTTTTCTGTGATTATACCTACAGTTTCCCCTTTAGTACTTAAATACGAGTATAATTTAGTACTATCAAAATAAAGTTAAGTAGAAATTCATGTATCTTAGTAATGTTAGAGCGCAGTATGTAGCTTTAATCATGGAGATATCTAGGTACCGATAGCTTCCCTGTAGTTTCCGAGTTACTAAAATATTTGCAAAGTTCCTGCTGTAGCTACTGTACTGTAGGTTAATTAAACTGACGGTAGAACCGCAGCAAAGTGTAGTGAATCGTTTTAATTTACGTTAATGTTGACTTTGGAGCCACTCAAATAAGATGTAATATAACTGTGGATTATCCTATATTTGATGAAATTAGTTACTGATAAAAGTATAAGTTTATTTACGTCTAACATAAATTTACCAACACATGTGCATGTTTTGTACATTAATTTTTTGCTAGCTGCGTCCCGCAGTTTCACCCGTGATAATTACTCCTTATAACATTAGCTAGCTGCCAGTGAAAGTTTCGTCAAAACGCAGAAGCTCGCTGCAATATCACGTTCAAAAACCTAGCAAAACTAATCAGAAGTTACGGTTTTCATTCAGATTTTTACTGTGCATGAATCTTTTAGAGCTAAAAAACTTGTGCCGAGTAAAGGCTTTTACGAACTCCCGTTATGTGAGTCCGCTTTTGCCATGAAATTTTTACATTTCTCCATCAAACGCGCTAAACTTGTTTTGTATTGGGCTTTAGATAGAAATTGAAAAATAGATTCAACTTTCTGTCCGGCCCGGATTTATTCTAGAGTAGTTACTGCATCTTTTTTTATCTATGTCAATTTAGTTTTCAAGAGTGAAAAAGACGAAATTCGGCGTTACTATTTCAAGATTACTACGTGTGTTTTAACAAGTGGGTAGTTATTTAAGTTCATTACAGTATTTTTGTGCCAAGACGCAAAGAATTTGCGCAGAATTTATGAATGAAAGATTTTTATTTTTAAAAGATATTTAAAACTACTTATGTGTATGTAAATAAATTGTGTATAGTGTTGCCTTGTCTTTAACATCATTTAATCCAAACTATTCATGAGATTCTACCTAATCATTCCAAACTTGTCCGGGTGGATCCGGGTATGACCTAAAACTGCGACCAGAACCACCGGAGGATGGGTAGCAGCGTCTTATTATTACACGGTGAACGTTATAGACACTTATGTCGCTTGCATAGTGTTCAACGTTAGTTGTTCGCTATGTGATCGTAGCTCTGGCATCGGCCGGCGTTGTAGTCGAATCGCAGTTACCTTGTAACTAACCAAAAAGTCTGCGCAATTTGTAGGGTGCGCCGAGTTTTGGTTCGGTTTTTTTTGGCACGATTGTAACTCTATATGTATTGTATCTCGACGTTCGATCCCCAAGCCGCCTGCCAAGCGTGGGAATTATGGTAACACCCCTCTCTAAGAAGGATGCCTTTGTTAGGCAGTGGACGTTTACAAGCTGATGATGTGATTCCAAACTAGTTAGGTTATTTTAAACTCTATCGTTTATTTATATCACTTGCATTCACTGTCGTGGATTGTGTGGATTCCGTCTTGTGAAGTGAGTTGTGGTTACTGAAATATTTTCTTAATTAATTAAATGCTATTCTTAATGTTGAATTTTCGTGCTGGTTATTTTAGTTATAATCTTCGACTAAAATAAAATGAATGGACGAGCCCTAACCATTGAAATTGCTCAGTAAAAACGACTCAAAACCGTCAGAAATATACTTAAACACTTAATTATAAAAATGTACAGTATATTTGTTACAAAAATAGATCCCGGTATTATTTGTGTATATACACTTCGGGAAAGCATATGAATGGATAATTTTGTCAGATATTTCGTTATCACGTAACAATAAACACGTGTTGCACTTCCTACGGCTAGAGACAGACTGAAACGAAATGAGAGCCGGCGCTCATTTTGTTATCTTTAAAAATGCGCTTCTACTGGGCCTGTCCATTCATTTTATTTTGGTCGAAGGTTATAATGACATGTATTTTAGTTCTACCAACGAACATCTTTACCTAGATCATAGAGCATTATCTATAACCTAGATGTGCTAGATCTACTGGGTTACGCGGATATGGTGTACTAAACCAATATTGTATTGTGTATAGTTACAATCTAGGTGTCTACAAGTCGAGAGTGAATCGGTTTCTTCTAAGCAAGCGTGCTCCATCATAGACCGCATCATCGCTTACCATCAGGCGAGTTGGCGGCCAAGCGCAAACGTATTTTTAGTTTAAAAAACAAAAGGGGTCTTTTATACCTACTCATACAGTAATATTATAAAGAGTTAAAAGTTTATTTTAGTTTTAGTATGGCTTTGTGTTTGTTTGAGTGCAAAAGCTAGTGAAAATAGCTAGTAAGTTCATATTGACTGCCAGCGCTACAGTCAAAGGTTTTAAGCCGCCAGCAGGCCTAGCGTGGACAAATTGTCTTTTCACCGTTTCTTCCGCAAGAAAGTGTCAGACGTATCCATATCGCATCTAAGCGCAGGTAAAATGGTGGAAAGACAATATAATTTGTCCACAGCCCGAGGTAGGCCTGCTGAAGGTCTCAGATATGACTTAGCAATTGTTATTATGTGATAAAATTTAAATTAGTGTAATTAAATAAAATTTAAGTTTAAGTGGCAATGGGCAGGCCACATCGCTCGCAGAACCGATAACCGACGGGGAAGAAAGGTTTTTGAGTAGAAACCACGAACCGGAAGACGTAGCGTAGGTAGGCCTCCTACTAGATGGACCGACGACATAGTGAGAGTCGCTGGTATCCAGTGGATGCAAAAGTCAGGCTTTCGTTCAGTGTGGAGTTTAAAGGGGGAGGCCTATGTTCAGCAGTGGACGTCTTCTGGCTGATGATGATGATGATGATAAAATTAAACGTGTTATTTGATCTTTAAGGTACACCTAGTCAAGCTACGCCTCGAGCGCTATGAACTACCATAGGAATTACCCCCGGTAGAAATTAATGCTGGCGTGTTTCCGGCTCAACGCATAAGCATTGCCATTCACCGTGGTAATGCCGCCAGCATGCTGGGTACGCTGCCAACTGGTAGTGGGCTCGAGCACTTGGATTGTCTTTAGACCTTCAATGGTCTATGGGCAGTCTAACTGTATTTGTAGTTTTAGTATTAGCTTGTATTTTGTTTAGTTAATAAAGGCTTTAAGAACTAGGAGTAAATTGGTCGGTCCTTCAATAGTAATAAATCCTTTGGGTTTGTTTATTTCTACAAAAGGAGAGCATACCTATACTATAACCTGCTTGCATCAATCTATATGTACTACATTGAATTGTTTGCCTGCCTGAAATAATAACAGCGTTGTTATTGAATTACTAGAACTATAATAATGGATTTACGGTCAAAATTATTGCCTTGGCTAACCCGCAAAATCAACACGGCTTGTTTATGTCAAGCTAAAAGAACACGGATGCTAAAGGGAGTTGTAGGTACATAACCTCGGAAAACCATTAATTCATATTTACTGTTACGTATTATTTATGAAACATAAAAAGTTTACGAGAAGGTAGAAAGGCTGCAAGCGCGTTATTCACGTCTCCGGGTTTATGGGTCAACCTTAAATAGCTCTGTAATTATACAGATTTACGAGTTGTTAATTAAATATCAGGTTATTAGGGAAATAAAATCAGGCAATTAATTTATTTCCGACGCTTTAGTCTATAATTATTAATAAGTACTTAACCAATTTGGAAATTAACACATCAAACGGCCTAAGCTTGTTTCGGATCAAAGAGTTTTCGAATAGTAGAAGTTGGCCCTACAGAATCCTCATGTTTCACTTTAGCAATTAGCTACGAGTAATCTCAGGCATGTGAATTAATTAATTATTATTTTGTTACATTAGCTAGCAGCAAGATCAAGATAAACAACTATAGGTCGATCAGAATCTTATGCCACATACTTCAACTTTTTTGTGGCTTCTGCGGTGTTGCCGGATTTCCCAATACTGTGAGCGATCAACGAACATTTAATACATAAAATTTGTATCAAATTCACATAAAAAACAATTTCGAACTTTGAGTGGAATTTAATACGTATTTTGCGTATTGAATATTAACACTGAGCTATCTAATGCCACAAAATCTGTGATTTTTAGAGTTTACATTTAAATTTATGCCAAAATCTACACAATAATAGTTTATTATAAGTATTGAAATAGTTTGTGGCCAATCAGTAGGTTTTTAACTTCTTACATAATGTTATTATCGTGTGAGCCATTGAAGCTGTTAATTAACACGTATTGTATCTTCAAATAAATTTAATTTCATCTACCGGAAATTTTACCTAAACCTTTTAATAACCTATTTTTAATAAGGTTTGAATATTAAAAGAAGAATTATTCTCATAAGAATACAATTGCAGATCATTGTCTCAGGGATGTTACGTTTTACAAGCTGGAGCAGGACTGCGTTCATTAAGCCAGTTGCAGTGTGTTTTCGCTTAATTTCACACTCGTTTAGAAACTTTCATTAGTAAGCTATAGTTAAACTCTAGGTAATTAGTAAGCAAATAGTTGAACTCTTGAAACTTTAATTAGTAAGCAAATAGTTGAACTCTAGAAACTTTCAAATAATTGAAATCTAGATGCACTCTGGGTGCAGTGGGATGGACGCAGCAGTCATCGTTTCTACGAGTATAATTCGTATTATTTGAAATGAAAAACCCTTTTAAACGTGCGCGGTAAAGTTTCTAAAGACTGTTGCAGATGATGCGCAGTAAACTCGCGCGAGTGGTGCTTGCACGAGTGCTGCGCGTCGCCTGGGGCGAGCTGCAGCACTTTTTCCTTAGAGCAAGACTACTAAGCATCTTCCACTGCCACTGGCACTGAGCAGAAAGTTTTGATGCTCGTTGCAGGCGGTTTGCGGTGCTCGTGCGAGTACAACTCGATCGAGCACTGCGCGTTGTCAAGTAACGATAAGCAACAGGCATACGATAAGTAAGCCGGAAAAGTGCTTCGCGCCCAGTGGAAAGGAATCTACAGGAAGGAATCGCACGATTAAAATACAGGTTTCCGGTATCCCAGATTTACGTTATTCCGGGCTGTGGTATACGAGATCTTCCGGTATTCAAAGCTAAATCAAAAAGATATAACAATTTGGGTAGATGTACCTTTTTATTTGTTCTAATCTAAACTGGATAACCTGTAGTTTTTTTAAATAAATAATAGGCTTACGCTTGACCATCAACTCGCCTGATGTTAAGCGATGATGCGGTCTACGGTGGAGCACGCTTGCCTAGAAGAAACCGATTCACTCGTGATTTGAAGACACCCAGATTGCCTAATAATCCAAGTTTTTTTTTGTTATTATTATTTTATTGTATTTTGTGATAGCTAATTTGTAAGTATTACAATATTGGGTATTGCATATTATATTGTCACTAGAACTAAAGGTGTATGCAAAATGTTGGCAAAATCGGTTAGGAGTAACTGGTTCTAATTCCCCTTGTAGGATTTGACTAAATAAGTAAACAAACTAACAAACATTGCAAGCTTGTAAAACTGAACTTGCGTTTGTCCACAACTTGTTTGATGTTTTAAAACTTTAACCCGCCATTTGTGACGTCAATTTGACTTACAAATTCTGTGACTCCGGTCTCACGCACTGAAGATTTTCCGCGAAATTAACTGTACATGCTGTAGTTAGTTGATGAGGGTTTAAATATAAGTATTTTATGAATAACAGCTTGTTTATTTGATCTAATATAAAAAAAAAAAAACTTATACTACTAAAATTAACCATGTTTATAACCTACATGTCGCTGCCGCGGGTTGGACTGACGGTGGGGGGTGTAAAATGAGGCAACTTCTCGAAATCACAACACAAATAATAGTGTTTTAAATATTTTTCGTGTGAATAAATACCAATTAAGAATAAAGAAAAAAATTATTATATATATATATATATATATATATATATATATATATATATATGTATATATATAGTGGATTAAAAAGTTATTCGATTTTTTCGAACCACCCGGTCTCTCAAACATGCTGTACGTCACATCGACAGTTCGGCCGGGATGACTTTAATTCTATGGAAGATGGGGCAATTTACTTTAAAATTCAAGCGCAGATGCCTTATTATAGATGTCTTATCGTGATTCGGATTGTGATCGTGATCGCGTGCCATCTCACTTACGCACGTGGTGCGAGTAAGTAGATGCGAACGGGACGGCATGCAATCTCGATCACAATCAAACTTCTATAATAAGGCCGCAGGTCCGGTCATCATTACTAATAATTATCAGTCTATAATGATTCCACTGCTGGGGAAATACGTAAGTCTGATGAATGAAATGAGTCTGAATGAAGATGTGGTCTAAGTCCTTAATTCTTAACTGAACGAGTAATTCAATTAAAACACGGGTAAAACCTTAAAAAGCTTTTACAACAAGGATATTTTATTGTAAGTTAAGTTATTTTTGCCTGAAATTCACAATACGCAATGTTTAATAAAAACCTTAATACATTCCGAGAAGAAAAGAAATAAAAGCGTAAAACGAGTTCAGTCTACGAGAAAAACTTTTTACAAGAATGGCTTTGGGGGGTGACTTTTCAGCCGCGGGTGTTTCTTTGTAAACATAAATAATAACTGTCATAAAGGGTGTCTGTATCATTCATCCAACAAACTCTACATCTGAGGATGGCCCAGTTTGAGATCTACTGCGTTATAAATCTATGATGCTGATATGCAGGCATCATATCAGATCTTAACGCTCGTGGCGTTCGGTAATTAAATATAACCTAAAAATACACTTGTACGATACACACGGGTATATAATCGATAATCTACATGAACATAAATAAATATACAAAACGTTTGCAAAGTTGATTTAAAAAATGCCTAATGGCTTTTTATTCCTCCTTATTGAATTTTCTAATAACCGAGTTCAAAACAGGCAGAGGTTCTCAATTCGTATTTTTTATTGTTTGTTACATAAGATATATATTTTATGTGAAAGGATGGATCTTTTTCTGTTAGTCCGATAAATATTTCATCAACATCGCTTTAGTAGTTTGGTTTTTCAATCAAAATAACTGGAAAAAATATATCTAAGTAAATTAATTTGTGTATGTAAACAAACTAATAACAACTAATAATAACTGTTATAACTAATTGAGAAGTCGATTATTTTTCTTGTTTTGCGTTAAGTTCAATATTTACGTTTATTAATTTCGCTGCTGATTTAATTGGCTATGTTTTAAATTACAATTGAGAGAAATAACAAATAGGTAGGTACAGTTAATTATTTGATTTAAACTTCAACACTTAATTATAACGTATCAAGCAACTACTAAATAATACTTTAAAAATAAAAACGTAACTAATTGAAGATCGTTTATACTATCTAATAAGCAACGAAGGCCTATAGATAGTACAAACGATCTTTAATTTTTAGTCGGTTTTTTAAATTGATATTTATATTTACTTCCAAACGTGAAAGATTTTAAGTTTATTATCTTTTAAAACGTAGAAAATGAGTGAAAAAGATTGCTCTAACCGGTGAATGCGGCCTTTTGATGCAAGTAACACAGCGGGACTGCTATTAAAACTATAATGTAGGTATATATTACATAAATATCCAGCCATATGTTGATATCACTAGGAAGTTCTCCAAACCACACAAAATCAATGAAATTAGTGAAACGGCCGAATTCCCCTGGGGCGCCTGAGTTTGCCGATAACCACAATCCAGTTGTTTTCAAGTCCGGAACCAATGAATTCAGAATTTTATTGGCTAGTTGGCTATTTTCAGTAAGTACATAGTAAAATAAAGCTTTTTTTGTAGCGGTCTTATGATTTTGGCAAACACGTGATGCAAGATGCAGAAGTAAGATTTGTGAAGGACAAATACGTATAATGTCGAAAAATATAAAGATACTTTGATCAAAGAACAGACGGAAGTCGAAATGTCTTAATTCATTGTTTTTTTACTGGACAAGTGCCTTTAGTCTTTATTACCTAAACAAAGACACTACAAAAACAGTTAGACTACTCATAGACTGTTGATGGTCTAAAAACAACCCAAATGCTCAAACCCATTGTCATTTTTAGTACAATTGTATTTTTTAATTCATGATATGCTTGCGTTTATCCACCTCATATGTGCTCTGTAAATCGACATATAAATTAATTTATTACGGGAATTCTAAATAATATGAGAGAATTTATTTGTGCAGAAAGAACATAACTGCCTTAAGTAAAAAAAATTGAAATAAAAGATTAAATTGTATTTTTTAAACCTCATAGAAAAGAGCTGGTAATCTTTAGATGACTAAACAGGTTTTTTTTAAATCATAGCTAAGAATACTCGATCAAGTCGCCTTTCAAACAAAACTAAATCATAATCGGTTTAGCTGTTTGAGAGCTACGATGCCACAGGCAGACACACAGGCACACATGTTAAACTTAGTACACCCCTCTGTTTACATCTAGGGTTAAAAATAGCTAATTATAGATTTTTTCTGAAGGATCTCTTGTGATTAATGTAGCAATCGCGAAAGATCGAGAAAATGCTTTCTATTGATGTCCCCCTCCCCCTCATCACTCTATCAGCCACTATATTCCCAGATCACATGATCATCTTTCACGCGATGTAGATAAACTGTCCGAAGTCGCTCCTTCTTGGCGTTACTGCTTACCATCATCAGAAATGATAAGTGTTCGTGTAACTTGTTTCAGGAGGTGGCAGCAGTGCGCGGGGTGCGCGGCGGGAGGGGATGCCCGTGCGCAAGGGGCTGCTCGCGCCCCAGAACACCTTCCTCGACACCATCGCCACACGGTTCGATGGGACGCGTAAGTACACTCTACATTTGTTGCCGACTGCACTTTCGTCAAAAGAAGCTGAGAGCGAGTGTACTAAGTGCACAGTCTCGTTGGATCGCACTCTCATGGTTAAAAGCGAGACAATTTTTAAAGGATAGATGAGCTTAGCGAGCGTTTATGCAAAAGAGGGTAAGGCAATGATGTCCAGCGTGTGTACTAATATGATAAAAGTTCACTAACTTTTATTGTACAAGTTCGCATAGAAGCACGCGTACGTACAGGGTTAGAGCACAACAAGCGCTACGCGTAGCACCTGTATAGGTGCTACGCGTAGCGCTTGTTGTGCTTTACCTCCACCGTGTACTACGAAGAAAACTTTGTGCTACGAAGTCAAAGTTAATATGACAACACACGTTTTCATGATACGTTTTAGCATATAATTATATTTAATATTAGCTCTACTCGCAAGTTCGTTTGCGTGAGCAATAAAATAGTTGTTAACGGAGTCACCGAAAATTGCAGTAAGAATTGTTTCATCATCATCAGCCAGAAGACGTCCAATGCTGAACAATACTGAACATAGGCCTCCCCCTTTAACCTCCACACTGAACGACAGCCCGCCTTTTGCATCCACTGGATGCCAGCGTCTCTCACTATGTCGTCGGTCCATCTAGTGGCAGGCCTACCTACGTTGCGTCTTCCGGTTCGTGGTCTCCACTCAAGAAACTTTTTTCCCCATCGGTTATCGGTTCTTCGAGCGATGTGGCCTGCCCATTGCCACTTCAACTTGCAAATTTTAGCAGCTATAAATTAATAATTTAATAATTATTTACAGAGCTTTTATTAGTTGCCTATCATAACGTTAACCATCATATAACGCAAAAGTTAAAGAAATCTTTTTTCATTATTTAAACACGAAATACTGCCCTTACTTTAACAAAAATGCCTACCAGCATTGTACTAATGTCCACAGCGCCCCTTCAAAATAAAACTCTTCCTCGTTGAATTTTAAATATGGTACGGAAGTGTTGACATCCCCCTCGACACTACAGTGTCTCCATAATAGCTAAGGGACCAAGTTATTATTATTATCCTCGACGGAACCATGATTTGGAGACTCACTAAATAAACAACAGGCAGAGGGTAACATTTATTTCAGTCGCACGTAGCTGTCCCATCTTATTAATAAGCAGAAGAAAATTTGTCAGGCGAGTTAGTAGATACAGGCTGATTACTTTATAGGGTTTTTCCTTTAAGGGCGTGTCTATAGAAACTATGGGCTATATTGTAAGTGATACATTAGCACAGAAGACATAATAGACACAGAAGGTTCACTCCGCGAAGAAATTTAAATAAATAAGGACTCTATCTACGAAGCAATAAAGTAGCAATTCAACTCGTACAGCGCTGGATACGGCTCGCTATATTCACCTAGAAGGCCGCTCTCTTTCTATCACGTAGCTCTATCTCTTCTGACGCGGAACGTGTAACGTCAGGGTTGTCTTCTTGATATTTACACAGAATAACCATCATCAACCAGTAAATGTCCACTACTGAACACATGCCTCCCTCTTCGAGAGGGGTGTTACACAGAATACTTATTAATATTTACTTACCAGCTATGTAGCCTATGTAGTACTTATATATTCTACTTTAATTGGAATGACATTTAATCTGCACAAAAAAACTAAAGCTTATTCTGAATTTGGTCTAATAACAATCATACAATATAAGTTTAAGAGGCCTATTACAAGATCATCATCCCGATGCATATTTAGGTAAAAACTCCATGAAACATGGAGACCTCATTTGGGAGCCCTAATTTGCAGATTCTGTTGAAAATAATTGGTCAAGGTCCCTGACAGAAGATGCGATGCGAGGTGTAATTACGCGCGACGTGGCTGGCGTAGCGTGCAGGCCGGGCGCGAGCCGAGCGGCCACTGATTGCCCTGCTATGACCCTCTTGGGAAGGGACACCGGCCGAACATACCTAAAGTCCGGAGTGCGCCATGCCTGACATTAGTTCAGAGAAAGCTATTGGTAATCTATTAATCTAATAAAAAAATAAATTGTGAACATTTCTCATTATGACCGTCAAAAAAGGAGGTTCTCAAGTAGACGCCTATCCATATTTTTATATGTATTATTGACCATAAATTTATCACATGAAATTATCCATGTACTCGATACGTAATGCGTATTTTTACAAGCTTTTATTGAACTTGCAGTATCTTGTTAGTTTGTTTAGATCAAATGTTGCACAAGCTGAATTAGAACTTCCTAACTAATGTTGCTGAAATTTTGCATAGACTTTTAGCTCAAGGGCCTTTCGCCCAACACCTTACGCGGTCTCAAACTAACGTTAAAACAGCGCAGTTTGGAAAATCACGCGAACTTGAGCCTACACGCGCCCAGATACGGTTTGCGGTCGTGCAACTTTTTTCATCACCTTGGTTGACAATATAATATAAATGAATAGGTACCCAATATTTTAATAATTGAAAATGGCCGCTAATATAAATATAAAAATTATCTTTACATAAATAAAAGCGTATTGAATTAATACAAAAATAAAAAAGTTACAAAAAAACCTGTTTGTTTTAAAAGTCTTATTTTTGGTACAAACAATGATTAGAATAATAATAATATAAACCATGGGCTCAAAACTGTCCTACCGCAAATCAGCGCTGCGGCAAACCTCCGCTGCGTCTCGATTGTAGAACTG
Organism: Agriopis marginaria; assembly: GCA_932305915.1. NCBI lineage: Eukaryota > Metazoa > Arthropoda > Insecta > Lepidoptera > Geometridae > Agriopis > Agriopis marginaria. Next base: position 8,444,202 of record OW029919.1, read on the forward strand.
GGCCCTGATTCCGCAAAAAAAAACTAACACAGTTACACAGTAACACAGTAACCATGGGCCCTAATTCCATAATAATATAAAACCACAAACCACACCAATAACAAGCCGTAAATGTGTTATAACACAGTAACCATGGTCACTAACGACACGGTAACTATAGTTACACAATTGAAATGCGTCAAACGAATCAAACGCGACTTCCGATTGGATACTAGCGCGTTTCATACGCTATTGTCAAGCGAGTGTAGAATCAAACGCGTCCTGCGTTTGATTCGTTTGACGCGTTTATAACCATCTTACCTTGTCATTTGTAACCATGGTTACTTTGTTAATACACGTTTGCGGCGTGTTATTGGCGTGGTTTGTGGTTTTATATGGAATTAGGGCCCAGTCAAATTCTAGTAAATGAGGTACAATTTCGAACCTAGTTTGAACCGAAAGCTGCTTACATTCTACGGCTGCTTGTAAACAGTGATGCGCCTCTACTATTGTTAGTCAGATAACAATCATTTTATCACCAGCTAAAGTCTTTCATATCTGTGTTACAGCCCTTTTTGAAGTTGCCTGATTTGCGAAATTTTTCGCCTCCGCGACAAATAAATGTCTAAAGTTATATGATTATTTACGGGATATTTACCGTGGTAAGGTTGTGGAATGACCACGAATGTAAATATCTCGTAAATAATCATATAACTTTAGTGAACTACCGTGATAGTTTAAAACAGAGTTTTAAATAAATGTCTCTACCTTAGCTATTCTTTTAGACGCAATGTTATTGTGTTTTACTATACTTGCCTTCTCATATTCGCAAATAGTTCTATGAACCCGCTTCAATTTCCTGTCGTTAATTTCATGAAAGATAAAAACAGGGACTTTATTGATTTTACCAAGATTAGGTTGTTTAATGTTTTGTGATTGAATTTATTTTTGATCAGGCTGTCTCTGGGGCTTTGATAGCTTTGTTTTCTGTGTGCGGCCTGTAATGATTCTTCGTTTGCATCTGTTATTAAGAACCCGATACCCACCACAGCCTATCTCAAGCGAGTTAACAAACATTTAAAGGTTTAAAAAATCTGAGATTAAACACAAAATTTAATGATAACGCATTATCTTAAAAATAAAATCATTTCCATTATCAAGGAGGAAAAAACTTAAAGTTTATCGAGAGTCCTCAAAGGTAGGCAGCGCACTGAAAATGCTCCGGGTATTATATCGTATCTATCGGCGGCGGTGACCTCTTACCATCAGGTGGTATCAAGTCGCTTATTTTCTACTTATTCTATATAAAAAGGGAAATATTTACTGTTAGTTACCTTGTATTTTGTTTAGTTAATAAAGGCTCAAAATACATATTTCTACAGAGTAATTACAAAGCTTGACAGCGCTACAATTTCAAGTCAAATTAAAATGTGTCGAGGCCCTGTTACCCCGAACCGCTGGTTAAAGGTTAGAGGGCCTCAGGTGTAAATTACAGTTTTACGAGGCGTGACGAATAAAAATTGCTTTGACCCGACAATCCCGACATTAGTGGAACGTTCCCGGCTGTTGTAGGGTTACTAATGGTGCTGTATTATTGTGTTTAGGACGTGCCTGAAATTGGAAACATTTCAAATTGGATTGAGCTAAAAACTGCAGAAAAACGTACCTATGATAATTGTTTTCGTATTCGTTTTGTTTTTGTCTAAAAGTTTATTGAGTATGCACATTATACAAAAAAATACCTCAATATTATAGGGCCTCATATCAATTCATTTTATCATTGTACTAATTTCTTATTTTATAAATAACTAGCCGCACCCTGCGGTTACACCCGCGTCAATTAATCTTTATGTCTTCACCTATCTGTCAGTGAAAGTCCCGTCAAAATAGTTCAAGCCGTTTTGGAGTCCATCCATAGGGAACATACATACAAAAATCACACGTCGCCTTTAATATATAAGAAGATAACTAAATAAAAATATTTTTTTCACGGACTTCTTGGACCCATCATCATCATCATCAGCCAGAAGACGTCCACTGCTGAACATAGGCCTCCCCCTTTAACCTCCACACTGAACGACAACTTGCCTTTTGCATCCACTAGATGCCCGCGACTCTCACAATGTCGTCGGTCCATCTAGTGGAAGGCCTCCCTACGCTGCGTCTTCCGGTTCGTGGTCTCCACTCCAGAACCTTTGTTCCCCATCGGTTATCGGTTCTTCGAGCGATGTGGCCTGCTAAATAACTGCCTGCCTGCTCTGGTTCTTTGGCGAATATCCACGTTTCGGATTTTATCGCGCAAAGAAACTCCGAGCATAGCTCTCTCCATTGCCCGCTGTGTGTGCAGTTTTTCCAAAAGGCCAACAGTTAAGGACCACGTCTCAGTACCATATGTCATCACTGGCAACACTCACTGGTCAAAGACCCTCGTCTTGAGGTACTGTGGTATCTTGGACGAGAAGATGTCACGCAATTTCCCGAACGCTGCCCATCCGAGTTGGATTCTTCGGGCGACCTCTTTCCCTAAGTTGGACTTACCTAACTGAACAATCTGGTAGGTAATATCTGATAGGTGGTAATGGTCAACGACTTCGAGAGTATCGTTCCCAACGACTACCGGCACGGGTTCAACATAGACATTGGACATAATTTTTCTACCCATAATTCTTGCACCCAGTTTCTACATAATTCTTGGACCCATAATCTTCAAATTATAGACTACAACTAATAAAAATAATAATAATATCACGCTGTATAGAGGCGCTAGTCTTATTAGGCATGTACCTATACTAAGTGTGACGTCATTAAATTTTTTGGATTCTTCTCAGCAAACCTTTTATTTGATACCCACATGGGGTGTATAAAAAATAACTATGCTGCCATTTTGGGAGTCCACCATATTGAATTTAAAATGAGTTCACTCACTTCACTAACGTCACGTCGCTTAGCTAACCATGAAATGTCATCCTATAAGTGATTTTACTAGCTCTAATAATACAAACTATTTTGTTTGAGCGCCTGTTGATTTAGAAATCAATTTTTTTTATCCCAGCGCCTCATCATTTTGAAGTCGGTATTTTATTTATAATTTACGAGTAGGTAGGATTATCCGCAAAAGAACCACCCATTCCTCCTCCACTTGTAAGAATAATTGCTGACGGGTTTCACGGAAAGACACTCGACAAACTCGGGAGGGCATTGAAAACGTCTTTAATCTGTGTATTCAAAAAGCAATCGCAAGATTTCTTCCGGTAAGGATTGAGAATTACCGCTTAAAGGAAACTGAAAGAAAACATGCTTTCACGGATGTGGGAAAAGGAATAAAAAGAATTTCGTAAAACAATTAGGTACATGCTTATTGATTGATGCATTTGCTCATCTGCGTGCTATGTGCCCTGGCCACTGCCGGAAACAAAAAACAACGGAAAGAACAGATGGGCGATGGGCCGAAAGGTTCTCGAATGGAGACCACGGACCGGTAAGCGCAGCGTAGGACGTCCACCCACAAGATGGATAGACGACCTAAAAGAGACCGCAGGGAAACGCTGGAAGCAGGCCGCTTTCAAGCGACCCATCGGAGATCGATAATATGGAACGCATGCATAATAGAAGCTAAAACAATATTAGTCACTATTATGTATTATGTTTAGGTATATACATTTACCTAAGTAGTTTTAGGCTTTTTAGTAGCTTTAAGTTTTTAGGCAAGATATATAGCCACCTGTTACGTCAATCCGATCGTCATGGAATTTGTAGGCAAGTAGTTTATGCAAATACAATTTTTATTTCAAATATCAGCAAAAGCGGTAGAGGGATTGTGAAGATATAGGGGTCGCGAGATCTCATTACAGAGCTAGCAACTAGTTATTTAAGGACGCTAAAGGATTCTAAAAATAAAATTTAAACTAACTTCGTAACTTTATTGCGTGCTCCTCCACTACGTTTCAGTCTACTTACATTGACAGTTATATAAGCTGCGTTCAAACGTCACACACCATGTGAAACTGTGCATCATACAGCTGAAGTGGATAATTTGATTGCACATTATATCTCAAAATTGGGGCCTGTTTCATTTAACAGTTATTTCTGGTGCGTTCGGAAACGGCAAGCGCATTGACCGTACAGTTTGATCATGTTGATACTTCGTTTTGCGAGTTCGTCACGCGTTCCTTCTATTTTGAAACTGCGCAAAGTCATTGACATTAAAAACCCTAAAATAAATAATTAGGTATTGTTTTTGTTTGGATGATTTTTTAATAAAGATCAGGGAACTACAGGTATGACGTAGCGAAACAGCCTGCAAAAGGTATATGCAAATAACCATGTATGCGTTTGTAATAACCGATTGGTTGTAGTGTGTGTGAGTACGTGTACAAGTACATGCGCCAACTATTTTCTTAGTAAGTTTGTTTCTCAAGACGTTTGCCGGTCGCTATACAAAATCAACGTGGTCAAACTATATTCGCACGTTTGTAGGTAAAAATAGTTGTGGCTTCGTTTGCAGTGCATGCACTGTAGTAATGACCGCTGTAAAGTTATTTCTGTTTGTGTTTTAGTAGTTAAACTAATAATGGCCCCCGGTAATAGAAAAGCTGGAAATATCCATATCAAACCAATTTACAGGGTCCCAGTTTTTTAGCTCTGAATGCTGCGATAGTATTCTTAAAAAGCCAAATGAAAAGATTTACTTAGTATTCATATTTTACTGAAGTATATAAGATATTACCAGTTAATCTTGCGTTAAAAAACTTAGAATAGAATAGAATAGAATATCATTTATTATCATAAAGTCACATTCATAATAATTTTCATAAAAAATATATACTACAAATGCTCCTATTATGGACTCGTCAATTTAGTGCACAATTTTTTATTTTATTTTTTATTGTAAGTAAGAACCATTGAGTCTCGCTCAGCAAACGAAAATTTTAACCATAATGAGGGTAGATCTATGCGCGTCATAGCAAAAGATCAGAGTTTACAGGTTTCATTCAGAATTTTTCGATCTACCTACTGCAGCTTTTTACAGGGTCAAAGGTAACTATAGCGCAAAACCTCTTAAGGGCGGCAACTTTGGTGCATTGAGACTAACAGATTTTGTTTTACGACTTATTAAAAATCGCAAAAAACAGCTTTTTCATACATTTTGTCGGGAGTGAACGATTTTTTGTATGGAACAGCAGTTTTTTTTAGCGAATTTCGAAAACTTGTAGCGAAAAAGTTGTTAGTCGTGATGCACCAAAGTCACCCTTAAGAGATTTTGCGTTAGTTACCTTTGACCCTGTATAATCTACTGCAATATTTTAAATTCCATTCCAAATCAAATTCAGTTAGTTATATATGTACTGTATGGTAATTTTTTTTTCTAACTCACTCAAACTCTTAATAAAGCTCTATCATTGGCAAACGCATACGGCGACATGCTACGCTTAAATCATTTCAAAAGAAAAAAACCCTTTCCAAATTACCTGAAACAATGCAAACTTTTAAAGAAATTCTTTTCTCTTCAAATAGGTGGGTCATAGAAGGTCAAATTAAATCAAAATTACTTTTCCTGTATCTAATAAAAAACGAGCTCAAGTTTAAGTGGTCTATTTTTAGACGGTCGCGCCGTCTGACGTTGTTATAAAAGAATCGCGTGTGAGCTGGAAGCAAAGCACCCAGGCGACTAAGAAATTGTCGCTACACTTTGGTTGAATAAGGTATTATAGAGGAAACTGCGCTTCAAAATGTAATCTCGGTCCTGCACTACAAAGTGGATATTGAGGAAATTGAAAAGGTACAGAGAGTGTTTTAGAATATTATGCTACTGTCAGCAGTTAAGACGTCCTAAACATAACTATGAGGCAAGGCTTACTAGATTGAGTGTACAAAAGTTAGAAACACGTCGATAGTATTTTGACTTCATTTATCTTTTATAAAATAATTCACTTTTTAGTGGACTCTGAGTTACTTTCTCAAATAACTTTAATATTAAGTCTAGCACGTAGATCTAGTCAAACTAATCTTTTTGCTTTACAGGCCAAAAAAATAATATTTCATTTTACAACTTGTTAGTAAGGTTGGCTCGTCAGCATAGTGATATTATAAATAATAAGATAAGAATTGATATTCTTATTCCAAAAATTTCATATTATATTAACGGCTGGTTATATCAAATTTAAGGTTTTAAATAAATTTTATTCAGTTAAATTATAATATTTGAGCTGGAAAAAATACATTTCACAGATAAATCTGTGTTTGGATCAAAACACGATAGAACAAACTTTCCTAGATCAAAAAAAATCTGAAACAAAGTCGATTTAGGTATTTTTTTTTCGTTTTATTGTGGTCTAATGAAAGCTCGTAACAATCTGGAAATTGCAGGTACTAAAAGGCAATCTCATAAAAAAATAATCTTTGAATAGTTTTTCGATAGTGAATAGTTTCGTTTTTTAGTGAAATTAAAAGCGTAAAAAGGTCGCCAGAATTTCCGCGCGCCGCGCTCAGTCTCGCGCCAGGCATCATCAAGGTCGGACCTATGTTCGTTTTTGTCATTTCTCTCCCCCCGCGGGCCTCGTGACTCTTGCGCGGCAAAATACATTGTCGCTCTAACTTGGCGGGGGCTGAGGGAGCGTTTTGTTGCCTACGCGACTCGGATAACCGGCCGTTAAGTCAGTGAAAGGTATTATCCATGCCAAACCCGTCAGATCAAACAACCACTGGGTTGAGTCTGGCTGCTCCAAACACATCATATGCATAGCATACTCGTGCAGAGTTTGCACACCTGCGACACTTGTAGCGGTAGTGTGCGGTCTGCAGGTTTATACAGTTTGTATAAATTAAGCACTAACCTAAATCATGTCTTCTCATTTTGTTTTTATGTTTACACATATTTTAAGTTACGATCCAGATATGAAAATATAGGAGATAATTTAAGGTTTGTATGATTGTAATTTGTGTTGTGTATATAATAATAAGAAACAAATAATAATTTGAAAATACTACTTGATTTTATAGCAAAGAATACCACAGCGCTTTCTGATCAGATATTATGTCATGAAATCCACAACACGAATTTAGCTGTGTTTGCCACAACGCGTCACGGGCCTTTTTATTAGTGCCATAATACGAATTTTACGTTTAGGGCTATTTTTTCTCACAATGAGCGTTGTGTTACTTTGAGCTTAACATTTATATAAATACCTAGTTATAACACTTATTCATTGTCTTAAATATTGACTAATGACAACATCTCGGAAATTATTAGACCTACGAACTTGAAATTTGACACGCAGATTCCTTACACAGAACACATATACCTTTTCCTTATGGGGTGTAGAGATCTGCGTATTTTGCGACAGCACCGAATCAAGGGGAACGATTGGGAACGATGAACGTTTATACGACAGTCAAAACATAGTCGCGGGTTACAGCTAGTTACAAATACTTGATTATTTCTGTGTGGTTTGGTTTGTGAAACAATTCACAATTGGTTAAATTATTTTGTAGTACGGCAACATGTTTAAAACAAAAAAAAAACTGAGTATCTTCGAAATTTGAATAGATAAAGTAAGTTTTAAGCAACAGTGTCCGCGCGTTGGCGGGACAAGTATAAGCGTGCCCCATTTCACATATAAAAATAGCAAATATTTGCACCTGTATTTTCTTGTCTTGCTTCGTAATGTTATGAAGGTAAGAAGACTTAATATATTGTGAGCTGCGAGACACGTGATGGAGATAAAGAAATTACTAGAAGCCCTTGCGAAGGACGATCTTGTGGCCTTCACTTATTGCCTGAGGGAGGTCTAACAAGCTTGTCTTGTTCCCAAGGTATTTTCTGCGTTGTTTACTTCGTGTTACTTACAGCAATTATTAGTACCTATATAAAGTAAAGGTAAATTGCTTATAAAGCAAAAAATATAGCCGGAGGCTGCACGGTATTTTCTTGAATACAAAATACACTCACTACATGGTAAATGTTTTAATGGGTTATAAACAAAAACGATTCTTATCTTGGACAAATACTGAAAACTTAGAATGTTAGCCAAGTTTGTAGTCTTTGAATTGCCCATGGAAAACAGCAAAGCAAGTAAAAAATAGGTAGGTATACCCTACTGCAAATAATAGTAAAAAGCTATAACCTCTGTGTTTGTTTTACTTTTTTTTTTAATGGCTCAAAGGGTCCTTTTACTAGGTTTCAATCAAATACCTACATAGAAAAAGTAAAGGATTTTTAACAAAAAAAAAGTTACGGATTTCTTTATCAAAATATAAACTTCTGTTTCTGGCAAAATTGGTTTTAAATCTCTTAATGAGAATTTAACAGTCTGATAAATCAACTCTCTAAAATATTTCCGGCTAGACGGATGTTAGAATTAAGATTGAAATCCGAAACTTGAGACACAAACTAGATTTGCCGAGACTAGCTTGAAAATAATAGAAATTGGATAATTTATTCATTGCCCTAAATCGAAATTAATCGAAGCAACTTGGAAGGTTTTTAATTACTTACAGTTAGTTACGTTTACATTATGTTAACTGTTCTAAAAGCCAGGTGCCATTGAAAACTAGAAAGGTATTTTTAAAGAGCTATACAATTAGGTATGATGTATGTTTGAAAGTAAGTAGTAGGTAAGTAGGTACCTAAAGATTATTCAGAGTTGAGCGCTATGTCTATAATTCAATCACTGAAAAACAATTTTCTGAAGTTTATTTTATAAAATTGAATTCAGTTGCTGAAACATTGTGATTGAAATATGCTAGCTTATAGAGATGCCTATTTTCTTGTGGTAGTCAAAAGAGAATCACAGACAACCAAAGCTTGGGGGAGATTTTTTGGCAGTTTCCACTGACAGTGCCTACTTATAGGTTGAAAAAAATAACTTTTGTAGATTATATTTTAATATTACATTAGGTGGTTCGCCAGGTTATTGAAGTAACTTGACATTGGCCTTATGTTTTTTTGTATGTAATTATAATTTTTGATCAAGTTTGCAATTTGTTTTAAAAGAAAAATCATAATTACAAGTTTTTTGTGAATTTTATGTGGCACTTTCTTAACTATTTTATTTTATCTCTATATAACTCAACTAAAATACCAAAATTTGTGGGAAGTGAAGCAGTAGAAATTTTACTAGAGGGTCCTATGGAGTTTTGTAATCGATATAATAATACACGTTTTACCGCATCATATCACTTTCCCGCACTGAAGCACCTTCACGAACACTTAGTAAATAATAATCCACCTATATTAAATATTAACACTTAATAGTCTTGTGTAAGTTTATAGGAAAACTAGCTGACCCGACAGACGTTGTCCTGTCTTAGAACTGTCAAACACGCAAAGCTAAAATTTAAAATCTTATTTTTTTACACCTTGGGTTACATTATTGGAGTTTTAGTAAGGATCCCTATTTTTTTGAAAATATAATATAGCCTATGTTATCCGGGGATAGTGTAGCTTCCCAACAGTGAAAGAACTTTTCAAATCGGTTCAGTAGTTTAGGAGCCTATTCAATGCAAACAAACAAACAAACAAACAATCAAATCTTTCCTCTTTATAATATTAGTATAGATTAGTATAGATAATATAAGTTGGCGACACAACATGTTTTTTATTCCACGTTGGTGCCAAAACTCCAGAAAAGGATGATAGTATAGAGCTGTCAAATTCGTTTAGTTAATCGGTTTCTCCTAGGCAAGCGTGCTCCATCGTAGACCGCATCATCGCTTAACATCAGGCGAGTTGGCGGCCAAACGCAAGCCTACTTTTATTTTTATTTATTAAAATCGCCACCAACATCGACGCATCACGTTCCAACTAATAAAATGTGGATTTTCTCATCAAATCGTAACTCTACTTAAATCCTTAAAGAGAATTACGAGCTTCAACATGTCGGATTATTTGTATCTCATGTGAGACATTAGGACTTGGTATTTAAAGATTTATTACACTGGGTTTCACTTACTTTACCTTGTAGGTAAATAACCATACCTTTTTGATACCTATCATTAAAAGTGTTTAAGTAGTATACTGGGTTACGCGGAAAGACTGTACTAAGCCGAAAGGGCTCCATTGTACTCATCATTGTGAACAACTTTTACTATGGAACCAACCCTGGAATAGCGAAAAAAATATATACATACAAGCGTAAAAATTGGCATGATTATAGTACACACTCTAAAGTATAACAACAGATAATAAATAATGGCCAAGTGTAAGTCGGTGTCAAATTTTAGTTTATTACCAAGTTATAACTGGTACTTAAGTACCTGGATGACCTTTTTATCATTTCAGAGGATCTAAATGCCATAATATATCTTACTAATTTTGAAGTCGGTTTTTAAATTGAAAATTATTGTATTTTGTGGTGGTGTGGGTTTTGTGGAGCCCTCAGTACGCGAGCCCGACTCGCACTTGGCCGGTTTATTTGATGATATTTTTGATGCCTGTAGATATTAATGACTAATGTTTGCTACGAGGCTATGGCTAATTCTTTCTGCACCAGTTTATCATAACGTATGGCGACACACCCAGGAAGGTATTTACCTACTTGCTCTAAATATTCTAAAACTCTTGTCATGTTCATAGAGCCTAGTAATAATCGGAATTTCATATTACGTGTTTCAAGTTTGAAAAGAGCTACATATCCAATTACTTTCCAGCGAATTTGAGTGAAAACTCCGCTAAAGTGAGTTTCGTGACTCTGAATAAGGTTCGAGTGTTTACCTCCACGATCATAGTGAGTAACTCAGCGCTACATCGACAGCGCAAGTACTATACGTAAATATCAAGAACTTAGCTCTGCCCTTTGGTTTCACCCATAATGTTGCAATCTTCTTGAAAAAACATAAAGTAATGGTATGAGTGATGACAGTTAAAATTCATATGAAATTTATTTCGATTCCTCGTTTTAGCATGCAAAATAGTATTAGGAAAATAGGTAATTAGGAAAATTCTACGAAAAACTTAATTTTAATTTTTAAGCACATATAAAAAAACTACTCTCCTTTTAATTTTGACGGTTGTTGACAACAAACAACAGAGATGCTCACCATTTAAATGTTGTCTATGGTAATAGCAGTCTTTATTTTTAAATTTTAACTCCAGATATTATCGTGTCTATTTAGCCGTGTCAAGTATAGTCATGGACTTAATATACCTAAAATATGATTTAAAAGTTTCAAGTTTTAAGTTTTAGAAGGTTTTAGAATATATTTTCGGATAAGACATACCTGATATCAAAGTCAAGGTTACGTAAGACCAAGCAACGCACCAGAAAGTGACGAAAACTTTAATAGTAATTCTATAGAGCTTTAGAAACTACGTACACAATGCTCTGCGTTATATCAAAAGCCTAGAATCTTGCATGCACGTTATCGATCTCTCAATTATACTAACATTATAAATGCGCAAGTGTTTTTTTTTGTTTGTTCCTCTTTCACGCAGAAACAGAGCCGGATTAACTTTATTTTTGCAAAGAGATAGTTGGAGGGTTGAAGAGTGATATAAGCAGGGTCCCGATATTCTATAACTTTGCCCCGATTTTTTATTACATGCGACGACCGCTTAATTTATTCAGACTCACAGCACAATAATGCGTCGCAAAAAAAATCGCGTCGACATGAACCTCGACATCGATTGAACATCGACCATGCATTACATATTCAAGACGATTTTGGCAATTTTTGACCTCCCCTTCCCTGACGTCAACGATGACAGACCGATTGAACTGACTTTTTTTTCAAAAAGGTGCATGCATAGCAACCCTCTATATAAGACTCAGGGATACATTATATCCTGGAAAAAACACGATTTCTGAGGGAATTTTTCACATGGAAAAGGAAATTAATACAAAAATACATGGCTTTGGAAACATGTTGGCGTTAAAGCTCGTTATCTGTTTTGCTTTTGCAATACGTGGTGAAAATACGCTAGAGTAAATTTCAGCAATCGCAGGGATTCGTAACTACGCTTAACTTGTTATATGCTATTTTTATATTCATGAATGAAGTACGACTGCGAATTATGCTAATCAATCTTTGGTAAAGGAAGACTTCGTCATTGTAATCAATTCATCACTATATCTTATGTCAATATGACAGTTACTTTTGCACTTGTAATATTATAGTGTGACGTGATATTTACCTAAAAGGTTAGCTGGAACCCAACTACTGTAACCAATGATCTTAACTGTAACCACCCGCCCTTTCCATCAATCTCGGCTTTTTTGCCAACGTATCAAGTTTCGCGGCCGTCTAAACTGAATCAGAACGGACAAAATAAATGTACATGATATTTCACGGCAAATCGACACAAAGGTCTCGAGTTTTTATACAACCCGCGTAATGTAAGTTAGAAATATTATCGAAAATGTTTCTTGTTATTATATTAATGTTCTTTTGTTTTCTTTTCATCCAGTTCTGTTTGTTTGTGCCTTAACGACCACGGGCTGCGACCAAAATGGCGTCACATTTCCAATAAGTAGACAACAAGTATTACTTAATTTTCAGGAAAATGTAACTGAGCGCTTCCATTATTTTAACCATTAGGAACTTTTTGGAAAACGCGTGTATTTTTATAGACTTCGATTACCAAATATGCTTATTGGTGCATAAAGTATTTAATACCAGTAAAGAAAGAATCAGCAATCTTGTTATGAAGCAGTAGCATTTTATTCTCAGTACATCCTTATTGTTTCTCTACTTGTTCTTGACAGTGTTGCCACTGCGAGCGATTACAAAGTGGTACAGTTTTCCTACTTCCACTGTTTTATACTGTTGCAATAAAATTGTTACAGTAGTGTCGGGCTCACTCCTAGTCTACACAGAGGGCTATGACCCAAAGTTCTTAGATTAAATGCTCACGACCCAGCCAGGGGTGCACTTATTGACACCAAAGGGTGGCCGGAGCAATCAAAACTTTGGCTATAAGTACTTAATGCCTTAGTACTACCACAATACGAAGTTGCTTTACCTAGTCTGTGACTACAACTCACTTTACTAATGTCGAGTGAAATCATTTTGTGAGCTAATTTTTATTTACGTATGCTAAAACAATTGACGACTATACTGTTAAAGAATTTGTGGACTGACGGTCTTATTCAAAAACGTTTGGTAGACCCATATTACAAATTAAATAAAAATAACCTACGTCTATGGATTGGGGCGTTCCAGTGTACGCGTAGTCGGGTGCGCGTACAATCGTACTTATTTAAACTAATTCATGTTCCGCATACAGTCGTAAGACTGGTAACTCAGATAAACGAACGTCAAAAATGAAGGCCACTCAAGCCTTCACTCCAAATAGAGTGATGCCATGACTTCACACCAGCAGAATAATCGCAAACGGATGTGGGTTTTTCGAGGACGGACTTTCACAAGCACCACACCGTGATTTCAAATAGCGTGAGGCTGTGGATTATGGTTGGAACTGAAATCCGCGGGATGTCATTGCGTCAAAATTCGATCTGAATGTTTGAAAGTCACGATCAAATTTTGACTATATTTATCACGTTATCTGTCGCTATGTCTCACCGTATGTGGCCAGCTTTCTAGAGTTTTGGTCGCGATGACCCATCGTAATTCCGTATCAGTCTCACGTAACTTCACCGCGTCTCGCCGACATGGCGCACGCATACGGCGGTAGTCTAAACCACCCTTAAGATTAACAAGTTTTGTGCGTGTATACAACACTAGCGAACCGCCCGCCCGGCTTCGCACGGGTATAATTTACGTGCGAAGCCGGGGCGGGTCGCTAGTTATATATATAAACCTTCCGTAAAAATGTATCGATGGTGAAAACCGCATCAAAATCCATTGCGTGGTTTAGGAGGAGTTAGCGGCCATACAGACAGACAAACGCGGAAAGCAGAAAAGAGAAAGAAGAGAAGATAGCAACAATAATACAAGAAGGTATACTTGCTCGCATAGTCCAGATCAGATACCACTTAGAAAATACTAACGTATGTACATACACACCTTTACATACCGCGCGTGAATCTCGTGATGATAAAGCTAGATTAGCTAATTGAATATTTATGAAAGAGGTCACTAAACTTTTTGCATTTAATATACTGACCACGATCGATAATACGTTGGTAAAAATAAATACAAAGGGCATAATGGACATAAACCGTACATAATTTAGTGGAACCCGTACTCAGACCGAAGGTTCGGAGAGCCGGTATTGTGAAGCCTACTAAATTACAGATCCCATATTTGGAAATAGGTAAAACATGTACTTTGGGGTCTGAGCAGTTTCGATTGTTGGGCAGTCCCTTCAGAAACCTTAAATTATATATATTAAGACCGACCTATTTATTTTGTAGGTACGTATAATTAATATTAATTAATCGGAGTGCCATTTGTATCATAACACAGCTATTTCGTTGAATATAATTCTATTTGCGCTCATCAGGCTTACTCGCTATTCTAGAGGAACCGTGTTTTTGGGGATAAAAATAGCCTACGTTTCAATCCAGAGAAAAAACAAATTTTTATCAAATTGTTCTAGATATTTATTTAATAATAGGCTTGTGGTCTACAATGGAGCACGTTCATAATCATCATCAGCCAGAAGAGCTCAACTGCTGAACATATGTCTCCCCCTTAGAACTCTACACTGAACGACAGCCTACCACCTACATTCACTGGATGACGCGACTCTCACAATGTCGACTGTATGATGTGAACCACGCTTGCTTAGAAGTAATTGAGCACTCGCGAAGGTGCGAGCAACAGCTAGTATGAACACAAAACAAGCAACTATTCTGAACATGAACATTGTAACCATTTCACACGTCACGACCAAGTCATGTATAGAAGCAGCCAAACTTTCTCTCTATCCAGTGTGCCAACGCTCCTGCAACTTAAACGTGCTGAAGCCTGAAACTCCAACATTTACACTCACGAACAAAGCCAAGCCTGTTGTCGAGACCGACTCAATTTTATGCTAATGTTACCCGCTAATCTGCTAGTAACCTGATTTCCACGTTTATGACGTACCTACCTCAAGTTTGTGTACCTCCTTGACATTTTATGCTCCAGTTGGAACTCTCTAATTTGACTTGATTTTAGAATTAGAAGAGAACTTGTTTAAAATATCAACGGAACCCTCAAAAACTTAGTCCCACAGGTAAACAATAAACATAAAATGTGAACTAAAATTTAAATCCAAAAGTAAGGACATTTTTACTATGTATAACTGTATTGAAACATTTTGCGAGCTCTAAAATTAAGTAACCTCCTACTCGTATTTACAAAAACACAATACAAAACAAAACAATGGTAACAAAAAATTTACTACAAAATAAACTGTACATTTTATTAGCATTTTTCGTTTTTTTTTTTTTTTATTAAATAGCTGCGCCTCGCTTGTCCCTTCTGGATATTCCCTCAAGACTCGCCCTCTTACTATCTCCATACCAAAAATCATAATCAAAAATCAATCGTAGCTAACTTTCTACATGAAAGAGGAATAAACACAATTTCGCATAATTTACAATATTATTAGTATAGTGCAGGCACCTTACCTTTTGCAGTCGCATTTCATTGGTTTGGTATAGCACTTAGAGTTTTTACTGAAAATAGGCTTTAGCTTAACCTCCACCTCACCTAATTTTACGGCGATGCACTATATCGTATGCGATAGAGTGCACGTGTCTAGAAGAAACGAATCAACTCGCGATTTGAAGACACCTAGATTGTAACTGTCGGGGTACACCCATTCTGGTCGCGCATTCCACTGAGTTGCAGATCGCACAATAGAAGTGGAAAGTGGAGGTTGTTACTTGTGTAGCGGGCATTTTCCGCAACTAGGCCATTCATTGGCCCATTTTATGTTGATGGTCGGATTATTATTATCAACAATGTAACAGTGTCGCTGCTTCGTGCCCGCCCGACAAAACAATGGGCAGGAGGGAATGCAAAGCTGATGCACACTCCGCAATGACATCCGATAAAAAACCGATGGTCTAGCAACTTTGCGCTGATGTTCAAGACTAAGAAGCTTAGTCTGAACTAGGGATTTGTTGCTGATGAGCTTTTTAGCATGTTTCTTAATAAACTCCAACGCCCCAAGCTGGTACTTGGCTGACCCATCCCAATGATAAGAGCTACTTCATGCATAACGGAACTTGTGCCTGGTACCTTGACAGCAACTGTTCCGACGTGAAGTACCGTCGCATCTTCAAGATGCCCAGCTTATGGCAGCCAAATGAGCCTTGTACTCAACATTGAAGCCGAATTTGAGGATGACGTCAGAGTAACGTGTAACGTGTGCTCAACCCGGTTAGTTTTTGGTTGTTTATTCGCATTGAAGAGGTAGAGAAAGACTCTCTACGTCTCATGTTTTTTTTTTCACGGTTTTAAATACCGATCTGACTAATTAAATAGGTTATAAGGATAATTTCTCATACAGAAAACTCATCAATAAAACAAATGAAAATTGATCATGCCACCAGCATGCTTAATTTCTATGGCGTCTCAAATAACTGTAAGGTGCAATTTAGAACAAGTTTATATATTTTATCAATAATCTGCGCTGAAAATGGATGTTGAAAATTTGAATCTTTCTTACGTTGTTATACTACTTTGGCTACATCCAGATTCTATATTCTAGTAACAAAATCTTCTAAGCAAGTTTTTTCTTTTGCTGCAGATAGCAACTTCGTGCTGGGCAACGCTCAAGTGCCCGCGTACCCAATCGTGTACTGCTCCGACGGGTTTGTGGAGCTGACTGGCTGGACCAGAGCTCACATCATGCAGAAAGGCTGCGCGTGCAAGTTTCTTCATGGGGTGGACACCAGGGATGAGCATCGGAAGGAGATCGATGCAGCACTCGATACTAAATCAGAGCTCAAGTTGGAACTCATATTTTATAAAAAGAATGGTGAGTACCTACGATGTCGCTCTGCGGCCACATATTACATGTTCAAGATTTCTGAAGAAGATAAGTCACGGAGTGGGAATAAATAAAAGGTGGTCTTTATAACAATCACTGCTAAACGACCAAATAGTTTAGATATAACAATTTTCATGTTGGTATGTTTTCATATGGCGGAAAAAAATATGTTTTTTTTTTATTTTCCAACGATATTTTTAAGATAACTGCCAATCTTTTCTTTTTTTATCCAACTTTTTATCTAATAAAATGATAAAAATGTGCGAGTGAAATAATTCAGGCGGGAGCGGGTTTTTCCGCCCATCACTTATCCGCAGAAAAAAGTGGTAAACTTCAAAGGTAGTTTTCATGTTTCTCACAAATCTACCCTCCGAACCCTGCTTGATTATACCAACTCTTGGTTTTAGTAAATCCATGGCATCCAATCAACACTCTGCGCTATAAGTATAGCTATTAGCCATTAGGTGGTTATACGTAATGCGGAAATCGTTTCTCATGTGCGAGCGCGTCTGTGGCAAGCGTATAAATCTGATCGTCGTATTCAAGGGCGTGTAAAACACACACACATTGGAAATTTTCGTCAAACGGTTCAAACTTAAACGTAGAACTTAAACCATAAAACACGTCAGAATATTTTGACAGAAATGTTCAAACAAGTGCTTGAAACAAATGGCTTCCGTGAGATATATGTCAGTTGATGAGGTGTATTTGTCGCTACTATTTCTAGGTTAATTTAAGGCAATTTGCAAGATCATTTCAAGCGCGATTAATCTGACCTACTTTAAGTGGTTTGCCTCATATAAATATCCACGCAATTTAATTCTATGGTAGGTATGTGCTTATCATACCCACGGGTTAATCTGTGAGCATGTAACAATAGATAAACATTCAAATTGTTACAGTTTACATTGCGCTATATGCATCGGATGATTGTTACTAGCTATAGTAAAGTGCAATAAATTAATAAAATTATACATTATACTTTACGCAGGGCTAAACGAACAGATTTATAACGGGGGTGGCATTTGCGGCACGAGCGTAGCAAGGGCTGTGATCCAGCCGAGTGTAATATCTGTTGTTTCTCCCAAGTTATGTGTAGTGCTTTTTAGCATACCTACTAGGAAATTGCAAATAATAGTAGATTATGCACTAAGAGAATAAAGCAGTGTCTTACGTCGCGGGCGGCATATTGAACCCTGAGCATAACGAGGGACTCTATAGTTAACTCCCGAGCGTAGCGAGGGAGTTATATAGAGTCCTGAGTGAAGCGAGGGAATCAAGCTATCCAAGACGAAGACAGGCTTTATTCTAGAGGAGCATACTCTACTTTTCACACCTTCTGCGAGACAATGAAAAGCCAGGTTTCACTGAAAATCACAGCACCAAATACAGTCTTTTGTTTCACATTCTTTGTAAACGCACCTTTTTCTTTTTTTTTAGTTCTGCTTATGATGGCCAGTTCGATTTTCGAACAAACCTATTTACAATGCCATATGGGCATTTTTTTACTTAGAGTTTTCCACGAGTTTCCACACGAATTTGATATTCCAAATTCAAATCACTTTATTACCTAGGGAGTTTCATACAACTTTATATCCCTTAAGAGATAATGCTTTACTTTACCTTGAGGTTGCATGAAATGTAATTGGACATTGTCGAGCAGCGGTTGTGGTGTGAAACATATTTTTGTCACCCTCAGAAATGTAATCTGTGATTTTCACAATTTTTGTATCTTAAAATTGTTTAAAGCACAATTTAGCCAAAAATTGCAAAAAAGTTATATATATTAACATAGTATAATATAAAGTTATGTATGTATATCAGTCTATGGCATCCATAATATAAACTTTGCTTAGTTTGGGGTCAGATGACCGTGCGTGCAAAACTGTCACGAATGTCCCGCAAGCCTTCTTTTTTTCTTTCCTCTTGATACGATATAATTAATTGACCGAGCAAAGGAAGGTCCCAGATTCTAATGGCTAATGGGGCAAGTCGGCATTCCGGCGTGTATGGTTTGTTTGACGACAACTTGCGTATCGTTGATCCGACCTTCATGGAACTATTTATGCAAATAGTTCATTTCAATACAATTCGAATAAAGGTTTATGAGTTGCGAGGTCACAGTTCGGGGCGAACTGCTAGTAATATAACTACAACTGTCAGCAAACGAACTGCAGTCGCGGTCTTCCTTTGACAATAGCATAAAGCACAAAAAAAGATGAATATGTAGACCTAGGTTTGCCACAGTTTTTATAAGACTGTAGTACCTATTTTGATCTATTTCGATTGTGCTGACAAGTGGACACCCTAAGGCTGTCAATTCTTGATTCCCTTTCAGTACATCAACGCTTTCTCTTTGTGACAGGCTTGTGTTCAGTTCATCCTTCAAACAACTCTCGCTAGGTGATACTCGTAACATCACCTCTGTGAGCTGCCACTTTATACTAGGTAGGCCTCACAGCATGGGTGTGTTGACGGCTATAATTAGTTTGCCGGCTTGATTGACGGTATAAACCCACCAGTACTTACGTTTGACCTGTATTCTATGCTTTGTTGGTACACTAAGGGTCTGTTGCTAACAGATCTTTAATGTTCTGAAAGGTTGGCTAAGTTGCGAACATGATGCCAATGGCATTATGCAACTAAGCACTAGCACTACCTACCAGATCGTTTTATATATATTTTTTTTACATTCACTTGTACTTATACTTTGTTAATGCAGTGTTTTAGTTCTAATTTTAAGTAAACAAAAGAACAAATAGAAAGCAAACATACCCTTGACTAAGTACAAGAGAAGTCGCGTAAATACACCTGCGCGCTAATGTAGCCTATTTGATCGTATATTATAATTAAGGACCCTTGTTTGAAATTAAGTTCTAAATAATGAGTCAGTGTTTTATATTTTAATGTAGAGTGAATTAATTTCTAAGCACTAATAACTTTACCATGCACTTAATTTTCAATGTGTCCCTGCTCATTGTGATTTGGCTCTACCAAAATCTGGGTAAACAGCGTGTAAGTACACCATGCAATCTGAGATGATCAATGATTCCGAGAAGAGACTCTGCAAAACATCGTCCATGCCACAATCGTAAATAAAAACCAATAAGGTTTTTACGATTCCATTCGACAAAATTAAACTTTTATAAGCACCCAGCTGTTCGCCGTCACCAGACGTTTAATGCCCCGGAGAACGACTCGATACAACCCCGTATCAAGGAGTACTTCCAGGATTATGTCCGCATAACATTTCCAAGACCATTGTGAAGTGGAGGATTTAATACATACTTCTTTGATCTCCCGAGCGTAATGGATGAACGTACATTAATTAAATGTTATTTACGGTCAGTGAATTTGCAGGCTCGCCATTCTGGTGTCTTCTCGACATCGTCCCAATTAAAAATGAAAAACGAGAGGTGGTTTTGTTCCTCGCCTCTTTCAAGGATATCACCAACACCAAGATGGCCGCCATGAACACTAACGAGGAGTTTGACAGTGGTGAGTTTCATGCTAGTCAAAACGTTACAATCAAAATGTAAGCTACGCAATTACCATAAAGTATTATATATTACGTAGCCCTGCCTAGAGGCACCCCGTAGTTACTAATCAATTGTATACTGACAATCAATCATTGTGCATTTATTTTAAGTCCTAATTCATAATAAGCACGTTGTTTTAGTGCTATAGGTACACCTATAATGTTGATAGCGTTAGACTGAGCTCCCGTAGCTCCTGATTGCTAACGAGTTGCGACCATCACCGCACGGTAAAGTTTCTTGACGACTGTTTGTATTGTTCTATCCATTGTTTAGAGTTGAACAAATTAGTCTGTAGCTAGACAGGCAATAAGTCTGAGTAGATAGCGACTGCAAACACTACATACACTAATTGATACGCACAATTGATTTACTTCGAATAGTTCGAGTAATCCATTGCGTAGCCAAACACGTCTCTGTTATGAAAGGTCTTGTTTGCGAAGGACCAAAAGGGGATTAATAATGGAGCAGGTAAAACTTTAAAGGGGGTTACACGACACAAACTTTAAATAAACCCGCGGGACTTATGTATCATGATCGCACCATTAACAGTGCACCTTAAGCGCTTTTCGATACAAGTTAAATAATTCACTCATTCATTCAGTAAATTCATACATTCACAAAATAAGACACTTTTATATTTAAGTATAAAAATATTTAGTTATCGTTTTTCTACATAGTATTTTTCTACTCCATAAATATAAAAAGCTAAACCACCCTGTATCTTTCTTCTTTTTAAAACGTTTTATGTCGCCAGTTGCGATGTCTTTGGCCGAAGCTGTAGCTAAAAGTTAGTTTCATTTTTGTCTGCAGTTTTTATCTTTTTACCGATTTGGAAAAAACACGATGTTCTATTTTCTCCAACATTTTTGATAGCATGTGAAATAGTAGATGCATGAAATTTGCTCTCTATGAAGATGTTAGCTTTTCCATCAATTGCATTTTGCAATCATTCAATTGCATTAATTGCCTTTCTTTGGGTATGTTTTTATATTCTAGTGAAGAACATGCAGCATGTGTTTTTTTTTCATTTCAAAATCATAAATCCATATCATCGAATGTCAATGGTACCTCCTAATCACGAAACAAATAGTTTTTAGGTACCTAATTACCTAATAATTTTGCACTTTTTTGTCGGTAGACGCCTCTCGGTGCAAAAGTACCTACATAGCAAAATAAGAAACCTAGGCACTAGCTCCCACCTAATCATAAATATTTTTAAAGGCAAAAACAAGCCCTTTCTATTTTCATTATACCTACTTAAGTAGAAATATTTATTTTTATTCTTAAGTCGCTTCATGTAAGCTTTATTATTATCTCTGGCGACATTTTTGTACTTGATGCTAATTATTTTTTTCAATACTTGTTTATCTAATTATCAAGTTTATTAAACGTTTTCCAATCATTTTGTCGCATCATGAAAGTATACTAAACTATGAAATTCAGAAATATTTTAATCACGTTCATAATTAGCATCAAAAATAAACGAGCAATGCTTACGAAACTTTTCACTTATACAACGAAATTATCTTCATTATCAAGAAAAATAATTCACTTTTTGAGTATCCTGAATAGATATTATTAAATTCTTTGAATTTGAGTAAGTATAGAATTACAAAAAGCATTTTTTACTGTGAGATTGATTTATTATCCATCTACCCATTTTAAGAAATATCGTTCTGGTAAAAATTTCGTGGCATCTTCTCTCTATTAAGCTCGTAGCCAGGATTTCCTCATTAAATACTTAATCATACATGCGCAACATATTTGTAAAAGTTGTTTGAGATTAAATAAGAGACTAACCCTGGCTGCTAGCTGCTCTCTTTCTTGGAGGAATGTGTAGTTTTAGTGAATAACAGGGTGGTTTGTGCACGCAGGAGCCGCGGTGCGGCCTTCGGCTGGCGTGGTCACTCTAGCGTTATCCCCATTTGTACCCGCAGCGGCTCTGTTGGGCGCCCGGTTCCGAGCTGAATCTAGTTGCCTACTTCCAGACCCGAATGGCAATCTTGACCCCGAAGCGCCTTCGCCCGCCAACATGGGCCGGCGCCGCTCTCGGGCTGTATTGTACCAGCTTTCAGGACACTATAAACCGGATAAAATGAAGACTAAGCTAAAACTCAACAACGTAAGGCTAACTACACATCATTACACTTTTAATATTTTACAATATTTCACTTTTAATATTTTTAGGGTTCCGAACCCCAAGGGTAAAAACGGGACCCTATTACTAAGCCTACGATGTCTTTCCGTCTGTCCTACGTATTAACGGCTGTATCTTTCGAACCGTAATAGATAGCCAGTTGAAATTTTCACAGAATATGTAATGTTACGGCGGATTGACTAACAAAAAATGAAAACGAAAGGGTATACAACAAACGTATTTTTTTATGTATTTTTGTATTAGCGTCAAACTTAACATAATTATAGTACACACTCTAAAGTATAACAACATATAATAAAAAATAGCCAAGTGCGAGTCGGTGACAAGTTTCTGTCCATTACCAAGTTATAACTGGTAATTTCGTTATTGAATTTTGTGGTGTGTGTCCCTCAGTGCGCGAGCCCGACTCGCACTTGGCCGGTTTATTTTATATTTCTTTTTTAAATTTTACAAGTTAATATAGGTACTTCATAATTATTTACTATCATATCAGTTATAATTTGTAATCAATGTAATTATTAAATGAGTAATATGCTTTACTGAGTAATAGTAACTTTAGTCTTAGGTTTGGAACATTTTAACCTCTGACTTCACTGACTTTGCAAGCGCGTGAACAGGTGTCCTCAGTCTGCCTTTGTGCCTTTATGTGTTACAATCTCGCGTGGCTTCTATTTTCTCGAAAGTTATCCAGATTTAGTCGAATGAAAACATTTGCACATCTAGAATACTGTTCTCTACCTACAAAAACCAAAATGTAGAGATTTGTTAAGAACTTTAAACTTTAGACAATGGCGACGCAAATATTGGAAATCAATACTGA
Source organism: Agriopis marginaria (assembly GCA_932305915.1). Taxonomy (NCBI): domain Eukaryota; kingdom Metazoa; phylum Arthropoda; class Insecta; order Lepidoptera; family Geometridae; genus Agriopis; species Agriopis marginaria. The sequence goes on from OW029919.1 coordinate 8,467,583, forward strand.
ACTAGTGTGTAATATGATTCAAATAAGGTATGCATGTAGGTATTCTTTGTCAAGGATAAATGTTTTCTGTGATAAATTTAATTTATTTTTCCAACAACATGATTCAAATATGTTGGATGCTTATTGTTTCAATTTATTCAAAACAAGTTCTGGATTTAGTGCATAGATTTAGTTAAACTAGCTAGACTTTTTCATTATTTTTCCTCTTGAAACGATTATGGCGTTGCACGTCTTGTGTATTTGCCAGTATTCAGTATTGAAATATATTTTAAGGTCTTATTAAGTATTGTGTCATATTCAGAGTCAAGTTGCGCGATAAAGTGATGAGAAGATTTTGTCGCGGTGCGAATGCTAGCCAGGCTGATAGAGAGTGTTCTTAGATATATGATTCAACTAGCTGTTGCCCGCGACTTCGTACGCGTAGACTTTCAACCCCCTTTTGTCATCCTTAATTCGGCCCTTTCGTAAAATCCTCTACACCCCATAAAGAATCTACCTGCCAAATTTCAGCTTCGTAGGTCAAATAGTTTTCGAGATTTCGTGTTTAATGAGTGAGTGAGTAGATGAACTTCGCTTTTATATAATATAGATTATTATCTGTTAAGCCGTTTGAAGATTGTCAGCTGTTTTACCGGGGGTTACCGGTTATCAAAAAAATATGTATACTCGTTTACAAATATTTTTTCACACCCAGTTCACACAGTGTCCTTTGTGTAATTCAAGGTTATTTAATATTTTCAGAACCTATTACACTCGTCCGATCCTCCACTCCCGGAATACAAAACGTCAGCAATAAAGAAATCAAGGTTAATAATATCACATTACGGCGTTTTCAAATCATTTTGGGACTGGCTCATTCTCATTGCGACGTTCTACGTAGCTGTCGTGGTCCCGTATAATGCTAGTTTCGTCGATGTGGGCCATCCGAGGATCAGTGTCACCAGTGACGTAGTAGTGGAAGCCCTCTTTATTATAGGTACGGTACTTTTTGTTTGAAACTTCACTTATTAGGTAAGACAAAGGTTCGTCAGTTTGTGGATAGAAAATGGTGGGACCAGGTGGGACATTGATTCGGGCGTAGAGTTCGGACAGTCGTGTACAAATCGTGATTGATGGTGGTCAATGTCACGGACTGAACTGATGCTTGACTTTACGTGTAAACTCTACCGACAAAAAACGTTACACAAACAATTTTTATCAAGGAGAAAATCATCTAAATATACCTGGCTGTTATGTATATGGGTGTACAGATGGTTCGGATTATGTCAGATTAAAATTGCACCTATACTAAAATCCCCTCGATGGTTGCTTAGTGGAATGTGTCTGTGCCTGACAGAGAGCACCAGGATCTCTATAAGTATGCAACGGTATCCCTTAACACGTTGCCTAAGGCAACACTCTCAGGAAATGCTAGGAGCATTTCCCCGCCTTCCCTCGACAGCGGTGAGTCTAAACCGCGCCAATGTCTTCTCTGGTAAGTCAGATCTCCAAATCTGCCCACTTACAGCTTTACTGTTTAACCGGCTGGGGATGCTAAAATCGTCGTCTAAGACCCTGGCTCCAGGGTCAATACTAACACCTCTGCAATATGCCTTTGTTGAGTACTATTATTATCTTACAAAGTACAAACAAATCTTTTTTATCCACTTGAATGATTGGACTTAGTATAAATTAAATACTCTGTTAGTTTTAATTAGACTAAACGAAACTTAGTTCAAACACTTCGTTTAAGTCGTACCTTCATTACGACCCCCTTTGAGCGAAATTGTTTCAAGATCTAAAGCTCTACACAAAAGATACTCCGGCTTAAAATGACTAAACACTATGTATAATTCTGTATTCGCTGGTAAATTGCGCTCAACTGAATTAACATGTAGTGTACTTTTCAGACATAGTGCTCAATTTCCGGACGACGTTTGTGAGCAAGAAAGGGGAGGTAGTGTCGGACTCCAAGCTGATCGCGCTTAATTACATCCGATCGTGGTTCGTAGTAGACCTCCTGGCAGCTCTGCCGTTCGACCTGCTTTACGCTTCAGACGTGTACAGTAAGGTAAGGTTAGGTAAACTTGCTTAAGAGCCATATTTAAAATGGGTAAAGGTATCTAGGAATGTGCATCGGATCTGCATGATCTAATTCTCTCCTGCCCATTTTTCAATCGGACTGCGAAAGCGGGCACTAAAAATCGACACCGCTTTATTGTTGATAATCTGAAAACCTGTACGAAACGCTTTGATTCCACTTTTATTATGCGAACTGCTAGTCTGTGACATTCGCTGCCTGAATGCGTTCCCCGATAGTTACAATCTGGGTGTCTTAAAATCACGAGTCAATCGGATTCTTCCAGGCAAGTATGCTCTACCGTAGACCGCATCATCGCTTAACATCAGGTGAGTTGGCGGTCAAACGCAAGCCTATCAATAAATAAAAATAAAACTAGATTTTCGGGCATAAAACTAAGAAATAAAGCCGTAACTGTCATGACGAATATAATAAAAGTATACCATAAAATTTTTTTTTGTTTATATCAGTAATTTAACGAAATCTACTCTCAAACTTTACCTCAGAGCGTTTTACGAAAAACTAGTTTTGTAAATTGGAGGTAATAAGTTGATATCAACACGCAACATTTTCCGAAATTACGTTCGGAAAACAAACGCCTTACGTTCATAAAAAAAACATGATTTCACGTTTCCGGATCATCTTCGTAAAAGTTTTATATCCTACACTTGCCTTGTCCTTCCATTAGTATAATTGAAAGAAAGTATACTATAATGGGACATCTCGGGTCCATCCCTTTTAGAAATCAAAAGGAAAGGAATTTGCACTTGTAGTGCTTGCGGGTTCAAATTCAAATTTTGCTTGCTCGTTGTTTTAGGCGAAATCCTATGTTATTCAAGGAAAGTTTCAATACCTTCAATAGCCCGAAAATTTGGCTTATATACACAGGGTATATAAGCCAAATTTTCGGGCTAGTAGTTCACCGAACGATATACGTAATTTGAGTTTTCGCAAGTTCTATTATTCGTTAGCGGTTAGATCTGTTTTACGTTGGGCTAGAGAAAGTTCCTGGGTATGTCGGCACGGCGCGCTAGTGCGACCACGTTGACCACTAATTTATTATAAACTTTAGCGCTCCCGAAACCACCGCGGGCTGTGGTCGTGGTTTTATAGACGCGCGACAAAGTAAACGCTGTACATCCGTACGTACTTTCGGCGTGTGAATCAACCTTTTGATTTACATAAATAAATTTAGTTTTCATTAAACTAACTATATGAAAACAACTTAAAATCAAACATAAACAAACTAGCATTAAAATAAAAATATACATATCCTTTTTCCCAAATAAATATTATATTTCTGGTACTGGTTTTTCGTTTATATTATAAACATAAACATTATTAAATGCATCACACTCAGTATCCTACTGACGTTCCTTGTTATTGGGGATCCCATAAAACACAGAAAGATACACAACGACAACTGCTGCTGGCGGGGAAAATGTATGATTCTGCATTTAAATATCTGGATTGCCGGCAATCGAATCCGTGATCTTTCTCAGGCGTAGACGCGCCCAGCTAATATAGGAGCATAGGAACGTCTCTGACAGCCATAGTACAGCTTTGTTTAGTTTGGGGTCAGATGACAGTGTGTACAAAAATGAACCGAATATTTATTATTATTCTACAGCTGGTAGTTTTCTTACCACCATATCCCTTTAACAGGAATCAACAGGCAATGTGCATCTAGTAAAACTGACACGGTTGCTGCGCTTGGCTCGCCTCATGCAGAAGATGGATAGATACGCCCAATACTCAGCACTGATCCTCACACTGCTGATGCTCTCCTTCACTCTACTGGCCCACTGGCTCGCTTGTATCTGGTTCATCATAGCTGATAAGGAAATCGAAATTCACCAGGACGAGAACTGGGACTTAGGTAAGCCATAAAAGACGTATTAGTTTCATTAAGATTATTGAATAGTTACTTACGTGGTGAGTGTGGTATGCCTATTTATTTAACTAATCTTGGGATTACTCATGATTATTACATGGGTGAGTAGTCTAATAAGAATTAAAGTTTTTAGTTCGTTTGTTACGAAAGATCTGAATAAAGCTCTGGTCTACCAAAACTGTGTCAATAACGCCATAGTGCCTGTATTCACTGTCATAACACGCTACGGCGTTAATTCGTGATGGGGCACGGAAAGTTTTATTCGACGTTTAATATTCTTCATAGCAGCCTATCATGTTCAAGACACAGGCCTTCTCTCAGAAAAAGAGGACGAGCGCTAGTCCACCATGCTGGCCTTCTAGCATGGTGAACGTCGTTTTTGAACGTTTTTTGTTGTTTTGAGTTTCCCGGGCATACCGGTTTCCTTTCGATGGTTTCCTTCGCTGTTTTTGAGCGATGGCATCGAAACTAAACATAATCCGAGGCTAGAACCAGGTGCCATCGAACGAAAATAGGTTGTAGGATTGAAATTCGAAGCAGATGTTAGAAATTCACTTTTAAAATGTTTTGTATTTGACAAGAAGCATATTACGGGTTCATCTTTTATAGTTGTAGAAATAGGTAAACCTACAAGTAATTATTAATTTGAAATTAGACAACGGATTTTATAGCATTTCTTTTACTCGTTCGAGTAAAGTTAGCTGGAGTCGACTAAGGAGCGAGAGAGATTAACCAACCTTGATGAAGTTTCCACTTCCGCCGTGTGGTCTTAAGCTTTTTTTTTTTGCTTGTGCCTATACGTTTAATTTCATGGTATTTATTTAAATGTGCCGTGTCGTGTAGTGAGCCTTAAATAGTTTCAATCTTAATAATAGAACCGATTCTTTCAATTAATTCAATTCTTGACCAATGTTTTTGGTACTCCAAATCTCTTTTATGAAATAACCAAGTTCGGACATTTTCATTCACGAAATTTGTTTACGCCGTTTCAATATTGGCGGGGCCTTGAAGATTTAATTACATTTTATTGAAAGCTGAAAATTAAATATCGTTTTTGTTAATGTAAACTTGAGATTGAGATTAGGTACTTATAGAAATTGCCTACTTAGTTAATTTGTATGAAAATGGGTTAGACCAAATTTATCTACGTTAAGTAAAGTAGGTACCTAGAAGTAAGTAATTCTTAAGTAAGTAGGTACGAGTATATTTAAAAGTTATAGAAAATTAATTCTTTGGTTTTCGCGATAATTACATACTTTTAGCTCATTTTATGGTGTGTATTTTACATTATTTTAATTTCCGACGTTTCGAACAATAAAATTTGCAGTGTCCAGGTGACAGATGTCAAAAAAATATGAAATTAATTACAACTGCCAATGGTTTTTTTTAATCAAAACTTTTCGTTTTTTAATTTATTTTCAATGTTATAGACAATTCAAAAAAATTACACCCGGCAGGATTCGAACCTGCGCCATCCGTGTTTACTTCTCGAGCGCTTTAACAACTAAGCCAGAGTCGCACGTCTGGTGGTCTTCGAATTCTTGAGCTGTTTTTGCGAAGCGTTGGTGACACCATAATATAATTCTTGCTATCTGCAAGTATATTACTCAGTTATAACCCTAACAGGTCCCAAACCTGACTGAGAGATGACGCCTTTTTATTAACTCGAAAAAACATATTTTATGTTCCACACTTTAAGTACTAAATATTATAGATATCTAACTGCGCGCCGTGGTTTTGCCAGCGTGGATTGCTCCTTGCATCATCAGCTATCTGCCAGTGAAAATCCCGTCAAAATCAGTCCATCCGTTTTAGTGTCCATAGGGAACATACACACCTTTTATACATATAAGATTAAAAATAAATATTATTTAGGGTGGAACAACACTTGTCTTGAAAAATAAAAAATTAATGGGCGAACAAGTATGTATTACATATTGAAATTAAACATTAATGTTAATAGAGAGGATGGTTGGCAAGTACTACCTGCATGGGATACAGTCATCAAATTAATAAAATATCAAGCCCGGTGCGGAGCTGCAAGACCTCTGGACACCGTGAGCGATTACTGAGTACATAGGGAACGTTTTGATGGCACTTGTAAATACCTATTTTCATAACGACATATTATACGACGATATTATAGACATCCGTCATCTATTCTACCTGTGACCACGAAAACAGCAGTGTTCGAAACATCAGGAATTCAAATAATGTATACGCTATAAAATCCGTTGATTAATTTCAAATTAAAAATTACTATAAGTACTTAGGTATACCTATTTCCACAACAAAAAAAGATGAACCCGTAATATGCTTCTTGTCAAATACAAAACATTTTGCAAGTGAATTTCTAACATCTGCTTCGAATTTCAACCTATTTTCCTTTTTCAATAAAAATCTGTCACGCACGATTTACGTTACCCTCCGAGCTACATTCATCAGGTTGCCAGCTGCAATATGTGGGCTGTGCGAGCAAATAGGTATTTGCATGGAAAATAATAATGCAATTTTCCGTTTTTCAGGAATCTATTTTCCTTTGGAATATTTTTTTGTGTTTTGTAAAAATCTAAATAGTACCTGAGGCAAAAATAAGCATTAGCAACAATACGGAGTATAAAGGCGTAATTAGTTCAGCGAAAATTAATGGTTGTTATCCAGATATTCATTTTCCCCTATTTTACCTGAAACCAATGATATAATAATTCATGTGTGTAAACTTACTGATTTTTACTTACTGACTTTTATTACACGATATCCCATCTTATTTAGCCTAATAAAGCTTGAACTTTGTCCTTATTAGCAATCATTTTTAAACTCTGTACTAAAATGTACAACAATTTACGATTGTAAGTACCGAAATTTTAAAGTTTTCATGCATATTTAGTAATCCCTGGTATATCAGGTAAAAAGAGAATTTTCAACTATTACCTTATAACTTAATAATGATAACTTATATCTACGTATCGCTTAAAATATAGCTTAGATCCTATATTGACATCTGCTTAAAGGAATAAGCCTGCAACACCAGCACCCTGTATATAATAAGCTTTATGTAGCTAATATCGAATCTCATCACTTTTAGTTTTACTCAAACCCTTTCGGCTCTCGCTACTAAAAGCGCTGAATCTCCCATTCACCACTTAAGCGAATTGAAACATTTTAGTGGTATTTCTGATTCCAAACTAACAGTACAAAATTAGACGCTGTTTATTTGTAAACATTATTGGCCGTGACTCTAAAATTGAGTTTGCTTCCAGGCTGGATAAACAACCTAGCGGAGAGGCTAAAAGTGCCGATAGTCAACATATCTCACAGCGAGAGCTACGTAACAGCTCTCTACTTCACGTGTTCTTCGCTCACGAGCGTCGGGTTCGGCAACGTGTCTGCCAACACTCTGCCGGAGAAGATATTTAGTATCATCACCATGCTAATAGGAGGTAAGTTACTAATAAACTCCAAAGTACACAAGACGGCTTCCTTGTTTCCTGAGAGATTTACCCCCATATTCATGAACGTAATAAAGGTTCCTCAAATCCTCACTTTGGGTGCTCACTTTGATAAAATTCCTTTTATTGGTCGTCCATGGAGTTTGGCATTGTTAATCGTTTTTCAAGGTTCCCACGTCCACCTCAAAAAATTAGGACAAAGTGAGACATTACCTCATAGATGACGTCATCAGATCTGTAGACATCCCTTATTGAGGTAACTTTAATAATAACTTTATTTGTTTTTATAAAAATGTCAAAACACTCCTTAAGAAAACCGGAGGATATGGAGAAGTAACGTCAAAAAATGTAGGGGTAATGTAGGTATTTTCAAGGATATAGTTATATAGCAGGTATGTAGGAGTGAATATGTATCTTCTTATTAGTTTGCGTGCTTCATCTTTGACCACATCGTTGTATACCAACAGGCGAGTATGATCAAGCGTGAACTTATACGCGATAAAAAAACGGGACCGGAGGTCACGTAATTTTTACACTAAACATGAAAACGTCCTTGTTAAATGTTTTGGAAAGTGCTTGGCTGATTTTGTTAGAGCTTGGTAAGCATGTTTAAATTAGCGATTTAAATAACTTACTAGATTTACTTCAAAAAAAAAAATTTTTTTTTTCAATGTTTCAAGTAAGTGAATCGTAGAAAGGTACTAGATATTCATATTTTCAATCTTATATTAAATAAAAACGAAATACCACAAACACTGAAAATCCAATTTGTGTAATAAATAAATCTGTATTTTATATTGAAAAACAAGGCTTAAAATGTTATTTTGGGAAGACTCAATTAGTTTTTTGTAAAACTCTCTGAGAGTGGATTTCATCTTGATAATTACGGCTTTATTTTTCGTTTTATTCCGGAAAATCCAGACCAAAAATTGAACGATGCATTTTGTAGTAAGGCTCATAACGACATAATGAACATCTGGCCTTTGATTGAACAGGTCGGAACTTCCTTAGCCTTTGTCAGAAAAAAACGTTTTGTTGTGATAATGCGCACTTTTAAAACATTATATCCGTCTACTTTACATTCTTTTCAGAGTCTAGTGTCGATTTTCATACATAAAGGCCTACTTAGCCCGGCGTCAGCTCTGGCTGCGGGATAGTATAAACATAATCTAACACCGTTCTGTACTTTTAGCGCCTTTCACTCTTATTACTAACGCTGCCTTTATGTCTTTTTATAGCCTTCATGAAAAGACGGCAGAGTATCGCGTCTTTTTTAGGGTTCCGTAGAATTCCAGGAAACTTATTAGTTCGTTCTGTCCGTTTGTCTGTCCTTCCGTTTTAATCGATTAGATCCTACTAAGTTCTTTAGTTATTATGGTGAATGCATGAGACTTTCGCCAATTATAGTTTCTAAAATTTTCAACTTTGAGAAATATGTTAAATAAGTAAAAAAAACGAAACGACAACCGAGCTTTGTTCGTTCCAATCTTTCTATACCTAACCGCCAAATTCTGAATAATAAATGTGACTACAATAATAATTATATGACTCTGACTACGAAACCCTACCATACGCGTGTCTCGGCATGCTCTTGGCTAATTAATTGAACTGCATCTATAATTTATTAATTGATTATTATTCACTTTATTTATTTTCATTCTTAAATCTAAGTTTTTTACACTATTTAGCTATAAAAACATAAAATACGCATATAATTATTATTATTAATTAAAACAGTACAACACTAATTACATTAATTAATTTAAATTCAAAACATTACAAATTATAATAGACAAGTCAAATGTAAAAACTCTATACTAATCTATATCATATTGAGCTGGCTAATTAAATAGGATCGGCTTTGTTCGGGGCTTCATAGCTAGCTATGTGGCAGATATTTAGGGTTTGAGTGCCACGAACCACTTAACCTTGTTTTGGGTAAATAAAATCTGATAACGCTACGAAACCTAGCGTAGTCTCCTTTGTATACTGATTAAAATCATTTAATTACTAGCGTTTGCGTTGGGTAGGTACTTATTTGGTTTAATATTACATGTATACTTAAGATAAGTATGTACATCAAACGAGTAGGTGTAGAGGTCTTACGCCCAACGTTGACAACGTACATTCGATCATGGAAAAGGCAACCCTTTTCGTTTTACCAGGTTCAAAATTGTGCTTGATTTGTAAGTTATTCACTATGTTCGCGCTCCAGCTACGCTCCGCGCATCTGCAACTGCTCCAGTGGAGAGGTACAAGCACTGCTACAAACAATACACGATGTATCAGTATTCCTATGGTTTAGTTAAGTCCGTCCTCAGTAAGGTATTATACTTTGGGATAACTTAACAAGGAGAATATTTTTATAAGGCAAAAATGCTGTATTATTTCTTTATATAAATTGTAAAATACTGATAGTTGCATGCCTCATTGTACTTAACATAAAATTTGAATTTTGATGATTCCGTGTCTATTATATTGGAAACTGATATATTCGTGAAAACAAATCCAGAACTATATCCAGCAATATCTGACTTGGCGGTATGGAATTGTAGAGACCAAAACAGACGTCGTTATCGCCCATCTAAGACCACTCTAACGAACCACAGTATAAATGTGTATATACATTTGTTTGAGCCCTATTCTACAACCAAAGACTTTCTATAAAAGTAACTTCACCTACTCTGTGAGTGAAGCAGTTGCATATGCGTGGATCACAGCTAAAGCGCGAACATAGTAGAAAAGTCGAGCCTCGACGCGACGCGGAAGCGCTACGGAACGATTTTGAACCTACGGCAAACTGAACCGAAAGGTCTAAAGAACTTCATGCAATTCTCAATTCTAATAAGCTTTGGGCACTTTGCCTTAAATTAGAGGTCGTTTGAACTATCTATAGGCTTTCGTTGCTTATAGATAGTAATAAACATATAAACGATATTCAATTTTTTAAGTTTAATAAAATATTGTTAGCTTTTCGCCGCGGTAAATATTTCGCAACATTCCTGCTGATAGGCGGTAAGTATACGAAGTTATAATACTTGTCGCTCGAGTTTGCGAAACACGATTCCAGTTCGTATAACTATTTCCTAGAATGTTGCGAACTCATTGCTGGATAACGGCCTTCGATTCAAGTGTGCTTATCTGGATGCCGATACCGATTAATCGGGATTCAACTCGAACAAAGTATCGCTAATTGATCATTATTTTGAGAGAACCTTTTAGTTGAAAGGCATTCGATTTATGAATTGCAAATGTTTGGCGGAAAGAGGCTTAAGAACATTATGTGTAGGTATTAATGCTTATTGAGTACTTATTAATTTTATTGAATACTTAATAAAAACTTCGACGCTGAATCGAAATAGGTATTACTATAGAAATAAGCAGGTACGTACAAAAATAATTGACCAAGCGAAGTAAGGTCTCAGATTCTAATGGTTTATTACACTCTTTTTCTAATTGGCGTTTCTATGTACTTATGTATGTTTGTATATTTGTTTGACGATAACTATATATCGTATATCGCGTATGGCGTATATCGTTCTTAAGCTATTAAAGGCTTGAAATGTTTCAGGCATTTGATCGAAAGAGAAATTGTACATGTTATATTATACAGGGTTGAACAGAAAGGTACTACGCCGAAAAAATGTGATGTGTTCTAAATATTTGTATTAACTTTGCAAATCGAGCGAAGCTTTTTCTTCAAAAGTAGACAAATACATTTTATATCTTAAAAAACATCAAAGGTTTAAGCGAGATAGCGGTGTGTCATATATTCTGGGCCTTATTAAATGATCAAACCCAAAATCTCAAAAAAGAATCAGAAAAAAATATCAGCATGACAGATATTCATACTTAAGTGTGAATATCTGCTATAGCTGATATTTTTTTTAATGATTTCAGTTCGATCCTCTATTAAAAATAGTTCATAATGATGGGTACAATTGTCTCTATTCAGTTTAGTACCACCCTCAGATTAAACAAACAAGGGAGATATGCCTTAGTTCCATTATCGTTCGTGTTCAAATATCTAAATGTTTCACCCACTTTTTATGATACCGCTAAACCGCTAAACGCAAAAACTGCTAAGCAACACTTATTCATTTTTCACGGACACTTTGTAACTTACAGATATAATAAACTATCTGATAGTCCACATGCAAAACAAAATTGGGGACAAGGTCGTCTGCAGGGTGAGTTGGATTAAAGGCAATAAGCTTGATTTAAGCCAGATGCGTTCGCCACCTCACCATATCTCCCTTGTTTATCTGATCTATATTAGTAGGTACTTTATTTTTAGGTCCCAGCAAAGTTTATTGTGATGTTTTTTTTTTAGCTCTGATGCACGCTGTCATATTCGGTAACGTGACGGCCATTATCCAAAGGATGTACTCCCGTCGATCGATGTACCAGAGCAAGTGGCGAGACTTAAAGGACTTCCTTACTTTGAACCAAGTGCCGAAGGAACTAAAGCAAAGGATGCAGGATTACTTTCAAACGATGTGGTCGCTCAATCATGGCATTGATATCCATGAGGTTAGTAAAATTTTGGTATGTACCTAAACATGAGTAACCCATAATTTTGCATGCTAATAACTTCTTAGTCTGACTTCTAATAAACTATCAGTGAAGCTCATTTTGCAGATAGTATAATATTAGAAAAAATAAGAAAATAACACTCTTTGTAACACAAGTTACCTATACGTATGGTGGTACCTGCATGGGGCACCATATGTATAGCGGTCTAAAGAACCAAACTAACAAACCTTTTATAGCAGTGTTAGTTTAGTTACTGGCGCGTTCGAATTCCGAACTGCAGGGTGTGGGTTCAAATCCCAACAATAAGCTTGAGGTACACGTGAAGGTGAACATTGTTAGGAAACCATAACATGCCGTGGTAGGGTACTTTCTAATGCCTAGCTGGCTTTAGATATCACCAAGCACCAAACAGTGCGTTCTGGCAGCCTGACTTAAAAGCTAGTTCCCATTCTAGGCTAAGCGTGTTTACCATCTCCGACCACACCGCCAATCAGGTAAGCTGCGGACAAACTCCTAGCTTGACTAGCTTAAAATAAAACATATATATTATACCCGAAGCTGAAGCTATTCGAATAAAGCCCGTAGGTCAAGGGTGACCAAAATGTTGCCATTTTAGTGCCCGCCTACGAATCGGTAATTCCAGCTCCATTCCAACTCTCAAGGCATTGCATTAAGAGCGTGGACGTAGGTTACATAAGCATAATGTCATAGTGTGGCATTTCATCACGTTGATGCTCTCATGGAATGAAAAGTCTCATGAGCTCGCAATTTCATTTCATATTACGCCTTCACATACTGAAAGTCGACCCTAATAAAATCCCACCTACTTTTTATGAAGTATTTTATTTACAAGGAAAATACCTTTTTAACAGACATGTAAACTTGAAATTAATCTAGATGGATTTCAAAGTGTTAACTAAACGCTTGTGGTTTGCAAACGCTTGTGCATGGTTTCAAGAAAAGTGATAATAATTATCCAAATAACATTTAATATACCCTCATAATACACGGCGCTTCCTCTATATTCAATCAAACCCTTGTCAAGTTAAAAATGTATACAGCCGTATTGAATAAAAAACATAACGCAAAAAGAAAGTATTTTGAATGACAAAATAATAATGGACCAACAATGGAAATTAATAAACAACGAAATAAGAGTCGGCCAATTTCTATTCGAAGAATAGTATTTTTTTTTTCATCAAATTCCAAACCATGAATAGCCTGGCTCATATCTTTCACAATAATTTTTTATGAGCTCCAAAATAGTTACAGTTTTTATTATTCTCTATTTCTATATCCTTAAGGTTATCTGTAAGAGATCGCTTAGGTATAGCGATAAGGCCGCCAGTTGTTACACTACATAAAATATATTTTTGTCCTTTGACATTTTGACATTTTATGTTATTTCTGGTGTGAACAATAAAGAATTTTTTATCTATCTTGTACAAATCGGTGATGCATTTTTTTATTATCTATTAGAACTAGTATGTACTTACTTAACTATTAAGAAAGTGATTACAAAAAAAAATTTAAAACTATGTAGGTAATTAAATGTGTTTAAGGACTTAGTTAATATTCTACCAACCCATGCTAACAGCATTTATTAATCGCTAACCCCTCTTTTAACTCCAGCTAATTATTGGTATTATCATTACAATCTGTAATCCCAAATAGGTTGAGGATATAAAGTTATGTAGCCATTTGAAATAAATACGTATCCTTAGGTTGTTTGAAATCTATATGTATAATCTAAATACGCATCATTAAAGAGGTATAAACCCTCAGATCAGATTCGGCAGAACGATAGACCCGCCGTTTGAAGTTCCAAAACTCAGCTCAGCTAAATGGACTGGAAACGAAATATAATACGATAAAATGTAATCTCCCAAAAGCCTTGCCGGTCACATTTTTCTCTCATAGAGATAATCTTTTATTATTTTGTATCTTTTGTTTATATTTATAGATGCCATCTTCTATCCAATCAACGCCCAAAAAATAAGAAACCGCGTGGTCACGTGAACGCAAGGTTACTTTGTTTACTTTAGTGTAATGTTTACAAAACTATATATTTTAGTTTGTTATTTATAGACGCTGAAAGAATTCCCCGAAGAGCTGAGAGGCGATGTGTCTTTACATTTGCACCGGGAGATACTGTCCCTTCCGATATTCGAGTCGGCCTCCCAGGGCTGCCTCAAACTGTTATCGCTGCATATCCGGAACAACTTCTGTGCGCCCGGAGAATACTTAGTGCACAAAGGAGACGCGCTCACCTACATTTACTACATATGCAACGGGTCCATGGAAGTAATGCAGAATGATATGGTCGTCGCTATTCTTGGTAAGTCCAATCGACCTACCAACTTTCTTTTAGAGATACTGAGTTATAACAAAGGCAACCTTTGATCTTCCCGAGTGATTAAATTCCGAGCTGAGATCAAAAACAACTTCAGTCTTTACAAAATGCAAGGGTGTATTTCCCCATGTTTTTTACAGATGTCCTTTGAAGTCACCAGACGTGTATATTATACTCTTGACGTGGTTTTTCCATTACGCAGACTGTTGGTTGGACTAATGAATTATTTTTGAGCACAAACAAGGAATCCAGTGGCTTTACCTCAACCAAAAAATCATGTAGAGTAGCTATCGTACCCTATCTACGTTATTTAGTGACGGTTTATTTTTAAGGCGGTTTTTTTAACCCCTGACGCAAACATCAGCGTATCTGTCTATGGCATCGTAGCTCCCAACGGCTGAACCGATTTTGATTTTGATTTTTGTTTGAAAGGTAGACTTGAGTGTAAAGAGTGTTGTTGGCTATGATTCAAGAAAATCTGTTTTTTTTTGTCTATAATTTTTTTGCTTGCTTTTGACCGCCAACTCGCCTGATGTTAGGCGATGTTCTTGGTGACGATCAGCTGTTTGAATATTATCAGTTCTTATATAGAGGGTTTACAAAATCAATGTATACTTATTTTCTCTAGAAATAATGCAATCGGTTCTTATCTCTTCGGCCGTATAGTGTGGTTACTACCAAATCAAATCACATCACCAACAAGCGTACTACGTATTGATTACACGCGTGTCAGACAGCGGTTAGTGCGACGGACCGGCTAACTCGATGGCAATTGTTTACGTATAACAACACTGGACAGTAACAACTAATACTGGACTGACCGAGTCCTTGAGTGACTTATTACGTACTTACTAATGTTATTCAAATAAATAATTATCAATTTAAAAAACCGATTTCAAAATTAGTAAATACGCAATTTCGTTTACTTGGATGACATATTTTTTACAGTTTACTGAACCGATTTGATGATATTTCTATGGGACCAATCTAAAAAAATATCCGAATCGGTTTATTAAATATCGGAGGTAACAAACACAAAAAAATAAACAACCAAATCAAGAACCCCCTTTTTTGAAATCGGTTAAAAATCGAAATCAAAATGTTTTTATTCTGGACAATATGATCCTGAACTTTATAACTAACTATAAAACGTAAACTATTAGTTACCTAGTTATTCGTTTTATTCGTTATTAGCTAGTAATTTTAGGAGTTGTAGTTACAGTGACAGTCTCAGATGATACACACAAGGAAAAAATGGTAAGGTGGCGTGCGGGTGAAAACTCATCCGGCCTAAATCAGCCGAAGGAAGAGGCCTTATAGTATTGACAATAATTGTACTGTGGCATATCTGCCTGTTTGTATGATCTGAAGTGACACCAAACATCTTGAGCACAAAGCGACGAAAAAGGGGAAAGTAGGCGCAAGTACACGCACGCGGTACAACCAGTCACTATGTTAGCCGATTACTACACTGATACGTAATTTTCGTGAAATTCATGTGAAAAATTATATTTAAACCTCTTCATACACATTGTCCGTACAAAGGAAATCAAACTGTCATCGCCCGGCTGATCACTAGACTAGTATATAGAAAATCTTATATATTTATTATTTTGCTCATCACATCATCGCATCACATATTCTGTAACTAAATCTTAACGGTCTATTCACACACGGGTTATTGTGAAAATATATGTTCGTCCATCTCGACTTTACGGCTGAGTTGTATTGAAACCACATTGTTGTATTGAAGCCACAAGATATTTTGCTTCGTACTTATATAAAAATGAAAACAAGGTTTAGTACAGCTATCGGAAATCGATACTCAAGGGAACACTTGGTTGAATTATTTCAGTCAAGTAGATTCTGATCACAGACCGTTACTACGATAAACACCGCGATAACGTCAAGTTGTATAGTCCAGCGTGCCGTATTTTGTACCTACTAAGTACGGCACGAGAGCGATTTAGTGGTAGTTTAACTGAATTCGCACGGCCAACTGCTTTCGAAGAGTTTTTGCAGTTAACTATGGCGCAATTTGTCATTTTTAACTCCCAAGGCAAACAAAAAAGTGTTTTACGTTTAACATGACTGTGTATATGTGTTTCTGTCTGTGGCATCATAACTCGCAAACAACTGAATCAATTTTGATTTAGATTTTATTTATTTATGTAAACCACTAATAGTGCGCCACGGTAGTAAAACCGACTCGTATGCTGTGACGGCAAACGATACGACGCTCTCTTATGCCGTCGTGTTTCACATCAGCCAGCTTCCCGAGTCGGCCAAATTTTTTGTTTGAAAGGTGACTTGATCGAGAGTGTTCTTTCTTAGCTATGATTCAAGAAAACCTATTCAGCTATTTGAAGATGATCAGCTCTTTTATTGGGGGTTTTACAAAATCTGCTGTTTAAAGATTATCAGATCTTTTACTACAATTTCTATTTGTTTGTATTGTCGTCTGACTTGCTACTGGCCAAAACGATGGAGATCGAACTGACTTATGGACGTGCTAGTTAAGGAATGAATCCTACTTAAGTCAAGCCACAGACATGCAAAGTAGGTGTTCACCGCGGGGTCTAACCTGATAAATATTTGTGATTCTGATCTCGTTGCCTGCAAATACTAGATTACACTCCCTGGAGTGTACCGATAAGGCATTGGATTTAAGTTCCTGTGTCGTCAGCAGCGAAGTAAATCGACTGGATCTGATAAGCAGCTGTTAAAGTGAATAACTGGCGTTATTATTACAGTCATTTGTGTCAAAACCAATGCATAATGTTCATTTATTGGCCTTTGTTGTTTAGTTACATGTCATATCCTTACTATCTATACAGGGTTATTGATAATTAGGTTACAACTTGCAGGCAGCTAGGCAGGCTTTTAGATCCATATAGGATATTTATTTTATACACATCTTCAGGATTTTTTATTTTGTTGTTTGCATAAAAAAAAGTCATTTCCTGAATAAAAAATCACGTTCTTTTTCATTTGAAACCAAGCATAACTATTGGCATTTAAAAAGTTTTGCTTATATATGGGAGAAAATAAAGACGATTTTTAAAAGGCATGGAACTAAAGTTGTTAGGTATGATGTATAAAACAGCCTGTAAGAGGTTGTTAAACTCGGTTTAAGCATTTTCAGCTGAATGAAAACCACGAATTCTCATCAACTTTGCTAGTTTTTTAAACCTAACGTCTACCCGATACACATCAGTGAAAAATGAATACTTTTTTAATTCTGTTTTTTTACTATGTTATTGCAGCTGTCAGAGCAAATAAATGCTTGGACCGATCATAATTACCAATAACCCTGTATTTTATTAAAAACTCGCGTTGTATTGAAATCTATACTCTACTAACTCCCGTATTTTTAGTTTCAAATATTATCAATTTTTAAAAAGGTCACACCAAGTACAAAAATTCACGACCTAAATATGAAGAATAACGACAACGTAACAGTAAGAAAACCAAGAGTGTTGCCACAGCAAACGGTAAAAGATTCAAGTGTAGGTGATTTAACAAGTGACTCCGAATATGCAACTTTATGCAGTAGCTCTGTCAGCTTATCTGAAACAACAGACTTAAAAATGACAGATAGAGGAATAAAAAAATTGAAACTAGAGAATGAAGATTTGACTACGCAACTCATTAAGGCAAAAGAAGAAATAAAATTACTCTACACAACAAACATTGAACTGACTAACAAAATGGCAGCTATTGAAGCATACACAAATAACCTGGATTGTCTTTGTAAAATAAAAATAAGCAAAGAACATAACATAGAAAAAAAGACGTCATCGGTAACTGAAAACGAAAGTCGTGCTGAAACACAGCTGCAAACTGAAACAAGGACAGCTAAGATGCAACTAAAGGGAAAGAAAGGAGTTATCAAAAGTGATGATTTTGATAATACTGGATATGTCAAGACCAAAGAAGATAAAAACACAACCTTTGACACGTCAATAAATGACATCGTGACTTTGGGAAAAACAGAAAATCGACCAAAAATTATCATTGTTGGTGACCAGAGCTGCAGAAATTTGGCTTCTTTGCTTATTAAGCTACGAGCCAAACACAAAAATGCCAAAGAATACAATATCAATTGTGAAACATATCCAAATGCATCAATTGACTACATTGTGCAAAAATCTAAAATAGCCGAGCGTCAATTAAATAAAGAAGACTGGCTAATACTATCTACAGGCACAAATGACACAAACCCTACAAAGTTTCTCATAGAAATATCATCATTGTTGAAAAAACTTAACGAACCACAAATTATTAAAAATAGATAATGAACATGTTACCAATCAATTGCTGATATCTGAAAAAATAAACCACCACTTTATTAATATAAATCAAGTTTCAAACTCTAACGCTCCTATAAATAAATATATTAATAAAAACCTAACTCAATCAAATCCCAAAACAATCTTTTTGTCTCCAGTAGACAGAATAGAAATTATAAATATTGTTAAAAAACTTAAAAGTAAGAAGTCTGCTGGACATGATAATATTTCAATGCAATTAATTAAAAGCTGCATTGACTTTATTGTCGATCCTCTCGTCCACATTATCAACCTTTCTCTCTCTACTGGATGCTTTCCCGATGAACTAAAACGGGCTTTAATAATACCTATATATAAAAAAGGACACAAAAATGATATAAATAATTATAGACCTATAGCACTCCTGCCATGTTTTTCTAAAATATTTGAAAGAGCAATATACAATAGATTGTACTCGTTTCTTAACAAAAATAATATCCTCAATAAAAATCAGTTCGGTTTTCAAAAAGGCAAAAACACATCACTAGCAATATTTAAAATGCTCAAGCAGGTCTGGGATGACTTAAATATAAAAAAACCAGGGGTGGCATTATTTTTAGATTTGTCTAAAGCTTTTGATTGTGTGATACACCAAACGTTACTTAACAAACTAGAACATGTTGGCATTAGAGGCCAAGCTCTTAAACTGATTGAATCATATCTGAAAAACCGAACCCAAGCCGTATCTTTAAAAACTTACGATAACGACACAAAAACAGTTCACCAAGTCTTATCAAAATTTATAAATATATTGTTAGGAGTGCCACAAGGTAGCATATTAGGACCACTTCTATTCCTAATATACATAAATGAATTACCCTTAGTTACAAAGCATCTAAGTATTATGTTTGCTGACGATGCGACAGTATACATTCCACAAAATGCTCAATCCGAAAAAGAATTTGAATTAGAAATAAACATTACCCTAAAAAATATTGTAAATTGGCTGGAAAATATAAACTTAAAGGTAAATATAGATAAAACTAAATTAATGCACTTTAAAAACTACAAACAAAAATCTCTGCAGCTAAATATTGAAAATAAAGGTAATAAAGTCGATTTAGTCAAAGAAACACATTTTTTGGGGGTAATTTTAGACACTAACTTAAACTGGAAACAACATATACATAAAATTAATATCAAACTGTCTCAGTATTGCTATGCTCTATCAATAATTAAAGATGCTACTTCAAAAGCTATTGCTACGAACGCCTACTATGGCAATGTATATCCTCACTTGAGTTATGGCATAATATTTTGGGGGAACTCAGTTGAAGTAAAATCAACTTTTCTTTTACAGAAGAAATGCCTCCGTATTATTTATAATCTACAAAGTACTGATACTTTAAGAAATGTATTTAAAGAAAATAGCTTCCTCACCGTTACAGGAATTTATATATTAGAATTATGTTTATTTATAAAGAATAATGGAACTTACTTCTATAATATTAACTCAAGTCGTGCAGACATATTGCGTTGTAAACAAAAGTACAACATATGCGTACGTCAAGTAAACAATTCCATGTTCTACAATAGTTCCTTCCACACTGCCATTAAAATTTTTAATCATTTGCCTACAGAATTAAAGTCATTAGATATAACACAGTTTAAAAAAAAACTAAAAACTTGGCTAATAGTAAAAACGTATTATAGTCTCAAAGAATACTTCGATGATAATTAAATATTTATTGAATTGAATATAACTAATTAAGCCAAGCGTCATTGTAAATACTTACTTTTATTTATAATTAATATTTAGTTTTATGAGTAATGTGTAGTGTAAACGCTTTATGTGTACCTAATTATTATTTAGTTTTAAACATAAAAATTGCACGCCCGAAATGGGTAATCTGTTGATACTCTAGTTAATAAGAACATCTTTTGTACACAGTTATTGCAATAAATTTATTCTGATTCTGATTCTGATTCTGATTATTGTATCAGGGATTAGGTATAATCCATATCTAAATGAGGGTAAACTAAACCGTAACCTTAAAACAATTGCAAACAACCTGGAAAATTGCCAGTTCTTGCCCACGACAAATGACAAAAACATAAATCATTTGATTAACTCATGCGACTACAAAAACTGTTATCTAGGACCAAACATAACACGAATGTCTAAGTTTAACACAAATAGCCAAACAAAACCGGACTTAGTCAGCAAAAAATGTGAATCCAAAAATAGACCAGGTACTATTCCGTACTATTTCAAAAAACCTGAACTTCAAACATGCGTTTCCAGCCCTATAGCTAAACCAAACGACAACACTGCAAACATACCGCAACCCGGCACAATACCGTTTTATTTCAAACAGATTATGAAAAAAACACCCGATATAGTGACGAGCACGCCTCAGCTTTTTCGTTAGTAAAAACAGTGATACAGAACATAACTTAAAAATAATGCACCTTAACACTCGAAGTATTAGAAAAAAATCAGACAAGCTTGAACTACTCACAGACGAACAAAAAATAGACATCTGCTGCATAAGTGAGACTTTCTTAAGAGATGAAGAAGCAGAAGTGTTGCAAATAAATGGCTTCCAAAAAGCTGCGCACTTTTCTCGTAAAAAACAAACAAAAGGTGGTGTGTGCATTTATGTCAAAAATTCAATTAAATTTACAAAACTAGACTGGGTAGCGGAAATGAGTATAGAGCGACATTTTGAAGTGTGTGGCATTAATTTAAACGAGCTAAATTATATTGTCATTTGTGCATACAGATCGCCAAAAAGTAACTTTAAACTGTTTATAGAAAGCCTCGAAATTTTGCTACAGAAACTGACAAGAAGAAAAAGATATAATAAGAAAAAAATATTTATACTAGGTGATTTCAATACTAACATACTCGATAAAAATAGCAGAACAGACCTATTTCTAAACTCATTGCGCTCATTTAATTTACACCCAGCAATTCAAGAACCTACAAGAATTAACAAGAAATCTCAGACATGTATTGACAATATCATAACAAACATCAAAAGATACAAATCAGAAATAATAAAGGTAGAACCAGATTTTAGCGACCATACCGCACAAATAATTAAGGTGCCAACTAGTATTAGTTTCCAAGAAAAATTCTGGTTTGTAGAAAAACGGAATACGGAAAAATATATAGATATTTTTCTCAAATATATTAAACAGGTAAATTTCTTCGAAGTGTACAAACATCAAAATGCAGAAATAGCTTACAGGGAATTTATTAAACTATTCAGTCTGATATTTGACTTATGCATTCCTTCTGAAAGGATAAGAGTTACCTATAAAAGGAAAGTAAATTGGAAAACAAGGGGCATTATAATATCAAGTAAAAAGAAAAGGCAGATGTATCTAAAAACCATATCAAGCAACAATAAAGATCATTTGGCCAAATATAAACAATATTGTAAAACAATGAAAAAAACCATCACAACTTCACAAAAAATTTCAAATATAAATTACATCACCAAAAGTGCAAATAAAAGCAGGGCTACCTGGAGAGTTATCAAAGAAAACACTTCTCAAACAAATACAATACCTGCAACTATCAAAAGTTTGCAAATAAATAACACAGAAATTAAAGACCAGTTAGAAATGGCCAAAACATTCAATGATTATTTTATAAACTTGAATAAAACGTCCAGTAAAAATCCAAAACAGATTTCTGCGTTTCAAAATAACTATAAAAGCATATTTCTGTATCCAGTCAGTCCCCAAGAAATTAAAAATATTGTAAAACAGCTAAAGAACAAACAAAGCACAGGTCACGATAACATACCCGTTACAGTGATTAAAAGCGCCATAAATTCAATAGCGGAACCGCTAGCCTATATAATTAATTTGTCTTTTGAAACTGGCTGTTTCCCTAGTGACTTAAAGAAAGCCATAGTACGACCTTTACATAAAAAGGGGCCTACAAACGAATTGGGAAACTACAGACCCATAGCACTTTTGCCCAGTTTTTCTAAAGTTTTCGAAAAAGTCATATACCTATAGTAGAATTGTCTCTTATTTGGAAAATAATAAAATTTAAAGTTGCAATCAGTTTGGTTTCCAAAAAGGTAAAAACACTACTTCGGCAATATTTAAATGTCTTAAACAGATATGGGAAGACGTGAACCAAAAAAAGAAGGGTGTGGCGCTATTATTAGACTTGTCAAAAGCGTTCGACTGCGTTCAACACAATACGTTAATTAACAAACTGGAAAGTGTAGGAATCCGAGGAATAGCTTTAGACCTGATCAAATGTTATTTAACAAACAGAAGTCAATGCACAAGTATAGATTTTTATAACTACCAAACAAAAACGATTGAAAAAATACAATCTGATTTCCAAAATATATTACTAGGATTACCACAGGGCAGCATTCTCGGCCCGTTACTCTTTTTAATTTACATAAATGACTTGCCTTTAGCAACAAAACATTCCTGTGTTATGTTCGCAGACGATGCCACAATCTATATACCTCAAAATAAATTAAATCAAGTAGATTTCGAAAAAGAGATTGCAACCACATTGAAAAATATTGTTAATACCTTAGAATACATAAATTTAAAAGTAAACATAAATAAAACAAAGATTATACAGTTTAGAAACTATCGAACTCAACCTCTACAGCTAAATATTGTATATAATAACTTGAAAGTAAGCGAAGTAAGTGATTCGAAATTCTTAGGCGTGATCATAGATTGTCACCTAAACTGGAAAATGCATGTCTCACAAACGAACGCAAAAATATCCAAGTATTGTTATGCACTTTCTATATTGAGCAACAACTCTTCGAGAGAAATCGCAAAAGATGCATATTACGGTTACGTCTACCCTCACTTAACATATGGTATAATTTTCTGGGGAAACTCAGTAGATGTGAAAAGTACATTTAAATTGCAGAAAAGTTGTCTAAGAGCCATATACAAGCTTCGTAGTACAGATTCGGTAAGAAGTGTGTTTAAAGAAAACAAACTGTTAACTCTAACTTGCATATTTATACTCGAAATCTGTATGTTTGTGAAAAATAACCAGAACTATTTTTTTGAACAAAAATCTGTTCGTTCAGAAAGCTTACGTCGCAAACACAAGTCTAACATCAAAATCCCACAAGCGAACAACGCAATGTTTTACAGAAGCACTTATATGACTGCTATAAATACTTACAATGATTTACCGCTTCATATAAAATCATTGCATGGACATAAATTTAAAAATTGTCTAAAGAAATGGCTTGTCGAAAAAGTATTTTATGATATGGACGAATTTTATGCCTGTACACACCAATCAGGGCCATACTTATATTATAGAAAATGATGTACACACACTCCTACTGCTGTTATAATATATATTATATAGGTATCTGATCTCAATTTTTTTTTTTTTTTTTTTTTTTTTTTTTATGTAAATATAAATATGTATTAATAATAAATATATTACTAGATTAGAAATTAAGATTATATAATAAATCTAAAGATTATATAATAAATATATTACTAGATTAGAAATTAAGATATTTAATTAATTAAACTGCTCCTTGTTTTTTCTAATTTTCTAATTTTTCTAATTTTCTAATGTTTTTCTAATTTTCTAATTTTTTGTGTAAATATGGTTAAATAGATGAATGTACGTTAAATTCTATTACCTACTGCTAATGTATGTATAATAAAAACAATTGCACGTCCGCTAGGACAGACTGTTGAAACTATAAACATTTGTTCCATCATCATTGTACACAGTTTATGCAATAAAATTTACTTTTACTTTTACTTTCAGTCTCGCATCCGTCCTGTATTCCACTCTCCTCCTGTACCACCCTTTCCGGTCCAGTTCTGCATTCGTCCCTAAATCCACTCTACTCCCTTTCGGCTCTTTCCGCTCCAGGCCCGAATCCGTCCCGTAATCTACTCTTGTCCCATCCCATCCTTACTGCGCCAGTCCTGCATTTGTCCCATAATCTTCTCTAATACAGGCCCACCCTTTCCGACCCAACTCGGATCCGTCCCGTAATCCACTTTACTCCCTTTCCGCGTTTTTGCAATCCAGCCCCGCATCCGTTCTACAATCCAATCTACTTCAGTCCCACTCTTTCCGATCTAGTCCCGCAGTTACCAATTATAACTTGGTAATGAACAGAAATTTGTCACTGACTCGCACTTGGCCATGATTTATTCCTTGTTGTTATACTTTAGAGGGTGTACTATAATTGTGCCAAGTTTGACGGCTGTACGTATTACCGTTTTTACATTAAAACTAATACAAAAATACGTTTGTTGTATGGGGAACCCCTTTTGTTTTTACTTTTTGAGTTTACTATTATTACATTTCTTAGTTGATCCGCCGTAACGTTACATATTCTGGGAAAATTTCAACTGGCTACTATTATGGTTCGAAAAACCGCTCCACCGCAGGACACCATTGTTGAAGGTAGTCTGGAAGAGCTCGCTCATAGCGATAAGGCCGTTTTTTGTTCCCATATTTAATGTAATTTTCTTGTAATATCTTTTTTATGGTGTCGATAAAGAGTTATTTTATTGTATTACCTACTTATTACGTGCAGTATGAAGGCGCTGTGCGGATTATTATGGTCACATTATTTTAATTTTACATTATCTCATAAACTGTGCGACTAAATCACAAATTGTAAACGGCAAAATTTATCTACATTAAGTACTCCTAATAATGAATTCATTTATTTTTGTAAAGATTCAAAAATTAGATTACAAAACTGCATCTAAACATGACCTTATAATTTTTATTTTTATTCTGAACACAATAACCGGGTTTTCTAATAATAGTTAGGTATATGCTATCGCGGACTTTTTTGTAAAACTATTTAAGTACTACATTTTTGTCAAACATTGTATTTACTTATCTCAAACCGTTAGGTCAGCGTACGCCGATAAAGAAGCCAATCAGCTTATTTTTCTCCAGCATGTTTTACTAATACGGTTATTTAGTGTAGAATATTAACTTTTATCATTATAAAACATAGCCTATGGCACTCAGGAATAGTGTAGCTTTATATTAGTGAAAGAATTTTTAAAATCGGATCTGTAGTTTTGGAGTTAAAACAGAACAAACAAACTTACAAACTTTACCTCTTTATAATATTATATAAATATATTAAATATTAATATTATAGTGTGGATTTAATGAATCATGCGACAAGTTTTTTCTCTCCTGCTACATTCGTACACCTATTCAGTTGCGAGACCTAAACTGTTATGATTTCAATTTGACTAAACATTGTTTTATGAAACAGGTAAAGGAGATTTGGTGGGATGTGATATGAATACCCATTTACAAGCGTACAATGGCACCGGCGCCTCGCAGGGCAATTATCCCGACGTTGTCGTCAAATCCAGCAGTGATGTCAAGGTACCTACTTATCATAATATATAATACATTCGCGCCTTTAAGAGCCCGGTTCCGAATGAACATTGAAGATACGAAATGATTGAATGTATTAATTTAAAATCTAAGCTAAGTTGATAAGAAATAGATCAAACAAAAACGTAATATTATGTTTAAAATTGGTTTTTATGTTCGTATCTACAGCTTAGATTTTACATAAGTTTAAGTACCAACATTTAATCATTTTATATTTTCAAGTATGCTAAAATGCGTGTGTAAGTTAGATGAAGTACGGAAAATGGGCTGTAAAGAACCTAATTTTCGAGACAGCTATCTCACTCGCACTTTTTAAACATTTATAAAGATAAAAAATTATTGAGGGATTAAATAAATCCGATTGAGCATGATGTTTAGAATAACATTGCAATTGTTTTATAGTTATCGTACGTTGATATTTATTTTTATTTTGGCGAAGTAGATCATACATAATTTTCAAAATACTTATCTCTGGCCGGGATGAGTGGGCTCTTAACTAGGATGTAGGCACACTTCGGCAGAACTTTGTGCCATGTTGTTATCGATTTTACTCCCGAAACACCTGCAATTAGATACGCTCTCTCAATTCAACCACCATGCATAAATACTTTTTAGGGTTCCGTAGTCCTACAAGGAACCTTTATAAGGTCTTTGTGTCCATCCGTTAGTCTGCCTGTCTGTCTATCTCTCTGTCAAAATGATTTAGAACCTTCTAAATTTTATAATTTTTAATATAAGTGAATGAATATTTTCACAGTGACAGTTTTAGTAGATAATATATATATATTTCAATTATATAATTTAAAAAAATATTATTTTACGGGTGGGTACATGTGAAATGGGGATTTTGTTTCTGCTGCTCCTCCTTGTCATGTGACGCCTTGTTCTCTGAAATTTGGCTGAGCTTCGTTCCCTCGAATTTTTCTATTATTACCAATTTCTGAACTATGAATGACTACAATAATTACCTATATGGCTTTGGTTACGGAACCCTACCATATGCATGTCCCGACACGCTCATGGCCAGTTATTATATTATTAATTAATACTACCATTGTCAGATCTATACCTAAGTTATTTACACAATATTGAAAGAGGTTTTTCTATGTGTTCAGGTGCGTGCCTTTCACAAATCCTCTGGTAAATATACCTACGAGTATAAAAAGAAAAGAGACTAGGACATCAATGATTTAAAAACTATGATATTACTTATTGTTATACAAGGCACCGAATATTAAAAAGAGCTTCAATTTCTCGCACTCTTGACTTCGAAAATTTAAATGTATATATTAACATAAACATAGGCTTAATAAGGTACATCAAACGAACTATAACAAATAATAGAGTAAGAGATATGCTTATGGGTGAGTTAGGTAGGTATGCACATAAATGACAACACAGTAATTCCAGCACTAGGCTAGGCCTGGGCCTTAATTCTGTATGAAGCCACATAACACGCTGTAAACGCGTTATAACACGCTAATCATGGTCACAAAATTAAATGCATCAAACTCGTCTTTCGATTGGTTACTATACAACAAACGCGCATGAAAAGAGCCAACTTACTAGTGCGCTTGTTTTACTTTGACGAGTGCATTACGCACCTCTATATTATTTCATTTCATTTATTAAATAACATACAAAACAGATTTATTTATTTACATGATCATAGAGACAAAGGTCACAGTCAATATATTTTTTATGCCATAGGTGGCAAACAAGTAGACGGGCTGCCTGATGGTAAGCAGTACCCGTCACTTATGGATACTTGTAACAGATGTTGTGAAGAACTTCGATGGAAGTAAATTTCAAACAAAGAAGGAGGCTGTAGACGCAATGAACGCGCGGTTCTTGGGTGCGGCGGTCGCGAGCGGTGCACCTCGCGCTGACGTCGCTCTCATGAGCGACGCTCTGTGCGCAGCGTGCCCGCCAGCCGACCGCTCTATGCGGATGCTGTTGTTCAGCCCTGATGAAGTATTTCGCATCGTCACCACTCGGATACCGGCGAAAACTTCGAAAGACGTCTACGGAGTTTCAATGAAACTGATTAGAACGATAATACGCTTCTTAGCCCCTATACTAGCCGAGACCTTTAATAGGTGTATTAGGGAAGGATCTTATCCAAACGCGCTGAAGATGAGTAAGGTATCTCCGCTCTACAAAGGTAAAGGCAGACGAGATAATATCGACAGTTACAGGCCGGTATCGATAATACCTGCGGTGGCGAAGGTATTTGAAAATGGCTTGAGCACCCGTCTCGTGAACTTCCTGGCATCGACTGACGCTCTCTCCGACCGGCAGTATGCGTACCGTGAGGGCCGGTCCACCACGTCGCTGACCAGGGAAGTAGTGCGCCGTGTATTGCAGGCCCGTGAAAATAAACTGCAGGTGGCAATTCTTTGTTGTGATCTGTCGAAGGCGTTTGACGTAGCTGATCATGCTATACTTGCAGTAAAACTGCAGCACTATGGTGTGAGAGGCGCGTCACACGCCTTGCTGGCAGATCTCATGCAAAACAGATCGCAAACAGTCGTATCATGCGGTGGAACGGAAAGGTCTGAACCGTTAGTGTCGGTGATGGGGGTGGCGCAAGGCTCCTCAGTCTCCAACATATTGTTCTCTCTGCTCCTGAATGATCTGCCGGAGGCTGTGACCGCAGCGGAAATATTTATGTACGCTGACGATGTAGCCGCGGTAGTCACAGCACCCAAGGTGGACCTTCTGGAGGAGAGATTGAACGATACAACTTTTCAACTGGCAAGATGGTTCAGGGTGAACGGCCTGGCGCTAAATTTATCCAAGACCCACTTCGTTCATTTTTGCCTCTCAGGTCACCAAACCCGTCCCCTAACGGTTAAAGTAGAAGGTAAAAAGATAGAACAGGCCGAGACCACGACTTTCCTCGGATTTGAGATTGATCGGAGCCTGAAATGGGAAACCCACATCAACAGACTTTGCGGCAGGCTGGGTAGCGCGTGCTTTGCCTTGAGTCGAGTCGCTAGAGTTGTGCCGGATGAGATAGTGAGGTCGTGCTATTTTGCCACTGTCCATTCCCTGTTGCAATACGGTACGGAGTTATTCGGCAGGGCTGCGGACTGGGAGCGTGTTTTTTTACTGCAAAAGCGCGCTGTCCGATCTATTGCAAGGATCCCGCAGGATGTCTCCGTACGCCCACATTTTAAAAGGCTTGGGATCCTGACATTGCCAGCACTGGTCATATTCCAAGTTGCGGTATATGTCAGATTAAACCAAGCCTCTTACAAGACGCTCGACAGCGCCCGCAACAAGGGCAGGCTGGCAGAGGTGCCTCGCGCACTGGAGAGGTCGGCTAAATCGTCGCATGTTATGGGCCCGACCGTGTACAATAAGTTGCCGGAGCACATCACCGCGGCACCCAGTTTAGGCAGCTTTAAGTCACGACTCAAACGATGGCTTATCGAGCAGACGTTCTACAGCTATGATGACTTTATTAAATTAAAATTGTAATTATGTACGGCAATGATGTTTAAATTGATATGGTGTTTTTATTTGGTTACTTTGACATAATGCTAATTGATTATTATTATTTTTTTGACATTATGCTAATTATTTTCATTATAATTTCTTTATTTATTAATTTATATTACTTTGACATTAATTTTGGTATTTGTTTTTGTAATTGTTAGAAACGATAGGTACACTATTAGTACATTTTTACCAATTAGTTTAAGTTATAATAGATATGTATAATTATTTACTTTAGTACCTTGATACTAGTAACAAATTTGACGTGTAATTATTAGTTACCAATAAAATGATTATGATTATGATTATGATTAACACCAGAGGCGTCACAAAAACGTCGCCGACCCTTTAGGACTCGATTAACACGAGTAATTTCAATTACATTTTCATGTTATGATGTCACGCGTTTATGGCAAGGAAAATTATGTGAGAGTGAGAGGATAAAGGTCTACCACGGGAATTTAATCCGGTGTTAGTAAAGATGCATGATGTATATTAAAATTACAATCCAAATCGTAGTATAATATGTAACCATTATCTTGCCACCACGCTGTGCCTTCATCCTTCCCTAATATATTCGTTGATAACTTCATTTGCATAATTCCGTGTTTAGGCGCTGACGTACTGCGACTTGAAATGCGTTCACATGGGAGGGTTGGCTGAAGTGCTGAGACTATACCCCGAGTACCAGCAGGAATTCATCCACGACATCCAGCATGACTTGACGTACAACCTGAGGGAAGGTTACGAAGCGGAACAAGAGTCTGATGGGAACGGACATCCGTCGCTGACGCTCCCTTCAATATCGGAGGACGACGAGAACGCAGGGGACGACCACGCTTCGCCGAAAAAATTGCCCGGTTCTAATACTAACAGTCCCCGACATGCCAAGTTCAGGTAAGTGTGTATGCGTAGAAAAGTCACATTAACTTAGATTCATACTGAGTGAAGGATTTATTCCCATATTGATTTTCTGCCCATTTTTCTATTGGACTGCCAGAGTGGGCACGAAAAATCGACACCACTTTCCGAAAGCCCGTACGAAGCACTTTGATTCCGCTTTTATTGTGTGAACTGCTAGTCCGTACAATGCGCTGCCTGAATGGGTGTTTCCGATAGTTACAAATCTAGGTGTCTTCGAATCGCGAGTGAATCGTTTTTTTCTAGGTATGCGTGCTCCATTGGCGGTCTAACGTAATAAATAAAATAAAATA
Source organism: Agriopis marginaria (assembly GCA_932305915.1). Taxonomy (NCBI): domain Eukaryota; kingdom Metazoa; phylum Arthropoda; class Insecta; order Lepidoptera; family Geometridae; genus Agriopis; species Agriopis marginaria. Next base: position 8,498,286 of record OW029919.1, read on the forward strand.
CCACAATTAACCGGAACACAGAAGTAATAAAATGGGAAATAAAATTGGATGTCGATAATAATTAGTAACCTTTTGAAAGTTGCGGATGAAGATAAAGTAGCCTGTAGTCTGTTAAAAAGTTTTAACGTCCTGAATATCTAATGGCTCTGCGGAGAATTTTGTTTTGTTATTTGAAAAATTAAATAAGAAAACTCCCGTGTTGACTTAAATGAAGTTAATTTATGAAGTGGGTCACAATAATATTTCTTGTCGTATTCTTGCAAAATGTCAAGGGCTTCCCAATGAATTATACAGTATCGGACTTCAGAGCTGGAAACATCTCGAATTGTCCGGAATTAATGGACCTTATAAAGTGATCTACTGATCGGTTCAGTGGTCTTCTTCGTCTATGATATTATGGAAGAATTTTTATTCTTTTAGGTCAGACGGACAGCAACGCATATCTCACAGAGAGCTCCGCGAAAGAATAGAGCGGCAGCGCTCGGTGGCGACGCCCAAACTACACCGATCCGACTCCCTGGAGGGGCTGAACCTGGAGGTGCACAACACGCGGTCTTCGGTTGAGAGACTGGACACACAGGTCTCCAGCCTGCATCACGACGTGGCTGCCTTAAGCATGGAGGTTGGCAATAATTTCTTATATTTTGCTTTTAAGAGCGCATTTATTTGACATGAATTTGTTCGTGTTTACCTAACTCATTCCCTGTAGACTCGGAGGCTATCGGAGGCTCCTCTCGGTGACGTATCTAATCACCGTACTGTTATAGCGAAATACGCTCTATACATAATTATAAATTTTAGATTAACAGCAAAAAAACAAAAGAAAGACCGCGTGATAGACGCGCAGTGACCGCGTTGACAACGCGCGGCTACGGTAACATGACTCCAAGGATGTTGTCTAGGAAATAGAATGGGGAATAGGGAATAGAATCCACATTACCCGTTAAAGTACATACGTGAGAGCGCGGTGGCCGCACGGGAATTTTCACGTCGTCTAACTGCAGTCTAATTCTTCCAAAAACGTGCTGGATTGACGCATCAACCCAAAACGAGTCAAGAACTTTGATACTAAACTAGACGCTTCTTCCGTGTTTTTGCAGTATTCTACCACGGGACGGCCTGGATTTTTAAAGGTCCGTCACTTATTTTGTTCTTCCCATCGGTATCTGAAACGCTCGTTACGTTAGGTCGTGGATTGTTAGGAAATGGCTGAGTAATCAAAAACAGACAGCAATAAAAGAGACACCTTGGCAACAAAATTAAATAAATCACGTCTGGCATTGTAGACTGGCATTCGATATTCAAAATTATTAAGGTTTTTAACCCTTTAAAAGAAGCCCGACATAAATCATTCGAGTGAAACGTGCTTCAGCAAAGAATGGTCAGATTATGATTTAAGTATTCCAGGTCCAAGTTAAACATTGATGTCATTGCCACGCCAAAAAGTGTTGACCCATTTGACACGACAAGGATTCCTCATTAAGATATGATATCACGCCGATAAACGAGAATACGCACGCTTTTATTTTATATTATGGACGAATGCTATCATATTTAACATAGGACTAAAAATTTACTGAAATAGGATTACATAAATGGAATGCCATAAAAGCTTTCATATCTGGTGACTTTTGGAAAAAAAGAGTTACCTATACCTAGTTTACATGGTGAAAGTAAGTACCTAATTGTTTTACAAAAAGTAATGAAGTACCAATACAATATATGTCATATTTGAGTAAAAGAAATGTAAAGAAATGTTATTGTAAAGACAATGGCCAATCGGTTTATTAAAACAACAAAACTCACCTATATCTTTAAAAATGTTGAATATGTGCAAAACAGATAACTCCAGCCAGTGAGCGCGGCCTTGAAAAATATTTGCATAATCAGCCTTTAAAAATCTACTGCTGGACTTAGGTCTACTCCCGAAAGGGTGATTGGGCTACATTCACCATGCTGGCCCAGTTGATTCACATACGCCATTGAATTTCTTCTCCGTACGTATGCAGGTTTCTTCACGATGTTTTCCTTCACCGAAAAGCCAGTGGTATGTAAATCCGTACATAAACTCCACAGAGCTCAATGGTACGGGCCCAGCATTTGAGCCTCACACTTTCAAGTTTAGCGGTCTCCAAAATAGGGATGAATACAATGGCAAAAAAAATTGTCACATTATTTGACAGGTCCGGCACGCAATTCAAGCCTTGCAAGAAATGACGGCTCCGAGCGGGTGGCAACACGCAGCGCATTCCAACCCTAACCTGCAGTGGACCACTCCGCCCAACCAGCTCGCCAGGAGCTGCAGCCATCCGCCGGATGTCTTCTGTTGGGATCAGGTAGGTAAACTTCCGGTATTGCAGTTGTTAATAGGCGGTGGTAACTTCATTCATCAAGTGGACTGCCTGTTTGTTCGACTCTCAATTTCATTAAAAAATACCGTAACCTTATAGGCTTATTACGTACATATATATCATATGTAGAGTGTACATAATATATAGTATTCGGTAGTTACTTTAAATAAGTACATACATATTTTTCATAACGTAGGAGTACCTGGGTATTAACATCGCTCAATTAAATTGGACTGGGTGTGGATACATAAATATTGTATGTCAGTTCATATCACATTGACCTGCGGCGTCGTATTTTTTATTATATTTTTAACCGACTTCAGGAGGAGGTTATCAATTCGACTGTATGTTGTTTTTTTTTATTATTAAAGATCCCAAAACGAACGCCTTCTTTTATGCCACAGGTGGCAAACAAGCAAGCTGGGTGCCTGATGGTAAGCTGTCACCGTCGCCTTTTACAAACATGCGATATTTTTTTATCACAAATTTCCCCCAACAGAACGAGCGACCAATCACGCCCGAGCGTCCCAAAATGCACCGTAGCACACAAACTGAACCATTCCTGCACTGCGTGACGCAGTACATCATGGAGCACCCGGCTACCGTGATGTTGCTCCTGGGGCTGGACCCCATGGCCAACCTTACGCCAGTTCCCGTGCCCACTGTCGACTACTACGACACGCGGGGTCGTCGCCCGAGCGTGCTCGAGCAGATCGTGGAGACAGAATACGGCAGCCAAACTCCGTCCAGCACGACGAGCGAACGCTTCGAGCCCGCACGAAGCCCCAGCGGTAGCGCGAAAGACCTCGACGTTCAACCAGAAACGCAAAAATTGCTCGACACTGAGACGAAAATCACCGTCATGAAAAGAAGCCGGCACTCTACCAGCGACCTTAACGACGCGGCGGAGCGACTCCTCGCGAACAAAACCTCGCACCCCAGCTCGCGAAGTCTCAAGTTTAATATCAACAGTTAATTCCATTTGGATAACATGCTCATTGCCCATTACCGCTGATAGTAATCTTTACGAGCTCGGTTTCCGACAGAGCTATCCCGCCACCACATTAAATATAATTAAAAAAAAAAAACACTGAGCGGGAATTTAATAAATCGATAGGATTTAAGTATGTGTAGAATAACTTAATTTTAAAGCAATTTTCATGTTGTTATTTTTTATTTTCTCGGAGAAGATTGGAAAAAGGTTTTTAGATCTCCTTCGGGAAAATATAAACATACTCCATCGGTTTATTTTTTTTACATTATGTTTTTTCTCTTTTCAAAATATGTTGAAAATGTGCAATAGGAGCTTTTTATAGCCAACGGAAAAAAAACATGTCGCTTCATTGTATAATTTTCCTATAATTGTATTATTTCGAGTGTTAATGTGTAATAATGGTGGATTATTACTTATTCAGAGTTTGTGAACGCACATGAGGGCGTGGACAAGTGATATAATGAGGTGAAACATGTCTATTCGTGATGTTTAAAACCTCATAGAAGCCTCTAGAAAAGTCTTTACCACTTTAAAAGGCCATGATTTGGACTTGGCCACTAGCCAGAGAACGCGGTTAAATTTCACTTACCTACTTTTATCGCGTAAGTGTATATTTACCCACTCCGTTTCTACTTTTTCAAGCAACGAAGAATCTTATTTTATGTTTTATCAAAATGTTTAGTAAATTAACACATACAATGAATAAATAGTACATATCAATTTTGGAAATGCTAAAGCGTTGGGTTATTTCTGTGTGGATTTTTTTCTAGTCAATGTTGTCATAAAATGGATGAAAGCTATAAAAAGAGAAAATTAGATTATGAATGGTGTATATTCAAAGACCTTAGAGGTAAAACTTTATTTTGTGACGTTTACTGTCAAGTTAAATAAAGTAACTTGTTACAAGTAACTGTCGTGTTCTGCACAAAAAAGTGATGTTTATTAGTATACTACTTAGAAAAAAAAAGTTAATTACCTTTTTAAATAAATCGATATTTATCGACTTGTCTAATTGATTTTATGCCTATATTGTGTTGATACATATGAATTATTTAAAAAAAAAACATGTTTTTTTTACATTTATGTACTTGTGTTTTTTATGTAAATATTTCAAAAATATTTATACCGGATATCGGTATTTTTACTTAAGACAATACTGACAAAATATCTCAAAATATTAGCACACCTAGTTTTAGATACTTGAAATAAATGATAAGTACAGATGTTTATTAAATAGTATAATTATTTATTTAGTAATAATAATATATAATATTTATCTGATCTCACATACCTGTATAATGTAAATAGGTACCTAATTGATATCATAGTCTTCCTTCAATATTAATAACTTCAAATCTTAAAAAAGGTTCTGAACCTTCATTTTCGTACATATTTACCGATTTTGATGCATATGACTATTGACTATGTAACTACTTAATGTTAAAAACGGAAAAACAGAATTGAATAAAATTTTAATTTTCCTTTAGACAAAGTAAACAGGCATACACTATTTGCCAATTTGAACCGCAAGCTTTCATCAAAATCGGACGTGTATGCATCTTCCATTAAAAAGTCTCTATTCCATGCCTGTCAACAACGACGGCCATGGGGTAGAGCATGATCAAAGAAAACAAGGTCTTCTACTCTGGCAGTTGTCCCAGAATTACGTCACTGTCCAGTTGCCACTTTATCCAATCAGCTGTTACGTGGTGTATCGTCATCTCTCTCGAACCTGTTGTAAATTGACATCATGACATCGTTGCGGGACGCCCACGTCACATTATTTCTCGGAGTATTATACCTGGTAGAGTATATTATTATACCATGGGGTAGAGTGAGAGGAGTGGTCGCTCTAGGCGCGCGGCATCTAGGGGCGACAAAATACCAAATGCGAAAAATAAATATATATAATTATATATCTCTTCATGCCTTGAGAACAGAACGCATCGCGGCGTGGCAAGCGGTGGGCACACCTGTGTTGTTCGTAGACAGCATAAAATGTCGACGTGGAAATATTTTATATCCTGGATTAGCACCTGGCATATTTTTTATCCCGGAATCGATTTATAAACCTGTATAGTTTTCAGAAATGAAACGCGCCGAAAGATCTTCTCGCTCTACCCTGTCAGAGGCAAGGGATGGCGCTGCTGTCAAACCTTTAAAAAACTTACGTTTGTATAAAACTGGCCAAAATCCTTTCAGTAAAGCCCAGCCTTAAAATAAACAATGACCTCATGTAATTTATTACGTTTCTTAGAAAAGACTTCATAGGTACAAACCTTTGTGCCAAAGAACAAAGATTTTGTGTATATTTATTTTTAGAGTACGTCTATCAACAGATACTTCCTTATATTAAATCAATATTAGATTATTATATAAGCATACCAATAAAAAAATATTCTATATTTAGATTACCAAATCGTTGCCAAATGTGTTGAATAAATTATTATAATTATTGAATTTACGAGGATAGCGAGAACCGTGAAAACCTTATAAGTTATAATTTTAAGTTTGTAAATATTGTATTTGTCACTCCTCAATTTATTTACCCATTAGTTTTCAAATATATTTAGGTGCATAGATATCCAATCCTTATGATACTGAGATCAGTCTCGACATCCCTAGTAATTTAAATGTAAAAATACGAAACCAAATCTTTGTCATTGCAAACAACGCGCAATTATAGTTGTAAGATTAGATTTTATCTTGTATAAATCTGTTTAACATATTTTACAGCTAAGCAATATTGTTGTTTTAGATAAATACTGAATGACTATCTTTGATATTTAACTATTGTTTACTGTCTTTACAATATAAGTGAGAACAACAATTATATGAATACCTAATCAGGGTGAAATTATTTGCACAAAACAACAAGTAACATGAACGTTCAGTGCCAATAAATAAATATGAATAAGCTTTAAGGGTTCGTTTACATTAAGGCAAAGACGAACGAAGGTAAGCGGAGCGGAGCTGTAGTAAGAAGTGGGAGTTTCCTCTGGAGCGGAGAGTTGAGAGGAGCGTTGAAGCGGATTGACGCGAAGTGGCACAGAACTATGCCACTTTGTACGATATGTCGGTCAGTAAAACGGTGACTGACCTGCTCCACCGCGCTCCGTTATATCCCTTTTCTATTTTCATATTTTCTATTTCTATTTTCATCCCATCTTCTCCACCAAGTTCTGCTCCGCGCTACATACATCTATATTCTTCGACCAAATACTTTATTATGATCGAAGTCTATACATATAAAAATGAATCCCTATTTACCTTGGTCACGCCATAACTTGAGAACGACTACACCGTTTTTTTTAAGTTTTATAATACTTTGTAGAATGCTCTCACGGAAAGAAAAATTAAGAAAATTTCAGAAAACTTAACGATGATTTTAACTTGCGGGTGACACCGCGGGGTGCAACTAGTTTTTTTATAAAAATTAAAACCAATTCTTTTCCTTTCCGTTATCACTGTTTCCGTTGTGAGTGGATCGCGAAATCTGGACTTTGAACTATGTTACTGACCAACTCACGTAGATACGTCTCGTCTCTTCTCTCCGCTCGCCTACGCCTCAGTGGAAACGCAGCCTTAGCTTGCCCCAGTTGTGTACGCGCCCTTACGCCTCGCAGTTTGTAAGTAAAAGAAAAAACTGTAACACCAAATGCTATTTATTACTGACACAAACAAGTAGCTGATATGGTTTTCTGAAACATCTGTGTAATGCGTATCTGTATAAACAAATGTATTTGTACTTCCGTCTTTTCGTATATGTATTGTAATTATTTTTTTCAGTAATAATAATAAAATTGTTATAAGAACGGAGACGCTTACTAGGATAATGATTATTGATCTATAATCGCGGTGTACCTACATGTGAATAGGCCAAGAATGTGATATGACGTTAAAAAGCGCAGTGCCTAAAATCTCATTTGTTTTTATTTCATTCAATTGTTCTGTATCTTTTTATTGAAATCTAAACTATTTTACTACGTTATGAGTGTTTAAACGTAACGTTATAAGCATATTTTGTACATATTGAATCTTTATCTTGTAGTACAAAGTATAGTTACCATAAAGTTTAATAAAGACAAATCGATGTTAAAGTTGTTTGTATTTTATATTTACCGAGAGAGCACCTATAGGAACTGAAAATATATAACTAAACACCTACGTAAGCCTGTTACACAAATAGAAGATTGTACAACAAGTGCATAAAACAAGTCATTTTAGCCGAGACTTTGATCAGCCCGAACCAAAGACGAGAGGGGGCATATATTTAAATCTAGTATAAAATGGGTTACAATCAGTTTTTTTACTTTAATTGCAAGGGAATGAATCAGTGATATTGGTACAGCAATACCTTGGATCATGGTAATACCTACTCTTTGATTGGAATAAAAACTAAAATTTAAATTAAACAATGCTCTAATTTTATTCGATTTTTTCGCCCATTACTGGGCAGGCTTAGGACATAAAACCACTCCCGCGTCGTCTTAAGTATGTTATAGTCATAAGTATGCCGGTATAGTACTGGAGACTTTACTAAAGGCTTCTACGGAGTTTTAGTAAAAACATGAAAATACACGTTTCACCTTATTGTACTATTTACGAGTTTGAGAAGTGAAAAACGACAGCGATTGATTGTTTTGCTTTATTGAATCTATATTTTAGAACCTAGGCTACCTAGACAAATAACAGTGGAAGGATTTACCATAGGCCATAGCTATGATCTCAAATTTGTTAACGATGTAAAAACAAAACGAATTATTCTGAATGAAAACGACAAGGCCGGCCGGTCGGCAAGTCACGCAAATGTGAGCACAACGGAAGTTGTAAATGCCAAACTAAATAAACGACACTATTTCAAGCTCTGTACATCTGAAATCAGCTCAAAGATAAATAAATAATGCATTTATCAAAAATCAGTCTATATTTGCCAAATGGGTCAATGCGTCATTATTTTCAGGGACTCGTGTTCGGACAACAACGTCCACTAAAAACAACTAATATTTTTTTCGGAAACCCCAGTTTTTGGTTTAGGTTTTCATAAAAGTAAATCGCAAACTGGGTATTTGTATTTTTAATACTTACCAAGTTTATCAAAATCGGACCAGTATTTTACGAATAATTGAACCAAGTACCTACCTATTACGTTTGTAATAAAAGTGTAAAAATTACCTCTAGAAGAGCCTTAAGTAAATTGCATAAACAACCTTCTAACCCGTACCAATTGGATCTGTTTGATCAATTGGTTTTTAATTGCGGCCACAGACTATAGGTAAAGCTACTACGTAGCTTACGGCCTAACTAACCTAAAAAACACTTACCATAAGAATTTTCCCAGTTTCCTTTAAACTATAATACTGGTAATTACAGCTCTTTATTAAAGAAAGTTTTAGTTAAAGGCCCTTTGCGGAACCACGCCCTTTCATCTTCTGTCGATCAATCAAAAGTCGACTGCGAAATTAACGTCGAAAAGTAAATATTTAGTAAACTTCAGAATGCTAAAGGTTAATTGATGCTTATTGATTTACCGGTGGTAGCGCAATTTAATTAACTGAAGAGTTTATGTAGTTTTTTTAGGTTAAAATAAAATGTATACCTGCGAGAATCGAATCCAGGATATCTGGCTCATAAAACGGACACTACCACACATGGCTTCCAAGAGAAAATAGTTAAAATATACTTACATGACTTAGACCTACGAGTAGGTATAGGTATAAAAAGTTTGGAACTCAAAAATGGCTGTACATTAATTAATTATTGAATGTAATATTAATAATATGCTGTAATATTAATTGAAACATGTGCCATAACTAGATTAACTACTTTCATTTAATATGAAAAAAAAAAAAAAAAAAAATGCGCGTTTTTTTTTTTTGCAGTTATCGCCTTTAATATTGTACACTAGTAAGGTCCTACTAGTGTACCATACCTAACCTAACCTAACAAAAGAAAACAAAAAAATACTTAGGTTCACTTGCGCAGCTTCAAAATAACGAGGTTCTACATTTGTATTTTTTGTTATAATAATTAATTAGTTAATTTTAATTAGTTAGTTTAAGTAGTAGTCCTATACTAACTAGATATTATGTTCGTTTTTGTGCAAGTGGGCCCTACAATCTTTAAATTCTGGCGAGTCAAAGTTGCGTGAAATTCTGGCGCGTAATTGGCACCTTAAAGTTAAATCTTGTCAAATGAATGCCATCGGCTGGGTCAAGATGGAATGTGTAGGTAGTAGTATACCAATAAAAAATTGCTTAGTAACATATGAACTTATCAAAATTACCCATATAGATGTACTCATATAACTTTTGCAGGCTTCGAAAACAAATAATGATCCAATCTAAACTCGGAAAATTAGAAATCTAGAGTCTGTTGTCTGTATCAGGACATCACCCAATCAAAAAGTTTACCGGTAATCAAAGTTGAGAAAACTGTACCTATACCTACCCACGGTATAAAAAGTAAGTCAGGAGTTACGTTCATTACTTTGAAAGGAAGTCATGCATTTCTCATGTGGAGTTTTTAACGTACGAGCTTGTAAATAGAAGTATTTGCACGACGACGACAGCGTAATAAAGTAAGTAATGATGTAGCGCAGTGGTTCTCAAACTGTCTTACAAACTATAGTGGCAAAATGTACGGTTACCACGTATGTCTATATGTATGTACACATACTATTATCTCCGTGTTCCGTCTATATCTACAAAAAAATCATATTTGCATGTAGGTATTATGATTTGCACATCAAACATCGTGAGTGTAGAGCCTCGGAGGTGGTTGTAGACTGATACACAAAAAACGAATAACTGTGCTATATAGTCACAGCAGTAGTCTAGTTAACTAAGCCCAGGGGCTTCGTTATCTCACTGTACAGTAAAAACCAAAAAGAGAATTCTAAAACAACCGTCATCCTAGCGCAAAACTTTGGCAGTCTGTGCACAGTATGTAGGTCGCAGTAATTTGCCGCTACCGCTGCCCAGCTACCGTGAGCCCTCCCTGGGAAATTGTGCCTATTACCGATACCTATAGAGAAGATCAACTAGATAAAAATAAGGTAATAATCTGTGTTGTGAACTTACAGATTATGTCTTTGGTGTTCGGACAGATTATATGCGATAGAGTTTAGAGTTTCTCGGGCGGAAGTTTTGTTTGCTAGATTATTTTTTCTAGGTTTTCGTAGTACTACAAAGAACCCATAAAGGTAAGTTCGTTCGTCTGTCCGTTCGTCTGTCCGTCCATCTGTCCGTCTTTAGAACATTCTATTTTCTATTAATCTTTACACAATTACAGTTTTAGAATAGATTTAAATTTTAAGAGCATTAGATTTATATTTTTTATTTTAAGTATTAGCTTTGGTTCCTACATTTGAAATAGGGATGAGTTTTTTTGCGCAGGCCCCTCTTTTTTATCGTTGAATAGATCTATAAAAAATAAGGTAATGTTTCGTCCATCACTTTTTTATCAAATGTATCCTTTTGGAAATATGACAAAAGAGGCAAAAAGTTGTTTCCCCCCTATTATTAGTGAGCTATTAGACATATAACCTTGTAACTTTTTAAAACTTTTATCTGTGTCTTTGTTTACGGGACTCTACCTTATGCGTGTCTCGACTCGCTCTTGGTCAGTTATTTCGTTGTTTTTTTTTTGTATTTTTTAAAATAGATCGGATTAGGTACTATATACCTAGGTAGGAACCTCCTCTCCCTAACTTAGGTATTTTTAAATATTAATGTGATTATATTAAATGTTGTAACTTAACACAGGCTTTCCTTCTGTGTTTTTACTACTAAAAAGGGTGTGCTTAAATCATACGATATAAGTGAAAACATCATCAAGGTTGACTAATTGACTATAATGTATCTCTCTCGCTCCATTAGTCGACTCGAGCCGACTTTACCCGAATGGGTATCTGAGCGTGACGGTCACGCGAGTTCAGTAATTTCCCCCATTACCAATAAGTTCCCAACGTGCCTAAAGAAGTTTTCCCTTAAAAATATAACTTTTCTATGCATGTTAGCTACTCCTAGCGGTAAATTTAAAAAACCCAATTAGTAATCTGTGACGTGCTGTGGCACAGAGCTCTGTATGCTATGAGCTGAAATCCACTTCGTTATAATACGGTTGTTTGCTATTCCTTAATAAATAAAATAATAATAAACCACGGAAGGGACTCATACGCCCTTCATATAACTAATGAATCCTTGTGAAATCTCTTTAGAATGGAATGGAAGCGTTTAATTAAAAGATCTTACGAAGAATCTTGAACGTAGAATACACCTGCATGCTTACAAATGTGCGGGTTCTAAGTATAATTTTGCAAACTCTAATTAAAATCAGACTCTGTATAGCTTCTATAGTTAGAACTGTGACATAAGGTGTTAAACACAGTTATCGCAAGGTTGCCTATTTCAGGTGTACAATAGGCAAAATGTTATGTATGTGTGTGTAGCCTTCTGAACTCGGGGACTTGAGTTCGTTTCCCATCTAGGGCAAACATTCATGGGATTAAACATTTGTGTTTATCCCATGAATGTTATCCCATATAAATATGTATGTATATCAGTCTCAGGCAGCCATATCACAAGATTTGCTTAGTTTGGGGACAGACGATAGTGTACAAAAACTTCGTAAATTCTTATATTTATTTTTTATTGACAGGACATAGATTGGTCCCATAGAAATTTTATCATTCAAAATAGGTTTAGTAGTTTGGCTGTTTAATTAAAACTAGCTGACCTGACAGACGTTGTCCTGTCTTAGAACTGTCAAACACGCAAAGTCAAAATTGTAAATCTTATTTTTTACACCTTGGGTTACATTATTAGAGTTATAGTAAGGATCCCTATTTTTTAAATATAAATACATATAAATATAATATAGCCTATGTTACCCGGGGATAGTGTAGCTTCCTAACAATGAAATTATTTTTCAAAATGGTTCAGTACTTTCGGAGCCTATTCAATGCAAACAAACAAACAATCAAATCTTTCCTCTTTATAATATTAGTAAGTATACAAGATAAAAGGTTAAGAGCTTGCTACGCTACGCCATGCACTTTTGATATGCGAGGCGTAAAATGCAATTTGCCGTAGTTTGCTGCGTAGAGCTACGACTGACGTCAGTGCTACGTCGTAGCTACTACAGTGCAAAATACGCTCGATGTTTTTATAAAATCTAGCGTATTTTTTTTATGGTTGACACGGTGGCTCATTGTGTAAAGGCCGCGCTAAAGCTAGATCTATCTCTTTCGCATATTTTTAACATTTTTTAATAACATTGCAAACGTTTAAAAAAGTAAAAGTTGATGTGTTATTTTGGCGGTAGAGTTTTTTTTTCTTTATACCTACTATTTGCAATGTCATTCTAAAGATTAAGTCCAAACTCCAAAGGGCAACGGTTGCATTTAATTGTCAGTCAGTGAACTAATTATCTTTAAAACAATTCGACAATGTTGATGAGTGTGGCTTTAGGAATTGTTGTATTTGGTTAGTATTTTGAACCAAATTCGTTTTGCAAAGTTTGTAACTACTCAGAATCGCACAGCGGGCATTGGAAAGAGCTATGGTCGGAGTTTATTTGCACGATAAAATCCGAGACGAGAATATTCGCCGAAGAACCACTGCCACCGACTTAGCTGCTCAGATTTGTTTTGTCTGATCTTGCTTGTTTGTCTGACTGAGGTTAGGATAGTAGGAATGTTAAACCCGAGATTTTCTTTATTTGATTAAATTTTCTTCTCAATCTATGTCCCTTTGCCGTAAGTTATCATGGTTAGCATTTGTTTTCATAGTGAAACGGATTGTTGTAAAAGAATTGGACGCTTTGTTTTCGCAATTACATCCCCCCGGGGTAGCGACGTGACATTGTGTGATTGATTGCAAATTGTTTGACACATGTTTTGGGGATTGTTATCTGGATATGTTTTGTCTGGTCTTCTGGTGAAACAACAGCTAAATATCAGTTTACCGAGCATATATTAAAATTTACTTAAACTCGGTCCAAGCGTTAATAAACTCCGAGCTTAGCACAGCGGGCAATGGAGAGGTCCATTGCCCGCTGTGCGAGTTTTTCAAAAATGCTAGTAGTTAAGGACCACATTTCATGTAGATGCCATAATAGGTCATCACTGGCAACACACACTGGTTAAAGTCCCTTAGAGTGGAATATTTTTGACGAGAAAGTGTCACGTAATTTCCCTAACGAGTCCATCCGAGTCAGATTCTTCTGGATTGCAGATCTCTTTGTCTAAGTTGGACCTACCTAACAGAACAATCTAACAATGTATACCAACTCTTAAATAGTAATCATAAAAAAAATACGGACTACGAAACTGGAACAGCAGTTATTTTTATCGCGATTTCATAGTCGTTCCCAAAAGTTGTTCATTAGTATGAGTTCAGTGACCTCCTTTCGGCATAGTACCACCGTCATCATCACCATCATCATTATTATCAGCTTATCATGTGAATAAAGCCTTCTATCAAAGAGAGAAAGGATGGGCCCTTTTCCACCATGCTGGCCTAGTGCATGTTGGTGAATATCATATGTCTTTGAACTTTTGAACCGTTGTTGAACGATGGCATCGCAACTGCACATAATATTATATAATAAGTCATGTTATGTGCAGGGCCGAGGATCGAACCGAGCGCCGTCAGATTGTAAAGTGCACATGCTACTGGTCGGCCACCAGTATACATTATACACAGTACCACCGTACTGTGTATAAATAAAGTATTTTTTTTTTAGTAATACAGTTTAGCGCTTACAAAATAAACTAACGACACACAGTCATATGAAGCTCATTGTGTCGTAATGAAGTCTGCACCGGGGTATAATCACAGCAAACAATAGCAAAAGTATTTGCAAACTACGGCGTGGCGTGGCTTTATCTGTAAGGTGTTTAGAATGCTTCATATTAAAGAATTACAAGTGTGTGTGTGTGTGTGTGTGGTCATCATCATCATAATCAGTCTTTTAACAGTCCACTGCTGGACTTTTGGCCTACCCCCTAAAGGGTGATTGGGACATATTCACCACGCTGGCCCAGTGCGAGTTGGTGGATTCACATACGCCATTGAATTTCTTCTTCGTACGTATGCAGGTTTCCTCACGATGTTTTCCTTCACCGAAAAGAAAATCCGTACATAAACTCCAAAGAGCTCATTGGTACGGGCCCGGGGTTTGCGACCCGCGACTTCACGCTTTCAAGTCTAGCGGTCTCCCAAATAGGCTACCATGGCTATGATAGGTAGGTACTTTGGTCATTTCGCTGAGCTAAGATAATACCATTATTATAAATGTGAAACTTTGTTAGAAATATGTAGGCCACCCAGATTTTTTTATGAGTTGGTTTAAAAATATACCTATGTACAGTTATATTATTCATCATCATCATTAACAGCCATGTATGTTCCCACTGCTGGGACACAGGCCCAGCCCAGGTAAATTGCACAGGCTCATCGTGCTTTTTAGGGTTCCGTACCCAAAGGTAAAATTCAAAGGTGTAATTCTTTAATATGAAGCATTGTAAACGGGACCTTATTACTAAGCCCACGCTGTCTGTCCGTCCGTCTGTCTGTCTATATATTTTTAGCTATGCACTGAAAGCTAAGTAGAAACTTTAACAAAGAAGCACTACGAACTCCAACAGTGCTAACAACTTCGTATAGTTTTAAGTAAGCGAAGTAACGTGGAAATTACATTTAGCCATTAATCTAGTAAAGCGACGCCACCCGTCGACAGTTTACTGAAAGTGTTGTTTAACACCCACAGTGTGTGCAGATGTGGACCATGATGTAAAATTGTTGACAGTAAGGACGATTCTAGTGAAATCAAACTTATTCATAAACTTCTCTATGCCAACTTCATTGATCTCTGGTAGGTCACCATTGGGCTCCCTCCACTTGGATCCACCGCCAGGCTCCACTGGTGGAGCCAAAGCAACTTTTTTCTTCTCTTGTATCCACCCGCTGAGGTATCAAAGTATAAACATAATAGTTGATTGAACCAGGTGTTACTTTGCGGAATTATATCTGGATAAGCTAAGGGACCTTAGATGGTGGATCGAGGTGGCATACTAATATTATGTTTATAATTTGTATATTACGAAATTCTTGTGTAATTCCGCTTCTGCGTCGTTTCGAGTGCAATAAGATTTTATTTTTTATTTAATTTTTTAATCCTTGTTTTACTAGTATGCCGCCTCGATCCACCATCTAAGCTCCCTTAGCTTATCCAGATATTATAATAATTTATTAGAATGCCACTTCGGTCCATCAAAGTGGTTGTTACTATCAGGTAACACCCATTCAGGCAGCGCATTCCACAGACTAGCAGTTCGCACAGTAAAAGTGGAATCAAAGCGCTTCGTATGGGTTTTTCGGCATATCAAGCATGAATTAGTGTCGCCTTTTCGTTCACACTCTGGCCTCTCGTCTTGACAGGTACCTAATCTAAGCTCGTGACCTCGTGGACCATGAATCATGGCTAAATAAGCCCATTGGGGTGCCGAAAATACTGTCACATTTCTTTGCCACGACACTACATTGCCTCGCAGGCATGCTCAGAATCTACGCTACCTATCGGTATAGGACGCTGGAGTGAAGAGATACTATATTATGTGGTGCCACCGGGCTAGTTGCTGGACCTGACTCGTGCCTTACGGAGGTAGGGTTTGTTGTTACAGGTTTGTTGTTGGAGTTGTGATCGAGTTGTTAATCTATGTGATCTTTTATTTTATATGCTCAATAGTAATGGAGTATTCGTATATAGACATTCAAATGTTTTTAGGTTAACGTTTTTAGGATTCCGTAGTAATACAAGGGACCCTTATATCTAAGTTCGTTCTGTCTGTCTGTCTGTCCGTCCATCCTTCCGTCCGTCCAAATTTTTTTAATCTTCTAAGTTCTATAATTATTAGTATAAGTGCATGAAACAGTTGCATAGTTGTAGTATAGATCTCAATTATAAAAGAATAAAAAAAAGCATTTTAGTGCTGCGTAGGGTTGAGGTCGCGCATGCGTTAATTTACTGTTTTTAATTCACCGTTTTGCCATGACGGTTCTTTTTGCACAGACTATCATTGAAATATAAATTTTTACTGCATTTGAAAGGTCCATACTGTTCACAGCTTCAGCGTGAGAATTCATTTTTGTAATGGATGACAGTAAAGTACAAAAGCGAGGCAGTGATATGCCGTCAGCCCGCTCGCTCTGGCCGGTGGCCGATTCTGCAAACACTTTTTGATCCGCGTAAAATTGTGCGGGTGAATTCAATCGCTTTTATTAAAATATACCACAAAACTAAATTAAAGTGCACTTTGATTTAGTTTTACCATATAAATATTCTGTCGAGAGCATTATAACATTGAGATAAGATGAGGGTTAAGGATAGATTTCTAAAACATAATATACCTATGCACGTGGTGTAAACTTTACGCCGCCACATCGCAAAGCTCTTTGATTGGCATTAGATTTTTTTCCGTTTTATCTCATCAGAGGATACTAAAACCTACCTACACGTTTGTAGAGCAATTTGTGAAAAGGTCAGTAATAAAAAAATATCTACCTAAGTATATTATTTCCTATAATATTTTTTCGTTTAATTTTTTCCATCCAATATCCTTTCCAGCCTGGAACAGATCGGTTTTAACGATAAGGCCGCCACATGTGGCACTAGCTCGTTAGTGTTTTCTATCTATATATCTATATTATTTCCTAAGGAGGAGCAAGCAAGACACTTGCATGTACATTGACTATATAAGTAGGTAAATAATAGTCTTACTTTGACCCGTCAAAACTTGAAAAGTAAGTATACCTTTTTACTCGACTGTCCAAGAAGGAAGGTAACATTTTTCAGGCGTATATAAATGTGTTTTTTTTTCATGTTTCTATATTACCTCCGATAGCCTACACGGCTTGACCGATTTTTATTTGTGAGGTGTTATTAGATTCGTCTGCATGCTTAGAGTAGGTATCATAGGCTACATTTTGCAGTCGGGTATTTTTTTTTTCTTTTAATAGTCTTCTTGTTTGTTTTATTTGCTATCCTAATCTAGGACATGAGGTTACACACGAACGGCATTTTCTTGATTCATCATCATCAACCAAAAGACGTGCACTCCTGAACATAGAATAGCATCCACTGGATGCCCGCTACTTAGGTACATCAATGTCGTTGAGCCATCTAGTGAGAGGCCTACCTACGCTGCATTTTCCGGTTGGTGGCACGGTTCTACCTTATTTTCCCATCTGTTATTAGTTCTTCGAGCAATTTAGCCTGCCTATTGCCACTTCAACTTGCAAATCTTAACCGCTACGTTGCGGTGGCTGTAGTTTTTCGGCGAATATCCTCGTTTCAGATTTATCGCGCAAAGAAACTCCGAGCATAGCTCTCTCCATTGCCCGCTGTGCGATTCTGAATTTTTCCAAAAACCCTGTCCATGATTATGGTGAAACTAACAGGATAGCGAAATAAAACATTAATTATCCATTTAAAAACCGTAAATACGCAATTTCGTTTACTTGAATGACATTTATTTATTTCAGTTATTTGGATTTAAAATGCAAACTAAATGACTGAAACTTCTATGGGATCAATCTGAAATTGAAAGGATAATATTATACACCTTTAAATTATTATTATTTCAATCGGTTTATAAATGCCTGGGTTTTGAGGTAACAAACATAAAAAAACAATGCAAATATTAAACAAAAAACACCCAAATTACCCCCAAAAACTTCCTATAGTAGTAGTATAGTAGCTTTACGTAGTCTGTGGAGAAAAGCAATAATATTTAGTACTATGTGCGAAATTCACAGGAACCTTGTTACGACCTGGATATCGGTAGTTGTCGGCAATTCCGTGGTTCCGTCAGCACTCCCTGTTTACGACGCAATATACCGTGAATGGAGGAATTTAGTATTCTTTCTAGGTTCTACATGAAGGTCTCGAGCCATATAGTAGCCGTAAATTGTACCTATTTAGGATACCTACAGTACCTACCTACACCAGGTACCTACTCGTACTATATTTAGGTGTCTAAAGTATAAACAAATTCATTGTTGGAAATTACTTACGTAAACCTATACCTAGCACAAATTTTTTACTTAGCCTATATTTTTTTATTTTTTTTAAGATCGTTCTAATATTAATTCGGTACTTTCTAAGCTCTTTTAAGTCTTTTTTTGAGCGATAGCATCGTATCTGCACATACCTAATTGACTTAATAAGTCATTGTTGCAGGCCGACGATCAAACCGGGTGCCCTCAGATTGTAAAGCGCACGTGCTACCGCTCGGCCACCATCGCTAACATATCGATCACAGTAGGTATATAAATGGGAATTATGTCATTATAAAAAAGGTAATTTGTGCCACGTGTAAAAAGTTTTTATTGTCCAACCCTACTGTCTGAGCCATCGTGACTGTCATGAGTAGGTACATTCTATAGGTAGATATTTTAGGGTTACACGGTAAATAGATTTGTACAATATAACAAAAACTGACAGCAACTGAGATTAACACCCAGTAAAAGCTACCCTTTTTTCCGCCCACCCCGCGAACGTGTCTCAACTTTATATAAACTATCGCTGAATGGACGTGAACGGAGACCTCCCTGTTAGTATTTTATTCGGGAAACTTGGGGGGTTGTAATATTTCGGAGTCATGCCGATAAGTGGCAACATTAGCGATATTTCCGCTTCGCGCCTGTCATGCTCAGTTCCACCTTACGGTCAATGATTGATGTGTTGCTGAAATAAATAGTGATCCTGAAGCGTCTGCAGCTAATGCTTGGTATACAAGCGTGATAGAGCCCGGGCATGAGTGTGTAGGTATTACGTGTTTAATGTTATTCAAACATGTATATTATGAGCCCGCCCAATATCCAGAGCTTTCTCTTTAGAGCGCACACTGAAGTAGCTAACAGACGAGACGGACTCGGTCCGCCAGCCAAATCCACACGTCTGTTAGTACTATTACAGTAAACAGGCCAAGAGCGTGTCGAGACACATCACACATGGTAAGGTTCCGTAGCCAAAGCCATAATACAAATCACATAGGTACAAATACTTCCATGCAATCATTTTATTTAACACACACGTAAGTACCTATATAACTAATAGTAATGCCACAGAAAAGATTTTTACTTGGCAATTATAATGTTTTTCTTCCAATCCATCAGCACGTTTATCCCGGGAATGTTTAGGTACCCCGCGTTTACGTTTGTAGGTATTAATCGTATAATGCAAAAATGTGTCTTGTACAACTACTCTTGTGTTGACATTGTCGAAGTTACAAAAACAAATCCTACATCCTAAATCAGGCATGTGGACAAACGCATGTTTATAATATCCTGAATATAAAAACTCCCCGGCCCTTGAGCTACTCAAACTAAAGCTAAAACTTCAAAGCTAAATGTGTGAACGAGATAGGTAGTTCCCTTACTTTCTCATCCTGTTCGGTTGTTCCGAAAAAAATGCAGATGTCTTAGTAGGTAAATATTGATTTAAAATTAATATACCAAGCCTATGCATAAGTAGGTATAGTACAGAAGTACCTAGGTAGCAAATTTTGACCCAAATACCCGTCTTGATCAGCTTGATCTTCATCTTAAGTGTCACCTAAATATTCATTCACCTAATTCGCCGTTCGATTAAAATGCGCCGCGCCCTTGTCGCTTCTCACGCGTAATCCTCGATAATGGAACTTCTATGTCGCAACGTCTTAGAAGGTAGGTACCTATTACAGAACTTAATAGCTCGGTAAGTACCTACAATCCAGATGCTGTACCAACCAACTAAGCAGCCACGGATTTACGATTTTCCGAGCAAAAACTTGACATTCGCGCCCTTCTCCATGGGCGTAGCTAGGATTAAGTATCGGACCGGGTCTCAAAAAAATAAAACAACAAAAATTTGCATATTGTAATGCGATGCGCAGTGAAAAAAATTTTTTTTTTCATACCTGAATTTGGCCCGGGGCACGCGGCCCTGTTTGTACCTACGTAGGTAAGTATAGTGCAAAGAAGTGAGTGAAACACGGAGACATTTGAACACAAACGATAATAGTCCTAATGCATATCTCCTTTGTTTGTCTAATCTACAATTTCTTGGTTCAGTAATGTACCTACCTACTTACCTAATTTAAAGCTCTCTCAGTACCTACCTTCCAACTTAGGTAATTATTAGGTATGGTGTAAGTAGGTACGTAGGTAGGTATATCTAGAGGCATAGGTACAGATACGTACCTACCTAACGTACAAGAGGACCATGACCATGTGACCCACATACCACATCATGTGGGTACGGGACACGGGTATGTATATCCCAGCGTTAAGCCGAAACGCAAATCTTCGAAAAAATCCGCGCCGCGACAACTTCAATTTTACGGCACAAAAAACACATGCCTTCTAAAGGTCGGCTAAAATAACCTATCAACTGACACTTTTCGTAAATCCATGTGTCAAGGAAAAACTTTGAGTTTTACTATACTTGCCTACCTACTTATTGAAGTTCTTCCGAAGTCGTGTTTAGTTTCATCATATGAATCCTTGGTTTCATACACCTACATCGTGAAACATTAGCAATCTGTAGGTGGTAAGGTTTACCTAAATGCACGTTACGATTTTGATTTGTAGATCAGCCATTTAGCCCGGCAAACGCTTTTAGCGTTGCAGCACTAGCGATTGGTGCGTTTGACGTCCACAAAATCCCAACAATGAGCTGCCAGGAGCTGCCGGTGAAAAACATCAGCGTGTGGAAACCAGGGGCCTTACGGACAACAGCTATTGCGGCTCCTAATCCGCTCAGTTGGAAAATCACGCGAACGTGAACCTTATCGCGCCCAGATAAGGTTTGCGGTCGCATGATTTTCCAACTGAGCGGATTAGGAGCCACAATAGCTGTTGTCCGTAAGGCCCCTGTGCCGGATTAAGACTAGGTACTTGATGCACTAAGCAATCCACGCCTGTGGGCCCAATATCCACTATTGAACTAGTTAGTATAGGCTTCGCATCAATAATAAATTTTTAGAAAAAAAAAACGACTTCAAGTCTATACCTACATGTACAAACGTCATTTGTGTATATATTTTTGGTATTTCTTTTTTTTTTTTTTAAAAGCGATGTATCAATCTCCATTAAATGTATATAAGGGGCCACCTCTGAAGTATGACCTATCAAACAAAAAAAGAATCATCACAATCAATTATTCATAACTGGCGGAGTAATGGCGTAACA
This sequence comes from Agriopis marginaria, assembly GCA_932305915.1. Lineage (NCBI taxonomy): Eukaryota > Metazoa > Arthropoda > Insecta > Lepidoptera > Geometridae > Agriopis > Agriopis marginaria. Next base: position 8,519,870 of record OW029919.1, read on the forward strand.
AACATACAGTCGAATTGATAACCTCCTCCTTTCGTCGGTTAAAATACAAAGATGGCCCTAATCGCGGCAACATTCAACTGCTCCCGCTACAGAAACTGATAATTTTTTCGGGATAAAAGTATCGTTTGTTTTAAAATGGCACATTGGCATACCAAATTTCATACTTATTAGTTGAGCCATTGTGGAGATGGTTGGTTATGCCATCCCACGAAAACTATTTTTTCCGGGATAAAAAGTAATTGCGTGATAGAAAATTGCAAATACCTTTAATATTTACAAAAATAATATAGTTACCTAAGTATATATTAATTTTTATTTGTTTGATTGTTTTTTTTAACCGAAATCGATATGCCGATTTTCGATATGATTATGCGTCATATCACTAAGTGGGCGGTACCCATCAATGAAGTACCTACGACATTATTTGTAGTAGGTACATTTTTCCGGGAAAAATACTAAACTTCTTGGGCGTGACCTGTCAAAATTATCATCCTATATTTGACAAACCATAGTAACTGAGTAAGGTTAGCTTCTTTTTGTTGTGTTAGTAAAATAAATAGTGTATGCTGTTAAATTATGATTAATTTATTTTGTACATCTCGCAAGAACGCCAAAATACAGATCTACTTGCTTTCAATTAAGCCAAATATTACGTGATATTTTTATCATAACATAGAGAAAAAAGTCCCTAATTTCATGAATACTTTGTCTAGATCACATAGACACAGTCGAACTTTTTAAGGGTACTTTTATCTACTTTAGGTAATATTAGACGTAAAGGCAAGCCGGGAATTATGGTCGCGTCTTGAGCAATTTTTTTATTATGATTGATCTTCATGGTCATCTTAATTGGTTTTACAATTGATCATAATATTCGGAAAATGCTGATTCTGTTGAATTCATGGTTCAGTTGGCCAACGGGATAGCAAGCTCCTTGATATAAATAAGATCATACCGAACATACAATTAAAGAAAAAAGTTAACAGGAAGTCGGGAGCGGATCGATTTTCTTTCTTTTGTGTTTACAACCTTGAAGAAAAATTATATGCAATGTAGGATTACGTTGTAAACATTATAAGAAAGACACGGAACCGCGCTTGCTGACTATCCTTGCTTTTTTATAAATCCATTTTCAGGTCCAAATTAGTCTTTGGACAGATAAGTCCAGTTGTATTTGTTACTATACTTCTTATTACTATAGTTGCACCATACTGTAAATAATCCGAAACCTCGATAAATACTTGCATGAAACGTCTCTGTAGTTCTTTAAAAAATAGTAATAGGATCGAAGTTAAGCATTAAATTATTGGAGCTGACAAAATGAACTAAATTTCAGTTCTTACAATAATCCCGGGTTGCCATTTACGCCATATAGTTTAGGTACATAAACCGCTAAAACTTTCTTCTAAGACTATAACTATTTACATAGAAATTGTCTATGACATGCATCTTTTCAACAATATACATCAACAATACGTAGAGCCGAAATGTTAACTAATCCTAAGGCTAGGAACACACGACCGACTGGGAATAAAGTGACTCAAATGGCTAGTCAATGATGCTAGTCAAAATTTCGCATTCGTTAACATGACTACACCCATAAACCAATAATATAATTATGTAGTATAGGTAAAAGGCTTCGTTTCTGGAGATGCGGGGCATCGAGCGGTTAATTCAAATGAATGACCACGTATGGAAGCATTCACACAACGCCTAACGCTTATGCATGGGAACTCTCATACATGGTCCGACGTTTAAAATAACCGCACAACGCCCCGCTCGCCGCCCCGCTTCTCCATAAACGAGACCTAAGGAAACATAGGATGTAGACTGCTTTTTAAACAATTCGTTGTACTTTGTCACAGTAACAAACATTACTTAATATCACAAAGTTTCATTGACTAATAAAGCGCATCATCTTTATGCAAAGATATGCGTAGTGTTACTAGTATCACAGCCGCCAGTTTGACATAAAAAATATCAGACATTATCATGTACCAGAGAAAATTCATTTTTCTGTCTCCTGAAATGAAGTACAGACCGAGATCGCGGACAAAAGAAGAAAGGAGGACGTCGCCCCAGACAAACTGACTACTGAGGCATCCAAACGCAGTATAACAGCCAACCAAAGCCTAGTAAGTCAGACTTACAGCCAATCACAGCGTAGTAAGTCAGACTTACAGCCAATAATAGCATAGTAAGCCAATCGTCAGCCAATACATGCCACATCGTTCAATTGCGCTTCAGTCATTTTGGTACTTCCGTTTGTTATCAGCGAAGCTCGATCCTTCTTTTTTCTTCGTTCATCCTAGATCTAAATCAATACTGATGTACACTTTAGGAGAAAAGTTAATAACTTTTTATTTTGACTACTCCAATGTGTTAGTGTATTCCTAGCCTAAATATAAGTATACAAGTGTTACAACATATACAGATAAGTAAATATAATATCTATGATAAATATTTATTGCGTTTTTATTGTGATCTGGTATCTAATCTGACCTACAAAGCGAAGGTGGTGTAACAGTGGAAAAAAATATTACTAGTTATTCGACTGGAAAGTATATTTCTCTCTACATAAGTGTATATTTTACCTTATTCTACATGATTACTAGAAATAACCTAATAGTGTTGTTACTAAATGAGTGACTGCTGTATTATTAAGTATTTATTTATAAATGAGCCTCACTCTCCATGACTTAATGGCGCCCGGACTTGGGGTAATTTTTATAAAAACTATTATTCGGAAACTATTTGTCTGGTTTCATTAAATTTTCTATGTATAATCAAATTGGCGATATGTTTTTAATGACTGTTGAATGCAAGAAAAAATATTAAGTATGTATTTTATGCATCTTCAACGGAGTGTTCGAAAGAACTGTTAGGTAAAGCGGTTTTATCATCGCAGTAGCCGAAACTGCCTAAAAGCTCATCCACATAAATCATAAATTTATGGAAACCGCACACTGTTTAACTTTTTTTATCGTGGATAATTCCGCGTTTGATCTCCTACTCGCCTGTTGGTAAGCGACCATGTGGTCGAAGATGAAGCACGCAGACTTAGAAGATACCTATCCACTCTGGCCTTGAAAAGGCCCAGATTATATCTCTCAGGAAACAAAGAAGCTGGCAACTTTATCTGTTTTGCCTTACATATGCAATATGTGGAATGAGCAGCATTCCACCTGCAGCATTTCTGAGTAACTATGACATGAGGTTCTTCAAAGTTCTATTTTTCATATTGTTAATTTAAATATACAGGTTGTTTTGTAGAGGGTTAGACATACTGAATAATGGTTGTGTCCCATTTATAAAATACAACTTGGGCAAAAAAAAACCAGACCCTAATTTTTGCGTAAAGTTTAAGTAATTTTTAAATTATTAACAGGTAAAATTTCGAAAAAACCCGAGAATACCACAAAAATTATATAAAAAAGCGATCTGTTTTTTTTTTGCCCAGGTTGTATTTTCTAAATGGGCCGTCGAACACAATTCATTTTGTCTAACCCTCTACCAAACATCTTGAATATGAATGTTTTCTGTTAATTTTTTTATCTATAATATTATTAAATATGCTTTTAGGTCAATATATGATACAATATCAAGTTTAATAAAATCGGAAAAATAGTTTCTGTAAATTTCTTATTGGTGTTTGTTATAAAATTACCGAGTCCCGGGAAGCCTTAAGAGTAAAACAATGCGACCATTCTTAGTAAAAAAGTATACGTTAATAAAACTCCACTCTTTTATTCCTACTGGTGATAATAGAATGGCATGATTTCATACAAGGTTTCATTAAAACTACTCAATTGGAAACATGGTGTTAATTTTTAGTAGCGTTTCGCGCTTTCTGTTTTGTTTGTTTCTTTACACGGAATACATGAAAAACTTGGTTTTCCGTACTTAGTTTTAATTACTGGGAAGTAGTTAATTTAAAGACATTATTTCATTAAACACTGCGTAGAAAATAAATCTAAGTCAGACTGCCATTTTATGACATTCGAAGATGCCGCTTTTTTTTACTTGACTGCTATTAAAGGCTTGTTCAGACTACTCTGTATCGCATAACCCCACGACACAAATATAGCTACAATACACGACAATAATATCGTTTAGACACATAACACTAAAGGCTTGTTTATGGAGTCACGACATAGCGCATCGGTGCGCCGCGTCACACGTGTAAATACAAACGCAATATGTCGATGTTGTCTCTTTTACAAAGACGTGTGACGTTGCCAAGCGCATGGTGTTATGCGCGGTAGTGCGACAACGCATACACCGCCGCATGCTGCGACGCGAAGAACTTTTTTTAAGCCATAGGTGGCAAACAAGCTAACAAACAAACACTTGTTTAAAAATCACCTACATGACCTTACATTTCAATTATCCGCACGACGTGACCCATCATACGACTCGTCATTAAACAAGCCCTTAGCTATTTGCTGTGCTATGAAGCATAATAATTTATATGATGCGATATCTTATAGCGTAATCTGAATAAGTCCTAACGTGTCAATAACAATACAGTAGGACATTCCAGCTATGAGTCATAGCAAAATTCCCTGTAACATAACCAAGTAAATAAACTATTCCTTAACACAATATGTCAATGAAAATGAATCACAATACAATCATTCATGCGTAATGGTGAATGAGAGCTACATGATAACAGTTCCACACCATTAAGTATTCTTTAAGTATTGTGCAATTCACACAGGCTCACGTAGCAGACACCAAATCACAATGTTTTAACTCGGATGATTTAGAATTGGACCCAGTTTTGTTGGTTGCCCGGCGTCGTTGGTTTCTGACTTGACGCACTGAAAATTAGAAATTTACAAATTAGCATCTTAGTTTTTTCTTTTTATTATTAAGTAATAGGCTTGCGTTTGATCGCCACCTCTGCTGATGGTAACGATGATGCGGTCTACGATGGATGCGGTAATGGGCCTATAAGAAACCGATTCACTTGCTATTTGAAGATAACTAGATTGAACTGATTTGATGTAGTGATAACTAGATTGTAACTATCGGGGAACACTTATTCAGGCAGCCCTATTCAGTATAGATACATTTCGAAGTGTGCATCAGATATGCATGCCCTAATTCCCTCCTGCTCATTTTTCTACCAGAAGGGCAAGGCAACCCCAAAAAAGACACCGTTTCATGGTTTATATTCTAAAAACCCAAATGAATCTTTGATTCCACATTTAATTTTAATTTAATGTGGAATGCGCTGACTGAATGGTGTAAAACTCAGCTTGTAACTATCGGAGGGACCCGATAGTTACAAGCTGAGTGTCTTTATGTTGCGAGTGAATCAGTTTCTTCTAGACAAGCATGCTCCATCGTAGACAGCAGTATTGCTCAACATCAGGGCCCGTTTTCATAAAGCGACAAATAATAATAAAACTACAAGTATCAGTCGAATACGCCCACCTGCGTTTCATGAGGTTTCATATATTAAACAATCATTGTGGATGATGATTGGCATTCATATTGCATTCAAACTGACATTTGTCCGTCTACTATAGTTTTATGAAATAGGGCCCAAGTAAGATGGTGGTCAAGTGTAAGCCTATTATTAAAAAATAAAACAAAATAGTAAGAGAACAAATTTAGGACTGCGTTGACAGTTTTAGATCTATTTTAATACACCTGACGACCTTCATAAATGTCTATAATTCTATTACTAGAGCTTACACTATGTGACAAGTCTGTTTGAAGATTATTGTATTACTTATTTTACTTGATATTGAGATATAAAAAGACATATCTATACTAATATTATAAAGAGGAAAGATTTGATTGTTTGTTTGTTTGTTTGCATTGAATAGGCTCCGAAACTACTGAACCGATTAGAAAAATTCTTTCACTGTTGGGATGCTGCACTATCCCCGGTTGACATAGGCTATATATCCCGGCTTCGCCCGTGCGAAGCAGGGGCGGCCTACTAGTATCTTATATTTTGAACACAATTCAATATTGTTTATGATGATCGGTTCTATTTATGCAAATTTTTTTCATAAGACAATTTAATCAATCTGTTCCTATTGTACGTTAGACATATCTCCCTTGTATGTCCGATTTGAAGTGGTCCTTTATCAAAATCTGACCACAGGCTAGACATCCAATTGATCCAATATATTGGCCCTTATCTCATATGTCAACTAAAACAATTGGAAGTAAATTCGTATGGGCTAACCTTGGTGTCAGCTTTAAGTCGCCCTAAATGGATTAGCAAGTTGTTATAGAACAAACAAACAAACGGGACCTACAATCTAACTTGTTTTCCAACCCACAGTAGTGATTAGTTGTAAAAACCATCTGAAGATTGACCGTGTCATCCAATCCTTAAAATCAATGATCAGTTAGAAACGCCTAGTCGAACAACGGCGTGAACGCTACCTTTCTGTGCTATGAAACTTATGAAAGTCAGTAAACAACATTAATGATGGAATACCTGGCAGAGTTAAAGTCTCCCCATTCCGAATTAGTAGCATTAGGAGCTGCAGCAGCAGATGGTGAAGGCGCGTGTTGCGGTGATGGAGGAGGCGGGAGCCGCGAGGTGCCCGCGCCGGGTGGAGGCGGCAGTAGCACTCCAACACCACCCGCGCCTACGCCGCGCCGGGGCTTGCTCGTTTCGCTACCATCTTTTTTCTGAAGAACCAAAATGTGTTACATATTTACTATGCATATACTAAAACCTTTAAAATTCTTAATGAGTTCTACAACCTTCTTTATATAATCAGCAAACGCCATAAAATTCTTCTATGGTTCTATGCCTTCTATGGTTCTATGCCTGGTCCATCACAGACCAACATTGAACACCAGATCCTCAGCAACAGAGTCGTTTTCAATTGAAGGTTGCCTAAGGATGTGGTCGCTTCGAAATCAATAAATGCATTCAAAAACAAACTGGACAGATGGATAAGAATGGAGAAGATAATGTTAACAAATCAATACAACATTTTGACACTGTGTGATATAGGAACATGTCTATCATCATCACTATCAGCCTATCATGTTCCAACTGCTGGGACAAAGACCTTATCGAGAGATATGATGGGCAATAATCCACCATGCTGGCCCAGTGCATGTTGGCGAATGTCATATGTCTTTGAGGTTCTTGTACTACCAGTTTCCTCACAATATTTTCCTTCACTGTTTTTGAGTGATGGCATTGAAACTGCACATAACACACAATATACTCTGGATAAGTACTAGGTTAAGTCAAGATAAGTAGTTATTTTTACTGTTATGCCCAATTGGAGAGTCAACGTGGCGACTCCAATGTGACCTAGTGTAAACTGACAAGAGTTGACTTTTTCACTGCTGCTTGTAGGTCTTGACTTTCTCACTGCTTGACTTTTCAGTTGGTAAGGAATGTTAGCTTTTTCATAGGATAAGAAGTAGCCTATATTATACCAGTGAAAAATCTGCCCCTCTACCTCATCCAAATCCTTACAGCCGCTACGGAAGGCGGCCACAGAGTGGGAACAAAGAAACTCACACACCCACAAACTTATTTTAATCATTGTTCTTAATTAAGATCCCTGTCTTTAAAGTAATATGCTTATAGCTCACAGTTATCTTCATGTTGATTTTAATAGTTTCTCCATCCTTAAATCCAAGGTCAAGCTGCTGTGGTGGTGCTGCTTCTCCTTCCTGTTCTTTTCGAAGCCATTTGAAGTGATCTTGAAGGGTGACATTGAGATCGAATGAGTCTGATCGGTCTCCAAAGCCTAGTCCAATGTATGCACTGCGCCCTACAATTTCACAACAATTAACAAATAAAACATAATTTTGATGTTTAAATTAACCTTGTACCTATTTGAAGGTAAATGGCATAACCAAGTGTTAGTAGTTTCATGCTACACAAACATATTAGAACTAACATAAATGATGAAAACATAAGAGAAAGTTAAAAAAAGCAGGTAGCAAAAAAAACAATTAACAGTTCAGGCACATAATTTTCTCACCATTATCATCTTGAATTTTCACAACGAAATATCGTGAGCTGTCGGTGACAGATTCAAGAGCCACGCCAGGATATTTATCAATGGGGCATTTGGCGAACAGTTCTCCTGAAGCTTTGTCCTCCAACTTCATTATTAGCTCTTCCCCCTTGGCTACAAGTCTCATCCTTCCCGTCCACTGTGGTTCCTGTAAGTTCCAATCTGCCGCCCTAAAAACGCCCACCTTTTAGAAGGACTGATACTAATATACAATAACTTATCACGAGTTTCGTTTACCCTACCTGTATCCTCGATTCGAAGTCTTTGGAGGTATTTTAAATACAAAAACCTCATTTTTAACGAGTAGTACACTTTCATAGGTATCCATTGTGCAATATAAAATTAACAAAAATTAGTGGAATTAGCACACACTAAACAGTTGTGAAATGCATACAAAAATTACTGAAATTGTTTTATCTGAGAGCAAATCAAATATAATAGATCGAGCGACTTTAGTTGATTGAATTGAAATGAAATGACGTGTTGATATGACAATAACAAAAATGACAATGACACAAATACATTTCTGACGCTATTTTTTTTTTAGTTTGTCATTGCATTATTGGCGCTGCTGTCACCGAAATTTATCAATCAAAGTCAACCCATTTTATATGTAAATGTCAATTAAATACGTCAAGCTCCGTCAAAGATGTGGTTGTGTGTTTGTCAATGTTTTGTCGTATTATTTAATTAATTAGTTTGTGTTTTCCACGTTTTAACAAACAAAACTACTATAAATCAGAAATTTTATTGTTAGATAGTGAACAAAGCTTTATTTTATTGTAGGATCTAGCAATAACTGAACTGTAAGTAGAACATACGGTCAATGTAATATGGTGAATTTTGTGCCTAGGTTTTGACTATTCTTAATGTTTTCTGAGTTCTCTCCCTAATTCTAAGTAATTAAAAACCAAAACTGATTTGCCCATTTCTTGTTAAAATGAATATTCTTTAACTAGTAAACATATTCATGAACTTTTTACTGAGATGGAAATGAGACAGAAAATTGGCACTGGGATCACTAAAGCCACTAGTCTAGTTGCCTTAGTGATCCCAGGCGCTGTAATATCCGAGGTAAATGCGCGCAGAGGGAAATGCATACGAACCCCAATAGTGGGACATTATTGTAGTATTTATTTCCAGAAAATCCAAGAAGAATATGAATAGCAAATTTTGAATTTGACTTTTTTTCAGATCCTCAAAGTACAACAAAGCAGTCTAAATGGCATACAATGTAAGTAGCTTCCTATTTATTCTCAAGCTTAAATGATAATACCTATTTGTAGTTAACCTCAAGGAATGTTGGTAAACTCACTCAACCCAATATGTAAAATCTTACTGCTGCTACCACCCTCGGAGATCTATGCTGATGAAATTGTCTACTTTAAAAACTTACTATAAAATTATGTGTATGGTTACTAACATCCTAAATTGCTATTGTGTAACTTTTTACAATACAAAACGTATCAATAACTCCATAGTTACAAGTCAAACTTCTCCAGTACACTTTCCTTCAACTATGTATATAAATAAACTTATAAAATATAAAAATTTGTACTTCCCTGATTTGTTAAGCGAGAAATACTCTTAATTTTTTTGTTTATATTTATTCAGACTTATCATTAACAAAACGATGGTTTTAGTTTTTTGATTTAACATTTAAAAAAAAAAGCTCATGTAGAAAAGTGCCATTGAACATTGACCAGAAAAGTACATTTTGGACTTAACCCATATAAACCTAGCATAAACCGAAAAGAGTTAACTTGAGTTACCATTTTTACCACCACTTCACTTGCTGCAGTGGTGTGAGCCCGATGATACATTTATTTTGTAGGTTTTAGATAGGAGGCCAAGCAAAGTAGAGGAGACGACTAGAGGCTTACATGGGTTTTGGAATCGACATGAAAATACAAATTTTACCCCATTATATCACTTACCCGCACTAAAGCACATTCACGAACACTTAATTAGTAATAATCCACTATTATTATACATTAACAATAGAAAATACACAAGTTTAGAAAAATAATAAAATGAGGCGACGTGATTTACCACATTGGCGCCAAAAACCTAAAAAAGATAATACAATAATATACTTTAACAGGTATGGCATTCCGAGACACAAATGTCATGTGGGCCTTGTGGGATATGTGGGTGACACAAGCCTACGTCATCGACACTGTGTTACCAGTAGCATGAAATTATAACTCCGCGGTCTCCGTGTATTACCTGTGGGATTCCGATAAAACTATATGGTTTCTCTGTCTGTCCATCTGTCCTACCTATTAACGGCTGTATCTTTCGAATCGTAATAGATAGCAAGTTGTCACAGAATATGTAATGTTACGGCGGGTTAACTAACAGATTATAAAAAAGTCAAAAAGTAAAAACTTTACCGACATATACATCTATTAAATAAAATACAAAAAGCATTTCAATTGTCATTTGGTTTGTCGGCCTAAGCAAAGCAATTCAAGTTAAGCACAAATTGGATTTATTGGATTCCCACAGGTAATATACGAAAAATGGGGAGATATAATTTTACGCTACTGTTAACAGAGAGTCCGCCATTGTTTCGTGTATCGTCATCTCTCTCGAACTTGTTGTAAGTCACTTATTCTTTTCTTGCTTATGCACGGGTACGTGTATCCATGACATTGATGACATCATTGTGGGACACCCACGTGATTTTTTTCCTCGGAGCGCTATACCTGGCGGAGTATATTATTATTATTATACCATGTTTACTACTATTTTAAAAATTAGTTGCAGTTCAGGAATATGTACGCCGAAGTGCCAAAGATCAAGACTTCGAAACTAATAATTTATTTAAGAAACGCGATGTAATTTGCGTCAAGTAAGGTACTATAAACACAAGCGTGGCACGCTCCGCTAAATACCTAAAGTTCAACTAATGCATTTTTAAAAAGGCTCCTACCATTCCATGCAAAAAAATTATAAGGGCTAAATGCATTAACCATACGAAGCCAATACGAAAAGAAAAAGAAAATTATCTTATCTGTCCTGAATGAACCCCTGTTCTGTCTGTAATGCTCACAGATCTACTACTCGTTGTGTATATCTGTGGTAATGCCATACCAAATGTAATGGAATGGAAAGCAGAGAGCCAGGGTTACCAGATCGCTGAATTAAAGAATCAATTAATTTTTATTATATTCCTTACCCTTTGTCAAATTCCTTCTGTCAGAATAATAAAAATGTTTACAAGGTTATAGTACGCGTAAATCTTTTTAAGGGCTAAGAAGCGATTGGCTGCTCAGTACGTATACTTTAGGTGTCGAAGGGACACAGCTCGCGACCGAGAAGGGCCACCGCCCGCTTGCCCCGCACCGCACACGACACAAGCGCGTTGCGGTCCCAAAGAACAGTCGAAGAGAAAAGTTGTTGTTATTTGTTTCTCACTGTCTGGGCCCTAATTTTATAACTACAAACACGCACGTAACGTGCCGTGTTAAGTTTACCTCTAAAAGTTGGTCTTTATTCCTAGGGAATAGAGTTTAAATTCTAAGAGGTTAACTTAACACGGCGCGTTACGTGCGTGTTAAAGTTACGGAATCAGGGCCCTTTTGTTATAGTTTCTTGTTATATTTTGTTGTTATTTAACATCAACATACATAGTTTTTAATTACCAAAACCTACCACAAAAAACAACTTCGTACGATTTTGCTTTCGCAACTGGTAACACCGCGTTTAAAATAAAATGGCGGATGAGCGTACTGCCGTAGATATGTTGCGACTATTTTCGATTTCATTGTTGTATTGAATAAAATGCAAATTATGCGCGTAGTGACTGCAAGTGTAGTGGTTTTAAGATAAACTTTACATGTGTGGTTATTATACCTGAAATTATGTACGGAGATCGAGCTATTTGCTTGTTAAATGTACCAAACGGACATCGACACCAATGAATGAAAATGGGAGACTCCTATTTGTTATTGTTTTTATCGATAATACTCGTGATATGTTATTTTACAAATGCAGAGAGCTTCGAGTGCCCACAAAAATGTGCCTGTCTCGAAAAGTATATTGATTGTTCGAAAAACAATTTCATCTCCGTGCCAAAAATTCCTAAGTGGGTGGAACAATTAGATCTCAGCCGCAATAGACTGAACGAGAATGTTACGGATAACTTCGACAAACTATCAAACTTGAAGAAGTTAAAATTGGATAAAAATATCTTGCATAACATACCCAACCTACTGAAACATGAATTACACGAATTGAGCTTGAATAGAAATAACATCGCATCTATCGACGCCGGAAAGTTTCCCGAAAATAGCTCAATCAGAATACTCAACATTATCAGCAACCACATAAGTGTTATTCAAGAGGGAGCTCTTAACAATTTGACTAACTTAGAAGTATTGAAACTGAACAAAAATGAAATAAAATCTCTACCTGCCCACCTCTTCAAGTATCAGTCCAATCTAAGAATACTTGAGCTGTGTAACAATAAGTTCACTAACATAACTGGATTACTATTCCAAGGACTGTCCAATTTAACAACTATGAAACTGAAATACAACTATATTGAAAATTTGACTGATGGTGCCTTTTTTGGTTTCAAGTCTGTGAATTTACTACAATTAGATCATAACAAAATAAGGAGTATTTCTAAAGGATGGATGTATGGGCTGGAGTCTCTGGTGACATTGTCTTTATCTAACAATTTGATATCAACAATAGACTCGGGAAGCTGGGAGCTCTGTAGGAATCTTGAAGTACTGGATTTATCTCACAATTATCTGATGGAAATAGAAGGACGAACTTTCCAACACCTAATCAACCTTAGAACTCTTAATCTGAGCAATAACAAAATTTCATCAATTTCACAAGAGGCTTTTAGCTATCTTGTGCAACTGCAGACATTAAACCTCAATAATAACAAAATATCATGGACTGTGGAAGACATGTCAGGCCCCTTTTCCAAATTACATAACTTGATAACATTCAGCTTGACTTCAAATCACATAAAGTCAATAAACTCGAGAGCTTTCGAGGGTTTAGTCAATCTTTACGAATTGGATTTGAACGGAAACAACATCACATCTATACAGCAACATGCCTTTGAATCAATGCCCAAATTAAGAAGACTTCATCTTAATTCTTCAGTACTCCTCTGTGATTGCAATATCTTGTGGGTTGTTAAATGGATGAAAGAAAAATCTGAGCACAAGTTTATAAAAGCTAATTGCCTCTATCCCGCTGAAGTGAGAGGGACATCTATCACAAAACTAAAAGAAGACAACTGCGGTGACTCGCCTAAACCTAAAGTGGTTGTGCATCCTAAAACTCATCTCGCTATTAAGGGCCGTTCAGCAAATCTGATTTGTTCTGCCACATCCAACCCATTCAATAATATGACTTTTCTGTGGAGAAAGAACAATGGCAACATAAGCAGCCCTGTGGTTTATGAAAACATTACTATATCGAACGGACAACCCCGGGCCACATCAGTCTTAGTCATACCTAATGTGACAAATGCTGATTCTGGAAAATATCAATGTGTGGTCAGCAATAATTTCGGTACAACATATTCATCAAAAGCCAAAGTGAACATTGTCACTTTTCCTCGATTCACTCAGATACCTACAAATATCACAGTTAAAACAGGTGATACAGTAAAACTCATCTGTGCTGCTTCTGGTGACCCAACTCCTGAAATATCTTGGAAAAAGGATGGCGGTGTTGATTTCCCAGCTGCTCGAGAGAGAAGAATGAATGTAATGCCTACTGACCACCTTTTCTTCATAGTCAATGCAAAGACCACCGATATGGGTGTCTATAGCTGTGCAGCTAAAAATCCAGCTGGTACCATTATCGCTAACTCTACGTTGACAGTATTACAGGAGCCATCTTTTGTTAGAGTTATGGAAAACAAAGAAGTAACAAGTGGTGGATCTGTTGTCCTATTATGCATGATATCTGGCTCACCGAAGCCTATTCTCAAATGGTCAAAAGATGGAACTCCTATTAACCCATCAGAGAGACACTATTTGACTGGAGAAGACCAATTACTGGTCATAATTGGAGCAGAAGCCAGTGATGCAGGGACTTATGAATGTGAAATAACAAATGAGTTGGGAACTAAGAAGGATATGACGGAACTACGAGTGTTGCCACCCGTAGCAATACTGGTTAATGAGCAAGATATGACGGGTATAATAATAATAACAGTAGTGTGTTGTGCTGTTGGGACTTCTATCATTTGGGTGATAATAATTTATCACACAAGAAGACGAATGGCAGGTGCAGTGCATACTTTTCCCGCAGAAAGCATAAAAATGACACAAATAGTGCATAGTGAAAGTGAATCACCTCAAGTTTTCTCGGACAATCTATCAGAGCACTCGTCATGCAAGGATAGTGGGACTGGCGACTCGGCCAAACAAACGAGTTTTGATGGCGTGCCTTCGGATAGAAGTGAACCGGTCCGTTTTGAGACTGCAGTGTGCCGGAGTTATTCCCCTGGACCGGAAGCGCACAAGCTACTCCCGTCCTCTTTTAAGCCATCTATTCAAGTGTGTGTAAATACGTCTGTAACACCAGCTACTTATAGTTTTTCTAGTCACAGTAATGTTTAGTTGTTAAAATGTTTCTATGAATCCTGTAGATGAATAACTTGAAAGTTCTATTGCACTTTCACTAATTACTTTTTACTGTAAAAAATTATTTTTGTAACCTGTCAGAAATGTTTAACATTTGACTTTTGGTATCAGTTTTCTTGATGATGGTTTTCTTGAGTTTACAAAAAAAATTATACTTGTGAATATATGGTTTAAAATTTAACAAGAAGTAACATTTATAGTTGTTTAAGGATAATTGTTTTGTAATTTTGAACACTAATTCTTACAAGATTTTATTTCACTTCAGGGCAGCTCAAGTGGGCCAATTGATTGTAGTATTTTATACTTTAATATTTATCTATCACAGTTTTCATATTCACTAGTTTTATAATCCGTTTATAAAAAGCAGATGACAATATTTATTCAAGAAATAAGCATTATTCTGTAGTTAGTGAAAAGGCACTAATAGAATTAATTTCTTAGTACAAAGTGTAACAAACAAACTTGCCAGTATTGGTTTTGATATAAAAGACTGAACGTCATTAAGTGTAAGTTAATAGGATGTTTATTGTTATTTTTTTTTTTCATTATATGAATTACTTAGGCAATAATTTACTTTGTAAACAATAACGCTGTAATACAAGTTTATGGAATTTCTGTCAAATATGCACCACCACCATTTGTGATTTTATGGTAGCTTCTATTGTTAAATACTTCTGCCTATTTTAAGTATTGTATAGTTAAGTATATTTTTTAAGTTGTACATTTTAATGCTTTTAACTTATCCACCTAAAATATTAGTAAACTACCTATAACATGCTGATAGTATACAGGGTGAGTTTTTGAGATGTCTTTGTATAATGAGTTGAAATATAAAAAATCATGAAATAGAGAAGTCTAGATATCCTCAATTTGGTAAAATATATTCTGAACAAGTACATAAAAGTTGAATAACAAAATAATGACAGCTATAAATTATTTGAAGAAATTACAAATAATACTGGACTTTCTTTAATTTTTCATGGTCTATGAAAATGACCAACCTTACTCCTTGATGTTTTTTTTTTAATGTGTGTGAAGAACACTTCAACTGTAAGCAAACTAATACTAAGATAAAACTGGTTGCCTGATAAAAATATATTATAATATATTATGATTGTGTAAATATATTTAGATAAGTGAAACATGTATTGGTAAATATTGGCCTTGTGCATGATTGTGAATCTGGTTTTAAGGAACTCATTTGGTTTAAAACTCTTCTGGCCTGATGACCAACATTTTACCTCATTTAGCAGCATCGTAAACATTCATATTTTTATTACTACGATGATATGATTATGGTCAGGGCATTACGCTTGGCTTAAGCTACATTTATGTATGAGCAAAAAAAAAACAACTGTATTTTCTATTTCATATTATTTAAGCGCCTAAGATTTATAAATACAGTCTAGCCGCATCCATACATTTGCCGTGTTTGCATCAATATCGTTCTTATGTTTTTTTTGGTACCTTCTGTTTTTGACTTCTCTGGCTATCGTAAATATTCCAGATATTTCTGGATTTAACTGAATTAAGATTTTAAGATTTAATTCCAGTGTATGAAGAGTTGAGCAAGTTGGCGAGGTCTACAAAAAAATAACTAGGAATGATATTTAGGCAAACAACCAATATATTATTATAGATGTGGTATAAAGCTAAAAAATTGCAATTAATCATATAGTAATTTTTATATATGTGTTAATCAAAATTAAATTAATGAACAAAATAAAATACTACCTACCTAGATAATAATTATTGTAGTAGTATCAACCTAACAATAAAGTGTTGCCTTAGATTTATTAACGTGTTATAACAATATATTGCTGTTTTATAAGAATGTGTATGTGCCTACTGGTACTTAGTCCAAATGGCGCTGGCGCTGGTATAAAGATAATCCTCTGAAATACTATACAATTAACAGGAGGAGCAGAGTGCTATAATCGCGTGATAAAATTCAGCGAAATTGCTATCGACGAAATCGTTGAGGACACCGATCTATCATAGATGTACCAACTACTGAATAGACAGAACATTATCAATTTAAAAACCGGACTTCAAAATTTGTAAATACGCAATTTCGTTGGTGTGTTCGCCGCTTGCCCCCTTTCTGATTTCGTCTATTATTTCTAGCCGTCCACAGAAATTGTGGATCTTTGCCCTCTTTTTTTTAAATCCTGTACTTTTTATTAGTTCATCGCCCACTTTTCTCACCTTTGTAATACTTAATCGAAATTTTACTTGAATGACATATTTTATACAATAATAATTATTTAAAAACTACTGAACTGATTTTGATGAAATTCCTATGGAACTAATCTGAAATTATACGTAGATCCTAGGTGGTAACAAACATAAAAAAAAAAGAGAATTGCCTCATTTTTTGAAGACGGTTAAAAAGCAGGAACAATACTTGCGTCTATCAAAAGGTCGCCCTTTCACAATACTTCGACGTTCTCAGGATATCTTTACGCCCGCCGGTCGGACAAAATTAATATAGACTTGATAAATGAACAGACTAAAATTATTATGCAGAATGGGTAAAATATGCCTTACTTTTATGAAATAACCCAGTGTACATTAGTAGCAAAGAAAGTATGTAGTTTTGTATTGTTTATAATTATACTTACCTACCCCTTATGTAAATAATGGTAACTATTTATACATTATAGAATAAATTTGTCCAAGATATAATACATTGTTTCAGTCTTGATTTGTTATATACATATATACCTATTAATAGTAATTACTCAATCTCAGCTCATTCATCATCATCATCATCCACAGCCTTCGTTATCCCACTGCTGGGTATAGGCCTCTCTCTTGATATTTCATCTGCCTCGGTCCTGTGCTATTCAATTCCAGATTCGACCCACGAACCAATTTCAAATACAAAATCGAACAGATTTTTAATTCATGGTTTTAATTACATATTTTTTTAGCAATATTATGACCCAATTTGTACTACTCTTAGACGCAACGCCGACTGGAGAGTTGAAGCGGCCGTGGAAATTAACTCTATCTAGTTTACCTTTGATACAATTTTGAGGCGCAGCGTGGTCTGTTCAAAACTAATAAATGAGATACAGTTATAATATAGATCTAGCGTAAACCAAAACGAGTCGCGTCACGCCCGTTTGCACGATAGTTGAAGGCAGCGTTGCGCCTTAGAATTTGAACGGCCATAAGTTATAGCGAAACGAAAGTACAGACAGATCTGGGAGAAAGCTCTTCCTAGCTCAGCACCTAGGAACTTTCTAGCGACGCAATCATTTAGACCTTTTCTAGTTATAATTTGGCCTGGACTAACAGAATTAGAACCGCATTCCGTTCAAAAGATACAGTGCTCATTTTTAGTCTTTGAAATAGTAATATGGTCCACAAAAATAACCATAGGTAGCCACAAGATATTTTTTACAACAAAAAGTACCCTTGATTGTGGATATCTATCTACATATTTATGACTAGCGGTCCGCCCCAGCTTCGCACGGGTATATATTATAGCCTATGTCACCCGGGGATAGCGTAGCTTCCCAACAGTGAAATAATATTCAAATCGGTTCAGTAGTTTCGGACCCTATTCAATGCAAACAATCACAGTATTAGTAGTACTCTTTATAATATTAGTATAGATTTGTAAATCAAATTACATATTTCTTTCATTACTTATTGCAGCCAGGTTACGGCCAGCCAGGGAACGGAAGCCAAGCCCAGGGGCCGTACGGACAGCCCCCATACGGAGGTCAACCAGGCCCGTATGGACAACCAGGCCCATATGGACAACCGGGCCAAGCTCCAGGGGCAGGGGCGCCAGAACAGTTGGAGATCGGCCACGGACCCTACCCGTCGATAGGAACCGGTGGCACAGTCGCGCCGCAAGTGCAGCAGTGGTTCCAGGCAGTCGACAAAGATCGGTCAGGGTTTATAACCGCACCCGAACTCAAGGCGGCTCTGGTAAATGCCCAGGGAAAGACATTTTCAGAAACTGCCTGCAGTTTAATGATTGGTAAGAATTCTATTAGACTTGCGTAAATTAAATAAGTATGGATCATTAACCTCATAATAAATGTTTAGAAGAGCTCTGCATACTTTACTTATCTCGATTACCTAATTGATAACAATATGCATTGCATTCAGACTATATGTTTATTGCACACTGGTTCTTGCCCGCGACTTGGCCTGCATTTTAAACAACGATGTCACTCAAGTAGGTATAGTGTAGCTATCTCAGATCAGACAAACAACGTAGATGGTAACGTGGCGTAGCGGGTGCGAACGCAGCCAGCCTAAATCAGGCCTTACGTTTACCTGTTTTAAGCGATTATGTTTAGGTGATAGCGAAAAGTTGCGCGTAGTCTCGCTGCAAGTTTTTTAGTGTGCATAAAAAAATATTAATTAATGGGTGAAACGCTGAGACATTTGAACACAAACGATAATAGGCTTGTGTCCTAATTTTTATTTAGTTTTTTATAAAAAAAGCTAATCATAAATGGAGCCTTAATTAATTTTTGCAGTATGTGTAATGTATTTAGTTATTATATTCTTCGCTAAGCCTGTTATTTGTTATAAAAGAAACATTAAGACACATGCATAATGTACTAAGGCATATCTCCCTTGTTTTTCTGGCTTAAAGTAGGTATCAATGAAATAATTTTCAGAATCGGTTAAGGGGCCTGTATACCCTCTGCAGCTCTCTCGCTCGCACATTTTCACATTATTGAAGATATAAAATCAATGAGTGTGAATTTCCAAAAAGTTACAAAATCATGTCTTGTGTCTATTATAATATAACATTTCAAACAAAGAAATTGTCAATTTGATATATTTTAATTTGACACAGTAAAATGGTAACAAGTGATTTTTATTTCTCGTGTCATGTTATTTCGTTAAATTACAAGATATCGAAACAAACATTTCTATGTTTGTAATGTTACGATAGACACCAAGACATGATTTTGTTACTTTTTTGGAAATTCACACTCATTGATTTTGTATCTTCAATAATGTGAAAATGTGCGAGCGAGAGAGCTAAAGAGGGTATACAGGCCCCTTAAGTAGTTCTGAGATTACCGCGTACAAACGTACATATTCACAAACTGTACCTCTGTATAAAACGCTACATAGAATGATTGTGTGCCAGTGTTTATTTTTACACGTGTTTCTGTTTATAGGCATGTTCGATAAGGATCGCTCGGGTCACATCAATCTCGAGGAGTTTGATAAACTTTACACATACATCAACCAATGGCTCGCCGTCTTCAAAACCTACGACTTGGACCAGTCAGGGCAAATTGATGAACAAGAACTCTCTAAAGGTAAATCGGGGTTTAACCCGGTGCACAATTACTACCTAGCCTAGCCCTCTTATTCTAATTTTATTTATTTGAACCTACTTAACCTTATAAATGCAGAAGTGCTGTACTGCCGGCCTAGCACGGGCTGTGGACAAATTGTCTATGCGCGGATAAAAACGATGGAAAGACAATTTGTCCACGACCCGTGCTAGGCCTGCTGGTAAACGAGGTGAATCTTCGATAGAACTTTTTTTTTTGTACAATGCAAAATGTAACAAATTCTTGTTACCTAAAATAACGAGGACAATAAAATTGTCCTAATTTTTTTATGTTCTCATAAAAACGTGAACGAGCCCATCACTGAAAACAAAATTAAACTGTGTTCAAATATAAAAACAGTTATAATTATTTTAATTTCATGCTAGACAGACAGTGCACTATAGCACGTTATGACGTCAAGCCGTGCGCGCGCCATACAAATTCTATACTAACACACGCTTTGCGAGAGATGGACAGAGCATTTAATTATATACTTCGCCAAGCACGTTATGTGTAATTAAGACAAATATCAGACCTGCGAAATGAAAATGTCCTAATTATCTATACTCTATACTAATATTATAAAGAGGAAAGATTTGATTGTTTGTTTGTTTGCATTGAATAGGGTCCGAAACTACTGAACCGATTTGAAAAATTCTTTCACTGACGGGAAGCTACATTATCCCCGGGTGACATAGGCTATAATCTATACCCGTGCGAAGCTGGGGCGGACCGCTAGTTGTTACATAAAAGAACAAAAATTTGGTACATTTTGCATTTGGGAGGTCTGGGAATTGTATGATAAAAATCTTTCAAAGTTTCGTCTTGATTACCAGTATTGAATCTATTTGTTCCTCGTCTTTTTCACGACAAAACAACTGAAGCGATCATGATAAAAAAATATGTGTGCATCGTGAAGACTTGACCTAGAATAGCTTTTAGTCCAAACTAGCTTTAGTCCGTTTACATCTGTTTTCCTAAATTAACCTTGATTTTTTTCCGGGATAAAAATTATATTGTGGTAATCCAGGGTATTTAAGCAACCTCCATATTAAACATTCAAATCCATTTAGTCGTTACACAGTTGAACGCGAACAAACATACGCAGAAACTTTCGCATTTATATTGTTAGTGTGATAACCGCCGAGCTAATAGTAGGTTCATTTATTCCTATCCTCAACAAAATACGAAGGTTGAAAGCTTAGAATAATATTTTATCAGGATGACATCACCCGCTCACCGTCTATAGAGTAATAATACCTACTTAATGAACTGTTTCGTTCCAGCCTTAGAACAAATGGGTTTCCGGTTCTCGCCAGAGTTTGTAAACTTCCTCACGAAGAGATGCGATAAGGAAGGCAAAATCTCTGTGGACAGCTTTATCGTGTTGTGTGTACAAGTGCAGCGTTTCACGGAGGCTTTCAAAGTTCGCGATACGCAGCAAAATGGCACTGTTACCATCGGGTTTGAAGATTTCCTGAACGTAGCCCTGAGCTGCTCCATATAGACATCGAATATTCTCTTGAATACTTCCTAAAGCTTGTTCAAATAAAACAACCTCTGACTGCGGTTCTATGTAATCACAAAAAGCGCCATCTGTCTTCCACACTCATAAATACTGTATGTACCATGTATGTACTGAATTTAGTGAAGTACGAATACAAAATATTAGATACGTAAAATTCGTATTGAAATCTATACATATTTTGAATTACGAAATTGAATTTGTATGGAATTTAATAGTTATTTTACGTATCGAATACAATTATATTATGTACATTGTTTGCAAATTCGGCGCCATTTGTCTTACAAATAGACCAACTTATTTTTAGAGGTGATTGGGGAACCACAATCGTATTTTTGAGCCAAATTGAAACTATTTGTGTTAAAATAGTTCTTCAAAAAGGCTGAGTTTAGGTCGGCAACATATCTGTGAAGCCTCACAGTGTGAAGGTATGCATAGGCGACGGTGACCGCTTAACATCAGGCGGCTGGTTAGCTTGTTTGCCGCCTGTAACTTAAAAAGTTTAGATTTCCCTCTGCGCAACTATAGTTAAGTTGGTCATCCAAACCGTCCATTGGCGTTGGGCTTTTAAAGTATTATAATGTCTGCAGAAATTTCACGTGTTCGCCTTATACTCTGCATCTTCACTGGCGTGGACTGCCCTTAGAGCACCAAATGCTAAATGGAATAGCCTTTTGGTAGCAATAAACGTAAGACTAAGACATTCGAATAGCTATTATGAATATCTGATTATTTATGCATTATACAATTTTGTAATCTCAGTAGTACAAATATAAATAATTATGTACATTTTGTTTGGCAACTCACCACCGATTTATGTAATTTTGATAGTGCAGAACTGCAATACTTCAAAACTTTTTAAGCATTTATTTAGATTACCTCTTTACTAGCTTTGGTGATTTCCTTGCCAATGCAATAAGTAAAATATCTAGCTAATATAGCTTATTCTATTAAAATAACATTATAATATACTAAGTTAAGGAAGTAACGCAGTGCGTGATTTTCTCTTAAGCGGCAAACCAAAACTATGTAATATTTTCAAAATGGCCGCCATAATAAAAACATCACAAAATAAAATAAAAGCTTATTTCAACTTAAAATTTTTTTTTTTGCTTAAACAAAAGTTGTCAGCCATTGAAGTTCAAGATATTGAATTAACGGCATTTTCATCAAAGTTGTGACAAAATTTGGCACTGCATTACCTCCACATAAGTTAATAAAATATAATAATTTTATACAATGACGATTATCTTTGATTTTGTATGAGGTAGGTATGCATGAAGGTACTAATGAAATTATTGTACTGCTATGGTGTAGGCTCTGCTGGTATTTTTTTGGAAATTAAATGCTAAATAAAGTACTATTTTGATTTAAGAAATTGTTTTATTTAGCCATCATGCCAAACATAATTTTTTGATACAAAAATGAACTTCTTAAGAAAGCATGTTCTTCTGACTTCAGAAATCAATTGATGTATCTGAAACAGAAAGAAAAAGGATTAGCAATATTTGTTACGGGCCAATATCGCAAATCGAGTAGGACGTCCACCCACAAGATGGACAGACGATCTAAGGGAGACCGCAGGGAAACGCTGGATGCAGGACGCTTTCAACTGGCCCTTTTGTAGATTGATGGGCGAACCTTATGTCTAGCTGAGGACGTCCTATAGTGATGGTCCCATGTTTATCGAAATGAAGGGCAATGTTTCCAGTGTATTTTTAATTAATAGGGAGTGATGGTGGCCGACCAGTAGGATGTGCACTTTACAATCTGACAGCACATGGTTCGATCCTCTGCCCTGCACCAATGACTTATTTAGTACCTAAATAAATTATGTGTAGTTTCGATTCGTAACGGTGTAAAAAATGCCGTTTCCTTGTGGCCAAACTAGTTGTCCAAGAACCTCAAAGTTCAAAGACATGACATTCACCAACTTGCACTGGTCCAACATGTTGGATTAGGGCCCATCCTCTCTCTCTCTGAGAGACGGCCTGAGTCCCAACAGTGGAAACATAATAGGCTGAAATGATGATGATGAATAGGCGTGCGTTTGACTGCCATCTCGTTAAGTTACGATGGATCACAATTACAGGACAAAGAGGTTTTTTACGGATGACAAGTGAAATACATTGCCCTGCAGGCTTTTGTCACAGGAACTTGAAGTAGTAAATTCTGGGTGAGAATATTATGGATAATCGAGACTGTTACTATCAGGCGAGTGACACGCTCGTATCGTCACTAATTTGCATAAACAAAGTATTAATTGAAAAAAAATTAAACCCTCCAGTAAAAGAGCTGATAATCTTCAAACGGCTGAACAGATTTTCTTGAATCATAGCTAAGACCACTCTCGATCAAGTACCCTTTCAAACAACAATCGATTCAGCCGTATGGGAACTACGATGTCACAGACAGACACATAGATACACATGTTAAACTTAACACCCCTCTGTTTGCGTCGTCAAACTCTGTTTGGGTAAGGGCAAGACCTTGCCTACTTGATACATACTGGCATCATTCCTTCTTCTAATCGCCTCAGACTTTTCCAGCGCAAACACAACTTCTTGAAAATTCTTCACAGCTGCTCGCATATTGGCCTGATGTTGGGCATTATCTGGCGAGCTGTCATCCAGCAAGCTGTAGATTGTAGGCACATCCTCTAGCTTCATGCTCTTTGCATTGCTAGGTTTGAAGACTATAGAAACTTTTCCAGTTTTTGGATGTATACTGAAGGGAGATTTGAGCAAGTGGTTGAAGCCTTTTGTTACGTTGACGTCGAGTCTAGGGTAGCAGTATTGGATTTTTAGCTCTTCGACTAGGTATTTAATTTTTCGACCAGCATTTCCGTTCTGAAAAAGTTAAGTACATACAACATGTCAATACTATTAACTAAATTAATTAAAATTAGTAACTAAATTGAGTTAAACTTAGATTAAGATCAAAATAACTTTGCAGTGCATAGTGCATGCATAGCTTTAGTAAATTCGTCAAGTTAACAAAAATTTTAGCTAAATATTATAAAAGTCTTGGACCCTGGTGTCCGTGGAGTTGCATATTTAATATAAATGACTTCTTTCGCCTTAGTACACCCTTTCCGCGTAACCCTGTATAATTGTATATACTACCAGCTATAATGTTATGTTCAAAAAAAATAATCCAGGGTTGGTCAGGTAAAAGCTGTTCATAATTATGAGCACAATGAACTCCTACGTAGTACCTACACCTGTTCTGTATAACCCCTGCATGACTTAATTCCCTCTGGCTATTTTTCTACTGTTGTATGGTTGATAATTCGAAAAACTGGTACAAAGAGTTTTGATGGTGAAATTTGGCAACAACGTTTCATGGTTGATATTTCGTAAACCCGAATGAAGCTTTTTGACTCCACTTTTATTGTGCGAACTGCTAGACTGAAATGAGCTGCCTGGATGGGTGTTCCCTGATAGTAACTACCTAATAGTAACTGGGTGACTTCAAGTCGCGAGTGAATAGGTTTCTTCCAGGGAAGCGTGCTCCATGGTATACAGACTTACTTAAGATCGCTCACATCACTTGTGACGTCACTAAAGTCACATCAACCCATTCATGTAAAATTGTTTATGCAGTGGTATAATTTGAATTTTGATTGTCCATTTATAACACAAATACTGAAAATTATCATAAAATTGCTATAATTATCACAGAATAAAGAAGTAAATAGAACGGAAATGAGAAGGAAAATCTGTTATCAGGCATTATGAGTGAATCTTCATTGAACATTCTTATTTAGATCAACACGTCGAACTCCGAATCACAGTTGCTAACTGATGTCGAATGACTGACGTTTCGTTTATATGGGTGCAACTACAACAATTTTCTTACAATAATGCCATGACAGCCATTCTAATATAGACAACAATAAAAAAACTTTTGTGTGATAATTATTATAATACTAGCTGCGCCCCGTGGTTTCACCGGAGTAGTGATGAAAATACGGTGATGATGATGATGAAAAGTAGTCTATGACACTCTCCAGCCCATGAACTATACCCATGCAAAAAATCAGTCGATCCGTTGTTCCGTTGCAGCGTGAAAGAGGAACAAACAAACCCACTTTCGCATTTATAATATTAGTATGATTATAGACAATTTGATGGTTTCGTAAAAACAGTCAAATGCCTATTGTAAAAAAAATATTTACTTCTCTGCAATAGGATTCATGAGTCTGTTTAAATGTGTTCCATCTTTCTAATGATGAATCATGCATTTTCTCCAGTACTTTCTCAACCTGCGATCGCAACCCTTCATCGGGTATCATTCTCAGGAACTTGTTTAGCCTTTCTGTTGTTGATAGAAATTCTTGATCTTGTAGCAACTCTTCAAAGAATTTATCTATTACTGTGAGAGCTCTCCTGAAAGATGAGAAGTATCATTATGAACAATAATGTAAATTTGCAAAATGTGTATAAATAAGTTTTTTAGAACCCCCAATAAAAAAGCTGATACATCTTCTAATGGCAAAACAGATCGTCTTGCATCATAGCTAAGAAAGAACACTCTCGTGCAAGTCACCTTTCAATCAAAAAAATAATAATCAAAATCGGTTAAGTCTTTTGGTGAAGGAAAACATTGTGAAGAAACTTGCATACGTACGGAGAAGAAATTCAATGGCGTATGTGAAACCACCAAACATTAACTGCCCGCTTCCTTGTTTCCTGAGAGATATAATCTGGGCCTTTTCAAGGCCAGAGTGAGATATCTTTTAAGCCTGCGTGCCTCATCTTCGACCACATCGTCGCTTACCAACAGGCGAGTTGGTGGTCAAATACGGACTTATCCGCGTTAAAAAAAACTGGGCCAGTGTGGTTGATATGAAAGATATGATATGATATTATACGGCCAAATCACCCTTTCGGGGGTAGGCCAAAGTCCAGCAGTAGACTATTAAAAGGCTGAATATACTTATGCTATACTTTTATAATTGAGATCTATATAAAACTGTAATTGTGCAGTGTAACTATAAAAGTTAAAAAGTTCAACAAAATTAGAACAAACGGATAGACAGACAGAAAGATGAAGAGGACTAATTTATATGGGTTTATTATAGTACTATACGAAACCCTATAATTACCCAATCTCCATTCCGCCTTAAGCAGTAAATAAGGATGAGCTAACGTCCCATTAAATTAAACAAAATTAATAATACCTACTTTATACTGGAATGCAAGTTTTCGCTCCCTAAGTGCACTTTCTTGTTCTGGTTGTCGCCTCCAGTGATCAGACACAGGTAATCTGCCACGGCCCCTCTCCCTGGACTGTCGAGGGTCCTGGCTTCATAGTCTGATACCCAACAATGGATGCCTCTCCTTCCGGAGAATACCCATAGAATGCTTTGGAAGCCAAAGTCATCTGTAATTTTCAATGTTCATAAGATTGATGGTTTGGTAAGCACTTACACACATTATTTTATCACTTACTAGCTGTCCCCGCAGTTTCACCCGCGTTATATACCTCGTTGGAAGCGACAGCAACCTCCTTTGACTTCGATGTTTTTTTTTATCTATGACGAAATGTGTCATAATATAGACTTCAATTCTTGCCATTCCATACAAAATGTATGGGGAAATTAATTTCCTTCATAATATTTTTTTTGTGAATTTTTTCGATATTTTGTTTCTTTTTCTGCTATTCGAGGTAGAGGAATCCAAGAACACAAGAAGCATTTTGTTTTTCTGGGATTTAAAAAAGTTTATTCCTACTCAAATAAAATTCTATCGTTGTGTTGTTTGTCTAATTGTTTTGATTAAGTGGTTTCTACTCAAGTTTGTAATAACTTGAACAGATTTAGATGAAATTTGGAATGGCAGTAGTTTGTTGTTTGTTTTTACCTTCAGTTTTTATTTTAGAATAATTTATGTTTCCAGCATGATAGTAGGTGAAACCGAGGAGCGTCGCTAGTACGTGTATAGTTGAAAAGTTTTGTACCACCAAAACTTTTTATATTCATTTTTTCATCATCACCATTAACTTTTATGTTTAAAGAAAATAAAACGCTGACACCTATATAGTTCCCTACTAGGTTTTCCTGTATCGGCAATGAGATGACACACATACAAAGACACGGACAACCAACACCAGGACCCAAAGATGTTTAAATACATTATTTGAACATCTGCATGACCGGGAATTGAATCAAAGTCGGACACCTGAACAAATGCAGCTACATAAAAACTTAAAAGAAATAGTAAAATAAATTAACCATCACCATTTTAGTTTATCATGTACCCACTGCTGGGACTCGAGCCTTTTCTCAGAGAGAGAAGATGGGCCCTAATCCACCATGCTGCATGTTGGTGAATGTCATTAAAATGTCTTTTGAGTGCTGGGGCATACTAAAGAATAAGCTTGCTTTATTAAAATCTTGCAATCATTTCCCTTGAAAGATTTAATTACAATCAACGATGTTTAAAATTATGAATGTTAGCATCAAAACTAATAAAACTTTGAACCAATTTTCAAACTAACAACCAAATGGCTGTACCATAAAAAAAAATGGGTGACTGTAAGTAAAGGCGCTTCACGCTTATTTAAACACTTAATGTTTTTAGCCTATCTGTAACTTAAGAATCTTTGCTTACAATGAATCAGATGCATTAAAATGTCAGATAAAAAGTACCTTTCAAGGATTTGTCAATGATCTCACAGGCAATGACCATAAACTTCCAGCACTTTCCACACACCTTGGCTTCTTGACAGCATGTTCGTACTTCATCGTAATCTGTGAGATCTATATCAAACACCAGCTCACGGGACAGCACTACTGCATCATGACGGCCGATGGAAGGCCTGGAAGATAAGAAATCTAAGTATTAAAGGCACAATTCTTTTATATAAATTTTTTTTGTCATTAAAATGTAATTTCCTAATTTGGTTGCTCATATACTTTAATGTCATAATGTTAACTTTACATTTAAGATGTTTTTGCCTACTTTACGTCTCATAATATTTTTTTCTCACGTTCTTATTTTTCTTATTCGAGATGGGGGCGATAAATCCTGCACTGACTTCCCGCTTGGGGTGTATTGTGCATTCTTGGGGTGTATAGTGCATTCTTGGGGTGTATTGTGCATTTTTCCTCACATTTTGGGTTTTATAATATAGCTAGTTATTCATAAAAGCTCATAAATGATCTGTGAATTTGTGTTATGTTTAATTATTCATTGCGATATGTGTGGTTTTTGGTATTATTTAGGGTTCCATTCCAAAGAGTAAAAAATAAGACCCTATTACTAAGCCTGCGATGTCTGTCCGACTGTCTGTCTGTACTACCGTTAAACGGCTGTATTTTTTTAAATCCCTATTTTACTTGATTATTATAAGTCACCAGTGTATGAGGACTGACATTAAAATAATTTGGCTTTGTGTCGTCAGGTAAAAATATACTTACTTTGTGTTGTATACAGCTCCTATATCCAACTTGTGAGGACATTTCTTCTGCAGAAGTATCTGTAGCTCCTTCTGGTTGGTTATAGTCAGATATCTCAAGTAAACATCATCAGCAAGAGTGAACGACAACTCCCTGTTGGATAGAGGTTGTGGAGCACTCCCACAACTCAACCATCGGCAGAATATGTTCTGAGGAAACAGCCGGGTGTAGTAGATAGGCAACATGTCTGATAACATGTTCTCATCGTGGCTACCTACCTGCAAATAAAAATGTTGATTATAGTACATAGAACCTTTTGAGTAAGTTTTATTAGATCGTACATTATAAGTACCTAGTGAACTACTTGATTTTGAGTAAACACTAAACCTTGGAATCCGGGTATCTATGTGCTATCTGTAGCACATAGATACCCGGATTCCAGCAGCTATCTCAAGGTGGTAATGAGTTTCTGGACCATGAAAACCTCCAGTTGCAATTCCTGTATTACTTTA
The DNA here is from genome assembly GCA_932305915.1 of Agriopis marginaria. NCBI lineage: Eukaryota > Metazoa > Arthropoda > Insecta > Lepidoptera > Geometridae > Agriopis > Agriopis marginaria. Next base: position 8,549,289 of record OW029919.1, read on the forward strand.
CAAAATAACGCTTAAAACACTTATCAAATTATGTACACTTAAATTCTATTTTAACTTTAATTGGCTGCAATCAAGGATCTCTCTACCTAGGATGAAATAGATTTATCAAATTGAATGTTCTGTACTTACCATGACTATAATGTAGCTAATTATCTTTGTTTATTCAGTTTTTTTGTGAAACTTAAATTCGGAAGCAAAGAGCAATACAGAAAGGAGAGGAATAAAATAAAATAATAACCAGACTTTTAGAGCAAAACTGTGGAAGCTGTCAAAACAAATAATAAAAACCGCGAAATCCGCGAATTTTCTTCTTTTTCATAATTTGCTTTGACAGTTTTGTAGCACTTTAATTCTTTCCTGTGACGATTTTGGCGTCGCACTCTTGTGCATTTGCCAGTGTCAAGTATTAAATATTATCAAGTTTGAAGATAATATTTTTGAATTTGAATTTGAATATGGCCACCATGCGGCCCGCCTAGTTCAGTTCAAATCGGTTCAGTAGTTTTGGAGCCTATTCAATGCAAACAAACAAACAATCAAATCTTTCCTCTTTAAAATATTAGTATAGACAACCAACGATTTGCGCAAACACTTGTCATTTTAAAATAAAACTGATTGAAATTTAAATTTCCCGCCATAGGAGAAACATACATTTCAATGTTATTATAGATTGTCAATTGTTTTTTTAATTGTATATAGTTAAAATAATTTATAGGAACTTATACATATATAAAAAAATCCTTTCGAGCTTAAAAATATTTTTAATTATTTTTTTCAGGTACATACATAATAATGATATTTGTTTTAAACTTGACATCCGTTATTTTTTCAGTTGTGCTCGTCATTTGCTTCATGGGGCTAGTTTTCTCTGTATTGTCTCCACTTGAGCCTTGACTACTGCTGTGAATTTATTTTACTTCCACTTTAATTAGCCTGGTTAATATGGAGATAACCATAGAAAATGCGTTTATAATATTCGTCAAGATAACTTTATGTAAGTTTTTTGCAGTCGCAAAGAAAAACTATTATTGAGCATTCATACAGAAGCGTTTGTTTGATATAATAATATTATAATAAAAGCGTTACTCGTGGTGAAGCATGCGACAGGTATCGCAACTGCACACGTGGCCTATTTTCACTGTGGTTGGGTCATAGTTGGGCGCCATTCGACATGCATCGCACCACGCGCCGCGCTATGCCACCACGGAAACAACATAATAATGTGTCACCACATTTTATTTGCTCGAACGACGATCCAAGGATCCTGGGATCAGACTGAATTATCCACGGATCCCGGAGATTTGTATCCACTGATACCGGGATCCGGACGAGCATCACATGTGATGACATGATCACAACACACTGCGTTACCACTTTGCGCGTCTCTAGAACAAGCCCTCTATTATGCCGCTTATTTTTTTTTTCTGTGGACTAATAATTTATTTTGTTTTCTGGGGACTCGTTTTAGGTCCATTTTTAACGAGTTTTGATGGGATATCGCAGAAAATGCAAATAACAAGCTATAAAGTTATCGCTGCTGTTTTGGAAAGACCACTAGCATCAACTATGCTATTAACATCTTTGACGATAATAGCTCTCAGCATATTAACAGTGTCAATGATAATTTTGGGTGCAGTTGTCGGCATCGTGGTTGTGATTATCATTTTTGAAGGTAAGGTTATTTTTTATTTCACTGACTACTGTCTGTCTGTCCGTCGGTCGGTCGGTCGGTCGATCGGTCGGTCGGTCGGTCGGTCGGTCCGTCCGTCCGTCCGTCGGTACTGGAACGGCACAACTCATTAAATTTTGTTGCGGTGCGGAATGCTCAGTGCGCAAGCCTGACTCGCACTTGGCCGGTTTTAATAATACATTTTCCAATATTCTCTACTAATTAAGAGTTTTTTTTTTCAGGTTTTATCTTCGGGTTAATATTGATTTTAACTGCTGTGATCACAATCTTAGCTCTGGGATTCATGATCTTAGTATTAGGATTCAAATTCTTATATTAGAAAAATGATTAGTAAATTTTTAGGGTGACATGATTGTATTGATTGGCATCTATGCAGAATAACTACGTACTTAAATTACATGCATAATTATGTTAAGTATAGGTTGGTACTTTAAAAAACTTATAAATTATTTAAGGAATAAAACATTTAATGATTGTATTAATAATTATTACATATTTGTTCTCCGAAATTGTTATCAATATGCATTTTATTTGTTAAGTAAACTCATTATACGTACTTAACGGGGGGTTATACCTAATTTGACGGGTTATTAATCATTTTTAAATAGTTAAATAACAATATTTGAGCCGGAAAAAAATACATGTCAAAGATGCATCTATGTTTGACTTTATGATTTGGTTCAAAACACGATAGAATAAACTTTCCTCGATCAAAAAAAATAACGAAACAAAGTCTATTTAGTAGAATTGACGTTTTTTTTTCCCGTTTTTTGCTCTAATAAAAGCTCGTAACAGCCTGGAAATTGCATGTACTGAAAGGTAATTATATTCAACACTCTTTCATTTGGATAGATTTTTGATAGTTTGTTCGTTAGTTTTTTAATGAAATTAAAAACGTAAAAAGTCGCGTAAATTAGCGCGCGCACTGCGCTCAGACCCGCGCCAGGCGTCAATGAGGTCGGACCTGTGTTGGTTTTGTCGTTGCGCTCCCCCCGCTATCTGTTCGCAATGGGAAGTAATAGCCAGAAAAAGAAATCTTCGAAATTGAAAATGTGGACACGATTGAAAAAAATTTGGTAAGTGAGATTTTATTCCCTATGTAAGTATAAATTTTTGTAAACTACCTAGGAATTTAATAAGTAGGTATTAGTTTTCGTTGCGTTATTGTACTAACTGGAGTTATTGTGTATCAATCAGTTATTTATTTATTTGCGTGGAAGGTACCTATTATAAAACATATTAGGTACGTACATAGAAGGTACTTCCTAGGCACCACTTTACAGTAGGTAGGTAGGTAGGTTTGCAAGTAGGTAGGTGCCTAAAGGTGCTTGCAGATGATGCGTAGTACAAGTAACAAGTAGCAACTGCAAGCGCCTTGAGTATATGTGTAGGTAGGTGTTGATTAGTAAACAGTAAGAGCTACGTAAATATATTATTATTTATTTATTTATTTATTTTACACTATTCGGAAAACAAACAGCTGAAACTAACTAATTATAGTAGGTAGATAGTAGAAGGAAGCCATAAAAAGTTTATTATGCCTAGTGATTAGTCAGTCATAGCGTCTGACTGAGTCGGCGTGGAGCGGTGCGGAGATTTACAGTCAGATAGGTACATGCCGCGGCTGTCTATAATGTACAAGATGATATTTACCGACACGATATTCTGCGGCATGATAATGTACAGCATGATAATTGGTGTACATGTACACTAATTATCATGCTGTACAAATCATGTCGTAAAATACTGGTCGTCAATTATCGGCTCGTGTCTATTAAGTACGGCAAGGAATGCACAGCCTGGATTGTACAGGCAATAATCTATGTACGTGGGAAAAGTCCACGTTTTATCGGGCTGTACATTATCATGTCATGCAATACGGGCCGTGTTTTAACGAAACGGGCCGAAAATTTACGACCGATAATTTACAACATGATAAAAGGTGACATCGCCCGTATTAGTTACATGTACATGGAATATCATGGTGTACATTATCGCTTGTGCATTATTGGGCTGATCTGATAATGTACGGCATGATATTGCACGGCACGATATTGTACAACATGATATTCCATGTACATGTACACCAATGGGTGTCTATAATGTACAACATGATATTTGCCGACACGATATGGTTCGGCATTATAATGTACAGCATGATAATTGGTGTACATGTACATCGAATATCATGCAATACAATCTATGTCGTACAATACTGGCCGTCAACTATCGGCCCGTGTCTATGAAGTACGGCAAAAAAGGCACAGCCAAGATTTTACAGCCAATAATCCATGTGTTAGAAAAAAGTCCACGTTTTATCGGGCTGTACATTATTATGCCGTACATTATCATGTCGTGCAATACGGGGCGTGTTTTGTCGAAACGGGCCGAAAATTTACGACCGATAATGTACAACATGATAAAAAGTGACCTCGCCCGTATTAGGTACATGTACATGTACATGGTCCGGTTCGTGGTCTCCACTCCAGAACCTTTCTTCCCCATCGGTTATCGGTTCTTCGAGCGATGTGGCCTGCCCATTGCCACTTCAACTTGCAAATTTTAACAGCTATGTCGGTGACTCTGGTTCTTTGGCGAATATCCACGTTTCGGATTTTATCGCGCAAAGAAACTCCGAGCATAGCTCTCTCCAGTGCCCGCTGTGTGACTCTGAGTTTTTCCAAAAGGCCAACAGTTAAGGACCACGTCTCAGTACCATATGTCATCACTGGCAACACACACTGATCAAAGACCTTCGTCTTGAGGCACTGTGGTATCTTGGACGAGAAGATGTCACGCAATTTCCCGAACGCTGCCCATCCGAGTTGGATTCTTCGGGCGACCTCTTTGCCTAAGTTGGACTTACCTAACTGAACAATCTGTCCACGAACCAGAAGACGCAGCATAGGGAGGCCTCCCACTAGATGGACCGACGACATTGTGAGAGTCGCGGGCAACCAGTGGATGCAAAAGGCACTCTGTCGTTCAGAGTGAGGTTAAAGGGGGAGGCCTATGTTCAGCAGTGGACGTCTTCTGGCTGATGATGATGATGACATGTACATGTACATGAAATATCGTGGTGTACATGTACATGGAATATCATGGTGTACATTATCGCTTGTGCATTATTGGGCTGATCAAATAATGTACGGCATGATATTGCACGGCACGATATTGTAAAACATGATATTCCATGTATATGTAGGATGTCTATAATGTACAACATGATATTTGCCGACACGATATTGTACAGCATGATAATTGGTATACATGTACATCGAATATCATGCTGTACGATCCATGTCGTACAATACTGGCCGTCAATTATCGGCCCGTGTCTATAAAGTACGGCAAAAAATGCACAGCCAGGATTTTACAGCCAATAATCCATGTACTAGAAAAAAGTCCACATGATAAAAGGTGGCATCTTCCTATTGGCTAATTTTGCTGAAATGTCTGCTCTTATTGGCTGTTGAGTCTATGCCGTCTGTCGATTCCATGCTTCGTTTGAACAAGATAGTGTAAGATAGTCACAGATTAAAAAATATGAGAACCATTAAAACTTTTTGGTGGTGAGGCAGAGAGAGGGGTACAACTATGTTAGATCTGTCACTCATTTCGAACCTAACCAACTCAAGTCTGACTTCAGGTGGGCTCCCGCCAGAAGCTCTTGCGGTCGCCCCTGAGTGTCACTCAGGACTTCCCTTGAGCTTCTGGCTCCCGCGCTTTTTATATACACTCTGGGGGTAGGAACCACAAGACTAGGTGGAGTCGGGGTGCTCTGTGTCGGTTCTGTGACCCATTTCGAACCTAATATACTCAAGTCGGGGTGCTCTGTGTCGGATCTGTCACTAATTTGTACCTAATACACTCGACGTGGAATGTCCACATCTAAACGAAGCTTCGGTTTTGAATTTTTATGGTCATTATTATCATGCTGTACAAAATCGGGGTGTACATTATTAAACAGAGTCAATAATGTATGGCACGATATTGTACGGCATAATAATGCACAGCATGATAATTGGTGTACATGTACATGGAATATCATGTTGTACAATATCGTGCCGTGCAATATCATGCCGTACATTATCAGATCAGCCCAATAATGCACAAGCGATAATGTACACCATGATATTCCATGTACATGAATCAGAATCAGAATAATTTACTGACATATTGAAACTAACATTAGTTATACCTATTCTAGATAAATAATAATAATAAATACGCAGGGGCGGCTTTATAGCGAGCCGTCGGTGAGTGGCGACACCGCGTACCCCGATTCCATGGGTCAGTTCGAGTAAAATGTTTACGTCATTTGATAAATTTTACCGTATAATCACTCATAATTTATAGTTTTCGAGGCGAGATTGCACTTTATTAACACATTTTACTTGTTTTTGTCAAAGATAAATACTGTTTTCTAATTAATTTGTAAAATTAAAACGAGAGCGTTATAAATCGTGTTTACGCTCCTACCCACAACAAACCTATGACACCACATGTACACCATGATATTCCATGTACATGTACATGTAGCTAATACGGGCGATGTCACCTTTTATCATGTTGTACATTATCGGTCGTAAATTTTCGGCCCGTTTCGTCAAAACACGGCCCGTATTGCACGACATGATAATGTACGGCATAATACATCATCATCGGCATAGTACAGCCCGATAAAACGTGGACTTCTTTCTAGTACATGGATTACTGGCTGTACAATCCTGGCTGTGAATTTTTTGCCGTACTTTATAGACACGGGCCGATAATTGACGGCCAGTATTGTACGACATGGATCGTACAGCATGATATTCGATGTACATGTACACCAATTATCATGCCGTACATTATCATGCCGTACAATATTGTGTCGGCAATTATCATGTTGTACATTATAGACACCCCAATATCGTGCCGTACATTAGTGACTCTGTTTAATAATGTACACCCCGATTTTGTACAGCATGATAATTGGTGACCATAAAAATTCAAAACTGAAGCTTCGTTTAGATGTGGACATTCCACGTACATTGCGTACGTGTCGTACATTATCTGTGTCGTACATTATTTCCTCCCTACAAAACGACAAAATTATAGGTAAATATGTTATGAACGCGAAGTTGGACTATGGATGCGATTCGACGCGTCACCTGAACGCAGCCCTGCGCGAGTTTGCGATCTAGCCCGCCGGGGGGTCGTGATTTTTGCGCGGCATAATACATCGTCGCTCTATCTTGGCGGGGGCTGAGGAAGCATTTTGTTACCTACGCGACTAGGATAGTGGGCCGTTAAGAACCTGGTAGGTACAGCGTTTTTTTAATCATCCACCCCACATAGGCCTATGATCCACCCGCATTATATTATTTCATTCGGATATAAACCATTACTTACCGATTACTAAAAGACCGTTAAGTGACATTGTGGCAATGTCACTTAACGGTCTTTTAGTAATCGGACGGCAGAATGAGTCTTCCTTTCTCAAAGATATAAACACACTTTCGGCGTAGTAACTTTTGCGGGCTCGCCATTATAATATAATGTTATTTTGATTACATTGTAATGTATATTATACATTACAATGTAATCAAGGTAATACCTACGCCTTGAAAAATTGACCCATTCTCAAAGTCATCAGTGAAATATATTCAAAACAAATAGATATATATTTTTAGGGTTCCGTACCTCAAAAGGAAAAAACGGAACCCTTATAGGATCACTTCGTTGTCCGTCTGTCCGTCTGTCTGTCCGTCTGTCAAGACCCTTTTTCTCAAGAACGCGTAAAGGTATCAAGTTGAAATTTATAATAAATACTTGGGTCTACGGTTTCTTTCTGCTGTAAAAAAATAAAAGTTATAAGTTTACTCAATCAAAAGATATGGACGTTTATGTCGCATATTTTGCGATTTCACAGGGAAATCAAAACCTATAGGGTACTTTCCGTTGACCTAGAATCATGAAATTTTGCAAAAAGTAAGTTCACATAGCACATATATAGGAATAAATCCGAAAGTTACAAATTTGAAGTTATATCATTTAAAAATAATTATTTTACTATTACAAACTTACATGTTGTAGTTGGAATGTATGGAAGAGCCTAATTGTCAACTACAAAGTTAAGTTTGTCTTTTAATATTTCAACTTCAGTTCGTTTTTAGGGTTCAGAACCCTTATAAGATCACTTTTTTGTCGATCTGTCTGTCTGTCCGTCTGTCAAGACCCTTTTTCTTGTATCTTCGATATACAATGCGGCACTATTCATTCCTTTTTCGTTCACCACCTACAGATTTGGTTCAAATTTAAAACATAAGCAATTTATCAAACAACATTTATATTTTTAACTTAAGTAATACTGCTATAGAAACTAACCACAATACAATTTCAGCTATACTATAATTATAATTATCAGCTACACTATAATAATCTTATCTATTAATATTATAAATGCGAAAGTTTGTGTGTAAGTGTGTATATTTGGCTGAAGTCACCGCCGAAAATACTGCTCCGATTTAGATGAAATTAGGTATGGAGGTAGCATATTCCCTGAATTAACAGATTTCGATGAAATTTGGTATGAAGGTACCATATTCTTTGGATTATCACATGAGTTATTTTTACCCCGAAAAAAAATTATGGTTCCTGTAGTATAACATCAATCACTCAACTCTGTGACTGTTTAACGGATTTCGATAAAATTTGGTATGGAGGTAGCATATTCCCTGGATTAAAACTAACGCCAACCAACCAACCAAACCAACCAACAAAATGTAAGTTCCTGTAGGATAATTTCAATCATTCAACTCCGTAACTGTTTAACAGATTTAGCAAGCCGCAAGCGGCCCGCGAGGGTTAGTCAAGCAAAAGTGAAGTAAAAAAAGAAAAAAAACTTTCTGGGCTCTCGCGGGCCGAGAGCGAGTGTCAAGCACAAGTGACGTACAAAAAAGAAAAAAAAAACTTTCTAGGTTGCTTGGTTCACTGGGCCGCAAGCGGCCCGCGAGGGCGAGTGTCAAGCACAAGTGACGTACAAAAAAGAAAAAAAAAACTTTCTAGGTTGCGTGGTTCGCTGGGCCGCAAGCGGCCCGCGAGGGCGTGTCAAGCACAAGTGACGTACAAAAAAGAAAAAAAAAACTTTCTAGGTTGCGTGGTTCGCTGGGCCGCAAGCGGCCCGCGAGGGCGAGTGTCAAGCACAATTGACGTACAAAAAAGAAAAAAAAAACTTTCTAGGTTGCGTGGTTCGCTGGGCCGCAAGCGGCCCGCGAGGGCGAGTGTCAAGCACAAGTGACGTACAAAAAAGAAAAAAAAAACTTTCTAGGTTGCGTGGTTCGCTGGGCCGCAAGCGGCCCGCGAGGGCGAGTGTCAAGCACAAGTGACGTACAAAAAAGAAAAAAAAACTTTCTAGGTTGCGTGGTTCGCTGGGCCGCAAGCGGCCCGCGAGGGCGAGTGTCAAGCACAAGTGACGTACAAAAAAGAAAAAAAAAACTATCTAGGTTGCGTGGTTCGCTGGGCCGCAAGTGGCCCGCGAGGGCGAGTGTCAAGCACAAGTGACGTACAAAAAAGAAAAAAAAAATTTTCTAGGTTGCGTGGTTCGCTGGGCCGCAAGCGGCCCGCGAGGGCGAGTGTCAAGCACAAGTTACTTACGAAAAAGAAAAAAAAAAGTTTTTGAGGTCGCGCGGTTCGCTGGGCCGCAAGCGGCCCGCGAGGGCGAGTGTCAAGCACAAGTGACGTAAAAAAAAGAAAAAAAAAACTTTCTAGGTTGCGTGGTTCGCTGGGCCGCAACTGCCCGCGAGGGCGAGTGTCAAGCACAAGTGACGTAAAAAAAAGAAAAAAAAACTTTCTAGGTTGCGTGGTTCGCTGGGCCGCAAGCGGCCCGCGAGGGCGAGTGTCAAGCACAAGTGACGTACAAAAAAGAAAAAAAAAACTTTCTAGGTTGCGTGGTTTGCTGGGCCGCAAGCGGCCCGCGAGGGCGAGTGTCAAGCCAAGTGAAGTACAAAAAAGAAAAAAAAAACTCTCTAGGTTGCGTGGCTCGCTGGGCCGCAAGCGGCCCGCGAGGGCGAGTGTCAAGCACAAGTGACTTACCAAAAAGAAAAAAAAACTTTTTGAGGTCGCGCGGTTCACTGGGCCGCAAGCGGCCCGCGAGGGCGAGTGTCAAGCACAAGTGACGTACAAAAAAGAAAAAAAAAATTTTCTAGGTTGCGTGGTTCGCTGGGCCGCAAGCGGCCCGCGAGGGCGAGTGTCAAGCACAAGTTACTTACGAAAAAGAAAAAAAAAAGTTTTTGAGGTCGCGCGGTTCGCTGGGCCGCAAGCGGCCCGCGAGGGCGAGTGTCAAGCACAAGTGACGTAAAAAAAAGAAAAAAAAACTTTCTAGGTTGCGTGGTTCGCTGGGCCGCAAGCGGCCCGCGAGGGCGAGTGTCAAGCACAAGTGACGTACGAAAAAGAAAAAAACAAACTTTCTTGGTTGCGTGGTTCGCTGGGCCGCAAGCGGCCCGCGAGGGCGAGTGTCAAGCACAAGTGACGTACAAAAAAGAAAAAAAAACTCTCTAGGTTGCGTGGTTCGCTGGGCCGCAAGCGGCCCGCGAGGGCGAGTGTCAAGCACAAGTGACGTACAAAAAAGAAAAAAAAACTTTCTAGGTTGCGTGGTTTGCTGGGCCGCAAGCGGCCCAGCCAGGCCAGGAATTTAACTTTAGATCTCCTGCTCATAAAGCACCGTGTACCTACCGACCATCAATATCCAGGATGAAATACATAAAACGTATTTAGTAGCATCCTAAAATAAAGCTTTTTGCAGAGAACTCCTTAGTTTTTCCCTTGAATAACGCGGGCGAAGCCGCAGGCGGAAGCTAGTTGTAATATATGTTTTTGGGATACTTAATCGGAAAAACGGAATTAGTCTTCGATGGGCGAACTATTGAACTTATAATACTTGGACAAGTTTGTACGGAACCCTCGGTGCGCGAGTCCATCTCGCACTTGGCCGGTTTTTTTTTAGCTTAAATGTAGTTACGGATTTCGGGATTCCATAACTTCAAACACGCGCGTAACGCGGCGCATTAAGTTTACCTCTAAAAGTTGGCCTTTATTCCCTAGGAAATAGAGCTCAAAAAATTGGGGCCCAGGTTGATGGCAAAATTGCCCCAACCTTTGATAATATTATAATATTTATAGTAAGTAGGTAAATGATAAAGTGGAAACTGTAGGTTCGCACTTCCGTTTTTTTTTCTGAGGTCCCAACACACGAGCGTTTGTAGAATAAGACAATTTAAAAAAAACAGGGTGTAGCCTAGCCACAGATATTAACAACTCTGTGGCCAATCTGTGGCTATAGCCAAGTTTAAAATTATTGCGTGATTCAAAATAAAGACATGGTCCAAAGACATCGACAGCAAGACCAAAAACAAAAAAAAAAAAATATTGTCTGACACTGACTCAGACGGACTAATACTGTGACAGTGATATATATTAGTTTATGACGTTATTCATTTTTTTTCCTGACGAATGAACTTCTTTTGCTAGCTAGTGATGTGTACTTATAACTAGATATGACATTATATGAAATATATCCACGAAATAAATATTTCTTTGAATAACTATCTATTCTAGTATGATCAAAAATAGTATATATTTTAGTAATATATTGTTTTTTATCACGATTATTTCCACGTTTGAACATCAACTCGTTTGTTACAGATGGTAAGCGATGATGTGGTCGACGATGAAGCATTCATGACCTAGAAGATACTCAGTGATTATTAGAAATTTAAACACCGCAATCATGCTGTACTATAGCATAGATGAGCTAGGAACAATACAAAGATTCTCACATCTTGTAAAAAATACATACTTATGTACCAAATCTAAATAATTAGATAATATTACAGTGCTAACGGATGTGTGGATATGGTTGATGGACCACCGTTCAACCAACGGGAGATAAGGAGAAATTTTTATCTCTCTCTCCCGTTGGTCAGACTGCGGTCCAGCGTACCAAATCCATACGTCTGTTAAGGCTATTAGCTGTGCCAACAGTGTACACGACGCCAACAGTAGGTATCAGTGCCAATGCCAACGTATTATTAATTGTCAGTGTCGTGGACATTGTATCCTTCTTTGGTACTGTCAGAATGATTTGCAACAAACCCTCAGAAAAAACTCTGAAATTACGTTAAGGGCCGTGATTCTGTAACCACAAACACGCATGTAACACGCCGTGTTAAACGTGCTAACCTCTAAAAGTTGGCTTTTATTCCTAAGGAATAGAGTCCACATTTTTTGAGGTTAACTTAACACAGCTCGTTACGTGCATGTTAAAGTTACTGAATCAGGGTCAAGGGCCCTGATTCTCTAAATGATCTAATCTAAATGTAAAATGGCATTGGTTTGACATTTTTTTTTGTAAGACGGTTAATTTCAAATTCGGTTTCGGACTTTTTCTTGCTTGACTACCAACAACACTGCGCGCCGCGTTACGTGCGTTTTAAAGTTACGGAATCAGGGCCCCGTTTAAGTGGCCCTGTTAAGTGGGTTAGGGCTGGCCACTTTACTTGGTTATTAACAGTTATTGATTTGGTAAGCCCTTGCTTGAAAACTCACAATAAATAAATTAATATTAATATTCAGTAGATTTATCTATATCTATACTATATTATTATATATATAATATATATTATTAATATTATAATGAGGAAAGATTTGTATATAAGTATGTTTGTAACGAATTGGCTCAAAAAGTACTGGACCGATTATAAAAATTCTTTCACCATTTGAGTTTGCGCGGGAACGAGCGACCGTTCGGACGCGTATGCGGGAATTTGAAAATAATAATTATGTTGGCAAAAATGCCGACGAATGTATTGAAGTGTAATACGTGCAATATTGTGATTAATGAAATACTGTCCTTCGTCCAAAATAAAATTGAAGTGATGGACAATGAAAGCCTCATAAGAATTTGCAGCACATCGTTCACTGCAGAAGACGTTGATAACGCCAAGGTATTGTTATTTGAATCTATTCCAACGACCAAACGAAAGATAACGCGCAAGAAAATAGATGGAAAAACCAAAAAAGACTTAGAAGACATAATAAAGCTGTTTAAGGACACTGACCCAGAAATAATTCCGATTTTTGTAGCCAAAGACCTGCACAAGCTTCCACCGCTTTCTTTTGACCATCTAGACCCTACAAGGCTGTTAAAAGATATCCTAGTTTTACAGAACGATATGAGGGAAATAAAAAGTTCATACGTTACAAAAGACCAAATTCAAAAACTCAAAACAGAGTCCACCATTCCACAAATATTGCCTATTTCGAACATAAATTGCAACAATTCTTTCGAAAATCTGAATAATACGCAAGATGAGATTGATAGCGATTCTTGGAAAACGCCTCAAGTTCAGAGTTCACAGAAAAGGTCAAAACGCTTGACATACGCAGACCCGCCAAAAGCGCCACCTGTCATTCACGCGTCAAGTACTAACAGCGCTGTTTCGCGCGCTTCGGGCAGTCCAAGTCATGGGGTGAATGACCGCACAAATTCAACGGTTTCTTTACCGAACGGCGATAATTTGAAATTACATGTGAGCGCGCAAAAACCGCAACATTCAAACTGCGTGGAAATAAACAGTGTGAATGGATTGTGTGTAGAGAATAGTAAAAGGGCTACTTTGGTGGATGTTATTAATAGTAATGTGGACTGGAAAGTATGTAAACCTTCAGAAGAGTGGATTGAAGTTAATAGACGACGTTTTAGAAACCGTTTTGTGGGAAATATAGGGATGGCGAATAATGAGTCTGAAACTAAATTTAAGGCGGCTGAATCCAAAGTGCAACTCTTTATTTCAAACGTTCACAAGGATACCACGGAAAAGGATATAGTTGAGTATATTCAGCATAAAACCAAAGAAAAAGTAACACTAGCGCGCATGATCCCCAAAAAAGACAAAGGACACAACTCGTTCAAGTTGTGGGTATCAAGCGGAAACCTAGCTCTATTTCTAGATAATAACCTGTGGCCCGAAGGAATAGCTTTTAGAAAGTTTATTAACTTCAACTACAGAGGTGTAAGAATGCAAGAAGAGACAGAACATATAAGAAGTCATAATGGATAGTACAACTAACAAGAACGTTAACACATTTTATAGTTTTAATTGCAAGTCTTTAAAAAGTTCAATAAATTGTATAAAAAAGTTATGTTGTACGGCAGATATAATAGCACTGCAGGAAACATGGCTCATGCCATATGATATCCCTATTCTGGGAGAGATCGATCGAGAATTCGGGTACACTGGCGTGTCTGCAGTCGACATAGGAGCTGGTGTTTTGCGTGGAAGACCATATGGCGGTGTGGCCATTTTATGGAATAAAAAATCCTTTCAGGATGTGACAGCGTTAACCTGTGATAATGACAGATTAGTGGCTATAAAAATAAAAATAAATGATAGAGTGTTATTAGTGTTTAGTGTTTATATGCCTGTTGATAGTGCTGCAAACTTAACAGAATTCACAGACTGCCTTGGCTGCATCAAGGCTATAATAGACAATAATGATGCAGAAGCCGTTTATGTCTTAGGAGATTTCAATGCACACCCTAGTGAGCTATTTGGTAAGGAACTCATAAATTTTTGTACTGATCAACAATGGGTGTGCAGATTTTGATCAATTTGGTTTACACTCTGATACATTTACTTTTATCAGCGACGCGCATGGTACTACAAGTTGGCTTGACCATTGCTTGGTCACTGAATCTGCCCGAAAATCTGTGTTGTCTATTAAAGTTGTTTATGATGTTTTCAATTCAGATCACTTTCCTTTAGAAATAATGATCGATTTACAGTCATTAAGAAGAAAAACAACCTTTAATTGTGTAGCGAGTAATAAAATAATTTGGGGAAATAGAGATAAAGAACAAGTAAAAGCGTACTATGAAATATGTAATAACAAACTGAAGAATATTGATTTTCCGGCTGAATTGAGTAGTTGCTGTGATAGAACTTGTAACAATATTAGCCATAGATTGATAATTGATAAACTTTATGATAACATTGTACATATCTTGAAAAATGCTGCAATACAAAGTTACAAAGGCCCTCAAAGAATCAACTCACTACGTCAATCGAATAAAAGTAAAAACGTTGCTGGCTGGAATTTTCATGTAAAGGAAGCTCACAGGGCAGCTAGGCTTAGCTTCAAAATGTGGTTATTAAGCGGTAAAAAATGTGCAGGCCCGTATTTTGAAAAAATGAGAGAAGACAGACACAAATTCAAAGAAAAATCAAAATGGTGTATTAAAAATCAAGAGCAGATTAGAATGGACATAATGGCATCACATCATAAAAACAAGGATTTTAAACAGTTTTGGAAAAGTACATCAGAAATGAACACTAGGCCTGGTATCCCTGTGAGCGTCAATGGGGTTACTGATACTAAAAGAATCGCATCAATTTTCAAAGACCAGTTTAAAGTTCCAGCCCTAACCCTACCTCCAAGAAGGATGTCTGCTGATGTCGGTACGCAGGAGTTGTTTGGTGCTGGGTCTGGAGATGACAAAGATAATGTGAAACGTTTTACAGCCAAACATATTGCTAAAACAATTCAAGCAATGAAACGAGGGAAATCTCCAGGTCATGACGGACTCAGCATTGAACATTTTCAGTGTGCTGGTGTTCACTTACCGCGAGTTCTCTCTATGCTGTATTCCTTCTGTATTAGTCATGTGTATCTACCACAGGAGCTGATGAAGACTATAGTGGTACCAATAGTTAAAAATAAAACCGGAGATATTTCTGACAAAGACAACTATCGGCCTATTTCACTAGCAACAACAGCTGCTAAAGTACTTGATAGTTTGCTAAATGATCAACTCAGTGCAAACATTACTTTAAATGACTCTCAATTCGGATTTCAGCCAAATGTATCCACTGAAAGTGCCATCTTGGCCCTTAAGCATACTGTAGAATACTACACCAGCAGGAAGACTCCAGTTTACGCTTGCTTTTTAGATCTATCCAAAGCTTTCGATCGAGTGTCATATCAGCTCTTGTGGGAGAAGTTGGAAGGAAAAATACCTTTCGAACTAGTAAATATTTTGAAGTTTTGGTATCAAAACCAACTTAATTGTGTTAGATGGGCAAATGACATGTCAGAAACATATAGATTGGAGTGTGGAGTGAGGCAGGGGGGATTGTCTTCACCTAAGCTTTTTAATTTATATATGGACCAGCTAATTGAGAGGCTCAGCAGCATGCATGTAGGATGCTCAATTGACGGCATTATGGTCAACAATATAAGCTACGCTGACGATATGGTGCTGCTGAGTCCCTCCATCAGTGGACTGAGAAAACTCATGAAGGTGTGTGAGGAATACGCTAACACCCATGGCCTACAATATAATGTTAAAAAGAGTGAATTATTAATATTTACTGCCAATAATAAGCACCCTGAAAATGTACCCCCAGTGAGACTATATGGAAAACCTTTAAATATTGTTAAGCAATTTAAATATCTGGGTCACATAGTCACGGAAGATCTGAAGGATGATAGTGACATAGAACGAGAGCGTAGAGCGCTGGCGGTGAGAGGGAACATGATAGCCCGTAGGTTTGCACGATGTTCTGTGGAAGCCAAAGTTACTCTCTTCAGAGCATATTGTCAGTGTTTCTACACCAGCAGCCTATGGGTTCATTATACCCAACGATCCATCAGCGCTCTACGTGTACAGTACAACAATATCTTTAGGATGTTACTGGGGCTGCCCCGATTCTGTAGCGCATCAGGTATGTTTGCGGATGCCAGAACTGATGGGTTCAACGCGATCATACGAAAGAGAATCTTTTCGCTGCTAAGTCGGGTCAGGGCCAGTCATAATAGGATATTAACGACGATCACAGATAAATATGATTGTCATATTCTACAACACTGGGTTAAAACCATTATTTAATTTTTAGTTATACCTACCGTAATTATTATTGTTTTTATTTTAAGAGTTTATTTTATAATTTTTCATTTATTGTTTCCAATACAGTTAGGCCTGCTTTAATTTGTCATTAGCTGTACCTACCTGTTTTCTGAAATGTGCTATGTAAACTACCCACTATGGATCTTGTATCTGCAATAAAGATTTATTATTATTATTATTTGAATGCTACATTATCACTGATTAATATAGGCTATATAACTATACCTATGCGGAGCCTAATTAATAATACACAATACGATATGTATAAAATATGCGATTACGATTATGAAAATACTCAGATTAATTCATTCACAATCACATCACTACACTGTCAAGTTTTGTGAGGGGAAGGGAAAACGAAGTGAAGCAAAAAATTACAAAAAACCGAGCGTATATTTCTGAGTTCTGGCTAACACATTACGGATTAATGAAATTTAGTGTTTTCGAGTTAAGTGTTCTGGAAATCTGTGCAAAATCAGCCCAATTTTTAGTTAACGTTTTGGTGAAATCCTCCAACTTGAGGCTAAGGGAGTAATGGAGTCCTAAGATTTTGATCAGCAAGGTCGCAGTTGTTGCACCTATGATGTAAATTATGATGATAGTAAGTAACATGTAACCGATTTCAGTATAAATTTTTATACATAAACTTCTAATAAGAACATATAACCATGACTACTCTTAATTTCTTAAGTATCTTCAGTAGAAATAGATATAATTAACATGGCTTTGTGATTTTGTGCTGTGAATGGTTAGATCTTGGTTAAATCACTTTCTCTGACTGAAAATCAATGAAAAATTAAGATTCCTCTTTGGCAGTATTCACTTAAACATATTCAAGTTCTTAAATAGTACTTTTTGGTGTATCTACACCTTAGTTTTAGTCTGTTTTTGTTATCTCTAATCTTGAATTAAATAAATTGTGAATCAAAATGTTCACAAATAATGTTAAACAACAACATAATTATTGCTTAAAAAACTCGCTTAATAATGGAAGGTTTTCCTTTCATCATTTTTGTAGCACATTATGTGACTCTTCAAGGACCAGTATTCCACTCAATTTTTAAATGTATCATCATTAGATTTTACTGATTTCAGTAATCAATACAGATTGCACTAATATAACCTCGGTAGCAGGACTACTGATCTTTATTTGTATTGCAATTATGTTCATCACCTTTTTGACGACCTGTTAGCTCAGTGTAGCGCATCTGCCTTATTAGCTGGCTGTCCCGGGTTTGATTCCCTGGTAGGCAGATTTGTGAGAGATGAAGACGAATGAGGATTTGCTTAGCTGTCAATTAGGAGAATCGTAATCGTCTTAGAAGTTCACTTCAGATCATACACTTTTAACGTAATGTGAGTCATCTTTAGGGACAAATTGAAATTAATTGAATGTGTCTGTTTGTATAAACAAGTGGCAATTGAATGCAACTTTATCATAATATTTCTTGTCCTGACTAATTGTCATTGATTTATATGGAGTATGGAGTTCTGAGGTAAACAGCAGAAAAAAATAAAACCGGCCAAGTGCGAGTCGGGCTCGCGCACTGGGTTCCGAGGTCTGCTCTGGTGAGAGTTCCTTACTACCACAAAATACAATACTTATCAAATTAAAAAACCGACTTCAAAATGAGTACATAATAAGGTCATACAAGTAACCGAATATGTTGCTTAACTTCGTAATGAACAGTTATTTGTCACCAACTCGCACTTGGCCATTATATATTATTTGTTGTTATGCTTTAGAGTGTGTATTATAATCATGCCAAGCATTAGGCTTATTGTATCTAGCTATATCATAGGCTTAGTAACAGGGTTACGTATTTACCCTTTGGCTACGGAACCCTAAAAATAAAAAAATAAAAACAGAATTGCGGTTCCTCTCCTTTTTTGAAGTCAGTTAAAAATCAAAATGAATTTTATTGGTAAAACGAGTATAATATTATTAATTATTATGTTGTAAAGTCAATGGGATCGATTCTGGTGTACTCCAAACTAAACCAAACTAAACTTGACAGTGAGTGACAGTATGACAGAATCAACGCCAATATATTTTTATTTATTTATGTTGAATGAATTTTAGGTACTATTAGGTCACTTTGTATTTTACCTTCAGTACACTCAGTATGCGTTGTGTCATGTGCTTATTCTGTTTGACCAGTTTGTACAACATCTAAAATTGTTAATTTACACACATTGTTGCAGGTCTTAAATACTTTTTGTGGGCATCATCAAAATTGACTTTGTAAGTACATCTTACGTAAACACAGTATTTAACAACCCGCAAAGTTATGAGAGTCTATGTATGTAAATCTTACTGAATATAATGTAATGTTATTTTCTTTATTCTTTCTGCTTAGATTCCACATTTTTTTTTTTTTTATGTGAGTGCAAGAAAGAAGACTTACGACGCAAAGACTCAAGTCAGACAGACAAGATGAAAGTCATTATGCCACCACCAGTAGTTAGTCATTACCAGTGCGTTCTACCTGTCATAACATACAGTGCTTTTAACTAGTGCATTATGTTATGATTTATAGTGCTTATAACTATTGCATTCTTCCTGTCATGACTTATGGTGCTTCTAACTAGTGATTTCTATCTGTGATGACTTATGGTACTCTTAAGTGGTGTAGTAAATTTTTTTGGAAAAACATGCGTTGGCATGTTCCACGTTGACATTTGAACATTAAGGATAATTATTGTACTTAATAGGTACTTAATATTTTACGGCAGACATATTATGCAGGTACATGAAGTTCTTAAATTACATGTTTCAATAAAGTAATTACAGTATGACCCTATTTGGGTACGGCAATAATTAGTACTAAGGCATATCTTCCTTGTTTGCCTGATCAAGGACTTTACGGCTACCTCTTAATGCGGGCTCGAAACAGTGCAGTGTGGAAAATTACGCGAACGTGAACCTTAACACGCCGAGATGCGGTCGTGCAAATTTTCCTAATCACCTAAACAGAATCGCTTAAAACAGGTAGCTGTTAAGGCCCCTGAGTTAGTGACCGGTCTCTTTTAGGTCTTCTGTCCATCTTGTGGGTGGACGTCTTACGCTGCGCTTACCGGTCCGTGGTCTCCATTCGAGAACCTTACTACCTACGTAGTAGTAGGTAGTGTACTACCTACTAGGTAGTTAATTTAGTAAGATGATTGTAAGTGGGTTCCGTTTGTTTGTAGGGCAGTTCGTCAAGCTGGCGGCCCTCCAGGATGCGGTTCGCGCGCCCTCGCTAGCACCGCGCGCAACACGCAACGTTGCTACACTAACTGGTGAGATTTAGCTCTGTCTTATTTATTCGGATACAGATTTCGATGCAGTCATCCCATTGACACGAATACAGTTCAAACTGGTATTGGAACAATGTTATTCATGAGCGCGGATTGAATTTCGGTAACTGGAAAATTAAATGGAGCCAACTTTATAGAATACATTACATCTGTTCCGCCCACATTGTTTCGGGTTTGGATTGGTTGGCCTATTTCTTGATGGAAAAATGTTTCAAAGTTTTTTATAATTTAAGTCGCGGTGGAAATTCCCAGAGGATTCGGGATTCGTATTTAAAAAAATATATAATGTGCTTGCGTTTGACCGCCAACTCGCTTGATGTTAAGCGATGATGTGGTCTACTATGGAGCATACTTGCAAGTATCCTACAAACTCCGCTCTCCAAATATCCCTTTGCAAAAATCGCGTCGATCCGTTGCTCAGTTGCTGCGTGACAACCCCTAAAAGCACGGGGAAAAACTTGCATTTTTCTATGGAACAGCTGATTTTTTTCGCAATTTCAGGGTTGGTCCCATAAGTGAAAGTTGTTATTGTTGACGAGTAGGTACAAAATAACATAATATGTCCGAACGTCTAACGAGAAAATTCAGTACATTAAAAAGGTTTCATATTTTTTACTCCCGACGCAAACAAAGGGGTGTTATATGTTTAACGTGTCTATCTGTGTGTCTGTGCCATCGTAGCTCCCAAACGGCTAAACCGATTTTGATTTGTTTTTTTTTTATTAGAATGGTGACTTGATCGAGAGTGTTCTTAGCTATGATTCACGAAATCTGTTCAACTGTTTGAAGATTATCAGCTCAATTATCAGAAGTAAAAAAAACAATCTATTCTTCCACTATTGGGATTATTACTTCAACTTCAACTCTTAGTTTGTGGCTCCCGTGAAGAATGAAGATTCTTCAACTCCGCCAATGTCCCGTAGATAGACTGTCAAACGCAAGGTTTTTGTACAATTTTGTACTGTTGGTCGGTAAATAATAATAATGCAGTTTTTAATTTTGTTTTTTTAAATCTGTAACAAAATCACGTTACATAAGTTGACACACGTTATCGCTAACATGCCATCCTACTCATGTCAATTTACTAACAAAATACGTGAGAGTGAGATGGGTTTCACAAAAGAGAGTAACCAACCCCGCATATTATATCTCTACCGGTATAAAACTTATTTGCCAAATAAAAATCTGAACTGAATCTGAATAGGAATATGACTGTGAGTGTGAGTAATGCCGTACTTCCCGTATACAAGCACCGACTTACTCTGAAAAGCCACAGATCACAGAACATGCCCAATTGCCCATGTATAACATAGGTATGTATAGGTATTCCACCAATCCGCATTGGGCCAGCGTGGTGGATATGTCCCAATCGGGCCATATCCACCCGAGGGTAGGCTAAAAGTCCAGCAGTGGACTGTTACAAAGGCTGATTATGATGATGATGAACATAGGTATGTCTAAAGTGAAAATAAAACTATTGGAAACTTGAAAATCAATTCCACTTTCCCATCGTCAGTGGCATTAAACGAAAGTATAGATAACCTGCAATAAAGAAATTGTATTTGCCAAGTTGCCAACATGCAATTCCGATTCAGTTCAAAGAGTTGAAGGTTCTAAACCCAGAGGTTTATGAATGGGGAGAAACGGCCGCGGCGGCGTGTGATTGGCGGATTGCCAGACTGCGGCTATTCTTGCCTGGGCGGGCGGCGCGCGAGCATTTTCAGTTTAGCGCCGCGCTTACTTCCAAACGCTCTAACTTGCGAGCACCCCGCGCTCACGCTTGACCGATCTACTTTTTTAAATCGCCTTCTCACGTAAACATTACTAGATTTGCTCTTCCAAACGTATAAACCCAATACTGCCGATGTTAAGTCACAAACATGAAATCAACTTAACGTTCAAAGAATTTTGTGTATCCTAAAACGGAAATCGTTTTCATAAACAGTCCTCGAATGTAAACAAGCCCTAAAACAAACGCTTGTTTCGTGAAGTACTGAATCGATGATGTTACATAAGTGTATTCATTCGTTTGTTCGCCAGGTTGCCGCCTGAGACTTCAATTTTGTACGACAGATAAGCAATGAAAGGTATTTTATCCCCATGAAAGTCTTGTATAGCATGTACTCGTAATACTGTGCAGTTTTCACCTTTCCATTAACTTAAGGCCCTCTTTTCCCACTTTTAACAATTCTGGCCATTCTAGTTATTAGTTTATATACTTCCATGGTTAGCTTAAAATAAAAAAAATTATATCATATCAAAATGGAATGTTTTGCCTAGAAAACCGTAAAGACTGAAACACGATTAAGGACATTTAGCTCGATATAGAAAATATGAAAGTAACACTGATATGAGCCGTTCTTCCTGTTTTTTGGATTCATTAAAATATAATAATAATATTCGGGACATTTTTTCACACACGGTCATCTGACCCCAAACTAAGCAAAGCTTGTGATATGGCTGCCAGAGACTGATATACATACATATATAGTTTTAAATACATACTTAAATAGATATTAACAACCAGATACAGAACAAACACAAATGTTCATCGCATAAATGTTTGTCCTAGATGGGAATCGAACCCACGCCCCCAAGCTCAGAAGGCAGGTTCACTACCAACTGGACCAACGGTCTATCTGATACCTATTTACTAAATGATATCTTAATATTCAGATTTCATAAATATGGATGGAACCGTAAAAGTACATTTTACATCACAGCTTTCGAAAAAAAATAAGATAAACCTCAAAAATAGAAGCAGGGAAACGCACGATTGTGTGTAAGCGCCATAGTTTTGCTCCAGTAAATGCGACTTTAATACAATATAATTAAGCGTTATGGTCATCTGTAGTAATAAGCGTTGCTTAAAAGTGGGAAAACCTCGCCTTAATAGAGTCAGTATTCTAAACGTACAAGAAAATATTCTAAACAAGTCGCGCCATTGCAACATTCAGAATTTTTGCGATCAAGAGCTTTATCTAAACTTGATGGAAAAAAAACAAGTATGTGAATATGTACTAACCTACTAAAATGCAGGTTTTACCTGAAAATCTTGAAACAAGACACGTTACAAACAATGTGATCTTTCCGATAAATGTAATAGATTAAAATGTACCTACTTATCGTTTCCCGAGGATAATGCTATCATAAGACTGATGATGTTTAATTATCAGCAAGTAGGCACATAAATATATAAATAAACATTTTAATTTCAAGTCTCGAGAAAGGACAGCTGCAAGCTTGTGAGATAAAAAAATATAATTAAAAAATATCTTATTAATCAATCGATGCTTTGTGCTCTCAATCACAACGTCACCGATAACGATACATCGAAACTGAAAGTGATTCGAATCGAAAGCGAATGACCGACGCGAAGAAAAATACCTTATTAATCTATCATCGGTCGCGTCATGTGAATGAACATAATGCCGTATGAAGTAATACGCTTACATAAGAGCATTTTGGTTGCATTTCTTTACACTTTACACAATCCACGCACATGTTCGTGGGTGCTGATGGGCCAATAGCGTGACTCATGAGATGACATTTAAATCGAGCGACAAACAGAGTATATTTGACCTTCTGACATGTTCAGTGCGACCAACTCTGCAAAGGTGACGAAATCTAGAGCTGCTCAACATGTGCAGAGAGGTTGGGTCTCTGTATCTTTTATCGTATTTATAACGGGGAGTGTTCTGAAGAACTGTTTGATCTGATGCCGGCGTCGCAGTTTTACCATGGCTCTAGCCGCCGTCTGAAAAAAGGCTCATCCACATACCTATCATAGATCAGTGCCTCACACCTGCAAAATGTGGAATGAAGCTACCTTCCCCTGCGTTCCCGAGAAGCTACAACATAGGGTTCTTCAAAAGGCGAGTTAATAGATTCTTAAAGGGTCGGCAACGTAGTTGTTATGCCTCTGGTGTTACAAGTACCGTCGCCTATGGATATAGGCGACGGTGACTGCTTACCATCAGGCAGCCCGTCTGATTGTTTGCCACCTAAAGCATAAAAATATATGTGTAAAAAAATTCAAGGGACGCTATCAGTTTCGTTCAGAAAATTCGATGTTAGCTACCCAACTCTACTCTACAGACAAGTTGGTCGCAATGTGCGGTTGCGTAACATGGTCAATGGTCACATTAGAATCATTTTCCGTAATTATGGTTAGTACAGCCCTTGCTATTGAGACAAGGTCGTACAGAACAGTTGGCCAAATGCGCGGGGCAGCCCGCGTTTGAGGTGACCCCGCTATGGCGATGATGCGAACATTGCCAACACATTGACGACATCCTTATTTTTATAGGTAATCCGAATGAGTGCGTCGACCGTAACGCCTCCACAGGCGAACTGTGCGTGTGGCCTTGCTCTATTCTATTTACAGGGTGTTGTACGTACGGCTTTTACGGACATTTCGACTAGTTTTCTCAATATTGTGGAGTTGGATAGGACCCGGGCTCGATTTTTTAAACCCCTCGTATGATTTCGCACGAAAATATCATGCGAAATGAAATATTTTCTATTGATAGAAAGCAAATTCGAATGGTTCAATCCACTCGTTGCGTTAGTGAGTGATACGATTTAATAAAAAAAATGCGACTTTTGTTTGAAAATTTGTCAATTCGCATGATTTCGCATTATATTTTCATGCGAATTATCATACGAACGATAAAAAAATCAAGCCCTGGCAACAGAAGTTATAAAATTAGAGCGGATAAAGCATGTGCGAAGATCGTTACGACCAATCTGTCAAAATCTATTGAAGTTAGACAATGAATGGAACCGATGAGCCAACAATTATGTGACGCCTATTTAACAGTGATTGAATTGCTCCTATCGAAAGTGAGAATTTTGCTATCTCAAATAGCTAAAGTGAATGATTTTTGTAGCCATGATATTGAGCATAGATAAACGATTTATAATGGGACCTATCGTGGATGAGTCGTGAGAAAAGAAAGGCGATTGTAGTTAGTCAAACGTTTGATGCTATCAAACCAGTCAAATTTCTTGACAGGTGATAGTTATAGCTCGAATCATATTTTTTTTAAAGCTTAAGGCTCACCGTGTCCTGGTTACTTAAGGCGGCTGATAGAAGCTGCCTTGGACAATCAACTCTTTTCAGTTTACCGTAGTCAGTTTACCGTTAGTTCATAATTTTACTGCCACGCCTCGACTGTTCTAAACTCTCGTTGAGCCTATAACTAAAATCTTATCTTAATCTATCTTATAATCATCAATGTTTATCAGCCTATCTTGTTCCCACTGCTCTTCTCTTAGAGAGAGAGGATGGGCCCTGACCCACCATGCTGGCCCAGTGCATGTTGGTGAATGACGTAAGTCTTTGAACTTTTGAGGTTCTTGGACATACTGTTTCCTCACGATATTTTCCTTTACCTTTTTTAGCGATGGCATCGAAATTGCACATAAAAAAGTACTAAATAAGCAGGGCCCAGGATCGAACCGGGTGCCTTCAGATTTTAAAGCGCACATGCTATCGCTCGGCCGCCATCGCTATCTTAAAAAGTCTCAGGAATATTAAGATACCTCTGAACCTCTTTGGGTATAATTTTCTGTGATGTTTTATAGAAAAGTCCACAATTTTAAGTGAAGCTCCTTTAATTTACAAAGGAGTAGGTACTAGACTACTACTCATAGACACCTAGTCAGGCATTGGGTGTCAGGGACATGACAGAGCTGCTATCTAAGTGAGACAAACAAGGGAGATACGCCTTAGTACAATTATCGCTCATGTTCAAAAGTCCCGTGCTTACCCCACTTTGTTCAGTATTACAAACGCAAAATTATAACTACGGAACTCTTAGTCATTTTCTCATGAACTCTAAGAATCTTGCAGCAACACCAATGAACTAATAGTCGACATGCAAAAATGGTCAGCAAGGCCAGGGACTGCTGGGTGAGTTTGACTAAAAGCAGAAGCGTGCATCAAGCCTAATTTGATAGCCTAATTGGTCCAGTTGGTAGTGAACCTGCCTTCTGAGCTTGGGGGTGTGGGTTCGATTCCCATCTAGGACAAACATTTATGCGATGAACATATGTGTTTGTTCTATATCTGGTTGTTAATATCTATTTAAATATGTATTTAAAACTATATATGTATGTATAGCAGTCTCTGGCAGCCATATCACAAGCTTTGCTTAGTTTGGGGTCAGATGACCGTGTGTGAAAAAATGTCCTGAATATTATTTATTTATTTAATTTAGGCCAGATGCGTTCGCACCTGTCACGCTGCCACATCTCTCTCGTTTGTCTGATCTGCTACAATAATTTACAGTTAAATAGGTATTAATTGTCTTACAATAGTGAATTTATTTCGATTAATTATAACGAACTTCACCGGGCTATCATTACTACATAAGTCAAAGATCATGGTAATGATATATTTATTTGAAAAAATGTGCTATCTGCCGCTAAATATAAAGTAACGTTGATGTATATTTATCTCGTCGAGACGATATCAGTAAATTACTGATTATAACAAGATTGTATTGTTACTGATAACAGTGAGAATCATTTAACTTGCAACTGCAGCTGAAGGGCGAATAAATGCATTGTTTTTGTTCGATTATAAAATATATTGAAAGTTTCGAGAGGCTTCTAGCTTAGCTGAAAGCGCTAAGGAAAATATTTTGAAATACAATGTAAATGACGCAAAGTAGGCGGACGATACGTAGGTGACAATGGTTTTATTCATTTACATTTATTTTCTATGTAAACTGAATCTTTCATGCATTGCGCACTGGACAAGAGTCACGTAGGTTCACTTTATTAAAAAAACTTACGAAAATTCTCTCTCAGTATCTTTACAGAAGATCGCCAAAGCAATATTTTCACTAGCTCGTTTGAGTTACCATACTCGTAGAAGAGAAAACGTCATATTTTATTACATTTAATCGATAACTTAATTCTGATCTTGAGAACAATGCACGGTGTGCTCACCCGCCCATTGTTGCTGCTACGGCGTCTGTATGTGTTCAAGAGTCCTATGGTAGAGTTTAGAGTTTATTTGACCACGGTCATTGCCGCCAGTAACAAGTGATCAGTTTAGCGAGCTGTTATCGGCTTTTCTGACGACATTCATGCTTTATCTGGTATCTAAACGCAAATTATATCGGTTGATTACAAGTTCGTTCGTTACACAGTGCTCGTCCGCAGACTGTGAAAGTGTTTCCGTGATATTGTTGTGATGTTGTTGATTGAAGTGATACCGAGAACTTGGGGTGTTTATGTGTAAAGATATGACCGAGAGGATAAAGCGGCCACGGCCGCGTCGTCGCGATGCTATGCACGAGAAACGCCAGGACTTGCTCCTGGCTTGGAGCGATGGTGAGTCACACGGGAATATTTTGTAACAACTTTCATCCATCGGTCATAAAACTTTTGACTTTAGAAAGGCACACAAATAAACAACATTGGCACTGTTTTTACATCATGCGAGCCAAACTTATCAATCAGTCAAATCTCCGATGCAATGGAGCTCATTATGCATGCATTGGATTGAACCAAGCGTTTAATGCTACGTCGCTTTCTAGTCTTGTTAATCTCATGTGCACGGTGGTCGTTAGTCTAATGAAGACGACGACAATGTTTACGAATTACCACTCGAATGCTAATAGATGTTTGTGAGTATATGCGAGACACGTCGCCCAGTTGTAAAGTTTATGCACTACCATTGAATGGAAATGCAGCTTTCATTCCCCAAGTTTCTCCTACTATTTTCAATAGTATTTTTTTTGCACCTGACGCAAACAGAGGGGTGTTACAAGTTTAATGTGCGTCCCTGTGCCTTAAGACGAAAGTCTTCTACCAGTGTGTGTTGCCAGTGATGACATACGGCACTGAAACGTGGTCTCTCACTATGGGCCTCATAAGCAAGCTCTTAGTCGCACAACGAGCTATGGAGAGGGCTATGCTCGGGGTTTCTCTACCAGATCCAATCAGAAATGAGGATATCCGTTGACGAACGAAAGTTCCCAACATAGCCCACTGGATTAGCAAGTTGAAGTGGCAGTGGGCAGGGTACATATCACGCAGATCAAATGTCCGATGGGGCCGAAAGGTTCTGGAATGGAGACAACGAACCGGTAACTGCAGCGTAGGACGTCCAAGACAAGATGAACAAACGACCTAAAAGGGACCGCAGGGAAACGCTGGATGCAGGCCGCTTCCAACCGGCCCTTTTGGAGATCGATGGGGGAAGCCTATGTCCAGCAGTGGGCGTCCTATGGCTGAAATGATGATGATCTGTCTGTGGCATCGTAGCTCCCAAACGGATGAGCCGATTTTTAATTACATTTTCTTTGTTTGAAAGTTGATTTGATCGAGAGTTAGCTATATGATTCAAGGAAATCTGTTCAGCCGAAGATCATTACTACTTTTGTGAGGTTTTTTTTTAAATTTTATACTTGTTACTTGTAATTAATTGCAGTCAGTGATCGAATCTGTATTTTTCCGCTTGTAATTTTGCGGGTTCAATTGATAAGATAATTAAGATAGCGCGATGCGACCGCGTATGTGTATTTATTTGAGAGAAAGCTTTTATAATTATTATTATGTGTGCTTCATTAATATTATGTATTTATAAAGCTATAGTTTATTGAATACTAGTTGCGCCCCGCGGTTATACCAACGTGTATATTCCATAAGGAACCATACATTTCCCGAAATAAAAATTATCCTCTATGTCAGTTTCCGGCCCGGCTGTTGGTCTAACTAGACCAACGGGCTATCTCTAGAATAAGAACACTCTCGATCAAGAAACTAGAACTAAATCAAAATCGGTTCATCCGCTTGTGAGCTACGATGCCACAGACACACATCAGCAGCCATCAAACGTCCACTGCTGGACAAAGGCCTCCCTCTTAAAGAAGGGTGTTGCCATAATCCCCACGCTTGGCAAGCGGCTTGGGGATCGCAGTAAGTTCACCGTATACTAATAGGACGCTGCTGCCCCTCTTCCACAGACATGGCTGGTTTATTATTATTTACTTGAGTGTACTTATTGCATATGACATCACAATAGGAGCATAAGGACATATTAGTCTTCGTGCTCCTACTAGTAGGTGTACCCAGTAGGAGCAAGCGGAAACGCAACATTTTATTTGTTTATAAATTTTTGATAAGCTCATCTCATTGGATATTTTTTTGTATCATTTTCACGCGTGTCTTTTCTTGTAAACAAAAACTTGACAAATCTTTTTATGGCATGGATTAGCTTATCGAACTATTATGAATCGAGTATAAGATCATACGGAGGAATGTAGAGAACCATAGATCTGTAGATTTGCACAAAATAAAATATTTCTTACAATCATTATAGTATGTATTTACATAAGCGTGATGTTCTAAATTATTTTTCTGCGAAGTTTTTTTTACATAACCAAAAATATTTGGATGGTATCCAACGGATATTCTAAAATAAGTATTGAATACTTTAAAAATGTAGCAATGCGTTCGTTACTGAAATTTCATATTACCTTTACATGTTGTGCTTGCACTTAAGACCGCGCTCACCAGAGCTAGAGCTATCCATCTAGCACATTTCAAAATTTTTGAAGATAATAATCCCTGTGTGTGTGTGCATAACAAATGGGGCATTAACTTTAGAATAACATTGCAAATGGTATAAAGCAATTTTCATGTTGATATTTTATAAGAAAGCGGAGATCTAAAAAAAACACGACAAGTCAAAAGTAAATAATACAATGAGACGACATGTTATTTTAATGTTAGCGCCAAAACTCCGTCTTGTCCGTTACTTACTTTGCTTGACTATGACGTTTGTTAATATAACTACTGGCAAATGCACAAGACGTGTGACGCCAAATTGCTGTCCTGAAGAAAAAATAAGAAAAAGGGCCCAGCATACTTTTTCGTGCAATATTTATTTATTTAATGACCATACATCCGGTTAGCAAAAAAAAAAAAATATTTGTTGTGTACTGTGCCTATTCTTACGTAAACCTTAGTAATATGTTAATTACATTTAACTCGTTATCATTAATCAGGGCCCAAACTGGTCGGTGGAAAGCAATCACTTAAATCACGTAGTACCGAAGTGAAACTGGTCTTCTCCAAAGGGCTTTTGGTAAAGGCGCGACGTATTTGTTTATCGATATTTATAGAAAACGACCTATGTATGAACGTCTGCAGATACGGAATTTTGCTCATTAAACAGTGACTCAATGTATGCACACATTACTTGCTAAAGCGAATAAAATGAAGAAATAAACTGTGTACTCTGAATAAATGAATCGTTTTTATAATGTAAAAAACAAAAATCATTTATGTAAAGTACAAACTTGCGTATTTGTTTATCTATACTAAGGCATGCATCAAAGATGAGATTATAAAGCACCTAGCGCCTTCATTGTTTAGCTACTTGAACCGTTTAGAGAAAACAAACTAAGTACTTGTATTTTATGTTCAAAAGCTCAATCAACTAAACTTTCTGACAACATGTTATACGTTATGAAATGTAATGAGTTTTATGAATTTTCATTGCCTTTGTATTGTTTAGGTAAACATAGAGTGAAATATTTTTCACAACAACAATAAAGTTAAATTTTCTTCGTATGTAAGCTCATTGAATTCGCGCAACTAGTAAACGAAGGAAACGAAACGCATATCGTCAGGATCACGTATTGAGTCGCATACTCGCATAATTATGACTGCAAATACCACTTCACAAAGTGTCGCTAGCATCCAGTGAATGCAAAAGGCAGGTTGTCCTTCAGTGTGGTGTTTAAAGGAGGAGGCCTATGTTCAGCAGTGGACGTCTTCTGGCTGATGATGATGACGATGATACCACTTAAATTGAACTTGAGTGCGTTGTGATAAGGTCGGATAGCTCAAATACTGGTGCATAAGTACTGCGTACTTAGATGGTGTGAGAGAATTCCCGGAGTGCATGCCCTCCGTGGCGCGGTCATCCGCCGCGCCGGGAAAGGGGTGAGAGGGGCTGCACTATCGATTCCGTCTGGTGTTTCCATACTAAATAAGGAATGTAGACGCCCTGGGAAGCTGTACGGAACACTAGCTAACTGCATTGCGCTTAGGTTCACTACACCAGCCACGACATTCCATTCTAACTTGTTGCTTTCCAAGCTCCTACCAATTAAAACTAACCAGTATGTTATGTATTGGAAAACATTCCTCTTCCTTATTTTCATTCCTCTGTCTATAAACTTTATTGAACACCTGAATGCTTAGTAAAGGATTTGAATCATCAGTATTATCAGGTGTGATGAACGGACTTACTCGTTTTTAGTAAGGCGTTTCATGTTTGGTTTTGGTCCAATATTTGTCTATTAACATAGGAGCTAAAAATAACCATGTTTTGTTTATTTATATCGTCTTTTGTTTGAATATGTGCGTTCTTTTGTTCACAGAAGTGTGCAATAGCGAGGAAGTGCCCGAGGTGGAAATCGTCAGCCTCTTACAAGAACACATACCAAAGTATCGCCTGAGAGCTGACAGCCTCACGCAATTTGGAGGTACTTATTGCTTTATTTCCCCATACAATTCATTTAAACCTTACTGAAATTAAATTACAATAAAAATTATGGTTGACAGGATAGACGTTAGAACATAGCTCACCTGATGTTAAATGACTTTGTGGTAGAATAAGGTAAACATGACTAGCTTGGAATGGAAACTGGCTCTCAAACGAGGCTGCCGGAATACACCGTAAAGGTACATTTTCATAGGGCAAGTATTGTCGCATCAGCCGCATGCGTTAGAGACAATGACGATTTATATTATCTTTTGGTTAGAGATGCGCGCTCAGACGCGCGCGGCTGCGATCGGCCGCGATGCACGGAAGTGTACCTTTACCTTTGTTTGACGACAGATCTTCAACTTGAGGGTGTTATCTAGCCATTCAGGTTATATAGTGTCCTAACATCTTACTATGGTTCCTTCACGATATTTTCCTTTACCGACAGCTCAAGCTCATTGTTTGGAATTCGAACGCGCTAACCACTAACTTAGCGCGTTCGATGGACGCGGGTATGTCCTAAAACTGCGACCAGAACCACCGGAGGATGGGCAGCAGCGTCTTCTTAGTACACGATGAACGTACTGCGATTCCCAAGCCGCCTGCCAAGCGTGGGGATTATGGCAACACCTCACTAAGAGGGAGGCCTTTGTTCGGCAGTGGATGTTTAATTGCTGATGATGACGATGATGAACCACTAACTTATCATCGCTACAATTTGGATCTATATTAGAGTTTGCTGCGTTGAAAATTCTTGATGACCTCCTACCATCCATACATGGTTCTAGGCTCACTGTCAATCGAAAGAACAAAGACTGCGACGAAAAATCATGACGTATTGTTTTGATTATTGTCCATTCTATTGTTTTTGTAAACGTTTAAATTCATAAAAATCTCACAACTTTAGATAATTTTAAATTGTGGTTACGTCTTGAACAAAAATGTCAGCCAAATTACGTATACAATGCTTGTCGTTAATCAGACATGTACGGCTGCGTTTACCAGCTAGATCTATCGCTTTCGCATGTTATCAACTTTTTTGTAGATATAAATGACCGACGATTATATGATGACGGAGGAGATTAGGAAAAAATAAACACAAAAAAAAAGATTTTTTTTATTGGTTAGGATGGCGAATCCTGTATAAAATAAATATCAACACGAATATTGCAGTAAGTGCCTTGGGTCCGCAATGCTTTTTACTATTTGCAATGTTATTTTAAAGATAATGCCCAATCGTTTTTTTATTGTCACACTTTGTAATTTATTATTTTCAAAAATTTTGAAATCCTGCTATACGTGATAGCTGATTCCGTAACTTTATCACGCACGTAACGCGCCGCGATAAGTTAACTTCCTAAAAATTTGACTCTATTCCCTAGGAATAAAGACCAACTTTTACAGGTAAACTTAACACGGCGCGTTACGTGCGTGTTTGTAGTTACAGAATCAAGACCCTGTGACCGTTGAACATGACCGGCTAAAATTTCGTTTTGGGTAATTCGTTAGATCTAGTTGCGGTTGTGGCGCCATCCTTTTAGTCAACAGGGACTATTTTTCTTTTTTATAGTCTCTCAGAAAAGCTGTGATTGTGATACTAGATGTACCTAAGCGAAGGTTCACGACAAACTTCAATAGGCAGGCTTAACCAAAAAACATAAACGCCAATTTGCTTCATTATCCGGGCGGGAACAAAAACTTTGACTGTGACATTGACGACCTTTTGCTAAAATTGGCCCGCGGTATCATTATCAGCGAAAGGCACAACATGGTACCGAAACAATTTCATGCGACCAAAACTATACCCCAGGGGCGACGGATTCGTATTACAATAAACTAGAAAGATAATAAAAGCGGTAACTAAGCCCTTTGGAAAACCCTACTGAGTACAACCGTTTTAAACCGACTTCAAAAAAAAAACGGAGTTCACAATAAGTTTTTTTTTTTTCCTTTTTGTAATGTTTGTTACCTGAGAACTCCGTCGCTGACAAACGAACGTTTGTTATAAAGTTAGAAAATATCAACTTTTTCGCGGCGATACGAAATCGACCAAAAGTTGTGCAGCGTTTGCGTTTCGTTAACGATTCGTCTGTAATTTTTTAGCGCGATTGCCCTGCTGATTTGGATATTTTTTACAAGCTTTTATTTAAGAGCCTCTTATACCAAATTTGACGAATTTAAATCAATTTTTTTCAGTTAAATTACAATATTTGAGCTGGAAAAAAATACATGTCATAGATAAATCTGTGTTTGAGTTTATGATTTGGTTCAAAACACGATGGAATAAACTTTCCTCAATAAAAAAAAAATCTGAAACAAAGTCGACTTAGTTTATTTTTTTCATTTTTTGCTCTAATGAAAGCTCGTAACAACCTGGAAATTGCATGTACTGAAAGGCAATTTTATTCAACATTCTTTTATTTGGATAGATTTTTGATAGTGAATAGTGTCGTTCTTTAGAAAAATTAAAAGCGTAAAAAGGACGCGAGAATTTTGGCGCGCCGCGTTCAGTGCCGCGCCAGGCGTCATCGAGGTCGGACCTATGCTCGTTTTTGTCGTTGCACTCCCCCCGCGGGCGCCCTGACGCAAGCATGGCGTCGCTATAACTTGGCGGGGGCTGAGGGAGCGTTTTGTTGCCTACGCGACTCGGATAACCTCCCGTTAACTTGCAATGTATGTATGTAACTATGTTTGTTTGGGTGGAATCTTGCAACACAATTTTGAATCAGATATCTTCAACCGATTGAGCTGAAATTTGCCATACTAATGTAAGTTCGGCGACGATGCAATGTTATGGTACCTTCGAGCTGGTCTGATGATGGAGGTAGAAGGTGGCCATAGAAACTCCTAAGCGAAACGAAGTAACCCCGTCGAGCTTGGGTTTATTGGATTTGTCTTCACAAGCCGCCTCAAGATGGCGGACAAAATGTTCACATTATGATATAAGCATCAAATGAAAGGGCTTGCTGAGAAGAATACTAAAAACCTTTTTTTTTAAATTTATAAAGCTTATTTTATTGAAAGGATATACTTTCAGATTGGTCCCATAGAAGTTTCATCAAAAGCGGTTTAGTAGTTGTTGACTTTTGAATCAAAATAACTGGAAAATTCGGTTACTTGGATTATAATATTATGTCATATTATCCAAGTAGTAACCGAAATTGCGTATTTATAATATACTAGCGGTCCGCCCCAGCTTTGCACCGGTATAGATTATAGCCTATGTCACCCGGGGATAGTGTAGCTTCCCGTCAGTGAAAGAATTTTTCAAATCGGTTCAGTAGTTTCGGAGCCTATTCAATGCAAACAAACAAACAAACAAACAATCAATCAAATCTTACCTCTTTATAATATTAGTATAGATTACTAATTGTGTGAAGTAGGTTGTGTGTCGTATATAGATTTCTAGTTTTCCCCGGAATCTACCGCAGCGTTTACAAACGAAAATAAAACGAAAGAAAAACACGTAATTTTAAAATGAGGAATGAGAGTGCTCATTTCTTGCCCTAGTTCTGTTTTTGCCGTTCGTAAATCACATACGCTAGGTCAATGTTCCGAAACTAGGGCGCAGCCTGTTTCTGCAAATAATACCTAGTTGAGAATCAAAATAAACGCATGCGCTATCATGCTAATTGAGGTAGTATCACGAGACTGTTTGACTTGGATTGATAACATCACCAGTGCGTCTGTCTTTTGTGCAACGTTAATGTTTTACTGATGTTTTTTTTATATTACTTTTAACGTTTCAAGGTCATCGACAAAAAACTTATTTTGACAACATTCTTGCGATCGTTACAATCTGGGTGTCTTAAAAGCTGTATTACAAAATGCAATCGTAAAATTTTTGGTACATAGATTTTCGGACACAAAACGAAGAAGTTAAGCCGTAAGTGTCAAGACATAAATGCACATCCTCTCACATTTTTAACATTAGCATTAAAAAATAAATAAATAAAATTAACATTAAAAACATTTAAATTGTTTTAAGACAGAAATTTAACGAAATCATATTTCTATGAGAGCATTACTTTTTTTTGTTAATTGGCTGCAATCTGTTTATATGTTGAGTTTTCCAAAATATGAAGCCGTTCTTTACAATAAAAATACACATATATTTATTACAAGACATTCTATTTCCTATAGATCTCTCTATTTGGTAGAAACACAATGCCAAAAATTCAGTTTTCGTTGCTTTATTCGTCAAAAAAATGTGATCGGTTTCTCCTAGGCAAGTGTACTTCATAGCAAACCGCATCATCACTCTATATCAGGTGAGATGGCCGACAAACAACCCTATTGTCGAAAAAAAAAACGTACTTATGTGTCGAAATTTGGCGCGAGTCCAAAAAAGAACACACATCTTAAGTCCTTTATATATACAAATCATATTCACAAATATATAAAAATACTAGCATATGTTATTTTCCTTAAAATCTCACAAGGGCATTAAAAATTTGTAACACTTCTGCCAAAAATACTGAATAATTATTTTTTGATTAAAATTGGTTGATTGTTACTGATGTTATCTTTCAACATTACGCGTTGAAAATTCTCATCGTAGCCAATCAATCGGCCATTAATATTCCGCCGTTAGCGGTTGAGCATCAACACTTCGTAAAAAAATTGATGCACATGTCACCTAATTGCCACCAATAACGGCAACTTCAATTTTATGTACAGTTGCTCTTCTGGTCACTGGTCGAGTAGGAGCTCAAGTATGTTATACCGTAAGAGATAACCACTTGTTTTTCTCGACATCAGTCGCTCTCAGAATTATGCGAATCTGAGGCGAACTTCAAGTTCTTGTACAATATCAAGGTGCTCTGTGCGACATGTACCAGCCTCAGCCAGCCTCTACAAAAGCCAATTGGCCTTCCGATGATTTGTTTCCTAGAAAGGTAGTTGCATTTATCTGCGCCGTGGTCTTATGCATTTACTCGGTGTTTCGCAACCGCAAATATTTTAATTTATTTTCGGTTTATTGAAAGCATCTAGCGGGGCAGACGGGGCAATAGCCACATTAGCATGAAAGTTTCATAGATTTTGATTACCTGCGATCATCTTATCGCTACAGTTTGATGTTTGATTGAATACTTTCTCGAGTTATTGAGTAATTATATTTGTCATGCTGACAGGCTCATCAATGAATATAATATGCTCCCCATAAAAGAGCTGTTCATTTTCTCCTTGAAAGTAGTATCATAATTACAATTATAGCCTGTTGGTTCAATTTTCTTTTTAGTTTCTTTTTTATATGCTGACTAGCTAAATGCTCGCGACTTTGTATGCGTAGGGTTATAAAAATCCTCTCTTGTTGCTCACATACGTATAAATAAAGAACACCCATGTGCAAATTTCATTAGGTACATAAACTATAAATAAATCAGTAATTTTATGTTTTTATGCCATATGCAATGCCTTTTATGCTATAGTGTAGATTACATCTTTCATGATAGGGCTTAGGTTGCAACAAAGTTACAGGATCGAGTCTATATCGGTTGTTCCGTCCCAGTAAGTGCTCGAGGCACGGTTTCCGGCGCAGGCGCCGTCCTGGCGCTATTAATAATGGTGCCTCATCGGGCGAGTCATCGGCCGCGGGCCGCGAGCGCGTCTCCGGCCGGTCTCTGACATTCTGATGCGGCCCATCTGTCACCCGCGTCTCTAGAACACCTCTACTCCGCTGGAATGCACGCATTAATGATCAGTGACCACTGATGCCCCGGAAATAACGCACTCACACCGTCGCGGTATCCCTTTACTACCGACGGAAAACAGTTGACGAGAGATTGCATAATCAAGAAACACTTTAACGGCTTCTAAGTCTCGGTAGTAAACGCAGTTATTGTATACTTTAATAACATTTATACGTAACATCTAAATCAAATGAGCGATAACCGTGAATACGACATGCAAAACAGTAGGTATGAGAATGAAAATGAAAGTAATCCGACTTTAATCTAGTTGAATGTTGTTGAACTAGTCCTGGCTTTAAACATATTCAAGTCGATCAATGTTGAGGTGCGGCTGTTGTAGGCTCGAACCGGTTACAAAGCAGTTGTGAGTGAATCAACAGCGTTCCCGTGACGATGACGTCACGGGAATTCTACACCGACGCCGGCGTATCAATTTAAGTTTATTAACAAAGTCATGCAGCCCTACCACTACTGCGGTATTTGAGTTGTTACATTCCGCGAATAATCGTTATAGTTTTACATCGAATAGCGCGCCACTTCCTTTTCAGTGTGATAACGTGATTATTCTTTGATACTTGCTTTGTTGGCTTACTTGACCAGTTCAAAGAAACTGTTTGACATTATTCAAAGACTACTATAAACTTTTTGTTTCTTGGTACTCATATAAATCAATTCGATGGTGACCGAGCGGTAGCATGTGCGCTTAATAGTCTGAAGGCACCCGGTTCGATCCTCACCCTGCACCAATACTTATTTACTAGCTAAAAAAATATGTGGAGTTTCGAAGCCATCGCTCAAAAACGGTGAAGGAAAACATCGTGAGGAAACTGGTATATCCAAGAACCTCAAAAGTTCAAAGACATGTTATTCACCAACGTGCACTGGGCCAGCATGGTGGATTACGACCCATCCTCTGTCTCTAAGATAAGGCCTGTGTCCCAGCAGTGGGAACATGGTAGGCTGAAATGATGACTCATATAAATAGCTCAGTTTAACTAAAGGAATTGTAATTAAATTGTAAGCTTTATTTTTCCCATGTATTTACTGCTCTGATCATCACAATCATTGAAGCCCGATCTAAATAGGTACCTGGTATTTTTTTGCAGTAGGTGGCAAAGATGCTTAGGTGTCGCCCGATGGTAAGCAATCACCGTCGTCTAAGAATGTAACACCAGGGCCATCACAGATACGTGAACGACCTTTAATAAATAAAAGTATTTGTATTGTCTGTATGGCCGCTAACTCCTCCTAAACCACGCAACGGATTTTGATGCGGTTTTCACCATCAGTTAGACACATTTTCACGGAAGGTTTATATATATAACTAGCACCCTTGCAAAGCCGGGCGGGCGGGTCGCTAGTAGTATTATAAAATACTATCTATAGTAATTTAAAAATCGGTACATTTACACTCGTATATTGTACTAATGCTCAAACTAGGTGTGGAAAACACCCGTACCTTCGGAGTCTTGGGAACCATAGAGGTACAATTACCTAGTTTACCTACTACATTGTAGGCAATTGTATCTCTATGTTGGGAACTTTAAAGACTATTACAGCCTGTTAATTTTAGTGTGCTATATCACTAAATGTATTAATTAGTGGTGTATTATTTCAGGGTACGAGAACCAGGATTGGTTCATTCCTTCGCCGGCGTTACCAGTAAGCTCCAGTGACCTCGCACTAACGCCTGACCAGATCAGGGAGACTCTCAATTACTTCCGTGAGTATTATGTCTCTATAGTTGCTTTAAACTTGTAACTCAGCGTCTAGTTTTTACACGTAGTTTTTTAGTTTTAATTCGTACCGCAAGTACTTAAACAGTGTACCTCTTTTGGCTTATTTTGTTATCCTACTAGATTGACATAATAAAGGACGTCGTAAACTAAAAATAAATAAAATATAGTATTTTTTCGCACCACATTGTTATTGTACGCACGTACAATATTTTTATCAAACAGGACAATAATTGGCTACCAATTACTCTAACAACGGTCGTGGCCTTAAAGTCCAGCTTTCGTAGAAGAGGGGAGTGCTCTTCAAATAATGAACACATTAAATAAATTATTGTTTCAGAAAAATATTGCCAATTTTTTTTCTAACTAACCGACTGCAAAAAAGAGGCATTCGCAATTCGGTTCTATTTTTTTATATGTTTGTTACCTCAGAACTCTATTATTTGTAAACCGATTTTTTATTTGAAAGGATATATTTTCAGATTGGTCCCATAGAAGAAGAACTAAATGGATTTTGTTAATTTTGAAGTCTGTTTTTATATTGATAATTATATTTATTCATTTCCAGTTTACGGCATGGCCTAGCTAGATTATGTGAAACTGGTAGCATACCAAACTAAATATAATAAATTAGGTGTACTAGTTATTGCGGTTAAATTGTGTAAAAGCTAGGTGCTGAGTTAAACCCTTATTTATACTGGATTTAGGGACACCGGGGCACTTCAGTAAGGGTCCACACTAAGAGGGGAAAGGTGAATATGGCAAACTTTTCTAAACCCTAGAAAAAAGTTACTAGTCTAAAGGTTCTAGGCCAAAGGTTCATAGTTGGTCAAAGCAACGTTCCGTTTACGTTTAAACGTTTTGAAACTAATCATGTTTATCTATATTTTTATCCGAATGAAATATTTTACTACTTAACAAATATTATTTTTAGAATGATACTAAATATATAGTAGGGTTGGCAACCCTAGCCTGGCCGGAAATCCAAGTCTGATCTAGTTGTATTGTACTATAGACAGCACAAGGATGTAGGATATGTACAGATTGTACAGTGTTGGATTAATTGATTGATACGAGATATAGACACATGCATCATTTATTTGTGGCAAAAAAAAAAAACAGTATAAAATAGTAAATTAAACATTATATTAATTTGAAAATAAAACTGAACTAACCGGCTCCAACTCAGCAAGATGTCGGTCGTAAACAACCGGCGGCGGGGGTCTTCCGTTGGGACCGGAATAAGAGATGCCTTATTCCGGTCCCAACGGACGGTTTTGTCTATTTTCATTAGTAATAAGAAATGCATAGATGCATGCATTTCTTATTACTAATGAAAATAGACAAAACAAAATTATTGAAAAAATGTACTCGCACTAATACCAGCATATAATAATATCTTGCAAAATAACCTTGACTGCGCAATGGTCTATTATTAGGTCTTTGTGGTGTACCAATACGAGGAAATTTCGAACGAGCGCGTCCGCGCGTTCGGTATATGCACGTGTACAATGTGTACATGCGCCAAATGTTTCTCCACTGCGCCGTTTTTGCTCCAGTACGGGCACTATACAAGTAAAGCAAGAATTAGTGAGAAACATTTTTAACCGACTTCCAAAAAGGTTGAACGTTTTCAATTCGGCCTCAATTTTTTTATTATGTTTACGTATGTACATATTGTACATCGATTACGCCGACATCTGTGAACCAGTTTGCAATTTTCATTTATCATGAAAAGAAAACTCTCGATGTGGTCTCTCTCTCCCACAAAAATTTCATTAATTTAGGCTCAGTAGTATTTAAACCAGCTCGAATAATATGGATAGTTTTGCTCAAGCCTCAAGATAGTTTTGCCTACGAGTTTCGCGATAGCAAATAATTATTAACTACAACAGTTTAGTTCAGGCGCTTTGTTCGAGTCAAAACAAGGAGGTATTCATGCATGGATGTGTAATCGTAGCTATAAATAAACTAGTACTTAGTTTGCCCCGAACAGAGTTAAATAAGGCTTTTGTGATGTGATGATCGTAGACTTATCTTTTTGTGGGTGTAATTCTTACATGAATTCAAGACACAACTAGTGTTTTTTTTTTAAATTAAATTTCACGCGTTTTGACATCGGAGGCTTCTTGACGTGTGGCAGGCTGGCAGGGCGATCGAAATAGGTTGCTAGTACTGGGCACCCTATTTTTGGTATCATTTTACGATATGCTACTGGGAATCTTGTACATATTTTATCAATGTTTGTAATGTTTCACTACAAATTCTATCATCAGTAGTTTTTTTAAATACTAATTATTAGATTTAGATAATCATACTAATATTATAAATGCGATAGTGTGTTTGTTTGTTCCTCTTTCACGCAGCAACAGAGCAACGGATCGACCTGTTTTTTTTTGCATGGGTATAGTTCAAGAGTCGGAAAGTGACAGGCTACTTTTCTTCATCATCATCATCACCATCGCCATTTTTCATCACTACGCGGGTGAAACCGCGGAGCGCAGCTAGTTTATCATAATACTAAAAACATAGTACTTAATTATTTTGTTTTGATAGAGAGAGATGATAACTTTAGATAGATACGTATTATCATGATCGGATTAACAGGCGAGGTGGCGGTCAAACGCAAGCGTAAATACCTATACAGTAACAATTTTTTTATACAATATACCTACATACCTTAGCTTTTTGCTTCAACATAAGCCAGATCCCCGGCCCTATTTAGTAAGTATGTAATAATATTATGCGGATGAAAGGAAGCTTGTTATTCTTGGCACATAGGTATCCCGAGGTGTTATTAGCTTCTGGAAATAGCTAAGAGCTATGACTAATTCTTATAAATCATTAACTGTTTATAATGTAGATTGGCTGTCAAAGCAATGAAACGGTTCTTAAGAAGGTTTTATATCGTTCAGGGTCTGCCCATTGTCGCCTTTTACTTACTTATTGACACAAATTAGTAGCGGCAACCCTTATTTATTTTACGATATTCTTGATAAAATTGTTGTCGTTATGTGCAAGATAATTGAATGTCTATAATAAACCGGCGAAGTGTGAGTCGGGCTCGTGCACTGAGGGTTCTGTACCACCACAAATATAAAAAGTAGTGCAAAAAGACAACATCACGCCCAGGCGGTCACCCATCAGAGGAACGCGTCCGATCGCGCTCGGCGCTGTTTAACTTAGTGGTGAACAGAAATTTTTCACCGACTCACACTTGGCAATTACTTTAAGAGTGTGTCCTATAATCATGCCAAGTTTGACGCTTGTGCGTATTACCGGTTTTAAGTTGTCATATTTATCGATCTAATCCATAAAGATGACAAAACACTCCAGCACAAACGACCCTGTTTTTACGGAAAGAATGATTATTGTTTCTGTAGTTGTTAAGCAAAAAAGGCGATGACGTTATTATCGCGAAAACTCATCTCGTGCTTGCCATTGACCTTATGCTAATTATCATAAAAGATTATTTATGCGACCTTTTATAAACGTAGAGCATCTGTAGTCGACCGCATTGGTAGAAGTGACGTATACGACGCAGACGTTACGAGTGGTCGGAACGGTTGGTATGGGATTGCGGGTAAGGCGGTGTGCGCACGCGCGAGGCGTCCGCGTCTACCAGTGCCGGTCGCGCCGGTAGCCACGCGACACGCGTGCCCTTCGCGCCCGAAGCGCCACGCCGCTTGAAGCTAACAAACGCGTCCCGATCAATACCGCAGCGACACCCGAACCGCGTCGCCCCAAACTGCGCGGTGCGCCACAGACGCGCTACCAAAACGCCCCGACTCTAAACTTAGAAAGGTGCACCGCTGCACTCAGTCTATAAACCACGTCTGTTTCGCGTGTCCTCGCCCTTTGCCTTAAACACAAAACATTCGTGTTTTTAGTACATTTCGTTAAAATGCGTGATCTATAATCTGTTTAAACGTTTAAAGGGTAAATAAGTAGTAAATCCGCCCTGTGTGCGCCATCGATCGTGCCGGAGGGACGCGTCGCAGCAACAGCTGTGAACCAGATCTGTTATTTTGACCGTGAGAGCATTATATTCATTGTTTGTAAAACTATTGGATATAATCGTAATTAATAGCAAGATATTTATATATATGCTATATTATTTTTATATAACATGTAACAGTTATTTATATTGCATCAAGTAGGTACATTCTATATCTACTTGCTATGCTATCTAGGTCGTAAATCGAATCTATCAAATGTTGCATACCTACTGTTTTATACATATTTTATTATGTTTACATATGTTCTTGTGCTCGTAATTTTAACAATTAAATGCTTAAACGATTATTAGAAGTAGAAGTATATAGTTGCTTTTATGTTGATGTAATTTTATACTTTTACAAAGGACTCTGTTATAAAATAACAGCCAATTGTATTGTAAAACGTTGAATGTTTGTTGGAGAATTCCAGCAACTTTGTATATGGGAAGGAGTAACTCAATCGGGTCTTTACAGTATTTCGTAACATTTTCAGAATAGTTCACCATATTTCGACATCTTCATCTTGCCTTCACTTGGCGTAGGTACAATATCTGCATTGTTTAGAACTTTCATTTTCTCGCCAAATGCCATGTCCCTCCCATGACTGCGTCCTTGCGATCCCTTCGCTTCATAATGTCAAATACCTACAATGTTGTCGGCTCGTCGCCATTTGTGCTCTAATTCGAATCGAATGCTCTATCTTGATCGAGTTAATCCATTAATTTTATCGAATTTGTACGCTTAGTTTGCCATTTCGCGTGGTTATTTGGTTAAATTATTTATTTCAAAAAGTTTGGGGATTATAGTAAATAGATTACTGCGCAAAATAATTTGAAGTAGGAAATGAAGTACAGCCGAAACATCATGCTTAACGAACCAAGTTTCGTTTTAGCCTTTAGCGGCTTTAGTCATTATATTGTCTAAAGTTGCACTGAATTATGTGGTTGTTACTAAAGCGTCGTTC
The DNA here is from genome assembly GCA_932305915.1 of Agriopis marginaria. Taxonomy (NCBI): domain Eukaryota; kingdom Metazoa; phylum Arthropoda; class Insecta; order Lepidoptera; family Geometridae; genus Agriopis; species Agriopis marginaria. The sequence goes on from OW029919.1 coordinate 8,593,138, forward strand.
ACATTACGGACACACTTTCATGCACTCTACGCGAAAATTGTTGTGAGTTTCCGCAAAAGTAAACATAAAATTGGCAAAGTACACAGTGCTGTCAAAACAGTTAAACAATTAAGTAAATGAGAATTTAGATCTTATTTAATAAAGGCGAGAATAAATAAATTCAGTAAGTAGAACGCACCCTGCATCTGTAGTGTGAACGACGCGTAAAGCAGGAACATGGCAACAAACGACAGTGCAGTATACCATAGTTAGGTCGATGGACTTAGTTATTACGTGGATATCAAGTTTTACAGGTTGCGGGACAAACTTCCCTATGACGGAACAAATATTTGAGCGTTTGAAATATTTTTACCGCAATAAAAAGTATAAAACCAACCATAGAATTGTAAAAGATATTTTTTATCTTTTACTAGGTTTTCTTGATAGACGTACTTTTATGATGTTGGTTTGGTTGCATTAATAAAATACAATAATAAAGTAGAACGAGTATTCTATTTAAAAAAAACATATTTTGGAATTAAATTGCATTTTTTGTATTTTTTTAGTCCATTGTCAGTTTACTGCATGGTGTTGATTATGTGAACTATGGCCGATATCACCAATTCTTAGCAAAGATGAACAAAGACTGGACTCAACGCGGGCCCTAACCTTTGATCAGAGTAGAGCGAGATGGTCTTTTGGCGTGTTTCATTTCCGAAAACTATCGTACAGGAATCAGGATCATTTCCCGGAATAAAAGTAGCCTGTGCTCCTATGTGCTAATGCTAGAATGTAGATGATGTTTTTCCACATATTTTTATTATGCAAACAATGCAAGTGTGCCCTGCCGCCCGCGAAGCGCCATCAAAACGTATTATTTTTCGCTATTGTAATTTTGGCGCCCCTTGCTATCTGGCGTCTAGAGCAACCGATCCTCTCGCTCTCCCCAGGGTCGGTGCTGACCCGACTTCCAGGAGAGAGAAAAAGGTGACATTCTAACCTCCAATTATACCTCCCAAACTCATTGACTTTTAGAGGTCGAGGCTCCCAATATTATACGATCTGCGGTGCAAGTACCGTTCTTTATCGATCATCAAATTCGATAAAATGCCATAGAATCGATCATAGCCAGTACTGTACAAATGGCATTTTATCGAATTTAACGATCTCAACTGTCAAAATTGATAAACCCAGGACACTTTTTTCGTTAATTTTGTTCTAGATCAGCAATGAATCCTTAGTTCGGACTAAGTTTCTTAGTCTTGAGCATCGACGTAAAGTTGCTAGTCTATCGGTTTTGTATCGGATACATTTCGGAGAGTGTATCTGCACGATCTAATTCCCTTCTACCATTTTTCTATCGGACTGCCAGAGCGGGCACGAAAAATCGTCACCGCTTTATGGTTCATATTCCGAAAACCAGTACAAAGCGCTTTGATTCCGCATTTATTGTGCGAACTGCTGTCTGTGGAATCCGCTGCCTGAATGGGTGTTCCCCGATGGTTAAAATTTGGGTGTCTTTAAATCACGAGAGAAACCGATTTCTTCTAGGCAAGCGTGTTCCAACGTAGACCGCATCATCGCTTAAAATCAGGCGTGATGGTGGTCAAACGCAAGCTTATTAATTATAATTTAAAAAAAAAGATTTAAAAAAAAACAACATCCATGTATTTGTAAATCGACGTGTCGCTTAAATTATGAATATGTACGAGTATTATAATTATTTGCCACTGTCGTTTGAAGCGTAATCCGCTAAACAAGACAAGTGAAAGGTTGAAACTAAACAAACTTGTCGTAGCATACTATTATGCACATAATCAAAGTGCTGTACGTAAATACTTAAATATAGTTATATCTTATTTTAGTCTTCTAGCCAAGAATGAAGCCCGCATCGTAGGAACACGCCCTTAATTAGAAAATGCTTTCACGCTTGCGTGTTGCAAAATAGAAAAGCTTTACAAATCTACTCGGTAGTTTAAATGGAGTTATGTTTATGTAGTCTTTCAAGGTTTTATTTTTATAAAAATAACTAGTGTAAATTACTTTTCAGGCACAAAATGAAACCTGCATTATAAAAACATGCCCTTACATTATATTAATAAAAAAAATGCTTTCACATTAGCGTGGTGCAATGAATAAAATAAAATAAACCGGCCAAGTGCAAGTCAGGCTCGCACACTGAGGGTTCCGTAGTCCATACCACCACAAAATACAATAATTATCAATTTAAAAAACAGACTTCAAAATTAGTAAAATATGGCATTTCGATTTCGCGAAAGAAAAATGAGGTCATCTAAATAACTCAATTTCCAGTTATAACTTAGTAATGAACAGAAATTTGACACCGACTGGCACTTGACCATTATTTATTATTTGTTGCTATACTTTAGAGTATGTTCTATAATCATGCCAAGTTTGACGCTTGTACGTATTACCGTTTTTACATTAGAGCTAAGTAATGCAAAAAATATGTTTGTTCTATGGGGACCCTCCTTTCGTTTTTACTTTTAGACTTTTTTTATAGTTAATCCGCCGTAACATTAGGTACATATTCTGTGAAAACTTCAACCGGCTATCTATTACGGTTCGAAAGATACAGCCGTTTAAAGGTAGGACGGACAGACATACAAACAATGTAGGCTTAGTAACAAGGTTTTTACCCTTTGGGTACGGAACCCTAAAAAAATATAATCACGGGTAAAACTGTGAAAAAGATGTTATCTTATAACCACTGTTCTACTTCACGCCCTTCGTTTTTTTTTCTTCTAAATTCGCGCCTTATTAATAATTCAGATGTCTTATTTATATTACACGGGATTTACTCACGTAAGATTAAGCCGGCTTAATCTTACGTGAGTAAATCCCGTGTAATATAAATAAAATGTGTGAAAACCACGTCAGTTTCAATAATAACATACAGATGTCGTTGAATCGCAAGCAATCATGAATTTACATTGCTAATGAGTAACAATTGTAAGTAATCGGAGTACACTATCGGCGTATCAAGCTATCAAGCGAGTTGACTGAGTTATTTAGTTTATGCTTTAGTTATCGGTATGGCATCGTCGGAAGTGGACGCGTTGTCCGGCGCGCCGCGTTTCGTTCCGAAGCCGTTCACATGTGTCGTGTCGAGCCTGTGATCGCGCAATTCGCGTGCTAACTATTCTGCAGCCACCTGCACTTGATCGTGAAAGTTTATTACCACTGGCCTCAAACACTGGAACCGTTACTAAAAGAAATCGCCCCCGTCTGAGATAAAGATTATTTTGTCCGTTTCAGCGGTTAAAGTTAATATCACAAACATAATCTGTGAAGTGGTTTTATAATTTCATTTTTATCGGAATTGTAATTTTGTCTTTTCGAGTGTTGTTTTGTTCGCCGGAAGACTATTTGCGTCTGAAGTGTTTGCCTATCTTTGATCAGTAAACTATTTACGGACGGCGTGCGGTTACGGACAGGGTCGAAATTTCATCATGTGTTTCGTGTAACCTACTTTCGTTTATTGTTATTTGTAAGGTATTGTTGTAGACGATAGCCTTATAAATATTCTACTAGTGCTGCAGAACAAAATCTTACGCCTTATGCTTCATTGAACGTGTAATGCAATGCTTCTATAAATCTTGATGCATGGGTGGACTCTCAGATCAGACAAATTGGGAAATATGGTAAAGTGGCGTGGCAGGTCGAACTCCCCCAGCAGAAGACCTTGTCGCCCTTTTTGCATGTGGACTGATAGTTCATTGGTGTCGCTTCAAGTGTCTCAGTGTGCGTAAAAATGAGTTTAAATGAGCCGTAGGTTTTTACGTTAAGCGGTTTTGCTGTATAGTGATTTTTTTAAAATGAAAAATGAAGACATTTGAACACGAACGATAATTGTACTAAGGTATATCTACCATTTTTGTCTGATCTGAGGGTGGACTATACATCGTTACTTCCATTACCATATATCTGCGACAAACGAAATGCACCTGTTTTTCTTCCGGTTGAATATCCTTTAACGATTTTTTTATGAGCAATAGGTCTAATAGTAATTGTTATTCGGTCTAGTAACCATACTACGAGAAGTATCGTCACGCTTCATTGATCTTTTAACCGAAATTTGTAGATACCTACTTGTAGTTATCAATTCTGTTCATTGCGATTTGCGAACATGATATCGTGACGTAAAAATGTTTAGTCGTGCATGCACAGAGTCAAGGCTATCGTCATGACATCTACTACTTGACTTTGGAAAGGAAAAATTAGTATGATGCATATACGGGGAAGGAAAACAAAATAAATTCAAAGGTTCTTAAGGCAGCGCCTAATTTTCACTCGACCTTTAACTAAACTTGAAAATTCATTTTGTTTGCCTACTAGATTCAATAACTTCAATAAAATAAAATAAACGCAAAACATGGCGGTAATAAAATTCAAATTTTCATTTCACAGAGCTTGTCATTAACTATGTGAAACTGTGTAGTAGCACAATAAAATATAACAAATAGGCTTAGTAATAGGGTCCCGTTTTTACCCTATGTGTACGGAACCCTAAAAAGGCATACATTTAACATTTTGGCGGTTCTAAAATGTGTTAATCCCAGCGCTTAGTTCAAATAAAAAACCTTTTTTTCAATTAGCATTTTACGTTGTTATTATAAAAATCTTTAAAATTTGCATAGGAGGTAGGTATACAAAGTTATCATCAAAACAGCAGATAAAGCAAATAATCCCATAAAAATACCCACTTCGAGTTTGCTCAAGACTTGATAATCTGTAACCATCATTGTTGTCATGAATGACATATTTACTTTAAAATACGTGAAACCTTCGACCAAAATAAAATGAATGGGCGGGCCATAACCATTGAACTTGCTCAGTTAAAACGAGTCAAAACCGTCGGACATATACTTCAACACCAAATATAATATAACCATATATATTACATTTGTTACAAAAAATTGATTGCGTTTTTACTACTTTTTACACTTCGGGAAAACAAACGAAGACATAATTTTGTCAAATGTTTCGTTATCATGTTACAATAATCTTGTGTCCTACGGCTAGAGACCGACTGAAACAAAGTGAGCGCCGGCGCTCATTTTGTAATCTTCAAAAATGCGCTCCTTCTGGGCCCGTCCATTCGTTTTATTTTGGTCGAAGCGTGAACCACGTAATGAGGCTTCGCAGATTACTGCAAAAGTTGCGGTTTACTTATATTTTGTATGAATCCTTGCATTTGTCTTGGACAATTTATTTGTAATTCCTCAATTTAATGTAAGGACATGTACGTAAAACTTGATGGCAATCTATTATAGGCCGTCTGAAGCTTTAAGGTTAGCTAGATCGACGTCAGTTAAATCACGTGCATGGCGACCTTCGGGGCAAACAGCTTCTCAACTTATGTAGAAAACTCTTGTCATATGGCACTCGGTCGTGGTTCAACTCACTCAAGCCTTGAACAATCGACTCTTCTAAAAATAAACGTCTGGCCGTGAATAACTGAATCTTTTCCCCTTAATGTTTTTCTCAATAAGCAACCGGACTGATTTATTTTTTATCTATACTTCTATACTATAATCTATACTAATATTATAAAGAGGAAAGATTTGATTGTTTGTTTGTTTGTTTGCATTGAATAGGCTCCGAAACTACTGAACCGATTTGAAAAATTCTTTCACTGTTGGGATGCTACACTATCCCCGGTTGACATAGGCCATATATCCCGGCTTCGCCCGTGCGAAGCAGGGGCGGCCTACTAGTAATATTATAAAGAGGAAAGATTTGATTGTTTGTTTGTTTGCATTGAATAGGCTCCGAAACTACTAAACCGATTTGAAAAATTCTTTCACTGTTGGGAAGCTACACTATCCCCAGGTGACATAGGCTATATTATATTAAAAAAAAAAAAGTGATCCTTACTAAAACTCTAATAATGTAACCCAAGGTGTAAAAAATAAGACTTACACCCGTGCAAAGCCGGGGTGCGTTGCTAGTTGTCTTATAAAAAAGCTGACCATAAATAGAGATCACAGAAAACAAAATTAAAATGTATTCAACATTTAGTAAAATACTGGGTTACGCAGAATGGGAGTACCCACTAAGCCGAAAAGGGTCCATTGTACCCATTATGAACAACTTTTACTAAAGAAGTAACTCCGAAATAACGAAAAAAATCTGCTGTTTCATAGAATACGACCATTCTCATTCGTCAGAATGTATGGAACTAATATTTTTTTCGCTATTTCAGGGTGGGTCACACAGTAAAAGTTGTTCATAATGATGGGTACTATGGACCCATTTCGGCTTAGTACACCCTATCCGCGTAACCGTATAAACATTTTATTTTTTCTGCCACATAGTGCATGCACTTACAAATGACGTCCCATGTAAAACACCTTACAAACTTGCGAGGAAGGGACCCGTCCTAATCTGACGAAAAACATGTAACGCTTATATCTCAGAACCTTATCAGTCGATTTAAATATTTTCTTCATGTTACATTTAATTATTTTAACCTACTTCAAAAAGGAGGAGGTTATCAATTAGACTGTATGTTTTTTTAACAAATAAATCGCTTGTCCGGTAGCCTATTCTGTTAATAACTTGAACTGATCATAACATTGAATGGTCGAGGTTACCATGCAATTATAGCTAATACGGTGTTTTTTTCTCCAATTTGACCGTGAAAACGTTCGTTTGAAACCTAATGGTGGTAGATTAAGAATCTGTTGAAGCAGAGCTCACGCTTAATGAATAGCTCCTCATTTCCATTGGACACAGTCCGATGTCACTCTATTGTCTTCAAGCAATGTTTCCATTAACATAAATTAAGAAAAGTGAATTGTCTTTTCATTTCAATTGTTTCATCTGATTTAAGTTTTATAAATCACTAGCCGTTGCCCGCGATTTCGTACGCGTAGACTTTCATATAATATTTCAACCCCTTTTTGCCTCCATTAATTCAGCCCTTTCGCAAAATCCTTTCTTAGCGCACCTCAACACCCCATAAGTAATCAAGTCAAGTAGTTTTCGCGATGAGTGAGTGAGTGAGTAGATGTATTTAGCTTTTATATAATTATATAGATTATGTTTCTTTTAACATCATCGCTGTACAACTGTTATCAGAAACATTGTCCGGTAATTTTATATTAATTAATAATTTCACTAAAATTATCCATCTATATATACAAAAGGGTTGGACGGTTTTTTACATTCAATCTTCACGTGAGCGGCTCCTACCTAACTACGCTAATCACGCACGCGATCCAATCAGAGGAGTGAAAGCTCAAACTCCCATAGGAACAAACTTGAATTTGGTTCCCGCTATCCTCTGAAATCAATTGTCGTTTTTCGAATAGATGTGATGAAAAACAATAAACATCCCTAGTGAGAGTCGCCATTTTAAGCAATCAACGTGACCTTGTTTCCTATCCACTACCATAGTGAATCCTTGCAAAATTCCCATAACACTGGTACTTTTTATTTTTGAAATGTATATACCATATAATCACAGGTACTAGATATACTAGCGCACCTACTTAAATTTTTTGAAATGTCTATACCTTTTAAACACCGCTATATACTAGAGCAATTTTGACACTTGCAAGAAATAGAAAACAAAAGAGAGAGAAAGAGAGTAAGTTTTTTCTTGTAACTTCTGCATGTAGATAGGTGAGTAATTTTATATAACCCCAACCCTATGTGATGATGATCTCCCTGTGATGATCCTATTCACATTATATCCTTCCTTTATTGACAAAGTAAAAATTCACCAGTTTAACATTCTAGGTTAGATCACAGTCACATTATAAGTAGTATATAACTGCCGTTGCCTATGCCTATTTTGCAGCTAGTCTGATATAAGTAGATGACCTAGTTCTGAAGCCGAGCAATCCACTTCCCCCACGCCTATGTAGGACGTCATAAAGTTATTTCAAGCAAATCAACTTGAACCACATATGATAGTGAAACATTTAAAATGACGATATTAAGTCGTGCCATCAGATAATGTATCATTTTCTTTGAGTTACCTTCAAAACTGTTGAAGACATACAATTCCTTTTGAATTTTGAATTTTTTGAAACCTCGGCAGTGGTTACATATTTGAGGTGTTTGTGACCGAGACATTGGGCCCTTGGGAACCGAGAGCTCACCTCATTTTCTAAAATCTTTCAGAGCGCCTGGTTAGTGCGACGCGTGACGAAAATGCTGGCGTGTTTCTGGCTCAACGCATAAGCATTGCCATTCAGCGTGGTAATGCCAACTGATAATGAGCTTGAGTATTTGGATTGTCTTTAGACCTTCGACGGTCTATGGGCAGTCCTAAACTGTTTTTGTAGTGTTAGTATTAGCTTGTATTTTGTTTAGTTAATAAAGGATCTTGCCTCGTTATTGAAGACATTATCCACTACGAAGCATGTTCTTACTTCTTACGAACTCATCAGAATATCATTTTCTTGTGGTAATGGCATTTTCGCTCATAGCCTGTGTTCAACTGTCTTTTTTATAACATCTAATGACGTCATAACCTTCATAAGCATATTTACAATGAATCACAGATATGAATTTGAGGCTGCTTTTGAATTCATTGAAGACATCACAATCATTCATTACGAGGCGCGTTCTTACGAACTCTTTTCTTCTGGCTATGACAATCTCACTCGCATGAGAACACTTTTTTTATCAACCGACTAGGAGGATCCAAAAAGAAGGTTCTCTATTCAGCTGTATTTTTTTTTGTTCATGTTACGCGATAACTTCGCCGATTGAGAATCGATTCTAATTGCATAGGCATATTTTTCTTGATCTTTGTAGGAAATATTCCACCTCTAAGGGTGAGTCGCATTTATTGCTTAACTTTCTGTGAAGTCAGTAAATATTTTTTTGTAAAAATGTATTAGAGTATTTATTAACGTCACAACATCAAGTATAACCTTCATAACATTACAATAAATCGCAGATTTGCATTTGACGTGTGTCATTCTAACTACTTATTATCACGGCGAGTTCCAATGTTAGCCATGTCTGCGTCTACGCCTCGTGTTTCACACATTATTGCCAATTTCATAAGAGAGTTAATTTAAACAGCTCGCTTGGCCACCCGAGCGTGCTGCGAGTAGCTGCGTACCTACATTGTGTATACTTATAATCGGTATCGGTACCGATCTCGGTCCTGCCTACAAGCGTCCCATTACATCCTTCAATAAGTGTTCGGCACGATTTTACAGATGTTACGTCAATAAAAATATCAAATATAGCAGAGTGTAAAATGTTCGGTCAGTTCAGTTTATGCGGAACGTTTTGTGGATAACTTGTGAATAGGATATCGATGGAGAGATAGTGGACAGTACGTGTGTTGGTGTTCACGGGAAGAAGATTGGTGTGTTGAGTCGGGCGGAGCCGATGGTCGCGGGCCGGGCGCGTCACGGCGGAGGGCTGTGCCGGCTCGGGCGCGGGGTGCGCGGGCCCGTCGCGCGCCTCGCCGCCGCCCGGCTTCGATCCCGAGCTCTACCAGGAGCTAAGCCAGCTACCTAACGCAGAACTCCGGGAGTGCCTCGGCGAGTACCCGGACTTCCTCTATCACATCGCGAGAGATAGATTCGGCCGGCTCTACTTTCGCGTCATCCGGACCTTGCTCCTTGATAGAGGTATGCCACGATCCCGACGGCTCCGGTTCCATCCTCGACTTCATCGCTAACAGTTTCGGGTTGTAGCTAACCTTAGCTAATGTTACTTCGCTTTTCCGCTCCTCTGGCGTTCGTTTTCATTTCAGCTGCGCCACGCTTGTCGCATTCACTGTCATTGATAACACAAACATGATCCGCTTATCAACCAACATACTCGTACTATAATTAACTAACCATGACCGACTATCCTTTTTGATAGCTTTATAATACGCTTGACTGGTGGCTTTGAACAATATGCTTCCTGTCCGAACAGGGTGACTTTATTCGAAATGCATGTTTTTTTTAAAATAAATATTCAGGACATTTTTGCATACACGGTCATCCGACCCCAAACTAAGCAAAGCTTGTACCATGGGTGCCAGAGACTGATATACATACATATATAATTTTGAATACATACTTAAATAGATATTAACACCCAGACATAGAACAAACACAAATGTCCATCACATAAATGTTTGTCCTAAGGTGGGAATCGAACCTACGCCCCCAAGCGCAGAAGGCAGGTTCACTACTAATTGGACTAAAGAGGCTATCGAATTATATGGGTGGAATATTTGGAAGTGACATGTACATAGAGGGGTTTAGTTGTTTTTGAAATCCCCTTTTGTATGAACCATTAATTAGCCTGTTCTTAAAAGAACAAAAAAATTGGTTCACTCAAAAATCGGCTAACTAGTTATATACTTCTACTCTATGTAACGGTTACTCAAAAAAAAAAAAACGTTTTGGTAAAAAAACCCACCTGTTATTGGAGTACTTCTTTATTATACTATATTGCTCAGTTGGTAAAGATGTTACTGAACATTCCCAGTAGGCCCAAAGTAAGGCTGTTATGGAGAACGTAACTCACAAAAACTATGAAAGTCTTTCAAAGTGTGAGAGACGTAACCACGAGCACAATCAATATCCGTTGTAGGTAACAGTAGGTAATGTTAGGTAAGAGTGGGAACACTCGCATATCTGCCGCATTCAATGCAACTATTATTGCGATGTTTTCCCATAATGTTTTTGTTCTGGAAAGCGGAGACTTCAACGTAACGTAATATACTAATAAATTTTATGTCTTTAGCGTTATGTTTACATTCTCATTCGGATTCCGATGGTGCCAAATTAACTGCGTTATAAATATTGTTAAAATTTTGTATGCGTTACAAAACAGATGATATAACGAAGTTAACTCGAGCAATTTGTGTAACCTGCTATACTTGTTTCAACTCATAATGTGAATCGAAATCCATCGTAACAATGTCTATCGATAGACACAAAAAGTAATCGCGTTTACATAAAAATAGTCGATGCGTTTGTTGTCTTTTGTAATAGTGTTTTCCCACAGGCGTGTACAATAGAACGGTTTGTTTTGCTGTCCTCCGTAGAAGCGGCGCGAGCGAGTTGGTTGTGTGGTGCGTACTCCACATCGCAGTCACTAACTCGATCGGTTGGTTCGCGGCCGTATTTGTCGATTAGTCGCCTGCGACCCGGCTTCACCTTTATTGATACAATCCGTCCGCCATTCAATCATTCCGTGAAATCGCTTACCTAAATAATGTAACAGTGTTGTGCTGCGAAATTCTAAATAGGTTCGATGTACGCCCCGAGGCCGAATTTAGATGACATTTCCCCAGGTCAGTATCTGTCTTGTAACGCGGCGCTAATCTGTCGACGTATATAGGTGATTGGTAAATAATTTTAACGCTACTACCTATCGTATCTTATCAGCGCTCGAGGTGAGCCGCTGCGAACTCTATTCAAGCCTGAGTGCTCTTCAATAATCGTCGCTTTACGATATTGTGATTTGAGCCTGGGCTTTATTGAAATTGTCCATTGTTTTGTGTACTACCTCATCTATTATGGCCAGGAATTATTTATGTGTTATTGAAAATGACTGCATGCTTGGTTCAGTGTGAACCTATAGGTGATATGTACGTTTCGAAGAACGAGACAGCCACTAAACAAGACTCGAGTCATTATGGTATGTAAATATTTATTGTAAGAATGACTTTTCGTACTCAATTTTATGCATTTTGCACAATTTATCGTACATAATTATAATTTTCTTAATTGATCAGAAGATATTGAATTCACTATACTTTAGACATATTACTACAATGCGTTTCTTAACATCAATTTCAGTCCATAATTATTGGAAATACTGTTATGGATAATTTTCAGAATAAACCACGGAATGTGGTAAGGCTATCGGGTTATAAATTGCAAATCCATTTATAAGGGTAATGCGTACTTAGTTACTTACTACCAAAATAAGCATTTACCACACAAAAAGCTACATTTATTCTGATCCTTTAAATGACATTTCTTTACAATATCGAGGTTACAATGAACCTGTTATTCTACTTTTCTGAAAATATACTATATTTTTTGTTCTGACAAATTATTGATGTTGTTGTTGTCTCATGATCTTCATTACAAGATTCACGTAACAAATTACTAAGAATAAAATAATTAGGTATTTATATCTCGATGTACGCGAGAGATCGTTCATCGTTATCTTGCATGTCATTTTAAAAACGCGACCCTCAAGCTCTGCTTTTAGCTCGGATATTCAGTTGACATAAAACACTACCACACATTGATTCCGCGAGATTTTTTGTGACTCTTTGTCGTACATAAATGTGACACTGTGTATAGGGTTAAACATACTGCATGACAAAAAAAAAATACGACAGCTTTTGTCGCAGCGCATATGTTACGTCTACACGGTGCTTTCTGAATTGGCAAAAGCACAATTTGGACAAATAGTTTGTAGTGGTCCGTACCACTTTTGCAGAGTCCGCCTGGGACAGTACCACCTTTGCCAGTTATTGAACCGTCAAGCAGTAGTGTGCAAACATTACTGTACATTCGAACATTGAAGTTTTATATTCTGGGTGGTATTGTAATGATATGGACAATCGTGACACTTACCATGAAGCCAGTCGCACGTCTCGTCGATCATTTGCAAGAAAAAAAACATTACGTTATGAATACGCCGTCTTTTAACATTGTAGATAGATTGATAACTATAAGCCACCTGTCGTTACTGCGAACAGCGTCCTACCTAACACATCTCCAGTCTTTAGAGACTCATAAAAACTTTTATCCCTTATTCTAACAAAATAGGAAAATGGAGTAGGAAAATATATTGATCGGTCTTCGGTCTTGATCTAAATAAGTCGCCGATAAAATAAAAGATGATTGATCAGCTGAGTAAACTAGTTTTCCTTTCTGTGTTTGTATAAATATTCCTAATTATAGTGTAATTGAAACGTGCATGGAAATCATATATTTTATGTAACAAATAATTAGAAAATATGGAGTTTATCTAACAATAAAAACTTTTAAATTCATGTGTTAAACACCTTGTATTTCAATGTTTACATCTGATATTTATCTATACACTTATCGGACTCTTTTGTTCTGTTGTTGTGTACAAACAAATATTTGTGAATGTGCCTTCTTATCATTGAGTTTGAACGTAAACGATCTATGTGCCAAAACAATAGAACCTTAAACCAACGCACTCAAAAGTTGCGAATGACATCAGCTGTTCCATACGTTTCGACATTCTTCTATGGAACAGCTGACTTTTTTCGCGATTTCAGGGTTGCTCTTAAAGTAAAAGTTGTTTATAGTGATGATTACATGAGTACAGTCATATCCTAGAATATGTCCGTCGTCTGGAGATACACCCTCAACAAACAACAAACAGTTTCTTTCTCCAAATACAAAGAAAGCTATTTTTCACATAGCTTTGGAGTATCCAAACGTGAAAAGTAGATATAGGGTTCTTTTTGTTATATTTTATCATTCTACTATAGATTCACATCATCAAAGAAATGTCACAAACTGAAGAAAAAAAGAAAACAGAAGTAGTAATTTTTCTAGTTAGCGATATGCCTTTGATTATGTGAAACAAGGTAGGTTAAAAAACTATTAAAAACGAAAACAAAATTGTCAGTTACAGGGGTAACATTATTAATCGCATTTATAATGTGTATTTTTTTTAGTTTTGGCTCCAAATTTCTGTGAAAAATAGTCCATTCGTTATCTCCTTTATAGATTGTGCACAGGTTTCTAAATAAGTTGATATTTTTCCAGTTCTATGCAGCAACAGGGTGAGCCAAATGACAAAAACCTACAATGACATCGAAGCGGTAACAAGGCTCTTAGAAGAAGTAAGTTATATTTGCTATCATATTATGCTTAGCTGTTTTTTTTTTGTTTTTTTTTTTAATGCCATAGGTGGCAAACAAGCAGACGGACTGCCTGATGGTAAGCAGCCACCGTCGCCTATGGATACTTGTAACACCAGAGGCATCACAAATACGTTGCCGACCCTTTAGAACTCGATTAACTCGCCTTTTGAAGAACCCCATGTTGTAGCTTCTCGGAAACACTGTAGAAGAAAATACCGCTTCTAGTGAATATTTTAAGCCTTTTTATATTAATTTAAATGATATTATCTTGAAGCTAATTTAATCAGTTCATTATCGAAAACAGTCTTTCGTAACAGTTAGATCTATGTCATTCGATAGAAACAACTACGTACAAGGTACAAAAAATCTCCCAATCGCTAGAAAAATCAGCCTTTGTCTTGGTTTGGTTTTAGGACAATGGCTTTAAATAAATAATCAACTATCAAAACACAGATTTCAACATGTTCTTTTTCAAAGGCCGAAGTTCACCGAACCTTATCAAGGCGATTAAATGTTTGAAATGTCAACGATTGGAAATTACTATAATCAGCATTTAAGTGTCGGAAATATAGTATGATGTTCATTACGTTAACATAATTTTCATAATTAACGCCCATACTTAGAAACGTTAGTTAAGTTAATCAATATGATTAAATAATTATATGATTAAAATTGTTAACGCTGGCGAAAACAAGACGAAATCGTTTCTAGTAAATTGTAGAACGTAACCTTTATAAGTACTCGGATGACCTGACCCTATGGAATTGACCATTTTACTTATATGAACCTCCTTTCACCTTACCTTTTTACATTATCAAGTACCCATAGGCGACGGTGACTACTTACCATCAGGCAGCCCGTCTGCTTGTTTATCAACAACTAGCGGTCCGCCCCAGCTTCGCTCGGGTATAGATTATAGCCTATGTCACCCGGGGATAGTGTAGTTTCCCAACAGTGAAAGAATTTTTCAAATCGGTTCAGTAGTTTCGGAGCCTATTCAATGCAAACAAACAAACAATCAAATCTTTCCTCTTTATAATATTAGTATAGATGACATTTAGATAGGCATAGGCTCTTTGATAGGTATGAGTAGTAAAAAGTCGTGTCTGTTGGCAGTAGAAGGAGTTGACAGCCGGCATCGAAAGTAACCTATCTATTTATGTAAAAAGCGAGGTATGTGTGTTTGCTATGAACTCCGAAATGGCTGGACCGATTTCGACGGGACTTTCACTGGCTGATGCTGATGTTATAAGCAGTAATCCCTGCGGGTGAATATCTCAGCTAGTCTATACTTAATATTATAAAGAGGAAAGATTTGATTGTTTGTTTGTTTGCATTGAATAGGCTCCGAAACTTCTGAACCGATTTGAAAAATTCTTTCACTGTTGGGAAGCTACACTATCCCCGGGTGACATAGGCTTTAATATATACCCGTGCGAAGCTGGGCAGACCGCTAGTCTATACTTCTATACTAATATTATAAAGAGGAAAGATTTGATTGTTTGTTTGTTTGTTTATTTGCATTGAATAGGCTCCGAAACTACTGAACCGATTTGAAAAATTCTTTCACTGTTTGAAGCTACACTATCCCCGGATAACATAGGCTATATTATATTTTCAAAAAAATTAGGGATCCTTACTAAAACTCCAATAATGTAACCCAAGGTGTAAAAAAAAATTGATTTTCAATTTTGACTTTGCGTGTTTGTCAGTTCTCAGACAGGGCAACGTCTGTCAGGTCAGCTAGTATCTTATAAGTCCTCAGATGACTTGACGATATGGATTTCGTGAAGTTTCTTTTATAGGTATAGTAAAAAGTGGTGTCTGTTGCCAGAAAGAGAAGGACTTGGAGTTGACAGCGCGCATCGGGAAGGAGCTGCTCACGACGCAAGGCAAGCTCGAGACGCGCGTCAGCGAGCTAGAGAGCGAGCTGCGCGCCGCGCGGGACCTCGTCACGCAGCTGCGGCACGACCTGAGCGCGAAGACTGATCTACTGCAGGTAACCAAGTAATCTCAATTCAAGCATTTATTTGCTCTAACAGCTGCAATAACATTGTAAACCAAGTATAAATGAAAGATGACTCGAGAGTTAGCCAAGTATCAAGAAAACCCGTTCAGCTATTTTAAGGATATCAGCTCTTTTATCGGTGGTTCTTAAAGTTTTTCAAAAACCCCCCGATTAAAGAGATGATAATTTTCAAACGGCTGAACGGATTTTCTTGAATCAAAGCTAAGAACACCATTAGCACCATTCAAACAAACAAAAACAAAAACGATTACACAGACACACATGACACTATTTTTGTCCACGGCCCATGCTAAACCTGTAGAGGCCGTACCATCACCTGTTTTAAACGATTCTTAACCACAGCTCCACAGTATAGGTGGATGCGAAAAGTTGCGCGACCGCAAACCGTATCTCGACGCGTTTAGGTTCACGCTTGCGTGATTTTCCGCTGTGACCTAATCTGAATCGCTTAAAACAGGTGACGGTACGGCCCCAAACTCCGTTACCTTTGACGCTACTAGTCCGTGGTACAGGGATGAAAATTGATACGCGATATATGACGCCAGCGTAATTGGCGATCACGTGGTACCATATTACTAGGTACGGTGTTGACAACAGCCTAGCCGTCTCATGTGTCCTGCAGTTTCGCAGAACACAAGCAGATAGATAAATATTTAACCTCTTACCTTATTCAGTACTCTAGTGCGTGGCCGAACTTGCTGTACTCTACGTAGAAATAGTACTTATACTTTAGCACAATGCTCAATGAGATTACATTGTACAACGTCTGGGAACAAAACATGAATGACGGAAACGGCTTTTGTTACAATTTTACTATACAGACATAATTTGCTACAGGAAATTTTTGCTACTATATTGGGGCGTTGAAAGGCTGTTTCCGGCAACGAACTAATGACCGAATGGAGTTGAGCCATAATGCTTCGTTCATTTTAGGCGCGAAGAAATGTTATACATTCCAAAAGCTATTTATGATTTTTATGTTGGAAGCTAAGACTCTTAGAGCCGCGTCTTCTTAATTTATTGCTTTTGATGAATGGCTTCCAAGTCTTTGAAATTTTAAAATTAGCCCATTATCAGATTCATATTTTTCTTAGTATGTTGGAAGAATTTTGTTATCCAAGTTAAAACTAATAATTTAAAAAGCAAATGCTATTCAATATTCAAAAACAGCTTCGTACATTTTAAAAAGAGTTAATATGAGTGTCTGTAAGTAACATACAATTGTTATGAAAATACATAACGCCATATTTAACCCTCGATGCAAAGAGGGTAAAGTTAATACGTATAAGTTTAATGTACCTATGTGTCTGTCTATTGCATCGTAGCTCACAAACGGCAGAACCGATTTTGATTTAGTGATTTTCGTTCGAGTGTTCTTAGTTAAGATTCAAGAAAAAATTGTTACAGCCGTTTGAAGATTATAAGCTCTTTTATAGTTTTTTTTTCTAAATTATCTATTTATACTTTTGAAAGAAAGAATAGAAGAAGGAAAGAAAATAAAATTTATGCGACATTGCTTCAAAATACTTTTTTTATTTTTATTTAATAATAGGCTTGCGTTTGGCCTCGAACTCGCCTGATGCTAAGCGATGATGTTGTCTACGATGGAGCACGCTTGCCTGGAAGACACCGATTCAATCTTGATTTAAAGACACCCACATTGGATTGATTTGGAATTGGATATAATTATCTAAAGGATACAATCGGTGTCGAATAGGTCTGTCTCAGCATAACACACATGACACATTCTTATCAGTCGTGAACTTAACCTATCCTAATAAATCATTAACATTGGTTTGTTTTTGTCCCGGCAGGTGTTAACAAATGACACAGAGGAGGGCAGCTCCCCAGAGGAGCAGGAAGCAGCGAGTGCTTTGCTGCTGCGCAAGCGCACCGGCGCGCTGGAGCGAGAGAACCGCGCGCTGCGCGATGAAGCGCAGCGGCTCGCCGCGGGCGCAGACTCCGCGGAGGAGGCCGAGGCGCGTCTGCTCAGGGACATCGCTCACCAACTCTGTAACTACTACCTTCTAGCTTTCTCTCACTCTCTCTCTCTTACCTACTAGCCTAGCAAGGAAATTGGAGGTGTCGACCCAAAAGCGTGCACGCAAGCATAACCATAACCAATAGTAACCAATGTGCATCAGTATTTGATGCCAAAATGCCAAAGTCATTAGTGCATTACGTTTCTACGTAATGCACTAATAACTTTGGCATTTTATCGTATTTGATAGCGTTTATTTGGTGTTTATAGTGAAATTAGGTTTAGTGTGATAAGGGCAAAACGTTTTATTGCAGAAATTGCTACTATCACTATAAGTAATCTGATAGCAATTTACTTTATTTATAGATATGTAAAGTTTATTTATATTTTAGGGACGATGATTTTTCATTACTATTGTACCTACTATATTCTAACTAAGAGAATGATGTCTACTTTGTTTTACAACTAGAATCGTGACTTACAAAAAGTTACGATTCTGCCAAAGCAGATTGCTTGAACATACTGCCTTCACTGTATTTTAGAGAAAATGTGTAAATGCACTTTTCTCTATATGCAGTAGATTGCAAAAATCTGAAAGAAAACCGCAAATTCTGATCACATGCACATGGTTGTTTACTTAAGATTATAGCTGGTAGCCGATACACTACAGTGAAATATTTGATGAAAAGGTTTTCATTCGGATTTTTACAATGCTTGTAAAACTGTTAGAGCTAAGAAAACTTGGACTGTGTTGGAATACGTTATTTGTGTGTATTAAGGTGGTACGTTTCACCTATGGCGGGAAATTCAAATTTTAAACAGTTTTTTTTATCCTTGTAGCTAGACTAGGTAAATATTTTAAAATGACATAGTGTTTACGCAAATCGTTAGTTGTTCTTTACATTATGTACAGCTATTTATCAGTAACGCACCATATTACATACATCTGTCAATAAACCGTTTTAAACAGCAAAAATTAGTTTATTGACAAATGCAAGTAATAATGTGCATTGGAGATAAATAGCTTTACATGATTTTGTAAAGAATAATAATCAATTTTCGCAAACATCACGATCGTTTCAATAATGTCCCGGCCTAGCTACAAGGAAAAGAAAACTGTTTGAAATTTGAATTTCCTGCAATAGGTGAAACGTACCACGGTAATTTAAGTACCTAAAATTAGGAATTTGGTCATGATAAATTTGAATATATTCTTTGAGAAATAAGTGTCTTAAACTATATTAAAAATATGAAGTTGATGGGGAAGAAAAGTTCTTGAGCGGAGACCACGAACCGGAAGACAGCGTAGTTAGGCGTCTCACTAGATGGACCGAGGACATCGTGAGAGTTACGGGCATCTAGTAGATGCGGATGGCGAGCTGTCGTTCAGTGCTGAGGCCTATGTTTATTAGTGGACGTGTACTGGCTCATGATGTGATGTGTTAACACGAATGATAATTGTACAAAGGCATATTTCCCTTGTTTGTCTGATCTGAGGGTGAAACGCAAACCTACCATGAAAAAAACTATTCTAGAATCATCCCAAAATTATAATCACGTGGAGCTGCATAATCTCATAATAAGGCACGCGACCACTAAATACCTATATCTACTAAGTATTTACTTATCATTTCATTGTTCCGGTACTTGCATTTCATATCGCAAATATTTCTGATAAAATAACGCTTATCAACCCGCTCTCATATGATTGTGTGTAATTGATAATCGACTTATGGCTTGAAGGACCATAAAATGCCTTAAAATTTTATGAACTACATAAGTTAAAAAAAATAAAAATAGGCTTGCGTTTGACCACCATCGCGCCTGATGTTAAGCGATGATGCGGTCTACGTTGGAGCACCCTTGCCTAGAAGAAACCGATTCTCTCGTGATTTGAAGACACCCAGATTGTAACCATCGGGGAAGTACTTACTGTTATGTCCTTTGTTATAATGTTTTTTTTTATGAACTTTCACCCATTCATAATTTACAACATTACAACAACTCCATCGAGTCTCACGGCGTCCTATGCAACGTTAAGATATTATGTAAGACAACTGCGGGTGACTGGAAGCGTAAAGCCAAAGATTGGGCTCTGTGGCGTGCCTTGGGAGGCTATGAGGAGGCATATGTCCAGCAGTAGACTTATATAGGCTGATTACACAGCAGTTACTTTGTTATTGATCTACACAAACACACATTTACAGTTTGGTATAGTTGTTTTGTTTCGTTCTGGAGTGGAGACCAAGTTTAGGAAAACGTAGTGTTGGACACCCTGCGGCCAATTGAAGTGACGACCTGCTTAAAACGGCGAGTAAAACTGGTTGCAAAGAACTGCCGACCAAGTTCAGTTGCGTGCATTGGGAAAGGCCTATGTCCAGAAGTGGACTGTTAAAGACTGATGATGATTTTGTTATTGATGCTGATGATGACGTACAGCAACTCGATTTTGAATAAGCCATTACCGCCATTTTTTTTTAATGCTACCGAGAGACGAGTATGTCGCTCGCTTGGTTGTAACCGTTACTCTTGCACATACTAAGTGCTACCCAGAATTGTGAATTTAAACAGTTCATAACCCTGCGCGGCAATAATATCTGCGTAAGGCGTTAGTGGATGAGACGTTGATAGCTTCAAGGACCTATCGCTATTTTCAAGTATCCGGTGGCCTGCTCCTCTGAACGCCATACAAGTATCGTCGAAAACAAGAATAAGAACATCGAAAAGAAGCAAGCAGCAAAATTTGAAGAATAGAAAACTGGGCTTGGTGGAACAAGGTGGCCTAGCAGCGTGTTTTTTATAGGTTTCACACCCTGTCAGACCATACTTGTTCCAACTCGTCCCACATCGTCGTACGAAGGCAAGACATCCAAGAAACATGAAGACCCAACTGTTCTTACAAAACGAAATGTAAATGGCATCATCATCATCATTTCAGCCATAGGACGTCCACTGCTGGATATAGGCGTCTCCATCGATCTCCAAAAGGGTCAGTTGGAAGCGGCCTGCATTCAGCGTTTTCCTACGGAATGTATATGTACTTACTCTTAATTTACCTGCGTTCAGCTGTCTGATTCTGAATTGATTGAATTGACAACGACTGCCTCGAATATTCCATTTCATAAATCTAAAAACTAGATGAGTATTATAATATTCCTGGTATGCTTTTCCTTATATTATAAGGGTGTGAGTATGTGGCGTAAAAAGCATGTAATCTCGGTGGTATATCCATAGAGGAGACCAGTGATTATCATCTTAGTACAATTTTTATTACTTTTATCCGCTCAGTTGAAAAATCACGCGACCGCAAACCGTATCTGTGCGCGTTAAAGTTCACGTTCGCGTGATTTTTCAACTAAGTGGATTTAACGTTAGTTTCATACCGCGTTAGCAGTTGGCCGTAAAGTCCTAGGAGACGAATGACGACGTAGCGCCGTGTGACGTCACCCGCGTTGGCTTTTTATATCTATTTAAAATAGTTGAAAACATTAAGAATCCCTTTTCTTCTAATTCATATCAAAATATATTCATTTAAATCGTGAACCTTATTCGCATAATCCACCTTTTCTATTCGAGTGGGCGTTTTTCATCAATCCAATGAGATAATAAACAAAAATAGTTTTATATCGAAAGGTTTGCCTACAAGACATCGAGTGCAGATGCGTCTAGGCGTGGCCCTACTGTTTACCTACAGTTACATAAAAGTATGTAAATAATCAGTTACTTCAGCCCACGTAGGTTTTCTAAAAAATGATCGATAGATGTTTGTATTGTTTGCTTGCTTAACAGCAGAACTTTCTTCTACCTACACTAAGTCACTGGTGAGGTTCATTAGCTTAATTGGCCTTACACGTCACTTTCTCAACGTTTGTAAATATTGACATAATCTTCTATTATAATACTGCCGGCGTTGTGATTTTCCAGTCTTTCCACGGATTACATTTTACCTAGAAAAAAGGTGAAACTCATCACATAGGCGAAGAATTGTTATGTGCCTGGCCTGTGTCCCAATGTTTCATTTATTACAAACAAAAAAAAGGATCATCAAAATTAATTCATAAAAGGCGGAGTAATTGCGTAACAAACACAAAAAAAAACATACAGTCGAATTGATAACCTCCACCTGAAGTCGGTAAAAAATGAACACTGGCCTATTATTGTAATAGATCCCCTTGTAGCTGATATTGGATTTGTGTTTTCACTAATGTGTGCTTGTTTTTCTATTGTAGCTAGCGCAAACGCTGAGGCCAGCATCCTTGGCACTGAGCTTCTAGAAGAAAGACATCGCGCGGCAGATCTGCAAAACCAACTAGATACCGCCAGTGTCAGACTCACAGCCAACGAGAGGAACTTTCAACAGGTACAATTTTGACAACGCTTACGTTTTCAAAAATACTTACAAAAAAAAATTTTACGAACTTAACCATTCTGTAGAATTCAAAAAATTCAATACTTTGTTGGTTTATTTAACGTCAATTATGTGTGTTAACTAAATTTTACTGTCTCTTTTCGACGTGTGACAATTTGTCGGAAGTTGACAGAACAGTTTTAATAAATTAACATGACAGAGGATTCTAACTAAGGCCGTTTGTATCTGTAATGCTGCAGCTACAAATTGGCTTTATATTTGCATAAATAATATGTAACGAGTTCGAGCCAATATTGGTATAAAGAGAGCTGTCCATCATAGGCCTTTAGACAAACAGCAAGTCCAAAAGAAAACAATAGTTAGTATCTGCCCGCTCTACAAAACGTCCGTGCAAGTGGACATTCCCATAGCCAATGTGAGCCCGCGGCATAACATAAACGTATTTATATTTTCATTTATCTAATTACCTTGTTATATCTGATAGACAATCTAATCAATTAAATTATATCTCAGCGAATAGTTGCCCGAGTAATGCCTGCTTACCCCACATTGGTAATCGCCTACGTACCGTCTGGCCTTGCTCCTAAAGCGGATCAAATAAAATATAGTGCCTACATCTATAGGATTAACAGTAAATATCGACGCGGCCTTATAAAAAACCCGTGAATCCTATTTTAGAGCTCTTACGTGGAGTCGCGTCTGGATGTTACGTAGGCCGTAGGCGTTCGTTTTACAATTCGAAACTCTCAACTTCTTTAATTCATCGTATATATGAAGTGAAATTATATTATAAGACCTAACGCCGACTACACATCTACTAAAAAGGCTTATGTCATTCGCATACATGCTACTCTACACTATGATCTATTTTTAACCCCGACGCAAAAAGAGGGATGACTTGAACGATAGCGTTCTTAGCTATGATTCAAGAAAATCTGTTCAGCCGTTTAAAGATTATCAGCTCTTTTATCGGAGGTTTTCTGAAAGGGAGAAGAAGGCTTGCCAATGCCAGTAGCCTTCATTCAAGCTGGAAACGTTCAAAGTGGGCTAACGATGGTAAAAAGGTCTTGCAGTAAAATAACAACCGCCTTTTGTTTATAGACTTGGCAAAATAGTACATCCTTATATAGGTTTTGAATCACCTCTTCCTTTGTTCATGCCTTTCCGTTAGCTCACACATCTTATGTGTTTTGAATACTAATTTGCTATCTGTATTACAGTTAACCACGGAACACGAGCACACGTTGCGGATATTAGAAATAACAAAGGATAATCAAAATGCTCTCGCCGCGGAGTTGGCCGATTACAAGGTAATATCCCTTATCACACCTTATCGTGTTTCGTTTTGTTGTGACTGCTTTTGAGAATGTCTAACAGTTTATTGTGTCAAATGGTATTTTGAGTGCTTTATTGTGATTGTAGAAATGTAGAACTTCATTTAAAATTATATAGCTATAAATGATTGCATTCTGTTGATAATAGGAAAAATTTTGGCCCAAAAACTTCAAAATCTTTGACGAAGAAGTGATTCTTTGACTCTTTAAAACATTGTTTGCTTTTGAATTAAACCTGATAAAAAGTTTTTGTACGTAAAAGTTGTGTATATTGTAGTACAGAGTATAATGTAACGTAATGATCATGTAACTTTAAAATGTTACAAAATAATTACTTTCGTTACACACTACAAAAGTTGATGGTTGATAACAAATCGCTGTAATGTTTACATGTCAAACTAACCTTGACCGGTTTCATTGCCGGCATTCAATTACTTGTTACGAAAGTGGGCCAATCATGTTATTCGGTAACTTGTGTGATTAGTTTCCTGGCTCAGAGTAAGGTGAAACATGAATTTAAAACTTGGTGTCGACTTATGTGACGTGATATTACTTGACTTTAAAAATAAACTAGCGACCCGCCCGCCCGGCTTCGCACGGGTGTAATTTACGTGCGAAACCGGGGCGGGTTGCTAGTTATATATATAAACCTTCCTTGAAAATTTATCTAACTGATAGTGAAAACCGCATCAAAATCCGTTGCGTGGTTTAGGAGGAGTTAGCGGCCATACAGACAGACAGACAGACGCGGAAAGCGACTTCAATTTATACTATGTAGAGATAGAGATGCTTTGAATTTTAAAGCGTGGGTAGTTGAAATATGCCTCATAATCTCAAATCACATCCCACGTTACCTGAATGTACATTGGGTCTAAAAATCGTTCATTGTTGAGTTTCCAAAATATAATTATTCAGAATTCATCATCATTTCAGCCTATAATGTTCCCACTGCTGGGACACAGGTCTTCTCTCAGAGATAGCGAGGATATGCCTTAATCCACTTGGCTGGCCCAGTGCATGTTGGTGAATGACATGTCTTTAAACTTTTTATAAGGTTCTTGGACGTACTGGTTTCCTCACTATGGTCCTACATCATTTTTGATCAATGGCATCGAAACTGTACATAATTTATTTAAGTACTAAATAAATCATTGGTGCAGGGCTGAGTATCGAACCGGGTGCCGTCAGATTCTAAAGTGTACATGCTACCGTCTGGCCATCATCGTAGATAATTATATATTTCAGAATTAAGATCTCTTATTGTATCTACTCATAATTAATTCAACAATGCGTACAAAATATTTTCAAGCAATTAAGGTAAAGATTTTTCATCACAAAATACAACTTTTCTTGGCATGTGAACATATCCACCATCAAAAGTCAGCATAAATAATACCTACACTCAAAATGCGAAAAGGCGATAAATAGCTTTTTGTACCTGTCATCTTATTCTTAATGGTAAATGAGTCACGTTTTTCCATCACACATTTGTCACTGATGCTTATTTGTATAAGAATACGTCTTTGAACACAATCGTCAAATACTATCTTACAGGACGGTATTGCTTATCCGCCTGCAAAATGCGTTATGATTGTCACAGCTTAGAATTTTAAATTTCTGTTACCAAGCCATGTTACCAGTATGCTTATTTCTTAAATTGTAGTGACGATACCACCAAGTCATGAGCTTATAAGTTTATTTTAATATACGTTAGTACATACTGCTGGGTAAAAGTCTCTTCCAATATTTGCACGTATCTCTATCTTTTGCTAGTTCGGGCCAACTAGGGTTGAAAGGGGAGATCGTTTTGATGATTGTATCGATCACAAAGTTGTCGGTTGTCCGTCGGCTAATCGGTGTGATTTTGCCCATGTTGCCGAATTATCCTCACACATACCTACCTATGAGGGAGGAGGCTTATGCCCTGTAATAGGTGGTCCGAGCTGCAATTAAAAACCTAAAAACTTTTAAATTTAACTTGTAATGTTTGTTAGTTTGTTTAGGTCAAATCTTGCAAGCTGAATTAGATCCAGTTCCTTTTAGCTGAAATTTTTCATACACCTTTAGTTCTTATGACAATAAAATATGCAATACCCAATATTGAAATATTTTCAAAATGGCGGCGCAAATAAAAAATAAAAGCATAAATAAAGGCTTGTTTAAAAAAATCTTTTAAATAAAAAACCTTGTTACTACTCATTTCAGGAGCGGTACGCGGAGATCGCGGCTCACCTGTCTGAAGCGCAAGAGCAGCTACGTCAGCTGCGTAAACGCAACGAGCCGACGCGCGGCCTTATGCCGAGCGTGGCCGCCGCCGCTGGCCTGCTGCCCGCCAGCTTACACAGAGAGATGCACTCGTCAGTGTTTTCAGAGCTCAGCCTCGATTCCGGCATCGGCGACCCGCTCGCACAGTGAGTTGTTATATTTATTATAGACACAATGTGCAAAAATTGGGTAGCTGCTACTGGCCTGCTGCTTGCTAGCCTGCAATGGCCTGCATAGAGAAAGGCACTCGTCTGTAAGTTGCAGAACTTAGTATCAATCCGGCCATCGGCAATCCGCTCGTACTGTAAGTTGTTGCTCTTTTTATAGATCAGGTCTCATGTTCAGCGTGGTTGCAACTAGCCTACTGCCCACCTGTCTGCATAGAGAGATGCATTCTGCTGCGTATTTGGAACTCAGCCTCGATTCCGGCATCGGTGATCCTATTAAAGTGGTGTCTTTTCAATGTTTTAAATAATCATACCATAGAAATGAAGCGATTAGTTCAGAAAGTACTGATAAAAACGAGTAACCTAGACAAAAGTATGAAAAATACGAACAAACACCGCCTTATCTCTTATTTCTTCACACAACTATATCTATTCGCACAAGCATGTAATCGTAGACAGAAACACCGCTCTTCTTTTCTTCACCACAATTTCTTTTCTCAGCTCAAGCATGCAGAAGGTGTTTGAGACGGTGGCGTGTGCGTCCCGGTGGTCGGGGGGCTCGGGTCCGTCCCTACCCGGGTCGGACGTCCCGGATGGCCCCCCACCCCCCTACTTAAAGCCCCCGCCGCTGCCCTTCTCCGACTCCTTCCTCGACGACTGTTCGGATGTCGATTCCGATGACCTCTACCCGTAAGTATCTGCTAAACGTTGGCCCTACGAATAAATATTTTTTTAGTGCTGTTTTACTCGCGATATAGACAATAGCGGAACATTAGAGCGTAGCTCGGAAATTTGCCTAAAAACTGTATGAACTTAGATGGCGCCGTAATTTGAGCGTCGTATAGGTTGTCTCGAACTTCCATAAGCGCTGCAGTCAGATAATGTACGAAAGGGTTCTACAAATTACCGTAGCGCTAGTATCGCAGTCAAGTTTCGCAGCATTTCAAGAGAATAAAGAAAGGCGCCATCCATTGGTATTGGTATTGAGTTGAGCTTCTCTTGAAATCTATCGAGACAACCTATACGACGCTCAAATTACGGCGCCATCTAAGTTCATACCGTTTTTAGGCAAATTTCCGAGCTACGCTCTAATGTTCCGCTATTGTCTTTCATCCTCCTTGATCCAAGTGAGACGATAGGAATAGTAACCATTATACATATTGTCATAAAAATATAAGGACACCAAAAAAGTATTACTAAAACAAAATATGTGAATCAAATATTATGACTTCAAAATATGAAGACTAGATACGTATGACGAATGAATGAATTTATGACAAACTAGCTGTTGTGTGTGTAGCGACTTCGTACGCGTAGACTTTCACATACACCCGACAGTTCCTTTGATTTTATTTATATTACACGGAAATTACTCACTTAAGATTAAGCCGGTCACTCCCGACTGTAGTTTCAACCGCATTAGGCGGTCTTTTTCAAGGTTAATGCGCGCGTGCGGCTGCGTCTCGCGCAAATAAAATATGTGAAAACCACGTCAGTTTCTATAGTAAAGTTACCTTGATTATTTAAACTAATTAACGGCTAGCACTCACGTGTATCCGGGTATCACGGGTAGTTCCCTTGATGTCAGTCCACCTATGGATACAATTAATAAGTTAAGTTAATAAGTTTGATAGTCCGTTGGTCCAGTTGGTAGTGAAACTTCTAAGCTTGGGGGCGTGGGTGCGATTCCCACCTAGGACAAACATTTAAGTGATGAAAATTTGTGTTTGTTCTATATCTGGGTGTTAATATCTATTTAAGTATGTATTTAAAACTATATATATATATATATGTATGTATATCAGTCTCTGGCAGCCATATCACAAGCTTTGCTTAGTTTGGGGTCAGATGACCGAGACCGTGTGTGCAAAAATGTCCCGAATATTTATTACTAACTGCGCCCCACGGTTTCACCCGCGTAGTGATGAAAAATGGTGATGATAATGATAAAAAGTAGGAGCTCTTGAACTATACCCATGCAAAAAATCAGGTCGATCCGTTGTTCCGTTGCAGCGTGAAAGAGGAACAAACATCCATACATTTATAGTTGATTGAATCAGGCGTTACTTTGCGGAAGTCCATTTTTAATTTGTATATATGTCGAATTTCTAGTGTAATTCCGCTTCTACGTCTCATTCATCAATCATCGTTGTCGTTTGTGGTTCTACGTTTCATTCATTCATTTGTCTCATTCTCGGCATCGCGCTCCGAGAGTCAACACGTCCTGAGGATGCCTCGTGTAGAGGCGAAACACGTGTCGACAAGAGTGCACTGAAGAAACGGTTATAATTGTTTATCTCAATTAAATAATATTATTTTTATTAAATAATATTCATAGTTTTTTCATATTAATTTCAAAATCTATTGTTTATATCATTTAAATTTCAATTAAATTATATTTAGAGTGATATATCATATTATTTTCAAAATTTATTGTTTATTTCATTTCAATTAAATCATAACATCATTAACATCATCATTATTATTATTTATATTTCATTTATATTAATTTCATAATAATTTCAAAATTTACATATATTTTATTTAAAATTAATTTCATTAGTACAAATTGTTATAACGAATTTTTTGTTACAGATTTAATTACTTTTTGTTTCAGGTTAGGTTAATTTTGTTTTTTATGTAATTAATATTTAAATTCAGGGTAGGTTCAAATTAGAATCACAATTATCTATACAGAAAATAGTTTAACCAAAATCCTTATTGTACTCGAAACGACGTAGAAGCGGAATTACACTAGAAATTCGACATTATATACAAATCCATACATTTATATTTACAAACTTTCGCGTTTATAATATTAGTAGGATACAGTGAGAATGATTCACCTATCATCATTATCATCATCAATAGCCCTGAATGATCCTCTGCTGGGTATGGTCTCTTGCTAGACACTCGTTCCCGACGTTCCCTTGATGTCGTGAGTCCACCTATGGATACAATTAACTGTTGTCATGTTTGTCCATTGCAGTGGTGGTACGGGTGTGGGCGTGCCGGGAGCGCCGGGCGCGGCCGAGCTGGCGGCAGCGCTGCGTCGCCTCACGCCGCAGGAGATCAACTCGCGCCGCGCCTCGCTCGCCGCCTCACACGTGCTACGATACAGGCGGTACACAGGTACTAAACTGCCATCTATTTACTAAGCTTTATTGAATACGGTCCGCCCCTGCTTCGCACGGGTATAGATTATAGCCTATGTCACCCGGGGATAGTGTAGCTTCCCGTCAGTGAAAGAATTTTTCAAATCGGTTCAGTAGTTTCGGAGCCTATTCAATGCAAACAAACAAACAAACAATCAAATCTTTCCTCTTTATAATATTAGTATAGACTAGCAACGCACGGGTGTAATTTTTTTTACTCCTTAAATGATATGGAAGACTGATAAGATCACACCACCATACTATTTTTTTCCGAACTACCTCCATTTGAGGACAT
Source organism: Agriopis marginaria (assembly GCA_932305915.1). Lineage (NCBI taxonomy): Eukaryota > Metazoa > Arthropoda > Insecta > Lepidoptera > Geometridae > Agriopis > Agriopis marginaria. Next base: position 8,622,576 of record OW029919.1, read on the forward strand.
ATTGTATTGTTGTATTTCAGAGCGTGATGTGAGCGAAGAGAGCGCGGTGTGGGGCGCGGGCGCGGGCGGCGGGCTCGCTCGCTTCCGGACGCCGCACAAGTTACAGATCGTGAAGCCACTGGAAGGGTCGCTCACTCTCCACACCTGGGCGCAGCTCGCTAAGCCGAACATGTCAGGTACACTCGCACACTTGCACTCTTTTACTTTTTATACTTTTACTTGGGGTTTGCCGAAGAGCGATGCAGCGCGGCATTCTAAAAAACAAAAGTACGAACCGAGTCCGGAACGTTGTTGCTAAGAAAGATCGTATGAATCGCATAGTGTACGATTTCCACTGATCTATGATATATTTTATTTTATTGTTTTTTATTTTTACATTATTCGGAAAACAAACAGCTGAAACTAGTCTGCTATGTAAAAAATAATATCTAAACAGTAATTACTATATAATTATATTGATAGAAAAGAAGCCATATCAGCCTAACGAGGTTTATAATAGAAGTATAAAAGAGGGTAGAAAAATATTAATGGTTTATGAACTAGTTTTGAAGAACGTGGTACATGCATACTGTTTGAAGAAATTCCTTTTAGCTGTAAACAAGTCAACATGTTCGGTATACTTTGCATTAATTTGATAAATGATAATATATGATAATCATATGGATAAGCTTTCAGGCAGTGGCGGCTAGTGCGATGATAAAAAAGTAGGTTCCTAGTCTCGTATTTATATATACACACATATATATATATATATATTTCCAATTATTTAATTTGTAATATTTAGTTTTATACTTTTGTACACTAGCACCATGACATGTGTTGCTATAAGTGATAACCTATGTTGGCCTACGTGTTTTTATTATTTCTATATTTATGTGTAAGAAGGCTGTTGGCTATCCAAATATAAATAAAATAAAATAAAAAATAAAACCGCGAAGGGATCAGATCAAAGTCATTTATTAGACAACAAATATCATATGGCCCTAGACTTCAAACATTAGACAGGCTAGTTAGTTATTTAGCTAGTGGTTAGGTGAGCTATGCGACATACCCAAGTCATGGGAGAAGGAGGTGGTTTGTTGTACGTTACTAGGGCTATTATATTATATAATTACTTCTGCACAAGCTTCCTAAAATAGTGAAAGTTCTGCATGGAGTTGATTTGTTTGTTTTTCTCAGGTTTACTAGAAGAGCAAGAGGGCGTGGGGGTGCGAGGCACGCGCTCGGCCGCGACGCTCGGGCTTCGTACTTACAGGCTCTCTGATGTTGAAGAGGACGACGACATCCTGCGTTTGCCCACCGCTGGGCATATTTACACTTTCACTAACAGGTGGGTAACATATACGCATAGTGTTCTCAGATTGTAGATTTATTGTACGACTGCTTGAATGCAAATTTCTTTACTCATGAATTTCATGACAGAAAAGAAATGGTACTTGGTTAGACTACATTTCTAGTAGCTACTGAAACACTTACATATATTTTTCTATTGTATTATTTTTTTGGATATAAATTAAGATGTTGACGAATCGAACGTAATGTTTATATTTGAAGTGTTGTTCCATACTTGATGATTTGGAGATGATGCGGTCGAAGATGGAACATGTTTGCCCAGTAATAACCTATTAACCCTAGACTTGAAAACTCCAAGATTGTAATGCTGCGGAAACACAGACAGGGGCAAGGCGTTCCATTGTTTTGCTGTTCTAATTAAGAAAGAGTAGTTAAAACGCTTGGTGCGAATAAATGGCATTTCGACCAAGTAAGGGTGACGCCTTGCTGTTCGTCTGGACGTCCGGTAATGAAAAGGTGATGGGGGAACAAGTTCGTGAAGTTCTGTTGCACACTCCGTGGAAAATCTTATAAAATACCGACAAGCTTGCGACTTTACGCCGGTGGTTCAGGTTCTGAAGTTTCTCTCCAACCAACACTTCGTTATCAATGAGCTTTATTACTCGTTTTTCTATTGAATCCAAAGCCTCAAGCTGATATTATCGTTTTGGAATGAGAACACAGAGCATGCACCGTCCTATTTCTACTCGTTTCTAAAGCCTAAATTCGTTTAACAGCACGGTGCTGCATCCGAACGACGGCAGCGTGTCGATGTCAGGCAGCGTGTGCGCCTCGGGAGCCGGCTCCGCGTGCGCCAGCGGAGCCAGCTCGTTAGCCGCCTCCGTGCTGGGGAGCGCCTGGAGCTCTAGGCTGACGTCACGGCGGTCATCCGCCGCTGTGTCGCCGGTGCGGTCGCGGCGCGACTCGGTCGTTGCGCCGACGCGAGCTCATTGGTCGCCCACAGCCACGCCGGCTAACTCCCCCCTACTCGGATCACCGGATTCGTCCCCGCCGGCGACGCCGCGACCCGGCGATGCTCCACCTTCCTTACACGCGCTCATAGCGTCCGGCACCAGCATCCTGCGGCGGCGGCACCTCGGCGCCGGGTCTCCCGCCGGCGAGGGCTCGCCCGCGCCGCTCGCGCTACAAACACCCGGCTCGTTGTATACTGGCCTCGTGCACAGAAGTCCTATGGAGCAGCTTACTTGTCTAAAGCGCACATTGCGTTCGCCGGCGGCACCGGCGGCGCCCGAACGACAAGAAGATTCACCGCTAGGCGTGCCGGCGCCACCCGGTTCAGGAGCGTTAGATCGCCCGGGGGGCATAGGGGCGGGGGGCGCGCGACGACGCGGCCGCGCCCCCCGCCCCCGTGCTGACCTGGGCACGGTGGACTCTCCACCGCCCGCGCCCCACGCCGCCCCTACTCCCTTCGGAACTCTGAGCCTGTTGTTCGGCCGGAAGGGTGGTCTCCTATAGACGAGCCCTAGACTTACTATTTTTAAGATTTCTTTAACACAGACTCTCCCAGGTGTATTTTAATTTCTCTCTTCGGTGGATATGTAAAAATCGGTGCGACGAAATGGTACGTGGTTTTAATAATTTTGATTACGATTTTGTATTGTGTATTTGATTTTATCTGTTGACGTGTTTTTGTAGTTTTTTTTTTTATAATTTTGTTATTTGTTTGCATTTATTGGCCCCTTTTTGGAGGTCGAACGAAACGAACGCGTAACCGGTGCGGTCGCGATAACTATTCGTATTAAAAAGTGCAGCTTTAACGGCGGCCGCACGGCGCTGGTGGTAGTTTTCTGTCTTTCTATCGTAGACATTCCTGATTAGGAGCTAACAAGTGCTTCCGCTCCGAGCATAGAGAGATTATAGGTAGGACCAAAATGTACCGATGCTCATCACTTAACGGTCCGTTTAGTAGTTTTCATAAAATATTAGATTAAAATAATAGTAATCAGTAATTTAAATAACGAGACCGAAAAGTTTTATCGAAACGAGAAATCATCACACGAATTATTAGTTTATTTTTATTTGTTATTTCGATACTTATTTAATTATTGTGATTGTCGATTGTATTTTTTTTTTCTATAGTAGAAAAAAGTCCTGTCATAAAAGTCTGTAGTATTACTTTTTAAGGGTTGTAATATTTTATTATTATATTGAATTAGTATTTAGGTAAAATAGTGAGACTTAACTCTAGTTTTTGTAGGTGCTTTTATGGAAAATAATAATCATTTCAGGTTTTCTAAATCTCATTTCTGCGATAGTGACGTCGTATCTTTGTTAAGCGGTAACATGTGTATTGTCATTGTAAATAATTAAATTTTCCATTAATTTAGCAGAGTACAAATTATTTATGGTAATCAATCTGATTTAGCGTAATTAAGGTGGTACGTTTCACCTATGGCGGGAAATTTAAATTCCAAATAGTTTCTTGTCCTTGTAGCTAGAGGCCTGATAATTATTGTCAAAGATCATGTTGTTGTTTGCGCAAATTAATTATTATTCTTAGCAAAATCATGTAAAGCTATTTATCTCTAATGGACATTATTATTTACATTTGTCAATAATAAAAAATTGCCGTTTCAAACGGTTTATTGACAAATGTATGTAATATGGTGCATTACTGTTAAATCGCTGTTCATGATAATGTAAAGAATAACCAACGATTTGCGCAAACACAGTGTAATTTTTAAATAATTACTCGGCCTATGTACAAGGACATAAAAACGTTGAAATTTGAATTTCCCGCCATAGGTAAAACGTACCACCTTTAATAGTGAAAAATCGATCTTTTGTGTACATATTTGTATCGAGGTTGATCATTCAAGTTTGCCAAAAAAACACTGCATAGATTATTACCAAATTAGAAAATGGATCCGTTTGTCTTGCGTGTTATCTTCAAACACTTGGATTTGAAAAGAATAGTTGTTACTAACATAGGGTCTGAGTAAAATAATGGTGCATGCCATAGTATTTAAGAAATGTTGAATTTGATAATGAAACTGCGTGAGAGTACGCGACGCAGCCCATAGTAACTGTTTTCAAAATCGATGCTGTTTTCTTGTACCAATTATAATTTAATTTTAACTAATGTTAGGTTATTGAAATTGGTGCTAGATAGTTTAATATGCCAGTGAGGTTTTGTTGATCATATTAGTTTGGGCTCATATTTAGGCTTTTTGTACACAAACTAACGAACCAAGCAAATTCGATATGCAACCTTTTTAAGATAGTGGGGTTGATACTGTTCTATTTTTAACCGACTTCAAAAAAGGATGGAAAAGGAAAGGAGGATTTTTTCAGTAACTTTTTTTGAACTCCTTTATTTATGAACCGATTTAAAAAAAAAAAAAGGACTTTGACTGGTCCCATAGAAATTTCATAAAAATCGGTTCAGTAGTTTGGATCTTAAATCAAAATAACTGTTTTTTTTGTTACTTTATCAATATTAAATTTGTCATCCGAGAAACCGAAATTGCATATTTTATTTGGTAAAGTCGGTTTTTTAAATAAATAATTTTCTATACTAAATTTGACAAGTCTTAAACTGTTCCCATCCTTGTCTCGCACAAGGAAATGAAAAGAGACAGATAATTTTAGTGCTGTCAGATTAATTTAATGGTACAATGGAAAAATTATACAATACAAATAAGCTTAAACTTACAAAGAAGACACATAATGACTAACATTAATCTGTTTTTGTAAAAAATAACCTTTCAAACTTTGTAAGGTATATTAACAATTGAGACGAACTGAGTAGCTTCGCAATCCTCTATATTTTTAGTATACAGAGAACCTCAGTAACTACCAAAGTAACAATAAGCTTGTGTACAAAAGGCCTTGACTTTTTTAACTTGTGTTACAGTGATATTATTTCAGGGTGTCTGCTACAAACTCTTATTGTGTTCTTATTTCAATCTTACAATGCTCTCATTATAAAGAGAGCAAGACAAAGTTCAAGATAATTGAAATGAGAAACCTTGTAAGAGGTTGTTGTAACTCAAGGTCAAGTTATGTTGATTAGTAAAAAAATATTGAAATCAATCGATGTGAGAATGAAAAATGACAGTGAGCTGCGAGAAAACGTATGTTTGTAACTAATGCGTCTTGCACACGGTGCAAGAGCGTGCTCAGGCATTGCACAACTTTATTCCGCCCGTACCTTTTCTTTTATCAGACGCGAGACCAAAGCGTCATCCATACTTGGTGGTCATTCTCCGCACAAAGTGTTTTAATTCCAATTTTTTTTGATGCCTTTCACACGTTTAACTTTCCCGTAAGGTATAATGGTAGGTATAATGATGATAGCCCCGTTGGTCCAGTTGGTAGTGAACCTGCCTTCTGCGCATGGGATGAACATTTGTGATTGTTCTATATCTGGGTGTTAATATCTATTTAAGTATGTATTTAAAAATATATATGTATGTATATCAGTCTCTGGCAGCCATATTACAAGCTTTGCTTAGTTCGGGTCAGATGACCGTGTGTGAAAAATGACCCTTTTTAAATATTATGTCGTCATATCGACAGTAAACTGATTCCTTTTAGGCAAGTATACACTGTACTCCATCCTTGTCTTTGCTTAACATCAGGCATGATGTTAATGATGTGGACAAAATTAAGTCTATAGTAAATGAAAAAAAAAAAAGTAACTTAGAACAAGGGCGCGTGCGATAGCAGCATGATTATTGATGCTGATGCATAAACATAATTATATAATCTAACGAATTATGTACATGCTTCTTAACCTGCGCAACTTAGAGGCGCAGTGTGCAAGACGCATAAGGATACAACTTGGTATAATGCAGTGATGTAGGCACAAATTGTGTAGTCTATAAGGGCAACTTGTTGAGATTTTTGACGATTACAACAAAGCGATGATGATTGTATAATAAATAAATATCAGAAATATAATTTATTCACAAAACTTTTGGATTTCATTTCAAGTTTTTCGGCACTATACCATAATTATTACGAGATCAAGATTATTCATTGAATGAGATGAAGCTCATATGCTGCTATGCAGGTAACTGTACGGCTGCCTAACAGAAAATTGCAGCTACAGCCAAAAATTTACTTGCTTAAACCTTTTTAGATAATCTAGATGTCGAGGTTAATATAGATTGCGTTCCGTTCGCCAAGAATGACGATAAATTACTCAATTTGTGTCGTGTTGATTTTCATTATCGCTGTTGGCTCAAATCAGAACGTTGACTATAGGCATCAATAGATAAGATCCTACACTATTAATAAATTAAATAAACACGACACAAATAAATGTTCTTTGTACCGTGCTTGTTCCATTAGCTCTCTTAACTTTCATATGAAACGCGCCTAAACTATGGCGTGTAATAGTTGTCATAACGGTTGCTATAGCAACCGCATCTGTCAAGTTTGTGCTGGCAAGGCAAGGAAACGACTGTAAACAAAATCATTTTTGCGATAGCATTGAAAAAATATAAGCTAAAAATTAACAATATTTAGCTCTTACAGCGAGCGTATTGTGGCTAAAATGACGGAGCAAATGAAATACATAGTGAAGGAACTCAATGCTACATTGGGTAGAAACTACGATCTGATAAAATTCGACTCCTTGAACGAAAAGCAACTGCTACAACTACTCCTTGACCTGCTCGTGAATTTCAACGCTGGAGAAAGGGTAAGCGACAAAACATGAAAAAAAAAATCGTCTCGCAACATTTGCGACTCAAATAGTTTTGAGATGAGCTAAGTCAGCCATTCTATCTTTTATTGCGAAGTTAGCAATTTACTCGATAGGTGCAATCAATGATCTTATATGGTACATCGTCAAAGCCTTAGATAAGGTCAATGACGTACCTATTAGTCTTCTTTTCTCAAAGGATAAGTAAGGGTAAATCTTAGATCAGGTACATGGGGTACATGACATGTTTGTCAAAGGTCAAAGCTTATATAGTGCAATGAGTTGATACTTAACATCATTGGATAGGTGCCTTTTAACTAACTACACATAGGTCCAGATAAATAAAGCATTATCTAGAAATAATACTTAATGACTATTTGAGATAAATACCCAATCAGTATTTCAATGTGTACATGATGAGCAATAGATAGAAATTCTTTATTGTGATGGTAGGTATTTTACACAGTATAAATTACACTAGAAATAAAAATTACATACAGATGGAAAACACTTACGAGCTAGTGCCACAAGTGGCGTAGCGGCCTTATCGCTAAAAGCAATGAGTCTGCCACTAGCAATATCACAGACAATATGTACTTTGTAAGCTACTAATATTCCAAATAGGGCAATGAGTCCCGAATTGGGATGTAGGTAGGTATTGTGGTTTCCCTTTGTCAGCAATCCAAACTATCCCCGCTTTTTGAGGAACCTACGCAGCGTGGATACAGCGTCTATGGTACACTTCAGTAGCCTAGATGGAGATGGGGATGGCTATATAAGCTCAATGCAGAGACAGCGCGTAGCCAATCTAGGTACTGCCTGCTAGTAACTAAGCACTCATTCGGAGAACTTCCAAGCTAAATATTTTTTATCAACGTTCCATTGGACCCCAACTAAACAAAATACTAGATACGGTGAATAGGCATTATGCGGATAAATGATATAAAATGTAAATTAGGAAATAATTCATGGTACCTAATTGTTGTTCATTGATTGCAACAGCTAGACATCAATGAAGACGATACGGAGACTGTGTCAGTAACTCTACTGGAAATGCTGGGTAGTGTAAAGTACCGGCCTCCAGGGGGCGTGGAGCCAGCCCGGTTCCGAACACAGCTCCTGGCGGGAGACGCGCGCACCATACACCATGTGCTGCACTGGCTGCTCACAAACAAGGAGCAGGTCAAGAACACGGCGTATTTGGCCAAGTAAGTTATGAGAACAAGCTCTCTTCGCAATAGACTCTGATCTACAGGCTTTCCTATACGGGTCAAAAACTTGACATTGCGTTGCATCTCTCGTCTACTGACTACGCATTCCTAGCTAAATTTTCCGGTTTGCCTCATACGCTTTCCCCCCCCTCTGCAGTTTTACCCACGTACCTACCTACACCGTTTCCCCGCATTTTCCAGAATAAATAGTATTTCCTTGTCTCAAATTTCATCGCTTGTTTCTTTATCAACTACACCCTGTTAATGGTAAATAAGACCCTTGGCGATGTTTTGCCAGTCAGACGTTTGGATTTCTTGGTGGTAATTTTAATGGTGGCATTTAGCAGTTATCAGGTTTCAATCATTTTTGAAGATATTATAGGGAAAAATACTTCTCTGCGTATCTAATACTGGTATAATAAGTTTCTATAAAAGTTCTCTAGGTTGTTATAATAATATGTAGTTACCTACGATATAAATAAATAGATACACAAAATACAAAATTAAGTTCCTAATTTCGAAGGATATAAACAATCCATTTAATTGTTTTAACAATCGATTCGTGAAGTAGTTAAAACGACAATAGTTCGTTACGACTCAGAAATTACGAATGAACTTAGGAAATTAGGAAATACGGACCAACAGCAGCTGTACGTGAGCAATAACTTTTACGACTTGGCCCTAATGTTGGGAGGGTTCCCGACCCGCCCGGCCTCTCGGCAAAATGATAAACACGCTTTCAAAAAGCTGTTTGTTTTTATTTTTCCTCAAGGGTCATCGTTTGGTATCCTATGATGGTTTAATAGACCAACTACGAGTAAAGTAAGAAAGCGGTATGCAAACTTACTGTTTTAGCAAATTGAGTGAGACAGTCGAAACGGTGGTGTAGCATTGAATGATTAAGATAAGGTATAGGTACGTTCTCGATCGTTCGAAAGTATGAAGACAGAGTTTCCGAAACCCTGCCCAGTCTACTTCTATTCTTTTGGTCTCACACTCTAATCGGATCGGTAAATCTGTGCCATGGAAATCAATACAAAGCAACAAATCCGTACGGTGCGTAGGTACGCTCCGATTCGGACCCAGTGGACGGGCAGACGCTTGAACTTGTAGGTAAAGCCATTTAGAGTGTGAGACCAAAAGAACAGAAGTAGACTGGGCAGGGTTGGGAAACTGTCGGATCTTTTCGTCACCAATCCCGCAATCTTATGATGAAAGTCTAACTAGGTGCGCTCTACCTGTCATTTCGGTGCCGAAATATGGACACTTAGGCACAGTTGGAAAAATATATGCTTGGCATTTCTCTGAAGAATCATATCTCGAACGATGTAATTCGCTAGAAAATCAGTCACAACATACGAATAGCTTAGCGTTTTCGATGAAGCAGCAACGGGTCAGTAATAGGTATCTGTCGCAAAATCGACAACCATCCAGGGTAGACGTGTTCTATAGAGTAGACCATGAATCGGCAAAAGTAGCGTAGGATGCCTTGGGACTTGATGGAGTGCAGATATCGTTATGGCAGGTAGCAGGTGTATGGCCAGCTGTGGACTGCGTATATGTGCTAAAATAGGCTAATTATGATAATGATGATAAGGTAGGTGCTGCACTACGTACCGTACTTGCTAACGTGAGAGTAACATGACTTTGTGAGATAAGTACCTATACCTAGCTAACATAAGACTAAAATTAATCTACTTATTAAAGGTATTTGAAAGTTCCTGACATCCCAAGCGACGTTGCGCGCAACAACACCGTCCAAGACTTACTTGACTTGTACCAGAACTTGATAGACGAGTTCAAAGACGTGCACAAACTGACCAGAATTCTACAGAAAGAGAACGCCTCGGAAATTATTAATGACATCAAGGAGATGGCGGTCGAGAGAGACATCGGTAAGCGTTTAGCTATAACGACTCTCCAAACAACACTCATTAACAAAGAGGCGACAGTCTATGTAAAATTTCTTCCCAACTCCGGTAATTACAAGTTTTGACATCTGAATTTAAGCACTCACTTTAAATTTCCAACCTTGAAAGCGATTTCGAATGCGCCCCACGATATGGGCAATTATTTGCTCTACGTGACCTGTGTTTCAGTGATCAAGCGGCTAGAAAATGTTCAGATAAATCTCGTAGACGTGAGTAATAAAGAGGAACTTTTAAGCGTCAGCAAAGCCCTGAGGCTACAACAGGAAAAGGCTAAGGAATTAGAGAATCAGGTAAATTTGATCGCAAACTTATAGCGTCTTTTATAAAGGTTGATAGGATAGGCGTTTGAACACAAATTAAGAGACGATGTGGTCAAAAGATGGTAGTAAATACGCACAGCCTGTATTGGGAGCTTATACTCAGATGCGGTGCCCGAAACACACCGTTCTTGACTTCATCGTGCTTGATGACAAATTGTCAACTTGAGGGTCCTCCGATCAGACAAAAAAAAGGCAAGGCAAGGCAAGGAGTGGCAAGGTCGTCTGCAGGGTGAATTCGACTAAAGGTATGAAGCCTGATTTAGACCTGATGCGTTTGAACCCGCCACGCCGCCTTACCATATCTCCCTTCATTGACTGATCTGAGGTTCAGCTGAACATTCATTAATGAATTACCTGTTTTAAGAAAATCCTAATATGGCAGATTTTATGTAATGGATTTAAACCTCATTTATAAAGGAATATCCTTTTTTTTTTAAATGGCTACATGATCAAATTTTAAACTCTAAAAAAAGCCAATTTGGTATTAGCAGATTTAGCAGTATAATATATTGTTAAAAATAATCCTGTTACAATTTGAATAATATGACATAAAGCTCATAAGGATCCGAAATTTGATCAAGAAGAAATATATTATTAGATGGTGATGGTAAATTAATTAATGATCCATTAATAATTTTAATTATTGGGTGATTTTTCGTTTTTTTTTTTTAAATATACATAATATTATGTATCCTTCTAGCCAGACCGAGTACTAGGACCCTATCACCATTCTATGGTTTCCTCACGATGTTTTCCTTCATCTACAGAAGCTATGTTGTTGCGATTTAAACCCTGTACTTGGAATTCTAAAGCGTCAACCACAGCTATTATCGCTATACAGACTATTAAACGCAAAAAGCGACAGGGTTCAATGATTAACCTTATTCCACTACTTTGTAGTACGAAACCCAACAATCGCAGCTCAAACTAGCGACAGACCAGTTAAAAAGATACCTCAACGTTATACACGGCCAAAGTGCAGCTCCCAGAAATGTGAACGACGTGATAAAACACTTGCAAGAAGAAATTCAGGTTGGAAACAATTTAACTTTTAAAGTGAGCTTGTTACATTGTTGTTTGAAGCACTATCTCACCGTAGTTTTATTTCAGCTGAATAGTTACCTTGTTAAAGAGAAGCTGCCGCAAGAAAGATCACATTTGCAAAAAGAATTGAATATTATGCAGATGATCGCCACGGAACAACACCCGACCCGGTCCGACCTTCTTGCCGTGCAGGATAAGGTAAGCAAATTTACCTAGAGGAAGGCATTTTGTTCTCTAGAGTCTCCAGTCTCCATTGAATATATTTAGCGAGCACATTGCTTGTGGATATGATATGGTATCCAAATTTAGTTTTAGCCGTAGAGACTTTTCCTAATACACTTTAAAGTAGAGTACAAAAGTAGATATAGACCTAAAATAACGTTACACAAGGGCTTCTTTAATTTATTTTCTGATCGCGTCTCCCTGTGGAACTTTGTCGTACCTTTATACCTAAACTCGTTATTAAAAGGTCTTCCGTACTCGCAATACGTAGATTATTTTTTACTGAGAGATAAAATGGTATGATTGAACTGTGTGTACAGGGTTATTTTTAATAACAAAAACCTCTCTACTTATTTCAAATATCGAATAATATAGTCCCATAATTTTTAATAATACCTACGTGTTTATTTCTTTCACGCAAAAAAACTTATAAATTATAGAGCTAAATGACAATGACTTTACGTGATCTTAAAAGAAATCACGATCAAGCTTAAGAGCTGATTTTTGCACCTAGAAAATGTAATAATTTTTTCATCATACAAAAAAAAAAAAATGAAAATTATTCATTTCAAGTCATGTGAAATGAATGTCATGGAACAAATGCTGTGAAGATGTAGGGAAGCTGTCTACGAAAAATGATTTTTATGCTCTAGGTGGCAAATAATCTAACGGACTGCTTGATGGTAAGCGATCACCGTCGCCTATGGATACTTTTAACACCAGGGGCATCACAGATGCGTTGCCGAGCTTTAAATACTCTATTAACATAATATGTTCTCTGGGGTTCAAATCTGGGGTTCTTTAAAAGGGCTGCATATTATGCAGCCCTTTTAAAGAGCCCCATGTTATAATTACTCGAAAATGCCGTAGGATGAGAGTTCATTCCACAAATTGCAAGCGTGAAGCAAAAAAGTTTAGTTATAACGCACAGCGTGCGATTTTCGAAGAGCTATATGATATGTGGATAAGATTTGAGACGGTGGCGGCTAGTGCGATGATAAACCGCGATGCTGGATCGAACACTATCAGAACATCAGAAAGAACAGTCCTTCAGAACATACTTATTAAAAATAGCCTTACGTATATATTTACCAGGTACCTTGTGTATTTTAATGTCTAGATCGCAGTAGTAAACGGAGAAATGGAGCAATTGGTGCAGAGGAAGTTGGCCACCTCCGGGCCGCAGGAGGACAAGCTAGCACCTTTTCGCCAGCAAGCTGCTGTCATAAGGAGGAATAAGGATTCCAGCGCAGCTAAAGTTCACGAACTAGCTGCTACGCTGAAGGAGTATGAGGCTACGCTGGCGGACTTGCAATCACAGGTAATTACTTACTGATGCAAATTCTCAAATTCTTCATCAGCCTATTTAAAGTTCTATCACTGCTGGACGTAGGCTTCTACCGATAGAATCAAATCAATTGATAGATTTTTTCAAAGAATTAAAATGGAACAAGGCGAGCATATCATACCTTGGTATTATACCAACTTTTTTTTATTGGTTATATGTAGGCGTCCATGCAAAAAGGGTCTATATTATAGGCTTGCGTTTGACCGACATTACGTGGAGCGGTTTGCGTTGGAGCACGCTTGCCTAAAAGAAAATGAATCACTCGTGACTTAAAGACACCCAGATTGTAACTATCGGGGAACACACGTTCAGGCAGCGTATTCCACATTTCGCACAATAAAGGTGAAATCAAAGCGCTTTGTAGCGTACAAATTTATATTATAAATACTAATTGATATCATAAATATTAATATTATAAATACGAAATTATGTTTAGTTGTTGGTTTATTTAAGGACATACGAGTACTTCAACCTACTTGTAAGGACTAATTTGTATTTTTATGGAATGGGCCAATGGAGTTTTTCAAAGGTACCAAACTTAGCGTGGAGTCCACACATATTGTTATTATTGTGAACTCAGTCGTACGCGACGTTGACTTTGTTGATGAGAGGTTGTCGTACTTGGGAGGTATATTGAAGTAGTTAAATTTTTTCAAGAACTAAACTAACCATAACTATACATACCTACTTGGGACGCAAATGTTTGGAAGTGCAAATTTTTACTTTTGACGTTTTTGCTAAATAACGTACCTACATTGATTAAATAAGAGTTTAAAGATTTCAGTAGTTATATTCAATAACAAAATACTCAGCCTCGAGAGGTACCTTTTTATCGAGGGAGAAAACTTCCAAAATTAGCCGGCTACATTGGGGTGAAGCCAGCTCAAATGGAATTATACCCACTAAAACTAACCTGGTGATCAGCCTTAGTGCTTGATAAGAGGGCTCCGGGATCTCCAGAGGAACGCATCGGAGCCCTCTGCACTGCCCTACGGCTCCTCCCGAGACAACTGTGTGTTGTACAGTTGTCTCGGCTTCTCCGCTCATCCTCCAAGGCTCGCTTGGATGGATATTTAGAGCCCTATCTCCAACCATCCCGAGCCCAGAGGTGTTTCAGTTGCCTCTTGCTACAAGCAGGTGATACCGGTGCCGTGTTTTATCGCCTGGCGCCAGGGCTACTGGGTAGATATCTAACTATACCTTATACAGTACGAAACGTATGCTTTCGTTTTTTAGTGCGAAATAAACCTAAAACTAATCTAATTGGCAAAAAAGCTCCAAAAGTTAAACCAAAAACAAATGTCCGTAGTTTTTCCCCGCGCGTCACAATACGTTCTAGTAATTAAAACAAATGATATTACAACAACGTCGTCCTCGAAATTAATTCCACGAGCTTGTGACACTGTTAAATTAAAAAACAGCGGACAATACAAATATCATCCGGAGTGAAGTCGTGTCACGTTCCATGTTGTTCTACTGCCATTGGCGCGCCCTGCACGTATGCGGTGTCGGCGTTATTAATGCTGCGATTTGCTGACTGAGCGCTTCGCTAAAGCTGCTTGCCGAATGCTTCATTGCATTGTTACTATTACATAGTATCTCCGCGAACAGTGGGTTTGGTCAGTGGGAAAACTAGGACAAATTTAAGTTGGTTTTGACCGCTGCTATCTCTGACGTTTGCCCAGTGAAGCTTTGTTGGCACGGGTTTATCGCCATCAGAAGCTATTGGAGGAGTATTAGAGCGGACCGAATTCGGTGAAGTCAGCGGATAAAGTAGAGCAAATTGTTCGTGCTCTAATAAAATATTTTGAATCGCCTTCCTTTATTTATCTTGGTTTCTTAGTAGGTTCGCGTTTGCGGCGGTCCGAGTAGCGTACTTGATATGAGTACTATAATTAGTTAGGTAAATAGGTATCGCAAGTCAAGTAAATAATGAAGGTACATTTAAAAAGCGATTTCCATGCCTTACGTGATTTGTTCATTTCCCCCAGTCACAAAAATCGTTTGGGTCTGTCTTGTTCGTTAAAAATAGATTTATTTTCGCACTTGAAGAGCGGAAGGTAGTGATGGTCAACGTTGACAGAATCGAAATGAGCCCCGTTGTCGGAATGTTTCTCGGCGCGTCATGAAGATCAGATAAAACATTTTTCGTTTCAAATAAATCGGTCATTATGTCCGGGAGCACGAGATTGAACTCTAGATAATGCGGCTTCTCAGATTTATGTCGAAGAAATTCTTTTATCTGATTTATTGTAATGAATATTTTTGTGCTCCGATTGCGTTGCATTAATGTCGCGCAAAGATAAATGAACAGACATTGATAAATAGTTTCAGGAAAAAAAGCTATGTAAACAAAGACGCTCAAATGAAATTGAATTAATTGTCGAAGTCGTTCATTAGGAAGGCGACATAGTAAATAAAAAGCAAATTAATTTACTTTTTCATAAACTCAATTCACGAGCAATTTTTAAAAGATGGTATAGCAATTGCGTCAACACCTGCCTGACGATGATTCTTCGTGTTTGCACAGCGCTCTTTTCAATTTAAGCTTTGCCTTTGTAATACGCTATCCCGAGGCAAGATATCGTGTAAAATTATTCGCTTTCGTCTTATCTCTTATTTATTTAACAGGTCAGGCAGCTCCTCGGAGACACGGTGCTGAGGGGAGAAGAACTGAAGAAGTACGTTAATTCTTTGCGAACAAAGAGTACCATCTACAAAAGGCAAAGAGCTAATCTCTCAACATTCAAGGCAAGCATTTCATTCTCGTAATGACTTTTTAGAATAATAATAGACTCCGCGCTTTGAGACGATGCGATTTTTCTCTGCACTTCATCAATATATGGATTACGCGTAGATAGATTTATAAATATTCGTTGCTATACAACTGCAAATGCTGCCACCGAATAATCAATGCTTCTTTCTTATGCTTTATTTTGTTTTGTTTTTTATTCATGATAGACTTGCGTTTATCCACATGCCTGAAGGAATAATGCTGTTTTTCGATTGAAGACACCCAGATTGAACTTTTCGGGGAACACAAACTTCTATAGAAAGTTCCATACTCGCACTGTGCGTAAAAAAGTATAATCGAAGCGCTTTGTTGGTAACGTCAACCGTGTATGGACTGCCCATTGGTCGCGTTTATCTGGGCGACTGATAAATGAAAAGGTAGACAGAATCAAGTTGTGCAATTCCAGAACACTCTCCGAAATCCGGTCTAGTTAACTTATTTCAAAGATATTGCAAATGAAGTCGCTTGTTGCTTAATGCAGGTTGAAGCTGGAATACTGGCCAGAACGATTCAAATAGTAAGCACTTCTGACCCTACAGTGGAGATGGCTCTAGTTAACCATAAGAAGATGAAAATAGATGAAGTCGACGCAACGGAGAAAGATCACGATAAGACAGCTGATTTAGCCAAGAAATCTTTGCATGACTTATCTCAGGTCAGTATCAGCATGTAAATTTTACTTTTGCACGATAGTAGAAAGTAAACTGAAATGGTGTATAATATACACTAATAAGGGAAATACGAACTAGGTGGTTGAACAATGATGCAAAACAACGACTAGAAGAGACGGGGTAGTCTAAACGAGCCTTAGGCACAATGCGACTGGATAGTCGAGGCGGCATCGCGGCTTACAATCGACCGTGCAAAAGTCATCTCCATTCTGACGTAGGCTCAAAATTGCACCTCATTTAGTAGATTTTCAACAGCAAGACGCGACGCAGAAGCTCAGCAGGATACTTTCAAACCTAGTGTAAACCGAAAGTTTCAAACCTAGTGTAAACCAAAAGTTTCAAACCTAGTGTAAATAAAAACTTTCAAACCTAGTGTAAATCGAAAGTTTCAAACCTAGTATAAACCGAAAGTTTCTAACCTAGTGTAAACCGAAAGTTTCAAACCTAGTGTAAACCAAAAGTTTCAAACCTAGTGTAAACCGAAATGAGTTGAATGTAATCATGAGTGAATCGGTTCCTTCTAGGCAAGCGTGCTCCAACGTAGACCGCATCATCGCTTAACATCAGGCGTGATGGTGGTCAAACGCAAGCCTATTATTTATATATATAAAAAAAAAAACCTAGCAAGTGTGAGTGTGTGTGAAAGTGTAAACCAAAAGTTTCAAACCTAGTGTAAATAGAAAGTTTCAAACCTAGTGTAAATAAAAACTTTCAAACCTAGTGTAAACCGAAAGTTTCAAACCTAGTATAAACTGAAAGTTTACAACCTAGTGTAAACCGAAAATTTCAAACGTAGTATAAACAAAAAGTTTTAAACCGAAATGAGTTGAATTTATGTCGCTTGTAAGCCGTGACATCGCTAGGAGTCTACAGTCGGCGTCAGCCTTAGTTTTAATGGTTGAATAGCGTTTAATATAGATTATACTTACTTTATGCACAAAAAATATTGCGATAAGTGGGTCGTAATATGTGTCCAGCAATTTATAGCCTCTATGTACTTACATATTGATATGCAGTATATTATGAGTTGTAAAAAATACCATTTGGTTTTTTCCATGCCTTCGTTACCATAATAGTATCTATAGTTTTTCTATTGGAAATAGATCTTTCGAACCTCAATCCATACCCGACTGTCAAACTTACGACCCTTTTAAAAGGGTCCGGTCGTCAGTACGAAATTGTTTGGTAGGTAAAACTTTTCTGTGGAGTAAGGTAAAATTGTTATTCGCAGTTGGTTGCCCAAACAGCTCAAAAGTTGTCTCAAGTCCGTCAAGAGATTCAACCTCTCGCCGACAAAATCAAACCTGTAAAAGAGGAGTTTCAAACTGTCCAACAACAATACGAACAAAAGAAGAGAGTTTACGAGGCCACCTCGATAAATATTACCTCACAAATGGAACCTATCAAAAACCAAGTGAAGGATCTGACTGACCAGCTAAACAGTAAAGAGGACGAGTGGAAAAACTTGCGTCAAAAAATAACAAAAGCGGAAAGTTTGCAAGAAGTCGTCATGTTTGAAATGAAAAATTCTATGCAATCTCCCAGAAAGCCGTCCAAGATGGAAGCTTTAAAGAAAAAAGTCGCCGACTTGGAACAAATTGTTAAAAATTTGGAAGAGGCAAGTATAATCCAGTTTAATAATCCTTTCCGGGGTCAAAATTAAATTGCGAGGACTCTGTTTTATTCTTCTTAGGGATTGTTCGGTTTACTTTTTGCATTGGTTTTACATAAAGACCTTATCTTAAATAGAGGTAAAAGATAATATAATTCTGGAGTTTCACTCGGAGTTTTACGTCTTTTTTACATTATAAAGGCCAATTGACCTATAAGTCTCATCGTCTTTTCGGTTGGAATAAAACCGTTTTGACGCTATAACACAAGTCTCATGATATAAATTGCTAATCGTTGATATTGAATAGTATCGAGAATTTTGTATTGATGATAACTTCTCGTTCGCGCGATTGACTGCTACGCTGCTGACGGGGGTTAAAATCCCAACAATGAACTTGAGCTGCCGGTGAAGAAAAATATTGTGAGGAAACCATAGCATGGTGTTAGGGTACTTTCTAGTATCCGGCTGGCTGGAAGCTTACCACAACCGGGCACTAGAAAGTACCTACCACCTCAAGCCTTAACTTAAAAATTTGTCGCCAAGCAACCAGTTTTGAAGCCATGGCTCAAAATCGGTGAAAGAAAACGTCTTGAGAAAACTGGTATGCCCAAGAACCTCAAAAATCAACGACATATGACATTCAACAACATGCACTGGGCCGCTATGGTGGATTCCTCTCCCTGTGTCCCAGCAGTGGAAACATAAAAGTCTGATAATGATGATGGTCCAACGGGGTGCTCCAGAAGCCTTACTTATGAGCTAGTTTCCATTTCAGGTGAATTGTCTAAGACCAACAGCATCACTTAACCTCACCTGTCTTAGCATGTTAACATCATGGTGGTCAAACGCCTTCTCTGTAAACCAAATAATATGTACATACCTTGTAGGCATAATTATGTATTCCAAGTTAGGTACCTTAAGCCATGTTTTTACAGGAGCAAAGATCCATCAGTTCTCGTCAAGGCGCCGTGGAAGAGCAAACCCGGTACTGGGAAAACACACTTCGACTCCTTCGCTGCAAGATGCGCGCGCGCACAGAGCCTGCCGCCAGACAGGGCCGTATGCACATTACGCAGAAAACGCAAATGCTCACTCTTACATAAACATTCAATTAAAAAGTTTTTTTGTAATAAAGCGTTATTCTATACGAGCATGCTTAGCCTAAAGTTATTGTACAATTATTATGAACTTTTATTATGAAACCAACCCCAGTTCATAATGATTAGTATTATGAGTCTTTTTCAGCTTACATAATACATACACTTATGTACCCTTTTAGGATAACCCTTCATAAATGACAGCTTCAGCATCACCCAATAAGTACGTACGTGCTATGAGACTTTTTATGTCTTATCGAGTTTCATGAGTAACTCTGAAATTTTGCCAGCTGTTGCATGTACAAATAACGTTATTTGTACATAATTTGGTTAAAAACGTCTGGTCATTCGCCTGAGTGCTGAGCGTAAAGCGTGCTTAGAATAGTTAATTGTCAACAACGCTCGGCGCGGCGCTGTGCTTACACTTCAGCAGTGCGAGTTTCAAGAGACTGTTCACCTAAAATGGCATCGTCTCTGCTAAAATTAGTTATACGGAGTGTATCTCTAGATTACAGACATATTTGAGGATATCATTGTACTAACTCATCATTATAAACAACTAACTGCCTAAGGAGAAAAGTACACGAAATAAATTTTCATTTGACTTTTTCGATAAATTGGGAAGCATCTTTTTATTTATATTACACGGGAATTACTCACGTAAGATAAAGTCGGTTACTCCAAAAAGCAAAAAAAAATTGCAAAATGCAAAAAAAAATTGGGAATTTAATTTGCAAATTGGGAAGCATCTCTTATTTTCATAAAATCGCATTACGGATTATCAAAATATGACATTGCTTGAACACTATATTCGGCTATATTATACTGGCCATGCCCGCCTGGAAGGGACAAAGGGCTCTCAGATTCACTATCTACTTTGGACCGGTTTGTTATCTAATAATAAATAATTTTTATTATTTTCTTGAGTGTACTTATTGCATATGACATCACAATAGGAGCATAATGATATATTAATCATCGTGCCTCTGCTAGTAGGAGTAGGCACCCAGTAGGAGCATGCAGAAACGCTCAATATTTCTGTATCTTAATTTTGATTGATTTTTAACTCTATTGAAATATGGTTCATTATTAGAAGTCTATTTTTATGTGCAATATCTATTAGCGCGCTTTGGCAGTAAAACTGACTCGTATACCGTGACGGCAAACGGCGTGACGCTCTCTTATGCTCATGTTTCACACCTGCCGGGCATCTTCTGACGGCAAACTTTTTTCACACAGGCTTAGTTCTCGATTGGTAGGAAGATTAAATATGCTGAAAATAATGATAATATCACCAATTGCGCCCGGCGTCCTGCGGTTTCACCTGCGTGGATATTACCGGCCCTCCAGCTATCTCTATGCAAAAATAAATTCGATCCGTTGCTCTGTTACTAAGTAAAAGAGGAACCGTCACTAAAATGCACAACATACTACTTGGGTACATAAACTCACTTCCAACCTAACTATACCTACATCTAACTACCTAAACCTAAGTATAATTACTTGTTACGTATTCATATTTACCTATAAATATAAGTAAAAATGAATAATGTATATAATACCTAATTGTTTATGAACTTTAAGATCAGCTCTTGTTATTCTACATAATGCACATTTTCGTTTAATAAAAGTGAATATACGTCTGTAAGATTTAAATCTTATTTGTCTCGTTTAGATAAGTGTACCTAATATATGAGAATACGAATCCATGTCCCAATAGTTGTCCAAATGAGATTTCCCTTTGCAATAACCCGCTCATTCTATAGATAATAGATATCCATGCATGTGGCGCTGTCTAGCGCTGTAGCAGTTAGCTCTGGAAAGATGTGTGAAATTTGAAACGTTTTGCTTTTTTCATTTTGTTTTTTTTTCGTGTCGCTTGTTTTTACACTTGAAATTTTTTGTAACCCTGAAAATTACCTTTGAAACTTTCGATTTAAACTAGGGTTGAAACTTTTTATTTACACTAGGTTTAAAACTTTCGATTTACACTAGGTTTAAAACTTTCGATTTACACTAAGTTTGAAACTGTCAATTTCGCTAGGTTTGAAAATTTTATTTAGGTACACTAGGTTTGAACCTAGTTTAAATAGAAAGTCAAACTTAGTATAAAAGTTTGAACTTTCTATTTAAACTAGGTTTGAAAAACTTTTCACATGTGTGGTCAGTTAGTTTTGTTAACTGAGCACACGAAGATATTTGAGTATAATCAGAATTAAAAAAAAAAAAAAAAAAACACTAACTCATCATGTAAAATATGGATATTTGCGTCTTAGAATATATATTTTTTACAGAGAAGGCACACTTCGTATTTTGAACCTTGTTTAAATTGAAAAGAATCGAGCTTTACACGGCCGCTTGTATGAAGCGACCCCTTCTCGACTCTGCAGTCAGCGTTGGGCCCAAGAATGCTCACATTATAATAAAGTTGTTTGTATTTTGTATGGGTACATCTTGACACGTCTATTTTGGAAGTGTGAGCGAGCGTGTGACAGCACCCGACTCCTAAGATAAGAGATTCCCACCCTATTCGGAAAAGAGGGCCATTGTAAAACGTTTTTCTTGTATCTGTCGTAACAGCCTCAACAAACCTGAATGCCTGCGGTTTATTTTCGCTTGTACTTACCTATTCTTTTATCTACATTTTTATTCAGGAAACCTTTGCGATAGCTTTTCTAAAAGAAACTTTATCTCTGAAATACCCGTTAAAATAAACAGAGCTCTTCGTAATTAAATGCGGCGAGGAAAAAATTAAATGAAATTTTTATAATACTAATGCCATTTTTATGGTAAATAGCCAGAAAGATAAGGTCGGTGTTTGTTTTGATTATTTTGTGAAATCAATATTTGATGTTTTTTTCAAAGTACGTTTAAATAAAATAGTCGAATCTCGGTGTGTGATAAAAAATATTTATTAGAACCCAACGTTACGAACCAATCATTGATTATAAAGATTGTAAAAATAAACGAAGTGTATCAGTCGTCGGCAGATTGTATAATTCGCCATTTTACAAACGGACTGCTTATAAACGCACGCAACTTTGCAAAATACCGAAGGCAAAATGATGATGCTTCTGATCGTAGATATTCATTGCCAAGAGTTATAATAGGCGTGTGTCCTAATACACATAACAAGCTTAGCGAAGGATATAATAAAATACATTACACATACTGAACATTTAATTTGCTGTTTTATTTCTGAGATATTAAAGTTTGGGGTGTTTTTGGTGGGGATAGGGAGCCGATGCGCTGTCTCGCTCCCGCAGAGCGTGTATAGCTTTTCTATGGCGCGCGCACGGCTTGACGTTATAGTGGTAACAGACGCTCGAACGCCGCTGACCTCAACCGCCGTCTCCTCTCCCGTTGGTTGGACGGCGGTCCGTCAGCCGCGTTCGAGCGTCTGTTAGCACTATTATAACGGGCTATAGGTCGCTCTCTGTCTAGCATGAAATTAAAATACTTATAACTTATTTATTTTTGAACTAACGTAAATTTTGTTTTCGTTGATATCTCGGGCTATCTATTTATTATCAGCTTTTTTAAGTATTTTTTTTGGTATACATGCCTTTTATGTTGGGGTAGACAATTGATTTAAGGATAAATAAAATAGCTGTGATATGTCATTATATTTTATTAATGTAAAGTTGTGTTTTTATTTTGAAAAAAAAAGAGCATTATGATATTTAAGGTTCGAAATGAATCACAGAACTAGCACAGAGCACCCCGATGCCCCTTAGTCTTTTGGTCTGTACTTAGAGCGTATATAATATCATAGAGAAATATACTATACTAGAGATAATATATAAAAACCGCAAGAGTTTCCGGGGTGCCCACCCAGTGTCTGTCATAGGGCGCTCGGATTTGAGTACCTATAATAGGTTAAGTTCGAAATGACTGACAGATTCCGTCTCACAGGAGTCCGTCAAACGTGAGTTTCCATGGACACTAGCATTCTCACGTGCTGGAGTACCTCAAAACCTAGTTTATGAAATTTGCCGCGGTATTTTGTAAACGGCGTTTGAAATCGTCATCTGCGTTTCATAGACTTTACAAAATTACGAGGCATTCTGCAAATCAGCGAGCATTTATAAGCAGACGACGCCGTTTGTAAAATGACGGATTATACAATCTGCCGGCGACATTATCTATACCTACTGTAATGATAATCTATACTAATATTATAAAGAGGAAAGATTTGATTGTTTGTTTGTTTGTTTGTTTGCATTGAATAGGCTCCGAAACTACTGAACCGATTTGAAAAATTATTTCACTGTTGGGATGCTGCACTATCCCTGGTTGACAAAGGCTATATATCCCGGCTTCGCCCGTGCGAAGCAGGGGCGGCCTACTAGTAATATTATAAAGAGGAAAGATTTGATTGTTTGTTTGTTTGTTTGCATTGAAAAGGCTCTGAAACTACTGAACCGATTAAAAAAATTCTTCCACTGTTGGGACTCACTTCCACTCTTCTACACTATCCCCGGGTGACATATGCTAAATTATATTTTCAAAAAAATTAGGGATTCTTACTAAAACTTTAATAATACCTATGCGAAGCCGGGGCGGACTGCTATAGTCTGTCTATAAGTTTCCTGCTACGCGTTCGTAGCGCTACGGCTAACGTTGCTACGGCGTAACCGAGCCGTCAAACAGGGTCGAACTTGGAGGCTGTCTGTCAGTCATTGCTCCAACTTTTAGACCTGAGTTCAAGTTATCTGTTCAACCACTTCGGATGGCTGACAGTTAGGTAATGAGTTTGCGAGCTAAAACAAAAACTTCGTCACTTGCTAAGTATCGGCGGAGAAAATAAAAACACAGTTCAACCTTCAACTTGACAGACAATAGCTGTGACGAATGGTACAATTATTGTTAGTGGAAGTTTGTTCAAGTTCCAGACTGTAATGCCAAGTTTAAGTAATTTTGAATAGAGTGCTGTTGTTGTCTGCTTTGTTATAGTTTAGTCGTTTCAAAAACAAACAAATGATTAGCTAATGATACGTACAAAGTAATTGTTATTTGCGGTATATTTAAGTAAACAATGGAATCAATCAGGAAGTTATATACCAGTAATTATGTTTGTGTTGAAAATTTAGACCCAACGCTGACTTAAGAGACGAAGCAACCAACGTTTCGGTGTACAAGTGGCAATAGAAAAGTTAACTCTTCTCGGTTTACGACAAACATATACCACAATAGGTTACCTAAACGGTTATTTTTTTTTATTGTTGAAATTAAAAGAGACGGGTCATTTTAGTCCTGTCAGATTGGTTTAGTAAAGTGGTATACTGGTATACCAGAATTAACGCCAATATCTTGCTAGACAGAGCGCATTATACTTAAAAATAACAGCCCGCGATAGTACGCTATACGCTATACGTATATTTATCTATGGCTATACAAACTCTATACTGACACTCACTTTAGGAGAAAGTGACAGCATCCGGAAGACGCAGCGTAGGGAGGCCTCACACTAGATGGACCGACGACATTGTGAGAGTCGCGGGCATCCAGTGGATGCAAAAGGCAGGCTGTCGTTCAGTGTGGAGGTTAAAGGGGGAGGCCTATGTTCAGCAGTGGACGTCTTCTGGCTGATGATGATGATGACAGCATCGCTTCTTAATTCAACTAAAAACCAACATGTAAGGTTGTCAGACCTTTATAAAATAAATTAAATTATTTCTTCCATATTTATAAATTAAATGCTATTTTCCACTAATCCTCGCTTGTTATGAGTACAGAAAACCAGTGGTTGTTGTTACTAGAAGTCCAGAAAAGTCTTGGAGCAGCGGAGGCGCGGTAAGTCAGTTTTGAGTTTAGCGTGAACCGGGACACTTGACTTTTCGTGGTCATTTGAACGCCGCTAAGCCGCGCCGCGCCTTGACTCTGAATCGGCGTTAGGCCTAAGGCACGAGTTAAGATTGGTTCATAACTTTGTTAAAGTATTTTTATAAGATCAATATACAACATTCATGAGCGTTCAATTACTTGTTGCTTATTTTTTATGGGATCGATCAGCTAATATAGCTTTTTCTATATTTCTCTGGTTTTGTAGTCTCTACCTAGGATCTAGAATCAGTACCTAGTCTGATGTTCGGATTAATGACACTTTTTCGTCTTAATGGTCCGGTGTTATAGATAATCAGACTACTGAGTCTTTTATTTCGATATTTACACGTTCACAATCGTGATCGACTAACCTTCACACTGCAATGCAAGTAACGCAACTTTGAAAATAACGGGCTAAATATTCCTTAAGCCTTTACAATTTTATTATCGTATAATATGTAACACAGTTTTCATGAACTTTATTTGTTTTTACCTCCTCAGTATTTCTGCTGGCCTGGTACTTCGTATTGTAAATAAATAAGTACATCGTAAATAGGTACATGTTAAATTATATTAATATTATAAATGCGAAAAGTTTGTTGGTTTGTTTGTTCCTCTTTCACGCAGCAACAGAGCAATGGATCGACCGATATTTTGCATGAGTATAGTTCAAGGGCTGGAGAGTGATATAGGCTACTTTTCATCATCATCTTTTATCACTACGCGGGTGAAACAGCGGGGCGCAGCCTAATACCTAGTAATAATCTTAAATTCATTCACTGACAGATGACTCTGATATTTTGAGTCGCTGCGTTAGCACACTAGGGTATATATAAAATCCTTGTAGCACAGTTACCACAAAATAAGGACTAGTAGCAAAGAAAGAGTGCTAATTTAGCATAAACGAATTAAACAAGATACATTCTTTACTCATATGCCAAAACTGTTGTTACCAGAACGAAACAGATATATTTTGACAGGACGGCAAATTGCTGGGTCCTACAATGTTTTAATGTACAAGCACAGTGTACAAGGGACCTGTAAAAGGCTCCAAAGGCTACATACTATTTGACAGGTGGCATGCTACGCTTTGTAAATCACGTGACGGATTCTATGCTAGTCCATTTTCTTAGGATATAAAATACAGCGCGTCTGCCATGCGCCGCAGCTGCGCAGTGGGTACCTGATCACCACAGAAAAGTATTAATTTTTTTCGTTTCCGCATTTTAATATTTGGTGTAAAGTGGCTCATATAATCTCTTATAACAAAATACGCGTGCCGCCTTTAATCTGCGCTGCAAAGATACAAGTTTGGCTTTTCTTGTATTAAAAAAAAACGCGAAGCAGCAATACAAATCTTGTGATAAAATATGTGCTCTCATTAATTTCCCTGGCAAATTAGTCGTCCGCAGACAAAACCTCTCGTCCACGACTTTGCGAGAAAAAAGTTCTAATTGTTTTCAACAATAGGAAAGCTCCAAGTCTTCAGGACAAGTCTGGTTCGGACGGAAAGCGATATAAATTTAAATTTTAATAACAGCCTCGCATTAAAAGTTTGGGATCGATCCGGGGATAGTAAACGATTCTCGGTATCCGATATTTGGCCTCCGATGTTCGACGCCGGCCAAACGAATTGGTGGCCGAACTGTCGAGCTAACTAATCGGAAACTTGAATGGTCCTTCAAATCTACAGAGGGCACAGATTAGGTAGTAGATCTGTGACAGAGGGCTGTTTTTTCTGACAGTTGGAAGGTCGCCGTAACTGAAGTTATCCGTATGGTTATTTTATGAGATCCTAGTTTCATATTACATTACGCAATCGTGATTTATAATTATGTAAACTCATTTAAAGGGGTATTCGGATTACAACACAAGCTAACTAATCTGGGACCTCTCTGCGGCACATCGGTTAATTTTTGTATGTCTGCCAAGCGCGTATATATATATATATATATATATAATATATTATAAGCTGTCACATAGAGGAAACAAACTAGAAATTCGTCGTAGGAAACAATTACGGAAGGTTGCTACAAGGCTACAATCTGCTAGCCCCGTTGGTCCAGTTGGTAGTGAATCTGCCTTCTGCGCTTGGGGGCGTGGGTTCAATTCGCACCTAGGTTAAACATCAATGTGATGAACATTTGTGTTTGTTCTGTATCTGGGTGTTTATATCAGTTTTTGGCAGCCATATTACAAGTTCTGCTAGAGTTTGGGGTCAGATGACCGTGTGTGCAAAAATGTCCCGAATATTCATTATTTATTTATTAATTATAGTTATTATACCTGTTACATATTATTAATATATCAGTACTTAAAGCATTCTGCCATATTGTTTAACTTCACAAAGCAGACGCTCAATTATTTGCTTCTAAAAACTCTCGAAACAAAATTAATTTTGCAATTACACAAGAGAATGACAGAGTGGTTTGAAATTGCGTGCCGAGACATAATATGAAAGACTTGTGTTTAATTTATCACTTCTGTACCGACTGAAAACCAACGCCAAGGAAACCTATACACCCACGTTGTCATCAAACTTTAAGTGAATGCGTTATTAATTTTCTCGAGACGAAAATAATTGATAACCAGTAAAGATAGACTTTGAATTAATCGACGATGGCATTTGACATTCTCTCCGTAAACTTAATTATTTCGATGTAGCGTCTAATGCAAAACGCCGCCGCGTTCATTAGATTAGTTTACAGCTTGAAATGTCATGTATGAAAATAGATAATTGAATAGATGCGAGCACCTCTCGTGTGTTATAACACAATGTGCGCATATTTTATACTGAACGTAATCTAGACTAAGACACCTGGATCACACGAGAGAGTTGATCTGAATTGCAAATGAAGTTCAGTTCGTCGCCGATGCGCGACGCAACTACTTGAAGATTTTGAATGGAAAACTGCAACTTTTGCAAGTTTGTAAAAAAATACTTTTTGAATTTCCTGCGCCAAGACGTTCAAATTGAATTGAAATAAAGTTTGTATAGGAGAACCTCTACACTGATCTATTGAAATTGAAGCTTTGAGATCATCATAATCATCATCAGCCAGAAGACGTCCACTGCTGAACATAGGCCTCCCCCTTTAACCTCCACACTGAACGACAGCCTGCCTTTTGCATCCATTGGATGCCCGCGACTATGCTTTAAGCTTTGAGATATTTTAGGTGAATTAAGAGTATATTTGCTTAGTTTGGGGTCAGATGACCGTGTGTGCAAAAATGACCCAAATATTTATTTATTTATTATTTATTTAAAACAGTTCGTCTCGCGACGTCCGTCAGATGTGAAACGTCACGGCATAGGCCAGCGTCATATCGTATGCCAGCACATACGAGTCAGTTTTACTGAGCGCCAATAGATGTATCACATTTTAAAAAAAACAGTCGTAGGACTGCACGTCAGAAGTGAAAACTGAAGTAGTATCACATCATCATCAGCCAGTAAACGTCCACTGCTGAACAAAGGCCTGCCTCGTAGAGAGGGGTGTTGCCATAATCCCCACGCTTGGCAGGCGGCTTGGGGATCGCAGTTGACGTTCACCGTGTACTAATAGGACGCTGCTGCCCATCCTCCGGTGGTTCTGGTCGCAGTGTTAGGACATACCCGGGTCCGAACTAAAGGAAGTAGTATAATATTCACCTATTCCACAAGAGATGACGCTCTATTATTTTTTTTATATTTATTTATTTTCCCCCATCTCAGAAAGGGCTCAAAATGCCTAAAGAAGTTTTAGCTTTAAAAAAACACTGCTATGTAAAAAGTTAATAATTATACAAAAAATACACATCGATTTTATAATGTAAACTGACGTGGTTTTCACACATTTCAGTGCAAAGCGAGACGGAGCTGCGCACGTGCATTCACCTTGAAAAAGACCGCCAAATGCGGTTGAAAATATAGTCGGATTAACCGGCTTAATTATACGTGAGTAATTCCCGTGTTACATAAATAAAAAATCTACACTTTTTTTGTCAGCTAAAAACGAAATCTGTTATCAAGTTCAATACTCCGTAATGCTATGCAAGTGTAGATGTAGCGTAGACCTCGCGTAGCGGCAAAAAGCGTAGGCAATATTTTTGTGTCTACGTTTCGTATCAAACGTAGCTTGCTTGTGTAAAACAAATACAAATAGTAAAACTTGCTCGAAAGGTGAATGAACTTTACTTAGGCTCGGACCAAGTGCTTAGGTATGTTGAATTTATGGGCTAATTTTAAATAAACCCGAAATGAACGTGAAAACTGTGTAATCTATTAAAAAGCAATTAAAAGTTTAACGTTACACCACATGTTGTCTGGAGCAGAAGAATACAATAATTAGATCTAAAATGAGCTGATGATTGATGTAACCTATCTGCGCCTAAAAGATTGATCATTGTACGTCGGTGGCGTTCTTCTATAAAAAGAATATTAAAATGTATTTTTTTGGGTACCGTAATATACCACGACGAACTAGCTCAAAAGTCATTAACCTTTTTGTAAAATACTTCTGATTCAGAAGTTCATAATGTCTTCATAATTATGTCGGGATGTTTTTTTTTATGTGGAAATAGTTTATATCCTAGATTAGCATATGGAATACTTTTTATCCGTGAATCGATTCCTGTACGATAGTGTTCAGAAATGAAGCACGCCGAAAAACAATATCGCTCTACCCTGATTCAAAGGCTATAAGGCCCGGCACTGAGAGTAGCTAGACCTACCAATTTCCAGTAAAAAGTTAGACAAAAGTTTTCTTACCGAAAGTAAACAACAAAAATTAGGCAGGATGTACTAGCTATAAATAATTTGTTTGCATTCGTAAGCACAAAATTTTCCACAGAGAATTCTCATAAATTCATGATTTGAGGCGTTTCTCTACCGAGTATGACCGCGGCAGCCGCATTGTTTGCTGAGCGAACAATAAGAGATAATTATACGAGAAATTAAGACGAAGTCGTTGGCACAATACCTCTCAATTATATCTCGTAAACCGTGATTTTAGTTACTTTGAAATGTAGCACAAGCGCGCCATGTCACAATAGAAATGTAGATGACATGATTAACCGTCTTCAGAAGCGGTCCTAAATTCGGTCGATATAAAAAAAAGTACACTTTCAACTCCTCAACTCTGGGAAAAAATGACAGGAAAAGTCAACTCTTCCCAGTTTTCCGAAGGTTCAAGATTGTCCCGCTTGATCTGTGCTTCTGCGCTGCGCTTCGACTTCTAATTTCTTGTATAAATTAAAACAATTCAAAAATATTACTTTTCTGCGACCGCTTGTACGCCGCTAGAGATGAAATGGATATCTGTTTAGCCGGATACCTGAAACCGAATATCCGGCCAACGTTAAAGCCGGATAGCCGCTTATTTGGCCACAGGATATCCGGCCGAACATTGCCGGTTGGCGCATCGTACCGAGCAAGTACACGAACGATCGGGCGGGCTCGGATGAATTCAGGTCTTTTTGTTCATGTAGCGAAGTTAGAAACATTAGCAAGTATTTCATTGCCTTGTTTAATTGATTGCAAACACGATCACTTGAGGTTATTGTAAACGTGCTATTGTAGTTAGAGGTTATTAAAAAAGTATTTGTTGTTGTTAAATTAAAATATGGTGATTATATTTGTTGTGTGGATTAAATAAAGTAACTAAATAAAAATCGGTTTTTTTTTTCGAATCCGGGCGAATACACGAGTACTGGATCATCATGATGATGATGATCCGGTATCCGACCGGATAGTAAATTTGGACCAAATAGGTTGGATACCGCATAGTTACCAGATATCAGTTTCATCTTTATTCTCTAGTCGGCGTCGGACCTTAAATCATAGCATAACTTTTTAACATATTGAAGCATAATGATTTCTTAAGTTTTTACGATTATTACACATCAAAATTAAGTACCAACCTGTGATACTGCAAATCTTTCAAAACGTCAGGAATTTTGAAAATTTAGATGATATAATGGGATAAAATCGATTAAAAGTATGAATTAACAATTCTAACGGTTTTTGTGGCAGCTTGATGCTAATTCTCGTGATAAGTGAAGAATTGGAACAACAATAGCTTTGTTATCTTGTGTTAGTGTTAGAACTTGTCACTTTGTAAAAAACATTTATGTGGACTAAATAGCGACGTAACTGAAAACTGAAGTCTATTAAATATTACATAGTTCTAACAAAAAAATCTTATCGCTATTACGTGTACGTGTATCTTTTATCTGTTAATAGCTAACACTAAAACAAAACAAAACGACGTGTTGACGACGGCCGAAAATCAAGGAAAAGTAGATTAAAAACCAGACCGTTGTTCCCTGGAAGGCGCCGCGTATGTGACGCGGGTCGTATTTAAGAGCTCTAAGGACAAGGGTCCCTAATTAAAGGGACTTGCTTAGTCCGCGCCGGCACGTAGCTCCGCTTTTTATACCTTCCTTGGGGAGAGAATAGTCAGCCGTATATCCTGGCTTATAAGACAGGGAAGGAATGGAACAACCTGCCGGCTTTCTTGTTTCCTGCGAGATATGATCTAGGTCTTTTAAAGGGCTGTGTGTGGGGTTTTCTACTTTCTAAGTCTGGAACAAATCGTCGCTTAATAACAGGCAAATTTATGGTAAAACGTTGACTTATATGCCATTAAAAAAGTTTCATTTTCTTGTTGTTTTTACTGGACAACACAAAGCCAAAATGGGGGTATTTATTATATTTTTACTTATGGTATTTACTTATATCGTGTATGTGATATTTTTCTTGCTACCTAATAAGCCTAACCGTTTTTGACAAATGAACTTTTGATAGATTAGGTGTTGGGTTTGGGATGTTCATTATAATTATGTATATACATATGACATACGGCACTGAAACGTGGTCTCTCACTATGGGCCTCATAAGCAAGCTCAAAGTCGCACAACGAGCTATGGCGAGGGCTATGCTCGGGGTTTCTCTACGAGATCGAATCCGAAATGAGGAGATCCGTAGACGAACGAAAGTCACCGACATACCACACCCACCGGATTAGTAAGTTGAAATGGCAGTGGGCAGGGCACATATCACGCAGAACAGATGGCCGATGGGGTCGAAAGGTTCTGGAATGGAAACCACGGATCGGTAAGCGCAGCGTAGGACGTCCACCCACAAGATGGACAGACGACCTAAAAGAGACCGCAGGGAAACGCTGGATGCAGGCCGCTTCCAATCGGCCCTTTTGGAGATCGATGGGGGAGACCTATGTTCAGCAGTGGACGTCCTACGGCTGAAATGATGATGATGATGATGATCATATAGATAGAGAAAGAGTGAGAGAGGAATAGAAACGTGGAGAGGGGAATATAGGCATTACGCAACTGCACGCATTAAACTTTATCGACGAATTTTTGTTATTACGGCTTGTGTGAATCGTCAGATTATTATATTTTTCGTTATCCTTGAATTATTTCCTCCGAAATAAAAATAAAATTAGCCACGTTCGAGAATGTCCAGATGACGTTTTTTTACAACTTTGTAGCCCTCCCCTTTCTTTACGTCGCTCTCAAATTGTCAGATTAGTGGAATATACACTTTTTAGCATGTTATTAACTCACCCTACCTTAATCTGACGCGCTCCTGGACGCGCGGCCTTATTTATGAGGTTCATATTCGTGGAGGTACTTAACCGGGTACAAGGTATCCCCCTGTATCTGCCGCGTTTTAGTAAATCCCGAAATCCCCTCTTGGGCTCCCCTACTAATAGGTAAAAGGCGTCATCATAAATACAAGATGACGATATACAAAGTGGGAATGAAAAAAAAAACTTAGCTGCACGTGAGATATGATTGAATGTATATTTAGAAAAAAATTAAAATACATTTGGTGGCAGTGTCTACAAAAGTTATCGGTAATTTTTTTCCTTAGGTTAATAATAATTCAGGTTGTGGGATGAAAGCCTTGTAACCAAAACTATGAATTAACCTGTGTTATGGCGTAACAATACCCTCCTCCGGACAATATACAATACATACAATCATGATTCAATAGCATATAAAAAAACTAAGTACATAATACTAGATAATAGATAATAAGACAAAATATGTGAGGTAAAATAAAATAAAGGTTAATATGGAACATAGGTATTTTAGAAATTAATAAACCTTACTATTATTTAAAAAATTAAATAAAGGTAAAGATGTTTATATATGAGAAATTTTTTAACAATGTGTACCGCTTGCGAAATACGATCCGCCAAAAATATCTTTCTTTTATCTGATGAAACAGCTAGCTATGACAAGATTTCATGCAACCTTGTTGCTATAAAATATATTTACAAAGAAATGCAATTTCGCTCGAGCTCCAACAAAAAGAAATAAAAATAAAATTCCAACAACCCGTAAAGATATAACAGTGCTCATTTGCCTGCTAAAGAACATGATATATGTAAAAGAGTGGCAATAAAGATTCACCATGAAAAAAATGTTTCGCAAACTTTAAATAATTAAGGTGGCAACTCGGAGTTTTTTGTTGTTGTCGAAGGGAAAGTCTTCCATAGATTTGGCTCCGGGATCTTAAGAGGAACGTACTGGAACCCTCAGCACTGCGCTACGGCACCTCCTGAGACAATGGCGTGGTGTCTGGCTTCTGCACCCACGGCATACCCTTAAGAACATGTTATTACAGGCATTCAGCCTCAAATTTCCTCATATCTTTGACTCGAAAAAACTTGAAAATATCTTTTGTTTTTTTATTTTGTTTGTCTACTAGTTTTAAACAATAACATTAACTCAAAAAGGAATATTTTTTGGTTTTCAGAAAGTATACGAGCAGGATAAAGAGTTAAATGAAAAAAAAAAGAGAAAAATAGATTTTTATGTTTATGTTTTGGCGGGTCAGAGTTGAAAAAGCGCTGAGTCGCCAACTTAAGGTCACTCTCCCCGTCCACAGCTAATACTAAACGATTTTTTTGAGGTTTTTTCGATCTTCCTGTCACCCTATAAACTATCAACACGAAAATTGCTCAATACTATTTGCGATGTTATTTTAAAGATACTGCCCAATTGATTTGTTTTAATTCTCACTCATAGATTTTTTGTCTTTGAATATGTTGAAAATATGCAAAAGAAATAATAGCTTTGGTTGGTGAGCTCAACCTTAAGACGAAGATTATTATTAAACTTCCGGTTGGTTTCGGTTCTGATTACCTTTTCATTTTCATCTATTGCCGACAGTCAGGCAAACAAAACTTACAACATTATTTAGCGATATTGGTCCATAACTATTTCCTCGTTTGAAAGATAATGCCTCCCAAATGTTAAAGTTGCGTGTGTAGGGCTATTACTCCGTTGAACAGCGCTTCACCTTGCTTCGTGTGGAGGTCGATGATATAAACATAACAGGCCAGAACTTAGGGATTAGATTTGAATTTATTTACTAAATTCAATTTATGATCATTTTCAGTCAAAGGACGTCCACTGTTAGAGATAGGCCTCCGCCATCGTTTCCAAAAGGGCCGGTTGGAAGCAACCTGCATCCAGAGTTTCCCTGCGGTCTCTTTTAGGTCGTCTGTCTTGTAGGTGAACGTTCTACGCTGCGCTTACAGTCGGTTGAATGTTAAGCGATGATGCGGTCTACGATGGAGCACGCATGCATAACGAAATTAAAAATAAAACCAAATAAATTATGCAATTTAGTACCTACTTACCCACCTACGACCAGAGGCCTTACGGCCAACTCCTTACGCGGTCTCAAACTAACGTTAAATAACAGCGCAGTTCGGAAAATCACGCGAACGTGAACCCTAATGCGCCCAGTTACGGTTTGCAGTCGCGCAACTTTTTTCATTAAAAGGATTTTCCTATTTGATAAAGGATTAGAAGGAAAAGCGGAAGGATTTTCCGCTAAAAGGAATTTCTTCAAACAGTATGCATGTACCACGTTCTTCGAAACTAGTACATAAACCATTACTAATTTTTCTACGCTGTACTATTATAAACCTCGGTGGGCTGATGTGGCTTCTTTTCATATAGTATATCATTATAATTGTGTATATAGTAATTGCTGTTTAGCTATTATTTTTTATATCTCTGTCTTTAGATCTGGATCGTAATCATCTTTCGATTTTATAAGTGAAAACTTTTTATGGCTTCCTTCTACTATCTACCTACTATAATTAGTTAGTTTCAGCTGTTTGTTTTCCGAATAGTGTAAAAATAAAAAAAAAAAAATTACCTAAACTGAATTGCTTAAAACGGCCAACCGTAAGGTGTTCCGAATCATATTTTTTTTTACCGAATTCAGGAGGTTCTCAATTCAGTCCGTATATTTTTAATGTATTGAAGAAAAGAAAAAAAAAGAAAGGATTTTTTTTTATACTTATAGTAAACATCCGTAGTATGAAAAAAGCCGAATGGACATTTCGCTAGGTTTTTGAAAGTAATACTGTAGCAGGTTCCTGATATGTCAGTTAAATGAAAATGTTTTTATTCAGCTTTTTATAATGTTATTGCAGCTGTCAGAGCAAATAAACGATTGGAAACAGTGTAGATTACTAAACTTATTCAGAAAACACATAGTGAGTACCTCCAAACACACTGACAAAATTACAAGAAAAGGATAAGTTAGGGATAGGGAGAGAAAGGCATTAACTAAATCTCCATTAGGCCACATTATTAATTAACATCTTGTTATTTTAGAGAAAATAGGCGGGATTTATCTATAAAGCGACAGAGCTTTGTTAACATAGATCCCGCGCAAGCTGTATGAATACCCGTGCCACATTTTTGGTCTAATTTTGAAGTCGGTTTTTAAATTGATAACTATTGTATTTTGTGATTATTACGTTATTACGATTATTTGGCACGGAACCCTCAGTGCCCGAGCCCGAATCGCACTTAGCCAGTTTTATTCAATGATTACATCGATGAACCATACCATACAAATTCTTTGCATGATTACAAACGCTCTTAATGCAAATGCAAACTGATGATATGGCATAAATGGCCTTATGACGTAATAGGCAAGTAATAGAGGCAACAATTGGTAGCGAGTAAGAACTCATTGGATTGTTTGCGACGTCTCTGAAGTTACGTGGCATAATATGTCAAAGAGAGCGTTTAAGCGGTAGTATAATAATTTTAATTTTGATTGTCTATTTATAATTCAAATATTGAAATTTATGAGGATTAAATCACAAGATTGCTTTATTGTAATATTATAGACAGTTTGAGATGGTTTCGTAAAAACAGTCAAATACCCGATCATGCGGGGTTTATCCTGTCAAAGGTCTATGTATGAAGTAGTTTGCAAGTAAGTGCGACGCCATAATGCGGCTCTGGGGACGGTTTAACCAAACCACTCCCTAACTACGGCCCTGCTTGAATATAATTCGATGCCACGACCTTACTTATCCCACCTATGGATATCGATTTTCCCATAAATTTATTTATTCGCGATTTACCGCAAGTAACATCTAAATTAGTTATCAGAGCGTGCAGTACGATATGAGTAATGTTATGATTATGCATTGGAAATAATTTTACTAAAGCTTTTTCATTATGACTTTTGTTCGTTCGATCCTAAACTCCAAGCAATTTTGGATAGCAGCGGCCCACGGTTTCACTCGCTTTACTATATGGATAGGCTACTAAGCTTATTATTTTTATAGTCTTACCATAAATAGAGTCGACCATCAAAAACAAAATTAGAAATTTTAAGATAATACAAGTTTTAAATGCTTGTATTTTAAACACCAATTTTCATTCAAATCCAAATGCAGCCGTTATTGAGTGGGAATAGGTAATATAATTATACACACTCACACACGCAGACATATACACACAAACACACAAAAACGGCCATAAACTCACAGGCTTTCGAATAAATTTATAATAATAGTGTGTTGTAATATACCTATTTACAACCATGGATGCTTCTATTTCGATCATTTTCTGAGTAAAATGTTATTGCTTGTACCTAAACTGCGCAATTCGCATTTCATTTCTTTACGTTTTAGTCGAGTAGAGTCGATTTTTATTCGATATGGGGAGCTTGCTTTGTTATATTATATTCGGTGCAGTCGCGAGAACCATGACATAGACACATTTGTTTTTAAGCCAAGTGTGTAAAGGTCGAAGGTATTGTCAACCAATTTACTGCACGTAGGTACAGTTCAATGTTTCAAGAAACATAAGATGTCATTAAGCTCACTTAAGAGCGTGCTCACCACTCAAGAGAGCTGTTTCTGTCGCACATTTTTGGGATAAAAATCTAAATTGTATATTTTTTTTATTTGTAGATTAGCTCCACCGACTCCTTAGTAGGTGCCCTTTGTCAACTTACACAATTTTTTTGGTCAATTCTTGCTAATCTGTTCTCTACGTATCTACGTATCTCTAGTATAGTATATTTCTCTATGGTAGTATAAATTAAATTCGCTTTCCGCGTTTATCTGTCTGTATGTCTGTATGGCCGCTAACTCCTCCTAAACCACGCAACGGATTTTGATGCGGTTTTCACCGTAAGTTAGATACATTTTCACCGAAGGCTTATGTATATAACTAGCGACCCGTCCCGGCTTCACACGTAAATTACACCCATGCGAAGCCGGGCAGGCGGGTTGCTAGTATAATATAAATTGCATATTTTAGCGGAGGAGACCCAATAGAGCTATTAAAAACATTTTTTTAATATATTTTGCTAAAATAGGTAATATCAACATGAAAATTGCTTTAAAATATTTTATTCTAAGTATAATGCCCAAACAGTTTTTGATGTGAAACATACTATATTAGCGCGCCTTAATTGGCAGTAAAACCGACTCGTATGCAGTGACGGCAAACGGTACTCTATTATGCCGTCCATTTCACATCTGCCGGGCGTCCAGTGTCGGTCAACTTTTTTAAATTTACTCTTTCAGTGATTATCCTCCAAATAGATAAACATATTCAAGCAAGATAACTATAGCTGGAAGCGGGTTCTTAAATAATAATGGCAGGTCCCAAGCTTTATCCCTAAGTACTTAAAATGGCAAAGTTAACAGAAAAGGTTACTTCAATAAATTGTATTTCCATTTAACTTAATCTAAAACTGACTCTTTGAATGCTGATCGTTGAAGAAAAAAGCTGAACAAAGCATGCTCTAAGTAGCTATTGCAAAGTGAACTGAATAATAAATATTGCATCGATAGTGAACTGAATATTGCAAGGTGTGTTAGAACTCAATTACAAGATAAATGCGAACGTTTGTGAGTATGAGTGTCTATAGGTAGTACTTTGTAACGGCCGGACAGATTTTGATGAAATTTGGTGATTTATGCCCGATAGATCCCAATGTTTCAGTCCTCAAGCATAAAAAAATATTGTTTCGTCCCTCTCAATATATCATGACTAATATATTTCTCTCACTATATTTCTATCTTTAATGTATTTTGCTATCTAAATTGTTATTATTCTTTAACGCAAATTTTTAGTTTTAATAATTATAGGCAGGGATATAAAAACTATTTGTAAAATTATTATTAAGTAAGTTAGGTTCGTAGTATAAGGAATTGTTGCACAAGGCTGTTTGCGAATGAATAATAAAAAAATATAATACAACATTCCCGTTTCGTCCCTCATACCTAAACTTGGTTAAAGTACAGTTGGTAAGAAAATTATTGGTAGAGTATATTATGAGGAAGCTCATATACCCTACAATCTAGGGCCTAGATTATTCGTATATTTCCGGGACACAAAGTAACCCATATTTTAATCCAAAGTACATAATAAACACACACTCACTCACAATTTTTCGAATTTATAATATTAATTGGATATGTAGGTAAGTGTTATAAGAATTTATGAAATCGATAAGCTATTATTTTTTTCTAAATTTGTGTATTTTCGAGTGTTAATGTGTAATCATGGTGGATTATTATTTATTAAGTGTTCGTGGACGTTCGAGTGTGGGTAAGTGATATGACGCGGTGAAACATGTATGTTCATGTTGTTTCCAAAGCTTCATCGAAGCCTCTAATAAAGTCATAAAAACTAAGGGTATGACTTTGATTCTTTGACTTGACCGTTACTTACTTTGCTTGACTCTTGACAGTGACTTGTTTGACTATATTTCATCAAACTTGAAAATATTTTAATACTTTACACTTGCAAGTGCACAAGAAGTGCAATGCCAACATCCTCACAGAGGAAAGAATAAAAAAACCTTTTACCAGAACTTTTACTTTTTAAACTCCTGATATTTTCAGTGAAATTTAATCCCAAAGACGTGTCCCTCGGGCTGTCGTCAGGCGACGTAGTATCATCCATCATGCAACCGTCGCCCGTCGATATTACTCGAGGTTATAAAGCCATCGTCTTTACGATGTCATCTTTGGAAATATTTATTTTGAGGCATAGATATAAATATCAAGATATGGCCATCCAAACGCGTCCCAGATGTCAATACTAGAAAAAAAATATGCTGAAGAAATAATTCTAATTATATCGCATCGCTCTCAACCAATGACCAATGAAGTCAGCATGCAACTGGGTTCACACTGGTACGCGCTATGTTTGAGCGCACCACTGAGTCTGTACCATTGAATTGAATTGAAGTTTCATTGAGCCGATCCTTATAATTTATGTCAATGTTTTGAGTGTAGTAAAAGTAGGTGCGGTTGTTTTACCTATGGCCAGATAAATTAAATCACTTTGAAAATTTATGTATATTTTGGCATTTCTTCTAGAACGAATCTAGCATTTTGTAGTAGCTGTGTTGGCAACCCTACACAGGGTTGTGGAGTTTTGGCGTCAACATGGAAAAAAGAAACCGAACAAGCACGAGTAGGACTCGCGCTCTGAGGGTTCCGTGATATCCGAGGTGATATAACTTGAAATTAACGACTTTCGGATTTTTTCCTTATGTATGATAATTATGTGCTGTGAGACTTACCTCTTGCCAAATTTCATATTTCTAGGTCAACAGGAAGTACCAGGTTTTGATTCCTTTGTGAAATCGCAAAATATGCTAAAATATGTGACATGCGTTTCAGAGAAAAAGGTCTTGACAGACAGACAGACAGACATACAGACAGGCGGATAGACGGACAACAAAGTGATCCCATAAGGGTTCCGTTTTTTCGTTTAGAGGTACGGAACCCTAAAAACTATAAATTATTAGGTGTTCTTGAACGTGCTCGAGTGTAGACAAGTGATATACTTAATGAGACATGTATTTTCAAAACTCCACAGATTAGAAGCCGCTTGTAAAGTGACCACCGCTTTACTAGGGCATGACTTAGACTTGACCGTGACTTACTTTGTTTGACTCTGACTGTGACTATGAATTGTTTGACGATATTTAAGAAGTCTGAATTCTTCAGTTCTTAATTAAGTAAGGCATTAAGGACTTTGAATTCAGTTGTCATAAAAGGTACGTTATACTTATACCATATAATATTATGACCTGCGGCCTTATTATAGAAGTTTGATTGTGATCGAGATTGCATGCCATCCCGTTCGTATCTACTTACTCGCACCACGTGCGTAAGTGAGATGGCACGCGATCGCGATAACAATCCGAATCACGATAAGACATCTATAATAACACATATGGGCGGGGTCATTAAAATGCGTCAATTTCATTAAAAAAATACCGAGAGAGATATATAGGTATTTGTGTACGAACATAATTATTGCTTTAGAAATGTTTACTTCCTGTTTAAAAAAAATAACGGACCGTTTTTCAGATTAAAAAATCCCGAAGCCCCGTGCCGTGGCTCATTTTCGTCGTCAATTAACTCCAATTAACGACGGATGACGCGCCATTTGAGCCGCCCGCGCCCGCTACTTGAAAAATAGTAGGTTGTGAACATTGAAGATTCGATCATGAATGTGAGCTTTACAGTATGAGGATAAAAAAAAATTACAGCTGGCTAGATAGTCGGCGATATAACAGCAATTACTTAGCACAATAGGCAATCAGACAGGGCTTCGATTCTACTAAAGAAATTGTTTTTAAATTGCAATTGTTTCAATTTAATTATTTTAAATAATTGCCTCAAAACTGACAGTTAAAATTTTTTTATACTAGAAAAATACCACCACCTAATATTATAATTTAGTATAAAAAAAATTCAATTTTGAGGCAATTATTTAAAAAATAAAATTGAAACAATTACAATTTAAAAACAATTTCTTTAGTAGAATCGGGGCCCGGTCTTTGATTCGTTAAAAATAACAGACTCAGTGAAAAGTATAATTATGTAAAATATAAGACATTTACATTTACTGAAAAATTAAACTACAGAACTCATTGTAAAGTGTCACAACGCTGATCTAAATCTTGGTCAGTCGATTCCGAAGAGTTAAAAAGGTGGCCCGCGGCCTATTTTATTGTAACGATTATTATTTTTATTATCTCGAGAGTCAGTGGTCACATTTAATT
This sequence comes from Agriopis marginaria, assembly GCA_932305915.1. Lineage (NCBI taxonomy): Eukaryota > Metazoa > Arthropoda > Insecta > Lepidoptera > Geometridae > Agriopis > Agriopis marginaria. The sequence continues at coordinate 8,664,036 of OW029919.1, forward strand.
TAAAATATTTCAATCCCAAAATGGGTTTACATTTAGAGGATGAAACCCGTTTTTTAATTAACATATAAAAAACGATCGGTTTTTTACTTACCAAAACAAAACAAAATTAAACAAGCCATTTGACTAAAAAACCAATAGGCAGTCATGGAGAATGCTGACAGAAGTGAAAAACAAATACGTCACTTTAGCATGACGGTGACGCTGACGCGAACCCACAAGTTTTGCCCCTACCAAAAATCGCTCAACGAGGCTAAAGCAGTTTTCACTTTAAATCTATGGTTTCACAGTTTCCCAGGCATGAAACACACCATTGCTTATCGCTGAGCGAGACCGGCGGGCGGCACGGCGGCGGCTCATTTGCGTCCTCAAATAACTGCAATTAGCCACAGATGACGGTTCATTTGCCGCACTCTCGCTTAGGTGTAAAATAATTATAAAGCCCTCGGAAGTAAGCGAAAGCGGCCAATTTTCAGTCTAGTGCGGTGCCGTGTAGTTATTGCTTTATTTCGTGCACGACCCAACATTGTTGCAAATAGCTATTTCCGTTCTAGCTACATAGTTAATAAAACGTCGGGAATTAATGGTTGACACAGTTTAATACACTTACTAATGAAGCAGAGTATGCTATGTTGCTTAAAGATTTAGCTGCAAAATCAGAGCTTAAAATACTTAATAGTTACAAAGGAGAGCAAATACTTCTTTAGGCTTACAAAGTTGCCTTCCAAAGGAGTTTCCCATCGTTTCCAAATAAATAACTCGAGAGAAAGTTGCAGCGTCAAATGCTTAGCATTTCGTATCGATCCATCAAGAATTTATGGACTCAAACTTTGTTGTCTAGCTTAACAAAATTAATTTTATCGTGAAAGAAAACGTTTTGCTTAAAACGTTTAATGCCAAACTCATTTGCTTTAGTGCTTATACAGCAATATACTTACGACTATTACGTTTAATTTACTTATAAGAAACAAATTCAAAATAATTTTTTTATCGTCTCTATTTATTTATAGAAATAGCGCTGCGTCAGTTTAATCTTTCATGATTTTCGAAGTATATCAGATTAGACGCTAAGTGCTTTATGAACCAAATAAAATACAAGAAAACGTACATGCCTAAACTACATATCCTAATATTCAAACCACAGATGAATTACCCATACCGTTCAAGGTCTAAAGATAATCCAAATTCTCAAGCCCACTACTAGTTGGCAGCGTACCCAGCATGCTAGCGGCATTGCTACGCTGAATGGCAATGCTTCGTTGAGCAATAAACGCCAGCATTTTGGTCACATCAACCAGGTGCTCTGTTTTTTTTAAAAGCGATTCGGATGTAGATAATGGGAAATACAGGGCCAGGGAGCGAGCAAAGGGAAAGCACTGTTATAGTCAAGCACAGGGGCCTTACGGCTAGCTGTTTAAAGCTGTTTAGGTGATGAAAAAATGTTGCGCCACCGCAAACCGTATCTGGGCGCGTCGAAGTTCACGTTCGCGTGATTTTCTGAACTGCGTGGTTTTAACGTTAATTTGATACCGCGTAAACAGATGGCCGTAAGGCCCCAGATTTATTTCGAATGGCCGTCGACCAGACCCTATATCCTCGGTTACAATGCGATATGTTATTATAATGTAGGTAGGTACCACAATACACTACTGATAACAAACTAAAAATAGAATGCCCGAAAAACTCAAAAATTTTTATCGCGCCGCGTCGTCACTGAAATAGTTATTTCTATTAAACTATTGTATATTTTAGTTTTATATTTTTATAATCTGCTCAAAACCTTTTGGACTATGATAATAAATTTGGTCAGATTAAAAATTTATAAAAGAAAATACGAGGCCAGTTTCATGAATGTTATTTTTAACTCAAGCCTATGACACTCAGAACAATGCAAGGTTTGCCACTTTAATTAAAATCGATCTAAGTCCAAGAGTTGCAACCCACATACATCATCAAGTCATGATCTTTTAAAACATAACACCCTTTTTTAAAGCGATCGTATAAAAAGTAAAATTTCGATTACGACTTAATATTTATGAATTTTTCTCTGATCAATACAAAGTTAGAAGACAATAAGCATCTATTCTATGGTGCTCTCAGATCAGACAAATCAAGGAGATATGCATTAATACAATAATCGTGTTCCAATGTCTCCGTTTATAATTCACTAATAATTTCACTATATCGCTAAAGCAAAAACTGTAAGTACGGCACAAACAAATTTTTCATGCACACTAACTATCTTGCAGAAAGAACGAATTTATGAAGATTACAAAATGAGCGCCGGCGCTCACTTCGTTTCAGTCGGTCTCTAGCAGTAGGAAATGCAACAAGAGACTATTGTTACATGATAACGAAACAGCTGACAAAATTAGGCCTTCGTGTGCTTTCCCGAAGTGTAAATACACAACAAAAAACAGCTATCTATTTTTTTGTAACAAATGTACTGTAATGGTTATAATTAGGTGTTGAAGTAGGTATATATCCGACAGTTTAGTGACTCGTTTTTACTGAGCAAGTTCAATGGTTATGGCCCGTCCATTAATTTTATTTTGGTTGAAGGCGACATTAATGAAATAACTAACAGTTCACATACAAAAAAGGGAAGCAAGGTCGTCTACAGGGTGAATTCGGCTAAATGTATCAAGCTTGATTTAGGCCTGATGCGTCACGCTACGCAACACCGGTCAGAAGGTGTTATTACCATAACTCCCTTGTTTGTCTGATCTGTGGTGGTGCTACACCGATTTTCATAATATGTACTGTACCTATATCTTTCGTAATCCTTTCTAATTAAGTAAATATGTTTGATACGAGTTGTAACCGTGTTCGTACGGTACGTTGAGCTAGTAATAATTTGCTTTAAAGTGTCAACATGTTAGGCAATTTTCTCGTCGGGAAGTATTTTGTTAAGCTCATTTGAGTGCGAAGACATGTTTATGAACCACAGAAAACGATTTCAGTTAAGTTTCAGCCAACGAATTTTATTTCTGTCACGTCGCGTTTCTTGTTGAATAAAGAAAGCCACTTCCTTTATTTTTTTATTTTCTCCCTTTATTTGTGAAAGTTTTAGGGTATGGCGGAGTATCTTGAATATTTCATGAAGTTCTTTTAATACTCGGTACTTTTTGACTTGCAGCAAGTTTTATAGACATAGTTTTCAGGGTCCTTCTTCCGCCAAGCCTCCCTGGATGGCGCTAATGTTTCAAATTCTAATAAACACACGCGCAAAATATACACACTCTAAAACATCACAAATATTTTTTCTTTATTTTTTACTTTATTTACAAGTAATAGAGACAACAATTGTATGGCGAGTGTCAACTTGTTTGCTAAGTTATGACGTCACTGTCAAGTCACATGGCCCCATAAATGTCAAAGGGAGCGTTTACGCTGTAGTTTAATTTAATTTGAAATTAATTGTTGATTTATTAAACAAATTCTATAAATTATGAGAACATTACAAAATTATTAAATCAATTTATTATACCCTCATTGTCAATTTGAGATAGTTTTGTAAAAAGAGTTAAATATCCCGTTGTGGATGCGATCTATCATGTCAGCCTTAACGTTTTTTTTTCATCATCACTACAAAGCTCTCATTTTACTAAAGGCGCTTGCAGACGATGCGAAGTAGCTTGCAAATTCAGGTAACAAGTAGAAGTAGCAAGTACAAGTACAGGTTTAAACGTAAAGTAGCCACTCGCGCGGTGACGCGCTTAACTCGCGTGCGAGTACGTACTCGCATGAGTGTTCGAATGAGTCGAACGATGCGCAGTGAGCGTTGCGTGAGTATCGCGAGGACCAGCGCGAAGTGCAACTAAGCAATTTCATTGTGACTTGCACTAAGTACACCGTTGCAGACGATGCGTAGTAGGCACTTGCAAATTGTACTTGCTACTTGTACTACGCATCGTCTATGGAATATATTTTATTAGATTATTAGGCTTGCGATGTTGCGCTCTACGTTGGAGCACGCTTGTCCCTGGACAAAACCGGTTCACTCGCGACTATAGGTAAGTAAACACCACAATTTGTTATTGTCGAAGACCAAGTAAACATGTTTGATATTGAATATTGACAAAGGTATCACACGACACTGCAAGATCGCGTCAAAGATATTGGCCAATTTGATCTGATGACAGCTGGCGTGATTCTGGTGCTCCGGCTCCTAGCTATCCATCACGCTAACGAGGGTGTTATACTTGACGCGCGCTACCAAAAGCTTTCTTGTATCCGGTATCGATTTTCACCCACTTGACATTTCTATTTCATTGCAACTATAATATATTCAGGAATCCGAGTTGCTTTTCATTTGCATTTGTCTGATACTACATTAGCATTATTTGCAAAATTAATATAGCTCCGTTGGTCCAGTTGACACTGAATCTGCCTTTTGCGCTTAGGGACTTGGGTTTGGTTCTGCCTAGGACAAAGGGACAAACATTCACGCAATGAATATTTGTGTATGTTTTATACCAGAGTGTTAATAAATGACATGTATTTAAAAATATGTATGTATAATCAGTCTCTGGCAGCCATATTACAAGCTTTGCTTAGTTTGGGGTCAGATGATCGTGTGTGCAAATATGTCCCGAATTCAAATAGAAACGGCTCTTTTTGATCTAGTCATTCGCAATCTATATTTAGCGTAGGTTTGAAGCATAATAGACTAAGCGTGTATAGAATTTTGTGACGCAATTCTCATACTAAATTCAATTAAGTCAAAGTTAATAGGCAGTGGGAGCATGGGCGTAGCCGGGGGGGTAAGGTGGTTCAAACACAACCCCCCAGAATTTTTAAAAACATTAATATTATATTGAAATAAGGACATGCGAGGATAAATTTCATGCGCATTTTTGTGTTATTTAGGGTTCTGTACCTCAAAAGGAAAAAACGGAACCCTTATAGGATCACTTTGTTATCCGTCTGTCCGTCTGTCTGTCCATCTGTCTGTTCGTCTGTCTGTCAGTCTGTCTGTCCGTTTGTCTGTCCGTCTGTCTGTCTGTCCGTCTGTCAAGGCCCTTTATCTCAAGAACGCGTAAAGGTATCAATTTAAAATTTATACTAAATACTTGGGTCTACCATTTCTTCCGGCTGTAAAAAAATAAAAGTTGTAAATCAACGCAATCAAAAGATATGAACATTTATGTCGCATATTTTGGGATTTCACAAGAAATCACAACCTATACGGTACTTCCCGTTGACCTAGAATCATTAATTTTGGCAAGAGACACGTTCTTACAGCACATATAAAGGAATAAATCTAAAAGTTGTTAATTTGAAGTTATGTCATATAAAAAATATTGTTTTACAATTACAAACTTACATTTTGTAGTTATAATGTATGGAAGAACCCTATTGTGAACTACAAAGTTAAGTTTGTCCTTCAATATTTCAACTTCAGTTAGTTTTTTTGGACCTCCTCCTACTCGTACTTGTCCGGTTTTTTAACCCCCGATACTAAAACGCTACGCCCGCGAGTGCGTATAATACAAAACACAGATCAGCTAGGTGGCTGGGTGCTGTCATGTTTGATGATTTCGGCTACATTATTTGGGTACTTCTTCAAAGACAAAATTTTGGACGTCTATGAGTTTATTTCTGAAACTAACTAACAAAACGGCGTGTAATTTTTTTTTATACAGTTTAGCTTTAACTCTATCTGGTGCAAGTGATATTTTTCAAATAATTGCAGTCTAAGTATAAATTAAAAATCTTTGAAGTTTGTTCTTCTGATTCATATACCGCGTCCGCTTGCCATTTTGCGGAACAAAATGGTCATTTTCCTTTGATAAATCATTACGAATTATAATTATATCAAAAGGAAATGAATTGCCCTCTTATAAAAAAATCTATCAGTTATACCTACCTTAGTTTGTTTATAAATAGGCAAATAAAAAGTGTCCGGCATATAATACTGATTAATGTGGCGTAAGCTGCGCTTGACCGTGCTTGGTCGGGTAATAACAATGAGAGTCTGACTTCCCGCGCGGGGGGAAGCCAGTCCAGTCGTGTAACGGACAAGCCAGAAGGTGGACGTGCGGCTGGTTCGCTTGGATCCCGGAGTTACAAAGGTAAATCTGATTCATCTGTGCTTTGTTCAGGTGGCATTTTGATTAATATGTCCACTTTATAAAATTTATTTATTGTTTTACAACTTCAATCTGTAAAAGTTAAAACCTCTAATTTCTGTTATTTTAATATTGCAGTTCATAAAAATGCCAGAAACTCACGATAAAAAAGAGATTTTTTTTTAGTTCAGATTCTGATTTATCTGAGCACAAAATATTTGAACGTAGATATCTTGAAAACTACTTTTAAAAACAAGTCCCTCATTGAAATATATGTTATTTAGTTAAGTTTTTTACATATGAACATGTGTGACAGAGCTGAAAATGAAACAAAATTTTGGCCAGATGAATCAGTCGAAGAATGAAATTTCGAAGAAGTACCCATTTATTACACGAATAAGTTATTTGGTTTTCGTCGCAGTCTCAAACCAAACAAACAAGGGAGACATGGCTCAGTAGGTACAATTTTATTATCGTTCGTGTTCAAATATCTCTGTGTTTCTCCGCCTTTTTCAGTGTACACGCTAAACCACTTGATACAAAAACTGTAAGTACGGCACACTTGCTCATATTTTCACGCACACTTATATACACGCATATTTTGACTCCGGTAAACTACAGCTTACATAGTCTAGATAAACTATCAGTCCACACGCAAACATAAAAGGTGGCAAGGGCGTCTATAGGGAGAGTTTCACTAAAATCATCGAGCCTGATTTAGGCCAAATGCGTTCACGCCCACCTTACCATATCTCTTTTGTTTTTCTGATCTGAGGTCACGGCCCTCCATTGCAAAAGAGATTGCGGACGTGTATTGAATATCGGTATAGCGTCACAAATCTAGGTACTGCCATTTTTCAAATGCACGTTTCGATGGTTTCAATAAAATATTTGCTCCAGTTTCGACGTTGCAGTTTGTTTTTCAAAACGTATACATGCAATTGCTTATTTTATAAAAACTGTATCTATAAATTCCAGGCGATCTAGCTCAAAAGTCACTGGCCTTTTCGTAAAATTATCTTAACAAAGAATGTTTCCCAAGTAGTTTAGTTTTTGACTAAACCGTATAAAGTTTATGTTACGTCGAGATGATTATACATCTCTGAAATTTGGCTAAGTGCACAGTGCTTCATTTCCAATTTCTGAACTATATTAATAGTTCAGAAATTCACACACCACACACACATTAGTGGCCACAATAATATGTCTTTGTCACGACACGCTCTTGGCCTGTTATTTTCTTTAATAATAGGCTTGCGCTTGACCGCGTCTCGCCTGTACGCTTAGGCCCAGATTTGATAATTTTCGAAAACTTTTTTCTTTTACGTATTGTTCCATACATTTTAGTAAAGCGCCTCTATCGGAAACGTGGAGGAACTAAAATCGGTAGTAATCGGTGCTATAGATTGCTTCACTCTAATATGGAAAAAGTTTTCGAATACCTTTTATTCCAGCAATGTATGGAACAATACGAAAACGAAAAAAGTTTTCGAATACTATCAAAACTTGTACTAAGGGTACTGATCTCAACTTAAAAGCACGATCAAAATATTTATGCCAAAAAAAAACACTGACTTTACTGATGTTCGATACGGGATACATCCCCTAATTTTCCACCCTTAAAAGGTAATCCTTTCCCAATCAAACTTAAACACCCTCAATAATCAATAATTATAAATAAACTGGCCAAGTGCAAGTCAGGCTCGCGCACTGAGGATTCCGTACCACCACAAAATTCAATAACAAAATTACCAGTTAAAACTTGGTAACAAACAGAAATTTGTCACCAACTCGCACTTGAGCATTTTTTATTATTTTTTATTATACTTTAGAGTGTGTACTATAATCATGTTAAATTTGACGCTTCTTACTAATATTACCAGTTTTACATTACAGCTAATACAAAAATACGTTTGTTGTATGGGGATTCCTTTATGTTTTTACTTTAAGTTTTTTTATTATTTGTTAGTCAATCCGCCGTAACATTACATATTCTGTGAAAATATCACCTGGCCATCATCTATTACGGTTTGAAAATACAGCCATTAATAGGTAGGACAGACAGACGGATAAACAGATAGACATACAGATAGACATCGTAGACTTAATAGTTCGTAGTAGGTCGTAAATAGGGTACTGTTTTTACCCTTACCCTTTGGGTACGGAACCCTAAAAACATCAAAATCGGTTCACAACCGCCAAAGATATCGCGTAACATACAAACAAACAAAAAAAAAACAGTCATATTAAGAACCTCCTTTATTGAAGTCGATTGAGAAGAATTAGTATTGTTTAAGTTAGCTTGCGCAAGTATACTTGAGCTGCGTGCCTTGACAAGCCACGTCTTAATTAACACATTTGTAATTCTAACTAAGTCACGGCGGCGGCTGCGAATGCTCTCTCTGATTGTACAGAGTAGAGCATTCTGGGCTATCCACTTAGATGAAACAGCCATTGGGCGCCCATACAATTTATATTCATGAACTTTGACTTCAGTTTTCACTGGCTGTATCAAACAGTTATATTCAAAGTTATAGACAATTTGACGACCGGCAGGTTTTAAAACTGGGCCATCCGGATTTACGTTCCGAGCGCTCTACCCACTAAGCTACGGTCGCTTTCCTGTCAGCCTCTAAATTATTATGGTGTCATCGCAACAAATCTAAGCGTTGGTGACAATTCTTACTAGGTGCATGTAACTATTCAGCTAAAACTTAACATAGGCCTTCCCCTTAGAACTTCACACTGAACGACAGCCTGCCATCTGTATCCACTGTATGCCCGCAACTCTCACGATGTCGTGTGTCCATCAAGTGGAAGGCCTGCCTTCGCTGCGTCTTCCAGTTCGTGGTCTCCATGCACTCAAGAGCTTTTCTTCCACATCGGATTCTGTTAAATTTTACTAGGATTTTGAATGAGAGGTTGTAAAAAAAATTACGTTCTGATTTTTACAATGTTATTGCAGCTGTCAGATGCATTTTCTCAGCGGTGAGACTGTAGTCTGCCTAATTCACTGTTCTCTAACATACTTAGGTGTTCCTAAACTGAAAGTAGGTATTTCCTTTCAAATGGTAATTTATAAATATGCGCACTTTTACCGATGGGACGATAAATTGCTAGATCACTGTGCAATATATCAAGATTAAAGCGATTATCTCACGGTATCTTCAATAAATTGATTGATAAAATGGCTCATATTATTTTTATCGCGTAGATTGCTCTGCAGGTGCGCATTCGTTTTTCTGTAATACATTTTACGGTACGTGTTAAATTATAGAATGTTATCAGAGTTTTGCATATCAATCGAAATTTTCAGCAGGTTTTGTTTCATGGCAGATTTCATATAAAACCACGCTTTCGTAAATATCAAGCAAAAATGCATAAGGTGCTGATTTTTTTACGAGCGGGCCGGTGCGGTAGGGTAACAACGGTCTCGTATAAAGTGGTGATGATATGGCTCCTTTCTGGCTCGGACCCTTGGTCCTATTATGTATTCTGTGCCCTCGGGTAAGGAACCCAAAACATAGCCAATCAAGAGAGCCGAGTGGGGTACGCAAGTGACTGACTAAATAAATATTAGCTCGGGAATATGTTGAGAGGGGTGCCGGGTAATGCCATTCAGACAAATCTGTATTTACTTACTTCCTTACTGTTCTAAATAAGCAAATGAAAAATTCATTGACCTCAATTCTACATTCCATACAAAATAAAGAATCCATAACAAATAAAGATTTTATAAAAAAGTGCTCATAAAAAACTTGTATAAATATTACTACCATTTATTTTTGTTCATTTTCTCAGTCTTGTTTTTTTGTATAAGTAATCTCTTTTTGTTTTTGTTCAATTACAATTTATTTTTGTTCATTTTCTGTCTTGTTTTTTTTTTGTTATAAGTAATCTATTTTTGTTTTGTCGTTCTTAAATTAGGCATATCAAGAATAAAGAAAGCAATTTTCATCATCTAAAAATAACAAAAATGGTGCTAAACAACACTTCTAAGAATATAAATCTTGTAAATATTTCTACGATTCTACTGGGTCTGGACTGGTTAGACAGTGGAAAATTTCGGTGATATCATTGTACTCATCATTATGAATTTTACTGTGGAACTAACCTAGAAAGTGCGAAATAATTTACTGCTCCATATAAAATTTTCATTGACACTCGACGAAATGTAGGTATTCAACAGCTGATATTTTTTCGCGATTTCAGGGTTGGGTCCCATAGTAAAAGTTATTCATAATGAAGATACAATGATATACCTGAATAATTATTTCCACTGTCTAACCAGTAACCTAGTAATATGTCATACTTAAGGTCTTGTCTACTTTAATAATTTTTTTTATCTTTTCAGTAGGTAGATTTTAGTAAGGGGCGGCGCTGCCCATGCAACTTTCTTCTAGTACCACCCCAAATTGTGCCACCCAATTGCACAAATCACGTGTCAAAAATAAAAAGCGACGAACGAGGAGAGACAAAAGGAAGTGATCTTATTAGTCGATTTCTTCTTGTGCACCGCTCATCTTGCACGCATATCTGTGGTGGATACGCAGCTCAAACCCTTGAGCTGCGTAAATTAAGGAACCCTCCTTAATTTGCAACCAGTTGGAACCCCAAAAAGCTTAAAAACACTTAAATTTTTACCCTCGCTTCGCTCACGCATTTTTACTACATTTCACTAATGTTAGAGCAGCTTCTCCATCTTAAACCCTGCGCATTTTACATTTTAATTCACAATCTGAAGGAAAACAGGCTTTCGGATGGAAATCCGATGTAGCAATAGGGACAGAAATTCACGCAACGTTTAGATAGTTTTTTGAAGGAAAATCGATCGGAAATTGTAGCCGCGAAAATCCCACTGATCGCCGTTCACTAACAATGATAGACGATATCTCTTTGATACCATCGTTTGAGCGAAATGGCTTAATTTCCCCTCCGGACTCATCGAGAGAGACAATCGAAATTGTTCAACGTTCTCAATCACATCAATCGCTTCCCATGTCGATGAAAAACGTTTATATGAACCTTATAAACGGAGGGATAAACAAAAGGCCAAACGATACCGATTTTTTAACTAAATGAATTGGAACATTTCCAATTGTGATATACTAGCTGTTGTCCGCTACTTCTTACGCTTAGATTTTCATATAAACATTCAAACCCTCACTGTTGCCCCTTCTTAATCCGGTCCTTTCGCAAAAAAAAAATCTTAAAGGGTTATTAAAGAGGTTTAGGGGGGGGGGGATAAATTTAACCTCTGAACTAAGGCAAGTGTAATACTCCTATTAGCGGACATCTACACCGTAAAAGAAATCTACCTACATCAAAGTTAAGTAGTTTTCGAAATTTCCTGATGAGTCAGTCTGTGAGTGAATTATTTCTCTTATATACTATAGAATATACATTGACAAAAATGTCTCCTGAGCTAACATGAAGTACTTCGGAATAATATGTGAGGATAAAAAACCTGACTTACATTTATTAATACTTGACTTCCATCTTAGTGTCACATCTTACTCCACAAGGTCGCTTTTATTAAGGGACATAATCCATTTATCCTAATTCGAATTGATGAAAAGTGATGACCTCAGATCAGACAAACAAGGTAGATATGATAAGGTAGAGTGGTGGATGCGACCGTATCTGGCCTAAATCAGGATTGATGCTATTTAGTAGACCTTACCAAGGTCGACTTTGTCGCCCTTTTTTCTTGTATAATAGGACTATAATATATAGTTAATTCATTGGAGTCACTACAAGTTCTTAGTGTGCGTGAAAAACTGCATGGTATGTGTTCTTTTAAATGAAAAATGTATGTTCACGTATCTCTAATATTTGAATACGAATGAATGAATGATAATTTGCGTACTAAGGCATCTCTTGTTTTTTTTTCTGATCTGAGACGACGATGCCGAATGTGTGCCACGCCTACCCAATTATTCACCCCTGACTCGAAAATAAATGTTTTTCTTGATTTTTGCTTCCGTGTTTCTTGCTGCGTTGCTTGACAAAATCTTCCTTGTTTTAACATTTGGCTTTTGGAGATAATAATAACATTTGAAACTTAGATGTAGTACACACGTTTTCTCAATCGATTTTTGTCTTTGAATATTATTATTATAATATAATATAGAATTACCTATACATTATATCATTTTTATAGAATCACTAGTTTATTTTTAATTGTTTGTAGTGCAGCTTCACGGACTCCGGGGTCCGTGCTCTTTGTCAACTTTTGCTTGAGCGGTGTTGTTTGTAAGCTGATACACGATTGAAGCCATGCAGATGGTACGCAGCTGGTGTAGGCGAAGACGTGTAAGCCCCGCACTCCCGTTAAATTGGCAGTCAGCGTAGATCAGTCGCAATCAAGGTAGGATAAGTAGAAGAACCACCACCGATGGATGGAGACCACGAACCGGTAAGCGCAGTGTAGGACGTCCACCCACAAGATAGACACACGACCTAAAAGAGAACGCAGGGAAACGCTGGATGCAGGCCGCTTGCAACCGGCCCTTTTGGAGATCGATGGGGGAGGCTTATGTCCAGCAGTGGACGTCCTATAGCTGAAATTATGATGATGATGATAAATTAGGAGACACTATCAATATTTTATTAATAAAAATCGATTGAGGAGTTTAATGGTTAAATGCCACAGATCATTAAACCCAATGCATTTATTTTTGCTTTGCGTCATCATCGAGTTACAAAGTATTAAGAAGATATTATCGAGATTACCTCTCAACTGTGTTCAAACAAACAATATTGACTCAAACATCACACGTCAACTCGATCCTTTAGGTAAACATTTCAATCTGTATAGGTACAAAGGTAACGCTAACTTCAATAGATCGGCGACTGTCTCGTCCATTACCAAGACGTAGTAAGTAAGTAAGCCTTGGTAAGTCCAATCAATGCTGTTTCTGTCCACCGGTCCAATTATCTGCGATCCCTTTCGTCCTGAGCAAATTTTCCCGCCGAATCCGATAAGGTCTGTTTACTTCTAACGTTGTGTACCTACACATAGGCATTTTAGCTGAATTTCCACAAACTTTTATCAAGATAGACCTCGCGACTTCACAATAAAACACAATTACACTATTTATATTCACAATTAAAAAACTAAATATAGATTTAGCCCAAGATTAGGGCTTTTTAGTGGCTTTAGCCGGGTATTTTTCAGTAAGGTATACTTACGAGGTCCAAAATGTACCCGGTTATGACACCCGAAATTGGGTATGTTTTGTAGTTCGATTATCATGTGAGCGTCGTAAAAATTATACCCGCCCAAAACACTATGAGGCGTTTCCACAGGAAATATTTTGTAAACACGCGTCGCAGTGTCTATAATGTGAAAGGTCTGTGGTACCTACATATAGGCATTTTAACTGAATTTCAGATGTCGTGCTATCCGGAAATTTACATAAAATGTCCGTACGGCTTAGAGCGGTTATTTAATTAGATACGTCCATCTAAATCAGGATCCTGTTCTGATGGGAGCTGCGCCCTGTTTATATTTAAGCTTATGAAATGTATGTATATCCGCTAAATACTTATTTATTAGTATTTCTAAACCCTCTTTATGTCTTTACGTCTGAAATGTTTAGGTTTAGCTTGTGGAATAATCCATTTAGGTATTTTAGACCACGCTTTTCCGGGTAAACAATTTTAGTACGTTTCGTATTTTTGTAGTTTCTAAACTAGTTTATACAGGGTTACATGCAATGGTGGTACTAAGCCGAAATAAGGTAACTCTAATAATCATTAAAAACTATTTAAATAACAGAAAAAATTCATGTTCCAAAGAAAAATTACATTTACACTCATCGAAATGATAATGATAATGATAATTTTATTCATAATAATAATTACATGTCAACACTTAAAAATATAAAAAAATACATCATAGAATTAATAATATTAAAGCAAAATAATAATAATAATTATGTCATTCTAATTATAATTAGGCATCAATTATTCACTCCAGTTTTGGAATGAACTCCTCTACGCTATACGGCATGTATGGAATAGCTAGTATTTTCCACCGATTTCATGGTTAGTCCCTTAAAAAAACATAAAGATGACAATATACACCTCCTTTCGGTTTAGTACCACCATTTCGTGTATCCTTGTATTTTAAAAACTAATCTGAGTATAGTAAGTACTTGTACATACCAATTTGAAGATTTGCTTTTCTATATCTTGTATTTTTTAAACTGAATTTTCTCCTATTTCATTTACTTACTAGTTATACATCTACTCTACCGAAATTAATTTCGCATTACCAAACTTAAGTTTAGTTTAGATAATAGAATTTCGGATGAATACTGTGCGTTTGTTTAATTTTCATTATACTTCAAAATCTCGTCAGATCCAACGTTGATCCGCTTTAATCCGACGCTCTGTGAACTACCCTCAAAGTTTTAAATACATACTTATTTTAGGGATATAATTTCTACGAGGTGAGTACCTGTTTAAATCCGAGATAGAGAGAAACCTGGGGTAGGTAATAACATTAACAAAATATATCAGTAAGTAAGTTATACGTTTTCTGTGGTGATAATGAGTAACAAAAGTTGAAAATATTTTATTATTTGATACAGTAAAATGCACAAGATGTACGATGGACCCGGGTATGTCTTAAAACTGCGACCAAAACCACCGGGGGATGGGCAGCAGCATCCTATTAGTACACGGTGAACTTACTGCGATCCCCAAGCCGCCTGCCAAGCGTGGGGATTATGGCAACACCCCTCTTTAAGAGGGAGGCCTTTGTCCAGCAGTGGACGTTTGATGGCTGCTGATGTGTACGATGCCAAAATCAGCTCAATAAAGAAAGAAGTTTTTTTTTTGCTAAAAATTTAAATAATTTGTTGGTAAGTTTGTTTCTTTCTATAAATAAAGGAAACACGGGGGAACACGGTATAGCAATTCATATTTTACAAACGGAATATCATAGTAAAAAAAAAATATTCAAATTTCGAAAATGTATTTTTGATCGAAGTACTACTCAAAATCTTACTTTTATTTTTAACCAATGAGACAGGCGGAGGTTCTCTATTCGACGCGTATTTTTTTATGTGTGACCATGGCCGATTTTGAATTCTTTTTTAAATACCTGTACATTGTACAATGATACAAGTACGTCACAAGAGGGGGTGCATACCGACTTGTGATGACTTCACCTACCCAATAACCATTTATAAACCTACACAAATCTTTCGACGTTTGATTTATCAAAATCGGTTTAGGCGTTTACTAGGCTTTAGATGAGAACATAAAATTATATAACATAGTACCTTTAATACCTTACTTTTACCGTCGTCGGGTAATTAAATGGTACCTTTTACGCTGGTTTCACAGCTGTACGGGTTCCCGGAGCAGTGCGGGCATACGTGAGGCGCTAGAACATCGTTTCACAGCGACGCGGATCGTTGCGTATGGGACTTGCCTCTGCGTAGATCCCGTGCGACTAGCACGGGTCTCCCGCAATAGTCAATAATGTCCTAAATATGCCATCTCGTCCTTTTCGTCATTGCATGTTAATGCTATTTTTCACATTAAAGCGATTACATATTCCCGTGTCTGCATAAATAATATTACAATCGACTTTTCAGAGTTACCCGTGGGAGCTTTTTGCGCTTTCCATATTGATTTGAAAATGTTTGGGTTCCACATAAATATTTATAATGTACCTACCCGTATATAATCAGTACTGCTTCATCCCAGTGCTTAGTGTTATACACGTCGCCTTTTGAACATAATTAAATATGTATTGTTTGTTTGTCGTCGTTTGGTATTAACTCAAGGTTGTTTGTGTTAGTTCTGCTCTAAATGAATAGTCTTGTGCTTATTACTTATGTGTGTAAATACATTTCGGCAAATCCTTGTTTGTTATTTGCTGTTGGATTATTACTGACATTAATATTATTATGGAAACTGACGTGGCTCTTCATACTATGTCCTTCATTCATCACTGGAATAGAGGTAGGGAGATTGGCTTCGAGGACGAGCTTCCTTGCCAAGCCAGGGCCAGCCGATCATCATCAGCCAATAATGTTCCCACTGCTGGGGCATAGGCCTTTTCTCAGAGAGACAGGAGGTGCCCTAATCCGCGGACTACGCCCATGCTAGCTTAGTGCAGTGGTAGCATGTTTGCCTCCTATGCAAGAGGTCTCGGGTCCGAATCCCAGCCGGTTAGATGAAAGATGATTTTAAATATCTGCTCTGGGCATCGAGACACAATTCATATAGAGTCACAATCTCTCAGTGAAAACAGTCAAAAAAACGTTCGAGCGTCATTGTACATACATTATATCAATTATATTACTTCACAACACAATGCCTCATTTACTCTAATTTAAACGTTATGTCTCTTGCATAGTGTTCAACGTTAGTTGTCCGCTATGTCATCGTAGCTCTGGCATCGCGCGGCGTTGTAGTCGGATCGCGGTTATCTTGTAACTAACCAAAAAGTCTGCGCAATTCGTAGCGTGTGCAGAGTCTTGGTTCGGTTTTGTTTGGCACGATTGTAGCTCTATAATTATTATGTATTGTATCTCGATGGCTCTGGGTCTTGGAGTTAGTTGTCCTTTTCTTTGTGTGTGTTCCATAGCAAACACAGGGAATCATGGTGGGGAATGAATGTAAAGAATTGTTTATTTATTTGGGAGCCTTATTTGTAACCATATTGTGTTGTTTCTTTGCGCGATAAAATCCGGAACGAAGATATTCACTGAAGAACCACAGTCAGTGACAGCTGGTGTTTACTCTGCAAGGTTTTTACAGCTTTTTACACAAATTTCAATTTTAGATGAAAATAAAAAGTAGGAATAAAAATTAGCCATGTGTTATAAAGCATATATAATTCACATCGCAATAGCACATCGCAAATTTTTATCCTGAAAATAATAATTGGGCCTGTAGGATATCGGTTAAAACCGCGGGACCCAGCTAGTTACTTATAAGGTGGAAGGATTTCTGAAAAGTTTCGAACCCTTGGCTCTACTGAAAAGCTCAATCAGTCGAGTTTGGACTTTTATTTCATAGTTACAATTATTAATTGTCTAGATTAGAAATAAATTAAAAACTGATTGCCGTAGTAGTACTAAGCCGTACTCACTTTAATGGTGTAGTGTAATGCTTTTCGTTAGCACCGTCTAACTGAAATTATAATTTCTTC
Organism: Agriopis marginaria; assembly: GCA_932305915.1. NCBI lineage: Eukaryota > Metazoa > Arthropoda > Insecta > Lepidoptera > Geometridae > Agriopis > Agriopis marginaria. Next base: position 8,681,286 of record OW029919.1, read on the forward strand.
GTTGAGTAAAAACAAGCAGGTAACAAGGTACGGGTAAGTACATCACACGGAAATGCTCGCCTGAGCCCTGGCACATAAAGATAGAACAAAAAGGGACAGTGGGCCACTCCGGCTTAGCCGGGTAGAGCACCAATTTATGTGTAGGTATATTTTAACCCTTTATATTTTATAATTACCTACGAATCTTAAGCGGCATCTTTCGTACAGTATAGAGAAAATACGGCTCCCGTTCAAATTCGTCTAGCAAGTTTTAGTTCTAAAGGGCTTTTTGTTAAGTACCGTAACACGGAGTTCTATTAACCACTGAGCAATATTTTAAAATCAGTTTACCGGGGGAATAGAAAATGACGGGGTGAGTAGTGTCGAAAGTTTTTTAAAAGTACTATTTCCAGACCTATGGAACAACAATTTACTAAAATTCGTCTAACAACTTTTATTTTGATAAGTACCGTAACACTAAGCTCTATTAACCACTGCGCAATATTTCGAAAATCCTATAAATTTCACTACCTCGTAAGTATTTTCTATCGTGTTGTAATTTTTATTTTTGGTGTACACAATAAAGAGTTTCTATCTATCTATCTAGACTTTGGTCTACTCACCCCGTCATTTCTATTCCCTCGTATTATTAATTTCGAAATATTGGCAGTGCTTAAAATAACGAGCTGTTTCATTTGTCAAAGTTTTTTTATGACTACGGAATGCGCCTTCCATTGCGGTCTACCCCTATGGTATCAGCGGGGATGAAGTTTGGCAGCTTTTGGTTTCTTTAGAAAATCCGGGATTCATAAACCAGTTATATCTCTGCTCCTTTTTTTAAGTAGTCATCATCGTTTCCCAGCCTGTGGCATAGAACTCTCTGCAACCACTCACCCCTCCAGCGCTGTCCATTACCTAATAGCCGTAATGGCGACTTCAGACATGTAGGTGGGAACCTTCTTGACTTGGCGCTTTCCTCGCTTCTCGAGTTATCTTGTTCATTGTTCTAACCTTTTGACTTTTAAATTAGCTTCTGCTTAGAAAATCCATACCCTTTAAAATGAGGTGAGTAAATTCGTAAAGGCCGAGTGGCTAATCCTGATTTCAGAGTTTTTAGGCCAGGGTTTTTTTTTGTCTGATCTGAGTCCTCTTCCAAATAGGATTACCATATCAAAATTTGAAAAATTCCAGTCAAAGCCGAATATTTCAATGAAAGTCCAGACATTTTAGTATGTTGGCTAATTTTTAAAAGTAAATTTTGTTTTCTGTTTAGGGAGACGTTAATCAATATTAAATTTATTCGTATTACATCGCCCAAGCTAAAAAGCCGAACAAATTACAAAGCCGGAAAAAGTCCGGTCCGGTAAACCTCCCACTAACTAGATAGACTAATGGTATCGTGAGAGTCGAGAGCATCTAGTGGATGCGGATAGCGAGCTGTTGTTTAGTGTGCAGGTCTAAGGGGGAGGCCTATGTTCAGCAAAGGACGTCTTCTGGCTGATGATGATGATGAGAAAGTTCAGAGCATAAAAGTCCGGATGGATGGTAACCCTACTTCCAAGGCAATTCCTTACTAAGAAGTATTTATTATGTAAGAAAGTTATCGATCACTGAAGTATTGAAAGTAGCTACTTTCAATGCTGGGAGTAGGTTTCGTTAAGGATCCGCCCTTTATGAAAGTCATCTTTTATAATATATTTGTAAGTATCGCATGTTGCCTATGTTAGAGGCCTTTATAAAGGTAGCGGCAATTTTTTTCCAGAAGGTATTTTTAGCCAGTACTCAATACGTCAATGGAGTTCTTGAGTAGCGTCCTTTGACGAAGATTGAATATTTTTGCAAAACGTGAAACATGATAAATATTAACAAGATATTTACTAAATTCTATAAATAATTGACATTTTCAGAGAGAGAGCGTGGTATTTTTTTTCTTCTGATTTTTTTGTCAGAGTAGTTATGTAGGCATATATTATAATTAACCGAACGAAGCTAAGGTTAAAAGTCTATGGGAACACAAAAAACCACGGTAAATATCCAGTTAATAATCATATTACTTTTCTATGGGAACAATTTGGCGTTTGTATAGTTTTGTAATTTAATTGTATAATTTGAATTTGAATGTATACAGGGTTACTATAGTCACCGCGTTACCAACTGAGTCGTAGGGCCATAAACGTCATACCATAAGACCTGTAAGTGCGAGCGAGATAGACAGACAATGATTTATAACCTGACGACTCAGATGGTAATGCGTTTACTATAGTAATCAGTTAGCAGCCTCTTAAGGGCGGCTTCAATACGTCAAAATAAACAACTTTTGTTATACGACTTCAGCTGTTTCATATATTTTGTCGGGAGTGTTTTTTTTTACGGAACGGCTGTTTGTTTTGCAAATTTCGATAAGTCGTAGAAGCTTTTCGAAGTCGTTTGAAGTACTGAGGCCACCCCCTTAAGAGGATGCTAACTGATTAGCAGCCTTTTATATTTGTGAGTATATACTTTTGTTTGACGTTACATCCTTGTTTCTCCGACCTCCATTAAACTTTGTAAGCCAGTAGTTCATTTTAATACATTTATTTAAGTTTGAATATGAGTAATAATAAAGTCTATCTAGGGGTAAAAAAAGGGCCTCGAGCTTTCAATTCGGGCGAACAACAAGTAAATAAATAAATATTGCTTACACTTATAGCTCCCCCTCTAGAATTCCCTGTGTTGAGGGTTGCTATGTCTTTGTGTGTACACAGAGACACTGACAACTAGCACCCAGACCCAAAAGCAGATATTTAATTTCATCATTCAAACATCTGCGTTGGAATCTAACCCGGGACCTCCTCCACAACAGATGCGCTACCACTAAGCCGTACCAGTCATCAAAGATGTCCTATAGCGATGAATGTGACGCTACATTACGTTGTCAATCAGTTCAAACGTAAGATTTCTTTTTGCTTCAAAACTGGGGCATTATAAGTACTCCTTTGGCTTGAGACGAAAGCCGAAGTCAGCGGTAGAAACTAACTAAAAGCGCAAGAGAGAACGGTTTAATACACGGCTTTACTTATAAATGTTAGAAGAAGAAGGAGGCAACCACAGTGGATGAAACCTTGAATAAAGCACCACCAAGGCCAGACGGCTACGGGACCACAGTGGTGCAAACAGCTGGATACTCGTTTCTCCAATTTTTCCTGGGGAGGAGCCCTTGCACAGAAACGTTAGAACAAAGAAGATTGTATATATTTGTAAGGAGGTGTCATAATAATTATATAAATTAATAATACGTATTAATTTATTTATAATTACTAAGGCGCCTCCTTAAAGAAAAGAAAACTACTTAGTTGTTGGAAAGATTAGCTTTCTCATCGTGTGGGGTCAATTTAAAAGCTTATCTACTTTTAACATATTTTACTTTAGTTTAAGTTTGTATATTATTATGTAGGTATAGTATTGAAATCGTTATTTTTTTCTAAAAAATAATTAAGATGTGTTTGTGTTTTGTACCTAAATGAAACCCAGCACGATCGGTGAATTTTAAACAGCAATTTAAATATGGGATTGGTTTAGATGGAAAACTGTAAACAGAATTGCGCCCAACTGACTCAAAGCAAATAAAAATACAGAGGCACTACGGCGCACTGCCAAAGTGACACCAAAATCGCACTACGTGAATTCCCAATAAATACACGACTCACGCACACATACGCATTCAACACTACGTGAATTTCTCGTCAGAAAATTGCACTGGCAACACTTCGACTACGCACACATGTTTCAAAAAGTGGCTTCACTTTTCGTGTTCGCCGTAGTGACTCTGTATTTTTATTTGCTCTGAGCCAACTGATAACAAATACCTTTAATCGCTCCCGCTCCCGCTTGGTAGTTGAGAGTGGTCTTATTGTGAAACTTAGACCACATTTATACCATAGACGCCGAGGAAAAGGGGACGTCGAGCGCACTGTAAGGAACCTCTCGTGAACAATTCATATCCAGTACTCACGGCTACTGAACCGCACCAGCTGAAAAGATTTAATTGCAAAACGGCTCCGGCTACCTTTGTGCTTATATTTCAGTTGCATTTATGTCTAGAGTAATGAGGAATACCTACCAACTTATTATATAGGTTAGGTATGCTGCCTATGAAACTCCGCGCTGCCCGTAATTTCCACTGTTAAAAGGCTTTTTATTAGCGTTCCTTAACGAGTTATCTGTTATTATTATTTCGTTGTTTGCTGTTAACGGCGGCATTTAATGGGTACTTTTGTGAAATAATTTGATTGCAGTTTCAACCTTGAAAATGTTTGAGTTGTATAATATGAAGCAATGACATTTGTTACTTTTACTAATATATGACTTTAAGGCGTTTGAACACAATCTCATCTGACGTAAGTATATATCTGCGGTCTTACTCTAATCCGTCAATAAATTAATAAGTTAATCAGCCGCAGGGGCAGCTATGTGGCAAGCTGTCGGTGAGTGGCAACACTACGTACCCCGATTCCATGGGGCTGAATGAGACCCCTGAACCTCGGATTGACTTACCCGGCTGTCCAGGGATGGAAACTGCAACAGCTAAGATTTTCAGTAGAACCGCGAGTAGAGTTCAGTGAAAGTGCGGCATACATCTCGACACCCTCTCGATCCAAAAAACTGGTATTTTTATACAGGGTTACGCATATAGACTCTACTAAGCCGAAAGGAGGTCATTGTACTCATCATTATAAACAATTTTTACTATGGGACCAACCCTGATATCGCGAAAAAATCAGCTGTTCCATACAAGTAATTTTGTCGAGTGTTTATGACTGTTTTCTATGCAACAGCTGATTATTTATTCGCCATTTCATGGTTGGTCCCCATAGTAAAAAAAAAACAACATAATGATGAGTAGGTACAATGACCTCTTTTCAGCTTAGTATAGTCGATATGCTTAACCCTGTATACAAATATCTCACGTCATTAAGTAACAACGTCCACTGAGATAACAATTATCTAACAGCAAGCCAATTACAGAGCTTGTCAAACATGCTAATAACGGTTAATTATTACAAGGTAGCTTCTGTCGGGCGTCGGGCGCCGGACGGCGGTGTCCGATGGCTCGTGATAAACGAGCGCCTTTCCTCTATTATTCACACTATAGTGATCAATCACTGCTTACAACCCTAACAGCTACCTGTTGCTGCCAGACCCCTACTTTTTTACCCAAACGCAAAACAAAAAGAAGGGCATTGTGTTTAACGTGTATGCAGCGACTTAGTCGTCTCAACCAAATCAATTGTGTGATAAAAATTAATATGTATCACCATCCATAGGTTTCAGCCATAGGACGTCCACTGCTGGACATAGGCCTCCCCATCGATCTCCAAAAGGGGACGGTTGGAAGCGGCCTGCATCCAGCGATTCCCTGCGGCCTCTCTTAGGTCGTCTATCCATCTAGTGGGTGGAGTTCCTACGCTACGCTTACCGGTCCGTGGTCTCCATTCCAGAACCTTTCGGCCCCATCGGCCAATTAAAAATTAATATGTATGCTTAAAATATAATAATATGTTAATAACCCACAGCGTCAAGCGATTTTGATAAATGAGGTGTCAGTAGATTCCTTTGTTTCAAGGGTATTTTTTTTACTGGTACATGTCTTTATTACCTAAAACAGAGCCTAAATACAAGCTAACACTAAAAACCTAAACTATTTGGCCTATTATACAAAAAAGTTGAACTGTTGTTATTTTATATACCAAGTAAGGTGACGTCATCATAAAACAAGATGAGGGATGTAAAAATTTTTTTGATTGGCACCTCCTTTTGTGACATATCATTTAACAGGTCTTTGAAAATGGAATTATTTTTTTATTACATCATATCTTGCTCATGTGTACCGTTTGCGAACTAATAAGAACCATAAAACATAACCTCTTTGGATTTTAATAAATAAACAGGAATTTTGCAGCCCACAAGTTTGGCAATACTGAAATAAATAAATAAATAAATCAAATGTCTGTGAATATTAGAACTATTCAGTAGGGAGTTGCAAATTCCGCGGAAATATCAGAAAGTTCTTCAATTAGGTCGAAACAGTTTTTCCTCTAGGGAGGCCTATGTTCAGCAATGGACCGTCTTCTGCCTGATGATGTGTTTTTCCTCTGTGATACCTAATATGTTGCAGCGCAAAATATGTTACCAGAGAGTTATTGCGTTTTTTATGCATTAGTAATTAAAAATCTTTTTTCCGTCGTGTTAGCAAAATCAATAACAATGCCCATCTGAAAATATGTTAACTGGGCAAGTGCCTTTATTAACTAAACAAAATACAAGCTAAAACTTAAAATACAAATACAGTTAGACAGCCCATATACCGTTGAAGGTCTAAAGACAATCCAAATGCTCCAGCCCACTACCAGTTGGCAGCGTACCCAGCATGCTGGCAGCTTTACCACGTTTAATGGCAATGCTTATGCGTTGAGCAAGAAACACGCCAGCATTTTGGTCACAGTCAAAATATGTTTGCTCGTACATTTTCACATTGTGAAGATATTAAATCACCGAGAGCGAATGTCTTAAAAGTGAAACAACTTTGTATTGTTGTCTGTGAATTATTTGAGTTTTATTTCTGGAGTACCTACACAAGAAATGGTTTCTATATCTTCTATCTATTATATATATCTATAACATTACTAATATTTTATAATGAAAGCTTTGAAATAAAAAATAAAAAACATATAGCTATCTTTCAATTTGATGGTATGAAATTATCAAAGAACAAGAGTATATTTAAATATGATCAAGAAAAATTTTTACTAAAATGAATATTAACTATTTTATTCTTCTTCAATAGTGTGAAAATGTGCGAACGAACATAACTTTTCATCGGCTTCTTCAAGCTTCTTCCTAGCTTATCCCACTAGAAAATTATATAGTTTTTACTCAAAAGAGCATTGTTCATAATACCGAGCATATAATACGAGATTTATCATCATCATTCATCATTAAATTCTGCCTATCATCTTCCCACTGCTGGGACTCAGGCTTCCCCGAGAGAGAGAGAGAGGATGGGCCCTAATTCGCCATGCTGGCCCAATGCATGTAGGTGGATGTCATATGGCATTCGAGATTGTCCGCCGGTTTTCTAGCGATATGCCCAAAGTGATGCCAGAACCTTTAGGTACTTTTAGAGGCTTAGCTACCTGGCTTACTTTGAATTCACTTAGAATAGATACATTCGTTCCGTGCATCGAAATGTGTATTATTGGTACTAATACACATTTTAAAACAAGTAAGTCAAGATTGAAGTTAAGATACCGTTTTTAAGTTCTGAAATATCTTAACACTACCCACAAGGCTATTACAGTTTCATGTTCTCATCTGCATGTGGAAAGCATAACATAAAAATACCGTCAAAAGCTCGTTTCGCAAACTAGTGCCGGCACTCCGGTGTGTGGCTTGTAATTACAACTTTTACTGCCACCCTCTAAAATTAAATAGAATTTGCAGCACCGACGTTGCTCTTTACAATTGTTGTTTTGTGGTAGTAAAGGGTTGCAGCGAAACTGTTAATTACCCATTTACACGCACTCGGGGCGTAGCTCGACTTGGTGTTCTTTGATTGGCTTATTTTTTATTTAATAATAGGCTTGTATTTGAACCGCCAACTCGCCTGATATTAAGCGATGATGCAGTCTATGATGGAGCACGCTTGCCTAGAAGAAATCGATTCTCTTTTGATTTGAAGACACCCAGATTGTAACTATCGGGGAACACCCACTCAGGCAGCGCATTCCACAGACTAGCAGTTTGCACAATAAAAGTGGAATCAAAGCGCGTCTTACGGGTTTTCAGAATATCAACCGTAAAGTGGCGGCGATCAACGGTGGCGGTTTTAAAAGCCACCTAAATTAAGGGCCTGTATGTATACTCTCTGCAGCTCTCGCTCGCGTATTTTCACATAATTGAAGATATAAAATCACAGAGTATGAATTTAGAAAAAGTGACAAAACTTGACCTTTTATAACTGTCATAGCATTGCAATTATATTTTTAGTTTCGATATCCTTTAATTTGACGGAGTAATAAATGGTAACAAAAATAAAACACTAGTTACCATTTTACTCCATGTAATTAAAAGATATCGAATTAAAAAAATATGATTGTATAGAATAGAATAGAATAACGTTTATTGCTTAAAACTATGTACAAAGGAGTTATATAATGTTTTAAATCCAACAGTTTATCCTAGCGGACGTGCAATATTTGGTATGTACTAAAAGAATAAGAAAGTCGAGACGATACATTTAAAAAAACATCCTATTTTATGGTAAACAATCATTTGAAGTAATAAACATGATTAGGTAATAAGTAATGCTATGATAGTTAACACACTTTGTTGCACTATATACTTATAGTAATTAACAATTCATGTGGTGGTAATCCTCAGTGCGTGAGCCCGACTCGCACTTTGTTGGTTAATTTTCCACTTGAGAGGATTTTTGCGTCCCACGTCTTATGCATTTTCCAGTTCAAGTTTTACTAAATTAATACCAAAATTGGATATAAGGTTGCATTGAAAAAGTTGCTGTTGGATAGAATGACTTAGTAGATAAATTATTATAGTAGTCGATAATTGCTTTGTTCTCATCATCATCATCATTAGCCAGAAGACGTCACTGCTGAACATAGGCCTCCGCCTTTAACCTCCACACTGAACGACAGCCTGCCTTTTGCATCCACTCGATGCCCGCGATTCTCACAATGTCTTCGGTCCATCTAGTGGGAGGCCTACCTACGCTGCGTCTTCCGGTTCGTGGTCTCCACTCCAGAACCTTTCTTTTTTTGCTCTGTTATAACCAACAGTAATTTTTAATTCAATTTTGGTGTTAAATTGTTGTTCGTATTCTTTCTTTGTTGCGGGTTCTTGGCGCTGTCCATTCCTGGTGTTCCCGTGATAACTTTTTGTTGCCACATAATTATATAATCCAACGTTATATAATAATATAATAACATTATTATGTCTAAAATTTTGTGTTCCTACTCGTAGATAATGAAATTTTGTAACGAGAGTAGATATCTGCCTACAAACTGATATGCAGTTTGGCAGAATTATGTAACAAACATGCATGTTATTAGCTGAGATAAATAATATTAAAAATAAAAAAATTATATCGTCAAACAAGTCTCAGCCAAGCAAAGTAATTCACGGCTAAGTCTAAGTCACACCCTAACAAAGTAGTGGACATGTTTTGTTACGTTGGCCCAAAACTTCTTTTTAATTTGTAATTACCCTAACGGTATACCAACCATTCTTCTACTAATATCTATTTAAAAAACTAAGAATGAATTAAAAAAATATTTAATAATTATGTATGTATATCAGACTCTGGTAGCCATAGTACAAGCTTTGCTTAATTTAGGGTCAGTTGAACGAAATAATATATTAACTTATTTTTTTAACTTCACTTTATACGTATTAAAATGCTGGATATGCTGGAAGCGTTTCACAAATCGTAATCGTACGATTACGAGATCGTAGGACTGTTCTGAGAACTTTATAAGTCCCGTAGCACTTTCGTAGCAAATTTTACTCGTAGCAGATCGTTTCAACACGTGGTTACTAATTTAATTTAATTTAATCTCAGCAATAAAGTTCTAGTTGAAATGGCGTTTGTACCTGAAATAAAATGCCCGTAACGGAACTATGTGATATTAATTAGGCGCGTTGTAAAATGATACCTAAGGCAGGGTACTAACTGGCCATCGTTCGCACGAACATACAATGATCGCATCACGTTGATCGTACAAACTCGTAATCAAGTCTGAGACCGCGTTAAGAGTTGGCCGTAAGGCCCCTATTCATATTACAGACGCAGGTAGATGCGTTCTACTTCATTCAACATTTAAGAGCGTAGCTTTTGTCTTTGGAGTACCTTCCAGTCTTGACGGTTTTCCGCCAGCGTTTTCACCTCCCTGTACGACATGACCTACCTTGTCTTTCGTTCTACTTACTGTGTTTATTCTTGCCTTTGTTACAATCACCTTAAATATCTCATTTCTTGCTTGTTTGTCTCTTTCGCACGACAACACTGTGCAAACTTTGGCGATTTTGTGTTTGCAAACTCAGAGGGGGTTTCGCGCGGCTAGTGCGTCGCAGATATAAAACTAAAGCTTTATATCAGCGACGCACAAATTCTGTATCAAACCACATAACACGTCAATACCATGCCTTAAACGTGTTATAACACGGTATCCATCGTTACAAACTTAAACAAATCAAACGGGTCTTCCTATTGGATACTAACGCGCACGAAACGCGCTAGCTTGCTCGACGTTATTTTGACGGTTCAAAACGAGCGTTTTACGAACCTCATGGCGTTATTAAACTTGACATAGCCAATTCTACGCATATAACGTTATTCATGGGCACAGATTCCATTGGCCAAATACAGTTCAATGTTATGACGTCACGCGTTTATGGCAAGGAAGAAGGAATCTCATGTGAGATAGAGAATAAGGGCTATACTGTTAGCGTGTGCATTTGTGCATTATTCAGTGGTGCGTGTCTGTTCATACACTGAAATAAGCAGTATCTAGTGTAACTTACCGGAACAAGAGCCTTGAAAAGACCTCATTAGAACGCTGCCTTTGTCTAATAGGTTTAGGTGTCCGTACATTTTGCGGTGAGCACGGGTTAATATACATGCTATAATAATTTAATTACGCATATACCGTGCCCGTAATGTGACTATTAACGTGATTAATTTAGCAATTAGGGTTTATCGTCACACGTGACGGTGGAGCTCTACAAATGGAGTTTTTAATCTCCTCACGTGAGTTATGTAATCGAATTAGCCTACATTTGGTAAATAAGAGGTTTTGTTTATTACAAGAGATGGTTTTCAACTCAATAGGCATGTGTCCTAATGTATAAACCTAATAAAAATTAATTTATTACAAATAACAGACTGAGCCATGAATCATCCATGAGTCATCGTGCCTAAATACATTACACATATTCAAAAATAAATTAATTTGGCTGATAAATCTCTGAGATAATATGAGCGTTTAAAGTTTTAGGTGGGGATAGAGACTCCCCTATTCTGTCTCTTTCTCGCAAAGCATGTGTTAGTATAGCATTTTTGTGACGCGGCTGAGGCGTGACGTCATAGCTCAGTATAGTGTGCTCGCTGTCTAGCATAAAATTAAAATACATAACTTATTTATTTTTGAACTAATTTTAATTTTGTTTTTGTTGATGGGCTCTATTTATGAGTTAATAAAAAAATATTGGTCATCATGTCAATTATACAGGGCATGGTAATCAGTTAGCATCCTCTTAAGGATGGCCGCAGTATATCAAAACAAACAACTTTTGTTCTACGACTTTTTGAAATAACATCTGTACTTACAAATATAAGAAGGCTTATCTTTGTAACCTTTACAATATACATGACATGTTGTCAACCAAAGCAAACAATACAGGCTTACGCGAAAAAGGTGTACTAAGCCGAAAGGGGTCCATAATACCCATCACTATGAACAACTTTTAATATGGGACCAACCCTGAAACTGTTCCATACATTTTGTCGAGTGTGAATGACCGTTTTCTATTGACAGTTAATATTTTCACTTTTTTTTTTCGCCATTTCAGGATGATTGTAAATCATTGAAATGTGGAACTCGCTAGCACCCATTGATTAAAGCACAGAAAAAAGATATCGTTTAGAATTAAACTGTGCTACAGGTGCCAGAGCCGCATATGTACTAACTTAAAAGAATAATAATGCAAAGAATTGTGGTCGATCGCGTTACGTTCTGTGTCTAAGTTGCAATTTAAATATACGAACAAATAAAATTAGAACAAAGTTTGTAAAGCTAGGAAGTGTGTCGTGGAAGTTACAGGCTAGTGATATAAAATTGCGCTGAAGTATGGCAACGTGCCAATTGCCAGTTGAAACATGAAACTATTTCTCAAAAGCGAACTTTGCTTAGTTTGTTCTACAGTAGCATGAAGTTTTTGAAAGGGTTTGTCGATATCTTGTCCTCGTTCTCTATTGCTTAGATAATGTACCAATGAAAAAGAGAAGTGAATGTGATGTGAAGATGATGATGAGGGTGCAACTGGCTACAACTTCTTACAAAAATACCTTGACAGCCATTCTAATTAAAAAAAAAAAAAAGTTTATTTTCTGTGCTTCGTTCGGTCACAAAAAAAAAACTATAAATTAACTAAACCGTTTTTTTTTGTGAATTATTTTTAATTAGTAGGTTAACAAAACGAAACACAAAGCATAGATGTTTCTGACTCAACGTATGATAAAATAAGCATTGCTATTCAGCGTGGTAATATGCTGCCAGCACGCTGGATACACTGCCAACTGATAGTGGGCATTTGGATTGTCATGATTGAGACCTTCAACAGTCTATGGGCAGTCTAACTTTGTTAGTGTTTTGTTTAGGTTATAAAGGCACTTGCCCTATTAAAAAAAGTGTAAACTTAATTATTAAAAGATAATTAAACACTATAAAAGTGCCGATAATCTTCAAACGGCAGAACAGGTTTTCTTGAATTATAGCTAAGAACACTCTATCTTTCAAATTATAAAAAACTAAATCAAAATCGGGCCATTTGGGAACTAAAATACCACAGACAGACACACAGCCACATAAATACACAGGCACAGAAACACTCATACACACGTTACTTATAACACCCCTCTTTTTGCGTCGGGAGTTATAACTAGGGAGGGCTATACTCGTCAAGTAGAAACCGCCTTCTTTTCCTTTTCAAGTCAAAGTTGTGTGAAAATTACGCACTGGGTTGCTTTATTAACGAGCGAATGAGCCTTGACAATTGAGATATCAAACGGTTTTTACCTATTGATCCTTCGCTTCACGAGAATGGAAGTTTTTGTTCTAATCGTGTACTAATACGTGTGCAAAAGCTTAAGCGGCTTTACATGTTTGAGTGATCTAACTAATTAGTTCAGTTCAGTGTACCTTCAATGACTACGCAATTTGTCCCCTACTATCCTTCCCTACGTGTCTATCCATATTTTGCACATAATAGATAGGTACTATTCTTATACCACCATAGGTACCACGAACCGGAAGACGCAGCATAGGTAGGCCTCCCACTAGATGGACCGACGACATAGTGAGAGTCGCTGGCATCCAGTGGATGCAAAAGGCAGGCTGTCGTTCAGTGTGGAGGTTAAAGAGGGAGGCCTATGTTCAGCAGTGGACGTCTTCTGGCTGATGATGATGATGATGATGATGACTATTCTTAACATGAACCAATGACTTCGGTATTTGATACCTAAAATAAATTATGTGCAGTTGCGATGCCATCGCTCAAAAACGGCGGAGGAAAACATCGTGAGGAAACCGATATGTCTAAGAACATCAAAAGTTCAAACACATAATGTATGTCATTCACCAACATGCACTGGGCCAGCACGTTGGATTAGGACCCATCTTCTCTCTCTCTGAGAGAAGGCCTGAGTTCCAGCAGTGGGAACAATAGAAAGGCTGAAATGATGAAAACTGATGATTCTTAACATATATTTCATTTGTGGTTGTTTTCAGCCTGTTGAGTCCCATTGCTGGGTAAATGTCTCGCCGACTGTTTGGCTCTAACTAAAATGTTTTTAGTAACTATCCAGTGCCGACTACCTCAATGCAGTCTGTCTGTAATATTTATTTCACTTGACGACAGACACTAATTGAAATATTGTTTGATAAGTAAAAAAAAAAATACATAGGTATTTTTATAAGCAAAATTCTACTCACTCTCTAACCACGAAATTTTGAAAACACGTCCCGTTAATCTGATATTTGGCAGGTTGAATGTCGATTACAAAAAGGTGTGAATATTCACTAAGAAAGTAATATGATGAGGAGTTATTTAGGAGGTGAATATATATTTTATATAAACTATCAAACCCCTTGTTTGATTCTCTCCATTGCTGCTCCATTGACGGTCGGTATATGGATGTGCTCCGGGAGCTGTACGCCTCGGCAGAAATGAAAGTCAAGCTGCACGACCTATCTAACCCAATTCCGATCAAACGAGGGGTAAGACAGGGGGACACTATATCACCCAAGCTTTTTACGGCAGTCTTAGAAGACGTCTTAAAAATGCTTGCATGGGACTCCTTTGGAATAAAGGTCAACGGTGTCTTCTTGTCTCATCTTAGATTTGCAGACGACCTTGTGCTTTTTGCCAAAAACTTGGACGACCTCCAACATATGGTCCAATCATGATAGGGAATGAGATACTAGAGACGGTTGACAGTTACGTGTATCTTGGTCATACTCTATCTTTCGGCATAGAACATCAAAAAAAGGAGGTCTCCAGGCGCATACAGCTTGGATGGGCGGCATTCAAAAAACTGGACGACATCCTCAAGTCACGCCATATGCCACAATGTCTGAAAACTCACCGCTTCAACCAATGTGTTCTGCCTACCATGACTTATGGTGCCGAAACATGGACTCACACACATGAGGCTGTGCACAAAATCAGAGTAGCACAGAGAGCCATGGAGAAATCCATGCTAGGCATCAAACTCCAAGACCGAGTTCGTAATACCGAAATCCGACGAAGAACAAAGGTTCGAGACGTCGGAATCGCGGTAATGAAATTAAAGTGGAGCTGGGCAGGACACGTTGCTAGGCGCAGTGATGACAGGTGGAGTAAGGTTTTAACAGAGTGGTGGCCGAGGCAAGGTAGGCGGAGCGTTGGTCGTCCAGCTGCAAGATTGGTCGACGATAGTATTACTATCGCGGGTCGAACCTGGACTAGATTAGCACAGGACCGAGGCAGATGGCATAGCAAGAGAGAAGCCTATACCCAACAGTGGGATAAGGAAGGCTGTGGATGATGATGATGATGATGATGATCAAACCCCTTGTTTAACAATTTATAGTCATCGCGTCCAAAATCGTGGACAGTAGCACTTCAGTGGGAGCAATTAGGTACAGCTTAAGTTTAAATACCAAAATGACATTTATCTTATTATTATGCCATTCTTGGGGCGTATTGTGCATTCTTCCCTACCAGCATCTTCCCGAGCCAACCTAGTTCCTTGCCGGAGCGAGGTTCCGGCACGCTGGTACTGTTGCTCCAGTGGCGTAGATGGGGAGTATAGATAATAGTAAGAAGCTTTCAAGGTGTTCTGGTCCATTGAAAAACGTGCCAAGTACCTCATCTACAACGATTCCTTTGTTCAGATTAAGCATTTTAGTCTTAAAGTACCTTCTAAAAAATCTTTTTTTAACCCTATTGGTTTTTATCGGAAATTTTCGGAGAGTGTGCATCGGATCTGCATGATGTAATTCCGTCATGCCCATTTTTTTATCCGATAGCCAGGTTGAAAAAAGGCGACACCGTTCCATGCACAGACTAGGTACTTAGTAATAGAAAGTCCTTAATTTCATGGTTGATATTTTGAAATACCGTACAAAGCGCTTTTATTCAATTTTTATTGAGCTATCTGCTAGACTGGAATGTGCTGCCTGAATGGGTGTTCCCAAATAGTTACAATCTGGAGTACAAGTCACGAGTGAATTGGTTCCTTCTAAGTAATCGTGCTCCATAATAGATAAATAATCATCTTTCTAGATCAATGGTATCTTTTCTTAACATCAAGTGAGGTGGCGGTCAAGCGCAAGCCTATTTACCATTAAAAAACGTGGTAGGAACAATCGATTAATTCGAACTGTGGCTTTTTGGCCTTTTCTGGCGATGGCAGCCGGTACGGTAGTAAAACCGGGTTGGAGAGATGAGATAAAAGAGTTCATCAGAGCATTCCCCTACCAATTATATCAAAACTGTACTAGTCTACAAATTAACGACATATTATATTCATGAGCCTGAATAATGTCATGTCGTTACTCACAAAGAAGATGCTAGCGTGAAATTGAATCATCATAATGCGTAATACAGCTTAAGTTGACACAGTTTAATGTTTTCTTAGCGACAACGACGTTCTTATCAAACTTAATTATCGTTGGCAATATACTCGTGGAGTCAAAACCAAGCAGTTACAATGGAATTGGCCGGTAGTTTTTTTTACAGAACGCAAGCTTGTACCAACTTTTTTATTATTACCTCATAAATTATGATGATTTTGGCTTAGCACGTCTTGTGTATTGCGAGAAATAAGTATTAAATAAAATAAGTAGTAGTAGTTTTTTTAAACACGCTTAGTTAGGTTAAGTTATCATAATTAACAATTTAATAAAGAATCTGAATCTAAGTAGCTTATGTTAGGGTTTACATAATACAATCGATTTTTGACATAAATAACTATGATTTGATTAATATATTTTATATTGTGAGCTGATATTGTGAGCCAATCACAGAGCAGGAGTGTTTCCCGCCATTTCGATGTGGTGGCAGTTGGGCTGCCTTGTGATTGGCTAGCGATTTAATGAAGGCAGTTCATCGGGGAGCTCGATTTGATGGGGAAGTGGTAGGAAAAATGTTGGTCGGCGACACATTCTGACGATGGTAGTTGAAGAGCGAACATGATTGTATTAAATATAGTGAAAGACTGTTAATTTAAAATATAAATGTGAAATAGATACTGTGAGGGTATCCTATTCTACTATAACCTACTTGATTGACTCTGCAGAAGCGTTGATCTAACACTTATGGCCTTAGCTTATCTAAGTAGGATAAAGTATACGTTGTAAGTATACTTAGTAATAGATCGTTTCTTATGGCCTTAATTGAAATCGTGTTTATTTCATAGAGAAATCAGCCAAATTAAAAAAGAAATTTTTGTGATATATTATATTTTCGTGTTTTATGTGGTATGGTAAGTACGCGAGCTCGACTTGCACTTGGCCAGTTTTTTTTAACCTAGTGTACTCTTACCTCCTACCTACTACAAACGAGTTTTTTCGTAATATGTCAATTAAGGCTGCGATCACCGGCCCCAGCTAATCCTGGCACGTTTTAAAAAAAGTGAGTTCATTAAAAAAAAATTTTTTGGAAGATACTGTTAGTCGCCAGGTTGTAATTAAAATGATTATACTCCTTCTCTGTCATTCTTTAAAAAACACTTTTTGAAAACATGCGAAAGAGTTAGCTGTGGCTGTTAAGCGTGGCCTTAAGGTGTTTTTGCGATATAGGTAATTTAGTATGAAAACTGCACTTTTCTGTGTGCAACTAAAGAGTATCTTCTAAACAATATCTTTTCTAAGTTCTCTTTCAGCTCTAAGATGAGGCTACACAATAATTAATGCTTTGATTTAATTTTGAGATAACATCTTCTAACTATACACCAATCCAATTACGTCACAAGCCTTGCAGCCAAATGAGGCAGAAAATTTTGTCAATTAAATTCAATTGTACTTAAACAAACTCCTATTACAGAGAGCAGTGACTCTCTTATACGATTACAGTCAATGACAAAAGAAGTCAAAAAATAAATATAGACACAATAGAAGTATAAAAAAAATTTAGCAATGATAGTTCAGTGATTGGCGTTGTTCGATTTCAATGCTGCAGACGTAGGTTCAATACTCAGCATTGACCATGATCTTGGTGAAGAAAAACATCCCATATCGCAAAAAAAAAACACATGGTATGATTAACTTTAAAAAAAATTGGCTTGCACTTGACTACTTCTTCGTCTGATGTTAAGCGGTGATGCAATGTACGATGGAGCACGCTTGCCTGGAAGAAATTTAACTTTCTTCTTACCCAGCTGGTAGCAAAGCTTTCTGGTCTCTGGCGAAGTCGGTGGAGGCGAACTTCTGCCGCTCCTCACTGCCTCCGTTGCTCAAACCCGACGGGTCCCTTGCTCACACTGCTAGAGAAAAAGCAAACATGTTTGCATCTCTCTTTGCAGAAGCTTCGCGTCTTGATACAACTGACGAATCACCTCCTACCTTGCCTCACTGCGGGGTATTCATGCCCGAAATACGTGTGCGGCAAAAGGAGGTACTGAAAACCCTTCGTGCATTAGACGTGAACAAAGCGAGTGGCCCGGATGGCATACCAGCAGTTGTGCTAAAAAACTGTGCGCCTGAGTTGTCCCCCGTTTTAACTCGCTTGTATCGCCTGTCTCTTGAGACTGGAAAGGTACCAAAGTCATGGAAGCTTGCCAATGTGCAACCAGTACCAAAGAAAGGTAGCCGTGCAGATCCAGCCAACTACAGACCCATCTCCATAACCTCCCTACTCTGCAAGAGTATGGAACGGGTACTGAACGCAAGACTCCTGGCATACCTAGAACATAATGATCTCCTGAGTGATAGACAATACGGGTTTCGCCGAAACCGATCCACAGGAGACCTTCTTGCGTATGCCACTTACATTTGGAGTGAAGCTTTGGAGAAGCACGGGGAGGCGCTTGCTGTCTCCCTTGATATCTCCAAAGCTTTTGACCGTGTTTGGCATAACGGTTTGCTAAGCAAGCTTCCTTCTTATGGACTGCCGTCAGGCTTATGCACATGGATATCTGATTTCTTGAGGGAACGATCCATTCGAGTAGTTCTTGATGGCTGCTCGTCGGATTTATTGTCAATCAATGCAGGTGTACCTCAAGGATCTGTTCTTTCAGCAACTCTCTTTTTATTGCATATTAATGACCTGCTTAAACCCGGAACCTTTGGGTATGCAGATGACACTACAGTTGTTGAGAGATATGTGTCCAATGCTCGTGCCACCAGAGACGAAATTCAGTCCCAGAGAGAAGCAATGGTTGATCGTTTGAACCTGGCCTTGAAAGCGGTGTCCGATTGGGGCGACGCCAACCTAGTCAGGTTTAATGCAACCAAAACACAGGCGTGTTTATTTTCCGCTAAACAAAGTTCGTTACACGTGGCCCCGTCTTTCCGTGGGATCTCTTTACCGGTAAGTAACCACCTCGAGCTTTTGGGTGTTGACCTCTCGGTTAACCTCAACTTCGGCTCGTTTATTGAATCCAAAGCCAAAACAGCTGCCAAAAAACTTGGTATTTTGTCGAAGGTGCGGCGGTACTTTACATCAGGGCAGCTTCTTAATCTCTACCAAGCTCAGGTCCGATCATGTTTGGAGTACTGTTGTCACCTTTGGGATGGTTCGGCCAAGTATCAGCTTGAGGCTTTAGATTCAATAGAAAAACGGGCAGTAAAGCTCATTGATGACGAAGTGTTGGTTGGAAAGAAACTTCAGAGTCTGAACCACCGGCGTAAAGTCGCAAGCTTGTCGGTATTCTATCGGATTTTCCACGGAGAGTGTGCAACGGAACTTCACGAACTTGTTCCCCCATCACCTTTTCATTACCGGACGTCCAGACGAACGGCAAGGCGTCACCCTTACTTGGTCGACATGCCATTTATTCGCACCAAGCGTTTTGACTCCTCTTTCTTAATTAGAACAGCAAAACAATGGAACGCCTTGCCCCTGTCTGTGTTTCCGCAGCATTACAATCTTGGAGTGTTCAAGTCTATAGGGTTAATAGGTTACTACTGGGCAAACGTGCTCCATCTTCGACCGCATCATCGCTTTCCATCAGGCGAGATCGCGGTCAAACGTTAGCCTAGTCCGATGTAAAAAAAAAAAAAAAAAAAAAATTGATTCACTCGCGAAATGAGATTGTTTGTGTCTTTCTAGTATTACTCAAGTTGAAAATCTGTCCACCAAGCACCCAACAGTTTATACCGGCAGCCTCACTTGTGAGCCAGTTTCCAATTCAGACGTATATTTGCCATGTTTGACGACACCATCATTTACATTTAGATGTGGTTAAAACGCCAACCTACACACCATCATACTAATTATCATGAATGCAATTTGTTAATTTGTTTGTTTTTCTTTCACGCAGCGATGGAGTAACGGACCAACGTGATTGTTTGTATCAACGAATTCATGGTTTGCATTGAGGTAGTTGGACGGCCGGAGAGTGATAAAGCATACTTTTTATCCCGGAAAACCGGAAAAAATTGCGGGTCCTGAGGGAATGTCCACGCGAGTATAACCGGGCGTCTAGTAAAAATAAATAAAAATACTTTTTTTCGGGTTCTTCCTCGTAGTCAAACTGGATAGTGTGGATATTTTAACTGATTTGTCCAACGGAAAAAAAAAAATTGTGGCCCGCTATTTTACAGAGAACGTACCTAATTTTTTTGAGGGAAAAAGCTTATATTGATTCCATGCTATAAGCTACCTCTATACCATATTTCATCTAAGTCTATTCAGCCGTAATGGAGACGAGTGAGGACAAACACACACTTTATATATTTATAGCTGTGCCCCGCGGTTTCATCCGCTATCCCACCGGAACTGTTATTTTTTTAAGATAAAAATTTGTCTATGAGCAGGTCAGAGTATAAGCAGGCTCCATTCTAAATTTCATTCAAATCCGTTCAACCGTTTCACCGCGAAGATGTAACAAACATACACACTCACAAACTTTCGCATTTATAATACATGTGATGTGATTTATAATATTAAGTATGATTATCTCAACATGTTCAATCACTTACGTCGATGACTGTTCATTCAGTATTTACTGTAGACTTTTATGGGTGCCTTAACCTCTCGAAGAAGAGATCGGGAAAGCAAATAAAGCTGAGTATATTTGCTTAGAAGGGATTCCTGCGGTGAGGCCGCGGGAAGTCACCCTTCTAGAGTAATGGCCTTAGATTTAGGCTCTTGCTTTCTACTTACTCCTTGTAGTTAACATACCTTAGTAAATGAGTTATATTTAAAAGCTATGTTTTATTTTATATGGATAACATATAGCTGCTAACCAACACAGTAGATATGAAATAAACAGTTACACAAAAGCCAATAAAATAAATTATGTTTTAAAAAAAACACAAACATTGTTCTTTGTAGTGGCACAATGTTTGTGTTTTATGTTTTATAGACGTAGGTTTTTTTTAAACGATAATTTATTTTAGTAATTTGTATTGAAACATTATGACTGTGACTGACTTGTTTGACTACATTTCATCAAAATTGATAGTAATTTTGATACTAGATACAGGCAAATACCTCGTGCGTGCACATGTGTCTTCTCGTGAACATGGTGCATGTAACTGTGCTGAAATATAGGGAGTTTATTCCACAACCTTACCACGGTAAATATCCCGTAAATAATCATATAACTTTAGTGAACAACCGTGAAAGTTTAAAACAGTGTTTTATCTAGATTATCTACTCTAGATTAGCAAATGCGAAATTATGCATGTTGTTCGCACTCAACTCCTTAAAAGCTGAACGGATTTTAATGATATTTCACACAATGGTTGCTTATACCCTGGATCAATAGTTATTGTGATTAATAGTGAAAAAATATTATTCTAACGGGATAGGGGATGAACCCGTGGCGCGCTTTTCGCGCTACTAGTAAGTACAAAGATTAGTTGAAAAGACTCGTCTATCTTTCCTGCAAACTTGACCCTTATTAAAATATCGCTGTACAAAAGAAGCAGCAGGTGCCCGAACATTATCTTTAATATTTCGTCTCCGATTCATCACTCTCTCAGTTTCCTTGTCCAATATCTCGCCTGCTGCTGACAACCTGAAGTTTATTAGATGCTCGTCTAATCCATTTCCCTATTAATAAATGTCAGGTTGGAACAGTTGCCTAAGTAAATTATCGAGTGAAACATAGCTAAGGGGTTGCATTATAATTTGATAATAGAGAGTTAACGCCTATTTATACAGAATGTTCTCTGATAAACCAAAGTAATTTTGTCTAACAACAAAAAATAAAAGAGTCCAATAAATAATTATCAATTTAAAAAACTGACTTCAGAATGCGTAAAGTACGCAATTTTGTTAATTTAGACGACATAATATTGGTCATCCAAGTAACCGAGAACTTATTTTGATTTAAAAACCAAACTATTAAACCGATTGTGATGGAATTACTATGGAACCAATCTAAAAATATTAGATGGAAGATTCAAATAGAAAAAAAAAACCAAATCAATTTATAAATGACGGAGTTACAAATAACAAATATTTAAAATAATACAAACGAATTGAGAATCCCATCCTTTTTGAAGTCGGTTAAAATAAAAGTATCTCCGATCAATTCAGAAAAGTGAAACTTGGCTAAACAATTTTTTTCTATTTTAAAAATTCTATGTACCTATTCGTCCTCCAACTATCTCTATATAAACACGTTAATCCGTTGCTCTGTTGCTGCGTGAATGAGGAACAAACTAAACAACTTTTGGGTACATTTATAATATTTGCATGATAAAAACTATCACAATAATATCTTATTATAGAAACTGACGTGGTTTTCACATAATAAAATCTGTTATCAATTATGAAACCCACAAAAAAATCGATCTACCTGTTTTTGCAAAAAAAAAATATAACACAAAAATTCACCGCAAACGCACGGAATCGTGGTTATGAAGGGAACACGATTTTAAAGTGTTTTCTGTGTGGTTTTTTTCAATTGTGTTTTCAACGCATTTCAAAAAACAAGGTCCTTCTTTTTCTATATTTTTTTTGTACTTACTGTATTTTTTGTGTATAAATATCTTCATCGATTTTAAATCAATTTTTATATTTTTTTTAATTGAAAATGATGTATCTTGTGTCTAAATGATGGTGATCCCATTTTAATATGAAATAAACCTACTTTAGAGGATGAATCCAATTTGACTGGGGAATATGCTGCCTGAATGGGTATTCCCCGTTAGTTTCAGACTTCAAAAAACCCAGTGTCTTCAAGTCGAGTGAATCAGTTTCGTCTTGGCGCAAGTGTGCTCCATCGTAGACCGCACCATCGCATAGCATAGTAACAGGCGAGGTGGTGTACAAACGCAAGCAAAAAAATAATAACTTCCCGTGGAGTTGTATTTTATTTAAAAAAAAAAGTATTGTTCATGATTTTTTATAATAAAATGATTATTTAAGCATATTATTTAAATAGGAAATTAAAAAAAATATATATTAGACATTTTTATTAGTCACTTAGTTTGTACCTAAAAGTACTTACGTATATTTCCATTTTCCTAAACATCCCTTATAGTCGAGTAACTTCTAGTTGATCTCAAGCGCGGAAGGAAGTCAGCCCGACTTTGTTTATGTGCGAAGTTGCGGGTACAAGTTTTCAACTAGATTTATGGTGATCAGACATTTCCGTTAGTTGGAAGTAACGGTAAGATTACATATATACCCACCTACAAATTTCATTGGTTGAGCAACGGAACGGATTTAGTAGGTAGTTTGACTTGAACAAATAAGTTTGTATCTTTAAAATGTTAAAGGACGCCCTTATTTTTGTTGGATCATATTTCATCTGAACAAAAAAAAACAAACCCTCGGATCAGATAAACCAATTAAAACCGACAAAAAAAACCGAGTTCAAAATGAGCATACACTATTTCGCAATTTGTATGCATATTTTTCCAGTTATTTTGATAACCGGCCAATTGCAAGTCTCGTTCGCGCACTGAGGGTTCCGTACCACCATTAATACAATAATCATATTATTATCAATTAAAAAAACCGACTTCAATATTAGTAAAAATATGGCATATCGATTCGGTGGTGGAAGAAATTATAAGGTCATCCAAGCAACCCAATTACCAGTAATAACTTGGATTACCAAGTTATTACTGGTAATTCATCATCACATACATACTGGTAGTTATTATTGGTAGTTTTTCATTAGAACAGAAATTTGGCACCGACTCACACTTACCAATTATTTATTATTTGTTGTTATACTTTAGTTAAGAGTGTACTATAATCATACCAAGTTTGACGCTTGTACGTATTACCGTTTTTACATTAGAGCTAATACAAAAATACGTTAAAAATACCCTTTAATTTTTACTTTTATTTTTATTATTTCTTAGTTAATTGGCCGTAACATTACATATTCTGTGAAAATTTCAACTAGCTATCTATTACAGTTCGAAAGATACAGCCGTTTAAAGGTAGGACAGACAGACAGACAAACATACATCGTAGGCTTAGTAATACGGTCCCGTTTTCACACTTTAGGTACGAACCCTAAAAATCAAACCACTGAACCAATTTTCATGTAACTTCTACGGGACCAATCGGAAACTATATCCATTTAAATAAAAGAAAAACAAATCCGTTTGCAAATGACGGAGTTCTGAGGTAACAAACATAAAAAAACAACTGAATAGAGAACCCCCTCCTATATTGAAGTCAGTAAAATATATAATTATAACTAATCATTTTGTGCTAGCTACTTATAGACATTATACAAAATCCTATCATAAAAGGTAATCTTTTCCTACACATAATTATATTTAGCATCATGTATCTGCATCTGCAATAACTTCTATGAAGAACATCGTCTTTTGTACCACCTCCAGCGTGCACGTAGCCCATTGTAAGTTTAGCTTCTAAAGCCTGCCATAACCTCTCTGCCAGTAACGTGAACAGCGACCAGTCGACCGGATTATGTATGGCACAATAGAGAGCCTTTATTGAGAACCCGGCTTAACGAATAAATGAGTCTTAATTCAGCCACATTCACCGGTTAAAATCAACAGAGCGTAACTTTGATTGTTAAAACATTGGCTATAATTTGCTTGTGTTTACCTACCGGATTCGCCAATCAATGTTTCCGCGTAGTAGGTACTTACTTTTTAAATTCCCCAAAAAGCTTTATTTTATTTCACAAAAGTTTAGATGGATCGCGTTGTTTGGCTTTTCGGGTATAAAGTTATAAAACTGATTTATTTTCGTCCATTAAGTTGACGATCGGTTTGGTGCAATCGATAGTCATTTGTTTTAAAAGCAATCAAGCTCCAATACCAATAGTTGGAATGGAATGGAAACGTTTATTAATTGACCTTTATAACGTCTCCAAAAGTATTGTATAGAAATAATAATTTGAAGTGAGTATTCAACTTAAACGCAACCTCGGACACTAGGTATTTTAAAAAAATAAAAATGCTTAGTTAACATTTCTTTATGAAATACGTGTAAATATTGTAATATAATTGCAATTAGTGTAGCATATAGTAAAGAACATAATAAGTTAAAATTGAATATACTTATTTTTCGGAAACTAGTCCTCTGATTGTAATGAAACTTGGTCAAATTTCCAATATCATATAATTTATGAATTATACCATTCGGAAATGTGTAATTTTAAATTTACTGTACGTACTCAGCTACTTACCTAGTTTCATCAAAATCTAACGAGTGATTTTCAAAATTCGACTCGTAAGTTTGCATGGAAAGTGTACAAACAACCCGACTTTTCGGAGGACCTTAAGTCGGTAACCGATAGGTACATAACTGTTAACTACCTACCTGGTTTACAAGATACTGTATCATCATCATCATCAACTAGTCTGAGTGACCAACTGCTGGATATAAGCCTCCCTTTGTTTGTGCCACTCTCCTCGGTATCTCACCAGTCGATTCCACTCGTTTCCAACAGTTCTTTTGATATCGTCGGTCAACCTAATCCCCGGCGGCCCCTCGGCCCCTAAGACTGTAAGTTGTCAAATAATTCAATAAAAGAAAAATAATAGCTTTAACCTTACAATTTATGTGACGACCTCTTAAAATGCGCAGTTAAAGTAGACGAACTTTTCAAATAGAAAATACAAATCGTTAAGCATAAAATTTAATTTAAATAGGCTGTACCTACTAAAGTGCTAATGAAATGTACCGTTTATTCGGCCATGATAGGGCCTAAACGACTGAACTTATCTCTCGGTAATAATAGTAAAAAGGTTATTGTTCGTCCACAGACATATAAAGACAAGCAGGGAATCTAATAGCACATTAAAGATATGGGCATTTCCATCGTTAAATGACACTGAGGTTTTACGGTTAACGCCATTTTTGTAGTGGAATTTTTCGACAGAGCATTTCTAGCAAGAATTCCTTACCTGCAAGGAAATGGCACAAAAGTGGAACATGCTTTCTCCATCATACTTAGGCTGCGAAACTGGGAAGTAGGTAAGTAGGTAGTGAGCTCTATCCGCATTTTGCTCCCCTATTCATTACTGAACGAGTAAGTACTTTTTTGTTTTGTTAAAAAAAAAGCTGACTATGATGATGATGATGAAGTACTTTGTCATTACTTTTTTATTCCTAATATATATAAGTAGGTGTACCTATACAGGGTGTAAGGGGAACACTTTCGAACCCAAAAGAAGGTAATTGTACTCATCATTATGAACAACTTTTACTATGGGACCAACCCTGAAATCGCGAAAAAAAAATCTGCTGTTCCATACATGTTGTCGAGTGTCAATGACCGTTTTCTATAGCACATCTGATATTTTTTTCGCGTTTTTAGGGCTGGTCCCATACTAAAAGTGGTTCATAATGATGAGTACAATTACCTTCTTTTGGCTTCGAGAGTGTTCCCCTTACACCCCGTATAGGTATTTAAATCTATCTCAACGCTTAATTTTTAAACAACTTTGCCCCTGAAAATATCTAAACGTATGTACTTTAGGTTATTCTACTAGTTTTGCATAATTATAGAGAATTAGACATGCCGTTTATAAAAAAATCCGTATTTTTTTACTTACTTATTTTCGATGTGAAACTGCTATTGGCGTGCCTTGGCAGTAAAACCGACTTGTATTCTGTGACGGCATAACGGCATAACGCTCTCTTATGCCGTCATGTTTCACATCTGCCGGGATTCCTGTGTCACCCAATTTTTTATTTTTTTATTAGGTATGTGAAATCATGAAAATAGTAAAAAAACAATAGAGGTACCTATACTTATCAAGTTTTGCCGAGTCCTAAGATTAGGCGCAGAATTGCAGAATTTATACTATTTTGTCATACAACAGCAACGAATAAATATTTGAGAATCGATGACGGTGTAGCCAGATTGAGATTTTAGCTGTAAATAGTCGCCTATAACCTTACTTCATAGGTCCACAGACAGCAATAACCACTTACCCATTTTCATGCCTGAAGTTTCCGTGTGCTCAGGGGAATTGAATACAGAATAGGAGTTTTGGATAAAAGCTTGTTCTTTTTAGATCCTTTTAAAACTTTGACCTCTGGGACAGTCTTTGATTTAGTTCTTACTTAGCTACATAACTACGAGTACTTACTTCGTGAAAGGTACTTAACTAGTTGATGACTGAATTTTACTACGTTGTCGCCAACCCAGTTGATGGAATAAAAATTATAAAGTTACACATAATTTGTAACTTAATTTTCCTTTTGTAAAATTTTAGGCGCATCGATAAGATTAGAGCTGAAATGAAACCAAAGTATAAAGAGAATTTGTGATTTATTAACTAGACAGGTTTCGTTATTAACATTAATCACGTACAAAAAATAAAGGGGTGTAAATATATCTCTGAAAATGTAACAAGGTAACACAAGGTGATGGAACTAGATGCGGTCAGTCGGAGGGGTGGGGACACTATGGGGCGGGCGCGCGACGGCGGCGCGCGCGGCGCCCGCATAGCAGTCGCTGGAACGCGTGCCGGAACTCCGGGCTGAACACAGTGTAGATGATCGGGTTCAGCGTCGAGTTGAAGTAGCCCAGCCACAGTGACAGCGACATCAGCACCGGGCTCACCTCGCAGTCGCACGTCGGCACAAGGATCGCCAGCACGAAGAACGGAAGCCAGCACGCCACGAACGCGCCGGTTATTATTGCCAATGTTTTCGCCGCTTTTCTCTCACGTTTGGAGTCCGCTGCCTCTTTCGGTTTTCTCCGTACCAACGTCGGGTAGTAGGCGGCGGCGACGGCACCATACCCGGTGGTCGGGGGGTCAGCCTCTAGGCCGTTCGCACACGACTGCTTCTCGGGGCTCGTGTTGTTCGAGGAAACGTTCGTGAACCCCGTGGTGGTCGTTTCGGAGATGGTGGGCAGCGGGCGGCCGATGACAGCGACGACGGCGGCCGCAATGCCACCGCTGCCACCCGCTGCCACCAGCGCACCGCCCGCCGGCACGGGCGGAGGGCCACCGCGCGCCGTCGCGCCTCGCCGCCGACGTATTCTCTTTCTCGCGGTCTGGTAAATCCGCCAGTACAGTATCAGTATTATAAGTACTGGCACGTAAAACGAGGACGCGGTCGCGAATATTTGGTAACCGATATCCTGGCTCACGACACACCTTAGGTCCTCGGAGACGCGCCGGTTCCAGTCGGGATCTTTCCACCCCAACTGCGGAGCTATGCACACTCCGATGCTAACAGTCCACACGCATATTATCATCTGGAGCGAACGCCGCGGTGTCCGCGAATGGATGTAGTCAATATTGGTCACAGCCCGATACCTTCGAACAAACCATTTTTGATTTAGAATTTGTTCTCAGCACTGGTCTACTAGGTCACTAGGGTTTGTATAATTGTGATATCTCACCTATCAAAAGCGATAGCGACGAGGTGCAGTATAGAAGCGGTGCAGCAGAGCACGTCGCCCGAGGTCCACATGTCGCAGAGGCGCGGGCCCAGCGTCCAGCGCTGCGCGATCTCGTACACAGCGCCGAGTGGCATCACGAGACACGCCACCAGCAGGTCAGCCACAGCCAGTGACAGTATCAGGTGGTTGGCGGCGCTACGCAGGTGCCTCTCTAGTAAAATTGCGGCTATTACGAATACATTTCCTGAAACAAAGATCTATTGTTAACTGTTTCAGTGTAGGGAAAACAACTAAAAATAAAGCGTGGCTTTTTTACAGTAGATAGGTAGCTATGTCTAATATTGTCTAATGCATTCTATTTTCATTTGTTCGTGAACAATGTTCATTATTTCAAATCAGGAGACAGGCGGGCAAGTAATCCCGTCACTTGTTTAGTCTAGAAAATTTTAATTGAAAAATTCCCGCATGCCCTGGTCAATGAAAATGTTTGATGTTGGCAATATCACATCATTATTTTGATGGATGTTGGCCGTAACATGTCCATCAATAACGCGGTGCAGAAAATGCGAAGTTATTGCCGGCAGCAACTGAAAAATATGGTTTGCTTTGGCTAGTACGGTTTCGCACGGAATGTTATCTATCGACGAGAGAAGACTGTTATTATTGTGTAACGAACTCAGATGAACTTGCATTATTGATGAAATAAGATTGGCGGAAAAGCGTTATTTATCACACTGCCTTTCAATTCTACTGTAAGTTACACGATATAATATTATCCGATTGTGAACCGATTTTTATCATTACGTTAGATAGATAGAAACACTTTATTGTGTACACCAGAAATAAATATTACAAACAGAAAACACAAACGAGCTAGTGCTACAAGTGGCAGTCTTATCGCTAAAAGCGATCTCTTCCAGACAACCAGTGTTTTGACTGAATATGTTTTATCTTGAGAGTGGTTCCATTAAAATTTGAAGAAAATACTTAGTGTGGAGAATTGTGTCATAAATCCCGTTTACTGAATTTAACCCAATTCCGTGAAGTAAACACCAGCCAAGTGCGAGTCGGACTCGCGAACCGAGAGTTCCGCACCCATGAAATGTGTCTACTTACATCTTTTGGGATCTTTAGCGCACGCCCAATTCATATTTGGTCAGTTTTTATTATTGGTTTTATACTTTAGAGTGTGTTCTATAGTCCGATCAATTGCAATGGCTCTAGCTACGAAAATGGGTGTAGAGTGCTGGAAACCCGTGTCTTGATAAAGTTCCTTCTATTTGTCATAATATGCTAAGGTCATGTAAATTGCATATTCTGTAATAAAAAACAACTGGGTATTTATTACGGTTCAAAAGATACAGCCGATAAAAGGTAAGACACAAAGACAGCGTAGGTTTATTAATAGGGTCCCGTTAACATCCTTTGGATACGGACCTCTAAAATGTATATTAGCGGCTTTATCTATCTGTATGCTCGGCTTTTATCTGCCTGCATGTATATTGTACTAGCGGCTCACCCAAGCTTCGTGCGGGTATAGATATATAGGCTACTAGCTGGACCCGCGACTTCGTCAGCGATTGCCTGCAGACTAATTATTCGCACTTGGGCACAGTTCCGTTTCTCTTATATTAAGCAACACTGTGGTCTGCGGTGAAGCACTCTTATCAAGAAAGGAGCTTTTTACTTTGGATTTGAAAACTTTCAGGTTGTATTTCTCAGAAGACAATAACTCAGGTAGGCAGTTCCTTCGCTGTTCGACCACTAAATGTTGAAGTGAAGTGCTTTGTGCGAGTCTTTGGAATTTCGACAGTAAAATGGAGTCTTGTCACCGAGGTTCTCCTTGTTTGTTGGTGAAAGAAAGATGATATCAGAAGGATATTAAATTGTACAGTTGCATTGCACAGTCTTCGAAATGTATCCGGTAAAAGACAGATAGTTTAGACAAATATAGACTCAATACGGTGATGTTCTAGGTTAGCTAATTATTTACACCAAAAAACGCCTGCTTATACCTATAACCTAAAAAATCCTAAAATACATAAGAAACCAAGTAATATTTCTAGAAGACCAATAATAATTGAGTAAATAGTTCTGAAAAGAACTTAATTTAAATTAAATTCAATCCGAATTTATTTTAAATAAACCGGTCAAGTGCGTGTCGGGCTCGCGCACTGAGGGTTCCGTACCACCACAAAATACAATAAATAGTTGTCCGAGTAACCGAATTACCAGTTATTAAAACGCCTTCCAAAATTGTGGTAAGAAATTTGCTACGCAGTTTGCTACAGGCGCTCGAGTATAATAACTTGATAATGAACAGAAATTTTCATCGACTCGCACTTGTCCATTATTTATATTTGTTGTTATACTTTAGAGTGTGTACTATAACCATGTCAAGTTTGATACTTGTAAGTATTAGCGTTGTTATATCAGAGCTAATACAAAAATACGTTTGTTGTATCCCCCTTTCATTTTTACCTCTTTGACTTTTTTATTATTTGTTAGTCAATCCGCTGTAACATTACATATTCTGTGAAAATTTCAACTGGCTATCTGTTACGGTTCGAAGGATACAGCCGTTAATAGGTAGGACAGACAGACATACAGACAAACATACAGACGGACGGACGGACAAACGGACAGACGGACAGAGTAGGCTTAGTAACAGGGTCCCGCTTTTACCCTTTGGGTACGGAACCCTAAAAATGATGGCATTGAAAACTTGTTTCTTTTACGTGATAGTCCATAGAGTAGGTATTTTCTGTCGTATATGTGTAGATGTCTTCAGGGTGGTGTTACTGACTTTGACAATAGGGCTACCTAAGTACCTACTCAACATACACTACAAAGTGCGCTGCAAATCTATCGCCAGCTTAAGATGAGCCATACGTTCAAAGGTTCCTCTACATTCCGGAGGTCAAGTTATTTGGACATAATACTGACAGTTGTGATGTCTGTAATTTCTGAACTACGAAATCGAAGACTTTGAAATTTTTACGGGATGTTTTTTAATGAACCTCCTTTCTAATAACAAAAATAATTAATGAAATCAGACTACGCGGTAATGAATTACAACTAAGTACACATTTTGACTTTCATCTGGTCGACCAATGCAAAATATCGGGATAAAAAGTACTTATCCTATAACCTACCTCGTAGTATGAACTAAAATTAAAGTTTAATTTGAACCATTGAGTAGTTTCGGCGTGATGCACGGCCTAGATACAGACAGACAAAAATGAAAAAAAACACAGTTTTGACTTCAGTATCGATTATACAGGCGAAGTAAGGGGAACACTCTCGAAGCCAAAAGAAGGTAATTGTACTCATCATTATGAACCACTTTTAGTATGGGACCAACCCTGAAATCGCGAGAAAAAAAAACAGATTGATCTAGGTCTTTCTCGAACATTCCAAATCGATTACAATAGTTTGTACTCATTTTAGAATTATATCGATCATTCCAAAATTTCTAGAACTTTCTCGAACATTATAGATAGAGTAGGTATTTCCTTTCTAAAGGATGTCTTCAGATAGGCTATCTAAGTACCTACTCAACGTACACTACAAAGTGCGCTGCAAATCAATCGCTAGCTTAAGATGAGCCGTACGTTTAAAGGTTCCCGTACATTCCGGAGGTCAAGTTATTTGGACCTTATACTGAGGGTTGTGATGTCTGTAATTTCAGAACTACGAAATCGACGACCTTGAAATTTTTACGGGACGTTATTTAATATACCCCCTTTCTAACAAAAAAAGAATTACTGAAATCGGACTACGCGGTAATGAATTACAACTAAGTACACATTTTGACTTTCATCCCCTCTCCTAAGGGAACCATGCAAAATTTCGGGATAAAAAGTATTCTATAACCTACCTCGTAGTATGAACTCAAATTATGCTAAATTTCATATGAATCCATTGAGTAGTTTCGGCGTGATGCGCAGCCCAGATACAGACAGACAGACAGACAGACAGACAGACAGACAGACAGACAGACAAAAATTTAAAAAAATACAGTTTTTACTTCAGTATCGATTATAGAGTGCCGTCCAATTTTTTTTTTCAAAATATCTTCAATGTACAGAATTGGACCTGTTACAGTTTTATTATAAGTATAGATGTCACCCGGGCAGATAGTGTAGCTTCCTAACAGTGAAATTTTTTTTTTAAATCGGTTCAGTAATTTCGGATCCTATTCAATGCAAACAAACAAACAATCAATCAAATCTTTCCTTTTTATAATATTATATAAATATAAATAAATAAAAAATAATTTGTTCAATGCAAATTAAATATTTTGTTTGTTTTCTGTGTATTTAGTTTATATTTGAATTTAAGGTATGATGGGACTGACGTGCCATTGTTGACTAAATTCCCCAAAATAAATGAAGAATTGAAAAAAAGCTATACTTACCTATGTGTACAAATGGAATGCTTCCAATGAGATAGGTTAAAGAACTGACCTACAACAGTAGCTAGTATGAGTAGGCCGAGGACGACGGCCTTGCCGACGGCGCGGACGAGAGCGGCGGGCGAGTCGAAGGGCATGGTGCTCTCCCACCACGTGGCATTCGGCACCTGGAGGAAGAATGTACTATGGTAAGTGAGGATATTCCCGCAAGAACATCTTCTCTATCTCTACATAGTTTAAATTAAAGTCGCTTTCCGCGTCTGTCTGTCTGTCTGTATGTCTGTATGGCCGCTAACTCCTCCTAAACCACGCAACGGATTTTGATGCGGTTTTCACCATCAGTTAGATACATTTTCACGGGAGGTTTATATATATAACTAGCGATCCGCCCCGGCTTCGCAAGAAAATTACACCCGTGCGAAGCCGGGCGGGCGGGTCGCTAGTTATTATACATATTAAATATTCCGGACATTTTTGCATATACGGTCGCATTATACATCACATCATCATGCAGCCAGTAAACATCCACTGCTGAACAAAGACCTCCTCTTAGAGAGGGGTGTTTCCCCACGCTTGCCAGGCGGCTTGGGGATTGTAAAACGTTCACCGGCGCGGCATGTACTAATAGGACGCTGCCGCCCACCCCCCGGTGGTTCTGGTTGCAGTTTTAGGACATACCCGGGTCCACACACGATAATCTGACTCAAAACTACGCAAAGCTTCTTTTATGGCTACCAGAAACTGATATACACACAATATATAATTATAAATACATACTTAAAGATTTAGAACAAACATATGATTATGTTCATTAATATTTTTATCTTTATCTCTTATCTCTTATCTTTATGTTCATGACATGAATGTTTGTCCTAGGTGGGAATCGAAGCCACGTTCCCAAGCACAAAAGGCAAGTTCACTACCAACTGGGCCACCTGGGCATGTGTTCTAATTAATATTTTTATTTTTATATTATTTATTACCTCGCATAAAAAGCTGATCTTAAGAAAACGTATATAATTTCACCTATTTAATTTCATGCTAGACAGAGAGCAGACACTATAGCAAGTTAAGACGTCAAGCCGCGCGTGTGCCATAAAAATGCTATGCTAACACACGCTTTGCGGGAAAGGGACAGAGCATCCCCTCTCAATCCCTACCAAAAACTTTAAACGCTTATATCTCAAAAATTTATCAGCTTATTTAAATTATATTTTCAGTACTTATGTGTAATGTTAATTATATCCTAAGCCTGTTATTTGTAATACATGAAACACCAGTCAAATAGCTTATTCAGGGAAATATACCTACTAGGGAAATGCTCCCGAAAACGAAGACTGGCGATAGTACTGGTGATTGCAGATACAATACCACAAAAATGCAATATTTATTAAAAACTTTATTTATGTCCGCAATGTAATGCAAATAAAATATAACCTGACGCTAGAGATCAGCGAACAACTTGCGCCGCGCGCACGCTTGTATGATTTGCATTGGTGGATCGCAAAATTCTAAACGTTTTGTTTTGTTTGCAAAGTGACTTACTTGATCGAGAGTGTTCTTAGCTATGATTCAAGAAAATTTGTTCTATAGTACAAAATCTTATTTACTATATAAGTTCTTGTAATTTGTTCAGTATATAACCCGAATCTTTTGAATCATCATTATCAGCCAGAAGACGTCCACTGCTGAACATAGGCTTCCCCTTTGACCTCCACCCTGAACGACAGGCTGCCATCTCTATCCACTGGATGCCCGCAACTGTCACTATAACATCGGTCCATCTAGTGGGAGGCCTACCTACGCTGCGTCTTCTAGTTCGTGGTCTCCACTCAAGAAACTTTCTTCCCCATCGGTTATCGGTTCTCCGAGCGATATGGCCTGCCCATTGTCACTTCAACTTGCAAGTTTTAACAGCTATGTCGGTGACTCTGGTTCTTTGGCGAATATCCACGTTTCGGATTTCGGAATGTATAATATGAATGTGATATACCACGGTGACGTTCCAGAGTCCGGGCTCCCACTCGGAGGCGTTCCATGTGAGATTCTGGAGCGGCAGACGCAGGTAGAGCGCCTCCCAGTCGGCCGGCTCATCATCGTCCGCGCCCCCCATCCCCTCTCACCGGGACGACACTTCGCTCACTGGAACCACACGTTTCACATAATCATCATCATCATCATCATCAGCCAGAAGACGTCCACTGCTGAACATAGGCCTCCCCCTTTAACATCCACACTGAACAACAGCCTGCCTTTTGCATCCACTGGATGCCCGCGACTCTCACAATGTCGTCGGTCCATCTAGTGGGAGTTTCACATAAATAACTGGATAATTATGTTACTAGGATGAACAGACACTTGCTCGCGAAATTATAAATATATACGTAAAGTAGAGTCTTTCTAATCCGGCACTATTAAATACTAGCTGCAGGCGTAGGTAGAGTGCCGAACTACTGTACCCTTAGTACAAGTTTTGATAGTATTCGAAAACTTTTTTCGTTTTCGTATTGTTCCATACATTGCTGGGCTAAAAGGTACTCGAAAACTTTTTTCGTATTAGAGTGAAGCAATCTTATACCGCCGATTACTACCGATTTTAGATCCTCCACGTTTCCGATAGAGGCGCTTTACTAAAATGTATAGAACAATACGTAAACGCTTTTTTTTTCGAAAACTATTAAATCTGGGACTAAGCGTACTGGACGTGCCGATGTACTGAAGTGTCGGATTAGTGAGTCTCTACTGTAGTTACTAATTTGTAAAGGTGTGTGTAATTCAATGTGCAAATGAGATTTTTTAAGGTTTGCGCTGTTGCATTTATTTATATCAGTGCGTGTAGAGTTAAATATCGACAAAAACATCCTAGTTTTTTGATACTTATTACCCGAACTATTATCTAAAAACTTTAAGAACAATTCTTGCATATAAATTTATTTGGCGTATCTCGGAAACGGCTCTTACGATTTGGATGAATTTTGGTATATAGACAAGATTTAATATACCGAACGAAATTTGGTGGCTCAAATACCTACTGTATATTTAAGAGTTAATAAAATAAACATACTTTCTTCACTAAAAACGTACTAGCAAGCCACAAGGGCTTGCTTCACTTTTCTAGTTGCCTGGCTACAAAGCCCAAAAAGAGATCATCAATTCAAGTGAAGACAGGTGCGTAGCTAAATAGATGTTTACCTTTCAGAACTGTCACCAAGCAATAAATCAACGAAACCATTGTCTTTTCTCTGACTATGTATTTCAGCGAAATTGTGATCATCCATTATAGAAAATTACAAAATCGAGCAGCTGGCAACTAACTCACAAGTATTTAACTTCCAAGCAAAACGACAAACAGAAATTGTCCCGCTAAGGACCAACGCTGACTCTATTCGAGGCAGTGTCGTCGCGGTGTAGGTATAAGCGGCCGTGAAAAATTAATCAGTTTTCAGTTTACGCTATGTTTTAATTTATACCTCATATAAGTACTACACTTTGGAACAATAGAGACGCGATGGGTATTTTTTTAAATATTTTTTTTAACTCACATTCTTCCTAACTTAACTAATGTGATTTCTTTCTAATGCGTAACGCCGCCACGACTAGTGAGGTCTACGTTGGGCTTCAGAGATTAATTTGTGGCTTCGTCATCAACGGTTATTGTGTGGCACTCTCGTTAGTATACTTACTGTTTGTGGCGTATTTTCGGAAGAGATAGCTCAAGGCCCAGTCCACCATCGTTACCCTTATTTATTACTCGCAGTCCAATCTGAAAACAAAGAGGATTTGTTGAGTAATAGAATACGAAAACACAAAGGTAAATACTATTCCCATATGGGTTCTATATCTCAATCTGACATTGATTGAAGCCTAGAGAAATCTAAGAGATATTTTTGCAAAAAAAGAACAATTTGTCTCCTCATAAATTTGTAAATTTGATTTGTAACATGAACACGTTCATGCAAAGTACTTATAAAACGTTTTTGAAGTTTGAAACCTCGAGGTTAACACCAAAGTGCGAGTTCGTAATAACACAGCTGAGAGTGTCAATGGCCGACCGCTAAAGACATCAGGTCAATAACAAGATGCGAAGGTGAAGGTCTCCATCTGCTCCGCGTTATTGACAGGCAACAGCCTAAACCGAAAATCACGCTCCGATATTAAAGAAAGTGTGCTTACTAAAGTATATTCTAAGCTTCGTTGCATGAGTTAATTTCAATGCAAAATAGCTATTGGTAACCGAGCCTCGTTCGAGCAAGTTTAATTTATCGTAGCATGATGTGGCAATTTAGGTAGCTTGCTACCACCCGTTTTAAAAGTTCAAGTACAAACTGCCAAGGCTCGGAAAACGTATCCAGGTGTTTATCTACTTTGGGATGCAGATGTAGGGTCGAGTGGAACGCTGAACTTTGTTTCACAACCTACCTACAATTGCATCAATATTTTGTGATTTATAGGACTTTGACTTGACCGTGACTTACTTTACTTGACTCTGAGTTGTTTGACAATCTATACTATTATACTATATTACAATATTATAAAGAGGAAAGATTTGTATGTAAGTATGTTTGTAACGAATTGGCTCAAAAAGTACAGGACTGATTTTAAAAATTCTTTCACCATTTGAATGCTACATTATCACTGATTAATATAGGCTATTTTAATAGGCTATATAACTATACCCGTGCAGAGCCGGGGTATCGGCTCCGCTAGTATCTAATAAAACCGCTAGTATCTAATAAAACATGTTTTTATTATTATTCATACTGGTAAACGCATAAGACGTGCAATGCCAAAATCCTATCAAGAGAAAAAAAGGTGATGTACGAAGTAGTACCTTTACCTAGTCTGTGTATGTAGACCACCACAGCTGAAAGACAAATTGGTCTGTAATTACTTTCGATCGGTATTACTTATTACGTAATGAATTTCAAACAAAAAGTTTAGCTAGCTATAATGGCTTTTTAATATCATGGTTAATTCTAATTGCCAAAGTTATTGACGGATAGATAGCGACGGAAACTTTACGTTTACATAATGAGTTTAGCTATGTAGGTAGAGTCTGAGTATTGACAACTAAACAAAAAACGCAGGTTTGATTTCAGTAACGGAATAAATGTTTGTTCACATTGCAAAATTAAAATACTTATTTCGACCTCGTCATGCATGAAGTAAAAGAAATAACTGGCTAAGAGCGTGTCGAGACTCGAGACACGCATATGGTAGGGTACCGTTTTTCGTAGCCAAATCAATGAATTTGGGTACGAAAATACCATTCAGCATTTGGAATTTGGATCATTATACTTCAGAAATTGGTAGTCACAGAAAAATTCAAAAGAACGAAGTTTTGTGGACTATTATTATTGTGGACCATATTTTTGTAATTTAAAAACCGCTCTAATGTAAAAACGGTAATAATCTTCTCTATCTCTATCTCTATCTCTACATAGTATAAATTGAAGTCGCTTTCCGCGTCTGTCTGTCTGTCTGTATGTCCGCTAACTCCTCTTAAACAATTTTCAACGGATTTTGATGCGGTTTCACCATCAGTTAGATACATTTTCAAGGAAGGTTTATATATATAACTAGCGACCCGCCCCGGCTTCGCACGTAAATTACACCCGTGCGAAGCCGGGCGGGCGGGTCGCTAGTAATCTATAACATATAAAATAAAATGTCTTGTTCAATATTAGGGGTTCTATAGTTCTTTATCCAAACTCGGAGGCATAGCCAGAATAATTGGAGAGGCTCAGCCCGAATGGTGCGATGACATTTATATATGACATGATACGATTGATCTGATATTGAGAATGCCGCATTCTGTTCGCTTGAGTAGCTACTCGCAATGTAATTCAATCGCTGAGCATTGAATTGATCAAATTACTGGCTCATAAACCTCAGTACTGTTGACTTTGTATCTGATTTGCTTCCCTCTTAACTTTGTTACAAAGTTAAAAATATTATATAAATGTTATATCGAAGTTACATTTAATTAAGAGCCTATTTTCTGGTCTGAGCTATCCCATTGGCATGATCTCAATATTTTTGAAGAATCGCCAAGTGCGTTTGTTTAAAAACCATTAAAGGTATTATCGTTAGAATAACATTGCAAAGGAGAAAGTTATTTTTAATGCCATAGGTGGAAAACAAGCTAACGGACCGTATGGTGGTAAGCGACCACCATTGCCTATGGACCTGTAAGACCAAGGGCATCACATATACGTTGCTGATCTTTGAAGGCTATATTAACAGCCCTTGTTAACGTTATTTCGTTCAAGGAAGTAAAAATGCTGGCTGACGTTTGTAAAGGCTGGAATCTATCCAGTGACAAGTGAGAATCGAGGCGGAGGTGTCATAGTGAACAACCGGACGTGAAAAAGTTGACTTTCTGGTTTACCGTATCTTCATAATGGTGTCGAGGCGGCTTTGGGCCGCGTCCCGTCTCGGCTGCTCTAAACTCTAATACTTGATGAGGTACAATTATATGATTATTTACGGGATATTTACTGTGGTAAGGTTGTGAAATGAGCTCCCAAGAGGGAGGAATGAGGGACCTTCCACAACCTTACCACGGTAAATATTCCGTAAATAATCATATAACTTTACTCAACAACCATGATAGTTTAAAACAGTGTTCTAATGAGGTAGGTACAACTTTTAACTTTGTGTAAACCGAAAAGAGTTTGCTTTTCCAAGAAGAGACTAATTGATATATGTATTACTAGCTAAGACCTGCTTGGACATTGTCTATTCGCCGTTTTTATGCGCAAAGCTAGAATATGGATATGTTTCTCTTTTCTATCGGAAACAGTGGAAAGACAATTTGTTCACGGCCCATGCTAGGCCTGCTGGAGTCGTACTTACCTTGTTCCGGAATCAATAGTGTACCTACTAGTTATTCTACGGCCCTCAAACTATATACGCAAAAAAATACGTTGATCCGTTGCTCTCCGTGTAAGAGGAACAAACACACTTTTGCATATATTATTTTTATTTATTTATTATTATTATGTATTTTTAAAACACCCGCTCTTCTCGCCGGACTCACCCGCAGTTTTCAGTCAGCTCGTGACCACGGCCATTGTAACATGGTCGAAACGTCGAGCAAAAGGTACCTACATATTTTTACGTAAATTAAATAATACGTGATATGTCCCGATAAACATTTAAAACATGTGTTCAAATCGCGAATGTTTAAAAATTAGGGTTATAAGGAAAATTTATGCTAAGCACAAAGTATTTCGTTATACTATATCGGTTCGGGACCAACCATGAAATCGCGACAAAAATCAGATGTTCCATATAAAACGATTATTCACTACTAGTATTGACAAAATGTATGGAACAGCTAAAATTTTATCGCAATTTCAGGGTTAGTCCCAGAATAAAAATTGTTTATGATAATAAGTATATTGAACCCTTTTCGGCTTAGCATGCCTTTTCCTTATAACCCTGAATAGTGTGCTTGCATAAGTATATAGGTAACATAAGTGTTTCGTGGAAATCATCCCTACTAAGTGCGATCCATTTATTTATATAAAAGAAATAAATTAATCTCTGATTACACAAACTTCATAACACATAAACATACTAATGATGTTTACAGTTATGGAGTAACGAATTTACGACTAATATTTGAATAACAAGGTTATTTTCATTTTACACGTCAGTGAAACCATGCTTGCTGATTAGGTACGAGTAGGAACCACTGAATATACCTATAGTATTATGTTAGTATATGTCCATTGTTTTTGTTTTTTGGCAATAAATATATTTTATCTTATCGCATTTGATTTATTTTATACTGGGAAGTATGTTTATTAACTAAAAAAAATACAAGCTAACTCTACAAAAACAGTTGAACTGCCCATAGGCTGTTGAAGGTATAAAGATAATCCAAATGCTCAAACCCTAAACCAGTTGGCAGCGTAGCCTGCATGCTGGCGGCATTACCAAGATGTATGGCAATGTTTATGCGTTGAGCCAGAAACACGCCAGCATTTTGGTCAAACATAGCATTAACTAGGCGCTCTGTTTTTTTTAATGGGATGAGCTCCAGGTCCTCAAGGGCCCAATATCTCGACCCAAACGGTCCAAATATGTAATCACTGCCGATGTTAGCATATTTGCGCCGTTTGTACTGCTCTGCCGAATTGGCCGCCGTATCAGCCCTACCTTGTGTCTCAGGAAGATGTGACAAAAATGTAATACACCTACCAACTATGCAATTTTATTTCAAGACTATAGGGCGAAGCGTAACAAGTTCTATTAAAATATATATATATATATATATATATATATATATATATATTTAAATGATGCATAAGCATCTAAAATTTACGCACAAAATAAAAAATATACATAAAAAGATTTTATTTTGGCGGCAATTTTGAAAATGTTAC
Organism: Agriopis marginaria; assembly: GCA_932305915.1. Lineage (NCBI taxonomy): Eukaryota > Metazoa > Arthropoda > Insecta > Lepidoptera > Geometridae > Agriopis > Agriopis marginaria. The sequence continues at coordinate 8,722,369 of OW029919.1, forward strand.
TATATTCGGTATTGCACATTGTTTTGTTACCAGAACCAAGGATTCATAAACTATCCTTGCCAGAACTAAAGATGTAGGTATGCAAAATTTCAGCAAAATCGGTTAGGAGAAACTGGTTCTAATTCAGCTTGCAAAATTTGACCTAAACAAACTAACAAACACAAATAAAAGCATGTAACAAAAATAAACAACTGCAGCCGTCAACACATTCTCTTAGAAAATCAAAAATCATAAATATCTGTTACAGACTTACAGTTCAGACATATTTTTTACTTTATCATAATATTATTAATACATTAAATACTTTAGCTTACATTAAGTTAGGGTGTCTGAGGTTTTGCGTTATTTCGATGGCACGTTACGTTGTAGGTATAGATAACAATGGTGAAAATGTCGTCTCTATATCACCACACACAGGAGTATAACACAGTTTCGTAGCGTTAGTATTCCGAGACTTCGCAATATATTACAATTGAGGGCGAGCCTAAATCAGGGCATTCTGTGGGTTTCAATCAATCAATGCCTTGCCTACGCATAACCTACCATTCCTACCTTAGATTGCGGTATAATTACACGCAATTGAATACTTATATTAACTTTTCTAGCATAAAAAGTAGCTGATGGATTATTCCCGGGTATATAAGCTACTATCATACTGAATTAATAGTAGGTAATATTCTAAATGCGGAAGTGTTTATTGGTTGGTTTATTTGTTTGTAACGCGAGTTAAATCCCTTCGGCCCTGTTACAGAGTTGAGTTTTTGTATTTTTTTCTGCCCCGTTACAGAGTTGAGTTTTATTAACCAACTTCAAAAAAGGAGGAAGATTCATATTCATATTCATATTCATATTCATATTCATATTCATTTATTTGGTAAATATTATTTACATGTCAAAAAATTATAATAATAGTACTAATTACAAAAAATAAAAATGGTATACTAACAATTGTATTAATTATTAATATTATATTACTTATTCTATATTATTCATTGTATTACCAATATTGTACGCTATATTAAATTATATTATATTTTGAAGTCAAGGAACTCCTTGAAACTGTAGAACGTCGATTCCCAATGTGACCAGTATTTTTTTATATTTTTCTACCCCGTTACAGAGTTGAGCTTTATTTATATTTTTTCCGCTCTGTAACAGAGTTGTTTTGTTTTTCTGCCCCGTTGCAGAGTAGAGATTTTAATTATATCGAACAAATAAAAAAAATAGACTTGCTTTTGACTGCCTAGCCTTATGTTAAGTGATGATGCACTCTTCGATTGAGCTCGCCCTCCTATATAGAAGAAACCGATTCACTCACGGCTTAATGACACTCAGATAGTACCTATCTCTCGGGAGTCTTCTTCTTAAGGTGCCTTTTAACTGACGGAGGTTGTCCTTCAGCTCAGTGGATTTCTCTTTTTGTGTCAAGCGGAATAGTAGTTCGATGCGATGTTCGTGTCGCGATGTTGTTCAACGGTAGCAAACAAACACTAAATTTCCTTATTTTTATATTAGCTGAGAATCTCATTTACATGCAAAAAAACCACGTCAATCCGTTGCTATGTTGCTACGAGAAAGAGAAACAAACATACCAACAGATAATCACACTTCCGTATTTATATTATTAGTACGATGAGTGAGATTAGCTGTCTCAAATTTCACATAACACAGACCACAACATGAATAATCTCGTTGAAATCAATATGATTTAGAGTAGTCACTCAAACGTCGAAACAGATAATCCGGATATTGATAACATTAATACGTACAAAAATATGTGTAGTTCGAAGCATTGACATAAAACAGAGCTATAATATGGCAGATATCTGGTTACTATAATCATGATCGCAAATAGACACAGGTGCTTGGATCTGGCTACGCAATAAATGATATCCTTGTGTAACACAGTGTCAGTTTCATTCAAATTCAAATTCAAATTCAAATTAATTTATTTCAGGCAACAACACGACCCATACAATTCATTAAAAAGATAATCAATACATATACAAATAAACTAAGGTAATAAATCAAATTCACAGTGACACAATACAATTCCAAATAATAAGTTAATAAGTAATGTCAAAATATTAATAATAGTCCAGTCAATTCACAGTTATAATCAATAAAATCAATACAAAAATACAATACAAAATGTCCATAGTCATACAATACAATGTCACCATAATTAGTATTTTCGCTTCGGCATGGGTACTGGAACATGCCTGTTACAGCAATGCCGAAGGAAAGAACAATCGAGCCTGGTCGTAATCATCGCCAGGACGGTATTGGAGCTGGCCCGCACTCTGCGCACCAAGGACATACCTCGCTTGCGCATGGTCGCATAAAAACAGTCTGTCCGCGCCTCCGCGAACATGCCCGAGGCGCTGCAGAACCGGGGCAGCCCCAACACCGCCCTGAACGCGTTGTTGTATTGGACGCGGAGGGCACTGTAGCTTTTCTCCGTATAACATTGATTCTTCATTGATTTCATTGATTTTTCATTGATTTGCTTTTCATTGATTTTCTCAACAGAATTATTGATTAGTTTCGATTTTTGGCAGTTTCTTTACGTCCTAAGAGAAGTTTTCATCCCCCGTCTTGTGCGTTTGCTAGAGTCTAGTATTTTCAATAGTCAAACAAATTACGTCACAGTTAAGTCCAAGTTATGCTTCAGTAACGTGGAGTCTTTACCAGAGTTGAAACAACATAAAAATACTTCACCCCATTATCTTTACGAAAACTTAGCAAACAAAAATTTACCTTTATTACAATAGTTTAAATATCACAAGTTTAGGAAAATAATATTGAGGCGACATAATTTCATCACGTTTGGCGCCAATATTCTTATCTGTCAGTTTTGACAGTAACTTTAGTAGAAATTGATTTACACACATAAAATGGTTATGTTTGGATAAAACTACCCATACCTATGTACTTATGTTTAACGACTAGCTTTTATGGCTTTTGATCATATTGTGCCGCGCTAAGACGCGCTCTGACATCTGCAGTAAATTGTGAAAAGCTGAATTAAAAGACTTTCTTCTGCACGGGTATCGTATCAGGTAAAATCACAGAGTAGAAACAATTTTTCTTTTCTGTGGGTAAAATCTTACGTTCAAAAAACTAGCAAAAGTAATTTTTATACAACTTTTTAAATTTAGTGTAAGTGCTGTCACATCGTTTCGTACTGTTGTGACTCGGGAAAACCTAATAATAAAATATCGAATAGATACCTAAAACACGTGTATATTTTTTGCTGAAAGTTCTTATTTTTCTTTCTATTCGTTGAATATTATATTTTTAGTTCCTCCCAACTCTTTTACTTAGAAGTATTCACCTTCCGCTATTTTTGTATAACCTTTTACTTCAACTTCTGACTTTTCTGTTGATTAAATTGCTTCCGGGTTTCCGTTCAGTTAAGGAAAATTTAGTTTTCCGTCGGGATACCGGTTCATAATGCTTAACGTGATAAGTTCGTGACTGTGAATTTTGAAAATGAGCTCTGAAAGGAGGTCAACTGTGAGGTTCAATGCTGGAGAAATGTTTTTTATTTACAACGTTGTCATGGTACTATATGGAGACGTGGTAAAACCACAAGGTCATCGACTCTTGTAACTATGATTCTTGGACATAATATTTCTGCGTAGGAGCTCTTGTCACATTTGATTTTAAACGTTGTTTTGTAAAACAACGCAGGCATAAACGCATGGCGACTAAAGTTTCAAATAAAAACATACTTTGTACCTTGGGAGATAATTTAGCAATATGTTTTAAATGTTTATCGGGACTTATTACGTATTATTTTATTTAGCGACAGGTTACCTACCTATTTTTGCCCTAATAAAATAATACGTGATAAGTCCCGATCAACATTTAAAACATGTGTTCAAATTGCGAAAGTTTTAAAATTACTAATTTAGCAATATTAGCTTATTGTAAAGCAAAAAATATCTATTCATGTAGCAGCATTTGACAAGCAGCCCTATGGGTCGATGACATCAGACCCATCGCAGATCATACGTGGATGTGATTGGCCCGAGACAGGGATCAATGGCGCAAGGGAGAGGAAGCCTATACCCAGCAGTGTGTTGATACAGGCTGACGATGATGATGATAAATACTCATTGTTACATCATCTTCAACATATATACCTACTATATATAAGAAAATGTTATTACACTTCGCAGAACGATGCAATGAGAGTTCGATGATTCAAGCCTCTCTAAATTTATTTAAATTTAAAATCTGCGAAACCTTGCTTTTTTTTTCATTTTTTACCCGCTGCTTCATACGTGGCTGAGTCGTTTCTGTATATTATTTAACGGCCTCTTATACCAAATTTGACGGTTTTAAATCAAATTTATTCAGTTAAATTACAATATTTGAGCTGAAAAAAAATTACATGTCACAGATACATCTGTGTTTGAGTTTATGATTTGGTTCAAAACAAGATAGAATAAACTTTCCTCGATCAAAAAAAAAAATGAGACAAAGTCGATTTAGTTTATTTTTTTCGTTTTATGCTGCAATGAAATCTCGTAACAACCTGGAAATTACATGTACTGAAAGGCAATCTTATAATTTTTTATTTGGTTTCGATAGATTTTTGATAGTGAATAGTTTAGTTTTTTAGTGAAATTAAAAGAGTAAAAAGGTCGCGAGAATTTGCGCGCGCCGCACTCAGTACCGCGCCACGCGTTATCGAGGTCGGGCCTATGTTCGTTTTTGTCGTTGGACTCTCCCCGCGAGCGTCCTGACTCTTGCATGGCAAAATACATCGTCGCTATAACTTGGCGGGGGCTGAGGGAGCGTTTTGTTGCTACGCGACTAGGATAACAAGCCGTTAAGTGGATTTGTCCACTAAGTAATTATTGTGCCACCCGATTCACGATGGTTAAATTTTTTTGCGATTATAAGTAATCTTGTACCTATTCCAATCTTCAATCAAATTTCTTTGCAAAAAATAAGAAACAATATTCCTAAATTCCATCCCTCCATACACCTATTTCATAACTCGTAGGCGATGGAACCTAAATATATGTATACTAGCTGCGCCCCGCGGTTTCACCTGCGTAGTGATGAAAAATGGTGATGATGATGATGAAAAGTAGCCTATCTGGCACTCACTCACTCTCTGGCTCTTGAATTATACCCATGCAAAAAATCAGGTCGATTTGTTGTTCCGTTGCAACGTGAAAGAGGAACAAACATCCATACATCTATACATACAAACTTTCGCGTTTATAATAATTATAGTAGGATTTAGTTCCCACTCAACTCCGCAACGGCTGAACGGATGTGGATGAAATTTGGTATGAATATGGCTCATGGATTGAGACATACATTACTTACTATCCCGCAAAAGATCTACCGTTCCTGTAGAATAGCGAGTAAAACCACGGCGCACTACTAGTATATTACATACATACTTACAGTAGTATAAATACTAATAGAGATAGTTATAGATACACGTGCGTAAAATAACCTGTTGATTAAATCGATCCCTTTATTTCATTACTAAAACTTCCAGCAATCCGTCTTGCCTTTATAAAGAAGAAAGCTTATTTCAGGCAACAACATTCCAAAGTTGGAGCTTTCACGGCTAAACAATAACCATTGAAACAATTGAGAGAGCCCAAATAGCCGGCGTATTTACCTATACGGGGTAAATTCTGTAGTTGCCATGCAAAATAGTATGTTCCTTGCAAATACTTGGTTATATTAACCGCGTTCGTGCCCGTTGGGGCAGCAAAGGTATTTTTGCATTCCAACTATTTGAAAAATTATGATTGATTTATTAGTTATAGCTACGATGTATAGTTATAGCGACGATGTATTTTGCCACGCAAGACAAGTGTCCAGACGCCCGCGGGGGGAGTGCAACGACAAAAACGAACATAGGTCCGACCTCGATGACGCCTGGTGCGGCACTGAACGCGGCGCGCGCAAATTCTCGCGACCTTATTACGCTTTTAATTTCACTAAAAAATGCAAAAAACTATTCACTATCAAAAATCTATCCAATTTTTTTTTTTTGTAAAATTGCCTTTCAGTACATGCAATTTCCAGGTTGTTACCAGCTTTCATTAGAGCAACAAAAAACGAAAAAAATAAACTAAATCGACTTGTTTCCGTTTTTTTTTTGATCGAGGAAAGTTTATTCTATCGTTTTTGAACCAAATCATAAACTCAAACACAGATGTATCTGTGACATGAATTTTTTTCTAGCTCAAATATTGTAATTTAACTGAATAAAATTGATTTAAAACCGTCAGATTTGGTATAAGAGGCCGTTAAGCAGTTTTTGAAATTTCGTGAGTCAGTAAATGAGTGAGAAGGTGTAAAGTAAGTGAGTATTTCGCCTTTATGTACATAAATAAAGATGTATCATCTTTTTTTAAATCAAATATTACATTTTCACCTAGTAACGTATAGAGACCAAAAGTTATTTTATTTTTGCCTGATACATTTACATCCAAATGATAATAAAGTTCTCCGAACTATTGCAGTTATAAGAAGAGATAATAACAAAAGATAATAAGAATCACGAGAACAAGTGAACTCGTAAACACGTAGGGGTTATCGTTGGCTATTCTTAATAGTTGGATCGAATACTTTCCACGACATTACGTTCAGTAACTATTGAGCAGTACGCACGAAACACTCCTGTTTAATTAAATCAAGTAAGTAGAAATAATATCAACCCATACTTATACATCTAACTTCTTACTTACTACAAATTCTTTATAATTCCAATTATTGTATTATTGCATAGAAATAAAGTAAAACGCTTTAAACGTCTAAGGGACAAGTTGAAAAAGTGACCAACTGTAAGCTGTAAATAACATTTCAAAACCCTTCAGAATGGCGGCTATATAGCGTAGATAAAAGGGTATGGTAATAATTCATATTTTTGTATGAAATAGTTGCTTTAGTAACGAATGCTTCTTTTTATACTTTTTTTTAACGAAACTGAAGTTTTTCTTTCCTTGTTTATTTCTCTATACTACTGCAATAACTTTTGGCGCTTTCTTTAATACCTTGCTGCTACTGTAGCGTCACCCTAATTTAACTCATTTCGACGAGCACTTGTTCATACACAGAGATGGTTCTCCTTACCTCTACCTTACAATGGCAATTTCAAAACTACGTGCTCCATTCAACGATATGCACAATCATTGTAGTAATTCATTGGCACATACTCTCGTAGTACGGAACAAAAAGTAGCAATCTCGTTTCATTATTTAGAAAGTTCGGGAATAAATTCCCAAATGGAATCCGAGACAGTCCTTGTAAAGTATACCTAGGTACTTATTATTTATTCTGTACACGTATCCAGACTATCGTCACGGAATACCCTAAGGTCCGCCAACGGGAAGGTCTTAATACCTTTTAACGACATGCTTAGTTTTTCACACATCCTTTAAGGCTTGAAAGCTAATGAAACTAAATAAATCTCTGCTTTATGTGGCACTTAACCTCCTATTGAATAGTTTATATACCGGTTAACAGCGTCCAAGCCCAGATGGCTTAAGGGTAGCCTTCGAATTATATGGGTGGATGAAATATGGAGTTTTGTAATTTTCAGAGCGAGTTCCGTTTTGGGAGTAGGTTGTTTCACAATTTCGCTTTAATCATTTACGGTTTACCCAATCCCCAGACGAATCAATTTTATTACGAATAGAGTGAATATTTTGCTTATAAATTTCTAAGTTGCTTTAATGTGCAGATTGTGCAGCAGATGAAAAGCTTTTCATTTTAGGTAAAAAAAAAAAACTAAAAGGCGTACCTTCAAAATCGTGAATTTAGATTAGATCTGGCGACAGATGTTGGTACATGCAGCGAATGGCAAATTTTATTCTAGCGTGTTTTCGTCTGGGATCATAAATCTGTGCAGTTTCATACATCACCAATTTATATCTTTCTGCCTTTCTGCCAAAGTTATCGTTGGATAACGAAGTTTTGCAGCCGACATCGTTTTAATTCCATCGTTAAATTTGAATCATTGGATTTCGATCGTGAAATCCATTATTTCTCAAAATGGTTAAAACTTTAAAACGGTTTTGAGGAAGACTTTTGTACCTATCAAAACGTCGATATTCCTCAAATGATAAATGCAATTTATACAGTTTTTATTAACCATACTTTTTATCTTAACTTTTTCTCTTTTTGCTCATGCTTCATCGTCACTGGGTGAAAGGGAGCGACCGTAGCTTAGTAGCTAGAGCAATCGGGCATTTACCCGGATTGTTGTGCCGGTTTGAATCTTACCAGTTGCCAAATTTTTGAATTGTTTATAGGATTTAAATCATCATCATCAATTTACAATTTTTATTGTATTTAATGGGACGTCAAAGCGGAAATACACTCGATATTAGTCAAAGAACTTTTTTTGACCGCATGTCCATCAATCATGAGGGGCTGGGGCCGTCCATTAATCACGTGATGTTTTTTTAGTATTTTTTAACAAAATAATATAACAGCAAATAATTTGTTTAAGTACTATTTAAGTAATTGGTGCAGGGACGAGGATCGAACTGGGTGCCGTCAGGTTGTAAAGCGCACAATGCACAATACATGCCACCGCCTGGCTATCATCGCTCAGTGAATTGCAATATTTAAATAGTAAAACACTTCGATATTAAGTTACTTATGAAGTAAAATTTTGTGCTGACTTCCAGGATGAAGGCAGCCCTCATCCTGTTAGTGGCGGTGTGTGCTCTTGCCGTCGTGTACGGTGACCTGATCTGCGGCAGCAACTACTGCAAGCAGCACCCATGCACCAGCCCGGTGGCCAGTGCCAGCTGCCGCTCGCCGTCCACGTTCCGCAAGAACCACGCGGGCAAGTGCGCCTGCTGTCCCGCCTGTGTCACTTTCCTTGGTAAGAATTCTACGTTTAGTAAACAAGGAGTTACGTCCGGGTTCGCCGGCCAGAGTTAGGCCTTTTCGCATATTTTAAATTATACAAATTCACTAAGTAGGAATAAAAAAAACAATTGGGCATTATTTTTATATATATTGCAAGTTTTTTAAAGTGCTTTTGTTTATTGTTTCGGAATGCTTACGCAGCGACAATACGCTCAAGAAAGTACTTAATGCATGCGGTCAACGCAGTTTTCCTTAATTCTTCAGTCGTTCCCGTGAATCGTTAGAGTAAGTCGTAGTAACTAGATAATGTTGGTTAAATAAAATCATTATGGGCTAGCGGTGCCTATGGCATCGTAAAGGTTGGACTAAAAAGTTAATAGTATTTAATTCTTTACACTTAAATTCCCTGTTCACACACGCTACATTTATCTGTATTAGTTTACCGAAACATCGAAAAAAACCATTATATTCAAACTCTTCCACCATTCTATAAAATAACAACTACCATCGTATATACCATTTGTAATATTATTCTAAAGATAATGGCTACACGCTTAATTTTTTCGCACATAGTGATTTAATATATTGGTATTTTTTTTATTGTTTCAAGCTTTGATTCGGTGATCGCGACTTTAATACTAGATTGCTACCCTCAAACCTGGCTACGTCTTATACCAAATGGGTATAATTTCCTTAGCCAGTTGCAATGTTATTCTGAAGATAATGCCCAATCGGTTTTTGCCCTCTCAGTAATTTTTTATGTTTAAAAATGTTGAAAGCATGCGAAATAGATACCTCTATGAGAACGGACCCTTAAGTATTAGTACAAAAAAATATTCAAAATAGGTACAATGGTATTAGGTTACAAGTATAATTTTAATATTATTAATTTTAATAACCAGTAGTCACTTATTCCGTATCTAGCTACTGATGCCTTTTGGTCAGTTTATCGAAAGGTGATATCTGGTTTAAAACATGTTTAAAAATACTTTATCTCCATTACGATAACTAGGATTTAAGTGTTTTTAAGAGTTAGTTTACGACTACCTACAATGAAATCACTATTAGAACAAAATTAATATGGTACGTATATGAATTAAAATATAACACAAATAATGTAGTCTCTCACTCCAGACAAACCATGGTATAGGTTCTTACCTATCTCTCTCTCTATCGTCTCTCGAGAATTGAAAATTGAAACCTACAACTAAAAGCCCAGGCACTCAATTTGAGTGCATGCGTGTCTTTGAATTAAACTCTACAATTTAGTGCTTAGTGGTACCTAATGCTCTTACAAGATAAGTTTGAGTAAGCAAGGCAAGGCAAGGCTAGACAAGGTGACCTCTTCTGGAAAACCGGGTGATAGTATAACAAAACAAAGTAACTAAATAAAATACAAGCAAATTAAATACTATATCTAAACTACATCATCATAGTACCATATGTAGTTTAGATGTCATCATCATCATCATCATCATGAGCGTAAACTAAACTACATACCTTTTAAAACGTGGAGTAACCTACGTCTTTTGTCTTTTTTGGTCGAGTTCAAAATGGTAAAAAGAGATAAAGGTAAAACATGTATTAAATTTTATACGGCTACTACGCGCTTATAATTATCGAGGTAAGCCAACAAGGAGGTTATACAAAAACCTTTGAATTACCCATAATTTCACAGAAGAAGGTCTAAAGCAAAAAAATCTATCCAAGATCATGGGCCTTACGGACAACAGCTAATTGCGGCACCTAATCCGCTCAGTTGGAAAATCACGCGACCGCAAACCGTATCTGTGCGCGATAAGGTTCACGTTCGCATGATTTTCCAACTGAGCGGATTAGGTGCCGCAATTAGCTGTTGTCCGTAAGGCCCCAGTTGGCTGCACAGAATCCGGCGGCATTACCACACTGAATAGTAATGTTTATGTACTCGTGTACTTATATAAACTACATATATATGAACTTTCAAACGTGATAAAAATATGAATCTATTGATTTACACCAACTATCGTGTACGTAGAGTTCAGCATCCAAACAATAACTGTTAAGGGGTAATGAAGCGCCTAATTTTTACACAACTTTAGAATTATCGAAACATGAAAAGTCAACCTTTTTTGTCATCCTACTGAGAACATCAAAATTAAAATGTTTTTTTTTTGAGTATTTTTTTAAGCATGAAACTATTTGTTGTCTCTTTGCTGGGATAAGTTATTTTATAGCCAATTTTTTCAGTGTGAAGCACGTGTTAAACTATTACTATAGCTATAATTATAGCTATTATTATATTTATAGGATATTAAAATATTGTTTTAAATAAAACGTATTTATAATTAAACATGGTATAAATTAATTCCAATTAATTATCCACTAAACATAGAGGCAAACCTTGGTCACAGATTAAACAAACAAAAAGAGGTTACACCTAAACTTATGTTGAAACCATTTACTCGAAACTATAAAAGTCACATAAAAGTAATTATTATACAGATACAACACAAAATGAAACGAAGAAAGTATTTGTCAAGTTTTGTGAAAAATTGACAATGCTATGCCACCTTAATATTATTTGATTTAATCATTTAAAAGACTCTTAGATTGATTTCCTATAAAGCACACCTACATATGATCCAATGTCAGCTCGTATATGAACATTGTAAAAGATTTTTTGTAATACTTTTTTTTTTCAGGTGAAAACGCCGCATGCAAGACTTACAGCAAGGAGCTGGGTGAGACCCCCTCGGCCATATGTCGTGAACCCCTGCAATGTCAAAGAGGAGTTTGTACTAAAATCCCACCTAGAACCTAAATAGTTTACTTACCTAGTTACCAGCCTTACTTAGAAACGAGTTAATTTATGTTCAAAACTGCTGTATTAACTTCTCGTAGACGAAAATAGCCGCGCGTGAAAACGAGACAGCAAATTTAAAATAACATACATTAATTGAATTTTCTAAGTAAGACCACATTTGATTAATTAATAAAGGATTACTACAATGTATGTATCTATAGTATTTTAATCGCATTTATTTTGATGAAATAAATTTATTACTGACTATTTATGTGGTGTATTTTAGGAAAAAAAGAGTTTTGCCCTATTTGCGCTCTTATTGTTATTAAACATGAAGTTATATAGATACACTTGCCTAATGAATTTACGAACTCTCGGTTTAAACTTTGTTCTCGGAAAAATATATTTATGTAGATAATTGTATAACGGAATCCTTATTTTCAACTATAAAAATTAATGTATTCCTTGAAAACCAGTAATCATTTAAAATATACGGGGTATAACAAAAGGTGTAATAATATTAAACTTAACTACGTTGTTGATCTTCAAAATATTTTTTTTGTAATGTGCTTTCCTTTTAACGCCAACTGTCTACTTGTATGCTTGCCTAGGAGATACCGTTTCACTCGTAAATTAGGGTCATCGTGTGATAGTTACCTTAAACTTAGCTACCTGAGATCTGGATGTGAATTTCATAATCAATAAATTATTGAGTATCCAGTATTGTGTACAATTTTTTTTACCAAATTCGATATGACAAATTTTGTCCTCATTCAGAATAAATCACGCGATTGGTCGTTTTGTATGAGGATAAAGAACTCGATTTTAGCAATTTCAATTTACTTCTGCAAGCTAAACATCAACCATATCCCAACCTGTCCAAAGTCATGGATAGTTCAGAGAACAAGTGTTCAGCAAAGAGTTCATAATACATTTCAACATGTTATGCACGTGTGCCACTAATTTGCGAATGTAGTTTTATAAGAGTACCATTTTTTTGAGGGGGAAATCTTCCGAAGATAACCGGCTGCATTATCCGGAGGCGCAGCCAGGTTATGTGGGATTACACTCACTAAAACCAGCTTTGATGCTTGAAAAGAGTGCTCCGGGATCTCCAGAGAAACGTACCGGAGCCATCAGCACTGCGCTAAGGCTGAGACAGCTGCATGTTGTCTTGGCCCCTCCACCCGCGACAACGTTGGTCATACAACGATGTCTCTCTCTCCCGGGGCTCGCTTGCGTGGATGGTCAGAGCCCCAACTTCGACCATCCCGATACCAGAGGTCCCTTTTTAGTAGCCTCTAAGTACCGGTGCCGTCTTCTACTTATTGCCCCGGTGCCAGGGCTAATTAATAATTAGGTTATTTATTATAAGAGTACCTACTTAGTTAAATATATCGAAACTATAGATCTAGATTTGTAGGATTTTTAGGTCATCTGTTGGCCTCTGACATGCCTAGCCAACGGAGACCAAATACGTTTCATCCAACCAATATGCTCAGTAGCAATTGCCACTCACGGTCACCCATCCAAAGACTCGCCGTATCGACCGTTGCTTAACTTTGGCGATCTTTTCGGAACACCTAGTCGAGTTACGCCATAAAGGCTGGGTTTATGTTATTGAATTCTTAACGTATATTATTACCATAGCTATCAGTTCCGAAGCCATGGCTCACGTCACGGCTTTTACGCGTTAATCTGGTCGAAGTTTAATCTGTTGACGTGAAACAATAAATATAGCGCGAAACAATTTGAGCAGCTATGCATCGATATTGGTTTGTTTCACAGAGCCACTGCGGTTCCGGAGCTTTCACAAGTCTCTTGCGTAACCAACGGAACGCTATTCTAGGGTTGCCTTCTAGATATTCTGAAATTTACTGTAAAATTCTAATTTTTTTACTTCGCCGTTATCTCTTTCACACGTTTCTAACATTATTGAAGATAAAACATCGATTAAGTCTTTAGAATAACATTGCAAATAGTATAAAGCAATCTTCGTGTTGATATTTTATATGATAGCGAAAAATAATTTATTTTCTCTGGTATTTTCCCATGAATAAAAAATACGGAGTTGTTCATTGAGCTAAATTTAACCACCCTGGAAAATTTTGCTAATTGATTTATATTTAGGTAGCTACCTCTCATTAAAACATCAGATATAAATATACCCTTTGCTGAAATAAAATAAAGAAACCTCGGGAGCTTTTTTTAGAACTGCGACGAAAATAAAGCCTAAATGTGTAAAACGAAGAAAATGTGTATGTTAATTGATTTTGATGTTTGTTGTTATTTTGTTAATTAATTAATGGATTTGTTAATTAGCACCATTAACAAATATCTTTAAAGTAAAATACTTTATCCGAAATTCCTTATTGTAGTTAAAGCGACGTAGAAGCGGAAATACACTAATAGATTTGTCAGAAAAACAAAGTACAAACTTTAGTACTAATTAACTACACTACTTGGCATATTTTTCAAAAACAGTTAGTTTGCATATAGTTCTTTAAAGGTCTAGAGATAAATATAAATGCTTCCGTTCGTCCATGCTTCCATTATAAAATACAATAAAATATACACATTAGTTACACTAGAAACTGCCATTAGAGTACGACGCAGCACCATAGAAAACTATAGATACCGACTATTGAGTTGTTATAAGGGCATACGAGTTTTTTTTTTATACGTAGCTTGTTAATCATGGCTACTAGAAATCTTGATTAATAAATGATCTACGTATTTTTTGTTATTTTAACTATGTCAGATATGGATTAGTGAAATTATCGTCAGACTTTAACTAAATGTTACAAAAAGCCGACTTCAAAACCAATAAGTGCTCGTAAGTGATGGTAAGCAGTCACCATCGCCTATGGATACTTCATCATCATCATCAACCAGAAGACGTCCACTGCAAAACATAGGCCTCCCTTTTTAACCTCCACACTGAGCGAAAGCCTGCTATCTGTATCCACTGGATACACGATGTCGTCATCTCCACTCGAGAATAATCAAAAATACGTTCCAACCATTTAACTCACTTTTTGAAGATCGATGTAGTAGCTTCTCGGAAACACTGTGGAAGGTAGCTTCATTCCACATTTTGCAGGTGTGAAGCAAGAAAGATAATTTATTAACAGAGGGACCCAACGTCTCTATGCATGCTCAAGGCTCTAGGTGTTCCTCTACATTCCACATGTAAGTTCACAAAACAAAAAAAGTTAAAGCCGAATAACAGACCGAATTAAGAACCTCCCTCCAGAAGTCGGTTAAAAAGATCTTCAAATACTCGCCGACAAAACAAAATAATCTGCGCCACGACAACCCTGGATTGGAGGGATCCTGTTTGAAGTTCTTAATTATTTATGTTCTGTTATTATCGGGGAAGTGAGCTTCAAACAACACGGAGCAGACTATAGAATGATAATAATTTTGTAAATAGTTGCTACTTTTGTCGGTGGCTTGTTGTTAGGTCCAACTTTTTTTATTCCAACACTTTTTCGCGCCCCTTTCGCACATTGGCCCGTCGGAGATTTTTATATTATCCTATTTATATAAGTACGAGTGCTAGTATATTATTCAGATATTGCGTAGCTGATTTTGATGAAATTTATTTAATTGGGCAATATGAATTTCTAACGTGATTGACATTGATTTAAACCGAATAAAAAAACAGTATTTTTTGAGTTTGTTTTTAAGATCTAGTTTAGTATACTTTGCCTAGCCTAGTACCTACTTGCCTAAACTTATTATTTTAATTTTATTTATTTATTTAGGCCCTCCTCTGATGTACACACTGTGTACATCAATACAATTAAAACATAAATAAAACGGTAAACAGAAATAAAAATATAACTAAATGTCACAATAATTACAGGTCAAGACATCATGCAATAAGTTTAGGCAAGTAGGTACTAAACCTAACCTTGCCTAAACTTATAAGATTAGGCAATTACGCTAAGGAATTCTATTTCATGACAAATTCTATTCACGACAACAAAAATAATCGCTTCTACGTAATTATAACACCGTGGGCATCCACAGTAGGCCAAATAAACTCCAATAAAATACTCGTTCTTAGTAAATATATTCTAGCGGTTGAACTATTTTATGGGAAAACCTCCTGACCTCCACTTTAGTCTCAGCGGGAAAGTAAATAGATAATAACCAATCACGTAAAATATTGTTATTGATATTATGATTTTATTACCGAACCGTAACAAGTAATAAACAAACCTAAAATAGCTTCTATATAGCGACGGCCTTTGGTTCGGTGTTGTGAAATGTATCACTAGACTGGCAGTTTTCCCGATGAGGTTTCCTTCCCGTCACTACTTAGATTAATTTACTTCTAAATAAAAGCCGATCGTCCAAATTTTTTAATTGTCAATATCATTTAATTAGTAAAAACTGTGTGCAACAACACTTCAGGCCCCCGATTCTACTAAAGAAATTGTTAATTAAATATTTTTTATGCTAGAAAAATAACACCACCTAATATAATAAGTATAAAAAAATGTTTAAAACTGACAATTTTGAGGCAATTATTTAAAAAATAAAATTGAAACAATTACAATTTAAAAACAATTTCTTTAGTAGAATCGGGGCCCTGGAGTATTTTCTCTATTCAAGTAATAAGTATTTTGGGAGCCACTAGGAAAAGTTTCCTTATGTGAAATGAATAAAAATCTTTTGCCTTACATATTAGGACAAGGCGATGGAACTTTCTCAAAGATGAACTTACGATAGACATAAATGGAATGAAATATTCGGAACCCTCTCTTTACATTATGTATTACCTTTATGTAAAAATCACATTTAACCTCTCACTCGTACTATTAATTTGATATTATTATATTACTATTAGTGTGCCCTTGTCTCATTATTATTAATTAGTTAATTTATTATTGTTATTAAGCGACCTGATGTCACTGAACTTTGTTATAATTATACTTATAATAGTCAGTACCTGTTGCTCAAACTCCGTCAACCGTATAATATTTTGTATTGAAATCTGTCAAAACGTCAGATATTTTGTCTGACTGTTGGAAAGTTAGCCTTTACTCGCCACACCCATCTATTAAGTTCAAGTTTCAGTTGATACAGTTAAGAACCTTTAAAAGGGTACATAATATAAATCACGATAGAATTGCCACTCCTATTGTTTAACAAAGTATTGGCACCTGACTCATAAGTTTAAGGCGAGGTTTTCCCACTTTTAAGCAGCGCTTGATGGTACTATAGATGACCATAAGGATTAATATATTGTATTAAAGTCGCATTTGGTGGAGCAAAAACATGGCGTCTACACAAAGTCGTGCGTTTCGCAACTTCTATTTTTATGGTTTTTCTCATATTTGAAATGTCCTTAATCGTGTTTAGATCTTTACAGTTTCCTTGATAAAACATATAATTTTGATATAGCACTATTGTTATAAATTTAAGCTTACCATGGAAGTAGACAATCTAAAACTAGAATGACCGAAATTGCTAAGAGTGGGAAAAGTGGTTATCACATTTTACACAACATTGTACATGAACACTTATAAGCATATTATTTAAAGTATAACTTTCTAGTTTTGATAGGTCAAACTGATCAAGCTCTTTAACATTTTATTGACTTTATCTTACCGAGTTTTAAGAACATTAGTTTTTCCCGTCATAAATCATCATTCATTTAGTTATGAAACGGACACAGCAGGCGCGCACACGTGTATCGCAAATCGTGTTAAATATTGGAATTTCGAGGTAAACATGTCTTAAAATATTTTAATCGTGGAACTGAGTGCGGTGACGTACAAACGTGAAGTGTTCAAAATCGCAATTAGTGCAAAATTAAATGCGGGACGAATGTGGGTGGCTCGGCCAGATTGTGCCGTTCCAGTGCGACCATGCATGTTCAGTGTGTTAGTGAGAACTATCATAGTTAGGTTTATATACTCAATGGAGCCGATACTGGAATGGAGACCACGGACTGGTAAGCGCAGCGTAGGACGTCCACCCACAAGATGGACAGACGACCTAAAAGAGACCGCAGGGAAACGCTGGATGCAGGCCGCTTCCAACCGGCCCTTTTGGAGATCGATGGGGGAGGCCTATGTCCAGCAGTGGACTTCCTATGGCTGAAATGATGATGATGATGATGACTCAATGAATATGATAATATGTAGGTAAGCTGGTTAACAGACGCTCGAACACGGCTGACCTCAACCACCGTCTGACCAATGGGAGAGAAAGAGAGGGAAATATGAAATTCTTACTCTTTCTCTCCCGTTGGTTGGACGGCGGTCCGTCAGCCGCGTTCGAGCGTCTGTTAGCAGTATAAATTTGTTTTTTGAATTTGTAATATAAATAGATAATTTGTTCGTATTGGTTTTTAAACCTGAAATAATTTAATTTTAATTAGATTTGACGGAACCGTCAACGTGATGCTATCTTTAGGCGATAAACTTTCTCGTGTTATCGCTCAGTTGTTTAAATAACCAAGTAAGTAATCGGAGGATCAATATGAGGACAAGAAACAAATAATGACGTACAAACAATGAAAATACAAGCTAAAGCTACAAAAACAGTTATATTGCTCACAGACGTTGAAGATCTAAAGACAATCCAAATTCTCAAGCCCACTATCAATTGGCAGCGTACCCAGCATGCTGGCCGCATTACCGCGCTGAATGGCAATGCTTATGCGTTGAGCCAGAAACAGCGCTCCGAAAGATTATTAATATGAGGTAAGCGCGGTCCCCAAGGGCCCAATGTCAACCCATGTTGATAAGTCTAATTCATTTAGGTCTATAACAATGACTTTTACCGTTTGTCGTGGATAAATCTTTAACTGCACAGAGCAAATAGCATCGTAATTTACATAGAAAGCATAGGTATTATGTAAATCCAAACATTTTAAACGTAGCTTATATGCAAAATCTCGTCTTCTGCAATCTGCATACAAGTCTCTACGCTATCTTGGAAGCAGTAAATGCAAAGCAAAGCTTACATGAGCAAAAATTCTCTTACAGTATTAAGTATGAGGAACTATTTGTTGTTTCTTACTCTGCTATCAGAGATGTGAGAGTAGTATGTGAGGGAGTATTAGTCACGTTTTTTGAATACTAAGCAAGCCCCTCGGTTTTCTTAGTTTGTTCAAAGTAACGCTATCACTTTAATAAACAATGAATTGCTTCGAAAGCGAGCCAAGCGTCGATGTTAACAGTTAATGTGTTTGGAGAGGCGCTGTGCTATGGAAGTAAGTAGACGTTAGAGCGGTGTATTCGCCGGTATTGGTTGGCGTTTAAACCTATTATCGTGAATCGATTAAGCGCCCGCATTACGTGTAGATAAGGCACGCGGGGCATAACTGCCACGGGTGGAATCTATTGAACCAATTGTGAAATTTGTACGCGTTTTCCTTAGCAATGAATCTGTTGTGGATCAAGGGATGATATATGTGGTGAGCATGATAATGATAACAATAGATAAGTACTGAGAGTAGGAAATAATATGAAGTACGTACTCGTATACAAGGATACGGGGGTATCAAACCGAAAAAAGGTCATTGTACTTATATGTACGGGACGAACCCTTAAATCGCCATAAAAAATCAGCAGTTCCATACATTTCGTTTAGTGTGAATTAAATTTTCTATGAAACAGCTGAATGTTATCTCGGTTTCAGGTTTGAGATTCACCAATAGTTAAATTAGTTGTCTTGAGTATTTCATTTTGGATTGTCTCTAGACCTTCAACGGTGTATGTGCCCATACACCACCCAACTGTTATTTTATAATAATGTTCAAAGTAATTTACTTAACTTAACTTTACTGAACTTTACTTAGTATTATTTAGTTAATAAAGGCACTTGCCGTTGAAAAATAGTAAAAGTTGTTCATATTAGTTATGACTACACTGACCTCCTTTCGATTAGAACCGCCGTTCCGTATAACCCTGCTCTAAAGGTTGGAGTAAGGATGCTCCATTGCGACATCTGTTGTATAATTATGTTGCGAATGTTAGTGACTAGCAGTGCTCTGCGGATTCACTCGCTGTTATAAAGGCCACGTGAATACAGAGTTAAAAATGTTTATCCAGGGTAGAGCTGCCTCTACATCAAACTTTATGTGTGAGTGGGGAACAAACATACACGCAAAGTTTCGGATTTATAAAAAATAATGTGAAGTTCTGGAGCATGAAAAATCAACTCCTTCAACTTATAATGATGAACAAATTCATGGGTTAACGGAAAAAAGTTCTGGTCGAGAAACGTCCGCGAGTGGATGAATATCGCCAACGTAACTCCGTTATTCTTTTTCTTTTTCAGGGTTCCGTAGGTACCCAAAGGGTAAAAACGGGACCCTATTACTGAGCCTACGTTGTCTTTCTGTCCGTCTGTCCTACCTTTTAACAGCTGTATGTTTGGAACCGTAATAGATAAGATAGATAGCCATTTGACATTTTCGCAGAATATGTAATGTTACGGTGGATTAACTAAAAATTATAAAAGTCAAAAAGTAAAAATGAAAGGGACACCCCCCTTTCATACAACAAACGCGTTTTATTAACGTATATTTGTATTGGCTCTAATGTAAAAACGGTAATACTTACAAGCGTCAAACTTAGCACGATTATATAACAAACTCTAAAATATAACAAAAAATAATAAATATTGGCCAAGTGCACGTCGGTGACCAACGTCTATTTATTACCAAATTATAACTGATCATTTCGTTATTGAATTTTGTAATGGTAGGTACGGAACCTTCAGTGCGCGAGCTCGACTCGCACTTGGCTGGTTTATTTGCTTTGCTGAGGATAGAGGAAAATTCACTCAGGCAACTTCCGGCAAATACTCGAAGATAGATAGAAACTCTTTTTTATTCACACCACCAATGATATAGGTAGATACAGAGTACAAAAACTTATGTAACAACTGGGCCCTTATTCACTAACTAAAACCCGCACATATTGCGGCACGTTAAGTTAACCTCAAAAAAATTGGCCTCTATTCCATAGAGAACACAGGTCAACTTACTATACATACCCTGAATAGGAAGGTATTCAAAATACTTTCGAGGTACAACTCAATGTGATCGATTTTGAAGGTTTAGTTGCTAGTCTTAAACTAATTAAAAGAGCTGCTGCCTTTATTTAGAAGCCTGAAATAAAAAAGACTGCCATATTTTTTGTAAGTTTAAAAGTCTTAACTACGCCATCTAAAATTGACACCAATGTGCTACGAAAGTGTTTCAGAAGCTACGGTTACTGCAAATCAACTAACAGTTACCTAACTTACTCATAGTTAATTAAACCTATTAACTACTAGTAAGGTTCAAGGTTGGATAGTCTCTTTGTCGGCCATTACTTCAAAAGATGGTCTCAGTAAATATCTATAACCGCTATACCTACCTACTATTACAGGTTAATTGATGTTAGTAAGGAAGGCACATTATTGGTGGTTCGCTGCTCACTGCTTTAAACCACAGACCCATATCCAAGTAGATGCCACAAGTCGACCTACCTTGCATGTCATATTTCCAACACAATTATGACGAATAGTCGTAATTGAGTCCGGGTAAAACCAGTCTGCAAACCAGATGGCGAGATTTCGTTCAGTGTGGAGGTTAAAGGGGAAGGCCTATGTTCAGCAGTGGACCTCTTCTGGCTGATGATGATGAAAACCAGTCTGCTAAAACAGTGCCGCGACAACACGTGTCAGTTTGAAACGAAAATGGGTAATTTTCTTGTGCACTACTGGATTGTAAGAACAGTAAGAATACCACAAACAGAATTGGCCAACAGAATAAAGACATTTCTTTTCACTTTTAGGTACGAAAAATTTGACACGCTTAGTTTTCATACAGTTTGGACGGCTTGTGAATTCCACTTAGATATAGGTCTGTACTTTAAACTCTCATAGAGTAGGTATATCATAGCAGCGGCATACAACAAAGGTCTTTTTTTGTAACAAGGTATTTAATATTCATAATTTGAAAAAACCGTGGCGAACAGGTGTTTGATTTGTTAAAAATAAACTTTATTGATTTAAAAATATTTTTTACAACAAGCTTTTTCGTATTCTTCTCACCCTTTTTGATACCCATAATATAATGGTAGATAAGAACATTTTCTCCGCCATCTAGGGGCGTTCGCCATAATGAATTTTTCATCTATATAGGACCAAAGGAAGACAAATTCAACAAACCCAAACTCGACGGGGTTACTACGTATCATTTAGGAGTTTTTATGGCCACCTTCTGTCTCCATCATGAGACCAGATGGTACCATAACATTGCAGTCGGCGAACTTTCATAAGTATGCCTTTAGATCAATCGGTTGAGGATAACAGCTGGTCTAAAATTCAGTTGCAAGATTTGTCCCACGCTAACAGGGCAATTAAATAAAAACCTGTAATAATAGGCTTGGTGAAAATTTTAATAAACTCTGAAGAAATTATTTTAATCGCTGCCTCGATTCTTCAGCCAGCGTCCGGCCTAACACAGTGGGCGTTGAGCTTAGACTTTATTAACAACCACCCAACGTTCGTATAAATAATCAACTTTGTTAGCAATCAAGTCAATTTTCTCCAATTGTTCTGTCGACAGACAATCTCAAATTGTCATTTTATTGCTGTTGTTTATTGTTCCAACGTCGCGGTGACATCAATAAGAGACGTTTTGCCTTTATTCTATGAAGCAGTGCTGTAAAAGCGCTCGAGGAGCAATTATCAAAGCAATGAAGCGACGAAGTGACGGGGTGTTCTACGCTTTGAGTCACTTTGGCAAAGATTTTACTGACAAAATTATAAATAGTACGGCGAAATTAATAGCAATCAAAATGAACTAAAATTGACCAGAGCCTGTCATGACATTCTAACGGTAGGGTTCCGTAGCCATTTATTTATTACACACGCTTCACGACATAATGTATCCATGCGATATTTTATCATTTTCCCATGTAGCGAAAATAATAATAATTATATTTATGCCTATAGCAAAAATATTAGCGCCATAAAGGTCCATATCATGACCGCAACTATTTCCGTACTTGCAAAAAATATACCATGTATAAAGTTGAACAGTAACGTGTTATGGCAGTGGCAATGAATGCACGACTTTATAGCATTGTAGATCCTGTCGTGTCTGGCACGTTCATATCACTTTTATGTTAGGTGTACAGTAGTAGACCGAGTCCTTATGTCTAAAAAGGCCTATTAAAAGAAACCGTGTCTCTGAATAAGATTCAAGTTTTCATTTAGCCATGGAACCCTAATAACAGAAATAGCGTGAGGAGTTTTTGTTTTGAAATGTTGTTACTACTATACATTGACATAACGAATTTATAAGGGTTCCTTGTCGAGCTACGGAACCCTAAAACGAAAGGGTATTCTTAGATAACATTGCAAATGGTAAAAAAAACAGTTTTCAGGATGGCAGAGAAGATCTAAAAAGCCAGAAAAAAAAATATCACCTCCGTCGTAATAACACATTATTCAACATAAAAATTACTTTCAAACGTTTGCAATGATATTCTGAAAAGCCAAAATGATAAATGAAAAAAATGATTTCTATAAATGATTTTCTTATTATTTATTCGTATTTTTCTTTTTCAATCATTTATGTATGTTGAAAATGCGCGAATGAGATAGCTCAGCCCGTTGAGTGCAACATTAAATATTAAGTAGCATAGCTTAGATATATCCTGAAACCGAAATTAATTATATCCTAAAAATCGGACACAATGTTATACCTACTTAGGTATAGGTAGGTATCTACTATTAGAACCTCAATAAGCACATTACTGGTTCGTGTTAACTAACGTAGTCGCCTACGTAATAGATAAATACCTAATGACGTATATTTGTAGCAATAACTTTCAGCATACGTTAGCTAAATCACGTTTATTGCCTATTTAATTAAATTAAGGTAGATTTGCATGGTTTAGGTCTAGGTATTAATAAAGAGGGATTAGAACGACAGGTTAGATAAACCCAGAACCTGGCTCCATGATTTAATATCTGCAGAATACTGACAAGATTTACTTTATACAGGTAACTATATGAGACAGGAAAATAAAGACAGTTTTATTACAAAAATACGCTTTCTCTACAGGATGTTCGGATAGATGGAAAGGGAAACACTATATAAACACAACCGATTACTTATAACCATAGTTTTAGTGTTGTTTTTGTGCTTTAGAATATTGCAAACCAGCAATGAAAAGCGAACAAGCATGCGCGCGGCACTTGTCGTTTGTTGACCTTTAGCGTCAGCAGATATTTAATTTGCATTACATTGCATTTTTTTAATAAACTTTTACATATGTTTTGTGGTATTTTATCACTATTATATCACCAGTATTTATGTACCACCTATGGCTCAGCAAATACAAATTTTAAAGTTTTTTGTCCGGATAATTATTGGAAATTATCATGGTGTTTGCGATTGCGGCAATCGACGATTATTCAAAAATTATTTATCTGTAATGCACCTTATTATTTACAATACCCTACATAATAAGGTAAGTACATAAATACCTTAGGTTAGGTCCATAATGTACTTACACATTGCAAAATGTGCACAAGGTTCAAAATGAGCACTTCTCAGTTGTTGCACTTCTCACAACGTGTAGTTCTTAAAAAAAGCACTTTTCATAATGGGCGCTACGGAAAATTTGCACTTTTCTAATCTGTTAAACTAGGGAAATGGTATTTTTTTGTTTTTATTAATTTAGACTAAAGATTAACAAAACATAATAAGTTCATGTTATTGTATTGCGTTGTTTGTTTAGTGCGTCTTTTTACTATTTTTTTCAATGAACCAACGACAGACCGCTTCTGTCGCTTTGCATGGAAAATCTGCCATCGGATAAGCTCTTCCAAATGTTAAGGGGCCTGTATACCATCGGCAAGAAATTGTCAATTTAATATATTTTAATTTGACACAGTAAAATGGTAACAAGTGATTTTTATTTCTCGTGTCATTTTATTCTGTCAAATTACAAGATATCGAAGCAAACATTTCTTTGTTTGTAATATTACGATAGACACCATGACATGATTTTGTTACTTTTTGGAAATTCACACTCATTGATTTTATATCTTGAATAATGTGAAAATGTGCGAGCGAGAGAGCTGCAGAGGGTATACAGGCCCCTTAAGGTCCTATTTTTGCATATATTTGCATGTATTTCTGTCGTCTAACCGAACACCTTATATGTGTATCTAGAGAAAAAAATGAAAAATAATGACGAAGATTATGAGAATGATGATAAATGCCAGACCCTGGGCCTACGAGCGTGAAAAACCTACGGTGAGCAATAACTTCTCATAAAAAGCTCTCAGTAACTTTAAACATAAGTACCTACTTAAATATATTAAGATGAAACAACAGCTGCCTTCTTTACCTAACCCCATTTATCTGGTTATATATACTGACTTATGCGTATGTAAGAATGTAGGACCACAACTTTTAATACTATAAATGTGAAAGTAACTGTGTGCCTGTCTGTTTGTAATCTGCATATATTTACAATAACAAAAACTAAAACAAACAAAAACACAAAAACAAACATAACAAATACAAAACATAAACACTCAAAAACACACAAACACAAAACTTCAACAACACACACACTCACACAAAACAACACTCCACACTCTTCTACTTTACATTCAAAAACTAAATACTTACCACTCTAAAAGTTTAAGGTACTCATTAAATTATAAATTTATTATTCAAAATGTCAGTCAAATTACAATTAAACTAATAACTATTCAAATAACCCACCCCTGACCGTTCCCGGCGCAAAGGTACCCAAAACACTCGCTGCGTTACCGCGTTGGATGGCAATGGCCAACCTTTGCACCAGGAACGAGCCGGAGCGGGAGTTACCACACTTTTCCTTGAGCCTGTGCCCTATCTCCGAAATGAGCTTCTTGGCCTCAGTCCCCCAACAACCCATGGTCTCCACGGCAACGGGCACAAAATTGTAAAGCGGCTCCAACGCTGCGTACTTCTCTCTCTTTTTATCAGCGGCATATTCCGCCGCTGCTGACGGTGAGCGGACGGTGCGACTCAGGTGGCTGGCGGCGACAGTGCTGACGCAAGTAGCATCCCATATCAGGCACTTCCCGTTTTTCCAAGGCACGAGAGTCAGCCCGTCCGGCCTCTTCCCATCAGACCTGCATAGCCCTGGAGGCTCCAGCACGCAGGGGACGTTTGCCGACACAAAGGCTCTCCGGACTATGTTATTGAGTGCATGGTGACGCGGAAACCTCCCTGCGCAACGACGACAACCCAGCGCGTGATAGCCATCGGCCTCCACCATGGAACCGCAGGTGCATCTGTGGGGTTCACACACCTTGCAGCCCAGGCGAAGGGCCACCGCCATCACGCAAAGAGTCGTCGTCCAGTAAGGTGCCCAGGTGAGGAGAAGGAAGCGCGTGCAACCATGCCCCGGATTCTGGCTGCGACACAGCCAGGAGTCTAGCCATATCAGCTCCAGTAGCACGTGCCAACAAAAGTCCTTGGATCCGCTTAGCCCCGACATCATCCCACGCCCGCTGAACCTTAACCGCCTCTGGGCTCGTCGCACCCGAGTTGAGGGCCACCCAAGCTGACAAAGCATCCGACACATAGGGAATGCTGTCCCCGTCACCATTGGAGCGAAGAATGGTAGTGACAAGGTCCGCAACCCCATGTGCCGATGCCAAAAAAGCCGGCAAGCCAACTTCACGAGCGCATCGCACCCCAAGACCCCCATACCGAATCGGAAGAGCCGCCTGAGACCACTGAGACTCATCAAAGGAGACGTTCAGGACGGACTCGACCACCGATTTTAGGGCTTCGTCAAAAGAAGATACCTGTTCTGGACAATTCCAGGTAGGGGTAGTCCGTAGCAGGTATGTGATTTTTGGTAGGGCAAAGCACATACGCAACAGGACAATCGCCACGTGCGCGGAAAGGTCTTTGAGACGTTCCTGGGTGGTAAGGAGAAGCTGAGTACGCGATGTGATGGCCTCAGGAACTGCATCCAAAAAAATTGGAGATCCCAAGAGGTAAAAATCCGAAGTCGAAAGTTCCCTAAGGCCAGGTAAAATATCACTGAAACGAGTAAAGTGTGTACGAGCCTCACAACTACAGGGGAAACCACTCTAAATACTAAAGCTAAATACCTACTACTCTACATTCGAAAGCTACATTAAAAAGCTAAATACTATACTCTACATTCGAAAACCAAATGCCACTCTACATTCAAAAGCTAAATACCACTCTATATTCAAAAGCTAAACACAACTCTACATTCAAAACTAAATACCATTCCACATTCAAAAGCTAAATTCTAGATAACATTTAAAAGCTAAATACTACTCTACATGCAAAAGTGAAATACCTAATCTATATAGGTATACGCAAAGAAGTGCCTACCACTCGAAATACATTCACTAACTAAAATCGCAAAAGCAGTGAAACCGCGGTACACAGCTAGCGTCTAATAAAGGCCGTGTTCGGGTAATGTAAACAAAAGAGGTCGTCTTTACAGGGAGGCATATCTACTATAAGGTTCCGGTGTCACAGCGTGCGGAAGGAACCGTACATCCGACACCTCCAGGCAACACGAATTAACACAATATTAGAATTTCATTCCACACCTATCATAGCGTATACGTACAATGTACATAGGTACAACGAAAATAACCTTACTATTGAAATAATGGTTTTTTTTTATCGTTTTTCAAATTCGGGAGTACCACAGAAATGAAAATAAAATCGTTTTACTCCCAGTCGATATAAATTGAAAAATTTGAATCGGTGTCTCTTTTTACTTACGACGGAACGGATACAATAACCTATGCGTTTGGTGAGAGACTAAATGAGCTGTAAGCCTAAATACAATTTTTGTCTAAAACGGTTGCGCTTTACGGCTATAGCTACCGCTTTCGCGCGGTTTTTTTTTAAATTAAGGGAGACATAAACAAAACACCACTAGACTAGATATTGTCGTGTTGATATTATATGGGATGGCGGAACAAAACAAAAAAAAATAACGACGGAAAACAAAAAGACAAGACCAAAATATATTATAAAGCAATTTTAGTGCAAAAATATATATTTTTGCACCAAAATTGTTTTATGACATTTGGAATGTTATCTACAGGTAACGAACAATCGTTTTTATTAATATTATTACACTGTTTTTTTTTTTTCTTTAAAGTGAATGAGATAGCACATTTTTAGCTGCCCCTTCAATGTGTTTTTATATTTAAAAGCTCGTTTAATTGCGGTATAATTCTGATCTATGTTTGAACAAAATCTGTCGAGCAGTTTTTCGTAATTGATCATGGAATTTTATTAAAATATATTTTTACTTATTTATTGGTTTAAATTCAGATCAATTCAGATCAGTGTCCAAATCCTGACTAGTTGAGATTGACAAGTAAATTTCTTATTCTGCACATGATATAGACTCATCATCATCACTTCAGCCATAGGACGTCCACTGCCTGGACATAGGCCTCCTCCATCGATCTCCAAAAGGGACGGTTGGAAGCGGCCTGCATCCAGCGTTTCCCTGCGGTCTCTTTTAGGTCGTCTGTCCATCTTGTGGGTGGACGTCCTAGCGTATGATATAGACTAATGTTCTAAAATTCAATTGTTTCTTAAAGTGTTATTTTCTGACTCTAGATTTTTAGTCTAAAAACATTATCCACCTATGTTATTTCATTATATTACCTACTGAATTAGTCAATGTCACACGAGAGTCACATTAATCATGCATGTGCACGATTCTATTTTTGGAAGCCCAGATAAAAGCTATCGCTTGTGTGATCGTATTTTAGGAGTGGCACAGTTTATTAAAGTATATACCTGGCGATTTTTTTACAAAAGCGAAAAACTGGCGTTTGACAGGATATGTGAAGAAGCCAAAGTTTTTCTACAAACTTTTCAGTTTCTAAAATCGACAATTATTTTTACAAAACCATTGTAAATAAGTAGTAGGGGATTGAAGTTGTATAAATTATTAGATCGGTCATACCTGGATTTTTCTGTTTCGGTGAAAGTCACCCGATATACAGATACAGAATTATACAATACAAGCCGTATTGTTAGTTTGCAAAAGGCCCGGTTCGACCTAAGTCATGTGATGCCATGTTCAGTTATTTTTATGGTGTAAAGTCTTACACCATACAAATATCTGAACGTATAGAGACGCGTGGCACATGTGAAAAGCTATATAATTATGCTCATGAACACGTCAGATCATATGCCACGACATACCATATTGCTTAGATGGGTGTCGCGGCTAAGGCAGATCACATCTTACTTAGGACTTGTACAATTGGTATTTTCGAAATTTTATGTAAATACTTATTTAGCAATATGGTTCGATGTGCTTAAGTTTATACGCACATCGAGCCAAATTGCAGGCTAAGTAATAAAAATATCTATAAAAATATACTTCTAGATAGTAGTGAAACGATTTAAAAGAGATACTTTTATTTCTTAAAATGGGGCTTAACCCATTTTATGCCGAGAAAAAATATTTAACGATGAAATTTGATACTGTTGCGATTTATTTTAAAACTCTTTTGTTTCTTTGTTACTTTTGTTACCCTCTACTTTTAAATAAAACGTAAGTAAAGCTCTTGGACTCGTTTTGCGTGTCACTTTTTCTTTTACGTATTATTTTCAACGAACAAAATCGCTCCTTTCATAACAAGTAGGTAAGTTTTTAAATCATATTTTTGTCTCGGGTTTTCGCCATGTGATTGAGCCAGCTCCGTTTTACAAGGATATCGTAGTCCTCTGCTGAACAAGTATGTCAGAGACCAGACCATGGCATACAATGCCTTCGCCGCATCACCATGTATTTGATGCCAGGATATCTTAAACATTCCTAACATTTCGAGGGTTTTTTACCGTACTTGTTCAACATCTTTGTTCTCATAGACCCGTCCACCAGAAGGTGGGAATCATCTTCCAGGTTTCCGCAAATTGTACAAGCATTCAGTTCTGCACATAAGATGTTCGAAGTTATAAGTGGAAAACTGTCGGAAGATTTTTAAGTAAGTTTTCTTCCCTTAGATCAGACAAAAAGAGAGTTATGAAAAGGTAACCTATTGTAACTTTTCCATTTAAATATTTTAAATTTATTTACCTTGAAAGAAAAAACAAAAAACACAAATATTGTGCCACTACAAAGAACAAAAAAATATTCATATACAGATTTTGAAGCCGGGCGGGAACTATTATCAAATTGAGATATTCAAAATAAATTGTCGCTTTTTTTTAACTCTTATACTTTATAATATGTATTTACTAGTAAAGTATAAAATTTACAAACATTAATATAGATTAACAACGCTGGTTGCGTATAATCTATTATCTTTGCTGACGTTTTTTGCTGATTTAGTATTTAATTTTAATTTTAAAAAAAAAAACTTTATTTAAGACCAACAGTAAAAAATAATACAAAATAATTTTAATTAATTATTTGAAAATTCAGCCATTAACACATTAACATTTTAAAAGATAATTAATTTAAAATATTCAAATGGAAAAGTTACAAGGATAAAAATTATTGCGATGGCACAAGTAAATACAACCACAACAGACCGCCAACTAATGAACCTATTCAATCAGTAAATTTGATGGCCGGCCATACAACATGATTGTGTGATTGTTAGATACTGAGAGAGGCAAAATTGCTCTTTTTGTTCATTCATCATAATCATCATACTGCTGGACTTTTAGCCTACCCCGAAAGGGTGATTGGGCCATATCCACCACGCTGGCCCAGTGCGGTTTGGTGGATTCACATACGCCATTGAATTCCTTCTCCGTACGTATGCAGGTTTCCTCAGGATTTTTTCCTTCACCGAAAAGCCAGTGGTATGAAAATCCGTACATAAGCTCCAAAGAGCTCATTGGTACGGGCCCGGGGTTTGAACCCGCGACCTCACGCTTTCAAGTCTAGCGGTCTCCCAAATGGGCTACCACGGCTTTTTTGTTCATTATTAGTATTAAATGTATGAATAAAGTAAAACTAAGTTTCCATCCGTAGTTTTTGTTTGTTAATTTGCAAGGGCTTTCCACGAAGCCGATAAAAAAACCGGCCAAGTGCGAGTCGGGCTCGCGCAATGAGGGTACTACCAAAAAATTCAATAACTAAATTACCAGTTATAACTTGGTAATTAACAGAAATTTGTCGCGACTCGCACTTGGCCATTATTTATTATTTGTTGTTATATTTTAGAGTGTGTACTATAATCGTGCCAAGTTTGAAGCTTGTATGTATTACTGTTTTTACATTGAAGCTAAAACAAAAATACGTAAAAAATACGTTTATTCGTTTTTACTTTTTTACTCGTTATTTTAAATGTTTATCGGGACTTATCACGTATTTTTATTTTTTTATTTTTTACCTAAATTCAATAATACGTGATACGTCCCGATAAACATTTAAAACATGTGTTCAAATCGCGAAAGTTTAAAAATTACTCGTTTATTATTTCTTAGTTAATCCGCCGTATTACATATTCTGTGAAAATATCTAACTGGCTATCTATTACGGTTCGAAAGATACAGCCGTTAATGGGTAGGGCAGACAGACGAACAGACGGACATAGTAGATATATAGGCTTACTTCTAGGGTCCTGTTTTTACCCTTTGGGTACGAAACCTTAAAAAGAACCCATTCTGATAGGCTCGATAGGTACTTATTTGCTAATTAAGTGACATGAACGTTACCAAAATGTTAAGTGCGATAAATTTGTTGTTAGCGTGTAATTCTCATTTTGGGTACACACGTTTTGTGTATAAGCCAGTATCAATTAGAAAATTTGTTATAATTAACGTAAATGCTAATATAGACTAAAACAAATTATAATCATAGCTATTGTATACACCTCGGAGAAAATAAGAAAAGATTTTCCATTCAAGGTTTTCTATAAAAATGCCTTTCTATTGTTTGCTATAGAACGGTGGATGTTTTTAGATTTACGAGCTTATGTTTAAATTTACACGTCAATTCAGATTGATTATTTTAAATTGAATGTAAAAGTATAACAACACAAAATAAGATATTACTAAATAAAAACATAATAATAATAACAATTGTCATTAATTAAAATTAATAAAGTTTGAGATATATAAGTATTAATTATTTGGCCAGCACTCATCTTGAACTCATTTTAGAAAAAGTATTGACATAAAAGTATTAAAAAATAATAGTGGCTGACAGTAAAAGCCATAGCTATCTGGAAATGTTTTTATCGTAGTTTGGTGGCATGGCAACGTTTTAATCAAATGCGAATATTATCTATAAATATCATAGATATAATATGACATTGAATTTATTGCAAAATATTCAGTTTGTTATACAAGCTGAATCCCGCGGTGTTATCCGTGATTTTTCAGTTTTTCCCTATTTTCTGGAGATAAAAATACCATATGTCCGCCCTTATGCCAAATCTCGTTAAGATCGACTTAGCCGTTTAGTCGTTAAAAGCGAACAAACATCCAGACAGAGAGACAGAGTTACTTTCGATTTTATAATATTAGTAAGGATTATATTATCTATAAGTATTCTTATGTGAAAACCACGCAACTTTTGAGAAATAGTATTAGAGCTTGTATCCTTCTCACGCAGTCTTTTTATTTACCGCCG
The DNA here is from genome assembly GCA_932305915.1 of Agriopis marginaria. Lineage (NCBI taxonomy): Eukaryota > Metazoa > Arthropoda > Insecta > Lepidoptera > Geometridae > Agriopis > Agriopis marginaria. The sequence continues at coordinate 8,754,676 of OW029919.1, forward strand.
TGATCTCAAAACAAACATCTTACCGAGAAAGGTAAATACCGAACGCGTCTAAGCTTTTACCGCGACGTAACGAGATTCTCCAGAAGGTAAAAAGTAAGCCTTTACTAAAAACATGAGGCCCATAAATAGATTAAGGGAACTGTTCTCTTCTGCAGCTGTCTCGCTCGCACATTTTCATTATATTAAAGATATGAAATATTTGCAATGTTACGATAGTCTACAAAAGATTGGTTTTATCAGTTTTTGCAAAATGACACTCAGTGAAGTTAGTGATTTAATTATTTAACTTCAAAAAGGTGAAAATTTGCGAGCGATAAAACTAAGGACGGGAAGCGCCGCTTGAAACTCAGAAAATGAACAACCCTATTGCCGACTCAGGAACACAATTTTAGATTTTTGGCGTAGTTATCAAATAATCGGTGTGCTATTATGTCTTCTGTGCTTATACGGCGGCGATGTGAACACGTTTGTTTTCGCTTTCATTATGCTTTAACTGTATCGTATATATTAATAGAGTTGTATTAACGAGAACGAATCAGAACAAGGAGATCCGTAGATGAATGAAAGTTACCGACATAGCCCACCGGATAAGCAAGTTGAAGTGGCAGTTGGCAGGGCACATAGCTCGCAGACCAGATGGCTGATGGGGCTGAAAGATTCTCGAATGGAGACCACAGATCGGTAAGCGCAGCGTCGGACGTCCACACAAGGTGGACAGACGACCTAAAAGAGACCATAGGAAAACGCAGGATGCAGGCTGTTTCTAACCTGCCCCTTTTGGAGATCGATGTGGGAGGCCTATGTCCAGGCAGTGGACGTCCTATGGCTGAAGTGATGATGATGATGATGTTTTAGCGAAGCAAACACATGCCGGTTACACAAGGTTGCACATGTCAAACTACGATTTTTGAGGTTTTTCTCATATTTCGCGAAAATAAGAAACTAAAACCAGTTCTATTCTCAATGTTTAAAAAAAAATATTTGTCTTTGTATGTGTTTTCTCATGAAAACTCATACATCATAACAAAATATCTAATCGTATCTCTCTCTAGTAGACACGGAAAGCCATTAATATAAATTATGTATGCTCTATTGTGTACAGCGCTTTTAGTGTCATCTTTGTTTTAAAAACTTCTCAAGGCTATCATTGTACATTATGTTTGTATTCTTGCGAATTTCTTAAATGTTTGTTCAATAAAAAAACACAAGTTCTTAAAGCTTCCAAAGTCAGAAAACCTCGCCTTAATACTATAACGCTTAGGTATTTACGCCTGTCTTCTGAGTGGAAGATTATACAACCCTTTGATGAAAGCTAACACACGCAACGGCAATTTTGATCACTCCGCAACAAGCTCAAAACTAACAGCTCACGGTCGTATTCTTGGCTGTTGTATTTATATTGACTTTATATTCAAAACAAGGTACTTAGGGACATTGCAATATGCACCTTCTGTACATAAAAAATAGTGATCTTCACCGGGGTCTTTAAGTAGAGTTTGTTGAAAATTGAACCCAAAAGTACGACAAAGCTCATGAAAAAAGGACATCATCATGTGAATGTCGAAGCCATCCTGCGGCCTTATTATAGAAGTTTGATTGTGATCTAGATTGCATGCCGTCCCGTTCGCATCTACTTACTCGCACCACGACCCTAAGTGAGATGGCACGCGATCACGATCACAATCTGAATCACGATAAGACATCAGGTCATCGACACATTCTTAGTTTCTGAAACGAAACCGTGAAAGTTTAGGTTAGAGTTAAAATACTTTATTAGCCTATACGGGGTCTAAGGGGAACACTCTCGAAGCCAAAAGAAGGTAATTGTACTCATCATTATGAACAACTTTTACTATGGGACCAGCCCTGAAATAACGAAAAAAATATCAGCTGTTCTATAGAAAACGGTCGACTATACTCGGTCGGTATACTCGACAAAATGTATGGAACAGCTGATATTTTTTTCGCGATTTCAGGTTTGGTCCCTTACTAAAAGTGGTTCATAATGATGAGTACAATTACCTTCTTTTGGCTTCGAGAGTGTTCCCCTTACACTCTGTATATTAGGCTAGATTGTAATTAAATTAAGAAACGCCTTTTACCAGTACACCATATGAAAACAATAAAGCTGTGATAATAATATGACATACCTACTTTTGGCTTAGCACCGCCATTTTGTATTACCCTTTATGTGCCTATTATGAGTACAAACGTAACACGTTCATGTGTTATCGTTATTTTACTCAAGCGTTCGTAACATTGACGAAGTATAGGTCCTTTCTCCCTCTACGGTTCGTAACGTCATTTGACGCAGTAAATTACTACCAGATTGCGTTCTGAAAACAATTCTGTTACTAACAGCAATTAACTTTCGATTTCAGAGGCGATGAAAACTTGGTTAGTCATTGGGAACACCTGAAATATTATGCGCGACCAAAACGCTAGCGTGTTTGTGGCTCAACGCATAAGTATTGCCATTCTGCGTGGTAATACCGCCAGCACGCTGGGTACGCTACCAACCCAACTGGTAGTAGGCTTGAGCATTTGGATTGTCTGTAGACCATCAACGGTCTACGGGGGGACTCCCATGCTGTTTACTTAGTGTTAGTTATTTGTATTTTGTTTAGTTAATAAACGCTCTTTCCAGTAACAAATATATTTTAATAATATCAAAAATTTATATTGTGCCTAATTTACTGTTTTATTTATATTGTGTATACTTTTACTTTAAACTAGCCTAGACAGTGGGTATATATTATGCTTGAGCCTTTTTGTCGACTTTAGGACCGTGGGTTCTAAGGTCAAGGGGTCCAAAAGGAGGGTCGGGCGCTAAGCATATTCTACTAGATAAATTGCTACATTAAACATCTAGAATAGAAATATAGTTTCCGGTTTTTTATAGAGGTGTGCCCATTGAAATGTTGAACTCATCTGAAAAATGCCCGGGTCGGCGTGGACGCCCAAAAACTTGGACAATGTTTGGAACGGAAGTGAAGTGGTCCTGTGACGGTTGCACGCATCGTTGGCCGCGCCGTCTCGCACCCACTGGACTAGAAACGGGTTGATTGCGAGCTCGGCGCTCCAGCCACTCGACCGCAGACTGAAACCTTAAACCACCGCCGATACCTAATAGGTACGTACCCACACGGCCCCGTTCCTACCTAATCGCTTACAGTATTGGCTTTTAACCGAAACTCAAACATTCTAATTGGCAAATCTATCGACTCGGTCAAGGGCACGGACAGGCAATATAAGGGAAGCCACTCGTGTTATCACGCCACTGAGCACCGCCGTCAATGATAGCCTAACCTAATGAAATACTCATTGATTTCCATGAAGAGGCAAAAACGAATAAACCTTTTCTGTATGTCCTTTCATGTCCCTGCGAAGGTCAACCTTTTTCTATCATTTACAATGCTGCACTTATATGACATACAAAATACAGACTACATAAATTATAACCATAATAACTTAATCTGTTTTTTACTACTTACTACTTACTTACTACTGTCCTTTAGGTGTTGTAGTGTTGGAGGTGACTTTTGAAATGGGGAGGTGCGTGCACATTTTTGTTTTGTTGTTTTATTATTTGTACCCCCGTACCGGTAAAAAGTACAACTCATGAAAAAAAATCGACTCGGTCCTTGTATCCCTTCTACTCTGGATTCTCCTCTAGAATCCTTCACTGCTCTTGGAATCCAACTTAGTCCCTAATATTTTGAATCTGCAATTTACCTAGGTATGTTATGTCATAAGCTTCTACTTTACGTACCCGACATGCCTAGATTTTTTTGTTTTGGTAAAAAAATTAGTATTGATTTACTAATTGATGTTTGTTTCTTATCATTACGGCTCATCGGATTACGGATTACGGATCATTAGCAATGTATAGAGTTGGTTTATTCTTTAGCATGAAAATTTTGGGACAGAGAAAGGAGTGAACAATAGACACTACGTCAGACAGATTAACTACCTACCTCATTTAATTATTCAAAGAGTCTCGCGTCTTGTCACGCTTGTTGCCATTTAAGACCAAAGATAACATCCATTATATTTCGACGGAGACACTTTTAGGGTATGTCCACATCACTACGGTGCGGCGCCAGCTCCTTGAAATGGTACGCACGGCGCCGTACTGTGGAAATTTGCGGCACGGCGTTGCACTGTTGTACGACACCGCCATTTCGTAACAATTTCCGTTGTGATGACTTGTGAAGTAGCAGAGTGTCATACATAAAATGAGGTGCGACTGCTGACACACGTCGGAGCTGCGGCGCTTTCTTCACGACGTCACGTAGTCACGTCGTCGTACAGTTTCGCGGTGCCGTCGCCACCGTATCGCGCCGTGGTGATGTGGCCAAGCCCTTAATGTTAAACATTACATAACTCACGGATTATAATTTGACAGCTTCGAATAACATTGTCTTTACGTATTTGTGAAGCGGCGGTAGTAACCTATGATTATGCCGTATTTGTTAAAATTGAAACTGTAACTATCTATCGAGATAAATACCTACTTTAAATTAGCTGAAAAGTTGTTGTTACCATTACTTAGGTCCACTGTGTTTCTGGTAACACTACACAAATTGTAGACCCCAAAAAAACTATAGGAGTATACTTAAATTTTCAGTTATATTTTGTAATCCTATATAGGGACTAGTTCCGTATAAATAAAGAGCCGTAAAAGATGTTAGAAATACTTTTTAGGAAAAATGCTGATATTTTTTTAGTTCACGGCATATCTTTGATTCTGTGAAAGTGAACTTAGTAAATAAAACAATAAAAAGTTATACTTTTCAAGTTTTGATAGGTCAAAGTTGTTTGAAAGTTAAGTGCTGAATAAGCATGTGTCCTAATGTTTCTTTAATTACAAAATAACAGTCTTGGCAAAATGTATACGTAACTAAATACCTTACATATGTCAGTAAGCTTACTGACAAAATAAATTAATTTGGCTAATAAAGCGTTTAAGGTGGTTCGTTGCACAAATGGCGGGAAATTCAAATTTCAAACAGTTTTCTAGTCCTTGTAGCTAGGGCGGGTAATTATTGTAAACAACCATGATGTTTGCGCAGATTGATTATTATTCTTTACAAAATCATGTAAAGCTATTTATCTCTAATGCCCATTATTACTTACATTTGTGCATAAACAAATTTTTGCTGTTTCAAACGGTTTATTCACAAATGTAAGCAATATGGTGCGTTACTGTTAAATAATTGTACATTATAATGTAAAGAACAGCCAACATTTTGCGCAAACACTGTGTTATTTAAAAATAATTACCTGGCCTGGCTACTAGAACCAAAAAACTGTTTAAAATTTAAATTTCCCGCCATAGGTGAATCGAACCACCTTAAGTTTTTTGGTGCGGATAGCGGATGCTCTGTCCCTTTCTCGCAAAGCGTGTGTTAGTATAACATTTTATGGCACGCGCACGGCTTGACGTCAATCGTCAGCACGTGTTATAGGGCGCTCTCTGTCTAGCATGAAATTAAAATATGAACATAAAATATTAACTTATTTATTTTTGAACAAATTTTAATTTGGTTTTCATTAATGGGCACTATTTATGATCAACTTTGAGCCTCTTATACCAAATTTGAAGGTTTTAAATAAAATTTTTTTCAGTTAAATTACAATATTTGAGCTGGAAAAATAAACATGTCACAGATACATCAGTGTTTGAGTTTATGATTTGGTTCAAAACACGATGGAATAAACTTTCCTCGATAAAACAAAGTCGACTTAGTTTTTTTTTTTTCATTTTTTGCCCTAATGAAAGCTCGTAACAACCTGGAAATTGCAGGTAATGAAAGGCAATCCTTTAAAAAAAAATCCATTGGATAGATTTTTGATAGTGAATAGTGTCGTTTTTTAGTGAAATTAAAAGCGTAAAAATAACGCGAGAATTTTGGCGCGCCGCGTTCAGTGCCGCGCCAGGCGTCATCGAGGTCGGACTTATGCTCGTTTTTGTCGTTGCACTCCCCCCGCGGGCGTCCTGACTCTAGCATGGCGTCGCTATAACTTGGCGGGGGCTGAAGGAGCGTTTTGTTGCCTACGCGACTCGGATAACCGCCCGTTAAACTAGGACACAAGCCTATTGTCTTAAATGTAAACCAAACAAGAGAGCTACAATTACACTTCAACCTACAAAAGAATAGGAAGGTATATTTATGTAGGTAGCCCTATATACGCTCTAGGTTTCGTGTGTCAATGATGGCACAAGTTCAGTCAACAACGTCTACACAGAGAGTAGGTATTATAATTATACATCTAGTTAGCCTACCCTTAGTGTTTACTATTTCGTTAGCTTTCCGTAAAGCTCGCTCTACATTATATTATTTATGACGACCTTAATAAAAGCAAATAACGCTTGCAATACTGTACTTCTCACTTAGACGATAAGTAGTCGAGTATGTATATCATACAAAGCTCAAATTACGTTGCTACGTGTGAAAAGACATTATGTGAGAGGGGAAAAGGATTTCTATGTACCAAAATCTCGTAAACCTGATTTTACCTACATTTTACGCTGTACGCAGAAGTTGTGTAAAACTTTTTATGTATTACTTAAGTGTCAGGTTCAATTGCGATTGGAGTTAATAAAGATTAACTGGCCCCCGATTCTACAAACGAAATTGTTTTTAAATTGTAATTGTTTCAATTTTATTTTTTAAATAATTGCCTCAAAATTGTGTTTTTTTATACTAATTTATAATATTATGTGGTGGTGGTATTTTTTCTAGTATAAAAAAAATTAAAACTGTCAGTTTTGAAGCAATTATTAAAAAAATAAAATTGAAAAAATTACAATTTAAAAACAATTTCTTTAGTAGAATCGGGGCCCAGAACAAAATACAAGATAACACACACTAGAACAATAGTATAATAGATTTATAAAAAAAGCCTCTACAAAATCAATGATAATCTTCGAACGGTTGCACAGATTTTCTTGAATCATAGCTAAGAAACAGTCACGACCAAGCCATCTTTCAAACAAAAAAAAAAACTAAATCAAAATTGGTTCAGCCGTTTGGGAGCTTCGATGCCACAGACAGACACACAGATACACACGTTAAACTTATAACACCGCTCTTAAAACAGTTGGACTGCCCTTAGACCGTTGAAGGTCTAAAGATAATCCAAATGCTCAAACCCACTGTTAGTGACTGAAGTTGGTAAAAATTAACATAGTGGTCACATACGCAACGTTTCAATGTGTAAAAATACTGAATATTGACTCGCTGAAACACTGCCGGTTTTCATTCAACTCAACAACCGTCGGTCACTTTTATTGTATATAATTTATAAAAAGTCGGGAATAACATTTTTCAATTTCCCACGATCCGCTTGAGCAAACTAAACTGTTTACCTTTTAATAAAATTGAAAGCTGCAAAACATCGGTGAGTTAGTTCGAGTAAATTATATTCGTAGAAGGATAATAAAAGAAAAGTTGATTGATCGAAGCCACATGAGCTGTCCAGCTAACCTTTTGTATAGTGTGAAGTGATACAATTCTTTTATCATGTTGATTAGTAATACTACACATATTATTCCAAGAACTGAGTCAGGTTTAAAGAAAAACAACTATAAATAATTATTAATATGAAAGATCAAAAAGGGCAAAATCAAAATCAGTAAGGGCTTGAACAAAATTATTCGTATTATTAGAACTGGTTCAAAAATTACTAAGCCAAAGTTTATGAAATTTTTGTACGACCATCTCGTTAGCTTCCTCGATAAAAATAAAGAACATAATTATATTGGTTACACAAATTTTCGAGTAATCAGTGAACATACATTGAAAAAAAAAACGAACCAAATTGAGAAAGTTCCTGAAGTTGGTTAGTTTTTTCTTTAACTAACTTCGTATTTGAAAAAATCCCATAACTTTTAAACCACTGCAAAGATTTTGATCAAACATGGCTTGAAACCACTCCAATGAAACTTAATTACTTTTAAATAAATAAAATATTTTCATATTTTAAAGTATTTTTCGATCTTCTCCTTCATACGAAATTTGTTTTATACAATTTGCAGTGTAATTCTAAAGATGACCAATGGGTTTTATTTCTCCCAGAGATTTCTAGGGTTCCGTACCCAAAGCGTAAAAACGGGACCCTATTACTAACCCTATAATGTCTTTTTTTTTACGTATTTTTTATTAGCCCTAATGTAAAAATGGTCATACGTACAAGCACCAAACGTGTATGATAATAGTACACACTTCTAAATATAACAAAAAATTATAAATAATTGCCAAGTGCGTGTCGGTGACTAGTTTCTGTTCATTCCCAAGTTACAACTGGTAATTTCGTTATTGAATTTTGTGGTGGTACGGAACCCTCAGTGCGCGAGCCCGACTCGCACTCGACCGGTTTATTAAACTTCAAAAATGTTGAAAACTGCGCGTAAGAGATGGCTGCATGTGGTACCTACGTGGTACTATGTAGGTACCTACTTGTATGGCACCTATAATTTTATTTTAGCCATTACAACTTTTTGTACGAAAATCAGACACCTAAATGAAATGAACAGCTATTTCCGTTTCAAAGAAGTGTTAAAATAAATGTCAACTTTTATAACCCCGCGTACCTATATTTGCAATTAACGAACCATAGCATACAAGCATACTGATATAAAATAACTGGAATATACATTAATTTATTTTATTATCACATTCATATCACTTGAAAGGTGCCGCGACCGTCAATGTCATTTCCATCAAAACTAAATTGGCCGTTGGAAAAGCTGAAAAGTCCTCGACGTGGCAGTTATTTCGACTACTGAAGATGAAAGGGTATGTTTATTTATGAACACGAGTAGATAATTAGGTACTGTGTCTACTACGTTCCAGATAGGTATAGAACGGACCCAGCGAACGATGGTGGCCGAGCGGTAGCATGTGCGCTTTACATTCTGACAGCACCCGGTTCGATCCTCGGCTGTGCACCAATGACTTATTTAGTACCTGTATAAATTATGTGCAGTTTTGATGCCATCCGGTGGAAGAAAACATCGTGAGGAAACCGGTATATCCAAGAACCTCAAAAGTTCAAAGAGAAATTTCATTCATCAACATGCACTTGACCAGCATGGTGGGTTTACCCTCTCTACCTGCGGGAAGGCTTGTGTCCCAGCAGTGGGAACATGAAAAGCTGATAATTATGCACGAACCCTAGCTTTCCTTGCTGTAATTGAGTTTAGGGCTGTCGCGGACTTAAGAATGCATGTCCAAGTTCTGTAAAGTATTATGCAAGCGCATTGATTCCATTTTTTTTTTAGCTTAGCAACCAATTGAATTTTTGTTAATACCAGTAGTCCGGACTCAGGCAAAACAAGTAGAACTTGGCGAATTCATAATTTTGTATCTATACCCAAAAAAATATTGCACTATTTCAGACAAACAAAAAGTCAAAGTCCAGTACCAAACATATACTATTCATAATCAAATCACAAAGTAATAATTAGAATCATAACATTACATCAGGAACGTTTACAATATAATTATAGGTATGTATCTCACAAAAAAGTATCATAAACCAAAAATTCTGACAACATTCGATAAAAATCCATAATAAGAGAAACATTTACGAAACCAAATAGAATTTTCTAGGCCGATGATCACAGGGAAGGAAAATGTGAACATCTATCTATACGATAAGAAGAAAAGCCCGCCAAGTCTCACAAAGAATGAGTTTGAAGCTTGGAATCTCGGTTGGTATAATACGAACTATATACAAGGCTACGCGGAATGTGTGTAATAAGCCGAAAGGGGTCCATAGCACCCATCATTATGAACAACTTTTACTACGGGACCAACCCTGAAATTGCGAAAAAAATATCAGCTGTTTCATACATTTTGTCGAGCGCGAATGACCCTCAGGAATAAACGTTTTCTATTGACCTTTTTGTTTTATTTTTTACGACTCTCAACAAACATAAATTTCAAGTTGATAGCTAGTTTGTATTTTTAGATAGACAACGTAACAAAAAAGTTCTATAACTACAACTTTGAAGAACTCTCATTACTTTATTTTTGAAAATAAAATAAATAAATAAATTATCTGTACCTACTCTACTTAACAAGCTGTAGCCTAGCTAGACAATGATACCCTACTTGAAAGGGCCAGAAAAAAAATTTGGTGCCTTTTCTAATTCGTATGGGATACCTCTTTTTAACGGACTTCATTTTATTGTTAATTCAATACTCTGTTTCAGGCCAACCATTACTTTAAAAAAAAATTAAGTACTTACTTTAAACACTTATTAGGGTCAGATTCAATGAATCAATCATTTGTATTTGACACGAAGAGCGGTTCGTGGATATTTATGAAGCATCTGGTTCCCAAACTGGTATCACACTGTAATCCAAATACCAGCGTCTTTTCTGATATATATTGCAAAATATATTTGTGTTAAGTTAGTATAAGTACCCATAGTCAATCGTGCTTCCCTGAGCCTCAGTCCCCAGCAGGAGTAAGAGCCAGTTTTCAGCTTAAAAAAATCGAGCTTCCCCGAACCCTAGACCCCAGCAGCACTTTTCAGCTTAAAACCCTTGAAATATAAAGAAATAACAAACATATTTTCAACAAAGCATATCGTTGTCCAAATGTCAACTCAAAAATAATACGAAATGGTTCAAGAGGCAATTGAAATTGATTTTACAGCGAAACTCCATCGGCCGGTAATAAATTGAAGTTGATAATCTTCGCTGCCGTTTCAAACGACTGGGCGGGTTTTATTGCTTTCACAGTATTTTGTAACAGAATTAAGTATTGCATAATATCCTGCAAAAAGAAACAAATGCGAATTTTTTAATACCACTAACTATTAGCAGTTTCAGACACGACCTCTTGTATCACAATCTTTTGAAGGAGCTTTTTGTAATAAAAAAAAAATATATACCCAAGCACTTCTTCCATTAAATTGTTGCTGCTCTAATTGTATATTTTTTACTAAATAGTAGGCTTGCGTTTGACCGCCACCTCGCCTGATGTTAAGTGACGGACTATGCGGTTTATGATAGAGCATGCTTGTCCGGAAGGTACCGAAGGGAATGGGATAAAGGGATATCTATGTTTCCTAAAATATAGATTAATATACTTTAATATACAATACTTAATACTTTAATAATATACTTTGGGAATATAGAGGGATAACGGGGATAATAAGGTATATAAGGATACTTACTAGTAAAACGAGCCAAGTGCGAGTCAGGCTCGCGCACTGAGGGTTTCGTACCAACACAAACTATAATAAATATTAATTTAAAAACCGACTTTAAAATCAGTAAAATATGGTGGCATTTCGATCGGTGAGACGAATGAACGAATGATGAGGTCATTTAAGTAGCAAAATACGTTGCTTAACTTGGTAATGAACAGAAACTTGTCACCGACTCGCACTTGGCCATTATTTATTATTTGTTGTTATAGTTTAGAGTGTGTATTATAATTATGCCAAGTTTGATGCTTGCACGTGTTACTGTTTTTACATTGGAGCTAATACAAAAATACGTTAAAAATACGTTTGTTGTAGGGGGACCCTTTCGTTTTAACTTTTTGACTTTTTTACTATTTCTTAGTCCTCCGTAACATTCCATATTCTGTGAAAATTAACACACATTAACACTCGAAAATACACAAGTTTAGGAAAATAATCCAACGAGCCCTCATGTTTTTTTCCACGTTGGCGCCAAAACTCTTGCTGGGGTTACCATTTCACAAAAGCTTATAAGGTAAGTAACAGGATACAGATATTGACTTATTCTATGAGAAATATAGGATTATAATCAAAGGCGGCAAATACAGCCCAGAATGTCGTCGTTTGATTCCAACATATAATAAATCAACGTGACGCACCATTTGCTGAATAAGTCTTTCAATCACATTCAAATAAATCACTCTGTTTATCATTCAAATTGATGAGCGATCAATGTGGCTCTTCAGAAATACTTTGGGTTAGAAAATTGATATTTAACATCGTAATCAAATCTATGGTTTCAATTAAGGGAGCAGAACAGAACAGTAATTTGGAAAACCTTTCTTACTGTTGCAGGCCGTTGTTGCTGCATTATATACTATGCCCATTCGTTTGTTTGCTCTGACAGCTGCAATAACATTGTAAAAAGGTGAATTAAAACCACGAGTTCTTATCACTGATTGAAAGCCTTTCTTGCTGCAATTTATACTATTGCCATTCGTTTATTTGCACTGACAGCTGCAATAACATTGTAAAAGCTAAATAAAATAATATTTTTAAAAATATTTCGCTAAAGTATATTATTATCGGGTACCTACTACAGTCTTATGTTTAAAAACCTAGTAATCATAATTTGTAAATTCATTTTTATAAAATGTTATTGCAACTGTCATAGCAAACAAATGCTTGGACTGAGTTTAGTTATAAGTTGCTACAAATATAGCTGTTTCCGCACCAAACTTCATTAAAAAAAAATCAGCCGTATTACAACAGAAATACACCCACACATCTATAACCACAATACCTAAGATGTTTTTTAGCTGCACAACACAAATAATAAATTTATAACTTTATTGAACAGTCTAGAAAAGGTGCAATAGTCGATTTTAGGTCTTTTTGTTGGATCAAAACGGGACGAAAGGATTTCGAGTGATTTCGACCGCAAGATTGGTTGTTGTGTGTTCATGTGTATGTTCATTCTCTACTTTTCTCTATACGACGCGGACTATAAAAGGAGTTATATTCCCAATTCGGTTGTGATTGTTACCTACCTCGTAATTCCGTCATCATATGAACCGATTTGTTTTTTTTTTTCATTTGAAAGGATGTAGGTATTTTTAGATTAGTCTAATAGAAAATTCATCAAAATAGGTTTAGTAGGTTTTTAAATCAAAATAACTGGAAAAAATATATCATCCACGTATACAAATTGCGTATAAATTTAAGACGGTTTTTTTAATTGATAATTTTATTATGTCTAAGATGTGTTTGCCAGAGTTATTGGCTTACATTCAGATACATTTTTTTTTACTATCATTCAAAAAGTTCTGATTAATCTATAACCTCGGAAACATGACGATGTGAATGAGGCACAACAGGTGGCAAATAATAGTGGCAAGTAATTTAATTCTTGTAGTCTTGTTCTAGTAAAATAGAACAGGATGGCTATTGCCAAGTTAAATATATTGTTCAAAACAAACAAATCACGAGGTTTACGTCCCGTTACTATAACTGGGATATAAACTGGGTTTTACTAGTTCTTAGTATCGTATTTTGTTCACAGTTCCGTCGCCGCACTTTCTTAGAAAAGAAGTACCGAAATTGAATACCTATCGTAAAAAGTAGGAACGTTTTCTGAAATAATTATAATGATAGGTTTTTTTTTATACATAGAATAGATCTACTTTTGGCCACCAACTCGCCAGGTGGTAAGCGATGGTGAGGCCGAGGATGACACGGATGGTGAGGAGGACACGTTGATCTAAAAGAAATCTATTCACTCTAGCGTTGAAGATGCCTAGATTGTGGTTTTCAAGAAACAAGGAGGACGGCAGAGAGTTCCATTTTTGGGCAGTACGTATCATTAAAGGCGATCCAAATCGTTGTGTACGAATCTTTGGAATTTTCAAAGGAAGGGCTGGTAGTTTGCAGTCCTGTGGTAAAAGGGGGAGAGTGGAATAAGGTCATGAAGCTCTTGCGCACACTCGCCGAAATGTATCCGATAGAAAATAGACAGACAAGCTACTTTACGGCGGTGCTCGAGGCTTTTCAATATCTTGGCGACTAGTTTGCTGTCACCAATCAGCTTCATTGCACGCCGGTCTACCGAATCTACTTGGCTGCTCCATTGAATAGGTAGCAGTACTCAACACACGATCGGACTTGTGCTTGATACAAGTGAAGCAACTGCCCCGGTGCCCGGCGGTAGCAGGGTTGCAAAACGTCTCGCTTTTAGTGGGCCGTCTAGTGTTTTGAAAACAAAAGGTATCCTTTGCTGTAATGCTTTTTTTTTCTTAAGAGCCCTCTCGAAATTATGCTGAAAAAAGCGATCAAAACAGGATTTTTGACATTCGATTTCTAAAAAATAGAAAGAACTATTTTAAACTTCTGATCGTATTTTTTTTATGAAAATAAAGACATCTTTGGAAAACTCAACACCATCACCTCCATTTTACAAAAGTAGTAAAATTCTAGGATCATTTTAGAGTGGATTTTGTTAAATTACTGTCAAAAAATAAAAATTAAATAATGTAATGGTTTACATGTTTTATATTGGTCTTGACAATTACGGCTTTATTTTTTAGTTTTATTCCTAATCCAGATACCTACCTACATTTAAGGCTAGGTTTTTCCACTTTAAGCAACGCTTTTTACTACAGATGACCATAATCTTTGGTTTTTTGTATTAAAGTCGCAGGCGCTTACACACAGTCTTGCGTTTCACTACTTCTATTTTTGGGGTTTTTATCATATCTTTCGAAAAGTATAGCTGTGATGTAAAATGTACCTCACCGGTTTCTTTCATAACTAAGAAATCTATATATAGCAAGATATCGCAGACATAATTTAATAAATAGGTAATTGAATGAATCCAAAAAAACAGGGATATAAGCGCAAATCAGTGCTACTTTGATATATTTTTTTCTATCGAGCGAAATGTGCTTAATCGTGTTTCGGTCTCATGGATTTCCTAGATAAATCATTCAATTTTGTTATGACACCATTTTTATAATTTTTAGCTAGCCATGGAGGTATGCACACTTAAACTAGAATGACCATAATTGTTAAAAGTCGGAAAAGAGCGCCTTGACTATTTCATTTTGTAAAATACAATCTTTAAATGTAACTTTTAAATTAAAACCGAAAGGAGTTGACTTTTCACGGCAGCTTGTACACCACGTCTTTTGGCTGAATCTTCAGTCGAAGTTGGGCTTTAACCTACTTCAGAGCTCGAAATTTCAGATTAGTGTTTGCATTTCAATGTAAACATTGATTTCAGCTTCAAGGATGCCTAGCAGGGCGCGTTTAGATGAGTCTACTCTACGGTAAGACCTGCCGAGTTATCGAGCTTGCACGTCGACAGTGCCTACTCTCGAACCCCAGAGTTACTTAGGAAGTAAAAGTGCACAGATAGACATTTCCTATTCCAAAAACCTACGTGAATAAACCTCAGTGAACTACAATTACTTACCTATGTTAAATTGCACGATCTCTCGTTACCGTCGAATATTCTCTGAAACCGTTACTTGGCAATGAAATACCATCTCATGATCATGACTATTTGATCCTAAGGTTGCCTGGAAGAGATCGCTCTTAGCGATAAGGCTGCCGATTGTTGCACTAGTTTTTAAGCTGTTTTATCATGTGTATGAAATTTGTGGTGTGAACAATAAAGGGTTTATTGTATCGTGACTTGACCATTGTACGCTGGTGGCCCGCGCGAATCCTAATAGTGCTAACAGACACTTGAACGCGGCTGACGGACCGCCGTCCAACCAACGGGAGAGAAAGAGACAGAATATCATATTTCCCTCTCTTTCTCTCCCATTGGTCAGACGGTGGTTGAGGTCAGCCGTGTTCGAGCGTCTGTTAGCACTATAAGAACATACTTCATATACTTTGATGTTATAGCGTAGATTAGTAGCGTAGCGTAGCATAATTTTGAGCATAGACTTCGACCAATGGGGAAACACCAAACAATGGCACGGAGTTTGAATGGAGATAGTTTAGTATCCACGGACAGGAAAGACTGAGTCTATATAAATGGTCACATGCACGGTATCTACTGACAGACAAGAATATGTTTAAGAATTATATAATTTAAAATGGTAATATCGTTACGGGTTGTTCTTTTAGACCAAGTGTTTAACTACAACTCACCTGATGTTAAGTGACGGTGTGATCGAAGTTAACCCCATGCCTACGGAATCAAAGGCGAACGTGCCAATCCCTAAACTATCATAGCTATATTCATAGTTACGGGCATTGGTGATTGTGTAAACCAATATTTACCTATACGTAGGGGTTTACATGTGAGATAACCTATTGAACCAACGGTGTCGACGCGGAAGATCCCAGATGGTCTTGAATGGACCCAGGAATGGGATACCGACCCGGTTACAGTAGCGTCTCTGTTTTATAATACAAGTAAACCAATTTATATTCTAATACGTATTGAATGAATAAATTAGTTATTCCCACGCCGTTTGTAATTGTATCTGTATCTAACTTGAATGAATGGAGTCTCATAATTATGAGTAATAGGACGTAGGATCAGATAAACCGTACCTAGTGATATATAAAATTAAGCTTCGTCTAAATGAGATTTTAACTAAAAGCTGCCTATGAGAAATATGATGAAATAAGAATGATTTAGTGCATTTGCAATCTTTCGCACTCAAAACGAGTAGCTATCTCGCTATACAATAATTATAAGTAGGTGAAACTCGACTTCCAAGATTTGATTAATTTGATAGTTACTTTAGTTAGCTAGTTAGGTATAAGTGAAGCTCATATAAAGCGTGTAAAGATAAGAAGCATAATAATTAACACTGCCTGCAGTGCCGGTTTTAGCACTATCAGCGCCCTGGGCGAGACTTCTACGGCGTCTGCCATATATTCAAACCGAAAAAAGGCAAAGAATAGATTAGATAGAATGGATCTATAGATTTTTATATACCTGCGGCGCCCCTTTATAAGCGCCTGTGGCGCCCCTTATTATCTGGCGCCGTAGGCGGTCGCCCCACCAGGCCTTACCCTAACGCCGGTACTGGCTGCCTGTAACACCACACCACACTGCATGACGACTTGCCTATGCGACGCTTCAGCATGCTGCATACTGCGACTCGCGCATTCGGTGATGTTATTTTATTAGGCGGTACTTAATAAATTCCTTCTCAGCCAATAACTTTAATGCTTTATCTAAGGCACAGAAGACATAATAGCACATCTAAGGCCTGAAACCCGTATAAGTGACGTGATCTAAGTGATTTAAAAATTATACTATGCTAATTAAACCGACCCGGGTATGTCCTAAAACTGTGACAAGAACCACAGAGGATGGGCAGCAGCGTCCTATTAGTACACGGTGAACGTACTGCGATCCCCAAGCCGCCTGCCAAGCGTGGCGATTATGGCAACACCCCTCTCTAAGATGGAGGCCTTTGACCCGCAGTGACCGGTCCGCAGTGGACGTTTATTAGTTGATGATGTGAGTGAATTCAGTTGATTGCTGCCTGTATATAACCTTGTGGTAACTGTATGTTAAGCACAGTATTGTATTCATAGTTTCCGAAAGGTAGGTACAATATGGGTACTCGGTATTGTTCGAGGCTCATGCATAAAGCATCATCGCTGTGAGGACACCCTCTTCAATGAATAACAGATTCTCACACCACGCAGTACCACCGCAGAATAACAATGCATTCAGGAACAGTTGAACTTCAATTGTAGACTAGATACAACTAGACTAGACTAGATCTTGTACAATTATGTATTCTGTAGTGATGTATCTATACAAAAATGAATCCCTATTTACCTTGGTCACGCCATAACTTGAGAACGACTTTAACGATTTCATTCATCTTATTTTTCAAGTTTCCTAATACTTTGTTGAAGGTTTTTACGGAAAGAAAAATAAAGAAAATTGCCCAGAAAATTTGAAAATTTCATAAAACTCAACATTGATTTTAACTTCGCACGTTTGCCAGTTCTAAGACATGACAACGTCTGTCGGGTCAGCTAGTAGATTATAGTATTCGCAGATGCAGTTCATGAATGAAAACATAAGAAAGGAATCTCTGCAAATGTTCTGCTAATATTCATTTGAGTTTTCATCTGCACGCATAATGCGCCAGTCCAACCAAACCGCAATGCACTTCATAAATAAGGGTTTTCATAAAGCCGTTAAAAAAAGTTATTCTAACGACCTGGATAGATGGCGCTAAGCGTCTAGTTTGGTGCTTAATGTACTCAATAGATAAAATCTCAATAATAATAATAGTAAAGACAACAACAAAGAAATGCAAAGTCTGTGGCAAAGACAGTGAAATGTACGGTAAAAAGACATGGTTAAAAAGACATCGCAGACGCCCAATGGCTTGGTAAATCGAAGATATTGCAAAAGTCCTTACCAAAATTGATCCAGGACCGGATCGAGTGGTGTAAAAGATTATTTAGAGGATTGTTCTGCAGTTCACAGACGAAAATGATTACAATGATGTAGCACATGCCTACTTTCCCAAAGAAACAAACAAGACTATGCGACAACTTTAGTGTGTGTCAGCTCAACCCAGCACAGCTGGTGTAATAAAATATTTTTTCAGCTAAAAATAAATATGGTGGCTTGTTGACTTGTATAAATTGGTGGGTAAAAGAGGCCTAGCTATGTCCTGCACTGGTCAATAAAAGGCTGATGATTATGATAATGGTAAAATAAATAACAAATGTCTCCAAATGGCAATTGTCAATCGCCCGACTCCTTCGTCACATTCCAAAGCCTTAGCTCTAAATTTTTTATTGTTTCCTTTAGCAACCAAAACCCAATTTAGATAAAACAGAGATACAGAGAAAATAAATGAAATTACCGCCAAGGATCTTGAGTATCACGGAGACTTTTATTTTTCTTTATTTGTCAGTACTCAGTAGAGTTTATCTTTGGTCTTGAAACAATGTGGTTGAGTTAAAGTACCTTTCAAACCATTCGTAATGCTACAGATTTAATTTGTCTTTTGAGCAAACAAATCGTATTTTCGGGCTTGTACCTATCGCGGTGCGACCACGAATGTTACCAGCTACCACAATCGATCATTAGGCTTACACTGTATCATATAGAGTCGGTTTGCATCTAAATTTTAATGTTTCAAGATATACGAACTATTACACTAATCTAAACAGTTTAACCAATATTTTCCGCTCTTGCTCTTGTTAGATAAATGCTTATGTTGCCGGCCGTGCAGTAATGTACTGAACACTAAGAACATGTCAGTTTAATTTAATACCTATGTAACGGTTTAAAAACATCAACAAAAATCATTAATGTATTAAAACAGTCATTGACTATAACGTAAAATTAGTCGTACTTCAAAACACTCAATAACACTACGACAACTCACAAAAACAGTTAATGTCTTTCGACATACCTCACCACTCCCATTGAGTGAACATTTATGTTTCTTCGTATTTATAACAGTATTAAAATGTATATTACTAACAATATATTCCAAATGTTATATTAGAATGGTTTGAGTTAATGGACGAGAGAGAGAGAAAGAAATAAAAAGAGATCTGAAAGGCACCGTCATTCACAATCTACAAGGTTATAAAAGTTAATTAAGTGCTTTACATAGTAAAATTAATTTCGTCCCAGACAAAGATAAATAAAAGTATTAATATAACGTTACAAAATATCCGAACCAAGTTAAAATCTATAAGTAGGTATTTATCAAAGTAGGTAGGTACTTCTGTGCATTTAAAATATACAATTGTTTTAACGACTTTGATGTTTTTTTAGAATTTCAAGGTAATTTTTTCTTGAATGTAGAAAGTATCAACATCTATGTGTTTTTAAATCAATGTTTTCAGCTATTCTTTTTAATTTTGATCTTTACATAGTATAAATTAAAGTCGCTCTCCGCGTCTGTCTGTCTGTATAATATAACCACTTACTCCTATACCACGCAACGGATTTTGATGCGGATTACATCTTCAATTAGATATTTTTTCACGGAAGGTTTATATATACATATATATATAACTAGCGATCCACCCCGGCTTCGCACGTAAATTACACTCGAGCGAAGCTGGGGCGGGCGGGTTGCTAGTTACATTCATAAAACACTGTTAATTGGTTCCAAAGACAATTTGAAACACATCCAAGTTTTGTAATAGTAAATTTTTGGTAAGTACATTCTAGATATACTTTACTAGGTTTATATAAAAACCACATAATTTACTTAGAGCCATGGTGTGAAGTCATAGTAGGGTTGCCACCTGTCCCTATTCTGCGGGGACAGTCCCGATATTGATGAAATTGTCCCGCGTCCCAACCTATAATTTTGTCCCTATTTTTTATAACATGCGACTATTGCTCAATTCGTTTAGATTCACAGCACAACGATGCGTCGCAAAAAAAATACGCATCGACTAGAGGGCCATTAATGAAAAAGATGGCAACCCTGGTAACAGGTGAAAAAAAAATTAAACAATGTTTTATAAACTTTTTTGGACATTGATACCTACGTATGATTTCAATCTTACTGATAATTGGATAAATATGTATTTAATTTTAGGCTTATAAATTTTCATGGAAAGTTCCTATACTTATTCAAAACTCACACATTCAAACTCTACGTAGGTACGTCTATCAAAGAAATGTCGATGCTAAAGAAAAAAATCCCATTTGTATTTTGTAAACAACCTTTGCCTTGACTTTGACCGAAGGTGATTGATGTTGTCGAAAGGAAAACTGTATTTATGTTTTAGATTTCGTACAAAATAATTATAGACGATGAAATCAATCAGCTGACGCGCCAACTCAAAGCTTTTCCTAAACGAAAACATATTTTTTTCAAGTTCCTACGATTATTGTAGGTAAAGGCATAAATTTACCTTATCCGAAGGTCGTGGTGTGCTGGTGCATTCAATGTGGGCTGGTCTGGCGTGAATACTATTACAACAGTACTACAGGCCGTGGGCGACAGAAGGGCCGTTTACCCTAGTCGGCACTTGTTTCACTGTCAAAGCGGTCGAGAGTCACAAAAACTCATAAATCACCTTATTAACGAGAATAGAAGTGATGTGTTTCACACAAAACGCGATTTATTTGCGTTCGTGCGCGGAGTAATTTGTTTACGGTCGCGATAGTACGAGTGGGGCGGGTGGCGCGAGTGGCGTAGCGGGTGAGCGGCGGCGAGCGTGCGGGCGTCCACCGCGCTCGGCGCGCAACAGATAGTACCTAGCGAGCTGGATGGATGCATCGCCGCCGAGCGCCGCCGCCGCCGGGGCTGCTCGGCGCGCGCCACTTCCCTCGCCCGCGCCCCACCGCGCCGCCCCGGCGACCCCTCTGACGTCACTCTCGAAACCTCCCAAAACCCCTCAGTACGTTCGACGTCTTGCGGCCGCTAGAGTTTTCCAATCTCATCTTAACGCTCGGGTTCAACGGTTCGGTTGTGGCCACTTGATACACCCCGAGATTATGTTTATATGCAAAGAATAAACGTAGGGATTCGCTCGCTCGAAACTTGGAACGCTAGTCGAAACTTGTTCAATTTGGAAAATCTCGAGATAACGAAACTTATATGCAGTAAGCAGCTGTATAGGTTAAAAACGTAGCTCCATACAATTCTCTGATTCAGTTGAAATTGGTTTTCAGTAGTATTTTCTTTAGAGTTTTGGCGTCACACGTCCTATGCATTTGCCAGTGTTAAGTGTATTTTTTACTATTGCAGGTTTTAAATTAGATCACGTCGTTCTTTTTGTAAACGCCAGAAGTAATAAACATAAATTAAAAGTTTATTAAAAAGTTGTTTAGGGCTACAGTCTGTGCATATATAAATAAAGTTGGCACCAGAATGCCTAAAAAAATATACAGCTTTGACTGGCCAAAACTTGAAAGTATACCTTATTTGTTTTATTTTATTATCTGTATAGTTTTACATAAAGTACATGCCATTAAGGTGCAACGTTTCACAATTGGCGAGAAATTCAAATTTCATACCGTTTTCTTGTCCTTGTAGCTAGGCCGGGTAATTATTGTAAACGATCATGATGTTTGCGACAATTGATTATTATTCTTTACAAAATCATGTAAAGCTATTTATCTCTAATGCACATTATTACTTACATTTGTGAATAAACTAATTTTTGCTGTTTCAAACGGTTTATTGACAAATGTAAGTAATATGGTGCGTTACTAATAATTAACTGTACATGTAAAAAACACCAAATTATTGTCGCAAACGCTGTGTCATTTCAAAATAATTACCCGGCCTACAAGGACAAAAAAACTGTTTGTAATTTGAATTTCCCGCCATAGGTAAAACGTTCCACCTTAACCAAAATTTTTTGAGATATATATATTTTTTCGCATTTTTTTTTACTAATGACACTTGTGATGGTGACTGCTGATCAAAGGTATCTCCTATCACCTCCCATCTATCTTTTTCCTGTCCTGTAATTCTTTCCAGAATGCGTTTACTTGTGACTGGCAAATGCACAAGACGTAAGACACCAAAATGTTCTCAGGAGAAAATAATGTGTCTGGTTTTAAATTTGGAATAAACAATACTCACGTGGGGTCTAAATATACTCGTACCTGGGTACAAAGGGGGACAAACAATAGCAGAGTGTTAACAAAGACCGTATGTTTGTGACGGTAGAGCAAGTGGGCGCAATAAGCCGTCTTTGTCAGGCGTTTAATCCACTTAACAGTTTAAAGCCCTCCGAGATGCTGACTCTTGACTATTGTTGCCAAAAATATTACTTCCGATGAAGCCGTACCCTCGTGTCTCGGGCGACTGACTCAAGAAAGAGACGTAGCTAGGCTCAGTTACAATACTCGACTGAATAGGGGAAGCGGGGGGGGGCTGGCATGATGGGGTACTTAAGCAGAAATAACAAAAAGACAGCATTACAGCATTGTTTATTATTTTTATTTATTTATGGCACATGTATTATTAATCTAACTACATTTGGCGTAGTCTTTGAGAGATCAACTTATCACATTATTTTTTTATTAAATGATTAAAAAGAAACTGGTAAAAACCCATCTTGCCCCGTACTATGGGGTATGATGGGGTATTGGCTTGTTGCTTTCTGTTCGCAAACGTCTAGTTTCTTGTATATTCGTGCCCCATCTTACCTCGCGTCCCCATCATGCCCCCCCTTCCCCTACATAATCACTACCATTAAAGCCCATCTGTCTTTATTTGTTCGTTTGACAAGGAGATTGTACGACATAGTGTATCGTAACGATAACGAATAACGATCATAACGATCTTGTATGGCTATGCATCAGAAAATCTAAAATGACAACAACGATTTTCAAAATTATTAACGAAAATCTATATTTAAAAAACGAATGGTTACTTGATCTAAAAATCATAATAGTAGAGTTTACAATTACTAAACTTAACATAATTAACTGTCAATAGATTTAAATTCTTAAAATCTAAAATTATCATCGTAATCAGGCCACCTAAGTCCACTGGACAAAGACCAATCCCAAGGGACGTCACGTCATAGACCAATCTTCGGCTAGTTACTTTCAGATGGACGACCTGATCATAATAGCAGAGTTAACTATTACTAAACTTAACATAACTAATGGACGATATATTTGAAATTCGTAAAATCCAAAATTATTAAAGTAATCAGCACACCTAAGTCCATTGGACAAGCAAAGGTCACTCCATTCCCAAGGCACGACACGTCAGCCCAATCTTCGACTAGTTACTTTCAGATGGATGACTTGTTTGTTATATTGTAATCATTTTTGGCACTAACCATTAGTAGGACTACCCGCTTACGTAGTCACATTTAGTGATCACTATCAGGTACCGAACTACTCCCGTAACCAGTTCTAGCACTCACTAACAGACGGACACCTGCTTTGACATATTTTTAAAGATGTTTTAAAATGAGTTATTTCATCTTTTGGTCAATCCTCTATTAGATCAAGCATACATTAGAGATTTCAAATGTAATACAAATAACCGTCAGTTATTTTAAATTTTGTTGTTTTGTCCATAATCATCGTGAACATAGTTACAGTCATAGGTATGGTAATTTTAATTTTCTGATACGTAACCATTTTAGTTAAGCCATTTTTGACTATTTGCATAATTATTGTTCAGTACCATCTATTGAAATGGATATGAGTTAGGTACTCACTTATGCTTTTGTCGCAGACTTGAAATAATTTTAATAGCGTCATTTATTTATCGAAAGTTTGTTTTAAAAACTTGTACGTAGGTATACAAGTTTACGCATATATGCACTAAGCCGAAATGAGGTCATTGTACTCATCATTAGGAACAACTTTTACTATGGAACCAACACTAAAATCGCGGAAAAAAAATCAGCTGTTCCATACATTTTGTCGAATGTCAATGACCGTTTTTATGGAACAGCTGATTTTATTTCGCGGTTTCTGGGTTGGTCCCAGAATAAAATTTGTTCATAATAATGAGTACAATGACCTCCTTCAGCTTAGTACAGCGTAGTATAATGTGTAACCCTGTACACCGGGTGACTATTTTACCGAAACGGATGAAATAGGGTGTAACATGGACCTACATAGAGTTAACAAGCTGATGGCATAATAAAGCTTTCCAAAAAAAAAGTTGTTTTGAAATCATCTGTTGTATTTAAAATCTCCATAAAATTCACTGTTTTAAACTATCACGGTTGTTCACTAAAGGTTGTTCGGTTGGTTGTTCTCCATAAAATTGTATATTTTGCATACAATAGAGGGTTTTAAAAATTTTAAATATGCCACATAACTGACACATTTTTTTAAATTCAATAATAGGCTTGCGTTTATTAACTCGCCTGTTGTTAAGCAATGATGCGATATATGATGAAGCACGCTTGCATAGAAGAAACCGATTCACTCGTGATTTGACCCAGACCCCATGTTAATTTTAATTATAATTCATAATTTTATTGTTCATTAAATTTAATTAATCTTAAAACTAAATATTGTACTTAATATTAATAGTGGCAAATATTTTTTTTATTTTATTATTATTATCCTATTATTCAAGTTTCAGTAATAGTCACCCTGCATAGATCCAACGCGTTTCTCTTACTTGCTGTGTCGCTAGTCTCGCATATAAAGTCTGTTAAATAGCTCCTTAAACTTATAACACTCAATCAACAAACATAAGTAGATTTTCAGTTTCATAGTATAGTCTAAAGAAAACATTCGTTATCCGAGTCATTATTTTTTCCAGTAAAGTCATCGATGTGAAAATAATTAAATTGGATGACCTATTATTTCAGTTATCGACGAGCAACTTATCCGTTTCATTATCTTAGAATATCCTTAAGAGACTCTCTCGTTAAGAGCTTCTTATACCAAATTTGACGGTTTTAAATCAATTTTTTTCCAATAAATTACAATATTTGACCTGGAAAAAAATACATGTCACAGATACATCTGTGTTAGAGTCTGTGAATTGGTTTAAAATAAGTACGATAGAATAAACTTTCCTCGATCAAAAAAAATCTGAAACAAAGTCGATTCAGTTTATATTTTTCGTTATATGCTCCAATGAAAGCTCGTAACAACCTGGAAATTGCATGTACTGAAAAGCAATTTTATAATTTTTTTTTTATTTGGATAGAATTTTGATAGTGAATAGTTTCGTTTTTTAGTGAAATTAAAACCGTAAAAAGGTCCCGAGAATTTCCGCGCGCCGCGTTCAGTGCCGCGCCAGGCGTCATCGAGGACGGACCTATGTTCGTTTTTGTCGTTGCACTCCCCCCGCGGGCGTCCTGACTCTAGTGCGGCAATATACATCGTCGCTATAAGTTGGCGGGGGCTGAGGGAGCGTTTTGTTGCCTACGCGACTCGGATAGGCGGCCGTTAAGTTTTATTAAAAGTTTGGCAAAAAATTGGCACGTAAAACCACCGATTCGCTAAGTCACAACTCTCATTGTCGGACATTGGAGAAAAGTGTTGACTTACCCATCTTCTTTTCTATGTGGAATTAATAACGTCATGTCTAGGTATGAAACTATGTACAAACAACGATAATTTTCTTGTAAGTTTTAGCTCCAAACACATCTCGTTCATTTATCAAGTGTCATTTGTGTAATAAAATTTTCAAGTAGTGTGATTTTCATGAAAGAAGTCTCCCCAACGCGGCGCTGTCATCGCGTATCAATTACTATCAGTGTCTTTTCTCGAGCAGTACTTTTAACAAAGCGGTATGGCCTTAGTTAGGAGCTTAACCTTAAGCCTGCCCAGTAATTAGAGCAAAATCAAAAACAAAATTACCCCACCTGACTTTATTTATGCCAAACGCGATCTGTATTGAGCCGTTCGATCATCATTCAAACGGGATATTTCATATTACATAAAACCCCTACTAAGTAAGTAAGCAAGTTCGTATGGTATGGCCTGAGTGGTCCTAGTCACTGCTAAATTCAATTGTGCCCTATTCAACTAGAGCTTGCGTGAACGATGCGAGAAAAATCTAGATTGAATAATGGTTCTGAGCTTTTATCGATATTCGTTGCGGTAAAATCGCAGCGAAACTGCAACGTGATAGAAACGAAAGATATTTTAACGGCTTTCGCATCGACTGACTCATTTTTAATCGCATTACGTGATTTAAAACGAATCGGTTACGATAATAACATTGATTTACAAACACAGTCATGGATGTTGTATTATAAGATAATTGACTAGGTAATGTGGAATTTAAATCAAAGCGCTTCGTTTTGTTTTCCGGAATATCAATCATGAAACGGTGACGACTTTTAGTGCCCGCCCTGAAATGTTCTTATTACAAAAGACGGTTGAATCAGAGTAGGTAAAAGTCGAGTGGTGTCTTGTAAAAAGTTGGAAACGAGTACTTAAATGTTGGAGTGCAAGGTAAGCACGGCGTGACCTTTAGTATTCGTGATCCGCGAAAGCCGCTCCGTACAGAGCTTCCCGATGCCACGCCCGCTCTACTTGAATAATTGAATACACACGCACATTGTAATTATTTACTGTGTTTTTGTACCATTATCTACGAGCGCTTTACCACAACATTTGTTTTAACGCAAACTTTACAGCATTGTGTACGGCGTTTTCACCTTTGTTGGAAATTGTTCGAGCACACGTAAATTAACGTTTACTCGTTCGTTTCATGAACGTTTACCCTTTTACATGTTTGTAGAATTACACGGTTTCGTTGTTTTGTGCCTACGTCATCTTTTCTGAACAGTTGGCGTGGTGCGAATATTGTCAGGAATAGGGTATAAATACGTATCGAATTCCATACAAATTTCGATTTCGAAACTGATATTTGTATGGAATTCAATACGTATTTATGCAGGTAAATATTCGCACTTCGCCCGCAGGTAAATGAGTTGCTAAGTAAGCAACATGTACGATATCAAAATATTATAATTATACAATTACCTGAGGGTCATCATTTCGAAATTCACGTTTTGGTTCACAGGCTAGGCCTGACCATAGCTGATCTGATGTTATAAGTGACGATGTGGTCGAAGACAGATAGTAGGTATAGTTTTGTGTATTTAAAAAGCAGAGAGTAAATAAAGGGGTTGCCTGTAAAGTCGGTTTACGGACGATAATTTTACGTGATAACGCTTAGGCCGATCGTGCCTCTCTATCGCTTGTTCCACGCTCTCACTTGCACGCTCGGCTCAGGCGGAACGTGACAATGAGTCATGCTTTTTCGTGCGTGCAGCCGGCGTTCGTCAATTTATAAGACGTTATCACGTCAAAAATATTTTAAGGAAATATACTTATACCTCTTCCGTCCTTTACTTTTTCAATTCAACCCAAACCAACCAATATTAAAGTTGATAATATTTCTGTCCCGAATTCTGGGTTAGGTATCATAGTAAAAGTTCTTTGTTATGATATTATGTACACTACGTACAGTGACCTTTCGACTCAGTACCACAGTTATGCGTAACCTTGTATAAATAAGTAAAACTCATTTCCCGAATGCGCGACTATGAGTATAGTCGTGCCTTTCCCATATATAAATAAGCACTCTGGGCTAAAGTGAGGGGGGAGCTGTCGCTCTAGGCGCCAGATAACAAGGAGCGCCAATATGCTAAAAGAGAAGAAAAAAAAACAAGACAAAAAAATCGATGGCTCCTCGCGCCTTGGGGCGGGCCGGCATGGCAGGCGGCGAGGCACACTTGTGTTGTAAATTTTGATGAGGAAATATTTCATATCCTGGATTAGCACATGGAATACTTTTTATCCCGGAATCAATTTCAGTACGTAGTTTACAGAAATGAAACGCGGCGAAAGACAATCTCGCTCTACCCAGATACTCCGTTTACTAATCAGATATTATTTTATGTAAACAAAGGGGTTACCAATGCAAAAAATATGTTTCATACTTAATGGTAGTTCACAATATTTGACCAAAAAATATTTTATTATGTTTTTTTAATCGTAATATGAACAACTATAAAATAAAAATCGTTTTGTACTATTTATTTTAACGAATTATCTGGTCTATACAATGTTACGATAAAAAAATCGATTTTTGTTAGAAAATATTTTATTATACTGATGCCTTATTATAGATGATTCGGATTGTGATCGCGATCGCATGCCATCTCACTTACGCACGTGGTGCGAGTAAATACATGCGAACGGGACGGCATGCAATCTCGATCACGATCAAACTTCTATAATAAGGCCGCTGGTAGGACAATAGGGGCTCTAAACATTTCTGGTTAACGTTTGATTTGACCTCTATTTCCTCTAACATAATAGCCAACGCCTCTTTAATCAACGCTATCTATCACAATATTTTAATAATGTTTTTTATTAATTTTTTGAACTATCAGAATATCCCCCATTGTACCGCGCGAAAGCAAAGCCGAGGAAAATTGACAGTAAAATAAGTGAATAAGTGGGTAAGTTAATAAGTGAAAAATGTTTTGAGCAACTGGCACTTTGACAGAGACTTTTCGTGACATTTCTTTGTTTACAGTAAAGATCTAAGATTTGTGAACGGAGTATAGAGCCAGTGCCAAAGAGTAGTATAATGCCGGTGCCGTGTAGGTACGTATAAGCATGGTATAAGCACTGCAATTTGTTGCCATTATTTGGCGTGACGTTGTTAAATCTAGATGACATCTTTTCCCCAAATAGTGTAACCTCGTGTAACCTTATATTTGTCAGCGGAAATCGCAGCTCGTTTATCATGCAAAAAGGTCGGCGCCCTCAGCTCCTGCGCGGAAATCTGTTCCTTTCTGTATTATGTCTTGTATGACAGCGTGTGGGCTCATAATCCCACCATCTCTGTGGACTCTTCTATAAACTACCTAGTACTAATAAACATGCCTATAGGTCGAAGTCTGGCATGATAAAGTGCGTCGACACGTTACGAGCTCGGACACGTTAGCGGTCAACTTGAGATTTCGAGGCTAGAATAGAAAATACAGGGTTACGTTGTGTAACTTACGCATAATAATTATATAGACTTTACTAAGCCGAAAGGAGGTCATTGTACTCATCATAATGAACAACTTTTACTATGGGACCAAACCAGAAATCACGTAAAAAATCTGCTGTTCCATAAATTTTGTTGAGTGTCAAAGACCGTTCTCTATGGAACAGCTGTTTTTTTTTTCGACAATGCTATGCAAATGCAATTAAACTACTTAGTAAATAATGGCCGCTAACAGAGCGCTACGTTGATGTAAATTCACAACTCATTGTCACAGATTGGACACCAGTAAGTATGACTCGCGGTGAGGTCAAGCGGTAGATAATACCCTCAGATCAGATAAACAAGGGAGACATGCAATTATTAGTACATTTTTCTATCATGTTCAAATATCTCCGTGTTTCTCCTTAACCGATGAAAAAAGGAGGAGTTTCATTAGTCGACGCGTCTAATATAAGTATAAATATATATTTTTCACTACAAAAAACGCATAAACTGTTAGTACAACATACTTATCATGTTTCTCACACACTAAAAAACAAAAAACATTCAGCAACATCAATAAACTAACTACCTAACATTCCACATAAAAAAAGAGTAGCAAATCTGTCTGCAAAGTGAGTTTTCCTAAAGACGTACTCGCATAAAGCCTGTTTTAGGCCTGATGCGTTCGCACCCGCCACTGTCTATTATGTCTTCTGTGCCACCACGCCATCTTACCATGTCTCCCTTGTTTGTTTGATCTGAGACAATACCTATCTAATTACCTACGCGGAACAGACACCGCAAGCCTACCCATCCGTCTGATTAATTATTACTTATTTTCATAATAAACTTGTATAAACAAACTTGTATTGTGTATTGTATAAACTATTGTTGTATTGTATTGTGTTGTGTATTGTATAAACTTGTAGGTATATGTTTTCCAGTAGCGACCCACGGTTTTACCCGCTAACCTACAGAACCACCTGCACCCACACCCGCAGTTTTCAGTCAGCTCATGACCACGGCCATTGTAACATGGTCGAAACGTCGAGCGAAAAGTACATATTTTTACCTAAATTAAATAATACGTGATAAGTCACGATAAACATTTAAAACATGTGTTCAAATCGCAAAAGTTTAAAAATTACTAACCTACAGAAGTAGGTGAATACGTTAGCCGTGGTAGCTCATTTGGGAGACCGCTAGACTTGAAAGCGTGAGGTCGCGGGTTCAAATCCCGGACCCCTACCAATGAGATCTTTGGAGCTTATGTACGGATTTTCATACCACTGGCTTTTCGGTGAAGGATAACATCGTGAGGAAATCTGCATACGTACGGAGAAGGAATTCAATGGCGTATGTGAATCCACCAATCGGCAATGGGCCAGCGTGGTGGATATGGCCCAATCACCCTTTCGGGGTAGTCTAAAAGTCCAGCAGTGGGCTGTTAAAAGGCTGATGATGAATGATTAACGACACAAAAAGTCCGTTGAGACTTGAATAAAAATCAATGTATGCTTCTACAGATTTTGAATTTAACCAATATGAAAGCAAAGGACACATTAATGCGTAATTGTCAAATTAATTCTAAGATTTCAGTTGTCTCGTAATACCTACGTAGTATAGTAGGAATACTACAAACAATTAAAGTTAGCAATAATAGCTTCTCTAACGACATGCATTCCTAGGTAGCTCACCTGCGGTGCGATGCTGACGTCTTCTCTTTTTTTTTATACCATAGGTGGCAAAGAAACAGACGGGCAGCCTGATGGTAAGCAGTCACCCTGGCTTTGGATATTTTTAACACCAGAGGCATCACTACTACCTACGTTGCTGACCCTTTAAAAATATAGCTAGGTACCTCTTTATATCACCTACCTTACATATGTTACCTACGACCTATCTGAACCGTTCAGTGCGGAGGTTAAAGGGGGAGGCCTATGTTCAGCACTGGACGTATTCTGGCTGATGATGATGATGAATAAAATTCAAAAATCAAAAATCAATAAGATGGCAATAAGCAGCAAATGATACAAAAAAATATAGAGAAATACTCCATCTACGGCCAAAAATAATTTTCGTGCGCACCTTAGATATACAGGGCTACTGGTTCACTTTACAGGGCTACTGACAATCAATTAGGCGGCCGCAGTACATCAAAGCAACAACTTTTGTTCTACGACTTTTCAAACTCTCAAAAATAAACCGGCCAAATGCGAGTCTGGCTCGCGCACTGAGAGTTCCTTACCTTACCACCATAAAATACAATAAGGTCATCCAAGTAACCGGTAATTACCATTTATTATAACGCTTTCCCAAATAGTTGAAGTAATTGCTACTCAGCCACAGTTACTTATTTTGCTACAGGCGCTCGAGTATAACACAATTATAACTTGGTAATGAACAGAAACTTATCACCAAATCGCACTTGGCCATTATTTATTATTTGTTGTTATACTTTAGATTTTGTACTATAATCAATTAATCATGCCAGGTTTGACGCTTGTACGTATTACCGTTTTTAAATTAGAGCTAATACAAAAATACGTTTGTTGTATTATGTCCCTTTCGTTTTCACTATTTTTTATTATTTGTTAGTTAATCCGCCGTAAAATTACATATTCTGTGAAAATTTCAACTAGCTGTCTATATTACGGTTAAAAAGATACAGCCATTAATAGGTACGACAGACGGACGGACGGACAGACAGACAGACATCGTGAGCTTAGTAATCGTCCGTCTGAATCTTTTTAACCGTAATATAGATAGCTAGTTGTTGTTGTTAGTTGTTGTTGTGTCGTTTTTGGTCTCGTTTCTACCCTTTGGGCACAGAACCCTAAAAACAGCCGTTTCATTACAAAAAACATTCACACCGACAAAATAATTATGATACAGCAAATTTTTTTCCCGCGAATTTTTATAAATCTTAGAACAAAGGTGTTTGTTTTGACGCTTTTAAGCCGCCATGAGATAATGCTAACTGATTACCAGTAACCCTGTATAAAAATTCAATGGCCCATCATTCCTGTGTAATGTTTCAGCTTAGTCATATTATAAATCGGGTGAGCATTACACCTTGTATACCATTTTAACCAAAACACTCTCCTTATTACATACAGGTCTACAATACATTATCTTAAGTATGTGTTTCTATAATAATAATTGCCATTTATCTAATAGAGTAAATATTATCAGTCAACTCAAATAATAAAATATCTCTTCATTCCTATACTGAACTTGCTTTACTCCGTTATATAACAATTATATAATAGATATTATGGGGTCATTCAAACCATATTTAGGTCATTCATAATAAATTATTTCCTTCACTGTAACGAAAGTCAACGGAAAGAAAAACGACAAATTATACCTTTGTCATAAATAACGCCGTCAACCAAAGCTGAAAATTGGGGAACAAGAAAATCCCTGCAAATCCATTGATGGTGACATGTTTATCGTTACCAACGACATAGAATAGGACTATTGGGTTGATGCGTTATATTATTATAAGGTCTAGACCTTAATAAAGTATCGTTCACATTACAGATGTACCTACTTACATGCACTCTACGCGAAAACCAAAGATGTTGAGAACTTGAGATGAGTGTGCATCAGATCTGCATCTAATAAAATTATCCTACCATTTACTATCGAACGGTCAGGGCGGGCACGAAACCGTTTCTTGGTTGATATTCCGAGAACCCGTATGAATTTACTATTCTGTGAAATACGCTGCCTGAATGGGTGTTCCCCGATTGTTACAATCTGTGATTCGCCAAGTCGCGAGTGAATCGGTTTCTTCTAGGCATGTACGGTCCATCATAGACTGCCCCATTCCGCGCAAAACAACATTAAAAAAACAGTTCTCAATTTCTCACCATCATCGCACACGGCTCATTAACTTGCCAAACCGTTCCAGATGGTAGCGTGATTGTATCCATGACACGGTTACTTGAAAATTGTCCCTCGTCGTATATGGAGGGTCTCGCAATAGGTACAGAGAACGTCGTAAGACTTAATGTAATGGTAATTAGGATGAGAACGCAATTCAGTCGGTATAATGTTGGTAATTTTCAAGTTAAATCTAGTTCCTTACATTATGTTAGCTGGTTAAAGCAAAGCTTAAGCTGTAAACGATAGATTACTTTGTTTCATGATAAGCTTGCGTTTGTCCACATCCTACATACAAAGACGCGGATTAGAATGGAGCATGCACATATCTATATAATTATGTATTAGAAACAGCTGCTTACGCTCGACATGAAGACAGGAAGACACTCATATTCTACAATTCGGTGAACGTAGACTCCGGCAGTGAGTTTCACACCCTCACTGGCTCTCTGGACGTATAAAAATGAGAGAATGAGAGAATCAAAGTGCTATGTGCATTTAGGTAAATGTAATAACAGGTTTGCGTTTGACCGCCACCTCTCCTGATTTATGCGAAGGTGCGGCTTACGATGGAGATTGCCTAGAAAAAACCGATTCACTTGCGACTTGAATACACCCAGATTGTAATTATCAGGGAACACCTATGAAGGCAGCGCTTTCCATAACCTAGTGGTTCGCACAATGTAAAAGTGGAATCAAAGCGTTTTTGGTCGTCTTTGTCTTAAGGTCCTATATATATAGCAAAGGCCGCGCGGAATAATTTTTGTGCAATTTTTCGATTGTTGTATTGGGACCCCCCCCCCCCCCCCCCCCAACCCTTTGTTTTATACTTATTGACTTTTTTATTATTTGTTAGTTAATTCGCCGTAACATTACATATTCTGTGAATTTTGAACTGGCTATATATTACGGTTCGAAAGATAGGACAGCAGACGGACAGACGTATGGATGGACAGGTAGACAGACATCGTAGGCTTAGTAATAGGGTTCTGTTTTTACCCTTTGGGTACGAAATCCTAAGAACGCAACAAATGTAATGAATTCTTGAACTAACAGAATAGACTGAACAAAGTTTTGAATGGTATCGAATGCCTACGAGTTTGGCTTCCAAGTTTATTGTGGCCATTTATCTAGCAGTAATGAACCCAGGAAGTTATATCTCAGATCTGTTGGGTTGAAGATTATTCGAAAATTTCGAAACCTCTTACATTTTATTCGGTTTCTGAGAGTAAGTTTTAACAACAATAATGTATATACCTACATACAGAACATTATTGTTAAGTTAAATATGCCACTACAAACAACAAAATAATATTTTTACACGGATTTTGAACAACAAAATAAATTTTGAAATATATAAATCTAAGATTCATAATAAACGAATTATCGTTCCCGCCTCACTTCAAAATCCGTGTAAAAAATATATGTTGTTCTTTGTTGTTTTGATTTGTGGTTTTTTGAAGTGGGTATTTTTTAAAGATAATTTTTATTGGAATTTAGTCGTGTAAAATTGGGGGGAAAAATACCCATGTTACTACTGGGTAGTTAGTAGTAACACTGACAAAGAAAAATACCTGTGTTACTACTTAGTAAGGCTGTTAGAGGCTATCTCCAAAAGGGCCAGTTTAGAAGTGGCCTGCATCCAGCGTTTTCCTACGGTCTCTTTTATAGGTCGTCCAAACATCTTATATCCATCCACAATTGTCCATCGTGAAGTCCTATGCTGCGCTTACCGGTCTGTGGTCATTCGAGAACCGTTTGTCCCCATCGGCAATCTGCGTCTATATATTACGGATCTCCTTATTTCTGATTCGATCTCGTACAGGTTTTGTCTTGGTCGAAAATTAAAGTGAGTTATCACAGAAGACATAATGTTATGTTACATCATTTTTTTGTTCAAGTAGGTATCGTAAGCGAAATATGATAGAAAACACCATTGCAGGGCGTTGAAGTTATTTTGTTTATATTGATAGAAAGAAATCATTGTTGGTCATCATAAAAACTACGATACATTTTCCCGAGATAAATATTTGAAGTTTCTCTATTTTCTTTTAATGCGCCATTCTCAGAAGTACAGCACTTTCATCTTTCGTTAAAATGAACGTATAAATATCACCGCTCCCTGTTCTAAAGAGCTAAATGCAGTGCAGTGGCCCACCCCACTTAAGATTTTTATTTCAGGCTACATTTGTGTGAGAGCGTGCTGCTGAAATTAAATAAACCGGCCAAGTGCAAGTCGGGCTCGCGTACTGAGGGTTCCGTACCACCACAAAATTCAATAACGAAATTAACAGTTTATAACTTGGTAATGAACAGAAACGTCACCGACTCGCACTTGGCCATTATTTATCATTTGTTGTTATATTTTAGTGTTTACTATAATCATACCAAATTTGACGGTTGTACGTATTACTGTTTTAACATTAGAGCTAATACAAAAAAATGTTTAAAAAATACGTTAGTTGAAAGGGGGCTCCCCTTTCGCTTAAATTTTTTGAGTTTTTTATTATTTCTTAGTTAATCCGCCGTTACATTTTACATATTCTGTGAAAATTTCAGTATTACGGTTCGATAGATATAACCGTTAATAGGTAGGACAGACAGACAGACAGACAGACATTGTAGGCTTAGTAATAGGTCCCCGATTTTACCCTTTGGGTACGGAACCCTAAAAATAATTTTGTCAAGTATTTACTATCTGGACTCAATAAAAAAACTGTGGGTATTTGTTTCTCTGCTACTTAAGTAGCATTTTGATTTTGGTTGAGTAGACCTGAGACAATGATGAAACAATACTGATCTCATAGTTTCTCTTTAGGGTTCATACGCAAAACAACAATCTAAATCGTTTTCATAGTCAAGTTTCCAACCCGCTTACAATCTCCTGCGTTAGTGCCAAAACACACGCACAAGGTAAATCCAACGTCGCCTCGTAATACGATGTATCGCGGTTCGACGCGACGTCGTGTCTTGATAAACTACGACTTTCGTCGCAGAAATTGAAGACGCAACGTCGTATTTAATTGTGGTACAACAATGCATAGCAAGACTTCGTGACGTGAATTTCTGCGATGAACGTCTTAGTTTTTAACCGACTTCCAAAAAGATGCGGTTATCAATTCGACTGTATGTTTTTTTTTTTTTTGTGTATGTATATGTGTACGCGATTACTCCGCCAATTTAGAATTGTTTTTGATGATTCTTTTTTTGGTTGGTAGGTCTTATCTCATAGGTGGTCCCATATTTTTTTTTCGACCTTGATTCAGCGCTTTTTTAAAAATCTACAAAAACATGACGATAAGCAACGAATTCAATGTACATTGCACAATGCCACCAACTTAGCTGTTAAAGTGGGCAAAATTGGAACTACAGTTATTTCTTGGTGAATTTCATACTTTGTTCTCCACTAGCGACGCTGTCAACTGAACAGCAAACATAGAGGAACTGTTCCTACAACAGAACTTCAAAAAAACAAAGTGTCTCCATGGCGACCGGGCCCTGTTGTTTTTCGTTAAATTTTTCAAAACCATACAAACTGAAATACAAAGTATTTCAGTTTTTATGGTTTTGAAAAATTTAACGAAAAACAAACTGAAACACAAAGTATTTCAGTCGTAATATTAAACAATATTTTCTACTTTTTAGTTTCAGTTTGTAAATGTAGGTATGTATAGTTATGAAGCCGGTTCTTTTTTTTTTCTAAAAATTATAATTATTATGACACGACATCGCGTCGCGCACCGATTTAGCATCGAAGTGCGACGCGGGATCGTACCGTGTGCATGTGATTTGGCTCTCACCAGTAATTCTATAGAATTTTTATTCGAGATTACTGGTAAAACAGGGGAAAATTGGAAATAAAAAAAAACATAATTAATTCTACACTAAAAATCGATCAAAATTTGCATGACATCGGACAACATGAGCAACATTTTGGCGACATAAAAACAATATTACATTGTTACCCCAGAGGTGAAAGTAACTTATTTAGTCCCGAGACGGGGTGCTAATAGTTCGAGGGACTAAATAAGTCTTTAACCCCGAGGTAAATAAACACTGTGCTTTTCATTACGAATACAAGAAAACTAAAAATAAAAACCTGAACTGACTAAAGAAAATATGAGTGAATTTTATTTTACATAAATCAAAATTTTTGGTGTAAAATTTGTGCGAGACCATAATCCTCCGAGGAGAAAAAAAAAAGTTGGAACATGGTTCAATACAAAATTAAATGTAAAAATAGAACTAGTTTTGTTTAAATAATTTGTGTCTATCAGTTGTAAACTGTCACTGTCAGTTGAAAATGATTCTCCCTAAGGCTGAAATGTATTACTTTCTTCATACTTACTTTCCGAGTATGAGTAATCTATACTAATATTATAAAGAGGAAAGATTTGATTGTTTGTTTGTTTTTTTGCATTGAATAGGCTCCGAAACTACTGAACCGATTTGAAAAATTATTTCACTGTTAGAATGCTGCACTATCCCCGGTTGACATAGGCTATATATCCCGGCTTCGCCCGTGCGAAGCAGGGGCGGCCTACTAGTGAAAAATATTTTTATAGTTAACCAGTATTCCTGCGTAACCCTCGCTGGTAACGCTGTAGATAGTCAATAAACCCACGTGCACCACTTACCTTGCTTACGAGACCTTAAGCCTTACTGTTTATTCAGCAGTGCAAGTACCGTTCTTTATCGATCGTCAAATTTGACAGTTGTGGTCGTCAAATTCGATAAAATTCCATTTGATCAATACTCGCTATGGCATTTTATCGAATTTGACAATCGATAAATAATGGTACTTGCACTGCAGGAGCGAATTATGCGAGCCAAACTACGTCTAGATAATATCATTCCCGAATTGGAGTTTGCTGCTAGCTATCATTATTTTTTATCAACTTTGATCAATAACGACGTAGAACAGCTTAAAATTATTGTAATTGTTACAAATGAATTTCGAATTTATTATCGAATAAAAATAAATAATAAACTATTATAACTGTATTTAAAACGCAAGCTTTATTCATTTTAATTATTTAAACTATGCCGGAACGTACTATATTAATACAATTATTTGGAGAAACATCTTGCATTATTTCGTCATTATATAGGCTTAGGGACTCATATTTTTTGTATGCAGGCCATTGATGTAAGTAAATAGGGGGAAGATACGGGACGAACTTCTTGACATGGACCGTACAAATTAGGCTCACGGGCCTAATAGACTTCAGTCACAATCGAACTGTCGTTTTGATAGCACGTAAATTATTTGTCAAAATTGTGTTTAAATAAAGCAGCAAAAATTACTTCCTGCGTTTTCACAAGGTGCACCAACAGTTTGAAGACAAAAAACAAATTTCACGGGATTACTATTCACTCGTAAATACTTAAAAACAATTAACAAAATTTTCTTTAAATGTCACTTCTATGGTCTAGTGTAATGTCTAACAGAGCGGTGAAGTGGACGTTTACAGAGTAGACGTCAACATCGCCGCTGACTCGAGCCGAAACAGAGCCATATTTATTGGGTACAATGTTTAGATGTCACGCGTCTTCCCCCTTTTTAAACAGTCATTGATGCAGGCAGGTTTTGTTCAATTGCGCTACCAGAAAAAAACATTTAATTTACATTAAATTAAAATAATGAAATAAAATAGCATGTTGACAAATGATCTACGATTAAAGTAATACCGAGTAAACGATTCAATAAAAATATTTTTTATTTCAATTTATATGTCGGGGACACGAAAGTAGTGCCTTTAAAGTTGATTCATCCAAACTTCGCTCCCTCATCGCCTCCTGGTTTGTGAGGCACATGGGATACCAACGCCGGCGCACCGGGCTTTGGAGAACTATTAGCGGGATAAGGGGTCGATTGCTTCTCTGTCGGAAACTCCTGATTGTTTCCAGGTGCAGGAGATATATCTAATAGCTCCTCCTGGTTGGCTAGGTTTTCATGGAACTTTTCCTGATAGATGAACGCGCGTTGCACTAAATATTCTACATCCGTATGACACGCGAGAATTTTCTCGTATATTATCAAGTGCCATAGGAAAAAGCTATATTCAACAAAGTTAAGCATTTGACTGTATAAATGTTCACACTTCAGTATGAGCTGGTATACGTTGG
The DNA here is from genome assembly GCA_932305915.1 of Agriopis marginaria. NCBI lineage: Eukaryota > Metazoa > Arthropoda > Insecta > Lepidoptera > Geometridae > Agriopis > Agriopis marginaria. Next base: position 8,793,829 of record OW029919.1, read on the forward strand.
CGACTATGATCCCTAAATTGTAAGGGATGTCCTCCCTGAACTTGATCCTGAGGAGTTTAGTCTCAGCTAGTCTATATCTAGCGCTGTAGATGGACTGTTTCATCATGTAGAAGATTTTTTTTATCAGCAGCCGTTTTCTTGTGTCGCCTAAGGCTAGATCTGGGTACTCGTACTGTCGACGATATTCGTGATTGCTGTTATTATAGTTATCTTTTTCCGCTTTTATGATTTCTTTGAGAGTATTATGGTTTAAAATATTGACATCTAGGTTTTGTATGGAATCTTCGGTAGTCGCATTGATGTCACCAAACAAGAGATCCACTATAGAATTTTGAGGTGATGAAGTTCTGTTGAGATATTTTGAACATAACTCATCGAGAGTTCCTATGTGAGACTTGGGGATGTCTGACGAGTCAACTTGCCACACATGGTTAGCACCTGTAATAATTAAGTAAAACGAAATGAATTAAGAGTAAGAAAAGCAATTAATTTCTGCGGAACCAAACCAAATAAGATTATAATCGATTACTATTCTTATGGCATAACCACTATTGGCATAAATTTGTTTTCCCGAATAAGACCAAATAAGTTAGATATAATAAAATATACTGCACAGTTAGGTAATAGGTTCGCAGCTTATAGGTGGCCCATGGGTACCCTCGCCGCACCTTAATCTACTGCTATACCATTGGGCTAAAAAAAATGAAGTAAATACTTAAATGTTCAGTTTGTCCTTTTAAAAAAACGGACGTGACGTTGCCTGCGAAACTACGAATGACAGCCAGCCAGCCGCCATGACACACCCCCTCACGCCATGCCACTGTCAAGCTCACCAAGCCTTTGAGGGGAGTGCAGAGAGATAGTTGGCTGGCAGGCTGGCTTATTCTATTCTATATAAGCCAGCCTGCCAGCCAACTATCTCTCTGTTCATTTCGATTGCTGAATAAATGAAGTAGTCGCCACTCTGACTGTTTTATATGTCATCCCGTTTACACCTTTGTGAGTATAATATCAGCTACTGTATTGTTTACAGAAGTTGGGCCACAAGTTTACAATATTATTAAGTACCTAATATAGAAATAAGCAACAACTTACAGGTGTACCTAAAAATCTTTTATTATTATCTGGTTTCTTCAAACTGTAAGCTGTCCTTCTTAACTGCATCATACGAAACATAGCGTGAACTAATATTTTTTACAACTCATTTTCTTAAAAGTTTGCGCTACTTAAAATTTCGAACAACTTTTCCCTGGACCCCTATTGTTTGGATCTCGCTTTGGTAGATTTGGTGGATCACGATCTTGTAAAAATACAATATTTTACCCACTTACACACACACCCGCACACACACACACACGACGTTTGCGGCTTATAGGTGGCCCAAGGATCCACGCCCTTGCATCACAATTACGGAAATATTTTTATTTTTTAAGTTCAAAATAAAACAACATCGTATCACATTTTGATAAAACGCCATGGCAGCCAATAGCCCGCTTCTTTCTTTATTAAAAATCGTAATGAAATTTTGAACATTGCCCGAATATTCATTATGTTATTACAACCAAATATCTATTAGACAATTCAATAGTGCAACATAATATAACAAAAAATACTTGTACAAATAATTATGAAAAAAAATTTGAGCACATAATAAGTTATGACCATAAACCTCTAGTATAGTTATGATGAGATAATCAGTATGCTAAAAAATTACACGAAATAACATATTTGTGAAAAGTAAAGCTGGTTTCGTTTAAACTTACATAAAATGATGGCTACGTAAATTAACATGGCTTCATTCTCAGCTTGTTTCGTATCAGCTAATTGTAAATTATACGATAAATTGCAACAACATTGGTTAATGGCATTTATAAAGATATTAAAACTTTTATATCCTATCGAAATGAATATGAACGTAAGGAGGTAATTAAACTTTATTAACGTACCGTTCACATTACTAACGCGCTTACTTGTACATGCGTTGTAAGTGACAAGTATACATTGTCTTTTTTTATTGCCGATAAAATTGCTGATAATCTTTAAATGGTTGAACAAATTTTCTATCATAAATAAGAATCGCTTAAGTAACCTTTCAAACTAAAAAAACTAATCTTCATACTATACTTCATATTCGGTTTAGCCGTTTGGGAAATACGATGCCAGAGACATACACAGATACTACATACGTCAAACTTATAACACCTCTCTTTGTTTTTTTGTTTAAAAAGAACGTTAAACACGTATCACTCTATATTTATTTTGGTTTTTAGGGTTCCGTAGCCCTCAAGGAACCCTAACAAGTTTTTTCTGTCCGTCCGTCTGTCCGTCCGTCAGAAGTTAGAAGGTTCTATAGTTATTATGGCAAGTGCTCTAAATTTTGCACAATTACAGTATAAGTATAGATCTAAATTTTAAAAGTATAAAAATAAAATATAATTTTGCGTTTGTGGGGTGGGGTGGCTCTAGTAACAGGGGTGTCCAACATACGGCCCGCGGGCCACAATGCGGCCCGCCAAGGTTCTTAATCCAGCCCGCGAACAAGTCGAGTGAAAACTTGGGCAACTTTTTTTTTTTTAGACGACATTTTAAAAGAACGGTGAGTCATATGTTCGTAAAATATTAAACGCCAAATTACGTCGATCGATCACAAAACGACTCGGCGAAAACGTGGACTAGCATATATCGGGAAAAACCTAAAAATAAAATGTAAATGCCATTTTAATTCTTGGAACAACACCTGCGCGTGAAAATGTTTACATTGCCGCCCCTCTCACCCTCACCCACCCACTCCCTCCGCGCATGCATCTTCCAGGCCTAATATACCTTTTCTACCATTTTTTCTTATCTTAGTCTTGATTTGCCCAGTTACGAAGCATCTCTTGGCCCGCCATAGTAACAAAGTTAATAAATCCGGCCCACCACAAAATTTAGTTGGACACCCACAAATTTTAGTTGCTTTAGTACATGTGATATGGGGATAAATACTTTATTTATCGTTGCTCATGTGGGATATCGTTGAATAGGAATTTTAAAATGAAGGGAAGGTTTCATACATCACTTTTTTATCAAGTTTATATTTTGTGAAATATGGCAAAGTCAAAAATGCAAAATATGCCCGACAAAGTGGCAAAAAGTTGCCTTCCCCCCCCTGCATTTCTAAACTATTTGACATAGAAACTTATAGCTTGCTATGCTGATAGGTCATAATATTAAATATCTCCATTCAATATTATTTCAATTAAGCATTTTCTGATTATAATTTTTTGAGATATAGAAATAAACTGAAATGAATTCAAGACGTTATAGCTCAAGGGTCATTGACCTTTTCGTAAAATTGTCTTAACAAAGAATATTTTTAAAGTAGTTTTCTTTTCGAGTAAACGATCAAAAAAAGTATATGTTATGTTGGATTGATTTGATGCATCTCTGAAATTTGGACAAGTCCACAGAGCTTCGTTCTTTCGAATTTTTCTGAGACTCCAATTTCTGAACTATGATGATTGTGACCACAATTATATGACTGACTACGAATAACGGAACCCTACCATATGCGTGCCTCGAGTCTCGACACGCGTTTAGCCAGTTTTAATGTTTTATGATTTACAGCTGCACCCCGCGGTTTACCCGCGTGGGATTACTCCTTACTCCTTATATCATCAGATAACTGCCGTGAAAGTCCCGTCAAAATCGGCCTGCCCAACGGTCCGGGTAAAAGCCTTGCTTTTGGCCACTGAGCCACACTCGCTTTTCAATCGGCCTCCAAATTCTTGATATGTCCTTTTGCAACCAATCTAAACGTTGGTGGCATCATCTATAATATTTGATACATGCAAGTAACTACTCTGCTAGAACCGTTAGGGCCCTAAAGCTGACAAGTGAGATGTAACTTTCTGGTAACTCGAAAGTAATTTTATTTTGAACATAGGTACATTTAGGCGAGGTTTTCACACTATTATACAGCGCTTGTTACTACAGATGCCTTATTATAGATGTCTTATCGTGATTTGGATTGTGATCGCGATCAGCGTGCCATCTCACTTAGGCACGTGGTGCGAGTAAGTAGACGCGAATGGGACGGCATGCAATCTCGATCACAATCAAACTTCTATAATAATGCCGCTGATGACCATAAGGCTTAAAATATTGTATTAAAGTAGCATTTAGTGGAGCAAAACCATGGCGTTTTGCTACTTCTATTATTGAGGTATTTCTCATATATTTCAAAAAGTACAGCTGTAATGTAAAATGTACCTTTACGGTTCCCTCCATAATATCGCAAACATCATTTAGTAAATAGGTATTTGAATGAATCCAACTAAACAGGGAGACACCATTTTTATAATTGTGTCATATCAAAATTTTATGTTTTATCTAGGAAACCGTAAAGACCGAAACACGATTAAGGATCGCTTGATAGAAACATAAAATTTAAGTAATACTTACTGATTTGAGCTTTACTCCCTGGAAGTTGAAAAACGAAAACTAGAATGACCAAAATCGATAAAAGAGGGAAAAGTGGGTTCAATACTCAATATTTAACTGCAGACATTATTAAATATATAAAACAATAGTATAGTTTATCATGATAGACACCGCGAATTCACCTACTTTTGTATGTATTTGGTTGAATCAATGCTCTAACAAGTACGCTGACTGCATGATCTACACGAACATTTGCTTAACCTGCCATTTGCTTAAGATAATGTTTTTTTTTTAATTATCCTTCAGTCATTTTTATTTTCAATATTGTTGAAAATGTTAAAAAGAAGTAGTCGGTGAGCGCACCCTAACCAAGATAACACGATTTGAGTTCGTTGCGCGGGTCACAGCAAGGGCAGCTACCCAGCCTGTGGGCAAATTTGGTCAAACATTCTCTTAGCCGTGAATTTTTATTAATTGCGCACACACACTGCACTCGCTGGGAATTATTTGAACAAAAAATTACCGTAAATGAAACTCAATACAAGCACTAAACTTTGCATCCAGAGCATAAGAAGCGAGTATAAAACTAATAAAAACGTTTTAGCGTCAATGGGAAAAAACATGTATTATTATTTTCCTAAAACAGTAGGTACCTAACCCTTTTTTTTGCAAATGTGTGACTCGTCACACATTTCGCTCGTCTCGCCGAGCAAATAGTTTACCTGATGGTAAGCGTCACGCTTGTACATAACAGTACAGAGTAACCCAGAATTTAAAACTTCAACAGTTTAAAGCCCACACCATGAGATTTCACATGTAAAATCTCTCTATACCCAGTATTTGTAATCCCCGACGCAAACAGAGGGGTGATATAAGTTTAACGTGTGTATCAGTCAGTGTGTCTGTCTAAGGCAGGGGTTCCCAAACTTATTTTGTCTACTGCCCACTTTGAGAATAAATTATTTATTAGCGCCCCATTTTTTCACCTACTTAAAAATCACTAAAACTTCAAATTAAATTAATCAATTATTGTGAGCTATATTAGCGGTGATGTTCACAAGTTGTAGTTGAGAGTCGAGAGCTCATGCAGTCAGTGTCTAAGAGGCCTCCTAGCGAAATGAAATTACAAATCACCCCCCCAAGCCTCTACACAACGCCCCCTTTTTTTCTGGGTCTCTTACCGCCCCCCTTTAGGCCTGCAGCGCCCACAAGGGGGCGTTATCGCCAACTTTGGGAAAGGCTGGTCTAAGGCATCGTAGCTCCTAAACGGCTGAACCGATTTTGATTTAGTTTTTAGGTGGAATGGTCGAGAGTGTTCTTAGACAATCTATGTAGCCGTTTGAAGATATAGCTCTTTTATCGGGAGTATAATAAAAAACGATTTATACGTGTTACTAATAAAACATTGCCCTACAACCTGAAACTCAGTAATGCATACTACTGCTTGGTGGTTGAATAACTGTCAGATGTTACTTGCCCAAGCGAACTATATGCCTGTAACTTTTATCGCTATCGCGTCGCTTTATGCAGGAAAACCACCATTATCGACCTAGCGTGTACAGCGTGCACAGTTAAAATCTCTACGCTGAAAGGCTTAAGTGGCTAACCATTAACCTGTCATTCATTATTTATCCTATTGTTTAGCTGAGAGCAAAAAAAGTTACTGATTTTACAAGTGATGAATGACATTTTGATTAATAACACTGGTGGACAGACAGATAGATATACACTGATGTATCGCCATAAGGGTTCCGAAAAATGTTTTCCAAGTAGTTTTCTCTTTGTTTAAACCATACAAAGTAAATGTTATGTCGGAACGGTACATCTTTGATGTACCTTTCATCCCGAAAATCTTTGAGGTACATATTATTTTTCTGAAATTTTACGAGACTTCGTTCGTTTGAATATTTCTCCACCAATTTCTAAACTAACAGCCAATATAACTACAATTATAAGGCATTGTCCATGGTCATGTGTCACTCTCCGACCCGGTGGATCCTTTGTGGATTACGGTATGGGAGTGGGGTGGATGGATGCGGGACTACAGTGGAAAGAACGAGAATGGAGTCGAGTGGATTACGGGATGGATGCGAGACTGAAACTGAAAGGGTGGGATGGTACTGGAGTGGATTATGATATGGAAGTGGCGTGGAGCGGGACTAGAGTGGAAAGGGTGGGACGAGAGTAGAGAGACCGGTATGACTAAGAAACTCAAAGTTGAATGACATAACATTCACATATGGTGGATTAGGGCCCCGTCTTTACTTTCTGAGAAAAAGCCTGTGTCCCAGCAGTGGAAACATGATAGGCTGATAATATTATTGAGCTGCATAGTATTTATGTAATTAAATAATCACTATCATCACTACATAGTATAAAACAAAGTCGCTGTCGCTGTCTGTCCGTCCCTATGTATGCTTAAATCTTTAAAACTACGCAACATATTTTGAAGCTGTTTTTTTTTAAAGATAGTGTGATTCAAGAGGAAGGTTTGTATGTATAATTAGCGACCCGCCCCGGCTTCGCACGTAAATTACACCCGTGCGAAGCCGGGCGGGCTGGTCGCTAGTATTGTATAGTTAATTATTCTACCTACCTAATAATATAAGTGTTATTGTAACTTCATAAGCAGGTATATCTATTAATTAAAAATACTTAGGCCTAGCCCCTGGGTCTAATAAATAATTAGTTCTGGTAAAGTGGCTGCGACATCTGAGAATTTGCGTCCACGTTCAAAACGTAAGATGATATACCAATTGCCACTCAGCTGTTGAGACCAGGGTACACAAAATTTCATTAGAAGGTCCATAAAAGTCCATTAGGCGCCGGAGGCATCAGCAGAAATAATGCCAAAGGTCGACCTCAGGAATCTCCATATCCTTGCTTCGCGAGTAGACAGGTACATAATATATCAACGGCTACTTCAGCTTAGACAAGCAAAGGAATAGGGAGATATGCCTTATTACAATTATCGTTCGTGTTTAAATGTCATCCAATTTCAATTCCAATTTTTCACTGTACCGAACGCAAAAACTGTAACTACAGCACACTTACCCACTAATTTTTCAAGCACACTAAAAAACTTACAGCAACACCAATGAATTGACTAATAGTTCACATGCAAAAAAGGGCGGCAATGTTGGTGATTTCGACTAAAGTCATCAAGTTTGATTTAGGCCTGATGCATTCGCACCTGCCACGCCACCTTACGAATCTCTATAGTTTGCCTGATCTGAGTGTACTACCGAATTAATACGAGAACTTACATTAGAACAAAGTTAACCAAGTTATTAAGTTATTTTTCCAGTGGATGCAAAAGGCAGGATGTCGTTCAGTGTGGAGGTTAAAGGCCTATGTTCAGCAGTGGACGTCTTTTGGCTGATGATGATGATGATGATTAAACACCAGGCGATAATCATACATATAATATAATATAATATACACATATAATCTAATTTCCGTTTTCGTAGTCAAGTAAAAATAAAAGGTCCTTGCATTTAAGGAATTTACCCACTAAAACTACTCAATGTGCGTTAGTGTTTGAACTTCGAAATTAAATGCGATGTTCAAAATAGTAAACGGTTCGTAACGAAAGTATAATATTATTGATATAATTAACGCAATTGCCCGATTTGCATATTTACAACATTGGAATATCTACAAAAGAAACATCGAAAGTCCTAAATATTGATGTAACTAATGTACTAAATACCGAAACAAAATATTAGAATATTAGACATATTTACCTACTACAATCAAAAAACTAATGAGAATTTTATTGCTTGTTCCAGAATGAAGAGGATCCTGGGAGAAGAAGACAGGACCCGAGTTGTACTATATAGGAGGGGCGAGCATCATGGCAGCTGTCTATGGAATTGTTTGCTACCCTACTTTTTTGCAATTTTGTTCAGTGCATATAATTTTCTCCATACAGTTGCTCCCTCCAACCGTCTTCCGTGAGAGATTAGGTCCCTTTTGCGGATGCTGCACTGTAACCATGCTTTGTAAATATTTAATTGTACTTATACCAAACACGTTTTTTTACTACTTGAAATTAATAATCTTGACAGTGGCGTCGATTCTGTTATGCCACTCACTAAACTAAACGAATCAGACAGGACTAAAATTATTTGCCTCTCTTTTCATTTTAATGTGTGAGAGAAGGATGGCAACAATTTCAGAGCTGTCAAATTTAATTTAGTTTAGTTTAGAGTACATCAGAATCGATGGCACTGGCCAGACAAATGCCGTCGTTTCTGTTATACCGCACTAAACTCAACCCATATGATACTAAACTTATTTGCGTCTCTTTTCATTTTAATATGTGAGAGAAGGATGACAACAATTTTAAAGCTGTCAAAATAGTTCAGTTCAGATTCAACATAATTGACACCGTGTCTAAAACTGTCCTTCCAGTCCAACACATTTTCAACATTATAAAAGATAATATATCGCACTTGAAGGAACCTGTTTGCAATCAGTTTGAAAATATAAATATTTTACTTCTTGGGGTACGTACACAGAATCCAGCAGAGAGGTCAACATCCTCGCTGTGAGTATAAAAATGGGTAATCGTAGCGCTTTGTGCGTACGAGGGCATTTTTCAGGATGTACAATACCAGTTGTACTACCAAGGCACACACTCCGAAATGCTTACGATAGAAAACCGATAAACAACCTTACGTCGATGCTCAAGGCTTTGCAGCCATGACTAAGTGACGTTGCCTATCAGTTTATTGCCGTGATTTGAGTTGATACTCGGCAGATCCGTCCTAAAACAGGCAGCAAAGCAAAGCAAAGCAAAGGTGTATCCAGACATCAAGCGGTACGCCGCGAATGGTTTGCCATTAGCCTCAAGACTCAAAATAAATAGGTGCAGAGGCCGGCGACATACAACGTGTGTTAACAGGCGCATGCACACAGACGCGTACGTACAGCGATCTCGGATCAACTTGGTCGAACGCCAGTCGCGAGTGTCCACACTTTGGAAATGTCGTAATTAATACACGTAATTATCGTTTCGTGTGACAATAACTGTCATAATCTACAATTAATTTTCCATTATCATCTTGCAAAAAACTTAATTTATGAATAAGGCATTATTATTTTTAAAATTTAATAATCGTGTCTTTTGTTCGTGCCGTAATCGACGATGTACTTTTCGGTAACCATTTATAGAATTTTATTTGTTTGCTCTTTTCAATTAGAAATGAAGTAACATATTATATTCCTAATACATTGTTTTTAATTGAGACTCCCAAAAGTAAACTTTCCACAGAACATTATAATTGCTTTGCCAGCTCTAGCGGTACGCTTGAGAGTGTGACATATTTGATGACGATTGGAAGGTGATTTTATCTGAATGTTTGAACAGACCGTTAAAGATAAAACACTGTTTTAATGGTGTTATCATGGTTGAAAAAAACGGTAAATAATCATATAACTTTCGTTAAAGATAATATATAGGTAAATACCTATATCGTTATTGGGATGCACCTTATTATAACGCCTATTTCTTGTAAATAGATACCAACTCCGATGCGATTGTTTTATCAATACACCATTATCTTCTAATAAAGTCAAAGAGTGTAGTTATAAACACTGATAGTATTTTTTTATCTAAGCAACAGAGCCGGAAAGCGATAACATTCATCTATAAAGCGAATGATCGATAGAACGAAATATCGTACGGATCGTACCTAATTATGACCTAATCTATTTGAGTACTACTATTTATTCTGTGTCTAATCTCATAGTATTCCTTGCAGTTGATTATTTGTCGATGGTAACGACACGCGTTTTTAGACCTGTCTATCTTATAAATGTGAATTGGTGCTTCAAATTGTGTTATCATATGCAACTTTGTATTTACGAAATATATTTTTAAATAGAATGCAATAAAACTTTCTTATCTGTTATTAAACAAACAAACATTTTGGATGTGTGCGTTTTTTAAACTCGTTTTTTTTTTCGTTTCAGTTTACCTTGCGAATGTGAAATAAAACTAATAATAACTGTGTACATAAAGCGAGACAGTGAGTTAGAAGTGTTTTAGCTTGATGCTTTATCTCGTGTGAAAGGTTAGTAGTCTATTGACTAATGAGCAGTGCTGCCAGAACTCTTTTAACATAATTATTAATATAAAAAACCGACTTCACAAAATTAGTAAAATTTGCAATTATCCAGTTATTTTGATTTAAAAAGTTAAATTATTAAACCGATTTTGATAAAATTTCTATGAGGCCAGTTTAAAAGTATTTATATCCATTCAATAAATATAAAATCTAAATCGGTTCAACAATTACGGAATTCTGAATTCTACCTTCTCTTTTATGAAGTCGGTCAAAAAGTAACGCTTGGCAAGGCAAGTCAAAAACTAACTAAATCTTAACGACAAAGAGTAACTGTTTTACCTTATAATTTTCTTTAATTACAATTTTTCGCAGGTCAAAAGTGCTCACCTTGTAAAGTAACGAAAAAGTGGAGTATTCCCACTAGTCCCGCAGAGTCCCGCTAAAGTTGTCCCTTGACGGAACTAAGGTGACTGAAACAGAAAAGTAACGATAAGGGATCAGAAGTAACAAATTTCGATACAAAAATAACGGTTTGGCAACACTGCTATTGACTGTTGCGTTATCTTGTCTGCTTATTCAAAACAGTGAGTTCTTCTGTCCAAAGGGGTGGGGGAGTGCGCTTGTACCCACATTAAATAGTGCTACTTATTTGTCCTGCCGTCATTATAAAAAAATGTGAGTGTAAATAATAGTGACCCACCTGCACTGGTTTCTCAATTATTAAGGTATATAATATAATAATAATATTACTGTGTGTGGTGCTTGTTGAAGTGGACTAAAATATAAGGTAGGTACTCCAACTTGTCGTGTTATGAATCAAAGCCAACGTGCCAACGACGCTGACAGCGGCAATACGACACCATCTATCATTGGGCTGTGTTGCTCTTTGATATAAATTCAATGGTGTTGAATGGTGTTGGTGTTCATTAGCGCTTTTGGCGTGATATGGAACGCACACTAGATCTTAGATATTATTAAAAAGGTGTGTCTATTGCAAGTGTAAGTACGTAACTATTTTTGTCCCTTTTCTTTCACAAAATGCTTAGCTTGAGCTGCCGATGAAGAAAAACACCTTCAAGATGCAAACCTGTCGCCAAGAGCTAAACGATGTGTCCCGCGGCAACTTCACTTGAGAGCCAGTTCACATTCCAGATTAGGTGTGCTTACCATCTTTGACCACACCGTCCCTTAACATCACATGAATTGAGAGTAACTGTTAGCCCGACTGACGATTTCCTTTTATCTATACTGTCCCACTCTTGGGCAAAGGTCTCCCCCATCTCCTTCCAGACAGTGCGATCACCCGCCAGATTTGACCACTGTATCTAGAACGCGTCGAGGTCATCGCGCCAGCGTTTCCTCGGCCTGCCTTGGCTTCTTCGTCCGTTTTCACCCAATGTGTGGGCCCATCTATCAGGGTGCATCCAGGCCAGGTGTCCCACCCAACCCCACTTTAATTTGGCAGCTCTGATGCCAACATCAGCGATTTCAGTAATTGAAAGCAGCGTCGTGTTTCAGACTCGGTCCGTCCTTTTGATTCTTAGGATGCTGCGCTCCGTTTAATAAAAGCCTAATTGTTTTCAGACTCGAAGTTGAAAATGGGGGAAAGTACACTACGCAATCGTACAAAACCAAAACAAAACGGAGCCATAAAACATAAAGAAGATAAACAGGATGATCCAGAGTTTATGATAAGAGAATCACCTCTAACGATTTTGATGGAGACATCTGCACACATAAGAGCAATATACCATATATTTATAGTGATACTTCTTATCCTGCTATGTGACACTGCAATATATGACTTGGTGGAGAGTGGAAAGTAAGTAATGGTAGGTCAATCTCATCATCATTATCAGCCTTATATATTTTCCCGGTGCTTGGACACGGGAAATCGTCTAAAGATTCTTCTGCATCTGTCAGTCAGTTTTTGTAGGATTATGCCTACTAAAACACCCTCGATAGCCTACCTCTGTGCCCGACGGAGGCCACCGGTAACACCATAGAAACGCACTGATACCCCTCTAGCACGCTGCCTAGGGTAACACTCATGGATAATGCTTAGAGCATAATTATCTGCTCCTTTCCTTTACGGCGCAGACCACGCCTCGTAATTGTCTTCCCGGTGCTTGCTTGTAGGTCAGAACCCCATATCTGACCACACCACCACGCGTCCAAGGGACAAAGCTTGAACCGAGTTTTGGATGATATAATTATGATAGAATAACAATATTTATAAACGTGAATGCAAAGATTCTGTTGAATTGTATGTTATACAGTAGTACGTTAATGATTCTATTTAACAGTTTTGGCCCTTTCAAGCTTCCATTCCATTTTAGTCCTTATATACTCGTAAACTCTCAGCATTTCTCATACATTATTCAGACATATCATTTAAACCTATTGCTGTGAGAATATTAATTCATTCATACAAATAGGTATCTGCTAGATACCTTTAATTTTTATTTATGCGAAACGTTACCAGCTGGTTATTTCATTCGATCAGTCTGAAGGCGCCATTATTGGAGCAAAGTGCAGCGTTAATGCCGTCGTCTAGACTACAAGCTGTGCCAGCAATAATACCTTTACACAAACATTGGTTGAGATATTGAGCTGGTGTCGGGGGCAGGACACGTATGCCGCATGCCGGAACAACTTTGGCCAAAATAACAACTCTCTGGACCTCACAATACACCTGACCAACTGAAGGGCTGTAAGACAATTGATCAATAAAGAATTAAAGATGAAGAGAGAGTTCACAACCTCCATTCCAAAAGCAAAACAAATACTTTACGACGATTAATAATATTTCGACAATTATTGTCCTACTTATTTCGACAATATTGAAGATTGTAACCAACGGGGAACACCCCATCTTGGACACAGCGCGCACAGCCCCGCTGCCAGCGGCACCTTTGCATTATGCAGGGCCTTATACACAAATTTCGTCGTGACGATTTTTGTAATTATTACCATAACTAATCCGTAATTTTTTCATATATCAAATTATCTATGGTCCGGTCGTTACGAAAAGAGTGAATATTCTGTTTTTTTACATTTTACTTAAAAACTTAACTGACAAAATTAATACGATAAATTATAATTATGTAACACAAAGACTCATTTTATTTATATTACACGGTTATAATGTCATAAAATTTAAAAAATTTGAAAAAAATAATTTTATGCGGTTTTATTGTTAAACATTGTCTATAATTCTTTCGGGCTACCTTCATTCATATCTATTTAATATTTTCACGTCTCCAGTGTCGCATTACTGTGCTCAGCCTCAGGTGTCGAGGCTCCAGGCCGTGTGGAGTGCCCGTGTTAAAATTTAAAATGAAACATCTAGCTTGAAATGGATACCTAAGATAGTTGAAGAATTCTGTGCAAGAGTTATAATAATAGGGAACTTGAAACGATACAAATTATTATTGAAACCTTTTTCCTGGCGCCAGGACCAGCGCGCCTGCGCCCCTGCGGGCTCCGGATTCTTCAATCAAATTGACATTTTTGTGTTTATGTTATTTTTAGTTTCAATTTTTATTTTATTTTTATTATTGTGTATCCTTATATCACCAAAAAAACATGTGAGTAAGTCTTTGAATTCTATGTCGCTGTCTTCGGATCTACCTCATGTTGGTCGAAGGACGAGTAGCGACGATGCTGCAGTCGAGCTGGTCCAATGTCCGCATTGTCCCCAGGCACGTTACTTTAAGGGTCAACGCGGCTTAAATGTACATATTGGTAAGGCACATAGACCTTTTATTCAGAATGTTCAGTCTAGTAGCGTTGTTATACCTTCCTCGGTTCCCCAGGCACAGACATCTTTTACTCCTCAAACATCCCAACCCTTTTGGCAAACCATCTCAAGTCTAAAATCATCCGTACCCATAGTAAAACGCATACCTCGTGGCGCACGTATAATCATAGCCCAAAATTTATCAACAAGAATAAAAAAAGTCTTAAGTGAAAATTCCGATCGAGCCTGGGAACAATTGTTGGCATTTCCATTCCAGGTTCTCCACGCTTCTTCCTCCCAAAAATCGCTCACGTCAACTTTGAAAAATAACTGTAATAATATTATCCCACAAATCCAATCTATACCCAACACATCAAATAATGTAAATAGTCACCCGATTTCCTCCCATAATTTTGCCCATAAAGTGGAATCTAAAGTGAGTGATGGAGACCTGAAAGGTGCAGCCCAACTTTTATTCTCAAATGATGCTGTCGCTCCAGATACGCCAGAAACGTTATCTGCTCTTATTGAAAAACATCCACCTTCTTTAAGACATCCTCTCTCGCAGCCTTTGGCGTCTCAACCCTCTGTCGAACCTCTTCAGGTTTCAGAAAAAGACGTCAAGGGAGCTTTGATGTCTTTTAAGAATGGTTCGGCCGGCGGCCTCGATGGACTGACTCCTCAACACATAAAAGATTTAGTCTTTGGAGCTACCGGTGACGCTGGTCGAGTCCTTCTACAAGACATTACGGCACTTATGAACTTTTTGTTACTCGGCAAAGTGAATGAAAATATAGCTTCCTTAATTTATGGCGCAAACCTTTGTGCACTTAAAAAAAAAGATGGCGGTATTAGGCCTATTGCCGTAGGTTGCACCTATAGAAGGATCGCTTCTAAATTGTGCTGCAAACACATCCTCTTAAAACTTACTGAAAAGTTCCAACCTTTGCAGTTGGGTTTTGGGAGCAAAGGTGGTTGTGAGGCAGCCGTGCACGCTTTACGCACTTTCATCAGTCATAACGGAGGCGAGGTGATTTTGAAGGTGGATGTGAAAAATGCTTTTAACTCTGTTGACAGAACCGTTCTTTTGAATGAAATTCAAAAATCTATTCCAGAAATTTACAGTTATCTTTGGCAATGTTATGGCTCCGAGTCGAAATTACTCTACAGGAATCATTTAATAAATTCCTGTACAGGTTGTCAGCAAGGTGACCCACTTGGACCGGCTATTTTTAGTCTTGCCATTCACCCTATAATTTCATCTCTAAATTCAAAATTAAACATGTGGTATTTAGATGACGGTACATTGGGAGGTGATGCAAGCACTGTACTTCAAGATCTGGAAACTTTAATTGGTAAATTCCAGGAAATTGGTTTAGAACTGAACTTTTCTAAATGTGAGCTATTCTTTCCTGACATAGTGCCCCTTGACAAAAAAGATGAGCTCATAAGTAAATTTAATGTTTTGGCCCCAAACATTAAAATTCTAAATAAACAATCTTTGCGCCTTCTAGGTGCTCCAATTTTGGAAGATTCTTTTTCGGCCTTCATTGACGAACAAAAAACTAAATTTGAAGCAACATCTGATCGTCTTTTAAAAATACATTCCCATGTCGCATACCACATTATTAGGTTTTGTCTATTCGTTCCCAAGCTCACATACGTTCTTCGGTGTTGTCCTTTCTGGAACCACAATGATCTTTTGTCAAATTTAGATGTAACTATCAAAAATATTTTATCCCAAATTCTAAATTGTTCACTATCTGATAAATCGTGGTGCCAAGCTTCTCTCCCTATTCGGTTTGGAGGCATAGGCATTCGCAAAATTACAAGTGTTTCACTTCCAGCATTTCTATCATCGGTGCACAGCTTCGGTGGACTCTACTCAAAAATTGTGAATCCTGCAATAGGAAGTGTGCCGGTGCTGTGCATAGACGAAGCCAGAAATGCTTGGAGTATGGCCTGTCCCGGTGAGAGTTTCCCTTTAAGCCCGCGTTCGCAGAGGCTTTGGGACGAGCCCTTATGCAAAAAAGTAAAACAACATTTATTACAAGATTGTAATAATGTTGCGGATCGGGCTCGTCTCCTTGCTACGGGTGAACGTGAGTCTGGCTACTGGCTGCAGGCAATACCTTCGCCTAACATCGGGACCCTAATGGATAATTCCAGTTTTTCTATAGCCATAGGTCTGCGTCTGGGCATCCCTAGAACTGAACCCCACCATTGTCGCTGTGGTGGTGAGGTTGATCGCTTTGGGCACCATGGCTTATCTTGCCGCCGCAGTGCTGGACGTCTCTCGCGCCACGCCGCTTTGAACGACGTCATCCGTCGGGCTCTTGCCACCGTTAACGTGCCGGCTTGCTTAGAGCCGAACGGTATTTCACGTGACGATGGCAAGAGACCTGATGGCATGACGTTAGTTCCCTGGAGCCGTGGGAGGCCGTTAGTGTGGGACGCAACTTGTGCCGACACGCTGGCGCCCTCTCACCTCCAGGGCACATCAAGAGCGGCTGGTGCAGCAGCGGAACTGGCGGAAAGCCTCAAACGGAGGAAATATGAATCTCTCGGCGAAGGATACATATTTCTTCCGTTTGGAGTTGAAACCATGGGTCCGTGGGGTCCGGCCGCTCGGGGTTTGGTTAAAGAGTTGTCCAGACGCCTCGTAGATGTGACAGGTGACCAAAGAGCTGGTACTTACCTTGGCCAAAGAATAAGTTTGGCCATCCAACGTGGTAATGTCGCCAGCTTTTTGGGCACCTTACCCGAAGACAGCGACCTTAATGCAGTTTTTTATTTATAGTTTAATATTATTTAATTGAAATGTAAATTCATATAGTATTCTAGACTAATAATATTGTGTGTAAAAAGAAATATGAGAAATAAACACAAAGAATAGACCATTTTTATTTTCTTCAAGAATACTAATTATTTGGAACAAATATACCCAAATAGATTTTTTCAAACCCCCGATAATATTTGAATAGCTGAATAAAGTTTCATGAACTAGTTAAGAAAACTCTGGATCAAGCCATCTTTCAAATAAATGACTAAATAAAAATAGGTTCATTCGTTTGAGAGCTAGGATGCCACAGACAGATAGACAGACACACACGTTAAACTTATAATACCCCTCTTTTTCGACGGGGGTTAAAAATAAACAACTAATTAAAATGAAGCCACGGAGAATGCCATTGGGGTGGCAAAGTTTTGGTCTAGAAACTTGATTTGAAAATAGAATTGTATTTTGCGGAACATCGACTCGAAAGAAGAAGAAGAAGAATTAAAATAAATAAGTATCAAAACATAAAATTCAAAACTAATCACAAGGATTGGTTGTTACAGAATAAACGTCGGTCAACATACCGTGGTGCATGGTTTTGGGGATGTACGGCGAGGAGCAAAACTTTGGCTGTACGTGTTTTTAGTCGCTGTCGCATTTTACCCATTGCTCCGAGTATACGCAGCGGTGGGTAAAAATCTGGGTAAACATTCAGGTGAGCATTTCTATCCATCTATTATTACCCATGAAAATCTGTGCTTTGTCATCGTCATCATCAACCAGATTAAATATCCACTGGATGCCCGCGACTCAAACGGTCTATCTAGTGGGAGGTTTCATAATGCTCTATATTGTAACACGCTTCTATTATATTCTCTTCTACCTTCGTTTTTTTTTTGGATCGAAAACTCTACACTCTAATTAAATATTAAATATAATAACGCTGCCAACTGGTAGTGGGCTTGAGCATTTGGATTGTCTTTAGCTCTTTAGCGGTGTATGGGCAGTCTAACTGTATTTGTAGTGTTAGTTTTAGCGTGTATTTTGTTTAGTCAATAAAGGCACTTGCCCAGTTAAGAATAAAAATAAAATATACAAATTTATTTTGGAAGTCGAATTTAACAACTGCAGATTCCGGGTTTTATGGTACATCTATTGCTGTATATAACCAAGCTACGGCGGCTACGCTACAACTTAAGAAAGCTTTTGCTCACTATGCGCTCCGCAGGCAAAAAATAAATCTGTGATGCGCTCTGTCACTTTGCGCTCTAGACAATTTTAATTAGGTATATTACTGACGGTATATTGGGAAATATTATAGCGTTTTCTTTTTTATAAAACTTGATTTCTTTTAGATTATAAGTTAAATATAATTCATAAAAACTTAGTCAAATTATACAATTAATTGCATAATTTCAATATTTATTTTTAATTAAAATTCATCTGCATAAAAACTCACGAAATAATATTTAGATCAATATAAAATTTGATCAAAATAAAATAAATGTTGCAAAAATATTTTTCAACCACTCTCAATAATTTTATATCATTCGAATATTGAATGTGCGAGCGATGAGGAAGACAAACGGTTTCTTCCTCTTAACGGGAGCAGAGACAAAAAAATTATCTGTGCAACAAACACTGCAGTTGTTCGGCTAATAAATGGCGCGACGTAACCGGTGGGGTGTAAAAAGGCAGATTGGTTATGCTAAGTCCTATTGGCTCTTCAGACGCTTAAAACTTCTAGTATTTAGCCACGGGAGATGCCAACGCGATAATCCGCGAACATTTTTCTGGCACTTTTTGAAGATGACTAAGAACATGTATTGGAGACATCATACTTTCAAACTAATATCATAAATGCGAAAATGTTCTTCTTTGTTCGCGCAGCAATACGTTACAGGGTCGGTGAGTATTCCAGAAAAATATACGATTTTAAAGAAAAGTCCATGAGGATGAAATCGCGCGGTGCAGCTAGTTTATCCATAATGCACATGTACAAAACCAAATCCTACAGTATGATATGATTATTAACGGGATATTTACCGTGATCAGGTTGTGGTTATGTATCATTAAGACTGTAGTGAAAACCCGTGATAGTTTAAAACAGTGTTGAACAAAAAAACCCTGTTGACATATTGGCAACACCACCTCACAAATTTCTAAAATGCAGCATTAGGTACCTACTGCTCAATATTCATGCATGAAAAATAATCAATATTCATTTGTGTGAATGGCCAAGTGACCTCATACTTCAGTAGGAAACACCTCGGAATGGCGTCTCCCGTTTTTAAGCGTTCGAAGGCTCGAGAGGATCTTTTGTTGCAAGCTCGACCGTCCAATTAGTCGCTTGGTTGGCATTGGACGTGAGGGCTAGCAAAACTTCAGAAAACGATGTTATTCACAGATCTACTATGTGATGTTATTAGTGTAATAACGTTAAAAATGATTGACATTTAAATAATGGAAACGCTTTATAAATAGATTCGGTTTTATCATACTTCAGTAAAATATTGATAAGAATTATTTGTATGCTTGCATGCTTTAGGTCGTCTCGACGGTAAGCCCATGCCAAACTATAGGGCATACATAGAATTGTCTATACACTCGTTTATAAAAACCTACTTTTGGCTCTTGTATCATAATATACTATTGACATGATAGAGGTATCATGACTATTGAGGATTTTAATGTACAAATGCTGTTTTTTAAATCGTAACGTCATAAGCAGACATCATAGCCTCCGAATGTTTTGGCGCGCGTTGGATTAATTTTACCCCAAGTGCAACCAAATGTCCACAAATTTTGTTCCTCGCTGCTCGTTTATAATATTAGTGTAAAGAAGCTAGCAAAAGCATGGATATTACAATGTCACGTAACAGTACTCCCAATACAGCATATTCAGCATACCCGTTTTCTGATAACTTAGTTTATGACTCGGTTGTTCATCTCCGATGTGCCTTCCAATTTTCCACATCAATGAGTTCCGTAGTTTACATCTACGTTCATCTTATTGCTTTACCTTTGTTACGATCCATATACAGGGTGTAAGGGGAACACTCTCGTAGCTAAAAGAAGGTAATTGTACTCATCATTATGAACTACTTTTACTACGGGACCAGCCCTGAAATCGCGAAAAAAATATCAGCTGTTCTATAGAAAACGGTCATTGACACTCGACAAAATGTATCGAACAGCTGATTTTTTTTCTTGATTTCAGGGTTGGTCCCAAAGTAAAAGTTGTTCATAATTATGAGTACAATTATCTGCTTTTGGCTTCGAGAGTGTTCCCTTACACCCCGTATAGTACTCAACATGAAGATACTGCTTTATTTTCGAACCACAAAAACTGTTTGAACAAAATTTTATTAATTATATACAAATATGCTGTTTCCTATGATAGGGTTGTAAGATTTATATTTATTAGATTCCGTAATGCTCACTAGGTGGCGTAGGAAATAATGTTAAAAGCAGTAGCAGTAACGAATTTTGACAAAAATATTAATTCAACTTAATATTATTTGTCTCATTACTGTAAGAATATAATATATCTTTTTAAACCATATAAAATCTCTACGCTTAGAGACAGAATCTGCCAAAAAACTCAGCGCAAATTTTTCAATAACTTAAAAATATATCTTACCAAGTAGCTGTTGCCCGCGACTTTGTACGCGTAGCCTTTCAAATAAACTTTCAACGCCCCCCCCCCTCCAATTTGCCCCCCTTAATTCGGCCCTTTTGCAAAATCCTTACTTTCTTAGCGGATCTCTACACCCCATAAGAATCTACTTGCCAAATTTCAGCTTCGTAGGTCAAGTAATTTTCGAGATTTCGTGATGAGTGATTTGATGAATTTCGCTTTTATATAATTATATTGATTATTTTTATTTTTACTACAATTACTCACGTATGATTAAGACGGTTACTCCGACTGTAGTTTTAACCGCATTCGTCTTGAAAAACATAGATTTAAATAAAATGTGTGAACCAAACCAACCCACGTCAGTTTTCATAATAAAATATAATATACAGTACATTAGATCAATGTATCATTCTAATTTTGTTTTATTTGATTATCTCAGTAAATAAATTCACAATATATATTTTTGAGCCTCTGGTTCAATACCTTTTGTAAACTAGAAATTAATATCGAAATAAATGGTTTGATTTGAATCTATGTTACAGGGTTGCGTCGGTTATGGACGCTGGTCGGTGTATTTGGACTGGCCGGTGTGCAATTGATTCTGGTGTCAGTCCCGATTTGGGACCTCGGCAGGAAGCACCTTGCATTGGCGTCTTCTGCCACCGTCACTTGTGAAATGGTAAGATTATAAAGTAACCGCCCGGACGGGTGTAATTTACGTGCGAAGCCGGGGCGGGTCGCTAGTTATACTATATAAACCTTCCGTGAAAATATATCTAACTGATGGTGAAAACCGCATCAAAAACCGTGGTTTAGGAGGAGTTAGCGGCCATACAGACAGACAGACAGACAGACGCGGAAAGCGACTTTAATTTATATAAGAGAAGAAGAAAGATAGAGATAGAGAAGCCACAGATATTTGACTAAATCAGGCGTTATATTGCGGAGTTTATCGTCAAAACTCTTTCTTTGAGAAATCTCTAGTGTATTTTCGCTTGAGTATAGTTACGAATTTGGGATCAATTTTTTTTACTTATTTTTTTTAAATGTTTATTGTTTCAACTTATTCTGAAACAAAAATTAATTTTACCTACTCGGAAAAATGTAAACTGTTATTTATTAAACTTTATTAATGATGCTAATTAAACCTAACCTGAAACAAAAATTAATTAATTGGATTTTTTGTTTCCGATTCGATTCATATTTGTTTTTATCATCTTATGTTACGTGGTGGCAAATTATTCAATTAATTAATTAATCAAAGACCTAATTTAAATTCTTCATTACGAAATTTTGTAGCTAGGAAGTATACATACATTGCCAGGCTGGCAAAGCATTGACAACACCGCAGCGCTAGTGTTAAAAATGTCCATAGGCAGCGATTAACGCTTACCAGGCAGCCTAAAAAAAATAATACGTGGACTAAGAAGTACCTATGTGGGAAATACAATTATATGACTATAAACGGTTTGTTTACCGTGATTAGGTTGTGGATGGAGCTCCCGATATTTTGGCACAGTTACGTGCACCATGTTCACGGACAGACTGAAGAATACAGGGGTAGGCAATAAAGGTCAAAGTTAAAGTGTGGCCGCTCAAAGACAGTTGTCATAACATTGTAAAAAGCCAAACGAAACGTAGGTGCCGACAAAACGGCCTACCTTCTTTCTTAGTATTGGTTGCCACCCTTATCACCCTTATTATTTGCCTCAGTCTGTACGAAAAATCGGTGTATGTAATTGCGCGGAAACATCGGGAGATCCATCCACAACCTAATCGTGGTAATTATCCCGTTAATAAGCATATGGTTGTAGTAAGCAACCGTGATAGTTTAAAACAGTATTTTATGTGGAATATTTTTCATTGTTCGTGGCTAATTAGTCTTCATTTTAGTAGCCTGGTTCACACATTCTTTCCTTCCTTCAGCTACAACACTTTAAACGCTAACTTATCGTTCAGTTGATAACCACTAAGTCCAAACAGGAAACTCTAAATTGAATCTTCAGAGGGTTCGAGTAGAATAAATTGATCCCATGTAAACAACTGAAAAGGTATTTTAATGAAGATGGGGATACAATGTTTGCGCTGTAAGATACGTGCCTACATGTTCATCAACGTTAACCTTATATAATTCATCTACCTACAGAGGTAACGACTAATCCAACCCTTGGGCGCAAGACACAATCTCCTTCAAGCTAATTTCAACTTTACAAAACATAAACAGAAATAATTCTAACTACTGCTACGAAACTGAAGTACCTACCTAAAAACACATGCAAATACTGAATGCGCCCCGCGGTTTCACTCACGTGAATTACTCCTTGTAACATCAGCTGCCAGTGAAAGTCGTGTCAAAATCGGTCCAGCTCTTTTGGTGTCCATAGGGAACATACACACATGCATACACACGAATTTTTTTATGCAACGTATAACAAAAGGGTGTAGTAATACTAATGGGTATGTATGTACTCATCATGACAAACAACTACTTTTACTACTACGTTTACTTTTACTACTTATGGTATCAACACTGAAATCGCGGAAAAAAACCATACATTTTGTCGAGTGTCAATGACCGTTTTCTATGGACTAGCTGATTTTAGATGATTCGCGATTTCTCGTTTGTTCCTGTAGTAAAAGTTGTTCATAATGATTAGTAGGTAGATACAAACCTTCAGTATTACCACACCTTTTTGTACACCTTGTTTAGAAGACTAGGTAAAATGCTTTCAGTCTTAAAAAGATAAAAAGGAACAAAGATTAACGGACTGAGAGTCGGAATTGTTTTCGCATTTACAATGTAAGTGTAAAAGTATGATCACGAATGTATGTGAAGCCATACAACATTTTTAAAAGTATTAAAAACGAAGGCGGAAAAGCTAGAGGATATGCATAACGGCGTTGAAAGTGAAATGTTACATAAATCACCTGGTAAAACCCTTGTCAGGGCTGGCAGCGGTAAATAATGCCAGCCGGCTGCCGCTGACGAGGCAGTGAGCACCATTAGGTACTCTCTGCTGGCACCTGCCAGCCTTGGATGCCTCTTTAATTAAAACTGCAGGCATAACACACTTTATTGCGAAACTTTCTTCGGGATGATCATAAATCAATTAAACTTTGTGATGTTTTCCGACACGTTTGGTATCTCCGTGTCTGGTAGGAGTAAATTGTATTTATAACGACCATTTGTTTTGTCTACACGTTGTTTATTCAAATTTTCAAATTATTTAGAGTACTAGCTGTGCCCCGCGGTTACACCCACGTGGATAACTCCTTATAACATTAGCTATCTGCCAGTGAAAGTCCTGTCAACATCGGTCCATCCGTTTTGAGGTCCTTAAGAAACATATATATATACACACATCGCCTTTTATATATTAGACTTGCTGCGCCCCACGGTTTTACCCGCGTGGATGACTTCTTATAACATTAGCTATCTGCCAGTGAAAGTCCCGTCACAATCGGTCCAGTCGTTTCGGAATCCATAGGGAACATACCGAGATACACACAGCGATTTTTATATGTTAGAAGATAAGGTCATATAGGTAAACCCGTGATAATATTTTCAAAAGACCATTTCAGTGGCCTATTCTACCGTCTCTTACCCCTCACACAAAAGCCGACCTATTTAATAATAAGTATAGGTACGTAGAGAGAAATTAATCATTGATAAATACCCCAGGTATTTACTTCAAATTTTTTACATTTAAGTTATACCTGCCCACTATAGGCCTAAATAATTAAATAATTAATTACCAGGTAAACCAAATATGTAGGTATTTGAATTTAGCTAACATTTTAAAATCAATTATAATATAATAACTGCTTGTCCATTGAACTGAGACATCGCTCAGTTGACAGGTAAATGCACCTCGGACGACCTCTAACTTTGTTTTAATTACACTTTTGAAGGCGCGACCTGAAAGCTTATCTAAAGAATTTAATTAAGTTTTGAGCTCATCTGCGAGTAAACTTACTTAAACAAATATTTTTTGAGTAAATAGATTTTTATACGAATTGAGATAATAATAAACAATTAAGGCCAGGATATTCCAAAGCTTCCCCTCGCAAAATCAATGCTATTAAGTCAAATTACAGTAATAAAGCAAAAAATAAATAAATTTGAGACGAATATCCGTCTTAGTAACTTCTTGTTAGTCCATGTTAATTGGTACGCAAGTATTATTTTATTTATTATATTAAGGTATTTATGTATCATTGTGTATTTATTGAATACATATATGTAGGGATATAAATTTATTTATATTTTTTGTGCACCACGTTACGAAATTTCAAATACTTTATTCCTGCCCATCCAAAGATGCCGTATATTATTTTTTGATAGACGAACGTGAAAATGTGGGCCGAGGCGTAACCGAGGCCAGCATACATGAGTCCATACATGCTCAGTTGCTCTCAAGACATGTACCTACAATACAGAGAGACTTCACGCGGGTGAAACCGCGGTCGCAGCTACACAAATAACCCTTCCCTGTTATAGCATTTCGGACCGGGAATCCAACCCGAGACCAGTTTGTGCAGGAGCACAAGACTAAGACGCGCTACCACTAAGCCAGATTGTATAATTAGAACAATATTATTCGTATTATCGGAGCTGGTTAAAAACGACCATTCGTTCGACCATAATTAATTTTACTGGGACCAACTCGAGAGATTTATTTACATAAAAAACACGTAAATAGGTCCACTCATATTGAAGTAATAGGTATAGGTACTTACATAAAAGTGATACGTGATTAATTCCCGTGTCACGCATAAATAAAATGTGAGAAAACCACGTCAGTTTCCATTATAAAAATCATACTTAATATTATAAATGCGAAAGTGTGTTTGTTTGATATTTTGTTTGTTCCTCTTTCACGCAGCAACAGAGCAACAGATCGACCTAATATTTGCTTGAGTATAGTTCAAGGGCCGGAGAGTGACATGGCTACTTTTAATCATCATCATCACCATGACCATTTTTCATCACTACGCGGGTGAAACAGCGGGCGCAGCTAGTATATAGTAATAGTTAGTAGATGTTGTAAGTTATGTTGTAGTGTGTACTTGTTATTTAGTTTATATCTAATCTATCTATCTATCTAATATTAAAAAATACGGACTGAATTGAGAATCTCCCTTCTGGAGTCGGTTAAAAAAGAAATAAACAAAGAACTAGGATTTTTTTTCATTTTCTAGTTCCGCCTTGCGATGAAGATCCACGCAGCAGCCATGGGTTGCAGCTCTCGGTGCTTCGGCGGCGCCACACCACTGCCTTCATTCGGACATTACCTTTACTTCCTGTTCGCACCAACACTACTTTATAGGGACCACTATCCAAGGTATAAGATGGTTAGATATACATGTTAACAAGAAACGTAACGTATCTGTACTATTTAACGACTCAATATCACGATAAGACTGCAATCTGTCACAAACATGCATTCAAGTACCTACTTTGGCCACATTACCAGGAAACAAGAAACCCTGGAGAAGTTGATGGTAACAAAAAAAGTTGACGGCAAAATATCAACGAGATCGCTACCCCATTTGTTGTTCCAATCAGCACACTCGACACCTCCAAGAAAAGGATAATTAAAAGACGATGACAAATAATGGGAGGTGAACACGACCCTCAGATATGAGTTATTGCGCTACCTGTATTGTAACAAAAGATATCAAAAAGTGCAAATAATAGCATCAGATAAAACAGAATATAACAAATCTGGTGTCCTTTTATCGTCCATATATCATCGTTGAAATCGTAAGCAGGGTCATGTCTGTGTTAATTCACTGACCCCTTCTATAAGTATCATATTTTGATACAACACAGATTTCTTTTAGCCCTGGTAATAGGGTATCTAATCTCAAAACGCATACATCTACCCAAAAATAACGGTGTGGTTGACCCCAGGCTTAATAATAAATGAGATCTCGCGTGTGACAAGCCCGTATATCATGCAGCGTTACAAATCATGTTTATTTTTCATTTCATATTCAGGACAAAGAAGATTAGATGGGGCGTGGCTGTGTACCATTTCGCGGAAGTGGCTGCGATTGTATTTTACAACAGCTTCCTCTGGGAGAGATTCATCTTACCGTATTGGTCCGATTTCGGCAAGAATCCGAGGGTAAGCATTTTCTTTTTAGGTCAGGTTGCACAGTGCATTGAATATTTGTGAATCAATATAAGTATTTTATGCAATGAGTATACGCTGCCAACTGTTACTGGCTTGAGTATTTTTATTATCTTTAGACTCGACGCAACGGTCTATGTGTAATTTAAAAGGGCAAAGTCTCCCAAAAAGGCCCAGTAAGCGTTGGCAGCACAGAAAAGAAAAAAAAAATCGTTTAGGTTGACTGGGTTGGGATTCCTGGCCATAGCTAGCAAAGAAACGTGAGAAATGGCAGGAAATGGTGGAAGAATTTTGCCCAGCGGTGGGATCTATGTCAAACAAGCTAATGGGGCCGCTGATGGTAAGCAATCACAGTCGCCTATGGGTACCTCTTACACCAGAAGCACACATATACGTTGGCGACCTTTAAAAACTCTATTAGTAGACAACTAAGGTTAAAATTAAGATATCCTTATGTTCACCGCGCCCGCTAAAAGTATTTTTGGATTTTCCCACGGGATGAGACATAGGAAATATGAGCCTACGCAAGCTATAAAGCAGGGGTCTGTTGATATATTTATGAAGAAGACTTTTTACAGGTGGAAGCAGGGACGGTGGTCCGTGGAATGTTCGCCTGCGTACTTCCTGGAGTGATATCGTTCCTATGCGGCTTTTATTGCGTGCTGCACGCTTGGCTCAACGCTTTCGCCGAAATCATGACGTTTGGAGACAGGCTGTTCTATGAGGTATGCGTTTCTACCTACGTGGTGTTGCGAGTATACGAATATACGACAAAGCCATCCTATAAATTTTTTGTACAGTTCTAGCATATTCAAATCAGAGAAATTGTTTTATTGCATATTCTATAAAGCAAGTTTTGCAATTTTTCGTAATAAAATGCGTAGCAAACAAATGGGTAGCTTGCTACGATATTGCGTAGCATCTGCTACACTACCTACGACGGAGCCGTAGCACATGCTACGAAAAAAGCTCGAAAAAAAATTAGATTTTTTTCAGGAATGGTGGACATCATCGCGTTTCTCTAACTACTTCCGGTTGTGGAACCGCGTGGTACACTCGTGGCTACGAGACTACTTGTACCTACCGTTGGCACCGCGGGCTGGACGGGCGGCTTCTACGTTTCTAGTCTTTTTCGTGAGTATCTTTCTGCCTCTACGTAATAGGAAGAATTCTGGGTATCTACAGTCATATTATTTCAGTTATTAACATAATAAAAAAAATGGTTCTCAACTCGATCCGTATTTTAACCTGACGATTACCATCGGACAAGCGGCTTGCTCGTCTCGACACTTGACTCATTTGCAAAACACACAAAACAAGGAATAAAATGTTTGAATTTTTACAAAACTTACGTTTTTATTTCTTGGTTTTGCTTGGGTTTGTTTCTTAAAATTTTGTGCCCCGGGCGGCAGCATATGAGGGCGCCAAATTCATGTGTTTGAATAATCCCCACCCCCTCCTCCCCTCCTCGATACTCAAACTTGGCTACGCCCATGGTGAAGGGCGCCAATGTCAAGTTTTTGCCCATGCTCGGTATAATCATAAATCCGTGGCTGGTGGTGGTTATAAGTCGGTAGGTCTTTCTTTACAGTAAAAATATGTATGTACTTACTCAGACAATTCGATGTACAACAAGAAAAATCGTCGTCGTTATATTTTTTGTTTTGTTTTGAATGTAACAAAATAAACGATGCTGTATTTTCGGTACACATATCTTCCACCGAATGCCCTATAAAACGAAACATTAACATTGCTATTTTTCCTTATCTCTCCCTACTGTGCTCTAATTAAACTGTAAATTGAGTCGTAATAGAGTGTCTCGGCACCGAGCGGTACGAATTGCTCCTAATCTGAAGTCACGTCCCACGCACATTTCGCTAATTAGATTATAATTATTGTTAGGTAAGTGCACTTCTAGAAGAAAATCTAAGTGTTTTCTAACAAGGTCACACACAAAAGTTTGGCAAGTTAGCTACTCCTAGCGATAAATTTATATAATTCTTTAAGTAATCTGTGAATAGTGCTGTTGGCTGTATTAATATTAAGTTTATTAATCTATCCACATTGTTGTACACTTTATAATATAGCTGTTTTCTGTTCCTTAATAAATAAATAAAAAATTAAAAAAACTTTTTCCGTCTTATAGTGCTAACAGACGCACGAACGCGGCTGACCTCAACCGCCATCAGACCAATGGGAGAGAAAGAGAGGGAAATATGATATTCTCACTCTTTCTCTCCCGTTGGTTGGACGGCGGTCCCTCAGCCGCGTTCGTGCGTTTGTTAGCTCTATTTAGTTGGATCAGTACTCCAACTAAATTCGGTACGATTTCTGTCGTTATGGCAGTAGCACGTCAGCCGTCAACACAAAAATGTCAAATTGCGACATAGTAAGTAAAATGTAAAACCTTGGTTTCTCTGTCTACAGTAAAACCCCTTCGAATGCCGTTAGACGTACGAATGGAGTTAAACTATATCACTAAATTACTCTCATAACGTACAAAAAATGCGGCACGCTGGGTTTTCATACAATTTGATCTGCTCGCAGTTTCTAACTAGATAGTGATGAAGTTCTGCGTCATGCGACATGATGAGCCACATGTTGCGAGGCAACTGTTGCCTAATGAATTCATGTCCATTCATCCTACACGAACTTAATTAAGGTGTGTTCGGATAGGCTATGATGGCATTTTTAGCATTGTCAAAATTGGCGTTTATGTAAAGCGTTCGGTTTGAGAATTTTGCAATTTTTGCCACTTTTGATCCCTACCCTAAACGAACGCTATAGTCGTAAAACGAGAAACTGAAGAATTATTACAGTCGCGCGCAAACAAAACACCAAAACACCGCGAAAAACAAACGTCAAAATCTTAATGTCAAAAAACGATCACAACGAACCCATGTCGCGAGGTGGGTCAAAAGTGGCAGATTACGATGGCATTTTTAGCTGTTTTCGACCTATCCGAACGGTGAGCGAAAACAGTTAATAATGCCACTTTTGCACACACGTTCCCAAAACGAACGCTACATGTGATCATTATTGGCGTTTGTAACAGATATTTTTGCCACCAAGGGGCTATCCGAACGCACCTTTAGTAGGTACTTTTGAACCTACAAACCTACTTTGCAAGTCAATATTTCCAATTATTGCATATGATAGGATTCCCCAAGTTTCTGAATAATTAGTTTAGACATTAGGTAAGTCATTATTTAAGTATTTAGCATTATATATTTGTCAATAGCGTTTCGAACGAAGCTCTGTGGACTTCTCCAAGTTTCAGAGATGTGTCATCGCGATTATGGTTTAGAGAAACACAAAACTACTACTACCTATATAGAGTTTTTTTTTTGTTTAGGTAATTTTACAAAAAGGTCTATGACCTATGAGCTAGAACATCTTTAATTTACTATAATATTATCAGTGTGTCTCAATAACTGGCCAAGATCGTGTCGAGACACGTTGTTCCGTAACTAAGCCATAGAAGTCACATTCATAATTCATAAGTTGGTGGTTGAAAAAAACGAATGAACGAACCTCTTATCTGTGAACTTAGACAAATTCCAAGCAACAATTATGCAGCCAGCGTGCCAGTTGGAGCATTGATCCAACCAAAGACATGCAAAGTAGGTGAACTCGAGGTCTATACCGATAAACTATCACCATCATCATCCCGACATAGGATATACTTTTTATGTTTTAGTCAATAAGAAAACCATTAGGAAAACATTCTTAAGTTCATTTCACGAAAATGTTAATGGCCTTTAAGCTAGAACGTTTTTAATTTATTATAATCTTATCGCTATAAATCAATAAGTCATAAACAGATAATGTTCAAAATAATGTTGAATGAAGGTTATAAATATAACCTATCAGCATTTAGACAATTAGACAATAGATTTTTTTTTATTTATGGAAGAAAATAAAACATTTTTAAGAATTAATAGAAATAAATAGACACATAACAAATTGTTTTCCTCCACAAACCGGTTCCAACTCAGCATAATGCTGGTTGCGAACAACCAGCGCTGGTCTTCCGTTGGAGCGGCCGGTGACATCACCCATGGCCAACATTACACCCAACAGTACACGACAAATTGAATAATAATATAGGAACAACAACACATAATACATAACAAACTAACATTTAATATAAACAAACCATAACATAAATACATAATACTAATAAGGTAATTCGCACTATCTCAATAAAAAAATAAATATGATACTAATTAAAAGAAGAAATTTAGACATTTACTTGGATTTCCAAGTTTTTATCTCTAATGTTCAGAATTGCAGGGGTGGGTAGTTCCCACCCACCACTTTACCATTCGCCACTTTGCCGGGCCACATTTCGCAAAGGGTACACTTGATAAAATAGTCATTTGTATGTAATCTTACCTTCACTTCAAAACGCCTATTTAACGATACCTAAAATGAGGAGGTGCAGCGAAGAAAAAAAATATCCCCATTTCACATGTGCAATAGAGCTACCTAAAATAGCATGTCAAAAAATTATATGTAGATTTCAAAATTAAAATAAATACTAAAACTGAAATTGTGAAAGTTTCATGCACATAAAGGTTAGAATGTTTCAAAGAATTATAACATACTAACAGATGGACAGACAGAGCGTACCTACTTATAAGGGTTGCTTGTGGTACTACGGAACCCTAAACAGTACCTACGCTTTCATTATATAGAATGACGCTGCATGTCTAAAGTACCTATCTGCCATCTATGCAAAGTTGTGTTGAGAATGCTTGTAAATGTTAAAGGTTAAATCGATTACCTCCCGCTGCCAGTTTTACAGAATCTCCAAAATGTTGTCTGAAGAAATCGCTTCTACCGATATGACCGCATTTTTATTGCTGTATCCTAACTGAAATTTATCTTTATTTTTTTTAATGTAAAATGTGACAAATAAGTATACCGTCCGCCTGATGGTAAGCGATAACCGCCGCCATCGGACATCTGCAATACTTAATGGTTGAAGGTGCATTGCCAGCCCTCCGATCGGAGAAATGGTTTTGAACACCCATTTTGAAACGCTGGATGTTGTAACACGGCGAGAGGACCTTTGTAGTGTCAATATAGCAGTATTGTAGTTATTTACAACCAAGATAAGCTTAAATAATTGTTTATACAACTTTTCCCTGCCTAAAAAGGCAAGCAAGCAAGACAATTGCCTTGTTTGCTTGCCTTTTCTGTTTTATTTTATCGACATAAAATACTAGTTTCACAGGCGTACGATTAACAATAAATGGAAAAAAAAACTTATCTATATCTTAGTATCTAGTATTTATTTAATGGTATCATTAAAAGTGGTTTTAACATCCCCCTTCTATGCTGATGTTACGCATTTTTTTCCCGTAACGCGTGACGTAATATGTAAATTGAAAATTAAATTTTATTGAAAAATTTACTCCGTGCCTTTAGTCTCTATGACTACATAAATTCGTAACGCGGTCACAATACCCTATATCAAGTTTGCTATCGCGATATAAATATATATGAGAATATATAAATATATGAAATATATGAGAATAGTATAACGCTCGTTTTTTAATTGTCAAAATAACGTGGAGCAAGGTAGCATGTTACGAGCGCGTTTGTCAAGAAAATAAAGGTACCTACCTAGTACGTATCCATTACGAAGACGCTTTTGATTCGAATATTGTCTATTTGTAAAAAAACACACTTACCTATCGTGTTATTTGTAACCGTGGTTACCGTGTTTTAACACGTTATTGGCGTGTTATGTGGTTTCTTTTAGAATTAGGGCCTGTTCTGTTGGTCCCGGCAAGTGACTGCTGCAGGCCTAGCTTGGGCTGTGGATAAATAGTCTTTCCACCATTTTTATCCACGCCTAGACGCGACAAAGCTAGAATATGGATACGTTTGTCTTTTTCTCGCGGGATAAAAACGGTGGAAAGACAATTTGTCCACGGCCCGTGCTAGGCCTGCTGTGAAACATAATTATACAGAGAAACTCGCATTTTAATATAAGTGTGATTATACGTTAACTTTTTGCAGATGTCAGCGATAGCACATGAAGTAGTTCTGGCACTATCGTTCGGGTTCTTCTACCCAGTTCTGATGATGCAGTTCGGAGGCTTCGGCCTCCTGATGCTGCCAATCACATCAGCCAGTGGCCGCAAGTTCCCCAATGCACTGAACCTGTTCATGTGGCTCACCTTCTTTATAGGAAACGGTAAGTAACTTGTATTGGGTAACTGGGTATGGGGGGGGAGGGGATCATCTAAAGATAACCGCTATATTTATTGGATTAAAGCTCAAAAGTAGCTTTATCTAGTCTGGCTTAAACTAACACGCCGCATTATTTATAGTAGGTATGTACTACGATCTCCGTCTTGGCAGTAGCATGTCAGACGGCAATAGAAGAATGCCCAATTGCGCCATAGTAAATATTAAAAACTCTTCGAGTGGTAGTTGGCCGTGCGTATGAGAGGTAATAAACTACCACTAAATTGTTCCCGTGACGTCATAATAGGTACAAAAAAGACAGCACGCTGGGTTTTCATACTAAAGGTACTTCTTTTTTAAGGTTCCGTACCCAAAGGGTAAAAACGGGACCCTAGTAGGTACTAAGCCTACGATTACGATGTCTGTCTGTCCGTCCGTCTGTCCTAACTTTAAACGGCTGATATGTAATGTAGTAACTAAGAAAAGAAATAATAAATAGGTAAAAAAAACGAAAGGGGAGTCCCCAATTCCCCATACAACGTATAAGCGTGTAAACGTATTTTTGTCTTAGCTCTAATAGAGAAACGGTAATACCTACGTACAAGCGTCAAATTTGGCACGATTATAGTACACACTCTAAAATATAACAACAAATAATAAATAATGGCCAAGTGCGAGTCAGTGACAAGTTTCTATTTTTTCTAAAACCACCAAACCACCCATCTAAAACCACCTTAATGAATCACAGTATAATGTGTATGGGATCGACTATCTACAACACTGTACCGATTGCAATAAGGGATCTAAAATATAGTCAATTTAAAACAAAACTAAAAAAAACTTTTAGTCGAGAATGTTATTACAAAGTTAGTTTATAAATGATAAATTTTAGTAATGACTGCAGTAGGTAAATTTGTTTATCATACAATTATAGTAATGTCTATCTAAATTAATAAAATCATATCTGAAGTTTTGAAATTATTTCGACAGTTAATTTAATCAATACTTTTTTATATAAATAATATTTACGGTATTTTTATACCATCTCTCTAGATTTATACGCCTACAAACTAGGCAAAACATGATTCAAAAGGACTAATATTTTGACCCACCTATAGTGCATGCGTTTTTAAATGTGTGTATGATTTACTCGTGTTTTGTGCAAATAAATAATCTTTATCTTTATCTTTACGGAACCCTCAGTGCGCGAGCCCGACTTGCACTTGGCCGGTTTATTGTATGTTCGTAAATTTTCACCTTTGACATTAGTCAGAGACGTTATAATAACAATCATTATTGCATCGCGTGAATTTACTAAAAGTTAAAAGTTTGCCTACTCTTTAATAATTGACCCGTATACAGGCTCAGGGTAGACTAAGGCAGTTTTTTATTGTTACTTTTAAATGTTAATACTGCAGATGTTGGTTTTTATTCCTATAAAATGTAGTAAAAAAATTATAAAGTAACCACGAAATAAAATAAATTTAATTTATTTTTCAGGGATCCTCTGGAGCCTTTACCCAATGGAGTACTTCGCCCGTAAGAACTGTCCGCCTTCAGAAAACGACAGCTATTTCGTGCCGAAGTCTTGGTCCTGTCCGGAAATTATTCTCAAGCCAAACTGGACATTCCAAAATCCTCTGACCATGTTCTCTCGACAAGATTTATAGAAAAATTTAATGCACGGATAAATGTACCTACTACAAGTTACATGACGGCTCGAACATTGGAATGTGAGGTCTATTTCGTGTCACATACAGCAAAATGTTCAATGACACATTACGATCACTTGAATAAAATAGAATAACTTTTATCACTGGAAAATTATAATAGCATAACATGGTCTGTGTCAAACAAATAACGCGGTATTGAAGCGGTGTGTTCTAATTTCTAATTGATTATAGGGTTGGCAACCTTCACATGCTAGCGTAGCTATAGGCGGGCCCACTGCGCTTGAGTTATGCAGCTGGCCTTAAGTTACTTTTTGTGATGGGAATTTTGTCTCTATGACTTCTATAATTAATAAGGCAATATTTTTATGACATTTGTTTTGTCTATAATTATGACAATAGTCTTTATGACACCTGTCTACGGCATTCGTCTATATGACACTAGCTGCGCCCCGCGGATTCTGCCGCGTGTATTACTCTTTATAACATCAGCTATCTGCCAGTCCCGTCAAAACCGGTCCAGTCGTTTTGACGAGACGGACGTCATACATATAATATGCATACTATTGCATACACACATCCCAGTTTTATATAAGAAGATTTGCCAAATAAAAAAGCCTTATGAAAAGATACTACTACCTATAGGCACTAGCGTCATCTGTTGGTAAAAGTTTATACCGTGGCTAACCATTCCGCTGTAAGCGACACTAAGCAGACCTCAGACCGTTTCACTGTCCAGGGCCCGAGTGATTTGAATACTATTACTTGCGTCCGTATAGTAAATTGGTGACAGGGTTAAACAAGGCTGATTATTTGCAAGTTACTATTCAACGAAAGTTTCTACTAATGATGGGTCTAGCAAATTGCAGTAACATAGCTTGTACGTTTGTAAGGGAATTTTGTCATTATGTCATTTGACATTAAATTAGACTAATTAGGTATATGGTTTTTTACATTTCCTAAATATAAAAAAACCTTGCAACAATTGTACAAGCTATGCTGGCGCCATCTGTAAAATGCTTCTACTGGCAGTCAGCCTTCATATTAGATACAATTATATATACCTAAGTACAAAATTTATAACGAAACATACAATTACCAATATTTAATACTCATCATGAAAGTCTTGATTGTAAACAATTATAAATACAATATTATGAATTAATACCGTGTTTTAATTGGCTATCGGACAGGTGTTTGATATATCAAAAATAAAAAATAAAATTATACTAGCTGCGCCCCGCGGTTTTCTGAAATTTACCAATTTTCACCGCAATTTTCTTAATTTTTCATTCCGTAGGAACCTTCTACAAAGTATTAGAAAACTTTAAAAAAAGATGAATGAAATCGGTAAAGTCGTTCTCAAGTTATGGCGTGACCAAGGTAAATAGGGATTAATCTCTACATAGTATAAATTAAAGTCGCTTTCCGCGTCTGTCTGTCTGTATGGCTGCTAACTCCTCCTAAACAACGCAACGGATTTTGATGCGGTTTTCACCATCAGTTAGATACATTTTCACGGAATGTTTATATATATTATATAACTAGCGACTCGCCCCGGCTTCGCACTTAAATTACACCCGTGCGAAGCCAGGCGGGCGGGTTGCTAGTCTTATGCTAGTTTTTAAAACAAATTTAATTAATGTTAAAAATGTTATGTTTGTTATGTTAATGTTAAACGCTTATAAGCGTTTAAAGTTTTTGGTCTGATTAGAAAGGGAAGCTCTGTCCCTTTCCCACAAAATTAGTGTCAGTATGGAGTTTGTATAGCGTACTTATAAGTGACGTCATTTGTACGTACGGTGCGCTCTGTCCAGCAATTCGTTAAAATGCTTACATCTTTTTTAATTTTGAACTCATTATGATTTTGTTTTCGGCAATCAGCTCTATTTATAGTCAGCTTTTTTATAAGACAATAAAAAATATAATCAGTCTGGTAGCCTATTGTCATCTAGATACAATACCTATAGTCACAAACGTGCAAAAGAAATTACCGAACCAAAAGTTGTCGCACGTTGTAAGGCAACCGCAATTCGACTACAACGCCGCGCGATGCCAGTGCTACGATGACATAGCGGACAAGCGACGTTGGACACTATGCAAGCGACATAAAGTCTAAATTGAAGTAAATGTGGCGTTGCGAACTATATAAATGATGTCTAGGTATGACGCTTGGATAATTTTTGAGTGTTTTCACATAGAGATTGTGACTCTATAGGTATTGTCTCGATGCCTATTGTATACTACTAGCGAACCGCCCGCCCGGCTTCGCACGGGTGTAATTTACGTGCGAAGCCGGGGCGGGTCGCTAGTTATATATATAAACCTTCCTTGAAAATGTATCTAACTGATGGTGAAAACCGCATCAAAATCCATTGCGTGGTTTAGGAGGAGTTAGCGGCCATACAGACATACAGACAGACAGACAGACAGACGCGGAAAGCGACTTTAATTTATACTATGTAGAGATAGAGATAAGGAAAACAAAATAATTTACTTAGACATTACATTTATTCATACAAATAGTAAAATATGCTTAGTAAATATAATAATTATCCGGTTGCATCGTTTTCTTTATACTAACCTAACGTTTTAAAAAATGCAGCAGATTTTTTTGGCTTTAACAGATCACAAAACTTGTACGAAAAATTACACAATATTAATAATTCAATTGACTATTTTTCAATCATGGCAACAACTACAGCTAGTTTAATAACTATTATAGACCTCGTGATCTTGTCATACTGACGTCACGATAACCATATTTTGACGTCATTGAAGTTAGGAACGGGTGAAAACGGCACACCTTGGAATTTATGGTGGCGATAATATATGTCTAATTTACATTCACCAGTAAGCGACACTACACAACTATTACACCAGTATTAAAATAAAGTTTTCAAGTTAAAAAAAATATCGTGAAACATGTTAATCAAACGGCTAACCTCTTACGCGGTCTCAAACTAACGCGCGCAGTTCGGAAAATCAGGACATGCCCTAGCAAAGTGGTGGAAACTTTACTGGGGGCTTCTATGGAGTTTTGGAAACAACACGAAAATACATGTTTCACAATATCACTTTCCTTCACTCGAGCATGTTCATATAAACACTTATGATAAATAATAATCCACCATTATTACACAAAAATACAAAACTTTAGAGAGAAAAAAAAACGATCTGATTGAAATAAGTCATTTTGTGTGGTAAGTACGTGATTTCGATTGTGACGTAAGTGCGACAAGATAACGTGGTCTAACAATAACATGTATAAATGAATATAATCTCAAAACGACGTATTTAATTTCGTAGTCTAATT
The DNA here is from genome assembly GCA_932305915.1 of Agriopis marginaria. NCBI lineage: Eukaryota > Metazoa > Arthropoda > Insecta > Lepidoptera > Geometridae > Agriopis > Agriopis marginaria. The sequence goes on from OW029919.1 coordinate 8,831,819, forward strand.
TGTTTTATTACTCTTACAAATAATCAAATTACTATTACAGCATTACAGTCGAAATAACTAAAATCGGGTTTACTGAAGGAATGTAAAATGTTTATTCCTATTGTACAAAAAAAACATGAAAGAATTTTTGTTAGTAGTATTTTACGTAAAAATCAAAACTTACTAGCACCGTGTAAACAATTTCGCGTTTTTTGGCAGTACATAAATACACGGCACACTAATTCGTTATGAACTACAATAACCCCTTGGTCACATAGACAACATCGCTCTGTAATGCCATTTAAAATATGCTCTGTCCGGTTTTTTTGCGCTGGAAGCTGCTTGTAAAAAGCTGAATTGGAACACCTTGAATTAGAAACCTTTTTGGAAAGTTTTTATCATAAAATTGTAGCTAGTAGCCGATATACTATAGTGAAATATTTCATAATTTTTTTTTAATATAATAATATTGCAGTTTTCAAGAGGTATAAAACTTGACTGAGTATACAGGGTGTAAGGGAAACACTCTCGAACCCAAAAGAAGGTAATTGTACTCATCATTATGAACAACTTTTACTATGGGACCAACCCTGAAATCGCGAAAAAAAAATCAGCTGTTCCATACATTTTGTCGGGTGTCAATGACCGTTTTCTATAGAACAGCTGATTTTTTTTTTCGCGATTTCAGGGCTGATCCCATAGTAAAAGTTGTTCATAATGATGAGTACAATTACCTTCTTTTGGCTTCGAGAGTGTTCCCCTTACAACAGCTAATAATTTTATGGTTTAAATATTTATCGGGACTTATCGCGCATTATATAAACACGGCGGAAATGGAGCGTTTTTTTACCCAAATAAAATAATGCGCGATAGGTCCCGATAAACATTTAAAACATGTGTTCAAACCGTGGAAGTTCAGAAGTTACTTTTAATAATTTTATTTTAATTATGTTTATTGTTTTATTCTGCGTTCCACAGAAATCTAAACTTCATATTATCAATTATTATTTGTATTCTTATCTAAAAAAAAGTCGATGATAACACACTTACTTGTACTTTTGATATCGATATTTTTAAGTAAATACAGTCGAATTGATAACCTCTATTTAAAGTCGGGTAAAAACTAACACGACTTCATTATTCTTTTTAGTTTTCTACTTAGGACAAATAACTGCAGCTGTCAGCGATTATCATATGGACAAATTTTATGAATAAATGGTACTGAAAATATAATTCATGGGTGCCATACGATTTTAGACTTTTTTTCACGATGTAATAAGAGCTATGTTGTCTTTGTAAACCACCGAACAAACTGATGTTATACAGTGTTATCTCACAGCCCTTACTGACTAATTAGTGCTACAAATACAACAATACACGTAAAAAACTTAACACTAGAAAAATGGATACGTGCAACAAATAGTATTTTTTGGACTAATTTCACGAATTAATCATATAGGACTTAGGATCCTCTGGAGGTCGGGCCATTTTACACTTTTCATAGAAACATACTAGTCGGATTTTGATGAAATTTGATAAGTATAATAAATTTAAAATACGAAATTTCCGACACCTTTTTTTATACAAAAAATGATTTTTTTTCACAGTAGTTAATCATTATGATATGTGGTATTGCTAATTAAAAATTACTTACCAAGTTTTTTTTATGGTTTTCATAAATCCATACTAGTACGTTTTTGTAGAAAAGTAAAATTATAAATGACCCAATATCCAGAGCACCATAAACAAATGAAGCCACAACATAATTATTTTGTCTGGTTACTATGATAAGTTTCATATATATATTTTTCTCGCCAATACTGTCCCACTGCTGGACAAAAGCCTCTGCTATCTCCTTCCATCGTCCCTTTTGTGAGATTAGATCGTCTTATTATCGTTTCCAGACTCTGCTTGGAGGATTGCATGGATTGGTTTTTTTGCTTCCCGTTTTGAGGGTTTTTTCTTTGTATAAAAAAGCGGTAAACAGGCAGGTGGTCCGCCTGATGGTGAGCGGTAACCACCGCCTATGGACACCTGCAACACTAGCGGTGTTGTCGATGCTTTACCAGCCCAGAGATATGTTGGTAGACTTAAGTAAGATATAAAAAATTATGGCAACCATGCCCATTTTAAAATATGAATTAAACATAGTGCGCACTTTTTTTATAAAAAATAATGTGTATAGAATGAATATAAATTCGTGTCCAGTGAGAGACTACAAGTAATAATATTGATTACAAAAAATTGAGACTTTGAACTTACGTAGTTTCGACACAAGAGAATTTAAAAAACTTTGGATTGATTGTATTGTGATAATTTGATTTATTCTTAGAGCAACGCGGCTACAGAGTCATGGGCAAAGATAATTTATAAATCGTATTTGGTCATGGGCACTATGCCAACCATAAATTGGCAACCCAGAGGAGAGATATTGCGCTTTTAACCAATTATTTTAACCTGTTGTTACCTGTGCGGTGTAAAACAAAACTTCATTTCAATAGCCATAATCCCACGAATTTAAAAATAAAAAAACATATCAACATTCTATACCGTATGTGTGTAACATGCATGGCTGCGTGAATTTGTACAAACAGAGGGGAATGCTTATACTGGCGAGTCCCTTCCGTGTTGCTCTAAGGTTATAAAGGAAGTAATATAATTTGTGACTTTCTTTTCGAAGAATTATAGAAGTTAGAAATAGAAAAGGATAGTAGTAGTGGAATAGTTAGGAATAGAATAGTATAGAATTATAGTTGTTTTTAGTAAAACAAATTCTAGATAGAGCTTGCTTTAGGTAGAGGTAACTTGCTTGGATTTGACAGATCAGATCAACAAATGAATGAAGGAGGGTCATATTTTAGGTGAATGTAAGTTTATGTATGCTGCAAACATGTATGTAGGTTTGTCTGTTTATATTATTACTTCTTGTAGCCTACTGATTGACAGATTTTAAAGTGTCATATAATGTTACCTATATTATATTCATCTCAATGTCCAGAATGTATTTTAGGTGAATGTAAGTTTATGTATGCTGCAAACATGTATGTAGGTTTGTCTGTTTATATTATTACTTCTTGTAGCCTACTGATTGACAGATTTTAAAGTGTCATATAATGTTACCTATATTATATTCATCTCAATGTCCAGAATGCTATAGGCTACATTTTGCAGTAGAGTATTTTCTTTTTCTTTCAATAAGACAGAGTTATAAGGAAAGGGTATGCTAAGCCGAAATGGGTTCGTTATACTCATCATTATGAACAACTTTTGCTATGAGAACAAACCTGAAATCGCGAAAAAAGCAGCTTTTGCACAGTGCTAATGACCGTTTTCTATGGAACAGCAGTTTTTTTTTTGCGATTTCAGGATTGATCCCATAGTAAAAGTTGTTCATAATTATGACTACAATGACCGTTCAGCTTAGCATACCCTTTCCTTAAAGCCCTGTATACTTTTAACTAATTGCTGAATGTAATAACAAAATTATTTTTAAATTCTCTTGCCTTTATCGATTACTGTTTTATTAGACTGCTGGTGTGCGGTCTTGCTCCTTGAACAGAGTTGTTGACATCCTGAAAAAATAAAAAATTTTTGTAAACATCATCATGGCTGAAAGAAAGGTAAAGAGAAAAATACTGGCACCAGTGTGAAATGACAATGGCAGGTAGCGACAGAACTGAGACAGAAGACTTATAGTCTGAGCCAAAGTCATAATCATCGTCATCATCATTTCTGCCGTAGGACGTCCACTGCTGGACATAGGCCTCCCCATCGATCTCCAAAAGGGCCGGTTGGAAGCGGCCTGCATCCAGCATTAAATGCCAAATTAAATGCTCTCAAATCCCATCCAAAGTTGTCTCGCTCGCACATTTGCATATTATTGAAAATATAAAAACACAAAGTTAACTCATACACAATTTTGTTTGAAATGATTTTTAAGAAATAAATTCTCAGTTACATGTGAAGTTAATAAACAAATGTTCAAATGTTTGTTTTGTTGCAAGATAATATACTCCTAGTCATGTCTTGGTACACCAGAGATGGGAAAAGATCAAGGGGACGACCACATAGAAGGTGGGAGAATGACCTACCAATAGAGTGGCGCAGAACAGTAAGAGATAGAGAAGAGTGGCGACTTCTAGAGAAGGCCTATGTCCAGGGAGGACAACCTGACAGTGAAAATGGTGCTGGTGATACAGATTGAAAGTATTAAAAAAAACTAGAAGTACTGTAGTAGTTAATATCAGAGAATAAAGGCTTTTTTTATTTAGTTCATTTAATTTATAGTATACTCCTAAGTCGTTTTTTTTGTAAATTTATGGCTTACATTTGATGCTCCTGATGTTAAGTGATGATTTAGTCTATGATGGAGCATGCTTGTCTAGAAGAAACCGCGTCACTCGCCATTTGAATACACTCAAATAATAATTATCGGGATCACCTACATAGGTGTACTTCGTACGGGTTTTCAGAATATCAGCCACAAAGTTTAAGTGAAGTGAAAGTAAAATTTAATGGGAGAGGCCATTGGCTTCCGAAACACAGTAATTATTACTAGTTCGGACTCAATGGGTTCATATATTGTTTTATTAATTTGTATTTGTATTTAAAGTAGTGTAGCCTTTTCGTGCCGACTCAAAAAAAAGAGCAGGAGGGAATTGGATTATGCAGATCGGATGCACACTCTCCGAAATATATCCAATAAAAAACCGATAAACTTTGCGCCGAAGCTTAATCTGAACTAGGTATTTGTTGCTGATGAGCCTTCTGGCACATTTCTCTATGGACTCCAATGCCCTAAGCTGATACTTGACTGGTCCATCCCAAAGGTGGTCCCATAAAAGCACATGATCTTAAGCTCGGGCGTATAAGTTACAAATCCCCAATTATATTTTATCAAACATTAAAGCGATTGAAGTAAGTAAGGGCAGTATAGAGCAAAAGAAAAAGTGATCAATACTCACTTGCTTATCATGTGCTGGTATATATAGGTTGGTATAACAGTGATGTTTACAACAGGAGGGCTTGCAGCGATAACTCGGGATATTTCCTTATCTTTCATGCCGACGACATTGATTGTGTTTATTTCCAACAACTGGTGATCAGTGAGAACTCCATTCCGAGCAGCCGATGAGTCTTTCACAAGGCTTACAATCTTTCCATCCTTGAATTGGAACCCAACATGCCCAAGAGAATCTTTGTGCAGCGTAATGGTCCTCTCGAAAGGCCTGGAATTTAAAGGTTTCAGTGTTATAATAAGAAATATGCATTTATAATTAAAAAGTACAATGAGACAAGATTTATTTGTATGTATGTATATTATTATGTTTTATCTACACCGCCAACACTTACTCCTGTTTTAATAACGTCCATCCAAAGGTTGCCTGGAAGAAATCGCTTAAGGCAATAAGGCCACCATTATACTACCGGTTTTTGTATTAATTTTAAGTTACATTGTATTTTGTTCAGTATAATAATAATATTATATTGTATTGTATTGTAAGAAAAAAAAACTGGCCCCTCATTAACAAAACAAAGTATAATTTAGATAAGATCCTAAAGATTATTAGTAATTTGCTCTGTAGAAACCGTAGATTCAAGTAATTTTTTACTTGATAGCCGCTTACATTACGCTACTTACATTGTAAAAAGATGAATTAAATAACCAGTCATTGTCACTTGAATAGTCACTTGTATAAACTAGGAGCTACAGACAGTCCACAGTGTCATGGCTTCATAATGGAGAATGAAACTATAGAGCATGTGCTGTGGCATTGTGAAACCGAAGAAGAAACTAGAATTGCTACTTGGTCACACGAGGCATCATCGTCTTCATCATCCACAACAGCTAGACTGCTATTTTTCATCATCATCTCCACTACCATCTCTGCCACTTGAACAACTGTGCAAGCTAACCAGAGCCTTTCTCCGGTATTTCAAGGAGCTGGGATGGCTCGGATAGATGCTGGCCATGCTCATGATATCGCCCTCATCTCGAACAAGATAAGCGGAATGAAAACCAGGAATAGGCATGATGACAAATATTTATTTATTCCAAATAATCTGCTTAGCAATTAATATAACTAAATACATTACACATACTGAAAAAATAATTTAAATTGATTGATAAATCTCTGAGATATGAGTGTTTAAAGTTTTAGGTGGGGATAGAGAGGGGATGCTCTATCCCTTTCTCGCAAAGCGTGAATTAGTATAGCATTTGTATGGCGCTCCTGAGCCGTGACGTCACGGCTCAGTATAGTGCGCTCTTTGTCTAGCATGAAATTAAAATGCTTATATCTTATTTATTTTTGCACAAATTTTAATTTTATTTTCGTTAATGTGCTCTATTTATGATCAGCTTTTTTATGAAGCAATAAAAAAATATTAGTCATCATGCCTATTCTGATCACTTTTGCTAGACTCAATCTAGAGCTTAGGCTCAGATAGCCATACACTCACCTTCAAAAAAAACTGCCATACGCAGGTGAAACTATAGTCGGAAAAACCGGCTTGGTGACTTTTCATAATAAAAATAAAATTGTAGCTAGTAGCTGGTATACTACAGAGATATATTTTTTTTTTTTCATCTTTTTGCAATGTTATTGTAGCTGTCAGAGCTTACTAGCTCTCACACTTGGACCAAGTATAAGTTTTCTTACCTACAATTAATCAACAATATATAATGTAAATTCATAAATACCAAAATTTATAATTCATTATCATATTTATACCAAACTATAATTTATATCTACTATTTTTGTGTTTATCATAATTGTGTTGTCCTCTGTTTTAGAGTTATCAAAACAAGAGCTGTGAGTATTATTATTTCCCGACCTATAATACCGTTTACGATGCTATCATGGAACGGACATTGGCAGAATTGCGACAGTAGTCGCAAAAGCCCCAAACCCAAGAAGTCAAGTGAAGTAAATATAAGTTTTCTAGGTAATAAAAATAGTAAATACATATAATTACCAGGACAAAATTAAACGATACTACAAACATAACAGGATAATAGGAGTTCCCTAATAAGAATTTAACTAGAACATAACAGGGGCCTTACGGCCAACTGTTTACGTGGATGTCAAACTAACGTTAAAATCGCGCAGTTCGGAAAATTACGCGAACGTGAACCTTAACGCACCCAGATACGATTTGAGTTCGCGCAAAAATTTTTCATCACCTAAACTGAATTGCTTAAACAGCTAGCTATAGGGCCCCAGGTTACATTTCAGAATAACAATACTACTGTATTGTACTGTTATACAATATCACTTTATTATACACCAAGAAAAAATACAAAGTAGCTTAAAACTCATACAAAACCAGCAGTATAATAGCAGCTTGATCGCCTTAAGCGATTTCTCCCAGGCAACCTTTAGATGGACATTAACTGTAAGAGGAGTAAGGGTCGGCGGTGTAGATATTACATAATTATACATACATACATACAAATAAATACTGAATATACAAATAATACTACGTACCAATACTTACTATAAATAATACATACATACATACATACCAATTATAAAGAAAGATAGTGATTATAGACAAGATTCTTAAAAATAGGAAAAGATTTGGCCTGCCTAATAGAAGCTGGCCCCCAGCCTGAGGTGGCCCCTGTCCCGTGAGGGCCACGAGCATAGGAGGATCCTAAAATTATTTTTTACAAAATTAGTTTTTTTTATTCAATTTATGGAAGGCCTACTAAAATTCCATACACATTTTTGTTTGATTGAAAAGAAACTACAACATTGGTTGAGTTTCTTAACATTGAAGGACCCTATCCCATGAATATGCCGCGAGACTCAGCGGTCTAGTTACGCCACTAGGATGAAACAACTAATGGTTATGTGTTTTAAGTACCTACATAATATATTATATTATGATTGTTCTAATAGATGAAAATAGATAATCTGATATGCAACCACAAATTTTGGAAAGTTTAGTCAACAAACCTAGTTTCAAAATATATAGATTTATATATTTTGCTCATTAGGACAAAGATCAAACCCAAACAAAATTTAAGAAAATACCTGTCTCTAACGGCCATCATAATGCCATTAGCCGGAGCCCTCTTCAACAGACCATGGCACTGATCCATAGACATCCCAGCAAGTGCGACATTGTTGATCTCCAACACCTGGTCTCCGAACCTCAGTCCGGCCAGGGCAGCAGGGCTATTGACAGCCACGTGGCAGACAAACACTCCATTGTTGACTGAGTGAAGGCGCACCCCCACTTTGCCATCTCGATCCTTACACAGCACCACTGGACGTATAGCAGCAGTAACAGTTGCTTTCAACAATGACGGAGATTGTGAAGATATTGGTGCCACTAGGTTGGTCACTGCCCCTCCAGACTGGACCTAGGAAAAGGAATAACAGCTTTCATTGTTTGCCAGCCATTAGCACTATTTCACAATACTCATTCAAGAGGCTGACTCATACTTTGTACTGTTAGATAATAGATTGGAAACAAACCTGTGATAAACATGCCATTGAATAGAATACTAATTAAGTAGGTACCTACTGCTAACAGCGATTCCATTAGAAAATTAATACCTAAAAGTGTATCACTCAAGATATATCTATTGTAAAAAATTCGTCAAAGCAATCTTGTGAATAAATTGTTAGCATTGTTCACTGTGCGATCATAACTAACAACATATATATGCATTTGGTACAACATATTATGCCGTCTATATACTGCCGTCTGACCAACGGGAGAGAAAGATAAATTTATCTCTTTCTCTCCCTTTGGTTGGAAAACCAAGTCCGACACGTCTGTTAAGATTAGGGATTTAAAGCATTCAATAGTGTCCAAATAAAATGAAAATCAGAGCAATAAAACTAAAATGCTTACAGTTTGAACTCGGTACTCGGGCATGTTCTGAGCGATAACATCAGCAGAGAGTTCTAGACCCATGTAATCACCAAGTGCAGGGTAGACATGGGCACTGGGAGCGCTAGGTGACGCCGTAGCTGGCGGTAAGGCATACGGTGGAGGAGTTTGGTACTGTGGTGCATGATATTGCGACGCATGGGGCTGGGCCATTTGAGCCCGCGCCATAGTGTCCACTTTCATGTCTTCGAGAGACGGATACAGCGACATTTTTAGTTCGTTCAAAGAGACGACAACGTACTAAGTATGAAACAACGACGTTAATTCACGGGTACACTACGGTAAAAATAAGGAATACAAAACAACTATGAATTGGAAAACCCACTGATTCACTGCTCGATAAGCCACACCACACCAAATAAACCAAAACGAGAATGAGTCACAAAACAAGTTTTCCAACTACAATCTACAATCAAGCAGGCAGTGCGTGAGATGTAACGCTATAGAGACGGCATACCTACAAAATACAGGTGCATAAGTAGATAGTAACTACAACTCATATGAACCTTAAGGACCATGACATGAAGATGAACCTTATTTTACTATAGGCGCACTAGCTGCCCTGCAGGGCAATCGCGCTAAAAAATTACAGACGAATCGTTGACGAAATGCAAACGCTCCACATCTTTTGGTCGATTTCGTAGCGGCGCGAAAAAGATAATATTTTCTAACTTTATCACAAACCTAAACGTTCGTTTGACAGTGTCTACGTTCCAACTGTGATCAGGTTGCGTTTCGTCTTTGGTTAAAATCATTAGTGAGATACAAAATCGACCAAAAGTAGTGGAGCGGTTGCGATTCGTCAACGATTCGTCTGTAATTTTTTAGCGCGATTGCTCTGCTGACAGATGACACAGACGTTTTCCTGTCTCAATCTCAGAACTGTCAAACGCGCGAAGTTAAAAACGTCGTTAAGTTTTTTGAAACTTTTCCAATTTTCTGCCCAATTTTCTTATTTTTTCCCGTAAGAACCTTCAACAATGTATTAGAAAAAAAAGGCGAATGAAATCGGTAAAGTACTTCTCAAGTTATGGCGTGGGCAAGGTTAATAGGGATAATTTTTTGTATCAATATATATTTATACGTATTTATAATATTTATGAGAAGGATAAGAAAGGATCAATATTGTATTGTATCGATATCGATTGTTTGATATGCCGTGTAATATCACCTTAGGGACCGTCCATTAATCACGTGAGGCTTGAAAGGGGGGGCAAAAATCACGAAATATCACAAGGGGGGAGGGGGGGGTGTAGTAAGATATCTCGTGTATTTATTTTTTCATCAAACGGCCAAGTTCTAATCTGAGTGTGACCTTGACTCGCCGTTGCCAGGCAACGAACGAACTCCCCGCACGCCGCGCACCGCGACGATCGCCCGGCTCGGCTTGCCAGTCGCCAGTTATTCCGTTATCGTGATAAGATAATACCTATTTAAACAAAAATTAAGATTTTTTGAAATATACACGTGATTTTGGTGGGGGGTAGTCTTAAACCTCACTGCGTATCACCAAGTGGGAGGGGGGGGGGTTAAAAATGCTACAAAAAACATCACGTGATTAATGGACGGTCCCTTACTACATTTTTAACACATAGGTTTTTTCACAATGTCTCGTATATTTAAGACATTGTGTATCGATATTCCAATTTGGTTGGAGTACATTACTATTCTAGTATGACAACCAAACAAAATGTACCTACGTAAACAAAATTAAATGATGACAAAATTAAATAAAAGCATGACCAAATATCTACATCGCGAGTGAATCGGTTTCTTCTAGGCAAGCGTCCTCCACCGCAGACCGCATCGCCGCTTTACATCAGGCGAGTTGGCGATGTAACACAGCCTATTAATAGATTAAGAATAGATTTAGAGAAAAAACTATTTAACATCTAATTATTATTAGAGTAAATATTGTAATTTGGCTGCCGAAACTGAAAGATTTGATACTATTTGTAAGAAACCAAGCGACTAAAATGTGAACAATTACTTATTGACAAATTTTTATTCTCTCTGGTTTCCATAATATAATATTATATATTATGTTATGTAATATTAAATATTATTATATTATGTAGCAGATAAGTTGGAATTGTAACGTTGCAAACGTTACGTTACAATACGTCTCGCACTCGTAAATAACAGGACACAAGATAAAACTATTAGTTTTCTTATTGTAATAATTGTAATCAAATCCAATTACACATTTTGACAGCTTATGTATCACAGAAAGATAAATGAAACATAAGATGGCGAAGTGGCACTCATTTTTAATGACAGTTTGTATGCGATGAGAATAGCTGACCATCTCAGTATGATATTATCTCAATGACATAGACAGCCATGACAGTGACACTGCCAATAGTGTTGACATGACAGTGACAGCACACTGTTTTTTGTTGTCTTTTTTGTTTTCAATTACTGGGTAGGCTAGAGCCATTATAACCATACCGCCTCGTCTTACACATTTAACTAACATAAAGTTCAGAGCCCTGATTCAATGACCTCTAAAACTTGGACAACCTAAGAGGAGGGTAAGAGTTAAATAGGAAACTGTAGAACACTTCCATTTTTATTCTGGATGTTGTTCCGTCATTTCAAACACGCGCGTAGCGCGGCGTCTAAATTAATGAGAAACTTTAAAACACTTCCATATTTCCAGCTAAATTTTAGCTCTTATCCTCGTCCTTGGTTGTCCGTTAAACCATCTTGTTTGTAGTTGTGTACCGTCAATTATTGAACTGTTCATTTGTAGAACTATATGAAATGTATAGCAGGTTCAATTTTGTTTAACTAAAACAAGCACGTGATTGAAACAAGCGAGCAATATTTGGCCTCTTTTCCAATGAAGGCCATCTTTTAGAGGTTAATTTAACGCACCGCGTTACGAACGTTTTTGTAGTTAGTAAATCAGGGTCCTGACTGTGTCTTACTTTTGACGATATTCAACTAAACTTGGAAATATTTCACTGGCATTTGAGCACTTGCACAAGATGTGTAACGCCAAAAAATTATCAAAAAGGAAAAAAAAACGAGTGTCATTAAAATCGGTCTAATGTCACTAAAGTCGATTAACGTCAAATCGTTGATTATTTGGGTGTCTATAATGTACAACATGATATTTGCCGACACGATATTGTACGGCATGATAATGTACAGCATGATAATTGGTGTACATGTACATCGAATATCATGTTGTACAATCCATGTCGTACAATACTGGCCGTCAATTATCGGCCCGTGTCTATAAAGTACGGCAAGGAATGCACAGCCAGGATTGCACAGCCAATAATCCATGTACGAGAAAAAAGTCCACTTTTTATCGGGCTGTGCATTATTATGCCGTACATTATCATGTCGTGCAATACAGGCCGTGTTTTATCGAAACGGGCCGAAAATGTACGACCGATAATGTACAACATGATAAAAGGTGGCATCTCCCTATTGGCTAATTTTGCTGAAATGTCTCTGCTCTTATTGGCTGTTGAGTCTATGACGTCTGTCGATTCCATGCTTCGTTTGAACAAGATAGTGTAAGATAGTCACAGATTAAAAACGAACCATCAAAACTTTTTGGTGGTGAGGTGGAGAGAGGAGTATAACTGTGTTAGATCTGTCACTCATTTTGAACCTAACCAACGCAAGTCTGACTCCAGGTGGGCTCCCGCCAGAAGCTCTTGCGGTCGCCCCTGAGTGTCGCTTCGCCACACTCGACCTTCGCTTCGCTACGGAGGTCACCGGCTCGCTTCGCTCGCCACCTCCCCCCTTCGCTCCGCTCGGTCTCGTATGGCTCACTCTCACTCAGGACCTCCCTTGAGCTTCTGGCTCCCGCGCTTTTTATATACACTCTAGGGGTAGGGACCACAAGACTAGGTGGAGTCGGGGTGCTCTTTGTCGGTTCTGTGACCCATTTCGAACCTAACCTACTCAAGTCCGGATGCTCTGTGTCGGATCTGTCACTCATTTCATTTGTACCTAATACACTCGACGTGGAATGTCCACGTCTAAACGAAGCATCAGTTTGAATTTTTATGGTCACCAATTATCATGCTGTACAAAATCGGGGTGTACATTATTGGACCGATCTGATAATGTACGGCATGATATTGCACGGCACGATATTGTACAACATGATATTCCATGTACATGTACACCAATTATCATGCTGTGCATTATTATGCCGTACAATATCATGCCGTACATTATCTGTGTCGTACATTATTGCCTCCCGATTATTTATTTTTCTTGTAAATGTATGTTATTTTTTTACATAAATCAAAGTATTATTTAGTTAATATTGTCATAACTATAGTGCTACGTTATTAATTTTGTTCTTTCAGCAGATATGACAACCGTAACATCAACTAACAAAAACCGCACCAGGTAAAATTTTCCGACTCATGAAACCTCACTCCACACAAAATATTGAAATTCTTTTAGTATCACTTGAGTATCGCAGAAGTATCGCAGAAGTTACACGATATCCTAAAACAGCTGGATATTTTCTAAAATTTGTCCCAACCATGAACAGCCTATGTTTATCCAGTCATAATCATCATAATCGGCCTATGTTAGTCCACCGCGGCTGGACTAAACTAAACCTCTTTTGCGGTAGTGCGCAGTGAAGTGCTGACTGCTGAGCCTGGTCAGGCGGTAGTATAATTTGTGATGAAAAATTACATAAAAATGTTTTATTGATAGCTAAACGGATTGAGTAAAAACAAAGTACATATGCAAATATTTACACAAAATATATAATCTCTTCTTCTCTACATACTATAAATTAAAGTCGCTTTCCGCGTCTGTCTGTCTGTATGTCTGTATGGCCGCTAACTCCTAAACCATGCAACGGATTTTGATGCGGTTTTCACCATCAGTTAGATACATTTTCACAGAAGGTTTATATATATAACTAGCGACCCGTCCCGGCTTCGCACGTTAATTACACCCGTGCGAAGCCGGGCGGGTGGGTCGCTAGTTATGTATAAAATAACACATTCAGAACAGTTCCATAGTAACTCAGATACAACCTTTTTCAACACTACCAAGACAAGTCTCTGCCCAATCTTAGGCTTTTTGCGTCTAACCAGTACAAGGTATCTTATATCTATCGTTCTAAGACCGACACTGCACTTCCGCATGCTAATATGATAATAAGATATATGGGTGACCTTGGTTCTCTGGATGGTTTTCCCGTTATATGTATGTAAGAGTCAGTGGGTTTAGTGGCTTTCTATAGCCTTCTTACCCCTTGCCCTGCCATTACCATGTCCACCACTTTGGCCAGGGATATCAGGGTGGCCATTTATTTTGGGAGGGTTTGCCCAAAGGCCATGTTGGACATGCTGGTTGACAAATTTTAACCCCAGGGCTTCCGCTAGCACAGGGCCACCGCACCGCAGGGCTAGTATTGAAATTTCCAAGGCACCTGAAAGCGTTTGACATGACCTCGATTATCAGACACAAGTTCCATAAATCTTAAGAGTATAGTAAAAATCAGATCTATAAAATTATTGTTACATACATGGTCAACATTAAAAAAAAAAAAAAATTTAATAAAATTATGTTGGTTCTTTTCAATAGCTACCTGTTTATTTGCAATATAGGATACTAAAACTTATCGTACCTAAAAAAATTAAAACAAAATATATTGACGATCCTTCTGGTCTATTTAAATTCTGTGGTGTAATACCTATAGACAAGAAAGTTGAGTATAGCTTGTTACTAGAACAATTCTTTCGGACTGAAATTCAAATCCCGAAAAGTGGCAGAGTTGTCACAAGAAGCATCGCTAACAAAAGCCTTTTACTGCCTAGATTTAATAATACTTATGGAAAAAGAACGTCCAAGTACATAGTTCCGTTTTTAATTAATAAACTACCCCTACTGTTTAAAAATAAGTTAACACAAAAAAACATAAAATGGAAATTAAAACAGCATTCCTTAACACAATAAAACATAACATGGAGCATCCTGTATTCCTTGCATGGCACGCTAGCGCTGCGACTGCTGTAGGAGTAGGTTAAACTTTGTATTTGTACTAATATGTATTCTGTAGCTAAACTATTCACAACCGGTTTTACTCCGCGATAAACTTGTGCCTACAACAGCAGTTTGGTGAGATCGCGCGTTTCATTTTTTTTGTACAATGTAGGTACATAGATTAAATAAATAAAATTATATACTATACCGAGAACCAGTTGTCTGGATAAATCTAACATAGGTTTAAGACAACTTACTAACTCTAAATGTAACGTACAATGAGTTTTTAAATAAATAAAAAAAAAAAAATGTGATGGTGCATGATGGGACATAATAGGTGACTACTTTCAGAATGTTTTTGCCACTCACACGTGTTCTACGTAAAAGAGAGGCAACCTTTTTGCGCATGATAGCTGCAAAGCCATCATGCGCGAAAAGATCAGGTAATCTGTTAATAGGCTTAGTTGGATTAATATTGGATCTACTGTTCATATCCAAAGAACTCTCTGAATGATTACTTTCAGAGGTTGCTGATTGCATTTTGTTTTTTTTTATACGAGAATTACTCATATAAGATTTAGTCAGTGAAAGAGCCCTGTGCGCGCTATTTGAAAAAGACTGCCAAATGCGCTTTCAAGCTTTAGTCATATAAACCGAATTAATCTTTTGTAAATAAAAAAAGTAATAAAGAATATTTTTTTTTATTTTATATTTTTTATTTTTTAAGTAATAAAAAGCTGATCATAAATAAAGCCTATCAACAAAATCAAAATTAAAAATTGTTCAAAAAGAAATTAATTATAAGCAATAATCTTAATTGTAAGCTCACTGGTAGGTATTTTAATTTCATGTTAGACAGAGAGTGCACCTTAGCAATTTATGATCAAGCCTTGCGCGTGCCATTCAAATGCTACTAGAGATGAAATGGATAGCTATTTACCCCACAGACCAATATCCAAGTAGACGCCGACCAGTCAACCTACCTTGTATGTCATATTATTAATCATAGTAATTAAGTCCGTCTAAAATCAGTCTGCTCAATCGGTGCTGCGACATGTGTCAGTTTCACAATTTGCACACGTTTTGCACAATTTCATTGCACAATATTGTGCAATACTGAGTTGTAAGAATACCACAAATAGAGTTGGCCGACAGAATGAAGATATTTCTTTTCACATGTAAGTACTTTTAGGTATGAGAAATTTGACATGCTTAGATTTTATACAGTTTGGATCGCTTGTGAAGCCTACTTAGATATAGGTCTGTGGTTTACCCCGATACTGGATATCGAATATCCGTACAACCTTGAAGCTAGATAGCCAGATATCCGGCAGAACATTGCCGATTGGCATATCGTAAAGAACAAGATTGTGTAGGAGGCGCACAAACGATTGGGCAGGCTCGGGTGAGTTTGGGACTTTTAATATTTCATGAGCAAAGTTAGCAACATTAGCAAGTGTTTCATAAACTTGTTGAATTGATTGCAACCACAATCACTTGAGGTTATTGAAATACTGCTATTGTAGTTTGAGGGTTATTATAAAAGTATTTTTGTTTTAAAATTAAAATATGGTGATTATATTTGGTATGTGGATTAAATAAAGTTCCTAAATTTGATATTTCTATCATTATTTCGGTTTACGGCCAGATTGTAAATTTAGGCCATTTACAAGATAGTTACTGGATATTGGTTTGTTATCGTATATCGGTTTCATCTCTACTATTACTTAGTACGCTTTGCAGGAAAAACTTAGAGCATCCCCTCTTAATCCCCACCAAAAAATGTGAACACATATATCTCAGAAATTTTGCAGTCAATTTAAATTATTTTTTCAGTATGTGTAATGTATTTGATTAGATCCTTCGCTAAACCCGTTATTTGTAATAAATGAAACACCAGTCAACTAGCCTAATCCCATTATAATAAAAAGAAAATGTGTGAAATCCACATCAGTTTTCTTGATAATGTTGTTATTTATTTTATTTACTTTTACAGTCTATGCAGGGAATGGGAACGCAATCGACGGAACAAATTCAATGATGCCATCACTAAACTCGGTGAAATTGTGAGAGAAATCATCAAAGCAAATGAACCATGCACAGATTCAGATGCAGGGAAAGACAATGTAAAGTGTGCCAAGATTGAAATCGTACAAAAGGCTATTCTATGTTTAACTAACTGTGCTCAAGAGAAAACTCAACTCAGTAAGTTTATGGGAGCGGTAATGGATGTGATAGTATGTAATCTATGTCATACAATTAATTAAAATAGACCTAGAGCAGTTACTAAGCCGAAAGGGGTCCATTGTACTCATAATTACGAACCACTTATACTATAAATAGTATATAGTATATATATATAGAATCAAACCTGAAATTGCGTAAAAAAATCATCTGTTCCATACATTTTGTTGAGTGTGTATGACCATTGCTTATGGAATAGCTGATATTTTATTCAAAATTATGGATATGGACCTTTCGACATATTCCGCGTAACTCTGTACATTTATTTATATTAGTTTAGCACTTACTTCCCTCCAATATATCAATATGTAAATAGAAAAAATTTAAAAGACAAAACCCAAATCTATACAGACCACGGACTGAGCAGTCTAATTTAAACGGTTTTTTTGGTTAGTAAAATTATATACTGTTCTTTCCTAGCAATTATATTAATTTAGCAACATTTTCCTTTGCAGAAGCTGAAATCCTAGCTCTTCAAGTAAAACTAGAAGCAATAGAAGGGAACAAATTAAAGAAAGATGCATCCACACAAGTTCATTTAGAAATATCAAAGAAAAATAAAAGTGAGTAGTTTTCATTAGTGCAGTTATGGTTTTTGACCCTATAGATCTATAGATACACTCTCAAAAAGATAGTTTGACTCCCGAGACCATAAATAGTATTACAAATACCAAGGCAATAAATAAATTTTTGGTAATTTATAATTTTTTTGTCATTGCTGTCCCACTGTTAATCAAAGACCTGTCTTACTTCTATTTCTCTCACCTCTGTGTTACGGTCCTTTGTGTGGGAATCATCGTTGCCTGGGCCAGGTGGTCGATGACTTGTGGGAGCCCACAGCTTATCCAACTTTCTACTGGCGTGTCTGACCCAGACCCACTTCAGCTGAAATAATTAACCGAAAATAGATTTGCGCTAGACTGCCAACTCACCAGATGTTAAACGATGATACAGTCTACAATGTAGCATGCTTACTTAGAAGAAACTGATTTACTCAGCCTAGAAGACATCCAAATTGTAACTAACAGGGAACACCCATTCAAGCAGTGCATTAAACAGCTGGCTTTTTACCCAATGTCTGAATTGTATCTTGGAGCGAAGTGTGTTGTTTCCGTATGCGGTATGTCACTCGATACTTTGTCTATGTCACCTTGATACCTAAGATACTGTGCTCCGTCACTTGCTGACAAACTCCGAGTGTGGACTTCTGCTTTTTTGTCAAAGACCAAGTCTGAGCACTATATGTGAGAATCGGAAGGACATACGTCATATGCTCATGTTTTTATTACCTCATAAAAAAGCTGATCATACATAGAGCCAATAAAACTAAAATCTGTTAAAAAATTAAAAGGGATTTAAGCATTTCAATTTGCATACTAGACAGTGTGCGCATTATCACATCCAAGATTATGACGTCAAGCCTTACGTGCACGTTACAAATTCTATACTGACACTCGCTTTACGTGAAAGGGATTGAGATTCCCTTTTTAATCCACAGCATAAACTTATGACTCAGAAACTAGCTGATTTAAATTATTTCTTCAGTAGGTATGTATTGTATTACATATCATTATATTCCCTATTGTCGTTATAAAAAAATACAATATTTGCGACGGTGCACGCATCCATAAATTTTAATGACGCGCGGTGTCCTCGGCGAGAGTTTTCAATCTGTGACGGTGACGTTTCTTGTGTTGAAATGCAAAATAAAAGGTAAATTTTTGACTTGGTAAAATATTTTCAGGTGGCAAATATGTAAAAGTGCTAATGATGCAAAAGTCTAGTAATAATGATGTAAAGCAAAAGCCTAAATGCTTAAACAAAAGTAAAACAGAAAACGCGTCAATGCCGAAACTACCAAACATTCTACCTCGTTGTAATGTTTTTGACAAAAAAGGTAAGCCACAATTCTTAAAAAACTAAGATTGAGATGATTTATTTGTGCATCTTTTAATTGAATTTATATCTTTTAATAAAAATAACATTCGATTTCCTTTATTTCAGCACCGGAAAATGCAATAGTAGTTCTTCCAGCAGGTCCATACATTTTCCCCCAAAGACAAGTACTCTTTCCCACAGTCCCTCCTGCTATAGTGGTATTTGATCAAAATGTACAAGCATTAAACAAATCAGTTCCTATTGTCAGTAGAAACAGTGGTGATATTACAAAAACTACAATGGTCAATATTTTGCCCATATCTGCGTACTCCCGTCCATTATCAGCCATAAAGAATAAAAAAAGTGTCAAGTTAAAATCTGTTGCAGCTAAGAAAGCTGTTAAAAATAGTAAACTTATAGATAAGGATCCTAAGGAACCACTCAAAAGTAATGATTCGGCTAAGCCAAAACCTGAAGTACCAAAAGAAAACCAAGCACCTGATAGCTCCATACAAAATAAAAAAGCTAATATTGAAGAAACAGCAAAATTAAAAGAAGATGCTCAATCAGCTTCTAGCAATGTTAAGCTACCTAAACAACTATCAACAAACAAACTGGCTGACAGTGAAAAACATACTAGCGATGCAAAGCCAGTCGTGAAAGACAAACCTAAAACAAATTTAGACAAAATAGATAAGCCGGAATGCTTAGATGGTGATGTTTCTAAAAGCATTACACCTGTAACTACGTCTACGAATATAGCTGTTGCTGTTTCTACTGCTTCCGTAAATAAAATTGCATCTACAGAAGCGATTGATAAACATAAATCTCTGGATATGAATATACCGTTGGAAAAAGATAAAGAGAACAAATTACCAAATTTGCTTGACACGACGCTATGCGACGGTGGCAACGCTCGGCTTGAATTAGCAGAAGAGTTTTTAGCAGCATCCCCTACAGCGGCGTTTCTTATGTCCTTTCCTCTGGTCAGCGGTAATAGGGCTGATAGTCCCGCGGAAGAACCGCACACAGCACAACAATCTCAATCCAAAGATCAAAAACGAAACGAACTTATAACGCAACATAATATACAAACTTCAACTACGACTTTCTTAGAAAAGGCTAATAATGATGATTCAAAGACAACAAATGCAGAAAATAAAACTTCACCACCTCTGGAAAATAAAAATAATGCCCAAGAAAAACACAGTGCAGTGACAATCTCCAAAGCAGAAATCAAAGCTTCCGTCGCTGTTACTCAAGGCAATATTACAATTACTAATGAAAATCCATTTTTGAATCTACCTATGCCGTCATTGATATCTACAAATTGTACTTTATCAGATACAACATTTGGATTAGATTTCGATTGCAATCTTAACAAACCATCTCAACCGAGTAATTATGTAAGCAACAGTAATATCTTTTACAAGAATGATCCATTTAGCACAGCTAAGAGCACCATTTACAGTACAAGTAGCATATCTTCGAGCCACGAATTCAACGGGCTCGGTCTATATCCTTGTGCCATGGAAAAGTATACATCTAAGAATAAATCGGATTTTTCTAGCATGGATGACAGCAGTCTGATGAAGATGGGGTCGTCGCGATTGACCTACGATATCGATTTAGGCTGGTCGCATAAAGGGTTTGACTTCGTTAATTGTACTACAACTGCACCAACATTTACCAAGGATAACATTTTGACGACCGTATCCTCTACTCCGTTCTCATCGTCTTACAATCCATTCAATCCGGAGTTCCACGTTCCTTTGGTATCGAGTGCTAGTAAGAAAGACGTCTCAAACAAAACGAGTTCGTCTTTTTCAGACACCATAACAAATCTATATTCCCAACCTTCCAATTTATGGCATGAAGAACCGTTTTACTCCAACTCTAATGTACCTAAAACGGGAAACACGAGGCATCAAAATTATCTTCCTTTAGAAACCATTTCAACAAACACTAACTTAAAGCAAAGCAATGTTAAGCATTACGAAGGGAAAGACAACACAGTATTAAATGCTAATAGTGGAACTAAATCATCAAATCACTCAATTGGACACCAACTAAACGAAAAATATACGAAAAAGTCTCCTAGCAAAACGCACATAAATTGGATGACATCTGAAATTAGACCAATGCAAAATAACTGTAACCCCGCACTAATCAAAGAATCTCAAAAGCTATCTTACAACCATCTGGACAACGCCTCTAAAAGGCATGATAATAATGAAAGTAATAGTTACTTTCCACTAGCTATGCACAATTTTCCTGCGCAAGCTGTCCAAGAAGATTTCCAAGTGTGGCCATCAGTGAGACCTTTGGGGACTGCTGAGATAAGTATTGATCCTCCTCCAATCAATTTGCCAACTTTAGTTGGTGATCTAGCATTGGGGCCTCATGATAAAAAGAAAAACTTAGACTCGGCTTCAAGAGCAATCCCTCAACAAGACCTACAAAATTGTACAAACTTTTTCTCAGTCACGCAACTGATGAATCGCTCAAATGATAATTCGGCATCAAGATATCAACCGCCGCAAATAGAAACAACGAAATCGTTTCCAACTAAACAAAATAATCCGCACTATACCAATGAGAGTGGTAGAAAAGTGATACCAGCGCGCGTTGAAAACCAAATGCCACAGCCGTATCTTTTTAACGAATCGAAGCCGTCTCACTCCTACGAAAATATGGCTCAGTTTTCGCAAATCAAAACAAAAGCGAACAGTAAATCTGATAAAACTTCTAAAAGCCAGAAAAATAACTATTCTGCTGAAGCGCTGTTGCGCGGAGGAAATTTTACTCAAAAAATTCCCGACAATGTTAATAAATTCCTACCGTCATCACAGAAATACGGCGACTTCAATGCACCGCAAGATACAAGCATTGCGCAAGTATCTCATTTTCCGCCTATTATAGATTACACTGACAATAGCTACACTGGTCAACAGTTTTCAGGAACATCATTATACAATACCACAACTAACACGATATCGAATTCGTTTTATACAAATTTTATGCCGGGAAGCAGCAATTTAATGGCCAGCAATTATGCCAGTGGACCCTTCACTGGGGAATTTATCGATTACAATCAATCGTCAGAGTGCAATTACTCCAACCATAAATACGAGGAGCTGAAAATGAGGAACAATCCGTCTACTTTCAACAGCGATAAAGTGCCTTCAAATTACAAGAGTTCACGCAGAGAATCTGCTACCAAACATAAGTTAGAATGTTCCAAGAAAGAAACTAGTAAAAAATATCAAAGCAAACGGGCAAAAGTGAATAATGATGTGGAGGAATGGAATGATCCTAGTCACGTGCTGTGGCAAAATAAGGCTTCGAGTCGAAAGCATTCGAATGTGATGCCCGAAGAGTTGCATTTTCCTAACTATATGAGCAATCAGATGCCCACGCAATACCAGCCAGATTTCTTCAACAGCCACTTGATGCCATCGAACATGCAGCCCGCCGGGCACAATGTTGAGCGATTCCCCGTCACATCCAGGGCTAATTTTAATTTGAGCACCATATTCCCTGAAATCACTATGGTGAGTTAACTTTGCCATAAAATATCTCTTGTTTGCCCCAACGCTCTTGGAGAGAGTCCGCGTTATGAACCTAGCGTAAACCGTTATTTTTTAACTTTTCTATGATACAGAAAAAATATTATATATATTTAGTTGTGATTAGGTTGTGGGTGAAGCTCCCATTATTTCGTCGCAGTTACATGCACCATGTTCACGGGCAGATATAATCACTGCAATTATTAAATTTTTAGAGGAAAACTTTCAG
Source organism: Agriopis marginaria (assembly GCA_932305915.1). NCBI lineage: Eukaryota > Metazoa > Arthropoda > Insecta > Lepidoptera > Geometridae > Agriopis > Agriopis marginaria. The sequence goes on from OW029919.1 coordinate 8,854,610, forward strand.
CCAGGCTTCACACAGGTAGGTAAAAATAGATAAAGATAGAAGGCCAATCAAAATTTTCACAAATAGTAATTAGAAAAGATAAATAACTCTTTAAAACGACATACTCGAAAATACCCAATAGTAAGAAAGCTATAGTGTGTTTTAGTGTGTGTGCTGTATTTAAACAGTATATTTTTTATTTTAGAAGAAATGAGCCAGCCAAGTGCGAGTCGGGCTCGCGCACTGAGGGTTCTGTGCCACCACAAAATACAATAAGTATCAATTTAAAAAACCGACCTAAAATAAGTAAAATATGAAATTGAGATTCCGTGAAAGACATAATAAGGTCATCCAGTAACCGAATTTTCCAGTTAAAACTTGGTAATGAACAGAAACTTGTCACTGACTCGCACTTGACCATTATTTATTATATATTTTTTGTTATACTTTAGAGTGTGTACTAGAATCATGCCAAGTTTGAAGCTTGTACGTATTACCGTTTTCACATTAGAGCTAATACATTACCAAGTTACAGCTGGTAATTTCGTTATTGAATTTTGTGGTGGTACGGAACCCTCAGTGCCCGAGCCTGACTTGCACTTGGCTAGTTTATTACGTTAGAGCTAATACAAAAATACGCAAAAAAATACGTTTGTTGTATGGGGTTTTGTTTTTACTTTTAGACTTTTTCATTATTTCTTAGTTAATCTGCCGTAACATTACATATTCTGTGATAATGAAAACTTGCTATTATATTACGGTTCGAAAGGTAGGACGGACAGACAGACATAGTAATAGGGTCCCGTTTTTACCCTTTGGGTACGGAACCCTAAAAAGGTACCTCTAAATAATTATTATTATGGGTAAGGGCTGGCTGGAAAGCGAAAAGAAGAGAAGCTAGTCTACTGCGCGGTATGTTTGGATGTATGTATAAGAAAAAAAATTGAAGTTGTATAAACATACAGTTTCCCTTTTAGCACTTACACCAATTGTTCGTCCGTTTGATCATCTCGTTTGCAGTTGTGTTGTGTGAACTGCCGCTCACCGCTCAATATGAATTTTCTTCTTTATTCTTCATTAATAGTAAAGTTTGGATTTCCATCTGCCAGACTCGAGCTAGATTACCGAAAAAAGTCTAAATGGAAGGATTACTAAGTTCTTGCTTTCTACAAACGCACAATGTCGCATTGTATTCGCTTCAGAGACTAGGCATGCTCTGAAGACGTTTCGAAAACATTCGATCTAAAAATACAAAGTATAAAGTAGTAAATACTCCTTTCCTATATTAAAAAGTACTCTTTGCTCCACACACAACCAGCTTCAACGGACCCAGATCACTCTTCCAAATGCGGCGAACAAAACGAATGCGCGTTTTAAGGTTGTACACCGCCATCTAGTGTATTGTGTCTGAAACATGCACACTAAAATAATAGTATCTCGATTTTAGGGTTCCGTACCTCAAAAGAAAAAAACTGAACCCTTATAGGATCACTTTGTTGTCCGTCTATCTGTCTGTCAAGGCCCTTTTTTCTCAGGAATGCGTAAAGAAATCAAGTTGAAATTTATATTAAATACTCAAATCTATGGTTTCTTTCAGCTGTGAAAAAATCAAACTTCTAAGTTAACGCGATCAAAAGATATGACCGTTTATGTGGCATATTTTCGCATATTTTGTGATTTTCATTTTCATTTACAAGGGAATCAAAACCTATAGGGTACTTCTCGTTGACCTAAAATCATGAAATTTGGTAAGAAGCAAGGTCTCACAGCACATATAAAGGAATAAATCCTGAAGTTATATTATTTAAAATTATTATTTTCCTATTACAAATTTACATTTTGTAGGTGGAATGTATTGAAGAACCTTATTGTCCACTACAAAGTTAAGTTTGCCTTTAAATTTTTCAACTTGTTTGTTGTTGTTTTTTTGTTTAGACAAGCGCTCTGAGGGTCCCATCCAATGGAACCTTTAGAGTGCGAGTCCTACTCGTAGTTGTACGGTTTTTACAACCGACATTGATTATTTCATTATGCACAACTAAAAAAACAGAAAAGTAACAATAACATTTAATTTATATTACACGGGAATTACTCTCGTAAGATTGAGCCGGTCACTACGAAGCGGTCACTGCTGCTACTCCGCTTTGATTATCAGTCGGCGGCATTAGACGTTTGATACTTCGAGCATCTATTTTAATGTGTATTTTTGTTTCAGAAAGTGCAATAGCTTTGATGACAAGAACACCCACAGCACTACAGAGCTAGTGATTGATATAAGAGCAAATATATTATTTATACCATACAAAAACATTAATATATTGAAGCGTTATAAATAAATAAATAAATTGTATCACCGATTTTCATTTTGTAAGTACCATATTTTTAATTTTATTTTGAAAACAAGCAATAAGCCAGAATTTTATATACAAATAAAGCCAGCTATGAAGAATTTGGAAGGTTTTCACCCTACTAGGCATTGATATATAATCCCGTGGATGTTGGTACAACATTCACGAAACAAAGTGTTATGAGTTTAGCTTTATCTACAACGGGTGACATTCGACACAAGTCAGTCTGGCAGTTTACGACTGTTGTGACAGAAGTGGACTGTAAACACTCTGAGACTATGATACTGGTACCGTACAGTGCAACATAAAAGAGTAGAAACGGAACTAACGTTATTATGTGACAAACTTCAGAGTAAAAACCAAAAACATTTGTAATGCGTTTGTATGTTGTATTTAAACGCTTAAAATAAAGAATCCATGGGATTTTCTACTGAACAGTTTCCAATGTACCTAACAAGCTGTTTAAGTCTGCTATTTATTTGCGATAGTGGCATCCTCATTATTTTCTACTTTTTTATATCACACTGTAAATACATTTGAAAAATACTGTCTAAGTAATGACATCACAGCAATAACTAATTTAGCTTCCAAATCAGGCACAGAATAATAGTTTTATTTATTTAACTAGCGTCTCGCCCCGGCTTCACACGGGTATAGATATATAACCTATGTCACCCGGGGATAGTGTAGCTTCCCAACAGTGAAATAATTTTTCAAATGGTAAAGGTTCAATAGTTTCGAAGCCTATTCAATGCAAACAAACAATCTTTCCTCTTTATAATATTATAGTATAGATTAATAATAGGCTTGCGTTTGACCGCTAACTCGTCGATGCCCGGATGGTGCGGTCTACGATGGAGCAAGTTTGCCTAGAAGAAACTGATTCACTCGTGATTTAGTATGGTTTAGTCTACTCTTGGTTCAGACATGTTGAACCGAGACCCGATATCCATAGTTTAAAATATCTACTTTCGTTATTAGTTGAGTAGTTTATTAGATCATTGACACACGCTAGTTTCCTGTTTTCTCAGTTTCATTACAACTAATAAATAGGTACGCTATCCACCGGTACGACGCGACGCCATGTTCCGGGCGTCCCTAGTCGAATCTCCCGCCAATAAGCGCGGGCAACTAGTGATGCGCCACAACGGAAGTGTAGTGCCGGTGCCATCGATTTGCACAGATAAGGTAAATTAGTGTGAATAAGCTGCGTAGAATGAATAAAAATAATATGTACTTATATAATTTCAATAAACATCGGCCAAGTGTGAGTCGGACTCGCGCACCGAGGGTCCTGCGCCGAAAAAAAATATTTCATTCAATTCGGGATCTTTATCGCACTCCCGACTCGCACTTGGCCGGTGTTAATTTTTTGTTTGACTTTAGAGTGTGTACTATAATCATGCCACGTTCGTGTCGTTCGTGTCGCTTGTTCTTATACACTAGAATACAATAAAGCATGTTAAATCAAAAGTACGTTAAAAATATGTTTTTGTATCGGGACCCCCCCCCCTTCCCGCCTTTATTCTCTACTTTTTGATATAATCAGTTTGTCTTAGTTAATCCGCCGTAACATTGCATAGTATTCTCTGAAAATTTTAACTGACTAATTACGGCTCAAAATATACTAGACAGACAGCGTAGGCTTAGTAATGGGGTCTCGTTGACACCCTTTGTGTACGGAACCTTAAAAATTAAATAACCCTATCATCCTTAGCTAATTTCAATTTCGCAAAAACCATATTGACTCTCATTTAACAGGCGTCATTGTTACTAGATTGGAGCAACGCGTAAAGTTTGGGCATTTTCCTAACTTCTTATTAATGAAGCCGAACTTCCAAACATTTTGCAGTCAAGATAATGCCGTGATTAATGACTGACCATCGCTGTTTCTTCCTTTTTGTTTACGATTCAGAATGAAGCTACTGATAAGCATATTTTTTTTCAAGATTAATAAGTTTGCAAAACGTTTTTTTGAATACCATTTAGCGAGCGTAGTTTGAGTACAGATTTAAATGCCCCGAATATTAACTTTTTACTTATATCATGGAGTATTTAAATTTTTTAACGAAACCTATTGAAAACCGAATTACGTTGGTAAGGGACGATGTGGTCGAATATTCGAAGATGAAGCACACAGACTCTATCTCTCAGGAAACTGCAAACGAAAAGCCGGCAGGTTGTTCTAATCATTGGATTAGTAACGTTTGGTACGTATCCAAAGGAAAATCCACAATGTATGGGTGGTAGTGGGCCGATTACCTATTAGGTACAACTTTACTGCTTTTAAGACTGACATAGATTTTTTTGAAGACGCATGCATTATCATATCAATACATCCAATTCTAAATGCGTTTTTATCTGTTATTATGGGTAGGTGCAGAGTGAAAAAATTATTCACATTTTCATTTTAAGCCATTTGTCACATAAATTTCAGCAAAATCTTCGTAACTCATAGAATCGCCCCATCTGAGTCATTCTTTCACGGAAAGTTACGGAGCCGTCACTGCTACGCGACCGTAACGGAAAAGCTCGCTTTTCCATCCATCCTTCGAAAATCGATAGCAAAAAAAATCGTTTCGCCGACTTACTAAAAATATCCCAAAATAGTTTACAGTAGGTAGATGGTTGATCGACTGTTCTTAGGCAATTCTTATTTGGGATATAAGTCCTGCACTGACGTTTTTAGGCAATGTACGAGAAAGTATTTCTAGCATTTTAACCGAAGAACCGATAACTAACAGGATCGAAAAGCATAAAAAAGTTTCTTTTTCATCAAAATTAAATTTACTCCGCACCTAATATTTTACCGAAATCGGTATATGCCAAGTAGTCCATATATATTGAAACTCCAGAATCCGGTAATCACCATTATTATGTTACTGATGTATACACAGTAGTAGTAGTAACAGTTAGTACCTACTGCATTGACAGGCAACAGTTATTTACGTATGGATAAACGTGAAAATGTGGGGCCGAGGCCAGCATACGCGAGTTTTAAATGCTCAAATGCTTAGGCTTATTGTACAACACTTTTCTCTAACATTGCGTAGATTCACGTAAAAATATACAAATCTTTTGATAATAAAAGATATAAATCATGATATTAAAATGCTTATATCTTCCATAATATGGAAAATATTTAAATTTTCTATTCAACGATAGGCTCTATTTATGTATGTTTAGATAATCAGTCATGTGGCCTTACGGCCACAACAAGTACAGAAAAATGTATACTACGCGGTCTCAAATTTGCGCTAAAACAGCGCAGTTCGAAGAATCACGCGAACGTGAAACTTAACGCGCCCAGATACGGTTTAAGGTTGCGCAACTTTTTTCATCACCTAAAAAGATTCCTTAAAACAGTTAGCCGTAAGGCCGCTTTAGTTTATTGCCACCTACCTTGTTGTCTGTATGCCTTGCACTTGCCTTGTAAAATAAACACAAGTAGGCGTTATCAAAGCGGTTCATTGCGTTGGATTGGAACTCCTATGTAGATTTTATAACCATTGACTGTGCTTCATTTAATTAACTATGAAAGGCAGACCGTTACTTTAACTGTTATCACCTCTCTATTAGATATATACCTATATGGAAGTACTTGCCTACTTTGTGCAGTTGAAGAGGTATTCGCTGTGGCACTTAGTTTTTAGGGTTCCGTACCCAAAGGCTGTCAACGGAACCCTACTACCAAGCCTACGCTATCTGTCTGTTCAACTTTTTGACAGCTGTTTATTTTGAACCGTAATTGATAGCCAGTGGAAATTGTCACAGGATATCAAATTTTACGGCGGATTACAACAAACCTATTATTGGGCTTTTTGTTTTCTTTGTTCTAGTGTAAACACGGTAATTCGTACAAGCGTCAATCTTGGCATGATTATAGTATAAACTCTAATGTACAACAACTAATAATAAACACCGGCCACGTCCGAGTCGGGTGATAAATATATGTTCATAACGTAAGACTTCGAGACTGTTTACCGATACATGGCGATGTAATCACTTCATTGTATTTTGTGGTGGTATGGAACCCTCAGTGCGCGACCCTGAGTCGCACTTAGCCCGTTTATTTATCTACCCCTGCTTAGCTATGGACTGGGCAGTGGGCACATCCCATGTTATGTTAGGGAACTTTCCTTTTTTTTTTCTTCAAATTACTGAATGTTCTATAAACGGGATTTGACTCCTATATATCTACCCTTTGAGGCGGAATTTACTTCAAATTAAAATGGAACCAGCCTTGAGATATGGGTAATCTATCCAATAATAAACCGGCCAAGTGCGAGTCAAGCTCGCGTAGTAGGGGTTCCGTACCACCACAAAATATAATAATTATCAATAAAAAAAATGGACCTCAAAATTAATAAAATATGGCATTTTGATTCGGTGAAATGAACGGTGTTCAGTGTGTGTGTGTGTGTGTGTGTGTGTGTTGTGTTCGGTGTTTGTGTTTCAGTATTCGGTAGTTGAGGTTCGAATTAACTAAACACGGATTGACGGCGGATTAACTAAAAAATTATGAAGAAGTCAAAAAGTACCTAAAAAGGGATGGGGGTTTTAGTTAATCCGCCGTAACATTACATATTCTGTAAAAAAATCAAATGGCTATCTATTATGAATCGAAAGAGAAAGGCATTTTAAAGGTAGGACGGACGGACATACAGACATCGTAAGTAAGGTCTCGTTTTTACCCATTGGGTTCGGAACCCTAAAAAAGTATCATGAAAATCGGTACACAACAAGTATAACATAGATAGATAATATATGTAGTACATATATTTTTTTAAACCCCTGATAAAAGAGCTAATAATCTTCAAACGTACGTGCTCCATCTTCGGCCGCATCATAGCTTCCCATCAGATGAGATCGAGGTCAAAATTTAGACAAATCCGGTGTAAAAAAAAACAGTTTTGATGTTTGTTAGAGCAACTAAAAACACCAAAACATTATCTAAAAACCTAAGAGAATCTCATAAGTGCGTTTGAGTGAGTGAGTGAAACCACAGGTCCTAGCTAGCGAGAACATAGCCTACAGCTAAAACGTCTCGCTGCCAAACCTGACCTATCGCGTCGGATGTAGGCAACATATCAGTCTCTGTTGACCCTATTTTATACAATTTGGAGGTCAATATCGTCGAAACACAAGTCTTATCCGCTGCCCTTGAGCAAAAGTCATGCAAAGTAGCACATTTTTGAGGAAAGATACTGTAATTCGACGTTTGGCTGACGAATCATACTAATATTATTTCGACAGCCCTGGTGGCCCAGTTGGTAGTGAACCTGCCTTCTGCACTTGGGAGCGTGGGTTTGATTCCCAAAACCTAATCCCAAATGCATGTGATGAACATTTTTGTTTGTTCTATATATGGGTGTTCATCTTCTCTTCTCTACATAGTATAAATTACGCTTTCTGCGTCTGTCTGTCTGTATGTCTGTAATGCCGCTAACTCCTAGACCAATACGGAATTTGATGCGGTTTTCACCATCAGTAAAATACATATTCACGGAAGGTTTATATATATAACTAGCGACCCGCCCCGGCTTCGCACGTAAATTACACCCGTGCTAAGCCGGGTCGCTAGTAATATATAATTAAGTATGTAATTAGAAATATATAATTATCTAGGTATTGGACGTATCTTATCACTATATCAGTCTCTGGCAGCTTTGCTTAGTTTGGGGTCAGATGACCGTGTGTGCAAAAATGTCCCAAAAATCCAGTGGTTTATGAGCAATAGTAGCTTTAATCTGGATTTAAATATTTATGTTGTATACATTGCTATGCAATGATGTGGTCGAAGATGAAAAACGCAGACATAGAAGATACTATCACTTTGACTATTAGAAGTATTCACTTTAAACTTGAAAAGGCCCATATTATATCTCTCAGGAAACAAGGAAACCTGCAGGTTGTTCATATCCTTGTTCGTGCGGGTTAGAAACGTATAAAATCAAAACTTTGGTTCGTATCCGAGGAAAATCCGCAATTTATGGGTGGTACAGACCGACTTCCTACTTGTCCTATAGTAGAAAGGGAATGGAAGGATAAGGTCATGTAGCTCCGATGCACATTCTCCAAAAATAATCTTGTAAAAACTTACACTCTCTCCTTTCTGCCGGTGTTCCAGATTGAGAAGTTTCTTAGCTACTAACTTCTTACTATAAGTCGAGCAACACCAACACGCCGCCGCTGCGCTGGGGCATTACGGACACAGCTATTGCGGCACCTAATCCGCTCAGTTGGAAAATCACGCGACCGCAAACCGTATCTGGGCGTGATAAGGTTCACGTTCGCGTGATTTTCCAACTGAGCGGATTAGGTGCCGCAATAGCTGTTGCCCGTAAGGCCCCTGGTCTGGTATTTGGCTGAACAAGCTGGTATTTTTGATTTTTGGTTTGTGTGTTCCTGTTACACGCAGTAATTGATCGACGTGATTTTTTGCATAGAGATAGTTGGAGGGCTGGAGAGTGACATAGAATACTTTGTATACCGGAAAAAGTACGGTTCCTAAAAAACTGTCCTTGCGGGTAAAACTGTGGGGCGCGGCTAGTAAAGTAAAAGAAGATTACAATATATTTGTATCACAATTTTTTTTATGGGTGCTCTTCAGTGAGGTAGGTACTCATAGAACTTTATGTAATCACTTGCTGCATACCTCGGTGTTATCTATCATTATCCAGTTTCTCATATTTTTCTAAGAGAAAGGTTTTTCCATAAAAAATTTGACAATATCCATTAAGACACAAATTGTGAATTAAACTCCAGTGTTGGTCTTACACGCATTTGTTTCATATTCATGTGTACTTACATAATATGCATATTATTATTTAGCATGTAGAATACACCCACTTGCCTGTATATATGCACTCGTACCGAGCAGTTTTCCTTGACCGCACTCCGATTATATGTAGGTATAATTTTTTTCATTCATACGAGCAATCTTTTGGCTTTTGAAAACGTCGTAGAGTTAGCAAGGGTTCAAAAATAAATTATATTGCTCTACGATGTTGGGCATCGCGTAATCGTTTGACACAGATTTGATAAGTGCGTCAAGCGCAGATCATAGAAGGATCGCAGCGGAGCAGCTGCGATCCAAATATCGCATAGATTCAGTATAAGAAATATCATGATCCAATACTACCGATAGCCGCAGCACTTGGCTGATGATTCATAGGAAAGCACTCGCTGACTGTCAGTGTCAGCGGATCACCGGCGCATAACCAAAGAACTCCCACGAGTCGACAACATTACATTTCGTCACCACTTTTTTATCCAGTCTGTAATAGGCGTGTGACGGCGAAAGACGCGCGTGCGGTTTCTCACAATCCTCCGCGATCGCGGGAAAACTTTTCGATATGGCGGGAAATTATATTACAGCATTTAATTGATATTTCCTAGGGTTTTTGTGTTAAATGGCTAATCAATTTATAGATTTTGAGTCGTAAGCGCTTTTCAGTGAAGTGATTTTTCAAAATGAACAAGATGAAGTTTCCTGTTTTGATAGTGGTAAGTCAATATACACATTTTAACAGATTTTTCTATAATTGTGCTGTACGTAGTGTAATTTTATGTAGGTTTTATTTATTTCTTTTTTCAAATTTTTCAATATTTTATATTTTTTTCTCCTTGGGTATAGAGTATGGGGCAGTACATGATTTTAATGTATCGATAGGCTTAGTTCAGATGTATTCTCATATTGTAACTGTATTCCCAATTTCTAATACCGAACGTGAGTTCGTTGAGTCGTTATAAACTATAGACCTATAGTTTGTAACATCATATATGTACCACGTTTGCTACAATAAATAATTTTTCATTTTCTAAACTAGCTGACCCAACGCTGACAGTTCTGAGACAGGATGTGTCCTATTCAGAACTGCCAAAGCGCGAAGAAAAACCGTCGTTAAGTTTACTGAAAATTTCCAGTGTTCTGCGGAATTTTTTTAATTTTTCTTTCTATAAGAACCTTCTACAAAGTATTAGAAAACTTAAAAAAAAAGATGAATGAAATCGGTTAAATCGTTCTCAAGTTATGGCGTGACCAAGGTAAATAGGGACTCATTTTTAAATACATATATAGATTATCATCATTCCAAACTATCAAACGCAAAAAACATAGCTATTAATTCGATTAATAATAAAACATAATGAAAACGGTACACAAGATTTTCTAAAAATGTAATTCTAAATCACCCATGTGGCAAAAATGACCTATGGCAAAAACAAACTGAAACCGAAAAAGTTGAAGTTTTGAAAAACTTTACACTTAAGATTTCTTGCATAGGTACTATGTTACCTAATACACACATGCTAATACTTACGTACATATATTTATTAATTTTACAAATGGCATACCTACATTGTACAAATACATTTTCCAAAACGCGAAAAAAAAACTCACCTGAGCTCGGGGTTTTGTAGGACTGCTAAAGATTTTTTTATACTTAACCATGGCGTCGATTCTGTCGTACCACTCACTGAACTAAACCAATCTGACAAGACTAAAATTATCTGCCTCTCTTTTAATTTTAATATGTGAGAGAAGGATGGCAACAATTTTAGAGCTGTCAAATTTAGTTTAGTTCAGAGAACATCAGAATCGATGCCAATGTTATAATTTAAAGCTTCATTTTATTTTTCCTATAAACTTGTCCTAATTTCCTACTTATCTAAGCTCACATATGTCAGCTCTCAAATTTTTGACTATATTCTTATTCACAGTGAAAAACAATTAAATTTTTCATGAAAATGTGGCGGTCAAAATAAATGTGTGAGCACACCTTATTAAGACTGGTACTAAATTTCACGATGGCTTTTATAGTTCCCATGAAAATCAAGTATGACATACGTCTCGACCATAAACGCTCTCTTAATTTCCATAACCTAAGTCTATTTCATAAATCCGCCGAAACTAAGTATGTGGAGCAGTCACTTATTCATATTTTACATAACGACGGCTTATCATCGATAATATTACGAATTTAGACAGATTTGCTATGATAAAGCTGCCTAAAACTTTCATACCGAAACGAGCTAATAAAGCCGTTTTTTTTCTCAATTAAGTAAATAAGTTTTGATGTATGATTGTTATACCTATTAGTGTTTGTTAATTTTGAATTTCCTTGGATTTTTTACGAACTTAACTGCTCTACAAGTCCTACAACGCCGGTAAATTCTCGCCCTAAATGTAGCTAATGAAACTAACATGTTAGCATTGATACCTAGAACTTACGTGTGGCGAAACCATCTAAATTATGCCAAGTGGTACAATATCTAACATTTACATAAAGCCACCTAATTCTTACCTCGAGCACGACTTATCAATTGCAAGGATTTGACGTTTAAATCAATCATAAATCAGAATCGGTAAGCCTGGCCTGACGACCATTGAATAGAAAGCAACAAACGACTCTGCGTTTGACTATTAAATCAAGATTGCGATCTGCATATCTTCAAAAAAAAACTTCTAAGGCGATGTCTATATGTGTTTAAGTTCACCTGCACCGATTTTGACGGGACTTTCACTGAAAGAAAGAAAGAAAGAAAGAAAGTTTAGGATTGAGTAGTAGGATTTGTGTAGTTAATTACTACACAAATCCATCGAGATACAATACCTATAGAGTCATAATCTCTCAGTGAAAACAGTCAAAAAACGTTAGCGTCATTATACATACATTGTATCAAATAAATAGTTCACAATGTAATATTTACTCCAATTTAGACGCTATGTCGCTTGCATACGTTAGCTTTCCGCTATGTAATCGTAGCTCTGGCATCGTGCGGCGTTGTAGTTGGATCGCGGTTACCTTGTATCTAACCAAAAAATCGGCGCAATTTGTAGCATGCGCCAAGTTTTGGTTCGGACAATTTTTTGGCACGATTGTGACTCTATATGTATTGTATCTCTATGCCCAAATCGTATAAAAACGCCATTCATTAATAATTATCAATTTAAAAAACCGACTGCAAATTAGCCACAGTAAATACGAAATTTCGTTTACTTAGATGACATGTTTATTCCAGTTATTTTGATTTAAAAAACCAAACTACTGAATCGATTTCAAAATTCCTTTAATAAAAAATAAAAAAATTCCTTTATATACAAAAATTCCTTTAAATAAAAAAGAATTTCTAAAGCGGTTAATAAATGACAAAAATCCGAGGCAACAAAAAACAAACAACTGAATTGAGAACTCTCCCTTTTTTGAAGTTGGTTAATAATATATTAAAACGACAAAACAATAGAACGCATTGCATACACAGAATTACAGTCTTGAAGTATTGAAGCCTAGGGAATATATACTACTACTAGGAAAACGTGTTCTAACTAACTTCGACCTCTTAATCGCTTTCCATCAGGTGATGTTGCGGTCAAATGTTAGTTAGACCTCGAGTGAATCGGTTTCTTCTAGGCAAGCGTGCTCCAACGTAAACCGCATCATCGCTTAACATCAGGCGCGATGGTGGTGGGTGGTTGTTGTTTTAAAAAAAAAACAAGAGACTACATTGTGTATTTAATGTTTTTCGACTGAGAAACGCAAACTACGCACAGTATCCAGACGGCCTTATTTCAGCCATTGGTATCGTTGTCACCACTTCCTCCTCTGAGAAAAAGAAAATTAACAATAGGAACGGAAATAGAGTAAATCGTGATGGTAAGAAATAACTGTTTATCATAAAATATGGCAGACTACACAAGAAGAACGCTAATACATTACCTACTTACTGTATTTCGGATAAAAGCTTTATAAATAACTAGCGGTCCGCCCCGGCTCCGCACGGGTATAGTTATATAGCCTATTAAAATAGACTATATTAATCAGTGATAATGTAGCATTCAAATGGTGAAAGAATTTTTAAAATCGGTCCAGTACTTTTTGAGCCAATTCGTTACAAACATACATACAAATCTTTCCTCTTTATAATATTGTATAGACATACGAGGGTTGAACATGTCATTATTTTGTGCTACACTAATAGGGTGTAAGAACGTATCATTTAGTCCCTAGTCCCTAAATCAATGTTAAACATGGCATTACTATGTATTGAGCGCGCCAAAGCGACAAGAAGGCTGCGCGGGCGCGCCGCAGGCGACAGTATCGATCAGACATTGTTTTTCGATGATGCGGGTACTATCGACTCGCAATGTACGGGCCGCTACCTCACGCATACAAATTAAAGACTTTTTCTTTTGAAATTTGGGTATTATGTGCGAATATTAAGAGCCCACTTCCCGTCACAACTAGGGTTACCATCCATCCGGATTTTTCCGGACTTTGAGACCTTTGAGACCCGCACTTTGCTCTGCTTTTTAACCTTGGGCGATCTAATACGAGTAATAAAACATACATAATTATATAAAATCAGTATTTACTCTTGATTAACGTCTCCCTAAACACAAAACGAAAATCTTCTTTCAAAAATTACACAACATTATATTGTCCGGACTTTTATTGAAATATCCGACTTTAGGTCAGGACATTCCAAATTTTGATATGGTTATCCCAGTCATGGTTGCTTGTTCGGATATTAGAAAAAACACTGAACGGAATTTGAAAAAAAAAACATTCTTTACAATAATATTACTTATAAATGTATTAAAAAAAAAAAACAATCGATATTTTTTGTATTGAAAAAGTATAGTTCTAAAAAATCTTTGTCAATATTTAATCTTATTTTTTTGAAAAAAAATATTGTATTATTTTTGTCATCCAAAATGTCGAAAATGTGCATAAATAGTAGGTTAATTCAACTTTTAAGCATTCTACACACGATTCTTAGCAGTCTATTAAATTTTGTAAAAAATTAATTAGTCACAGTAGTGATATTACTAGGTACGAATAATCGCAAACAGAGTAAAAATATGCTTTGATCTTGGGGTTCACGGTTTCATGGTATCTTATACAGTTCCGAGAAACTGAAATGACGAGTGTTTCTTCCAAGCGGCGTGGCAGAGAAATGTAGTAATGATTTATAATACATATATTGAGCAAATAGCTTTGATATCGGTACCCGCATTAACTTTATGATTTTACCGAATTTACGCACTGTTCAGCACAGTTTCATAATGGTGAGTACAATGACGACCTTTTGTCTTAGTGCCACCACCGTCACCGTCCGTGTAACCCTGTAAACTTAGATGACTTAAAAATAATACGAGTTTATATTGTTACTAAATTTTTGAATCGCTCGTATGATATTCAAAAATATCATGCGAATAGACTGACTATCGAACGAAATCCCAAACACTCATATCACTCGCAACGAGTAGGTAACGCAAGCGCAACGAGTAGTTTGAACCATTCGAATTTGCTTTCTATCGATCGAATTCGAATCGAGCCCCAGAAATAATACAAACAAAAGTTACTTCAATTATAGATCTCGTATAGGTCAGACTCAGACTGCGCACTTTAGTTAATAAAATCTGTGGACTGCACACCAAATGAAATATCAATTGTTCGTCCTTTGCTTACAAAATTTCGTGCTCTGGCAAACCAATGTTTTAATTACTTTAATTTACAGGTTATATTAGTTTTATGTACAGGGTTACGCATATAGACTATACTAAGCTGAAAGGAGGTCATTGTACTCATCATTATCTATCATTATGAACAACTTTAACTAAGGGGCCGACACTGAAATCGCGAAATAAGCTGTTACATTTTGTCGAGTGCCAATGACTTTTTTCTATGGAACAGTCGATATTTTATTTGTGGTTTCAGGGTTGGTGCCATAGAATAAGTTGTCCATAATTATGAGTACAATGACCTCCTTTCGGCTTAGTACAGTCTATATGCGTAACCCTGTATAGCTACAATATTAATACACCTATAACATACCTGAGTACTTAAATCAAAAAGCATGTTTAGCGTGCGCCGCCGGCGCAACGCGGGGCCGTTGACGCTATGACGCGACAACTATGTCAATGCCGCGCCCGCGGTGCACTATCGTGCACTCTTATCGACCTCTTCGATAGGAAAATTACATCGTAACTATTCTGCAACTAGTCATTTTCATAGCCCGTGGCGTAAAATCATAGAGCTACGCTGAGAGCTAAACCAACAAAGGATACAGAACAGAGAGCTGGGCAAAATTCTATTGCTACTTGCTAGCTATGAATTGGCGAGCGAAATTGATGCAGATTTTTACCCGACTGCCCAAGAAGGAAAGTAACGTTTTTCGGGCGTATGTTTGTTTGTATTTTTTCAATGTTTCTATATTACATCGTACAGCCTAAATGCCTCGACTGATTTTGATAAATGAGCCCTGAGCAGGTAACGTCTTAAATACAAGATGGCGATATATGAAGAACTTTATGCAAGGACGTTTTATACCCTAGGTCAAAGATTTTTCATACTATACAACGTTACCTATGTATAAAACGTGAGAAAATAAATTTGACTGCCCTTAGACTGCCCCTCCAACACAAAATGACGTAAAACGACAATGATACGTCACATGACGTATTATTGAATAGGCGAAAAACGCGTCGACCTCCTTTTCTTCGTCGGTAAAAAAATACTGTCTTCTTCTTCTTTCGAGTCGATGTTCCGCAAAATACAATTCTATTTTCAAATCAAGTTTCTAGACCAGAACTTTGGAACTCTCCGTGGCTTCATTCAGGTCGTCTTGTGTGCAAGTTGTAGGACACGCTGCACAGTCCATCAAGTGTGTCATTGTCTGAGGGTTCACACCACAAACATATTCGGTGTCGGAGCCCTTTATATAACCCCACTTTGCCATATTATCCCGACTTCGGCCCACTTGAGACCGAAGTCGGTACAGGGTTTTCCAAGTGGGCCATGGTTCTTTATGACCTGGGGGGGGGGCTATAAAAAATACTGTATGCTGGATGTTTTCTTTAAACGAACTTGTATTAATTCTACCGGTAGAGTTTTCAAAACATATTCGTATCTATAGTTTAGTGTTCTATTGTTTTGTATAGAGATAAGTATTTGCTATGCTAATTCTGTGTGCACCTGCTGTGTTTACCTACTCCAATGATAGTAGTAATTATAGTGCATTACGATAAACAATAGCTATTATTAGTAGATATTGTAATACCCGCCGTCGTCTAATGCTCACCTACCATATTTTTCTGTGCAAATAGTATGCCGAAAACCAACCCTGCGTCACCCTTCGGGACCTCGCAGTACAGCGCTGAGCGTACTCCTTATTGCCAAACATTGTTTCTCCTTGTGTTTCTTATAATATATGTCCATTGTTTTTGTTTGTTTTTGGCAATAAATATATCTTATTCTTATTCTCTTATTTGATATAGTATTATTTGCTACAATTTCATTAGATAACGAAATGTAACAGTGACACCACCACTTTACCAGTAACTTCGTTTATTAACTTGTATCATTGACGAATAGTTTTATTTTAAGCAGCTGTTTTCACCACTAGGTAAGTCAATTTATTTAGCATACTCGTTACTTAAAACTAGGTAGTCAAAATAAATTACCCAATATAAATAAATGTCTCGCAAGGTAATAAACCACTCTATAAATTTAAATTAGATAACACACCCATATAATAATTTTGTACTTGTAAGTAGGTAATAAGTATTAAAAACAAATTAACGTTTAAGGTTGCACTGACCTATATTTTTCTAAGCAATGTTATTCGAATAGTCATGTACGAGAAATGTTTTCATTTGAAAGATCTTGCGAAGTATAAATTTAGAGAACATTTAAGAGCTGTATTACAAGAGGCATCATTAAATATTATAGGTAAGTATGACAATACAATAAAATAAAGCCGTAATTGTCAAGACGAGAATAAAACAAGTAAACCATAACATTAAAATTGTTTATTTTATGTCAGTAATTTAACGAAATCTACTCAACAACTTTCCCTCGTAGAGCTATACGAAAAATTTCTTATGTAAAGTGGAGGTAATAAGTTGATATTTTGAGTTTTCCCATTATTAGAATCGTTATTTTCAACCAAAAATGCAGACCTATTATTACAGAAATTAAATGTTCAAGAGATCTTTCTACTTGATTGATTTGATAGAATCAGAACGCCAAAATCCAGCTTACGTTGCCTTTTTCGTCAAAAAATGTGCGAGGTCTCTTAAGAACGTTTTCTAAATATTGTGTCAATGCTTAAGTGCAAAGTGGCAAAGTTTAAATCCTATTTATGACAGTCGCTGACTTAACCCGGTCATAGTTACATAAATATCTCCCACGGGTGCTATTTTTGAGAATATTGTACACAGTGAGTTCCATCTAGCTCCTTTGAGCTCAAGAGTGCGTAGAATGTCAGCAAATACGACATTTTGTACAGAATTACAATCTTTGGACGTGACTGTGCTAAATTACAGAGATTGCTCTACGTACATGCTGTGATTCTACATTGTCCATTAAAATTCCCAGGTTTGTTCGCGGGAACGCGCTTTATAATGAATCTAATTTTAGAGTTCTGCGTTAAAACATCTGCTCTGTCTATCAACAAAGTAACAAACAAACGTATTGTTTTTTGATATCAACTCTTTCTTTACATAATATTTATAACATCACCAAGATTGTTGATGATGAATTTAATTTAATGTAATCCAATATAGTGCTTTTGAATTTATTTATGTTTTCTATTAATTGATTTTTATTCTCTCTCTATCTCATGTTCATAATTCTCGGGCCTACTGGCATTAAGCAAATACTCCTCGGACCTCAAGATAATTATACAGGCAGCCGGCATAGCCAGTAATCTGATTTTTTGTCAAATGCGTTTTTTTTGTCTCTGTATTCCGGTGTTACAGGTAATCAGACTACTGAGCTTTATAATTCCATGTTAGAACCATTTTAGTCTGATGATCGGACTAATGATCCATGTTTTTCTCACTGGTCCGGTGTTACAGATCATCGAACTACTGAGCCTCTTAGTTCGATGTTTACTCGTTCACAATTGTGATCGACTAACATTCACACTGCGATTCACGCACCGCACCTTTAAAAATAACAATTTAAGTATTATTTAACGGTCATAATTTTTGTTTAACATATCTTCAAAATTTTGTTAACCTCATTTTTCTTACCTCCTCAGTATTTCTGCTCGCCTGGTACTTTGTATCGCAGAAACACATAACGTGTTAAAACAAGTAGTCTGTGTGTTAATCCAGGCTATAATCTACCTCTATACCAAATTTCATTCGAATCTATTCAGCTTTCGCATTTATAATATTAGTGTGACGAGTCAGATATTGACATCTCCGAGGACCTTCGGAATCGGAAGAATGACAGTGAGCAACTTTCACATGTACATTGTATGTTCGCTCTGCACTTGTATCTGTCACCTCGAAAACAAGTTTTGTGCTCGCCATTATACGGATACATTGCGTAAAACATGGATGAATAGGTCGGTTTCATTATGCATCAGCTGATATCACTACCTTTCTTTAAATACGTAGATATATAACACTTAGGTGGTACGTTTCACCTAAGGCGGGAAATTCAAATTTCAAACAGTTTTCTAGCCCTTGTAGCTAGACTGGGTAATTATTTTAAAATGACACAGTGTTTGCAGTGGCTCAGAATATGGCGTGAAAGGGGTTCTTTATATTCACAATTATGAACAACTTTTACTATGGGTACAACTCTGAAACCGCGAAAAAATATCAGCTGTTCCATAGAAAACGGTCATTCACAAAAAAAAAAAATGGAACAGCAGATTTTTTTTTCATGATTTCAGTGTTAGGCCCATGGTAAAAGTTGTTCATAATGACGAGTATAACGAACCCTTTTCGGCATAGCTCGCCCTTTTCTTATAACCCTGTATATTTAGATCAATTTTATTTTTTATTTTTAATAAGACTCAAAAAATTTGATAAACAGTTTTACCAATTTATTCTGCTCACTGACTGCTGAGACTTAAATGAAAGAAGACAGGCAAACTTAAATAAATGTAGGCGGTTGTATATCGTGATACTTATAGTGCAAATAGAATATAACAAGAACTTACTTTCAGGAGTAGGCAATTAGGTACTTCTCGCGAAGTTATCTAGGATGACATCAGAGATTACTACAAAGCGAATAGTACGTTTTTTCATTTATTAGCTACTCGATTAGCACAGGAACGTGACAGATGGCATTGCAAGAGAGACCTATAGCCAGCAGTGGGATAAGGAAAGCTGTGGATGATGATGATAGCTACTTGTTTTTTCTTCCCTTCAAATAATGTGTTGAATCTTATCTTTTTATAAATGCGAAATTTTGTGTGTAGTTTGTGTTAGTGTGTATGTCTGGCTGGACCCAACGCTAAAACTACTAAACCAATTTAGATGAAATTTGGTATGGATTTAGCTTATACCCTGGATTAACACATAGGCATCATCATCATTATTACCATTTTCTTTACAATGCGGGTGAAACCGCGGGCTCAACTAGTAATGAATAACTTTGTTCTCACTTTTCGAATAAAAAAGAACCCATCTCCGAGCAAAGTCTCCGAGTTGATAAGGTAAAAAATGTTTTTGGGAGCTCGTTGAAAGAAATATTTTCCTATTCCTGTTGGTCACAAGAAAATGAAATCGTTACAGAGTCCAATAAATCAAAACCTACACGCAATATATTTTTGTGAGGTTGTTTTTAGCAGATATAGTAAAATCACCGATAAAATAGGTAGGTGACCTACATTTTCCTTTTTATATCATAACGCAAATAAATTCTCCGATAATGTATCCACTGGAATTTCGGCGTCGGTGTTAGCATTATAGAATGCCCATGACTCCCATGAGCCGAGTAGGTAGATAAAGCATGAGGCTATAACCGAGGACCGAAAGCGTGTGTTTAAAAGCTCTTCCTTCCGCACTTTACGAGCGGACAATATTGGAAAAATGTTGGCCGCACGTGCACTACAAACGATTTGCTACTGTGAAATTTTTAAATTGGTGCTAAGCTTTCTTTGTTCCCGTTTATCTTTCGTTCTACATTTGTAACAACTTTTATTGCTAACAAAATGGCTGTAGCTTTATTTTTTGTTCGTTGTTCTCAGTGTCATTGGAGTTGGTGCCTTCTAGTCGGGATATTGAGCAGCACGTATGGAGAGAAGTTCACTCTTGGATACCTTACCGGCTCTATGCGTCGGGTAGGAGATTACAGCTACCAAAGACCGGGAAGAGTCATTTCAGGTACCTACAGTTTTGCAATTTCAGGGTAGGTCCCATTGTAAAAAAAGCATAATGATGAGGACAATGACCTCCTTTCTTAGTACAGTCTATATGCGTACCTCTACTTTTACTTACGAGTGTTGACATTTTGAAGAACTGTCGACTAAACATGTAGACAAACTTATTAATCTACCTATATCACCAATAGGGTACTTGAACATTATATACCCATCTAAACAGAAACGCTTTGATCGTGAATACCAATAAACTACACGCAAAATTTCATATTATTTGCTTAGACGATCAAAGCTCAGTCTGTTTACTGTACCGCCGTAGCCGATTCCACGCGACCCACAAAGATGCCAGCACTTGGCACGCGCATACGCACTCTACATCAGACTATCCTGTAATGTAAGCAAACATATTACGCACTAGCTGCACCCGTGGTTTCATCCACGTGGATAATCCCACGGGAACTGTACATTAGACATTTCTTCGGGATAAAAAGAAAACAAATAAACATAATCATTTGCGCAAAGAGGATAAAAATACTACGTAAGATATTTGCGCGTAAAAAAAGTTGTTCATCATATAATCTGGAATTTACTGAAACTGCGGAAACACGCCAGGAGCCGTAATAATAAACTTGTTGCCGCAGAATTAAAACAATATTTTAATTTTGCGGCAGCAATATTCAATATTTTTTTAACCTATGGAAATTTTGTTTATGTACATCAGTGATCTTATAATGTACATTGGTATATATTTTTATATGTATCCCAAATCAAATCTCGACCATCGACAACGATCAAAGCTTTAAAACTTTGAAACAGAATGAAGAGACTACTTACTATACAATAAACTTGACCTCGTTGGAATTATCCCAAACAAACATAATGCACGAAAAGTCCTTGATTAAAAAAAAACACTCAATAACTCTATCTTCAAATTTAATTTTCTACGTAGATACTACTTATTTTGAATTTCCGAATTTCCTGAGAAAAGTACTATACTTACAAGCCTTGGCCGCAACTGAGCATTTATGTACTTACGTATGCTGGCCTCGGCTACGCCTCGGCCCACATTTTCGCGTTTATCCGTGATTGCTGGTACAGTATCTTTATTTCAATTAGGTACAAATACTTGTATTTGTACTTACACTTTGAAAGATTTCTGCAGTAATGTACTAAAACAGACTTTGTTTCCAACAGGAGCAATTTCAATGGCAGTGGATGAAGTAAACGAGAAGCTGCTGGCACCAATGGGCCATTCTTTAGACTTCGTCGTTGCGGAAACATTTGGCCAGGAAGAAGTTTCCATAAAACAGGTGCGTAATCTAACACAGCGGCCACCACTTTGCGCGATTCAACTCTAAGCTGGGTGGGTATCCTGCGCCCAATATATAACAAACATGTTCATCTAACATCAGACTTATTATAGATGTCTATTCGTAATTCAGATTGTGATCGCGATCATGTGCTATCTCGCTCACGTGCGTTGTGCGAGTAAGTAAATTGAACGGGATGGCACGCAATCGTTATCACTATCTGAATCACGAACGGACTCAATTATAAGCCCAATGTTAGCTAAATATGTTTTGTTAGATTTTGGGCGCAGGACCCGCCTTTACATAGACCCGCCTTTACATAGACTATAAACCAATATCAGCTTGTGTTAATTAAAACATTACTATTGTAGATTTTACTGACTAGTCAATTACTTATAAGCAATACTTATAAGCAATTTCACCCGTGGTTTGGACATTCTCTCAGAATCTCGTACATTTTCCGGAATAAAAATAATTCTGTCACAATCCTTCGTTTTAACCATCTCTATGCAAAAAAAATCATCAATATGTTTTTTGTTGCTGCAATAAATAGGAACAAACAAATATAATTTCACATTTATAACATTACTAGCTGAATATTTTTCAGTTTTTCTGCATTTTCTTTCATTTTCTACCCTATGATCCCTTATTATACATGTACACTATCAAATTTCGTTAAGATCAGCATAGCCGTTTAGTCGTGAAAAGCGAACAAACTTACAGACATAGAGACGGAGCTTCTTGCGCTTTTATAATATTAGTAAGGATATAAAAGAGAAAGCGAAAAAAAGACAACACATTTACATCATTCATTCAATGTTTATTAACTTTTAAACAGTTTCTATCTATTTTATAGTATTTAGTATAAAAATTATGAATTCCAAAAGGGAAAATATTTGCTTTAGAGCTCACTTCGAATCGCGCTAAGAGGTAGTGGTATCTAAACAAACATTTACCGTTTATCATCATTCACCACAAAACCTGAAAATGGTGAAAATCTCGCGTGAAAAAAGCATTCCAATTTAGCTTCCCGGTACTTTTTCCAATCGGTCGCAAAATTACTTCGGCCCACTCGCTCGTTAGCCATTATTCTTTCACAGGTCCCGAGCACAGATTGAATTCGTAGAAAGTATAGATAACTGCTAATTTATTTTATTGATATCTTCCCTTAATTTTATTGATGTTATAGTATTTGATGGGGTTAGTATTAGAATGACTATTAAATGACTTCATCTCACTTAGGCCTTTTATCTCAAAATATCCAAGTCGCAATTTGACTTAATCTCATATAGGTATACCACGACCAATATTTGACGGCTAATAGGTGTGCAGGGTTACTCGTTAAGATGATACTAAGCCGAAAAACGGGTTTTGAACTCTCATCATCCAACCCTGAAATTGCAAAAATACAACCGCTCTATAGAAAAATTTTATTCACACTCAACGAAATGTTTAGAACAGTAGCATTTTTTGTCGTGATTTCAGGGTTTGTCTGATAAAATAAAATTTATTTATAATGATGAGTACAATGACCTCCTTTCAGCTTGGTACTGGCGTTCTCTGTAACCTTGTATTCCTACCCACCAGCGGCATACCTACTTCCTCATCATCATCAGCCAGTTTTCCCCTTTAAGACACTGAACGACAGCCTGCCATTTGCATCCACTGGATGCCCGCGACTCTCCAATGTCGTCGGTCCATATAGTAGCGAGGCCTACCTACGCTGCGTCTTCCGGTTCGTGGTCTCCAATCAAGAACTTTTCTTCCCCATCGGTTGTCGGTTCTTCGAGCGATGTAGCTCATGTAGCCTGCCCTTTGCCACTCGCAAATTTAAATAGCTATGTCGGTGACTGGTTCTTTGGCGAATGTCCACGTTCCGGATCCAAAAGGCCAACAGTTAAGGACCACGTCTCAGTACCACACTACCTACTTCCTATGCATACATTGAATTCATGCTTTCCGATGTCTCAATAACGGTCCCAAATTACGGATGCCGTCGCCAGACCGACCATAAAACCCTGGTCGTGAGCGTCCGATTAAAACGACAACTGACAGATCTATGCGCCCAACATTTTAATTACACGTGTTTTGTCTGCCTGACCCATGGACATACTAATTCACCGTACAACAACAGCCACAGTCACACACACACTGTTAGCGTTCACGCCTGCGGAAGGATTAAATTGTATGAAAATGACATTAGCTTGAGATAATTTCTCTCATGCTAATGTCATTGTCATTGTAATTTTCATACAATTTCATCTTTCCGCAGGCGTGAACGCTAACAGTGTGTGGCTCTTGTCTAGACCCCCTGGACAGATGACTCCTTGATATTTGAAGCATTTTAGATAAATAAATTAACAGAAACTTGTCGTGAGCGAATCTTTAAAAACTTTATTTCATACAAGTTATTACATACTCGTAAGGTACGTTTATGCCGTGGCCACTCTATGCCCATGTCGTGGGAACCTCAGTGATTTACCATTGCATTTTATTAAGGCTATTTAGAGGTAATTCGAAGACAAAAACCTTATGTCTCTCAGCTTAAAAATCTATCTTTTATCTTATTGTCGCAAGTCTTACCTTTAAGAATAAACAAAATTTCACCTCATTTTGGTTTGGGATAACTGGTCTAAAATTTAGTTGCAAGATTTGTCCCCTACATACTAACAGGGGGCTTACGGCTAGCTGTCCAGTTTTGGTGATGAAAAAATGTTGCGCGACTGAGCGCGTTAACATTCACGTTCGAGTAATTTTCCGAACTGCGCTGTTTTAACGTTAGTTTAAAACCGCGTAAGCAGTTGGCCGTAACGCCCAAGGGCAAGTTAATTAAAAGCTTGTAATATAAATAGAGACATTTGAATACGAACGATAAATGTACGAAGGCATATCTCCTATGTTTGTCTGATCTGAGGGCAAAATAAAGACTGTTTGTGAAATAATTAATTGCTAGTAATCAATTTGTTACATGCGGTTCTCCAATTATTACCTGCACCCACGTACACGTCGGTCAAAATTAAACGCGTTATAATTACCTTAGCTATAAACAACTACCTACATAACTAGGTACCTACAACCTTCGTTTCCTACATATTTGTCAGGTATGTAATATAATTATATGCGTTTGGGGTAAGGTCGTGGGTATGATTTTTCTCCAAAACGGCTGGACCGATTCTGATGCTGTTTTGTTTATTTGTAATAATATTTCGTTGCGGTCGTTCTTAGTTGTATTTGATCCAAATCTAATGGGCTATATAAAAGTTATAAGCTCTTCTCCGAATTAGTCGCGGATTTTTTATACTTGATTTTTTATGCCTTCCGTGAAGTATCAATCATGAAGTATTAAATCATATAGGTAGGTAACTCGCTACTAACTTACGACCTAATATGGGCGGTATAGTGCCACAGCGTGCTCGATTGTCTAAAGCGTTTTATTAAATTTAATATAATCCTCTTTGCAATTAATCTTGACATAAATTCTCTCAATGAGTCATTGTTAAACATAATCAACGCATTGAGAATGCATTTGATTCACAGATCTACTGTGATTTGATTGATTGCACATACGTAACTGCTTAGACATAGACAGCCTTCCGTAAAACCCATGATACCTACTACCCAAAGGGACGGAACGCTTCAAACAGAAAAAACGAGCAGAGCGAGAGTTACCACGTTTAGCCATTTGTCCCTTTCTAGTGTTGACATAATCACTGATACAAATTCCTCATTAATTTTCATACTTTTTATATTTTTATACAGAATAGATCTACGTTTGGCCACCAACTCGCTTGATGGTAAGCAACGGTGTGGCCGAGGATGGAACACGTTGATCTAGAAGAAATCTATTCACTCTAGCCTTGAAGATGCCTAGATTGTACTTTTCAGGAAACAAGGAGGATGGCAGGGAGTTCCATTCTTGGACAGTACTGTGAGAATACAACCTCATCTAATGGTTACTCAATGGAACTCTTTATATTGACTAGTGCCAATCTAATTGATGTCGATTTGGTGTCAATTGTGTAAAATGTATTCACAAATAATATCTCAAATATTTAATTTAATCCTGAAAATAATATGAGTGTATTTGTATCAGTTACTTAATAATGTTACCCCAACAAGTACAGTATCATAAAAGATGACCAAAATCGTTGTGTTCGAGTTTTTGGAATTTCCATGTGGAAGGGGTGATAGTGTGCAGTCTTTCTACTTGTCCTGTAGTAAAAGGGGGAGGGTGGAATAAGGTCATGAAGCTTTTGCTCACACTCATCGAAATATATCCAGTAGAAAATAGACAGACAAGCTACTTTACGGCGGTGCTCGAGGCTTTGTAATTTATTGGTGACTAGCTTGCTGTCACCAATCAGCCTCATAGCACCCGTCGAATAGGTGGCAGCAGTAATCAACACACGTATATACTTATTTATTCCTTATTTTATATCACTACAATAATAAACGGATGCACCCTAAATAATCACGGGAGTTTTCTTTTAGATATGTTTCAGAAATAAAAATTAACTATTTAAAAATGATGCTGTTCAAATTACGTACTACCCAAAATAATACCAAATTTACGGTTACAATATTTTTCCAACAGTGGCAACACCACACATTAATACGTGTTTATGAACGTCATTGTATATAAGACATGTAGTGTGAAAGGGACAAGTGGCTAAACGTGGTACCTCTCGCTCTGCTCGTTTTTTCTGTTTCAAGCGTTCCGTCCCTTTGGGTAGTAGGTATCATGGTAAAACCATATCACGTCATATTTTATCTCTATTTCTACTCTTATTTCCGAACAAAAAAGGATTTTTTTTCATTAGCTAAGTATTTAATTGAATCTTATAATATTATTTTTTAATTTTTAATATATTATATCCCTTTAGTAGTGTCAGTCATCAACCAGAATTGTTTTCCCTCTTTGAACAATTTCACTATCTCCTCCATGCTCCAACACCCAAAAAGGCAGTAGCTAAAAAAATATCCTCTTACAGACGTCTCGCTGACAAAATTGTCACACACATCAACATAAGGTTCTTGAAACGGGGTGTCAGTAGAGCACGGAACACTATTACTCCTACAGTAGAGTCTCAAATAATTTGCGATAGGCGGTGGTTGTGGTGATACCTCTGGTGTTACAAACATTCACAGCTGGCTGTTACTGCTTACCATTAAGCCAGCCGCTTGCTTGTTTGCCGATCGATGGCACAAATATTTATGAAATAATACCTAACTCTCTTCTAAATTGCTTTTTTCTATACCTAAAAGTAACATGGCTGTCAGATTTAGGTCGCCAATAATGTGACCACCCTCTGTGCGTAGCTTGACGTATTATCCTAATGCATAAAATGGAAATCGCGGGATCCGTGTCTCCACTCAAGAGTTCAGATAGGATGTAGGCATGTTATTCGGTGTTAATACGTTTTATGTAAATCTGTGGAAGCAAAACGGGCGGTTATAGCTCAAACGTTTTAGGCGCATATTCCCGCGAGTAAATGAGCCGTGTGCTAGAAAAGGTCACAGTTTTCCCTGTACATTATCTGTGTCATAACTAGAACAGGAAATGTTCTTGTAGCCTTTAACTTTATCTGTGGGCTACGTTCAGAACTTATCTACAAGGTTTCATGGAAATTGATAGAGTTTTTGAAATGTGCTCGTAAAGTAGGCTTGAGGCGTGGAAGGGGCGTTGCAAAAGGGTGCATAAAACCGGGATCACTCCTTGTCTGTCGCATGCCTGTAGGCAAATCTGTATAACCTCAGATCAGAGAAACAAGAGAGATATGCTTTAGTAAAAATTATCGTTCGTGTTTAATTGTCTCCATGTTTTAATTAATTAATTTTTAACTATACCGCTTAACGCAAAAAACTGCTAGTATAATTAATTTATATAATTTTCAAGAACACTAATAAACTTAAAGTGACATCAATGAATTAACTAATAGTCTACATGCAAAAAAAGGACGGCAAGGTTGACTCCAGGGTGAGTTCGTCTAAAGGCGAGCAACAACAGTGAAAAAAAAAAACAGCCAAAGGTGAGTAACATCAGGCGAGTTGGCGGTAAACGCAAGCCTATATAACTTAATAAAACAAGGCGACACGTCTGATGCATTCCCACCCGCCATGCCACCTTACCACTTCTGACATTTCTCCCTTGTTTGTTTGATCTGAGTGAGGAACTCACAACATAACTTTAAAGTTACAGACTGCTTCCGTAGGCTTGTACTATAACTTTATTCTGTACGGTACGTAGCTCGTAGAGTCGATGTTGTGATATCTTTATTGTCAAGATTGCAAGCAATATAATTTTATTGTAAACGTAATATCAGAGTATAATGTCAAACGTAGCAGCATTACCGTTTTATGGAACGTTTATTACCCATCTACAGTCTCAATAAGATTCAATAAAAGGCAATCTTTAAAATTTAATTTGAGTCAGCGTATTTGACGGAAACTGTTCTCTCGAAGAGTTGGAAGTAGCATAAAGCCGCTTCGTTTAGTATTCTTTACAAAGGACTAATTTTATTTGCTCCTATTCATTATCGGCGTTCGACTGCCCTCGATGATAAATTAAATAAACATACGGCAATGTAGAATTGTGCTCTATTGCTCTACAAATTACTAATTAATACTTAGTTTTAGATACAATTATGTATAAATATTTATAATAGTGCGCTTTATAATCTGACGGCAACCGGATCGATCCTCGGCCCTGCACCAACGTCTTATTTAGTACTTTAATAAATTAAGTGCAGTTTCGATGCCATCGCTCAAAAACGGTGGAGGAAAACATCGTTAAACAACCGGTATGTCCAAGGAGTAAAGTATTCTTTATTTAAGAACCTCAATTGTTAATATTATTATGAAATTCACGTGATTCACCAACATGTAGGTACTAGGCCAACATGGTGAATTAGAGCCCATCCTCTCTCTTTCTCTGAGAGAAGGCCTGTGTCCCAGTAGTGGGTACATGATGTAAGCTGATAATGAGGACACTTCAACTTTGAATCATGGTCGAAACGTCGAGCGAAAGGTACCTATTTTTACCTAAATCCTTACTAATATTAAAAAAGCGAAAGACACTCTGACTCTCTGTCTCTAAGTATGTCTCGCTGTCTGGATGTTTGTTCGCTTTTCACGACTGAACCGCTAAGCCGATCTTAACGAATTTTGGCAGGCTGATAGTGTACATCATATGGGCGGACATAGAGTACTTTTCACCCCAGAAAATGCGGGAAAACTGGAAAATCGCGGGTTTCAGCTAGTATATTATTATTATTTTTAATCTAATAATAGGGTTGAGTTTGACCGCCAACTCGTCTGATGTAAAGCGACGATGCGGTCTACGATGGAGCACGCGTGCCTAAAAGAAACTTATATTGATTTGGCTTTACATTTTGTCCCTAACGCCACATTCAGTCACCGTTGTGTGTCATCATCCCTTAACAGTCGAAACTTACATTCGCTTTCGTTTCCACGTAATTTCGAAATGTTTACATTTACTGCAAGCGAGACGTGAGGTCTCGTACCTTATAAGCACTTGTTTTATGGTAACTCATTGAGCTGACAAAGGATACTGCGACAATAGAAATAGCGACGTTATTAAAAGATAAATTACATGTTCTTAGAACTAACAGTTAGGGTACTACTTACTATAGTTGTAGTCTTCAAAGGTTAGATCAGGAAAAACGTTGTCCCACATAAACGGGTCGTATTATTTCATTTGGTGCAACTCCATTGTTTAGCCACTATCTTACAGAAACCACGTATTTCTTACGAAGTTAAATCAGTTGCAACTGAAGTTGTACTATTTGCAATGCTATTCAAAAGATAACGCCCAATCGGTTTTTCTTTAATTTTCACTCAGCAGTGATTATTACTAAAATGTTGAAAACGTCAAACAAATGTTGAAAGTCTGAAAGAGTTAGCTGTGGCGGTTGAGCGCAGCCTTAATATACTCAGTCCACTATGACATACTGTTATACGAATCATAAATGCCAGTTTTGATGTTTGTTAGTTGGGCGTGTACTTAGATCAAAAATGTATAATTTTTCGAAGGGCGTGTTAGTAAAACACAGCCTAGTTAAAGCTACTACGTAGGTAAAACCAGAGGCCTCAGACTCGGTCCAAGTTCATTTTAACACACAAAAAGAGGCGTGTGCATCTGTCTGTGGCATAGTAGCTCCCAAACGGCTGAACCGATTTTGATACATTTATTTTGTTTGAAAGGTGACTTGATCGAGTGTTCTTAGCTATGATTTAATAAAATCTGTTTAGCCGTTTGATTTGTTTAGCTCTTTTATCGGAAGTTTTTGAAAAACTTCAATTTATATAGCCGATATACTGCCTACTGTGTACCTAAAAGTTAATGTTTTTAATCAGCTTTTTCCAATGTTAATGCAGCTGCCAGATCTAGAACAATAACTTATAAAGAATTGTAAAATATCGATATGTTTCATGATCTCATCATCGAAAAGTGTAAATTGAGTAGTTAAACTTTTCATAGTATTACCCAAAGAAGTCTCAGTATTTTGTAACTTTACGATACGCATAAAGCTATGTCCAACAAGTCTAATAAAGACAATCTAAAATCAAAGAACAAACGAATTTTCGCCTCACAGCATCGTAAAATATAGAGTCGTAAGAATTATGATTAATGGTCGTTTCAAGATTCCAGCCTTCAAGATTTCGTAACTACAGAACATAAGACAAGGGTTTCGGTGTCAAAAAGAAAAGAGGGTTGTAGTTTTTGCTGAATTTTTCACGTAGGGATTGCAAGACAAACGAGTTATGTAGATAATTCAAGGTATTGTGAGTTAGGACCTTATCTGTCAATAAAGTTATAATTATGATTATTTACGGGATATTTACCGTGGTAAGGTTGTGGTAAGCTCCCGATATTTCGGCGCAGTTACAAAAATAATAAAATAAAATAATTATCCCGTAAATAATCATATAACTTTAGTAAGCAACCGTGATAGTTTAAAACAGTGTTTTAATCTGCTAATAGTTTAGAAAAAATCATGAGGAAAAAAAAACTCAACGATATTTATTGGTACCTACCGTATGGTGAAGATTATTCAATCATCGATCGTTATTATCTCCGAAACTGTTCACGAACGCATTGGAGGACGTTTTCAAGCTATTGGACTGGAACGGATTAGGCATCAACATCAACGGCGAATACATCACTCACCTTCGTTTTGCCGATGATATAGTCATCATGGCAGAGTCGCTGGAGGACCTAAATACGATGCTCAGTGACCTCAGTAGCCTTTCCCAACAGGTAGGTCTTAAAATGAACATGGACAAGACAAAAATTATGTCCAATGTCCATGTTGAACCCGTGCCGATAGTCGTTGGGAACGATCCTCTCGAAGTTGTTGACCATTACACCTATCTTGGACAGATTGTTCAGTTAGGTCCAACTTAGGCAAAGAGGTCGCCCGAAGAATCCAACTCGGATGGGTAGCGTTCGGGAAATTGCGTGACATCTTCTCGTCCAAGATACCACATTGCCTAAAGACAAGGATCTTTGACCAGTGTGTGTTGCCAGTGATGACATATGGTGCTGAGACCTGATCCTTAACTGTTGGCCTTTTGGAAAAACTCAAGAGTCACACAGCGGGCAATGGAGAGAGCTATGCTCGGAGTTTCTTTGCGTAATAGAATCCGTAACGTGGATATTCGCCAAAGAACCAAAGTCACCGACATAGCTGTTAAAATTTGCAAGTTGAAGTGGCAATGGGCAGACCACATCGCTCGAAGAACCGATAACCGATGAGGAAAAAAAGGTTCTGGAGTGGAGACCACGAACCGGAAGACGCAGCGTAGGGAAGCCTCCCACTAGATGGACCGGCGACATTGAGAGAGTCGAGGGCATCCAGTGGATGCAAAAGGCAGGCTGTCGTTCAGTGTGGTGGTTAAAGGGGGAGGCCTATGTTCAGCAGTGGACGTCTTTTGGCTGATGATGATGAACAAGAATTTGGTATATTTTGCATTGTATTGTCTATAAATTGTACGAAAAAAATTGCAGTACTATTTTTCCTATATTTTTTAAACATATAAATGAACGGCATGTCCTGATTTATATGAAACTAGTAGACTAACAAAAAGAAACATAAATTTATACTTTTCGTGTTTTGCCATCTTTCTTAATTGCTTGAAAATTTGTCGTATATTTAAAACCTTAAGTAATTATCCTCTTGCAACAGGGTATTTTTGAACAGTATGTGATAAATAAAGCATGTTACACACAGGTGGCGTCGCTATGGGCAGCCAATGTGTCTGCATTCATCGGGCCGCAAGAGACATGCGTCCATGAAGGGCGCATGGCTGCCGCTTTCAACCTGCCTATGATCAGCTATGTAAGTATTCTCACAAGTTTATGAACACGATCGTTTTCTATTTTATCCGAACTGAGCATTGATTTATAAATGCATGTTGGGTGAACAAAACAAATAGAGATATATTTTAGTAGTAGCGACATACCACTTAAATCCTATGTCGTTATGACAAATAATATCTTAGCTTATAACAAATGTAGACAAAATGTAGTCTACTTTTGGTAGGATCATTTTTTGCGGTAGGTATCCCGATATCCATGGTTTAATAGTCTTTAATTTATCACTTTTTAATAGAAGTAATTATTTACCTAATATTGGTGTACATCGAAGCTCTAGGAGGCCATCGTACTGATCGTTTCGCGAACAGCAGATTTCGCAATTTTAAGGTTGATACCATTTTAAAATCGTTCCATGTAACTCTGAACACAACCTAAGCTTGAAATTTACGGAAACCAAGCCAGTTTTGTTAAGGGCGTGGTGACCGAGTAGAAGCATGTGCTCTTAACATTCTGATGGCGGCACTCGGTTTGATCCTCGGCGTTCCACCAATGACTTATTTAATACTCAGAATATGTGCAGTACCATTGCCATCGCTCAAAAACGGTGAACGTAAAACATTGCGAAGAAACCGGTAGACATACATATATGGTAGATTATAGGACCCATCCTCTCTCTCTCTCTCTCTGAGAGAAGGCCTGTAACCCAGCAATGCGGACATGATAGGCTGATATTGTGTGTATGCGTGTGTGAGAAGCCTGTTTTGTAATTTGTGCTTAGTTCATTATTGAATGGTCTCCAACAATAGCTGTAAACACATGAATCATCTTTCTTCGCCTCTCGCCGCCCTCTCGGTTCATTTACTTTCAATAGATATTGTCATTGAGATCCGTGCCTAACGCGCGGAATGCGGATAGTTATGGACATGCCAATTACTTTATAGCACTTGGGTTTGAGCAATTTATCACTAGCCTGTCGAACGAGTAAATAATTATTGTTATTGATGGGTCTGTTTTGGCATTGCAGCGAAAGCGGAAAGTCAGCAATCTGAGCCCTCCTCAAATCATTTATCTCTCTATAAGTAAGATCAAAGTAGTCAAGTTCGTAGATTAGAAGTAGAAGAGAAGTAGTACATAGGATATATAATATAAGTATGTGAGCGCCAGAAATAAAAGTGAAGGAAAAGGCTCAGATCGGCGTTTGTGTGTATGATTGTGAGTTTGTATAATTATTTGTTTGAAGATAACTTGCGCACCCTTAATCCTAGGAGAGTTTTATTTCAACACAATTTTAGGTTTTAATTTGATATGAGCAGAATCAGTTCACGGATTGTTTGCGATAGTGTTATAGGTCGTGAGGTCACAGTTCAGCGCGAACTACTAATTTTAATAGATGCATAACAAAGCATATAAATCCAACGACTTGTTGCGAAATTTCGCTGAATCGTAACACCCCTTTGAATGCATCAGGTACAACGGTGAAAACTAAACGGGTCACTGGTGGGCAAAGGTCTAACGGACAAAACGTTTAACCGTTTTTTGTTGTTGAGTATAATGAGGTGAGGTGAGGTTTGAGGTGAAGCTCTAGAGTAAATAACAGTACCGTACCTCATACCATAGACCAGCTCACTATCATAATAGCCCAGTTTTTTAATCCTATGCTGTACAATAGTATAGACAATAGTCATAATTCCCATTCACACACATCCCATAATACAATGACTCTTTATTAAAATACCACAAAACAAGAATAACATAAACATTACAATATTATTTATTATTATTATTTATATTATCTAGGCTTTTAACAGGCGGCGTTATCGCTTAAAGCGATCTCTTCCAGGCAACCGTGCACGGAAAGGAATTATACAAAAAAAAATGTGGCCTTAACTAAAATAAACAAAAGTAAATATGCAAATAACAACAAACAATCAATAGACTACAAATAAATATAACATACTTATAGTTTAATAAATATAACATAATTGTATTTTACACTCGACGAAATGCCCGGACATTTGAGAGGCATTGGTGAGGCCTAGACCCGTGAGTTAATTTGAATATATTTTGTAAAAAAATAATATATTTATTTATTTTGCCACTATTAATATTAGGTACAATATCCAGTTTTAAAATTAAAATTATGGTTACAAAACTTTATGCAATATAATTAAAATTACATGCCACTATCATAACAATTTGCAGTCACTAGTTATCGCTGTAGAATTCCCTACATCGCGATAACTAAGCCCTTCCAAGGAAAAGCTACGAGTCAGTTCAGAGTATATGAGAAGTCAGCATTAAATTTGTTTGTATGTTTATTTATTTGTTCAATTATTACCTACTTGAGTATCATTTATCCAATCGTCATAAAATTGAATATGCCAGTAGTTCACGCAAATACAATTTTGAAGTTCAAATATACGCAAAATCGGTCGAGCATAGGAGTCGTTAGGTAACAATTCGGGGCGAACTGCTAACAATATTAAGATTGCCGTAGTTGGAACAGTAACACAACTAATCGATTAATGCATTTACCCAGAGCGTTTAGCCCTTCCAGGTCAACCTCGTTCAGGATATCATGTAACCGGATAATTAAGTCTATACTAAAGCTATGTTTCACAGACCGTGTTGCAGGTTTAAACGCAAATTGTCTTTACAAACCCAATACAAAACTTTAAGGTCAAAACGATACTGGATAGTGTTAAAGTTGGATTGAGTTTTGAAATTTGATAAGTTTCATGGCAGGCCGCAAAGGGATTCTAAAACGGACTTAGGAATCAAATTAAGCCTTTTCTGTAAACCGACTGTTTTCGGTTTAATTTTTTTATACTTTAAACAATCCAAATGAATAAATCCAAAGCCTGGAGAAGATGTTGAATAGATAAAGTCAAAGTCAAAGTTTTTATTTGCTTGCCAATGAGTATAAAAGGTCTTAAAATATTAAATTTTCATCCATTAACAGCCCTAAGGGTAAGGGCGTGCAAAAATGTATTGTAATAATTTAATTGTATTAATAAATAGCGGTCCGCCCCAGCTTCGTACGGGTATAGATTATAGCCTATTTCACCCGGGGATAGTGTAGCTTCCCGTCAGTGAAAGAATTTTTCAAATTGGTTCAGTAGTTTCGGAGCCTATTCAATGCAAACAAACAATCAAATCTTTCCTCTTTATAATATTAGTATAGAGTATAGATATGTCAAAAGAATTAATATTAATAATTAGTTAAAAATTATAAATTTATCAACAAGCCAAATAACGGTGAGATGTCTTGAAACAAATCATTATCTACATGATTTTGAGCATGCGCCAATTTTTTTAGCGGCTCTGAGCATAGACATTTGTCTCTATCCTAAATGCGAAAGTTCGTGTTTGTGAATGTTTGTTACCACGTATCTCCGTAATTACTAAACCGATTTTGATGAAATTTGAAATGTAAATAGTTTATGGTCTGAAATATTACATAGGCTAATATTTAATCGGGCATTTTTTTAAATCTGATATTGTTCTCCATATATATCAAAATATCACATCAAAATCGGATAGACAGTACTTACTTCTTTTTTGTGTCAAGTTATACTTTACCCATGTTTGCCACATAGGTACATATATGTACTATATGACATGTTATTTTTTTCATGCGGATCCAGTGTGTATTGTTTGTATTGTCAAACAGCATCCAATTTATTGCTTATATTGTAAAACAGCATTCAATTTATTTCTTACACTGTCAAACATAATAAAAAGTATTGTTTTTTTTGTCAAACAGCATCCAATGAATTCCTTGTATTTTCAAACAGAATCCAATGTTTTGTTGTTTTGTCAAACATCATCCAATTTCTTGCTTGTATTGACAAATAGAATCGAATTTATTATTTTATTGTCAAACAGCATCCAATGAATTGTTTGTATTGTCAAACAGCATCGAATGTATTGTTTGTATTGTCAAACAGCATCGAATGTATTGTTTGTATTGTCAAACAGCATCGAACGTTTTGTTTGTATTGTCAAACAACATCGAATGTATTGTTTGTATTGTCAAACAACATCGAATGTAGTTAAGTTTTGGGAGCACTTTGTTTTAAAACTAGAAATAAAAATACGTGTAGCCGATTTGGAGGCTTTAATGCTAATGAATCAAAATCTTAATACTAACTTAAAACGACACGGTGGCCTGGGAGGCCTTACTCAGCATTACCAAGAAATACATTGTGATATGCTGAGTAGTCTGTCTGCTAATCTAATACAGACGGATGGCGAGGATGCATAACTCCTCCCTCCCTAAGTGAGAAATTATCGGGATGTTCGATTTGAGGACTTTTCCGACAATTTCGTAAAAACGGGATAACCCTAAAATAAAAAGCATACACAAAAGTTATACATAAACTTAAAATTACGAGGCCTAATGTGGCGTAACCTAAAACACTGATGCTAATAGAGTCCGTTTCTCTTTTAGTAACACTTTCAAACACTTCACTATTTTTTAACGCAAACGACAAATATTTTACTTCATCCAAGCCGATCTCGTGCATGTTAAGTGCTTGTGCACTTGACAAACTCGCGTTCGTACGAAGTTGCGGTAGATTGATGATAGGCATCGGTGTCGCCTTATCTATCTCGGTGTAAGTACGATGGTAACGGATCTTGATTTCGTTAATCTCGACGTCACATGGCTCGTCGAGTGTCATGATGTAAGTCCCGTGTACTGGGTATTTGGAAATTTCATCACCACATCGTTTGGTAAGCAGTGTTTCCAATCTCGTAAAAAGTATCCAATTGTCGTCGGTAATTTTCTGAAGTTTTACGTCTTCTAGGTAGACAGGATATCGTTTGCAGCCGGTGAGATTTTTCTCATATTTCAAAAGTTGCTCTTCACAGGTAGGCCCACTGTACAAGGCTCTGTTGTCATCATTGCATAGGTAATGGTCTCCAGCGCCAAGAGGGTGGCAAGGCTTTACGATCGGTAAGTATTTCATCCCGTTCGCCAATAGGTAAGGGTATTTAGGAAATATAGCAAAGGTTTGGTTTTCAGGTTCGTGGAAAACTGGGAGTGCGTACATTTTAAAATAGTTATAGGTACAATTATCAGTTAGAGGAATTTCCATAATGAACGTGATCTGGTTTTTCTTAATATATGATTTTACAGTAATAGTTTCTTCAATTCTGACTAAATTTGATTCGGTAGGTTCATATACCAAATTTCCAACATTTGATATTAATTGCAAATGGTGCAAAAGTTCAGTAGAGTTTACAATAGACTGGTGTAAGATAGAGCTTTTACTTAGTGCTAATGCGGTCTCGATTTCGCTTAATTTAATAAATATAGTACGGAAGTTACTTATAAATAAACTATACAATCCTAAAACATAAGAGGACACAGCTAAATTGTTTTCTTTAGTTAACGTTTCTTTCAAAGAGGTTTCGACCATTTTTAGGCGTGTATCAAGAGTTAACGAATCTTGGTGGATTAACTCAGTAATATTTATGAGGCTGTTCAACATTTTGGAGACGACAGTAACTTTCTTTGAAACAATAATTTGGTCGTGGTTAGTTTCGGAAATTAATTTATCGTATTTAAGTGCGTCATCATGATCTAGATTTCCTGTTATAACTTTTATAATAGAGCCTAGTGGATTGAAAATGCCTCTCTTAAATCGATTTGGAATTAGTTGACGATATTTATCAACGGTTATGTCGCGTAGATGCTCTGCGTGCATTAATATACCGATAAATTCATGGGGAAACTTTTTGTTTAGAGAAATCAATTTCTGATACTCGGTGAATTTTGCTATGACAATATTCAAATCAGTATAAACATTATCTAAATTCAGGGTTTTTATAATTGTCCAATTATCTATTTCCACATATGCTTGGCCTTCTTTTACTGGCAGGACTCCTGGATTACCTTCCAGTGATTGCAGATGAAGAGCAGCAGCCGATGTTGCTAGCGCCAGGATACAGCACCTGCGGAGGGCGTTTTATATTTTTAATCGGAGCCTTTGTGTCTCCTTTTGCTGTTTCTACTTTAATAGGGGCAACGTTTCTTTCAGTCACACCTATGACTTTCGCCTTTTTATATCTAGCCTTATCTTTACTTTTCCTTTTATTGATGTCTTTCACGAAGACAGTCTCTTCTTGTAGAAGTTTAA
Organism: Agriopis marginaria; assembly: GCA_932305915.1. NCBI lineage: Eukaryota > Metazoa > Arthropoda > Insecta > Lepidoptera > Geometridae > Agriopis > Agriopis marginaria. The sequence goes on from OW029919.1 coordinate 8,892,864, forward strand.
TGTTAGTCTCACCACCTCGTTTTTCCCTAATTAGTTCCTTATTAGCCACTATATTTTTTGCCAATTGCTTGTACAAGAATTTCGTGCGCTTCTCATGATCTTTTACTAGTTGCTGGGTATATGTTTTTTCAAATTCTACGTTAAATGGATTGTCTGTATCTGTATGACCGAAAACGACTTCAAATGGGGTTAGACCTGTCGTTGTGTGTATAGTATGATTATATGCCATAACTGAGTACGTCATAATAGACGCAGCGTCGGTGCATTTCTGTTCATATTTTCCTAATCGGTATATTTCAATAATTGTTGAATGGAACCGTTCGATTAGTCCCATTGAGTTCGGATTATTGACTGTCCCTATATGACGTTCTATTTTGTGGAGGCTAAGGAATTCTTTCATTAACTCGTTATTGAATTCCATGCCAGGATCTGAACTTATCCTTTTGGGAATTCCATAAAAAGAAAAGTACTTCATTAGGGCTCTTACAACTTCCGGTGTTGATTTGTTTGGTATTTCAATGGCTTGCCCTAATTTACTGAATGCATCGATTAGAGTTAAGTAGTATTTGCCTTCCATGGAAAACAGATCGATGAATAACTCCTGGAACGGTGCATCTTGTGTTTGTGTTAATTGCAAGACGGGTTTTAGGGGCTTCCTGTCGTACTTCATCTTCCTGCATGCTTCACAGGCATTTATGATTGCTGCTACTGTCTCTTCCATTTTACTCCAAAAATAATTTCTTCGAATCCTGACTAATGTTTCCTTAATACCACGATGGCACGTTTTTCCTTCATGATATTTCAGAACTATCTCTTTCTGTTCACTTTCTTCTTCAACATATACAACTCGTTCTGTGCACTCATACAGGTTAATCATATCCTTTTTAAATAGTCCAACAACTATATTACTAAACTGTCGGCGATGTTCATTTTCCTCGAAATAAATAAAATACTTAATTTTTGGCCTGATGTACTCTTTGAGAAATGTTTTCACTAATTCTGGGTTGTTTGTAGGCATGAAAACTTCTAAAATTTTTTGTTTTTCGCGAGAAAGGTCTTTTACATGTAATTCATTTTTAAGCCATGAAAATACTAAAATTTGGTTAGGCTTGTTGTCAATAGCCTCGTGTAAAATGGGTATTCCTGTTGATTCTAAATCGGCGGCCGAATGAATAGTTTGTGAATTACTACTTTCAGGTGCTGATTGGATAACCGGGCGTTCAATCTGGTGTTCAGAAAACAGTACAACGGTATCTGAAGAGTCTGAAATATTGCTACGACTAGCAGAAATTGTTTTACTCAAGTCTGATATCGTAACAGTTGATGAATCGTGTCGTTCCCTTTTACCACCTGACAATTGTATGATGTTTTGAACTACCTCGTCCATTTCTTTCTGTAATTTACGTTCTTTTCTGTCCAAGTTTACTGCCATTGAGTTTCCTTCATCGTCCGAATCTAAAGCATTAACCTTAATCCTACTTAGGGCGTCTGCATTCGTGTTTTGTTTGCCATTTTTGTATATAATTTCAAAGTCAAAGTCTTGAAGGCGTAGCCTCCAACGTGTGAGTTTACTATTTGGATCCTTAAGGGAGTTTAGCCAGGCTAATGGTCGATGATCGGTGTATATGTAGAATTTTTTTCCATACAAATATGGTCGAAAATGTTTAGTCGCCCAGATAATAGCGAGTAGCTCTCGTTCTATAGTGCTATAACGAGTCTCTGTATCACTCAAGGTTCGGCTGGCGTAAGCTATCGGTTTGTCGCTGCCAACCTGTCCTTGTGAGAGCACCGCCCCTAAAGCTACATTTGAAGCATCTGTTGTTAAAATGAATGGTTTCTCGTAGTCAGGGTATTGCAAAAGCGGTGCGTGAGTCAGGAGTTCCTTGCATTTATTAAATGCGTCAATATAATTTTGATCTATGATGATTTTATTGCGTTTTTTCAAACAGGCAGTCAATGGTTGGGTTATCTTTGCAAAGTTGGGAATAAAACGTCTATAATATCCAACAAGTCCAAGGAAACTTTTAATTTCTGTCGTGGTTTTTGGTATTGGGAAGTTCATTACAGCTTTAATTTTGTCGTCATTAGGTTTCAACCCGTTTTTTGTAATGGTATGTCCAAGATACAATACTTCTTTTCGCAAAAATTCTGATTTGTCAAGCTGTACCTTGAGGTTAGTTTCTCTGAGTCTATCAAAAAGTAGCCGTAGTTTTTGGATATGCTCTTCGAGGCTGGATGAAAAAATGATGACGTCATCAAGATACACCATACAGTGTAAACCTTGTAGTCCTCGAAGTACATGGTCCATAGTACGCTGAAAAGTCGCGGGAGCTGTCTTTAAACCGAACGGCATCCTCAAAAATTCGAAATGGCCGTTCTGCGAGCTAAAAGCTGTCTTCTGTCTATCCTGTTCCTCAACTTCAATCTGATGGTAACCGCTCGCTAAATCTATTGTACTGAAGTAAACACTTTTACCCAATTTGTCAAACAAGTCGTTAATATTTGGTAAGGGGTATTTGTCGTCGATGGTAATTTCATTTAGGCGTCTGTAGTCTATAACCATACGAAACTTTTGCTCTCCAGATGCATCGATTTTTTTCGGCACTAGGTGCACCGGAGCATTCCACGGGGAATGGGACTCTTGGATAACATTATCTTGTAACATTTTCTGTACTTGACGATTTATTTCATTTGCTTGTGTCGGAGCCTGTCTATATGGTTTCACAAAAATCGGGTCTTCATTTTTGGTACGAATTTTATGTTTTACTTGGTTGGTAAAAGTTAAAGGCAACAGGTCACAGTGGAAAATATCTTTGTATTCTCTACAGAGCTTAGAAATTTTTTTTCGTTCCTCGCAGTTAGTATGGTCCAATCTGAGTTTATTTAAATTTTCTTCAAGTATTTTGTCCGTTTGTACGCTTGTCAAGTTTGTAGAAAAAGAGAGGTCAGAATCTGTATTTAAATAATTCAAAACTTGCAAGGGTTGTTTAACTGTGAGAATTACTCTTTCGTCAGAAGCGTTTTGGATAACTGTAGTAGCGTATCCGTTGATACAATTCACTATTGCACTTGGCATTCGTACGCCGGGGCCAAATTCTCTATAGTCAATTATAGCTTCGCCTGAATGTTGGTCTGTAGGCACTTTGACGCGTTGTTCTGACCGCGGTTGAAGTTCAATTACATAGTTCAGATTTGTGTTAATTATTGGAATGCATGTGGTTTTTGTTTTTAAAACTGAGTGTTTGAGGTCAATTACTGCATCCAGTTGTCTCAATAAGTCATTTCCGATTAAACCATCGTAGCGCGAGTCGACATCGTACAAATAAAATTTGTGAAAATCATCACTGTTGAATGTCGGTAACAGTGGAATTTCGATAACTTCACTGTGTCTACTCGACGCATGAGTACTGACAATTTGGAAGGGTTCATACCTGATATTGTAGTAAAAGAACTGGTACGCCTTTTGAGGGCTCAAGAATGACCTTGTACTACCAGTGTCGATCATCATTTTTGCATCTATTTCCGGGATATAAATGTGAGGTAATTTAAGCGTGGGGTCACAATTTAATTCTACGACTTCTTCTCTATTATGGAGGCCGGTATAGGAAAATTTTCAGTTAATTGTTTCTGGGGCAATTCTGTCTCGTTATTGTATACTTCATGTTCAACGTCGTCCGTGTATTCGTACTTACCGTAGTCAAACTCGTTATCATCGTAATATTCGTGATACTGTTCGTCGTCATATCCGGTCATCTCGTTGAGCTTAAAACCTTCGCGTGGCAATGGAACGGCTGTCCTCATAGTTACGTCTGAGGTTTGCAAGCGTGGCGGCTGGACTTGGGGTGGTCTGTATCCGAATTGTTGGGGTGTCATCCCAACATTAGGGGTTGGTCTAAAGCCTAATGGTTGCAGCTGATTGTTACCAAATTGTGGGCGGTAGCCTAACTGTGGTCTGTAACCGAACTGTGGTGGACGATACCCAAGCTGAGGCCGGTAGCCGAAGTTTTGCGGTTGACCTTGAGGCATCCTAAATGGTGTGGGTTGAATGCCGAAATTAAATTTAGGCGTTGCATCATTATTTGGTAATAGAGCAGGGAATCTAAATCCACTGGGTTGCGGGTTCACGCCAAATTTAAAACCTAAACCAGGATTTTGCGGTAAAGTCGGCCTTGACACTGAACTGTTACTATTAATACCGTGCATACGTTTTCGCATGTTATACTGGTCGTGAAAGTTTACTTCTTCAAGCACTACACTCAGAGCATCTTCCAAGGTCGCTGGGCATTTTAACCTTACTATGCGCACCATATCCTCGGGCAAGTTGTAAAGAAATACGTTTAATGACATGTTATTATAAATAGTAGTTTTTGCGCGTTTTAAGGTAACATCATCTAACATATTCACTTTGGAAATCAATAATGACCGAACACTTTGAATTCGACTACAAAAATCCAAATAACTTTCACCGGATTTAATTTTCATCGATTCAAGTTCAATATTTATGCATTGTTCACTGCGCGGATCTCCAAAATGTTGTTTCAGTAATTCTTTTAACTGGGTCCAAGTCGTAACATCTTCGCGTTCAGATAATAAAGCAGCCGCTTTATCATTAAGTCGACTTGTTACAGATTGATACACAAATAAATCCTGAGCAGCATTGCCTCTATACCTGCTAATTACATATTCACATTTTCTAATGTACAAATTTAATGTGCCCTTGTCTCCTCCATAAATAGGAACAAGGTTCAAAATTTCGCGTGGAATCGGTACGACCTCTTCTACTTGGGCCATTTTTTCGTAGAGTAATGAGCAGGTTAGAGAATACAAAAATTAAATTCTAAAATATTAATTGAGTAAGATGTCACTACACATTTACTCCACTCTATAAGGTTTTTTTCAGAATTCTTATAAGTATAGAGTACTAAGCAGGTTACAGCTTACAGCATGCAAAAATTCAATTTTAAAATACTTATTGTCTACGATGTCTCTACATTTACTCTACTCTATAAGGTTTTCTCAGAATGCTTATCACTAACGGTGAACTAAACAAAGTTTTATATTGAGTCACCAGACACGTTATAATGAGCGAAGTCTTATCTCAATAATAACAATATTCGTGGAAGGTTAGGATTTGGAAAGGATGGCGAAAAGTTTTACTCACCAACCGACCGCTTCCATCCTGCGTGTCCCGTTCATAACAAATTTATTTGGTTTGAAGATTCACTCTCGCCGCATTTCCGCGATCAGGTAAATTTGGATACCCGGATAATCACACGAAAACTAGTGCAGCGATATACGAGCGAATCCTACCGGCTGCGCCAGTTAAGTTTTGGGAGCACTTTGTTTTAAAACTAGAAATAAAAATACGTGTAGCCGATTTGGAGGCTTTAATGCTAATGAATCAAAATCTTAATACTAACTTAAAACGACACGGTGGCCTGGGAGGCCTTACTCAGCATTACCAAGAAATACATTGTGATATGCTGAGTAGTCTGTCTGCTAATCTAATACAGACGGATGGCGAGGATGCATAACTATGTATTGTTTGTATTGTCAAACAGCATCGAATGTATTGTTTGTATTGTCAAACAACATTGAATGTATTGTTTGTATTGTCAAACAGCATCGAATGTATTGTTTTTATTGTCAAAAAGCATCGAATGTATTGTTTTTATTGTCAAACAGCATCGAATGTATTGTTTTTATTGTCAAACAGCATCGAATGTATTGTTTGTATTGTCCGCAGTACTGCCGAGACGTGGCCAGCTCCAACAAGCGCGTGTACGCCACATTCGCCCGCACGCGCCCTTCCGACATCGACATCTCGCGCTCTGTCGTCGCAGTGCTCAGACATTTCAATTTCATGCATGTAAACATGATACCTGCTTATTTACAGCTTACAACTAGAAGGCACACTAGATATATAAGCTAAAGCAGTAGTTCAACTCGGACGTGTCCTTGAATTCAATGCCTACTGTCAGTCACGGGGCTAGAGCTACTAATATCAGGTTCTAAAAAAATACGCTAAAACACTGTTTTAAACTATCACTGTTGTTCACTAAAGTTATATGATTATTTACGGGATATTTACCGTGGTAAGGTTGTGGAATGACCTCCCGATATTTCGGCGCAGTTACATGCACCATGTTCACGGGAAAACTTCCCGTCAGCCTTCCCGTGAACACGGTGCATGTAATTGCGCTGAAATATCGGGAGCTCAATCCACAACCTTACCACGGTAAATATCCTGTAAATAATCATAAAATACGCTAGTACTTCTACGCTGACAACACACATACGGCGAATCCCAATGTCGCGGCGCGCTATCTCACTATCGCTCAGGGACGGTACCGTCAACGTCACCTGTTTAAGGCAATTTTGTTTAGGTGATTATGAAAAGTTGCACGTCCGCAAACCGTATCTCGGTGTGTTAAAGTTCGCGTTCGCATGATTTTCCGCAATCACCTAAACCCCTAAACGTACCGTGAAGTACCGCTGCGGAAGGGGCGCTCGTTTGATTACGTCACTTGATTCGGGCGTTTGTTTAAAATCAACCTACTGCTTTAGATTATATTATCTACTGTGTAGAAGGCCTGTCATTTTTAACGCGCTTTTAATAGCTTCACTTGTAACTAACTAACTATCTATGTAAACAAAATCTTGGAAGTCGATTTTAACATAATTCTAATTGTATCGATTTAAAACTTTGCAAGTGTATGTAATCCAGATGACAATACAATAATTTGGTAATTTCGGATTGATCTGATGACGGAGCCACGAGGTGGATACGTCCCCTGGCTTTGTGGCGAGGATCTCATAATGTAGCTGGAGGTTACTACAATAATTTAAGGTTTCTTTGGTAGAGACGTTAATCGTTGAAGTCAGTTTATTGTACGACTGTAATACGAATCGTGATTAAGAATATTATATATATTTTTGACAAATCAAACACCTATCCGATAGCTATCTGACTGAGTCATTACGAAATCAATCCATCATCTCCAAAACTATACTTTACCTACAAAACAGAAATTTGTCTGGTAAATTTCTTAGGAGTAGAGGTCCACTAAGAGAGGATTTTGCAAAAGAGCCGAGTTGCTAGTCTGTGGAATGCGCTGCCTGAATGGGTGTTCCCCGATGGTTACAATCTATATCTTCAAATCACGAGTGAATCAGTTTCTTCTAGGAAAGTGTGCTCCAACGTAGACCGCATCATCGCTTAACATCTGGCGTGATGATGGTCAAACGCAAGCCTATTTTATTTATTTTTTAATACGGAAAGAAAATAGGGGTTGAACGTTTACATGAAAGTCTACGCATACGAAGTCGCTGGCAACAGCTAGTATAGGTACCTATAAAACCTATGATTTTCTGAGTAGATACGTAGAGCATATGGAAATACACAACTGCTTTCACGTTACTATTTCTCTTTACACTCATATTATTTTTTTGCACGAAATACAGTTTCGTGGCAAATAGCAAATATTCAATGAAACAAAACACAAACATTTTACGCCCTGACTTCGCATTGAAATATTTCAATTTCATGCTTGGAGCACCTATTTACATAGCAGATATTTATCTCTTCCGACTACAACTACGAACTATTGGCTTCTTCCTAAAGCAATATTGTTTCAACAGAGTGTGAAAATCGCTGTGTTCACGGTTGACACATAATGGTTATAGCGGGTGAAAAACACACGCTGAATTTTGTTTTGAAGTGAAAACATAAAAATATTCTATTTGACGTCATTCTTGCTACCTAATATTTAATACGGATATTTGCATGTTTGTCTGGTATATCTACTAAGTTAGTATACCAAATTTAATTGGTTTACCAAACAAATGTTTGGTAATTATATTCCAAGCACAAAAATAAAAACTAGCGAACTGTGTGCGAAGTGTTTACGTTAATCATATGCCTACTATGATTGGTCCAAGATATTTTCCTCTCTGACAACTGCAATGACCATTGTAAAAAAGCTAAAATGAATACATTTATTATTAACCGGCTTCAAAAAATTTGGAAGTTCTTAATTCAATTGTTTTTTTAATGTATGTTACCCATATGTTACCTCATAACTCCGTCATTTTCAAACCGAATTTAATTTGTAATTATATACTTTCAGATTGGTCTCAAATTTCATCAAAACTGTTTTTCTGACGAATCTCTAGAGTAAAAAAATCCATCTTAATCTGTTCAGTAGATTGGTTGTTAAATCAAAATCAATGGAAAAATGGTTTTACTTGGATGACAATATTGTCATGCAAAATGCGTATATAATTAATTTTGAAGTTGGTTTTTAAAATTGATAACTATTATTATTTTTCTGTGTATTTCCCGCGACATTTTATGCGTAGATTTCCATATAGGTAAACATTCAACACCGTTTTGACCACCTAAATTCGGCCCTGAAAAAATATGTTCTTAGCGAATGGTCACACAACACCCCATAATCAATCTACCTGCCAAGTTTTAGCTTCGTAGGTCAAGAAGTTTACGAGATTTCATAATGCGTCAGTCAGTCATTAAACATCAGTCATATTTCGGTTTTATATTATGTATATAGAATTATTAATTACATTGTAGCAAAGAATAAGTAGACATTTCTTCTACAGGTAGGGTTCATATACCTGAAAGCGCAGAACCACGACTTCTCTCGGCTGGCGCTCGCCATCATAGCGGCAGCCCGAGAGAAGCAGATATCCGTGCGCACGGTGCAGGTGTACAGACAGCCTTATTACTACGAGAACAGGCGGGAAAACTTCACTAGAAACCCCTTTCTGGACATTGTGCGCGACACGTATAAGGAAACCAGAAGTAAGTTGGTGACACTAGTAAACAAATAATTAGAGAAACTCTAAGTAAAAAACATTGTGGGCACAATTCACATTCGTTCTTCGTCTACTCTCTCGTAGGAAGCAAATCAAATACAGGGTTCTGCATATAGACTGTACTAAGCCGAAAGGAGGCCATTGTACTCATCTTTATGAACAATAGTAGTAGAGTTTGTTAAGTAGAGTACATAGTAAAAGTTGTTCATAATGATGATTACAATGACCTTTTTTCGGCTTAGTACTGTCTATATGCAAAACCCTGTATTAATAGTGATATAAAATCAAATAAGTACCTACTTAGAAAACGTTTCTTCAGAATCATGACGTTATGGCATCTTATTAGTCATTCTATTTAAAAAAAACTGTATAATTGTTCCTGCGCAGGCACCTTCTTGCCTTTGATCGAACCAAGATGGAACAAACAAATTTTATAGCCCAAAAACACAAACCTCATCTCAAAATTCGACCCACAAAATTGATCTTCAGTGTGATATACAAGCTGTCATCCAGATTTCATCAAAATCCACTTTGTGAACTTGCAAGAGATCTAATATTATCGTATTTTTTCAGTATACGTCTCGGTTGGGTATTACCACGACCACATTGGACTTATGCTCGCTTTGGATGCCATGCAGCTGCTGGATGCAGGTGAGTACCTTCAAAGATAAAGACTCGTCCAATTTTGAAGTTTTGCCAATAATATGCTTACACATACACACACATGCATACATATGGAAAACCTTTATTTATGGTGTCATCGGAGGCATTTGTCCAGCTGTGAGACTCTCCGGGAACCAAGTCAAGCCATGCCAAACCAAGGCCAAGCCAAGCCAAACCAAGCCAACAAGCACCATACACGCTGCGGTGCGCGGCTGTTGCACGTTGCGCTTTTACTTGTGCTTGCGCGCTTGGAAGCTTTGTGAGCCAAGGTTAACAATAATCACAACAAAATTTTTCTGTCACCGCACTTTCGCATCGAGAAGAAGATAGGCTTCTTCAACATTCATAACATTTCTTAATTCTAATCTTTTCTTACTGGTGATTTCATTTGAGAAACCATTCAAAGCAAGATCTTTTGATCTTTTATTCGTAGGTAGACACTAGACATTATCTTGGCTTCTTCCCACGCAGTTCGAAATCCACAGTCGTAGAACCATATATCCAGCGGTGGACTTCTAAAAGGAACGTGTATGATTTCCATAAGCCCAGCTGATATATTTGTCTAGGTCTCCCTTTGTTGGCTCCACAATACCCCATTATAAGACGACTGCTGCTTTTGAAGGTGTCATTTATACTGAATGATTTCAATCGCTTTGTGTGATTTAGCTTTGATTTGCGCGGGTTTTAACCATTGTTGCTTTTGTTTGCCATCACTGATAAATGTACTTTATGATGAATATTGTACTAAATACTAATTTAATTTGAATTCAATAGATAAAACATTGATATGAATGATTTAGTCGTAGTTGTACACAGCAAAATTTGTTTGTTGACTAATGTGTTCATCAGTGATAAATTCAATGAAAACTTCCGGAAGCGTATTTCATTTTCCTATAAAACGTTCATCGTATCAAGTTGCTAACGGGAAAATAATACTGGCATTTAATTAATTGGTAAGCAATATCAAGGAAAACGAACGGCTGGAGCCTGTGCTATTGAAATGTGCTCTCGTCGTCGCTAGGAAAGAAGATTTGCGTCTGAAACATCCTGAATGTCGGAATGTAATAAGCTTATCGTTCCGCGTACCGGACCTATAGAAACTACTTCAAAGAGCTATAGAATCAAGAGCCTTAAACTGAATAGTGTATCCTTAAGAGCGGACCTCTGATCGATCATAGAATCGAAGTAATATCGCGTAGAACGTGACAGTTCCGATAAAGTACTTGAATGGCAATAATGATAATCTTTTATCATAAATAGCCAAGGTTGAAATAGATTATAAAGTTCAAGTCCGAGTAATAGCGCGTAAACACTGCATACATAAAAACTGAAATATTCGAAATGTTTTGTATAAAAGTTACAGTCGTGTGTTTACGGTCCGCTCATTCAAGTTTTTATTACTCACAGGTGTTGCACAGAAACTATATTTTTGGCAGTTATTCCCAACATTTTTAGGAAACATTTTGCACCTATTGTTTTGTTGTTTATGAAAAAAGTTTGGGACAGTTCTGGTTGTTTTATTTTCCACAACTCCACCTCATACGATCCGTGGCGTAGTTTAAAACAAAACTTTTTCAACTAGGGGCATTGGTATTAGGTACGTTTGCAATTAAAGTTTCTAGGCCAGCCAGCTTAACAAATAGCTTTATTATGACTTACAGGCAAAAAAAAATACTGAACCTGGCATGTGTAGTCTATAGTTTGTTACGCAGAGTACAAATATAATATTTGTATATTCAGACCCTTTTTGTTACGGGACTATTTTTCTAGTGTTAATTCTTTTTTTTTTGTTATATCCATTATTTTAGCAACACATTCTTAAAACTGGCCATGCGCGTGTCGGACTCGCGCTTACGATCCCGAACCGGATGGAAAAAAAAATTTGTGTGATTGCTACGTAACTTTCAGTGTGCGAGTCAAACGCGCACTTAGCCGCTTTTATTTTTAAATTACCTATTCTAAGTGAAGCTATCCTCCGAATTTTCATTATATACTTGATTAGCTGGTACTCTCAGAGACTGTAGAGCCGGTATGGATATGGAAGTACTGATACCATTTAGGCAGAGGCACGTTCGCGTTCGGGCTCAAAGCTGTGGTTAGTCGACCTGGAAACCGTAATTCCCATCTGTTTAACTTTACAAATAATAAACTTGGGAATATGTCTTTTGGAAAGGATTATTTTATAAGTTTTCACTTCATTATTTTATCTCGCCGCATTTTGAATCAGTGTCAATGAGATTGAAACACTTTAATTACGGTCAATGTGGTCGATGCTTTCACTGTTTCATCCAATATCTCGAGTGCCAATCTTCATCACTTTCCGATGTTAACACAACGATGATCGACAGGTGAATACGCGGTGATCGGCGTCGATGTTGACAAGTACGAAGCTGGTGAAGCGGCCAAGTATCTGTCGGGGCCTTTGTTAAAAGAACCGGCGGCGAGAACAATCAGAGCATTTCGTTCTTTCCTAGCAGTCACCCCATCTCCTTCACCATCGTACCCAGTATTCGCTAAAGAAGTCAACAGAAGACTTGAATTGCCACCGTTCAACTTCAAGAACCCAGTGCGAATCTTCGGCGGAGAAAAGGTGGTAAGTACTAAAATGCAAAACTAGGTTTATTAGGTACATCGCAACAAGGTCTTTGTCGTGATCGAAAGTGCTCCGTCTACTTTCTAAATAGTCTGACGAACCTGGTAATTGTTAACACAAATACTTAAGCGAGTATCGCATTTCAGAAACGCTCGTGTGCATGTTTGTTTAATGTAATCAAGCATCATGGGACCCGCAAACGTACAATTCTCGTACATCCTTACTTACTTACTTTAACAATCCGAGTTTCCTTAGAATTTATATGATGTGATCTCAAAACTGTTAGCGGTTAACTGACCTTGTTTTAAGAATTTTGAATTGCAATTGAAATTAAGTTAAAAAGCTTTTAAACAACTATCCGAATTAACATTTCTCCCGACGCTCTCCCAGCGCGTTAACTGAAAACCGTCGGTGACACTGGCCGCTCAAATTAACAGACAGAAATAGAAACTGCAGAATTATGCACTGGCGGACGCCATTCTCTCTGTAATGTGTAATTAAGTCTGCATCCTGAAGGTAATTCATTTAACGCGCGGCAGTCATAAAGCCACGAGTGGCAAGGGTGCGGTAATCTAATGACAAAAATCCAATTACATTGGGACACTGAGGGTTAATTGCTACAAGACTTCTTGGGTGGACTTTAATGAAAAAGGGTTGATAGAGAGACAACGCAGGCCAATTGGTTAAAAAAACTTGGTTTAACAAGATCAACATTATTGTGCAAACCCGGAAACCCTAAGCGCTTTGATTATACTTTCATTGAATGAAACGCTGTCTGTGTTTTTTTTTATAAATAATAGGCTTGCGCTTGACCGCCAACTCGCCTGATGTTAAGCGATGATGCGGTCTACGGTGGAGCACGCTTACCTAGAAGAAACCGTGATTCACTCGTGATTTGAAGACACCCAGATTGTATCTATCGGGGAACACCCATTCAGGCAGCGCATTCCACAGACTAGCAGTTCGCACAATAAAAGTGGAATCAAAGCGCTTCGTTCGGGTTTTCGGAATACCAACCATAAAGCGGTGTCGATTTTTTTCGTATGTGAAATATGTTGCTTGAATAGGTGTTCGCCGATCCGAAATCTGTTTCTTTTAGGCAAACGTGCCCCATCATAGACCGCACCATCTTAATTATCAGAAACTAAAGGGAAACCATAATAAAACATACTTATGTGTTGTGTAAAAATTTGACATATTTTTGTTAAAATAATATCCACGATTGTTTCTAGCCATAGCGTATCTAACAAGGGAAGTGTTAGATACGCTTCTATATTTGTGTTGCTATTATGATATGATTTGTTACGATAACACTAAGCTGTTATCATCGACAGTCTTGTTAACCTAGATCTAATCTTAATCTAAATCCAGCTATTAGTAAAGTAAACATAAGCCGAAGGCAGGTTCACGTCCTCTCGAACGAACAATACTACTGATCCTACAGTGCCGCTTGGCGCCGAGCTGTGTTTGCAAATAAATTAACGAAGTCCATTGTACTGCGATGCAGGTACAACATCATTATGTCACTACGCGTTACTCTGGCACGATTTATTTTCCCGCCTGTCTCATGCGTCACATATCAAACGGCCATGACGGAAACTACACATCTTTATCCACGTCTCGATGAAAATTCTGCACGAAAACTCGACACCTTCTTGGTTGATATTCCTTAAAGCCGTACGAAGCAGTTTGTTTCCACTTTTATTGTGCGGACTGCTAGTCATTGGAATGCGCTGCTTGAATGGGTGCTTCCCGATAGTTACAATCTGGGTATCTTCAAATCGCGAGTGAATCGATTTCTTCTAGGCAAGCGTGCTCCATCGTAGACCGTATCATCGCAACATCAGGCGAGTTGGCGGTTAAACACAAGCCTATTGCTAAACAAATAAAGTACACACCAATAAGGAAACTTATTCTTTATTTAATGTGGTCTTACGGTTCCCATGTTCCATCACGACTTCTAATCACGAACGCTCTAATTTCAAATAAATAAAGCGTTTTATTTGATGTTTTTATGACCTTACGTTAGTAGAGTCCAGCTTAGAAATGATTAGAAGCGAGCTAAAACCCCGGTCACGTAAGCACCCTGACTTTAAAGACACCGAAGTCGTTAGTGCTACCTTTATTCTATTTTCGTCTCTAGGTACAATACTTACTGAATCTTTTGTGACAATTTTACTATTTTAAACATAAGTTTCCCACCAAAATGTGAGCGGAATTCGAAATGGAGAGAAGTTTATAGGATTTTTATTCCATTTCATGGATTCTACCCAAATTGTAAATGCTCGCGTAGTAGAGTAAAGGCAACAAGCGCCATACTAAATTTATTGGCAAAGTTTGTGAACTGTAAAGGATCTCAACAGTTCCAAATTAATTCCAATTAGCACGCAGTTTAGATTCTTGCCGAACTTAAATATCTGCGAAGCACAGCTGGTCGGGAAAATTAATCTTTTGCATTTCAATTCGACACGAACCTTGATTTTATCAATCATTATTTTAAAATTGTAGAGCAGTAGTAGCTACTTATTAAGAAATATTAATTATCAATGCAAGCAACGGTGATAAAAAGATAAATATTGCACAAAACACGAGTAATCATACACATATTTAAAAACTAGTACTAATTAATTAATATTATTTGTATAAAAAATTATTACTTAAATTAATTGTTGAAACAATTTCAATAATTTTCAATTTCAATTAAGATAATGTCTTACATTCTCTAATAACATCACATTATAATGTTATTAATTTAAATAGTTAACATATAGACATTACTATAATTGTATGATAAAAAATTGACCTACTAGTCTCTCTGATGTCAGGTAGGTACTAGGTAAAAAAATAATTGTTTGTTTTATTAAAATCTTCTTTTCCTATGAGAATTATACAGTAGTCTTTCTTTTTAAATTCTGTTAATTTCACGTCTATTCCTTTAATTAGTTCTCTGACGTTTCCATTTGGGTTAAAATAATGGCATATGTTGGTGCCGTTATTCCAAGTGTCTTCTGCAGTGTTTTATTTTGTTTATTGCAGCTAAGAATGAAAACTTTCCTAGCTGGATTTTTCTGTTTTTGAACTTCTGTGATTTTTTGGTTTAATGTCTGATGTTTTTTGTTTTTTTTGATTGATTACACGGTGTTTCATTAGTTAATTTATTTTTTATGGGAGACTCTTTGTTAGGTGGATCTTTTAATGACGTAGCTCCACAGAATCCTATTGTTGACTTTTTCTCCTTGTTTTTTTTATTGTGGTTTTAGCTAGACTGTGAGTAATTTTTTAGAGTCAACATATTTTTTTTTATATGTCTTCGTTACTTTGTTTTGATTGTGTATTTTCAAACGATAAAGATTCGTTCCATTTTGCGCACTTTTTAATTGTAATTCAAGAGCTTCGACCCGCTCTTGTAGGTTTTTAAAGTCTAAGCTTTCGTCCGATATATCAGGCAGACTAGTCGTCGATTTATCCAGCGTTTCGGACAGCAGCTCATTGTATGTCTGATTACTTTGATCAGACAGACAATGAGCCTGTGACTTTGATTTGTTGAATTTAGTTGCGTGGCGTTAACTTATGATTTAAAAAATACCGTCTTGCGATATATAAACAATGTCGTTTTCTGTAATATTGTGTTTATTGGTGTGTATTTTACTCACAGTTGTGTAAATCCAGTATCATGAACTTCACCAAAACTGTTAAAGCACGGTTTTGTGTTTATTTGTGCAGTTTAATCGAATTGTAATAGTTTCATTTACGGCGCACTACTACAACGTGTATTGTTTAATTTACTGCGTAAGTATTGTCACAAACTCTTTTAGTTAACAATTATGCCTTTTTTTCAATTATACTGTAAAGTAACTCAAAACTAGCTTTTAAATTATTTATATCAATAAATTAGTGCTAGTCAATGTTTATTCCACGGCAGTGTTCCCATCTCTCATACAACGTTTAGTTTGGCTGGCTAACCTTCATCAGGCTTTTAGCATATCCGACTGTCTCTGGCAGCCTTATTATATTTTACTCGATTTTTGGGTGATGAATCCTGCATTGACGTCCCACTAAGTATTAACGGCGTTATTCTGTACGTTTTTTTGCTGTATAAGCCTTATAGCGAATAAGCTGTGGTGCATACATTGTCATAGAACCGGTCACACGTCCTTTGTACTGCAAAAATACGTAGGTACATGTAAACCGAATGAACTTTAACGGATTTGGTTAACAAAGCGTGAATCCATATGGATGTCTACTCAGGGTGTATGCTGTAATAAAACTGCGACTGAAACAGTCTTTTCCACGAATGAAAATGTATCGTGTGAAGGTTTCGCTGTTTCTACGTTTATTAGTTTTTTTTTTTTCGCCTGATATAAAATTATGATGCGGTCCACGGTGGAGCACGCTTGCCTAGAAGAAACCGATTTGCTCGTGATTTGAAGACACCCATATTGTAACTATCAGGGAACACCCATTTAGGCAGCGCATTCCACAGACTAGCAGTTTGCATAATAAAAGTTGAATCAAAACGCTTCGTACAGGTTTTCGGAATATCAACCTTAAAGCGGTGTCGATTAAAAACCGTACAGTACATATCGCCGTGTGAACTTAGCCTTGTACCCTTGTAGCCTTGTAGATCTACGTTTATCCACCAACTCGCCTGGATGGTAAGCGACGGTGTGGCCGAGGATGGAAGACGTTGAACATGTCAGCTTTTTCAAGTATAAGTGCATGACTCTGGGCCGCACTAAGCACTGTTGCTCTACTCCACTGGTAGGTGCAGATGACGGTGTCCCTGACATTGCATCAACTGTTGTAGATACCAGTGGATGCTGCGTGGCTCCACGACGCAGTGTGGGTGTACGCTCGAGCACTGGCCACGGCGCTCACGACCGGCGAGGGCCCGCGGGACGGAAGGGCAATCGCGACCCACATGCGGAACACCACCTATCAGAGTGTTATGGGGTAAGTGTCAGGACCTTTGATGGCATCCATAGGAAAATTATTCTGAGGCCATGGCAAACTATTTTAGACGGTCGCTAACTGCAAAACTACACTGCTTCAGTTTATTTATGTCTAAGCGCATAGGTATTGTAAGTGTATTGTTGAAATAAAAACACTTCAAAATATGACAATCCGTATGCCACAGGAGATAATATAGAAACACATAAACACACCCAAAAACATAACCCTCTTGCGCGATCGGGTAAAAACTCTATTTCTGTCTCTTGTCTAGATTGTGACTGTTTTTTTTTGGATATCTAAGCCGATAGACTCAAAAAGCAAAGATAGTTCTAAGTTCCTTGAACGCCTAAATTGACTTCCAATCTTACGGTTCACTGAAATTAGATCCTTTAAGTCAGAGGCTGTCTAGTACAAACGACTATTGAAAAAGTATTCGTATTGGATTCCGTACAAATACGTTTTCGATAGTTTCAACAGATCATGGTAGTTCAGTTGCAAAGTATCGTGGACTAAATTTACTTACTTAGATAGCCCGTTGGTCCAGTTGGTAGTGAACCTACCTTCTGAGCTTGGAAGCGTGGGTTCGATTCCCATTCCCACCTAGGACAAACATTTGTGTTTGTTCTAAATCTGGTTGTTAATATCATTTAGGTATGTATTTAAAACGATATACAGAGTGTAAGGGGAACACTCTCGAAACCAAAAGAAGGTAATTGTACTTATCATTATGAACAACTTTTACTATGGGACCAACCCTGAAATCGCGAAAAAAAAAACCGTTTTCTATAGAACAGCTGATATTATTTTCGCGATTTCAGGGCTGATCCCATAGTAAAAGTTGTTCATAATGATGAGTACAATTACCTTCTTTTGGCTTCGAGAGTTTTCCCCTTACACCCCGTATGTATGTATATCAGTCTCTGGCAGCCATATCACAAGCTTTGCTTAGTTTGGGGTCAGATGACCGTGTGTGCAAAAATATCCTGAATGTCCCGATGTCCCTAAATAAGAATGGACAGAAATCTCCATAGACTTGTTTATACATATTTGGACCCTTATTATTTGACATTGGAAATGATTTAAAAGACAAGGATAGTCCGAGAGTGTTTCTGCCTCTTTCTAATTGTGTTGAGAACGTACTCCAACCGTCATTGTTTATCTTATCTTTTCAAGATGACAGGTGAAAAATCACTCACAGCTACTTCCCCATATATTTTTTCTTATGTTCTTATGTTGTTTTTGTAACTGTCCATTGTACAAAGTATTTATTTAGTCCATGCATTGTATGGACAGAGCAAGTATTTGCCTAAGTCAGAAACAAGACGTACCTATATATACGTATTTATACATTGTCTGCAGCTCAAGCCATTATTATAATGCATAAAATATTTTGACAGCAATCCATCTGTTTACAATTTGGCAGCAAAAAATACCAGCTTATTACAAATTACAATAATCCATCACAATTACGAGGTAATTCGTCTTGTGTCAAGCGACTGACGCACATCGATGTTTGGGACTGATGCCTTTGAAACAGAATCTTTATTATTTTTTTGCACTTTTCCTTTTTATCATGAAGGCTTTCACATAATAAATAGATGTAGACATAATTAACTCATATTTTAAAAATCCACTGCTTGATTTAGTAGATACGTATAGTTATAGTTACTTACGTCTGTTTCTCTGACGTGAGAACCAAGGTAATTCATTATCTAATTTCCTCCTGTCCTTTTTCGATCGGACTATCAAAGTGGGCCCGAAAAATGTATAGCGCTTCATGATATTCCGAAAACCCGTACAAAGCGTTTTGATTCCACTTTTATTATGCGAACTGCTAGTCTGTGAAATGCGCTGCCTGAATGGGTGTTCCCCGATAGTTACAATCTGGGTGTCTTCAAATCACGAGTGAATCGGTTTTTTCGTGCTCCATCGTAAACCGCATCATCGCTTAACATCAGACGAGTTGGCGGTCAACCGCAAGCCTAGTATTGAATTTAAAAAAGGTAATAGACCTCGCGAAGAGGGCCAAAACACATACATACGACACGACGTAACGGCGTGCTACGACACAACATCGTAACACGACGCGACGTCGTTTTGTGGTACGATGCACGGCTCGACAGTCGATACCATGTCGTGAAAACTACCGATGCAATCCTGTGTCGGCGCTGCAATTATGCGTCTACTCAATAATAGAGAACACACAGAAAAGGAGAACACTTCTAGTGCCTTCCATATTTTCGGCTCCGGGAATCAGGTTTCCTTGTCCGGAGTACGACGCATTATAAAAACAGTATCCACAAAATGTTTATCCAAATAAATTTTTATTATAATTTATTTCGACATCGACAGCGGCAAATTTTTTCAAAGCATTAATGACATCGTATCAGATCGGCGTATCGTGCCGTGCTTCGTACTATACGATATGATATGACATTGAATTAATTTTTGATGCATGATTCTATAGACACGTATATTAATTATCATTTTATCAATTAAATAATACTTTAAAATTTGCTATTCGGAAACTGTGTTACACATTGTCAAGCGCAAATCAGAAATTATTCATGCTTTTTATCTCTGGGTACCTAATATACAGGATTAGCTTAGTTTAGGGCTACCTACGTCTATTATTAATTGTATGTGCTGTATTCTTATCTGAAAATGCATAACAACAGTTATAGGGTTATAGACGGGATTTTAACCGTGATAAGGTTGTGGATAAAGTTCCCGATATTTCGGCGCAGTTACATGTTATGTTCACGGGAAGACTTCCCAGTATTGAACTACCATCGTCGTTTAAAACAGTGTTTTGAAAATGTATGTTTTATATTTATATTTTCATTGCACAGGTATTGGGTCCACATGGACGATAACGGTGACGCGGAAGGTAACTACACGCTGCTGTCTGTGGACCCCTCCAAGCCGCCCGGACTCTACCCGCTCGCAGTCTTGCACAAAACTGCGCCCGTATGTATGCTTTTTTGGAGACATTTAGAATTTTATTTATTTCCAAGCCTTATTATACAGGTTGTAAGGGGAAAAAGAAGGTAATTGTACTCATCATTATGAACCACTTTTAGTATGGGCCCAACCCTGAAATCGCGAAAAAAGAATCTGCTATTCCATACATTTTGTCGAGTGTCAATCACCGTTTTCTATAGAACAGCTGATATTTTTTTCGCGATTTCAGGGCTGGTCCCATAGTAAAAGATGTTCATAATGGTGAGTACAATTACCTTCTTTTGGATTCGAGAGTGTTCCCCTTACACCCTGTGTAGTAGACCAGGGGCGGAATTCTCTATATAGAAAGCGGCAAAACTTGGTGAGTGTTTTTAGTAGTCGCGCCCTCTGTGAAGCTGCACGTCTGTCACTGATTGATGATCACTGAATTTTTCATGCTTTGTCGAGTCGGGCTGCAATCTTCCATAGGCCTAGGCCAGCCAAGGTATCAAATCTGCCCCTGAACAAAGCCATCTTTGCAATAATAGTTTGAATGTAAAAACATTATAAATTACATAGTTATCGCAAATAATTTTCATTATAATTTCATGTTATTAAAGACAATATGCGATGAAAATTATCAAGTTTAAAATTATATACCTATGTGTCCGTGCGCGGGGCCGGCCGATCTGCATCAGATATCGTTCTATGGCGTGAGTATAGCGGCCGAGGAAAATGAGACATCACTCGTACAATTACACAGGTTTTATTTCGTAACACTATGATTATTCTTACAATAGAAAATTACTTGGGGACAAGGTGATCCGCCTCGTAACGAACGCTGCCACCCTCCAACAAAACTCCAAATTCAAACTGAGCTCCAACCACCGAGCCTCGCATGTCCACTCGCCCTCGTTAGCGCCTCTACCGAACGGTATCCGAACTTGCTAAACGCTGATTGGTCGCCAACGACACATTCGCAAACAATTTCAGCAGAGTAAGTTACTGCAGCGTTACATTACAGTGATGGCGCCACCTCCATCACTAGTCCACCAAAACTAAGCTAGGTGACGCCTAACTAAATAATCTAAGCCTTAAAAACCATTCGACGGTAGTTGCGCCCGAGTGCCGAAACGTCAACGCGTGTATGTATAAAATTAGAATGGATACTGCCTACTGTGGTGTTCTGTACTACAGAGAAAAAGTGATATTGCTCATGAAATGTAATTTTTTGAACTGACTTCAAAAAAGGGGCTTTTAAATCGATTGTATTATTTTTTATGTTTGTTACCTCAGAACTCCTTCATTTATGAATCGATTTGGAAAATTATTTTTTTATTTAATAAGATATTCTTTCAGATTGGTCCCGTAGAAATTCATCTCATTGATCTCATCAAAATCGGTTCAGTTGGTTTATAAATATTTTAAAATTGTTTTTTAAACTTAAAATTTTATTTTACTAATTTTGAAGTCGGTATTCTAAATGATAGTAAATAATTTATATTCACCATACAACAAGTACTTACCTTTCGAATTTGTACTTCGAAAGCGTCTTTAAAACGACATACAAGGGGATGACGTTATAGCTGAAATTTTATTTGGCTACTCTTTACTTTTAAGTGTTAACCGCAGACTATGACACCTAGGTATTAGAATTTGGTATTTTTGTGTTGATATGTTTTGTTGGAAAAATCGAAAAAAAATCAATCTGCTCCGCCATCCTATAAAATATCAACACGAAAATTATAAATTATAATGAATCCTCTATTATGATTTTATTTGATGAAGTGAACACGAAAATTGCTATAAGTCTACTATTTGCAATATTTGCCTAATCGAGTTTTTTAAATTCTTACTCGGCGATTTTACATCTTTAGAGATGTTTAAATGTGCGTGCGACATAGCCAGCCACGCGTTTTTAGATTTTGTGCTGCGCTGACAGGTTTATTACTAATTGCAATAGTCTATATTAGTCGCTGTCTAGCATATATTATAACGTTGTATTCAACACAAACAAACCAATTTAGATTCGAGATGACATCTATTCAAAAATAAAACAGAATAGAATAAATTTAATTGTAAAACTGTGTACAAAGATGGAATGTGTTAAGGCCGCGCTCACCGACCAGAGCTATTTCTATCACTTATTTAAAAAAATACGATAAAAACTGAGTGAGAATAAAAAAATACTGATTGGGCATTATGTTCAGCATTATATTGCAAATAGTTTTTGTATTGATTTTTTATAGAATGGAGGAGATCAAAAAATTTGTTTTGTTTCAAATCTTTTTCACCAAAATAAAACATCAAATCAATATAAAAGTTTATTTTAAACGTTTGCAATGTTATTTTAAAAATAGTACCCAATATTTTTTAATTATAACTGAGCGACTTGTTGTCTTTTAAAATGTTGCAAATGTGTGAAAGAGAAGTCACATTAAATACAATATGGTGAACGCCCCAAGTCGGCGGACATAATTTTATTAT
Source organism: Agriopis marginaria (assembly GCA_932305915.1). Classification (NCBI taxonomy): domain Eukaryota; kingdom Metazoa; phylum Arthropoda; class Insecta; order Lepidoptera; family Geometridae; genus Agriopis; species Agriopis marginaria. The sequence goes on from OW029919.1 coordinate 8,915,338, forward strand.
CTATCATCATGATATGAGTATCCATGAAAGGGGTTGCTGAGAAGAATACGAAGAAAAAGTTTTTTATTTATTAATAATATTATTATCCCTGGATATTGAGGAAAATCTGAATAAGTGGAAAAAGTTTTATAAGGCGCAACCAGATAAAAATAAACATTAATCATTCACACAATGGCTTTTAAAAAGGTTTCCGAAACCAAAACGATTCCCGCAAATTAATTTGGCAAACCGAAATTAAAATTTTCCCGATATTTCTTATGTTAAAACAACCGCCGAGTGCCGCTGACCCTTAAATAAATTGGGTAGGGCTGAGCTCATAGATAATTGGTTTTTGTTTTTCCTTTTAATAAAAGTCAGAGAGGATATAAACTGCAAGCCTTGGAAATAAATTAGATGCCTAAGCGGCTCTATTAAAATTCTGGCGAAATTGCCACTGAAATACTGCCGGCTTTTAGTTTGCGACCTCAGATCATACAAACAAGGGAGATATGCCTTAGTACAATTATCCTTTTTGTTCAAATTTCTCAATTTTTCATATATTTTTTTAACTTTACCGCTAAACTGTAACTCTAACTACACTGTAACTTGCTCGTCTCGTGGTGGTGCATAAAAAACTTAAGGCCGCGCTCACCGACCAGAGCTTACTCTATCGCACATTTTCAACATTTTAAAATGCCCTAAGCAGGAATAAAAATAAACGAATGGTTATTATTTTTAGGATAACATTGCAAATGTTTCAAAGTACTTTATGTTAGTGTTTTGTTTTTTGTGGACAAGTACGTTTTTTTTTTTCTATCTTCGATATCCCGTATAATATCAACACGAAATGCTTTAAACCATTTGTTTATTTTTTTCTACAGTAAATTCCCAATTATTATCTAAATTATCTTTTTTCTCTTCAAAATGTCCTACCTAACGACTGGATAGATTTAATGGAACAGACCGTGATACATTTGTCACTGCCGAAAATCTCACAAATCTAACAGATGCAATGAATCTCTGGGGCCTTACGGCTACCTGTTTTAAGCGATTCTGTTTGGGTAATTGAGTAAAGTTGTGCGACCGCAATCCGTACCTATCTCGTCGCGTTAAAGTTCACGTTCGCGTGATTTTCCGCAATGCGCTGTTTCAGCGCTGTTTCGAGCCCGCGTAAAGAAGTAGCCGTAAGGCCCCAGGTATTTTCTCCAGTTTGTTATAAAGATCGAATTAACAGGCTGCACACGTCCACAGCGAATCTGGTCGTGGACAGAATAACTACTTTAACTGTTTAGTACATGTTTACGTCACATTTGGCTTCGGTGATGCACTTTGGTGCCAAGTGCTGCGTCGATTCGAATCTACGCGAACGTTGAGGTCCTGAAATCTGGAACGAGTCTATTATCTTAAATGGCAGCTTTTAGTGTACTGTATCGGATAAAACGGGCTTTAATTTTACGCTAAGTGGTACATTTCTAGACGCAATAACCGTGCTTCCGTTTCAGCTTACTGGGATAATGATAAACATGATACTGTCTTGTAAAGCGGCATGTCCTGGCAAGCGTCAAACCACTACCTACTTACCTATTGAATTAAATTATCTATCTACGTATCGTAACTTTTTACCTTTTTGCTAATGGTAAGCAGAAACTGCCGCCAATGGACACCTGCAACACTAGCGGTGCTGTCAGTGTGTTGTCAACCGGCAAAACGTGGTTGTAGACACCTTTTTTGAGAAGCTCTATGTTAAAGCTCGGCGGGAAGACCTTCTGGGGAAGGACATTATTGACCAACGCCTATTATTTAAAAAAAAACTACACAATGGGTCCGCAGAAAATAGGTGTTTCACCAATCACGTTAGCATTTTTTATATAACTGAGTGATGAGAAAAAACATGTCACTGGCCTGACGGTAAGCGTCACGCTTGATCATACGATTTCAGTGCCACCAAAAACTTAGACCTACAAATGTTTAAAACACTGCGCGGCAATTCACTGCACTGTCACCCTGAGACATTAGATAAGAAACTGATTACTACCTACTACTGAAACTAATTACTGAAACTATTTTACTGAAAGCATTGCTCTTGAATCCGAAATACAGTAATGTTTGCACACTAAAGGGGGCCTTACGGTCAACGGCCAACTCGGTATCAAACTAACGTTAAATCCGCTCATGCAGTAGGAAAATCACGCGACCGCAACCCGTATACGTTAGCGTGATTTTCCAACTGAGCGGATTTAACGTTAGTTTGATACCGAGTTAGCCGTTGGCCGTAAGGCCCCTGCTTGGTAACTTGCTTCCCCTGGCTGATTTTGCAAAAGAGTAATATTACTTACTACAAAAGCCTTTCGCAAAACTGCATGCCATCAAGAAACTAGTCCACAAAATGAGAAAATTCTAAAACATGAAATACTGGAACATCTATTTCAGCCCGGACTAAATTATAGTTTAGTTTCAGGCATGCCATGCGCCGCAGATTCTTTACGGAGATAAATTACAGTACACACGCCAAAGTTCGTGCAACTAATAGTTTGCAGAGCTAAAGGTTACTTCAGGAGATAATCTGCATTCTTCTGTGTCATTTGTCTTGGAAGGGGAATCTATATGGGCTATTAGATGTACTCTTAACAATTACATGGTTACGCGAAAAGGGTGCAATACAACAAAGGGGTTCATAATACCCATCATTATGAACAACTTTAAATATAAAACCAACCCTGAAATCGAGAAAAAGACAGTTTTCCATACATTTTGTCAAGTGAGAATACCATGTTCAATGGAACAACAGATTTTTTTTATCGATTTCAGGATTGGTCATACATATAGTAAAAGTGACCAAAATGCCAAAGGGTGAGCATTGCCATACAACGTGAAATTTCTTGTTTATTACCTTGATGAATCGATATTATTAATAAAGTGTCATAATATTTGTTATGCAGGAAGTGCGGTTCTTACGAGACATGAAGTGGCCGGCCGGACAGGTGCCACTTTCCGAGCCACCCTGCGGTTTCAGAGGCGAAAAGTGTGTCAGTAAGTACTTAAATTTTTGCCCGCGATACGTCATTTATGTATGAGTTGACAGATTTATTCTGAAGATATTGTGAGATTCTTTCAGCAGTTTCGGCGTCATTTTTACCTGACTGCCCATAAAAGAGGGTAGTGTTTTTCGGGCGTTTGTTTGTAGCTTAAATGGCTTGACCGATTTTAATGTGTGCGGTGTCGTTAGATGCATTTTCATGCCCAGATTGTCATAGGAAATTGTTAAACAATACTCCTACTTATATAGCGTCATCTATGATGCCCATAATCCTACTATTCCCAAACATAAAAGAGCTATTCTGCTACAAAAATACTGCTATTAATTTCCCTTATTACAATTTTCTTACTTAGTATAAAAAATATTTACTTATGCGACAAAAGAAACTCAAGCGACCAAACCACGAAAACCTTTTTCACTCAGCCTAATGCGTAACATATGTAACCGGCGGATAGAATCAGCAAGTGGGCCCGAGAACTGAACACTCCATTACGCCCAAGCAGAGGTTCTTACTTTCACCATACATTTTACTGGCCATCTAAAAAACGAATAAGGATTACCTACCGTGTCCAGGGTCGGCATGAGCATTAAGCGCAAGGTTTGTATTACAACTAAGCTACTAAGTAGGGTGGCTCGTAAAACCGTCGCGTCGTAACGAGCCGACAAGCAATGCGGTCCAGCCATCGGGCGCACGCTATCCCGCTGCGTCGTCTAATGCCCCCCACATAGCTACCACAGCACAATGCTTAGCCATATTGAGAACACGAGAAAGGCTTTACACTACAACCTATATTACCACACAAAAAGATTAGCTTGAAAGCCCGAAAGCTAAGTGCCTTAGTTAGAGACACATCATCAATAGCTTTATACATGTGATTCATATTTTATTTATTTTTTCAATTGTTAAGTGTTTTATTATCTAAACAAAATACAGGCTGACTATCATAATTATGATGAAGGAATATTTTAATGACTAAATTTTTTTTTTATTGTTAATATATAACTAGAACAACTAAACACAAGTTATTAATATGTTATGTTATTGTACGCTCGTAAATAATAGCCTATTATACAAAAACAGTTGGACTGTCCATAGACCGGTGACGACCTAAAGACCATCCAAATGCTCAAACACACTACCAATTTGCAGCGAACCCACCGTGTGTAATTAATTGTTTTTAATATCTATGCAAAAAACTAACATCAAAATTAGTAAGCGCTCGAACGATATTATTGCTGTTGGTAAATCAACAGGTGCCTGTACAAAATTATTCATACTACTGGAGCTGGTTAAAACACTACAGGGGCCTTACGCCCAACTCCTTACGCGGTCTCAAATTAACGTTAAAACTGCGCAGTTCGGAAAATCGTGCGAACGGAATCTGCATCTGCAGCAAATTGAATACAATTATTTTTTTATGTAAATTATTTTGCATTTCTTTCAAACCAAATCTTGTTAAAAATATCAAGTCTTGCACATTAAAACACCTAGAAAACTGCATCAAATAATTTCCTTTTAAACTTTCTTTTGATTAAATCTTAGAGAACCAACAAGTTTACTCGTATCTAGCCTTGGGCTGGTTCGTCTTGAATCCGGCTCTACGTAGAGACTGGTTGTTAGTGCTCGTAATCTTCTGACTTTAAACTTCAGGATTAAGAAGTTCCGTCTGGAGTCTTGTGGATAGAATAAATCACCTACATTGTTGATTGCAGAAGTTTCTGCAGCTCTTTATTAAATTAAAGACGTATTTATACGGCGATAAGAAAGTATGTGTAAGTAGACTGAAGAAATGAAAAATTTCATCGTGGTTTCTAGGATGCTTTGTCATACGTTATTGCGATAAGTTTTATTTGTTAAAAGCTGATTTGTTTTGTGGGGTACGTCCGTTCTTATCTCACTCAAAAAATAATAACAATTAATGAATTCTTTTAAAATACGTCATCACACTAAGTGAATGTGTTGTAAATGTAAAAAGTAGCATATGATATATGCTACTTATGTGTGCAGATCATTTGTTTTGTGACGTGGATTCTTTTAAAATACGTTATCACACTAAGTGAATGTGTTGTAAATGTAAGTTTGTTTCTACTTATTTCTGTAATAGTTAATGGATTTAGATGTAGGACTTATACCCTGACCTAACAACATAATATGACCATTGTTAAGTAAGGGTATAAATCCTACGTCTAAATCCATTAACTATTACAGAAATGAGTAGAAACTAACTTACATTTACAACACATTCACTTAGTGTGATAACGTATTTTAAAAGAATGCACGTCACAAAACAAATGAGCTGCAAACATAAGTAGCATAATTACATCATATCCTACTTTTTACCCCGAAAATGTACTGTCCCTGTGTTATAGCATGGATATCGTAATAGATGTAATAGCAGATAAAACCGTGGCTGGTTCCGGTGCGGGTAGAGGTTAAAAACCGCTGCTGAAAATGCGGGCTTGCCCTCAAAACCTGATCTGATTATTGTTTTCATTTGCTCTGATGTTTTGTAATTTAACTGCCCATTTCTATAACGCATAGCGGTCAAAAAACTTTGTCACAAGGGCTTAGGGTTGGCGACGAACTGACTTTCATAAAACTCTAAAATATACCTACGTCAGTCATTGTAACACAAAGAAATAAAAGCTTTAAAAGTTGCAAATATATTCAGCTGCTTTTAAATTAGGTGAAACCGGATAAAGTTTGTCAGTAAAATTCATTAAAAATGTCGCTCCTACTCGCTCTTAGCTACCGGTACAAGGAATTAAACTGGCACAGTAAATTTAGTAAAAATTTGTAGCAATCTAAATACCTGCGAATATGTAGGTACGCAGATAACGGCAAATGTCTTGAAAAAATACCTTGACTGCATAATTTTATCTGTTTGGCGGACTGAAGGTACAAGCAGATTTCGACCGCGTCAGTCCCCTCGATTGGTTGTAGCGTGTACCTGTACTACCTGTACATGTACGTGTACAGTGTACGATATGTACATGTGCCAACCCACTATACCGCTTTTTGCTCAAGATGTTTGCCGATCGCTTAGTTTTTTATTTATTTATTAATAGACTTGCGTTTGATCACCACCTCGCCTGATGTTAATCGATGATGTGGTCTTCGATTGAGCACGCTTGCCTAGAAGAAACTGATTCACTCGTTCGTCTGATTCGAGAAGACACCAAGTTTTTAACTATCGGGGAACATCCATAAAATAAAATTGGATCCAACATGATTTAAACATCGAAATGTGTATGGATCGATACGTATTTACTTACGTACGTATCTATATCTATATTCATAATAGCGAAATGACACTCACTCAGTGACTGACTAACTGACTAACTGATTAACTCTTTTTTTTTTTAATATAAATAATAGGCTTGCGTTTGACAACCATCACGCCTGATGTTAAGCGATGATGCGGTCTACGTTGGAGCCCGCTTGCTTCATTACGAAATCTCGAAAATTACTTGACATATGGGAAGCTGAAATTTGGCTTGAGATTTCTTACGGGGCGTAGAGATCCGCTAAGAGTAAATATAGGTATTGCAAAAGGGTCTAATTAAAGGGGGCTAATGGAGGTTGGTGCCTAAAGACAAGGGTTTTCGACCAGTTTGTGTTGCCAGTGATGACATAATTATAGTACTGAGACGTGGTCCTTAACAGTTGGCCTTTTGGAAAAACTCAGAGTCACGCAGCGGGCAATGGAGAGAGCTATGCTCGGAGTTATGCGCGATAGAATCCGGAACGTAGATATTCGCCAAAGAACCAGAGTCACCGACATAGCTGTTAAAATTTGCATGTTGAAGTGGCAATGAGCAGACCACATCGCTCGAAGAACCGATAACCGATGGGGAAGAAAGGTTCAGGAGTGGAGACCACGAATCGGAAGACGCAGCGTGGGTAGGCCTCCCACTAGATGGACCGACGACATTGTAAGAGTCGCGGGCATCCAGTGGATGCAAAAGGCAAGCTGTCGTTCAGTGTGGAGGTTAAAGGGGGAGGCCTATGTTCAATAGTGGACGTCTTCTGGCTGATAATGATGAATGGCGGTTGGAAGTATAAGTCGCGGGTAGCAGCTGGTGTATAGATGTCCGTCGTTCGTCCCAGGTCACATAGGAGCGTGGGCGCTGGGTGCGTCAGGCGGGACCCTCGTGCTACTGATCCTGGCAGCCCTGGCGCTCTACCGCGGCTGGCGCTACGAGCAAGAGCTGGACTCGCTGCTCTGGAAGATAGACTTCCGCGACCTGCACCTGCCCGAGGACGAGCAGCGAGCCAACAAACTGAGTAGGTAAAACGAACTTATACATGTTGTTTGCATGATGCTTGTTGACGCCTGGAAGAGATCGCTTGTTTGAATCGTGATAATCCTTAAGGCGAGCTTCTCGACCTTTGTAGCTTTTCATACGTCTGCAAATCTATTCAAATATACTATTTCGAACACTTTATATATAACTAGCGACCCGCCCGCCCGGGGCGAGTCGCTAGTTATATATATAAACCTTCCGTGAAAATGTAACTGATAGTGAAAACCGCATCAAAATCCGTTGTGTGGTTTAGGAGGAGTTAGCGGCCATACAGACAGACAGACGCGGAGAGTGATTTTAATTTATACTATGTAGAGATATTAAAATTGAAAATACAATCAAGGAAATATCTAAATAACATCATAAACACGACAGACTTACTTACCTACCTTTTAATCCTATACTAACACAATTATTATATCTTATATACATAACAAATATAATCACATACAATAATATCATGCATACTTAAATACTTATCATTAACTCTATTGTAAAAATAAAACAAACTAAAAGAACAAAAAAAATTACCTAATAGGTAATTACCTATTTACTGATATTGCTATCACACTTTGGACGATTCGCGATACGCAAAAGAAACCCAATATTTACTCTGTCAGCTACATACAAAAAAACATTTAAATTGTTTGCAATGTGTGCAGCAATCTTTGAGTACCTACCTTAATTAAGTAAAACATGTATTTACTCACCTGAGTGAATTATTGTTTATCTTTGAGAAAATAAAATTTTACTCCATACACCATAATATGCGAGCGAGAGAGCTGCAGACGGGAACAGGGCGCACTATACAATGCGATGCTATCACGTGTTACCCCTGGCGATAATTTGGCTTATAATGTATCCATTTCAATATGGCAGTTACGCAAGGCGCGTGACTCCGCGCGAGCTTTTTACTATTTTTAATAATGCTATGAATGTTCCACTAAACTTATTAATAACATGATATATAAAAAAACTGGATTTACATAAAAAAAACAAACAACACAAAATTTCGTCGTGATGTTCGTAGTAGTTTTTTGTTTATTTGGTTAGCAAAAGACCAAAAACCAGATTTATCAACAAAAAAAAACCGAAGATATTAGTTAAACAAGTATTATAATTATAATAAAGGATATTTATTGCGAACGGCCTCTCGCAGACAGCTTCACTAGATAATATGATTATCAATAACACTGTGTTTAAAAATACACCCGAGGTAAGATACTAATTTTAATTTTAATTTTTTATTCAGGAAACATACAGTGATATATAACTAATTTAAAAAGAAATTATGATAACTTAGCACTATTAACACGTTTCCGCATATACAAATCTAATTAACAGCTTGTTTACGCTAAAAATGTACTATAGGTTAAGGTAAGTATATAAGTATAAAATATAAAAAGTATAAAAATATAGTAGTATAAGTGCTAGATAAGTAATGTCATAACATAACCTATAAACGAGACAGTTCAAAATTCGCACCAAACCAGTTCTTGAAGACTATAGCTTTATATTTGTGTGGAGATGTATTAAATAGATCAGATTCAAGAAAATCATTCAGTCTGTTAACACAGTTTGCTGACCTTATGAAAAAAGAGTTTTGCCTGTAGTTTGTAGAACTATGTATGAGGGATAGGGAGACTAATAGGATGTCTTACAGAAGACCTTGTAGGGACTTTCAGATTTATCATAGAAAGAAGATGAGGAGAATCGATCTGAGATTGTGCTATTTTCATTAACAATACAATGTCGGCTATTTTCCGTCTCTCATAGAGTGGAAGCATATGATGTCTGCGACATCTTGATTCATAATTTCTGTCGTGTTTCTTGCATTTAAATTTTTTTTTTTATTAAAAATAAATATTGGGGACATTATTGCACACACGGTCATCTGACCCCAAACTAAGCAAAGCTTGTGATATGGCTGCCAGAGACTGATATACATACATATATAGTTTTAAATACATACTTAAATGGATATTAACAACCAGATATAGAACAAACGCAAATGTTCATCACATGAATGTTTGTCCTAGGTGGGAATCGAACCCACGCCCCCAAGCTCAAAAGGCAGGATCACTACCAACTAGACAAACGGGCTATCAAAAAATTGTAGTGAAAAATTGTAGGTACCGCATAAAATTTCTTTGAATTGATTCAAGCCTATTAATATATTTTTCATATTGTGGATTCCAAATCTGTGAACAATACTCGAGGATGCTACGCACGTATGAGCAATAGAGAATTTTAGTTAGTTTAATACTATTAAATTGAGAGCTTGATCTTTTAATAAATCCCATAGATTTACTAGCCTTATTGGCGATATTATCGATATGTCTCTCGTATAGTAATTTTGAATCATGGATCACCCGTAGATCACGGACTTCTTGAACGTTCTTTAGGTCCTGTCTTTTAATTTTGTATGTAAAAAAGTAAGTGTATTTTTTAAAAATGCACACTTTAATCATACCGTTAAACATGAAATTTCACTTTGAATAGAACAGAAACATTGCTAACAAATGAAACATTTATTTCCCGTACTCCAAACTAATTTCTAGACAAAATTACGTTTGTCTAAATATTTGTTTGAGCTTTCCTTTGTACCGATCGTGGTTCTTTGAGCCTTTGATTAAAATAAAGTGGAGGTCTATTTTCACTTTATAGGGGCTTGTAGGCAGTCACGTTGTAATTTTTCTGTAAAAGCTTTTTCGAATAATTGTCTGAATAATTATTCAGTTCCATGTACTACATCAAAACCACCTGAAGCGTGTGGTTCCCGCTTTCCTGTGCAAATTGGTCGCTAAGCAATTAACCTTAACGAACCACTTAAAAAGACGGTATGCTACAGCGAATACAGTGAATACTTGAAAACATGACACAAATTTTATGTTGACATATTTTTACAGCAATTTTTTGTATTTATTATATTAGATTTTAAATTTTATTCCTATTTTTACTAGGAAATCTATTTTAGTTTAACAATTTGAAAGAAAGAAAGAAAGAAAAGAAATAAAATAAATTTTATTCGACACCTTTACAAAAAACTTATATCTAGAGGATACAATCAGTGTCGAATAGGTGTTGAGTGGTGTGGTTTGTGAGATGAATGTTAGTGGAATTTGTCCGTTTTTATTTTCAATAAATAATTTGAATTTGAACATGATCCAATAAAACAAGGTCTGCTATTCCGTGAGTGACACAAACCTACGTCACTGTCCAGTTGCCACTACATTGCAACAAACACAGAAATTAAAAAACCCTTTTAGAATAAAATAGAAAAAGCATTTCAATTGTCATTTTGTTTGTCTGCTCAAGCGAAGCAAAACAAGTTAAACACGAAGTTAATATAATAAACATATTATTTAAATCAAAACCACATAGTTTTATCTGATTCCCAACGGTAAATAGGCACATGGAGTTTGGGGAGTTAAGATTTCATGCTAATGGTCAACATAGCGTCGATGACGTTGGCATGTGTCACCCACGTGACCTTTGTGTCTCGGAATAGCATACCTGGCGGAGTATATTATTGAACCATGCGTGAAATAAACTTCTCAAGAAGCTCATGAAAGATTAATTATTGGCTAGTATGTGGACATACGTAGAAATAACGTCCTAAATCTATACCAAAGGTTTGAAAAGAGGTCATTGTATTCATCGTTGTGTTTTTTTTTGCTATGGAACCAACTCTGAAATCGCTAAAATATCAATTGAATGTCAATCTTTATAAGGAACATTCTTTTTCTTCGCAATTTCAGTATTAGTCCCTTAGCAAAAGTTGTTCAATATCATGAGTACAATTACACCCTTTCAGCTCAATACCACTGTTCAGTGTAACCTTGTATTTACTACTATACAGGGTGTAAGGGGAACACTCTCGAAGCCAAAAGAAGGTAATTGTACTCATCATTATGAACCACTTTTAGTATGGGACAACCCTGAAATCGCGGAAAAAAATCAGCTGTTCCTTACATTTTGTCGAGTGTCAATGACCGTTTTCTATAGAAAAGCTGATATTTTTTTCGCGATTTCAGGGCTGGTCCCATAGTAAAAGTTGTTCATAATGATTAGTACAATTACCTTCTTTTGGCTTCGAGAGTGTTCCCCTTACACCCCGTATATCAAAGGTTTGTCAAGAAGGATTTAGCTAGATGTGCACTAAATTTCATCAAGTAAATGGTTCTGACCGCAAGGGAAATACATTCATTTGATACTCTACTTACGTGAGCGTATATCTTACCCAACCCATCCTTATCCGCTCGTGGCTTGTGCTCCCGCTATGTTCTACTGCTTAGTTTCAGCTTAGCTTGATTGTTCTTAGTAACTTACTTCTAATTATTCCAACTTTCAACAATTCTAACTAAGTCGTAAGTAACATACGTGTCGAGTGTTTGCGTGAAAACTTTACGTATTAGTTATCTACTTACATTTAACTCGCTTCTCTATCGACAAAGGAAGGTTGGTCGACATAAATCTTATAAATTAGAGCTTTATTTTATTACCCGTGAATTCACCCGCGTAATATACCTCCTAGAAACAACCTCCTTGGTAGCGACAGCAACCTCCTTTATAAATAAACAAAGATGCAAAGGAAAAAAAAACTGTAATTTTTTTATTTCTCTTTTAATTATTAAGTTTATATTTATCCAAAAATAAAAATAAAACTGTTGTCTGGTAAATTCACATTCATCAAACGCGTGAACTGTGCGTGAAGTTAAATGTTTTAATGTAATTTTTTTTTGTTAAAATATAATAGAAACTACTACGTACTACAAAGTATTAGAAAACTAAAAAACTTCATACATTCGACATCGTTCTCAACTTATGGCGTGACCAAGGTATATAGGGATTTACAATACAATACAATACAATTATTTATTAATAACTCCATAGTTACAAGTCAAACTTCTCCAGTACACTTTCTACATCGATGTATATAAACTTATATAAACAGTATATGTTAATAATATTACTATGTGTACATAATTCAAATTAAATAATCTTATTTAATTAAAAATATTATGAGCAAAAATGTATTACAATATAATTATTATGTCAGTATTTCATATGTCAAATTAATTCATTTATAATTATTTATTAACGCAGCTGCCTGAAATATTTATGGACGAATCCATTAATATTTCAGGCAGTTATTTATTTACATATATTATATAGAATAGATTAGGCTTGCATTTGACCTTCACCTTGTCTGTCGTTAAACGATGATGCGGTCTACGATGGAGCACGCTTTTAGAGGAAACCTATTCACTCGCGACTCGAAGACACAAACACCCAGATTGGAACTGGTGAAATTCAAGAAATGCCTTCAACAATCTAGCAGTTCACACAATGAAAGCTAGGTTTTAGAAAAAAAGAGGTTTCAAACTAAATATGAAATTAAATATTATTATTAAATTTCTAATTTAAGGGACTGTGTAAACTATAAACCAGTCTCAGATGCTGCCGACACTTTTGGTGCATAAAAAGAAACTAATATACCGTTCATACTAGAGGTACACGACACGAATTCTGTAAGATAAATACCTATAATTTTTTTTTTCAATCGATTCTTCTAATCGTAAGCAAATTGGTCAGAGCTGATTTTTTCCAGCAAGATAGCAGCGCGGGCGCCCTCGCCAATTCTACCACCAACGTCGTAACCAGCAACGAGAAGAACGGGGGGAGTACGGGTGGTGTGCGGTCCAGCCAGGTGTCACTCAGCTCCAACCCTGACCTGGACTTCCGGTAAGCATCATAACGTACCATAATAGGCACGTGTCCTAATGTTTAATTTATTACAACTTACAGGCTTATTAGTGATGAATATAACTACATACATTACACATACTAAAATAATAAATTAAATTGGCATATAAATCTCTGAGATATGAGCGTTTAAAGTTTTAGGTGGGGATACAGAGAGGATACTCTGTCCCTTTCTCGCAAGGTGTGTTTTAGTATAGGTGTGCATTTGTATGGCGCGCCTTAGGCGTGACGTCATAGCTCAGTGTAGTGCGCTCTCTGTCTAGCATGAAATTACAATACTTATAACTTGTTTATTTTCGAAATAATTTTATTTTTATTTTCGTTGATGGGCTTGCTCTATTTATGATCAGCTTTTTTACGGGGTAATAAAAAAATTGTCATCATGCCTATTATATATTCTGCAAGCTACATGACCGCTCAAGTGTGCTAATAAGCTAAGTAAACTTGCATTTTCATTTCGATTACTGCGCAGAAAAAATTTCTGAACACAGGGCAAACAAAACGCACTTCTCTGCCAACTCAAACGGCTTTGATCGCTGTTATCAAAAAAATTTAATCATAAAAAGGGAAAAATTAAATAAACTGTCAAACGTCTTATCGTAATTTTTTTTTAAATTATTTACTGGTTTTTAGTTTTCGAAGGCATCACTGCTATGACTAATATAACTACGATGACAAAAATCTAAAAACAACGTATTCTTACAGATATTCAGCCATATTTACTGAAGTAGCCTGGTATAGAGGACGATTGCTTTCAGTCAAGCGAGTGAGACGGCACCACATTGACATCAATAGGGAAATCAAGAAGGAGCTCAAAATCGTAAGTACCTATGTCTACTTCTGCTCGGGAGAGAAATACCTTTTATAAGTTCTGTACCCAACGGTACCTAACTAAGCCTACGCCGTTTCTCTTGAACATGGTAGACTAGCTGAAACCCGCTACTTCGTACGCATAGAGCTCGGCCTTCGGCCTCGCTACTACAACCCGTAATAGGCTATGTGTTATTCTAATGTATAAGCTATATTATTGTAAACTTTCATTAAAATCCATTCGGTAATTTTTGCGTGAAAGAGGAATAAATATCCATACATCCATACATACAAACTTTCGCGTTTATAATATTAGCAGGATTAGTAGGATAGTAGGATGTGTTATTACGTCGCATAACCTGACAATTTATAAAAAAAGTAATAAAAAAACAAAAGAGGAAAGAAACCAATCAAGAATCATGCGTTTAAACTTTTTTTTTTGTTTTTACTCTGTCATAATTAAAAACGGTAATACTACAAGCGTCAAACGGATATGACGTACAAACTTAAAAGTAAAACAAATGATAAAAATCGGCCAAGTGTGAGTTGACTTGCTCTAAGGATCCTGAATGAAAAAAAATCAATTGTATCTGGTTGCCTTTCACCATTTATAAGTATACTAACAGCGCCCCGCTAAACCCAAGCGTTTTAACAAGATCTTTTAATTTTTCGGCATAAAAAGTAATAGTCTGTGTTAATCCAGGGTATCAGTTACCTCCATTCAAATCCCTGAAACTATTACAGAGTAAAATGCGGATAAACGCTCACATACTTCAGTTATAATATGATTATTTACGGGATATTTACCGTGGTAATATTGTGAAATAAGCTCCCGATATTTCGGCGCAGTTACGTTTTGGTACAGTTCGGTTTTGTTCACGGGAAGACTGAAGAATGCGGGTAGTTAGTCGAAAGTTAGGACAAAACGATCTACCCTCTTTCTTAATCTTCACAGTCGTCGCAGTGATACAGTGAGTGTGTTTTGTCGGGACTTATGTTCGAGTTCGAGTTCCAGAGATAACCGCAGCAATGATGGTAAGCGACGGTGTGGCCGAAGATAGAACACGTTGATGTAGAAGAAATCTATTCACTATATCCTTGAATATGCCTAGATTGTACTACTCAGGAAACAAGGAAGACGGCAGGGAGTTTAATTACTGGACAGTACGTATCATAAATGTCAACCCAAATAGATTTGTACGATTTTTTGGAATTTCCACGAGTAACGGGTGGTAGCGTGCAGTTCAATGACATATGACATTCACAAACATGCACTGGCCAGCATGGTGGATTAGGGTCCATCCTCTCTCTCTGAGAGAAGGCCTGTGTCCGCAGTGGAAACATTATATGCTGATAATGATATTATAGAGTAGCTTTCTTGTTTTATATTCCTATCCTCTATCCGTACGTCCGCTAATGTCGGATCAAGAAGAATGATTCGTCTTGATCCGACATTAGCTCAGATCTGCGACACAGGGTCGACTTACATTCCCATCTGTTTACTCTCGGGCTTCTTACCTACGTATTTATTCAGAGCCCACATAAGCCGCCATATAAAGAAGCTACGCTTTCCGCAAAACCGGGAAAACAAACGAAATGGTACAAGAGCTTTGCCTGCACGACATTGACTAAAATAAATCGTTTTATGTTGTACTTTGAATGACGTTTCTTCAGATCGTATTATTCTAAACCAAAAGATGTAGTCTACGCAACCTTTAGTTCAAAATTAGTTCTGCTAAGTGTTCAGCGATAGTAACAATCTGGGTGTCTTCAAATCACGAGTGAATCGGTTTCTTCTAGGCAAGCGTGCTCCATTGCAGAGTTGGCGGTCTAACGCAAGGCTTTTACTGATTAAAAAAAACTGTCTTGTCTCAAAAAAATCACCTCTGTATTGAAATAAAAAAAACTTGCTTTACTAAGTAGATATTTCGAACGTAAGTAACTACCAAAACCACCAATTACAATGCTATATAAATGCTACAATATTAGGTAGTAAAAACGTAAAATGTTTTTTGTTTTACTCGTTTAAAACGTTTTTTAAAGCTGTTGCTTGTTTAATTTTAAAAATAGTGAAGTAGTGAGTTCTTCTTCAAAGCGCTTTTCCATTACGCTCCGGTGAAGTAAACACTTTGACATGCTTCAACTAGCCTTCAGGCTTACGAGAATATAATTTTTGAAAATGTAATAAAATTATAAAAATCAGTCCACATAGGGATGGCAAAACAGCACGAAATGTGTAAAGGATTTCCAACATCCAAAAATCACTGACAAATCGCGTAATTCATTCCTCCCTCATATAAACAAATAGCCCTGTTTGTGCACCTCTGAAGATATTTCGGAAATGGTCACATATCAGTCTTCTTACTAAAACAACAACGTTTGCCTACCTCAGAACTATTTGAGGATTTGTGACTGTGCCAAGTGGAAATGGTTCCATGTCATTAATTTCACAAATTAACTAGTACGTTATACCTAACTATATGTTTTTCTTTGTTGTGTAAAACTAATGTAATAGGTAGATAGGTAACTAGGCATTGATTGTACCTACTAGTAAAAAAGCGCTTAAACGGGTAAGTAAGTAGGAACAGTATTTTAAAGAAATGCATAAGTAACTGCAATATTGTCCACCAACGTGTTAATAATTTGAACATTGTGATGCTGAACAATTAAAATAAATATGTCTGCGCAAATCACGCAATGTTGATTATTTTAAACAAAAAAATTATTTATTTTTGCGATGCTAAAATACGATATTAATGTCTTTAATATCGATATATTTCTGTAAAATGATTGCCCATTAAATGATCCTGATGACAACCTTCATCTAACGACTACATGTCAATAACTATAATGCAGACACTGCAAGCAAAAGCAAACCGCGTTAAAATTGTATTCACTCTTTTTGTCTCGCGAGGCAAACTCGCGAGACTTGTCCATATTTTAGCTTTATTATATTTGCTCACGGATAAATAGGTGACCAAATTTAAAAGAGCGTGCGAGCCTGCAGTTATTTTAATTTCAACATAATGTCTAAAGATAACAGCAAAGCAAAGAGAGATAAATCTCACACAAAGATCGATCGTGAAATCTTAGTAACCTTTCGTCCTTACTTGATTGTAACTTCAAGGGTTTCATGCAACTATAATAATAATTTATGTGTAATCCTATTTTATCTTCGTGGAGAACAGATAAATACAAGACTTTTCCCAGTGGGCCTCTTCATCATTTAACGGGAGCTTGAAGATTTTTCATTTGAAAAGAGTTTTCTTTCGCAACTTTCACGAAGAAATAAAGTACCTATTTTATGAACCTATATGAAATCATATTATAAATAAACCCACATATGAAACTCAATTATGATTGCGCACCGTCAAATAACAATGTTTGATGACAAAAGTCGTTCTCCTAGCTTTGAACTATATACCTTTGAGATAAAGTTTAAATTAAAATATACTGAAATGTTGGAAAGTATTAAATCTCTCCGTAGCAATATGTGAAATCTCCAGACGAAGTCTCGCGAGTGGCGAAAAGCAAACGTTCCCAAGAACAGAGTAAATAACTGCAGTTTACTCAGGTGATGGTAAGAGCTAACTTACACCCGTTCGTTCTTGATACGAGCTGCAACTCCAATAACTAAGTTACGAATGTACCTATGTGTTTAGTTTCAATTAGATTTTCAATTGGTTTCTTCTAAGCAAGCGTGCTCCATCGTAGACCATCAGGCGAGGTGGCGGTCAAACGCAAACATATTATTAAATTAAATAAAAAATACCAAGATAATGCAACATAACTATATATACTAAACATTAACATTGGTCATTTGCAGTGCCATCTAATTTAACTATCAAAATGACACTAACATATTATGGGGAGGCTATATTTTCTTCACGTTGGTGCCAAAACTTACGCCAACCTTATTCGCAACGCCCCACAAATTACCTACTTACCTATGGAGGTATTTTCCATATTCTAGTTCCAAAACAAAACCTGTCCACAGAATAGCTATATTTCGTACCTAAGTTTGTTGTAGAGTCGTAGATACCTAATAATAAAAGAGTCTCCGTTCTCCACGTAAGTTTTAATAAGAAATGAGGCATTGCTGTTGAAAATTTAAAATGGTAGAGGCTCATAAAACAGCGTTCGCCCTCTTGAGATGCTTCTATAAAAAAATAGATGCCTAGGTACGCACTCGCGCGGAATTGTTATTTGCTCTTCTACTGACGTCAAGAAACCATCAGAAGTGATTTGTTTACCTACATTTATTTGCTCATAACCTGCTACGAACTGGGAGTTTATATTACTATCATCACAAGGCATTATTAACCTAAATATTGAAAAATATTTTAGTGTTATGTTCCATACCTAATATCTAGCCATAAAGTTCTAAATCCCACTTTATTGGAATTTTGTTCGTAACTACGGGTGACCATCTAATGTCTCTAGAAGTTCTACTATAGGTACTGAATTTATAATCTTGAATATTAGAATACTAGCCGAGTCTCACGGTTTCACTCGCATTAACAATAGCTAAAAACCGTATTTTTAGTGATAAATAATATCCTATGTCACTCTCCAACTCTAACTATATTTGTGCAAAAATTCACGTCGATTTGATGCTCTTTTTGCAGCGTGAAAGAAGAACAAACTTATACAATTTCACATCAAAATTAATTTAAAATACAAGGAACAAACCCATTCAAAATTCATGTCTCTAGGAGCAGCAGTTTAGGCTGTGCGTTTATATTTTAGTCATTCAGTGATAAGCCATGTCTTTAAATTTTGTATAAATGTATACTGTATATGTACTTAGATAAGTACCTATCTAAGACATAACTACGATGTCGCTGGTAACGAGTAATATAAACTTTAAGCCGCTTTTTAACTCCTTTAACCAGTAGAGGGATATTTCGATCGTGTAGAAGAATTTTCCAATGAATTCGAAGCCGAGTTTCTTCACGCTCCCGCGACGTGAGCTTATTTCGTTATTGGTTCAAACTCGCGGGAATAGTGGCTTCCTGCTGAATTTGTCTACAATATTATGAGGAATTACAGAAACGAACCCTACCGAGTTAACAAATGCTTATTATGACTAATAAACAACACACACACTGAGACATGAATCTAGAGCCGAATTAATTAATTAATTATCCAACCAATTTTGATATTGACTAAATAGATGATATGGGCTTCTGAAATCATTTTTATATGTGAAATCCCAAAACCTGGTTTTAATCCTGGATTAAAAATGAATGATTTGATTTGGCTACTGAAACATCTGTCCAATCGGAAATCGAGACATTCTACTCCAAATATAGACGCAGCACCAATTAAGCCGTACCCTTAGGTCGTCAGGATGACTCCTCATTACTCATCACGAATTTATTGGTTTGCCTCTTTGCGTTGATCTTACCTTTTTGTCATTTTCATAATATTCAGTGCAAAATTCTGCAAATTGCCTCTTACTATTGTATGTTTTGTTAACAAATCCATTGTCGGCAGATGCGGGACTTGCAGCATGATAACGTGAACGGATTTGTGGGCGCGTGCATTGAACCGCCGAATGTGTGTGCTCTCTCGGAGTACTGCACTAGAGGCAGCCTTAAGGTAAACTTCACACTTTGCTTTATGTCCTCTTACAGTAGGAACTTTACTTGTTATTTCAGTACTTTACGGATTACACAGGCTGTGCAATAATTAAGGATTACTCCAGCTGGACATATCCACAATACTGGCGACCTACTGCAATCTCTTGGATCATTGTTTTTAAGATTCTTTACCAAAATGGTAACAAGGATAGTTAAACTCCGGTGTCTGTCTGTAGGTATGTCAATATTGTCAATCACAGGCTATTTTCTATAGGGCATTTAAAAATACTATGGTTCTAGAAAAGGTCATGATATTAAGCAATTCATCATCATAATCATCAACCATTCTCCACCCACTGCTGGGTATAGGTCTCCTCTTCAGCGCGCCATCTTTTCAGGTCCTGTGCTAGCCTTATCCACTGCTTTCCTTTCGTGTTTCATGACTTAACATTTTCTTATCGTGTTTAATAAATAAGCAATTAAACACGATTTTTCCTTTTTTCCATCAGCGATAGTACAAAAATAAGTACTTCCTCGTGTCCGTATTTTAACGGGCAGAAAAATCAGAATTACTCAGGCAAGTTGGCTGTTAGGCAAATTTTACAGGAAAGATAAAACTAGTATTGAAATGAATAGTTTTTTTTTTAATTATTTCGTAACTCTTGACAAGTGAGTTTGGATCGTGTTTCACATTGCAGGACATTCTCGAAAACGAAGACATCAAACTAGACAACATGTTCGTCGCGTCCTTAGTCGGAGATATTATCAGGGTAAGTCACACACAACACCCATATCTACCTACTTATAGGATCACACGGATAGGGATAGGTACACCAGGGGCCTTACGGACAACAGCTATTGCGGCACCTAATCCGCTCAGTTGGAAAATCACGCGCACGTGAACTTTATCGCGCCCAGATACGGTTTGCGGTCGCGTGATTTTCCAACTGAGCGGATTAGGTGCCGCAATAGCAGTTGTCCGTAAGGCCCCAGGCCGCAAGACACACTCACAAAACGGGGCACTGCATGCACTCTTTCTCAAAGCAATTGCAACCTTAGTGTTGTTTTGATACGATACATCTGCAGATGCATCTCTCCGAAAATAATCCGCCAGGCACCTATACCTGCTAATCGTAGGGCACCGATCCCACAGCGTGCGATCTAGATGTCTAAGTTAGAGTTCGACACTAAATATAGCATTACAGGTAAGTAGCAGATAAGGTACGATGTTGGTTCTGTGACTCATTTCGAACCTATCCGAGTCTGATCTGTCTCAGGCAAGAATTTTAGTTTTTGTATTCTTGTTAAAATTTGTTGCAATTTAAGTTTTATTACTTTACAATTAGCTAGATTATGTGATTAATTTTGCCCCATTTATCACTGTCTTAATACAGTGGGTTATTATTATAATGGCTAAATGTTACTATAGCTTAACATAAATTATGCCCGAATAAATGATTTGTATTTGTATTTGTTATAAAATATAATAACCAGATGCCTTATTATAGATTTATATATATATATATATATATATATATATATATATAGATAATAGATATAGATATATATCGTGATTCGGATTGTGATCGTAATCGCGTGCCATCTCACTTACGCAAGTGGTGCGAGTAAGTAGATGCGAACGGGACGACATGCAATCTCGATCACAATTAAACTTCTATAATAAGGCCGCTGATTAATTACTTTGCCAGTGACAAATAAATTCAATACGCTATACTTATTACTAAAATTCTTACTTACAAATAACAACAACAAAAGAAAAACATTAAAAGAAATAATGTAGGTGGTAAGAAAAATAATAATGAGGCAAAATTTTCTTCTATTACTTCTTCACTGTATAACATACGCATTCGCTCAATCATCGACCATTTATCAGCAAAGGCGTTGTCACGAGTCTTTAGAGACCGTCGCGGTCTGACTGCTACTGCGTGAGTAAAGATCTAAACTATCGCATAGATACACAGTTACGTGGAGTGCAGAATTCAAGTCATATGCCGTTCGATACTTACAGGACCAGCGTATGTAGAAATCTATTCATGTTTCAGGGTATGATATTCATCCACGAATCTCCCTTGCAATACCACGGTGCGCTCCGGCCGTCCAACTGCCTGGTGGATGCGCGGTGGGTGGTCAAACTATCAGACTTTGGACTAAAAGAGTTCAGGCAGGGTGAACTGCCCCCATCTGAACCGAACACTTTGCGCAGCTATATTGACAGTAAGATCTTTTATGAGCTAAATTAATTTTGTTGGCAGTTGATAATGTAGCTCCAGATAATTATCATATATTATACGAAATTGTTGGATGTCGCACTTCTAAATCGCCATTTGACTTTTTTTTTCTATGCACAAATCTTTGCGTTCCATGTCCTAATTTTTGCCCGTAGATAAGTAAGGTTATTTGAGTACTTTAGTCAGATTCGAGTCGCGGTACTCAAGCGTGCTCCATCGTAGACCACATCATCACTTAGGTGATGTTCGAACGCACTCAATAAAAAAATATCTATTATCCTGATAATAAAATGCATCCGCTCAAAAGATCGAGATGCCGGTAGTCGACCGGTAGCATGTGCGCTTTACAATCTGACGGCACCCGGTTTGATCCTCGGCTCTGCACCAATGACTTATTAAGCAGGTACCTTAATAAATTATGTGCTGTTTCGATGCTATCGCTCAAAAACGGTAAAGGAAACCGGTATGTCAAAAAACCTGAAATGTCCAAAAATATATAATGATATTGACCAGCATGGTGGATTAGGGCCCATCTTCTCTCTCTGAGAGCAAGCTGAGTTCCACCAGTGGAAACATAAATGATGAAATTTAACATTGTTTTAATTTCATCCAACCTCCAATGAGTGGAACTCTAAAAAGTGGCTACCTAAGAAACCCGCCTTTTCACAGATCTGGTGTATTTATCGCCGGAGCTACTCCGCGCGGCGGGATGGGGCAAAGATGGATTCTCCTTCTCCGAAGAAGGCCGGTGCGGTTCTCCCTGGTCGGACGTGTATGCGTTCTCGCTGGTGCTATATGAACTTCACACGCGACATGGTCCGTTCGGTGTGGATGCACCGCCCGCAGCCGCGCTGCTGCGCCGCCTCGCTATGCCTGACCCTGCGCCTTACAGGTAGGTATGTGTCCTGGCTGCATTTATCACGCTAATCAGCTATGTGACTCCAGCGAACGCAAAATCACCACCAACCACTGCATTACCCATTAATCACCTACAAAACTATCAAAATGAGACATTTTGATATTACACACTGATATTATATACTGATATTGGTTCCTAATATGTAAAAATTAATCCCTATTTACTTACCTTGGTCACGCCCATAACTTGAGAATGACTTTAACGATTTCATTCATCTTTTTTTTTAGTTTTCTAATATGTACTATGTTGAAGGTTCTTACGGAAAAAAAACTTAGAAAATTGCACAGAAAATTGGAAAATTTCAGGAAAATTAACGACCATTATAACTCGCGGGTAAAACCGCGGGCACAGCTAGTTGGTAATACTTATCACTAGCAAGTAGAGCCCCCGGTTTTATTCGCTATCCAACAGGAACCGTTAAATAGTTCCAAAAAAGAAGTAAAAAAAGTTTTTCGGTAGTAAATAAAATTGCCAGTGTTAATGTAGGAACTAGGATACATCCTTTACATAATTGTATGCTATCCAAATTTATTTATTTCTTATAGTCTTGCGCATAAACTTTCATATTTATAATATTAGTATGACTAACACCTCGCAGATGTTTCCGCTAAAGAAACGTATTTTTTATAAAAAGATGAGTTATTTTAACGTAAGTTAAACTGTTTTGAGCTGAATGAACTTGAAACATATTACTATGGAGATAGGTTGTATTTAATCACAAAGTACCCAAATCGCATCTCCAGGCCCCCACTGGAATCGTTGGCGGGTCGTTTCGATTGCGTGCGCGAATGTTGCCTCGAGTGCTGGGCTGAGGAACCGACCGCGCGGCCAGACTTCAAGGCTATTCGGACGAGACTGCGTCCACTCAGAAAGGGCATGTAAGTATCTAGAGCCTACTCTTGCTTTCTCAGCATGATAGAACTGTTCCATGACCTTTCTGTCTGAGTGAATCTGTGCCTGAGAAAAATAATGTACCTACTAGATATAGTTTTGATTGGATTGGAATTAACAAAAAAGGCGACCAAATTGACCTATCATGTCCTCACTGCTGGGGCACAGGCTTACTCTCAGAGATAGAGGGTGTATGGGCCCTAATCCACCATGCTGGCCCAGTGCATGTTGATGAATACCATAAGTCTTTGAACTGTTGAGGTTCTTAGGCATACCGGATTCCTCGCGGAATACCGCGACCTATACCTAGACTTAATTTTATCTGGATGTAAAAATCAAGATATCTCAAAAAAGGAGTGAAAACTAGGCAATGTGTCGAGTATTTATTGGTGCATTATTTTCAGGAAACCAAACATATTCGACAATATGATAGCAATGATGGAAAAGTACGCCAACAACCTGGAAGCCCTAGTAGACGAGCGCACTGACCAACTACAGGAGGAGAAGAAAAAGACTGGTGAGGACTTCTTTTATAAGTCATACTCTGTATCTTCTCTAGCGTGGCGTTCAATAGCTATGCTCTGTCATCTTTTTTAGCTCCAACGATACATGCAACTAAAATGTAAAAAGCTTCATTAAACATTATCTTTCAATACTTATTTCGCTGTAATATATTAGCTACCAGAAACTAATGTTCATAAACCTAACAAAAGTGATCAGAATTCACGGTTTTCTTTCAACTTTTTACACAATTTACTGCAGCTGTCAAAGCAAAAAAAAACCGGTCAAGTGTGAGTCGGGCTCGCGCACTGACACAAAAATCAATAACGAAATTACCATTTATAACTTGGTAATGAATCTTGTCACCGATTCTCACTTGGCCATTATTTGTTGTTATATTTTAGAGTGTGTATTATCATCATGCCAAATTTGACGCTTGTACGTATTACAGTTTTCCATTAGGGCTAATACAAAAATACGTTAAAAAAATACGTTTGTTATGTTGTGTTACGTTTGTTTACCCTTTCGTTTTAACTTTTTGTCTTTTTTATTGTTTCTTAGTTAATCTGCCATACCATATTCTGTAAAAATTTCAACTAGCTCTCTATCTATCGTTTTGAAAGATACAGCCATTAATAGATAGGACAGTCAGACGGACAGACAGACAGACAGTAGGCTTAGTAATAGTGTCCCGTTTTTACCCTTTGGGCACGGAACCCTAAAAACAATAATTCTGAATAATTAATTAAAAAGTCACCTAATATGTTACAAAAAAACACATTGTTGACGTTTTCTAATTATCTTCCAGAGGCTTTACTAGAAGAGATGCTGCCGGCGCCCGTGGCGGAGCAGCTGAAGCGTGGCCGGCGCGTGCTGCCAGAGAGCTACGACTCCGTCACTATATACTTCAGCGACATCGTGGGCTTCACCGCCATGTCGGCGGAGAGCACGCCGCTACAGGCCAGTTTACACTTAATTATCCATCATTTCGATTGACTGTAAAAGTAATCATGCAATTTTTTGATATCTCTAATGCATCGCATCGTATCTTTTAACCTTTTGACCGCCAAAGTCAAACGTAATTGACAAGCCCTTACGAGCCCTGTACGCCAACGACGATTAATGCCCAGACGGCCCCATTCGACACTGATTGTATCCTTTAGATAATATAAGTTTTTTGAAGCCATGTAATTTTTTTTTCAAACTGCTTGATTACTTTAACTATCAATTCAAATTGCAATCGTGCCATCTCGCTCGCACCACTTATCATATCATGCTCACGAGTTGTATCCCGCGAGTGACAGCTATCGTAATAAGACATCTCCAGAATAGGCAAGATGACTAATATTTTTTATTACCTCATAAAAAAGCTGATCATTAATAGAGAATCATCAACGAAAACAAAATTTAAATTAGTTCAAAAATAAATATAAATTATAAGTATTTTAATTTCATGCTAGGCAGAGAGCGTACTATACTGAGCTATGACGTCACGCCTCAGGCGCGCCATACAAATGCTATACTAGCACACGCTTTGCAAGAAAGGGACAGAGTCTCTCTCTATATCCACCTAAAACTTTAAACGCTCATATATCTGAGGTTTACC
Source organism: Agriopis marginaria (assembly GCA_932305915.1). Lineage (NCBI taxonomy): Eukaryota > Metazoa > Arthropoda > Insecta > Lepidoptera > Geometridae > Agriopis > Agriopis marginaria. The sequence continues at coordinate 8,940,992 of OW029919.1, forward strand.
AGCCAATTTTTTTTTGTATGTGTAATGTATTTAGTTATATTCATCACCAAGCCTGTTATTTGTACTAAATTAAACATCAGGACACATGCCTATTGTATTCCCAGCATTATCTATAGTACCTAATAGAAGTTGACTATGATGGTATTTTCATGGTGCTTTTCTTCTGCAGGTAGTGGATTTTTTAAACGACCTGTACACGTGTTTCGACTCAATATTGGAAAGCTTCGATGTGTACAAGGTGGAAACTATTGGCGACGCGTACATGGTGGTGAGTTTTATTTTATCTTACTATCACCTCAGAGGAAAATTTCCTCTGAGACAATCCCAAAGATAATAATATAACAAGAGAACTTATTACAGTAGTTTGATTGTGATCTCGATTGCATGCTATCCTGTTCGCATTTAGTTACTCGCACCACGCGCGTAAGCGAGATGGCACGCGATCGCGATTGCAGTTCGAATCACGAATGGGGATTTTTGACCCTAACTGGTCCTTCAGGGATGCCATGTAATGCCGTTGCAGAAAATGCTTATTACTCGCGTACTGCGCATCGCCTTCAGCTTTTTGCTTAGTCAGTGGCAGCGAAGTAGTCTCGCTCTTACTATATGCATCGTCTGAGCTAAACAGGTGCTCAAACTGTATATAGTAACGTCGATTCTGTTGTATCAGCTCTAAAATTGCTGCCATCCTTCCCTCGCATATTAAAATGAAAAGAGACGTAGGTAGATAACTTTAGATTAGTCAAATTGGTTTAGTTCAGTGCCATCCGAGCTGCGCGTGCAGATATATATTTTGTGGCACAGATTATCGAGCATCTGTCCAATGTTCCACGATTTTTTTCGTCGTGCTATGCTAAGGGGAAACGCTGAATGCAGGCCGCTACCAACCGGCCCTTTTGGAGACGATGGGGGAAGCCCATGTCCAGCAGTGGACGTCCTATGACTGAAATGATGATGATGATGCTAAGATCCCGGATCCCGTACCCTCCTCCCTTATGAGCCATATGAGCCCACTCACAACAGCATTGATACCCCTGTGTCAATGGGGAGATGCACTACTTATTTATCACGCCAGGTGGCGCATTATCGCTGGTGTTGTTTAACTGTCAAAAGTGTCAAACATCAATAGATAATTTTAGTACCTAATTACACAATAAAAAATATCGTCTGATATTAAAACATGCCACTGTATGGCACATGTAGTGTTTACACATTTCAGTGTAAAAATAAAGGTACACACCGTTTTCTTTCCGACGAGAAATAATAATATTGATAATTTTATTGCATATCTACCTTGACAAAAGATTCGCTTTTTTACCAGCTAAGGAAGCGTTAACTATTTTTTGAGATTCGCCACTGTCATTAGAGAAACAAGCAAAGTGACAAATGACAACACCAGCGAAGGTGGCGCCATCTGAGATAAGTTTTGCCTGTGGCTTCTCATTAAGGACTGCAAGTGCTTGATGTTCCAGGTGTCTGGTCTCCCGATCCGCAACGGCATCATGCACGCAGGTGAAGTGGCTTCCATGGCACTGGCGCTGCTCGCGGCCACGCGCGCCTTCCGCGTGCGACACCGCCCCGAGCAACGCTTGTTACTACGAGTCGGCATACATTCCGGTAGGTACAGTACTAGGTACAAATACAGGTAAATTTATATGGTTACTAGCTGCGCCCCGCGGTTTCACCCGCGTAGTGATGAAAAATGGTGACGATGATGATGATGATAAAAAGTAACCTATGTCCGTCTCCTAGTTCTAGCCTCGCCACGAATTTTCAGCCAAATCGGTTCAGCCGTTCTTGAGTTATAAATAGTGTAACTAACACTACTATAGATATAGATTTACGGGATATTTACAGTGATAAGCTTAGAATAGTTATTCTAAAGTGATAAGGTTGTGGAATGAGCTCCCGATATTTCGGCGCAGTTACATGCACCATGTTCACGGGAAGTCTGAAGAATGCGGGTGGTTGGTTGGTTGACATAAATATAAAAGTAAAGAACCGTGATAGTTTAAAACAGTGTTTAACAAATACGGATGTTCTCAATTCAGTTGTAATTTTTTTTATTTTTTTGTTTGGACTCCATTTATAAACCTATTTGGAAAATTCTTTGTTTTTTTTTTATTTGAAAGGATATGCTTTCAGATTGGTCCCATATATAGAAATTTCATCAAAAACGGTTCAGTAGTTTTGTTTCCAAAACAAAAAATCATGCGTGCATTTGTGCAATTTAAGTGTTGATAATTCTCTAATAAATTCAATATTAATAAAATTAAAATTAATATGAATGATCAGAGTACAAACAAATTAATAACAAATCAAAATAAAATAACATCAAAATTGAATTTAAATTATTTTAAAAGTGTGTGTTTGTGTGTCTCACTTTTGTCACATATAATTTCGAAGACATGGATTTAAATAAAATCCTTCTTACTGTGAAAGATGTCAATTTAGTTATTAAACTTCAAGTTTTAAGTTCTAAGTAGACGAATAATGATTGAATTTTGCTAATGATTGAGATTTGATGATGATATCAAAATCTATATATTATACTCATAATAAAACTGTAACAGGTCTAATCCTGTACATTGAAGATATTTTTTTTTTGTACCGCACTTCTTTTTTCTGTCTGTATCTGGGCCGCGCATCACGCCGAAACTACTAAATGCATTCAAATGAAACTTAGCACAATTTGAGTTCATACTACGAGGTAGGTTATAGGATACTTTTTATCCCGAAATTTTGCATGGGGAGAGGGGATGAAAGTCAAAATGTATACTTAGTTGTAATTCATTACCGCGTAGTCCGATTTCATTCTGCGCCGAGAGGAGGTCGTTATTAAACAGGGTTATGCACATTAGCTACACTGCGACGAAAGGAGGTCATCATCAAACAGGGATATGCACATAGGCTACACTGCGCCGAAAGGAGGTCATTATTAAACAGGGTTATGCACATAGGCTACACTGCACCGAAAGGAGGTCATTATTAAACAGGGTTGCGCACAAAAGCTACACTACGCCGAAAGAAGGTTATAATTAACTAGGGTTGCGCACAAAAGCTACACTGCGCCGAGAGGTCATTATTAAACAGGGTTAGTCACATAGGCTACACTGCGTCGAATGGAGGTCATTATTAAACAGGGTTGCGCACAAAGGCTACACTGCGCCGAAAGGAGGTCATTATTAAACAGGGTTGCGCACAAAAGCTACACTGCGCCGAAAGAAGAAGAACCTGACAGTTTTCAAATCCAAAGTAAAACGCTCCTTTCAGGAAAGGAGCTTTACTTTTGCTTATAAGAGTGCTTCACCGCAGACCACAGTGTTGCTTAATATGAGACAAACAGAACTGTGCCCGAGTGCGAATTATTACTTTGCAGGGATGGCAATCGCGGACGAAGTCGCGGGTACAGCTAGTATATATTTATATTCGGGACATTTTTTGCACACACGGTCATCTGACCCCAATCTAAACAATGCTAGTAATATGGCTGCTAGAGACTGATATACTTGTAATATATATACTAATAGTAGGTAATGAAAATGAATTTGATAGCCCGTTGGTCCAGTTGGTAGTGAACCTGCCTTCTGAGCTTAGGGGCGTGGGTTCGATTCCCACCTAGGACAAACATTTGTGTGATGAACATTTGTGTTTGTTCTATGTCTGGGTGTTAATATCTATTTAAGTATGTATTTAAACCTATATATGTATATATATCAGTCTCTGGCAGCCATATCACAAGCTTTGCTTAGTTTGGGGTCAGATGACCGTGTGTGCAAAAATGTCCCGAATATTTTATTATTTATTAATGTTGTTATTTTTCAGGACCAGTTTGTGCAGGAGTTGTTGGATTGAAAATGCCGAGGTATTGCCTCTTCGGAGACACTGTCAACACAGCCAGCCGGTTCGAATCGACGGGAGCTCGTAAGTGCCTAGATTTTTTATAGTACATTTTACTGCTGCGACCTGCTATGGCAGCATTTATGGGCGAACGAGAAAACGTCGGCCGAGGCCAGCATACGCGAGTCTATAAATGCTCAGTTTGCCAACTCGCCTGATGTTAAGCGATGATGCGGGCTATGGTGGAGCACGCTTTCTTAGAAGAAGCCTAGAAGAACATTCCATCGATATTTAGATAAAAACATTCATGAATATTTTGGAGTTACTTTCACATTTCATTAAAATGTTGCCTAGCTACTTAACTACGAAAAATTACATTTACATTGTGGTTTGTACTACCTCTAGTATAGTATATTTATCTATGGTACTACTGAGCCAATCACAGTACACTACCTGAAAAGGAAAATTATTTTTTGCTTATAAACTCTATAACCTCTGTGCATTGGCCTCTTTTAAGTGGAAAAACGTAAGCAAGCCTCTTTGCACATTTCAATATTGTACGCACGGATAAGATAATGAGAGAAGACAAAAATTGGCCACCAACTACTAAATGGATTTTTAAACCCCCGATAAAAGCGGATAATCTTCAAATGGCTGGACAGATTTTCTCGAATCATAGCTAAGAACACTCTCGACCTAGTCACGTTTCAGACGAAAAAAACTAAATCAAAATCGGTTCAGCCGTTTGGGAGCTACGATGCCACAGTCAGACACAGATAACAGACACTCGTATACATACTTATAACACTCCTCTTTTTGCGTCAGGGGTTAAATATATAGGTAACTATATTTTATACTTTGAAGTGAGAGTGCAGTTTTTACATATTTTTTTTCAGCGCTGAAAATCCACTGCAGTTCGGCGTGTAAATTACTTCTAGATCAATTGGGAGGCTACGTTTTAGAAGAGCGAGGAATCGTGTCAATGAAAGGAAAACACGATCAGGTACTTTTTATCTACAGCCTTTGAGAGAATGCGTCTGACAGCTGCAATAACATAGTAAAAAAATCTTAATTAAATAAATAAAAATTAAATGAATAAGTTTATTATCTGGATTAGCATCCATAACTTATTATAAAAATTACATTAATTAATAATTGATGATTAGAAAATTAAAATCATACTATAATATTATAAATGCGAAAAGTTTGTTGGTTTAAGCAATCCAGTTTAGGCGATGAAAAAATGTCGCGCGACCGCAAACCGTATCTGGGCGCGTTAAAGTTCACGTTTCCGTGATTTTCCGAACTGCGCTGTTTTAACGTTAGTTTGAGACCGCGTAAGGAGTTAGGCGTAAGGCATCAGAGTTTACTGATTCGTTCAGCTTTTTATAATGTAAGAGCTACTGTCAGACACATTCTTTAAGCGGCCGCACTAGCTGCGCCCCGCGGATTTGTCCGCGTAGCCATTCCCTCACGAACGAACCTAATTTTTTTCAGAATATAAACTCACTCGGTCACTCGTCCCTCTCTCTCTCTCTCTAGCCCTTCAGCTATTTCCCCCTGCCCGAACCTAGTTACTTTCTTGGCGAGTAAGAACTTGTTTACTAGTTTGTGACGTCACTGAAATCACGTGGGGCCCACAAATGCAAAAGGGAGCAAACTCTTCCATTTGAATAAAAAACACGCGGTAGTTTAGTAATTACAAATACTGAAAATTATGAGGATTAAATCACAAGATTATTTTAGATATTATAATATTACTAGCGACCCGTCCGCCCGGCTTCGCACGGGTGTAACTTACGTGCGAAGCCGGGGCGGGTCGCTAGTTATATATATAAACCTTCCTTGAAAATGTATTTAACTGATGGTGAAAACCGCATCAAAATCCGTTGCGTGGTTTAGGAGGAGTTAGCGGCCATACAGACATACAGACAAACAGACTGACGCGGAAAGCGACTTCAATTTATACTATGTATAGATAGAGAAGAGATGATCAATTAGAGATGGCTTCTTAAAGACAGTCCTACCTATTACCTATTAGTATAGGAGTTAAAATCAATAAGTTAGTATTGATAATCGCAGATGACGTACTGGCTGCGCGGCGAGGAGCCGCAGGCGGCGGCTGCGCGTGCGCGGCGTCTCGCGCTGCGCGAGGACGGCGGCGGGGGGCAGCCCGCGGAGAAGCGCGGCCAAAGAAGCTCGCTCAAAACTAAGAACTGGAAGAACCAAGTTGGAGGACTCCATAGGTACGTACCTAACATAACGGGCCGACTTTTTAGATATAAAAAGAGCGGCAAACAAGCTTGTGGTCCGCCTGATGGTACAGAAGCCGCAACACTAGCAGTGTGGTGCTACAGCCCGGAGAGATAGTTGTAGACACCCTTTTTGAAACGCTTCATGTTGAAGCTCGGCGGGAAGGATATTCCACACCTTGCAGGTCCGCGGAATAAAGGAGCCCGGTTAACTTAATACAAGGTTAAAAGCCATATCCATGTATAATAAAACGCATCGTTAAATTTTAGGTGTCTGGATTTTCGTGCATATAATGAGTATAAAAGTAAAAATAGTATAAAACAAGTAAACCATAACATAAAAAAAATATTTTATGTTAATTTAACCAAGTCCACTTAAACTTTCCCTCCTAAACTGGAGTTTATAAGTTACGTTGATGTTTTCCAAAATTTTTTTTCATTCGTTATTTTCAATAAAAACAGATCTATTTGTTACAGACATTGAATTTTCTATAGATATTTGATTAATAGAATCAGAATGCCAAAAAATCCCGTTTGTTACTTTTTTCCACAGAAATGTTTTTTTTTTTTTGTTTAAGCTAGAACGGCATTTTTGTGAGAAATTTGTTGTATCAAGTTGCACCCATATAAACGAAACGTCAATCATTAGAAATCAATTAGTAACTGTGATGCGGCGACGCGTTGATCTAAATAAGAATGTTCTATCAAGGTTCTCTCGTAAATGCCTGGTAACAGATCTTCCTTCTCATTTCCGTTCTATTTACTTCTATTTTCTGTGCTTTCTTCGTCAAAAAATGCTGACTGAATTTTATAGGGAATAGACGAAAATAACAAGGCACTTTTTAGGCAATACGCTTTTAGCTATTTACGTACACAGAATATTACTAAATGAGGCCGTTTGTTTCAGGTGTTGCAGTTTAGAATCTCCAAAGAAATTGCGTTTCGCATCAGGAAACCATTTAGAATCTCATACGGATAGCGTCCTACATCATCGGAGCGACGAGTATCTTATGGAGGTATGTAAAAACATGCAAGCACGTAGAAATACATTTCAAAATAAATAAGCGTAGTTCTCTTATGTTCCCGATTTTTCATTCGTTTTTTTTTAATTGTACCTAATTAGGCTTGCGCTCATAACATCAGGCGGCTAGCCTGATGTTAAGCGATGATGCGATCTACGATGGAGCACGCTTGCCCAGAAGAAACTGATTCACTCTCGACTTGAAGACACCCAGATTGTAACTATTGGGGAACACCCACTCAGGCAGCGAATTCCACAGACAAGCAGTTCGCACAATAAATGTGGAATCAAAGCGCTTCGTAACTGTCCTGGTATTTTCGTGAATAACCTCGCAATGTTCAAGATAAGTAATATACAAGCTTTAGCGTACTCGTGGATATAGAGGGTTACGCGGAAAGGGTGTACTAAGCCGAAAAGGGGTCCATAGTACCCATCCTTATCAAAAACTTTAACTATGGGAGCAACTCTGAAATCATGACAGAAATATCAGATATTCAAAAGATAAGTCATTGACACTCGAGAAAATATGTGGAGCAGCTGATATTTTTTTCTTGGTTTCAGAGTTGCTCCCATAGTTAAAGGCTTAGTAGAACTTTTCTGCGTAACCCTGTACATAGATCTATGCATGACGTATAATACTATATTAGAAGTATCTATACCTACTTATAATCACAATACGTTCTTTGTTCCTCGGCTTCTCCCCAGTCACATACAGATCTATGCGTACAGCTAGTTTTTTTTTGCAATATAGTGTGATATTTTTGTTGTCAGGTTGTCGGTGAGCGGTTAGCGCCGGCGCAGCGCGGAGACCTGCTAGAAGCGCCGAGTCTTCGACACGAGTACACGAGCGTGTCATGTCCCATCATTGAGCAGACGGAATGTACGCTTCCGTTAACCACCCCCGCCGCCTCGTGCGTTCCGCTGATGCAAGAGAAATGCGACATCAAGCTGATGCAAGAGATATCAGACATCAGGCTGATGCAAGAGAAATCCGACATCAGGCTGATGCAAGAGAAATGCGACATTAAGCTCGTCATCAACGGCTGTTCCCTCGCCGAAACCGAGGCCGCCATTCCATTACTCGCGGACGCGTAATTCCGCGCGAGAATCCAGTACTTAAGCGTCCCCTAGTCAAACGTCTGTAACGACGGAATCTTATTCACAATTTTCGTCAAACAACGGTTCAATTTTGATATGATATTCTAAGGCTCGATGTCAACTTATGTACAGCTTGGCAAAAAAGTTTTTTTTCTTCTGACAGAATACTGTGGAAGACACGTCAGTGGAAGAATTTCATCCAATCATCTTCCTCATATATAACTACAGGGTTACTAGTTACATTAGCCTTTTGGCCGCCACGCCTAAAACGCATTTCTGTGTGCATATATGCGCCACGGCACAAAAATGTCGCGTATTTTGTCAATGATAGACGTCATAGGGCCCGCAAGGGCTTGTCTATTACGGTTGACATTGGCGGTCAAAAGGTTAATTGCTACCTTTTTTTACTTGTCAAGCTGTAACGTGGCATTAAGCGACTGTTTTGCTCCATATATGGAATGTTGGGGCGTGGAAAATTACGCCCCAGAAAACTTATAAGATCACGTCAATTTGCATACAGGCACCGGCCTTTTGTCAAGTACGTTGTTACGAAAGTTGCGAATAGATGTGTCGATCTTAATTTAATCGGACGGTAGATGATAATTAGTTTCGTGCGCGAGTCGCGCGGCGACTTGTGCTTGGAGGTAGAATAGGTGTAATGTGATCTACGTCAGTATTACTAAGAGACAATCGTTCAATAGAAATTATTTAATAACATTAAACTCTCATTTCACAATTGACGGTAACATCGTTATACTTAGACATATTATTTACAGCGGTTCACTATACACATATAGGGTAGATATAGAGGCGGGTTCAGACGGCGGACTCGCGGTCGAGCAGCGGAGGCGCGCGGCGCAGCGAGGCGCTGGAGCCGCGCGGGGCGCCGAAAATGCCCAGAAGCCAGGAACGGATCGCGAACCGAGGCAGCTTGCGTTCACCTTTCCCATCCGACACGTTTTCGAGCGAGCGCCACCGCTTGTAGAACTCTATGTAGGAGGCGTCCTTGTCCTTGCGCCGCTCGGGCTTGCCGGCGGCAGCGGCTCGCAGCAGCGGGCTGGCCTCGGTGCCGCGGTCCTCGGTCACGATGCCTATGATAGTGCCGTTGAAGATGGGCGCGCCGCAGACGGTGGGCAGCGGGGCGGCGGCGTCGAGCGAGCGCGAGGTGTGCTGCCGGCGCAGGCGCGGCGCCGCCAGCGCGTCCAGCGAGCGCGCGCCGCGCAGCGCCACGCCCGCCTCGCCCAGCGAGTCGCACTCCGCCTCGCACGCCGTCGACGACGCAATCGACGAGAGCGCGTGTCTAACACAAACAAACACTCTTATACGAACAGTCAGCTGTATGATTTGATAAAGATAACAAATCAAACACCAAAAAAAAAACACGCGTGGAAAATCACGCGACCGCAAACCGTATCTGGGCGCGATAAGGTTCACGTTCGCGTGATTTTCCAACTGAGCGGATTAGGTGCCGCAATAGCAGTTGTCCGTAAGGCCCCAAGCTTTAGAATTATAATTAAATTGAATACTCAGATCAGGCAAACAATGAAGATATGCGTTAGTACAATTATTGTTCGGGTTCAAATTTCTCCATGATTCACCCTCTTTTTTTTACTATACTGCTAAACCGCTTATCGCAAAAACTAAGTACGACACACAAATTTTTACGCACACGGAAACTTGCAGCGACAATGCGATGAACTAACTAATAGTTCACTAGCAAATAAAATTGCGGCAAGGTCGTCCGTAACGTGAGTTCGACTAAAGGCATCCCTCATTTAAACTGCGGCGGGTGGGGTAACGCACCCACCCGCCGCACCACCTTACCATATCTATCTCGTTTTAATGGTCTGAAATCGGTACAAATGCAAAATATGCGCTAACCATCAGTCTACAATTATTTGATAACGCTTAGGCACAGCCAGTGGACGTAATTTTGCGGCAGGCGCGAGCACAGGTGTGTCAGTCAATATTTCCCTCTTACAAGCTTTTTGTTAGTTTGATTGAGCCTCTTGCAAGTTAAATTAGAACCAGTTCCTCTTAACTGATTTTGCTAAAATTTTGCATACACCTTCAGTTATGGTGACAATACAATATGCAATACCCAATTTTTTTATATGTTTTTTTTAAAACACCTAAATAAAAACATATACAAATTCAAGGCATCATTTAAATAAAAGCGTCTTTTTTATAATTATTATACTTGCTTATAATTGGTGCTATTGCGAGTCTAAACCGCATTGATCGTCAAGGCGCATTAAATACGTCACATTAAAATGAGAATGGATGTTCAAACATTTATGGCGTGACGACAAAAACCCGCTGAATATATATTAAATAGTGCCTTTTGACCGATCATCACTAGTGTTCTATAAAATACTAGCTGACCCGACAAACGTTGTCCTGACCAAATTTCATAGAAATTTCCGTTTTTCCCGAATTTTTCTATTTTCCGAGCAAATTTTCCAAGTTTATTTTTCTTTGAAACCACTCTGCATTATGGCGAAAAATATATTTTAATCGGTCAAGCTGTTTTTAGGGTTCCGTACCTCAAAAGGAAAAAACGGAACCCTTATAGGATCACTTTGTTGTCCGTCTGTCTGTCCGTCTGTCAAGACCCTTTTTCTCAAGAACGCGTAAAGGTGTCAAGTTGAAATTTATACTAAATACTTGGGTCTACGGTTTCTTTCGGCTGTAAAAAAATTTAAGTTGTAAGTTTACGCAATCAAAAGATATGAACGTTTATGTCACATATTTTGCGTTTTCACAGGGGAATCAAAACCTATAGGGTACTTCCCGTTGACCTAGAATCATGAAATTTGCCAAAAAGTAAGTTCACATAGCACATATATAGGAATAAATCCGAAAGTCACAAATTTGAAGTTATATCATTTAAAAATAATTATTTTGCTATTACAAACTTACATTTTGTAGTTGGAATGTATGGAAGAACCTAATTGTCAACTACAAAGTTAAGTTTGTCTTTCAATATTTCAACTTCAGTTAGTTTTTAGGGTTCCGTACCTCAAAAGGAAAAAACAGAACCCTTATAGGATCACTTTGTTGTCCGTCTGTCTGTCCATCTGTCTGTCCGTCTGTCAAGACCCTTTTTCTTGTATCTTCGATATTCAATGCGGCACTATTCATTCCTTTCCAAATCTAGGTCACGCGGTTCGCCGGGCTGCAAGCGGCCCGCGAAGGCGAGTGTCAAGCACAAGTGACGTACAAAAAAGAAAAAAAAAACTATGTCGCGCGGTTCGCTGGGCCGCAAACGGCTCGCGAGGGCGAATGTCAAGCACAAGTGACGTACAAAAAAAAAGAAAAAAAACTTTCTAGATCGCGCGGTTCGCTGGGCCACAAGCGGCCCGCGAGGGCGAATGTCAAGCACAAGTGACGTACAAAAATGAAACTCTATTCATCATTCAAACATCTGCCAGGCCAGGAATTTAACCTTAGATCTCCTGCTCATAAAGCACCATGTACCTACAATCCAGGATGAAATAGTTACATAAAACGTATTCAGTAGCGTCCTAAAATAAAACTTTTTGCAGAGAACTCCATAATTTTTCCCTAGAACAACGCGGACGAAGCTGCGGGCGGAAGCTAGTTGTAATATATGCTTTTGGGATACTTAATCGGAAAAACGGAATAAGTCTTCGATGGGCGAACTATTGAACTTATAATAAATACTTAGACAAGTTTGTACGGAACCCTCGGTGCGCGAGTCCATCTCGCACTAGGCCGGTTTTTTTTTTAGTTTTAACGAGACTAACGAACAGCAATTGTTTTTTTTTAATAAATTTAATAATATACAAGTAAACAAGTGACGGGCCACCTGATGGTAAGTAGTCACCGTCGCCTATCGACCTACAACACTCGGGACATTGTCGATGCGTTGCCTACCTTTGAGGACTATTCACTCTTCGTTTGAAGAAACGGTGGAAAGATAAAGATGTATTGTGTAGACGTGTACCTGGGCTTGGTGTTGTTCTCGGCGCGCATTCGTCGCTGGTGCGGCGGGGAGGGCGCGGGCGGCGCAGGCAGGGAGCAGCGCGAGCCGCGCATCCCCGCCTCGCCGCCCGCGCCACTCGACACGCGCTGCCGGACCCCGCCTGCAACAACACACACACACACATTACGAATGTACTGTTTATAATGAAACTCACACGGTTGAAGCCACAACACATTACGAATGTGTTTACAAAGAAACTCACACGGTTGAAGCCACAACACATTACGAATGTGTTGTTTACAATGAAACTCACACGGTTGAAGCCACAACACATTACGAATGTGTTGTTTACAAAGAAACTCATACGGTTGAAGTCACGACAACACATTACGAATGTGTTGTTTACAAATAAACTCACACGGTTGAAGCCACAACACATTACGAACGTGTTGTTTACAAAGAAACTCACACGATTGAAGCCACAACACATTACGAACGTGTTGTTTACAAAGAAACTCACACGATTGAAGCCACAACACATTACGAACGTGTTGTTTACAAAGAAACTCACACTATTGAAGCCACAACACATTACGAACGTGTTGTTTACAAAGAAACTCACACGATTGAAGCCACGACAATGCAGTCATTATGAATGTGCTGTTTACAAAGAAACTCACACGATTGAAGCCACGACAATGCAGTCATTATGAATGTGCTGTTTACAAAGAAACGCGCACGGTTGAAGCCACAACACATTACGAATATGTTGTTTACAAATAAACTCACACGGTTGAAACCACGACAATACATTATGAATGTGCTGTTTACAAAGAAACTCGCACGATTGAAGCCACGACAATGCAGTCATTATGAATGTGCTGTTTACAAAGAAACTCACACGATTGAAGCCACGACAATACAGTCATTATGAATGTGCTGTTTACAAAGAAACGCGCACGGTTGAAGCCACAACACATTACGAATATGTTGTTTACAAATAAACTCACACGGTTGAAACCACGACAATACATTATGAATGTGCTGTTTACAAAGAAACTCGCACGATTGAAGCCACGACAATGCAGTCATTATGAATGTGCTGTTTACAAAGAAACTCACACGATTGAAACCACAACACATTACGAATGTGTTGTTTACAAAGAAACTCACACGATTGAAGCCACGACAATACATTATGAATGTGCTGTTTACAAAGAAACTCGCATGGTTGAAGCCACAACAACACATTACGAATGTGTTGTATACAAAAAAAAAAACTCACACGGTTGAAACCACAACACATGTCATTACGAATGTGTTGTTTATTAAGAAACTCACACGGTTGAAACCACAACACATTATGAAGGTGTTGTTACAAAGAAACTCACACGGTTGAAACCACAACACATTACGAATGTGTTGTTTACAAAGAAACTCACACGGTTGAAGCCACAACACATTACGAATGTGTTGTTTATAAAGAAACTCACACGATTGAAGCCATGCAGATGGTACGCAGCGCGAACTGGTGTAGGCCATGACCTTACTCCCGATAAATAGGCTAGTTGACTGGTGTTTCATTTATTACAAATAATAGGCTTAGCGAAGGATTATAACTAAATCCTTTACACATACTGAAAAAAATAGTTAAAAGGCTAATAAATAAATTTCTAAGATATATCCTCTAAAGTTTTTGAAGGGGACTCGGAGAGGATGCTCTCATCAATCGATATAAACTGTATACGCACCTGACAGAGAGGGATGCCTCGAGTCCGCTAGGCGCGGGCTGCGCCGCGGGCGCCGGAACAGCGGGCGCTCTTCTCCCTCCACGGCGCGCTTCTGGATGGCCTTCTCTGTCGCACTCACTAGCCAGTAGGTTTGGACCTGGAACAGATACAGGGTATTATCTCGATGTCTTCATCAGTGCCCTTATTCCCAGAATTGGTAGTTTACGAAAACTTTTTTCGTTTACGTATTGTTCCATACATTTTAGTAAAGCGCCTCTATCGGAAACGTGGAGGAACTAAATTTGGCAGTTATCGGCGGTATAGATTGCTTCACTCTAATACGAAAAAAGTTTTCGAATACCTTTTAGCCCAGCAATGTATGGAACAAGACGAAAACGAAAAGTTTTCGTAAACTACCAAATCTGGGACTAAGGGCACAGTAGATTCTAACCAAATTTGATCAATGATTATTGGATTTAACATTTTTCGATGCAAACTACTCGCTTTACAAGCCTAGTCCAAGTTAAACTTAAGAAGAAATGAGTTGTTATTTCAAACTAATGATACACTCCCTCGACTATATCCCTTGGTTTGTCGATCGCTTGCTTGCGGCTCAAAGAGATGTGTTTACTCAGTGACTCTGGATATGGTTAATAGCCCCTGTGTGGGTCCAGTTGGTAGTGTACCTGCCTTCTGCGCTTCGGGGCGTGGGTTCAATTCCCACCTAGGGCAAACATTCATATAGTTTGTGTTTGTTGAACAAATATAGAACCAGAACAGAACCGAAACCAGATATAGAACAAACTTTGTTCTATATCTAGGTATTAATATCTATTTCAAAATATATATGTAGGTATATCCGTCTCTGGCAGCCATATTACAAGCTTTGCTTAGTTTGGGATCAGATGACTGTGTGTGCAAAAATGTCCCGAATATTTATTATTTTACTCACCTGGCCTTTCCCCTTGATGGGGATGCTCCCTCGCGGCTCGACGTTATATCCCCCAAGTTTTTCGAGCGCGTGCTTGCAGCTGGGAGAAATGTGTATGCGTAGAGGTTCCCCGTTAGACTCCATCCGCGAGGCAGTGTTTACAGTGTCACCGAACAGGCAGTAGCGAGGCATCGTGAGACCCACCACACCAGCCACCACGGCACCTGGAACGAAGGAAAACTTGTTATCACTCTCGCACCAGTATTTATGGTGTAGATTTTATCATCATAATAATCATATTTCTTATCCTGCACATACTAATATACGAAAGCACAGCCGTGGAAGAAGGGTCAAAGAAAAATATTAGATATTGAAAAACCTTTGAAAGTCATTGCAAAGGCACAGGGATGACTGGCATAAGAAAGAGAAGGTTTATGCCTGCAGTGAGCAGAAACATGAAAACATCATGTTTTAAATTTTTGAGTGGCGCCAAGCCATTTCCCGATTACGCACGTTTGCGCTCGAAGTGACATAACAACACCGAGGCTCTGCCACTTTTCAGCCAACGGGAATATACACACAAGTACAATCCTTCCTTGTCCCATCATCGGGTCCTTAAATCCGCGAGGATGGTCAATAACCAATGACGATTTATATTATCTTTGTCAATAACCCATATTTTTGTTTTAAACGAAAAATACTCCGCTTACCATAGATTAAATCTGAGGTTATCATTCCAAGTTCCTTCAAAATATATCACCAGTTTTTTTATGGCTTCCAATATTTAATCATGCATCATGTGATAGGTAATTAGCACCTATCTCTTGATTAGCTTGCGAGTCTTAACTTTTTTCTCAATCTCAAAGCTGTCTCAAAACAATCTTAGTTAATTCTCAATAACAATTCTTACCGGTGTGTATTCCTATTCTTAATTTTAAAGTTTCATTTGGTCTGTGTGATATCTTGTGAGTCTTCACTGCGTTCAACAGTTCCAGCGCCATCGACGCTATTTCACCAACGTGTCTGTCGTTATTTCTTATTGGGAGACCTGAAACCTGAAAAACAAAATAGATAAGAATAAAACACTGATTCTAGATTCCAATGAATAAAAAATCTTATCTTTATTTTCGATAAATATTTATGAGTCAGCATTATTGATAGGATTATAAAAACTTAACAGACTACTGCAAATTTACTGCTAGGGGTCGTCCATTGATCATGCGAGGTTTTTTGACGACTTATGACCCCTATTTCCCTCCTTCCTCTATCATCCTGGTGATAAGTACTGATGACTTTGCTCGTGGTTTTGGAGTATATGATCGGGGTTTAATCGTGGGGTGATAGAGGTTTGACAAAAAAAACATGGTTTGATCGTGAGGTGACTGAATTTTTGAACTTAGAGATCAGGGTTTGATCATGAGGTGACTGCGGTTTTGGACTAAAAGATCAGGGTTTGATAGTGAGGTGACTGAAGTTTTGAACTAAGAGATCAGGGTTTGAGCGTGAGGTGACTGCGGTTTTGGACTAAGAGATCAGGGTTTGATAGTGAGGTGACTGAAGTTTTGAATTAAGAGATCAGGGTTTGATCGTGAGGTGACTGCGGTTTTGGACTAAGAGATCAGGGTTTGATAATGAGGTGACTGAAGTTTTGAATTAAGAGATCAGGGTTTGATCGTGAGGTGACTGCGGTTTTGGACTAAGAGATCAGGGTTTGATAGCGAGGTGACTGAAGTTTTGAATTAAGAGATCAGGGTTTGATCGTGAGGTGACTACGGTTTTGGACTATGTGATAGGGTTCAGTCGTGAGGTAACTGAGGTTTTGGACCATGTGATAGTTTGATCATGAAGTGACTGTGATTTTTGACTATGTGATAGACGGGGTAGATCGTGATGTTTTCCCTAATGGAAATGAAAATTCATGAATGGAATATGATTAATGGACAACGTTTACTGTTCGGGACCGTTAGTACTAGAATTTAATTGTGCATAGAATTGGTCTCGCAGTTAATGGGTTTTATCTACTTACCACCATATAGGCGTCTCCAATAGTCTCCACTTTGTAAACGTCGTAGCCTCTAATAATCCTATCGAAGACGGTGTACAGGTCGTTGAGGAAGTTGACGACCTGCAGCGGGGTACTCTCGGCCGACATGGCCGTGAAGCCTACGATATCACTGAAGTATATCGTCACGGAGTCAAACGACTCCGGCTCCACGCCCTCTCCCGTTGTCAGCCGGCGCGCGACTGACCTGAAACAATGCGATATGTCTTCACTATGTAACAGAGTTGGTATAGTAAGCGCTGAATACGTTTCCGGCTTCGAAGTTAGCTTTGAAGATGCGCAAAAGCTTGCGGTAGCAACCAAGAAGGACCTGCAAATCACTGTCATGTAGTGGCGATCAGCGGACGCCCAATCATTGTCTGTAACGTCAGCCGTCCCGAGAACCGTGATTGGTTGTCTACTGATAGCCAAAAATTGCTACGTGATAGCGCCGGCTAGCTTTGACTTTAACAAGAGTGACAGCGCGACCGGGACTTTTTCTTTGAAGTTTTGTAGGATGCATGAAATCGGATCAGTGACGTGTTTCGTTACTAACTTCAAAACCACAAAACTAGGTCGCGTTTGTGGACAAAATGAATCGTAAATCCTTTTTAAAGAACTAGGTTCAAATTAATAAACTAAAAAAGGGACTATTCCTATTTTTGTACTCAATCATGCACCACACGTCTATTGAGGATGCAACTTAACGTCTACTTAGTAACTACTGCTACTTAGAAAGTGTGGAAAATCGTAGTGTAATCCAACTCTGTACACGGTGTGGTGAAACAAAGTATTAAAAACAGATTTTAAAAATAAACAATTTATACTAAAAACTACAATATTTACGTCGTACTTCATGCTCATTCACTATGTTACATACCTGTAGGATAAAAGGTGAAAGTGCAAAATCTACAAAAAGATACAAACTACTGTTAATTTTGTCATATTTGTAGCTGCGAATACGAAGATGACAAGATTAACTTTATAAAACCGCTTCCGTATTGTGAAATATTCTATAATGCAGATCTAGTTAACGCAAATATTCTGCATCTCGTTTCATTGCAATTGAAATAAAAGAGACGCAGCGCTTTAGCGTTTACTAGGTACACGGCATAAAATGTCCCAACAAGAAAGTTCACAAGGTGCGAAGCTAGAAACTTATCTACAGCAAGAGAATGTCCATCACCGGGCGTTGTCGCGGCACCAGAGAATTGAACCCCAAGCCAAGCTCTACTCTACCAAACTCTGTTAATGTCAAAAGTGTGAGAAGGCACTGCGGCGGGGCAGTCCGTGACCCGGCACCTGTGGTCAGGCAAAAAGTATTAACTACAATCACCAATAGGGAGTTAATTACCTCAAGACATTTTCACGAATAATGGATTCAACCCCCACATCTGGAAAAGAACACAAGTACAACAAAGTGAATATTATATTGTTTGAGAATGCACGACTGTTTTACATCAAGTCCATGTCGATGCGCCAACTGGAGAGTGTTAAATAAAACAACATGATGTTAATTCGTTTATTACAGTAATAGAAAACAACATTGCGTAGATAATGGTACCAAAATGGGTTGCATTTTGTCACTTTACAGCAGCGCCGGCTCTAGTCTTTGATCAGGTTAGAGCGAGATTCTTTCGGCACGTTTCGTTTCTCAAAACAATTGTACAGGAATCGATTCCGGGATTTAAAGTATTCCATGTGCGCTAATCCAGGATATAAACTATTTCCACATCAAAATTATATGCTGGTTAAAGAAACGTATGTGTGCCTCGCCGCCTGCCACGCCGCTCTGAGGTGCACGCCGCACGCCACGAAAATTATATTTTTAGCTTGTTTTTTTTTGCTTTTGGAATTTTGGCGCCCTTTGCTATCTGGCGCCTGGAGCTACCGCTCCTATCACTCTACCCCAGGGCCGGCGCTGCTTTGCAGTATTGCTGAGAAGTTTGTTGTTTATTTTTTGTTGTGAACGTTATTGCGTATTATTTATTCAGCCACGTAAATTTAATGAAGTTCTCCAATTTGAAACAAAAGATGATATCCCACTGAGTGCTGATAGAAGAATGAAATAAGTACTTAAAAACTTCCATTTTTACCAAGATTCTGCATTATACTGGTACCTAGCATGCCACATTTTTTATACTCCGCGACAATAATTTTATAGTAGTATAACTCCATTCGCACGCTGCTTTCTAAATGGTTTTACAGTTACCTATGGTCATATTTTGTATTGATGTCTCACATGCACCTGCCAAGACGACGGTAATCAAACTAAATAAATTTGGAGCATTGATCCCAGTTAAGTCAGGCCACAGACACGCAAAGTAGATGAATTCGCGGCATCTAACCAGAAAGATTTGTGGTGGTTGGTTTGTGTTACTTTTAACGATGTAGTGTATAAGATTACATTGGTGATTAACAGAAGTGAAAACCTGTCATAATATTACATAACCTAGTCCTTCAAATTGAAGAATACTACAGTGACCTGTGCATAACTGCTGTCTGACACTTAAAATTGTAATGAAGTGTTAATTTGTAAGTCACATTGTAGTTTTGTAAAAAAGTTAACTCTTGTCCACAGCAAAAGCGCGACTAAAGATGCGTCAAATAGGTATCTTATTGTTTATTTCAAGTCCGATCAATCATACATCCATAGCCAACTGAAATAATCTTCCCTTATTCCATATAATAATATTACATTGGTACGATCATGTCTTCTGTCAATACAGACGACTCACTCCGACATGACATATAAATAAATATCTACTCTTTCTATGTCTCAATAAAGTTAATTTTAGCACGCACATTGAAGCTTACCAGTCTTCACAGGTACACTCACAGACGCTCGGAGCGCGTACAGGTTTTTCTATCATAATATTACTTTACTGTATTTCTGCGCGCGAGAGCTTTTGCTGTGACCGTTACAGAATTGCTGTCACTTTCGTACACATTGGGTTAGGTGTAAATCGCCTCACAGAGTGGGCTCGAGGTCATATTAAGAATTAAAGCAGGACCGGCCTTATGGCCAACGGCTAACTTGGTATCAAACTAACGTTTCCGGTCAGTTGGAAAATCACTCGAACATGAACCTTAACGGGCCCAGATACGATTTGCGGTCGCGTGATTTTCCAACTGAGCGGATTTAACGTTAGTTTGATACCGAGATAGCCGTTGGCCGTAAGGCCCCAGGCCTGTCTTATACAATAGAAAGATTATACTCGTAGAGTCCTTTAAGACTTATGGGCTTATCAGATACGCTTCTGAGATAACGTAGAATATAATAAAATTATAGAGTACCCTATAGGCACCAAATAACAGTTGATTAACAGTTAGCCTAAATTATGCCGAATGCCACTAGACTTGGACTAAATGTAAAGCAGTGCGCGCATTACTGCGCCGCGCGCCGTCCAGGTATCTCACACAGCTTGTTGTAGTTGCGTCTTTGAGCTTAATTAAAACACCAAACTTACAACAAACCCTGAATTAGTACAAAACAGTAGAACTTTGCTCATAAGGCTTGATTTTCTCCGATGCTGACGTCGGTCGATGACGTCGGTCGCGCGTAAAAATATACCATATCAAAATTTTAAAAGTCATCCTAAAGCCAGATATTTCCATAAAAAGCCGGCCATTTTGGTCACAATATTCAAACACTGCGCGCTACAAGATTTAAGACAAATTTTATATAATTATGTTTATTTTATTACTCGTATTACATCGCCCAAGCTGAAAAGGCCAGACAAAGATCTAAAAGTCCGGACAGATACGGACGGATGGTAACCCAAACTGCATTCTATAAAGGCCACCGACGACGCCGATGATCAGCAACGCGGGAATATGCAATATACGGTGCGCGCACATATATTGGTACGTGTGACCGACGTCAGTGACCGACGTCAGCGGAGGAAGAAATCAAGTCGAATACAATGGAAATGTACACAGGTTATTGATAACATGTACATGCAAGTAACTAAAGGCCACCAAAGCTTCGACTTGCCTGTACCGTGCGGTGACTATCGGATATTTCACTTTAATCGAGGCACATGGAACTATGTTAGAAGACATGTAACTATGTGGTCGTAATTTTCTGTTTTATTGAGATATACTTGAAGGTTGATACTTACTTAGGTAGCATTCTATGCAGCAGATCTTCGGTTTTTTGTTTCTCTTCTATCAATAGCCTCGTTCGCTCGTTGACTAGTTCTTCCAAATTGTTTGCATACTTCTCCATCATGTCCATCATTTGGTCCATGATATTTCGAGACCTGCCGACAATATTCCCTTTGTAAATACTGGCTTGATGATTAAAGCTCTACAATAGGCTATCGGACAGGTTTGATTTGTTAAAAAGAACCAACCTTTCTAAAAATATACCTTGATTGGGTATTCAGGGTGTAAGGGGAACACTCTCGAAGCCAAAAGAAGGTAATTGTACTCATCATTATGAACCACTTTTAGTATGGGACCAACACTTAAATCACGAAAAAAAAATCTGCTGTTCCATACATTTTGTCGAGTGTCAATGACCGTTTTCTATAGAACAGCTGATATTTTTTTCGTGATTTCAGGGCTGGTCCCATAGTAAAAGTGTTCATAATGATGAGTACAATTACCTTCTTTTGGCTTCGAGAGTGTTCCCCTTACACCCCGTATTATAACACATATACTGAAGAAATTATTGATATTGGCCAAAGATAATATCGTCATTGATATTGGCTAACAAAATTCTGAGATATAAGCGTTTTAAGTTTTTGGTCGAATTAATAAGGGATCCTTTTCCTGCAGCACTACATTAAGATGCATTAATATCTTCCTTAATTTTGAACACGTTCGGCTTTAAGTTATCTTTTTTTATGGTTAGTTTTTTTTTTCAGTTGAATCCTTAAGTGGTGTAGCGATCCGCTAAGAAAGGAATTAGCGACAGAGCCGAATTAAGAGGAGCCAAAAAAGGGCTGTTAGTTTATATAAAGAAAGTGTAATTATATGATAGTAACTCACTTGCCAGACTTAAGCTTCTTTAGGCGGCTCCGAATGGTGGGGAAGTCTGGCCGGAGGCTGGGGTCTTCCATCCAGCAGTCCTTCATGCAGGACACTATGTACTCTTCTGTGGTGTCGTCGAGGGGTTTCGTATCCGGACGGAAATACTCCTCGCCGTCCAGCTTTGGTCTCTTCAGTCTGTCTATTATGTCTGGAACAATTATGAACAAATCAGACTATGAAACGACACAAACTATTCTAGTCCCTCCTTAGTCCATAGTATACAGGGTTACGCGGAAAGGGTATACTAACCTGAAAGGGGTCCGTTATTACTGATTGGCGTCTATTCTGTCATACCACTCACTAAACTAAACTGACAGGACTAAAATTATCTGCCTCTCTTTTCATTTTAATATGTGAGAGAAGGATGGCAACAATTTTAGAGCTGTCAAATTTAGTTTAGTTCACGAGTACATCTGAATCGATGGTATGATGATTTCAGATTTAATCCCATAATAAAAGTTGTTCATAATGAGTTTAAACCCCTTTCAGATTAGTACACCTTTTCCGCGTAATCCTGTATACGCATTGAGTGTTAGGTAGTTTACCTTTTGGTTCCATAGCTGCGACCCCAAACGGGCCCCTTCTGGCAATAATCTCGTATAGTATTATTCCGAACGCATAAACGTCGCCCTTTTGCGTGCCTCCTATGATTCCGTTGGGATTGTCCATCTCTCGCAGAAGCTCTGGTGACTTCCACAATAAACCTGAAGAAATTAAAAAAAATAAGCGAGAATAAAAAATAATAAGTCTCAAAGGAACATGTTTCTTCTCTGTTATTATATATTCGAAATTAAGTTATGTTAGGGCGCGTCTCGAATCAACGCCAACAGCGCCAAATAAAACCAAAAACAGTGGCACGAAAAAAATATTTTTTTAAATATTTTTTATTTTAGATTTTGCGTGTCATTCTTGCACAGGGGCCATACTAATCTTCTCTGTATCGTTCTAATTTTAGTATATGTAAAGCCGAATCAAGTAAAAAAAAATACATTGCAGTGTCGGTTCTCATTAGCGCTATTGTCGTGATTCGGAACGCAGCTTAATTTAGCTTAGCTCTAATAGTTGTATAACTATAGTAATTATTCATAACTAGTGTGCGGAAACTATGTTACGAGTCGGAAAAAATACATACTCGGCTCTGCGAGCTACGCTATATAAATAAATTACGTCTAAAAACTAACTTAGAAAACAGCTCTTGGATGACAACTGGCTTTAGGAAAAAGACATACTTCTGTAATATTGATGCTCTCCAACATTAAATTCGATTGAATTTTCAGCACAATAACGTAATTCGTGAAGACCAAAATCGGTAACCTGAAAACAAACAAATACATAAAAAACAAAATAATCATCCAACACGGGTCTTACGGCTAACTATTTTAACGATTCTGCAGTGCAAGTACCATTCTTTATCGATCGTCAAATTTGACAGTTGAGATCGTCTAATTCGAAAAATGCCATTTGGTCATACATAATATGATCAATTCTATGGCATTTTATCGAATTTAACGATCGATAAAGAACGGTACTTGCACTGCTGTTTAGGTGACCGTATGTTGCCGCGTTAAGGTTCACGTTCGCGTGATTTTCCGCACTGCGCTGTTTCGAGCCCGCGTTAAGAGGTAGCCGTAAGGTCCCAGTACTCAATAAAAGCATAATTACATCATCATCATCATCATCCACAGCCTCCCTTATCCCACTGCTGGGTATAGGCCTCTCTCTTGCTATGCCATCTGCCTCGGTCCTGTGCTAATCTAGTCCAGGTTCGACCCGCGATAGTAATAATATCGTCGACCCATAATTACATATTTGAATGATTTTGGACTGACCTGAAGCATCCATCTGGATGTAACCACACAGTTCGAGGATTTGAGATTTCCATGGTAAATTAATGGCGATGTATGAATAAAAATCATACCCTGCAAAAAAACATTTAAAAGTTATTATTAGGAAGGAAAAAAAAAAAACAATATACAGGATTACGCATATAAACTGCACTAAGTTGAAAGGATGTCATTTTACTCATCATTATGAACACCTTTTAGTATGATACCAACACTGAAAAAGCGAAAAAAAAAAACTGCTGTTCTATACATTTTGTCTAATGTTAATGGCCGTTTTCTATGGATCAGCTGTTTTCGCGATTTCTGGGTTGGTCCCAACAAAAGTTGTCCATATGTCCATTATGAGTCCATAATGAGTAAAATTACCTCCTTTCGGCTTAGTACAGTCTATGCGTAACCCAGTCGATGTAGCTAAGATTCACATTTACCTTTATGAGATCATGTATCAACGAAGATATAAACATCCTATCCAGCTTTATATCCTCATTTTCAATTATGTCCTGAAAACAAACAGTCACTCGTGAGTTAATCATCGTTCTACGACAAAACAAATACATAATTCCTTGACTATTAGTCAACATGTTGTAAAGATAATCATAGAAATATTAATTTTCCTCTCATCGTATGATGAAATACATATTTACCCGACTGCTCAAAAAGGATAATAAGGTAATGGTTACCTAACCTCCTGCCTAAACGGCTTGACAGATATTGAAGTGCAAGGTGGCATCATAGACTGTGTTTTACAGTTGGGATTATTGTTACTTCTAATAACCGGCCATCCGGAGGTGGAAACCATAAGAGCTAAGTACCCAAGCTCTAGCTAGAGTGAAAACGTTAATAGGCAGGACTTACTGAAAGTGCACCCTAAGCAAGCCAACGTTTCCCTCCCCTCCCCCCCCCCCCCCCAATATAGCTCCAATATAAGCAGTCCTTATCAGAAGAGGTATTAAGTGGGTGGCGTACGTCGTACCTTAGACCTATTTTATATTCAACGGGGCGTCTTGATGTTGACTTTGGCCCACCACCAATTATAAATGTCCGAGCTAGACCCGAAAATTAAAAGACAAAGTGCAATTTTTTTTTTTTTATCTTTATCTCTCGCAGTAGTTAAGACTTACATACAAGCTTCCTTTGGCGCAGTAGTCTGTGATGAGCAGCACTCGCAGCGGTTCCACCACTGCACCGATGAACGAGTTCAGGTTGTCGTGCCGTAACTCGCGCAGGAGACGCATTTCTTTCATCACATCTCTAGTTATGTCCTGAGGAAAATACGCTTTATAAATAAACAAGACTAGCGACCCGCCCGCCCGGCTTAGCACGGGTGTTATTTACGTGCGAAGCCGGGGCGGATCGTTAGTTATATATATAAACCTTCCGTGTAAATTTCTCTAACTGATGCTGAAAACCGCATCAAAATCCGTTGCGTGGTTTAGGAGGATTTAGCGGCCATACAGGTATGTCTGTATACATTGCTAAGCTGAGCTTGGCCTGATAATGCTTAGCAATGGCTGTGTATTTAGCCTTTAGTGTATTTTTTATCCACCAGCATTTGAATGGACTCATCATAATCATCATCAGCCACAAGACGTCCACTGCTGAACATAGGCCTCCCCTTTAACCTCCACACTGAACCACAGCCTGCCTTTTTCATCCACTGGATGCCGGCAACTTTCACAATGTCGTCGGTCCATCTAGTGGAAGACCTACCTACGCTGCGTCTTTGAAAAGACTGATACTTTTTATTGTCTTATAAAAAAGCTGACCATAAATAGAGCCGATCGCCGAAAACCAAATTTATATCCTTTCAAAATTAATGAAGATTTGAATGTCTTGCTACAAGACTTGATAGACAGAGGGCGCACTGTACTTACAGATAAGAACACTTGAAGGTACACCATAAAAACTCCATACTGACACTCACTTTTCGGGAAAGGGACAGAGCATCTCTACCTAATCCGACCAAAAACTTTATACCACAGAACTATATTAGCAGATTTCAATAATTCCTTTAGTTACATTTAATATTTTTTTACTATATCTGTTACTTTAAAATAAAAAAAAACACCAGTGCCCTTATTACAAGTTTTGATAGTATTCGAAAACTTTTTTCGTATTAGAGTGAAGTAATCTAACTGATAACTGCCAAATTTAGTTCCTCCACATTTCCGATAGAGGCGCTTTACTAAAATGTATGGAACAATACGTAAACGAAAAAAGTTTTCGTAAACTATCAAATTTGGGACTAAGCGTACTGTTATGTGCCTTTTGACAATGGTAAAAAACATTCTACAAAATGATAGTTGATTGAATCATCTAATGCGGTTAGGTTTAAATTAGCATCACAAATATCTATAGAGAAAAATAGTTTATCCCAAAATCCTGCGAAATTACACTAGAAATTCGTCATACACAAATCTACAAAATGAGTTTTACACATACTTTCTTTTTAGAAAACTTGAGCTCCTTGATCCTGACGACGTTGCCCTTGTACTGCGCCGTGGTCGTGAATATTTGCGTGTTCAGCTTGCTCTCGCATGATATGCCACTCGCCAGACTCAACTGCAACAATTATCTATTATGACTACACCTACTGGTCTTTCTATGGAATCTTAAGGGCCCTCAAACATTATCGGGTAATCTATACTAATATTATAAAGAGGAAAGATTTGATTGATTGTTTGTTTGTTTGTTTGCATTGAATAGGCTCCGAAACTACTGAACCGATTTGAAAAATTCTTTCACTGACGGGAAGCTACACTATCCCCGGGTGACATAGGCTATAATCTATACCCGTGCGAAGCTGGGGCGAACCGCTAGTGCGATTATAAAGACAATATACTACCACTGTTTTTATTTACAAAAATATTGGTCCAACGCTCTCAAGTCTAATGTTATCAATTTTAAATAACTACATTTATATATGTAATTTGTAATTCTACATGGATTTTTGTTATCTGCAATAAAAAAATATATTATATTATTATTTGACGAAAAAAGCAACGAAAACTGGATTTTTAGAGTTCTGATTCTATCAAATAGAAAGATCTAAAGAAAATCTAATTTCTGTAATAAAATGATCT
Source organism: Agriopis marginaria (assembly GCA_932305915.1). Classification (NCBI taxonomy): domain Eukaryota; kingdom Metazoa; phylum Arthropoda; class Insecta; order Lepidoptera; family Geometridae; genus Agriopis; species Agriopis marginaria. Next base: position 8,967,821 of record OW029919.1, read on the forward strand.
GTATTTTTAATGGAAACTAGTTGTCCCGACAAACGTCCTGTCCAAATTATAATAGAAAAAAAACACTTTTTTGTTTATCCTGAATTTTCAAATTTGACGGGCAAATTTTCCAATTTTATTTTACTTTTTAACTAATCCTGTATTTATGCGAACAAACAAAAAAAAAGTCAAGCCGTATTTGCGAGTCAGCAGTCCAAGTAACGGTTTTTATCCATCGTCAAATGCGACGAAATGCCATAGTCGTTTATAGCGAGTACTGATCAAATGGCATTTTATCGAATTTGACGATCTCAACTGTCTATTTGACGATCGATAAAGAACGGTACTTGCAGTGCCGGTCAAGTATCAGCCGAGTTAACGATCAAACGCAAGCCAATATCTGAGTAGTAATTATCAATTTAAAAAACAGACAGTCTTAGACTTAACAAAATTAGTAAAATACGCACTTTCGTTGTCATCCAAATAACCGAATTTTCAGTTATTATGATTTTAAAGCCAAACTACTAAACCGATTTTGATGAAAATTCTATGGGACCAATCTAGAAGTATATCCTTTCAATTAATATTTTTCCAAATCGATTCATAAATGACGGAGTACTGAGGTACCAAAATTTAAAAAAAAAACGACCGAATTGAGAACCCCTCCTTTTTTGATGTCGGTTAATAATCTAGTACAATCTGCGTGTTCAGCGAGAGCGTACTGCCGGCATAAAAGATTACCTTACTAGGCGAGCAGATAAGCCCGCCGCCGAAGTAGCCGCCTATCTCGCACGCGTCCACCTTCCACAAGAGCCCTTCAATCTCCTGCTCTATTTTCCACTTGCGGTAGATGCTGACTGTGACGACCAGCGCACAGAACAGCGTCACGGCCAGGGTGCCGGCCACGACTAGCGACGTGATCTGAGACTCGTCTTTAGGACATTTCTCATTGTTGAACCCGCAGGAAGGCTCGTCTTCTGGCTTTACGCTGTCGGGCCAGTCGATTGGCAGGCGGGGGTTCAGCTTGTACTCCTGGAATGTGTTTTTGAAAATATTATAAAACATGTTCAGTGAGACAACGAATACTTAGATATATAGAACTATAATTAGATAGCCCGTTGGTCCAGTTGGTAGTGAACCTACCTTCTGAGCTTGGGGGCGTGGGTTCGATTCCCATCTAGGACAAATATTTATGTGATGAACATTTGTGTTTGTTCTGTATCTGGTTGTTAATATCTATTTAAGTATGTATTTAAAACTATATATGTATGTATATCAGTCTCTGGCAGCCATATCACAAGCTTTGCTTAGTTTGGGGTCAGATGACCGTGTGTGAAAAATGTCCCGAAATATATATATAACAATTGGGTGTTCAGTATACGATTTTGAACCCAAACATGTAAGAAAAAAATACGTTTGAACAAGATCAAGTGCAATCGCACTTGATCTTGCAATATTAGCTTTTTCAACTCTTTCCGATTGACATAACTGCGACGGCAACAATATCACATGCAAAAGAATAGCCGACCAGATTTGTCGAACCAATCAGCTGACCGAGTCGGTCAGTTGTGACAGGTTAATGTCCTAACTTGCTTTGCATCTCTTTCATAGAATCCGTAACGTGATTTACAAAGCGTAGCACGCCGTCTGTCAAATAGAATTTAGCCTTTGGAGTCTATTAAAGGTCCCTATGCTTTGTCAAATATAGGTGATAATTTAGACAGCTCATAGTAAGGATGAGGTAGTGTATAAGCGTTAATGAACCTATTCGACCATCGATATTATTCTCATAGAACTTGGAATCGATAGTTGCATAGTTTTGCTGAAGAAATTAAATCATTCATTAGGTAAGTTTTTTTCTCAAATATACATGTTTGATACTTTCTTCTGTGGTCTTTATTCTGTGATCTCCTTGGCTATTTTATTGTCGCACTTGCGCTTTTACATTGTTGTTTGTTTTGTTTTTTATACTCATTTTTAGTTATATACTATGTAACCCTTTAATAATCATAATTATTGAATATTTATGTCGTCTATCCGAACCCATAGTATTCGTAAATTACCCTGACTGGTGGACTGCAAGGTGGCAGGGCATCTCAGTGAGTGTCGTCTGCATGAATAAAAATGAAGTCATAAAAAATAGATGGTAAGAACAATGGCATATAACTATCTTGTTTGTGGACAGTGTGGACTTGGACAGTGTTATGTAAAGAGCGTAATTCATTTGCAAAACCTTTTCAAGTTAAAAACAAGTCCATAAATAATTATTGAATAACTATTCGGATTATGTTTACTTCTTGATTTTCCTTATAGCATCTTTTCAAGTAATAAATCAAGAACTATGTACTTCGTAAATAAGAGAAGACTTGTTCTTCTATTTTTAACTGTAACGCAACGGGACGTTATTTCCTCATCGATTATCGATGCTATAATTAGAACAAACGAGTTATTTATTATTAGGCTATAAATTTATTTGATGCGGTATTATTACTCGGTATCGGTATTAGTCGTATTTCTGACAATATTAGACACAAATGTTTAAATTATTAGTTTAGACAGATAGCTTTTTAACCCTGCTCCTGGGCAACCATCAGACCATCCCATTCCAAACTGTGCAACCACTGGCCAGATACAGTTTCAAGATAAATCTTACATCACCGCTTTATGGTTGATATTCCGAATACCCGTACGAAGCGCTTTGATCCCACAATTATTTTGCGAACTGCTAGTCTGTGGAATGCGCTGCCTGAATGGGTGTTCCCCGATGGTTACAATCTGGGTGTCTTCAAATCACGAGTGAATCGGTTTCTTCTAGGCAAGCGTGCTCCAACGTAGACCGCATCGTCGCTTAACATCAGGCGTGATGGTGGTCAAAGCAAGCCTATTATTTATTTTAAAAAATACGTATAATTGGCTCACCCAGAGCCAATCACACAAGTTAAATATACCACTTTTTAAATGCCATTTAACTCAGTCGCGCACGATGATGTTGATGTTGAAAACATCAACTTTGATGTATTGAAAAGATTACTGTTATTATCAGCTTTCTTTCTTTATTACTTAGGTACTGCAGAGCATATGCCATTACGCCATTCGTTCCAGTCCTACGCCAAGTGTCCAGTTTCAACCAACAAATTTCGCAATGACTTATATTTAAGAGGCTACACAAAGGAATAGCACAACTCTTTAAAGATTACGAATATGTTTAAATTTTCCACGTCCAAATACCGAGATCCAGATCGACCAACATCAACTGTACTGTATGGCTCCTTATCAAAAAAGTCATCATCATCATTTCAATCATCTAGGCCCTTTTTTATACAAAATACATACTTTCTGGTCATGTGACGTTATCATCCACGTCTATTCGTCTTGCAAATAAAAATTATCAGCATCATCATCATCATCCAGAATACGTCCACCGCTAAACATAGACATCCCCTTACACCTCAACACTGAAGAATAGACTGCCATCTGCATCGACTGAATGCCCGTGACTCTCACGATGTCGTCAGTCCATGCATATAGTCTCACCTACCTACGCTGCGTCTTCCTCACCTTACTCAAGAACCTTTCTTTTCCATCGGTTATCGGTTCTTCGAGCAATGTGGCCTGCCCATTGCCACTTCTTGCAAATTTTAATAGCTATATCGGTGACTCTGGTTCTTTGGCGAATATCCACGATCCGGATTTAATCGCGCGAAGAAACTCCGAGCATACCTTTCTCCATTCCCTTCTGTGTGAATCTAAATTTTTCCAGAAGGCCAACAGTTAAGCCAATAAAACTTATACTCACAGGGAACTCTTTGTCGTTTTGCTGGAAGTGTCCGACTGGTATCATGTTATGTGAGCAGTTGATTCCGACGTCGTTTTGCCGCGCAGGCTTGAAGGCAAGCACCGAGAAGTTTCCCTCCGAGTCGGCTCGCTCGTCCAACCGGATCGACATTCCGGTCACACCTGGGAATAAAAGTATAATATATATAATAATGTATATAATAAATATATATAATATATAAATAAAGTATAATATTAATACTTTGAGCATGGAATATGCCATGAGGCTTTCGCGACCCAAAAACTTTGATTTTAGGTTAGGGCTAACATTATCATACAAATATGGAAAGTTGGAAGCAACACCGCTAGTGTTGCAGGTGACCATAGGCGGCGGTTTCTATATACCTCAGGCGGACAGCATGCTTGTTTGACGCTTTTTTATTTTTAAAACAACTCGCCGAGTTGGTGGAGAAGCAATAATTTATAAAAAAAAAAACACATGAAAATCATTCAGGCTATAATGTGACAACGTGAACAACACGTCATGAAATTTTAATTCGCAAAATGTTACCCATTTTTAGAATAACATTAATTTAGCCGCTAGCATCAAACGTGCGTACGTCAAACGCAGGAAAACTTAATTCAGGGTGTAGTGACTAAATAGTGAATCACGTTCTAGAAACTTACCTACCGCAAGATATGTGCCTAATACCAAACCTTCAATATTGAGTTTCAATCCTTTTTAATTCTACTGGATATAATTTTTTTGGGAAGAGAAGTGAAAAAGGCACTCGTATAGTGGACCCTGGGGCCTTACGGACAACTGCTATTGCGGCACCAAACTAATGTTAAATCCACTCAGTTGGGAAATCACGCGAACGTGAATCTTAACGCACCCAGATACGGTTTGCGGTCGCGTGATTTTACAACTGAGCGGATTTAACGTTAGTTTGGTGCTGCAATAGCAGTTGTCCGTAAGGCCCCTGGTCTAAACTTATATTAATTACTTTTGCCCACGACTTCATACGCGTAGAGTTAATTCAGCCCTTTTACAAAATCCTTTTTAGCTGTCAAGTACTGAATAAGTCATTGCTGCAGGGCCGAGGATCGAACCAGGTGCCGTCAGATTGTAAAGCGCACACGCTACCGCTCGGCCACCATCGCTTTGGGTAAATTATGTGCAGTTTCGATGCCATCGCTCGAAAAACTGTGAAGGTGAATATCGTGACAAAACCGGTATGTCCAAGAACCTCATGACGACAATCACCAACATGCATTGAGCCAGCATGGTGAATTAAGGCCCATCCTCTCCCTCTGAGAGAAGGCTAGTGTCCCAACAGCGGAAACATGAAAAGCTGATAATTTTATTTATTTTATTTATAGAGATACGCCAACAGTGAACATATTACACATTCTTAAAAAATACAATAAATGTATGCATACATAGATCTGATATGAACACCTTTTACAGGCGTATACAACTTAATGATGATGAGGTCAAGTAGTTTCCTAGATTTTATTTTTTCGAGTCTGTCAATCTGTGAGTGGCATATCCCTTTATATACACATATGATCTAGATTAAAAAAGAAATCTTTTTACTATAGTCACCGCGTTACCAACTGAGTCGTCAAGCAATAAACGTCATAACCATAAAATAAGTTAGTGCGAGCGAGATAGACAGATATGACATGTGGGTGCGAGCGAGATGAGGTTGAGCAATGATTTATGACCTGATGACTCAGATGGTAATGTGTTTAGTATAGAGATTGTTTCGAGTAATATTCCTTGCTTCATAATATGCCATTGATCAGGTCATAATAACAATTATTTTAAATGTGAACCCAATAAAAAATTTGTTTTGAATAGGGTAAGCAGAGAAGCGAATTTTCAATGCATCTTACTTTTATAAGGAGAGCTCTTGATCATCCTAGCGACGATTCGTGAGCCGTTGTTAGCTATGCTCATCAGTTTAGCGTACGATAGCCTTTCTTTTTGGGTGTCTTCTTTGATGAGATCATCTAACGCTGTTGCATACAGTTTCACAGAGTCATACAAGTATGCCGCGTAGATGGAAACGAACTGAAATTAAATATAAAACCCAATATTGTCATAATTATTCACACAAAAATCATAAGTTCTTAGCAAGGATGTAAACAAAGGTGTTATCATTAAAAAAAGTTGCCATTAGGCTTAGTCCCAGATTTGATAGTTTTCGAAAACTTTTTTCGTTTACGTATTGTTCTACACATTTTAGTAAAGCGCCTCTATCAGAAACGTGGAGGAACTAAAATCGGTAGTAATCGGCGGTATAGATTACTTCACTCTAATACGAAAAAAGTTTTCGAAAACCTTTTAGCCCAGCAATGTATGGAACAATACGAAAACGAAAAAAGTTTTCGAATACTATCAAAACTTGTACTAAGGGTACTGGTCTACAATTTATCTATGCTAACTCAAATATCTAATATTTTTGCAATATTGTACTCTATTTTTGAATACCTTTATATATTTACATATTTTAAAAAATTTTTAAAGAATGTGGCTGAATTTTAAATTTTGAACTGGTAACATTGCTGGAATAATCAAGTTTTTCTTCAGACGCTTATTTCCTACACTTTACCTCATACTCAACTTGTCTTCCACCCCTGTTGACGAGCTTGGCATATAATAAGTATTAGGGATGCGTGGAAGGAAAATACCTGGCGAAATAGAGGTATGTATATACATAGTTATATATCCCAAGGGGACGTCAATACCACAACCAAATTTTTGTAGTTCAAATTTCCTCATTTCATTAGCATGCTCTACAAAACAATATTCGGAGAAAAGAGGCCGCTTATGACGCATGCAAATTATACAATAAGTTGCGTATTTTTTACTTAGAACTGTCCAATACTGAATTGCAATTTATGAAAGTGATGATATGGTTAGATTTCAGACTAGATGAAGAAATCTAAACATTAAATAACTTGACCGTTATTTGAAGCTTATTAGATTGAGAGTGGCCTACCTCGTTTTCCGCTTCCTCTTCCCTCTCTTTCACACTTTACTACCCTTTTTATCTATCCGTCTCCCTTGCACATCCGTTCTCCCCACCAGGCGCCCCGACCGAGCGCGTGTTCGGGCTTGGTCGTATTCTACTGTTCATTGGCGTCAAGTTTTCCGCCGAGACCAGTCGTCGTCAAGACTATATATATTTCAAGTTTATAAATTAAAGTATAATATAATTATAATAATTTATAAAAGTCCTACATTACATTATTAGTGAATTCAAGTGCCATTTCACATCGGAAAGCAGTAAGTTAACTTGAAGGTATATTGGTAAAGTTTTATTAACAGTGTTACTGTTCGTTTTTACCATTTGAATTTAATTTTTAGTTACCCTCTTTTTGTCGAACCATTTTACTGGTTTGAATGTGGATTAGTATTTTGGAAATTAATGTGGAATCTTAATTTATTTTCTACCCTCAGGTGTGTTTTAAAATTTCGCTTATTAAAGCCTACTTATTGCTGCAGTAGTCTAGTTACTACAAATAGAGTGCGTTAATTTCGAAAGAATTGTTTGACTAGGAAAACAATATTTTATAAGAATCGATATAATACTTTGTCTTAATTAGGATGGATGACCCGAGTGATTCTGTATCTGCGTCGGTTGCGGGGCCGTCGGGCCTGCAAACTAAGAGGACGCGTCGTGAACCACGTGCACGAACCAGCTCATCGTCATCTAGTGAAGGTAGCAGTAGCTCTAGTTCTTCAACTTCATCGTCAGCTAAGTCTAATCGTAAAAAGAAGCGTCCTCACCACCGCTCTCACAAAAAAAGGGGGGGCAAGCATAAGCGCAAGGACGATTTACTTCGCAAATTATCCGATGAAGTAGGCGAACTTCGAAAACGGTTTTATGAGGGCGGTACCTTCAACACGGATGCGCAATCTGCAGCAGCGTCTCGCGGTTCAGCAGAAATGCATGATTTAAATAATGATAACGACAATATATCTTTATTGGATAGTCAAGACTGTAGGTCTTTATATGGTTATGAAGGAGAAGATGAAAAATCAAACTACCCCCAACAATTCAAATTCGATATACAGGTTAAATTGAAAGAGCCTTCAGTTCCCAAGACCCCGGAGATTTATCTTAAGATGTTAAACGACATTCAGCACTTTGACAAGAGTGAGTGGTGTGAGGTTAGGTACTCTGAAGTACAAAAAGCTTACAACTACTCTCCTGGCTTTACGGAGTTAGAGGTTAACGAAGAAATTAAATCTTATGATTCTCAACGACACTTGTCTTATGCTGATAAAGCATATGGTGCACTGACTTTTTGTGTACTTAAGCAGCAAGAGGCGTTGCAAAGCAGCATGACCGATCTTATCGCTTGGGCTCGTGACACAAGCAATGTAACTCCGGATCAGTTGCATGAAAAAATTGGTGAACTGTTATCGAATGGGGAATACCAAAAGGTATCTTCTGATATACTACAGCTCATATGTGGTCACCGCGCAGAGACGGTACAGATGCGTAGAGACGGTATATTGCATTTTGTTCGCGACCCGCTGGTTAAGTCTGCACTACGTAAAATTCCGCCTTCGAATAAACACATTTTTAATTCCGAGCTGCTGACATCGACTTTAGAAAAAACAGGAGGTGTTAAAAAGGCGTTCTTGCCTTCACATCAAAACAGTAGCTATAAATCAGGTTCGCAAGCAATTGGTAAGCAAGCTACTCGCTACCCCTCGCAGGGGCCAGCTAATTTTGTCGTACCCTCGCAGGGTACTCTACAAACATGCTGCGCTGTGCCACACCCTACCCAGTTCTCGCAGAACTATGGACATAGTCATCCTACACAGGGTTTTGGACAGAACCGTCCCTCGCAGGGAACCGGTAATAACCAAAGTGGTGTGCGTGGGTCTAACCACAACACTCGTGGGTCCTTTCGGTCTCGTGGAGCTAACCAACAACGATTCAACAAACAGCAGTTTAACAGAAAGAGAATTGCCGCCCACGATCAGCAGGCCGGTGGTAAAAGAGGTAGGTACTGACTACTTCATAGCGGGCCAGCTAAAACATTATGTCAATCAATGGCAAGAGCTGGGGGCACCAAATATCTTACTGCGCTTAATCCAGGGCTATCGCATACCCTTTCTCACACAACCTCCTCTTGTTCTGCCCGATGCAGGAAGTCATTGCAAAACCAAGGAATCCGAACCAATGTCGACTATCATTTCGCAAATGATAGCTCAAAAGGTTCTCGAGGTTGTTCCACGCTCCCCAAGCTTTTTATCAACAATGTTTCTGGTCCCGAAAGGCGACGGAACCAACCGGCCCATTTTCAATCTGAAAAATCTAAACAAAATGATTCTCGCAGAACCATTCAGACTTATAAATGTTTTTCGTGTACCGGACTTTCTCCAACCAAGAGACTGGCTTTGCAAAGTAGACCTTTCGCAGGCCTATTTCAATTTGCCAATTTGCCAGTCTCACAGACGGTTTTTGCGGCTAATTTATCAGGAAAAATTGCTACAAATGACCTGCCTGCCGTTTGGTCTCAGCACAGCACCCAAAGTGTTCGCAACACTGACAAACTGGGTTGCCCAAACATTAAGACAGGAAGGTATTCGAATAATTGTCTACTTAGACGATTTTTTGATCGTGCATCAGAATTATCGGATGCTACAGGTCCATATCGATATAGTACTCAAACGTCTTCACTACTTAGGGTGGCGGACGAATGTCGAAAAGTCAATCACGTCCCCTTGCAAAAACCTTGTATTTCTGGGTGTTCTTTGGAACCCGTGGTTGAACGAGCGATGTCTGCCAGACAAAAAGATATTGGACCTAAAGCAGAAGGTGTCGGACTTATTGCACAAAGGCACAACGTCCCTAAAAAGTCTACAAAGCCTCGTGGGCAAATTAAACTTTGCCAGTTTTGCTGTACCCAGGGGCAGACTTCACTTTCGAGACACGCTGCTATTTCTGAACAAGATCGTAAAAGAAATGCCTGTCAGCAGTGTCAACACTTATGTCTTACCCGTAGGGGTACGGGAGGATCTAAAATGGTGGCTTGTAAACTGTCATCGGGCCTCCCCGATTCACTACCCACCACCGTCACATTTTCTGACTACAGATGCCTCAGACATAGCGTGGGGTGCTCAGCTCGACAGTCACACGATGTCAGGACCGTGGACAAAACAAGAACAGAACCTTCATTGCAACCAAAAAGAAATGCTCGCAATTCTAAAAACTTTGGACGAGCAAGGTGCACACTTGTTCAAGTCAACTGTCCTAGTACAGTGCGACAACAAGACTGTTGTAGCATTCTTACGAAACGAGGGCGGAACCAGGTCCGTACCTTTGATGCAGATAGCCAAAAAAGTTTTTCATCTATTAGACCACCACCAGATCAATCTAAAAATCCAGTACATTCCCGGCAAATACAACAGCCATGCAGATCACCTTTCACGCCATCGGAGTCTCCCAGAATGGCATCTGCTCCCTCAATGTACATTAAAGATTTTCAAAAATTACGGAGTACCAATGATAGACTTATTCGCATCAGAACGAGCAAAGGTGGTAAGCAACTATGTGTCACTGGACCAGAACGATACTCACGCGATTTACCACGATGCATTTTCCCGAATCTGGAATTACCCTCTAGCTTGGGTATTTCCACCACCTTATCTGATTCCCAAGGTGCTACAGCACCTCAACTCAGCGTCCGGCGTGTTTCTCATAATAGTCCCGAGGTGGGAGAAAGTGTTCTGGAGACCAGACCTAAAAGCCCGTGCGTTAGCGTCTCCGTTCACGATCGAGAATCTACATTTGCACCTGATAGACACAGTGACAGGCCTCCCACTCCCCAAAGTTCACGAGATGACAATGGAAGTGTGGAAATGTGGGGGTGGTCAAAGAATTTAACCGAATGGACTGAATCTCAACTGCAGCTCTTAAAAGGCTCATGGCGCCTGTCTACTAAAAAGACCTACAAAGTAGCATGGAATAGGTGGCTTAAATGGACAGCACAACATGAATTAAATCCATTGCAACCAACAGGTTCAGATTTATCTCGCTTTCTAGCAGATTTACATATCATAGATGGTTTGGCATATAATACTATTTTACTACACAAATCCGTTGTCTCTACCCTATCAAATTTTGATAATACTGATAAATTAAGTTCTCATGTGTTAGTCCGTCACATCTTAAAAGCAATCGCTTTAAAAAAAGCCCGTGTCTCGAAAACCTACTGTATGGAATATAGATAAGCTGGCCTCATTTTTAGGAAGTTATTCTGTAGACGAGAATAGTATTTTTGCAACGTGCAGACATACAGCAACGCTTTTACTACTCTGTTCGGGCCGCAGGGTGCATGATTTGACGTTGTTAGCTGTGGATTCAAAGCACTTGTCCGAAAATGATGGTTGTTTGATCCTATGGCCCATGTTTGGATCCAAAACAGATACCGCTACATATAGACAGTCTGGCTGGAGATTGTCTTCTAACCCTATCAACAAAAAGTTAGACCCTGTATTCTGGGTTAAACACACAATATCTTTACTAGAAGAAAAACGTCAAACAGGATGTCAAAATCTATTTATTAGTATCAAAGGACAGCCAAGGGCCGCGTCTCGCACGGTTATCGCTGGATGGGTAAAATCCTTGCTATCCGAGGCAGGAGTAGTAGATTCAGCTGGCAGTATACGTTCTGCCGTTGCGTCCAAAAATGGTCTGATAGTTGCCCCCTAGATGAAATCATGTCTAGAGGTAACTGGAGATCACATAACACTTTTGCCCGTTTTTATTGTAAAGAAGTTATGTCAACGAATACTAGCTGTAGTGTCACCAGATTGTTTAATCCAACTTAAATAATTAAGATTCGGCGACTTTTGTATTGATTTGTAAAGCTTCATACATACGATTAATTTACAACATAAATAATGAATCTAGCACTATAAACTGTATCTGTACCTACTTGTATTAGTATTACAGTAAGTTAGCTACCTGCTGTTTGCATCTGCAAAATAACGTAGTAAGCTGTTTAAGATTATGATTAATACTAAATATTTTCCTTGCACATCTTTTGTTTTAATTGTGTATCTAGTATCTTTACCTAGAGCAACTCGATTTCCTATAAGTTCTAACAGCTCTCACATTGGCGTCTTTACACCAGGCGATAACAAACACGTCTCAATCTAATAAGCTTCAAATAACGGTCAAGTTATTTAATAGCAGTGTTTTACCTGAAATAAAACACATATTAAATACTTACCTTATTTGAAGCTTACATTTTAAATGCTGCCTGGTGAAGATTTTCGACTCAATGAACAGTAGAATACGACCAAGCCCGAACACGCGCTCGGTCGGGGCGCCTGGTGGGGAGAACGGATGTGCAAGGGAGACGGATAGATAAAAAGGGTAGTAAAGTGTGAAAGAGAGGGAAGAGGAAGCGGAAAACGAGGTAGGCCACTCTCAATCTAATAAGCTTCAAATAAGGTAAGTATTTAATATGTGTTTTATTTCAGGTAAAACACTGCTATTAACTATTCTCAACGGAAACAATAGGCAGAGATCTACCGAACTAAAACTGCTGCCTTCTGGTCCGTGCGAGAGGACGGACCAATACAAACATGACAACCAGCACGACACAAAAAACTTTTTTGTTTCTTATTAGTGCTGATGGCGTGATTCGGAACGCGCGCTTAACGGCCTCTTGTAGCAAATTTGACGGTTTTAAATCAGTTTTATTCAGTTAAATTACAATATTTGAGCTGGAAAAAAATACATGTCACAGATACATCTGAGTTTGAGTTTATGATTTCGTTCAAAACAGGATAGAATAAACTTTCCTCGATCAAAAAAAAACTGAAACAAAGTCGATTCAGTTGATTTTTTTCGTTTTATGCTCTAATGAAAGCTCGTAACCTGGAAATAGGATGTACTGAAAGGCAATTTTATAAAAAAAAATTATTTGGATAGAATTTTGATAGTGAATAGTTAAGTTTTTTAGTGAAATTAAAACCGTAAAAAGGTCGCGAGAATTTGCGCGCACCGCGTTCAGTACCGCGCCAGGCGTCATCGAGGTCGGACCTATGTTCGTTTTTGTTGTTGCACTCCCCCCGCGGGCGTCCTGACTCTTGGGTGACAAAATACATCGTCGCTATAACTTGGCGGGGGCTGAGGGAGCGTTTTGTTGCCTACGCGACTCGGATAATAGGCCGTTAATAAAGGGGCGCTCAGTATTCTTGGAAGAGTAAGATAGATACTTTCCCTAAGAGTATTTAAGGCTTTACCTTGTTTACACTTAAAACTGTTCCAAATTTTCCTTCAGGAAATTCAGGAAACTTGAACGGCTCCGCTTTGTTGTATTCTCGCACTTCATCAGTGAAATTCTGGTAGTTACTGGTAGGTTCCGACGAGACCACAACCAGTAGAGATTGCGCTCGTTTCTTGAACTCCGGGGTGTTGGGGCATACTGGCGTATGATCTCGATCTTCTGCCTCTATAATAAACACAAATCTATATATTTATAAAAGTGAAATACTACTCACTGACTTATCACGAAATCTTAAAAATTATTTGTCCTACGAAGCTGAGATTTGGCAGGTAGATTTCTTATTTGTGAAGTGTAGAGGTCCTTTAAAAGGATTTCACAAAAGAGCTGAATTAAAGGTGTCAAAAAAGGGTTGAAAGTTTATATGAAAATCGACGCGTACGATGTCGCGGACAACAGCTAGTCTATATTGGTTTAGTCGACATTTGACCGGTTATAACCTTGGAGTGCACTTAGGCGAAATCAGTCACAGTACTCATCATTATGAACAACTTTTACTATGGGACCAACCCTAAAATCGGTAAAATTATTATTGGTAAAAAAACGGTAATACGTACGTATAAACGTCACATTTGGCATGATTATAATACACATTCTAAAGTGTATAATAACAAATAATAAATAACGGCCAAGTGCGAGTCAGTGAAAAATGTCTGTTCATTACCAAGTTAAGCAACGTATTCGCCTACTTAGATGACCTTATCATTCGTCTCACCGAATAGAAATGCCATATTTTACTAGCTTTGAATTCGGTTTTTTAAATATTTAATTATTGTATTTTGTGTTGTGTTACGGAACCCTCAGAGCGCGTGCCCGACTCGCACATTGCCGGTAAAAAAACAACAATATATTATGATGAAAAAAATTGTCTTTTAAACTATTACTGGCTACCGTACAGATGTTTGATTTGTTAAAATAACATGCTTAATGAAAGACATAATAAAATTTTATATTTAAACTAAAGAAATTATTCAAATCGGTTAATAAAGTTCTAAGATATGAGCACTTAAAGTTTTTGGTCGAATTAGCAAGGGATGCTGTGTCCCTTTCTTCTAGTGTCAGTCCAGTATGGAATTTCTATGATGTTCTAACAAGTGATGTCATTTGTGCGTGTATAGTGCGTTCTCTGTCTACCAAGACATTAAAATGCTTATAACTTGCTTAATTTTGAACACATTTTGTTTTCAGTGATCGGCTCTACTTGTGGTTCATCATCATCATCAGCCAGAAGACGTCCACTACTGAACATAGGCCTCCCCCTTTAACCTCCACACTGAACGACAGCCTGCCTTTTGCATCCACTGGATGCCCGCGACTCTCACAATGTCGTCGGTCCATCTAGTGGGAGGCCTCCCTACGCTGCGTCTTCCGGTTCGTGGTCTCCACTCCAGAACCTTTCTTCCTCATCGGTTATCGGTTCTTCGAGCGATGTGGTCTACTTGTGGTTAACTTTATTATAATACAAGAGAGAAGCCTATATCTGAAAGTCTGTGGCAGATGATTAAATGATTATGATTACTATGTACTTACTTATCAAGTAGTTAAGGGCTTGCTTGGGCATATACGTCATCATGTCGACGAATATCACCATATATTCTCCTTTGGCGAAGAGCTGTAGCGACTCCATAGCTGTCATCATGTCTATTAAACCAGGAGGAGAGCCCAGGAATACGTAAACTGAAAGAAAAAACTATTTATGAATATATTTTTTACAAACGTAAAAAATATTGGCTTTGACCCATTGACCTGCGAAAATGGGGTAAACATATATAAGGCTACTGAGAATCAGTTAGCATCCTCTTTTAAGGGCGGCCTCAGTACATCAAAACCAATGACAATTTATATTATCTTTGATCGAAACAAACATCTTTTGCTCCACGAATTTGCGAAATTAACAAAAAAAAACTGCCGGTCCATACAAAAAAATGTTTGAAACTAAATGTATGAAACAGCAGTTTTTTTTTCGCGAATTTCGTCAAGTCGCGTAACAAAAGATGTTTGTTGAATTGAAGAACTGATTAGCAGTAACCCCGTATAGGTTTCATCATCAGCAGCCAGAAGACGTCCACTGCTGAACTTAGGCCACCCCTTTAACCTCCACACTGAACGACAGCTTGCCTCTTGCATCCACTGGATGCCAGCGACTCTCACAATGTCATCGGTCCATCTAGTGGGAGGCCTACCTTACGCTGCGTCTTCCGGTTCGTGGTCTCCACTCAAGAACCTTTCTACCCCATCGGTTATCGGTTCTTCGAGCGATGTGGCCTGCCCATTGCCACTTCAACTTGCAAATTTTAACAGCTATGTCGGGGCACTCTGGTTCTTTGGCGAATATCCACGTTTCGGATTGTATCGCGCAAAGAAACTGTATGGGTTTAACTCAGTAAAAAAATGGCCCCACGGAAAAGCCACCGGCGAGGGCAATATACATCGGCCCGCACGACATTCTGACAGACTGACCAACATATCTGTAATGGTGTCAGATGATGGAACTGTCGACTTTCTATAGATGCCAGTGAGTTTTATTTAAAGGACTTCGGTGGCTCCCCCATTAGTTTCTTAGATAAGTCGGAGGCACAGTATCCAGTGCGCAAGAACAACTAGAGACGAAGAAAAACGGCTAATGACAACGACACAGAGAGAAAGACGATATGTTGATGTCAACTACGTGGGATCACTCGGTAACGGGCATTCTACGAGTTGTTTTTCCTTATATATCTTATTAGTAGTTTGTAACACATTTTAATGTACTGAAAATGTCTTGAACAAATAGCTATCTACATAGCTATCTACATAGTTAGCAGGTGGTTTCGTCCTCAATGCGGACACGTACCAGTCCACGACTGTTTGCGCAAGACTTGGAATGAACTTCTGAGTCACTCCCTTGTTATTCTTTTGTTTCGGCCGTGTAATCAGCGCCTCTGAAACTAGCTCGCATGGGCTACAATACGTCATACAGAAACGCGAAGAGTAACGCTATGTGATATTCCTTTTGTTTCTATACAAGAGGACTCTAAAATAATCATGTAATGTGATTACTAGGTACAGACGTGGAAATGGGTGTAGCCGCGAAAGAATCGGTTTTTTCTAGGAAAGCATGCTCCATTGTAGATCGTAGATTGGACAGGTGAGGTGACGGTCTAACGCAAGCCTTATTCAATAAATAATAATTAATAAAAAAAAAAAAACTACTTCGAGACTAGGTACATGTACAAAATTAAACTAAAGAAAGTAGAAAATGACAGTTAAAACAGAGATTGAAAGTCCTCATCAAAACTTTTGCTGAAAGGAACCACAATCCAAAACGTCATCTCTGTATACATTTTTGGTATTTGTTGATTTGTTCAAAAACTACTGAATCCATTTCGATAAAATGTGTATGGGGCCACCTCTAAAGTTATGTTAAGTATGTTACCTATCAAACAAAAAAATAATTATCAAAATCAAGTCATAACTGGCGGAGTACTCTCGTTACAAACATACAGTCGAATTGATAACCTCCTCCTTTCGTCGGTTAAAGAGTTACGAATTGTTTGTGAGTATCAAAACGGTTTTTGGTTATAATTGATTAGTCTAGAAGTAAGCTCTAGTCTGGTTTTGATGTCCTCTTTAACTGATACTAAAGAGTGTTGATTGTGTGTCCTTGTTTTATTCTGGGTCTGAAAGTTATTAACTACGACGGTAATATTAATTTTTCTATAGTTTTAACTTATTTCTAGCTTTGTTCTTAGTGTCTTGTATTACCTGGTGCCAGAAGGTATATCTGTGTTAACTTGTGCTACAAGGTATCGACTTACTTCTAGTTTTGTTCTTGGTATCCTGTATGAACTGGTACCAGAAGCCGGGCGCGCAGCATGTCAGTTTCTCCTCGCAGCACTTGAAGGCGTCAATGACGGGCCGCTGGTGGTTGACCGTCATGTTATTCTTCTTGGCGTGGTTCTCCAGCGTCAAAGCCACCGTGACCCACGACTCCTCGTACAGGATCGAGAACTTGTTCCATCTGTAGTACCGCAAGAGTGATATCACCGATTTCGTAGCCTGAAACATGATCAATGTTTAAAATCGCTTCTCTAACAAAAAAAAATGCTATTAATTTTTGATACTGAAGTCTTACCTGGGCGCCAGGTGGCTCCAGCCTAGCGAAATTCGACAGTGTCGATGTCTGGTAATCAGAACATTTCTGGAAATAGAAAATTCACGTTTAAATAACGAAGATATTTTCAAAACAAAACGCTAACAAGTCAGTACTCGTTAGCGTTTTTCTGTACGGTGATACTGAAAAGTGCTGATCGGTGTAGTTACAATACCTGGTAATAAAGCAATAGACTTGATTTGCCAGGGCTAATAACGCACACATCAATCATATCTTTATTTCTAACTTGTTTGCGTGATATCTTGATCTAAAACAGTATATACTCACATAAGAGATCATGGGCAAGTTCCTCGACTGCGCAATGATAGCCTCGGTATGGCACCGGCCCTCGGGTCCGAAGAAAGCGACCACGCCGGAACAGCTCATGTCGGTGAGCAGCCGCGTCGCCGTCACCGTGTCAGACTTCGTGTCGTGCCATTCTAGCAGGATATTCACGTCCGGTAGGATTGTTGTGCTGTTGTTCAGCTGGTAAAAAGAAGCAATATCATGGATCGGTCAAGACCCAGCAGGTCTGCCGCGATCAGTACAAATAAATTAATGAATTAATTGTTAGACGTGTTTTTAAGAATACAATGACATGTAGATCTATCAAGTTGCTACCAGTAAACGTTCCTTGATGACCGCCTATTATAATGCTCTAATTATTATGAAAGTTATTAATAGTATTCAGATTAGGAAGATTTGTTCGCTGCAGTTCGAGCGATCTAAGCATTCCGAATAAAAGTTAGATTATGCACAGGATGCGCTTCTGTGGTTGAAAATACTAAAAATAGACGCTCTACCACCTACATGAATGCCTTATTCAGATGTAAAATTAAAAGCAATAAACAGCGAGTAGCGATGCTGTGACCCGCATCCGAATGTCGTTGCCTTGAACGAGCAGACTAAGTAAAGATTTGACAGATGGTTGGTATTTAGCGTTCCAAAACTTAACGCAGTTTGTTGTCCTCGGTCTATAAATAGACACGGAAGTGTACATATCATTTTGTGCTGATCAAACAATTTTTATCGTTACATTATCATGCTGGTGTCCGAGTTATTATTAAACGTTTTATTATTAAGTCCGTATTCAGTGAAGTAAATCGCTCTTTCGGAACTAGGTAACTAAGGCTATAATTATTTATGTCAGGGCATAATCATCATACGAGTACATCTTTAGCATGGCAGCTGGAAACTACTTGCATGGTAGAAGTCATTCACGCGATACTAAAAATAGCACATTCAATATTTATTCAAACGTATGATGCGGCTAATGGAAAGATTAAACTGGCAATGATATTAATTTTATAGTTTGTTCTTGTAGCGAAATTAAAACAGTTTTTGCAGGCGTGTTACTTTTTAGTCTGATAGCATGGCTCATTTGGTTTGCTAAACTAGCGAGGCCGAATGCGGACGCAAGAATTGCGGTAAATGAAGATGCTCAAACGGAAATCCTTCGCAGGTACGTGAACTTAGCCGCAACTGGTTAAAAGCTGATTAATTTATGTTCCTTGCTTCTTAGCAGGAGTTTTAGAAGGGCAAGGTTTCTCGTAGGTTCTTCCTGCCAGTTCTGCCATGAACCTGAGATACGTTGCGCGATAGATATGCCATGCTCAAGGATCAAGATGTTCAGGCTTGGATATTCATTTACCTGTTTGATAAAGGATAGTTACCTCTTCGAGGGCGATGGTAAGGGCCCCGGAGATGGTGAGCCCCTGGCGGTCACGCAGCTCGCCGGTGAGCGAGGGCAGGTAGCCGACGGTGATGTTGAACGTCTTATCGACGGCGGCGCCGGCGCCGGCCACAGCGAGCCACGCCACCACCACCAGCCGCGCGCCGGGACCCATGCCGACGGCGACCCTTCACCACACCACGATCACCTGTTAACAAACAAAGCGTCATTTAATACGCGTAGTATAAGTTGCGTTACTATTATTTTTACTTAATAGATTGTAAAAAGTTGAATGAAGCACGTGTATCAAGCGGTAGCACGTGGGCGCTTTACAATCTGACGCCACCCGGTTCGATCTTCGGCCCTGCACTTGACTAACATGACTTATTTGGTACCTAAATAAATTAACTGCATTTCCAACCTAATCTACCACGCTGGCCCAGTGCATGTTGGTGAACATCATATGTTTTTGAACTATTGAGGTCCTTGGACATACCGGCGGGGTATCCTCAAGTTTTCCTTCAGTTGTTGAGCAAAGGCATCGAAACTGCACATAATAAGTCATTGGTGCAGGGCCGTAGATCGAACCGGGTGCCGTCAGATTGTAAAGCGCACATGCTACCGCCTGGCCACCATCGCAAATGCTATAGATATAGCATCGGGCTAGCCACTCGGACCATACGAACTTACAGTAAAATATTAAGAGGGGGCCTCCGAAATTTTATGCTAATTTGCCATGATATTCTAACTAAACTAAATATCCTATCAACGTAATAATTGATATATGTGATTTTTCAATTCATTTTCCTTCCGGCACTAAGACAGAAACATAATAGCAAGATATTTACTCGATACTTTATTGTTTTCAAAATGGTGCCTTTTTGCTGATTTTTTTGATTTTTTCTTGGATAGAACTTCAGTCACATATCTAAAATAAATACTCATCGAAGGAAAATATAGTTTGTTTTCCAGTGCTAAGACAAAATTTACCTAGATTAATTAGTACTCTCATAATAAATTATATTCGATTTGAGACTTACGTCCTTTAGTTCTAAGCAACTATTCGGTCAAACGGCAAGTCCGATATTCAACCTTATTCTGTTGCGCTTTGTATCTAAATGGCGAAACATGCTCCGTTCAACCTCAGTACCGCACTATGCTCCAACGGGGAAGGACGCACGCGCTTGCTATTCGCCTAGATTTATCTTCCGAGTGCGATTATATCAACACCTAGTGTATTTTCAAACAATGGATAACATAAAAAATCTATGGCTCGAACGCGACCATTTGATGCGGCAACCAAGTGTTGCCAATGACCTAGAGCACAGAATAGGTAAAGCTACTATGAAAAAATTACAGGTATTAATAATAATGGATACGACTAGGCCATCTATCATGGCATCTATTATTATGTACGCTCGGTAATATAGTTACAAGAGTCTATGTGTTTCGTGTGGAGATAGAACGAGAGAGAGAGACAGTCAGAAAGACTACTAAAAATCAAAATTATTAAGTAAAATATAATTTTTGTTGTATAAAAAAATATAATAATAATTAACAATTTTTTTTTTTTAATTATTAATTTCATAAATGAAATGAAATTTAATTAAATAATTCATACATACTTAAATAGATTATAGTTATTAACAACCAGGTATAGAACAAACACAAACGTTCATCACATAACTGTTTGTCCTAGGTGGGAATCGAACCCACGCCTCCAAGCTCAGAAGGAAGGTTCACTACCAACTGGACCAACGGGCTTTCGCGTGTTTCGTTTATTTTAGTATAGTATAGTATAGTATAGTATAGTATAGTATAGTATAGCATAGCATAGCATAGCAAAGCATAGCATAGCATAGCATAGCATAGCATAGCAAAGCATAGCATAGCATAGCATAGCATAGCATAGCATAGCATAGCATAGCATAGCATAGCATAGCATAGCATAGCATAGCATAGCATAGCATAGCATAGCATAGCATAGCAAAGCATAGCAAAGCATAGCATAGCATAGCATAGCATAGCATAGCATAGCATAGCATAGCATAGCATAGCAAAGCATAGCATAGCATAGCTTAGCATAGCATAGCATAGCATAGCATAGCATAGCATAGCATAGCATAGCATAGCATAGCATAGCATAGCATAGCATAGCATAGTATAGTATAGTATAGCATAGCATAGCATAGCATAGCATAGCATAGCATAGTATAGTATAGTAAAGCAAAGATAGTATAGTATAGTATAGTATAGTATAGTATAGTATAGTATAGCATAGCATAGCATAGCATAGCATAGCATAGCAAAGCATAGCATAGCATAGCAAAGCAAAGCATGGCATGGCATGGCATGGCATGGTATGGTATGGTATAGTATGGTACGGTATGGCACAGCATGGCACAGCATAGCACAGCATGGCACAGCATGGCTTAGCATGGCATAGCATGGCATAACATGGCATAACATGGCATAGCATGGCATAACATGGCATAGCATGGCATAGCATGGCATAGCATGGCATAGCATGGCTTAGCATAGCATAGCATAGAATAGCATAGCATGCATTTACGGAAGTTGTTTGAAGGTGGGCGGGGGTATGTCCGTGGGCTACTGATGGCATGTGGAAAGATCCGGTAAAGTTTTCTAAATTTTTTTAAATTTTGGGGTAGTGTGTGGGATTTTGGTGAGGGGGGGTCCGGGTAAGAAGACCAAGTCTTGATCTATACACAAAATCCGGTCAGAATGTCTCTGACGCTCCAAAATTTTTGAAAAAATTGGGAGGTGGCGGGGGGGAAAGTTTCAGGAAATGTTATAAACTAAAGTCCGGATTGACATCCGATTTCCATTTTTTTTTACAAAAATGACCTCATACGTACTGTTTCTGAGATAATCGATGGTTTTTGAAAATAAATTACGAAAATTTTCCGGATTTTTGCGCTTTAATATTTAGAAAGGCATCCTTTGCACAAAAATAGCCGAATTAGGGCTTATCAGACGCGTCTTTTTATTTTCTACACACGTGTGTTTACTGTGTTTCTATTTTATTATTATTTATGCCTACCAACTAAATAAACACATTTTTTTTTTATTTTTTTTTAATTATTTATTTCCTGAAATTGTCAGAGTAGAAAGCCAAAAAAATATTTATAGTCTATTTATTACACCACTGAATTTTTTGTGTTGAAAAATTTTGTTATTTTTAACATGAAATTCCGGTTACGTAATTTCAAACCCAATTTGGGGTCTTTAGGGTTAGGTCCTAAATCCGAAGTTTTGAGTTTAACGTCTTCGTCTGCCAGAAAAAATGATGCCTATGATGTCAGATTTTTGATTGGACCTTTGTGTCCAAAGTTATGGACCTTCAAAAAATCGGGTATTTAGGGTCCGCCTCGCTACTTAGTAACTCAAGTTACTATGTACCTACGAGTCTTAAAATACTAAATGATCTATCGTTGGATAGCCAGTGAAGCTAACTATTCTTGCCTGGATTGACCTGGGACAAAATGTTTGAGGAGCCGGGTATTTCAGGTCGTCAAAATCTTAAGACCTAACTTAGACTATAATATAAACTAAAAACTAGAACTAGTTATATTTCCTAAACCACAGCCTTAAAAAATCTCCAAAAAAATTACTAAAATTTAAAATGAGCTTTAAAATTACCTCGAGCCAAAATTTAAGCGTGGTAGGGGGTGGTTTTCACCCCTCTTTATTTCTATTTAAATGTATTTCTCACTGATTTCAAAAGTAAAAATCTAAATATTTACTGGGTTAAAGGTCTGGTTTAGGAGATATGACCCGGGATCGGGTTCCCCGTGCCACGAGGTTTTTGGGTTTTTTGGTCTTATCCCGGCAAGTTCAACCTAGCAAAGCATAGCATAGCATAGTTCAGTTTAGTTTAGTTTAGTTTAATGTTTAGCTTTCTGAAACTGTCTCCAGCGTAATATTTTAATTAGAGAATTTATTTAGGTTATATTAATTTAATTTATATACTTTATTATTTTTATATTGTAGAAAACCTAAAAATAAATAACAAATACAATTTTGAAAAGTGAAATAAACAATTTACGGTTTTGCGCGCCGCGACCGAACTCAGCTAATCGCCAAAACACCAAGTGCACCAACACTATGCTTATCCTGTGTGTTATTGCTCCTTGCCGCTTTACAAGGTCGAGTGCGCGAGTTGTGTACACTTTAGCTGCGCGCGACTGCCGCGCTGTCGTGGTTGTGTTTCACACTAATGCGGGTGATGCTAGACGCGCGGGTGAAATCAGAAATTTTTCTTGCCTTATACGCAGCCTTAAAAGAAACTGTTTACATTCAGCTTTTCACAATCTTATTGCAGCTGTCAGAGCTAAAAAATTCGAACCGATTGTAAGATCAAGAATGTTCATGCAGTAACGTGAGGTGTGTAATGTATACCATCTCATTTTCATCTCATGATAAAGACGCGTCGTGCTACTGCAGAGGACGTGGGGCACAGGCGCGGTTTTATGTTTGTATCGTATTAAGAGGACGGTAGGGTTGAAATTATTTTGAAAAAGAGCATTCGCGTCCGCGTTCAGTTTTAAAATCAGAACTAAGGCATGCACAAAAAGTCGATGTTGAAAAATTTACTACTTACACATATACTCTAAATACGATACTTCCTTGCGGTACTACAGACGGCAAACCTTGGACTACATATTGTAACGACTCAAACGTCAAGAACAAAGTGAATAATCTCCGCTATGGAAGACGTAGTTTCGTTCACAATAAGGGTTCAATACGAGGAAGTTTGGGAATAAGGTGGTAATTCGTCGCCCAATTTTATCACAACCGCCAAAACTTGAAAACAATACCTTAGTTTTGTTCCAACTAGTTTCACATAATCAAGGATATGCTGCAGAAGATGAGAGCGAAGAAGTGACTTGCTTGTCACTCGCCTGATGGTAAGCGTCACGCTTGCTCATTATAAATTGTTGGTTTTCCAATAAATAAATAAATACTTGGCATAAACCTCTTTATGCCAAGTTATTTCACTGGAAACAAACCCCCTTTCCATCCAGAACACATTTTAGTAAAAACAATAAGGTTTATTTAACAAAAAAATATACTTTTTAAAAACAAGCTACTTCGTATACTTCTCAGCAAACCCTTTCATTTGATACCCATATCATGATAGATGGTAGATAAGAACATTTTGTCTGCCATCTGGGGGCGTCCGCTCTATTGAATTTATCATCTAGGACCAAAGTGCTTCGGAAGACAAATCCAACGAACCCAAACTCGACGGGGTTAAGTACTTGTTTTCGTTTAGGAGTTCCTAGGGCCACCTTATGTCTTCATCATCAGACCAGCTCGGTGGTACCATAACATTGCATTGTCACCGAACTTACATAAGTATGCCAAATTTCAGCAGATATCTGCTTCTAAATTGAGTTGCAAGATTCCATCTGCAACAGGGCAATTGCGCTAAAAAATTACAGACGAATCGTTGACGAATCGCAACCGCTCCACTAATTTCGGTCAATTTTGTATCGCGCTAATGATTTTAACCAAAGATGAAACGCAACCCGCACAGTTGGAACGTAGACGCTGTCAAACGAACCCTTGTGATAAAGTTAGAAAACATCAACTTTTTCGCGCCGATACGAAATCGACCAAAAGTTGTGGAGCGTTTGCGTTTCGTCCACGATTCGTCTGTAATTTTTTAGCGCGATTGCCCTGCTGAACAAACTTTATTACTTAATAGTAACTTAATAGTTTATTTTTGAAATGTTTGACATGTAATTATTATTATGAATAAAATTATCATTATCATTTATACATTGCGAGTTAAATAAAAGCTTGTAAAATAAAACAAAGGTATACTTTTCTAGTTTTGAGTTAAGCCCTTAACGTGAAGATAAGCGCGAATAATCGTCCGATAAAGCAGCCTGTTGTTTCAGTATGTCAACGACAAGGGTTAGTGGAAATCACCCAAACAAAGATATGTAGCCGAGGTGATCAAACTCGGGGTAAACACATCACATGAGATCCTGATCGATCGCATCCATTTGCAATGCATAAGATTTCATAAAGTCATTGTCCTGTTACATGAGAGATAAACAAACGATCAAACAGTGTCGCTTTGATCATAAATAGCAATCTTATTGTGATGTCAGATAGAACAATGACAAAAATACTAACAACAAATTTTGCCTCTTTATAATATTGGTGTAGAAAAGAATTAGCGCACATGAATGACTTTTGACACAATCAATCTGATCACTGGTCCAGGTTTATGAAGATGTATGAAGGTGCAGAGTCACCGACATAGATGTTAAAATGT
Source organism: Agriopis marginaria (assembly GCA_932305915.1). Classification (NCBI taxonomy): domain Eukaryota; kingdom Metazoa; phylum Arthropoda; class Insecta; order Lepidoptera; family Geometridae; genus Agriopis; species Agriopis marginaria. The sequence continues at coordinate 8,993,021 of OW029919.1, forward strand.
ACAAGTTGAAGTGGCAATGGGCAGGCCACATCGCTCGAAGAACCGATAATAAACCGATGGGGACGAAATGTTCTTGAGTGGAGACCACGAACCGGAAGACGCAGCGTAGGTAGGCCTCCCACTAAATGTAACGACATCGTGAATCGCGGGCATCCAGTGGATGCGGATCGCGAGCTATCGGTTCGGTGTGGATGTCTAAGGGGGAGGCCTATGTTCAGCAGTGGACGTCTTCTAGCTGATTATGATGGAGTTGCGAGTTGCGACGCAATAGTGAGCATACATATAGACTGGACCACAGTGATGAAACTGTCAAGGTGATAGAAGTCTCCCATGCGAGCCAGCTTTTAGACCAGCTTTTGGACGTATCAGGATTAATTTCGGAGAATGTGCTTCGGAGTTATACGACCTTTATCTCTACCCCTTATACTACAGTATAAGCAGAATGTCGGCTTGCTACCACCCATACATTGTCAATTTTCATTGGATGCGTACTATGTTTAAATTTTACGTTTCTAAGCCGTACAGCCAAGGAATATAAAAAAATCTGCCGGCTTCCTTGTTTCTTGAGCCATACCTACTGAGCCTTTTCAAGGTTATAGTGAATAAATATCTAAGTCTTCATGCTCCATCTTCGACCACATCTTCGCTTTGCAACAGGCGAGATGGTGATCAAACTTTAAAAATATGGTCCCCTTGGGGTACGGAACCCTAAAAATACATAACAGAGCGTTAGTAAGAATTCCAAAAGCGTACCGAAAATAATAAATCAGTAGCTTCATGGATCTAAATTGTACATCTGTCTATATATATAAAAATCGATGTGTGTATGTATGTTCCGTATGGACTCCAAAACGGCTGCCCCTATTTTGACGGGACTTTCACTAGCAGGTAACTGATATTATAAGGAGTAATTGACGCGGGTGAAACCACAGAAAAGAGAAGTAAATGGAACGGAAATGAGAAGGAAAATCTGTCGCCAGCTATTATGACAGAGTTTTGCTTGAACATTCTCATTTATGTCAACGCATCGAACTCCGCATCCAAAGAACTTGGACCTTACCTTTTTGGGTTACGTCTCAAAGTTTTTTGTCCGCATCACAGCTGCTAACTGATTTCAAATAACTGACGTTTCATTAATATGGGTGCAACTGGCTACAAAAAAAATCTTACAAAAATGCCTTGACAGCCGTTCTAATTTAAACAATTATTTTTTCTTTTCTGTGGGTGAAACCGCGGGGCGCAGCTAGTTCTATAGTGATACATATGTATTCAACAAGGTACGAGTAACGAGTTAGATTTTTGCCCGACGACGCAAAGCGAAAGGGAGAGTATTGTGTTTAACGTATTACTTATCTACATTCTAAAACCGATTTCGATATGAAAGAGAGAAAGAAAAATATTTATTTATGACAGAAACAAATATACATAGACATTATGAGATGTCGATAGATTTCTCGTAGTTGAGAGATAGTCACTAGAAAGAAGACATGGCATGCAAATTAGGGATGAAAAAAATATTTTTACAGAACACACTTATTTATGACGTATCGTTAACTAGGGGTTTTAAATTAGAAGTGAGATTTGGTACATATTTTTTTTGTGCAAGTGTAGGTACCTTTTGGGAAACATGACTCTCAAAAATACGTTTAACGCGTAAAATATACATGTCTTGCGTAAAAATTAATACTCCCATTGGCTCGATTAGAACGGCTAGAGACCACAAGAACTCACGTGCAATGGGATGGATTTTAATGTACAATTCGTAGATTGAACCTTAAGAAATAGGGGAGTGGGAGGCGCGACGATGGCGACAATGAGCGCGTCTATTTCTGTAACTCAATAAAGGGAAGTCTTCCTGCAGCGTTTTCCGCCCTCAAATGTAGGAATTGCTTCCACGCTGTCAAGTAAGTAATTGTCTCGCAACCGGCCGCTCATTAGACCAATTGACTTGCCGCTGTTTGACAACATGCACCTTGTTTTGTTGCGACTCATGGTAAAGTCTAATAATATTCCAAACTAGTATTTACGTCAATTTAAAACTAGATTATGTAAGTATATAGACACAACTCCAATACAAAAACAAACGGCACCAACAATTTAATCGCCGAGTAGGGTGCGGGATGTGTCGATATCTCAGATTATTCATAGGTATGGCGCGATTGCAAATATTGGTGTCGGCCCCCAGAGTCAATAACCGCAGATGGCCCTGTGGCGAGGGCCGGCCACTGCGGGCACCAGCTAGCTGCCTCGCCGACTGGCCAGTCTCGCAGGGCATGCTCTGCTGTGACACAACCACGGCATCATCTCGCCTTGAGATAACGTCGCCGATAACGCTCTCTCGAGCTATAAATAGAACTTAATAAAAAGGTAGTAATGTGATTATGATTTCATTTCTCGTTGCAATCGTTTGCGCTGCAAACTCGAAATAAGACTAAACTAAAATGACATCAATAATTTACGTATCGCATCACACGTTTCGTTATCAGCGGCTGGGCGGAGTTTAATTTAACTTGGGTGGGACTGGGAGTGCTTTGCTTTAATGAGCTACTTCAAAAAAATTAGTTCTCATTTCCACTGTAGTTTGTCGCCGATTTTAATGATTCTTCTTCATTAAATAGGCTGTATCTCGAGAGAGATCTCAAAATTTAAACGAGTTCCCGCAAAATTTTTGATATCTCTTAAAAATATTAACTACTAAGACTATTAAATAGTTACCTACTTCTAAGGGTGGAAAGTTAGGGAGTTACCTCGTTAATTGAATTTCACCCACTTTCCGTGAAATCGTTTTTTTTTTTTGTAAAAATTATTTACTTAATTATATTATTATTCAATCAGGATCGGTAAAAACGTAACTCTTTTCCTTCTACCCACACATAACTTGCGAAGCGTTAGCTCAGCGCCTAATTTTTATTAGTTGAAAACTATACCTTTTCAGTGTTCCGTAGGACAGGGAATCTTTATTAGTTCGTTATGTCCGTCCGTCCGATCTTTAGTTGCAAAATCACAGTTTTGGTATAGATCTCAATTTTAAAATACATAAATATGTTTTTGGGGTGGCTCTAGTTAAGTATATAATTATGTGAAAAATGGGGATGAATTATTTCGCTGCCCCCCCCCCTGGACCCCTCGTTTGACATATCGTTAAATAGATATTTCAAAGTAAGGTTTCACTAATCATTTTTTCGTCAAGTAAATTCTTTGCGAAAAGATTCCTTGTCGTACTACGGAACCCTAAAAGGCAATATACTTTCCTAGATCTGGTAGAACAAAGATCACCATAGCATCACACAACTAATATTATAAATGCGAAAGTTTGTACGTTAGTGTGCCAGATGTTAAGCGATGATGCGGTCTACGATGGAGTACACTTGCCTAGAAGAAACCATTCACTCGTGATTTGAAGACACCCAGATTGTAACTATCGGGGAACACCCATTCTGGCAGCGCATTCCACAGACTAGCAGTTCGCACAATAAAAGTGGAATCAAAGGGCTTCGTACAAACGTCGTCGTGTACCTATGTTTGTCCGCAATTAACTCCGCAACGGTTAAACGGATTTGGATGAAATTTGGTGTGGTGGTTGCTAAGACCCTGTCATCATCATCATCAGCCAGAAGACGTCCACTGCTGAACATAGGCCTCCCCCTTTACATACCCTGTACTGACTGCTTATTGCCCGAATTAAGTACAATTTTTTTTTTAGGTAAAATCTTCTTAACTCAATAAAAATTTAGGTACATATATACTTTTAACAGTTTGATATACTAAAGAAGCGACATTTTACAACGCTACCAAGAGACTATTCAGACATGCATCGTACCGACTACATACATTATTTAGAAAAACTTGTTTCAATCTGCATAAAAATATATTTTTTCAATACCTGCCTGCATGCAAAATATTGCTTATCATGTTACATTCCATGTTCAACTCACCACCAACTAGTAGTTTGCCCCGAACTATGAGCTCACGACCTGATCTTCACAAGTCCTTGACCAATTTGGATCTTATTCGAATTTAGAGTTTTGTCGTCAACGTGAATAAAAAATGTCGACGCAATGTTTTATTTTTCTACACTTGTTTCTATCTACCTATATTATATAAAAATTATCCCTGATACCTGATATTAATCCTTATATACCTTGGTCACGCCATAACTTAAGAACGACTACCGATTCCATTCATCTTTTTTTTAAAGGTTTCTTATACTTTGAGAAGGTTCTTTTCTTACGGAAAGAAAACTTAAGAAAATTTACCGATTTTAACTTCGCCCTAGGACAACGTCTATCGGGTCAGCTAGTGTGTAATAATGATGGATTATTATTTATTAAGTGTGTGTGAACGTGCTCGAGTATGGAAGTGACATAATGAAGTGAAACATGTATTTTCGTGTTGTTTCTAAAACTTCATAAAAGCCTCTAGTAAAGTCTCCACCACTTTAGAAGGGCACGACTTTGACTTGATCGTGACATAGTTTGACTGTGACTATGACTTGTTTGATGATATCCAATAAAACTTGAAAATAATTCCATACTCAAAATACAAAATCATCACATGCACCAGATGTGCGATGCCTCACAGGAGGAAAGAAAAACAATAAATAAAATCGGCCAAGTGCGAGTTGGGCTCGCGCATTGAGGGTTCCGTAACACCACATAATTTGTTAGTTACTAAAGTACAAAATGTAGTGAAAAAAACAACATCCTATCAACGCCCAGGCGACCAAGTACCGACCGCGCCCGACGTTGCTTAACTTCGGTGATCGTACGAGAACCAGTGGTGAACAGAAACTTGGCACCGACTCTCACTTAGCCATTATTTATTATTTGTTGTTATACTTTAGAGTGTGTATTATAATCATGCCAAGTTTGACGCTTGTACGTATTACCGTTTTTACATTAGAGCTAATACAAAAATACGTTTGTTGTGTGGGGTGGGCCACCCCCCATTAGTTTTTACTTTTTGACTTTATTATTTCTGTAGTTAATCCGCCGTAACATTACATCTTCTTTTTGTGAAAATTTTAACTGGCTATTACCGTTCGACATAATATATCGCCGTTAAAAGGTAGGACAGACAGACAGACAGACAGACAGGCAGACACGAGACAGCCAGACAGCGTATGCTTACTAATAGGATCCCGTTTACCTAATAACCTATTTGGTACGGAACCCTAAAAATGTAACATAAAATGTATTTGCCTAGTACTGGCAATGGTACGCAAGTTATCGTCGAACAAAATATACAAACAAACGTCGATTAGTACTCGTAGACTCTGAGACCTTCGTTCGGGCAACAAGTATGAGAGGTTGGTTTGACCTGTGTTAAGTAAGTACATTTCCTAAGTGTCGCAAACGGAATAGTCCGTAGCTCTATCGATCTCGTCGATGTTTGGTCTGCCACTCCCGACCGCACCTAAGTACTGTACGTTCATAAAAATCGACCACACTGCGTCCCCCACGTCTATTGATATACAAGTTATCCAGACTACGCTATATGTCGCATCATAGCTTTTCCCACACTACAGGGTAGTGTGGGAAAATCGCACGCATACATTTTGTATTTTTTTATGAAATTATGGAATTTGGGCACTTAACAACATCCTGCTATGCTATACAGCGCGACATAAAAGAGTAGAAAATAATGAGTACGCCACTATTGCAAATAAATGCCACACTAAAACATCTTGTGAGGTACATTGAACACTGTTCAGTGTAAAATCAGACATATGTATGGATTCGTAAACGTTTAAAACACAACATATCAGCGCATTACAGATATTTTTGGGTTTTACTCGTTTAACTGATAATGTTTGTTCCGTTTCTACTATTTTATGTCGCACTACACTTATTCTAATAGTGGGGTAGGCCGACAGGGGGACAGTACGGGGAAAGCTTTGAAGCGATATATGAAAGTGTAGTCTGAAAGTTTATTTACTGTATAAATACTCCAAACGAATCTTCACTCAAGCAGACTATTTCAACCACAGAATAATAAAGAACATAGAATCTGTCACGTGATTTACAATGCGTACAAGGCCGTCTGTCAAAAAGTATGTAGCCTTTGGATCCTTTTACAGGTCCCTAGTACCTACATTAAAATAGTGTACAACCCTGCAATTTGCAGTCCTGACAAAAATATTATCTGTTTCGTTCCGGTAACAACCATTTTGGTATATGAGTAAAGAATATAAAATGAATTATTCGTTTATGCTAAATTACACTACATCTATACTTTAGTCCTTTTTCTGAGATTAGAACAATACTTAAAATTGCTGTCTTGTTTTCGGGCGTGACAATTTCCGTCACCGTGACGCCATGTGTTTTTGTCCATTGTAATAAGTGAAAGACATCAAGAAGCCAATAACAGAAGATCTTGAAGATAATACCGATCATCTGCGCAAATTGAGATCGTATCGCCCAGACATCGGAATCTTCAGAATGTCTCCCTGACCCTACACAAGACATTGACAAAACGGCAATACCGCAGAAGCCCCAAAGAAAAAAAAAATTTTAGAAATGTCTAAGGCCGCCAAAAGGTAACTTCAACGCGCGACCTACATTTACCTATAATCTAGGTATTTTCAAGATTGGAATCGACCACATCGTCGCTTACCAACAGGAGACTCGATCTATGAATTGATGGTTAAACGGGAACGTATAATAAGTCCTCGTTAGATCGCGTATTCGCAATAAAAAAAGGTTATAATCACTCACTAAGAAAATCTGTCCAACATATTCATACAGATTTTCTTAGCAGTTCTTAAGTAGCGAGTCCCTCCATGATAAACCTTCAAATATAAATAAAATCACCCGAGACCTGAGCACCATGACAAATGACCTAAGCATGAAAATACAGCGATGTGGTCCGTCATATTTACGCTGCCACACCTGTGTTTAGGTTTAGCTCACTTGGTGGAGGTCTTACTGTAACCATCGGCCTCCACCTTTTCTCCAAATTACAGCTGTAACACAGGTCTTCCTAGAACAGCTGCTTACGAGACACCTACAGAGAGGTACTTATTTATAAATGTTAATTTTAAACTTGTTAAAAATGTTAGGTTAAAAAATGTAAAATTATAAATATTGGAATAAATAAAAATGAAAAATGAAATGCAGGTTGAATCTAATCTAGGGCCTTACGCCCAATTGCTTACGAGGTATCAAACTAACGTTAAAACCGCGCAGTTCGGAAAATCACGTAAACGTGAACCTTAACGCGCCCAGATATGGTTTGCTGTCGCACAACGTTTTTTAATCACCTAAACTGTATTACTTTAAACAGCTAGGCGTAAGGCCCCTTTTCTATGTTAACAATAAATAGTCATAGTAGATGGTCATAAATTGTTATAGTTCATACTATGAACTATAACAATTTATGGTTATGGCTATGAACTTCATAGCCATAACCATAAATTATGGCAAACGTTTCACACTCAGCACATCATTATCCCGAAATCGATACCTGTACGATAGTTTTCAGAAATAAAGCGCGGCCAAAGACAATCTGGCTCTACCCTGATCAAAGGCTAAGATCAGCGCTAGGTACCCGGACCAGTAGGTGGAAAATTAGTTACTAACTAGCGACCCCTGGCGCCGTCGTTAGTTATATATATAAACCTTCCGTGAAAATGTATCTAACTGATGCTGAAAACCGCATCAAAATCCGTTGCGTAGATTAGGAGGAGTTTAGCGGCCATACCGACATACAGACAGACAGACGTGGAAAGCCACTTTAATTTATACTATGTATAAATAAATAAATAGAATAATAGAATAGAAAATAGAATAGAATAGAAATAAAAAAGAACCGGCCAAGTGCGAGATGGACTCGCGCACCGAGGGTTCCGTACAAACTTTTCCAGGTATTATAAGTTCAATAGTTCGCCCATCGAAGACTAATTCCGTTTTTCCGATTAAGTATCCCAAAAACATATATTACTAGCTTCCGCCTGCGGCTTCGCCCGCGTTATTCAAGGAAAAAACTAAGGAGTTCACTGCAAAAAGCTTTATTTTAGGATGCTACTAAATACGTTTTATGTATTTCATCCTGGATATTGATGGTCGGTAGGTACACGGTGCTTTATGAGCAGGAGATCTAAAGTTAAATTCCTGGCCTGGCTGGGCCAACACGCGACCACGCGACAGGCCAACCACGCGACCTAGAAAGTTTTTTTTTTCTTTTTTGTACGTCACTTGTGCTTGACACTCGCCCTCGCGGGCCGCTTGCGGCCCAGCGAACCGCGCGACCTAGAAACCTTTTTTTTTTTCTATTTGGTAAGTCACTTGTGCTTGACACTCGCCCTCGCGGGCCGCTTGCGGCCCAGCGAACCACGCAACCTAGAAAGTTTTTTTTTTCTTTTTTGTACGTCACTTTTGCTTGACACTCGCCCTCGCGGGCCGCTTGCGGCCCAGCGAACCACGCAACCTAGAAAGTTTTTTTTTTCTTTTTTGTACGTCACTTGTGCTTGACACTCGCCCTCGCGGGCCGCTTGCGGCCCAGCGAACCACGCAACCTAGAAAGTTTTTTTTTTTCTTTTTTGTACGTCACTTGTGCTTGACACTCGCCCTCGCGGGCCGCTTGCGGCCCAGCGAACCGCGCGACCTCAAAGAGTTTTTTTTTTTCCTTTCTGTACGTCACTTGTGCTTGACACTCGCCTTCGCGGGCCGCTTGCGGCCCAGCGAACCGCGCGACCTAGAAAGTTTTTTTTTTTCTATTTGGTAAGTCACTTGTGCTTGACACTCGCCCTCACGGGCCGCTTGCGGCCCAGCGAACCATGCAACCTAGAAAGTTTTTTTTTTCTTTTTTGTACGTCACTTGTGCTTGACACTCGCCCTCGCGGTCCGCTTGCGGCCCAGCGAACCACGCAACCTAGAAAGTTTTTTTTTCTTTTTTGTACGTCACTTGTGCTTGATACTCGCCCTCGCGGGCCGCTTGCGGCCCAGCGAACCACGCAACCTAGAAAGTTTTTTTTTCTTTTTTGTACGTCACTTGTGCTTGACACTCGCCCTCGCGGGCCGCTTGCGGCCCAGCGAACCGCGCGACCTCAAAAAGTTTTTTTTTTCTTTTTGGTAAGTCACTTGTGCTTGACACTCGCCCTCGCGGGCCGCTTGCGGCCCAGCGAACCACGCAACCTAGAAAGTTTTTTTTTCCTTTTTTGTACGTCACTTGTGCTTGACACTCGCCCTCGCGGACCACTTGCGGCCCAGCGAACCACGCAACCTAGAAAGTATTTTTTTTCTTTTTTGTAGTTCACTTGTGCTTGACACTCGCCCTCGCGGGCCACTTGCGGCCCAGCGAACCACGCAACCTAGAAAGTATTTTTTTCTTTTTTGTACGTTACTTGAGCTTGACACTCGTCCTCGCGGACCGCTTGCGGCCCAGCGAACCACACAACCTAGAATTTTTTTTTCTCCTTTTTTACGTCACTTGAGCTTGACACTCGCCCTCGCGGGCCGCTTGCGGCCCAGCGAATCGCGCGACCTAGAAAGTTTTTTTTTTCTTTTTTGTACGTCCCTTGTGCTTGACACTCGCCCTCGCAGGCCACTTGCGGCCCAGTTTTTTTTTTTTTTTTTTACGTCACTTGTGCTTGACTAACCCTCGCTGGCCGCTTGCGGCTTGCTAAATCTGTTAAACAGTTACGGAGTTGAATGATTGAAATTATCCTACAGGAACTTACATTTTGTTGGTTGGTTGGCCTTAGTTTTAATCCAGGGAATATGCTACCTCCATACCAAATTATATTGAAATCCGTTAAACAGTCACAGAGTTGAGTGATTGATGTTATACTACAGGAACCATAATTTTTTTTCGGGGTAAAAAGTAACTCATGTGATAATCCAAAGAATATGGTACCTTCATACCAAATTTCATCGAAATCTGTTAATTCAGGGAATATGCTACCTCCATACCAAATTTCATCTAAATTGGAGCAGTAGTTTCGGCGGTGACTTCAGCCAAACATACACACATACACACAAACTTTCGCATTTATAATATTAGTAGATAAGATTATTATAGTGTAGCTGATAATTATAATTATAGTATAGCTGAAATTTTATTGTGGTTAGTTTCTATAGCAGTATTACTTAAGTTAAAAATAAAAATGTTATTTGATTAATTGCTTATGTTTTAAATTTGAACCAAATCTGTAGGTGGTGAACGAAAAAGGAATGAATAGTGCCGCATTGTATATCGAAGATACAAGAAAAAGGGTCTTGACAGACGGACAGACAGACAGACGGACAACAAAGTGATTTTATAAGGGTTCTGTTTTTTTCCTTTTGGGGTACGGAACCCTAAAAACGAACTGAAGTTGAAATATTAAAAGACAAACTTAACTTTGTAGTTGACAATTAGTCTCTTCCATACATTCCAACTACAAGATGTAAGTTTGTAATAGTAAAATAATTATTTTTAAATGATATAACTTCAAATTTGTAACTTTCGGATTTATTCCTATATATGTGCTATGTGAACTTACTTTTTGCAAAATTTCATGATTCTAGGTCAACGGAAAGTACCCTATAGGTTTTGATTTCCCTGTAAAATCGCAAAATATGCGTCATAAACGTTCATATCTTTTGATTGAGTAAACTTACAACTTTTATTTTTTTACAGCCGAAAGAAACCGTAGACCCAAGTATTTATTATAAATTTCAACTTGATACCTTTACGCGTTCTTGAGAAAAAGGGTCTTGACAGACGGACAGACGGACAGACGGACAACGAAGTGATCCTATAAGGGTTCCGTTTTTTCCTTTTGAGGTACGGAACCCTAAAAATTGAAAGAAAAGAAATAGAAAAGAGATGGAGATGACAATATTAACAATACGAATGATGCAATGATAGAGGAAGGCTTTTAAGAAATGACACCGCGCAACCCTCGAGTTCTCTATCCATATTCAACTCAGAATATGCACATGGAATATTAGATGGGTTGCTAAACCTAGCAAGTTGGCAATTTTACTATGGAAACTGACGTGGTATTATATTGTATTGTATATTACACGAGAATTACGTTTTCTGATGTGAGATTAGATCTCATCAACGTCGCCGATGCGGTTCAATCCGGAACAGATGGCTGAACTGAATATCATACGGGAGAAACTGATATCCTAGTGGGTCACGACCCCTGGAACTGGGGAATTGACGCAAGGAGGAGGATTGTTTATCGGTTTACACTCATATCGGTCTGACCGGTAAGCGCAGTGTAGGACGTCCACCCACAAGATGAACAGACGTCTTAAAAGAGACCGCAGGGAAACCCTGGATGCGGGCCGCTTCCAAACGGCCCTTTTGATGATCGATGGGGGGCAGGCCTATGTCTATGCAATGGACATCCTATGGCTGAAATGATGATGATGATGACTCATATACTCATATGGTTGAGTCGTCGAGACGAGCTTGATGAAGAAGCTGTTACAGCTTCGAATCTAGTCTGGAGCTCATCTCTACCAATGAACATAATAAGTGAGTATACGTACTGTCTGTCTTAGTTTAAAATCTCAACATGTTCTACATACCACCACTAACAGAATATTGCTATATAACAACGTACCATTGAAAAAATTTATAGACACCTCAACAGATTTATTAATGTAGTTAATATGATAAAATTAAATAAAAAATCTTTTATGATTTCTTTCGTATTCTTCTCAGAAAACCCTTTCATTTAATGCCCATATCATGATAGTAGATAAGAAAATGTTGTCCGCCATATCTATTTATGTATGTACATATTTAAAAATATATAATTATGTATGTCAAAGAATTCACATAGTACATATAGATCTTATGATGTATGTAATATCAGTCTCTGGCAGCCATATTATCACGAGCTTTGCTTAGTTTGGGGTCAGATGACCGTGTGTGCAAAAATATCCTGAATATTTATTTTATATTGAGTTTAGTCTGAGGTAATTTTTTTTTGTATTCTCACCAAACCTTTTTATTTGATACCCATATCATGGGAGTGCATACATAGTGCATATCAAATAACTTTTTGGGAGACGCCATATTGAATTTAGAATGACGACAGTTAGCTAACATTTATTTACAGTTCAATCAGTAATAACAAAAAAAGTTGTGATTACAAAATGTTTTTTTTTTTTAAATTATGGTTTTTAGTGTTAGATAGATAAACTCTTTATTGTTCACGCCACACATTTCATACACATGATAAAACAGCTTAAAAACTAGTGCAACAATCGGCGGCCTTATCGCTAAGAGCGATATCTTCCAGGCAACCTTAGGATGGAGAGGATTAATACAGGAGGTAGTAGGCGGGCATGCAATATTAAATAATGTGATAGTTATAATATAAACCGTACATTCTAATAACAATACCTACTAATACTTATATATATTACTTAAAATTACAATAATATACTAATACATAAAATATAAAATCTATTATATATGAGCAGTTAAATAAACAACAACAGCGTCAACAAGGTGTTCCATACCCAAAGGGTAAAAACGGGACCCTATTACTAAGCCTACAATGTTTGTCTGTCTGTCCATCTGACAGTCCATCTGTCTGTCTGTCCTACCTATTAACAGCTGAATCTTTCGAACCTTAATAGATAGATGTTACGGCGGATTTACTAACAAATAATAAAAAAGTAAAAACTAAAGGGGGTCCCCATACAACAATAATTGTATTAGTTCTAATGACGGTAATACCTACAAGCATCAAAAAAAAAGTATAACAACAAATAATAAAAAAGTGCAAGTCGGTGACAAGTTTCTGTTCATCACCAAGTTATAACTGGTAATTTCATTATCAAATTATAACTGGTAATTTCGTTACCAGTTATTGGTGGCGGTTAGTGGTATTGAATTTTGTGGTGGTACAGAACCCTCAGTGCGCGAGCCCGACTCGCACTTGGCCGGTTTATAAATGAGAAGATGAAGAGGAAAGCTATACCTAGCAGTGGGTGGAAAATAGTTGATGATAATGATGAAAGGTTTTTAATATGAAATATCAGCTTGCCATGTTACAAGTTTCGATATAGTTTAGAAATGCAGGGGGTGTATTATTTTACCACTTTAGCAGGCTATATTTTGCTAAGGAACATTTGATGAAAAAATTATATAATTATGTAACTTTACCTTTATTTTAAAAGACCAATTCAACGATACCGCACACTAGTGGATGCAGGGGATAAAATCATCCTCATTTCACATGTGCCAAAGCCACCACTAAACTATAATTTTAAAATTTAGGTCTAAACTAATACTCTGTAAATTATGCAAATTTTCATGCACTTACCTTGATATTGATTAAGAAATGAAAAGAATTAGGATGGACAGACAGACAGATGGACAGAACGAACTTATAAGGATTACTTGTTAATATGTATTTAAGATGTATTTAAAAACTATATATGTATGTATATCAGTCTCTGGCAGCCATATCACGAGCTTTGCTTAGTTTGGGGTCAGATGACCATGTGTGCAAAAATGTCCCGAATATTTATTTATTTACTACGGAACCCCAAAAACATGAAATATTAGATAATTATTTGCTTTGCTTATTTTACGGGAATTACTCACGTAAGATCTTACGTAATATAAACAAAATGTGTAAAACCCACATCAGTTTTGAATATTTTAGCTATAAATGTATTCTATGGCATCAGTAGAAGAAGGCCTGGATGTATTGAAGCGTAGAGGAATATCAATGAAGGTAAGGGTAGACTATGTGAAAGTAGACATTAATAAATCTACTGGGTTATGTGGAGAGGGTGTACTAAATCGAAACAGATCTATAATAAAGTTATATGATTATTAACGGGATATTTACCATGGTAAGGTTGCCCATATATCATATAACTTTAGTGAACAACCGTGATAGTTTAAAACAGTGTTAGATCTATAATACGTTATTATAAACAACTTTTACTATGGGACCAACCCTGAAATAGCAAAAAATATCAGCTGTTACATAGATAATGGTCACACTCGACAAAATGTATGGAGCAGCATTTGATAGGTAATAATACGGCCTTACTTATATAAATTACTTAAGTAAATGCACAGATTCAATAGTTAGTAGGTACATTGGTTCTACACTACAATACTTATATAGAACACACAAGAAGAATACATTAAATGGAGACACTAAAGGTGGGTGGCTAAGAGCGATCTCTTCCAGACAACCTTAGGATAAGTAGATAGATATGTCTTATGGAATTTGTGGAAATAGAATGTTTCATAAAATATTTGCTGCACCGGGGTTTCACCTTACATCACGTGGAATTACTCCTTATATCATTCATATGCTAGGTATATGCCAGAGAAAGCCCCATCAAAATCAGTCCAGCAGTTTCGGAGTCCGTAGGGAACACACATACACACATAGAGGCCTTCTATAGTATAAGAAGGAGATAAATATAGTTTTAGCCCACTTTTGGTTCGGATTTGAGCACTGACCTGTTATCCAGTTTTGAGCATACTTATTTGTTATCCCCAGAAACTATAATAATGTTCAAACCAGAAGTGATAATAATATTACACTGTTAAAATGTTTACTTACCATGAATGTCGAATTATCCGCAGTAAAATGTCTTTGTTTGCACTTCAAACACTCATATCTCATCACAATAATGTATAAAATCTATCAGTTCATATAACACTGTTTATAATTTCCACACACTGCAAAATTTCTCAAAAAATGTTTACAAAGAAATCAAGCAAGACTCGATGCATACAAGTATACCTACTTTAATAGGTAGGTTGGGTTCTAAAAATACATCAACATGATAAAATGGTATGAATATGTGAATACATAAAAACAACACAACACATTATACATGACAATCGTGGATTGAGAATCTGGTAGGATTCAACAGTACATGGGCGGTGTTGTATTGGACATTGATTTTAAACAATTTTGATGAAGCTCTAAGAAAGTTGATAAATTTTACTGGAAAGAAATTAAATTTGATTCAATTTATACGAATTTAGAACTGGTAATAGAATAAACATGTTTCAAACAGATTAATAATTTGTGATTGAGGTTCTAGCAAACGAAAGAAATGATACAAATCGCAGGATAAACACTGGACTTTAGAAAGTCATAAGTTTCTTACAGTTTGACCTGCACGTTGATTATGTATTTAATTCTAAACTACAAATGTCTGAGAAACTCATAACTCGAATTATGCACTTAAAATGACAAGATTCACAACGCAAAACACTTGTAGCGTTCACTAAAGAAAATTCCTTTTCGTTTCATCTTTAAATTTTGACAAACGCAACACAAGAAAGAAAGAACCGAACCGAACCGAACGAAAGAAAAGATGGACATAGACATTAGACCCCTCCCGCTCCCGCTTCCGCTCCCTTCACTTGCCACCCGCCCGCCCAACTCGCGCAGCGCCACCTTGTGGCCGCACGCCGCACTGTGCGATTCGATTCGTAGTGCGATTCATATAATAATAATCAAAGTGCGATTCAAAGAAACAGCGAATTTGGCACAATCGAACCGAAGCCCGATCACAATCGCAAACGAACCATTTACGTTCGCTGATCGTTCAAATTACCGCGATTGCCCTGCAGGGATGTTCTTCAAGCCATTAGATTTTCTAATCAATGGTATTATAATCGATCCGAAGTGGTAGAGTCATGAACCTAGTGTCTAGGTTCATATACTGAGTCTATGAGGTTCATGGGTAGAGTTCTCAGTTGGTGGTTAAACTTTATCGCACAGCGTGGCATTCACGCATGAGGTCAACTCAACTTGAACTCAACGGCATACGAATTTAGATGATTCAGTAATCATGTAGGTAATTTGCCTCTTATTTAGACAAACTAATAAATATATAGACATAAATATATAGACAAAATGGTATCCAATAACCAATTTGAATACCATTTGGATAATCCAAATCTGTCCCACTGTTCTGTTGCTTAAATAGGTAACATGCCAAAAACATCCGTGGTTCATGTGTTCATTCTATGTGGGCACAGTTACTATTCTTACTATTGATCTATCAACTAGTCCGAACCGCGAGTTTTGGAAAATATTTGACTTTTTATCATAGGAGCAACTCTAGCGCAAGCAAACATTACCCTCTCCTCCATTGCGTTTTCACATGGTTTTTCACTGGTAGATGTGCAAAGCCAAACCCCATCCAATCGAAGAAGAAAAAAGTATGAAATAATGTTACTGTCATAATTTTTATTTTTTTAAAGTTTATTAATTTTTTTTTGGCTACGGCCCCATTGGTTTTGTTTGATCTGTGTTTTGTTTGATATTACGACTGATGGACTCTGTATCTATGGTCATATAATGGTCTAAAAAGTCTGTTTTATGATTTTATCTGTGGTTCTGTTCTGTCTGTTTTCCAACAACAGTATCGTAAAATCGTATCAGAAAATAAATAATTTTATATAATTCATTTGCTTCGTTTTCCTTTGATTCGATATTGCTTATAAGCACACCGTGGAATCGCAGTCATGGGGAAAGGCTTTAACAATTACATGTGTAAAAAATTCTTTCATCCTGCTTCCAGGGACAACTTGAAGAGAGTAAGTTATTAAATTATCGTGTTATGTATTTCACAAATTGCTAGGTTGTGAAGGATTTTACGTACAACTGCATTACTGCAATAAAAGTGAACAACTGTGAACAGTGAGGTAAAACTTTCCTGACTTGCTGTTTTCCAGGTATGGATGGCAGAACAGAAAACAGATGCTTATAAGAAGAAACAAGAAGAATTACGTGTTCAGTATGAAAAAGAGCAAGAATTGCATGAAAATAAGTAAGTATTCATCTAAATTCTGTGTTCAATACAAATACTTGCTAACATTTCTGTTTTTTTACTCTGGTTGTTTGCTTTTCAAGGGCGTTACTGAGTAAAGATAGCAAAGACAAGCTAAGTTTGAATTTTATGTATGAGCCTCCACCAGGAGTGAAAAAAGAAAGAGAACGAGAAGATAATGAACCTGAATATAAATTTGAATGGCAACGTAAATACAACGCTCCCAGGGAAAGTTATTGCAAGGGCGATAATGAAATCCGAGACCAGCCTTTTGGTATATTGGTGAGGAATGTACGTTGCATAAAGTGTCATAAGTGGGGACACATCAACACAGGTGATTCTTATAATATTTTTTAACTTATTTTTAAGCGTTTCCACATGGCTTGATGATCAAATGTTTTAAGAGATAGTTCAAAATTTTGGTGACCAACAGAATTTTCGTTTATTCCATTCTGTCCGACTATTTGTCCGATGATCGGACTGTTTGGACAAAAATATTCCAATCTGTCCGACTGGCCAGTCGGACAGATTGGACACGCAAATTTTGTTCCAAATAGTACTACTGGCAGTAAAGTACAGTGAAAACAAAAATGTTATACTTATTTATTTTTTTCCTACTATTTTGACTTTGAGTGTCGGCTAATTTCTATGTGCAATAAGAATAAGATTAAGAAAATGATGAATGTGTGGATTAAGAATAGTTTTTTTCACCAAGTCCCAAGTACCAGGAATGTATAAACCATGAAGACGGTTTCCCCTTCGCGACCCATGATCACACTTTTTATGAATCTAGAGTGAAATACCTCTCCATCGTTTCTGTTATCCTGGTATGTACCTGGTATCGACGTTTTCCAATAATTAACGTTTGTTCTACTTGTGGAGGAACACAGTAGAAACTACTCGGCTGTGGAGAGTGTGATCACGGGTCGCGGTCGCTTCTCGAGGTGGAAAACCTCTTCATGGTTTATGCATTCCTGGTACTTTGATTTGGTGAAGCTTTTTGTTCGACCTTGTGAATGACAGCTGTCATCGGAAATGAAGATCTCGACGAGATCTATCACTTCTGCAAAGAAACTGCTAGTCTAAGATCAAAAGTTTCCGAGTTATCGCCCAACCAAGTTTGACAGCTGTCATCGGAAATGAAGATCTCAATGAGATCTATCACTTTTGCAAAGAGACTGCTAGTCCAGGATCAACAGTTTCCGAGATATCACCCAACCAAGTTTGACAGCTGTCATCGGAAATGAAGATCTCGATGAGATCTATCACTTCTGCAAAAAGACTGCTAGTCCAGGATCAACAGTTTCCGAGATATCGCCCAACCAAGTTTGACAGCTGTCATCGGAAATGAAGATCTCGACAAGATCTATCACTTCTGCAAAGAGACTGCTAGTCCAGGATCAACAGTTTCCGAGATATCGCCCAACCAAGTTTGACAGCTGTCATCGGAAATGAAGATCTCGACGAGATCTATCACTTCTGCAAAGAGACTGCTAGTCCAAGATCAACAGTTTCCGAGATATCACCCAACCAAGTTTGTCAGCTGTCACACTGATATCTGTCAACGCCCACATTAAACCATGGAAAGATACCCAAATCCAGCAGCAGTGGTCTGATAAACGTAGGCTAATGATGGTGATGATGTCACTGACATCTGTCAACGCCTACATCTACCCTGAGACAGGCCCAAGTCCGTCTGATAAGAGTAGGCTGATAATGATGATGATGGGTTAGGACCCATTCTCTGTGAGGGATGACCTGTGTCCCAGCAGTGGGAACATGGTAGGCTGAAATGATGATGATGATGAAATTTTAAATTCAGGATACTTTGCGAATGATGATAATGATGGTGGATTAGGGCCCATCCTCTCTCTTTCTCTGAGAAAAATCCTGTGTCGCAGCAGTGGGAACATAATAGGCTGAAATGATGATGATGATGATGAAATAACATACAAATGATAATTACGATAGATTCATATTAATTATTTTGTTAGAAGTGTTTGGTGTGAAGTACTTACTTCAAAGATAATAATCCTACAAAAAGTACCTAATTACTTTTCAGATTGATTGTATCGTAATATTCTTAGTAGTACTATTTGGAACAAAATTTGCGTGTCCAATCTGTCCGACTGGCCAGTCGGACAGATTGGAATATTTTTGTCCAAACAGTCCGATCATCGGACAAATAGTCGGACAGAATGGAATAAACGAGAATTTTAATGTGCATACAAGTAACAATCCATGCTGATGATTAAGCTAATCACCTGTGTCATCAACAAAGTATTTTACTGTATACAGGGTTACTCAAAAAGCATGTACTAAGCCAAAGGGGGTCTGTTAATACTCTTCATTATGAACAACTTCTACTATGGGACATTGGACCAATAGCCAACTTACAAAAAAAGAATTTCTATACATTTTGTAGAGTGTAGAATGACAGTTTTCTATGAAACAGGTGATTTTTCGTAATTTTAAGATTGTTTCAATAGTAAAAGTAGTTCATAATAATGGTTATTATGCACCCCTTTCAACTTAGTTCACCCTTCCTGCGTAATCCTGTATATCAATCTCACAGACCTCTATTAGGGTAGACACTGAGTTCTACTTTGTACTTCTGTGGCTTATAAGTTGGTTCAATGCTCCAACTGGTAGGCCAGTTCGATCTCCGTCATCTTGGGAATAGACCCCTTTCGGCTTAGTACACTCATTCCACATAACACCATATATTAAAGCTAACGAAATCTCGAAAACTACATGACCTATGAAGCTGAAATTTGTCAGTTAGATTTCATAACGGGTGTAGAGATACATCTATGCATGCGAACAACAACATTCAGATCTATGCCACCATCAGGACCTCTTACTATTGGGTGGCTCATAGCTTTTTGCCACTTATTCCATACCAATGAGCTTCTCTATACTAGCGACCCGCCCTGGCTTTGCACGGGTGGGGTGTAATTTACGTGCGAAGCCTTGGCGGGTGGCTAAGTACCTAGTATATATAAACCTTACGTGAAAAATTACCTAACTGATGATGAAAACCGCATCAAAATCTATTTGGGTGGTTTTGGAGGAGTTAGCAGTTATACAGACAGAGACGAAAAGGAAAGCGACTAATTTATACTATGAAGAGAAAACAAATATGCAAATACTAGTATTTTTATAAATACAGCCTGTAGTAAAATATGTATTGTTTGCAATGTAGTATAACTAATTATTTCAGATAAGGAATGTTCCATGTACTCTCTGTCCATGAGCGAGGCCCGTGCCCTGCAAGCATCAGCATCAAGCTCAGCCCCAGAAGAGGAAGAGGAAAAGCCCGACATACCAACACTGATGCAGCACATGAGAGATACAGGGCTTGTGATGAAGCCTGGAGCTTTGCCACTCGCTGCACCTAAGATCGAAGATAATGATCCCTCTAATCTTACCGAATCAGACTTGATCAGTCAACTTACTAAAAAACAAAAGAAGAAGTTGTTGAAGTAAGTAACACAACCTCTTACCCCAAACGCATACACCATGTCCACCTTTTCAATTCCCCTGGGTGGACCACGGGCACTTTTTCTTGCCTGTGGTTCACCTCAGTTTACTGGGGTTTTTATTTTATTTATTGAGCTTGCTGACATGACAGACATTGTCCTGTCAAAATTTCAATAAATTTATTTTAATTATTATCATTTTAAAAATACACATCGAAAAAAGGTTGTTTTCAATTTGAAAAAAATCTGGGTAACTTAAAAAAAAAACGTCGCCTGTTGTTAAGCAATGATGGAGCATGCCTTCCTAAGGTTATTCAAATGTGAATGTGAAGAGTTCCATTTTGGTACTATTGTGTTGATAACAATAATTTACCTTTGTTTTAGGAAACTGGAAAAACTAGAGAAGAAGAAAAAAGACAAGAAACACAAACATAAATCTAAGAAACATGATTAACTTCATTGACAGTACAGTAGCATTCTAAGTTACATCACTGTATTTGTATATTTATTATTAAATGCTCTACTCTATTTCCATTCATTCATTTGCTCTGACAGTTGCAACAACATTGTAAAAACCCGAATGAAAGCATTTTCTTTTAATATTTCACTGATGTATGTAGCTGTACCAGTCTGAGAGTGAAAATAATAAAAAAAAAATGGTTTTCAGCTTTTTACAATGCTATTGCAGTTGTCAGAGCAAATAAATACTTGAACTGAGTTAAGGTGCCTATCTTATAAACTTATTGATATTGAAATAATTATGTATAATTGTATCTATAATCATTATGCCTCGATAAATAATTGTGCTGAATTTTTGTAGAAATCTTGAAATGATTAAATACATAGAAACATGTAACTAGTTGTACGTCCTTAAGGTGGTACGATTCACCTATGGCGGAAAATTCAAATTTTAAACAGTTTTTTGGTCCTAGTAGCCAGGCCAGATAATTATTTTTAAATAACACAGTGCTTGCGCAAAATGTTAGCTGTTCTTTACATAATAATGTACAACTATTTAACAGTAACGCACCATATTACTCACATTTGTCAATAAACCATTTGAAACAGCAAAAAATTGTTTATTCACAAATGTAAGTAATGACATAGAGAAATATACTATACTAGGGGTAATAATGAGCATTTGGGATATATAGCTTTACATTATTTTGTAAAGAATAATAATCAATTTGCGCAACATCACGGCCTAGCTACAAGAATAAGAAAACTGTTTGAAATTTGAATTTCCCGCCATTTGTGAAACGAACCACCTTAACTGTGATCTCGCGACTCCAAAAACTCAAGCGATTTTACTCGTATTCAAACCTAATTGTATTTGCATGAACTACTTGTCTACCTTTGTAGTATCATGAAGATCAGATTAACTGTACACAAGTTTTCGTCAAACAAATACTGGGTGTATCTCTAGATGTCATATATATTTGAGGATATTGTAGTCATCATTATAAACAATGTTCACTATGGGATAAACCCAGAAAACGCGAAAAAAAAGCAGTTGTTCCATAGAAAAATGTTAATAACACTCAACGAAATATATGGAACAGCTGATAAGTACAATAATATCCTCTAATAGGTATTTCCATCATCTACTGGGTTCTATGCGGAGAGGGTGTAACTAAGCTGAAAGGTGTCCATAGTACCCTATCATTATGAACAAATTTTACTATGGGAGCAACTCTGAAATAGCGAAAATAATATCACTCAACAAAATGTATGGAACAGTGATATTTCTTTTGCAGTTTCAGGGTTGGTCCCCCGGTTAAAAGTTGTTAATAATGATGAGTATAACAGACCCCTATCGGCTTAGTACACACTTTCTGCATAACCCTTTAGATACACCTCTATACAAACAAGCACCAATTTGTTAGCCTAGACTCTCCCTTCCTCTTCCTTCTCCCTTCACTTGGTCAACTAGAAGATTTACTTTCTTGCACAAACACCATAAAGTATGACAATAGTTTTAATTACTTTATTTTATATAAGACTATCACATAACATTGTAATATCACAGAACTTAAAAATAATAATTGAATAAACATTATTTACAACATAGTACAATAGTTTTCTTCCATAAAATATACATGTTTATCACCATATTGACTAATTATTTTTGATTTATACATTCATGGACTATAATAAGAAAACAATAGGGACTTGAATTATTGGGTTTGTGGCTTCTGCTACTAGTGTCACAATACTGACAATGTGTGTTTCATGAATGCTATCATGAAACACAGGTAACATAGGTTGTGGAATAATAATATGCTCAGGAATAATGGGGTATTTGACTGTATTAAACATATAATTCATGGTGGTGTGTCTCAATCTTAATTATTTAAAAAATAACTACTTAAAATAATGTCCTAATTTTTTGTAAAATACAAAATAAAAATATATTTTTTACTAGCTGACTATGATCCGCTTGTAGGGCTCGGCCTTTAGCGGTATGAAATATTCTTTACGACCTATTCTGATACCCACCAAATATACGTAAAAAAAAACATAAAAATCAATCAAGCCGTTTCGGAGGAGTGAGACCACAAACACCGTAACACGAGATTTTTATATATTAGATTGATCATGTGACTGCAAGGGCTCTATTTAGGTCGAATGTTCTATAATGTCACAGGCAAGTAATAGAGGCAACAATTTTAAATATGAGGCGAGTAAGAGTTTGCTTGCTTGTGATGTGGCCCAATAAATGTCAAATGGTGCGTTATGTGGTAGTACAATAAGTTTGATTCTCCGTTCATGGTACAAATACTGAAAATTATGAGGATTAAATCACAAGATTGTTTTATTATAATATTATGACAATTTGAAATGGTTACGTAAAAACAGTCAAATACCCTATTATGATTCTTTGGCCCAATGCAGGTTGGAGAGTCGTGGCTGAGTTGAATTGCAGTGGGATGGAGTATCGAATTGTGAGTGTCCAACCGCCGCCATGATTTCCCTTTACACCCCCATTCAAGTTGATTCGACATGTCGTCATCAGGATGAGTTGAAAGACGTACTTATCAAAGTAGTATCCAATATTTCAAAAAGGTGTGGCAGCATAATATTTCATAGTTAATATTCATATTTTAACATAAGTTTTCTCTCCAATCTCAATGATATCTTGGCGGTCATTCCTTTCTTTCCAATGCAGGTACAGCACACATCCAGTTATTATAACAATGATGGCAGTCAACACAAATACACTTTTTAGAATAACTTTACTGGGAGTAACAAATAGTTGTGCTTTCCATTGAGAAGGGTCATAAGATGGTGCAGGGATCACCACAATCTGAGAATTTGGTATGATCTGTGTCCAACTTTTACTATAACCTGAGAGTCCGACATTCAATGTGTCCACAAAATTAGGTGTGCGGTCCAGGCCAAATATTGAATAAGGCAGTTGAAGGGCATAATATGCAGATTGGGATAGCTGCGCACAGACACCTGTCCTGTAGGTGCCTTCTTGAGACCAAGTGTTGTAACCAATTTTAGGGCCTGGTAAATTTGTACCTGAAATAAATTTCTATATTAAAAAAATTGCTCAAAAACAATATTTTAGTCTCAATTTTTTTGAGAGGTTCATAATGTCAAATGGTTTAGAAACCCAGGCAGACACATTTACAGCATTTGCTGATAACAAAAAATATCTCAACTATTTTTAAACACCTATTCTACTGCACATACATGGGCCCTGTACATGATGCTTTCACATACCCAGTGAACAGCCCTGAACCTTCACATATCTACTGACACCTAATTTGTCAATATCTGTTGAAGCATTAAGGCTCGGTGTAGGTGGGAGCAGAAAACTACAGAATGAAGCTTGCAAAGTGTCAATGAGCAATGGAGAGAAGTATGTTGAGAGTAAAATTGAAAGATAAAATAAAAAACACAGAAATTAGAAAAAAAAACAAAGTTGCCGATATTCTTGCTTGTATTGACCATCAAAAATAGGGCTAGGCAGGACAGATGCTACGTTGTAAAATAAAAAAAAGTAAGCTGGTCACTCTATGGTACCCAAGGGATAGCACAAGAAGACAGGGACATCCAACAAGAAGATGGGATGATGACATTCGACTGACCCTTGGGCCATACTGGACAAGAGTGGCAGATGATAGAGAGCAATGGAGACAGTTGGAGGAGGCCTATGCCAAAAGGCACACCGAACTAAGAGACATTTTATAAAACTGTAGAAATAATTTATGTTAAAATCTTATTCGGAATAAATGGCTATTGTATTGTATTGTAGGTGGGAGCATACATTAACTACAATACCCTCTTTTTGGCTTTTCTTTTATCAGGTAAAAATCATCAGAACATACCTGAAGCAAATATAAATGCAAAATACCACTCACTGACTGACTGACTCATCACGAAAACTACTTGAAGTACCAAGCTAACATTTGCCAGCTAGATTCCTTGTAGGGTGTATGAGGCCCACTAAGGATTTTGTGAGAGAATCAAAATTAAGAGGGCCAAAAGGTAGTTGAACAATTAATTATATGAAAGCATGAAGTCACTGGCAAAAGATAAAATAAATTTAAAGTAATGTAGTATGGAATAGTATAGCAATAATTCTAGAAACATGCTTACCAAATGTGCCTTTCCTACTATACAAGGTCCTATTGATAAAGGGCATCTTCTCATTAGTAAGGCCAGTTACAACAATAACTTTAATGAAGTTTGTATCATATTCAAGCTCATTTCTAAACGAATGCATTGTATACTTTTGAGTGGTAATATTCTTTTTAACATAAATTATGTCTAATACACCATCCATGTAGAAGTCATAGAATGTTGCCATGACTACGTCTTTTCCAAAGGAGTCAAATAAATCCCATTGGACTTCAAATGTCCTGTGGAATTTGCATCCTGGTAAACTACATGGTCTGTTGTGTAGTAAGAATACTTTTGTTGTGTTGCTATTCACTGGTGCTAGAGTCAACAGTATGTCAGGGTAACCATCCATATTGTAATCACCACTTCTCATGGTTATGGTATCAAGGTACATCTCATTTTTGGGAGGTATAAAACGCCACAATGTCCCTTTACCATCATTGAAGTCAACATTTAAATCATGCCATTGGTGGTTGTCATTGATCAATATTGTGCTGTTCACACAGTCAATGTCATAACAAACTGGAACAACGAGGAAGAACTGTCCAGACAATGCAACATCAATAAAAAGAACTTGTCCATAAATATCAGGGTAACCGATAAGCAGCTGTATGCTGTTGTTATATCTAAATCCTTCTATCTCATCATTTAGCCACACCTCAACATCTGTGGCTGTTGTCACAAGAAGATCCGCAGCATTATCCTCATTCACATCAAGGAATGAATGGGAGTGTGGAAGTTTTATTTGTTTGAACATATCGTTTCCCATGCTCTTTTCAATAGGATTTGTTCGTGTCTTATCGAATATCCAAAAAACCCTGTCACCCTTGTAGTTGAGTCCAAACAAATCCAGGATCATATCTCGGTTGTAATCCATCACCAGAGGCTGCCCAGTTGAAAAGGCTTTTACTTGTAGAGCATCTGAACAATTTAAACTGTCGTTACCTCCCCATAATATTCTAATTACGTGTAAGTTAGTGGTAACGTTAAGAATCTGCGAAGTGAACAAAATATCCATGTACGCATCTCCATCGAAGTCGCCTGGCACAATACTGGTTACAACAATGTCAGTAAAATTGCAAGCATATACGGATGGCCGCAGGAATGGCTCTTTGTCGTAAGCTAGGTACACTTCTACGGTCGAGGAGTCTTTTATTACAAAGGCATCTGTTAGCTCGTCCGAGTTAAAATCTCCAAATGCAGCTAAAACTCCGTCTGTGTTTTGTCCGAATGAACTCTCAGTCATATCACTTATAGCTAAACATTGTGATATTACTGCACATATAATATAGGACACAATCATAGTTGCGATTTAATTCGTGTGATTATTATTTTTCAATACGTATGTTATTTTCTAATTTCTATCAAGGATTTATTTATTAGGTTCAAAATCACAACACAAGGGCAATAATGAATTGACATTGGCATTAATGGCAACTACAGTTTTATTCCCCCATGTTTTTTTCTTTCCATGTGAGGATTTTGGCGACGCACTATTTTTCATTTGCTAGTGTCAAGTACTAACCTCACCTCATGGTGTTCCGTGGTTATCCTCATTCGAATCAAGAAATGAATGGGAGTGTGAGGGTTTTATTTGTTTGAACATACAACCAAGCAACCGAATCTTTTGAAGATCGATGGGGGAGGCCTATGTCCAGCAGTGGACGTCCTACCTACTGTTGAAATGATGAAACGTTATTTTGCCGAAATGTTATTTAAAAATAATTCTGGCAAGTCAAGCAAATGGCAAGTGGCAACTGGCAACACACACTGCAAAATGGCTACGCTACGATTTTGAGTAAATTGAGTTGTTGTGAAAAAAGAAATCAGAATAATCAAATCTTTAGTGGATTTCTAAGACAATCTACCTTTTATTACAAGAAAAATGGCTGATGCAGTGCAAATCTTAAGACGTAACCGACCCGGTTCAAAAGCAAAGGTACCTTAGTTTCTTTTCTAAACTCCATCGTTAAATAAAATCCATAGGACTGTCTGGCTATTTTAAATAATTACATTGCAGGACTTTTGCCGATGGCCTGATGAACCTTTCGAGGAAATGGATAGCACTTTGGCAGTTCAGCAGTTTATACAACAAACTATTCGACGTGACCCTTCTAATCTTGAAGCTATATTAAAAATGCCAGAAGCCCAAGACGAGGGTGTTTGGAAATATGAGCATTTAAGGTAGAAACAAATTATATATACCTACAACGAAGAGGGCACTACACCAATCTATTTCGCGGTGTACCAGTTCTATGCCAAAAGTACGTTTCTCTCAGACAGAAAGCACTCATGTCCTTAAACTGTGCTCCCGAGTTTGATCATAGCGCGTCTTTTCCTACTTTCATATTCAACAAGTTGAGTGCCATCGTCATGGTGGTTTGCCCTGGTCCACCCAATCCCTAAGAAAGGAAATCAGTCTTATAGGCCCATACATTGCCTTTCTACTCTGTTAGGTGATGGAGTGAGGGACCCAGCTTCTCAGATACCTGGTGGAACACCAGCTCATCAGTAGCCCTCAATACGGTTTCCCCACTGCTGATCAGCTTGTGATCTTCTGGTATACCTCTCATCTACTCTCTCATCGCTGGGCAGAAGCCGTGAGATAAGTGGAGCACTTGCAGTTAGTCTGGATATTGCCAAAGCAATACAGGTCTGGCGCAAGGCACTCCTCACCAAGCTACTATCTTATGACATGCATTTGGATCGCTAGTGTAAACGGGATGTCATATAAAACACGCAGAGTGGCGAGTACTTCATTTATTCAGCAATCGAAATGAACAGAGAGATAGTTGGCTCGCAGGCTCGCTTATATACCCTCCCCTCAAAGGCTTGGCGAGCTTGACAGTGGCATGACGTGAGGTGGTGTGTCATGGCGGCTGGCTGGTTGTCATTCGTAGTTTCGCAGGCAACGTCACGTCCGTTTTGTTACACTCGACCATCCTGCAACAATTGCCCCCGCAATTGGGAACAAACAACAAGGTTTAGTTTCTAATAAATTAACAATGTATTCAGTGTGAGGCTGACTACACTACTAGCAAGAATAAGGGCTACGGGCAATATTAAGGTGAAACTGAAGAGAAATAAATACGCCTAACTACTAACTACTAAGATAACGACTTAATTTATTTCTCAGTTATCGGACAGAGTTTCGACTTATCTTCCTTAGAGCACCTTAAAATAATAATCGACAAAGGACCCAAATGATGGAGGTTTACCCCCCCGACCTAATCACAAAAATGGTAGGCCAGTCGGAAATGACGTCACGGCCAATCAACAGCTGACTTAGCTGACTTAGCTGTCATTGAAGGGCTTCCGCTGTAGCGGTATATTTCGAAGATCAGTCGAAAGCTTGGCTTGGCTTGGCTTGGCTGACTTAGCTGGCTTGGCTGGCTTGGCTGGCTTGGCTGGCTTGGCTGGCTTGGCTGGCTTGGCTGGCTCGGTTTGGCCTGGCTTGGCCTGGCTTGGCTCGGTTTGGCCTGGCTTGGCTCGGTTTGGCCTGGCTTGGCTCGGTTTGGCCTGGCTTGGCCTGGCTTGGCTCGGTTTGGCTCGGATTGGCCTGGCTTGGCCTGGCTTGGCTCGGTTTGGCCTGGTTTGGCATGGCTTGGCTTGGTTTGGCCTGGCTTGGCTAGGCTTGGCTAGGCTTGGCTAAGCTTGGCTCGGCTCGGCGGGGATGGCGTTACAAAGGGCTAGTGGCAATATTAAGGGCTACTGGAAATATTCCAACTATCAGTGATTCATCGGTTCCATCAAACCTACAACTGCCTTCAAAGCCTTAGTTACCATCAAAGCTATAGTTACCATCAAAGCTATAGTTACCATCAAAGCTATAGTTACCATCAAAGCTATAGTTACCATCAAACCTATAGTTACCATCAAACCTATAGTTACCATCAAAGTTATAGTTACCATCAAAGTTATAGTTACCATCAAAGTTATAATTACCATCAAAGCTATAGTTACCATCAAAGCTATAGTTACCATCAAAGCTATAGTTACCATCAAAGCTATAGTTAACATCAAAGCTATCGAGGCTGCTTAAACTATTGAAGCCACCGAAACTATTCTTAATATAATTACCGAAGATATGAAAACTACTGGCAGTTGCTACTGGCAAAGTTAGAACTACAGAATTATCGGAACTACTGGGTTACTAGAACACTGGTCAACTGGTTATTAGAACATTGAGAGTTACTCGCACTATCAAAACTATAAGAATTAATTACTATCACTATCAGAACAATCGGCACTATCAGCAACAGAATTTAAACAAACAGAACTAATGTCAAACTACTGGGTTATTAGAACAATGCGAGCTACTTGCACTATCAAAACTATAAGAATTAATTACTATCACCATCAGAATAATCAGCACTATCAGCAATATAATTTGAAACAAACATAACTACTACTGCGCAATACTCTAATTTATCAGAGTTCGGTATCATTTTAATCATAAGTACTTTACTGCATCACAATACAGCGTTGTCACGTTAGGTATAATACCATATTAGAACTAGAATGTTTGTACCTGATATACCCGAAATCAGAGCAAATTCCTCTCGCTACAATTCATACGAAGATACTACTTATTTGGAACTTGACCATAATATCAAAATATACACAGCAACTAATGAATGGCAAGTACTAAGTTCATTTTTGTAAAGGTACATCATAACAAAAACTAAAACGACGGCGTTAGGCGATTTATTAAGGTACCTAGGTAGGTACACCTTGCATAATTAAGCACCAAATTAATTTTAAACTGGTAATGCTACTCCTATGCTATCAGCAAACTATTGCTATCAGTACCTAACCAGTGAGAATCAACCAACTCATTATTAGTTTATACTTGAGTTGCGTTGCATCAATTTGCGCGGTTAAGTATGTCTAACAGTAACAAATTCATATTTTGGTTATGAATACTTAATTGAGGACATAAACAAGTTTAATGTAATCTGGAAACATAATTGATTGGTGAAACTTTTCTCGAAACTTAATTTAGTTGAAATTAATTTTATTTTAAACTTAAATGGCTCCTTAATAATCTGCAGTTATATTATTTGTTGCTCGCATTTTTTTTATTCTAGGGCGTGCGCAGACTTGCGTAATAATTCATGCAGGCGCAGATCGCACATATTTGTCACTGTTTCGTGCAGGGGCAAAACTTGGCTTTGAGCTGACGACGTGGTACCAAGTATCGATTCGGCATAGATTTGAAATAAGCTACCCCCATGTATGTCAATTTTAACTGTGGTTTTATCATGCTCAGTACTGGAAATGCAATATCCCTTTGCGTTAAGGTGTGCGTTCTTTTTCATTAAAATTAAATTTTATAAACGAGCAAACAGCAATATTCTAAACCAAATTTGGTTATAAAATTTCACACACTGATAGATTGAAGCATTGTATACAAAATACTGAATAGCGCGATGGAACACCAAGAGTCAACGAACATTCACGATTCATTTTGAAGTAAATCTAAGCACTGATCCGATTCTACGACAAGTTAATTGTTTTAAAGGTACGTTCTGTGAAATTATTATTATCCAGTCTACCCGCATACACGACAATAAAAGTTATTTTCCATCCTACCCACAGATGAACTAACGAAGCTAGCACTTCCACAATGTAATTTTTCTAATCTACCCACAGGTTTCGCAGTTTCTCTGATCAAAAGTGTAAAAATCAATTATAAATCTTTAGACGAACTCGGCATCGATTAAACTGGAGTGAATAGTTGTATCTAATCTATGTATGATATGTAAAGGCTGTTTAACCTAAATCTTACATGTTCATAAGCACGTATTATTGGGCCTGCAAGTGCGTAAGGAGTGTGATTGCAGTTATTTTTTTAATGATCACGGAATAAAATTATGTAGAGAACTTTCGAGTGCATCTAATACATTTTTTTTGTTTCGTTTTGACTTTGTCGAATGAGTAGTCACTAATAATATGCAAATAAGAAAGCAAAGCACGGGCTAAGACAATGATTTAGTTTTCGTCTTTTCTTTTGTACAGTCTAAATCACGTCTGGAGGTACAATCAAATCTATCGGAATTGGAACTAGGCAATTAGTTACGATAGTTACTTTAGAAAATGTGCATGGTATGGCTCACTGCTATCAGTTAATGGTCATATTTTGAGGTCATATACTTGTAAATTTTCTAATCCTAACTTGAATTAGTGGCAATAAGGTCAAAAATAGGTATATCTCATAAGCATAATGGCAAGTAGAAACGAACGCACCTGGCTATTAGGCTAAGGCTCCTCGCTAGCTCCAACTGATGCAGGCTGGCCTCCGCTGCTTCAGGCCCTAGTTAGGTTAGGACCTCGTCCAGCTGCTACACGCCACACAGATGCAGGTCACATGCTGGCAGGCAGACAGGCAGATTGGCACGCAGGCAAGCAGGCTGGTAGGCAGGTAGATAGTAGTGTCTTGCCGCGTGTCTTGCGGCCCGAGATAGAATCTTGAAATCTTCGATGTCACGATGTCAGTTTTCGCACGCAGTGGGTAGTAATAGGTCACGGGCGGAAAGTAGGGTTCGCCGTGTTCAAATGCCACGGAGGCGTCAGCACGCGATATCGTTTTTGCTTCTTGGCTCAGTATATGGTGTCGAATGATGAGAAAACAGGGTGGATGGTGTTAGATCTTCATGATTGTGGCGACATATTCTGCATTTTTTTACTTCGTTTTTCATCAGGCCAAATGCTTTAGCTTGGCAGAGTCGACCTTCTTGCAGTACATAATAACGTCACCGTAGATTCTTCTCAAGCAGTAACTTCGCCGTTATAGACAGGATTATGCAGTCTTCTTCGAGGATCAGGATCGATTTTGGCCAAGCGTCATGAAGCCGCAGTGTGCGTAGGTATTTTTTTTTTCTTCTTTATCCCACTTCTGATTGTAAACGGGATGTCATATAAAACACGCAGAGTGGCGAGTACTTCATTTATTCAGCAATCGAAATGAACAGAGAGATAGTTGGCTCGCAGGCTCGCTTATATACCCTCCCCTCAAAGGCTTGGCGAGCTTGACAGTGGCATGACGTGAGGTGGTGTGTCATGGCGGCTGGCTGGTTGTCATTCGTAGTTTCGCAGGCAACGTCACGTCCGTTTTGTTACACTAGTTTCCCAGCATCAATGGCATGTTGCAAAACCAGCAATATGCCTTGTTATGTGATAAATCTGTTGTGCAAATACCTCTCATGCCATCATTGAAGAAAGCAGTGTCTGAAGTTGAGACCTCTCTTGAGCTGATGCCTTATTATGGATGATTCGGATCGTGTGCCAACTCACTTACGCACGTGGTGCGAGTATTTAAAAAAATATATGCATAGTATTAAGAACCTCCTTTTCGTCGTTTAAATAGGGGGAAAGGTCTCAATTCTATCCTACTTCCTGCTAATATTATAAATGCGAAAGTTTGTATGTATAGATGTATGGATGTTTGTTGCTCTTTCACGCTGCAACGGAACGAGCTGATTTTTTGCATGGGTATAGTTCAAGAGCCAAAGAGTGGCATAGGCTACTTTTCATCATCATCATCACTACGCGGGTGAAACCGCGGGGCGCAGCTAGTATAACCATTTTTTTAATTGAACTATTTCAGGGGGATCTGACAAAAATTTGTTATTTCAGGCAGTTCTGCATGGAGTTGAATGGTCTAGCAGTAAGATTGCAAAGTGAGTGCAAACCAGAGACTTGCACACAGATGACTGCTACAGAGCAGTGGATATTCCTATGTGCTGCTCATAAGACACCCAAAGAGTGTCCAGCTATTGATTACACAAGACACACTCTTGATGGAGCTGCTTGCTTGCTCAACAGTAACAAATACTTCCCAAGCAGGTACTGTACAAACTATATTAATAGATCTTATTTAGAAATTATATTCACTGTAAATAATTGTCTAGTCTAGTCCATCAAAGATATTTTAATGTTTGTAAGGTTCCGTACCCAAAGGGTAAAAACGGGGCCCTATTACTGAGCCTATGCTGTCTGTCCATCTGTCTGTCTGTCCTACCTATTAACGGCTGTATCTTCCGAACCGTAATAGATAGCTAGTTGAAATTAATATATCACAAAATACACAAAATATCTAATGTTACGGCTAATTGACTAACAAATAATAAAAAAGTCAAATTAAAAACTAAAGGGGGGTTTTTGTTTTAGCTCTTGTAAAAACGGTAATAGGTACTTACAAGCATCAAACTTAACATGATTATAGTACACACTCTAAAGTATAACAACAAATAATAAAAAATGGCCAAGTGCGAGTCGGTGACAAGTTTCTGTTCATTACCAAGTTATAACTGGTAATTTCGTTATTGAATTTTGTGGTGGTATGGAACCCTCAGTGCGCGAGCCCGACTCGCATTTGGCAGGTTTATTACTTAAGATCAAGACAAAAATGTGGTTTTAGTATGGGGAACACTTCACTTAAATTTTTTACTTCATGATTTTGTTATTATTTCTTAGTTAATGCGCCGTAACATTAATAAACTTATTCTGTGAAAATTGCAATTGGCTATCAATTACAGTATAAAAGATACAGCCGTTAAAAGTTAGGACACACAGCGTACGCTTAATAATAGCAGGCATGGCGCACTCCAGACTTTAGTTATGTTCGGCCGGTGTCCCTTCCCAAGAGGGTCATAGCAGGGCAATCGGTGGCCGTTCGGCTCTCGCCCGGTTCGCACGCTACGCTAGCCACGTCGCGCGTAATTAAGCATCTTTTCTGTCAGGGACCTTGACCATTTATTTTCAACAGAATCTGCAAATTAGAGCTCCCAAATGAGGTCTCCATGTTTCATGCAGTTTTTACCTAAATATGCATCGGGATTGTGATCTTGTAATAGGCCTCATAAACTTATACTTCTGCATGATTATTATTGGAGCAAATTGAGAATAAGCGTTAGTTTTTTTGTGCAAATTAAATATTATTCCAATTAAAGGAGAATATAAGTAATAGGTAGGTACTACATAGGCTACATAGCTGACGATTCTGTGTAAATATCAAGAAGGCAACCCTAACGTTATACGTGCCGCGTCAGAAGAGATAGAGCTACGTGTTAGAAAGAGGGCGGCCTTCTAGGTGAATATAGCGGGTGGTATCTAGCGCTGTACGAGTTGAATTGCTACTTTATTGCCTCGTAGATAGAGTCCTTATTTATTTAAATTTCTTCGTGGAGTGAACCTTCTGTGTCTATTATGTCTTCTGTGATAATAGTCCCGTTGACACTCTTTGGGTATGGAACCCTAATAGTAACAAGCCTAATCTACGATGATTAGATTTCGGTTCTTCATTATATTTAATCATCATAGACAACTCCCAATACATGCCACTCAACCCAATCTTTGGTTATTCACTTCAAGGAATGTTCGGTTTTTGTAGACATTGCTGAATTAGCAAAACTTTGATATGTTGTTTTTAAAGTTTTATTTGTAACACGTAATAAGTAAAACGTGTGTCTGTGGCATTGTACTTCCCAACTGGCTGAACAGATATGAATTAGTAATTTTTCTGTTAGAAAGGTGACTTGATAGAGCTTGTCTTAGCTGTGATTCAGTTTGATAATTATCAGCTCTTTTATCTTTATAAAGTTTTCGATTTATACTTGTCGGTTTTCTTTGAAATATCTTTAAGCTGCATACTCAAATGGCACCAAGTGCAATGGTATCTTTTTACTACTTATCTATTACTAGCGACCCGCCCGCCCGGCTTGGCTCAGGTGTAATTTACGTACGAAGCCGGGGCGGGTCGCTAGTTACATATATAAACCTTCCATGAAAATGTATCTAACTGATAGTGAAAACCGCATCAAAATCCATTGCGTGGTTTAGGAGTTAGCGACCATACATAGATATACAGACAGACGCGGAAAGCGACTTTAATTTGTACTATGTAGAGATACCTAATTCCTTCTAAATAATTTCAGAGTGAGCATCAAGGAATCTTCAGTTGCAAAACTGGGGTCAGTCTGCAGGAGAGTTTACAGAATATTTTCACATGCATACTTCCACCATCGGGCAATATTTGATGCATTTGAGAAAGAGACTCACCTATGCAAGAGATTCACATACTTTGTTACAAAGTATTCTATAATTTCAAAGGAGATTTTGATTTTGCCCAAACTCGATGATGAGACACCTATAGCTGTTCCTGTGGGTGAATCCGAAGCTTGAGGTTACTAAATGACTTGTGTATTAACAATGTTATTTGTTCAATATTGAACTGATTTACTTATTGTTTAACTCAAACATTTAAATAGGAACTAGTTTATGACAGTACTATTGTAATTATAGGCATTTCTATTTGTAATATATGGCTACAAAAGTTTGTTAATAATAATGTCTTGTCCTGTCGTTAGTTTTGTCTACTAGTAAAAATACGGATTCAATTGAGAACCTTCCTCCTTTTTTGAAGTCGGAAAAAGAAACATTAATTACAAACAGACGTATAGGATGGTATACTACAAGGCTACCAACAGGTAGAATATGTGAACACTATATCATATGAAAGTGAACAAACTAAGTTGATCAAACTGCTGATGTTTAATCATATGAAATTATCAAGACAATAGTTTTTGCTAAAATAACGAGTGTAAGGGAAACGTTCCCAAAGCTGAAACGCTATTACACATAGGTACTATCTATATAATTTGCCTTATACTTGTTGTTTACATCCTTATATGCTGCCTTATCCCTTATACGCTACCGCTGGATGCAGGCCGCTTCCAACCGGCCCTTTTGGAGATCGATGGCGGTTGCCTATGTGCCTATGTCCAGCAATGGTTGTCCTATGGCTGAAATTATGATGATACTTGTTTATTAGTTGTTTAGTATTTTGCAAACCAGCAATGTAAAGCGTACAAAACTCGGGGTCAATTACATCGCGTAGGTACAAAAGCGCGCGAGCTTGCGCGCCGCGCTGTGTTGCGTTCGGAGTTTGTTCGTTGACCTCTAGTGTTAACTTGATAATATTTTATTTGCATTACATTGCGTTAGTTTTTTTTTTATAACAGTTGTACAACTCCCCACAGCTGGTGCTGCTTAAAATGGCAAATATAGCGTTTTTTGAGGGTCTTCGTTTTCAAGAGCGTTTCCGTTACACCCGTTATTATTTTCATTATTAAGATTGTTATCATTCTAATGCAGGAACTAGCAGAATCTCAATAAACATCATAGTGAAAGGACATTGTGATTTGGAGTGTAAACAGTCTTTATTGATTATATATTATTACAAGCTATATTATAGCTTCAGGACTGGCATAAAGTTAATGACAAAATCTTTGCTAATGAAAACACAATGTTGTGCTGCTGCAAAATATTCCATTGGGAGAAAGATCAGAATAAGAAAGTTTTGTTGACTTGCATTATGTACAAATGCTTAGTTCCAAAATCTTTCAAATCATGTTCTTTGTCCACTCTCCCAGAACCAGTTATATGTAACCTTCACCAGAATGTTGAACTATTAGATTACCTACTTATATTAATAATAAATTATTATTCGTATATGTATTTTTGTTTTGTTTTATTTAAATTTGAACTAATAAAAATGACATTGAATCCCATCCATATTGAGAGTGGGGAAAGCATCGCCATCCGGACAAATGCTCAATTCGTATCATTTGTGTTTATTTAGTAGTTTGTACAGAATTTTGTTTGATATTATGAATTCGTACAAAAATGTGCTGTTTCTTTGTTTGTCAAATTCGCTCAATTTATCGATTTGTACTACATCACCATTTCGTACAATCGATAACAATACAGAAATTGTGGCTAAATACGAATTTACCATATTTGTATGGACGGCGATGATAGTAGCGCGCGATAATAGCCACGGATTTACGATTTTTCCGAGCAGGGGCAAAACTTGACATTAGCGCTCCTCACCATGGGCGTAGCCAAGTTTTAGTATCGGGGGGAGGGGAACTGATTGAAACAAGTTTTTTTAATTAATTTAATTTCACATTAATTTGGGGCCTTCTTTTTGTGGCTGCTGCCCGGGGCACGTGCCCCTGTGCCAGTTCATTGCTGTCGCTGCAAGTTTATGTGCGTGATAAATGAGTAAGTGGCCGTACTTACAGTTTTTTGGTGAAACAGACATTCAAACACCAACGATAATTATACTAAGTCATATCTCCCTCGTTTGTCTGATCTGAGCTTTACACACATCTATCAAGCTATCTATAATCTAAGTAAAAACCTACATTACCATCACCCCTCTGACGCAAGGCATTTGGCGTAAAAAGATATATGCATGTAAAATACAAACAATAATTGGACCAATTTGGACGCCACGGGCTATCGTGTGTGAAGAGTGCCGGCCGACTATATCGTCATTGGGCTATTAATGATTTGGTCAGGCGGGCACTCTCCACTGCTTCCGTGCCCTCGACACTGGAACCAAACGGTATGACTAGAGAAGATGGCAAGAGACCAGACGGAGCCAGTCTGGTACCTTGGTGTCTTGGCCGAGCCTTGGTTTGGGATGCCACCTGGGTGGACACCTCCTGGCTCCTTCTCATGTCTCCAGTTCTGCTCGCAGTGTCGGGGCTGCGGCCGAACAGGCCCAACTAAACAAACGCAGGAAGTACTCACAGCTCAGCGCACATTATGAGTTTGTGGCGCTAGCTGTAGAGACACTAGGCCCGTGGTCGTCCGACACAAAAAAAAAATCTGCAAGGATATTTCGACTAGGCTGATCCTCGCCTCGGGGGATCCTAGAGCTGGCACATACTTTTCTCAAAAGCTAAGTATTGCTATACAGCGGGGCAACTCGGCCAGTGTCCTGGGAACCCTGCCGCACGGTGGTGATCTCGACGGCGTTTTTGTTTTGTAGTAGGTACATGTTTGTATATTTTATACATTCATCTTTTAGTTCAATTGTAGCTTTTATTTAGTTATTTTAAGTTTTAGTTTTCATTAATTTTCTGTTTTTTTTTAAGTTGCTATCCAAATAAAAAATTTATACTTACCGGTTCAAAAAAAAAAAAAAAATTTTTTATTCATAAATAAAATAAAACTTATAGATATTTGTATGCTGTTTACAGATTTATTCAATGTTTATTTTCTTTTTTATTTCTGTAATATTTTTTTGGTCTGTGAGTTTGATTAGTTTTATGATTACTGCTGCTGTTTTCTATCTGCCAAAATTTCTTGCTTTCTATTGTTTGGTACCTGACAAACAGAAAAGGTAGTTGAAAATATGTAGTTAAACTTATAATACCCCCTTATTAATAAACGTGGAGTAGTCTTGGAATAGTTACGCCGTGTTTTGTCTTTTTCTCTCTTTCAAATTTTGAACTCGATCGAAAAAGACAAAAGGCTACTATTCCGAGGCTACTCTACGTTTATTAATAGGGTCCGGGATAATGCAGGATAATGCGGTCCTAGGTACTACTAAGCCGGCAATTTTGTACTAGTTATTATGAACATCTTTTATATGATGGATCCTTAGCGAAACTAATATGTACCAAGGGTCCATCATTGCATTTACGAACATCTTTCCACAGTAAGACGAACGTAAGATAAATATTTTGTATGTTGTTTATAATGATAACTGCAATCATTTCAACTTAATAACACTATTCCATGTCACTAATTATGTTACTTGGAAAGTAGGCCTGTGTCGTAATAATTTTTTATACCTCATAAAAAAGCTGATCTTGAGTAGAAATCAAAGAAACAAAATAAAAATTTCTCGATTGTAAAGAAAATGTTAGGCAGGCAAAATATTCAGTACAATAGTAAATACTTATTTTAAAGCTTACCCTAGCTGGTTTTTATCTGCAATTTCATCAACTGAGAGCATAATGTGAATAACCGGTATTTGCCGTTTTACCACAAGTGTTTCCAGTCCATCTAACTTGGGTTCCCAAAACTCTTCATCCCTGAAATCGCATATCTGTTACTTATCGTTTTACTACTCTCCTGTACGTCTTTTCCACAGTCAAACAGTGAAAAAGACTAACCACAACAATATTTTATTTTATAACCTGTGGTGTTCATGTTATGGACCAGCACAGAATACTTGCAATGTTAGCATCAGGTTTTATTTTATCTTTTTTTTATTGTTTTAGCCATGCCATTTGACTGCCACTTTGTCTGGTGTTACGTGATAATGCGGTCTATGATGGAGCATGCTTGCGTAACCGATTTATTCGCAAGTTGACACTTAGATTGTGATTGATCGGGGAATAATGCAAGTCCCAGGAAGAGGCCTAACTAGCGGTTTGCAATGAAAGTGAGTAAGTGGTATCTTTTAACACTGGCTCCGCTGTCTTAAAGTTTGTTTATAATTTTTATTGGGTATCTTACGTTTTGCTTGTTAGTCTTGTCACTTGATTTTGAACATTATATTGTCTTTTTACGATTTCAGCACATGATATAGCTTTCGGGATGCCAACACCAGCTCCAGTCCACACCATAACTTTCACTGCTCGGTCCTCGAGGAGACCCACAGCATGTGACAGTAGATTTGGCATTTTACTGCCCCCTTTAACCTAAAAGATTAAATATAACATGAATACAACTTTCAAAGTAGGTAGGTACTGTATACAGTCCCAACATTTACTCAAAATATTATTTAGCATCATGGTTTAGTTTTGATTAAAAAGTGACTGATTTACCTGCATCCAAAGGAAGTCTTCCGGCAAATCTTGGAATGGTAGTTTACTACGCTCTAGCTGTTCTTCTACGTTTTTGCCCTTAGTGTAATTTTCCATTTTAAAACTTTGTTTATAATTATTGTTATAATAAAATTCTTTGCTATGATTAGAAT
Organism: Agriopis marginaria; assembly: GCA_932305915.1. Lineage (NCBI taxonomy): Eukaryota > Metazoa > Arthropoda > Insecta > Lepidoptera > Geometridae > Agriopis > Agriopis marginaria. The sequence goes on from OW029919.1 coordinate 9,032,695, forward strand.
AATAGGTAACCTAGCTTCTAAGTCTTCCTAGCTTGTTCATAATTCGTACAACAAGAAACACCATTGGTTTAGTTTTCTGAAGTTATAACCTTTATTTGACAAAGATTAAAATAAATGATTCTTCTTTCTGAATTATTATTATTATAGCAAAACACTACTGCAGAATTGAATTTTAAATTCCAATCAATCAATGCAAAAATCAAAATCAAACCAGTTGCAGGATTTACTTTAGTTTCGGTAATTAAAATTTGTACTTAATTCCTCGCTGAACAAACAAATCCATAAAATAATATATTGATAATTTGATATTTTTGGCGCAGCTTGCCGTCTGTCTGTCATGCAATTATGACAATCATGACAACGACAGACACAGCGAGTCAGTGTGTCTGTCATTGTCAGACAGCATTAAAAAAAAAAAAAATTCTTTCCTCTGTGAGGATTTTGGCGTCGCATTCTTGTGCCAGTATCAAGTATTAGTTTTTTTTCTTTTTCCCTCTCGTTGGTTAGACGGCGGTTCGTCAACCAAGTACGTCTCGTCTGTTAGCACTATTATAGTGTTAACACTATTAGACGCTCCAGAAACATCTTGGGCGACGGGCTCGTCCGATCCGATTGTTCAATACAATATGGCGGTTATCGTTATACCTACCAAAAGCACACAGCGTCACAGACACACACCGATCTCGCTGGCGGGGTCGAGCACTCCAGAGCTGTCAGAAGATCGGGTTAGAAGATTAATATATTATCTCCAAATAGTCAACCAGTTTAATCCACTAGCTACGACCTTTACGGCACACCTCTTTTGAGGTGCCAGGGCTAGTCTGATCCCCACTCCCGGCAACGATGGCCCAAGACAAAGTTCGTAGTAGGCTAGTCGACTCCAAAAAATTAGGGCTAACGCCATCTGCGTTTGCGAACAGCTCGGTCACGTTGTAAAGCTAAATGAAGCCAACTGCTACTCGGCTACATCAACACCATAGAAAAAAATATGCGCCTGCTCTTTTCCTGATCCTAAATATTGTAATCTCTAACCACTAGAGTTCCTAGGTGCCTACGTTTTGTACCTGTTGTGTTTAAATAGACAAGTTTATTATTTACTTATTTATTATGGTCTTTTAAAACTAAATTTTTAACATCCTTTGACACAATGTGATAAAGGTTGCTGTCAGGACAATATACAAATGAATTCCATTGTCAGAACCGAGTGACGGTTCATCTTCAGGTTTCAGGTTGCCAGCCCAGTCGATGGGTAGCCGAGGGTTCAACTTGTACTCCTGAAATTATTTTGGATAAAAAGTAATACTTATCATTGAGTATGGCCGTATGGCCATTCGAGACATTCGACTAAACCTCTACTCATTCATAATTATTTCATCATAGGTAATGCTTGAAAAGTAGTGATTCCTCCAAAATGTATCAGTTTTGCTTTTCAGATTTAGAAATATATTAGAGTGGGCTAGTTATTGTCATAATTTATTTATTTTGTGGTGTGATCGCTGAAGTCAGGGCAATGGGGCATTGGGCACGTTTTGCCACTTGCTGCATCTGCTCCGCAACAGCTGTTCCAGACAGCAACTCTTGAATAAGGGATTCTTGCTTGACTCATTATTAAAATCAGATAATCAAGTTAAATAATAACTTACAGGGTAAAGCCTTTCGTTCTGCTGGAAGTGTCCGACGGGTATCATGTTATGTGAGCAATTGATCCCTACGTCGCTTTGCCGCGCAGGCTTGAAGGCAAGCACCGAGAAGTTTCCCTCCGAGTCAGCGTGCTCGTCCAACCGGATCGACATGCCGGAGACACCTGAGAATGATACACTCCTGAGCAGGGTCGGACTGAGCCGCATGGACCCGGGTGGCTTCCCACAAGCACGGGGCCCGAGACTGGAGACCCCCTATCTTACCTATCGCCTGGCTTGCTGCAAGCCCCGCAAGCCAGGCACGTGAAGAGCCCGCGCAGCCTGGGGCCCGGCTGGCAAACGCCTCGACTATATGAACAGTCCGACGCTGCTCCTGACTAATCCTAATTCCAACTAATCCTAACTAATATTCATCATCATCAGCCAGAAGACGTCCACTGTTGAACATAGGCATCCCACTTCAACCTCTACACTGAACGACAGCCTGCCTTTTGCATCCACTGAATGCCAGCGACTCTCACTATGTCGTCGGTCCATCTAGTGGGAGGCCTACCTACGCTGCGTCTTCCGGTTCGTGGTCTCCACTCAAGAACCTTTCTTCCCCATCGGTTATCGGTTCTTCGAGCGATGTGGCCTGCCAATTGCCACTTCAACTTGCAAATTTTAACAGCTATGTCGGTGACTCTGTTTCTTTGGCGAAACTAACTAATATTATAAAACCGAAATTCACTCTGTCTCTCTGTCTGCCTGTTTGTTCGCTATTCACGCGAGGCTAAGCGGCTATGCCGATCTTAACGAAATTTGGCAGAAAGATAGTGTGCATCATGAGGAGGGATGGAGGGACATAGGGTAGGGCAGTGTATTTAGTAGGCTTTCTAGTCTGTGCCGATAGCCTACTGTGTATATATGCTTACTTTTGTACGGCGACCTCTCGATGAGCTTTGCGACGATCCGCGAGCCGTTGTTAGCGATTCTCATCAGTTTAGCGTACGATAGCGTCTCGTTCTGCGTATCTTCTTTAATTAGATCGTCCAACGCCGTTGCGTAGATTTTTGCAGAGTCATACAAGTATGCAGCGTAGATGGAAACGAACTGAAAAAAAAAACGCATTATTGTTCACTAGTGTTCAAACTATATCAGAAGGAAAATTCAGAGAATTAGGTATAGGTACCTAAGGCAATTTTTAAATGTAAAGAAGAAATTATGAGAGAAATTATTTCAGTTAGTTCTTTAAGAGTTGTTATATAAATTGTATAATATCCACGTTTTCACAAAAAATAATAACCGACTTCACAAAAAAGGAATTTGTGATCAATTATTATTCGTCATCAGCAATTTCTGATCTGACTGACTCTAATCCTTCGATCAAAAAATTTCGTTGGTGTAATCTTTCAAGCTAAAACTGCGTGGCACTTTGTAGCTTCAATGTAGGGTGTAGATAGGTACCTACATGAAATATTTAGATGAAGATTTTGATTGTTATTCATATATGTACTTACTTTGTTGACACCTATATGGCCAATAACAATTTTGCTTTCAGGAAATTTGAACGGCTCCGCTTTGTTGTATTTTCGTACTTTATCCGTGAAATTCTGGTAGTTACTGGTAGGTTCCGATGAGACCACAACCAGTAGAGATTGAGCCCGTTTCTTGAATTCTGGGGTGTTGGGGCATATTGGCGTGTAACGATCTTCTGTCTCTATAGCAAACAAACTGCGTTTACAAGTATTTTCATAATTTTAGTAAGTCACAAAATTTTAGATGAACTCGTTAGGTCAGACAAACACGGGAGATATGCCTTAGGCTTGAGTTTGACTGCCAACCAGGTGGAATCTTGTAACTCAAAGCAGATATCTTCAACCGATTGAGCTGAAATTTTGACAATGTTATGGTACCTTCGAGCTGGTCTGATGATGGAGACAGAAAGTGGCTATAGTAACTCCTAAACAAAACTAAGTACGTAGCCCCATCGAGTTTGGGTTCATTGGATTTATCTTCCCAAGAACTTTGGTCCTAGATGATAAATTCAATATGGCGGACGCCCCAAGATGGCGGATTCACATCATGATATGGTCATCAAATGAAAGGGTTTGCTGAGAAGAATACGAAGAAGCTTGTGTTTAAATAGTTTTTTATTTTTATTTTCAAGTAGGCTATTAGTTTATTGGTGTCGCAGAAAGATTCTTAGTGTGCATAAAAATAGTACCTAATTGAGCCACAGTTTTTCCGTGAAGCGGTTTAGCGTTATAGTAGGTAAATAAAATATTATGAAAAATAGAGACATTTGAACAAGAATAAGCATATCTCCGTTGTTTGTCTGATATGAGATTATTTATTTATTTTTTATATACGGAAAACAAACAGCTTTAACAACGTAAAACATAGCAAGAAAAATATGAACAAACAAGCCTTAAAAGTTAAAAATTATGACTTATATAAATGTATAATGTACGTACTTATCAAGTAGCCAAGGGCTTGCTTGGGCATGTAAGCCATCAAGTCAACGAATATCACCATGTATTCTCCATTAGCGAAGAGCTGGTGCGACTCCATGGCAGACATCATGTCTATCAATTCATTGGAAGAGCCAAGGAACACGTAAACTATATAACATATCCTATAATCAAGTAACAAAAACTAAAAAAAAAAAACCGGCCAAGTGCGAGATGGACTCGCGCACCGAGGGTTCCGTACAAACTTGTCTAAGTATTATAAGTTCAATAGTTCGCGCATCGAAGACTTAATTCCGTTTTTCCGATTAAGTATCCCAAAAACATATATTACAACTTGCTTCCGCCCGCGGCTTCGCCTGCGTTATTCTAGGGAAAAATTATGGAATTCCCTGCAAAAAGTTTTATTTTAGGACGCTACTGAATACGTTTTATGTAACTATTTCATCCTTGATTGTAAGTACATGGTGCTTTATGAGCAGGAGATGTAAGGTTGAATTCCTGGCCTGGCAGATGTTTGAATGATGAATAGAGTTAAATAACTGAAGCCAGCGAATCACGCGACCCCAATTTTTTTTCACTTCTTTTTACTTTCCCTGTGTGAAACTTGCCCTCGCGTTCCACTTGTGGTCTAGCAAACCCCACGATATATAGTGTTTTTTTTACATTTTTGTATGTCACTTGTGCTTGACACTCGCCCACGCGGGCCGCTTGCGGCCCAGCGAACCGCGCGACCTAGAATTATTTTTTTTGTACGTCACTTGTGCTCGACATTCACCCTCGCGGGCCGCTTGCGGCCCAGCGAACCGCGCGACCTATAAAGTTTTTTTTTTTTTCATTTTTGTACGTCACTTGTGCTTGACACTCGCCCTCGCGGGCCGCTTGCGGCCCCGCGAACCACGCAACCTACAAAGTTTTTTTTTCTTCTTTTTTGTACGTCACTTGTGCTTGACACTCGCCCTCACGGGCCGCTTGCAGCCCAGCGTACCGCGCGACCTAGAAAGTTTTTTTTTTCGTTTTTGTATGCCACTTGTGCTTGACACTCAGTCTTGCCCTCGCGGGCCACTTGCGGCACAGCGTACCGCGCGAGAGAAAGTTTTTTTTTCTTTTTTGTACGTCACTTGTGCTTGACACTCGTCCTCGCGGGCCGCTTGCGGCCCAGCGAACCGCGCAACCTACAAAGTTTTTTTTTCTTTTTTGTACGTCACTTGTGCTTGACACTTGCCCTCGCGGGCCGCTTGCGGCCCAGCGAACCGCGCGACCTAGAATTTTTTTTTTCTTCCTTTTTTGTACGTCACTTGCGCTCGACATTCACCCTCGCGTGCCGCTTGCGGCACAGCGAACCGCGCGACCTAAAAAGTTTTATTTTCTTCTTTTTTGTACGTCACTTGCGCTTGACACTCGCCCTCGCGTCCTGCTTGCGGCCCAGCGTACCGCGCGACCTAGAAAGTTTTTTTTTTTCATTTTTGTACGTCACTTGTGCTTGACACTTGCCCTCGCGGGACGCTTGCGGACCAGCGAACCACGCGGCCTAGAAAGATTTTTTTTCTTTTTTGTACGTCACTTGTGCTTGACTAACCCTCGCGGGCCGCTTGCGGCTTGCTAAATCTGTTTAACAGTTACGGAGTTGAATTATTGAAATTATCCTACAGGAACTTACATATTGTCGGTATAAAATAGCCTTAGTTTTAATCCAGGGAATATGCTACCTCCATACCAAATTTTATCGAAATCCGTTAAACAGTCACAGAGTTGAGTGATTGATGTTATACTACAGGAACCATATTTTTTTTCGGGGTAAAAAGTAACTTTTTGACTGCCCCGGTGGCTCAGTTGGTAGGGAACCTATCTTCTGTGCTTGGGGGCGTGGGTTCGATTCCCATCTAGGACAAACATTTGTGTGATGAACATTTGTGTTTGTTCTATGTCTGGGTGTTAATATCTATTTAAGTATGTATTTAAAAATATATATGTACGTATATCAGTTTCTGGCAGCCATATTACAAGCTTTGCTTAGTTTGGGGTCAGATGACCGTGTGTGCAAAAATGTCCCAGATATTTATTTATTTATTTAACTCATGTGATTATCCAAAGAATATGGTACCTTCATACTAAATTTCATCGAAATCTGTTAATTCAGGGAATATGCTACCTCCATACCAAATTTTATCTAAATCGAACCTGTAGTTTCGGCGGTGACTTCAGCCAAACACACACACTTACACACAAACTTTCGCATTTATAATATTGATAATTATAATATAGCTGAAATTTTAGGAACGAATAGTGCCACATTGTATATCGAAGATACAAGATAAAGGGTCTTGACAGACGGACAGACAGATGGACAGACAGACAGACAGACAGACAAACGGACAATAATGTGATCTTATAAGGGTTCTGTTTTTTCTTTTTGAGGTACGGAACCCTAAAAACTAACTGATGTTGAAATATTAAAAGACAAACTTAACTTTGTAGTTGACAATTAGGTTCTTCCATACATTCCAACTACAAAATGTAAGTTTGTAATAGCAAAATAATAAATTTTTATATGATATTACTTAAAATTTGTAACTTTCAGATTTATTCCTATATATGTGCTATGAGACCTTGCCTTTTACCAAATTTCATGATTCTAGGTCAACGGGAAGTACCCTATAGGTTTTGGTTTCCCTGTGAAATCGCAAAATATGCGATATGCGACATAAACGTTCATATCTTTTGATTGCGTTGACTTACAACTTTTATTTTTTTACAGCCGAAAGAAACCGTAGACCCAAGTATTTAGTATAAATTTCAACTTGATACCTTTACGCGTTCTTGAGAAAAAGGGTCTTGACAGACGGACAGACGGACAGACGGACAGACGGACAGACGGACAACGAAGTGATCCTATAAGGGTTCCGTTTTTTCCTTTTAAGGTACGGAACCCTAAAAACTATTTAGGTAGTACAATATTAAAGATAGATGATTATTTACGGGATATTTACCGTGGTAAGGTTGTGGAATGAGCTCCCGATATGTCGGCGAAGTTACATGCACCATGTTCACGGGAAGACTGAAGAATGCGGGTGGTTGGTCGAACAGTTAAAAAGTTAGGTGCAGACATAACGATCTACCCTCTTTCTTAGTCTTAACAAAAGACTGGGTAGTGGGTAAGTAATTACTTACTTACCCACTACTAGTACCTATCGTTCTTGGTGTCGTGTATGAAGAAGATATTTATTGATACCAGAAGACATTGACTTACTCCTAGTCTTGTTCTTGGTCTCCTGTATGAACTTGTACCAGAAGTCAGACTTGCAGCATGTGAGCTTCTCCTCGCAGCATTTGAAGACGTCTATGACGGGTCGCTTGTGATTGATCGTCATGTTGTTCGTCATGGCGTAGTTCTCCAGCGTCATTGCTACCATCTCCCATGATTCCTCGTACAAAATCGAGAACTTGTTCCATCTGTAATAGCCCAGGAGCGATATCACCGATCTCGCAGCCTGTAACACAAGCAATGTTTTAAAGTTGCTTCTTCCTTGACAAACATCAACGCGTCAACTAGTGAACTCGTGAACGGGTGCTGGACTGCTCGGCGTATACACGCAACATAGTAATAAGGTTTTACAATTTGTATATTCCTCTTGTATAGTCATTAGTTTTATGTAATATCAGATACAGTTAAATAAATAAATTGTAAAAGTTGACAAAGAGCACGGACCCAGGAGTCCGTGGAGAATCAAAATAAACAATTTAAAAAAACATCAATGCTTAGAATTTTTGGGTACATGAAATCTTACCTGGGCGCCAGATGGTTCCAGCCGAACAAAATTCGACAGTTTCGATGTCCGGTAATCAGAACATTTCTGGAAATAAAGAAAGTTATAATACGTACTAGAACATGTGACGACTGATACGACTTACCAGTCTCCTAACGCAGTGAGAGGTTGAGTAATACACATCAATATAACGGAGTCTCTTTACACTTTTTAATCACAGATCAATTTATTATTTACGCGAAGATTTGTTACGCAGTTTAAGAGATTTTAGGTTTATAGTTTTATCATATATTAATTTTCAAGCACATGACAACTCTTGTTATTTTCTTACAGTCTTTACTTCACAGTTCACAATCACTCTGTTTGTATTTTGATTATAGAAAAGTTTCTAAAGAGGTTGCACTTAATGCTATGACAACCTCAACACTTTCCCTCATTGATTAAGTGCATGGCACTGTAGACCCAGGGCATTACGAATTGCTATGAGTCTTGGCTTTGGAACTGCCTTAGTCATAAGATCTGCTAACTGACTAGTAGTGACAGTCTTTTGCACATCCACATGTCCTTCTTGTACAGTCTCTCTCACAAAGAAATGTCGTATACGGATATGCTTCGTTCTCTTATGGAACTCAGGGTTGTTCGCGAGACGTATGGCAGCTTCATTGTCTACTTTCAATGTAGGTATTCCATCCATATTGGTAAGTGAGCTGAATATTCTCTGGAGCCATACTAGTTCACGAGCACCTTCGCTTGCTGCTACTATCTCGGCTTCTGTAGTTGAGATCGAAACTGAAGGTTGACGTTGGCTTAGCCAAGAGACAATCCCTCCAGCAAAAAGGCATGCTACTCCTGTTGTAGAGCGTCCTGTTTGCTCGTCTCCTCCATGATCTGCATCACTATATCCTTCTATTATGCCAGATACATGCTGCGCTGTATACTTGATACCATAAGGACAAGTGCCTTTGATGTACCGCATAATTCGCTTTACGCGTAGCCAATCTTCTTTTGTTGGATTTTCTAATTTTTTAGAAACTACTCCAACAGCGTAAGCAATATCAGGTCGTGTCCCTGTCATTAGATAAGCTAATGCACCCACTGCCTCTCGATAAGGAAATTTCTTATCTTCAGGATTTTCAACTTTCCCTAATTCAGAAGTTCTTTCTATGGGTGTTGAGACTGGATTACAATCCATCATTCTAAAACGTTCAAGTACCTTCTTGGCGTATGACTCTTGATTGATTGTAATGGAACCATCTTTTGATTGGGCAATTTCAAGTCCCAAGTAGTATGACGCTGGCTTGCTGGTGATCTTTAGCGTTTCACCTAACTCCTTCAAGAATTGGTTCGCTAGTTCTTCATCAGTAGTAGCTACAAGCCCATCATCCACATACAGGGTTATCAATATTTTCTTGTTGCCTATATTCTTCGTAAACAAACAAGAATCAGATGAATTCTGTATGAAGCCTTTTTCTAGCAAAATCTCTTCAAAGCATGAATTCCAGCACCTGGGAGCTTGCTTGAGACCGTACAAACTTCTTTTGAGTCGGCATACATTTGATGTACCATCGCTGAAACCATTTGGCTGCTGCATGTAGATTTCTTCTGTTAACTTGCCATTTAGAAATGCAGTCGAGACATCAAATTGTGCCAAATATAACTTCTCTTTGGCGGCGACACTTAATAAGGCTCTAACCGTGGCCATTCTTGCAACAGGACTGAATGTTTGTTCATAGTCAACACCTTTCTGTTGCTTAAATCCTTTAACTACAAGCCTTGCCTTATATTTGTCAATAGTACCATCTGGGTTTCTTTTGATCCGAAAGACCCACTTACATGGTAGCGCTTTTCTATTCTTCGGTAACTCGCAGAGCGTCCAGACATCATTTTCTTTGAGGGAGTTCATTTCACTCACCATCGCACCTAGCCACTCAGTTTTGTCATCCCTTAAAACAGCTTCCTTGTACGTTTCAGGATACAACTCTGTGCCTACGGAGCACACATAGTCTTGAAATCTTTCAGGGCGTGAGAGATTAGCTCGATCGCGCAAATTATAATGTCGAGGTGTTGTGTCCATTAACAACGGTTCAATTATTTCTAGCTGCTCATCAGCATCAACAAACTCTTCGTTTGCACTCTCATCATCTCGGGCAACATTTCTATCTCCCGAAATTTCGTCATCGTTTCTATTTCTTGAAACTTCTTCGTGAACTTGATCTTGACCTACTCTATCTCCCTCTAGAGCATGTTCATGACCAGTTTCTTGCTCTACAGTACTTCCTGGCAAATTTTCTTGCATTAAAGGTTGGTTATCTCCCTCTGAATTCATAGGCATCTCTGTAGATATCCGGAATTCGACATCAGTTTGGAAAGTGATGTCTCTCGACTTCAATGTTTTATTTCCGTCCCAAATACGATAACCATCATCGTTTTCATACCCTATAAGCTTGCCTTTTACTGCTTTTTTATTGAGCTTCTTGCGTTTTTGTTTTGGAATGTGAGCAAAGCATTCACTCCCGATCACTCTCAAGTGACTTATTTTAGGCTTCTTTCCATACCAGAGTTCGTATGGCACTTTCCCATCAACTCTAGTTGGACCAGTCCTATTTAACACGTACGCGGCTGTGTTTATAAGCTCTGCCCAAAGCTTTTGCGGTAATTCTCCTCTTGTATGTAGCATGGATCTAGCAGCTTCAACTAAGGTACGGTTTTCACGCTCACTACACCCATTTTGTTCCGGGGTGTAAGGCATAGTCAACCGTTGTTGAATGCCATGTCTATGAAGAATATTACGTACTTCTTTGTTGTCAAATTCTCCACCGTTATCGCTTAATATCGTTTTTACGTGATATCCAGTGGTCTTGGCTTCTTGAAGCATTTGAAGAAGTTTTTCTTTAACTTCAAATTTGTTCTTGATGAAGTAGACCATTCGATAGCCAGAGTAGTCGTCTTTGAACAGTACATAATATTTAAATTTAGACATACTTTCTACAAATGGACCGCAAACATCAGTGTGAATCAGTTCACCTGCAGTTGTTGCTCTTTCTCTTGTTCCAAAAGGTTTTCTGTGTGACTTCCCGTAAATACAGCCTTCGCATTTCACATTGTCAGGACTCAACTGTATACTGAGCTCCCTCTTTAAAAGGCGAATAACATGTTTCTTGTCCTGATGAGCAAAGCGCTCATGGTATAGCTGTAGCATGTTAGAGCCAGTCACAGCATTCACTTCTATGGTCTTAGGTTTTATTGGCATGACCGTCTTCATGTCCAATTTATACAGGCCACCATTTTTAATCCTTTTTCCAACTACAATAGCATCGCCATTTAAATCCAGCCTGCACTCCTTGGTGGTGGAAGTAAATATGCTGTCTTGCAGTTTATCTTGTGCTGCTAGCACCGAAAATAGATTCTTGGTCAGTGTTGGCACATACCAAACATTGTTTAGAGTGAGTTTCAACTTTTTTCCGTTAAGATTTGATTCAACTTCCACAGACCCTTTCCCTTTTGCAGGAACTATAGTCCCATCTGCTGTTGTAACAGAGTGGTTTGAATCAAACTCCTCAAACTTTATGAATACATCGCCTTTTACTGAAATGTGGGTTGTTGCTCCATTATCGACAAACCAGCTCTCTCTGTCTTGAATTTGTGTATTGGAACAAGCATTCACCATCAGCGAAATATTTTGCACTTGCTTAGAAGCAGCTGCTGTTGTGCCTGGTGTGGGCTTGGGCGGCCTCCCGTCCTTGATCCACTTCTTGCACTTCCGCACTATGTGTCCTTTACCAGAGCAGTAGTTGCAGATCAGCTGTTTCTCGATGCTTTGCTTTCCTCTCTTCTCTTCAATGCGAGCTGCCACTAAAGCCTCTTGCTTAAAAACTTCATTATTCCCTAGTGCTCTCTCAAAAGCACACAGGTGACTTGTCAAGTTGTTTACCGTCCTTTCTCTTTGGTTAAGTAACAACCAGCTTGATTTAAAAGCAAAATATCGTTCGTCTAGGGTGTCAAGGATTTTGCAGATCAGAAATAAGTCCGGCAGCTTCATGGTAGCATCCATCTTTGTGATCTCAACATTCAAACTGTTCCAGATATTTTTCAACTTTGACATGTGAGTGGATATGTCATCCTCCTTATTGTACTGCAAACTGAAAAATTCTGTACACAAAGTGTACGCCCTATCATCCGACTGTCCATCAAATAATCTATGCAATTCCTGCCAAACTTCTTTTGCTGTGTTAAATCTCATCACCTTTTTTAGCGTATCTTCGGACATATTAGTGGTAAGTATGAGCAGAGCGCTACATTCGGTCTTTCTATACTTCGCCAAGGCTACATTATAGATGCCAACTTCAGCGTCACCAACTCCTCTGGCAGGGGCAACGGGCCTTTCGAGGGTGCCCTCGGCTGCTTCCATAGCACCTTCTACTCCTCGTAGCATTATGGAGATTTTATATTTCCATGTGGCCCAGTTCACTTTCCCTTCCAGATTACCTATCTGTAATTTTGTTGTGAAATTATCCATTTTTTCTCTTTATGTATTGCTTCGATTTAGTAGAACCTCCGTAAGCCCATAACCTGTGACGACTGATACGACTTACCAGTCTCCTAACGCAGTGAGAGGTTGAGTAATACACATTGTTACCGCAAAAGCTAGTGGACTGTAAAATCGTGAAGAAGCCTATGCACACGCAAGATCAATAAAATTAGTTGAAAACAATATTGTACTCACCGAGATTAACCGCCGATCGCTGCCACCAAATAGTACCGAACCGAACTCGTGCAACCTAACTGAAGCACTTGCAGGATGATGATGATCTGACAGCTGACTTTGACAGATTAGCTGCGTCTCTGATTGGTCGTCGGCTCTCGACGTGTGGTTGGTCGAGGGTATGGAGGACACAGACGCGCGAAATTTGAGAACAATAATGATTACAGCAAACTTCATAAATCTAGCGTGAACATACCTTCCCCCCAAAAGAATGAATTTTATAATGGTAGTTTGCACAGTTTAGACACAGGCCGGAGCAATGTGTTGTTACGCGTTCGTACTTCTACAACACGGACAGTCGAGTTTGCACCGGGCAACAGTTTAGTGATTCTACCCCGTCTCCATTGCAAGGGAGGATAATTATCCTCTTTTATGAGAACTAGATCGTCTACTTTAGGTGGTTCCGTATGGGAAGTCCATTTTGAACGTTGCTGCAAAGTGTGGAGGTACTCATGGCGCCATCTATGCCAAAAATGTTGCGTAAGCTTTTGTATTTGTTGGAAACGCGTTAAACTGTTCAGGTTAACGTCATCATATGGGTATTCCGGTAAAGCTACCAGAGGTTGGCCGATTATAAAATGACCCGGAGTCAAAACTTCGAGATCAGAAGGGTCCGAGCTCATAGGACAAATCGGTCGGGAGTTCATAACTGCTTCAACTTTAGTAAAGAAGGTGGTCAGTTCCTCAAACGTGAGACGCCGTTCACCTAATGCACGGTACATTAGACTCTTTGCTATTTTAACTGCTGCCTCGAAAAGTCCACCCATGTTTGGACTACTCGGAGGGTTAAAGAGCCAGTTTATATTACGTTTAACTAGCTCGCGCTCTAGTTCCGAGTGATGATCTCGTAAATACAAGTAAATATCCTTCAGATAGTTATTCGTTCCAACATAATTAGTTCCGCAATCTGATCGGACTAGAGATGGAAGACCTCGTCTAGACACGAACCTAGTAAATGCTGCTACAAAGGCTTGGACTGATAATTCGGAAACTACTTCCAAATGTACAGATTTAGAGCTTAAACAGCAAAATATACAAAGATAACTCTTAAATATGCGTGCGTTCTTCATTGTACTACTTTTAATTGAAAAAGGCCCTGCAAAATCCGTGCACACCCCCTCAAACGCTCTTGAGCATCTCACGCGGTCTGGAGGTAAGTCCGCCATAAATGGTTGATCATGTCGAGGCTTTGCCCTAAAGCATTGCACACATTTGAATGTTACTGATCGAGTTAATCTACGCATTGACAGAATCCAGAAGTTACGCGATAGTATAGCTGCCAAGGAATTTGCACCGACGTGACAATGTGTCTCATGATAATGTTGTACCAAGAGAAGTGTGAATTTATCTCTTCCGGGTAGAAGAATTGGATGGCGTGCCGAGTAAGGCAAATCTGAACGTTGAATACGACCACCAACGCGTATTAACGAGTCTTTATCCAAAAACAAATTAAGTTTTCTAGCCGAATCCCGAATTGGTTTTCCCAATCGTATGGCTGAAATGTATTCGCTGAAGTTTGATTGTTGCACCAGTTTTATTATGTTAGTTAGCGTTTGCCGACGTTCCGAGACCGAAACATTTTTGCTATTGAAGCACCGAGATACCGAAGCCGAATCATCTGTATTGTCAGATGCCGAAACCGAAGCCGAACCGTCTTTATTACCAAACGCCGAAACCGAATGTTTCAAAGTATGGCCCTTGCGCCGACACTTGTGAATAAACCGAAACACAAAAGCCGCGACCTTCACTAGCTTTTCAAAAGAGCTATACCGATCAATTAATTCCAAAATACTATCTAAGGTTGGACCTGTGTCTAATGTAGCTGTATTAGAAACAAATTGAGATCGTAACCCAGGTAAATTGTGTGGTACTTCTAAGTCGAGAGCAGGCCACTGATCCCTCGGCTGACGAAGCCACTCTGGGCCCCACCACAAATGATGTACTAATAGCTGCGCTGCAGAAGTTCCCCTAGTCCCGACATCCGCACAGTTCATTGACCCCGGCACTTTTCTCCACTGTATAGGTAGATTGGTATTGTTAATTTGTGAGACTCGATTGCCCTGAAAAACTTCTAGTTTATGCGGAGGAGTGTGTAGCCACGCCAACACGATTGTGCTATCGGTCCATCCCACAATCTCAGACACTATAAACGACTGTTCCGCCAAGCTTGATGAAACATGTTGCAGTAAGTTTGCCAGAAGGGCCACTCCACTCAACTCCAGCTGAGGAATAGTCATTTTTGTTTTAAGAGGTGCGACTCGAGACTTCGCCATAACTAACTGCACCGAAGCTCCATTCTGAACATTTTCCGATCGCAGATAAACCGTTGCCGAATACCCTAATGATGAGCCGTCGGAAAAGCCATGCAAAGAGTGAGATAAGTCTCCGACTGATTTTATACAACGAGGAATTGAAATTTTCTCAAGGTTAGGTAAATCCGCAACAAAGTCCCGCCATTTAACTATCAAGTGTTGAGGAGCTGGAGCATCCCACTCGACACTTTTAGCTCCATCACTCAGCATCTCCTGAAGTAATAACTTTGCACGAAAAACTACTGGAGAAATCCAGCCTAGAGGGTCATATAATCTCGCCAGTGAAGATAAAATACTCCGCCGTGTCACCAAGCTTTCCGAAGGTAAATTCCGAATCCGATAAGAAAATGAGTCAGACTTCGGGTTCCATTGTATGCCTAAAATCTTAACAAAGCCTAAACTTTCATCCTCATCCTCGAAACAACGTGGTAATTCGCAAAATTCCTGGGGAAGATCCGATAGAAGTCGTTTATCATTAGAGGACCACTTACGTAATTCGTACCCTGCCGTCGACATAAGCTGGACGAGCTCGTTCCTAATTTCTCGTGCTTCTTCGACCGAGTCCCCTCCTCCATTTAGATCATCCACATATGAATTAGTCAAGAGTAGTTTTGAGGCTCTGGGATACCGACTCCCACCCTCCGCGGCAAGTTGATAAAGACAACGAATAGCAACAAAGGGGCTCGACTTAAGCCCGTAGGTATTTGTAGTAAGTTCGTAACTTTTAATCGGCTCCGATGGACTGTCTCTCCATAAAATAAGTTGATACCTACGATCCTCGGGGCGGATCCATGTCATTCGAAACATCATTTTTACGTCACACACAAACACTACCAACGGCAGCCGAAAATTAGTGATGACTTTTGTGATGTCATTTTGTAATTTTTCACCCGCGAATAGACAGTCGTTTAAGCTTACGTTACTTCCTGACTTTTGACTTCCATTAAATACGACACGAATTTTTTCTACGTCTCCTGAACGTTTAAACACACCATGATGGGGAAGATAGTAATATTCCTGTCCCGACGCCACATCAAAATCACTGAGTCGCATGTGGCCAAGTTGTAAATATTCTTTAATGAAGGCGGTGTATTTTTCTTTAAATTCCGGTTGAGCAGACATACGTTTTTCTAATCGTAAAAACTGGCGCATTGCAATTTGTTTGGTGTCACCGAGTCGAACTGACCGATCAGGAATTAGAGGTAGTTTAACTATAAACTTCCCATCCGAACATCGATTGACGGAGTCTACGAATAACTTTTCACACTGAATATCAATTGGATTTTGGATTTTTACCTTAGGGGGTTCTTCAGATTTCCAAAACTGCTCAACCATTTCCACCAAGGATATTCCCGAAAACCAACTCGGGTGACGGGGCACAGACGCGACACCATCACTCACGGGTCCAAACACTGCGTAATCGAATATCGTTTCAAGAGCGTAAGGTCCGCCGGGCCGCAGGGCAACTTTATTACCTCCTACAATCTCGCCAAGGATATCACATCCAAAAATTATATCTATCCGCGACAAGTTTTCGAAATTTTTGTCCGTAAAACGCACATCTCCCGACAACTGAAGTCTGGACGCTACATACGTTGTAGGAGTCTTCAACACTACACAATTCACAGTAAAAACGACATCGTTATTCCGTTCCGAACTAAAATTTATTGTTACTACGTAATTGCTGTGCTGCGCCACTGTTCCGCCGATACCTATTAACGGAGTAACTGTAAAATGTCTCTTCAATCTCAGTAATTCCACTAAGTCACTGCGAACTACCGAAATTTGCGAGCCGAAGTCTAGCAATGCCCTAGCCTTGAACACTTCACCGTTTGCCGATCTTAAGTTGACAATAACCGTAGGCAAAATAACATCTTTAAAATGATTAGTGGGTAACGAAGAAACATTATTACAGTTATGTGTTAGTTGTCACGCGGAATGGTCATAATTTCCGCAAGAGGGCGCTGAATTAACAGTATCTAATGCCGCAGAATGCTGTTCAGCGCCTACAATCGAATGAAACTCATTCATACCCCCATTATTATTTTCACTATCAAACACCTCATTCGTACCCACACCTGTTGTATGAACCATACGTTCGTTTTGTGTGCGCCGATTTTGATCGCTATAGCCGTTGGTCGCTTGTGGTGCAGAGAATGCATTAGTCTTTGATTCTCGAACCATGGTACAAATTAAACTGTTATGACCCGTATTACCGCATTTCTCACACGGAATAAATGTTTTACATTGGAATGCCGAATGTTTACCGAAACATTTGAAACACATTTTGTTGTTTCTTATCCAAATCCTACGATCTTCAGCTGAGCCGTTTTTAAACCGATAACAATTGACAACGTTATGAGTCGGAGACGAACAGAAGGCGCACCCTTCCATCGCGCACGGGTTATCGTGTGAAGTCGCATGCGCACTCATTACCTTGTTCATGGGTCGGCGCGACATATCTGAAGTTAGCCGAGTTGATAATGTTTGCGAAGTATTTGCCGTATCAATCAACCTACACTCATTTTGTAAAAAATTTAGAAAATTTTCAAACGTAGGTATTTCACGCTCAGTACCTCCGTGGATTTGCTCGAACCGATTCTTTAACTCCAATGGCAGCTTAGATAGGCTGATGTGAAGCAATATGTAGCTCCATTCTTTAACAGGGAAACCGAGCGTTTCTAGACTGCGACTAGACTCGAGTAATGGGTTCAAAATAGATGTTCGTAATAAGTAATTTCTTTTCAATGGTTCAATGTTCAATATCCGAGATATGTGGCTATCAGCGAGTAACCGTTTGTTATCATATCGAGCATTTAAAATCTCTAACGCAATGGCGAGCGAAGTGTCAGTCATTGGTAAGTGTTGTATCAGCATACGAGGCTCATTTTGCAAATGTGAAATGAGGTAGTGCAGCTTTTCTGTGTTTGATATATCAGTGCGTGAAAGGACTAATGAATCATAGAGGCTTATAAAGCTACACCAGGTGAACACATCTCCCGTGAATTCTATAAGTGATATCTTTGGAAGCCGAGACAACTGAACTTCACCAGAAATTGGCTTAGTTACCTTATCTTTATCCTGTGGGCTCAAAAGCTCAAAATACTTGGCATCTAGCTCATCGTACAGTGACGTCGCACTTTTATACGGATTATCGTATTTGTTCGACTCTAAACTCTCGCCACCCTCCAATAACTTTTCATAAGCAACCGTTAAATTTTCATAATGCGCCTGAAGCTTACGCAACCTAGCACATAGAACGCTTTTAGGATAATTTGGTGTATGTAGCAGTTCAACAGAATTGTTAAACCAATCACATTCTAGTTTAAATTTAATTTCATAAGTTTTCGCCATTTTGTAACGTTTCGACGACGACAACGACTATGCTTGAATCAGATCCGGCCGATGGACCAAAATATGTTACCGCAAAAGCTAGTGGACTGTAAAATCGTGAAGAAGCCTATGCACACGCAAGATCAATAAAATTAGTTGAAAACAATATTGTACTCACCGAGATTAACCGCCGATCGCTGCCACCAAATAGTACCGAACCGAACTCGTGCAACCTAACTGAAGCACTTGCAGGATGATGATGATCTGACAGCTGACTTTGACAGATTAGCTGCGTCTCTGATTGGTCGTCGGCTCTCGACGTGTGGTTGGTCGAGGGTATGGAGGACACAGACGCGCGAAATTTGAGAACAATAATGATTACAGCAAACTTCATAAATCTAGCGTGAACACACATCAATATAACGGAGTCTCTTTACACTTTTTAATCACAGATCAATTTATTATTTACGCGAAGATTTGTTACGCAGTTTAAGAGATTTTAGGTTTATAGTTTTATCATATATTAATTTTCAAGCACATGACAACTCTTGTTATTTTCTTACAGTCTTTACTTCACAGTTCACAATCACTCTGTTTGTATTTTGATTATAGAAAAGTTTCTAAAGAGGTTGCACTTAATGCTATGACAACCTCAACAGAACAGAGTTAGAAAGTCACGCGACACACGCGGCAGCGGACAGCAAGTAAAATAGTCTTAAATGTCTAGGTAAACATTCGCCATAAAATTGTCGTTTATGGCCATGGGCCATAGAGTGGGGTTTAGCCAAGGATTTTATATATACCCTAAAGGGACCTGGATCGAGTACTCATGCTAAAAAAACGGTCCGAGGGAAAAGCGAGCACGGAGTAATTTGTCCTTTTCTTGTAGGGTGTTCATGATTTTGAGGAAACGAAGACATTGTAGGTAATTCCTAAAATCATCGTATTGGTACTCTCAGTAAATACAGGACGTTCATATAGGCCCAGTGACGAGCGCTAATGTCAGAATTTTAGGCCGCCAGGACGCCTGAAGGCCTCTGAGATGGCTTAGCGGCTATTGTTATAAGACTCAATTGATTTGTTGCTCTGTTGCTGCGTAAAAGAGTAACAAACACACTTTCGCATCCTATCCTACTTTCAACTAATATTATAAACGCCAAAGTTTGTATGTATGGATGTTTGTTCCTCTTTCACATACAACAGACAAACTTTTGTATTTATAATAAACTAGCCGTTACCCGTGTGACTTCGTACGCGTACACTTTCACCCAAACTTTCAACCTTTTTTGGACCCTTTAATTCGGCCCTTTCGTAAAATATTTTTTAATGAAGTTTTACACCCACTTGTCAAATTACAATTTCGTAGTTGCATAACTTTCAATACAACATACAAACTACAATTCCACCTCCTTAATCTTTCTTTTTTGTAAAAATATTATAACAGTATTTATTTAATTTAAACTATTAGCCTGAATACCAAATTTTATCCCTGAGTATCATCAAAAACAAAGGACTTTAATATAATCTTTCAACATCCATTTGCCCCCTTTAATTCGGCTTTTTCGCTAAATCCTTCTTAGCGGACCTCTATACCCCATAAGGAATCTACGTGCCAAATTTTAGCTTCGTAAGTGAAATAGTTTTTGAGATTTCGTGACAAGTCAGTGAGTGAGTGAGTGAATTTAGCTTTTATAAATATAGAAGATTGGCATGACTACAATTTGGCATATTTTACTTACTGCGGGAAAATGACATGGAACTACATTCGTTTTCAAAGTTTGTCGAGAGCATCACTACATCGCTATCACTACATAGTATAAAACAAAGTCGCTGTCGCTGTCTGTCCGTCCCTATGTATGCTTAAATCTTTAAAACTACGCAACAGATTTTAATTCGTTTTTTTAAAATAGATAGAGTAATTCAAGAGAAAGGTTTATATATATAATACATGCATAATATAGTAGAGAAACACTGATAATTGTAGAGGTTTCTAATGTAATGTCGTAAATAAACATATTTTTTTTTGCGCTTACATTGCAAACGCTGGCTGAACCCTATGTGATAACGAAGGGATTTAAAGCAATACAGCATTAATCTTTATCCAATTAAGTACCTTAAATACATTGTGCATTTAATATAGACCAATATGGCCGTTTACAGCATGTAATTTACATGAACATTTTCGAAGATATTAAAGATTTAAAATGCAGGGACATAGCGGTTGCGGCGGTACCGGCCCCCCGGCCAGTACCGCAACAGGCCGGTACCGGCGGCGTGTTTTTCACATGGCCAATCATAATGTCGCTCTTTAAAGAGTAACCTCTAAAGAAAACATGTTTGTTTTGCCTAATGACAAAAAGCTGTGAACGTTGTAGGTATATTAAGACATTCCGTAGTATATTATTTTAGTATTAGCATTGCACCTGCGATGCCGGGGCGGGTCGCTAGTGTCTTTATAAAATCTTCTGTGTTAAGTAAGTGCAAACTGCACACCCTGGAGTTTTTTGTTATTCTTGCTGTTCGACTAAGAATTACTTCCAACCACATTTTTCTTACATCCTCTTTTGTTGGTATACTGTAACATGAAATATATTCAGCGATGAATTTAGGTACTTTCATTTTTTATGTAATATTTAGAATGATTCCCGTACGATTCGTCGAAACACCCTTGAACGATACAACTGTACACAGAAAGCTCGGTTCACCGTTGGATGGTGGTACTAGATCTACGTTTCGCCACTTACTCACCTGATGGTACGTGACGGTGTGGCGGAGGATGGAACACGTTGATCTAGAAATCTATTCATATCTATCTATTCATATCTTTTTTTTTTAATATAAATAATAGGCTTGCGCTTGACCGCCAACTCGCCTGATGTTAAGCGATGATGCGGTCTACGGTGGAGCACGCTTGCCTAGAAGAAACCAATTCACTCGTGATTTGAAGACACCCAGATTGTATCTATCGGGGAACACCCATTCAGGCAGCGCATTCCACAGACTAGCAGTCACTATCACACTATCACTAGCCATGAAGATATCTAGTTTGTTGTTCTCAGGAAACAAGGAGGACGGCAGGTAGTTCCATTCTTGGGCAGTACGTATCATAAATGAAGACCCAAATCGTTGAGTTCAAATCTTTGGAAATTTCACTAGGAAGGGAGGGTAGTGTGCATGTGCAGTCATTCTACTTTTCCTAAGTAAAAGGGGGAGGGTGGAACAAGGGCTCGAAGCTTTTGCGCACACTCGCCGAAATGCGTATTACTTTAAAATATCCCTAGGTCATGCTAAAACATAATGTATAAAAATAATTGTTCATTGTTCAAAATATTGTTCATGTTCACACGTGTATGGACACCCTAGTAAACATTTTCTTGTATTTCAAGCTTTGTGTACCTACCTGTGAATAGATATGCCGCAGCCACCGAATGATTCACTAGCACAGTTTCTTATACAGAAATTTTTCACCATTTTAAAATAAATATTCAAAAATCATGCTTGAAAAAACAAAATATAGTAAGCAAACAATCAAAAACGCCATGTCGTTAATGCTGCCAGTAGCTTCATGGTTCAGCAGAACCATGAAGGTTCCTAGTAATTATACTAGGAACCTACATGGTTACTTAAAAATAAAATTTAAATATGTACATGATACATTAGATATATTATCTACATTAATATCCGTTAGAAAATGGAAATAAAAATTTATCTTTATTTCATTGGTAGTAATTTTATGTTTACACCCCAAAATAGGGCCTGCCTGGTATGTCCGATTGAATAAGTAAAACTACTAAAATATGATTACGGGATAATTACCGTGGTGGTTGTGGAATGAGATTCCACAACATTATATAACTTTAGTGAACAGCTGAGATAGTTTAAAACAGAGTTTTACTAAAATATATGTTTTATGTAATGGCAATCTTTAGAAAGGTATACACTTCCTCCGTGGTAGCTATCTCAGTGAGCTCGTTTTACCTCCATGTTCCTAGCCACATTATTATGAACCTTATCGTTAGACGTTAAGGTTTAGTTTTGTATGGGAATATTTTGACAGAACGCGTTCCTTTCCTTGCAACTTCCTTGGGTTTAGCCCCCTCCCCCCACTTACCATACGACGAAAAAATCTTGTAATATGACAGATGGCATGGATAACCGCTCGGTTATCATAGCAACGGTTTTTTTGCTATGACAACGAACTATTATAGCTATGCGAAAAAAGCGCTTAGAATTCTGCATTATCGCGCACATTCACAAACTATAGCTAGGTAAGTACTTACATGTGTATGGCTATCTATATTCTTAATAATTCGTTATTAGATTTTGAGGTCTATAGCATATTGGGCTGATTAGGTAGGTACGCCTAATATGATTTTAAAATTACTCGGTATGGCAGCTACCCTCGGGTCCAAAAAAGCTACCACCCCGGAGCAGCAGGTACTCACATAAGAGATCATGGGCAAGTTCCTCGACTGCGCAATGATAGCCTCGGTATGGCACCGGCCCTCGGGTCCGAAGAAAGCGACCACGCCGGAACAGCTCATGTCGGTGAGCAGCCGCGTCGCCGTTACCGTGTCAGACTTCGTGTCGTGCCATTCTAGCAGGATCTTCACGTCCGGCAGGATCTCTGTGCTGTTGTTTAGCTGGTGAAATGAATATAGGAACGTACATAAACTCTAAAAACTTTAAACACAACACTTCTTTTTTGAGCAGTCATGTAAATATTATATGTAGTTATAGTTAAAATTTCCACCCATGAAACTGAGTAAATGGAGTAGGTATGCCACGAGAATTTGAAAAAATACTACGTTTAGGTACATTGAGTATCATGAGTATACCTACCATAATAAATATATAAGTACATATTGTACATACTTTTTTTTATTGTTTGTTGTGCACCTCCACGGACTTCGGGGTCCGTGCCCTTTGTCAACTCATACAAATTATTTTGACAACTATTGCGAATAAACACATTTCGATCCTCGACAATGCAACATTGAGTTCATTAATAATAGGTAGGTACACTAGGTACATAAATAAAGGCTCCGTAAAGGCTGGAGCACCGTAGACCACATTCACACGCTCCGCCAGATTATACAGAAGACTGAGGAGTATAATCGGCCATTATGTCTAGCGTTTGTGGACTACGAAAAAGCCTTCGATTCAATCGAGACCTGGGGCCTTACGGACAACAGCTAATCCGCTCAGTTGGAAAATCACGCGACCGCAAACTGTATCTGGGCGTGATAAGGTTCACGTTCGCGTGATTTTCCAACTGAGCGGATTAGTTGCCGCAATTAGCTGTTGTCTGTAAGGCCCCTGGGCAGTATTACAGTCCCTCCAGCGTTGTCATATCGACTATAGGTATATCGAAGTGATGAAGTGTCTGTATAGAAACGCCACCATGTCGATCCGATTACAGGACCTGAGCACGGAACCAATCCAACTGCAGAAAGGCGTGAGACAGGGAGATGTTATCTCTCCGAAACTGTTCACGAACGCATTGGAGGACGTTTTCAAGCTCTTGGACTGGAACGGATTCGGCATCAACATCAATGGCGAATACATCACTCACATTCGTTTTGCCGATGATATAGTCATCATGGCAGAGTCGCTGGAGAATCTCAATACGATGCTCAGTGACCTCAGTAACCTTTCCCAACAGGTGGGTCTTAAAATTAACATGGACAAGACAAAAATTATGTCCAATGTCCATGTTGAACCCGTGCTGGTAGTCGTTGGGAACGATACTCTTGAAGTTGTTGACCATTACACCTATCTTGGACAGATTGTTCAGTTAGGTAAGTCCAACTTAGGCAAAGAGGTCGCCCGAAGAATCCAACTCGGATGGGCAGCGTTCGGGAAATTGCGTGACATCTTCTCGTCCAAGATACCACAGTGCCTCAAGACGAGGGTCTTTGACCAGTGTGTGTTGCCAGTGATGACATATGGTACTGAGACGTGGTCCTTAACTGTTGGCCTTTTGGAAAAACTCAGAGTCACTCAGCGGGCAATAGAGAGCTATGCTCGGAGTTTCTTTGCGCGATAAAATCCGAAACGTGGATATTCGCCAAAGAACCAGAGTCACCGACATAGCTGTTAAAATTTGCAAGTTGAAGTGGCAATGGGCAGGCCACATCGCTCGAAGAACCGATAACCGATGGGGAAGAAAGGTTCTGGAGTGGAGACCACGAACCGGAAGACGCAGCGTAGGTAGGCCTCCCACTAGATGGACCGACGACATAGTGAGAGTCGCTGGCATCCAGTGGATGCAAAAGGCAGGCTGTCGGTCAGTGTGGAGGTTAAAGGGGGAGGCCTATGTTCAGCAGTGGACGTCTTCTGGCTGATGATGATGATGATGATGACATAAATAAATTATGTGCAGTGTCGATTCCTTCGCCGTTTTTAAGCGTTGGCTCAAAAACAGAGAAGGAAAACATCGTGAGGAAACCAGTATGTTCAAGAACCTCAAAAATTTAAAGACATGAAATTCAACAACATGTACTGGGCCAGCATGGTGAATAAGGGCAGTATCCTCTCTTGCTGAGAAAAGGCCTGTGTTACAGCAGTGGGAACAAAAGGCTGATATGAATGAATATGAGACTTTCTTACCTCTTCGAGCGCGATGGTAAGGGCCCCGGAGATGGTGAGCCCCTGGCGGTCACGCAGCTCGCCGGTGAGCGAGGGCAGGTAGCCGACGGTGATGTTGAACGTCTTATCGACGGCGGCCCCAGCGCCGGCCACAGCGAGCCACGCCACCACCACCAGCCGCGCGCCGGGACCCATGCCGACGACGACCCTTCACCACACCAAGTCGTCTTAGTTGCGTTACTTTTGATAGCGGCAATATCGGGATGTATAGGTATACAGCAGGATAAATAGATGGTACCTATTTACGTTACCATCGCAGCTGGCAAATAAATTTGATGGTCACCCCGTCTTACATAACATAAAGTATGTTATGTAAGACGGGGAGACGACCCTATACAAGCCTTATATTATACTCGGTCTAAGTTTTTAACTCTAACAAATGTAAAATATTTTCATTTATTATCATATCATCATTTCAGCCATAGGACGTCCACTGCTGGAAATAGGCCTCCCGCATCAATCTCCATAAGGGCCGGTCGGAAGCGGCCTGCATCCAGCGTTTCCCTGCGGTCTCTTTTAGGTCGTCTGTCCATCTTGTGGGTGGACGTCCTACGCTGAGCTTACCAGTCCGTAGTCTCCATTCCAGAACCTTTCGGCCCCATCAGCCATCGGTTTTCATTTATAATATATCTATACTTATAATAAAACTGTAACAGGTCCAATTCTGTACATTGAAGATATTTTGAAAAAAAAAATTGGACGGTTCTCTATAATCGATACTGAAGTCAAAACTGTATTTTTTTTCATTTTTGTCTGTCTGTCTGTCTGTCTGTCTGTCTGTCTTTCTGTCTGTATCTGGGCTGCGCATCACGCCGAAACTACTTAATGGATTCATATGAAACTTAGCATAATTTTAGTTCATACTACGAGGTAGGTTATAGGATACTTTTTATCCCGAAATTTTCCATGGTTCCCTTGGGAGAGGGGATGAAAGTCAAAATGTGTACTTAGTTGTAATTCATTACCGCGTAGTCCGATTTCATTAATTATTTTTTTGTTAGAAAGGGGGTATATTAAATAACGTCCCGTAAAAATTTCAAGGTCATCGACTTCGTAGTTCAGAAATTACAGACATCACAACCCTCAGTATTAGCCCAAATAACTTGACCTCCGGAATGTACGGGAACCTTTGAACATACGGCTCATCTTAAGCTGGCGATTGATTTGCAGCGCACTTTGTAGTGTACGTTGAGTAGGTACTTAGATAGCCTATCTGAAGACACCTTTAGAAAGGAAATACCTACTATATCTATAATGTTCCTGAAAGTTCTAGAAATTTTGGAATGATCGACATAATTCTAAAAGGAGTACTAACTATTGTAATCGATTTGGCATGTTCGAGAAAGATCTAGAAATTTCTGGAATGATCTAGAAAATCTATATTTCTATATCTATCTATACTTATAATAAAACTGTAACAGGTCCAATTCTGTACATTAAAGATATTTTGATATTTTTTTGAACTGCTATCTATAATCGATACTGAAGTCAAAACTGTATTTTTTTTAATTTTTGTGTCCGTCTGTCTGTATCTGGGCCGTGCATCACGCCGAAACTACTCAATGGATTCAAATGAATCTTAGCATAATTTGAGTTCATACTACGAGGTAGGTTATAGAATACTTTTTATCCCGAAATTTTGCATGGTTCCCTTGGGAGAGGGGATGAAAGTCAAAATGTGTAATTAGTTGTAATTCATTACCGCGTAGTCCAATTTAATTAATTCTTTTTTTGTTAGAAAGGAAATATCATAAAACGTCCCGTAAAAATTTTAAGGTCATCGATTTCGTATTTCAAAATTACAGACATCACAACCGTCAGAATAATGTCCAAATAACTTGACCTCCAGAATGTACAAAAACCTTTGAACGTACGGCTCATCTTAAGCTGGAGGTAGCTTTGTAGCGCATTTTGTTGTGTACATTGAGTAGGTACTTAATAAATCTATAAATTAATAAATCTTATTAAACAAATAAATGCCAAAAAGGGTCCGCAAATCACGTGATGCAAATTAATGGGAGTTACTATATTTTGTAGAAGATTCTTATGGAAAGAAAAATTAAGAAAATTGGAAAAATTCAGAAAACTTATCACTGATTTTAACTTCGCGCGTTTTTCATTTCTAAGACAGGACAACGTCTGTCGGGTCAGCTAGTTTATGTATATACTAGCTGACCCAACAGACGTTGTAGGTACTGTCCAAAATTTAATAAATTTGTTTTAGTTAATGGGTTTGATAGTTTTGGTTTTTTGAGAGGGAGTCCTATGTTCAGCAGTGGACGTCTTCGGGCTGGTGATGATGATGGTTTTGGTCTAGTTTATACAAAAATCCCATAGAAAAAAATCATTATTATTTCCCCGAATTTTCCAAGCAATTTTCCTCCGAATTTTCCCCCTGTTGGCTCCCTGAACATCCTCCGATTAAGTAATATATTACTTAATCGGAGGATGTTCAGGGAAATAACTACTACGACAATAATGAACGAATATCTAAGCATGTCTAAAAAAGAAATGACTAATAAGTTATTAAATTTTACGTCTTATATAGCTATTTATGATCAAAAACTTACATTTTATTTGAAATGTCGGGAACAATAAAGAATTTTACAGGCGTGGCTTCTTTGAAGATTTGTCAACACAGTTTATCCTACAGCAAGAAAGACGTGCACAATAAATTATAAACGTAATTAATTTGCTTTGCATATTTTATAATGTACACGCACAGCTACATGAAGGTCACAAAACCACAAAGTGGCGCCATCAGCGGATATGACATGTATATGTTCCGGGAGTGGTGCACTCACCATTCCCGGTGTTGTGATCTCTATGTAGCAGGTGCGTGTACATTATACATATTTACCTATATCGGTTTATATGGCATGTATACCTATGTTCCGGGAATGCTGAGTGCACCAATACCACACAGTGGCGCAATCACCGATATAGGTAAATATGGTTGTTTGGAGCATAAAGCCCGTTGCAGACGATGCGCAGTAAACTCGCACGCTACGCATCGCCTGGGGCGAGTTCACTAGAAAAGATGGGTTCTGTGCGAGGTTTGACCAATTTGACCTTATAAGTAAACATAGTGACAAGCTGCGTGCCCGCTGCGAGCAGCCGGAGTTTTGGGATCACAGCTAGCCATTCCGGGAGGAGCTGAGGCGTGCCAAAGGCGTTTTTCTGGAGATTCCAAGGCCCGTCTCGGTACGATCTGGGGCGCAGGAAACAAGTTGCAATCCCTTATCTAACCCGGCTGCACC
Source organism: Agriopis marginaria (assembly GCA_932305915.1). Lineage (NCBI taxonomy): Eukaryota > Metazoa > Arthropoda > Insecta > Lepidoptera > Geometridae > Agriopis > Agriopis marginaria. Next base: position 9,060,870 of record OW029919.1, read on the forward strand.
CAGCCGGATATTTGATCAGATTTCCCCCGTGAAAAAAGGCAAATGCCAATCATTAAAGTAAAAAAATACTTGTGTCGTTGATTTGTAGGTACGTAAAGAAACACTGAGATCAGACATCATTGCTGTTATTTACGCCACAAAGAAGATCTAAAGGTTATCAGTAGCGATATTATGCGTAAATACAAGTACAGTCAGCCAAACAACTGTCGGATATATTTTTTTTCCTCGCCAAATAAATGTGCCGATGACATACTTAGTTAAAAATTCGTTTAAATTACAGACACAGCACGGATGCGTTCTACTCATTGAGTTTATTTTATTCTCACCTTTAATAGTCTCATTTGTCTCGCACGTTTCGTATTTTGACAGTACTTACTGTGCATACCCTGGCAATTTTGTGTTTGTTTTTGTAAAAACTATAGTTTTATTGAAATAAAGTCCAAAATTTGAGAATAGGCGGTTTTCGCGTAGGGTGCATGTTAATGCGTCTGTAATGCGAACGAAGCTTTTAAACCTCACATAATCACAGATCTACCTAACAATAAAATGCAAAAGTTCTCAAAAGCACCTTTGACCCGATACCATAATTTTTTTATGATAGGTAGGTACTTAGGGCCTAAACTATACAACAAAACTTGAATTCCCATATACTGTTGAAGGTTTAAATGCGATCCAATGCTCAAGTCCCCTATTAGTTGACAACTTACCCAGCATGCTGGCGGCTTTACCACGCTGAATGGCAATGCTAAACGTAAAAAGAATAATCAAGTCAGACTGCTCAGTAAAAAGATGCATGGACATACATATATTTAAAAAAACATATACGTACGCGTTGACTAGAACCTCTTCCTTTTTTCGTTGGTTAAAAATGCCAGCATTTTAGTCTCGCGTCGCATTGACCAGCCGCTCTGAAAGACTTTTGAAAACGAGATGAGCTCCGAATGTCCTAAGTTCTTAACTGTAAACATTAAATGACAGTGGGTATTTTAGCTGACTGTACCTAAATTTATTAATAAGTTTGGCTAAACAGTTATCAAGTCGCTTTTCGAACAGTATAACTACTTATCGCTGTTGCAAGCGGATCTACTAATCATTAGTAAAAATGTCGATGTTACCATTCTTTATTTATTGTACAGCAATTGTTATAGTTACAGCGCGGCACTATGTCAATATAAATGAACACTGGGTGTGTAGTGTTAAAATATCATGTTTCGATTGTTTGAAATTACCGCACTGTTCGTGGTGTAACACTGAGAATAAATGTTTTTCTCAAAAGCTACCAAAGTTCAAAGATTTCTGCCGTAACGGTACTATCAACCATGACCTGAATTACGGATGTAAGTAAAACACAAATTTTACATTAATTGATAGAGCAGTGCATTTCTTATACAAAGTGGTTATAATATCGGCATTGCTTTTTTATAACTATGGCCAACCAAAACTCAAAAGTACATAATATAAAATAAATAAATCATTCGTTACCTTATTAGTTTCACTTTTTATGTGGTATATAGAGTAATATTTTTTCATGCGAGTTTTTAAATATTTTATGAATACATATAGTCGTTTTATTGTCCGATCAAAGCAAGGATCTCAGAGTCTACGGCAACTCGGTATTAAATTAAATTAAAATTAAATTGTATTTATTGAGATTAAACACGGTCAAGCCAATTACATTAGTACGTACCTATCTCGCAAATTAACAATTATGCAGATAAATAAAAATAACATACATATCGGAATGTAGCATACTGAGCTACGATTAAATTCTTTGTTATGACGTAGGTATATTTATTCGACGATATCTTCCGTGCTGTTGTTCCCTTTGTTCCGATCGGCATGACATTTTGTAGGCAAGTTCATGCATATACAATTTTAAGGTCGAATATCAACAAAATCAATCGTGGTGGATTGTAAACATTATATGGGTCCCGAGGCCACAGTACGTGACGAACATAATTATTTAGTGTCAACGCCAGAATCCGTCAACCTCGTCATCCGTCATTCTCGGATTAACACCGGTAGGAGTAATAATGAAATGAAAGAAAGCATGTCGAAAACACGTCTCAATCGCGGCTGACGCACATTTTAATGGTGGAGGAATACTCAGTTCAATCATGCTGTTGTTAATTTCCAGTGAGCCTGGAAGAGAATGCAGATTGCTCGTGCGCCGATGGCAAGAAGCACTTGCACTGCTACCCGCCCGGTACCACCGACGGACGGCAGGAGTGCTCCGGCCGTGGCGAGTGCATATGCGGCCATTGCATCTGCAATCCAAGCCCTGTACCTGAGAATCCAACTAAGGTGAGATCAGATAAATGGCGAAAAGCGAACAGGTACTTAGTATCGACTTGAGCCCCTTGATGCATTACAGCGTAGAGCTGTCAGAATTGTCGACGATGCCAAGCCCACCGAAACCCTAGAGTCCCTATTCTGACCTAGATCCTCAGCATGACGTTGGGTCTCTCTGTATCTTTTATCGAATTTACGACGGGTAGTGTCCGGAAGAACTGGTCGATCTCATGCCAGCATCGCAATTTTACCACAGCACTAGCGAAAACTGCCTCAAAGCTCATCTCACTCTCTATTACGTATATAGATCTGTAAAAGTTGCTGTGCGTTTTCTTTCTTGCCTCACACCTTAAATATGTTATGTGGTATGAGGTACTGCGGCTTTTTCGAGTAACTATATAACACGGGGTGCTTCAAAATGCTGGGATGCTAATAAGTATTTAAAGGTCGGCGACGTATCTGAGATGCCCCTGGTGTTCCTGGTATCCATAGGCGCCGGTGATCGCTTACCATAAGAAGTTGTTGCCACATATGGCTTAAAAAAAGTAAAATTTACTGAAACTGGTCGCGATTTTGACCTTAGCAGAGCGATGATAGAGAGGCGGTAGAGGCAGCAGCACGACGCATTCTATTTGCATGAAACTGATCTTGAGTACAGCGGGCGGCAGCGGAGCGACTCTACTATAATTATATAGAGACCGTAATACACTACACAGTATATCATATCGGCCTCGTTGACGTATCCGTCAACGGCGAACTTGACTAGCACCGGTTATGAGCGCGTATATGGCTGGCAAAACCAAACTTAATCTATATATTAGGTCCTATTGCAAGGCGCACAGTGCAACTGATTATTAGCATTGTATCTGTAAGTGTAGGAAGGCTTCGGACGAATCGGACGGGTCTTAAAGTACGATACAGTATTGAGGGCCCGGTTAAAAGGGTGGGTGTGCCCTCAAGTTAGTGAACTCGCCGTCACATGCCCATCACAACGCCACGGGTTACGGCACTCACTGTCTGCTGAGCTTATGTCGAAAATGCGCCTTTAGTTTTTGATTATTTTTGAGAACAACTAGTAATAGTTACAAACATGTATCTGATGGGTGCCTCAAACTCTCAACTCAAGTAACATGAAAGATATGCTTACCTATCAAAATAAATATTTATGGGTATTTTAACAACCCAAAGAATTTTTTGATAACCCGCACAGTTAGGTATAACATATTCTGTGGTAAAGCGTATATCGATTTTGTAGACTTTATAGATATATTTAAATTCCAATTGGAACTTTGTTCATTGGAAAATACATGTTCGTTTACATACCCGAGTTTTCAATGGCAAACTTGGTAGAGCAAAATCGTCTTTGCTCTTTGGACAAATTTATACCGACGAATATCTATCCATAGGTCATTAACATAATATTTATATGCAATATAATATTATGTAGGTAACCTACTACGTCAACGGCATATGCGGGCAGTCCATCTGTTTTAGTATAATAGTTTGCAGGCCAAGAAATAAAGGCACTATACCAGTAAAAAAAAGGTACTATCTTAATGTGGTCTATTCAGCCTAAAATATATTCGTATTACTTTTCAGGCAATTATGGGCGAATACTGCGAATTCGACAATTTTTCCTGCAACGGCTCCAAGTGCAGCGAAGGACCTTATTCTATCATCGGCCAACCGATGAATGCTGAAGGTGATAACGACGGAAAAATTGACGACATAGATGACGTCGGGCAATGAACGTCAACAACTAGTTGGGAAATTTACCGTTTAAAAAATCTATAGGTGCTGTATTACGGTGTAAGTTAGCAGGTTATTTTGTTATATTTAGAAAGTATGTAAGGTACGAGTAATAAAAAAATGCATAAATAAATTTCAAGTTTTGATTGATAATAAAGTTTTATCTGTAATGATATATTTTAAAACGGATTCGCTTGCGTTTTGATAAAATCAACTCCACTCTACTCCCATCCCGGTCCCGGATCCGCCCTGTTATTCCCTATACCATCCCCTAATCCCTCCCTATCCGCTACAGTTCTGCATTCGTTCTGTAATCCACTCTACTCCCGTACCACCATTTCCGTTCCTGTTACGTAATCGTTCCGCAATCGTTCGCAATTACCGTCCCACTTCTTTATGTTCCATTTCCGTATCCGCTATGTAATCAACTTTACTGCGGTGATCGTACAAGAACCGGTGGTGAATAGAAATTTGTCACTTGTCACCAACTCGCACTTAGCCAGTATTTATTATTTGTTGTTTTAATTTAGAGTGGGTACTATAACCATATTAAGTTTGACGCTGGTACGTATTACCGTTTTTACTTTAGAGCATAATACAAAAATACGTTTAAAAAAAACATTTATTGTATGAGGAGTTGAGGACCCTCACTTTAGTTTTTACTTTTTAACTTTATTATTATTTCGTAGTTAATCCGCCGTAACATTACATATTCTGTGAACATTTCAACTGGCTATCTATTACGGTTCGAATTGTTCGAAAGATACATCCGCAGACGGACAGACAGACAGAGAAGTCTAGGCTTACTAATAAGGTCCCTTTTACACCCTTTGGGTACGGAATCCTAAAAATACCTGTGACTCCGTAAAAGAAAAAAAATATTTTTGTAAATATTCATAAATCTATTTATTATACATTTGTATATTTATCACTCAGAAATAGTGTAGCTTTCTATTAGTGACAGTATTTTTTATATCGGATTATTATAAGGATATCGATAAGGCCGCCACTTGTGGCACTAGCTCGTAAGTGTTTTCTATCGTGTTGTAATTTTTATTTCTGGTGTACACAATAAAGAGTTTCTATCTATCTATCTATCTATTATAGTTCCGGAGATAAAGTAGGTAGGTACTACAAACATCCAAACTTACGAAGCTACAAATTTTACATCTTTATAATATTAGTGTACTTAGTTATACTAGTAAATATAAATTCAGTTAGGTACTCATTTATAATGTAGTATATCTTGACTTTAAGTACGTTTAATATAAGCCTATTCTAAGTAAGTACCTTTCGGGGGTAGGCTAAAAGTCCAGCAGTGGACTGTTAAAAGGCTGATTATGATGATGATGACGTTTTGTGATGATCGCGAAGAATGTAATTCCGATATTTTTTTCCGATCCGTATCATTTAAAAGTTTGCAGAACCTTGGTTAAAGCTAGCAATAAGAAAGCGCGCTCCGCTCGCTCGCTCCGAGCAATGAGGTTTTCAGGAGAAGCGTTCGAGCGAAGAAACGCCTCAATTAAGGAATTGATATGAGCCGAGCGTCTGTCGCGGATGGCTCATCGCTCTCGAGTGTCTGCCCGTTATGGTTACGCGAAATTAGATTTCAACGAGTCTATTTTCTCTCCCACTACGACTTCCACCTTTTATTTCCTCGATATTTATTGAGCATCTGCTTCGAGATGTCATAAAAATCTGTCGGCGGATGTTGTGCCGTTTACTTGTTGTTCGCAGATTGGAGCCGAGCGGCTATTCATTGCGAAGTGCGAATCTTTATCAGCGAATTATGTGGGTAGATTAAAAAACTACCTACATATTTAGATATTTTACTTGGGTATCTAGATTTTATATTTTGTCATCCTAACTGATACTTAGTAGAAATAAAGCAAATTTGAAAGAGGTGTTGAATAGAAAATCATCTTCATCATGCAAGGGCGGATCCAGCTTTTGTGCCAGGAGGGGGGGTCACATAGTCGTGGTCAAGTCACGAGAAGTTATAATTAAATGTATAAAATAACTTTTTATATTAATTAGGGGTTCACCTAGGTCCTGGCCCCAGCCCTGGATCCGCCCTGGTCATAATTCCGTATGTTTATCTACAATTTACAAGAAATTATAAATACTCGAAATACATATGTGCTGCGCTCCTGGCTAAATAAGCCGATTGAGGAGACACAGATTCAGTCACATTTCTTGCCACGGACGCTGCACCAGAACAGCAGTCATACACATGCAGAACCTACGCCATCCTCTTGAGCTAAGGACTAAAAAAAGTGCCGAGCTATCACGGCTAGACAACGTAAGTAGCTGAACCACATAACAGCTCAACCGGTATAACATCCCTGTTGGCCCAGTTGCTAGTGAACCTGCCTTCTGCGCTTGGGGGTGTGGGTTCGATTCCTACCTAGGACAAACATTCATACAATGAACATCTGTGTTTATTCTACATCTGGGTGTTAACTATTTAAGTATGTATTTAAAAATATGTCGGAGAAACTGCTCGTCGGCCATCATCATCGTCAGCAGACACCCGTGGGCGTACGGTGGGAAATCGTGCGATAAGTAGTGAATGCCCAACACCGAGTCGAGCGATAACACTATGGCTCTGTCGGAAGCGCACCGAAGTGAAGTTGCGACTAGTTGCCGACTGCTGCGACGTTGGCGCGCTTCTCGTTTCGTTTTTTTTTAAACCGTGATGGTGTCCGGATGCGACAAATATATATGTATGTAAAGTTATATGATTATTTACGGGATATTTACCATGGTTGTGGACCGAACAGTGTTTTATATTAGTATGTGTATCAGTCTCTGGCAGCCTAGTAAAAGCTTTGCTTAGTATGGCGTCAGATGACCGTGTGTGCATAAAATGTCTCGAATAAAACAGCAAAGTGTACGCAGTTCATTTCTTTCAAAACGAAGTTTAGGAATACGTTGGTACCTATTTAAATAAACACAACGCCCCGCGGTTATTGAGTTTGCGTTCAATAATTGCGTCGGATACGGCGGGCGCTCTACTTCATCCGATTATGGAACGGAACGTCTAAATTGTTTTACCGCCGATCGTCGTGCGACGCTGGCATCGCAATCGTCTGCAAGGAATAAGTAAAACCGACACAAAACAGGTTTTTTTTCAAATCATCAATAGTCTGTACATTGCGGTACATGGCGGAGGAGATACAATTTGTTAGGGTGCCGTACCCAAAGGGTAAAACCGGAACCCTATCACTAAGTCTACGATCAACACGAAAATTGATTTATGCTATTTGCAACGTTATTCTAAAGATGCCCAATTGTTTTTATTTATTCACACTCAGTGATTTGTTTATCTTCAAACATATAAAATGCGCGAATGATATAGCCAGGCGCTTTAAGCTGCCCCTTAAGACCGCGCTCAACGGTCAGAAATCTCTTTGGCATATTTTCAACACTTTTGGAGAAAAAAAAATTACTTTAAGTGATAGTAAAAAAACACGATTGGGCATTATATTTAGAATAACATTGTTAATGTATTAAGAAAATTTCGTGTTGATATTTTATGGGCTAGTGGATATCGAAAAAAAAAAACTCAAAAAAAATAGTATTTTTCTGATTATGATTATGTATTTTTTTATGTTGATTAGTAACATAATCAACATAAATAAGAATTAATTTATTACAACAAAATATAACGAATATTTTTTACAACAATGACTGCGTTTACAATGTTATTTTAAAAAGAATGCAAATTTTATATTTTCAAATATTGAATATATACGAAAGAGATACTTGGAGCGCGGCCTTAAGTATTTACATATTCACGTGACCTTGGACTTACAAAGATCTGCCTACTGCGCTAAATACAGCAGCGTAAGGCGAATTCAGTAAGTAGACGTAGATATTGAATAATTCCAGCGAACGTGATCGGCCTCCATAAGCGTTAAATGAGATGTCTTCGGGGGTATGCCACGATGTCAGGCACAATTTTGACCACAGCTCAACTAATACCCAGTAGAGAAACGTTACATGGTTGGCTAATGATTAAAAATAAATATCTGATATTGATGTTTCTAACCATGAAGTGATCTGCAGAATCATGAAGTAGGAACAGTTATAAAAACATTGTCACATCAAATCAAATTTCTTCTACAATTATAAAATTGAATGGTTCGGGCGTTATTTTACGGAAATTTCTCTTTAAAACGGTGTCCGATTCTATGGCATGTCAAACTTATAGATTATTACTATTTACTTCTTTACATTTTATCTTTTCTTTACTATTATTTTCTTTACAAAATTTTATATCATCCAGCCATGCTCGGGGTGTCTACGAGATCGAATCAGAAATGAGGAGATCCGTAGACGAACGAAAGTTACCGGACATAGCTTACCGGATTAGCAAGTTGAAGTGGCAGTGGGCAGAGCACATAGCACGCAGAACAGATGGCCGATGGAGATAAAAGGTTCTCGAATGGAGACCACGGACCGGTAAGCGCAGCGTAAGACGTCCACGCACAAGATGGACAGACGACCTAAAATAGACTGCAGGGAAACGCTGGATGCAGGCCGCTTGCAAACGGCCCTTTTGGAGATCGATGACGGAGGCCTAAGTCCAGCAGTGGATTTCCTATGGCTGAAATGATGATGATGATAAAATCTGTTAATATGTAAAATTATAAATATAATAATATACTTTTCGAAATAAAATAAAATTATTGAATTGATATTTTTATGACAGGTTATATTATTGAATTGTTTGTTTCAGATTAAATTTGTTACTGTTCAGTAAATTGATTGTTTCAAAGAAATCAAGTCAACAATATAATTTTAGATTTTCAAATAAATTTTAGAAGTTAATTATTTGTTACAGATTTATAACAAACTGTTTCACATTTACAAATTTATTTTTAGTATCATAATCTTTTTTGGTTTAGGATTAGTTAATTTCAAATTAGGATACATCAGTAAAAAATTGATTATTAAAGTTTTTATTCTTGTTGTACTTGACACGAAAATAAAGCGAAAATACACTAGAAATTCATATAAAAAACAGTGTCTAGATTTTGTTATAACTAATAGCTCCGTTTAAAAAGCAGTACCTGCTACGAGTCAAGTACGAGTATCTAAAATATACGCACTCTTGCAACATACGTAATGCCGACAGGCTTGTTGGTATCACGCACTTCCTCCCAAAGTCCGGCAAGTCGATGCACGTTACGGGGCCGATGGTGTACAACCGGTTGCCAAAGACAGTGACAGATGCACTGAATCGAAGCTGTTTTAAAATTAGATTAAAACGCTGGCTTATCGACCAAGCGTTTTATGATTTTGCCGAGTTTTTAAAAACTGACGGTAAAAGTTTTTAATATACATGAATATATTGTTTTATAATTTTTTTACGTTTAATTGCTAATTTTATGATTAAAAATTTATATTTTAATGCTTGAAATTATTGTAAGTAGGTATATTATTTATATACATTACCTAATTGTGAAATTTGCTTGACCTGTAAATATATGTTTATTAATAAATGACTTTGACTTTAACTACGTTTGTAAAAAGATAGAGCTATCATTGTCATCAACCTTTACATATTATTTCCCTTCAATAAAGATACAGGCCTCTCAGTGGCTCTCTCACTCTTCTCGATACCTTGTCAAGCATTGTCATGCAAGTTAGCAAATTAGATTAGAAACAGTAGGTCAGTTGGGCTGGTTTGTTGGAATATACTCTCCTGGCTCCGTCCCGCAATATGGTGGAGATCACATAATAATATGGCATCGGTATGCGGGGGTGGGAAGAATGCGAATGCCGATGGCGCGCCGGCGACTCCTCGGCGTGCCTCGCCCGATATAGGATCTATTGTAAAGTGAAATTTCCACTTCAATTCATTTAAAATCTCAGGAAATAACCAAGGTTCTAAATATATAAAATAGTACTAACCGCTTAGGCTACATTTAAAATACGCTAGCAAGTACACTAGTTGGATGGCATCGTATAAATCTGCGCTAAAAACAATACAAATGTACAAAGTTCTAACCTAAGTCAACTCGGGAGGAACTATCCACCAAGATACGGGCTAGCGCTCAGTTTGGTGGCTAGGGTCGAAAATCTTTATTGATGTACCATTTTATGAGAAATAAATAAATTTGTGAAATTGTGGTATATTTTTTAACACTTTGAAACTGTCACGGTCATTTACTACAGTTGGGGATATTTACCGTGATAAGTTTGTCGATAGTAAATATCCCGTTAATAATCATATGACTGTGGTAGGTACTTTTTATGTCGCTAAAACACTGACAACAATTTGCTACAAGAGCAATTTCACTTTGAGTAGGGGTTTTAACGAGGATACAAAGCTTGCGTTTTTTAGAATTTGCTTCACTTAAACGTCAACAATTTTTTCTTGTAATGCCTCTGTGTCTTTGGATACATCTTTTGTCAGATCCTAGATCTGGAGGTTACCATTATACCTTCTATGTACAATTTAGCGTTTAAATCTGAGACCAAATAAATAATTGCCTCTCAAAACTCGAACAAAAGCATTCAACGCGTGACCTGTATAATTAAACATAAAATTTTTACTTTTAAAGTTACCATTATTTAAAACAGTAATACAAAATCATTTTAAAATTAATTAGTAAATGCATTGATATATCCACCAATCCGCACTGGGCCAGCGTGGTGGATATGGTCCAATCACCCTTTCGGGGGTAGGCTAAAAGTCCAGCAGTGGACTGTTAAAAGGCTGACTATGATGATTGATATATATGTATATACGGGTATATATACAGTTAGCATTTTTTGACTGTTTGACTGCCATCTCGCCTGATGAAAATACGTCAAAACAAACAACTTTTGTTACATGACTTACAAAATTTGCAAAAAAAATGGCTGTTGCATATATTTTGTTGGGAGTGAAGGTTTTTTTTTTGTATGGAACGACTAATTTTTATCCGCGAATTTTGAAAAAAAAAGTTTTCATGTACGCAGGCCGCACTTAAGAGGATGCTAACTGATTACTAGTAGCCTATAAGTAAATGTTCGTTGTAATACGATGATGTTAATTTGGTAAAGAGTAATTAAAAGATAGACCAGAGGCAAATCTAAATTTGATGTGGAAATAAAAAAATTGTAATCTTCATAGCTATCGCATTATCTTTTTTCGTGAATTTTGAAGGGGGATAAATCGAATGAAGTGACAATCTAGGCGGTCGTGGGCACGAGTGTTCCGGTCGAGGAGATGAGCTCTGAATATTCATGTGGCTCTCACCCACTCAGCTACTTGAGAGACGAGTCAACCTACTCTTTCACCAAATTCGAGACCTTTCTATTATTTATAACCGACTTACCAGCTTGATTATTTCTAAATTTGGGGATGAAGGATTTAAATTCACGCAATTTTATATAAAATCTCGTACACTTAATAGATGTGGACAAAAATTAACACCAATTACACTTTTCAATATTACCCAAATATTACCCAATTTTTTAAGGTTCCGTACCAAAAATGTGTCAACGGGTCCCTATTACTAAGCCTACGCTACCTGTCTGTCCTACCTTTTAACGTCTGTATCTTTTAAACCGTAATAAATAGCCAGTTGGAAATCAGAATTACAGAATGTATAATGTTAAAGCGGATTAACTTAGAAATAATAATATAATCAAAAAGTTAGAAGTAGGTATTTTTATCTTTGCTCTAGTGTAATAACGGTAAACGTACAAGCGTCAATCCAAGCATGATTATAGTATATGCTCTAATTAAAGTAAAACAACCGGTCAAGTGCAACTGGCCAGTTGGGTAACGCGCTAAGGATCCATTTTTTTTTGAGTGCAGTGGAACCCTCGGTTCGCGAAAACAACTTGCACTCGACCGGTGTTTATTTAATGACCTACTACTGAAAGACTTTTATTTATAAAAAAATAAAAATAAAATGTATTTATTTCAGGCATGGAACCCATATTGTTACAGTTACACATATGTTACAGTTACAAAAGAAAATTAGAAATAGATCATACTTAAAAATGCAATAATATTATAAAATTGTTAAAATTATAGAAATATCACAGTCATTTTCGGTTCGCAATCCGGTGCACTGTCAGCCACGATTTAAAAATCGGGCTACCAAGGTAGTCCCCCATGCACTGCAATATGCCGTTCTTCGAACTCCTCAACCCAGCCCAGAAGGAAGCCACTCTGGATCTGATGACAGCAAAGAAATCCGGAACCCGTGCATCGGCGAACATGCCCGACGCGCTGCAATAACGTGCTTTTTTCATGAGGATGCGAAAAGCATCATTGTATTGCACCCTTATGGTATGATACGTTTTGCGTTTAAAATTAGTCCACAGCTGACACGTGTATAGACACAGACAGTATGCTTTAAACAATGTTGTTTTGACTTCTGTGTTGCAGCTGGAAAATCGGCGCGCGAGCATGTTACACCTGATGGACAGATTCCTTCTTTCTCGTTCCATATCCATATCATCACTCAGATCCTCTGTCAAAATGTGACCTAAATACTTGAACTGCCGAACGGCCTTCACCGGCGAACCCCTCAAAAACACATTCGGTATTCTCTCCGGTCCTTTCCCAGCCCTAAAAACCATCATCTCTGTTTTGGCAACATTATATATGAGACCGTGCTCAGCAGCGTATCTTTCACATATAGCCAGCAGTTTTCTTAAACCGTTGATAGAGGGGCTGAGAAGCCCCATATCATCCGCGTAACTAAGGTTATTGACGCATACATCACCAACGTGACATCCTATTCTGGTGCTTCTCAGCTCCTCTATGAGACCGTTCATATAGATGTTGAAAAGGTCCGGAGAGGTCAAACCCCCTTGGCGGACACCGCAATCCAGCCTATATTCGCTGGAAGTCGAGTCGCCCCATCTTACTGCATTAGTTTGGTTGCCATACCAGTATCTCAACAGATTTACAACATTTTTTGGTACTTCTGAGTCGGACAGTTTGTTCCAGAGAATTTCATAATTAACTAGATCAAATGCCCGACTCAGGTCGAGAAAACAGGCGTACACAGAAGTGTCTCTGCTTGTGTAATAGTGTGCCGTTTGTTTCAAGCTAAATATCGCGGCATCCGTTGAGAGACCGGCACGGAAACCAAACTGAGCATCGTCTATTTTAAAGTTATTCACCAGTGAAGGCCTCAGCAGCCTTTCAAACAATTTACCTATGACTGTTCCTAATGAGATGGGTCGATAGTTCGCGACGTTGCCTAGATCGCCAGTCTTGTTCTTAATAACCGGGATCACTATAGTCTTCATAAGATTGTCGGGTAGATATGAAAATTTACAACATAGGTTAAATAAATTACTCAGTTTACTGTAAATCAAATGACTAGCCCACTGAATGTGTTCAATGCTCAAGCCGTCGTGACCCGGCGACTTGCCTCTCTTCATGTCCTTAACAGCTCGCATGACGTCGTTCGGCGTACAAAAGTGGTTGTTTGTAGTATCGACGTCACCATCACCACGAGCCCGAGCATCAGACACACTCAGTTTTTCAGGCACAATCTTAAACCTTTTTGCAAATATTTCCGCTATTTTATTAGGTTCTTGCTCACCGGCAACCGTCACTGGCAAGGCTTTTCTATGATTAAGTGTTTTTGTAGCGTTCCAAAATTTAATAAAATTCTTGTTATGTCTGTGTTCCGCCAAAATATTCATTTTAATCATCTCTTCGTTCTTTTGACACCATTTAATCTTATTTTTAAATTTACTCCTGCTTAGGCGCATTTGAATGTAAATCTCTCCAGATGACGGTTTGCCGGCGACCAGCCAACAAGAAAAATCTATTCTAGCAGCTTGGTGAAGCTCTTTGACATGATGGTTCCACCCGACAATCCTACTTCGTGCATTTTTCTTAGTAACACCAGAATGCGAACCAGTGCTGCTAAAAATAGAAGCCTTCTGTAGTAAACTAATAATGTTGTCATATAAGGTTCCGATAAATGTATAATGTTCGTACAATCGCGTACAAGGGATTTCATGAGTACAGTCAGAGCAATTTAAAACGTCGTTAATGTTATCCAAGTTAATAAAACAATGTTCCCCATATAAATTTATTTGTTTAACATTTCTTTGGCCCCATTTTATTCCGCTTACAATATTACTTACACTACTTAGAGGAGGAGTTTGGTTTTTACACACAGCGTCAATATTGCACTTAATGAGTAGCGGAAAATGGTCAGACCATAGCACGTCAGTTATAACTTCGACGGATTGTACCGTACCACTCGCAGCCTCGGTTACTACGCAGTGGTCTAACCACCTGCAGCTACCATGCGCTTGGTCAACGAAGGTGCATGTGTTCGAACTAATACCTAACTTTGTTATGTCAATACATTCCCAGTTTTGTTCCACACAAAACGATAACAGCTCAGTACCGAAGACAGCATTGGGATGGGCGTTAAAATCTCCAGTAATATATGCCACTTGCACCTGGCTCTCCTCCACAATGGCATTTATCTTACCTAAACAGCTAATAAACTCTGTTAGGTTATCTCTGTTATCAGTAGGCATGTACACACTAAAAACAAGAAATTTTCTCATTCCAATAGATATTTGTATAGCACCTATTCTATCACTATTGCATTCGATTATGGACACGTTACGAAATTTAGATTTTCTCCAACAGATACAAATTCCGCCCCAAGGTCGGCCACGAAGGACGGTAGCGCCCAAGTCAACAGATGTTTTTGCTGTACAGTCAAAGTCACTATCTATTCCATACACATAATCCAAATCATGCCCTAAGAGCCAAGTTTCCTGTAGGCATACAATATCCGCCAAACTGCATGTTTTACGCACATCGTCTATTGACCTTTTAATCGACTTACAATTAAAAGTAATAATTATTCAAAGATAGTCTTGTGCTTGCCCAGCACCTCGCCTGATGTTAAGCGATGATGTGGTCTACGATAGAGTACGCTTGCCTAGAAGAAACTGATTCACTCGCGACTTAAAGATGCCCAGATTGTAACTATCTTGACTGATTGACTTGACTGACATTATTGAAACTGTTTGTACCCAATTAACTTGTCCCCAATAGTAAATCTACCTCTACTTCATCTCCAACTATAATAAAACTACATAAATGTATTTAAATAAGAACATTATTAAATATCTAGACTAGCCTACTAGGTAGGTGGATATAGGTACCTACCTACTGAAATTATTAGAACTGCCTATTCCAGTTACTAGTAAATAGATAAATGATTATCTGTCAGAACTATCCTATCATAGTATAGGGCTCAGTACTTCAGATCAGACTAACAAGGGAGATATGCGCTTAGTACAATTGTCGTTCGTGTTCAAATATCTCCGTGTTTCACCCACTTTTTCCACAACACCGTTTTTTTGTGGGAAAATTATAACTGGAAATAAAAAACTATCTTTGCGATTTTGTTCTTAGTTATGAGCTTTTTCTTATGATACTTTTTGTTGATTTGTATTGACACGTTTGACATCATTTTAGTTGTGGTTTCACTGACTGATCCACAAAAAAGATCACAAATTAAGGTTATTTTCATACTTTTTTCTATCGAAATAAATTGTTACTGTTGTTACTAATCGTGTTTCGGTCTTTCGGAATTCCTAGATAATATGTAAAATTTTGACATGACACCAAATTCATAATTCTGATTTTTTAGAAAATACTAGAAAAATTACGTAAAAATTGATTAAAACAGCAGAAAATCGGAATATAGGGGTTAAAACAAAAACTGTAAGTATGCGCACTTAATTTGTTTAAATGGCAAACTAATAAGTTTGCAATAGTTTGCATCGATACTAATAAACTAACTAATAGTCAACATGCAAAAAAGCGGCTATGTTGTGGGCAGGGAGTTCGACTAAATGATTTAAGCCTGATGCGTTCGCACCCGCCACGCCTCCTTACCATATCTCCCTTGTGCGTCTGAGCTGAGGGAAGTACATACTAAAATTACATAATTATTGGAACTGCTCGTATTAATTGAACTTCATCATCATCAGCCAGAAGACGTCCACTGCTGAACATAGGCCTCCCCCTTTAACCTCCACACTGAACGACAGCCTGCCTTTTGCATCCACTGGATGCCAGCGACTCTCACTATGTCGTCGGTCCATCTAGTGGGAGGCCTACCTACGCTGCGTCTCCGCGGGTTGCGGGTATTAATTGAACTTATTCCTAGTGAATTGACATTATTATGTTTATCAAGAAAACTGCATGCACTCAATTTATGGTTGTTGAAGTTTATTGCAATCTCCCTTCGGCGACGCTGACCTGTATTAATGTTCTAACTGGGTGAACTACATGAGATAAGTGTTCACTTAGCCGCAAAAAGTTTTTTCCGTTGTCTTTGCTTTAGATAGATTGGTACAGATTCATGTAGTATTGACGCGGAGGCAAAAAATCTTTTCCTATACAATCGGATAAAATTTAAATCTATGCATTTTTATACATCGTTCGCTGTTACCAGCGACTTCGTACGCGTTGACGTTCAATTAAATTTTCGATCCCTTTTTGGGCAAAATGCCTCAATTTGGCCCGTTCGCAAAATCTTTTCTTAGCGGACCTCTACACTCCATATTATCTACCTGCCAAATTTCAGCTTCGCTGCATGGTCAAGGAGTTTCGAGATTTCGCGAGTGTGATGCGAATGAGTGAGAATGGTATTTTTCTTATATATAATTATATCTACTAGCTGCGCCCCGCAGTTTCACCCGCGTAGTGATGAAAAATGGTGATGATGATGATGAAAAGTAGCCTATGTCATTCTTCGGCGCTTGAACTATAGGTACCCATGCAAAAAAATCAGGTTGATCCGTTGCTCTGTTGCTGCGTAAAAGAGGAACAAACAAACCAACAAACTTTTCGCATTTATAATATTAGTATGATATTAATAATTCAGGAGGAATATACATACTGTCATATTAACAAAGATAAATAAATCCACGTAATTGTATGTAAGGAAAGTATCAATTTTTTTTTTTCTTTTCTGGTTTTGTAAATAAGTAGCTAATGTGACTTCTGTATGACGGCAAGCTTTAGCTTCAAAACTGTATCTACAATTTGTAAAAGCGAATTACCACTCATTCACTGACTCATCACAAAATCTTGAAAAGTACATAACCTACGTACTGAAATTTGGTATGTAAGTAGATTCCATATGAGTTGTAAAGGTATAAAGGATTTTGCGAAAAAGGCGAATTATAATGGTGGATAGAAAGTTTATGTGAAAGTTATGCTATGCGTGCGAAGTTGCGGACAACAGCTAGTCGTATATTAATCTTTAGTGTATTTCCTTTAGTATCAAATCATTCAATGTGATTGTGTGCCTGTGTTCTGAAGTGATACTTTAGCAAAGTAACGCCTGATTTAATCGATTGACTTTTAGTTTCAAATTATCGATGAAAAAAACCGTGCGGAAAGCCAGATGCCTACTTAGTTAGGTGGAAGCATTCAGCTGACACAACCAAGTGGAGTTGAGGGCGGGCGGCGACCGCGACGTATCTTTGGGCGGCGGACGTACGCCGCGGCGCCTCACGAGCGGAGCGTGCGCGAAAGCGGGAGCGATTTAAATATAAATACATTCTTAAACGCTCACTATATGGACCGACGACATTGTGACAGTGTAGAGGTTAAAGGGGAGGCCTATGTTCAGCAGTGGACCTCTTCTGTCTGATGATGATGATGATGATGACATTCTTGGTCTGGT
Source organism: Agriopis marginaria (assembly GCA_932305915.1). Lineage (NCBI taxonomy): Eukaryota > Metazoa > Arthropoda > Insecta > Lepidoptera > Geometridae > Agriopis > Agriopis marginaria. The sequence continues at coordinate 9,078,617 of OW029919.1, forward strand.
AATTGTAGCCTCATATTCATAAATAAACAGCTGTTAATTGCTATTTTAGTAGATTTTATTGATACACATAATTACAAGCGAAATTTGGCTGACTAACAACATCACGAAATATTCCTTGTGATGTAAAGGTCCGCTAATAAATAAGTTTGCGAAAGGGCCGTATTAAGGGGTTGAAAGTTTTTATGAAAGACTACGCGTACTATACTAAGGCACGGTCAATAGTAGGTACTTTTATAAATAAGCAATCAATCCATAAATAGGGCCATATAAGAGGTGTTTTTGGCCAGCTATGAGACAAGATCAGTAAATGTATTGGACATTTACTCATATGGTTGCAGCGCTATTAATGCTACACAATAAATACTTATTATTATTTTTATTTTAGTTATTGCTGTCCCACTGCAGGGCAAACACCTCCCTTCCCTCATTCCATACCCCACGGTCGAGAGGCTTTGCGGTCCAGCGGCTAGGCGGCTGCAGTGAGAGTTAAGCTCGTCCCGCCATCTCTTAGTGGGCGTAACGAGCCTTAGCGCTTGGTTGGCAAATTGTTGTGGTGTGCCTATTGGGCAATGGGCAAGAAATACTTACAGTTAAAAAACTCAGATTAACTACGTAAACACTCTTATGGACGGTTGCAATGATTTTAAATGCTGCGCTTCGCTTCGCACTTTGAGAAATCACTCGCTCACCTCGATATTTCCCGCTGCAAACATTGTCTTTCAACCGGGATACATTAAGACTTAGCTCAGATCCTAAGTTGCAGACTTACTAAAGCTAAGTTAATAAAATTTGGTCATATTGTAGAGCCCAGTTCAATAGTAAAAATAGAAGTGTTTCAATCAATCACATGTAGATAAATCGCTGATCTCGTGCAGTAAGGCGCAGTCGCGTAGCTTGAAGCGCGCCTTCATGCTCGGTTCCGCCACCCCGCGCACTCCACCCTTCTTCTCTGAACCGCAAGAGTGCCAGTGGCCGCGGCCGTCGAGTCAGCCGGAGGCACTCGCGGCGCCAACATCGCAGCGCACGCACCAACACTCACTGCCAACAATATTCCTTAGAAACTATCCTAGACTGTACTTGTCCTAAAAGTTTTACAAAGTGAGCAACGATGGATGTGGAAGAGTTCCGTGTTCGGGGTAAGGAGATGGTGGACTACATCTGCACGTATATGAACACGCTGCACTCGCGGCGGGTGGTGCCTTCGGTGGAGCCGGGGTACCTCCGCGCCGCGCTGCCGGCCGAGGCGCCGCACTACCCGGAGCCCTGGGAGGAGGTGATGGAAGACGTCGAGAAGAAGATCATGCCGGGAGTGACTCACTGGCAGCACCCGCGGTTCCACGCCTACTTCCCCGCCGGGAACGGGTACCCCTCGATCTTGGGTGACATGCTGTCGGGAGGTATTGGATGCATTGGATTTTCTTGGGTAGGTCCTATTTTCTATGTCCGTTTTTTTTTAGATTATTTGACTTTTGCGTTAATACTCGGTTTTTATTATGCTTGTAAGGCCTGTTCAGACCTTAGAGAAATTCGCTACCACTGTAGCTAGCGAAAAATACCGCGTGCTATTCCGCCGGGTATTTGTATGAACTGCCAGCGGAATACCACGCGCAATTTTTCGCTTCCTACAGCGTTCGCGAATAACGCTTAGATCTGAATAGGCCTTTACACAACGTAACGGTAACGGATACACAGGTAGCACGTAACGGTTGTAATTTATGAAAAAAAATTGATATTTTAGAGGAAGGCGGATCAGATCGAAAAGATTTTTTTCATTTGCACATACGCAAGGCCTTATACGTCCATATAACGTCAGGGCTTGTGTTTTACTTTTCTCAAAAGTTTCGTAGATATGCACGTAAACACATTTAACTAAAATGTCGCTAACAACATTGTATAAAAAAACAAGTGGCTTTATATGGCTTGTACGTACTATGAACCAATCACCAGGCACTCGCCATAGCAATCTGAATATGGCATTTTTTTTTTCATTTTTAAACTTTAACTTTACTATGCGATCGCCAAATTTTTCGAAGTTCTTCTCTTTTTAGTGAAAAACGTACTTAATCAAACCTCTTTGCACATTGAAAATAATAACGAGATCTCAAAGTCCACTTTTCGTCGAAGTGTGTTCTTCAAATTATGCACATATACCATGTATGATAAAAATGAAAATGAAAATTTTAATAGACTAGATGCGCCCGCGGTTTCATCCGCAAGTTAAAATCGTTTTAAGTATTCTGAAATTTTCAAATTTACAGCTCAGTTTTCTTAATTTTTCTTTCCGTAAAAACCTTCTACAAAGAATTAGAAAAAAAAGATGAATGAAATCGGTAAAGTCGTTCTCAAGTTATGGCGTGACCAAGGTAAATAGAGATTCATTTTTATATATATAGAAGACTAGTTGAAGACTATTTAAACCAGCGATTTTCCAAATGTCCGCATTTTTTGGGGGCAAATTACCCTATGTCCGTCTTCATGATGTATACTATCCTCCTGCCAAATTTCGTTAAGATTGGCTTAGCATTTTAGTCGTGAAAAGCGAACAAACATCCAGACAGAGAGACAGAGTTACATTCGCTTTTATAATATTAGTAAGGATGCACAAGTCGCAATTTATATGACAAACCGTACCTTCATAAACTTATCGAAGAAATCTTATCCATCGTGAGGGTTGGCGGGCAGCCCCTGAAACGTTGTTACTCGAAGACTGTGATTGATCGGCAACTAATTGCAGAATAAGGAAGTATCCCATTATGCTATCATATTGCAGCCTTACAGGGACATAGGTCTCATTTTCAATACGTATACCGGGTAACACGGAAAATAACTTTCGTATGGAAGCCGAGACAAAATTAAATTTAAAACCAGCATAAAATTAAAGTGCGTATCGGACTTACGTACCGTACCACCGAATAACATACCTACAAGTATATCTAAAAAGTGTTAATTTTATTCAGATCGGGATCTTAGCGCGAGGTAAGGTAGTTCTGTCCGTCCGTCTGTCCTATTTTTTTAGAACCTTACAACTTTTATAGTTCTTAAAATAAGTACATGGTTCTTTGCACAATTAATTTTATTTGGGTATTGAGTTTTTTTTAGTATAGATCTCTTTTATTATGTAGAGGAAGCACTCGAGGTGGTCCCACTATAGTTATTGGTTTTAACCTCAGATCATTCAAACAAGGGAGATAATATGATAAGGTGCATGGCGTGGCGGGTGCAAGAGCATCCAGTCTAAACGAGATGCCTATTAATAGAACCTAGTATATCTATGATAGAACTCACCCTGCAAACGACCTTGCCGCCCTTTTTGCATGTGGACAATAGTAACACCATGCTGTCACCACCACCAATGCAGTTTTATACGTACAACACTGTCTGCCATCAAAGGTATCGATTGCTGCGGTACTATCGTCGCTATATAATTGTCATTTTAAATATTTAATGTCGAGTTCGGAGTTACCTGGGGAGCTATGGTATGAATACTTTGTTTAGAACTTACTGCGTTACTGTTTTTACCATTCCAAATAAAGTAACACGTCCAGAGGCCAGACAGACAAACCTTTTTAACAGAAAATTAATATCGCCAAAGTAAATCTTATTTTCATATTTCAAGGTCGTATTTTGTTAATATTGGTATGGGAAATTTCGAAATTAGGTACACTATTATTGAAAACTCGCGGAATGTTTGAAAAATAAAATGCTGATGCTTTGATGTGAAATGAAGTAATGATTTTTCTGAAACGTGGTGTTTAATGTGTCCATAATTTAAAGGACCCTCTTCAACGAAAATTGGACTTTAAGGAATTTGCACGAACAATATCTCACAACAATATCTTCTGTGCCTAGAAGTTAAATTTTCCAATAAAAAGGGCGAATGCACAGGGTTATGGTGGAATTTACAGACAAGAAAATAATTGACTTTTCCAGAACTATCTGGAAAAGTCAATGATTTTCTTGTCTGTGTAGTACACTAGTCCTGTTATAGACTCATATTAGGTACAAGCCATAGCCATCAGAAAGTGTTTTTCGAAACTTGGTTGCTGAGTAAAGTTTTAATGATAATTGTGAAAGTTACCCCAAAATATGTATGCATATTTTTAAGTAAACATCAACGTAATGTTTCAGAAAAGCCTTGACGGCAACTGAACATTTTGCTGCAGTAATGAATTATTGTCCTTCTAACTTCCAGTAGTAGAGGTTAAGTTATTTTTATTCTTTTTTCAGGCTGCCAGCCCCGCATGCACAGAACTCGAAATTATAATGCTCGATTGGATGGGCAAGTATTTCAATACAATCCTAATAATTATTTGGAAATTATTTACTCTCAAACAGGTTAAGGTTTTTTAAAGATCCAGAAAATTGTTTTCAGGCAAAGCTATCGGTTTACCACCAGCATTTTTAGCATTAGAAGAAGGAAGCAAAGGGGGTGGCGTTATAAACGTAAGCATAATCTACGTACTATTGTCGAGACTGCTTTTGAGTTTTCGGTGCGCAACAGGTTAGGCTGCTGCTTTTAGTTTCATTAAACTTGATTATGGTATTATTATAATGGATTTTGGAAATTTATGTAGCTTATTGAAAAATACGATCGTAGGGTTCAGCAAGTGAGTGTGTGCTGGTTTCGATGTTGGCTGCCCGCGCCAACGGCATCAAGCGACTGAAGCATCAGTTTCCAAACGTGGATGAAGGGCTTTTGCTGTCGAAGCTCATCGCCTACTGCTCGAAAGAAGCGCACTCTTGCGTTGAAAAAGCAGCGATGATCTGCTTTGTGAAACTGCGAATTTTGCAGCCAGATGATAATGGGTCGTTACGAGGAGATACATTGAAAGAGGTGAGTGGGATTTGTTTTTAATCTTTAGTAGATTCTGTTGTTGTTTTTTCTCTACCTTGCCCCATTTCTCTAGGTATGAATAAATAAGGACGTAGTCACAGAAACCTAAGTTTTACTTTGTCATTCGTCTTTGAATTGTAAATACATGAATGAACTATATTGAATGTAAAGTACGTTTTTGTTTGGATTTTTTCTTTGGAAATTGGGGTGAATTAAAGTTCTCAGGTCGGAAGGGTGCAGATAATCGGGCGGTAATTGAGGCGGCAGGCCACCGAGTGGCAGCGGCGGCTACCCCGCGTTTAATGACTCCAGGCATCCCTGGATTCCGGAAATACGTAGCGCGCCGAGCGGTAATGGAGCCGCATTGTGTGCCACTTTCTATGCCGCAAATATTGAAATTTCACGATACGACTCTCTTATGAGGTGACATGCTCTTTAATTGCGCTCCTATTCCATGGACATCAGAAAAATACGGTTTATTGATAATATTGTTTTAGATCAAAACATTGCGATTTTGGCTTTTTAGGGTGATTGATTGACGATAAAAAATTTGCCTCCTAGACACTTATCTAGTAATACAAAAATACATTATTTAGAGCTAACAAACCCACTAATATCTTTAAATTACTGCTAGTAATTGAGTTTTTGATTCTAACTCTACCTTTTTGACAGGCTATGGAAGAAGATGAGGAAGCCGGCCGTGTGCCTTTCTTCGTGTCCACTACTTTGGGAACGACATCGTGTTGTTCTTACGACAACCTTCCTGAAGTGGGTCAAGTCGTTCGAAAGTTTGCATGCGTATGGCTCCACGTAGACGCCGCATACGCTGGAAGCTCGTTTCTCTGTCCCGAGCACAGGCATCGCCTCGCCGGCGTCGAATGCGCAGACTCATTCAATACCAACACGAACAAATTAATGCTGACCAGCTTCGACTGCTCCCTCCTTTGGGTCACCAACCGCTACTTGCTGACGTCTGCGCTGGTCGTCGACCCACTCTACTTGCAGCACTGCTACGACCACACTGCCATCGATTACCGACACTGGGGGGTGCCCTTGAGCCGCAGGTTCCGCTCGCTCAAACTGTGGTTCATGCTGAGGAGTTACGGCATTAGCGGTTTACAAAAATATGTTCGAAGGCACTGTGAGTTGGCGAAGTATTTTGAGAAGCTCGTCAAGAAGGATGATAGATTCGAAGTCTGCAACGAAGTGACGGTTGGTATTACATCAAATCGATGTTTAACATGACACATTCTAAATTCATTACAAGGTACCTATCATTAAATTTTTTGTAGTTGGGGTTGGTGTGTTTCCGCCTGGTGGGAGGTCCAGGAGACACGAGGGAGCAGATAGACGACATGAACAAAAAGCTGTTGACTAACATCAACGCGTCCGGCAAATTGCACATGGTGCCTGCTTCGGTGCGAGACTATTTCGTCATTCGGTTTTGCGTGGTGCACCAACACGCTACCCGGGAAGACATTGGTAAGACAGCCTTTTATTGAGACATCAGACTAACTACTGGTGGATGGATAGTGAAAACAAAACGAAATAATTGAAATTACTATTCCAGAAATAGCATGGGACATCATAACGGATTATGCCACCGAACTCTTGGAAGGACCCGATAAGGAGAGGGTAAGTCAGCCAAACACATCAAAAAAATTTGATGATAACTAGATAGGCAGCTAGGTACTGTACTTCCCGCGGTTACATGGTAACATTTGTTTCAATTTACATCTAGGACTTGAACGAAGAGCGCGCTCGTCGCAACCGCGCGGCGCTGGCACACAAGCGGTCATTCTTTGTGCGCATGGTCAGCGACCCCAAGATCTACAACCCTGCGATCAACAAGACCCCGCCGCCCATGGCCACATCCCCCATCTCCCCGCCAGCCGCGGCCGCCGCTGCTCCTGCTACTCCGGATACCCCCGGGCAGGACATGGCACTGTTACCGCCTACCCCGTGAGCATTACACAATGAATTATTTAGTGTTTGTGTATTTCTATGTGACCTCATGACGCCTTGTCTGTTGTAAAAAGTGAGGTATCGTTAGATTCGTTTCAATGTTCTAACGTCTCGGCTACGTTTAATGAAAATAATACAAATACATCGCTCGAAAAAAAAAGATAACCTAACTTTTTTTTAGTCACTGTAAGTTTATTAATTTGAACACGGATTTGATATACGAAACTACATCATTTCAGTGTCTATTTACACACTTCAGTTTAGGTTTTTCTCTTTGCGAGGAGATGGAGGAGATTTTTGCCCAGACGGGATGGCATAGGATAACAAAAAATATACTTATTTTTTGTTCATGTTTTGATTTAACTCATTTCAGGAAACAATCTTCGTGGATCAGCTGGCCACTCGGATTCTTCTTCCAGAGCGTTGATCACGATGCCAACGATTTGCCTCTCAGGTATTTGAAGATTAAGACATTATTAATTTTATCCCACTGTCGATACGAGATAATTCCATGCCATGTTAACACTGTAGCACTATTTCATTGAGGATCCGGAACGAAATAATTCGCTAGAGGACCTAAGACAGCGACATAGTTCAGCGTATTAGCAAGTGGCAGTGGGTCGGTCACATTTGTCGCAGAATCGATAACCGCTGTGATAAACGTATTCTAGAGTGTGGACAATGAATTACATACAAACGTTTGCAAACGTTGCATATGACACCCTGATATTCAGTGGAGTGGCGATATACGTAAAGCTGTTGGCATTGTCCAGCAACGAAAAGCCGAAAGTGCCTCCGCCACGGACCACTAAGCACCTCTCCAACCAGGATAGGTCTCCCACGCAGATTCCTGCTAGGCTAGAGCCGCCACGGATCCGGCGGATCCCAGAGGCCTATACCACAGAAGACATAATAGCACACCTATACCTTTTTACAATAATCATTGGCAAGCGATTTCACGAGTTTTATATTTCAGGTTCCGTCACCTGGACACGATGGTGCGTCTCAAGAGCCCCGGCACCAGCGGCCGGCGCGGCTCCTCGCCCTGCGCCTCGCCGGAGCGCCGCGCGCCTTCGCCCTCCAACTACTGATTCCTTCCCGTAACCGCAATGTACTCTAACAATACATTACTTGAGCATTACACTGTGTATCATTATTGCTTTAAAACCAGCGATTGCTGCAATGAGTCATAAATGTGTCAGACGGATCGATAGACGCGGCACTGTGTCGCTTCTCGCCTTACAACCATGGGCTTAATCTATACTAATATTATAAAGAGGAAAGATTTGATTGTTTGTTTGTTTGTTTGCATTGAATAGGCTCCAAAACTACTGAACCGTTTTGAAAAATTCTTTCACTGACGGGAAGCTACACTACCCCCGGGTGACATAGGCTTATAATCTATACCCGTGCGAAGCTGGGGCGGACCGCTAGTAATATTATAAAGAAAAAAGATTTGATTGTCTGTTTGTTTGTTTGCATTGAATAGGATCCGAAACAATTAAACCGATTTGAAAAATTCTTTCACTGTTGGGAAGCTACACTATCCTCGGGTGACATAGGGTATATTATATATCGTCGCAAGAAAGGCAGAATTACTGAAGCGCCAAAATAGGCATATTGAGTTATATAGATATTCGGAATCAGCGTTTTTTTCTACGTCGATCAGTCTGGGTCCCATAGCGATACGAGCACTATTTTGGCGTTTCATTAAAAGGAAAAAAGGGGTTTTTTCATCAACCAGAGTCCTTAAACGACACTTTTTTGGCATTTTATTCGTGCCTGTCACCTAAGTAATTTTGTTTTCCTGCAATAAATTACAAGTAAATTTTAAGTAAATTTGGCTTCCGGCAATTTAAAAGCTAATATTTTATAAGCATTTTTGAGTTATAAGTAATTTTGATTGCTATAAATATTTGAATCAAATGGCGGTTAAGAAATTTTGCTTTACTGTAAATTGAAGTAATTTTTACTTAAGCGCCACTATATCACAAACCAGCAGTCCATTTATTATGGTTTGTACTTCTGGACATAGAAAATGACAAATTAATAAAAGTTTACCTTGACGTCATCGAAATTCTTGTGCTGGAAAAAAAGTTATGAATTAAAAACGAAAAAAAAAAAACTTAAAACGGCTTTTTCTCGAAATGGTCATTTGGAGCTTCAGTAAATTTGCCTTTCCTGCGACGATATAATTATCTGTACCCGTGCGAAGCGGGGGCGAGCCGCTAGTTTACAATAAAGTTGATCAGTCGCGTCGCGTTTTAGTGAGAAAGAAAATAAACCAGCTAAGTGCAAGTCAAGCAAGTGCGGCATGCGCACTGAGAGTTCCATACCACCACAAAATACAATAAGTAGGTAGTTAGGTACCTATCAATAAAAAAACCACTTCGAAAATAGTATTTACGCAATTTCGTTTTTGGATGACATATTTTTTCCAATTATTTTGATTTAAAAACCAAACTACTGAATTGTTTTTGATGAAATTTCTATGGGACCTATCTGAAAGTAAGTACCGCCTGAGCGTCATGTTATCTTTTTTGCACTACTTTTTAACCAACTAAATAATAGGATGGGTTTTTTCTTATTCAGTTCTTTTTTACCCATTGCCTCGGAACTCCGTCATTTATATAGGTAAACCGTATTGGAAAATTGTATAGGAAATTTATTTGAAAGGATATACTTTCAGATTGGTCCTATAAGTATAAATGTCATCAAAATCGGTTCAGAAGTTTGTTTTTTAAATCAAAATAACTGGAAAACATACTTCATCCAAGTAAATAAAATTTCGTATTTATTTATTTTGTAGTCGGTTTTTTATTATTGAAAAGATTTTTTAGTTTTTGGCTTTATTATTATTTCTTAGTTAATCCGTAGTAACATTCAACTGACTATAATACGGTTTGAAAGATACAGCCGTTAAAAGGTAGGATAGACACGACAGCGTAGGCTTAGTAATAGGGTCCCATTTGCACCCTTTGGGTAGGTAGGAAACCCTAACAATAAAACCATACTTAAACCAGATGAAAAATTACGAAGATACAGCAATTTCAATGCAGTAGTAGGTAACCTAGCCAGCTAAGTAAATTCAATTCGACATGTCATACTAGCCAGTTCAACAATAACAAAAGGAATGTTTCAATAATTACTCACATTTAGATAAATCGTTGTTATTCTCGTGCAGTAAAGCGCAGCCGCACTCCACCCTTCCTCTTTGAATGCGTAAGAGTGATGGCCGCGGCGCCCGGGGCCGTCGAGTCAGCCGAAGGCACTCGCAGCGTGGACATCGCAGCGCATGCACCGACACTCACTGCCAACTAGAAACACCAACAATTTCTCGCAAAAACGTTCGTAGACAGTAGACCGTACTTGTTCTAATAGTTTTACAAAGTGAGCAACGATGGATGTGGAAGAGTTCCGTGTTCGGGGTAAGGAGATGGTGGACTACATCTGCACGTATATGAACACGCTGCACTCGCGGCGGGTGGTGCCTTCGGTGGAGCCGGGGTACCTCCGCGCCGCGCTGCCGGCCGAGGCGCCGCACTACCCGGAGCCCTGGGAGGAGGTGATGGAAGACGTCGAGAAGAAGATCATGCCGGGAGTGACTCACTGGCAGCACCCGCGGTTCCACGCCTACTTCCCCGCCGGGAACGGGTACCCCTCGATCTTGGGTGACATGCTGTCGGGAGGTATTGGATGCATTGGATTTTCTTGGGTAGGTCTTATTTTCTGAACTAGGTCTAGGTTTAATTATTGTCTGACCATTGCGAAAACGTTGTTATTATTGCACATATACCTATGACAAGAGGCAAAGTACGACCAGTGTCAGAAGTGTTCCTTAAATAATGTTAAATATTTGTTGAAATTTAAAAATAAAGATACATAAATGGGGTGCTGTTCTTTCACAAAGCTTGTGTGACGCATATATTTTCAGGGTATTTTCTTCGTCCCTTTAGACTTTAGAAGATAAATAAAGGAACCTACAAGTTAAACAATGTGCCAAAGATCATTAAAACTAAGGTTTCTAATAAACCAATAAAACTACTAAAATTGTATTAACGATTTTCAAATAAACAACCAGCCCCACAAAAACAAATCATAACGATATAATATATACCTACTTACCAACAGTTACGACACATTTTAAAATGCGTTGCATTTTGTTTGCTGATTTTGTCTGTTCAATTTTGAATCTATAGTTTTAAAGAACTATGAATGTGACTTTTGCTGTTTGGTAGGTATTTGACTCGACTTATCGGATCTACAAAATCGTTTTAGAGTAAAAATTAATAAGTATACTAACCTACACCATAATTTCAGGCTAATTGGTTTTTCAAATTACCATCTCTGCCTTCTAAGATAAGCTGATGATAAACATGTTTAATAGTGATCCTTATCAAAAAACCATAAAACTAGTTCGCTCACGTAGTAGATATAGAAATCTACTTTACTACCTTTCCGTCCTTTCAGTTTCGTCTCGCATCCGTCCTGTAATTACTCTACTCCTGTACCGCTCTTTCCACTCCAGTTCCAATTCTGCATTCGTCCCTAAATTCACTCTACTCCCGTTCCGCTCAAGTCCCGCATCCGTCCACTCTACTCCCCATACCGTAATTTACTCCGCTCCCATCCCGCTCTTTCCACTATACCTAGTCCCGCATCTGTACCGTAATCAACTCTACTCCCGTCTCATCTTTTTCTACTTCAGTCCCGCATTGCCCCGTTATCCACTTTACTCAATCCCATTCTTTCGTTTCATTCAAGCACTCGTCCCGCTAAGATTTTTCTCCCGGCCCGTTTCCGTCTCGTCCCCGACGAATGTCAATGCCTGCATCGTACCCGTTGGACAGATAGGACCGCGCTGAATTAGAGAAACCACTTACTAATCTGTGGCTACCGTAGGCACAGAAGAAATAATAGCACAATCACAGCTTATTATTTAGATGAATTTGGCACTATCGGTCCGATCCAGATATGTGAATGGTACCTATGCCTACTTTTATAGCGTTATTTATCACAAAACCATAGTTTTTACAATCTCTGTAAAATTTTAGTTAAACTGAAAACATAAGTAATTAAACGATAATTATTAACAACTTTTACTATGAGACCAAAACTGAAATCGCGAAAAAAATATTAGCTGTAATAAATACCATACATTTAGTGGAGTTTCAATGGCCGTTTTCTAATATGGAACCGCTGTAATTTTTTCACGATTTCAGAGCTGCTCCCTTACTAAAACATGTTTGTAATGATAGGCATTATGGATCCCTTTCGATACCAATAGCGTTTGATGCGACCAAATTATTATTATATTTTTTATTATTTAAATTATTATTTATTATTTAACGGAAGTAACTTTTTTTATCCGTAAAGATACCAAGCTACGTCACATGTTTAGTTATAACATCACCCTATCTATTATGTCGGTAAATTGTTTAGTGTTGGAGAGCCATAGAGGAAAAGCGTTCAGCACACGCGTTCGTTGCAATATGACTTTTATTATAGCCCAACTCAGAATCTTAAAAACAGATAAATAATCTTTATCTTATCAGATCAATAAGAACTCTCAATGAAGACCAACCTAGTAGACATACCTACTCCTATCACGAAACAGCAGTGCAAGTACCGTTCTTTATCGTACGTCAAATTCGATAAAATGCCATAGAATCGATCATAGACAGTACTGACCAAATGGCATTTTATCGAATTTGACAATCTCAACTGTCAAATTTGATGATCGATAAAGAACGGTACTTGCACTGCAGATTGCGGTCAGCAGTTTATGCAAACGTGAAGACATTCGTTACCTGTAGGTACTATAACTTCCAGCAGTAGAGGTAAAATTATATATTCTTTTTTTCTCAGGCTGCCAGCCCCGCATGCACAGAACTCGAAATTATAATGCTCAATTGGATGGGCAAGTACCTATTTTAATACTGTTATAAGTATTCGTTTGTTTTTCTTCATCTATACTAATATTAAAAATAGGAAAGATTTGATTGTTTGTTTGTTTGCATTGAATAGGCTCCGAAACTACTGAACCGATTTGAAAAATTATTTCACTGACGGGAAGCTACACTATCCCCGGATGATATAGGCTATAATCTATACCCGTGCGAAGCTGGGGCGGACCGCTAGTATGGAATAAGTGGCTAACAAGCGACGGCCTCCTCAGTCAGTGTGCTGTGTAGCCTACCTTTGAAAACTATATTCACCCTTTGTGTGAATCAGTCCAGATTATCATCATAATCAGCCTTTTAGCAGTCCACTGCTGTACTTTTAGCCTACCCCCGAAAGGGTGATCGGGCCATATCCACCACGCTGGCCCAGTGCGGGTTGGTGGATTCACATACGTAATTGAATTCCTTCTCCGTACGTATATGCAGGTTCCCAGATTATACTTCGGAGGAAAAACCGAAGGAGAAAATTATGTTCTCTTAAAGACCTTACTTTCTAATTTTACCGGATAATTGTTTACAGGCAATGCAATTGGTTTACCGCCAGCATTTTTAGCATTAGAAGAAGGAAGCAAAGGGGGTGGCGTTATAAACGTAAGTATATTTACGTACTTTTATTAGAATGCCTTGAATAAAACTTCGACCGGAAATCCTGTGCGTTGTTAGCATGGTAGTTTAAAGAAATATTTGATCGCAGGGTTCAGCTAGTGAGTGTGTGCTGGTTTCAATGTTAGCTGCCCGCGCCAACGGCATCAAGCGACTAAAGCAACAGTTTCCAAACGTGGACGCAGGACTTTTACTGTCGAAGCTCATCGCTTACTGCTCAAAAGAAGCACACTCTTGCGTAGAAAAAGCAGCGATGATCTGTTTTGTAAAACTCAGAATTTTGCATACTGATGATAACGGGTCGTTAAGAGGAGAAACATTGAAAGAGGTGAGTGCTAAACTATAATGTACCGTAGGTACGTACACCGTAAACATACCTAAGACATTTAAAATCGTAAAAAAAACATTGTGCAAAATTTTTTCCGACGCAGATCCAATTTGTAATGCTAATAAGAAACGATAGTTCGAATTAGGTCATAAAAAATTTGAGTTCATATTTATTGCATGTAAACAGTCGTGTTTATACAAAAAACCTTTTTTTTTTCAGCAAGTTTTTTGATAATGTACCCACGGGTATCTAAGCTATTAATTAGCTTATTACTCAAATACTGAGTTGTCTCCTATACTGACATGTTTCTTTCATCTATCTCTCTCTCTCTGGAGACTGATCAAGAAAGAATTGTGGAAATTTGCAAACGTGCAACCTGTGCCCAAAGTCGTGCCGCCCCGCCAACTACAGGCCAATCGCGGTCACGTCCATACTTTCAATGATTTGAACGACTCTATAACAAGCTCCTGGCGTAACTGGCGTCCTGAAAACTCACGATTTCGGCAACACGGGTTCCGCCGACACCAACTACTGGGGAACTTCTACCATACGCCACTCAAATCTGAAGTGAGGCCATTGAGAAATATGGGGAAGCGCTCGCCGTTTCCCTCGTCATCGTAGACTTCATTATCATCAGGCGAGGTGGCGGTCAAACGAAATACAAATTATTCAATTGGACAAATTATTATTTGTGTCAAAAATCCACTATTGTTGGTACAGCTACATTTTTTTTCAGTAAAAAATGCTACGGGTATTATATAGCAAATAATAACCCACTACCTAATCATTTTGTATAATGCAGTTCACTGACTCAATTATCCTTCCAGGCCATGGCAGCAGACGAGGATGCAGGTCACGTGCCATTCTTCGTGTCCGCCACTTTAGGCACCACATCGAGCTGTTCTTACGACAACATACCTGAAGTGGCACAAGTCATCCGAAAGTATCCATGTGTATGGCTCCACGTAGACGCCGCATACGCTGGAAGCTCATTTCTTTGCCCCGAACACAAGCATCGCCTCGTCGGCGTCGAATACGCCGACTCATTCAACACCAACCCAAACAAACTGATGCTGACCAGCTTCGACTGCTCCCTCCTGTGGGTCACCAACCGCTACTTGCTGACGTCCGCGCTGGTCGTCGACCCCCTCTACTTGCAGCATTGCTATGACCACACTGTTATCGATTACCGACACTGGGGGGTGTCCTTGAGCCGCAGGTTCCGCTCGCTCAAACTGTGGTTTATGCTAAGGAGTTACGGCATCAGTGGTTTGCAGAAATATGTTCGAAGGCACTGCGAGCTTGCGAAGTATTTTGAGAAGCTCGTCGAGAAGGATGACAGATTCGAAGTCTGCAACGAAGTGACGGTAAAGTATTGCGTCAAATCGGTGTTACGAATAAAGCGCTTTAAGGTGTCATTACATATTTTGTAGTTAGTTGGGGTTGGTGTGTTTCCGTCTGGTAGGTGGTCCAGGGGAGAAGAGGACGCAGATAGACGACATGAACAAACAGTTGCTGGTGCACATCAACGCGTCCGGCAAACTGCATATGGTGCCGGCCTTGGTGCGAGAACACATCGTCATTCGGTTCTGCGTGGTGTACCAACACGCTACCCGGGAAGACATGGGTAAGGCATATAGACACTTTATCGAGTTTACTACCTATTTATTGCCTTAAATTAATATAGTCCCTTAAATCAAGGGCAGTATTCAGATGATATTGTCTTTCCAGTATTAGCATGGGATATCATAACGGGCTTTGCCACCGGAATCTTGGAAGAACCTAACAAGGTAAAAGGCCATATACATTTTTTTACATAAAATGACGCGTCTGGCAGGCGATGACGTTTACCAAATAAATTCTATATGCTTATAATTTTTATGCGTTTTTTTTTTTTTTGCTTTTTTTTGCTTTTTTATTTGTTAACATTGTAACAAATATTTCACTTTACGACTGCAGTGGGACGAAGAGTGCGCTCGTCGCAACCACGATGCGCTGGCAGAAAAGCGGTCATTCTTTGTGCGCATGGTCAGCGACCCCAAAATCTACAACCCTGCGATCAACAAGAAGCCGCCGCCTGTGGCCACGTCCTCTACCTCCCCGCCAGCCGCCAGGCCCACCACCCCGGACACACCAGGGCAGGACGTGGTGCTATTACCGCCTACCCCGTAAACGTAAGTTTTACACAAATATAAATTGGTATATAGCATTACAGCAGAAGCCATATAAATAGAACAAGTAAAAGTAAAGTAAGTCTCCTACCAATGATACTGGACACTGGCACGCACTGACGTGACAATAAGTGTAACATTCGAGATTATTCCATAAATAACGCTCAAACATTATTATACTTTCTGGGAACAATAATGAAAAACCCAGTTGTCACCCCTAGGGACAATGCTAGAGGTGGAAACTGAAAACCACCCTCTCCGAAACAGATAAGTAATAAATAACATAGATCGAAGATATCTGATAGTTACATGGTTATGAATTATGATCTATATCCTGAGGATTATTTGAGGCAATACGGTATGGTGAAGATGGTCGCGAGATGGACTATTAAACCGATAGTAGCCGGCGTGCAGCTGTAACGTCTCGGTCAGTCGCTTGCTTCGAATGACTCTATTCGTTTTCAAGTTTTGATATATCTAATTTCAGAAAACAATGTTCGTGGATCAGCTGGCGACTTATGTTTTTCTTGCAGAGCATTCATTTACTTCTTTATTATTTAAAGTTGAATGCATTTTAATCCCACTTCTGATAGGAGAGAGATTAAATCTGTTAATAAACATATTATGATATTGTCATGTCTAACAATTAATTAATTAAAAGGTACTAACAAAAAATTACAATAGATCCGTTCACTTAGCCTATACAAATTAAAATTGTTGCATGCATGCCAAACTATTTTTGTTTTCAGGCTCCGTTATCTGGACACGATGAATCGGATAGTGCGCCTCAAAAGTCACTCCGACACGGCCTACGCGGCTCCACACCGAAGCACCACACGCCTTCGCCCTCCAACGAACGCTAGCCTATTTCATAATTTTAAAATAAAACCAGCCTATTGCGAGTCGGGCACTGAGGGTTCCGTACCGCAAATACCGCACCATAAAATACAATAATTATGAATTTATAAAACTGACTTCAAAATTAGTAACATATGGCATTACGATTCGGTGAAAGAAAATGAGGTCTTCCAAATAACTCAATTACCAGTTACAACTTGGTAATGAACAGAAATTTGTCACCGACTCGCACTTGGCCATTACTTGCCATTAGGTATTATTTGTTGTTATAGTTTAGAGTGCGTACAAGTTTGACTATTGTACATATTACCGTTTTTACACTAGAGCAAATACAAAAATACGTTTGTTGTATTCCGACCCCCCTTTCATTTATACTTTGTGACTTTTTTATTGTTTTAATCCGCCGTAACATTACAAATTCTGTGAATTTTTCAATTGACAATCTATTACGGTTCTAAAGATACAGCCGATAGATAGCCATATAAATAGGACAGACGGACAGACAGACAACGTAAATTCAATAATAGGCTCCCGTTTTTACCCTTTGGGTACGGAACCCTAAAAATGACGAACTGTCATATAAAGAGGCTAAATAAGTGATGAAAGTGTTCCTTGATGTATGGAATACTTTTAAACACAGCGGTTTAGGCTGTCCTTCAGTGATAGTACCGTTCTTTATCGATCGTCAAATTCGTTAAAATGCCATAGAATCGATCATAGCTATCTATAAATAGAATTTAAGAGAGAATTAATTTTAGTGTAGTATATCGGCTATCAAAACAATCTTACAACACAGCTACACTTAGCTACAATCTTACGATATACTGTTTTAAACTATCACAGTTGTTCACTACAGACATATGATTATGATCGGGATATTTACCGTGATAAGGTTGTGGATGGAGCTTCCGATATTTCGGCACAGTTAAGCGATATCGGGAGATCCATCTACAACCTTATCACGGTAAATATCCCGTTAATAATCAAATAACAATTTTACCAGCTTAAGTCATCAGAATGTTTCATATTTTATACAACCTGTAACTGAGCTACAAAAAACTTGGACAGAGATGGCAAAAGATTATGGCAATTAACGCAATCGATAGCTTTCAAACTACTTTTAGAAATCGAATTACAAAGATAAACTCAATTTTGATAACACATAATGTAATCGTATAGTCAAAATACTTTCTAATATAATGGCGTGAAATCAAGGAATGCTATGAGATTTGATAAGATTATCCCAACCAGTGGTGTGGAGCAAGTCCCTCTGATGATGGTCCCATGCAAGTCCTCGTACATAACTGCTGTGCATGTGTCGGTCATGATACACCACTTTACACTTGGAATCTTCTCTTATATCACATACCGAGACTATTGAGTTATCACAGATTACTGCCAATTTGTCGTTTCTGAAAGAAAAAATAACGCTTTACTTTTTCGTGCAATATACGGATAATCGCTTAACATATTAAGGCGGGGGAGGCGGTAAAACGCAGCGCTATACATCAGGAGAGGTGGCAGTCAAACGTAAGCCTATTCATCATATATGAAAGAAAGAAAGAAAGAAAGAAAAAGTTTATTTGTGACCAAATTAGGTTTTTTAAAAAATAGCTTATGGACAAGTTATAATATAAGGTCACAAATCGCCATATGAGCCATAGGACGTCCATGGTGGACATAGGCCTCCCCCATCAATCTCCAAAAGGGCCGGTTGGAAGCGGCCTGCATCCAGCGTTTCCTATTATTGAATTTAAAAAAAAATACTTACGCAGTATTATATGCCAGTCTATGTATAGCGGCAGGAAATTCTGTCATCTTCATTGGTTCATTATTCCTTATGTCTAACAATGTCAAGATCCCATTTTCATCTCCAAACACCAACTTGTTTTCATCCAGCCATTGCATGCAGCGAATACCGCAGTCATTTTCAACTAAATCTAGAAATGAAAAAACTTAATATAACGAAAGAGTAATATGCAATAGGTAGCAACAGATAAATAAGATTTTTTACTAGTCAATTTAGTTATTTCACTGCTCTCAGTTCTATTAATTACTCACATAAATGATTAAGCCACCAGTTATTTATATAGTTTTAAAGATTGTTGGACGGCTGGAAAAAATAAATAGGTATAGAAGGCCGTCTTCGGCTGATCTTGATTTTAATAATGCTAGGGCTGGCAATGCAATGATAATGTTCTGTGAACACTATATGTTATTATTATTATAAGTATATGTTATTTTAAACACATTTATTTCTAATAGAACAAGGTAACCAAATAAGAGTATAAATTGGTTACTAAAAAGTACTTTTGTCGATTATGATACGCACAAAAGGCACGATTATTATATTAATAGAGATTATAATAGAGCATCATTATTAAATAAAGTTTTTGTAATATGACAATGGAAAAATCATTGTTAATTTTATTATGCCAATTGTGACACGAAACGATAATTACATTTATTGCCAAAGCGCGGGCACTCGCAACTGGCGTTCGACCCACTTGATCCGAGATCCGTGTGCGTAAGCGTCTTTGTATGCGTGCGCCTGTTAATGCTCGTTGAATGGAGCCATCCTTCTGTATCAATTTATTTTGTGAATGGCTGTGATAAATAATAGTGCTTACCCATAGCTGGTCTGTCAATATTTTTATCCCATAAAGATAAATGTTCGTCATAGGAGCATGTAGCAAAGCTATCAGCAGACTTGGGCCTTACTGATACGCATAAGGCAGGCATCATGTGAGCTTCATAATGCCTTACGCATATCATTTCGTTGATATCCCATACCTTGAAAAAAAGAATGACAATTGTTTAATGTTTTTTTTAATGCTATTGAGTGAAGAGTTGCGTGAGGTTTTGAACTGTTGAAGCTCTAAATTTTGGGTGGCATTGAACTATAATGGGCAAGCGTGACGTTTACCATACGGCGAGTGACTACACACAGACAGAATATAGAACTGCAACGATTCATAACCATGCGCGGCAATGCACTACGCTCGTTACCCTGAGATATTAGATTTTAAATCTCTTTATGGCAGTAATTGTATGTACAGTCAAGAGCATGAAGGTTTACAGCTTGTAGTGCGAGTCTTTGCCTCTGTGGCGATTGTAATAAGAATAGGACTTTGGTTTCTTTGCAGTTGGTAAAAAAAAAACTCTAGGTGGGTAGGGGCAGCTGCCCCTACCTGCCCCTCCAGTCTACAATCAAGGGGGGTCGCCCCTTGATTGTAGACTGGCCTACGCGGAAAGGGTGTACACTTAGCTGAAAAAGGTCCATAGTACCCGTCATTATGAACAACTTTTAATATGGGACCAAACCTGAAAACGCGAAAAAAATATTAGCTGTTCCATAGATTTTTTTTATTTACACTATAAAAAATGTATGGAAAAGCTGATATTTGTATTTTAGCAACAAAAAAAAACTCGCACTTTGTAAAAAAACCAAGGATTTTGTATATACCCTAAAGGGAACTGGATCGAGTACTCATGCTAAAAAAACGGTCCGAGGGAAAAGCGAGCACGGAGTAATTTCTCCTTTTCTTGTAGGGTGTTCATGATATTGTAGGTAATTCCTATAATCATCGTATAGGTACTCTCAGCAAATACAGGAAGTTCATATAGGCCCAGTGACTTGCGCTAATGTCAGAATTTTAGGCCGCCAGGACGCTTGAAGGCCTCTGAGATGGCTTAGCGGCTATTGTTATAAGACTCAACCGGGACATACGTGTCACGTGACATATATATTTTTTTAATTTTAAATAGGCTTGCGCTTGGCCGCTAACTCGCCTGATGTTAAGCGATGATGCGGCCTACGATGGAGCACGCTTGCCTAGCAGAAACCTATTCACTCTCGACTTGAAGGCACCCACCCAGATTGTTAACTTTTCATTCGACCTACGGTAACGTTCGGTTTCTAAATGCCACTCGCAATCACCCTACCTAAGATTGACCGTGTAGTCCGTTGCTTAAATTCGGTGATCAGTTAGCAACACCTATTAGATGACGATGATGATGAATGTAGGCTATCACTTTCCATCCCTTGAACTATACCCATGCAAAAAATCTGGTTGATTTGTTGCTCTGTTGCTGTGTGAAAAAGTAACAAACAAACACACTTTCGCATCCTATTCTACTTCCTACTAATATTATAAACGCCAAAGTTTGTATGTATGGATGTTTGTTCTTCTTTCACATACAACAGACAAACTTTTGCATTTATAATAAACTAGCCGTTACCCGCGACTTCGGACGCGTACACATTCACCTAAACTTTCAACCTTTTTTGGGCCCTTTAATTCGGCCCTTTCGTAAAATATTTTTAAATGAACTTTTACACCCACTTGTCAAATTACAAATTCGTAGTTGCATAACTTTCAACACAACATACAAACTCCAATTCCACCTCCTTAATCCTTCTTTTTTGTGAAAATATTATAACAGTATTTATTTATTTTAAACTATTAGACTGAATACCAAATTTTATTCCTAAGTATCATCAAAAACAAAGGACTTTAATATAATCTTTCAACCTCCATTTGCCCTCTTTAATTCGGCTTTTTCGCTAAATCCTTCTTAGCGGACCTCTATACCCCATAAGGAATCTACGTGCCAAATTTCAGCTTCGTAAGTCAAATAGTTTTTGAGATTTCGTGACAAGTCAGTGAGTGGGTGAGTAAATTTAGCTTTTATAAATATAGAAGATTGGCATGACTACTATTTGGCATATTTTACTTACTGCGGGAAAATGACATGGAACTACATTCATTTTCAAAGTTTGTCGAGAGCATCACTACATCACTATCACTATCATCACTACATAGTATAAAACAAAGTCGCTGTCTGTCCGTCCCTATGTATGCTTAAATCTATAAAACTACACAACAGATTTTGATGCGGTTTTTTTAAATAGATAGAGTGATTCAAGAGAAAGGTTAATATATATAATAAATGCATAATATAGTAGAGAAACACTGATAATTGTAGAGGTTTCTAATGAGATGTCGTCAATAAAGAAATTTTTTTGCGCTTTACATTGCAAACGCTGGCTGAACCCTACGAGATAGATCAAAATAATGTATGACAATATTGTATACCTTAAAAAGGTCTACAAAAAAGTCCACGATGGTATATGTCTATTTCTTAGGGATAACCCACAATAACCATTTTATATTATTTATTTTTTACGAGAAATAATGGCTTATTTACGTAGGGATTTTAAACAATACAGCATTAATCTTTATCCAATTAAGTACCTTAAATATGTATTTAATGCATTTAATATAGACCGATATGGCCGTTTACAGCATGTTATTTAAATGAAAATTTTCTAAGATATTAGATTTAAAATGCAGGGACATAGCGGTTGCGGCGGTACCGGCCCCTCAGCCAGTGCCCAGTACCACAACAGGCCCGTACCGGCGGCGTGTTTTTCACATGACCAATTATGAAAACAACATGTTTTGTTTGTTTTGCCTAATGACAAAAAACTGTGAACGTAGTATATAAAGACATTCTGTAGTATATTATTTTATTTTTAGCATTGCACCCGTGCGAAGCCAGGGCGGGTCGCTAGTGTCTTTAAAAAATCTTCTGAGTTTTTTGTTATACTTGCTGTTCGACTAAGAATTACGTCCAACCACATTTTTCTTACATCCTCTTTTGTTGGTATACTGTAACATGAAATATATTCAGCGATGAATTTAGGTACTTTCATTTTTTATGTAATATTTAGAATGATTCCGTACGATTCGTCGAAACACCCTTGAACGATACAACTGTACACAGAAAGCTCGGTTCACCGTTGGATGGTAGTACTAGATCTACGTTTCGCCACTTACTCACCTGATGGTAGGTACGTGACGGTGTGGCGGAGGATGGAACACGTTGATCTAAAAATCTATTCATATCTATCTATACATGTCTATCACTAGCCATGAAGATATCTAGTTTGTTGTTCTCAGGAAACAAGGAGGACGGCAGGGAGTTCCAATCTTGGGCAGTACGTATCATAAATGAAGACCCAAATCGTTGAGTTCAAATGTTTAGCTTATGCAGACGATATAAAACTATATACAGAGATATCAAGTAGAGATGACTGCATACTGCTCCAATATAATATTAACATTATAAATGAGTGGTGTAAAAGTAACAACATGTCGCTTAACATAAAAAAATGTCAGTGTATTACTTTCACGAAAAAAAAGAACATCATAGAATATCCTTATTCTATTGAGGGAATCAAACTAGACAGGGTCAACGTTGTGAGAGATTTAGGTGTATGGTTTGATTCGTCACTAAATTTTAAATTCCACTATAAAACTATAGTAGCAAAAGCTAGTAGAATGTTGGGCTTTATAATGCGAACAGCAAAACCTTTTAAACGTGTTGAGTCGCTCAAGATACTCTATACATCATTAGTCAGGTCACAACTAGAATATTGTTCTTCTGTTTGGATGCCTATTTACAATGTTGATAGAGATAAAATTGAGTCGATACAACGACGTTTTCTAAGACAGCTAAGTGTTAAACAAGGCTTAAGAAAAGCTCTTCCTGAGTATGAAGACCGTCTAGTGCATTTCAATATCCATAGCCTCACCCAGCGACGTAAAATCACTGATGTATGCTCCCTCTACAAGATTGCGAACGGCTTGCTAAGTGAGGAATTACTTTTGAACATTAACTTTGCTACACGTAAAATGTCTAAACGCAGACCCACTCGTACGCTTTTTAGTATTCCTCCCTCAAATAACAATGTTGGGCGCAACAACCCGCTCCATCGTATGTGCCAGTTATATAATGATTTATTATCCACTAACGTATGTGATGAACTCGATATTTTTCATATGAATTTGTTTCACTTTAAAAATCACTTAGTACAAGTATTGAAGTAGTTGACGTTGTATGTAAAACATTATTTCTTAACAATGCTGTGTACAATGTTTAGGTTAGCAAATTTATAATGTTTCTTCTACACCTAATTGTTTTTAAGTTTATAGTTTGCTGATTATTGTTGTACCTAATTATATAAAAATAAAATAAATAAAATAAAATAAATCTTTGTAATTTTCACTAGGAAAGGGTGGTAGTGTGCAGCCGTCCTACTTTTCCTAAGTGAAAGGGGGAGGGTGGAACAAGGGCTCGAAGCTTTTGCGCACACTCGCCGAAATGCGAATTACTTTAAAATATCCCTAGGTCATGCTAAAACATAATGTATAAAAATAATTGTTCATGTTCACACGTGTATGGACACCCTAATAAACATTTTCTTGTATTTAAAGCTTTGTGTACCTACCTGTGAAAAGATATGCCGCAGCCACCGAATGATTCACTAGCACAGTTTCTTATACAACAATTTTTCACCATCTTAAAATAATTATTCAAAAATCATGCATAAAAAAACAAAATAAGCAAACAATCAAAAACGCCATGTCGTTAATGCTGCCAGTAGCTTCATGGTACAATAGAACCATGAAGGTTCCTAGTAATTATACTTGTAACCTACATGGTTACTTAAAAATAAAATTTTAATAGGTACATGATACATTAGATATATCTACATTAATATCCGTTAGAAAATGGAAATAAAAATTTATCTTTATTTCATTGGTAGTAATTTTATGTTTACACCCCAAAATAGGGCCTGCCTGGTATGTCCGATTGAATAAGTAAAACTACTAAAATATGATTACGGGATAATTACCGTGGTGGTTGTGGAATGAGATTCCACAACATTATATAACTTTAGTGAACAGCTGAGATAGTTTAAAACAGAGTTTTACTAAAATATATGTTTTATGTAATGGCAATCTTTAGAAAGGGATACACTTCCTCCGTGGTAGATATTTCAGTGAGCTCGTTTTACCTCCATGTTCCTAGCCACATTATTATGAACCTTATCGTTAGACGTTAAGGTTTAGTTTTGTATGGGAATATTTTGACAGAACGCGTTCCTTTCCTTGCAACTTCCTTGAAAAAAACTAAATTCTTTCCAAAACAATTGGTTCCATAGACAAATGCCAATCAAATCAACAAAGTGTATATTGTAGATTAGCCAATATCAGTTCCGGTTTTAGCACGACCAGCGCCCTCGGCGAGATTTCTACGGCATAAGCCCCCTCCCCATTATATCTGGCGCCCTGGGCGGTCGCCCAACCGCGCCCTACCCTAACGCCGGTACTGGCTAATATTTTATTATGCAAATGTTAAGCCATTAAAAAGTTTGCTGATCAGTAAGATTCGAACCAGAGCGCCATTACGCGTTTAGGACCTCCTCTTGGTTTTCATTGGTGAAAAAAATATTGATAACAGATTAAATGAGGCATTACATCGCAGAAAGTGTGTTGAAACGGAAATACACAACATAATCAACTAAGAAACAGGTTAAATGACAAAATATGTAAAAACCTTGGCATTGCCATCAAGTCCAACAGTAACATACTCCTTCCCAGGTTCAAGACAGTCAACAGCCAAAGCAGCATTATCATGTTCGGCAACAGACTTCTCCTCTTTCCAAAGCTGCCAAGCTTGTTTATCTTCTGGAGTCGTCCATATGCTGACAGCACCACTGTCTTCACATAGAAGCACCTGGAAATTGTAGTTTAATATTGTCTAGTGTTTATAGCATTTAAGCATTGACTAGTATGCATGCACACATATAATATAGATTTGTACTTTATATAATGTAGGAGAGACAATAAATGGGTTTCCAATGGTAAACATGTATAATTTAATAGATGGGAAGTAAGTCTTTGCAAGACGGTTCATGATTGCCCTAGACCAGTGATTCCCAATTAGTGGTATGCATACCCCTAGAGGTACGTGTGGTTGCATCAAGGGGTACGCGACGCGCGGCAATATCTTGACTAAGATAATTTTATCAGTATCCCAGTACCAGTATTTAATTTTTTATTTATCATTCCTGCAATAAAGGCCGAGTATTGTGTACTTTACTGGTCCTCATAAACTGTGTCTGCATCGGACAGGACTGCAACAGGATTTGGTGTGCTTGAGCCGAGCTCGAGTGGTACGCGAGTTTGAGGTTTTTCTTGAAGTGGAACGCAAGAAAAACTAAATGGGAATCACTGCCCTAGACAAATGGAGACATTGTATCGAGTGTAACTACCCTCTCTCCGTCCTACCTCACTATTGACAGTTGGAGCAATGACGACAGTGGTACAGGAACAGCATTGCATAGCCTGCACATCTAGGTAGTACTAAGCTGAAAAAAGATCATTATACTTATCATTATGAACAATTTTTACTACAGGACCATCGACAATTGAAAAAAAAAATCAGCTGTTCCATACACTTTGTTGGGTGTAAATAGCATTTTCCCTGTACCAGCTTCTTTATTTGTGCGGTTGGTCCAATAGTAAACATTGCATACAATGACCTTCTTTTACCTTAGTACCACCTTTATGTGTAACCTTGTGTATGGTAATCAATAAGTTTTTTTTAAAGTAATTTTATTTAAATAGAAACCTTTTGGTAACTTTCTATAAAGCAACCATCAGCTGTTCCACTTGTGAGGCTGATACATCTCTTATCCTGCGCTTGTGAGCATTTAGCTTCATCAACATTTTTGAATATGCTGGCTCCTCCATTCCAGTAGCGGCCCGTTAGCTCTGAGCTTCCTATTAGTACACTACCATCTGGAAATAAAACACAATTGCATCATTCAAGACAAGATGATGATAAAAAAAGGTAAACTATTATTAAAAAGGTAAACTAATGATAAGCTGTTCGCAGCCTAGTCTGCATTTCCAACTGTCTTCGCCGAGACACTGCGAGTTTCAGTCATGGAAATGAAACCCAAGGTTTTTGCATTTCTTGAGTTTTAGGGAATGTTATAACAAAGATGCGATGTTGAATGAGTTTTGATGAAGTCTGTTCGAATGAAGTATGAAATCAATATTTATCAGTTGCCTTATTATGGATGATTCGGATCGTGATCGCGATCGCGTGCCATCTCACTTACGCACGTGGTGCGAGTAAGTAGATGCGAACGGGACGGCATGAAATCTCGATCACGATCAAACTTCTATAATAAGGCCGCAGGTTAGTATAGGGGTAGTATTCGACCACTGAAAAACATTCGCTATCCATTAATGTGTTCTTAACAAGAAGTACCTGCTGCTATGTTCATGATAATAAAAAGCGGTAATATTGAGGCGCGCCACCACCTTTTACCTATTTGTCCACGATAAAAACTGATTCTTTATTAAACAGGTACGATAGTTTTTATGTTTACCTGAGTGGATTCGGATATAATCCAAATAGCATACATTGGAGTTTCCTGTTGTATCTGTTCTATAAGCTTCTGCGTTTAAATGAGGTGCCACTATTTTATTTAAGTTTTCCATTGGAACTTGTGTTTATTACACAAAACGTGCCGCTATTTCAAGAAATAAACAGAAGCAGAACATGAGATGAGAACAAAATATAATATTTAAAAATAACCTAAAAATATATATTTTTTCGCCCATTACCAATTACTGAGCAGGCTAAAGCCATGAAAGCCATCCGCATCTCAACTTCGTCATCTTCCGTATACTGTGATAACCTCAGTTTTTTTTTATAAATTGAAGCTTTATACCTTTAGTTTCCTTTTTAACACTTACACCCCGCTTTGTCGTCCATTTAATTACATTTTGAGCATATTGTTTGCAGTTGTTTTTGTGCCGTTCAAGGAATGTATACAGATCTACTCTACTCTTTTTTTATTCTATAAATAATCAAAGACTCTACTACTAACCTGGGTGCCGCTGAATATTGAAGAGAGCGTTTGTATTGTCGTAGCCTCATAGCCTGGAGGGAGCAATTTGTAAAAATGTGAATATACGTAAAACGTGGTGCTACCTTTAACGTGTCCAGTAATGCGTTAAAACACAACAAAAAAAAATGGCAACTGTCTTTTGTCACGAAATTGTAACTATCATAAATGTCAATGCAATGTCAAATAAGTCTGTTGTCAAAATCAAGTTCCTCTAGTGAGTTTATTGTTTTTGTGAATCTTCAGAAAAATATTTTTATTTTGCCGATTTTCACAATATATCATAGTACTTGCATTACGGTGAGTTATTTGTTTATTCTCATGTAGTTTCCCATTATATAATGACATTATAATATAACCTGATAAAGAGGTTATGTTTGGTATTCAAGTAAGTTTTATTTCATCCCAGTTTTAAACAAAGGAGTGATCGTTAGTTCCAAAGTAATAATGGCTAAATTAGAACTGGTACAAAAACTAACCGGGCATAAGGGCATCGTCTGGAATGTGTCATGGCATCCTCTGGGAACGATATTTGCATCTTGCGGAGAAGACAAAACCATAAAGCTATGGAGCAAAGAAGGTCAAGAGTGGGCGATAAAGACAGTGCTAGTGGATGGCCACCAACGCACCATCAGAGAAGTGGCTTGGTCTCCCTGTGGCAACTACTTAGCCTCTGCAAGCTTTGATGCTACAACAGCTATATGGGACAAAAAGAGCGGTTGGTATCACTGTATCCTTCATAGTAATTTTCCAAAGATTCCATTCTCATGAAAATTAATTTGTCCAGGTCAATTTGAATGCAATGCTACCCTAGAAGGACATGAGAATGAAGTTAAGAGTGTGTCATGGTCACCTTCGGGACAACTGCTAGCTACCTGTGGCCGCGATAAATCTGTGTGGGTGTGGGAAGTAGCTGGAGACGATGAATATGAATGTGAGGCGGTACTTAATGCACACAACCAGGATGTAAAAAAAGTATGTAAATTTGCCAGGGACTTTGATAGTGAAATGAATGTGTTTAAGAAAATTATTCTTTTTGTAGGTTGTTTGGCATCCTTCCTTAGAAATTCTTGCATCGGCTTCATATGATAACACTGTGAAACTATACAAAGAGGACCCCGCTGATAACGACTGGGCTTGCAT
The DNA here is from genome assembly GCA_932305915.1 of Agriopis marginaria. NCBI lineage: Eukaryota > Metazoa > Arthropoda > Insecta > Lepidoptera > Geometridae > Agriopis > Agriopis marginaria. The sequence goes on from OW029919.1 coordinate 9,107,259, forward strand.
AGCAACAATACAGTCCCACGATTCGACTGTGTGGAGTCTGGCCTTCGACAAGACAGGAGAGAGACTAGCCACTTGCAGCGATGATAAAACTGTTAAGATATGGAAAGAATACAAGCCCAATAATCAAGAAGGTGTGATTGTTACAGACAGAGAATCTGTATGGAAATGTGTGTGTACACTATCAGGGTACCACACTCGCTGTGTCTATGACATAGCATGGTGTCACAAGACTGGTCTTATCGCAACTGCTTGTGGTGACGACATCATAAGAATATTTAAAGAGACTGAGGATTCTGATCCCAATGCACCGACTTTTGAACTTACTTGTACCCAACTAAATGCGCATGCCCAAGATGTCAACTGTGTTAAATGGAACCCGAACGGAAATCAAGAGCTTCTTTCCTGCAGTGATGATGGAGAAATCAGAATATGGAAGCTTTCTGAATAGTAGATTTAAGTTACAAGATCAATTGTAGTTGTAGGCAATTATGATCAAAATTGATCGACTAATATTTGATTATAATACTATATGTAAGATATTGGGTTAAGTGGTATTTAAAAGTATAAGTACATGTTTATTGTTCAATTTTTGTTTTCATTTTTATATAGCCTTTTAAACTGGAATAAGTTGTCATAAAATGTCCCTGATCTCAGTGTGTTTTTCGGCAAAAGCCTCCTCTAACTCTATCCATTGTGTGTTCTGTCAAAGATAATCCTCCAGCTGTCAGTTTGATTTCATCCTCCCATCTATTGCACTGTCTGCATCTACTCCGGATGTCATATCTGGGGTACCATTCCAAGTCTGCTTTAGACCACTTCTCGCATCATATGCCCGTTCCATCTCCATTTTTGTTGATCTATTCTCTCTGTTACGTTCTTGAGCTTAGTTTACCATCTGAGGCTGTATTCCTAATTTTGTCTTTTAGTTTTATACCTATATTTTTGACTTACCGCTGTGAAACCTGGGACTCACCAAACACCAAAGTTAAAAAAAACTTTCAATAAGCCAGACAGCCATGGAGAGAAGCATGATAGGTATAAAAAAAAATTTTAATGCCATAAGTGGAAAATAAACTGACAGGCCTCTTGATGGTAAGCGATCAACGTCGCCTTAGGGCGTTAGGGATACCTTAAAGACTTTTAACATCCCTTTTGACAAACCCCAATAAAACAGCTGCTTTAATAATTACTTGCTATTACATTACTATCTTAGCGAAGAAAGCAAGTCACTCTATGGTACCTTATGTAAACTTAACCAATGTATTATTTATGTTACATGGGAATTACTCACATAAGATTAAGCCGCTCACTCCGACTATAGTTAACGAGTTAGTTTAACCAATGTTTTTAAGTAACATAGCAAATCAAGATTTAGTGTTTTCTCTGCCTGGATTTCAGTTACAATCTAATGCTTTTTAAATTGGGAAAACACATTACAAGGGGAAACATAAAGTTAGTGAGAGCATATTCAACTTGTACTACTCCCAAAATGTCAACTGGAGAAAAAGTTGGTGTGCCGTTGAAGGATGTTTTATCTACACTTGAAAGTTTTGCACCAAAGGCATTGTCTGAGAGCTGGGATAACACTGGTTTGTTAGTAGAGCCTTATACTCCAAGGTATGTATATTTTACTGTGTAGACCTATTTTTAATCCCAACTCAAAAAGAGAAGTGTTATTAAGTTTTAAAGCCTATGAAATCTAACCATGTCTGTAATTTTTGGCACTGTTGCTCGCAAATGCATATAACCATTGGACCTAACGTAATACATATAAAAAAAAATGCATTAGGTCAATCAATATAATATATCGATTGACCTAATGCATTTTATGCATATGCAGTTTTTTTTTTGAAAGCTGGTTCCATTGCAGTGGTTTGATGAAAACGTGAAAAAGTGGTACTAAGTTTTTTATAAAAAATATATGTTTACTTCAAAAATATTATATTTTTTATACAAGAGTAATATTTAATTTATTGAGCAGAACTGAAAATTAAATTTTCAGGAATATAAAGAAGATTCTGCTCACAAATGACCTGACAGAAGATGTGGCTCTGGAAGCAAATAAGCATGAATGTGAGATGATTGTATCATACCACCCTCCAATATTTGCGCCACTGAAGTCTATTGTACAAAGGTAAGCAAAGGTGGCCTAATGCCGAGCGAAGCACAGGGCTTAGTCTTTGGGAATAGATTGGCATACCGCGTATGTACTTATGTATGTATATTTTTTCCACAATAACTTATATAGTGTCGCTTTTGTAGCATCGATCTTCATGAAATAGGCAAGTAATTAATTCTAATGCATCATATTTAAGTTTAAATATGAGCTTAGGGAAAGGGGTTGCAAGGACACCGTTCGGGGCGTACAATTAGTAATTTTTAACTTATACTGTCCCACTGCTTGGCAAATTTATGCATCCCGACCGATGGGCCAGGATCATCACACAGTGGATGCCTGATAGACGACGCAGTCAAGGGGGGCCTAAGAAACGATGATTTGAATGCAGATTGACTCATTCCGGAGATGTTGGCAAGAGGTGGTGGAGAACTGAGATTTGTGGAAGGAATTTATTAAAAACTACAAAATGTCTAACGAAATATTAGATGTCTATTATCACACAATCACTCCAGAAATACCATCATTCTGAAGGATATTTACGTAATTTGGTACGTATCAAAAGAAAATAATACATTAAGGAATTACGGTGTATTGTAAATAGACCACAAAAACTATTTGGTTAAGTCATTCTTCAAGGTATTCAGTGCGATATGACTTCCAATATTCAAAGTTCGTGAAGGTCAAATTAATGATAAGAGAAAAAGATAGCCAAGTAAAGAAATCGCTCCAAAGATAGATTATAATGACTTTATTTTGATTATAAAAAACTTAAACTTATGATCGTAACAAAATAAATTTCTTTCAGCGCCTGGAAGCAACGCATCGTTGCTTTTCTTCTAGAAAATCGCATATCTTTGTACTCCCCTCACACTAGCTGGGACTGCGTCAGGGGCGGAGTCAACGACTGGCTCGCGTCTGCTTTCCGGTTCATAGAGTCTACGCCCATCCTGCCTGGGACCGACCCTAACTTTGGAGCTGGAAGGTATTTACATCTAACTTTCTATCAGCTAACAATTGTTTTTAAGGTTCCGTAGTTCAGCAAGGAACCCCTATAAATTCCTTCTGTCCATAATTATGTCGGCCTGGGGGGTTAGACAAGACCCATTTTCTGTTAGCGTTAACGCCTGCAGAAAGATGAAATTGTATGTAAATGAGATTGACAATGACATTAGCTTGAGAGATGTTATCTCAAGCTAATGTCATTTTCATACAATTTCATCTTTCCGCAGGCGTTAACGCTAACAGAAAATGGGTCTTGTCTAACCCCCTGAACTTTCTAACTTCTATAGTTACTAAGAGAAGTGCATGAAACTTTGCATAATTCTTGTTTTAGTAAGTATAGATTTTATTTTTAGAGCATAAAATAATTATAATTTTGTGTTTTAGGGGTGTCTCTGGTACATGTAAAATAGGGATGAAATATATTTTTCCGCTACACTACTTTATGAGGGGTATAGTTGAAAAGGATTTTTTTCAAAAATTTCAACTGGCTATCGATTACTTTTTTATTACGGTTTAAAAGATTAAAAGCCGTTAAAAGGTAGGACGTACACTAGACATAAAGACAGCGTATGCTTAGTAATAGGGTCCCGTTGACACCCTTTGGGTACGGAACCTTAAAAAGTATGTACATACTATTGTTTTCAGAACACAAGAAAGGACATTGTTTGACCCTAGTTCATACACATTAAACTGCTTCAACTTATTATTTGACTAAACCACATGTAGCCTTGATTGATTAGATATGCTTACATTTACTACATCAAATTTGACTTACTCATAACCTTGTGGTTTCCTTGTGTTTGAAATCAGTTGAATATTTCACAAAATAACTAGTTCTAACTATGCTATAAATTGAGTTATGGTGGCCAGGCGGTAGCATGTGCGCTATACAATCTGACGACACCCGGTTCGATCCTCGGCCTTGCACCAATAACTTATTTAGTACTTAAATAAGTTGCAGTTTCAATGTCATCGCTTAACAACGGTGAAGGAAAACATCTTGAGGAAACCGGTATGTCCAAGAACCTATAAAAGTTCTAAGACTAAGTTGTGGAACCCTTTTTACGACATCTTTTTATACCAAAAGACTCGAAAGCATACAAAAACGCTTCCTGTGGCATTTCACTTACTCATGTAATTTAGCTAAATCTATAAAAAGCTACCCCGACAGATTGAAGTATTTTCATATGGACTCCCTTTCTGATCGAAGACGCATGCTGAACCTACAGTTTCTGTTTAAGCTCGCTAATGGTTTACTCGATACCCCGGAACTATTAGCTATTTTGAACTTCTCTGCGCCAACTGGGTCGATTAGACCATCGCTTTATTAATGTATGTATAATGTACTAACTTATATTCCAAAAACAAACTCTCGTTTTTTAAAAGCATGTAGTCTGCACCTATAATTGTGGTGGCGTTTAGTTTACTTCTTGTGCCTTGTCTCCGTCATGTTAAGCAATGACGTACATCATGTTGGTGTTCATCTCTACATAGTATAAATTGAAGTCGCTCTCCGCGTCTGTCTGTCTGTATGTCTGTATGGCCGCTAACTCCTCCTAAACCACGCAACGGATTTCGATGCGGTTTTCACCATCAGTTAGATACATTTTCAAGGAAGGTTTATATATATAACTAGCGACCCGCCCTTGTTGTTGGGAAATTAGGGTTGTGTCTTTATTTTATTTTATTAACTAGCGACCCGCCCGCCCGGCTTCGCACGTAAATTACACCCGTGCGAAGCCGGGCGGGCGGGTCGCTAGTTAATAAAATAAAATAAAGACACAAGCCTAATTTCCCAACAACTTTTCCGAAGTAGAAAATGAACGATCATATATTTTTACAGGTTTTTAAAGTTGAATCCTGCCGTGCCGCTAGCAGAGGTGATTCTCAAAGTAAAAGATCTGACAGGGCTGGAGTACGTGCGGGTCGCCCTCGGGAAGGGCAAGTCTTCCTCGACGGAGGTGCACACAGTAGCGCTGTGTGCTGGCTCGGGATCATCTGTACTCAAAGGCGTCTCTGCGGACCTGTATCTAACTGGCAAGTTGTTTAAAATGTACACGTAATCTATACAGGATTACACGGAACGCTGGTACTGAGCCGAAAGGAGGTCCAATACCCTTAGTACAAGTTTTGATAGTATTCGAAAACTTTTTTCGTTTTCGTATTGTTCTATACATTGCTGGGCTAAAAGGTATTTGAAAACTTTTTTCGTATTAGGGTGAAGCAATCTATACCGCCGATTACTACCGATTTTAGTTCCTCCACGTTTCCGATAGAGGCGCTTTACTAAAATGTATGGAACAATACGTAAACGAAAAAAGTTTTCGTAAACTATCATATCTGAGACTAAGGGTACTGTACTCATCATTGTAAACAACTTTTACTATGGGACCAACCCTTAAATTGTGACCAAAAATCAAAAATTTGCTGAATTATTTTCATGTGATTTCTGTGATGTGATGTAATGCATTTTATACACGGTGGACGTGCACCGTGTACAAAAAGCGTGCCTGTTTTTTCTTAGTATACCCATTCCGCGTAACCCTGTAAAAATGCATCATAACTTCGCACGTGCGTTTTTTTTTTCTAAGTCAGGCTTCGTAGCCTGTATGTCATATAAATAAAATATATTTATTACATAAATCTTATGTATATACTATCTAAATGCCCGGAACTTTGTACGCGTAGGGCTCTGCCTCACCAATAGATTTCTAAAACCATTTTTTAGCACTTACCTACGTTATAAAAGGAAAACTTGTCCAAGATTTCATGCTTCTATATCCAGCGGTTTAGGTTGCGCGTTGTATATTATGATTTTAAGATTTTTATCAAGTAAGATATTTTATTTGCTTACAGGAGAAATGCTCCACCACGACGTGCTAGATGCGGCTCAAAAAGGTATTAGTGTTATTTTAACAAACCATTCAGATTCTGAGAGAGGATTCTTGAAAGTGTTTGCTCCAGACTTTGAAAGTAGACTGAATAACTATGTGGAAGTCATCGTTAGCAAAGTAGATAAGGACCCACTTGTGACTGTATAAGAGATATGTATATTGATGGAAAAAATAAAACAATATAATCGTTATCTGTTATTTATTATAATAATTAAAGTTAGATAGGTATAGATGTGAGATCACCATTGTCTTATACTATTTGATGTTTCCTGGCCCTCACTAACATTCACACACATTTCACTAAGTAAGTTTGTACAGGCTGAGTGGCAAGCCCTAATATCTGAGTTTTAAGGCCGCCCGAAGGCCTATGAGATTTCACTGAAATCCTGTCACCCGACTAGTTAATATCTCTGACTATAACACTTGGCAAGATCTCTGTACGTGCACTTTAGACTTCCGTTTTCTTTCTCCGTTTATCGTGCTTACATTCCTCTGATGATCTTCGGTCTGCACTGAAAGGTGTTCATTTTTATTGATGTGTTGTTTTGTTGTTGTTAGAATTTTGTTAGAGCATGCACGGTTACTTACGCAGGGCTGCTTTGTCTGGTGTCTTATTTTTCAAGTTTTCTTTAAACTTTTCTTTTACCACTTCTTTCGTTGTCTTCTTTCTTCTTGGCGAATCAGACCCAGATCTGAGTTTTTGTACCGAAGACACTGTTCCGTTTTTATCGTCATAGTTTATTACGTATTCACTTTTTCTTGTCTTGCTGCCGTGTCTGGGTTTTACTTCTCGGCTGGTGGTGCTTTTATCTATTGTAGAGTTTTCTGCTTTGGGGATTATTTTAACAGTTTCAATTTTTGTATTTGTTTTGTCCTTTGATGTTTGCGACTTACGAAGTTTTGTGTCACTGGTGTTAGTTTTAGAATCACCTGCGTACTTGCTTTCGTGCTCATCTTTATTTTTTCTAGTAGAGTTCGAGTTTTCTCTAAATCTACTTTCTTTGGCAACATCTTTTGTAGATTGTCTCTCTGAAGTTCTACTTTTGTGCTCTTGTTTAAGTTTATTGTTGGTGTTATGATTGTGTGAATATTTGCTTTCAATCGAATCACTCTTCTTTGTGTCGTACAACTCCCTGTTTGGTTTTCTTAGAATAAGATCGGACTTTTGTATTTTCTCAGTTTTTCCTGATTGGACTGCACTATTTTTATTACTTTTATTTTCTAGTGTATCTGTAGTTTCTTTATTTTTGAGCGCTTTCTTAATCACAGCCTTATCACTGCTACGACCGAGACTCGAGGGTGGAGTCTCTAACTTACGACTCCTGTACACAGCAGTATCTGTTTTGTTCTTTGTCTCTTGCTGCGCAGTCTTGCGCGAGTGTGCATCTATCTTCGATGCTTGTTTTCGAACATTGCATAAATCAGATTTATCAAAATTTACGTATACAGGTATATCATCATCAGATGCAGTGTCTCTACGTACAGCAGTTTTAGGTGGGGATTTTCGAGACTCATTTGCATTTTCCTTTATAGTTTGGTCCCGTAAACACCTGTAAAAGGAATGATTATGATGGATTTACTTATTTGTACCTATATTTTATAAAAATCCACCTTGAGGATTATTAAAGCAGTGTCAATGTTAATATTAGTTGTATTGTAACACGACATTATTACTACGTATGTTAAGGTAGGAATGGTCGCGCTTTGCATTGAACTATTAATGTATATATTATGCACTTGTTATTAAATTAGGTTTCTGGTTTGTTGAAGTTTGTGGCTTTCATGCATCTTCATTAAACTTAATTAGCAGGATTAGCAAATAAATTGTATGTTACAAACGAATACCTTGCTGGTTGATTTTGATGCCGTTTAGGTTTTTCTATAGAATTATATTTACTCTTTCGAGGTTCAGAGACGCTTCGGTTAGTTATAAAGCTCAGTTCGTCTTGTCTCCTAAATTTAGATCGGCGTGTTATAACAATTTCATCATTGTTCACGTCTCTTACGTATTCGATAATAGGTTTGAGAACATTGATTTCATCAATCTGATTGGGCTTGTCGTCATACTTTGATCGTATTCTTGGGGTAGGTACTGGAGCGTAATCTGTATTAAATGGAATATTCATATACTCTGGAGCATCCTCAGATTCACTATTACACACACTGCTGACTCGTTGTATCAACTTCACGGACTGGAATTCATCTTGATCAGAATCGTCAATCGACATTTGCCTGTTGTAAGAGTTATTTGTAGCCTTTGGCTGATTGTCGACGCCAAAATACGTGAGATCACTATCTCGCAGTTCCCTGGTCTTTAGTCTCCCTGGCGTTGGCGATCTTTTTATAGAGCGAGCGTCCTTCAATGAACTAACGGATTTATGTTCTTCGTGAATTTTAACGACTTTTTCGCTTTTTACTGTTCTAAATCTGTTCTTATCTGTGGGCGTAGAACTCTTTGACGGACCTGAAACAATATTAAAATATTTAATGAAATAAGCATTATAGAAATAGTTTTAAAAATATCAGTATGTAATAAGTAACTGCTTTTACCTTGGGTCATGGTCCTGAAAGCATCGTTTTTGACTGAGACTGTATCATTACGTATAAAATCAGCCGCTATCTCATTATCGCACCGTATATCAGATTGCAGTTGCCTGTTTATCAGCGATACTGCTGTTAAAACATGGGAATCATTATTTACATTTCCGTCTTTTAAAATATCTTCGGATCCAAATGCCATGTTCTCTCCCAAGAGATATGGTTTGGGCTTCGGAATTTTATTTTTGAGAATACTTTTTGTAGCTGCCGTATTCTCATCGCTTTCATTTATCTCACTAAAGTTATGCTTCAGAGAGTCAATCTTATGATTAATATCAGGAAAATCTTTGACCTTTTCTCCAAATAACGTTATAGGTTTTTCCATCATCTCATGCATGGGAACAAACGCACTTCTTCGTTTTCGGAAATCATTTGTTGGTGGTGGTTTTTCATCAGTCGCTATTATGTTAACTTTTCCTGTATCCACCGCAAAATGTAATTCCGTCTTACAAAATTCAACTTTCTTGACTTTACGCTGACCATCTTCGCTCATATAGTTTTTCTGATAGTGATATCCGTCATCGGTTTCAACCTTTATCGGTAATGTTATTGAAACTTTTCCTGTTGATTGCAACGAGATATTATTTTCTGCTGGGTCCTCTGTGACCACCTGATGTTCTCGGTAAGACTTGAATTTAGGTCCTTTATAATAATTATTATTCTGTCTGTTCTTGGAAAGCCAGCTTTGAAATGAATCATCCGGTTTGTTGATATCTCTTTCTTTGGAACCAAAGTACCGTGAATGCATATTGTCGTCTAAATGATCGTTGACGATTTCCGAAGATTTACAAATGCCGCTATCCGTGGATGATTCCATTGCAAGTGTGTCATTGCTGTGTAGGATACTATCCGATAACGGAGAGGTGTCTTCGAAACTGTAACTTTTTCGTCTGCTATTCCAGTCATTGCTGCCGTTCAGAAGAGATTTATATTTGAGGGTACTTAAAGAAACTGGTGCATCCAATAGTGGCGAGACTCTACTGTTTCTCCCGCTGTGTGTTATATCGCTGTTTTCTGAATCACACGAGAATTTCCTTAATATATTTTTGTGATGGGTTCTGGGATCCAGGTCTATAATGCTGGCGTTATCTGTCGAAGACGACTCTTCGCTAGACATTCTCATGCTTCCAGCTTTTGAACTTTTCCATTTAGACGGTTCTGATATTTCAAAATCGTCTGGTTCTGTGACCTTATAGTTTTCCGTATCTGTATCGATGTGTATATCAGGCGTAGAGTCAAAAGGAATTGAAGATATTTCTAGAGGTTTTGTCGGTGTCGGTGGCTGTTCCAGAAAATTGAATCCTGATGAAAATACCTGAAATGTGAGAAAAATATATTAAGTTTTAAATAAGGTTTATGAAGTTATTTAAGTGGATTTAAGGCTATTGTTTAGTAATGCGCTCAGTAACTGAAGCTACAGTTTAGAAGCTAATTATCATTTTATTGAAGGTGACGAAAGTAAAGTATCCTAGTAATATTCTATATACGTGCTAATATTCTATATTAATCGGCGAGCTAATACTCGTAAATACTGGCCAATTCTTTATGTGTAATCAAAGCAGTGCCGCGCGCTCGCCCCATTCAGGTTCACGTCCATTCATTCCGAATTAGCGCCAGATCTTAAAGTAATACATGATGTAATGGCTACCAGCGGGTACAAAAAACACCCGTATTGTGAAACATAGTGAAGTCCACTGCTGGACTTTTAGCCTACCCCGAAAGGGTGATTGGGCCATATCCACCACGCTGGCCCAGTGCGGATTGGTGGATTCACATACGCCATTGAATTCCTTCTCCGTGCGTATGCAGGTTTCCTCACGATGTTTTCCTTCACCGAAAAGTGGTATGAAAATCCGTACATAAGCTCCAAAAAGTTATTCTAATGTATAAGCTATATTATTGTAAACTTTCATTAAAATCCATTCGGTAGTTTTTGCGTGAAAGAGGAACAAACACTATACATCCATACATACAAACTTTCGCGTTTATAATATTAGTAGGATACATACTTAAATAGATATTAACACCCAGGTATAGAACAAACACAAGTGTTCATCACATGAATATTTGTCCTAGGTGGGAAGCGAACCCACGCCCCCAAGCGCAGAAGGCAGGTTCACTACCAACTGGACCAACGGGGCTATCAATCTCATAAATAAATCAGTTATGAATAGTGTTTACCCGTCTGGAAGCGTGCATCATGTAGGAGGAGGCGGGCAGGCCGGGGCCCGCGGACGCGTGGTACGCGGCGCGCATCACGCGCATCTTTGCGCCCGGCGTGCTGGCGTGCATCACCTCCATCGCGCGCGCCACGCGCCGCGTCACGCCGCCCTCCACCACCTGCAACGACAAACAACAACCATTTTAAAACTTAACTTGAAAAACAATTTGTTTCGTTTTTTTTTTTTGCACAGATACATTTTAATGCTAAAACTACTCATCATCATTTCAGCCATAGGACGTCCACTGCTGGACATAGGCCTACCCCATCGATCTCCAAAAGTGTGCTAAACTACTAATGATACAAATAATATTGAGTATCTGGATCTATAGGAGTAACGATTGCTATTTCAATACACGTGATTATTACGAAATATGTTGTGTATCCATTTTTATAATTTTGCATAATCTAGACAAACTAAGATAAACATAGGTAGAAAAAACCCCGTTCAAGAGCAAACGGCTTGACAGATTTTCTTGTATGATACCAACAACAATATAATGCTAACAACACTCGGTTAAGTCATCTTTCAAACAAAAAAAAACTAAATCAAAATCGGTTCAGCCGTTTGGGAGCTACGATACCACAGACGGGACCTACATACGTTAAACTTATATAACACCCCTCTTTTTGCGTCGGGGCTTAAATTGCATCTGGTTCCTATTTCGAACTGGGTGTAGCTAGAAAAGGTTAACACGTCTCATTTCCTCTAGAATTCCCTGTGTTGGGGATGTATAGGTGCACATTAAGACACGCACAACTAACACCAGGGGCCGTGCCGTCATCTGTTTTAAAAAATTCAGGTTAGGTGACTGCGGAAAATCACGCGAAAGTGAACCTTGACGCGGAGCTGAAGTCAGTCTTTGCGGAATCGGAATCTAACCTACGTAACATATATCCCTAGTTTGTAGGTACATGCGCCAACTTTCCCCCACCACATCGCTCCTGCTCAAGATGCTTGCCCGTAGGTAGACCCACATATTGTTCTGGTCTCTAGGTTACGTTAGATATGACGCCGCCGCAGACTGATTAATGATAGAACCGCTGAAAGCAAAGCCTGCGACAACGTAATAGCGGCTCTCAAGGTCGCATCGAACTGCGCACTAGAAAGTTTGCACACAAAAGAGGAAATGAGAGAAAAGACAAGCTGACGCAATTTCCGATATTTATAGGAAATTATTAGAAGTTGTGAAACACGATAATCCGACTCTGATGCCGTTATTCAATTTTCAATTAATATTTTTAACAAGTCTAAAATTAACATTTCATCTCATTCAAAACGTTTTCTCATGAACCTCGCTCTGCCAGGTATGTTGCGCCGTTTTCCCAAGCTAAATAAGTAGGTAAAAATAATTGCCCCGGGTGGGCACTTCAGACAAAGCACGGACACCGTAACGTAACGTGAATCACTGCAAACCGTTATATTTCACAATACTGTGTCTACGGTATTCATTAAATTTTTTCACGATCACAACATGCTGTTTGTAAAGAAATTCGGTTATGCATACAAATAACTGTTTTGGTTTGGAATCATTATGAATATTATTTAGCGTGTAATTTATTGTCTGAAACTCTTTTCTACAATTTAACTGTGTAACCCACTAACTAAACAAGACGTAAATCTTAAAAAGCAAATATTTCTTACTGTACCAACAACTAATTGTGATAAGCATGAAACCTAGTTTCGTTTAAACAAAAGTTTTGCTAGAAATAATCAATGAGCCGTCTGCGGAGGCCTAAACAGCTATAATAAATCCTATACGTTCTAAAAGAATTAACACAGTAGTTGACCTACTGCACTCGGCATTTTAATAAACAAATAGCTTATAATCATGGCAAACTGTTTCGGCCAAACTTTCAAGTAAATTTCAAGAGTAAATAGAGTGTGGATATGAAATATTCATAAGCACAAAGCGACCTCAAATGTTTGTCTAATATAACTGTTTGTGGTCCGTGGCCATGCTGAGTTTATGTGTATTGTACTCGTACTTAGTGGTAAGGTACAGCAGCTATAAGTTAAGTTGTGCCAGTAGCATAAAAAATAGTAATATTAACTTAACGGCGGCAGCGCTCCAGACAGCGGGTCATTTTCATACTTTTCGTATAAACTCAATGGTCACAATTTCTTGTTTTCCCTTGTCTGAATGTTCTCTTTATTGTACGTGTTTAAAAAACATCGTTTTATAAAATAGTAAATCATATTGAAACTTCATATTTTTTTACATCGGCCTATTTATGTAGGTACCATAAATGACCATAAACATTGAGTTATAAATTACCTAGTTTCACAGTATCATTGAAACATTACAAATATAGAGTGGTTAATAAACGTGAATTTTCCGCCATCAAGCGAAACGCATCCCAGCTTGCCGTTCTTTGGAAATAACCTTTTTAGGGTTCCGTTCCCAAAGAGTGTAAACCCTGTGAGTGGGACCCTATTACTATGGCTATGCTGTCTGTCCGTCCGACCTAACTTTTAACGGCTGTATCTTTCGAACCGTAATAGATAACCAGTTGAAATTTTCATAAAATAATATATAGGTTACGGCGTATTAACTAAAAAATAATAATAAAGTCAAAAAACTAAAGTGCTTCCCCATACAACAATAGTAGATTGTACAACGCATGCTTAAAACAATACAAAATAATATTTCTTTATTACACACCGAAAATACAAATGAAACAAAGTAACTTAAAAAAAAAAACAAATATAGAGCAGTATAATGCCAGGTGTGGAGGTTAAAAGGGGAGCCCTATGTTCAGCAGTGGACGTCTTCTGGCTGATGATGATGATGATGAATGCCAGTAAAACAAGCCATTTTAGCGCAGTAATGGCCAAGTGCGAGTCAGTGACGAATTCCTGTTCACCACCAAGTTAAGCAACGTCAGGCACGGTCGGTACTTGGATGGGGGACCGCCTGGGCATGATGTTGTCTTTTTGCAATACTTTTTTTTACGGAATCCTCAGTGCGCAAGCTTGATTCGCACTTGGCTGTCTTTTTTTAGTTGGTGTCTATATAGTAATACTACTGTATAAATATAGGTACGTAAAGTGTTTTATTTCATCTTTTTTTTTCGCAGAAAAGTGAAAAACAGTCATTGGTTAAATACCGCGAATTTATGGCATGTTGATATAACTAATGGCGGTGTTGTAATCTTGATACTTTCGTCTCTTGTAGTTGTATTGCACCTATTAAGTTAACGCAAGTTGGTGCCTTTAAGTAAAACTAAGTGATTTTGTAGGTACCTACTTTACTTATTCATAAGCTAAAAACTTGAGAGGAAGTGATAGTGCATAAAATATTTAATATTCACAGCCCGTAAAAGAAAAACTCATTCAACCAGATTTACTTATTAGAAACCGACTTCAAAAAAAAGAGGAAGTTTTAATTCCACACTTTTCTTAATATCCGACAGGTTTCGAATCAATTCGCAAACAACATATCGACAACAAAAGCTATAGACGTTGCAGTTGTTTTTTTGTAAAAATAATAATAAAAACCCGACATACTTTGTACTTACCTAAGTGATTTGCCAAGGCTCTTTGAGAGTGGCCTTCCTAGTAGGCTTAATATTCAGAGGCATTAATGTTTATTTGCTAGCGTGACGTGATCGAAGCGGGGGCGAAATGAAATGGCGGTCTCTGCGCAGACGCAGTCGTGATTGCGATCTTTTCAATGAACTCACTCTCGTATTCTCGTGTGGGTGTAATAGATGTTATCTACCAAATAACTCATCGTACTCGAATCAATTTGTAATACCGATTACACCTAAGTTTGTACAACAGAGCGGCACAACGGTACTTTCACACGAAATACAGATTAGCTAACATTATAAAGAGGTTTAAAGTTTAGTAAGTATGCAACCATATTACCTATAAAGATTCTGTTTTTTTTTGTTGATAGAGAGCCAGAGAGCCTACACTGGCAGAGACTTATACAAATTTGTTAATAATTTAAAATTATCGACTACTTACTTGATATTTCTAATTGACACTGGATATATAGACAACATGTCTGGAGTCAAAACAAAAGAATAATAAAAACGCGGGCAAAAGCTCGTAGTCAATAAAAAAATATAGCAGTTGTAGCTAAATAAATAAACACAACTAGGTATGTGACAAAAACACTTCATAAGTACATGTTCTTACTAGTTTTTGATTCACATTCAAAGCTTTGTCGTGAACGCTTAGATTTAAATATGGCGAAGTAGGAACTACTCTATGACGTCAGCTACCTACAAAACCGAATCGCTTCACGATAAAGCTATAACTCTGTAATCACGCCCAATTATAGGTTTCCATTTAAGGAAAATAATAGATAAGTGTTGTACAGCTTGTTCACGAAAATCTTCACGTGCTAATTCTTTGTCAATAGACATCTTATCTTTTTTCATTTTTTTTTTTGCTGTTGATTGGAGCTTCGCCGGATTACTTTTACATTATTATTGGATCAAGGTGAATGAATTCAGAGGATAAGATGACGTCATCGTTATAATCGAACACTAACTAAAATCAAAAGTAAGGTCGCTGTCGCAGCCCAACAAACAACAATCTGTCTTTATGGCAAAACAATGAGCTATGAAGCAACCGCGAATTTGAAATATCTCAAGACTCCTTAGGTAATTTCTACAGATATATAACTCGCGATAGATATATCTATTAGATTTAAAACTTTAGATGTAAGTATCGAGATAAAAAGTCAACGGTTTTTGAGAAAAGGTCACCTCATAAGGCGAGTTGATTTATAGACGACCAAAAAAAAGTTACCGGAAAACATAAAAATTAAGTATTCTCTAATTCTTACCTACTCAGAAGTATGACTAAAAACATGATCATGAGGAAAACCAATAAATTTTGTTATAAGAATACACAATTGGTACAAAAAACTTAAAAGGCAAAACATTCCTAGGATTTTTTTTCTCAAAGAAATGCTGAGAAATAACTTGTAGGTAAAGTTACTAGACCAAAGTTTTTCTATTATGTTACCGACTGGCAAATATCTGCACCCTGGGGTTTCACCCGCGTGGACAGTCTCACAGAAACCGTATATTTTTTGGGTTCTGTACCTACCCAAAGGGTGTCAACGGGACCCTATTTCTAAGGCTAAGCTGTATGTCTGTCTTATCCTATATGGCTGTATTTCTCGAACCATAATAGATAGCCAGTTGAAATTTTCACAGAATATCTAAGTAATATAACGGCATATTAATTACAATAAAATAACAATTTACTTAAATAATAAAAAAAAAACTCCCTATACAACAAACGATTTGATCGTATTTTTGTCGTTGTTCTATCTAGTGTAAAAACTGTAATACGTCCGCCCAGTACGAGTCAGGCGCACGCTAAAGATCCCTAACTTATTTTTTTGGGTGCAGACTGCAGAACCCTCGGTGCGTGAGTCCGACTCGCACCCTGGCTGGTGTTATTTCGGAATAAGTAAGAAGCTTCTTATGTCACTCTCCGGCCCTCTAACTATAAGCAAAAAAATTACGTCGATCTGTTTTTTTTTTACCTCGGACTAGGCTAACGTTTGACCGCGATCTCGCCTGATGGAAAGCGATGATGTGGTCGAAGATGGAGCACGTTTACCCAGTAATAACTTATTGACCCTAGACTTGAATGTGTTGCTCTATTACAGCGTGAAAGGGAAACAGCGAAATCAACAAACACACTTTCGCATTTATATATATTTTTTTAGAACTACCCTCTTTTGCCATTATTGGTGCAGAAGCCCATCTGGAAATATTTTGTGTTAAGAGTAATAATTTTAAATCCCTATTTTTTTGTAAGCAAGTACATATTTATTTAACTTTCAATGTTTGTTAGTTAATTTGTTTAGGTCAATTTTTTCAAGCTGAATTAGAACAGTTTCTCTTAACCAATTTCGCTGAAATTTACACCTTTAGTTCTGATGACAATACAATATGCAATAGGTACCCAAAATTTTATTTTTCAAAATGGCTCCAAAATAAAAACATTTAAGTAAATAAAAAACTTAAACATAGTTGAGGCGGGAGAGTGACATACGAGAGGATATTTTATTCCGGAAAATTTTACTGTTCCTGAAGGAATGTCCATGCGGGCGAAACCGTGAGAAACAACTAGTTCTTTACACTTGAAAACTACCTAGCAACATGTTCGATAAAGTATTGATGATTAATTAGTACCTAGTAAGGTAGATCGTTGATTCATGGACTAACGGGCCAATACCATTAGCGTCAACGTTCGACATCTTGGACATCGATTGTAAAACTGTTCAAATTTAAAATACCGCGTGATCTCGTTTTAGTTTTAATTAAACTTTTAATGGCACCGAACGATATGTATATGTATAATTTATAAGATTTACTTTATACTCGACTCTTTTAGCTTTGACAGCTGCAGTAGTGTTGTAATTAGTACAGTGAAAATAATGATTATACATTTTAAAAACCAACTTCAAAATTAGTAACTACGCAATTTCGTTCACTTAGATGGCATATTTCTCCAGTTATTTTATTTTATAAACCAAACCACTGAACCGATTTTGATGAATTGTCTATGGGACCCAATCTGAAAGTATAAGTATTCTTTCGAATAAAATAGAGGAATTCTACACCCAATAAGCAATATACCCGCCAAATTTTAGCTTCATAGGTCAAGTAGTTTTTGTGATTTCGTATTGAGTCAGTCAGTCAGTGAGTGATCGGTGTTTCGCTTTTCTTCACATAGATAAATAGATGATTAAGAATAGATAAAGATACTAAGAGATCTACTTTATTGTAAAGAATGTAGGTGTGATCACACACTTGATTAAAGGTCAGCGCCGGCCCCAACCTGATATGAGTAGAGCCAGATTGTCTTTCGGCGCACTTCATTTTTGAAAACGAACGTACAAGAATCGATTCCGGGATAAAAAATATTCTATGTGCCAATCCAGGTTATAAATTAATTCCACATAAACATTTTATGCTGTCTATAAACAAAACTAGTGTGCCCCGCCGCTTGCCACGCCGCGCGGCACCATATTTTTTTTCGTTTCGGACCCTAGGCTCTACTGCGAGGCTCAACAATAGTCACCGCGTTACCAACTGAGTCGTAGGGCCATAAACGTTATACTATAAGATATACTATATCATTTTGTCTATCTCGCTCGCACTTACAGGAAGTGCGAGCGAGATAGACAAAATGATTTATGACCTGACGACTCTGATGATAATGCGTTTACTATAGTAGAGCCGTTTGCACTTTTTTTCCCGTAGTCGCAACTAGTTGTGTCGATTAGAAAAATAAATCTCCAAGGCTCAACTCAGAGCCTAGCCTCTACTGCGAGGCTCAACTAGTATATAGGTAGAGCCGTTTGGACTTTTCTTTTCCCATAGTCGCAACCCCGATGTACCATTTGCACCATTGATTTGTAATTTTGCCCCCCTTGCTATCTGGCGCCTAGAGCTGCCGGTCGCTCTAGGTGCTGAAGTAGGTTATTACATAACTACAATGTTTTCATAGCTTAGATCAATTAGAATTCAAGACCATGCAGCCCAGCTCGACACGTGCTCCGGGCGCTTTGTTTGTACGTCAACTTAACGGGTGTATCGATTAACATTATTAGTACTGATCAAGACGTGTGAATTTGTATGGAACAAGAGTGTGAAGGCGGAAGGTGCTGGGTGTTATGGAGTGGGGCGTCTGTGACGCGCGGGGTCATCGACTATACTGCTTACAAGCAGACCGTCGAAGCAACCACGCCACTCGATTCACTAGAAACGGAGGAAATGCCCTTTGATTTAGATATGATTCATCAGAATTTTGCAAGAGCATTTGAGAAACCGGTTCAAAAGATGTCCTGCGTGATGTTTATCGTGTTTACCGTATTCTAAGTTCGATGAATATGCATGCAATAAAATAATAATATTGAATAAGTATTTCCCAATGAAGCATCATTTTTTCGGAATTTACGTCTATACTCAGTCTCAGTCAGTTATTTTAAAAAGCGAATGATAACCATAAGTTTTGGTCACTTTTGCTATGTTTTGGAATTTATGATTGTATGTAGCTGGCAACTTATGTACTAAAGTAAAAATTGTACAAGTTAAACTAAAGTTAAACCTAACCCCGACAAAAGTGCTGATGATCTTTGAACGGCTGAACAGATTTTTTTGAATTATAGCTAAGACCGCATCATCGCTTAACATCAGGCGAGTTGGCGGCCAAGCTCAAACCTATTTATATATTTTTCTTATAAGAACACTCCCTACCTAGTCAACTTTTAAAGAAAAAATTTTAAATCAAAATCGGTTCATTCGTTTGGGAGCTACGAAACACGCGTTAAACTTAAAGCACACCTCTGTTTGCATAGATGGTTAAAAAGAAATGGTTCAATAAGCTTTTATAATGTTACTAGCTGCACCCCGGTGTTTCATCCGCGAGTTAAAATCGTTAAGTTTACTAAATAAAAAACTGCGCAATTTTCTGGAAACAGAACAGAATGTTTGTTGAAGTGTTCTTACACGATAAATCGAAATATAATGATCATAAGTCATCATCATTTTCATCCCATCTATTCGAAAAGGACGACTTGGTTCGTCTTTAAGTGCACCCAAAGGTGGTGTTTTCTATAAGACACTTTTAGCGGGCAGTAATGAGTTTTTAATCCTCTTTATAAGTGCGCCGCAATTTCTCTATAATCTTTGCCGCGCACTTTTTGAATTTGGAACATCTTAGTGTTCAGCGCCAAAGAAATGAACGTAAATATTATTTGAATAAAGACTGGCTGGTACGACGGACCATGGTCGCGCCGCCAGCTGAATAAAAAAAATCAAATTAAAAACGCACGAACTACAGAAATTCATGGTTTTGTGTAACAATAAATTTTCATAATTGCGAAAATGTCTCAAATGTAAATATAAGTTTTTAGTTGTTTTATTATTAGATACTATTTAATTTCAATTTAATTGTTACTCTGTTTCATTAAATAATAATATTACATTAAAATATGAGGCACTTTTTATTTTCTCATAGTGGGTGATGAAAAGTAGAGTGTTTCACTCGGGCGCAAAATATTTTTTTAGCTCGGGCAACGTACTTTGAATCCCTCGCTACGTTCAGGATTCTACTAAAGAATAGAGATTCGAGCCGAGTGGGCCGAGCGTAGCAAGGGCGCTACGCTCGGGAAGTCGGGATTCTACTCTAGAATCCCTCACTTCGTTCTGGATCAAAAAAGCACCCACGCCGTAAAAATATTATTTTGCTACCTTATGTTACAATCTACTATTTCGCACTGAAAGTCTACGCTAGCAGTACTCACAACTACGTGCTCAAGCGATGTTGTTTTGACGGTGACGACTTCATAACATAAGTGACTCGTTGTCATTCAACTCGAGGTGCTTTGTGTTTATTATGATAAATTGCTAGTCATTATGCGACAACAGGCAGATGGTTACTCTGGCTGCACAAATAACACGGCGCGGGGCGGATGGCGGCGCGGGCGCAGCCTCGCGTCCGCGGCCTTTGCGCAGGATTTCCGGCACTGCGCACACGAACCCGAATAAACAACGTTTCGCTTATTTCCACTTCTAATGTACTCCTTTGCACTAAGTAGTTAAAGATACTATTTTCTAGTTAAACAATGACTATCGTTTGTGTAGTGTTAACTAGGAAAGCCACCATCGCGTTTTCTGAATAAAACTGAACCTCCGTGGAATTATAAACATAATAATATTATGTACCTAGTTTGCTTGTAATTTTTTTTAAATGGCAAGTGCCTTTGTTAAACCAAGAAAATTCAAACTAATACTAACACTACAAAAACAGGTAGATTACCGATAGACCATTGAAAGTCAAAAGACAATCAAAATGCTCAAGCTCAGTTGGCAGTGTACCCAGCATGCTGGCGGCATTACCACGCTGAATGGCGAATTGTTGCTTTGTACTATTTAGATAGAAAATGTATGGAATCAGGTTAATTTTAGATTAAGACAACGTAGACTCTAACGTGAAAAAGAAACAGAAAATTGAGCAACGCGTTGAAGTCTTTTGTATGGGAAAACGATAACGCACATTAGTCACTTAACATAAATAGGTTATCAAACTCTTCTTATGCGATTATACTAGGTTCAAGTTTTTTAAGCTCTGACAGCTGCAGTACGTTGTAAAAAGCAAAATATAAAACATATACTGATACGTTTTTTTAAGGGAAACTGTTTAGCTATGAACCGTTATAAATAAAGAAAATGTATTAATTGTGTTTTTCACAATGTTATTGCAACTGTACGAGCTAAAAAACTACGACCAAGTATAAATAGGGATTAGGCAAGGAGTTCAGTATACTTCATAGTGTGCTCCATCGTAGATCGCATCATAGCTTAACATAAGCGAGATTGCGGTCTAGCGCAAGCCTATATATGCTTCAATAAAAAAATAGGAGATCAATAGTACCTACTACCTATTATTAATGCTAAAAGGACATAATCATATCTATTGTTCAATATGTTGTTTATTCAGTTAACGAACTACTGCAGTTTTTCTGTTATGTGATTAAGATTATGCATTATTTACTTTTCAATATTCTGGCGGCATAGGAAAGGAACATAACATGTTCGAATAAGAAGTAAAGTTACATAAGAATGTTAATGGTTATTCCACTTAAGTTCTTTTCCATGGTAGGAAACTGAAATGAATCAGGTATTTAGCAGCTTCCTCACGTTTTTTCACTTTCACCGTTCGACTATCGAATAAGTAGGAGCGAGGCGAGTTAGGTACAGGCGTCAGGCACTACCGCTCTACTCTGCTGGTGATTGAAACAAAAGGTTTCGAGAAACAATGGTAGTCTCCTTTGAGATGCATCAGTGAATCCAAAATAAAGTAGGTACCTACAAAGAACCTAATCCACGTCGGTTCATTCATTGTTTATGGAAGTTCAATGACATTCAAATGGTGCAGTTGTTACATAACGGGTTAATTAAATATGAGGTAAGTAAGTAATCTAACTTCAGGCGTTTTAGTGTCATGCGAATTTGCGCACGCATGCGTTCAGTTACCCCAGCCCCGCGTCTCGAGTGTACAGCACGCATCAGAATCATTTAATTTTAGAATAAACACCTACTTGTATGAAAAAAGTGTATTGGAGCGCCACGCATGCGGGACAATCCCGCGTGCGTAGACCCGCATGACACTAAATAAAAAGTACGTCCTTACGCTAAAATTAACAAATAACAAATTAACAAAACAAACATCAAACATGATTACAAATTAAATTTTTAATTATTGTTTAATTATTACAAAGCTAAGATTAACAAATTTGTCTTCCTAAAGTCCTAAACGAACAGACAATTCAGAAAATAGTTTTTTTTTGAGAAAAATTACACTCAATAGATTCGGTCCAAACATTTATTTGATCTAACAGCTGCAATAACACTGTAAAACACCGATTGAAAACCACGAATTCTGATCACTTTCGCTAGGGTTTTGAACGCTAAAATACCTACTTCAGTGAAATATAAATAGAAAACGTTTTATTTAGCTTTTTACAATGTTATTGCTGACAGAGCAAATAAATGCTTTGACCGAGTAGTAAAACTTGGAGCGAAAATAGATAGGAATCGCAATACCTGTTATACTTTCGAGGTGACCTAACAACAGCTGTAGTTATGATCTGCAAGACTTGCACACCTGGTTTAATTTAAATTCTCAGATAAGAACTAAAGGAACTCATGAAAAAAAACATACCAAACTGGCTCTCAGACAGGTTTGGTGCAAATTCGTGGTCAATATTAAACCTTAAGTTAACGATGCACGAGTCTCTTTTTGTAAAATGAATAATTTTCATAAAATAGCCTGGGCTGTCTCGCTTCTCTGCGTTTTAACGCCGTATTAGGAAATGACCACTTTAGCCTTTTGGCAATGACCGCTTGTAGATCGAAATGCCACAAATGTATATAGGTTTACCTAGAATAGATACCTAGTGCATACCGCGCCACCTGTTTAAATTATTTGTACTAATGCAGCTGATTGACTACATACATAATTAAACAAACAAAAAAAATACACGTAGGTACATATAATAAAATTATGTTTTAAAATGAACCACGTCCGTTCAAGTTTCTTAAGACAAATACAATCTCAGTTACATATGAACGACGCGTGAATAAAATGCATCGCACTCAAGTTCAGAACGAGTCGAGCAAGCTCAACTTATGATGTAGTCATGATTACAAAGCTTTGATTCTAATAAGCTTCCTATGCAAAAAGTATTCGCAACTTACGTTTCCGTACTCGGCGGTTCCTGCCCACTCTCTGCGCCATTGGCTCTCTGCTACTTCCATGGCGAGGGTTTCGCTTGTCGATCGCTGCAGCTACACTCGGGAGCGCGAGGCTCGAGGCTCGTTCGGAAATGCGCGCACACACACGTTTGCTTGGCGCGCCGGCTCAAAGCCTACTGTACTGCGGCTACTCCGCTACTCCCGCGCCTCTCTACCAGCATCCGGCGGCCCGCACCACCGCAGTCGCTCGCCGTGATACACAGCCCACAAAATAAATTTAAATATCGAAAATTCGTCATAGCTTTCCGCTGGCAAAAACCATACCTACTCGATGTCAACGCCCACTCTAGTTAAGGTAGCGAGCCTGCTAACCAGACGTAGGTCGCGACCCACGCGCCCCTTGAATGAGGTAAACATTGCAAGCAGACGAGAGACCAAATGGCATGCGATTTACTTAATCCTGGGGCCCTGTACAAATTTGTTGAGTATTAATTTAAACTTAAAAAATAAACAAATTACCTACACATTTATAATACAAGGTATGGACGTACAATGTAAGAATAATCTAAACTGGGGATGCAATGGGAATCTAAAACACTGATGACTAATAGTAAATATTTTTAATTAAATTACTTCAGTGCGATACATAATAATTTATTATATCATTATCATAGTTTAAAGTAAGTTAAGTTAAACTACTTACACTGAATTTGTATTAATAAATTTTGATAATCACATCACACACATCATCAGCCATTAAATGTCCACTGCTGAACAAGGCCTCCCTCTTAGAGAGCGGCTTTTATTTTGATAATAAAACAGTCTAAACATATCAAAGTAGAAAAAAAATTGGGTAAAGAATTTATTTTGTACAAATTATTGTTAAATCAAACCAACCTTAAAAAAGAACTGTTTTAAACTATCACGGCTGTTCACTAAAGTTATATGATTATTTACGGGATATTTACCGTGGTAGGGTTGTGGAATGAGCTCCCGATATTTCGGCGCAGTTACATGCACCATGTTCACGGGAAGACATTCCACAACCTTACCACGGTAAATATCCCGTAAATAATCATGTAACTTAAAAAAGGAGTCGTATATCTAGCAGTGGATCACTCAGGGTTGATGATGATAGTATTTTCACACTTTCACCTACATGGTAGGTGATAAAGTAATCGTTTCACTGACTTCTAAAGCCATCCACAGAACAAAAGTGTATCAGCAGCAATGCGGACCTGCGCTTGGGAGCCACTACACACAGCAGTGGCACCGCACTGCAAGCTCCGTAGCCGCAAAGCTCTGGTCAGCTCTGGTCTGGCTACTGCTTTTGGTTTGAGGAAGCCTTCATGAAACATTTGAAACTTTGCAAATGTCGGTCGTTCTGATAACAATACAATAATCATCTCTACATAGCATAAATTAAAGTTGCTTTCCGCGTGTCTTTTTGTCTGTATGACCGCTAAATACTCCAAATCCATGCAACGGATTTTAATGTGGTTTTCACCATCAGTTAGATAATTTTTCACGGAATGTTTATAAATATAACTAGCGACCCGCGCCGGTTTGCACGTAAATTACAGCCGTGCGAAGCCGAGGCGGGTCGTTAGTATGATATAATTGAGAGTCTGTCTCAATACTAGTAATTAATTTTTGTTAATATTATTCGGGATACACGTAAGATTAAGGCTGCATTCACCGCTATCTCTTTCGCACGTTTTCGACATTATTGACGATAAAAAATCACCCAGTTATAATTAAAATTAATAATTTTAAATAATATGTATTTTTTTAATATTAAGACAGATAAATATATCTCCTCCGGCATCCTATAAAATATCAACACGAAAATAGCTTTATACTATTTGCTATGTTATTCTAAAGATATTGCCTAGTCGGTTTTTTTAAATTCTCACTTAATCGTGTTGAAAATTAGCGAATGATGTGGCTGGTGAGCGCAACCTTAAGCCAGTTATTCCGACTAATTCAACCACACACTGCGGTCTTTTTCAAGGCGAGTTCGCGCCCGACTCTCGTCTTGCTTTGCAATATTAAACCTTAAGTTAACCTTTCGTTACTTTTTCTAGTCTAAAAAGCTAGACAGATTTACTATAGCAATTTCTATTTATATAGCTTAACAAAGCGGAAATTTAATACAAATTGAATTTCATGTTCTTGCCAGGTACGATGTACAAACTGTTGAGGTTGTCATAGCATTAAGTGCAACCTCTTTAGAAACTTTTCTATAATCAAAATACAAACAGAGTGATTGTGAACTGTGAAGTAAAGACTGTCAAAAAATAACAAGAGTTGTCATGTGCTTGAAAATTAATATATGATAAAACTATAAACCAAAAATCTCTTAAACTGCGTAACAAATCTTCGCGTAAATAATAAATTGATCTGTGATTAAAAAGTGTAAAGAGACTCCGTTATATTGATGTGTATTACTCAACCTCTCACTGCGTTAGGAGACTGGTAAGTCGTATCAGTCGTCCGCACGATTTTATATTTCCATGTGGCCCAGTTCACTTTCCCTTCCAGATTACCTATCTGTAATTTTGTTGTGAAATTATCCATTTTTCTCTTTATGTATTGCTTCGATTTAGTAGAACCTCCGTAAGCCCATAACCTGTGAATGCTGTGACTGGCTCTAACATGCTACACCTATCATGGTATAGCACCATGAGCGTTTTGCTCATCAGGACAAGAAACATGTTATTCGCCTTTTAAAGAGGGAGCTCAGTATACAGTTGAGTCCTGACAATGTGAAATGCGAAGGCTGTATTTACGGGAAGTCACACAGAAAACCTTTTGGAACAAGAGAAAGAGCAACAACTGCAGGTGAACTGATTCACACTGATGTTTGCGGTCCATTTGTAGAAAGTATGTCTAAATTTAAATATTATGTACTGTTCAAAGACGACTACTCTGGCTATCGAATGGTCTACTTCATAAAGAACAAATTTGAAGTTAAAGAAAAACTTCTTCAAATGCTTCAAGAAGCCAAGACCACTGGATATCACGTAAAAACGATATTAAGCGATAACGGTGGAGAATTTGACAACAAAGAAGTACGTAATATTCTTCAAAGACATGGCATTCAACAACGGTTGACTATGCCTTACACCCCGGAACAAAATGGGTGTAGTGAGCGTGAAAATCGTACCTTAGTTGAAGCTGCTAGATCCATGCTACATACAAGAGGAGAATTACCGCAAAAGCTTTGGGCAGAGCTTATAAACACAGCCGCGTACGTGTTAAATAGGACTGGTCCAACTAGAGTTGATGGGAAAGTGCCATACGAACTCTGGTATGGAAAGAAGCCTAAAATAAGTCACTTGAGAGTGATCGGGAGTGAATGCTTTGCTCACATTCCAAAACAAAAACGCAAGAAGCTCAATAAAAAAGCAGTAAAAGGCAAGCTTATAGGGTATGAAAACGATGATGGTTATCGTATTTGGGACGGAAATAAAACATTGAAGTCGAGAGACATCACTTTCCAAACTGATGTCGAATTCCGGATATCTACAGAGATGCCTATGAATTCAGAGGGAGATAACCAACCTTTAATGCAAGAAAATTTGCCAGGAAGTACTGTAGAGCAAGAAACTGGTCATGAACATGCTCTAGAGGGAGATAGAGTAGGTCAAGATCAAGTTCACGAAGAAGTTTCAAGAAATAGAAACGATGACGAAATTTCGGGAGATAGAAATGTTGCCCGAGATGATGAGAGTGCAAACGAAGAGTTTGTTGATGCTGATGAGCAGCTAGAAATAATTGAACCGTTGTTAATGGACACAACACCTCGACATTATAACTTGCGCGATCGAGCTAATCTCTCACGCCCTGAAAGATTTCAAGACTATGTGTGCTCCGTAGGCACAGAGTTGTATCCTGAAACGTACAAGGAAGCTGTTTTAAGGGATGACAAAACTGAGTGGCTAGGTGCGATGGTGAGTGAAATGAACTCCCTCAAAGAAAATGATGTCTGGACGCTCTGCGAGTTACCGAAGAATAGAAAAGCGCTACCATGTAAGTGGGTCTTTCGGATCAAAAGAAACCCAGATGGTACTATTGACAAATATAAGGCAAGGCTTGTAGTTAAAGGATTTAAGCAACAGAAAGGTGTTGACTATGAACAAACATTCAGTCCTGTTGCAAGAATGGCCACGGTTAGAGCCTTATTAAGTGTCGCCGCCAAAGAGAAGTTATATTTGGCACAATTTGATGTCTCGACTGCATTTCTAAATGGCAAGTTAACAGAAGAAATCTACATGCAGCAGCCAAATGGTTTCAGCGATGGTACATCAAATGTATGCCGACTCAAAAGAAGTTTGTACGGTCTCAAGCAAGCTCCCAGGTGCTGGAATTCATGCTTTGAAGAGATTTTGCTAGAAAAAGGCTTCATACAGAATTCATCTGATTCTTGTTTGTTTACGAAGAATATAGGCAACAAGAAAATATTGATAACCCTGTATGTGGATGATGGGCTTGTAGCTACTACTGATGAAGAACTAGCGAACCAATTCTTGAAGGAGTTAGGTGAAACGCTAAAGATCACCAGCAAGCCAGCGTCATACTACTTGGGACTTGAAATTGCCCAATCAAAAGATGGTTCCATTACAATCAATCAAGAGTCATACGCGAAGAAGGTACTTGAACGTTTTAGAATGATGGATTGTAATCCAGTCTCAACACCCATAGAAAGAACTTCTGAATTAGGGAAAGTTGAAAATCCTGAAGATAAGAAATTTCCTTATCGAGAGGCAGTGGGTGCATTAGCTTATCTAATGACAGGGACACGACCTGATATTGCTTACGCTGTTGGAGTAGTTTCTAGAAAATTAGAAAATCCAACAAAAGAAGATTGGCTACGCGTAAAGCGAATTATGCGGTACATCAAAGGCACTTGTCCTTATGGTATCAAGTATACAGCGCAGCATGTATCTGGCATAATAGAAGGATATAGTGATGCAGATCATGGAGGAGACGAGCAAACAGGACGCTCTACAACAGGAGTAGCATGCCTTTTTGCTGGAGGGATTGTCTCTTGGCTAAGCCAACGTCAACCTTCAGTTTCGATCTCAACTACAGAAGCCGAGATAGTAGCAGCAAGCGAAGGTGCTCGTGAACTAGTATGGCTCCAGAGAATATTCAGCTCACTTACCAATATGGATGGAATACCTACATTGAAAGTAGACAATGAAGCTGCCATACGTCTCGCGAACAACCCT
Source organism: Agriopis marginaria (assembly GCA_932305915.1). Classification (NCBI taxonomy): domain Eukaryota; kingdom Metazoa; phylum Arthropoda; class Insecta; order Lepidoptera; family Geometridae; genus Agriopis; species Agriopis marginaria. The sequence continues at coordinate 9,135,573 of OW029919.1, forward strand.
GAGTTCCATAAGAGAACGAAGCATATCCGTATACGACATTTCTTTGTGAGAGAGACTGTACAAGAAGGACTTGTGGATGTGCAAAAGACTGTCACTACTAGTCAGTTAGCAGATCTTATGACTAAGGCAGTTCCAAAGCCAAGACTCATAGCAATTCGTAATGCCCTGGGTCTACAGTGCCATGCACTTAATCAATGAGGGAAAGTGTTGAGGTTGTCATAGCATTAAGTGCAACCTCTTTAGAAACTTTTCTATAATCAAAATACAAACAGAGTGATTGTGAACTGTGAAGTAAAGACTGTCAAAAAATAACAAGAGTTGTCATGTGCTTGAAAATTAATATATGATAAAACTATAAACCAAAAATCTCTTAAACTGCGTAACAAATCTTCGCGTAAATAATAAATTGATCTGTGATTAAAAAGTGTAAAGAGACTCCGTTATATTGATGTGTATTACTCAACCTCTCACTGCGTTAGGAGACTGGTAAGTCGTATCAGTCGTCACACAAACAAATGTGAGTTTTTTTTTTTTTATTTAGTTTAAATTAGTTTTGTTTAAGTTAAAAATATTCTATGTTAGAATATTGTTAAAAAGTAATTGGTTTTTGAACGTAAGAAGCTGGTAGCAGATAAATTTGTACAGTGAAAATTTTTCGTTCGGTTTTGTCACTGTAGCCATCAGAGATTAAAAAACCTGTATCGAGTTGCATGTTAAAAAAACAGAATTTTTAATTACTTACCTCAGTTATGAAATGAAGTTACTAATAAAAAATCTGTTTTAATTAGTTATACTCTTTGGTGTTTTTTTAGGTGTGAGCTCAAATATTGACTGATGTGTTTGTTTAGTTCTTTCATTATGTACCTACTTGTTTTTAAATAACAGGGTGACGAACGAGCACAGTGCATTATAACGCAGGGTTTTGAACTGTTCAAGTTCTAAATTCTGGGTGGCACTGAACTGTAATGTGCTTATCATCAAGCAATTTTACTCACTCAGTTGCTTAAAATATTCTGACTAAGGGCATTAGCCATAAGATAATTTAAATAGTGATGTTATTTAACACAATCTCTAATGAAGAAGTTAATTTGACTTAACCATTGCATGAATTCATTTATTAAAATAATGTAAGTTTTTCATTAATTTTGGTCACACAATAATATCACTGCTTAGTTGAGATGCCACAAATAATAGTCACCATTATTCGATTTTGTTTGCCAGTTTTTCATTATTCGTTGAATAATAAATAATATTTTCTATTATCTATACTAATATTATAAAGAGGAAAGATTTGATTGTTTGTTTGTTTGCATTGAATAGGCTCCGAATCTACTGATCCGATTTGAAAACTTCTTTCACTGTCGGGAAGCTACACTATCCCCGGGTGACATAGGCTATAATCTATACCCGTGCGAAGCTGAAGCGGACCGCTAGTTAGACATAAGGCAATAGTTTTGGAAAAAAAAATTAGAAAAAATAACTACAGTACAGATTTAAAATAATCAAAATTTAATTATTTAACGCTGGGTTATGCAAAACAGGGTATAAACAAACAATTATTATTTTACCAAAAAGTGTTGCCAGCACTTACAATAGTAAAATCAGTATTAGGATTATATTACTACATATAATAATTGGATATCTTTAAAAAAAAGTACCACCACGGCAGAACCACTGGGCGATGGGGAGCAGCGTCCTATTAGGACACGGTGAACGTACTGCGATCCCCAAGCCGCCTGCCAAGCGTGGGGATTATGGCTAAACCCCTCTCGTAACAGGTGCAACTAAACCTTTGTCTAACAGTGGAAGTTTAATGGCTGCTGATGATGATGATGAAAATAAGTAGGTCCAGAATCACTAAAAGGGTCTTATTGTTGACTAGCGGTCTGCCCCAGCTTCGCACGGGTATAGATTATAGCCTATGACACCAGGGGATAGTGTAGCTTCCCGTCAGTGAAAGAATTTTTCAAATCGGTTCAGTAGTTACGGAGCCTATTCAATGCAAACAAACAAACAATCAAATCTTTCCTCTTTATAATATTAGTATAGATAAGTAACTAAGTAAATGTTAACTTTTGATATTGAATAATAATGGTGTATAATTCAACTATTCACTATGGGGAATGACGATTAACTGCTAATCAACAATTCGCTATAACAACCATTAGCAGGTCTCTACTGCATAGTGATATTATTGTACTGACTGAATTTGTTCAGTCATTCTTCCGAAGGTGGTTTGTGTATAGATCCAAGAGGTGTGTATCACATTTCCGTAACTCCAAGACCTCAAGCACAGCTTCTTCGTGAAAACTCTTTCGATAATTTATACATTTAACAAACTTAGCTACCAGTACTTCACAATGCTGACTTGTAGCACAAAAATTGTAGAATAGCTTCTGTTCATGGTTATAATTTATGTTTAAGCCATTTTTAAAATATCTGTAATATAGTTGATGTTCCGGTAGGCAAAGGTTTTCCACCTCTTTCCATTCTTCAATGGTTAATCCAAATAACATTGATACTGATTGGCCTTTGACGACACAAATCGTTTGACCGGATATGTCTCCAATTCTCAGTGTAGCGACAGTTGATATGCCATCTTTTCTGTGATTGATCTTTACGGATTCTAAATAATATTCAGAGATAATTCCCCAGCCTTTTGTGTGCAATTTGATTCTTTGCGCTTCGGCTAATTTTATTGGGGCTACATTATCGTAAAATCCATAGTTGGAAAGTTTATTGTTCATAAATTACACGTTTATTGTATCGAAGCGAATGGAATAGGGACCGACTGGTGGTTTGTACTTTGTATGTTCTTTAGTTAATAAAATAAGTGTTTTCTTTCTTCAACAAAACAAACAAACAGTTAAATTCAAGCTCAAGGGATATTTGAAAATTCAAAACCCAAACTTGACCCACAAAATTCCAAAATTCACAAAACTTGACTTGTGAAAAAGTCAAAGTATATTTTTTTTTTGTTTATTCATCCTCTTTGCGCGCTAGAGTCATTATGACCATACCGTCTCTTCGTACGTATTTTACAGGCTAATGAATAAAGTGCCCACTTTTAGCATTGAAAATGTTTGACTTCATGCGGTTTCTGCATTTAGCTTCTTCTGTGAGCTTCTTTTGAACTCCATACGTCAAAATGAGAGGCAAAATATGATGGTTTCACGCGCGCATACCCAGGAACCTGATTCACTGACTACAAACACGCACGTAACGCGGTGCGTTAAGTTAACGTCGACAAGTTGGTCTTAATTTACTAGAGAATAGAGGCCAAATTTTTTGAGGTTCGATTCACCTATGGCGGAAAATTTAAATTTTAAACAGTTTTTTGGTCCTAGTAGCCAGGCCAGGTAATTATTTTTAAATAACACAGTGTTTGCGCAAAATGTTGGCTGTTCTTTACATTATAATGTACTATTATTTAACAGTAACGCACCATGTTACTTACATTTATTTTGTGAATAAACCGTTTGAAACAGCAAAAATTTGTTTATTCACAAATGTAAGTAATAATGGGCATTGTAGATGAATAGCTTTACATAATTTTGTAAAGAATAATAATCAATCTGCGTAAACATCATGGTTGTTTACAATAATTACCCGGCCTAGCTACAAGGACAAGAAAACTGTTTGAAATTTAAATTTCCCGCCATTTGTGCAACGAACAACCTTAACTGAACGCGCCGCTTTACGTGCGTTTTTCAATTAAAAAAATCATATTAAATCAAGGCCCTGAGTATGCGCGTGTAAAACTGCGTGAAATCGTCATTTGCGTTTCAGTTTGACGTGTGGAGTAAAGAAGCTAAATGCAGAAACCGTAAAAAAAAACATTTAAGAAATTAATTGATTGTCAATGTCACTGCCTAAGTCATTAAAGGTTATACGTCAGAACAGAAGCTCGGGAGAGGAAAGAGGAAAGGAAACCGAAAAATTAATAACATAACCTAAAAATCGAACAAAGATAAATTACGTAAACAGAATAAGAATAATAAGTTATTCGCTTCATGTAAAAAATACCTTATTCAATGAAAATTGGCTGGTTTCAAAAGGTAGTGAACAAATGGCCCGGAAAAAAGACGCTGGGCATGTATAGATTCCTGCCAATGTTCTTCGTACTCGGAGCAGGGCTTGAGTTTTCGATGATCAACTGGAAAGTGGGCGAAGTGAACTTCTACAATACGTTCAAGAAGCGACAAGCTCACGAGATAGTGGAGGAAAAGATCAAGAAATACGCGGCTTCGTAAAATGCCAGCAGGAGTGACTTGGGGCCAGTACATGACCTTCTCTGCTGCAGCGATGCTGTCTATGCTCGCAGGGTCACAGCTTGTGCATCAGCACTACAAGCCTTTGCAGAACTTACACGAGTATATCAATAAAGAACTTAGAAACCTGCCAGATCATGTACAAGCACAGATACGGCAAGAATTGAAGGAAGAAGGTATTTTGAAATAGTTACTGTAAATATTTTATGAATATTATGCTGATATTACATGTGTAGATTTTGATCATAAAAGATTTTTGTTTTTATTTCATAAAGTATGTACCAGCTATACTTAGTCTGTTTGCTATCAAATGATCGCTGACAGCTAAAACTTAAAAAAAAACCGAATGAAAACAAAACCTTAATATCATTTTCTTTTTAGGGTTCCTCACCTCAAAAGGAAAAAAGGAACTAAAAATGATTACTTGGTTGTATGTTTGTTGTGCCAAGGGAATTATTTTAAGTTAAATCACAGAGTATTTTTTTTTGCTGTTACATACTTACATTTTGTAGTTGGTATGTATGGGAGCTCCTGTTAGCTGATTAAGTTTCTCAATCAATATTACAACCTTTTTTCTTCTAGACTCTATTGCTGGGATTGATGAACTATCTACATACATATTTATTAAGTTTGTAGGGAACCTTCAGGGTGCAAGTCGTTCTCACACCTGTCAGTTTTTTTAGAACCAAGTAAGGCTGATACTTATTCCTTTACATTTATAAAAGTAACATAGTAAATGAAACAATACATTCAATCGGTTTTAAATAATTAACTGCATGATACAGCATTCTGCAGCTGACAGATCATCTGATAGGGAATAGAGTGTATTTTTACTAGAAGAAGAGTTTTTTATTAAATGTATTTTATTTGGGAACTTTAATTACAGAGAGTAGATAAAAATATGGTATATTTTCATAATCTCACAATATCTTCTAGGTACATATTTATAATAATTACAATTTTGGTCCACTTCTTACAATAATTGCCTATTTACAATAACACTTTGCATTTCAAACTATTCATATTGGATTCTCACGTTTTAATAAATTAACTTATAATACCTCTATACATTACATACACATACAATTAACCTAAAACAAAGTGCCATAAAACTAATTAAAATAAAATCCAACAAAGTTATAACAACAAATGACTGCTCATTTTATGGAAACATCTATCTACCGTAAAAGTATACCAAAATATTTATAAATTGTTACTGCTATGCTCACCATTCTCCTAAAGAATCAATAGAGAAATAATAAATATAATATAGAAAAAATAAGTTTTTAAAGAATAAGTGTGGAAAGACAGACATGTTGACAGAATAAACTTAAAAGCCTAAGGTTTCTTGAAGAAACCCTAAAAAGCAGCTTGTGATTTATTTAGTAAATTTTTACTTGCTCAAACATAATTTTTTATGGTGTCAATAGCTTGAATCTCGGCTTGTTATTTATTTTTGTTGAATTCTGTAAGAAACAACTATACTTTGTCATAGTTTCAGTTTGTCCAGGTTTCAAAGTTTCGATTAGTTTAGTTACAATCGTTATTGAAGGTGGTGTCAATATTATTATATTGTTAATATATAACAATATTAATTTATAGACCTAGCCGTTCATTGTATTACCTATTGATCACAGACAAAAAAAAACCATCGAAATAAGATAATATTTAGAAGTTGAAAAACATTTTCACTTTCTATGGCATGGTATATTGTGGTCTTCATTCAAATTAAATAGGGAACTTCTTTAAACAACTTTTTAGTTATCAAGCAGACATTCTCTTTTATGGCTTTGTTTTTGTGTGGTTTACAGAATCTTAGATAAATCGTAACAACATGAAAAAGTTCCAAAACATGAGTTTCTTCAGAAGTTATAGTTATCTTAATTTAAGTATGAACTTTCGACACTATCATACATAATCATATGCAGTCTTTACCAATATACGGAGAACTGACACGGTCACCTCGCAGAGTTTGAGATGGTTCGTCGTATCCAGTCGACATGAGACGAGATGGAATCATAGATCCGAGGGCGGCCGAGACCGATCTTCGTACACGCGATGCGCCACCCGCTGACTCCCATCAGTGACCAATGCTTTGTTTGTGTGTCAAAACACATCATAGAACTTCCGGCATATTCTTCTTCCTGTAAGAAAGTGTTCCATAGATTTTATACAACCATAAAATTATACATGTTTGAAATAACAAAGAACTAAAATCAAATCTAAAACTCATCGTCATCATCGTCAGCCTGTGCCCTTAGTCCCAGATTTGATAGTTTACGAAAACTTTTTTCGTTTTCGTCTTGTTCCATACATTGCTGGGCTAAAAGGTATTCGAAAACTTTTTTCGTATTAGAGTGAAGCAATCTATACCGCCGATAACTGCCAAATTTAGTTCTTCCACGTTTCTGATAGAGGCGCTTACTAAAATGTATGGAAGAAAACGTAAACGAAAAAAGTTTTAGTAAACTATCAAATCTGGGAGTAAGCGTACTGTATTGACCCACTGCTGGATCCCTGTCTCTGGCCAATGTCATTCACAGATGAGGTGAAATGGGTTTGATTTGGGCGACCAATCTATCTGGTTATCTAACGACGGAACGCTTATCCGCTATCTTTTTATAGGTAGACAACAAGAAAGTATGTTAATTAAGGTGTTTAACTTACATCACAATCATCTTGATCATATAAAGGCTCAGCACAGATTCCATTGACAGTTGCAATGCTAACGTTTTCGCAAGTATTCATAGGACTTGACGTCACATGGACCCTTTGCAGCTGATCCCTGTTCCTTGTCCAGCCCAGGGTATTGCAGACACTTTTATCAGTGCTGACACCATCATCAGGCAGGCAGATCGGCCGGACAAAGTCTGTCGTTTCTATAGGCTCCTCTAGTCGAACCAGTGCTAACATGCTGCCTTCTACGGGTGACCGCACCATGCCGACTATCCGACGTTCCTGCTGCCAAGGCGTTGTACTTTGAATTCGGACTGTGCCGAATCTCGCCGTCCATTCCGCTTTTGGTTGCCCCTGAGATTTAAAAGAAATAAGTATAGTAACCTAAACGTAATATATATATAGCCATCTAAGTATTGATTCTGAATGTTTTGTGGATGGTACCTGAAAGCAAGATGCAGTGGTAACCAGCCAAGAAGGATGTATGAGAGCACCATCACAAGCATGCACGTGGGTCCTCAATAGTGCTGCGTGCCAGGGCCAGTCTCCAGGCTGAGCTGACCGTGACAAGCCTTCTACTCCTTTTGTAGAACTGATCCCTCTTGCCGAAGTAACTCCACATTCTGTGATAAAAGTGGAGATAAATTACTGCTTGAAACACTACTTGCAAATAATCATTTGAATATAGTATCTGCTACTTACGTATGTGATCACATATAACCCTAATCACTTTTCGTTCTGGACAATGGCTTTTGACGAAAGATATTTCCGGTGCGAACGGGTCCACAATTTCGACGTACTGTGGTCCTTCGCCTTTATGAGTTGTATTTGAGTCTTCATCGGGCACTTCACCATCTGGTACTACTTCGGCGGATATTGCTGACCTAAAAAAACTCATAGTTTTTGAACTTCTCCAACCAGAATAGTATGAAATGATGACAGATTTTTTGATAAAAAAATCTTAGCAATGGTTTTGGTAACGTACTTGAACGTAAGGGCTCTACAGAGAGAGGTTGCGACGCTATTGAGTGCCTTCTTATCATTCTCATAAGGCGCGGCGCATATCTTCCCATCCCGTCCTCGTTCCGACCAAACTGCGTAGCCGGCACGCGTTCGTATAGCTCCCATAGTGCTCTCACTGTTTTCGCGACGCCACGATGCTAGGGACCGGGTAATCCATACTGAAATTATACAAGCAATAAATTAATAGACAATTTCTTTAACATCTCAATTACTTGAGTAGGTTAAATGATCTATAGGCAACCTCTTGCTGCCTTTACACTCAGATCAGAGTAACAAGCTTTACGTGACTAATAGGTATGTACCTACCCAAGTGCTTTTTGCTGTTCCGAAACAAGTTTTTTTTTAACAGTACGTGTATCGACGGATTACTATGTTTAGCTAGAATGTTTTGGTACACATCTCATCAATATAATCATTGGCAGTTTACTCAGCCCACTGCAGGACCTACGCATCCACTCTGTCGCCAATTTTCCCTGTTTATAACGTCAGTCTCATCCATCTATTTCGGGGCAAGATTTGACCGCCATCGATCGACTGGACTGGTCTTTCTTTTTCTTTAAACATACCACGGTTTACTTACCTAAATGTTAAGGAAGACAAAATCAAAACCTCGGTGACAAGAGTTTAACCTTCCGAACGATCGGGATTAAACCACCCCACGTGGGGGATTACGCCCCACGTAATAATTATTAAAAACATGGCGCAACGACGATTTGAATCCAGAAAACATTAGCGAGTAAAAGGTACGTACGGCATCCAGCCTCGTCACTGCCATCGGGGCAGTCGGGCGTGCCGTCGCAGCGCAGGTGCGCGGGCAGGCAGCGCGCGTGCAGGGCACAGCGCAGGCCTACGTTGCCGGCAGCCGTACAGTGCGCGCACTCGCGCTCGTCGCGTGCGTCCGCGCAGTCGGGTACGCCGTCACATGCCCGCCGCGACAGCGCCAGCCGCTGTAACCTGCTATGGCAGTCTAAAATCAAAAAGATAAAAAAACACGCTCAACGAATGCAAGATTTAAAAAAAGAACTATTTATTGTACTTTACCGCTCCTAGAAATCCGTGACGGCCTTAGAAAAAGTCGGTGGAAGGACCAAAGCTGGACATGAGCCACTCTTAAGGCGCGCCACTAATCTAAATATCAGGCTGATGACACAGCGACTGATATCATCATCATCATCATCAACCATTTTCCACCCACTGTTGGGTATAGGTTTCCTCTTCAGCGCGCCATCTTTTCCGGTCCTGTGCTAGCCTCGTTCACTGCTTTCCTGCTGTCTTAACGATGTCGTCCGACCAGCGGGCTGGTGGTCTGCCCGGTGGTCGCTTTCCGTTCCGCGGCCACCATTCTGTGACTGCTTTAGTCCACCGCGACTGATATATTGTGTATAAATTACCTGGCTCCGTGATACAAGAGCCTTGCCCGAAGTAGTCCGGGAACCGGGAGCAGTCAAAGTGTGGCCGCAGTCGGTCTGGCAGCCGCGCGCCGCAGCCTGCGTGGAAGGCGCGGCAGTACGCGCGGCACGGACGGACCAGTCGCTCGTGCTCGCACCGCGGCTGCAGCATTTGGCACACGAAGTCCTGCGAACAACAATCATAAAATTAAACCAGCACATAGGTGCTCAAATACGAAACCGTAGGTCATACATAGGTATGGCCTGCAGTTTTGTATTCGTAAAGTAGGTAAATCACACAGACAAAACAGTTGAAAAACTAATTAAAGACGACACAAATACGACGATACAAATTCAGCACTAGGTAATAGTTTAGTCTTAACTTGTGCTCGTAAATCTTGGTAAGATCCAAAAGTAGTTCGCTAGCCGGATGTCGTCTTTAGAAAGCTATTTCTCCAATTAGAACACGGATCAAATTGCATATGTTTATCTAAATATTTAGATAACACAAATTCATCGCGAATTATTTCTGGAATCAATGCGCAGTCAGGTAGGTACGGAAGTACCTGACTGCGCATTGCTGCACTGCACTGCTTTTGAGATCTGAGAGTTGAGTGAATATCTAGAAGATTTGTTTTTACGATAATGTGTGTCGAAATGTCATTGACATGACACCAGCCTGCGCTAACAGCAACGCAAAGCTAATACACCACCGGTATGGCTCAGTGCTAGCGCCCACAAGACAAAAAACTATGTGTACATAACGTATGTGTTAGCGCTAGGGCATAACCTACCTTCATACCAAATTCGTTCACACTTATCGATGTTGAGTTTGGAACTCTTGATTGTGCCAATATTAGTGTGTTGTAAAACTTGTAAAGTATACGATAGAGTTACTGGACAAACAATTGTTTTACCTGAGCAAGATGCGAGCACTCCGCATCAAGGAGCTCCCTGTAAGCCACCAGGTCCCTCATCAGGGCGTCCTTAGAGGCGTGTCCCACGAGATTTGGATATGATGTAGAGTTGTAAGGCAGTTGCGAACACAGGCCCAATGTTACTGGCGAGCATTCTCTCAACTCTTCCTCGAGTTCCGCGATCACTGGTTCAGTGGTCGGCGGTTCTGCTGGTGTCGTTTCAGGTTCTTTCAGCTCTAACGAGGATATCATCGAGTTCTCCTGGAAGATGTGAAATCATCATGATTAGATTATCATATTCCCACTGCAGGGACAAAGGCCTCTTTTCAGAGAGAGAAAGGCCCAGTGCAAGTTGGTAAATGTCATATCTCTCATTCTTTAAACTTTTGAGGTTCTTAGTCATACCGGTTTCCTTACGATGTTGTTCCTTTACGGGTTTCTTTTAAAGATTTGAATAGGTACCTTAATAGGTAATACTTATTATATATCTCTTATTATATTATAATCAATCGTTATTTTATCAATGTGATGATGATGACGCAACGTTTTGATGAAGTATATTACGGACATGGCTAATATCTTCGTTTAATAATTAAAAATACGAGGAATTTATAAGCATTGTAGGTATTAGTTTATGCGCGATGTAAGATTAAGTTCAAATTAGATTGTAACAGCCATTTGTCATCACGTCTGGTCTATGCAACAAGTGACCAAAATGCTGACCAGTAATTTTCTCAAAGAGTGAGCATTGGTATACAGCGTGGTAATGGGGACCAGTGTTTTAGGAACAACTCCCACTTTAGTTTTTTTAGTAGTTAGGATTTAATTTGTTTGTCTCTATACATTCAACTTTTTTCTGTTATTGTACTTTGATTGAACAACTCATTCACGGCGTAAAAATATATTTCGTAACCGACTTCAAAAAAGAGGAAGGTTCTCAATTCGATATTTCTTTATTTATTTTTTATAACTATTTTAGCGCTATCTTTTGACAACCTGGCTTTGGATCTACCACCTTAGCGTGAAACACACGTGGGAAAAATGTTTCGGTAAAAGTATGTATAATAACATAATCTGTCGCGGCAATCTTTACTGCAGTTGGACTTTCACGACGTGTTGACAGAAAGTACGGAAATGCGGTAGTAAACGATAATGGTTAAGTATATCTCGTAGCACATTATGTATAGGTTCAATATTTAATAATTACACATTAGTTAGTTACATAGTTACGTATACCAACGCTAGGTAGGTACAAAATATACGAAATAGTGTCTTGCTTTTTAGGGTACCGTATCCAAAGATTGTAAACGGGACCCTATTACTAAGCCTACGCTGTCTGTCTGTCCATACTACTTTTTTATTTTTCAAACAGTAATTACTAAACCGTGACCTACGGCGGACTAAGAAATAATAATAAAGTCAAAAAGTAATAAAAGCGGCCAAGTGCGCGTCCGGCAGGCGCACTTAGGATTCCGTATCACCACATAAATTGTTAACTAAGTACTAAAGTAAAAAAAAAATGTGCAAAAAAAACATCATGCCCAGGCGGTCACCCATCCAAGTACCGACCGCACCCGACGTTGCTTCACTACGGTGATCGTACGAGAACCAGCAAGGCAATCGCGCTAAAAAATTACAGACGAATCGTTGACGAAACGCAAACGCTCCACAACTTTTGGTTGATTTCGTATCGCCGAAAAAAAGTTGATATTTTCTAACTTTATCACAAACGTTCGTTTGACAGCGTCTACGTTTCAACTGTGATCGGGTTGCGTTTCGTCTTTGGTTAAAATCATTAGCGCGATACGAAATCGACCAAAAGTAATGGAGCGGTTGCGATTCGTCAACGATTCGTCTGTGATTTTTAGCGCGATTGCCCTGCAGTGGTGAATAGAAATTTGTCACCGACTCGCACTTGGCCAGTATTTATTATTTTACTTTAGAGTGTGTACTATAATCATGGACAAGACAAAAATCATGTCGAATGTCCATGTTGAACCCGTGCCGATAGTCGTTGGGAACGATACTCTCGAAGTTGTTGACCATTACACCTATCTTGGACAGATTGTTCAGTTAGGTAAGTCCAACTTAGGCAAAGAGGTCGCCCGAAGAATCCAACTCGGATGGGCACCGTTCGGGAAATTGCGTGACATCTTCTCGTCCAAGATACCACAGTGCCTAAAGACAAGGGTCTTTGAACTGTGTGTGTTGCTAGTGATGACATATGGTACTGAGACGTGGTCCTTGACTGTTGGCCTTTTGGAAAAACTCACAGTCACTCAGCGGGCAATGGAGAGAGCTATGCTCGGAGTTTCTTTGCGCGATAAAATCCGAAACGTGGATATTCGCCAAAGAACCAGAGTTACTGACATAGCTGTTAAAATCTGCAAGTTGAAGTGGCAATGTGCAGGCCACATCGCTCGAAGAACCGATAACCGATGGGAAAGAAAGGTTCTTGAGTGGAGACCACGAACCGGAAGACGCAGCGTAGGTAGGCCTCCCACTAGATGGACCGACGACATAGTGAAAGTCGCTGGCATCCAGTGGATGCAAAAGGCAGGCTGTCGTTCAGTGTGGAGGTTAAAGGGGGAGGCCTATGTTCAGCAGTGGACGTCTTCTGGCTGATGATGATGATGACTATAATCATGCCAAGTTTGACGCTTGTACCAATTGCCGTTTTTCCATTAGAGCACTCTCGACAAAAAATAAACGTGGATTTATGGTAATTTTTAATTTTATTCAAAAAAACGTTTTTTAAGTAACTCGATTTTTGTTATTTTTTTTATAAATAATTAGCTTGCGCTTGACCACCAACTCGCGATGATTCGGCCTACGGAAGAGCACGCTTGCCTAGAAGAAACCGATTCACTCGTGATTTGAAGACACTCAGATTGTAACTATCGGTGAACACCCATTTAGGCAGCGCATTCCACAGACTAGCAGTTCGCACAATAAAAGTGGACAAAATAATTTCGACAACCCCCTTACCTCGATGTGTAAAGTATCCGGCAGCGTGGTAAAGTGATCGAAGAAGGTGGGGTCGATCAGCTCTCTCGCTAGCACATTCGTCACCTCGCTGGTGCTCACGGCTGTGAATATAGGCTCGAAGGACACCTCGAAGTGAACTCGCGTTCCTTCTTCCACGCTGCAATAACATAACATTTTATAATAATGCTAATGGGCTCATTAAATAAACAAACAACAGTGGCAGTAGCTATTAAGCTTATAAAATTATTAAACACATTACACCTACTTAAGTTTGATCTTATCTCGTTCATTATACTTTCTAATTAAGCGGGGGAAACCGTTTAACTTTTTTAAGGCCTACATTTTGGTATGTAAATAGGTATTTATGTATCTAAGATACAGCCTTCTCTTACATCATATGAGTAGGCGTGTATGCGATATATTTCGTTGCATAACGATGTTAATTAATTTTTTGCAGGAAACTACGCCAAACTATGTTCAATCACGTAAGTCACGATAGGAATAATCTGGGACAACCTATGTAAAAAGCCAATGAATGTTCACAGTGCTCTTTCTTCCGTTATTTCATTCGTTTAGATTACAATGCGAATCAAATCACACTGGCACGAACATAATATAATTATATTATATACCTACCTACCTATAATAATACCTTTTTATATATTTTTTTACTGGGCAAGTGCCTTTATTAACTAAACAAAATACAAGCTAAAACAAAAACTACAAATACAATTAGACTGCCCATAGACCGTTGAAGGTCTAAAGACAATCCAAATGCTCAAACCCTCTACCAGTTGGCAGCGTACCCAGCATGCTGGCGGCATTACCACATTGAATGGCAATGCTTATGCGTTGAGCCAGAAACACGCCAGAATTTTGGTAACTAATAATAATGCCTAGATACTCATAGATACAGTTACTTTCTACCAGTCTACTAACTACCTGAAACCTGGTGATCCTGAATTTGCCTTAATTCAGCAATAGGTTTCGTTCGCGGGAAAGACCCACAAACCCTCAATCTGCTGCTGCGGTATTTGAGATTCAGCTCACAAAAGGAAAGGGCCGGAACATTTATAGCATCGAGAACACAACCTTCAATGTGAATTACCTACAAACGTGCTCCGCATAGAAAACGCTTCAATCGGAACACGCATTCGGTAGGAGCTTTCTCATGTTAACATGCACTGAACATTATAATTTAGAATGTACCACTTAGTTCTACAGACCATTGTCTGACATATTATGGGCACTGGAAAGCTGCAGTTCCGGATATTCCACTACAAACAAGGTTAAAAGGTTCAAATCTCGGTCACTGGGCTTATAGCCATGAAAAATTATACCATAGAGAGAAAGGGACATAAGACGACGCGGACACGCTTATTAAATCAATTGAATAATCATGTCTGTGACCTTGTCTTATTCAACAAAATAAAATTCTCTATGCAAGGTTCGTGATGATACTCGTATTTTGTTTTATACATTTATGACTTTCAACAATATGCCAAAGAGCAGTCATCGAGGTCACTTACACGTTTGTCTAAAACTTGACCCTGAACCGGAGCCGGCAACCAGAAATTCTCGAATAGTTGTCCCGTAAGATGCACCGGCGGTTCGAATCAATCATCGTGTAATTGCATAACCGTTTCATCGATTTGCATCATTTCAATAAGCCGAGAAGTTCGTGCAGCTTCGATTGCAGTGCTTTACTAAACGTAGCATGCACGCTCGATCGTAAGCTCCGATGCGAGAAAGTTCACTTTCTCCGATTATATCTATCGGGTGTTATTGCAGTAGCCAACTTGGATTGTTCATTCGTGTATCACATTCTGATTCATCTGTTTCGAAACTTGAAAGCCGTGCGATAAATTCATATTGTTCATATGAATACGCATGTTTGCCTGGCTGTCATTTGAATGCAAATTGGTAAATTAGATTTCTAATGCACTGAATTAGCTATTTATTTCTATTTTTTATGGTTGAGTATTTTTTACATATCATTTTATTTATTGTGTGTGTAGCTATACCAAATTATTATTTGTGTTTTTACCTGTCCAGAGCTAAAATATCGGCTGATAAGAAACAGGATTTGAGCTCGGAGTTTTGGTACAAGTTGTAGAGCGTCTGTTGCATCTGCCCTTCCCTGGTTCGATTGCCCTTGAGCTGGAGTTCCTTGCCCTCTTCCGGCCACGAGGACACCACGAACGAGCCGCGGAACGTCTGCCGATTCAATGGATCACCAAACAGGTACATATCTGAAACAATTAGTTTATTAATAAATTATATTATTATTAATAAATTATATTAGTTTATTAATAAATTTACTAAATAAATAAAGAATTTGAATTTGAATTTATATTTCTAATAATTGTTTTCTTTGTATGCTTTAACAGCCAGTTCGGATAAGATAAATTATATTGGTAGGTATATTACTAAGCACAATATTACTAATTTAATTCACGATGAAAAGATATCGGTGTGGATCTAGTGGAGCGGAAACAACAGCCTTTGTCTAGCTATATGTAGGCAGGGAAGTATGGCGCGGGCGTCTCGTTTAGAGGTGATCAACTTTTAATTTTGTTTATATTTAACTCTACCTACTATAATGACATACCTACCTTTTTCAAAGGATTTGTGAAAAAAATATACCTACTCTTAGGTAGGTTCGATTAATCGTAGCGTTATCAACCAGGATTTTCTCACCACCTTAAACAGTCTCACTATCCCCTCCCTCACTGTTGATGGCAAAATAGCCCTAACACCCAAAGCCCCTTGAAAAAAATTTACTTTTTTCTAATTTTGGAATGATAATTATTGTCACAAATTGTACGGTCCGTAGCTGATAACTGAAGTATCTGAAGTATGATTGAAAAAGTTGGCTCTGGCAACTTTACTACATTACTAAATCAATACGCCGAGTGGTGACAGTTTGGACCTCGGGCGCTTATTTGTTTGCTATTAACGTCTAATTATGAACATAATTGATATGATTACCGGCCTAGAACCTAAAGGCAATGTTCGATGCCAATCTAGAGCTGATAAATTGATACAGATAGTGAACAAGCTGCATCGTACACTTGTTGCGGCGGCTGCAAGGCCGTGGGCCGCTGGCCTTTGCGTAGTGACGGGCGGGCCAAATGTCGCCAGTCTACGAGAAACGTTCATATTTACTAACAAACTGTCTATAATAATAGCTCAAAGCTCACGATCTCATTTTAATAGCTTTACATGCTTATCTACGTAACCTTAATAACGACTACCCGACTCCAATGTCTTGGGACAGAAATGCTAATTTTGATAACTAAATACAAACCATCGACAAAAATACAGTCTATCTTCCTTGATACAAACTAACGGCAAATGTATAGAATATTAACAACTTATAATATAATTACTTAACTGTATTCACTAAAGAGTTTATTAACATAATAATGGAGAGAGAGGCGCTACGACATATAAAACGGCTATCAGCTAATCAATTATTGTTCTCTTCCATTGTTCTTATTGGTCTTTATTAAACAATTTATTGCATTTAACAATGCAAGCTATCGTTAAATAGATCATGCCAATTTGTTTTGTAATTCATCAATGTATTTAGTAAGTTATTACGTTTTTATAAGTAAACTGCATTTATCCAGTAAAGTAAGTAAGACTTTCAATCTTAAACGCTACGTTTAGCAACCGCAATTTAGATTCCAGGCGAGTAAATAGCTGACAGTTTTATCATAGCAAAAGATTAAGAAATCCGACAGCCATAACTGCTGGGTGAGGTTCTAAAAGGGCAGACCGGTAATTATTTTAGGAAGTGAATGTTAAGCCCCGGGCTCAGGCAATGCACCATAGATGTACCTAACCATAGACGGGAAATAGATACAAGTTAAGTATACAGCTTCAAATGGTAGTGCCAACTACATACATTTTCCGAGATTGCGTTTTCACTTTTACTTATTAACGGAAAATAAAATTGCTTACATTTAGGTTTCGAATCACTTGCTATTGACGTTTTTTTCGGTAAAACGTGTTTTCGGTGACAAATGTGTCTCAATATTTATTTATTTAAATTACCTAAGAACTTACGTGCGCAGCAGAAATGTCACATTACCGATGTATTGTGGGTAAAAAACAATGACAATTTATATTATCTTTGGTTAAAAAAAGCAGGAAATGGTGTCGACATTTCATGAAAAATTTGCAAGAGTGAATTCAGGTTGTACAGATTCAGCACACTCTCCGAAATATAATTGATAAAAAACCGATAGCCTAGAAAGTTGAACGTAAGTAAATAGTAAAAACTAGGTAATACAAGAAGTGGTACCGACGGCCGAGGTAGACCGCGACTGCTGCCAGCAGTAAGAGCACGAGGAGCGAGGCGAGCGCTGCGCAGCACCCGCGGCAGCGCCCGCTGAGCTTGCGCCGTGTGAAGCGGATGTCGCTGCTCACCGACATCGTCGACTCCGTCGCTCGGTGCCGCGCACAACGCTGCTGCCCGTTCCGCGTCCATCCGTATCCTAGCTGGAACAAGAGCAAACATCCAAATTGAGAACGTTTTTTGATTTTCCCAAAAACAAAGCTGTCAAAGGGATCCTATTCGTCTGTTTGTCCGGGAAAGAAGGTAATATACCTACACACACAGATAAGCGTCAAACTTGGTGTGATCATATTTATATGCCTTAGTGCTAACTACAATGAAATAATTAAAACAGATAAGTGTGAGCCGGGCGCGCAGAATGGATATAAGCAAGTTGAGATCTCTTAATGGGGGAAATGAGCACTTACGTCACATTTTCCACCAAAATTTCGCTGTAGAAAAACCCATGGTGAAACTGTCATTGACTTGACCGGCTTGGTCATGTGAACTTAAAGTAAAAAGATATTTAATTATGTACAGTACAGTGTCTTCGGAAATCTTACGTCATCGTTTCGAGCATCTTCGGGTCATTTTGGCAGAGTTAATAATGTGACACGTCCAACACGTCTTTGCAACATGCACTTTGTACTGGCATAGTTGCGAAGTGAGCCTAATTACCACGCTTTTAGGGACACGTTTTGTTGTAGAATTCGTGTTAGCCAGTCACTAGCTAAACACAAAGTAACTAAAGATTGAATGACACGCTCTATCTCCTTTTGTAATCTGTAGTTATGTCCGACACGTAAAGATTCGATGCCCACGTCTTGTAAGCCAATTACAAGCGAATTACGTAAATAGGTATAGCACATCACGATTGCAGATTTGTAACACATTAGGTACTTGACAGCTTTGCCCAATTAGCTAAGTCAAAGAGCTTAGGGAAGTCTAAGTGGACTGTTACTTGACTTACACAGAGATATTTTTAATTCACTGAAAACTTCTTACAGTTAAACCTCTGTAGACTACTTGGTATTTATTTATCTATCGAGTTTAATTTAATTTCTATTATTATTTTTCTTCAGTAAAAAAACCCAAATATTTTTGAATTAGGACTCTAAATGGCAACAACTTTGCGTGGTCTCAGATAAGAAGGAAAGCGAGGTCGCCCGAGCAAAGTCTATGAACCGATTATTATATTCAGTGTAATAATTACACAGAATAATCCTGTTTCTGAGAATAATCCTGCTTCTGAGAATAATTCACATAGATATATGATACTATTATGACAAATGTCACGAAAAAAGTGAAATGTTGTTAAGTATATAATGTAAATAGGTACGCTGCCTGCGAGAGGTTTTTCGTTTATTAAAACTAGCCCTATACTGAATAATTAAGCATTGCGAAAAGAGATAGGTATTCAATCCTTAGGACGACGTGACACTGCTTTACATTGCCACTGACAAATGTTTTGAACCTAGAGTTAACTACCTACCAAGTCTGAGCTATTTTCTAGGCTACGTTGCCACATTCTGTTCACTTGCATCTCCAGATCTCCGCTGAAGCTTGACTAGTTTTATATTTCCTAATGACTAGAAGGGGTTATTTTCCGGGTTACGGAAACAAGGCAATGCATAATTTCTTAGCAAAGTTAGCTTATGCAGTGGCTATATGCCACCGTTATTGTTATGTTATAATGATTGATGGATATAGACAGTATTGTTATAAGTAATTTGTTCGAAAAACAATAGAATACCACTTTATTTTGCAGCTTTACAACTTTCACCGTTTGTTCGTAATATTTACGACTTGTAATTATAGCACTTATCATCGGTTCAGAGCGTTGATTAGTTTCCCTTGCTTTCTATATGATTTATTGTGGGTAATACATGTCGATACAACAACAATATAACTCAACAGCCACAAATATCACTTTCTTGCGTTTTCAAAAAAAAATAGATAAAAAAATACGATTGGGCATTATCTTTTAACATAGTAAATAGTATAAAGCAATGTCCGTGTTGATATTCTATAGAATAGCCGAAGAGAAAAATAAATATATGTATATTTTTAAGTTATTTTCTATCTCCTAGTACTCTATACTAAATTCTCACTCAGTATTTTTTTACACTCAACAATGTTAACACGGTATACGAAGGAGACAGCTGTGGCCAGTGAGCGCTGCCTCAAGGTGGCATCTCATAATCTCAGTGCCTATTTTTTTACCGACGAAAAGAGGACGTTATCATTTCGACTGTATGTTTATTTTGTATGTTTATTTTGTGTGTTCCACGATTACTCTGCCAATTAAGGATTGATTTTAATGTTATTTTTTTGTTTGGTAGGTCATCTTCAGAGGTGGTCCCATATTATAAATTTTATAGAAATTGATTTAGCGGTTTTTGAAAAAATCTACAAAAACCAAAATTATATACACACAGATGATGTTTTAGTTTGTGGTTCCCTTCTGCAAAATTTTGAGCACTATCTCTGTTTTAACTATGTGGGTAAAGCATTGAAGTTTTTTTTATTTTATTTATTACACACAACCGAACCGTAAAAACCTGAAATTTATAAGTACAGATTTGTGGGTATAAGTAAGTACCTGCCTTTTATGTTTTTTTTGTCATCCTACTAGATTAAGATTTGCAAGAAAAAAATTAAAAATTACGAAGAGTTTTACTCTTCAGAATTTGATGTTAAAATAGTAGGACGGCAAAATAATACAAAAAAGTATCAGTAGGTACGTAAGTTCTAGCGGTACAAATTAGCGTGAATTTGGCGTTAAATTGCCATCAACTGTAAATAAGTACAATATATTCTATCGTTTCTTGTTCCTTGCTTGTTTCACCTACTTTAACATTTTGTGAAATGTCGAAACGTTACTGTTACTCTATCGATACCGATATTAGATAACAAATGGCAAAATAATTTGTGTTGCAGCAACGCAGACCGTTCCAAAGCTTTGTAAGTAGTTACTTTGAATGTATTTGAATGAGGAAATTGTTCCAACATGAAACATCACGAAACATGGTGGTAGAACTAAGTACCTGATAGGTAGGTACTTGGTTGGTAGAGTAGAGATATCACATAAATTGAACGTAGATTTATTCACATAAAAGATGCTAGAGTAGTTTGATGAAATGTACTTGATAATGAACACCCTAAAGTAGGTTTAATTTTTTTCCATTCACTTACTGATTGGCTGCAGTTTTGCTTATATAAAATCAGTTGATGATCAGTGTACATAAGGAAACATATTATATGCAATCTGAAATTTATTAACAAGCTATAATTTAGTCCAGGGGCCGTACCATCACCTGTTTTAAGCGATTCTGTTTAGACGATTGCGAAAAGTTGCGCGACCGCAAACTGTAGCTCAGCGCATTAAGGTTCACCTTCGCGTGATTTTCAGCAATCATCTAAACAAGTGACGGTACGGCTTCTGAAGAGGCAAAAAATAATGTTTTCATATGGGTACGTTCAATACAAACATCTGTTCATGTGGGCTTAATGTTCAATTGATTTAGAGATTTATATAGAGGTAGTTAAGTCAATACTTAATGCCTTAAAAGTAACGCAACATTGCCGAATCGGGGATTTAATTGCAGCTGTTTATTTTAGTGTCGTTTCCATCCCTCGGTTATAAAAGGTTAATTTAAGTAATTTAGCTAAATATTCCACAGACAAAGCTAAAATAGGTGACCTTTAAAGACTGTTCCTAGTTAAATACGAAACCAAATTAAATATCAACGGCCTTACTTCAAAACATTTATATAGGTATGCTTAAAAAAGCTCTCTTAACTTTTCGCTGACGGAAATCGTTCCGCATGCAAACAAGACAAAGCTAATTTTAGTTAACACACGAATCACTTAAGCTGTATTTTAGTTTTACAATGCTCATAAACGTTTTATCACCTGAGATTTCAAACACTTCAGTTTCGCCTCGAAGGCAGGGCGAGTAGAGCCTATAGAAGCGTGACAAAGCTGACATACAAATGGCATTTGGCAAATATGCAGAACAAAGAGAATATTTTGAAGCCTTTTCAACGGTTAGTTCCTTCACTCTTACGAACAAGGTCAAGTAATCTCTACAAAAAACTTTTGGTGTCGCAATTTTTCTGAGTAATCGATATGATAAGTCTGTTAGGTACGTATCGATATAATAAGGATGTAAACATTTCTGTAGATCGAGACGTGAATATTCATGTTCGAGAACTAAATAAGGGTTTCAATTGGCGACAAAGTTTCGAACGGATAAACACAGGACGACTCACTCACAATTTGTACCTATACGTCTATAGAATAGATGCTGTGTGATTATGAATGAAATACCAAAAACATTACTTTGTTACAAGTTTCTTTTGTTTTCATTCAAGCATAACCAAACATGTTTCATGTCAGTATCTAGGAAGGCAATAATAATTAATATGTCATGTGATGGAGTAGGTAAAAGAAAATATTGTGTAGGTACTTGTGATGTGTATGTGAATTTGTTTGCTCTATATATCTAAAAGTCATTGCACCCGTCATTATGAACAATTTTTACTATGGCACCAACTCTGAAATCGCAATATCAGCTGTTCCATACATCTCGTTGAGATTGAATGTAATTTTTGTATGGAACAGTTTTTTTCGTTTTCTGGGTTGGATAATTATTCATAATGAGTACAATGACATACTTTTGGCTAAGTCCCACTGTTCTGTGTAACCCTGTTTAAATCATAGTAAGTACGTGTTGTTTGAGCGCAGGCGAAGCGTCATTCGACGTGCACTTGTCGCGACCTACATCCCGCTCAGGCTTGGTTTTGCTCGTGTCTTTGAAAGCAAGTCGGCGCACAGCACACCGCGCGGAGCCTTTTCGCAGTTTTCTAAGATCTCTAGCGCCAACAATGCGGACGCCCTCACTTTCGTTGGGTTTGTGCTCATTTCCTGATAATGGCGTTTACTACACCGGCTAATTTACCCAGAGCGATTGAACAACGCCCGCGGCTAACTTGGCTAATATTCTTGTATACCACAGCGGTCTTTACTGACATTTAGGTAAGTATTCTATCTATAAGAACAAGATGCGCCCGCGGTTTCACCCGCGTGGATATTTCCTCAGAAACCGATTTTTTTTCGTATCCTATGTCACTCTCCGGCGCTCCAGCTATACTCATGCAACTGAAATAAACAATTTCGTTCCGATAAGGACTAGGTTGATGATTTTAGTTAGTGTAATTGTTACGATAATGAAGAATGTTATAAATCCGGTATAAATGTATGAATAAGCATAGTCGTTCACGCTTGCTGCACGTGTATTTTGGGAGTGTTGATGGTAGGTAAATAATTTCACGGGCTATTGTTATTTAGCCGGTTCACATGACAGATGCACCTGTAGTAGGTATAGTACCTCGTAGATACTGTATCGCATCCACCTAGATACTCACTAAATTTAATTTATTTCACGCGTTTTTTTTTAATGTCTTAATTAAGATCTCATTTGTTTTTGGTGTCTCGTAAATTCCGTATTTTGTCAGTACAGTGCATAATTTGTCAATTTTGTGTTTGATTTTACGTAAACTATGGAGAATCAAACCGGTTTTCATCTTTGCCTTCCTGTGGAGTTTTGGCGCCAACGCGAAAAAACATGCCTTCTCATTGTATAATTTTCCTAAACTTGTGTTATTTTGAGTGTTAATATGTAATAATGGTGGATTATTATTTATTAAGTACCTATTCGTAAACGTCCTCTAGTGTTGAAAAGTGAAATAACGAGGCGAAACATGTCATTCGAAGCCTCTTGTAAAGTCTCCACCGCAAAAATACTAGCTGCGCCCCACGGTTTCACCCACTATCCTGCAAATAATGTAACTTTTTACGAGATTAAAATTATCCTACGTGTTAATCCAGCCACTTCCATACTACATTTCATCAAATTATCTTCAGTCGTTACGGAGTTGAATGCGGACAAACATGCATCTTATAATATTAGTGCAATATTTGTCTAAGTTTATATTTGACAGTAAGTATTAAATATATCTGCTTCTGGTGATATCGGCAAGTTCGTCAATAGTCTACCCAAAATAAAATAAGTCTTCAACAAATTATATTTTTTCCTACAATTGACGCGTGCGCGTTGATGTCTTTTGTATGAAATCATGCGCCGTAGACCCGTAGCCGTCGCCTACGACAATGTACCTAACTGTTCCACTCTTGGTATTTAACAAACAAGGTACATAGGTAGGTACCAGCCAACTACTATTATTACAATACATATAGTTATATTTTTACTATCCAAGTGCTTAGGATGAAGATAAATGAGTAAGATGTCAAAAGGAGAGTAGAGAATTAAATTAATTGATTTGGAAACCATGGTCCTATTCATCGACCAAAATACAATGAATGGACGGGCCATAACCATTGAACTTACTCAATAAAAATGAGTCAAAACCGTCGGACATATAATTAAAAACCTAATTATAACCATGTACAGTATATTTGTTCAAAAAAATACATAGCGGTTTTTTGTTGTGTATTTACACTTCGGGAAAGTACACGAAGGCATAATTTTGTGAGATGTTTCGTTATCATGTAACAATTGCCGCATGTTTCACGGCTAGAGACCGACTGAAACGAAGTGAGCGCCGGCGCTCATTTTGTAATCTTTAAAAATGAGCTTCTTCTGGGCCCGTCCATTCATTTTATTTTGGCCGAAGGTCTTATCCAGGTTTTTAATATCTGCGTACGTATTTAAATAGCATGCAGACTACACACAAACACATGAAGATAAAAGACCATCCTTAATACCAAGTATACATCTTCTTAATATATATAAATCTCGTGTCACAATGTTTGTCCTCAATGGACTCCTAAACCACTTAACCGATTATAATAAAATTCGCACACCATGTGCAGTTCGATCCAACTTGAGATATAGGATAGTTTAAATAATTATATAACTAGCGACCCGCCCCGGCATCGCACGTAAATTACACCCGTGCGAAGCCGGGCGGGCGGGTCGCTAGTAACTTTATAAAATTCACAACATATAAAATACTTTTATCTTATTGCTGTAGTGGTATAGGTAGGTACATTGCTATTGCTCTATCCGTTGTGTAAAAACCTGGAACCAGTTCGGAAAAAACTTTTGTACGGCTGAAACTATTTTTAATAAACATAGCTAAGGCTAAAACCCATAACAAAGAAATTGCTTTCAAATAAAAAAAAAACATCATTTAAATCGGTCAAGTCTTTTCGAGTATTATAAACATTATAAACAGTATTATAAACATTATAAACAGTATTATAAAGAGTATAATAAACTACGATGGTTGTTCACTAAAGTTATTTATAATTATTGACGGCGGGCATAAGGATGTTTTTTGATGATTTGAGTGATGATGGCTGAGCGGTAGCATGTACGCTATACAATCTGACGGCACCTGGTTTGATCCTCGGCCCTGCACCAATGACTTATTTAGTACTTAAATAAGTTATTTTTTATATTTTATTACCCGAATGTTTGACAAGTTTAAACGACAAATGTTTTAAAAACACAATTAAAAAAAAACTAACTAAAAAAGCATACTATACCATTAATTACGTTTTAGAGGACAAACGGGCTTGGAATTTTTTGACTATAGATAATATTGACATTGTATAGAATTTTAATTTAATTAAAAGTATAATTTATTTGACATAATTATTATGATGTGTATTATTCATAAATTTTTATTACAAATCATTTGTACTGTATAGCTTTTGACGTTCAAATGTGTACATAACTGTACCAAATTGATAAAAATAAATGATTGATTGTTATGTGCAGTTCCAATGCGATTGCTCAACAACGGTGAAGGAAAACATCGTGAGGAAACCAAGAACGTCCAAGAAACTCAAAAGTTCAAAGACATGACATTCACTATCATGCACTTGGCCAGCATGGTGGTGGTCCATCCTCTATTTTAGAGAGAAGGCCTGTGTCCCAGCAGTGGGAACATGATAGACTGATGATGATAATGTTTTTTTTGCGCTGAAATCGAGACCTCCACACAAAACCTAGCAAATTATGAATTGAATTGAACCTGATCACGGTAAATATCCCATTAATCTATACTTCTATACTAATATATATTATATATACATATATTATATTTAAAAAAAATAGGAATCCTTACTAAAACTTCAATAATGAAACCCAAGGTGTAAAAAATAAGACACACCCGTGCGCAGCCGGGGTGCGTTGCTTGTCATCAATATAACTGTAGAACTGTAATGTTAATATTAATACTTTTTCCACCCCAAACCTTCTTACTTGTGTTGTCCATTGGTAACATAACGTTTAAATAGTAGTATGTAAATTGTAAATGGTTCTGCCTTAGACACTACCACCAAGCAAACATATTTGCGATACACTTGGTCACCCCGCTCGATACAACGTTGAAAGACGGTCATTTGCAGTCGGCACCGTATCAAATGCCGGCTGTAATCAGATAGCGTAGTCGCGGTTCTTGACCGACGGTTTTGAAATAAACCCAGCTCACATTAGTAATACCAACGACATGTATTCAAATCAAAGTTCACCTAGTTCTCAGTAATATAGACAGCACTTGTCTTGAGTAAGCTGCAGTGAAGCAAAGTCGCAAAATAGTGCACTTCGATTTCCATTTCATATTATTTCGTAACCACGGAATAATTTCGTAGAGTTTGAAAGCAGAGCAAACAAATTGCAATGGAGATGTACTTCGTGACTAAATGGATAAAGCAGAAGGTCGTGAACTTTTAAAATTTGTTCACCTTGCTTATTACAGGTTTTCTTATTGATTTAGGTATTTGCCGGAGTAGATACGTATCTACTCCGGCATACATCTACAACATACAAATTTTATAAAATAGAAATACCTTATTAAACCGATATTAGGAGGAAGGTTCTCAATACGATCCGTTTATTATTGTTTTTTTTTTAGATAATTTTTATGTATGATGTTGGATGTTCGCCGGTTACTCCGAAATTTGTTAGCCAATTCCCGTGTTTAAAAAAAAATGATGTATAGGAAAGCTCTCAAAGTAGTCTCACGAAAATTTCATTGGCTCAGTAAATTTTAACCGGCTCGAATCATTTGAATATTTTTGTTCGAGGACCTACTCATTTGAAGTCTGGTTTATATGTACCTATAATTATACGTGTGTACTAGCTAATACACCAATCCGCACTGGGCCAGCGCGGTGGATATGGCCCAATCACCCTTTCGGGGGTAGGCTAAAAGCCCAGCAGTGGACTGTTAAAAGGCTGGTTATGATGACAAGCTAATCCGGCAGACGTTGTCCAGTCCAAATTTTAATAACAAAATTTCCGTGCAATTTATAATTTTTCCTTCACTGAAAACGCTGTTCGGAATATCACAAACATAAAAAAATGGCAAATCAGTCCAGCCGTACTCGAGTGATGCGCTTACCAACGCACCGCATTTAATTTTTATTTATATAGATAGCCGATAGATTGATGTACGGAAATATTTTACGTCTATGAAAGAAACAAAAACAAACGTCTGATTAGCTGTTCATCTTAAAATGAGGCTGAGCTAATGCCTTACAAAAGATTGAAAGTCGGTAACTGTACCTATAAACACTAGCTAATGAATGATATTAGAGTACTAACGAGAACTATTGTATGTTTAGCCAAAACGACAAAATTGTGAACAGAACATGGCTGACGATGGTCGTGCCGAGTTTATTGTGGTCAGTGGCAAGTCGACCCGGATCACGGATGACACCGCTACAGGCTGCACACTAACAGTGAGTACCTACTGAGCACTGACACACAGCACAGTTACCTATTTACTGGTGATTTACCGAAACGCAATAACATCTTAATCGTACGACGGCGTTACCTAAATTGCCTCTTCGTAAGTACCTCAATAAGATAGCGGTCGACGACGCCATTCGTGTAGAAAATTGCAGGTAGGTACGTAGAGTTACTTACAAACTTAGCAGTTATTTTACCATATTTTCGTCAAATCACCACCGCAATAGAAAATATTAAATGAAATTTGAGACGTGTTAATTACGAGCGGCAAAGAAATTATGAAATAGTAATTAAGCTTAGCCGTTTCTTACATTAGCCTAGATTACATTAAAAATGCTAGTTCATCACACGTGTTGCAATTTTTACGAATTACATTACTGCAATTTAAAAGTTCTAGCAGCTATGGAAAGTTACCCAAATTGGCCTTAATATTTCTCTATTGATTTTAGTTAATGTACATATATAATACATTAACTAAAACCTGCTCAACAACATGAACGCGAGTGCGAGAGCATGAGCTTGGCCGCCAACTCGCCTGATGTTAAGCGATGATGCGGTCTACGGTAAAGCACGCTTGCCTAGAAGAAACCGATTCACTCGTGATTTGAAGACACCCAGATTGTAACTATCGGGGAACACCCATTCAGGCACCGCATTCCACATACTAGCAGTTCGCACAATAAAAGTGGAATCAGAACACTTTGTTCAGGTTTTCGGAATACCAACCATAAAGCGGTTGATGATGTGCCTACTATAAGAAAAAAAAGAAGAAGAGGTATGAATTATCTTTACTTACTCATTCGAAGGTTGTCTGGAAGAGATTGCTCTTAGTAGCGATTATATGAAGTATATTTACTTACTTACCTATTCGAAGGTTGTCTAGAAGAGATTGCTCTTAGCAATAAGATCGTCTTTTGTTCATGCTTCTTAAGTATTTTTGTAGTTAATAATAAGCAGCGAAATAGTAATTACGAGTATTATTACGTTGATTATAAGTTATGTTATTGTTCACCTTATTGTACTTTAGTATCCAGTGACATGTGTCCAAAATACCGATAAGTGCTTTTATACTTCCTGTTTCTTTTGATCTTTAAGGTGGCAACTCAGCGACTATATGTCACTAAATCTAATTATATCCGTCTTTAGTTTTTCATTTATTTTCCTATATAAGTATGATCAACTAGGATGTTTTCTCTTATTTGAACAATTTTGCCATCTCCTTCCTCACTGTTCATTGCAAAATTGTCCTACCACCCAAAGGGGCAGCAGCTAAGTACAAAAAAGTGTTACATAATAATATTTCTGGCAAAACTTGAATTAAGTATCGTGAATACCTTGACTATTTTATTAGGTAGCGTTTTTGTTAGGCTATCGTAAGAATAAATAAACCAGTCAAGTGCGAGTCGGTCTCACGCACTAATAAGTTCCATGCCACCACATGAATTGTAAGCTACTAAAGTACAAAAAAGTAGTGCAAAAAGACAACATTACACCCGGGTGGTCACCCATCCAAGTACCGACCGCGCCCGACGTTGCTTAACTTTGGTGAACATAAATTTATCACGACTCGCACTTGGCCATTATTTATTATTTGTAGGTTTTCTTTAGAATTAGTACTATAATCATGCTAAGTTTGACGTTTGTACGTACCTATTAGGTTATTAAGGGCAAATCGTTAAGTCCAAAAAATAGATGTATTTTTTTTAAAATATTTTTTTCCGGTTTTCTTATTAATTTTAAATTGCCGATCTATCCTTATTCATGTGAAATTAGTAGATTAACACAAAGAACCAACAAAAAAGTATACCTTTCGAGTTTTGCCAGGAGTTTTTTTTCAATTATGTGAGATAAATAGGCGTCGAATGAAACCTTAACAGACCGGCTTTACGATCAGTCAATAAAGACGTGGACAAGCCGGTAAAGACAATGATCATTGAAAATAGTTATAGGCGAATAAAATCTTGTCAATTTCCTGGTCACGACAAGACACCTGCACCGGCATACAAGTTTTTTAGCTACAGTATAAACCGTATCCTTTCATAACCAACAAATAACGCACACGTAGTCATCATCAGGCATCAGCGATATAAAAACTTGAACCCTGTACCTACGTATCATAAAGTTGGGCTATTTTATTGTTAATAGAAATTCTTTATTTTGATCGAACGAAATATAAACCTCGTAAACTGACTAGACAGGATATACTTAAAGAGAAAGCCAACCTAGTTTTGACCTAAGCAAAGTCCGGTGGTCCGAGATTTTAGCGAAGTTCTAAATACATAAGTATCTGCATGTTTAGCCTACTTTTTTGTTTGAGAATAATATCCAAAACAAAGATTAAAGTTTTTTTTTATATAGAATAGATCTACGTACATAGAATTTGACATTTGAAAGCATACATTAGCCAGTACCCAGTATTTTCTTTCCACACTTTCCACAAAAAACTGCTAGCTCTGGGAATCTCTCGGCGCCGTACAATCACAATGGATGACAAAAAGATGTAATGGAGAAATGATAATGAGGAGAAAGTGTGATTATAATATAACTGTCGCACGAATTAATGAGGTATCACATGAGACGATCTCGATCACACACTTTGATAAAAATCACTAGGAATAGAACTTAAACACTACCTACGCTTATTAACTATTTACTATGTAGGTATTCTTGTGATCAATAGACTATAAATAATAGTGTGAATCGACATGTCTTACCTCGGACTCCCACGAGTCCTTTCCGCGCGATTTGCTCTCCTTCAAGTTTCCCGAGAACGTCATGGCGGGATCCTTTGTTCCGGCCGTTGCACTTTTCCACTTTGACGTCACGCACCCCGCGCGGTGAGCACACCGGCGGACACTGTTCACGGATAAGGATGGCTTATTGATCAGCACTGTCGCTTTCAGTTACGTTTTGCCGGATCGCTGGGTGCGAGGTAAACATGGTGCGGGGGCGCGTTGTCGCGCGGCACGCTCGCTGGCCGACGGCGGACTGAGGCTTCTCGCGGTAACGGGCACGCACTACAGTTAACTTTCTCTCGGCCCAGTCGCAGCCATGGGTAAGCGCCATCGAAAGTCGCCACCGGCACAGCCTCACGGGTCAAAGCCTTCATTAATATTCTCCAGAAACCAGATAGATCTTTCATTGCCAACTTAGACCATAGATTGCTTGAAGTGGACGACAAATGAAATGTACATCTGCAGTGTTTGTACAACTTGTTATCTACACTCAAATTGTAAAGCAGTAAAGTTTAGGACTTTGTATGTTTGTAGGAGGTAATCTCTGGAACTTAATGCCCAGAATATGGCGCGCCGCTATTTCCCTCCCACATTTGATGTTTTTTTCTAGTCCTAAAGACTTTGTATGTTTGTAGGAGGTAATCTCTGGAACTTAAGGCCCAGAATATGGCGCGCCGCTATTTCCCTCGCACATTTGATGTTTTTTTAAATAAAAAATTGTTAAAAATGTGGTTCAGTTATTTTGCGAAAATATTATTTCAAAATATTAAAAATATTTTTTTGTTTTTATATTTTTTACTATAACCACAAAAAAAATATGATAAACAGTTTTCACATTTGTGATGGTCATTGTAAAAGTATTTAAAAAAAGTTCTGAATTTTTTGAAATGTTAACGTCATAAAATGACTGAAGTCCATTTTTTAAACGTAGACTCAGTAATTTCATATTTAAAAAAAAACATCAAATGTGCGAGGGAAATAGCGGCGCATCATTATCCGTGCCTTAAACTGATTCTAAATTTCTTTCATAGATGGAAAGCTTCGCTATCCCTTAGTGAAATTAAGCTGTGTTTTGTTGTGAAGCCGTCGGAAAAACTGGTAATTAATAAAGCACTTAATTTGTTTGCTTTGTGCTTGCAATTATTCTAGATCTAATTATAGGAATATGCAATATGTGTGTGTATGTTGTGCAAGCCTACCATGCAGTATTGTCGTATCCGACGTGAGCTTGGGCGAAACAAAAACAATCAAGTATAAAACTTAATGTATAATCATGATATTTACAGGCTTACTTTATATAAAACAAGTAATTTTATGGCTATCAATATATACTTATACAACATGTCATTAATTTACAGATTATTATTAAAAATAAAAGCAACAGTATATAGATTACTGAAGTTAGCAATTATGAACCGTAGCACAAAAGATACGCGTTATATTATGATGGAAATAAAGAGATTCCATAATTTACACCAGAATATATAAATTATATACAGGTAGATATTAAAAAGAATGTTTATCGATATAGGTTTTCTTTTTCAGAATTTCTTTGTACATTAAGAAATTAAACGTATCCAAAAATCGTTACATATTTTTATCAACTAATGATGTCGAGGAACAATCTACATTTTGAGAAGCTGTTTACATCTGAAAAATTATAGTTAAAATTGCCTGCCTTTTCTTTTTCTAGTGTCGTTCGACGTCAAATGAAACAAACTGATATAGAAAATGCATAACGGCTTTCTAATAAAAGAAACAAGAGAAAAACAAGAATGCCACGATGCCTAAATAGCACCATTAAGCATTACAATGAAACTTGCAGTCACGAAATTAAATACAAACACTAAAATACGAATGGTATCACAATTTTATTGATAAAAATAACAATGCCTTTACAAACATTATTTGTGATGATTTGATTTTACATTTTCGCTTGAAGTAGTACCGTCAGTAGTGCGACAGTGCAAAGTCATAAGACGATGCCGCGATCACTAGTCGCGCACATGCTGCTGGCACTATGTAAGCTAGCTAAATGAATTCAGTTGAGCCTTACATCTTTGGAAATAAATGTCTTATTCTTATCGTACATATCGATAAACATCTACATTATTAATCTTAATATTTAATTGCAAATCTAACAAAATAGTTTAGAAAAATAAGTCGTTATTTTGGCTTTCCACTTTACTCTATAATGGAATGGTCTCAAGAATAACCATTTAGCATTTTTGTAGCTAATTTTTGTATATGATGTGTGTACTAAGGACACGTTTCAAGACACACTAACAGCAAACGAGAACTATCACGGCATAAAGAAGTTTTCTTCGTGCCGTGTTGGTTCTCATTTGATGTTGGCGTGATTCGGATCGCGTTGCAAATTCGATACAAAACAACCAATGCAAAACGATGATGCAAATACATGATACCGAAATGACTTCAAGTTTTGGCTACTTTTTTATTTAAATATATATAGTTAGGTTTTGCAACACTTTATCATCATCTATTTATTTATAATATATTATAGATACGAGAACTGGTATCACTTCACATCCGGAAACACGTCACAAAATGGCACCGCTACTGAACATTACATCGCTTTTATAAAAAAATATTTATAACCAATACCTATCTATGAGTTTATACTTTATATTTATACTAAGAAGAGTTATCTATACATTAATGTAAAAAATGCTCTTATACACTAGTTTCGAATAATTTCACAATTCAGCTCGAGAAGCCGATAGCGGTATTATTGCTCCTTTATACTATCGATTCACTTTGAAAATACACTCTCCACGCAGAGAATACTCACTTCGTAACATGCGCCGTAATTTCAGGCGTACTACAGCTAGTTTTATAAAGTGCTCATTATTATGCCGTATACAGACCCAATGAACGCGAACAAACATTACCGAACGCTGGCAAACAAGTTGGTATTGACGTAGCAACGAAAGCGAACGGAAGATTCGCTCGGGTTTGTCAGTGCTCGCCGAATGACGATCGACTGTGTGTCGACCACAACTGCGAAGGCGGACGTGCGGTGTCTAGCGGCGTAGTAGCTTACTTTATCAGCATGTGTTCGCTCGCTAAGTCTGTACAGCGCATTAGTAGTGACAGCACAGATTCGG
Source organism: Agriopis marginaria (assembly GCA_932305915.1). Taxonomy (NCBI): domain Eukaryota; kingdom Metazoa; phylum Arthropoda; class Insecta; order Lepidoptera; family Geometridae; genus Agriopis; species Agriopis marginaria. The sequence goes on from OW029919.1 coordinate 9,168,831, forward strand.
TTTCCGAACGCAGTTCCTATGTGATTAAAAAATCATGTAGAAAATCTTATGCAAGGCTTCACTATGTCATAGTCGAGGACGTTCGTTCAATATTTACAAACTCCAATATATGTCCAACCTTCACCTTAGGTAGGACAGCCTTAGGTATCAATAAAATTTACCTTGTTTTTTTTGATTTCTTATCAAAGCAGCCACCCCATTAGTGGTCTATCTATTTGTATTAATACACCAGGTCAACTTAAATCTTAACACGCCTTTCACATTAGTACGCAAAATGCGTTCTTCTCATTAAGTTTATTTTATTCTCGCCTTTATTTTATACGACCCTAAGGTCTCATTTGTTTTATTGTTTAAACATTGTCTCGTACTTTGCGTTTATATCAGTTCTTTGCGTACTTTATCCGTTGTTTGCGTGTGCGACAACTTTAGCGCTATGGAAATAAAGTCGAGAATAATATAGACTCAGAGATTTTGCACAGAACGCGTGCAAATTTGTCTGTAACGTGAAAAGCGCTTAAATAAAAGCACGCACAGAAATAGAACCTGTGCCATCTCTAATGCTGGGCCAGTCACGCCACGACTCACGCCAAATGCAGTTAATCGTAACATTAATCAACACACTTTGATGCCGTGTTCAAGTGTACAACCGTGAACGAATACCGCATGCGAGCGAACAAGTTGGTTGTGGTAGTATCAGCGGAAGCACACCGAATGTATGTCCCTCGCTGACGAGAAGCCGACGACACAAAAAAGACTGTCTTGCAGCGACGCATGCGCAGAGTTCGTTCGCCAGCTCTGTACAATCTGTACATAGCATACGGCGTTAACTAACTGCATGTAGAAATGTGGACAAAGTATACACAGTTGTCGGCGGGGCTCATTCAAGTTTCAAGCCCCCACCCTAGCCCTAGGCTAGAGCGGTACGCCAGCAACCTTGTCCCCGCCGAGGTTTCTCTTCTCGTAAGGATGGATATAGTAAAACCTACCTAATCAACTCGTTTTACATTGAGCTCGATATAATAGTATTTTCTGTGCTATTTTAATAACAACAGCGTTTTATTAGTGCGTTTATAATCACTGAGTCTTTCCCTGTACTTAGGAATCTCTTTACTGGACCAGTTGTCTTTGTAAAATAATCACAAACGCATAACACCTACTCGGGTAAGTATTGATTATAATCAGTTAATTTTAGGACATAATTGATAATGGAATATTCATAAAATCACGCTATGATAAAATAATATTCATAATTAAATAAAAATTGTAATTATTTTAATCACCGGACTTGAAGATATTTTAACAATTTAACAATTTAAAAAATAGGTGGTATATTAGGGCAGCATTATGTGAAAAGATTTGGTTGAATGGGATTGGTAACTGTCAGTGGCGCTAGCGAAGCTTGTACTTTTGTTATGAGAAATTTGACATGTATATGAAATTCTTTAAAGATAGAAAAGCTTATAAAGATGTTCATGTTATGCCAGCGCCATCTGTAAAGTGTCTAAAGGTCAACCCATTGAGCAAACAATGTTAAAAGAAGGAAAGGCGTAATAATACCAAAGGTGGAGATATTGTTACGGCATCGCCATTTAAGGATCATTCATTATTGCTTTGCTGCACAGCATACTTTGGAAGCACTTGAGACAACCAGATAATCTTAACATCCAAGTCCGATCACCGAGTAAACAGTCAACAATCCAATATAACACCTATTTTCTGATTTACTAATGTCCACCTAATGATAATAATAAAATTCTTACAAAAAGTAATAAAACAGTAATAATTAGAATACAGTTTGATTAAATATCTACATTTGTTCTTTAGATTGGAAACCTTAAACTTAGCGTTAACATATAAAACGCAATGGAACATTGTTATCACGTTTATACAAATGCACGTACCGATGTCGCTACACAGTTTATAGAATCGAGTAATTTGTATAATATCGATTATCGGATGTCACATCCAACATCAACCGTGATCCATTTACAAATTAAAATTGTGACCATAATAATAAATACGATACAAACGTGCGCAATAAATAAACTTTAAATCGAATCTAGCTTATCGACTACCGAGCTAAGGCTAGCAAATATAAGAAAAAAAAATCACAAAAAACGAATAACTCGAATACGTCTCACATATCAAAACGATTCACTCGCAACTTACAATTCACAGAGTCCGAAAGCGCATTTCACCGCATAACCAGTATCACTAACCTTACTCGAAGGTCAATTCAAAGAATGTATAGGTACGCTTAGAATAACGTCAACTTAATATAAAACGATACCGCTGGGTTAATATTAATTGTACTCGACGACTGCGATACGACGACGGGTGAGTGGGAGGAGTCGTGCGTCGGAGCGGTCGCAACGCAATGTTTAGAATATTCAACACTTTACCGAGGGTGGCGGGAGCAGTCCGAGTCAGAGTTAACACAGGCGCGGGGGGCGGGGCGCGCGGGCGCGGGCTGGCCACGCGCCGCGCCGCAGCGCGCCGACGATCAGCCGCAGCCGTCATGGCCTATGGAATCTGCAACGCACAACACATTGTCCTATATCCATCTACAGATCATCTATTCTCGGTCCTAGCATTTACTTACTATGACAGCTGCAATTACATTGTAAAAAAAAATCTGAATAAAAACGTTACTCTATTAGTACCTACCCGATGGTGCTAATCGGACCGGTAAGCAGTGTTAGACGTCCACCCACCAGATGGACAGACGACCTTAAAGAGACCGCAGAGAAACGCTGGAGGGAAACAATTCCAACACGCCCTTTCGGAGATCGATGGGGGAGGTCTATGTCTAGCAGTGGACGTACTATGATTGAAGTGATGATGATGATGAGGGTGCTATTAGAGTTATTAAATAATTACCTGCTAGTCTTACGTTCTAAAATCTAGCGGTTTTTTTTTTTGGTTATTTATTAAGTAATAGAATTGCTTTTGACCAACACCTCGCCTGATGATAAGTGATGATGAGGTCTGCACACTTGCCTAGAAGAAATCGATTCACTCGCGATTTGAAGACACCCATATTGTAACTATCGGGGAACACCCACGCAGGCAGCGCAGTATTCGTGGTTTTCATTCAGCATTTTACAATGTTACTGCAGTTGTCAGAGTAAATAAATGCTTAGACCGAGTCTAGACGATGTTACTTAATACTTTGTATGTAAAATTGTATACCAAACTACTCTTGAGATAGTTATAGTAATCGACTTTTAATACAGGGATTTAAGGAGAGGCGAAAGGACGTCATTGCACTCATAATGATGAACTTGAAAACGCGAAAGAAATATCAGCTGTTCCATAGAAAACGGTCATTCACAGTCGACAAAATGTATGTATGTAACAGCTGATATTTTATTCGAGATTTTAGGTTTAGTCCCATGGTATAAGTTGTTCATAATGATGGGTATAAAGAACCCCTTTCGGTTTAGCATACCCTTTCCTTATAACCCTGTGTACCGTCAGAACCGGAATCTTTTATGTCTTCAAGTAGTTCCGACCTTTCACGTAAACTGACTTAAGTTAGTAACTTTGAGTTTATATTACCTGGTGAGGTGTTTGCTTTCCTCGTGCACGGCCATCTCTGAGCTCTTGAACTCGTTCAGCTCGCGCCGGATGGCTGCCTTGTCTCGCGGCGTCAGCCGGGTCCACGGCTTGTCCGCGCGCCGGTCGTAATCGTGCGCCTAAACAACACATTATTTACTAAACTGACAGTTTACAGTCCTACAAGGTCTTAACAATTATTATAAACCTTTTACTCATGGTGGACTATTTGTCATCATTACAAGCTTTTTTTTTAACTTGCCTTGTTAGTTTGCGTCAAAACTTGCAACTGTGCAACTGTATTTTAAAACAGGTATCACCAACCGATTGAGCTGAAATTTTGCGTATACGTTTAGTTTGGACGACAAAGCTAAAGACAAAGCATAAAGGTTAGCTAAATGACTTCATTCTAATACCAGTATGGCGGACTCCCAAAGATGGCGGACCAGTTATTTTTAAACACCCCCATGATACGTTTTATTTTTACATCGGACTAGGCTAACGTTTGACCGCAATCTCAATCTCGCCTAATGAGAAGCCATGATGCGGCCGAAGATGGAGCATGTGGTATCAAATGAAAAGATTTGCTAAGAAGAATACGAAAGATAAAATGACGTCACACTAAATTCAATATGGCGGACAATTTTTTTTATCTACCATCATGATATGGGTATCAAATAGAAGAGTTTGCTAGGAAGAATACGAAAAGCTTGTTTTTAAAGAGATTTTTTTTAAATTACTAATTTTATTTTTAAACAAAAGTTTGAATATGTATTTGTAACGCCACGTAGTAAATGCGAATGCGCTGCGTCTCTTTCATTTGAATTGATATGAAACGAGACGCTGTGTATTTTCTAGGAATGTACACGGCGTGAGTACAGTGCGTACCTGCGTGACTTCAATGTAATCACTGAATCGAATAATCTTCTTTTCTTTGAGTTCATCGACAGTGGGTCGGAAGCTGAGTTTGCGCAGCAGGTATCGCTTTTTCTCCTCCTTTTGCTTTTTCTCTTCGGCCGGCGACTGACCTAGAAATAAAGATAGTACCTGTAGTTATATACCAGGAATGATACGGTAGGATAAGATTTACTATTGAGCTAATATTTTTAGAAAAAATTATCTATGCTTTACGCAAATCGATTACCTTGTTTATTGATTGGAAACGAATATCTTTAAAACTTTTGTTCAATATAAACATTAACCGCGCAGAGCAATTATACATCTTTCTGATTGTGATTACTCAATTTATTATGTATATAATATATACACATTTTGACGTTCTTTTGACATGTAACGGTCTTAATTAGAAACGTCATCGAGCTTGTGTTAACTTAAATTTGGTGTCTCGTTTTAGCGCGTGTCAATTTCCGTCAGCGAGAAATGACAGAACAATTTAAAGCAAACATTAACGTTTCTGAGTGAGCAAGAGTTGAGCGAGACTTCGTGGATTAAATTAAGTATCTGTAAATATCTAACTATCTACAGGGTTACGCTAAAAGGGTGTACTAAAGAGTCGTTGTACTCATTACTAAGAACAACTTTTACCAAGGGACCGACTCTGAAATCGCCAAATAACAGCAGTTCCATAGAAAAATGACAGTCATACTATAAAAATGGATTGGAATAGCTGTTTTTTTCTGCGATTTCAGAGTTACTCTCATAGCTAAAGTTGTTCATAACGATGAGTACTATGGTATAGAATCTTTTCGCGACACTCTTTCCGCGTAACCCGGTAGATTTAAAAAAAACGGGACATTTTTGCACACACGGTCATCTGATACCAAACTAAGCAAAGCTTGTGATATGGCTGCTAGAGACTGATATACATACATATATAGTTTTTAAATACATGTCAAACTTAAAAAGATATTAGCTAAACCAGATATAGAACAAACACAAATGTTCATCACATAAATGTTTGTCCTAGGTGGGAATCGAACCCACGCCCCCAAGCTCAGAAGTTAGTTTCACTACCAACTGAACCAACGAGCTATCTATAGATAGATTAACTCAAGTAGGACTCAGTCAAGGGTGTTTACTTTTGAGAATGTTCCTTTCGACGAGCTCCTCGGCGGTGGGCCGCATGGAGAGGCGCCGGATGAGGCGCGCGCCGATCGCTTCCCACGACTCCTGCCGCTCGCACTCGCTCTGCACCACGAGGATATTCCTGCACACAAATATACACCATCAACATTTAACCATTGGCACCTTGAATTCCCCGTGACACTAGTAACGCGTATTCATATCACCGGGCCGCCCACCGACCGGCCCGCGATACAAACTCGCCCGAGCTCACGCGCCGCTGAAAATGTTTTCATATTAGCCGAGCACGCATGTTGGCCGACTCCCAATTCCCGTAATCTAGGCCGAATTCGATTAATAAATTAGGGCTGGAACTGACTTTATTGGCGAATGCGATTTTGTCTAGAAACGACTACGGTGAGAAAATAAAAAAAATCGCGAAAATAAAAAGAAATTACGAGAGCGACCGGGCGAGGTGTAGCAACGACAATGCCATTGCCAAGAGCTCGCAGAAGCAGGAACTAATAAACTGCTGATAACAATGACTTTGTCCGTGGATGCCGACAAAAATAACGCTCCCAGGCGTGCAATGTCGCCGGCGGCGGCGGTGCAAGCCCGCGCCCACTATTACGAGCCGGTTGTATAATCCTGACACCTACAAAACATTGCATGTAATTAACGCTTCAGTGTTATTTTCGTGAACATGAATCAACTAGTGTGCCGTTGGTACCCGGTCTTAAATAGCTCAGTAGTATTGGAGTGCAATCATCGTCAATCCGTCACAACAACCCGACAACCCTCATAACTCAGGTGAAGGTAGGTCATGACATTGGCATCGCACTATTATGATGTCATATTAAGAGAACGAGCGAAAAGATTGTTCATTTTATGGGTTAAACTCAAGTTAAACTGTTAAACTAATAGTAAAAATCATAAATCCTTAGCTAAGACGTAAATTGTAAACAATCTCAAAGTGAGAGTTCAGTGTTATAAACATTTCTAGGAAGAATGAAAGCAATAAAACGAGAGTATGACGTAAAACATAAGATTTGTGTTGTGTATATAATAAATAAATAAATAAAAATAAGGATCTACTGAAAAAGTTGATTATCCCAATATCAAAAGTTCAACATTAAAAATTCTATAAAAATTAAAAAACGTAGATTATTTTTGTATAACTATTAAAATTTACCTAAAACTATGTACTTTTATTGTAAAAACTACTTTAAATCAAATATGAATAAACCAGCACTAAAATATAAACGAAAACTTATTTTTCTGAGCCCATGCTTCGTGTGTCTTTATTTCGCTTAGGTACGCGTTTCAAAGTTTTTGAAGAAATAAATACTGAATTTAATAGGTGCAAAAAATTATTTTTAAGTATGATTTTTTATGATTCAAAATGATAGATTTTTAATATTTGGGACGTTATTTTCTTTATTCGAACCGCTTAGATTAAATAGTTGTATATCTTAAAAAATATGTTAGTGCTCGAGCGAGATAGGAGACGCAGGAAACATAGGCTCTGAGTTCATGACATTGACAATGTAAAATTCTCTTTACGCCTGATTTGTAATAATTGTTTTTGAATAGCATTTGTTGCCGCCACGGGTATCATTTAGCAAATAATCTGACTCTGATTTTTTGTAGTATTTCCTGCTGCTATTCCGTGCCAAACTGTCAATTACTTCTCTGATTCATTGCTGGTATTTTCCCGGACGCATCTTTAGTTTTGCAATAGGTAACAAAACACGTACGTTCGAAACAAATCATACGAATCGTTTGATTTTTTGCCTATGGATTGATGTAAAAATACAACAGTTTCATAGCACACAAAATCTATCTAAGATATCCTTGAAAATGTTCAAGAATCCATCGTAAATAGGTACGTTAGTAACTATGGTAAAGGTTAATTGTTTTAAGCTGGCACTGACTTGAGCGTGTGGTGAATAGGCGCAAGTTACGAATTAACGAAGAGAGTTGTCTTTCTCTCACGTTTTAACACCCTAAAAAGCGATACTTTTGTGTAATATTTTAAACAATTCAGTACTAACAGTAATACGATAATAATATTACTGTTAGTACGATAATTTAATTGTGGACATATACATAGTCTATCTCCAGACAACGGATAAGGTAATAATTTTGTACTCGTCATTACGATATAAACAACTTTTGACGAAAAAATCAGCTGCTTCGTTGAGTATTAATGACATTATTTTTCGCGATTTCTGTGTTGATACCGTAGTAAAAGTTGTTTATAATGATGAATACAATGATATCCTTGAATATGTCCGCCGTGTAGAGATACGCCCCGTACATTTCGAATATTTTACTTTACACCTAAACGCTTCAATTTAACGTGTCGGATGACACATTAAATTGTTGGTATCCATTATTTAAGTACGGTAAGCCGTGGTAGCCCATTTGGGAGACCGCTAGACTTGAAAGCGTGAGGTCGCGGGTTCAAACCCCGGGCCCGTACCAATGAGCTCTTTGGAGCTTATGTACGGATTTTTATACCACTGGTTTTTCGGTATAGGAAAACATCGTGAGGAATCTTGCATACGTACGGAGAAGGAATTCAATGGCGTATGTGAATCCACCAATCCGCACTGGGCCAGCGTGGTGGATATGGCCCAATCACCCTTTCGGGGGTAGGCTAAAAGTCCAGCAGTGGACTGTTAAAAAGGCTGACTATGATGATGACCCATTATTTATCTGTTAAGCCGTATATCAGAGGCTTTCAGGCGGTTCCAAAATTTCTGACATCAAGGTAGGCCACTTATCCTGTATAGCTAAATTAGTCGGTTCAGTTGGTAGAAATCCAGTAGTTTCGTGAAATTAAATTATTATAGTATCAGACTAGCTAGTTGATTTAATTGGAAAAATGTTTCAAGTTCCATTCTTCACAATCACTTGCTCAGTTCTGTTAGTCGGTCCAGGAACTTACTTAATTTTGCTTAATGGCTATTCGAGCATGATAACTACATATACCTGCTAAATGTAGTCATTTTCATTATCAGCCTTGCATATTCCCACAGCTGGGACACATGTCTTCTCTCAGAGAAGATGGGCCCTAATCCACCATTCAGGCCCAGTGCATGTTGGTGAATGTAATTAATATGTCTTTGAACATTTCAGTCTCCTGGACATACCGGTTTCGTTATGATGTTATCGTTTTTGAGCGATGGCATCGAAACTGCACATAATTAATTTAGGTACTAAATAAGTAACTATTGCAGGGCCGAGGATCGAACCGGGTGCCGTCAGATTGTAAAGCGCACATGCACTTGCTCGGCCACCATTGCTGGCTCGGCTACCATCACTCTACTACTAAAAGTAGTATATTGATGATTATTAAACTAGCTGCGCCCCGCGGTTTCGCCCGCGTAGTGATGAAAAATGATGATGATGATGAAAAGTAGCCTATGTCACTCTATGACTCTTGAACTATAACCCGTGCAAAAAATCAGGTCGATCCGTTTTCCGTTGCAGCGTGAAAGAGGAACAAACATCCATACATCTATACATACAAACTTTCGCGTTTATAATATTATAGTAGGATATATTTAATAGTAAATTAGTACCACAGATGACCCTGTTAGGGTATGGCAGCAATAAGAGCGGAATGGCGTATTTGTACACCGTCCAAATTATCCTTAAAAGATTCATCTAGCACTCTAGATGTATGGGAAAATTGGGATTCTAACAAATTTGCTTGCCTGTTTGGGTGTTCCCATATAGTTACAATCTGAGCGTCTCTTAGGCGAAATGGCGAGTTAAGTGCAAGCCTGCCCTTTAATCCTAATCCTAACTAATATTATAAAAGCGACTCTGAAACTCTGTCTCTCTGTCTGTTTGTTCGCTATTCACGACTAAACGGCTAAGCTGGTCTTAACTAAATTTGGCCGGAATATGATTAGGATTATGCGGAAAAACTGGAAAATACAAACTTTCGCGTTAATAATATTACCTGTTGATTAGCTCCTGTCGGTCGGGACGCAACGCCAGCTTGATGTTGAGACTCTCTTTGCGCGCGAGCTTGGCGGCGACGCGCTCCGAGTCGCTCCCTTCGTCCCGGTCCCGGTACTCCACCGCACCGCCCGTGCCGCCCTCCCACGGCCGCGCGTTCTCCTTGTTCTCCAACGCATTACCCATGCGAACCGGTCGGCTGCTAAACATATACAAACTTACATTAGCTTTTACTGTTATGTATATATTACATTCGATCGAAGTTTTTTATCTCTGACAGTTGCAGTATGCTAAATGAAAACAGTATATTCAGACCACTTTTGATTGTTTGAACTTAAGTTTGTAGCTGGTAGCCAATACAGGGTTATAAGCTTGGGGTGTACTGAAGCGAAAGGGGGGGATGATGAGTACAATGGTATTCATCATCACGATCAACTTTTACTATGGGACCAACCCTGAAATAGCGAAAAAATTGGTTCCACACATTCCGTGTGAATGACATTTTTCTATGGAACAGCTGATATTTTTCTCGCGATTTCAGGATTGGTCTCATGGTAAAAGTTTTTCATAATGATGAGTACAATGGTCAATGACCTTCTTTGGGCTTAGTACACCCCAAGTTATAAGCCTGTATACCACAGAGAAATATTTAAATTAATTATTAAAGTTTTTTACAAGCAGCTGTCGCAGGTAAAAAAAACTTGAAAATAGTATAAGTGATGGGGCAGTACTTATTGTTTTATTGTCTCTAGGAACTACACATTCGAAGTTGTATATCAGTTAGTATCGTACTGTTTGCTGCTGACAGGTTTACTTGTGTTTTTGACTAGATATTATTATCATCAGTTCTATGCACTAGTGTGCGTAGTTTATACTGGACCTAGGTTTTTAAAATCGTTAGATTTAGACAAAAAACTAGTCACGAACGTGCTACCGATTTACCAGTGGTGGGAAACTTAGGTATGACAGTTACAGGTTATTTTGTGTTAATTATATGAGATGATAATAACGTGGAGCAGCCATAGATCAGTCTTTTTTTTCGAGCAAATTTACAATGCCAAGGAGCGAATAAGACAAAACACAGAGTAACTATGCTAGGACCCTACGCGTTTATTATTAAGGAGGTTAGATCTTGGCATTTTTTTACTCCTGAGAGAATTTTGGCATTACTCATCTTATCAATCATTGTCAGAGTTAAGTATAATGTTCGATGTTGATGTTGTTCCAGCGATGTGTGAACATTTTGCGGGTAGTTTGACGCGAGTGTATACGATGTACGAGCTAGTGCCACTTGCATGTGCGAAGGTCGCGTTCTGAATTGCGTCAACAGTCCTGTGAGACACAGCACGGTACAAAGAAATTGTCTACGCGCCGTATTGGTTCTCATTAGAGCGTTTAGCGTAGGCGTGATTTGGAACGCCACCTAAGTTAAACGTGCACTATAATGTTTTATGAACATCTAAATTGAACCTAGTTCAGTTTACATTTCGAATGGTATCAATATCAGAACAAACATCTAAGGATTCCGTTACATAAATCTAAACATACATTTAAAACTGAAAACATCTACACTGCTCTATAAAGTTGTAACAAGAATACATCCATTTACACGAACGAACGTTTTCTCAAAACCATAATACATTGACATGCAACATCGAACAACGATAACGATTACGGGTAACTTTACTCGAAATAACCTTTAAATAGGTATGAAAGGGAGTCTATCCAGTTGATGAAAACAAAGTGGTTTTCTTTCTTCAAATTTTACGATCTGGAAACATGTCGAGTTGACGAAATAACTGATGTTACTTATTTGAAGGTTTACTAACTGGACACGCGTGTGTTCCCACCCGCGTGTCGAGTAGGAGGCACAGTGTAAGTATCGAGAATGAGAGATCAATTCGGTGGATATACCATCTTAACCGTCACAGGGGTTGTTAGTATCTAATGCTTAAAGCAGAACATAGAGTGAAGTAGAGATGAGAATGGAAGCGTGCGATGCACGATGCGCGTAGGCAAGTGGGTGGAATGGAGCGAGGCAAGCGGACCGTCATTAGGTCTCTGGCGAGATGTCGACAACAACACAATGCGTTACCATATTCGGATCCTCGGTTTGGGTGGCGGCCGCCTGCTCACCGCCGCGTGATGGAAATAAACAATTTCACATATTTCACTATCACGCCCACAAACCAATCTTTATAATACACGTATGGATGAAAGCGGTCGCTTTCAATTTTGTATGAGTCGTTTGGGGTGATGAAACTTAAAATGTTTTTGAATCGTACCAGCGATTAAATAAAATCACTTCGGCGGAAACACTAACTATTTTGAGTATAAAATGTGCGAGTATCATTATGTAAGTGCATGACAATAAGACATCTCAGTTTGTTTGCATAAAACTCAGTTTAAAAGTTATTGGCTAAAGACTATTACATGAAGCATTCGGTTGTTCACTGCAGTTATATGTTATGTAACTGCGCCGAAATATTGGGAGCTCCAACCACAACCTAATCACAATATTTCGTTATGTGGATTAATTTTTACAAAGTAAAAAAAAAAAACGAAGTGATTTTTTGTGAAGAAAAATATTATTGTGAATTTTACTTTCGTTTCAAATCAGAAAACACAGCACCGGTTTTTTCATTAACTGCGGGCAATTTGAACCAATCAGTATAATAGGGTTAGGTAGTTCTTAACTCACTATTTTCTTTGGTCTTGAGAAAACCCGATTTATTGCAACAATTTAAATTGAAACCTACTTCTGTATGGATAATTTTTACCTATTTTAATGAAAAAAATATTATGAGGCGAGACTGAGAAAAGCCATTTAAAATACGTTTTGTTTCTTTTCTTAAATTTTCAACTTTTTGAATACGATTAGAGAGTAGTATATTAGAGTAGAGGTAGGTAGTGTTAAGTGAGATACTGACTTGAAGCTAGTGTGGTGGTGGTCCTGTCTCGGTGCAAGTGGCGTCGGCAGCGGCGTGCCGGCGGGCGACGCTTGCGCGGGCCGTTTCTTGAGCGCCGACTTGAGCGGCACCGCTCCGAATATGGGCTCTTTAGGCGGGATCTCTTCCACGCGCGACGTGTCTGCTACCACCAGCGGCGAACCCTCCTCCTCCTCTAGCTCGTCCTCGTCCTCCGCTGTGGAATTACGACACTCGACATCATTTTCATTTGCCATAGCACTAACCACTTAAAAAAAAGTCTTATCTTTTTTAACGTCTTGAATTAATTTACACTCATGAGGTTGAATGTTGTTGGTTAACGTTGAATGGTTTCAACTGTTTCGGGCTCGTTAATAAGAGCACGAAATTCATACATAAACGTAGTTTGATCCCAATATAAGCTCAATGAAATACCTACAAAATCCATGAAAATAAGCGAAAAATTTCGTATTTTGTGCGTCGAACTAGCGTCTTTTGATTTATTAGTTTTCGATAGGCCGAGTTTTCGCATTGACGACCCATTCAAAAAGTTTTTCGCAACAGCGTGACAAGCCCTTGCAGGCCCTATGCGCCAACGACGTCTATCGTTGACAAATACACTTTTTACAACACAAAGGCATTTTTTTGCCGTAGGCGTATAGGGCACAGAAACGCATTTTAGGCGTGGCGGCCAAAAGGTTAATTTGTCGGAGTAATATAAAAAGTTTCGGTTGTGATAATGTGCGAGCGAGAGAACTGCAATCGGGAAGATCCTCTTTAAGAACGGTGCTGCAACACATGACATAGTATTAGGAAGTGAGAAATTATCTCAGAAATGCTATTTATTTGGCGCATCTTCAAATATCCGCAACAGGAATGAGAGGCACGCCATTACTCATCAGGCACATATGTTCTGTGACAGCAGCATGTCATCACTCCTAAACTGACATGCCGCAAAACTTTGGTGCGATGTTCAGCATGGCCATATTATTTTGTATGCAAATGCAAGAATTATTAATTAATAATTCAAGGCAACATAAAGTTTCGGTACCGGTCACACTAAAGAGGAAGCTTCTGGTGTCTGGTACATTTTTATACAACAGAGTGACGAGTCGAGCTGGTGCCTGACCTGATGGTAAATGGCACGCTTCCCTATATCAGTTCAGTAGTACTCTTTTTTGCAAATATTTTACAATAGTGCGTTGCGTTCGTCACCACGAGATATTTAAGAGGGCATACCACGGCCAAGAAATTGGATGAATAAGTATTTAGCAAATCTATTGCTGTCCTCTGACCTGAAGCCTCTCCCAGTAGAGCCCAATAGGGACAACTGCAGCTCGGATCGATTATACCTACGAAAAGTAGACAAAATCATTGTCTCGTATTTTTCTGTTTCCTCATTTAAAGCTAAGCCGATTTCATAATTTTTTTTATTAATAGATGTGCAAAAGATTGAACTATGCTTCTATAATTTATTTTTGTTTTATAAACTCGTAAAATTTGTTTGATAGACGTCTAAAGATGGTGGTAAGAAAAAAATTTTTTTTTGGATATTCAAAGGCTCATATTTCTTATAGTAGTTAACTTATAAGAAAAAATAAATGATAGGAGCATGACAATAGAGGAGATACATTTTATTTTAAAAAAATACAGTTCTAGTGGTATTATCCAGGGAGGAAACACGAGAATACGTTTGTATGGACAAAGCACTGCCCGTGTGCCCACTTAAGGCTGGTACACTCGCCCCAGCACCAATACACGACCCTGATGGTGGCGCGTGGAGCTCGGCAAGTTGAACATGGGCGTCGGTGGGGAGGACCCGATCGCCAACACGGTGTTAGGCGGCTCAGGCAGCTCTTACAGCATCAGCTACATTAGTTCATCATCATCATCATTTCAGCCATAGGACGTCCACTGCTGGACATAGGCCTCCCCCATCGATCTTCAAAAGGGACGGTTGGAAGCGGCCTGCATCCAGCGTTTCCCTGCGGGTTTTTTTTAGGTCGTCTGTCTATCTTGTGGGTGGACGTCCTACGCTGTGCTTTCCGTGCTCTCCATTCCAGAACCTTTCGGCCTCATCGGCCATCTGTTTTGCGTGATATGTGCCTTGCCCACTGCCATTTCAACTTGCTTATCCGGTGGGCTATGTCGGTGAGTTTCGTTCATCTACGGGTCTCCTCATTTCGGATTCGATCTCGTAGAGAAAGCTACATTGGTTATAAATACAGTAATAACTCACAGTCGGATAGAGGTGGATGATGCGGCGTCGCGTGTTGGTGCTGATGCTGGTGTTGATGCTGGTGCTGGTGTTGGTGTTGGTGTTGGTGCTGGTGCGGGCGCTGGTGGTGGCGCGTGGGGCTCGGCGAGCTGAACATGGGCGGCGGCGGGATGGGCCCGATCTCCGACAAGGCGATGGGCGGCTCGGGTAGCTCCGACAGCATCAGTTGCTCTTCGCTCTCCGCCCTGCCGCCCCCACCGCCCTCGCTCACAGATCCGTAGCCGCCCACTGGAATTTACAATGATAAACTTAGATTCTTCCACAAAATTTGATCTTTCCCTCTCGGAATGCGTCGAATTCTTCACGCATTTTGTCTACCTCGGCTGCGCCTACAGACCAGAGGCTTTATGGCTACTTTTTATCGAGGGCTCAAAACAGCACAGTACGGAAAATCACGCAAACGTGAACCTTAACGCGCCGAGATACGGTTTGCGGTCGCGCATCTTATCGCAATCACCTTTTTTTAAATATATATATATAAACTTTATATAGTATAATATATAATAGATCTACGTTTGGCCACCAACTCCCCTGATGGTAAAATAGATATACCTAAACAGAATCGCTTATAAGGTAAGGTAAGGTAAGGTAAGGTAGTTGTAAGGCAGTGAGACAGTACAGATAAAAAAAAATTATATCCTGACACCAAACACCCTGCCTACACGACTAACCAAGCAGGCCAGTAGATGTTTACCCAATAGACCCAAAAGTACCAGGTATTTCCACCCAAGTAGGAGCCTTGGAAGGTGGTTTAGAGTTCGTTTCAAAATCCATTCCGGTAAATGAGATGGCTGGTTGCAATTTTTTTTACAAGTCTATAACTATCTTACTCAATATACTAACAATCAATCAGAAACTGAAAGAGATTAAACTTTTTCGCTTACGCGCGAATTTGATAAATCTTAAACTAATCTCCTTTGCACAGCCTTTTCTTAAATTTTATCTGATATAAAATATTTAGATGGATCGTTTCGTTTATTTAATAACTGAGGTTCACTGGACTTCGTGTGATGTACTTGTTATTAATCCAATAACTTTTAAGGTGAAATGTTTAGCTTCATTGATATTATTTTTTACCTACGAAGGAAAGGAGACGGTATATTTGTGTTAGGGGTATGAGGTTGCATTTAAGAGGAGCAAAATCGGCGTTGTGAAGTTATAGAGGTTGCGAAGTCACAGTTCGAAGCGAACTACTAGTTTTTTATTTTTATTTATTTGTGTTTGGGCCTTTAGTCGCGATTATGCCAGCTCCGTTTTTCAAGCAATTTACACAATCAAAAGGGACCAGAGTCCCTACGCTGATCTAATACGACCGAGACCATGGCATATAGTTAGTTTAAATGTTACTTGCTATTTGTGTATTTATTGGTTTTTATTTTATTTACTTTACACAAACAATACATTTTATAGCATATTGTTGCACCAAAAAACCACAGGTGGTTTGACATGGTGCTCACATTCACCGCGCACTTAAAAAAAAATAGGAAGGTACATATCAAACTTTGCGGACATAATTATTTACTAAAATATTTATAGATCGAGGCAGCATGTTATTGGAAGCATGGTTGAATCTGCAAAAGCTGAAGTCGACTCACCGACATCCCCTTGATAGCACACCCGGCGCGGGAGCTTGCCTGCTGTCAAGGAGTTCGGCCTCTCGGGCCTCATCATCTCACCATTCTCCAACTTGTCTTTCTTTGGTTCTGAAACCAAAACAAATGCAATCGTTAAACATTGTTTTCATTATAACTGACGCTCAATGCGTCACGTCGTCGCCTCGTTCGCTTTTGGCAACCGACTCGACTTAAATTAGTCAGTCATTAACCGAAATGGAATTGGATATTGTAGCAATTGTGACTGCACCAAAAGTGCATCTTATCGTGAGGTTTGTTCTCGAAGGTTGCTTCAGTCCGTGCCTTAAGCGTCGTAATACATAACATAAACATAGTAGGAAGTCCCAACGTCAGTATAGATAGTAAGTGATAGGTGTGGGTGGATATGGCGAGGATTCTAATAATAGGCGATAGACGAGTACGCTGTTCCATTCACTGGGTGTCGGCGTCGGCGTCGGCCTTGGCCCCATGGAACTACACAACTATTGACGCATCTCCGTAGCTCAACGAGATATAATAACTAATAAACGTACATCCAAACACGCCTACATGACGTTCAATTGATACTCGTAAATTTTATTTTTATGTTTTTATGCGCGATTCTAGTTGGTTTCAGCGCTGAAGGATTTAGCCGTCCGTTTGCGTAGTTTCGGATTTATTTCATAGGAACGACAAGATACTTTGAAGTTAATCACATTTCTGATAAGTTTAAAAATTTTGTACTAATAATATCCATCAAATAATGTATTCGTTTTACTTTAAGGGGATAACGTACGCAGTAATTAATTATTACACAACTTTAGCGTTAAGGTAAAATAATTATATGCAGCCAATATATCCACCTCATCCTCGGTCGGCCTGGGTTCCGCCAACCTAGTCTCGGCCACCACGCAGTTACTGCTGTACACCACCTGCCATCATTACATCTGGCCATGTGTCCTGCCGACATTAGAAATACTGTCGGGAACGAGTGGATGCGAATAGCGAGAGACCGGGGAGAGTGGCATAAACAAAGGGAGGCCTATACCCAGCAGTGGGTCACTCAAGGCTGATGATGATGATGATGATGATATATCCACAGAACTAGGTGTGGCAACAATTGTAATTTGGTGCGTAGCCTTCTCACCATATTTTTTTTTACATTAAGGTCGTTTATACGTACATTTTCAAAAGCGCAAAATGACAATGGGTCGCAAATTGACAAATGGGCAAAATGTTGCTAAATTATGATATTTACTAGTAGGCCGCCCCTGCTTCGCACGGGCGAAGCCGGGATATATAGCCTATGTCAACCAGGGATAGTGCAGCATCCCAACAGTGAAAGAATTTTTCAAATCGGTTCAGTAGTTTCGGAGCCTATTCAATGCAAACAAACAAACAATCAAATCTTTCCTCTTTATAATATTAGTATAGAAGTATAGATAAGAATGACTTTGTCGTAGTTAGGTACATTTTTAGTTAGGTTAAATATTTGAAACTAATTTGTAATTGAATTAATATTTGAAAATTATACCTTCCTGTTTTGTTGTGTTAAATGTTTCAAATAATCAAGAATATGCCACCAACTGAAAATTAAAACTATAGCAAAAAATACTTGTTTTATTATTTGTTGGCTACATGTCTTTGATTATATGAAACTAGTAGGACGTCAAAACAAAATGGTACTTTTTTATTTTACTGCTAAAATCTCATCAGTATAGAATTGTTGACGATCCCAAGCTCACCAACAAGCCCACTTAGCCTCCGATGAGATGTGGGTTCTGTTCTCTCAGCATATTTACCAAGCTTCATCATGAAGCGTTTCTAAATGGGTGTCTACAACCACTTCTCCGGGCTAAAAAAACATCGACAACACCGCTAGTGTTGAAGGTTTCCATGGGCAGTGGTTACCGCTTACCATCAGGCGGACCAAACGCTTGCTTGTCGCAATTTAGAAAAAAAAGGTGCCTCAATAACTGATTTCCCCAGTGTCTGTATAAAAACAACCCAATTTCGTTGCTCAAAACAATTTTACCTAAACCAGTGAGTCAAACAAAAGTAATAAAAGCAATTCTCAATTCCCCCCAATACTCTATAGGAGCTCAATAATTCGCGACACGAATCACAGCAGTCGTGCAAAAGTAATGGTTCAATCCAGCCACTGCGCTGCCATTAGACGGCGAATACCGGTGAACGCTGAGCCTGTGTGAGGCAATAAGAGTTATGCCAGGTGCGCGCCAGCCTGCGCCAGGCTCGCGAGGCAAGTCGTGAACTTACTCAAATGTATTGCGACATACATCACTGCCAATTACTTAGACACTTTCGACAGCGCGCATGCAAATATTGAATGTAGGAATATTTGCTACGAGTTGATTTATAAGCTAGCATCGTACTAAATCTGAATTCGGGCGGCCTGAAAACTTTTGACACATGAGGCCACTCGCCTTACTAAAAAAGAAAGGCACAACGACTAATGGAGAGTCGAGGAGACATTGCGGAGTACAAGCGCACTTCAACACTTTTTGGTTTACGCTAGACTCTCAAAATTTTATCTAATTTACTAGAATTTAGAGTAGTCGTAGCACGGCGCAGAAGCACGGCGACACAATTTTGAACCTTCTACAAACCGGAAAGTGTTGATTTTTCCACGGTCGCTTGTACGGCGCGACGCTACCTTGACTCTTCAGTCAGCGATTGCTATTGTAGGGGGGCTGAATATTGGACCAAAGTTTATCAAATTACGTATTCAGAGAATCGAAAGAAAAAAACAACATATGAATCCAAAATCCCTTTTTAATACGAACTGCAAAGCAATGGAATGCCACCCTGCCTCGGTTTTGCCTATTAAGTACAACCTGGGTATCTACAAGACATGAGTGAATAGGCACCTCATGGTCAAGCGTGCTCCACACCACACACCAGCAGCCATTAAACGTCCACTGTTGGACAAAGGCCTCCCTCGAGAGGGGTGTTGCCATAATCCCCACGCTTGGCAGGCGGCTTGGGGATCGCAGTTCGTTCACCGTGTACTAATAGGACGCTGCTGCCCATCCTCCGGTGGTTCTGGTCGCAGTTTTAGGACATACCCGGGTCATAAGCGTGCTCCACTTTAGACCAAATCGTCACTTACCATCAGGTGAGTTTTGGTCAAACGCTAGCCCATTTCATCATAGAAAAAGAAAACGTAATTGCTAGGTACTTTGTAAGGTTTGGTAGAAGTAACAAGTTTTTACATCCAGTATATAAGCTAGAAACCCAAAGTAATCCCATAACAAATAGTCTTTTATTTCGGGACACTGGGATGGCGGATAAACCTACTTATTATGTTACATAGAGAAAATACCCTGAGGGTCTCCCATCAAGAGATTATACGAAAATAGGGAAAGGTAAAGGTTGCGTGATATATGACGTCTATTTAACTATTTTTGATATAGCTAGTTAAGAATATATCATTAACAAGCTTGCTGTTAATAAATGTCCTGTAATAGCACGTTATAAAGCCATTTCCGTCCTAGACTAATAAATTTGCATCGCTATAATCAAAATGTAACTAACCAGACAAGTTTATCTCAGAAGTGGTGGAAGTTTGCGAACAAACTTGAGATAACGGAGTTGTTTGTGTAACAATAGAGGCGCCTAGCGAGGCGTCTCTCAAATTATACATTTAATAAGATTATTGGCCAGCTGCGACGGGGCTAGAATTAGGACAAATCCTTTATACTAAAATTGGCACAAGTGTGTTTTGAAGCTCGAGTGAGAGAGCTGATATTATCTGGACTTCAGACCAGACAAACAATTAGTATTAGGGAGATAGTAGACTTAGTACAATAATTTTCGTTCTTGTTCAAATGTCTCCTTACCCATTTTTTTACTACACCGCTAAACCGCTTAACGCTAAAACTACACGACACATTTTAACGCACACTAAGTAATTTGCAGTGGCAATAAACTAACAATCCACATGCAAAAAAGGGGCGGCAAGTTCATCTTCAAGGTGAGTTGAACTAAAGGCATCAAGCCTGATTTAGGCCCGATGCGTTCGCACCGGCTACGCCACCTTACCATAATGTATCTTCCAATCATGTTTGTCTGTACTGAGACCTGGACAGATGAATCTTTCATAAAATCGACCCTCCCGCAATAGATTTTTTTTCGGACATAAAGTAATTTTCAAAATTGTATTTATCTACTATAGCTTTAAATTGTTTTGTTTTGTGTGCCAATAAACTAAATAAATAAAAAAAAATCGCATCCAGGATATAGGATACGAGAAGCTTGTTTTTTTTCTAATGTGAAAATTAACAGAAATATTTAGTAGTTTGTTTAAACAAACATAGGAAACGGAAACGGCTATCCTAAACATGCACGATGCGACATCCGCATGCGCCATGCGGAAGGGTTAAAACTAATTGTCGATGAAACACCATATATTATGTAGACTGAATTTCAAAATAATGTCGCCCCGGGTAAATAGCACTGTTAGAAAATCTAATAGTATGAGATTAGTTAGTAGGACCATTAATTCGCAAATAATATCAATATAAAAACCGCCTTCAATATTATTAAGCACTAGAACAAAATGATTCGTATTGGAGCTGGTTAAATACCACTGAGCCAAAGTCAATGAATTTTTAACCGACTTCGAAAAAGAAGGAAGGTTCTCAATTGGGCCCGTTTTTTTTGTGGGCCCTTTTGGAAAGTTTCCTATATACATAATAAACAAGAACTACGTAAATCGATTCACGAATGACGGAGTACATACATTAAAAACATTTTTAAAAAGTCGGACCAATTGAGAAAAACCCTCCGTAAAAAATGTATGTAGGTATAAATTTCCAGTAAATAACAAACACAAATTTATTACTCAAAGACAATGTTATGTCGCGCAAAGAAATAAAACGTAGATCATTAGTTACAACACTGGTATAATATTTTTCTTGTTGCTACATTTTCTGGGAAAATGGTAATTTAATATGATTTCAAGACAAAATAATAGTCTCATAACTCATAAGAAAATTCTTATCCTTATTTATCTACATGTCAGGACACAAAATAAATGATGTATGATGTCTTCATACTTCTTCTTATTTAAGAGCCTTAGGCCCAACGCCCACATTAGATTCGAGACGAGGCTGGCGGCGGCGTAAATGAACCTATCGTAAAACGAAATGAGTTGACTTATCCTCGGCCGCTGGTACGTCGCGATATTGCTTTGACTCTTAAAGCCAGCGTTGGGCCTTTCTCTTGTCGGTTATATTATAAGATATTTAAAAAAATGTAACGATAATTTAAAAAAATAAAATTAAAAAGTAGACCAAAACCTTTATAACTATTCAGTAATCTGTGTAATTAGACTACAATTGTTGCAAACTAAATGATACTAGTGTATCTCTTGACGACGGACAGATTCAAGGATATTATTGTCATCATCATCATAATCAGCCTTTTAACAGTCCACTGCTGGACTTTTATTTAGGCTGGCTGGATATTATTGTATTAATCATTATAAACAACTTTTACTGTGGGATTAATACTGAAATAGCCAAAAAAATCACAAACAGTTCTTCAATAGTAATGTCATATGTTATTAACGGCCTGTTATCCGAGTCGCGTAGGGAACAAAATGGTCCCTCAGCCCCCGCCATGTTAGAGCGACGATGTATTTTGCCGCGCAAGAGTCACGAGGCCCGCGGGGGGAGTGCAACGACAAAAACGAACATAGATCCGACCTCGATGACGCCTGGGACTGAGCGCGGCGCGCGCAAATTTTCGTGACCTTTTTACGCTTTTAATTTCACAAAAAAACTAAACTAATCACTATAAAAATCTATCCAATGGAAAAAATGTTGAATAGGATTTCCTTTCAGAACATGCAATTTCCAGGTTGTTACGAGCTTTCATTAGAAAATAAAACGGAAAAAAATTAACTAAATCTCATTGTCTCTAATTGTTTGGCGCACGTCCTGAATTGCACTTTATTGTGTAGTAGCAAGAGTCGCTACTTATTGAAATGATTTTGCGGAGTGAATCTTCTGTACTTGTATTCTGTGTTAAAAGGCAAAGAGAGGCCGTTCAATAACAGATAACCATAATCGTATTATGATATTTGGATAGGCCCGCGCAGATGATGGGCCGAATCATCATTTATTCTTTAAATGTCGGACTGGAGGATACTATATAATTTAAATAAAATAAAATTGCTACTAAGTTCTAATTCGTCTGGAACGATGAAGTTACTGACGCTTTAAACCCCGAAAAGAGGGGTTTTTATCAGTTAAATGTGTGTATCAGTATGTTTGTGTGTCTGTCTGTAGCATCGTAGTTCCCAAACGGCCGAATCGATTTATATTTAGTTTTTCTGTTTAAAAGGTGACTTGATCGAAATTGTTCTTAGATATGTTTCAAGAAAATATATTCAGTGGTTTGAAAATTATCAGAATTTTTGTAGGGTTTTTTTAATTTATACTTGTTCGAATTTGTAATGTTGCCAAAAATGTTTATGAAGTACAAAACAAGTATTTAAAACAACAAAAAACTACTTTATGGGAACTGGGTGAAATTTGTCAATCGTAATACCCGGTCGTATCATAATCGTAATGCGGAATGCATTACGATTTACGATTACGACCCCTAAGGAGAAAAGCGTGAATAATCACCCTTAGAGGTTGCCCTATACCCTTTTTTTAATTTAAATTGGCCACCCTGAAGATATAGCATAGCATACTCAATAAAAAAGAACCATTAAAATCGGTTGATAATCGGCAATAATATCGCGTAACATAAACACAAAAAATACAGTCGAATTGAGTCGGCTGAAAAAGAAGTATCCAAAATTCTAACAGCGCGGAAATCGATAGGAAAACAAGCAGGTAACACCGTGACAGGTGCGACGACACGTGCGCTCGCGCGTTCATTCCGCCTGGCATCCGGCGGCTGGTCGCTGAAAAGGCCGAGGGTGCCGGGAGCGGGACCGGGAGCCGGAGCGATCGATGCGGCGCCCTTGGCCGAGCCACCTTCGAGGACGACCGCTTCAGAGTTACGCAACTCTAACCTCTAATCGACTATTATGTATTCTGTGGCTCCACCAAATCTCTCTCACACGTGTTTGCAATCTATCTCTTTCATATTTCCTTAACTATTATGTAAAACTTTGCCTTGACCAAATCCTAGGCGTAACAATATGACAACTGAAAGGCAAGACGATTACAAAAGCGGACCGCCTACACAGATGTTTACAAAGAGATTATGCTGAAGAGCCCTCGGGCGTACAACTTCAGCCGGGCATTTTACAAGTAAAGGCAATTTGGATTTCTTTAAAAGCCAATTACAAAGCTTCTGAAATAAATTCCTTGTATATATTTTTCTCAAACAAGGTCGATCAAAGTAATTAGCGATATATTTTTATCTCCTCCAATATCTTGTACGTATAAAAATTAAAAAAATAAGTACATAGTTCACGTCAGTTGCGTAGTAGTAAGAAATGCGATGAGGTCATTAGGAAGTTATGTCAACAGCGGAGCATTCCCAGAGCGAGCAGTGCCAGTACCAGTACAGTAATAGCAGCACACAATGTCAAGAGTACGCGCCGGCGACTTGGTTCACGGCGCGAGCTTCGCGTTCAACTTGCTCGTCACGTCGTCGCGTAAAACGACAATCTCAAAGCTCACAAACACGGATTTTCTCAAAATAAACTCCACTAAAAAACGCAAACACGCTGACGCCTCAGGTATTCCGTCTGTTTACTTTCAGAACATTACAGGCGTACTTTCACGGAGATTTCCAATCTATTACACGCCTACTTTTTTGCTGTAAATGAAATGCTAAATAACATTATACAAAAATATTTATATTGGAACGGGGTGATATAAATATAGGTAAGGCCGGTCGAATAAATACGCAAATCTCGGTCGGCACACTTAGCTGTTTTTTATGACGTTGCGTTGTTTTTTTTGTTTTTTTTTTTTTACAAATTTACTGTGATGAATTGGTATCTGAATTCGTATCGAGGACAATATAATCAGCGAAGCCGACAACTGGGTCGCATCACACTAGCGCAGAGGAATTTGAACGAGCAACATGAGAAACCGTGGTGACATTGACGAAAACCGTACTGTGGGCGGCCGGCGACTTATCAGATAACATTTCGCTCATTTTAATATTTGCCTTCAACTTTGGACTAGTTTGGCGACGAAGGTCTTTCTTCACAATAGGCACACAAAACAAGATCAGAATAAATCATAATAATATATATCAAGACTTCATAATTGAGATTTCTTATGAAACTATATAGATTTGTAAGACTGGAACAGCACTAGCCAGCTGGTCAGTATAGGAACATATATAGTGCTAATTGCATGATTGACCACAATACACAAACAAACCATAAGGGATATAAAAATCAGTGAGAGCAAACAAAAGATATAAATCATTTATTCCATTCGTTATCGGACGGTAGTCCGGAGGCGGCGGTGGGTCAAGGTCGCCCTACGGCGAGGCCCGCCCTCCAGCCTTTTCATATTCCCTGAATTATTGCTTTGCCTTTGTACCAGCTCCCGCACAATTACATCTGACGAGATTGTGCGCTTTCAGCTTCCCACATTCCCAAATCTGGTCAATTATAGACCTCGCAGTAATAATCATAAATAAGCAAAAGAAATACGAACAAAAATCCAATTACGTTACATAATAACCATTTGTTTAAACGCGAACATTGCTAACATACTGGCAATTATTGGAAAACGAATTCCTCTCACGTTCGCTTACCAAATAGAGCTAGCTAACCAAATTATCTGAGAAGGCACAATACAAAGAGATTTCGAAATCAGGTGCAAATTCAACCTTTGCTTTCAGGCTTTTACAACATACTTTGCTCTTTGTTCTTAAAAAATCATTTTTGTCTACGTGGAATACAAAAACGAAGAGGCTGTGGCAAGTTTGTCTTGAAACTCTTGGAAGGCCAAATATACATCGTGGTTTGTTATCTGTAAGGTGTCAATTTAATGAGGAATCTATGAGAAATCTATTATTCATTGAAATGCAAAATTTGGCCTAGCGAACATATGGTAACCGACATAGGAAGAATAGGAATATGAGTAGAGTATTTCAACGTGATTTCATAAAGCATAGAGAAATGAAATGAAGAATTCAACAGCAAGCAGGAAGCGCTGTCACAGTCCGCTAATTATATTTTTACTTTATTAACAAGGTTTGAGGAAGACGGACGTCGTTATCGGGTGGAATGTGGTGATTGACATTCGCGGGGCAATTAAAGTGGCGTAGCGGCCGGCGCCGCCGCTGACCGGCGCAGCCGCAAATAGTTGGACAAGGCCACGGCATCACGGCACGCTACTACCCGTTATTTATTGACATCTCCATCGGCGACGCCACATGGGGCTTCCTATCTAACGTCTGCTTTTCCACGCAGTACAGATCATATCCGCTGCATCGATCGAATACTGTGAATATTATCTTTGGCGCTCGATAAGCGGGTTTGTGCCAATATTATGCAGTTTTAGAATAATAAACCAAGGTAGAGGACACTTCTTGGGTTGTTGCTATTTCGAAGTAAAGTTGCCAAAATTATTATAAGGCCAGATCAAATTAAATAGATCTGTTCAGGAATATAGTGAATCATAATAATGCAGAATCTAATGATATCTGAACAGAAGGATCTACTGTCTCTATCTTAGTTATAATAAAAAGCGATATTTCTATGGTGGTAGTAATTAAATTAACAGAATTTTAGATTTCCTAAGCTATGAAAAATTCAAAATCTAAGTCATATTTGAAGAGTTACAAAGCAAGGAGTTCTAGCTAACCAATATAGCAAAAATTCAGATATTCAAGTCTTCTTTGAAGTGTTCATCTCATATGAAAACATTTTACAACAATGCCTTTCCAAGTATGTGCTTGAGTTATCCACACACAAGATTATTACAGTAAAGTTATGAAAGGCGGTCGGGAGCGTGGGCGGCTTAACTCGGTACCTTTGGGATGCTCACAATGAATATTTAGTATTATTCGACAGCAAACCACCTGCCTTAGCTGTAATTGGAATTGTTAAATATTAAAAATTATCCTTTTATGAAAACAGCTTTTGAGAATAGTGATCAAAAGCAATTAACCTTTTAAATGAAATTATTTGATGGCCGTTTTTAATTAAAAAAGGAAGTTAGGCAAAACATTCATTACTGCAACCTACGACCATTTTTATTATTCTAGACGATTTTTACATACACCTGAATGAAATTCATCATAGTTCTATAGAACATGTTGAATGAAACAAAGTGCTTGTAAAAGAAGGTCTGAATGTGATGCTATGACTTAAACACCATACATTTATTGCTGTAATATCTATGTGCAATCTGAGTTACGTGTAAGTGATGTGTTTGCACCGGGCAGAGGGAGCGTGACATTGACATTGCGAGTGGGAGCCACTGAACGCAGGCGGGCTGATAAGTGAAGTTGCGATTTAAATGGAGTGTCGTGCATGTTGTTAGCGGTGAGTAGAGATGGTGGATGATGCAGCGGATGGTCTCTGCGGTGATGGTACCATTGGAGCGTGTGAAGAGCGCGAGGCTGGGCGAGTGGCGGGGGACAGGCGACTTGCGACGCACGTAGTAGTGGTCGTGGCGCTGCGGCGGCGGCGGCGGCACGAAGGGCGGCGGCGGCGGCAGGCGCGCGGGCCTCCGCCTCGCGCCGCCCGCGAAGGCGTCCATGGCGGCGAGCGTGCCGACGTCGCTCATGCTCGCGGCGCGCTCGCGGCTGGAAGACTGCGGCCGCCGCACGATCGTTACTTCGCCCCGCAGCCCCCGGCTCCGCGCGCGCTCTTCGATCGCCGCCCGCCCTCCGTTTTGCCGTTCGCCCGCCCACGAACAGCTTCACTTTGTTTTGAATTTTTAATTTATCGCCATTCATCTAGCATTTGTTTTCACTTTAAACATGAAAAAGAGCTGCTAACATTTTAAGAGAGCGATGAACCGCAGATTGCATTTAGTTTTTTTTTACGATCAAAAAACTACAGATGATTCACTCGGGTGAGTTGGCGTGATGACTATATTAACCGTAGTGTAATAAACATTTATAAAGTTAATCATTGCATCTTCATTGGGTCAAGATGATTTTATTAACGTGGGCTTTAGCAATTAGCAACGTGATATTTTGATATGAAACTTCTTATTCAGCATAATGTTTGTAGCAAAGTTTACGAACCGTTAAAATTTATGATACTACTATAAAACTAGATATTCTTCAGCAGCACACCTGGGAATACATCCGAAACTAGTCTGACTTTATACGTTGCTTACTAAAAACTTAGGTCACTGACATCGGCTGTGTACTTAAATATGTAGTAGACAAAGATCTTGAAAGTAAAGATCTGTGCTCATTCAAAAGTTTTTGACACAGTACCTAATAATTGAAAAAAAAAATGCCATCTAGAAATCCCTACTAATTACGTCGCATCGTTCCCTACAAACTAAATCGAGACTACTTAAAAGCGATGACTCTCAACTACGACGCCCGCTCACCAAGGAAGTCTGCATGTCCGATTGAGTTCACACTGGTGAGCAATATAGTCGTTCTCACCACTGAGACGGTACAATTGAAAAAAAACTATAGGGCCTGTCCTCACGAAGTAACATATAAGGCAATGGTTGTAGAAAATTTAGAATATTCATCTGATACGGTAGATAGCCACTGAGAAAGTTCAACGACACTTTATTTCTTGCTTAGCTTTTTTATTATATAAGTATTCGAATTTAATATTTATAAAAAAAAAAAAACACCGATTACTGCGCCATTTGTGACCCTATTTACGCGATTATTTTAGGGTTCCGTGCGAGGAACCCTTATAGTTCGTTCTGTCCATCCGACGTTACTATTTTTTTAGAACCTTCTAACTTCATGTTAATTGGTATGTATTAGGTATGTATTTTATTAATAATATTTTTGCTACATACATACGTATGTAGGCATTGTGTATATATTGTATACATGCATGTAAGGTTATATATATTTATTTGTATTTATGTGGACCACAGACCGTTTTAAATTTTTGTCCTGTTCAACCAAAGTTTGTCTGGAAGAAATCACTTTAGGCAATAAGGCCGTATTATTATACTGCCGTATGTTTATTTTTTGTTAGTTTAAGTTTCATTTTGTATTTACGGTGTGTAATAAAGAAAGATACATTGTATTGTAAATTCTATAAATATTAAGATAAGTGTATGAAACTATGCAACAATTACAAAAACGGAACTTTACTATATGCGTGTCTCGACACGCTCTTGGTTAGTTATTTTATTATGTAGAGGAAGCTTTCGAAGTGGCCCCATGCACAATAATTTCATTGACTTTGGCATAATTTTGATCAAGCGCCTGTTGATTTACCAATATAAATTTTGTTGGTTGTTGGCACTTACTTATTTTGAAGTTGTGTTTTTTGTATAGATAATAATTTCTATAAGCACTTGTATTTCTATTTTACGATTTTTCTTCATGCGTCATACGGTCGTTGCTATAGCGGTACATTATTCTTCAGTGTGTTCTACTTCCCACGTTTGAAAAGCTCTACCATTTCGACAAGCTCTGGTGTGATGGCTTAAGAGGATAACGCAGCACTTAATTCCACACAACTTTAGTAATAAAACTTGAAATACCTTAGAATAGAATAGAAACATTTATTGGCCTTATAACATTTGTTACACTGGGCAAGTAATTTTACAGCAACGCTTAAATTAAAGTATTACACAAACCAATAAAATTAATAATACCCTTTTTAACCCGACGAAGCCAAAGACGCAAAATAAGGGTATTGTAGTTACTAGTAGTTAGCAAGTGCTAACGCAAGTACTAAGACGGTCACTGGGTGAAATCGTTTTTTTTATTGCATTACTTTTAGGTGATATTTATATTTTTTTAAGTAAAGAGCCGCATACAAGCTTGCGGCCTGCCTGATGGTAAGCAGGACAGGCAGGTGTCCATAGGCAACCCGCTAGGGTTACGTACCCAAAGGGTGAAAAATAACCCTATTACTAAGCCTACGCTGTCTGTCTGTCCAACCTTTTAACGGCTGTATCTTTCGAACATCTATCACTACACTAGCTATCTATCGAAGATTTCGATAGATAGCTAGTTGAAAATTTCACAAATATGTAAGGTTGCGGCGGATTAACTAAGAAATAATAATAAAGTCAAAAAGTGAAAACCAAAGACCATAAAAATACGTTTTTTAAACGTATTTTTGTATTTGCTCTAATGTAAAAACAGTAACACGTACAAGCGTCAACGTTGGTATAATTATAGTACTAAGTAAAAGAACAAAAAATAAATATATGCCAAGTGCGAGTCGGTGACAAATTTTTGTTCACCACCAAGTTAAGCAACGTCGGGTGCTGTCGGTACATGGACGGGTAGCCGCCTGGGCGTGATGTTGTCTTTTTGCACTACTGTTAGTATTTTGTGGTGGTACGGAAGTACGGAACCCTTAGTGCGCGAGCACGACTCGCACTTGACCGGTTTTTGTTCTTCATTAGATCTTAATTTATATAATAGCTTAACCTTCTTAATCAATTCAATTTAGGAACGCCTCAACTTCAGTGAATATCGAGGCTCGGTTTTAGAGCCCGCAACTGGTAAGTCGTAAAACAAAACTATCAAAATACTACGTCGTCAAACTGGTAATTTATTCAGCAATAACTAAAACATCTCAAGTGCAAAAGATGTATCACGTGTGACATTTCATTGAACCGAACATCACGTTCTATTTATAGTTTTAGTGAATGGATGAAGTGAAATGAGAATGCATCGTTTCATTAATACCGCGTATTTTGAGCGGTTAAGAGGGTACGTCATGGAGCAAACCTAAACACAAGTACGCTTTCTGCATCCTATTTACATCACGGCTTTCCGCTCATTTGTTACCATGACGTCAAATTATGCGTTAAGACATGAGTTAGGCGCAAGATAGTCTTATGACGGGTCGTGGCTGCACTATAAATTAAAAAAACGTAGGTAGCTGGAAACGGGAGTTCGGAACCCAAACTTGAGTGGCGACTGGCGTGCTTGCACAGGTGCTAGGGATAGGCATATGTCCAGAAGTTAAGTAATTTCAGGGTGACGAGCGCAGCACATTGCCCCGCAGGGTAACAACTAAGTTCTTAAGTCAGAGTTGTACTGAACCTTTTATTTATGACGATGAAAACCTAAGAGGTCGCACCCGTGTCTCACGTCCTATGACGTCGCGCAACGTGTCTCTTTATTTATCTCGTATTAAAAGGACTCTTAATGTTGGAATAGTTTTAAAGGTTTCTGTATCTGCGACCCGTCTTATATATTGCGCCTTATATCTTCACAATATAACTATGGTTGATAGTTGACCATCTTCGCAGTTGTATTTACTTCCTTGAAAATCAATACCAATATACTATTTGTATATGAGTGTCAAATCGAGAGTGAACAGGATCCTTTTAGGTAAGCGTGTTCCGTCCTAGTTCGCGTCTATGCTTAACACCAGGCACTATGTGGACGAACGCAAGCCCATATTTTTTTTTTAAATTCCATAGTTGGCAAACAAGCAGGCGGGCCTGATGGTAAGCAGTCACCGTCGCCTATGGATACTATATACAAGCGAAAGTGAGTTTGTTTGTTTGTTCTTTCACGAAGCAACAGAACGGATCGGCGAGATTTTGTTGCATAGAGATAAATGGAAGGCCGTTGAGTATACAGGATACTTTTTATCCCGGAAACTGTATGGTTCTTGAGAAAATATTAACGAGGGTGAAACCGCGGGGCGGCTAGTCTTTAAATGTAAAAAAAAAATTGGTAACTACTGCTCAGCCAGCATAAGTAGAGCTAGCGATAATTTTTTTAAAGCCTGCACGAGATAAACTGTAATCATGTTTCTGTTTATTTTACACAAAATATGTTGACTTTAGTGGTTGAATCGCTTATGTATGATGCATGATTTATTACAAGCGTATAAAATTAATGAGCAATACAAGGATAGGTACTCCAAGCCAAGGCGGTGTGAGCGAAGTCGAGTGCTGCCAACAGACACGCGCAATTGAGTTAAACAAACGAGTTATTTCTTTATTTGGAGTATGTATGGCATTGTTCGGGACAGTTTAAAATGTATTACTTACTATGAATTCTATAATTATAGTTCCTACGAGTCTACGGCATCGGTAGGCTTTCTTTTCACAAGCTTTTATTTAACATGTCCTGTTAGTATGTGTGGGACAAATCTTGCAACTGAGTTTTAGACCATCCTCAACCGATTGAGCTGAAATTTTGCATACTTATGTAAGTTCGGTGACAATGCAATCGTATGGCCACCTTCTGTGAAGACAGAAGGTGGCCATACGAACTTCTAAACGAAACGACGTAGCCCCGTCGACTTTGGGTTCGTTGGGTTTGCCTACCCAAGCACTTTGGTCCTATACTCGTAGATGATAAATTCATTATGGCGGAAGCCCCAAGATTGCAGACAAAATTTTATCATTATTATGGATATCAAATGAAATAGTTTGCTGAGAAGAATTCGAAAAAGCTATTTAAAAAAAAAGTTTAATTCAGACATTCTGATATCTATAGTCTATATTCTGATAACTCCACGAAAACTACTTTTTGCTAAGTAGGAAAGCGTCAATAGTTAATTTGGAGATAATAACAATAATAATGCAAACTATTGGGAAATCTCCGGAATAGCCTGGAATTTTTCAATCGTAGACCTACTCTACAATAATATTTATATTATATTTCACAATTATTTCATAATTTATATTGAACAGAGCCTCTTGGTGCTGTCTTCGGCCCACCAAACGCTTCTCAAATATCTGGGCTAGAATAGTGATTCAAATTGAAATAATGCAATAACAAAAAAACAGCGATGTTTGAGAAAGCATTATTATATAGCTGGAGCTTATGCAATATAACTAGTAACAATAATCATTTTGGTGCATGTTGCTTGAGTTTAGGTGCTTTCACAGTGGCTTAGCCGCGCGGCAGTAGCGTTGCATCTGTGAATGTCTCAAGGCAGGATTTGAGGTTGTCGCACGTCGCGGTGAGTATCTCAAATTGTACAACATCACCGTCGTTTAGCAGCAACTGTGCGACGACTACTTGCACTTTTTTTTTTTTTGTTTTTTTTTAATTTAATTTATTTACTTTACACAAATAATACAGTTTGTTGCATATTGTTGCACCAAAAAACCACAGTTGGTTTGACATGGCATGACTGCTATGAGCAGTCCCTGACTGCTGCGTGACTGAGCGTGCCGAGTGAACAAAAGATAAAAAGAAGAGAGAAGTGTTTGAGGAAAGATATTACACACCTCTGAGGCAGGCGCACCCCATGATGTAGCCCATCATAGAGAGGCGCTGCGCGGGCGGCGCGCGCGGGGGTGGCGGGGGCGGCGCGGGCGGCACGCGCCTGCCGCGCGGCGGCGCTCGTGACACCGCGCCTGCTTTACCCCCAACACTTTACCCTCCCGCGCCCGCACATACACATTTGCACATCCTCAATATCCATACAAAATCAAAATATCACAACCAATCTTTTAATTAACATGAGCAAATAATTATGATGCAAATGTCAACTTCAATACCGTTGTACGGCTTTTAATATCATCTTCTGTCACAAAATAGTAATCGGTCTTATCACAGCTCATGACGTGGAAAATGATAAATTAATAATTATTTTCAGTAGGCCAAAATATTTTCTGAATTGTACGCTAAACCAAGAGTATTTTTAAGTTTTTTGTTAGTCAAAATTGATAACCAGATATTTCATCTCCAACCGTATCAGTATCAAAACAAACAGAGATAAAATAAGTTATCGATGAAGCATCAAATAAATGATGTGTCATTTATCTATATGTTGAGTTGATCTATACAATCATTCTAAAAGATGCTTTTTATGTCTGCGTACCTATCGACACAATACGACTCGAATAAGATCGTAAATTTGAATTTATGTTTTTAGTTTTTAATTTGCAATTATCACTTCTGAAGTTTCAAAACTTACAGTTCACAAAAGAGTTTCCAATTAACATTAGGAGAGTTAAATTTAATTAAGTAGGTAGGACCAACTAAAGGCTTTAATCACGAAAATAGGTCAATATGAACAATGCGGCTCAACCCCATTACTTTAAATTAACTCCATCATAATATTGTTGATTGAATTCTATACCCAAAGTTTAATAGGCAAATGTAGAGCACGTGTGCGGAGCCGTAACTCGAGTTCAATTTGGCGTAATTGAATATTAGATGGTTCCAGTGGAGCTGTGGTTGGAGTCCCGAGGGCCGCACGGCCGGCCGCCGTCGGTGCAGCGGCCGCGGTCGCGTGCCACGCGCGATCGATACCGCACGCAAACTTCCCGCCTCGCGACTTGCCACCAACACACATCAAACAACTATTTTCCAAAAGGTACTAATCAAATATCTACTCTATCTAAAACGCGAAAAACATTCCCATATTTACTACTTCGAACGTAGATAACTTGCATTTTTAAAACGGTTACCAATTTCACTGATATTTAAGTCGATTGTTACCTAACCTAAACTGAGGACTGAAAAGACTTGAAGGTTATAAAGTAGGTCACGTTTTATTGAATATCTCGCTGGCTCACTTGCAGGCTTGCTCCGTAAAGCAAGCCTTTCGCAAAGGAGTTTTAACTCTACATTACGAG
Organism: Agriopis marginaria; assembly: GCA_932305915.1. Classification (NCBI taxonomy): domain Eukaryota; kingdom Metazoa; phylum Arthropoda; class Insecta; order Lepidoptera; family Geometridae; genus Agriopis; species Agriopis marginaria. The sequence continues at coordinate 9,202,873 of OW029919.1, forward strand.
TAACCAGGTGGTATTGATTACAGTCCTTGAAGTGCAGTTGCTTTTGTTATAACATATTAGATTAAGCAATATAGAGTCTTCTTCTGTACTACTTTAACACCTAAATATCTCGAGTGAACAAGAAACCATGACCTGCATTACATAATGTTACAGGTTCATTTGCAATTGCATCAATCAAATCTTCAAAGAGTACCATCAACCACGAAGGCAGTCACACAACCCTTTTACGTTTACTTTGTGAAAATGAGCCGACATAAATAATCACAACCGTATTATTTGTAACTTTTAGGCCGGTCGGAAACATTGGTGAATGCAACGGGTGCCGTGAGCGTCAGGGTTAGGGTACGAAATGGGAATGCGGCACGGGAACCGGCAAGGATGTGACAGGTGGTACGACTGGGCGGGCAGGTAATCGAGTGAGGTTAGGTATAGGAGGCAAGGGTAGCTTTGCGGCAGGTCGCGGGCGCGGGCGGGCGCGGGCGCGGGTGGACCGACACTGAGGCGCGCGCCGCACCGCCGCTCCCCGCGCGCACCCCCCTCCAGTCCGCAACCCCCATCTAGAGCTAGACTTTCATAGCGACCCCTTCGTAGCTAGACCCTCTTCCATCTAATGGCATTACGTGAATTACCTCAGCAGCGTGCATTTAGGAGATTGATCTCCCCGATAACCATACCCATGGTAGGTACGTATGTACAGGCTGGAAATTGTCTTATGTTGATTCAGGAGGTCTATAGTTTGGTTTCAGGAATGATAGAATGAGTTGCATACAAATTTACTGTTTCTGTACCTAACGAAAAAGCTCTATAATATTACCTATCATAGAATCGGAATTTAATGAAAACTCTTTAACAGGTGAAACGCGACCCTATATAAAAAAATATAACAAGATCATCTTTACATTAGTAATAAACAATACACTCATTGCAACGAACTATGTACTGGCAACTCAATAATCAATATGTATATTGCACGGCCAAAAGGAACAGAATCCAGGCCGGAGAAACAAAAAAAAAGTACATTGCGACATTGCATGCATATATAAAATAATACGTTTAATAGTAAATTAGTACCACAGATGACCCTGTTAGGGTATGGCAACAATAAGAGCGGAACGGCTTATTTGTACATCGTCCAAATTATCCTTAAAAGATTAATTTAGCACTCTAGATGTATAGGAAATTTTAGACTCTTTTCAGCCTGTTGAGTATTTGGGTGTTCCCCAATAGTCACAATCTGAGCGTCTTTTAGGCGAAATGGCGAGTTAAGTGCAAGCCTACCCTTTAATCCTAATCCTAACTAATATTATAAAAGCGAAAGTAACTCAGTCTGTTTGTTCGCTATTCACGACTAAACTGCTAAGCCGGGCTTAACTAAATTTGGCCGGAAGATAGTGAGCATCATGAGAACGGACATAGGTTACCATCTTCCCCACAAATGCGGAAAAACTGGAAAATCGCGGGTAACGCCGCGGGATTCAGCTAGTAAAAAATTAAACCAAAATAAAGCCCGTTTCAATTCCAGGCTAGGTGTATTCACCAATGTATTGTAATGTATAGTGTAAGCGTTTTGTATAAAGCTGAACATTTAAAAGTCTAGCCTGCGAAACATAAAAATGATTATAAAATATACCTAATGCATTGTTGTAACTTTCACTAAATTGTTTTGCTAGTATGATTTCAGTAAGCTATTGATGAAGTTTGCTAAACTTCACTGGATGACTGTACATATTTTAAACAAACGCTGTAATTTATCATTGTCTCTTTCGAAAGCCTTTTCATCGTTATTTAACGCTGAGTGCATTGATTTACGAATACATGGATGTTGGATCGCTAACAAAATTATTTAATAACGAGGATTTTGAGGATACAGTTATAATTACGATTAGTAACGGGATATTAACCGTGATAAGGTTGTGGATGGATGGAGCTCCCGATGGGTGGCCGACGGGTGTCTTCCCATGAACATGGTGCATGTAACTGCGCCGAAATATCGGGAGCTCCATCAACAACCTTATCATGATAATTATCCCGTACACTAGAAGATCACTACATAGTATAAAACAAAGTCGCTGTCGCTGTCTGTCCGTCCCTATGTATGCTTAAATCTTTAAAACTACGCAACGGATTTTGAAGCGATTTTTTTATAGATAAGAGTGATTAAAGAGAAAGGTTTATATGTATAACTAGCGACCCGCCCCGGCTTCGCACGTAAATTACACCCGTGCGAAGCCGGGCGGGCGGGTCGCTAGTATCTATATATATAAAAGCGAAATTCATCTACTCACTCACTCATTAAACACGAAATCTTGGAAAACTACTTGACCTACGAAGCTGAAATTTGGCAGGTAGATTCCTTATGGGGTGTCGAGGTCCGCTAAGAAAGGATTTTACGAAAGGGCCGAATTAAGGATGACAAAAGGGGGTTGAAAGTTTATATGAAAGTCTAAGCGTACGAAGTTGCGGGTAACAGTATTATTATAAATGCGAAAGTGTGTAATGTTTGTTTGTTGGGTCGTTTGTTTCTCTTTTAAAAAAGTAAAAAAGTAAAAACGTAAGTGGGGTGGGTCTCCATACAACAAACGTATTTTTGTATTTTTGTAGCTCTAATGTAAAAACTGTAATAAGTACAAGCGTCAAACTTCACATGATTATAGTACACACTCTAAAGAATAACAACAAAATATAATAAATAATGGCCAAGTGCGAGTCGGTGACAAATTTCTGTTCATTACCAAGTTATAACTTGTAATTTCGTTATTTGGACGACCTCATTGGAACTTCGACCTTTTCATTTCACCTAATCGAATCGACCGAATGCCATATTTTATTATTTTTGTATTAGGTTTTTTAAATTGATAATTATTATATTTTGTGGTGGTAACGGAGCCCTCAGTGCGCGAGCCAGTCTCGCACATGGCCAGTTTTTTTACAAATTCAGACATTTCGTTAATACAGTGCCCTGTTATTAGACATAAATAAAAAACTTACATAAAACATAAAGGATACATAAAACGTACTTGATTACATGGCCCTACAAACACAGCTGTATACGACCCGAAACTCGCCAAATGCTGTTCGGCGAACTGAAAATTACAGGGTGCGAAACAAGAGCCAACCGTGCTGAAAATCACTAAGTCGGAGACACTGAGACAGGCCAAGAGAGTAAACACAAAGAAACGCCTGATATTGACATTACGAGCTTTTCCTTCAATTCTAAGGAAACTCTCGTTGGTGGGATGACAAAGGGAAAGCTAAGCAACCCTTATGCGGTCTGCGTTGAATATGCCTGAGGCAGGCAGGCACTTGATGGAGCTTGCAATAGTGGAGTGTATTTGATGCGCACTCAATGCGTTTTTCGCTGAACGAAATTTTAATATTAAATTGAAAGTTTAAATAATATACGTGTCGTCTTGAGAACCTCCCTTTTTTCTTGTTAATAAATTACTTTGACATATAGTTAAATTAATTTCACAACAAGTTAACATAGTTAAGTTTTGTATAATAGTTCTAGGTTGTATATACTTCATATTGATTTTAAGTCGTTTTAGGTTCATAAGTATTTTTTTCCTATGTACCTACTACAACTTTTTTTGTTGTTGTCAATAAACGAATATATATCTAGGTACACGTTGAAAGTAAAAAAAAATACATGTTGTTCTTAAAAAAACGGACAAGGGTATTTCCGACCGAATATATTTTCCTGTACAATAAATCATGTACTAAACTTTAGTTGTAGTACGTTACATGAGTAGGGGGGTACAGTCAAATTTATTTTTTATCCCTTCTTTACCCATACATCATCTTGCATGTAAGATGTCGTCACATATCCTGAAACTAAGAGGACATCTCTTGACACCCAATTTCTCGAGTCGGTTGATGCGTTTAAGCTGTAGGTGACATGCATACATCTTAAACATCTCCTTTTTGCTTTGCGTCATCGGGTCAATCTGTGTACTAAGACAAGCTAACCGTGGTTTTTTTAGTGCTATCTTTTTCTAATTATATTTGAACAATGTTTTGATAAAAAAAAATAATTGGGGTAAAATAAAGGTAAGCCGAAAATTCGAAAAAAAATATATACAAATACTCAAGTAGGTAAGATACCTACAACCAGTATTTATAGTTTCTTATAAATATATAATAAACCCAATATTTAAAATACTAGTAGCGCGCTGCAGTTTTTTTTTGTTTCCATGCATTAGGTACCATTTACTTCCTAAAAATGCATACAATTTCTTTGTTCTTTGAGGGCATTTCAGTCGTTTAGTCTAGCAAAACTAAAAAACAGAGTGACAGATTTATTTACCATTTATTCATTGCGAAGAGTTTTCGGATTTTAATGGAAGTCAGCGTGGCGTTTCTATGTTTGTATTTCTGTTTGACGATAACTCGAGTACCGTTGATCTGATCGTCATGAAATTATGTAAGCAAGTAGTTATTTTCAATACAATGTTTAAGTTCATATATTGGCACAATAGGTCGAGGGGCTGCGAATAAATAGGGATTGCTAGGTCTCTGTTCGGGGCAAACAACTATAGTAATATTAATGTGGAAGCATAAGGAATGTCATAATTCGACTGATTGGTGATAAAGTGAATGTCAATCACCTTATTTAGGTTAGATAAGCGTTATTTATTGTGCATGTTCGTTGTAATTTGTTGAGTTATTGTGAGTAAACAAGTGTGATTACAAGTATTATGTATTGACTGTATTGTATTGAATATGTTTTTCACTTCTCATGCTCGTAAAGTTCTTGGTGTAAACGGACTAAAACGGCGTTTATGCTCTAATGCATAAAGGTCTGCCTTTATGCTTGTCCATAAAAGTATGCCTTATGCTCTAGTGTAACTTTATATGCTCTAGTGTACAAAGTATAACTTTATATGCTCTAGTGCATAAAAGTCTGCCTTATTCTCTAGTGCTTAAAAGGTATGACAAAGCACTACATCAGACTTGGGGGAAACTACAGATTTTAAACACAAGTGGATTACGGCCGTAACCCTCGTTAAAAAACTGTTCGTTTACTCTCGCATAAAGTAATGTACAATTTTCAGTTATGAACTCGAGTTTTCCGATCGGTCGTCACACTCACATAACAAAATTCAAATAAAAAAACACCTACGACCAATTCGAAAAAGAGCTCATAACCTTAAAACCGCTGGACAGATTTTGATCAAACATAGCCAAGAACCTTCGCAATTAAACCTGCTTTTTTTAACGCGAGTAAATCCGCGTTTGACCACCAACTTTTTAAATAGAAAGGCGCATTCAAATAGCAGTAGCAGTTGTATACACAACCTCTTATCTACCATACACTGGAATATCATACGCCCTCATCTAACAACTGCGATATTTCGTCATTTGACGCCCATAGGAACTTAGTACATGTACGATGACATCACTAAGTGGAAACATATCCAACAGCGTTCATCTCACATACGTTATTGACCAAATAACGTGTTGCGTAATTTAATATTCATGTTTTCGCATTTATAATGCCCTGTATCCAGGGAACCCCATATCCCACCCAACACAGGGATGACGTCATTGGCTGAAGCGATGGCTGTCTGCGGCCAGTTGGGTCAACGATCGGCGCCGTGCTGCCAGGACGCCGCTAATTCCTGCCACGCGTCACAGCTCCTCACGTACCATACAAGTAGTACACGGGCGATTATTTAATTGTTGTAGCGCAATCAATAATGTTGATTCAAATAGTACGACTCCTATGACAACGAGCAAATTCTGTATCAGTTTACCACGGGTGATTAGTAAAACGATAGTGGTCGTGCAATCGAGCACTTTGGTTCAAATCGTACGAATCTGTGACAACGTGCAAATGCTATGTCAGGAATACACGGGCGATTAGTAAAGAGATTGTGGTCATGCAATCGAGGACTTTGGTTCAAATCGTATGAATCTGTGACAAGGTGCAAATGCTATGTCAGGAATATACGGGCGATTAGTAAAGAGATTATTGTCAACACAATCGAACACGTAGATTCAATATCAACAGGTGTTGTCAGGTGTACAATCAATTCACCAATCGCTCGTGTATTACTGACATAACATTTGCGCGTTGTCCTGTGACAACGAACACGTTACATTGAACGAACACGTTGGTTCAATTTATAGGTGTCTATGATAACGTGCAAAGACTATGTCAGTAATACACGAGCAATATTGTTGTTGTGAATTGTTGTCGCGTAATCGAGCACTTTAATCAATCCACGTCAATCTTTCCTACTGTAAGTCCTTTACTTTTCAAGCTGTCCTACTGTGAAATGCGCTGCCTGCTTCTATTAGGCAGGCCAAATCTATTTCTAGTTTTAAGAATCAAGTTTATACACATTATTTTAGTTTATGATAATTGGTACAGTTATGTATGTATTCTATTTATAATATTTAAAGTATGTATGTAGTATTGTGTATTTATTGTATACATAAATGTAGGGATATATAAATTTATTTAGGTTTATTTTATGTACACCACCGACCGTTTTTCAATTTCTTTAGTCCTGTCCAACCAAAGGTTGCCTGGAAGAAATCGCTTTAGGCGATAAGGCCGCCCATTATACTGCCGTATATTTGTTTTTTATGTTAGTTTAAGTTTCATTTGTATTTTCGGTGTGTAATAAACAAAATATTGTATTGTATTTAATTCAAATCGTACGAGGCTATGACAATGTGCACATAATAATTATGGGTACATCCGTTGTTATCTTACTTTTTCATCTCACGCACAAAAAATAATAATAAATCCGTTTTCCTCTCGCTAATATTACAAGAGTTCGTATTATCTCACCTCAGCCCTACGCCCAGGAATAAATAATAGTACTCCATAACTGCATCTACCATAGAATACTAAATAGTACCTACTAACTTCTGATGATAACTCAGGTATAGCTGAAAAGTAACTATATAACCATAATATCATAAATCAGAATGTTTGTGTGAAGTTTTTTTTTATCTCAGACATTTTTTATTTCTCAAAACTAGTAGAAAAAATAATCCACGTAATTAATAGTAAAAATATTATTTTGGCAAAAAAAGAATTCAAAAAAGCTTAATATTTAATATTTACCATTTATACGACCGCAAGCTAGATAGCTGCTCTTTTTAATAAAAAAAATATTCAAAGCATCACAGATTTACAGGGCATAAAATCAGTTTATCCATTAATTTTAAATAATAAAACCGGCCAAGTGCGAGTTCGCCTCGCGCACTGAGGGTTCCGTACCACCACATAACTTGTTAGTTACTAAAGTACAAAAAAATTGTGCATTAAGACAACATCCCATCAACGCCCAGGCGGTCACCCATCCAAGTACCGGCCGCGCCCGCCTTGCTTCACTTCGGTGATCGTACGAGATCCGGTGGTGAACCGAAATTTGTCACCAACTCGCACTTGGCCATGGTTTATTATTATTCTATAATCATGCCAAGTTTTGTCAGTAATACACGGGAGATTAGTAAAGAGAATATTGTCACACAATCGAACACGTACATTCAATATTTATACTACTCTATGGTAACGTGCAAAGATTATGTCAGTAATACACGAGCAATATTGTTGTTGTGAATTGTGATCGCGTAATAGAGCGCTTTAGTTTAAATCGTACGACTCTATGACAATGTGCACATAATATGTCAATAATACACGGGATCAGTAAAGAGATTATTGTCACACAATCGAACACGTACATTCAATATTTATACTACTCTATGCTAACGTGCAAAGGTTATGTCAGTAATACACGAGCAATTAGTAGATTTAATGTTTATTGATCTAGTTTTAATTTGGGGCTAATACAATCAACTTTACTCCAAAAAATAAATTTTATTTTTATCCGCCTTCAAGTAGCTTATTAATTTACTAAATTTACCTACAGAGAACATTTTAGAGATAACCAAATAATAAGAAAGTGTCTGTTTTAAATACAGCCATTTTAAGAGGTCGAGCTTATAATCTATTTTTACTTTGATGACGATTACGAGATGCAAGCATCTCGTGTCGAAATCTTAACGATGTCGATCACTTTCACGTATTGAGTGACGATGACAGTGAAGTAAAAAGTACATTACGTCTATAAATATACTTCAGGATGCACAGGAACTGTCCTTTTAATCATCATCATCATCATAGGTCTTTGAACATTTGAAGATCATGAACATACTTCCTCACGATGTTTTCCTTCACCGTTTTTGAGCGATGATATCGAAACTGCACATAATAATTTATGATTTTAACCATAAGAGTCGATACTCGATCGTGTGAAACTGGCATAATATTATTCACTAATGCAAAACGTATAGCAACGCGTTTCCGCGTAATTAGCAATGGGAATACATAGCTGTCGCTTAGTTAATTGGCGTGTAGCGAAGAATAATTTTTATAGTTATCACATTTTATTTATTTATTTAGTAATAGGCTTGCGTTTGACCGTCTACTCGCCTGGTGTCAAGCGATGATACAACATTTGGGTGAAACGAGTGTTACTCAGGGGCACAATACAGAAACACGATCCCGACTTTCCTTACCCGTGTTACTACCAGTAAACGGAGACCTTTGAAAACTGAGCTTTCAATACTTGGTCTTAGTTTTGGCTAGATTTTGATTCGAGCTTTATACTTACTTTACTAAGTAATTACAGTTCAATCTGTGACTGTTGCATATAACTGATTTTATGATATGTCTGGATAGCGAAGTTTTGACTTTTTGACTTCACTATTATTTCTTAGTTAATCCGCCGTAACATTACATATTCTGTAAAAATTCCAACTCGCTATCTATTACGGTTCGAAAGATACAGCTATTAAAATGTAAGACGGACAGACAGACCGATAGCGTAGGCTTAGTAATATGGCCCCGTTTGCACCCTTTGGGTACGGAACCCTAAAATATAAACATACATACATACGCCCGAAAAAAACATTATTTTCGGGTAGTCGGATAAGTTAACATAGCAGACTGGTACTTAAAAATAAATTAAGGTTAAAGTAATTACGTCTAAAGGCATGTCTAAACTATTGTGTAATGAGTACCTTTAAACACTTATACGAGTTCTTATACACTCATGTCATTTAATTCTTACATAAAATGGTGAAAGTATATTTAATTACAAGAGTAATTTTAGAGATTGCTCGAGAAAGATCATTATCTCATTAACTCATACATATACAAACTGTACTTTTATGATAAAACTAGCTTCGCCTAGTGATTCAACCATTTTAGTTAGGTACCGAGATAAGTCGAGAGTTAGAGTATTTCTTGGGTGCTGGTTTATGCTACCTTCAAATTTAATCCAAATCCGTTCAACCATTACGGAGCCAAGTGGTAACGAACATAGTTACAGACAACATACTCGCAAACTTTCACATTTATTCATCATCATCAGTCTATTTAATCTTTTTCTTTTTTTTCGGGACATTTTTGCCCACACGGTCATTTGACCCCAAACTAAGCAAAGCTTGTAATATGACTGCCAAAGACTGATATAATTTTTTTATACATCCTTAAGTAGATAATATCATAATATAGAACAAACACAAATGTTCATCACATGTCCTAGGTGATAATCGAACCCACGCCCCCAAGCTCAGAAGGCAGGTTCACTACCAACTGGACCAACGGGGCTACATAGACCTTAGAACTCTACACTGAACGAGTCTGCCATCTGCATCCACTATGGATGCCCGCGACTCTCACGATGTCGTCGGTCTCGGTCTACCTATTGAGGGTTACATACACCCCACAACAAAAAAAAAATCATCAAAATCAATTCATAATTGGCGGAGTAATCGCGTAATAAACATACAAAAAAAAATATACAGTCGAATTAATAACATCCTCCTTTCGTCGGTAAATAAGGTACGTATATTTGTATTTTTTACAATTAAAAACAAACATACTTCAGAGGTGGCCCCATATAAATTTTATTGAAATTGAATAAGCCCTTTTTGAAGAAAAATACTTCAAACGTAAAAATATATACAGAGATGACGTTTAGGTTTGTTCCAAGGTTCTCCCTTCAGCAAAAGTTTTGATGAGGACTTTCAATCTCTGTTTTAACTGTCATTTTCTACTTTTTAGTTTAAGTTTGTACATGTATGCAGTCATCTTATTAGTCTGTTTTTTTCTTCTTCTAAAAATTCATTATTTATGTTTCTGTACTTATTACCTCGTACAGCCTTGCCTGATTTTGATGTAAACGGCTTTACTGATTTTGCTGTCAGAGGTGTCGTTAGATTCTTCATGCGCAGTGTCATAGGCTAAATTTTTGAGTCGGTTTCTTTTTTATAATTTACTTTTCACACTATACATTTTTATCGAATTTCCATCAAATTGATTTAGTGTTGACGAAATGAATAATGGCTACAATTTCTTTGAATTATGAAACAAAGTTTAATTTAATTCGGGCCATAAACCGTAACATCGGATAGTAACCAGATCGGACGCAAGACACAAATCACCAGAGGGATCCAGGGATCTATAGCAATGTTCAAGGCGACGGTAATTTTTAGGAATCGCCTCCGAGCAATGATATCGTGTGTTTTATTGCCCGATCCTGAATTTTGCATAAGAGCTAGTAGCAGTCGATGTTATGATAAAACCATTTTAGTCTGAGCCTTATGGGTTGTGGTTGTTTGAAAGACGACTATCAAGAGACTTACATAATAAATAATAGTCTTTTCTACTATAATATTCTAGGGTCTTAGAGTAGACTATTTTAACGCCCTAGAAAATAATAGCACGACACATAACAAAGAGCTCGATTTTTGAATCGCTCGTATGATATTTCGCATGAAAATATTATGCGACATCATGCGAACGAAATCCCTAAGAAAAGTAATATTGTTGAAATAATCACTCACTAACGCGTGGTTTGAACCATACGAATTTGGTTTCTATCAATAGTTTTTTTTTCGGATGATATTTTCGTGCGAAATCATAAGTGTGATTCAAAAATCGAGCCCAAAGTATATAATTTGCAAAGCATTTGTGGAGTGTTAATTTGATACTTTGAAACGTCGCACAAATCGCAAACATTCCAGCTCACAAGCGACAGTCATCTATACTAATATTATAAAGAGGAAAGATTTGATTGTTTGTTTGTTTGTTTGCATTGAATAGGCACTGAAACTAATGAACCGATTTAAAAAATTCTTTCACTGTTAGGAAGCTACACTATCCCCGGGTAACATAGGCAATATTATATTTTCAAAAAAATAGGGATCCTTACTAAAACTCCAATAATGTAACCCAAGGTGTAAAAAAATAAGATTTACAATTTTTACTTTGCATGTTTGACAGTTCTAAGACAGGATAACGTCTGTCAGGTAAGCTAGTATTATAATATGTTAGTTAACGACATAGGTTGTAATCATTCTAGGCCAATGCGCATTTATACTTCTAGTCCTATTGTATGGCTTCTCTGCTGCAGTGTCTATAGTCTATACCGACATACCATACAATAATCTACCTCAGTGACGTGATTCATCGTCAACTACTATTTACGCATACACATTGATTTACAAACTCGTGATCGAATCTTATACAGAATGTCCTAGATAGCCCGTTGGTCTAGTTGGTAGTGAACCTGCCTTCTGAGCTTGGGGGCGTGGGTTCGATTCCCACCTAAGATTAACATTTATGTGATGACCATTTGTGTTTGTTCTATATCTGGGTGTTAATATCTATGTAAGTATGTATTTATAAACTATATATGTATGTATATCAGTCTCTGGCAGCCATATCACAAGCTTTGCTTAGTTTGGGGTCGGATGACCGTGTGTGCAAAAATGTACCGAATATTATTATTTATATTCACGAAAAAAAATCCTGATTTATTTTTTACCTAGATATATAAATTTAGATGCGTTTTAGATTTATCCACAAACTAAGTTACATAATATTTTTATATTATGTCTCCGAGTTACATAATTTTTTTTTACTATACCGCTAAACCACTTCACGTAAAAATGTAAGTACGGCTCACTTACTAATTTTCACGCACACTAAGGAATTTGTTGCGATACCAATGAACTAACTAATAATAGTCCACATGCAAAAAAAAAGGCAGCAAGGTCGTCTGCTGGTCAAGTTCAACTAAAGGTTTGATTGCTTGATTGAAAAACTTGATTTAGGCCAGATGCGTTCGCACCTTCCACGTCACTTTACAATATCTCCCTAATTTGTCTGATCTGAGGTCTGAAAGGGATTTCCATCAGAAAATAACTCTTTATTAAAAGACCACATAAACAAGGAAAACAGATAAGTTACAATGAAACTAGTATCTAGGCTTTTAACAGGCGGCAAAGGTGTCGCCTTGTCTTGAGTCTGATATACGAGTATACTGGTTTGGAAGAATTAACGTCTAAGTTAGTCTACAAAAGTTGTAGTCTAAAAGCACAGGTCACTATATGTTCCTACGGGTTTAATCTACCTTTGATTAGGTCAGTTTTGTGCGCTGACCCGAAAACCAGTTATATACTTTGACTTTTTAGGGTTCCGCACCCAAAGTGTGTAAACGGGCTTCTGTCTATCTGTCCGTCCGTCCGTCCTACTTTTGACGGCTTGGCATGATTATATTGATTATAGTACACACTCTAAAGTATAACAACAAATAATAAATATCGGCCAAGTGTGAGTCTGTGACAAATTTCTGTTCACCACCAAGTTAAGCAACGTCGGGCGTGGTTGGTACATGGATGGGTGTGATGTTGTCTTTTTGCACAACTTTTTGTACTTTTTGGTGACACGGAACACTCATTCCGCGTGCCCAGCTCGCACTTGGCCAGTTTTTAATGTAATTTGTATTGTTATATGTATGGTACTGCATTACTTTGCAGTGCCTTCCGACGGCGACTACAATATATCTATACCTACCCCGGTCGGTATAGATATTTGGTAGTTGCAGTTTCATTCATAACAACATGGCGCCAGCATAGTTAACCCACACTAACAATTACAAGTGCAGACAGGTTGTTGGCAGCGATATTAACTATGCTGACAGTTTTATTTTAGTGCAGTAATTGTAGACCGTTTACCGAAACATGACTGACTTCTTCATACATAGTATCCTCGCTATGACTAAAATATTGTTGATTCCGTCGTTAAAGAATGAGACAAACTTATTAATATTCTCAATATACGGGTTACGCGGAAAGGGATCCGTTATACCCATCATTATGAATAATATTTAGTATGGGACCATCACTGAAACCGCGAAAAAATTTCGTCTTATTCAAATATATTTTGTCGCTAGTGTAAATGCTTTTTTTTCTGTGGAACAGCTAGTTTTTTTTAAAACTATGGAATAAAAGTTGTTCATAATAATTACAATGACCTCCTTTAGCTTAGTACACCCCATGTTTATAACCCTGTATTCAATAAGGTTGCGTCAAGACTACAAGTGGCTTACAACAGAGGTCTATGCTCAGCAGTAGAAGGTTAAGGGCTGACAATGATCAGCTATTATGTATAGACATTATATTTATGTATGGAACAGCTGATATTTTTTCCACGATTTAGGAGTTGGTCCCAAAGTAAAAGTTGTTTGTAATGATGCTTACAATGATCTCGTTTTGACTTACTATTGAACCGTGTTAAATAAGGCGCATGCCACCATACATTTTCGTATGGGGCAGTGCCTTCGCACTATATTCGGGGTGCGCAAAAGCGAGGTGCAACCGTGTTTATAAAAAGAGAGTATGCAGCGCCGGACTGGGGTAGAGAGAGAAGTGGTCGCTCTAGGCGCCTGATAGCAAGGATATCGATAGGTTTAATTGTCCCATCCTGCACCATCACATCAGGGTACTGTTGAAGTGAATTGACATAGTATAATGTAATTTTATTGTGATATTTTTTTTCAATATTGACATTGTATGTAATATTAATTTTATAATTCAGATTAATTTAATTTTATATTTTTTTATTGTAATTATTTATGCAACTTATGTCTGATAATAAAAAATATTTGATTTGATTTGATAGCAAGATTAGCAAGGGGCACCAAAATGTCTGAAGCGAAAAACATATCGAAAGAAAATTAAGCATTAAATTTTAACATAGAAATAGTTTACAACCTGTCGGGACATGCGCGCCGCGACAAAATTGACGACTTTTTATCGTGCCAAAGCGAGAGAGGCGTATACGAAACCATAGGCCACCTTGTCACGTTCTCGCTCGACAAAGTGACAACAAGATTTTGTCGCGGTGCGCATGTTAGTCTTGCTTGATTAGCACATGAATGGGCTACTTTTTATTCCGGAAAATTATCAATTCATGTACAATAGTTTTCAGAAATGAAACTCGCCGAAAGACTCTAGACGAGAAGAAGAAAGATGATAGTCTCGCTCTACCCTTCGACCAAAATAAAATGAATGGACGGGCCCAGAAGAAGCGCATTTTTGAAGATTACAAAATGAGCGCCGGCGCTCACTTCGTGTCAGTCGGTCTCTAGCCGTAGGAAGTGCGACACGAGTCTATTGTTCATCTGACAAAATTATGCCTTCATGTGCTTTCCCGAAGTGTAAAAACACATCAAAAACCGCGATCAATTTTTTGTAACTTATTAAGTGTACATGGTTAAGTGTTCAAGTAAATGTCCAACTGTTTTGCCTCGTTTTTTCTGAGCAAGTTCAATGGTTAAGGCCCGTCCATTCATTTTATTTTGGTCAAAGGCTCTACCTAGATAAAAGGCTAGGGCCGGGCTAGATGTATGTACTCACCAGTGACGTTATTATTCTGGTGGTGGTGTTGCGCGGCGGCGGCGACGGCGGCAGCGAGAGCAGCCTGCTGGTGCGCCAGCTGCGAGGCCAGCTGCGCCTGCAGCGCGGCGTGCATGTTGGCGATGTTGCGGTCCTGCACGCTGTTGCCGCCGCCGCCGCCTCCCGCCTCGCCGCGCGCCTCCTCGCCGCCGTACGTCGGAGACAACTCCTCATCTGCACACAAACATCAACCATTGTTGATAGGCCATACCAACCAACCACTGGACGGACCACCAACCACCATTGGTTAACCATTGTTATCGGATGGGTGTTTGATTTGATAAAAATAACCGGCTTAGTGACAAATATAGTACACTAGCGGCCCGCCCCAGCTTCGCACGGGTATAGATTATAGCCTATGTCACCCGGGGATAGTGTAGCTTCCCGTCAGTGAAAGAATATTTCAAATCGGTTCAGCCTTCAGGTTTCGGAGCCTATTCAATGCAAACAAACAAATCTTTCCTCTTTACAATATTAGTATAGTTTATGAAAAGTAGAGTGTATCACTCGGTCGCAAAATTATTTTTGCCTTGTGCGACATTTATTGAATCCCTCACTTAGCACAAGATTCTACGTTAGAAACCTGAGCTACGTTCTGGATTCAAAATAGCGCCCTCGCATTAAAGTAAGCCTATCATGTTCCCACTGCTAGGAAACAGGCCTTCTCTCAGAGAGAGAGAGAGAGAGAGAGAATGTGCCCTGATCTACCATGCTGGCCGCTGGCCCAGTGCATGTTGATGAATGTCATTTGTCTTTGAACTTTTTGAGGTTCTAGGAAATACCGGTTTACTCACGATGTTTTCTTTTACCGTTTTTTAATGAAACTGCACATAGTTTAAGTACTAAATAAGTCATTGGTGCAGGGCAGAGGATCGAACCAAGTATTGTCTCTGCCCTACCGCTCGGCAACTATCACTGCTAATTTCAATTTTATTAATACTTTAAACAAACACACTTTAAACACTTTATTCATATAAAAGATTACATCAGGTACTTGTTATTACAGGTACACAATATATTTATGGAGAGACAGAAGAATTAAGTTGTCCTTTTCACTAAATGTCAAAATCGAAACCAAAAAAAAAAACAGACGACGTAGCTCGAGTAAAGAGCCAGAGCAGCTAATTAACGGATAGACCGGGACTAACGCCAGTTTACCGAGTTAATACTGTCAGGATAAGCTTTTACTACACACGTAAAAATTTCACGTAAGTTTCCCCATCCAGGAAGGAAAACGAAGGCAATAAAAGATTCGTACTCGTAAGGTCAACATACAAGATGTAACATTAGATAATACTGCACATAGGCGCCTATTAATACTTATTGTAGTTACTAGACATGCTCCAATAATCTACCAATACGTAACGGAATTTGCTGCCTAGTCCAACAAGTTAGGAACCTTGGCTTTGTTAGAATAAGTACCTATAATACGAGAGGTCGTTTTGCTGGCTGTAATGACGGAAGAATTTAATTGTGCCATGTCAATAGACTTTCTGATAGGACTTTAAAAAAAACAAGTAAAGCGTTTCACAAAATGGTGGAGTAATAAATGTACATATATATTAAAAATTTATAAATAAACCGGCCAAGTGCAAGTGGGCCTCGCACACTGAAGGAATCTGTACCACCTTAAAAATACAGAAAGTAGTGCAAAAATACAACATCATGCCCAGGCGGTCACCTATGCAAGTACCGACCGCGCCCGACGTTGCTTAAATTGATAGTGAATAGAAATTTGTCACCGACTCGCACTTGGCCGATGTTTATTATTTGTTGATACTTTAGAGTGTGCACTATAATTATATAGGTACTGTAATTAATATAATCATGCCAAGTTTGACGCTTGTACGTATTACCGTACAAGCAAGCGTGCAAGCGTATTTCGCCGTTTTTATATTATAGCAAAAACAAAAATATGTTAAATGTTGTTGTTGGATTGTTGTTGCTTTAGTTTATACTTTTTGTTTTTATTATTATTTCTTAGTTAATCCGCCGTTACTTTACATATTCAGTGAAAAAGGTAAGACAGACACACGAACAGACAGACAGGCTTAGTAATATGGTCCCGTTTACATCTTTTGGGTACGGAACCCTAAAAACGGACCAAACTGAGAACCTCTCCAAGTCTGTTTAAAATGAGTGAGGTTTGCGACATAAGAACAAGAAATATGACCATTTGCGAAATATGATCTGCCTAAAATTCCATTGTCGATTATTAAAAATAAAACTAATGAAAGAAACTTGTTTTTTTGACAGACTATCGTGCGTGCGTTGCTCTGAACCATGAATACGACATTCATAGAGTTACGTGTATCTGCAGTGTTATGGTATAACCGTAATGGCGAGACTAGCTAGTTATTACATAAAATTTCGTCTTAGAAAGCAATACGAGATGACTTTTAGAATTGTTCATCTGCAATATTTGAAGAGAAACTCGAGATTTTATGCATGTAACGGATTGCAGCCTTTGTGTAACTATGTTTTGTAGATTACAAGTTTAATAGTGATTAACTATTGTGAGTTTTCAACTGAGTCACAAGAATTAACAATGGATTGTTTTGATTACAAATGGCCTCATTTGATTTGAAAGATTTTACCTAGATATTTTTTTTTTACTAAATTACGATTGTAGTGCAAGCTCGCTTACATAAATGGTCAGTTAAGAGCAATTACGGTATAACCTAGACCTATGAACATCACTTAACAGGTATATTTCTTAAAAAAAAATAACCCAGCAGAAGTATTTCCTTTAGACGTATATGAACCAACTATATGCATAATGACAACAAAACGCATTAAGACTAATACGCAAAAGGACCAGAACACCATGACCAAAAAAATTGTTTTCTTGATAATTAATTGTTCAATATCATCATAATCAGCCTTTTAACAGTCCAATGCTGGACTTTTAGCCTACCCTCGAAAGGGTGATTGGGCCATATCCACCACGCTGGCCCAGTGCGGGTTGGTGGATTCACATACGCCATTGAATTTCTTCTCCGTACGTATGCAGGTTTCCTCGCGATGTTTTCCTTCACCGAAAAGCCAGTGGTATGAAAATCCGTACATAAACTCCAAAGAGCTCATTGGTTTGAACCCGCGACTGTACGCTTTCAAGTCTAGCGGTCTCCCAAATAGGCTACCACGGCCCTTAATGATTATCTGGCGTAATATAATGCGTCTTTTTATATGACATCTACTACGCGTTTTGATTTTTAGGCGATTCGGTTATGCGAATTTGTATATTATGCGTTTTAAAAATATGAAATATTGGTCCGTATGCGTATAAAGGGAATCTTTTTGGCGAATCAAATTTCGCAAATGCATCTGGGAAAAATTATTAGTATCGAACTTCGCTTTAAATTTAAAAGATAATTATATTCAATGATACCCCACAGACAGGGGGTGCAGTAAATTTTGTTTCATCCCCACTTTACCTGTATGTTAGCCATCGGCATCTTGTATGTATTTATGAGTACGTCATCTCCTATCTACCCCTCCCTGAACTTAATAGAATCTATCGACATCTCATATTTTATCAAAATCGGCTAAGGCGTTAATACTGTAGGTGGGAAACACATGCATGAAAGTAACACAAAATAATCTCTTTATGAAAGTTATATGATTATTTACGGGATATTTACCGTGGTAAGGTTGTGGCATTCCACAACCTTACCTCCCGATATTTCGGCGCAGTTACATGCACCATGTTCACGGGAAGACTGAAGAATGCGGGTGGTTGGTCAAACAGTTAAAAAGATAGGTGCAGACATAACGATCTACCCTCTCTCAATAAAAAAAAAACCTCTATGAATCTCTATCTCTTTTCTTCTATTATGAATCTCTTTATGGCTTTGCGTCGACGGATAAAAATAGTATAGGTACGAGGGAATTTAATCGTCAATGAATTTGGTGGCAGTGACGTTTATGTGGAAAGCGTTGCAATGTCTCCAATGACACGGTCTAAAACTTTCTCAGCATGAGAGAACATTTTGAACATTGAACAGAATTATAACTTCAAGCTTATGGATAGGTCATACGCTTGAGTGCCATTTTCTTTAAATTGAATAATATGCTTGCGATTGACTGGTAACTCGCCTGATGTCAAGCGATGATGCGGTCTACGATAGCACGTTTGCTTAGAAGAAACCGATTCACTCGAGACTTGAAGACACCCAGATTGTAACTATCGGAGAACGCTAATTCAGGCAGCGCATTCCAGAGTAGAGTCAGAGAAGACATAATAGCACAGTCTAGTGGTTCGAACAATAAAAGTGGAATCAAAGCGCTCCGTACGGGTTTTCGGAATTTCGTACCCGCTCTAACCGTCAGATAGAAAAATTGTAGGAAAATAGGAATCTGATCATGTAGAAAAATCACTTAATAAAAATGTCAACAAAATGTTAAAGAATATTTTAAGTGTAGCTGTTATTATTATTATCCCACCCTAGTTCACTGGTGGATTTCAAATGATGATGCATTGCATGGATGCATTTTCTCGTCACTTAGCCCGCTCTTTGGCTTTTCGCTACCAGTCATGCACTGCGAACTATAATCATTTATCGAATTTTAGGGCCTACGCTATGTTTGCCGATTCGTGGTCCCTAGAATACGTCTACCTTAACGGTTATCGGTTCTGCGACAGATTTGACCGGTTCGCTGCCACCTCATCTTGCTGGTAAGCTGACTTATGTAGGTGACTGGGTTTTTTAGCAAATGTGTACTTCTGAGATTAACGTTACATAGGATTATACTTACTGGCTTCGGGTACTGGCGTGATTGGACTTTCGGGCAGAAGAATTCCCTTCTGTACCAGCTCATCTCTATTCGCTCGGACGGATATTTTTCTTTCTAATGCTGTGAAGAAAGAAACGCATGTATTTTAGTAAATATTAAGTTAAGTATGATGATGATTAAATAAAGTAATGTTTGATGTGTTTCAGATGTCTCAACAACATGCAGTTAAAAGGGAAAAAATAATCTTTAACTAAGAAACTTTTACTTCAAAGGAAATTCAAACCCTGCAATAACCCTATTTCAATTTCATTTCAAAACCTGCTTTACACTGGAAGGGTTTTATTCACCAAAAAAAAATATCACTACAACACAACTAATCTGATATAACGCTGCCCGCAGATCATTCCCAAAATGCTGGCCGCATTGCCGCGTCGGATTGCTAAATTAGTCAGTATTATATATGTATATACAGAATTATAATGATACAATATGGCGCAAGGTACCGGCCAGCATTTTGGTCACGGGATGCTTCGACCAGACGTAGTGAATGGTGATAATTATTTTTGAATATGTTTAGCCACGGCCCACGGCCCTAAGGTTTCGACCTCAAAACGCTCATATTCACTTATGCTCATATATAACCTACTTCATTAGAATCATTTACTATATCTGCCTTCTGCAAATACAGGAAACGAGTACAATTCCTGAGATTTTATTTGAGAAGTTACCTACTCCGAGACAAGCAATAAGGACCTTTAACAATACAATGTATTATGACGACTAACAATCTGTCACACCAAACAATCTTAATGTAAGCATACTTTAAACATCAACGATTCAGACCCTTTTCCATGGTACATCAGTTCACTGCTCTACCTGCCGGGTTTTTTGCCCACCTGTTTTTGCCATTAACAATACATCAACCAGGTCAATAGACTCTGTTATTATTTGGCTTATATTTCACATTATGAGCTCGATTGTACTTATTTTCAAATACGAGTATATCGAAAGCATTTTACAGAGATATAAAAAGGAGCATAGTAACTTTTAGGAGAGTACAAATTATATTAAATTTGAGCCAAGCATGTTTTTACTCTGACAACTGCAATAGCATTATAAAATGCTGAATTAAAAAAAAAACTCTTAATATTTCACTAAAGTATATCGGGTACCTGCTACAGTCTTACGTTCAAAAACCTAGTGAAAGTGATCGGAATTCGTGGATTTATTCATCTTTTTACAATGATACTGCAGCTGTCAAAGCGAATAAATGTTTGGAGTGTGTTTATTTGTGAAACAGAGCAACGTATTAATGTGATTTTTCGTTTAGAGATAGTTGGAGAGTTGCATATAATACTTTGATCCCGAAAAACAAAAACACGATTCCTGAGAGGTTGTTCACGTGACTAAAACCGCGGCGCTCACTTAGAAACGAATAAAAAAACTCTGTGTATAATACTATATGATCACATTAGATTAGGTACATATAGGAAAGTGTAAGTTAATACTATCTCGTAGAAACTATTAACTAATTTTAAAGTGTTGTTGACTAATGGGTTAACTATAGGTTTACTGTACATCTACCAATCAAAAATTGGGCACCTCTCTATATCATTCACGTACTTTCTCCTAGCTGGTGACTTCGTATAATGCGTAGATTTCATATAAAATTTCAACCCCCCTTTTGCCCCTCTTAATTCTGCCCTTTTGCAAAATCTTATCCATAGCAGACCTCTACGCCCCATAACGAATCTACTTGCCAAATTTAGCGTCATAGGTCAAGTAGTTTTCGAGATTTCACGTTGAGTCAATCAGTAAGCGAGTGAGTGGTATTTTGCTTTTATATATATATAAGATAAGATTAGATAAGATTTTATATATACATATATATATATTCGGCGTAACTATATATATATATATATATATATATACTTAGTATATATATATAGTTACGCGGAAAGGGTGTACTAAGCCGAAAGGGATCCATAATACCTATCATTATGAACAACTGATGATTTACACTCGACAAAATTAACAACTGTTTTCTTTCTTAGTGATTTTAGCAAAAGTTTATGATAGGTATGAACAATATGAAAATGGACCCGTTTCGGCTTAGTACACCCTTTACGCGTAACCTCGTATAGATTGTATTTTTAGTGAAAAGGTGCGTAGTTTTTACAAACTTACTTCTAGAAGCTGCTTCAAACTTCTCTGATTTCTTTTTCCGTTTCCATTTCCACGGTTTGAATAATCTGCCGAATGCCGAGAACTTCGACTTGGTCCGCTCGACTGGTGGCGTCCGCGCGCCTGACCCCAGGCTATTCGTCCGTACCGCAGAACCATTCTGTTTCTTTGCTGCAAACAAACATTAATGCAACATTTACATATGTAGCTAGGAATCACAAAAAAAAAGCATTTTATAGAGAACCTGAAGTAGCAGTAAACCACCAACCTCCTACCTTCTAATGGCTGTATCTTTCGAACCCTAATAGATAGCCAGTTGAAATTTTCACAGAATATGTAATGTTGCACTTGCAGCGGATCAACTAAGAAATATTAAAAAAGAAAAAAAAAAAAGAAAAATGAAAGGGGTGTCCCCATACAACAAACCTATTTTTTAAGGTATTATTGTATTTGTTCTAATGTAAAAATGGTAATACTTACAAGCGTCAAACTTGGCATGATTATAGTACATACTCTAAAGTATAACAACAAATAATTAATAAGGACCAAGTGCGAGACTGTGACAAATTTCTGTCCAAAAGTTATAACTGGTAATTGGGTTACTTAGTAGACCTTATCATTTCTTTCAACCAATCGAAAGTCCATATTTAAATATATATATATATATTTTATTAATAATTATTGTGTTTTGTTGTGGCACGGAATCCTCAGTTCGCGAGCCCGACTCGCACTTAGCCAGTTTGTTTAGTAAAAAAAATACGGCTTCTGCAGATTAGTTTATATACTCCGGGGTGATGCTAGTGAAAGGAATGAATCTAGAAAACCATGTAAGCCGACGTTTTCTCGCAATCACGTTTTGTTTCCAATCTCATTTTACATACAAAACAATACATATAAAACATCATCATGCAACAAAGAATAACGTCTGAAAGATATTCTCACGTCAATACAAAAATAGGTTCCATCGCGCCGCCAGTATCGGCACAAATAGTAGTCGCACGTATACGTTGTATCCATCCACACAATCAATGGCACCATTATGTCGAGAGTCTATTGTTGAAGACTGTCCGTACCTATCACAATACAATGCCAACGGGAACTACATACACATACAACATAGAGAAATTTTCTCGAGCGTTCTCTCGATAGTTTGTTTTAGATTTTTAAGCCCTACAACAAAATCACCAATCGACCACGGACGTCCACTCACAAGATGACAGACGACCTAAAAAAGAACGCAGGGAAACGCTGGATGCAGGCCGCTTCCAGCCGGCCCTTTTGAAATCGATGGGGGAGGCCTATGTCCAGTAGTGGACGTCCTATGACCGAAATGATGGTGATGATGATGATAATGACAACAAAATCATATGTCCAGATATACAGATAAATAACTGAAACTTAACAGAAGCCAAAGCATTCCAACACATGCCTTAGAGAAATAAGTGTTTGCACCTAAATTTGACAAGAAGCCAAGGCTTGCACACATGCCTTAGCTTAGTTAGAGAATCAAGTGTTTGAATTCTTTGGCCACATATCCCGTAAGCCCGGTGACGACCAGTCTTTAGTGGTCGTCACCGGGAAAGTAGAGGTTAAAATACCAAGGAGCCTAATGCGCTGGAAAGACCAGATTTGCACCACCCTCAACATCAACGTATCCGAACCTGTTCATGCTGCTGAAAGCCAGAACAGATGGCAGAACGTTATACGGGAGAAGCTGATACTCTGATTAGCTATGAGAAATCGACGCAAAGAAGAGGAAGAGACTGCAATTAAATACGTGAATTTTTAAAGTGAAGGCGGCGCCCTACGTTCCTACAGTCACGTACCATCCACTGTGGAATTAAGAAGCTACGGATTATTTAAACGACAAATGATGCTGGATGCAGAAGGCAGAGGCGCCGACGGTAACTCGAGAGTCATCTGATACCTTTTAATCATCTTCAAAAGCCTGCAATTTTACTAACGCGAATATTTAGGTAATATATTCCGATCTGCCTCTTGAAGAACAGTGTTGGATGATCATAAGAAAGCCTGAGTACAAGGCATGCATAGCAAACCGCACCAAGGGTCAATTTATATGCAAGCGGCGTAAAATCGCCGGGTCGAAATAACTTAAAGTTCAGTTTTCCAAGAAACACGGACTAAAACTTGTCCGGAATACAGGACCAAGTTAGGGAAATATGACATTAAAGTTTCCGAGCCACGAGATATATTGCTTTTCGCGTTCTTTAACATTGTTATATGACACTTCAATGTTTTTCTAATAGGTATTCGTTCGTCTAGCTAGGGGCTCGAACGAACTTGTTGGCGAGCTCATGCACTCAGGTGAATTTTGCAGACGATTAAAAGGGATGAGAAATAAAATAGACATGTTACTAAAACTGAATAATGAACTTCTCGTTTTCCCCCAGATTTTATTAGCTTAAAATTAACGAAATATTATCAAATATAAATATTTACGTACACGTATCTTGTAACTAGGTTGGTGTATTTCATTATTTACACTGTAAAATATCTACGGTACCGTAAATAAAAGATTTAAAAAAATTACACTACAAGTACACAAAGATACAGAATGTCTCATGTACAAAATGTTTGTTAAAAAGAATTTAGTTCACATATAGATTGATAAAACATTGTACCAGGTATATGTACTCAGTTTCCGCACTACCAATTAGCCCTATCAGTTATCAGTTACGGCAATGGTTTTAAAGGTACAGTACTACAGTGTTAGCGGAAGGTTTAATTTTCAATACACCAAAACTGTTTCTATGACAAATTATCTAGTGTATTTTCGCTTTGACGTCGCATACAATAAGGAATTAGGAATCAATCATTCATGTTTTATTCTACAGAAGTTTGTCAATGATGCTAATTTGACCAAACCTATAACAAAAATAATTTAAATCTTTAAAAAAACCTGTAATTTAAAGAACTTCCATAATGATACTCGTCTATACTAATATTATAAAGAGGAAAGATTTGATTGTTTGTTTGTTTGTTTTTTTGCATTGAATAGGCTCCGAAACTACTGAACCCTTTTTGAAAATTATTTCACTGGTGGGAAGCTACACTATCCCCGGGTCCTTACTAAAACTCCAATCGTGTAAAACAATAAGACTTTTATTTTATTTTTTTATAGTAGATAGGCTTGCGTTTGGCCGCCATCTCGCCTGATGTTAAGCGACGATGCGGTCGCTTAACATCGACTTACACCCGTGCGAAACTGGGATGCGTTGCTAGTTTAAAATATAACGCTTGATTCAGTCAACTATTTAAATACAGTGTAGAGAGAGTGAAGAGGACAACTGAACAAAGCGACTTCGCCATGATGACCATGAGGAAATGTTATGAGTCTTGCATACGACGCATCTTACCTGCTAAACTTGAGAAGGATGCACGTACATACATACCATACGTGCGTCATGCTAAACATGCAGCAAAAGAATCGACAAGTATCCTCTTCCAATGTATGACTATGAAATCGAAAAAAAAAATTTTTAGAGATTTTTTCAATCTCCTCCTTAATATTGTATAGGATAGCTCCTATACAATTACAACACGAAAATTGCTTTATACCATTTGCAATGTTATTCTGAAGTAATGCCCAATCGTGTTTTTTTTATTCTCACTCAGTAGTTTTTTTATCTTTACAATGTTGTGTGGTGTAGGTAGACTAAGGTTATATAATCGCATGTATTACATTAATAAAGTCAGTCATAACGTACGCCCTTGAGTATCATTTCACTCCCAATGGCTAGGATAGTAGGATCCTTAAATGGAAGCGAAATAATACTCAAGAGCATGTGTTATGATGACTGACTTTATTAAGTTACATGCGATTATATAACTTTAGTCTACCTACACCACAGTTGAAAAATGTGCGAAATAGATAACTCTGGCCGGTGAGCGCGGTCTTAAGTGATTACTGAATAAAACGTACCAGGGCCCTGAATCAATAACTACAAATACGCACGTAACGCGGCGCGTTAAGTTATCCTCAAAAAGTTGGCCTTTATTTCCTAGGACATAGAGGCAAAATTTTAAGAGGTTAACTTAACGCGCCGTGTTACGTGCGTGTTTTAGTTAGAGAATAAGGACCCTGTCCCCGTAACGAATCCTCTAGTAGAGCTAAAGCAAACTAGCTGAACCTTACTTTTGGGTAGATCAAATCAAGATGAATGTACGTTTGTTGTACATTCATCTTGTACGATGAATCAAAGTTGTATTGAGCGGTGCAGGCGTAGTATGTGAATACTAATTGTTACTCAGTTGTTCGTAATTTACTACCAACATAACTGAGACATGACTAACACGATGTTTCAATAGTCCATGTGTGACAATCTATAGCATAATTCACGTAGGTATAGTAAGCGGCACACATCTTGAGCAAAAAGCGGCGTAGTAGGAGAAAATTTGGCGTATAAAATAAAACGCGCGGACTCACGCGGTCGAAATCTCATTTACCCCCTTCGGTCCGCTAAAACACCTAAAAATTTACTATCGCAGTTAAAGTAATTTGAAAGATCTTTGCCGGTAACCGTACCTAATCCTCAAGTGATTTTGAAGTTACATTTACGGTAAAGACAAGGACGATTCACGAGACCCAAGATGACTCGCAGTATTTCCAGAAACACGTCATTTACGTTATACAGCCGCTTACTGCTAGCGATCTGATGAAGACCTCAAGGCATCTCCCCTTGGAGTAGCTATCACCGACTACTAGTCAAAGAAGAAGACAGAAGGACCTTATTTCATACACTTTTGTGCAAAAATACCAGATATTCATATTGTTGTATGACTAAAAATTGCTTATCATTTCAGATGCGAACACAACTGGTACGGTTTTGGTATATTTTATACTCTTATTTCTGTAGCAGTCGAGTCGTTCGAATAAAGCTTTAACCACATCTAACTTTTTCAAGGAGCGGGTACGACGCGGATGTGTCACGCCTCCTAAATTCCAAATCGTAAAATTTCCATTTCTCATGTAAAATTTGGCAATACTTCAAACAATAGCAGTTCTACCAAGCTAGACGAATCAGGAATGCTATTGGGCGTAGTGTTAGTTAGTATTCTTTGCTATCGGTGTCCGCGGCAATGACATCGGCGAAACGGTGTGATTCTCCGCTTTATGAAAAAATGACTGAGCGGATAAGCAGTACTAGAGTATGATTATCAAATGGCTGATTAGCGGCGAGGCCTGTGAGTCATGATTGCCGTGTCGCGTCGGTGCGCCCACACTACGGTGGCATTCTAATTTGTGAACATCGACGCATTATACGTCCTCACACCTCACCTTGCCTATATGATGTTTGACATCCATTTACCTTCTAAGGCCATGACACATATTTTGACAAAGCTAAGAGAGTTGATACCACGGTCCACGACAGCTCAAACTAAGTTTTGCCCCTGCGTCAAATAGTGACAAATCTACGCGATCTACGCCTGCAGGGAGAGATACGCATGAATCTAGGCACCCGCCTTAGAAGTAAATAAAGTAAGCGACAAATGATACGTCTCCAGATTACTTAAGAACCACTAAACAAAATGAAATCACTTTACAGAAATTACCATTAGGAAAAAATAATTATCGAAAACTTTTAGATTCAGAAATACAACCATGTTTTAGGTTTGTTTTCGCACATTTATTCTATCGAGAAAAATTTCACCAATCATGTTTCTAAAATCATAATACATTTATATATCCTCTACTATTGCCATAACCGCGCAATTTGATGCAACACAACGCAAGTTGATGACATAGCAACTCTTAAAACAATACAGTCTGCATACAGACGACCAGCCAATGAGACCCAGGAACCTGACAATTAAAACTAAAGATATATGTAATCAATTAATTATAGTCACGTGTTATCAACACCTTGTAAGCAAATCAATACGTATAATGCTAAGATTATATAGCACCTTTGCGTAACGAATATCATTACTATGCTCATCGGGTGTCACACGCGGTAACAAAGAAACATTACTACGCTTCAGTAACATAGCATAACCCAGTGCAAGAGTGCAAGGTACACAATATACCACAAACATGATAATAAGCATCAAATGTATTTAAAGAGCATCTCCAGATGTGACCGCAGACATCGACCTCTTGATTAGATCCACTACCGAAATGAACCAACGAATTCTATTTGGTTTGACAAGTTTCGAATATTTAAATGGGTCGATGGATATTTTCTATTCGTAATTTTTTATCAATTATGGCTCAGAAGGAAAAATTGTATCTAATATGACTGTATGTTGCCAAACTGCATGATAAAATAAGACTACAGACATGTGTAATTTGAATTCTAAAATAAATTTACTTCAAAGCAGGTAAATGGAACATGGAATCGTTCATTAATGTTATTTACATAGAGTAAACTATGTTCTGTACGTGTGCAAAATGTTTTCAAACACGTCTGTTTTACATTCAATAAAATTTGGCGTATCTACATTTAGAGAAAAACTATAGATTATGAATTCAAAACAACGAAAATAACATTACGAGAATTTGCTTTTTCCTAAATGCTGGAAAATATTACATAAATAACAAAAATATAACTCGTACATACAACGTGTTTCATGAAAATGTATTAATACTTAAACTCAGTCCAAGCATTTATTTGTTCTGACGGCTGCAATAACATTGTTAAAAAGCTGAATGAAAACCACGAATTCTGATCACTTTCGCTAGGATTTTGAACGTAAGACTGTAACAGGTAGGTAGAGGTACCTACCCGATAACAAAAGTGAAAAAAAAAAAAGAACTGTGCTCATACAAAATTACCGATCACGTCATCCATTTTGTGCAAAGACGAGTTTTTTTTCTTCTAAAATTTAGCACACTGAAAATACCGGAAAATATTTTTTCTAGAAGTTGTTCACTTTGATGAGTAAATTAACACCCTTATAGTATTACTACACATTTATGAAACACCTCATATAATAAACATAATACATAATATGTTCCTACCTATTTTGTACATAAAAATGATTAAATATGTATGTTAGCAGTAGTCTCAAATTTATAGGTAATAAACACATAGGTATGTGCATTTTATTTTTGGGGATCAACGACCAATATGGCTCAACTTTAGCGTGTCTGATTTATGAGTAGGAGGCCCTGGGTTCGATTACCAGCCGGGCAGATGTTTGAATGTTGAATTTTAATATCTACTCTGGGTGATAGTTGTTCGTGTCTTTGTTCTATGAGCGAAACTGAGTGTAAAACGTTTTTTTTTTTTTTTTTTTTGTAAAACAATATTAATATCGGAACTATATTGCACACACGGTCATCTGACCCCAAATTAAGCAAAGCTTGTGATATGGCTGCCAGCTGGCATACATATATACATATTTTTAAATACATACTTAAAAAGATATTAACACCCAGATATAGAACAAAGACAAATGTTCATTACCTAAATGTTTGCCCTAGGTGGGAATCGAACCCACCTGGACCAACGGGCTATCTCGGGTAAAGATGTAGTTTTAGGTAGCTACATGTTAAAATAATAGTGTTTGTTTACTACGTCCTGAGTCTTCACTGCAATGAAACCTTTTCAATAAAGCCTAAGTGAATCCAATAGTATTTTGAAGCAACACAAAACATCAGCAGCAACAAGAGATACCGTTACACTAGCAAGCGGCAGCGGCGGTGAAAACGGCAATGTGACATCACCAAACCGTGAATAATACTGCAGAGATAAATATCTCTGATTTGATCTTTTTTCATTACAACAAACAATGAAACTTTCCCTGTATACCGCAGTTTCACCGAACCGATTAGAAATATGTAGCTCTCGTTGAGACCGTGTAAAATTAGTTGACAAAAGCATGCTAATCTAGCACTTAGCACATTTGACACGTGCGGTTGCGCAAACGCATTTACATGACAACACCTATCCTCCTCTTGCAATTTTGAAATTCTGTTTAAGGTGACAACTCAGCGTCTAATGTTATCACAACTTTGATCCGCCAAAACATGAAAAGTATACCTTTACGTTTCATTATTATTCTATAGTTTTACAATAAATTGGATAATAAATAATCTCTTTGATTTTAATTTCAATGTGTGAAAATAGCTAGTATGTAAATAAATATCGAAAAAAATGTTTTTTTAAATTTTGGCGGGTAATTTTTACTTGTAACTATCATTTTACTCCCTGGTAAGTACGAATATAGTATAGATGGTACAAACACATAGTTTTTTGTCGATTTTAGAAAATTCACATTCAATGACTTTGTATCTTTAACGATGTGATAACGTGCGAGCGAGAGAACTACAGACGGGAAGGCCCCCCTTAAATTTTTAACGTACAAGTGCGTTATTGAAACATGACAATAGAATATTTGTATCGACGTAACAATTATTCATAACTATGTGATGTATTATACCTACCCAATAACTGAGCAGTTCGATCAAATGATCAATGAACTTGATTGAGCTGATTACTTTCATTCAAGACCGTCCAATTGTGGTGAAAGCTTTCCGCTCTTCAAGCTAATAAAGCTTATTGAACACTGATTACAAAGCTTGATATTCTGGACTAGGAAATATGGGAATATATACTGCATAGACTATAACTGTGCGGCCGCTGATAACAGTTGCCATAACATTAAAAGTTGAGCTAAAACATTAAATTCTGGTCGCTTGGGGCGTGGGTTCGATTCCCATCTAGGGCAAAAATTCATGTGATGAACATTTGTGTTTGTTCTATATCTGGGTGTCAATATCTTGCGTGTCCAAATTGTTCGACTAGCCAGTCTAACAAATTGGAATATTTTTGACCAAACAGTTAGATCATCGAACTGCTAGTTGGACAGAATGGAATAATCGTATTTAAGTATGTATTTAAAAATAAATATGTATGTATATCAGACTCTGGCAGCCATAGTACAAGCTCTGCTTAGATTGGAGTTGGAGTTATGACTGTGTGCAAATATGTACCGAATTTTTATTTTTATTTTACTACGTTTCTGAACGTAAGCTTGTAGCTGATAGCCAATATATTACAAAGATTTTTTTTCAGATTTGCACGATATTATTGCAGCTGTCAGACGCATTCTCTCAGCGGTCGGGTTGTAGGTAATGTATGTTTCATGCGCTGCCGCAGTTATGCCACACCTAGATAGATAGATGGAGCCTTTATTCACTAACCATGATTCTCTTAACTTAAATAGTATAATAACGAAAATGAAATATAAACTATAGTAAATAATATGTAGATAATATGACTTTATCTACGGGGTTTCTCTACGAGATCAAATCAGAAATGCGGAGATCCAGATCCGTAGAAAGTTACTGATTACCGGATGCCCACCGGATTAGCAAGTTGAAGTGGCAGTGGGCAGGGCACATATCACATATCAGGTGGCCGATGGGGCTGAAAGGTTCTCGAATGGAGACCACGGACCGGTAAGAACAGCGAAGGACGTCCACCCACAAGATGAACAGACGATCTAAAATAGACCGCAGGGAAACGCTGGAAGCAGGCAGCTTGCAACCGGCCCTGATGAATATGATTTTCAGCAACCAGTTTGTTTGTAAGGTTGTCCTTTGACATAGGCCTCCCCTAGTTCCTTCCACACTTTTATGTCGCTAAATATAAGGCTACGAGACCGGTAGACCGTGGGTGGACCATTTCAAGAATACGGAAAAAAGAACAAAGGCAAGTGCAATTTACAAAAAAATAAACATGGAAAAGAAATTGAACTTGATCGGCCATTATGAGGACAGAGAAAAAAAATGGACGAAAGACATTATGGGATGGTATCCTAGAAATGGGAAAATGATAAACAGGACGCCAAATAAAGAGATGGGAAGATGACTTGCCAATGGGATGGAGAAGATTAACTCGCGACAGAATGCCAATATAATTCTATAAGTATAATTCTCTCTGTTATTACACCTGACCTTAAAAATGACCCTAGCGAGGTCGAGCTGTCAGCGAGATTTCCAAGTTAGTCTTAAGGTTAATTCCGTGATCCGGACAGCCATGATCGGAAACTTGGCAACATTGTTCCAAGTCGACTGAATTGATCAGACATAATGAAAACCATTTTAAAAACTCTCTTGTACTAGTTATACTATACAGCAGTTTCAAGTTTCAATCCTACTAATATTACCTATAATAATAATGTGTGTTTGTTGGTTTGTTTGTCCTTTTTAGATGTGATTTTTGCATAGATATCAATCGGTTTGTTTTTGCATAATTTATAGGAGATCCAGAGAATTACATATATAGAATACAACTTATTTTTTTAGGACTTGTTTATCCTGTAGGATGGTCCGGTCGAATGCGTCTGACAGTTGCCATAACATTGTAAAAAGCTGAACGAAAACAGAAAATTCTGATCACTGTTATTAGCATTTTGAAAGTAAGATTGTTAGCTGGTAGCCAATATACTCAGTGAAATACTGAAATAGTAATGTTTACTTTTAATTTTTTATAATTTTATTGCAGCAGTCAGACACATTTTACAGCGGCGGGACTGCAGTTTCAAATACGATAGGTAAGATGTATGGCCAATACAAAATGACGAGACTAGACACAATTAAAATATGGGTTTCTCCAGCGAGCGCCGCATAAACATAAATGTAAGTATAAAGTATAATCGCACGCAAGGGTAGGGTAATGATAAAACCAGGTGCTTTTATGGTAGACAAGGTGTCGTGACCGGCCCAAACCACTCCTGCAGGTAGCGTGATGGTGATATCATCACGTGCGTACCTACTCGTATTAATAACAATTTAATACAATGATTGTAGTAGGACTGTGGTGTCTAATAGTGAGGTGCAGCCATCATCAAGGTATCTATATTAAGATTCATTGTGTAAACATTGAATAAAACTTCAGACAATAATTATTCTTCTCTGAATAATTGTAATTGCAAATGAAGTAAGTCTTCCATGCGTTCGAATTCATAGCGAAACTTTCAATAGCAGCTCTTCAGTGAGTAGGTACTCAATGCGAAGAATGTAAACGTGCAGTGCAGACTGAGACCAAGTAGGTACTTAAGTTGCACGAATCTTTGATTTCGCAAATCTATTGTTAGGAATGCGGCTCGGGTGTGTGAGGCGAAATGGGAGGGAGACTGACCGGCAACTGCAGCTACTTCCTTCGCCCCCACATGCAAGAAATCGGTGAGAGACAGCGAGCTGGCGATCAACTGCCTGCGCTCCTGGAAATCGAGTTGGTCGAGGCTACTAGTCCTGGTCCCGCGCACCGCCTGAAGGGGCGCGCTCAGCGACATGTCAACTGCGCGTCGCCATATCGTACAGTACACACCACATATTCGGTAGGGAAACAACACTAGACACACACTGTCAATGAACACCAAACAAAGGCACACGAGACCGTGAAACCGGCGTTTACGAAGCCACTCACGTTTTCATAACGAAATGCCTGCGCCGCGAGGGACGCTCAACGGCAAACTGGCGCGCGAGCCAACAGCGACGCGGGGCAGGGTGGGGGCTCGCCTGCCTGCCTCTGTCGCTCCTGCATGTTGCAATGCACCCAACTCGGCAAGGCGAGCCGTGCCGAGACGACACTGGCGACTGAAACGCCCGAGGATGCTACGGAGGCAGCGACCACGGCTAGCCGGGAATCAGCCACGCCACGCGCCCCTTCCTTTCATTTATTTTTTTAGTCCTCGAGTACAGACATCATACTGGTCTGCTGAATTAATAAACTGGACTAAGAACCCGTGTATATCCGTTAATTGAGCGGATAAAAATGCGCAATTCATATGACGCTATAACCATAATTTTTAACTGGTTATTTTTCGTCAGAATCTGGAATTGATAAATGAACGCGTTCGGTTGGTTTTGCGTTGCAACCAATTTTAAATAGGCTATACCTACTAGTAGCTTATGTTGCCACACATCATGCCCAAATATTCTAAATTCTAAAGAATGCAATAAATAAGTAGCTTTTAAATTCTGGAGCTGTCAGTCTCCAAGAGTTATTTGCGCGCAGTATTCCTAATTATTCTTGTTTTGTCAAAGCAAATAGATAAAGAGCTCTGCAGCTTAGGACAAAAAGGGGCCTCAATTTAGAGACAAAGATGAGTCATGTGGTAGATAGAGGCCGAAGACACGTCGTTAGTGATGTGTGTTAACAGCTACATATTTTCTTATCATTCAACCAATTAGCTTCGATAATAGATGCAGTAAATATGCCGTAATGTTTTGCATGTAGGCATACTTTGAGTAAATTTTAATATCACTTGACTTGTTATTTCCTTTTCTTCCTTTTAAAGACTTCATAAACGGGGGTTTTCAGTTCAACTGTATATTTTTTGTGTACCTATGTTCCGCGATAGTTTCGCCAATTGTGAATCGATTCCGATAAAAAAAATTAGGCTATTTATTTCTCGAGGTTGGTCCCAACAAAATTTTAAGAAAATATTCTAATTCTAAGGGTGGAAAATTAGGGGATGAATCCTGTTTATTGAATTTACCGTGAATTCGGTTGTTATTTTTATTGTAATATCCCTTTCTTTTGTTCTATATTTCCGAGACAATTAACTCATATGTAGTATAAAAGTTTATATATATTCTACTAGTACATTTTACTTTAAAATAATCTAATACGTAATGTATATGCAAAATGATGTGAACGAACTAACATAATGACGCCTGCGTTTATGCTAAAAAGCTCTACGGATGCGTCTGGCCAACAACCCTTAAGGCGAGGTTTTCCCACATTTAAGCAACGCTTATTACTGCAGATGACCATAATCCTTGGTTTATTGTATTAAAGTCGCATTTAGCGGAGCAAAATCATGACGCTTACACACAGTCGTGCGTTTCGCTACTTCTATTTTTGGGGTTTTTCTCATATTTTTCGAAAAGTATAGCCGTAATATAAAATGCGGTTTCCTTCATAATTATGAAATCTATATATCAGGATATAGCAGACATAATTTAATAAATAGGTAATTGAATGAATCCAATAAAACAGGGAAAGCGCAAATCAGTGCTACTTTCATATATTTTTTCTATCGAGCTATATGTTCTCAATCGTGTTTCGGTCTCTTGGGTTTCCTAGATAAAACATTAAATTTTATTATGACACCATTTTTATAATTTTAAGCTAACCATGGAAGTAGGCACAACTAAACTAGAATGACCAAAATTGCTAAAAGTCGGAAAAAAGCGCCTTAAATAGAACAGGTGCGTAAGCCGCGTGTTGTCTTTGAATGACTTATCAGCACACCGGAGACACCCAGCCACTGCTATGATAAGTCTAGCATCTAGATGTATACGTGGAACTGTGTAAAAAAATATTTGACATGCTACTGAATGTTACAAGCTTTTATTTAAATTGCAATGTTTGTTAGTTTGATTAGGTCAAATCTTGCAAGCTGAATTAGAACCAGATGCCTTATTATGGATGTCTTATCGTGATTCGGATTGTGATCGCGATCGCGTGTCATCTAACGTTACGCACGTGGTGCGAGTAAGTAGATGCGAACGGGACGGCAAGCAATCTCGATCACAATCAAACTTCTATAATAAGGCCGCAGTTCCTCCTAACCGATTTTGCGGAAATTTTGCATAGGTACACCTTTAGGTAGTTCTGGTGACAATATAATATGTAATAGATAGGTACCCAATGTTGTATTTTTTTAATTGGCCGCCAAAATATTAATTCAAAAGCATTATCTAAATTAAACATCGGATTTCGTATTGTTACGAAAATATGAGTTTATTTACAGTGCTACGGTACACGGTTCTACCCGTCATGATTTACGATGCCGAAACGTGGACACTTACAGTTTGATCGGTCAACAATTTCAAAATCATTCAACGAGATATGGAATGCCATGATTACGATATTTATGTGAAGCAGTCGACGGGGCTGGAACCGAATAGCCGAAGATCAGTCTGAGTATCATGCCTTGGAAAAGCCTATTCCAGTAGTGAACTAAAGTGGGCTTAAGATGATGCTATACGGTGTCTCATAGATATAATTAACATTTGCAATACTATTTTAAATCTGCTCTACATTGAGCCGGATATCGTTCGAGCACTGTTTACAGTTCTAATGATTTTAAATTTTGATATGACATAAGAATTTCTTGGCGAACATACTGCCAGGAAAATTAAAAACGATCACGGAGATCAAACAAAAATAGTAGAGTACGCTTTATGAAGCACCGGTACCGGATTTCATAGATAAGATGAATATTCATGTCTAAAGATTCCTCATTTGATAGATAAGTGCTTGTTTGTTTGTGGTACTTGTGGTCTTATTCATTCACTTACAATCGTCATCTTCTGCTTCTAAGATGCCAGAGTCGCTCCTCGTGTCATCGTCAATAGGTCTGTGCCTCGTTTTCTTTTTCTCCATAATCCAGCACAATCACATTTCTTTTCACAATTCACATCACAACACATCAAGTTCCCATCGCGTAAAACTCTCGTGTCTAAATAGATTGGAACGCGAATTAAAACTGAGATATTACTGTCGCCAGATTAGATAGTAAAACATTGATAGTGTACTGACGACTTATCAGAGTGTGTTCCCATTGGTACCTGTTCTCTTTACACATTTCTTTGCGTGTAATCAGTAGTGTATGCAAGGTCAATAGTTTCATTGAATAAAACAACTGAAATGGAACTGAACCTAAATTATATGTACTCAAGATGTTTACCTGCGTTTTTAGGATTCCGTACCCAAAGGGTAAAAACGGGACCCTATTACTAATGTTAAAACGGTAACACCTACAAGCGTCAAGCTTGACATGGTTATAGTAGACACTATAAAGTATAATAAATAATAAATAATGGCCAAGGACGTCGGTGTCAAATTTCTGTTCAACACCGGTTCTCTTACGATCGCCGAAGTAAAGCAACGTCGGGCGCGGCCGTTACTTGGATGGGTGACCGCCTGGGCGTTGATGGGATGTTGTCTTTTTGCACTATTTTGTTGTACTTTAGTAGCTTACAAGTTATGTGGTGGAACGGAGCCCTCAATGCGCGAGCCTGACTCGCACTTGGCCGGTTTTATTGATTAGAAAGCCATAAGTCTTTGTTCTTCTTTGTTGAGGCTCTTTGTGAAAGTTTTGATACATCTATAAATTTACACAACAATCAGAATTGAAAAATGTGCTTTTAAAAATTACACGAACCTATGCTTATAACTCTCAGGAAATACAATAAGAATAATTTAATACTCGTCAAAAGACATGCAATCCAATGCAAGGTGAAGCTATTGTCATAGAGACTTCAAAAGTAATAATTTCAATGTCGATGGCGTAAAAACAGTTTCTGGTAGAACGAGCACAGTGCACATCAATGGCTTAAATGGTCGTTCAGGGCACGGTGAGATTAACCGTGTAGCCATTATTTATTAATAGAGGTGCCCTAGAAAATAAACGAACCATATTTTTCAAGCTAGGGACCTGCGTAGCGTAAAATGCATGCAATGAAGCCTGAATTCACGAACTATATAAGCGTGAAAGATCTAAAAATAATTGTAAAACACAAGTATCAACCCTCTAAATGTGTTAATCGCATTCACGATGTCACAAAAAACGGGCAACACGAAATAATAAAGATGTATCAACAATGCTAGGCGGTAAATACTGGCGCGTCCTAGGATATTGATTTATAAATCTCATGCTTGGGCAATCCGACATCCCGACGCCACTATTAGTTACTTACACGCGGACACACCATCGAGCCTATACTTTATTCGCACGTTTTACGACCACACCACACTTGCATAAAAGCAACCAGAAAGGGTATATATAACAAATCTACGAAAAAAGTAAGATACGCGATTCACAAGCCGTGACTTAAGTTCATGAAATTGCCCATTGAGGCAAAACGTAGTAAGAATGCTAGGTGTGCGTACTAGAAAATTTGAATAGAAATGTGACAAGCAGCAATGTGGCGATAATCTATTTTGAGAGGATAAGGAAAATATTTACGTTGATGTTGGTGACAAAGATACGTAAGAGCAGTGAAGACGCTCACCTCTGGTGTATACGGGGAAGTCTCCGTCGGAACGGCTGTGGGTGAGCATGGGTCCGTAGCACCGCCACGGCGGCGAGTCGCGCGGCGCCCGCGGCCCTTCCACGGCCGTTCAGCTACGCCAGCCCATCAGCACGCAACCACGGCACAGAGCCCTACATCTAGCAGTGGAGAAGCGCGCGGACACACGTCAGCTCGCCGACGGCGGCGCCACAGAAGCCGCCGCGCGCCGTCACCGCCCGCCAACGGACGCTGCGCTGCTGCGCATCTCACGCGCGCATCTCTCACCCTTCCTATTTTCTCCGGGCTCACCCGTGACGGATCACGAGGACATCTTCGGGGATTGTGAATGACCTAATCGGAATAAGCCAATTTTTGGCGACGCTTATGGCTTCATAATATTGAAAGTTTTCCTATTTATCTGGTTATCATATTCGAGTATGTAGAAAACATTTATACGATTAACGATTCATCCTCATCATCATCCACGGTCTTGCTTATCTCACTGCTGGTACAGATCAACGATTATTACAATTTAATATGTTTGGCAAACAGCATCGAGATTTTTGATTAATAACTTAAACACGATCCAATCATTTATTTTCTCTGACACTCCCAATAACAATGTAAAAAAACTGAATGAAAACCACTTACGCTAGGTTTTTGAACGTAAGACTGAAGCAAGTACCCGATATACTTTAGTGAAATATTAAAAGAAAACAATTTTATTCAGCTTTTACAATGTTATTGCAGCTGACAGAGAGAAAAAATTGTTGGCCGTGCAGTCTAAAATAATTTAAGAATTCATATTGATGCTATAAGTAATGTCTTCTCTATTTTAGATAATATTATGAACGGCTCCGCTCTAGATTTTTCGTATAGACGTATAAACGACCATCAAATGTCTCTTACAAATAATGTAGTAGTTAGTTTAGTACATAATTATGCACTTTCCCTCAGCCCTCGCACAACTAAAAGACGAAGTAAATTAATTGCAAGCATAGAAAATGTGATGCATTGGTCTGAGTAACCATATTTGCGTCACTTTAGATATCAAAACTGTTTGAATCGCTCCATATTATTATGCAGAAAGTAGAAATCGATGGCGCAATATGCCACGTACGTAACAAAATAACGAAAGATAGTCAATATGATCATCCCAATCCGGAAGACGAAGTGGAGACAACGCATACGACAAAAATATATTGCAGCCTAACCATGAGCAACAAGTGCGACCGAACCAGTTGACAAAAAAAATTAAATACGAGTAAATAAGTATTTAATTATGTGGTTAGTGTTTTCGTATAGGCAGATTGGCTAGTCCTGATTCCTGATGTCAAAATGTTTAGGCCGCCTGGAGGCTTTACATTTATTGCTATAAGACAGGAAGTTGCAAGGGGGTGCACTTGCACCACCATGTCGGAAAAGAAAATACACAGAAAAATAATACGATTTTTTTAGTGCGCTGATTTGAATAAAAGTTTAAGGCTTGCTGTTCAAATTTGTTCATCACCTTGTCAATGAATTAAGTGTCCTCCTATGTCCTCCTCTACTTTGTCCTGTCGACACTGAGCTCAGAAATCCAAATTTTTCTGAGACACAGGTTGCCCAGGCCGCTTAGCCTCGTGTTTCCCATCGTTGACCGATTCCACTTCTTGAATTGACGTCGCGCAATGATGCGAACAATCGACCAGAAAGGTTATGTAGTCGATGTGCGAAGAATATTCAATAAAAAGTCAATTAAATTAATAAAAAAATATAACCCGAGTGGCATTGTATACTTAAATAGTAGGTAACTGAAAAGTAACAGCGGCGCGCTCCTTTTTTTCATAATTAAAAGGCTGAACCGATTTTGGTGAAATTTGACAAGAAATTAGTGTGCATTATAACAATAAATATAGGATACTATTTGTTTTGAATAAATGCAAATAAATAAAAAAAACGCGGATAAAACCACAGGTCGTGGCTAGTTTCACTTTCAATAAATTCTCATGGACAAAGAAATAATTTGTAATGTGATTTTTGAAGGTCCTTGATTAAATAAAGTTAAGGTAAGTAGTGAGCGGCAAGTTAAAGCATCACCAATTTTCACACAACATTGGAGAACCAAAACATTAAAAGACTCTATTTCTTTAAAATAAATTAAAAAATAAAATAAATATCCAGGACATTTTTGCACACACGGTCATCTGACCCCAAACTAAGCAAAGCTTGTGATATGGCTGCCAGAAACTGATATACGTACATACATAATTATATAGTTCAATGTGTATGTATGCCTACTAGAAATGATAGATGAACATACATACCAAAAGTAACAAGCTAAAAGTTAAAAGGTCGTCTATCCTAAAGGTTCGATTTCTGTAATATTATGTCAAACATGGATGATGATAACAAATAATAAACACCATACTTAATTGGATTGGAAATCTGCCATCTACTTTGAAATATTATGAACACATTCACAAGATAGGTTTATGACACATTGCTCATATCCTAGTTGAACAGTGCAGTAAAAAGTTTCTTATTGTCACTGATTCTGAATGCATCTATAATTAGTAAAACTATCGCTACGATGTGTCGAGCTGAACAGGCGGTATGGCTTTGAAGACTAGCATGGCCCCAATCCCCATACAATATATTGTTTTATCTAAGTATATCTAACATAAAACACTGTTTTAAACTATCACAGTTGTTCACTAAAGTGATATGTTAACCTTACCACGGTAAATATCCCGTAAATAATCATATAACTTTATATCTAACATCTCTAACAATTTGTCCAAAAATATCAATGTTGGCCACATGAATGTTTTGTGTGCAATAATCATCAAACATCGATGTTTTTTCAACATTGATCATCCTTACCACCCACATCAGTATCACATTCCCACTGCTGGGACACAGGCCTTCTCTCAGAAAGAAAGGATGGCCCTAATCCACCATGCTGGGCCAGTGCATGTTTGTGGATGTCATGTCTTTGATTTTTTATGGTTCTTGGACATACCGGTTTCCTCATGTTTTCCTTCACCGTTCTTGAAGCAATAGCATCGAAACTACACGTCATTTATCTAGGTACTCAATAAGTCATTGGTGCAGGGCCAAGGATCAGATCGGGTGCCGTCAGATTGTAAAGCGCACATGCAAATGTTCGGCCACCATAGCTCTAAAATAATCAAGATGGAAACTTTTAAAATGTAAGTGAAGTTTGGTACATTATCTTTTGTACTGGTGCAAAATATGATTTGCCAAAACCAAAGATAATTTATATTGCCATTGGCCATAACATACCATTGTCCAGTGTTAAAATTTTCAGCATGTCCTTGATCATGTAAAACTAGTAGGATGTCAAAATATGTAAAACAAAAAAGTGTTAAGGCTTAAAAAGGTATTAAGGTGTAAAGGCTAGTTTTGGTACTCCAAAGTGTAAAAATAAGGCACTGCAAAAACATTCCCTTAAAATCAACCTTTTTCTTTACGCTGTTTTTGTGTTAGTAAAGAATTGTTTCAAATTAAGATATCTTGGTACTCACTCAAGTCCCCATTAGCAGTCGTGGAATCAAATGGTATTGACAAGGTGCGGCATCCCTTCCCCACCGGATATGCATCCAAATTGGTTTTCTCTGGTGCACCTATAGGTATGAATTTATGGACAGATGAAAACGTCTGAATGGTACTCAAATTGTTATTTTCATTATCATAGGATAAAGAATTTAATTTTAAAACATAGGACTTGTTAGAGGCAGAAAATTGCTGCAAACGTTATTATAGCTATTATAAAGTAAGGCACAATCAAAGACATTTAAAACTATAAATTTAAAGCCGATGCACTAAAAACTACAAAATAATGCAGTGATCATAATTATAAGCAGGAAGAATGCCAGATGCACTTTTGGGAAATTACACGTAACAGTATAGCAACGGTTGCTTTGTGTGACTAGTTGTGTATTTGAAAAACAGCTCACAATGTTAGTACAGTTTTGTAGTTATTGGTATTGTTGAAACAATGGTTTTAAATATCTTTTTGCCAATACACAATAGCCATAACATAATAGCATGCTCCATCATAGACCGCAACATCACTTAACATCACGGTCAAACATAAACCTATTATTCCAATAAAAATAATACTGTCAACATAATCACAGCCTCAGATCAGACAAACAAGAGAGATATGGTAAGGTGGTGTGGCGGGTGCAAATGCATCTGGCCTAAATCAGGCTTTACTTAAAATCATCTTGCAGACAACCTTTCCACCCTTTTTTTACAAGTGGACTATTAGTTTATTCAATGGTGTTGTTGCAAGTTTCTTAGTGTGCATGAAAAATGAGTAAGTGTGCCATACTCATACTTACAGTTTTTGCATTAAATGGCTTTGTGGTATGGTGGAAAAAGTGTATGAAACATGGAGACATTTAAACAAATTGTACTAAGGCATATCTCCCTTGTTTGCCTGATCTAAGATCACAGCACACCATACACCACCTCATTCTCAGCAACAATCATTCGCTATTTGAACAGGTTGCCTAAATAAGTAGTTGCATCGAAATCAGAAAATATGTTCAAAAACAAACTGAACAGATGGATAAGAACATAATAATATTAACAGTCATATACATACACTACAAACTACATTTCCATACTGTGCGATATAAGCATATCAGCTTGTGCTACTCGAATATCATAAAAAAACAAATTAAAAATGTTAGAACCTTATTTTACACAAGACAAAACAATATGCCACCGAAATAACCCAATTCCGCTTGGGAGGTCATTATGCTCCTTATTAGCAACAACTTCTATTACGAGAACAACTCTGAAATCACAAAAAAAAAACTGCTGTACCATACAGTTTGTTGAGTGGCACAAACTTTTTGTAAGGAACAGCTGTTTTTTTGCGATTTCTAAATTAGCCCCATAGAAAAAGTTTTTTATAATATTTTAATTATTGATCATTTTGTTTTTATTTATAACTAGCGGTCCGCCCCAGCTTCGCACGGGTATAAATTATAGCCTATGTCACCCGGGGATAGTGTAGCTTCCCATCAGTAAAAGAATTTTTCAAATCGGTTCAGTAGTTTCGGAGCCTATTCAATGCAAACAAACAAACAATCAAATCTTTCCTCTTCTAATTCTAATTCTAATTCAAAGTGGGGGTGATAAGACCTGCACTGACATCCCGCTTGGGGTGTATTGTGCATTTGCCCCCGCCAGCCTACACAAACCAGCCGAGCTCCTTAAAATAACGAAGCACGGCTTTGGGTCGCTGACTAAACCGCCCAACCCCTATTTCACCAGGTGTTGTGGTATTGGAGACTTGTAGTTGTTGAGTTTCTTCAAGTAGTCTCGACCTTAATCGTATATCTTCTGTGGCCTTGCAATGTAGTAGTACATGCTCCACGGTCTCGTTCTCCTGTAGACAGCCTCGGCACAGAGGGCTGTCTGTGGCTCCAATTTTGTATAAGTGATAGTTTAGGTCACAGTGACCTGTGATAGTACCTATCATCAGTCGAAGGTCCGACCTAGTTAGCTTTAGTAGTTTGTTAGTCACTCTCTTGTCTATTGACGGGTAGAAAGCTTTTGCGTGTTTACAGTCTTTTGTTTTATTCCAGATATTTTGCTGTTCTTTTTCTGTGTAGAGACTTAGCAGATTCCGTGCCTCCATAGCCGTTGGT
The DNA here is from genome assembly GCA_932305915.1 of Agriopis marginaria. Classification (NCBI taxonomy): domain Eukaryota; kingdom Metazoa; phylum Arthropoda; class Insecta; order Lepidoptera; family Geometridae; genus Agriopis; species Agriopis marginaria. The sequence continues at coordinate 9,246,235 of OW029919.1, forward strand.
TTGCACAGTTTTGCAACCTCTGCACTAATTTCCTGCTTTGCGCCTTCCTTAGCGAGTGAGTCTGCCTTATTGTTTCCCTCACATGTGCTATGGCCTTTTGTCCATTGAACTTTAACATTATATGTGTCTGCTAAGTTTTGTAAGGCAGAGTGGCATTCTGATATCACTCTAGACCTACTTGTAGGTTTTCTGAGTGCATAGATGACGGCTGCACTGTCAGTAGTAAACGTCAGTTGCTCGTTTTTGTTCTGTACATTACGTTCAGAGTCTTTTGCGAGTACCTCTCTAGCCGCTAGCAGAAGACCCATCGCCTCTGCCTGCAGTGCAGTTGTGGTCTTATTTAGGGCTATTGACTTCGTGAATCCAAGCTCAGGCGAGTGGTAGCCACATCCAGCTCCCTTGTTGTTTTTGGCTCCGTCCGTGAAAACATTGTATTCATTATTCACGATGTCCAGTCGGGCGCTTTCTTCCGTAACCAGCTCATAGTACTTGTTGTCCAAGTACGTACTGGCCACTCTGTCCGTGCCTTGACATGCGTCAGGGACGATTTTCGTTGCTCTGTCTAGAATTCTACAGTGGGTTGTGTTTGACCCAGTGCCTCTCCACTGGTTAGTTGATTTGATTCTTAATGCCGCCGCCATCGCTTCTTGCTGTATGTGCAAGTGCAGTGGAGTCAGGCCCAGGATGATATCCAGGGCGACAGACGGTGTTGATTTCGCACATCCGCTGATTAGTGAACATGCCAGTCTTTGTGTTTTTTGTAGTTTAGTGATTGTAGTCACCAGGTTCGTTCTAGGCCACCACACTATGCTGCCGTATGTAAGTACCGGCCTGACCATTACCGTGTACAGCCATCGGCATAGGTTTGGTTTCAGTCCCCAGTCCTTGCCTACCGCTCTGGTGCACTGCCATAGTGTGTTTGTAGCCTTAGTAGTAACATGGTCGAGTTGTTTGCCCCACAGAAGCTTACTGTCCAACCATATACCAAGATATTTTACTTCCTTGCTAAGAGTTAATTTAGTTCCGAATAGAGTAACAGGTTTTAATTCTGGTATTTTTGTTTTACGCGTGAATAGCACCATTTCTGTTTTCTGTGGGTTAACAGAAAGGCTGTGGCGCTCGCACCATTTTTCGACTATTCGGAGTGCCTTCTGCATTTTCTCACATAGTGTTGATTCGAACAGTCCAGATATCATAATTGCCAGATCATCTGCATATCCAATGGTGGTTATTCCATCTTTATTTAAGAGTTCGATTAGTTCATTCACCACTATCACCCATAGAAGAGGAGAAATCACTCCTCCTTGTGGGCAGCCTTTCGTAACGACACAGCGTGACTCTGTCGATGATTCTATATTAGCTGCTCTATTTGACAGCATTGTTGTGACCCATTTGTTCACTCTCTCATCGACATTATGTCTCCTCAGCCCATCTTCGATGCTGGGAAATGTCGTTTTGTCAAAAGCCCCTTCAATATCAATAAAAGTTACCAGGCATGACTGCTTATTTTCTATAGCTGATTCAATTTTGTGTACCAGTTGGTGCAGAGCAGTTTCCGTAGATTTACCTGATTGATATGCATGTTGGTTTCTGTGAACTGGTTTGTCTCGCAATGGGCCACTGCGGATATACTTATCACATAGTCTCTCCAACGTCTTTAATAGAAAGGAGGTTAGACTAATAGGTCTAAAGGACTTTGGATTTGTGTAGTCTGATTTACCGGGTTTAGGCAGAAAGACCACTTTGACTTCTCTCCACGCCTTGGGTATGTATTTCCATGCTAGACATGCTCTGAACACGGCTGTCAGGTGCTCTCTTATCTTACTTACACTCCAGTGTAGGAGCGCAGGGAAGATTCCATCTGATCCCGCAGCCTTGAAGGGTTGGAAAGTGCTAATCGCCCATAGTACAGCTTCTTCTGTGACTATGGATGACGCAAACTCCCAGTCTTCCTTACACGGGTCATGAGGAGTCTGAGTTTCCCACCCGCCTTCGTTTTGGAGTCGGCATTCCGGAAAGTGGGTTTGTAAAAGCAATTCAAACTGCTCTTGTTCTGACGTAGTGTATGAGCCGTCTGGTTTCTTTAATGTGCCTAGTTTGGTTTGAGTGTTGTTTGAGAGTAATTTTCTTAGTCTTGCCGTCTCACTTTCTGACTGAATTGAGTTGCTGTATTTCTTCCATGAGCTTTTCTTACTTTTGATAATTTCTACTTTTAGTTGGTGTCGAGACTTTCTGTATTCTTGCCAATCCTCCTCCCGATTGGTATTCATTGCTCTGTTAAAATGGTGCCTTGCTTTCTTCCTCAGTTTGCTGAGTGCTTTATTCCACCATCTATCTTTTTTGTTTAGTATATTACTTCTTTCCGTTTTTAGAGGGCATGCACTTTCGTAGCTCTTCTTTAGAGAGCTTACTAGAGAATCGACCATGCCTTCCACATCATTTGGTGTAAGCTCCGTATTGGCATTTACTTTTGGTATGTCTAGCAAAGCTTCGCAAAGCTTTTCTGAGAAGAGAGATTTGTCAGTCATTTTAGGTATTCTGTAAGTGCGTGGTTTGTGCTCTCCTACCTCCACACTGAACCTGATCCTTCGGTGGTCTGAGCCAGAGTATTCCTCTGTTGCCACACGCCAATCGGTGATCGTGTCAGCAATTTCCGTTGTGGCTAACGTGATATCTATAATGGTTTTTGACCAAGATGGAACGAATGTCGGTTCGGATCCTCGGTTCAATATGTTAAGGTCGTGCCTGAGGACGAAATCGAGCACTTCCTTTCCTCTATCATTTGTATCCGGGCTACCCCAAACTGTGCAGTGCGCGTTTGAATCGCAGCCTACCACGCATTCTAAATTGTTGCTTGCGCAGAACCGCATTAGCTGTTCCACTTCTGGCGGTGGCGCTTCGAGCGTCCCGTCCATGTATGCCGAGGCTAGGATGATGGAGTTCAACCTGCCTCGCAGGCCGGTTTCCAGTTTAATCACAGTAAGGTCGTCGGTACACAAATGTGTTACCAACGATGCTTTGAAAGGGTTTGGCACGTATATAAATGTTCGCATTTTGTTTTGTACGGGGGGAGTGAAGACGTTGCCTCTGAGAGCTGCGAAATCGCTTACCTTTCCGTTATATACATAAGGTTCCTGGACCAGTGCTATTGTGTTTGGTTGCTCCTCCAGGGTTCTTCGCAAGGTGGCAGAGCCTGTGACGCTGTGTTGGAGGTTGGATTGTACGATTCCTATTTTGATTGAATTATTTTTGTCACCAAGCGTATGATTTACAGAAGAGCCGGTGGCTTGTTTTTTAGTTTGGTTTTTATTATTATTTACATTTTTAACGTGCTTATCCATCTTTGTAGTTCCTTCATCTACTTCACCCTAGTCGTCCAAGGAATGGGCTGACGGGGCGCCGTCCCGCTCCGTATCCATGAGCGACGGGGGCGAGAGAATGGTCAGGCTCATTATGTCGCCTGAGATATCCTCATCGTCCCCCTCGCTCACTTCAAGGAGACGGTCCACCTCCTCCCTCGTCCATTCCTTGTCACCCGTGGGTACCTTGTCGGGGTCAGCGTTGGCGAGGGCGGGCCCGCCTACACCGCTCGGTGCAGCGTTGACACCGCCCGCAGCCCCTGCCTTAGCCGCCACCGTACCCTCGAGTTTTCCCTTGATTTTTACATAGACCGATCCAGTAGTATAGTGCAGTCGGTAGTCTACGCGTTTCAGTTTAACCACATCCTCAGGCGGAACGCCTAACACTAGGATGTGGTTATACGTCACACCCTTCTGACGCACTATGTGCTTGAAAATCGGCCAATCATCGACGTTTAAATTTTTATTTAGCTCCGATAGGAACTCCCTGAGGATATACGGCCATCTTTCGAGGTCCTCCCTGTCTTCGCTAAAGTCAGGAACATAAACAATGCCTGTATGGTACCTAGGCAACTCGCTCTCAGGAATCACCCGGAATCCACCCGACCCCTCCCACAGACAAGGCAGCTGCTCGACCGTCGACGCTAGCCATGCCAGTGTGAAGTCGTCGCGAGGGGTCATCCTGAGGCAACCGCGGGTTAGCCTAGGTAGCTGCCAGAATAGCGGCAGCCTACGATCGTCCTTAGGCTTGCCGCGATTTTCTTTAAAGAGCCGATACTGTGCTCTGTCTATGCTTTTCCTAAGTAGGGTCGCCATGTCCTCATCCATCACTGCGCCGCCCCTGTCCTGCACCACCACACGGTAGAGCTTGACAGCCGCGGCGTACGATGTCTGCGCACCCAGCTCCCCCCCTACCTGGTATGCGGGTCCGTCGGTCCCACTCGGTCTTGCCGCAACCGCAGCGGTTCCACCCGCCAGACACACCCTCTTGTCTGCCGCAGCAGAACCCGGAGAGATCTGATCGGAGCTCCGCTGACGTTTTGCGCCCCGAGTGGTTTCCACCTCTGTCCCCGGGTAATGACCGGCCTCCGGAGAAGCTTCAGCCCTAATCGCTTCGGCTGAGGCACACACGCTCTCTTTTCGGCCCCAGCCCCCACCTGTGCCCTCGAAAGGACCCAAGGGCGGCCGCGGCCTAATCGGAAGCTGGGCCACGCCCTCGTCTTTCGCGACCTCCGCTTCCATTGGCTCTGCACTTTTTTCAATTTTCCTCGTTTCGAGGTTTCTCTTAATTTCGGCGTTCGCCGTATCCGTCCCTAGCCCTAATTTCTGCTCCTGCGGCTCGGAGCCCTGTCCTCCGGCGATTGTTGCCACACCGCTGTGCGGCACGCTATCCCTAATGGGAAGGACCGCACAGGAGGGCGTCGTCATTGAAGCAGGACTCCGAGCCCCATCGGCGGTCTTATTTTGTGGGATGCGCGCCATGCAAGCCACCAACGCCGGTGCAAGCGCCGTCAAGTTGGGCAGCTGCAAGACGCCTTCCTCTTTATAATATTAGTATAGACTAGCAACGCACCTCGGCTTTGCACAGGTGTAAATCTTATTTTTTTACACCTTGGGTTTCCTTTTCACCTTGGGAGTTTTAATAAGGATCCCTATTTTTTTTAATATAATATGGCCTATGTCACCCGGGGATTGTGTAGATTCCCAACAGTGGAAGAATTTTTCAAATCGGTTCAGTAGTTTCGGAGCCTATATTGAATAGGCAAACAAACAAGCAATCAAATCTTTCCTCTTTATATTAGTATAGATAGATAGAAGTATAGATAAGGAGTACCTTAAGAGGTTTTGCACTATTTCGATGGCACATTGCATATGGAATATAAGTTACAGTAGAATCTGGATAGAACGACCTTCAAGGGACCGGCAATACTATGTCGTACTAACCGGATGACGCACAAAACGGCAGGATTATTTCTTGAGTACATTTATTATGAAACCTAATTTGAGTAAACAATATCGTCGTTAAAACAGGTTAGTCGTTATAAGCGAAGTCGTTATATATGAATTCTACTGTACTTGTTTTATTCACAAAATAAAAATTATAGCCCCAAAATGATTGAGTCACCATTGTTTCTTTTATTGGAGTAATACAGACTTATGAATAGTATACACTTCAATCGTAAATACAGGTCATAAGTTAAACATACAGATAATATCATTTACAATAGAACATTCCACATTGGATTATCTACGTAACACATATAGTCTGCATAATCAATGTACTCATGCATCGAGCCAGCTGCTTTCCTTCTCGCTATTTCTTTATCTCTCTGCACACAATATGAGGTTATATACAAATCTCTCCAGTCAAAGTCACCAGTGGAAGGCAGATCTCTTGCTGCTAGAAAATCCCTCTTCAGAATATCATGCCAAAAACGATCAGAGAGTAAAAGCCCCCTTAATCTCATACAGGTCTTTGCTACCTTAGTAACATCAGCCACTTGGAGGTTATACATGATCTTCAAGAAAAGCTCCTCGGGCAGACCCACCAGGCTGGCACTGGCATAACCATAATGGTCAAGAATTCTGCTTTTGACTGCAGATAACACTTTGTTTTTAACACACATTGAAAAGTGTTTCAAATCACGAAATATCATTGGAATTTTTGTAGCTTGCGGTGCCACTACATACTTGCTCATGGGTAAACATATTGAGTAGGTCTCTGCCTCAAAATCTTTGATAATCACATTGACTAATGCCATTGCCCCTAATGGACTCATTATTAGTGTAACTAGTGTGTTTTTATAGCCAGTCATGATAAGTGGAACTTCATACACTCCTGTTTGACTTTTCCATTTATTCACATGTTTAGCAGTTATTAAATTAAGGTCTAATATCTCCCAGCTTTCATCCACAAGCATAAACCCATTTTCATTCATAGAAACAATGAGCAAAATCAATAAATAGTCTTTCTGTATCGAGTCCGGTGTTTTATATTCCGATGAAAGATTTTTGACTATTGTTTCCAGTACTGGTGGTATAATATCTGTTGTACTTTCTTCCAATGAAAAACCCATCATGGGAAACACTTTATAATTTATTTTTATCAGAATTACAAAAATACGAAAATGTTTACAGTTTACAAGTCAGGCTTCGTAACGTAAGAAAGAATGAACGACAACGATAAGTCACTTTGACATAGCTGACATATCTGAGTGATACAAAAGTTCTGTCTATCTCTTTTCCTCACATAGATGTAGTGGTTTTGTGTCCTTTTGTTATGTTAAATATTGTAATATGTCACAAAATTGCAACATTCATTTGTGAATTTTTGTCAATTATTTGTAGTAGGTCACAGTAGTAGGTAGATCTGGTAGTAGATCTGTGATTTGTAGCTTAGTTTTTTTTATTTATTTATTGGCAACTGGATAGTTGTATTTCTAGTTTAGGTACTTTGGCAGTGTTGCCAAGTCCAGAGTTTTTTACTAGATTTAGCTCAAAATCATCTTAAAATACGTGCACTCCAATAAAAACAAAACCATTGGCTAAGTGGTGAAATCAAAAATGTCAACGGTCTTTAGTTTTCCTCAGAAAATAATATAGTAGTTATTTAATATAGTAGTAATATAATATAGTATTTGTTAAAATTTATAGGTATTTGTTGCTACTTCGTATCAGCTAAGAGGATGCTGGAATCTGCGTGTTATCAGATCAAAAAATAGCATTGCTAAAACGAACGTCAGTCTAGATTGCAATAACAACTGGTTAGTTTTCAAATACTATTATGCCTTATTTGCAAATAACTGCTACATAAACGTTGTTTCTGCTTCTGCGGGTTTATAGCATTTGGTCTATTGTTTATAATCATTTAAGTTGTCCTAGAAGTTATACTCACATTAATTTGTCAAGTATTTTGTGAGACTAGAAAAATACACCAGAGTAAAAAGATAATTAACTTGTTACTTAATTATATGATTATAGAAAACTTCTTTATCAATGAAACAATTATTATATACTATAAAACACTAACCAGCTAATTTTACGAAAATTACCACTTCACTAGCACCTCCATACCAAGACGAGAAGTTCATATGATTCGTATCGAAACTTCCTTTGATATACACTCAATAATAAAATATATTTTGTGGTAAAATTAATTTGTTATTTGTTCAGAAATGTACTAATAGCGACTCAACATTTAATAAAGTTCGTCTTTTCTGATCAACATTTCCTTGCAATCCCTGCACAAGAGACTGTTTTGCGACATGTATGACATAAAGTTATTTACGATTGTAACAACTAGTTTTTATAAAATGGTATACTCAAAGGAAATTCGGAGCACAGCCTACTCCAGAGAAAAATATAGCAGGTAGTTATCAATACTTCTATACTATACTAATATTATAAAGAGGAAAGATTTGATTGTTTGTTTGCATTGAATAGGCTCCGAAACTACTGCACCGATTTGAAAAATTCTTTCACTGTTGGGAAGCTGTACTATCTCCGGGTGACATAGGCTACATAATATTTTCAACAAAAAAATAGGGATCCTTACTAAAACTCCAATAATGTAACCCAAGGTGTAAAAAATTAGACTTACACCCGTGCAAAGCCGGGATGCGTTGCTCGTCAGGAATAAAAATGTTTGTATGCCACTTAAGGCATAAAAACTATTTAACCAAGCTATTTAAATATAGAATTTTAGATTTGCCTTAGTTCTTACCATACATACTTATTAATAGCTAACTGGATTAAGAAAAAGAACGATTTGTTTCCATGGATGTTAGTTCCCCAAAGAAGAACCTATTTGTTAAAAATGGGACTGTTACAGCTTCCAGACAAAACTCGCAAAATGGAGTTGGTTTCATACCAGTTACAATGCTCTACAACATGAACCAGAATAGTTTTTTGTCACTGACAATATAATATTAATTTATTGTTTAACTTAAACAACAATTTGAACAAAAATATCATAACTTAGATAGCCTTTTTACAGAAAAAAGCGATATAACTTTACTGCAGATCTGGCTTTCTTTAAAAAATAATTGCCAGCACTGATAGTATATTTTATTGTTATCAATTAATAATTTTCCATTACCATCTAGCAAAAATATGAATGAAACAAGGTAAAAGTTCATGCAAATAGGTAAATAGTATTGTGTATTGGACAACATACAATGATCAATAAAATTTGGAAGCATCTATGCCTTCCATACCCAAGGAAAACGGGATATATTGAATAATTTTAAAGGGGGGTGGAGGGAGCAAGATCAGCACTGATGGCCTGCTTGGGATGTATTGTGCATCTTGGGGTGTATATTATGCTGAATAATAATGAAATTCACTCAAAACATTTACAAGTAAAGATAAACATAATTGATTTGCACAAACACATTTATATCATAGGGACATTTAAAATGCATGCACAATGGGTGTTAAAGCAATATTAGTCACTTATCATGTTTAGCCTATTAGGCGCACAAATGAAACACAAAAACACAAAATATTAGTACCAAAAAAGAACAAGCTTATGACAAGCATAGCATTAAAGTTGCGAGCGTGTGCCTTTATTACTTACATACGAACTAACAGTTTGTTGTCCGTGGCCATTCTGTGTATTTCAACAGGAACGACTGAGCAAAAATAATTGCCCATTCTCCTTGTAGCCTTACTTACAAACTAGTAGTACCATGGGTACTAATTATTTTTGCTCATAGCTCTATACTTCTACTCCTACTACACACAAACAGTTGGATTACCCTTTTGGTGGGTAATCTAACGGATGGACTGTTGAGGATCTATGGAATTACAAATGCTCAAGCCAGTAGTTGGCAGCATTATACAATCAAGCATGAACAGTTATTCAAATATATTGTCACCTATCCAAGTACCAACCACGCTCGACGTTGCTTCTCTTCGGTGATCGTACGAGAACCAGTGGTGAACAGAAATTAGACACCGACTCGCACTTGGCCATTATTTATTATTTGTTGTTATACTTTATAGTGTGTACTATAATCATGCCAAGTTTTACGCTATTACATTAGAGCTAATACAAAAATATGTTTAAAAAAATATGTTCGATGTTTGGCCCTGTAGTTTTTACTTTTTGACCTTTTTATTATTTCTTAGATAATCCAACGTAATATTAGATAGCCAGTTGAAATTTTCACTGACTATCTAATATTACGGTTCAAAATATACAGCCGTTAATAGGTAGGACAGACAGACATACAGACAGACATCATAGGCTTAGTAATAGGGTCCCGTTTTTACCCTTTGGGTACGGAACCCTTATACAGTATCACAATAAAATTATACATTAGTACTTATTTTGAAGACCGTGACTGTCAGCTAAATGGAATCTTCAGATAATTTACTAATATGTACTAACAATTTCACATTATGTACTTTCTTTTCACTAGCCAATCTGACCAAATTGTGTATAATCTTAGTTTTGTAAGTTTAAGGACAAAATTCAATTTATGTCCAGTTCATGTTACTTTCACCAGGTACATAATCATATATTATGAAGCATTGAATAGTACATAATACTATGTCAGAAATGCAATATAGTCTCTTTTACATTTATCTATAATAACGATGTTGCAAAAACCTAGAGACAGTAGCCACACAGGTGTTGTGCAAGTTAGCAACATAGTACTCAATGACAACAACCAGTCTTGACTTCATAAGGTTAGGACCTTAAAACTTATTTGGACTTATTTATCGACAATGAAATGGGTAAATTGAACAGATATGTAATAGCTTACCAATATTATCATTGTTCCCTTGCTTCTTATTTTTCTTCAAAGATCCATCCAAGTTGTGATTATTCGAACTTTTCTCGCTGTCACTAGCCATTGAAAGGTTTCACAATGAAAATGTACGTGGGACAATTTTTATTTACATTTTCCGTTTCATTACGTTTTCGTTTCACGATTTATTAATGTCTGTAAAGTAAATCTAAACTTTATTCTACCATTAAAATAACTAATATTAAAAATGTTTACACCCCTCACTTCACTTCAATCATCAACTGTGCGTCCAGTTCAAAAACTATTTTGATTGGCTGGGAAATATTTAGTCATAGTACTTGTATGTAATTACTTGGAAATATTTAGCCAATGTAACATAATATTGACTGTATTATAATTACCGGAATAGATAATGACTTATTTATTGTAAGTTGTGCAAATAATTTCAGCAATATCAAATTAAATTATAAAAACATAGTCTCTGAATACGATGCAAAACTTAGTAGGATTTGTAGGTTTGAGAACGTACCTCAGCACAGAGTGTCGAGAAAACTTCAAACATTTACAGACAATGCTACAAAAATTCGTAAAAGTTGTTGATCTTTGTAATATCAACCGACTTTTTCTTATCTGTGACTGGCATCTTACTAATTCATTCACCGCATTTTTGCAGATTTATTCATTCAGTCGATCAATTCATTCGTTCGTTTCCTCATCGCAAGAGTGGACGTTTATTATTCGTGTATTTTTCGTTTTTTCAGAATAAATCTTTTGAGAGGATCTAATTTTTTCACAATAAATAATGTTTAATTAAAAATTTAACGAATAACAGTCAAATCAATTACAAGGCTGGTAATCGAGAAGTTTTGATACGACATACCAAGTTCAGAACAAGACCTCACAATAACATTGCTTGCTGATGTGATAAATCCTGAAATGTCATCTTATATGGCAGGTGTTTTCGATTTAGATTTAGATGTGGACACTGTTACCGTTGGAGATTCAGACGAGGACGATATTATTGATGTGGATGAGGTACACACGTAATTAACTGCTACTAAAACTTCACCTATTACTTAACCTAAAACCTTGTTCTAAATTCTCTTGATGGTCAAGGATACCTTTTGGTAGCGTTGATGTAGTTCTTCTGATTCTATAGTATGGAAAACATTTGTACTTGATAATTGGATCAGTATATAGGCATCATAGCTGCAATTGGAAGCATAAAATGTTTAAGTTTACAACTGATCACATAAAAATATTTGGCACTGATGACAAATCCTTTTCAGGTTGATTATGATCCAGAACTTCACGTCAATACTATACTAGGGTACGTAAGCAATTTCAGTCGCTTTTATGTAAAAAATAATTAGATTTTTCACACAATAATATTCTTGTATGTATCTGGCAGGGCGGAAGGATCAGAAACAATCCAATTATGTGAAGATACTGTGAACCCTGGCCAATGCAAGCGCCTCGGTCCTCAAGATTTTGAACTTCGCAAAGTTTTGGGAAAAGGAGGCTATGGAAAAGTTTTCCAAGTCAGGAAGATAACTGGTACTGATGCAGGGGCACATTTTGCTATGAAAGTTCTAAAAAAAGCGTCCATAGTGCGCAACCAGAAGGATACTGCACACACTAAAGCAGAGAGAAATATTTTAGAAGCTGTCAAGGTACTTTATAAACTCCCAATACATATTCTATAGATAATATATACCCTTATACACAATACACATTCCAATAATCAAAGCTATGAAGTGCTGCCAACTTTTTGCTAAAAGAAAATATTAGCCAGCATGCTGAGTGTGTAAATAACACCAAACTATGTGCAAACAAGAAGTGTAATCGACTGACTGGTAATCTGGTACTGGCATTGATGGGAATGGAAGTCCTTACTACAAATCGCCCTGTCTGGGAAATAATATATAATTTTTCTGTTATGTTTTTACTTAACCACACTTGTGGTATTTTCACTGGATTTAGGCAACAAGAAAGGTGAAAATGTCTGTGCCAAAAATTGTGTAAAGAAATGTTTGCAATGTATTACAAATAAAATATCATTATATCCATCCATCCATCACTATCCATCTAGAAGTCAACCAAATGACCTGCACCACCTGCTAGAATGCTTGACATTGCTGGTTTTCAGAATTATAAACTACAAAAACCACACTAAAACAACAAGTATAAAGCATATTATGGTTATTGGTATTAGATTGTGTATGAAATAGGGTTAGGTGTAGAGAGGAGAAGAAAAGGAAAGTTGTTCATCCAACCAATGTTTAAGAAAAATGTACTTTTCGAGATGTGAATTCCATTGTCACTCTTTTTGATGTAACTTACTCCAGTTGGGGTGCTCTGTTCCAGACTCCAGGTGGGCTCCTGCCCACTCTTGCATTTTTTATATACACTACAGATAGGGACCAAAAGACTAGGTGGCATTGGGGTGCTGTCGGGTCTGTCACTCATATAGACCTAACCTACTCAATTCAGGGAGCCCTGTGTTGAATTGGTCCCTCATTTGTACCTAACTGCTAGTCTGTGGAATGCGCTGCCTGAATGGGTGTTCCCCGATAGATACAATCTGGGTGTCTTCAAATCACAAGTGAATCGGTTTCTTCTAGGCAAGCGTGCTCCACCGTAAACCGCATCATCGCTTAACATCAGGCGAGTTGGCGGTCAAGTGCAAGCCTATTATTTATAAAAAAAAAAAAAAAAAAAACCTACTCAAGTCTCAGTGATGTGTTTCGTATCTGTTATGCATTTTCTTTGTATTATATTATTATTATAATTAATTCAAATAGTCTTATAGGTTTAAGTTTAACCCCTAAAACACTTCTAAACTCATACTATCACTAAAATAAAGTACAAGAAGTCTATAGCTAACCCTCTTACTCAAATGAAATTAGCACCACTAGAATTTAAAAATAACCCTTTAAAATTTTCAGCATCCATTTATAGTGGAACTAGTGTATGCTTTTCAAACTGGTGGAAAACTATACTTAATATTAGAATATCTTAGTGGCGGAGAACTGTTTATGCATTTAGAGCGTGAAGGCATATTCTTAGAAGACACTGCTTGGTAAGTTTCATTCCAAATATTTCTATTTTCTTTTGACCACCAACCTTACTGTTGGTAAGCAGTGATGTGCTTAAAGATGAAATATGCAAACTAAGAAGATACATGTTCACTCTGACCTTGAATATACTATAAGTCAGGAAATAAGAAAGTCCACAGGTTGTTCCATTCTGATGGTTGAAACAATAAAAGATATAGTCTACATTGTACAGATACACGAAATACTATGTCTTGCAACGGCCACAAATTTAAAGCCATTAAAAAGTATCAGCAAACATTTTGACTTAGCGATAATTGATTCTTAGGTCTAGAAAACAGGTGTAAAGAATCCACAATAAAGTGGTTTGACCTATATAAATTTAGATACATATCAAGTAATACTGACAATCTAGTTTATATCCTATGTCATCATACCAATGTCACACAGCTTGCAACAACAGTTGTCTAAATGCACAGATTACTTAATAGTTACTGTGGCCCTAGTCTACCTTTGTCTTGGACATTTTTAGATCTTACTCGGAAGTCGGTCGTTTTGAATAGGGAGAGTACTTGCTTAATTCAGCCTAGTAATATACGTCAGGTGAATTAACTACCGCAGTAATATAGTATTCTCTTTCAGCTTCTATTTATCCGAAATCATACTGGCATTGGAGCATTTGCACAGCTTAGGAATAATTTACCGAGATTTGAAACCTGAAAATGTTCTTCTCGATGCACAAGGTCACGTCAAACTCACAGACTTTGGACTCTGCAAGGAACACATTCAAGAGGGAATCGTCACACACACATTTTGTGGCACAATCGAGTATATGTAAGTGTTAGTCAATCTTGGAGGCCACATTAGAGAATAGGAAAGTTTTACATAACAATTTGGCTCTTAATTTCACAGTCTACTTTAGTAATAACAAAACACCATTTTTTTACTTGACAACGAAAAGACAAAAGGACTGAAGATGCATGAATGCCTGTATGTCACATATATAGCATAGCTTAAATGCCTTAACCGATTTTGATAAATGAGATGTCGATAAATTTCTTGTACGTGGATTGTAGCGAGATAAATACAAGATAGCGACATACCAGGTGTAAGGGAAACGTTCTTGAAAACGAATAATGGTGATAGTGCAGATGATGCAGTAATACGGTACAAAAAAACGGGCCAAGTGCGAGTCGGGCTCGCGCACTGAGGGTTCCGTACCGCCACAAAATTCAATAACGAAATTACCAGTTATAACTTGGTTATTGAACAAAAACTTGTTACCGACTTGCACTTGGCCATTTTTTATTATTTGTTATTATATTTTAGTTTTAATATATCAGTGCCAAATTTGACGCTTGTACGTATTACTGTTTTTAAATTAGAGCTAATACAAAAATACGTTTGTTGCATGGGACCCTTTCGTTTATACTATTTTTTTTTTTAATTATTTGTTAGTCAATCTGCCGTAACATTACATATTCTGTGAAAATTTCAATTGGCTATCTATTACGGTTTGAAAGATACAGCCGTTAATAGGTAGGACAGACAGACAGACGGATGGACGGACAGACAGACAAACATCGTAGGCTTTGTAATAAGGTCGCGTTTTTACCCTTTGGGTACGGAACCCTAAAAAGATTTAGTGAAAAAAAAGAGGTCAATGAACGACCTGCGCCGCGCGCGTGCGCTTGTACGCTTTACATTACTGTTTGCAGAATTCCAAACTACAAAAACCACACAAACAACAAGTATAAGGTGAATGGTTATTGTTATTTGATTGTGTTTAGATAGTAATTTTTAAACTTTCGCGATTTGAACACATGTTTTAAATGTTTACGTGATAAGTCCCAATAAACATTTAAAACATGTGTTTAGATAGTATAATAACAACGTTTCGGCTTCGAGAGTGTTTCCCTTCCATGCGGTATAAGGAAGGAATGAAAAAAAATTGTTTCATCTTCATGTGAAGTATCATTGAACAGGTCTTTTATAATGAAAGTGAGGTTTAATACATCATATGTATTTGGTCAGGGGATTATACTATTTAAGGCGTATGTTCAACAGTGGACGTCTTCTAGCTGATCATGATGATGATACCATTTGACTAATATGATCTGTCAAAAATACCATTGTCGGAAAAAAATATAAGATTTGTATGGAACTTTTTTTTTCTGCAGGGCACCTGAGATACTGACCAGAAGTGGACATGGAAAAGCTGTTGATTGGTGGAGTCTGGGAGCTCTGATGTATGACATGCTCATTGGACAGGTATTTTAATTGATACCTAACAAGTGATACTGAAAGGAAGTAAGGAAGTTGGAAAGAAGATTCAGAGCCAATCTTAGCCATAACATGGGATCTTCAAAAGAGCTGTTAATAGTGTCTTTAAAGGTCGGCAACGTAGCTGTGATGCCCCTGGTGTTACAGGTATCCACAGGCGACGGTGATTGTTTACCATCAGGCGCTCTTTTGCTACCTATGGCATAAAAAGAAAAAATAATAGCCTAAATTCTCATTATGATTGAGGTAAAGGTACAACGTAAATCTATTCAATATAAAAAAAACATGTACCCAGTCTTGCCATGTTTTATTCAATCAAATGGTAAACATTTTCGCCTCCCAAATGGGTAAATTAAGTTTTGAGACATATCATGAATGAACATTTCAAGTTTTCAGTCATCCTCAAGGTGCATTTTTATGCATATCCAAGATGACTGGCAGAAATGATATTTAACATTAAATCCTGATATACAATGTGCTACTGCACTGCAAGGCTACAGAAGACATACTATTGAGGTTGACCCTGATAAAAAATTACGTTTCTAATACCACAACCTCTGGCGAAATAGTAATGGAACCAAGACCGTGCTCTGCTCATTTTAAAGACTTTGGTTAGATTGGGTAGTCTGTCAGGGGGAAATACACAACACACCCCAAGCAGGAAAGCAGGTATTATCACTTCCCCTTAGAATTAGATGCTAGTCTGTGGAATGCGCTGCCGGAATGGGTGTTCCCCGATAGTTATAATCTAGGTAGGTGTCTTCAAATCAAGAGTGAATCGGTTTCTTCTGTGCAAGCGTGCTCCATCATCGCATAACATAAGGCTAGTTGGCGGCCACTATTATTAAATAATAAGATACATACTACTAAGAACCATGTTGTTTTAGCCACCATTTACGGGAGACAATCGTACAAAGACCATAGAGAAGATATTGAAGGGCAAACTGATGCTGCCGGCGTATTTGACGCAAGACGCACGTGACCTGATCCGCCGACTGATGAAGCGATCCGAGACGCAGCGGCTAGGAGCCGCGGGCGCCGCCGCCGTCCGCGGCCACGCCTTCTTCAAACATGTGCACTGGGACGACGTGTTTGCCAGGAGGCTGGAGCCTCCAATCAAGCCTAAACTGGTTTGTTTTTGTTTTTGGAAACAGGCCGCGTTTCGAATCACGGCAACGGGCGGCACAAGAATTTATTTGTGCCGTGTTTGCTCTTATCGCCGCTGTTAGCGTGATCCAGAATACGGCTTAAATAATATTATGGCGCAGAAACACAGAGTGAGACCAGGGGCCTTACGCCTAGCTGTTTTAAGCAAACCAGCAGTGCAAGTACCGTTCTTTATCGATGGTCA
Source organism: Agriopis marginaria (assembly GCA_932305915.1). Taxonomy (NCBI): domain Eukaryota; kingdom Metazoa; phylum Arthropoda; class Insecta; order Lepidoptera; family Geometridae; genus Agriopis; species Agriopis marginaria. The sequence continues at coordinate 9,263,042 of OW029919.1, forward strand.
AATTTGACAGTTGTGGTCGTCAAATTCGATAAAATGCCATTTGAGCAATACTAGCTATGATCGATTCTATGGCATTTTAACGAATTTGACGACCGATAAAGAACGGTACTTGCACTGCAGTTTAGATGATGAAAAAAGTTGCGCGACCACAAACCGTATCTGGGCGCGTTAAGATTCACGTTCGTGGAATTTTCCAAACTGCGCTGTTTTAACGTTAGTTTGCGACCGCGCAAGGAGAATGCCGTAAGGCCCCTGACCTCCATTACTAAAACTTCTTCCTGTCTTGTGGAATCACTTGACGACACCCTGGAGCTTGCTCTTTACACAGGTTCTTCATAATTCATATTACGTAACCTCTGATTTAAATTCAATTGTAATCATCACTTCACTTAACCATTACTTAACTCTTTCATTGTTTGCAAATCCTTTTAACAAAATGTTGTCTATTTCAGTCCAGTGAAGATGATGTGTCACAGTTTGATACCAGATTCACTCTGCAAACTCCAATTGATTCACCTGATGAGTCTACCCTTAGTGAAAGTGCCAACCTTATGTTCCAGGTGAGAAAAAATATGATAATTAATTATCAGTTTAAAAAACCGACTTTAAAATTAGCCTAAATACATACCTAATTTCTGTTACTTGGATAACATTAAATATGTCATCGAAGTAAAGAAATTCCACTTATTTTGATTTAAAAACGAAAACTACTACTGAACTGATTTTGATGAAATGTCTACGGGACCAATTTAAAACAAATTATAATCTTATATAATCCTTACAAATTATAACAACATAGTTCTGAGGATAAAAACGAATTCAGAACCCATCTTTTTTGTATTTGGTTAAAAAACGCATTAAAAGATACGGACAACTAACGTCTCAAGAGTCGAGCATTGTAGTACTTTAAAAATAGTTACGTTAGTCGATCTCGTTTTCGCGCGTAAAAAATTCTATAGCGATAACTTTTTTTTTAACGCTGTTAAGTCCGCATTTGAGCACAAACTCGCCTGTTGGTAAGCGACGATGTGGTCGAAGATGAAGCAGACTTAGAAGATTCATTCTGGCCTTGAAAAGGCCCAGGATATCTCTCAGGCAACAAGGAAGCTGGCAGGTTGTTCCAATCTTTGGCCGTACGGATTAGAAACGTAGAATCGGAACGTTTGCTACGTATCCAAGGGAAATCCACAATGTATGGGTGGTAGTGGGCCGTTTTCCTACTTGTCCTGTAGTAGAAAGGGGATGGCAGGATAAGGTCATGTAGCTCTGATGCACATTCTCCGAAATGAATCCTGTAGAAAATTGTCAGACTCGCTACTTTACGGCGGTGTTCTAGACTGAGAAGTTTGCAGAGCAATTTAAGGTTGGATCAAAAACTTCTTAAGTAAAGGCTTAAAATATTTAATTCGAAAACTATTACTCAGAAAGTTCAAAAATTTACGGTGCAAAAAAAAATCCTTGTATGGTTTTGGGTCCAATACGGCCAATGTGTACAAGCGGTTACAGCAAGGATATAATATTATGTATGTTCTTGTACGAATTCAAATATGCACTACTAAATAAATATCTCTCGTGCCATAATAATGGTCATATTAAATTAGACGTCACGTTATTTTGCATTACCTACAGAGTAATGCAAATTATTTCTAAATATAATAATAACCATGATAAGTCTTATGTTATCAGGCTCATTTGAATTATTCCTGATTTTATCTATTCATAAAATATTATTTATCATAGACTGGATGATAACAGCTATTTTATTAATATTTCTCTTGTAATTAGGAAAAAACCATTGAGATTATCGTTGACTAGGGAAAATGTAACTTCAATCGTTAGTTCACCTTTTGCCAAAACTGGCCGTAAATATAGGACCTTGGCAGCCAAATGTAGATCTTATAAAATTAAAAAACCAGCCGAAAAAAACGAGTCGGGCTCGCGCAATGAGGGTTCCGTACCACTACAAAATACAATAAGGTTGTCCAAGTAGCCGAGTTACCAGTTATTATAAGGCCTTCCAATCGTCGGAGTAATTTGCTACGCAGTATGCTACAGGCGGCCTAGTATAATAACTTGGTAATGAACAGAAATTTGTCACCGACTCGCACTTGGCCATTATTTATTAAATGTTGTTATACTTTAGAGTGTGTACTACGATCGTGCCAAGTTTGTATGTTTGTTGTATGGGGACACACCCCCCTTTAGTTTTTACTTTTTGACTTTTTTTTTATTATTTGTTAGTTAATCCGCCGTAACGTTACATATTCTGTGAAAATTTTAACTGTCTATCTATTACGGTTCGAAAGATATAGCCGTTAATAGGTAGGACAGACAGACGGACGGACAGACAGACAGATATCGTAGGCTTAGTAATAGGGTCCCTTTTTTACCCTTTGGGTATGGAACCCTAAAAACCCATATTACCCAGACCAGCCTTCATATAGGCCAGTCTGGATTTCATGAAAACGAAGGAATTTACCTGAATAGCTACCAGGTACCACACCAACACTGAACACGAAAAATCGATACCACTTTATGGTTGTTATTCCAAGAACCCGTACTAAGCTTTGATTCTTCTTTTATTGTGTGAATTGCTAGTCTGTGGAATGCGCTGCCTGAATTGGTTTTTTCCCGATAATTACAATCTAGGTGTCTTCAAATCACAAATCGTCGAATCTATTTCTTCTAGGCAAGCGAGAGGCAAGCGTGCTTCATTGTAGACCGCATCATCGCTTAACATTACGCGAGTTGGCGGTCAAACGCAAGACTATTATTTAATACTTTAAAAAAAACTGATTTTTTTTATTTGATTTTAAAAGTTCTTTATTTGACACTAGCGGTCCGCCCCAGCTTCCCACGGGTATAGATTATAAAGAATTTTTAAATCGGTTCTGTAGTTTCGGAGCCTATTCAATGCAAACAAACAATCAAATCTTTCCTCTTTATAATATTAGTATTATATTAGTATAGATTAAACAATTACAAAAAAAAGTACAAACTAGACACAGGCCAAGAAATTGTATACACCAATAAATGACTTTATAGGGCTAGCAACGCCTCTGTTAGTCTTTTAAAAACCTAGGTTTAATTATAAAAACATTTAAAACCATAAAGTAAAATACATCACATCCTATTAATAATTATAAACAAGAAAGTTTGTATGGATAAGTTTGTTGTTTGTATGGATGTTTGTTCCTCTTTCACGCTGCAACGGAACAACGGATCGACCTGATTTTTTGCATGGGTATAGTTCAAGAGCCAGAGGCTACTATTCATCATCATCATCATTTTTCATCACCACGCGGGTGAAACTGCGGGGCGCAGCTAGTTTAAAAACGTTAAATCACTTACTGGTAATGAACCTATCGCAACAGGCTCATTTTTGAGCAGCAAGTATTAGCATATAGAGCATTATTTAATTAAAAAAAAAAAAACAGATTTTCCAATGTCGCGCATATCTGTTAGCACCTTTAGCGCCTTTTGAGCAATGTCATCATCATCATCAGCCAGAAGACGTCCACTACTGAACATAGGCCTCCCCCTTTAACCTCCACACTGAACGACAGCCTGCCTTTTGCATCCACTGGATGCCCGCGACTCTTACAATGTCGTCGGTTCATCTAGTAGGAGGCCTCCCTACGCTGCGTCTTCCGGTTTGTGGTCTCCACTCCAGAACCTTTCTTCCCCATCGGTTATCGGTTCTTCGAGCGATGTGGCCTGCCCATTGCCACTTCAACTTGCAAATTTTAACAGCTATGTCGGTGACTCTGGTTCTTTGGCGAATATCCACGATTCGGATTTTATCGCGCAAAGTGATGGCAATGTGGTGGCAATGAATGTTTGAACTTTCCAGGGTTTCACGTATGTGGCTCCGTCCGTGATGGACGAGATCCACAAGCCGCGCGTGATCACAGCTCGCTCTCCGCGGCGGCCGCGCCCGCACCACCACTTCGCTGTGCCGCCCGGCCCGCACTCGCACCACGCGCACGCACACACACACGCGCACGCGCACGCTCAACAGGAAGACCTCATGGAAGTACAAGGTCTACCTATATAGTGAGTACCTCCACTAGGAATAATTATAGCTAAGTATATTAATGTTAGTGTTCTGTATCTGTGGGGCGCTGCTTCTTTACGTTTCAAGGTTATTATTTTATTAAAACTAGTTAATTTGGTCTAAAATCGATGTTGACCTATTTATGAATTTTACTGGTTGTATTAAATTTTATACATATTATTTATTAACGCCTACGCTTTACTCGGCCGAGTTTAGCATATTTTTTTTTCTGTTGTGATTTAATCAACTTTTATGTTTTAACAGAGTTTTATTTAAATATCTTTTTTAGTGTACATTGTATTAACTCGTTGGTGTAGTGCAAATTTCTGAAGTTCTATTATGAAGTTGTAGATCATCGTAAGAAAAAATTGTACCAACCCACATTTTACTAAATAAAATTTGAATTTGTATCAAAGCAGCGCCCCAAAAATCGAAAACAGTCTTAATAAAATAATATTTTTCTGAAGATGATTATGAAAGTCTATAGAAACGGTTATGATATTATTCTGTAGAAATTCGGGATTGTGTTAGATAGAATGTGCTTTGTTCTTTACCTTCCTTGAGTGTGTAATTGAACAAACAACTTAAACAAGCTTACTTTGTAATCCAATGTGCTTAATAATTATTGATTCAGGGTGTGTCTCTGTCTATTTTCATAATCTAAATAGGTACAGTGTGACCAACATGTCTGCAGACGTGGCTAAATGAGGGAATAAATTCTTTTGGATTGCTGGCTATCGCAGAAAAAACGATGGCGACTCCCTTAACTCAGATTAAGTCTGTAGCACTGCAAACGCAACTCAAGTTACCTCTTAAAATATAAATCTAAGCTAATCTAATAACTCGGAACGTGTACATCGCAACTTGTAATGACTTTTAAAGCTTTTCTTGCACTCATGTAGACGCACCTTGAAAATGGCTTAGTCATAAGCATCGTAACTAACAATTAAATTGTTTTGTTACTGTTACCGTAGTTTGAATCAGTAGGGATTAATATAAATAATTATGTATTACTCAACCTGCACCTAATTTTTTATACTGATAAAGAAGGTACATATTCAGGAAAACATTACGTTTAGGACTTGTGTATTTGTCAACATTTACTTAGTTCCACCGTAGAGGTACAGCTGCTAATAGTGCGAAAATTGTTACCAGCGATTCGGTCAATTCTGCAAGCCAAGCTTTCTTTGCAATTGATAAATGTCAAAACATCGAATTGTACGGGTAAGGGACTATAGCCATGTATGATCATTCTATATATTGACATTTAAATACAGTAATCGACAAGAAAAATGCATGTTCACATAGGTTAGCAATCGCACAATCATGTATGGTTCTATTACTAACAGACGTAAACCGACACACAGTCCCAGACTAGTTCGGGAGCCTGTGGAAAGTCACATTATGTAAAACAAAATTTATGTCAAAATAAATTATTTTATTTGTCTGGATTTGGAGAAAGAGAAAATATTTTATCTTTCACTCCCGTTGGTTGGACGGTGGTCCGTCAACTAAGTCCATCTCGTCTGTTAGCTACTTTAGAACACACATATAAGTTTCATCCATCGCCCCGCCTCATCCACACGCCGCCGTCAACCGAACACTGGCTCGTAACCAGAGCGACTCAGCACCTCCGAGGTGTCGGTGAGGGTACGCCATGGATGCCATACGAAGGCTTTCATAAACGTGGGAAAAACGACGACGCGTATACTGCCGTATACGCGTCATCTCAAACTCGACGGTGAGACATTAAGGCGGAGACAGTGAGTTAACCATACCAGTATGTGAATTATTAGCCTACCCTGAGGCAAAACGATGTCGTTACGGTATGCGTTGCAGTATGAGTTTCATAGATGGATACTGTATTCGACTTGAGGCGATACTGATCACTGTGCATGAACTGTGTATATCTACAAATCGCTTATCCCTACAAACGTCCGTGTGACATCTGTAACACCGGCACACAGTTTTGCAGTACAGTTTGCAGCTGTTCCTCTGTGAATTCTATTATTCCTTGATAATGAGAGGTCCTAACCATGACCCAAGGGTCAACTTACATTGGCGCATGTTTTATGCAATACTAGCTGCTGGCCGCGACTTTGTACGCATAATCATTCATATAAACTTTCCACCCTGCTTTTGAACGGTGCTTTTCAGCTTCGAAAGTCAAGTAGTTTCCAAGATTCCGTGATGAGTCACTTGGTAAATGCGGGAGTGCAGTGGTATTTCAATTCGCTTTTATATATAGTGAAAATAGACCTATTAATTTCGTTGTGTTACTGAACATTCAATTTAGCCAGCCCACACTAACACTAGGTCAATAATTTAGCTAACGTTGGATATTTTTTCTGCGTAATTCTATGTACAATAGGTATAAATTGTTTCAACATTGTAAACTTTACATTTCACTAGTTTTTCTTTAAAGAATCTTTGTATAGACATGACGTGTTATAGTGCTAACAGACGTATGGATTTGGTAGACCTCAACCGCCGTCTGACCAACGGGAGAAAAAGAGAGGGAAATATGTTATTCTCATTCTTTCTCTCCCGTTGGTTGGACGGCGGTCCGTCAACCAAATCCACACGTCTGTTAGCTACTTTACAGAACCGGTGCCTAATGAAATTGTATGCCTCGCTTGTCCTAAGAGGCGTATAATCTGAACACCATAGTATAGAAAACTGACTGAAAGTATTGTTGTAATATGTATAAATTTAAACAGTCCTTATAGATAGGTATATTACATAATACAAATAGGCAATATAAATTCTCACAAACAACACTGCAGCTGTATACAAATCATGTTGCCTTTAAGGTACGTGCACATTATGCCGGGCAGTAACGGGCCGGATGCCTTATTATGGATCATTCGGATCGTGATCGCGATCGCGTGCCATCTCACTTACGCACGTGGTGCGAGTAAATAGATGCGAACGGGACGGCATGCAATCTCGATCACGATCAAACTTCTATAATAAGGCCGCGGGTCGCATACATTTTATATGACGTATCGCACATTATGCCGGGACGCAGCGAGGCGGATTTCCATATAAAATTTATGAAAGTGATTATTGCGATGCGACCCGGCCCGCTGCGGCCCGTCATAATGTGCGCGTACCTTTAGACGTCATACATTCGGCGCATCTAAGTTGCGCAGGTTGAAGGATGCACGTACATACGTAGATCCTGCTCTCACGCACGTCCTTGTTCTAAGTTGAGCAGGTTACTTGCACCGCACGCAAAACCTATTTATTATAGCTGTAAGATTAGAGATTATAGATGATAACAAATAACTCAGAAAGGTGAAGTTTACAATGATACGATTACATTACATTAGTAAGTTATTTATAATACATATTGTAATCTATATTTTTGTCTATCATGTGTTGAGAAAATAATTGTCTGTTTGTCAAAATATTTCGACCCTGTTACAATGTTTATTAATACAAATGTCTATAATTATGTAAATTCAAATCTTAAATATCCTTCCGTATATTGTTCTGCCATTTTAAGTTTACAATGATATGATGACACTGCAGTAGTAAGTTATTTATAATATTTTAATTTATGTTTTTGTCTATCATGTGTTGAGAAAATAATATTTTTTTCAAAATATGTTTAACAGTTACAATGTTTATGAATACATCGTCTATGTATAATAACAATCCTTAAATCATCCTTTCGTATATTATTTTGCCATGTAACGTTTACAATGATATGATGACACTACAGTAGTAAGTTATTTATAATATTCTAATCTATATTTTTGTCTATGGTGTGTTAAGAAAATAATATTTTTGTCATAATGTGTTAATCCAGTTACACTGTTTGTGAACTCTTCGTCTATGTATAATTTCAAATCTTTAATCATCCTTCCGTATATTTCGACATCATGACTTATTATTCGTCGTATTATATATTATCGTATTTGTTTGAAAACAATATTTATTGTTGTTAATTTTAACATGTGTGAAATAAATAACGATAATAGATAATGTATAAATATAATGAAAGGCCGTTCCTTCGGTAGACTAATCAGCGCGTGAAGCTAGTACAAGTTCAATGAGGTGGTTTTGCAGATCCAGATGCCTTATTACAGATGTCTTATCATGATTCGGATTGTGATCGTGATCGCGTCATCTCACTTACGCACGTGGTGCGAGTAAGTAGATGCGAACAGGACGGCATGCAATCTCGATCACGATCAAACGTCTATAATAGGGCCGCAGGTACTTAACATTTCCCAGAGCTCTGTTATTAACCGACTTCTAAAAGGCAAGGAGGTTCTCAATTCGATTAAAAAAAATCTTTATGAAAACATAGTTACATTTCTTGGAATGTCTGATTTTGATGGAACTTGGTATGTACATTTAAATTGATAATGATGTTACTTACAATCATTCATGATTGTAAGTAACATAAACCTATTTAAAAAAAAACAGTTTTTTTAAATAAAAAAATTAAGTCTCATGCATATTGCCAGTTTAAATAAACATATCAACCTTCATCAAAATCGGATTAGTACGTAGTTTCCGAAAAATTTAACTATTGTGAAAGTGACCTAGCTCCAGGGAGTTCTTAATGTCCCTATACACCATGCCGAATTCAGACTCTATTACTCTGCTTCCTAAATGTCATTATAAAAAAATATGTCATTATACTTTAGTAGAGGGAAAAATGATCAAATTACTACAGTAAAAATCATTTTGTAACCTGAATTTGGTATGATCTAAAGTGGCTTTAAAGATGTGGAGTAGCCAATGTAAGAAAATCCCTAGCACAAGCACTATCAACAAAAACCTTCGTTATGATTGTGTTTTATAAAATGCCGTTTCCAAGTTACGACCAATGAATTCAATGTTACGACGTAACCGAGCATAGCAAATATGTAAAAAAAACAATAGTGGTGCTAGGGCTAAAGTACTGCATTACTGCAAATCTTCCTTATAGTAACAGAAAGCATAATTAATAAAATTTGTTAACTAATTTAATAGAAATATGTATAGAATTGACTGAAATTTTTATTTTCAGGCCTAGATTAATATTTGCATAGACCATTTTTTACTAAGGATGAATACTACTACAAAAGATTCCCTTGTCAGACATAAAATTATGGTACTGTTTTATACTGCATATTATTATTAATGTACATTTTATACAAGTTACCGTTAGGCTAATCTTTTGGTAGGAATTAATCGCCTGTAATAAAATGTTCTAAATCCGACAAAATAATAATAATGATATACCTTGTTACCATGCTTCATGAATTGAATTAAAGGTCATTTTTTATTTTGTAAATTCATGTTTTAATTATGGTGAAGTATATTTCCCTAAAGAGAACCAGTCAACGACATAGCTCAGTGTATCAGCAAGCTGAAGTGGCAGTGGAACGGTCATATCTGTTGCAGAACCCTCTGCTAGTGTAGACGTATTCTAGAGAGCACACTTCCTATAGGCAAATGTAGTGCAACACTGAATCTTGATTGAGTAATAAATATATATTTAGGACATTTTTGCACACATGGTCATCTGACCCCAAACTAAACAAAGCTTGAGATTTGGCTGCCAGAGAATATACAATTATACATACATAGGTATATAGTTTTAAATACATACAGTATAATCTGGATATAACGACCTTTAAGGGACCGGCGATACTATGTCGTACTAACCGGATGACGCACAAAACGGCAGGATTATTTCTTGAGTACATTTATTATGAAACCTAATTTGAGTAAACAATATCGTCGCTAAAATAGGTTAATCGTTATAAGCGAAGTCGTTATATATGAATTCTACTGTACTTAAAAATATATTAACAACCAGATATAAAACAAACACAAATGTTCATCACGAAATGTTTATCCTAGGCAGGAATCGAAACCCATGCTCCCAAGCTCAGAAGGTAGGTACCCTACCAACTGGACCAACGGGCTATTGGGCTCACTGCTGCAGGAGCACAAGGAGGTGGATATCAGTCCTGCCTAGTACCTACAATTGTCTATTATGTCTTCTGTGTTACAATGTGGAAAGGACTGGCTATACTTAGTCTATTTTATTTGCTTAGTTTGAACATCATGCTTTTTTTAATTTGTTCAGCGTAGGTTTTTCTTAAATACACACCTATATATAATACATTCAATCATTTTATATCTTTTATATTTGATAGCCCGTTGGTCGAGTTGGTAGTGAACCTGCCTTCTGAGCTTGGGGGCGTGGGTTCGATTCCATCCTAGGACAATCATTTGTGTGATGAACATTTGTGTTTGTTCTATATCTGGGTGTTAATATCTATTTAAGTATTTATTTAAACCTATATATGTATTTATATCAGTCTCTGGCAGCCATATCACAAGCTTTGCTTAGTTTGGGGTCAGATGACCGTGTGTGCCAAAATGTCCCGAATATTTATTATTTATTTATCTTTGAAAGTGTAGAAATGCGCGAGCAAGGTAAACGACGCACGCAAATCTGTATCCAAACCAAAACACAGAAATGTGCAGAATGCAGCAGTAGCAGTGATTGCACCAAAAGGTTTATAGACATTGGTCACTTCATATACTAAAACATGTTTGAAAGTTTCTAAATTTATTTATTTTCAAAATCAGGTATGACATTAACAAAAGTTAGGCTAGGCTAAAGTTAGGGGCATTTTTGAGATAAGATACAATCTTATTTAAATTCTTTAGATACATAGATATACAGGGTTATTTTTAATTCACCTAAAACCTCGTGCAGTCATTGATCTATATGTACTACGCGTGAAGTCAACTTCCCTACATCATACCTGACAACTTTTTTCCATGACTTCATAAAACAATAAGTTTTTGACGATTAATTAATGTGGTTTTGGTGAATTAAAAATAACCCTGTATAGTTATGCTACAATTTATGTGATTTCCTTCGAGAATTAAAAATGCGCGAAAGAAACATATTTTTTTACTCATTTCTTTAAAAGACATTTCCTAATAATCTTGCTAATAAACCCCTAATAAAGCTTACAATACAATATTCATTTCTGTACAATTATTACAAAGAAGATAGATATGAGCTTCATTCGCTTCAGATATTACCGTGAACTGAGCCTCGTGAGAGCAAGCAGTGTTATGTATCTCTACAGAAGACATGATGTTTTTTTTTATTTCAGCCAGTGATTTTTGTGTCTTGATGTTAGATTTACAATTGGTGCATGAGACGTAGTTATTTTTGAGTTGGAAGTTTGATCTCTGACAAACGGGACATATGACGTTATCATCTTCAATTGTGGACCAATCAACATTTTCCATTTGTGATTTTTCATATTCACTGAGCCACCTGAAAATTAAAAGATTAAATACATGTTTTCTATACTAATATTATAAAGAGGAAAGATTTGATTGTTTGCATTGAATAGGCTCCGAAACTATTGAACCGATTTGAAAAATTCTTTCACTGTTGGGAAGCTACACTATCCCCGGGTAACATAAGTTATATTATGTTTTGAAAAAAAATAGGGATCCTTACTAAAACTCCAATAATGTAACCCAAGGTGTAAAAAAATAAGATTTACAATTTTAACTTTGCATGTTTGACAGTTCTAAGACAGGACAACGTCTGTCAGGTCAGCTAGTCTATACTAATCTATACTAATATTATAAAGAGGAAAGATTTGATTGTTTGTTTGTTTGTTTGCATTGAATAGGCTCCGAAACTACTAAACCGATTTGAAAAATTCTTTCACTGACGGGAAGCTACACTATCCCCGGGTGACATAGGCTATAATCTATACCCGTGCGAAGCTGGGGCGGACCGCTAGTAATTCATAAAAACAAACCAAAGCAACCTGTTCTCGATGGGTACATAATTATACTTGGTGAAGAAGAGTGATGAAGGAGAGTGATGATGTAGCCGGGAAATGAATAGCAGAATTTGTGATATGGGACTCGTTAAAATAACCAAATGAGCCCAAACTCGAGGTGTTTACTAGTAGCCATTGAAGAGTTCCAATGGCCACCTCTTGGCTCCATCATCAGATCAGTAAAAATGGAACCAAATGATTATATTTTCATCTGAAGTCACAATTTAAGTCTAGCTCGAAAAGCAAAAGTGCATAGGCAACTGTTTCCAGGAGCGCGCGTATTCCCTGATGAAGGAGCTCTAATGACTCCGGAACCAGTCGGGAACTCGTCTAGACCGACAACATAAAGTGTAAACTGTTTTGTCATAGTTTTCAAGATTTATTTACATATTTATTAGTTGGTTACAAGTGAAGCTAATACAAAGCCTGTAAAAACCTATATGTGACAGATGGATGGCAAAAATTTTAGAGCTATCAAATTTAGTTTAGAGTACAACAGACTAGAACAGAATAGAATTGATGCCATTGTAGGCTTAGTAATATAGTTGACACCCTCTCTCAACCTATGCAAACTTTTATACATAGTGTATCGTAAACAAATATTACCATTTCAATTCTTCTTGTACAAACTCATTTTTTAACTCTTGTAACACTTCAATTTCGTCGCTTTCTATATCTCCAGTGTGGTTGAACATACTTTTATAAATCTCAGTAAGTGTGGTGCATAACTCTTCTTCTATCACTGGGCCACGGAATCTATCCAATAACATATCGCGACAACTTTTTACTTTCTCTTTGTAGCTCTGAAAGAAAACAACTGTTTGAACATTTTAATATTACAAAGCCAGTTCTGCAGTTTTTCAATATTTGAAATAATATTGCGCAGACACACAGAATATTGCAGTAACAGAACCTATTTTTATTAAGTTTAAGAGAAATAGGGACCTCCTCAGCAAAGCAATACTCAGGGTAACCGCAAGCCTAAACTTAAGTTGGTTAGGTTCGAAATAAAAATCCAAGGTCAATGACCACAAGTGTTTGGGTCAAGGTCATTTTTTCAGTGCTCAGTTTTTCGTATCCACTGACTGAAATAGGTATTGCAAGCCTAGGAAATTCAGAGAACTTCAAGCTGATGGATGGTATGTAACCATTTTTATCTGTTGAATATCCAAAAAACTTCGGTTCCCATTGTAGCAGATACCTATTCACTCTGGCTTTGAAAAGGTAATTAATAATTTTATCAGTATCCCGGTACCAGTTTTATTTATTTAATTATCATTCCTGCAATAAGGGCAGGAGCGGACCAAATCTAGTTGCATTCCGGTCTGTAGCAGGCGCAGTTTGTGAAGACCAGTAAAGTATAACATTCTATGACAGACGTCACAACGTATGCACTTATGCAGTCCGTCTGCATCCAACGGACCGTATACAGCGTGACGTCTTTCCGTATTTCATACTTTACTGGTTCTCACAAACTGAGTGTGTACCGGACTGGACTGCAAAAAGATTTGGTGTGCTTGATCCGAGCTCGAGGGGTACGCGAGTTCGCGATCTTTCTTGAAGTGGTACGCAAGAAAAACTAATTGGGAACCACTGCTCCAAATGTTGGAATCAAGAGTCCAACTAGGCAAAAACTACTGAGAAATGCCGACATAGCTTTTTCCATTAGGTATACCTTCATTTAATTACCTTTCTCATTTTGTCTTTCATTTCTTTAGGTGATTGCTTGTGTTTCAGACATAAATTTTTGAACTTAGGAGAATCAGCTACTCTTCTACAACTCATGTTTTACGTTAATTTGGCACACAGTAAAGACGTAAAGTTTCTTTGAATTTTGTTATTATCGTTAATTATTCAATTTATTTGCTTTGCGCGCTAAACAATTTAATAAAATAAATAAATAGGTTAACAACCAGCTGTCAAATGTCAATGTTTTCATATATTTTTTTGCCCATTAATAGACAGGCTAAAGGCATTAAGCCATACCGTTTCTTATTTACTGTCGTAAGTTTGCCCCAGTAAAGTAGTTGAGACTTTACTAAATGTTAGTATTTTAGTATGTTAGTATTTAGCTTGTATTTTGTTTAGTTAACACTTGCCCACCAATAAAAAAAAGGATTACCTCGTCTACAATCTCTATATCTCCCAAAGAGCTCACAAAGAGCTTATGGAAGATATTTTCTCACACTGTTGATGGCAAAATTACCCCAAAAACCAATGGAGCCATAACCAAATAAATAAATAAAAATGTCAACGTCAAACGATTTTAATGTTTGTTGTCAGTTTTTTTGCTTGATCTGTGGCTACTAGGTGTCAGGAGCAGCTGTTTTGGTATCAGTGACGTTTAGAAATCACTGAAAAAATCGCTGTGGTGTAAATTCATAATGCTGCCAATATCTTTTATGTTTTGCTACACTAGCTAAAGTAAAAATAGTTTGACTAAACTCGGTCCAAGCATTTATTTGTTATGACAGCAGCAATAACTTTTTTTTAATCAATGAAAACCATGAATTCCGACCGCTTTCGCAAAGTTTTAGAACGTAAGACTGTAAGAGGTACCTATCCAATATACTACAAACAATACGATACACAATGACATTATAAAAGAGAAAAATCCCAGCTACTTAAATACAATTTTACTTGCCTGTCAGAGCAAATAAAGGCTTAGACCGAGTTTAAGTGCATGTTCTGTATCACACTAACAACGACATTGGCGGGATGTTGGCGTTGGATACATTTTAGTAAATATTTCAGATGGTCTAGTGTACTTTAAAAAATCCTAGTATACCATAAAGTTAACCAATTTACTTTTGTAATACATGTTATTTTTAACTTCACTTATGAATGAGTAGTAACGCCAACAGCCGCGGGCGTGTTTAAATGATTTAACGTTCGTTGGCGCGATTGGCGCCTTTGGTGGTGTTGGCGTAATTCTGAACATGTATTGTCTAACTTTGGTTTGTTAAGTTTCCGTACCCAAAGGGTAAAAACGGGACTTTGGTCTAAGCCTACGATGTCTGTATGTCTGCCTGTCGGTCCGTCCGTCCGTCGGTCCTTTAACGTCTGTATCTTTCTAATAGATAGCCAGTTGAAATTTTCACAGAATATGTAACGTTACGGCGGATTAACTAAGAAATAATAGTGACAGAAGTGATGAAGCTCATTATGCTAGCTAGAAGCTTCCATAAGCTATGGGTGCAAGTCTTCTATTCAGTAACTGTTACATAATATTATCTAGATCTTTGCTGCGATGGCCAAGTGGGAATGAATCTAGAGCAGGACACATAGATACATACATTGGCATACATTTCACCATAATTCACTGTTTTAAACTATTACGGTCGTTTTCTAAAGTTATAATAAGAAAAATTACGGGATATTTACGTGGTAAGGTAGTGGAATAAGCTCCCTACAAAAAAAACCGGTAAAAAATAGGTAAACATCCCGTAAAATTAAATAATCATTTAGCTCTATATTTGCTATACTTAACAAGTAATTAATAGTATTTTAAATATTGGCATGGGTGGTGAAATGTCTCATTTCCCCATCATCCTAAATATTCGTAGTGGGATACTGGTGGTTATGGTCATTACGTACAGCTGTAGTCATATTGTGTTGATTTGTTATTTAAATTTTAGCTCATTTTGGGTGAATGGAGCATAGCAACATTATTTTATTTGTCAGGCAGGTTATTGTATTGAGAAAAACAATGTGTATGTGCGTGTGCGTGATAATGTAAAAATATGGCTAAGTCCAAGAGTTGAAATACCATTTCAAAAGCAATTAAATTAGTTCGTAGTTATATTTGATTTTTAAGTGTATTGTAAAGATCACAATGAACCAGGTACAGAAACGACAGGTGCGTCCTGAGAAAGAAACTATACATTCTGGACACTTTATGGTATCTCATTTTGAGGCAGAAGCACAAGACGATTTCGATGATTTAGTTACTGTTCCTGATGAAGAACAAAACATCCCGAAAGTTTCCGTAGTTGCGACGTACACTGTCCCTGGAGTACAAAAACCGTTCCCGCCGACTGACAGAGATGAAAGTAAACAACATCAACAACTTTCCATCGAAATATCTCTTACAAAGTTATTTAAATGTATGACTTTGGCATACAGGTGAGACTTACTATTAAACTACTTTAAGTACAGATAAAATACCCATGAAAGGACAATACTACATTTGTAAGATGCTTTGAAAATGTTTGTAAACCTTCAGATATTCATGGCTGCATAAACTAAAGCAACAAGTTCTAATCTTTATTCATAATGAGGATTTTTAGTTTTCTATTCAGTACATAATTAGAGCAGGTGTAATAATTGATTATGGATACCTACAAACTATAACTTTCTGTTCTTCAAATTACTATCATAACATTTTTATAGACATTGTCTGTTATTTTCATGGATGTAAAGAAAAATTATTAATAATATACTTATCTGGTTTAGATAGACTTAAGCTTCAATTTTATCAACAAATCATTGTGCGGTTACTAAAACAAGGAAACAGTAGGTTTCCATTGGGTTTAGTGTGCGAAGATAAAGTGAGGTCATTGTGGTGCGTATTAAAGACACAGGTCACTGGCTGTGATAACTCTGTCTATCAATAAGCAAGTAGTTATTAATATATTGCCCTTTATTTTACACATTAAACATTGATTACTTTAGACCATCTCTACATAGTATAAATGGAAGTCGCTTTCCGCGTCTGCCTGTCTGTATGGCCACTAACTCCTCCTACACCACGCAATGGATTTTGATGCGGTTTTCACCATCAGTAAGATACATTTTCACGGAAAGTTCATATATATAAATAGTGAACAGCCCCGGCTTCGCACGTAAAGGTTGCCTGGAAGGAATCGCTTTAGGTGTTAAGGCCGCCCATTATACTGCCGTATATTTGTTTTCTATGTTAGTTTAAGTTTCATTTGTATTTTCGGTGTGTAATAAAGAAATATTGTATTGTATCGTAAATTACACCCGTGCGAAGCCGGGCGGGCAGGTCGCTAGTTGATTTATAAACAGATTTTGGGTCTAGTGCAAGTTCACGAAGAAGACAAACTAATCTTATATGTAAAAAGTTCTGGTATGTGTGTGTGTGTGTGTGTGTGTGTTTGTAATTTTTCTCCTAAACAGCTTGACCGTTTTTTTTTTTTTTTTTGTGCTTATTGCTACATCTGGATGGTTCATAACTATCGGTTTCTTGTAGGTAAGCGTGCTCCACCATCAACCGCATCATTGCTTAACATCAGGCGAATTAGCGGTCAAATGCAACACCATTATTAAATAAAATAAAAGTTGTGGATGCAAGTTAAGTTGGAGGCGTTCTCGTGATCTTGTTTAGTTTTTTAACCATCTGCAAAAAAGGGTTCTCAATTCGGTTGTATTTTTAACCGACTTCAAAAAAGTAGGGGGTTCTATTTTTATATTTGTTACCCCAGTTAGAGCTCTATAATTTATGAAACGATTGTTTTTAAAAAAATATATATTTTCAGATTGGTCCCATAGGAATTTCATCAAAATTGTTTCAGTATATAGTAAAATAACTGGAAAATCCGGTTAGTTGGATGACAAACATTATATCATGCAATCCAAGTAATTACCCAGTTTTTTAAATTGAAAATAATATCATGTTTAAAAAAAAAACCTGTAGAACTTCGTTATTTAAGAATCGATTTAGAATATTTTTTGTTTGAAACAATATACTTTCAGTTTGGTCCAATAGAAATTCCATCAAAATCGGTTTAGTAGGCTTTTAAATCAAAATACCTGCTTTTTTTATTCGGCTAGTAAATTTGCGTATTTTACTAATTTTGAAGTCTGTTTTTTAAATTGATTAATTATTATTATTAGCTTTACTTGTAAGCTTGTGATTAATGAACTATGTAAACAAATCTTGGATGTCATTTTTAACCTACTTTTAGAAGGTATCAAATCAAATCAATACAAGAATTAGTTCTTGTATTGATTTGATACTTTGTAAGTAGATATGAAAGAAAGAAAGAAAGAAGGAAGAAAATAAATTTTATTCAACACCTATACAAAAACTGATACTGAAACTGATATGTACGTAATAGAACCACAGAGAAGATGAGAGGATAACCTACCAAAAGGGTGGCGCAGAATATCCAGCGATGGAGAAAAATTGCGAGTTTTAGAGGAGGCCTATATCCAAGGAAGACAACCTGATCATGAAACTGGTGCTGCTGTTACAGACTGAATTAGTAGTATTGAAACACTGTTTTACACTATCACGGTTGTTCACTAAAGTTATATGATTATTTATGGGATATTTACGGGGGTTTTTTTTTAATACTATACGCAGTGATACAGTGAGTGTGTTTTGTCGGGACTTAGGTTCAAGTTCAAGTTCCAGTGATAACCGTAGCAAAAGACTAAGAAAGAGGGTAGATCGTTATGTCTGCACGTAACTTTTTAACTGTTCGACCAACCACCCGCTTTCTTCAGTCTTTCCGTGAACATGGTGTATGTAACTGCGCCGAAATATCGGGAGCTCATTCCACAACCTTACCATGGTAAATATCCCGTAAATTATATAACTTTAGTAGAATTGAGTATTAAAAAAGTTTTATCAGTATAATAGAAACTAGTAGTTCTGTAGTAGATAAGATCGGAGAATGAAGGCTATTTTTAACCGATGAAAGGAGGAGGTTATCAATTCGACTGTATGTTTTTTTTGTGTGTTTGTTACTCTATTACTCCGCCAATTATGCATTGATTTTGATAGTTCTTTTTTTGTTTGGTAGGCCATACTTCAAAGGTGGTCCCATATAAATTTTATTGAAATTAATTTACTAATTTTAAAGAAATCTATAAAAACCAAAAATATATTATACACATATGACGTTTTGGTTTGTGGTTCCCTTAAGAAAGAGTTTTGATGAGGTCTTTCAATCCCTGTTTTAACTGTCATTTTCTACTTTTTAGTTTGTACATGTAAGTATAGTCTCGAATTTGTGGTTTTTTTTTCTTAAAAAGAAAATTTTAAAATTAATCAAATATAAAATTTTGATTAATTTTTATTTTATTTATACGTAATACTATCCATATTGCATACAACATACAATATACAGTAATTTCGTACCATCAAGCTAATCTGATGATAGAGCCGGGAGGTGGATGATGGAACTCTTCAACGTCTAAGCATGTTTTTTAATCTATAATAATAATTATATTGTACTCGCATTTTCAGTAATATGTACTCATTACTCTAGTAAGCTGTCTTTTAACAGACCAATTTGCTAATTATTCTCAGTCCAAGCATTTATTTGCACAGACAGCTGCAATAGCATTTTAAAAATCTAAATAAAAACTGAATTGATGAATGATCACACTCACTAGGTTTTTTAATATAAGACCAGCAGGTACTTACCTGAAATACTTCAGTAAAATATTAAGAGAAACTTACTATAGAAAAAAATTACAATGTTATTGCAGCTGTTAGAAGAAGTAAATGCTTGGACCGAGTTTAATTATCAAGTTATATACAAATCTGTCAGTTGTTTTGTAACATAATTATGTAGTTGTTTTGTAACATACTATCACTGCAATTAATAAGTTGCCTTATTGATAACATGATTAATGATGAACAATTTTTTTTTATAAACCGGCCAAGTGCAAGTCTAGCTCGTGCACTGAGGGTTCCGTGCCACTACAAAGTACAAAAAGTAGTGAAAAATTACAACATCACGCCCAGGCGATCACCCATTCAACTACCGACCGCACCCAACGTTGCTTAAATTTGGTGAAAAGAAATTTGTCACCGACTCGCACTTGGCCAGTATTTATTATTGGTTGTTTTACTTTAGAGTGTGTATGATGATCATACCAAGTTAAACGCTTGTACGTATTCTCTTTTTTAAACTAGAGCAGAAACAAAAATACGTTAAAAAAAGTTTGTTGTTGGGACCCCTTTAGTTATTGCTTTTTGGCATTGTTATTATTTCATAGTTAATCCGCCGTAACATTACATATTCTGTAAAAAAAAACAACTGGTCATCTATTGCTGTTCGAAATACAGCTGTTAAAAGGTAGTACGGACAGACGGACAGACAGACAGCGTAGACTTAGTAATAGAACCCTAGAAAGGAGAATCAAAAATATTAAACATTTTGTGTCAGTGCTTAAAATTAAAATAAAATAGCTCTTCCTTTGGCAAGGTATATAAAAAGAAAAAACAGCAATTAGAAAATAATAAACATGTAGTTAAAGTTACTTACTAGCTTACTACTACTACTAGTTAGTTACTAACTGTAAAACAAAGCTATCTATGATAAAATAATTGTGGACTAAGGCTTACAATTGTCTAGTGTTCATGTTTGAGTTTTGAAGGTAGGTACTGTAAATAGGTGTCGTGTGAGGCGGAAGGTCTCGTCTCGAGCGAGCTGTGTCAAGAATGTTGCAAATTAGACATTGGCATCTATTCTGTCATACCACTCACTAAACTACTAAAATATTAACTATTATTAACTAAAAATTTTATTAGTATGTCGGTATTTCTAAAATTAACTAAATTAATTAAACTTAGACTATGAGGCCTATTCTGTCATACCACTCACGAAACTAAACCAATCTGACAGGAATAAAATTATCTGCCTCTCAAATTTGGAATCGATGCCAATGGCATCTACTCTGATGTACTGTAAACTAAACCAAACTAAATTTGACAGCTCTAAAATTATTGCCATCCTCCTCTCACATATTAAAATGAAAAGAGAGGCAGATAATTTTAGTACAAAGTGTAGTAGTGTGTGTGTTTCAGTAGTGTAATAGTTTTTATGACATAATCGTCGCTATTGTGTAAGGACAGGGATTTAAATTAGTTCGTCGGTATTTCTAAAATTAACTAAATTAATTAAACTTAGATACTTTTACGTCAATTTTGTTCGTTAATTCCATAATTATGACATGTGTTTGTTTATCTATGTAGAGAATAGAAAACTAAATCTTATGCACTTTGTACTGGACCCCTTTCTATTGTACGAATTACGACAATTGGAACAAATTACAAGAACTAACTACTTAGTAAGTGATGCTACTGTATAGTTTACAAAATGTACCTAACTACTGCGCACTTTTTTGTATAATTTGCATATGCATAGTTTATTTAAAAGTATTTTGTATTTTCTTACACTACTAAGTGACAAACTAGCAATTTCCTTAATTAATGGTTCAGATTTATTAACATGGATTTCAGATCAGTTACATTACAAGTCATTATTACAATAAATATGTATTTTTAACTAAAAAAAGTTAAGCAATTGTGCAGTTCTAACTTTGATAATATAAATAACCCACACCCACCCACAAGATGGACAGACGATCTAAAAGAGACCGCAGGGAAATGTTGGATGCAAGCTGCTTCCAACCGGCCCTTTTGGAGATCGATGGGGGAGGCCTATATCCAACAGTGAACGTCCTAAGGCTGAAATGATAATGATGAAGGTTATGTTGAATTTCGATGAACTGTCAAATGTGTTCTATTAAATTGGCCCAACTTTAGTGTCGAGTTACTGTTTTCCTACCAGTTATATTCATAACTTCCACATATATTTGAACAAGTAGAAACTGCAGATAAGATAGCCTATGTTTCTTTCTTATCTTGGTGCTATTTGCACAAAGCTTAAGATCACTTATTGATAGCGGCACTGATAACTGCCGTACAGGTTTCAATTTAGGCTTATTTAGCCAGTACAGTGCAGTTTATCTTCGGAACTGTCTGCTTATCCCATAGTTGAATATTTTATTCATATATTTTTAATTATGGATTTGTGTAACTGTTTTCATATAAAAATGTTTCTTACGAGTTCAAGGACTTTCATAGTGAACTCTTTTATAAAAGTTCTTTTATGTAATGTTAGTTTGTGACTAGGTGTTAGGTTTTAGTTTAAGGAAAGTATGGTGAGTTTGTATTTTATTTCAAATATGTTTTATTTATATTTATCTTCAGACAAAAACTAACATCACCAAAATGGAATCGTTTCAAAGGTATAAAGCTCCGGTGGAAAGACAAGATCAGATTGAACAACGTCATATGGAGATGCTGGCACATGCAGTGTAAGTACCCTGTATTTGTCGTCTTTGTTTATTTTGTGTATATTGTGTTTTACGCGTCTGGCACATAAAGCATCTAACTAATAAACATAATTGTGAACGAGCGGTCACATGAAAAGAGACGTGAAAGGGACGAAAACTTTTTTTTTGTAATTTTCAATATATGTGGTCTCTCAACTTCATTTCAGTGCAAACAATATTTTTAAGTGGAGTAGTTTTACTATAGAAAAATATTTTGTCCGACATCTAGAGAAGCTCTACATTTCACTTTCAAAATTGAAACGCGTTTTCTCGTCAACCTATTATTTTCGCCGCCTGAAAGCGAGTGTCCTCATATCATAGATCTGTGGAAATTAAACACTGCGTTGTACGTGATCTTTTTTGCTTCACACGTGCAATGTGTGGAATGAGCGTCCCCATCCCTCCTGCGGCATTTCCAACTAAAACATGCAAAAGGGATGGTAATAGAGTCTGTAAAGGTCGGCAACGTATATGTGATGCCCCTGGTGTTACAGGTATCCATAGGCAACGGTTATCGCTTATGAACATCAGGCGGCCTGCTAGATAGTTTGCCACCTATAGTAAATATATAAATAAAACCTATAACCCTAGATGACACGAAACGAGCAAGTAATTTCAACTGAAATAAGACTTGCAGCTCATTCGCGCTTATTCGTTCGTTTTGGCCTGCACACGGTTTAAAAAGATGATGATATAAATGATATGAATATTACAAATAGGCATGCCAATAGGCCCCGTCGTTTGATAAATCATGACCCGTTAACCGAACAATAATAATAAAACCAAGGTTGTCGGTTTTTTTGCCGATGTTAAAATAATCAATAATTATCAGTTCAGATACAGTTGCAGTGCTTTGTCAGTCCAGATATAGTTGCAGTGCAAAATTAAGGGTTTCGATTAAAACATGTTTCCGTGTTAACTTAATAAACAAAAAATTATAACGTATCAACAAAATTATATTTTGCATATATTTACGTTGGTGCTATTAATGTAAACGCAAAACCGGAATAACAATACCGGATATATCTGGTGTTTTGAATATTCAATAACTTGTTTTCGTATTTCAATAAACGCGTTTTTTAAGTAGTCTTGTAAATGTATGATCTATTTATGTTGGGTACTTCTTAGATCTCAAGTGTGCGTACAGCGACCTAGTCACTGTACATTGCCGTCATTCTGCGTGTTTTAATTATGTCACTTTTAAACCACTTAACAATGTTATAACGTGACATGCCACTTGTCAGGTACCAATGATATACAAAACTGTCAACAACGCGCAAGCAAATACGGCAACAAAATGCAGTGCTTTACAACGCCATTATAAGCACAGTCGTGCATTTGAGAAATGAGCCGTAATAAAAGTAAGGCGTAATTAATGAAGTACTTATAGCAATATTATAAGGTTGGCTTTTGTGAATGAATTTGAAAATAAGTCCATAATTTACGCAGGTGTTATTGGTAATGTTAAATTAATAATTTTTAATACTTGGAACCTATAATGTAGGTATACACACGACAGATTACGCGGACGCGTGAACATGCGTGACATTTTGTGGGTCAAAAATGTAATAAACTGTATAGCGCAACGCACATGGCATAAAGACGTATACGAACTGCGCATTCTAGTGTCCTGCAACGCACTGCTCAAATCTGCAGATACGCATACAAAAAGAGTTCGCGAGTCGCACAAGCAGCCTCGCGACGATCTATTGGCCGGTATCCGTCTCACGTACAATCGTCATTCTTGCAGTCAGACGTGAATACGGACATTAGTGTTGTTCGCGTATCCATCTGTATTCTGTACAGTGTACACGTCTTAATCATAGACAAGACTATGTACACACACGCAGTCCGTACACCTCATATTTTGAGCGCTGGCTGATCCGCCCGCTGGCTTCCGCTCCTGAACATTTTTACTGCAGAAAGTCTGTCGTGTGTGTTGGCCATTATTTATTTACTTACTCCGCTGGCGCAGCGATCCGAATTCGGTCTTGGCCTCCGACACAAAAGACTCACTGTTTCTCGCCAGTCGGCAACTCGGAGCTCGCGCAAGTCCGACCATTCACGTTGTTGAACAATAACTAATAAATACCCAATTATGATTATACATAAAAAGCTCAGCGATACTAGTATACAATACAAACACATGGATATCACGCCTGGTACAACATTCAGGAAAAAAGTGTCCTGACATGCAACACCTAAACAGAATCGCTTGCAACGGGTAGCTGTAAGGCCCCAGGTACATCATATTCATTTCGGGGTTGTAGTGCTGTTTTTTTCCCCGCACTTTTTCAGTCTTTACTTTCATTAGCCAGACTATCTTTGGCGTTTCCATAAGAATAATTATACTTGTTGACCCATATTGCTATCAGTTAGTTCAGTTACAGACGTGCGCATAAATAGATAGAAGGAATTGAATTTTTTTACTCATGTTTTATCATTTATATCTAGCCTGTAAATCATGATATTATTTTATATTTAATATAATCGCTTGTCAAACGGCACCACGAGCTTTACTCATGATATTTTATTTTTGTATTTTTATTCGCGTCCAAGAGTTAAAGGTGAATATTTTATTGCAGCCTAAGAAAAATATAGTGCAACTGTTTATAATTTTGGAGATTTGGGTTCTGATCTGACATTGGAGCGAAGCAGATGTTATCGGGCTATTAAATAAATTGATACAAACAGTTCACCACCGCGATCGCGATTTTTACCCGCATTGGATATTTTTTTGTCGATGTTGGAATTCGGATTCGCGATTTACCTTGTATCGTTATAGTCTAAACTAGACCTGAATTCTAATAATTTTTCGATGAATGTAAATGCAATCTTTGAAATATTTAATTGATACTGCAAGATGCAGTGCAAGACAGCGCGCGTTATATAATGTAAAAGTGTTTTACTCATTTGATTATTACATTAAAGTAACTTTTTAAAATAAATCATTTTACCTGTTACATTTTATTTCTTTTCAGTCATAAAGAAACAGAACACATTGGTGTGCCAGTTCGCATCACCACTTGATGTCGACACGCACGTCAAACCAGAGGTAAATCCTAGTTTGTTTAATAGTTGTCATATTTAAACATATTTATGCGGTCAGCTGTACATATTTAACACATAACCAATGACGAATCTATGACGTTGCTTGAGGAAAGGAATCGATGCGGTGCTTAAATTGGTTTAAAGAAGTTACTGAAAGGAAGGTGCTGGTGAATGATAATTGTGTTATTAGGTCAATAAATACTAGGCTACATCTGTTGGAGGACCTTTAGAAAGGAAAGTAGCCTAGAATTGAAATAATCAAACTTGCTATTCTCAGCGTTTTACTAATTTTTCTGGGATAAAAATGTCCTGTTTCCTAATGATGCACACTATTTCCTCGAAAAAATCATCAATACCGGTTCAGAAATTAAATCGAGCAAAGGATACAGATAGGCAACTTTCGCATTAATAATACTGGTACGGAATAAAAGTTGACAAATGCAGACGGTTACAGCACGACTACCTAAAAGCTTCTTATATGGAACTGCACATGTGATATCTTTGCTTTTGTTAGTTAAGTTATAGTAATAAAAATTTGATTATTTTGGGACATGACGCGTATGCATCCCAACCGATGGGCCACGATTGCCACACAGTGGGTGCTTGATGGACGACGCATTCAAGGAAGGCTTAAGAAACGTCGGCGCGACTATCTCGACTCAATCCGGAGAAGTTGGCAAAAGGTGGCGGAGAACCGGGGTTTATAGAAGGAAATGGGGACAGTATAGGTTAAAAAAAAACCGGACAAGTACGAGTAGGACTCGTGCTCTGAGGGTTCCGTTGGACAGAACCCTCAGAGCGCTAGTCCAAAAAAATACCTAAAGTTGAATTATTGAAAGACAAACTTACCTTTGTAGTTGATTATAAGGTTCTTCTATACATTCCAACTACAAAATATAAGTTTGTAATAGCAAAATAATTATTTTTAAATGATATAACTTCAAATTTGTAACTTTCAGATTTATTCCTATATATGTGCTATAAGACCTTGCCTTTTGGCAAATTTCATGATTCTAGATCAACGGGAAGTACCCTATAGGTTTTGGTTTTCCTGGGAAATCGCAAAATATGCGACATAAACGTTCATATCTTTTGATTGCGTGAACTTACAACTTTGATTTTTTTACAGCCGGAAGAAACCGTAGACTCAAGTATTTAGATAGCCCGTTGGTCCAGTTGGTAGTGAACCTGCCTTCTGAGCTTAGGGACGTGGGTTCGATTCCCACCTAAGACAAACATTTGTGTGATGAACATTTGTGTTTGTTCTATATCTGGGTGTTAATATCTATTTAAGTATGTATTTAAACCTATATATGTATGTATATCAGTCTCTGGCAGCCATATCACAAGCTTTGCTTAGTTTGGGGTCAGATGACCGTGTGTGCAAAAAAAAAAATATGTCCCGAATATTTGTGCATAAATTTAGTATAAATTTCAACTTGATACCTTTACGCGTTCTTGAGAAATAGGGTCTTGACAGACGGACAGACGGACAACGAAGTGATCCTATAAGGGTTCCGTTTTTTTCCTTTTGAGGTACGGAACCCTAAAAAGTTATAAGAATGAAATCGTCTTCGATTTTGGGACGAATACTGTGTCAATGGCCTTACAAATTTTATATTACTGATTAATAAACCGCATTGTACGACTAGCGGCCTTATTGCGTACATGCACTAAGCGCGCGCACGGAATGGCACGCGATCACTATCATTATTTACGCAATAAGATCGTAGTTTGGAAAACCATGGAGTCCTATCCATTAATAAGGTGTTTTAAACACCATAACCTTACCAGGGTAAATATCCCGTAAATAATCATATAACTTTAATTTAATAAGGTGTCTATTATTAATTTGAAAAGGTATTAAAAATTTGTTTTTATCCGCAGACAACAATATTGGAAGGGAAATATTGGAAAAGAAGAGCAGAAGCAGTTATAGCAGAATATAAAAAATGGCGCAAGTTTCACATTATGCGTCTCCTTGGCAAAGGAGATACCTCGGTTCAGGACACGGTAAGTAAAATATAATATTGTAAATTAAACTCAATGAAACGGATTTTATCGCGTTTATTTTTGTTATTTGAACTCCTGACGTTTCGTAAAATTTATTAATCAATATTAACCCATTAAATAACGATAACGTGTTAATAGTGCTAAGTTATCATAATTTCTTTTTAAATTAGTTATATATCACTGTATGTTTCCTGAATAAAAATTAAAATTAAATATAAATCATTAAAAACTTTTTGCATACAATGTAACATGGTCTGACGTACCTATTAATAAACATAAATTGATTGTTACATAATTTTAAAGTTTTTAAATAACGCAATAATTAATTATCTCCTTTTTCCCAGCAGTGGGAACGTAATTGGCTGATAATGAATGATAATTATTTCGGTCTCAAACTTTAGCTATCCTAGATGACAGAATTAGACTAATTAAAGTGCTCTCCTTGTCTTATAGACAACTAATAGGCCGCCCCTGCTTCGCACGGGCGAAGCCGGGATATATAGCCTATGTCAACCGGGGATAGTGCAGCATCCTAACAGTGAAAGAATTTTTCAAATCGGTTCAGTAGTTTCGGAGCCTATTCAATGCAAACAAACAAACAAACAATCAAATCTTTCCTCTTTATAATATTAGTATAGACAATGAAAAATACATTTTAGGTCAGTAAAAATAAAACCTTCAACATCGATATCAATAATGATAAGGTAAAAATCTATCAGTTTTCTTGTAGTACAATAAATACTTTTTTTTTATAGTAGCTAGGCTTGCGCTTGGCCGCCATCTCGCCTGATGTTAAGCGACGATGCGGTCTACGATGGAGCACGCGATATTTAATATTTGATATTTGTGATCAAATATAAAAGGAGGCGTGTCGGGTGCCACGCCTCGGGGCCTTAATGTAATAATCAAAACCCACAAGTTGATTCTCGCGGCGACGCTAATACGGCTTTTGATAGGATGCTAATCAGCCAAGATATTTTTCCTGTACATTTGAAAAATAGGTATTTACACACTTAAAAGAATCTGACGCTGAAATGCTGAAAACGCGTGCACTTGATGGCTATCTGGCCAGAAGGAAAGTAGTTGTTTTGTAATTTTTTTATTTGAAGTGTTGTTCCACACTTGAAGTTTTACTATTTGTATTTAAATAGACAACTTAAAAGAGCGATGGTGTCCGGGCGGTAGCAAGTGCGCTTTACAATCTGACGGTTCGATCCTTGGCCCTGCACCAACTACTTATTTAGTACTTAAATAAATTTATGTGCAGTTCCGATGCCATTGCTCAACAATGGTGAAAGATAAACATCTTGAGGAAACCGGTATGTTCAAAAAACTCAAAAGTTCAGAGACATGACATTCACCAATATGCACTGGGCCAGCACGGTAGATTAGTGCCCATCCTCTCTCTCTGAGAAAAGGCCTGTGTCTAAGCAGTGGGAACATAATAGGCTGATAATGAAAAATACATATAACAACGCACACGGCAGATATGTGCACTGAGATGTTCTTAAATTTCAGCCGATTTCCCCAGACTTTTGTTAACACCGGAAGCCATTTTGTCCTGTCGAACTAAAAGACTGTGTTTTGTCTAGGTATCGGACATGGATATGGTGGAATCGTTCTCGCAATGCAGCGACCTCGCGGGCAACATGCTGACGGACGAGGATTACCTCAACTTCATGACTGATACACTATTCTCCACCATCACCAACCACCAGCCGTTCGCGTTCCCCGACTGCAGGGAAATCGGTATACACTTGAGACACTATTGAACCACTATTGTTAAAGCATTGCTATAGTAATTCCTCAATCTTTCCAAACATGGTGCATCGCATTAGAAAATTGTTTTCGACGAGTATCATATGCCCTCACGATTGCTGAGCCTTTTATCATTTGTATTATTCCTTATAAAGTACATATTCTGCTGCTGTTTGGAGGAGTTATGACCATAGGGGCAGATGAGATTAAACCGTCCGCACACACACACACCTTCAGCCAGTAAACGTTCACTGCTGAACAAAGGCCTTCCTCTTAGAGAGGGGTGTTGCCATAATCCCCACGCTTGGCAGGTGGATTGGGGATCGCAGTACGTTCACGGTGTACTAATAGGAAGCTGCTGTGCATCCTCCGGTGGTTCTGGTCGCAGTTTTAGGACATACCCGGGGCCATAAACCGTCCAATCCAGCTAAATACCAGTTTCAATCGTATCCTGCTATATGTGGGTGGCCTTACAATATTCTCTGCATATAATCCTATACGAATATTTGACGATAGTGATTGATTCAAGGACGCCTAATAATAGATAATTATCACTACAGACGGCCTTGGTTAGCACTCATCAAAGTACAAAATATCTCGGCAGCAAATCAGTCAGATCTGCAATTTATTGTGGCCTAAAATGTCACAAGTATACCTACACTACCTTACGCTACCTTTTTTACAAATAAAGCTATACTCATTATCTTTGTCGGTATAATCTTTAGCAGACTTTATATCCGATTGGGCAGCGAGATTGTAGTGAAAGTCGAGCCTCCCCAGTTTCTAACTGCCGTTATCTATCATGAGCAGCATTCATGATTACAATCATCTAATAAATATTACCCTGTTTGATAAACTATCTAAATATGCGTACGGGCATGTTTGCTATCATACTCACATATTTTTGTTACTTTCAGCGAGGGGCGCCAGTTTAGCAGATTTCATACAGCCAAGCTTAGGACCGCTCCAACCTAACTTGGATGATTTTATGGACACATTGGAACCACTACACGGTAAATAAAAATAATTTAAAATAGATGCACATAGCTAGGTTGAGGAGATAACACAACAATATTTCACACAAATTTGTAGTGCCTTTGCACATTTTTGTTTTATTTTGAAATACTTAATCAAGGATTTGCCTCCATACAATAAATAAACACACCTTTTTTGGCGACATTTCCTTGTCTATGCGATAGTAATTCACGAAATAAAACAAAAATTTATACCTTTTCAAGTTTTAGTACTCCAAAGTAATGTGAAAATTACGTGTTGCATTTCTGAGTTCTGCTACAGTATTAGAAAGCTTAAAAAAAGATGAATGAAATCGGTAAAGTCGCTCTCAAGTTATGGCGTCAACAAGGTAAATAGGGATTCATTTATTCATTTGGATATAAGAAATCGAAATCGGTACGACGATTTTCTCAGTTTCATTTCGATTCTAGTCAGGTATTGGGACTGGTATAATGCAACTCTATAAATCTATGACCGTCAGTCTCATTCTCATATTACAATACAGGTGTACAAGGAACAGTGATACTAAGCCGAAAAGAGGTCATTTTATTAAATATATATTACTTATAGTCTAATCTTGTAATCCCTAGGACATGAACTTAGTATTTCCTATGGGGCTGACCAAATCATGTATGACTAACAACTGACTGTCTCCAGTAAAAAGATTTAAATAGAACCCTGCAAACGCAAAAAAATATTAGATACTTCATACATTTCAAAATTCTGACACGTTGTGATATAGTCACAAATACCTATGCTGCTTGCCTATCTATACTAATATTATAAAGAGGAAAGATTTGATTGTTTGTTTGTTTGCATTGAATAGGCTCCGAAACTACTGAACCGATTCGAGAAATTCTTTCACTGACGACTGAAGATGACTGACTGAAGCTACACTATCCCCGGGTGACATAGGCTATAATCTATACCCGTGCGAAGCTGGGGCGGACCGCTAGTCGTTAAATAAGTAAATAATTTTCATTCACATGTGATGATATTATTCTATGGAACAGCTGATATATTCGCGATTTCATGGGTTGGTCCCAAGTTGTTCATAATGATGACCTCCTTTCGACTTACTACCACGGATACTATCAACACAATTGTGCGCCATCACAGCGTTTTCAGATCTCCTATCGACGCCGCGATTACCGCCCGTGCCGGAAGAGAGCACGCTGCCGTCTGAGGACGCTTTGTACAGGAGTGGCATGTCTGTAGACTCTTACCCGCCCTACAGCCAGAGCACCTCTACCATGCCTACCAGCCAGATCACCATACACGGTGTGTATCCATCACTAACATGCGGTGAGATATTAACTAGTAAGAAAATAATTGTTGAAGTAAGAAAATCTGTCCGCTCTGCTGTTCGTAGCTAAATAAAGTATCTCTAGCCAACTTAAATAAGCGCAAAGTAACTCAAAAACATCTCTGTCTTTACTGCGCTTATATTCTCGGGGTACATTTCCACTGAGGTAGAGACGAGTGTATCCATCTCTAATATGCGTTAAGATATTAACTAATAAGAAAATAATTATTGAAGTAAGAATATTTGTCCGCTCCGCTTTATGTAGCTAAATAAAGTATCTCTGGCCAACTTAAATAAACGCAATGTGACTCATAATCATCCCTGTCGATACTGCGCGTATATTTCGTTGGCTGCGTTCCCACTAAGGCAGAGATGAGTGCATGTATCTCTAATATGCGGTTAGATATTAACTAATAATAAAATAATAGTCTATTTAAGAAAATTTACCACTCGGTGTAGGTAGATAGCTGAATGAAGTTTCTCTAGCCAACTTAAATGAGAATAGAGTGAGTAATTTTTTTTTTCTTCATGAAATCACAGTTTGTACAGCGCATATTCCTTAGGCTATGTTAACACCGAGGCAGAGACAGCAAAGCTTATATACATGCAGGAATAGACCAATCACATTGTTCGAAACCAATATCTCGTATACGCCCCGCTTCCGTGAAACAGTTATAGAGAAAACGAGATGAATGATGACAAATTGTATGGCGCTCACGTAGTACAGAACGGGGTGACAGTCCTGGGGTATAGCGGAGCAGGACAGAGAAGAACCGTCGGTTGCATTCGGAGATCAGTTCCTTTTCACCCCACTGCTTATTTTGCTTCGAAGCTTATGTCTCAGCTCGTCTCCGCTTACTGAAGCGGAGTTGTGGAAATACCCAACTTTTTCACACCTTTGCTTGACTGATTTCTGCTTGTCACTGCCTTAGTGGAAACGTACCCTTATCCATCTTTCTCTATTCGCCGTCGTTTCTACATTATCTCCTATAACCTTTCACTCAATTTATTCCGACAGTTAATTTAATTTATACTTTTTTATATAAATAATTCTTACGTTATTTTTATACCATCTCTCTAGATTTGTACGCCTACAAACTAGGCAAAACATGATACAAAGTGACTAATATTTTAACCCACTTATTGTGCATGCGTTTTTAAATGTGTATATATTTTACTCGTGTTTTGTGCAAATAAATAATCTTTATCTTTATCTCAATATAATGGTAAGATGTGCTAACCAAAAAAGTATGGACTGACAATACTGACATACTTTTTGGGTAGCACCTGTTACCGTTATAAATGATGTATCTCAAAAGTTAAAAACCTCAACCCAAGATATGGCTTTCTTCCGTCATGTTAAATTTATTGGTACAAGAAATAGTAATGAAAGAAAACCGACGTGGGCGAGAGATCATTTGTTCAAACATGTTTGACCGCGCCGGTCGCTGACAGAGTATATAAAATAAATATTATAAACAATATTTTCAAGTAAACATCTTTGCCAATTCTCACATAAACGCCAAAGCAAACACACAACAATGAAACCTTACATAATCAGTTACGAAATTATGTTAATGAAGTTGTTTGCATTACTAACTGTACGGTTTTTTCAAGGTGCGACTAACAATACTCAGATGATGCCGATGGGCGAGCAGACGGTAAAGAATGAGCAGATGCGAATGTACGACAACGGACGCATGTTCGGCGCGGAGATGTCCACGAACATGCTCGGCACGCCCGAGGTGCTCCAGTACACGAGCTATGAGCCTCCGCAGCCCGACCAACACATGACCGATGCGTACGGAGGGAAGAACACTAGATTGCAATACGTTAATACTCCAAAATTAATCACTCAGCCGGAGACTAGCGTTTATAATAAATATACTGCAGGTAATTTATTTTGTTAGAGAACTACGTATCTATTCATAATTGATTCCTCTTTCACTACAGAAGTTTTAGATTACCCACAGCGCCGGTTTTGGGGCAGAGCGAGAGGAGTGGTCGCTTTAGACGCCAGATAGCAAGGGGCGTAAAAATATTCGGGAAATTTTTGCACACACGGTCACCTGACCCCAAACTAAGCAAAACTATATGGCTGCTAGGGATTGATATACATACATATAAATTTAAATACATACTTAAATAGATATTAACACCGGATACAGAATAAACACAAATGTTCATAACACGAATGTTTGTCCTAGGTGAGAATCGAACCCACGCCCCCAAGAGCAGGAAGTAGGTTCACTACCAACTAGATCAACGGGCTATCAATCTATCAAATAGATTCCTGTACAATAGTTTACAGAAATGAAACTCGCTGAACTACAATCTCGCTCTGCCCTGATCAAAGGCGGATCAGAGCCGGCGCTGGTTACCCACATCTGTCTGTAGCAAAGTGCCAGTTATAGCGAACATGTATCTACTAGAAGCATACCTTCGAGTAGTGCAGTCTGACGTGAAAAACCATGAACCAGTACGCACCTTAACTTATCTTGGTTGTCTTTTTGGTGAACAAGCCAGACTCAGTTAGCAAATAAAAAAAAAAATAATTAAAGTAATTTTCCTACTCAGCTATTTTGCTGCTATCCTCAAAAGCTGTGAGGAATGAAGGGAAGATATGTTGATGGCTGGGGTTGCACTTTTGTATCGTTTCATCGTTTGTTCTCGAATGGAGACCACGAACCGGTAAGCGCAGCGTAGCACGTCCACCCACAAGATGGACAGACTACCTAAAAGAGACCACAGGGAAACGCTGAATTCAGGCAGCTTCCAACCGGCCCCTTTGGAGATCGATGGGGGAGGCCTATGTCCAGCAGTGGACGTCTTACGGCTTAAATGATGATGGTGATTATCATATGGCTGGCTTAACTATGGCCGAAATGGCCAACTTTTCTCATCACATTTATTTAGTTATTGTTAATTAAACTTTTTTAAATTCATATTAATATGTATTTAATTATTAAGAAATAAGTAATGCATGCTGTGCTTCCTTTAAAAGGTAACACATTTAGCCAAGTTCATTTATAAGATTTCAGTGTATGTAATAATGTAGTTATCAATGTGAAGGCTTAATTTAAAAAAAAAATCATTTCACCGCTCCTCTCTTCTCTTCTTAGTCAATACAGGCCCTTAGCCTTTCGACAGGCAAGCATTAAAATCATGTTTGTTTGTTGTAGCTTCAGTGCCGCCGTCGCAAACTGCGCCGGAGACGGTGTCACTACTGCAGCAGCCGGTGCAAACCTCTAAGTACGCGTCCGCCATCGTGATACAAGGCCGGGCCGGCTACAACCGCGAGAAGCCGCGGCAACGTGCGCACTACCCGCCGCAGATAACTAACAACCACTACCCATATGGACAGGTGACTTGCACTTTCCACCTATAGCCTAAGGATCAGCTCACACCGATATTCCAGCGCCTGGCGGTACTAATCAAACCCTTCGGCCAAAATAAAATGAATGGACGGGCCATAACCATTGCACTTGCTCAGTAAAAACGAGTCAAAACCGTCGGAAAAATACTTCAACACAATATAATCAAGTTTTTTGTTGTTATTACACTTCGGGAAAGCACATGAAGACATAATTTTGTCAGATGTTTCGTTGTCATGTCTTGTAACAAAAGTAATGTGTCGCACTTACTACGGCTAGAGTACGACTGAAACGAAGTTAGCGCCGGCGCTCAACTTGTAATCTTCAAAAATGCTCTTCTTCTGGCCCGTCCATTCATTTTATTTAGCTCGAAGATCAAACCTGAACAATACAATAGATAAAGAATGCGTCACTTATAGCTTCCAATAAATGCCTATAATCGATTTAAAACTGACACCTCTAGGAGTTTGCTTGCGTAAGTAGGCTTACTGAAGATAAAGAGCTTACTGCTATCTCATAGGCTGATGATTGCCGAGATAATTATGTAACTGGCGCTTCGTGCGTAATTTTTTTCCGCATTTTCTGTTGAATAAAAATCTATATATCGATTTGCAGACTCCTATATGCAGATAATGCCAATGCTATATGATGACTATCGACTCATACTTGCAGGATTCCATACAAAACCTTCATCTTCAATTCAAACAAAATCGATGCAGTTGGTCAGCCCACTTACTAGCTGTTTTCTCCGCGGTTTCACCCGCGTAGTGATGAAAAATGGTGATGATGATGATGAAAATATGTCACTTTCCGGCCTTTGAAGTAAACCTATGTAAAAAATCGGGCCCCCGATTCTACTAAAGAAATTGTTTTTGTTTCAAATTTATTTTTTAATAATTGCCTCAAAATTGACAGTTTTAAAAATATAATTATATTGTATGTATGTGAACCATTTTTTTATTTTCAGTCATTTTGTATCTTTAGAAATGTTAAAATGCGCGAGCGGGATAGTGAACGCACGTCCGTGCCGTATTACAAAATGCACCGTCCAATTTTAAGTATTTGTATTTTCGGGCGTAAAACAAAAAAAAAAATGCCGTAATTGTCAAGATAAATATAAAACAAGTAAACCAGATTATAATTTTTATGTCAGTAATTTAACCAAATCCATTCTCAAATTATCCCCTCCTAGAGTTTTACGAAAAACTACCTTTGTAAATTGGAAGTAATAAGCGCCGCGTATGTTTAGTTTTCCAAAATTTGAAGCCGCTACTTTTAATAAAACATACAGATCTTTTTCTTACAGAAATTGAATTTTCTGTAGATCTTACTAATTGATAGATATAGAACGCCAAAAATCCACCCTTTTTGCTTTTTTTGTCAAAAAATTTGAGAATGCCCTTAAGGGTTAAATGATAAATGTGTTGTGATTGCCAGGGCGGCGGGTACGAGACGCGTGGTGCAAGCGCGGGCGCTGGGGGCGGCAGCGCGGGCGCAGGTGCGAGCGCGCGGCCGGCGGCGCCTCAGCTGCAGTACCTTCAGCCAGCCGCCGACTCGTACAAGCCCAAGCAGAACGCGCGCTCGTTCAAGATGCCCTCCCCGCCTGCCTCAGTCGTGCCTCAGGTACAGTGACCGGCGAAAAATTAGCAATAGTCGACTCTCAGGTCTCTGCTGAATGGAAACAAACCGCATTCGAGTACTTTCGACCGCACACACGGTAACAGAAAAAATATTTTTATTGAATTTAGATTATTGAATTTCTATTAATTAGAACGGCTGTCAAGGTCTTTTTTGTAAGAAATTTGTTGTAGCCAGTTGCACCCATATAAACGAAACGTCAGTCATTAGAAATCAGTTAGCAACTGTGATGCTGAGTTCGTTGCGTTGATCTAAACAAGAATGTTCAATCAAGGTTCACTCATACGCCTGGTCATAGATTTTCCTTCTCATTTCCGTTCTATTTACTTCTCTTTTCCGTGGTTAGATTTGTGATAGTGTGTGTTTGTGTAAGAGTACATGCAGCTTTTCCTCACTACAACGCGTTTTGCTCAAGACTTGCCGGTAACATAACAGTCGTTATAGTTAATAGTTATTTTGCAGTACTTTTCCCAAGGTGGCATCGAGATTTACAGGACAGTAGATTTCGCTGTTATGCCGGCTGTTCACTATCGCTGACATAGGCTGGGAGCGAGACGTTCTCGTTGGGTCTCGCTCGCTCCACGCTGAACCGAACTCGGCAAAAGACCTAATAGTGATCATCCGGCATTATTTTCGATAAGTGTTAATGTTATCTAGTGAGATAAATAATTTCCCCGTTATCACTTATCGCCCAATGTTGACCCAAGTGGTTCCCCTAAAGAAAAAATAATAACAGGAAAAACATCCAAAAATATTCTCATCCATAATTCTCAATTTTTGTCGCACGTCAAGTCAGCATGATAAGGCAGAATCAGAATTTTGCAGGTTGTGTTTATCTTTGTACATACTTTAATTTGCAGAAATTTTGCCTGTCCGATGTAAATTACTCTCAATTTATTATGTACTCCAAATGTATTTATTATTATTTGGCGTGGATGTGCTATTTTGAAGTTTAATAGTAACACGGACTTTTATCAGGATTGATAGACACAAGGTTTATATACTTTGCATGTCTATTCAATCAATGCTCCAACTAGCACGCCGCATAATAGGGTATTTGACTGTATTAAAAATATGATTAATGAAAAATAAAGAGCATGAAAATATGAGTTCATCATATTCTTGTTCATGTTCATGATTTGATAATACATAGTTTGGAACTGCATTAAACTCGAGCAAAAAAAAAGGGGGTTTGTGAGAAAACCCCAAGTCACTTTCGTTCTCTGTTGTTTTTGCTTCTCAATGACGCATCATAACGCCGATTCTGTATTGTTTTGGTGCACTTGCTTAGACAATTTATTTCTGCCTATCTCTTTAGGTGTGTCATTGTCATGCATTGTGGTACAATTTTAATTCAGTGTGATAATGATAACAGAGGAAATGAAATAAATAACATCGTATTGACAGTAGGTAGGTATATTTTTCACCGGTAATGGTAGAGTCCAGTCGGCGTCAGAGACGTGTAAGCAATTTATATTTTCTACCGATTTAAATAGAAAGTTACTAGAAGTGATTAGTATAGAGTTTTTTCCCTCGTTCATTTTGTATCTTCACAATCATGAAAAAAAAAACATGTGATACTCCAATATTCAAACGAAGTATATAGTTACTACTGACTGTTTAAAACAAAACATATTCAAGATACAGAAGCGATGTATTAGAGTGATAAACAGAGCTTGGTTTATGGACAGTTGCAGACCTCTATTTAGAACATGCAACATACTTCCTTTGCCATGTATGTATATTAGGGACATTTGTATTTTTATCAAGGAACACCCAGTATATTTCCAAAAACGAAGTCAAGTTATTAACCGCCCAAAAAGAGCCAAATTCACTAACCTATTATATCAACCTCCTGTCAAAAAAGCCTTGTACCAAAAAAATGTCTATAATATGTGCATATACATTTATAATAAACTACCAAATGAATTGAAAATTTTGGACGGTAATAAATTTAAAAAAGTATTAACTGATTGGCTAATTAAGAATTGTTTTTATAGTATTAAGGAATTTATGGAATTTTTAATATAATATAATTTAATAAGATAATAATATATAATAATACTTCGTAAAATATATACCTAACGAACAATAAAAAATATATATATCTAGCTTAAGAACATTTGCACGTCTGCATGCAGATTGAATACTATATACCGAAAATAATTTTAAGACCTCAATGTAATTCTATGTATTCTAGCAAATAAATGATTTGATTGATTGATATAGTCATGGGCGAAGTTCGTAATTAACGTAATATTCAAAAAAAAACTTGTTGTCTATTTACGTACAAAACTTGGTTTTTGAAATTAAGATTGTAACTGGTAGTCAATATAGATAGAGAGCTTAGATAGAAACTCTTTACTCTGCACACCAGAAATAAAAATTACATATGAGAAAGAAAGAAAGAAAAGAAAGAAAATAAATTTTATTCGACACCTTTACTTATATCTAGAGGATACAAAGAAACTTAAGAGCAGAAGCTAGTGCCACAAGTGGCGGCCTTATCGCTAAAAGCAATCTCTTCCAGGCAACGTTTTGATGGATATATTTTCTGTGATTTTTGCAACAAACAATGACTTTCTAAACGTTTTGATAATCCGTATAAAAGCTACTGTTGTACTTACGGGTGTATAAATAAAATGAAGATGCATGATTGTTATTTGAAATAAATTCAGAACAAGCGTTATTTTTTTTGTACATGTTAAATGTCATTTCAAAGGAGAATAACAGTAATAGGTAAGTTCTACACAGGCTATTAAGTAAATACTTATAAGTATTCTGTGTAAATTTCAATAAGACAACCCTAACATCACATGTGCCACGTCAGGAGATATAGAGATACGTGATAGAAAGAGAGTGGCTCTCTAGGTGAATATAGCCAGCGGTATCCAGTGCTGTGCGAGTTGAATTGCTATTTTATTTCCTCATAGATAAGTCCTTATTTATTAAAATTTCTTTGCGCAGTGTTCTCTTGTTTATTCTGTTGTTTCGCTCTCGCTTCATTATTCTATTCGTAAGCCTGATGGAAGTATCACTGATGGTGTTGTTCCCAGGTGGTGAGTGCGGGCAGCCCGGGGGCCGGGAGCGCCGCCGCCGCCGCCGCCGCCCGCAAGCAGGAGCAGTACCGGTCGCACAGCTTGCCGTTAGGCGCGCAGCTCAACGCCGATTGGTCAGTGAGTGCGCCCGCGCACCTCCCCGCGCCCGCGCCCCTAGACGCCGCGAACCACGCGCCCCGGGTGAGTATACAACTCAAGCGGACCTTACTGCCTTACCCCACCCTTCTCATGCCGACGACATGTAACCTCACATCAGACAAACAAGGGAGATATGACTTAGTACAATTATCGTTCGAGTATTCATACACTTTTTCCACCATACTGCTAAACCATTTAACGCAAAATTACGGCAAATACATACAAGGCACACTTTTTAATTTTTCACGCACCCTAAGAAACTTGTTGGAAAAAACTGGGCGGAATGGTCTATTGGAGGGTGATTTTAACCTAAACCCGATTTTTGTTAGCTGCGTTCGCATCCGCCATGCCACCTTACCACATCTCCCTTGTTTGTCTGAAATGAGCATGCAACGATACCGCATTTACACATAATGTTCGAGAACCTAATTTTTTTTAAAGGTTCACAAAACTGGACATACAACGATACCGCATTTACACAAAATGTTCGAGAATCTAATCTTTTTTGAAGGTTCACAAAACTAGACATACATGATGACTTGCATTATAAATAAAGTTTGACGAAACATTAGTGTCTTCCGCGACACGAGCGGCCGTTTTTTTGTTTTCCATGGTTACTGAAGGCGTATCACGGATGAACTCGAAACTAGTTTATCAATCGCTTTATTCACCCGCTGACTGATAGCAAGTGGCGAAATCCATATTGATAAGGCCGCAAGACGATTGACCCAGACGAACTGATTATACGTCTCGTCATAGAAACAGCTTTACAAAAATAGCTATACGAAAATTTGCTTACATAGAGTTTTGTATGTAGTCATGCCGAACCCGCTTCTTTTACTATCCATATCTCTCATAATTTCTTGGTGTGTCTTAATATACGCTTTCTATATCTCGGCATTGCTGTACTCACGATTTTTTTTATTATAATAATTGACCCGAATTCGTAATCTGCTAGTTCGGCTGCGAACTTATCAATCTCTTCCGATTACGAGTTAGAGTTTATCTATCACAGACGCGAGGCATGACTACATGGGCACATTTATATTGACCAACAGATGAGTATGGAAGCGAGGCGAGCGATTAGACTCGCTCGCGCGCGCAATGAAACGGCGAACGGTGTATGCGAGGTAAGTGGTAAGGAGCGCGTGCAATGAAGTGATGAATTTGCAGGCGCGCGAGCCCCCGGCGGCGGCCGGACGCGTGCGCTCGCGCTCCACGTCGGGCGCCGGCGCGGAGCCGGCGGGCGCGGGCGCGGCCGGCGCGCGCCGCCCGCCGCCCCTCACCAGCGTCGCCTCCGAGCCCACGCTCCCGCAGGCTAGCGTCATGCTCGCGCAGCTGCTCTCCGCGCAACACTGTCAGTCCGCAAATACATTTTTTTTTTCCTCATGACAGGATTTTAGTATCGCACGTCTTGTGCATTTGCCACTGTCAAGTACTATGGTCTGTCAAATTTAGGATGATAATTCTGGCAGGTCAAATCCATGAACTTTCGGTATTATTTCCGCTAAAAACGTACAACAAATGACAGTTGACAGTAATTGAATTACTTGACAGTAATTGGTATAGTGTATAGTGTCCGAAACGTGGATATTCGCCAAAGAACTAGAGTCACCGACATAGCTGTTAAAATTTGCAAGTTGAAGTGGCAATGGGCAGGCCACATCGCTCGAAGAACCGATAACCGATGGGGAAGAAAGGTTCTGGAGTGGAGACCACGAACCGGAAGACGCAGCGTAGGGAGGCCTCCCACTAGATGGACCGACGACATTGTGAGAGTCGTGGGCATCCAGTGGATGCAAAAGACAGGCTGTCGTTCAGTGTGGAGGTTAAAGGGGGAGGCCTATGTTCAGCAGTGAACGTCTTCTGGCTGATGATGATAATTGGTATAGTGAATTACTATGACACTGACTGCAAAGAATATTTGCTTTTTTTCTTTATTATACAATAGACTAGGCTAACGTTAGTCTGCAATATCATCTGATGGAAAGCGTTGTTGCGGTTTAAAATGGAGCACGTTTGTCTAGTGAAAATTTATTAATCCTAAACTTGAACACTCCAAGATTGTATGTAATCTGCAAAAACATACGCAGGCAAGGTGTTCCATTGTTTTGTCGTTCTAAATTAAGAAAGAAGCAAAACACTTGGTGCGAATGAAATGTATTTCGTTCATGTAAGGGTGACGTGTAGCAGTTTGCATGGAAATTTGGTAATGGAATGGCTCTCATTACCTTTTATTGGTGATAAAAGCTTAAAAATACCTGTGAAAAATGTTCACTCGTTTAAAACTACCAAAGTACGACTTTGATAATGTCGTAAAGACGTAGCGTAGGTAGGCCTCCTACTAGACTTACCGACATCGTGAAAGTCGCAGGCATCCAGTGAATGCAGATGGCAGGCTGTCGATCTATGTTCGGCCTTATCGGCCGAACATGTATGTTATGGTATGGTATTAAAGGGATCTTTTTCAGGTAACCTTAGTATGGAAAGGATTTATAGAAGACGTAGAAGACGGGGTGTGCAATAGAGGATAGACTATTAAATGTTTAATTATACTATGACCGTGATGTTATTACTTTTACAAAGAAGAGATTGATATTTGGTTCACAGCTCAGAGCCTGTACAAGCTGACCAACAGCGAAGAAGGCACCAGCGACCCGACGCGGTCTCCCGGCCGCCGCGCGCTGCCCTCTCCTATCGGCAGCGACATTATGTCACCGCATCATGTAAGATTTTTACACCTATAAACATTAAAAGCAATGGAATGATACAAGTAGAAAAGGGTGGAGAAATTAAAAAAAAAAACAATTTACTAAACATATAATCATCGAGAAACAATAAATATAAAGTCACAATCGTGCCAAAAAATGTACGAACCAAAATTCGGCGCTCGCTACGAATTCCGCCGACTTTTTGGTTAGGTACGAGGTAACCGCGATCTGCCGACAACGCCGCGCGTTGCCAGTGCTAAGATGAATACAACTAACGTTGAACACTATGCAAGCGACATAGAGTCTAAATTGGGGTAAATGTGGCTACTGGTGTGTAAACGCTCGGACGTTTTTTGACTGTTTTCAATGAGAGATTGTGACTATAGAATTGTATCTCGATGCATATAATTCAAAACTTTATTAGGACTAAATTGGTAATATGAAATTTTAGAATTCCTTAGTTTTAAACATGTTCTGATATGTAACGTAGATAAGGTCGAGACTACAAGAACTAGGAAAAACACGTGTTTTTCTTTCTAAAACTTTTATGCTTGTCTGTTATTTCTTTTGTTTTACTCTGTCTATTAATTTAATTTTGTTTTACAAATGTTTTCAACGATATTCTAACATTGACATTTTTTAATTTTGAGCAAAGTTTGTTTTTTCCTTACCTTTGTACGCCACACCCGACAAGGACATGAGATACAACATTTCAGTTTGTACGAACCTGTATGTTACTTTATATGTATGTACACTTACCACATTCTAACAAAATGATTTGAATTTAATTGTTTAAAAACAAAGTAAATTCATCTTGTAAAGTGTATCTCGTCGAAACATTCTGTGGCGAGGGCAAAACTAAAAATATCCCCTGGCTTAGAATAACAGATCTGTATCAGGTTAGATACCGCGAGTTCACCTATTTTGCGTGCCTATTTTCCACCTTAAGTTGGATCAGTGCAACTTGTTTCAGATCTATTTCCATTGTCTTGGCAGTAGCAGTAGTAGCACGCCAGACTTCGATACAAAAATGTCAAATTGCACTGTAGTAAACTGTAATAACACTTGACAAGCAGTTGACTGTGCGAATTTGAGTTAAATTACTACTACTTAATTACTCTCTCGGCTTATAACAAATGCGGCACGCTAGGTTTGCATACAATTTGACGTGCTTGCGGCTAACTTAATAAAGAACTGTGCTCAGAATCTATGATGTCACAGACGTACAAAGGCTTTGATCTCGTTGGTCCCCAGTCGTTGTCCCCGCCGACGTCCCCGGGGTCCCCCCGCGCGGGCTCCCCCCGCGAGCCGCGGCGCACGCACCTGCACGCGGAGCAGAAACGCCGCTACAACATCAAGAACGGGTTCGACACACTGCAGGCGCTCATACCGCATCTTAACGCAAACCCTGCCGCTAAGGTACGTACATATTGACCCCGCTTGTGTCCCCGAGTCGCTACGTGCGGAACAGAAGCGCTGCCCACATAAATGGGTTCGACACGCACACGCTGTAGAAGCTCATATAACGTATGTCCACTTATTCGATTTGGAAACCTGGGGCCGTTCCGTCAGCTGCTTTAAGCGATTCAGTTTTGGTGACTGAGGAAAATCACGCGAACGTGAACTTTAACGCGCCAAGATACGGTTTGCGGTCGCGTAATTTTTGGCAAAGAATCGCTTAAAACAGTTGACGGTAAGGCCGGACTTAACGTCACGGATTGTATTGTGCGTGCCAGCGTATACACCCAACGCAAACAGACGTTATTAGTTTAATGTGTGTATCTGTGTGTCTGTCTGTGGCATCGTAGCTCCCAAACGGCGGAACCGATTTTGATTTAGTTTTTGTTGATAGGTGACATGATCGAGAGAGTTCTTAGCTACGATTCAAGGAAATCCGTTCAGGCTCAGATTATCAGCCCTTTTATCGGTGTTTTTTTTAATGCTTGTTATATTGCCTTAGTTTTGAAAAATTTCAAAAATTACAATAGCTAACCTCCAAGTGATGTAATTTTTTTAAATACCTTCAGTATATCAGGCTTTTTATGCGTGAGGGGGCGTGGCATTATTTATAAATCAGCTGACGTCAACGACCACGCCCCTTTATCAAACATATACCTCATGACGCATAGTATAAAGTCCATATTTGAATGACAGGCAGCGATACCGAACCGATAGTGAACATTTAAACTAGACGTGATGCATATATAATTTTGTTTATCGCCAAATTTTTACTAACTAATCATGACTTGTTTCCATCTTCAATTTTTTTATTTACATGTAATTTTAATCATAAATATTTGATCTACCACAGATAAGCAAAGCCGCGATGCTACAGAAGGGCGCAGAGTATATAAAACAATTGAAAGCGGAAAGGAATCAGATAAAGGAAGAAATGGAAAGTCTGCGGCAACAAATTGAATGCTTAAATAATTCTATATCGTAAGTATGCTACGCCACCACTGCCAACTTACCACATAATTATCTCCCTTGTTTGTCTAATCTGAGACTTAAATTTAACTACTATAATATAGCAACTTGGACGTATAAACTACAATTAGACATTGTTTTGACTACATAGGATTCAAATTA
Source organism: Agriopis marginaria (assembly GCA_932305915.1). Lineage (NCBI taxonomy): Eukaryota > Metazoa > Arthropoda > Insecta > Lepidoptera > Geometridae > Agriopis > Agriopis marginaria. The sequence continues at coordinate 9,307,686 of OW029919.1, forward strand.
GTTTGTCAATAATTCTAAATTTATTTATGTAACTAACCTTTTTCGTGAATTCTGTACCTAGATCCAACATCTATGTGTTTGTAAACCTATGATCAAGATTTTTTTACAATTTATGATCAAGTAGTTAAATTTACTGACATTGAATACAATAAAAAAATGCAAATAATTTTTTTTTGTATTCAAAACTGCTTTAGTAAATTCTCTGTTAAACAACAGGAAAATAGAAAGGCAATTTTTTTTCCTCATCCGCATTATTGCTCGATTATTTGCTATCTCCCGCGTGACCTTGTCTTACTGACGTCACAGTATCAACGATAGTATCTATACACTTACTGTCATACCTTGTTTTCTTTTATTCGTAAGATAAGTGCCTAATAAGAGAAGGCAAATTTTATTTGTATAAAACATCGCGATAATATTGTATCATTGTTATTGCACCCAATTTTACAGATTCGTAAACATCTCAAAATCTTATTTTCGTTGAAATGTCTCGTCAAAATTTTTGTTCACTCATCGTTCACATTACAAGAAGGGAAACTGCTTTATTTTTCATTCTTGATTTTATGTCAATAGCACTAAAGTTTTCACAAATGCAAACACAAAGTATGCAAAAACACGAAACGTGCGAGAGAGACAAAACGCTTAAGAGGGCATACCACACCACACCATCAGCCATTAAATGTCCACTGCTGAACAAGGCCTCCCTCTTAGAGAGGGGTGTTGCCATAATCCCCACATACCACGGCCAAGAAATTTGATGAATAGGAATTTAGGAAATCTATTGCTGTCCCCTGACCGCAAGCCTCTCCCTGTAAAGTGCAACAGGGACAACTGAAGCTCAGATCGATTATACCTACGAAAAGTATACAAAATCATCGTCTCGTATTTTTCTGTTTCCTCATTCAAAACTTGGCCGATTTCATTATTTTTTAAATTAATAGTTGTAAAAAGGATTGAACTATGCTTCTATCATTTATTTTTGTTTTATAAACTCGATAAATATCCCATAAATAAATTTATGGGATATTTAACAGCTCATATTTCTTATCTTAGTTAACTTATAAGAAAAAATAAATGATATAAGCATGCCAATAGAAGAGACAAATTTTATTTAAAAAAATTACAGCTCTAGCGGTATTATCCAGGGAGGAAACACGAGAATACGTTTGTATGGACAAAACGCTGACCGTGACCCCTCTTAAACGTTCAAACAAATCAGATCTTATGAGCGATTGAAATAAAGACCTGAATAAAATAAATATAATTAAATAATTTTACTGGCGGAAACTTGTAATTGGCCCAGACAATTAATCGATTTCTTACCTATATTATTAGGATATAACTTTCCTTGCCAATGCAAAATAAAATAGACTCGGTGAACAAACAACCTAGCTAAATATCCATTCCATTGTAATCGCAATATTTTCTCGATACTTCTAAATAGGCACTAAATACCGCGCGTAAATCAAACTTGACTTGATTGCACAGTAACAGTAGAAGTAGCGGTAACGCGGTATATATTTAAGAACCTCAAAGTTCAAAGACATAATGACATTCACTAACACGCACTGGGCCAGCATGGTGGATTAGGGCCCATCATCCCTTTCTCTGTGAGAGGCCTGTGTTCTAATAATGGGAACAGTAGGTTGATGATGGTGATGAGTAGCGCCCCCTGGTATCACCCGCTTTCCTACAGGAACCATACCTTTTCCGAGATAAAAATTAACCTGTGTCAATTCAGGGTATAAGCTACCTAGATACAAAATTTCATTTAAATCTGTTCGGCCATTACGGAAATGAGTGCAGATAAACATTCAACGAGCTTATATTTTCTGCCACCAATGACGATTTATATTATCTTTACCTATCAATCTCTTTGGGATGAACCTAATAGTAAAGGAGATAGGAACAATGTCACTTGCTCGAAAATCAGCCCCCCACATTTTCATGTCGTGCGTTAGTCACTTGACACTTATTTCATGTCACAGTGTGAATGATCGCTTTGCTGACGTCATAAACACTATTATTATCGTTAAATATACAAATATCGTCACCACAATCGTTTCCGGATGGTTTGGAATAGAAAAGGTGCTAAATGCCGTGCGTGTTGATTCGGAATTTACATATTTGTAGTTATCTAAATTTTGTCCATTGCGCTCGAACAGTCAAAATTTCCTCAATATTGTATGTCTGGTAAAGGTCTTGTAGCCGTAGTAAGTATATTTAGCCTAGTTAGTTGTATTTATTTAAGTTAGCCGTTTTGCTACTTGTATGAGGAACTTTAGCCTCCGATAGGATGTGGGTGCCCTGTGTATTTTCTGTCGCTTCTTTTCGGGGAATGCACTGAAGAGTTTTTGGTTTCATTCCTGCGTCGGACTTCCACTACCACACATCCCGACACCGTCAAAAAGCTCACCCCCACATCTTGCAAAGCTGGAAGTCCCACACCGTCCTATTTTTCCGCTCTTTTCTTCCGCGGACCTGCAAGGTGTGGAATGTCTTTCCACGATAGGTATTCCGAGCCGAGCTTCAACATGAAGCGTTTTGAAAAGGGTGTCTATAACTACCTCTACATGTAAATTTGTGTTAAGTGTAATGTAAGTGTAAATTCAAGGGTTCGTCTTTTTTCTTCTCTCCGGGCTCGCAAAACACTGTCAACACCGCTTGTGGTGCAGGTGTCCATAGGCGGCGGTTTCTGCTTACCATCAAGCCACCTCATTAGCAAAGTTGTCAAGGCCTCATTTCTAGAATGGTTTTAATAAAGATGTATTTATAATGTGTATGTTTCTCCGCAGTAACTGCCACTCGCTGCTGCCAGCGACCGGAGCGCCGGTGTCGCGCGCGCGCGCCGGCCGCCTGCGCGAGATGTTTGCACGACATGTTGCCAACAGAACCATGCACAACTGGAAGTACTGGCTGGTATCCTTTACAAAAAAAAGTGTGTGCTTTAGACCACATGACAGAAGTGAAAACTTCATCAAGGTTGACTATATCTCTCTCGCTCCATAGAAGTCTCCACTACTTTATTGCGGCATCCTTATGTCACTAAAATATTTAAGAGGAAACGTTATGGACGTAACGTAATGGTATAGCTTTAGTCTGCACAAACAAGGGCGAAAAAAAGGGGCAGCACTAGTCAACTTCGTTACAAGTACCGCCAATTATTTTTAATCAAAACGTTTCCCGCTGTAGTCGCTCACAGGGTCCAGAGGTCTTGCAAAAAATAATGTAAACAATAATAATTTGTTTGTTTTTTTAAACCCCGATAAGAGAGCTGATAATCTTCATACGGCTTAAGAGTCGATATGTCGTCAGCTCAAATTCAAGTTTTGCCTCTGCGCGAAACAGTGATAAAAATATGCTATCTACGCCTGCAGGAAGATATACGCACGAATCGGCACCCGCCACAGAACTAAATTACGGAAGCGACATATGCTAAAAACTTCAAATTACTCTATTAAAGAACTATTTTAATTTGAAATAAAACGAATTTACATTAAACACCATTATACAAATAACCATTAGAATATGAATAAATAAATTGTTACTAACTTCCAGACGCAGAGAAAAAATTAAAAACGTGTTTTAGAAAGCCTGTTTTCGCCGAATCATTCTATCGAGAAAAATCATGTTTCTAAAATTACATTTAACTTAATTGTATACTTAACTATTTATAACCAAAATATGAATTTGTTGCTGATTGCCATAACCGCGTAAATTGATGCAACGCTACCCAAGTTTACGACATATAAACTCTTAAACTTATGACACCTTCTGTTTGCGTCGGAGTTAAAAAACACGCGACAAAATTCGGAAAAGGTGTTTAATTTCGATACTAAGTTGATGTCGTGTTATGATGGTGTGCCGAAGAGTTTCCTTAGCTAGCGTACAGTTCAGCGTGGTGAGCGCCGCGCTCGTGGAGTCATTCAGCGCCTGCGTCTCGTGCGGCTCCGGCGCGGACCTGGTGCGCACCACGCTGCTCTGGGCCGAGCAGCACTGCTCGCTCGTCGAGATGCGACCCGGTAACTATCTGCATCTATCTGCGGAGCGATGGGGGATGTGCGGTTTACACTCTGACGGCATCAGTTCGATCCTCGACAATGCACCAATTACTTATTTCATCATCATTTCACCCATAGGACGTCCACTGCTGGACATAGGCCTCCCCCATCGATCTCCAAAAGGGCCGGTTGGAAGCGGCCTGCATCCAGCGTTTCCCTACGGTCTCTTTTAAGTCATCTGGCCATCTTTCTTATAGACTCGAGACCTCTCATCTCGATTTAAAACTAGTTTTGTGTTGATTATACACAAAGTCAATTCTTCGATAGTAGACCATAAAGTGTAAGAACACTCTTCTTTGTTACGTTCCAGCGGTGTTGAACTCGCTGCGCGTGCTGTGCACGACGACGGACATGCTGACCAGCCCCGAGCGACTGCCAGAGGAGGCTCGCGCCGCCGTCGCCGCAGCAGCCGGAGTCAAAACGGAGCCCACATAGCACGCCGCCCCCGCACACCGGTCCCTCATATAACTATACCACACTAAACGACCGCAGATTCTTATCAAGTTAGTAGCCGCTAATTCAAATTGGATTAAAACCTAGCGTGTCTCAATTTTGTGTGTTGCGTGAGTCATTTAGTGGTAGTTTAACTCCGTTCGCTTGGCCAGCGGCTTATTACAGAAGTTTGATTGTGATCGAGATTGCATGCCGTCCCGTTCGCGTCAACTTACTCGCACCACGCGTGTGAGTGAGATTATGGCACGAGATTGTGATCACAATCCGAATCACTAACGGACATCCATAATAAGTCTGCAGCTTTCGAAGCATTTTTATTCTACTAAGACGGAGATTGAACTGAATTAAGTTGGAGCACTGATCTAACTTAAGACAGGGAACAGACACGTAAAGTGGACTCGCGGCATCTAACCTGATACAGATCTGTGTAAACGACACACCTTGTACACTTGATTTTATATACACAATCGATTATTGATAATTTGTATTGAAATCTAATAGCATTTGTGAATACTATTCTAATAGCGCACGACGACGATTTTACGCATTTTAGACATTGAAAGCCTTCAAGAAAAAAAAAACTTTGTGGTTGTTAGTTGTAAAAGTCGTCATGCGAACAGAGATAAGCTAATGTATATGTTTACTATAAAATATAAAAAATTACAAATTCATAGTTTTGATGTGTAAAAAGTACGAATTTTGTAAACATATATTTCTACTAAATAATCACGTGCTTCGTGTTCAGCGTAAATTTTTGTTCCAAAATTGTTGTGTTTGTTGGAATGTTTTAATAGTGTTTAATTAAAAGATTTATTCGGACCGGTGAAAGGGCTCGGTGTTATTGTAGGACTTATTATATAAAGGCAGCACGGTATCTGCCGGCGACTGCTTGATCAAGGGAATTTCTTAGAGCCGGTAAAATGGCTGAGGTTGGACCAGAGTTCGGCTCCTTTTAACACGCTTTTAATAGCTGGTATGTTTGTATGTAACCGAATCTTTGAACTTGATTGTAAACTATTTCAAAACGTCGAATTAAATTAAAATTTTGCACACTTATCAAGGACCGATGACAATGCAATAATTTAAATAGTTTGTCCCATTAGCGTGTTTTTTAGTTTTTATAAACTATGATTCATGTCGTATCATGCAAACGTACTAGTTAAAATTTTCGGAAAATAGTGCGCCTATTTTGATGAATCTTGCGTAGTTATAGTATAGTACGAATTTTTAATATGATTTACTATTCTAAACCAATATAAAAAGTTAAATTGTTCAGTTTTTCTAAAAAGAAAATCTAAATAGAAAGGAATAATAAAAAAAATTATATGCTTAGCATGTTGCATAAAAATCTAAAGTTAGTACAAAGTATATTTCGGATATTAAGTTAACATTTCTATGAAAAGGGGTTTAAATGACCCGAGCTCTGGTCCCACCCGAAGGTTGAAGTTCGCCGAAACTTATCAAAGCGAATCAATATTTAAGCACGTATTTTTGATATTTATTTAGTAAGTTAAACATCAACAAAATACATAAATAATCATCATGTTAAAATTCGGTAAAAATGGGCTCTAAGAGATTCAGATGATGACAATTCAGAAAATCAGCGATCCCACAATCGCGGTAGATATCGGATTGTCACAAATTTCTTTATTTTCAGTTTGGGATAGAGTCGAATTTATATTTTGATCAGCCTCAAAAAGAAACTAACGGGATGCGCCAGTCTCGGCACTGTTGATTCCGTACAATTTGGATGTAGTACCTTCATTTGCTCATATAACCGCCTATTTGTCTTCTCGCCTCTATTCCACACTGCTAGAAATGTACAAATACCTCAGATAACTTAAATTGTAAAGATAAATTTTATTTGCATTGGCTTCAGTAGGTACTTATTATGAAACGGGAGTGTTATTCTTTTAAAACTAAATTGCTGCCGCTTAATACCAGGTTAATGATGAAATGTGTTTTGTTGTCTAAATGTAAAGGCATTAAACGACTTCCTACCTTGTAGTGTAGACATTATATTAAACTAGCTGTTGCCCGCGGCTTTGTACGCGTAGATTTTCATATAAAATTTCAGTCCCCATTTGCCCGTCTTATATCGGCCCTTTCGCAAAATCCTTTCTTAGCGGACCTATACATCCTATAAGGAATCTATCTGCCAAATTTCAGCTTCGTAGGTCAAGTAGTTTTCGAGAATTCGTGATGAGTCGGCGAGTGAGTGAGTGAATGAGTAGATGAATTTCGCTTTTATATATACCTATGTAGATTTGAAATGCAGATTGGTCCACTCAAGGACCAAGAAAGCTTATGTTTATATTATCTGAGTGGTGTTTATCTGTGTTGGGTGGCCTACGGGGTGGAAAGTCGTTTACGTTGAAAGAATTTCGTTTAAAATAAAAGAAACAAAAATGTTAAAAAAAATTGGTTTCGGAAGAATTGCAGCTATGGTAATTCACAATAAACATATCAAAAGATTTATTTTTGCTAAAATGACATCTGTAAGAGGTATTTGCATTGTAACATTAAATTTGCAACGATGCAAAATAGCAAGATAAAGGGTCGTACACAATATTGTGATCACATGGTATGATTAAAAATTCAACGCTGTTGTGATAAAAATTATTTAAGCTAAGTAAATATACCAGGTGCATAGCGTATGCTGAAATGCAGGCAATGGGGGTAGTATTTTTGTTTTGTGATTACTAAACAATTTGATGGAATAGGCTAACCGATCACGATAGCCCATTTTTATTGTAAAATGTTGTGGATGAATACATTTGAATAAATATGACCTTCGATTGACGTCATCATGGAATTATATAGGAAACTATAACTATGCCTTATCAAAAAAAAACTGCTAAGCACAATCTCACTAATGACATTGACAGATGATTTTAACAACTTGGCAAGGCAAATTATGATAGGCCGATGCTGACGTCATCACGTATAAAAGGTTCGAATTTCATAATTAAAAATATAAAAACTACCACATCAAAAACTTTCATTCAATTAGTATCTTGAAATTTTATATTTCTAGAAATTTACGTCATGAAATATGATCCCCGGTTGTAGAAAGGGGCCAATAACGCTATGCACTTGTATGTCTCTATTCTGGTCCTGTTGCGCTGAGTCTAACTACAGATAGAAATGTAGTTCAACGTTAGTGTAGTAAATAAAAATCAGCACGTGCCTTCGAAATAATGCAAATGTGGTCTAACCAAGTGCCTTTTAGATAATTTTGTTTCACAACACTAATGCTGGGGCCACATTATCGCGCAAATTTTCGTGTCATCTCACTATAAAAACTTTGTATTCGGTCATCGGCAAACGTTTTCTCCACATTTGCTTCCAATCAAATGTCATTGTAAGACAAACTGGACTCCATTATTTGCAATGCATTAATCCCCTTAAATTCCCTTTAAATCGCTCCAATTTACCGACTACTCAACGTCATTTCTGTTTGCTTAAATCCATCACAATTTCACGAAACCCGGCCAGACTTGACGCGACAGTGCGAATATTCGTCGAATTCCGATAGTGTAGCCGCAGCATAACAGTGTCACGAGTGAATAAAGAAGTTTACCAAAGATTATGTAGCAGTTCTCAGTGTCATGATATTGAAGGGTCAGTCTCCGTCGAATTCTAAACTTGTCTGCCCGTCCTGTCCATATAGACGTGAATACCAATATAGTTCGTAAGTGAAAAAAAAAAGAATTTATTGAACTTTTCGAGATTTAATTTAGAATAATTATGTACTGTAACTATATTCACGTAAGTACTGTAAGTAAAATATTTTTATATTGTGCGATGACACAAAATGTTTTTTTATATTACTATATGAATTGGTGCCAACGTAATAATTGTTGTAATTTGTTATGTAGTGATATAATTTTATGATGTATCGTTGACTCTGGTGGCACGTTGTTTGTGAGCGTGCGGGGCGCGTGAGCTTTAATCGACTATGTGCAATTGTTGTTCTAATGGAAATACAAAATGGAAACGAAACACTTATTTTATTATTTTATTTTAAACAGTCATACAATAACAATATTGTGTTGTCAAGTTCTGAACGGTTAGATTGGTTTTCTGAAACCTGAAAGAAGGTACACTTGGTAAAAAAATACTAATGTATTGTAACTACTTTCAGAACCATCCCAACTGATGGCCAGACTTTGTTTATCTATAATAGGGTATTTGACTGATTTTACGAAACCATCTTAAATTGTTTATTATATTAAAATAAAACAATCTTGTGATTTAATCTTCATAAGTTTTAGTAATTAAATATATTTTTTTATAATAATATCCTAGGATTACACCAGCATGAATTATATTTTTAATACAGTCAAATACCACAATGGGATACGTTGGGACGTATTAAAGTAACGTATCAATCAATACTTATTCGATGGCAATAATACTTTAATAATGTTTTTTTTTATTATAAATCTATAAAAATCGAGATTCCGTGAGCACAAGTCTGATTTCGTGATGTCATTTACTATACTGGGTTACGCGGAAAGGATGTACTAAGTTGAAAGAGGTTCATAGTACCCGTCATTATGAACAACTTTTACTATGGGAGCAAATCTGAAATCGCGAATAAAATATCAGCTGTTCCATAGAAAACGGTAATTGACACTAAAAAATGTATTGAACAACTGACATTTTTTTTCGCTATTTCGGGGTTGATCCCATAGTAACAGTCGTTCATAATGATGAGAATAACGGACCCCATTCGGCTTAGTACACCTTTTCCGCGTAACCCTGTATACAGAATTAAAATTATATTATTTGCTAAAGATAATAATTTTCAATAACTACTTTTTTATTTAGTATGAACACAGTTATAAAGCGTAATGTTTAAATATTCCATTAAGGTAAGTACGTACCTATTTATTACATGCTTGTTAATACACCTCGGGTCTTACGGCTACCTAATAACGCGGGCGCGAAACAGCACAGTGCGGAAAGTCACGCAAACGTGAACCTTAACGCGCCGAGATACGGTTTGCGGGATTAAGGGATCGTCTGTGTGAAATTTTCAAAAAAATCGTGTTTTTTTTATTGCAATATCGGATAGTATACAGTGTTATAAACATTCTCTCAAAGCTCTCTTTTTAAAGCGAAATTCAAATTATTACGGTCGCTACAGCGTTTCTTGTAGAAAAGGTTGTATCTAAAATTTTCTAATTTCAATCTTTGAACGCGTTTTTCTCGGATTGGTGTTTTTCAAAACGGTTTCCATTCTCAAAGGAAGAGTTTTGAAGATATCTAGTTCCAATTTGGAGAGTACATTTTTAACGTCATTTTCTAAAATAAAATCTTCCTATTTTTATTTCAAATAAACTGTCGAAAAAAAGAGCTATATTCGATATTTTTTGTTCAAATCACCGTCATTTTGTCAAATAAAAAATAAAAAAACCTCCATAGCGTGATAGCTACTTTCCTACAGATTAATAATCATTTTGAAATTTTTGTTTCCGATCAATTTTGCGGCCGCAATTGTGGAAACCATACAGGACCTTTTTTTACGTGTAATTTCAATAATTTATTTTACTATTATATACTCAATAAATAAACATGAAAAAATTATTTTGTATTCGTAATGCATGTATTTATTTATTTTAAAAAACCGGACCGATTAGTTTATTTCAACATTTAAAAAAAAACGCGAAAATCAGTGATTTTTCGGTCGGTCACACTGAGACGATCCCTTAATTCGTAATCTAGATCCGCTATAGTTAGTGTTCAGTGCAGAGAGTGCGCGGCAGCCAGCATGCGAGCGAGCCGCGAGGTGGGGCGCGCCAGCAGCGCCGACACCGCGCCCTGCTCCGCCGCGCGTCCGTCCTCCACCACCACGGCGCGGTCGTACCCGCGCACCGACGACACGCGGTGCTGGACATACAACGTTTTATCTTTGACTAACTACTGCATACACAACAGTAAGTATAATAGTACATTGTTACCCTAGGGGTGAAAGTAACTTATTTAGTCCCGAGACGGGGTTTGGCGCCCAAGCGTACCGAGGGCGCTAATAGTTTGAGGGACTTAATAAGTCTTTAACCCCGAGGTAAACACTGTGCTTTTCATTACGAATACAAGTAAACTAAAAATAAAAACATGAACTGACTAAAGAAAATATAAGTGAATTTTATTTTACATAATGTTGGTGTGAAATTAATTTTCCACTAATGTTTTAGCCTCTTCTCTTATGAAATCAGGCGTTAAATCCATACTGGAATCAGATGAACTTATTGTGTTAATACAAATCTGCTATTCGGAAGTATAAACAAAACTCTACAATGAAGATCGGATTCCCGCCAATATATTTTTATGGAACATCCTGACACTGGCAAATGCACGAGAAGAGCGGGACCATAAACCTCTGAGAAAAAAAAGTTGGAATTTTTGCGGTTCAATGCAAATGGTTCAATTCAAATGTGAAAATAGAACTAGTTTTTTTAAATAATTTGAGTGTCTGTCAGTTGTCAAGTGTCGATGTCAGTTGAAAGTGATTCTCCCTCGGTCTGAAATTTATTACTTTCAACCCGCTCCTCAGGCAGAGTTATTCGCTAACGCTGTGGGCAGCGAAAAATACCGCCTCTATGTCCTAGGGAATAAAGGCCAACTTTTAAAGGTTAACGCGCTGCATTACGCCCGTGTTTGTAGTTAGTGAATCAGGGCCCTGTTGTATGCGTGTTGTTACGTGCATCATGCGGGTAGTTAGTTACCGCGACGGTGAGGAGTGTGGTGTGCGGCGCGCGGGCCGCGAGTGCGGCGAGCAGCACGCGCTCAGCGGGCGCGTCCAGCGCGGCGGCGGGCTCGTCCAGCAGCAGCGCGGCGGCCGGCCGAGCGTGTAGCGCTGCGCGTGCGCCGCACAGCCGCGCCACGCGCCCCACGCTCCACCCGCTCCGGCCACGCTCCACGCTGCACTCTGTGTACACGCGCACCACACATCGTTTCGTTAGATAAGTACATCACTAAATTTATCATGCATTTCGAATCACGCCAATAATGCCAACTAAACAGGGCACAACGTTTTTTTTCACATCAAGTACCTAGTCGTATATAGTCGTACGACCGCTTGCCAATTTATAAATAAGTAGGTACCTATAAATAAGAGAATTGCCTCTCAATGGCTGACCGACTCATCACGGAATTTTAAAAACTACGAAGCTGAAATTGACCCTCTTAGATCTTACGGGCTGTAAAGGTTTGCTAAGGAAGAATATTGTGAAAGAGTCGAATTAAGGTCAAAAGCAGTTTTAAATTCAAGTCAAGGACGATCTAGGAACGTGCCTCATTGTTTTAAGTATACCTATATTACGTCTACGCGTGCGGAGTCACGGGCAAAAGCTAGTAGAGAATATATATATATATATTTTGAAGTTGGGGGATTTTGGAAACGAGCCATCAACGGCGAACCACAGAGTACATACGTTTCAGTGAAACTAGCGCTTCATTGTCGTCTCGCTGAGTTAAATAAAGTCCCTCAAGTCTTACCCAGCCCTGCCGGATGAGCGGTGACGAAGTCGCTAAGACCGACTGCCTTCAGGCACTGCCAGATCTCTTCGTCGGTGTGGACCGCCAGCGGGTCCAGGTTCTCCCGGACGGTGCCCGAAAACATAGCGGGGTCTTGTGGCAACACTACTACGCGGTGGCGGAGTGTCCGCAGCGGCACCTTGAAGTGAAATATTGTAAATTGTATATCCGCAATTAACTGCTTTTACGTAATTTTTTAAGAACCTGACGATTAGTGTGTTGGTTGAGTGTGGTTTATCTTATATCGGGCAAACAAAGAGAAGCATCCCAAGTAACATTTTAAACTGTATAAAAGCTGTATTATGGACTATTTGTTTACTACAGGCTGTTAAACGTTGCTGTATAAAGACAGTATAGCTAGCTATACAGCCCTTGTAACTCTGAAATGGGCCCCAAAATTATACAGCTTTAAGTGTAGATTTAGCTGTATAACAGCTGCATAATAGCTGTACTATTTGGCTGTCTAAGATACTATTTTGATACTTTTATACAGCTTCCATTCTCTAATTTTCCTTTTTATTCTTTTATACAGACTCAGGCTTGTGAAAATCTTAATAGAAGAATAAATATATTATAATTGTGTTTGTGGTTGAATTCATTCTCCATTTTATTTCTTAATTTACTATGTACCAAGGCAGAGACCATATGTGAAGGAAAAGTGAAAAATATTTAATAACTAAGTGGTAAGTACTCTTTCCTGTTTATCGTTGTTGTTAAGCTTGCGACTCATATTTTTATGTGAATATGTATACTAGTTTTAAGCTCAAAACTCACGCCCCTTCGAAATAAGGAATATACATACATTTTTTCTGTAACAACAAATATGTGATCAAATCTGAAAACAGTTTTAAGAGTAACCCGGACTGTTCTATTGATAGTAAACCCAATTGCGTGTACTATACAGTTAAAATCCTTTGTAAATTTGTACTGAAATTTCAAAAACAAACAAAAAAAAATCTCGTAAAATTGGAATGCAATTTATAGGTTATGATAAAATGGCGTTCTTAGTTTATACAGCTCTTGCTCTTCTAGTACCCCTTAATGCAGCTTTATGCTTAACAGAGTCGTTATTTAAGAACGTATCTCAGCCTAAAGAGTAACATTGTCTGTACATTAGTATTTAAGTACTGTAGAAGCTGTCTTGAAGTCTTATTCATATTCATTAATACAGTTAATTAGGGTTCAGTTGAAAATATAGAAAACCTCATTATGACCCAAACCAAGGCCCGTAAGGCGGTGAGCAAGGAATCGGATTGTTTTATCGAAAGTGTTCCAAATATTTTTGATAAAACAATCCGATGCCTTGTTCATGGTATTTTTATCTTTTTTCTAGTTTTTTGAATTTTTTGAATATATAATATAACTATTAGGCTTTAAAAAAGTAGAAATACTAAAAATAAAAGTTTTTTTTTTTTTTTTTTTTTTTTTTTTTTTTTTTTTTTTATAAGGGGTATAATAGAGTATGTTCGACAAGATTGTTTTATATGAAAAGTACCCACTGTAATATGGGTAAAACAAATAGATAATTTAACTCTTAACTCCTTGATTATTTATATGTCTATATAATCAAAGTCTTAACTCTTTAGAGCGTCGTCGCTTGCTTTGATAATAATTTATCTAAGCAAGCGACGACGCTCTAAATACTCTAAGTACCTATATTTTTTTGCTTGAATCTAAATGCAAAATGTATTAAGCCTTATAAACACATTGTTGATTTACTAACTAGGTATGTTTATGTTAAGTCGGAACGTGTGAGTAGATATATGGGCACACAAACACAGTTTACTCTTTAGTACACTTGCGCTATCATCGCCGCGCTCGCTCCTTCAAGGGAAAGAGGACTCTCTCGCTCTCGCTCTTACAATTTTATGTTTACCTCAGTCGTTGTACGGAGTATTGTTCTTGGATCCTGAGGTAATAAGTCTGGAAATCTTCCGTTTATTATTTGGATTAATTTTTTTAATGCACTCTGAGAAATATTCTTGTCAATGGCCCATTTTTTTATATTATTGCGAAACAATAAATTTAGATTTGCTTCGTCATCATCTGATGAACTTTCAGACTCAACAATTTCGCTATAATTGTCCATACTTTGCTCCATTATACCCGATTCTGCCTGTACAGAACCCTCACCGCATGTTACTAACCCAACATACGTATCCTCAGCACAGATATTTGCTATTTCATCATGATCCAACAATTTTGATTCTACGGAACACTCATTGCATGGTGGTGATACCAACTTGGAATTTGGCTGTCCATGCCCTTGTGAAATTATATTTTGTTCCGTTATTTCACGTTGGGAATAAGCTTTTTTTAATTTTCTTTTTATTCCGCCTGTTCTTTTTTGTTTTTTCCATGGTTTTATATCCATCTCAACTCTTGTTCACTTAACAAATTGGCAAATGATCAAAATTATGACTCCGTTTTGTTATTAGTTGTATCCAATAAATAGACTGATTTTAAGCTATATTAGTTTCAAAATAATCGATAAGCTGGATAATTGTGTATGCCAACACTATAATAATAACTTTAATCTTCTAAAACACGAAAAACTGTAAAAAGGGAAAAATGTAAGCCAATCGCATAAGGCTTTAAAAAGGAGTAAATCTAAACTCTTCTACATGATATAGAATTGTATTACACTATTATAAAGGGAATTGCTTGCTAAGAGTATCCTAGATTTCCGTTGTACAGCTATTATCAAGCTTAACTTGAAGGCTGAACAATAGAGTAATTTTACACCAATATTCAGGCTATAACAATATTTAATGCTCTTGTACAGAAGTAGGTTATACAAAAGTATAATTTGAGAGCAATATACAGTTATTGTCGTGTAAAGTTGCTGAACGCAGTTTTTTACGCCGCGGTCTGTATTTTAGCGTTTTCCAATGCTATTTAAAAGCTAAAGGTGAAAATTTAGGCTCTATACAGCCGTTAATCAGCTATACTGTATACAGTTGTACAGTTATAATTTAGTACAGTCCTAAACATATTTTTACACTCTTGTACATCATTTATTAAGCTTATAGCTGGTAATGCGCTGGTAAATACAATATTTTTCCGCTTAAATGTTACTTGGGATTGGTATGTGTATTAAAGAACATAAAGATGACATGAAAAATAGACTAAGGCCAAAATAGACCAACTCGACCAAGTCTACAATTTGTAAGGATGTCCTTGCCTTGACAACCATAACCACTACATTCATTTTTATAATCCTCAAATTCTCGCCAAGAAGAACCAGTTACCAAGAATGCTACGCGAGGCTATTGAAGCTAAAATACCTACATCAAAATTTTTGTAGAGAGAGGGAGAGAGGTTGGCAATTATACCACGTCCTTGGGATCCAGTCATAAAATTAATAAAATCTCAAGGCCAGCGCAGAACTGCAAGACCTCTGGATACCGGGAGCGACTACTGCGTATACGGGACTTACGAAACTGCAAAGTGTTCGAAACATCACCAAATAAAATAATTTATAATACATACATGCGATAAAATCCGTAATTTCAACCTTACGACGCGACCCTTAACAATCACCCAAACTATAGTAAAATTTAGAAGAAAAAAACGAGTTAATCGAACGCGAGAGAGTTGACCAATTTATACCCAAGGTTATGTTGACAGTGGATGTGTAGAGGTTAAAAGGGGAGGCATATGTTTAGCAGTGGACGTCTTCTGATTGATGATGTTGTTGTTGTATCTTTACAGAATTCAACAGGGACTGTAACAGCGGAATATATACCTTTGTCAAGTCTTGGCCATCCAACAATATCCGGCCGCTGGTGAGAGAAGTTGCGCCGACGCATGACAGCAGTAACGTTGACTTCCCGCTTCCGCTTCTTCCACACACTGCCAACTAAACATGTGCAAATCCTAATTATATTCCATGTAGGTAAAATAAAATATCGATGGATATTCCTTAACGTTTCTACCTTTTGATTATCAGTCTATAAGCCAAAAAATTTCGATTTCAATATAGAATCGCCTAATAATCATTTAAATCCGTTCTAGCATTTTTTGCTCTGACAGTTGCAATAGCATTGTAAGAATCAGAATGAAAATATTTGACTGAAGTACCTTGGTATATCGGGTCTCTGCTACGTTCAGAAACCTAGCGAAAGTGATCAGACACCGTGGTTTTCATTCAGTTTTTGCAATGTTATTGCAGCTGTCAGAGCAAACAAGTGCTTGAACTGAGTTTAGTACCTTTTCTCCAGGAGCCACGGTGAGGTTGATATTGTTCAAGATCGGTGGCGAGCCCGGTTCGTGCTGGATGCTGACATTTTCAAATTCTATCTTTCCATTTCTCTGCCAATTTGGAGGTATCGGACCTGAAATGTATTTGTCTTATCAAATAATAATAATTGTAGGTATCTAGCAAAAAAATTACCTGCTTATTATATTTTTTCAGGAACAGGGATTTTTTCAGGATAAATAGTAATACTTACTCTGTTTCTTTAGCTAACTTCCACGTTCCGGATTTTAAGGTGCAAAGAAACTCCGAGCATAGCTCTCTCCATTGCCTGTTGTGTTACTCTGAGTTTTTTCCAAAAGGCCAACAGTTAAGGACCATGTCTCAGTAGCATTATGTCATCACTGGCAACACACACTGGTCAAAGCCCCTGGTCTTTAGGCACTGTGGTATCTTGGACGAGAAGATGTCACGCAATTTCCCGAACGCTGCCCATCCGAGTTGGATTCTTCGGGCGATCTCCTTGCCTAAGTTGGACTTACCTAACTGAACAATTTGTTCAAGATAGGTGTGATGGTTAACAAGTTTGAAAGTATCGTTCCCAACGACTACCGGCACGCGTACAAGTGGTACAACATGGACATTGGGCAATATTTTTGTCTTGTCCTAATTTATTTTAAGACTCACCTGTTGGGATAGGCTACTTAGGTCACTGAGCATCGCATTAAGGTCCTCCGGAAACTCTGCCATGATGACTAAATCATAGCCAAAACGAAGGTGAATGATGTAGTCGCCATTGATGTTGATGCCGAATCCGTTCCAGACCAAGAGTTTAAAAACTTGCTCCAATGCGTTCGTGAACAGCGGAGTATCTTATATAATATCTTCCTATCTCACGCCTTTCTGTAATAGGATTGGTCGCGGGCATCCAGTGGATGCAAAAAGCCAGGCTGTCATTCAGTGTGGAAGTTAAAGGGGAAGCCTATGTTCAACAGTGGACGTCTTCTGGGTGAAATAGTAAGGTCTATTAATTCTGGGTTATATAATCAGGCTCGTAATATATGATCAAACAAACAAGGGAGATATGGTAAGGTGGCGTGGCGGATGCGATCGAATCTGGCTTGATGCCTTTAATTAGTCGAACTCACCCGTCGATGACCTTGTCGCCCTTTTTTTGCATGTGGACTATTATCTAGTTCACTGGGGTCACTAGACTCGACTGTTTGTAACTTCTTCATGCTAAAAAGGAAGAAAAAATGGAGACAAAGAAATAACGGTTTTTGTAGGATAGCGGGTGGGACCACAGACGTAGCTAAACCGCATGCTTGTTTGTCGTTCTTTTTATAGGAAAAAAGTTGTACACGAGCGTACATACGTACAGTGATCTCTATAGTCCTCCTGCGGCAGGTTAGTGTCGAGATGCACCCGCTCGAGCGCGGCCAGCTGCTGGTCGAGGTCGGCGCGGCACTTGGCCAGGTGCGCGAGGTACGCCGGGAGCAGCAGCGAGTACGCGCCCGCGAGCCCCGCCGCCGCGCCGCCGCCTGCGCCTGCGCTGCGCAGTGCCACCAGCAACGTCACGCACACGCTCGCCGCACCTACCAGGTCCTGGAAATATTTTTTTTTATAATATTGTAGCAACGCATCCCAGCTTCGCACGGGTATAAATATAGATGAGGTCACGAAAGCCTTATTATTAGAGTTCCGTATAGTTCCGTGGGTCATTACTACAAGGAAATTAAAAATTCGTTCTGTTCGTCCGTCCTAATCCTTTAAAACTTTCTATTCTACCGGCTACAGTTCATATGGTGGAAAAAAAACTATTTTTCTATGATTGGATTAATCCAAAAAACAAAAACATGACAAGTGTTCTACGAGACTAAAAAGTTTGGGGAACCCTGAAGTAAGCAACTGCCCCGGTGTGAAATACTGCCTAACCTTACTCGGGACGATTTTTGCCAGCTAATTTAGACTTTTGAGTCTAGGTAGGTATTAATAGGTATCGTAGTTGAGGGTCGGTGTAAGAGACAACCCCAGGAGTTCCAGATGGTCTGCCAAAAGCACAGGAACATTCTTAACATCATTAAAGTCTGTTTTATCTCACCTGTCTTATGATGAATAAAACATGGCCGCGCTTTTAAAATATTGAAAATGTGCGGAAGAGATAGTTTTGGCCACTGAGCCAAAGACGTTGCGAGGGTTTACGAACGTTACGAGATTGTAACCAATTCACTGGACAGATTTTGCTGTTGAAACTTACTAAGCTGAGTCCGAGCCAGCGGTTGGCTGCGTTGAGCAGCAGCAGTGCGTTGTGGTTGAGGTCGAGGCGACGCAGGAAGGCGGCGCGCATGCGCGGCTGCAGGCGGCCCGCGCGCACGGTCGCGCCGCCCACGCACGTCTCCGCGCACGCAGACACCACGCTCCCTGCGCTGCGAGCTTCAACGCGCTGCAGCTCTCTGGATTTTTTAAAATTGAATTCGATTCTTTTTACAGCATATAGTACTTAGATAACTTTACAGTTTACACCAAAAAGTTACTTATACCATTAAAGCAATAAATGAATTATATAAACTACAACAATAGTTATTTGTTATACTAAAGTGCAAAGTTGCTTTTTAACCGCGTGCTCAATTTTGATGACCGAGCAAGCGAATGATTTGTCATATAACATAATATATTTTACTCCTGGCGGCAAATTGGCGCTTGGATATCTTGTGACTTTGCTCTTACAGAAACGCTAGGAACTATTTTAAAATGGAATGTTACTATTTTCAGTTATTTAAACAAAACAATGTACATAGATTTACATTTAGGCATTTATTTTGGGATTGTGAACTAATATTAAAATTAATATTTAAATTTACAATTAATTGGATAGCTAAAAACAATATTGTATTTATTATCTGTTGAACGCTGCATTATCATCCTCTGTAGCCAGACCAAAAACCCAAAAAAAAAAAAAAAAAAAACATGATGACATCTTGTGCGCTGACTCGCTCGCACTCAAGCCATTTTTCTGTAAGCAAGAAAGAGAAAGTAGATGCAGGAAGCCATTTTGATGGCTGGCATTCTCACGACGACCAGCAAAGGGAGCTGATCGAGTGGAATCACATTTTATTCATTTCTTCGGTTTTTAACATGATAACTTGAAGAAGATTACCGCAGTTTCCCTACGGGAACGAAGGAATCCAATTTTCAGCTCGAAACCAAGATGGGCGCAATATTGAAAACATTTTTTTGAAGACCACGTTCGCGGCGGCCACGCCCTCGGACTAAATTAAATATTTTTCTGAAATGAAGACTTGATCACGCATCGGGAACTTATACTCCAGAGCTCCATCAAGTGTTCCAGATTCAGCTTGAGATGATCTTGTGGAAGCCACCTCGCACGAGCAGGAATTCATACAGATAACCTATTTTCATTTTCACTTATTTTCCACGTTGTAGTTTTTTCCCAATTTTTGATGCCGACGCGCAGAAGTGCGCCAGCTTTCCCTTAACCAATCGCCTTCAGCCATCTCAGGATTATAATTAGTTTATAACAATTTGTATTAGAGTATTTTAGCAAGTAAATGCATTGTAACCTTAAATATTTGCATTACTTTATTTTCCGCATCCCCTTAGCACAGGATAGGTTAATTTCAATCATTCAATTCCATCAAGAGGACCCTTGTACTCCAGAGGTCCGATGATTCTGGACTGATTCATATCCAGGCAACGTTTCACCACAATCCCACACTTTGTCATCTTCTTTCCTCATTTTCCATTTGTCGCTCATTCGAAGCGACAAATGGACTTTTTTTCAATACCATATGACAGATTCTAATTTTTTAATCACGACCGTATAGCGATTGATTCAATTTTAAAACCCTTCGAGCGTTGAGCGTTAGCGAGGGAATCAAAGGAGCACGAGGTGAAAAATATTTGCACTCGAGTGCAACACGTAACTTTTCATCCCTCCTCAGCGAGGAAATGACTAAATGCAACAAAAAAAACATTTGAGCATTAGTCAATTCTAAGCCTACTAACTATAGGTTAGTGCCATTCTGCTGTGCGCAAATGAGGTTGTCCAACTCACTCTCATTCTATTATTCACACTAATTACCTAGTAATAAGGCAGCATTTCCATTCAAGTCGACCATGGTCCGCTTACCTACGATATGTTCTACTCTCACTTTTCAGTGTTTTAAAATTATAGATTGAAAATTAAGCATCACTGAAATGTATTAAACATTTACCTGGCATTACAGAGATATACGGATTGCAAGGTGAGGTAGCACAATACAGCGGGGAGTAGCGCGAAAGCACTGTACGGCGCGAGCGCGACGTTGACGAGCATCGCCGCGGCGCACAGCAGAGCTAGCTGCGCCCAACGGCTGATCGCGGTCGGTAATTTCTGCAATTTTTTTTGTAACCAGATTCATTAGTTATTATTCTTTGTCACGAGGCTCAGATACGGGTGCGCGTATGCTTATGTGTGTTTTAAGAGTACTATCCTTCAAGTTATTATCAAATAACATAAAAAATCAATAAATTAATCTCGTTGAAAAGGAATGTACCTATGTACGACTGTACGTCTGTATGTATGTCTTCAGTTTTTATATGGTTTCATCATTTAACGTATTTCTATCGCTATATAGCGTCGCCGACGGGGCCGAAAGGTTCTCGAATGGAGACCACGGACCGGTAAGCGCAGCGTAGGACGTCCACCCACAAGATGGACAGACGACCTAAAAGAGACCGCAGGGAAACGCTGGAAGCATAGGGCACTTCAAACCGGCCTTTTTGAAGATCGATGAGGGAGGCCTATATATATATGTCCAGCAGTGGACGTCCTATTGCTGAAATGATGATGATGATAGCGTGGCGTGGGTTTATTTTATTTTTATCTATAAAATGTCAAGAGCAAAAAATTAATTACCTATAAAAAAATACAAAGACCAATGATATGACTAGGATACCTATACCGTTGTTTGTACCGTTCATATCCATAATTGGTATAATTTGAATAAAAATAAGACGTTTTTGGCAGGCGAAGAAAATCGTTATATTTTTTTTTTTTACTAGTTTGTAAGTACCTATTCCTAGGCCATGAAATAAAGCCAAAACAATTCACAAACGTGGTTTGTGTACCCAGCACACTAGTGAGAGGAGTAAGGACAGGGCGGGAAGATGATAGAACCAGTGAAAGGTACCTTTTTGTTTTTTTTGACGTGGGGAAATCTTGAAAAGATACCCAGCTGCATTAGGGTGAAGCCGGGTTATGTGAGATTGCACCCACTAAAACCCCCTCGGTAGCCGACCTCTATGCCAGGCGGAGGGTACCGGGATCTCCATAGGAACGCACCGGTATCCTTCTAGCACACTGGCTGAAGCAACGCTCCCGGGAAATGCTCAGGGCATTTCCGTTCCTTTCTTTTACAACAGCGTGGGCTACATACACCGCGCCGTGTCGTCTTCCCTGGGCTTGCTGAATGGGAGGTCAGATCCCCAAATCTGACCACCCCACAAGCCCAAAGGCCCCCTTTTAGTCGGCTTTTACGATATATAGGCAGGGGATACCGAAGCAGTATTCTAAGACCCTGGCTCCAGGGATACAGTGATAGGTACCTTGTCAATGACGAGTATGTCTGCGGAGAACCTGTGCAGCGTGTGTCCGGGCGGGGTGTGGTGGTAGTACGGCAGTGGCGCGTGCAGCGCGGCGTGCAGCACGCGCTCGTGCAGTGCGCGCCGAGCCCGCGCACCGGCGCCCGCGCACGCGCCCTGCGCCGCGCACGCCGCCGCCGCACCCGCCGCGCTCACCAACGCGTACGTGCGCACGCCTGCCCATATCTACAACACCGCCACGGAAACACACAACATTTGTGAGACCATGCAAGTTATCCGTCCGTCCTAATTCTTTAGAACTTTCAAACTTTAATAGTTATTTTATTTTACATCGAAAACAAACAGCTGCTAACTAACACGGTAGATATGCGATAAATAGTTACACAAAAACCTAAAAAAAGTTTTCACTGAGACAACATACTACCTGTACATACACTTTGTCGAGTGTCAATGACCGTTTTCTATGGAAAAACAGCTGATAGGTATATTTATCGCGATTTCAGGATTGATCCCATGGTAAAAAATGTTCATAATGATGGAATGATGGATAACATGGACCCCTTTCAGCTTTTATACCGTAAGTAGGTCGATTGTACTCATCATTATAAACAATTTTTAAATAGCCCAACCTTGAAATCGCGAAAAAAATATCAGTAGCTGTTCCATACATTTTGTCGAGTGTCAATGACTAACCTAGTATACCGTACCTATATAGATAGCAACATACTTCAATGCCGATATAACCACTATTATCTTTGGTATACCTGTGGCTTGTCGAGCGGTTCTGCGGTGTCGGTGAGGCGCGTGAGCCAGCAGTCGGCTGCCAGTGCCAGCGCCTGCGCCGCGCACGCCGCCGCGCCGTACGCCGCGCCCCACCATCCGCACGCGCGCAGGTACTCGCACCATATTCTCCACTGCAATGCATTTATTAATTTAACTAGCGGCCCGCCCCGGCTTCGCACGGGTATTTAACACATTGGGTTACATTATTGGAGTTTTAGTAAGGATCCCTAATTTTTTTTAAAATATAATGTAGACTATGTCACCCGGGGATAGTGTAGCTTCCCAACAGTGGAAGAATTTTTCAAATCGGTTCAGTGGTTTGGGAGCCTATTCAATGCAAACAAACAATCAAATCTTTTCTCTATAATATTAGTATAGATATAGACTAATTAATAGGCTTGTGTTCTAAACTTGCATTTATTAAAAATAACAGGCTCAGCGAAGGATTAATATACAACTAAAAAACAACAAACATACATACTGAAAAAATTCATTAAATTGGCTGATAAATCTGAGTTATGAGCTTTTATAGTTTTTGGTGGGGATAGAGAGGGAGGGAGTGCTATGTCCCTTTCTCGCAAAGCGTGTGTCGATGTAGCAATTGCATGGAGCGCACACAGCTTGCTATCAATTGCTTGCTGCTATTGCAGTCATAACGTGCTATAATGCGCTTTCTGTCAAGCATGAAATTAAAAAAATTATAACTTATTTATTTTTGAACAAATTTTAATTATGTTTTCGTTATTGGGCTCTATTTCTGACAACTTTTTTTACGAGATATTAAGTAAAAATTAGGACACACACCTACTAATCACTTTATTCTCTTATCATATTTTCTTTAAGAGCCGTATTACCAATATTATATGCGTATTACACAATGCAATCGTTATATTTCAGGTATCTGGATTTTCGGGCAAATAAAACGGGAATAAGAGCCGTAATTGTCAAGACGTGTATATAATAAGTAAACCAAATCATTCAAATTGTTCATTGTATTTGACTAATTTAACGATATCCACTTTCAAACTTTCCCTATGAGAGCTTTACGAACAACTTTTGTAAATTGGAGGTAATATATTAACATTGCCATATTGAATTTTTTCCTAAAACTTTAAGTCTTTATTTTCAATAAAAAATACAGATCTATTTATTACAAAAATTTAGTTTTTGATAGATCTTTCGTTTCGTTGCATTTTCGTCAAAAAATGTGAGAGGCTCTTAATGGTTTGACCTGACGTTGGATGCTATAAAATTCACGTAAAAAAGTGTTTTGAATTTGCCTATATTTATTTAAATACAGAAAAATGCCGACAAACTAAATTAAATCCCATGGCATTACAACAATGTCTATACTATTTCCATTCATTTACTTGCTCTGACAGCTGCAATAACAATGTAAAAAGCTAAATAAAAACATTTTCTTTTAATATTTCACTGTAGTATTTCGGGTACCTGTTGGGTTGGATAATTCGTGGTTTCATTCAGCACTTTACAATGGTATTGCAGCTGTCAGAGCAAATAAATACTTGGACCGAGTTTAATTTGTCTTGGCTCAAATGTAGACTAAATGCTCAGTTTACCTTATGTTTTTTATCTCCACAATTTTTGTATATCATGACCAATCTCATCACTTCGCCCGCACAGAACGCCCATTGTCGTCTCGTTAAAAAAGCACTTAAATTAAAACGTGGACGTAGATAGCTATAGTTTTATTGAAAAAAGGGTTAAAAAATAGCAAGCAGTCTCTCCGTACAGAGATTGTAGTGTTACCTCATTAATAGGTTCGGGGGTGTCTTGTTTGTCGATTTCGGACTCAACTGTAGTGATTCCAGGGTTAGTTTCACCTCCGTTCGATGTCAATGAAGTAAATGCAGATTCCAAGCCATTCTCGTCAGGTAAAACTAAAATAAATGTAAAATGAAACTAAAAACCCAAAAATCGGCTATCTATAATTTTGGTTGACTTTAAACTAACGTACCGTTATTTGGTTGAACGTCTTCAGGTTGTGCATCAGATTCTGTACTTATCAAACGTCTCAAAGATCTAAGCGTGCGATGTGTTCTCGGACGGAGAAGCCTCCGTAAAAGACTGGCCTCTCGTTGCAAGGTAGCGTTGGACTCGTCTGCACTAACCGCTCGCCTCACGTCTCTTCGACACCTTAGTAGAAAAGTATAAATTAAAAATATTAAAAACCCCCGATAAAAGAGCTGATAATCTTCAAATGGATGAACAGATTTGCCTGATTCCTGCGCTAAGAACAATCGATCAAGTCACCTTTAAAATAAAACAAACAAAAATCGGTTCAGCCGTACGATGCCATGCCACAGACAGATACACAAATAGGTACACACGTTAAACTTATATCTCGTTTTATATTCGCACGAACGATGCGCGCAGTGGGCGTCTCGCAAGTAGGGCGGGGAAACGAAGATTCACTTGCGCAAGGACCATCGCGAGTGCTACTAAGCACTTCCACTGCCACTTGCACTAAGCAAAACGTTACAGACCATGCGTAATAGGTACTTGCAACATGTACTTGCTACTTGTACTACGCATGATCTGCAACGACCGTTACGCAATAGAATAGCTAGAGTTTTTTTGTAGGTGGTAGCATGGTATATTAATATACTCCGCCAGGTATAGCGCTGCGAGATATAATGTCACGTGGGTGACACCCACTGACGTCATCGATGCCATGGATTCACGTACACGTGCATAAACAAGAGCAGAATAAGTAATTTACAACAAGTTCGAGAGAGATGACGATACACGAAACAATAGCGGAATCACTTTGAAACAGGTTATTTTCTGTATTACCTGTAGCGTGGAATTATAACTCCCCAATCTCCGTATATTACCTGTGGGAATCCAACAAATCAATGTGGTTTTGATATAAATAATGTAAATTCGTGCTTAACTTGAATTGCTTTGCTAGAGCGGACACGCCAAGTGACAATTTAAATGCTTTTTTGTTTTGCAATATGTGTGTTTGTTGCAATATAGTGGCAACTGGACAATGACCTTGTTTTCTTGGATCATGGGTGGTAGTAGTTACTTGGCGATAGTGAGCGAGGCGGGCGGCGAGGAGAACTGCCTGGAGAGCGCGGGGCGCGGGTGCTGCGTGGCGCGCCGCCAGCTGCCGCCCGCGCGCGTGGACACCTCCGCCAGCAGGTGCGACCCACACGCCTCGCTGATGCCCTGCTGGAACACAACACTCTGCTCACAATATCTCTATATTGTTCTATGATCTAAATAGCGAAATGACATTGCGGACGTCAGTGTAACTAACTAGGTCTCTATTAATGTCTTTATCTCGTTATCTTTACATCGGTCACCCGTTCGTTGCACCGCGGCAGGTCACTATCGAGGGTGTTGCAACCGCAGTGTTTGAATACTTTGCGAATAGTCATCATAACAGAGTACAACTATACAAGTTTACGTACTATGTTGTCATCGGAAGGGCACGGCTGGAACTTGTGCCTAGAGAGCGCGCGCACGAGGCGGGTGCGCTCGCGCGCGGTGCCTCCGGGCGGGCCGGCGCCGGCGCGGGCGGCGGCCGCGCGCGCCTCGCCCGCCAGCTGCGTCCAGCGACCCACCACGGCGCAAGTTCCCGCACCCGAGCCTGCGCGGCTGAATCCGGACACGCGGCCCTCCTCCATCACCAACACCTGCGTAGGTTATTTTATTATTACTGATTAATTTTATTATTTTATCCACACCTCATGTGTCAACTCTTTGTTCAAATAATCTGGTCAAAAGGTTAAGGTTGCCTGACAGAGATCGCTTTTAGCGATAAGGCCGCCAGTTGTTACACTAGTTTTTAAAAGTTTTTTTCTCTTCCTTTTGTCCTCTGTATAAAATTTTATGGTGTGAACAATAAAGAGTTAATCAACCAATCAATCAAAACTCATCGCCACCGCGATGCCTAGATTTAGGGATCTAGCAAATGCGAGCCACGCGGGTTTTGCGGGTTTTGGGCGTAGATAAATAGTTGTTTTGCTATCGATACTGCAGTGCAATTACCGTTCTTTATCGATCAGCAAATTTGACAGTTGAGATTGTCAAATTCGATAAAATGCCATTTAATCAGTACTCGCTATGATCGATTCTATGGCATTTTATCGAATTTGACTATCGATAAAGAACGGTACTTGCACTGCTGATACGACCGCTCTTGCATTGGTAGACTTTCCCAAAATGTTATGCATTACCAAAAGAAGACGAAAAAATATTAACTTGATAGTATCTACGTAGGTATACAAGCAACCAGTTTTGCACGTGCCTTATTTGGCTGGCATATCAAGTAGAAACTTTCTCGTAAACCAGCCAAATAAAATCCACTATGGTTGTTTTATGGTTAGTGAAATTTCTACAAAAGTTTGTTATAAAGTTGCCGCGAAAGCTGAGTTGTGACCTACCAAGTCTGCGTAATGCATCAACTCGAGCCGGTTGGTGGCGAGCAGCACGCTGCGGCCCGCGCGCGCCGCTGGCACCAGCGCACGCGCAACCACGTGCCGCGCCAGCGGTGCATCCAGCGCGCCCAGCGGCTCGTCCAGTGCGAGAAGTCGAGCTGACGAGTATAGGGCCCGCGCAACGCATACGCGGATCCGCTGACCACCAGACAGAGGCGCGCCGTGGCTCCCGAGCCGAGTCGCATCTCCATCTGTAACACCAAATTTCAGTTTCGTTATATAAGAGTAGACACGCATAGCGTTATATTATAGCACCTTTGATTCTCAATGCTTCGATCACTTTCGTTAAGTAAATCCCAAAACTTAACGAAGGCAAAAATAGGTTTGTCTAATTAACTAATCAGATAACTATCCCTACCTACTACTATTTTATTACCTACAGTCGATACCGTAAAACTATTGTTATCGTAAAACCCCTATAGAAATTATACAAAAAAAAACAACAGATTTACCTGGTAAAATTTGTAGGTCGGGCCTGAGACCAGTGGCTCGTAAAACTCGCGTGTATCTTCTTTGACACCAAGGGTTTTCCATCACTATATTTTCACGTACAGTACCTTCAAGGAGCCAAGGTGGTTGTCCAGAGTACCAGATAGGACAGGGCCTTAAAAAGAAAATACAACTCCAGAATCTCCCTACTACGTTCTTCTTACCAAACCATGGATCAGGGTCATTAATGCTTACCCGTTGAAAATAACTTCACCCCGTTCTATGTACATTTCTCCTAATACCGCAGACAAGAATGACGATTTTCCAGATCCAGTGGAACCAACGATCATGATAAGCTTACCTAAAAAAACAATGTTGTGTAAACTGATAATACAATTTGATAAAACATATTAAATTAAACTATGAACTTACCTGTGGGAATATCTAAATCGTCCACTTCTAATAAAGTGTCGTTTTTCATACCCCAAGTGAACGCAGCGTTCCTAAATCTTACTAAATATTCTGATTTAGAAGTTGAATTAGAGATCTCATCGTCAGAGAATTGATCATCGTTTTCATCGTCGTTTATAACATTATTTTCGTTGTCTTTGTCCCAAAAACTAGTTTCTTCATCGGGTGAGTTTTCTACAAAAGCGTCATTGAACTTGTCAGGTTTCCTTTGATCGTCATTATTGTCTTCAGCCGTTACGTTGTTGGCTTCTGGGAGCTCGAGAAAATCTCTTATCCTTCTCGTGCTGACCTGGAATGTGTTATTATCACTTTTATCTCCTGGTAGTGCTACGTCAAGAATATAATAATTATGTGTCTTTTTTGTACGTAACACAATTCTTCTTACCACAGCTTGTACAACCATGAGTACGGTTACAGGCAGGATAAGAAGTGGCACCGTCAGTTGGTTAAAGAATGCGAGTCCAGCGAATACATTCACTGCGGTCAATCCCTCGCTTTTTCCCAAGTAATAGTACGCCGTAAAAGTAATTACTGTTATCAAGATAGTCGACACTTGTGTTGTGAAAGCTGGAAAAGAAACAAAGTAATTTTACAACATTTATTCATCCTTCAGACAATTTGTCGATAGAGAACTACATACTTAGAAAACTCCAGTAAATCGAATCTTTGTTGAGAAGTTTCAGTTCCACTTCCCTCAATTGTAGTATTTTTTCTTTAAACAAGTCTTCCCATACGTAGAGTTTGATAACAGTAATGCCTTGTAAAATCTCAGCCATCTTTGATATTCTGTGATCTGTACGTTTTGATGCTTCTTTTGAGTTGTCTGATAACTTCTTTCCAATAAAAAATTGTAATGGCATTATTATAAAAACACCAGCTATAGTGCCTATTAATGCACTTATGCCCAATGTTCTGTACAATAAGTACAATATGACAGCAACCTACAAAAATACACAGTCAGAAATATCTGAACACACAACAGCGGAATGTGTCTTGAATATCAAATACGATATGTACCTTTAGAGGTATTGCCCAAAGATAGTGGCAAATCCAAACACATGACATGATATTGTAAGTGTCCTGTGAGACCAGGTTCGTCAGAAGCCCAGAGCGAGTATTAGCAGAGTCTTCAGGGTTTTGCAACAAAGGAGAATCCTCGTCCATATTAGATTCTGTAGACGACCAAGGCGCCAACCGCATGCATTTATTATACACCATTGTCTGTTGATAAAAATCAATAAAGATGTATAAATTTAAGTAATATTATACATTCAATCAGTAAAACAGGCATGATCAAAGAGAAAAAAATTAAACATACTTGGAGTGCTGCCTTTAATCGCATTCCCTCAACTGTAACTAAATGTGTAGAATTCTGCGACAGAAAAGCTTGGCTGATCAACGCCAATACGATAATAAACAGCATGATGTAACCGTTGTTGAAAAATTCATGTATCGTGACATGTGTGGTGGCGTCATGAGTCGTAACGGGCTGATTGATGTATTGAATAATAACTGCCAGGCCGAGCGGAGGCACCACACCTATTAGGTCGCCACACAATTTTAATATTCCTGCTATGTAAAAATTTGGCCAGATCTTCCGAATATAACATTGCCATATACTTGGATTTTCAGTGCGAGTTTTAGAGTCCTGAAAGCAAATAATACTACTTTTCATTACATTAAATTGGAACCACAATTTGAATACAGAATAAAAATTACCTGTTGTTTTGAGAATATTTTTAAAAACTCATAATAATCTTTCCTAGATCGTTCGTTTTCAGGAACATCGCCAAAGTCGTTTTCCTCTAATGGCGCTTCATATCCTTTATAGAGCAATGGGTTTAGCCAGAAATATGTTATTTTTGAGTAGAAATGAGTGTCGTTGTATTTATATGGAATATTTGTCGATTCTGCCGGAGACTTGCGATTACTTTCATAACGTTTGATGACCTGTGAAGCAATATTAGAATTAGATCAGATCTTACTACATCTAGGTACTTTTCTATACTATAATCTACACTAATATTATAAAATAAAAAAAAAATAAGTAAGGCTGAATTGAGAACCTTCCTCTTTTATCGAAGTCGGTTAAAAACACCGGCAAACAGAGCGCTGAACTCGCGGTTCCGCACTCAAAAAATGTCTTTTAGACATAAGAGCGCGCTGGACTTGTACTTCGTCTATGTTTATTATTTGCAGTTTTACTTTACAGTCTTTGTACTATAATCATGCCAAGTTTGACGCTTGTACGTATTACCGTTTTTACGCTATAGTGCGGAAAAAAATCGTTAAAAAGTACCTAGGTACGTTTGTTGTATGGGGTAACCCTCGTATTTTTATATTTTATGATTATTTGACAATTAATCAGCTTATTACAGTCATATTCTATGAAAATATCAATAGGCTCTATATTACGGTTCAAATGGTATATTTGTTAAAAAGTGAGACGACAGACAGTGTCCCGTTCACACCCTTTGGGAACCCTAAAAGGTAAACTTTGTCAATATGTGAGTTGGTGTGTTTGTTGGAGATATATAGTAATAATACTACCAACTACTTGTACTGAACTACTGAACCAATTCTGAGAATTATATACCACCGTGAAAAAAAAATTCTCTCTGCGTTAAATCGACTACGTTATGTTCACAACGCTGGCAAAGCCGCGGGCAGAAGCTAGTAGGTAATTTTAAACACAGGTAGTTTGTAAGTTTGTGTCTCCAATGCTTGTAGAAAAATCTGAAATTACTGATCGGATTCTAAAAATTCTTTCAATCATAGAAAACA
Organism: Agriopis marginaria; assembly: GCA_932305915.1. Lineage (NCBI taxonomy): Eukaryota > Metazoa > Arthropoda > Insecta > Lepidoptera > Geometridae > Agriopis > Agriopis marginaria. Next base: position 9,338,486 of record OW029919.1, read on the forward strand.
ACACTTTCCCTGAGTTACAGGCTACGTTTAATCCGCGGGTGGACCCGTGGGTAAAAGCTAGTCTTATGTAAAAAGCATTAGGTTCCATAGATAGCGCGATACTACGTATACGCGCCTAATCGTCATCAAAATGCAGGTCAAGTGTCAGTGAAATTTAGAACGGTAAAACCGTTAGCAACAGTCATTAGAATAGAAATACCACAAATAATGCAGTTAACGGCAGCTATTCTAAGTATGGTGTGCGTTATGGGAAATGCCTTTTAGAGCGGCGCCAGATGGATTTTTATTACCTAATACTTAGTTCATGTAAGTGTAGTTTGAGGTCGCGGGTTCAAACCCCGGGCCCGTACCAATGAGCTCTTTGGAGCTTATGTACGGATTTTCATACCACTGGCTTTTCGGTGAAGGAAAACATCGTGAGGAAACCTGCATACGTACGGAGAAGGAATTCGATGGCGTATGTGAATCCACCAATCCGCACTGGGCCAGCGTCCAGCGTGGTGGATATGGCCCAATCACCCTTTCGGGGGTAGGCTAAAAGTCCAGCAGTGGACTGTTACAAGGCTGGTTATGATGATGATGACATGCAAGTCAACTAGTATCGATAGCGCGTTCTTATGAATGAATCAGAGGAGATTGGCACACATGCGAGGTGATTAAGGAAGTTCTTCTGTCGGGTCGATGTTTCGTAAATTATTATTTGTTATCAAATAAAAAATTTAGACCTACATTTTGCCACGCCAATGGCACTGTCCGTATTTTCATTCAGGTCGTCTCGTGTGCAGGTTGTAGGACACGCTGCACAGTCCATCAAATAATGAAGTTAATTTCACTTATCTTTTTAACCTCCGACGCAAAAAGAGGGGTGTGTATCTGTGTCTGTTTGTGGCACTTAGGTCTCAAACTGCTGAAACGGTTTTGATTTAGTTTTTTTGTTTGTTTAGGTGACTTGATTGAGAGTGTTCTTGGGTATGTTTCAAGAAAATCTGTTCAGCCGTTTGATGATTATCAGCAATTTTAACGGAGGTTTAAAAAAATCTATCTAAATCTATTTATACTTGTTTACTTTTCAATTCAATTCTTTATTCCGCAGCAAATAGATAACAGTTTTAAAACTAGTGTACAGCATTACAGCTTAAATTAAAATTTTAGATTCCTTGTTTACACGCTTCTGAAGAGGTAATTTTAAATGTAGAATTTAAGCTTTTAGCTAATTTTGTTATAATTATTAAAAGAGTATTGAATCCGAAAGCGAAACCGTTTCAGAAATGCATCAACAACGACAATGTTAATGATTTTATTCAGAGGGTTAACAATATGGAACATGTCTGGAAGATTATGCGTGTGGCGTCGGGAGTCTGCGTGACTCACACTCCACAGATCTAGTGGAGTGCGTACTTCCCCAAATGTTCTCATCGCCTTGCTGGATCGCAGATTTATTGCGGTCTCTAACTCTCTATTCTATGAGCTATTGAACTTTGTTCGGGATTTCCAACTCATATGATAATAAGTAGGAATTTACTCAGAATTCGAGAGCTCATTCACATAGTATTTTTTACCTTTGCCACTCGAAAAGGGGCATTTGATTCATCGATAACAGTGAATAAAACTCTTTTAGTCACTGATCGAATAAAACATTTTAAATATGGAACAAGCACGAATTAGCGAATTCTGTACTGAAAATAAAATAGTATATTATGCAATTAGGGAATAAAGGACGGATTTAAAGCGAGGGCCGTACATGAATCACGAACAAGTGAAGGATTCTAAATGATCATAATGATTGAAACAAGGGATACAAACAAGGGAGATATGCAAATGTGGAGTAAGTAGCGGTTGTGACTGTAAACTCATCAAGCCTATAGAATCAAAATTAATTAGGTATATAATAAATAAAATGTATTAATTATATTCGTTATAAAATATGTTATTGTTCGGCTTTAAATAAATAAAATCATTTAGTGTTACTTAATTCAAGTCATATTTGTACCTTCGTTTTCCTGTTAGGCAGCTACTATTTATTATTTATATATTCTTTAGTTACAGATCTTAGAATAATAATATCCGCTATCAACTGGGAACGTCGAGTTTTGCCCAGACAGACTGGTAAGGTAACCTATAAGTGCGGGCAATAATACTTTTTTAATTATCATATTCGTAAAGTTCTTGTTTATGTCCGGTATAAGCGGACCATCGAAACTGCCTATTAAACATGAATTTTAAGTTCTCGACTTAAATATCCGGGGGATATCTTATAAACATATCGACTAAAAAGACTTGTTTTATGCACTCATTGTAGGTACAATATAATATAATATACTAGCTTAGCTTTTTTATGTATCACAAGGTTTTTTTTACAAATTTTACGGACATTATTAAAAAATTACACAGTTTGTGTCGATATGAGACCGCGTCGGGAAGTGCAATGTAATGTTACCCATTTTGTAATGTACCTACATTTAATTTCGTACTAATTGCGATGATACTAATTGATCAATTCGATGCAAGGGGGTTTTATTTAACATCGGGGTTTAATACAGATTGGTTCTGAGACTCAGATTTAAATAGGTAATCTACTGTCTATACAAACGCGCCCAGATACGGTCGTGTTATTTTCAACTGAGCGGATTTAACGTTAGTTTGGTGACGCAATAGCAGTTGTCCGTAAGGCCCTGAGTGTAACGAGGGACTCTAGAGCTAACTAGTTATTTAGAGTCATGAGTGAAGCGGCCCAAGACGAAGACAGGCTTTATTCCATAGAGGAGCATACTCTACTTTTCACAACTTCTGCGAGACAATAAAAAGCCAGGTTTCACTGAGAATCACAGCACCAAACACCGTCTTTTGTTTCACATTCTTTGTAAACGCACCATTTTTTTTAGTTCTGCGTATAGTGGTCAGTTCGATTTTCGAACAAACCTCTTTACAATGCCTATTCCGTAATCTCACCTAGATTCAATAAGCCGGGCGGCTGCGTAACGTAAGACACTACTTTATTCCCTTAGTGCATAATCTACTATTATTTTATTTGTACCTAAATCATTATCAGTGTAATGGACTACGTGACAATTCGTGTATTATATTGATTATTATTAAAACGGAAGTGCGTTGTTCTACTTGTTCTGTACTGAGAAAACTGCAAGCATCGCCTGTTTTAATCGGTCAACAGCTAATTCTTCTTATAGGATAATGAGGATAAAAGGCGCTTATCTATCTATCAGTCTTCCGCTTTCTAATTCCTGATCCACTTCCTATATTTTCTAAGTAAGGTAAAATTTTACTTATGTACAAAACCTATCTAAATACAAAACTACAAAGATCAAGGTTCAACGAGCCAGATTTTTTAAATTTAATTTCAAATATTTTCTGATTGGCAGTTCTTGTGTTGTGATGTCCCTTGGCAAACAGTTATCTATTAATCTATAAAAAAAATCCTTATTTACCTTTGTCACGCCATAAGTTAAAAACGACTTAACTGATTTAATTTATTTTGTTAGTTTTCTAATTTTTTGTAGAAGGTCCTTACGGAAAGAGAAAAGACAACTGCGCAGAAAATTAATTTTTTTTTACTTCGCGCGTTTGACTGTTCTAAGACAGGACAACGTCTGTCGGGTCAGCTAGTATATAATATTTTTCCGCCCCTATCACGTAGCTTCATTTTCCCGAGCGTACAAGCTTTTTGTGTATTTATACTTGCGAGATTGTTTACGAGCCGGGGTACGCACGTACGAACACAAACATCGCGAGCACGAACATCATACTCGAACGTTTGGTTCACAAGTATGGAACACGAACACATTAGCGAAACCTTCATCTTCTCACACTCAGTAAGTACGTACGTTTATCAAAGTTCTCCGAAAACCATCCATACACAACGGACCCACAAATTGGAACGTCACGTACATGTTTGACAAACACAGTATTCGATATTCGTTAGTGGTACGCACTTGCAAACAAAGTTGTTGCGTATCATATAACGTAACATTTTGTTCGTACGTGCGTACACGGCTTTATGGAGGTTACACTGAAACGAGTGGCGGGTTCCTCGCCTCTCGAACGATTCTCGAGTCGAGTAACGTATTCATCATCAGCCAGAAGAGAAGACGTCCACTGCTCAACGTAGGCCTCCTCCTTGGAGACGAAGTAACGTAGGTATTCTATTCATAGGACTTAAATAAGTAAGTAGTTTAAAGTAAACATTTAGGTACCTCATCATAAAAACACAGGCAGTCTACGATGGAAATCAGTAGCGCCAGCAACGTGGAGAGTCCTTGGATATATATTTGTATGTAAGTTGAGGAGACGCCGGGGTCAGTGAGATGTTCGTAAAGTACAGCCGCTGAGGAGGCGGCGGCTAGCAGCCAGTATATGGCGAGGTAGAGGATCGGGGCGGTGGAACGGCGTGTCCAGAGCGCTACGTGGAACACGGCGGCCGCCAGCCACGCCAGCGGAGCCATCAGTCCAGCCACCAGTGCCACCGTGTCCGAGGGCCGCAGGGAGGCTGCAGCGGCGCCGCAGCACCACACGGCACCCAGAACCAAACTCGTCACTCCGCGGACGTTCTGTCCTCGCCAATGTTTTGTACATCTGTGGTCAACAGATAGGTAGCTTACCGCGATGTTACGGAGGGACATAAGGCCGATTAAGAGTACCTAAGTACCTATCAACAACAGGTAGAGATCTTCCAAGCAAGAACTATACGCCCTTCAATATAGCATTTACCTAACTCACCACTCCATTTCATAATTAGTTGAGCGCTGTTTCATCCTCAAATGTCTCCTGCCTTTGGTGCCATATACGTGAATTTACGCTGACTCAATATCTGAATGTATGATTCTTGGGTTTCTTCAAGATCATTGTTTGCCTTGTCGTAAAGTGATGACAAACCCCAATCTAAATAAATTAGATTACTATTCTTAGCGGAATTATTCAAAATTAGATCTAGATGGCATGAATCAGGTCTAAAGTAAGCGCACTGCTCGATCACTCCCGACGCGGTCACGATCGACATTGATATCTTTTTTTTTACTCTAAAAGTCCTAATCAAAGAGTTCACCAAACTTTATTATGATTCATGTTATCTTTACCTGTATCGCTTGTTGTGTGATCCGCAGCAGCACATGAGCGCGGCGGAGATGGTCGCGCAGTAGAGGTGCAGCGAGTGCAGCGCGGCAGCGAGCGCATGCGCCGCGCACTCTGCGCCCGCGCTGCTGTGACACACCGCCTCCATTGTTTGCCGGCCCTGCTGCCGCAGCCGCTGGCACCATCCACCGCTTTCAGGCTCTTACACGAGTATCTTACTCATACGAACACTTTGTTTTCACAAAATTTTACTTCTGCCACTGATTCATCAATCGAGTTCAGATTTTCATGTCATGCATGGCCTGTCGAAGACATTCTTTCTAAGTGTTAGCACATAATACGGTTTTCTTTTTTCTATGGCAGTCTTAATAAATATATTATTTGATTCACTTTTAATAAATTTTTAACATGCTGGAACGTTAATGAAGATAAGTATACCTGTAGTTATCAAGACCTATATCGATCTCTTTAACACTGACTCACGTGGATCATACCAATTACCATCATAATGCCAGGATCTAAATTAACAATACGAAAATTGAGTTTGGTTTAGGATACGGTGCGGTTTCAGTAAATTGATGTACCTACCAACAAATTAAGTAGGTCTACACACATAGTAACGGTAGCTAGATTGGTAATTAACGTAACTGTGTCTCGTTAAATAACATATTGCTGTATATACCTACATACGTCACGCTTGACGACAGTTAGTTCTCGTGTGACAACAACGAAGAATACAATGGGATTGCAAATAAAAAATTAGGCTTCAGTGTAAAAATTGCAGATAGGTTCAAAATATTATATCAGCTATTACTTTATTACATTACTTTGGTCGCAGAGATATAAATGACCTATGAAATACACAATGTTTTATTTAACGTCTGATGATTTTTCAGAGATCGCTATAGAGAGGCATTTTGGCAATTTATACATAGGTTTAAATATATGCATAAACTTTTGAAAAGTGCTAAACTATTGAGTTAAAACACCGGATATCTCTTTGGCGTCACAAAATAAACGTTTGGTTGTAGATTTCGTTGTTTTTATATTCTTATTCAGGCTCCATTGATGATATTTCGTCAGACTGCCGATTATTTTGTAAATCGACTCAGTTTTCGCATTGGCATCATTCCACTTACACAAATCACAACAAACTCACCTTCTAAAATATAACTTCTTTCCACTGCACAATTTGAACTACCTTTGAATCTCACTCGCGCAGGATTTGTGTCGAACACATTGTTTTTCACTGATTGTCCATTGTGAATAATGATTAGGTCGAGTTTATGGAATCGCAGTGGTGTTTTTATTAGTGTTTCGAGGCGTGAGATCGTGTTTGTATCGCGGGTGGTGTCGGCAAGCGGGCGTGGCGGCCGCCGGCTAGCGCGGAACACACTGAGCGCTCGAGGATGTTCGGTGTGGGCTGCCCTCCTCACTCGGAGGAGCAATGAATCGTGCCGGCGCCGTCGCCTCTGCTGCACCGACCCGCGCCGGTCGCATTTTAATTCAGTTCATTGAAAGTAACTGGTTGTTTTCTAGTGCACTTTCATGCATAATTCCCGCGGCCGTGAGTAGTTCTGGTCGAAGCATGCTGGGTGATTAGCTCAGTGGGACGTTAACCTATTAGCCGATGCGATAGTAGTAATCAAACTTGTTTAGAAATGAAGTATTTATTATAATTATGTAGAGCCCTTTCTGGAGCAGCATGAATAGAACATATATACCTAAGGATTTTCTCTCTAGAAAATAAAATTTCTGAAAATAAGTAAATACTACTTCACACATTTTTGCATAAGGTAACAACCAACTCATACGAGAGGTAACAAAGCTAGTTCATACGAGATTCATCCTCTTCTTTTCCACCCTTAGAGGTGGAATACTTTCTCCAAATTTAAAAGGATCCCTTGAGATTATCTTATTCAGTAAAAAGAACATTAAAATTTACAAATGGCGAAGATACCTATACCTGTCGTGTTACATATCTACACACAAAAATATAGTCGAAATGGAGTACTCCATTTCGACTATATTTTTATACCATACTAGCGGTCCGCCTCAGCTTCGCACGGGTATAGATTATAGCATAATTATGTCACCCGGGGATAGTGTAGCTTCCCAACTGTGAAGAATTTTTCAAATCGGTTCAGTAGTTTCGGAGCGTATTCAATGCAAACAAACAAACAAACAAACAATCAATTCTTTCCTCTTTATAATATTAGTATAGATTAGTATAGACATACCATACTCCTTTTTTGAAAAAGGAAAGTCGAAATAAATAATTAGTACCTACCTAATAAGTACCTACTTATCTATTTCATGTTAAGTGTCTGGCTCCGCTAAGACACTAGAATAGTGAGTGACCGACCCTAGTGTCAGATCAGACAAACAAGGGAGATATGGTAAGGTGGCGTGGCGGGTGCGAATGTATCTGGCCTAAATCAGGCTTGATGCCTTTAGTTGAACTCACCCATCACACGACCATGTCGTTCTTTTTTGCATGTGGACTATTAGTAAGTTAATTTTATTTTATTTAGAAGGTACACAAAACAGGACAATCTTAACTTAAGCTAAACTTATTGCAACAGTTTCGAACTGGAGAGTATCCCAAAATATGGTATATATTTATTGGTGTCACTAAAAGTTTCTTAGTTTATCTACGTAAAAACTAATAAGTGAGGAGCACTTCCAGTTTTTGCGGTTTAGCGGATAGTGTATTTTTTTTATTATGAAAAAATGTGACATTTGAACACGAACGATAATTGTACTAAGGCATATCTCCCTTGTTTGTCTGGTCTGAAGGCGCAGCCCACTTGCCGCAGCGTTTCTCCTTACTAACCTCCATTTACTGACTGCATTTCGTTTGATGTACACAGTCATAGCAAAAAATTGTTTAGGTACCAAAATAATAGCCAAGACCGAAAATGTAGCTAAGCTAAAATTGCCCTACCAAAAAATATACCTGTACCTATATAATATAAATAAATATAAGTACCTACCTAAACATGTGCCCAATAATGGATTCAACATAACCCCGTAAAGTTGTAGGTACTAAAATTGTGGACCATTTTTTTAAACAATGTTCATTAACAAAAACCAACAGTATTGCTAAACTGTTCAGACACATTTCTCAAATGCGCGACTGTGAGAAATTGCGTGCATTGCATTTTGTTTCCATTTTTGCGATAATCACAAACATAAATAAATAACGCCTGTGCCAAATATGTTGACACATTTAGTAATCCTTAATCTTGGCAATAAACAGATAAAGGTAGTGATTATAACAGAAAACAATATTTGTAATAAAACATCGAAATACTTAATATAATTTATTATCATTATTGGATTTTACGAGTAATGCTTTGCACTAAATCAAGAATTCACAGAACTATTACAAGTATAGGTGTGTTTTTCACTTAGTTTCTAGGTAGTTGTAAAACTAAAATACCTATATCTACGCTATAATGTGGTGCATGTCCACGTAAAAAAGTCGAATTTGATAAAATTGATTGTGGTTATTAAGGCTTTATCGATAATAAATATAAAAATATCTGGCCTTTCTATGCTAACCACAGTTTGTAACTAAGTATACTTAATTGTTTAGAATCCCAAAAATTTAAAGGAGACAGAAAGGCCTAAAAACTCCAAACTCGTGTGCTCCATCGCTAAGCGCATTAATGGCTGTCAATGACGAATCTATCCTAAAGTTTCAAAACCGGTACCTAAAATTTGTCATCCCATCCAGACGTCTCATCTGGCGGCATCTTGTCCTTAGGATACTTCTCGAAGTTGGAAAGATCAAGATCGTTGGCGACTGGTTGAATCAGCGGAGCTTTCAATTTCCTCTCGCGCAGCCCTTCCCAGTCAAATCCTAAGAACCACCTGCACAATAAAAAAACTGTTATCAATATTTGTTCATTTAGAAGCTAAATTATGGGAAACTAGTTGAATCCCGCAGTGTTACTAGCGATTTTCCAATTTTCCGCATTTTTTGGGGGGCAAAGTACCCTATGTCCGTCTTCAAGATGCATACTATCCTCCTGCCAAATTTCGTTAAGATCGGCTTAGCCGTTTAGTCGTGAAAAGCGAACAAACATCCAGACAGAGAGACAGAGTTTCATTCGCTTTTATAATATTACTAGCGGTCCGCCCCAGCTTCGCACGGGTAGGTATAGATTATAGCCTATGTCACCCGGGGATAGTGTAGCTTCCCAACAGTGAAAGAAAATTTTTCAAATCGGTTCAGTAGTTTCGGAGCCTATTCCATGCAAACAACAAACAATCAAATCTTTCCTCTTTATAATATTATATTATTAGTATAGAAGATAAGGATAATGAAGTAAACTTATTTTAAAAGAAAAAAAAAAGAAAATCCTACGTCAAGACTATGTACATACAGTACCTACATGCTAAAAAGTAGAAAATCACGGAAGGCCTCATTAAAACTTTTACTAAAGGGAACCACAAACCGAACCGTCATCTGTGTATATATTTTTAGATTTTCAATTTTTTTTCAAAAAGCGCTGAATAAAATTTCAATAAAATTTATATGGGACCACCTCTGAAGTATGTATGACCTAACTACCAAACAAAAAAGAATCATCTAAATAAATTCATAATTGGCGGAGTAGTCACGTAACAAACCTAAAAAAATATACAGTCAAATTGATAACCTCCTTTCGTCGATTAAAAATTGTTTTTTTCTATCACTGGCTGGTTGATAAACTAAACTAATTATTATTATACCTACAGAAAAGAGAGAAAAAAATATTTCTGTGATTATACCATTGCATTGCAAGTGTGATTGCAAGCCATGGCCATGTTTTCTTTTTAAGTATAATTACTAGGCAAAGTTTTGATGAAATGTGAAAATTTCCCCGAAATATTGACCTATGTATAGCTATGTATAGTTGTTTTCAATACCACATAAACCATGTATAATGACGGCGTCACAAGTGTAGATAATTCGTTTATCTACGGAAAGATACTATCTGTCCCTAAGCAATAAATTGCCCAGAAGCCTTTGTTCTCAAAACTATGTTGGCCGACGTTGTATGAATTCTTAATTACTGTGCCCAATCTATAAAAATCTTTTGCGTCATATGACACCGACAAAGTGTTGCTAATGTAATACTGATAGGACACTGACGCATACCATCACAATTTAATTATTGTAAATATTGTTTCTTTTCGTATGCTCAAGGTAAATAAAGTATTGTTTCCTTTTCATCCCATCTATTCAAAAAAACTAAGATTAGTTCTTAGGGAGCGTAAAGTACATATTATAATATAATATTTTTTCTCAAAACTATTTGGAAATTCGATCATTATTTTGACAAACTTCTTCGAGATAAAATGAAATATCTGTATACTGGTCACACACTGGTCAAATACACCCCAGCAGCGTCCGCCAATGTTAGTATGAAAATCCATACCTTGTGCAGGCCCGATAAATTACTATAAAAACTAAAAACTATCGTGTTAAAAAATAATGGAACAAAACCCCATAAAACAAAAGTATTTTCAGCATATTTTTGTATTAGCTCTAATGTAAAAACGGTAATACCACAGAGTAATACGTACAAGCGTCAAACTTGTCATGATTATAGTACACACTCTAAAGTATAACTCTACAAATAATAAATACCTAAAGGCCAAGTACGAGTCGTTAATAAATTTCTGTTCATTACCAAGTTATAACTGGTTGTTTTGTGGTGGTACGGAACTCTCAGTGGCCGTTTTTTTTTGTTATCAGCATAGATGCAGAACAAAGTTGGATCAAATTTGAAAATGAATATAAGATATAGTAGTTATATGTAGTATGGATGACATAGATTGGTGCCTTGAAAAAATAGAGAATACTGGAATTTCCAGCTACAAGGTGTATCAATACTTACTTGTGGATTTTAACGTCCTGCATTCCATTCTTGAGATAGCCAAGTCTCTCCGCCGGGACGGCTTTGCAAAGCTTTTTGATGAGCATCTGCGCGGACTTGGCGACGCGGGGGTTGAAGACGACAGCGTCGATCCCGCGCAGGATCAGCGTGTAGGTCTTCATGTGGTCGCCGCCGGGCGCGCGGAACGGAGGCTTGCCCGTCAGCAGCTCGTGTGTGAGCACACCCAGCGCCCAGCAGTCCACCGCCCGGTCGTGGCCCTAACAACAGAAAGTTTATAAAACATTTGTAGCGCAATAGTTTTTCTTTTTTAAATCTATTAATAGGCTTTCGTTTGACCGCCTACTCGCCTGATGTAAAGTGACGATGCGGTCTACGATGGAGCACGCTTGCCTAGAAGAAACCGATTCGCTCGTGATTTGAAGTGAGTGAGTCATAAACAAAACAAAACCAAAAGAGCCCAAAATGGATTTTCCGAGTAAATTGAAGTAGTGCTATTTACTCTGAGCATAATTATATTTGGACAAATTATTTAGTTTTTTAGTTGTCAGATGCAGCGGTTTTCATTAGATCTGTGGGTTTTCGCAATTGAAATGGTGGATGTCAAGTAAAAGCACAGAGTAAAAGTGATCATGACAAATGCAAGCAGAAAAAAGGTAAGAATATTGACTGGCAACTGACCTTGTTTAACACAATCTCTGGGGCCACGTATTCAGGAGTACCGGCAAATGTCCAAGTTTTGCTGTTTGGTGAGATAATCTTCGCAAATCCAAAGTCAACCTGTTAAAAAAACGTGTTATATAACCACTACACTTAAAACAACACGGGAGGTAAGTCGCCAAGAGGGGAATAGGTAGGTAAGTTTGTATTCCCCTCTTTTAAAGTCAAATCGTGGCCATGCACGTTAGCAAACGTAGATACATCCTGGTACAATAATATCAATGACGAATTTTCTTTGAGTATCTACCTTTATATATTTGTATGGAATGTGGATGTGTTGCTTTATTTATAAATGCATGCGTTTCTAGTTGTAGAAAGAACTTTCAGTGTAGGTAAGCGTGGATCCCAAGTAATCCCGACGCAAAATACAAAAAACAACTATATGCATCAGTTAGAAGCACTATGGCGTCTGCTCTTTGGGTAGATCAATTTATTTATAATTCCACAGATAGATTTTGTTTTGAGTAGGTACCTAATATTTGCTTATGCATAGTGGATGAATTTATCATTAACGGATGGTCTTTTAGAACACTGAATTTTGGAAATATATATATACGTAACCTACGTAGCTAAAGGAACATTTTATACGGGTATAAATATGTACACGTATATTTAGGCATCATTATGGTTTTTTTTAATGATCTATATCATTTACATAGTAAATTACAATTGTGAGGCAAAAAAGATCAACGATTTATGTGGATGAGCATTCAAGCGGTGGCGGTGGCGGTGGATGGTGCGATGATAAAACTGCGACGCCGGCATCGGATTGAAAAGTTCTTCAGAAGACTCCCCGTTGTAAATTCGATAAAAGATACATAAAGACCCATTGCGCATTGTGAGCTTGGGAAGATCGACAATTCTGACAGCTCAGCGCTGTAATGTACCTATCAAGAGGCTACTTGTGTGCTCCGTTCCAAAGATGTGAGGTCGGACTTGCGCTTTGTAAATCAAGTCTTTGTCTGGACGTGAAAATACCGCTACGCCTTTTGAGCACACCAAGTTTCTTAGAGGCAATCTTGGCCTTGCAATGACCACGGAACTGTACATTCGCAGAAATGACATCTCCTAGAATTCCAAATAGTTCCGATGACCATACTAAGAATAGGAGTTCATAGTAGTTTAGGTTTTTAGTGTTAGCTTGTATTTAAAGGCCTACATATGTCATTAATCTTACCAATTTAATGTATCCTTGTTTATCGAGCATGAGGTTCTCAGGTTTGAGGTCCCGGTAGATGATGTCAAGGTTGTGCAGGTACTGGAAGGCCTCCACGACGCAGGCGGCCATGAACCTTGCGATGTTCTCGGGGAAGTAGCGCTGCTTCTGCAGGATGGTCCACACGTCGCCGCCCAGCACGGGCTCCATCAGGAAGTATATGTACTTGTTATTTTTGAACGTTTGGTATAACCTACAACATTTTACTCATTATAGGCACAGAAAATATAATACATTATAAGACTAAGTTGTTGGTTTGCATCATTAAAACTTTTTGGTTAAGGTTCAGTGTTAACTCGGCGTTTACAGGCAGTTCATCTGGCGTAGGTAAGTACCTACCTACCTATATCAGTCATAGTACACATCTGAAGACCATTTTATTGGTTCTGGCCGTTTAGTGAACCAATAAAACCTAATAAATATGGCATGCACAACCTCCTGGAAGTGAACTCTGCATTCACGTGAATTAATAGAATCGTAACGAATAATAATTATTGATAAATCTTATACTTTGAAAATTTCGGCCGACATACATGGTGTAAGGGGGACACTTTCGAAGCCAAAAGAAGGTAATTGTACTCATCATTATGAACCATTTTTGTATGGGACTAACAGACTATCGCTGCTGTTCCATACATTTTGTCGAGTGTTAATGACCGTTTTCTATAGAACAGCTGATATTTTTTTCGCGATTTCAGGGTTGGTCCCATAGTAATAGTTGTTCATAATGATGAGTACAATTACCTTCTTTTGGCTTCGAGAGTGTTCCCGTTACACCCCGTATAATTTTTTTGTTGGGTTGGAATCCCTTGCAGGGGCCTTACGACCAACTGCTTACGCGGTCTCAAACTAACGTTAAAACAGCGCAGTTCGGAAAATCATGCGAACGTGAACCTTAACGCGCTCAGATACGGTTTGCGGTCGCACAACATTTTTTCATCACCTAAACTGGATTGCTTTAAACAGCAAGCCGTAAGGCCCCTGGATCCCTGCATAGGATATGAAATTATTTTCCTTACAGCTGATATAAAAAAAAAACGAAATTACAGTGTAATGGAAGTGACCGAAGCATTAGTAGGTATGCTTCATAGTTTAGCTTCCTATTTTCATAACAAACTGTGTAAAGCATACGGCCATGGTTTTAATTTTAACTCGTATATACCTTTAAACTAATATATACCTTTCAAGTGTACGGGTAATGTACCTATATGTGCCATTGATTTAAGTATGCAAATTTCTTCCGGAGGACCAGGCCAATGGGACATTTTAATGGTCAATTCGATGGTGGTGAGCACGATAAGACACTACCACCTACAGTGTGAACTCGGTCGCACGCCGATTTCGTTGGTGAGCGGTCGTCATATTTGAGATAGATGTGACGTAGTTAGAAGAGATTTTGACAGATGGACTGATTGGACATTCTCTTTACAATGACATAGCTAATAGTTAAATTGCGTAATAAATAGACAACAACTAAAAAAAAACCACTTCAGCCATCCTAAAAACTATTTATAATAAATTGCTTTATACTATTTGCTTATGTCATTGTTATTGAAAAGATAACGCCTAATCAGTTTTTAAATTCTCACTCAGTGATTTTTTTTATCTTCAAACATGTTAAAAATTTGCTAACGAAAGAGATAGCTGTAGCCGGTGAGCGCAGCTTTAAGTACTAGCAATAGTACCTAAGCACTTGGAAGCAAACGTTTGGATGAGCATATCCTTACTCCTGAGATCTTTGTGGGCACGCTATTACTAGGAAGCCGTTATCGCACCAACCTGCATATGAAGGGCGAGTTGCAGATCATCATGATCTGTTTCTCGTTGAACGCGTGTTCTTGCTGCTGTTGCTGGACCATGTCGATCTTCTTCAGGCATTTTAACGCGAACGTTAGCGACGGGTTCGGTTTGTACTGGACTAGCTCTACTCGACCGAACCCGCCGACGCCCAGGGTTCCCACTATCTCCAGGTCTTTCAGTTGCACATATTCAAATTCTGTCGATCAAAATACTGAGGTTAATATTTAGGTACACTAAGTACATAATGTTCTAATCTTGTAGGCGAAGTAAGTTCACGTACATACCTACGTAAAATACCTACCTAACTACCTAGGTATCGAATTCCTCGCTGAATTGTATGGAATACAAAACGTACTACGCACCGAAATAGTGGTCCTTCGTTCATTGCTTTGTTGTAAGTAGTAATGGCTCTTGGCTCTTATTTTTAAATTATATACGTCTAAACAGTTTTTGACAACTTCGCCATACCGAGTCACCAAAATGCTCAAAATGTCAAAATTAGTTTTTATATTATCATCGCTACGAAAAATCAACTTAAACTTTATATGCCGTCTGCGGCCTCTGCCATAGCCGTAAATATAGTTAGACCATTTGCCTCCGGTCAAGTTTGTCCACTTTTCGAACAATAACAATGTAAATGCATCACATAATTATATAAAGAGTTGCGTGGAAAGGGTGTACTAAACCGAAAGGGGTCCCTAATAACCATCAATATCATCAACTTTTACTATGGGACCAACACACAGTTGACAAACTCGACACACAGATGATATTTTTTCGTGATTTCAATGTTGGTCCAGTACAAGGGGTTCATAATATTATTATGAGTATAACGGATCTTTTTCGACTTACTAATCTTTTTCCGCGTAACCCCGTATATTAACAGCATTTGAATAATTGTCATACTTTTTTTTAAATTCATGCTTGCATTTGACCGCCATCGGGATGATGCAGTCTATTCAGGCAGAGCATTCCATAGACTAGCAATTCTCACAAAAAAGTGGAATCAAAGCGCTTAATACGGGTTTTCGGAATATCAACCATAAAGCGGTGACGATTGTTCGTGCCCGCTCTGGCAGTCCGATAGAAAAATTTGCAGGAATTCGATTATATAGATCCGATACACACTCTTCGAAATGTATCCGTATAGTCCAGCAACTTTAAGTCGATGCTCAAGACTAAAGAAGCTTAGTTCGTTCTAAGGTTCTGTTGCTGATGAGCTTCTTTGGCACGTATTTATCAAGCAAGCGTATTTGTAGCAAGTATTTATCAGGATGCTGTGTTCTTGTGCGTATCTTTGCTTAGTTAACCTTCGGCCGTCTTTAAAAGAAATTCACGATGGCAGTGACCCGAAACGAGTGTTGTGCTTGTTTTAATAAAAGCCAATTTAAAAGTTGTTAACTAGTTTAAATGATTACACCAATTACGAAAATGTCTATGGATTATACCTACCGCTTTTGACTTGAGAGCCTCGAGGCGTAGCAGGTCTCGGTTTGACATGTACGATATTTCTTAGTTCTTCTAAATCACCCAAGAATTCTGTGAATGGCCTGTGAAAAAGGAATTTTATTGGTATTGCAACATATACACAACATTTTTAAGATAAATTCTTCTTATAGAATTTTTAGTTTATAATTCTTATAAACTAAACTCGGTCCAAGCGTTTTTTTACTCTGACAGCTGCAATAGCGTTGAAAAAATATATTTATAAAAACATTTTCTTTTATATTTCACCGAAGTAGGTATAATATATATAGTAGAAAGTGATCAGAATTTATGGTTTTCATTAATCTTTTTACAAGTTATTGTAGCTGTCCATCAGTTTTTTTTAGTTCGCTTGCTAGGCCTCGTTTGAAATGTAAAAAATATCCAAAATATTTCATCATCATCATCAGCCAGGAGACGTCCACTCCTGAACAAAGGCCTCCCTCTTAGAATTCCACACTGAACGATAGCCTACCATCTGCATCCACTGGATGCCTGTGACTCTCATGATGTCGTCGGTCCATATAGTGGGAGGCCTACCTACGCTGCGTCATCCGGTTAATGATCTCTACTCATGAACCTTTCTTCCCCATCGTTTATCGATTCTTCAAGCGGTGTCCTGCCTACTGCCCTTGAACTTGCAAATCTGAGCAGGTATGTAGGTACCAGTTTCTACGGCAAATATTATCGTTCCAGATTTTATCGGGCAAAGAAAATCCGAGAATAGCTCTCTGTATTGCTCGCTGTGCGATTGACCAAAATATGTATGTAAGGAATTTTGGGTGAATCCACGCAATGTTTTATAAAAGTGCTGTACATTGTACAAAGCTATAAATGCTACTCGCAGCAAACGTTAGTTTCGAAGAAGTATTAATGTCCGCCTAATAACACCCCAATGACTCCGATGTAGTCCTGTTCCAGCCTACCGGTTTGGGAGTAAACGAAATGAAAGAATTATAATCAACGTATATGTACCGAGTGGCGAGCGCGGGGTAGTTGACATGCGCTACCGAAACTGCAACGTCGGCGCAACGTCGGGTGCCCCTACAGTTAGTTTCCTGTTCGTCTACAAATGAGGATCAGTAAAGTAATAGCAAATTCAAGAGAACTATATTCTTCATGACATAAGAATGATATATCTTTTTGAATTATCCAAATCGGACCATTACTTACGAGTAATAAACATTATGCCAATCCTGCCGCTAAAAGTAATGTACCCGGGTGCGTGTGACGTCACTTGTACGGTCGCCGCTAGTCGCCGCTTATGTTGCCTGCTGCTGCTGTACCTACTTCTTGTCTTGTCTGTTTCTGTCTGTCTGTCATTCTTCCAAATACCTACCTATTATAAGTGGAGTTTAGAATGCTCTCTGAAATGTCTTTAGTAGGTACGTCATACCCTCGTTCAAGCGTGAGACACTCGACGCCCGGTGGCTGCGCTGTGACAGTGGCGAGCCTCCTGTCTTCATGCAGCAGCGCCTGCTCCCCGAAGTAGGCCCCGCGCTTCAGCACGCCCACGCGGCGCTCGTCTCCGTCCCCATCCCGCTTCGTCACCACCACCGTGCCTCCGCGGATTATGTAGAACTTATCACCCCGATCGCCTTGTCTCACCACAGCGGTACCCGCTGAGAAGAACTCCTGTAACCATCACATAGTGAACAATAAAACTGCAGTAATATTAGGTTTTAACCGCACCCGGAGGGAAAGTACTCTAAATTTGACTCAAAAGAAATATTCGATTTTAGATAACTTGCTTGCCACATTCGGTAATCGATCCGGCTAAAATCCAAAATTGCGATGGCGATTAAGCGGCATAGTGAATAATTTTATCAATTTAAAAAAACCGACTTCTAAATTAGTAAATAAGCAATTTCGTTTACTTGTATGACATATATTTTTGATTTAAAAACCAAATTACTGAACAGATTTTGATGAAATTTCTGTGGGACTATTCTGAAAGTATAATCTTTCAAATAAACAATTTTCCAAATAGGTTTATTAATTAAAGAATTCTGAAATAACAAATATTAAAAAAAAAAAAAAAAACCCTTCGTTATTTGAAGTCACTTAAAAATGGGTGAAACGTGAAGACATTTGAACACGAACGATAATTGTACTAAGGCATAACTCCCTTGTTTTCTGATCTGAAACTTTTCACCATACTTACCTGCAAGAGTATTGCAAAAAATCTCGACTTTTTTAATAACAATAGGAAAAATTTTACAAAAGGTCGGCATGGCGAGTAAAAGATCCACGTTTATATCTAATTTTCAGCTCTGCCTGGTTTGCCTTCGTGTGATCTTCGTACATTCGCCTAGTCTTTAATTTTTATAAAATTTGGGTTTGGCCATTTTGAT
Organism: Agriopis marginaria; assembly: GCA_932305915.1. Lineage (NCBI taxonomy): Eukaryota > Metazoa > Arthropoda > Insecta > Lepidoptera > Geometridae > Agriopis > Agriopis marginaria. The sequence goes on from OW029919.1 coordinate 9,357,034, forward strand.
TTTGTTGGGAGTTTTGACGATGTAGGTACATGTCATAATCAAAGGTTGGGAATACCATAATATATAGCTTAATTATTCGTTTTTAAAGGGAGAATGAGCCTATTTTAGATTGGGTATGGCAAAAAGCATTTTGCTGTCGCCGATATTGGTCTTTGACAAAAAACTGAGTTTGTATGTACCTACTTCGTACGTATTTAGACGATGCTTTACTTAATCTATTTTCTAATCTTTGCATTGTGACTCACCCTTTTTAAAAACTCGGATATTTTCAAAAGTTCGATAGGGTCGATACCTTGTAGAAGTTTCACGGAAGCCAGAAACCGGATGTTATCTTCTTGCTCTTGTCGCCCACTTCTAACCATGATCTTTTGAAACACTCGACGCTCTAATGTCCATATTTTAGCTTCCGTTATACCTAAAAATTATTAGAACCTCATTATTAGACGTCTCTTAAATGTTTTATCTATGATGGGGAATAGGTACTGAGCCAACTGAGCGGATGTAACGTTAGTTTGCTACCGCGTTAGCAGTTGGCCGTAAGGCCCAAGGTATATAAAGGGGTCAGGGTCATACATCAATAGTTTGAAGTTAAAATAAGTATTTATCGACTTTGATCAAAACAATATTAATATATGTATTATCTACGTACAAAGAATGCGATAAGACAAAGGATCTACACCGATTTATCACTTTGAATTGATAAAGTTTTCTGTAATGACGATATTATGATCATTTTTAGTTCGCTGAACTTACATCGTATTGATGCGAACCGCTTAGCTTTGTATAATATGGCAAGTTCGCCGAAAGCTTCTCCTGGTCCAAAGGTTTTCACCACGTGCCCGCTCTTGAGGACTTCGAACTTTCCATGGGCGGATACAAACAGATGACTTCCACTTTCGCCTTCTCGAATAATGAGACTTCCTGCAGGGAACTCCTGTAGGTTCATAGCCTCCACAACGGCAGTCAGTCTTTCGTCAACCATAAGGTTTTTTAGGAAATCATTAGCCATTACTGCTTCTCTTATTTGTTCTTCTGACCTATGAAGACAGCGATAATAATAAATATTAAATATACGTGTAAGTATGTCTGAAACTCAAATCAGTATTTAAAACTAAATAACTAAAGTAGATACATTTGTAAGTACATAATACCTTTCTACCGATTATAGTGCGGTCGGAGAAAAAATGCGTTTGATCGCTCTTATAAATAAATTGTACAACTTTTGATGTTTGGATAAAATATCATCATCATCATTTCAGCCTATCATGTTCATATGTATCATGTTCCGGGACACAGGCATTCTCTCAGAGAGAGGATCCTAAGAGAGAGAGAGAGGAGAGAGGGCCCTTATCCACCATACTGGCCCAGTGGTTGTTGGTAAATGTCATATATGTCCTTGGATATACCATAACTTACGGCTACCTGTTTTAAGGGATAAGAAAAGTTGCACGACCGCAAACAGTATCCACGTTCGCGCGATTTTCCCAATTCCCACGTAATGAGTTGGGCGTAAGGCCCCTGAGGCCTAATCGGTTTGCTATTTAGGTATATAGTCAAACTTTGCCATGCGGCCTAGTCATGCGGCGGATATCGCCTCGTGTAAATGTCCCATAAGTTACTTACGCTTTGTCTTTATCATATTTTTCATAATGTAGGTCTATAGATTTGCGTATCGCATCAAACGGTGCATGTGGCGCGATGATGCCGGTTCGAGTTTTCGTGTCTTGCTTTATTTTATGCTCAGGCTGCACTCCTACGATCATCGCAATAGTCTTGCGGCCTGTGCTACTCTTGCGTCCGTCATTTGGCAGATCGCTGTCCGAACCTTTGCTATAGCCGGAGTTGCCACTGGTGCGCTCGCTCGGCACAAGGCTATCTTTGTTATCTGTTTCCATTGGTTCTCCGGCGCCCGTGGGAGGGCTGTCAGGGTGGATAGCAACATGGCCGTTAATCTGCAATATTTCTGGAATATCTCCTTCGGCTGACACTTTCGTGCCGATGCCGTTTTCAGGTAATATCTGAAACAATGTCGTTAATAACAATAGAATAGGGGTTAGTAAGAAAGCATTCCTACATATTACTTGCTTGCTTTATTACGGGCTTTAGTATAGCCCGTTGGTCCAGTTGGTAGTGAACCTACATTCTTAGCTTCGGGGCATGGGTTCGATTCCTACCTAGGACAAACATTTATGTGATAAACATTTGTTTTTGTTCTATAATATATCTGGTTGTTAATATCTATAATTATATAAAAACTATATAATATATGTATGGATGTATATCAGTCTCTGGCAGCCATATCTCCCAAGCTTAGCTTAGTTTTGGGTCAGAAGACCGTGTGTGCAAAAATGTCCCGAATATGTATTTATTTATTATCTATATATCTTTGGTATAGATATTTAATGCAAAGTGTATAATTAATAATTATCTACCAACTTACTTAAACTTAGCCATTTTTGTAGATAGCTTTTTAGGTCGATGAACGTACTTATAAGTACCTATTTAAATATAATAGGTTTTCTGTAAATTTTTGAATGCAAACAAGTTATAACCTACCCAGATTTATTTTTTACATTAATTTTATTTGCGTTTAGCTCATTGCTGATCGTAAGCTAGAATGAAGCTGAAGAACACACTTGTCCAGAAGAAACCTATTTAGCTATGCTTTTTTTAAAACACCGAATGTTTGTGTCAGTGAAAACCGACGACGGAAGCGCGTACTTATTGGAAAAATGTACCTACGCGTTACGCGCCCGTCATGCGACCCTTACTCCTTATTGCTTGGAGTCATCGATCTCTATATATTTATAAATAATATAAAATTAAATCGAATCTTAGTGCAAGCAAGCCGACAATAACAATAGGCACGCTTAGCTAATTTATTTATTGTTTGATGATAGGACTAATAGGTAACCAGCGCCCTATAAAGCGATTACGAGAAAGGGTTTGATATCAGCATTGTTTTGTTTCTTTCACGAATAAAGTAGGTACGAATAAAAAAATACATTTAGTTAAGTATATACAAAAGAATTTTAATTTAAACAAGTAAACCCTAAACCTAAAAATATTTTTAATTCCATTCACGTCAATTAGTCTTAAATTTTTATTTTGAAACTGGCTCTAAAATGATCCCTTCCTTGTTCAAAAGATTGCTCGAGTCCAATAAAATTTGAATGAGTGGATTAGATACGAATAGGTACAGCCTGTTTAATCACGCCAGTAAATTGCAGCACTCAAGCCGTACCTATGCCTACCTACTATTTATCTTTGCAGTGATTGGAGAATTATCACAATTAAGTTTTACTTATCGGTAGGATATTAGACCGATTTAAATTTTTCTATTTATTGTAAGTACCTTTTGATAGATAAGTAGATAGACAGATATGTTGTTTTATTCTACCTAAATACCAGGTACCTACCAACTGAAGCAACCGGGGACCCTTTGACAAATGTCTGTGTGGAAAATATTGTCCGCAACTATACCCGTCTAAAAAAAACTGAATAATCAAGCAAAAAAAAACTCTCAACACATTTTTGAGTGTCCTTTTATAACTCGGTTCAAACAATTCATAGTCAAGCAAAGTATAAGTTACGACAAATAAATGATTTTTCATCAGTAGCGCTAAGGTAAGAGGGTCATTGACCGAGTGTAGTAGTTATTGGACTGGGGTCATTTATGGTTCAGGTTGGCTCAAAATGCGGGCGGTAAAGGCTGCCTGGGAAGTATAGTAATTTAAAAGTGGAACTAGTCCCATGTCAAAAAAATCCATTGAGCTTATAGCACATATTTTTCTCCAGGTAATTTACTCTACTGACTTTTTCAAAATATAACAGGCTCTATACCTACTTGTAGAGCCAGTTCAACTTTTAACTATAATATTAATAGGGTCTTGTGGATTTTCTAGAAACCAACAAAGTTTTCATATAGGCCCGATTTCAGCGGGCATATGAAATATCAGCGCTGCGTCTGGGCGTGAAGATAGCTATTTTGAACCAACACTATGGTTCACGGTCGAATAGATCGTGATAAATACAATGCTTACTTATGAGGGCCAGAATACCGGGTGCAGCGATCTCGCTCGTGATGTTTTTAAAGATATAAAATTATAATCTACTTTAAAATAATGTGTTTTGGTTAATATTTTAAAATATTTAATTATTTTTAATAATAACTACAATACATGGGAATAACAGTTTATTCCATTTTATGTACATAGTCATAAAAAAAAGATTATAACAAAAAAAAGAAATTTATATTTCGAAATATGACCGAAGCACATTTTTCTAAAGTAGGTAGATAATATTTTTTTATTTCGAAAATAATAAACCTTCGATTTCTCCAGTGAGATAGCGGCGCGCAATATTCTTTGAAATTTTAATAGGTGCCTTTTCAGCTGCAGTTAATTGTGTAAAAGTATTAGAGTTAAATAAATCTAACATGATCTTTATCTCCAATCATGGTATTCGAACTCGAGTAGGTATGTGCATTAGGTATTAACTACGATGCGTACCTAATCCTAGCATTCCGATAATACTCTGTTTTATAAGTAGGTACCTACCTATATAGGTAGGCACATAGGTACTACAAAACTGACACACAATCAACACAATGCTATTATAATCCTAATGTTAATTTATTACTAACACTAACTCCATTAAAAAAGGACAGTACAAAGAAATATATTTATGCATTTCTCATTTCCAGTAGGTATGTTCGTTAACTTACAAAGAAAGTGTCACGTCGCGCAGGCTTGGTGCGTTTCGGGGCATTGTTCAGATTAAATCGACCTGTCTCGGACCACTTGAACGGTGGACACAGCACCATTATTAGATTTATCAATAATTTCCAAACACTAGTCACATTGATCACAGATTGCGAATCAGCGCGCTGCAATGAGAACCCTTCGCGCCGCGTCCGCGTAGACTGCGCGAGCGGCGCAAGGCAGCCCTTATCGCTCCTGCCAGATAATCTCTCCTTGCCGATTGTTAATTATATTTCACACTAAAGAATGATTACCTACAATATACTATGTATCAAAGCGACCTGCAATCTTATCGCCACAAAATAATTATTATCACTGTCACCCAATCAAACAGGTAGATATAAGTATAAATTCGTGCGTAACAAATGCATGTTCCTAGCGTGCTGAATCAACTGCCAAACCTAATAAAATTACAATTATTTTTTTATCGAATAACGCCTCTGTGCTTGGTCCAAGTTATTTTAGCTTTGACAGTAATAGTATATTTTAATAGGTAAATGAAAACCGTAAATTCTGATCACATTTGCTAGGTTTTTAAACGTAAGATTGTTATAGAAAGTAGCCGATATACTTTATAGTGAAATTTTAACAACGCTATTGCAGCTGTCAATGAAAAAAAAACTTAGAACAAGATAAATTTGTATGTTCTTAAAGGTCAGTTTAAATGAAAGATTAGTTTCATACTATAATTTATTGATAACGTAAATGAGTACACAATGCCAAAGGCTCAAATGATTCACTTCATTCAAAATCCATTGAAAAAAAATATATTTACAATAAAAGAGAATCAGGTCAGCAATCAATTGTAATTGCTCCAAGAAAACGGAAATTCTATTAATTATATGTATTTCTCTATGTTTAATCACAAATCGTTAATCGAATCGTACGAGTGTCCGCCGTGCACTTGCCTCGTAACTCGTAAAATCAACAGCAGATCGGTAGGTTCGTGCAACAATAAAAATGTGCCACAACTCTATAAAATGTGCCCAACGGAAGACATACATCGTGTAACAAATCTATTGTATTTTACATTAATTTCAAAAACATCAAATTTTAACATTATCCTTACAACATAGATACGGAAATTGAGCATGGTATTGTATGCAGTAAAATACTGGTTGCATGTGTACACACGAATGCGCCGTTGAGGACGCGCATGCAGGCACGCATCAACATTCATAACGCATGCCCGATGTCAATCCGTTATCTTCAAACCAATAAATGTGGCATCACGCCAGAACTATAATCACCTATCCCGGGCGAAGCTAGTGACAACCTATAGTTTCATTAGAAGATAACGCCTATTCATTGTGCAAAATAGCACAAGCTAGCCCGGAACATGGTTATCAGTCGGTTGACAGCGCGCATGCCTTACGTCTGTTCGTGACATTAAAATCGCAGACGTTCTGCAAGATGCCAACAATGACGTAATCAGCTGTGCGCATCTGCGACTTCAATGTTGGAAGAAACTGCGACGTCCACGTTACTACTACTCGAGTACTAAGAACTGAACATCGTCGACGAGTGCAATTGACGAACAAGTGATATTCAATAACTCTGACTACTTTAACAACATGAACCCGAGGGAACAAATTATACGCTCAACATACGGCGGCGAGCGCCAGTAACACTGACTCGCTCACACCGGTCCAGCCTTTACATTTTGCCATAACAATTTGGAAAAAATTATAGATTACATACACATAGTCGTGATTATTACAGAAATTACAGATATATACAATACAACATCTAAGAATAAAATAAATAAAAATTTAGTAGAGTTGAAATATCGTATTTTACATTATTTTATTCCCGGGCCTTTAGTACGCTTTGCTGTGTCCGAGGTCACGAGTAGACTAAAGGGAAGTAAGCGAGTGGTGGTAAGTTTTTTATTTATTTTTTATAAATAAATAAAAAACTGACACGTGATGGTAAGTGGTCACCGCCATCTATAGACCCGGGGTATTGTCGGTGCGTTGCCTACCTTTTATGACTATATACACCTTTCGTTTGAAGCAGTGTGGGTAAGAATTTATTTTCAATGTGTAATAAGTAGTAATAATAGATGAGGGTAGACCGATGCGAGTCAGCCGAGCCGGCCGGCGGCGGCGCGGGCGCAGGACGGTGGCGCGCCGTAGTCAATGTTCCTCGACTCTCGCTGCCAACGCCGCGGTAACAACACGGCTTGGCGCGATATAACAACACATTTTACATTAGATCTATCGTTTAATATTAAAGAAGCCATCGATTGTATAATTTGTGCACAGCATAATAAACGAGAATAGTATGAAATGTAAAAATTTAACATCTTATAAAAACTGAGAAACAAATGGCTTTAAAAAATACATTTTCCTAAATTTAATGATTAATATAGTTTACGATACATTATCCTTGTTGTTTATTTTGCAAATCTTATTTCTGTAGCACACTAACCATTTTGTCAGATATGTAATTTAAATTCCGATTTTTCTCCGAGTAATAACGATTTGCCTTATAATATTATAATTGTTCGTTATAACAAGACTCAATTACGTGCTTGTGATTAATCAACTGATTTTTTTACTAAAAATAACATCATATAAAATTAACACAATCAAAAATTATGTTTAGAAGTCTAAGCCACTATTACGAGGTGACGTGTTTCGAATTCTCAATAAAATTTTATAATTGAAACCGAAAAATTTGGCCGCATATTTTTATAACTAACCAATTTTGAGTATTACAAAACACATCTTACAAATAGTGACCAACAACCAAATTATGGTGTATTTTATGATAAAATACAAACTTGCGATTAGTATCAAATAAAATATAACTAAAATGATCAAATAAATCACATGTACTTTTTTCTGTACTAAAATACAAAGTTGCATTAAGGTTGCTTACTCCTAAAAAATAATAATCTTAAAATAACGCATCTACACATGAGTATTCAAAAGTAAAGCACAATAATGTTGATCGAAGCTGCAACGCGACAGATACGTTCTAAAAACGTAGCAATTAATTATATTACCTAAATTATGAGGCCAGTGGCACTATTAGGTGAGTGTAATAACTATTCATAACTTTCAGAAAATATGACACGAAGCCTAAAATTAAGAACTTAACAAAATGTATGCTGAAAACTAAACACCTGAAGGTAGCTATTAAGTATCACATGAAACCTTTACGAAAAAGCACCTTTCCCTAGTTTAAATTGTGCGAAAAGACTAGAACATCTGTCAGGTAGAAAATAATGTCATGGAATCGCTACTGACAGGTGAAGAGAGGCTGGACTTGCCACTAACCGGATTCTAAACAATCGAGTCGAGCTGCGACCAGTCGCTGCGCCGTCACGATCGAGCGGAGCAGGGTGCAGAGCCCTGTATGTATTACATTTCCATCGAAATTGATTTGTTCCCAGTTTGAAACATCCTAATTACGAGTACTCAATTAATTTAATTAAAGCTATCTTGTAGTATAGAAGATAACGAGTTGTGACATGGACCAATTAGAGAGACGGGACATACCAATCGTTGATTTACTTGTGACTTGCTACGGTTCTTCAACTAGGAGGAAGTTCACCGTGATTTAGAAAAACAAACTGTTTTCGTAAACTTGCTAACTCGCTCGGAGTTTTAATAATTTTTCCCATTATTATTTATAATTTCATATGACCATTGACCATGTCAAAAATATCCCTCCCAAGAAAATAGTGACATTTATCCAATGCACAGACAATTGATTCAGATCTACATATTTTATCTATCTACTCTAGATGGCAACAGATATGTTCAGAGAGAAATCACTTACGAAGACACTAGTTGTATATATAATGTATATTGTATACTGATACTTAAATAAAGATTAAATCATGGTTGTTCGAGTTACGTATGTGACTCCTAGATTTGTTAAGTTTTTCTAAGTGAAAGACTATGAAATCTATCGAGATGAGTAAATACAAAATAATAAATGTGCGAATTCACCAAACATGTACGAATCGATGGGTTTTATGCTTTGGTATAAACGTTGAGCGAATTCATACAAGACGTTACATTACTTTACAATCCTAATGAAAATGTTAGATCTAAAATTTACGACTTCTAAAAGGGTTGGACCCGTATGCGTGTTTGTTCAATAAAATGAAAGTTTCACACCTCAGATAAAACATTAAAATAGCACTGTAAAAATCAGACACCAGTACAAGTTAATAAATCTACATAAAACCAAATTACAAGGAGAAAATCTTAATGATATGTAAGAACTCGATGGAGTTCCTTCTTCTCTTATACACTACAGCTAAAGCGATACCTACAGCTCAGTAAACATTATTACTAGAAACCGATCAATTACTTATTCGATTCGTGACTAAATTGGGACTCCGAAACTATTGATGATAATATGCCGCGGGGCGAACTGCACAAGGCGAGGAAACATATTAATAGCATGCCGGCCATGTGGTGCGCCTCGCGCCATGGATATCAAAGGTCTAGATCAAACGATATAAAACGTTACACACTGAGTAGCGGAACATACTTACAGAATTGTACCATCACTATGAGTTAGGGGACAAAACAGTCTGGTATATCATCAATCGACTTGACAACGGCATTCACTTTCAGCCCGATGATAAATTGGAAAATTTCGTCTAAAAACCTTACAGCTATTTTATGGATTTACTAACGACATTCTGAGTAAAGATATAAAGGTAACTTTTGAAAAATATAGGCATTTGTAAAATAACAACCGAACACATGGCACCGAATTAAAATCGCACCATATAGTTAGCTAATTCAAAACAGTTCCATTTTGGAAGAGCTGTGACTACTCTATGCACTTATCTATGAAAATGTTTATCTTTGCCGTAAGCACTACAAAAGGAGAACTTTAAAATCATGTAACTAATGAGATACTATGTAGAGGCAATTATCCAAAAAGTTCATATAACAATATAGCACTTTACACGCCGCATGAAACAATATGCAACTTGTCCAACTGAATGACCGATTCACTTCGCGGAGGCATTCCAAAACGACTACAGTCTATCTAGCAAACACACTATGGTTGGAAATCCCTAAATATTTCGTGAGTAAAATGTTATTGGGATTAATATATTTACAATAATTTTGTTTATGATATGCAAGTGCAAAGCTCACTAATAATCCCCATATTATAATACTTACATGAAAATTTAATATTTCTCTATTGTCAAATTTATTGTGTAACATCTACACTAGACAATACTGTAGCATAGTTTATTAGAACGACGGTAGATACACGCTTCCCCTCACATATCGAGTATCTGTGGCCTTATTCACAGTTTTTGTCATCAAACTTCAGTTTCAAAATTCATTGTAGAGATACGAAAAATCTGAATAGGGCCCAATCGTTATCGATTAATTGTATGTATATTACCAGATATTTTGATACATACCTGTAACGAAGGAAAGCATTTTAGCTGCTCGCACTTGTATAGCATTAGTACACAATTTACACGTTTAGTTAGAGTAGATAAACTACTTCTGTTAGAAAGTGAATGACTTTGGTATCATTCTCCCGGGGGAGTGGCGAGTCGCGGCACGCCGCTAGTGCTATTTGATTCTACGCACTGTCGGCGCGCGCTCTGGTACAGTGATCTTTAAAACCATAGACGCGCCTAAAGTGGTCGCGAATTTTAAAAATGAGTCGAATACCACTAAATCGTTATAGCAATTTGCTTGTTTTTTTTTAAATGTTCGTTTATATGAATATAAAGTCGAAATTTTAGTACAGTGTGATTGGTTATGTTGAATCTATGGTTTTAAAGATCGTTGTCTGGACAGTACACTCTTGGAAGTAGGTGCTCCTCCTACAAGACGCACTCATCCATTAGAGATAGTTCGTGCGTGGATCCAGTCCAGCGGACCAACAATGGACTTAAGCTAAGGCCAAACCAACGCGTTCAGCTCGCGTCCGCGGTGGCGATCACGCCGCGGCTAATCAAAAGACGCATCGATGTCATCTGTTTGGCCGCGGCGTGATCGCTGCCGCGGACGCGAGCTGAACTCGTTGGTTTGGCCAAGGCTTTACACCTATTTCCACGCAGCGACTTCCTACACGACGTGTACAACTCACTGCTTTGTTAGTGTTTCTTCACTATCCAAGCTTTTTATACAAAAGTCGGCTAGCAACATTAATTGTTCCTTAAATTAAGAGTTACATTTGTACGTTCAAGAGAGTTCATTGTCATGTTAGGGTAAAGGTGACGAAGGTCTTCCATATTCGAGTAAAATCTTTGTAGTTCCCTTGGCTTAATATGGCGCGAATCTGTTGTAACCACTTCTGTACACTGCGGTCTGAAATAATAAATTAATTTTCATAAGTTTTAAATGATCAAGGTTATTTAAAACTTATGGATAAGGTTGCCTGGAAGAGATCGCTTTTAGCGTTAAGGCCGCCAGTTGTTACACTAGTATTTAAGAGTTTTTGTCCTCTGAATCACAGTTTATGGTGTGAACAATAAATAGTTAATCAATCAATCAATAAATATCCGGTCAGAGCTTAAAATGTTAGGCACATTTTCAGTTAGACCAAAATGACTGCTAGCTAAATTAGACATTGTTGTGACGACATAGGATTTAAATTAGTTTGTCAGTATTTCTAAAATTTATCTATTCTACTTATATAAAAGCGAAATAACACGTCACGTTCGTTCGTTCATTCAGTCATAACTCATCACGAAATCTCAAAAACTACTTGACCTATTAAGCTGAAATTTGTCAAGAGATATAGAGAAGATTCCTCGGGGTGTAGAGGTCCATGGTAGGATAAATCTCGCCGTCCTCCCGTGACTACGACAGTGGTAGAAGCGTAAAACAAGGGAAGCGATTCATAAATGTATGGAGAGCGATACTATCGTTTTCTATCGGCGCTAACATAAACCTATGTCATTGGCCGTTTTCGCTGTGCCTTTGTTATAGAATATGTTATGTATGTATGTTATATATATAAGTTTGGTTATGGACCTGGGTATGTCCTAAAACTGCGACCAGACCCACCGGAGGATGGGCAGCAGCGTCCTATTAGTACACGGTGAACTGCGATCCCCAAGCCGCCTGCCAAGCGTGAGGATTATGGCAACACCCCTCTCTAAGAGGGAGGCCTTGTTCAGCAGTGGACATTTAATGGCTGATGATGTGATAGTATGGTTATAAATCTAGGGTGGCATATTATACTGTAGTAAAATACATACATATCTCAAATATTTGTGTTATCTTACCCCATATCCCGTTACTGGACCTATCCCGTGTCCTAGGTAAGGATCTGCATATTCTCTGCCGTACCTGAAATGTGAATTTTAACATATAAGGTATTTCATCAAAACTCGCGTGAGGATTCATTATAAATTATTATAACACCGGCTTACACTCACGATAATGTTTTTATCGGTCGAGACGATCGACATTGACATTATCGGGAGTGTAAGCCGGTGTTATAATAATTTATGTAAGGTATTGTATGAATATAGTATATATATCTCGCTCACACATTAAACTTTTTGTCGGTTGTGCGAGCAAGAGAAAGCGAAATTCATCCACCACAGATTTTTATCAAGATAGATACCACGACCACGTCAAGTTTCATGGATGCCCAGCATGCCGCATCTACTATGACGTCAGGAGAGCAATTTGCACTGCCCACTGGTTTCGAAGAATTTTACAGTTTACTTTGACTCAATACGCTACCAGTCAGTGTCTTCTATACTAATATAAAGAGGAAAGATTTGATTGTTTGTTTGTTTGCATTGAATAGGCTCCGAAACTACTGAACCGATTTGAAAAATTCTTTCACTGTTGGGAAGCTACACTATCCCCGGGTGACATAGGCTATAATCTATACCCGTGCGAAGCGGGGCGGACCGCTAGTGTCTTATAAAAAGCAGCCGTCAAAAAAAGCAGATCATCGCTTAACATCAGGCGAGTTGGAGGTCAAAACAAGCCTCTAATGTAAAAAGTCATAAGATTGTGATGTGTGATAGTTCGTGCAGTAGATCCGTTGTAGTTCATGGTCGGGGATGGGTGTTCCCCGACCACGAACTAATCACGAGTGAATCGGTTTCTTCTAGAAAGCAAGCGTGCTCCATCGTAGACCGCACCATCGCGTAACATCAGACGAGTTGGCGGTCAATCACTGCTTATTAAAAAAACCGGACAAGTACGATTAGGACTCGTTCTCTGAGGGTTCCGATGGACGAAAACCTCAGAACGCGAATAAAAAAAAAAACAACTAAGTTGAAATATTGAAAGACAAACTTATCTTTGTGGTTGACAATAAGTTTCTTCCATACGTAACAACTACAAAATGTAAGTTTGTAATTGTACAACAATATTTTTTATATGATATAACTTCAAATTAACAACTTTCAGATTTATTCCTTTATATGTGCTGTAAGACCTTACCTCTTGCCAAAATTAATGATTCTATAGGTCAACGAGAAGTACCCTATAGGTTTTGATTCCCCTGTGAAATCGCAAAATATGCGACTTACGTTCATATCTTTTGATTGCGTTGACTTACAAGTTTTATTTTTTCACAGCCGAAAGAAACCGTAGACCTAAAGTATTTAGTATAAATTTCAACTTGATACCTTTACGCGTTCTTGAGAAAAATGGTCTTGACAGACCGACAGACGGACAGACGGACAGACGGACAGACGGACAATGAAGTGATCCTATAAGGGTTCCGTTTTTTCGTTTTGAGGTACGGAACCCTAAAAATTAAAATTAAAACATAAACGATTGTGTATACTCACGCGGCGAGTGGCGTGAGTGCGGTGGGCTGCGGCTGCGCGTTGACGGCGGCTGCCGCGGCACGCGCGGCGGCTCCGTAGTTGGCAGCCGCGGCCGCCGCCACCGCGTGTTGCGCCGAGCTCAACTGGTTCTTTAGCAGCGGCCCCGCCGCGGCCGCTGCCGCCGCCGCCTGCAACCAGTCCGCCTTTCAATATGTAGAGAATTTGCTTTAAACATGTTGGCTCGACGATTGGAACGATGAGGGAAGGGCGTGGAAAAGCGCTGATGTAACATGTGTACGTGAACCCTATTACTTGTGACACACAGTTGAGTTGTCCCAACTTAAAAACGAATGACAAAGTTGCCTGGAAAAGCTTTTAGCAATAAGGCCACTTAAACCACTAGTTTTAACTGTTTTAAGTCTCATGTGTGCAATTTCTGGTGTGAACAATAAGATAAAATAAAGAGTTTATCTATCTATCTATTTATAACAAACGCTCCAAGCGGCGCTGTTTGAGTTTTGTTTAGAATCAGTTACCCGATATAAGGTTCACATTTACATGCCTTTTGCACCTCCGCCACGCTTCTTAGTTTTGAGGGCCGATATCGTCCGAAATTATTTTTGTAATGGAAACCGCCGCGACGGTTTCGAATACAAAATTTGTATAATTATGTGTTTTTCCGACCAGTTTTAGTCCTACAGTCACCATGAAATTCGCGATGATTAGGAGTGTGGTAGTGTAGCTGTTCTGAGGTTTTTACCAAACACGGTATGCTTGATAGAACAGTTTGGACAAAAGAAAACAATGGAACTAAACCATCCAAGCTGTATTTTTTTAAATTACTATTAAAGGTACACGCTGAAAATAATGCCGGGCCGCAGCGGGCCGAGTCGCATCGCAAAAATAGCTTTCATACATTTTATATGAAGTATCGCACATTATACCGCAGCGGCGCAACGCGGCGGATTTCCATATAAAATGTATGAAAGTGATTATTGCGATGCGACCCGGCCCGCTGCGGCCCGGCATAATGTGCTCGATCATTTACTGATTCTGCACTATCGTATCTTATGTAGTGTTTGTTTGTAAAGGAGGGCAGATGGTTGTCACGGACGGGGTTGTCAGCGCCGAGCAGATGCGAACAGTGAGCCCACAAACACGCAACGGCCTGCCTCCTTACCAGGCCCAAGTAGACTGCAAATAGGCTACCGGACAGGTGTTTAGTAAATATCAGCCTTAGTGTAAACTTTTTGTTCGGATTAGGAAGGGATGATCCATCTCTTTCCCGCAAAATTAGTGTCACTATGGAGTATATTATGGTGTACCCACTCACAAAGTGACATCAAACATTAGTAAATTATGTTAGTGCGCACTTTGTCTAGCAAGACATTAAAACTACCTAGCTTTGTTTTAAACACTATATAATTTAGTTTTCGTAGATTCGGTTCTATTTATAGTTAGCGTTTTTATAAAATAGCTGGCTGCACCACGGGGTTTCTCCGTATGTCATCAGCTATCTGCCAGTGAAAGTTCTGTCAAAAACTGCCAAGCCGTTTCGGAGTCCACAGGGAACATACATACAGACACACATCGCCTTTTATATATAAGAAGATAATCAGTCCGGTAGTCTATTGCAGTGTTTAATCGATCATTTCTTACCCGATCTGATGCTCCATAAAGATGAATATTTCTTCATACTTGGAGATGGATGTAATCTCGATATTGCGACTCATTGATACAGCCAAAGAATAAAGCCAGATGCACTCAATTTACCTAATTTGGCACAATAGCGTGTTTGAAGATGTCTTGTTTATTTACAAACGATCTACTGGCATGCAACTCACCTACCGCGCACTCTTCCTTGCAAGATGAATAAATCGTATACTTTCTGCAGGTCAGATAACTATCGATTTCATCGTTGTTATATGTTAGTTCTTACGTTTGGTAATGATGCAAGAATAGGCATGATGACTTATTTTCAAAAACTTTTCCTGCGATGTTCTTATGCATTTGCTGTTTAAAAATATTTATTTAAGGAAGGCGGATTAGATGGAAAAAAGTATTTTTATTTTGAATTTTTTCAATCTCCTCTCAAATATCAACAAAAAAAATTATGAAAACGATTTGCAATGTTATTGCAAAGATCTGCCCATCGGGTTTTTGTTTTTTTTTTATTTTCAAAAATGTTGAAAACGTCCGATTGACATATCTGTAGCTGTTGAGACTACTTCTGAATTTGCGCCAAAAACACTCGTAGGCTAGCGTTTGCGTATAGCGTCACAATTTTATTATTTTTTTAAGTACAAGTGGTCTTTGTTTTCATAACCGTGACGTCAACCGTTCTGATTGGCGTTACACTTATCATGGCGGATTGCTGTATTCATTATTAAAATATATATACATCTTTTATAAAGGAGGTTAAAAAATCTTTCGAAGCTATAATAACGTATTGCGTCATTTAAAATAATAATTTCAGTGATTATTTGTTATTCATCATGCCTATTGTTACGATAAAGTCGCATGCAATACATTATAATAAAATTTCACAAACTATTGAATGATGTGACAGTGTCGAGATGTGTCTACAACGGGTGATGTTAGTCAAAATACTCAAGTTGCAATTAATTTGTGGGCTCAATGTTCTACTCAGAGCATGATAACAATATTAGCCGATCGACTTAACTCACAGCAGAGCAAAGACTTAAAACTAATCACCCACGACATTACCAACAACGAACAAGGAAACTCAAGAAAGCAAACGGCGTGAGCGCAGGCCGGCCGCGGCGCCTCGGTTACCACAACACAATGTGCACCCCGCATTACGGTGGATTACCAGGACTAACGAGTACATAAGGAGCAAACAAAATCCCAGCACTCACTCCACGATGATAACAAACTTAGGTATACTAGCGTGGTGGAACATGAATCAGGAAGCGATAGAGATACGGTACGAATAGAGTCGGTTATCGATCGAGATCTAGCGGCCGGTGTTACCTCGGGAGCGGGCCGCGCCGCCTGCAACAACACACGCATCGTCACCACGCGCGGTCCTTGCCGCCACTTACCTACTACACTACCCAGCATCACAAAAGTAAGGATATGCACATCAGAACATTTGCATTGCTAGTTCGGGAAAAAATTGCGCCATCTGTCAAATCTGTACTACGCGGCGTGCGACTGCATTCACACTGGTATCAATATTGTCCAAAAGACTTTAGCTGCCACTAAGCTGGTATCATTAAAAAAGTTAAATTGTCGTCCTTCAGAAGTAATATCAATATCTCAATCACTATACAGCTATGGCTACGGGGACTTCAAATTCGCATCGAGTTATTCATAGCAACAATATATAAAAAACAAAGTAAATATATATTCACCTGGAGTCTGTAGTTGGAGTCAGCCGTTGCTGCAGCAGCTAAGAACGGGTCGTAATATACGCTGCAAATTAAACAAAATATGAAAACAAATCCGAAAATAAAGAACAAATTATATTATTTTAAGAATATACATCATTAAAAATGAGGTGATACATGTAAGCTCATTAAATAACTTCAACCTATTCGATCAACTTGCTACATAATAAAAATGCTCGACTAAGGACTACCCTATTGAATGCTAATTTACAAGTATGCAGTTCATAACATTATTACCATTAATGCAGGAAGAGTATAAGGTGAAGAAACTAAGGCACAAGACACACTTAAAAGACGGCGCAGGGAAGCACTCTTTTAAAGCTATTTGAACCCAAGTTTCATTTCAATACAATACAAATCAAGAGACGCGCGACGACAGATGACGTAGGAATTCCGCGCGACCTTGTATCTTATGAAAAGGACACTATGGTTGAAATGGTTTTTAGGAGAGCGACCGCGTACAGGCCGTCTTATGAGTGTGTCTTGCGCCTAAGCAAGAAATGTTACTATATTTTACATCAGTCTGGTAAAGAAGAAAAGATAGAGAAGCTCTAAAAACTAGGGCTAAGGCAGACCAATTCCATTCAATGTTATTTGAGTTAGTTTACAAATCTGTAAGTAATTGTATGGCATCTAAATCTAAACTAAGGTACTGTGCTGTGTTAATAAGTTATATAAATATTTGATCATACCGTTGGGTGGGAATGGGACGTGGAGTGGAAAGGTGGTTAAAGATTGGTGAAGTTCGGATGAAAGACACAGGACAGGTCTCCTCCCCTGTGAACCATAGTTGACTTTAGTATTTGAAGCCACTGACCAACATCTGTCAACTCGTTATATTAGATAACTTCACTTGCACTGAAGAAGTAGGCTTCTAAAAAGGGTTCAGTAAAGGGAATGGAAATGCGGTGCGGTGCAGACACAATCTATGCAGTCATTTTATTTTGGATATTTATATACTTTTCTTATTTTCTACGTCCATAGACCAATTTTTTATTGCTTCTCGATGATCATTGTACAAATAGCATTCGTGATTTTCAGTCTTCAGTTACCGATTAAGTTTCTCTCATTGAACATTCTGAATAAAATATTAAAAAAAATACTCTCACAAATCATCTAGCAAACAACTTCTAGTTTTCATCGCACAGTCGCAAACTTAAATTGTTTTTCGGGTAAAAACAAAGTATGTAGTAATGGTAGGTAGGATAGTTCTGCATAGATTGTAGTGTGTGGTGTGTGAGTACTCACGGTGCGTATGCGTGCAACGGCGAGGCGAAGGCGGCGCGGGGCAGGAGGTGCGCGTGCGCGTGCGGGAAGGTCGGGTGCGCGGCGGGCGGGGGGGGACGCGGCGCGCGGGCGCCTCGCATGGCACCGGCCCCGGCCCCGGCTACATGCAACACACAGCGGAGGGCTAACATGCGGGGAGGGGTTACCTGCGTCGCTGCGCGGCGCGCGGCGCCAGCACCAGCGGGGGCGCCGCCGCCGCCGCGGGGGCCGCGCCCAGCCACGGCCACGTCACGCCGGACACCCGGAGCCCTGCGCACACATCGCGCCTCTACACACTGCACCCACGTGTTGCCACCTCACACCAACAGGGAGGGAAGGATCGTTCCCCTCCCTCCCTCCCTTACACACACACACTCTCTCTCTCTCTCTCGCATCATATCACTAGTTTTAACATTAGTTTACTTATTCAGTACTTAGGTAAGTACCTACTATGTGAATTAAATGAATGTCTTTTCTCCGTGACCCCTATACTGTGATTTTACCATCCAATTATATTCGAAGACACGGCAGTTTACAGACATGAGGTTTTTATACCGATAGTCATCTCATAAGTGGATTAGATGAGATTATCCTTAGAAACATCGATCTTATTGTAAAATCACGAAATACAGGATTTCTAATGTTTGAGAATAAAATTAGATAGCGTTGTGTCAAAACTATAGAGATGGCAACACCGTACGCGAGTGGCGGTGAGAGCGCGGCCGCTGCACATAAAGACCGACCTCCTTGCTAGTAGCCGAACCTCCGGAGCCGCCGTACACGGCGACGCGCCTCCCACTTTTTAGTCAATTCTCGTAAAGCGAATACGAAAAATCTCAACCATTAATCACAAAACAATAATCTATGTTACTAATATTACATTGTGCACTAGAATGCGATTTCGATTACGAGGCTAGAATAAATCGATATTATTCACATTTAGAGGGGTATCGGGCCATGCCACATTACAGCCGGCTGCAGTCGCCGCTTGGGGCCCGCGCGGGGCCTCACGGCTCAACTGGCCGCTGACATTCTGCTCTAAGGAAGCATGGCCGTCGGGTAAATTTACAAAATGCTCTCAATTCAAACTGTGACACATTCAATGTTTCATCGAGCAATACTTAGATCTAATCAACCGCATAGTCCCACCACATATAGTAAAGAAATCATGCTCGAATGAATGTTATAATAAATGTAACGCGTAAGCTTTAGTGTCTTCAATTAAATATTCATACAACATTATGAGTGGGCGTTCTCACCTTCCGGCCATTGTACACACACTGAAACAAAATAAAACAATGTATACAATAAGCTTGTTATCCACAAACTATTTAAGCCTAGGACAGTAAGCCAAGTTCAGACAGAAGTCATTCTCCACTACAGTTTTAAGTAGATAGTGCAATAAGATGCAATCAGTCATTCCATAGAAGTATGAATATGTATAGTAATATTTATTGTATCATAGGTGTTATGACAACTAAAAGCCATCAGTAAGTGTATATATATATATTATGCTGGGGGGAAAGTGTTGGACATCATCAGGAAACATTATCGCCGGAGACAGCCATGGGGAGCGAGATATTCCGAGTTGCGCAGTATGTAAGCTCTATATCTAGTAACACAAAGCTAGTGTTGTACACAACATAATAGATAGAGGGTTGCGCAATGGGCCTAGTGCGGTGCCCGGGCGCAGACTGTCTCCGGCTGCAGACAGTGGACTCATTCTCTAAATAGCATTCGACTAATTGCATTCAGACAACAGATCTAGCCAACATATAGAGAACATTGACATGGACAACATTGATCTGTACAAATTCAGCTCTCTCACCCATAGTGGGAACTGATCCATTTCTAGTCAGAATAACTGGATGGATTAAAAAAGAAAAATTCCAAGATGCATTATACAACATTATGTGACAGTGGCAACAAAACAGTATCGGAGTAAAAATTTAGTTTAATTTAATGCAAAACTTTACTGAGGGTCTCGAGGGCTTCGCAATTAAGATGTGTGATGATTGTAATAGGCAAGTTGACTGATTATTTTTGGTTGCCTTTTAAAAAATCTGACTATAAATAGTATCCAATCGACGACAATAAAATTAAAATCTGTTCAAGAATTAATAAGAAGTTATAAACATTTTAATTTGATGCTTAGATCGCTAGAATAAGATATTTAGTCAACCCTTATGTGCGTCATACAAATTCTAGAGTAACACTCGCTTTGCGGAAAAGGGACTGAGCATCCATCCCCACCAGAAACTTTAAACGGATTTATATCAAAACTTTACTAGCCGATTTAAATTATTGTTTCAGCATACGTATAACATATTATAATATATTTATAACTAAGGCTGTTATTTTAAATAAATCAAACACCAGTCAACTACCCTATTATGAGTATAATTATTGAAATCTGAGTTGTGAAACTTTGTTTTATACGCAGGTATGCAAAGGCGTACTTACCGTTGGGCACCGTCGGGGGTTTCTTTGTCTGGACTCTCGCGGTGGCATTATTAACCTGATATTGAAGTAAAATATATCAGAAATACTGCTCTTGTGGGTCCAAATATCAAATTGGTTGACTGACTTTGATTACAAAACAAATAAGAAACTACGGACTTTTACATTCACATGGGAATCGAACCCAAGCGCTTTTTATTAAATAAATTGGTTTCCTTTATTATTAAGAAGTTTAACTTGAAAAAGTCAGCCAAGTTCATGTCAAATGTCTCATGTCCAATGTTGAACCAATAATGAACAAGATTTCTTACTTACAATATCATATAGACACAATATTATTTTCTGTTGGTATTTATCAAGACATTTGACATTCCTATTGATTATGTTAGGTGTATAGGGAATCGCTCAAACAATTGTTCGGGGGGTATGTAAAAATTAAATGCCTTTAAGTCGTCTTTCGAAAGTGTTGAGGTGTCGTATATTTGACAACTAGACTGTGCAGATGTATAGGCAGAACAGTTAATATTTGTGTGTAGTATCTTACCTCAGCGGCATAGTGACGATACGGTCTGTCTACATTTCTCTGTGAGACTCTCTCATTCGATCGGCATTTTAAATGACCGTCTAGAGAGTAAAGGGACAAAATAAATAAGGTTTGTTTGTGGATTAGACGACGGCATACTTAGTGCTAATATGCGGGACCGGCGAGGGGCGCCGGCGCGGCTCGCTAGCATGACAGTAACTACAGAGCAGACGAGCGCAGGTTGCGGTGGGCGGTGGGCGTAGGAGCGGGATGTTATAAGTTACATAGTGCTACGGATGGTATTCATTGAGTCATGCACACCTCTATCTTTCTGCCCTCAACCACGGTGCCGTGAAGACGCTCTCGTGCTCGCTCCGCATCACCACTATTTGCGAATGTTACAAAACCGAATCCCTGCATGCAAGACAGACAAAACATGCATTAAAAACAGCGTCGCTCAAAAAACAACGTGCAACAAAAATTAACATTTATGCATTGCATATTCTTTATTTAAATAATTCTAGTGAAATATCGAGAGGATAGTTATTATTCGATTACGTTGATACTTTGAGCGTAGTCTAGCTGAATGGGTACACATAAGCGTTCGGATATAGTAAATAAATCAGTGTGACGTCGCTCGACCTAGTAGTCTGTACTATCGGCAGGAGACTTGTAGTATAGAGTGAGGACGAGCCAGTAGGGTTATCCGATGCGACGCTACCTCGCAGACGCTACCAGAATGACAAGTCAGTGTGTCTGATGTTAGCTGCAGTTTGTCTATACCTACAGGAATTCACCGGTCATGCATCGCCTAACATTCTAGAATATGCGACACTTTGTTTGTGATAGCAGATATATACAGACTCTACACACAGTCATGGCGGCTATTAACGAGGTACGTGGAATTGACGCTAATAAAGACTCATGGGCTGACGCTAAGTTTTATTCATGTACCTACACTCACACACTAATGCTTCATTTGAACTAACAGGAATGCTGAATATGTAACACAGTGCATTAACTTTACAGTGCCAGATCTAAGCATAAATTCAAAGCATGGTTTAAAGTCAGTCCATACATATATATTTTGTATTCTGTTCGGGTATTCTGTATGTAATATCTTTTTGATTGGTAGATAGCACCTGTTTGATAATAATAAACAATATTGTATGTTACAATCTTATATCTATTGATCTGCACCGATCGTGCGATACAATCTACACATTGTCCAAACATGGTGATAACCCATAGGTACAAAAAGCAGCTAGCACAGCACACGTACAGTGGAAGAAACGAGTCGTGAAAGTGTCAAACAAGTTGCTGATTCTTACGAAACGCTTACACTTATTAAAGCAATGACAGCTCTATTATTACCATTCTGAGTGCAATTAAAATAATGGAAAACAATGATTTGGGCAGAGAGAAAGAGAAATAGATACAGAAAGGAAAATATAGGTAGGTACTTAATGAAAGGGCCCATCCACAGTCGCGAGCCATCTAAGTACAACGCACGCAGTGCACAAGCTGTCAATGTCGTACGAGTGGACAACTAATATCCATCCACGAGGAAGACATACGAGAAAAGCCAGACTAAGTGATGCACCCTAGTTCATTCTAGAATATAAATACGTTCAATTCAACGATCGGTCAGAAAATCGGGGAGCAGCAGATCTTATTTCATGCCCAAAACTAATGAAAATTAATTAATGTACCCTTGTTAATAAGCGGATGTCGGGACTAATTACTATTAGAATCAGTTGAAAATATATTTTCAACTTGTATTTTTAGACTGGAAGGGGGAATACTCTTTAGAATGAGTTTATCATCCAAACTACGCGGCCCGTAGGTTTTGACATCTGAATGTTCATTATATTAAGATTAAACGCCAACGACTTGGCAATACAAACTAAATGCAAATTTACGAAATGTGTACAATATAATAGCTTAGAATCAGGCGTGATACACCTGGATGTAATAACAAAGTATTATAGTAATAATGTGAACATGGAGAAGATATGACAAACTATAAGGGTGTTTAAGTAGCAGTTTGGATGATTAGAAAATCATTATATTAGTGATGAATAATAGAGCTGTCCTGAAAACATGACTTAGGAAATCAGCTGTTAAGTGACGATGCATCATTCTCTAATACTGCATATCCCAATGTGAGGCGTTTAAGAAAGAATAACTTGGAAAACTATTATCTGAATAGAGTAAAAATATTTCTCGAGATGAGCGAGCATGGACTACTTAAGGGGCGGTCACCAAACGGACACAAGAAAAGCAGTAAACACGAAAAAAGCGTTCAATCCAATCAATTATTATAAAAATTATTTTAATAAAGTCTTTTTGTTTAAAGATTTCGACATTTACAGTGAGTTGTTTTTTGAGTATAATTAAATTTCATTGTTATTTATCTAAGAATAGTTACACCAATGACTTACTTTTTGAAAATACAATCCCATACACCACGAGGTAGGAGTTATAACGATTTATGTTCGAGAAGGATAACATTAAATATTACGAAAAAGTATGTCAGAGGTACAACGAATATAGACATCTCAGATGTTTGAAAATTATAAAAGTAGACATTAATATTCAATGGTAATATACAATGCAATTAGATATACTGCACCAAACATTAAAACCAAGAATATGCTATGAGAAAGAATGGTTTATCTCAAACAAGATTATGATATTTAACTAAAGCCCATTTGCCTTTAGACTTGTTAATCGAATAAATTAATTCAAGTTGATAGAAAATACATTTTAGAATAATTTCCTTAGATTTAGGGAAGAATTCAACAGAATAAGTTTGGGCAGCAATGTATTCAGGGGATAATAATTATGTTAGTACCTCGTAGCTACTGCTCTTTTTTAAGACAATATCTTTTAAATTAGAAAATTTGAATAAATAAATATAAATTATGTATTAAATTCTTGACATTAGAAAATAAATAGTATAATAAAAAAAATACAATAGCTACGAAGTGCTACCTCAGATCATGGGTATTAGAGGAATAACATATTATTTATTATTGCGAAGCATAATTCATGTACTCTTTTTTTGTGCTTATATTTTGGCAATAAGTATGTATAAGTTATTCCACTAATTTACTTAATTTGATTTGACGCAATAAACGAAAGCAATACAAGTGTTTGAAGTTTTTAAAAATAAGAACGTTCGTTTATTGTTCAGCTTTAAATTTCCAAATCATATAATCATCATCAAAACTCTGGCGCACAGACTGCTGATGAAAGGATGCTAGTTGCATATATATCTAGTGGATGTCCCAGCTTTACAGATGTCTACGTTTTTGTATCCTACTTTAAATTTTAACTGCATATCCGCGGTATGAACTCTCACAAGGGTGCTCTGGGCAGCGGGTCATTTTCATACAAACGTACTAGTTAAACTTTCTAATTGGCCGTAGAAATGCTTGTTAAGACAGTTTTTTCCGGATATATGATTGTTTTTTCTTTTAACAGTAAAAAGTAAATCGCTACAAGTATTCATATTATGGCCAATTTGTAATACATACCGTTTCATCAAAATCTGACAAGTTATTTCCGAAAAATTTAACTATATTGCTTGTATGAAAATGTCTGATGTGCCCTCTTAAAAACTATATGGCGAGCTGCTAATTTGCAGTCTGTGTGCCAAAGCTATAAAACAATAATAGTATCTCATCAAGAAGTAGCCAAGTGAAATGAAACTATTTCACAGAGCCACTTCGTAAATAGACGGGACAACAGTATGCTTACCTTCGAGCCGCGTTCGTTGAAGATAATTTCTACATCAAGTATCGTGCCATATTGCTGAAATGCAAAACGATTCAATTTTATATCGATCGGCAGTCGTACAAAATTAACATGCAGTGCTTCTAAAAAGCTTTGATAATGTACAAATCGCATACGTACGCCAAACATGTTTCTGAGATCGGGGTCTCTAAATCTGAAGGGTATATTGGAAACGTGTAGCCGCTTGGGTTGCGAGGCCTGCGAGACGGGCACGAGGGTCTTCTCGGGCGTGGAGGGCGGCGCAGCGGCGGCGGCGCCCACGGCCGCGGCCGCCGCGTGCGCCGCCGCGGCCACCGCCGCCGCCACGCTCACCGGTGTGCTCTCTTCGTTGCTCTCGCCTTCACTTTGCTGGAACATTACCATTTTAAACGTTACGGAATGTTTCTGCATTCAAATTCAAATTCATTTATTTCAGGCTACGAAACCCATACCATAATTACACAATAATTAAAATGAAATAAAATATATAACAAAATAAAGTCAGAGCAATCAAAGTAAATGTCAAATTAAATTTAAAAAAAAATAAAAATATTTTTTTTATGTTTGGTATGTTTAAAAAAGAAACATGGAACCCTAGCCCATGATAACAGACAAGAGCAGAATGAGAAGTTTTATCGTAACGTGTCTTCTTCACTACATAGTATAAAACAAAGTCACTGTCTGTCCGTCCCTATGTATTCTTAAATCTTTAAAACTACGCAACGAATTTTGAAGCGGTTTTTTAAAATAGATAGAGTGATTCAAGAGGAAGGTTTATATGTATAACTAGCGACCCGCCCCGGCTTCGCGCGTAAATTACACCCGTGAGAAGCGGGCGGGAGGGCCGGTCGCTAGTATATTATAATAGTAGGTTTAATAACGTCTAGGAATTACAAATATAGTGCAGAGTTGTAAGATTGTGTAAGTCATTGCAATCACAAATTGTATGTGGGTCAAAAGCAACAAATGGTAACAAGCAAAGATTGATAAAATGTATAAACACTTACTGAGCTGTTGTTTTGATTTTCTATTGAGTTTTGTGAGTGAGGTTGTGGCGGTGGCTGCGGTGAGAAGTTGGAGGGCGGGAGCGGCGCCGGCGGCGGCGGACCCTCGCTCTTGACGAGCGGAGGCTGCGGCGGGGGCGCGGGGGGGCCGGCCTCCGCCTTCACGCCGGCCAGCGCGTCGCCGTTCGCCGCATACTGGGCCGCCGCGGCTGCCGCTGCCGCCGCTGCGGGGAAAGGACTCATCCCCGTCCCCACCATGTGCTGAAAATTACAAACCAACAACATTAAAACAACCCTCTGTGTTCAGTTTGTTCCTATCCCACGTCTTCGAGTTTGCGTTACGACACAATAGACTGCGCGCACAATCCTTCCACAAACCCTTTACAAGGCAAAGGGGCGAGGAATGCGGCGGGTCGTAACTCGTACGTTTTAATACTATATATGCATATCTTGACTGAGTAGGTACGGAAAGGACAATAAAAGTGAAATAAACGAAGATATACCTGACTAGCTTGTAAGTAACTAAGAAGAATTAACTTCGTAGAATTAATTCAAACTAAAATCACAGATATCTGGAACGTATTTAAACGTGTGGAAAGGTGAGCGTGTCGCCAGATAATAATATAGTTTCTTAACATCCCAAATCAACAAAACTTCATAGCGGTATATCAACAATTCCGTCTCAGGGACGCGGTCTAGGTGGGTTATGTACTAATTCTGTCGTAATAAATAAACCCGCTTATAGTTGACGTTTCTAGGCTGCGAATCGAAATATTGACGCGGTGCGCTCGTGCCAAAATACGCGTCGTATCTCATTGCACCGCCACCAGCATAGTCTGCACTTCTACCCTACACTTTAGTTAGTATCTAGTATCTACAAGCCAGGTTACAATATTACAACATTGTAGGTACATCTGGTACATAGATAACTATTTACTAAAAATCACACAAATTGCATGCATAACTTTTACCTATAAGCTATGTAGCGGCAATCGTTTTTTTAACAATAAGTGCTTCCGAACCAACTAGTAAGAACTACCATGTGCCCAATTCAATTTAAATCAACGTTGACACGCAAAAGGGGTAAAAGTAACAATTTAATATCCCCTTAGAAAACTCTTCAAAGAGGATAACGACTGAAAACAAACTCAAGAGCGCAAATTAAAAAGTTACTTAGTGTCCCCATTATTTTTATGGAGAGTTTCAATTTTCGGCATACCATTCACACAAAAGCAAGTTGTTCCGCAGCCGTACGCACAGAGTTTCGCTCATTTTTATTTTATTTTGTCCGAAATGCCCGACGGGTACAAAATTAAATTGCGAAGGAAATCTAACACAGGCATAATCCCCCGCCCTCGACGCGTGCCTTTAAAATTGCTGCTGCCTGTGGGCGTTAAATTTAACAGGCACTTCCATTTTCTACAAAAATAAACCGCGCGGCGTACCTTCTGTGTTAATCACAGATTACCATGAACGATGCGCTACAGCTTTATCGAACTAAATATAATAATCAACCCTTTGACAGTAATTTGCGTCGTGTTTTTCTACATATAGATAACGGAACCGAAGACTCGAAGCTCATATTCTTAACTCCACATAGTCAAATGCTTAACGACCCTATCAGCTTTTGTAATAAAATGTCGTAAAATAACGCTAATGAAACGTGAAATTAATCAAGTGGTAAGTGAATACACTAAAGTCGCGAGCGAAATGGTTTCTTCTAGGCAAGCGTGTTCCATCGTAGACTAAATCATCGCCTAGCATCAGGCGTGGTGGCGGTCAAACGCAAGCCTATTATTCAATTTAAATAAGTCATAGAGAGTATTGCGACAACGCAACGAACGAGTATTCCCATTGTGGTTGATGTCGAGCGCCGGAAGGAGTAAATTAGGATGTAGCTAATGGCTGCAATTCCGTACCGCCCGTCCTCGTGGCATGCTGTTGGCTATATACTAGCCTTCCTTACCCAATTGGTGTCGCTGATAAAATAAGAATAAAACAATCGCACATTTTATTACCGACATCTATTGCCAATTATTCACATTGACATGTGCGTCTCTTTTATCTCACTTTTAACGAAAATAAAAGTAGAGTCATCTAAGAAAAATGTTTTACACGAACGAAAATAATTTCATTTCGAAGTCGCATAGGAATACAGCTTGAATAAAGCAATTTTACTTATTCTGTGTGATTTATAAGATGATAATATAATCCTATTGTAGGATGCACTCTTTCATATATTATATGAAAGAGTGCCATTATATTTTTTTTGAAGTCGCTCGGATCTGATAGTTATTCCGATACTGTCAATCGCGGGTGAGCGAGTAAAAAGTAGAAGAATTCATGATGTCGAAGGTATTATTGTCGCCGCCGCCACTGGCCCGAGGGCGCACCTCCGGCCGGGGAGGGTCGACTCCTTTTACACGTCAATTTGCTTTGAATTAGATATCTTTCTTTCTCAAAGATGGATATTCAAACCTAATTACAGCGAGGAATTCCATTTACATCCTAAATTATAACCTTTGATAGCAAATTCTTAAAAGTAATACAAATGGAAGAAAAAATATTTTCTCTCTATTTTAAAGCCATTTTACCCAGCGCTCTCACGTTCTCTGTACGGACTGTACACGTGTAATAGATTTTTTTAAACAATGATATGCACTGTTTACTTAATTCGGTTTATTCTTCTCTCAAATATTGAAGATGTAAGTACCTACTCCTAAAAGCTAAGAATTTTTTCAGTAGAACATAAAGGTGCGCAATAAATCCCCGAGCTGCTTACGAATAACGGCCTTAACAGCATTATTAAACTCCCACGAGCCAATAAAGCATTCGCGTATGTGGTTATTTATATTGCCGAGACACGATAAATAAATAATACGAAAAGGTATCAAGTTGTGGAGGGATCCCGTGTGTGATAGGAGCTCCGCGACATACGCGGGCCGGGTGAAGTGTCTCTCGCGCTCGACGAAGGGCACTTCTCGTAGTTCTCGTAGAGATGTAATTGTCCGGGAGCGGTAGCGACCGTCGCCGCGCCGCGCCGCGCCGTCGGCCGATGACTTGGAGAACATGTGGCGGGCCTTAGCACCCTCTAGTTGTTTGTCGCTATTTATGGCAACCGACGACACAATGCTCGTGAGTCATCCTCACAGCGCCGCGCCCCGCAAGACTCTACTACGTGTTGGTAATATTCAACAAACTACAACATAAATATTCCAATCACAAACCACAACGACGACAGCTTTTAAGTAACTCGATAGGAATACATAGATTCTACATGATACAGCAGAGTTTCGGGAAAAAGCCTTGAGTAACAAGCTTGAAGAGTTTATTTATAAATTGTGGTTTCACGGTTAGGTAAGGTAAGGTTTAAAACAACTCTATTTTCAGCATAGAATAAACACGCAGCGGTTGATTTGGACAAGAATCCCAAGCGGCTCATCAACGATCTCCAGTGAGCAAGCTGCGAGAATGTCCATTAGTTTAAATACATGTGGTACACCGCCTCCCAGTCGTATCCGGCGGTCACGTAAACAAACTGACTTTTTATAGAGCACGCCTGCGATTCGTCTCAAACAACTACCTCGCAGCCAAGTCTCGTTTATTCCTAAAACTGGAAGACTGTTAGTAAACGAATACAATGTTTAACGTCGGTACGAGCGCTCTATTAAGAAAAGCTCACAAACTGAAAGCTCTATTTCAATGTTGAATTTTACATTAATTCTACTCTAGTACTACAGAATAAATAGTAGTCCTACTAGTTAGGTACCAGAGATACAATCATACTAATATTATCAATGCGAAAGTGGGTTTGTGTGTTGTGTGTCTTTATTTCACGCAGCAACAACGCAAGGGCCGGAGAGTGACAGGGTACTTTTTATCCGGAAAAAATTTAAGGATCCTAGAAAATTTCCACGCGGTTAAGGTTCGTCGGTGAAACTGCGGGGCGTTGCTAGTATTACATATATGTATCTTAATCTGTCCTGGCTTCACTTTTCATCTTCTCCTAGTCGAAATGAGTTTAAAGGAACTAATTCTTGAATTCTA
The DNA here is from genome assembly GCA_932305915.1 of Agriopis marginaria. Lineage (NCBI taxonomy): Eukaryota > Metazoa > Arthropoda > Insecta > Lepidoptera > Geometridae > Agriopis > Agriopis marginaria. The sequence goes on from OW029919.1 coordinate 9,387,039, forward strand.
AAATGTCATCATGGACGGAAAAATCTTGTCTCAAGAATAATTAGAATTCCGTCGTCTTAGTCACGAAAGGCATTTCGTTGGCATATCTACGTGAGTATCATATTAAATCCAGTTTTAGATCAGATAATAAGTAGTTTTTATACAACTTGTTATGTAGACAACTTAAATAAGTAGAACGGCTTAAAATTATAGCCAACATTCCTTGAAATGTAGGGAGGGATAGAGTCAAGCGCTGGTCAGTTCACAATTAGGTAATTATATCAAGACCGATTAAATGTAATTGAACGCGACGCAACTGCGGGCTGGAACTCAACAGAGCTGTCGCGTGAGATGTGTCATCCCAATAATGAACACTATTTGACATCTCTGGGAGCGTTGGACTCACTAACTATGCCGTGCCCAACTATACATATTGGAAACTCGATAGCTATACGCATGGATAAGAACTTGATATAATATTGTTTTGGGACATAGGACTAAACTAAATCATCTCTACTAAAAGATAATTATAAATATTTATTACATCTATAAAAAAAATATGCGTACAAAAAATATGGATATAACGCTCAAAAATGTTAACTCAACTCTCAACGAACCGCACGTATCATCATCAGCCAGAAGAAAAATAATAAATGGATTACGCATTCACCGTGGAAGATCTAGAGACAATCCAAATGCCCAAGCCACTACGAGTTGGCAGCGTACCTAGCACGCTGGCGGCTAGCGTGTCATTAACCAGGCATGCTGAGACTTAATAATAATTATGGTTAAATGGTGGTAATTATGGTATGCTGTGCATTTATACTATAACTAGCTGCGCCCCGCGGTTTCACCCGCGTCATTTATTTCTTATATAATCAGCTATCTGCCAGTGAAAGTCCCGTCAAAATCAGCCCAGCCGTTTTGGAGTCCGTAGGGAACATACTTACATACATCGCCTTTTATATATACAAGATTGTTACAAGTTAAATTAGACATTGTTTTAACGACAGGATTTACATTTTTTTGTCGATATTTCTAAATATGTATCTAAATTTAAGTAGAACACTTTTTGTGAAATTTGTCCTAGATCCAGTATCCATGTCTTTGTACATTAATGTTTTTTAGTGCAAGAGTTCAGTCTGGGTGAAAAGAAAGCTATAAAGGATACTTTATATAATAATTTATATTGTAACTATCACGTCGTAAAGAGGAAATAAAGTTGCACATACACAATAAATGTACATTGTAAGTTTTCTACATACAACATCAGCGCGAAATGATACACATTCAAAGAGGGAAGTGGTCGAAAACACCAGCGCCGTGTGAGTAATGAGAAAAGTTAGAGAACTAACCCTACCAGCTTCATTCTGAGTTTCCCAACAGGTGCACACGTCAAACATTTTGAATGGTTGCCTTCCGCAGACTATGCTGTATTGCGATCCAACTGCTTTTAATTTCAGTCAAAATTCAGACAGACACGCTAATTTTAAGAAACATGTCACTCTCGCCTTTACATGCTGGCTACAACAATGTCCTCAGATGACAAAGTCATAGCATAGAGGATATAAATTCACACCAAATGTTTTGCTGAAATAGAATCCTACAAAGACTGGATTTTCAATGTGTCGCTACACGAACAAAACCGTGCAACCGTGTAATGTACATGATTCAAAACACAACAAATAAAGCTTCTTTGCTTTGTCCGCAACGCAAACTTAATGATTTTACGCATGATTTGGTTGTGGGAGAGTTCAATGTGCTCAACAATCCTAAATTTAGCATTAAACTAAACAAAAGTTTTTAATGCGTGCGCACACACCCCCACACGGTTTTCTACGAACACTTGGTGTATTTTACATCTCTAATATTTACAGATTGTTAAAACTAACATCACTAATACATTTCATGAGCTAACAACTTCTAAGAGCCTTCATTCATGTTTGTTGAACTTCCAAGTACTTACCTCTGCAACTCTATACAAGATGGTTTATTGATTGCCACTAGGTAGTAGTTGATAAAACGTAAAGCGACTTTACTTAGCTGTTGGACGGTGCCCGATAAACTTTGTTGTGTTGGGTAACAAAAGTTAGTGAAGTTCGTCGGTATTGCGATATCTCTTCTTACAATTGACCAAATCGGCGGCGGTGGTTTTTAACGAAGCTCGTTTTTGATGAAGCACTTCTGAACGGAGAAGTTCAACACCAACGAAATTTCAATCAACTATAAATTAGATGTCACTGACAGAATACCGAAATGTGAAGAGAATAATATTCAACGTAGTGCGCAATATCTGCTGCTGTCGTCGGGTCATCGCGTTAATCCGATCGATGCTCACAAAAGCATGGATTAATGAAATGAGGCTCTACTGAAATGTATAGAAACGTAACCACATCCCCCCTGTACTGGATGGACAGAGGTCCGGTCACCGCTTCGCTATCCTACCCTATCGGGCCTTTGCTTACTCAGAGGTTAAACACAAACAATTCAACGGAATCCATATAGGCTAATGCCAAGATATATCTACATTCAAGCCAGTGTCATCTTTAAAGGAAATTTTAGTATTTAACTTTGCGATGCGCATTTGAAAGCCTGTAAACGCGCACATTATGACTCGATACCGCGAGACAAAGATTTTTTTGCCCCGTTATCAAGGGACATGAATTTGAGATTCGCCCACTCGAGCACGGATAGAGGGTCGGTTTCAGCGGGATTTCTTCGGGTGATATTATTTTGTATTAATATTCAACAGTTTGCAGCGGCGCTACGTGACCGGGGGAGTATTTACAGTGCTTAGCGAGGCGCGCGGCCTCAGCCCCGGCGGCCGGCACCCTCGCGCTGGATATCTATCTAGCCACCTCCCTCGTTATGCATATGGAGGCTGCCTACCTCTAATGAATCTTAATTATTATTAATGTTGATAATATCCATTCAAAATTTAGCCCTAACCGAGGTAAAGCGTTTGTGGTGGTAGGGCTAAATTAAGCTCGGTAGCGACTGCCGTTCCAAGGGCATACTCGGTTAACACTAATCTTAACTCACCCTAAACATATATTATAATGTACTAAGTTATCGGTGTGTGAAAACCGTAAACACACCTAAATTACAAATCGAATGTCAATGATGTCTGGCACGAAAAATAGACTATAGATCGGCATCATTAAGTGTAAGCCTGACTTTATAATTTCAATGAATCCTTGAACTACTAAAAAATCGTGTAGCATCAGCCGAAACGATAATCGAATGATTAGTAGAAATAAAAGATAAATGCGAGCATGGAGCATGTAAGGCCGGGGAGGGCATTATCCGTCATCGTCATTATGTGCGCGACAATTTAAAAGAGAATAGGAGTTTTCAGTGTGTGCTCGCAAATGGTTGGAATAGTTTTCTTCCGAAGCGTCGAGGACTGCGGGCGCACGTTGCAACCGCTTGAGCTAATAAGTGTTTTATCACACAGTTACTTTTATATCCAACTGTGCGTTGCAACAAACGTAGTCGACGTTTGTTGCAACGCACAGTTCCGCGTTAATTTTTGCAGGTATTTCGCAATAATACCTGCAGTGCATAATCCCATCCCCGCAGCCAGAACTCATGCGTGAGTCACACGTACAAAACTATGATTGTGTCCAGTAGTAGTAAAGTCGTTGGTAGACTATTATGTAAACCAGGACCAGCTGTTCCAAATTTCACAAATTTCAATTCAAATAAATTTTGAGGCACTCGTAGTCTCCATGTTCAAGTCAAAGCTTAGGATTTTACATTTAGCATCGCGTTGTTGTACGTATACATCCTCAAACGTCACTTTTTAAAGGCAGCTCTCATTCTGCCTTACACTCATGAAAAAGTAGAGTAAATCCAGATAATATTGATCTATTTTGATAGTAATGGCCATAGTTGTGAAACCTGAACCTACCCATATATGAAATGCATTGTGAGCATAACAGCATAGTTGCGTACTAGACTGGTTAGTCGAGTTGTAAGTGCAGCGAACAGATAAGCCGCGAAATTGGCTCGGAGTCGAACATCAATAATTCGAGTCTCTTCTCGGCGTGTACTCCGTTCGCATTGCCACGACCGCCGCGCCCGGCGGCGCCCCTACCCGCTCGACGAATTACCGGAATCGATAAATATTTGATTACATTTGATCGCTGCTTTTATGGAGAAGAGAATAACGCCAAATGTGTCAATGATGAAACGAGAGTAAGCGTCAGCTTTGCAACATATGAGATTGTGTTATCTCCAATAAGATTGAAGAGTTATTCTAATGTTTTACTGTATCCATATAAAGCTTATGAGAGCTTGTTATCGTCTAAAATTCCTTCCCGTATCTCAAATTTGTGGATTTCTATTTACGACAGGTATTCTTAGTAACCGCAGGGCGGATGTAATTTTACCTCAATCGAAGGTACTAAATCAATTAAATGAAATCCAATGAATAATAGCAGCATTAGTATACAGAGAATGCTTGCTGGTTAGTTATGTATGCAAATCGGATACCCCTATGGGTACTTGCGCCATTCATACACCTTTACTAGTCTATGTTATGTTTCAAGCCATGGAACTGGCGCCCTCTGGTTACTAACTACGTTACATACGTAATATTATTTCGGACCTATTTATGAAGTAAGTACAAGGTATGTGGTATTAACATTTAAGACAAAACGTAATAAATAACTTTTGACTTGACAGCAGAATAATTAAAGCCCTGGTTGAAACCCAACTTTTTGTAGACTTTGCTGGGCACACGATTTCATAACACTGCTCTAAACTCGACTTCAAAGCGATAAAGTTGGGCAAAACAATTTTGGCTGTCGGTCTGACGAACACAAAGAGGTTTTTGTTTTGGGTCATTTGATGTCACACCGGACCTTCGTCTTGTTAAGCTAACAGGTCCCGAAATCCGTGTGTACTAAGGTTTTCGACGCTTTTAGTCGGTTAGGTAGTTTAGATTTTACGACAAAGACAAACAACTTCCTTTACTTATCGGTCCAGCTAGCTCGACAGATAAAATATGGCAGTTTAGATTGTTCTGCGTAACATTAAAGTTCATAACATTCCAAGAATAGCTCGAATACAAAGGTTTCTCTTTTTGTTGAAATATTTCAGTCATAAATTAGGAGAGTGGCTATAAGGATGAAATTCACTAACAAAGTAATATAGAAAGAGTCAGGTAAATGTATCCCACAAAAGACTTGATTGTGTGCATGCACGTGGCAATATATACCACACCAGAGTAGGTAAATCAGCTGAATTGAAGTACCCATCACATGAATCATACAGGTTCGTTCATCCGTTCATTTTCCATTTTAATACTGGAAGAGGTATTGGAGCGTTTATAACATGGTGGCTCGTTTACAGCAGGGCGATGCTGCATCATGGCGCAGGGTATGGAAGCATGCTCGCCGAGCCAATCTCTTTGATACTGCATGCGACGGACTATACCCCATTTAACGGATCACCGACCCTGTTAGTTAACTATTTCTATTTAATATACTCATATGTTTCGATATGTTATAATTCAATTAAGTGACGAATAGGTTCTGCTTTTCTGTTTTGAATAACTTATCACAAGTTACAAAGGCACTTTACAAAAAGAACTAATACTCTGACTGAACAAACAATTTCAGACAGTAGTTCATCTAAAGATGTTTGTTGTTCGTCTTTCAAAGCCCCTTGAAACTTGGTTATAAGCAATTACTGTTACAGTAAAATTTGGACAAGTCGTAATTTCTTTAATTTCTTTTCGTGTCTATTCGACTGATTGATCATTAATAGTGATCTTACGCTCTGGATCAGAAACATCAAAACAAAAACCCGCATTTTTGCTTGCAATTAATATGTTATTTCACAATGTGTTCCTATTTTTTGCTCGTAAAATTCTGCATGGTAATAATAATGATCACTATTATGCCTGATGCTTATTATATATGCTCAACGGCCGATACTTTTCTCTTGCAGGTATGCAGTATCTCACGCGAACAGTCACGCAACTTAGCATGGAAAGCAGCTATAGATCTATAGAGTTAAGGATTACGCAGAAAGGGTATACTATGCCGAAAGGGGTCCATAGTACTCATCGTTATGAACAACTTTTACTATGGGACCAACCGTGATTACTGGGTACTAAGGACTCCTTTCGGAAATACACGCTTTCCACCTAACTTAGAAGATTTATCAATAACTAGCTGACCCGACAGACGCTGTCATGTCTTAGAGCTATCAAACGCGCGAAGTTAAAATCGTCGTTAAGTTTTCTGTAATTTTCTTTCCATAAGAACCTTCTACAAAATATTACAAAACTTTAGAAAAAAAGATGAATAAAATCGGTAAAGTCGTTCTCAAGTTATGGCGTGACCAAGGTTCACGCCGGGATTCATTTTTATATTTTAGAATTATAGAAGATAGAATAATTAAGTAGTGCATAATTTCCCTATATATTACTATGACTTCAGGCAGTACGTTAGAAATATTTAGTGACTCCGCCAAATAAACAAACTGAAAGATTCAGTAAAAACAAAACTCAAACTGGAGTAGCAGGTATTAAGATTTTTCATAATATGTTTGAAAGCCTTATACGCCCTAAAGGATTTATTGTAGCTTCCTGGAAACCTTTATACCGTTTTATCTCTGCGATTCTAACACAAGCTCAGGCCTTAGACCGGTTTAACAAAGTAGGTATCCAATCATACTCACTAGGTATATAATACTAGGAATGTCGTAATGCATTACTGTTCTATTGTACATAATATGCAACATAAGTAATAGTTACTATTTGGCACGCAAAATTAGTGCTATTTTCAATAGCGTCTGTTTGGTCTTCACTATGTATGTATCTGAAACGTCTTTAAGACCGCGCTCACCGCGCTCACTAGTCATAGCTATCTCTTACTCACATCAAAAAACTGAAGATAAATGATCACCGAGTGATATAAAAAAAAACGATTAGGCATTATCTTTAGAAATGTTGCAAATGGTATGAAGGATTTTTTGTTGTTGATTTTAGAGGATGGCGAAGGACATCAGAAAAGCTTGTTTTTTTTTTAAAATAGTTTCTTCCGCAAAAATAAAAAATATCAACATAAAAACTACTTTTATACGTTTGCAATATTGTTCTAAAAAAATGTCATTTTTTTTTTTTCATTCCTACTTAGTTAATTTTTATTGTAAAATGTTGAAAATGTGCGAAAGAGATAGCTCTGGCCCATGCGCGCCCTTAAACTATGTATTGCACTAATAATGTAAGGTTCGTTGAAGAGAGGGCCGTGTACCGCTGTCCGATACGGTCTGTAATCCAGCCTGACGCGAAGTCCGGGCGCTCGGCCCTGAGACTATCAGTTCACCTACGGGAAATATTGATCTTATTTGAGCTTGATTAACTCAGTCGTCGGTGTGCTAATAATACTTCGGTCCTGGCAGTGCTCCAGAAGAGGACTTAACGGTACTTCGATGCACGACAATTTTCAAAGGTGACGCGGTCTGCGATGGATTCCAATTTGATCTATTTAACATCGATAAGAAAAAGATAAACGTGTCGAACCGCATGAAAATACCGTCGATGCTGTTCATTGTTAAAACGCGTTCGCTTTTTGATATCAATAAAGAGAATTCCTTTTCCCTTTCAGCTGCTGATTGGTTTTAAAGAACGTGTAAGTATTGATTTAATTAACGCTTTTAGTTTAACATGAAAATGGTTCGTAGTTCAAGATTTGTAACGTGCACGTATGTGAAGGATTTTGGATGAATACCAAAGAATGTAACTAACGAAAACACACATGCAAGGCAAATAATCAGAGTTCACAAAAAAAAAACCTTTGGGACGTGACAAACAATATTTAACAGTGTGTTTATTAAATTTATCCCATATCTTCGAGAATATTCTAAATATTATAACGTTAGTCGTATGATTTATTACAATCATAACGAATCATTCATATTTAAGTAGTACGTACAATTCAATGTAAAGAATCAAGATGTTAAATTTTCAATTACATTTTTTTTTTGTTGCTTGTATTTCATAAGTACCAATTTTCTTTATTTGCACAAATTTTATAATTTAAAGTGGCCAGAGGGCCAGAAGGAACTGTACACTGCAATACAGGCTCTAACGAGACCTAGTGCAGGGCATAGTGATCCTATAGGTAAACCACTATACACCTAAGCAAATATTTATAATAATGTCACCAACACCAGTGTTAAAACGAAATAAAAAAAATATATATATTATATTATTTTAACTTCGGCTGAGTTTTATGCTGGATTCGGCCCAATTTTCGGTATTTACAATATATTTATCTTTTCCCACACTCCTAAACTTGGTTAGGTACAGTTAGCAACAAATGTGAGGAAGTGAAGTAAATCTTAACTTTAGTTCAAATCAAAATCAAATCAAAATATTTTTATTACCAACTAAATTACTTAAATTAACAGTTCCTGCTGGTTGCCTTACTAGGCAAAGCCTGTATCAAGGCAACCCGTATGCCTGATTACAAATAGGAAGACAGTTTTTCAATTTTTTTACTAAATATTTATCTATGACTAAATTAACAAATCTAATAGTAAATAAAAACAATTCATGTGATAACTTTTATAACATCTTCTGTGTCATCATATGATAGTGATTTTAGCCACTTCACAATCTCGTGTTTCGCTTCATTTACTTTCTTGTTTTTAATGTCACAGAACCTTATTACTACCTTATAGACGAAAACATTAACATAGTCACCAAAACGCTGAGCAAAACTTGTTTTGACGGTGGGAAAAGGTATTCTATTAACTCGGCGGGCAGTGATTAAGTCGTAGTCAGGGGAAGATAACACTGACCTATGCGCTTTCAGTGCAGTTTTAAGTATGAAGAGTTGACGCACATTTAGTACACCAGCCTCTTCATACACGCATGTTGTTGGATACATATAAGGTTTTTTGAGCATTACTTTTAGGACAGACCTCTGTGCTCTTTCGGCCTGCATCATATGGGTTTTGGCAGCACTGCCCCAACATGTGATGCAGTACGTTAACAGAGACTGGCATAGTGCATAGTATACTCCTATTATGATATCCTTACAAGCGGAATCACGTAGGTTTCGCATAATATTTATAACTTTTCTTGTACGTGTAGTTAATGCATTACTATTAGTAGAAGTGGCTATAAGTTAGTGTTGATGCTTAAATGTGTAAAAGTATTAAAGTATGTAGAACTTAGTTAAATAAATGCTTCTGACCATATACATAATATTAATCTATTTACAATGTTTAAATTATCACTATGAATCACAGAACAAATAAGAGTAATAATACTATGTTAATAATAAATCTTTAAAAAAGTTAATTATAGTTAAACCAGTATATTTTGTCCCTGAAGGCATTTATTTAGATTGGTCACATTTTTGTCTTCGTGGTGTATGTAAAACTAACAAACCATTTGTCAAATTATTTACTGACATTCAGTGTTGTTATTTAAAGGATTTATAATTTTGTCGCCGTCACAACACTACTCTCACCATTTCACAGCCTGATGGCTATGTATCTACTTTACCCGTCGAATGTGTTACGCACCGCATGTCGGCGTAAGCAAAAAGTGCTCCGACGTGCGTATTGTGTGTAAGAAGGTTTATACACAATACCAATGGTATATAATATTATGCACGTATTATATCCTTTTTTAAAACCTTTTTTTAATTATCTGAAATGTAGGTCAAATTCCTCATTTTAGCCATAAAAAAATTCCTTCGCCCACATTCGATGGGTTAATAAAAATCTTAAATATATCCATTAATTCACTGACAGTCAACGCACGGCCTAAACCGCTGGATATAGAAGCATGCAATTTGTTATTAAGTGTTTCTTATATGAATAACGAAAATGGCCACTAAAAAAAAATTGTTTTGAATTAATGCCCTAAAGCGGTTGAATAGGGAATGAAAGTTTGTATGTATGGAAGTTCGTAGTTTTTGAAGTAAGAAAGGTAGAAGTCGATACTCCTACTTATACTTCTGTTTAATATGTAAAAATTAACTAAACAATTATTTTTGGACTCATCTCCATATCTCTATTTTAAATAAAGGATGAAAATTTGTGGAGATGTGTTCACTTTTAAAACGTTTAAACGTGGAAATTGGTGTACCTATTACCGTGATATTTTTTTAAGTTATCTACTGAGATGTTGCCGTTAGAAAACCCTAACGGACACTACAATCGTATTGAAGAGTTTTAGTTAGAAAAATGATATAGTGTGGTCCGAAAGCAGATTTTTTACGCGGGCCTAAACTCTAAGGCCGTATCAGGCACAAATCTTTCAAAATACGCGATTATAATAAAATACACATTCAAAATAAATTCTTGTACTATTAGCAGATAGATAATAAATAAAATCTAGCCTCGACTAATCTAGTAAAGTTACCTGAACACTTTTGTCAATAATAATACAATGTATTTTCAGCCTAATACTCAATTATTCAACCGGGAATACATCAAAGCCTGTCTGAGAGCCGTGTGCCAGTTTCTGGTTAACATCAATAGATGTTAAAATTAAATTTTAATACATCAATCTCCATGAATTAGGTTAATCAAGTGCCAGTCTTTACTGAAAAATAACTCGCGTTGACTTGCGGATAACGCAATTTATGATACAAACATCTTGTACAATGTGGGTATATCCACAATCAGTTTTCAGAAATGTATGAAAGTTAAATTAAAAATTCTGTTTTACATAATAAATGAAATAAATCTACCATTAGACTTAAGGCGCGGTCTGATCACGATTTCAAATTCGTTTTTCACCCGCTCACGCCATGATCTATTTGCTATCTAAAACGGCTTTGTTTAAAGTCGTAAATCGTATATCATCATATTTGATGATGATGATGACTTTGTGCTTGTGTTTATATTATTTTGAGGGTTTTTATTTAATATATCAAACTATATAAATGAATTTCAACAATTAACTGGTTGAAGTTTTAAAAGACCAGTCTGGCTATACAATTCGTACAAAAAAATATGTTGTTGTCGCTGAAAATTCAGAGTTCTTCAATTCAGAAGCAATTTTTATTGTGCAATTTGTAATATGTTTTTTTAAGAGTAGACAATTTTTAAAAAATTTATTCGGTTAAGATTATTACCAAGGGGTTTTTTCTACTTGTAGTATTTTTTTTATCTGATCAGCTAATTTTGTCACGTCACACAAAGCGTTTAAAAACACTTCTTTTGGTAAGTTTTGCGATTGTACCGCGTCTTAACGTGTATATCCCGAATATATTTGGTGTCGATTTTCATGAATGTATTGTCCTGTATCTCGTACCTAACCATTTTTAAATCTGTGGTTAAGTTCACCTTAAACGAGCAATTAATGGCCGAAAATGCCCGCTTCTCAATACGTAATAAGTATGTCATAAGTTTTCTGAAATCATACAGATTTTTTAACGTAAAAATGTTCAGCGAAGGACGATAAGCATAAAAAATATAAGCATTTGAAAAAATCTTGTGCTATTGTATAAATCTTTCGGAAGTAAAGCACATTTTCAGCTAAACATATCTTATATTTTGTGCAAATTGGTCTATTGTATTACAAGACATTTTGAAGCTTCCCCATGACGAAATAAGGAACAATTCGCAAGAAATTAAACACGAGGGAAAATCTTTCTAAATTTCTATGTAAAATGTCGACATGTAATATGAATTCTTGATACTAGGAATTAGCTTAAGTTATTTTTATAATCGTTTAATGAACGACGTCGTCTCGGGGATATAAAATTGCTCCCGTAATTTGTTATCAAATCGAAACAAGATATAATATAATAAGAAGGAAAGGTTAAAAAGTCCATTAATGTCAAGAGTGTGGAGGTAGATACGTTCTGGTATTTCATTTATTTCTTAATTAGAATTAGGTACAAAGGCTACACAAAGATACACGTATCCATGCAATTTTATAAAAATGTCTGTCGGTACCGTTTAGTAGGGCGTGCGCGTGATGATCATGCCGTTTAATTGATTTCACAGATATGTGTGAGATCAGACAGTTATGATTGTTATATCAATTATGTTGATAGTTTGTATGATTAGATGCAAATGTTAGTCGTGTTAGTAATATTGAGTTTATCCACATGACAACATCCACATGCTTAGTTAAAAATAGTAAATACCAGTAGAGTAGGTGTTCCTGTGTCGATGACATTGCCGTTACTCACCTGAAATAAACAAAAGACGTTTCGTTAAAACGGTCTCATAAAAAAATATAATCAAGGTTTCAACATTGATTTATCTAAACACTGTCTAAAAGTGATATACGGCCATATTTCAAAACACTAGTAAAATATTATTATTTGCTTAAAATTGAACTGTCAACTCGCACGCGAAATTAAAACAGAGCAATTTTTAAGCGCAGATTAGATATTTGTATAAAATTTGACACTAGACAAAAGATAAGCGCGGATTTGTGATAATAATTTTTCGAAGAATCTGCCAAACGTTGGAGTAACAAGGTGTTTGCGCCGTAAGTACGTGAGTCGGTAAAGTTCAGTGTTGTTTGTTATTGATTATCAAGGTACATGAGCGTTGTACGCAAATGATGCACTCGAGCGTCGTCGGTCAGGTATTGCATTACGAGGCAATCGAGTCCAACGTTCGAATCGAGAGGCGTCGGGTGTGCGCACACCGGGCGCCGATGGCCGGAGCCGGCCGCGAACAACCAACTTTGGCACACGTCCAAATATTTTTCATTCGCCTCTCTTTGAATTGGGATAAGTCGTCTTATTCACCTGAATCGGTATATCGGAACTTTTACACCGCACCGCTACTAGTGGCGATATCGGCACTAGCACTTCTTTCTATATTCTTGAAACGTCTAATATTGCCGCTTTAGAATGCGGTACGTGGTACGCGGAAATACAATGCTTTTCTTTATTTATAGCATTTCTATGCTTCGATTTAGTTTGCACACAACAATGTTGATTGGGAATGAGCACTTTGACTAGATTGGACCGTTGTGGGTGGTGGGATCTCTACGTGTTTAACGTACTCACTGCTAGGTGTACTTACGACTAAGTACAAGTAATAGAATTCCCTTTAAAAAAAAAAAAAATTGATCTCTATGATCGCCGTAGGTAGGTACACCTACACAATTTACGAAATAATTGTTTTTGTAATGTTTTACAAGTTTACAAGGTTATCGAAGTGGATGGTCATAATAACACACTCCAGAATATTACCTTATCAATCACATCATCTCTTTTAACAACAATTATCGCAATAAGAAGCTAATTAGCGATTAGTGAACACTTAATTAATTAAGCGTTAGTCGGTCTAGCACGAACCAATATCAATAAAGTATTCATGAGCGACGATGTGAATATTTTGTCGAATGTGATTCGTGCTAGGGCAATGAGTATTGACTTTCTTTTCTTATAAGAATGAATTGTTTATTTAGCTATGAATTAAATTACTCAATTTGGATCTAATTAGCAGTCAATAGCCGCCTAGCCGTTACAAGATAAACGAATTAAGGGCGCTCTCACGGCCATAGCCATGCATCTCTTTAGCGCCTTTTTTAAAATATAAAGGCTAACTAAGAATATAAAAAAACAAGAGTGGTTTTTTTACAATAACGTTTTAAAGAAATAATTATTTTGGGGGAAATGATTGAAAAAATATTTTATTGCGCTTTTTTTATTTTTCTGCTATCCACACGGAAATTGCTTTATATACCTACCGCTAGCGACCCACCCCGGCTTCGCACGGGTGTAATTTACGTGCGAAGCCGGAGCGGGTCGCTAGTTACATAATGTAAACCTTCCGTGAAAAATTATCTAACTGATGGTGAAAACCGCATCAAAATCCTTTGCGTGGTTTAGGAGTTAGCGGCTATGTACAGACAGACAGACAGACAGAGAAAAGTTATGAGATTCTCAATGTTAATTAAAAAGTGATTATTAATCTTTAAAAATGTTGAAAAGATATACATATATGTCTATACGGAGAAATCTCTAGCCGGTGAACGCGGTTTAACTAATAAGATAAAAAGAATTAAAAGGAGAGGTTGAACTCGAGGCGGAGAAAGCCAGATTTACTGACCACCAAATGAAAGACTTAGACCTAGCACAGGCAAGGATCTAAACATGACATGTAAATATTAACTCCTTGTACAAACGTGCTCTCGATTTTATTCTGAGAACAACAATTTAGTCAATATGCATCAGTACATCTTGGTTTATTAGATTGAAGACTGCCAAATGCGGTTGAAACTATAGCCGGAATAACCAGCTTAATCTTACGTCAGTAATTCCCGTTCAAAATAAACAAAATTGTTTATCAGAATTTTCTAAAAGGAGTTTAACATTTATACTTGTACTGTACCTATTAAAGCGTGGCACATGCACAGGATATTATCATGTACAGTCAACTGTAATTCTTTGTACGAGCTTTTTTCTACTGGGAATTTTTTTCGTTTACATCTTGGATTATTAGAATTTCTTAAAAGGCCTAAAGGCGTTTAACCATTATAATATATGCGTTTATATGTACTGTGCCTATTGAACAAGGGCCCCGATACAAGATGTCATGTGTAAAGTCTAATTCTTTCTACGGGATACAACTTCGCCAAGGGATATTTTAATTTCTTAACTAAGCCGTCACTAGTGCACTTTTTTAAGATTTTTGCTATTATAACACTGATCGTTCACACACATTCACACACTGAGCATTCACAGTAGAAAATTAACATACAGATTTTAATCAACAGATTCGAAAAAAATACCAAACAATTTGTTAGTTTGATGTGGTTTGCCCCAACCACAAACAAAACACTGTATGTAAGGAGAGAGTTCCATAAAAACGATTTGGAATTTCTGGTGCCGGAAAAGATCCCCAACCCTCACATATTCGTATGGCTTGCGTGAAGTTCTAACGATTGTACGGTTTACTTAATTTAAGTTTCGTCAAGTTTTTGTACGACATACGTTTGTGGCGTAATTTCTGAAAAGTCAGAATTCATCATTACAATTATGTACCTAACTGTTTAGCAAAAATATATCAATGTAAATAGGATATCTTTGTTGGTCTTCTATTCTACTAGAACTTGCGTGGGAATATTTAGATCGAAGCTAATACTTTTATTAAAACAATTACCGTGCTACTAAACTGATAAATAAAAGCCTCCCGGCGTAAACAAATTATAACACCATTCTTACCTAACAAAGTATAAAATAATGTAAAGCTCATAAATACCTAATAGGTGGCCGTAATTATTGGAAGGTCAACATCACAAACGTTATTATGGCATTTAAAAACATTAAAACAAAGGTCACAATGTTGAAAGGAGAAAGTATTTCGCATTGGTGTTTGAAGAAACGAACTTGTCTATGAGCCTACAGGTCTACATAGTAGGATGTGTAGATAGATGGTAGAGATACCGTTCACGTGAAGTCACAGATCCGCTTTCCATTAGCTGGGCTATTACCCGCGAGTCTAATGAATGAAATGTGAGAACATTGTGAAAACATCGATGGTAAATTGTGTCCGCAGTACGTACTACTGAGCGGTACTTCATCTTAGTAAGGCTACACAGTACAGTTTGCTGAGCTGTTTACCTTCAAACGACAGCATTGCACGGCACTGCTGATGCCAATGAATTTAATCACCTATATTTTTAAACTCAACATTATAAAACTACCTAAGCAGAATAGGTAAGTGAATAAAGAACTAGTTTTATGGAGTAAACAATCTCATAAAGCAATAAAAAGAGCTCCCTGCATTAAAATTTTACATCGTGGGACTGGCCGCCTCAACGGATAATGTACCTAAAATATATAGAGACGCGACAATAACGTCGCTTTATTTCCACAATCCACACAGCGAAGACAAACAAGTCGATATACCACTATCTCGCGTGACAATTAATTTAATAGGGAAAGGAGTGATAACTAATAGTACCATTAGCACTCGGAGACAAACATCGAGTCGGGCACAGGGGCGAACGTCCAATAAACACAGAGATAATGACGAGAGAGTAAATAAAGAGGACAGAGACGAAGTTCATTGAAAGTTGTGCTGTGCACGGGCGCGGAAACATTGGATGGAGCGCAGCGTCCTTTCAGCCGTGCATTTTTGAGCGAGCTCGACCGTTCAGTGGCTGCAATCAAAGCTCGGCGTCTACTACCAGCACCGACATAAAGCTCTCATATACCCCAATAAGCAATGCAACTACCATTCAAGCTGTGGCCACTAAACAGCCGCTTGTCATAAGTCATTGAAATAAGATATTTATTTTGAGTAATGGTATAAACCTAAAATGTTTACGCTATACAGCTGAAATTAAATATTCTCCGGATCATTGAACAATGAACTTTCAAGGTTAAAAATTTTGCTCAAGTTAAACACAGCAATTGACTAGTACCTAACATCATCATCATAATCAGCCTATATTTGTTCACTTAACATACGCCTCTCCCAAGGCACATCACGCAGCCCGATCTTCTTTCGCTTCTTCTTTAGCCGAAAATAATAAAGATTCATATTTTTAAGAACCCTTTAGTGCCCCTTAAATATAGAGAAACGCATACAGGGGTTACGCACGCGCGAGCCAACTCGTGTAGTAACCAGTCACGCTTAATTAATGCTCCATTACCTAATCCACATACAACGTGGTAAAGCTCTTGTTCAGTAACTCGCTAACTGGCTGCTTTAGACTACGCGTAAGTTCGTTTAAGGAGCGAGTGTCAGCAAACACTCAGATTGTACGTTCAGGAACCACTTCATGTTCATATTATTTGCATTACGTTTCAGAGAGGACGACCTTCGAGTACTTTTCCGTTGTTTTTAGGGTTCTGTACCCAAAGGTCAAAAACGGGACAGTATTACTAAGCCTACGCTGTCTGACCGTCCTACCTTTAAACGGCTGTATCTTTCGAACCGTAATAGATAGCCAATTGAAATTTTCACAGAATGTGCAATGTTACGGCAGATTAACTGAGAAATTATAAAAAATGTCAAAAAGTAAAAATGAAAGGGGACTCCCCTACATCAAACGCATTTTTTTAAACGTATTTTTGTATTAGCTCTAAATCTAATGTAAAAAAGGTTATTTATAATACGTACGATAAAATCGTCAAACTTGGCATGATTATAATACACACTTTAAAGTATACCAACAAATAATAAATAATGGCCAAGTGCAAGTCGGTGACAAATTTCTGTTCATTACCAAGATATAAATGGTGATTCCTTACTTGGGTGACCTTAGTATCATTCGAACGTCGACCTTATCAGTTCACCGAATCGAAGTACCATATTTTACTAGTTTTGAAGTCGGTTTTCATTGATAATTATTGTATTTTGTGATGGTACGGAACCCTCAGCGTGCGAACCCGACTCGCACTTGGCCGGTTTAATTTTCTTGTCTTTTACTACTAAGACTGAGGGAAAAGGACGGTTGGTTTCACTCACAGTTGGGATATCAAATTGTAATCAGTGTCAAATAACTTTTCATTAGCTTTGGCTCAATTTTCTAAAGAAACGGACTCTCTGAAATTCCTTAATTATAAAGTACACGAAATGGCTTTAAGACACTTTCTGGGACGATGTTACAATGGACAAAAGTTTTTTTCCGTCGGTCTTTTTTCCTTGTTGCTACAGGAAGCAAACGAAGAAATATTCAAGATATTTTCACAAACCACAAGCATAAATTGATTTTTTAAACCCCAGATAAAAGAGCTGGTAATTTTATGGAAACTGCGTGGTTTTCATAAATGTCTTTAATTTTCTTCAAAAACACCGCAAAAAATTGAATATATTCATAATTTCATATGAGACCTCTTAATAGCCCAAATATAATACAAACATTATATCGGAGTTTATTTTAGTTTTGAGCTGCAGTACATTGTAAAATGAAAATGAATTGGTGATGAACGTAAATTATATTCATGATCACATTTGCTAGGGTTTTTATTTATTTTAATAATAGAATTGCTTTTGGCCACCATATCGCCTGTTGTTAAGCGATGATGCGGTCTACGATGGAGCACGCTTGCCTAGAAGAAACCGATTTACTCTTGATTTGAAGACACCCAGATTGTAACTATCGGGGAACACCCTTTCACGCAGAAATTGAATTTGAACGTAAGTGTGATGCTGGTAACCATGGCACAGTAAAATATTAAAAGAAAGTGTTTTATTTAGATTTTGTATTCGAGTATAAGT
Source organism: Agriopis marginaria (assembly GCA_932305915.1). Classification (NCBI taxonomy): domain Eukaryota; kingdom Metazoa; phylum Arthropoda; class Insecta; order Lepidoptera; family Geometridae; genus Agriopis; species Agriopis marginaria. The sequence continues at coordinate 9,405,201 of OW029919.1, forward strand.
ATCTTGTTTATGAATAACAAGCTATCGAAAACATGTTACACATAAAAAACCTTAGCAAGTAATCAACTTCTCTAGATAAGCATGACCTCGTTATCTGTACGTACGTACACGCAATGTCTTCCAATCAGTGAACAAAAGATACAACAGGAAGAAGCCCGCAATAAATGCTCAACAATACGAGTAAATCAATCAATTTGTATACCCGTACCCGCACTCACGTAAGCATCATAAAATTACGATTAGATATTTCAATAATCAAATAAGTGAGTTCTTACATTCAAGTAGAGGTACTTAAACATTTTAGCATGGAACGTTAAACTAAACTTAAATACCATCATCATCATCTACGTCGAGCGTTTTCTATCTCGCTCGTGTTTTTCAACATTTTTGTTGATACATAAAATAACATTAAGTACAAAAATGTACTTTAAGTATGTACACCGGTTATTTATTTATTTGGTAATAAAACATAAAATATGAATTTAAAAAAAATTGGTACTATAATTGACTTTTTAATATTTTCTTTTTTTCACAATAGGATTGCCTTTAACAGCCACCTCGCCTGCTGGATTAATATATGAAATTTTTACTGAACATCTTTATTTTCTTTATTCGTACAGTGGATTAGGAATATTCAGTTACCTTTTAAATGTTTATCGGGACTTATCACGTATTAAAATATATGTGTGTAATAGTGTTTCATTTAAAACTTGTGTTCAAATCGCGAAAGCTTAAAAATTACTATTCAGTCATCATCAAAAATTTTGAAATTTTCCATCGAGGTTGGTGACGCACGAATCTTTCACGAAGCACGAACTGGCTTTCAAATAATGACCAAGAGCGTGTCGAGACTCGCATGGTAGGGTTCCGTAGCCAAAGCCATATAATTGTGGTCAGAATCATAGTATTGGTAGTTAATGAAAAATTGGATCGAACGAAGCCCTATGAATGTCAAATTTCAGAGATATATATCATCCCCACATAACATAATATACTATATTATGATTTATCCAAAGAGAAAACTACTTAATTTTGAAACATTCTTTATTCGTAACGTCTACACGTAACGTGTATAACGTCTTGAATTTATTACAGTTTTATCGAAATAACTCAAAAAGTTGTGATCACAAAATGTTTGAAATAATTTTGAATAAAGATTTTTTAAATAATCTATCTGCATGGCAAGTTACTAGTTTCTATGTCAAATAGTTTAGAAATGCAGGGGGAGAGGGCAACTATTCATATTTCGCAAAGGATCCACTTGATAAAAAAGTGATTCAATGTATGAAACTTTAACTTGTGTACACTCTACAGGAAGGGGAGCAGCGGAAAAAACATCCCATAACACATGTACCAGAGCCGGCCCTAAAATGCAAAATTGTACTTTTATAACTGAGATCTATAACAAAACTATAATTGTGCAATGTTTCATGCCTTCACCATAAATTAACTGTAGCCGGTAGAATAGAAAGTTTTAAAGGATTAAGGACGGACGAACAGAACGAATTTTTAAGTTCCTTGTAGTAATGGCCCACGGAACTAGGGAACCCTAATAATAAAGCTTTCGTGAACTCATCTATACTAATATTATAAAGAGGAAAGATTTGATTGTTTGTTTGTTTGCATTGAATAGGCTCCGAAACTACTGAACCGATTTGAAAAATTATTTCACTGTTGGGAAGCTACACTATCCCCGGGTTAGGGGGAGTCCGGGATAGTTTACTAGGGAGGAGACAATAGCCACTGCTCATATAATCTTTGTGGTAGTAGGTACTGCGTTGTTGCTATACTTTTACACGTGCTAAGTATCTCTTGTCTCGCTCACGTGACGGCATTTCGTTCTGCAGTTTGGTTTCGAAGTGAGTAGTGATAACTAATTTTTGTGTCCGGTAAGTAATTTTTATAAATTTTTGGGTTTTGGTTTGTTTTGTTTTGTCTAAAGAGATTCAAGCAAATCACCCATATACATCGTAAGTGTATTTATCTAAGTAGTGCCTACGGCAGATAGCTTTTACCTACGTGTCATAGTTTTTTTTATAAAAAATAAATTCTAGCCAGATTGGTGTGGGGTGGGAGACATTAGTCACGCGTCGGGAGGAGACTTTACCTAGGGTAAACTCTCCCGCATTTTCCAGTATCAACTACCTGATAGTTTTGAAATGTGCAGATAAACACCCAAAATACCCTTTTTAAATATAAGAAGGAAGAAGATAGTACAAGGAACAGAAGTAATTAATTCGAATCAGTAATACAAATGCCATAGACGACCTTGAGAAAGGAAAATCTCTCATTATGATTGATATTATTGCTTAGTATCAAAAATATTATACTTTTTGCTAAAAAATAACCTGTAATTTTAACTTTACAAATACTTACAATGTGTTACTTAGTGCCTTATGTTTGAGATTAAATTTTCTTTATAATTACAGTATTTTAAACCCGGATTATAGCTCCCTACTTCAGGGGTCAAGTCTCCCACCCAGGCGGGAGAAATTAGCCAAATCTCATTTTCGGAAAATTCGTTAATATCTGCAAATCTATTGAAGTTATGTTATACGTTTTTAAGAAAAAACGTAGCTAAATAATGCATTATAACATATAATTAATTGAAAATAGCAATATATGTTTATAGAAAAAAATATGATCATTTGAGTGGAGGGCGGGTATACTCTCCCGGACTCCCCCTACATAGGATATTTTTTTTTATTGGGTACTACCTTACTAAAACTCCAATAATGTAACCCAAGGTGTAAAAAAATAAGAATTTTACACCGGTGCGAAGCCGGGATGCGTTGCTAGTGTTGAATATTTCCGTCTAAAAATCTAGATTCAACAATAATTTTAACATTATTGTAATATACTTGTAGGCAATTTAAATGTTATATCGTGTATAATAGATAGGACGACATAGAGCTGTCTGCGGCGGCTACCCATGGTCCCACATTAAGCGGACACTGGGCAATGTAAATCATGTGTAATAGCACTCAAGTCGGTGACACTCCTGTGATACCAAACGACGCCGTTCAAATTGATAACCGTGCTGTTGGACAAAAGCCAATCTTTACGAAATATATTCGAAAATATTATAAACTATGCGAACAACGTATGATACAAATTCCTGCGTGTTATTGCTCATGTTATGTCTCACAGCAGTAAATGAATGTATGTGGAGATGTACACTTTTATGGTAATGCGTTTTTTCGGTATTGAACAAATTTATTTATGTTTTTATTAAAATATTGTCAGCCATCGCCCCAAGTGCCATGGCTGTTAAATTGTAAATTGGACGGGATTAGGGCAAAGAAAGGTGGAATATTTAACGTTGAAAAAGTAACAATCCGCCCACTTAACGCAAAAGGAGATATTCCTAAACTAACATTGAATTCGACATTTTTAAGATTTTAGAGTACACTATGGTCCATAGTAATCTGCGATTCTGCTGAGTGCTTGGAATTTCCAGAAACATTTTTCATAGCCATCAAGTGCGGTAAAGACTCATAATTACGTTGAGGTACTGAATAGAAACAACTATAATATAACTAAATGAAAACAGCCGTTCCACACGAAGAGTTCCTAGTTGTTACCTAGGAATAGGAATCACGAAATGCCACGAGTCACGACGGGTCGCCCGGAGACAACAGCAAAGATACATGCCTACGAATGTGGTTAACGATGACACAAATCGTGAGAACCTGCAAATAGAATTATTCGTGGATCCGTGGATCCACGCTTAGTACATGCTTCCAAAATCTATAATATTTTATAAAAGCGAAATATCACTCACTGACAGACTCGTCGCGAAAACTACTTGACGTACAAACCTTAAATTTGGCAGGTATAGATTCCTTATGGGATGTAGAAGTCCGCTAAGAATAGGTTATGCGAAAGAGCCGTTTTAAGGTTAAAAAATTATATGAGAGTATGCGTATACGAAGTCGCGGGCAACAGCTAGTGCAAAATAAAGAATTCCGTAAAATTAAGCTCTGTAGGTATAATCATAAACAAAAGTATATTATCGTTCTTGATATAATACTTGATATTTTAAGGTTCCCAATATTCCAACGAGAGCGAACGGTACAAAATTGTTTGATTCAGTATATAACACTGTGAATTGAACAAAGTTAATTGGCCGAATTGGTATCGTCGTTGGTCCATTCAAATAATAACATTTATTATTCATCCCAAATGAATCGTTTTAACTTTATAATCTAATCCTTTTTCAATGTCCCTGGACACGAAAGGGTAAAACCAATTAAACAGCACAAGTACTGCGGAGTTGTCTGTAAAGCATTGTGGCCAAAGTAGAGTTAAAATATAGATTATATAATTTTGGAAACATGTCTGGCTGTTGATGGCTGTCAGCGCCTAGCTGTGAGACAAATGAGCGGCCGCGAGCTCGTGGCGAAGCCCCGTTCGCTTTGCTGACAAAACTACGCACAAAGAAAATGGCACTTTTATTTCCCCGCTGCGTCGCTTTCGCATTTACATGAAACTGTTCCGTAAACGGTGCTAGAAATATTCAAAACCCGTGATTCCTAACTCCTCGCGTAATCAAAAGATATACTAGGGATAGATATGCCTAGGAGATATTACATTATAGGTACAGAAGTATTTAAGCACTTCAACGGTTGCCAAGAGAGGGAAAAACCTCTTTAAGCACTTGGCGCTTAGATCTGTAACTCCAAGCAAAGTGAATCATTAAGTACTTAAAGGTTGAGCAACCGCAACTGTTTCAGTTTTCCAGCTTTTTGGGGTAGCTCTTTAGGTACGTTTGACCTGTCAACGAGCATACTCTTCGGCAGGCCAAATGAGTTCGCTCAATAAAAGTACGAAGACGGCTTCATTTTCAGACTAAACTAACGAAACAAAATGCTCTGACAGACAAGGTAAGTCGCAGCGCAGTATGAAACGAAACAAGAAGATAATCGTGGTAATGAAATAAAAACTGGTAATTTGTACGAAGCTTCAAATTTCGAGGTATTGCTTGATTTTTTTTGAGTATATTCGCATAATATAAATAAACATGCGAGCAAATAACGCTCGCTGCCTCCGTTGACACAACATTACATGTTGAGCACATTAAAAAAATCAGTTGTAGTATAAGACAACCGTTTCCAAATAACACGTGTGCAATGATTTTGGACAATAAGAATCACAATAAGAAGTACCTGTCTACAATGTACATGTTAGAATAAATGAAACTGAGTGAGTTTCCACAACTATTTTGCATTTCACTTACGAGTTTTAATTCATCGCCCCTACCCTGCCAAGTCTTCCAAAAAATTTGGCATATTGGGGAGCGTTGTAATAATTTCAGTTATTCTCGAAAGATAGGCTAATTGGATCTAACTCTTTCTTCTAGAAGTGTTTTCTACAATGTTCTGAAATTTTTAAACAATATCAGAAGTTCTATCACTTCTTAGCAGTCACAACTTAGTAAGGAAGCCTTTGTTTAGATTTACCATAATCTTCAGCAAATATGTGTTCCGATAATTTGGTCCTTCGTATCCGTTGGATCTTTGGCACCGTTATTACGGAAAATCCGGAGAAAAATCAAAGTTTGGCGTCTGATGCTAGATATGATAGTCACCCTTGTTTGTCCTTTGATGATGTGAAAGGGCTTTGCTGTGATATTGCAGATCCTTTATTTGCGTCTTTGACCTTTCTTCTAATATACTATTCTCTTATTCTATTTACTCACATCCCTGCCAAGCCAATTTTAAGGGTCTCAGTTTGGAAAATAGTCTTATTTTGAAAGAGATAGGTAAGGAGGTAAGTATAAAACACGTTATCTATTGCTAGCGCCTTATGTTTATAATTTCTGTTTGCAAATAACTTTCAAGTCTGACTTACCGATAGGCACCGATAAAGTTTATAAAGCTGTAGGAGTTAGGAGTTGAATCTATTTTGAGATAATGTAAAGAAAGAACTGTCGTTAGGAGACTCTAGCTTCGAACAATGACTCTAGTGATATTCCGGAAGATGAAACAGGTAGGTACCTTCCTAGATGAGTACTGTAGGAGGATGATAGCGGCCAGTGGCCGTTTATTTACTTAAATGTGAAAAATTAAAGGAAAGAAAAATTTGATGTCTATTCTATACTCGGTCCAAGTTTTTTAGTTTTGACAACTGCAGTAAATTAAGCTGCATGAAAACCGTAAACTCTGATTACTATGCTACGTTTTTGACCACAAGACTGGAACTACTAGCTAATATACAGAGTGTAAGGGGAACACTCTCGAAGCCAAAAGAAAGTAATTGTACCTACTCATCATTATGAACCAGTTTTAGTATGGGAACAAACCTGAAATCGCGAAAAAAATATCAGCTGTTCCTTACATTTTGTCGAGTGTCAATGACCGTTTTCTATAGAACAGCTGATATTTTTTTCTCGATTTCAGGGCTGATCCCATAGTAAAAGTTGTACATAATGATGAGTACAATTACCTTATTTTGGCTTCGAGAGTGTTCCGCTTACACCCTGTATACATATACTTATGATATATACATTTATGCTGAGATAAGTCTCTATTGACACAGTATGTTTTCTTTGATTTCTGTGCGTTTACGTCAAACAGGTAAATATATTTTTCACTTTTCATGCTCGTAAAATTCTTGTTTAGGCTCGGTGTTAGTGGACTAAAACGGATTTTTATGCTCTAGTGCATAAGTCTGCTTTGCTGTTCCAGTTTATTTTTTAAAAGTAATTGTCTTGCGCTTGACCGCCAAATCGCCTGATGTTAAGCGATGATGCGGTCTACGTTTTTCCGGTTATGTTTACTCTTGCACAAAGAGGATCAGTTTGAAACTTATCTGTTTTATTAAACACAATATTATTAGTCTAGAATACTATATGAATTTACATTTCAATTAAATAATATTAAACTATAAATAAAAAACTGCATTGAGGTCGCTGTCTTCGGGTAAGGTGCCCAAAAAGCTGGAGACATTACCACGTTGGATGGCCAAACTTATTCTTTGGCCAAGGTAAGTACCAGCTCTTTGGTCACCTGTCACATCTACGAGGCGTCTGGACAACTCTTTAACCAAACCCCGAGCGGCCGGACCCCACGGACCCATGGTTTCAACTCCAAACGGAAAAAATATGTATCCTTCGCCGAGAGATTCATATTTCCTCCGTTTGAGGCTTTCCGCCAGTTCCGCTGCTGCACCAGCCGCTCTTGATGTGCCCTGGAGGTGAGAGGGCGCCAGCGTGTCGGCACAAGTTGCGTCCTACACTAACGGCCTCCCACGGCTCCAGGGAACTAACGTCATGCCATCAGGTCTCTTGCCATCGTCACGTGAAATACCGTTCGGCTCTAAGCAAGCCGGCACGTTAACGGTGGCAAGAGCCCGACGGATGACGTCGTTCAAAGCGGCGTGGCGCGAGAGACGTCCAGCACTGCGGCGGCAAGATAAGCCATGGTGCCCAAAGCGATCAACCTCACCACCAAGGCGACAATGGTGGGGTTCAGTTCTAGTTTGAAATATATTTCATGTAGAAAGTTTGCCTGTGTTTTAATAATACCCATAGATCAGAGTACCTAACTATTATTAAAGACTCGGACATTACTATTGTCGAATAAAAATAGAACATTAACATAATTAAAATACTTAACAATAAACATTGTATCATTTCCTCGCAATAAAAATAAAAAGACGATATAAATAAATACATTTTATCCTCGACTTAAATATCCGCCGGAGCCGAATCTCGGCTAAAATGGCTCGTTTTATGCACTCGTTGTACAGTCTACTGTATATATAATAAATGTAATCCATCGTAATATATGTTCCATAATATATTACGATGGAATATTAAAAGAAAATGTATCCATTAGTTTTTTACATATTTATTGTAGCTGTCTCAGCTAAAACTTGGATCGAGTTTAAGCATCATAAAATATATTCTTTCACCGCAGATATAAGAGTTAAACGATGTACGCATGTCGCTTGTAGACATGACACCGTCTGCTAGACGTGGGAGAGACGGAACCCTATTTGCCATCGTCGTCGCCGGGAACCAAGTATTCTCACGGGACGTGAACACGAATGTGCGTTTCTCGGGTGGAAAATGTGGAAATGTAACAATATGGTTAAACTGTGTGAAAATTAACATTAAAGCTACGCTCGCCGGTCTGAGTTTTTTAATAGTACAAATGGCAAACAAGCGATGGGCCACCTGATGGTAAGTGGTCACCACCGCCTATAAACACCTACAATACCCGGGCCATTGTCAGTACGTTGTCTACCTTTGAGGACTCTATTCACCCTTGGTTTGTTCAAATTATACTTCGGAGTAAAAAATCATTATCTCTTTTACAAATTTTAAAAGAAAATTAACCGGCCAAGTGAGAGTTGGGCTCAAGGACCGAGGGTTCCGTACCACCACATGAACTGTTAAATACTATCGAACAAAAAAATTGTGCAAAAAGACATTACGCCCAGGCGGTCTCCAAGTACCGACCGCGCTCGACGTTGCTTAACTTCGGTGATCGTACGAGAACCGATGGAGAGCAGAAATTGATTACCGACTCTCACTTTGCCAGTATTTATTATTTTTTATTATACTATAGAGTGTGTACTATAATCATGCCAAATTTCGCGCTTGTAGTATTACCATTTTTACACTAGAGCAAATTGAAAAATAAGTTTAAATAAAGTTTGTTGTATGGGGATTGGGGACACCCCTTTACTTATTGACTTTTTTATTATGTTTTAGTTAATCCGCCGTAAAATTACATATTCTGTGAAAGTTTTAAAACTACCTATCTTATTACGGTTCAAAAGACACAGCCGTTAAAATGAATTAAAACCACGAATTCTGATTATGAGTCTGCATATGTAGCAGGTACCCGAAATACGGACGACGAAGCGGTATGGCCCTAAAGACTTTACCCAGTCCGGTGAATGCAAAAAAAATATCAGGAACCTTCAGTGAAATATTAAAAGACATGTTTTTATTCAGTTTAAAAAAATGCTAATGCAGCTGTCAGAGCAAATAATAAATGCTTAATCCGGACAATAAAGATGGAAAAATAGGGGATAAATCCCGTTTATTGACTTTCTGTAAAGTCTGTGAAAATGTATTATCTTTACCACATAGTAAAATCCGCTCCAATGCGCAGCGCTACGCGGCGGCCCTGGCATCCGCCGTTCAGTTTGAATCATCCTATAGAGGGGTTTTTGGAGCAAAATTAAAAAGCTGTGATACAAATTGAAGTTACAAACTCAATGCATATTTTTACTATGGATTGAGGGCCTCGATACCTATATTATCAGAAAATATAAAGTAATTCTGTACCCGCGACCTATTTTACCACAAAAGTACGTGTGAGTTATCCAATCAAACTTTTTTTCTAGCCAGATACTGGGGCCCTATTCTGGCGCGCTCAATATTACCTCGGGCTCTGTCGTATACTCATTAGAAAAATCATGAGAGAGAGTGCTACCAGAATAAGGCACCTAGATCCTGATCCACTAACTACAAACACGCTCGTAACGCGGCGCGTTAAGTTAACTTCAAAAAGTCGACCTTTATTTTCTAGGGAATAGAGGCATAATTTTAAGCGGTTACCTTAACGCGCCGCGTTACGTGCGTAGTTTAGTTAGTGAATTGGGGCACTGGGCGAGACCTAATGCTTACAACCACAGCTTACATCCTAATTTAATATATTTTTTCGCCACAATATTACTGAAAGATCCCAAGTTTAACTACCTGTGCCCAATGCTTAGCGGTTAGGCGGCAGCCGACCCAATGCCAGACCAAAGTCGTCAAGTTAAACGCCCATGAAGTCGAGACGTGAACAAAGGGCCGGAATGCGAATAATTTGTCCTTATTACCATCTTCGGTCGCAGTTCGCGTTTACCTTGAGCCCTGAACGGGTTACAGTAATCTCCCCTACAGGCGCCCGTTCAGCTTGCCTCTAATATTCAAACGGGGGAGCAAACGGTTGCTTTTATTAAAATTTTACATGTGGAGGTAGCTAACGGGCCTGCTACCCACCCACGCTTCAAAACGTGCTGAAATACCGATCCGTTCACGCACACGCGTGCAAAGTTTATAATTTAGGTAATAGGAAAGAGAAAAGCTTGCAAATATTTAAAACTATAGATTCAACTCAACATCGACGCGGCAAAAAAAATCATGTTGCATCGGATTTTTTTTAAGACGATCAACTTAATTATTTAATATATCATAATTAACCTAATAAATTTCTGCAACGTAGCATGGGGAGCACGGAACCCTGAAGCACAAGCTAAGCTTAGTTTAGGGATCCGAAGCTCATTAGTTGATTAAGGCAAATTTCGAGAAATATACTAACCCATATTGTGCAAAGAAAAAAAAACGGCAACAAAATCCAGTCCTGTATACGATATAGCAATAATATGGTTGTTTTTTTTGTGAATAGTCGTTAATTTTAAAATCGGTCCACACATTTATTGTACCGTCGCATCGGTTGCAATTGGTAATGTTGAATCAAGAGTTTTAAATAGCTTTGTTGAACCATAATAATTTAGATCTACGCTCTATGGTTCTCCTTGGTTGTTGGCAGTCCCAAGGTGGCCATACATTAAAATGAGAATAAGAGATAACCACGGCAGTCGTTTCTAGCAAGAGAGTGCGCGGAAATCTGGAAAAATTCACTGCCAGTAGAGGAGAACACAATACGTGTACGTGACGGTACTTCCAAAACTAGGTATAATCCCAGTTCTGTGTCAACCCGGATTGGTCATTATGCCGCGTACAAACTGGTGAAATGCGTAACATGAAATGCTTGCGCACTTAAACTCCATATGAATGCAATATAACATGAAATTTAAGATGCACCAAAACAAATTCGCCTAGTTTGGACGTGTGGACGTTTGGACGCGCACACAACGAGCATTTCAAATCGAGCGCGCATTGTTGAGATGAAGACAAAAGGGTGGGCAGTTACGCTGAACAGATTCGTAGTACCTAAATGCGCGGTTCGTGCGCGTGGCGCGTCCCAACCGATGCAATGTAACATGACGTATTGAAACGTTTCATTTCATGTTACACTTCACGAGTCTGTACGCGGCATTAGCCCTTGTCCCTCAACATGGCGCGAAAATATTACAGATCTGATTTCAATAAAAGGGAAATTTAATTGCACATCACAAACATTTAAGAAACATCAATGTCACAACAATAATGTATTTAAATAAACCGGTCAAGTGCTTGTCGGGCTCATGCACTGAGGTTTCCTTACCACCACAAAATAGGTACAATAAGTAAAGCAAAAAAAAACAACAGCACGCCCATTACCCCTCCAAAGTACCGACCGCGCCCGACGTTGCTTGGTGAACAGAAATTTGTCACAGACTCGCACTTGGCCTTTATTTATTTATTTGTTATTCTACTATAGAGAGTGTCGGTACAATAATCATGCCCACACGTTGCTTAACTTGGTGGTGAACAGAAATTCGTTACGACTCGCACTTAGCCATTATTTATTTAGGTATTCTGTTTAGGTAAGTTTGATGTTTGTACGAATGTTTTTTACATTAGAGCAAATAAATACAAAAATACGTTTAAAAAAGTTTGTTGTATAGGTACCTCTACCTACTACCGCCTTTTAACTACTAGTTTTAACTTTTTTACTTTATTATTATTTTCTTAGTTAATCCACCGTAACATTATTTATGTGAAAACTTCAATTGGCTATTTATTACAGTTCGAAAGATATAGCCGTTACTAGGTACAGGTAGGACAGATGGACAGACAGACAGACAGCTAGACTTAGTAATAGGGTCTCGTTTATACCCTTTGGGTACAGAACCCTATCAATGTAATTCACACTAATTATGTGTTAGGTTTTTGCATTGAAATTACAATTACACATTGAAATTAAACATAAATAAATCAAATTAATAAAATCTCAAGAACTATGCAGAACTGCAAGATCTCTGGAAACCGCGACTACTGCGTACCATACATATTGAACGTTTGATTAAGAGTCATTGGTGTTGCTTGTAAATAATTAGATAGCATTTTTATAGACAACCGCCATCTTTTTTTTTTTTTTTTTTTTTTTTCGAGGGGGATATCTTCCAAAGATACCCGGCATTGGCATTGGGGTGCAGCCAGGTTATGTGGGATTATACCCACTAAAACCCCCTCGGTGACCAGCCTTAGTGCTTGTCAAGAGGGCTCCGAGATCTCCAGAAGAACGCACCGGAGCCCTCGGCACTGCGCTACGGCTCTTCCCGAGACAACTGCGTTGTCTCAGCCCCTCCGCCCACGACAACGTTGGTCACACAACGTTGTCGTTCTCTCCCTGGGTACGCTTAAGTGGATGGTCAGAGCCCCAACTTTGACCATCCCGAGCCCGGAGGTCCCCTTTTAGTAGCCTCTTACTACAGGCAGGGGTTACCGGTCCGGTCCGGTGCCGTATTCTATTGCCCCGGCGCCAGGGCTAAAAAATGTTTACATACTACTAGATTCGAACCGGGTATTCGTGGTTTACCAACGCGGGCCAGACCACAGGGCCAACAGAGCTTTTTAGACAACCGCCATCTAGTCAAACTGTGACCACAGATACTGCAAAGTGATTGATTGAAATTGAAACATAAGATATGCGATAAAACCTGTTAAAAGTTTTATTTCAATACTAGCGGTCCGCCCCAGCTTCGCACGGGTATAGATTATAGCCTATGTCACCCGGGGATAGTGTTAGAGTCCCGTCAATGAAATAATTTTTCAAATCGGTTTAGTAGTTTCGGAGCATATTAATCAAACAATCAATGCAAACAATCAAATCTTTCCTCTTTATAATATTAGTATAGATAAAGTTTGTTGTTTATCCTTCTTTCAAGAAGCAACAAAGAATCAATAGATAAATGAGATTTATGCATAGATATAACTATTTAAAGGGCCAGAAGAGACTGATTATTGATACTTTTTACTCCGGAAAAATTATTTTTGTTCCTGTGGGATTGTCCACGCAAGTGAATCCTCAAAGTGCAGCTTACAATAATTAACTAAATTATATCTGTACAAGAAGTAAACTTATATAATTTTTTTATATAATTATACACTTGCACTTGTAGGCCATCTTGCCTAGCAACGATGCGGTCTATAATGGAGCATGCTTGCTCTGAAGAAACCTGTTCAATCATTACTTCAAGACGCCTCGGGGTACATCCGCAATGATGCGGTCTATAATGGAGAGCATGCTTGCTCTGAAGAAACCTATTCACTCATGACTTCAAGGCGCCTCGGGGAACATCCATTTAAGCAGCGCATCCCAGTCTCGGGTCGCGCAATAAAAATGGAATCAAAGCGCATTGTTTCGGTTATCAGAATATCTATACATAAAAATAAAGTACATATCTACATTTCATAAAAGAATGTATACCAACATTAAAGTAATAAATTATGTAGTAGGTAGGTAGATACACACCTATGCAGGAAAATAATTTAACAGTTCTTTACTAACAAAAAGTTCATTGGTAAATTAATTAATAACTAACAATTGCATGATGCATTCATAATTTGTAAGTAGGTAATTTAAGTGACACACATTTAAATAGGTTTGATATTTAATGCGAAAGATTACAAAGTTGGGCTATTGAAATTGTTTTAAGTAATTGTCTCATGTGGAGAAAAATAAATTAAGGCATCTAGACCACAGAAATAATGAATATGTGCCTAAACACAGATGTTTTAGTGAAAGTGGAATTGTTTTTAAATAACCTGACTGCAAAACATAGTCATCTATGACACTCCGGAGATGAAAACATATCTACCAACACTTCTTTGTTGATTTGTAGACTTCATTGTTGAGTTATTACACTAGTTTTTAAGAGTTTTTAGTCCTCTGTATCAAATTTAATTGAGTGAAAAATAAAGATTTAATCAATCAATAAACAAATTCAAATTCAAAATATTTATTTGTCAGTCATCTGTCAAGCCATTTAGGCTACTAGAAGGTATAGGTATAATAAAACTAGACAAACATACATAGGTATATACTGAATAACATTGCCCTCCTATTTGGATAGTTCGGTAATTAATACAAAAAAATTACAACAGACATCACGGGAAGTTCAATACTTAGAATTCATCTACAAATTTTTCGCCCTTGAGAAATGGAATAGGAATTTAATTTAAATTTAAATGGACCTACCCCCGTATTATTAGAGAGATCTAATATAATCAACTCTGTATAGCAGTAATTTAACCAGGATTCAGGTCAGCTAAAATCAACAATAAAAGAAACAAATATTTTATGACTGGGCCGTGACCAAAAATGTATACTGAGAGGATCGAACGGTGTTTTTTTTTCTTGTAAGACGAATCAATGTACAGTGGTCTGAATCAGGTATGAAGTATAAAAACATCATAAGGGAACATTCTATGTACTTAGGTATAATCTTCTTCTTCTTTCGAGTCGATGTTCCGCAAAATACAATTCTATTTTAGGTATAATGTACCTAATGTAGGTATAAGTACATATAAGTTAAGGTACTATCAACTTGGTACTATGTAAGACCATCTAAGTGTTTGTATAAATATTCTATCTGGAAAAAATTGTGAGTAGTGTAAAAATAAACCTTGATTGATTTTTTATTTTTTACAGAGATTTTATTTGATCCTAAGATTTTTTTTTACAGAAACTTCTTAGACCTTGGCTAATTTATGCCTCATACATATTTTTCTCTCACTCTAATGTAGTTAAATAGAACAAGACAGCAAATGAAGATCCATTCATTCACTGTCCAGTCACAACAAAGGATAAAATGACAAGAGTAAAATAATAATTCTCTTCTAGCTGTGGTAGGCATAAGGCTGAGGGTATCTAGCTCATTGGCAAAGTTATTGTTCATGAATAAATTAATGGTATATAACTGGTAATTATTATGACTTGTTTACTTTCTGTTGGGACGCTATGATTAACAAATGACACTGATTACAAAATAAAACAGCATCATCCCTCGCGGCATCTCTATCATTATATTGGCAACGGCAACTTCCCAAGAATTCTGCTGGTTAGAATAGGCGATACCTACTTATTTTACTGAGTTACGTGATGCTGTGGTACATCTACCTACTATTTATCTACAAAATTGACATGATATGTCAGATTTGGCTCCGACCGTGTAGTTATCTTTGTCCGTTTTATCTCGCTTAAAAAGGTTATTGATCAACAGATGTGTTAGTTTCAGATAATATAGTAGCGTGCATACTCACGGGATAGTACATCCCCTGCGGCGGCAAAAAAAAGGCCCCCGATCCCCACAGCTTGCCGTTTGTATTTACTTTGTGCTACACAAAATACACTCCACGTACGCCCCTTTCTTGGGCGTAAATCTTCACAACACTAACTTATAAATTCGAGGTAATCATGAGTATTTATTGTTAAATTACAATGAAAAATACTAAAAATAACAGTAAACTTTTTAGGTTATGTGAATAAGCGCGACGCGAAGAAACGCGCTGTAGCACTGAAAACGGTTGATGTCGATGTGCAACAACGACTAACGAGACGAGCGACAAAGACGCCTAGCTAGACGGGCTCTCTCGTGTTGCCGCTCCGGTCCCTCCACCTCGCCCCACACCCGTATATCGAAAAGAGACAGAACGCATCACCGGAGGTTCGGTCTTTAGAAACAAAAAGCTTATATTTCTTTCTCACTCTAACTATTTTGCACATTCTACGCACCAAATTCAAATTTTTTAAGCTTAGAAAAATATAATATTCAGATTCAGACAAAGATTTATTATTATTATGTACTAGTATAGTATGAAATCTTTGGTTTCAGACTACTTAATAAATTATGATGAATTTTCTATAGTTTTAATGCATTTAACTCAACCTTGCTGGTTTCAGTTGTTACCATTAGCACAGAAGACATAATAGACATAAGTGGTATAGAGATTATTGTTTATTTTTCTACGGTGATAGTGCCTTAGTATTCTTACAATATAAGTAGGTACCTAAGTACTCGTCGGAATGTAGGTATACTCAAATGTACTCATATTAAAATATCGACTAGGTAGGTACTAGATCTTACACTACTACTTACTAGGTATCCTAAAATAATATACTCTGTCTGCCTGTCTGCGTTACGTACCCACAGACTAGAAATGCTTACGACGTACCTAGTCTTTGGCAAACACAACCGAGTGTCGGAACAGCCGGAGGGGAAACCCATTTATGTTATGACGAGATGCTTGCTCATCTTGCTCACATAGTGTGAGCAAGATGAACCGCATGTCATGCTTATCATAGGCTATCCGCCACTCGGCTAACCGCAAGCGCAACCGCTTCCTACGGTTAGCCGCACGGCTGGCCGCAATCCGGCTAACCGCTTAGTGCGTAGGTACCCTAAGAAAGAACTTTTCAATGTTGAATGGAGTGAAAGAGAAACCAAATATTCCTATTTTTGTCTCATAACCGAGTACGGTTCGGATCAATGAAAAATGTTCGGTTAGTCAGGGTGGCCAGAGGCAGGGGCAGGTTTCTTCTCCACAACCCCTCGTCAGTTTGAAATACACAGAAAGAAACTGTTTCTTAATCTATGGTTCGGTTGGGGTGGCTGGAGCATGGAGCCCGCAAATCGAGTTTTTCAACACACTATTTTTATTAGACGTAGGTACAATTTTATTGTATAAAAAAAAACTTTTTCTCATTCAGGGTATTTAATGCGTCCATTATTTGATGAACCCACTTAGACGAAAATTAAACTATGGTCTCGTGATAATGGAATCCTTATTCTGTGGGTCTCGCAAGGACTTTGTATACCTTCCCTTTAGGATATACAAAGTCCTTGGGGTCTCGTAGGCTCTCGTTAGAGAGTAGTATATTCCTTGCTCGTAGGTAATCAAATTTAAAGATTGACAATTTTTATCTCCTCTAAAATGATTTACCTAACGTTATACCTACATGGTACAATATTTCAATGTGCAAAGAGATTTGATTACGTTTGTCATAAAAAAGGTGAAGGCACAGGGGCCTTACGCGGTCTCAAGCTAACGCATTTCGGATAATCATGCGAATACGGTTTGCGGTCGCGCAATTTTTTTCATCACCCAAACTGGATTGCTTAAAACAGCTAGGCGTAAGGCCCCAGAGGCTATGCTTGAGGTTTTTGCAAATAGGTAGGTACCTACAATCTACACGCCATAAACTATGGCAAATTTTTTTCGTTGTTTCGTTGCTTGGTAACGTTTCAATATATGAATATATGAATATCCACGCTGTGTTTGAGAACGTTACTATACAAGCCCTGGCGGCAACATGTAGGTGTTTATGAACGCACGTATGCTGGCCTCGGCTACGCCTCAGTCCACGCGCAGAACTCTCCATGTAGGTCAGAAGGCATTATATGCGTAAAAACGAAATAAATACCCATAAAATACTCACTATCACTATTGGCAGTGGATAGGATTAGGTACCTTATAGGGTGTAGAGGTCGGCTTAGAAAAGATTTTGCGAAAGGGCCGAATTAAGGGGGGCAAAATTGGGTTGAAAGTTTACATGAAAGACTACGCGTAAGTAGGTATAAATGTACAGTCGCGACGCGAGCAATAGCTAGTGGTACAATAAATTTGTATAAAGATACCTAGGTACTTATTATATAGATAGTAACCACTCACCTAAAAAAAATACTAAATAGAATCTAATACCTACCTAGGTACGCATTTAGCTGCATATAGGTAGATACATTGGTAGGTAGGTACCTAAATTAAATGTTTGCCATTTATCACGCGTTGGTAGGTACGTAGATATCTCCGGCCCGTGCCCCTCGTAGCACATTGCATTCATCTGCCCCTGGATAAATGACCCTTTTTATTTCGCAGCTGTATACCAACTTCTCAGAATTGTGGCCCGGGAAAAAAATGTGGCATTTGAATAAACGACCCAAGGGACAATGGATATATCATTCTTTGTTACTTCTAAGTAGAGGTAGGTAGGTACCTACGTACCTAGTTAGTTCTTGTAATGAAAAGTAATCAACCGTAGTAACGTACCTACTACCTACTTAGTTTATAAGTAAGACACACGCATAAGTCAGTACCTATAGGAAATAACCGAGTAAGTACAAAAGTATGATCCTTTTTCTAAGACACGAGATTCTTGTTGCTAAATAAGCATATAACTACTCAGGTAGTTATTCTAACTTACTCAGGTAGGTAGTTATTCTAACCATTTGCCTATCTATTTCCTTTTATTTTATAACCACGAATTCAGATCACTTTCGCTAGGTATTTGTACGTAAGTGTACCTAATAAGTATCTAATAACATTGGCGGATCCAGGGCATGGGGGCCATGCCCCCCCCCCCCTCAAAACACCCAGCAATTCCATACATTCGACTCAACTTTTCGATTTCATTCAGGTGCACTTTTACACAGCATACTCATAGGTACCTATATTTTATCAGAAATTAATTCTTGTAGGACACCTCTCTACATCCCGGAAAAATAATATAAATATATAATCCTCTAAGACAGTAAAAAAAATTTGGAGCTCGCTCCGCTCGCGCATCATTCTATATACTACTACGGATTTTTTCATAACCCGTCATGTACTGAAATATGATTTACATTGAAACAAATCAACATTGCGACAAATTTTCACTATCGCTCCGCTCGCGCATTATTGTTGCTTTATAATCACTTTGCTCCATAATTTTTAATAGTTAGGTATAAATTAATAGATGGTTATGGCTAAGATAAGTACAACGGCTACTTTTTATCCCTGAAACATTATTAATTCCTGTAGGATACCTCTCTACATTTAAGTAAAATAATCATGTACGATAGGTAAAAAAAAATCGCATGCAAAATGCTTGGACCGAGTTTAGGTTCACTTAGCTATCAATGTTCATATTTTCACCTTGAACAGTTTTAAATGTTCATTTAAAGTATTTAATATCCTAATTATCAGGTAAAAATATCTTAGCTTATTATGTACCTAGTAATTTTATAGTAACGTGTTGTAAAGTAGATAGGATAGGGGAAAGGGTGAAATTAAGCATTTATTGTTTGCTGTGACATTTTTTTTAAAGCTGATTTAAACATTATTTAATATTTTACCGACCGAATGTACGTGCGTTTTTTTCGCTCACCTACTAAACTAAACTGGCTAAAGTCTTTAAAGCCATACCGCCTCGTCATCCGTATTTCGGGTACCTGCTATATATAACACCTTTAAAAAATAGGGAAAGTAATCAGAATTCGTGGTTAACATTCTGCTTTTTAACAATGTCAATGCAGCTGTCAGAACAAATGAATGCGTGGACCACGTTTAAATATAGACGCGTAAAAAGAGTAACAATCAGTAAAAGGTGTAGTCCAAGCGGAAAGCACGCTATTAGGTATCTACTCACAGTCGCTCATTTGAGAAATTACTCGTAATGGCATACCAATATAGTTGGATTTTAGGGTTCCCAAAGGGTGTAAACGGGACCCAATTACTAGGCCTACGTTGTCTGTCCGTCCATCCAACCTTTTAACGGCTGTATTTTTCGAACCGTAATAGATAGATAGTTAGAAATTTTCACAGAATATAAAAACTAAGGGGGGGGGGGGGGGGTCCCCATACAACAAACTTTTTTTAATGTCTTTTTCTATTTGCTCTAGTCTAAAAACGGTAATACTTAAAAGCATGACACTTGGCATGATTATAGTACACACTCTTAGTAAAACACAAAATTATAATTACTGGCCAAGTGAGAGTCGGTGATCAATTTCTGCTCACCACCGGTACTCGTACGATCACCAAAGTTAAGCAACGTCGGGCGCGGTCGGTATGGTGGTGCACGAGTGCACGAGCCCGACTCGCAGATGGTCGGTTTATTTACTGTGGTGTGAATGGTCGTTCATTTTAAACTCGATCGACAATAATTTTAGTAGATAATATTTTATTGGTAATGTTGAATTTATAGTTCTAAATACATATATTCAGTGAACAGATTTATATAATTTATTTAAACGACGCGGGCTTACACACCATAAAAATACAACTACTGCCACCTATGTGGAGTAAGTCAGGCCGAGGTTCATTTAGCATTAGCAGAAAATTTCCAGTTACCAACCGATCCAAATGAACCGACAAGTTTCAACTGTGAGTCGCTAGATGTCGACAGGAGTAAATTACTTTAGAAAATAGTAATTGTTCTAACTCAATAGTACTACCATACCTACACTACCTACTACCTACTGCAGATGATCTACGCAACGAGTATTGTTGTTGTAAGATTTTGTGGATATAATTCCCAAATAAGACACAATTGTGTAGCGTAGCAACTAGCAAATAATTTCTCGAACGTAGACTCTACGTGGAGTTAAAAGGTAAGAAAAGTAAGAATATTGGCTCGGTCAAAGTAGGTAAATATTTATAAATTTAATTGCCAATTTAGGTATCCAGAGGCAGCGTAAAACTAAGGTACTTAAGTGATTTGTAGTACCTACTTACATAAATATACAATTACCTAAGTATTACCATAGCGAAATATTGATACTAGAGGTATTACATACGGAAAAAAAATCTTTTCTATGTAAAAATGAATCCCTATTTACCTTGGTCAAGCCATAACTTGATAACGACTTTATAGTTTGTAGAATGTTTTTACGGAAAGCAAAATTAAGAAAATTGCGCTGAAGATTGAAAAATTTCAGAAAACCTAACGATGATTTTAACTCGCGGGTGAAAGCGCGGGACGCAGCTAGTATTAAATAAAACCAAATAAAAACTTATTCACATTTTGTGGCAAAGTTAAACTTGAATAAAAGAAAAATTATAACCATGAAAATGTAGTTAAGTGAACACTCAGCTAACACCTTTATTATAATCGAAAGAGCATGTATAGTTTCCAAAAGAAAATCACCTAAGTACCTACCTCGAGAATTTTTGTACAACAAATATTGAAAATGTTGAAATCTTGAGCTGTGTTAAGTAATAAAGTACAGCGCTATCGTCGCCGTGTCTTATTCGAAGCACCTTGTTCCATTTTCAAAAATAACAATAAAACAAAACAAAAATTTAATTTACGTGCATAAATCAATAAGCCAGCGCTTACCTTCAAATATAATAACGTAATAATGATTTTATTGTGATACTTAGCTCTTTTGATGAATAAGATAATATGGAAAAGCTATATAGGAAAACATACCAATACAATTAATTACTAATTTACAATATTGTAATAATTGACTCACCCAGATACACGTATTAATATCATCCCAGTCTCGATACCACTCTGATAACATAATGAATTTAGCGTTAGACATATTTGAAAAATATTAATGAATAATATGCAATTGTAATTTTTTTCTGCAAATATTTACGAACAAGACTCAACCTGCTGAAAGTTCTACGTTTAAATGCGATTCTAGGTACTTATTAGTAAGGTACCTACTTTTATGCCTAGAATACCTACCCAAGCTAGTACTTTAGTGGTTTTTTTTCTAAGCCGCATTCAGGACGACAAACAAATAAAAATTAAAATGATTCGGTAGACAAAAGATCGTAGTTTTTTTTACTTATGTTCTCAATTTCTCGTTTTCGTTCTGTACTAAACTAAGGAATTAAAGGAATCATTATGTCCGTTAATCCGTATTCGTCTGTAGGTACCTACTCTGTATTTCGAGACTGTAACTTGTACATGTAAAGGTGTAAAGCATTGAAATTTGGTACCATAGAGACAATTATTGTATGTACACCCGTGCGAAGCCGGGCGGGCGGGTTGCTAGTATTATTATATTAATATAGTATAGACTAGCGACCCGCCCGCCCGGCTTCGCACGGGTGTAATTTACGTGCGAAGCCGGGGCGCGTCGCTAGTTATACATATAAACCTTCCTTGAAAATTTATCTAACTGATGGCGAAAACCGCTTCAAAATCCGTTGCGTGGTTTAGGAGGTGTTAGCGGCCATACTATGTAGAGATAGAGATAGAGAAGAGATTTAGAACCTAAGCTATCAGAGTCGGATCTGTCGCCGCCGGCATGAATGAATGGCAGGGGAGGAAAAAATATAGAAAGTGTACCCGAATTTTGTAATTTTCTGGGCAACTTTTAAAATTTTCTTCCCATTTATTGTTTGGTCTTTATTAGTACCACAGATACCTATACCTACCTAAGCTTGCCAACTCATCTAATAAAACTTTTTTTCTTTTGTTATACGAATATCACTTATTTTTTCACTCCGAGGAATTGAAATAAAATTGAACTGTCCATCAAATATAGTGATTCGATGGTATATTATATTATCCGACATATCCATCATAGCGAGGGCGCTAATAGTTCGAGGGACTAAATAAGTCTTTAATCCCGAGGTAAACAATGTGCTTTTCATTACGAATACAAGGAAACTAAAAATAAAAACATGATCTAACTAAAGAAAATATGACTAAATTTTTGGTGTGAAATTTATTTTCCACTACTGATTTAGCCTCTTCTCTTATGAAATCAGGCGTTTAATCCATATCGGAATCAGATGAACTACAAATCAGCTATACGGAAGTATAAACAAAACTCTACAATGAAGATCAGATTCCCGCCAATTTTTTTTTGGAACATCCTGACACTGGCAAATGTACGAGAAGTGCGGGACCATAATCTTCTGAGGAGAAAAAAAACACTATGATGGCTATGATGGCTCTCGGCCGTCAAGCTTGGCTTGGTCGTCGTTGCAGTCCTTGCTGTTCGCGCTATAAAGGCCTTCGATATCGGCCTTTATTCCAGCTTGTCTATCAAGGGCTGCAAAACTGTACGCACTGTGATGACCTGGACCTGCGCTACTCTGCGCTTTCGGCCATCATAATCGCTGCCAGCAACGCACTCATTACAGACCGCGGCAGTATTGTACTATTATATTTCAGTTCATTATTCTCCTATTAAGATTAGGCACGTCAAACACTCAACTCAAGTATCATAGGATCCTTTTCATACAACAATCTGAGTAAGTGGGGTAGGTACAATTCATAACAATCTCTACGAGAGTGATCAAATAATCTCCTCTTACCTCTCAGGACGTTCAAGGCGATCATTAATTTATTAAATAGGTACTAATATTACAGCTGTTACTTAGGTATGTTACTTTCTCCGATCAATTAATTTTAATGACATAAGTCAAAGGTGGATTCAGCATTTTTCTTTTGTATTCATCTGTTTTGATACCTTGGCACAAAGACTTTCTGTAACTAGACTTTTATTGCAGGGCGAATATATCCAGACATTTCATGAGATGAAGTCTCCTCCAGTCCCACTCTGAATTTGTTGATCTGTTCGATGCGGGCAAAGAATGCGGATTATTGCGGATATGCTAACTTTTAAAGAGTTTTGTTTAGCACAAATCCATAGCTTTTACAATCTGTGAAAATTAAAGGGAAATTGAAAACATTGTGACACCGCCGCCGCAACATATATATTGAAGGTAGTCTGGACAAGAAACTTTTAGCAATAACAGCTTCTTGTGCCCTTACATACGGGGTGTAAGAGGAAAACTCTCGAAGGTAATTGTACTCATCATTATGAACCACTTTTAGTATGGAACCAACCCTGAAATCGCGAAAAAAATATCAGCTGTTCTATAGAAAACGGACATTGACACTCGACAAAATGTATGGAACAGCTGTTTTTTTTTCGCGATTTCAGGGTTTGTCCCATACTAAAAGTGTTCATAATGATGAGTACCTTCTTTTGGCTTCGAGGGTGTTCCCCTTACAACCTGTATATAATATGTGTTCTTTTAGTAATGTCCTTTTTGCGGTGTCGATCATATTTATATGATCTTATATTATTATATATGATCGCGTTATCTTAATTTTACACCTCATGAACTTTGCTTATTATCTTCATTAAATTTTAATACTCGTGATACAGATTTATTTTTGTAAAGATTCATAAATTGGATTATAAAATGCATCTAAAATTGGCGTTATAATTTTTCTTTTTTAATATTTAACTTGATTTTTGTTTATATCACTTGTTGTGTTAGTTTTGGTAACTGATCACTATGATTCGAAGGTTGTTCTTAAAGATGAGTGTAATGGTCTCCTTTCGGTTAAGTACCTACTACCGATCTGAGTAACTCTTCATAAATATAGTACCTATTAGGTACTTGTGTTCATAATTCTTATTAGATTCTTCGTAATATTCTCCAATATATCTCGTTCATATCCTCCCAAAACAGAGATACTTACCTTACTTACTTACTTTTGGACATAATTTACTTGCTTACCAACTAGGCAAATAAACTTATTTAATTTCGCGTTGAAAACGCTTTGTTGTGCTAAACACCTTGTCGAAACTTTGACGCCAAAAGGTAAATAAACCTATTGAAAAAAGCCAGAAGTTCAAAGAAAAAGCGAAATGGTTTGCTTAACTTTTTGGAAAAATAATATTAGCTATTCAATAAATAAGCTTGCTCGGAAGTTAATTTAAGAGGGGGCCTCCGAAATTTTATGCTAATTTGCCATGATATTCTAACTAAACCAAATATCCTATCAACGTAATAATTGATATATGTGATTTTTCAATTCATTTTCTTTCCGGCACTAAGACAGAAACATAATAGCAAGATATTTACTCGATACTTTATTGTTTTCAAAATGGTGCCTTTTTGCTGATTTTTTTGATTTTTTCTTGGATAGAACTTCAGTCACATATCTAAAATAAATACTCATCGAAGGAAAATATAGTTTGTTTTCCAGTGCTAAGACAAAATTTACCTAGATTAATTAGTACTCTCATAATAAATTATATTCGATTTGAGACTTACGTCCTTTAGTTCTAAGCAACTATTCGGTCAAACGGCAAGTCCGATATTCAACCTTATTCTGTTGCGCTTTGTATCTAAATAGCGAAACACGCTACGTTCAACCTCAGTACCGCACTATGCTCCAACGGGGAAGGACGCACGCGCTTGCTATTCGCCTAGATTTATCTTCCGAGTGCGATTATATCAACACCTACTGTATTTTCAAACAATGGATAACATAAAAAATCTATGGCTCGAACGCGACCATTTGATGCGGTAACCAAGTGTTGCCAATGACCTTGAGCACAGACTAGGTAAAGCTACTATGAAAAAATTACAGGTATTAATAATTATGGATACGACTAGGCCCTACCTAACGCATCTATTATTATGTACGCTCGGTAATATAGTTATAAGAGTCTAAGTGTTTCGTGTGGAGAGAGAAAGACAGTAAGAAAGACTACTAAAAATCAAAATTATTAAGTAAAATATAATTTTTGTTGAATAATAATAATTAACTTTTTTTTTTTAATTAATAATTTCATAAATTAAATTTAATTTAATTAAATAATTCATACATACTTAAATAGATTATAGTTATTAACAACCAGGTATAGAACAAACACAAACGTTCATCACATAACTGTTTGTCCTAGGTGGGAATCGAACCCACGCCTCCAAGCTCAGAAGGTAGGTTCACTACCAACTGGACCAACGGGCTTTCGCGTGTTTCGTTTATTTTAGTATAGTATAGTATAGCTTAGCATAGCATAGCATAGCTTAGTATAGCAAAGTATAGTATAGTATAGCAAAGTATAGTATAGTATAGTACAGTATAGTATAGTAAAGCATAGTATAGCATAGCATAGCAAAGCATAGCATAGCATAGCATAGCATAGCATAGCATAGCATAGCATAGCATAGCATAGCATAGCAAAGCATAGCATAGCATAGCATATCATAGCTTAGTATAGTATAGCAAAGTATAGTATAGTATAGTATAGTATAGTATAGTATAGTATAGTATAGTATAGTATAGTATAGTATAGTATAGTATAGTATAGTATAGTATAGTATAGTATAGTATAGTATAGTATAGTATAGTATAGTATAGTATAGTATAGTATAGTATAGTATAGTATAGTATAGTATAGTATAGTATAGTATAGTATAGTATAGTATAGTATAGTATAGTATAGTATAGTATAGTATAGTATAGTATAGTATAGTATAGTATAGTATAGTATAGTATAGTATAGTATAGTATAGTATAGTATAGTATAGTATAGTATAGTATAGTATAGTATAGTATAGTATAGTATAGTATAGTATAGTATAGTATAGTATAGTATAGTATAGTATAGTATAGTATAGTATAGTATAGTATAGTATAGTATAGTATAGTATAGTATAGTATAGTATAGTATAGTATAGTATAGTATAGTATAGTATAGTATAGTATAGTATAGTATAGTATAGTATAGTATAGTATAGTATAGTATAGTATAGTATATTATAGTATAGCATAGCATAGCATAGCATAGCATAGCATAGCATAGCAAAGCATAGCATAGCATAGCATAGCTTAGTATAGCAAAGTATATTATAGTATAGCAAAGTATAGTATAGTATAGTAAAGTATAGTATAGCATAGCATAGCTTAGCTAAGCATAGCATAGCATAGCTTAGTATAGTATAGTATAGTATAGTATAGTATAGTATAGTATAGTATAGTATAGTATAGTATAGTATAGTATAGTATAGTATAGTATAGTATAGTATAGTATAGTATAGTATAGTATAGTATAGTATAGTATAGTATAGTATAGTATAGTATAGTATAGTATAGTATAGTATAGTATAGTATAGTATAGTATAGTATAGTATAGTATAGTATAGTATAGTATAGTATAGTATAGTATAGTATAGTATAGTATAGTATAGTATAGTATAGTATAGTATAGTATAGTATAGTATAGTATAGTATAGTATAGTATAGTATAGTATAGTATAGTATAGTATAGTATAGTATAGTATAGTATAGTATAGTATAGTATAGTATAGTATAGTATAGTATAGTATAGCAAAGTATAACATAGCATAGCATAGCATAGCATAGCATAGCAATGCATAGCAATGCATAGCATAACATAGCATAGCATAGCATAGCATAGCATAGCAAAGCATAGGAAAGTATAGCGTGTGTTTACTGTGTTTCTATTTTATTATTATTTATGCCTACCAACTAAATAAACACAATTTTTTTTTTAATATTATTTATTTCCTGAAATTGAAGAGAGTAGAAAGCCAAAAAAAAAATATAGTCTATTTATTACACCACTGAATTTTTTGTGTTGAAAATTTTTGTTATTTTTAACATGAAATTCCGGTTACGTAATTTCAAACCCAATTTGGGGTCTTTAGGGTTAGGTCCTAAAGCCGAGTTTTTGAGTTTAACGTCTTCGTCTGCCAGAAAAAATTATGCCTATGACGTCAGATTTTTGATTGGACCTTTGTGTCCAAAGTTATGAACCTTCAAAAAATCGGGTATTTAGGGTCCGCCTCGCTACTTAGTTACTCAAGTTACTATGTACCTACGAGTCTTAAAATACTAAATGACCTATCGTTGGATAGCCAGTGAAGCTAACTATTCTTGCCTGGATTGACCTGGGACAAAATGTTTGAGGAGCCGGGTATTTCACGTCGTCAAAATCTTAAGACCTAACTTAGACTATAATATAAACTAAAAACTAGAACTAGTTATATTTCCTAAACCACAGCCTTAAAAAATCTGCAAAAAAATTACTAAAATTTAAAATGCTTTACTACCTCGAGCCAAAATTTGGGCGTGGTAGGGGGTGGTTTTCACCCCTCTTTATTTCTATTTCAATGTATTTCTCACTGATTTCAAAAGTAAAAATCTAAATATATTTTTGTAATTTTTTTTGGGTTAAAGGTCTGGTTTAGGAGATATGACCCGGGATCGGGTACCCCGTGCCACGAGGTTTTTGGATTTTTTGGTCTTATCCCGGCAAGTTCAACCTAGCAAAGCATAGCATAACATAGTTCAGTTTAGTTTAGTTTAGTTTAATGTTTAGCTTTCTGAAACTGTCTTTAGCGTAATATTTTAATTAGAGAATTTATTTAGGTTATATCAATTTAATTTATATACTTTATTATTTATATATTGTAGAAAACCTAAAAATAAATAACAAATACAATTTTGAAAAGTGAAATAATCAATTTACGGTTTTGCGCGCCGCGACCGAACTCAGCTAATCGCCAAAACACCAAGTGCACCAACACTATGCTTATCCTGTGTTATTGCTCCTTGCCGCTTTACAAGGTCGAGTGCGCGAGTTGTGTACACTTTAGCTGCGCGCGACTGCCGCGCTGCCGTGGTTGTGTTTCACACTAATGCGGGTGATGCGAGACGCGCGGGTGAAATCAGAAATTTTTCTTGCCTTATACGCAGCCTTAATAACATAACAAGTTGATTCCTAGCTTATTTTCAAAGCACTCTAAAACATTATGCGAGTCAATTTAGTTTATCTCAAATTTCCATAGGCCGCCAGTCAAGTATTAAAATGTTTTCCTTTCCATTCCAGTGTAAACAGATTGCTTCAGGAAACAATTACCTGTATTTAATTTTAAACAGGCTCCACTTTTAAACAATAATATTTGTATAATTCGTACCTATATCAGGAACTTCCTTGTTATGTAAACATATCTACCTCCGTACCGTACATAACACAAAGTAAAATGATGTCCAAAATGCTGGTGACAACTGGTAGTGGCTTGGACATATTTTACATACTTGGGCATTTACATACCACAAAGTTGAATTATATCTGCATGGGATATTTATACCGTGATTAGGTTGTGGATGATGATGGGTGTGGTGGTAAATATCCCGGTAACAATCATATAACTGTAGAAAACAACCGTGATAGTTTTATAGTGAAGTATGACCAAAATGCTGGTATTTTTCTTGCTCACAATAATTAATAAGCATTGCCGTTCAGAGTGGTAAAGCCAGGGAAAAAAGCCGAGCTGGGTACGCTATCAACTGGTAGTGGCTTGGGCATTTGAATTGTCACTAAACCTTCAACGGTCTAAGGACAATCCAACAGTTTTTTGTATAGTAGTAGTTTTTTGTATTTGTGTCTTAGTGCTAGTTAAATTGTATTATGTTTTACTTGCCTGATGAAAAAAAAAACAAATAAAGTAGAGTAGTACGATATCATAGTCCTTACTCTGTGCTGTGACATCATACCTATTATTACAGAAGCAGCTATGTACAAAAACAGTATATTTTTATGAATAAAAAGCCATTGTGTTGATCCAGGGTATAAGTTACCTCCATGCCAAAATTCATCGAAATCTGTTCAGCCATTACGAACTTGGGAGGAAAAACACACAGTATTCATAAACTTTCGCATTTTTAATACCAGTGTGTAGTGTGTGTGTATAGTGTTATTCGTCTACAGTATTTTCTCTGTCTTTCTGTATGTTGTGTTAGTTACCTATTCATAACTAAGTACTTATATAATATATTTTGGAATGAATTTTGATTTAAAAACAAGACGCTCGTAGGTTCACGAATGTCGGAGTCATAGGTATATATTAAAATAACGGATCGGTTTGAGAACCTCACTCTTTTTTTGTAGTCGGCAAAAAAGCAAATAAGTTGAACTAATTTGTTTTATACTGAGAGTTAGTGAACTGGGAACGGTAAAACCACAGGCTGTATCAAAATAAAAATATAATTCAGTCAAAATGAATTGCAATGTTTATTTAAATCATGAAGAATTTGAGAGAAAACATTTGTTTTTACCTTTATCCTAATAAGGTAATTTCCCTGCAAATTCTACCTATTATTATATCAAGTCACACTGAAAAACAGAAAACAGCTAGCTGAGTCAAAAAGTTTTCTGTCAACCTTTTTCATTAATTAACATCACATCACATCATGGTCTGATTGACAAAGTACCGGGAAGCGCAGCTTTTACTAACTTTCGCCATTTCAGAGTTGCTACAAGCACTCTTTACTTTGCTCCAATTTTCAGTCCTGCAAAAATGTAGTATGTTGTATGTACACACATAACATATATACCTTCTATCATACATACGCATTTTTTTTTTGCGACTCGTAATTTTTCTGTGAGTCTGAACGCGCCGCATGTTATAAAAAATCGGGATAAATTATAGGTTTTTGGGACGCGGGACAATCTCATCAAAATCGGGACTATCCCGGCAGAATCGGAACAGGTGGCAACCTTGGTCAATAGACAATTATTTGTTTTGCTGTCACTCGTATTGAAATTATACATCAGTGAGACGGAAACAGAAATAATGTTAAGTGCGCCAAAATGCAGCCAGTTTGTTCATTTACGAGTTGTTCACATTACAAACGCAGATATGCGTTCTAGTCTAACTCCCTTATTCTTAAACATTGAGTAGCCTTGGAATAGTTACTCCATCTTTTGTCTTTTGCGATCGAGTTCAAAATTTGAAAGAAAGAAAAAGACAAAACACGGCGTAACTATTCCAAGACTATTCCACGTTTAGGTATTAATCCAGGGGGTATGAGTTTATTTTAGTCTCGCCTGTATTTGAATTGCTTTGTCTCTCTCGCACGTATTTTGACACTACTACTGTGGCAGTGTGACAGTAGGTACAATACATGCTTTGGCATTTTTGTGTTTACTATTACGAAAACTTTTGTTATTAAAAAAGTGAGTCTCTAATGTGAACGAAGCGCTAGTACTATTCTACTAGGTGCGCCTACGCGTTACGTTCGCGTGGCCTACGATAAATTAGTTTTGCCTTCGAATATTTTTCCAATGGTATTTATTTTTCGATAAATCGAATGTGTTTTTAGAGATGTTCAATATTTGTTTTTCGCTGTTACATTTTGTAGAGCAACGTGATTATGGGTATGATGTAGTAGAGATCGCAAGAATATTGTATTTCGACTATTATTCGGTATTCGGCCTTTTCGGCTACTTTACGACCGCTGAATAATCGGTATTCGGTATTTGTCAAAACTCTATTCGTGGCATCGCTATAGACTATAGTATGTAGTTTTACGTAGGTTCGTATTATTACTATTACTTTCTATTACTAGTATTTACTTTCTCTAGCTGCTTATTGGCAAAATTGCGAGAACTATAGGTCTATATAGGTACATTTAACATCAAGTCTATACAGGGTTACACAGAATGGTGGTACTAAGCTTTAAAGAGGTCATTAATCATAATGATAAACAACTTCTACTATAGGCCTAACTCTGCCTAAATAAAAAAAATGCTAATTATCTAATTATGCTATTTTGTCATTTTCTTCCTAATAAAACCTTTCATTTGATACACAATACATATCATGATGGTATATAAGAACATTTTCCCCGCCATCTTGGGCGTCCCCCATATTGAATTTTGCGTGACGTCATTTTATTTTTGTATTCTTCTTAGCAAACTACTACTTACTACTTGATACCCATATTGTGGGGTGCATAAAAAATAACTGATCCACCATCTTTGGGAGTCCGCCATAATGGATTTAGAATGACGTCATTTAGTTAACCATGCATATTGTCATCCAAACTAAGCTTGTAAGCAAAATCTCAGCTCAATTGTTTGGGGATAACTGTTTTAAAAGTCATATTCTAACAATGCAAGTTAAATAAAATATTGTAAAAAATGTCATTCGCACTCTTACGAATACTGGCTGTATATGGAACAGCTAATATTTTTTGCGATTTCATGGTCATAGTAAAAGTAGTATAAAGTAGCATCAAAAGTAGTCAAAACGAGTACAATAACGTATTATCAGCTTTGTACCACCACCGTGCTCACCTGTTTATGTAAATAGGTACAGATGATACTGACGTCTGACAGTTCAATTTATTGCTTACTATTTTTAGTTACGTAGTATATTTATATTCTCTTTGATATTTTGGTGAAAATGTGTTCAGGTTTTTTTTTTTTTTTTTTTTTGCCATTCAGGTTTATTCAATAAAAATTACAAGTAAAATAAAAACTATCTTAAATTTTAATTTATAACTAAAACTAAAATTAATCTAAAACTAAAACTAATCTAACAATCCGCTACCGGTGGGCAGCGTTCCCAAAATGCTGGCAGCATTGCCACGTTGTATGGCAATGCTTATTCTTTGGGCAAAATAAAGGCCAGCATTTTGGTCACGAGTAGCTTCGACCAGTCGCCCTGATAGGTCTTTAAATATTCGATGGGCTCCTGGTCCCCACGGTCCAAGCGTCTCAACCCCAAAAGGCTCAAATATATATCCGCTATCTAAGGTACTATATTTGCGCCTTTTGAGGCTCTCTGCTGATTCAGCCGCCACACCAGCCCTTTTCTGAGTTCCCGGAAGATGAGACGGTGCAAAGGTGTCCACGCAGGTTGCATCCCACACCAAAGGTCGTCCCATCTTCAAAGGAATGAGGGTCATTCCGTCAGGTCTTTTACCATCGTCACGCATGAGACCACTTGGTTCTAAAATGGCCGAACAGTTAGCGGTGGTAAAAGCCCGACGGATGATATCATTAAGGCTGGAGTGGCGAGGAATTCTTCCCGTACTTCTGCTACAAGACAAACCGTGGTGACCAAGCTGGTCGACAGCAGTGCCACACTGGCAGCGGGGCGGAGCACTGCACGATGCGCCCAAGCGAAGGGAAGCTGCAATACCGTAGTATTGCCAATACGGAACGACGTCGAATCTATTAGAGTGCCAGTGTCGGGCGATGGGAGAACCTGTAGCCACAAACCCGATTCCCACTCACCAACGGCTAACAAACGGGCACGATCTGCGGAGTTTAAGCACGTATTTAAAAGATTCTTCTGTACTACCTCACAGATCGGCCCATCCCACAGCCGCTGAGAAGACGTGGTTTTTGGGAAATCGGTGTTTGGACAGGCCAAATTCCACGCATTCTTGGCCTCGTTCAAGTAAATTAGTTCCACATAGTCTAAAGAAGCCGCAAGAATTTTTTGTGTTAAATTTTGAGTACTATGGACAGATGACAAGAATGCGGGGAGAGCTACACCAGAAATAGACCGTACGCCGAGGCCCCCCAGTATCGCCAGTTCAAGTTTTAAATGATTCCTTTTTTATTGAATAGGCTATAATATCTCCCGAGGGAGATCCCATTTAATTTTTAATAAAATATTCATTTAGTGTGTAAAGTTAAAGGATGAATTCCGTTTATTGAATAGTTTTTAACTGACTTCAAGACCGTTCTCAATTCAGATGTTTTATTTTTATTGTTTGTTACCATCATTATCAGATCTCCGTCATATATGTGAACCGATTCGGAAAAAAAATCTTTGAATTTTGATATACCTACTTGCAGATTGGCCCCATAGAAATTTCATCAAAAGTACTATCTTCACAGGAGAGAATTCGTAATACTGTCATCCAAATAAAAGAAATTGCGTATTTTGCTCATTCTAAAGTCGGTTTTTTTTATTGATAATTATACAGAGTCAGTTTGGTATTTTTAATATAGGTAGGTATTTAATGTTTTAATTATCGTTATTAACTAAACAAAATACAAGCTCAAACTAAAACTACAAATACAGTTAGACTGCCCATAGACCGTTGAAGGTCTAAAGACAATCCAAATGCTCAAGCCCACTACCAGTTGGCAGCGTACCCAGCATGCTGGCAGCATTACCATCGTTGAATGTCAATGCATATTATCGTTATAGTCTTCTTCTTCTAACCTAGGGGAAGCAAAAATTAGTTAGAAACTATAGTTTTGCCTTAAAACGACAAACCCAGTGCATAAACCACCACATTTTAAAATCAACGTCATTGCCAGAATTCATACTACTTTCATCATCATCATCATCATCAGCCAGAAGACGTCCACTGCTGAACATAGGCCTCCCCCTTTAACCTCCACACTGAACGACAGCCTGCCTTTTGCATCCACTGGATGCCAGCGACTCTCACTATGTCGTCGGTCCATCTAGTGGGAGGCCTACCTACGCTGCGTCTTCCGGTTCGTGATCTCCACTCAAGAACCTTTCTTCCCCATCGGGTATCGGTCATACTACTTTATTTGGACACAATTGAATCAAAATGAATTGTTTCAGTAGACCGCTTCTGAAATAACACGAGCCTTTCGATAATCCCAAGGGCTTACAATGCTATCTATTTGATTGACTGTGTCTGTCCGGGTGTAATGTACTCTGGATAGGATGATTATTTCCATGAAATATTTATAAAGATGCGGAGCTTCGCGAGCCCTGCGACCTCGGAATTCAGTATATAGCTGACTCTGCCCAATTGTCTTCGCGTAAATAAGTGATGTTAGGATTTTTGCCGTTATGCGCACACAATAGAGGGTTACGCGAAAAGGGTGTTCTATGCCGAAAGGGGTCCGTTATACTCATTATTATGAACAACTTTTACTATGGGATCAAGCCTGAAATCACGAAAAATTTATCAGCTGTTTCATACATTTTGTAGTGCCAATGACCGTTTTCTATGGAACAGCTGATATTTTTTTCGCTATTTCAGAGTTGCTCCCATAGTAAAAGTTGTTCATAATGGTGGGTTCCATGGACCCCTTTCGCTTTGGTAGACCCTTTACGCTAAAGCCGGGTCCTGCGCCAAAAATCTAACGAAACAATGTTTTGTTAGATTTTAGCTACAAAAGCATTCAATATATAAAAGTTCAAAGACATGACACTTTTGAGGTTCTTGGACATACTAGTTTCCTCACGATGTTTTCCTTCACCGTTTTTATGCAATGACATCGAAACTGCAGGTAATTTATTAAGTAAGTACTAAATAAGTCATTGGTGCAGGGCCAAGAATCATACCAGGTGCCGTCAGATTGTAAAGCGCACATATTTTACCTACCGCTCGGCCACCATCGCTCGATTCGAAATTCGACGCTCTGTATATTGCGTATCAAACTAACTCCAACCTCTGCCATATGATGATTTGTCATTCATATCAGCTACCAAATTGGCCTTTGATCTTCGGTGCGTAGGTAAATAGCATAATGCGATGTGCTCAATCAATCTTTTCCTCTTGAAAAATTGATAGGGGTACGGGTATTTTTAAAAGGAATAAAGTGAATTTTAGAAAAAAAACATCTACAAATTTAAACAAAAAAAAATACAGGCTGATATGAGAACCTTCCGTCGGTTAGAAAGCAGTCTGGATAGATAATAAGCTCATAACAAAATTCAACATGTTTTACATAAAATGGTCGAATAGAGCCTTGGAAGCGACACGATACTCTCCGGAAATTGGAACCATGACACCGCATCGTCTACGGTCGACCTTCCACTTATTTGCGTTTACACCAACGGTGTAGAAATTCTATTCCAACAGTAGAATACGTAGATAGGTATTGGCACACACAATACCAGATACTCTGCAAACACCAAACTTTTATCTGAACTGGGGACAACAGCTATTGCGGCACCTAATCCACTCAGTTGGAAAATCATGCGAACGTGAACCTTATCGCGCCCAGATACGGTTTGCGGTCGCGTGATTTTCCAACTGAGCGGATTAGGTGCCGCAATAGCTGTTGTCCGTAAGGCCCCTGGACAGATCCAGCGAGATGTCTCGAATCACAGTAATCCATACAACTCTACACACTTTATTACTCTACTCTTATATGCTTTATTACTCTACTTACTTACTTTACCATCTATATACCTTCGTAAAATGTAATAGCATTTGTTGTACTATACTAAACTCGGTACAAGTATTTATTTGCTCTGAAAGCTGCAATAACATTGTGAAAAGTTGAATGAAAACTACAGGAACGTAAGTCTGTAAGTACCCGATGTACAATACTTCAATGAATTGTTAAAAGAAAATGTTTTTGCTTAGCTTATTACAATGTTATTTTAGCTGTCAGAACAAATAAATGTTTGAAACGAGTTAACAGCATAGTTCTACTTTATTTTGACAAAGATTCACAAAGTGAAACCTCATATTTCCATGTAAACGCATATCTCATCGGCAATGCCGATCTATACCTGCCGATCTACCGATAATAAAAGATCTGCTCCTCAAGTTATTCTCAAATTACCTCAACCTAGGCTCGAGCTGTTCAGAAATAACTGTGTTCACATGGCTGCTCTAATTTATAATTCTCTTCCAGGAGAAGTGGTAAATCTCGAATATGGGCGTTTTTGTACTCAGTTGAAGAAGTGGTTGGTAAAGGAGTGCTTCTAGGAAATGGAAGAATTCTTAAAGAAAATGGCATGTCGTTTGTATTCTTATGATTTAGCGTGTTGATAAATTTGTAGTTTTTTAATTAATTATTAATGTTAATT
The DNA here is from genome assembly GCA_932305915.1 of Agriopis marginaria. Taxonomy (NCBI): domain Eukaryota; kingdom Metazoa; phylum Arthropoda; class Insecta; order Lepidoptera; family Geometridae; genus Agriopis; species Agriopis marginaria. Next base: position 9,441,271 of record OW029919.1, read on the forward strand.
CTTTTGACATATTTATAAATTAATACAATTTTGCATGCCCTTACCCTTAGGGCTGTTAATGGCTGAACATTTAATATTTTAAGACCTTGTATACCCATTGGCAAGCAAATAAAAACTTTGACTTTGCCTTTTCCATATATAGTCATAGATAGCAGCACGTAGGGCTCCCAGAATCGGGATAGCTTTGCTTTCTTCTAGTTCTGAAATTATCCAAATTTTTTGTAAGGCAATTTTCGTTCCTATACTCCCAATAAATTGCAAAACGCCACTGCCCATTGACACGGTAAAAGAGGGTGGCTAGGTATGAAGGTTATTTAGGATTTTTATGCTGCGATTAGGTTAATTCTCTCCGACCGAGGGCTTACTAATGTGAAACGGAAACTTGAGCTGGGTGAATCGTTTAGATTTACGATAAGCAAATGACGTCATCACGTGATAGCACAATAGAGAACCGCGCTCTTAGGGCCCTTTTATGGAAACCCATTGTGGGGCTGAAAACATCTATGGATTTTCAAAAAAGTTTAATGCTCCATTTATATAAAAAAAACAAGCAAATAAAAAGGTTTCGATAATAGATAGATAAAGCCGAACCTTTCCAAACATCAGTTGGTTACACTGATTACGGCTACCAGATTCACCAAAACGCCGTCATGTCAGAGATTCACCCGCATTTACGTTGAAACCTTTGAATAGATACGAAATGTATCTGTCATTGATCTGGAACGATTGTTGACGAATGCTGGTTAATGGAGTGAGTTGGGAGCCAGCGAAGGGAAATATTTCAGGTGAAATTCAAATTACGAGGACCGATAACCCTAGGAATTAGGACCGGCAACTTGTAGAGCATCCCTGAAAAACTACCGTTCTGAGCGTTGAGTACCTACTCGATGAGGCTTTACGACCCTTAACTTCTGGACGACCCTTGCACAGGCTACCTGAGATTTTAACTTTAGGCACTTTATCTCGTTTTATATTCGGTCCTGAAGGCCAAGACGGAGACTTACTTATAACATTCTATTATAGAGTTGTTTCAGGAGTAGTCTGATATTGTCAATTTATAGTGCTTTCTATACATAACAATTATGAAAGTTTATTTGCATCTTTATTATGAAAAGTTTGGAGTGTTTCGTTGTTTTGTATATTAATTATGTAAACTTTCTGTTTCCCTACACTTCCCCAGGATGAATGTACCATGTGATAATACACATGCTTTCATCCACACCATAAGGGCAAGAACTAAGAAATAAATTAGGTGAGTTATTAGTTCATTTATTTCTTCATTCAGTCAATCATTTATCATTAGTCAGTATACTTTGCAAAAAAAAACGAAATAAAAATGTAGAATCTACCCACACTACACTCGATCCAAACATTTATTTGATCTGACAGCTACAATCACATTGTAATAACCCTAATGAAAACCATGAGATCTGCAGTCACTTTCGCTAGGTTTTTGAATGTAAGACTATATATAGCAGGTACACGATATACCTACTTCAGTTAATTAATAAAAGACAATGTTTTTATTCAGCTTTTTAAATGTTAACCAAGTAAAAGCGCCATTCAGTTCAGTCTAGGCAGACCAAGATTACCGTTATCCATAAACAAAAATATTTCCAAATCCTTCAACAAAGCCCTTTTTATATTTCGAGGTAAACATCAATGGCACGAAAAGTATGTTCCAAGATATTTTATTAAAAAAGTTTCCCTTTGTTAGTCCCTTTGATCAGGTTTTTAGAATATATTCCTTCTCTCCAATGATATTAGAGTCTGAAATAAATGTACATACTTACCTGATACACCTTATATTAGAGTTAATATCTGAAATGTATCTATTTATATACTCCTACGCCGACCTACGTTTTGTGAGAATATTGTGATTAAAATATGTATTTTTTAAGGTCTATGTTTGGCCACCAACTCGCCTGATGGTATTATTGCTATTATCAATCTCAGCAAATATGTGTTGTTCTTGAAACAGAAGCATATAAATTGAGAAACAATCCATTCTTTCTAAATATATATGCTTGGTAAGTGGTATTGGGTTTAGTACAAAAATCACGAAATAAATGTTATTTTTTTAAAGATATGATAAGAGATATGCGCTTAACCACCATCCTGGTTGATATTTTTTTTTTATCAATAGGCTTGTTTTTACCGCCTCCTCGCCTAATGTTAGGCGATGATGCGGTCTACGATGGAACCCGCTTGCCCAGAAAAAACCGACTCACTCGCGACTTGAAGACACCCAGATTGTAACTATCGGGGAATAGGGTATTCGGGCAGCACATTCCAGAGACTAGCAGTAAAAAATAAATTCTAAATATAGTATAAATTGTAAACAAAAAAAACTATATTAGAGCTGAAAAGACTTATTGAAGAATTATAGACCCATCTCACTCCTGAGCCATGTGTACAAGTTGTTATCCAGAGTCATTACGAACCGTCTCGAAAACAGGTTTGATGACTTTCAGCCTCCCGAACAAGCTGGTTGCCGTAAAGGCTGGAGCACCATAGACCACAAACACACGCTCCGCCAGATTATACAGAAGACTGCGGAGTATAATCGACCATTATGCCTGGCGTTTGTGGACTATGAGAAAGCCTTTGATTCAATCTAGACCTGGGCAGTATTGCAGTCCCTCCAGCGTTGCATATCGACTATAGGTATATCGAAGTGTTGAAGTGTTTATATAGAAACGCCACCATGTCGATCCGATTACAGGACGAGAGCACGGAACCAATCCAATTGCAGAAAGGCGTGAGACAGGGAGATGTTATCTCTCTGAAACTGTTCACGAACGCATTGGAGGACGTTTCTAAGCTCTTGGACTGGAACGGATTAGGCATCAACATCAACGGCGAATACATCACTCACCTTCGTTTTGCCGATGATATAGTCATCATGGCAGAGTCGCTGGAGGACCTAAATACGATGCTCAGCGACCTCAGTAGCCTTTCCTAACAGGTGGGTCTTAAAATGAACATGGACAAGACAAAAATCATGTCGAATGTCCATGTTGAACCCGTGCCGATAGTCGTTGGGAACGATACTCTAGAAGTTGTTGACCATTACACCTATCTTGGACAGATTGTTCAGTTAGGTATGTCCAACTTAAGCAAAGAGGTCGCCCGAAGAATCCAACTCGGATGGGCAGTGTTCGGGAAATTGCGTGACATCTTCTCGTCTAAGATACCACAGTGCCTCAAGACGAGGGTATTTGACCGTCGTGTTGCCAGTGATGACATATGGTACTGAGACGTGGTCCTTGACTGCTGGCCTTTTGGAAAAACTCAGAGTCACTCAGCGGGCAATGGAGAGACCTATGCTCGGAGTTTCTTTGCGCGATAAAATCCGAAACGTGGATATTCGCCAAAGAACCAGAGTCACCGACATAGCTGTTAAAATTTGCAAGTTGAAGTGGCAATGGGCAGGCCACATCGCTCGAAGAACCGATAACCGATGGGGAAGAAAGGTTCTTGAGTGGAGACCACAAACCGGAAGACGCAGCGTAGGTAGGCCTCCCACTAGATGGACCGACGACATAGTGAGAGTCGCTGGCATCCAGTGGATGCAAAAGGCAGGCTGTCGTTCAGTGTGGAGGTTAAAGGGGGAGGCCTATGTTCAGCAGTGGACGTCTTCTGGCTGATGATGATGATGATGAGATTTTTTGAATCATAGCTAAGAACACTCTCGATCAATGGGCCTTACGGACAACAGCTAATTGCGGCACCTAATCCGCTCAGTTGGAAAATCACGCCAAAGTGAAACTTATCGCGCCCAGATACGGTTTGCGGTCGCGTGATTTTACAACTGAGCGGATTAAGTGCCGCAATTAGTTGTTGTCCGTAAGGCCCCAAGTCACTTTTCAAACAAAAAAAACTAAATCCAAATCAGTTTCTTATAACACCTCTTTTTGCGTCGAGTGTTAAAAAGTAAGTAGTTAGAGAATAATACATATGTTTTACAAACACACATTAAAAATTATATTATAATGAATACATTTTAGAAATACTAACAATCTAAATAATATCTTATTTCGTCAAAACAATACCTAATTTGGCTTGCAACAATTTTTAGTCTAAATGTACAGATTGCTCAATAGTTACTAAGGCTTTCTATCTTTGTTTCGGACAAATGTATTATAGGTTTTTATTACAAAGCTTAAATAAGCTAAAAAAAGGGATTTCTGGACTTTTTGTCTATTAATCCCCTTCCGGCACTCCAATGGGACGAAAAATTACAAAAATCCCCTTCACAGGGATTGTCTAAGAGGATTTTTGGAATGAGCCAGGCTCAGCAGTGGGCCAACCACAGACCTAGGTCTGTGGGGCCAACATAGGTTGGTAAAAAAATGAGACGCCCTGCAGATGTGAAACATGACGGCATAAGAGAGCGCCATATTGTTTGCCGTCACGGCATACGAGTTGGATTTACTACTAAGACGCGCCATAGATGTTTCACAAAATGATCAAAAAATCAAGCCACTGACTTTTGTTTACGCTATTACTAGTGATTTAAAATATTCTACCTCTATGAATCACTTTACAATCTTTCGTCAATCTTAGTAGATACGTATTTACCTACCTAGCTGTTCTACTAAGCCGCCACAGCTCGATATCTTTTTGATTAATCGCGGCCATCTGTTGGTCGTAGTTTCGACTCAGTAGCATTAAAAAGAAAACAAGTTTTTCGAATCGATTTTAAAACAAATATGTTATTTAATCGATTACAGTCTTGAAAAGGTCTGTGCATAAATATTTGAAGAGGCAAGTAATATTACATAATGTTATCCTTTAAAAACGCTTATATATTTGTAAAAGGAACAGATTTTTCATAAAGCAACGCTGAGAACTACCGCATCGAAATAAAATTATCTTAATTCATTCAAATAAACAAAAACCTTCAAATCGGTTCAGCCGTTTTCGAGAAAAGTGGTAACAGTCAAACATAAACACCCAAGTTCTTTACCTAAACCATAGATAAAATGTATGTACTTTTTTCGTTCTGTTGTGGGAAAAAATAGGATACACTGATAACGGCACAGCCAGCTTCTACGGCACGCCGTAGCACTGCTACGCTGCGCCGTAGCTTTGAGCATTTTTCGTAGAGCTTTGCGTGCTTCGCATTTACCTACCCAGCCTAGACTTTAGCTTATCATTCCATAATATCGGCTAAATACTCCCCTTGACCCGACAGTGCATTTAAACACATAATGAAAACCTGCAATTTCCTTAAACTACTTCGCTTCGAACAGAAACTTCGCAAATAGCACCTCGGTTTCGTGATAAATATTATTACATATGTTATACGCTTGTATAAACACATTATTTGATCACGCCGTCAGCTAATTATACAAGTTAATAACTTCGTTGCGGTTGAGTAAATGATCCGTAATTACTTTGACATCAAACATTAGACCGCGCGAAATTTAATAAGATGAGATTAGATATTCCTTGTCATCTTAGCCGCTGTCATATTCAATTAGTCATAAGACTCGCGATGTCTGGGAGCTTACGGTCGTGTTTGTGGTTTTAGTATGAATATATGTAGGAAAAGTTTTGGGTCATATCTGGGCCCCGGGCGAGACCCGCGCCGGCCGGCGGCGGCCACGTCTCCGCGATTATGAATCTGGACTCTGGACTGAGTTTCCGCGTAGTTACACCGCATATTGACATTATTAATATTGTTCTAAGTTTATTTCATTTAAGTTTAGTGCTATTGTTGTATCTGTATTAGCAACGGATATATTTTTGATATAATAAAAAAAAATGTTTACATATTTATTTTATTTTTGGTAAGTACTTAAGTAAATGAAATGTCATACAAAGGACAAAAACATGAAGATAAGTTGAGGATTGTAATCGCTCAAACCTAGTTTTTATTACAGCCTTAGCGTAATCAAAATATTGTTTATTAACTAAAACGGCATACAACGCCAATTACATCAGTCAACTAAAATAAAAAAAATATAATACAATGCTAAAATAATATTTAAAACTATCACAAAAGCCAAAATATAAAGAAATACAATTTAGCCTATAAAACATAAATAAAAATATGACGATATATTAAATATTCATGACGGAATCTAGGCTATGGAACAGGTATGACTATGACGATTTCTCCTTGTAGATTTGCCCCAATTGTACTCATTCAAAAAACTCAATCAAGCTGTAAATAGTGTTTAACTTTTCAATGGAAAGTACAAAACGAACATTAACGCTCCTCACAATGGCGTTGACATGATTAATGACACTACCGAGACTCAATTGAGCGAGGCAAAGTAAAATGAATACACCGAACCGCCTTCGCCTCTCCATCAATAAGCACCCCTTATGAACTCTCTCCGGTATTCGAAAATAATAGCGAAACTTGTAAAGGTCTTTTAATAATAACTTCCTTGAATTGCGTGCGGAAGAAAAGTGCTATTTTTATGTTATTGTAGCGTTGATGATGAAAAAATTGTTTGTTGAAATTTAGAATACTAAAATTGGTAGTCATTAGAGAATTGATAGACCTACAAAACGACTTCGTTTTTGGAACACAGTTAACGAAAGCAATTTGAAAGGTTACGATTGTAGTCCGTAATCTTTCCTCGATTTCATTAGCAACTCAAATTAAATTAGATATTTCTACTGACGGCGAAATTCTTAAACTCTAAAGTGGTTGCCCGCGCGGTTAATAGAAAATCGAAATAAATTGCCGTGTCTCGGGAACGTTTAATTGGTCATATTTGCATAAATGCACTAGTAGTCGTATAGCGCATAATATGCCTTATAAATACGTAGGTAAATTATGTATTATGTACAACAATATATTCTAATCTAGATTGTAGAACTGTTTGCCGTTAAGCCTAGAAACTTTGCACATAATAAAATTTTATGATAATAGAGCTATTTAAATCAGCATAGTTACGTGAACTAAGACTTTAAAAATTAAATATAGGTTTATTAACATGGACATTGGACATTACAGCGCAATAAAACTAGAAATGGAAATTCTGATTAGTTTTTAGGGTTTCGTACCCAAAGGGTAAAAACGGGACTCTATTACTAAGCCTACGATGTCGTCTGTCCTACCTATTAACGGCTGTAATTTTCGAACCGTAATGAATAGCCAGTTGAAATTTTCAGAGAATATGTAATGTTACGACGGATTAACTAAGAATTCAAAAAAATCGAAACGGTAATACGTACAAACGTCAAACTTGGCATGATTATAGTACACACTCTAAAGTATAACAACAAATAATAAATAATAACCAGTGCGAGTCGGTGATAAGTTTCTGTTCGTTACCAAGTTATAACTGGTAATTTCGTTATTGAATTTTATGGTTGTACGGAACCCTCAGTGCGCGAGCCCAACTCGCACTTGGCTGGTTTATTTCAATTCTTCATTCAGTAAAGGTCCTGCACCTTTATTACGTAACTTTACGAATATATAATGGCCTTTGCCTTCTAGAAAACTCAGGCTCGACTTGATGAAAATTAGACTGGTAGGTATGTAATAAGGCCGCTGACCTTTATAAATCTATCTCTAAGTGAGTCTAGTCGAAGTCCTAAATAATTAAACCATAATATACCTGCTACCAAACTAATAAGTTTTAGTAAGTAATAAGATTACCTCTGTACCTACCGAATTGATATTAAATTTAATTTCTCAAAAAACAGTGTAAGTAAATATACAAATCGATTTCAATTGATTTGGTTCCAGCGTATCGCTGAAGCTTTTATGGCATATCTTGGTAGATTTTGATTTCATGAGAGCATGACGACCGGTATGGTTCAATGTGTTCGTCTGCCTCATAAGGTTCTGGGTTATATTCTCGGCCTGGTTCGATTCTTGTTTAAATGCTGAATTTTAAATTTCTACTTTGCGTTTGGGTGTTAGTTTTGCGTTTTTGTGTATCTTTCATAGCATCCCCGACAGATAAAATCCTAGTAGGTAGCTATGAGTATGTTATGAAACGTTGTTTTTAAATTTGTCCAGTTCAAAAAAGAAAAGAAAATCAGATAATCTTGATGAAACACATATAATTATTAGTCGGCGATTGCCGACGACTTGTGCAAATTTTAGTACGTGCTTGCAAAGATTATAACGACCTAATCGCTTAAATCGCTGCTACCTCGTAATTATTCGTGAACCAGTTGTACTTTCTCACATTTTCACACGCCACATACTTAGTTTGTTCTATACCAAGGCCAGCAGTTGTGTGAGCACCTTGGGCTTCTACAATACATGGTTTGTTTTTTGTTTAGGGTTGCTACCAGACCATGTCATGCCAAATTTAAATAAAAATAACATGACTGAAATGGATAGTTTCATCTTTTGATAAATTATTTTTACATAGCTAGCATCAGATATCTGTAGCACACTTAATGCGTAATTTATTTACCTACAAACTATCCTTTATTTTAAATGTTTATCGGGACTTATCACGTATTATACGTGATAAGTCCCGATAAACATTTAAAACATGTGTTCAAATCGCGAAAGTTTAAAAATTACTATCCTTTATTTATTCAAGTCGAGATAAAATGTAGTTTCATTTTTCAAGTCCGTTATTTCCAAGGCAGGTTGAGGTCATAAATATCTAATGGCTCGCCTTTCCGGCCGGTAATCAATTTAGGGAACATAACGCTTAGCGACGGTACCGTGATGCTTCATTGCTGTTGGTTACAACAAACAATATATCGAGAATATGTTTCACCAAAAACTTACTAGTACCGCATAGCAAACAACCCTGGTCCCACTCCTCGCTACGAATACATTAACAACGAAGAATGAACGTATTATAATCAGAAATTGAAGCGAAGTCCGCTCACCAAGCAAAACCGGCTCGTGGGGCCTTTAACAATAGAGCTTTGATAAAAAGCATCTTTTGTAGTTTTCATGTTGTTTTAATTGGAAGGAAATGCTGAAAATTATGGCTGGCGTATGGTATCTTTTGCAGTGTAGTATCTCATTCTATTCGTTTGCGTATTTTAAGAATCTATCAGTGAGCTCATAAGAGATGAATTCATATAAATTCTTGCTGCAAAATCACTGTTCGCTTTGATTCTACTTTTAATATGCGAACTGATAGTCTTTGGAAAGCACTGCCTGAATGGGTGTTCCCCGATAGTTACAATCAGGATGTCTTCAAATCGCGAGTGAATCATTATCTTCTATGTGGGCAAAAGTGCTCTATCGTAGGTCGCATCATCGTTTAATATCAGGTGAGGTGGCGGTCAAACGCAAGTAATAAAAAACTGATGTAAAATAAGGCGAGCTTTACTAGGTCTAGCAAATAAGTGACCTAAGTAGGTAGCTGTGCGTTCTGCGTGACCCTGCACATAAACCTTCAATCATAAATAAAATATTCTACACTTAAATCAAAGCTACATTTTGAAGCACTTACCCCAGCATAGTAACTAAACAATTGAAATCAGAACACTCCATCTGTCTGCGGTTAGTTAATGGAACGACCGAACCCTCATCAAGATCTAAAACAAAAGCAGTCCCTTGCAAATTAAAATTAATAAATCCCGTGGTACCTAAAACGAAGTTTAATGTTTGGCTAGATACGATAAAACTTACAAAGGTCGGGAGGAACTTGTTGATGGCACGTAATGGGTCCGGAAACCGCAGGTGCGAAACCCTAGGGACCCTTTTCTGCCCCAGCTTTTGAACTGAGTAACGAATAAGTGAATAGAGATACTTAATAACCAACACCTTGAAACCGCTGAGCTTGCGCTGGGACGTTGGTTTGCTCAGCTTTTTCTACAGGTATTATTATAACGGGGAACGCTCTGATGAACTCTTTGACCTCATTCCTCCATCACGGTTTTACTATTGAACCAGCCGCCATCGACAGAAAAGCTATCCACACATTATAGATGCGTGGAAGTCTCGCATCATCCATAACCACACAGATATAGTCAGAGCAGCAACTATCCCTAAAGCCTATAGTCAGAAGAAAACAGAAACAGAAGAAATTTCTTGTATAGGTATGCCGAGACCACAACCACCGCGTTACGACAACGGCTTCAACGGTTTGTGGTTTCTAAAGACCGTATTGAAACGGATTGCTCCATCGCAAGTCTTCTAACTAAACGTTTTGTCGGAAGTTTCATCCATTGCGGTTCCCGTTCGCACGAACTCTGCGGACAAACTAATATAAGTTTTGCTCCTCGAGGTCGTTCAGTACTGTTGATATAATAATTTTTAATACTAACTGTATGAAATTACTTATGTACTGACTTATCTTTTGTCTGGCAGCATAGAATTCTCTGTCTACGGATGATACATAATGTTTTTTCAGTTCTCATGCTCGTATACGGTGTGTATTCTCTAGACGACGGACGGACATATTCGATGATATCATTTTACTTATCATTATAAGCGGTGAATGTGAGCACCATGTCAACTAACTGTGGTTTTTTGGTGCAACAATATGCAATAAACTGTATTGTTTGTGTAAAGTCAATAAATTAAAAAAAAAACTTTTACTATGAGACCAACACTGATATCAAAAGAAAAAACAGCTGTTCATGAAGTATACCTCGTGCAATCAGCCGACTCGTGCATAAGATGTATTTTATCTTCGACTCGGGCTGATGAACGTCTCAGCTGAAATGGCTTGTTTTATGCAGTCGTTGCATGTACAATACAATACAATAGGTACAATAAAATACATCTTTTACACACCGAAAATACAAATGAAACTTAACTAAAATATACGGCAGTATAATGAGCGATATTATTGCCTTAAGCGATTTCTTCCAGTCAACCCTTGCATGGACAGGACTGAAGAATTTGAAAACGGTCGGTGAATGTACAATCTGCTATTGGTAAACAGTTCTACATTTTAAACTGTCTGCCAAAAACAAGTAGTAACAATACGTACGTAAAGTACGTACATAACTTTATTATTTAATGCCTTTGCAAACTAAATTCTGCAAGCTTATTCAAAGCATTCAAAATGTCTCTGGCGTAATTCCCATCACTGCTTTTGTTCAGAAACTACGTTAAATGTTTGTCTATTATAAAAAGTCATAGGGATGTTCCTTAAAAACGGAAATGAGATCGTGAATAGACAGGTAAGTATACTTATTCAATAAATGAACAACATTTTATCAAGATAACGACCAAAATAAACAAGAGGTGAATCTTTTCCATATAAAAGTACACAACTTAGATATAGTATGTACTAGCTGCGCCCCGCGGTTTCACCCGCTTAGTGCTGAAAAATGGTGATGATTATGAAAAGTATTTAGACTATAAATCACTCTCCAGCCCAGGCTGGAGAGTGTTTTTTTTTCCTGGGAACCAAAAAATCAAATCTGTTGCTGCGTGAAAGAGGAACAAACAATCTTTTCGTATTTATAATATTAGTATGAAGGTAAATATTTTTACAATGCCGAGTTAGATAGAAGTCTGATCAGATTATGTATTGATTGCTTACATACTTCTCTCTGATTGATTAACAACTATGTTAAAAAAACAAGTTGGAACAATTAATCTTTAAAATCCGCATCTATGACTAGGTATCTACCTAAAATTATTTGGTTAAAGCCAAGACAAAAGCCCTCGGTAAGCTTGAGTCAAATAGAATAGAAGAGAGTCCATTGGATTGCATTAATGGACTTAACCACCTGGATTTAATATTGCCTTTGATGTTGGGAGTACTTCAATATTTCAGTTATAATGTGGCAACTAAGCGCTAACTAATTTGGAAACAACTTTGACCCCCCAAAACTTGAAAGTATACCATTTATATTTTATTTTGTTAGTTACCTATCTATTTCACATAATAAAGGACACCCGTAAACTAAAAGAGGAATAAATAAGCTAACAAGTTATGTGGTGGTACGTACCGCTCAGTGTGCGAGCCTGACTTGCACTTCGCTGGTTTTTTATTCTCAATTAACGGCATGTAACTCAATTATTATGTGAATGCTAATAAAATAACAAAATAAAACAAAAAGTTCTAGCAGGTCAAAATTGCTTGAAACTTAGGCGCCTGAACCCTCAAGTTGAAATTCTACGCAAAAAATTCCTTGAAGTTTTTCAAGATTTTATGTTATTTTTACTGAACATAAAAGCAAGTACTGTTAATTATTCAACTTGATTGTATTTTGGTGTAACAAGGTTACCTTAACAAGATCTGAGAAGCGAAGAGGGGTTGGACAGGTATCTGATAGTACAAAGTATGTTTCTCTCTCGCCGGGTAACATTTATAAGTAGGTTCAACTTTGGAGCATACACTATGTTTGACTTTGCAGAGGCATGCACTAAGAGATAAGCTTGGTATAACGCGACCCGACCCACTTGTCTTGGAATCCCAAACTGTTCCCTTGTAGTCACTATCGCTTTGTGTTTGCCTACCTTGTCTACTGTGGAATCCTTTAACTTAAAATTACTGGTTACATTTTATTGTTTTCTCGAAGAAGGCATTTAATGTGTCTATGTATTGAACAATATACTTCTACTAAAATTGTATTTTAAGCCCTCAACCGTTACCAAAGTAATAAACTGGTGATAAATTTTTGTCTCCTCTGATTAACTTTTATACCTTCAGTATTTGTATATGCCAAGACGTTAGATAATTTTTTTTCGACTAAAATGAAGCGAATGCCTAAGGGATTTATATAATTATGTTAGAATTTACAGACAAAAATTTGAGAAATTTCCCTATGGTGTCCAGTGATTGGGTCATATTACAAGCCATGGGCATATCGAAATGTTTTAACGTGTTTGGTTGCTAGGAAACGTTTTAGTGAAATAAGAAAATTACCCAAAAAATTAATGTATATTTTTACGTGAATATCCACGCAAAGTTTGAGAGAAGTATGTTTGAGTAATACAAGCCTTGGGGCGGCAACTGAGCATTACCTACCTATGTTGGCCTCGGGTACGTTTTTCACGTTCATCCAATAACGCTACTGTTAACTATACCGCTACAGCAATGTACCATAGTACCTATATTATGAAATCACATATTCTGTAACCTACGTGTAACAAGGATATAATATAGGTATATTGTACTTTTATTGAACATCGATACAATTAATTTTCACTGTCAAAATTTCAGTCCTACGCCGCAATGAGTGCAGGTTGGACTAGTATCAGTTAGATTGGTAACCTACAAAAAAGTATACACCTACTTTACCAACAGAAACTTTTAAACTTTCGCGATAGGAACATAATATATGTTTTAAATGTTTATCGGGACTTATCGCGCATAATTTTATTTAGGTTAAAATAGATTCCTTTCGCTTGACGTTTCGACCAGTAAAATGGCCATGGTCATGAGCTGACTTAATAATATATAGTATTTATATTCTCTTTGGAGCTGACCACCTCCTACCTACCTACCTACTTATCTGTTACGTCATTATTAACAGGCACGTTTTAACTTTGAGAAAAGTAGTCTTCCATAAGCTCTTTGCGTTTTAACAATACATTTTGACAGCTTGATAGTTGTCAAAATCCAATGACAATAACATGCCAAAATATATTGATTGGGTTACAGAGTGGAGTTACAATGACATGTTCTCTAGCTGCCTTTTTTACATTCGCATTTTTACCTTGTAAGCTACATTAAAAACAAACCTTATAACGGCCTAATTATAATTATCCACCTAATAAATTCATCGTCATCAGCGTATACTAGTCCACTGCTGGACATAGGCCTATTCCAAGGCACGCCATCCACCCAGTCTGATCTTCGGCTTTTCTCTTCCAGCCGCCTTCTGCATATCGTCGCTCCACCGAGTCCTAGGGCATCCTATGCTTCGTTTAACGATTCGTGGTCTTCACTCTAAAACACGTCTATCAACGGTTATCGGTTCTGCGACAGATATGACCTGCCCATTGCCACTTCAGATTGCTAATACGCTGAGCTATGTAGATGACTTTGGTTCTCTGGCGAATTTCGGACATGATCCCTCAGAGAAACGGCAAGCATAGCTCTGTCCATAGCTCGCTGAGCGACCTAGCTTGAACATGTACACCGCTCCAACTGTAGGTAAATGTCCACGCTTCAGCACCGAAAGTCATGATAGGTAGAACGCACTTTTAAGACTTTGCGGGATAGGTGACGAGAAGACTCTACGTAGTTTCCCGAACGCTGCCAAGCCCAACTGTATTCTTTTCTTGACCTCATTTTCAAAAGTGTTTTTACAATATGTTAACCTAGCTTGAACTGAGCGCTGCTCTAGGTAAACATATTGCTACCTAATAAATTACCAGCTTATATGTTTCAAGTCATACTTTCGTATCAGCTTCTCTCTCTTATACTTGTAAAATAGTTACTAGTTTTCATTTTAATTGAAAACTGGCCAAATCGTAAACATGGACCATAAAAGTATGCGCAACGGTTACTTTGAAGCGACTAAATGCTGATGCAGCGTCAAAAGCGTTATTGTAGGTCTCCAAGCATGAATAGCAAAGCTGTCTAGTTACAACTTTATATAGGCTGACCGGAGCATCATTCCATTAATTTCGTAACATTTTCCGTGAAATGCTTTTGCAAAACACGTTTCGAAGAATCTATTTTGTTATGAAATTATTTTAAGAAAAACGGTTAAAATGTGGTAAAATGTATCTATTGCGCTTTAAGTAGTCTTACAATAGTTATGCCGTGTTTTGTTTCTTTTTCTCGCTTCAAATTTTTGGGCTCGATCGAAAAAGACAAAAGACAGAGTAACTATTACAAGGCTAATAGATATATGTTTAATAATAAAGGATTGTTTTAAAAAGTCATTACTACGTCAATGAATGCAAACTGCTTCCTGAAAGCTTCCTGTGGCGATGATAAGCTGCATGAGACTGGCGACCTCGTGGCATTTCGACCACGACCGCTTTCCTGCAACGATACTTTTTGCTGAGACAGATTTATATCTTCCGTTACTACGCTACTTATAGCACTTCTTCAAAGAACTAGCTATCTCATTGGAAAATTGTTCAGCACTCTAGTTAAAATGTTGCCTTTTCGTTCGCTACACGTCCACGTGTCATATTTAGCTAAACAATTAAAGAACGATCTTCGTCTTTATTTATTCTACGTCTTTATTTATTTTGACTAACCAACTGGTACCTATTTTTACTTTGATTTTGATGTTTTTAGTACTATGTAACTACTTTGATGTTTTGTACTTTATGGGTGTAATTATACGCCTAAATTTAACATAATTTTGACCCATAAAAACTAGAAAATTTTACCTTTTTGATTTTATTCTGCCACTACTAGTTTCACTTGGTTAAGCGCATTATAATTATGTAGGTGGGTGATAATTTAAATAAATAAAAAAAATCACATAATAAATATTTACTCGATTTATTTTAGTTATCGCCATGTCTTCCACTGTAGGGTACAAAAATAAAACAAAAAAGTGAATTGATAATGAAAAAAATAGAAGAAAAAGTTTGCGTAATAATTATTATGTGGTTTTTAATATTTAACAGGTAACGGCATGTCCTTGGTTATAACAAAATAACACAAAGTTTCATAAGTATACATTTAAAAAATTTAAGGATCAATGTTTTATAAAAATATATACGCTGATTTACCAACCTTAACATAAAAAATATCTAAGCTATGTGGAAAAGAAACCCATGTTATTTAAATTAAGTACCAAGCAAAATTACTAAAAGAGATATATTGATCGGTCAAGCAAGCTGCTCTTTCAATAAGAATTAAATGGAAATGAAATGAAAATCGTGTTAAATGGAATAAATATTTTAACAACATTATTTATTTACCTACTACTACTTTCAAATTCGCAGTATTCTGCAAAAGCAGCAAGGTTTGTGTAAAATCGCAGAATTCTCAGATGTTTATGTTATCAATTCATGACGCCTGCCTCGTGTTCCATTTGATGATATGAGAAACAGTGAACAGCTTGTTTCCATCTAATTTCCATTACTATAATACATAGGTACATTTCAGAATAATCAGCATCAATTTATTTTTATTTTTGCTCATTGCTAGGCACTCTGGGCAGGCTAAAACCATTATATTTTACTGTGTGTCCAAAAGTAGTGGAGACTTTACTACAGGCTTCTATGGAGTTTTGGAAACAACATGATAATTCACGATTCACCTCATTATATCAATTGTCTACACTTGAGCATGTTCATAATTAATAACCCACCTTATTAGCTTCTATCAACAATATTGTTGATCGAAGATTAACGGTCGAAAATACACAAGTTTAGGAAAATAATAAAATGAGGCGACAATACATGTTTTCTTCAAGTTGGCACCAAAACAAGAATCTGATCTGAACTGAGTAGGAATAATTTACAGAGTAGTTTTTTTAAACCTTACATACATACGTAATTATTTCTTTTAATTTTTTGGCTCAATACGTCAAGCAATGACGATATAACATTGATGTCGCAATCCATCATTTTACTACTATAAAGTAGGTACCTAAGTCTTTCTTAATTCCTTAGGTTATTTGTAGTTATAGCAAATTCCATAAAGCGTTCTATAGAAATTTACGACTATTCTAATTTAAACAAAAACAAATATTATAATGTTCAAACTGTGTTTTCGTTGTAGATTTTTATTTAATGCTACACCATTAAACTGGATGTTGAAATTAATACGTACTTCGAATCTGGATTCTGTGAGCATGGCTTTTAAGTTTTAGATATGACCTTTGTTACTTTTGGGTCTTTGTTGTTTTCTCCCTTTATACATCAGCATTCCGAGTATCGTTTCTCGCATGGAACGCTCATTGTGTATTTGCAGGAGCGTTGGAAAGCTACTGCATATACTGTGAGCATTGTAGAGCTTTTAGCGAACCACTCGCTGAGTCCACCCGCGCCTCTAGCCATTTGCGAAATGATGGAGAACGTCAGCACGCTGACAATTTACGTTAAAACTTAAAAAATCAAACGGACCACTACGCACACTACGTATCAATTTAAATATTATGAGCATCTTAAACCTTCTCACATTATATGACGACAAAATCAACGAAAACTGTTTTTTTGGCGTTCTGATTCTAAGAATATAAGAATATATGATAGAAAGATATAAACAAAGAAAAAAATTAAACAATTTCTGTGATATATAGATCAGTATTTTTTTATTAAAATAACGGCTTCATATTAAGTACTTATATAATCAACTTATTAACTCCAATCAACTAAAGTAGTTTTTCGTAAAACTCTCTGAGGGAAGTTATTTGAGAGTAGATTTCCTTAGATTGCTGACATGATAGAGTTAATCGAGTTCTTAAGGGTCGGCAACGTATTTGTGATGCCTCGGGTGTTACAAGTATCCATAGGCGACGGTGACTGCTTTCCATCAGGCAGCCCGTCTGCTTGTTTGCCACCTATGGCATAAAAAAAAAATGAAGTAAATAATTTTTATGCTATGGTTTACGGCTTTTTTTTTTCGTTTTATGCACGAAAATCCAGATACCTGGATTTTACAATTGCATTTTGAAATACGGCTCTTAAATAGTTTGCCGGTTGATGTACACTTTTATCACCCAAAAAGTATCATAATATTATAATATGTAGGAACTTAATCTCAAATGTTTGTGGTAAACTAATGTCAGGTTATAGGTCGTCGAAATATTGTGCTATGTTGGTAATAAAGTACCTAAATAGCAAAAAAAGTAAGTTCGTAAGTATGCATAGGTACTTATATAATAGTCTGAGTAGCTAGCCCTGAGTAAGTAGTATAGGTACGTATCATTTTTGTGATCTAAGCCCTAAACCTAATGTAAAAATCTTGTAAGTACTTACTTATACCTTCTATATAGTAGAAATACACTCGGGTTTCGGCTAGGTTTCGGTTTTGCTAGTGTTATCAGTATTTTACTACAACTGCACCTCGCGGTTTCACCCGTGTTGAAAAAAAGCTATGGCACACCGGGCTTCCTATCTCTATGCAAACAATCAAATAGATCTATTGCTTTGTAGCAGCTGCTTTGAATAAGGAACACACAAACTTTCAGATTTATAGTATTAGATAGATAGATATAAACTCTTTATCGTGTATACCAGAAAGAAAAATTCCAAACAGATAGAAAATACTATATGTATAGTATGTATTATAGAATACTTTTACTACCAAATATCAGTATAACCTATTAATTTGTGTGCAATTCCATATTCCCATAACAGCACCTTGGCCTCCTTTAATCCGCTAACTCGTTTGTCAAATACACGAGCAGTTTTCTCAGCGATAAACATAAAAGCTCCACTATGTTGAACGAAACCGGATGCTTGTTACTGCCACAACTGACGATTAAAAAACCCACCAACATTAAGCTACATTAATTAATTCGCAATTACATAAATAATGCTGGGGACGTCCGTTGCCAGTCGAGTGGGTGAATGCAGTGCCAGCCCGATGCAAACTCGCAATGTCCTACTCGCTGCCCGCTTTCCTACGACCTTTTAAAACAAATATGACGCTTGTTCTATTTTCTCCTTCAACTGTAATCAACAAAAAATATTATTTCAAGAATTCAAGGAACATTCCAAAGTTTACATTTGTTGTAACGCTCGAGGTTTCCCTCAGGACGACAATATACTTACTCGTAGTTGAGCTCGGAAACTAAATTGGATATTTATGAGCCGTGAAAGGCATAAAAACCGCTTTTGATTTCCTTTGACACTTTTCCTCTTTATATCCATGGTTATAAATAATGAAGTACGTACAAGGTACGAGTATAAAGTAAAATACAAACGTTTTATTTTGTACCTTAAATGCAAGCATTTAATTTAATTGTAGTGTCCATAGACTTTGTTACATAATAAGTAGGTAGGTAGTTAGGTTGGATGGATGCAGCAGCCATAAAATAATAGCAGCAAGCGGCGGGCGGCACGGCCCGGGCGGGCGGACGGAGACGCGAGGGCGGGCGGCGTCGATATGCATCGCCGGACGGCCGCAATCACTACATCATCGTCACATCAACAAAACGGAGTAAACGCACATTTAATACAAAGTACATATTAACCCAACACCTGATTTAGCTTTTATTAATGTCTGACATTAATTAATTGTAAAATCAAACCCATTCGTCCATAGATTATACATTTTTATTTCACAACGCTTTGTTCTTGACAAGGATCAATCCCTTTTTTATTAATACCATGATGAGAAAAGTGGTTCTGTTTTTATCGAGCAAAGTCGGTCGAGATGGCAGATTGATTGATACCGCGGGCTACGAAAACACAATACTTTTTGTAGGTGAAAATTGGATTCCTTTCCTTGAATAAAACATCATCTATCTAAATGTTAAAGTTAACAAGAACGCATTTTTCTTTATCTATTGTTCGCAGGACTATTTTTTATCCCTTTACAAATGAGATCCATAAGAACAAATTAGGCGTGAATTCTGAAGGTACCTGTGTAATGGAAAATAATGGTTCCTACATATAGCTATAAAACATAGCTGTTACTGGGACGCATACAAGTATATAAAAGGATCAAAAACATTACATTACCATTGTTATTTGCAAGAGTATATTTGTTATCTTGATTTGAGATTTGAGCTCAATATGAGCTTAATCAAGTTTTACTATTCTGTGCTATATCTATTGTCTTTATCTTGACAGGTTCTTTATTCCTGACAATTACCTAGGTAAGTAAACTTTATTATTAATGCCTAATTAAAACTCTCTTAAGATACCAAATTCTTTCATTTACTCCGAGATAACCTTCCCTTTGATAATGTTTATCTTCCGTGAAATATGGTTTTAATCAACTCAGCTGTAGGTAGGTAAGCGACGTGACTGCCGGACCTTATCAATTCTTCTGGATCATGACTCCGTTGATAACGTTTCGCTTTGAAGATAGCCCCGGGCTTGATGTTTATTTAGGTTTCTGTTGAAGGTGTGGGCAGGTTGAGCAAGTTACACCTCCTTTCACCTTGTTGACATTATCAAAACTTTGTGTTTAAATCATATATTAAGATTTTATTTTGTGTAGGTGTGGAATATCATTATTTCAAAATGGGTGTCTACAACCATCTCTCCGGGCTTGCAAAGCACCGTCAACAGCACTAGTTTTGCATGCTTTCACTAGCACTAGTGTTGTTGTTTCTGCTTACCATCAGGCGTACCAAATGATTGTTTGCCGCTCTTATCATATAAAAACGTGGTTTTGAATGTAAACAAAGTCTATACCTACCTATTATTAGAACCTCAACTTAGCTGAAAACAAACTCGGTGGAAACTTGTCTAACAAAACAAACGAAAACTTTTGTTATGAATTCAATTTTCTCATAAGCTACGTCAAAGTAAACTCAACAGGTTGGTGTCCCGAAAATTTCAAAATTTCGCCTGTTATACTCGTAGATATGCCCATCTTTCGTGTCGTCTTTACCCACTCACAGATGAAACAAGATTTATGTAACTTATTTACTTGCTTGTTTTAAAACTTTGGTAGAAAGCAGCTTATTGACAATGAAATTCCCGCTCTGAAACTTTACTTTCTCCAAAGTTGGTAGCGTAGACGCGCCGCCGCCACCGCTGTCCGACCGTTGTTAGAAGTCTAATACATTTGTATCGGTTAGGGCACTTACCTTAGGTAGTGGTGGAAAACTCAGTTTGTTGTGGTTATCCCGCTCCGTCCCATGTGTCGCGTGGGGCGCGGGAGACCGGGAGGCGCGAGGGTGTCGCGGGCACTCGGTGCGGCAGCTAGGCGGCACTACCGCGCCCGTCGCCGCCGCCCGCCCGGACCTGCCGAAGCCGCCCGCCCCACGCCGAATTCCTTGCTGTGATTAATCGCCGACCCACCTGCGGAGCCTTTTGTAAATCATGTATTCGTTACTGTAAACAAACTAAAAGTGCTGCAAATTAGGTCATTCGTTGTTTTCAATAATATCGTATTAGAGTAACCGGGGCAGTATTACTTGACCTATTTTTTCGGAACGTCCGTTAAAATGAAGGTAAGTAAACCTAAAAATTCTTTTATTTATACATTTTCAAAGACACGAACGAGATCTTTTCAGTCACCGTCTCTTAATTAAAACTCCGACGATTACTTCAAAAGGAGAGCGATGTAGGTTCGGTCTCTTGTTTAATCTGATGATACCGAGACAAATGTAAGTACCTATTGTTGGCGTACCTACTTCTCATAATCTGATCCGTTGTGAGCAACATTTACCTACTTTTACTTAGAAACTCGGGGGTGGAGCTATAACTTTATAACATAATCTCATGGCGTAATATAATCCCTTTAGAATTCGGATTACAGCGAATTAATATAACAAATCTTTTAAGACATGCATTGATTTACAAATACATGGATATTGGGATTGTTGGGGTTAGTACACATTTCAAGAAAAAAACTACTTTTGAATTGTATGTCGACGTAGTTATTACATCTACAGAACATACGAAACAAAAGATATTAAATTAAATTAAATTAAATTAAATTAGGGACGACTTTGTTATGAAAGTTTAGAACAAAAAACGAAATCGAATAGGTTGGCGAGTGCAATGTCGGCGTCCTAGTAGCGCCGCCACCCAGGGGATAGGTCGTGACGTACAAGTGGGTGGATAATGTGGGTAGTGGATAGTATTAATCCACAAGCTGCCGCCTGGGAGCACGCAATGAATGGCCCGGCGCAAGACAACGACCGTTTCCTGGATCTCGCTTGTAATGATGAATCTTAGGGAATTACTACAGCTACAGTCGCACATATACCTACAGTCGTACATATACCTAACTAGAACTAGGTAGGTAAATACCTAAGTAAATTTATTTACGACCTGAGTGTGTCATGCAGCCATGTTATTTTTATAGTTTTGAAACTTTTTTTTATTTTTACAGTTACCAATAGGTTTACCTAATTTTATTGTCCCATCCTGCACACAGCGGGTAACTATTGAAATAAAATAACACAATTGCATTGCTATTGTGTTAATTTATTTCGATGTGACGTTAGTTAACATTAATCATAATAATCTGATTTATAATTTTTTTTATACGTACTATTAGATTTTAGGAACTTAATTGTGTCTTAAATTAATTAATTTGATTTGATTTGGCAAAATATAATAATAATCCACAGTATCTACATAAATAACGATAGTTACTCGTAGTTAGGTAAATATATTGTATTATCAGAGTAGTTATACATGTCCTTGGTTAGATCTACGTACGTCAGGAAATAAATGTCAGTGCGCGAGAAGCGAAACATATTTTGTGCAAACAATGATCTGCTCGAGTAGTAATCACGCGTCAACTGACAGCTCCCTGCCCACACAAAATATGAAATCGAGGACCGTGTAACTGCTCATGAGCTGTCGAACTGATAAGCCGAACACACGTTTACTTATTTGGGCGGAAATTGTTTTTCGTGGAAAATAATGGAGGAATGTACCTCCACCCTAGACCTGATTGATGAATGATCAGTGAGTGAATGTGCTTTTTGTTAGGCCTGTTTTAAAAATACGTAGCAATAGATTGTACGGTGATAGTACGAGTTTCATGGACTAAAAACTACTTAGTTTTTTTTTGTAATTTTTTTATGGGCAAGTGCCTTAATTAACTAAACAAAATACAAACTATTACGCTATTACTAACACTACAAATACAGTTTAGACTGCCCAAACTCCCTACTTAGTTGGAGAAGATATTATAAAAGGCAGAATGAAAAATCGCAAATTCTAATCATCATCAGCCCAGAATTATCCACTGCTGGGTATCCACACCCGGCAGTGGGTAATTCTGGGCTGAGGGAGAGGAGAGGGCATAGGCCTCCCCTTGTTTATGCCACTCTCCCCGGTGCTCGCCAGTCGCACCCACTCGTTCTTTTGATGTCGTATTTTTAACTATTTTAATTCCTGACGTTTAGAACACTTTACACTTTTAATTTCAATGTCGAATCGCGAAAAACTCAAAATACTTTTGTTTAGTTTAAACGTAAGATTGTATCTGGTAAACGATATTCTACAGTGAACGTTAAAAGATAACGTTTTCATTGAGCTTTTTACAATTTATTGCAGTTCTGTCAGAGCTAAAAAACTTGGATCGATATTCATTGCAGCGTACCTCAGATCAGACAAACTAGGGAGATATATCTCATACATAATTGTACTATTTTATGTGATATAAAAAGCTGCAAGATTGTATGCAGGGTGAGTTTGACTAAAGGCATCAAGCCTGATTTAGGCCTGATCCGCACGCACTAAGACACCTTATCATATCTCCGTAGCTTGTCTGATCTGAGGTCTGTACAACTACTTACTTCTACGAAACAAATGAATATACTACTCATACTAAGCTAGCAGAGAATCCATAGCTTGCGGTTACGCGAGTTCGTGAGGCGCTTCGCTATGGGCGTTATCCTATACAAGTCTGTTACGCCATTGATCGTAACGTAGTCGTAATTGTACGTTACGGGCTACACGCGGACGTAACGGTGTCTATTAATTAGTTTTATTATCGGGTATTGCGGCTCCGGATCGCAATATAGGTAATATGGTATAGCCTTCTCTTTAGCGGTCCATGGTAAGTTGTAATTGTAGTCTAGCTCAAGCAGAACAGGTAGATCTCACTTTATATTTGCTAAACAAGTATAGGTAAATAAATTTAAAATATTTAAAACCCCCCGATAAAAGAGCTGATAATCTTCAAACGGCTCAACAAATTTTCTTGAATGACATACTAAAAGTTATTTAGAATAGGAATTCGCGTCACAAAATTTAGTAAAACGTTGTTTTCTTTAAAAACCAGCCTCAGTCGAAAATTTCGAAATTGGAACGTACTTTTTTAAAGACAACGGCACTTTTATAAACTACCAGTAAAATGTTCAAATGTTTAAAACCTTTTTCGTATTGATTTTTTTCAGGCAGGAAAAAACAAAACCGCCCGGTTTTTTTTTTTGCAAATGAGTGTATTTTATTGTTATGCAACATATATATTATGTTATGCTATCAACTAGAGCGATCAAGTTACTTTTCAAACAAACAACTAAATCAACATCGGTTCAGCAGTTTGGGAGCCACGATGCCACATACCTACAGATATACCCACACTTTAAACTTCTAACACCCTTCTTTTTGCGTCGGGGGTTAAAATGCGAAAAATTGTGCATAATGATCAAAATTGTGTATAACAGGTAAACATATATTTGTATGTGGTCTCTCAATGCACACACACATTGAAATTTGGTATGAAGAAGGTACCTACCTACCTGGATTAACATATAGACACATAGGCTACTTTTGCCGGAAAATCTGGCTTCAAGACAATTATTAATATTCTATGAAAAGCCTAGTAGTAAAGGTCTGTTTCTAACTTTGTTATTGAGGTAGTATATTGCTGTAAACACTTCATTTTTAAAGTTATGTACGTTACAAACGTCTATAAGTAGTCATAGACTCTGGGTTCTATAAGTCCCGTTGAGTGATTCATCGTTTGCCTTTTCTTAATTTTCTCTGCCAGTTAATGACGTAACTAAACTGACTGGCTACAAGCCTTTCATTGAAAAGCTCTCCTGGCTTAGAAATTAACGGTTGTTGAACAGTTATGCGAGCTCCTGTTTTACACCTACTTTAATATTCTTATTGTAGTTATTATCTATGATTATTAACGGGATATTTACCGTGATAAGATTGTGGACGGTGCTCATATAACTGTAATGAATGTTTGTAAATTCGTTTCTTTTTATGCCGATCGCCCTAATGATAAGCGATAATCGTCGCATATATGGACACCTGCAACATTAGCGGCGTTGTCGATGCTTTGTAAGCCCGGAGACTGAGCCGGAGATGGTAGTAGACATTGGCGAATCCAGGATTTCAGTTGGGAGGAGGGGGGTGGAATGGTGGGGGGTGCTGAGAAGCTTGACCCAGCTGAGGGTAAGCTTTGTAGGATAATATCAAATTTGAGATTTGTCACCGGTGGACACTTTTTGGAAGGGGTTGGAGCCCCCCCTGCATCCACTACTGGTTGAAGTTCAGCGGGAAGATCTTTGAAGGAAGAACGTCCCGGGGCTTCCGGTCCGCGGCAAAACCGGACGGTGTGGGATTTCCATCAGCTTTGCAAGATGTGGTGTGGTGAGCATAAGGAAATATTAGTTCCTCTTGCTCTTACCAGTAGGAGAACCACATATGAGCATGCGGAAACGCCCGTCTCACCACGCTTAGCATGTTAACGAAACGAAAAACGAAAACTTAATCATTTATGTTATGAAATCACCGCGGGGTATGTGGTCTACGACGGCACCGCAGACTCGAGCACTTGGTTTGTGGCTCTATATATCAGTAGTGTAGGCAGACCCTATGGACCCAATTATCAAATTATGGTTTTGATACTGGTTATACAAGGGTACAAGTTTAAATAGCCCTGGCAGAGTAGATTTTTAAAATCAATGAAACCCGTAAATTCTGACCACTTTTACTCGACAATTTTTGGCGGTGTTGTAAATGATTGCAACATGTAACCGCAGAGCAAGGACGTTTTACACCCTCGTTAGGGCGTTAAAACGTCCTTGCCGCGGAGTCCGCGGATACTGCAGTGTTTAGAAAAGCCAGACATTATTATTTTTTATAATACACGCCGTGGTAGCCCATTTGGGAAACCGCTAGACTTGAAAGCGTGAGGTCGCGGGTTCAAACCCCGGGCCCGTACCAATGAGCTCTTTGGAGCTTATGTACGGATTCTCATACCACTGGCTTTTCGGTGAAGGAAAACATCGTGAGGAAACCTGCATACGTACGGAGAAGAAATTCAATGGCGTATATGAATCCACCAATCCGCACTCGGCCAGCGTGGTGGATATGGCCCAATCACCCTTTCGGGGGTAGGCTAAAAGGCCACCAGTGGACTGTTAAAAGGCTGATTATGATAATAATGATAATACACGCGATAAAAACCGTTATTTAATTTTAATGCACTAGCCATTGAAATTGTAGTGCAATGACTAGGTTTTTGAATGTAAGATTGTAGTTGATACACCACAGTGAAATTTGAAAAGAAAACATTTACATTCAACTTTTTATATTGCATCCTAAATAACTTGGACCGAGTATATGAAAATACCTAATGTGCTTAATTGAAAATACGTGATAAAAACAATACTTCGTTTGTTAAATTTTATTAGCAACTAGTATTAAAAGCGACTTCTTAAAATAAAATCTGGTATAATCTATGTCAAAACTAAAATATTTACATTTGATAAGACTTCACAAAAACAATAAAATATAAATAAAAAGTAATGTATTACCAGCACAAAATATATGTCAATTTCATTACCTTTAAAATTCTTAAAACTGAATAAATAAAAATATAAGTAAAAAAAAAACTTCAATACACTCGAGTTGTGCCCTTCAACATACACAATACCTTACAATATTTTATTATTATTTAAAAGCACATTTATTACAGTAGGTAGGTACATACGTTATCCCAAAAAAAACCGTACAAAAAATTAGTTTAATAATGGCACTAATACAACATTTCATCGTTGTTTAAGGCACAAGGCAAAACAGGAAGCCAAAATTTAATTTAATCACAAAAAATTGCTCTACACAATTACAATCATAAAATAATGCGAGATATGTTATTACAATGTACATTTTATGATTTTTTTTACATGTTATATCTTCAATGGTTATATACTAGAAAACCACTTAAGTTTGGGCTCCTATACTTTGGTGACGAGGGACTGATGAAGCATGAAGTATTTAGTTGAACTCATAGGTATATAAGCATTTTTTTTTTTTGTTTTTTAGACTTCAATAATTTGACATGGTACCATTAGTACTACCAGTTGAACCTCGTTGTAATCTGTATCAAAACCCGCGTGAATTTGCTTGTATTTCTTATAGTAGTACTAGTAATACAAGGTTATATCATTTGTACTACCAGTTGAACCACTCAGTATTACTACTGAGACAAAACACTGAGACAAAGGGATAATTTAAATTTTTAACTTTCGCGAATTGAACGCATATTTTAAATGTCTATCGGGACTTTCGTGCATTAAAAAATAGGTACCTTTCGCTCGACGTTTCGGCCATGTTACAATGGGCGTGGTCACGAGCTGAAGGTACCTATTAATACCTAAATCAAATAAAGGCGGTAAGTCCCGATAGATATTTAACGCACACAATAGTTTTCTTCTTTTACTTGAGGTAAAAATTGAATCAGGCAACCTTTACATCATCGCACTGATAAAAAGTTCAGTAGTTTATCGGAACTCTAAATATGTACTATTTATCAGTGCGATGATGTGATGACACTTCACTTTCATTCGAGTTAAATAGCATACGTTTTTCAAAAAATAAAAACAGAGATTCTTAATATGTGTAGAGCAATAAAAGCTTTGGCAGTGTGAGTAAGTTTTGTTCTTTGATTGCATAAAAAGTTTTTTAGTTATTTCTTACGTTGCATGTTTAAATTTTTGGGGCATTTGCATAAAAGAGATTTTCAGTTCATATTACATTAGTATTTTAAATATTAATAGTTTCCAACATCATAATCTAAAATGTACTTAAAACTAATCTAAACTACGTACATATTATAGTTGATTCAGATTTAAGGTGGCAAAACAGTGCCTAATTATCACCCAACTTAAGAGTACCAAAACGAGTAGTTTCACATAATCAAGAACTTGTCGCAATTTTTTATCTATATATTTATATAAATGCATATAAAAATCAATTGATGTTTGTTAGTCTCGCTAAAACTAAAAAACTGTTTAACCGATTTGAATATATATTTTTGTTTTGTTCTCTTCAATACAGGGGTTTAGAAGAAAAATAAAATAGGAAAATTTGCCCGGAAAATTGGAATATTCGGGAAAACAGAAAGTGCTTTTTTCTATGAAATTTGGACAGGAGTCGTTTGTCGGGTCACCTACTATATAATAAAAATGTAATACTGTTTGTTGCATCACATGAAACAATTTGGACCAATTTGACAATTTTTTGTTTTAAAATGTTCGTAATATTCCAAGTTAGGTTTTTATGGAAATCAAAATTAAGAGTTTCCCGAAAAAATATCATATTCGGGAAATCTGGATGTCTTTTTTTCTATGGGATTTTGTATGAACGACCGTAACCATTTATTTAAATTTTGATACGACAAAATTTGTCGGGTGTACTAGTTTAAAATTGTTTTGTTAGATAAATTATTATTTTGCGATTTTTATATTTATTACTAGTTGACGGCATGTCATTGATTACGTAAAACTTGTTAAGTGACAAAAAAAAAACTTTTCATGGTGGTTTTGTGGTTGTGTAAAAATTAGACGCTGCATTATCCCTATAAATGTTTCAACTATTGTATGTCCGTGTGTGCTACACAACATAAGTACATCACATACAACATACACTCACACATAAGTACAAAAGGCGTACTGTAACACTCTGAGATTATAACAGACCTTCTATTGACTAAACGTTATGGGGTCGTCCATTAATCACGTAAGGCTCGATAGAGTAAAGAAAGGAAAATATTACGAATGATTACGTTAGTGGAGGTTTTTTTACAACGGACTTGGCAGGCTTTTAACCCAATCTCACCTGCTGGGAAGCTACAGTTTAAACTTTAAACTGTCTGTGACCTAAACCAATACACGTGTTATTGAAGAGAGAGAGAGAGAGGTAGGGATAACTCAAATCCGCTTAAAATATTAGGGAGGTCAACATTGGCGGATCCAGCAAACACCTAGCAATTCCATACATTCGACTCAATTTTTCTATTTGATTTCTTTGAACCTTGACCAGTTATGTCAGAATGCCCCCCCCCCCCCCCCCCCCAAATGAAATCCTGGATCCGCCACTGGAGGTCAAAAATAGGTAAACAAAACATCACGTAATTAATGGACGACCCTTAGGATCCTTCCAGGCAGTCGACAAAAACATCTTAGTGTGTTATCGTGATTAATATGTTTCCATTATAAATACTTGTATCCTTAGAAATATAAACAGGGCCCTGATTCACTAACTACAAACAAGCACGTAACGCGGCGCGTAAACTTAACTTCAAAAAGTTGGCCTTTATTTCCTAGGAAATAGAGACCAAATTTTTTGAGGTTAACTTAACGCGCCGCGTTACGTGCGTGTTTTAGTTAGTGAATAAGGGCCCAGTAAGTTTCACATATAAAATGTTTCTGTTCCACAAAAGAATTTCATCTACTTCATAATATAGTCAGTTTCAATGAAGGCACATCGTAAGGCAACTACAATAACTATCACCAAAAACCTTTAGTTTCCTTATTTTTACAATCGATTTATTGAAATACTGACTATTCGGGTCGATAAATGCGATTTACGATGGTTATTATCGATAATTCAATGACTGCTGTTTCTTTTTTGACGCTAACGTGTTTCGGTGTAATTCACTTACTTCCCGGCGTACGTGGGGTTTTTGAACGTCGATGTCGCCTGCTTGTAAATGGGATTCTCGCCCTAAAAAGAAAAAAAAAAACATAAGGTGACAATGAAATAAAAATAGAGGAGGATAAAATAAGAATGAAGATGGGTTTGCTTATTTATTTAGTCTGTAATCTTTATCTTTGTGTGTAGGTTTAAGAGCCCTAGCCGTAATATAATATGCTATCTTTCAATTTTACGTATCTGGACTTACGCCCATATGTTTTATGTCCATAAAACAAAAAATAAAGCCGTAATTGTCAAGATGAATATAGAACAAGTAAATCATAACATTAAAATTGTTTACTTTATGTCAGTAATATAACTAAATCCACTCTCAAACTTTCCCTCCGAGAGTTTTACGAAAATCTACTTTTGTAAATTGGGGACTATAAGACGAAATGTTGAGTATATACAAATTTTTTATTTTTAAACAAAAATACAGTTCTATTTATTACAGAAATTACATTTTCTATAGATCTTTCTATTTTATAGAAACAGAACGCCAAATATCCAGTTTTCGTTGGTATTTACAAACATACAATTGGTCTGTTTTAGGTAATCGTTTCTATCGACTCAAACAAAGTTGAATGCTTCAGCTAGCATAGTGCGTAAACTACACAGGGTCCAACTTACATTGGGTATTATTTTGGTTAAGGCGATGTTTTCCCACTTTTAAGCAACGCTTATTACTACAGATGACCATAATCCTTGGTTTATTGTATGTATCGCATTTAGCGGAGCAAAATCATGTCGCTTACACATAGTCGTGCGTTTTGCTACTTCTGTTTTTGGAGTTTTTCTCATATTTTTCGAAAAGTATAGCTGTAATATAAAATGTACCTCACCGGTTTCTTTCATAATGATGAAATCTATATATAAAGATATCACAGACATAATTTAATAAATAGGTAATTGAATGAATAAAAAAAACGGATAATAGCGCAAATCAGTGCTACTTTGATATATTTTTTCTATCAAGCGAAATGTGCTTAATCGTGTTTCGGTCTCATGGGTTTCCTAGATAAAACATTCAATTTTGTTATGACATCATTTTTATAATTTTAAGCTAACCATGGAGGTATGCACACTTAAACTAGAATTACCATTATTGCTAAAAGTCGGAATAGAGCATCTTGACTGCTTTCTAGCTGCGCGCGGCAAATTGATATAGTTTACGGATTGTATGTGTGAGTTTGTGTAATTTTGTGAACTTACCGTGTCCCACTTGGCCATCATGCGTTCCTTCTCGAAGCGCGCGAATTCGCGCCGGTCGTGGATGGTGGTGGCCATCTTCCACAACATCAGCAGCGCCAAACCCACCAACACTATCGCCGCGATCACACCCAGCACTATTCCTAGGATCGGGACCTGACGACACACACAAAGCAACATTAGCATTTCGCTTGCAAATCCATTTATGATTTTACTACGATAGGTAGTTTTTAGAAAAGTATTTAGTACACTTAGGTTTACTTAAATGTGCCTTTGAGAAGTTGTCAGCAAAGCTTACAAACAAAACGATTTATGAATTCGCAAAAATTGTAAGTTTTTAATTTTTCTTAAGGTGCGCTTGTAAAAGACGCCCCATAATTCCAATTTCTTATTGTCTCTCCTAAAGGGAAGACACTTTGTTCAAGTGTTCTTTAGAGGTAGCAACTGTAGCAAGTACGCTACTTAACACTAACAATTTGTTTGTTTTCACTACACTAAACGTTTTATCTTCTTACAATGTGTGGTCGAGGAGCTGTATGGAAGTATGTTGTCGGGAGTTTCGGCGTACTTTTGAATCACATTCTCAACGAACTCTACTTAAAGGTCAGGAATATCGCAATTTCTTATGAACCAAGGTGCAAAAAGGAAAGTTGATATTAAATACATACCTTCTTAGGACACTCCCTCTCCTTCTGCGCTCTGATTACCAAATGCTGAGCGTCGTCATAAGAATACACGTACACGTACAGACAATCTTCTTCGTCATAGAAACTGCACAAATGTTCGTTTCGGGTTTCGTTCGCTGCAACAAAATTATGTCGCTTCAATAAAAGGGATACACCAACATTCGGAAAACGAAATTATGCTACAAGTCCTTTGTGAAAATATTTCATACATGCATGACATCTTGCTGTCAAGAAATTATGTTACACGCAAAAACGAGACAAAAAACACAAAAAATAGGTTTATTGCTTGATTCTGAAAAACCAAAAAGTTAAAAGATAGATGAACTCATAAAATAATCGTATAAATATGTTTGTAAAATAAACTAAGCGCATTTTTTTTCTATGTGTCTGCGTTCCGAATCTCTCCAACATTGCTAGTTCTCATTAGCGCGTAACCAACACAAAAAATAAATTGCTTTCATGCCATGTTGGTACAGTTCCCAATAGCGCTGTTGGCGTGGTTGGCGGGCCCTTTTGGAACATCCGCTAATTTTCTTTGCTAGCAACAAACTTGACTAACCTTCGATTTTTCCTTCTTCGATGATGGGATAAAGAGTGCATTTCTTGCTGCAAGTATCGGTGTCCGCGTTATATTCCGGGCCACGCTTGTGCACTTCACACAGGACACAGTCTTTGAACTCGCCGCAACGTCCCGGGCAAGTCTGCAAAAACGCATTCAGTTATAAATAGCCGTAAATTTCTCCGGCATAAAAAATAACCCAGGTTTTAAACACAGAAAAGTTTTTTTTGACTGCTATGGTATTTTTGTAAGCAATTTGATGTAGCCAGATGCACCCATATAAACGAAACGTCAGTCATTCGACATCAGTTAGCAACTGTGATGCGGAGTTCGACGCGTTGATCTAAATAAAAATGCTCAATCAAGGTTATCAACTCATAATGCCTGGTAACATATTTTCCTCTCATTTCCTTTCTATTTACTTCTCTTCTGTGATTATAAACTACTTTCATACCAAATTTCATTCAAATCTGTTGAGTAATTACAGAGTAAATGCGAATCTTAGCCTGTTCTCAGTCTGGAAATATACTCTGCGTTTGTGTTTTTTAGACCCCGACGCAAACAGATTGGTGTTAAGTTTAATGTGAATATCTGTGTGTGTGTCTGTGGCATCATAGCTCCCAAACAACTGAACCGATTTTGATTTAGCTTTTTAGTTGTTTAAAAGGTGACTTAATCAAAAGTGTTCTTAGTTAGATTATCAGCTATATTAACAAGGGTTTAAAAAAATACTTGTTGGAAGTTTTTTCTTATCAAAATACTTAACGGGGGTCGCCCTAATTGGAACGTCCACTAGCTCATGACAATCTAATCTGATGTTACTGTCGATCACATCGTTACTGGATACTGACACGGACAAGCTCATAATTTATGAAAAACTTATCTGAAGTGCAGCTGTGTTATAATTAAAAGAAAAAACATTGAAAAACAAGTTTTTTCGTATTAATAATAATAATAATAATATTAAGTCACAGGTTTTTAGCAGCGCCATCAGGATGGAGTTTGGTGTAGACAAGTGTGCGGTCATGCATGTACAGCGAGGGAAAGTTGTAAATTCTCCAAATTTACAGCTCTCTGAGGCGATGACTCTCAGATCTCTCTCCGAGGTCGAAACCTATAAATACCTCGGTATGTCAGAGTCGTTGGGTATATCGGTAGAGGACATCAAGAAATCGGTGAAGGAGCGCTTCTTTTGTCGCCTAACAAAAGTACTTAACAGTTTTTTGTCTGGCGGCAACAAGGTGCGTGCCTTCAACGGTTGGGTGATGCCTTTGCTGATATACTCCTTTGGCATATTGAGGTGGACTCAAACTGAGCTGGACGCCCTGGACAGGAGGGTCCGTCAACTGCTCACATCACATCGCATGCTACACCCACGCTCGTCTGTTATGAGACTGTACATTCCGCGGAAGTGGGGGGGTCGAGGCTTTTTAAATGCCAAGAACCTACACAACCGCGAAGTGTGCAGTCTCAGGGATTTTTTCCGTAACAGCGAGAGTGGGATGCATCGTGATGTTGTGGCTGTTGACAGGGGCCTCACACCGCTCTCCTTGGCAAACGAGAATTGGCGCAAACCATCGGTGCTGAGCATCGAGGATCGCAAGGACGTATGGAAGGGCAAGGAGCTGCACGGGCGGTTCTATCGGGCCCTAACAGGGCCCGATGTGGACCTGCTACCGTCGGTGAACTGGTTACGTTTCGGTGACCTCTTTGGGGAAACCGAGGGTTTTGCCTGTGCGATTGCGGACGAAGTTATCAAGACGAACAACTACCGGAAATATATCATGAAGGACGGTACGGTCGACATCTGTCGGGCATGCCACCGTCCTGGAGAGTCTCTCCGACATATCATTTCCGGTTGTTCGCATCTTGCTAACGGCGAGTACTTGCACAGGCACAACCAGGTGGCCAGGATCATCCACCAGCAACTTGCCCTTCGATACGGCCTTGTCGAGTCTGAGGTGCCGTACTATAAGTACGCACCAGCGCCAGTTCTCGAGAATGGTCGTGCTTTGCTCTACTGGGACCGTTCTATCATCACGGACAGGACTATTGTCGCCAATAAGCCTGATATCGTGTTGGTCGACCGGTCCCAGCGCCGGGCAGTGCTCGTCGACATCACCATCCCACATGACGAGAACCTCGTGAAGGCCGAGAAGGACAAACTCAGCAAGTACCTTGACTTGGCTCACGAGGTTACCGCCATGTGGGATGTTGACTCGACGATCATTGTCCCGATAGTCGTATCGGTGAACGGTCTTATAGCGAAGAGCCTCGACCAACACCTTAAGAGGCTCTCGCTAGATGGTTGGGTCAAGGGTCAGATGCAGAAGGCGGTAATCCTCGACACGGCACGTATTGTCAGGAGGTTCCTCACTCTGCAGCCCTAACCACCGGTAGCTTGGGCCCTGCCCCGCTGCCGGCGGCACTCTAGGTTTAGGTTTTTTTTATAATATTTTGTTTTTATATTTTATTGTAAAAAAAACTTAAATTTAAGATCAAAAATAAATATATGTGCATAATAATAATAATAATTTATTCAAAAATATAAAAAGGTCTGACAAAAATACAAAACATAAGTAAACATAATTAGGTCTATAAAACACGTGAGCCTGAACTAGGTAATCCTGTGTTTCAGGCGAAAAGAGCTTAATAATAACATGCATTATTATAATCTAATAATCATTATAATCTAATTTAAAAATAAAACAAATTAATCAATTGCCTAGTTAACACAATACAACTACAGGTACAAAACATAAAACATAAATACGATGTAGAAAGAAAACAATATTAGGTATATCGAATAACAAAGTCAACGTCCGATTACGATAACAAACAATATTCATTTTTGCACATTTAATAATTTCTCCGTATCATCATATGACATATTTTGTAGGACAGTCTTAAGCATTTTTTTGCAATTATTGTAATTTAAAGGATATATATTAGCTAACACATTCAGTCTATTGTAAAGAAGTGGACCAAGAAACATGTAGAATTTGGCAGTAAAAGCATGTTTAGCGCCTGTTTGTTGAGGGCAAACATGATACTTCCGCCTTTTGTTAGTATGTTCAGCGTTATAAGAAAGGGCTCTGTGCTGCTTTAATACTATGTTTAATATAAATAGCTGCCTAACTGTTAGTACACCACATGATTTATACAGGAGGCTAGTGGGAAAAATGAAAGGGCGGAAAGTTGCCACTTTGAGTATTGCCCTTTGGGCCCTTTCGGCTGTTAGTAACAATGTTTTACCTGCACCCCCCCATGTAGTAATACAGTAAGATAAAACCGATTGACAAAGGGCATAATATACTTGCCTAATTATTTTCAGATCAGAAATGTAACGTAGCTTTTTGAACACAAATATTAGCTTACGGATCCTATTATTTAGAGTTTCTACGTGTGGCCTAAAAGAAAGAGTCTCGTCAAGTATTACACCCAGATATTTTATTTTATTAGTATTTTTAATGACGGAACACGTACACTGTTTATCAGTGGGGTATTTACAGTAATGCGCATACAGGTTGGAGATACTTTCAGTTGACCTTATTTTGCGCATCGAAAAGTTAATATAATTTGTCTTGTCTGCATTTAATGTTAGTAAGTTGTGCTGAAGCCATTTGCTTACAATATTGAATCCGGATTGCGCACGCTTGTAGACTTCATCTTCAGAATCAGCAGAGAAAAGGAGGGCAGTATCATCAGCGTAAGAAATGATAATGCCATTGTCTAGTTTTTGATTACAAAGATCATTTATGTAAACCAAAAAAAGGGTAGGGCCTAGTATACTTCCTTGGGGGACTCCAAAGGTCGTATTTTCTAGCTCATCGCTGAGGATATTACCAATCCTTACGCATTGGGTACGTTCTTCTAGGTAGTTTGAAAAAATTTTCAACTGAGTGCCTCGAATACCTAAAGTTTCAAGCTTGCGCAATAGGATAGGGATGGAAACGGTGTCAAAGGCCTTTGCTAGGTCTAGGAAAATACCTATAGTGTGTTTGCCCTTATCAAGTTCCTGTGCAAGATAGTTAGTCATTTCATGGACAGCATCAGCAGTAGATAATTTGGGCCTAAACCCAAACTGATTCTTAGACAAAATCAATTTTTCTTCTAAGTATTTGACCAGCCTTTTATTAATATTTTTTTCTAATATTTTAGACAAAGAAGGTAGTAGAGAAATTATCTAAATCTTGTATAAAGTCATTCATTTTTTGTATAAATATAAGAGGAAAAAAAAAAAAATTATACCTATTTAAATAAAAATAAAATAAAGAGACCAGGAAAAAACGGTGATTAACGGCGCTCTTAGGCGCCCTCATAATCTATGGAGTTAATATACCTTTTTTCTGCCATTATTTTTGCCGGACAGTTGTCAGAACCCGTACTATGGTTACCAGGCTTTTTAAAGTGCAAGCACGTGGCGCATACTGGATCATTGGTCTTCTTTGTGCATTCCTTGATAGAGTGTCCATGCTCAGCACAGTGGCCACATGTCAAGGATGTTTCCCGACACGACTTAGCGGCGTGACCATACTGCTGGCACTTGTAACACCGCGTCACTAGAGTAAAGTCACGTACAGGGCAAGATGACCAGTTCACGAACACTCGCTCCTTGTTAATTAGGGCTTTACGTATAGCTGCCGATACCTCGATAACGTAGTTACAGGTCTCCGCGTTTCTCTTTCCTGACTTATGACTTAATCTTATAGAGGCCAGAAAATTGTCAAGATTGGAGTCCAGTAAATGTTCGGCTAAATTTTGGTGGTACAGGCAGGTAAAAACATCTTTTTCTTGCATTGACGAGGGCACTCCGACTACAACCACTCTGGGTTTCCTTTTACGCGTCTCGTCGATCGTAAGGCCAGAATTAGTCAGCTGCACCGAATTCTTCAACTTCTCGATGTCGTTCTCCGTCTCTGTGCTAATTATAACTCCACCATTCCTTGTCTTGCGCAAGCCTCTTACATGGAGTTTCATTTGTTCAGGGCAGATAATTTTTTGTACGAGAGATTTCGTGTCGTCGCTGCTCTTGAGCTTGTCGTTCGGGTAAATGGTCACAGAGTTCAGTTTTACCGGCTTAATAAAATTGTTACCCTTTTTTACCATGTCGGCAAAGGTAGACTCGGCGGGAGGTTTCGTGGACTCCATTATATATTATAATGTATTGTTCTCAGCCAACCTTTACATTTGATCTCCATATCATGATGGTAGATAAGACAATTTTTTCCGCCATCTTGGAGCGTCTGCTATATTGAATTTAGTGTAACGTCATTTTTTTTCGTATCATTCTCAGCAAACCCTTTCATTTAATACCCATATCATGGGGATGCATAAAAATAACTTATTTGCAATCTTTGGGAGTCAACCATATTTAATTTAGAATGATGTCATCCAGCTAACCATGCATCAACCAAAATAAACGCAAAATTTCAGTTCAAACGGTTGAGGAAAACTGTTTTAAAGTCAGTTGCAAGATTTGACCCATGGATAAGGAAATGGACAAGGAAAGTTTAATAAAAGCTTGTAAAAACGAGGATTGCCTTTTTGGTTCGTATATTTTGTTTAGTTATTCCCAAAGACTTTCTATTAGTAGTTTTACCTAGTCTGTGGATATTCCAATGATGTGTGTCGGTAAAAACTTTTTACAGATGAAGCGTGGTAACCGTTACTTTAGTAACGTATACGTAAGTACTCTTTTTTTTGTTCTGTAAAGGTGACACTTAGAGATTAAATTGTGATGTTTTGTTTATATTATTTTACATTCCAGTGTTGTCTTGTTGTTAAGTATAATATGTTTGTGTTTACATTTATATTTAATCAGTTGAAAGTATGGTTCAAGTTTCGATTTTTATATGTATAATTATTTAATATGTACCTATGATTATTTTATAAGAATTACAATTATTGAAAAATAATATGAAGTAGTGCTTTTTATTACGTTTTTGAAAAATGACAAATAGCATTATTATAGACAATTGTTATAATGACCATAACAAAAGATACTAAGATCCAATCGGTCCAGGCATTTATTTGCACTGACAGCTGCAATAACAATGTAAATAGCTGAATGAAAAACATTAATTCTAATCACTTTCGCTAGGTTTTTTAACGTAAGATTGTGAGCAGGGACTCGATATACTTCAATGAAATATTAAAAGAAAATGTTTTATTAATTTCACTATATGTAATGTTTAATATTGCAGCTGTCAC
This sequence comes from Agriopis marginaria, assembly GCA_932305915.1. Taxonomy (NCBI): domain Eukaryota; kingdom Metazoa; phylum Arthropoda; class Insecta; order Lepidoptera; family Geometridae; genus Agriopis; species Agriopis marginaria. The sequence continues at coordinate 9,479,297 of OW029919.1, forward strand.
AGCAAATTAATGCTTGGACCGAGTTTAGATACGCTAGAGCCACTGTAACAGTTGTCAAACCCATTTCCAGCATCTTTCAGGATAAGTATCCTATAATGTACACTACTTTCTTGCCAAAGTTCATCAAGATCAGGCGTTTAGTTGTGTTATGGTAACATGCACACAAAGGCAAGAGTTACTTTCGTGTTTTAATATAAGTGTGTTTTGGAACATGTACTGACATAGCTATCTTGGGACAATTTTTAAGAACTGACCTAATATAAGTTCTGACTTAATTATAAGTTATAAGCATAATATAGCGAAATAATAACATTCACTACATTCATTACCCACCAAAACAACAAACAAAACAATTTTTGGCAACCAAAGTGCTGGCTAAAGATCCGGCTGCAACCAATAATACCGGCGGTCTCCCAACAAGAGCACGGCTATTAAACAAGAAGAAATCTTGTAAAAGGATGTAGCAGCATTTTTACGACTTGTGTATACTTACAGGGCATTTTTCACAGTACTTCCCGGAGTAGTGGCGGCCATCGTCCACCTTGCACACGCACTGTCCACACACACACTCGCCAAAACCGCTGCAAATTTCGCCGTTCTCTGCAACATCATCAAATTTGTTAATAAACAGTATTTTGAGTTCAAAGATAATATAACCATTTGATCGCGCATGCCGCCATAATTCCCTTTTGCACGAGTAAGCCACGTCGGTCACGGCGAATCTAATGGCGGCTTGTGATTGGAGACCAAAAATCATTCATTCAATTCGCACATAGGATTGGCCCGCTCGAAAAAAGTATGCTGTAAATTATGTACCATTTTTATCGCGCGCGGTAAAGGATGAACATTGAGCAGTCAAAGTAGTTATATCGTCATTGTTTGAGCTACAAGATTCGATCGATATAGTACCGATTAGTACCAGCAACTTGGTGCTTAAACTATAACGTCAAGCTAGACACGCCAGCAACAGAGAAACAATTGCAGTCCTATATTTTATATGAATGTGTCTAAACTTTCACAGGCGACGAGACGAAAGATTATGAAATACTATACATATAAATGAAAAATAAATACTGTTTGTTGGTAAATGCATCATTTGAGGAAGGCTGGACAATTTTACTTTTTTTCTTAATTGTCGGAGGTTATCCGGAAAAGAAAAATTTGAAAAGCTGCCCAATATAATAAAACTGAAAGTGTTTATTTCTAGAGGATTTTTGCATGAATAATAACTCTGTCGGGCAAATTTGGGCAGGACGTCTGTCCAGTCACCTAGTATTACACAAAAAAATTACTTTAGCGTCAATTCCGGTCAATAACGGTACAGTTTGTTGCATTTGCTGTTTATTTGGACGACAATAGTGTCGATTCTGTTGTACCATTCTTTAAACTAAACTAAATTTGACAGCTCTAAAACTGTTGCCATCCTTTTCTGACGTATTAAATTAAAAAGAGACGTCGATAATTCTAGTCCTGTCGAATTAGTTTAGTATAGAGTATGGTACAACAGAATTGACACCAATGTATGTCAAATACATAGTACATTATAAAAAAAAAAACAAACCCCTCACATGCACTCTCAATGGCCCGGCTCAGAATATAGTAGCTTGTTTATAACATAGCCTGTGAGACCAACGTATCTAGAGCTGTGGTTACCTGGCGACCGGCACGGAGTCTGGTCTTTGAGGCACTGGCAGGCTGGACCCGTATACTCAGCAGTGCAGCTGCATTTTCCGCACACGCATTCTCCGTGGTCCGGCCCAGAGCATAGAAGACCTTTGTTCATGTCGCACGTGAAGTTGTCGCACTCGCAGAATGGTCCAGAGATAACCTGACAATACAATGAGTTAAGTGAGTTGAGCAAGTTTTTCACCTGATGGTATGTGTTAAGATTGCTTGTAAGCGAACAGAGGTAGCTGGCATCCAGTGGATGCAAAAGGCAGTCTGTCGTTCAGTGTCGAGATTAAAGTGGGAGGCCTATGTTCAGCAGATGACGTCTTCTGGCTGATGATGATGAACAGAGGTAACTTGACGATACAATGTGTTTTTAAGTGTGAGATGAGCCAGTTTTTCCGTTGATGGTAAGTGTTACGATTGCTCGTAAGCGACTAGAGATCACCTGACAATACAATGAATTTTTAAGTGTGAGATGAAAAAGTTTTTCGCCCGATGGTAAGTGTTACGTCTGCTTATAAGCAACCTGAGATCATCTGACAACACAAGAGTTCTTTATCTTTACTTAACATTATAAATAGGAAAGATTTGATTGTTTGTTTGTTTGCATTGAATAGTGCTCCGAAACTACTGAACCGATTTGAAAAATTCTTCCACTGTTGAGATACTACACTATCCCCGGGTGACAGGATATATTCTATTTTCAAAAAAAATTGGGATCCTTACTAAAACTCCAATAATACCCGTGAAAAGTCGGGGCGGACCGCTAGTATAATTATTAAAAAAAAAAAGAAACCGATAGTCGCCAGCTTTACAATATGCAGGTGAAGATTGGTACCTTGGTGATGTCGTCGAGTTTGTTGCACTCGCAGACGCCGCAGATGCAGGTCCCTCGGTTGGAGCACAGCGGGCCTGCAGTGGCGTTGGTGGGCCGGCAGCCGCGCTCCTGCTCCGCCGAGACGCCGCCGTGCGCGCTGCACTCGCAGCTCTTGCCGAACCGGCCCGGAGCGCACACGCACACTCCGCAAGCTGACACACCTTCACCGCTGCAGACCAGCGGGCTGCTGTTGTACGCCTGATAGCAACACATGCTTAGTGTAGAATAGGACAGTAGAGAAAAGAGACTAAGAGAATGAGGCTTAATAGTTTGAGAAACGATGTTATAAACAAGTCGATGTCAGACCTCGTAAGCAGAGAATTGCAAATCTTGTGGATCAACTAGATCAGTTGTTCCCAATTAGTGGTACGTGTACCCTTAGGGGTAAGCGTAGTTGCATCAAGAGGTACGCGCGGCAATCTCCTGACTAAGAGAAATTCTATGAAAGACGTCACACCGTAGGTATGCAGTCCTTTTTGTGGTCCGTCTGCAGTCCAACTGACTGCATACAGCGTTTCATACTCTACTGGACCTCACAAACTGAGTCTGCACCGGATCGGACTGCATTTGGTGTGCTTGAGCCGAGCTCGAGGGGTTCGCGAGTTTGAGGTCTTTCTTGAAGTGGTACGCAGGAAAAACTAATTGGGAACCACTGAACTAGAGAATGGATTAATAAAATTGATTCTCAGTAGTTTGGTAAGGGGCCAAAATTGTGATTTTGGAGCCATGCAGACCTTCATGGTGTAGTAAAGAAAAATGGCAGTGTACAAATCAAACCACATGTTTTTTTTTATCTAACCTATTAGATCCCACTTCTAGGCAAAGATCTTATGAATTAAAATATATTAAAAATAAAGCAAGCACAATAGTAATTTCTTATTCCTATACAACTAAATGTGATCTCAATTTAAGCCTATCGTCTCCAGGGGGGCTACCACAACCTCAAAATTATTCTTATAATAATCTTACTTTGAATTTTGTCTTGCTCTCTTATTAGCCGAGAGAGTCGTTTTTGAAGTTGTGGTAGCCCACCGGGTCACACGTTGATACCGTATAAATAAATCTACCGCCCGTCACACTTCGTGCAGATACAATCGAAAAAATACTTTCAAAAATAAAACTTGGAGTTTTTTTTTTCTGAGTAGTTTTTTACAGCCAAGGGCCCATACCTATACATTCTACACAACCCACAAACCTTTATCTGTATAGACACTTTATTAGGATAGGTGTGTTAGTTAACTATTCAATCGTCTTGGCAGTAGCACGTCAAATGTCAAAACAACAAAAAAATGCGTCATTATAAACTGTGAAAGCTATATGAGAGCACAATTTTTTTCTTACATGGTTTTGTTTTTGATTATTGACGAGTTTATTTTTTCTTTTTTCTTTCTTTGAAAGCATTTGGACGTGCCAATGTAGTTAAACTACCACTAAATTGCTCTCGTGACGTCATAGTTGGTACAAAAATGCAGCACGCTGGGTTTCCATACAACTTGCTTGTGGTGTCTATCCTGATGAAGGTCTGTAGGGTATACTTTACTTTTCGTTTGAAATATCAGTAAATAAGTTTAAAAGATGTATTTAGCTAGTGCGGGGCCGGATATAGACGTCTGGAGGCCCCTGGACAACCAAGGAGTGGAATTAATTGTGGAGCCCCTAATAAATTTTTTAACATTTATTTTCATTTTACTTTACATTTAACTATGTTTTTATTTAATAAAAAAGGAAAAGATGTTCTCTTATCAGAATGTGAATGATTTTTTAATATTATAATTTTGCATATTAATTGGCTATTTTTTTTTACTTAGAAACGTCTATTGTCCCTTATCCTTGTGCAGGCCCTGGGGCTGTAGCCCCGGTTGCCCTCCCCTAAATATGGCCCTGAGCTAGTTAAAAGTCTAACCCTATATCGAAAACTATATTAATCAGTTAAGAGAGTACAATAAGGTTAGGAAATATAGACACTCCAACCCATTATAAAACCCTTTATTAATAACACTACAATAGATTAATAATAAATATTATAAACATAAATGTGAGTAAAAAAACCACAACACAAATTAGAAAGAAAAATATGAACATAAAAGTTAGTAACATTACAAAGGTATGTGCAGTTTTACTTATAGTGATATTATAAGTACTATAAAAATATATAATAAAAAACAATATGAAAAAGAAATATAGTTAATTGCTAAGTATTTCAAAATTATGTGCAGTTCTGCTCTTGTGAAAGTAAACTATGAAAATAAATTAAATCAGAAATACTTTTCCTGATTTAATTTATTTTTGTAGTAAAAGAGATACGGATTGTAACAGAAAGGTGTAGTGTTTATGACACGTGACTATATTTTAATTTTTTCTCGAATTGAGAAAGCTTGTGTTCCACAAGTTGGTAGATCAACACCCAAAACTATTACAACACTTTTCTGTTGCATGTTGTATAATAAAAAACAATATGAAAAACAAACATATAAGTTAATTGATATATATTCCAAAGTTAATGTTAACTACAAAAAATAAATAAGGAGAAGTACTCATGAGATTGTCAATAAAAATGCCATTAAAAACTTCACAACATTAATAAGAATAATAATTTACTTCAGACACATCGAAAGTCCATATTAAATTGCATTTTATACTATTAAATGCTTGCTTTTTTAATGAACGATCCCAATACAAAAAAGAATAAAACACTAGTAGAATAAATAGTTAGTAGGTATAGGGTAAATATTCCAAAGACGAGCAGACTTTTATAGTGTAGAAAAAAGACACATTAGTAGAAGAAAAAGTTAGTAGGTATATAAAGGTTAAGTATTACAAAGACGAGCAGATTTTTATCCAGAGTCGAGAGAAGTCACTTACGTGATGTCCGGGTCTTTCGCACGGGCAGTCGCAGATCATCTCCAACTCCACAGTCATACTGTCAGATATACCGACGGGCTGGATGTCGAAGGTCTGCTTCCACTTCTTCTTGTCTTTCGGACACTCCTTCAATGTAATCTCGGCCGTGAACTCCACTACATCGCCAACCTATGGACGTGAAACAGAAAGATAAGAACGTGAGTTTGTGTTGCGGTGTTGCACACTTTAGGATTTATAGTGAAAACTTATTTAGGCACATTGGGCACTTTTTGGGTTGGGGGAAAAGCACTGAATTCGCGTGACCGTCACGCTCAAATACACGTTCGGGTAAAGTCGGCTCGAGTCGGCTGAGGGAGCGCGAGAGATATATTCAACCTTGATGAAGTTTTCACTGCTGTCGTGTGGTTTTAAGCACACACTTTTTATCCTTCCTCTGTGAGGATTTTGGCGTCAAACTTCTTATGAATTTGCGAGTATCACGTATTGAAATATTAAATATTGTCAAACAAGTCATAATCACAGTCATAGTCAAGCAAGTCACGATCAAGTCAAAGTCATGCTCTAGTAAAGTGGTGAAGGCTTTACAAAAAGCTTCTATGGAGTATTGGAAACAACACGAAAAGACATGTTTCACCGCGTTGTATCACTTTCCCACACTCTTGCACGTTCACGATTACTTAAAAAAGAATAAACCATCATTATTACTCATTAATCCTCGACAATACACAAGTTTAGGAAAATAATACAATGAAGCAACTCTTTTATCGCGTTTACGCCAAAAAACTCTTATTGAAATGTTTTAGACAATTAAAAAATCTAACAACCGGCAGGATTTCCCCGATAGTTACAATCTGTGTGTCTTCAAATCGAGAGTAAATTGGTTTTTTCTAGGCTTGCGTGCTCCATCCTAGACCGCATCATCGCTTAACATCAGGCTAGTTGGCAAAAAAAAAAGATTCGAACCTGTGCAAAGATCCGGGTTAACGCCTCCGGGTATTACTTTAGCCCGTGTAGCAAGAATTATTGATGGCGCCACAAACAAACAAAAAGGTTTTGCAAACATAGTTCAAGAAACAGGCGACCGAGAGGAAAGCGACCGTAGTATAGGGGCTAGACCAGTGATTCCTAATTAGTTTTTCTTGCGTACCACTTCAAGAAAGACCGCAAAATCACATACCCCTCGAGCTCGGATCAAGCACACCAAATCCTTTTGCAGTCCGGTCCGGTGCAGACTCAGTTTGTGAGAACCAGTAAAGTATGAAATTCTATGAAATACGGAAAGACGTCACGCTATATACGGTCTGTTGGATGCAGTGCAGATGGACTGCATACGGTGTGACGTCTTTCATAGAATGTTATACTTTACTGGTCCTCACAAACTGCGTCTGCGCCAGACCGGACTGCAACTGGTTTTGGTCCGCTCCTGCCTTTATTGCAGGAATGATAAATAAAACTGGTACTGGGATACGGATAAAATTATATTAGTCAAGATATTGCCGCGCGTACCACTAATTGGGAACCACTGGGCTAGACCAATCAGGGGCGTTTACCGGGATCGTTGCGCAGGTACGAATCCATGTGATCAACAAACATAGAAAGAGGGGTGTGGCTGCTACGTTTGTTTAGCTAACACCATAGATAAAATATAAGACAAAGAGCATCAGGCGATTTGGTGGCGAAATGAAGAACTACAATAAAAAAAGCTACTGTTCTCCATTTGGCTACATTTGTTTGGACTGTAGAACAGCTGTTTATACTCGGTTAAGTCTTTAGCCAGCTGTTATAACATTTTCAAAAATTGAAATATATATTTTTAAGTTACTTTATAATATATTGACTACCAGCTACCTTCTTGGGTTATTAACAAAGTACAGGAAGTCAGGGCGATTCATTTTCTAATTTTCCACCCTTTGAGGCGAAATACTTTGTAAAATTTTTATATGGGTCCACCCTCGAGATATACAAGGTTATTTTTAACTCGCCTAAAACCTCTCGCAGTCAGCCTCCCTACATCTCACCTGACAACTTTTGTTCCATGACTTTTCACAAAACTTTATTAAGTTCCCCAAAAAAAACTTTATATGTTTTTTGTCCCTTGTAGTTTTTTGGTGCACGTTGCGACTCTTAATTTTTGTTTAAGGCATTTCGAGGCCTAATTTAAATTTATTTATTTTTTGGGGGAAAAATAGACAATTGTCTGGTATGATATATAGAAGCTGCCTATGAGAAATTTTAGGTGAAATAAAAATATATCTGTATAGCCTATTCAATAAAAAATAATCGTTAAACTCGTTTCATCATCAGCGGAGATATCGCGTAACATAAACACAAAACATACTGTCGAATTGGAAACCTCTTATTTTTTGTTTTTAAGTCAGCGATTCGAAATGTAGGTATATTATTTCTGACCAGCAGGAGAAACTGCGGCAGAGCTGACCTTACAAATGTCGCCCAGTGTACAGATATTGGGGTAGTGAGACCAGTTAGTTTCGGTAAAAAAACAAAGCAAAAGTGATTATAATCTACGGGTTTCAATACACCTGCAGCTGTCAGGTTTAAATAAGCTTGGACTTAGTATAGTATAGTCCATGGTTCGTGATGTCTATTACTACTTGATAATGGGTAAAATCGTAATTTTTTACCAAAGATGTAAACAAAGATGTTTATTTAGCGAAAAAATTGACAGGTCATAGTTTTTTAAGCAGTTGCTTAAAAAACTATGACCTGTCAATTTTTTCGCAGCAGTTGCTTAAAAAACTATGACCTGTAAATTTTAAGCATACATTAAAAAACTAAGAATTAGCTTAACACTGAATATTTGAAGAATAGCGAGTACATTTAATTTTTGCAAAAAAAAATAACTAAAAGTTTTTTACACAGTATGAGGTAAAATATAGGTAATATATTTACTTCATACTTTTGTTTCATTACTTTCATTCTTTTTTAAAATGTTTATTACACATAAACTCTCACTTTCGTCATTGTCATTTCTATGTTTACATCTTTGCTAAGAATTTAATATTTCAACCAGTGTGGTGCAGCACAAGGTTGGGATTTTAAATGAATGTTAGCACAGAATATGAATATGTCTGAATAAGCAGGTTCAATAGAGCGAATGGCACTGACATTTATGTGGAAAGTGCGCACAGTGCGTTTGACACTGTGTAGATAGCCAATCAGAAACTATGGCCCATTGAAATCCAAAGTGCATTCACGTCCACTACCCCTAAATAGCACACAAAACATTAAATACTTACTTTCTTTTCATGGCCAAGGGGTTTGAAAAGAAAAGTGGCGTATTAAAAGAGTGTGAATGACGAAGCAGATAAAAGGACATAAATAATCAGAAGTACACGATTACATGGTAAGGTGGTATTCAGCCGATAGGAGTTTATCATTCTCATCATTATGAACGACTGTTAGGGAACCACCAAATATGGAGGGGGGAAAAACAGCTGTTCCATAGATAACGTCATTTACACTCGATAAAATGTATGGACCAGATTAGTTTTTCTTTTAATTTCAGGGTTGGTCCCATAGTAAAAGTTGTTCATAATGATAAGTACAATGACCTCTTCTCTGCATACTTTATAGTATGCAGAAAAGAGGTTACCACCTTTCCTTGTAACCCTGTATAAAATATTATCAAAAAATCCTGTATAGTTCAGTTACCTTGAGTCCTTCACACTTGTTGGTCTGAATGAGCTCTTTCCCGAGACATGATGAGTAATACGTTATTTGCACAGCGTCGCTCGATGAATCCTTCATTTCCACCGCTGACGTAATTTTCTGCAAATGAACAAGCCGATTAAACAGTAATATAATGACGCTCAGTATTTGAAAACTTTAGGAATAAAGAAGTGAACTAGACATACAATTATGATACACAAATTTGTACTACTAAACCAAAAAGAAGTTACTGCGTACAAAACTTTTACTACATGAATAAACCTGAAATCGCGAAACAAAAAAAGGTCACTCCACCATCGAGATACAATTCCTATAGAGTCAAAATCTCTCAGTGAAAACAGTAAAAAAAAACGTCCGAGCTTCATTGTAAATACATTGTATCAATTATACAGTTCACAATGCCACATTTACTCTAGTTTAGACGTTATATCGCTTGCATAGTGTTCAACGTTAGTTGTCCGCTATGTCATTGTAGCTATGACATCGCGCGGCATTGTAGTCGAATCGCGATTACCTTGTAACTAACCAAAAAGTCTGCGCAATTCGTAGCGTGTGCCGAATTTTGGTTCGGATTTTTTTGGCATGATTATGACTCTATATATGTATTGTATCTCACTCCATTTCAAAGAAAAAGTCATTCACACTTTAAAAAATGTATGGCACAGCAATTTCTTTTATTGCCTTTTCAGGGTCTGTTCCATAGTAAAAGTTGTTTAAAAAGGTGATTACAATGACCATGTCATTGCCAAATTTTATAAATATGGGTTCAGCCATTCAATCGTTAAAAGGTAACTATAACAGAGAAACAGTTTCGATGTTGTAAAGTGAATGTGATGAAAATCTAGAGAACTATCAACAACGAAGAAGAATAAGAAATAACAAACCATCTTTACTACGAAGTTAGTACGCAACTTGAGAAATAACTTAGCGTCTTGAGGAACTACCGAAGGAGCTACTTAAGAAATAGTTTCTCAATTAAATAAACTATCGACTCGGAAACTATTTAATACTTAGGTAGAGATTTTACTACTTTGAATACTGCTAACTCAATAGGCTGCCGACAGGTGTATGATTTGTTAAAAATAACAGGCTGAGAGAAAAATATAATTAAATGTAAAACCGAGGAAATACTGAAAATTTTATAATTAAAATTGGTTAGCCAATTTATACTGTAGTTAAAAAAAAATGCTTTTATTAGTTTATAGTTTAAGTTTTAAAGGATCATGTTGTCCGGAAATAAAAATAAGATTATTTTGTTTTGATAATGTTACGTCAATTGTAAGCCATGGTAACCCATTTGGGAAACGGCTAGACTTGAAAGCGTGAGGTCGTGGGTCCAAACCCCGGGCCCGTACCAATGAGCTCTTTAAAGCTTATGTACGGATTTTCATACCACTGGCTTTTTGGTGAAGGAAAACATCGTGAGGAAACCTGCATACGTACGGAGAAGGAATTCAATGGTGTATGTGAATCCACCACCCTCACTGGGCCTGCGTGGTGGATATGGCCCAATCACCCTTTCGGGGTAGGCTAAAAGTCCAGCAGTGGACTGTTAAAAGGCTGATTATGATGATGATGATGAGTCAATTATAAAGTACTCATTAAATCGTAAATTGAAGGTAGTTCATGAAAAATATAAACTTGCGATAACACTTTGCTATTTTGTATGTTTACAACTTACATTGTACTGTTCCCTCACTAGGTCCACAACGTTGTCAGAGTCGTTGCTAAGCACGCCACTGCTGGAGCCCTCGATGTGCTTGCTCAGCTGTTCATATACGCTGATCTGTTCTGATGTCACCGCGAAAATCACGTTTATGGCGTGCTTCTTAACCTACAAAGAAATAAAGGAGAGTAAGAATTTTATTTATATTACACGGGAATTATTCACGTAAGATTAAGCCGGTCACTCCGATAGTTCAGTGCCAAGCGAGACGCAGCCGCGAGCGTGTTTTCACCTTGAAAAAGACTGCCTAATGCGGTTGAAACTATAGTCGGAGTGACTGGCTTAATCTTACGTGAGTAATTCCCGTGTAATATAAATAAAAAATGTGTAAAAACCACGTCAGTTTCTATAAAAAAAGAGAGTAAGAATACTGATTTTTTTTCCATTGAGAATACTTTTAGCATTGATACAGTATACAATATACATGCTCAAAATACGGACAGTTTGTAATAAATGGTAACTGTAAAGACTGAAGATGACTAGAAAATATCCATTAAAATATGAATAACTTAAGCATAGGTCGGGCAACATACAGAAGGAACATTCAGTGCATTCGAGCCAAAAGTAAATAATGCAAGCAAATGTTGTTAGAGAATCATCATCAGCCCAATACACGCATTTCATACAGAATATTTTGGATGTCCATGGACTATATCTTTATATATTATTATCTATATCATTTGGTAGTTTTTTTTTTTATGGTTTCATTAAAAGTATCTTAATATCACCCATGTATCCTGTTACGTAAATTCTTTCCATCCACTGGCTGCCTGGAAGAGATTGCTTTTAGGCCGTCACTTGTGGTAAGTGTTTTCTATCTGTTTGTAATTTTTATTTCTGGTGTACACAATAAAAAGTTTCTATCTATCCAAGCATTTATTTGCTCTAAAAACATTTTTTTATAATATTTCAATGAAGTATATTGGTTATAGCAGGAACAGCCTTACGTTCAAAAACCTAGCAAAAGTGATCGTAATTACTGGTTTTCATTCAGCTTATATCAATGTTATTGCATTTTTTATACCAAATAAATGTTTGGACCAAGTTTAGTTGTAATCAGTCGGATTTTTTGTATAAATTTGCTGTCACCTTACCTTGAGGTTAATTTGCGATATGCTAGGATAGTCCTGTAGAGTCGAGTGCGTGTACCAATTGTTCTCCATGTGACACTCTCCGTCGTTCGGTTGCACAATACCTCCGAGCTAGAACAATGTATAGTTTTATTCATCATCATCATCAGCCAGAAGATGTCCACTGCTGAACATAGGCCACTTTTAAGCTCCACGCTGAATGACAGATCCGCTGGATGCCAGCGACTCTTACAATGTCGTCGGTTGGTAAGTCTCATAGTTTTATCATAAAAACAAAAAAGGACAGCAAACTACCAACCACGCCATCCATTATCCACATGAAAGAAGAAGCAATGAATTAATTTATTTTTAACCAACTTCAAAAAAGGAAGGTTCTCAATTCGGCCCGTATTTTTTAGCCTATCGCGCTACACTGCCACAACAGGGCAAAGGCGTTCCTTTCGTTTTTTTTTACTCGCAGTCTTCGTCTACTCACACCTTCATCTGGGTCGACTGAAGTCATTTCTATTTTGGATTTCAATCCGTAGTAACCTTTGCCCAGCGTTCGTCTGCTTAATTCCTTCTTGCACATACGGTTTTTATTTGGATTACTACGGGCTTAAGGTGGTTCGATTCACAAATGGCGGGAAATTCAAATTTCAAACAGTTTTCTTGTCCTTGTAGCTAGGCCGGGTAATTATTGTAAACAACCATGATGTTTGCGCAGATTGATTACAAAATCATGTAAAGCTATTTATCTCTAATACCCATTATTACTTACATTTGTGCATAATCAAATTTTTGCTGTTTCACACGGTTTATTCATAAATTTAAGTAATATGGTGCGTTACTGTTAAATAATTGTACATTATAATGTAAAGAACAGCCAACATTTTGCGCAAACACTGTGTTATTTAAAAATAATTACCTGGCCTGGCTACTAGGACCAAAAAACTGTTTAAAATTTAAATTTCCCGCCATAGGTGAATCGAACCACCTTAAAGGAAAGTATTTATGGGGCATGACATGACCTTTATAAGGCTCCACAGGACAAAGAACCTTTATAAAAAGTAAGTAAGTTTTAATTCCGAACAATTGTTCTATCCACAGATCTGCATTAAGTTAGATGCGAGTTCACGTACTCTGCGTGCCAATTTTCCGTCTTAAGTTTGATCCTGGCTCTAAATTAATTCAGTTTGATTTCAGGCGTTTGGGCAGTAAGACGACAATACAAAAATGACAAATTGACTTTGATTGAATTTGACTATGGTAAACTATAAAAAAAACCTTCGAAAGCAGCTTGCTTTACAAATGGAGATAATCATCATCATCAGCCAGAAGACGTCCACTGCTGAATACAGGCCTCCGCCTTTAACTCACTATGTCGTCGGTCCATCTATTGGGAGGCCTACCTACGCTGCGTCTTCCGGTTCGTGGTCTCCGCTTAAGAACCCTTCTTATCGGTTATCCGTTCTTAGAGCGATGTGGCCTGCTCATTGCCACTCCAACTTGGAAATTTTGATAGCTACGTCGATGACTCTGGTAATGGAGATAAACTACCACTCAATTACTCTTGCGATGTAAATGCGGCACGCTAAGTTTTCATACAATTTGACGTGCTTGCGGCTTCTAACTTGACCACACCTATCTGTCCTTCTATTTTCTATCTGTCCGTCTTAGTTTATTTACCTTGCCGTCGCCAGCGTAATGGAAGCCAGCATCTGTTGAGAAGACTAGTAGACGACGGGCCTGGTCGCGCCAGCCGATCTCACGCTTGCATACTACTGCTTGCATTATAGCGTCGAACCCGCCCTCCGGCGCGTCCAGGTTACCAGACACGTCAGCCATCGCTACTGCTTTCTGTAACAATACAAAATATCGTTGCATTGGCATTGGATTCATTCTAACCATTGATTTAGGTTTTAGAAAACCTGCAATTATAATTTTTATACTCACGTCGAAATAAGCAGTGTCGTTGCTCAGTGACATCTGATTCTTGAAACCGTAGGGAGCCGCGCATCCATCACATGGCGAGATGAGACTGAAAATTTTTATAACATCTTAACGGCTTCTTATAGAAAATTTGACGGTTTTAAATCAATTTTATTCGGTTTTTTTTTTCTTCTAAATAATAGGTTTGCGTTTGACCACCATCACGCCTGATACAATATTTGAGCTAGGAAAAAAACATGTCACAGATACATTTGTGTTTGAGTTTATGATTTGGTTCAAAACACGATAGAATAAACTTTCCTCGATCAAAAAAAATCTGAAACAAAGTCGATTCAGTTAATTTTTTTCGTTTTATGCTCTAATGAAAGCTCATAACAACCTGGAAATTGCATGTACTGAAAGGCAATTTTATTCAACATATTTTTTATTTGGATAGAATTTTGATAGTGAATAGTTTCGTTTTTTAGTGAAATTAAAACCGTAAAAAGGTCGCGAGATTTTGAGCGCACCACGTTCAGACCCGCGCCAGGCGTCAGCGAGGTCGAACTTATGTTCGTTTTTGTCGTTGCACTCCCCCCGCGGGCGTCCTGAGTCTTGGATAGCAAAATACATCGTCGCTATAACTTGGCGGGGGCTGAGGAAGCATTTTGTTGCCTACGCGACTCGGATAACTGGCCGTTAAGACATTACTCTTGACTCTTAAACATAACTCTCACATCAGTAAAGTGCATTTTTTACCCAGGCACAAAATCGCGCGAAACCATACCGATCCTGGCCCTTTCAAACAGGGAATGTAGTAAATCGGTCATACATTGTATACTTTATTCAGATTAGTATAAAAAGTTTTGCATCAACGTTTTTGATTTATCACCATAGACAACTCATTCAGCCCACTGCAGGAGATAAACTAAAAAATCTCTTCAATATCATGAGTGAATAGTCTTCTTCCAGGTCTACGTACTCCACATCGTCACACTAGAAAATAAAACATTGACGTTTATGAGCCATAAAAAGGTACTCACTTCTTAGGTACAGTGGAGACGTAAGGCATGACCAGCTTATCGACAAACGAACCGAAACCGATCCTAAAGTTTGACGTCATGTTTCTCATGGTCGCTGACAGCAAGCTGCCGAGTGCACTCAGCTTTTCCTTGTCGTTCTTCATAGATCTACTCAGGTCCATGAGGTAGTAAAGATCTACTGGGTAGTCTTGCGCGCGCGAGTAAGCAAACGACAGCTTTTGCATTTGGTCTGCGAAATAAAAGCATAAGTACATTGAAATCACCAACACGTATAGATAGATAAATAACTCTTTATTGTTCACACCAGTCGTTGTTCACACCAGAAATGGCATACATAAGATAAAAACAACTTAACTTTTTTTTTTACTAGCGACCCGCCCGCCTGGCTTCGCACGGGTGTAATTTACGTACGAAGCCGGGGCAGGTCGCTAGTTATATATATAAACCTTCCGTGAAAATTTATCTAACTGATGGTGAAAACCGCATCAAAATCCGTTGCGTGGTTTAGGAGGAGTTAGCGGCTATACAGACATACAGACAGACAGACGCGGAAAACGACTTCAATTTATACTATGTAGAGATAGAGAAGAGATATAGAATTGATCTACGTTTGTCTACTAACTCGTGTAATGGAAACAAGTGAAACAATTGGCAGCCTTATCGCTACAAGCAACCAGCTCTTCCAAGTAAACGTAGTATGGAGAGGACATATATATATATTATATTATCACGAGTTGTATCAGCGGGCTTGATTCCTTCATGACTTTCTACACAGCGAAGCCGGCGAAAGCCCCTCCTTATAAAAAAGTCGGTCATTAATAGAACCGGTAACCGAAAACCAAATCAAAATGTGTTCAAAATTAAGAAAGATATAATAATTTTAATATCTTGCTAGACAGAGAGTGCACTATACTTACAGATGACGTCACTTGTACGTCATACAAACTTCATACTGACACTCACTTGCAGGAAAGGAACAGAGCATCCCTTCCTAATCTGAACAAAAACTTTAACTTTAAACTTTAAATGCTTATATCTTTATTAGCCGATTTAAATAATTTCTTGGGTGTAAATGTGTTTTTTTCATTAAGCCTGATATTTTTAATAAATCAATCATCTATCCGGTAGCCTGTTGCAGTCTATGAACTATTTTTTTATTTTTTTTTATCATAGTTGAAGACGATGATTAAGTAATACATTAATAACAGTTGGAGTAAATTCTATTAGGTTTCATGGGCCATTCAATAATTCAAATGATGTATTAAGGGTCGTAGTCGTATCACATTTTTTAAAGAAAAAACCATCGAAAACTGGATTTTTCGTATAATTTTTCTTACAACTAATAAGATCTGTAGAAAATGCAGTTGCATATATTAAATAGATCTGTATTTTTTATTGAATGTAGCGGCTTCAGATTTTGGTAAAACTCAACATATTCATTTGTTACCTCCAATTTACAAAAGTAATTTTTCGTAAAACTTTAGCAGGGAAAGTTTGAGAATGGATTTCGTTAAATTACTGTCATAAAATAAACATTTTTATATTATGGTTTACTTATTTTATATTTATCTTGAAAATTACGGCTTTATTTATTCGTTTTATGCTTGAAAATACAAATACTTAAAATTTAACAGTTCATTTTGTAATAGGCATCTTACTACAGCGAATTTGATGATTCACAAGAACAAAACTACAACACAACGGCCCATGACACACTTATAATAGATAGGTCATTCATAAATCAGTGGAAACAAAAAGGAAAATTGTACTACGACAATAGTAAGAACAATTTTCCTTATACGAATACAGGTATAGCCAAAACATAAAAAATACTTAGTATCAAGAGACTGACTTGTAACGTTCGTTTGCAATGTATCATTCGCGGCGAACACCGCGTGCTCCACTTGACTGTCGGTTCTTCTAAAGTAAGTACATTCAATCTTTATAAATGTTGAAATTACGTACGAAACATTGGCTCTTAATCCTCTATGATACGCCCTACACTTTTTCCTAATCGCATACTGTGCAAGTGTGTATTATTCTGCTAGTGTATTAATTTGTTATAATCTAATTATATCCATGTGGACATACACTATGACACATTGGCTTACTATGAGCAAAACGATAAGAGAAGCATTTTAATGGATTAGAGAATAAAGAAAGAGAAAAAGATAGGATAGGATAGGAAGGAAGAGATAAGGGAAGACAGAGACAGACAATAACAGAGACAAAACATTTGAACTCACTCTGTCTCAGCTGCAGTTTGACTCTCTGCGGCTTCATCTGCACGAGGCTGCCGCCAGCGCCAGCTGCCGCGCCGCCTGACGCCGCAAACCCTGACCCACTCTGGAAGCTGCCGCTCATTGACTCCTCGTGGGAGAACGACCCCGATGCAGACATACCCATGCGGCCTTTCGCTAAAATTATAAAGGAAATGTTAAATCGGTAGAGTAACTGTCATGTTACAGTACTTGCAGTGATGTTATCAATATCACCATCATCAGTCAGTCAATCTCCTGGTAGAGGCATACCACAATCTTATAATGAACATTCTGTAGTAAGGGGGGAGTGAGGGAGAGCTAACTAAGATTGAAAAGACAAGGTAGCCGATTCTGTTGTGATATTTTCTAAACTAAATTTGACAGCTCTGTAAAATTGTTGCCTTCATTTTCCCTCATATTTAATCTAAAAGTGACGCAGATACTCGTATTTTTAGTCTTATGAGATTTCTTTAGTTTTATGTTTGGTACACATGGTAGACCCCCTGGGCATTGGCCCTAAGATGCCATTCCCTGTATGTAGTTCCCTAAGGTATTTGACTAAGTAAAACTGGGAGGCAAAACCGTCAAACTTCTCCAAATTAGTAGTAACAAATAACAATGTTCTTAACAAACTTTCTAAGTTTGCCATTGTATTGCCACAAACAAATCTTGCATGTTTGCAGGAAGATTTAGAACCATTAGTTAGTAAAGTTAGTCAACCAATTTACTTCTAAAGGTAAATGTGTTTAAGCTGTCGGCGGGTGTCTGAATTTTAGGCCGCCTGAACCTATCACCTATGAGGGATATTAAGAAAGCTTTGCGAAAATAATGTCGTATGGTTACATCTTTTGTCCTTTTTAACACGTGAAGATTACTGTAAACTCTGCACATGTTTAATATTAATCTAGTCCGATTCACACCCCATTAGTTTTACATGGGCAACGCAGTTTACTGCGTTTTCGCCGTCGAAAGCTAATGCATCTTTAGATAGCGAAAGACAGTTTGCCGCTAATGACTATCTGCAAACTTATTCCTCGTTAAACTATCTGAGAGATGTTCTTAATTTACCTCTACTCAGCTCCATATTGTACATAGGGTCGATAGAGCGCTGGTTGTCCGGGTTAAAGATGAAGGCCTCGTTGCAGCCGCCCGTGCCGCCGGACTCCATGGCCGGGTTAAAGCACCGCGGCCCGTTGAACTCTGTTGCGAAGCACCAGGCACAACTGGCCGTGCGTATACAGTCGCTGCAAGTCGTTTTGCTGGAGCAAGGGTTCTGTGCGAGCAGCTGTTCCGCTCGCTGCGCCCAGCATGCGGACAACAGACCCGCCCACAGGCATAGTAGTAAACTCGATCGTTGTATTTGCATTTTTAAAGTGTGTGGGGTTCAGATCAAATTCTGTAACAACGGAATTTAGCCATGAGTAACTTTGCTTAAATTATATCCAAAGTAGTGATCAAGTGGTTCAAGTAGGTAGTTTGATGTTAATAATTATTATGAGCTGCAATCACTGGTTAATTACTCATATCAGCTTTATAAAATGAATAACTATTACATATAAATACCTATAATAATCCACTTATCAAAGGATATTGTATTCCTGTTGCAATTATAGAGCCCAACAACCCGGAAATGGCAGTAAATCAAAAGCTTCAGAAAAATAAGGCACGCAATAGCCGCATAGTGAATAGCTTTTAAGAAAACAAACAATGCCAAACAACTGAGGCATTCCGTAAAGGGGAAAAGTTCTTTCTACTCTTAGGATTGGGGTCGTGTCGGGTTGTTTTGGTGTCAAGGTCGGAACTGTAACAAGCTTATTCGGAATGAAATGAGTTTCGTAAAGACGTCTGGATTAGGGATAGAGGCAACGGCTATTCGGGTTCCAACTAAATAGGCAACTATACCATAGTAGAAAAACTATGGCTATACTTTTGTATAGGTATTGCTAATTTCCTCAATTTAGTATCTCTCCTGTACCTATCTAGTTCATGTTCCAGTCTATTAGGCTTGTCGTCATACATTTTGCATATCGTATTGTCGACTCTAATGACATGCCTAAGTTTACCTAACGGAGATTAGGTATTGCTTGGCTATTTTCTTATAAAACTAGCTAATTGCCAAAGAATTTATACTCGTACTAAGGGCTCGGTCCTACAAAT
This sequence comes from Agriopis marginaria, assembly GCA_932305915.1. Lineage (NCBI taxonomy): Eukaryota > Metazoa > Arthropoda > Insecta > Lepidoptera > Geometridae > Agriopis > Agriopis marginaria. The sequence goes on from OW029919.1 coordinate 9,498,586, forward strand.
ATGTTTTCAAAATCCGTTCTTGGTACTCGTTTACGTTATATAATTAACATTTCCGGAAATTACGAACTTCTATACAAACTTTCATTCCCTATTATTATCCCTATTATAAAGTTTAGTTTTAAAGGATGAATTTTCAAAAATTCATTGTTAGTACTCATTTTTGTTATATAAGGAACAAATTGAGCAAAATTTCACGTTTCTAGAGCCAGCGGTTTAGGCTGTGCGTAGTCTGTCAGTAAATGAATAAATAAATAAATAAAGTAGATATTTTCTATATCACTTATAGATTATAGATTGTATTTTCTTATTAGGTAATCTGTAAATTACTTAATTTGAAATTGCTACGGACTAATGTGAAAATTACTTAATTAACTTGATACTGTTATGTTTTTGAAGAGTTCAAATTAGAAACATGTGCACCCCTTAAACTTACAATTAAGTCTATTCTGGGGAGCAATGGGAGCAATACATAAAAACATAACCAAGCCCAGGCTGCAGTATGCAGTAAAACGAGATAAACTTTAGTAGGTATGACTTGATAAGTCTTTCTGAATGTCACTGTGTAAATAAAAGGTGATCCTGCTTCTCTTATCATTTAGACACAAACAAATAACACTGTTTCACATTATACCTATGTAATGAGTTTTCGAGATACATTTGCGGTCTAAACAGAAAAACATAAACCCTTTCCCTTAGAGGGGGAAGACTTGGGATTTATGGAATACCATTAAGCGAGACCCAATAAGGATAGACGTTACACTATTTTTATTCTCTTATTTGCTCTGACAGCTGCAGTTACATTGTAAAAAGCTGAATAAGAATATTTTCTTTTAATATTTCACTGATGTACCGGTACCTGCGTTTTAAACCCTAGTGAAAGTGATCAGAATTCGTAATTTTCATTCAGGTTTTTACAATTTTATTGCAGCTGTCAGAGCAAATCAATATTTGGACCTAGTTTAGTGTGTTACTCTAACTGCTGTAGAGAACTCTCCGAGAGTTTTTAAGTTAGTTTGGAAGGGTCCAAAGTAAATGCTAACTTCATCTTTTGATAACGTTGATGTGGAGTATCAATTGGGAAACGAACTGACGAGCTCGAAGACGCCAAAGTTTACTAACGAAACATCGTTGTGAAACTTACATACAAGCTCAAATCAATAAGAGGATGCGTGCTGGTTACCGAACTAACAACATAAATAGACATCACAATAATGATAGACGACATCGTCGTATTGACTCCACTGCATTAGTGCTAATGTATGAATGATTTTCGACGCCGCGTCATCGTTTACACATGAATAGGTCGAGTATAATACGAGGTTTGATTCAGATTTTTCTGAGACAGATGGTCACCTGTGGGCGGCGAGCCGGAAAGGGCCGCTACCCACGCAATGCTATAACTATTCATACCTCAATCGTTACGATATGGACAGGTACTGTACCAACATAGCTGCACAATATTTCAATTGAGTAAAGCTTTATTTTGAATTGGAACAATGATGCATCAGCGTGTGTTAGAATTAGAAATTATGTCATGTTATCATAACAAGGTCGCTCTGTAAACATCTGATTACCTGTTCTAAATCAAGTTTGCAATGTCATTCTGTTGTTAGAGACAGTTTATCAATCAATAAGAAATACTTTAAATCTTATTAAATAAACATTTGGGAGAAACCATGGTTAAAGTTCATTGATAACGATATAAATAACAAAAAGTTGAACGACAACCGATAAGGTTAACCTTTCACATTTGCAATTTCAGACTGCGATAGCTTATCAAATGACTTTATGCAAAAATGAAAGCATACTTACATTACATATAAATGAAATGCAGGTTTCACTTTTATTTACTCAGTCACTTTTAATTGTATAAAACCAAAACATTTGGTTTAGTTAAGGTCGAAACCTGTGATGGGTATCTTGTTTGCGCTACATTCGAGATCTAATTAACGCTTTAATGGACACTATAAACCGAATAAACAAGGCTTGAAGGCACAAAGTGATAAGAGATCGAGAGAATAACGTATCTCGGTGTTTTCTCTTAAATTGTGTAACGTTTCGTACAAATATTACGAACTGTGTGCAGCGCACGACCTGCGCCCGCGCCGGATACGCGTGACTAATGGAACAGAAAATAACTTCGTCAGCGGTGATACAGAAGCGCCGTCACCGCTCCTTCTCGGAATCAATACTCAATACCATCGCGTCAAAACAAACTTGAAGAACTAGAGGGTCTCTACTCTACCTTTAATCTTAACTTCTCGGGACTCGATTCAAATGGGTCAATGAAACTAACCACTGAACTCTATCCTTGGGCCAATTAGAATTTACGAACTGGAACTCTTAGGCAAAGTCAACATAATTTTGCTCGTCTCTTAAAACTCTTTTGAATAGTTATTTAGCGCAGTTCATATAGTCAACAAGGGTTAACACCTATCTGTTGTTTCTTCATGTGTATGTAGTAGGATATATTTATAGCAGCTGTTTAGACCAACTGTATGTATTTAAACGGGTGCGAATCATATTTAAAACTTGTGGCTAGAAGTTGTAGCTTGTAAATACGATTTAACTTCAAAATGGGATAGGTCAACGAGAGCCATGGGAAAAGTTAAAAGCCAGAGAAAGAACAAAAAGACAAGAAGGAGAACACACAAAGGGGCCAGAGATAGAGGTGCTATGCCAGCAGTGAATTATTAACATGTCGATTATTATCGGGTCTATGAGTAACTTGCTATTAAAAACTATGATATAACGGCTTACACTCGTTATGTTTATCGGTCGAGATGAGCAGGGAGCTCCCTACCCTGTTTCGGAGCCATGAGAGCTCCTCCACTAGAGAATATGCGCGCTCCTCCTACCTACCATCATACCTGGAATAAAGATATTTCAAGCACCGGAGGATGGGCAGCAGCGTCCTGTTAGTACACGGTGAACGTACTGCGATCCCCAAGCCGCCTGCCAAGCGTGGGGATTATGGCAACACCCCTCACTAAGAGGGAGGCCTTGTTCAGCAGTGGACATTTAATGGCTGATGATGTCTGATGTGTGTAGGTATTTATTTACGCACACCGTAAAAATATATATAATAGATATAAATATTATATAATGTAGATGTATGGTGGTATGTATCTTTCATATTGTAGGTAAATGTTTAACAAATTCTTAATACCTGATTTTGTTTTGTCAGCGTGCGTATGATTGTGTTTATCAGCAGCGCAGAGTGAATGTTGAGTTGGTACTAGGACAAACCAGCTGTGGTTTTTTGGTACGACATTAGTTTAACAAATATTGTAACATGAATTTAATAAACAATAAAAAAAGCGATAATTTGAACACAGTAGAAACCAGGTTTTCTATTTGTTCTTTTCTAAAAAGATTTTGACCTATAGCCAAGCAACAGTATTTCCAAAGTAACTGCAGCGGCCTCATTCAAGTTAAACGTTAAACAAACCGGTGTTTCTGTAGGTCGCAATTACGTCATTGGCGTCCAGTCGCCGCGATGATTCAAACTATTCTTAAAGTTTTCAATGGCCTTAGTAAGCATTCCATCCTTGCATCGCTCATATAAAGATATGATAGCCTTACTAAATTTTAATGTTTACAATATAGGTACTTTGTACAAGCTTTGTTAATGAATATACTGAATAAATTTGATTGTGTTGCACGACCGCTACGTCTGCCTTATGAGCAAGAGTTCCTGGGTCCGATTCCCGACTAGGCAGATGATTGAATGATAGTTTACATATCTGCTCTGGTTCTGGGTGTTCGTTGACATGGGTCAATGTGTTTCACGGCATCCCAAATATAACCCTAATAAGAAGCTATGAGGGACGCGTGAACATCCATCGTAGACCCCATCATCGCTAAACATGAGCCGAGGTGGCGGACAAACACAAGCCTATTACTTTATTTAAAAATAAAAAAAATACTTCCGCACTCATTTATTACCTAAAAGTTAAATTGATGATTTAGTAACAGAAAATGGAATAGTGATTTCTGCAGAGGACAATTCTCTTAGCTGTGATTCTAAAGCCTAACGTCGACCATACAGTCGAGGCGAGACACAGCTTCAAGCGACCATACGCTAGGTTAAAAATTTCAAAATTGTACTAGTTCATTTACTAGAGTTTCGAACAGTCAAGGTGCGGCGCGGAAGCGCGGCTGGTTAATTTTGAGCCTACGATAACCGAGATTTAGCTTTTCCACAGTCGACTGTACGCCACCATCTCCAGTCTGGGACTAAGAGATACTAGCGTTTACTTTTAAGTCTCGAATGAATAGTGTTAGTGTCTCAGTCAACAATTAAAAGAGTGTCAATAAAATTATTTGATTAAGAGTGATTGCTAGTTTCATAAATGAGAATCAATCTGCCTCGATTCAAGCAAGATCTATGCTTTATCTAATAAATCGTAGCGCAAAAACAGAGCTCTACAAAATGGGTCGGTAGGGTGTGTTTAGCGGGCTTATAACAGCACCTCCATACCTCGCCTTCAGCCTGCAAGTTTCCTTATACGATATCCGATAACGGTAGAGGGGTGGCCGTCTGGGGTCGGCGACCGCTCCCGGTCGCTTTGGCGGGCGCGCGCATTCGCCCTGTTAGCAAAGCAACTTCCATCCTGGGTACCCCAGTATGCACGTAATACATACATAGTAAGCGGGTACGACGCTTCGAACGCAAATGAACTGAGATGAGAGATAACAGTTAAAGTTCCTAAATGATCCAAATAAAATCGGGATCTTTAGAAATGTATCTTCTTTTGTGCTAATGATTAGATAATTGACCGAGTGAAGTAATTTTTTTTTTTTAACTTGACTTCGAAAAAACCACAGAACACAAACGTTGTGCAAAGAACAAAATAATATTTATACATGGATTTTGCAGACAGGCATGAACAACTACTAAATAAATTTTGAAAATTTTAAATCTAAATTTGATTAGTTTCCGCCTGACTTTTTTTTGTTCTTTGCTCAACATTTGTGTTTTGTGTTTGAAGTAGTTTTTTTTAAAGTTAATTTATTTTAGAATTCGTTGTGAAACAACATTACGACCTATTAACACATCCATGCATGAGTACCTCTTTGTTTTGACTCTAACAAAGCGCCTGAACAAAATTATTTTAGTTACTGATTTTAATATTGTAGCCAAATTGGTAGGCGCTCCAGCAAAATTATCCGCATTATTCGAGCTGGTTTAAATACTACTGAGATCAAAGTAATGAAATATTGGTGGGATCCTCTCGAGAATTTCCTCTACATGATAAAAAAGAAACACGCAACTTGGTTTACACTGGAAAATCGACGTACACACATAAAAAAATATAGTAAAAAAATAAAAACGGGGCGAGTTGAGAACCTTCCTCTTATTACGAAGTCGGTTAAAAACAAATCGATGTTTGTGTTTTGTTCAACTATTGCACTTTTGTGCCAGCTATACAGTCTCAGATCTGCCGCCCGATTGAAGAAGATACGAAATTCGATGTTGAGCAAGCGAGATCCAACAAGAATGTCTAGTACACACTCTCGCCCTATTCCGGAGAAAGTGTACAGAAGTGATGAAAAATAAAAAATGCGTCACATAGTATGGGTACATTCCCTAAAATACCTTAGAATGACTTATATTTCCTACCATGACGTGTGATATTGTATCACGGAAGAAGGAAGGGGGATGGATGTTGAAAATGGGCGAGACCGCCTGCCAAACTTATGTGGAGCTCCGCATAATTAAAGCCAGTAGAGCTCTGCTCAATCAGCAGCAGTGTCCTATTAGTACACAATGAACATACTGCGATGCCCAAGCCACATGTCAAGCTTGGGATTATGGCCACACCCCTCTCTTAGAGAGAGGCTTTTGCTCAGCATTTAAGTTTGTATGTGTGTGAGCTCCGCTATTAATTGCATGATCCGCCACTATACTGCTGTAACTACAAATATGCCTTACTGTGCCATTTTACAGTGCAAAAAAGCTGGCAGAACAAAAAAAATATATCAAGAGGAGTTTTTTCGTACCACGGGCAAGTGTGATTCTATTATTTTTTTACAAAAGGAATTAAGTATATGAAAATTAGTAATTGTCCCTCCAGTACACGCCTGGCGTGAAGTCAGGTGACACAAATAATATCTTAAACTCTAAGGATTAAAGAACTTCAAGAGTGCACATCTTCGACCACGTCATATTCCAAGATCTAGAGAATAAACATGGAACTCATTCTTTAATTTAATTGTATTTGAGTTTAGAATGGCACTTAGAACATCACAAACACTAGAACGTAATAATAAAATTAAGTCTATTTTTTAGTAGTTAAGGCATATTTTACAATAAACGGCAGGTGACTCATAGGCTTATAATTATCAACTCAATAATAAAAATCCAATGACATCATGAATTTATTTGTGTGCAAAATATGACTAAAGTCTTTCTTATTTGTATGCGTTTGGAGACAGCGGTTCTAGTATTAATGTATTTGTAAAATCGTTCCTCCCTTCCCTCTTCAGTGTATTGTATATAGTTCACCAATAAACTATCTGTAGGTATCTGTAAGCCTTAGACCTAAAATATATACTCCAAAATATTAGCGCATTTGCAAAGAGAGCAATAATTGCAATATTCATGATTTATACACCGTGCAAGATGTCAGTGTCCAGACTTATAAAACATACACAAAAGATAATCTTAAGATACACTAATGAAACATACATCGTTGTATCAACATGACTGTGAGAAGAACAAAACTTATTTAACAGAGGTGTACCCTTGGATTATTATGGCAATGTAAACATTTTACTTCAAGATGGACATGTAGTGTTATTGGAAAGCAGAATTTCAGTAGCGGAATATTTTATTAATAAAGTAATACTTGAACAGAACTGTCGAACGATACACCTACATTTAGAATAATTAAAATTAGGTCGCGTCCGTGGGCTGAGTTGAACTACACACAGCTCACCACAGTTTTGGGTAGGTGTACCAGTCGAGTCAGGAACAAAGTAAAGAAAATGCGAACCGCAAGTCAACTAAAGGATTTAAACTTACCAGTCTTATTAGATGTAGATTGAGACAAACATTACTTGCATTAAACTATCAGCATCGTTTATAGGATAAAATTTCAAATAATTAAAATTTACACCACCACACCACAACTAACAAGGAACAAGAACAAACTCTTTTTGACAATTGAATTGATTGACAATTGACATTGACTTGACTGACTGCCTGAAGTGAACGAACCATGGAACGAAAGATAATGAAAAAAGACCGGAATAAAATAAAACCGGCAAAGTGCGAGTCGGGATCACGCACTGAGGGTTGCGTACCACCACATAATAAAAAAAATCTGCAAGGATATTTCGACTAGGCTGGTCCTCGCCTCGGGGGATCCTAGAGCTGGCACATACTTTTCTCAAAAGCTAAGTATTGCTATACAGCGGGGCAACTCGGCCAGTGTTCTGGGAACCCTACCGCACGGTGGTGATCTCGACGGCGTTTTTGTTTTGTAGTAGGTACATGTTTGTATATTTTATACATTCATCTTTTAGTTTAATTGTAGCTTTTATTTAGTTTTTAGTTGATTGAATCAGGCGTTACTTTGCTTTGTTTATATCATTTAAATTTCAATTAAATTATATTTATAGTGATATCATATTATTTTCAGAATTTATTATTTATTTCATTTCAATTAAATCATATTTATATTAATTTCATAATAATTTAAAAATTTACATATATTTTATTTAAAATTAATTAGTACAAATTGTTATAACGAATTTTTTGTTACAGATTTAATTACTTTTTGTTTCAGCAGTGCGAGTACCGTTCTTTATCGGTCGTCAAATTCGTTAAAATGCCACAGAATCGATCATAGCCACTACTGATCAAATGGCATTTTATCGAATTTAATAATTTCAACTGTCAAATTTGATGATCGATAAGAACGGTACTTGCACTGCAGGTTAGGTTAATTTTGATCTTTTATGTAATTAATATTTAAATTCAGGTTAGGTTCAAATTATAATCACAATTATCTATAGAGAAAATAGTTTAACCAAAATCCTTATTGTACTCGAAACGACGTAGAAGCGGAATTACACTAGAAATTCGACATATACAAATTTTAGTTTTTAGTTTATATTTTATGTTTTCACTAAAAACATCTACAATTACACATAATGTAAAAACTGACTTCAAAATTAGTAAATATGGCTTAACGATTCAGCGAAAGAAAATTTAGTCATCCAAATAACCCAATTACTTGTTATAACTTGGTAATGAACAGAAATTTGTGACCAACTTGCACTTAGCCATTATATATTATTTTTTTGTTATACTTTAGAGTACGCACTATAATCATGCCAAGTTGGACGCATCTATGTATTACCGTTTTTATTAGAGCTAATACAAAAAACGTTAAAATAATACATAAGTTTTATACCCGCCTTTCGTTATTACTTTTTAACATTTTTAATAATTTATTACTTGACACTGGCAAATGCACAAGAGTGTGACGCTAAAATCCTAACACCGGAAAGAAGTAAAAACAAATACCGGACCCGTGTTATGTCTTCTGTGCCCGTGTGTGTGTGGGACCGGTGCTGACCCTACTCATCATAGTTCAAGTCTAAAAATGCAGATTTAATCTGTGAGATTTAATACTAATTTTTTTTAAAGTTTTTGCCAGGTGCGCAGCAAGTGCGTGGTTGCTATTTTATTTGGATTATCTCAAAAAAAGAAAATAAGAACTTTGAACGCGTCCATTTGTCAAATCGATTGTTTTTGTTATGTTGGTTACACGTCGACTGGAACAACCAATGAGAGCCATTCCAGGCCTTTCTTCTTCAAAGAACATGGCCGACATTTTGATATTGCTGTCATGAAGATTTTTCAGTGACAAAATTTTAACTTTGTAGTTCTTCATGCACGGTTTTTATGTTCCCCGATTGTATTATTTTATTATTGCTTAGACAGTGTTTAGTGTAGGATATTTTATTTTTTTTAAACATGGCAGCTGATCGCGAGATTGCTGCTGAAGACAGCATCAGAGTGGTATGCCGATTTCGGCCGCTGAATGACTCTGAAGAAAAGGCTGGCTCAAAGTTTATCGTGAAATTTCCATCAGGGCCTGACGATAATTGCATTTCCATAGGGGTAAGTCAATATTTATTTGTACCTCTAAAATTGCTTTCCCCTATCATCGCCCTAAATTAGATCATGATGACTAATGCATTGCAAGTTGTTCACCTGCTACGAAATGGCCTTTCTTTTCTATTCCGCTTCGATGGTTATGATTATGAACGCGTAAATTTAAGAATCGGACCGAATATTGTAGCTAGCACATATGTCTTTGTTTTGTAGAAAATCAATACAAATACCTTCTCGACCTTGACCTAAGGTTTTAGGAATAAATCTGACTTTATTCTGAATTGTTTACCCACATTACAAGAAAAGGAGAATCTCTAAATACCTAGATAATTGAAATCCAATAGGGATTAGATTTGTTATTTGTAAACCTTACTACCATCAGTGCAAGTACCTACAACCATGACATCTTCACAATCTGTAATTATTTAACAATCGTTGTACGTATCTTGTACATCTGATAACTAGGTAATTAAATGGCATGAAAAACCTAATATAAAGCAGGTACATAATAACCTGACTGTATTTATTTATATTTAATTTTATACCTTTGTTATTAGAACTCAAATAACACATAAAAAAATAAGGATAAGTATTTACCAAACACATTTCATAGTACCTAGATACTTTTTTTGAGCATATTTTTATGATTGCTAAAATAAATTAATATGAATAGACTAATTACCTGTCACAATTACATTTTGGTTAAAACCCTCATTGTTTTTTCTAATATATTTATAACTGTTCTAAAATTATCTGTTATCAGTAGTAACAGTGCATTTATTTACTAACAAAAATCTAAACATAATAAAACACTTATTAACTCATTTACAAAAGATACAATATGGATGAATTAAGTAACATATGGTTGTAGATATAAACTGTTATATAACAATATTTATTTGAACAGCTTTACTAAGAAACATTGCTTTTAAGTTAATAAATGCATAAAATTGTTCTGTTAACTTTATACTGATGGAAACTGTCACTTGCGAAAATAATGCAGGAAACTTATGCATTAGACAACAAATGTTTCCAAGTAAGGCCGTTAGTACTTAGCCCTTTTTGTGCGAACAATTTAGTACATATGTATTGATTTAAAAATCATCACAAACTTATTCTGCTGAATATCAAACCAATATAGGTAATTATTTTATGTATAGTGACCGGCAAACATCTTGAGCAAAAAGCAGGGCAGTGGGGGAAAAGTTAGTTCATATAAAATGGCTTTTATTCACTGATATGAATTAACTAGTACTATTATCATTATCAGTTAGTAACCAGTTTCATGATCAGGTTGTCCTCCCTAGACATAGGCCTTCTCTAGAAGTCACAATTTTTCCCTATCTATGGCTATTCTGTGCCACCCTTTTGGTAGGTCATCCTCCCACCTTCTCTGTGTCTGACGCCTTGATCTCTTCCCATCTCTGGGGTACCAAGATTTGACCTCTTTGGTCCATTTTTCTTTAGAGGATCTAAACACATTTACAATCCAGTCCTGTATTGGACTTGTGCGTATAAAAACCATACATAAATACTAACAAATAAGTCATATTCACAGTTACTAAAAAGGCAAATTGTCATTCATTCATTTGATACCTACTAAGAAATATTTAAATAGCACAAGTCCCACTTTGGGCTAGTGGATGATGTCACACAAACATGACTGAATCATGAGACAGGCAGTAAATGTAAACTAAATTTAAACTCAGATATTCCTCGTCAAGACATGTCAAGTTTTATGTTATACTAGCTGACCCGAAAAACATTGTCCTGCACAAATTTGTGTTTTGTAATTTTGTAAAAAACTACCTGGTATAGGGGCGAACAAAACAAATAAAATATAATTCAAATCGGTTAAGCCATTTTTGAATTTTTGTGAGACTAATGCACATAATCCATGGAGTCAGACTACAAATAAGATTCAGGCAGACTACTCCTATTTATTTAGGATTTTAGTTATTCTCTTCTACTCTTATATTGTTTGTGTGTAGCTTTATGTGTATTATGTATGGATTTTTGTTACAAATAAAATATTTGTCTATTATTTGTCTACTTCATTCTCTTTTTTATACTAGGTATGATATTATTGTAAACAGCGGTGGCAATTTACTTTATAACCAACCCAAGTTAACCCAATAAATAAGGAATAATAGAAAAGCTTTGTACCAAAATTGCATGAAACAGAGAGGGAGAGAAGGCAGGCCTTTACCCTTCCCATGGAACTAGTACTGGACGGGAGAGTGTTCAGCCTAATAAAAAAATGAAAAACAGGAGCCTTACGGACAACTTTACTGATATTGCGGCACCAAACTAACGTTAAATCCGCTCAGATGGAAAATCACGCGACCGCAAACCGTATCTGGGCGCGTTAAAGTTCAAGTTCGCGTGACAAACATAAATTTTGTTTAAACACCGATTTGTACCACTTTAAACTCTTAGACCTCACTACGTTCAGTCAATAACCAATTTTGACATGAGATCAACCCTGAAAATACAAAAATTTAATCAGCAGTTCCATACATTTTGTTAAGTGTGAATGTTTTTTTTTTTTTGTATGATTGAAACCTTTTCATTATGATGCGTTTATTAACCAAGTTCACTGTTCTATGTAGTCTTGTAACATTGTTTTTTTTTTACCTGACTTCCCAAGAAGGAGGGAAATGTTTTTCGGACGTATGTCTGTTTGTATTTTTTTTACCAACTTCCGTTTTTTATAAACAGATTTGGAAATTTATTTTTAGGGTTCCGTACCTCAAAAGGAAAAAACGGAACCCTTATAGGATCACTTCGTTGTCCGTCTGTCTGTCCGTCTGTCCGTCTGTCAAGACCCTTTTTCTCAAGAACGCGTAAAGGTATCAAGTTGAAATTTATACTAAATACTTGCGTTTACGGTTTCTTCCGGCTGTAAAAAAATCAAAAATTTAAGTTAACGCAATCAAAAGATATGAACGTTTATGTCGCATATTTTGCGATTTCCCAGGAAAACCAAAACCTATAGGGTACTTCCCGTTGATCTAGAATCATGAAATTTGGCAAAAGGCAAGGTCTCATAGCACATATGTAGGAATAAATCTGAAAGTTACAAATTTGAAGTTATATTATTTAAAAATAATTATTTTGCTATTACAAACTTATATTTTGTAGTTGGAATGTATAGAAGAACCTTATGACCAACTACAAAGGTAAGTTTGTCTTTCAATAATTCAACTTTAGGTTTTTTTTGGATTAGCGCTCTCAGGGTTCTGTCCAACGGAACCCTCAGAGCACGAGTCCTACTCGTACTTGTCCGGTTCTTTTATTTGAAAGGTCTCATTGAGAAAATTCATCAAACTCGTTTAAGTAGCTTAGGTTTTAAATCAAAATAGCATGAAAAAATATGTCATTGTAGTAAACGAAATTTCGTATTTACAAATTTTGAAGTAGAGTTTTATATTATTCTATATAGAATCGTCTTAAAGCCCAGAGTGCCCAAATTTTGCAGTCGAGTATATATATACATATATATTTTTTTTATTATCTGCTTGTTAACTGGTTCACTTGGATTATCACTGTGACCAGCATACATAAATTGGCCACATGTGTTTCGGTGCAATTAGCACCTGGACAAATTAACACTTTCCATTATCAACAGATCAATCTTTTTGATAACTTTAAAACTGATTACATTGCATTGTTTTAGGGCAAAGTGTACTTGTTTGACAAAGTTTTTAAGCCGAATGCTACCCAAGAGAAGGTTTACAATGAAGCCGCAAAGAGCATCGTGTCTGATGTACTGGCTGGATACAACGGCACTATATTTGCATACGGACAAACTAGCTCCGGAAAAACACATACCATGGAGGGTGTCATAGGTTTGTTATGGTTTCCGTTTGGAAAGCTTGAATGTGTATTTAATGAATGTAAAAAACTAACCTTATGTTTTCTTAATTTATATATCCAGGAGATCCAGGAAAACAGGGTATAATACCGCGGATAGTAAATGATATATTTAATCACATCTACGCAATGGAAGAAAATCTTGAGTTTCACATAAAAGTGTCATACTTTGAAATTTATATGGACAAAATCAGAGATTTACTAGATGGTAAATGTCTTTGCTCTATTATTTTGCTTGTATTGAGTTTTTGAGTATATTTTACTAACATTTTGTTTCGTTTCAGTATCAAAGGTAAACCTCAGTGTACATGAAGACAAAAATAGGGTTCCATTCGTAAAAGGTGCTACGGAACGTTTTGTGTCAAGTCCTGAAGAAGTATTTGAGGTTATAGAAGAAGGCAAATCAAATCGTCACATCGCAGTCACAAGTATGTACTTCTACCTCTTTTTTGCACTCTAAACTATTTATTATTCCCCGACGCAAACAGAGGGGTTTTATAAGTTTTTTTGTTTGAAAGGGACTTGATTGAGAGTGTTTTTAGCTATGATTCAAGAAAAACTGTTTAGCCATTTAAAGATTATCAGCTCTTTAATTGGAGGTTTTCGTTTATATTTTACTAGCTGCGCCCCGCGGTTTCACCCGCGTAGTGATGAAAAATTGTGATGATGCTGATGAAAAGTAGCCTATGTTCGTCTCCTGGTTCTATGCTACCTCCCCACCAATTTTCAGCAATCGGTCCAGCCGTTCTTGAGTTATAAATAGTGTAACTAACATGACTTTCTTTTATATATATAGATACTTGTAGTACCAGTATTTGTAGAAGTACCTTAAATAATGTTTTTTTTTTCTACAGACATGAATGAGCACTCGTCTAGATCTCACTCTGTCTTCCTCATAAATGTGAAACAAGAGAATTTGGAAAATCAGAAGAAACTCTCAGGAAAGTTGTACCTTGTGGACTTGGCTGGTTCAGAAAAGGTAAGCGACCTTAACTGAGATCATTGCTCGTTTTCTAGGACATCATTAATGGGTTAAATTTGCCAATTTGGCCACATCTGGTGACAAGCTAACGGACTTTCGAAAAAATTATACAGATGCTAATTACTTTTAGCCCAACCTAGTTACTTCATGCTGAAACATGTGGACCACCTGACTGCCAAAAAAATAACTATAAATAGATCCAAATGCTCTTCTTCATTCACTTTAATCTCAAAATCTTGTGCAGGTATCAAAAACTGGTGCTGAAGGTACCGTGCTTGATGAAGCCAAGAACATCAATAAGTCCCTATCTGCACTGGGTAATGTCATCTCGGCGCTAGCCGATGGAAACAAATCACACATCCCTTACAGAGACTCAAAACTGACACGTATCTTACAAGAGTCGCTCGGTGGCAATGCTAGGACAACTATTGTCATCTGTTGTTCACCAGCTTCCTTCAACGAAAGCGAAACTAAAAGTACTTTGGACTTCGGTAAGAGGTATGTAAAAGTTGAGCATTCTATTTTTATTGAATAATAGGCTAGCGCTTTACTGCCACCTCACTTGATGTTAAGCGATGATGCGGTTTACGATTGAGCATGCTTGCCTAGAAGAAACCAATTCACACGCGATTTGATGACATCCAGATTGTAACTTGTACATGTTATAAGGAAAGGGTATGCTAAACCAAAAGGTCATTGTACTCATACTTATGAACAGCGTTTATTATGGGTCCAACCCTGAAATAGCGAAAAAAATATCATGTGTCCTTAGAAAATGGTCATTGACACTACAAAATGTATGGAACAAAAGATTTTTTTTTTCGCGATTTGAGGTTTGGTTCCATTGTAAAAAAAAAAACATAATGATGAGTAATATGAGTATAATGAACCCCTTTCGGCTTAGCAAACCCTTTCCTTATAACCCTGTATTGGGGAACATTCAGGCAGTGTATTCCAGTCTCGTGTCAACACATATTTTGGAACGCTTTAGCCACGAACGAACAACAGCAATAATTTTCGCATTTCACACCTTATCAAATCCAAAATTGTATGTAAGTATATCGTAAAAGAAAAATTATGTAAATATCACGATTTTTTGGCAATTTCTTCTATGATTTATCATAACTTCATAAGACTAAAGGGTCATCATCTGACAATGGTAAGCAACAAATTCCTCTTTGTTGCTTAGCAGGCTAAGATTCAGAATCTAACTGAATTAATAATGCAAACTCTTAAACCCGGTCCAAGCATGTATTTCCTCTGACAGCTGCAATAAAGCTGAATAGAAACATTTTATTTTAATATTACACTGAAGTGTATCAGGTACCTGCTACAGTCTTATGTTCAAAAACCTAGTGAAAGTGATCAGAATACGTAGTTTTCATTCAACTTTTTACAATGTTATAGCAGCTGTCAGAGCAAATAAATGCTTATTTAACATGCTCTGATCAGACAATGAAAAGACTGGCCTACACACTAGTAGGTATTTCTATAGATCCAGCTGTTTCGTGATTTTATAAGATAAGGAAACAATTCGTGTAACCTTCCGATTCGGTTGTGCAACAATAAGTTTCTATTAATTTTAATTACAGAGCGAAAACTGTCAAGAATGTTGTATGTGTTAACGAGGAGCTCACCGCCGAAGAATGGAAACGCCGCTACGAGAGAGAAAAGGAGAAGGTGGCTAGGCTAAAGGGCAAGGTAAGGATATGTTTGACTTTTAAGTTTTCCTAGGAGTGTTGTTAACATGGTTGAAACAGAAGAAGAAAATTTGCTAGGAATGTCCAAGGAAAATTCTCCGCACTATAGTAGCAAGCTTATGGAGATAATAGCTGATGACGAAGATTAAATTGTCGCAGTGTAGATACTTGGCATGGATCACACTACAAATAGAACATACAACAAAATTACAAATCCGAGATGAACATTAAATTTGATGACAGGCATTACACAATACACGTATTATTCTTACGGAGACGAGGAAGTGTCCGAATTCGTCTCGCACATAAATTTTTTCACGCATTCCACGTAAACGTAAAACGCGGAATCTCGCTACGTCATTAGAACTATGTCTTGAGCTAAAATTGCGTGCTTATTTATTGACGTGTTTCTTTCGTCACTCGGATTTATTTTTAATTTTCTAATCGCCTAGTCGAACCCTTGCCCTTACGCCAGGTACACATTTGTGTAACGTGTAATGTAACGCGAATTCTGCGTGTGAACGGCACTAGGGACAATACTGTAACGCTCGCGCTGATCCATCAGCTGCCGTTTTTTAGCGCGAACAGAATGGCGCTCGCACTGCTCGTTTGGACGGTATTCGTGACGGTTGTGTCGTGTGACGGTTGACGTTCATGATTTTGATTGATGACAACAATCACATCAGTAGGTGACATTTCAAAAAAAGGTTTTACATTGGCCAATTTTTTTTACTTTAGTTTCACAAGTAATGAAGATCTTTTCATTCAGAAGTTTTCAACATCGATGCACCAACCGTTTTTTTCCTGTCTTCAGTTAATAAATACATCAAATAAAAGCAGCACCAGCTATTGCAACCTTTCTATTCGGCATGTTATCGGCAACTGAGTGGAATAACTCGATACATGCATGATTCGCGTTGAGTTCGGGTGCCGTGCACACTATTCACGTTATATTTCACGATACATCACACACATTACACGTTACACATATCTAGACCCGGCTTTACTAGAGCAGACGCGTTTGAAAATTCGACTTGATTCGCCCACATTATTACTGCCTCCTTAATAGAAATGGCAAGAGAGTGAGTAACCTAATATTGTAGAGCGCACAGTATACCACCCTATGGGGGGCGCCTAGAGCTATGACCGGCAGATGGGGCTAAATCATGAGACTTAAGCCAAATAGTTTCGAACGTTTTGCACCATGTGTAGGGTGAAAGATGTCTACACTTCACGATCACAGGGCTGACTAAAGCTTTGATCGTGAATCGAAACACCACTTCAGTTTGCTACTGACTGATTACTCTGCACATACCTAAGATTCATCACAGGAAGTACGATAAACTATGAATCCCGAACTATTTATATAATACGACGCATTTCACCAAAGCCGATTTTGTTATGATGCTTATACGTTGAGAGAAAATAGTAATCAAACCAAAATAGCTTGAACTCTACAAACGGTTGGGTGAACTACGACGTGACTGCAAAAGGAGAATATTATAACGTAGCATTGTTCTGAGAAGCTAGTTTTAGTTTTAAATAGGCAATAAAATGTAATTCCTACTGTACTAGAAGAGATTACTGATTGATATTTCTATGTTCAGTGCAAGTTTTTATTAGATATGACAGCTGCAATAGATGGTAAAAATACAAAAAAAAAGCCGAATGAAAACTAATAAAAGTAGAAAAAAGAAAAGTAAAATCTGATCTAATTTTACTAGATTTTTTTGATGTAAGATTGTAGCCGATATACTACAGTGAAATTATAAAAGGAAATGTTTTATTTAAAGGTTTTCTAATAATGTTATTGTTACTGTCATAACTTAAAAAAAACGTAGACCAAGTATAAACAAGCATACTATTCTTTATTGAGGACAAAATGTTTCTTTAGTATTGCGAAAATTCAGTTTAGCCTTTACCGAATTGAGGTCTCAGTATGTACGATACACGTACAGTCTCTGGGAGAAGATTTTGTTAGTGGACTGTATAAGGTGCATCCAGAACGATCAGGTAATGAAACGGACAACTATCCCTGCAAGCTGACGAAGGTAAAAAGGAAAACTTCACCAACCTTAAATCCACGATCGCCCATACGGCTTCAGCAGCAATCTCGGTCTTATGTGGCACAGCCAGGGCACGGCCACTGAACTGCACTGGTGAAATATTGTTCTCCAATGTTCTTTGTGAGCTCACAGCACTGAGTTACGAACCCAGAGGTTCTAAAGGAATGTCCTGGATGGTGGTGATTTCTGCGCACGCGCCGCGAAAGTAGGTACGCAACGTGCGTCCCAAGCGAATCGCTATGACGGAATGGCTTCTACCGATCAACGATAGAAAATAAAAGAATTGATGAAGTTATTTTCCATCTACCCTCTTTTGCTTGTTGGGATCGAACATACCGCCCACCGAATTCAACATGATTGAATTCCTAAATAATGTAGGATGTAGCAATCCTCAAAGGAGAGTTAAAACCAAACTTAATAAATCTGGGAAGCTTATATTAGCAGGCTGAACCCAGCAAATAATAACTAGGTGAACCTATAATATATGTAAAGTGTAAGGTGTATATTTTAAACAAAAAATAGAAAATAATGTATGTAAATAATTATAACTACAGGCGTATAAACTTCTTACATAATTAAATAGCTAATTTGCATATGGTAATGGGCAAATTTTATTAACAGGTCGTTTAATTAGACCATTTTTTGTCCTTAGGGTGACAACGCGGACAATTTTGTCAACGCCTTCATGTGTCGCTTCAATTCTACCTAGCGGCCATTGTAATGGTCGAGTTAAATTTGATTTTAGTAAAACTAAATCACCAACCTTTAAGTTGGGAGGTGAAGAAAACCACTTCGCTCTCTGCTGAAGAGTGTGAAGGTAATCATCAGACCATCGTTTCCAGAATGATTGTGAAACCTTCTGAATTAATTGCCAACGTGACAATCTATTCATAGGCACGTCCTCAAACTCATATTCCGGAACAGCAACTAGACTTCGACCTATCAGAAAATGACCTGCCGTTAACACTTCAAACTCGTTAGGGTTGTCTGATAGGGAACACTAAGGGCGCGAGTTGAGCACGGCTTCAACTCTGCAAAATACCGTTGACAGCTCTTCAAACGTAAGAGCTGTATCACCTACAGCGCGGACAAGCAAATGCTTACATTGCTTTATCCCGCTCTCCCATACCCCTCCCATAGAGGCGGCATTCGGAGGATTTTTTCGCCACTCTATTTGGCGAGCCGTTAATCCACCAAGAATTTCATCTCGAGTATCTTTGTCATTCCAGAATTTTGCTACTTCCTTAAGGTGCTTAGCAGCAGCTACGAAGTTCGTTCCGCAGTCTGAATACATACACGACGGGATTCCTCGTCGTGCCACGAAACGATCAAGCGCAGCTAAGAAACAATCGCATGATAATTGGGAAAGTACTTCGCAAAAAACAGATTTGCTCGAAAAACATATAAATAAACACAAGTACGCCTTGTGTACCTTCGCGTTACGACGTAAGCATTCTTTTACAAAGAAGGGTCCGCCTAAATCGCATCCAACATGTTCAAAAACCTTGTTAGGCATGAGACGAGGGGCGGGTAATGTACCCATTTCCGGTTGTAACGCGGTAGGTTGGCATTTGAAACAAATTTTACATTTCGATAACACGGATCGAATAATTCTACGAGCACTAACAAGCCAATAGTTTTTACATAAAATGCCCTGTAACGTACGAGGACCTACATGTAAATATTTTACATGGAAATAACTAATCAATAGCATGCTCGTATAACATTTAGGTAGCAACACCGGGTGCTTCGTATTATACGGTAGGTCGGCTTGCACAAGTCGACCCCCCACCCTGAGGAAATTGTGAGAGTCCACGAAAGGTGACAACTTTCGTAGCGAGGCCACAAAATTTCCTTTTTTCAGGGATGAGATCTCTGAACCAAAATGATTCGCTTGAAGAACACTAACTATAGTGTCGTGAGCTTTCTTGAGCTCAGAGGTTCTCAGAGGTCCTACAGACCGCTCTGAAAGATTGCATCGCAGGTTAGTTACAAACCTGTGACACCACGAGATTACGCGCTGTAATCTATTAAATGAAGAGAACTTTTCGAAAGTTTCTTCGAGGTCGTTTCTGTCATCAAATGAATTAAATGCAAACGTTGCACTATTTGATTTGAGCTCGGAAACCATAAACTCTTTATTTACGTAAAATGACTCGATAGGCCATTTATCTCGATCGTCGCTCAGCCACGCAGGACCCTGCATCCACTCCGCAGCGACCTCTATGAAGCGAGCCGGCAGTACACCACGCGAGCACATATCAGCTGATCCGTTGTTATGAGTTCTTACGTGGAACCAGGAACTGGGTGGAACCACAGCTGTTATTCGACTAACACGGTTAGCCACAAACGTTTTTAGCATGTAAGGTTGAGTCTGGATCCACGCTAGAACGTTCTTCGAATCGCTGAGAGCGACGATTGAGTAATTTACGGTTGTCAAGTTTCGTACGACAAATCTAACAAGTTTACTGAGCAGCACGGCTGCCTCCAATTCAAGTCTCGGTATTGACAATACAGGGTTTAACGGCGCGACTTTTGACTTACTAGTCAACAGCCTGACCTTGACATTACCTGCTATATCTACGCTGCGAAGGTACAAACACGACGCATAACCACGAGTCGACGCATCACAAAACGCTATCAGTTGCACATCACAGAAGTTAGGTATCAAAACATGACGCTCGAAACGTAATTCAGATAAGAGCGGCAAGTCGGCGATGAATTGATTCCACTGCGAGCACGGCTCGGGCGGTAATTGATCATCCCAGTCAACCCCTAACTTCCAAAGATCTTGCATAATGCATTTTGCAACAAACGTGCAAGGTGAGATAAACCCCACGGAATCGAAAATACTCGCGAGCAGTTTTAAAACAGATCGTTTGGTTTGTTTTGTGTCAGTCATGTTGTAATTAAAGGCAAAACTATCGCAGGCAGGTAGCCATGTCAAACCTAAAACCTTGAGAGATGACGATAACGTATCGTCCTGAAAGTTGATAGCTGAAACCTGATCCGATTGCATTCTATCTAGCAAGTCCGGACAGTTGCTAGCCCACTTCCTTAATTCTAGCCCACCACTTTTAAGAAGTGATAATAAATCATCTTGCAACTTGCAAGCTTGTTCCTTTGACTGGCAAGACCATAAAAGGTCATCTACATAGAACCCTTGCGTGACAACCCTAGCGGCTTCAGAGCGAGAACTTTCAGCGCGAGATAACTCGTCCGCAGCTAGCTGATGCAACGTGCGTACAGCTATATACGGCGCACTACGGAGCCCGTAGGTATTCGTTTTAAGTTCATAGGTGCGCACCGGCTCCGTCGGAGATTCACGCCACAGAATATGTTGATACTTCCTGTCGGCAGGGTCGATTAACACGGCTCGAAACATCTTGGACACATCCGCGGTAAAACATACGTCAAACAATCGAAAATTCATAATAATTTTCAGTAAATCTTGAAGTAGTTTCCCGCCAGTCAAGAGTGCATCGTTGAGAGAAATGCCGTTTCTGACCCAGGCCGAGCCATCGTAAACAACACGCAGAGGCGTACTAAGTGAAGACGGACGCAGAACACAATGGTGCGGAATAAAATACGCAGAAGGTTCAGAACCTTGGTACAACTCCATGTGACCGAGGGATTCATATTCTCGCATAAATTCTACATAGGCCTTTTGAAGGTCTGGAGACCGAGCGAGACGACGCTCGACTTGGTTAAGACGCTTCAACGCCACGTCATAGGAATCACCGAGAGGTGCGTGGTCGGGATTTAATAAAATCGGAGAAACGTAACGACCAGTTTCATCGCGATAATGTTTTTCTAAATATATTTTATCCGCTAATTCGTCTAACGGGTTCATCGGAACTTCGCACGGCAAAGCTTCCGTCTCCCAAAACTGTTTGAGAGTTTCATTTAAATTGTCACTTTCTAAAGTGAACGAGGTGTGTAGTGATGTCGCACACGGTACTACATCACTAGTGCTAGGGGAAGGCATCCCTAGTCTTCCGGTTACTACAAAACCGAATACGCTCCCTAACGCAACTGGCATGTCACAATTTATTATGTACTTCTTCCCGTCATAAATGTACGGAAACAAGTCACCGGATAAAATTATATCAATCGGCGCTTTCTGGTAAAAACACGGGTCGGCTAACTGCAGACTTTTAAATTCATTAACCACCTTATCCGGTATAGGTACGGTTGGCAAATCAGAGGTAATTTTAGGTAAAATCACTGCATCGATATTTAACGTAGGTGTCGTGCTATGACGCGGCTGAATGGCACACGAAACCATTCCGTGATTTTTCACGAATTCGCCTCCGAGTCCGAAAATATTATACGGACATTTATTTGCAGACAGTCCCAGTCGTTGATAACAATCCATCGAAATAAAACTCGATTGTGCTCCCGAATCAATTAAAACTCGACAAGGTTGATAATTACCAAACGCATCTACACAATTCACAACAGCAGTCCCTAGTATAACGGCATAGTTAGTCGTCGATGACGTCACATGACAGGTATTGTAGATAACAGCGGGCTTATCTACCTCGCACGGCGAAGTGGCCGGCGCGGCTGGAATCGGATTTGATGCCTGTTGCTTATTGACGCTGACATCCTTGTGCAATAGTAAATGATGAGATAATTGGCAAATCAAACATTTAAAGTTACTTTTACACGAACTTGCAAAATGGTTTTGTTTCAAACAGTTGCGGCACAACTTTATTTCATTAGCACGGCTAATGCGTTGATCGATTGACAATTTACGAAATTGATCACATCGGAAAATCATATGATCTCCTCCACAATGTAAACACCTAAGCTTGGGACTGGTCGAAGAAGCGTGAGAGTAATTTCTCGAACTACCTTGTTTCGTATCGCCCTGTTGGCGTTTGTTTTGTTGTACATTCACAGTAGAATTACAATATGACGTAGAATGATCCAAAACTTTTATATGATTCTGAACAAACGTGATAAGTTCATCAAATGTAGGTATTGACTTTTGATCTAATTTTTGTTCAAAACCTTTCCGTGTTTGTGGGTCCAACGCCCGCAATGCAATATGACACATTATGTAACTATTCAAGTCACTAATTTTTAACGATTGAATCGCTTTATATGAGTGATCAAAGTTCTCAATAAACTGGTTCAGATGAGTAGAAGACTCCTTTGTCAGCGGTGAAAAGTTTAACATTTTATCAATGTACCTACCAACCAATAATCTATCATCCTTGTATTTCTCGATCAAACTTTGCCAAACTAGATCGTAATTTTTGGCGGTAATCGGAACACTTTTAACAATATTTAAGGCGGATCCCTTCACACATGACAATAAATAATGGAATTTTTCTATCTTCGGAATATGAGGGTGATCGTGAACCATTGAACAAAACGTCTCATAAAAGGTTGTGAAATTCTCAGAATTCGAATCAAACGTAAACAACTCAAGTTTAGGTAAGCGAGGCTTCGATTCCACAGAGCGCGAAGTGTTCTCGCTCTTATTGTTATTGGGTTTCGGTTTACATTGGTTTTCACATAACTTTACACGGAAATAAAGATCATCAAAACTTTTCAATTCATGACATCTAAGAGTTGATTTTGGATCTGATTCAAGTTCCTTTTGGAATATTTCAAATATTAATTTTTCAAATGAACTGCGTAAATCAGTTATTTCAGACACGTGCATCAAAAATAATTGTGTAGTTTCGGGATCGGATAAATCACGGGACATATCGTAAACTACTTGCATTTGTTGAAACATCCGTTGTTTTCGATGAATTAACACGGTTAACTCATTCGACATTGTTGCAACGGTTTCATCCTTCTTTTCTATAGATGGCGGCGCCATCTTGTGAATGACACACGAAGCGGTTAACGAAACTAAATATCAAGATTTTAACGAAAATAACTTATATTTTATGCAAATAAACTATGCAATACATAAATAAATACTTGTACGACAAGATTATATGTGTATAGTGTGAAATATATATAAGTACCAGAGCTGATTGGGAAATATATATAATATGACACGCCGCGTGTAGAACGTCTACCACGCGCATGAAATACTAAAATGTAAATATAAAGTGAATTGGCACGGCCAATATGTAAGGCAAGTTAAGAACGTCTTAACAAAAAATAATTACGCACGGCGATAATTACGTGAGGTGATCTGACACGGTCAGAAGTACTTTTATAGTAACAGAACGTCTGCACTATAAAACCTATGAATTACGAACTCAAAGGCGAGGTGAATAACCAAAGTTATTATTTCTGGTTTTAGTCCCACTGAGGATTGTATTCCGGTTTAATCCAGGTATTATATTGAGTTAAGGATTTAATCCGGTTACGAAATGACCAAAAAAGATTTAATCCAGGTATTAAATTAATTTAAGTTTAAATCCGGTTACGAAGTGACCAAAAAAGATTTAATCCAGGTATTAAATTAATTTAAGTTTAAATCCGGTTACGAAGTGACCAAAAAAGATTGTACGATACACGTACAGTCTCTGGGAGAAGATTTTGTTAGTGGACTGTATAAGGTGCATCCAGAACGATCAGGTAATGAAACGGACAACTATCCCTGCAAGCTGACGAAGGTAAAAAGGAAAACTTCACCAACCTTAAATCCACGATCGCCCATACGGCTTCAGCAGCAATCTCGGTCTTATGTGGCACAGCCAGGGCACGGCCACTGAACTGCACTGGTGAAATATTGTTCTCCAATGTTCTTTGTGAGCTCACAGCACTGAGTTACGAACCCAGAGGTTCTAAAGGAATGTCCTGGATGGTGGTGATTTCTGCGCACGCGCCGCGAAAGTAGGTACGCAACGTGCGTCCCAAGCGAATCGCTATGACGGAATGGCTTCTACCGATCAACGATAGAAAATAAAAGAATTGATGAAGTTATTTTCCATCTACCCTCTTTTGCTTGTTGGGATCGAACACAGTACTTATCGTTATCTCGTACTTTGCATATTCGTTGCCGACCTTTATCTAACCCGTACATCGCAAAATCGAATTAGGCCTCGTTTATGGATACGCGGGGCGTTAGCGGCGCGTCGCGCGGCAATACCGGAAACGCTTCTGCGTAAACCCTCTTACATGTTCAATTGTTCATATGTTTGAATTAAACGCACTACGTGGCGCTTAACACCTCGCGTCTTCGTAAACGATTCTGAAGCACCGTGCACCGCCCCGTGTCTCCATAAACAAGGCATTGAAAAAACTTAAAGGGTGATTCAGTTATGGTATTTCGGGTATTTAAGTTTACCCGTCGGCGTCGTGGTGTAATTCGTAAACTATCGCGAAAATCTATTTTAAGTAATAATTTGCAATTGCAAAGTTACACTTTAGCTATAAAGTAACTCGCTTTTTTATGAACCATTTTCAAGGTCAAATAATTATGTCCAAATATGTCTTTGGTCGGTTACATCTTTCTCAGAACCGATAACCGTTGGGGTAGAAGACCGACCACGAATCGGCAAATAAGGCGAAGATCTACCTGAAACTCGATAGAGTGACGCAATATCTTAGACAACTCATCAGCTCATAAGTTAACTCTTCAGTGGCTGAAAACGAAATGCCGAAGCCGAAAAGCCGATCGGGCTGAGTGATGGTAGAGGCCTATGTCTAGTATTGCATTAAGATATGCTGATTATGATGTCTTTAGAGATATCCAGTCCAATTGTACAAGAACTGCTTTGCTTTATTTAGTGTAATGCTCTGCGTATCATCATTATTCTGTATAGGCCCACCGGTGGGTATGAGCCTCCTTCCCATGTACTATGTCACTTCATAACGCTACAATGTTTTGTGTTCAGGTTGAAAAGTTGGAGGCAGAGCTGAACCGCTGGCGCTCTGGCGAGACCGTACGCCTGGAGGAACAAGTCAACCTACAGGAGATCGAGGCTGTCACTCCAATCACCTCGTTCATTGAAGAGAAACCGCCGGCGCCGGTAAGATTTTTTTTTAATTTAAAACTATCAGAGCTCTATAAACGGCCTTATTAACTGGAATAACCTTTTAAAAACTTATTTACTGATTTCATGATTTACAGAGCTTGTTATTTGGTAAAAAAAAATATTTGTTTGTAGGAGTGGTAATCAAAAATGTATTCCACGTAAGCCAATTATAATATGTAATATGGTTATTAATAATCTCCTTAGGTATGTAAGACAACCTCTTAAGCTAATCTGTTCAAATTAAAAATATAATAAAGTTAGGAAGTTGACAAAGTATTAAATAGTCTGTCAACTTACTCACTTTTTTTATTTTCAGTTTCTTAAGTTACTGAGCGTTTATGCACTTTTTTTAAATTATCAATGGGACAGACAGATGATATGAATAAAAAAATCGATCTGTCCCCTCGTCGGGAAAAAGGGGACAGCACGACCTTTTCCCCCTGTTTGTCCCTCCGAGGGGACAGACCGTAATAATCCCGAAAGAGGGTAAGTATGTAGGTACATTGAAAAGTAGACTAGGAAAGTAGGTACCTACCCAAGTATGTTTCACGACTACCATTTTCGTAACATTCATATAGTGAAAACAATTTACCATTCTGTCAAAGTAATATTTTTTCATATCTTCATCTTTCCTTCACGTTTCTAATTTCTATTACAATCCTATGTTTATTAACCGGTAATAGGTTTAGCTTATTCTATAGATTTTCTCTGTAAAGACTTAAGTTAGTATGTTATAACGCATAACAATTTCAATTATAACAAATGGTGTTATGGTTTAAAATTTACTTTCCTCATGATATTTAAACCGCAAGGAATTTAATTAGTCATGTCTAAACAAAATTACTTTACACAGCAATATTAAGTCTTTTCCTTGGGGGCTAGTTATGTATTCAGTCGACGTTTTGCGTAGTAAATTTTAATTTCTCTGTCTTCATAATATTGTACGTTTTTTAGGGTTCCGTACCCAAAGGGTAAAACGGGACCTTATTACTAAGCCTACGATGTCTGTCTGTCTGTCCGTCCTTCCTTTAAACGGCTGTATCTTTCGAACCGTAATAGTTAGCTAGTTGAAATTTTCACAGAATATGTAATGTTACGTTGGATTAACTAAGAAATAATAGTAAAAAAAAAGTAATACGTACAAGCGTCAAACTTGGCATTATTATAGTACACACTCTAAAGTATAAAAATAAATAATAAACAATTGCCAAGTGCGAGTCGGAGACAAGTTTCTGTTCATATCCAAGTCATAACTGATAATTTTGTTATTGAATTTTGTGGTGGTACCCTCACACCCTCACCTCGGGGAACCCTCAGTGAGCGAGCCCAACTCGCATTTGGCTGGTTTAATTACATTCTTTCCTTTAAATTTTCCAACTTTTAGAGTTTGCAGCGCGAGTCTTTAGTTCGCGAAATTTTCTCTCTCTTGCGCTTAAGGCTGCAATACACTTAAGGGGCAACATTCAAACCATTTTTTATTGTCCAAAAACTGTTATCAAGCGATCTCTTCCAAACAACCTTCGAATGAGTAGTTAGATATTCCATGTTAAATATGAATGTAGGATGGACATTGATAGAAAGTAAACACTGACAACGTCGGAGATTAATGTAAAACTGCAAAATAGAGTATTTACCAAAGCATTTGTCCCCAACAGCCCGTGCCAGTGGCGGTGGCGAGCGTGGTAGAAGACGCGGCCATGCAGGGCAAGCTGGAGGCTCTGTACCAACAGCTTGACGACAAGGATGAAGAGATCAACCAGCACTCGCAGCTCGTTGAGAAACTGAAGGACCAGATGATGGAACAGGAAGAGCTCATCGCTTGTACCAGGTACATATAAGTACTACCTACTTAAAATTTTAGCTTAATGTTTACACAGCAAATACACTATTCGTAGACCGTATCATCGTTTAACACCAGGTAAGGTAAAGGTCAAGCGCAAGCCTATTTTTAAATAAAAAAAGTTTAAAATAGACTGTAATATGTTTGTTTGTTTCGAGTCTCTTCCACACGGTGCAAATAATCTGATTGATTTTGCCATTCCGAAATGGGGTCATATGTAGTATTTTATTGAACATGTGATTTAAGACCAGATAAAAAGGCCAAAAGGGAGGCTAAAAGGGATTCCAGTGTGAATAGGTATCTTCTAAATCTGCGTGCTTCATCTTCGACCACATCGTCGCTTACCAACAGGCGAGTTGGTGGTCAAACACGGACTTATTTCATGTTTAAAAAAATAAGAACTTCATCATTATCAGGCTTTTATGTTCCGACTGCTTGGACACAAGCCTTCTCTCAGAGAGTGGATGGGCCCTAATCCACCCTACTATAGCCCAGAACTTCATGTACCTAAATAATTAAATCTGCAATATAATATTGAGTATTGATCAATGACATTCAATTAAATATTGAGTATTGTTATATACATGCATCCAACTCTTGTATGCGCGCTCTTGTCGTTTGCGCAGGTTACTAGCCGTGTGCAAGAGGCCTCAAGGCTCAGCCACATCAAACCATATTGTAGAAATAATTTACATTGGATTTATTCGATTCTCCAAATACTAGACAATTTTTCTTTCCGAGAAAGTGTTGAATAAACCCAGAAAATCCGCCACAATTAAAAACTAATATGACCAGCATATCCATGCAAGCCTGTGTGTGTGCTGTCTCTGTTAAAGCTGGGTTACTAATATAGCGTCTAGCTTCATCACTTCGCGGCGGCATGTACCAGTACCACAGAACGCAAAAAAAAATTCTAAAGACCACTCACCCGACAGAAGTGAAAAATTCATCAAGGTTGACTTAAATCTTTCTCGCTCCCTTAGTCGACTCGAGCCGACTTTACCCGAACGAGTATCTGAGCGTGACGGTCACGCGAGTTTAGGGCTTTTCCCCCATCCAAAAAAGTGCCCAACATGCCTAAAGAAGTTTTCACTTCAAAAATTCGTTTACAAAACTTATGCACCAAAGTTTTGGTCCACAGGCGCGACTACGAATCCCTGCAGGGTGACATGAACCGCATCCAGCAGGAGAACGAAGCCGCCAAGGAGGAGGTGAAGGAGGTCCTGCAAGCGCTGGAAGAGCTTGCCGTCAACTACGACCAGAAGTCGCAGGAAGTCGACAGCAAGAGCCGCGAGTGCGACCAGATGTCTGAAGAACTCCAGACTAAGCAGGTATGTTATTTACCATGAAGCCTTGCAAGGTGATTGAACCGCATCTAGCCGAACGAGGCAGCCAAGGAAGTGGAGGTGCTGCAAGTTCTGAAGTAGCACACCGTTAACTATGACCAGATGTATGAAGCGCTGCATACTAAAAAGATACTATGAAACCCTGCAAGGTGACTGAACCGCATTGAACAGAAGGAAGCTGCCAAGGACTTGACAGAAGGTGACTTAGACTAAGTAGACTACACTAAGCAGGTTTGCTGTTGGCTTAAGTCTATTTTGTAGTAATGTGAAATAATGTACTGACGAAAAGACTGCAAGACCTGCAGGGGTTGTTCATACAACACCAAATATTTCAATCTTCATAATAAAGGAGATTAGGCAATTCAATTCATCACATACTTCATCTCAGTTTTTTCATGTAAAACATTTTCATTATTTGATTGACCATGTATTAAAATACAACAAATGCCTTTAAAAAATTTAATAATAATTTGTGTGAGCTGAAAATACGTGCTATATATTTGTATTTCGCAATTACTTTGAAGGCATGTTATATTAACACTTTTTTTCAAATGAAATTATATCCCGAAGTTTACGTGAACTAATGAAATTCTCAAACCGACGGAAAGGAAGGAAATATCATGTTTTTGAACACTATCCATTACAACCAATACTCCAATCCAATCTGTTCAATCCATCTGATGTAGCGGTTTTAATTTCGCACTAGCCGCCACCACCTGAAAGCTTATCCATATATCATAGATCTGTGAAAATCACACGCTACGTTTTACGCGATCTTTATTGCCTCACATCCCTCTCCTCCTTTTTGAGTAACTAACATAGGGGTTTTCACAAGGGCTGTTGATAGAGTCTTAGAAGGTCTGTGATGTATCCGTGGTACCCCTGGTGTTACAGGTATCCATAGGCGACGGTGATCGCTTATCATCAGGCGGCCCGCTAGCTTGTTTTTTTTTTTTTTTTTAGTAAACAAAGACCATTCCAAAAAATACGGATGGAATTGAGAAACTTCCTCCGATTTAAAAGTCGGTTAAAATTAAATTAAAATCATATGAAATCCTGACTATATCAACTTCGTTTACATTTACAGAGCGCACTAACCAGTGCAACAGCTGAACTGCAGCAACTGCGCGATCTATCCGCTCACCAACGCAAACGCATCGCTGAATTACTCACCAATTTGCTCCGTGACCTCGCCGAGATCGGCGCCGCTGTCGGAGGCTCCGAACTGGACTTCAAGCTGAATGTAGACACAGTTGGAAAACTGGAAGAAGAGTTTACTGTGGCCCGTCTGCATATTAGCAAGATGAAGAGCGAAGTTAAGAACATTGTGCAGCGCTGCCACTCGCTCGAGTCGGCTAATATTGACGCCAACCAGAAGGTCGGTGAACTCTGTGTTTGTATTATTGTGTTTGAGGCGTAGATGGTTTCCCAATAGACACTGTTTACATACTAACATGTACTACTTGTTAATAGCTGTTTTGAAGAAGCAAGAGAAATCTAAATTTGCACGGTTTTCCAAACAAAATTGGATGCTGATCTGATAATAGTAGATTGTAACATAAGGGCGCCAAAATAATAAAATAATATTTTACGGCGAGGACGCTTTTTTGAATCCAGAGCTAAGTGAGGGATTCTTTAGTAGATTCCCGAACGTAGCAAGGGATTCCAAGGACGTAGCCCGAGCCAAAAAATATTTTGCGCCAGAGTGATACACTCTATTTTTCATCACCCACTATGAGAAAATAAAAGGGCGCCTTATATTTCATTGTAATATTATTATTTACTGAAACATAGAGTAACAATTAAATTAAAATTAAATAGTATATAAATATAATATAATAATAAAACAACTAAAAACTTATATTTACATTTGAGACATTTTCGCAATTATGAAAATTTTTTGTTACACAAAACCATTAATTTCTAACAATTCGTGAAAATGGACGAAAACGCGGGCTGTAATTCGCGCGTTTTTAATTTGATTTCTTTTTTTTTATTCAGCTGGCGGCGCGACTGTGGGCCTCGTACCAGCCAGTCTTTATTCAAACAAATTCCAAATTCAAAAAGGGTGCCGCAAAGTTAATTGCGTCGCACTTATAAAGAGGATTAAAACTCATTACTGCCCGCTAAAAGTTTCTTATAGAAAACACCACCTTTGGGTGCACTTAAAGGCGAACCAAGTCGTCCTTTTCGTATAGATGGGATGATAAAGTATAGTCATAATCATGTAGACATTGGGCATACGATTGTTGGATATAAGTAAAGTATATATATATATATATATATTTTTGTGTATAGATCGAGGAATACGAGAGGTCGTTGGGCGAGTGCCGACTGCTGATCTCTCAGCACGAGGCGCGGTGCGCGTCCCTCGGCGAGTCGATGCGCGAGGCCGAGAATAAGAAGCGTCAGCTCGAGGAGGCGGCCGACGCTCTGCGGGAGGAATGCGCACGCTTGCAGGTACACAATTACACATTTGTATTGTATTATTTAATTGCGTATAATGGGCTTACAAACAGGTGGAATGTAGAAAACAATGGTTCACCATTATTCTGCCTTTGGCACTTACGTACTGTGGAAACTGGATAATTTTACATTTAAATCAACAAACACAAATTTATAAATTACATAAAAATAAAGAAATTACTTGTTATCACTTCATCAAAACTCGCGTGAGGATTCATTATAAATTATTATAACACCGGCTTGCACTCACGATTATGTTTTTATCGGTCGAGACGATCGACCGGTTTCGGAGCCAATAGAGCCCCTTCCTCAGGGAATACGCGCGATTCTGGAGAAGGTCGCCCGCGTGAGTGCAAGCCGTTGTTATAATTATTTAATTACTTGTTACAACATATTTGGCATTAACACAGTATATGAACATCTAGTACACAAAGCATTTTTTTCTACAAGTGATATTGAAAATACTAAATCGCAAAACGTCCATTTAACACAACAACGTTTTTGAGATCTCATCTTGTTCTTTAACACCTAGCACTGTTATACAGATGTTTGGAAAATTTGTAATTTTTATCATACTCCTGTTTAGCTTTCATTTTGGCACGAACCGGGTTGACTTCCTTTACTTTACAGGAACTTTCTTAGTGAATTGTTTGACTCTCATGATGTGAAGCCGTCCTTTCGTCCTGTCGTATCTTTGATCGGCCCTAAGGTTCTGCTTCAGGGAGTTCAAGATCGCTTTAGTGATTGCCGACTTACTCCACCAATGTGTGAAGTGGCCCATCCACATCAAGCAACTTTCTTGTAGCGTATCTGCTATGTCCCGTACTCTGTTGAATTTCTAAACAAATACACTGTTACTTTTAAAAATCTACTGACTTATCATAGGATTTGCTTTTCTATCTGTTGGGCTAAGTGAATCATAATTTTTTAATCTCCAAGAAAAACACCTATGTCACTACCAAGTTATAGTAAAAATAGTTGACTCACAGAGCAAGCAGGCTGTTCGCTTGATGATAAGCACCATACCTGCTGATGATTATCAGGAACACCCTGAATTTTAGATGTTATAATTCATTATAACAGCCGAGCAGTCAGAACGTTAGCATCTGCAGTTTACAATCTGACGGCACCGGGTTCAATCCTTGGCCCTGCACCAATAACTTATTCAGTACTTAAATAAATTATTTGCACTCTGATATCTTTGCAAAAATCGGTGAAGAAAAATATTGTGAAGAAACCGGTATGTCCAAGAATCTCAGAAGTTCAAAGACATGTCATTCACCAACATGCACTGGACCAGCATGGTGGATTACGGCCCATCCTGTCTCTGAAAGAAGGCTTCTGTCCCAGCAATGGGAACATGATAGGCTGATAATGCACTACTACTGTAATTATTATAATATTTACAAAAGGTCACTGACATCAAAAAGACAAAGGCTATGGGTGTGGCTCAACCTGCCTCACCTGTCTTCAGATACACATGGATGCATACACCTCCGCCTCACTTGTAAGAAAATGGTCTGATCGTATCTCTGAATATATATTTTTGTTTATGAGTCTATAAATACCATCTGCTATATTATAAATAAGTGCCCGCACTTTGGCCCTGACCTGACATATAAAAAGAAAGCTCGTATGATCCGGAGCTATTGAAATATCGCGTGCTGCGCGTTTACAGAACGAAAATATAACTATGATATTAATATTGATGTATAAGTGATTTCATCAGCACTAAATGTATAAATGGAAGAACTAGTTTAGTCAAATAATTTAATTAAAACTAGCTAATTCTGCTTGCATTTTAAGCAAAGAGGGGTGTTGTAAACATGGACATAATTTATTGATAAACACTTGTGTACAAAAAAGTGTGGTTCTGCCTTTGCTTTAGTGAAAACACTGTTGCAAAGGCAGCGTCTTCCAAAGGTACAATAATAAAAAATTAAAGTTTAAAAATAAACTGTTTTAATATACAAAAATTATATTATTCAATTTATGTGGATACCATGGGTTGTTGGGGGACTGAGGCCAATAAGCTCATTTCGGAGATAGGGCACAGGCTCAAAGAAAAGTGTGGTGACTTCCGCTCCGGCTCGTTCCTGGTGCAAAGGTTGGCCATTGCCATCCAACGCGGAAACACAGCGAGTGTTTTGGGTACCTTTGCGCCGGGAACGGTTAGGGGTGGGTTATTTGAATAGATATTAGTTTAGTTGTTGGTGAATACCATATATTTAAGATTTATTTGACATTAATATAATATTTAAAACAGTACCTACATTTATGTATAAGTATATTATTCATTTTAACTGTATATCTAATTTTATTATAAAACATAGGTGCAAGTTTACTATTAAATGATGGAATGGGATATTTGAAGATCCCTTTTCCAGTTGCTAGAATATTTACAGTGTCTATATGGTATTTACGGATGCAATGATATATGAATGGTTTTTTGACTGTGAGTGTGACACTTAAAGTCGTGTTTAATGTGTTTTGTAATAGTGTCTTTGAGTACCGATGTACAGTAGAGAGTTGTTTGTTGTCAGGCGGCGGAACGCGTGCAACTGGCAGCAGCAGAGGAGCGCGCGGACTCGCAGGTGCGCGGTGCGCTCGAGGCGCAGCTAGAACAACTGCGCGCCGCGCACGCCACGCAGCTCTCCGCGCTCAGAGACGAACTCGCCGCCTTGCAGAGGCAGCACCAAGAACTCAAGGAGTAAGTTATTCGTCTGTCATCGCCAGCGCCAGTCCTAGACTTAGGGTAGAGCGAGATTGCCTTTCGGCGCGTTTAATTTTTGAAAACTATCGTACATGAATCGATTCCGAGATAAAAAATATTCCATGTCCTAATCAAGGATATAAACTATTTCCACATTAAAAATTATGCTGGTTACAAATAATGCAAGTGTGCCACGCCGCCCCTGCCCAGAGGCGCGAAGCACCATATTTGTTAATTTTTCGCTCGTTTTAGAAAATATCCATATTACACCACATTACATGTAAAAAAGGCAAAATAATAACTACGCACATAAATACAAAACACAATTAAAACTAAATTACATTTCACAATAAATTAAATATATTATAGCTTCTCGCCCATTACAAAACGCATCCATTTGTAATAATGATGATTCTTATTTACCTAATAATCACATCACTAAAATGTGATAATTGCTTGTTTTCACTATTAATTGTATGTTTTCTTTGTGCAGCACGTACCAGGAGCTGTCGCTGGCGCGCCAACAGCTGCAGGACGACTACGAGAAGCTGAAGCGCGACGAGGCCGACAAGTCCGCCAAGCTCAAGGAGCTCATGTTAGTGTCCCGCTCGCCCCCGCCTCGGCGGCACCTAGAAAAGGCCGAGAAAGATCTCGTCAACCAACAGATGCTCCTCAAAGAGGACAACAGAGACTACATCATCTCCCCGAAGAGGGAAAAGCTAGGGTTTGCCTACGCGTTCAATCTTGAAAAGGCCGCGGCCACCGAGGAAAAGTCGCTCTCGGCAATCCCAAAATCCCCTCCCGCCCGCCACTCCTGCAACATCCACCCCCTCCAGTTACATCTACTAATATCCGTCACCATGATCCTTCTCACCCATCGTTACCCGCAAATAGTCGTTTTGGTTTGAGCTTGTTTAGTTTTGTTCTGTGATATCGACGTGGATGTCCGCACGGCTCGTGGACAATATTAGGGCGCGTTTCAAATCACGCGAACAGCGATAATGAGAACTAACACGTTAAGATTTTTTTTGGCTGTGTTGAATCTCATTAGCGTTGTTGGCGTGAATCGAAACGAGCCCTTAGTTGCAGTGCCTTTTTATCGACTGTAATCAGAGAGATTTGAGCGTGCGTGATATCCACTAATCTAATTAAGTGAAAACAGTAGCGCTCATTTACTAACCGCTGGCTTATATTGTTTTTATAGCAATAATATATTTAGTACAAAACACATTTCATCCCTAAAGGTACGTACGCACTAGTTACGTCGCCGATCAGTTGTTTAACGTGAAATGGTGAATGTAAATGGTCAGTAGCAGCTCGCAACAATACAGGTCTTGATCTGATTGTCGTGTGGGGCGGATGCCCTACATTTAGGCTATCGGACAGTTTTTTTTATTTTATTTTTTTATAGTAGATAGGCTTGCGCTTGGCCGCCATCTCGCCTGATGTTAAGCGACGATGCGGTCTACGATGGAGTTCTTTTGTTGTCTTATAAAAAAAGCTATCCATAAATATTTTTGTGGCTCTATTTAATAAAGCCGATCACCAAAAACATAATTATAATGTGTTCTAAATTAAGGAAGATATTAAGCACTTTAATGTCTTGTTAGACAGAAAGCGCACCATACTTTCAAATGACGTCACTTGTAAGTACGCCATACAAACTCCGTACTGCCACTGCGAGAAAAGGACAGAGCAACACTTCCTAATCCAACCTCAACGCTTACATGTCAGAACTTTATTAGCCTATTTAAAAAGTTCTTCAGTTTACAAGTATTATTACATTTAATTAATATCTTTTTCACTGAGCCTAATATTTTTAACCAATCAAACAACTGACCGATAACCTATTACTGATATATTTTGACGGCGAAGTGCCGCTAAACTACCTGAAGTGCCGGCGACGTGACTGTGTGCACGTACCTTGAGCGATATAAGCCAGTTGTGGGAAATTAGTAACCATTTATTTTATAAATTGTTTCATATATTTTTTTACGCATTTACGATGCTTCGCTTTACAATTTAATCGTGATTCTAGTCGAATAAGCATTTATAGCAGCTAGTTTAGTATTTAAAGAGCACCCTCATTCTTTAACTTTTCTGGTGATTGCCCTGACATTCAGAAAACCTCACTGGGCCAAAGCCCAGTCTGGCTTTTATGAAAGTGAAGACCATTACTAGAAAAGTTACACAATAGGGTCGCCGGTTAGTATCGTTTGTTTAGTTGTTCTTCGTAAGTAGTAGTGGTATTTATCGTAGTCATAGGCATGTTGTATGTTCCCAGTGAAAGTTCTTGGATCTCCTATATTTCTCAGGCAGAAGTTTCTTACGTTAAATTCGTTATATCAAAGCTATGATTAGTAACAGCAATTCTCTTGCAGTGCTCTAGACTAAGAAATCCTTCGGTGCATCTCGGTGTTGTGTTTATATATACACTGCCTTGTTGTTTAGTTTTAGAATCATGATAAATAAGGTTCGTAACGAAAACTCCAACTTGTTCGTTGTAGTTTATTTGATTAGTCATTTTTACATAAGTTCTATGTTTTTATAGGACTTGATAACTGATGTTGCTTGCACAAAGTTATAAAAGCAGATTTCACAAGATTAACATAGTCGTGTTGAATCGTATCTGTAAATATTGTTGTACATAAAATGGAATGATTGTATAGAGAGTTCGAGCAAATATTTTTATCAAAATATTTTTTTATACAATGAAATAATGGCTCATTTCTCAAAGTTTACCCCGTGTCTTGAATATTACGGTCAAAGTATCACTTCCTCGGGTCGGCGGGACGTAACCATAAATATCATAAGTGATAGTAGTATTATTATAGTAATTAGGTGAATAAGTTAATTTAATGTTATAAGGCGATATGGAACCATTTAGTAATCAATGCATTTATATGATAGCCGGTAGGAATACATCATACTTGAGAAGAGGGATCAATTTTTATTATTTCCATTCCGTGAAGTGCATTTAGTGTATTTTTGCATGTTATTAACATAATTCATTCCAATTGCTCACTAATTCAGTGTCATAAGAATTTAGTGTTTCTTTTTAGATATCCAACTATGTAAACAAACATGCCGTATTTCAACCAATGACAGCTCTGAATTTTTTTGCAACTGATTGTCATTGGTTGCCTGTCCGCCATATTTGTTTACTTAACTGGTCATCTACAAAAAACAGGCTACTCGCATACATTTTATTCCTAGTGTCCATGTCACTTCCTCTAGAATATGCACTCAATATGCCGAAGAGTGATGTCGCCTCGACTTGTTTGGGTTCGTTCTAGTAAAACTACGAACACTCTCGACGTATTCAATTTTATGCACGTTAGAGTTCTGCGACCTGTCGCAACTCACGCAATTTAATCTACGAATCAAAATAACTTTCAAAACATCCTACATAACATATCGAGATTAAATTGTTATCAAAACGATGCGACAATACTTGAATGTTGTTATCGATGTAAGTATGTAGTGTAGTGCAAGGTCTTGTAGCGCCTTCCGCTTTTTTATTTTTGAGTTGGTCATTTTATTCCGCACGTATCCCATTCATATTCATTCTGCCGGGGGTTGGCATTCCCTGAACATTCGGCCGATGGGTGCGGCGCGGCGATGTATATGGATGGGTGCGTGCTGGGAGATAGATAAATCACCTAAATCCGCAGGTAATCCATTTTCACGACTCCGTTAATTAATTTATGACTTGTCCGATACTAATGTATGTTAATTTGTTTGCAGTCAAAGCGTGGAGCGGCGTGAACAGGCCCGCGCTGATCTCAAAGGACTGGAGGACACGGTGGCAAAGGAGCTACAGACTTTGCACAACTTGCGCAAACTGTTCGTACAAGACTTGCAGGTAAGCATCGATATTATCTTTCTGAGGCAATGTGTAAAAAGATTTTTAACTTACATAGATTTTTAATTTTTAACATTAGCGATATGAGTGGCATTGGATTGAGGGGCAATTACACTAGGGATATGGGAAGTCAATATTGAAACTGACAGAGAGGTCGGGAGGAAGGATTTTACGTTGTTATAAAAAAAACAAAGGCAGAGGCGCGAGCTTCGCTTAGCTTCGGCCCTGTTATTCAATACTCATTTCATATTACACACACTCAGTAATTTCAGTCGGTTCCACAATAGAACATTTTACCACGTACCATGATCTAACTAACGCATACAATGTGACGAAATATTTTCTTAAGTACTAATAGTTTTACGATAATCTAATCTGAGCCACGTCTACAGTATTCACGTTCTCATACCTCTTTGTATATGATACTCCAAGCATCTCTCATCTCCAACTAACTAATCATCTCATGTTTTCAGGCGAGGATCAAGAAGTCGAACAACTCGGAGGAAGGCGCCGAAGAGGAGGGCGGCTCGCTGGCTCAGAAGCAAAAGATCTCGTTCTTGGAGAACAACCTGGAACAGCTGACCAAAGTGCACAAACAGCTGGTGCGCGACAACGCAGACCTGCGCTGCGAAGTGCCCAAACTCGAGAAACGACTCCGCGCCACCATGGAGCGGGTCAAGGCGCTCGAGACTGCTCTCAAGGTAACTTATCAAACTTTTTGGGATTTTTTTCTCAATGCGCTATAAATGTTAGTGAGATAACATTAGTGTGGTAGTCGCAATTTTGTAAATGACTGATCTAACTTACATAGAACGCTAGGATTTGTTTCCCAATGTCGTCGTCGTCCCCCCACTATAGATGTTAGTGAGATAGCATTAGTGTGGTTATCCCCATTTTGTAAATGACTGCTCTGAAACTATCATCTCTCTTCATTTCAATGTGATGGGAAGTCGACGTCGTAAAATCGACCGTTGCAGGGACAACCTAGCCAGATTTTCAGGCTAGATCGATACACAGAGAGGGCACAACGCAATTTTGGAGCTCTTGTACAAAGCACTTGTGCTTCTGCTGCCCCAATACTTATATATAACAAGATCTGTATAAAGGTACTCCTGCAGGTTTGTTGAGGGTAATGAGAAAGGATTTTATAAATTTTTCGATCATCAACATGATGAGTAATTTTATGAGGATGGCAACATTTTAGAGTGGTATTTCACCTCAAATTACTGCCACTTTATTGTAAAGTGGGCCACTATAATAGGCTAACCATAAGTAGAACTTGCCATGAAAAAAAAAAACTAACAAACTCGAATAATCTTAACATATTTTTGCTTAGTGGACATTTAAATGAATAAGAATTTTCAGCTTATAAGAATAGTATTAAAGTTAATACCCTGGGGAATATTGTGACAAGGACTACAACTGACAGAAATATGATTATTTGGCACTACTTTTTTAACATTGGCAATTTTTTTTCTTTCTAGGAAGCGAAGGATGGCGCTATGCGCGACCGCAAGAGGTATCAGTTCGAGGTTGACAGAATCAAGGAAGCAGTGCGCGCCAAGAATCTTGCCCGACGAGGCCCTCAAGCGCAAATCGGTGAGTAGTTGCCATTTTACCATATTTTCTACACAACTGTCCAAAAAAGAGTATTTTGAGGGTTAATGTATGTATAACCACCACCTTACTGGGCTTTTTTTATCACAATTCGCGAATGTTTGATCCAATTTAGATGTGTTCGGAACTCCAGTTCATTTTCTCAAGAGTCTCTGGAAACTGACGAAAGCGTGTTACTTATTAAGATCGGTGTTGTTTAATGGTATTAATTTGTTAATTTCAGCCAAGCCTATCCGTGCGGGCGGCGGGCACCTGGTGGGCGGCGCGCCGGGCGTGGTGCGGCCGGCGCCTGCGCAGGACATCAAGCGGAAGTCGATCATTGTTGGCGCACGAGGTAACTGACAAACCTACCTAGCTATCAACGACACTGTCGCATTTCATGTTAGATGCTGAATTTCTGAATCACGTTGGCCATAACTCGCCGCAACTCAGCCACGCGAGCATTGGCAAATTAATACTAGGTTTAACACAAGTGCTACTCTCTATATGTTCTTCAAGTTCAATCTAGCCAATGCCAACCAGCACCGACACGCATACGGCATACCGAGTGCAGGCGAGTGCATTTGATTTGTGCAGAAAAACGGACATGATCCGAATTGAGACTATAGTTACCGCGTTACCAACCGAGTCGTAGGGCCATTAACGTCATACCATAAGACCTGTAAGTGCGAGCGAGATAGCCCTAGCAGTGGCAAGGCACGCCAAACGAGCCGTATACACGTTGGCGTTGGTCTGTCGCCAGCCAGCTAGACGAGCGACCACGAGCAATGGCAAGCCTAGGCAAATTGGCTGTCTACATGTTGGTCCTCGCGTATGGCAAATGTGTATTGCCGATTTAAAATTCAAGTTTACCCCGTTGCTTGTACACAGCGAGCGGTTGTGGCCGAGCTGTAGCATGTGCGCTTTACAATCTGACTGCACCCGGTTCGTTCCTCGGCCTAAATAAATTATGTGCAGTTTCGATGCTATCGCTGAACAACGGTGAAGGAATACATCGTAAGGAAACCAGGATGTCCAAGAACCTCAAAAGTTTTAAGGCATGTCTTTCACCAACATGCACTGGACCAGTCTGGCGGATTAGGCCCGTGTCCCAGCAGTGGGAACATGATAAGCTGATGATGATGTACGCAGCAGCTAAGTACAGATGTACTTAGCTATTTATTTATTGTAGATGAGAGTCTAACAGTAACTAATTGTTTTGTTACAGATGAAAGTTGAAGAGATTATTCATAGAACTAAAATGAAACTTGATAGATGTACCTAACATGGGCGGCGAAATCATTCTTGGAAAATATACCCATTATATTACTGTGTGTTAAAAAAAGCCTAATATTATAAGCAGCAACAAAAAATAAACAAAAAGAAAAATATCGTAGATTCTCTTAGGCTTAAATCTTTCGAGCTATCTTATATTAAAACTATAAGTGCACATGGATTTAGCCCATATTATAAACCAGTAATAGCTTTTTTGCTAATATAATAGACAAGGTTTCATAATAAATTCGGTGTCGGTTATCGTTAGGTACTACCCTGTGGAAAAAGTATTATAAATATATGAGCAGACCTATCTAAAGTTGCTATTTTTTATGAAGTAATCAAATGTATCGATATTTTTTATGAAATGACTAAAGTATTAAATTCTTTCCACATGCGTTTGTGCTTAATAAAATGTTATGGAATTAGCGATTCGTGGGAATGGAAGGGCGATGCGGCATTTTAAAATCAAAGGTCTTTCAAAACTATAGATTCGAGCTTACCAGTAAAACTGTGGGCTGATTTCCAACTAAAAGACCATTTACAATACTAGCTATATTGCTATACCGTTACGACTTACTTCTCAAATGCGCGACTCAGTATTTGCGTGCTTCCCGCTTATGTATTACCACATTTAATTTTAGATGCAGTTTTTGAGGTGTTGATGTTAAATCTATAGTTTTAAACATCTTTGATGTAAATCGTTCAGTACAAAGATACCAAGCCAGTTACCAATACAACTTCGAGATCGGAACGCCCCACGCGCCTCTAATTCATTCCCAGTGATGAAATGTTTTAAAGATGCAATATTGTCATTACCTTATAAGATTATGCTGTGAGTTATTTGCAGACTTGCATATGCTACCGCACAAAATAAAACTATAAAAAGAAGTATGTGTCAGTCAGCTCCAGTATCAATTCCAAGTGTGGTGGCAAATGCATTGCAATGTGCATCAATGTGTAGCGTAGTTAAGCTTCTTTTAATATATATTTTTATAATGTGATAAGCGTTGATATGCCGACATACGAGCATTTATTTAGATAACGAAACGAAAACCTTTTGGTGTACATTCACAAGGTGTCATGGGTGATAACGGGATGGACTCTCACAATGAAATTTGAAATAGAAAAATAGAAAACAGTCGTTCGTCCCCCCAATGAGGTGAGTTAGCATTGGTTTCCCGCATGTGTCTGGGCGACTTGCTGCGTCTAGCAAGTTCCCTGCCTCCAGGCACGGCTTGCGCCAGATTGCGACACGATTTTAGTGGGCGATTTTTATATTCACGTTTGTAATATGAAAATCTCTTTCAACTAATTAACAGTTTATTTAGTCATATATTTACAAAGTAATACACGAAATACTGACATGACAAGAGTTCTTGCATACGGCGTTAGTACTGTAGGTTATCATTCATATCACCTTTTGCTTAGCCCTATGCCGCGCGTCACTTCACGTTCGCTTGAGCTGTGATTGATCTTAGCTGAAATGTTTTTATTTTTATTTTGTATCGCGTCTTTCTAGTAACCATGTTTGTAGTAGTTTAGTCATTAAGTTACAATATCGGCTATAAAATAATAGATAGTTCTTAAATATGACGACCGCTTACAATAAAAATAACGCAATACTTCTAATCAGTAACACCAATAAACGAAACTTCACCATTAGTAAAATAACGATTTAAAAATTGAGCTTGATATTTTATTGGTTAATGTTCTCTATTTGCTTTTAAGATATATCATCAGCTTCGTAGTAGATCTGTCACTTATATAAGTACTTATGAAATAATCACTTCTGTTCGTAGTCCGTGGAAGCGCTTCGCGGAAAAATACATTCCGCCGCGGTGGACTACTGCGGACGCGACCAAGAGGGAGTTGTGGAACTATGTCCGATTAAACTTTTACATACATTTCCAGAAAACCAAAGATAAATCACAATTTTTAGATTTATTTTTCGAGATTATTACCATGTGAAATTTAATTTATTAAGCCCAAATTACTCAATGGTTCCAAAGCTCCTTTCTACATGTTGCAATACATTTATCTATATCGTTTAGATGTAAAGTAGTAAATTATTTCGCACTTAAGTTAGATACTTGATTTTATTATATTTATTTATTGTATTTCATGAAAACTAAATTATCTCGTTTTTCGTTTCACTTTTGAA
Source organism: Agriopis marginaria (assembly GCA_932305915.1). NCBI lineage: Eukaryota > Metazoa > Arthropoda > Insecta > Lepidoptera > Geometridae > Agriopis > Agriopis marginaria. The sequence continues at coordinate 9,541,566 of OW029919.1, forward strand.
GTGTAATACGCTTTTTTACATAAGTACCTCTATTTACAACATTATTTTATAATCATGATCAAATACATTATATTTTCGTTCTAAAAAGATGTCCGCAAAGATGCATTCCACGAGGAAAGCACATTGTATCTTTGTTATCTTTAAGTCTAGTTGTTTTGTTAAAGTGTAGTAGTGTTAAAGAGGCTACCCTCGGTTTCCACTCGCCTGTTGCAAGCTCCGGGCCCAGTGCCCGGCGAACCCCAAACCGGCAGGCTTGCCTTTGCACCAAGTGATTTAGTTTGTATTGACATCTTTTGTATGATGTATTTAATATATAGAAAATTCTCAAAAAGAGTGTTTTCTTGATTTTTATTTATTATAAAAATAAAATTATGAATTTAATTTGCTACAGTGTATTTTTATTTGTAATCCTACTGAACAAGCATCAATGAAGGGAAATGTTAGGTTTTTTTGTTTCCTTTTGTGAGGATTTTGGCATCACACGTCTTGTACATTTGCCAGTATCGAAATTGTAATCATCATCAGCCTTGTATTGTCCACTGCGATATTCGATTTTTTAATCATATCGAGGGATTTCAATAATCGAGCTCGAATCTTGATCCCATTAATTTTTCTGTTGTACAAAGACTACATAAATAATTATCGTTTATTACTAACAGACCACCCAGGTGAACAGCTGGTAGTCTGTTAAGAACTATGTTTATCTATGGTTAAGAACAAGTTTTCCTATAGTCACCGCGTTACCAACTGAGTCATAGGGCCATAACGTCATACCATAAGACCCTTAGATTATATAAGACCTGTAAGTGCGAGCGAGATAGACAATAAAATTGATTTATGACCTGACGACTCAGATGGTAATGCGTTTACTATGAAACTAAGGTGGATGGTTTGGGTGGTCCGTTAGTACAAAAAAGTTCCGTTAGTAAAGAAACGATAATTATATTCTTACAACTTTTTCAAATGAAAACAAAATATTAATAATTTCTGTTTATTTTAAATTAATTGTCCAAAAGAAAATATGACATGACTATTAGTTATTCTATAAATAATCTTGTGATTAAAATTAATAGGTTGCGAACACAACATTGGAATAGGTAGGTGGTTTATAAATACATAATATACGCACAGTAAAGCTTGACAGGTGTTTTACGGGTTCAGTTAATGAATGCATACTGAAGTATGATTCACATTACAGGGCCCGGACAGACATATATATGCAAGTAATATTGTGGCGGAAGAAATTTTATTGACAGCATAAGTACGTATTTCCCCTCTTTCTCTCTCGTTGCTCAGACGGCGGTTGAGGCCAATCAAATCCACACATCTGTTAGCACTATAATATATATATATATATATATATATATATATATAGTACTATAAAAATAATAATAATAGTTATAATATAGCTATAGGAATAATAGTTCTTGTATAGGGTCAAATTACCCTATACAACAACTATCGGACCGGTGTAGTGTGAATCGAGCTTTTTACGTAAAATTCTTAATAAACATTTTAAAACACGAAAACCTTATGCCAATTCATATTCAACATACTGAATACTTCAAAAGCAGTTTAGATTTAAAACAGATATCACCATTTTAATCAAGTGGTAGGTATCTAAAATGGTCTCGCGATCGTAACACAACGCTGCGGTAAGCGTCTTCAATGGAGCGTCGAGCTTTGTTCCTTACCGCTGACGCATGATTCGTCGGAATAACATACCCCTCTAGACTTTTTTCAAACGATTTGTGTCCGACACCGCAGCTTTGTGCGTTACGATCGCGAGACCAAAGCTTAAAAAACCATAAGCATCAGGTAATTCTCGAGTTCTCGACATCAATGACAACATAATATAACTCACTATTTATGAATTCTATAACATAAAACGTTCCAGAGCAAAAAAATAATATCACAGTAATTGAAACATTGGTGCAATATAAAGCAGTATAACTTTCATACATAAATAATAAAATTAAACATTTCATGCACATTAAATTAATAACATTCACCTACGACCTAAATATGTATAACAAAAGTATAAAATATTCATTACTTTACATAAACTTTCTACATATATTTCTAATCTTTTTACTTGTATTTATTTTTTACAACTATACAGTTTGGTTTGAAAGATGTATGTTATGGTTTTTGTACTCTACTTTTCTCGTGAAAAACACGGCAAATGTATATCTCTAATGTAGCTTTCGATATGACACATACCTAACAATTAATATATATATGTGGTTCAGATTTAAAGCTTCGTATATCAATGATATCAATTTTAAGTTAAACCATGTCATGAACACTGTTGAAGACATCATAATTTTAACGGCCTTACTTTTCTTACGCGGAAAGGGTATACTAAGCCGATGAGGTCCACTCAAATCGCGCAAAAATTTAGGTCATTAAATTATTTTTATCTATTGTGAATGATAGTTTTCTTTGGAACAGCATTTTTTTCGCACTTCAGAGTTGCTCCCATCCCATAGTTTAAAAAAAACTTGATGGGTACTATGGACCCCTTTCGGCTTACTAGAACCTTTCCGCGTAACCCATTAACTTAATGCTTAAAACTGCCCTGTCAACTTATCACTGGCAGAAATTGAAACGCGCGAAAACGAAACAAAGCAATTTTAAGCTTTGATTATGTGTATAAATAAGGCCGTTAGTGTTTTTAATAGATACCAATTTCAAATTCTTGTTTATATTTAAACTAATTTCTAAACATACCTACTAATTTACTAAATATCTTCGTCATTAGTATATTTAATTAAAATTGATAAACGAAATTGTAAGTTTATTGCATCGTTGTTTTTTAGTCTTGTACCAGGTTCTTACTTCGATTTTAATTTCTCTACTACAACATGACTAAAAAGCCATCCACAGACCAAAAGCGTGACGGCGTGGAGGCACAGCTTGATTTTTGACTCGTGGTCCCATTCTTGTACGCGCCCGCGTTTTAAAACCCCCAACGCAAAAAAGGGGGTGTTATAAGTTCATCTGTGTCTGTGGCATCGTAGCTCCCAAACAGTGAAACCTATATATATTTTTTTTTTTTTTTTTTTTTAGTGAAAACCTCTTTAGCCGCGTTGAGTGATTTTTGGTAGGGGCAAAACTTATGGGTTCGCGTCACCGACACGCAAATTTGACGTGACGCGCCATACTGGTTGCACTTATGTTATGCGTGCCTATTTTTGTTTATTTTTGAAAGGTGACTTATTCGAGATAGTTCTTACCTATAATTCAAGAAAATAAATAAATATCTGGGACATTTTTGCACACACGGTCATCTGACCCCAAACTAACTAAAATCTGTTAAGCCGTTTGAAGATTATCAGCTTTTTTATCAGGGGTTTAAAAAAATCAATTCATACTTGTTGTATTACAAATAACAGTATGACCCCGTGCTTTTTTTTATCAAGGTGTATGTAATGTGTGGTGTGAACAATAAAGAGATCTATACACACCAAATATTAGGGAGGACTCAAACTGCTCAAGGCGCTGCCAGCTTGCTAACGGCTTATAAACCGTATGCGGGCGCGCTCCGTTCACCGGAAGCGACATAGAGGGGAGCATCAGTACGACCTAGCGGCCATAATGGCTTCATTCATATTGGGCTTCAAAGTGGGCTACCATCTGCTGAGATGTGAAGAATCGCGCTACCAACGCCCTATGCTGCTGACCCGCGTTTGGTATGCAAAAGGCTTTACACATAACTAAAACCGAGGAAAAGATTTGTTTTTAAAGCTAAATTAAATACTTTTTTTTTATATTAGGAAACTAACGCGGTTTTCACACATTGACTAAAAAACCGCGGTTCACATAAAGGCCCGTTTGCACTTTGATTATTGCGAGTGCAAGTGATTATTGATTAGTAATTTTGCGAGTGATTAAAGTATACACTCGCACTAATCAGTTAAAGTCCAATTGTGATTAGTACTAATCACTAAGTACCTGCATTAATCACTAATCAAAGTGCAATCAGACCTGTATGGTCAAAATGTGTTTAGTACTAATCACTAAGCACCTGCATTAATCACTCGCGCTAATCAAAATGCAATAGGGCCTTTAGGGTTTCACTTCGTCTGTAAATCGGACGGATCGTTCAAACTTTCAACCACAGAACGATCTGACTTACAGACGAGAGTAAACGTGTGACTTGTAGTAAAAAATACAATACTTGTTGGATATAGCAATGAACTCTACCACTACAGATCATTGTAAGTAGAATTCGAGTCATTAGAGATTTGGCGTTCCAAGACATTGTTGAAACCATTTTCTTTAGTCGTAGAGGAAGATCTGAAAAAATAAAACAAAAAACTATTATAAATGTACTACACAAAAATCTTTTTTAAGTTAGTAAAAGCATACCTTTGTTTTAACACTCATGTCAATAGAATAATATCGAGAAGCTAGATGGACCGACGACATAGTCGCTGGCATCCAGTGGATGCAAAAGGCAGGCTGTCGTTCAGTGTGGAGGTTAAAGGCGGAGGCCTATGTTCTGCAGAGGACGTCTTCTGGCTGATGATGATGATGATGAGGTAGGTAGGTAAGACACCAAAATGCACTAACATAACTAAATCGACATCTACGATATTGTTAGGATTATGTTCTCTTTTGTTGTCCATTTCATAAAGTAAGACTGTGTGAGAAAGAGTGGCTAAACATTTTCGGGATGTTTATGAAATGTCACACACCGTTTAATTTTATCTGCATTTCGTCTCTCCAGAGTCCTGCGTGCTTGGGAGGTCAGACAGTAGTGGATTTTTAAATATCAGATAAGCTTTTCAAGTAAGGCGTGCGGCGCGAGTTACCATTTATAATATGTATACAGTAGGGGAGGAAGGGGGAGGACATGTCCAGCAGTGGACGTCCTATGGCTGAAATGATGATGATGATACAGTAGAGACCCGCTAACCCGGCACTTTAGTACATCGACACATCCAGTAGACTCCGAGTTCTACACTTACCTTAGTGCCTTTCCTCTTTCTTCACCAAATTACATAAGTTAAATTGTTGTCATAAAGAAATTTGTAATATGTAAATACATACTACCTAAAAAACTGTTTATTTGACAAATCTCTAGTGTCTCGCTTAAACGCCATATTAGGTACAATAAGCAATTGGGGATCAATTATTTATGTTTTACTCTACAGAAATTAGTCAATGATCCCCCGCAAAGTAACGCCTGATTTTGCCAACATACTACCGACATATGTAATGCTTTATTTTATTTACTTTACCATGCTTGAATTTCCCATATAATCCGAATAATCCAATCATACGGCACCTCCTAGTCTTTAATGGTGCCGGATTAGTAAGACTACTGTATTTGATTATCAGCTACGTCCCCAGCAGAGGGTGGGCAAGGACTCGTTCAGAGTTTCCCAACCGCAGATTAAATAGTTTTAAGTAACATTGCATTCTCCCGGAACAGCCCCAACAACCCAAGTTCTAATAATAACGCAGTCCATTTTTACCCAAAGAAAGGCAGCAGCAGGATGAGTTGCGCGCGACTCGTGCACTCCCTGAGCTCGGGCAGCACCAGCAGGATGTGACGCAAGTATGCTTGAAGCGCCAGTCGCCGCTGCTCCACCAGCCGCGCGTCCTACATAAAATAATTTACTTATAAAGTGCCAGCCAATTAAATACTGGACCAACTGTACCAGCGGCCAGAGCGACATCTAATAGCTGAGACGGCTCGGGTAAAGGCTAGTGGAGAATTCACAATATTCTTATGCATCTTCAGTAAAGGTCTTATGACCCCTACATGGAATAAGCACCAGCTGGAATAGTATAGATAGCTGTTTACAAACGGGTGGCTTTTTGGGATCTGCAGTGTTGTTCAAATCTTGAAATAAATTATCCTGATTACATATACTTGCAAAGTTTCAAACCCAAATGACTATTAGAAGTAAGTTAATATCAACATCCAAGATTTGTTTACTAACTTGGCTGTATATGGTATGGCTGCTGAACTCATGGAACAAAAATACAAGTCCAGGCTAAAAAAAAAGCGCGTTATCCCCAGCGTGTGACCAAAGGGTCATCAAGAAAATACATAAAAGGACACTTTACACGACATACCCCGCTCTCAAGACATCTGCTTATAGTACACATAACTGATCGCAGACTGATTTAGTTACAAGTGAAGCTAATATAAGCGTGTTAAAAAGTCTCATATTCTCGGTTTTTATATCACCTAGCATAGACCCGGTAACATGAGGCATCATTACCTTTTTCATCCACGTTACAACAGGTAAACTGCTTTTCATCGTCATCATGCACATTTCCATCTACGCCACTGGAGCAATTGTGCCAGCGCCCCAGAGCCTCACTCCGATATTTCAAGGAGTTGGGTTAACTCAGGTAGGTGCTGTTAGGGGGAAATGCACAATAAACCCCAAGCGGGACGTCAGTGCAGGACTTATCGCCCCCATCTCGAATAAGAATCACCCAGCATAATGTTGACTATATTTTTTTAAGTCCATTTCACTCACCCTTTTTCTCAAAGTTTTCTTAGGAGGAAACTTGTAATTTGCTATGTCTGGATGCAATTTCTTTAGCTGCGTGTGTAGCTCGTAAAATTTCGCGTATCTATGATACACATTCCACTCTTCTGAACCGATTTTTAGAAATATCTAGAAGAGAAATGGTACATTACAATACTGTCTTAATACTCCGATATTTCATCAATTTATTCTGATTCGATCTCGTAGATAAACCCCGATCATAACCCTCTCCATAGCTCGTTGTGCGACTTTGAGCGCAGCGGGCAATGGAGAGAGCTTGGAGTTTCTTTGCGCGATAAAATCCGAAACGTGGATATTCGCCAAAGAACTAGAGTCACCGACATAGCTGTTAAAATTTGCAAGTTGAAGTGGCAATGGGCAGGCCACTTCGCTCGAAGAACCGATAACCGATAGGGTTAGAAAGGTTCTGGAGTGTGTAACGTTGTACGTTCCAAGTCTAAAATGAAATAAATACAAAGTACCTAACTAAAAATATAGGAATAAATATTAAATGAATATCGTTTAATATTAACATTAAGTACAAATTCTCATGTAAATATATACCTAGATAAATACTTTTAACTAGTTGCAAAGACTCCGATACGTAGGTACTTGTCCTCGTCGGCAAACCTTCTAGAATCTTTCCGAGCGCTTCATAAAAACTGGATCGCAGGCGGCGATGCGCCATTCTCCATTCATATTCAGAGTGCGCGCACGCAGATCGCGGCCGCACTCCGTAATTATAAATTACGATTAAATAAGTACTATAACCCCTAAATTGGGTAAGTGTTGAACCAGTGGTGTACGAGTGTATTTCTGTGTAAACTGTAAATCCGATCTGACTGAACGGCCACGGCGTGTCACATATCTGACAGTGCTTTCCTCGTCGCCGTGGGCGTTCAGGATTCTGGACAATTAATTAATACCATCCATGGTACTTTCCAGGGTTTTATGGCATACCTTTTTACGGAAGACGTCCAATGGTGGACATCACTTTAACGGTGGTCCTGAAGACCACAGCAACTTAAATATAAAATGAAGACCACTACGTCCCGTTTATTACACGCTGCGCACCTGACGCTGCTCCTGGACCTGGCTACCATCTGGATGGACTGAATCCGGGACTGGACCAGATCGCCCTCTTCACAGCGACCTCAATTTCCAGGAGAGTACTGTCCCTCGTATAAGTCGAAAGAATAAGCGCCACCCACTTCCCTTTGATATCTTTGCTCTTATAAACGCCCTTCAGGCATAACTTAAATAAATTCATATCAATAGAATAACGCCCTTCAGGCACGATTTGTAATCATTATATATTTTAATAAATAATTGTATCGCTTGTAATCTGTGTTTACTTTAATACTACCGCACTAGGTAGGTTAACCTATTTTAATATAATAGGACTCTTTTATAAAACAATAATAAGGTAACAGATTCCCAAACGCGACACTGGCGCCTAACTAGTGGTTCAAGCTTATTCTTTCTTCTTTCGTGGGTGAAATTGTGCATGCTTTGTGGTCTCTTGTGAAACGTTTATTTTGTGGTTTTTTCTTGTTACTAAAGTGTACCTACTTACTTCAAAGACTTACATATTTGCTGAACTTGTATCAGTTTTATTGATCAATAATCAATAAATTGTTTTGTACTTAGCAATCTAAAATGCTGCTTTCATAAAACTTAATATCCTTGATAATTTTTTATAGTTTCAAATATTTTTGTAAACAATTGCATAAATTAAAATGTTTTATACCTAAGCTAGCGTGCACATTAGTAGCAAATTTATATTTTACTGTGTATTTTCAGATATTTGTTTAATATTTTACATTTCAACAAAAACCAAACGTTACGTAAATATATTGTAACAGCCCGGATATAACTATTTTGTGCACTCGTCACCACTTGTCCAATATCGTTCACCATGTTGCCAATTAGATATTTATCGTTGCAAAAAACAGAGCTAGAATATGAGGTGAGAATTAGAGGAGTCGTTCCCGCGCTTTCCGTAGAAGAACTTAGAAAACAAATTGTGAAAATATCAACACAATTTCCATCAGAACATATATTAGAATCATCGTTAGAACCCAGGCAAGATCTAAAAGGTTGCTTAGAGGTACTTACAAAAATACAAACCAATTTAGACGCGACAGATTTCACTGCATCTACAGAATCACGCACACAAAACATGCTTAACCACCTAAACAATAGGTTAGAAAGGATAACATGCCCGGAGGATCTACAAAAACAATATGACGACATAGTCCAATCATATAATACTATGGTACAGAGGTTTAAATCTATGAGACCCTCCACTTCGCTAAATAGTGGCGAGGGCACTAGCAGGCCAGATATCGCCAACATATCCGTAACGTGTGATAGGACCTCTGCAGAATTAGGAAAATTACGCTACAATGGTAAGACTTGCGTGCGTGCCTTTATTCAAAAAGTTGAAGAATATATAGAATCACGGGATATTTCAACAACAAAAATTTTACGCCATGCTCCAGAAATATTTCAAGACGAGGCCCTTCATTGGTACCGTGCCGTGAAAGATAGGGTTAGCACTTGGGCAGCTTTAGCAATACTTCTAAAAGATGACTTTGGCCAGCCAGACTATGACTACCGACTCATATCAGAGATCCGATCTCGAACTCAAGGCGAGCGGGAGAATATCACAATCTATCTATCTATAATGAATGGAATGTTTTCTCGTTTGATTAAGCCACCTTCGGAAGCGGATAGGTTAGAAATCCTTTTACATAATATAAGGCCATGTTACGCTAGCACCTTAGCCTCAGCGGCGCAGATACAAACAATAGATGATTTGCAAACCTTGTGCCGGAACTATGAAACAATACAATTTCGCCTCTCTCAGTTCCAAGAGCCACCTAAAGCTACGACAAGTACCTTAGCACCAGACCTTGCGTATACTAAGGATACAAGTAAATCATCGTATTATCCTAGTACTGGTAACAATCAATATAAACAATACTATAATAAAAATCAAAACAACCAATACCCAAATTATAACCAAACTCAAAACAAAACGAATCAATACGTAAATAACAAATACAAACAAAACGGTAACAATATCAATGAAAGGTATATACACACAATAGAAACAACCAACAAACGATTTCAATATTGTCCTAGGTGTCGTAATAACACGCACAACCTTCGAGCATGCCAAGCCCCCCCAACAATACTATGTTTCAAGTGCGGCATGAAGGACGTGAAAAAACCACATTGTCCGAACTGCAATAAGCAAACAAAAAACTAACTTCGCAGGATTGTAGCAACTTTAATCAGCAAGACTGGGAAGCTTGGTTAAAATTTATAAAAAATTTCACTTCCACTTACAGAGTTTCTACAATTCTGCATTTAAAACCATTAAATGATTCTAGACCATATATTAATATTACACTAAATAATATAGACGCGTGCGCCCTGCTTGATTCAGGAGCAGCAGTTTCGATCTTAGGTAATAATAGCCATAAGCTTTTGTCGGACTGTACTATACACAAAGATGGAAACTACCATACTATGAAAGCTGCCGGTGGCCATGAGTTAAATTGTATAGGTCATATTAACCTGCCAATTACATTTGAAGGTCAGTTAAAAATAATTAAAGCATATATAGTACCAGAAATCGAAACACCAATCATACTAGGTATAGATTTTTGGCGAGCTTTTCAAATATGCCCAAAATATTTAGGCAGTATAACTTTATCAGATACTCCATTATCAGAACTCAAAACCAATGAACAAGAAACGTTCATTCACTCCTACGATGACTTAGAATATACACAAAAAACTATTGCCGATAATTTAATAGCCCAATTCAAGTCAATATCTACAGAACAGAAAGGTTTAGGCAGGACAAACTTAGCCGTTCACCGAATAGATACCGGTGATGCACAACCAATTAGGCAGAGATATTATAGAATGTCACCAGAAAAGAAAAGAATTTTAACAGAACAAGTAGACGAAATGCTGGCATTAGACGTGGTAGAACCTTGCGAAAGTGCATGGTCCTCACCAGTACTGATTGTAAATAAGAAAGACGGCCAACCTAGATTTTGCCTTGATAGCCGAAAATTAAATTCAGTCACAAAGCGCGATGCTTACAGTTTACCTTACGTAGCAGAAATATTAGACAACCTGCGTGACTCGAAATATTTAACAAGTATCGACTTGTCAAAGGCCTTTTGGCAATTGCCAATAGCCCCAGAAGACCGTGATAAGACCGCATTTTACGTGCCAGGCAGAGGAACGTTTCGTTTCAAAACCACTGCGTTTGGCCTGACAAATGCACCAGCAACTCAACAGCGCCTGGTAGATTTGTTGTTCAATGACATGGAAGGGAAAGTCTTTGCATATCTTGATGATATAATAATAATAAGCTCAAATTTTGAAAACCAAGTATCACGGCTTCTACGTGTCCTTGAAAAACTAAAAAACGCGAATCTCACGATCAATTTCACGAAATCACAATTTTTCAGAAGAGAACTCAAATATCTAGGCTATGTAATAAACGAAAAAGGTCTTCACGTAGATCCAGCCAAAGTAGAAGCTATTCTCAACATTCCCACTCCCAAAACTAAGAAGGAAGTAAAAAGGTTTATAGGTACCGCTTCTTGGTACAGAAGATTTGTGCCAGGGTTCAGTGGCATAGCTGGCCCACTAAACGCTCTAACATCAAAAGCCAAACCTTTTGCCTGGAATCAGGAAGCAGAACAAGCCTTTGATAGACTCAAAACATGTTTGGTGTCTGCTCCAATACTTAGGTGCCCTAACTATGACCTAAATTTCGAAGTCCATACAGATGCCAGCGATTTTGGGGTCGGTGCCCAACTCACTCAAACGATTGAGGGAATAGAACACCCAGTAGCCTACATGAGTAAATCACTAACAGCTCAAGAGCGAAACTATAGCATCACGGAAAGAGAAGCGTTAGCAGTCTTAGTAGCCCTAGAACACTGGAGATGTTACTTGGATAATGGTAGGAACTTTACAGTCTATACAGATCACTCAGCACTCAAATGGTTTATGAACCTAAATAGTCCCACTGGACGTCTCGCTCGCTGGGGTGTCCGCTTGTCATCCTTTAACTTTGAAATTAAGCACCGTAAAGGTAAAGACAACGTCATTCCGGACGCATTATCTCGTGCATGTCCGATATCTGTGATAGATACTTCCCCAGCAACTACTAATACAAACGATGAGTGGTATCTTAATATTTATCATGGTTGTCAGAACTTGCCAACGTCATTTCCTAACTATATAATAAAAAACAACCGGTTATACCGCCTAACGAAAAGCAAAAGTGCCCTCACAACGGAATTTGACTGGAAAGAAGTGGTACCCTGTGAAACTAGGGAATCTATTATTTTAGAAAACCACGCAGAGCCAACAGCAGGACATCTAGGCATTTTTAAAACCTACCGGCGTTTGTCTCTAACCTATTATTGGCCAGGAATGCATCAAGACGTTATTAAATTAGTAAGTTCTTGCTCTGTATGTCTATCCTACAAAGCGCAAAACCACACTACATTAGGAGAAATGGGACGTCCTAAACAATGCTCCAGACCATTTCAAATTATTTCAATAGATTTTATTGGCCCTTTGCCCACGACTCGCAAACAGAACAGCTATATGCTCGTAATTACATGTTGTTTTTCAAAATTTTGTCTCATATTTCCCTTACGACGTGCAACTTCTGACGCTGTCGTCAAAATACTAGAAGATTCCATTTTTCTAGTACATGGAATTCCACAGACAATATTTTTAGATAATGGAAGCCAGTTCATTAGCTCGACAACCAGCACTCTTTTCAAAAAATATAGCATACCTAATGTGTACTTCACACCTAAATATTCACCACAAATTAACACTGTAGAGCGATACAATAAAACAATAATCACCTGTTTGTCCACACTCGTTAATAATGACCATCGTACATGGGATATTTTTGTGCCCAAAGTGCAATTCGCAATGAACAACTCAGTTAACGAGTCTACTGGTTACACACCCTCTTTTCTCGTGTATGGTAGGGAATTAGTTCTATGCGGAAAACATTATACGGATACGGACTTAGGAAAAGAAGTATTATTTTTACCGCGAGAAATATACGCTGAAAACCAAGGATGTCTTGCGTCAGTGTTTGATAAAGTACAAGAATCATTATGGCAGGCACACCAAAAGAATACAATACACTACAACTCACGTAGGAAACCAGCAGAGTTTAATGTAGGGGACTCAGTCTTTAAGCGCACGTTTGTCCTAAGTGATAAAGATAAATACTTCAGCAAGAAACTAGCACCTAAATATATTAAGTGCCAGATAATTAAAAAACGTTCTCCACTTGTATACGAATTACAAGATATGTCAGGCAAGAATATCGGAGCATGGCATATTAAAGATTTAAAACTAATAATAAACTACAACAAATAAAAAAAAATTACATACCATAGTTATAGATAGGTTTAAAACTTCTATAATTAATTATGCATATCTAACATAGGTTTAAAACTACTACAATTACTTACTATACCTAGATTATACTAAATCATACTTAAATATTATAAAATAAGGTACTTACTTTCTAACTAGTTAAATAAATTACTAAATATAAAAACGCCACACGCATAATAAAATAATATAAACTTATGAAGGGGCGGTGTATGTGGACCCCATAAACTAAAAGCCTATAACACAAAAATAAATACCATCTTGGTGCCACCTCTAAAGTGGCATCGGGAATCTAATATGAAGGGGCGGTATGTGGACCCCATATAATAAAGCCTATAACACAAAACTACAAACCATCTTGGTGCCACCTCTAAAGTGGCATCGGGAATTAATACTCACGAGTATGAAGGGGCGGTGTATGTGGACCCCATATAATAAAGCCTATAACACAAAAACTTTTGCCTCCGTATTGCTTATAGCTCTAAACTGTAAGTAAGCCTTAGGTAGGTAAAATCTATCTTGTTGCCATGACTAAAATGGCAACGGGAAATAAAAACTCATTAGGGGCGGTAAGTGGACCCCATATAAACTAAAAGCCTATAACACGAAAATCAAATAATAAAAATAATAAAAAACAACAAATTAATATACCCTACTAAAACATAGTCAGAAACTACCTAACTATAAAACCTAAATAAAATACGCGCAAAAATCAAACCTAACCATTAAAAGCTCTAACAAACGTCTATACAGAACAAATAAACAAGTAAAAACAAATAAATAAAAAAAAAAACTTCCAAATATTAAATACAATGTTAAAAAAAAAAACAGTTCAATAAGATAAAGTAAATAAAAACATCATGAAGAACAAATAGTCAAATACCAAAATATAATAACAAAGTTAACAAATACGCAATGTGCGCAAGCACATTCTAAAAATAGAATCAGGCAGTAAACAACTATCATACACAGATAACGACATAATAATTAAAAACGCAGGCATACAGCGCGAAGCGTGGTTCGTGAAGTATATTTGTGACCAGCCTCGTGTCCCGCGATCTACAATAATAAAAAAATATCTAGTTCTATAAATAGAATTGCATACAACGCAAACGGTTCGTGAAGTATATTTGTTAGTGGGCTCGTGTATCGGGTCGTAGACGTAGCACTGCAACATTCGGCGTAGCGGTTCCAGTGTGACGCCGTAGCTACGAGCGCGCCTATGCATTACAAAGAATAGTGCTACGATAGACTTACATTGATAAAATAAATATTTTTTAATAGCGCGTATGACTTGTAATATTTATAGGTAGTTTCAATATATAAATATGCCCATCCGTAGCACACTTTACACAAGACTGCTAGCATACAGTCAGCTGTGTATACTACAGTTGACTGAGAATGCAAAGTAGCGTAGACAAACAATAATTCGTTGTCGCCGCAAACCACAAAAGGACGAATGAATGTAGGCAAATAAATGTGATAGAATAAAAGTGTAAGTGCTAGTAGGTAGTGTAAGTGTAGCGGTTTTATTTCAGGATAAAACCTTTTCCTAGAAAGCGGGGTTATGTAACGTTGTACGTTCCAAGTCTAAAATGAAATAAATACAAAGTACCTAACTAAAAATATAGGAATAAATATTAAATGAATATCGTTTAATATTAACATTAAGTACAAATTCTCATGTAAATATATACCTAGATAAATACTTTTAACTAGTTGCAAAGACTCCGATACGTAGGTACTTGTCCTCGTCGGCAAACCTTCTAGAATCTTTCCGAGCGCTTCATAAAAACTGGATCGCAGGCGGCGATGCGCCATTCTCCATTCATATTCAGAGTGCGCGCACGCAGATCGCGGCCGCACTCCGTAATTATAAATTACGATTAAATAAGTACTATAACCCCTAAATTGGGTAAGTGTTGAACCAGTGGTGTACGAGTGTATTTCTGTGTAAACTGTAAATCCGATCTGACTGAACGGCCACGGCGTGTCACATATCTGACAGTGCTTTCCTCGTCGCCGTGGGCGTTCAGGATTCTGGACAATTAATTAATACCATCCATGGTACTTTCCAGGGTTTTATGGCATACCTTTTTACGGAAGACGTCCAATGGTGGACATCACTTTAACGGTGGTCCTGAAGACCACAGCAACTTAAATATAAAATGAAGACCACTACGTCCCGTTTATTACACGCTGCGCACCTGACGCTGCTCCTGGACCTGGCTACCATCTGGATGGACTGAATCCGGGACTGGACCAGATCGCCCTCTTCACAGCGACCTCAATTTCCAGGAGAGTACTGTCCCTCGTATAAGTCGAAAGAATAAGCGCCACCCACTTCCCTTTGATATCTTTGCTCTTATAAACGCCCTTCAGGCATAACTTAAATAAATTCATATCAATAGAATAACGCCCTTCAGGCACGATTTGTAATCATTATATATTTTAATAAATAATTGTATCGCTTGTAATCTGTGTTTACTTTAATACTACCGCACTAGGTAGGTTAACCTATTTTAATATAATAGGACTCTTTTATAAAACAATAATAAGGTAACAGATTCCCAAACGCGACAAGTGGAGACCACGAACCGGAAGACACAGCGTACGGAGGCCTCCCACTAGATGGACCGACGACATTGTGAGAGTCGCGGGCATCCAGTGGATGAAAAAGGCAGACTGTCGTTCAGTGTGGAGGTTAATGGGGGAGGCCTATGTTCAGCAGTGGACGTCTTCTGGCTGATGGTGATGATGATGTCATTACTCGCAAACGCAACACACCACTGGTTGAAGACCTTCGTCTTAAGGCACTGAGATATTTTGGACGAGAAGTCGTTGCGAAGTTTACGGAACGCTGCCCAGCCGAGTTGGATTCGTCTTTATATAATATGGCCTATCGGCAAATGCGTGGTACTTCCCCAAAAGAATTCTGCATAAGAGCTTTACCACTACAAGAAAAGTATAGAAGTGCTTACCTGATAAGCATGATAGGAGTGAGTTTTCTTCCCAACTAAGAAGGCGCTAGGTATGTATGCTTTCACGTTTGATTCTGGCATCTCTACGACTTGCAGCCCTGATGCACATTCCAACTCTTGCAGTTTGCGCAGTAAATGCTGATTAAACTCCATGAGTTCTGCATGCATTTGTGCAACCTGAATAGAAATGTATGACAGTCAAACTGTTTGTTTTAAGCCTGTATGATAATACCGAATGAGTTTTTTACTTGGATTAAAAGCATAGGCTGCTACTGCTGTATGAAAAAATCGCCATAAATTAGTCTATACGTACACAATACAGGATTTGGAAAATTAAAGAATCTACAATGTAACTATGGCATAGGCTTCTACTCTATGGTAAACCCAAAGTTTTCCGTTTCGGTAAAAAAAACATCTAGGTTAAAGTACATATCAAGTTTTTTTTATGCCATATGTCGCAGACAAGCTATTGGGCCACCTGATGGTAAGCGATCACGGTCGCCTATGGATACCTGTAACACCAGGGGCATCTCAGATATGTTTCCACCAACCTATATCCAAGTAGACTTTACAAGCGGTCCAAACTGTATGAAAACTAACCGTGTCAAATATTTCATACCTAAAAGTACTTACCTGTGAACAGAAATATCTTTATTCTGTGAGCTATAATATATTTTTATCATGGAAAATGCTGGAGGTTGTTTATTGATAGCGTACCTGAACTAATTTCTTTTCGTATTGAGTGACTTCTTCATTTTCTGCATTCTCATTGTTATGTCTCATGGCTTTGCCCATTTCTACAGCAGACATGTAATGCCTTAACTGTTCTTTTAGTCTATCATTTTCTCTGGAAAAAGGAGGACAAGTATGCTTTAAACATAAATTAAAAAAGCTGTTTTGATTTAGCAACAAAAATCATGAAATAGGATAAATCTCAGACTGATCTCCTATTGATTTATATGAAAATAAATATGTACAAAACAAATATGACTTACTTGCTCAGATCTAATACAACATTCTCTAGTTTCTGTATTTTTTCCTTACTGGCTATTTCTATTCTACTACATTTCAATTGTAAATTAATATACTCCTTTTCTTTGACTTCTAACATTGAATTTAGAAACTTGTCGTCAGGTACACTCTCGTCTTCCGTGAAACAGAGCTCTAGACAAGACGTGCTCCCGTTGATGCTGCCAGCGACTTCCTCACTGTCACTCTCATATATCTTCAAATTGTTAATACTTAATTCCGATACATCATCTTTGATAACATTATTTAAATCTATGCTATTGGAAGAAGAAAAAATTTCTTTAGCGCGCTCTGACAACTTTGTCAATATTTGCGAAGGGCTGTCCATGCTTTTGACACTGTCTGGAAAGAAATGCCTGAAGCTGCTTTTGTATTCTGAACTGGTGGGCTCGCTGCTCGAAGCGTTCTGAGGAACTATCTTCGGATCCGGTGAATTGAGGCAAGTGGCGGGCGCACTTTTCCACGTCGATTCATCCGCTTTTTGCGTTTCCTCAGATTTCTTTTTACTTAGCGACATGTGGTTCTTCTCCTCGTTTTTGTCGAAAGAAATAACTTGCCGCAAAGGTTTCCTCTTTGAAGTGGATGATTTGATCGGCGTGGGCAGAGGTATCACGTGTTCCGGCTTCGTCGCTTGGTTCACTTGTTGTGATTCATTCAACTCTGGTCTGTCGATTGATAATGCGAATAAAACGGACGATAAGCCTGAAACAGAGAGAATTAACCTTGGTATCAAATTGTCAATATTATTTGTTTACGATAGATAATAATAATTATATACCAGCAGCCAAGTTAGGAAGTGTGTTTGCAGTTTCCGAGTCTCTGACAAGAGCACCTTCATCATAATATTCAAGTATTAAACCGTGAGCAATCCAGCTTTGTAGGTACCTGAAGATTACCAAAAAACGTTATCATCTATACTAATATTATAAAGAGGAAATATATGATTGTTTGTTTGTTTGCAATGAATAGGCTCCGAAAGTACTGAACCGACTTGAAAAATTCTTTCACTGTTGGGAAGCTACACTATCCACAGGGTGACATAGGCTATATATCTATACCTGTCCATAGTATTCATAATAAAGCTTTTAAATAAATTATGGTCAAAAAAAATATTTTATTCCTTAGGTGTCATCTGCCTGCCTTTGCTTTTTATACAAACACCTTTTTAATTTGGGGTTACAGACAGTCCTCTACATAGAGAGGCATGGAGGTCGAAGAAACGGCCACGCATTTGCTGCTAGAGTGCATCGGCGTGGCGGAACAACAAAATAACATCCTCGGACATCGGATGGCTGATCTAATATAACTGCCTGCAGTCGATGTACGCATAAAGGGGCCTATGAATGGCCTCATAGCGGAAAACGCTCGCACTATGTAATTTGAATTGAACTTTAAGTTTTCTGTCCCATCCCTCTCCTTAGTGTGCGGAAAACCTCTTATTAACAAAACATAACATGGTCGTCGGCTCTTAATATTAACAAAACGTAATATGGGTCGACGATATTATTACCATCGCGGGTCGAACCTGGACTCGACTAGCACAGGACCAAGGCAGATGGCATAGCAAGAGAGAGGCCTATACCCAGCAGTGGGATAAGGAAGGCTGTGGATGATGATAATGATGATGAACATGGACATTTTTCTAGGTCTTAAAAAAAGAGAATATTTTACTAAGATAGCGTTTATTTACCTGTCCAAGGACCGTTCATTTAATGCTGCTCGAAGAAAAGCATGGAAGTAACCAACAGGTGTGTTAATGTTGGATAGGATCTGGAACCTTTCTTTTTCATGTTTTGTAAGATGCAAGCAAGAATAGCTCCATAGTGAATTTCCTGAAATGAAGAAATAATCCTAAAATTATTTAAATGAACGCCATGGTTTCACCTGCTTTTCTACAGGAACAATTCATTGATTCAGGATATAAAGTAGCCCGCGTTAATCTTGGGTATGAGGTACTATATATCACTACCAGTACCGTACTAAAGTTCAATCAAAAATAATGATGATAATGACCTAATTCCCTCCTGCCCATTTTACTATCGGACTGCCAGAGTGGGCACGAAAAGTCGACACCGCTTTTGATTGATATTCCGAAAGTACGAAGCGCTTTGATTCCGCTTTTATTTTGCGAACTGATAGTCTGTGGAATGCGCTGCCTGAATAGGTGTTCCCCGATGGTTACAATACGGGTGTATATGATACCGGAAATGTATACAATGCCAAGCTGATTTAGGAAATATGAAAAATATATTGTTAAAGGTTACTGTTAGGAACTAGGAACTGTTTAAAAATTAGGAAGACTTCCGAAGCCGGTATCCAAAAATAAACTAGAAACGGTAAAATAAACTAGAAAAAAAAACCTTTTTTTATTCACTGGAATGCTTGTGTTGGCGATTGCACACATTTCCGATAACATGTACACTTTCAGACAAACACACAAAATTATTTATTTAGATCAAATTACTTTCATACTTTTAATTTACAATTACATCATCACATAATTAAAATGGTTTGTCACCCACTAAGTCTCATTTTAATATAGGGTTACAGGAACAATGGTCCCCGGCAATGAGGTTTAAGCAATAGTCATCATACTCATTAAAAAAGCACTAAAATCATAGCGAACGTCACCCCCACCCCAGATTATACACCAGTTTATATATAACATCATTGGTTCCTTCCCGGTCTCTCACTGGATGTAAGTCCTTAGTACCAGGCTAGTGCCATTGTACAACGCACTAACATCCAGCCAGATGCCTTATTATGGATGATTTGGATCGTGATCGCGATCGCGTGCCATCTCACTTACGCACGTGGTGCGAGTAAATAGATGCGAACGGGACGGCATGCAATCTCGAACACGATCAAACTTCTATAATAAGGCCGCGGGACAGGGGAAGTTATAGCGTTTTTTTGTGTCGTAGGCCCACTTCGGGTTTCTTGGGTTGCTGCACCTGCGATTTAAGTAATAGTACCAAGCCAGAAAGCGGGCATTAATCTCCGCATTATGAACAACTTTTACCATGGGACCGACTATAATACCACATAAAAATATCTGCTATTCCGTACATTTCGTAGAGTGCAAATAAAAATTTTCTATGGAATCGCAATATTTTTTTTTGTAAGTTCAGAGTTGGTCTCTTGGTAATAGTTGTATTCGTTTTTCATATGAAAGAATACAATATTACTTTCTTTCAGTATAGTACCACCATTCTGCGTAACCCTGTATTTAGTACTTATCTATAATATCTAATCATCGAGATACAATACCTATAGAGTAACAAACGCGCAAAAAAATGAAACCGCGATCTGACTACAACACTGTTAGTGCCACAATACAAGCGACATAGCAAACAAGCTATGTTGAACACTAAGCAAACGACATAACTTCTAAATTGCAGTAAATGAGCATAAATGTCTTGTGTCCTATCTGACAATGTATAGTGTAGTGTATTGTATCTCGATGTATCTAACTAATAACATTATACTATAGCACACTTACCAACATTAATAATATTGAATGTGAAGTTAAGTCCAGCGGTGACCAAGCTCTGAATTGAAGAGTTGGAGAGGTTTGTTCTGATGCCATGGCTTAGTACTTTTTCCCATTTTTCACACAGTTGTGATATTCTAGAAGAATAAAAAGGTATTACAGTTATAATTCAGTACTTTCCACATTCTATCAATTGGTTTACAAACGCATATTGAACTGCTGTCGGAGCAAATAACCAAGTTTAGTAAATATTTACAAAATTTTGTTAAGGAAATTTAGATAAATTTTGGAGCAAAATAATGCTTGGATCAAGTAAAGTAAATATTCACAAAATTTAGTTATGGAAATTTAGATAAATTTTAGAGCAAATAAATGCTTTATGCAAATTTAATTATGATATGGAAATTTAGATACATTTTAGCAATACCAACAAAGTAATTAAAGTTATTATATATTGTTGTAACAATTTAGTTTGCAACAAAATGCAGAATTTTTGGACAGATTACCTTAATAAATAGTATGGCTTTAGACTACTTTTGGTTTAGAGTTTTGTGAGCTGACTCAATATCTATAGTTTTAATTATCTTTGCATTTGGTAATACTACCTGCACCTCACGGTTTTAAACATATTTTTTTTACAGGATAAAAAGCATGCTATGTCACCCTCATGCACTCCAACTATGTCTATGTAAAAAAATCACTTGCTGTGTTGCCGAGTTAAAAAAGGATCACACTGTTGCATTTGTATTATTTATCAATATCATGATTGTTTTACTGTACCTTATGTCATCTTCAGTGGCGAGTTCAGATTTACCTCCAAAGCGATTTTGAACATTTTGTATACAGTTATTGAGTTCTTGCAGAACAGTTTTTCCATTTTCAATGCGCTTCCTCAATTCTTCCCTGTTGTCTATTGCATTTGCTATTGTGTTCAATATCTTACTATTCTAGATAAATAAATTGGGATATCAGATAATTATAAAGAGTTTGCATAGTGGTAGGGTACTTCCTACTTCTAGTGCTTAGCTGGATAGCTAGAACCTTTAAGTTAAAAATCTGTCTCCAAGCACCTAGAAGTATTACGGCACTCTCACTTGTGAGCCAGCTCCCATTCCATGCTAGATGTGTTTATTATTATTTAATTTTTCTAAATCTGGACAACCTTAGAACAGACAGACAAGGGAGATATGGTCTGGCTTAAATCAGGTTTGATACTTTTAAACCCTGCAGATGTCTTTCCTGTCTTTTTTTTTGCGAATGGACTTTTAGTTAGTTCACTGTTCTCGCTCCAAGTTTAAATGTACCATACTTACAGTTTTTGCATTAAATAGTTTAGCCGTATAGGCAAAAAAGTGTATGAAACATGGGAGACATTCAAATACAAATGGTTATTGTACTATATCTCTCTTGTTTGCCTGATCTGATTGGACTCCTTATATAGGGGAATTTTTTTTGGCTTTATGTTTGCCTTTAGTTAGTTCAATTGATAATTTTATTTGGAGGTGGTACTGGTAGCATTTAGGTGATAAAGAAGTTTAGACAGCCATAGACACATTTGATAATAAATCATGACCAGTTCATAACTTGTGTTCTTTCCACATTTGATCAAATACAGCACTAATAAAATAGACTTGGGGTCACTGCACTTGTACATTACTTATAATTATTCCGCATTATGTACAGTACGTATGCAGGTTCTGCTGCTTTTGTTTATCAGACTTGATAAACTCAAGGATGACTACCATCTAGCCAGCTAGGTACTGCTTTGGCATCAAAAACGATACACAAACACTGATACTAGTATCACTCCAGTTGTTTGAAAATTAGTTCAGAAGAATCGAAAATAACACAAATCCAAGAAAAAATGCACCTTTGCGACTTTGCTCGGCATGTATTTAGTTATCTTCCCCTATTTTACTCAATTTAGAGAGGGATGATACGCAATCTTTATTATAAATCATGAACTTACCATGTTTTTCAGAGCAAGCAATCATTGAAATCATAATATTTTATTAAACTGAAAATTGTAATGTAACTTTACGAACTCAGAATACAGTAAGTTGACGAAATAAGATATTATTTTCTTGACGTTTTTTTGAAAACTGTTCGTAGATTCTCGTCAATCGTACATGAATGCAATATTCATTAGTTATAATAATATTTTGTCAAGTCTTTTATTAATATTGCAAGCAAATGGCGAAATAGAAACGAAAATTGAAGTTCGCAACATAAAAATTACTGAACCATTTTGTTATAATTGGTTTTGTCGTATTGTCGTTTTGAGTTTGTTTGACTTTGATTGAAGATACTTTTTTTTCTTTTTTTATATCGTTTCCACCACAGACCACGTACAGCCCAAAGATAACATCATAATAATCTACCTCTGAGACAGTATTTTTTTTTTTAATTATAATTCGCCCATCGGGCAGGCCTTTACGGCTACACCGCCTATTCTTCTGTTTTTTATAGTCTTAATAACGTCAAACAAGTCATAGTCACGGTCAGAGTCAAGCTAAGTAAGTCACGGTCAAGTCAAACTCATGCCTCTGTAAAGTGGTGGGAACTATACAAGAGGCTCCTATGGAGTTTTGGAAACAACACGAAAAGACACGTTTCACCTCGTTATATCACTTGCCCACACTCGAGCACGTTTACGAGCACTTAATGAATAATAATTCACCATTTAGAACACATTAACACTCGAAAATGCACTAGTTTAAGAAAATAATCCAACGAGCCGACATGTTTTTTTCCACGTTGGCGCCAAAAAAAAGCTGAGACAGAATAAAGTCAATTGATACGAACGTTTTTTTTTTGTAAAATTTTTATAACCGTGGATTCAATGTCCTTTAGTCGTAATATTACACATGTTTACATAGTATTAAAAGCGTCAAACAAGTCATAGTCACAGTCAGAGTCAAGCAAAGTAAATCACAGTCAAGTCAAACTCATGCCCCTGTAAAGTGGTGAAGATTTACATGAGGCTTCTATCGAATTTTGTATACGAACGTGACTGATAAGTGTGTACAGTTTTTCAATAGACAACAACAAAAACATTCGATGCGCCAGATTTATGTCGGACGTCCGAACGCTCAAGGTCAGCCTAAGGTTACGTCCACGACGTCCGCTGGCACAACTAGAGTCTGGCTAATGAAAGTTGAGACTGAAAACGCCCGCCAAATTTAAAAAAAATCCGCATTGCAAGCCCGAATTTAATGTGAAATGCAAATATTACTGTGTTCTGACTGTGTTACAATAAAAAATAATAACTTACAAGTATCAAGTGAGATGGTTCCAGGCATTTCATAATAATTTTTGGGGTTTTCATGCTGATATTTTAAAATTTGGCGGGCATTTTCAGTCAACTTTCACTAGCCAGACTCTAAGTGTACATTCATTATCTTGATACCTTTATGGCGCGTCCGTCAACCGCGTCCGATAATTTGTTTACAACCTAACGCTTGCATTTCTTCCATTTCATCACAGATCTTGTTGTGTATATCTGTGCATTTCATGGTGAGCGTAAGGGTATCACTACTTTTTGTCTATGATTTTACGTCAGTCAGCCAAGCAAGCGGAAATGAACATTTGAGACGACAAGATGGCGTCTTTTCTTGATTTCATGGTTGCATTACCTTGATGTTCTGTTTGTCATTCCAAGTTTATAGTGTAAAATAAAAAATTTAAACTCTCAAATTAAATAAACTGATGTGGTTTGGTGTTACTTGTGCATTTTATTTTATGTTGGTGCCGTTTTTGTTTTTTACGACGTTGCATAGAAGATGAGTAATTACGAAGATGATCAAAGTGAAGACGGGGAATTAGCGCGCAGCCCTGTTCAAGACGAAATGGATTTCAGGTACGTAACTCTAAGGCTAGAATGCAGTATTTTCATTTTTAGGGAGAAGAAATTAGCTATGCACTTACCAAGAGTAATCGATGTGGGCTATGTCCAATTGTCCACACTACTTCACACGCATGTCTCATGTCATTGTTTGCGACGTGAAGGAAAGAACGTCGCAAGTTCTTATTAACGCAAATATGATTCCTTGTAATAATTACTGCTCTTGTCATCTAGGAAACTCTTTAATTTGAGGGAAATTCCACATATATGCTTTTCTGTACGATTCAAATAATTAATCGTAGGGCTTGCAATTGGCTCCAAACAACTCGAACCAGAAATAACTCAGTATCGAAAGTCAGTGAAGGAAACTAAGAACGTCGCAAGTACTTAACGCAAATATGATTCATTTTACGTAATAATTACTGCTCTTGTCATCTTGGAAACTCTTGAATTTGAGGGAAATCCCACATACATGCTTTTCTGTACGATTCAAATAATTAATCGTAGGGCTTGCAATTGGCTCTAAACAACATCTGGCATCAGTCTTCTTGTAATTGGCTCAGAAAAAATAAATACTTAGTTTTACTTTGATACAAATTAATATCTTCATGTATCAAATTATTGTAGAGAAGCTATAGTGTACCTACTTTGTCAGTGAAAAGGCATGGTATGTGTTACATAGTCAGAAACTCGTTGTTTTAGCTTGTCTGATGAGGATCGAGATAATGCTGACTCATTAATAATTAAGCCACCACAAGCTGTGGTAAGGCCGTCACATCGAGAAAAACGAGGGCACAAGAGATCTGTTAAAGATAGATATAAGGAACCTTCTCGAAAGGAGAAAAAGCATCTGTTCAGGTATGTAATATAAGTTATATTTATATTATTTAATTATCACACTTTTATATCTTTTGTAATGATAGTCATGTCATTTAAGGTCTGCCATCCTGACTTTGGGAATGTTGTAGATAAATCGTAAACCTTTTTCAACAGGGATCGTGAAAAATCTGATAAATCAAAACGTGAACTTGCTAAACCTGACCGTGAAGATACTTCTAAAGAATATTATAGAGAAAAACAATACTACAGGGACAAAGATGTATATAGAGAAAAAGAAGCATTTAGGGATAAAGAAACATATCGTGACAAAGATGTTTATAGAGAAAAGGAAGCATACAGAGAGAAAGAGCTTTACAGGGAAGGAAATAAGGAGCCATATAGAGAAAAGGATACTAGAGAAAAAGATGTTTATAGAGAGAGGGATATAAGAGATAAAGAAGCATTCAGAGATAAAGAAGCTTTCAGAGACAAAGAAGCTTTCAGAGATAAAGAAGCTTTCAGAGATAAAGAAACTTTCAGAGATAAAGAAGCTTTCAGAGATAAAGAAACTTTCAGAGACAAAGAAGCTTTCAGAGATAAAGAAACATTCAGAGAAAAGGAAACATTCAGAGACAAAGAAGTTTATAGAGAAAAAGATCCCTATAGAGAGCATTATAGAGAACGAGAAATGTACAGAGAGAATGCATCGTTTAGAGATGCTCCACGATCAAGGGAACTTTACAGAGAAAAAGAAATGTATAAAGAAAGGGAAATGCAAAGAGAGTCTTATATGAATCGTGAGAGACAATATAACAAATATACTGATGGGGAACGGAAGCGCCCTGACGGTGAAAGAATAGAATCTAGACTACGGCTAATTGCAGAAGAAGGTCGCTCAAATCATAGTAATGAAAAAGAAAACAGGGATAAAACCTCTGGAGATAAAGAATTGGAAGATTTAAGGTCTAGGCTACTTAGTAAAAGGATATCAAAAGAAATGCAAAGTCAGGATACTTCAAAAAGTTCTGAAGATTCATCAAAAAATGAACGCCAATCATCTTTAGATAAACATCAACAAGAACGAAGGAAAAAGCTGCTAGAAGCAGGTAATGCTCCCAGTTGATTATTTTATATCATTTTATTAACTTGCAGTGCCTAGTGGCTTTTTTCGCATATTTAGTTTTCTCGCATTAACCAGATTGGAATAAATTAACCGGCCGATTGCAAGTCGGGCTCGCACACTGAGGGTTCTGTACCACCACAAAATACTAATATAATAAGGCAAGACAAATTGTTGTAACCGAATTACCAGTTATTATAACACCTTGCAAAATTGTCGAAGCAATTGCTACGAAGCCACAGTTATTATTTATTATTTTGCTTCAGGCACTCGAGTATAACACAATTATATCTTGGTAATGAACAGAAATTTATCACCGACTCGCACTTAGCCATTATTTATTATTTGTCGTTATACTTTTAGAGTGTATACTATAATCATGCAAAGGTTGACGTTTGTACGTATTATCGGTTTTACATAAGAGCTAAGGGACTGTCCATTAATCACGCGAGGTTTGAAAGGGGGGAGACGGTTTAGAAAAAATCACGAAATATGACAATCAATACACAAACAATAGTCTTAAAGCTCACCAAAGAGTTAAAAAATGCAAAAAAAACATCTCGTGATTAATGGACGGCCCCTAATACAAAAATACGTTTGTTGTATGGGGTGGGGAACCCCCTTTCGTTTTTACTTTTAAACTTTTTTTTATTATTTGGTCGGTAATCCTCCATAACGTTACATATTCTCAAAAAATTTCAACTGGCTGTCTATTACGGTTCGAAAGATACATCCGTTAAAAGGTAGGACGGACAGACAGACAGCGTAGGCTCAGTAATAGGGTCCCGTTTTTACGCTTTGGGTACGGTACAAAAAGATCCTGCCTGCCCCTGTAATTCACAACAAATTTCTTGAAAAATTTCATTGGGATCGATTCAGCTCTTTAGAATAATTTAAATTAGAACAGATATTAAAAATGGGTTCAACATAGATGCACCAAAAATGAGAATAAAATGCAACTCGTATTTAAACGACAATCACTTCATTACTACTCACAGACGCACATTTGAGAAATTTGTGGTAACGGTACACTAACATTGTTGGTATTTCACCATTCATAAAAAATTATTATGAATTATCTAAACTGGTTGTTAGGAGTTCTTAGGTAACAAGCATTTCAAAAAATACAACTGAATTGAGTACCATATCCTTTTTTGAAGTCTGTTAAAAATCGCATCGATTTGTTGCTCGGTTGCTGAAACAGGAACAAACAAACGAACACACTTTCATGCTAATAATAGTTTTAAATATCATTAAGACAGAAGGAAATACTTTTCATTATTTCTGGTTCAGGTTTTTTTTGTTGCTGTCTGCAATCATTCCCCAGACTTTGAGCAGGCTTTTTTAGACTGGTGTAGTAGGTTGTGTCGTGCAGAGGTGATCTCCCATTGGAGACTTCTCTTCTGTCGTCTTTATTATGTGTTGAGATTTTCTTTTTTTAAGTCTTTTTGGGTATGCTGTCTGAACTAATTGTGCTGCCAGTTCATTTGGGATGGTTTTCAAATCTTCCTTTATATGAATGTTGCTTTATTTCTTCTGGAACTGTTTTAATTTGTAGGATATTATGCAATTCTGTGTTTTTAAGAAACCAGTGCTGGTTCAGGTGATCATTATTCTTACACATCTTTGTTCCAGAACGTGAAATGGAAAAAAGGAAACATGAATCGCGTAATGAATTAGAGGCAAGGAGAATGGAGCGAAGGCGTCGTGGCAAGAAGCGCTCTGTAACACCGCAGGAAGCCAACAACAAGAAATCTAAAACATCACACTCTCCTGGCTATGGGGAGTCCGTTGTTACAGTCTCTGATGCCAGTGATGTGGAAATGAAGAGTGATTCACCACATACTGACCAGGAAGAAGGTAAACAATTTTTACCTGACTGCCCTTAAAAGTGGGTAATGTTTATCGGGCATATGTATGTTTGTACTTCATCAAATCTCGTGTGAGGATTTATTATAACCATATTATTATTTATATTACTTTTTTTTTTTTGTTTTATTATTTGATTCATCATTTTTTAATTTGTATGTTTGTACGTTTATATTTTTCAATGTTTCTATATTACCTTACCTCCAATAGCCTAAACGGCTTGATTGATTTTGAGGAGTTGTTAAATTCGTCTTCTAACCCAGATTCGGTACATTTTGCAGTCAGGTGTACTTTTTAAAAATAAATTATTTGGTGCTGTTGTAATTAAATTTTTAAATTTTAGTTCTGTAATAGACCAAGTTTGGTATGATTTTTATAGGTACTAGCCGCGCTCTGCGGCTATGTCTGCATTTATACAAATTATTTAGGACTCATTAAGTTTATGAAGGTGTGTTTAATTTTAGGTGAACATAGCAATTCTGAAACAGACGAAGATAGCTCGAGCACCGGATCTGATTCTGCTGAAGAGTCTAAATCTGAAGTAGAGGAAGAAGAAGATATGAAAGAAAATGAAAAGGCAGATGCAGAAGTCGAAAAGGAATGTTTCAATGAGAAGTCTAGACCTAAGTCCAAATCTAAATCACCTACACCAAAGAACGAGAGAGTCACACCATCATCACATGGATCTAGAAGGTAAATAAAGAAAAAAAGGAAGACACCCCAAAAGGTCGTAACAAAATAAGAAAAATTATGAGGATGGATGCCTCAATGGGCGTATTCCACACAAGACGCGTTACTTAAGACAACAGTTCAAAATAAAGTTTATTGTCTCCAAAAGACAGATTGCTTTAAAAAAGGGGTTTTTATAAAAATAATAAAAAGAAGTTGGTTGATGTAGACAGTTAAAATATTTCATTGATGACTCGCAGGTTGACTAGGTTAATAGGGGAGTAAACTCAGATTGAACAGAATATATACTTATGTGTAGCTGCCTAATATTATTTTTCATAAATTTTTGAGAAGGATTGATTATTAATCACGGACTATTAGTCTCAGCCCTACATATCTTACAGTAACCGTTGAGAATCGGAAGGTACTGGTGAGATTTAGACAGAGTTAGATTTAAATAGTATATGTATGCAGTCATAATATTCTCATGAACTTTCTTATGTTAACCTCGAATTGAACTTTGCCTTGCTCTCTCAACAGTAGAGAGAGAGAAAGGCAAAAGTCAATATATGCTTGAAATAACAAGGTCTAAAACTGTTGCTAGTATACCATTAGTTCAAGCCATTCTTTTTGTAATTTCCAGGTCACTGTCTAGGTCAAAAAGTAGAAGCAGGTCCCATTCTTTCTCCCCGCCACCTCCCGGGGAGAATGGGAAGCCTGCAGAAGAGAAGCCTGTAGAGGACGAAGAAGAAGCTAGATTAAGGGAGGAAACTATAAATGCCCTGCCGCCGTACTTCCCTGCACTACAGGTAAATACTATGTTTCTGTTATAAACTTAACCTTGATAACATAGCTCAAACATATAATGTAATTCCACTGACATTAGGTGTGCAACTTCATTTCACAGGTAAATATTAGTATTAATGTTTTGCTTCTAAACAGTATCCAATTCTAATGAGTGTAATTCTAATGACTGTTCATCATCAACTAAGGATAAAGTGTAGCCAAAGTAGGAAAAAAAAGGCTCCCATATACATAATTATGGGGGCCTTTATTATTTATTCCCTCCATCCCCAACCTGATAAGGTAAATAATAATCATATAACTGTAAGCAATAAAATTTTTGAATTTTGGAAAAACTTCAATGATGGAGAGATTGGCGGGCAATGGAGAGAGCTATGCTCGGAGTTTCTTTGCGCGATTAAATCCGAAATGTGGATAATCGCCAAAGAACCAGAGTTACCAACATAGCTGTTAAAATTTGCAAGTTGAAGTGGCAATGGGCAGGCCACATCGCTCGAAGAACCGATAATTGATGGGGAATAAAGGTTCTTGAGTGGAGACCACGAACTGGAAGACGCAGCGTAGGTAGGCCTCCCACTACATGGACCGACGACATAGTGAGATTCGTTGGCATCTAGTGGATGCGAAAGGCAGGCTGTCGTTCAGTGTGGGGGTCTTCGTCTTCTGGCTGATGATGTTGAAGCAATTAAATCAGAGAAATAAGCAATTAGATCATTCTTAGAATGGTACAGTAAAAATATTACTCCTGCTATTCATATTACCTATCACTAGTAAGAGACAAAGTGGTTTCAAAGATTTGAGACCACGTTGGTTCTTTCCGGTGAGGCGAACATAACTTGTTTTTTATTTATGATCGTTTTGTACCATTTTATAGGGTTGTCGATCAGTTGAGGAGTTTCAATGTCTGAATAAAATCGAAGAAGGCACCTATGGAGTTGTTTACAGAGCTCGCGACAAAACTACAGAAGAAATAGTGGCTTTAAAACGCCTCAAAATGGAAAAGGAAAAGGAAGGATTTCCTATAACATCATTGAGAGAAATCAACACATTACTGAAGGTAGGATCACAATTTGTTTTTTATTATAATGTAAGCTCACTTGAGCCATCACATTGCATCACTGCTCTGATCGGAGGTATCATTTTTACATTATTTTAGAGATAGTTGACCCGCAGCTTGTTTGAGCCGCGAGCTGTGAAGCACTCGATGGCTCATGTGTTTGTTTCATGTTATTAATGCCTATCTTTTATCCCAACAGGCCCGGCACCTCTTACCTGCAAGAGGGTTGTGCTAGAGGTGTGACCCATTTGCAAGGGTAACAACTTCGTAACACGGGCGGGCCTAACTAATAGGATTTCTTTTAGGAAATCAATATATTTCCTCGCACGAACTTCGTGTTCATTGAAAAAGTAATTCCCCAATGCTTCCAAAGCGAACATCGAAGGTAATAAATCTAAGATAGCGATGCAACACTTGTGAATATGAAATACTTTAATGTAAAGAGGTAAGCTATGGATTGAGGTAAATATTACCAGCATAAATTGAGTAGAGTTAGTTGAACAAACTTTATTTATGAAGTAAATACATTACTGTTATCTATAAAGCATGATACATAAGCATTTAGCTCGCCACAAAATATAAATCAGGAG
Source organism: Agriopis marginaria (assembly GCA_932305915.1). NCBI lineage: Eukaryota > Metazoa > Arthropoda > Insecta > Lepidoptera > Geometridae > Agriopis > Agriopis marginaria. The sequence goes on from OW029919.1 coordinate 9,572,827, forward strand.
TTTTCCTTGTCCACCTTTTATTAGCGTTTATGGTTGGTATTTCCTACCAAATGCCTTTTGATGTACAGACTGTGATTATCTATGAATAAATAGCACATGTTAGACCCAGTTTTGGAGCCTTTTTGGTCTATAATTTTTAGATTTACGTAATGGTTTAATAAAGCTCTACCGGGTCACTTTCTTTAACTGAAATGGAGATGGCAGATTTTTTAATTTTCATATAATCTGTCAATTGCATGGAGGACATACTACATTTTATTTTACCAAGCAACCATGGATTACGAAAACTCAAAAATTTGTTAAACAACTATGCTTAGGCTTTTACTCCAAGTATCTGTTACCATAATGTTTCCATTTCAATAAAAAAAGTTACCTGTTAAAGTATCTAGTTTTTCCTTATTGCAATTTCATCTACATACAATATTTTCAATGCTTTGGCTTGTGTGTGCTTCACAAAGCACATACATATTTTAGATCTTTCTTTTACTTTCACTATAGTTGGCATCAATGATTATTTAAAATCCATGTAGTACTATTACCGACCGTGCACACCATGCAAGTAACCTGCTCAACTTAGAACAAGGACGCGCATGCGAGAGCAAATTGCATGTAAATACGTGTATCCTTTTCTAGTTGCGCAGCAGGCCTAGCACGGGCCGTGGACAAATTGTCTTTCCACCGTTTTTATCCCGCGAGAAAAAGACAAACGTATCCATATTCTAGCTTTGTCGCGTCTAGGCGTGGATAAAAACGGTGGAAAGACTATTTATCCACAGCCCATGCTAGGCCAGCAGGTTAAATGCGCTGTGTGCAAGGTTCATTAATTACAAAAATATAAGATGTAGGTAAGTTATTCCAAGATTCTAACTTTTTTTGTTGAATACGCATCTTCGCCTTCCTGTTTGTTGGAAATGCTTTTGTATCATGCTTTAAGTTTTTAACATACGTAGCGTTATTTTCGTTAATCTATTTGTGAGAAGTTTACTCAGTACAATAACCGTGTGGTCCTGTCTGACTGCAAAAGGGACATGATTTGAGGAAATTAAACCAGTGTGGTGCACATTCTCTTCTCAAGCGACTATCGAGCGAGAAACAAACTAAAATGTAAGCTGGCCTACCTGACGCTAGTAAAGTTTTTAGTAGCATATGGTTGCATTCGATTGAACTTTCTAGTTGAAGTTATTTGTTTCTCGCTTGAGCACCCATAACACGCGAGGTATTTACGCACGTTACAGAAACACTGCGAACCACGCCGGCAACGGTTTGGAAGCCGCCCTGCGCATCGTATAGAGGTCGCTTGGGGAGCGACTGGGCACCACTTGGCAAACGGTACTACGTCGCAAGTTCCGCATTCCGCACGACTCTTCCGACAGATTTGTAAACTTTTACCATTAACCCTCTGCACAGCGAGTAGAACACACTTGAAGATATTTGAGAGTTCCAAGAATTTTCCTAGCATACCTAGGAAAACGTGCTTTGGGAAAATAAAATATGCATCTAATTTAAATGATGATATTATAAAAGTCGAACAAAGAAGCCATAATTATTGAGTAGTACGTTTTCTAAATTACATTTTTTACACCCGATGATGGATATAGTACATTAAGTACTACAGCAGTGTGTAACAGAAGGATTTATGGACGAACAGGAAAATGTGGGCCGATGCGTAGCTGAAGCCAGCATACCTGACTATAAATGCTCAATGGCCGCCAAAGCTTGTATAGTTTTTTCTGAAACATTGCATTGAAATTCACGTAAAAAAATGCATTAATATTTTGGGGTTTCAAGATTCACGTTTCATTAAATCGTTGCCTACAAACCAAAATACGAAAAAAATACATTTCCATAGGTGGCTATGTCTTGTACTGAGCCAATCGCAGTACAGCACCTGGAAATGTCGATTATTTTTTGTTTGTAAATTGTATTATGGCTTTTGTGTATTCGCCTATTTTTAGTATAAAAACGTAATCAAACCACATTGTTCATTGAAATGTTGTACCCATGTACAAGATATCATAGAAGACAAAAACTGGCCACCAATTACTCTAGCAACGGTCGAGGCCTTAATTTTCGATGAATTCTTCATATCATGTAAATGGGATCACGCAAGACAGGCTGTTCTGCAACTTACATGCTTCACACAGCGCTTCTCTTTGAGGGAGAGGCGGCGGCGGTGCTCACCTCTCTCACGACCGCCATGAGCGCAGTCCATATCTGTAACTTCAAATAGCTCTGACTTTCACAATCGGCTCCGCACAGCTAAACGGGGCACGCGAGTCTCTTGGCCCAAAAGGAATAAAAAAAACAATATGACACATTAAATACCCGTGCAAGTGTGCATGCAGATTGTGCTGAAACGCATTGCGTATTTATTTGTGATCATGTCTTAACAATTTCTTATTGCAAAGGAAACATTTAATCTTTGTAAGGTGCAAGTTACCGAATACTGCTACACCGCTTAACTGAGTCAATTCCTCTGAGGAAAGTACGGGAGTGTGATGAAACGACACAAGAGCTCGTATAGGCATCCACCCGTCACTGATTACGACCTGCGCACCTGAGGCGTGGTTTATATAGCAGAAGCGAGAGGCGCAGACGCGGCACGGACATGTCTCCTCTATATATTTACTAAGGCGTAATTATACACAAACTACGGGGCTCGGGCGCGTCCCCCAGCTTCAAGTCCGCGCCGTTCGCCTCTTGTATACAGTGTTACGCATATAGACTACGAATCCGAAAGGAAGTCATTGTACTCATCATTATGAACAACCTTAACTATGGGACCAAACCTGAAATGGCGAAAAAAAAAACCGCTGATCCATAGAAAACAGCCGTTGACAACCGACAAAAAGTATGGAACAGCAGACTTTTATTCGCGATTTCTGGGTTGGTCCCATAGTAATGAGTACAATAACTTCCTTTCCGCTTAGTACAATCTATATGCGTAACCCTGCATATACCACGCCTCGGGAATCAACTCTACAAAGCGGTAGATCTGCACTTATTTTAAGCTTTCACAATTTGGTGAAATGCAGCACAATAGTGGCAGGTAGGAACATACTAATCGATAATGATTTGAGAGAAGTTTACCCTGCAGTGGCATTATACCATTCGACTTTTGAACTGTACAGGTTAAATAGTAATATTATTGGTTAGCTTGATTCTGTGGTCTGGTCATTTGTACCATGGAAAGTAAAAAACGGTGGTACAGTCAACAGTACCACAGATAAAAAACACCATGATCCGGTCAGTTAGACTACACAACTATACCACGCGTGAATCACCTGGTTGTTTAATGAGACAAACTTTTATTTTGTTTTGTTTTGATATTTCTATCCAACGAAACCAACTAGCCGAGAAAATGGTTCCTTTAGGTGTATGTAGTGTAAAAAATTTTGGAAAAAATTATATAACATTTATAATAATTACGTACTTATGATAAAAAATAACCCTCAAGACGAGGGTCTTTGACCAGTGTGTTGCCAGTGATGACATATGGTCCTGAGACGTGGTCCTTAACTGTTGGCCTTTTGGAAAAACTCAGTCACACAGTGGGCAATGGAGAGAGCTATGCTCGGAGTTTCTTTGCGCGATAAAATCCGAAACGTGGATATTCGCCAAAGAACCAGAGTCACCGACATAGCTGTTAAAATTTGCAATTTGAAGTGGCAATGGGCAGGCCACATCGCTCGAAGAACCGATAACCGATGGGGAAGAAAGGTTCTGGAGTGGAGACCACGAACCGGAAGACGCAGCGTAGGGAGGCCTCCCTCTAGATGGACCGATTACATTGTGAGAGTCGCGGGCATCCAGTGGATGCAAAAGGCAGGCTGTCGTTCAGTGTGGAAGTTAAAGGGGGAGGCCTATGTTCAGCAGTGGACATCTTCTGGCTGATAATGATGATGATAAAAAATAATATCATAAATAGCACTGAAAATATTCACTAGTAAAACTGTTGGTGTTGCCGATTATTCAATTTTTTGCCATGGAATTGGTAACCACTTACCAATTCCACCAACAATAGAAATTGTAAGAGGTATCCAAAAGATTAGTAAATGAGAGTCACCACTCGGTTTTTGCTACTTACAATAAAGAATTTCGCACATTAGAAAATAACTTGTAGTTCTAACCAAAAAAGACGACAAAAGACCAATACTATTGAAAATATAGACACGCGTGACCCGTTTAGGTGTGCGGAGCTGATTGTGAAAGCCAGAGCTATTTGAAGTTACAGATATGGACTACGCTCATGGCGGTCGTGAGAGAGGTGGGCACCGCCGCCGCCTCTCCCTCAAAGAGAAGCGCTGTGCGAAGCATGTAAGTTGCAGAACAGCCTGTCTTGCGTGATCCCATTTCCCGCCCGCTATGAACGTAGTTCTCATCTTAATTAAACTTAGGGTCCTTTTCCATCAGAGATGTGCGAAAGAGTTGAACAGTGTACGAGAAAGAAAAAAAAACCAATAGGAGGCGAGGCAAAGGCGACGTGAGACAGAATAAAGCGGTCCTATTGGTCGACTTCCTCGCGCAGCGCTCATCTTTACACGTGTCTAGTGAAAAAGGACCCTTAAGGAGGCTGTTGCGTTCTGCAGGTCTCTCATTAATGAATTATTTTCAAATTATTGAAGACTAGCGGTCCGCCCCAGCTTCGCACGGGTATAGATTATAGCCTATGTCACCCGGGGATAGAGTAGCTTTCTGTCAGTGAAAGAATTTTTCAAATCGGTTCAGTAGTTTCGGAGCCTATCCAATGCAAACAAACAAACAAATCTTTCCTCTTTATAATATTAGTATAGATATAAATGAATGAGTGTGAATTTGCAAAAAGTGCCGAAATCGTGATGGTTTTATATCTTCAGTAATGTGAAAATGTGCGAGCGAGAGAACTGCAGACAGGGGAAATACTGGCAAATGTTAGACCAAAAAAGGCTGGAAGCAGCTGCTAGTATATTATATTAATTCCCTCCTGCCCATTTTTCTATCGGACTGGTAGAGTTGGCATGAAAAGGCGACACTGCTTCACGGTTGATATTCCTAAACCCGTACGAAGCGCTTTGATTCCTTTTTTATTGTGCGAATAACTAGTCTGAAATGCGCTGCCTGAATGGGTGTTCCCTTATAGATACAATCTGTCAGACCTTTTTACTCGCCACAGCCTACCAAGCACTGACATTGGCACAGTCTTTATCATGTGAATAAATTTTTATACGTATTTTTTTTTCTAAGTAGATACTTCAGTCTTCACCTAAAAACTGTCGATAAGTTGTGTGGTTTACAAGTTCCTTTGTAAATGATCTCTACTTTGTGCAGTCAGACCCTCACTAGTGACATAACTAGAAAATAGTATTATTAAAATATAATGGATTAGGAATTTGTGTGCAATCGCTATCTTGGAAATCTAATCATTTACTTTCGATTTTCGCTTCATAACCATAAGTTGTATTGTTTAAGTTAATAATACATGATCGTAGGAAAATTTGAATTTATTATAAATCAGCTAAATAAGGCCGAGTATAGCTACAATCTTCAAATGTTCCCGACAAGGTAACAAGGTGTGTAATGCTTGCTTGCAACACAGACACTGATATTTACTGGTTACATTCATTGGTATAAAAATCAAACAAGTATTTTTTTGTATAAACATGTTATTACTTAATTTAATTGCTTTTACTAAAGGAATATTTGTCAGTATATCATAAATGGATACAGACCTATAACAAAATAAGTTATTTCAAACGGCTTACACTCACGATTGCAATAACTTAATAACTTATAATTGAAATGACTTATGATGTTCCCTCGCGCGAGTTTTGATGAAGCAGACCTGAATGAATGTTTTTTTAATTTAATGCTATGTTTTGAACAATTTTCGCGTATGGTGCGATGCTATGAACAGTCTAGTGTAGGATAAACTTATTACAGACAAGTATTCCGAATCAGAACATAAAATTGAATGATAATATAAAAACGTTGACCATTCAATTTAAGCATATTTTTTGCACAGATTGTATGAACTGTAATTAACTGTGTAAATTCTAGACAAGTCTTGGAGATGCTTCAAAGCTAAGTCTAAACTAAGCCGATGCTTTCCATTTAAGGAAAGTCTTGACTTGGTTTGGTCAGTTTTTTACGATGTTGTTGCAGCTGTCACGGCAAATGGACCGAGTTTAGCTGTTTTTTAAATGGGATTACATCTTATTTCTGGAAGTTTTGCTCGCCTCATTCAGTGTATTCAGAGAAAAAAGTTGTTTATTTATTAGAACTGATCAAATTGGTTCTTGTAATTATAAGTAACTAGCCTGGCCGATATCTTGCACAACGTATTTAGCATTGCAATAAAACGCGGCAATGCGGCCAGCATTTTGGGTACGATGCCTGCTGGCAACGGTTTATAAGATTAGTTTAGTTTTATATTTTAGTAACAGCTTGTTTTTATTGTTTCGAGTTGTTATAATTATCGATGCGATTTTCAATAAAAAAAAAAAAAAACAATATCACTGACAGAAGTTAATTTGTATGAATTATGGTCTTGAGATCATACAAAAATGTTATAGAAAAAATCATGTTATGGTTTAAAAAAACCGTGATAGTTTAAAACAGTGTTTCATGTTAAGGTTTTCCCGAATTCGAAAATTTAAAGTTTTCTTTCCATTAAATGCTATTTTTGACTATTACGGACATTATAAAACAAAAAATTGCCAAATTAGTCCAGCTTTTCTCAAGTAATGCGCTTATCGACGAACAGCATTTCATGTTTATTTATGTAGATATATTACAAGAACCAATTTGATAATTTCTAATCAATAAGTTCAGTTATAAAATTGATTGTTGCTTTATTTCTCTGAACGCAATCGTTTATGATGTGTTATGTATTATTTTGTCATAACTCGGATATATTTAGACATAATGAAGATATTTAATATTCATATGAAGATTAATCTTCATTATTGTTAAAAGATTAAAAGCAAAATGTCTGAAAATGTTTCCTTCACACTGCTCTTTCATTTATTATAATGTGTTAATTTTAATATAATCCCATAATTAATGTTTCTTTCAAAAAATAATCTCATCATAAAATGTGATATTTTTTATTATGTCGAATGATATTTTTATTATTTAATATTAAGTACTCATATATGGACTAAAAACAACATGTACTTTGACTAACAGCTTTAGACCACAAGTAGTAAAACGGTTTGTGTAAACTTAAGCTTTCTCCATATTATGTATGTCAAAAACCCTATCAGAATAGCAGAAACAGCTTTTCTCTTCGAGCCTAGCTCAGAATAGCTTGTCCAAAAAGTAGGGCGGAATTTGTTATGGGAGAAGCTGTTTAGTGCTTTAAGTGCCCGCTCACATTTTTGTCGCAAAGAGTAACTATTACTGGATTTTTGGCGTTCTGATTCTACAAATATAAAGATTTATAAAAAAACACAATTTCTGTAATTGTAGATCTCTATTTTTTATTGCATATAACAAACAGCCTCATATTTTGGAAAAACTCAACATATCAACTTATTACCTCCAATATACAAAATTAGTTTTTCGTAAAACTCTGGGGTAAAAGAGTAAAATTTTAAAAGAGATTTAATTAAATTAATGACATAAAATAAACAATTTTAATGTTATGGTTTATATTCGTCTTAACAATTACGGCTTTATTTTTTCGTTTTATTCCCGAAAATTCAGATAAAATTGAACGATGTCTTTTGTAATAAGGCTCTTAAATTATTGTTGTTTTTATAACATGTATGTACATGTGATACGGCAGTAGAATTGCGAACATTGTCAAAATGTAATCGCATTAAATCGGTTAATGGTCACAGCTGCGCCAGCAAGCGCGGCATCGCCATACCTTAGCCTGGCCGATGCCTCCCGGTGCTTCGCTGATTCGCTTACCAGCTCACGTTCGATCCGTCCTCAATGTATGTTGTAACCAAAAGAAAGCCTCACTCGAATACTCCTTATCTTTAGGAAGATAAGGGGGGTTAGACAAGACCCACTATCTGTTAACGTTAACGCCTGTGGCAAGATGAAATTGTATGAAAACGACTTTGACAATGACATTAGCTTGAGAGATTTTATCTCAAGCTAATGTCATTTTCATACAATTTCATCTTGCCGCAGGCGTTAACGCTAACAGAAAGTGGGTCTTGTCTAACCCCCAAGTAGATTCGAGTAAGGGTAACCTTCATGAATCCATAACGATTGAACTTTGACAGTGCTCGCAATCACAATGAAATTTTATTTGAAGTTATATTAGTTCTAATAGTTTTTGTGAAGCCATTAAATAATATTATTCTTATAAAACAACAACACACTTTATGCAGCTGTGAAATATTAGTTTAAACCGACATTGCTTCCATGATTTCACCATAAGGTATTGAAAATACTTCAACACCAGTGAAAATGTAATAGCATTACCAAAACAACACACAGGTTGTGTTTATCAAAACAACCTGTGCGTGTGTTCTCAACTCGATCCGTCGTATATTTTTTTACTATTTTTATTATAAGTACAGCCCGACCCCGACATTTGTAAACCAATTCACATGGTTTTTTTTATTATGCAGAGGATTCTCTCGGGCTGCTCCCACAGATATTTCTTAAACTTTGGCTTTGTAGTTTTTGAAACAGTAGTAGGCTCACAGAGAATTTAATTTTTTATTTATTTTTTATATTCACTTGCAAAGGTTGTGAAGGTCCAGAATATGTTACAAAATTTAATTATGATAAACATTTTGGTAACTTTCTGATCACAAATTTTTGTTGTTTTTTTTTAATGTTTTTTTGGCTCAGAACTCCATCATGATTCGATTTGGAAAATTATTTAATTGAAAGCATATACTTTCAGATAGGTCCCATAAAAGTTTCATCAAAATGGGTTTAGTATTTTAGCTTTAAAATCAAAATAATCGAAATTGCGTATTTTACTAATTTTGAGAAGTCGATTTTTTTAATTGATTACATGTTGTTTTTGGTAACTAAGTGTATGCTTACTATTGTATTTTGAGTTACTTAGACGTAGACTTGAGTATTAGTCCTACATAGTTGCACACATGGTAAAAGATAGTATTATTGATTTATTCGAAGTGGTTTGAAAAGGTTATATTATATTATTCTTTTCTGGAAATTGTCTCAAAAGAAGTTTTTATTATATAAAAAAAAATGAAATCAAGTCTAAACAGTTATTGGATTGTGGAATTTAAACGAACATGAGATTACTTTTAAGGTTTTGCAACATAAAGTTCATAATGTGATCTTGCTTTATCAATCCACTTCTTTCTAATAAACCAGTAATAATTTCTTAGATGTCAGTTTATTCGTGAGTCCCAATGCTATTATGTACGACTACTAAAGCAAGTGTATCATCCAATGTTACCATTATTTTTGTAATAGCAGTGTTCTAACATTTTCAGATATTTTACGCCTATGTCTAAGATATTTTATAAGAAATCGATAATAATCTCAGGACCCTGCCCAAGATATTTTACTAACGAGTGGAACATCCTATTCTGTTTGTTGCAGGGCCAACATCCCAATATTGTTACTGTTCGGGAGATTGTTGTCGGCTCCAACATGGACAAGATATTTATTGTCATGGACTACGTAGAGCATGACCTGAAGAGCCTTATGGAGACCATGCGGGGCAAGAAACAAGTGTTTCTTCCAGGTAAATGCAGGCTTTTATTTAACCAGAGCCATTTTCCGATTAAATGTAACATATCAATATATCACATATCTTCAAAAGGGCTGTTGAGTCTTAAAGGTCGGCAACGTATCTGTGATGCCCCTGGTGTTACAACGGGTAGGCAAAGGTGATTGCGTACCATCAGGGGGCCCGTTACTTTGTCTGCCACATATGCCAAATAAATCTTGCACTGTTCGTATGTACATAATTATGTATGTAACTGTAGGCGTTTTTCGAACCAACGCTAACAACACCAATAACACGCAACAGCGCTAATGCAAACCTCGGCAAAAAGAAAGTTTCTTTTGTGCCAAGTCGGTTATCAGTAGTTTAGTTGGTGTGATTCGGAACGCGTCCTTTATATTGTCCAAGTTTTTACCACAACCACATTTACTTGTATGTGTGGTTTCAATGACAAATGATTATGGCACCATTGAGCTGATCTGATGGTGCAGCCGGAAAAGGGGCAATAGAATTTTCTAATTGCTAATGACTTGAGTGTGGGCTAATTTGTTTTCTTAATATTAATTTTTTTTTAATAGACGGCTAGCAAAAAGCCTATTTATAATCCCCGACGCAAAAAAAGGTGTTATAAGTTTAATGTATCTGTGTGTCTGTCTGTGGCTACATCGGCATCGAATCAGACAGAATTTCAAACAGATTTTTCTGTTTGAAAGTTGACTTGATCGAGAGTGTTCATAGCTATGATTTAAGAAATCTGTTTAGCAGTTTGAAGATTATTAGCTCATTCATCGGGGTCTTAAATATAAATTTATTTATACTAAAAGTTGTTTCTATGTTATAATTACACTAGCGACCCGCCCGCCCGACTTCGCACGGGTGTAATTTACGTGCGAAGCCGAAGCGGGTCGCTAGTTATATATATATAAACCTTCCTTGAAAATTTATCTAACTGATGGTGAAAACCGCATCAAAATCCGTTGCGTGGTTTAGGAGGAGTTAGCGGCTATACAGACAGACAGACGCGGAAAGCGACTTCAATTTATAATATGTAGAGATATTGATTTACTTTGATCAATTGAAGAATAATTTAAGTGTATGTTTACAGGAGAAGTTAAGTGCTTGATGACGCAACTTCTGAAAGCCGTACATCACCTTCACGATAACTGGATATTGCATCGCGACCTGAAAACCAGTAATCTCTTGCTATCACACAAAGGCGTATTAAAGGTGAGCCATTCATTCATCCTAGTTATTGTAGTGGAACTATCTTTAATTAATATCGGCGGTGACAACAAAAGCGGCCACTTCAACTGCTTAATTCACTAAGAGATTATAGCTTTATTTTTTCTATATGTCATAGTTTAATCAATGTTTTCAGGTGGGTGATTTCGGATTAGCGAGAGAATATGGGTCACCGCTTCGTCCTTACACGCCGATCGTGGTGACTCTTTGGTATCGAGCGCCCGAGCTGCTTCTTTGTTGCAAAGAGTATTCTACCCACATCGACATGTGGAGCGTGGGCTGTATATTCGCAGAATTCATCGCAATGAACCCTCTATTCCCTGGGAAGTCAGAGGTTGATCAGCTAAATAGGATATTTAAGGTTAGTGTGGTTTTTTACACTAAATACGAAGCATGTCTAGCGTACTGGAAAGCCGATTGCGAGATCGCGGTGTTTCTAATTTTTTTTAATTACGTGAACCTTATAGCGCTTTAAGCTAAGCGTATATACGCGCCCCCATTTTTTCAAAATGGGGGCGCTAAAAAGAGAGAAATATCGAACCGAGTTTGAGCAATCTCTTAACTAATATTAGTTGATGTTCACAAGTTGTAGTTGAGAGTCGAGAGCTCATGCAGTCGGTGTCTAAGAGGCCAAGGCTAAATGAAATTACAAATCACCCCCAAAGCCTCTACACAACGCCCGCATTTTTTTTCTGGGTCTCTTACCGCCCCCTTTAGGCCTGCAGCGCCCACAAGGGGGGTTATCGCCCACTTTGGGAAAGGCTGCACTAGATGGACCGACGACATAGTGAGAGTCGATGCAAAAGGCAGGCTGTCGTTCAGTGTGGAGGTTAAAGGGGGAGGCCTATGTTCAGCAGTGGACGTCTTTATGATGCTGATGATGATGAAACTTAGAGTGCTCTTCATGAAAGAAGTCCCACGTCCAACAGCAGATCTAAATTTCCATGTTTTATTTGTTGTTACTGTGTTTGGACGCTAGTGATATTTTTATTAATTTGCCTTCGTTAAGGAGTCGTGGTCGATGCCTAAAGTTGATAAAGTGCTGCTCGAGAAATGACACTGATAGTGATTGATACGCGATGACAGTGCCGCATCTGGGGGACTTCTTTCATGAATAGCACTCTACTCATACAAACTTCGCATTTTCTTATATTAATGTGATGATGATTAACAAATATTTGAGTTGTAATTGTTTAAAATAAATTACCAAAATTTTCATGATCCAACACCAGGTGTTAAACCCCATTATGAAATGGCTCCGATAGCCTTGATTAACATTGCTGATAATTTATACTAGTTGTAATTCATCAGGACATGGGAACGCCATCTGAGAGCATATGGCCCGGGTACAGCGAGCTGCCAGCCGTGCAGCGGATGACGTTCGCGGAGCACCCTGCGGGCGGATTGCGGCAGCGCATCGGCCCCGACCTGCTGTCGGAGGCAGGCCACACGCTGCTGCAGGGCTTCCTCACGTACAGCCCCACCAAGAGGATCACTGCCGACGCTGCATTGGAACACGCTTACTTCAAGGTAAATTACAAAGAGATTAAGAGAACACTCCGAGGTTTTACTGCGATTTGAACAGAATAAAGCAGCGCCTAATTTTCACACAACATAGGAGTAGGTACCAGAACTTTTATAGCCCAAATTAGTGTGAAAAGTACTGCTTTGTTACCTAAAAGTTCTAGCATATTTCACATATGAACTGAACCCGTCTCTGTGGTTCTACTGTAACATAAGTCTAGTTTCTTCCTGCCCATTTTTCTATCGGACGGCTAGGGGGTCACGTAAAGGCGATACCTATTCTTGGTTGATATTCCCAAAACCCGTACGAAGCAGTTTGACTCCACTTTTATTGCGTGAACCGCTAGACTTTGAAATGCGCTGCCCGCTGGGTGTTCACCGCTAGATACAATCTGGGTGTCTTCAAGTTGCGAGTGAATCGGTCTCTTCTATGTAAGCATGCTCTATTGTTCATCACGCTCCGACTATTGCCATACCCAAATAGGGTCATATGTATTACTTTATATTTAAACATGTTAATTTAAGAACTCCATGTACCTACATATGTCTGCAATAAAATATTGAGTATTGTAGACCGCATCATTGCTTGACATCAGGCGTCTTGTCAAAGGCAAGACGAATTCAATTCAAAAATAAAAAAAGAATGTAAATAAACTTTTTAAAAACAAGCTTTTCGTCTTCTACTCAGCATAACCTTTCATTTAATACCCATATTATATATATATATATATATATATATATATATATATATATATATATATATATATATATATATTATATATATTATATAAATATATATATAAATATATATATAATATATATATATATATATATATTATATATATATATTATATATGGGTGCATAAAAAAATAACTGGTCCGCCATCTTTGGGAGTCCGCCATATTAGATTTAGAATGACGTCATTTACCTAACCATGCATTGTCTTCCAAACTAAACGTGTATGTCAAATTTCAGCTCAAACGATTGAAGATATCTGCTTCAAAATTGAATTGCAAGATTTCACCCGACAAACATAGTTATTTTTGATAGCCCGTTGGTCCAGTTGGTAGTGAACCTGCCTTCTGAGCTTAGGGGCGTGGGTTCGATTCCCACCTAGGACAAACATTTGTGTGATGAACATTTGTGTTTGTTCTATATCTGGGTGTTAATATCTATTTAAGTATGTATTTAAACCTATATAAGTATGTATATCAGTCTCTGGCAGCCATATCACAAGCTTTGCTTAGTTTGGGGTCAGATGACCGTGTGTGCAAAAATGTCCCGAACATTTATTTATTTATTTATTTATTATTTATTTATAGAGATACGCCAACAGTTACATACATACATAATATATACAGTGCAAGTTAAATAAAAGCTTGTAAAAAACTTATTTATTGACATACACTTACGTTTTCGAATTGGAAGGGCAAAATAATTGGCCAATACAGTGCCGCGTATGAGTTTGCTTACTATCACATAATAGGCGCACGACTTGCTCGTTTTATTTCGTGTGTTAAAAGTTATGTATTTCCAGGAGCAACCGGTGGCAATAGACTCTGCGATGTTCCCGACATGGCCCGCCAAGTCTGAAGGCAAGACGCGCTTGACGCACAGCCCTCGGCCGCCGGCGGGAGGCGCGGCGCACGCGGCCTACTCGCGCGGCGACTCCGACGAAGCGCTTGGCTTCCAACTGCACCAGCGCTCCCTCAACGTGGCCCCTGGCTTCTCGCTCAAGTTCTAACGTGTCGCTGACTACACTCGCGCGCCAACCCAGTGCACTCTCAGGCAAACCCAGCCAGTCGTCTCGTATGTGAGTGCACAGACTTTATAACCGTATTTTAGTGCTGTTTATTGATTATTGTAGTTTAATTGTACTACTTTTAGTACCGGTAGAAATTAGTTTTCTGTTATTTTGCCCCCGGCTACAAATGTTCTGTGAAATATGAAACTGCCATTTTAGATATCTGTTTGCAATAATCATGTCGTTGAAATATTATGTATATATTTTTACGAATCGTAGAATACAAAGATATATATTATACATCGTCATTGGTAGAATATTATCAATTGTACTTACCTATGTTATTGTAGTAATGACATAAATTTAATGCGACGTCTTAATTTTGTTGATAAATTAAAATTACTTTTAAATCATTATGAAACGATGTGATATTTATTTTTGCACACCATGTTTGAAGGTAGGTAGTATTTCCAAAATACTAAAATGGATAGAATTTACGACGTCAAAATGTTCTACATTACTTTGTAAATACATAAATTATAATTATACTAACTGTCATCTATCACAAGTTTGTCTCCTGTAACCTTATTGGCATTTATTGACACGGTATAGGAAAATACGAAAAAAATAATTATACATTATGTAATATTAATAACTTGTAAATAAGTACTTCTTATATTGTAAAATTTGCGGTCTACCTCGATGGGTAATGTTCGAATCGTATTCTAAAGTGAAATGGTTCAATAAAATAGTATGTTTTGAAAGCAACTTTACTTTTATTTAATACTTGGTACTTTATTAACTTACCAGTGCTAGTCAATGGTGCTATTACAGTTTATATCAATTTAGCAAATTTAGCGTCGAAGTGCTTTTATTGATGAATATTGTCTAATATGATATCTAGAGTAATATGAGATAAAACCGGTTTTTTATTGATATCATACTGTAATTGCACTGCAGGGGGGTTAGACAAGACCCACTTTCTGAGCGTTAACGCCTGCGGAAAGATGAAATTGTATGAAAATGACATTAGCTTGAGATAACATATCTCAAGCTAATGTCATTGTCAATGTCAATTTTATCTCTCCGCAGGCGTTAATGCTAACAGAAAGTGGCTCTTGTCTAACCCCCCTGGTCAGGAATCTTAAACAACGAATGAAAAGGTATTCGCATCGACCCTGTACAAACAAATCCTTAGATTCTAATTTGCATGGAATACTAGATGAATAGTTTATCGGTCTCCTTTCTACTGGGGGAAACACCAGTGGGCATGATTGATGAAAATACAATATTTATTATCTTTGCAATAAAATTAATATTTGTACATTTTGACAAGGCACTTCATAAAAAGTCAACAAATATTTGTGGGTATGAAAATATATTGTATTCGAGTCGAAATAGGTTTTGTTCTTTGAAGATCAGCGGCCGGCGCCGTCCAGCCCATTCGGCAGCAGCAAGAGCGAGTTGATGAGGTCTGCATTACGTTTCCAGGTTCTATACTTGGTGTCTACCATCGAGTTAGTTTCTACAACGAGGCGGCCTCCCAACATGTCGCTTCTGTACGCGTTGATCATTGAGTGAATGTGCCGGATGTACTGAAAAACAAAACAGTCCAATTGAGAACCTTGTTTGGGTCACTGCCCAGTGACTCTGTACCGTTGGTTTATTTGCCCCATCTTTACCAGTTTGAATTTTCCTGGCCATCAAATTCAAATTCAGTTTATTTACATAAAATATTACATTACAGTTGAAAACCAAAACGAAATGAAAGTACGAATCACGGATTGAACATTTATTTAATACCACAATTACTCTCATAAGCGCAATTTACTGATACTTAACCCAAGGTTAGGTTGTTAGCCTTGTGATAATGACCAATACGAAAAAAAATATACTTAGTCAAACTATTTTTTGTATTTTTTATCCATGTAGTACGTTGACGTACTCCAACATTTTTACGTGCCGCTTTTTAGGGTGCCGTACCAAAAGGGTGTAAACATGACCCTTTTACTAACAAGCCTACTCCTAACTAAGCGTACGCTGTCTGTCTGTCCTACCATATAACGGATGTATCTTTCGGTCGCGATCGGTATTAACTGCCTGTTATCCGAGTCGCGTAGGCAACAAAACGCTCCCTCAGCCCCCGCCAAGTTATAGCGACGATGTATTTTGCCACGCAAGAGTCAGGAGGCCCGCGGGGGGGAGTGCAACGACAAAAACGAACATAGGTCCGACTTCGATGACGCCTGGCACGGTACTGAGCGCGGCGCGCGCAAATTCTCGCGACCTTTTTACGCTTTTAATTTCACTAAAAAACGAAACTATTCACTATCAAAAATCTAACCAAACCAAAAAAAAATATTATAGGATTGCCTTACAGTACAAGCAATTTTCAGGTTGTAACGAGCTTTCATTAGAGCATAAAACAAAAGAAATAAACTAAATCGACTTTGTTTATATTTTTTTTTGATCAAGGAAAGTTTATTCTATCGTGTTTTAAACCAAATCGTAAACTTAAACACATGTATCTGTGAAGTGTATTTTTTTCCAGCTCAAATATTGTAATTTAACTGAATAAAATTGATTTAAAACCGTAAAATTTTGTATAAGAGGCCGTTAAATACGCAAATAATGATCACCTCTGCAGTGGGTGGGGTGAACTCGGTGGGAATTTCAGGAATGATACGGTAAAATAGTTCATGCACACATTTCAAAAATTTACGATTTGGTTTATTTTCCATGGACAATAACACTCGGTAATACAAACAAACTTATCTGCCCCTAAGCCTTTGGTTCAGCCTAATGTTTTTCACATTATTGATTACTCATTTTACTTTTTGTTGTGCCGGTACAAAATATTTACCCAACGTACACATTTTCAAGCATCCGTGAAGGATTTCATTTACGCTTACTCCTACGAACTGTTTGTTATAGTAAAACAAGTATATAATTAGTACATTAAAAATATTTATGACGCTTTTAGCCAGTTAAGCTGCTGAGCTTCGTATACCTAAAGGTGCTAGTTAGTACCTATAAAAAAGTTTTCACTTCTCATGCTCGTAAAGTTCTTGTTTATGTCCGATGTAAGCGGACTAAAATTTGCTCTAACGGCCTATTATCCGAGTCGCGTAGGCAACAAAACGCTCCCGCCAAGTTATAGCGACGATGTATTTTGCCACGCAAGAGTCAGGACGTCCGCGGGCGGAGTGCGACGACAAAAATGAACATAGGTCCGACCTCGTTGACGCATGGCGCGGTACTGAACACGGCGCACGCAAATTCTCGCGACCTTTTTACGCTTCTAATTTCACTAAAAAATTTAACTATTCACTTTTTTTCTGGGCAAGTGCCTTTATTAACTAAACATAATACAAGCTATAACTAAAACTACAAATACAGTTAGACTGCCCATAGACCGTTGAAGGTCTAAAGACAATCTAAATGCTCAAGCCCACTACCAGTTGGCAGCGTACCCAGCATGCTGGCGGCATTACCACGTTGAATGGCAATGCTTATGCGTTGAGCCAGAAACACGCCAGCATTTTGGTCACGCGTCGCATTAACCAGGCGCTCTGAAAGATTTTTGAAAATGAGGTGAGCTCCCGGTCCCCAAGGGCCCAATGTCTCGACCCCAAACGCCTCAAATATATAACCACTGCCGAGGTTAGCATCACACTATTCACTATCAAAAATCAATCCAAATCAATTTTTTTTGAATAGGATTATTGCCTTTCAGTACATGCAATTTCCAGGTTGTTACGAGCTTTCATTAGAGCATAAAACGTAAAAAAACTAAATTGACTTTGTTTCAAATTTTTTTTTGATCGAGGCAAGATTATTTATTCTATCGTGTTTTGAACCAAATCATAAACTCAAACACAGATGTATCTGTGACATGTATTTTTTTCCAGCTCAAATATTGTAATTTAACTGAATAAAATTGATTTAAAACCGTCAAATTTGGTATAAGAGGCCGTTAATAAACCGACCAAGTGCGAGTCGGGCTCGCGCACTGAGGGGTTCTGTACCACCACAAAATTCAATTTTGAAATTACCAGTTATAACAAATGGTAATGAACAGAAATTTATCACCGACTTGCACTTGGCCATTATTTATGATTTGTTATTGTAATTTAAAATGTGTACTATAAACGTGCCAAGTTTGAAGCTTGTGCGTATTACCGTTTTTACGTTAGAGCTAATACAAAAATACGTTTGTTGAATGGGGACCCCGTTTCGTTTTTACTATTTCTTAGTTAATCCGCCGTAACATTAACTATTATGTGATAATTTCAACTGGCTCTCTATTACGGTTCAAAAGATATAGCTGTTAATAGGTAGAACAGACGGACATACAGACAAACATCGTAGGCTTAGTAATAGGGTCCCGTTTATCCTTTGGGTACGGAACCCTAAAAACGTCTCTTTTTATAATTTTCCTAAAATTGTGTATTTTCAATTGTTAATGTATAGTAATGGTGGATAATTATTTATTAAGTGTTGGCTTTAATGAGGTAAAACATGTATTCTCGTGTTGTTTCTAAAACTATAGAAGCCTCTAGTGAAGTCTAACATTATGTATTTACTTACAAAATCTAGTGAAGTCTAACATTATGTGTTTACTTACAAAATCACTGTTTCATTTACTCGCAATTAAAGTGAGAAGTCGAGTGTATAACTCGTGCTTAAAACTCATTTTATCCTCGGCTTAAATATTCGCCCTCGCCTTCGGCTCGGGCTGATAAACGTCTCGGCTAAATTGACTAGTTTTAAGCACTCGTCGTACAATCTACTATTTTTCAGCGATGTTATTAGAGTATTATGCAATACCATAAACTGTAAAATGCCCATGACATTACGGACCTGGAGACGAATCTAAAGTCATCTCAGGTCACATAGGAACTCTTAAACATACACCCAAAAATATACATAATTATCCTTTAGCAGACGAGTTAATAAAATACCTCATTAATAGTGCTTACCTCTTCTTCTGAATCGTTAGGCGGAAACTCTTGAACAACTCTCTGGTACGGTATTTCACCCTCTTCAGCGATGTCGTGAGGGACAACCTTCATTACAAGAGCCAGGATCACCAAAACTAGTATAGTAGCTCGATCCATCATCATAAGGAAGCAGAGTTTGAATGCTCCTTAAAAAAAAAAAAATTTTTTTACACTTTGAGCGTTTGTGAATACATCTAACATCCATCAGAAGCGTAAATAATTTTTGAGCACTTACCCAACTTAAAACACTTTCTATAAACCCTTTTGATTACGTTTTAGCAAATAAAACTTCGTATCGAACTTAGACAAAGTTTCGTAACCCGTTTGTATATAACATTATGTTTTTCTAAATATGGTCCGTCTACTTGGGCGGATGGCTATGAAAGAATAAAGTTACACTCGGCGAGTGTTTTTGTAAAACCATGGACCACGTGGGCGGTGGGCGGGCGAGCGCTCGGCAAGGGGTGAAATAGCAGGGCGTAGGTACGTTTGTGGGGGAAATAATACTTAAATCTTGGCTAGAATTGGAAAGCAAACATTTGTCCTGCCATGTGTAAACATTTGCTCTACCATAGAGATGGACTAATCCAACTTACATACTCATTCAATAAGAATTATACCCCATTTACCAACTTTTTCTTTACAAAACAAGCAGTATCTACGACGTTTTGAAAAATCGGCTGGAAATGAGTTTATTTTTCCGCTGCGGGCATTGAAGCGGACCGATATCAACCCACGGAGGCGTGTGCGAGACAGCTTCCCGACAACCCCTCAACGGTGCCCTGTCCTACATCCTCGATAACTTGGAAATGGAGTAGTATTTTAATCATTTCTTTAAATTCAAGTCGAACTTTTTTTTCTCTCAATATAATAAATAGCCTTTAAAATGTTTGCAAAATTTAGTAACGGTAAATTAAAATTTAAAAATCTGTAGATAAGAGTCAACTGCTCGCATCTGGTGGGCTACCATTACTTATCTCAAAACCATTCTTATAATAATCTTACATTGAGCTTTGTTTCGCTCTCTCGGTTAATGAGAGAGCAAGACAAATTTCAGAAAACTTAACGATGATTGGTGAAACCGCAGGGCGCAGCTAGTTATTAATATTTTCTATCGGACTCCCTAGAACCGGTACTCTACTACCTATAGATACTTAGTATTGCTTAACTTCTAGGTAGGTATTAAAAATAGTTTTTAGCAAGCTATGGGCAGTATCTTTGTTTTTCTTCTTTACATATTATAAAATAAAGTCGCTCTCCGAGTCTGTCTGCTTGTCTTTAAAACACGTAACGGATTTTGATGCGGTATTCACCTTTTGTTAGATAATTTTTCACGGAAGATTTATGTATAATAAAACTTATATCCGTGCGAAGCCGGGGTGGGTCGCTAGTTAGTATAAATTTATTAATTTTCATTCGCCTCAGATGATTCCTCTGTCGATTAAAAAAAGATAGGCTTATTTGCCTGGTGTAGGTAAGTGAGTTACGTGTCCGATGCTAAAACATTTTCCGAAGATTTGGTAATAAAATCGAGACGTGCGTTCTATATCGGCAAGAAATGGAACAGTGGGCGTAATAGCAAATCAGATAACTAAACTCGCTCCAAGCATTTATTTTCTCTGACAGCTGCAGTAACATTGTAATATGCTGAATAGAAACATTTTCTTTTAATATTTCACTGAAGTATATCGGGTACCTTCAGGTCTTACGTTCAAGAGGAATTCGTTATTTTCATTCGCTTTTTCATTATTATTGTAAGTGTCAGAGCAAATAAACGAATGGAAAGTGTAGATGCATTAGAAAATACGAAATCGATTGTGACATCTACAATTTATTTAATTATTATCTCTTAGTGCGGGTACCTCATACACTCATATTGTTGATTTCAACAGAATGAAATTACCTACTACTGCTAAAAAAACATCGTATTTATCGTGGTGGAACCTATATTATTCACATCGTGGTCGTCCTTGTTCCTGGAGCCAAGTTCGCAGCAATCCAATTTGGTGTTGGACTGCAGACCTCGCTGTGCCCCCGTCGCTGACGTATTGCTCTACGCTAGCCTCCCATGAGAACACGGACTTGAGCTCTTCTTCAGTGCCGAATTCAGGACTGTAAGAAACGAAAAATATAAAACTGACAGGCTAGCAACTTCACGCCAGTGCGATAGGCCCTGGTAGCCTGGATTCAAGAATAAAATGTAACACTAAATAGTATTAATGGAGAGTTATTGGTAGTAGGGATAATTATTTACCAAATTGCCACATATTCCTTGTGAGGCAAGTTTTTCAGATCAACTCCAAGAGCGGAAGCGCGACGTAGGACAGCTCCAACTATATGGTGTGCTCTACGGAACGGGACTCCGCGCCTCACGAGGGCGTGCGCCAAATCTGTCGCCAGCATGCCTGGCTCCAAGGCTTTTAGAGCTTTGTCAGTGCTCACCTAAAAAGCATAAGATATCATCAACAACCAAGTCAACACTTAGAGCAACACGGAAGGGAGTCGACAAATACTGGCATTCATTTCTGTCAAAGTATAAGTCCAGACGGCAATGCACGTTAAACACGTACACATGTTGATGTGTTGCTCTATTTACAAATGCGTGACTTAATAGCGATACAAGGAAGTTTTAGTGTGTGCGTGGATCCCTCTGCAAGAACAACAGAAAAATATGTATCGGTTGGAAGCTTTTGAGCAAAGATAATATTGTCTTTGTGTATACATTTATGTATACTTAAAAGTTGGAAGCGTGGGTCTCTCCGGTTCGCCAGTAAGAGTCAAGAGAGTGTACTAGAAATCACATAGTAAACTGTAGTAATATTTCAGCATAAAAATTCGACCACATACTTCCATAGTCTGAATAGTGCCCGTTGTAACTTTGAGGCAGTCCAGCAGCCGATCGTATGACCTGAACAAGAGTTCTTTGTCTGACTGAAGATCCTTGTTGTAAGTGCTTGGAAGTCCTTTAAGCACGCAGCTGAACGCAAACGCATCTCCAAGTAAAAGACCAGCTGATCCACGGACTAACTCTAAACCATCGGGATTCCGTTTCTGTGGCATCAAACTTGATCCTGTTGAGAACTGGTCGGAGAACCGGACGATTCCGAACTCCTGTGTGCTGTAGATGATGAGATCTTCAGCCAGTCTGCTCAGGTGTAAGCCGCAGAGAGAAGTCCAGTTAAAAAATTCCACTGTAACAAATAATCGTTTTTTTCCTCGTCCTACATCATTCGACAAAGTATTTTTAATTATTTTACTAAATTATATGTTAAGCTTGGGCTTGACCGCTACCTGCAAAGATGCGGTTTACGATAGAGCATGCTTGCCAAGAAGAAACCAATTCACTCGCGTCTCAAAAACACTTAGATTGTATGTATAGGGATTCATATTCAAGAAGTGTATTCCACAGTCTAGCAGTTTGCACAATAAATGTGAAATCAAAACGCTTCGTACGAGTTTTTGGAATATTAACCATAAAACGGTGACGATTTTTCGTGCCCGCTCTGGCTGTCTGATAGAAAAAAGGGAATTAGATGTATCCGATTAAAACCGCATAGATAGCAACTTAGCTCAATAAAAGTGAAATCACCTGCTACGCGTTTAGTTACCTAAATGGTCCCTTGAAGATACCGCAAACATAGAATTAGGAGTGACGTCCTCAAAGCCCAAGCTATGAGCAAGTTTTTGGCGGTCTATGGGAAGAGCACAACCCGCAATGGCACCGCTGCCAAGAGGGCATCTTGACAATCTACTCGTCTGCTCTTGTAGTCTGGTCACATCGTCCCGCAGTCCAAATGCATGGCTGTAAGCAGTAAAAAAACAAAATGTTGTTTTATTTGTAACTTGCGATCCGCCCGCCCGCTTCGCACGGGTGTAATTTACGTACGGAGCCAGGGCGGGTCGCTAGTTATACATATAAACCTTCCTCTTGAATCACTCTATCTATTAAAAAAAACCGCTTCAAAATCCGTTGCGTAGTTTTAAAGATTTAAGCATACATAGGACAGACAGCGACAGAGACTTTGTTTTATACTATGTAGTGATGATAAAAATAATGTGATCCGAATGGATGTAGGTATACAATAATAATTATCAAGATTCAAAATATCTTTGTATCCCAACGTTGAGATTTTATGGACTTTTTGACTCTACAGACGAAACAGTCGAATTGAGCGGCCAAAAAAGTACCGTAATCTTGTAGTATTAGCTATTCGGTGTACCTTAGTAGAAAATGACTCCAGCGGATAGGCTGCGCGCGCTGTAGGTGCGTGTATCCAGAAGTTAAGATGTCTATTTCTTTTTCAGCACGATTCACTAAAACCTAGAAATGTTAACTTTTGATTTTTGACTGATAATTTTTACCTCATAAAAAATCTGACATTAAATAGATTCGAAAGACCAAAATAAAATTAAAGTCGTAAAGTTGGAAGTTATACACATTTTAATTTCATACTAGACTGTATAGTAAGATAATAACGTCAAGCCTTATGTAGAATACATATACGGGGTGTAAGGAGAACACTCTCGAAGCCAAAAGAAGGTAATTGTACTCATCATTTATGAACAACTTTTACTATGCAAAATATATGCTGTTCTATAGAAAACGGTCATTGACACTCGACAAAATGTATGGACCAGCTGATTTTTTTTCGCGATTTCAGGTTTGGTCCCATACTAAACGTGGTTCATAATGATGAGTACAATTACCTCCTTTTGGCTTCGAGTGTTCCCCTTACACCCTGTATTATGGTACTATACAAATTCTATACTAAGCTAATGCTTGTTGCTTTGCTTTGCGAAAAATGGATAGAGCATCGCTTCGTAAACCCCACTAAATTAAATATCAGAACTTTCGTAGCTGATTTAAATTATTTCTTCAGTAGATTTTCTTCATTTCCTATACGTATATATTATTTAAACCTATACCTACATAGGCATATTTTAAGCTATGCCTGTTATTTTAAATCAAACACCAGTAAACTACTATAATGCGACGTTTGTATCATCAATTAGGTTAACTACCAATTACCGTATAGAAAACGTAATGTAATTTCTAGTAACTTAATGTTTACCGTGATAACGTCTTGAAGTGCCACGTGCAGCTTCGGTAGCGATGCCAGCATCCATAGCCTGGTGTCGGTGGCAGATTGATCGTTCCGGCTGCGAGCGGTGTGAAGCCTTAATGCCGCCTCACTGGCATATTTGAAGAGGCGGCTTTCCACCACTGAATGGATGTCTTCTTCCGGATCCTTAAGTCGGCCGTGTTTGGATAGCTCATCTTCTAAATCCATTTCAACCTAAGCAGAACGGTAGGTAACTTATAGTGAGTTAGTGTCCACTGGTCAGTCAGTCATAAAATCTAAGTAGCCCGCCCTACCTAGTTTTTATGACAGACTAGATTAAGGATATAAGTGGAAAAATTCAAATATGTTACCGCGATACGTAACCGAGTGGAGACAAACGTTTACAGGGGCCTTATGGACAACTGCTGTTGCGGCAACTAATCCGCTCAGTTGGAAAATCACGCGACCGCAAACCGTATCTGGGTGCGATAAGGTTCACGTTCGCCTGATTTTCCAACTGAGCGGATTAGGTGCCGCAATAGCTGTTGTCCGTAAGGCCCCTTACCTTACTAATCTTGGTCATAATATAAGATGTGTGTAAGAATAACGATTAGTTTTAATACTATGACCAAGATTGGTAAGGTCACCCTAGTTTCCGTAGATAAGTCTTGCCATACATCACTTAGGCCCTTCTGGATAGCACTATGGTCGTCATCAGAAAGGTGTCCGCTCCTGTGCAGTTCACCAGCCCAGCCTTTACTGCCACGGATGTCCTCGCGGAACAGGCGGGAGTCCACTGATAACGAGTCATTGAGCCGCCTTAAAACTGAAGAAGGCTCTTCTTCGAAGCAGCCTCCCCATAACTGGTATCGGTCCTTTAATTGGAAAATAAGAGACGATGAATACGCAGCTGTTCTACTCACAATTAATAGATATAATATAGTTCCTAATAAGTAAGGCTTTCAAGTATTTTTAATTGTTGGTTTGACAGGCTATGTCTTTCAACTCCTGCTCATTATGGTCGAAGATGTAAACACGGATGATACGCCAATCTGGGTTGGGAGCTGGCGTTAGTAAAAGAGCCTGCCCGGAACAAACTTTGTATAGTTGTAGAGAGAAAACCCTTAAATGATTTTTTCCTGTTCTACAAACAAAAAAAAAAATTTAGGTATTGATTAGTTTTATTACGTGCATACTAATATTTTTCCTATCCAATAAATTTCTAAGAGAACGATTTTTTACGTTATAAAACAAATACAGGCGCACTTACCGCAGACATTATCTAACGTAAGTATATGGTTCAACTGACTGCGTGGAAGTTTTTATCTGAAACCGATGTAGCATAAGCAACCGTATATCAACGAGGGGTTAAATAAATATACCTACGGAGATAGTCACGAGATGGTGCATTGTTTCTTCATATTAGGTATGTCTCATCTCAACTAATATTTGTTAATATCAGGCTGTGTATGACCAGTAGATAATTATCATAGTAACATAATTAGGTACCTTCCATACCTACTGGACCAATGGCATTTTACTGGCTAGATGTTTAGGTAATGACATAGCATGGTGACCTTACTGATACCTACGCATAACATTTGGTTGTAGGTAAGTATATCTGTAGTAGGTACTGGCTTAGACTACTGGCACCTCAGATACAGACAAACAAACATTAGTTTTATAGTTCTTTGGTGTCGCTGCAAGTTTCTTAGAGTCTGTGAAAAATGAGCAAATATATTATTTTCCTACAATATAGATCCTTCACTTCCTTATAAACTTGTATATTTTCATGTGTAAATGTATAATAATGGTGGATTATTATTTATTAGGTGTTCGTGAATGTGCTCAATTGTGACAAAGTGATATATTGGGATAAAACATGTATTTTAATGGTTGGTTGGTTTCTAAACTCCATAGGAGCCTCTTAATATTGCTTTAATCGGACTGGGTCATATCTTTGATAACATTATTATAAAAAAAATCGATGGGTCATACTTATGACAATATTATTAAATAAACAATCTAATAATAATAATGAAGACAAGACGCTATTGCCTTAATAACTTAGCCTGCTCAGTAATTGGCGAATACCTATATTTTAATTGAAAAAGACGGTTTGACAATGACAGCATTTTGAGCTTGTTGTCATTATGTCAATGCTAATGTCATATAGAATTGATTTTTGGGGTTATATTTCTTGTTTTATGAATTTAAGTTGTTTTCTAGAGATTCTTTTTGAAGAATTTCTTCCTCACAATGAGTTTCATTTCAAAATTCTAAGCGGTTTAAAGAATATATTGATGTTGTTGAATAATCTTACTTCGTGGAAACGTACTAGTCAAACCATACCCACGTATTATTTAAACGTATACAGTTGAGGATACCCGTGTTAATTAGTATAAAAATACCAGTGAGATATAAATACTAAGCAATTGGTACACATTTCTCTATAATAATCAGAGATTTTTTCATGAAACATGGTTGAAAACCAAGACAAATTGCCTAAAGACGAAGAAATGAGAAGTGAACCCAACGATGCTGTGCATAAGCAATTTACACTCTTCGATGTAACTTTTGATCCTGGCATGAAAGATGACGAAGGTAATGATATTCCCCGTCCCTACACGAAAAATCAAATGCGCAAGTGGCTACGAAAAGTTAAATGGGAAAGTCAGAAAGCAGAAAAACGCGCCAAAGAAAAAGCTAAAGCTAAAGCGAGGAGGAAAGAAGCTCGTGAAGCAAATGTAGACTTGGGGCCAAGCAGAAAAGCACTAAAGAAAATGAAAGAAGAGAAGCAAAAAATTAGTACAGGAATAGTTATAGACCTTAGTTTTGATCATCTCATGATTGAAAAAGACAGGTATAAAGTAATCAAGCAGATTCTCCGTTGTTACTCGATAAATAGGAGATCAGACACACCACTGCAGTTTTATATAACTAGTTTTGGAGAAAAATCTAAAAATGATATGGCAAGACATAATGGTTATGAAAATTGGGATGTAAGTTTGATTATTCTTTCAGTTTCATACTTTATTGCAATCACAGTTGTAAGTTACTCGATTATTTTCAAAGGAGGCAAGCTGTGCTTTTCATCAAATTGAGTTCTTGATGTGGAAACATAGGTAATCTATATAATTATATAAAGTGAAATACCTATCACTCATTTACTTACTGACTTACTACAAAATCTCGAAAATTACTTGACCTTCGAAGGTGCTGAAATTTGGCAGGTGGATTCCATATGGGGTCTGTAGAGGTTGTTAAAGAAAGGATTTTGCGAAAGGGCTGAATAAGGGATAAAAAGGAGTTTGAAAGTTTATAAATATGAAAGTTGAGCACAGTCACGGGCAACAGATATACTTTCTGTATAAGCAATAACATTTGTTGACTGAAGGACTGAATCATCACAAAATCTCTTAAACTATTTTGCCTACGAAACTTAAACTTGCCAAGTATATTCTTTTGGGGTGTAGAGATATAATACTAAAAGATTTTGCGAAATGGTCGAATTAAGGAAGGCAAAGGGAGGTTGAAAGTTTAAATGAAACAAACACACATACAAAGACATGGTCTTCAGCACTTTTAAATAGAGAATCATCATCAATCAAATCCATTGAAAATATTGATTTAAATGTGAAGTTGGGTTCAAAGACAACATTGCACTATTGACAAATCATAACTTATTTAACATTTCAGATACAGTACCATGAACAATCCTATTTAGACTTGTTTCCAAAGAATAAAATTGTATACCTGACAAGTGAATCGGATAATGTAATTGAAACATTTGAAGAAGATACCTACTATGTTGTTGGAGGACTAGTAGACCATAACCAACATAAGGTTTGTACATATAGTTTTGCACCTTTTTTTAAATATTAGGCTTGCTTTTGACCGCCACTTGCCTGATGTTAAGCGTGGTCTATGATGGAGCATGCTTACCTAGAAGAAACGGATTCACATGTATTTAAAGACACCTAAAAAATAATTAAAACTAACACGTAAAGCTTTGTCATAATTAAAAAGTCAAGTTATAAATGTCAAAAAAGAAAATATTAATAATAAAAAACGGTTCAGATAGTCGGAGACCTCAGATACTTCTTAAAACTAATAATGTTGTCACCAAATATGTTGATATCGGTTGTCTTAGACAGAGTGTTATACTGATGCACCATTAGCTGGAACTCGTAGCAGAGAAAAGAGTGAAGCGTGATACTCTAGGTAACAAGTTTCAAGCATTTGTTAGAGATAGCTGGTAAAGTAAGTCCGGAGTGTCTAAAATTCCGTTAGCGAATTTGTAAAGACATAAAAGGTCCAGTGTCTGCCTACGATGTGTCAGTGATTCCAGCCAGTGAATCGCAAAAGCACTATGTAATTGATTGCTAAATGTAGCTTTGTTTGTATTTCAGGGCCTCTGTCATAGAATAGCAATGGAACAAGGCATCAGGCATGCACAACTCCCATTAGATAAGTTTGTAAACATGAAAACTAGGAAAGTCCTTACTATTGATCATGGTGAGTTTTTTATGAGTACCTGTTAATTGTTTAAGAGTTGGAGTCTAGGAAAAGAAAATTAGTATGGCATCAATGCTTTTTTGTGACAAAGATGTGTGTAGTGTACACTATGTACTCATTTTTTTTACATACAACTGAATAAAAAAATTACAAACAGAGCAACAGCACTAGTTTGTGTTTGCATCATGAATTTCTGCTTTATGTAATGCCTCCTCCACCCACATATTGGCTGTGTTGCCTCCAACACCGTTTATATTCAATCTTTGTGCCAATGTATGTATTGGGCAAAATGTCACGAAAACCTATACACAAATTGGCAAAATAATGAAAGAACATGGAGTTGTGTTTAACACAGCCAATATACAAGGTTATGCACATAGACTGTACTAAGCCGAAAGGAGGTTATTGTACTCATAATTATGAACAACTTTTACTATGTGACCAAATCTGAACTTGGGAAAAAAATATTAGCTGTTCTGTAGAAAACGGTCATTGACACTCGACAAAATGTATGGAAAGCTGTTTTTTATTCGAGATTTCATTTTTGTCCTATAGTAAAAGTTGTTCATAATAATGAGTACAATGACTACCTTTCGGCTTAGTACAGTCTATATGTGTAGCCACATTGTTCCACATTGCAATATTTGCTATGCGTATTTTTATAAATGCACTTTATTATATTCTAATAAATGCACTAACTGATGAAGTCAGTGAAGGACTTGGTCAATCAGTATGGTGCAATTCTGTAGGTACATCTAATTATTAACAAACAACCTGCAATTACAGTGTAAAAGTAGGTACAGAAAAAAAGACTCGTATTAAATGAATGTTTATTTTAATTTCACAGTTTTCGAAATAGTACTGAGGATTTGTGAAGGGACTCCGTGGCAAGAAGCACTCATGAAGGTCCTTCCGCTGCGGAAAGGAGCGCACGCCTGCGACGGAGTTGGTAACTCAGCATTAGAACTCTCCTACAACAGTGATCATTCATCTAACTAAATCCAGTACAATGTATGGTAATTATCATTTTATAAAAGTCATTATTTATTCTAAGAAACTAGGTTTCTTTTAAGCAATACTATAATAAACAATTTAATTGGTATATTTCTATTTATTCAATACATTCATGACTAGTCGCTGTAGGTATAGTATTATTATGTATGCTTAGCACACATACTGCATAGTGTACACTGTCTATACATTGACTAATATATTTTTAGACATCAATAATATTAGTTTTTAATAAATATCACTGTAATAAATTACGATAACATACAACAACAAACAAACAACACAGTATGCCATGCACAAGTTGTGCATTACTTACATAAATTAAGTGCAGTTTCGATGCCATCGCTTAAAAACGATGAAGGAAAACATCGTGATGAAACGGTAAGTCCGAGAGCTTGAACTTTAAACTGAAAAAAAGTCCCAGCAACCATTTAAAACGTATATTTTTTTGCAATCTAAATTAGACATTTTAATAACGACATAGTGTTTGTCGGCATTTCTAAAATGTATAATAAATTATGTTAACTCAATAATAAGAGCCATGGTGGCCGAGCGGTAGAATGTGCGTATTACAATCCGACTTCGATCCTACTAATGACTTATTTAGTACCTACTTAAAAAAATTATGCGCGGAGGAATTTGGTATGTTCAAGTACCATAAAAGTTCAAAAATATGACATTCACCAACATGCACTGAGCCAATATGGTGGATAACGGATATGGTCTCTCTCTGAGAGAATCCTGTGTCCCAGCAGTAGGAACACGTGAATATAATAATAGCTGATAATTATGTAGTAAACTGTACTTTTTTCGTGAATTTGTACTAAGACAACATCCATTATGTTTATAAATCTATGTTTTACCATAAATATCTTGTCTTATAATAAATACTATATACACATTAGTAACAATTAGTGAGGTATATTATGTTTTTTGAAGAAGTTCAAAATGAGTGGTGCAACCACTTCAGGATTATTTAAATGTACGTGATGAGTTCCAGGCACGAAGCGCGATTCGAAATGAGGATTGCTTTTTTCAATGATGTTACACATCTCCATAGAAAACTCGTCAGTTGCGTAAGGCGAGTCGACGGCTTTGATGAACAGAGTTGGGCACTTAAGTCTTCTGATCAGAGCTTCCGTGAACTTCTTGTCTTCGGGATGGAACAAAATATACTTGAGCCGGGCATCTCGGCTGTAGTAATATTTGTTCGGATCAGCTTTAGATGGTAGAATACCGCGACTCGCTAGGTACGGAACGCTCTCCAACGCCACCGATTTTCTAGTGCCCAAGAACCATTTCTGTTTTATTTCTTCCAGGGTGTAACTTGGTGGCTCTTCGTCTAATCTAAACTGAGCTTCGAAAGTTCTTTGAAAGATTTTCGGATATTTGTCTATCACGAAGTTTAAGTCGTAATCGTCGTATATAAGAATGTCCACTGCGACGAAGAAATCTACGAGGTCGGGAAACGTGCTCGCGAAACGCTGAGAAGCGATCGATCCCATGGAGTGGCCTAGTAAGGACACTTTGTCCCATTTAAAGTATTCTTTCAATGCCAATATGTGACGAACTAGGTCCCAGCTGTAGTACTGCGTGCCTGGAAAACAAAATTGAATTGTTAAAATATGTCACGCTACTGATATCTTAGTTTTTCGCGATTAACCGGATTTTATCGCGTGTAGCTATGCTAGCCAGCAGCTGCGATAGAAGCCGAAACGTGGATATTCGCCAAAGAACCATAGTCACCGACATAGACCAAATTTGCATGTTGAAGTGGCAATGGGCAGGTCACATCGCTCGAAGAATCGATAACCGATGGGGAAGAAAGGTTCTTGAGTGGTGACCACGAACCGCAAGACGCAGCGTAGGTAGGCCTCCCACTAGATGGACCGACGACATAGTGAGAGTCGCTGGCATCCAGTGGATGCAAAAGACAGGCTGTCGTTCAGTGTGGAGGTTAAAGGGGGAGGCCTATGTTCAGCAGTGGACGTCTTCTGGCAGATGATGATGATGATCGCGTATATTTTACAATATATTAATTCCTGACAATTTGTTGTTTCGTTGAAGCTATAAAAATAAAAAATTGGATTGTAAAAACATAAAAAGAGTGGATGGTTGGGAATTACCACCTGCTTGGCATCCAGCAGAACTACAAGAACTCTGGAAAATTTGTCAAGTAGGGTGTAATAAAGATAAGTGTTTTGTGATTCACTGATTTTATAAAAACACTAGCGGTCCGCCCCAGCTTCGCATGGGTATAGATTATAGCCTATGTCACCCGGGGATAGTGTAGCTTCCCGTCAGTGAAAGAATTTTTCAAATCGGTTCAGTAGTTTCGGAGCCTTTTCAATGCAAACAAACAAACAAACAAACAAACAATCAAATATTTCCTCTTTATAATATTAGTATAGATTAAGCAAATTGGACGTTTTGCAATTAAGGTGTTTATCATTACAGACATTTAACAGTATAGGCATTCGACATTTTAAGACTTTCTACTATTAGCTCGTTTTACCTTCGCGGTGTTCTTCCCACGACATCACTTTAAAATTCAGGTGTACTAAAGGTCGGCCGTTTTTCTAGATTGTCCTTATGATACGGAGCAGAATATACAAATAATTATTCATTTTTAGCATTTAAAACCTAAAATAACTCAGTATTAGAAAGTTTCCCATTTTCCTTTAACATCTATCCACATAATAAAATATATATATATTAAATAGGTGTGGGGAAGGTACAAGACCGGAGCGGGAAAATTTAAGAACACGCTCCATGAATTATCTATAAAAAAATCCAACTAAATTACTTAAATTAATAGTTCCTGGTGGTTGCCTTACTAGGCGAAGCCTGTATCAAGGCAACCCGTATACCTGATTACAAATAGTTAGCAAGACAGTTTTTATTTTTTTTACTAAATTAGGAAATCTGCTGGAAACTAAAACTAATAATACATGTTTTTCTTTATAGTAAAGAAAAACAATTAACATAGATCATATATATATCAATGTACATATAGATCGTAAACACGCGCGAGTAAACGTAAATGAGTTAACTGGCCGAGATTTTTTCTACACGTACGAATTCGCGGGAAAGATGCGTCTCTATACTTTTTGCCAAACAGTGTTATTTAACGATTATTTATGCAAGGTGGCCTACCTAAATCGCCATAGCACGCAGCGTCGGACACGCGCTGATATAAAATAGTGGAATGTGTTGAATTACCTGGAGGCATCCAGGACGATAATCCATGTCCCGGGAAGTCGATAGCTATGATGGCCCTGTCTTGCACCAACATCGGTGCTAGGGGGTCCCAAGTGCCCGCATTATCTTGCCATCCGTGTAATGCTAGGATGGGTCTATGGTTTGTGTCGTTCCCCCAGACTTTCGCTGATACGTGCCCCCATTGAACCGGGATCTTGATTTCCTTGGTGGGTATCTGTAATGTAAATCAAAACAAAATAAATTCATTGAAAAAGTCACAGAAAAAAAATCTTTTCTGTGGATAAAGTAGCAGCTTGTAGGTATTTTGAATTATGGAAATAGTGCTCAGGTTGTTTGGGAATTATCTTTAGAATAACATTGCAAATAGTATAAATCCATTTTCGTATATATCTGTGCCTGTTGTGCGCAGCCTTGTTGGATTTTATCGAACACTTTGCATTGTGCGTGGTCACAGGTTGACTAGATGACGGATGTCTTTAGAAATGTTATGAAAAACTGAAAACATCAGGAATTAAAATAATTTTATTTCAATGTGTAATAATCGCGAAAACCTAAGATTTATTTATGCAAGGTGGGTCCTAGCTCCCCTCAATGTATCTGGGTCCACCGCTGACAAATCTCAAAGCTTTGCCTCAGCTGGGTCAAGCCTCTAATCCCCCCCCCCCCCCCCCCCCCCCCAACTGAAATCCTGTATCCGCTACTGCACATAAAGTTTCGTATATACAATGTTAGTATGAGATGGTATACTGTAGACCTAATAGATACATCATGCCAAAGGGTGAGTTTGGGTAATACATATTTAGTAAACATTTAATTTTAATTACCTTATTCGTGTGTAGTTTCTTGGAGTTTACATTGCCCAACACATAAGACGTCGTCTTTACGCTCAACGCGTTAGAGTTCAAAATCGTTCGGGCAAGAAGTCGCTTGACCATGGCTGATATTGCTTTCTTTTATTTCCTAGCTATACAAAGAAACTAACACATAGAATTTGGTTTTATCACCTATTGTTTCACTTTTTACTTAGCAGAATCACGTTCCTCGTAAATGATATCACGATTTGCCACAGCACGCAGCGAGGTTATCGATCGTCGCTATTATATTACTTCGATTCCGTATTAAAACGAACTTTAGAGGTACATTACAAATTAATTTAGACACCACAGTATTATTTAAGGTTTAAACATTTCGAGTTTCATTTATTAAATCGTAATATCACGGTATATTCACAAGAAACAAGTAATTTCCGTATAACCTATCGGAGTGACGCACCGCGCGAGAATAGCATGGCCAAGGCCGCGTCGAGATATTTACCCGAAGCGCCTAGCGGTCGAGTCAGACCGACGGTTCATGTAGGAACCATAATTATCCATATTACTACTATGTTTTATACAGTCATACTATACCGTAGTATGGACGAACGGACTTTAGACTTGAGGTGCGTTAAACGTTTTGTCGTTTCATCGTGATGTAATGCCTCAGAATATATAATATAATAGAGACAGTACTAACTACGGCTTTCCTTGAACTTTGGACATGGTACATTTACTGACCTTACCTTTAGACCTTTGATTACCTACCTACTTACCTAATGGTACAGAAAGTATGCTGACAGCTGGTATAATAAATACATCTGTATGTTTTTTATGATTGACTAACCTATTTACATTCGTTTATTTGCTCTGACAGCTGCAATAAAATTTTAAAAACTTTTTCTTTTAATATTTCACTGAAGTAGTTAGGTACTTATATCGGGTACTACATTCGTATGTTGAAAAACCTAGCGAAAAGCTTTTTACAATTTTATTGCAGCTGTCAGAGCAAATAAATACTTGGCCCGAGTTAAGACGTTTGACCACAGAATGTACTATCATGTATTTTGTGCCAGCTTACTTGATGTTAAATGACGGTGTGGTCGAAGATGGAACACGTCTAACCTGGAATGGGAACTGAATAACATTGAAATTTTCAACAAAAAAAACATCTGACCTGAAATGAGAAAAAAAATATATATATATAATAATATATTTTTATAATTTTAAAATGGCAATTTAACGGCCTACTATCCGAGTCGCGTAGGCAACAAAACGCTCCCTCAGCCCCGCCACGATGTATTTTGCCACCCAAGAGTCTAGACGCCCGCGTATATATTACTGGTTGCGTCCCGCGGTTTCACCCGCGTAGTGATGAAAAATGGTGATGATGATGATGAAAAGTAGCCTATGTCACTCCATCCCTTGAACTATACCAATGCAAAAAATCAGGTCGATCCGTTGCTGCGTGAAAGAGGAACAAACAAACAATTTTTTTTTTTCGCATTTATAATATTAGTATGATAGTACGGTTGGCAACCCTAGGTAGCTCCCAAACGGCAGAACCGCTTTTGATTTTGTTTTTTGAATGATGACTTGAGAGTTTGGGTGTATTCTTAGCTATGACTATGACTATTCATGATTTTTTTATAGCCGTTTATTTCAAAGATTTTAAGCTATTTTATAGGAGGGTTAAAAAAATAATTTAAATATATATACTTGTCCATATTCTAAATCTATCGCAATACGATACGATAATGTAATCGATACTTCTTTAAATATTATGAAGGTACATATTTTTAGTTCAGACAAGTAGCTGATCCGACTGACGTCCTGTCCAAATTTCGAATAAAAAAGTTTGAATTATAGTCAGAGTTGATATTACGTAGCTTGTTATTAAGGGGAAATAATTATGACACATGTCAATAGTAAATTATCACTTTATTGGTCATTTTTGCTTGAATTTGCTGGGTTCGTTCACCCCAAGCAATTTAAAATACATAACTTTGCATATGTATTGCTTTGCGTCGATTTTTACATATTTAATTTAAAAAAAATATAATATCGTTTTTATTACTAAGACAACAGAATATTTTCTTCTTTTATCAAATCCCTTGTACTTTTACTCAAAGCTGTTTACATTTATAGAGTTTTCTAAAAAGCTACGGTCGAGTAAAAATCAAGGTACTTATAAACAATATCACAATCACCTTACATTTTCTCATTAATTTTAACTTCACCTAAAATTAAATCTCTTAAAAATATCGGAAGTCTTTTACAGAGTAGAATAAATCTACTTAATCAGGCTTTTTATGACTGAGAGTGTAAATAGGACTTTACAAATGAAAACACATGTTCAAAGTCTTATCTAAACCTAATTCACAAAACTATAATTAATTTGAGAATTTATTCTTTGTGACCATTATCGAGTGAGGTAGTTTTAGTTAGTTGGACAGAGAGAGAACGGGTATTTGGTTTCGAGCAGGCCGTTTCGTAGCGCTGAAAGTAACGGGTGAGATACACAGGAGCATTCCCCGCGCCAGTCATCAAGATCCAAAGCCCAGAGACCAGCTCCTCTTAAACCAGCTAAAGCAGCTGCCACTCCTACTCTGTGAATTTCTTCAGGTCGCAAGTATGTGGCCCATTGTTTTCCGTTCACGCTGAATGTGCCGTCGTACGTTTTTGTTTCCTTCCATTCGTGTGTTTTCACGCCATTGCAAATCTGAAATGAAATGCCGAGTTTATTTTCCATAAAACCTCATACGGAAACTGACGCGTTTCACGAATTTGATAAAATGTTTGCAGATTGTGTTGCACAATCTTTTGCGTACATTAGTCTATTGTTAGTTTTCGTCAAAGATATTTAAAACTATGGATTCAACATCGACGCGAAAAAACAGCAACAAAATGCAGTGGTTATAGGCGGGAAGCACGCATTTACTCAGTCGCGCGTTTGAAAAATGAGTATAGTTAGTTTTTGTGAATGATCGTTTATTTGAATGTCAGTCCACAATTTTACGTAAATTAAGTTACATTATAATATAACTAGCGTGTAATTGGCGTACTTTGCGTATTATTAGTTTTGTAATAGTAGGCATGTGTCGTGTACTGTATTATTCTGCCGTCCAATTACTAAAAGACCGTTATGTGACTGTGGCCATATCACTTAGCGGTCTTTTAGTAATCGGACGGCAGTATTGGCTTCATGACAATCTGATAAAGGATGTCGTATAGTATGTGGCGCGACGAGTTTACTGATATAATCACTACTTTGAAGATTAGATACGCAACATATTAGTGTTGAATGGTTGTTGCCTAACAGTCTTGTAAATATCTTCTAAATTAGATAGACATCCGTTTAATTTTTTTTAGCTTTAAGGGCCATTAGTGTAGTTTTTACTTTCTATCCATAAAACCCCCATTCAAATTATACGGGAAAACTAGTAAAAATGATACATGATACATGATCAGACGTGAATTAGTATGCGCAATTGTTTATTTTACTGACCTCGTAATAAGCTAAGAATCCCGGCACTCTGGTGTAAGGTCCAAATTCGCCGGGTCCTGAAACTGGCGCGCCAGGGGTGGCATTGGAAGAACTCCTCAGAGTGTAGGTCCGAGCGTATGCGGGTACGTTCATTACTAGTTTGTTGGCCGGAAGTACGCTGATCCAGTACGCGAGAGATGAGTTCTATAACAAGATACCACACAATTTAGAAAAATGAGAATCAAACACCAACCGTCATACCCTAGAGCACGTGGAACTTTAGAAGACTCAGTTGCACGTACTCTGGCCCCAAGAAAAAAAAGGGAATAAAAATAAAACCAATCGCGTTAAATATCACGTAGGCGTTGTTTAACATTTGCGTTTTCCAAATTCCATTTTAAATAGTAAAATCATATTTTTACTTTAAAAAAGTGTTTTTTTTTTTTTAAATAACCTGTCCATACTAAGAGTGCAGAAATACTTACAAAGCTATTGATTCCAGCTACTTCACTGCTTTCCAAAGGTACCAAGTACGCGGTCCTGCCAGTTGTAGACGCGTAGTAATCGTTAGCTGAGATCGCTATCCAGTCCAGCTCCGTGGAAAGTACGTGTGGTTCGTACGCCACAGACGCGATTTCGGGAAATGAGGCCACTGCTGCAGATAGCTCAAAGTTGTGAGGTCGCAGATACCTCGATAGTTCTCTGAGCAAGTCACTGAAATCGTAGCGAGATGGGGTACTGTACCTAACAGCACTGCCGCATGGAGCCTAAAAAACAAAATTGTTAAAGTAATATTTGTTTAATAACATAAAAAGATCAGTATCCGATCAGATTGGTTATCTACCTGTTTGCAAACCGGATATTGCCAAGCGATCTGTAATCCGTCGAAGTTCCACCGATGCAACATTTCCAATACGGATTCAATGAAGATCTTTCTATTCCCGCGTGTGGATGCCATTCGTTTCCATTTCTCATCTTCAGAGTCCTTCAGACCTCCTGCTCCTAAGATAACTTTGACCCCAGTCTGCTTTAGTTCTACAATTTTACCATAAAAATCGTTTTCTATGTCGAGCTCAGGGATTCCAGGGACTAGCTTGTATGATTTGGGATCTAAATGAGCCCATGAGTATATTATGTGAGTGCAGAGAGATGGGTTGACCTGTTCCGGTCCGAAGCTGCCGTTTCCTTGTCTGAAAAAAAAAGAATAACAATCATAGATACGGAACAAGAATATGGTATTGGAAATTCTTCAGTACATCTAGTACATTACCTGTAGTAGGCCCAGCTGGTGAAATAGCAAGCGATTATAGGCTTCTCAGGTTCCGTTTCTTCGTCACCATGTCCTGTGATCCTAAGCTGGGCTCCAGTCCTGCAATTGGCGTTCTCTGGGAAGTCGCAGTGGTTCTTATTCCAGTGCAAAGGTTCTGGACAAGTGAGCTGAGAGTACTCTCCATTGATGCAAAGATAATACTTGCTGCAGTCGTTACTATCTGCTCGGAATATGACTCCTGAACATGATTTGCCTTCCAAATTGGAACCCTAGAATATAACATTTAATAAACCATTTTTGCTATAAAAGAATTTTCTAGAAATTTTTGATTTGCTTAATGGTTTACTAATTTGAAGTCAATTTAACTTGGATACTTACACTTATTATACCAGTTTCTTGAACTGCCGGTTTGGACGTTGTTGGTCTTACATATTCAGTTGTCGTTTCCTGTGGTGTTGCAGGGAATGCCACTGCCGTGTCTATTCCAGGTGCTTGAACTGCGTATGAAAAATCAGTTATGAAGGTTTTTCTTTGTTAATAAGGCCGAATTTAGTTTGAATTTTACTTACTCTCTTCAAGCGAACAAGGTGGTGGAGCTTCTTTTTCTCTCAGCACGTAGTTGATGGTCTTCAACAATGGTGACTTGCCACATCCGCAGTATTTCCCATTGAAGTCGTCTAAGTCCAAAGACCAAGCCATTGCTCCTCCAAGGCCCATGGCTCTTACGTACTCTGACTTGTGTCGCACCATGTAGTCATCGTCGAAGGAAACCCACTGGTCTTCTAAGAACGCGTAGGGTCCCATCCTGCCGCCTGGGTCGCGGGACACTTGCCAGCCCTTTAGTCTGATGCGGTCGCATATCTATAGGAATAAAAATGTTATATAAAAAATATTTAGATCTGCCTCATTAAGTTCATTATTACACAGGTAATCTGTGTATATTGTTTACACACGTATCGAAAAAAGGTTCGATAGCTAGATTTTTGCACCTATTTCTTTTATCGGAAACGATATAACACGTATATAACACGTATGTAAGGAACATCAGTTTGCTTGATGGTAATCGACGGTGTGGTTGAAGATGAAGCATGCCTAAAATAAACCTTAATAAGTTAATTTTTGTTAAGTGTAGGTTTGTTGGCTTGAAGGTATTGCTGTGTCACGTTAATCGCTCGCTAATAAGAAAAAAAGGTGGTAACACTAAATTTGAAGGCCCAAAAATTGCAAGGACTTTCTTTTTCTAACGTATCCGTAGTTCTATAATTTACTTATACTAAGCATAATGTTCTTGGTGTATACACACCTCGTAGAAAGACAAAGAGTCGAGCATCGTATCATATTCATATTGGTGATGATTGCATTGTTGGTAGGTAATTAGGTATATGAACTCAAAAACAGTGAAGGGCGACATCGTGAGGACACCGGTATGTCAAAGAACATCAAAAGTTCAAAAACTTGATATTCACAAACCTGAACTGAGCCAGCATGGTGGATTAGGGTCCATCCTCTCTCTCTGAGAAGGCCTGTGTCCCAGCAGTGGGAACATGATAGGCCGTTAATGATGGTGATAATGATATGAACTTACCTCGTAGAAGGACAAGAATCCCCTGGCCCTAGTCTCGTCTCCCGCCTCTCCGCCGGCGTACGTGGGCACTCCGAGCCCGGTGCCAACATTGTCCACGAGAGAAAACGACTGACCGTAGAACGGAACACCCATTATGAGCTTCTCCCTGTCAGCTCCCTTACTGATCCAGTAGTGTACTGTGAAGTTCTGTCAAGAAAATTGGGAATATACATTATACCAATTAGTATATACTATTTATTAATAAAAAATACAAAGTCGTTGGTTTTCTATTGCAGTAACTGCTTGGCATATGTAATACTAGCTGCGCCCCGCGGTTTCATCCGCGTAGTGATGAAAAATGGTGATGATGATGATGAAAAGCTTATGTCACTCTCTGGCTCTTGAACTATACCCATGCAAAAAATCAGGTCGATCCGTTGTTCCGTTGCAGCGTGAAAGAGGAACAAACATCCATACATACAAACTTTTGCGTTTAGAGGTAATATTAGTAGGATTTAGCTCCCAGTAACGACGCGTTTGCCAAAATATTGTGTAATTTGAGTTGTTGCATTACGTAACTTTAAAACCGTGAATAATATCAAACTAACCGCTCTACCAAATCTAATGAGTTTTATAAATGGCCATCTTATTTAACTCTGCCATAGGAAACTACAAATAGACAACCTTCCATACCGTATGAGTTTACTAAAGCTAAAATTAGAGCAAAACGTAACAGTATTAGGAAATACTGGCTAAGGAGCGACCAAAGTAAAAGCAGAGGCATCCTTAGCATTCTGACTGCCATTACATCAAATATCTGGATAATTCGACTTATTACTCATTTGTATCAAAAAGAGTTTCACCGTGTTCAGAGTCATATCGGAGTCATCGCCGCCGCTGTACATGGGCGCCACGTGGCCGGTCTTCTTGTCCCATTGTCCGTGGTAGTCATACGACATCAGCGAGATCCAGTCCAGGTTTCTTGATAAAGATGGCACGTCGTATGCTGGAAGAGAGATGGGCAAATTCGAATAGTCGAGTTGTTACAATTTGTTACATCAATTTTTTCCCTACACCATACTGCATGGTGAGCTTAGAGCGTACTTGGTTGATAGGTAGCACTCGCTTCTCTTCAGTTTTATCTCACAACATTTAGAAACTTTTTCAAAACATTTATTTTTTGTTGAATCTAGCAGTAAGATTTAATTACATACCAACGTCAATAACTCGTTTGCTAGCAGAGACAGCAGCTGATAACAAGAGTCCTCGTGGAGCAAATGCAATCTTCAGTTCTTTTACTAGACTCGCGAAGCCTTGTTTGTCTGTGCTTGGTCCTTTTTCGCAGTTGACCTGAATGAGACACAGAAGGGGTTATGGCAGTTGAATAAACAGTTACGCATGGAATTTAACACATTTTAACCACAATTACACTCATAGCTCCTTAATAGAATTCCCTATGTCGGGTACGCCATGGAACACAAAAAAACGGACAAGTACCTATTATCCAGATTCAGAGCAAATATTTAAATTCATCATTCAAACAAACATACAAACAACAACATTCAACTCCTGCTCATGAGGCAGACGTGCTACCGCTGCGCGCTGATCCAAATCGGTCGTCAGTTGGCCCATTACAAGGAACCCTTATGTAGATCTGAGCTAGGAAAGATTTCAAACTTTGATGACATTTTGAGCACCTTGTTTTTTGTACTCTGTTGAAGTTTAGAAGAAGCTCTGTTGAAGCCGCCTGCCAGGCGTGGGGATTATGGCAACACCCCTCTCTAAGAGGGAGGCCTTTGTCTAGCAGTGGACGTTTAAAGCTGCTGATGTGTGTATGTGTGTGTGTGAAGTTTGGAATAATAATTTACATTATCTTGGATCATCATTAACATCATCCATTATTTTCTATCCACTGTTTAGTATTGGTTGCTCTTCGGTGCGCCATTTGTTCGGGTCTTGGCAGGTTATTATTGTGCATGCGATATTGTTTCTGTATGTACTCATATTAATCCGAATGGAGTGACGACGAAAAAAATTATATGAAAACCTGGTATAACTTTCCTGTCCTTTGGCAGTCCGGTCCAGTGCTTAGGTAATATTGATATTTACTTCGCATAGCCAGGCCAATGTATCTAACCAACCCTTCAAATTCAAATTCAAATTCAAATTCAATTTATTTACATAAAATATTACATAACAGTTAAAAACCATGGCGTAATACCTTATTTACTTACTACATAATATTATTCAAATTAAACTACCAACTATAAAACTAAATAAATAGTAAATTAACATAAAAAGTTAGACAAAATTTAAAAACTACAATAAAAAATATTTACAAAAATAAAAC
This sequence comes from Agriopis marginaria, assembly GCA_932305915.1. Lineage (NCBI taxonomy): Eukaryota > Metazoa > Arthropoda > Insecta > Lepidoptera > Geometridae > Agriopis > Agriopis marginaria. The sequence continues at coordinate 9,615,290 of OW029919.1, forward strand.
ACTAGAAAACTTAAAAAATAATAATAAAAGATAAAAATTAACATTAATTACAACAACAACAATGTTTGGTAATAAAAATATAAAATAACGACATTATATAATACTTTCACAATACTGGTTGCACTTCCTAACCAGTATCGTCCATCTATCCGCAAACATATCTGTGTCGGGAAATACTGAGAGAAGCTGGTTGAGGTGTCGTTGTGCACGGAACACCGGAGAGTGCTGGCGCGCCACAGTGCGTGCCGGACTCGGCGCAAACAGTGGGACTCGCCCGCTACGGAAACGCACTCGCTGCTCCGGTACACTCAGACGACTAGCTTCACCTAACAATTCGGGGCAGTATACTCTCCCATGCAGTATTTGCAACACCGTTAATAACTGACTATGCAATCTGCGAGTTTCAAGAGAGTAGAACCCAAGAGAACCCAACAAAAATTTTGTGGGATATAAAAATGGATAATATCCATACATTTTCTTATATAAAAAACGTAAGAAACGTTTTTGGACTTTTTCCAGCATTAAAGTGTAACTTTTCTCATGAGGGTTCCATATGCATGCACTCGCCTCAATTTTTGACCTTATTAAGGCAGTGTAAAGCAACTTCATGGCCTTAACATTTGTGAAGTCTTTGCAGTTGCGCGTCACAAATCCCAACCTTTTAAAACAATCTGCCGCAAGTGCACGCATATGGTCGTGAAAAGCAAGTTTTGGATCAAACAAGACACCCAGATCTTTAACTCTCTGATTTCGCGTGATTTGTTGTTCATTTATACTGTATTGCGCTATTATAGTATTTGTGGACTTGGTAAAGCTCATCACGGAACACTTTGAGACATTTATGTTGAGTTTATTTTGTTCACTCCATGTTAGTATAGTGTCCAAGTCTTTTTGAAGATTTATACAGTCATGGACAGATTTTATGGGCATATAGAGTTTTACATCATCGGCGTAAATTAAGCACTTGGCATGCAGTAGTGATTTCGGCAGGTCGTTAATCATAAACGTGAAAAGAAGTGGCCCAAGGGATGAACCTTGGCTGATACCTGACGGCGTATAATATGGTGGTGAATCATGGCATCCAAGGCGCACGAATTGTTGACGATCTTTCAGGTAGTTTGCAAAAAATGAAAGAAGCCGAGGAGCAAATCCAGCTGTACTTAGCTTTTGGAGCAGGATATTATTGTCGACTTGGTCAAAAGCTTTTTGAAAGTCTAGATATATGACATCTACTTGATTATTCTCATCCATGTTCTTAGAGACAAAGTCTACCAATGTAAGTAGGTTGGTGTTTACAGATCTACCTTTTCTGAACGCGTGCTGAGCGTCACTGAGCTGTGATTCTACTTGTTTGTAAATGTTACTATGTAGTATACTTTCAAATAGTTTTGCGAATGCAGATAAAATAGCTATTGGCCGATAATTTTCCACGAATGCTTTGTCGCCGGATTTCGGTACAGGCACTACCTGCGACTTTTTCCAAAGCCGCGGATACTCTCCTGTTTTTAGCGACAGGTTAAATATATACGTTAAAGATTCAGCTAGTTGCTCTTTAAAAGCCTTAATAACATATGGTGGAACACTATCAGGTCCTAGCGAGCTTTTTGGTTTTAGTTTATCTATGTGAAATTTAATATCATTTTGAGAAAGGTCTGGGATATTTATGAGATTATTGTTGGTTGTAGTTTCAGCTTCTTTCAAATTAAAGTTTGGTGTATGTGGAAGAAATACACTCTTAAAATAATCTGCGAACGCTGCGGCTGCGGCTTGACCGGTATGCTTAACGCCCTTGTGGGTGATGGCAGAATCGAAACCCCCTTTAGTTTTCAGATTCGCAACGTGATTCCAAAAAGCACGTGGATTTACTGTCAGATTTTCCTGTACGTTTTGTATGTGATTATTGTATGCTATTGAAATATCTTGTTTTATATTGCATCTAATGGCACTGAAAAAGCTGTAAACGTGTATATCTTTAGTAGATTTCCATATTTTATGTAACTTAGCTTTTAATTTAATATTATTTATTATTTCACTAGAATACCACGTTGGATATCTCCTGGTTGCCTTGGAATACCTAGTTTTCTTTGGTACACTCTCATCAAAACATTTATATATTAGATAGTATAAGCAGTCTACAGCTTTGTTTACGTCAGTTTGTTGAAAAATTTCGTGCCAGTTAATATTACAGACGCAGTCGTATAGTGCTGTGAAATCAGCTTTAGTGAAGTCCCAATCTGTATGTCTGTTTATGTTACTCGGATCCAACTTGCTATTTCTTTCTAATCTTTTAATTGTTATGCTGATATCTAGAGGAGGGTGATAGACATCAATATGCTCTACAAGAGTTTCATCGGCGACACACACACTCACTTCATTTACGTTATGACTAGTAAGAACTACATCTAATTTACTACCTGTTTCATTATTAATATCATTACGGTCTACAATTGCACAATAATTTAAAAAATAGCCCATGTAGTTGTTAATGTTAACGTTGGCACTGTTAAGATTTAAATCCCCAAGTATCATTAGTGTTTCATTATGTAATATTTTTGAGACATTATCTTCTACTTTACAAAACCAAGTCATATAATCTTGATCACTGGCTCTAGGATGTAAGTATACTACACAGATGTACAACAACTGGCCTCGATATGATACAGATGCCCATAGGTCTTCGCCATCCTCGGTCTCTAAGTCATGACGACGTCGTAGCTCTACACCAGGTCTTGCAGCGAGAAGAACACCACCACCTCTCGTAGCTCGGTCACGACGAAGGAGGTTCCAACCGTATGGGGACACTTCAGCGTCGGTTATGGAGGAGTCAAGGAATGTTTCTGCTACTGCTATTATATCTGTAGGTAATGAGGTAGTAACTTGTTGCCAATATTTTAATTTAGTTTTTAGTCCTCTTACATTTTGATAAATTATATTTAATTCAGTCTTAGAAGTGTTACTTTGAGTATGACATGTTACTGACGATTTCGTCACCCTTCTTATTGGGGTCTCGGCCGAGAGTATGGGACTGACGATATTGATTTGTACCCCCGGCGACTCTACGAAACCATTCCCTTACTTCAGTTCCTGATGGCCATGATTCCGGTGCCATGCAAACGTTGAATACTCTCTCTGGCACAGTCACAACAAATTAAGAATAATGTTCATGTTTAAGTTTCAGTTTTAAAACTTCAACCGTGGCGCAGTTGGATACACGCTGGATGTGAGCTGTGATTGCGTCTACAGAAGTGTCAGAACGGAAAAAGCATGCGTGTATTTTTCTAGAACGCTCAACTGTTTGCAGCTGTTCCTGCTGTTGGCCAGTACCCTTGATTGCATTGTTGTTTCCGTGATTTTTTCTAGGGCGCTCGACAGTTTGCAGCTGTTCCTGTTGATGTCCGATTCCTCTTATTGCTTGGTTTCGCAGAGGTTTAGATTTACGTTTTTGCACCATTTGCCATGGGCCGTCTAGGAAATTTTCTAGGTCTATGTTACCGTCAGTGTTACTTTTTTCAGGATGACTAATAGGGCAAGTTGGTGAGATTGATGAGATGGTTGCGGTACTTTCTGTTAAGAGACTACTGCTCTTGACTGCTATCTTACTAGGACAGGGTTCCTTCCCAGGAGAAGTTTTCTTGCGCGGTGTTTGGTTTGTTGCATTACTAGCGATGGCGTCATTGAGGTTGCCATCAGAAATATTGGCACTTGTAATATTATTTTCAGGTTTTTTCTCTATAACTACAATTTGCTTGATAGTAGTTAGCCTCTGGTTGGTGTCTAAAAGTTGAAGTTCTAGATCCCGGCATTGTTGCTGATTTGACTCCACTGTGGTCTTAAGTATATGAAATACGTCAGTACAGCTTTCCATGGATAAGATAGCGCCATCTACATCATTTTTCAATTTTTCATAATTGTTGGTAAGATGAGTAAAACTAGTTTTGAGCTCATTTATCAATTTGCATGCGTTATCTATTTTTGTGTCATGATTTTGAAGTTGTTTCGAAATATCTGTACGAAAGGCTTTGATTTCAGCTAAGATATCTGAGTTAGAACCCACAATATTTTCTTTTTCGCATATTTTCAATTCATTTCTAGATTTAGTACTGTCGATAGAAGTGTTTGACGACGAGTTACTAGTTTCAGTGGAGGCAGACTTCGCACTACTATTGGTTGTCAAGCGAGTTTTTGGAGGAGAATAATTAGGTACGATGTATCTCGACTGAGATGCTGGGGGAGTATGTGTCACACGAGCACTAGCTACCGTTTTGCTTGCACCCTTCGACTCCAAACAAGGTACACATTCCCAACTGATTTTCTTGGAAGGTGACATCAAAGTGTAACGCTTAAACGCTACACGTCCACATTCCAGATCAAACGTATTGTTACATATTGAGCACGTTAGATGTTGTCTAGTTTTAATAATGTTATGGCATACCGAGCATGTTGGTGTTGGCGCCATCTTTTTGTTTTGGAATAAACCATTCACACACTCACACGGTTAGGGTTCACAGGTCACGGGTCAGGGTTCACAGTTCGATCATTGAATAAGCTAATAATAATTGTACAAATGAATTGCGCTAGATGGTGCTTCACAATATTTTGCTTTTTGTATTTTCACAATTAGAGTTTTTGAAATTGATTTTTGTCCTTGTTTTTCTAAACTTAGGGTTTAACACTATAATTTAACCGATTATAATTGTTTTAGTTAGAACTGTACACTCCACATAAAAAAGTTTCACATTTTGGCGCGGTTGAAATTCAAAAAACATCGTACTGGTCACTTATTAAAATTCAAAATATCTGCGTGGAAAATTGTTATTGTCCAGGAATAAGCACTTAATACCGTTCAATATCGTATCACTGTTTTTAGTTTAGTTTAGATTTTTGCACTCAACTTCTAATTAATGTTTCTCATTTTGGCGCGATCTAAATTCAAAAACATTCTACTGGTCACTTATGAAAATTCAAAATAACTGTGCGGAAAATAGTTATTGTGTATGAATAACACTTTACACTGTTCATTTGTCACTAATAGTCACTATAAATCGGCATTACACATCAAAAACTATACATTAAATAATTAAAAAAGATTTAAATTCGCGGACTCGACGTAAATCATTGTTTACGATACGACGCCCCCTGGCGGACTCATTCACCTTCATCGGAGGAAGTAGAAAACAGCTATAACTTACCTGCCAGCACTTGGGATATTCCCAGTCGAGGTCCAGTCCATCAAACTCGTACTGTTCAATGAAATCTATCGCGTGAACTATGAACTTCCTTCTGGCGCTTGCACTGTTCACGAGTCTGGAGTATTTATCGCTCGCCGAGTCGTCCCAGCCTCCCAACCCGAGGACCACCTTCAGACCTTCATTCTTCAGAGAGACCACTTTCTCGAAGAATTCTAGTTTCAGAAAAATTAAAGTTAATTTCAGTGGTTTAATAATGTATCCAACAGCAACAAAAGTAATTATTAATTTGTGTTCAAAAAGTAGCAATAGACTGATGAAATTAGGTCACTGTTACTTCTTGAATAATCCAATGATACAACATGGATTTTGGATATAATGAATGATGACATGTTATCAAAGTGTAAGGAAAATTTATGAAAACTTACTGTTTTCCACGTCAAGCCACATATCATGCGGCTTGATGACCAGACGAGTGCTATCAAGAACGGCGAACGCATACACGATGTGTGTGCAGAGAGACGAGTCAATGTTACTCGGGGTGTATTTACCGGGGCTTGGCCTGAAATATATTGAGAATCATCAAGACACTGCTATTTACAGGGATTTCTCAATTTGCTACATCAAATTGCTTGCGGAATCAGATTTAGACGGTGTAAGTTAGAAATAATGTGCCGAGTGCACTTAAAATTATCATTTCGCATCGTCAAATAGTTTGCTGGTAAAGTAAGCTAAACATATTATCCCATGGGTAACTATTGTATGCAGAAATAAATAGCTTCGATCTTAAATTTACCTGTACCACGCCCAATTTGTGTAGTAGCAGACGACTTTATATCTTTCTTCAACGTAGCTATCAGCTGGCGGTTTTTTGGTCGTTTGAATCGCTTCTATCTCCGTCGTGGGTCTTGGCGGTTTGTACGCAGGTTTCGATGTGGTTTGCACCGGTTTCGGAGGCTTATACGATGGAAAAACTTCGATATCGTCAAGGTCGTTCTCGTCTATATGGTTCACAGGTTCAGGATAGTGGTCTGCATGAATAGGGTTCGTTGGTCTACTCTCGTCTTTAATGCTGTTATTATTTTGGTCTAAAAGTCCATTCTTGATTGTGTTCAGGAGCGGGTGTTTTCCTTCGCCACATCTAAAATGATCAAGGGATTTTATTAAGTTTGTTTAAAAGTTCCTTTCATTCAGAAGTAGCACCTCTGTAATCACTGCTCAATCCAAACTCACCTATTTCTAAAGTCGTCAAGATCAAGAGCCCAAACCATACCACCGGCAAGACCCAAAGATTTGATGAAGTCAACTTTCTTCTTGATGATTTCCGGATCGTCGAATGACACCCATTGGTTGTCCTTGTAGGCATAAGGTCCCATGCGCCTTTCAGGGTCTTTTACTACAGTCCAGCCGTTGTGTCGAATTCTATCACAGATCTGAAAATTAGTTATTGTTATATAGTGTTCAAGGAACGAACGTCTTGGCGTAGGCATTTAAAATAAGATAAATCGTGGTATAAAATTAAAGTTGGAAGACATTAAATTTAGGTACGCGTCTAATTTTAGCTGTGTATATTGAACCAACCTCATAATACGCCAGGAACCCTTTAGCCCTGGTATATTCTCCCTCTTCACCGCCCGTAGATGCAGGTGTATTCAATCCAAAAGGTTCCTTTCCTCTGTGAGCATTTCTGCGATTCTCCAGAGTGAACGTTTGACCGTACATTGGCATACCCATTACAAGTTTTGAAGCTGGTGCGCCCTTCTTCATCCAGTAGCGCATTGTGTAGTTCTGGAAGTAAACATGTCTTCAGCTAGTGATATTGAACTATTATAACGTCCCCAAATGTGCACCAATTTTTTTGTAGTAATAGTAGTAATTGTTTCTTTTCTTTTTCACGTCTGAACAGCTGAAAGCTTGACCGTGAACTCTAGCACCATGAGATGGGCAAAAAAGTATCCCATACCAGTTTCGGAAAAAAACTTGGGAGTTGGGACGCAGGTATACTTACCGCATTGAAATATGTATTATCATCATCAGGGTGATAATATAAAGGAGCAACGTGTCCGGTCTTCTTGTCCCACTGTCCGTGGTAATCGTACGTCATTACTGCAATCCAGTCCAGGTGTTTGGCTAGTGTTGGCACGTCATATCCTGCGTCTATGACTTGTTTGCTCGGAGATACAGCAGAGGACAGCAACATTCCTCTGGGCTTGAGGATGGCTGATAGCTCTCGGACTAAGTCAGCGAAGGCGCGCTTGTCTGAATCAGGGCCCTTTGAGCAATCCACCTGAAGATGAATGAAGAGTGGTTAAATATCTCTATGATGAATTAAAAAGGAACTTCTACCATGTACTTATTTTAGGCAGTTTGTTTACTTGTTAAAGGCTATTCGGTACAGAGCTAAAAGAAACCAAATGTTGATCGCTATACTTGACGTTTACCTAGCTTAAGATCTTAAATGTTTAGCAACAGCCAACGCAAATCTTGGTAAAAACCTACACGTACCAAACCTACACGTACAAAACCTACACATAAAACACGTACCTGCCAGCACCTAGGGTACTCCCAGTCAAGGTCAAGTCCATCAAAGCCGTACTTGTCAAGGAAGTCAATCATATGGTCCACGAATCTGGCTCGTGCGGCTGGGTCGTTCACCAACCGGGAGTATTTGTCGCCGGCAGAATCGTTCCAACCGCCAAGACCGAGGGACACCTTGATTCCATGCCTCTTGTACTCGACCACGCGCTCGTAAAGGCCTGAAAGTGTATTGAAACATGTTAAAACGAGCACAAAGATAAAGATATAAAGGCTTGGCGTAAATTAAGAAACCTAAAATAACACAAAATAGAGAATACCAAATGAATAGATTTTTTTTCAACAAGCAGCTACGAATAAACGAAATCAGCTGGAGTTTCCAGAATATGATCGAAACTCTACATGTAATAGCATGAGATGAGCGTTTTTGCTGAAACAATTGTTTGCGATTTTGCGAATGATCCACAGTTCTGGTCCCACCAGATACCGTACTCTCAAAAACATACTTGTAATAATCTGTAAAAACCTTACAGGTTTCTTTTTAAAGTCTGCTGTACTAAAATCTATAAAAGTATGTGTCATCATTTCAGCCATAGGACGTCCACTGCTGGACATTGGCCTCCCCCATGGATCTCCAAAAGGGCCGGTTGGAAGCGGCTTGCATCCAGCTTCGGTCTCTTTTAGGTCGTCTGTCTATCTTGTGGGTGGACGTCCTACGCTGCGCTTACCGGTCCGTGGTAAAAGTAGACAAACTAATTTTAAAATCAAGGTTTAAAGTTATTTATTATGACTTACGGTTATCATAGTCGGCCCAGGAGTCATGCGCCATTGCGAGGCCGTCGTCTCCCAGAACCGCGAACCCATACACAATGTGCGTACAGAGCGTCGGGTCGATGTCTTCGGGAGAGAACTTGCCAATTCCAGGCCGGTACCACGACCAGTTTGTGTAGTAGCACACTAGCTTGTAGCGAGCTGGAAGAAAGAAAACACTCAAATAACAGTCGCTAGCTATTGCTTTGGTATTCCATGTGGTTGTTGGTATTCCAGATTTCATTATCGGTATGATGTTTTTGCTCATTGTAAGGCATAAGCTCCTCTCTTATGCCAGTCCTACCTAGCCAAGACAATATCGTCTTCCTTAAGGTCATGTAATGTAACCGTTTTTCAATCAATATTTTCTGGTTCTAATTTTTAAAGGCATCTAAAGGACGTAAAGGCAAGGCAAGCACTGTCAATCCAAACACTCAGAAAACCCCGTGCTGCCAATTGTTTTTTTTGACTAGACCACGGTCTTGAAAAATATTCTTGTGCTTGGAACAGGAACTAACTTCTCAAATGTGTCTGTCAGAAAACTAAAAAACTAGATGCTAAATGATATTGATTTTCCTTACAATTCAGTAAAGCAGGTTTCACTGATATATCAGGCTGGGTTCCAGTAGACGGCACGGTATGGATCGGTTTTTCTGGAGTCAGCGGTCTTTCTGGTTCTATTACTTCCTCTGATTCTATGATCGGGTCTATTTCAGGACGTTTTGTTGTGGTACTTGTAGTTGAAGATGTGGTGGATGTAGAGCTGACTTTCTTCTTGCATTTCGCGTTCTTGGGCCAGTCGCAGATTTGTTTGTCCTACGTCAAAAATTTGTTGTCAAATAAGACATATTATAAGACCATTAATCAGCAAACGTAGCGTAGGACCTCCTGAGATTCGATAGAGTGAAGATATAAGCAGCTGGCAATGGGTGGAAGCAAAAAGCTGAAGATCGGGCTAACTGGCGTGCCTTGGGAGAGACCTATGCCCACCAGTGGACTAAGATAAGGCTGAATATGGCGATGATGATAGACAGGCGGTCTTACTTAGAGATGTCTGCTAAGTTTAACTATGCATACTTAAAACTGCTCTGTCAACTTCTTGCTGACAGAAATGTTCACGCGTGGAAACCAGACAATAAAAATTATTTAAATATAAACTAGAACTACTGTGGTAAGACTGAAGTTGTTTTACCAAACAAAGATTTTTGACTAGACAGTATAGACACGTTCTTCAAAAATCTATTTATTAGCTAATTTGATCAAAGTTAATGTTTCGCTGGATTTTTATTTTATTTAAACTGTGTTGGAAATTTCGTTTGTTCTTACCTGGTTCCAATGCAATCCAGCGCTGCAAGAGAACTCTTCAAATTTACCGAAGAGGCAATGTTGGTAGCGCGTGCAGTCAGATGGGAATGAAGCGTACTCACCACTGTTACAATATTCTGAAAGAATTAGTTCAACATGTGAGCATAATTTATGTTCATCTAATCGAAATTGGTAAATGCAGCTGCAATTTCCATGACTAAATGATTTCTAGAAAAGTCCAGATTCTAAAAGACTCGTAACTCATACTTACGGGGTATTAATTCTTCAATGTCAATGCCGTTTCCATCATTGGTCGCGTCAATAAGTGGAGCCGATACGCCTTGCCTTTTGTCAGAGCAAGAGGTTGCAGAGGGGAAATCGCACTGAGTCCTGTCTTGTCTCCAAACTAGCCCGGGCGCGCAACTTTGAGCTATTAGCACTTGGTTTACGCAAACGAAGAACTTCTCACATTTGGGATGGGCGTGGTATGTGCCAGTTATGCAGTCCTGTGGAAGGATAAGAAAGAACACGTGATGATGAAACTGATGACTATAATATCCATATCTAAATGTTTTTGACACGTCCGTTTCATGGGGCTTAAATTCCTAATATAATATAACCAGTTTATATCGTAATTGTTTAATTCTAACAGTAATTAGCTAAAATTCATGATTAAGCGTGACACTCTAGCTGGATAACTTAAATAAATATAACTTTAATATTATTTATTTTATTTTTATTTAATACTTTATTGCACACTTACAAATTAAGTAAACATGTACAATTGGAGGACTTAATGCTAAACATTTTCTACCAGTCATCCACCAGGTTGGAACAAATAGTATGTAGGCGTGCATCAAAAACACCTTATAAAAGACAAAAAGAAATAAACAGAAATATCAAAGTTTTACAAGATAATAATATACATAACAACAAATTACAATAAATATGAATCTAACCTAAATTATATATCAATACAAAATTATATACGTACATAATTTTACTACATATTATTACACAAATTATAATTAATATTAGACATATAAATAAAAATTATAATGAATATATATATAAATGAGCGATTACAGTAACGTAATAAGATACTAGACACTGATGCTTTTAAATAATGATCACGTAAGATTCGCTTAAAAACCGCTTTTGATGGCGCTTGTCGAATAATTTGAGGGATCTCATTCCACAGTTGCACTGCTACAACCCTAAAAGAGTCGCCTACAAACGAAGTGCTGTGACTAGGGTTTTTGAGAAGCAGGGTACTATTAGCTCTAGAGGGATTGTTGCGAACGTCCGAGAAGTAGGTAAAGGAGTCTTTAAGATAGGAAGGTAATTTAGGATCATTTAATATGGAATACAGTAAGCCAAGAATCCTGGCGTTTCTCCTTTCGCGAATCTTGAGCCACCTAAGTTTAGACCGATACTCAGAGATATGATCATACTTACGCAGACAATATACAAAGCGAATACAGGTGTTGAGTAATCGTTAAAGCTTGTTAAGTTGCTCTTCAGTAATGTCGAGGTAGCATATGTCAGCGTAATCAATGATTGGCAAGAGAAGGGTGTTTACTAGGGAAATTTTAGTATCGATAGGTAGGAATCTTTTAAAACGAATGATGGAATGAAGGGAGGCGTAAAACTTGCGAGAAACTTCGTTAATTAATTTAATAAACTGAACTATAAACTTTAATAGTAAATTATTCACTAAGGGGATAAAGCAGTGTCATAAGTCACGGGCGTCATATTGAATCCCGAGCGCAATGAAGGATTCGAGGGTAAAGAATAGAATCCTTTATTACGTTTGGTATTCAAGCACGCCCAAGACGAATACACCTTTATCCCCGGTGAATACTCAACTTTTCACAATTTCAGCAAGACGATAAAAATATACATGTACTACTAATAAGAAAACATTTATTAACTGACTTCGAAAAAGGAGGAATGTTCTTAATTCCGCCCATACTTTTTATTATACCTACTCGTAGAAGTAGATGAAAAGTAAACATTTATGTTTGATACATTAGACCAGTTGTGGAAAGACAAATGAATGTTTGATGTTTAACACTACAGCTATTTGCTGTATTCGCGCCTTTTTTTCGTGGTGTCACACCAGGTGGTGTGAAAAGATTATAATTAATATAATAGATTAGCTTATGGAACGCATGTAAATAAAAATTAAAAGTATAGGTACGTACTTTAAGACGCACACTGTTGCTACTTTTTCAAGTGTGCCATAGTGTGATATAAATCCGCCAACTTCACCCACAAAATAAGGCGTTTATTGAGCAAATACTTACTTAGAAAGCCTTCATAACCCTTACCTTGCTAGAAATATGACTCTCATCCGGCAAAGGTTTTTTAGTAGTAGAGGAGGTTGGACGCGTGGTCGTTGGTCGTCTGGTTGTCGTCGTAGTTGTGGTTGTAGTTGTCGTAGTAGGAGTAGTGGTGCTAGTTTTCACTGGTTGTGGCATCGGCGACTTGGTTGCAGATGGTTTGTCGACTAAACAAAAAAAGGTACTTTGTTACCATTGAATTGTTGTGGACTATTTGTGTTATTGTTAAAAATCCGGAACGAATGAGTTCAGATGCAGTACTCTGGAAAACCTTAAGACGTAGTCACGCGTGGCTGTGTAGTTCAAACTCCACGAGAAAGAAATTAAAGACAGGAAACTCCATAGGTATGTATTTTTGTCAGAATAGATTATTTTCTTATAAAGACTTTGCCTCTTGGTTAACTTCACACTCGAGCTCCAAGACAATAGCCTCGTGCTTAGTTTGGAGCCGCCGCGCCGGTTCGCCGACTTAATTACCCACGTGTCTTACATAGAATCCTAGTTTACTTTAAGAAAGTTGTTTTACTAATTAGTTGTAAACTTTTTTTAAGTTTCCTTTTTTTACAGAGTTCAAAAAGGGGGTGGGGTTCTCAATTCAGCCGTATGTTTTTTTATGTTTGTTACTTGAGAACTCCTTCTTATATGAACCGATTTGGAAAATTATTTTTTATTCGAAAGTATATACTTTCAGTTTGGTCCCATAGAAATTTCATAAAAATCTGATCAGTATAGTTTGGTTTTTAAATGGTAATAACTGAAAAAATCATCCAAGTTGACAAAATTGCGTATTTACAAATTTTGAAGTCGGTTTTTTAAATTGATAATTAATTGTGAATTAATTTATCTATAAAATTGTCATCAAGAACCATTTTCTGCCCACCGGTGCTGCAATGATCCAGTCACGTCAACTGCTTCGTCGCTTATGCTTGCATTTCGTGTAGGCTTAGTGGCTGGCCCTAGTGTGAAAAGTCTATGTTTTCGGTTTCCTCAAAGCCTCAGACATAACAACTTAACGTTTGATCCAAAACAAACAATCGCGAACACTTCTTCATACCGTATTGATGTTTCGTGTATGATTAAGTTTTTGGACAAGAATTTGGCTACCATTATTAATAATTTGGCTAAAACATTCTCCGAGGCTTCGTTTAAAAATAAATGTACTGACGGGGTTGGAGATTGCTAACTTCGGTGATCTGCTAGAATTAGCTATAGTCGATCTATGCCACTTTCAAGCGGTTACCTTCACACATGGCGAACTCGACCCAGTCGCAGCGTCTAGTCCGCTTGTCCCAGTGCAGTCCAGGCGGGCACAGCTGCTTGCGCCAGCGACCGCTCACGCACATCAGATACGAGTCGCAAGTGTTAGCTGGAGCGTGCACGTCGCTTCCACCGCATTCACCGTCCTCTTGCTTGTCTGATGATGGACCTGAGAGAAAAGCATAGTCAGATTTGTTAAGTTTTGTCCCTTCTTGCCTACAGGATTTTTTTTTTACTTTCGGGTCTAGCCCGGCATTGGTGAGGCCGAAGCCAATACCTACCAAGAGGCCTTATTGAATACTAGCGGTCCGCCCCAGCTTTGCACGGGTATAGATTATAGCCTATGTCACCCGGGGATAGTGTAGCTTCCCGTCAGTGAAAGAATTTTTCAAATCGGTTCAGTAGTTTTGGAGCCTATTCAATGCAAACAAACAAACAAACAATCAAATCTTTCCTCTTTATAATATTACTAGCTGTTGCCCGCGGCTTCGCTCACGTAGTATTGAAATCTACTTTACTACCTCCCGTCTTTTTAGTTTCAGTCTCGCATCCATCCTGTAATCCACTCTACTCCTGTTCTGCTCTTTCCGCTCCAGACCCGAATCCGTCCCGAAATCTACTCTTCTTCCGCCCCATCCTTACTGCACCAGTCCGGCATTTGTCCCATAATCTTCTCTAATAATACAGTCCCACCCTTTCCGATCCAACTCGGCATCCGTCCCGTAATCCACTTTACTCCCTTTCCGCCTTTTTGCAATCCAGCCCCGCATCCGTTCCGTAATCCAATCTACTTCAGTGTCACTCTTTCCGATCTAGTCCCGCAGCCGTCCGCTCCACTCCACTCCCATACCGTAATCCAATATACTCCTATCGCGCCCTTTTCGCTAATAGTCCCGCATCTGTCCTGTAATCCACTCTAGTTTAGTCCCGCCCTTTCCACCTGAATGGTAAGCCTACTTTTATAGTATTGTTTAGCACAAAACTATAGTTTTTATCTAAGTAAAATTAAAAACATTAGTGATTAGACCGACTTCAAAATTAGTAAAATACGCATTTCAAGTCAGGCTCGCGCATTAAGGGTTCCTTACCACCACAAAATACAACCATCAGTTATTGTCTGAAATAGTCGAAGTAATTGCGACGCAGTCACATATTTCATTCTTTGCTACAGTGACGCTCGAGTATAACACAATTATAACTATCAAAAATTTGTCACCGAATCGCACTTGACCATTATTTATTATTTGTTGTTAGACTATAGAGTGTGTAGTAGTTTGACGCTTGTACGTATTATCATTTTTACATTAGAGCTATTAAAATAATTAGTAAATAATTGTATGGGAGTTGGAGACCTTTCACTTATTGACTTTTACTATTATTACATTTCCAAGTTGATCCGCCGTAACGTTACATATTCTGTGAAAATTTTAACTGTCTATCTATTACAGTTCGAAAAATACAGTCCGTTAAAAGGTACGACAGACAGATAGACAGAGTAGGCTTAGTAATAGGGTCCCGTTTACGGAAACCGTTTACTTTGCGTACGGAACCCTAAAAACCACGTAACTGAGAACCTTTTTTGAAGTCGGTTAATAATACCTGTGATCCGCTCCACCGCATCACACCATTGTTGAAGGTAGTCTGGAAGAGGTCGCTCATAGCGATAAGGCCGTTTTTTTTTGTTCTCGTATTTAATGCAATCTTTTTGTAATATCTTTTTTATGGTGTTGATAATGATTATTTTATTATATTACCTACTAACCACATAATAATGTGCAGTATGAAGGCGCTGCGCGGATTATAATGGTCGCGTTATTTTAATTTTACATTATCTCATGAACTGTGCAACTAAACCACATACTGTAAACGGCAAAATTTATCTAAACTTACAAACTTACAAACTTACAAACTTTACCTCTTTATAATATTAGTGTAGATTATGGTGGTTTTCTTATAAGAGTTAGTGATGAGTTTTTAGTATAATAATATCCATTTTATTATAAACAATCTTGTTTATTATGTAGCTAACTAAAAACTGACAAACCTTATAAAACAAAAGAACATTTTCTTTTTAAATAATATAAAAACTCTTTGGTGGCATGTGGCTAATATACCACATTCCTCCCCAACTAATATAAACACTAACATTTATAATTAACATCAAAATTTCTAGTTGACCTCACAGGATACCGGCGTACAAGTTGTCGCTCTGGAGATTGTTGATCCGAATCAGAACTAGATACCATTCCTGAAGCAGACGCATCTAAAAATTCCTCATCAGAATTTGCATCTCTTTCCTCCTCACCCACTACAGTCATACCACGATCAGATGTAATCAAAGAACTATCGGTAGCCACCACGTTCGAAGGCATCATAGGACTCGAGGAAAAAGTTGATACATTTGTATCTAAAACTGCAGTTGGCTCTAAGATCGAATAATCTCCAAAACAACTGACATCGTCTTGATCGTCTCTGTCTGCCGATAAACGTCCTTTGTATGCCAGTAACTGATCTACATGTTTCTTAACAGTAGTATTTAACACTGGTATGTAAACAGTAAACATCCTAGAGCCGATACAAGTTTTGACAACTCCGCGTTTCCAGGTGTGTTTGTTGCCGTTATTAAAATAATATTTAACTAAAACATTGTCTCCGACAGAAAAATTGATCTTCCTTTGTCCGAACTGCTTACTCTGCGCTACCTGTTTATTAAACACATTATTAGAAGCCGCTGTGTACGATGACGAAGGTGAATCTTGAGAGATTCGCAACAAATCGAGCCGACACCGCAGAGGTCGTCCTAACATCAAGCGGGCCGGTGAAAATCCGGTAGTTAAATGAGCGGAATTTCTGTAATCGAACAAAAATTTGTTCAATTTCGCCAAAATAATCTTTTGACTGTCTGTGCTAATTAAAATAGCTTTCAATCCATTTTTTACAGTTTTAACACTATTCTCTGCCTGACCATTTGACGCCGCATGGTATGGAGCAATAGTTAAATGCTTTATTCCATTTAAATCGCAAAAAGATTCAAATTCATTTGAACAAAAGTTTGATGCATTGTCAGTAACCAAGGTACGCACTAACCCGAATCTACTAAACATTTCACTTAATTTGCTTATAACCGTTTCGCTGTCAGTCTTTTGCATTTGAAAACATTCAACCCACTTAGAATAAGCATCGATTGCAATCAAATATTGTTTCCCAGATAACATAAACATATCTAAATGCACGCGCTCCCATGGGCGCTCCGGATACGACCATGGTGCGAGTGGTGCACGTGGGGGATTAGAACGCAACGCTTTACAAATACTACAAGAACCAATTTTTTCTTCAATGTGTTTATCAATGTTTGGCCACCACATACGAGATCTGGCCTCGGATTTAGTTCTTACCACCCCAAAATGAGAGCGGTGCAGTTCGTCTAAAAGCCTTTCCCTAAACTGTGAAGGAATCACTATTTTATGTCCGCGCATAATACAACCGTTTTCTACAGACAACTCGTGACGACACAAGAAATACAACTTCATGACTGGATCGTCAACTTTTGAAGGCCAACCTTCGGTGGCGAATTTACAAACTTGCTTCAATATTTCGTCACGTTTTGTCTCCTCTTTGACGTCATCTAACGTAATTGGAAGTAAAACCGTATCCCCAATAAAATTAACATATAATGTTTTGTCCTCACATTCTTGCTCTTCGTTCACAATTAGAGAACTTACCGAGCGTGATAAGAAATCTGCTACATTATCTTCGCTTTTGATGTATTCGATTTCAAAATTATACGCCAACAAAAACAACGCATACCTCTGCAACCTATTAGCTGCCAAAACAGGCACACCTTTCTTACTGCCAAATATGGCCAAAAGAGGCTTGTGATCAGTACGCAACACAAAAGGCACTGATCGTCCATACAGATAGTGATGAAATTTCTTCACGGCAAACACGATCGATGTAGCCTCCTTCTGTATCTGTGCATAGTTAATCTCAGCTTTAGAAAGAGATCGAGACGCATATGCGACTACGCTTTCACTACCGTCTGGTTGCCGCTGTGCCAACACTGCTGCCAGTCCCCTTGGACCAGCGTCGCATGTTACAATGGTGGGATATGCAGGATTGTAATGCGCTAAAACGCGCTCCGACGCCAACTCCTCTTTGATTCTACAAAAAGCTTCGTGCTGCTCCTTATTCCACACCCACTTGACACCTTTCTTCAATAAACTATGCAACGGGCTCAAAACTGAAGAAGTTTGAGGTACAAAGCATCTGTAGTAGTTTACCATTCCCAAAAATGACTTTAATTCAGTAGTATTTTTCGGTGGACTACATTTTAAAATAGCTTCAACTTTTTTCATCGATTTATGGAGCCCATTTTTGTCTATTACGAATCCTAGATATTCTACTGAACTCTTAAACAACTCACATTTATCCTTCTTGAGCCGCAAACCAGCCTCCTGCAACCTACTCAACACTAGCTCCAATCGTTGCAAATGAGTACCATTATCAGGAGCAGAAATTAATATGTCATCTAAGAAGATGCACACGCCCTCAATATCCCCTAGTAACTGTTCCATTGTACGCTGAAAAATGAATGGGGCGTTAGACAAACCAAACACGAGCCTGGTGTATCGATATAGACCTTTGTGTGTGTTAATACACGTAAATTTTCTCGATTCATCTAATTCAAGTTGATTATAGGCTCTCGATAAGTCAAGTTTTGAAAAGGTTACCCCTCCATGAAGCTTAGCGAACAAATCTTCTATTCGAGGAAGTGCGTAATTATCTAGATACAGCCCTTTGTTTAGAGTCACCGAAAAATCCCCACAAATTCTGACGTTTCCATCAGGTTTTAGCACAGGTACAATAGGTGTCGCCACATCCGAATGATCTACTTTTTCCAAAATGCCTAACTTTAACATTTTGTCAATTTCCTTTTCGACTAAAGGTTTCACTTCCAAAGCAACTGGTCGCGGTTTACAAAACTTTAGCTGCGCGTCTGGTTTCATTTTAAGGCTCACTTTGTATTTATTAAACCTGCCTAGTTCGTCACTGAAAAGATCCGAATACTTTTCTAATATATTTTCGGATTCATGTTTGTCAACGCTCAAATTATTACAATCCAAACTACAAATATGTAAATTGAACAATTTCATAAAATCGCGCCCAAGCAACGGCGATCGTTTCATGTCCGTTGATAAAACAAAAAACTTTACGGGCATAGTGCGTCGCTCATATGTTACTGACAAAGTCAAACAACCTCTAGGTAAAATCTTCACTCCCGTGTAGAAATTAAACACTTCGCTGCAAGGCTGTAACCGGTGATGGCTGCCTTTGAACAATTGCTCATAAACAGCTGCTGGTAAAATAGAAACAGCGCTACCACAATCAATTTCGCATGAAACTTGTTTATCACCTAACGAGACACTCCGCAATATCGGTCCATCTTTGTTGGAATTTTCGATGTTAAACAAAGCATAATTACCTTCTACATTGTCATCATCAGCATCGACGAAATTACAATTTTGTATCTTAACCTTACACATCCTTTTCAAATGCCCTTTTTGTTTACATCTCTGGCACGAATAATCAATAAACCGGCACGTGTCCTTTTCGTGATTTTTATAACCGCACACTACACATTGTTTAAACACCCGTATTTTACTCGTAGCAATGGTATTATCCCCCGATGCGGCCTGTATCGCAAAC
The DNA here is from genome assembly GCA_932305915.1 of Agriopis marginaria. Taxonomy (NCBI): domain Eukaryota; kingdom Metazoa; phylum Arthropoda; class Insecta; order Lepidoptera; family Geometridae; genus Agriopis; species Agriopis marginaria. The sequence goes on from OW029919.1 coordinate 9,634,434, forward strand.
ACGGGCTGCGCCGAGCCCGCCGCCGTCGTCACGCCGCCCGCCGCCGCCGTCACGCCGCCCGCCGCTGCCACTCCGCCAGCTCGCGCCGACTGCAACGCCTCCCGCGCGCATCGCAAGCTTTGTGATCGCTCCAATGCTCTGGCGAACGTTAACGTTTCAATGTTTTCCGCAAACAGTTTTTCCTTTTCCTTAGCATTCTCAAGCCCCAAAACAAAACGATCTCGGAGGGCTGTTTCCAACTCAGATTTAAAACTACAAAACTGAGCTAAATTGCGTACTCGCGCTGCCCATTCGGCTAAGTCTTCACCAGGTCGCTGCTCAGCTCTATAAAATTTGAATCTTTCCGCAAAAGTGCTCCTTTTCGGTGAAAAATGTTTATCGAATTTTTCAATCAATGCCGAAAACTCTATGCCGTCTAGTTGTTCCGGAAACACCAAATCTCTTGCGACACGATATGTCTCTTCCACTAACGCAGTTAGTAAAAGCGCTCGTCGTTTCAATCCAGCTTTATCAGTATCACTAGTTACGTCGTTTGCAGTACAAAATTGAACAAACCTACTGAAAAAAATGTTCCACTCTTGAGTACGGTGGTCGAACGTGAGGTTGCCCCCGAACATCGCCGAACTAGCCATTACGAGTTCACAGCAACACTATTTCACTATTTATCGTCGCCAATTGATGAGTTTTTAGTATAATAATATCCATTTTATTATAAACAATCTTGTTTATTATGTAGCTAACTAAAAACTGACAAACCTTATAAAACAAAAGAACATTTTCTTTTTAAATAATATAAAAACTCTTTGGTGGCATGTGGCTAATATACCACAGTTAGATATATGCTACCGCGGACTTTTTTTTTAAACTACTTAAGAACTACATTTTTGTCAAACATAGTACTCACTTATCTCAAACCGTTAGGTCAGCGTACGCCGAAAAAGATGCCAATCAGCTAATTTTTCTCCGACATGTTTTACTAATACGGTTATTTAATGTAGAAAACTAAACTTTATCATTATAAAACATAGCCTATGGCACTCAGGAATAGTGTAGCTTTCTATTAGTGAAAGAATTTTTAAAATCGGATGAGTAGTTTCGGAGTTAAAACAGAACAAACAAACTTACAAACTTACAAACTTTACCTCTTTATAATATTAGTGTAGATAAAATACAGTTATAAAAAGGAATGTTAAACTATTGTATACATTATAGGATTGAAACATTCTGGGCTATTGTGGTAAATATTTATAAGTATATTTTCACATTTATAATATTAATCTAATATAAAATAGTTAGTATATAAATTAGTGTAATATAAAAAGTAATTGATTTTTAAAGTAAATGATTTTTAAAATATACTTACGCTGAGTGGTTGTCGTAGTCGATGCTGGTCTAGGAGGTCGGGTAGGCTTGGGTGGAGACGTGATCGGTTGTGAAGAACCTGAAAAATATATATTGTTTTAATTGTATAATATCAGTTGCGCTTTACACACACTTGCCTAGAAGAAACCGATTCACTAGCGACTTGAAGACACTCAGATTGTATTTATCGGGAAAACCATTCAGGCAGCGCATTCCAAAGTCTCAAAATAGTTACGCTTTACTCTGTCCATATTTTTATTCTATTCGCAACAACTTTTAAATATTCTTTCGTCAAAAATTATCGATAATTCTTTACACAATTCGATTTTTTAGCTACAAATTTTCTTCTGTAGTAAAAAAATAAATTCGGTAAAATATTGTGTAAAATTTTGATAGGTATTTGGTAAAGTGACCAGAGTCTCAAAATTTGAAGATCGATACGTGTTGAAAGAAACATCATGAATAATAAGGCTAAAAAAGACACATGTTCAAGATTTTTCTCGATTGAGCTAAAATATTATGAAACGCAAAAAATAACTTTGAACTCATTCGATTTTGATTTGAGTCTTGATTCGATTTTTACCTTCACATTTGGCATATTTAGGCCAGTCGCAGTTCTTGTGGGTAGAGCTCCAGTGCAGCCCAGGGGCGCAGTGCTGAAGCTTCCAAGAATTGCCGTCGCAGTGGAGATACGCGTTACAGTCGCCAGGTACTGGCTGGTAGCTCTGGCCGGAACATGAGCCGCCGTCGGTCGCGGCTTGCGAGTCTGTTGAGAGAAATTATCAACACAATTAAAGTAATACACTATAAACGGGATTAACTCTATATATCCCCTAATTGTCCGCCCTTAGAAGTGGTTTATTTTATTTAAAAAGGACCACCTTGTTTATAGCACTAAAATCGGTTCACAATTGGCGATGGTAATATCGCGTCACACAATAAACCGGCCAAGTGCGAGTCGGGTTCGCGCATTGAGGGTTCCGTACCACGACATAAATTACAAAAACTTAACATAAAACAAAACGCAAAGAGGCAGTAGTGCAAAAAGGTGAACAGAAATTTGTCACTGACTCGCACTTGGTAAACCAGTATGTACAAGAACCTCAAAAGATCAAACACATGACATTCCCAACATGCACTGGGCCAGCGTGGTGGATTAGGACCCAGGATGGGTCCTAATCTTTCTCTGTAAGAAAGCCTGTGTCCAAGCAGTGGGAACATGATGTGCTGATAATGATGATAATGACTTACCAGAACTGACAGCCGTTGTCGGTCTAGCAGTAGTAGTAGTCGTTGTAGTTGTAGTAGTACTAGTAGTAGTTTTAGGAGTAGTAGGAGGTGGCCGTGACGTCATCGGCGCTAGAGTGCTCGTTGCGGTACTCGCTCCGCTGCTTGACGTTGCTGTGAGGAAAAAAAAAGGCAATTTGAAAAAAAGTTACTTAAATGGTATTACTTTTTTCCGTATCTCCTGGTAGTAAATAAAGTGGGTCTTTTCTTGAGTTCATATCGAATCCGTCGTGGGTTATATGTTGAAGGTTTGTAAATATCTTAAAATTTAAACTTACTTTCTTGTTTTTAGGATTCCTTAACTAAAGGGTGTCAACGGGACCCTATTACTAATCTCCGTCTGTCCCATCTTTTTATCTTTTGAACCGTAATAGATAGCCAGTTGAAATGTAATGTTACATAACAGCGGATTACCTAAAGGTACGGACAGACGTGCTCATTACTAGCACAAAAGCATGCTTTTATTGAGCAAGTGCTCATTAGTAGCACGTGTGTAATGTAATGAGCATGCTTATTTAGAGCGTGCTCAAAAATCAAACGACGTTTGATTTTCGAGCATGCTACCTGAGGCGCGGGTAGGGGGGGCGTGATCCGAGCACGTCTGAACATGTTTGCTCTTGCTTTGAGCATGCCTATTTAGGAGTATGCTTTAAAACAAGCATGCTTATTTCTGGCAAATGTGAACAGTTTGCAGAGCATGCTAATTTTAAGCAAGCTTATTAGCATGCTTTTTTTGGGCACGTCTGTCCGTACCTTAACAAAAAAATTATAATACAGTCAAAAAATATAAATAAAGAGGAGTACCCATACCCACTTATCCACACAAAAAACCGTATTTTAGCGAACTTTTGTCTCCGCTCTTGTGTAAAAACGGTAATACGTACCTTTAAGTGAAAAACTTGGCATGATTATAGTACAACAACATAATATTATAATAAACAACGGTCAATGTGAGTCAGGCGCGCGTTAAATATCCCGAACTGAAAAGTAAAAATTCAAATATAAACTCCTACTTAATTGCAGTAATCTTACGTAATAATTTCATAAAACCTAGCAAAGTGATCAGAATTTACGCTTTTCATTCGGCTTTTTACGATATATTGCAAGTGTCAGTATTTGATTTATGTCAGCAGTTGTTATGTATAATAGTTTTCGGATGGATGCTGGAAGACAACAGCACGTATCGGACAAGGAAGAATCATGAACTGGAGGAACTGATTCACAAAGAAACGATCGTCAGGTTCTGCAAATCACAAAAGCTTAGATGGGCAGGCCACTTGGTAAGAATTGTGGATGACACGAGAACTGTCAAAACCATATCCAAGTAGACCCCGCAATAAAAGACCCAGGAAGTGGTGACATTGATGGATCGTGGTCGAGGAAGAACTGTGAAGTATAGGCAAGAATAAATCTTGGCCAGACGGCCAGAGATAGCGAAATAGAAGAAAATTGTTGAGGAGACCAAGAGCCATAAAGGGTTGTAGCGCCGAAAGAAGTAACTTGATAGGTATCTCACCAGTGCATTTAGCGAAGCTTGGCCAGTCGCATCTGTTTACTGAGGCCGCCCAGTGCAGTCCCGGCGCACAGCTGTGCTTGCGCCAATGCCCACCCTCGCACTGCAGGTAGCCCTCGCAGTCTTCCGGCGCCGCGTGATAATCTCCTGCATTGCATGGACCGTCTTCTATGGACCCTGGGACAGACAGTCGAGTTAATAAAATCTTATTTATTTTAAAATACATGTATCAGCTACTTCAGAAAAGAGCGGCAAACAGGTATGCGGTTAACCAGATGGTAAGCGGTAATCGAATCGCTGCATGTAGACACCTGTAACACTAGGACATCTAGGACTGTTGTCGATGCTTTGCCAGCCCGAAAAGGTGGCGGTTGTGCCCTTTATTATTTTTATTTCAGTTTTTTTTACATTTTTCGCAATAACAAGTTCTTCAGTTTAATATAAATCTACCACCATATAGATGCCAAATATATAGAAGAACTTTATAATTTTTTGATAACTGACACGGTGAAAATGGCCATGGAAGGAAGTCATATGCAAATGCGTTTTAGTGAGCTTTCCTATGTAAAGTCTGATGGAGGCTAAGAAACTCAGATGACATACGTAGACCTAGGAAAAAACAGCAGGCTCTTTATCTGATAATTTTCTAGCTCTACTCTATTTTATGAGGCAAATAGAGGGAAAGTTAAATATGTTGACTTAGCAATATCCACATTTTGCTGTATTTGGGTATAATTCTTACCAGAGTTTGCAGGTTTGGTTGTCGTAGGTTTCCTCGTAGTTGTCGTTGGTTTCTTCGTAGTTGTCGTTGGTTTTTTAGTAGTGGTGGTGGTTGTAGTGGTAGTAGCGGCTGGCCACCACGTGTGCTGCGTGGAGGGGGTGGTGGCGGCAGGCGTCCAGTTCGGCCATGTGGTCGATGTTTGCTGGTCGTGGTTGCCGTGCTGGTGGTCATGACTACCACCGACTGAACCTTGCAATTAACAAGATGATTAGTGACCTTTGTATTTCAAACATGGGTAGAGCTCGATTTAGGGGTGATGGGTGCTGACATTCCGCATTGTGCATTTTGATGTGGACGGGTGGCATACACTTAAGCTAAGACCGACTGACTGACGAAATCTCGAAAACCTTACTTCACCTACGAAGCTGAAATTGGCCAGTAGATTCCATAAGGGGTGTTACTTAGAAAGGGATCAAAGGATCAAATTAAAGAAGGCAAAAGGGTGTTGAAATTGTATATGAAAGTCTTCGCGTACGAAGTCGCAGGCAACAATCGGTAGATGAAATACGAATATTCGCTACGTAAAAATATTAATCGAATTTCAAACAAATTAAGAATTTTGAAATTGAAATTTGTATGGAATTCGATACGTATTTTACGTAGTGAAAATTCTTACTTCGCCCACTGTTTACGTATATGTAAATATGTACCGAATTTCACTTACCATCAGCAGCATCCGTAGCGACAGTGGTTGTAGGAGGCGCTGGAGTGACCGGATCCGGAGGACGCTCGCACGCCGTTGTCGGGGGCGAAGGCACCGAACGTCCTACAGCGCGCCCTGCGGCCCTGAGCAAAGGAGATGGCTCGGCGCAGCAACGGTTGTTGAAGTCATCTAAATCGATAGCCCACGCGGTCACGCCGCCCAAGCCTTGGCTCATGGCCCATTCGACCTATAGAATTAATAATATTATATATTTTTTACAATAATATAAAATAATTGATCAATAAACAAGATTTATCTTTTTTTCCACCCTTAGTGGTGGAAAATTTTATATTTAAGGCGCGGTGTGATCATGATTCAAATTCGTTTTTCACCCACTCACGCCGTGATCTATTTGCTATCTAAAACGGCTTTGTTAAAACGCGACAAGCTTTTATCTCATATAAATTGTGTAATGTCGTTACAAGTTAATAGTAAGTGTTTTAAGGGAAACATTTATTTTATTCTTTTTAGCGCATTTAAATAAAAGCTTGTTTAAAAAAAGGTTTTTTACCTTTAAATTTATTACTTTATTTACTAGCAAACGCATAAGAAGTGCGATGGACGCTAAAATTCTCTCAAGAGGCAAAAATATTTACACTCATACGTAATTTAATACCGTTACATACCGTTTCTAATTTAAACGCGCATGTAAGTAGGTAAGTTTTAAAATGCGCGGTTCATGATTTAATAGTTTATCTACACTACATAATAAACATTGATAGATACCTTTTCTGTTATAGATTTGGGATCATCGTAGCCCACCCATTGATTGTCAGAATACGTGTAAGGTCCAGCCTTATCTTGTCTCCCGGTCTTCCAACGCAGGTTTTTCACTGTAATGATAAGACCAGGTAAAGAAAATTTAAATAATTCAATCTTAAATATTGATTATAGGAATTACTTAAATTGTGTGGTGGACAATTTAAAAAAGGGTGAATGGCGCAGAATTTGAATCTGCAATGCCCTCGCTGCTTTAGCAAATAAACTACGGTTATTTCCATCCGGCTTCTGAAATTCTTGAACTGCGTATTCGCTTACTAAAGTTTGTAAAGTCTTACGTCTATAACAAATCTCGTAGTAAGCCAGCATTCCTGGTTGCTTGGTGAACTCTCCCGGCTCCCCAGGACCTGCTGCCGGGGCTCCTGGCCCTTTGGATCCTGCCATGTCAGCCAGCCTATACGATTGTCCGTAGAAAGACAAACCAAGGAGCAGCTTTTTGGGGTCGGCTCCTCCAGCAATGATAGCTTTGATTGCGTATTCCTAAAATAAAAAATGGAAGATGGAGACTTAAAAAAAAAACTGAAATTTATTAACAACGGTTATGGGCTAAGGCGTCTCTATAATTTTATTAATAAAATTTTATTGAAAATGCAATGTTGAATTTATGACTGAAATGGCAAAGATGTTTGTTGTCACACAAATACTTACAATAGAATAGTAAGATAGAGCGTCCTTAGATAAAGGTATTAACGGAGTATGATGGGCCGTATTCCTCTCCCATCCTCCGTGGTAGTCGTAAGTCATGGCGCTCAAGAAGTCAGCTTCCCTAGATATCACAGGGAGGTCGTAAGCAGCCTCAATAACTTCTTTGTAACCAGATATCGCAACACCAAGCTCCATTTTAGCTTCTCGAAGACCTTTCGCTACTTCCTAAAACAAACATTAATAACATTATTTTCTCATCCTTGACCCCGTTTACTTATATATTCTATGGTTTATTTTATCACCTGTATAAATTTGGCATAGTTAGCCTTGTCAGATTGTGCTCCTTTCTTGCAGTTACTTTGCCAGCAAACTGGATAGTTCCAGTCCAGGTGGAGTCCGTCAAAGTTATGCATTCTCAAAAACGGAATCAGCTTCTGAACAAACTTGGAACGGGAAGACGCTGAAGACACAAGACGTGAGTACTTGTCTCCTGCAGAATCTGTCCATCCTCCCAATCCCAGAAGAACCTTGACATCCTTGAGGGAAGTCACGCGCTCGTACATGTCTGTGAAAATAAGAAAAAAAAAATGATAAGATGCCATGGGAAATACTAGACTACTAAGAAAATTATTGGCTTCGATTTTTGTTAGACTGAGTGAGTAGTCCCACCGCTGAACAATGACGGTCCTCTCGACCATTAAATACACTACCGGACTAATATTTTTTTTATTGTCTTATTGAAAGTTGATCATAAATAGAGCCGATCACCGAAAACAAAATTAAAATGTAATCAAAATGAACAAAGATACAAGCATTTTTATGTTAGACAGATTGCATTAGACTAAAAAATTACGCCACTTCTAAGTTCGCCATACAACTTCATACTGACACCCACTGAAAGGGCCTAATCCGACTAAAATCTTTGAACTGAAAAAACTGAAAACGCAGAACTTTATCAGCCGATTTAAATAATTTCTTCAGTATAAATATTGCAATAAATTTAATTTTTCAATAAGCCTGTCGTTATCAATTTAATGAACACCTGCCCGATAGCCTATTACAGATAGATTATTTATTGAAGCAGTAACTTACTGTTTGTAATATCGGTCCAGGGATCGAACTCCTTTGCGATAAGATCATCCGGGGAGAGAGAAGCATAAGCGTAAACTATGTGTGTGCAAAGCCTAGAATCGACGTGCTCTGGGACGAATTTACCATCGCCGCGTCTGTAGAATGCCCAGCTTGTCATGTAACAAACAACTTTCTTGTCACTTTGTTTAGCTGAAATGTACACAATTAAATTGTTAGTTACATTAACAATATGCTTTTTATCATAAATTAATTCATTCTTGTCCATACTTCGTTTGGCATCAATATCTTCCGATTCCATAGATAATCTTTCGGGCTCTCTGCTCAGATCTTTCATAGGTATATCAGTCCACTGTAAAAATAAATATATTTTTAGAAATCTATAGTGATGACTCAAAGTTCTTTGAAATGAACAAGTTTGCACTCACTTCAAAATCGTTTTCGTAGACTTGCGATAGATATCTTGTGGCATCGTCAACGCTTATCCTGAGGCTTTGGCCTGGCATACATTTGGACACATCATTGTGCCTAGAAAAAAACCCCAATAATAATACACACACATACAAATATTATCATCTTATTTAGCTCGTCACGCCTATGTCAAGATGTCTTACGCTATACATAAAATATCCTAAATTACTTCCAGAATTATTTTATAGTTGGATTATTTCCCTACCCGCAAAATCCAGTAGAAGGGTCATAAAGCCTTTCTTCTTCACAGGCCATCCTGTAACTAATAGTTCCGGTGCAGAAATGGAAATGAGCGCACGATTCTTCGTCTGAAGCCAAGTAAGGAGTATTTTCTTCACAAGAACCTATCTTTAAAGAAGATTGGTCTGTTTGAACTCCTTCGCCTGGAACGGTAAGTTGATTAATTAGGATTTTTTATTAAAACATTATTGTGTGTTTGCCAAGGAGACCCGGTATATACGGAGGATGCTACGCGAGGCTATTGAAAAGCCAATGACCAAAATTGGCGTTACTTTTTTTGCGCGGCCATCAACCATACTTTGTAATTAGATGCAGAATAATATGACTAACAACAGTTATCAAGGGGTATCATACCTTGTATCATATCATATCTAAACTAAATTATATAGTTTTTCTTAAAGTGAGATAGGTACATAATTAAGATTAAATGTCAAATATCTCATCTCTGATTGCGTTTGTAGAAAAAGTATTCATAAATTCATTCTTCTGATAGTCTTTTCCAACGTGGGCCAAAGTTTCAACGAAGGCCACGGAATAAAACCAAATGCGCCAAATCCCATAGTGATTTAGTCATTGTCTTTTGAAAAAAGATCCAAACTTTAATAGTGAGGATGGTTGGCAAGTACGACCTGCTTGGGATTCAGTCATCAAATTAGTAAAATCTCAAGCCTGGTGCAGAGTTGCAAGGCCTCTGGATACTGTGAGTGACTACTGCGTCCATAGCGAAAGTTTGATTGAAAATCATTTGCGGTACTTGTTACGAATTTCATAGACACCTTTCATTTAATCTATAGCTGTGACCAAGGACACTGCAGAGTGTTCGAAACGTCAGGAATTAAAATAATGTAAAATACACGCGACAAAATTCGTTAAAAGTGTTTAATTTCAATGTGTAACAATCGATCTAAACTAAGAAATTAAGAAATTCAAAATCTAAGAAATCATTATTGTATGGTCTTAGGTACATACCGTTCAAGGTTGTAGAGATCGCGCTTAGTAACGGGAAAGGCGTTCCACAAAGGCCTCTAAAATCGTCCATGTCTACTGACCAAACCGCTGCTCCTGCCATGCCCGAGCTTATGACGAATTTCATCTGCCAAAAAAAAATGAAAACATATTTATAATGAACGCCTTATTTCTCCTCTATAACAAAAGACAGTAAGTCTATTTTCATACCTTTTCCAAAACGGTACTGGGGGTGTCATAAGTAACCCATTGGTTATCAAAAACTGCATAAGCATTACCAGCTTCGTCGACTCCAGTAGATCCTTTGCCCTCACGTTCTGCCATACAAATCTAGAAAGGAGACCATGCCAAATAAAATAATCAATCTAACTAATTGCAAATCATCCAGAGAGTGATTGGCTTACCTCAAAGTAGGCAAGCATTCCCTTAGTTTGTGTGTAAGGCCCTTCTTCGCCCCAGCCGCTAATTGCAGCTCCAGGTGCAGGCAATGTTGAGGCAGCTAAAGTATAGCTGCGTCCGAACATTGGGATTCCGAGAACCAGCTTTTCTGCTGCCATTCCATGTCGCAGGACATATTTTACCATGAATTCCTGAAACAAAAAAAACTTTCTGAGCAACCTTTCACAATCTCTTTTTTCTTTTGTTTTATATTCGTTTTTTTTTTAAATTTCTTTTATCACCTTAGCCTACACTTACAATATTATCATATCTTTGGTCTCGTGAAGTTGCTCCAGGGTCTCTATGTAAAGCGCTGTGCTGAACTGCACTTGGCGGAGGCTCGTCGCGTTTGCCAGGAGTCATGTCCCAGGCTTGCAGAATAGTGTAGTCGGTCGCACCACCTACTGCGCTTAGATCGTAACCATCCTCTATTTGGTACCTGAAAGTGAAACAGATATACTAGGTCTAAGTTTTTTTCCCTGACAGTTGTAAACGTCAATGTAAAACTATGATGACATTGTAAAAACTCTTTTTTTGTGAAAACTTCTTGTTGAGCACTTTTTGGGATGGGGAAAAGCACTGAACTCGCGTGACCGTCACGCTCAGTTAATCGTTTAGGTAAAGTCGGCTCGAGTCGAATAAGGAAGCGAGAGATATACGAGTATAGTCAACCTTGATGAAGTTTTCACATTTTTGTATATTTGACTGTAGTATATTGGCTACCAGCTATAATCCTATATACGTTTTAAGACAAAATTGATCAGAATTTATGATTTTCATTCAATCTTTTACAGTCTAATACTGCTGTCAGAGTTAAAAAAGCTTAGACGGAGTATAGATACGTGTTTTATAGCATTGTTCATGTCAATAATTTGAATTAGTGATATCACCCAGGTGATCAAAGTGGAATAGACCATTACAACAAATTAATGATTGCTTCAAAATATTTTGAGTTTTCTTCGTAAATAATACGTACATGTACAATATGTATACATATTGGCTATTTACTATTCACTTCATTGAATTTTCTCTACAAAACGAATTCCATGAAGCATTGAGAAATTTGGAAACATAATTTATTACCTGAACGGGGGCAGAACAGTAGAGAGAAGGTATCCGTAAGATGAGAATTTCTCTCGCAGCTCGTATAGTAGAGCTGTCAGCATATCTCTTTCCTTATAGTCTTTTTCTCCTGGATACACCCAATGTAGATCTAGTCCATCAAAATCATGCTCCTGTAAGAAGCTCACAGCGCTCTCTATAAACATATTCCGCCTTTTGGGTTCTTGCACCATCTCGCTGAAGAGACGATCTGTGCCTTCTCCACCAACACTTATTACTACTTTCAACCCTGGTATTTTACGCTTTAATCCAGTTGCAATACGGTAACCACCTGGAACAATAAATATTATTATTTCATTTAAATATACGCTATCCAAAACCAAGGAAGTCAATCTTCCTCGGCAAAACGAATCGCTAATAAAACGGCCTGTATTTGGAGCAAATTGTAGCTACAGATAATACACTCTCTCAATGCTGAGGCTCTCTACGGGGAAATGAAATCGTGGAGTGTGTGCATTACAAAGCCACAAAAGGTTGGGACTCTTTGAATAAATTGCACATCAAGTCTCCACTATCACTCCTTACCTGATAAAATAGAGGTGGAAAAGATGTGCAAGCGACCGTGCTTAGTAATTTTAAAAGAGCTCGGTTGTTTTTGTTAGGCAGGTGGAAATGCACAACACATCCCAAGAAGGACTTCAGTGCATTCACCCCGACATAGAACTAAAACTATCCGTATTTTTTTACTCCTACTGAAGACCGATAATTTATGAAAAACAAACGTTCTTATAAAATTTACTGATCACAAGTTTTCTGATTTTTTGTAAACTGTACATGGATGAGTTTTACCTTTAATGACATCGTAGTCCTCGTTAGCTGGTATGACAGAGTATGTGTGAGGGTGCATGACAGCGTACGCGTAGTGCAAGTGTGTGCACGAGTGAGGAACAAGCCCGGCAGTGAACGCCAGGGGCGGAGATCTGTACGCAGCCCAGGACTCCATGTAGCAAACCATCAGCCGACGAGCAGATAGACCGCCTGAAGTCTGCTGCATTTCTTGTAGATTGGCGTTTCCGAGCTGAAGCCTTTCGTCACTTCGGGAACCACTGAACACAAATTTAAAATTACTTGAATGAAATTGCATTTGAAATGTTTAAAATATTCTGGCTACTATGCGATACTATTTATATTTAGGTATTTAATTACCCACTAGTTGCGTGCTCAATTTTGTAGTTTACGGCATGTCCTTCTATACAAGTAGGTTACTAATAAACAAAAAAAAGTATGCTTTATTCAAATATCTGGCGGTCAACGATGTGTGAAAATATAGCGCTGAATCCTTAATCCACCATTTCCGAGTTTTTCTTTGTTATTTTTATAGGCTTGCGTTTGACTCATCATTTTTATATTTTAAAAAAGTATTCTATATTTATTCTCGTAATGTACACTAATACTAAAAATAAGTTTAGTCGTAAAGAAGATACAGTATTTTTTTCATTTATAATATTAGTACCAAGTGTGGTAAGACGTATTCGTACTCAAACAGTCGACGTCCGGCAGGATTCAAACCCGCAAGGAACGATCTGGTTTACGCCCCGGCCTGCTTTCACTAATCGACCTACGGTTGCATTCTGCCGGTAGCCGATTTTTTTTTGTATCCCTTCTAGAAACCCAAATCTTACTTGTTCATATATATAGCAGCTCCGTAGTAATGTTTCAATCCTCCCAATGCACTTGGAATAATTTCTGCATCCTGCAAAAAGGGTTTAATAAGTACCTATATTGTACGTAAGCTAAAGCAATCATTGAGTACCTACAGAGTCCGCAAACCTACCTTTTCTAAGGAATTGAAATCATATCGTTTATTTAATACTGGAATAGGTCGCCTCTCCACGGCATCACGTAACGGTAATCTTCCTTCACTTTCTTCACGGAGAGCCCTGGAAATAATTTACCACATTACTTTGGTATCACATCAACTAAAATAATAATAATTATAGTAAAAAAAAAACACGTTTTAGTGACTTGTTAAAACAAACAAAAGGAGTCCAAACTCGAAGAGTAATTATACTTGGTGAGGAGTGTTTGATGATGGGACCTGGAGGGTGGATAATGCAATTGTTGGTGTGGAACTCGTTAAAACCAACATAACGTGCCCAAACTTTGGGTTTACAAATAGCCATTGAAGAGTTTCACCTCCTGGCTCCATCATCAGATCATTTCGATGGTATATTATTGTCATATTAATGTATTGTCATCCGGATGGCATATATTTGCAGTTTTAAATCGATACGACAATTAGAAGTAAGTTAAAACCGACTTTCGATTCTCAAATAGCGGGACATTCAAATTTCAAACAGTTTTCTTGTCCTTGTAGCTAGGCCGGGTAATTATTGTAAACAATCCTGATGTTTGCGCAAATTGATTATTATTCTTTACAAAATCATGTAAAGCTATTTATCTCTAATGCACATTATTACTTACATTTGTGAATAAACTAATTTTTGCTGTTTCAAACGGTTTATTGACAAATGTAAGTAATATGGTGCGTTACTGTTAAATAGTTGTACATTATAATTTAAAGAACAGCCAACATTTTGCGCATTTTTTTTTGCATTTTGTGTTATTTAAAAATAATTGGTAACATGGTCTAGCTACTAGGACCAAACAACTGTTTAAAATTTGCCGCCATAGGTGAATCGTACCACCTTACGTTAGTAGTGAAGCTAATATAAAGCGTGTAATAAACATGTATTTTTCTTATTTTTACCTGGGGGGTATACTTTCGACTGATGCCCTGATGGGTGTAGCAATGGGCTCGTGTTGGGGGATGGTTTCGACAGCGCTTCGGGCAAAAGAAGACCCGACGCGCGGTGACGCTACGGTGGCCGTGCACAGCGCCAAAGCCAGTGCACACTGAAAACACAAGATTCACAGTTTTAGAGAAAATTAAACAGAATAGCAGTTTTATAACAGTCATGTTGTTTTAATAAGTACACCGTTTACCAGCCTGTTCTCGTTTGCCAAACTCGTATTCATTCCGAACACCTATCCGTGATCTGTTTAGCATGAATTTATCGAACAAAAGATTGAAAGGTTGTTGACCCTGCGCAAAAAAGCTTTATGTACGTTCGTATATATCTCAGTCAACAATGCCAATAGGAATCAATTACCTGGGGACACTTAAATTAGGCGTTTTAGTGCCGTTACTCGCGAAGGTGTTGCAAAAAATTTGATTAAGCATATCGAATGATTCCCTGCGGTTTTGTGCGGTACCATACAATGGAAATGACGAAGTTGGACGCCGTTAATGAACATTGCATGGTTTCCTTTGTATTGAACTGAAAATATTAAGAAGTGTGGGCGGTAGCGGTCGGTGACCCATCGAGCAGTAAAGCACACGAACTTTGCGTAATTTACATAACTTGACAGAGTTAGAGTCAAGACCAACACTTGAGACTGGTTCGTGGTTGGTGGACGAAAGTGTGTGTTTATTTATTTGTAGTATATTTTGATAGCAAGTCAATGACCACAGTCTCCGAAGCACCGTTACGTAAACCGATAAAGATAAATCGTTTCAAAATGTGCACTCTAACAAAAATGTATAATTTCAGGGAGATTTGTCATAGTGCTGCAAATTGTTAGTAAAAAACTGAAAATACCTTAAGATTTTTGGGTGCATATTTTGGTGAATATATACCTAATGTAACTATCCTCTATTGAAAGGTTATCTAGGCACCTATTGTATAACTTGGCATTTGGCAACGAGCAGAAATACTTAACTAAAAAAAAGACTCACGTCATCTAATTAATATGACATTAATAAACTACTTTTTATGGTTTAGTCATGTTTTTATTTCTATTTCCAATCGCCTGACTTTTCGGCCGCATTTTAATGGCAGAGAAACTGGTTACTGAAGAGCGATCGAATCACCCAAACAACATAAGAAATTTAGGAAAGGATTTTTCACACAAACAATATCATGGAATTTTGGGTGTGGATAATAGAAGAGAGGATCTAATAAATTTTTTCGAAATTAGCGTTATAGTAGTGCGTTGACTCTGACATCTCAGAATTTGCATACAAACCAGGCAGAAGCAGGTAGTCGAAAGCCCGCCAGGTCATCGTCATCTTCCCAACCTGTCTTAGGAGCTCCACGTGACATTTTGCTAACGATTTCGAGCTTTAAGTATTTAAACTTTTTTAGGACTACATCTCCGAGATAATTTAAGGCAATAAATTTGACATGCCGATGTTATTGCCCTAATCGCGGCTTCGGACGTATCAATTTTATGGCCAAGGAAACTGCATACAATTTGCATTAATCGACATTTGAGTACGGTTACATACGAATTTTAAAATACATAGCAGGTTCGGGAACAAGGTTTTTAGCTTTTATTAGGTTTGTTTATATCGTTTATTTTGTAAGATTTGAAATGTCACAAGTGTGGTTGAGTGCGAAGAACATTCGAAAGGATCGATACATTATTAGCTTTATGAAGCTTTTAGAAATGGATAAATATCGAGGTAAAAATCGTTGTTAATGAATAAGCGGTGTTGAGGGTCGACACGATGTGACATTGTCATCGTACGAAGGCCGAAAGAGCGACACACTACCAATGTGTCCAGTGCGTGCAACGCATACTGTACCGCATAAACGATGCTATAATACCTACACCAATATCTTTACAGCAAAATACTTTATTTTTCTTGTTCATTGCTCTTGATATTTATAAATAAGTAGTTCCTCAGGTATTTGGGCTCAGTGATAGAATAAGTAGTTTGAGGTTTAATACAAAAAGCTTTGGATTTAAAAACTTATAACAATACAAGGACAATTTTTTTGTGATAAAATTTAAAAACTTATACGGTAACTAACTTTATACATATAGGTATATAAAGTGACCTGAGTATTCATCAGTGCTATGCTCTATAGTCTATGTTATAAGGTAAGCATGAGATAAATGTTCAATAGGAATGTCCTGACTGCTTGGAATAATAATTGTTGATTAGGATTCTCTTTACTCGTAACTTTTTTATTATTTACTCTGCTTATGCTCAGGCATAGTTCTGATAACAATCGCACTACGAACAATAAAAATGATACTTGTTGTACTTGCTTTAGCAAGTATTTTAAATAATTACCTAGAGTAAGTAAACAACGTGCAAGTGTATTTTTTCTGTTTATGGGACCTAAATGAAAAGTTTACTTTTAAAGCATATTAAGTAGGTATGACCTTGATTTTATTTTAAAGAGGTTATCCCCTTAAAATAAAATCGAGATCTTGTTCATGGCCTTGATTAAGTAAAATAGTAAAACAATAAGTATTATTTTCAAGTTCTGGATCAAATTTGTATTAAAATCAAGTGCTATATGTGGTAGAACTTAATTTTTATGGTTTTCGTATTTATTTATATTCTCGTTGGCCAATTTATGTTGACAGATTCATTCACAAACTTAGTCTAAATATAAGCGATTCTTTCACCCGAAATGCACTCACCCACTGTTCTAAGTAAATATTTGTCACTACACCACAAGACAAGTACCACTACGTGTAAATTAGTCATTGTTTTGTAGGAAAACTTGTGTTAAGCTTCACTGGCACAAGTTTATGAACTTAATTTTCTTTTGATTTTTGTGGAAGTAGTAGGTGAAGTAGATGTGAAATATTTTTACCCACGGCGGACGGAACGGAGAAGGTACCAGGTAGGATACGTTTGGGGCTCAGATCAGACAAACATGGGAGATATTGGAGCGTGCCTGGTGGGCTGGTGCTAACGCAACAGGCCTAAATCAGGCTTGATGCTTTTACTCGAACTCACCCTGCAGCGCAGATTTTTTTTGCGGTAGTTTTAGCAATGTTTGATCAAAATCTCACTCACGCATTTAAAAGTTATGAGCTCTTTTCCGAATTGGATCGTGTTTTTTAAATTTATAATTCATGTTTTGAGTAACTATATACACGTTATATACTTAACCCCAATACGTAACCTAATGCTGGAGCATCTTTGTTGTCTATTTAATATTTATTTAAGAAATATTTAATATTAAAAAACCGTTTATCAAATGTTTAGTTAAAAAAGGACGACGATAATTACTACATCTCCCGTTCCCAGTTTATAGCTTTAGTTAAAACGTTAAAAGCTATATGCTAAGATCGTACGCGTTCCCGAAATGGACTAGAAAAAGGTGTCCTTGCTTTAGTTTCCGGTAGTACAACCTAAGACCCCGACCCTGACCGATAAGTCCTGCCTATAATTTGACCCATTCATGCAGGAGGCAGTTATTGTCTACACGTGGTTTGTGGTCACTTTCCACCAATTTATTAATAACCCGGTTAAAGGCCTTGCATATGCAATGAGCCAAACACTCATTCATTTCACAAAGAGAAATTTTGGAACAATACAACTGGGCAATGAATGTAAATATCTTTTTAAATAATACAACCAATGGCATGTACTGTGAAAAGAAAAGTTCTCGCAAAAATATTTAAAGCAAGTTGATTTTTCGTTGACTAAAAAGAAAAATATGTTTTGGATCATGCAAAACTTCCTAAGTATTTTATCAACATAGGTACTTGGAAGAGGTCGATGTCTTCGCAGATGAACGCACCGATGTTAACGTTAAGTTTAATGTTCTTACTGGACAGTCGAGGAGGGTTCCATTAAATATTTAAGAAAATGTTCCCCTCTTATGGTTAGAAAATTAGGGGCTGAATACCGTTTATTGAACTTCCCGAATAGGGGTTCCTTTAAAAAAAACTCTAGCTTTAGTATGCCGCCGGTTGATAAATCAACGTGAAAATTCACGGAAGATAAACAAAGAGTTCAATAACATTTGACATTTAATAGGCAATTAATTGTCCAAACTATTAGCATTAGGAGCCTAATATATCGAGTTACGCAATTAGTCATACTTTGATGATTGATTTAAAGTTTGTTGTATTGCTATAATATTTTTTTGGAAAGAGTATTTAACCAAATGATTATAATATTTTAATAACTATAATATAAGCGAAAATAATATCCTATAACTAGTTTAAACATTCTTAGGTACTTACCCACAGTGCGACGTTGTGCCCCATTTGGGGAGCTTAAACTCCAAAAATTGTATCTGAAAAGCCAATAAAATAGAGATCACTTTTGAGGTCTTCTAAGCTTTTTTATATGACTTTTCATTGAAGCTTATGTTAATGTTTTGCCGGTGACAAAAATATGGTACGTGGTCTTTATACCTAAGGAATCGGGGAGGCTGCGCCTGCGTCGCGTATGTCGTGCGACTGAGCGGGCGGCGCGCGCGACGCCTAGTGTTAAATACTCGGGGATCAGGGTACACCAGGCTTCGACGCATCTTGTACCGGTGGCTATGCTTAAGGAGAATTTAAGATCTAACACGCAATTCCTCATGTAATAATTTTTTCTAATTCTATGCCCATATTCTGATCGCATTGATTACTGAAGGCTAAAGGATCTCAATAGCAATAAGAAGCTATTGATATTCAAAATACTCATAATCGATAAAATAAAGTAGGTACGTAGTAGCTTTACCTAGTCTGTGCATTTACCTTTTACTAAGTACTTAGCACCTGGGCATCTATTCACAGGTTTTGTAACGGTTGTATTGACAACAAACTTTGACAGCCTGACGTTTGACTATAGCAAAATTATCAAGAACCGTTATGACTATTTACGTGAATTAGAATCTATAGACTCCGACCTATAATGTAATAATGTTTAAAAAATCTTCATTATTCGATATCAAAATGTATGAAAATAGAACAGCCTAGCGTAAATGGAAACTACACTTTTCATATATTTCTATCGAATGGATATGTAACAAAGTTTTCTTTTTCAGTCGTTTTTGTGCTGGGTACCCCTACCCCTGGCTGGGTTTGGGTTTTGTACCCAGTACAAAACCCCCTTGACCCTGGAGCTGGGGTCTTCAAATACAGCATCCGTATCCTTTGACTATGTAAGAGCCAATTATAAATCTCGTGTGTGGTCACAATCACAGGAAGCTCATCAGCAACGAATCCTTAGTTCAGACTAAGCTTCTTAGTCTTGCGCATCGACGTAATTTAGCTAGTATAAGCGGTTTTATCGAATACATATCGGAGAGTGTGCATCGGATCTGCACGATATAATTCCCTCCTGCCCATTTTTCTATCGTACTGCCAGAACGGGCACGAAAAATCGTCACCGCTTTATGGTTTATATTCCGAAAACTAATACGAAGCGTTTTGATTTCACATTTATTGTTTGAACTGCTAGTCTGTGGAATGCGCTGCTTGAATGGCTGCTCCCCGATGGTTACAATCTGGGTGTCTTCAAATCACGAGTGAATCTGTTTCTTCTAGGCAAGCGTGCTGCAACGTTGACCGCATCATCGCTTATCATCAGGCGAGATGGTGGTCAAACGCAAGCCTATTATTTATATTTAAAAAAACAATTGGGGATCAGACCGTTCAAGTGAGCCCACGGAATACAACGGTGCGGTGTGGCCCGCGTCGTTTTGGAGAGAATATAGGAGATGCATGCTCCGAGCTTCTCGGAGTGTAGCCTCAGGCAACGTGTTTGGGGCATACCAGTGCTCACGTCAGACACAGAGGCAGGCCAACGAATCAGTTTTAATAGGTGTACATCACCTGGCTGTACCCCATTATCCATAGGCATCTTTAAAAGATTTCTTTCCATTACCAGAAAATGGGACACTGTCTTGTAAAACAAAAGTCACCAGGAGCCTTACGAACAACAGCTATTGCGGAACCTAATCCGCTCAGTTGGAAAATCACGCGAACGTGAACCTTATCGCGCCCAGATATGGTTTGCGGTCGCGTGATTTTCCAACTGAGCGGATTACGTGTTGCAATAGCTGTTGTCTGTAAGGCCCCTGTAGTGTTTTCCTACTGTTTCCAATTTCCCGCATTCTCTCAGCTTTGACAAACATCGGTTAAGTGATAAGTACGTAAGTAGGTACATACTTAATATTCAATTTTAAATGTCTTAAACATTCGTTTTAAAACTTCCTGGTTTAGTAGGTATCTTGCAAGTGTCTACATGTGTGGTCACTCTACAGAGAGACATCGCAAATGGCAGAGCACTACCGGTTTCTATAAGCTTTTCACACTGTCAATGTACCTATTAATCTTTTTTGACAGAAACAAATCAATTTTATTACAAAACAAGATTATGACATTGTATTTAACTTTACTTAGGAAAGTTTAAGAATAGTTTTTTTCAAGATTAATAGACTAAGTAAATTAAGTTTTTTTTTCTGAGTGTTTAAATATCAGACATTTCATTTTTAGCGTAACATTATCATTATTTATACGATATAAAAGATACTCAATAATGATTATTTTAAAAGGCCTCCTTCATATTAAAGCTCCGTAAACGCTTGCTTTTCAAATCCTTTTGGATAATAGGTTTTTTACTATTCTATTTTGTACCTACTGCAAACAATTTGCTAGTATGAAAACACCCATTCGGATGGGTGTTTTAATTCACGTTTCTTTTATAAAAAATTTCTTTTGCCATTTATTTTCTTTAGAAACAATTTTACTACTGTTTTTTCATCGTAGGTACTCGAGTGCTGGTTTTACGAGTACGTTCGTATTTTGTTAATAATATTTGCTACATGACTACACTACATACTTACAATACTTTGACTTTTGATTGTATTTTATACTAGTAATAATGGCAGCGCCGGTTCTAGTCTTTGATCAGGGTAGACCGAGATAATTTTTTGGCGCGTTTCATTTCTGAAAACTATCGTATAGGGATCGATCATTTGTCCGGAATAAAAAGTAGCACATGTTAGCACATGGGCAAATTTTTCAGTATATGGACTGAAATCGGATTTTTTTTATATTGGCTACAAACAACGCAAGTGTGCCTCGCCGCCCAAGGCATGAAGTGAAACGCCATTTTTTTCATATTTTTACGTTTTGGCACCCTTTGCTATCTGGCGCTAGATAGATCGACCGCTCCTTTCGCTCTACCTCGGCCGGCGCTGGATAATGATATAAACTACGTCCGTCTATACTACATTTCATCAAAATCTCAGATAAGAGCTGAGTGAAAACAAACTCTCGTTCACTTATAATTTACACACTTTTTAACTTTTGTATTAAAAATATAACCGTAGTTTGCCACATATATTACTACGTTACGGCTAAATCGATCTCTACCACAAAAGGAGTACTTTTGTTAACCGACAAAAAAAGAGGATGTTCTCTAGTCGACGCGTATACATATTTTTGTCATAAGAACTCATTTAATCTAAAATCAATAACGAGTCCATTATTCTAAATAATTCACTTACTTATTTTATAAATTTTTGCTATAACACTTACAGTTTCTCAAAGTTAACGACACTTTTACACTAGTCCATCATTTCACCACAACCTATAACTGATATGCCATTGAATACATACAACACTTAATGATTGGTCAAAGGAGTTCGTAGACTCCTAGTCGTTTGAGGCAGCCACGGTACTCTACTTACAAACTGACAGAGGTAACCAACAATTTAAAAGTCATGAACTTAAATTCAATAGCAAATCAATCAATCAATAATTATTATGTTACGAGTAATCAGCCATCAGAGGCTGTAATTGGAGTAGATAGGTAAATTTTCTAATTTAAATCAAAATTATCTAGTTCCAGAAATCTGTTCAGTTCTCCCAGTTAACATACCTACTGACTGTAGTTGGATAGATACTGGATACTCTTTAAATATATAATACAGTTATAGCATTGCAACAGGCAAAAGTTTAAAAAGTTAGTTAAGTTTATAAAGTTTCTGATGCATTTTACCCCCGACCAAGCCGAATAACGAGTGGTGTTAAAAGTTTGACGCTGTGTCTGTGTGTGCGTCTATCTGTGGTTTTGTAGCCTCAAGCGGATAGACCGTTTACAATGGATTACAAAAAAAATAGTTTTAGTCCAGAGCGATCTCTTTCGAACATTTTAACCATTTTATAAAATAAAAATTCGTTGTTTTAAAAAAAGGTTTGCAATTGTTTTTTATCATTTATGTTGTTTTTATGTGTCTTTTCCGGAGGAGATCGAAAAAACTCTTATTTATTTCCTTTCATCATCATCAGCCAGAAGACGTCCACTGCTGAACATAGGCCTCCCCCTTTAACCTCCACACTGAACGACAGCCTGCCTTTTGCATCCACTGGATGCCAGCGACTCTCCCTATATGTCGTCGGTCCATCTAGTGGGAGGCCTACCTACGCTGCGTCTTCCGGTTCGTGGTCTCCACTCAAGAACCTTTCTTCCCCATCGGTTATCAGTTCTTCAAGCGATGTGGCCTGCCCATTGCCACTTCAACTTGCAAATTGTAACAGCTATGTCGGTGACTCTGGTTCTTTGGCGAATATCCACGTTTCGGATTTTATCGCGCAAAGAAACTCCGAACATAGCTCTCTCCATTGCCCGCTGAGTGACTCTGAATTTTTCCAAAAGGCCAACAGTCAAGAACCACGTCTCAGTATCATATGTCATCACTGGCAACACACACTGTTCAAAGACCCTAGTCTTTAGGCACTGTGGTATCTTGGACGAGAAGATGTCACGCAATTTCCCGAACGCTGCCCATCCGAGTTGGATTCTTCGGGCGACCTCTTTGCCTAAGTTGGACTTACCTAACTGAACAATCTGTCCAAGACCTGTTACCTGTGTGTGACCTGTTGTCCTTGTTTATTTCCTTTGCTATCTATAAAATATCAACATTAAAATTACTTTATACCATTTGCAATGTTATTCAATCGTTTTTTTTATTCTTACTCAGTGACTTTATTTACTTCAAAATGTTGAAAATGTGTAAGAGAGATAGCTCGGTCCGACAAAATTTAATTAAAATAAATATCTGGCCACATGTGTATACAAGTTATGAGCTAGAATTTTATTAAACTTTTTAAAGGGCGGTTTTATTTTTATTTTTATTGATTACTAGTAATAGAGTTGTAATTAAAATGTGCCGCTTCTCTGTATGGGTGTCTACCACGAGGTATTGGTTTAGAGGTCGGCTGCGCGGTGAGTGTGGTGGCTTGGCGTTCATCATTACTATGCACAAGACGTCTCTTCCTCCTGGCTGCCAATGTCACTCGCATTGTTTACTGCCGCCGTCGCTACCGCAGCCGCTTCGACTAACTGTACTCTAACTGGACCCTGAAATTGGCAATGCCCTTGTTTTCAACAAGTGGCGTCTTTTAGGAAATCGATCGTTGAATTTTTCCTCGAGTTTCACGATTTGGCTCGATGTTGTTGTATCTCGGATCGGAATCTGGATCATGCCCTTTGCCGAAGGCATAAGCGGAACCGGTATGTGTTTACAGTTGACCAGTTTAGTGCAAACAAGACAAGTGTTCATTTGCAGTGCGGAGGATCCCGCGTGCTCTTCAAGGCGAAGTTCAAGGCGGGCCGTTGGCATTTATCGACGATTCGTCAACATTTGGTGCCGTCGTGTGGTGTTGTGCGGTTGGAAAGCCTCGCCCACGAACTATAATGTAATTAAAGGTTCATTGCATTTCTATTGTCATATCTAACGGAACACGTGACCCGACACCTTTTGTATGCCTACGTTACTCATCGTAGAATCTTCATATTATAATCATAGACTTGATCATAGATAATGTGGCTAAACTTAGCCACAATAACTGGCCAAGAACGTGTCGCGACACGCATATGGTAGGGTTCCGTAAACAAATCCATATAATTGTGGTCACATAATATAGTTCAGAAACTGGTAATTATAGAAAAAAATCTAACGAAGAAGCTCTGCGGACTTCCCGACATAACAATACATATATCTTATATGGTTAAATTAAAACTACTTGGGAAACATTATTTTGCTATGATCCTTTTACGAAAAGGCATCTGAGCTAAAACGTCTTGAATGTATTAAAGTTTTATTATCATCATCACCATCATCGTTATCAGCCTATCATGTTCCCACTTATGCTAACATCGCACCCGGCTACCACCGCGCAACAGTTTCGCTTCGCAATAATTTAGAATAAAGGTGGATATTTGCCAAAGTACCAGAGTCACCGACATAGCTGTTAAAATTTGCAAGTTGAAGTGGCAATACATTTTATAAAAGAAGTGAGGTAATAAACCTTACCTTCATTTTAAAGAACCTATTCAATGACAATCCCACACGAGCTGGTGCAGTGAAAAATATTTCAATGAATGGATTAAATTTTAAAAATTCATCTGCTGAATGTGTTAAATAAGGAATAAAAGTTTGTATGAAAGTCTAAAGGAGATGAAAGGTATAGGGGATGAAAGTATGTAAGTATTATTTTAGCTAGTTTACAATAAAATTTGTAAACAATGTGACATTAGCAATAAAACTGTAAGGGAATGTAAATACATGGTTTTCAAGTATCTACATTCACTTAGATACTTGTGACGAAACTGAAAACTTACTAAAGATAATCAGTTAAAGCTATCTCAAAGTAATGATAGGTCACACTGCTTCTCACACACAGTGCCAAACCAAACCATCACATATCTTGCCTGATATTTATTTATGTCATATGACAACGGCATATCATACGAGTAGATTAGAAATGTGCCAACCATGGACGTAACAACACAAAAGGGAAGGACTAAGGACTCATGCAAAAAACGGCCCGCGGCAGAAGCGAGAACGGAGGCAGTTTATCCTTTTCTTGTAACTGTTCATGATTTTCTATACGAAACGAAGGCATTGTAATTCCTAAAATCATCGTACTATATTCTCAGTAAGAAATAAAAGAAGTTTATATAAGCAGAGTGACTTTCGCTAATGTCAGATTCAAAGAGTTTTAGGCCGCCTGATGACCTCTGACATGGCCCAGCGGTGATACTAGCTGACCCTACAGACGTTGTCCTGTCTTAGAACTGTCCGTGTAAAAATATTATTTTGTTCTTTGTTGTGGCATATTAACTTAAAATGTTTGTGTTTTGTGGTTTTTGAAGTCGGTTTTTTAAATCATAATTTATTTTAGAATTTTTAGTGAAACACCTGTGATAGTGGTTAGGTTAGGTTAGCTGATTTTTTGCATGGGTATAGTTCAAGAGCCAGAGAGTGATATAAGCTTTTCATCATCATCATCACCATTTTTCATCACTATGCGGGTGAAACCGCGGGGCGCAGCTAGTAATAAATAAAAGAATATAAAAAATACAGGCTGAATTGAGAACAGTCCTCCTGTTTCGAAGTTGGTTAAAGATTTAAATAAATTTCATGTTTAGGTACATAAATATTTGTTAGAAAATAGTAACAAGAATTTATCTTTATTTAAATAAAAAAATAATTTTAGGTTTATCTCCCAAAATATGCTTGGTTATGTCCTATTGAATAAGTAAAACATAAAATAAGTAAAAATACATTTTTTTTTTGTAATGGCAATCTTTAGAAAGGGACAAACTGTATCCGCGGTAGCTATCTTTGTCGGCTCGTTTTGCCTCCATAGTACTAGCCACAATTTGTGAACCTTATTTTTAGACATTAAGGTTTACTTTTGTATGGGACTATGGGAATATTTTGATAGTGCTCAGTGCTTGCCATTAATAGGTTTTATACGTCCTTGGTGTCAACCGTGAGTATCGTGTCTGCCGTTGCCGTCTCTATTCTTATCAGTCTGTAAGCAGTCGTCATGCTTGTTTACTTACAATAATATCGGTATTAATAATGTGAACGAATACTAGTACGTATAATCTCAGAAAAACATTTTGATTATTGAGATTATTTAGTTGAACATTGCTAAACGTTCGTAGTAGTCGTAATTAGTCTTACGCCAGCTTATTAAACATGGTGTTAACAAAACAGCTGTTTTTAAGTAAACGGCTGGTTACTGAAAATGATATTTGTGACGGAGGAGTTCTTGTTGACGAACACGGTATCATCGAAAAACTTCTCACGCGGGAGCAAGCTAACAAATTGGTCGCCGAGAGCAATGGAAAGATAACGGTATTTTTTTTTATCATATTTATTATATTTAAACAGATCTTGATTCGGATTATTTGCGGTTTGCATTTTTATAAACAGCAACATTTTGATGCTCGCTTGTAAATTTTTGGGATTTAGGTACTTACAATATTTTAGGGTCTGCAGACTGCGTATTAGGTACGTTAATAAAAGTACACAATGACCTAAATTATATATTTAGGACGTGTTAATATTGCAGTATTTTTTATTATGGATTTAAAAACGACCGAGCCCAACCAAAATGAGTTTTGTTCATTTGTATAAAATTTTATGGCCGAGTGCTAGTGGTAAGATCTCTTATCCTTGTGTTAGGTGGTGGATGGTGGAGATCTGGCGTTGATAGCTGGAGTGGTGGACTCCCATGTGCACGTCAACGAGCCAGGGCGCACCGCCTGGGAGGGGTTCCGGACAGCCACCAGTGCCGCGGCCGCCGGTGGCATCACCACCATCGTGGATATGCCACTGTAAGTTCATCTCTCTCTCCTTCTGGCTATACCTATACCTAACTAGATGTGGACATATTCATTTAAGAACTCTCTTAAAGGAATATGTTATGTCTTCTCTTTTTAGGGTTCCTTACCTCAAAAGGAAAAAACGGAACCCTTATAGGATCACTTCGTTGTCCGTCTGTCTGTCCGTCTGTCAAGACCCGTTTTCTCAAGAACGCGTAAAGGTATCAAGTTGAAATTTATACTAAATACTTGGGTCTACAGTTTCTTTCGGCTGTAAAAAAATAAGTCAACGCAATCAAAAGATATGAACGTTTATGTCGCATATTTTGCGATTTCACAGGAAAATCAAAACCTATAGGGTACTTCCCGTTGACCTAGAATCATGAAATTTGGCAAAAGGCAAGGTCTCATAGCACATATAAATCTGAAAGTTAAAAATTTGAAGTTATATAATTTAAAAATAATTATTTTGCTATTACAAACTTACATTTTGTAGTTGGAATGTATAGAAGAACCTTATAGTCAACTACAACGTTAAGTTTGTCATTCAATATTTCAACTTTAGGTTTTTTTTTGGACTCGCGCTCTGATGGTTCTGTCCAAAGGAACCCTCAGAGCACGAGTCCTACTCGTACTTGCCTGGGTTTTTTTCTTTATCCATATTTTTTTGGAATAAAGTTGGAAACGAGGTAAACTGACTGAAGGAAGGACAAACAAACATAGTCATATTCATATTATTTTATTAATAACAAATTACAGTTACATTAAGTTACATTAGAGAAATAAAAAAAAAAACATCACAATCAATATTTTAAGGTACAAACATAGTACCACTAAGCTCACAATAAAATTATTAAATACAAGAATATAAAAATAAAAAATAAATTGCATTAAAACAAACAAAAATAAGTACCTATATACCAACAAATACCAACCAATACACACACTATTTTGCATTTATAATAAAATTATTAAGTATGAAATCGTAGTGGGTCAGCATTCCTTGTCTTTTCTTTCTTCACTTACCTCTCTATTAAATTATTTACTCAAGGTGACAGGGCCCTTATACACTACGTACTAAAACACGCACGTACGCGGTGCGTTAAGTTAACATTTAACATCTAAAATTGTGGTGTATTCCACATGGTGTGGTGTTGAAATGAAGGCCAACTTTTTGAGACGTAACGAGCGTGTTTATAGTTTGTGAATCAGGTCCCAGGTACAGCTGACCAAGAAAGAAAACATTTATTTTGTACACAAAAACTAATATCAACATAATATCGCAAGACATATCGTGTCTAATTTTCTAAATACTGTTCAATTTTATTTGAACACTTTTTGAAAGCGATACCTAACCATTAAGAATTTTATAATCTCATTAAAACGTATTGAATTTTATTAAGTTTTGGGTAACTGTTTATAAAACTGTTGTTTTTTTATTGGATTTAGGAATTCCATTCCACCGACAACAACATTGGAGAATCTTAAAACAAAAGCCGGTGCAGCCAAAGACAATGTGTTTGTGGATGTGGGGTTTTGGGGTGGGGTGATACCCGGGAACCAGGTAAATATTCCTTATTAAAAATCTTGCCTGCACAGCTGTAATGTGAGTATAACAGTGATTATTCACCAAGGAAATGAAGCAGTGTATAGTCTTGGGTGCATATTGAATCCTGGGGCCTTACGGCTAGCTGTTTTAAGAGATTCGGTTTAGGTGATGAAAAAAGTTGCGCGACTCCAACCCGTATCAGGGCGCGGTAAAGTTCACTTTCGCGTGATTTTCCGAACTGCGCTGTTTTAGCGCTAATTTGAAACCGCGTAAGGAGTTGGCCGTAAGGTCCCTGTGCTTAAAGAAGGATTCTCTAATTAACTACCGAGCGTAGCGAAGACTAAAATCCTGAGTGCAGCGAGGGATTTAAGGTCGCCCAAGACGAAAACAAATTTATCTCAAAAGAGAGTAGGTACTCAAAATTTTAAGTAAGGCTGCTATAGTTCAAACCATTTTATTATTGGCCATTAGTAACTTGAATAATAATTATTAAAACAATTTTAACGCGACTATCGCTTCAGCGTACCGTCATACCGTGAAGTATCGTAGAGGGCGGGAAGTATCGAAGGGTCGCTCGTTTGATTAAGTCACTGAATTTGGGCGTTTGCTTAAAGTCAACCTACTGCTAAAGCAGTAAATATTTTATAATGGCAAAATGTTTATGTTTTTGGTTTTTTAAAATCTGTTTTTTTAAATGATAATTTATTTTAGAATCCGTAGTAAAACGACCTATTTACACATCCATTCATAAATACCTCCTTGTTTTGACTCGAACTAAGCGTCTGAACAAAACTATTGTAGTCACAGTTTGTAATAATGTAACGAAATTTTGTAATGTAATTTTGCTGGAGCGCCTAGGTAGGCGCTTCAGCAAAATTATCCATATTATTTGATCTGGTTTAAAAACTACTGAGCCAATATTTATGAAATTTTTGTGGTACGACCTCGAGAGTTTGTTCTACATGATAAAAAAATAAACATGCAAATTGGTTTACAGATGCAGGCGTATTCGACATACATAAAAAAATAAGGGCTGAATTGAGAACCTTCCTCCTTTTTCGAAATCGGATAAAAAGGTTTCTTTTGTTATTAGTGGAAGTGGAGCTAAACGCAAACCCATCTAATGTAAATAATAAATATACCTTTTCATAACGAGAACTAAATACTAGTTTTAGAAAAATCATGGCTACTTTGGTAAGGCCTCCAGAAAAAAATTCACAGTAGTAAACAATGGTCTTTATTA
Organism: Agriopis marginaria; assembly: GCA_932305915.1. Taxonomy (NCBI): domain Eukaryota; kingdom Metazoa; phylum Arthropoda; class Insecta; order Lepidoptera; family Geometridae; genus Agriopis; species Agriopis marginaria. Next base: position 9,664,005 of record OW029919.1, read on the forward strand.
AAATATTTCCGAATTACGATGGATTCGCACTTCGTATCAACATTTTCTTCTGTACGGATCAAATATCATGGATATAATGCTATTAAGAAAAGATAAGGTGTATCAAAACACCATAACTCAGCTCAAATTGTTTCCAAACTTGTTTGAAAAGCTATAACTGTCACTAAGTGATAATATAGAGAGCCGAACAGCCCATTCTGAATCTTGGTTGGGTTAGAGGATAACTGAATTTTGGAATCAAATTTTTTGATGAGTATTCTTATATTACCCACTTAGGTACCTTTACAAAGGTGTTTTAACGCTCGGCCATAAAACTCGATCATTTTACGAGATGTTATTAACAACATACGAATATGCTTAATTGGCCAGTTTAACACTAAAGTTTATTCAAAACATTATGTCGAAAACGAAGCTAATGTTTTTTGACAATTAACTTAGGTAACTAAGGTAGTTAAATTGGTCGGCAGTTTTTATTCTCAAACAGTGGCCAAAATTAGAATGATACCTGCTCAAAACTGGTTCATCTCGACCTGCAGATAAATCAGGTCCAAGATTTATGTAATTAGTTCAGTCTGATCTTGTAGTTCTTTTTTTGTTGTTGATTAGGTATGTACTAAACCAATCATTATTTATTAAACTCATCACTTGTGTACTGTGTACATACAGACAAAGTCGAAGTTAAGCTTCGTGCGTCCTGCTTTATTTCACTCGCGCTTTTCAACGCTTTCGAAGATATGGAATAATTAAATATGTCCTTAAGTTTAGTGATAACTGTACGAATAAAGAAAATAACATTACGAATGTGCAGTAAAGTTTCATATAGATTCAAATTAGTTTTCAAGCATAAACATATTTTTCTGGATATTTCTGATTTTCAGGATTCTCTTAAAGACCTCATCAAAGCCGGAGTGGTTGGTTTCAAATGCTTCTTGTGCCCGAGTGGAGTTGATGAATTTCCCAATGTATACAGAGAAGACCTGGAAAAAGCTTTCGCTGCCTTAGAAGGAACGGGCTCTTTATTGGCGGTGAATAATTAATAATCTATTTACTTGTAAAAAGTACCTATTGCCAATATACTTAGACATAGTATCAGCATTGGCACCTTAAAAAGATGACAGCTTTGAAAATTTTAAAGAAAACATTAACTATAATTATTATTTCACTTTGGCTATCAGCTATCTTACGTTAAAAAGGTGACCAGAATTTACGGTTTTCATTCAACCTTTTTATAATCAAATTACTGCAGCTGTAGAGCTAAAAAATACTTTGATCAGGTATAGGTACACTAATGCATAATTCATATAGTGAATAGAGATGATGTCTACTCTATACTATTCGTCAAGACGTCTTGCTGTAAGCTGGTTTTAGTTTAGGATATAAATAAACTATCTACCTACCAAATTTCATCCAAACCCGTTCAGCCGTTATAGAGTTAAGTGGTAATAACAATATTCGCGTACTCATATAGTATATCTAACTATAGTGGGAGTGTACTTTTCAAAATATCTTATGGAAAATATTAGCAAAGATGACGCTGACATGTGAGGCAAAAATAGGAACGTGTGTTGAGGAAAAAGACATCAACGCGTACCATTTACGTGAAATTTACTAATCCCATTTTTTGTAGTGTTCGTTTATATTTTTGATATAAGATTACCAATAAAATAACTGCAAACATACCAACACCAAGTATAGGTAGGTGTTTTTATTGCATAATTCACAATGAAGTCAATTCTATAATATTCGTCAAAACGTCTTGTTGTTTTTAAGCCTGTTTTAATCTAGGATTTAAGTTATCTCCTTTGCAAATTTCATCCAAGCTCGTTCAGCCGTTATAGAGTTAAGTGGTAAAAAATCGTATACTCACATAGTAAATTACTATAGTGGGACTGTACGATTCAAAAGAAAATAATAATTTTAGGGGCACGTAGATCAAACGTCCGCACATAAAGAAAATAATAGCAAAGGTGATGCTGACTGTGAGAGTCGCGGGCATCCAGTGGATGCAAAAGGCAGGCTATTGTTCAGTGTGGAGGTTAAAGGGGAGGTTTATGTTCAGCAGTGGGCGTCTTCTGGCTGATGATGATGACGATGATGCTGATTATCTGATGTCAGATTTACTCGGTACGTCATAATCACGAGTGAATCGGTTCCTTCTAGGCAAGCGTGCTCCAACGTAGACCGCATCATCGCTTAACATCAGGCGTGATGGTGGTCTAACGCAAGCCTATTATTTATAAAAAAGAAAAAACTTGCTCCGCTAAGTTTACTTATAATGGTATTTGTTCGTGTGCGCGTTGAAGTCTTTCCTATGGGAACATGTGTCGAAGAAAAAGACATCAACGCGCACCATTTTCATGAAATCATTAATGTTGTTTTTCGCAGTGTTCATTCATAGTTTTTATAAAAAACTACAAGTATTTGACAAAATTTTATTTTTCTTCGAAAGTAAATTATTGTATGAGCAAAGCTCTTAGACGCGTTTAACTCTTTTGTAGGAGGAGTTGAAAGACTTACTCAGTAACACCCACATTATACAGTTTAGTAGGTACAGCAGCTATGTACAATATTTATTCAAACTAGTATTAATATTATTTTAATTTTCCAGTTCCATGCAGAAGTAGAAGATGACAATGCTAGTGACGGGAGCAAAAGAAAGACGAGAAAGAAAGGTCTGAATATAATTATTTCCTACTACGTAGCGCGGTTTTACCCGCGATTTTTCAGGTGCCTCACATATTCCAGAAAAGTGTCCTTTGCCCGTCCTGGTAGTGCACACTACTACCCTGCCAAATGTCATCCAAGATCTGATCATCAAATGTCTTGTAGTTTAGTCTAGAAAATGCAACAAACAGACATGCAGACAGCTAGATTTGCTTTTTTATAAATGAAAAAGTAACTATTTCTCTCGTATGTGTAGTGTGATTTAATCGCTGCATATAAGTAAATAAAACATTAAAAGCATTTTCTTTCAGATCCGGAAGAATACAGCACGTATCTGCAATCGAGACCATCGAAAATGGAGTTAAACGCTATTTCACTGGTTTCTAGTTTCCTTGAAAAAACAGAGTAAGTTTCCGTTTTTATCCCAGGTTTTTTTTTTATTAACTTGTCGAGGTTTTTACTCATTTGTTTGTATCAATTAGTAACACTCGAGAAAACAAATTGCTACTAAGCCCTTTATATACTTTTCTGGCGCAAAAATAGATCCCCTGTATCATGCAAATATCGTAAATTAAACAAATTTAAGTAAAATAAAGAGAGAAGCTATACTTTGGATTACGCCGTACATTACACTGCGAAAATAGTGGCATAATTATCAATACATACTAAATAAACATTTGTATATGGCATGTCATATATATTTACGCATAGCTTGGTAACGAGTAACTGGATGCAAACTGCTGCACCGGCTCATTTTGGCGGAGTTTTAGGTAGGTCGCGGTCGGGCGGTTTGTGCAATATCCTCAGTTTATTTGATCGAAGACCTCAACCATTAAAACCTTATTTATTTCAGTGTCCGAGTCCACATAGTTCACGTATCATCGGCCGATGTCATTCCCATCTTGGACAAAGCGCGTCAATCGAGGCTGGAGCGAGGACTTAAATTCTGGAGAGGCGGCGTGACGGCTGAGACCTGCCATCATTACCTCACCTTTAGTGCAGACGAGATACCTAGAGGAAAGAGCGAGTATAAATGCGCTCCTCCCATTAGGGATAAGGGGAATAAGGTACGACTCTAATACTTTTTATACTATAAAGTAACGTCACAAGACGACCAAAAGGAATTTCTCTATAGTAAATATCGCACCCGCAGGAGCTTTGAACCACGAAAACATAAAAATAGAACTTGTTTAGCGTTTGTTGTTGTCATCCTATAAAAACGTTTATATATCGGAACTTTACCAGCCGACAGTGTATGTATTATATTTAACGAGATGCAGCCGCGCGCGCGCATTCACCTTGAATAAGACCGCCTAATGCGGTTGAAACTATAGTCGGAGTGACCGACTTAACAAGTAAGTCGGTAAGTTAGTAAGTGAGTGACTTACGACTTACGTGTGTAATATAAATAAAATATTATATTTAACCTTTTCTTCAGTATACGTAATATATTTAATTATATTTTTCTCTAAATCCGTTATTTTTAATAAATCAAACACCTGTCCGGCAGTTTTTTGTGAAAATATACTTTTCTAGTTTTGGCGGTACATAGTTGTATGAAAATTAGCCGCCGAGTTGTCACCTTAAGTTCCGAAATCATGTTTAAATCATTATTTCTTCTACTGTTCCAGGAGAAGCTTTGGAAGTATTTGCTGGAAGATAAGATAGATTTAGTCGTATCTGACCACTCTCCCTGTACTCCCGAGTTAAAATGCAGTAATAACTTAGAAGCTTGGGGCGGGATTTCTTCTGTTCAATTTGGTAAGATTTTTAAAGGAGGTAATTAACGTTTTGTGTTGGATCTATATTAATATAATTTTCATTTTAAAATAGTATAAGTACAGTTATTTCCATGGAAGCCTAATACTAATTTAGTATAGATCTGACCAGTAGCACATTGGCGAAGCTATGAAGGGACAAGGGCGACCACGACTCATTTTGAAAGTCCTTGGTGCCCATGCCAGAAAATCTGATATTTTCCTAGAAAAACAATCTAAAATTCTAGTCACCTAAAAACGCATAGGTACTCCATATGTGGGTTTGGAACTAAAAGAGTTTTTTTAAATTTATTTCAACATAAAATCGTAGTTCAACACATGAATACCTGTTAACTAGGCACCACACGCCTCTTAGAAAATATTACGTACTTATAATGGGTATATATCTCTTGACGAGAGGATATATTATATATTATTCATCATCATAATCAGCCTTTTTAACAGTCCACTGCTGGACTTTTAGCCTACCCCCGAAAGGGTGATTGGGCCATATCCACCACGCTGGCCTAGTGCGGGTTCGTGGATACACATAGGTACGCCATTCAATTTCTTATCCATACGTATGCAGGTTTCCTCACGATGTTTTCCTTCACCGAAAAGCCAGTGGTATGAAAATCCGTACATAAACTCCAAAGAGCTCATTTTATTTATATTACACGGGAATTACTCACGTAAGATTAAAAAAAAATGCTCAGGGACCAACTTTGAATTCGCGAAAAAATCTGCTGTTCCATAAATTTCGTTGACTGTGAATGACATTTTTCTATGGAACTGTTGTTTTTATTCGCGATTTCAGGGTTGATCCCATCGTAAATGTTACGAATATGTATACGGTACCTACATTTATTCCACAGGTCTTTCATTATTTTGGACGGCAGCAAGCACCCGAGGCTTAGACCTGAAGTCGATCAGCAAGTATTTATCATCTGGCCCTGCACAGCTATGCGGGCTTCAAGACAAAAAAGGGGCTCTGAAGAGCGGACTCGACGCTGATATTGTATTTTTCGACCCCGATGCTACTTTTGTCGTCACACCCGATATTATAAGGCACAAGAATAAGGTAAATCATCACCATGATTGGCAGTTCAGTATGCTCACTGCAAGGCATAGCCGTAAATATTTTAATTTATTATTAAGGATCAGCAACAGCCATTTATTATAAAATGTAAGAATAGGGTTGAATAATCAACTTAATAATGATACAGCCAACAGCACTATTCAGCACGTTTACTTAAAGAATTAAATAAATTTACCGCTAGGAGTAGCTAACTTATAATAGTAAATTTGTAACACATGGGAGCAAAATAATATTTTTACGGCGAGGGCGCTTTTTAACCGACTTCCAAAAAGAGGCGGTTATCAATTCGACTGTATGTTTTTTTATGTATGTTTGTTACGTTATTACTCCGCCAATTTAGAATTGTTTTTGATGATTCTTTTTTTGGTTGGTAGGTCTTATCTCATAGGTGGTCCCATAATTTTTTTATCGATATTGATTCAGCGCTTTTTGAAAAATCTACAAAAACATGACGATAAGCAACGAATTCAATGTACATTGCACAGTGCCACCAATTTAGCTGTTAAAGTGGGCAAAATTTGAACTACAGTTATTTCTTGGTGAATTTCATACTTTGTTCTCCACTAGCGACGCTGTCAACTGACAGCAAACATAGAGGAACTGTTCCTAGAACAGAACTTCAAAAAACAAAGGAGTGTCTCCATGGCGACCGGGCCCTGTTGTTTTTCGTTAAATTTTTCATGACCACGGATACAAAGTATTTCAGTCGTAATATTAAACAATATTTTCTACTTTATAGTTTCAGTTTGTAAATGTAGGTATGTATAGTAATAAAGTCGGTTCTTTTTTTTTCTAAAAATTATTTGAACCCAGAACGTAGAAACAGAATTAATTAATTAATAATTAATTAATTAATTATTAATTAATATTATTAAATATTAATTAATTAATATATTATAATATATATTAAATATAATAATAATTAATAATAATATAATTAATAATAATATAATAATTAATATATTATTAAATATTAATTAATTAATTAATAAGAACGAATACAGAACGTATTCAAAGTACGTCGCCCGAGCCAAAAAAATATTTTGCGCCCGAGTGATACTTTTCACACTTTTTTTCAGCACCCACTATGAGAAAATAAAAGGCACCTCATATTTTATTATAATATTATTATTTAATAAAACATAGAGTAACAACTAAATTGAAATTAAATAGTATCTAACCGATATCTAGTCGATAACCGATGGGGAAGAAAGGTTCTGGAGTGGAGACCACGAACTGGAAGACGCAGCGTAGGGGATTAAAAACTCATTAATGCTTGCTAAAAGTTTATCTTAGAAAACATCACCTTTGGGTGCACTTAAAGGCGAACCAAGTCGTCCTTTTCGAATAGATGGGATGAAGAACAAATTATTTAATAATCTTATTTTAATAGAACACAAAAATTCAAAATTAATGCCTGTGTAAAGTTTTACAAAGTACGTTTGTAAGTTTTTAAGTAGTGTAAGTGTGTGTTTAGGTTTTTACTCCCGCGTAAAGTAATGTACATACTTCTATTAATTTAATACTGCTTAATTTAAAATGACGTCCTTCCGTTTCCTTGTTCATTCTGATACGGAAAAAAGAAAAAAGGAACCTTCTCATTATATTTAATTTTTCAGCTTACGCCGTACGTAGACAGAGTATTGAAAGGCGTGGTGATGGAAACATATCTTCGAGGAAGACTTATTTACAAGGATAGTGAAGTGGCCCCGAAACCCCAAGGAAAATTGTTATTGAAAAGTCTTTATTAAAATAAAGTAGCTGCTCCAATATTGTGTTTTTTTTAAATGCTGCATTAAAAGACTAGATAAAGTTTCTAGTTATTTATTTTTATTATCTTAGAGAAACTAACGGTCTTAATTAACAAAGTTAATAATTAGCTAGAGACAAAGGGGCCATTTAAAAGTTTCTACTTATAAAAAACAAAGTACATTATATGAACGCTAAAACATGTGAATAAAAATATAGATGTATAATATTACTAGAACAAAGAAAAAAGCAATAGACTCTAAATAAACGAAGACAAACTAAGATGTGCACTTAACAAGTTAAGAAATACATGTATATAATAATATTTAAGACAGAATGGTACCTACATTTTCACAAATAATTTTTGAAAAAGTTGTCACTTAACTACTTCCTTATGGATGAAATACTAGAGACAAATATATCCATAACTAGACTATATTTACGTAACCTACGCACACGTACGCGTACCTACGTAAACGTTCCACACGCACGAACGATAAAGCTATTTTGCCGATAGTTAGTTGATGAGACAGATGGTCTGAAGAGTGGTTTTTATTTCCGAAATAATCCAGTTGGGACATAAAGATTAATTTTACCAAGAAGATCAGGGCAGTCAATGCTAGATGTGACAATCTTTTCAAGGAAAATCACATCAGATATTTCCCGGCGATTGATTAATGGAAGAAAATGACGTTTAGCACAATAATTAAAATGATTAACAGTTCCAGTATTAGTTTTGTAATTTAAATAACGTATGAATTTCTTTTGAATACTTTCCAATCGGTTAATATAAACATCATACCTAGGGTTCCAAATCTGAGACGCATATTCCAAGTGGCAGCGCACACAGGTACTATAGAGAATTTTTATAGATTTAGCGGATTTAAAATCCTTTGTTGATCTGATAATGAAACCAAGGGCTTTAGAGGCTTTATTCACTATAGCTGAAATGTGCTTATCAAAGACCAATTTGGAATCGTGAATAACTCCTAAGTCTCTCATAACCGACACACGTGTTAAAGCTTGATTTTTAATAGAATAGTTGAAGGATAATGGTAACAATTTACGCGAAAACGTCATTACTGAGCATTTCGAGACATTCAAATCTAGTTTATTGACAAGACAGTAATTGTCAAGTCTAGCAAGGTCAGGTTATAGAAAGTATTTGGCTGCATTAAACTATTTGAAGGTTACTTTGTTCTGGAATCTTAAGTTTTAACTTTTTAGGGGTCCGTACCCAAAGGAGCTCGATATTAATAACAGACTTTCGTAAACTGTACAATTACGAATATTGATGTTCTTCGGGCATATCACCAGGAACGAAGAGTCAATGGAAAAACTAGTAGTCCATGGTCAAGTGGAAGGTCGAGGCAGCTCTCCTACACGCTGGACGGACCTCATTAAGACAGCAACTAAGTCTACCATAACAGAGTGTTCACGTAATGCGACGAACCGAGTAAAATGGAGAAGCATTGCAAAATCGCCGCCGAGAAACCGACGACGTTGAAGACCCACCGTGTACCACCGTCTTACCAACCACGACCACTGTGCCAAGAGTGTCCGACTAAGAAGACCCAAATGATGTAAACGGGACCCTATCACTAAGCCTACGCTGTCTGTCCGTCCTGCCTTTTAACGGCTGTATCTTTCGAACGTAATAGAAAGCCAGTTGAAATTTTCACAAAATATTACAACAGATTAACTAAAGGTAGGACGGACAGACAGCGTAGGCTTAGTAAAAGGGTCCCGATTTTACCCTTTGGGTACGGAGCCCAAAAAAACAAGTAAAGAAGAGAACGAGGAGTGTTGCAGACTTAAGTGGATCTGAAGACAAACCCAAGGAGCTTTAATTTTAGCTTTAGCTTTAAGCCAAGCGGCTTTAGTTGTGATGTGTTGAAAGTCTGCTAGAAATAAAAGGTTATCGTCAAATAGATGTAAAATGGAATCGATGCCGGCGTCGCGGTTTACCATCACACTAGCCGCTACCGCCTGAAGGCTCATCCACACATCATAGATCAGTGGAAATCGCACACTGTGCGATTTACACGATCCTTCTTGCCTCATACCTGCAAAATATGGAATGAGCTACTGGGCTAATGAGGAGCTACTGAGTTAATGGGGTTCTTCAAAAGGCGAGTTAATCGAGTTCTAAAGGGTTGGCAACGTATTTGTGATGCCTCTGGTGTTACAAGTATCCATAGGCGACGGTGACTGCTTGCCATCAGGCAGCCCATCTGCTTGTTTGCCACCTATGGCATAAAAAAAAAGAACCAAGCCCTTAGCAATATTGGTTCTTGTAAGAACCCAACCGTCAACAGCGTAGATTAGATAACCTTGTTACGTTTGTTAGAAAACATAACAAAGCATTAGCTGATATTGAGATATTGATTTGATTTACACCTGTCAGAAACAACATTTATCTCATTTTGTAAGAAATAGCAGGAGCGGTCGTGAAAGGAGGATACAGTGTTATATATTTTAAAATCATCAGCGTGCATTAATCATTCACAAGCCAATGCTATATGAGATCATAGATGATCTCATAGAGCAATTTTAAATAAATTTAATATCACGCATGTTTCGCTGTGATTCCTTGGATATATATGATTTCTGAAAACAAATTTTCTAAAGCTATAAGTTGCACTTAAAAAAGTTTCCGAAGAAAAACTCCTGAAAGTTTATGTTTCCTCAAATTACAGTTTATTGCATACACAGTGTAGAGAGTTTGTTATTTTCATAGATAAATGTTAGTGCTTAGGCAGCTGATGAGTCATACAGCGATTCGTGAACTAAATATTTAAGTTGTAAGCGACGATTTTCTTTTAGTATTTCACGGACTTACGACGGAATCGACGCTGTTACCAACAATGTTTGTAATAAGTGTTTTACTGAACATTGTGATAAGTACGTCTGCTTTACTTCCTCGTGATTTTTATTTTAAAATCGTTATTTTTTGTGTTTAGAAAAATTGGAAAATAGTGGTGAACGTGATGTGAAACTCCGAACGTTTGGTTACCTATGTATTATTAGAATGAATACACATATACCTAGATACCCATTTAATCATAATACCTAATAGAATATACCAAATAGTTTATTTACTTATTGCTTCGTTCTGTAGACTTAAAATACCAACATTCTAAAATGAAATGAAATTTTTTGATAAACGTAGTTTCTTACTATTTCACATTGCTGATAAGTTCTTTATGCAGTAATGTAGGTGCTGATATGGTAAACACGTAGTCGTACACGTACATTTGCTAGCTAGCTTTAGAGACTTACAACCATATTTGCTCAAACAAAGTTATTAAAGTTTTTGACGAAGACTTATTAAAGTCGTTAAAGACCATTGAGTTAGTAGTGCATGCTAACTTAGTGTTAAAGACTTGCCTTTTATGTTGACGAAAACTCACAAGACACAAGCAAAAGATTGTGTGGGCAAACCCTCAATTGAGTGCTTTGGTGCCTGACGAGGGCTCAATATCAGGAGAGAACAGCACAGGGGCCTTACGCCAAGCCGTTCAAAGCAATCCAGTATAGGTGGTGAAAAAAAAATTGCGCGACTGCGTTCGCGTGATTTTCCGAACTGCACGGTTTTCACGTTAGATTGAAACCGCGTAAGGATTTGGGCGTAAGGCCCCTGGGCGCCCAGCATCACTTACTAGGAGACTACTAGAACAGATAGTACTACTTATACTACTTATGTCAGAAAGTTTATGATTTATTTTCTAGCGGGTATATCATGCCGTATTGTGGGGTTGACCTCACCTCAGGAGAGGCAGCTCTTCCTCAGTCAGCGCGTTGTCACGGAGTCGGGAGAGTTCGATGGGGGAGTCATGGTTGATGACAGGGGTGTTATTGAAGCGGTGCTTACCAAAGATGCCGTACGGGCCCTACTCGCTGAAAGCCATACGAGTTTTCAGGTCAGTTTATCTTTGATTCATTTTAAGGGAAGTTCTCCGAATCCAATCATACCTTCCCTTACCATTGGGTGGTTAACCATCGATCTTTCGTTAAAAAAGAAACAAAAAATATAAATGTGTTGTAAATTTTATTTCGGTTCTATCGAAAATACTTTCCTATTTCCAGTGAAATCTAAGTGAAGGCTAAATAACATAGATAGGTATCTTGTCGCGTGACATAGTTTTTAATCTTGACTTTTCTCTACTTCTTTTTTAAGGTAGTAGATGGAGGCAAGTTGGCTTTGATGGCTGGCGTGGTGGACTCCCATGTGCATGTGAACGAACCGGGGCGGACCTCCTGGGAAGGCTACGTTACTGCTACACAAGCAGCGGCCGCAGGTGGCATTACTACCATCATCGACATGCCATTGTACGTAATGTGTATAATATATACAACTCGCCAATTTTCCCAGTTTAACGCTATTCTCGCCCCTACACACATAATCGACACCTTATTTATAAAAATTGGTTGAAGCGTCTAAGCTTTTAGGTGGGGAAACATACAACTGTTCAATTTGATCAATTGTTTCTGCCACGCACCTGTATGTTGTGGAATTGCTTACGTTTTTTTAAAATAAAGAACAGATCTACCACCAACTCGCCTGATGGTAAGCGACGTTGCGGCCGAGGATGGAACACGTTTATCAAGTAGAAATCTATTTGATCTATTCTATTCATCTATATAGTCTATTCTATTTCAGTTTTTACTCCGAAACATGACCACAATTGCTTCAAACGAGTAGTGAATAGAGTCCTCAAAGGCAAAAAAGGTATACAACCGCTAATGCTCCGGGTATTGTAGGTGTCCATAGGTGGCGGTGAATACTTACAATCAGGGGGCCCTTACAATTGTCTATTATTAAAAAAAAAACATACTAGTCTGTAATTGTAGTATATATGCTAAATCAATACCCCTCCTTTTGGTTTTGCGTCGTCGGGCCAAAAGGATGGTCTTGGTTTGAACATAGGTACTTAATTACTATATTAGGTAAGCAGATAGACAAAACTTTAAAGACTTAAAGTATCTATAGATAACTACCTATAAAATTGCCTTTTCTAAATATCTTCTGTTTGTAGGAACTCAATTCCACCAACAACTACCGTTGAGAACTTGAAAATAAAAGCATCAATGGCAAGAGAAGAGATTTACGTCGATGTCGGATTTTGGGGAGGTGTTGTTCCTGGTAATGAGGTAGGTACCTACTCACAGGTCTCTATCAGAATGGAAAAATTATGAATTGTCTTTCTCCCAAATGTCTTTTCCTACGACGAGTCGGGTCGAGTGCGTAGTGTCCTTTAGTCGGTCGTCAGTTCAAATTCAAGTTTTGCCTTTGCGTGTAACAAGGACAAAAATATGCTATCTACGCCTGCAGGAAGATATACGCACGAATCGGCACCCGCCTCAGAACTAAATTACGGAAGCGACATATGCTAAAAACTTCAAATTACTCAAGAACTATTTTAATTTTAAATAAAACGAATTTACATTATATTACATCAAACAAATGACCATTAGAATAAAAAAATAAAAAAAATTATAATTAATTAATAATTTTAATATATAAATTGTTACGAACTTCCAGACGCGAAGAAAAAACTTAAAACGTGTTTTAGAAAGCCTGTTTTCGCCGAATTATTCTATCGAGAAAAGTTTCACCAATCATGATCATTTCCAAAATTACATTTAACTTACTTGTATACTTAACTATTTATAACCAAAATATGAATTTGTTGCCATAACCGCGTAAATTGATGCAACGCTACCCAAGTTCACGACAAATAAACTCTTAAATGCCATGAAATTTAAGGGTGGAAAATTAAGCGATGAATTCCATTTATCGAACTTCCTGCTATTTATTTTTTATTTGTTTTGTAACAATATGTTAATTTACAAAAAATCTTTAGTATATTTATCTATAGATAGATGAAAAAATGTTGCGCGACCGCAAACAGTATCTGAGCGCGTTAAGATTCGCGTTCGCGTGATTTTCCGAACTACGCGGTTTTAACGTTAGTTTGAAACCGCGTAAGGAGTTCGCCTTAAGGTCCTAGGACCCATGACCACCACCATGACCATGGGAGGTACCATGACCTCTTAAAAGCGATTAAATTTAGGTGACTGCGGGAAATTACGGGAACGTGTACCTTAACGCGCCAAGATACGGTTTACAGTCGAGTAACTTTTCGCAGTCACCTAAATGGAATCGCGTTAACGATAGTATGGGCCCTGAACTGAAAACCTCACGAGTGTCACCACAGAATTTCTTTTGGGCAGATTTCATTCGATGTTTCGATAAAATGTAAAAACGGAACAGCTCTCTTCCGGCGTAAATGAAAACTAAATTTTTCGTTAAATATATGGAAGTATTTATGCTTAGGGCTTAGATGATCTTGTTCATCTCGTCAAGTCCTAATAACCAGGATGAGAGCAGTTACTTACACGTAATTTTTTTCAGCCAGAACTTAAAAATTTGGTGAAGGCTGGAGTGGTTGGATTTAAATGTTTTTTAATAAACAGTGGCGTTTCTGAATTCCCCTACATCAAGGCAGATGAGCTAGAAGAAGTATTCAGCGTACTCAATGGCACAGGAACTGTTCTAGCAGTAAGTTAGTTTTATTTTTTATTGAAACCGTTAATTTTTCGTGATAAAAAGTATCCTTTGTCGTTATCTGGCCCTTTAACTCTATGCAAAAAATCGCGGCTCTGTTGCCGCGTTAAAGAAGATCAAACTAAGAAACCAACAAACAGTTTTCCATTAATAATGCTATTGTTTTTGTATAAAAGAGGAAATACTTTTATTTCATAATCTATTCACAGTATACAAAGTGATATCTAAACCAACAAAAAAACGTAGTTACATAAACTAAAAATCTAAATGAAGTAGATGCCCGTGTGGTAAAGTGCCAAGAACACTAGCTGCATTTCCGCGTTTGCGTATTGGACCAATTGCTATTACATCTTGAATACCAAACCAATCCAAGGACCAACAGTTTCGACGCCAAGCGGCATAAAATATTATATTCACTTGATAGTAATTCATAAATGCGAAAAATATAATTTACTTAATATACTAGAATTTATAAAATAAATATAAAACACGTCGTCTAGTTATACAGATCATTCGTTTCAAACGTGCGCTATCCTTGAGTTTAAACTGTTCAAACATCATAAGCCAAAGACACTTCTTTGTTTGTATTGATATGCTAATATTATTTCAGTTTCATGCTGAATTACAAATTGACAACGCCACCTCTTCTTGCAATGGCTCTGACTGTCCAGGTAAGATTTAGCAACGTGATCATGAAAAATGTTATGAAAATTTTAGTAATGCTATAATTATGCTGATCAATACGTACACGTTCACGTCTATGTAGTTTATGTATTACTTTTATATTATCGTACAGGGCCATAGATTCAGTATTGCTTTCTCCCTCTACGTACAGGGCCAAGTAATAAAACAAAAGCGCGTCTCACACGATGAATTTCAAAAAAACCTAGTTCTAAACAATGACATCAACACGTCACCAACAAGTCACATCATTAGTATTTAAATGTGATTTAAATGATGGTCCTACTACAGCACACCAGTGGCACACGGCGGAATATGCTGACACGTTACTAATATTTCAGTTTGTGATTCGTTGCGCCGTGTGCAGACCTAGAGACTCGTTGACGATTTTTTTATAGTACAAAAGCTAGGTGTTTGGTACAGCGTATCTGATGTTAAGTGATGGTGTGGTCGAAGATGGTAAATACGTCTAGCGTGGAATGTGATTGGCTCTCAAGTGAGACTGCCGGAACACACCTAAAGGTTTTCATCTTGAGGGTGGTACCTAGCCACTCGGGCATAAGAAAGTGCCCTACCACTATGCTACAGTATCTTCCACCCCGACAGTACTGGCGCTCGCTTGATTTTTCAGGGTTTTATGTTTAAAACTAGTTTCTTTTAGTTTCCCCGTGACAGACTCGCCTAATAGGTACCTAAATACCTATTTCGGTTTTCAGATCCTATGCTGTACGAAACTTATCTCGCGACTCATCCTGAAGAGATGGAGCTGGCTGCAGTTTCCCTGGTATCTTCACTGCTAAACAAAACAGAGTATGAATGACAGCACTTATCATATCCTTTAGATAACATTATCTGCATTCAAAATGAGAAAGATTTTCCTATCTAAGTATAACAAGATTATTGTTCACATGCAAACCGATCTTCACCTGTTGATTGTTACACTTGAGGAAAAACAAGTTTCTATCTTTATAAAATTGAAACCCGAAAACGGTGTGTAACTTACATCTAAACAAAAAAAGTTATTCCAAACCACACAGACCACAGATCTAACACAGACCTATTCAATGAGGAACGTCACATATTTACCTACACCCATGGTATAATAATATACTCCGCCAGTAGGCCTAGCACGGGCCGTGGACATAAGAGTCTTTCCACCGTTTTTATCCCGCGAGAAAAAGACAAACGTATCCATATTCTAGCTTTGTCGCGTCTATGTGTGGATAAAAACGGTGGAAAGACTATTTATCCACAGCCCATGCTAGGCCAGCAGGTATACCAATCCGAGAAAAAATTTCCAAGTGGGCGTCCCGCAATGATGTCAATTTACAACAGGTTCGAGAGAGATACACCACGTAACAGCTGATTGGATAAAGTGTCAACTGGACAGTGACGTAATTCTGGGACAACTGCCAGAGTAGAAGACCTTGTTTTCTTTGATCATGCCTACACCAAAGCCTACACAGGGGTACAACCATAATTATTTACCGCATAATTATTACAACCATAGTTTTTTTTGCTTATCTCCACTTTACCTGCCATTGCATTACATTTTTATTTATGAAAATGATGACGTCTCCAAACATTGTTTTCATCCCTGATCCTACACGAATCTAACGACACCTCAGTTTTCAGTGTAATTACACTATTTTATTCGTTTGTTCGTAGTTAGTTGGAATAATAATGCTATAGTGGGATAATATGGGATATATAGGACCTGCATGAAAAGAACCATGTACGCTGATGTTAGAGTCGATAGGTACAAAGAAAATGTGCTCGAACTATACGAATGTTATCCTTTTTAAACCGACGAAAGGAGGTTATCAATTCGACTGTATGTTTTTTAACTGACGAAAAGAGGAGGTTCTCTATTCGACTGTATGTTTTTTTTGTATGTTTGTTACGCGATTTCTCCAATTGGATTGTATTTAGACCTTCAACGGTCTACGGGCAGTCTAACTGTATTTGTAGTGTTAGTATTAGCTTGTATTTTGTTTAGTTAATAAAGGCACTTGCCCGTAAAAAAATTGACATTATCAATTGATTATGATAATTATTTTTTGTTTGGTAGGACATACTTCAGAGGTGGTCCCATATAAATTTTATTGAAATTGATTTAGTTTTTTTTGAAAAATCGACAAAAACCAAATATATTATTTTATACACATAATGACGTTTTGTTTAGTAGTTCCCATAGTGAAGTAAAGTAAAATTTTATTGCATAGGTAAAATTAAGAAATGCATAAATGCATTAAGTATTGCGTAAGTAAAAGTAAGTCAAATTTTATTGCATTAGAAATTGTTTTGATGAGGTCTTTCAATCCCTGTTTTAACTGTCATTTTCCTCAGTTAAACAGTATCTCAATTTTTTTTGAGGTTTTTAAGTAAGTATGTCAGCTGATCCATACATTTTGTCGCGTTTTCTATGAAATAACTGTTTTTTTTTTGCGATTTCAGGGCTTCGTCTCATAGTAAAAGTTGTTCATAATAAAAGTACAATGGGCCCTTTCGGCTTAATACACCCTTCTGCATTCCGCGTAATCATGTGTAGCAAATTAGGTGCATGATGCAAGTTAGGCCAGATGTCAACATCGTCATATTGTATGGGAAAAACTATGATAGTAGATGAGAGCGAGTACTACTGCGTAACCCTGTGAAACGCTAAAAAAGGTGAAAATCTTTTATCTGCAGCGTCCACGTGCACATCGTCCACGTTTCGGCCGCAGGCGTGGTTCCCATCTTAGAGGAGGCTCGAGAGGCGAGGGTGAAGGCAGGGTACGTCGGCTGGAGAGGTGGCGTCACCGCGGAGACTTGCAACCACTACCTCACTCTCAGTGCGGAGCAGGTGCCGCCGGGGCACACCGAGTACAAGTGCTCCCCGCCCATCAGGCACCAGGCCAACAGGGTTTGTAATACTCAGTTCATCTAACTATACGACGTGTAACAAAACGGTGTGGAGTGTATGTATGTACCTACTCATCATAACACAATTTTACTATGGGATCAACTCTGAAAACGTGAAAAAAAATCAGCTGTTCCCACAGACTTATATTTAGTTCTGTGGCTGTTCCATACATTCTACAGTGTCAGTGAAGTTTTCTATGGAACTGCTGATTTTTTTTCGCGATTTCTTGTTGGATCCCATAGTAAAGTTGTTCATTACGATGAGTACCTATATACATGCCCTTTAGTATTACCACACCTTTTTGTTACAAGTTGTATAGGTAGGTAGGTAGGTACGTAACAATTTCTTTAAAACTGCTACAAGTACCGATACCGATGCTCTGGGGCAATACCGATAGAACGTAAGCGCTGGAGTTTTTTTGGCTACCACCAATTACGCTTGTCTATTACAGCAAAGGCTCTGGCGATACATTGAGGAGCACCGCCTAGATTTGGTGGCATCCGACCATTCGCCCAGCGTCGCATCTCTTAAAGGAATCAACTTCCTAGAAGCTTGGGGTGGAATATCTTCAGTCCAATTTGGTAAACTAAACTCATCATATTAATAATCTACTTAATAAAAAACTTTAATTACTTAATCCACTGTCATAGAACGGACAGCCTAAACCAATAAAAGCATGAAATTTTATTGTGTTCCTTACAATGTAGGTGAGAACTAAGATTTTAGAAAATTATATTTTTTGCCCTACGCGTAAAAAGTCGCAGGTATTAAGCTACACAATTTCCATTAGTTTATTTGCTTTGACAGCTGCATACATTTTTAAAAGCAGTTTTTTTTAAATATTTTACTAAAAGTACCTATGTATATTAATTTCACTCACGTTCAAAAACGTAACGTAAAGAAAAAGAAAGAAGGTTTTCGTTAAAAAAATTTCATTCATAAAAATTAAATAAATAAATTAATAAATATAATAAATAAATAAATTTAATTAATTTAATATTTTTTTTTTTTTTTTTTATTTTTTTTTTTTTTTTAATTTTTTTTTTTTATTAATAAATTTTTAAAAATTTCATTTTAAAATAATGCTCAGTTATTATTATCACAGATTATTATAAATGCGAAAAGGTGTTGGATTGTTTGTTCATCTTTCACGCAGAAACGAGAACGTTTTTTTGGCATAGATGTGATTTATGATAGGTACTTCTTGTCCGGGAAAAATGTACGGTTCCTGAATGTCCACGCGGATGAAACCGCGGGCACATCAACCAGCTAGTTGATTCATAATAAAATTGTAGAAGCAAGGATACGTCGGTAATACAATAAATATAATTAAATATTCGGGACATTTTTGCACACACGTTAATAAATGGGGCTACCTGTTGCGATTCGGTTTAGGTAAATGCGAAAAGTTGCGCGACCGCGAACCGTAACTCGGCGCGTTAAGGTTCATGTTCGCGTGATTTTCCGCACTGCGCTGTTTCGAGCCCACGTTAAGAGATAGCCATAAGGAGAAAGCCCCTACACATTATAGGATAGGTACCTCAACCTGCATGTTTATTTTTCAGATCTTCCTTTATTCTGGACTGAAGCTAAAGCCAGGGGCTACAGCCTGAGCACCGTGAGTCACTACCTCTCCGGCGGGCCGGCGCGGCTGGCTGGTCTGCAGGAGAGGAAAGGCTCCATAAGACCAGGCCTTGATGCCGATTTGATCTTCTTCGACCCAGATGCTTCATTTATAGTCACGCCTGAAGTTATTCGCTATAAAAATAAGGTAACATTGGCATCAATTCTGTTGTACCATTCTCTAAACTAAACTAAGTTGACAGGACTAAAATTATCACCGTCTCTTTTCATTTCAATACGTCAGAAAGGGGTGGCAACAATTTTAGAGCTGTCAAATTTAGTTTAGTTTAGAGAATAGTACATCAGAATCGACGTCAATATCTAAGTAGTGTTAGCGGAGCGTTGGTCATCCGGCAGCGAGATGGGGCGACGGTATTGTCGTAATCACGACTCGAATCAGCGAGCATTTACAGAACTTTCATGACATCCCGGTCACACCACCACACGCGTGATTGCGATTACATGCGATGGCAATTACAATCCGAATCCCGAACCATCCATAATAAGCCCTCTGTACCAGATTAGCGCGTAACTAAGGCAAAAACCTATTATACCCAGCAGTGTGATAAAGAAATACATATATGTATGGTGATTCTGATTACGAACAGGGTAGACTAGAACATCCTATTTTATTCAATAGGCTTGCGTTTGACCGCCAAGTCGGCAAATATTCTAGTGTTACTAAGTCACAATCACAATCATTGGCTGCGGTCAAACAAGCCTATTGTATAATAAGTATTTAATTAAGACCCTCCTTTTCCACTTTTTGCAATTTTGGCCATTCTAGTTTTAGTTTGACTACTTTACTTCCATGCATGGGCTGAGTAACACCTAAATTTCAAGTGGGCAACATACATTTTGCGTGGACCTCTGGTAAAGCAAAAACATGTATTTGAAAAAAAAATAAAAAATTCAAATCTGCCTGAAATACAAAATAAAAAAGTATTTTACGACGAATAAAATTTTTGGCGTTATTAACGCGACAAATAATTCTACTCGGTCTGCCTTCGAGGTGCGAGGCCCCTAGGAGTGCGAGGCGTAGGCGATGGTCCACGCCACCCACGCTTTACGCCGCCTCTGCTTCCACGGTTAGCTTAATTATAAAAATGGTGTCATAGACCGAAACACGAAGACACTTCGCACGAAAAAAAAATAAAGTAACACTGATTAGGTACCTACAGCTTTTCTCCCTGTTTTGGGTCCATTTACCTACTAAATGATGTCTACGATATTATCTTTTATAATTATGTAGGGAACCTTAAAGGTAGGTACATTTTAAATTACCTACTATTGTACCTACTTTTAGAAAAATATGAAGTCAAAAAACTCAATCAAACCGGCCAAGTGCGAGTCGGGCTCGCACACTGACCACCGACTGACCTTCCGTACCTACCACCACCACATAGTTAATAGGTAGGGTAGCACAGACGGACAGACAGACAGACGTCGTAGGCTTAGTAATAGGGTCCCGTTAGTACCCTTTGGGTACGGAACCCTAAAAATAGAAGTAGCGAATCAGAATTAGGAATAGAATACCTAGAACTTAGAACAGTTTATATCAATTTTCATGTTAATATTTTAAAGAATGGCGGAGGAGATAGAAATAAACTCGATAAATAGTTTTATTCTATCTCCTCCGCTTTTCAGCGGCCTCATAAAGTTTCTTGTTTCAGATAAGTCCCTACATGTACCGTGTGCTGAACGGCGTTGTGCAGCGAGCTTTTGTCAGAGGACAACTAGTTTATGCTGACGGCGAACTCGTCGGCCAGCCTAAGGGAGAGCTTTTGTTAAATCCTGTTTTTTTTTAAATAATCAAAACAATGCCTACTAAATGAAACCATATAATAAGAAATAAAATTACTGAAATTTATCAAGTGCCCATCACTTTTAATTCCCTTACTCCTGATGATACACTAGCACTCGAATATACAGTAGGTACCTAGGTAGTTTAGGAAAATAACACAATAAGGCGACATGTTTTTTCCACGTTGGCGCCAACATAACTCCTTGAGGTTTGCTCAGGTAGGAGTAATAATGTTCCTTGGTTTTGCTGCAAATACGCAACTACTACAGTATAAATATTAAATATACGGATTTGCTGGGCGGCGGGATTTTTAAATACTTCGCGCTATAACACATTTTTTTATTCTTTCCTGGAAGGATTTTGGCGTTGCACTCATGCACATTTGCCAGTGTCAAGTATTAAATTATTATCAAGTTTGATGAAATGTATTCGAGTAAGTCAGAGTCATGGATTTATTACCCGAACTAATAAATCAAATCCATGGTCAGAATCT
Organism: Agriopis marginaria; assembly: GCA_932305915.1. NCBI lineage: Eukaryota > Metazoa > Arthropoda > Insecta > Lepidoptera > Geometridae > Agriopis > Agriopis marginaria. The sequence continues at coordinate 9,685,351 of OW029919.1, forward strand.
AGCAAAGTGATAATATATAGTCACGTTCAAGTCAAAGTCATGCCTTAGAAAAGTGGTAGAACTAGAAACTACAAGAGGCTGAGAAGCTTTGGAAACAAGACGAAAGTACCAACGTGTTTCGACGCTTTATATCACTGGCCCACACTCGAGCATGTCATATCAACCAAACACACTTTCGCATTCATAATACTAGTAGGTAAGTATGATGACATACTTAAATAGCTAAGTAGAAACAGTATTCTTTATTGTGTATACCCTCCACCAGAAATAAAAATTACAAACAGATAGAAAACACTTACGAGCTAGTGCCACAAGTGGCGGCCTTGTCGCTAAAAGCGATCTCTTCCAGGCAATCATTATATACGTATATAACTATACAATTATTATTATCAAAGGCTGAGATTAATTTCGATCCCAAAATCGATATACCAGAATGCAAAAGTCCAACATCGACTAAAATGCGAACAAATGTCAATACGTATAATCTGTGTACAGTTGGATAGCCTATGGTAAGTGGAGTTTTGGCGCCAACGTGGAAAAAACATGTCGGCTCGTTGAATTATTTTCCTAAGCTTTGGTATTTTTGAGTGTTAATGTGTACTTAATGGTGAATTATTATTCATTAGTGCTCGTAAACGTGCTCGAGTGTGGCCAAGTGATATAACAAGGTGAAACATGTCATTTCGTGATATTTCCAAAACTCCATAGAAGTCTCTTGTAAAGTCTCCACCACTTTACAGAGGCATTAGTTTGACTTGACCGTGACTTACTTTGCTTGACTCTGACTGTGACTATGACTTGTTTGACGCTATTAATACAAAGTAAACTGTGTAATAAAGGACATTGAATCCACGGTCATAAAATTTTAACAAAAAAAAACTTGTATACTACTCTTTGGTGTTAGTGTAATTTTCACATATCTGTGGTAATTTTATTTTTCTTTCATTATTTATTCATTATTTTTTTAATTTTGGTAGCTGTTGGTAGCCTTGCGTGTGGTCGTTACCGTTTTGTTACTTTGAATTTAATGTTATTGTTTGTATTTTATTTGTATATGCGAAAGTTTCATATGTTTTTAATAATTTGAATGTTATGAAAAAAAATATACTTAATTCTTGTCACTACAGTACGTTTACAAATAAAGGTAATTCTTAACACTTGTTTGACAGACTACTGTGAGACTAGATAACCTCAAAAATATGAAAAATCAAGTCAACATCAAAAGAACTTTGTGAAAGTGTTTTCTCTGAAAATGATTGTGTGATTTTAGATGCCGACCGTAATAGGTAATAGTATTGACGGATCTCGTTTAGTGGACAGCAGCAACATGCAACTCGAGTCCTTGGAATTAGCTGGTTGTACGTTGGACCGGTATATTTGCGCTGATAATTCGCGCCCTTCTTTTCTGGAGGTTTGTAAACTTTTACAACTTAATAATTACTTATCTATCCGTCATAATTTTCATCCACAAAACTCTGCATAATGCTAGAGTATGATAGCAAACTTAATTTAACTGGGATATAAAAGATAACCTTATTGTTGCCTCCAATATTTTGTTACATCTCAGATAACAGGAATTGCGGCCCAAAGAAGTCCAACATGTAGTGGTCTAAATGCTGGAGACTACAGGAACCTCGCAGCGCTGCTGAACCATCCAAATTTGTCGCAATTGAAGATATTGAATAAAGTTCCCCTGCCACCTGAGATTATGGAACATTTTGCTCGTATCCTTTTAATTCATAAATGAACACTCAAAGCTTTAATTAGGTGGCCCATACATCGGTCGTTATCATACTAATGTACTAGTAATTTTTTTTCTTAAATAACCATCACCCCTTTATAAAAACCCAAAACCCCTTTTTTAGTTTAACTTAACTAAATAAGTAACATTTGCCAATGTAAATATACTTGCCAAGTTTCAACAAAATCGGCTAAGTGGTTTCTGAAATATGTAATGCATTTGTATGACAATTACCTGATGTCCGGGGCAATCATGAAGATATAATACCTATAGAGTCACAATCTCTGAGTGAAAACAGTCAAAAATCATCGGAGTATCGTACATACAGTAATACCCCGCTTTACGCGAGGGATACGTTCCGGAAAAAATCGCGTTAACTGAAATTCGCGTATATCGAGGTTTATGATTAAACATAGTCAAAATTTAATACAAAAAAATACGAATCATTTTAATTCTAAGAACACTTTATGCAATACATACTATTAACGCATTTATATACGCACTCTTTCGCGTAATGCGAGGCATTAGAGTGCGAATTTGAAATTCGCGTTATAGTGAAACCGCGCATAACGGGGTCGCGTAAAGCAAAATTACTGTACCTAGACATCAATTATATTACTACAATTTCATGTGCTTCAATGTGTGAAAACCATGTCAGTTTCTATAATAAAATCAATCATATAGTTTGCAATTAACACATTTACTATAATTTAGATATTATATCGCTTGCATAGTGTTCAACATCACTTGTCCGCTATGTCATTATAACACTGGTATCGCGCGGGGTTGTAGCTGGCTTTTTTTTTGCAGGTTTGTGACTATAATATATTGTTATTTTATCTCGACTGGGGCAATGTCGTCAATCCTAGTTTCATTGTATGTATGGCAACACACATAATTATCCTATACTTTTCATCAGACATGCAGTGTCACTGTCTTATGGGAGTGTTTCCAGAAATCAGCAGAGTGTGGCTAGCAATAGATAGCAATATTTACATTTGGGCGTTTGAGCATGGGAGTGATGTGGCCTACTTCGATGGTCTCGGAGAAACCATAGTCAGTGTCGGATTAGTTAAGCCCAAACCTGGAGTGTTCCAGAGCTTTGTCAAGTACCTGTTGGTGCTGACAACCACAGTTGAAATTGTAGTTTTAGGTAAGCTGATAAGATTGGAATATAGTCATCATCATCATCATCATTTCAGCCATAGTACGTCCACTACTGGCTGCTGAAGGCTGACAATAGTGATGATGAAGAGATTTAACATTTAATTTCTCATTGTGATGAGTGAAGTACATTGCCTGTAGAGCTTTGAACTGTTCAAGTTTACATTTCCGGTTGACACTAAACTGTTATGGGCAAGTGTGATACTTACTATCAGGCAAGCGACTTGCTCGTCTCTTCACTCAGTACCATTAAAAAAAGTCCTGTAACTGCAAAGTTGTAGAGATGAAAGCTAAGCGTGTTACTGGTGAATAACATTATTATACAACATTCTTATCTATACTAATATTATATATGTTTTAAATGCATTTAAAACATGTGTTCAAATCGCGAAAGTTTAAAAATTACTAATATTATATAGAGGAAAGATTTGATTGTTTGTTTGTTTGCATTGAATAGGCTCCAAAACTACTGAACTGATTTGAAAAATTCGTTCACTGTTGGGAAGCTACACTATCCCTGGGTAACATAGGGATGGGGTATATTATATTTAAAAAAAGGGATCCTTACTAAAAGTCCAATAATGTAACCCAAGGTTAAAAATAAGATTTAAAATTTTAACTTAGCGTGTTTGACAGTTCTAAGACAGGACAATTACATCTGTCAGGTCAGCTAGTGTCAAATAAATTTATTTTGTATTTGTGTATTTGCTGGATTAAAAAAAGCTGAATTATCAAGTATATCGTGTATTTCTTATAGAAATAATTTAATATGGAATAAATGCAACTAATGAACTTTTTAGGAGTAACTTTTTCAAGCAACAAAAATGATGGATCTGGAGAATTACAAGAAATCCACCTTGTTCCTGAACCAGTGTTTGTGCTGCCGACTGATGGTGTGTCGATGATGTCTGTCAAATCTACTGCCCAGGGAAGAATTTTCATGGGAGGAAAAGATGGCTGTCTTTATGAAATCACATACCAGGTACTTTACTATGGTTCTCTTGTTTTATGTGTAAGGAATGTCTCTATGGGATTAAGGATGTATCTAACAATATACACTTGAACTCTCCTACAGTACGATTTCGAGCTCGGCGGCAGATCGTAAATGCCATCAAAAAACAATATTACCTGTTATAAATATAAAATAAATAAATACCATTTAGCCGTTTCATTCTTTGGCAGTTATTATTATTTTCAACTTTAAATCAATTTATGTACAACTAGCTGCGCCCCGTGGTTTTATCCGCGTAGTGATAAAAAATGGTGATGATGATGATGATAAAAAGTATCCTATGTCCGTTTCCTGGTTTTAAGCTACCTCCCCACCAATTTTCAGCCAAATCGGTTCAGCCTTTCTTGAGTTATAAATAATGTAACTAACACGATTTTCTTTTATATACATAGATATAGAGTATGGTTCCAAATAGTTAAAATAGGCTTTTGTTTTTCTTTTTAATTTTGGATATGATCAAAGATGTTACCAACCCAAAGCTCTATGTTGATTAATAAGGAGTATTGATGTGGAAGAGTATACATACCATGTTATAGTCCAAGTACACTGAATTATGCTATATAGGTACTTATATTTTTCAGGCTCAATTGGGCTGGTTTGGAAAACATTGTAAAAAAGTAAATCATTCAACGAGTGCGCTATCATTCTTAGTGCCTACGTTTCTGAATGCAGCCCTGTATGATGAAGATCCAATAGTCAAAATCGAAGTGGACAATTCTCGACACATATTGTACACTTTGAGTGAAAAAGGCTGCATTGAAGTATTTGATTTAGGGGCCGATGGAGAAGGACTGACCAAAGTTGTGAGACTGTCACAAGGCAAAATCGTGTCCAGTGCTGTAGATATTGTCAAGTAAGATGAACTAAACTTTTAATTAAGCTAAAACACTGTTTTTAACTATCACGGTTGTTCACTAAAGTTATATGTATATTTACGGGATATTTACCGTGGTAAGGTTGTGGAATGAGCTACCGATATTTCGGCTCAGTTACATGCATGTTCACGGGAAGACTGAAGAATGCGGGTGGTTAGTCGAACAGTTAAAAAGTCCACAACCTTACCATGGTAAATATCCCGTAAATAATCATTATAACTTTAATTAATCTATTTTCTGAGAATATTATTATTATTTAGAATTTATTATACTGAATATTGCTCTGAGAAAATGTGAACATTGCTTTGAGGTATAAGCACCAAATATTTCATATTTTAATTTAAAAAAAACTGGTTATTATTTATGCATGAATAAGCGAATACTTGTTCAGAACTTTCCGAAATACTTAGTAAAATTAGATTATCTGATGATCTCTGTAAGCTGCAGTAGTGTACCAAAAAAGAAACAGTAATTTTTTTATATACTAGCAGCAACTTATTACTAACATTTCAAAAACTAAAAATATCCTCAGTTCTTTATCAAGGTAGACACCGAGATGCGAGCACGTCGAGTTAGATGAAAACCTAGAATTTGAAAATAGTTTTTGTATCTACTATAACATAAGGGACTGTCCATTAATCACGTGATGTTTATTGTAGCATTTTTAACCCCCCCCCCCCTTGGTGATACGCGGTGAGGTTCAAAACTACCCCCCCCCCCCCACCAAAATCACGTGTATTTTTCAAAAAAACCGAATTTTTGTTTAAATAGGTATTATCTTATCACGATAACGGAATAACTGGCGACTGGCAAGCCGAGCCGGGCGATCGTTCGACCGGCGCCTGGGGAGTTCGTTCGTTGCCTGGCAACGGCGAGTCATGGTCAGTAGAACTCGCGCGTTTGATGAAAAAATAAATACACGTGATATCTTACTACAAATCTTACTAAATTGTCTATACTAAAACAAACAAGTCTGACCGTGAATAGCTTTATATAATGACTTATAACTTGTGACATTTGCTTAGTGTGTATTCTAATTTTGTAAAACTGTGGTAGGGTAGTGCCAAATATGTTGTTATTGTAACAAATTTTAATGATCTCTTCATTTTCAATCTAATTTTAAGTGATGCATTGTTTGATTGATTTAAATGTAAATTCGTATCCATAGTATGTAAGTGCCAAATTTGCATGCCGAAAGGTAGTATAATGGCGAACCATCTTTCTACATGACACCTGTAACTTTGTAAACCCATTATACGCAAAAAATACTAATAAATAAATAAATAAATAAATAAATCTTATATACTATTTACTGCCAAAACGTCGAAGGCCAAACTAAATTATGCGACACGCTAGTTGGAGCATTGGTCCAACTTAAGATTGGTCACAGATTGTAAAGTAGGTGAAATCGCGGTGTCTAACTTGTTAAGGGTCTGTGGAATTTTCATTCACGTTTGGATAATTGCCTGCAGCTGTCAGTGATCATAGAGAACAAACTATAACAATGATTGTCATCTAAAAATTGCTTTTTTTTTCAGAACACTAGAAGCTACTCATTTCAAACCTGTCGTAGCAATATCAGCAGTAGAAGAATCAGAATCGGAACATTTTAATCTAGTTGCAGTAACACAGACTGGAGCCCGATTGTATTTTAGTGCTGGAAGTGGAGAGTAAGTTAAAGGGAAGAAAGGAGAAAGTGTCTTATCTATTAATTAACATAGTGCATCAAATCTACACGGCCTAATGCTCCTGCTAATTTTTCTACCAGCAGGCCTAGCACGGGTCGTGGACAAATTGTCTTTCCACCGTTTTTATCCCGCGAGAAAAAGACAAACGTATCCATATTCTAGCTTTGTCGCGTCTAGGCGTGTTTTAAAACGGTGGAAAGACAATTTATCCACAGCCCATTCTACGCTTGCAGGGCAGGCATGATAAGGCGACACCGTTCCATGGTTGATATTCCAAAATCTCAAACGAAGCACATTGATTCTACTTTTATTATGCAAAGCAATAGATTGTTGAATGTGCTGCATTAATAGGTGTTTACAATATGGGTGTCTTCAAATAGTGAGTGAATCTAGGCATTTCTTCTAGGCAAGCATGCTCCAATGTAGACAGCAACATCGCTTACATCAGACGAGGTGGCGGTCAAATACAATTCTATTTTTCAGTAGTAAACAAAACATGCATGCATTGTGGGGTACTTGATAGTACTCTGCTGTCTACCACCCTCAAGCTTAAAACATGTCACCAAACACTTATCGTTATGATCCAGCAGATTCAATTGTGAGCCAGTTCCCACTCCAAGCTAGGTTTGTTGACTATCTACGACCACACTCGCCAAACAATTAAGCAGCGCAATTGAAAGCCTATTTCTTTCTTGTTTATATATACTGGGCTACGCGGAAATAGTGTACTTATCCGAAAGGGGTCCATAGTACCCATCATTATGAACAACTTTACCATGAGCCCAACCATAAAATCGCGAAATTTTTTTTTTAGCTTTTCCATACATTTTGTCGAGTGTGAATTACTTTTTTATGGGACAGCTGATATTTTACTCGCTTTTCAGAGTTGCTCCCATAGAAAAGCGCAACCCATACAAGTAGATGACGCTTTTCTTTATTCTCTTGAAATGTTGCGATACGAGCGCTACGGTATTTTTGAAGAACCATTTCGTACGCTATCTGACTGCAGCGCATACGGAAGTTCGAGACAACCTATAGCACGCTCAAATTACGGTGCCATCTAATTTTATACCGTTTTTAGGCAAACTCCCGAGCTACGCTCTAATGTTCCGCTATTGTCTTTCCTCTTAGTCTATCTTCCTTGGCGTAACTAAGTATTTATGCAAATAGGAAAGGGAAAATCACTTGATACAACATGTGTCTGAAATGTGTTTTCAGCGGCAACCAAGATAGACCACACAGACAGCAAAGACCACAGTATCTGTACTTACTGCACGTGAGACTGCCTCCTGGCTTCACTCCCAACGCTTCAGTGCTCAAGCCGAAACAAGTTCACAGTGCTGTTTATGAAAATGGTAAATAACAAAACATAATAGTTTCTCGTATCAGCAGTGCAACTACCGTTCTTTATTGATCGTCAAATTTGACAGTTGAGATCGTCAAATTCGATAAAATGTCATTTGATCTGTACTCACTATGATCGATTCTATGGCATTTTATACAAGTACAGTAATGATGAAATACTCTATGTATGTATATGTTACCGGCAATGTGTATAATCCGGTATTCTATACAATGCCTAGGCAATGTATAGAATGCCTAAAACGTTCAGGCAATGTATGAAATATTATTTATTTTATACTTTGCCTAGGCATTCTATACAATGCCGAATGCGCAGCCGGCAATGTGTGTAAAATACGAGAGCAGGGAAGGGGGAGACGTTTGAGCAGGAAGTAACCTCCTTGCGACGCGGGCGGGAGGCGTGATGACCCTCTAAAACAGCTTATAAACCTGGCTTAGAAGCGAGATGGGTCTGTAATTTTAAAGCAAGGTGTTGACAAACACATACTAACAAATACACACACACACACACACACTCACGCTCATACTGACCCCCACACACACACGCTCGCACTCACACTCATTCACACACACACATACGAGTGTAACTCTCTCTCACACACACACACACACACACACACTCACACACACTCTCACAGCCACGCTCACAGCCACGCTCACACCCACGCTCACACCCACGCACACACCCATGCTCACACCCACGCTCACACCCACGCTCACATCCACGCTCACAGCCACGCTCACAGCCACGCTCACACCCACGCTCACACCCACGCACACACCCACGCTCACACCCACGCTCACACCCACGCTCATACCCACGCTCACACCCATATCGCACCCGTATAGCACCCATATCGCATCCATATCACGCCCATATCACACCCATATCACACACATTTCACACCCATATCACACCCATATCGCACCCGTATCGCACCCATATCACACCCATATCGCACCCACACCCACACAGCCACATACGTGTACTCACACACACACACACACACACACACACTTAGCCGAGTTCTGCGGCACCCACGGGAAGAGAACGGGGGAGTACATTCTTAGGCCGGTGCCTCCACGACGGTACTTACATAACATTGATAATGATAGAACAAAATCTATTTACTTTATACATTGCCGGTGGACCAGCAGGTATTCTATACAATACCTAGGAATTGTATACATTGCCTAGGCAAAGTATGAAACGGTCAATAATATTCATAATATTTCATACATTGCCTGGACGCCCCAGGCATTCTATACATTGCCTAGGCATTGTATAGAATACCTGAATTATACACATTGCCGGTAACATATATATCAAAATCGATATGTGTATGTTTCCTATGGACTCCAAAAAGGGTGGACGGATTTTGACGGGACTTTCACTAGCAGATAGCTGATATAAGGAGAAACTTAGGAAACTTTTATCGAGGGTATCCACGCGGGTGAAACAGCAGGGCGCAGCTAGTGTAAAATAAACGTGATAAAATCCGTTAAGTGTTTAATCAGTCTTGCTCAACTTCAATACAAATTCTCGAATGTATGAAACGGATGCGAATTTCTACAACGGAACTTCTACGTTTTTTTTTACATTACTCTAACGTATAAGCTTGTCTCTATAGGTGTCGCACCCGTTTCATAAATATTTTTCTCTATGGAAGTCACAGTCCTACCTCTTCAGCGTTAGTGGTTATATTCTCATTTTGTTTTAGTTTCAATCCTACTAATATTATAAACGCGAAAGTTTTTATGTTGATGTTGTGATTATGATTGATTGATTGATTATGATTGATTATTATGATTGATGATTATGTTAGATGATTATGATATTGTTGATGATGATTATGTTGTGATTATGTTGATGATGTTTATGTTATGTTAAGTTTTTATGGATGTTTGTTCCTGTTTCACGCTGCAACGGAACAACGGATCGACCTGATTTTTTGCATGAGTGTAGTTCAAGAGCCAGAGAGTGACATAGGCTACTTTTCATCATCATTATCACCATTTTTCATCACTACGCGGGTGAAACCGCGGGGCGCAGCTAGTGAGTAATATATGTTTGTTCGCCAGGCTGTTTAGTGATGGTGTGTTCTGCGGGCGGCGGCGGTGAAGCGGAGACTCTGTGGTGCCTGTCGCGCGCGGCTCCTGCGGCCGCCTCCTTCAGCGAGGCGCACACGCTGCTGGCGCTCGACGCGCCCGCCTGGGCGCTCACCGCGCTGCCGCCGCTGCACTCTGCGCATCTCTCGCCCGCTCTACTCTCCAAGAAAGGTTTGTCAAGTGTCACATCATCAGCCGTTAAATGTCCACTGCTGAACAAGGGCTCCCCTCTTTTTTTTGTTAAAATTTTCATGAGCGTGGATTCAATGTCCTTTACTCGTAATATTAAACAGTTTTCATCATCTTAATAGCGTCAAACTAGTCACAGTCACAGTCAGAGTCAAGCTAAGTAAGTCACGGTCAAGTCAAATTCCAATGGAGTTTTGGAAACAACACGAAAAGACACGTTTCACCTCGTTATATCACTTGACCACACTCGAGCACTTAATGAACATTAATTCACCATTTAGTACAAATTAACACTCGAAAATACACAAGTTTAGGAAAATAATCCAACGAGACGACATGTTTTTTCCACGCCTTGGAGTTTTGGCGCGAGTTTTGGCGCCAAAACTCAAAGGCTCCCCTCTTGGAGAGGGGTGTTGCCATAATCCCCGCGCTTGGGGATCGCAGTACGTTCTCCGTAATAGGACGCTGGTGCCCGTCCCCCGGTGGTTCTGGTCGCAGTTTTAGGACATACCCGTTGTCAAGTGTCAACATCATCATCATCAGCCAGAAGACGTCCACTGCTGAACATAGGCATCCCCCTTTAACCTCCACACTGAACGACAGCTTGAAGTAAACAACTTGTAGAACAAAAGTTTGCTAAATTCTAGAAAAAAATATTGTATTACCCATACAAAATGGATGACGAGATCATGAAAACAAGTGTTACAAAAAGTGCAGTACATTATCGCACCCACTACTTTCCTTCATCGTCGCAATAAGCCTGTATCCTAATGTAACATTTATATAACTAACTTAGTAATGGATATATATCCCCAAGCCGCCTGCCAAGCGTGGGGATTATGACAACCCCCCCTTTTTTTGACGGGGATGCCTATGTTCAGCAGTAGACGCCTTCTGGCTGATGATGATGATGATGATGTGGGCAGCTAAGTTTGAAGTATTGCAATGTGGTTGTTGTGCACAGAGGTGTGGTGCGTGTCTCGGTGGGCTGTGGTGACGGGCGCGGGCGCGTGCGTGCTGGCGGCGGGCGCGGCGCCGGACCTGCTGCGACAGCTGCTGCGTGACTGCCGCGGAGCCGACGCACATCCGGTCAGGGACTTCTTCCAGGTACACATTATTTCATGCTCTTTTTTAGGGTTCCGTACCCAAAGGGTAAAAACGGGACCCTATTAAATAAAAATAAATAAATAAATATTTGGGACATTTTAGCACACACGGTCATCTGACCCCAAATTAAGCAAAGACAGCCAGAGACTGATATACATACATAATATAGTTCTAAATACATACTTAAATAGATATTAACCACCAGATACAGAACAAACACAAATGTTCATTGGATAAATGTTTGTCCTAGGTGGGAATCAAACCCACGCCCCCTAGCTCAGAAGGTAGGTTCACTACCAACTGGACCAACGGGCTATCTAATACTGAGCCTACACTGTCTGTACACACTCCAAAATATAGCAACAAATAATAAATAATGGCCAAGTGTGGGTCGATGACATATTTCTGTTCATCATCTATTTTAATTATTTTACTAATTTTGAAGTCGGTTTTTTTAAATTGATAATTATTATATTTTGTGGTGGAACGGAACCCTCAGTGCGCGTGCCCGACTCGCACTTTGCCGGTTTTGGACTGGACTCTATTACTAAGCCTACACCATCTGCCAGTCCTACCTTTCAATAACTATATCTTTTGAACCTAAATCTATAGCCCCTTGAAATTTTCACAGAATATTACAGTACACAGTACAGTTACAGTAGATTAACTAAGAAATAATAATAATATTAAAAAAAAAGGTTTTCTAAAGTAAAAAAAAAACTACATTACATATCGTATTTTTCGATGGTACCATTAATAAATGTCTATCGTCAGTTGCACAGCGTGGAGCAGGCGTGTGCTTGCGCCGCGTACCTCGCTTGCGAAGACACGGTGACGGGAGACCTCTCCGTTAGCGAGTGGGCCACGCGCGCCTTCCTCCTCTACGGCACCCAGCCGCAACCCGCGCAGTACCACCCGGCGCAGGCGCCCTCCAGCATAGGTACGATCACACTATACTAAGTTATAATATTAGAAGGTGGTATCTTTATAGTATAAAAAAACTGTCAATTTTGAGGCAATTATTTAAAAATTAAAATTAAAACAATTACAATTTAAAAACAATTGTTTTAGTAAAATCGAGGCCCTGGTATCAAACACTTAAGGCGAGATTTTCCCACTTTTAAGCAACGCTTATTACTACAGATGACCGTAATCCTTGGTCTATTGTATTAAAATCGCATTTAGCGGAGCAAAATCATGCGCTTACACACAGTCGTGCGTTTCGCTACTTCTATTTTTGGAATTTTTCTCATATTTTTCGAAAAGTATAGCTGTAATGTAAAATGTACCTCGCCGGTTTCCTTCATAATTCTGAAATCTATATATCAAGATATCACAGCCATAATAAAAAAAATAGGTAATTGAATGAATCCAAAAAACAGGGATAAAAGCGCAAATCAGTGCTACTTTGATATATTTTTTCTATCGAGCGAAATGTGCCTAATCGTGTTTCGGTCTCATGGGTTTCCTAGATAAAACATTCAATTTTGTTATGTCACCATTTTTATAATTTTAAGCTAACCATGGAGGTATGCACACTTAAACTAGAATGACCATAATTGCTAAAAGTTGGAAAACAGCGTCTTAAGTGCTAATTTCGCAAATGTATTGTTATCAATGACATCGATTCTGTACTTGCACGCCACATCCTCAGCTTCTTAAATACCCTCTACAGACCAAATGTATGTCAGCAGCTGCTCTGCTCAGGTGCTGCTGTTTTTTCTGAGCTAGTTGCTAGTATTATTTTATTGTTGTACAAGCTAGGCGTTTGTCCAAAGCTCACATGATGTTAAGTGACAGTGGTCGAAGATGATAAATACACCTAGTCTGGTATGGGAACTGGCTCTCAAGTGAGGCTGCCGGAATACACCGTGCATGGTGACAGATTTTCAACTTGAGGGTGGTACCTAGCCAGCCGGGCAATGGAACGTGTCCTGCCAGCATGCTATAGTTTCCTCACAATGTTTCCTTTCACCCGGCAGCTCAAGATCATTGTCACAGAAGACATAACAGTATAGGTACAGAAAATTCACTCCGCAAAATCATTTAAATAAGTAGCGACTCTTGCTACTTCACAGTAAAGTGCAATTCAGGATATGCGAGCGCTAACTACCTACAGCTATATTAACCTAAAAATTGACTCTGTCTATCGCGTAATTCTTGTTGTGTAATTTCTGTCTATCGCGCGGCAGTTTCGTCTAGACGGGTCCCGCCACGTACTTGTAGCTTCATACCTAAAGTGCGGAATGCGTCAGGCCTGCCTGTCATTGTTGGGAATTGAACCCAAACCCTACGGTTTGGAATTCCAACGTGCCAACCGCTGAGCTTTCATCGTTTTATAACCTAGCTAGTAGACTTTGCTTTGCAAATGTATTTGATGTTGTCTTTAGGTTAGAAAGTAGTTGGTTTCGCCTAGCTGTAAATTACCATTTACACATTACGATGACATGATACCATTTCGCTTACAGAGGTAGTGGACTTAATTTTAATTGTATTTTTTATCTCTTCACAGCATCTCCAAAATTCATACCCCGTCAAATGTCAACACCAATGTCGATAAGAGCGCAACATCAAATGCAGCAGGGGAAAATGAACCACTCATACCAGGGACAAATGAATCAGAGCTTCCCCGGTTCCCCGAACCAAAGTTTCATGCCTCAATCTCCTTACCAGCAAAACATAATGAGCCCAACTCCCTTCAACCAGTCATCTTTTGGGAATGTTACCCAACAAAGAGATCCAAACTGCTCAGTCCAAGTAGAGTTTAGCGCAAAGCATAATGGACTTTATATCTACGTGGGAAGGATTCTGGCGCCTCTGTGGAATTTGAAGTGTGTAGTAAACTCTAAGGCTCCGGATAACAAAGAGTTTGTGAGTACTTTGCCATTATTCATTCCCTTTCACCCGATAAAAGCCAAAGGTTATTGTAGATGAAATGTATTTATTTATATTCCCATCTCGATATGGTAAGGTGGCGTAGCAGATGCGAATATATCTGGCCTAAATCAGGCTTAATGCCTTTAGTTGAACTCACTTTTGCAGACGACCTTGCTACCCCTTTTTTTGCATGTAGACCAGTATTGGGCAAAATTTAATTGCAAGGTACAATTAAAAATAACAATTGATTAATTGTTATTTGTAAAATAGCAATTAACAATTGATTAATTGTTAACTGTGACGTTTCAATTAACAACAGCGAGGAAAGAGGGGAAAATGGGTAAGTGAGCTGTACTAAAAAAATTTGCGTTAAGCAGTTTAGTGGTATAGTAAAAAATAAAATAAACACATTGGGACATTTGAACACTTATGATAATTGTACTAAGGCATATCTCCCTTGTTTGTCTGATCTGAGGTTCCCATCTACAGCCTCATCAACTCTACTGATTTTGATAAATGAGATCTGAATCGATTCTTTAAGTTCAGGGATGGTCACTGGATCAGAAATCATCATAAATATAAGACTGCGATAAACTTCCATACATATAAACTTAAGATACTTAAAATCTTTATACTGCCTCGTTTATCATTGAATAGATTTTCAAATATGAAAGTAAGGTTTGTTACATCGGTTTTGACCCGCTAAAGTTGACTATGTGTCCAACTCTGCGGGTTTCTAAACTGTTCAATATAATGAAGTTGTCTACAAATCCAGTATAGTAAATATACAAATTTGTTTTCAGATGAGCAGTATAGTGACAGGGGAAGACTGTGCATACATGGTACAAAAATTACAACGAGTGGCAGCTTTTATGCAACGAGCACTCACATCACCGCAAACGGAGGAGCATGCCTCCTTGCAAGCCTTGAGAATGTTTGTCAGTAAGTAACACTGCAGTGACCCACCCAGTGTGTGTACGTCTTACCTGTCATAACTGTGCTGAAATATAGATACTTACACTTGGAGCAGTCCACAAGTTCAAGGTCGCTTAGTGAGCTATGTAGAGATCAATGCTTGGCGTTTATCTGAGGGATCGTATCAAGAGTAAAATTATTCCTCAGAGAACAGTCACCAAGATAGCTCAGCGTATTAGCAAACTAAAGTGGCAGTGGGCCGGTCATATCTGTTGCAGAAATGATAACCATCGGAGTAGATGTTTTCTGTTGGAGATCAAAAATCAGCTAAAGTAGCATAGGAGGGCCTTGCGACTCGATAGAGTGACGATTTAAGAGTGAGCTAAGACTGGGCTGAGTGAGTTGGGAGGCCTATGTCCTGCAATGGGCTAATAAATGCTGATTATGATAATAATGATGATGATGACCACTCCAGTCAAAAAAGAGCACTAACAGATCTACGAGCAGATTTGGCAACCCACATTGCTTACAGAAACCATCAGTTTCGCATTGTCCATTTGTGGGCGTTTGCTATGTAACATGCTGAATTTTGATGACGATAGGCATGTCCTAATGTTTAATTTTTTTTAAATAACCGGCTTAGCGAGGAATATAACCAAATACATTACACATACTGAAAAAATAAATTAAATTGGCTGATAAATATCTGAAATATGAGATAAGTTTTAGGTGGGGATAGGGAGGGTATGCTCTATCCCTTTCTTGCAAAGCGTGTGTTAGTATAGCATTTGTATGGCGCGCCTGAGGCGTGACGTCACGGCTCAGTATAGTGCAGTCTAGCATGATATTAAAATGCTTATATCTTATTTAATTTTGTTTTCGTTGATGAGGTCTATTTATGATCAGCTTTTTTAAGAGGTAATAAAAAATATTAGTCATCATGCCTATTACTTTTATGAATTTTATGTCATAAAAAAAAACACACTGACAAGCCTTAAATTATCAGTTTCTTGAATGTGTTCATCGTCTATCTGAACACCCTGTGTAAGAGCTCACATTTCAATATCAGGACCCGTTCGCGATGTGCCACGTCTGTAACTAATGTGAATCATGTTTTAATCAAGTTTTTCTTTTGCAGCGATGTCAATAGAAATGCTAAGTTTGTGGAAAGTGCTTTGCGAGCATCAGTTCCATGTTATTGCCGCTAGTTTGCCGCCAGAGCAACAGACTGCCTTGCAAGCTGCAAGTTTCAGGTTAGTGCAGTGTGTATACACTATACTATGTAGCTTAAACACTATGTGTAATTTACTGATAGTTTTTTTGTATTGTAAAATAAACGCCTATAAATAGAGCCAACCACAGAAAAAAATATTAAAATGTGTGTTGTTAAAGAACATAAAAACACTTTAATAAGTCTTAATACTCACGCAAACTACTATACCTGGTTTGCAACCAACATATCACTTAAGTTTTTCACTTAAATTTTCCTTGCTGACCGTAAAATGCCATGCCGTTAAAATATCTTGTTCCTTAACTTTATTCTCATGTGGCGTATTACTTGCAGGGAGCTTTTGGTGGGTGGACAAGAAGTGGCATGCTTGCTTCTGGGTTCTCTAGTCGCTGGGTATTTGAGAGACAACGCATCGGTCGACGGAATATCGCAGAAATTGCGCCAGTTGTGCCCCACGCTATATAGACAAGAAGATGCAACTTGTTCAAAGGTAGAATTAACTAAGTCACTTATAATTATTCTAGTATGGAAGCGATAAGTCTTACACTGACGTCACGCTTGGGATGTATTGTGCATTTCCCCGCTACCAGCGTCTGCTCGAGCCAACCCAGCTCCTTGAAATACCGAAGATGGCTCTGAGCCACTTGCTCGAGTGGCGTAGATAGATGAGAATTTAGACGAATTTGACAAGCCGTTGTAGTGACATAAATGATGATGAAGCTACCTCCTACAACTTAGTTGTAGTTATAGTCTCTTCCGTGCCTTCGCAATACCACAGCAAATGTTCTACAGCTTCATATTACTACTTGCAGCCACGGCATAGCAGACCGTCCAAGTCCATAGCACCCAGTTTTTTACGCGAATAAATCTGCTTTTGACCATCAACTCTCCTTTTGTTTATGTAAGTGACTACTTGCAATGACTGGTTGTGAGGCTAACTAATAGGCGACGGTGCTGTTCTTGTCATCTCTTCGGCCGCCTCCGTAACCATAGTTACGTAACCAGTTACGATCGAAGCGAAATTATGTTTAGTTCGGTACTAGTTACGAGCGAAGATTTATATTTCTGTATAATATGTAATTACGGTTTCGATGGAGGAAAAACATTATTTTATAAGAATGGTTATCATCGACTTATTCAGACTAAACGATAAGATAATTTGATATATTTGATTTAATAATTTCACCTCTTTACAAGGGGTAAAATACTGAACACTGATTGATCCGCTCAAGGTAACAATAGATATGATAATGTGCCATTGTTGTAAAAATAATTTGTTGTTTTTATTTTGGTATAAGTGCATTTTTGTGCTAATGTATGATATGTATTGATGATATACAATATCGTAATCTGTGTTTATTCACAGGCTAATGAGTTGCTTATATTCGCCAAGCAACAGAAGAATCCTGCGGAGCGAGAAGAAATGCTACATCACGCTTTGAAATTGTGTAAAGTAAGTGTATATTGTAAACTAGCTGTCTGTACATTTTTATAGGATAAAAACCCAGGGATAAAGTATCTTATGTCTATATAATTATGTCAGCCTATGTTATGCAGTCAGGTTCTTGTTTTTCTTTTAAGAATATACATACTTTTTGTATGTTGCGAAGTAGAAAGATAATGTTTTTTTTATTCAGGATTTTGGGATATTTTTTCAACAATATTCAGTTTAGTTTCACTCCTTTCTGGTTGTGCACTTTATCAGGATTCACACAGTATACTCCTATTTTGTTGCAGGATGTGGCGCCAAACGTGAACCTGCCAGTAGTGTGCAACAAGTTAGTCTCAGCCGGGTTCTACTCGGGCGTGGTGGAGCTTTGCGTCGCGTGCGCAGCCAAGCTCGACCCTCAGGATAAAGCACTACACTTCTACAGGAGCGACCAGCCTTCACAAGATAGAGAAGGACACCTAGCATATTATAGGAGGTATGAAGCCACTTTTGACCTGCAGGACATTGCGCTGCACTTCTGAAGCAACCAGCACTTGCAGGATAGAGAGGGTCACTTAGCCTATTATAGGAGGTGTGTGGCGTGAAACTAAGGGCAGTGTGCAGTGCGCCAACGTGAAAAAAAATGTGTCCACATTGTATTATTTTCCTAATCTTGTGTATTTATAACGATGGATTATTATTATTTATTGTCTGCTCTTGAACATGCTCGAGTGTGACCAAGTGGTATAATGAGGTGAAACATGTATTTTTGTGTTGTTTAAAACTCCATAGAATCCCCTTTACTCCACCTCTTTACTTGGGCATGACGTTGAATTGACTTACTTTGCGCGATGTTTAGTAAAAATAAAATAAAATATCCTTTTTAATCCTGCTTCTTATAAGGATCAAGTCTATGGGACCAAATAAGGTTAGATCTAATACTTCAGTACAAAATGTTAAAAGAAATTTGAAACTTTTTTTCCAGAATGGAAATTTACCGGGAAGTGTGCACCGCCTTAGAAAGACTTTACGAAAGAAGCAATGAGACCTCAACCAATGAACCTTCGCCGATTCGGTCGATGCCTAACAATGACTCGCTGCTTACTTTGTCGCCAGCTGATGCTAATTACCAGGTACAATTTTGACCCAACTGCTTCAGAAGGTAATGTTTTTAAAATAAACTGTGGTATGTAGTAATATGGTGAATTCTGTGCTACGATCTAATTTCATCAGCTGTCACCAATGACGGTTTCAAACAGAGAATATTTGATGTTCTGACATTTCAATGAATAAATATGGTCAAGCTCTGTGCATGAATTACTTGGTTCTGATCTCCCCGAGTGAAACGACAAAGCACTTAGATGACAAGGATAGAGAATAGAAGATACGTGCCAGATTTGGCCGCCGGTGTGTACTTAGATTGATTGTTATTTTTTTCATATGGAAGGTGACTTCATATCATCAGGCATCAGCCCGTCAACGTTTGCCACATAAGGCATAAAAAATAAATAAAATACTTGTTCACACCATAAAATTGCATTAAGACTTAGAGGTTGGCGAGGGTTTCACCCTCGCCAACCTCTAAGTCACCCAAACCCACCCAAATTATAAATATTCGGGCAGCGCATTCCACAGTCTAACAGTTCGCATATTAAAACTGGATCAAAGCATTTCGTTTGGGTTTTCGGAATATCAACCATAAAGCATTGTCGCATTTTTGTGCTCACACTGGTAGTTCGATACAAAAATGAATAGGAGGAAATTAGATCATGCAGCTGATGCACCGATAGACTAGCAACTTTGCGCCGCTGTTCCAGACTTCTGTAGAAGCAATTTGTTGCTGATGAGCGCACAATCTTTTCCCGTTTTATATGGCATAGCAAAAAACTTAAAAAGTTAACATGGACTGTATGTTTTCAGGGTAGAAAACTAGTATGGGAATGTCTATCTCGAGCCGATGAGCTCCTACATGTCGCAGTATACGAGTGGCTGGTGTCAAAGAATTTAGGAGCAGGTAAGATTACAATCCAGATTTTTAAATATTTTATTTCTACAGTATGTATACAAGGTGTAAGGGGAACACTCTCGAAGCCAAAATAAGGTAATTGTACTCATCATTATGAACCACTTTTAGTATGGGACCAACCCTGAAATCGCGAAAAAAAAATCTGCTGTTCCATACATTTTGTCGAGTGTCAATGATCGTTTTCTATAGAACAGCTGATATTTTCAAAAGTGGTTCATAATGATGAGTACAATTACCTTCTTTTGGCTTCGAGAGTGTTCCCCTTACACCCCGTATATAATTATACCAAAGGGAAACTTTCCCGAAAACGACGACTGGTGATTGCTGATAAGATACAAAAAAAACGATGTTTTATAAACGACCTGCGCCGCGCGTACCTTTGTACGCTTTACATTGCTGGTTTGCAACTTTCTAAACCATAAAACATCACTAAAACTAGTATAAGGCAAATGCTTATTGGCCAGACAATACTGTTAGTAGATGACTGTTATTAGCGTTTTGGCTTCAGGAGCGTTTCCCTTACACTTGGTATGTATTATATTTAACTACATTTTTCACTAAATTTGTAATTTTTTTATCAAACACTAGTCCTGTAGCCTATTTAGTAGCGATGCTTGAGGAATACACGTGTGTTATGCTCGGAGGTTGTCGGTCGATTGAAGTACTTTGAACTAGTGCGTCAAGAGTGTGTGTGTGTATGTGTACTATGCGTGCTGTTCACATCATTTGTCAAGGCCAGTGAAGTTAAAGTCCGTTATTGTTTTACAGAGCTGCTGTCGCTAAGTGCAGCTCCGCCGTCATCGCTCCGCACGTACCTGGCCGCGGCGGCGCGCGCTGCCCCGCCGCAAGCCGCGCTTCACCTGCTGGACCTACTGTGGAAGGTGCTGGAGCAGTGCGGGGACCACCTCGCGGCCGCTGAGGTGCTCGAGGGACTCGCCACGCGGCCCGGGTGAGTCACATACCTCCTAAAACCACAGCCATACAAATTTGGGTGCACCATGTGAATGTTTGTATCTTAGGTTTGTATTGTAGACAATAGCAAATTGTTTTCTTCCACGTTCTTCATAGATCCATACTATAACAAAGAAAAAATTTCGCCTGTCTGTGTTCCTCGGATAAGTCTTACAAGGGCGTTTTAAGCACAAGTAGATTTTTCGACAGTGCAAGATTTAAAGAGGAAATGACTTAAAAATATTTCCATCTCAGTAAAACCTGACACTGCGCGAGGTGAGAGTTGTTACTCGCTCTCATTTACTATCGTAGTTTTAACCGACTTCAAAAAGGAGGAGGTTATCAATTCGACAGTGTTTTTTTTTTGTATTTATGTTACGCGATTATGTCGCCAATTTAGAATTGTTTTTGATGATTATTTTTTTGGTTGGTAGGTCATATCTCATAGGTGGCCCATATAATTTTTTTCCCATACAATAGGACATAGGAATATGACATTAGCTTAAGAGATGTTATCTCAAGCTAATGTCATTTTCATACAATTTCATCTTTCCGCAGGCGTTACCGCTCAGAAAGTGGGTCTTGTCTAACCCCCTGGCCTAACTTGCTATACATGGTTACGCGGAAAGGGTGTATTCAGTCGAAGGGGCCCGCAGTACCCATCATTATGAACAAGTTACTACGGGACCAACCCTGAAAACGCGAAAAACATATCAGGTGTTCCATACATTTTGTAGAGTTAGAATGACCGTTTTCTATGGAACAGCTAATATTTTAGGCGATTTCAGAGTTGCTCCCAAAAGTTGTTCATAATGTAAAGTTGTTGTTGTACTACATATATGGACCCCTTTCCGCGTAACCCAGCTCGTAATATGTTAATGCATTTACCGGTTTGTCGTATGTTTGATAGGAATAACGATATAAAAAAGTATTTTGACATTTTTCACCATAGTTCGGTAACCTCAGTTAAATACCAACATAATGTATGATTATAGTAATAATAGAATTTTGGGCGTTTTTGCAGCATTATTGTTATTTTATTTTATTTTGAGTTTTGTTTCAAGTTTTGTAGCTAGTGACAGCAGTACTTAATAAATTATTTAATTTATTAATTTCATATCTAGATGTAACATGAGTACTAGATCCACGTCTAGAAGGAAAGACATTTAGTTAGATATTAAGTACTATGGTTAATTTAAAGTTAGTTCTCAATGTATTTCCAGTTTTGTGGTCTTTCAATAAAAAAAAAAAAAAATACGCAGCGTAGGCGTCGGTCCTCCCACTAGATGGACCGACGACATTGTGGGAGTCGCGGGCATCCAGCAAAAGGCAGGCTGTCGTTCAGTGCGGAGGTTAAAGGGGGAGGCCTATGTTCAGCAGTGGACGTCTTCTGGCTGATGATGATGATGAATAAAAAAAACCCAGTATAGGGAATTTCTGGTTTGATTTGTTTTGTTTTGTTCCATTATGAATGTTGTTTTGGTGTGAGCAGGTCGGGCGCCACGCTGTCGCAGCGCATGTCGTGGCTGTCGGCGGGCGTGGTGTGCGTGCGCGGCGCGGGCGCGGGCGGCGCGGGCGGCGGCGAGCTGCTGCGCCGGCTGGAGGAGGCGAGCGAGGTGGCGCGCGTGCAGGCGGCGGTGCGCGCCGCGGCGTCCGCGCTGCCGCGCCACCTGCAGCCGCCGCCGCTCGCCATGCAGCGCCTGGACGACGAGCTGCTCGAGATCACACAGGTATTATTTATTTATTTATTTACGGAAAACAAACAGCGTTAACAACATAAAACATAGTAAGAAAAATAAGAACAAACAAGCCTTAAAAGCCTTTATTATACTATACAGCTCACAATTTTTCGCTGCAAGTTGAGTTATAAAACGTGTGAGCAGAGCGGGGCGTATTTTTATTTTATTCATTTTTATTCTAGCTAGACCAACAGCACAAAAATATATACATTAGTTTTAATTCGTTATTTTAAAGTACAGCCATTAATAGGTCTATAATAGTGGTAGTAAGAATGTCGTGGAAAATAACTACTAAAAATCATATATGTATTGCAAACTAAGCGCTAAAGAGCTAAGCTTCAATAAGTTAATAAAAAAGGTATGTAATTAACAAAATTATACTTATGTAGCATATAAAACAAATACTAGTTAAAATTATGGTTGGGTATCATTAATATGTGGGGTATCATACATATTGCGCGCTCACTTGCCCTTACAGGTTTTATGGCAGCACGTAGCTATGTACAGCGCTCGTATCAAAATACTAACTTCTATAGTTATTAAGGCAAGTGCTTGAAACTTTGCACAATTACAGTTTGAGTATAGATCTATATATTAAAAGTATAAAAATAATATAATTTTGTGTTTAAGGGGGTGTAGGGGTGGCTCTGGTACATGTGAAATGGCGATGAAATATTTTTTCGCTGCACCCGTTTCGTTTAGGATATCGGTGAATAGGACTTTTAATATGAAGAGGTTTTTTATACATCACTTTTATCAAGTGTATATTTTGTAAAATATGGCCCGCCGAAGTGGCAAAAAGTTACCCCGCCCCTGCATATCTAAACTATTAGACATAGACACTTGTTACTTCCCATGCTTATAGGTCATATTAAAAACCTTCATTCAACATTACTTCAAACATTTACTGATTACAACTTTTTGAGATAAAGTAATAAACTGTAATAAATTCAAGACATTCTAACCAAAAGTCATTGACCTTTTCGTAAAATTGTATTCATAAAGAATGTTTTTCACACAGAAAAGAGAAGTAAATATAACGGAAATGAGAAGGAAAATCTGTCGCCAGGCATTATGAGTGAACGTTGATTGAACATCCTTATTTAGATCGACGTGTCGAACTCCGCATCCAAAGAACTTGGACCTCACCTTTTTGGGTTAGGTCTCAAAGTTCTTTGTCCGCATCACAGTTGCTAACTGATTTCGAATGACTGATGTTTCGTTTATATGGGTGCAACTGGCTACAAGAAATTTCTTTCAAAAATACCTTGACACTTTTTGACTAAACCATACAAAGTGTATGTTATGTTGGTATGAAAACCATACAAAGTGTATGTTATACACGTCTGAAATTTAGTTAAGTCCACAGAACTTCGTTCTTTTGATTTTTTCTGTTACCACCTATTTCTTAACTATGATGATTGTGACCACAATTATATGAGTTTGGCTACGAAAAACGGAACCCTACCATATGCGTGTCTCGAGTCTCGACACGCTCTTAGCCAGTTATTTTATTATTCACACTTACTTTCATAGTTTTATACTAATGAATGACTTTGTAATCATTATCATCATAATCAGCCTTTTAACAATCCACTGCTGGACTCATAGCCTACCCCCGAAAGGGTGATTGGGCCATATCCAACATGCTGGAATTTGACTATGTAATATAATAATTCAATGATAAATTCTCACGATACCAGTTATACGAAGAATACGCAGACCGCTACAACCTGTGGGAGTGCAAGCTGGCCATCGTGCAATGTTCTGGTCACAACGACGCCCTTCTAGTGGAGAACATCTGGAGCAATATCCTGGGAGAAGCGGAGGCGGCCGCGCGCTGCCTTCCTTCTGCCGACGAGCGGCTTGCCTCCGTGCTCAGTAAACTAACCTCGCTAGGACGGGAATACGTCAATACTGGACATTGCTTCCCGCTATGTAAGCTTTTGTCTTTTACACATACATTTTGACTTTAGGATAAATGGTTAATTGTATTCAAACATTTACGCAACGTGGTCAAACAAGTAAGTATCAATCAAGGATGCTCCATATAATGAATGCATTACAAAGTATCAAAATTTATGGTTAAAATCTCAGATCAGACCTAGGAAGATGGTGAGTTGGCGTGGCGGGTGCGAATGCATCTGGCCTGAATCAGGCTTGATAGGTACTAAAGGTTTAGTCGAAATCACCTTGTCGCCTTTTTTTGCATGTGAACTATTAGTTCATTGGTAAGTAAGCCGTACTTACAGTTTTTGTGATAAGATGTTTTATCAGTATTGTGAAATAAAAAAATGAAAACTTGAGACGTTTGAACAAATGATAATTTTACTAAGGCATATCTCCTTTGTTTGTCTGATCTGAGGTTAAAATCATAAATTCTTAGCAAAAATGTAAACAAAGTTTTTTTTTTTAACCTATACTGTCCCACTCCTGGGCAAAGGTCTCCCCCATTTCTTTCCAGACAGTGCGATCACCCGCCAAACAAAGATATTTTACCTTAAGTCTCAAAGTGAGAGTGTGGACGTAATATTTTTTTTAGAAGAATTAAAGTAACAAAACAAGATATACGAAATGTCTGATGACAAAGTTTATGATACTAGCTGAGTCACCAGTTCAAAATTAAAAATTCAACCGTATTCTTTTAAGATTTTTTTAATTGCCAAAATATGTAAAAGGATTCGAAAATACATTGTACAATATTGCTAAAATATTCAGGATCCAAGAAAATCAGTAGATATATCAGCTCTTTTATAGCAGTTTAAAAATAAAATATATTTATTTTTACTTGTTTGTTATTACATTAATGAGTCAGAAAATATGTCGGTAGCCGAGTTCCTCCTTTAACCACATCGTTTTGTCCTTTTTGTACAGTAAATTATTGCCCTCTTTCTAAAGTAAAAAAAAATTAATATAAAAAACACGTTCATAAAATGTATGAAAACAAATTTTACTAGATTTTCAATTTGTGTTCAAATTTCAGATTTCATCGTCCGCCAATTAGAAATCATGAGTTGTAAACTGCAAGCGGAACAAGGCATGGTCTTCAGGACAGTTTTAAATATCGGCGTGTCACTGGAACAAGTTTTGGATATCTATATCAAGTAAGATTTCTTACAATCCTTTTTCATATATTATGTTTTACAGTTCATTACACTAACTAGTGGGGCACAAACTGACTTCGCGACCTTTATATCTTCACTAGTAGGCCGCCCCTGCTTCGCACGGGCGAAGCCGGGTTAAATAGCCTATGTGAACCGGGGATAGTGCAGCATCCCAACAGTGAAAGAATTTTTCAAATCGGTTCAGTAGTTTCGGAGCCTATTCAATGCAAACAAACAAACAAAAAATATATATTTATAATAAAAAATATATATATATTTATAATATTAGTATAGATAATCTCTTGACTGTTTTCGTTCATATTCCAACTTGAAAATTGTATTTACACAAACTACTTGCCTACTAAAATGTATGCAAACATCTATTACCCGTGGACCTTAAGAGCTTCATTTTGCTATGTTCTCAACATCGCATTTAGAGATTACATTACATTGCCTATCATCTTCCCTCTGCTGAGACACAGGCCTTCTTTCAGAGAGAGCATGGGCCCTGATCCACCATGCTGGCACAGCGCATGTTGGAGAATTTAATGTCTTTGAACTTTTGAGATTCTTGGACATACCGGTTTCATCACGATGTTTGCCTTCGCCGTTTTAGAGCGATGGCATCGAAACTGAAACTAGTGGCGAAACTTTTATAAACTTTTTCTCAATCCTATCATTGCTTTTAGTAGGCCTAATCTAAGTAACCTAACTAATCTAAGGGATGATTAGGGGTTTGCTAATCTAACGTTAAAATAAAGAAAAAGTTTAAAATGCTTTGTACAGCCCGCGGTCGCGTGCAGCCTAGCGGCCTTACACAGTAATGTGTAAAACGTATGGATAGAGTTCAAACATGCCTATCAGTGTAGCTTCAGAGTATGCAGTGTTGTTTAAAAAGAGTCCTGTTGTTTAATCCAAATGGCAAAGAAGACGAACACACATCACATATACATCAGCAGCCATTAAACGTCCACTGCTGGACAAAGGCCTCCCTTTTTTTTAACGCTGATAAGTCCGCGTTTGACCACTAACTCGCCTGTTGGTAAGCGACGATGTGGTCGAAGATGAAGCGCGCAGACTTAGAAGATACCTATTCACTCTGGCCTTGAAAAGGCCCAGGTTATATCTCTCAGGGAACAGGGAAGCTGGCAGGTTGTTCTCCCTCTTTTTTTTTTGTTAGAATTTTCATGAGCGTGGATTCAATGTCCTTTACTCGTAATGTTAAACAGTTTTCTTAGTCTTAATAAGGCCGAACCAGTCATAGTCACAGTCAGAGTCAAGCTAAGTCATGGTCAAGTCAAAGTCATGCCCTTGTAAAGTGGTGGAGACTTTACAAGAGGCTCCAATGGAGTTTTGGAAACAACACGAAAAGACACGTTTCACCTCGTTATATCACTTACCCATACTCGAGCACGTTTACGAGCACTTAATGAATATTAATTCACCATTTAGTACACATTAACACTCGAAAATACACAAGTTTAGGAAAATAATCCAACGAGCCGACGTTTTTTTCCACGTTGGCGCCAAAACTCCTGTTCTCCCTCTTAGAGAAGGGTGTTGCCATAATCCCCACGCTTGGCAGGCGGCTTGGGAACAAGACGAACACCTTATGGTAATTCCACTGTGCAGATTGGTGTCAGTGAACGAGCGCGTGTGGCTGGGTTGCGGCGACGAGACGCATGTGTGTGCGGTGGCGGCTCTACTGCTGGAGGCGGCGCGCGGGGACCTGGGCGCGCTGCCGCCAGCGCTGCGGCGCCGCGCACTCGCGCGCTGCAAGGACCTGCATGAAGCCGCGCTCTCCTCTCTACAGGTATCCCGATGGTTAAATTTCTAAATCATTTTTAAATATTTTTTTCATCATAATCAGCCTTTTAATAGTCCACTGCTGGACTTTAGCCTACCCCGAAAGGGTGATTGAGCCATATCTACCACGCTGGCCCAGTGCGGATTGGTGGATTCACATACGCCATTGAATTCCTTCTATGTACGTGTGCAGGTTTCCTCACGATGTTTTCTTTCACCGAAAAGCCAATGGTATGAAAAACCGTACATAAGCTCCAAAGGGTACAAGGCCCGGGGTTTGAACCCGCGACCTCACGCTTTCAAGTCTAGGGTCTCCCAAATGGGCTACCACGGCTATACTATATAATATTTTTTTACATAATTTTAAAATGCTTTATTACAGTTTTGGTATAATTCATTGATACATTAATAGGAGAAGCCATTGGCTCCCGTCACACAGTCTCTGACTAGTTTGGGAGCCTCTGGGATCAATACTATAGCTTAACATAAATTATGCCCGAATAAATGATTTGTATTTGTATAGATAAATGGTGTCTTCAAATCACGAGTGAATCGGTTTCTTCTAGGCAAGCGTGCTCAAACGTAGACCGCATCATCGCTTAACATCAGGCGTGATGGTGGTCAAACGCAAGTCTGTTATTTATTATAAAAAAAAGGTATCATCATCATCAACCATTCTCCACCTACTGCTGGGTATAGGTCTCCTCTTCAGCGCGCCATCTTTTCCGGTCCTGTAGCACAGGACCGGAAAAGTCTTGTCCACTGCTTTCCTGCTGTCTTAACGTCTGTCTTCTCTACAGGTATAGACTTTATAAACCATGCTACAATAGGCATGTGTCATAATTATTTTTTTTACTTCTCATGCTTATAAAGTTCTTGTTTATGCCCGATGTAAGCGGACTAAAATTGCTTTTTATGCTAAGGCAGTAAAGACTTTTTTTGCACTAGCGCAGAAAAGTAAACTTTACCTATTTAAAATTATATTACTATAGAAACTAACGTGAGCGTGATTCATTATTTAAACTAATAAACGGCTAGCAATAGCTAAGGGCCAAAAAAAATCATAGAGATTCAGTTTTTAATACATGTAGGAAGTTAAAAGTTAAGTTAGTTGTTAGTTAGTTAGTCCTATCAAAACAAAAATTTGTTCAAAAATAAATGAATAAATATATTTTAATTTCATATATCATTTAAACTTTTTGGAATATAATCAAATGCCTGCAGGCTTAGCTCGAACCGTGGACAAATTGACTTTCCACCATTTTTATTCCACGAGAAAAAGACAAACTTATTCATATTCTCGCTATGTGCGGATAAAAAAGGGTGGAAAGATAATTTGTCCACGGCCCTTGCTAGGCCTAATGCAACATACATACTCCAAATTCCTGGTACTTATTTGCAAACTTGACCAATACTCTAATTGTATAAATTAAACTCCTAAACCACGCAACAGATTTTGATGCGGTTTTCACCATAATAATTTTTTTACGGAAAGTTTATATATATAACTAGCGAACCGCCCCGGCTTCGCACGTAAATTACACACGTGCGAAGCCGGGACTGGTCACTAGTCACTTTTTATTTTTCTTTATTGGACTATTTCACTAAAACATTTCTTAATTGTTTCAGTCCCGGCCCAACACTCAGCTCCTAATCGACAGGCTGTCCGTGGCGCAGGCACATCTAGACCGCATGGATTGAAATTGGTGATCGCTTAGTTAAGTTATTCCAATAGTAGGTATGTTATAAGTTATTACTGAGGTTGTATCAGTGTTGGTCAAACTTGCAAGGGCTTGCATTCATTCGACAAGTCGAAATAATCAATGTATAACTTACTCCAACGAAATTATCGCGAAAGGCGGAAATTTATGATACTATGTTAAGAAAATATACTCTTATGATAGAGAAGCAAGTTGATGTTTTTTTCTGAAAATTTGAATTTCTAGGTTTTATAATTCATTTTCAGACTACAGACAGACTACACTCAACACTACACTCGGTCAAGGTTTTTTAATGTGACAGTTGCAACAACATTGCTAAAACCTGTTTTTTTAGTACAAGGCCACCAGCTAGGGTTGCAGCTGGTCCCAACCCTAGCAAAATGTGATCAGAATTTAAGGTTTTCATTCTAGCTTTTTACAATCTACTGCAGTTGTCAGAGCGAATCTTGGCCTAAGTATTACAAAGTACCTCTCTTGTAGGAAGAGGAAGAATAGATTGAAAATTAATGAAGCCCTTGACGCGATCAGAATGTTTTGTAATTATCTTATACATACAAGTATATCCCGTTGACATTTTGTAAAGCAAATAATAAAAAACGAAATGTGACTGAAATAATTTTTATATTTTCATAGATTTCTTACAATAAAAAATTCCGTAAATAATATCAATTTTTATCTTACATAATTTTTCTAATTGTTTCATGGTAAAACCATTGCTTACTGTTAACTAAATGTAATGGAAGTGACTGATAAGATTAATCAAAAATATAAAATTTTATTTGTTAGTGTACGGCATCGCTTTTTCATTCGTGAGGTGAACGTGGAATTTACAAGTTTTGACTGAGTTTTATTAAAAAAAAAAAAACATGCCACACGAGTAATAAAGCGGTGTCGTAAACCTGAATTCATACCTAAGTGAAATCTTGCGGCGTGGTATGCGACAAAATTCTATCCATACAATGGTTGCCTGGAAGAGATCGCTTTTAGCGATAAGACCACCACTTGTGGCACTCTTAAAGTTTCTTTATCTAAAACTTTTATTTCTCGTGTGCCCATTGGGTTCTATCAATCTATAAATAAGACATACAAATCAGATCAAGAAACCAAGAAAATTTAACCTAAGCTGAATCAACCCCCTGCTAGCGCCATTGAAATAAAATCTTATTTTTTTAAGTGAAAACTTCTTTAGGCAAGTTAGGCACTTTTTGGAATGGGGAAAAAAGCACTAAACTCGCGTGACTGTCACGCTCAGATATTCGTTCGAGTAAAGTCGGCTCGACTCGACTGAGGGAGCGAGAGAGATATAGTCAACCTTGTTGAAGTTTTCACGTCGTGTGGTCTTAACTTTACTCATATTATGCCAAAATTTTTGTTACCAGGACGAAACAGATATATTTTTGACAGGACGGCAAATTGCAGGGTTGTACACTGTTTTTTAATGTACTAGGGACCTGTAAAAGACTCCAAAGAGTTACTATTTGACAGACGACGTGCTACGCTTTCTAAATCACGTGACGTATTCTATGCTAGTCCATTTTCTTTGGGTCTTAAGTACACACTTTTTTAAATAAATGAAAGCTGAGAAAAATATAACTACTGCTCAATATAGTAGCATGCCACCACGCCGTACGATGTTTGTATATGATGTTTGTACAATGTTGGTTATGTCTCGTCACATTATGAAACAATTGTTCTCAAACCATGCAATCCAAACCGTAACAGCTCAATTCATAAAATGTGAGTTCTAATTCCAGAGCTGTTGCTATTGGAGTGTGTAACATGCCTTATATTTACTTATAATAATTTTAATCATGTACATGTCTGTTACAGTAATATCGCATCAAAAAAGGCAACATATTTTTGTAAATAAATGATGATTTAATTATTTAATTTGTTTTTTTTCTACCTGTTTTTAAGGGCTTAAGCACCCATTTTTTTATACAATTTGTTCCACCGAACTTGGAAAGTATAATATTAGTATAATATTTTAACGAATAAGCAAAGACGCATCTTCTTTATTTTTCTTATACATAAATGGCGATGTGTGTATGTATGTATGCATGCTTGCATGTTCCCATCCCTATGGATTCCAAAATGACTAGACCGATATTGATGCGTCTTTCACTGGCAGAAAGCTGATGATATAAGGAGTAATCCACGCGGGTGAAAACGCGGGGCGCAGATAGCAAATAAAAAAAAATATGCGTAAAAGTTTTTTGAAATTTTCACCTCAAAAAACTAGCGGCATGTACCAAGTGTGACAAAATAAAACACGTTCAAATAATTTTATATAATATTTCCAAGTACTGGTGGATCAAAATTAAGCGCTGCTTTACCGCCTTAAGTTATAAAATGCTTAGGTGAGATCTAAATTAGTATTTACAAATATTATAAAATAAGGTCTTGGCACAGATCTTTCGTTCAGTCAAATATCTGTGGTGTCTTTGGTATAAATAAGAAGTTGACTAACTACAAAACAAAGTACAAACTACTCATTCAGGGCATGCAGACTACATAGGTAATGCCATACAGTCATTCTTTAACAGTGCTACCAACTTAACTGTACGTAGACAAATGAGGTAACTAACATTTTCCACAGAACGCTATCAGTTTTCTGACAGTGATTCCATAACTCTACAATAAAGTTGGTCGCGCATACATTTCACCTTTTCACGCTCAAAATCCTGATTCTCTAGTCAGATATCTCGATAGGTCGCTCACTTGATTGTCCTTCAACAAAAGAACCTGTTAAAATGAATACCGCGCATAATGTTTGTCTAAGATCGTTCTTGAGCAATTTTTTAACCTTATAAAACTTGCTTACTTAAAATATTCTGGAAATAAAACTTTTGAAGTTAGAGGGAAAGAAGACGGCAAATTTGTATGAAATGTGGTCTATAAACCAATAGCGATACTGTTTGTGTAATTGTGTAAGGATAACTTAATTACACCCATGTGCTTGTCCAAAGGGAAAGAAAAATAAAACTTTTACAATATTATTATTTTTTCTACTAAAAAAAGTATATATAAAATGAATTATTTAAAAAAAAAAACCGTTTCGTCATTGGTTCATAAGCAAAAGTGGCATATGAAACATGGACCACTTTTGCCCAGTCCCTATTTCTATAGCGCTTTTAAGTAAGTCGGATAAGTTTTAAACAGAAGGTACAAAAAAAAGTTTGAGACAATCTTGGAGCAAACATCAATGTGTGGACGCGGTATATAACACTGGTGAAATTATGAAGAGTCTTCATCGAAAGGGTTAGTGTTTACCTGATGATGTGCTGGGTGATCATCCGGGTACGCGTATAAAGTGTTGTGTGTCCCGCTCACTGTCGGTATTCCTACCGTATTCAATGGGCCCGCAACATTACTGTATTGCTGTCTTGTTTGTTCTTTCCCCAAAGAGTTGTTTCTTTTGATGGTGGTGTAAGTGGGTGTCGCTTTCGAAGGAATATCCTTGATTCTGGTAGCGGCTCGATAGGTCCCGAATTCGTCTGGCGGCGGAGGCAGCGAGAACCCGTCAGAAGTTTGCGTAATTTCGGAAACTTCGTCGCTGAGTTCTTTGGCGGCCTTTTGCCGCATCTTTCTGGGCATCGTGTAGAATGTGTTCATCTGCAAACAAAATGTTATGTACTGCAAAAAACTATGTCCTCAATTTAAATTTTTCCATGAAAGATTTGGATTAGGTTTTGGTATTTTGGTTTCGCCAAAGCCGATAAAATTTGTTATTTGTGGACAACTTGGGTTGGGTTGCATCAATTTGCATTGATATGGCATCTAGTACCAAATTCATATTTTGGTTATAACTAGTTGCGGATATAAATAAGTTTAATATTATTATGGAAACTGACGTTGTTTTCACACCTTTTATTTATAAAGTTTAATGTTATTTTAGAAACATGATTGGTGAAACTGTTCTCGATAGAATAATCGAGCGAAAGCAGACCTAAAACACGTTATTCGTTTTTTTCTCCGAATTAGACAATCAGTTTTTTTTTCATACTCTAATATCAAGGAAAATAGACTATCTTCCTTGCTAATATCCATTTAATGTAATTGACCGTTATAATATTTATTAGTAATCTGGAGTTGCTGACGACATATAGATTCTTAATACATCATAACGAAAAACGTAAATAGATTGAAGAATTATTCACCGTGTGCGGACTGTGCGGAGTCGGAGGGATAAGGTTTTTTTCATTTTATTTTTACGTTTTTTTTTTTACACAGCTGCGGTTGAGGATTCGCTCATAGAAGAAAACCACCATTCTCACTATCACTTTTGAACAACTTCTCACCGGTCTGGGTACGTTATAGTTGGCTTCAGGCGGCAGATGCAGCACGAGGTGGTCGCAGTCCTCTCGCTTGCGGCTGATGTTCTGCAGGGAGTGCACGCGGCAGTTGTTATGTCGGATGGTGTCGGTACATCGCGGCGGGTCATCCGGCTCCATGTACCGCGCGGAGTGGAAGGAGCTGGTGCGCCGCACGTCGTAGTTCCGCTGCGGGTAGCGAGCCACGGCGCGCCGGAACGAGTCGGTGCGCCGCACTATGCACTCGCTCTCGTCCTCGCTGCCGAAAGTCTCGCAGTTCGACTCTGGAAAACGTAACTATGTTTTTATAATAGACACTGTGAGGTGTGGAACCTCAAATCAGATAAACAAAGATGCTTTAGTACAATTATCTTTCGTATTCATGGCGTCAATTCTGTTGTACCATTCTCTAAACTAAACTAATCTGACAGGACTAAAATTATCAGCGTCTCTTTTCATTTCAGTATGTCGGAAAAGCATGGCAACCATTTCAGAGCTGTCAAATCGGCCGATGTGGCCGAAAGGTTCTAGAACGGAGTCCACGGACCGGTAAGCGCAGCGTAGCACGTCCACCCACAAGATGGACAGACGACCTAAAAGAGACGGCAGGGAAAGGCTGGATTCAGGCCGCTTCCAACCGGCCCTTTTGGAGATCGATGGGGGAGGCCTATGTCCAGCAGTGGACGTCGTTTGGCTGAAATGATGACATCAGACGTCATTGTCTCCGTGTTTGTCCCTCTCTTTTCACTATAAAATGTAAGTACGGCACACTAGTCCGATTTTTTATGAACTCCGTTAATTATGAACCGACTTGTTTTTTTTTTGGATACAATATACTTTCAGATTGGTCCCACAGAAACTACATCAAAATCAATTCAGTACATTAGTTTTTAAATCAAAATAACTGGAAATAATATGTCATCCGCGGATACGAAATTGCGCATATACTTTTTATTTTATTTTGTTACGCGGATAAGTCCGCGTTTGACCACCAACTCACCTGTTGGTAAGCGACGATGTGGTCGAAGATGAAGCAAGCCTAATTAGAAGATACCTATTCACTCTGACCTTGAAAAGGGGGGTTATATCTCTTAGGAAACAAGGAAGCGGGCAGGTTACTAATTTTAGAGTAGGTTCTGTCATGATTTCTAACTTATTTCAATTGTGTCTTTGTGATTTCTTGGTTTTAACCTTTAACCTTTTGATATCTAATTTTACTAACAGTCTTTTTATATAAAATGGCGGTCAGAATCGTGTAGACTCGGGAGTCTCAGCAATAGTGCAAATAGTGGGGATAGGAAGAAGATAATGCGGTAGGATGTTGGAAAGAGGGACTCTAGTCTGGCTTGAGCGTTCATAGCGAAAGCATATTGGTCTGAAAACTGTAATAAGTAGGAATAAAGAATATGAATAGAGTTATATAAAAGTGAGAATTGGATTATGATTTACCACAATTCTTTAAATAGATAATATTATGAATATGCGCATGTACCGTCAGTGTTGTAGGCGGGCCGGTGCGCGTCGGGCGGGCGCGCGCGCGCGTCCTCGTGCGCGCACAGCACCAGCCCGCACGCCGCCAGCGCCACGAGCAGCACGCCGCCGCACAGCGCCAGCGCCAGCGTCGTGATGTTCGACACCGAGCTCACAGACACCTCCGGAACTGCGAAACGAGCGAGAACTCTTTACATCGCCACCTGAAGCTATTAGCAGTCACGATCCAAGAAAACAAGGTCTAGTGCTCCGGGAGTTGACACTCAATTACGTCACTTTCCAGTTGCCACTTTATTGCAACAAACCCAGATATTGGGAAACAAATTATTAAATAAAATACTAAAAGGATTTCACAACAGTGTTTTAAAAGCATTTCAATTGTAATTTGGTTTGTCCGCTCAAGCAAAGCAATTCAAATTGAGCACGAATTTACATTATTTATATCAAAACCACATTGATTTGTTGGATTAACAGGTAATATACGGAGATTGGGGAGTTATAATTTCACGTACAGAAAATCTGCTGTTTCATAGTGCTTCTGTCATTGTTTCTTGTATTGTCATTTCTCTCGAACTTATTTTAAATTACTTATTCTGCTCTTGCTTATGCACGTGTACGTGAATCCATGGCATTTATGACGTCAGTGGGTGTCACCCACGTGACATTTTATCTCGGAGCGCTAACTTGGCGGAGTATATTATTATACCATGTTAGCAGTGTGCAGGAAAAATCAACCAAAAAGAGGCGAGGCGAGACGGAATGACGCGATTCTATTGGTCGATTTTTTACTCGCACACCATCTTCCTTTCACATGTTTTAAATTTTTATCGGGACTTATCACATAGTATTTTACTTAGGTAAATAATTAGTTTTTAGGTTTTCCTTGCACATCTCTGGTGGAAAAGGACCCTTAATCTTGGTATGAATACAGCAGGTATCCGACCTGCCTCACTACCTAAATTCAAGGCTTCAGTGGTAAATCATAAAGGATATTGATATACCTTCTGATTGGTCTACTATATCGTCCTTGGCGATCTCGACCGGCTTGCTCTCGCCTTTATCGTTGAAGGCGCTGATAATAAACTTGTAGTCATCTTGCTTCGGCTCCGAGATCATGAACTCGGGCTCCATCGTAGTTATGGACAGGAAATGATCGTCCGTATCCACCGCTTGGACTATAAACTTGAATTTCTGTAAAATAAGCATAATGCGTTCAAAATACAGAAAAAATAAGAATACACAATATTCGAAGAATATTTTTTATGTGAATGCACTTGGAGCTGTCAAATTTAGCTATCTATTTGTTTAGACGTTTTCAATGTCTTGGATTTTGTTTTCTGAAGAAATTTGCCATTCTTCAGCTCTTCCTCGTAAGCTTGATGAACGTCAGAGGTAACATTGCCTTAAATGGTGGTCCCATGTTATCTCATCTTGGGTCATTCTTATTCAAAGGCGATAAGCTCTGCACTGAGGTCCCACTTGGGGTATATCAGCACCTACCCGAGCCAACCCATGTTGGCATGGGGCATGTGCAACCCTGCCCGTAACCCTTGCTATTAATATATGTTATTTAAACAGTTCCACATCAGTTTAAACAGTTTTAACAGAATCCAACTCGGATGGGCAGCGTTCGGGAAATTGCGTGACATCTTCTCGTCCAAGATACCACAGTGCCTCAAGACGAGGGTTTTTGACCAGTGTGTGTTGCCAGTGATGACATATGGTACTGAGACGTGGTCCTTAACTGTTGGCCTTTTGGAAAAGCTCAGAGTCACTCAGCGGGCAATGGAGAGAGCTATGCTCGGAGTTTCTTTGCGCGATAAAATCCGAAACGTGGATATTCGCCAAAGAACCAGAGTCACCGACATAGCTGTTGGAATTTGCAAGTTGAAGTGGCAATGGGCAGGCCACATCACTTGAAGAACCGATAACCGATGGGGAAGAAAGGTTCTTGAGTGGAGACCACGAACCGGAAGACGCAGCGTAGGTAGGCCTCCCACTAGATGGACCGACGACATAGAGTCGCTGGCATCCAGTGGATGCAAAAGGCAGGCTGTCGTTCAGTGTGGAGGTTAAAGGGGGAGGCCTATGTTCAGCAGTGGACGTCTTCTGGCTGATGATGATGATGATGATTTAAACAGTTTATTTTGTTGATTTGGTCTGAAAAAGTGTCAAGCCTACCTGCGGCAGGCCGCCATCATGTCCCTTGTCGCACTTGACGAAGATTTCTCTCGCGGGATCCTTGACGGCCACGCAGTCGGCTAGCGGCCTCGGCACAGTCTCGTCAGTCACTAGGAACGTGCACGGAGTGTGCGCCAGACCTTTCGATTTCACCTCGTTCACGCCCCAGCAGAATATCGTACCTGCGCCATATAATTTATTAGAAAGAAAATGTTTTAAATTTCAAAGGATTTATATGAAAGCTCAATGGATTGGGAATCACCCTTTCGGGGGTAGGCTAAAAGTCCAGCAGGGGACTGTTAAAAGGCTGATTATGATTATGATATGGAAGATGATTTATTGCCGAGTGCGCCTTTATACAGGGTATGGCGTAATGATAAGATTACCCTTTACCCGCGGGTAAGGAACACTATGATTGTTCAGAAAATTTAAAAATATGTGCTGTAAAAACCTCATACTTTTCGAATGCGTGGTCATTTCAGGTCAAGATTTCAATAAAACGGATTTTTATTGAAATCTTGACTTAATAACTCAAAAATTTACAGCGGAGTTTTGGTTTTAACCCTATAATAATTATACTAACTCCAGAGAGAAAGTAAGACCGCAATGATACTCCACTTTCTAAGTTTATTTAAAGGCTAATTAACGCGAAGTGCATAAGACTAGGTTTTAATCAAATGCATTATCGAAGTTTGATCTCTAACATTTTGGTTCTTCGAAAAATAGATCTACTCTTTATTGTTCACACTATACATTACAAATACACGATAAAACAGCTTAAAAATTAGTGCACCAATCGGCAGCTTTATCGCTAAGGGCGATATCTTTCAGGCAACCTTAGTATAGAAAGGTTTTTTGGGTGCTATTTCCGAGAACATGGGGATCTTCAAAAGACGAGTTAATAGAGTCTTAAAGGGTCGGCAACGTATTTGTGATGCCTCTGGTGTAACAAGTATCCATAGGCGAAGGTGACTGCTTACCATCAGGCAGTCCGACTGCTTTTTTGCCACCAATGGCATAAGAAAAATACAGGGGTTGTAAAAAAAAACTAATTGAATAAATAAAATTACTATACAGTCTATAATATAGTATAAGTGTTTTTTTTTTCACTTCGGACTAGGCTAACGTTTGACCGCGATATCGCCTGATAGAAAGCGATGATGCGGTCGAAGATGGAGCTCGTTTGGCCAGTTGTAATAACCACTATAACTATAAGTACTACTTACTATAAGTAGTACTGTTCGGTCGTTCATACAGTAACACATTGCCTTCCGTCTCCACAGTAGTGTGCGCGTGACTTGCCAGACTGGAGACGTTGACAGCTGCATTGACGAGCACCCAGCGGTACGTAGTTGGTTCAGGATTTGCCTTTACATTGCAAGTGATGTTGATAGATTCGCTCTCTCCGAGGCCGTATTCCGCTACGCTTTCTTCTTCGCAATATGCTGGGTCTGTAACATGTTTTTATGCAACTAAGTAACGAGGTGGAGCAATTCACTCGCCTGATGGTAAGCGTCACGCTTGGCCATAGGCGCCATTCGTGTTTTACGTAAGCATAGTTTTAGTAATTTTAACACCCCCCTTGTCAGCAAAAGTAAGTAAAGCTCTTACCCCCCTCCTATGCTTACGTAATCATTGTTTAATTTTTATTTGATCAGGTTTCTTTATTGTTACCCATGAGTCTAGAAATAAGAAATTTATAGACAATAAAGGAATGGAATGCCCATTTAATACATATTAAAGCAAATTTTGAAGAAAAATCAGAAAATTGGATAAATTAATATTGCTGACGTGATCACCATCCAGGCCCTTCCGC
Organism: Agriopis marginaria; assembly: GCA_932305915.1. Classification (NCBI taxonomy): domain Eukaryota; kingdom Metazoa; phylum Arthropoda; class Insecta; order Lepidoptera; family Geometridae; genus Agriopis; species Agriopis marginaria. The sequence goes on from OW029919.1 coordinate 9,724,198, forward strand.
CCCCTATATCATCAAAAATAAGCATGCAAAGACTCCTGCCTTGGGACCTTGGACCTAGCTTGCTGCCTTTTTTGTTTGTTAGTTCATTACTGTTGCTGCAAGTTTCTCAATGTGCGTAAAAAATTTGTAAGTGTGCCGCATTTACAGTTTTTGCGATAAGTGGTTTAGCGGTGTAGTGAAAAAAGTGGATGAAACTTTTGAACACGAACGATACTTAGGCATATCGCCCTTGTTTGTGTGATCTGAGACAAAAATGTAAACGATATTGCCCTGCGTTTGCACTCGCGATCTTACAAGAACGCAATTTTTCAGAACTAAACTATGTATTTCCTTACAAATGTATTTATTATGTCCAAGAACCTCAAAAGTTCAATGACATATTTTATGTCATTCACCAACATGCACTGAGCCAGCATGATGGATTAGGAAGGCCAATGTCCCAACAGTGGAAACATGATGGGCTGATAATGAATATGATACAAAATTACACTCAAATCTGTTCAGACGGGACGGGGCTGATTATACTAAACACATTACCATTTGAGTCGTCAGGTCATAAATCATTGCTCATCTCATCTCGCTTGCACCCACATGTCATATCTGTCTGTCTCGCTCGCACTTACAGGTCTTATGGTATGACGTTTATTGCTCGACGACTCAGTTGGTAACGCGGTGACTATCATCATCATCATCATCAGCCAGAAGACGTCCACTGCTGAACATAGGCCTCCCCCTTTAATCTCCACACTGAACGACAGCCTGCCTTTTGTATCCACTGGATGCCAGCGACTCTCACTATGTCGTCGGTCCATCTAGTGGGAGGCCTACCTACGCTGCGTCGCGCGGTGACTATAGGTACTTTTAACTGGTTTGGCAGTGAGCGCTCGGCTTGATTCCCGACCGCCACAGAAGTAGTGTCCATTAGTACTTACAAGTGACGTTGAGCCTCACTGGCTCGCTATAGCTTGATCCCTCGTCGTTGGTCGCGGCGCACACATACTCCCCCGCGTCACTCTCCGACACCGACGTTAGCTCCAACATAGCTTGAACGCGCTCGCTGTTGTCCTTCTTGTCACCCATTATATCGTCCTGACCACAGAAAAAAAAAAAAATTGTACGGCTGTCAAGGCATTTTTGTAAGAAATTTGTTGTAGCCAGTTGCACCCATATAAACGAAACGTCAGTAATTCGAAATCAGTTAGCAACTGTGATGCGGACAAAGAACTTTGAGACCTAACCCAAAAAGGTAAGGTCCAAGTTCTTTGGATGCGGAGTTCGACGCGTTGACATAAATAAGAATGTTCCATCAAGGTTATGTCATAATGCCTGGCAACAGCTTTTTCCTTCTCATTTCGGTTCTATTTACTTCTCTTTTCTGTGGTCCTGACAAATATTAAAAAACCGATCGAACGAGTACCACAACCCTTTATGTAGTCGGTTAAAAATAAAACACCTTCATGTCGAAAAAGGGCACATCATTTAGGTTCGTCTCTATTACACTACTGACATAATGTATAGACAAGCTAAATCTACGCTAGACATATTATAGAGGTAAGAACAGTTAACAGGATATTACAGAAAGGAATATAATACTTAAGGGTTGATCTACCCATCAAAGTGAACAAGTTGTAGAACACAAGTTTGTTAATTTGGTTAAAAAAAAACAAGTCCTCAAAAAATTTAAAACGTAAGTGGATCGGTTATTTTGATTAGCAGACCCTTAAGGTGGTTCGATTTAGAAATGGCGGGAAATTAAAATTTCAAACAGTTTTCTTGCCTTGTAGCTAGGCCGGTTAATTTTTGTAAACAACCATGATTTTTGCGCAAATTGATTATTATTCTTTACAAAATCATGTAAATCTATTTATCTCTAATGCACATTATTACTCACATTTGTGAATAAACAAATTTTTGCTATTTCAAACGGTTTATTCACAAATGTAAGTATTATGGTGCGTTACTGTTAAATAATTGTACATTATAATGTAAAGAACAGCTAACATTTTGCGCAAACATTGTGTTATTTAAAAATAATTACCTGACCTGGCTACTACGACCAAAAAACTGTTTAAAATTTAAATTTCCCGCCATAGGTGAATCGAACCACCTTAAGTAATATTTTTTTCTGTTCTATAGAAAAATCTACACGTAGAATCCTTTGATACCGACTTTTTTATTTACTTTTTTTTTACTTCTTGTTGAAACCATTTATTCCGTATTTTTTTTAAATCAGGCAAGACAAACAAGCATTAATATGACTGCAAGGATTAATACGTCTACTAACTATTTATTTTTCTACTAACATTGTTGAACCTCTGAGAGATTTGTCTTGTAGTGTCACACCCTCTAATATAACGGTTATTAGCTACATATAAGATTAAATTGGGACAACAATTCAACGTGGTAATGCCGCCAGCATGCTGGGTACGCTGCCAACTGGTAGTGGGCTTGAGCATCTGGATTGTCTTTAGACCTTCAACGGTCTATAGGCAGTCTAACTGTATTTGTAGTTTTAGTTTTAGCTTGTATTTTGTTTAGTTAATAAAGGCGCTTGCCCAGGAAAAAGAATTGAGAGCATCTGTAATGTTTCGTAACTTTCGTAGGCATATTTTTTTAATGAATCCGTTAACATCTCAAAAATATTGACCCAATAATCTTCTAGTATGTTTATTATGTGTTATGTTTCTATGGAGGATGGGCAAGCGTCCTATTAGTACACGGTGAAAGTACTGCGATCCTCGAGCCGCCTGCCAAGCGTGGGGATTATGAAAAAACCCCTAGAGAGGGACAAAGGCCTCCCTGCTATAGAGCAGGGAGGCCTTTGTCCAACAGTGGACGTTTAATGGCTGCTGATGATGATGTTTTCATTATCAGTAAGTTTTACAGAATAAATAATTTTATTGCAAGAAAAGCCAGTGATACAGTTACCTCATGGAACCAAATCAGCTGGTAGACAGACGGGTTAGCTTGGAAGGTACACGCCATCCGTACGTCAGTTCCTTTAGTCACCACCAGCGTACTGTTGTCATCCAGTTCCATTTCCACCACGATCTCAAGGACGGGCGGGTCTGAAACGGAATTCTTAGTAAGGCGAGGTTTTCCCACTTTTAAGCAACGCTTATTACTACAGATAACCCTAATCCTTGGTTTATTGTATTAAAGTCGCATTTAGCGGAGCAAAATTATGGCGCTTACACACAGACGTGCGTTTCGCTACTTCTATTTTTGGGGTTTTTCTCATATTTTTCGAAAAGTATAGCTGCAAAGTAAAATGTACCTCACCGGTTTCCTACATAATTATGAAATCAAGATATCGCAGACATAATTTAATAAATAGGTGATTGAATGAATGCAAAAAAACAGGGATAAAAGCGCAAATCAGTGCTACTTTGATATATTTTTTCTATCAAGCGAAATGTGCTTAATGGTGTTTCGGTCTCATGGGTTTCCTAGTTAAAACATTCAATTTTGTTATGACACCATTTTTATAATTTTAAATTACCCATGGAGGTATGCACACTTAAACTAGAATGACCATAATTGCTAAAAGTCGGAAAAGAGCGTCTTGGGGACATTTTAAAATCGTAAAATTTTACAAAAATAATGGTTATAGTGACATTAATCGTCAAAATACTAGAGAACTAAAAAAAAGAGAGATCTCAATACGTAACTAATATTTCATAGTTCATATTTATTATTTCGATAAATAAATAGCGTGCATTTTCTATGCCATCGCTCAAAAACGCTGAAGGAAAACGTCACGCAGAAACCAGTATATCAGAGAACCTCAGAAAAGTTTTAAGTCATAATTATGATATTCACCAACATGCACTGGGCCAGCATGGTGGACAGGGCCCGTTCTCGCTCTCTCAGAGAAGGCCTGTACCCAGCAGTGGGAACACAGCTAATGATAGGCTGATAATGATGAATCTTTATTTTTAGCGGTTGTTGGTTGGGTTAATAAGCACATATAGCTCAGTTGAATACACACAAAGCACGGTGAGAGGCAGTTTCTCAGCGCAGACGAATGTGTCCTCCCCGCGCGTGTATGCGGGCACGCAGCACGAGAGAGAGGATTCGTCGTATTCGCGGTCGATGCTCAACTGGATGTGGCTCACCACCAGCCTCTGAGACGCTTCCATCTGCAAACAACAATGGGGATTGCCCAAATTTTCTGACCTGTTTTATGTTATTTTCTAAAAATATAGATTACTAGCTGCGCCCCGCGGTTTCACCCGCGTAGTGATGAAAAATGGTGATGATGCTGATGAAAGCCTATGTCCATCTCCTATGGTTCTAAGCTACCTCCCCACCAATTTTCAGCCAAATCGGTTCAGCCGTTCTTGAGTTATAAATAGTTTAACTAACACGACTTTCTTTTATATAATATACTAGTAGGCCGCCCCTGCTTTGCACGGGCGAAGCCGGGATATATAGCCTATGTCAACCGGGGATAGTGCAGCATCCCAACAGTGAAAGAATTTTTCAAATCGGTTCAGTAGTTTCGGATCCTATTCAATGCAAACAAACAAACAAACAATCAAATCTTTCCTCTTTATAATATTAGTATAGACTAGCGGTCCGCCCCACCTTCGCACGGGTATAGATTATAGCCTATGTCGCCCGGGGATAGTGTAGCTTCCCAACAGTGAAAGAATTTTTTAAATCGGTTCAGTAGTTTCGGAGCCTATTCAATGCTAACAAACAAACAATCAAATCTTTCCTCTTTATAATATTAGTATAGATAAATTTTAAGATATTAATTTGAATTATTTTCTTTACGGTAGTTATTAAAAAATAAAAATTAAATATTGTATTTTTTTAGCTTAGAGAAAAAGTTAACTTACAGTAACATTCTGTTCCATGTTAACGAGGTGATTGTCTCCGATGCGCCACACGACGGGCGGCGGCGGGCGCGCGCCCAGCACTCGGCACCGCAGCTCCAGCTGCTCTCCCGCCTTCACGCGCCCGCCCTCGTGCCCTTCCACCCGAAGCGACACCAGTTCTGGAGGCACTGAACGATTCCTACTTTACACATGATGATAACAAACCCGCGCAGCGAAATTTAACTTTGTTGGGCTAAGTGGAATACACCGACTGCCTCTTGCAAGGGCGTCGCCAGCCCATGGCCCAGGGAGGGGGCCAGTTAATATTATGGAGGATGAGAAAAATATGAATTGTAGGTACAGTCAAGAAGTGATAGGGAATTTCTTCGAGTTTTGACGTGCGGGATATATCGGCAAAGCAAGAATTCCACGGCCTTAGAACTTTGGTTTTTTTATGTCGGGGGGGGGGGGGGGGGGTAGCTGCCCCTCCCTGCCCCCTCTTGGCGACGCTCTTGGCCTCTTGTATCTATTTCTATACAACAATTTTATCCCCAACGTATTCTTCTTGTAAAGTATCATTGTATTGCAATCAAAATACTTAATACAAATCTTAAATTCACTAACAGACAACTCACAGTCTAAACCGCTGGGTCTGGACTGGAAGCATGAAATTTTGCACAATAGGCTATACGTTTTTGCGGACTGATTAGTTTTTATTATATTACAGTGATCTACATCATCACATCTTCAGCCAGTAAACGTCGACTGCTGAACAAAAGAGAGAGGGGTGTTGCCATAATCCCCACGCTTGGCAGACGGCTTGAGGATCGCAGTACGTTCACCGTGTACTAATAGAAATAGGACGCTGCTGCCGTGCGGAGGTCGCAGTTTTAGGACATACCCGGGTCGGGTGATAGTGATAGTGAAACACTTACGGAACATGTCTATTACGACGTCGATAGTGAGCGGCGAGGTCCTGTCGTTGTTCCTGGCTTGGCAGGTGAGCACGCGCCCGTGGTCTTCGCCCCGCAGCGGCCCGTACATGAGGTCGCTGCGGACGCGGTGCTCCGACAGAGGCGTGTATGTGTCCTTAAGCAGACGTTGCTCCATGCGCCACGATAGTGACGCTTGCGGTTTGCCTTTAGACGAAAGGCGACAGCTTATTTAAATTAAAGGAAAAGTCCATCTCATCATCATCAGCCAGAAGAAGTCCACTGTTGAACATAGGGCTTCCCCTTAGAACTACACACCTAACGACAGCCTGCCATCTTCATCCACTGGATGCAGATTACACAACGCGACTCTCACGATGTCGTCGGTCCACCAAGTGGAAGGCTTTTAATATACGCTACGTCTTTCGTTTCGTGGTCCCCACCCAAGAATCTTTTTTCCCCATCGATTATCGATTTTTCCAGCGATGTGGCCTGTCCATTGTAACTTCAACTTACAAACTTTAATAGTTAATGTCGAAGACTCTGGTTCTTCGGCCAATATCCTCGTTTCGGTTTCTATAACGCAAAGAAACTCCAAGCATAGCATCCATTGCCCGCTGTGCGACTCTAGTTTTTCCAAAAGGCAGTTAAGGACCACGTCTCAGTACCATTATTTCATCACATTCATTTGCGAAATTTAAAAGCTAAGCTAATCAACAATCACAGGGCTAGCACAGCAATTCACAAAATAAACCAAACTTATACATACCACCCAAAGCGACACAGAACAGGTGTACCGTGTCGCCCACGTAGTAAGGCCCGATGTTCTGGCTGACATTGACGCCTGCACTCGTCTTCGCCACTTGAGTGCCGTTCTCCTGGATCACCCATAGGTTCCTCGGTGGCTCTGCAACAATGTTTAAGCGTACTGGTGACCAAATCTCTAAGGCCAAGGTTATAAAGACGCGGAGCGTCGGAAGCGTATCGCGCGGTCTCCAACGCGGACAACGTTAAACGCTTTTGCGTAATAGATCTGATACATGGTCACACAGAAAAGAGAAGTAAATAGAACGGAAATTAGGAAGGAAAATCTGTCACCAGGCATTATAACAGAACCTTGATTGAACATTCTTATTTATGTCAACTTGTCGAACTCCGCATCCAAAGAACTTGAACTTTACCTTTTTGGGTTAGGTCTCAAAGTTCTTTGTCCGCATTAAAGTTGCTAACTGATTTTGAATGACTGACTTTTCGTTTATATGGTGGAACTGGCTACAACAAATCTCTTACAAAAATGCTTTGACAGCCGTTCTAATTTAAACAAAAAAAATCTTTTCTGTGCTGGTCATACCGACGTGCCAACCACACAATTCAAATTTCTTCAAAATCGGTGCCGCCATTTGTCTGCGCAAAGGTAACAATGATAGTTTATTTCTCATTTACACGTTTTATGGTGTATATATGATCTATTTTTAGAAACATATTACGCAAGCAAACATTCATTTTATTACACTTAATTTGACGGCACTTCAAAAATAACAGGGCAAAAGTCCAAAAGATGTTAATTAGTGTGCGTTTAATGATGTACCTAATATTTACGTAGAGCAATTGTTTAAATAGAATGGAGCGAATTGTTCCGGTGCAGTCAGCATCCTCATTAATCGGCGGGCCAATTAGCCGCGCGGCTATTCCACGGGATCGGGAAAATTCGTACACTGCTTTTATTGCCATGAAGAAAACAAGCAGCCGACGTCCAACAGCCGAAAAAACAAGTACTTGGGGGTACTTGTTTTTTCGGCTGTGCAACGGAAGTTACAGGAAATTGCAAGTAAACGTACCTATAATAAGCAATTTCTCAAACATGACCGGTTATTCGTACACAACTGTCGAGGTAATTTAGTTCAATGCTGGACATCGACTATAGTCGATGTCCAGCATTGAATACCATGGAGCACTATCTTGGTATACCAAGGCACCCCAATTATTAAGATTAATCCTTAGCTTTCGCTCCCGTCATTCCTCACCACAGTCACAACTGCACCGCGATCTATGCAAAAAAAAAACTACTTTTATCTCTTAGACGAATTATACTATACTAGCGACGCGCCCGCCCGGCTTCGCACGGGTGTAATTTACGTGAGAAGCCGGGGCGGGTTGCTAGTTATATATAAACCTTCCTTGAAAATGTATCTAACTGATGGTGAAAACCGCATCAAAATCCGTTGCGTGGTTTAGGAAGAGTTAGCGGCCATACAGACATACAGACAGACGCGGAAAGCGACTTCAATTTATACTATGTAGAGATAGAGAAGAAGAGATAGGGCACGTATAATCATCGTCAGATAATTTCTCCGCACTGCTTTGGACCCTGCAAGGTATGAATTTTCTTAATTTAAGCCAGCGTTCCCTCAGTCAATTTAGGCCTGCTATAAATATTTATAGTTCGATAGGTCTTTTACGTAATTAGAGTGCTAATCAATGTCATGGCTAAATGACTTACCAATAACATTAAGCTGCACGAAGGTCTTGTGCGCAGGGCTGGCGGCGAAGTCTGCCAAGCACTGGTAGACGCCCGCGTCGGACGGCACCACGGCGACAATCTGCAGCTTATCCAGGCCGTCTCCACCCGTCACCAGCCGGTACCGGCCGCTGGGGGCTGCAGGTGCATCGTCCTCGCCGCCACGCAGGTCGCGACTGCTGATCCATCGCCCTCACATGTTAATTACCCAGTACCAACCATTCATCTCAAAAATTACCTAGAAAACCCTTAATGTGGACAAACTCCATGCAATTTGTTCACCAGCAGGCTTTGCACGGGCCCGTGGACAAATTGTCTTTCCGCCGTTTTTATCCATTGCAGGTATAACTAAATAATTCACTGACGAATTAAAGACTTTTGCCTTATAAACCTCCGTTTAGCGATGATAGCTCAAGTGAAGTATTCAAATTCCAAACAGCAGGATGTGAGCATATTGAAAATTTCTAAATAAAACCGTTGATGCCTACGCCGCAATCTTACATAATTTCTAGGCACATAGCATCGAACTAAAACAGAAAAAAAAATACTTGTCCTTTTGTACTTCCTAAATAAGGTAAAAAATATTTATAGTCAATTAGTTGCAATCATAGTCTTCAAATCGCGAGTGAATATGTTTCTTCTCGGCTAGCGTGCATGGAGCACGCTTGCCGTATATCGTCGATTTATCGCCGCATCAGGCGAGTTGGCGGTCAAATACAAGCATATACCTAAAAATTTAAAAACGGCCACTAACTAATAGGTATTCTCAATCTATGGTGCCCACTTAGTTAGCGATATTATAAAACAGTTTCTTAAACGAATAAATTATACGAACAACCTAACTTCGAAGTAAACTACGATAGTATATAGATATCTAGGTAGTTCTAATTTCTGCATTACTCCAGTTCAGTACGATTGTCCAATTTACTAATCGAATCGACATTTCCCCTCAAAGATGACTAACGGTAACAAACAAAGTTATTGCTTACGGATGCAAATTACATACGGCATAAAGCACATTGAGTAATGCAGAAACAAAGTCCCCTAAAAATATCACAATCATCTGGTCTCGTAGATCTAAAGAGGTTTTACTACATGACATAGGTTGTCATGTAGTAAAACCTCTTTAGATCTACGAGACCAGATGAAAAAAAAACACGGAGAAATTTTACACGGACAACAATTGTAATAAGGCATATCTCCCGTGTTTGTACAGTGAGTATTTCACTGTAGTACATCGGCTACCAGTCCCAATCTTACAATCAACAAACTAGCAAATAAGATCGGTATTTACGATTTTCACAAATCAGCCAGAACGCTTCTTAGCGTGGCGTGAGTTGACATTATGATTTATCGGTGGAGGGGAAGCCAAGAGGACGGAAACTGAACAAAAAAAAATTTGCTGTCTGTAAAGTCGGTTTACGGACGATAGTTTAACGTGACAACGTCATAACAAATACACAATGAGCGTAACGGGACACTTTTTCGTGCGTGCAGCCGGCGTTCTTCGATTTATTAGACGTTGTCACGTCACAAGTATGCAAAAGTATGCAAACGGCATTTGGTTGAGACTACTTTGACTCGCGCTGAGGTGGTTTTAGTTGCCTTGCCGGTGCAGTCGCAGTCATACCTATAGAACGCAGTCGCAGATCCATTCCTGTACCAGGCCAGGATGTTTAGCTTGTCGTCTTCCAGATCAGCAGTGACATTGCAGGGCAGCTCCGCGCCGTGCCCTACTACAGCCTCCACTGAAACTCGCAGATGAAATCAAAGAGATTGTAAAGTAGCTGATACTATAGTGTTTTTATTATATACTAGCAACGCACCCCGGCTTCGCACGGGTGTAAGTCTTATTTTTTACACTTTGGGTTACATTATGGGAGTTTTAGTACAGATCCCTATTTTTTTTTTGCAAATATAATATAGCCCATGTCACCCGGGGATCGAGTAGCTTCCCAACAGTGAAATAATTTTTCAAATCAGTTCAGTAGTTTCGGAGTCTTTTCAAAGCAAACAAACAAACAATCAAATCATATATACTTCTCATACTAACTTAATCATATTTCTATTTATAATATTAGTATAGACTAGCTGTTGCCCGCGACTTCGTACGCGTAGACTTTCATATAAACTTTCAACCCTTTTTTGTTAATTATTCTGGAGCTTAATTTGGTCCTTTCACAGATTCCTTAGCGGACCTCTACACCCTATAAGGAATTAATCAGTCAAATTTCAGCTTCGTAGGTCAAGTAGTTTTCTAGATTTCGTGATAAGTCAGTGAATGAGTGAGTAGTAGGTGAATTTTATTTATATAGATTTTTTAATAGAGGCGGTTGATTGTGTAGTAGGCCGGTATAATATGCTATTTATATTATGTAATTATTATTTGCTCTAGTTGCGGTGCATTTAAGTGCACGTTTGTACATTAATATAACTCACTAGCAGAGCCCCGCGGTTTCACCCTTTAACCTTACATGCCTATGCCTATGTGATAATCCAAGCTACAGCTGTCATAGAAAACGGTCATTCTCACAAAAATTAAGGAACAGCTGATATTTTTTTCGCGATTCAGTGTTGGTCCCACAGGAAAAGTGGGTTATAATGATGAGTATGATAAATCCCTTTCGGTTTAGTACACTCTTTCCGAGTAACCCAGTTATATCTCCAATAATGTGATAATGTGCCAGCGAGAAGACTTCAGACGGGAAGCGCCCTTAATGATAACAACAAATAGCAAACTAATCTTGGAATTAGAAAAGAAAGTATTACTTAAGTTAGCTCATAAATTGAAAAGTTACTCACCTGTTTCAAAAATGTCTTGACCACTACAACTCAAAATAAAAATTGAAACAAAAACAAAGCAATTCATTTTACACTTATGCGAAATATTTGTCGTGTTACAAAATGCACATAATGATTGTCTAAAATATCGAGTGCGGACGGACGTTTCGATTGGGCGCGAGCAACGGACACGCGGTTCAATTGGCGCACTCGGCCGCAATAAGGGTATTGCCGGTCGGTCCAGAGCGCGGGACTCCGCTGCCGGCCGCGGCGCGGCCCGCTTCCGACCGCCGACGTCACACCCGCTCCTGCCGAAGCCCGCAAGCCCTGCCCGAATGCCGACGAATCATCATTTACCTTACATTTTTTAATTGGTGAGGTCGAAACAATTGGGTCACTCCCGCTGGATTTACTTATTGTTTACTGGGAAACGGATGCATTTTATTTTATACTCTTATTCAGCTTCCGGTTTGCGTAACTCGGATTTTATTTGACGTCAATTGTCGATTTAAAGGCGGGTCTCCTGCGCCCAAAATTTTACAATAAAAATTTACTAAACATGTTTAGCTAACATTATTATGGATGTTAGGATTCAGATTGCGATCACGATCGCGTGACATCCCGTTTCATTTACTTGCTCGCACCACGCGCGTGAGCGAAATTTCTAAGTCATATATATATAATCACGAACGGACATCGATAATAAGCCCGATGTAACCAAACATATTTTGTTAATTTGTTATATTAGATTTGGGCAGGAGACACATTTCCTTTGTTTAAAATTAAGGGTGTCAATTACTTTATATTTGTTTATATTTGGTAACAGTCAAATGCAGGGTTACACGGAATTACACGGAATGCGGGTAATATGACGAAAGGAGGTCATCGTACTTATCTTTATAAACAACCTCGAATAATAAAAAATGCCTTTATGATATTTCAGGATTAGTATCAGTAAAAGCTGTTCACAATGAACCTTAGAAAATTCAGAACCTAAGAGTACAACGGCCTCCTTTCAGGTTAGTATCACCGTTCCATAATCCGTGTAACTCTAACACTAACTAACGTTCACATAAAATACATGTATAAGTTTTATGATAAAAAATAATTATTGACGCAGTAAAACCACAATCACATATTTTATAAACAGTACATACCCCTTGCACAGATTCTATATAAAAACAGGATCATGGCACAGCGTATATCCCGCCCCTTACTAGCTTAACAGAAACTAGACTTGTCATTTCAATTATATTATTTTCTATCAAACATGCAACGTTCATGGGATGTTCAAGGCTTCTTGCCCTGATTTACTACCCTTTTTCGTGGAATATTTTCTTCAAATTTAAATGGGACCATGCACCCTTGAGATAAAAATAATCACTAAAATCGATTCACAATCGTCGAAGATTTTATCGTTAGTGTCTGTGCTTGGGGTAGGGGTACAGTATTTATTGAGTTAACAATTAAACATAAACAACTTTGTGCTTAAAGCAACCCTGGATATATCTCATCTTAGGATAAGTACAAGCATTGTCATGGTGCACACTCATACATTAAAAATAGTGCCCATTTTTATCAAGCATAGTTTAACTTTGAATTAAAATAGTTTAAAATACTCTGTTTTTTGTCGTGTTCAATCGTGTTCAAAATATCAAGGACAGAAAAAGATAAAAGACAGAGTAACTATTCTAAAACAAGATTATTAAGGGTTTGTGCTACGTGCATTCATTATTTCGTTAGCGCATTTCAACATTTCTCAAGATATATAATGACTAAATTTAAGAAACATAAGACCTTGTGAATAACATTACCAATGTTCAACAAAATTAAATATGTTTTATTGGTCCAATCAAAAAATTCAAGATATAGATAGATAGGTACAATCATGTTTCATACATAAAAACGGAATTAAAAATTGTAGTTGGCGATTTCTATGTACCTATGAACATAATTAGACTAATATGTCATTTTTGGAGAACATTTGTAATTTATTCTCGATGATTTGTTTCTTGGATTTTTTGTATGTACATTTAGTCATTTTATATAATCAGAAAGTGTATTTTTTTTATATTTAATATACATAATAGTTCCGCTAAATAAGTATTGAAAAACTAGGATGTTTGTGTCGATACTTAATGGTAGGGGAGCCCAAGAGAGGATTTCGGGATTTACTAAAGCGCGGCAGATTTTAATACCTGGGGATACCTTGTACTTGGTTAAGTACCTCCACCAAATATGAACCTCATAAATAAGGCCGTGCGTCCAGGTTAAAGGATAAGATTAGTAAAAAAAAATTGATCATCAGAAATTCTCGAGCGCGTCAGATTAAGGTAGGGTGAGTAATTAACATGCTAAAAAGTGTATATTCCACTAATCTGACAATTTGAGAGCGACGCGACGTTAAGAAAGGGGAGGGCTACAAAGTTGTAAAAAAAACGTCATCTGGACATTCTCGAGCGTGGCAAATTTTTATTTTATTTTAAAGGAAATAATTCAAGGATAACGATAAATATATAATCTGACGATTTCCACAAGCCGAAATAACAAAAATTCGTCGATAAAGTTTAATGCGTGCAGCTTCGTAATGCCTATATTCCCCTCTCCGCGTTTCTATTCCACTCTTTCTCTATCTATGATATGATTAATTAATGAATTAATTATAAGATATTAAATTTTTTTGAGCATGTTTTTTTAAATTATTTTCTTACAAATACAAGGATTTTACTTAAAAAACATACACTTTTTTTTATTTGCATGCTATTTCCTGAGCTTTTCAATCAATTATGTTCAATGATTTAAAAAAAAAAAAAAAAAATTGTCAATTTAGGCGAATCCCTCTAGATAATCGTCAGATTATGAGGACATAAAGATGAACCATATATATCTTAATCTGACGCGCTTGAGTATTTCAAAATGGCAATATTTTTTTTCACATTATAATAATGGCCGCGAGTTTGCGTCACATCGAAATCGTCAGATTATTGCATGAGAGCTTTATTTTAGGTTCACTTAACACCCCCAAAGAAAATCTGACGCGTTCGATGTTTTTTTTTTTTTCATATTCCACTCTTACCTACGACCACCCCCATCATGCAAACGATCAGATTAACATACATACATTATTAAAAATACGTAGGACATTTATGCTATCAATATCTGACGCGATCGAGTATGTCCATGCAACAGTTTTTTTTTACAAATTTGAAAATCTATAGTCGCTTCCCCCACCGATGAAAAGGTATAACTTATATTTAAAAAAAATCTTCTTATCGTCTAAGCTTTGCAACCCACGCACAACTCTCTATGACGCTCGAGTTAATCTCCATTTAGCATCGTGGGCTACTACTATAACTTCACTACTCGCACTGACATACATTAAAGCAATAGCGCAACTGAAAAATTTCATATTTGCAAATTAAACTACACCTTTACAAATAAGTAAGTACACATATAATTTGAAATGCGTGAGCGAGATAGTGAACACACGTAGCATAAGCACTTATGGAGCCTATGAAGGAAGGCTGACTATGTTTCAGTAAACAACATTACAATTCTCAACGCCGTTTAACCAAGTTTAACAACAAATTTTCGTAGTAATTTCTACATTACTGTCAAATAAATGAAGAATATCTTCATCTTAAGGGTGTCTTAAGGCGACAACTCAGCGACTAATTGTCACATTTTTGACTTGGCAAAAACTTGAAATGTAGGTAGGACATATAGGTCTTTTTGTTTTATTTTCTTAAGGAAACACGTGTTTGTCGCAAAGTAAAAAAAAATTGTACAATTTTTTTGTTTTATTTTTTTGCAATTTATTATTTATTTTGAATTAACGGCGTGTCTTTGATTATGAAATTAGCAGACAAAAACAAAGTGATACATTTAAAATTTTGCTAGGTCAAAATTTTTGTGAAAATTAAGCTGCTGTGTTAAGACCTTAAAAGGTGCCTATCTAATAATAGTTGAGCATTGATACGTCACAGAACGCTACGAACAAGGTATATAACAATCTATACATATAATTATGTAACTAGCTACTGCCCGCGACTTCATGCGCATAGGTACAGGTACATACTTTTATATTAAAAAACATTTTCATTACTCATAGTCGGAAAGTAGGTCTGAAGCAGGGATGTTACGGAGCTTCGACTCCGGTTCCGTTAAGTCGAAACTTCCAATTATTATTACACCTTCGGTTCCGACTTCGGCTCCGACATTTTTAAATCGAAGGTTTTAATCGGAGGTCGAAGCATAACATAGCGGCGGCGGCGGCCTGTGTCGACTGTTATGAACAGGTTCATACATGTCGCGCGGGGAATTCCCCCGACTCCCACTACGTGCACTCTATCGTCAATAATTTATTCATCATCATCATCATTTCAGCCGTAGGACGTCCACTGCTGGACATAGGTCTCCCCCATCGATCTCCAAAAGGGCCGGTTGGAAGCGGCCTGCGGTCTCTTTTAGGTCGTCTGTCCATCTTGTGGGTGGACGTCCTACGCTGCGCTTACCGGTTCGATTATTTTTCCACTTGTTGTTAATTCCCACTTCTGATCCTGCCTCCGACTCCGATAAAGCAAATTTAAAAACTCCGACTCCGCCTTCGGTTCCGATAAAACTACCTCCGTTACATCCCTGGTCTGAAGTAGCCTGAGGAGCGGGTTGAAAGTAATACATTTCAGCCCTAGGGATAATCACTTTCAGTGTCAGGATGTTCAAAAAATGGCGGGAATCCGATCTTCATTGTAGAGTTTAGTTTATACCTACTAGCAGATTTGTATTAACACAATGAGTTCATCTGATTCCGATATAGATTTAACGCCTGATTTCGTAAGAGAACAGGCTAAAGCAGTAGTGGACAATAAATTTCACAACAAAAATTTTGATTCATGTAAAATAAAATTCACTCATATTTCCTTTAGTCAGTTCATGTTTTTATTTTTATTTTCCTTGTATTCGTAATGAAAAGCACAGGGTTTACCTCGGGGTTAAAGACTCCACTCGGGGCCATACCCCGTCTCGGGACTAAATAAGTTACTTTCACCCCTAGGGTAACAATGTACTATTGCCTCACTTAATTCGCCCCTTTCGCAAAAACCTTAGCCACTCACATGATCACATCCCAAAAGGATTCTACCTGGCAAATTTCAGATTCGTGGGTCAAGTAGTTTCGAGATTTGTTATCAGTCAGTCAGTGGTATTTCGCTTTTATATGTATACTAGCTGCTTTGCCCGCGTGGAAACTGATGTGTCGCAAGTGGAGAACATCAGATTTAAATTAAATAAAACCGGCCAATTGCGAGTCGGACTCGCGCTCTGAGGATTCCGTACCACCACAAAATACAATAATTATCAATTTACAAAACCGACTTCAAAGATAGCTAAATATGGCTTTTCGATTCGATGAAATGATAAGTCGACGTTTCAATAAGGTCGTCTAAATAACGAAATTACCAGTTACAACTTGGTAATGAACATACATTTTTCACCGACTCGCACTTGGCCATTAATATTTGATGTTATACTTTAGAGTGTGTACTAGAATCAGAAATATTATTAAATACCTTGTTCATAATACAGTACCATCAAACTAGTAAAACGAGATTCCAAAGTGACTGTTGCTGTTACTTTAGATGTTTTAGAGACCTTGCAAATAATACTGCTAATGTAATTATTACTACACTACCGAGAGCTCCTACTATAATCTTCTTTTTCTGCTTATTTCCTTTGGTTGGTAGCTAAAACAAAAAAACAAAAAACATTACATTAGAGTTTTTGTAAAGTTATATTAGCTTTTTTTTATAAGTAGTAGACAAACAAGAATTGTATAAGTTGACAAACCCAGAGCCTGTGGAGTTGAATTTTTTTATAATTTGAATTTTTCGTTACCTGTTTTTTTCGTGATTTCTTTCTATATCGGTCCCATAGTAAAAGCTGTTTATAATGATGAGTAGAATGACAGCTTAATACTAACATACCGCGCAACCCTGTACTATACTTAAAAGTGAAATTACCAAACCTTAGTATCTGCCTGTTTATTATCTTTTTACATGTACAAGTCAACCTATATTTATGAAATTAGTCTTGTGTGCATTATGAGACAATAAAGGAATTTTCTATTTTTAAACATTGTGGGAAAACTGGAAAATCGGAGGTATATAGCTTATTAAAATAACTACAGGCTTTAAAAAAAACACGAATTACCATGGATTAACAAACACATAGATGTTGGATTAACAGTGACAAGGTCTAATTTACCTTGCAACAATTGTAGTCTAAATGCACAGATTTTAAATGGTTACTACGGTTTAAGTATTCCTTTGGGTTAGACATTTTTGACCCGAAATTCATAGTTTTAAATATCGTTGTCTATTACCATAATTTTTTTCTGCAATACATTTTCCATTGAGTCTAAAATATTTGAAATTTCAGCTGAAGTCGATATGGCCACATCAGATGCGTACTTGTCTTCATATAGAAGCATGTCAGAGACTCCCTCCTTGCTCAGAGCTTTTGTGGTAGAAAACAAGCTCATGTAAATTCTATTTAAATGATCTGAGCTCTCTGTTAAGATTTCAGTTACTTCTTTTAGGGTCAATTGGCTGGTATCTGAAGACCTGAAAATTAATTACTTATGCATTAAGGACTAACACAAGCAAGCTATAAATGACAAATTGATGGAGATTGATATTGATGGACTTGATGGAAAAAGGATAAAACAGATAAGAGACCAGTCTCTCCCGTTATCCATCAGTATTATTCTCTTTTAAGACTGAAAGGGCTTTCATACAAACAAACTAGTAAAATTTTTGGTAATTAAATGTCAAAGTTAAAATGAAAAGTCCGTTTTTGATTAAACTTGATATTTGTTATGATTTGCTTTAAAGTTTGAATTAAAAACTTTGTGAAAACCTATGAAATCATTATGATATTTTTTTTAAACCTAAACTCAGATCAATCCTTATGACATGTAGACAATTTGTAGCCAGAGTGACATCTATAGGCTACTTTTATCCCATATTTTTTTTCTTTTTGTCTGACTTCCACAAGGTCCATGTTGCTAATGGCAAGAGACAGTGCGAGACCGCGACTGATAGAGTTCTCTCACCTGAAGTGTGAAGAAGTGGAAGAAGTCTCACCCAGGTCGCTGCGCCAGCAGAGTAACTAACTAATTGTACTTCTTAAATAAAAAAAATTATGATAAATATTGATTTTATAAGCGAGTGAGGGAAACCGCTGTGCGCTGCTAGTAACACTAATTCCACTAATATTCTATATGTGAAGGTTTGTGTGTATTTTTGTTACTTCACATTTAACGGATTTGAATGGAGACAGCTCCTGCGGATTAACACACTATGGGGACTATTTTTGATCCCCAAAAATTTTACGGTTCCTGTGGAATAACAGGTGAAACCACGGGGCGCACCTAGTGATTGTGAGTGAATGAACGACAAGTAGTATTTAATGCTATAAAAATACCAACTTACTTTTTAGTAGATAACTCTTCAAAAATAGGTAAATCTTTGACCATACTTATAATATTCTTTCGTATTTTAGCATCATCCACTCCTAGTTTAAGAAGATCTGCTTCTGATAAAACTGCTAATGTGTTTTGACCAATGTTATGCTGCCTGAAAAAAAGATGTAAAGGTTTGTAAAGGCTGGAAGCAATAAGTGTACAAGTGTGGCGTAACTTAGTAGAGGCATAATAATTATGTCAAGCAGAATTATGGCATCAGTCATGATTTTAAAATTTATGAATTTAGATTTTTCTTCCATCAGCTTTCTTTTAGTGCCGCCGCAGACTAGCCCACCAGCTGCACAACACTGGATGAAACTTTTAGTAGAACTTTTCATACATTTTGTATTGTAATATCATCACCTACTGAGAGTTTGTGAGGCTGCTTCTGGCCCACAAGCTCAGCGCTCCTTTCCTGTGACCGTGTTTTGACGCCCACCTTGTGTTCATACACAATCATCATAAAGACCTAAGCCTAATCTAAGCCCGTCTGCTTCACCCGGTCTTAGTATTATCTTCTCTGACTCAGTATAATAATAATCAATAATACAATCCAGAGTGATTTTTTATCACAAATGAACACGTCCGACTCCTATAGGTAAACTTCTGAGCGAAAATGTGCATACGTTGACATGCAACTGGTAGCCGCGTCCAGCCACTAAAGACAGTGACTGGTGGCTGCATCTTGTGGTTCCGCTTAGCCACTATGTGGCCGCCACTGGTAGTTTAGTGTGCGGTAACACTTAAGGTGCCATATACTTAGAACTTCTTTTTATTAAAAATATTAAAATCTGTACTTAACAATAAAATAGTATACATTTAGTAGATATTTCGTCCAGTTTAAAAAAAAATCCTATGAATTTTAGATATTCTGATATGTAATCACTAGGTCTTGTTAGGGTATTACAGACTTTAAACACATTTTAGGAGTATGAATTTCCAGCCTTGTCTTGCATTGAGACAAATAAGGTGACCTGGAGATTTTAGCTTTATTAATACATACCGGAATATATTCACATATTTCTCAGCTCCTTGGCCTATGAGCAACTGTTTCATTGTAGCATCAAATTGACTGGGGTCCATTTTATTATCCCTAACAGAATGAATGCTGGTATCTTTTTCATTTGTAAACTCCAATCCTTCCATTTCAAAAGTTGCTATTACTAGCTAGTTTAGACAATTTCAACTAATGTTATGCTACACAGTAATAAAATAAACCATAAACCATCGAACAAAATTTGCACGCCCGAAAAAAGCAAAACAAACAAATTAAAAATATTTTGATTTGATTTAAATTTTAAATTGGTTCAATTCAATTGACATGAATGACACTGACAGTTAAATCGTAATAACAGCAATGACAGACTATGCAAATGTCACTTCGGTTTTTTTTATTCAATTTTGACTTCTGACTTTTTGACTTCTTTGTAAAGAATAAATATTTTCAGAAATGTGCCAGTCTTGCAATGTTAGACCATGTGTTAGACAGTGGTTAGACATGTAAGTCACAGTCACGTCAAAATAAAGTCCCAGTGGAGTCCCACTCCATAAAAACTACCGTTTGTTGCTCCCCACACAAACACGGATTGCAACAACACATTATACCCACCCAAGGACTTTGTTCCCTATAAATTTAGGGTATATAAAGTCCTTGTACCCACCCCTCACACCCACTCACTTGTCTTGTGTATGATGGTGAACTAGGAATTATTACAGTCCATCAAAAAAACACACTCGAAAATACACAAGTCAATTTTGAAAACATTTATTATTTTTGAAGCGGCGCGGCGCGATCGTTTAAAAATATCATCGTTTGTAAACCTTCACTTTCATCTAATTTTTTAATGTATGTACCTATACGTTGACTTCCTCCAAACTTAACTTAACTGGAGAATGGCTAATTGATAGAATTAAAATAACTTATTCAGTGAGAGGCCACGGGAGATCAGTCAGTTTTGTTCAGAAGATACGATGGTGGCTCCACTCAACTGTACAGTTAAATTTGTCGATCTGTAGTGATTTTCACTTAGGTATAAATAAGTGCTTTCCGACTATTTACTTGCCTTCTGTTGCCTTCACTGCACGTACATGCAGTCAAGAGACGGCGCTATAAAAACGATGAAGCTACGTATGTTGCGATTATACGGAGTGTTCTTTTATGAACAACTTTTATTTTCAGACCAACACGAAAAAATAACAGATTTCCACAGAAAAATGTCACTAACACTCAACGAAGTATGTAGAAGAGCTGATTTTTTTGGGATGTCTGTTGGTCTCAAAGTAAAAGTTGTTTTTAATTATGAGTACAATGATATCCTAGAATATGTCCGTCATCAATACCTACACCCCGGATATTTCGATGGTGGAGCACTTGGAGTAGGGACCTACGCTTACCAATATGGATGGAACCTGTTCACTCTCGATTTGAAGACAGTATGATCGAAGTACTAAACTACCCCACCATCATAAGTAGGTAAGACAGTGACTCAAATAAAATGATTAATTTAATTTTGACGTAATTTTATTATTGCATTTTACAAAGAATGAAACTTATTTTTAAGTCTTACATTTCTAGAAGGAAAACACTGTTTCACTGTTTCTAAAAACAGTTTCACAGGCGTGAGCCTAGTTCAGCGCCTCATTTTCAAACAACTTGAACTTGAAAAGTATTATACCTGTTTTGATATACAGTGTAAACGCTAAATAGCGACACTTCAGGGTTTGCACATTTTATGGCGTTATTGCGGGTTGTCGTCAAATGGTGAAAAGAAAACAACAAACAACAAACATTAATATTGATAGGTACAAATAACAACGCTTATTCCGTATAGTCTGTTTATCTTAGTCTATCTTTGTGTGACGTTTTTTGCTGATCCAGTATTTAATTTAATTTTTAATACGAGGTGTTAGAAAGGTGCTGAGTGCGAGGTGCTGTTTACCTATTGCTTAATAAAGACGTATTGTAGTCGTTATTTAGAGTGAGTGTTTATACTACATAGAGTGTATCATTGTATGGACAACAAGGTAAACCACACCAGTCAAGTAATTTCGACGTTTTAGAGAGTTTGTCATTAAATTGAGTGGTGCTATATAGAGTTTATACTGTATTTGGTTTTTGTATAGGTAATAAAATAGTGCCGAAAACTATTTTGAGGATATTTTTGCCAGTTAGCATGTCCTTGATTATGTGAAACCATGGACTTTTAACGGCAGGACCTTGACTATGTCAAATAAAAGAATGAGAAATCTGTGTTCAAAACATTATTGACAGTTTGACTACTTATTCTTCTCGAGCACCAAGCTGTCAAAAACTGTCTTGACAAGAAAAAAAAAATTATATGGGCCCAAGTGTGAAACTAGTACCTAGAACAACAAACAAATAAGGTGTTTATTGGCAATAAAAGGTGTAGGTACTTTTAAGTTTTGGCAGGCCAAGGTTGTGTAAAAATTAATCAATTAGGTTAGGTAGGTAAACCTACGTAAATCTTAAATTTCTAGTTGAGCAATAAATTTTCAATTTTAGCAAATTCCAATTTTTCAGTACATTGATTACTATAAAATATTGTCTTAGTAATACCTAATAATCATAAAAAATACCAGATGAGTTTTTTTACCGAAACGAAAAAATAAGATGTGACTTGTAAAAATATATATAAATAAAACATAAAAAACCTACATAAAGTAGAACCCTATATGACATACCTAGTTACTTTAAAAGTAAATTCATATAAGGGGAAAAGTTATTTTAATCCTAAATAGATTTTTGGCACATGACCAATGAGAAGAAGAAAAAACTGCGTGACGAATAGTACATGATATCCATGATAGTACCTAGGTATCCTAAATAAATTTTTCATACATTAAGGCTATATGAACATTAAAAATGTTGTAAAACAATTCTATGCAATATGCTTTCTCTACTCAATTTAACTGTCACACCCTAATTTTTTTCGGTTCGGGAAATACACAACCGTTATAAATGCTTCTATTAAAGTTAATAGATGTAATTAGTGAAATAGAAAAATAAGTCATAAAAAAATAAATTAACCTTAATTACAGATTCGTTACGTATCTAAATACATATTTAATATCACTTAAATAATGGCGTTACAAAAATACTTCATTTTAGGTGTTTGGCGTATGTCATTACATACCAGAATTCGATCCATATTAGCGACACCATCGAATGGTGTAATAATACAGTGTGTATTATTACACCATTAATATTGATTTAAAAAAATCCAATGATGCAGGTTTAGTTTCATAAAAATCGGGCTCGAGACTCCTTTGAGTACAATTCGCTATTCCTCATGGATTCACATTTGGTCATCCACGCCACGCCCACTTGAAAAACTCACCCTGTGTATAAGGTATATAAGGAACACTTGTGCAAAAATTCATATATAATCAGCTTTTTGGGTTGTGAGTTTTCTGTGAGTTTAGGAATGAATTTTAGATATAAATATAGTAGATTATCTAAATTGTTAATTGACATGATTTATATTATTATATAAAGGACTGTCTCTATTATTAACCGTGCATGTACGAAATATAAAACAACATAATATATGCACAACAATATTATGCAACGTAGGTACACCTAACTAAAAATAACGCACCCGTTATAATTTTATTAAAAACGGTCGTGACATTGTGTCCGAGGAGTTGATGTGAAACTCAGCAAAATTCACAGACAGAGCTATAAGTAAATGACCGAAGTAGGAGCTTATATTAGCTACAAAAATCTGCCATTAAATTATTTCAGTAGTTATCTAACCATTATTCTGAAATTAAATTCGATACGTTTCCAGAAATTAGCCGATAAGCGGTGGCGTATCAAGGCGAAAGGCGGGGGATGATGGGAATACATTTTACCAATCCGCCGCCACTTTTTGTGCAAGTGATGTCTACAAAGAAACGAAGCCGTCTTGTGGCTCCGCGGCTGCACATCCCCAAGTTGCAAATCAGCACCTTGTATAAACTAACATACATTATATTTTGCACTAGTAAAAAGAAAGTAAAGTGTGTAAAACAAGTTTAGTTAAATTCAAAGATGCTGCTCAGGTCAGTGACTTATTTTTAGATCAGATAGATACACGTATGGTAGAGAAAATACTGTGTAAGACTACTCGCGACCCTAATACAGGCTACACGGAACGGTACTAAGCAGAAAGGAGAGCATTGTACTTATTATTATGGGACCAACACTGAAATTGCGAAAAAATATCAGCTGTTCAAATTATTTCGTTGACTGTAAAATCGTAAAAAGCATTTTTCTATGGAACATCCAAAGAAAAAAAGACTCATTCTTTGGAAAAAATGCTCTTTGCTCTTTCTGAAAGAGCAAATATAAACAATAAACAAAGAAAGTAAAAAAAAACAATGGATGTAGCTGTTTTTTTTTCGCGATGTCAGGGTTGGTCCCTCAGTTTTTTAAAATCACGATATTCTTCCTTGCATTTGTCCACTAGGCAGCGCGCTAGCAGTAGAAACCAGTTTAATCTTAATTTTAAGACATAATGTTGTCTTTAAAAGTTGCTCATAGTGATGAGTAAAATGACATCCTTGCATCTTAGTACCTACTACTGTTCTGTTCCGTTTATGTACCTATAGAGACACGACACACTGAGCTCTTTACAAACAGAGATAAATTTATTACATTAGTGCTTTACATACCTGCTTATATATTCATTCATACAGACTATGAATTTTAAATACATATCTAATTTTAATAACGTAACAATTAAATTTAAAAAATTAGCAAAATAGGAGTGTTTGTGTGTGTAGATAAAAATACTTAGGTACCTACTCGTTTTGATAATCAACTACCATAACTTGGAGCGGAGTTTGTTGGAATGAGCAATTCACAAGTTTTTCTGTAGTAGGTAAGAACCGAATTAAGTATATACAATTTACTTTTACAAGGTTATATTATAATTATAATAGGTAATTGACCAAACCAGAGTTTGACAAGGCTCCATAAGAGGTATAAAAAGTAACTACTTAATTAAACAAATTTACCAAAAGGCAAGTCAATCTCGCTCATCGAGGATTCCGTACCCGCAAAGAGTTTTGTTACAAACATTTTACATAAAATTTTATATATTTCATAACTTTGTTTTATTCCTGTAAACTTTGCCCTATTTCCTATTTTCGTCCTCTATCTTCAAAGATAAGGTCGATTTTTTCCCACTCTTTTTGGAAGTTATAACATGTAAAAACTATTTGGGCAGAGCTAAAACTAATAATTTCGCTCCAGATAATGCACGAAACCAGTGCCTATTTTGAAGGGTAGCCAAAATCTCACTTTATTGAAGGGATCAAAAATTTGAAAAACGTTGGATGAAGTAAGTCCATTGAGCTATTGACTATGTTGAAAAATAAATAATAACTTTTACTAAATGTAAATTCAATGTTTAATTGTATTTATATAGAACAGATAAAGATGTACGTTCGGCCACCAACTCGTCTGATGGTAAGCAACGGTGTGGCCGGGGATGGAGGTGTTTAATTTGTTTTAGATTTACCTGCCCCCATTCTGCCCTCGTATCAATGGCAGAAAAATAAAAGCTTTGAATTTCTTGAATTAAGACCTTTTATAAGACATTCAACTAGACCACATTGCGAAACATAAAAAATTGGCCCCCATAACAGGCTCTATTTCCAGCAAATAAAAATAATTCCAATTTAACCTGTGTGCTAACCCAGATATTGTTATATATATTTGTATCAAATTCTAAGTCAATAGCTTTTTTTAGTTCCCAGGAAAATTTCCTCTGACAGACAGACTGAAGGATGCCGGAGGATACCGGATCTAAGAGATTCCTTTCTAATATTTTGATATAAATCCTCGTAGTTACCATGTTGATACGGAACCCTAAAATGTCAGAGAATGTCAACGATGACCAACAATGTGATCGTGGTCGCGATAGTGCGTCCAATCTCACGTGATCTTGCACTCACATAACGTAAAGCTACACATTTTCACTTTTTAAGTCTTGTCAAAATTACCAAACGAGTTGCAGGGTTTTTTTAAACATTTAAAATATTTTTACTAGCTATATTTTTTCAAATACTTTCGCTTACATTCTGATAACGTCAATCTATCTCTGAGTTATGATTACCTATCAAACTAATATTATAAAAGTGAAAGTTTGTGTGTATGTATTTACATAAAGACATATACATCATTCAATTTACTTGTGGGGCAAAAAAACACAATATAGGTACCTACAATGGTAAATAAAACATTATGTTGGTATGCTTTTCTATATACTCAGCTGAAACAGCAAAACGGATTTGCATGAAATTTAGTATGGGGGGGGGGGGGGGGGGCTAGATTATAGCCTGGATTAACACAGCCTAAAAAAAGTTTAATTGCGGATAAAACGTGGGGCGCAGCTAGTGTTTTTTTAAGTATCTGACTTAGGTTCTAAACGGGTATCATTACACGGTCGCCTACCTTTTTCACTCATGATTTTCCAATTTTCTCACTTTCGGTGACTTTCGGGATACAATACAAATAGGTACCTAGCTATCTTATCTAATAGGTTATCTTAATTAATTTAGTACTTAATACAGTACATATAACATTTTACGAATTTGTGTGAAATTATCGCGATGAATTCAAGTTTGGTGATCGCAGTCGCATACCTTGTCGCAGTCGTCTAAATTGAATCGCGGCACATACGTACGTAAGTATAAGATTGGTAAAAAGAACATAATACATTTTGCCATGTCGTGCCTATTTTTTTTTCTATGATTTTGAATACCTATACTACATAGCAGATAGGTACCTACGAGTACAATTGCTAAATATTGTCCAAATTCGTCCAGGGGCCTTACGGCTAGATGTTTAAAGCAATCCAGTTTATGTGATGAAAAAATGTTGTGCGACCGCAAACCGTATCTAGGCGTGTTAAGGTTCACGTTCAAGTGATTTTCCGAACTGCGCGGTTTTAACGTTAGTTTGTGATCGCGTACGGAGTTGGCCGTAAGGCCCCAGACGTTAGATTTAAAGAACTTCGCCATATTGTGCGTATTTATTTTTCTAATTTCGAATATTCTACACAGCAGATAGATTATCTACAATTGCTTTAACGGCTTGCCAGGTCTCCTTGGCCGTAGAGACGATCTGCGAGCCAGGCAGCAGGAAGCCGTAGGGTCCGTAAGAGTCGCGGAGGTCCACGTGGTAGGCGAACTTGATGCCGGCGCGAGTCTTCGCCCAGTCGTGCGACATGCCCGATGCAGGCTGCCTGATCTCAGCAGCAGTTCCTACCTACGAAATGATGGAAATAGGTAAGTATAAATAAAAAATTATAAAAACCCTGACATATAAAACAATAACAAGTTATAATACGGGGTGTAAGGGGAACACTCTCGAAGCCAAAAGATTAATTGTACTTATCATTATGAACAACTTTTATTATGGGACCAGCCCTGAAATCGCGAAAAAAATATCAGATGTTCTATAGAAAACAGTCATTGACACTCGACAAAATGTATGGAACAGCTGATTTTTTTTTCGCAATTTCAGTGTTGGTCCCATACTAAAAGTCGTTCATAATGATGAGTACAAATTACCTTCTTTCGGCTTCGAGAATGTTCCCCTTACACCTTGTATATTTTTTACACCCAATATGCTGACCCCCGTGCTGATAGTCTTCAAACGGATTTACTTGTATAATAGCAAAGAACACTCGACGAAGTCAGCTTTCATATAAAAACAAAAAAACAACTAAATCATAATCGGTTCAGCCGTTTGGGGAGCTACGATGCCACAGGTAGACATTCAGATACACAGACACACTGATAACCACGTTAAAATTATATCACCCCTCTGTTTGCGTGGGGGTTAAAAAGGTTTCAAAAAGACTCGTCATATCTACTAATAGGTTTATTAAATGCAGACAACGTATGTGTTTGTTCCTCTTTCTCGCGCAAAAGAGCAACACATCATCAGCCATTAAATGTCCACTGCTGAACAAGGCCTCCCTCTTAGAGAGGGGTGTTGCCATAATCCCCACGCTTGGCCGGCGGCTTGGAGATCGCAGTACGTTCACCGTGTACTAACAGGACGCTGCTGCCCATCCTCCGGTGGTTCCGGTTCGAAAAGAGCAACGGATCGACTTAATTGTTTGCGTAGATAGTTTATCATTATATGCTTTTTATCACAGAAAAAATTACGGTTCTTGAGGGAATACCAACAGTTACAGGTGAAACGGTGAAACACAGCTAGTACCTCGCCTGATGATGAGCGTTTAAGGTCCAGCTGAAAATTGCCTAAAGAAACGTATTTATCTAATATGCAAAAACTACGGATCCATTCGGAAAAGAGATCATAATTTTAAACGACTACAGATTTTAATCAAACATATCAAAGAATCATCAATATTATGATATAAACCTAAGAAAAGGAAACAAATAAAAATACATTCAACTCAGTTCACCCGTTTGAGAGTTACGATGCTACAGAACCACCTTCACAACACATACATACAGGGTTAGGTGAAAAAGGTGTGTACCGAAAGGGATCCAACCCATCATTATGACCAACTTTCACTATGGGACTAAATCTGAAATCGCAATAAATATCAGCTGCTCCACACATTTTGAGTGTGAATTACCGTTTTCTGTGGAACAGCTGATATTTTTATCGCGATTTCAAAGTTATTCCCATAGTAAAAGTTATTCATCATGATGGGAACTATTGAGCCCTTTTGGCTTAGTTACACTTACACCCTTTCCGCGTAACGTAACTTGTAACCCAGTATATAATAGGTTTCAAACTTATAAGTACTGCTTTTTTGTCGTTATTGGAATAAAATAGTCATTTGTGTAATATCATAGGTAATATATAAAGGCAAGGTATGTAGAAATGTAGAGTTTATTCAAATAATCCTTATCTTGCTGTTGAAGCGCTAATACCTACATTCGCATGTTTTCTGAAACTTCAACCCATTCTATGTAAAAATTTAGGTACCTATTACTTACGTTTCCAAGTTTATTTCACACGATCTTAGTTTCATAATCGTTGCTTAATTACTTCCCAAAAAATCCGCGGGCCAAAATTATGACTACTCTTGGGTAGTTAGATAAAAATGTATTGGTGTTAGTGATAGGGTTAATTACCAGGTACAAATTAAGTAGGTTTGTAACTACGTATTTATGAAGATAAATTATAGTTTGTCTGTGTACATAATATACAATTTGTATTTGATGATGCACATATAGTTTGTACAGGCTATGAAAGCAGAAAAAATCTTGATCTTTTTTATCTATACTATAGAAATTAAATATTCGTATAGTTTCTTGCATTACGTTGCACTTTTACGTTATTAGGATTCATCCGGCGAGAAGTCTAGGTTATGTCCGCGCATATCAACAAAATTTCTAATAAAAAAATAAGTAACCGTTAATGTAGAGTTTAATCCGTAGGTAAACCGCAGTAGACTGTACTTATATTAAGCGCGATGACTTTGTGGAACGGAGAAAGTGTTACGACTTTTTAAATTTTATTAAGCGTGGTTACTTTACTATTATTTAAATACTTATTGGAGGCTCTAGTCAGGGCAAATAATTTGACCAACAGTAATTTGTTCTATTTCTAAGTCACAGCCTGTCGAACATTTATTTTGTGAACCTTTACAAAAGAAATGTTTGACAGGCGGTGACTTAAAATACGCATAGGTGTACTTAAGCATTAAAAAACTGTTTAACTCATTTTCTTAATAATAATTCATTTTTTTTTTTATTATTATGAAGATATTTTTTTTTTTAATTTACCCTCTTTAACCTACAATAATATGGTATCTTATTATATGAGAGTACATTTTCAAAGATTTATCTAAACGTCTGGTCGAAGCATCTCGCGACCAAAATGCTGGTCGGTATCTTGCGCAACGTGTAAGCATTGCAATACAACGCGGCAATGCGGCCAGCATTTTGGGAACGATGCCAACGGGCAGCTGTTTATTAGATTAGTTTAGTTTAATATAATATATTTTTATTTAACGTATTTAATTTAGTATTAGTTTTTAATTTTGTAAGTAGTTTTAGGTTTTATTTTTGTTTCTATTCCAAATATGTGTAATTTTCTTGATTAAATAAATCTCAGAAGTCTAGCACATATAAAGTTATAATAATGAGAGTACATGAGGTATATGAGGGTACGAGATATTTCTTTAGATTCTGACGTAACAAAATTAGAGGCTAAGGAGACTTGATCCACTAACAAGTCTGTCGATACCTATCTATAAAAGTCTATATCGCGAGACTTATCTATAAATTTAATGTCTATATCAGGACGCGCATGCGCCAGGCGCATGAATATTGTTTAGGTGAAATAAAAACAACCACTAACATGGTTTCAAATGACGAAAGTTTAAAAGTTGCACTAAACAAATAGGCCCTGAATTTCAATATCTGCAAAAATGTCTATATACTTTGCAATACTAGAAGTAATTTACGCAGTTTTTTAGTGCGATGATGCTGGGGTATATGAAGCGTCAAACAAGGGGGGGGGGTCCTACAAGGGTTACACGGAAAGGTAGTACTAAGCTGAGAGGGGTCCGTAGTACCCAACAATATGATAAATTTTTACTTCTTCAAATAAAAGTATTGGGGCATCGGTAAGTATTCCACACACCTTTTCCGCGTAACCCTGTATATAAAACATCGTGGCTCTAGGTACGACGTTGAGTAAAGTACCTGATACTTGGTGCCGTACATATCAGCGAGCGCCGAGGTGGCCAGCTTCCCCATTTCCATTAGAATACCATCGTCAGAAAACGGCGCGTGCGCATATGAGCTCGGTATCAGCCACGACTGGGAGTACGCGTGGAGAGATAGAAACACCTGAAAAATTTAACCACATTTTAGTTATTAACGTTATGCTAAGCTAAGATTTTTTTCGTCTATATCTGTATTAGATAATTATCAATTAAAAAACAGACTTCACAAAATAACAACAATGAAACAATTTGAAAATGAAGAAATTAGGTTTGAAATTAGTAAAGTACGCTATTTCGGTTACTTTGATGACATAATAATTATATTCAATGACAATAGTATGTCATCCAAGTAACAAAATTTTCCAGTTATTTTGGTTTAAAAGCCAAATTACTAAACCGTTTTGATGAAATTTATATAAATATGTATTAGTGTAGATTAGGAGATATGTTAATTGTAACTGTGTAACTTGGTCATCATCATCATCATTTCAGCCTTTTTTATCTCCAAAAGGGCCGGTTGGAAGCCGCCTGCATCCAGCATTTTCCTGCGGTTTCTTTTAGGTCGTCTGTCCATTATGTGGATGGACGTCTTACGCTGTGCTTAACGGCCTATCATCCGAGTCGCGTAGGCAACAAAACGCTCCCTCAGCCCCCGCCAAGTTATAGCGACGATGTATTTTGCCACTCAAGAGTAAGGACGCCCGCGGGGGAAGTGCAACGATAAAAACAAACATAGGTCCGACCTCGTTGACGCCTGGTGCGGTACTGAATGCGGTGCGCGCAAATTCTCGCGACCTTTTTACGGTTTTAATTTCACTAAAAAACTAAACTATTCACTATCAAAATTCTATCCAAATAAAATAAAAATGAATAAAATTGCCTTTCAGTACATGTAATTTCCAGGTTGTTACGAGCTTTCATTAGAGCATAAAACGAAAAAAAAAAACTGAATCGACTTTGTTTCAGATTTTTTTTGATCGAGTAATGTTTATTCTATCGTGTTTTGAACCAAATCATAAACTCAAACACAGATGTATCTGTGACATGTATTTTTTTCCAGCTCAAATATCGAGCTGAAAAAAAACTGAATAAAATTGATTTGAAACCGTTAAATTTGCTATAAGAGGCCGTCCGTGGTCATGGAAGTTCTTGGTAATAAAAGTATTTGTAGGTATTTGTTTAAGTGCTAAACCCTTACCCTGGCCCTTAGGCTCCTTTTTACTAAAGGAGTTTATTTATTATAAGAAACTATGTAATGTTTTAATCATCTATCCGGACTTAACTCGCATTAAAACTGTTTGTCTGTCTGTATGTGTCTGTCTCTGTACTATAGCGAAAGTTTAAAAGTTACATTATGCAAAGTTTCTTTCACGGGAATTTGCATTAATTAAGTAATATCATAAATAATTATGACGGTAAATAGAATCACGGTAAAAACATATCGATACTGAATTACGCGTTTGTGGGTCGGACACCACAGGCATCAGAAAGTTTAGTAGAAAATGAATGAAAGCGCCGATTTAACCGCCGAATAACGCGTTCTGTAACAATTTCTCGCGATCGATGTGCGGTCTACCTTTACGATTTTGAGGCGAATGATAAATTACTGCCATTGCCATGTCACTCATCTATTTATAGACTATGGTAGGCAATTTCTGATTTCTATTTAATATATCTGTTTCATAGCCTCATTACAGATATACCTATATAAGTACTTTTCTTTTAATCTGTAGGCAAATACCAACATACTAATAAACCCTACATGTTAGTCTTAAGGTGAGACTTCAGCATTTACTTGCAATTAAACAGTGTGCTTTTTGAAGTTTTTTGCCGAATTTTCCGAACTAAACACCGAATAAAGCTAAAGGACCCGGGTATGTCCTAAAACTGCGACCAGAACCACCGGAGGATGGGCAGCAGCGTCCTGTTAGTACACGGTGAACTTACTGCGATCTCCAAGCCGCCTGCCAAGCGTGGGGATTATGGCAACACCCCTCTCTAAGAGGGAGGCCTTGTTCAGTAGTGGACATTTAATGGCTGATGATGTATGATGTATACCTTACAGCCGGCGCTTTTTAGATGCACAGGTTTTGAACGTGGGTTTTTTCTCAACGTGTGCAATTTGAGCAGGACCTATATGACAAGGGCCCTTACCGTCGCTAATATAACGCGATTCAATTTAGGTGAATGCGAAAAGTTACGCGACTGCAAACCGTATTTTTCACATTCACAATTTCCCGTGTGGAGGGAGGGAGAACACTGTAAGGCGGTACTCCTATGAAAGATTGGACTTCACTTTGTACTCTGTTCTGTCTGACAAAATGTTCCTGTAGTGTGATCTTTTACTTGTATATATAATCATTCGTCAGATGCAAGTGAATGCTCAGGTTTACCAACGTAAGTATCAAGCGAAAACTATTCCTCGGAACCAATTACGAGTGGTCGCACGAGACGTGCAATTAGAGTTTGTAATTGCGTATAATCATATGAGGCATCGGGGTCTCTGTCAGTTCCACCATTATGTACCTGCTAAGTACCAACAAATAGTTTCGCCCCAGAGCTATCCCTCTTACGCACATTTTAAACATTTTATAAGATAAAAGTAGGAAAACAAAATAAACACGATTATTTTTAGATTAACATTGCAAACTTTTTGTAGTGTAAATGTTTTATTGTTGTATTCCGTCTGATACAATTTGGCGGCAAAGATCGAAAACTACTTTATTGAGTTTTTTTTTTTAATCTCTTGCCATCCCTATAAAATATCAACACAAAGTTGCTTTCTCACTTACAGTCATAGTGATTTTTTAACTTCGAAAATGTAAATGTGAGAATGATACAGCTCTGGCCGGTGAGAGCGGTCTTAAGGTGGCAAACCATCCTCTAATTTTTACTCTTGAGTACCTAGGTATCAAAAGTAAATATAATTTTCATCTCATCTATTCGAAAAGGACGACTTGGTTCGCCTTTAAGTGCACCCAAAGGTGGTTTTTTCTATAAGAAACTTTTAGCGGCAGTAATAAGTTTTTAATCCTCTTTATAAGTGCTACGCAATTAGATTTGCGGAACACTTTTTGAATTTGGAACATCTTAGTGTTCAGCGCCAAAAAAATCGAACGCAAATATTGTTTGAATAAAGACTGGCTGGTACGACGGCCCATAGGCGCGTCGCCAGCTGAATAAAAAAAAGCAGCCCGCGTTTTCGTCAATTTTCACGGATTGTTAGAAATCCGTCATGGTTTTGTGTAACAATAAATTTTCATAATTGCGAAAATGTCTCAAATGTTAATATAAGTTTTTAGTTGTTTTATTATTAGATACTATTTAATTTCTATTTAGTTGTTACTCTATGTTTTAGTAAATAATAATATTACAATAAAATATGAGGCGCCTTGTATTTTCTCATAGTGGGTGATGAAAAGTAGAGTGTATAACTCGGGCGCAAAATATTTTTTGGCTCGGGCGACGTACTTTGAATCCCTCGCTACGTGCGGGATTCTACTAAAGAATCCCTCGCTACGCTCAGGATTCAAAAAAGCGCCGTCGCCGTAAAAATATTATTATGCACCCTTATGTTACAATCTACTATTCTTGGATACAATATTGTGAGTTTCAATAAATTAGATCATTTATTGAAACTCACAATTCGTGTTGCATTTTTTTTTGCTGTAATGTGAATTTTTAGTAGGCGGCGAGTCCTGATTATGTTAAAATTTAAGAATAACTACATTTTGAGCATTTTAAATATACCTATTGAGAATCATCTTAATAATAATGTTGCAATGTTGCAATGCAATGTAGCAATGTTCTTGTTAATATTTTTTTGGCGAAGGAGATCTGCAATAACAATTTTTCCAGAGCCGTCATAAGAGATTAAAAAGAAACTGTGACATATCATTACCCTTTAAAACTTTGAATTCCAACTGAACTAAATTTACTACAACTAAAATCCTGGTCAAATTAACCAGGTCAAGCTTGTCTATTAGGCCTAATTGAGACACAAATTAAGACAACAAAGTTTTATAACGACTATAAATAAGTAAGAACCATAAATGGTGAGAACCTTGACTTTCCTGTACAACAGTGTTTCTCCGCCGCCTCCACATAACTTGAACCTTAGCAACTGCTTGCCAATTGCTTTCACACATTTTAAAAATCAAAGAGCTTCTGCTTGGTGACAAATAGGTACCTGTTATTTATTTAACCAACCGTAATAAAATAAAGCCACATAATAAAACGCAAAAGCTATTCTGAAAGCTTTATTCATGGCATAAACTATTATTCATAATAATTAATGTACTACACGGTCTTGTAAAATTGTATGCCAATTCATCATTAATGAAAAGAGTAGATACATATTATAAGATTAGTTT
The DNA here is from genome assembly GCA_932305915.1 of Agriopis marginaria. Lineage (NCBI taxonomy): Eukaryota > Metazoa > Arthropoda > Insecta > Lepidoptera > Geometridae > Agriopis > Agriopis marginaria. The sequence continues at coordinate 9,758,882 of OW029919.1, forward strand.
TTGTATAGATGACGGCCCTTTGGCGTAGGCCTCCATCTCACAATAAGTAATTATATTGAATGTTTGAACTGCGGCGGCTGATACCGGCATCATAGGAAAACGGTAAATAGATAATTTCAGCCATTATTCGGAATTGGTTACGTACCTTAATCAATCCTCTATGTTCAGCCAGGAACTCTGACACTGCTCTGGTCTCCGGTTCGCTGAAGGGGTGCGATCCGGCGTAGTTATCAGAGCAAGGGTCCTGGGAAGAGTCCTGCTCGCCCCAGTGGTAATCCCAGTTGCGGTCTGTATCCACGCCCACGCACTCAGTTTGACCCCAATTCCACGGGAACCTGGTGAAGGAATAATAATTATTATTGTGCATGATAGAGAAGCTTTGTGCAACATTGAAGAGCAACGATATAAGATTTTGGTTTCGACTGTATTGAACTATTTTCATATATCGCCCTATCCGTAGGAGGGCCGCAGTGGCCTTTGGGGTTTTTTTCTTTGATTCCATTTTTGGGGTCTTATAATGCATATACATCTAGCTACATCATATAGTATTAGAGCTGCTGCCTAATGATCAAAACCGTCGAAACAAGCCCATGGGGGCTACCGCAACCTCAAAGACATTCTAATAATAATCTTACATTAAGCTTTGTCTCGCTCTCTCGGCTAATGAGAGAGCAAGACAAAATTCAATGTAAGGTTTCACCTATAGTACAGCTGCTAACTAACTAGCTGCTACTCCTTCCAAACCGTTTTGAGAGATTCTAAGCTCATATAAAAATTATTTTTCGATATTAAAACACATCCCGCGTGGTGCTCGTGTTTCGGTTGCTCTTTGTTTATCATCAGCAATTAGGAATACTATTTCTATAAATTCTAAGCACGCCTGGGAACATCTCTTTACTTTTCCATACAGTGTGCTTTACATTGTGTTTTTTACAGTGTGTTTGTGCGTACATTTCGACCCTTCCAACAAAAAGTCCCTTACTGCTAGAGTAAAGGAAAACTGCGTAAAGTACAAAGTATTGGAGGGTAACCCTTTAGATCTTGCAAATATTGTTCCGCCCAAAAGTCGGAATAATTTAAATTCCAAAACAACTGACGTTTTGACTAATTTCAAAATAGTAGAGAACAAAATTAGTGATGGCGATATCAAAGGCGCCGCACGTGTCTTGTTCTCTAGCGACACAATCGCCCCCTATAGACCAGTTACGGTTCAGTCACTACGTGACAAACATCCACCTGCAGCGGCAAATATCCACCTCCCTGATCCACCACAACCAGATGACGTTGCCATTGAAGCCACATGCCAGGAGGTTGCAGCGGCTGTTGCGTCTTTTCAGAGTGGCTCAGCTGGAGGCCTAGATGGTCTGACGCCTCAACACCTAAAAGATCTTCTATCTTTTAGTTGTGGTGAGGCTAGCGAGTTCCTCTTAAAAGACCTAACAGCTTTGGTAAACCTCATGTTATCTGGACGGGTCAGTGATGCTGATGACGTCATTGAAATTTTGTATGCGCACTTATCAAAAAAGACGGCGGTATCAGACCTATTGTGGTTGGCACCACATATCGTCGCCTCGCGGCCAAGGCAGGCTGTAGGAAAAAGGTCACTCTTTTGAGTGACCTTTTTCAACCAATACAGCTTGGTTTTGGTTCGCGAGGTGGATGTGAGGCTGCTGTTCATTCTGTCCGAACTTTTCTCGATCAAAATTGCGGAGAGGTGCTGCTAAAGGTGGATGTCAAAAACGCTTTTAATTCGGTCGATCGCGGTGCCCTGTTGACACAAGTAAAAGATAAAATTCCTGATCTTTTCAATTTTCTCTGGCAAATGCTATGGCAGTCCCACCAAATTGACATACCAAAACAATATTTTGTTATCATCTGTCGGTTGTCAACAGGGTGATCCTTTCGGTCCCGCCCTTTTCAGCCTGGCTATTCACCCAATTATTCAACGTCTCCAGTCCAAACATAATGTTTGGTACTTGGATGACGGAACCTTAGGAGGCGACGTTGACACTGTTCTAAGTGATTTACAAATTCTTATAGACGAATTTCGTCATATTGGTTTGGAACAAAATTTTTCGAAATGCGAACTTTTTGTTTGCGATTCATGTCCGGATAAAGATGTGGTTATTGAAAAATTCAATGATTTAGCTCCCAATATAAAATCATTGGACAGGCGTTCGCTCCGACTCCTGGGTTCACCGTTCCGTGGTCTCCGAGTGAATCAGTTTCTTCTAGGCATGTGTGCTCCATCGTAGACCCCATCATCGCTTAATTAATATCAGGAGAGGTAGCGGTCAAAGGCAAGCATAAGTTAATCAAGATTTACTCGTATTACCTACATCGCTGAAGCTTAAAAAACTGGACAAATTGCAAAGCTGGATAAAGTTCGGACAAAGGTCTAAAAGTTCGTCAAAAGTGAAAAGGTAGGTTTACCATCCGTCCGGATGGTAACCCTACTCCCGTAGTAAGAGTTGTTCATTAAATTGGTTAATTGGGTACTATGGAATGGACCCCTTTCGGCTTAATACACCCTTTCCGCGTAATCCAGTAAAATGGTACTAAGCTGTCATCATCATCAGCCTTGAATGACCCACTGCTGGTTATAGGCCTCCCGTTGCCTCCCCTAAGCTGTCAGTCTCTTATTAGTTTTAAGTTTTTACCACCCCCATGATAGACCGGGGGGCACACAGGGCTATATGAAATGCTTTGTTTAGCGCGAAAAATAGCTGACACTAGATGCATTGTGGGAGTTGGGCAATCTGATACCTAAGCAATGTAACAGTACTTGCATTATGGGAAGTGGACAATCTGATATTAGTTATTTTCGGACATAACCATCCTGAGACTAGATGAATTGGGAAACCGGTCCGATTGGGACAGCAGACAACTCGACACTACACTACAGTCAATGTAGCCCAGAGCCATAGTACCATATACATAGTTACATATGTCTAGTAGATGCCCAATAAGATAGACATTACAATGTGAAGTGAAGGTGATGGAGATATTCCGACAGAATCAATTTAAATAGGTACTTGCTTACCTCCAAAGTTTATTGCTTTGCTATAATAGGTATAAGCACGCGAAAGTGCATGATTTACTTCAAGTCATGACAGCTAAGAAAATTAAAAGACAGTCGTGCTTTTGATGGATGGTTTCCGCTAATGACGAATTATAACTAAGTAAGTAATAAGCTTTTCGCGAAATAATTTAACAGTATGAGAAAGCATTTTCATAATTTTTGGCTAATAAAACAGCTGTTTTTTTTTTTGTGCAACTAAGTATTAGATTAGTGAGTAGTTAGTTACAAAAGAATGTGGACAGCAGAAAAGAAGCGGGCTTAAATTTTTGGCCAAGAACCTACTTTTTACATGACTTTCACAAGAACCCGTCTTGTTCTATTACATTTTTAGTCAAATAACGCAACCAGATAAGCTTCGCCATACGCACCAAGGTTTTACGAATATGCACATTATACCTTCGACAAATTTAATTCGAAGCATTATACGACATACCTACAGTACATACAGTAAGTAGGTACTTCTATACTTAGACTAAGTATATCATGTAACTGGACAAATACGAGTAGGACTCGTGCTCTGAGGGTTCCGTTGGACGGAATCCTCAAAGTGCGAGTCCAAAAAAAACTAATTGAAGTTGAAATATTGAAAGTGTAATTTTTTTCATGATGTTACACTATGTGTCCGTATGTGTATCTTGGTTCTCATCACGTTACTTGGTGTAACATCTTACCACAGGTCTTACCGTCCTCGTAGGCAAATTTTTAGAGTTCCGTACTCAAAGGATGAAAACGGGACCCTTTTACTAAGGGCTGTGGCCACGTGGTTCGACCGTAGTTGGATCCATAGGAAAGTTTACGCTGTCTGTTTATTTGTCTACCCTACCTTTTAATTGCTGTACTTATCTTTTGAATCGTAATGCTATTATGTTTTCTGTGCCCTAAAAGAAAATCAGTTGAAATTTTCACAGAATATGTAATGTTTCGGCGGATTAACTAAAAAATAATAATAAAGTCAAAATATAAAAACTATAGGAGTCGGTATACAACAAATATATTTTTAAAATTATTTTGTATTTACTCTAATGTAAAAACGGTATAATACATACGTAGAAGCGTCAAACTTGGCATGATTATAGTACCCGCTCTAAAGTATAACAACAAATTATAAATAATGGCCAAGTGCAAGCGGTGACAGATTTCTGTTCAGCACCAAGTTAAGCAACGTACTTGGAAGGGTGACCGCCTGGGCGTGATGTTGTCTTTTTGCACTACTTTCTGTATTATGTAATGGTACGGAATACGGAACCTTCAGTGCGCGGGCCCGACTTGCACTTGGCCGGCTTATTGTCAAAGATAAATGCGGGACAACTGGAAAATCTCGGCAAAAAATTAAGGTGTCTTGTTCCTTGCTGTAAGGTGGTTGTTTGTTGTTGGTGAACGGAATTGTAAAAGCTCTTAGTCACAGTCACTAGATTTGACAGGATGTGCTTATCTTCCTATCTATCTATTCTAACATATGACGTTACGCTTCACTTTCTAAAAAATACATTACAGTCACAGTTATTAATTCACGCTTACATTTTTTGAATTATAAAGTAGTAGGTACCTACCTACAGTTATTGATAAAATAGGTGACTCCGCGGCATTGCAGAGGTACCTGTTGTATCTACTCGACTCGCACATAAAGAAAAAAATAACGAGACTCAGTCAATCAAATATTCAAGAATGTAATGCTCGAAGATAAAATATATCCATACAGGGTTATTTTTAATCAAAGATAATAATCGTCATTGTTTTAATGTACCTACCTACCAAAAACTTCTTTCACGCAGCTTTCTTATATCATCAAATATATAATACAAATATTGTATATAAGGTATATCAACTTTTGTACCTCGAATATATTGTTTCATAATTAATCTGCCATAACATTACAAATTTTGTGAAAATTTCTGGCTATCTTTGAAATCCTTTGGGTATATGGAGCTCTAAAATAAAATTTATTAAAAGTCACGGAACAAAAGTAGTTTAGTATAGGTATAAGTTACGGAAGTTACCTGCAACAGGTTTTTGTACATTAAAAATAATCCTGTATGAAATTAAATAAAATTAGAAACATGCTGTATTAACCACCAACCTAACCTACACCAAATAAAACTTGAATCACGATGTGCTGCAATTTTTTTTTGTGTTGGTGACCTACGACTCCTACGAGTCAAAGATGATCATGAATCATCTCCAATGAACTGTGATGTCGATTCTCGAGATAGTTTGCGGATGTGCGTGTACTTTTTATTGGAATTCTCCACATATATTTACCTAGCAGCCTTTCTAATATTGATAGGCTTACTAAGTTTGTGCGAGTTAACGTAAAAAAAATTTTTGCTTGTTGAGATTCTTGATTATGAAATATTATGAATGATTGATTTAAAATGGCAGTTTAACTTATCACCAGATTTAGTAAAATATAACGTCAAAAAATACTTTATACTGCCAATTTTTTTAAATGATCACAGAAATTAAAAAACCCAAAAAAAAACATGACAACCAAAATTATAAGCACATTTTGATTTAAAACACCATCCAAATATTTAAAATCTCACTAACCTGTAAAAGTAAATTACTTTAGAAAAATTATTATTGTTTACCCAAACATAGTAAATTAACTCCTAATGTTTTGGGTAGAACTGTTTCGGATCTGTCACTCATTTCGAACTTAACCAACCCAAGACTGACTCCGGGTGGGCCAGAAGGTAACCAGAAGCTCTTACGGCTCATGAGTGTTGCTTCTGGCTCCTGTGCTTTTTATATTATTAGGTACCTATACTCTATAGCTATAGCGTGGTAGCCCATTTGAGAGACCGCTAGACTTGAAAGCGTGAGGTCGCGAGTTCAAACCCCGGGCCCGTACCAATGAGCTCTTTGGAGCTTATGTACGGATTTTCATACCACTGGCTTTTCGGTGAAGGAAAACATCGTGAGGAAACCTGCATCCGTATACACGTATGCAGGTTTCCTCACGATGTTCCTCGGAGAAGGAAATTAATGGCGGATGTGAGTCCACCAATCCGCACTGGGCCAGGGTGGTGGATATGGCCCAATCACCCTTTTGGGGGTAGGCTAAAATTCCAGCAGTGGACTGTTAAGAGGCTGATTATGATGACTCTTTAGCTAGGGGTAGGAACCACAAGATTAGGTAGAGTCGGGGACGTCGGGGTGTCGGTTTTGTGACCCATTTCGAACCTAACATACTCAAGTCGGGGTGCTCTGTGTCGGATAGGTACGTCTGCCTACATTTTATTGCAATCATAGTGGTTTATTTAGGTAGAATAGCGCATTCATTTGCTTGTTTAAAGTTGGTGATCATTTACTATGTTTGGTCTAAGTCTATGAATAACATTTTGAAGTGCAGTCGAGATTAAAACAGCCAGAACTATTTTAATTTTAGACTTTTTTTACATGTTTTGGTGTTAAGTATATTATTTTTGGTAAGTGAACTTAGGGTCTCAAAGTATTTTTGGTGGTCAAAATATTTGTTGCCATTTAAAATGATTGGCTCTAAATTATTTTTTATCAAAGATGATACTAAAACCAAGGAAGATAGCTAAAACTAAACATTTTATTACTATGAAATTGCATTGTATTGCTATGAAATTCCACCATTAGACAAGGCTTTTTTTTACTTGTCAAGAACAATATCAAGTTTTGTTTCGTACTTTTCTAGAAGTATGAAATAAACCTCATAAATCGAATTTTAACGTGCGCAACCTTGCATTACTGCCACTCTTTTCCGACTCTATAATACGACACAGTGTGAATACAAGTTGTACAATGTTTGACTGAATTAACGAACGCTCTTACTTACTTCCTTTAATTTAAAGGAGCATGAATATAATAGAAAGTTATTTATAGCTTTTTGAGTTGATTTATGATTTATTTATGTGGGTGAGGTTTAATATGATGGTTGGTAAGATTGTGTTTGGAAACTTATTTTATTTTAAATGAATATTATTATTTTATGCAAATTTTATTAAATGAATAAGCTAATATTACCATTTTGATTATACCTATTAGCTTTTTGAGTTAGAGCTATGCACAAAACTCTAATATTTATACACTGGGTAATGGTATGGTGAATACCTTACCTACATGGCATCCTCACAGATAATTATATCACAGAAGCATCCAGATACAATAAAAATAAAGAGTCACAATCGTGCCATAAAAATGACCGAATCAAAACTCGGCACACGCTACGAATTGTGCAGACGTTTTGTTTAGTTACAAGGTAACCGAGATACAACGCCGCGCGATGCCAGAGCTACGATGACAACTAACGTTGAACACTATGCAAGCGACATAACGTCTAAATTGGAGTAAATTTGGCATTGTGAACTATATAATTCATACAATGTATGTACAATGACGCTCGCAAGTTTTTTGACTGTTTTCACTGAGAGATTGTGACTCTATAAGAATTGTTTTTCGATGCACAGACGAAATAATAGATTATACGCACACCTAAGACACTTGTAGCGGTAGTGTGCGGTCTGCGGGTTTATGTTAGGCAAAATTTATATTTATTCACATGTATAAATTAACCACTAACCTCATTCACGTCTTTTCATTTGATTTTATGTTTACACATATTTTTAAATTACAATCCAGATTTGAACCCATAATAGAAGATTAATTTCGTTTTGTATTATTGTAATCTATGATGTGTATATAATCTTAACTAATACCCGCTTTGGTATTAGTTAAGATTAAAGTAACTCTGTAGATTTGTTTGTTCACTTTGTTCACAAAAAAAAGTACTTTTTTCCCATAAAATGCGGAAAAACGCGGGTAGCGCCGCAAGTTTCAGCTAGTAATAAATGGATAAATGGGGTTGTAACTGTCAAAGTAGTGCTAACAAAAATAAAGCATTGCATTGCACTGACAAGTTGCAATGGCTTTGTTAAAAGCTGAATGAAAACATATTTTTTTAAATATTTCACTGAAGTATATCGAGTAGGACTTGCAGAATTCATGATTTTCATTCATGTTTTTGAGAATATTATAGCAGCTGTCAGAGCAAATAATTTCTTGGACCGAGCTTAGCACCTACCTTTTGTTGTGAAAATGATGACATTAAATATTATGAGAACACCGTTTTTTCCCTCGAACTTAGCAAACTTGTATTCTTATACAAACAAGTTGCTCAGTTGAAGAGTAAGATCAGCACACCTTTCTGTTACATGTCAGTTGTATAAATGCAAAGCACCTTAGCATTTGTTCCAATGAACTTGTCCTGCCAACGCAACGCAGCGCTTCAGTCGCACAGTACCACTTATTGAAAACCTTGAATAGTTATGGAAACCGATTTACAAAAAGCTCGTTTGTTTCAAAAACTTCGCGGACCTATAGTCCATTCACGGAACAAGACATACCTATAGGGCGCTCTCTGTGGCACAATTGTATGGAACTAAAAAGGACGCACTATCTACCCGAAAGGCCATGATTGGTCAGTACAGTCATCGACCAATCACATAGAATCTCTGATTTCCCTATTAGTCTTACTGAACGGACTATAGACCAGTTGAAGTGGTACGACTCAGCAGTTTTCCTTATATTTGCATAATTAAGCTATAATAGCTACACTGGGTTATACGGAACATTAGTAACTAAGCCGAAAGGAGGCCATTGTACGCATAATTATGAACAACTTTTACAATGGATCAACCCTGAAATCACGAAAAAAATATCACTTTGTGAAGTGTGAAATTAAATTTTTCAATGAAACATTGGGCGACTTACAATTATTCGATACGCATCGAATTGCATTCAAATGTTAGTTATATTTTCTAAATCGGAATTTGTATGGAATTCGAAACGTATTTACGTATCGAATATTCGTACATCGCCCACTGCGGTTTTTTCTCTAATTTTAGGGTTGGTCCCAGGTTTAGTTATTCAGTCCATGACCTCCTTTTGGCTTAGTGCTACCCTGTGTAGTTATCCTCGTCTCTTACCAGCCCACATAGTAGTCGTCCGCTCTGTCGGAGAGGCGCGAGCGAGTTTTCATCCACAGCCGGTCGTGCGTGTGTGAGTGCTCGTAACCATCCGGGTTCACCACCGGCATTATGTAGAAGTCCGCTTGCTTCAGCATCTCCATTTCGGCACCTGTTCAAAACAAAACATTGGTCACTACTGCGTGCATCCATCTACAAGCACATGCGCTCAAGGCTAAATAAGCCGATACGGGAGCCACAGATGCGTTCACATTTTTTAACACTTAATTATTTTCTATTTTCAAAAATGTTGAATACGTGCGAAAGAGATATCTCAGGCCGTTGATAGCAGCCATCGCAATTTTAATTATTTATAATGGTAAGATTCTGATCTTATTTGCGACAATAAATTATCAGATAAACTGAATACGTACATTTAATTATTGCTAGACATAAACCACTTTCCAACCAGTCTTACTTTACCAGATATATCGATCAGACATATATTTTCACTAATAAGTACGCACCGTACGTACCTTCACAAAAAAATTATTGGTTAATTATAATTTACGATTAAAAAAGTAAAATTTCAGAAAAAATATTTATTCATTAGGTAACTCATAAGAACTTTTTAAGGACCAGTGCAACATTTTCAGGTGATAAGCACAAAGTAGGCACCTACCTGTACCTACCTATATTCGTTATAGGTACCTTTACCGGGTTTTATCGAGTGTGTTTTACATAATTTTAATTTCTGGCGTTTCGTACAGTTTGCAATGACCGTAGACCACTACATAGGTATACTAGATGACAGATATCTATGGATATATGTATTATGAAATTTACAAGTACCACCGATGATTTTTAATCAAAACGTTCGTACGTTGCGTTTTTGTAAGCAATACCCGCACTGTCCCGCACTATGCAGTTCTGCGCCGGGTTTGAGATTGTATAAATTTAATGACTATGCCAAGTTACTTGCCGGTACTTGCCAACCATACTCTCTATAAAAAAAAATATAGTTTTCTTAATTTCAATAGGCTCGCTTAACATTCTTCATATTTACAGGTACCACTTGGCAAAATTTTGACGGTTATCAATACGAATGTAGTGGTTTGGGATTTTCAATGGCATGCTCAGAAACTGCAGACTAGATCGAGCGTCTATTTTTCATGTCAGATAATATAATCCCTTTAGGGAATATATAAAATCCTTGAATATAATACGCATGTATCATAGACAATTGGTTCTATAATACCAAAGATGTTTTGTTTTCTCGATATAGTGGTTTTAAACACCACACTTACAATCAAACTTATACACGGCTACGGCTTGACATAAGTTTTTATCCCATCTATTCGAAAAGAACGACTTAGTTCGCCTATAAGTGCACCCAAAGGTGGTGTTTTCTAAAAAAAACTTTTAGCGGGGAGTAATGAGTTTTTAATCCTCTTTATACTTTTATCACTTTTTGAATTTGGAACATCTTAGTGTTCAGCGCCAAAGAAATCGAACGCAAATATTGTTTGAATAAAGACTGGTTGGTACGACGGCACATAGTCGCGGCGCCAGGTAAATAAAAAAAAAAGAAATCAATTTAAAAACGCGCGAACTACAGCCCGCGTTTTCGTCAATTTTCACGGATTGTTAGAAATTCATGGTTTTGTGTAATAATAAATTTTCATAATTGCGAAAATGTCTCAAATGTTAATATAAGTTTTTAGTTGTTTTATTAATAGATCCTTATGTACTATTTAAATTCAATTTAGTTGTTACTCTATATTTTAGTAAATAATAATATTACAATAAAATATGAGGCGCCATTTATTTTCTCATAAAAAAAATTGTAGGTGATGAAAAGTAGAATGTATCGCTCGGGCGCAAAATATTTTTTGGCTCGGGCGACGTACTTTGAATCCCTCGCTACGTTCGGGATTCTACTCTAGAATCCCTCACTTCGCTCAGGATTAAAAAAAGCGCCCTCGCCGTAAAAATATTATTTTGCGCCCTTATGTTACAATCTACTATTCCAGGCTGTTACCAATTTTCTCAGTAACTCTTTTTATGTGCGGCAAAACACAAGTACATTTTTCACCAATGTGAACTAAGACGCACGCCGATTTCGTTAGTCGTCGTAATTAAAAGCGATGCGACGTGTTTACTTAATAGCAAAAGAACGGTAATCAGAGGCTATTTCGAAATATGACGCAATTTTTTCAGTAGGTACCTCTACTAGACATACTGGGACGCAAATAATTGGATCGGCATATCCTTTCTGTTGAGATCTTTGAATTTGAGTAAAGGTGGTGTACATCTCAGTCAGTACTCAGTACTTACCCAGTCCTTTCTCCCCTTCGACCAGCGTATGGATCATCCACGTGGCGACGGCTGGTGAGATCCACTCGCGCGCATGAGCTCCTCCGTCCAACCACACCGCGGGCTTCATCCGCGAACGGAGCTTCCATTTCTTTTTCTGTCCTTCTGTGTAGGTATCTCTTGCTTTGGTGTCGTTTGACGGCAAGGAAATCTAACAAATATAAGTTAAAATAAAATAGTACCTAACTGGTCATGAGCGTGTTGAGACACGCATATGGTAGAGTTCCGTAACCAAGCAAAAATTGTGGTCACATTCACAATTCAGAAATTGTTGGTTATAGAAAAAAACCGAACGAACGAAACTCGGACTTAGCCAAATTTCAGAGAATGTATCATCCCAACAAAACATAAACTTTTAATGGTTTGGTCAATAAGAAAACTACTAGAGAAACATTCTACATGAAGATTTATTCAACGCAAAGAGTCAATAACCGTAGAGCTAGAATGTCTTGAATTTATTAGAGTTTTTTTCGCCATAACTAAAGAAGATGTGATAACAAAATGTGTAAAAATATTTTTAATAAAGGTTTTTAATGGGCCATATTTCGCAAAGAATTCTCTTGATAAAAAGTAATGTATCACACCTTTATCTTCATTTTAAAATATCTTCAACGATAACCCAAACGATGGGGTGCAGCAATTTTTTAATCCCTATTTCACATGTACCAGAGCCAACCCTGAAATGCAAATAAGTATACCAAATCTGTAATTGTGTAGACTTTCAGTCAGGATTATAACGGACGGAATGAACAGAACGAACTTATAAGGGTTCCTTGTAGTACTACGGAACCCTCATCGGAAAGAACTTACCTCGGGAGTTAAAAATGATATACAACTCTCTGAGATCTATAACTAGCAGTACGCTCCGAAATGTGACCCCATCATTATCAGACTTTCATGTTTCCCACTGTTGGGAACATGAAAGGCTGGCCTTCTTTGAGAAAGAGAGGATGGACCCTAATCCACCATGCCTCAATGCATTTTTGAGAATGTCATAAAAATGTCTGAACTTTTGAGGTTTTTGGACATACCGTGTGTCTGCACGATGTTTCCCTTCACCATATTTGAGCGATGGCATCGAAACTGCACATAATTTATTTAGGTACTGAATAAGTCATTGGCCGTGGATCGAACCGGGTGCCGTCAGATGATAAAGCTCACATGCTACCGCTCAGCCGCCATCGCTCTAACTGTGACCTCGTGACCTCTAAATATTTACAAATCCTAGACCGATTTTGTTCACAGGTACTAAAATTTAAATATTGAATTTTCATGAACATCTATAAAATACCATGCAGACCGAATTAATTGCCGATTTGTTAGTAGACTTGGTAATCGTCGGTCGCTTCGCGCGGTTAACTCTCTCAGATAAGTAGCAACGGTTACTTAAGTACCTACCTACTTTCCGATCAAAAGATAGGGGTCGGCGAAGACAAAAATAAAAAAATATATAGATAATGACAGTTACCTTGACAGCAACCAAGGGCAGTCCCTCGGAAGAGCGACCCAGTGGAATAAGGTCTACCAGGTCGGAGTGCGAGTGCTGCAAGTACTCCAGGTACCGCAGAATGTCTGCGTAGCGGTGGTATCGCCGCCAAGTCATCGGGTGTCCTCGTATCTGCTCCAACTCTAGTCTCTGCTTCTTAGATAGTCTTGGGTTCTCGTACATTATGGCTTTCTGAAGAAGCAAAATCATAGTCACACAAAGGATAAATTCTGAATCACGCCAACAGAGCCAAACAGAATCAAAACAGAACAAAGAAAAAAAAATCATGCCGTGCTTCTTGCTAGCGATAACTTGACGTCGATGACGCTGATTCGAAACGCGACTAAATATTATCTCCGCCTCTGGTCTGTTGGTTAGCTTTAAAAAATTAATCGGCTGAATCCATTGTGATTATCAAATATAATCATTACCAAAGTAAGGAAATGATGTAAACCAAGATAACGTTCTTTATATCTCAGGAAATAGCAGTAAAACAAGAAAATTTCAGGTAAAGCAACTATCAGTTTGTTGCAGCTACCTGCAAGTCCCATATCACGACATCGAAGTCGACTTTTGCTGATTTCAAGTGATCCTTCACATCGACCAGTAGATCGGGAGGAACGACCAAATCCGTGGAGCCATTGAGCGATGGCATAGTCCACCACATGAGCCCGGAGCCCTGCGCCTCCTCCTGTAGTTCCAACAACTCCTGGACCTTCCATTTCGCGTCTGGGTACGTCCTCAATAATTGATACCCTTTGTAATTTTTCTTTAGCGGTTTCTTCGACGCTTTCTTATCTGAAAAATGTTACAATTGCTCTAATTACCAGATTCGCTGATTATGGCTAATAGAACGTAATGGGTAAGCAAAGCACGCCACTATGTACTGTTGTAGCCTTCGAATAAGTGCTTCAACACTCACATGCTATGTAATAACTTGAAAGTGAGGTACAGTGTCTCAGCACATACCTCCTAATGATAATGTGTTCACTTTCGAAGTCAGGGGCGTTCAGAATTAGAAACGTTTTCATCTAGATGTTTATTATGGAGAGGAGTGCATTGACTTATGGCAAGGGACGTGCTATGGTGACATGCAAACTTTATACCTCAAGCATGCGATTGGAGGTATAACCTGCCTATGTCTATATATATACCTATAAGTTTTATAATATAGGCGATGACGTCAGTTATATATAACATCATTGATTATAGAATTTACTATTAATACGTGTCGATATACCTACATATCAATATGCATAAAGCGTTGCACGGTAAGGACTGTTTCTGTGGTACTGAGTACTGTGGTACTTAGCCGAAATGAGGTCATTGAACTCATCATTATTACTACTCTGAAATCGGCTGTTTATACATTTCGCTGAGTCACCTTTTTTAATTTTTCATTGAATATTTGGAAAAACTATTTTTTTGTGATTTTCGAGTTGGTCCAATCATTATTAAAAGTACTAAAACATAATGATGAGTAAGTTGACCTCCTTTCGGCTAGTATTGCCGTTCTGTAAATCCCTGTATAATTAACATTCGTTTAGGTACCTTTAGTAGTTTTAGTAACTAATTGTAGGTATGGGTAGATAGGATTGTAGACGTATCTATGCTTGATAGGGTTAGTATGCAATTAAACCAGTAGTAGGAGTTCGTCTTTGAGATCCTACAAAATTCTATTCCACCAAGAGAGGAAGGCAAGGAGAGTAATAAGTAGGCTAGTCTTACTTGTACTGGCATCAACACCAGAGTATGCGCCGTCGTTGTCCTCAGTGTCCAAAAGAGCTTGAAACCAATTAGCTTCTGTCGTGGAAGGCATTTCTGTCGTGGTGGCAATTGGCTGCTTGGGCGAGTCCTGGGAGAACCAGCTCCCACGGAACCAGGATTTGGTTGGAGCCACAATCCAGCTGTATATCGTGGAAAATAATCCTGAAAAATAGTTTTTTTTGAGACGAATCCTAAATCTTAATTCTGCTAATACAATGGAAGCTTTAGATTCGGTAGAAGTGGATGCTATGAGACTGATTGGTGATAGCAAAGTAGTCACCAAAAATTTGCAAAGGCTCGAGCACCGCCGTAAAATAGCTCGTCTGTCTATTTTATATCGGATACATTTTGCCGAGTGTACGTAAGAGGTTCACGACCTTATTCCGCCCTGGCCCTTTTACTACAGGACAAGTAGAAGGACTGCACACTACCACTCCATCCTCATGGAAATTTCATAGATTTGTACTCAACGACTTGGGTCGTCATTTATGATACGTACTGCCCAAGAACAGAACTCCCTACCATCCTCCTTGTTTCCTGAGAACTACAATCTAGGCATCTTCAAAGAATCGGAATAGATTTCTTCTCGGTCAACGTGCTCCATCCTCAGTCACACCTTCGCTTTCCATCAGGTGAGTTGGTGGCCAAACGTAGATCTATTCTGTATAAAAAATGACAGACAGACAGACAACGTAGGCTCAGTAATAGAGCCCCGTTTACATCCTCTGGGTATGAAACCCTAAAAATCCACTGTTCATCTACACTAATCTACAATATATAATATAATATTATAAAGAGGTAAAGTTTGTAAGTTTGTAAGGTTGTAAGTTTGTTTGTTCTGTTTTAACTCCAAAACTACAGATCCGATTTTAAAAATTCTTTCACTAATAGAAAGCTACATTATTCCTGAGTGCCATAGGCTATGTTTAAAAGTTAATATTCTACACTAAATAACCGTATTAGTAAAACATGCTGGAGAAAAATAAGCTGATCGGCTTCTTTATCGGCGTACGCTGACCTAACGGTTTGAGATAAGTAAATACAATGTTTGACAAAAATGTAGTACTTAAATAGTTTTACAAAAAAGTCCGCGATAGCATATACCTAACTATTATAAGAAAACCACAATAACGATAATAACCGGTTATTGTGTTCAGAATAAAAATAAAAATTATAAGGTCATGTTTAGATGCAGTTTTGTTATCTAATTTTTGAATCTTTACAAAAATAAATGAATTCATTATTAGGAGTACTTAATGTAGATAAAGTTTGCCGTTTACAGTTTGTGATTTAGTCGCACAGTTTATGAGATAATGTAAAATTAAAATAACGTGACCATAATAATCCGCGCAGCGCCTTCATACTGCACGTAATAAGTAGGTAATACAATAAAATAACTCTTTATCGACACCATAAAAAGATATTACAAGAAAATTACATTAAATATGGAAACAAAAAAAGGCCTTATCGCTATGAGCGACTTCTTCCAGACTACCTTCAACAATCGTGTCCTGCGGTGGAGCGGTTTTTCAAACCATAATAGATAGCCAGTTGAAATTTTCACAGAATATGTAACGTTACGGCGCCGGCGGATCAACTAAGAAATGTAATAATAGTAAACTCAAAAAGTAAAAACAAAAGGGGTTTCCCATACAACAAACGTATTTTTGTATTAGTTTTAATGTAAAAACGGTAATACGTACAGCCGTCAAACTTGGCACAATTATGGTACACCCTCTAAAGTATAACAACAAGGAATAAATCATGGCCAAGTGCGAGTCAGTGACAAATTTCTGTTCATTACCAAGTTATAACTGGTAACTGCGGGACTAGATCGGAAAGAGTGGGACTGAAGTAGATTGGATTGTAGAACGGATGCGGGGTTGGATTGCAAAAACGCGGAAAGGGAGTAAAGTGGATTACGGGACGGATCCGAGTTGGGTCGGAAAGGGTGGGCCTGTATTAGAGAAGATTATGGGACAAATGCAGGACTGGCGCAGTAAGGATGGGATGGAAGAAGAGTAGATTACGGGACGAATTCGGGCCTGGAGCGGAAAGAGCCGAACGGGACTAGAGTGGATTTAGGGGCGAATGCAGAACTGGACCGGAAAGGGTGGTACAGGAGGAGAGTGGAATACAGGACGGATGCGAGACTGAAACTAAAAAGACGGGACGTAGTAGAGTATAGATTTCAATACAACGCGAGTGAAGCCGCGGGCAACAGCTAGTTATGAATAACTAGCAGGGATCCACGGCTTTATTCGCTATCCCTAGGGATAATGTTATGTTATCGGAATAATAAGTAGCTACCTCCATATCAATTAATTCGCACCAGGTACAGTTAAGGGCGGGTTATTTGTTTAAACTTATTATTTATATATAATTTGTAATTTAAAATGTAATTAGTAGTTGATTGAATCAGGCGTTACTTTGCGGAAGCCCAGTTTTAATTTGTATATGTCGAATTTCTAGTGTAATTCCGCTTGTAGAAGCGGAATTATACTAGAAATTCGACATATACAAATTTAATTAGTAGTTAGTACTAATTTGTTTAGATTTTTTAAAGTGGTTTCATATACTATGGACTTAATTATATTGAAATAAATATAAATAATATATTCATCTTAGAATAGTTATTAATCTAAGATATTCATTCAAATCCGTTTAGTCTTTACGGCGTTGAGTGCGGATAAACACTTACAAACACACTTCCACACAAACTTTCGCTTTTGTAATATTAAACTTACTCAGAGCGGGACATCAAATTACCAGTTTTATCAGAATACGGGCGTTAGGCGGGTGTTGAATAATGGCAATGACGTTTTACAATCTCCCGCAATTATTTGTGTGCAGGGGCCTTACGGACAACTGCTATTGCGGCACCAAACTAACGTTAAATCCGCTCAGTTGCAAATCACGCGAACGTGAACCAGATACGCGCACAGATACGGCTTGCGGTCGCGTGATTTTCCAACTGAGCGGATTTAACGTTAGTTTGGTACCGCAATAGCAGTTGTCCGTAAGGCCCCAGGTGTCTACAAATGAAGCCGTCCGCCTCCAGCTGCACAGCCCGGCCGAATGAATGACTTTCATAGAAACCGTCAACCTCTATTTCCCCCTTAATTCGGTCCTTTTGGATGCAATATCCTTCTTAGTGGACCTCTATACATACCATAAGGAATCTACCAGCTAAAATTCAGCTTCATAAGTTCAGTAGGTCTAAGTTTGTCTAGGAGAGATCGCTTTTAGCGATAAGATCGCCTTTTGTGTCTCTATTTAATACCTATATTTTTCTTATCTATACTAATATTATAAAGAGGAAAGATTTGATTGTTTGTTTGTTTGTTTGCATTGAATAGGCTCCAAAACTACTGAACCGATTTGAAAAATTATTTCACTGACGGGAAGCTACTCTATCCCCGGGTGACATAGGCTATAATCTATACTCATGCGAAGCTGGGGCGGACCGCTAGTAATGTATATTTCTAATATGGTGTCAATAAAATGTTGTAGTATTGCAGTTTTCGAAATTTCGTGATTTCACCCCCTGAGGTGTAATTTTTTTAAAACAATGAAACAAGTTTTTGTCATTTTCTAATGTTTATACCTAATCATAACCATTACGTATAGGAAGGAGATGGTATTTATGTTTTTTTTTAGATTTAAATACAAACCGAGTTTTATCAGTGTTTTCTTTTTTCAATTGTTTTTTTTTTCTTCAAAACATACACTTGTTTTTTTTTACTCCTGAAGTTTAGGTTAGAGGTTGAATATTATCTGGGCGCGATAAGGTTCACGTTCACGTGATTTTCCAACTGAGCGGATTAGGTGCCGCAATAGCAGTTGTCCGTAAGGCCCCTGGACTATTTTAGGAATATAGGTTCAAATTTTACCTCTCTAAAATTTTCGGATTGGTCTGTGAATTGATTTCTAGAAATCCTAGAAAAAACGCTATGCATTTACCTGGATAGATTTAGATTCAGTATCAACGGTAGAGTCGTTTCAAATCAACATACTTTGTATTTTACAGAACGGTTGCTGGGGTTATAAAACATTACAAATCATAAAATCTCATCTCTATGATGTTTTAACTGAGAAGACACACTTTCTTGTATGTATGTAAGCGTATGTGTGGTAGATTTACGTCATACAACGAAGAGTTAGAATCGCATGCTGCGGTTACCATCGCAGTAATTTGCTAAGTCAAATTACTTAGATAATAAACTACACATTATCTTAAACGGAAGTTTAATGCGAACAACTGTCACATTTAAGGAGAAACTTTTTCATGTCAGTGGGGCGAGCGGCGGGCGAGAGTTGGATCGGGTGCGCGTGCGCTGCTACTTGAACCATTGAGCTATTATGTACTAGAGGAGAGACACCACACTTCGAGACGCTGTCGAATTCATTTGCGGCGATTAGTCAGTTTAGTCACTCTTTATTCTGGGACCCACTGGACGCTCACTGAGTGACCACAGTGTGCATGTTTTGTAGTATTATTCATAAATATATACAGGGTTGTAAGGAAAGGGTATGCTTACCCGAAAAGGGTTCGTTATACTCATCATTATGAACAAGTTTTATTATAGGACCAAACAAGAAATCATGAAAACAATAATTATCAGCTGTTCCATACGTTTTGTCGAGTGTCAATGACCGTTTTCTATGGAACAGCTGTTTTTTTTTTGCGATTTCAGTGTTGGTTCCATACCAGCAGTTGTCCATAAGTATGAGTATAGCGAACCCCTTTCGGCATAGCATATCCTTTCCATATAACCCTGTATACTCCTGCATATTATGCCAGAGCGTGGACTTCGACACATTCCGACACCAGCGGCATAATTTAGCGAAAAACTTTTTTTCTTCCACTTATTTTTAATTAAACGGGACAGGCAGTGTCGTGCAGTTTGGAGTATTTTATAGTATGTAGTACATAAACATAATAGTCTAATCCTTGGAGTCAACACGGTACAAACCACAGATTTCATAGCAGATTACATACTCTACAGTCTACACTATACACAAACTTTGGTTACGTAATAACATATCTTTATTACGGAGGTGAAAAACAGTTTAATTTTCAATATAATCAATTCGTGGTTGTTCAAGCAAAAACTTAATTTCTACTTCCTAGGCAAGCGTACAAGACCTTTGACCGCATATCGGTGAGGTCAAACGCATATAACAGACGAGCAGATTCATGAATGCAGTCTGTTGTAAAAAAATAAGCCGATTGATCGCCTGTCAATCCGAACCAAACCTACAACGAAGTTTTAGGTACTCGCATCTTGGCGAATTTATTGTGAAAGTACAATAAATTCCATAAGATATTTGTGAGCGAGTGAGTGTATAAACATGGTTTTAGAAACATGAATGGACATAGGTAACAATCTACTCTACTCCTTCATTGAAACTTATAAACTTGTTGCAAATGTTCATTGTGATTAAAAAGCAAAATAAGCTTTTTTTCAACCCAACTCACTTTTTATTTTATTGGTTCCTGCGTAAATAAACCTAAAATGCTATTCCATACGTTCTGTTACGTCTCTACCTTGGAGGTTTTGATGCTGTATTTTGTTGCTGAGATATTCTGCCAATTAGAAACACCTATTGTAGTTATACGTTTTGCTATTTAGGCGTAAACCTAGTATTGATCTTAAACCCTGTATTGTTATAGATCAAGTTAGTAATTGCCTATCTACGATCTACAATCGTAGATCGAAGTGTTCGAGCTATGCGTTCAGTCGACAAAATTGAGTGCGAGCAAATGTTTCAATCTATTAAAAGACATTTTCATCCCATTTATTCGAAAAGGACGACTTGGTTCTTTAAGTGCACCCAAATGTGGTGTTTTCTATAAGAAACTTTTAGCGGGCAGTAATGAGTTTTTAATCTTCTTTATAAGTGCGATAACTTTGCGGCGCACTTTTTGAATTCGGAACATCTTAGTGTTCAGCGCCAAAGAAATCTAACGCAAATATTGTTTGAATAAAGACTGGCTGGTACGACGGCACATAGTCGCGCCGCCAGCTGAATAAAAAAAAAGAAATCAAATTGAAAACGCTCGAACTACAGCCCGCGTTTTCGTCAATTTTCACGGATTGTTAGAAATTCATGGTTTTGTGTAACAATAAAATTTCATAATTGCAAAAGTGTCTCAAATGTAAATATAAGTTTTTAGATGTTTTATTATTAGATACTATTTAATTTCAATTTAGTTGTTACTCTATGTTTTAGTAAATAATAATATTACAATTAAATATGATGCGCCTTTTATTTTCTCATAGTGGGTAATGAAAAGTAGAGTGTACTCGGGCGCAAAATATTTTTTGGCTCGGGCGACGTACTTGGAATCCCTTACCTCACTTCGCTCTGGATTAAAAAAAAGCTGTAACCGTAGCCGTAACCCTCGCCGTAAAAAATATTATTTTGCCCTTATGTTACAAGCTACTATTGTTACCCGCTATTATTTAGTTGGTATAATATTATATTAAAAAAGGATAAATCATAAATCACTTTTAACTATACATATTTATAAACAGTATTGTATGGTACAACAAGTAGGTACTAACTTTGTTACAAAATCTTGGAAAAGTTGTGGAAAACTTAATATTTGCTATCAGCAATGACGCATAAATTTCTTTTGTAACTTTTCATTCAGGTTTATTTTAAACAATGGATATAATAATTAAGATAATTGACGCATATTAGAACCCATGCTAAATTGGATTCGAATCCGTGTACCAAATTATGTGAATAGTTAGGTAACTACTCCACTTTCATAAAATACATGTTGAGAACTTTATAATAAACTTAGACCACTGTCGTCTACACATGGTTAACACCACGGACTAGGTAAAGCTACAGAACAGAAGTCTTTGGTCTATAAAACGTTATACCCTATTAACTTTACACAACTTTACGTTTGATACAACGTCCTTGAGCTTGTGTGACGATAAATTTTATAAACCATAAAAATGCATGGAGGTGTCTAATAATCACATGAAAGCATTAAACACTTGACACTGGCAAATGCACAAACGTGCAACGCCTAAATCCACTCAGGGGGAAATGATAAAAAAATACGAAGAAGAAAACTTTACTTAGTTTTGGCGCCAACGCAAAAAAACATGACGCCTCATTGTAATAATTTCCTAAACTTGTGTATTTTCGAGTATTTATGTGTAATAATGATGGATTATCATTTAAGTGTTCGTGGATGTGCTTGCTTGTAGAAAAGTTATGTAACGCCGTGAAACAGGTGTGTTTTCGTGTTGTTTCCAGAACTCCAGAAGCCTTTTGTTAAGCCTTCACCACATTGCTAGGGCATGACTTTGGCTTGACCGTGACTTACTTTGCTTGACTGACTGTTATTATTGACTGTCCTTAAGCTTGTGTGACGATACATTTTATAAACCATAAAAATGCATGGAGGTGTCTAATAATCACATGAAAGCATTAAACACTTGACACTGGCAAATGCACAAACGTGCAACGCCTAAATCCACTCAGGGGGAAATGATAAAAAAATACGAAGAAGAAAACCTTGCACAACTTATAGTCAATCAAAATTAAGTACCTAAAGTTAGACATGGTCAAGTCCTAGCTTAGTCCTAGCCCAATCATGCACCAGTAAAGTGGTAGTACTTGTATAATATTGTGTATTTTGTGATGGTATGTAGAGACTTTACTATAGAGGCTTTATATGCCAGCAACTGTTACCAGGCTCGTGCGGAATTTTCATTTATGGCTTTTTTATTCTTGTAGATAAATTTTGGGCTATAATTATATACCTGCGCCACTAGGAATGCTATTTAGGTTTTATACGGACAACGATCTTATACTTATACTACGTATGTCGGTACGGATGATTTAAGACTAGATTGATTGCCAAAAGGGTTGGGGTATTTGTGGAGAGAAAGAATACCTACTATTAGATTGTGCGTGGGAAACTGTGGAAGGTAAAACAACGCGACTAGAACTAACATTCTGAGTAAATGGCTTTAACCCTTATAATGACGAGGCCGGGAACAATGTGGACACTACACCATTGTCTTTCGTACAACTTGCGTAGGTACAACATGAGGAAAAGTCGCCTGCAGCGACATGAGCACGGAACCACGGAACACTATTACTCCTAGCGGAGGACATGAGAGCACGGAACGAGTAATAGTATTCCGTGCACAGAACACTAGGTACCTATCACGAGACAGACAGCGTGAATAAAAAGAGCCACTTACATACTGCTTGAAGACAAACTAAACTAAAAGACAGAATAGAAACTAAAAATTATATAAACCTAAGATATAAACACAGAAATTAATAAACATTGTAGGTACATCGTCAAAGAGTTTTATCGTTTTATCCGACTAGTCCGTATAAATAATTATATATAGTAGTCTTTGCTTTACTCTATGGTCCTTGATTTGAGTTTACGAATCCCAAGGACGTTTTACCTATGTAGGGTATATAATTATAAGGTCCTTGACGAATCCAGAGCTCGCAGGAACCTCTGCAGGAACATAGGCGCGTCGGACTCAGCAGGACAAAGAAGGAAGGAGATTTGACTAATAACTTTGAAGTATCTGTATTTTTTACTTTGATTGGCTATTGCCTTGTTGGGTATTAGCTGTGGGTATTAGGGTAGTAGATCTGTGGGTATTAGCCACAGGTATTAGCGAAGGTTGGGGTTAGCCAAAGCCTGTGGCCAAGGCACAGAAAAGATAAGTTATAAAAAAAAACTGTGGGTATTAGGGCAATTTTTCGACAATAAGTTCTTAATCAAATTAAGTTTACATTTTCTTTGTACCTAAAATACTTGACTCTGGCCACCAACTCTGTGACTCTGGCCACCAACTCTGTGACTCTGGCAGTCGACCAGTCGACCCAAAGAGCTTATGGAAGACTAATCTCAGTGTTTTGACCACAGAAAAGATTTAAACAAAAAAAAACTTTTCTGTGACTTTGACCAATGATGTATTCTCAAAGACTTTGACAGGTTTGACTGTGAACCTGCATGTGCAAGGAGTAATAATGTGTTGTGCACCTAATGTTCTTTAGAGGGAAAAAACTCACTACCTATTATCCATATTATAATTTAATATATATTCTTAATTACATAGTTTTATCTATATTTTATACAATTGTTAACGATGGCCTTTACTCGCCAAGTGGAAAGGTTTTAAATATTGTTTAATTTATTTTCTGGGAATGTTTTAAATGTAATAATTTATTAATTGAAGCATAACTTATTCTAGATATTTGAAGAGAATGGGTATTGCATACTGGTTCGACTGCAAAAAATGGTAACGTACTTAAACTCTGCTGTAAAGCCTACATAGTGATTCGAATATATTGACATAACCTAAAGTTATAAGAGGGCCAATAGAAAATAACAGTTTGCAGTAAGTATCTACCTACCTCGCTATAGGTATTTAGAAAGTTTGTTTATGGATTTTCAACTAATTCCCACTTCACACTAATAATAACACTAATATAATATGCGAAAGTAAATTCTCGTCTCTGTCTGTTCACGAATAAGAATACGGTCTAGAATAGTGAACTAGTCGTGATGAAATTCAGCTGGGAGGTAAAAGTCCACCAGCAGGCCTAGCATGGGCTGTGGATAAATTGTCTTTCCACCGTTTTTGTCCACGCCTAGACGCGACAAAGCTAGAATATGGATAAGTTTGTCTTTTTCTCGCGGGATAAAAAAGGTGGAAAGACAATATGTCCACGGCCCGTGCTAAGCCTGCAGAAGTGACACAGGATACGTTTTATCTCGAGAAAAAATGCGGGAACTTGAGAAATCTTATACCTACAGTCCAGCCGCTGAGAGAATGCGTCTGACAGCTGTAATTAGGCATGTGTCAATCACGATTGATCGAGGCGCGACCCATGAGTGCGCACCGCTCACCGCTTTCTGAAAGAGTCAATCAATTTTGATCGCCACTGACACTGTCGCCACAGAAGATCCCAAACAAAATAGCGTCTTGCTCTATTTGGCCCTCGGTGCATGGACGTATAGAAGCAAAGCACACCAAGCTAAATTTGACTTTACGATTATAGATTTACGATAGTAGGTATTTCGCCCCGGATCCAAAGGCGAGTTTATCTTCGATCGATGACCAGTCGAGGGTGACATTTTGAAATCAACTTTTTTGATTTCGCCAATCATCGTGAGATTCGTCGATCATCGATCAAACTTGGTGCGATTTAGATCTGTTGCCCGCGTCTGTATATAGTTCGCGATTGTCTGATAACTTTAAATCTTAAATCGATCGAAACAATTGATCAGATCACTTTGGTCATGGGTCACGATCGAGTTGGGTCGGGAAAAGATCGATCGATACAGGACTAGCTGTAATAACATCGTAAAAATCTGTTTTTTTTTTTCAAGTTTTATATACTATAATAGTATATTGGTTACCAGCTTACAATTTTACGATCTAAGCTAGTATAGTGATAAAAATTTACTGTTTTCGTTCAGCTTTGCAACTATCAGCCGCATTCTTTCAGCGGCCGCACTTTTTGTGTTGTCCGCATATAAATGTCCAGTAGTCTCCATTCTCAATCCCTTCACTGGGGCATCACATAGACTTTGCTTTGCTAACTTTAAACTGTAATTATGACGATGTTTTTACAAAACTAGCAAATACACAAGACGTGCGACGCCGACGTCATCTTTATTCAAGTGCCTTTCTTTACTGAACAAAATTCAAACAAACTAATGTTAGTTACTAACAAACTACCTAATATACTTAGCATATAATACAAAAACAATTGTATTATCCACAAACTTATCCAAATGCCTAAGCCACTACCACTTGGCAGCGTAACCAGCATTTTGGTGACATTATCACGCTGAATGGCAAATACACACTAGACTAAAATGATAGCTAATACCTGCTGCGATTGTGACTTCATAGATACGTAATAGTGAAGTCGTGATTTTCTGATAAATCTAGAAGAACCATTAACTTAAACATTACCTTTGTTACGTAGGCAGTGGTTTTGTTTTTGTACGCTTTCATAATATCGTTTTGGGCGAGATGAGCTTATTAGAATCACACTAGTGATGGTTGAAGTGTTTCCATGTCATGCGCGGGTGGCTCTAAAAATACCTAGGTACTTTTAAGTTCCTCTGTTATTACAGACTAAAGGCTCGTTTACACTAGGAAATTGAGATGAAACTTTCAAATTTTCTAAAACTATATAGATGCTTCTAGTAAAGTCTCGACTACTTTACTGGGGCATAACTGTGACTTGAACATGGTTAATTTTGTTTGACTCTAACTTAAGATATCTATTAAAACTTGATATCATCGACCACTTGATAAATCTATTTTAATTGTCCCTGGCTTAATAGACAAGAAATCTGAAGCACCACTCCTTATTTTTGTACTGCGGTGTAGTGAGCGGCATTTCAACACACATTTAATACCTAATTGAAATAAAATAAAAATCTGCAACCAATTCGAAAAAGAGGTCTTAATTAAACTGCCGCCGTACAGACCAGCAGCTGAGGATGGGAGGATGGGCAGCAACGTCCTGTTAGTACACGGTGAACGTACTGCGATCCCCAAGCCGCCTGTCAAGCGTGGGGATTATGGCAGCACCCCTCTAAGAGGCAGGCCTTGTTCAACAGTGGACATTTAATGGCTAATGATGTGATGTAATCAAAGTTTTCTTTCAATTTTCATAAAAGCCTGAACATGGTTTAAGGCAATAGTTAGAGAGTTCCCAACCAAAACCATGTATCATAGCAATACGGCCGAAACTGTTTAAAATCGTTAGATTATATGACTCTGAACCCGACTAGGTAGGTATGTAGTCACGGTCAAAAGTGTAGCAACTGCGTGGGAGGCTATTTATGCTGTGTCAAAAAGGCAGTCGGTATTATAGCAATACGTCTGATATTGAAAATGTATTGTAATGAATTAAAGGGTCCACCTTTAATTCGACCCTTTCGCAAAATATTTTTTAATGAACATCTATATTATACCCCATTAGGAACCTACTTGCCAAATTACAGATTCGTAGTTGCACAACTTTCAGCACAACACACACACTCCAATTCCACCTCCTTAATCCTTCCTTTTTGTGAAAATATTCTACCAGTATGTTTTTATTTTAAACTATTAGCCTAAATACCTATCAAATGTTATCAAAAACATAGATTTTTGAAATAAATTTTGAACCTCCATTTGCCACCCTTAATTCGGCCCGTATACAAAATAATTTTTAACGCACCTCTACACTACACCCGATAAAGAATCAACTTGCCATCAGCTTCGTAGTTACAGTACTTTCAACTAAAAATTCAAGTCCAATTTTTACCTCCTTAATCCGTCTTTTTCGGAAATTTTGTATGCAGTATTTATTTATTTATTTTAAATCATTAACTTGAACATCAAGTTCGTAATATCAAAAACAAAATAATTTTATATAAACTTTCAATCCCCCTTTTGCATACCTTAATTCGGCCCTTTCGCAAAATAAATTACTTAGCTGACGTCTACACCTTAGGATCTTCTTGCTAAATTAGATTTTTGTAGATGCATAAATTCCAACACAACGTTCAACCTCCAATGACACCTTATTAATCCGTCCCTTTTGTAAAAATCTTTCAACAGTATATATTTATTTAAAAACTATTGACCAGAAAACCAAATTTTCATATAAACGTTTAACCTCCATTTGTCCCACTTAATTCGGCCCTTTTGCAAAATCGTTTCTTAGCATACTTCTATAATTCTTCTTATCTACTTGCCAAATTGCAGCTTAATAATTACAAAACTTTCAACATAAAATCAAACCCCAGTTTTACTTCTTTGATCCGTCTTTTTTGGAAAAATCTTACTGCAGTAGTATTTATTTTAAACCATGTACCTGAATATTAAATTCCATGTCCCTAACAGAAAAAAGGGCTTTCATATAAACTTTCAATATCGGTCCCCCCCCCCCTTAATATGGCCTTATTAAGTGGGGGGGGAACCCCAAAGTAATCCACATGCCGAATTTTAGATTCGTAATTACCAAACTTAAAAAAAAAACCATTTGTCTTCCTTAATCCGTCTTTTCCGGTTTTTTAATACTGTTTTTATTTATTTTAAACCATTAACCTGAATACCAAATTTCATATTCCTAAGATCAAAAACAAAGGACTTTCATACAAACTTTCAACCTCTATTTGCCCCCCTTAATTCGGCCTTTTCGCAAAATTCTTTCTTAGCGGACTTCTACACCCCATAAGGAATCTACTTGCCAAATTTCAGCTTCGTAGGTCAAGTGGTTTTCGAGATTTGGTGTTTAATGAGTGAATGAGTAGATGAGTATATTTCGCTTTTATATATATCGATCACAGAAAAGAGAAGTAAATAGAACGGAAATGAGAAGGAAAATCTGTCGCCAGGTATTATGACAGAGTTTTGCTTGAACATTCTCATGTATGTCAACGCATCGAACTCCGCATCCAAAGAACTTGGACATTACCTTTTTGGGTTACGTCTCAAAGTTCTTTGTCCGCATCACAGCTGCTAACTGATTTCAATTCTGACGTTTCGTTAATATGGGTGCAACTGGCTACAAAAAAAATCTTACAAAAATGCCTTGACAGCCGTTCTAATTTAAACTGTGAATTTAAACAATTTTTTTTTTCTTTTCTGTGATATCGATGTACCTTTATAGATGACGAAAAAGTTTGTTTTCAGATATTTTGCTCGTAGCATATAGACCGAGCGCATTTTTGAAAATGTCAAAAAAATTTGCTGACCTGTATCATAGCAACCCGATCTGCCGGGATTACCAAAAAATTGTTTTCAGAAATATTCGATGTCGCATATATTCCCAAAAACCGTCTCGGAGTCGCCTGGCAGACGACTCAGTGCTTGTTACGGTCCTGTGGCAGGAACGGCTTTTAGCGTGTTACGCTCCTGCACCATCAAAAAGTTTTCTGATAAAGAAGGTGCTACACAATTTTTTTCAGGGAGATAAATTTTCAGGGAGATTGCTATGTTACCGATCGGTAAAATTTTCTAACATTTTCAAAACTGTCTCGAAATTTAAAACTTTCAAATTTCCTTCTGATTTTTTTTTTTCGCATCTCTAACCCATATTTAAGAACATTTTCAGGCGGATTGCTATGACAATATTTTTTTTAATTCATTTTTTTTAAGTGATCTTCTGGGTTCGCGCTATACTACTGACTTCTGAAAAATAAGTTTTCGGTATCTTATAGCTATCGTTAAACTACAGTTTGAAAATCAGACAGATTGCTATGATACCGTTCGGAAAAATATGTTGACATTTTTGAATATTCGGTCAGGTCAAATGCTACGCGGAAAATGTTTGATCCTATTGGTATTTTTGAGTTCAGAATTATCGAATCTATCAATTTGATGTGGTTTTGGCTGTATTGCTATGAGACGACAAAATTGGTCGTGATCTCTCTTACTACAAGAAAAACTGAAGAAGTTAACCGGAAGATTTTTTCTCCTCCGGTCAAAATTTCAATGAAGTTTTTATGAAGTCTAGACCATAACTCAAACAAATGTATTGAAATTTGGACAGGATAACGATAACTCTGTTGGGTCAGCTAGTTTTTAATAATTCAGCACCAGTAGGAAGGTGGTACTGATGATACATTCCACAGAAGAGAAAAAAAAATCGTTTTTTTTTTTTCTTTCTGTGATACATTCCTACTATAACCATTCCATTCGCTATTAGATAACTGTTGATAGCTGCAGTAAATTTCTTAAAACCGATTGAAAATCCTATGTCGTTTGCCTTGTCGATTTTTTAATTTAAAAATAAATGTACTAAAAAGGAAATGTACGCATGAACGAATGTACTGAAAAAGAAAATGTACGACAATGTACCAAAAAGGAAAAACATAATAAGATATTTTTATTCAGCTATAAGAAATGTATTGCAGCTAGTATCCGATAGGGACCCGACTATTGATTTTTATATATATTGTATTTGGATGAAATTTTGTGTTCCTGAAGCGGGTCTTAGTAGCGAGGCCGAAGGCCGAGCGGGTATCAGTTAGTCAAATATGAAATCTATTAAAAAAAAAAATAAGTGCACGAAGTCAGCTCTGGGTTTCGGTCATCCACAAAAATAAGAAGGTTGAAATATCTTGTACCATAAAAAACTTTTCTCTATGCTTTTACTAATAATATTCATGGTTACCTGGAAGAGATCGCTTGAAGCGATAAAGCCGCCTGTTATCTTTGATTACGAAGAATGTATTTATTTCTTGTTTATATAAATAGTTATCTTATTGGGTCCAAGATAAATTAGCTTAGATACTTGCAAAAAAAAAAAACTGTAGTATTTCGACTACCTGATAATTATGTACGTCTTACATTCAAAATCTAACAAGAGTTATCAGAATTTACGGTTTTTATACAACATTATGTATGTAACATTATGGTATGTCCTAAAACTGCGACCAGAACCACCGGAGGATGGGCAGCAGCGTCCTGTTAGTACACGGTGAACGTACTGCGATCTCTGCCGCCTGCCAAGCGTGGGGATTATGGCAACACCCCTCTCTAAGAGGGAGGCCTTGTTCAGCAGTGGACATTTAATGACTGATGATGTATACAACATTTTACAGTTGTCAGAGCAAGAAAAAAAATCTACGACCGAGTGAGAATAAAATATGATGAGATGAAAAACATAATAAACCCACCTAAAAACCAACCTGATTTCTCCGGCTTCTTAGGTGTTTTCTTCGCCTTGTTACTTTGGAAAAATGATGTCAGCCACTCAGTGGTTTTGGGAGCGGATGTAGTCTTTCTAGTTTGTGGTGACTTGGTAGTTTTTTGATTACGACGAGTTGGGCGGGTGGTTGGGCGGCGTGTTGTCGTGGAGCGACGCGTCGTTGGGCGGCGTGTCGTAGGGCGGCGCGTCGTAGGGCGGCGCGTCGTCCCCGGTCTCTTCGTGCTCTGTATCGTCACTTGATGCTCGGAAGAGTGCAATAGCACGTAGTGCTGGCCACCTTCAACTGACGGTCTCCTTGTCAAAGGAGGTTTAGTCACTATAAAGTTCGTATGACTCGCTATATTTATATTTGTTGTCTTTATAATGTTCTTATCGTCACTCTTGTCTTTCACTGTCACGTTCACGTTGGGAACCTTGCCCCTCAATATCACTTTAGAAACGGAAGTGGTGGTACGTAGCCGCGGAGGGGGCGTGGTGTCGCGGGAATCATCGTAGTCGTCCCACAGGACGAAAGGGTCTGCAGATTCTGTGTCGGAGTAGTCGTCCGTGTGTCGCGGGTGCGGGCGGTGGAGGGCGACCGCGCACGCCATCAGCGCAAGCAGCGCCAGGCGACGCGCCATGTGGCGGGCGTGTGCGCATGGCGAGGTGCGCGCGCACTGTCCGTGCCGCATCCAGCGCCGTCGCCGTCCGTACCACCCTGCCACTGTCATTATGCGCCATGTCGCTTTCAACGTGCTCGCGACCACTAGGTCACCCGAGCCCGCCAGGCCGGCTCGCGCTCCCGCTTCGTCGCGCTCCTAACCCTATCATCGCTTGTGATACACACTTAATACAATCTCTGATTTCATAAACTATACGCCTATCAATATTAGGTTCCGGGGGTTGGATTTGTAATGACTGATGCTTTTTGATTGCAGCTTTTCGAATAGAGATCTATGTTTTATTAACAAGTATCTTCATAGATCCGCTTTTCGTAAATTCTCACTATTAGTATTGTAAGTGACGACGCGACGGTGCGGCGACGCGTGAAATGTAGAGCACTTTATGGTTCGATTCGCGTTGTGCACGTACTTATGCTCGTATTAAAGGGTTGTCATTCCATATAAATAGCATTTTAAAACAACAACTATACTATTTAAATTCGTTTATATGATCTAGCGGCTGCAAAAATAAAAAAAAGTTTAAACGATACGGTTAAAAACGTTTGTTCTTTGGGGACAAACGTATTTTTTACGTATTTTAGTATTAGCTTTAATATAAAAACTGTAATATGTAGGTACAAGCGTGAAACTTGGCATGATTATGGTACACACTCTAAAGTTGATAGCCCGTTGGTCCAGTTGGTAGTGAACCTGCCTTCTGAGCTTGGGGGCGTGGGTTCGATTCCCATCTAGGACAAACATTTATGCGATGAACATTTTGTGTTTGTTCTATATCTGGTTGTTAATATCTATTTAAGTATGTATTTAAAACTATATATGTATGTATATCAGTCTCTGGCAGCCATATCACAAGCTTTGCTTAGTTTGGGGTCAAATGACCGTGTGTGAAAAAAAAAATGTCCCGAATGTCCCGAATGTCCCGAATTAATAAATAATGGCCATGGGCGAGTCGGTGACAAATGTCTGTTCACCACCGGTTCTCGTACGATCACCGAAGTGAAGGAACGTCAGGCGTGGTCGGTACTTGGATGGGTGACCACCTGTGTATGTTTTTGTATTACGCTGTAATAGCGTAACAAAGATAGAAAAAAAACATACAGGCAAATTGATTACCTCCTCCTGAAGTCGGTAAAAAAACCGATAGACTAGCAACTTTACGCCGATGCTCAAGTCTAAGAAGCTTAGTCTGAACTAGGGATTCGTTGCTGATGAGACTCTTAACACGTTTCTCAATAGACTCAACGCCCCAAGCTGTGGTACTTAGCTGATACTTATTATTTTTAAGGCTTTGATTGCATTTCTAGATGCATTGTTCTTCTAGAAGCATTTCAATTGTATTCATATATATATTAGGGCTAATGCTGCATGTGAATGTAATAAAACCGATTAAACTCGTGAGATTTACACTTTTATTAGCACTTATTATTATTTATACAAGGTAACACGCAATGGTGGTAAGCAGAAAGGAGGACATTATACCCATTAATAAGAAATACTTTTACTAAAGCACCAAACGTGAATTTGTAGAAAAAAAACCATATACCTAGAATAATGTATGTTATTCACACTCAACGATATGTATTGTATAGAACAGCTGAAAATAATTTCGTGATTTCGGAATTGGTTAGATGGTCATAAATCTTAGATCAGACAAAAAAGGGAGACATGGTAAGGTGGGACCGCATCCAACCTAAATCCGCGGCATTATGCCTTTAGTCGAACATGCCTTGCATATCATATGCCTAGTGAAACATGTGGTATGTGGTTACGCTGAGTTGGCACCGGCTTGTGACAGAAACTATTTTCTTTTATTGTGTTTAACTCGTAATGTCCTTATATCTTTGTTTCTGTCATAAATAAATATTTTTCTTTCTTTTTTTCTTTTAGACATTTGCACACTAGCGATAATTTGAACTAAGGCATATCTCCCTTGTTTGTCTGATCTGAATTCATTATGATGAGTGCAATGACCTTCTTTCGACTTCGTATCACCGTTCCTTATACCTTAGTCTTCATAGGCAATTATGTGATTTAATCAATATGTAAATAAGTATCCAATTATAGTGCAGTGCTTAACCGTGATAGGTTAAAACAGTGTGATGTTTGTTTCGTTTAGTTTTAATTCGAAAGCCGATATGGAATCTCACAATATTGTTTTGTTGTGTTTTTTGCAAAACAATAAATGCCCTCATTCCCATCATTGTTAACTTTTCCTGGTGAATACTTCCTACGCTAGGTATTGAACAAAACAAAAGGTAACAAATATAAACTAGCAAATAATTTGTGTAATGACCTATTGTTGGAAACCATAACGTTCATATTCATTCATTCATTCGGTATTCATGGCTGTTAAAAATAGGACAAGCTGAGTAACACCACGTCTGCTATGGTTTTGCACCTTTGTAGAACAACATTACCCTTATAAGTAAAAGTATATGTTATGTCAGGATGATACATCTCTGAAATTTGGCTAAGTCCACAGAGCTTCGTACGTTTGAGTTTTTGTATTACCACCAATTTCTGAACTATGAATATGACCACTATTTTATGGCTTTGGCTTCGGAACCCTATTATATGCATGTCTAGACACGCTCTTGGCCAGTTATTTAAATTTATTTTAGGCCGCGCTCCAGCCAGATTTATTTCTTTCGTACATTTTGAAAGATAAATATTCGCTAATTGTGATTAAAAAACAATAAGTCTTTTATTTTGATGAAATGTTATACTGAGTATTTATAATGTTTTTTGCTTTATTCTTTCTACTTAGGTTTAATACAAGTACATTCAATCATTTGAACAAGTTCACTAGGTACTTATACTGGAAAAGGTATGGCGTCTACCCTTTTTATCCCTTGATGTATCCTACCTTGTTCGTTTTGGGCATGGTTGGCTACAACAAGCTGGAAATTAGGAGGGATGTGGCGCTTGCTGTGTATGTGGTTAGGGTGTTTCGGGGAATAGTGACCAATCCGACAATTTTGGAAATGATGGGGTTGTGCGTGCCAGACGGGTACGTAGGGAGGCGAAGGCAGCCACCTCTGTTCGCGGTGCCTCGCGGGAGGACTAACCTGCTCAACAAAGCGCCATTGACGAGCACCATACAAACACTCAATCGGGTCGCGGAGAACATTGACATTTTCCACTGTTCACAGAGCGAGTTCGTAAGGGCTGCACTTTATGATTTATGTTATTCTGTTTAATTTTTATTCTTAGATTGGTGTATATTTAATATTTATGTTGTAGTGATGCTTGTGATTAATTAATTGATATAATTGATAATTGACT
The DNA here is from genome assembly GCA_932305915.1 of Agriopis marginaria. Taxonomy (NCBI): domain Eukaryota; kingdom Metazoa; phylum Arthropoda; class Insecta; order Lepidoptera; family Geometridae; genus Agriopis; species Agriopis marginaria. The sequence continues at coordinate 9,793,205 of OW029919.1, forward strand.
AATAGATTGTATATTTAAGTTAAGTTATTGTAATTCTTTTGACTAACTCTTAGATAGATGTATATTTTAGTATTGTAATTTGGACTAATTCTAATTCCTATATTTAACTACTCTATTGTATTAGGAATTAACCTGTAATAATAGAAGTAATGTTTTAATAAATAAATAAATAAATAAATAAATAAATTTTATATTTCCAAAAATGTTGAATAGCGCGAGTGGGGTAGATTTCCCATACACAAACCATGGGCTATTAAATGATAATTCTAAAATACTAAAAACAAATAAATATACGTACCTCTTAAAGAATACATGCATACTCTAAGGTCCACATCAATGAGCACACTAATCTATCATGTATTGAAGCAATAAGCAAATTAATACTACACGCTCTTACGCAGCACATACATGGAGAAAACCGGAAGAAAATCATGACAGCCGCAATTAGAGCAAATTACACTTCTCACTATATTATGTATACCTATTATATACACTACACTATATTATATGTAGTTATGTGGATTGCACCTTGTTACGTATTGGTATTACCAACATTATGTGTGAGATGTATAATAAGTAGGTAAAGTTAGTAGGCACATACATAAACTTCGTGTTTATTCGTACAGTTGTTTACGTATGTATCGAATTCCAGACGAATTTTTCGATTCGAATTGTATCCAATAATTTGAAATTTGTAGGTATTAGTGATTATCAAAATTTGTATAGAATTCGAACTGATACAGGATTATTTCTAATAAACCAAAAATATTTTGCAGGCAGCTACACTAATGTTTTAGACGCGACTTCTAACATTGTTATAAAATCTTGGAAGTCGATATTAATCTACGTCTATAATTGTTGTATCTTTGAAACTTTGCAAGTATATATATATATGTAATTTGGATGGCTAAGTATACATTATTTTGAACTGAAACATTGAACTGATCTGAAGATGGATCAAAATTTAATGTGCATTTTGTAGGTGCAAGAGTCTGCTCCTAAACTTCGCCCGGTACCCGCGATTGTTCTCATATGAAAACGCGTAAATATAGCTATCGCATTTAGAGTCCAATTTCGTGTTAAGGGGCCTGTATACCCTCTGCAGCTCTCTCGCTCGCACATTTTCACATTATTGAAGATATAAAATCAATGCGTGTGAATTTCCAAAAAGTAACAAAATCATGTCTTGGTGTCTATCGTAACATTACAAACAGAAATGTTTGTTACGATATCTTGTAATTTGACGGAATAACATGACACGAGAAATAAAAATAACTTGTTACCATTTTACTGTGTCAAATTAAAATATATCAAATTGACAATTTCTTTGTTTGTAATGTTATAATAGACACAAGACATGATTTTGTTACTTTTTGGAAATTCACTCTCATTGATTTTATATCTTCAATAATGTGAAAATGTGCGAGCGAGAGAGCTCCAAACGGGAACAGTCCCCTTAAAACAAGATTCTGTAGTTTCGAGAGCAATATTAACTAATTGCCCGGCAATGTTTGTTAATTTTGTTTACTTGATTTGGCAACCCTGACCACACACTCCATTTTATGAGAAGCATTTTTCCTAAAGAATTATGTAGCCTGCCGCTAAATTATATATTGTTGTACATAATAGCAAAGTAGATGGATACCTATATAAACATACCTACCTCAGGCAAAAGAAAAAGGTGCAAAGGTATTTCAGTCTAAAGTGCATCTGCCTACATAATATAAGGTAAATGAAACTAACAAAAGAACAAAACATATTAGTCACAATAACATGAACTAAAATGAACACATTGCTCCATGACTTATCGGGAACGACTGTTGTCAACGAGCCCGTTAATTAGTAGATAAATTGGGTTAACAAATAATCTAATTACAGAATGGTATATATGCCCATAAGTTTTTTTGTATGTAAGTTTTTAGGGTTCCGTATCCAAAGGGTAAAAACGGGACCATATTACCAAGCCTACGCTGTCTGTATGTCCGTCTGTCCGTCCGACCATCCGTCCGTCCGTCCGTCAATCCGTCCGTCCGTCTGTCCGTCTGTCCGTCCGTCCATCCGTTCGTCCGTATGTCCGTCTATCCGTCCTACTTCTTTCGAATCGTAATAGATAGCCAGTTGACATTTTCACATAATAATATGTCCTAATGTTACCGCGGATTAACTAAGAAAAATTAAGAAGTAAAAATGAAATAGGTGGGTCACCATACGATACAACAAACGTACGTATATTTAACCATAGAGAAATATACTAGATTTAACGTATATATCTTTGTATTTGCTCTAGTAAATCTAATAAAAACGGTAATACGTACAAGCGGTAACTTGGCATGATTATAGTACGTAGGTACTAAATACGTACATTCTAAAGCATAACAACAAATAATACTAAATGGCCAAGTGCGAGTCGGTGACAAATTTCTGTTTATTAACCAAGTTAAGCAATGTAGGGTGCGGTCGGTACTAGGATGGGTGACTGCCTGTGCGTGATGTTGTCTTTTTGCCATATTTATTGTAATTCGTGGTAGCACGGAACCCTCAGCCTCAGGGCGCGAGCACGTCTCGCACTTGACCGGTTTATTGTAAAGTCAACTCGCTGCGCTCTCTGGTTTTATTCGCTACAGCAAAGAAAGGGTTAATTTTTAGACATTAAAATTAGTTGTGTGTATGACAGTATGATTAGGTAGCCATGCCATTAGACTATGCGTCATTTTTCAACACAAAGATGCAAAAGTTGGTGTGTAATTGTGTATGTTCGGAACTTATTTCTGTAACGGTTGAACGTATTAAGATGAAATTTAATATGAAAGTAGAGTATAATTTTTATATACGGTGTCCCACAAAATAAATAGTGTTTTGTGGATATACGGCTCCGCTATAGGATAGCAGATAAAACCGCGGATCGCTGCTAGTTGAAAGCTGCTCTCAAGCGCCACTAACTAACTGCTATCTCTATCGCAGGTTTTCAATATTTTTAATGATAAAAAAACACTGATAAAGTTGTAATTTAAAAATCCGATAGGGCTAGCTTTAGCAAATAGTAAGCAATTGGATGTTGATATTTTATGGGATGGCGGAGGAGAAGGTGATAGAAAATGATCTCGTTTTTTTTTTTACGCTAAAAAGATAGCGTTAACTTTTCGCGTAAAAAAGGCCTAAAGTAAATAATAGAGTTGTACAATAAAAACGAAGAAAATTAAATATTTTGAATCTAATTTTGGCTTGGCTATCTAAAATGAAATACACGCCAAGATGTTTTAAATGACATGGGTCCACCACTGTTCGACATAAGGTATAGGAGCATAAGGATATATTAGTCCTCGTGCTTTTACTTGTAAGAGCACCCAGTAAAAGGATGCGGAAACGCTCGTTCATATAAAAGTGCCCAAAGCCCTTTAGTAGAGTAACAAACAATAGAGTGAAGTACAGTGGAGTTGAGTAGAAACAAACAGAATTACACAAACAAACTTTCGCATTTACAATAATTTTAAGTGTGATACGTTGATACTGCAGCAGTGCATGGTGAGTTCATGTTTGGCGGTCGCTTGTAATTTATGCTAATCTGGGCTAGAGGTCTGGTTTGGCTTGAGCTGGCGAGCACGTAGCGACTAACAGTCGAGCCGAGTAGTCGCGTGCGAGCCCGTGATCGCTCCATCACGTACAACTACCACTAAAATAGCATCTGGTTATGGTCGTAGCTCTAGCTTGCTTTGCTCCAATAACCTACCTGCCACGAAGTGCGCACACGACGGACGTTTCTCGAGGTCAAGACAGGTCACTGCCATTCCTACAATTTCGACGAGAGTCATTGCCATACTACGGTGAGGAATTGTTTTTATTCTGCATGCTAAAAATAATTATTTTGTATATTGTTTTTGTGACTAACGAAATGGATAGTTTTTCTTATTTATGTAATAATTTAAAACAAAATATAATCACCAATGTAGAGACTTCAAAGTCCCAGCAGTTGGGCCTATCGGGTTGTTACCACCTGTTCTAATGTTTGTTCTACCAATAGAACAAGTAGGAAAAATTATCGGGTGTGCAATATTAGGATAATAATGGATACACACATTAATGCTTAAAATTGCTCTGTCGAATTCTCGCTAACGGAAATTGACACGCGCGAAAGCGAGAGTTATAAAGTAAAGCAGCTTTCCCGCTTTCCCGGTAAGAGCTATATGTTGCGGAGATTTTAATCATGTTTTAAGAAAAAAAAACACATAGTTGAAATTAAAAAGGAAAAGGCAATATCTTTATAATAAAATAGGAAACTTGCAAATACCTATTATTAGTTAAAGCAATTTTCATTATACTTTTTTTTATTATGGCGAAGGAGAAGGAAAATAGCTATTATTTTTCGGAAATTTTCCGCACAATTTTCTTAATTTTTCTTTCTGTAAGAACCTTTTACAAAGTATTAGAAAACTTAAGAAAAAAAGATGAACGAAATCGGTAGACTCGTTCTCAATTTACGGCGTGATCAAGGTAAACAGGGATAAATTTTTATATACATATATAGATAGATATTAGTAAGGATAAGTGACAATTTCTTATTTCGTCCATTCGACGCTATAAGATGCGCGTGTACTGTTAATTAGACGATAGTTTATATTCTCTTTTTTTTACACTCGGTCATCTGACGCCAAACTAAGCAAAGCTTGTGATATGGATGCCAGAGACTGATATACATACATATATATTTTTTGTTGCTGAAAATCTTTACACAATTCGCGCCCGTTTATTGCGTTTGCGTTTACCATGCGTTTACGGTCTTTACTCCATTGTATATTTTTAGGCCTTACCATCTCGCAAGACTACTAATATGAATCTAGTTTCATGTAAGAGTTTTTATAGTTTTTTTACGTTAGATATCCGTGGTCAGATCGGTTAGTTAGTAATAAAAAAAATATAGGTATGATTTTCTTGAAATCTTATCCTAATAAAAAAATATTCATGCTACTAATATTATAAACGCGAAAGTTTGTATGTATGGATGTTTGTTCCTCTTTCACGCAAAGTTTACAATAATATAGCTTATACATTAAAATAACACATAGGTTAATAACGGGTTGTAGTAGCGAGACCGAAGGCCGAGCTCTACGCGTACGAAGTAGCGGGTTTCAGCTAGTGAATAATAAAACTTAAAAAAAAAACGATTTAAAATACTTCACTCGATAGAAAAAAAACAAAGTCATTTCTTCTTTTGGTAGGTATTATATTTATCTATGTAGGTATACAATAAAATTGTGCTTGTTACCTATTTTTTACAAATCAGTAATTTTAAAAGTAATTATTAATGTACTTGTACACCCTAATGTAATGTGTGTAATGTACTTGTTTCTTAGTAATATAGCTATTGAAAACTATTTAAAAATTATTCATCAAAAATCAGATTTCGGACGCATTGATTGAATTATTTAATTTAAATTGACTATTGTCATTGTCTTACCGTACAACCACCGCTCTAAATAACGGACTTAATTAGCCTTTAACTCTACGACCACCTACGACGTCGTCGTGTCGTTACGATGACATCGGTGTTTCCGTCAACGCGTATCGACTTGCTTTCTGGGACACACTAATCAGCCTTTTAATATCCCACTGCTGGACATAGGCCTACCCCCGAAAGGGCAATTGGGTCATATCCACCACGCTGGCCCAGTTGCGGGTTGGTGGATTTTTGGGACAAATCGCACATAAAATAATAATAATTAAATGTTTGAAATAAACATTCTCTTTTTAGGGTTCCGTATCTAAAGGGTAAAAATGGGACTCAATTACTAAGCCTACGATGTTTGAGACCTTGTAGTAAAGATTTTGAGAGCTAGCCTGTGTTGTAAACTGTATATTTCACTAAAAGTGTTGATTTCTATCAGTCAAAGAATTTCCAGTATCGTTTCTGAACTTTCAGAGAGTATCTACTTACAAATAACAATATAAGTGCAGATAGTGTAGGTACATAACCATATATACAAGCACGATACGTAGTAGAGTAACTTACCTACTTAATTTACAATTTATTTTTGTATATATATATTGTGTTTTTGTATTTCAGCATAGGCTCTAGAATGTTCTTACGAACAAGTCTAGTTGCGGGGTTGTTGCTGTTGTGTTGGGCGAATGGCCAAGGAGTACCCGAATTCCCCGACGTGTCGCCATCACCACGGACAAGTTACGTACGGCGTTCTTTCAACACGACGAACACGGTAAAACAGATTTCTTAAATTAATAGCACTACTTACGACTATACTGGGTTACGCGGAAAGGGTGTACTAAGCTGAAAGATCTCCATATTACTCATCATTATGAACAACTTTTGCTATGGGAGCAACTCCGAAATTACGAAAAAAAATAACAGCTGCTCCATAGCAAACGGCCAGACACTCGACAAAATGTATGGAACGGGTGATATTTTTTTCGCGATTTCAGGGTTGGTCCCAGAGTAAAAGGTGTTCATTATGACGAGTATAACGGACCCTTTTCGGCTTAGTACACCCTTTCCGCGTAACCCTGTACATACCGTACTTTGGTTGTCTGCTTTACTTACGCTAGGATAGGTAGGATACTTATTATTTATGTACTTCAAGAAAAAAATATTGGATTGGACAAAATATGGTTCTTAGGGTTCTAATGATTTCTTAGGGTTTCGCGATTATTGCACATTGAAATTAAATACCTAATTTTAACTAATTTTATCGCGTGGATTTTACTTTATTCTAATTCCTAACGTTGTGTACATTTGGAGTGCCCGTGGTAAGGTAGAATGATCACAGGTACTAGGATGACGGATGTCTGTAAAAATGCTATGAAATTATTTTCAAATACCTACAAGCCAAAGATTTTTAATCAAAAAATCTTTAAAATTATCCGTCATCTAGTCTACCTTTGACAATGGACATTGCAAAGTGTTAGAAACGTTAGAATTAAGTAAATAATAAAAAATGCACGCGATAAAATCTGTTATGTTTTATTTCAAAAATACTATTGTAAGTTATTTTACATAAAAAAATATAGATGCATGTGTGACTTCTTGATGCATGACTGAAAAACGTTCAGATAGTATAAAATATTAAATTATGTTAAAAACAATAATAGAACATCCACAGACCGGAACAAATCTTAAGTTACCGCTTAACCTCGGCAGCAATTTTTTCTGGTTCTAATAATACGCTATCGTATAATTTATGTATGGGTATTTAATTAGTTTTAATTAATTTACTACACATACGTGAATTTGAACAGCTCCAGAATAGCTCAGGGACACAGATTGTTCTTGATATATTCACAACTGGGCTACCGTGACATTTTTCCAATTTAGGCGACTGCGGGAAATTGCGTGAACGTGGACCAACTATATACACGCCGAGATACGGCTTGCGGTTTTGGTTTGTAGTTGTTACCTTTGTGACTGTTGGATACACTATTCTATAAGTCTATTGTTACTAGCTATACATTTGTTTGTAACGAATAACTGAATTCAAACTGCTGCACCGGCTCGAAACCGGCTCGCGTTGAAAGACTAAAGAGACAATCTGTGAGCTAAGGCCATCAGTGAGCAAAGTACTAAAATTCAATACGTAAAATTCATACATATTGTGAATTTCATAATTAAGATTTTGAATTTTATACTTCGCCTACTATTTGGGTGGCGATGGCTCAATCTACTATTCATTGTCATTCCTATTGTAACTATAGGTGTTTGTTTTTAACTGACCAGGCAGGATTGACCAATCACGATATCCGCATAGTCGGGGATGAGTTCATGTTGGACGGGCAGCCGCTGCACATCGTCTCAGGGTCGCTGCATTACTTCAGGGTGCCGGCGGCGTACTGGCGCGACCGCCTCAGCAAGCTGAAAGCAGCTGGACTTAACGCCGTATCGACGTAAGTAAAATAAAAAATAGCACGAAAATTAATTATCTAAGGGATAGTATCAGCAACGAAGTAATTAGCCAGAAAACCAAAGTCACCGTCATAGCTCAGAGTAAAATTCAAATTCGAAACTCAAAATGTGTATGGGATTCGGCAAGTCTTATTAAAAATCAACTATTCGTACTTCACCCACAGTACTGGAGTACTACAATTAATATACAATTTATTTACTATTTTAATATACGGTACCTACTATTGCCGGTTTTGGCCTATTATCACAGCTGCGGGTCATATTTATCGCATTCGCAGATCTGATAACCGTTGGGGTAGACGTGTTCTAGAGCAAAGGCCACAAATTGGCGTGCAATGAGAGATCCTTATTATGTTTTTTTTTTCAATATTACACACCAGGCTGGTCCCCGATTTTACTATAGAAATTGTTTTTAAATTGTAATTGTTTCAATTTTATTTTTTAAATAATTGCCCTGGAGTTGATCAAGGGCACACCATTTTCTTTAATAATGCAGATACATGTACTTGCTAAACTTAACGATTTGTTTTCAGAACATTAACTTGACGTACAATATAAGAATTTTGTTATAAAAATGAATCCTAGCTTCGTCTTGGTTTTTAGATACGTGGAATGGAGTTTTCATGAGCCAGAAGAACGCCAGTATAACTTTGAAGGTGACCGGGACATCGAGACTTTCATCAAAACGGCTGCAGAAGAAGGCTTGCACGTTCTCCTGAGGCCTGGACCATACATCTGCGCTGAAAGAGATTTGGTACCTACCACTGACAAATATATTTTTTTATATAAAAAAGCGGCACCGCCTGGTTCACCTACGTTCTAAGATCAGACAAACAATCGAGATATGGTAAGGTGGCGTGGCGGGTGTGAACGTAATCTGGCCTAAATCAGGTTTTACTTATGCCTTTATTTGAACTCACCCTGCAGACGACCTTTTTGCTCTTTTTGCATATGGATTATTAATTAGTTTATTGGTGTCCCTACAAATTTAGTGTGCGTGAAAAACTTGTAAATGAGTTGTACTTACCAGATTTTGCCTTATGTAGATTAGCGGTAAAAAAAATATATGAAAAATTAAGATATTTAAACACGAACGGTTATTTTACTAAGACATATCTCCTTTGTTTGTCTGATCTGAGCCTGCGATACCAGCGGTGTTGTCGGTTCTTCGTGATGAAGCGGCACGTCCAGAGGCACTAAATTCAGTCCAAATCAGAAACAGTTCAATTTCATAGAAGTGAAAACTTCATCACGACTATAATTATTATCTAAGTATATACTAGGTATATGTCGCGTTCCTTTAGTCGACTCGAGCCGACTTTACCCGAACGAGTATCTGAGCGTGACGGTAACGCGAGTTCCGTGCTTTTTCCCTATCCCAAAAAGTGCCCAAGCAACGTGCCTAAAGAAGTTTTCACTTCAAAATGTGTGTTTGCGATTACAGGGTGGTCTCCCATACTGGCTTCTTGGCAAATACCCTGAAACCATGTTAAGATCGACGGACAAAGGTACGTCCAACCAATTAATTGAGGAAAAGTACCTACATATCTCCCATGGAGTACCAAAGGGGCCCTTAAGTAATGGCTTCTCTGACTCCGTCTCTCTCTCACACACATACACACACACACACTCGGTGTCTGACTTTCGTTGCGACAAATAAGGATCGAATAAGACGAGAGCAAGTTACCCGACTGTACTGGGCTTTACAGCCCAGAGTTTTTATGTGAGATTTACCGGGCTGCATTTAAAACCACATCGGTGGCCTGCCTCTAAGCCTGACGGAAGGCTCATTAGCACGTACGTTGCCTGAGACAACAGTCCCGGGAAATGAAGCGGGCCACAACGCGCCTTTGTCTTCCGTATGGGATCGCTTTAATGGCATAGGGCAGATCCCCAAATTTGACCACCCACTAGCCCAAGGGTTTCTTACAATATGCAGATATTACCGATGCCGTATTCTCTCGGCCCCAGGGCAAATTTTAAGATAACCTTCTATCAATTTATAAACTAATTAAATTAACAATAATTTCCGAACTTAAATTTTTCTACGTATGATTTTGTTTACAGATTTCATGGATGAAACAAAACTATGGATGGCCAAACTTTTCAAACATATCAAACCTCTTTTATTCGGAAACGGTGGGCCCATCATTTTAGTACAGGTAATTTCTAATTCCTTTTTAGGGTTACGTACCCAAAGGGTAAAAACGGGACCCTATTTCTAAGCCTATATTGTCTGTCTGTCCATCGGGCTCAGTAGTACGTTTAAACGGCTGTATCTTTCAAACCGTAATAGATAGCCAGTTGAAATTTCCACAGAAAATGTAATGTTACGGCGGATTAAATAAGAAAAAAAATATGAAAGGGTCGAACGAACAACAAACGATTTTTTTTTACGTATTTTATATTTACTCTAGTGTAAAGTGTAATACGGTGCAAGCGTCACACTTGGCATAATTATTAATTACACTACTACAATCTAACAAAAAAAAAATGTTTTAAATGTTTATAGGGACTTATCACGTATTATTTAATTTAGGTAAAAATATGTACCTTTCGCTGGACGTTTCGACCATGTTACAATGGCCGTGGTCACGAGCTGACTGAAAACTGCGGGTGAGTCTGGCGAGAAGAGTGGCCATATTTAAAATAAAATATGGCCAAGTGCGAGTCGATGAGAAATAGGTATATGTTCATTACCAAGTTAAGCAACGTGTTTCGTTACTTGGACGACCTTGTCATTCTTCCACCGAATCGAAATGCCATATTTTACTAATTTTGAATTCGGTTTTTAAATGAAATGAATAATTATTGTATTTGTGGTGGTAAGGAACCCTCAGTGCGCGAGCCCGACTCAAAGATTTACAGAAAATAAAAATCAAATATTTCAGGTCGAGAATGAGTATGGCAGTTATGGAGCAGATGTGAAGTACATGACAGCCATTAGAGACATATTGCAAGAGCATGTTGGTACCAACGCTCTGCTCTACACCACTGATGGGTGGGTGAGAAGGTTTTTCGCAGCAGGAGCTGTTCCCGGAGCACTCACTACCATTGATTTTGGGCCTACTACCGCGTGTACGTATTGCTACTACTACTGCCTATACAAACACTAGGTAGCGTAGTATGAAATTCTGTCACCATATCCTTACAGCCCACACATTTTCTTCAATATTTTTATTTTTTATATTACATATTTTGTGGAACTTTCTTATCGTAGGGTGGAACCAACTTGAGCACAAAAAGCACACTAAGGGCGCTTGCAGACGATGTACAAGTAGCAAGTAGTTGTTGTAAGTAGTTACTACGAATCGTCTGCAACATTTTGCTTATTGCAAGTGGCAGTGGAAGTACTACTAAGCACCACTACTGCCACTTGCACTAAGCAAAACGTTGCAGATGATGCGTAGCAGCTACTAACAACTTCTCCTTGCTACTTGTACTACACATCGTCTGCAAGCGCATTAATAAATGCGCGAGAGACGTGAGCGCGATAATTTCAAGCTGTTTAGCAATATAGATCACGTTACTGTGGCCTTACGGCCAACTGCTATTGCGGCACCTAATCCGCTCAGTTGGAAAATTACGCCAACGTGAACCTTATCGCGCCCAGATACGGTTTGCGGTCGTGTGATTTTCCAAATGAGCGGATTAGGTGCCGCAATAGCAGTTGTCCGTAAGGCCCCTGGTCATGAAAGCATAGAATTATAAAACGTAAGAAGCAGAAACGCCGAGCGAAGCGAGCTTGAAATGTTTATCAATTGTAGTTTGCTAGATCTGATTTTGATTGGAGCGGCGCCAAAGTTCTATCGTCATTGGGCGGTACTGGAAGTGAAGTGGGCGGCCGATTCCGTCAGCGGTCTCGCCGCCGCCCAATGATTCTGCGTCCCAGGAAATAGTGTCTATTATGTCTTCTGTGGCAACAGCAAAGAAAAATCAATGTCAAAACTTTAATTTCATAATTAGAATTTGGAATTCAACTCTTATATTATACTAGCGACCCGCCCGCCCGGCTTCGCACGGGTGTAATTTACGTGCGAAGCCGGGACGGGTCGGTAGTTACATATATAAACCTTCCATGAAAATGTATCTAACTGATGGTGAAAACCGCATCAAAATCCGTTGCGTGGTTTAGGAGGAGTTAGCGGCCATACAGACAGACAGACAGACAGACAGACAGACGCGGAAAGCGACTTTAATTTATACTATGTAGAGATAATTAATTTTGCCTGTAATGAAAAACGACAATGTCATGGGTCACTCGGTTGCAGAACGTTCTTTACATTTTAAAGTCAACATTATACACAATTTTCTCATAAAACTGATGCACAAAACATCATCTGACTAATTTAAATTAAACTAATGGCCTCCTTTAAATTAAACTAATGAAGTGTCAAACGATCCATTAAACCTCCATCTAGCGTATTTTACGTTGCACAAAAAGTCATTAGGTCATTAGTATTTTGCCAGTTCTGACATTTAATTTTAATCAAGAATTAAAATTTTGGTCAAGAAGGATCCTTCTTTCGCGTATGCTCGATCTCTGATGCATCCACAGCAACTCCTTCGTTCGCTAAGCCTGGTACATGGTAAATGAGCAGTTGTGTTCCGATTTTTACAGCTGCCCAAACAATGTTTCTGGCCCTGCGTACCTTCATGCCAAGTGGTCCGCTAATGAACTCCGAGTATTACCCCGGATGGCTGACTCACTGGCGGGAGAAGCAGGCAACGACTTCCACCGATGCCGTCGTTAGAACACTCCAGAACATGTTAGATAACAAGATCAACGTCAATTTTTACATGTTCTTTGGAGGCACTAATTTTGAGTTTACTGCGGGTAAGTCATAAAGCAAAGTTATTACATGGCCAGTTCCTGAAAATCCTGTATTAATGAATAATGCATTGAATTGTTATAGATATTCGTAAGTATATAGGTAAAGTATAAGTGACTTAGTTTTAGGTAGTTACTACAGTTAGGTACCTACATTTTTATTGTACATAGATCAACGTTTGGCCACCAACTCCCCTGACAATAAACGACGGTGTAGTTGAAAATGAAGCACGTTGATGTAGCAGAAATCTATTCTCTAGCCTTGATTTCTAGATTCTCAGGAAACAAGGAGGATTGCAGAAAGTTCCATTCTTGGGCAGGACGCATCATAAATGTGGAACCCCCATCGTTGCTTAAGAATTTGGAATATGCACGTGGAACGGAAGAATAAGGTCATAAAGCCCTTGCGTACACTTGCCGAAATGTATCCAGTAGATAATGTAGACTACCTAAAACTATGTTGCCTTCGTCGAATAGGCTATGCCTATGTCATAATCAGGTAGGTATGCAAATTGAAACAAATATATATGTATACATAGGGCTACACGTAACGGTGGCCCTCGGCTGAAAGGAGGTCACTCATTATGAACAACTTTTCCTGTGGGAACATCCCTGAAACCACGATATAAATATCAGCTGTTCCATACATTTTGTTGAGTGTGATTGACATGTTTCTATGGAACAGGTATACTGGTATAAATTAAAAATAAATTATGTATAGGGATTTTTCAAAAAAATACTTACGTAATAGGTCAGTTGATATTTGACGATTGGAGTAACTTTAATGTAAATCTATTTATTAATTTTAATTCGATTACCAAATATATATACACTAAGTGCATGCTATTTAATACTAATTTAGGTGCGTCGGTTTGGCCTCTGGGTGAAATTTCCAGAAGCGAACCACCTGTACACAGCAGCTTAAACATACAAAAGATGGGTAAGTTAATAGTGGTCGTGTGTGATAGAGATTGGAAATATATCATTATATAGGCTTATGAGATAATGAATCCTAATAAATAGGTTCTATCATAGAGAAATATACTAAACTAGGTTATATAGAGCCATTACGGTGTTAGCTAGTTGTGACCGTCGCTGTCAGAAAAGCGATTATCGCAAAGGAGATAATATAGCTTTTTGTATGAAGCTTTGTCCAATTGAACTACATCGCGCCATAAAAAAGTTGAATTATATCTTAATTTGAAGCTTCGATTGAAATTGCTGAATAAAAAGCAACATATTTTTTTCTTTGTGATATGACTACAATACTTATCGCTATCTAATGCACGCTGTGTTGGTACTAATGCACGCTGTGTTGGTACTTAGCATCTGTTAGTATCAAGATCAGCTGAAGGTTTTGTCTATTATAGTTTTTTTCTTTCCTGAGTAGATTTTGGTATCACACGTCTTGTGCGATGATTTTTCAGTAACTGACTATTAAATTATATAGCGAACCACCATAAAATTACGCAAAAAAAAAACTCAAAGATTTAAATATATTAAAAAAGGTTTGTTATTTTTATCTTTGAGATTTATCTCAAAAAATGACAACAATTATTTTCATTTGTATCATCTCCAAGGTTGTAGAGCAACGAGCCAAAAAGGAGACAATCACTTTTGCCGTACACTCCGTTCCGCGATTACCTATTATGTACCTACTGCCACGCACCGGTTGCTAGAGGCGCTACATGGAGTTAACGCTCTTTTTTTTCATGCTCCTTTTATTACATTTTTGCAATTTCTACTATAATAGTCATGCCGGATATCTATGTTTTTTTTTGGGACACTATACTAATTTAACTTCTTTACGTGACCAAAATGATGGCTTGTATTTTGGTCAGAATTTTAGCCTCGCAATGCAACGCTGCCAGCATTATACGGTACTTTGCCTGATATTAGAGATCGTTTGAACTATCTATAGACATTCGTTGCCCATAGATAGTATAAAACTATAAACCATAGAATTACTACCCATAATTCTATGGTTTAAACGATCTTCTATTAGTTGAATTTTTAAGCTTTGTGTTTGGTTTATAGGTAAAATATTACTTTTACTTACTTTTATACCTATCTATCTATTTACTGATAATAAACCCGCAACTTAACCGTTTAATTAAAATTTATATTGTTTATTTTCAAGTAACCATGGACTCATAGACATAACATTCAGACATAAAAGTCAGTGAGGATTCAAATAAAAATTAAATACAGACAGGTAGGTAGGTATGTGTCAAAAACAAACTAACAAAAATACACTAAATCAGAATAATTAATTAAATTGACGCATATAATGAAAGTTTTAGTACTTAACGAAAAATTATAATAATCAACAGAAATAAATGCATATTCAAATTTGAAATAGTAATTAAATATAAATACTACCTACAATAAAAAAAACCTAGCCAAGTCATTAGATAATGCCAAATTAGATAATTACGTTTATCATATTGCCAATTTGAATATGCCTAATTAATTATATAACCTGATTAAATCTAAATGGGACGGGTAGTTTCCGAAAAAAAATTATGTTTGTGGGAAAATTATCCGTAGTCGCCGTACCCACAACTAATTACATACATTGCGAAGTTTCCATTATATTGTGTTGTGATAGACTGCGCTAAAATTCACCCAGACTATATTGTCAAAAATAAAAAATAAACGTACGCGCCTAGCCCGGAGTGTCGATAATACACGCGATCGCACGGCGAGCGTCTATCTCTGTGACTGCACTCAGTCATACTCATCATGATCAAAGAAAACAAGGTCTTCTACTCTGGCAGTTGTCCCAGAATTACGTCACTGTCCAGTTGCCACTTTATCCAATCAGCTGTTACGTGGTGTATCGTCATCTCTCTCGAACCTGTTGTAAATTGACATCATGACATCATTGCGGGACGCCCACGTGGACATTTTTTCTCGGATTGCTATACCTGGCGGAGTATATTATTATACTATGATACTCATGATCAGTTAGATCCTTAGTACAAGTTTTGATAGTTTTCGAAAACTTTTTTCGTATTAGAGTGAAGCAATCTATATCGCCGCTTACTAAAATGTATGGAACAATACGTAAACGAAAAAAGTTTTCGAAAACTATCAAATCTGGGACTAAGCGTACTGGTCCCGGTCCCGATCTTCAGTCTTCACTAAGTGTGGCACAGTGGTCACAATTAGATGAAACATACCTATCCATGCAATGCAGTGCGGTATAACCTCTAGTACGTAATACACATAATAATGCCATAGAGATGTTATTTTACATCCATAAGAATTGTGACTTTGATGTTTTAGGAGCAAACTATGATGGCACGTATCAGCCCGATATTACCTCTTACGACTATGACGCTCCTTTGTCGGAAGCTGGAGACCCCACCCCTAAATACTATGCTATTCGAGAGGCACTGAAAAACGTAAGTAAATTGTCTCTAATTAATTATAGGAACTAATTTAAGACGAATTATCCTACTATTAATAGATATACGAAATATCTAAAGATCACATAATTAATTTGATAATTGAGATACAAATTAGGCTTAGTACCTATAGTGATCACAATGTACGTACAATGATGCTTGACAACTGTGCATTTCTATGCCTTGGTTTCTCAATGCAGAAAATATAGCGTAGACAGTTATATAACAAAGATGGGAAATAATGGTATAGATAAGTACCTAATATTGGCTGAATCTTTCATCAACGTACAACGGCGAAGCCAAAAGGAGGGTTGTATGGTTCACGTGTTTGTATAGTTTAAACGTAGTGATTATCTCTTCAGTGGTACATGTAGGTATATCTGTTTTACTGTATGTTCCCACCTAAAACCTTACCTTAGTCCTTAACCGATTTTGATAAATGATCTGTCGATAGAATCGTGAAGCTTCAGGATGGTCATTGAGTAGTGCACAGGTGAAGTAAATAAAAAATTAAAAGGTGCTGACTTTATCGAGATCGTTCTTAGCTATAATTCATGAATATTAACACCCCTTTTTAATGGGGGTCTAAAAATATCAATTTATGATCGCGTTCATTTTGGAGAATGTGCACAAGAGCTGTTTAAGCTGATCCCGTCAACCAATTTCCGCCATAGGTCATCGAGGCGAACATTCCATCCTTACGTCGTGAACTTTGGTAAAGTCCGCACGCAGCGTTTCCAAAATTCCTTCCTAATACGAACTGCACAGGAATGGAATGCGCTTCCTGCCTCGGTCTTCCCTACAAAGTACAATCTGGGTCTCTTCAAGACAAGAGTGAATAGGCATCTCATGGGCAAGCGTGCTCCATCTTAGACTGCATCGTCACTTACCATCAGGTGAGTTGTGGTCAAAAGCTAGCCCATTTCATCATTAAAAAAAATATAAATATATATCATACCACTTATTTTCATACCACTGGCTTTTCGGTGAAGGAAAACATCGTAAGGAAACCTGCATACGTACGGAGAAGGAATTCAATGTCGTATCTGAATCCACCAACCCGCAACTGGGCCAGGTGGTTGATATGGCCCAATCACTATTACGGGGGTAGGCTAAAAGTCCAGCAGTGGACTGTTAAAAGGCTGATTATGATGATGATGATGATGATAATGAATTATATATTTATGTCGCATGCAATCCGCCAACCAAATCGATACCTACCGTCGTCATCATATACAGTTTCAGTTTCAGTTTCTAATTTCTTTGACATAGAAACTTGTTTGTGTTTCCGCAGCATTACAATCTTGGAGTGTTCAAGTCTAGGGTTAATAGGTTATTACTGGGTAAACATGCTCCATCTTCGACCGCATCATCGCTTTTCATCAGGCGAGATCGCCTGATTCACCCGATGTAAAAAAAATATGTTTATTTTATTGCAGTACAACCTCGTCGATACCGACTGCGCTCCACCGCAACCCGCACCTAAAGGAAACTACGGGAAAATAACAGTCGCTGCCAAGTTGGATCTCCTTTCCATGGAGGGTAGAGAGGCATTGGGCAAGAAATACAAAGATGTCGTCGGCGCAGCCCTGCCTACTTTCGAATCATTGAGACAAAGAGGCGGATTTGTTTTATATGAAACTGTATTACCTACAGCAAACGGTTTACTAGAGATTGTAAAACCACGTGATTTGATCACAGTATTCGTAGATGGTGTAAGTATTATTAGTAAAATTTTAGCTAGCATTACTTATAATTACTTACCCCTTGTTTTCCAAACCTCCTTATATTGTTTACTTCCGCTACTAATTTATTAAATGCATAGTTATGTATAATTTATTAAGAGCCTATGCGATTTTACCTACTCATGATGCGCACCGAATTCTTAGCTAAAACGTATTTTTACCATATCTGCTCGGAAATAGGTTAATTAAATCTTCGAAAAGTGAGAACAAATTTTATTCGAGCTAATTTAATTAAATAAAACAAAAAACTTCCTATTTAATGTTTATTGTTTATATTAGGTAGGTATATAGGAGTTTTTAAGCTTCACAACCAACTCTAGGTGGCCATATGCAAACTTTATCGACATGAAAGAGATTTAATGTTTTAAGATAAAATATATTATCTGAAATAGATGATTTTTATAGTTATTTATTTTATGTTTGCTATATCCATTTTTGAGCGCCAATGGCTACGTGAAACAATTATTATTTTATAATCACGACATAGGTGTGTGCAATCTGCGCGGAACCGAAAATTTGATAGAAACTCGTGCCATAGCCAACCAATCAAGAAAGTTTCATCTATGGAGGTTCTATTTGTACTCTAAATTATTTTAACCTAAAAATAAAGTGTAAATTCATGAAGGGTTCTGCAATTTTCTCGTAAATATGGTAAAAAGCACTAATACCAATAGTTAGGTATTATTTGACTATAGATCACTTGAGGGAAACTATAGGTATATTTTAAAGTCGCGTGAATTAAGTAGGTACCTACATTGCTATGCTCGTGCTGCAAATGCCACCCTAGTTAAAAATCTGTAATATTGGGCTTGATGAAATTTTGGCTGCGCCCTTGGTTGGTTCAGCCCTTTAAAGTACGGCCGATGAAAGAATGCGTCTGACAGTTGCTATTATATTGTAAAAACCGAAACGAAAACAGTAAATTTAAATTCTTACTTTTACTCTGTGCTTTTACTAGCTTTTTGAACATAAAATTTTGTCAATGCACTACAGTAAAATATTAAAATATAATGTTTATTTATTCAGATTTTTACAATTTTATTGGAGCTGTCAGGCGCGTTCTCTCAGCGGCCGGACTGTTGTCGCGAAAAGTTTTCTAAACTGATACATAGAGAGAGAGAGAGAGAGAGAGAGAGAGAGAGAGGGCGCGAGAGAAAGAGACGGGCACTTTCGCATAACATTACTGTGATAATGATTTTTATTTCTGCAGAAACTGATGGGCCAAATAAACAGAATGATTAAAATGTACTCCTTACCTCTATCGACATCGAAAAATGATTCCGTTCTTTCCTTGTTTGTCGAGAATCAAGGAAGGATCAATTTCGGACCTTGTCTGCATGATTATAAGGTATACTTACTACAAATACAAAATACAAAATCCTTTATTCGGGCATAATTTAATTATGGTAAGCTATAGTAATGATCCCAGACGCTCACGAACTAGTCAGAGACTGTGTAACGGGAGCCAATGGCTTCTCCTATTAATGTATCAATTAATTATACCAAAACAGCAATATAACATTTAAAAATTAGATAAAAAAATATTTAAAAGTAATTTAAAATTTTGATTACTATACCATACTATACTATCGCTCAGTTATTATGCTTGAATGATCAATGGCATCATTTTGTGATAATATATGTATAATATAGCTGTGTCTCACGGTTTTACCCTCAGATCAGACAAACAAGGTAGATATGATAATGATTAGGCCGTGTCGTCGCCGCTGCGAACGCTTCAGGCCTAAACCAGGCTTGATGCCAGCTGATGTAGGCTTGTTAGTCGAACTCCCCTGAAGATGAACTTGCTTAAGCCATATCTCCCTTGTTTGTCTGATTTGAGGTTTTACTCGTATTCTATGCCCGTTCTTATGATGCACATTATTTCCTTGCACGGTTTCATCAAGATTGGTTCGACCCAAACTCGGTTTAACTAATTTTCTTTATTTTTTAACTCTTGTTTTTCTTTCTTGCTGCATTGTAAAAGGAGAATGAAACCATTTTCTTTTAATATTTCACTGCAGTACCTATATCGGGGTTACCAATCCTACATATTTACCTATTTACCGGTTACCTATACTGCAATCTTACGTCCAAAAATAAGTAAAACTGATAAGAATTTAAAGTTTTCATTCATTTTTAGGGTTGCGTACCTTAAAAGGAAAAAACAGAACCCTTATAGGATCACTTTGTTGTCCGTCTTTTTGTCTGTCTATCTGTCTGTCCCTTTTCTTAGAAACGCGTAAAGGTATCAAGTTGAAATGTATACTAAATACCCCTAGTATTTTCTACGGTTTCTTTCAGACATAAAAAAATCAAACTTGTAAGTCAACGCGATCAAAAGATATGATCGTTTATGTCGCATATTTTCGCATACTTTGCGATTTCACAGGGGAATCAAAACCTATAGAGTATAGGTACTTCCCGTTGACCTAGAATCATTCAAATTGGCAAGAGGCAAGGTCTTACAGCAAATGTAAAGGGAAAAAATCCGATTGTCGTTAATTTGAAGTTGTGACTTATAAAAAATGTTTTGAGATTACAAATTTAAATTTTGTAGTTGGTATGTATGGAACAACTTTATTGTACACTACAAAGTTAAGTTTTTCTATAATTTTGTAATATGTACCCTAAAAAAACAGTTGTTCCATGGAAAAATTGTCACTAACACTCATTGAAGTATGTATTCGGAACAGCAGATATTATTTAACGCGATATCTGGGTTGGTCCCAAAGTAAATGTTATTTATAATGTTGAGATACACCCGTTACAATAACTAACAAATAGAGGCAAAGGAAAAGACAGACAGACCTACTTTAGCATTGTTATATTAAAGTGAAATATGATGCCCAATACCTACTAACCAGATATTTAACTGCAGGGAATTTTAAGCGACGTCATTTACGACAATAAAACTTTGAACGATACGTGGAAAGTTACTGGATATCCCTTGGAGAACGTCGATGTGGAATCTTCGAATGAACATATCAAATGTCCGACTCTGTTTGAGAGCCAATTCACGCTGCCTGAAGGACAAGCGCCCATGGATACCTTCTTAGATCCAACTGGCTGGGATAAGGTAACAAAACCCTTAAAGCATACAATATTTACTTACTACTAGCTTACTATGACCACCCAACAGATCCTGTTGGGTGTCCTATCAAAATTTCAATAAGTTTGTTTGAGTTATGTTCTTGGTAAATCCCATAAAAAAGTACTTTTTGTTTTTCCCCAAATTTAAAAATTTTCTGACAAATTTTATAATTTTTATATCCTTAAAAGCCTTTTTCGGATTAAAAATAGTCATATTTCATGTCATATTTAGTTAAATACTCATATTTAAAAATAGTTAGCCAATACGATCTAGCCCGTTTACAAGTGATGCGCTTACCAACGAACAGCATTTAATTTTTAAACTTTTACAAAATACAATCTAAAGTAGGGTTGCCCATACATCCGGAATTTTCCGGACATATCCGGGAATTCAGGTCTTTCATACGTCTTTAAACTTTTTTTGAGGTTCTTGGAGATACCGGTTTTTATGTACGATGATTTATATGATTTCCTTCGCCGTATTAGAGCGATCGCATTAAATAAGTCATTGGCGCAGGGCCGAGGATCGAACCGGTGCCACCATGGTACCTATGAAAAAATCTACGAATCTTTCGTGGTTTTTAGGGTTCCGTACCTAAAGGCTAAAAACGGAACCTTATTACTAAGCCTGACAGACATTGTACTGTCTGTCTGTCCATCTGTCCTTCCTTTAAATGACTGTATCTTTCGAACCGTAATAGATAGCCAGTTGAAATTTTTACAGAATATGTAATGTTACGGCGTAACATGCGGTGTAACGGCGTGTATGTTGCGGCGTTGTTGTACGTTTGTTATGTTTTAATACTAAGAAATAAAAAAGTCAACAAGTAAAAACGTAAGGGTTTCGTTTTAACTTTATTTTAAAACTACGTTACATACATACGTTGTATGGGGACCCCCATGCAACAAACGTATTTATTAACGTAATTTGGTATTAGCTCTATTGTAAAAATGGTAATACGTACAAGCGTCAAACTTGGCATGATTATAATACGCACTCTAAAGTATAACAAGAAATAATCGCCAAGTCCGAGTCGGTGACAAATTTATGTTCATTACCAAGTTATAACTGGTAATTGGGTTATTTGGATGACCTCATTTTCTTTTAACGAATCGTAAATCCATATTTTACTAATTTTGAAGTCGGCTTTATAAACAGATAATAATAATTTTATTTCGTGGTGGTACGTAACACACATGGCCGGTTTATTGATTTATTCCTTTTTGAAATCCTAAATATGCCTTAGGATATCCGTTATCTGTTAGTCTATGTGTTCGATTAAACTTGGTCCCAAGCATTTACTTGCTCTACCTTCCTCATAATAATCTACTACTGAATCCTGTTTGTACTGTTATCCAACATGATTTACAGAATATTACAATTCACAGGGTTTCATCTGGATAAACGGACACAATCTCGGTCGCTACTGGCCCTCTTTGGGTCCTCAAATTACTTTGTACGTGCCAGGAGTCTGGCTCAAGCCAGCCCCAGAAGAAAACCGCTTGCAAATACTGGAGTTGGTTAAACCTGCGGACGACCTTACTGTCGAGTTCCGAGACTACCCCATACTAAATAGGACAGACTACAGTCATATATGGTTCTAACATTTTAAGTAATTTGCTATTGTTATTTAAAACTGTAATTAAGTACTTGTATGTAATCTTAAGAAGATGTACTTACCATTTTTAAATGTGTAAAAAAAAAACTTGTGAATACATATATCCTTTTTCGCAGCGTTTCGCCAGTTTCGCACCGCATTTGGTTCGCACAGCGGTGTAAATCGATAACTTTTTTTCTTGAACGAAGTATTCCATATTTGTTTAACAGTTCGTATAATTATGTTGATTTACTTTATTATCGTACCTACCTGGGTAATCAAGATTTCTTACAATTACAATTATGTATAGCCTTACCTGTGTGTTTATTATATACAATACTCACTAAAATACGATAAAATCAGACCAAATACCAAAATAAGAGATACAATTAAAACTAGGTAGGTACCTATTAGTCGCGGGCATCCAGTGGATGCAGATGGCAGGCTGTCGTTTTATATAGACACTCAATAATTGTATCAAGGCCTCTTGCTGTTGGCTTCGGCCTCACTAATGCCTCACAAATGTCTCAAGTGTCAATAGTCCCGAGGACCCTATGAAATAAAACTAACAACTATGTACCTACTTAACTTAACTTTAAAATAAGAGTTTGACAATTATAAAATAAAATAGTAAATAAGTGTACCTACATGAAATATAAAAATGGGTAGGTACCTAGTTGAATAAAGGATCTTTTACTTTTTACTTTTACTCACTACCTAATACTAAATTCGTAGTACTTAGGTAAGTACTTAATTTGCGATCTGATAATGACCCTTCGTCTTTATAAGTTCGATTTGACCTCAACTCAACATCTTAAACCTCAATCGAATGTTAGTGGTTTTAAAATTAGACAATAATAAAATTTTGATAGCATTTTTAATTAGAAAACGAATATTGCGTATGATACACGGGTTACATCCGTAAGTATTTTATGTTTTACAAAACACGGTTTCGAGGTTAAGTTGACACATAAGAAGACAAGGAGGGACACCGCGAGATTCCATTGTAATTAACCCAACTTCAGAACACGCATGCAGTAGTTCGTCACAATAAAGCTGCTTGAAGCAATTGACCAAGGCTAAGTTTTATTGCGTGTAATTTGATCATACACCTTCAATCTTTATTATTAAAGCTTTAAAACTCTAAATTGTATAACGGCTTTCGCAAACCCGTTCAGCAGCTTCGCCATTCTATGGCATCTATTGAAATGCTTTGAACACTAACAAATTAACAGGCCTCTAACAAATGGTGCTTGAAAGGGACAGAGATGTAAAATTCAATGGGAGTGACAGAGAAGTGTGCAGGTAGACAGTTTGAAGTGTGACCCATATGATAAGGGGCTGGGTGGCGGTGACCTGAGCCTACGGCCGCGCGCGATCGGTCTGTCGTCGTGGAGACCGCGACAGCGCTGGACTGTTCTGCTCCGGCTTTGGAGCAAACCACGTGGCCGGCCCCAAACCTACAAAAAGTAAGTTTTGATACGATTTACCTACCGAGAACATCGCATAGGTTAATAACCTGACAACACAAATAGTGATGCACAGCGTTAACTGTTTTTTTTTTTTTCGTTTATTGCGTTGTTGGACATTTAAGTGGCTGAAGTAGGATAACTTTTCAACTTATTTCCGTCGCGGTGTTCCAGTGATTTTTACTTGGAGATCTTATGTTATTTTTAGGTTTCCACTAACTATATTTTATACCTTACACATACCTATCTCACTAAGAAATTACAATTACCCAAGTTGACTTCGTAACTTCGTCATTTCATTCATTTTCGGAAAGCCTTAATTGTAATAAAATGTTTAGCCGATAAGCCAAAAGTATGCAGGTAGACAAGTTCAAATAGCTTGCGATACCTTTCCTGTGTTATCTATTGTTATTAGCATCCTCCACCGATCGAAGTCCCCAGCATCGCAGGTAATTGTCAGTTTATTCGTATAAAATCTACAATTCTGGAATAAAAACTTTAAATTTCATTATCAAAAGTGCCTAGGACTGCCGTCTAAATCATCATCAACTACGCGAGTGAAATCGTGGCTGATTGAACAAATGAGACTCTTGAATTTGAATCAGAATAATTTGAAATATTTTATTGTCTCGGCAGTACAATAAAAAAAAACTCACAATGAAACTGATAATTGTACTAATGGGAATATACGTAAATTACAGACACGGGGCAAAGATTTTAAAACCACCGGACATTTGTCGAGATCGGGATTTTCCCAGGGACGATTTTTTAAGTTATTAAAATTTACGAGAAGAGATTTGAAGAGGCATTGACACAAGTCAATTAGGTGTGCGTCGAACTTATTACTGGAATAGATAACTAGCCAAGAACGTGTCGAGACACACATATGGTAGGGTTCCGTATACAAAGCCGTATAATTGTGATCACATTCATAGTTTAAGAATTGATGGTTAGGTAAAAAAAAAAAAAACGAACGTAGCTCTATGGGCTTAGGCAAATTACAGAGATGTATCATCCATACATAATATTAATAAAAAAGAATATGATTCACGACACACATTACAGTTTTATCGCAATAACTCAAAAAGTTATTATCATTAAATGTTAGAGACTAAATTTTTAATATGACCTATCAGCATGGCAAGATTCTATGTCTAATAGTTTAGAAATGCAGGGCAACATTTTACCACTTTGGCATGCCATATTTCGCAAAGTATGGGTAAGCACACTTGATCAAAAACTGATGTATGAATCCTTCCCTTCACCTATTACTCCTACCTACCTCCTACCTAGATCTATTCAACAATACCCCACCTGAGGTGGAGCAGCGTAAAATCTTAAACCAGTTTCACATGTACCAGAGCCACCCCTAAATTTAAAAATTATATATTTTGCCTGTACTAAGTAATGTAATATATTTTTCTTCACATCAAACATAAATTTTGTTGGTATATTTTCTTATCAGCCCCAGCTGATAAGAAAAGATACCAACTAAAATTCTAAACTTTGTCTAACCACACGGTGTGGTTAGACAAAGTTTTGAAATATGTAGATAAGCTAAAAACTATGTTACTAGTACAACTAGTCAAACGACTAGCCACACGACTGTGTAGGTGTGTAGGTATTTGTAATTTGTTGATGTGTAAATAATTAGATATAATTAAACATCCAAAAATAAATTCTCCAAAACGCGAGCAAAGCTAGCTAATCAAGGATTCCGTAACCCGCAAAGGTTTTTAATATTTTTTCAATTTTAATACTTTAATGCAATTTTAATACTGTTTACTTGCCTTTTGACGAATTTATTTTAAGAATTAAGTCATATATTTTATGTTTTAGCAAAATGTCGGCGGAAGACTTGAGATGCGAAGTGGGTCCACCATGCAGCCTGGTGCTAGCCGACGGATCCGTCTTCCAAGGAAGAAGCTTCGGAGCTTCACTGCCCGTTGAAGGAGAAGTCGGTTAGTATAACTCTTTATTAATCAAATCGAAGACGTTCCGCTTCCATTTTTAACCTCGGCAACAAACAAATACGTGACTAGAGGTGAGAAGTTTTTTATGAGTAAATAAATGTAGGTACCTTCCGTAAACCATGATCTAATAAAACAAGGTCTGATATTCCGGGAGTGACACTAGCCTATGCCACTGTCTAGTTTCGACTTCATCGCAACAAACAGAAATAGTTTTATTTATGTTAATAATCTTTAAAATAAGCATTACAATTGTCATTCTGTTTGTCCGCTCAAGCGAAGCAGTTGAAGTGAAACATATTATTTAAATCAAAACCACATAGTAATTAGTTTTATCGAATTCCCACAGGTAATACACAGAGATAGGAGTGTTGATGCTTATGATTTCACGCACCTGGTTAACACAACGTCGATGATGTAGGCTTGTGTCACCCACGTGACCATTGTGTCTCGGAATAGCATACCTGGTAGAGTACATTATCATATCATACCGTAAACAAAAGCCCTTCTGCCCAGAAAGAGGGTACTTAATTGTTTTTCGGGTGTATTATCCCGAGCTACACCTACCTATACGCTTACGCACCACTTCACAATGGACCTGCCAGAACTCAGTTATAAGAAAGGGGATAAAACTCTCTTGAAAAGCTACCACCCCATCTTTCTCTAGAACAATATCATAAGCTGTTCTCGAGGGGTAATCAAGAATTGTCTCGCGAGAAGACATGACGAATGTCAGCCTCCGGAACAGGCTGCGGGTTTTGGGCACGGAGTATTTTCAACGTTGCCAGCGTAGACTGGCGTTATATCGAAGTGCTAAGTGGTCTTTATAACGACACGACGATGGCTGTCAAGTACATATGACCACGCCTGCTTAGCGCAGACTCTGCAATTAGATAGGGCTAACTTCGACAAGGAAATCAAGGAAAGAATTCAGCTAGACTAGGTAGCGTTTGTCAAACTTCGTCATATCTTCTAGTCGTCTATTCCACAGTGCCTGAAGACGAAAGTCTTCAATCTGTGCGTCCTACCAGCTGTTTTAACAACGGAGCCGAAACGTGGAAACTGACAGTAATGCTGATTCAACATTTTATAGTTGCTCAGTGAGCTATTCTCGGTTTTTTTAACGATATCGAAATCGGAAATGAGATAATCAGAAAACTAACCTCTTAAAGAATCAGCAAGCTGAAGTAGCAATAGGCCGGCCATATCTGTAAAAGTACCGGAAACCGTTGGTGTAAGCGAGTGCTAGAATGCAGACCTACAAACACCACCACAAGAAACAAACCAAACGCAAATGTCTGCTGCCGGGTGGAACAACTGCGTAAGGCGGCTGGTGACAAGTGGAAGCGTAAAGCAGAACATCGTGTCTTGTGGCGTTCTTTAGGAGATGCCTACGTCTAGCTGTGGACGAACATCAATTAGGCCGATGATGTTTATTTATATATTGCCTCTTCTAGCCTAACTTTGAAAGATTAGATTAAATTAATATAGATTTTGAAAACCAAGTTGAAGTTTGATTCGTCTTATGTCCGAGACTACATTTTGCAGTTGGTTTTTTTCCTTTTTTTCTTGGTACATTTTTTTGTTTATATGCTTATTAAATATTTTCGTTGTCATGCCAGTACTTACACTTGTATTCTTGGGTATATTCCAGTATTCCAAACGGGTATGGTGGGTTACCCCGAGTCCCTGACCGACCCATCGTACCACGCGCAGTTACTGGTGCTCACGTACCCTCTGATAGGCAACTACGGCGTGCCTGATGACGAAGAACGTGACGAATATGGACTACCTAAGTAAGTATGGATAACCTACCTACTTGATTATTTTTTTGATTGGCATATGACTTCAGTTTACCTGATGATAAGTGTCGGTCTGGTCAAAGTTGGTAAAGACGCCTCATGAGGCTTTCAAGTGTTATCGTATGTACTTAATGACAGTTTTTCACCCTAAGGATGATAGTTATGTAAGGATGATACTTAGGTATGTATTATCCTAGCTGATTCCCTTAGATTTTCACATGAACCTTCAACCTTCATTTGACCCCCTGAATTCGGCTCTTTTGCAAAATCCATTTTAGCGAGTCTCTGCACCCCGTAAGGAATCAACCCGTCTATTTCAGCTTCGTAGATCAAATAGTTTTCGAGATTTTGTGAAATCAGTCAGATAGTATACCTTTACCGAAAGTAGCTAGTATGTAGTATAATATTTATTGTTTTATATAAGAACAAAAAATACCTAAAATATTCTTGATAAAAAAATCATGAAAAACATGCTTTTGAAATTATTTTGCTTTTACATTATATCGTATATTGGTAATATAGATTTAGTGGATTTAGAGCTTGTATATTCAAAGATTCAGAGTAAAACGCTTTAAGCGGAGTCGCGCGTCTCGCGTAACCGCCATTGTTTTGGTCAGCTAAACGTGACCCTATACTTATGAAACAGGAAGCATATAATGATCGACTGGGGTAAAATCGGGCTCGCATCTGACTGAATCGGATTTTTTTTCTCGCATTTGTTCAGTGTTTTTTTTTTATTCACGATCATTCAACATCTTTCCAGAATGGCAAAGCATCGACAACGCCGCTAGTGTTGCAGGTGTCCAATAGAGGGCGATTACATAAGATATTTTGCATACCATAAGGCGGACCGCTTGTCCGTTTGCCGCTTTTTTTATATAAATAGTAAAAAAGTATATAAATACTAGTGGTGGGTTCGTTTTGTGGAACATAGACAATATTTGATTTGTGACACAATCATAATAATTTTTGTCGGGAAACTGTTACCAACAGACAGTCGGAATTAAGTTTACATTTGTTTTATTATTTATTTATTTTTATAGGTAATAATATTATGTATGAGTGTGAAGTTTGATGTAATCTTTAGATGAATACTTTCCCAGATGGTTCGAGTCGAGCCGCATATGGGCAGCAGGCTTGATAGTCGGCGAAGTGAGTACTCGGGCGTGCCACTGGCGCGCGCGCCGCTCGCTGGGCAAGTGGCTGGCGATGCACGGCGTCCCGGGACTCTGCGACATCGACACCAGGGCACTCACCATCCGCCTGCGGGAGGGAGTCACCCTCGGCAGGATTGTCCAAGGCGTACCTCCGTTTGGAATTCTACCACCCTTGTCAGATCCAAACTGCAGGAACTTGGTCGCTGAAGTCTCTATCAAAGTAAGATTTTATAATCGTCTACTTTTAAATTCAAATATTATTTGAATTTTTCAAATTTCCATTTTTGAAGCCAGTTATACATATATTCAATACCTAGACAAAGAAAAGTCAAAAGACCACAGCTACGCAAACGCTAAATGCGCAAATTATCCATTTGTACATTTCTAAATTATCTAAATAATTCTGTTTTTATATTCAAACGCTTTTCTATTATGTAAGTTAATTTCCATTGTCTCAGAATTTTCTCAATAAATTCCAAAAATGTACATGAAGTGCTTTGAATTATGGAACTCTTTGATTCATTAATCTAAATAATCAAAATCTTAACTCTTTCGTTCATTCTCTGACAGACAACGTACAGCCTAAGCCAACTGGGTCTAGACTCTAGCTAGAAGATTGAGCACAAACGAAACATTTTTGAAAATTCATATTATTATTATAAAGGGATAATTAGGGGATTAAAAATTTGTATGGAAGTTCTTTATTTTTTAAGTTAGATACGTGGAAGTTGGTACATAGACTTCTATTTAATAAGTAAAAGTTAGTTATATAAATTTCTTTGGAACCCCTAGTCACCCCTAGTTAAGGGGATATTAACAAGGGAATGAAAGGTTTTACAAAATTTTGATCCCGTTTAAATTTAGAAACGTGGCATTTAGCGAACCTACCTGGTACCTGACCGGGAAAATCTTAAAAAGTTATATCCTTATCCCATTGGCGGCTCGTGATAAAATAGAAACTTTTTTTTTTAATTTTAAATTCAACTCCCCGAACGCCAGGGATAAATAGATACTTGTATTTTTTATTAATTAGGCTAAGGTATGTTTTACCTTTTGGTTTTGGATTTCAATTGGTAATCACAGGGCTCACATTGTTTTATAGCATGTATTAAGCTATTTATAGCGCGTTCAAAATTATCTATTTCCGAGTGAAAGAAAGAAAGAAAGAAAATAAATTTTATTCGACACCTTTACAAAAAACTTATATCTAGAGGATACAATCAGTGTCGAATGGGTCCGTCTCTGCATTAATGCTGAAAGTCAAGGACTATCAGCGCCGGTTTTCAGACGAACCCTTGAGTTTACACTTACACTTAACACAAATTTACATATATATTTTTAATTATCTATATGCAATTTAAACAAATAAGACATAGGAAACAGAAAAAAAAGTAGAACACAAAATAAGTATACTAAATTTACAGTACTAAAATATATGGAAAAGGAACAGGAATTATACATAACAACAAGACGGAGTAATATAATAATAAATATAGTATAATAATAATGAGTGAAAGTTAACTTCGGGGTTTCGGTATACTATGCTGATATTATCATAATCAGCCTTTAACAGTCCACTGCTGGTCTTTTTGCCTACACCCGAAAGGGTGATATGGTAAACGGAAATTCAATACCACGCATGAATGAGAGAATATATTTTTATCTGTGGTAGTTTTTATAAAATGCTTTTATGAATCCATAGAATTTGACGACACAAAAATCAGATAGCCCATTGCCAAAATTTGCGAAACATAATCCACCATAGTTGACAATGTGTCTGCCTGCCTCTGGTTAGCCAGTGACAAAAATCCCGGTGGATGATTTTATTTTTTTCTTACATGAAAACTTGTTGCAGGAAAAGAAAATATTTAACCCAAATGGGGAAATTACAATTGTAGCCGTAGATTGTGGTTTGAAGTACAACCAACTTAGATGTTTGATAAAAAGGAACGCAAAAGTGATATTAGTGCCTTGGGACCATAAACTAGACGTAAAGGAGTATGATGGCTTGTTCATCAGCAACGGCCCCGGTGACCCAGAAATATGTAAGAATGTGGTGGAGAATCTTAAAGTTGTCTTGAATGATAAAAACAATGTGAAACCAATATTTGGTATTTGTCTCGGACATCAGTTGCTGTCAACGGCGGCTGGATGCCATACTTACAAAACCAGGTATATATGACAAAAATATTCCGCCTGCTTTTAATTGGATTAAGGTGGCAACTCACCGCCTCATTTACAAACTTTCGACCCACCAAAACTTGAGAAATATATCTACATCTTTCATATTGTTATTGTGCTAGTGTCACACAAGTAAGGACATAACCTTAAATGTAAGTGTAAAAAGTCTAAGTACAAAATCAACCCTACAATAAATACGTACAACACTCTTATGCATATTAAAATGACAAATATTTTACGTAATTTTCAGCTACGGGAATCGTGGACATAACCTGCCATGTACACACAGTGGCACAGGAAGATGTTTCATGACATCACAGAATCATGGTTTCGCAGTTGACCCGAAATCGTTGCCCGACGATTGGAAAGTTTTATTCACAAATGAAAATGACAAAACAAACGAAGGCATCATCCACAAAACTCAACCTTTCTTCAGTGTGCAGTTTCATCCCGAACACACTGCAGGACCAACAGATCTCGAGTGCTTGTTTGATATTTTTGTAGATGCGGTAAAATCTTTCAAAAATAAAAAGATTTGTGTTATTGATGATATGATAACGAAAAAACTGAAATATGAACCAACCATTCACGAACGACCAAAAAAGGTTCTTATTTTAGGCTCTGGTGGGCTATCTATTGGACAAGCAGGAGAATTTGATTACTCCGGATCTCAGGGTGTTAAAGCCATGCGAGAAGAAAAAATACAAACTGTTTTAATAAATCCAAACATTGCCACAGTTCAAACATCTAAAGGTTTAGCTGATAAAGTATATTTTTTACCGATCACTCCAGAATATGTTGAACAAGTAATAAAAGCTGAACGACCAACAGGAGTTTTGTTGACTTTCGGAGGCCAGACTGCACTCAACTGTGGAGTTGAACTCCAAAAAGCCCGTATATTCGAAAAATATAATGTGTCGGTTCTAGGGACTCCCATTCAATCAATTGTTGATACTGAGGACAGAAAAATATTTGCTGAAAAAGTAAATGCCATTGGTGAAAAAGTAGCACCTAGTGCTGCAGTAACTTCTGTGGATGAAGCCATTGTAGCAGCCAAGCAGATTGGATATCCAGTCATGGCAAGATCAGCTTTCTCTTTAGGGGGATTAGGATCTGGTTTCGCCAATAATGAAGAGGAATTAAAATCTCTAGCCCATCAAGCATTATCATACTCTGATCAACTTATTATTGACAAATCTCTAAAGGGATGGAAGGAAGTAGAATATGAAGTCGTAAGAGATGCCTTCGATAATTGTATAACTGTATGTAACATGGAAAATGTAGATCCTTTGGGTATTCATACTGGAGAATCCATCGTTGTTGCACCTAGTCAAACGCTCTCGAATAAAGAATATTACATGCTCCGAAACACTGCAATTAAAGTTATTAGACATTTTGGGATTGTAGGAGAGTGTAACATTCAATATGCTCTTAATCCATATTCAGAGGAGTTTTATATAATAGAGGTGAATGCTAGATTATCAAGAAGCTCGGCTCTTGCAAGCAAAGCTACGGGGTATCCTCTAGCATATGTTGCAGCAAAGTTAGCTTTAGGAATCTCATTGCCAACAATTAAAAACTCAGTAACAGGTGTAACTACTGCATGCTTTGAACCAAGCTTAGATTACTGCGTCGTTAAGATTCCAAGATGGGATTTAGCAAAATTCAATAGAGTAAGCACAAAAATTGGAAGTTCGATGAAAAGTGTCGGAGAAGTCATGTCTATTGGCAGAAACTTTGAAGAAGCGTTCCAGAAAGCTCTGAGAATGGTGGATGAAAATGTAAATGGTTTTGACCCAAACATCAAGAAGGTAAACGAAGACGAGCTAAGAGAGCCAACAGATAAAAGAATGTTTGTCTTGGCTGCTGCACTCAAACAAGGCTATAGCATTGAAAAACTCTATGAACTGACAAAAATTGACAAATGGTTTTTGGAAAAATTCAAAAATATTATAGATTATTACAAAATTTTAGAGTTAACTGACAGTACCTCAATCAGCGCCGACATTCTGATGAAAGCGAAGAAAATTGGATTTTCCGATAAGCAGATTGCAGCTGCAATTAAAATTACAGAATTAGCTGTAAGGAAACTCAGAGAAGAATTTGGAATCACTCCTTTTGTGAAACAAATTGATACAGTGGCTGCCGAATGGCCGGCTTCAACAAACTATCTGTATTTGACCTACAATGGAACGACACATGACTTAACATTTCCAGGTGAATTCACAATGGTGCTTGGATCAGGAGTTTACCGCATAGGCAGTTCCGTAGAATTTGATTGGTGTGCAGTTGGATGCTTGAGAGAACTCCGAAACCAAGGCAAAAAAACAATTATGGTTAATTACAACCCTGAAACTGTAAGCACTGATTATGACATGAGCGACCGGCTTTATTTCGAAGAGATATCATTTGAAGTAGTCATGGATATTTATAACATTGAACATCCGCATGGCGTGATTTTGTCAATGGGGGGTCAACTACCTAACAATATTGCAATGGACTTACATAGGCAACAGGCTGTAATTTTGGGAACATCTCCAGATATGATAGATAACGCTGAAAACAGATTCAAATTCTCACGTATGTTGGATCGTAAAGGTATTTTACAACCCAGATGGAAGGAACTGACTGATCTTGAACGTGCTGTAAATTTCTGCGATGAAGTAGGATATCCATGCTTAGTGCGTCCGTCTTATGTACTGAGTGGCGCAGCTATGAACGTAGCTTACTCGAATCAAGATTTGGAAGCGTATCTAAAGTCGGCAAGTCTGGTC
This sequence comes from Agriopis marginaria, assembly GCA_932305915.1. Classification (NCBI taxonomy): domain Eukaryota; kingdom Metazoa; phylum Arthropoda; class Insecta; order Lepidoptera; family Geometridae; genus Agriopis; species Agriopis marginaria. The sequence goes on from OW029919.1 coordinate 9,827,144, forward strand.
AGCAAAGAGCACCCAGTCGTAATTTCCAAGTTCATAATGGATGCAAAAGAAATCGATGTAGATGTTGTAGCCTCTGACGGTGTCATTTATTGTATGGCAGTATCTGAACACGTGGAAAATGCTGGAGTTCATTCTGGAGATGCCACTCTCGTAACACCACCACAGGATATCAACGAGGAAACATTAGAAAAAATCAAAGAAATTTCCAGTATCATAGCTGAAACACTTGATGTCACCGGTCCGTTCAATATGCAGCTTATTGCTAAAGACAATGAATTGAAAGTCATTGAATGCAACGTTAGAGTTTCAAGATCATTCCCATTTGTTTCTAAAACTTTGGATCACGATTTCGTAGCGACAGCAACAAAAGTTATACTGGGTATCCCGATAGAACCAGTCAATCTTATAGCCGGTTGTGGAAAAGTAGGTGTGAAAGTCCCACAATTTTCTTTTTCACGCCTGTCAGGAGCTGATGTGACTTTGGGTGTTGAGATGGCTTCTACAGGAGAAGTGGCATGTTTTGGCGAAAACCGATACGAAGCCTACTTAAAATCTTTAATGAGCACAGGATTCAGGATACCAAAGAAAGCAATTTTATTGTCAGTTGGGACTTTTAAGGTAAATAAATTATTTATACTATTATTATTTTTTTATCTACGTGCACGCAAAAACTATACTCTTTCCTTTTCAGCATAAAATGGAACTCTTGCCAAGCGTACGTATACTGCAAAAGATGGGATATAAACTGTACGCCAGTATGGGGACTGGAGATTTTTACACTGAACACGGTATTGATGTGAGTGACTTATAAACAATATCTTTTTTCATATCCTTAAAAATAATACCAATTAAATACGTATAGCAAGTATTTACAAACATTATGGCGCTACATTTATTAGGGTGAATAACTAATTATTGCAACTATGTACTCAGATTGAAAGTGTCCAATGGACGTTCGATCACATCGGGGACCCAGAAGACGATAGATCAGATGGAGAGCTTATGCATCTTGCCGATTTCATGGCAAGGAAACAACTGGACTTGGTGATTAACTTGCCAATGCGGGGAGGAGCCCGTCGGGTGTCATCATTTACCACCCATGGATATAGGACAAGACGACTTGCTGTCGATTACGCTGTGCCATTAGTAACTGATGTGAAATGTGCTAAACTGTTAGTTCAGGTATGTCTTGTATTTTGATTTAGTTTAATTTCTATAATAAAGCCAGATCAGTAGAAAGCTAATATCCAATGCTCGAACCAGCGGACCACAAATCCAGTCTCTCAGAGAGGCCATGGTTGAGCGCACGAACTTGTCTCTTAAGGCAGTCTCCGAATGTGATTATGCCAACCTGGTCAAATTCAAAGCCGCTAAGTCCCAGGCTTGTTTATTCTCCACAAAAAGAACGTTATTCCAACTAACTCCTACTTTACGGGATGTATCTATTCCGATAACTGACCATCTTGAACTTTTGGGCGTTTCTCGGACATTAACAATCAACTTGATGACTCCTATATTGAGAACAAGACTCAGTTGCTTGCCAAAAAACTGGATATCGTATCGAAGGTACGACGGTACTTCATGTCGGAACAGTTGCTTTCACTGTACGAAGCATAAGTTATATCATCCAAGGAGTACCTACTGCTTTCACCTTTGGGAGAGATCAGCTTAAGTACCTGCTTGAGGCATTGGAATATATTAAGAAAAGTGCCAAGAGGTTCATCAGCAACGAATCCTTGGTTCGGACTAAGCTTCTCAGCCTTGAGCATCGATGCAACCGCTTTATGGTTGATATTCCGAAAACCTGTACGAAGCGCTTTAATTCCAGCTTTTGATTGCGCTTTTTTATTTTACGAACTAGTCTGTGGAATGTGCTGCCTGAATGGGTGTTCCCCGATAGTTACAATCTGGGTGGTGGTTTCTCCAAATCACTAGTAAATCGGTTTCTTCTAAGCAAGCGTGCTCCATCGTAGACCACATCATCGCTTAACATTAGGCAAGTTGGCGGTCAAACGCAAGCCTATTATTAATAAAAAAGAGTTAAAAAGGTAACCAGTCCTTTTAGCTCATTGATTTCTCTTGTAATTGCAGGCTATGCTGCGATGCGGTGGAGTTCCTCAAATGAAAACCCACACTGACTGTATGACTTCACGAAACATTATCAAGTTGCCTGGATTTATTGACGTTCATGTGCATGTGCGGGAACCTGGTGCGACATATAAGGAAGACTTTGATTCTTGCACAGCAGCAGCTCTGGCTGGCGGAATAACAATGATATGTGCGATGCCCAATACAAATCCGGCGGTAGTTGATCGTGCCTCTTTCGACTTCGCAGCAGCTTTAGCACGTGTCAGTGCGCGATGTGACTACGCTCTTTACATGGGAGCTTCTTCCACTAATTGTGATACTGCAGCTGAAATGGCATCTCAAGCTGCATCCCTGAAAATGTACCTTAACGAAACCTTCACAACGTTGAAATTGGATGACATGACAATCTGGCAAAAACATCTCCAAAACTGGCCTAAGAAAATGCCTATTTGTGCTCACGCAGAACGTGAAAAAACAGGGGCTATTATTTTGATGGCTTCTTTACTTGATCGGCCCATACATATATGTCACCTTGCTCGCAAAGAAGAAATTCTAATTATTAAATCAGCCAAAGAAAGAGGACTTAAAGTAACATGTGAAGTGTGCCCTCATCATTTATTTTTGAGCACAGCAGATATCGATCGTATAGGTTATGGACGCGCCGAGGTACGTCCTGTCTTGTGCAGTCCAGAAGACCAAGCCGAACTGTGGAAGAACATTGATGTGATTGACGTATTTGCCACAGACCATGCACCGCACTCTGTAGAAGAAAAGAATTCCGAGAAACCTCCACCAGGGTTTCCTGGCGTTGAAACAATATTGCCTTTACTCCTTAATGCTGTACACCAAGGGCGTCTTACTATAGAAGATTTGATTAATAAATTCCACAGGAACCCACGGAAAATATTCAACTTGCCTGAACAACCGAACACGTATGTCGAAGTCGATATGGATTATGAATGGACGATTCCGAAAGCAATGGAATTTTCAAAATCTAAATGGACTCCGTTTACGGGTATGAAAGTTTGTGGAGCCGTACACCGTGTGACATTACGAGGAGAAATAGCTTATGTAGAGGGGCAAATTCTAGTCCCCCCAGGATTCGGACAGAACGTGCGCGAGTGGCCAGTTCCTAAAAAACCATCATTCCAAACATTCCCAATCGAAAAATTAGAAAAGGAAATCGTAACAAGCAGACCTAATTCGGCAATGGACATGCATGCATCATCATTGGAATTGAGTAAAATAAGTGACTTTGACCTAGATCAGATGGAGTCAATTAAGCCTGAAGGAGCTAGCAAAGTTCACTTTAGTGAAATAGCTGGATTGCGAAGTATGTCACCCTTGCCAACAACAACAAGACAGAGGTGCGATAGTTCTTCGAATTACAATCCTCCTCAGACAACAATTTCTCAGCGACAGCGCAGTGACTTATTCGGCAAAAGTATTTTGACGGTGGATATGTTTAACAAAGAAACTCTAAATGATATATTCAATCTCGCTCAGTTTATGAAGACCTGTGTAAGCAAAGGTCGTGTTATGGATGACATATTGCGTGGGAAAGTAATGGCTTCTATATTCTACGAGGTCAGCACGCGTACTAGTTGTAGTTTTGCGGCGGCTATGCAGAGACTGGGGGGATCTGTGGTACATACCGATGCCACAAGCTCATCGGCTAAAAAAGGGGAAACTCTCGAAGACAGTGTTGCGGTAATGGCCAGCTACTCTGATGTTGTTGTGCTGAGGCATCCTGAACCAGGTGCAGTGACGGTGAGTTGTCGGTAGTTATTAACTTCACATAATTATAACTAACTAATGATGTAATCAAATCTTGAAAGTCAATTTTAACCTTCTTCTGGATAATCGAACTCTTCGATGGTAAATCACACTGACAGAGCCATCTGACGGGAAATACCAATCATCATGCTGCACGAGCCGAGAGGCGCGGTGCCGACTCGACATCCCTCTCTCGTCTCTCTTCACCTCTCCATGTGTGAGCGCATGTACACCCTGTTTTCTATTTAAACATTAACATGCGCGTGTTCTTTAGTTTTGTAGGTTATAAACATGTAATTAACGTTCATACTAATTTCCCAAATTTAGTATAAAGAGACATGAAGAAATTTTATTTTTACTTTTCAGAAAGCTTCACGACACTGTCGCAAACCCATAATTAATGCTGGTGATGGAGTGGGAGAGCACCCCACTCAGGCACTGCTTGACGTATTCACAATTCGTGAAGAAATCGGTACAGTCAATGGTCTCACCATAACCATGGTTGGAGACTTGAAGAACGGCCGTACAGTACACTCATTAGCCAGGCTGCTGACGTTGTACCAAGTTCAGCTGCAATACGTGAGCCCACCTGGACTGGGGATGCCAAAGCACATCATGGATTATGTATCATCTAAAGGCGTTACGCAACGTGTATATGAGCGACTAGAAGACGTGCTAGCAGACACACATGTTCTGTATATGACAAGAATACAGCGAGAGAGATTCCGAAGTCAAGAAGAATACGAAAAGGTAAATTACTCGTATCATAATATACAGTTATTTTTAACGTACCAAAAACCACTCACAGGCGGCGGAACAACTACTAACAACAACTATAGTTCCATGACTTTTAATAATTCGTCTTTTAGCCGATGAAAAATGAATATATGTACATATGTATACTACTTTGCTTTGATTTTTATTTATTAGATGAGGTATTCCTTGAAATTATGAAATTGGTTTTATATAAATTTTAAAAATACCATCTCTAAGTGTAAGGAAATATGGGTTGATTGATTGTTCACCCACGAAATTTTTACCTGTGGATATATCAATTTTACCACGCATAACATTGTACTGAGCTATTGGATTTCGGTGAATCTTTTTTTATTGAAGAGTTTATACCCCGGAGTTAGTTATTTAAATTTGAAAATAAATTCTACTTCTAAGGGTAGAAACAATAATTAGGTAATGATTAATTTTTCACCTGTTAATTAATTCTGTTGAATTGTTCTGATAACACTACAACATAATGGACACCTGGGGTTAAGGGTGCCTAAATTTTAATTCCACTCGCTTATGTATTTTCCTAAGCCATCAAAAATAGACAAGCTTTATATTAGTTTCACTTGTCATTTACTAACAATGTAATAAAATTATAGAAGTAGATTTTTAAACTACTTATAAAATTGTTGTATCGATTTGAAACTTTGCAAGTTGTAATCCGAATGACAATACAATACTTTTTTGGTAATGGTGACAGAGAACTTTAATAGTGGAACTTTTCCATATGGCTACTTGTAAACCCCTCGAGTTTGGCCTCATTTGGGTTGTTTTAACTAGTTCTACACATTAAGCGTATTTAAAGTTTTTTAAACTACAATTACTGCTATTATTTTACTCACAGTGCTGCGAGGTTTCACCCTCTGAGTCCTTATTTTTTTTCGGAACAGATTAAGATTGGTAAATTTGTTTCAGACCCGAGGGCTGCTGGTGGTGACACCTCAGCTGATGACGCGGGCGCGGCGCCGCATGGTTGTGATGCATCCACTGCCCAGAGTTGACGAGATCTCGCCAGAGTTCGACTCGGACCCCCGCGCCGCCTACTTCAGGCAGGCTGAGTACGGCATGTACGTGCGAATGGCACTGTTGGCCATGGTGGCTGGAGTCAACCCACTAACATAACGTATGTGATATTGATGACGTATGGACATGTGATAAAAACAAAAAAAAACATTATATTGGTGATAATTTAATCTAGAAGCTTCCTAGCTTGTTCAAAAGTAGAATGACTTAAATTGTTACAGAATTTCCCTTTTATTCACAAACGTTCGATAGCTATCTACGATATAAAGGGCTTAGTCTACTTGTAAACAAGAAAATGAGACAAAGCTTTGATTAAAACGTGTATATTGAACGTTTGGAAATAAAACCGTTGCTTTATACCTATTCGAATATTACCACTAAGTGATCATAATGATGAATTCAACTGGTTAAGAGTATTTTTGATATATTTTATTAGGTAAGTTGATATTAAAATGATGGAGACTTCATTTTAGAAGTAATGTATAACAAGTGTATTACAATAAAGTATGTTGCTTCTCAAAATTGTATCTTGTGTATTTTATTAGCTTTAGGTTAGACCTTTTCTTAATATCTTAAACGTAAAACATTATTTCCGTACAAAATTCGAGATTCTAATTTATCTTATCAAATAGAAAGGTACATGTGCATAAGTTACAAAGATCTTAACATTAACTTATTTTTACAATCCTAAAATCGTTGTTAACTATAAATTACTGAAGTTCACTTAATCACTAAAAATGTCTGGTTGCATTACGATTGCCTACAGTTTCGATTCTTCTCCAACAGCACTGTTATTAAGCTTCATTTGTTGTTCCTGGGTCTCCACGTGAATATCTACGAAAGTGAAGGGCGGTATTCCATGTTGTTCTGTTGGAGAATCTTGGTTCACGATATGCTCTACCTTAGGGCGTCTCTGCCTCCATAGAGGGTTTTGGACAGACCGGTCTACATTACTTTCTTTTCGAGGTGGTAATTTGAATCCATCCTGCTTCGCCAGCTTTCGTTGACAATCTGTCAGTTTATCCCGAATGACGTCCAGATACTCGTTGGCAGTCAAATCTCCCCCGGGCTCGTCCAAGAGAAGCAAGCAAAGTCTGTGGGCTTGCTCCAGGTAGATTACCGCTTGTTTGATTGCATCAAACTTTTCACTCGACCGCGCCATAGCAATAAAATGAGGAATGAAGAACTCGAGTACCAGGCGCCGACGTTCTGCTTCCAATCTTGGGGGTAATATTATCTGTAAATAATAATATCAGATTAATTTCACATATAAATTCACTGCATACTATTTCCAAGTAATGCATCTTTCTATCGTAAATGATAGGCAGGCTCAACGAAACCAAAGTGCTTATAGTACCAATTTAGACATCATTTAATAAAATATATTGTATAGTTATAATTTTCTTGGTAACTGGTGGTATATAAATTTTCATGGGTGACCTAGATACATGTGCATCTTTAATGTTAATTTGTACTAATTGTAGGTACTTACATTCTTATCTATTTCTTTGTCATTACTCCCTGAAGACTTCAGTTTCTTATTATACAATTGTGCCTTTCTTCTCGCCTGAATTTGTCGTTCCCTTTCCTTTTTCCATTGGTAATGCTTGTCTTGTGCTTTGGCTTTGTCCCAGAAATTTGTATTCACATCATCTTCACTTTCAGAACTTTCTACATAATTGCTTAGCACTGGCGGCAAATTTGGGTTTGAGAGGTGCAATGGATTCTTGCATGTTAGAATTTCATACAATCTATGGCAGTTGAAAGAGGGATAAAATTCCCTCTTGTTATATTTTAGTTTATCGACAGCATGAAGCACGTGCATAACTGGAGCTTCTAGAATATCCTTTAATTTTTTTTGCAACTTCAATAGCACTGGCTTCGGGATACTTTTAAATTCATTGCAGCTTTCCATGAAGTAGTTTGGCAATCTTGACTGCCTAAAATGAATGTAAAAGCTGCCCAAAAATAACCTCAATGACTCTCCTAAACGGTCTTCAGGCCACTTTGCATAGTTGTCTTCACATTGCCAAAATAGATGGTTTTTAATATGACTCGCATCTATACCAATCTTCGATGTTTCATTCTCCATGAAGGCTTTGTGGAGAGTCAATGTGAATAGATAGCACCTCATATGGGAATGCGCTAAACAACTTTCTAAATAACGCTCAGCTGCCGGGAAAGTTATTTTCCATTGTAATGTTTGATCAGGGTTTAATCCTCTTTTAGGTCTAAACCCAACAGGAACTAACAAACACCCAAAACCTATCGCTTTGCTAACCATGTATCTGGTGGGCCATTGGTAACTAAAATTAGTTCTGGGGTTCTGAATTATTTTTCTTTCTCGTATTATCCATTGATTGGCTACATTTGGCCACGCTGCTATCAAAGCTGGAAATATTTCATAACCAGTCTTCAAACCGCCTCTGAGGGAATCACAATAGACACTGGCTCCTTGTGTCATTGCGGTACTAATGGCGTCTTGAGACAATCCTAATCCGGTCCCCAAGTTAAGTATGAAATCATCAACAAAATTATCCATAAACTTTAGTGAGTTAAGGTAGTAAAATCTTTCATACAAATTGCGTGATAAAGATTCCTTAGATGCTGTGTCAGCTATTTCTTCATCTTCGTCATCACTCCAACTATCGACTGCTTTCACATCAACTGCGGTCCAAGATTCATCAGGCAGAACACCAGAACTGAGTGCGTAATTGGAATGTAAGCTTAATCCAACTTTTTTAGGTGTAGCAGATTCTGTAATTGTGGAATAACCATAGTCTGATTCGGTTTCACTTGATTCATTATGACGACTACTCGAATTCGACCTATATCCAGAAGTTTCTGTGTCATCGCCCAAATTATCTGACCCTGACCGACGGTCGTTATTTGTACCTTTTGCTGTAACATCTTTTAACGTGCCACTGTACCTTCTCGTGATTTTGAGAATAGATTTTCTAGGTTTTGCTCCTTCTTGTTCTTTTTTATCTGTAACGTTTTCTCTTACTTCATTTTCTTCAGTCACCTGAATCGAATTAGATCGTATGTTATTTAGGTTAGACAAATCACCTTTTTCTACTTGCAGACTTACTTGTCTAATAGGTCCACTGTACCGTCTGCCTGCATTATTAATTGAATTCAATTTAATGTTATTGGTTTTATCATTCACTTCCAATTCCTCAGCCTTTGCCAGCTTTGATTTTATTTCTAGTAATAAATCTTCTCCTTTAGTGGCGTATGGGCAATCATCTGAGTCATTAGATTCCTTTTCAGAATCCGTGTAAACACTATCGTTTGACGTTATTTTCTTTGGTTGTTCTATGATGGCTTCTTTATGTAAAGAACTTTCCAAAACTTCTAGTTTCTTTAACTTCATATATCCTAAAAAATAAAGATGTTTATTCAGTTGTTTATATTTCAAAATGTATGATTTTTTTTATGGATTTTAATTATTTTTACAATGCCTACCTGGTTCTTTGCAATCTTCAATCCGCAGCTTATAGAAGGGTGCGTCTAAGACTGCGCTGTAGTCTGAAGTGTCTCCAGGCTCACTGGCTTCCACGTTGTCATATATGACAAAGAGCCTGGGGGAATACAGTGCCTCCAGCTGCCCTTTACTTCTTTGATAGCTAACATGTTCGTGAACACATTCCTGTAGACGGTCAGCAAAAAATACATGCTTGTTGCGACGAACCATAGCTTCATTGATTAAGTTTTCCCTCTCACTTATCGGGTTGTTTTTTATCTGTTGCATTTCCCTGGAAAAAACATATACTTAGTACGTAGGCACACAAAATATGGATGGAATATATGTACTAGAATTCCTAGAGCACTAGATTGTTTAACTAATTACGGAATAGTTTTATGATGACGTAAACGCAATTATGAATATTGATAAGTATGTGATTTTATAAATCAAATAAAATCACCGCATTTACCCGATAAATAGTAATACATTATTATACGTGATGCTTTATCATTTAATACCTATTTATAATATTTCTTATCGTAGATAACAGTCGGCAAGATCTTTATAAAAGCCCTTTTATTATAAATCCTTAACTCGATAGGTAAAGAACCTACCTATTTTGTATTGGATCTTGAAATATCTCTAATTACCTTTTCAAATTGTGATACCTAGGTGCTTCCTTGACAACAAAAAGGTACGACGTTGAAAAACTACTCCAATAATACAAATTTATACTTCTACAGGGTACCCCATACAAAGAAGTTCAGGATAAGACTTAATTATCACACTAAGTCGAAAAACAATTTCTACAGAAAAGGATGTTATCTATAGTCGTTATTTTTAAAAGATTATTCATTTACATATTTTTTTATCTCACATAATTTGTTAGTCAAGGCAATAACAAGGAGGATTCTGCCAATAGAAAATGAATTTAAAAAAAAACTTTTTTACAGTTCAGATGAAACTAACAGTAAAACATGTATACCTACTTATCAAGTTTGGAATGATCTGTTGAAGTTGTGTGAACATTAGGTGCCACTTTTAACATTAGGACAGCAGGTTAAGGTTTATCTCTCTCTTTCTTCCCTATTATTAATCCCACATGATCCCACATGGCCAGCTCTCCTTACTTTTCTACTCCACTTCGCTTTATTCTCGACATCGTCTTCGGAAACCATATAGATTTTACTTTATGTTGTGCTAAAGGACACAACATAAAGTAAAATCTTTATTATTATAACATTTACCCAATTAATACGTAGTTTATTTTTTACAAAAAATACTTTAAGAGACTTCTACGAAAGTAAATAACATGGATTAGGCTCTGACAAGTGATATATCATGTGAGCAAGTGACACTGAACGAAGATTAACCTCCTTAGGAGTGATTAACCGAAGGACGCAACAAAAATCTATTATGCGTTATGAATCTTATAAACATAAATAAAAAAATGTGATTCAAAGTAACATTGTAGAAGATAAAATTAAATTAGAAGAGTTAACAAAAAAAGCTAAATAATCAAGCGTGAACACTTTATTGTGGGATTATCAATCAGAATTTAAATGTTTGGATAGGTATACTATGATTATTATTTCTTGTTTTATTGTATTTATGACACAGAATTACATATAAAAAAGATAACAGTCAATTAACATCATTGTCGGTTCATAAAGTGATTTAGTGTGCAATTATTAAAAGTATGATTACATGGTCAGAGGCAGATAAAGAAATTTATAAATTAGTCATAACTCTTTAGATATTTGCGGCATCGTTACATTAGTAGTTATACGAAAACAAATTATTCTAGATATGTACCCATCTACCTATCTATGTATATATTAGTAAACTTCATTATCCAAAAGTTTTTTTTAGAAACCAAGTAAAAAAAAGAAAAATTGTAAAATAGAAAAAAAATGTTATAGGGACTCTCAGAAATCCCTCCCCAAAATCTTATTTACGGGATAACCCACCCTATCTCCTTATCGACCACCAATAGAACTTTATGTTTGATCAACAGGTAGAAATAAGTAATTTTTTATAAAAATCTTACCTCTCATAATTCTCAAAGAATTGTACCGAGAGAAGTATATTATTGAGCAAGAAGGCATCAGCGTCGTTGTATATTTGGTAGCGCATCCGATCCAGCGCCTCGTCGTCGTAGGATCTGATGTGGGCGGGCGGCGGCGCAGGGGCCGGTTGCGGCCCGGGCGCCGCGCCCAGAACCACCGCCGACGGAACTGGAGCATCCTTCACTGCCACCCTCTTGTTTTTAGGATTCGCTTTGCTTTTAATCTTCTCCGTCCGCATCTGCGCCTTCCACTTCTCCCGTTCGAAAAACTTATCCGGCTCTTTCTGAGCTTTCTTCGACTTCGAATTGCCCATATTATTAGATTGTTCGTATAAATTTAGATATATTTCCTTGAACTTTAATTTTAATTTAAATAAAACAGATCATCATCCACATTTTCGTAACGTTAAATATTTAATGAATTGGTCACAAGGTTTACGCGAAATATTGAATGTCTCTGGTTGTGTCTGTCCACGCACCCATTCCGCGCAATACTGGTAAATCAATTTGTCGATACGAATCATGCATCAAGGTATCCTTATCGGGGCAGTGATTAATGTATTCCGTGGTTATCGTATTAATTGATTAAAAATGCAGTGTTTTGCATGGAATAGGTGAGTGTGGCAATAACGTAACTTGAAGTAGAGTGGATCACAGAACATTAATAGGCACTCTGTCTAGTGTTCCAGAACTTTGCACCGGACACGCAGCATTCCTATTGCGTAAGACTGTTACGTAAAAATGTTGTCCGTGTTGTGTTTTGATGCCTCATTGTTTATCATTTTATCTTTGAACTAATTGTATAGGTAGTTAAAGCTTTTTTCCTAGACCGAGTAAACTAAAATAGAAAGTAAAGGAACGACGTCGTCATTAGTTAATTTCCTTTGCAGCAGGATTAGCACGGACTGTGGACAAATTGTTTTTATCAGCGCGAAGACGTGACTAAGCTAGAATATGGCTACGTCTGTCTCGTTCTCGCAGGGTAAAAAAGGTCGAAAGACAATTTGTCCACAGCCAGTGCTAGAACTTCTGGAACATACTGCCTTTGCTGAGAGAATTATGAGTGCACATAGATGGGCTGTACCAGGCGCCAAATAATTACAACATTTATATGGGGTGTTCAGTTTACATCATCATCAGCCAGAAGTCGTGCTCTACGCCTCTGCTGAATATAGGCCTCCGATCCTAAGAACGCCACATTGAACGACAGCCTGCCATTAGCATCCACTGAATGCTCGCAACTCTCACGATGTCCTCGGTTGATCTAGTTGGCCTACCTACGCTGCGTCTTCCGGTTCGTGGTCTTCACTCAAGAACTTTTCTTCCCTATTATAATGATTGAGTGTTATTGTAATTTTTCTATGGAACAGCTGATTTTATTTTTTCGCGATATCAGGGTTGGTCCCAAAGTAAAAGTTGTTTATAATAATGATTGCAATGATATCCTTAAATATATCCGTCGTCTAGAGATATATCCCGTATTCATACATACCTATGTAATAAATTGAGTAGATTTTTATTTTGAATTTAATTAAAACCAATTAAAAATAGTTATTTAGTTATTATGTGCTTGCTCTATATTATTCACATCTTTAAACAATTCGTAACCGAACATGTTATAATCTATGGGAAAATAAAGTGCTTAACCAAAAAGAAACTCGAGTTTGGTAACATTTTTAAAAACATGTATTTTGAACAACATGAGAACACATAAATTACATAAACATTTGAGAGTTCATTCTATTTAGATTGTATTACATATTTGTATATTTTTGAATGTTTTTGAGAATCTTGAATTAATTTTGCTAGTTCATAAAATTATGTACCTATGTTACTTACTGCTAAAACCAAAATAAAATAGTAAAATAAAATAGTTAAAAGTTAATAGTTTTCTTAGTTTTGTTTTTCATTGGAATTTTTACGTGGGGGTGAAAAGAAGAATATTTATATTTATATCACACTTAATGTATACTTATTTATAAAATTATAGGTACCTATCATTTTCATATAAATTAGCCTAACTAAGGGCGCGAATCAACTGGGCCCCAATCCTACTAAACTAATTGTTTTTAAATTGTAATTGTTTTAATTTTAATTGTTTAATGAATTGCCTCAAAATTGACAGATTTTTAATACTAAGTTATAATATTACATGGTGGTATTTTTCTAGTAGGTATTAAAAAAACTGTCAATTTTGAGGCAATTATTTAAAAAAATTAAATTAAAACAAGTACGATTTAAAAACTATTGGTTTAGTAGAATCAGGGCCCTGAAGCTGTGTGGAGTTCAAGGCTAACGTAAAACGTCTGATTATTATTGAAATTCAAAACAAAATTCGAACGAAACACAATGAAACATACGATGTTACTTAGATACGTCAAATTTACTTTATTTTGATTTTGCGCGTTAAAATTTCCGTCAGCGAGAAGTCAAAAGAGCAGTTTGTTGCATACGTTAGCGATCAACGGCCATCGCTATCTCTTACACAAGATTAAAACATTTTTGAAAATAAAAATCAGTTAGAGCAGTTAAAAAATACTGATTGGACATTATCTTTAGAATAACATTGCAAATTTTTATCAATTTTCTCTTAAGAAAATTGTTTTTTTTCTACCTCCTTCGCCATCCTATAAAATATCACCACTAAAGTTGCTGGAGAGAAAATTAAAATTCAGTTCTTTATTAATTCTCACTTGGTAATTTTTCATCTTCAAAAACGTTAAAAATCTCTAGTAAGACATACATACAACATCAAATAAAGAACGTAAGATATAAAACTACACATTTCAACCCAGCCTAGCTCCACACAACTTTGGTATGGATTTCCGTCCTAACGCATCTGCTTGATAATTTATACCTACTTACAACCTAAATAAAGTGGATGCAAAAATCTTGCTCATATAAACTATTTTTAAGATCTGGCTATACTTTTGAAGAATCCTTTCAAGGTATACTCCTCAACACCTCAGCCGGTGGCGTGCTCATGGCTGATTCCTCCATGTTGTTTGCTATACTTGCGCTGTCATCTTCAGGATGGGTATTGACATTAACTCGCCGTTGGTTTCGCATCCGCTTTGATTCTGCTAATTGCTTTTCTAGTAGACGCCTGAAAAAAAAGAATATCTTAGTGAGATTCATTGATAGAAAAATTTAATCTGTGGAAACTGACATTACCTACTGTAACTTTTAAGGAAACTTCTAGAACAACGTTTATCGCTTATCGAAGCGCGCACCAGTTAATACTTTAACACTAAGTAAGATTAAAATGTTCGCATTTTTACTCAATCTATCAATTTGTCTGTCCTTCTGTTTCTTTGCTTTCTATTTCTTACATTTCCACAATTATATGGATGAAACTCAGATCAGTCAAACAAGGGAGACATGCCTAAGTACAATTAGGTATATTTCAAACGCGTCTCCGACTCTCCGTGTTTCACTCAGTTTTACTTTATACCACTACATCCTGTAAGTATACGACACCAAGGAAATAATAATAGACCACATCACCACATATGCAAAAAAAAACTGGCATGTCGTCGCAGGGTGAATTCGACAAAAGTCATCAAGCCCGAATAAGCCTGATGCGTTCGCACCTGGCACGCCACCTTACCATATCTGCTTTGTTTGTCTGATCTGAGGGATGAACCAATCTTGATAAAATTTGATAAGCAATTATAGACTCGACTAGTGAGCATCGTGAGAACGTACTACATGAGATAATTTTACGCAACAAAATTAAGAAAATGAGAAAATTACAAGGGAAATTTTCACTTCTAATTATCTAGCATCTATCTGACTTAATTATATATAAAAACGTAATACCATTCAACCACTCACTCATCCACTCTTACGTAGTATTTATATTCTCTTTGTCATCCACTAAATGACTGACTCATCACAAAATCTCGAAGACATTTAAACAAAAGAAATTGGATTTTTGGAAATCCAATTTCTTTGTTTTGAACCATTTTGAACCTACGAAGCTGACATTTAGCAGGTAGATGTATTATTTTGGAGCATAGAGGTCCGTTAAGAAAACAAAAAGGTCGAATTATGTGAGGCAAATAGACGTTGAAAGTACGTATGTATATATGAAAGTTCACGTGTACATACGAAGTCGCGGGCAGCACCTAGTATACATAATAAATATTATGTTGGTTTGTTTTCAGAGTACGTTATCAACACTTACACAGCTAAATTACATGGTTTAATGCTTTCACATTACAATCTGATAAAGTCGGATCTGTGTGATCGTATAGTAACAAAAGCATTATTCGTGTATTTCTTAATGCACGTCGCAAAACACCAAATCGATTCGTTCGTAGGTATAACTGCACCTCACGGTTTTACCATCTTCAATGTCGACAATTTATAAATTATTATCAAATCACGATTGAATAGGTTTCTTTTAGTCAAGTGTGCTCTATCGTAGACCTCACCAAACCAACGCTCAACATAGGCGAGTAGGCGCAAGCCTAAAAGATAAAAAAAATATATTAAAAAAACCGGATCAGTACGACTAGGACTCATGCTCTGAGGGTTCCGTTGGAGGTAACCCTCAAAGCGCGAGTCCCAAAAAAAAGACAAACTTAACTTTGTAGTTGACAATAAGGTTATTCCATACACAACAACTACAAAATGTAAGTTTGTAATTGTTAAACAATATTTTTTTATATGATACTAGCTTTTGCCCGCGACTTCGTCCGCGTAGAAGTTGAAATTGGTTCTAATAAAAAAAAATAAATTTTTTACACTAAATTAAACTTTTGGGACAAACTAAAAGAAAACTTTAAGTATTATTCAAGGACGTTTATATAATTAAGGTCCTTGGTATTATTATACACAACAAACGTCCCTATGAGCCCGTGTTCTAAAAGTGCATAACCTATTTAAGATACGAAACCTTCAAATGAGGTACTAATATAGTACGGTGACTATCGAGACATTCCAATTTTAAAGAGTATTTGCTTATGTTTTTTAAGTGAGTTCAACCTTTAAATAAAATCGGATTGAGTTTTCAAACATGTCAAAATAAAATGTAATTTAAATCAAAACCACTAAGGAGTATTGATATCAACTTCCAAGCAAATCACCGCCAAAATAACTTTCTACCCCTTTTAACCCCGTTAGAGGATGAATTTCAATAAAATACGAAACACGTCTTTTATCAATTGTATTAAAAAAGGTTTATGCAAAATTTGAAGTAGATTGGACCAAGGAATCACGTTGTCCCATACAAACTTTGCCCCCCGTTTTCACCCCCTTAGGGGTAGAATATCGAAAAATTCTTTCTTATCGGATGCCTACGTCATACAAAGAATATACCCTCCAAGTTTCAGGTCTCTACGATCAGCGGTTTAGGCTGTGCGTTGATCCATCAGTCAGTCATTCAGGACAAAGCCTTTTATATGTATAGATATAAGGGTTCCGTTTTTTTTCCTTTTGAGGTACGGAATCCTAAAAAAACAGCCAAGTGCGAGTCGGGCTCGTGCAATGTTGGTTCCGAACCACCATAAAAGACCAAGTACCGACCGCGCCCGACGTTGTGCTGAACTTGGTGGTGAACAGAAATTTGTCGCACTTGTATTTTGTTTAGAAACCAAATGATCTTGCTTGTTGATAAAAAGTAAGTGCCCAACATGAAGTACAAATTACTACGAAAACTAAAGCGTAACCGCTTTAGTTATTACGTACTTACCTCATTCACCGGATGCGACTGAAATGATACACTGAACAAAACAGACATACGTGAGCGTGACTAATTTTTTTGTATCAGTGAATGCCGCTTTTCCACCTACAACGTCGGCCACCCTACGTTATCGTCCTCTTTCGGGGCCCGCTCGGGTGGATGATCAAAGCTCCACCTTCGACCATCCTGAGCCCAGAGGTCTTCTTTAGTATCCTCTTACAGGCAGGGGAAACCGTGGTGCCGTAAACTATTGCCTTAGCTCCGCACGCTAGCAAGCTAGGGCTCCTCACCCTAGCGGGGATACTTATGTTATATCTTTATGCCGTAATATTACTGCAAAAATTGCCCTTCAATCCGGAACCCAGTGTTTTGCAGTGCAATGTTTGCACACTACTGCTTGACGGCTAAATACACTTGAACTTGCAAAGGTGTGTTACTTTCCCAAGCGGACTCTAAGGATTAATCCTAATCGTACAATAAATTTTAATAACAATTTATAAAACCGTCTTCAAAATTTGTAAATACGCAATTCGTTTACTTGGATGACAATTTTTTTCCAGCTGTTTTGATTTAAATACCAAACTACTGAACCGATTTTGATGAAGTTTCTATATGAGTATATTCTTACATATGAAAAAAAGAATTTTCCAAAACGGGTGTATAAATGAGGGAGTTCTGAGGTATAAAACCTAAAATAAAAAGGGGTTGTTTGCAAAGTCAGTTTAAGGATAATAATTTTACGTGATAACGCTCAGGCCGATCGTGCCTCTCTATCGCTTGTTCCGCTCTCTCGCTTGCACGCGCGGCTCAGGCGGAACTTGACAATATTTCGTGCGTGCAGCCGGCGTTCATCGATTTATAAGACGTTATCATGTCAAAAATAAATACAACAAAATTGAGAGCCCCGTTCTGTTTTGAAGTTGGTTAAAAATTGCATATAAGTAGGTCTAGATATGTAATATAAGATACATTAAAAACTGACTGTTGCCTCCAATCAATAAGTACACCAAGTAGGAAGACCACAGCGATGGTGACCAGGATGACTATCGTGACACCTACGATAGTGGCGACGGTCATGGTCGGTACCTCCTCGGCTAGCACAGCCACTGACACGCCGGGGTCCATAGTCACCTCTTCAAAATCTGACAACAAATAAGGAATTACTCAGCTGATTAGATTCAGATTATTGAATGTCTCCATACAGTAAAGATAGTAAAATACTTTTCACACCCCCTGCTCGACAATGTCCAATCTAAAACTATCATACTTATACTATCCTACTTCCTACTAATATTATAAACGCGAAAGTTTGTATGTATGGATGTATAGATGTATGGATGTTCCTCTTTCACGCTGCAACGGAACAACGGATCGGCCTGATTTTTTGCATGGGTATAGTTCAAGAGCCAAACAGTAACATAGATAGGCAAATTTTTATCATCATCATCACCACCATTTTTCATCACTACGCGGGTGAAACCGCGGGGCGCAGATAGTAATAATATAAATGCGAAAACTTTGTTGGTTTGTTTGTTCCTCTTTCACGCAGCAACAGAGCAACGGATCGACCTGATTTTTTTCATGGGTATAGTTCAAGGGCTGGAGAGTGACATAGGCTACTATTCATCACAATCATCATCATCACCATTTTTCAGCACTATGGGGATGAAACCGCGAGGCGCAGCTAGTTAAGTATCTATATGTCATGTAAATCAAACCTAAAGTAAGTAATTATTACCCTACGGTCTAGTAGGACAATAATATTGTAAGTACTGAATTTCATTATAACCCGTAATGTAAAAATGTTTTAATAATTTAAAAAAAAACAGATATTTCACCTTATTATTATTATTACTTATTTAATACCTTCATCAAGCCAGCTAGCCGATTTTTCCGTTTGGTCCATCTTGATTCTTCGTTTTAAATTTTCTGCTTTGTACTTGCGCCACTCTGAAAAAACGTAATGAACTAACCTTAATTACATTATTATTATTATTCATTTACAATGGATCATAAAAGTATAGTCAGTAGAGTAGGAACTGTTAAGATTTACCATCCTGCCAGGCCGGTACGATGCACGTAACATATAACCCAAGTAGCACACGAGGCTGCTTATCAGCCAAATAACGGATTTCCATCATGCTTAAAGCTGAATAAAAAAACTGCATAAGGGCTGTATAGGGCCTTATACAGCTCTTATAACTCTTAAATGGGCACAAATTATTCAGCCTTAAGTTCACGTAGCTGCTTAGGAGCTGTGTAGCAGCAATTTAACAGTGTTATAAAGGGTAACGACAGTACTATGCGCTGAATATCGACTGACTAAGAGATCACGAGTTACTGTTTATTCAGTAAATATGTCACATCTACGCTCTTAATAGATGTTTTAAACCGGGAAAGGCTGCTTGCGGCCAGTATAAAAGTGAACATATTCGATGTAGCAAACATATAGAAGCAAATAATATAAACCTAGCTGCCAATTGAACACTTGTTTCGTGGAGTGAATTATACGTGGATAATATTCATATTCCCAGGTAAGTACATTGTTTTACATATTAATAAAAGAAAAATGATTGGGAATGTAATTTCACTGACATTATACATATATATTGTCTAAGAAAATTTTAATGCGCCACGAAAATATTCTATTTTTAATTAGTTTTGTGATATAAATAAGCCGTGATGAAAACTTGAACAAACAATTTTTAGTGCTTTGAATAATTCTTTAAGATAAAAAGTTATTATTATGTTATCAGGAAGTAAAAATTAATGCAATAAATTCCTAAATCATACACAAATTATCATAAAAGATGAAAAATTAATCAGTATATTTAATAGTTTATACAATACAATGTTAAACAGCGACGTGAATAGTTAAAACACTTATATGCTGCAAAAGGCTGTCTAATAGTTCACTAGTGTACTGTTAATCAGCAAAAATCTGAATAAAATTACACATGTGAACTGTATGCAGCTAAAAACTGTTTTATTTACTTTTAATGTTCCACAAGCTCTACCGTTAGCCATAATGTGAACAATTAAACAGTTGTTATACAGACTCTTTAGGGATCCGTAGTATTATATCTAAAACCACCGCATGGATAACTTCTAGTTAAAAAATTTTACACACCGTTTTACGCGCGGGCGAACCTTTCAAATTGGGTAGAAAGATATTAATATATAAATCGATATATTATTTTTTTATTGTAATATAAATTGTACAGCAACATAAACATAAATGCAATATTTCATCCTCAACATATTTTAATATCCTAGTTTTTACATAATCTATTATCTATCTATTATACTTATTTTTCGTTTAGTTAAACGATAACTATCCTTGCGTTTGATGTCCTTGTAATTGAATTTAGAACTTTGACGCTCATTTCTGACTTTTTTATTGTATTTACGAGATTTTAGAGACATTTGATCCTCCTATTGTATCGGATCGAGTGATAAACTTACCGCTGCGCCACGTGGCTGCGCAGTCCGCGCGCGCGGCTTTCGTTTATAAAACTGTGTTGTCACTTAGCCTATTGTGTCTAAATGCGGCCATCTCTTTCTGTCGTTCGCGCGCTAGTTGCGCCTGTTTTATAGTGCTTGCTTGCTCAGTCGGTTCTCGGTACGCACGGTCGCCAGTCGCTTGTCGTCGTTGCCTACATGTTCGGAAGGAACGTTGCGTACTCTTTTAACGTACCTATATCTAGTTCTGTTTTTATACCTCAATTCGCAATAACGTTTACGATTGACATAAACAAGCAGGTACCTACAAACTGTAAAAAGCTTATGCAAACAATACTACCTACCTACCCAGAAGATACCTTTGGATAAGTTATGTATTTATTACTTATAACTAAGTGATTGTTTCATTTCTTTATTACAGAATAATGCCTTTTAAGATCGTTAGTACTTCAGAACCGGATGGTGATCGATTGAGCATTGTACCGTCACTTTGGGAGTTTAATGGAATATTAAGTTGGCCTCCAAAGAATAAAAACATTTTGAAGCTGATCAAGGAAGAACGTTTGAAGCCGAGTCCTGATTGGAAGAAAATGTATTGTGATCTAAAAAGGCAAAATTTGTTTTAAATTTGTTTTTTTTTGGTAATTTTGTAGTCGAATAAATCAAGAAGACTGGCAATCTCTTGCAGCCTTCGTTTCATCATATTATGTTATTGCGGGTGACAATTACTATGAATAAAGGCTAATATGATTTTAGCTAGCCTATGTTATGATCAAGTAAGCTTCAGTCTTTGTTGTTTTGTTATATCTACTCCACGTAAAGTAGGTTTTATTAGTTGCCTGAAAGTGTAGGTGTAAAATATGATACAAGAGAATTTCATTTTTTTGTAATTTTTTCTTGTTACCTATTATGATTATGTAAGCTCAAATTATGTTAAGCGAGTCACTATATTATGATTAAAGGCTACTGTGATTCTAGACTCTTATAATTATGTAGATTTCAGTTTTCGTTGTTTTGGTATATCTTTATTAACAGTACTTTTGTTTTATGTTCAGGTTTCAAATACTTTAAGTGATTTACTGTGATGCAGGTTTTATTAGTTGTATGAAAGTATAGGTAAAAGATATGATACAATAGGGAATGTTTTTGTTAAGTTTATTGTTGTTACCTTTTACTTTTTAGTGACAGATGATACCTATATTGACAGAGTACCAATTGATGTGAGATAAATGAATAAATAAATATGTATAAGTTCAATCATTTATTTTATTTTATTTACAAAGTATGTAATAATGGAATAAAATAATGGCATTCTTTATGTTTAATACATACTAATTTGCATTTTATTTCCCGAAGCTCTAAAATGACGGCTGCGTTAGCACATTCTTCCGAACTTGTAGCTTTGTATATGCCAAAGCGTGATGACTTCACCGGGTACGTGAAGATGTCATTTTTATTTTGTATTTTAGTACCATGTACCAAAACATCCGATTCCTCGATTATAAACTTAATTTCAATAATATCATTATTAGTGGTTAAAATATACCTGTCACATGTTTTTGAAGATAGCTTATATTCTTTCATATGTAGAATTTTCCGACCGTTTGTACTTGTCTTTACAAACGGATACTTAGAGTTGTTTTGTGCAATATTCTTATTCACATCAATAAAATTCAGTTCGGCTAATCTTTTGGCCACTTGCGATAGTGGATTTCGGCCAACTCTTAACATTTTTTTGATCATGTACAACTGGTTTTCGAAGGGATACGCATTGAAACTTTGCAGTGGCCCATACATCGTTACTTCAGCAGTCACATGAATTAAATTATGCACATTGCTTGTGACGTAATCGGCTCCATAAAAGTCCCTATAATGTCTTACAAAATGTTTCAAAAGCTTATCAGCAAGTGGCAACATATTCTGGTAAGCTTCGCTTGAACAAATTACAATACCACAATAGAGTGTTAAGAAATGTGAATATGCAGTTGATTTTAGCACTTCAGGCAAAATAATGACACTCAAATAATAAAAGAATGATCGGAATTCGGATGCCTTCCAGTAAGCCAGAGTATCCAGGGCTCGTACCGCTCTATGAATTTCTGATGGTAACTTACATCTCCTTAAAAAAACTGATACCGTTTCAATGTCACTGGCACGCCATTTTGTGATATATTTGCCAAAATTCCCGTCACGCCAACCGACTAATAAACGTTTCATTATACCCAAGTCCAGTAGGTGTAGAGAATCGCCAACAGGGAAATTTTTTACCATGTCTATAGGTAGGCCAAGCAATGGGGAATCAGTCTTGTGATGGGGTCCATAAAGCTTGTTCCGAAATCCTTCATTTGTTCTCTCTGCACAGTCAATATCAGAGAAAGTAACTGTGTGGGAATTGTGTGAGTACTCTCCAATGGTAACACACTTCAAACAACCGTGTTTACCATTAAAGTTGCAAACACCTGAAAGGTAAAAAATAAATAAATAAGTCATGATCAACATCTTCCTTCTTTCAGGTATTAAAATTGGCATTGCAATAATTTAAACAGGTAAAATAAAAAATGATTACCTTTTATGTAAGCTCTAGCTGGCGAGTCACATATAAAGCATCGAATCTTTACAGCAATAGTCTTTTCGAAAATATGAATACCTTCATCCAAAATTTTTTTCATGTCGTTTATAAAATCTTCTAAGTAACTGTCCAAGTTTTTTGGTTTTCCAACTCCAAAGTAAATACCAATAATAAAAGGCTTTATGCCAGTATTCTCGTGGATGTTGCATAAAATTGGCCAAAATTCATGTTTAGAACTTTTAAATATTGGCAATCCATCAAAATTAATATTTAATGAAATTTCGTCTGGAGCTTCATCCCAACTATTCAATATTTTAATCACAGAATTGGCTATTCCGTTGTGCCAGTATTCGCCACCTTCGATTTCTTTTATGTTCACATTTCGTGGAGTTGCTAAAATTGTCCTTGGATCAGTTGGTAATATTTGCGGAATCAAGTCGTTGATAATTGCTGCCAGATCTTTTAAAGCAACATGGTTAATACTCTTTTCTACAGCCCACGTTCTAATTTTTTCCCTAAACAGTGAGTGCTTTACATCATCGCTATAGTTGCCATCGTCATCATCTTCAGAACTCGATATTTTTTCTGAGTTATAATTGCCGGTGGAACAATTAATATTATCACCGAGGTTACTGGAAGAAGAACTTGGACACACATAATTTGTTGAATGTACAACATCTTCTGAGCTATTGCGACTAATATTTTGTACGGAACCATCCTGTTTCAAACTATTTGTCACGCTTTGCGTTACTTCCCGACTTGAAGGTTTTATTTCTTCTGTCTTCATAATTCTTTGGTACTCTTTCGATAATTTTCTTCTAATTCCCCCTGTTCTAGCTTTCATTTTCCAAGAATTAGTCGAATTCATATTTATAAAGCAATAAAATATATACGTCAGTGATAATCGCCGTCTGCTTCAACTAGTTACACTGACTGGTTACAGTACCACATGTTACTTTTATTCAGGTAAAGTCTGAGTAAAGGTACTTATGCGAACCACTATAGAAAAGAAGCCGTTAATTCGATACACTAGTGAGTATTTAAGCAGCAGCAAGGCATCTAGTGAATAGTTAAACAGCCGCTATACAGACACTATCAATGGCAGTATAAAGGCTGATAAGCGGTAGACATATTCAGCAATAAGCTGTAATGTGGGCCACAAATAATCCATTATACAGCTATTAACGTCATAATAGTTCACACGTGGCCCTTTAATAAGTCAGTGTAATAGGAGTTCACAAATACCTTTTTATACAGCATTTGGCGTAATTTCATCCACTAAATAGCCCTTACTACGCTTAAGGCATTAGAAAAGGTTAAAAGCTGAATAGAGTCGTTGAAAATATACCTTTATAGCACTCTTAGCGTATTAATGGCAGTTTTGTCGGTCTTAAAAAGCCTTAATGCAGCTCTTAATCAGCCTAAGCTGTTTAAATATCACTGACAGCTATTATGCAGCTGTAGGACCACCAGTGTACTCTTAAAAGAGTCTTAATACGCATAGAGTTTCAAATAGGTCTAAAAGTGAGTAGCTAAACAGCTATCTGTGCTACTTGGGAAGTATGTTCATATGTTGCGTTACATGATACGCAACAACTTTGTTTGCACGTACACGTACCAACATCGCTGCTCATCGTCGCTGGCATCTAGTGGATAGAAAAGGCAGGCTGTCGTTCAGTTTGGAGGTTAAAGGGGTAGGCCTATGTTCAGCAGTGGAGGTCTTCTGGCTGAAGATGATGTGCCAACATCATACACTATGTTCATCAAATATTTTCATGGAGATTTAATTTGTACGTTATGTATGGAGTATGGACGGTTTTTGGAGAACATTACGTAAAATTTGATAAACATATTCTTTTTATAGGCTTACTTATGACCGCCAACTCGCCTGATGTTAAGCGATGATGCGGTCTACGGTGGAGCATGCTTGCCTAGAAGAAACTGATTCACTCGTGATTTGAAGACACCCAGATTGTAACTACTTTTTGGGGAACACCCAAACGTTACGTAACAACATGCCATAGGTACCATAAGGGTTTATTTGAACTATATTATACTCTAGTTTATTAGCTGGTAGTTTTTGATTGATATTATATAAAAAAATCTTTGCATATACTTATTTATTTCGCTAAATAATAAATCAGATAAAATATGATCTGCAAATAGACAAGTTGAGTTTCTTTTATTTTACCGGTAAAAATATTTTTACCTGACTGTCCAAGAAGGAAGGTAATGTATTTCGAGTGTATTTACTTATGTTATGTATGATTGCCTGTCTCTATATTACCCCTAAACTAAACGACTTTACTGATTTTGAAGTGAGAGGTTTTCTTAAAATCGTCTTTATCCCCGGAGTGTCCGGGATAGGAGTTTATTTTGCAGTCGATTTTTTTTACTTTTTTTAATAAAATTACCTAATTGTTTATTTAAATCAAATCTAACTAGGTAATACAATATTTATCAAATGATAACTTTTTTCAAGTTATCATCGAGATCTTTATTTCAGAAAAGATAAATAGGTATTATATAATAGTTAGGTATCTAATAAGTATTTTTTGTTGTTTAAAATATAAAATACATTTTTTTTTAATTAAAATAAATATCTGGGACATTTTTGCACACACGGTCATCTGACCCCAAACTAAGCAAGGCTTGTAATATGGCTGCCAGAAACTGATATACGTACATATATATTTGTAAATACATACTTAAATAGATATTAACACCCAGACATAGAACAAACACAAATGTTCATCACACAAATGTGTGTCCTAGATGGGAATCGAACCCATGCACATAGGTGATAACTACGCACATCTCAATGGCTGGAGTGGTGTTCGAACTCATGACTGGCTTATCTGGCCAACCAACGTAAGCGCTTCGCCATCCAAAGTCCTTCCCAAGTGAGTAACAATTTTATCCATCGGAATCATTCTTTGTAGCTATTATTAGGAACTTGCACTTTTATCGTGACAATGATCGCTGAATATAAAAACAATTCCAAGAAAAATTATGACGTAAACTAATTTAATTACAATAAAATTCCGTGAGCTCTCGTGATTAGTTGGTAGCTCAGATTGTAATCGTCTTCATTATCTGATGCGATCCTAACGATAACTGCTAAATATCTGATAGGTGGCTAAACAAACTCACTACCGCAACCATATTGATATATTAACATTAAAAAAAATATGTTATCCACATCCGCCGTAATTGATTAGTTCTTTTTGATTTGTGTAACAAAACGAATCGGTAATAATTGTATGTAGGTACCTATTTTTCTTTAATTCGTAATATAACATTTCGTTTATTTTATTTTTTTAATTTCAGTGAAAGTTAAACTAACAACCATAATTATGTAACATATAGATATTAGACAGAAATAAATTTTTACACAAAAGAGCCAATTATAAGTTTCCACTAATATAAATTATTTTATAGTCAGAACGCCAAAATTCGATTTATTTATAGACGGATAGCAAATATTTTTTACACAAGAAATTACTACATATTTGGAATAATAAAGGCTTAAAAATAAAACATAAAACGACTTAACGGGAGGTTATCCGAGTCGCGTAGGCAACAAAACGCTCCCTCAGCCCCCGCCAAGTTATGGCGACGCCATGCTTGCGTCAGGGCGCCCGCGGGGGGAGTGCAACGACAAAAACGAGCATAGGTCCGACCTCGATGACGTCTGGCGCGGCACTGAACGCGGCGCGCCAAAATTCTCGCGTACTTTTTACGCTTTTAATTTCTCTAAAAAACGACACTATTCACTATCAAAAATCTATCCAAATAAAAGAATGTTGAATAAAATTGCCTTTCAGTACATGTAATTTCCAGGTTGTTACGAGCTTTCATTAGAGCAAAAAATGAAAAAAATAAACTAAGTCGACTTTGTTTCAGATTTTTTTTTATCGAGGAAAGTTTATTCCATCGTGTTTTGAACCAAATCATAAACTCAAACACAGATTTATCTATGACATGTATTTTTTTCCAGCTCAAATATTGTAATTTAACTGAAAAAAATTGATTTAAATTAGTCAAATTTGGTATAAGAAGCTCTTAAAATAATATGTATAAAAACGTACGTATATAAAACCCCATGGTAAAACGAAAAGTGGCAAAAATGCTACCCAATTGCCGCTACTGTTGCTGCAGGAAGAAGTTAGCACCCGAGATATAGAAATAGCTTGTTTGGGTGTTAACACTCCATAAATAAATAAAAGTGGTTCATAATGATGAGAACACTGTTCACCCTTTCGGCTAACTTCCACCGTTCTGTGTAACCCTGTTGGTATAGGTATTTATATGATAAATTATAATTTTATCATAAAAATGTTTCTATCGGTAGCGGCCACGATATCGGTTGTCTCTTTTGTAAAAATCAAATATAACGCAATCAAGGACCAAACCTACTTCAAAAGTAATTTTGTATAGTGTTGTGCCGTTGTTTCACACTAGAGGATTTGCTATGATAATTCTTAATTTTTTTGCAGATTAAACACAGCCTAAGAAGTTGGAGGCCGACAGGAGCCGGCCATAGTGGCTAGAGAGCTCGGTGCGTGTTTCCAATGATAGCGCAGGTTCAAAACCTGCCGTCCATATTTTTTTTGAATTGTCTATAACATTTGAATAGTCTCCAATCACAAGCGCTTATGTCCGGACTTTGTCCGGATTAGTAGTCTGGCTTTTTAGCCTGGGCGATGTAATTAATTTTGGGACTAAAATTTCCGGACTTTTATTTAAATATCCGGATTTAGATCATGACTTTTCAAATTTTGATATGAAAAACCATACCTGAGACGTAATTTAGGTATCGCAGGCATGCAGGAAGCTGAGCCACCCTCTCAACTTAACCGACAAAACCCGGTCGATTGACCCTGACTCATGTCTTACGAATGTATTTCTCCAAGATTGCCTTATCTGATCGTGATGGTGTAGCATATTGAAATCATCAATACCATCAAGTACGTTACTCGGCTTCAACGACACCTGGGGCCATACGGACAACTGCTATTGCGTCACCTATTCCGCTCAGTTGGAAAATCACGCGAACGTGAACCTTATCGCGCCCAGATAAGGTTTGCGGTCGCGTGATTTTCAAACTGAGCTGATTAGGTGCCGCAATAGCAGTTGTCCGTAAGGCCCCAGGGGCCTTTCGGCTAGCTGTTTAAAGCAATCCAGTTTTGGTGACGAAAAAATGTTGCGCGACCGCAAACCGTATCTGGGCGCGTTAAAGTTCACGTTCGCGTGATATTCCGAACTGTGCGGTTTTAACGTTAGTTTGATTCTACCGCGTAAGCAGTTGGCCGTAAGGCCCGTGGTCATTTTAAAGTAAATTTTTCGCGGAATAGCGCTAACTGCGTTCACACAAGAAAAACTTTCTTCGTTTCTTCACGTATTCTTTATAAATCTGTCATTCAACACCTCCCATTGTTTGAAATTCCAATTGTTCATTGCTGCGGAGGCGGATGTGTAATCGTAGTACATATCTACATATTCAGTGCATATTACCTAGTAGACACGGTCAGCTTCAAACCGATTTTAGCGTACAGATGGCGTAGGTACTACAACTTCAAAAAAAACTCATTTTATCTTAAATTGTCTTGCTCTTTTAGTAGCCGATAGACAAACACAAATATCAATGTAAGATCAATTTACGAATGTTTTTGAGATTCTGTGCTACGCCCACAGGGTAGATAAAAGAATCGAAGAGGCAAAAAATCATTGCAGTCAGAATACGCATGTTGTGGTAAGCACCCAAAGTGGTCAGTATATCTTGGAAACACGTTTTCCAAAATAAGATGTCAAGTTGTTCATAAAATGTTTTCAAATCACCTATCGTGTTAACTGCTGAGACAGTCCTTTTCTCAGAGAGAGAATGGACTTCCACCAATGCTGGCTAGAGTGCATGTTGGTAAATGTCTTTGGAGGTTTTCTAATAAAATATCTATCTATGCAACGATTTACGCTGACTGTACATTTATGATACAATTATTATAACCAGAAACTACCTAGGTATTACAAACATTGACAACGTCAAAAAATGTATATACCTATGTTAAGATAATTGATGCCAAATAAATGATCCGACTATGATTTTAATGCAGATGCATGCCGTCACGTAGGTAATAGATAATTTGTTTGATTTACTCGCCTTTGTCTTACCTGCACTGAGGCACATTCTCACGAGTATAGTTGATATAACTACGCATTCCAGCAATATCTCACCATAACAATATAATGAACTAGCCGTTGCCCGCGATTTCGTACGTACGTATAGTCTTTCATATAAACTTTCAACTCCCTTTTGCCTTCTTAATTCGGCCCTTTCGCAGTCCTTTTTTTGCGGAATTCTGCGCACCCCATAAGAAAACTACCTGTCAAATGCTGCGTAGATCAAGTTTAGTATATTTTTCACACTAGACAATTTCCCATCAAACTAAAAAGCCGCAAGTAAATCCGAGATGCGCAACGAGTAAAAAATATTTTGATTAGATTACAATCTAGCACCTAGGAACAATATTGATTAGTATCATTTCGCGGATTTTGATATATTATTATGATAACTGATAAGTATGGCCTAACTCAGTGGTTCCCAATTAGTGTTACGCGTACCCCTATATAGGGGTACGTGCGGCAATATCTTGACTAAGATAATTTTATCAGTATCCCGGTACCAGTATTTCATTTTTTATTTATCATTCCTGCAATAAAGTCTGAGTATTGTGTACTTTACTGGTCCTCACAAACTGCGTTTGCACCGGACCGGACTGCAAATGGATTTGGTGAGCTTGAGCCGAGCTCGAGGGGTACGCGAGTTTGAGGTCTTTCTTGAAGTGGTACACAAGAAAAACTAATTGGGAACCACTGGCCTATCCGATAAAGAGAAGCCGGCCAATTTAGAATTTATCGCTTAACATCAGGCGAGTTGGCGGTCAAACGCAAGCTATAATTAAAAAATACTGCTTCGTGGAGACGTGGCGTACCTACTTACCTTGAATAGACTGACTATAGGTGTTCCTAAAAGATCAGCAAAATTTAGCTACGGTCATCTCTTCGGTGGAATAACTGCGAGATTCATTTACATCTCAGCGGGTGGTGTCGGTGACACGTTAAATTGTAGGTCCCGGTTGTTTGTCCTATACAACAACAGTAGTCGCCTTTTGACGGCTTGAAACTGACATTAGTGCCGGCCACTTAGCCTATATATTAGATAGGTACTAGCTGACCCGACAAACGTTACCTTGTCCAAATTTCAATTTCATACATAAATCCCATAAAAAAAGCACTTTCAGTTTTCCCGAATTTTCCGATTTTCCAGTATAGAGGCGAACAAATCAAAAATAAATTCACATCAGTCAAGCTATTTTCGAGTTTTTGCGGCAATTAATTTGTATGTATGTATATATACCTATATAGGTACAAGGGTTATGCGGAAAGGTTTTTCCTAAGTACTACGTACTAAACCAAAAGAGGTCCGTTATATACTCATTATTATGAACAACTTGTACTATGGAACCAACCAATCATGAAAAAAAGCTGTGTCTTTTTTCATTTTGTCGTTTTTGACCTTTTTCTATAAAACGGTCATTCACACTCGACAAAATGTATGGAGCAGCTGATATTTTTTTCGCGATTTCTGTATTGGTCCCATTTTAAAAGTTGTTCATTATGATGGGTATTTTAAGGGACCCCTTTCTGCTTAGTACAACCTTTTCACGTAACACCGTATTAGTAATACATCACCAAACAAGTTAAGATCATAACTACAATTCTGCTGACAATTTAACCTTTTTTTGCTTAATAATTCTCGGATATTCGTTTAGTACTGTCGCGGTACTTCCTCGAATATGTTTCGCTATGTCCTAGAATAGTAATACATATTCAGTTTAGATAGATTCACGTTACGTGTGACTCGGCATTGCCTTTTACCTACATTTTCATGGTAAGGTATACTATACATCTTTGTTGCCTGCCACGTATGTACCTAGTACCTAACTACTAGATACGTGTAACAATCAATGTAAGTACAATGGGTGAATTAACTTCAAACTTATATTTGCACTTAACTGAGCCCGCCACGCTTAGTAATGATAATTCAAGGATTTTAAACGTTGCACCTTTCGGTTAGTGTTTTTATCTTGTTTGCATTATCGCATCAAAGCTAAATCTTTAAGAAAACGTGTTGCAATCTCGTCTTAAAGGCCACAGCATAAGGTCGTCTTTTTGATCAGATTGGCAAACATCAAACGTGACTCCCCCTACCTAGTTTGAATGTTTTAGGTCAGTTCCTTGTAACGCAGCAGTCACGGCACGGCAAGGATACTAAAATACTAACGGATTCAAGCCGTGTAGTAACGGTCGCTTATCAACAGGTATTTAGTATGTATGTATTTTCGTTATTTCTTATGTATCTAGGTAGGCAGGTATATATAACTGTTTAAGTACCTTAATCAATAATGATAGACTTAAATGAAATAAAACTAAGATTCAGATACGATAAGTAACAAAATTTCGCAATATCATCGTATTTATTGGAGACGGTAAATTCACGGTTTCAAGTTAGCTACACTTGTAACCGAATCTATTGTTTTATGATTTATTCTTTAAAATATTAACCATGAAAATTTTAATTACGTATTTGCCTGCTTGGTTGAATATGTATAAATCCTCAGTGTACGAATTATACATAATAAGTATTTTACCTCTGTCTCACATCTAATGAACGATAAAGACAAAACATTATCAATAGATTATTTTTATTGGCAACGCACGGCTACGGCAGCAAGCACATGCATTGGAGGCTATTGTAAAAGAACACAAAACAAGTAGGGTACCTGCCTAGTGCCTACCTAAGTATATACATTTCCATAAACTTACATAAACACGCTGACGTAGACGGCCAGTCCTTTCACTAATAACAGGTAAAATTTATAACTAGTTTTTAGTTTTCACAGTCGATTTAACACATTAAATGCTTTGGCACTGCTTTGGATAGAAGTGTTGATTTAGGGCGAATGCGACTTGCTCCGGCGCCTCTCGATGGTGTCTGGGGGCGCATGCGCGGCGCTCCGCAGCGCGTCTGTCACTGGCGATGTAGAGATCTCGCAGGCAGGCACCGACGTACCAGTTACCACTGATCCTCGCGACAAAACCTTGTACAAAAACAAACTAAACAAACAATTCCGATAGTAAAAACCACGTCAGCAGGAATTTCTCATTCATAATACAACCGCCCCTTTTGTACTCGAACAGGCGTACGAGATAAGTTATCATACTCGTAACGTCAACAAGTACTTACTCACAGATTATAAATAAGTATATAATTAAAAAATATCAACTGAATAATGTAGCCTATGACACTCCGGATATAAAGAGGAACTCAACGACACCTCGCATTCTAAAACCTATCAAACCCAAAGCTGTTTAGGCTGTAGGAGGTAACATAGACACAAACAAACATAGGTAAGTAGGTACATACATAATTATAACACCCAAAAACATTCCTTCTGAGCAATCGGATAAAATTAGGCTCAGAACGACCACAAATATACCTACAGACAGTTTTCGTTTCTTTTCCTTTCGTTTTCAATAGAGAACGTTCGACAATACCTACTTTCGATCACGTGATAGTGAAACACCTCGGAGTCAAACGGAAATGTTTGCACAACGCAGGCTGTACTTAAAAGTTGAAATTGTTGTAATTTTACAAAAGTAGACTCTAAAACCAGTGCTTAAAGTTTATTTTTCTTTGTCCAATTCCAGTAAGATTGGAGCAGATATTATTGAAAAAAACTGCGCCAATACTTTACTTCCTCTGAAGACATGAAGTAACGTAGCTATATAAGGTACAATACACACTGACAGCGCACGGACGCTACCGCTCTCTTTAAAAACAATTTTAAGAGCGACAATCAAGAATTCTATCCGCCTGATGGTAAACGGACAAATCTGTTGTCGATGCTTTGCCAGCCCGAAGAGGTGTTTGTTGACACTATAATATGAAACGCTCCATGTAGAAACTACAAGACCGTCGGGGGAAGGAAATTCTACTCCGTGGACGGAGTAGAATTTCCTTCGAGAATTTTTTTTTTGAGTAAAATGTTTTCCTGGGGGAAAGAAGCGAATAACCTAATGTTGGATGTGTGGATTGTGTGGATTTTCCAACTTTGTGAGTTTCGTTCTTTGACGGTGTCAATTCCACCGCACACAGAAAAGTTTTTTTTGCATTCTTACGCAGGAATGAAGAACAAGAATTCCCCTAAAAACAAACGGCAGAAAATCTTCTAAGGCTAAATGAGTCTAGCTTGTGAGATTGGGATCGTCAAAAATTCTAGTGTCTCTTCGCTGTATAATTATCATTACAAAAGTATAAAAGGTCGCACCTTATCTCACGTCCTCTGCCATTCGCTCGACGCGTCTCTTTGTTAGTATCGTATTAAAAGAACATTTAACTTTTTATGTATGTCAAAGGCATTAATGTTGATGTTGGCTTCACCTCTACATTGGTAGGCCGAAGTCAACATCAAGACGGACATTTGACAGGACTATTGCTATCCCAAATGTTTGGGATACACCCGAGAGTCAATAGCATGAAAAAATGCATTGCGATAGATAATATTATTACCTCCTCTGTCGTTATTTTTTCGGCAGGTAATTAAGTAGATATATTACCTATTATATACTATTATTACCTTATAATTAATGATTAAACGTACGTACCCGTCATCTTGGTTAATTATAGACATCCGGTGATAGCATTGTGATAACAATTTATATAGATTATTATTATACCTAGGCCACTACGCGCCTCATCATTATCAGCCTATCATGTCCGACTGATGGGACACAAGCCTTGTCTCCGAGTGAGAGCATGGGCTCTAATCCACCATGCTGGCCCAGTGCATGTTGGTGAATGTCATGTGCCTTTGTAATTTTGAAGTTCTTGGAAATACCAGTTTCCTCACGATGTTTTCTTTCACCGTTTTTGAGCGATGGGATCGAAACTACACATAATTTATTTCAGTACTAAATAAAGTTCGCAAAATCTTTGCACCTCCCTATGCTTCCACAAGGTTTTTATGCTTGCACACGGTGTATCTAATTTGCGCAACTAAAAAAGAATGCACGAATTTTTACATAGGTGCGTGCATTTCTCGCAAGCGCGCCCTTGTTCTATGTTGCCTGGGTTACTTGCACCTTTTGCAAGACTCCTTTCCTTTTAAACCCTTTATATTTCTACGATTTTTTTTTACAACGGACTAGGCTATTCTCAATCTTACCTGGAGGGAAGCAATGATGTGGTCGAAGATATAGCACGCTTGCCTATTGTCATATAAAATATATTTTACTCCTTGCTATAGGAAGTAGGTATCTATCTGATCACATTTAACTTGAAATATCCCATATTGTATCTGTTAGGAATAACAAATGCAGGTAAGAAGATCCACACCGCTGTTCAGTTTAAAAAAGTGGATTCCAAACGCATAGTGCGTCTGAATAGAATTTCCCACCAAATGAGAGTGTCTCCTTGTCATTGGCGGATCCTAGTATTGGGGCATCGTGGCATGGGGCCCATGGGGGCCATGCACATTCTAAAAATAATACATTTGCACAGGATTTTACTCCATGAACCAGTTACATCCTACTGTTACACCGTGACCCGGTAGTCCGGCGGTGCCACTAGAGGTGGTCAAGTGAACAAACCAAATATTTCCATAGATTATTAATTTTGACTTGAAAACATGAGTTGAAAATACAAAAGTTCCCCCCCCCCCCCCCCCAAATTCTGCTCTAAAGATACTTAGTGCGTATCAACTGTTTTCAAACTCGCCCGTTGGCGTCATCGTGTGCTCACTTTTCAGTGCACCTAGCTTACTAATGTGTCATCGAGAACTCAATGAACCGAGTCATTGTTTTTTGTTTAAATATTTCATTGATAAATAACTATTTCCTGCTAAGCACGGATTAGTCTAACTTCCCAAAATATTCCAGTTTTAAAGTTAATTTAGATAACAAATCATTAATCAAAAGGCGTGACGATTCTTGAAAAAGCAAATGGGTGTACCTACTTATACATATTTTTATCGATGACGTCAAAAGTAGATTACATGTCGCTTTTTAAATGAGCGAGTACTTTTCTACCGTAACTAAGTAACTATCATTAATTTATTATCATTATTATTTATTGGGAAAAAATTAGCACATATGAACTATTCTGTGACCAATACCAACAATAAACTGAGTAGGAATTTGTTAAGTTCGCTTTCCCGTTGCAATGTACAGTTTTAGGAAAATTTAGTTCGCTGCTGACCGGGATGTCCCAACATGCCTGGCCTTTTATGTACACCTACTTAGACCACTTACCATGTCGCTGTACTTTCACGTGAATATCTACCTGTACCTAGCCAAGCCTTCTGAGCTGAGGTTGACGAAAGCAGTCTCTAAAGCTGATACAAATTATAGCTGCTTTTGTACCACCACAGATTAGATAATTGGGCTGGCAACAATACTGTCAAATTGGTTCTTAGCTCGATACACTCTCGTTCCCAAACAAAAAAGTAATTTTTCATTAGCTTATTTCATTCAGTCCAATAATATCCGTCTTTAGTTTTGCATTTGTAATTTTCTGTTAGTAGTGTCATCAACCAAGATTATCTCCCTCTTTAAACAATCTCACTATCTCCTGTCTGTTGATGGCAACATTGCCCCAACACAAAAAGAGGCAGTAGCCACGTTAACCCTATACTTGGCAAGGATTTTTTTTGTTGAAATCTTTAGAAATTTTACATAAAATGTGTTCTTGGGTATCCATAGAAGGGAGAAAATATATTAAAAAATATATAATTTTATTAAATTACGATTTATTGAACGTATCACATAAGGCACATTGCCAGACCCTTAACAATCTACCTACTAAAATCTGTGTCATATTTGACGCACTGCCAGGTTTTCAAAATAAAAAATAATAAAAAAAGATAAAATATCACATTCTAATGTGAAATAACAAAATTAAAGACGACAATTATTTCGTACCTACATACTTACATTCCAAAATCAATATTATTATAACAACTTTTGAACTTTAAATATTTAAACTATCAGTAGAATGAGATTAATTACGAATAGCTACTTATAAATCAGTCTGAAATTAGGTTCTTTGTAATCTTATCTAACAATTATTTTGCTAAATAATATTATAAAAAAAATCACATTTCAGCAATGAGCACAACCTCTAAATATTTAGTCTGTCCTTTTGTGCAATACATGCACCTCCCTCTGATGGACACTATATTGTGTTAGGTGTTATATAAAATGTTGATAATGAGCAATTTTATCATACCGAACAATATCTTGTGGTCTTTCAGCTACCGATTTCTATATGTAATTCTGTAATTTTCATTTGTCACTGGCATTTTTCTTTCTTTCTTATAACGATACATAGCCTGGACTGGATGCGTGCCTACGAATGTGGTTGCAGTTGTAACACATTTGTTGTCATACCATTTGACAACAACTTTCTTGTTTTTGTTGTATACATCTTCAGTGTGACATCCTCTGCCTTTCTTTTAATTTTTTTTATTCTTCGGCAGGTTTCTCTAAAGTGAGAGTCGCTGGCATCCAGTGGATGCAAAAGGCAGGCTGTCGTTCAGTGTGGAGGTTAAAGGAGGAGGCCTATGTTCAGCAGTGGACGTCTTCTGGCTGATGATGATGATGATGAGGTTTCTCTACTTCTCGAAGCCTGTTTGCTCGGATTGTTCCTAGCGCAAAAAATCCGTATTCGTTATATAAATATTGCAGTATTAACCCAACGTAGCGAACTGCTATCAGAGTACGGTGTGCAGAAGCAGTACTGCAGTTTATCGTCTTAAGATTCAAATCCGAGTTTACCCTGGACTTGGGAATAAGAGCCACAAGTTGTTGAGCTCTTTCTTGATGCTGCTGACTTAGCCGACGAGGCACTCGTCACAGTAAAAGACAAAAATTGAATCTATGTAAATCAAGCAATGTACCTTATTTGATATGTATCAAAACAAATCTACAATGTTGGCTATCTGGCAGTGTGTCTACTTACTTTACTTTATTATACTACTCTTTGGTGTCATATCTGCTACACTCGAAAAAAACAGTGGGTTACATACGATTACGATTCATTCTGGTACACGAAAATACTGTTTTCGAATAGTAAATAATGTTACGTATTAGCCATAAACCACTTTTGAATATTAAAAAAAACGAATATATAGTAAAATTAGACTATTTTTACCTTGTGATGTGTACACCTTCAATACCTTCAATCGGTCCATCTTCTTGCTATCTACTGATTTTTTTGGCTTTCATCATCATCATCAGCCAGAAGACGTCCACTGCTGAACATAGGCCTCTCCCTTTAACCTCCACACTGAACGACAGCCTGCCTTTTGCATCCACTGGATGCCCGCGACTCTCACAATGTCGTCGGTCCATCTAGTGGGAGGCCTCCCTACGCTGCGTCTTCCGGTTCGTTGGTAGGTTTTTTGGCTTTTCTAGTAATAAAATATGTTTTTTTGGTAGAATTGGGATTATATATTTAAGCACAACAAATAATAACAATGTTGAAAATAGGTCTCAGAACGTCACTAGATTTTTGGAAAGTTGAACGTATCATAATATACACCGTGCCAAGAATAGGGTTAAAAAAAACATTTTCATGATCATCGCAATGATCTTTGCCGCGCACTTTTTGAATTTGGAACATCTTAGTGTTCAGCGCCAAAGAAATCGAACTCAAATATTATTTGAATTAAGACTGGCTGGTATGACGGCCCATAGTCGCGCCGCCAGATGAATTAAAAAAAAATACAAAAAAAGGTGCGAACTACAGCCCCCGTTTTCGTCATTTTTCACGGATTGTTAGAAATTCATGGTTTTGTGTAACAATAAATTTTCATAATTGCGAAAATGACTCAAATAGAAATATAAGTTTTTAGTTGTTTTATTATTAGATACTACATATTATTTAATTTCAATTTAGTTGTTACTCTATGTTTTAATAAATAATAATATTACAATAAAATATGAGGCGCCTTTTATTTTCTCATAGTGGGTGATGAAAAGTAAATAAATAAATAAATATCTGGGACATTTTTGCATTTTGTCTCTATATTACCCCTAAACTAAACGACTTTACTGATTTTGAAGTGAGAGGTTTTCTTAAAATCGTCTTTATCCGCGGAGTGTCCGGGATAGGAGTTTATTTTGCAGTTGATTTTTTTTACTTTTTTAAATAAAATTACCTAATTGTTTATTAAAATCAAATCTAACTAGGTAATACAATATTTATCAAATGATAACTTTTTTCAAGTTATCATCGAGATCTTTATTTCAGAAAAGATAAATAGGTATTATATAATAGTTAGGTGTCTAATAAGTATTTTTTGTTGTTTAATTTTTTTTTTTTTTTTAATTAAAATAAATAAATAAATATCTGGGACATTTTTGCACACACGGTCATCTGACCCCAAACTAAGCAAGGCTTGTAATATGGCTGCCAGAAACTGATATACGTACATATATATTTGTAAATACATACTTAAATAGATATTAACACCCAGACATAGAACAAACACAAATGTTCATCACACAAATGTTTGTCCTAGATGGGAATCGAACCCACGCCCCCAAGCACAGAAGATAGGTTCACTACCAACTGAGCCACCGGGGCAGTCAAGTAGAGTGTATCATCACTCGTAAATTAAATTAAATTAAAGTAATTTTAATATTATTTTTAACTTTTAGTTTAGATTTGTAAATGTAGGTAGGTATAGTATTGAAGTCAGTTCTTGTTTTCCCTAAAATTAACTTTATTAGTGTAGGTACTACACGTTTTATGTATTAGGTTCATGTATAATGTACATGTTTGTATATTACATGTTGGTGTATGTATATTTATGAAAACGTAATAGACCAATTTAACTTAGTAAATGCATAGACCAGATACCCGTTCTTATCTTATCTTTTATAGAAGTTGAAAACCAGCTCATGGTGCAACTTGATTCAATGCAGTTGCGAGCAGCTTTGCTAGCTTCAAGAAAAGTCAGCAACCTAATTATTTGTAAAACGGTATAAACAGTTTGCCTCAGAACCAGCCGGATCCTGCCGCAAGCGATATAGGTATCTATACTAAGGCAACGCTTTCCACAATCTAGAGGTTCGCTCAATAATTTATAAGTGGAATCAAACGCTTCGTTCGGGTTTGTTCGAACATAAACCGGTGGCGACTTTTCGTGCCCTGGCCATCCCCTGCCCACAGCCATCCTTGCCGTCTGATAGAATAAAGGGCAGGAGGGAATGAGGTCATGAGGCAGATCTGATGCACACGCCCCGAAATTTATCCGATAGACTATATTATAGCAATTTTACGTAGGTAACATATTCGTGAAAAATAAGAACAGATGGCATTTGTTTATTGAAAAAATTCGTTACATTCATTTATTTCGAGTACCTATAATTATATTTTAGGTACATAAATAACATTTCGTCATTTACAAGTACATCTTTGTACGTATAGTCAAAGAATTACATACATGCATATGTTTTATAAACAATACAGTTTTACAAGGTTACAATTTTAGACGATACATTATCAAGGATTAAGAAGTATAAGAAAGTAAGCTAATAAATGCATTATTTTAGTATTAAAGGATACTTATTTACCTACGCATATTATAAGTAGTATTATTTAGAGATATAAGAATATACAACAAATATAAAAGTTTATTCTTGAAAAGAGTACCTATGTCAGAACATTCGCGGGCTTTTATGATACTGATAAGCTAAATACGCGTCGACCCCATGGAGAATACCAACCACCACACCGATATACTGAAAATAAAATTAAACATGTTGTTACCAAATAATATTAATAAAAACTTAAAACACAATAATTATGCCGTAATTATCGTACCGGATTGTTACCTACTTAGAAAAAATTATATAAAATAACACCTATGCATGCATGGGTAGTAGACTGATTTGGGCCTGATGCGTTCCTAACAATATCTCCCTTGTTCGTCTTATCTGATGTACCTACACACATTATTACGAAAATTTATTTTTATGGTTCCGTATCTCAAACGGATACCACAGTGCCTCTCTTCAGTCTTCTCGTCCAAGATACCACAGTGCCTCAAGACGAGGGTCTTTGACCAGTGTGTGTTGCCAGTGATGACATATGGTACTGAGACGTGGTCCTTAACTGTTGGCCTTTTGGAAAAACTCAGAGTCACTCAGCGGGCAATGGAGAGAGCTATGCTCGGAGTTTCTTTGCGCGATAAAATCCGAAACGTGGATATTCGCCAAAGAACCAGAGTCACCGACACAGCTGTTAAAATTTGCAAGTTGAAGTGGCAATGGGCAGGCCACATCGCTCGAAGAACCGATAACCGATGGGGAAGAAAGGTTCTTGAGTGGAGGCCACGAACCGGAAGACGCAGCGTAGGTAGGCCTCCCACTAGATGGACCGACGACATAGTGAGAGTCGC
Organism: Agriopis marginaria; assembly: GCA_932305915.1. Taxonomy (NCBI): domain Eukaryota; kingdom Metazoa; phylum Arthropoda; class Insecta; order Lepidoptera; family Geometridae; genus Agriopis; species Agriopis marginaria. The sequence goes on from OW029919.1 coordinate 9,867,599, forward strand.
TGGCATCCAGTGGATGCAAAAGGCAAGCTGTCGTTCAGTGTGGAGGTTAAAGGGGGAGGCCTATGTTCAGCAGTGGATGTCTTCTGGCTGATGATGATGATGGTCTCAAACGGAAAAAACCGAAACCCTTATAGGATCACTTTATTGTCCGTCTGTCCGTCAGTCAAGACAACCTTTTTTCTCTGGAACGCGTAAAGATATCAAGTTAAAATTTATATCAAATACTTGAAACTACGGTTTCTTTCAGCTGTAAAAAAATCAAATTTGTAAATCAACGCGGTCAAAAGATTTATGTAGGTACTAGGACCGTTTATGTCGCATATTTTAGAATATTTTGCGATTTCACAAGGGAATCAAAACCTATATGGTACTTCCCTTTGACCTAGAATCATGAAATTTGGCAAGAGACAAGGGCTTACAGCACATAATATAAAAGAAAAAATCTGAATATTGTCAATTTGAAGTTATCTATACTAACATTATAAAGAGGAAAGATTTGATTGTTTGTTGGTTTGTTTGTTTGCATTGAATAGGCTTCGAAACTACTGAACCGATTTGAAAAATTCTTTCACTGTTGGAATGCTACACTATCCCCCGGGTAACATAGGCTATACCGATTATATAAAAAAATAGAGGTCCTTACTAAAACTCCAATAATGTAACCCAAGGTGTAAAAAAATTAGATTTACAATTTTAACTATGCGTGTTTGACAGTTCAAAGACAGTACAACGTCTGTCAGGTCAGCTAGTGATGTTTTATATAAAAAAATATTGTTTTGCAATTACAACTTACATTTTGTACGTTGGTTGTTTTCACATTATTGTGCACTACAAAGTTAAGTTTGTCGTTCAATATTTCAATATATATATTTTGTTAGTCTCGCGCTCTATGGTTTCCGTCTATCGGCGGAACCCTCGGAGCGCGAGTTATACTCGTACGTGTCCGGTTTTTTTAAAATTACACAAAATACTAGCTAACTTAAATATAAAACCTTCACACAACAGTATTGCTCCTGAAAGACAATTCAAAGCTCAAGCCTACTACCAGTTAGCAGCGTACCCAGCAATCTGGCGGCATTACTACGACGGTGAATGGCTTATATTATTGCTGATGCTTATGAAAACCACCACCATTATGACCAGAAAACGCCAGCATTTTAGTCAGACGCTCTGAAAGATTTTTGAAAATGAGGTGAGCTCAGCGTCTCGACCCCAAACGGCTCAAATATGTAACCACTGCCGAGTAAATATGTAGCATAATTGCATCGTGTGCGCTGATCCGCCGAATCGGCTGCCGCACCAGGCAATATTTTGCGATATGGATATAAATAGCCCAATAGCCCAGTAGGTACATTAGGTACAGTAGGAACCTATAAAATGCTACCGTACCTACCACCACTTTCACTACTGTAGCTAATGTTTACTATTTTTAAGGACTTTGAGCGATAATAGCCAATTTTATGATTGTTTGCTACTGCACTCGGTTATCTTAAAATCAATAAATGATAAACATTACTTGGTTGTCCTACGATAACCTAATATTTTTCCAAAATACAACTATTCCAAAACAAATACAAAAGCAAAGAAGAACCTAAGTATGACGTAATTAATGGATACTGAAATAAAAAAAATATAAAACCTCCCATCTAAAAGTCGGGTGAATATAGCTCAACCGATTCCAATCGTCTTAGTTTCCGAAGTACTATTTTGTATAGTATCTATATTGTCAAGATAAATTTTGTAATCAAGGCATTAAGTAGGCAGATACGTGCTGCCGTCCGATTACTAAAAGACCGTTAACTTTTTTTTTTTTTTTATATTCGGGACATTTTTTCACACACGGTCACCTGACCCCAAACTAAGCAAAGCTTGTAATATGGCTGCCAGAGACTGCATACATGCATATATAGGTTTAAATACATACTTAAATAGATATTAACAACCAGATATAGAACAAACACAAATGTTCATTACATAAATGTTTGTCCTAGGTGGGAATCGAACCCACGCCCCCAAGCGCAGAAGGTAGGTTCACTACCAACTGGACCAACGGGCTATCTAACGTTAACTAAAATACTTAACGGGCTTTTAGTAATCGGACGGCAGCGTGGCAAATCTTCGTACCTTAGCAGGTATGAAGCCGAAGACGTAGGCATATTCTGATGAGCACAACATTTTTATTTGTAATTTTTTGCATGCTGTCGGACTTTCATAATATTAATATCGGACTTTATGGGATATAATTTCAATTCAATAAAATAATCCCTGTACTGTAAAAAATATATTTTCCATGCTGTAATAATATTCTGGTACTAAAATAAAATACGGTTGGCAATAATAATATTTACGTACCGCCGCCAACCGTATTATTTTCGTATCATATTATAGAGCCGTTTTTTTAAACAAAATTGTCACAATTTTTATTGGATTGAAATGATATCTTAAAAAAGTCCTATGTAAATATTATCAAAATCCGATAATGAGCACCTATTAATTCATTAAAAATACATTCGAATTGAAACTTTCTTCTTTGTAAGGTTGTCTTTCTTTTGTAAGTAGGCTAGAAATAGCAAATTGCAAAAACCAGTGATAACTTACGTAGACGGCAGTCATAGCTGGATACGCAGCATACATGTTTACAAGGGCATACCGAGGGTATAAATAAAAGTTCACTGCCACCCCCATGTATGAAGAGGCAGACAGGTACAAGAAACACGCGACACTGTTGAACAGGCACTCCTGAAATTGAGAAAAATAAAAAAATTCACCGTTTGATAAAATAGTTGATTGAATCAGGCGTTACTTTGCGGAAGTCCATTTTTAATTTGTATATGTCGAACGACGTAGAAGCGGAATTACACTAGAAATTCGAAATATCTATAGAGAAAATAGTTTAACCAAAATCCTTATTGTACTCGAAACGACGTAGAAGCGGAATTACACTAGAAATTCGACATAAATTATACAAATTAGTTTGATAAAATATTTGGAAGTGATCAAGAATAGTCACGAATTCTTATAACCCAGTTTTAAAGATTTTAATCCTTCCCCCCCCCCCTCTTCTCTCTCTCTCTCCTCTCTCTCTCTCTCTCTCTTTCTCTCTTTCTGAGAGAAGGTCCTGTCTGTGTCACAGCATCTCAAATCTCAGGCATCTGCTTTAATTTTTTTCGCTACATGACCTGCACCCAAAATCCTATTCAAAATTACATTTTATCGTACGAAAGAATCAGACTACGCAATGACAAAAACATGTTGAATACGTACAAATATGGACTGCCTGATGAACTGCTGTGTTTTGGAAGAGAGCACGTAGCTGGTGATGAGCAATGCAGTGGTTAGCAGGCACGCCGACGCCGTGGTCAGGAACCCGTGGAATGCAGATCCCATACTGGTCGCCTCTGACATGCCGTATTTCACCAGGAGACTTTGACATAGCCCGCCCAACATCTAGTATTAAAATAAATAAAAAATATTTTTTTAAAAATGTGTATCAGTCCCTGGCAGTGGCAGCCATAGTGGCAGTGGCGATGGAGATCGCTTACCTAGAAGAAACCCTGTAATTAATTAAGCCCTTATAAATTGTCCCTATTTAGTCCTGTAATTTTTCTAGATATATTTACCTCCATATTAGTAATATTGGCAAACTACTGCTTAGAGGTTGAATATGGTCGAATCCCTGGTTCAGACTAAGCTCACAAAATACAAGCTAAAACTAAAACTACAAATAATACAGTTAGACTGCCCAGCTCCTTAGTCTTGAGTATCGGCGTAAATTTACTAGTCTATCGGTTTTTTTTTCGAATATATTTAGGAGAGATCGGATCTCCATGATCTAATTCCCTCCTGCCCATTTTTCTATCGGAATGCTAGAGTGGGTACAAAAAATCGACACCGCTTTATGGTTGATATTCTGAAAACCCGTATTATGAAGCACTCTGATTCGACTTGTATTAATTATGCGTACTGCTAGTCTGTGGAATACGCTGCCTGAATGGGTGTTCCTCGGTAGTTACAATCTGAGTGTCTTCAAATCACGAGTGAATCGGCTTCTTCTAGACAAGCGTGCTCCACGGTAGACCGCATCGTCGCTTTACATCAGGCGAGCTGGCGGTCAAACGCAAGCCTAGTAAACAAAAATAAAAATAAGTCGCATAGACGGACTCTGCAAAAGAGTCCTACCACTACAAAATTATTATTTTTGTCGTTTGCATTTTTATGCTTTACAGCCCACCTGATGCTAAATGACGGCGTCATCGGAGATGGTAAATATGCCAAGCCTGGAAGATGAGTGCCCAACGAGTTATACCAATCGGGTCAGCATGCGAGACTTTTTTATTGTCAAGTACCTAAGTAATACTTCCATATCGCAATCAAATTTCAGATTTCATCATCAAAAAGTTCACAACAGCATTTGCAGCAGTTGGTGACCTCTGTTCACCAGTGTGACTTACATGTGAACAAAAGATTCTCAAGGAGTCACGCTGCTGCAAATAAAAAAACAGGTTGTGTTAAAAATCTTTGCAGGAACAGATGAAGACATATTTCGATGAAAATTGGAAATCTATACTTCTATACTAATATTATAAAGAGGAAAGATTTGATTGATTTTTGTTTGATTGATTTTGATTGAAAGATTGTTTGTTTGTTTGTTTGTTTGTTTGCAATGAATAGGCTCCGAAACTACTGAACCGATTTGAAAAATTCTTTCACTGACGAGAAGCTACACTATCCCCGGGTGGCAATATAATGCCTATAATCTATACCCGTGCGAAGCTGGGGCGGACCGCTAGTACATAATATATTGGCGTTTTATTTATGTTGATATCAAATATCTTTAAAATTGTATTAATTTATTTTCATTAGCTTCACTCTGGTTCCAGGGTGACAGAACGCACGTCTTCCTTCACACTAATTCCTCTCAATACTAAAGAAAATTCTACTCACTGTTACACTAAGAACTGTTAAGACTACTTACAGCTTCAGCTAGCTTTATAAGTCCATGATGAGTCGTCAGGTAACCGAAATTTATGCATTCGCAGCATCTGCAGCAGCAGCACTTTATTCCACCACCACCGTGACCACCCCCAGGCACCACCCGCACTATCGTCGGGCTTCCGGTCATCGTAAGATTGCAACAATAAATTTCACTGAACACCACCAAACAAACACTTTAGAGAAACCTAAACTAGTAAGAGATAAATTCCGAAGAAAACTATATGGAAAGATCAGGCGCCCCTTAAAATGAGTTGAGCTCCAAACACGTATTCTACCTCACACAGGAAATACTGGAGTTCAAATTCGCCATTTACGCGGTCAGTGTTAGTCAACAAAATATATTTAGCAGATTGGGAGCGCTAGTTTTAGAGTTCACCGAACTTCTGCCCTATAATAATAACAGGAGCATTAGCACAATTGCAGAACTATAACTAGCCCATATAATTTTTTTTAAATGTATGAATATATTTTTTTCAAAAAGTGTCGGTAAAACTGTTCAGTGTCCCGTGCCGTTGGGTGGCTAAAGTTAGAATAAGTTTGAAATGTCTCGTGCCGGCGCCACACGCGTCATACAAAAATAGAGCAACTGGCGAAGTGGAGGGTTAATTTCTATATCTGGTATAATGCTTACAGACTCATTGGCCCTGTTCCGGTCGCTCTTTGTCTTAATACAGGTTTATTTTTAATACATGTACCAAAATCCTCTCGAATGTAAACACTCGATAAATTCACAAAAACTATAATATTATGTAAAATTAATCTTTGTATTTTTCATCTCATCTATTCGCAAAGGACTTGGTTCGCCTTTAAGTGCACCCAAAGGTGGTGTTTTCTATAAGAAACTTTTAGCGGACAGTAATGAGTTTTTAATCCTCTTAAAAGTGCGCCGCAATTATCTTTGCCGCGCACTTTTTGAATTTAGAACATCTTAGTGTTCAGCGCCAAAGAAATCGAACGCAAATATTGTTTGAATAAAGACTGGCTGGTACGACGGCCCATAGTCGCGCCACCAGCTGAATAAAAAAAAGAAATCAAATTAAAAACGCTCGAACCGCCTGCGTTTTCGTAAATTTTCACGGATTGTTAGAAATTCATGTTCATAATTGCGAAAATTTCTCAAATGTAAATATAAGTTTTTAGTTGTTTTATTATTTGATAGTGGGGCGCAAAATATTTTTTTGGCTCGGGCAACGTGCTTTGAATCCCTCACTTCGCTCTGGATTCAAAAAAGCGCCCTCGCCGTAAAAATATTAGTTTGCTCTTGGTTTGCTCCCTTATGTTACAATCAACTATTATAGGTGCAAATGTCGGCTCCTAAAGCTTCACCCAGATCCTAGGGACGGCTTTTCGTCATATTTGAGACAGACAACTATAGGAAACCTTACACAATAAAACTACACAATAGAAAAATCGTAGAAACATTTATTTCTTATACAGAACCGTTAATTACTCACATATCGTAGACAAATAAAAACAATGAAGTAGTAGGTGTGTACCTAATTTTGTTGTTATGCCTAACGTGGACCTAGAAATAATACAAAATGTTTATATAATATTATCATTCGTAGGGACATACACACAGTGGCATTTAGTAATTTTTTACCGTATCTGCCGGCATACTTATTCCGGCATCGTGTAACTGGGTCCTTACAACAACCCTAGATGAACTATTATTATAATTAAATTAGCATTTGCTATAGCACCTCGATATAAATGCTTGTTGAAGTAAACACCTATGTTAAGAACATAATAAATAGGTTTAAATATTATAGGCAACCTATTTGCCTTTAGCTTCACTTTAGGTTGCCATAACTTTTTGCACAAGAAATAAAGTATATTGAGGTGTGAGAAAGAAAAAAGAAAACAAAGTCTTTTGGATAAAAAAAAAGTTAATATTTTTTTCCATTTTTTTTTTAAATCTTTATCGTTTTATTTCACGATTTATAAAGGTACTTCTTACCTTTGTCTGCGAGAAATTAAAAAGTAGGTAGTGTAGTATTTATATTTATCACATTTTATTATATAATCGGTAAGTAATACGAGAACAAAGGATTTAATATAAACATTAGAAATTTATAGTGATATTGTTTTTTTTTCTTTCTAAAAACGTACATTAGATTATTAGATTTAGGCGGCAACAAATTATTTAAGATAATTGCTGCTTTATAACAAAATGATTCCGAACTCGCAGTGAGATGTCACTGTTAGAACTTATTTTATTATAAATTATGATAATCACAGATCTTACTATTTATAATGATAATAGATTTTTCAATGTACTAAAACAACCACGTTACCTATGGAATAAAAAGAAAAGAAACAAACTAATATTGGCGGGATAGATTTAAATTGGATAGCTCAATGGAATATTATTTTATTTATTTTTTGTTTTATATTCGTACATCGTGCTTATTCCAAATTCAAAGTGTTTTTATTCATCCAGTGATTAAAAGAGCATTTTATTCACTCTTAAAGATGAATCAGATGCTCTTTTTCGAGTGACAATGGTAAAAACAGTATTTCGTGTAGTCCTTTGCTTTTTTTGACAGTGTGGTTGGTATGGCAACAGCACTGTCTGTCCTCTGCATTAAGGACATTGTATCCAGTTGCCAATAAATAAATAAATAAATGTCTGTCCTCTCGCACATAATCCAATACACAAAGTAGTATTGTATGTACTACAATACAATTTTCTTTTTAGTAACGTCGAATGTTTTCTCATATAACTAATATCTGCAAGTATTTTTTTATTGCACCAGATTTAGTACAATACATTATGTTTTACAAGTTAAGCTTATCTTACCTTTATTACTTATAAGTTTGATAACTTTTCGGTGAAATTAAATGGGAATTGTTATTCAAATCCTATTTAGCGATATACAATCAAAGCAGCTTATAAAATCTTATTGATAAGAAACAGTAGGTAAGATTGCAAATAATTGCCTACCTACAAGTTTAACTTAGAATTAAATGACGTACTAGCATAATTAGGCTAGATGTAATATAAAAATATCGCCCTGGTTTATATTTTTCCAAACGAGTAAGTATGGTAAATACTTAAAACAAAGAAATAATAATCTTAGACTTAAAATTAGGGTGTGTTTACATGACATTTTCAAATTCCTATATTGTATTATAATCCCTTACTATATTATGATTGTAATTTATTCACCTTCTTCGGCAACTTTTCAAGAGCCTACTTTTTTTCTAATTAAAGTGATCAAACTGCCGTGCATATTTTCGTTCCCGATATATTTAACCTCCATAAGGGGTGAATTTTCAAAAATCCTTCTTTAATACTTACCTTTTATATGTAAGGAACACGTGCGAATTTCATGCTTCTAAACACAGCGGTTTAGACAGAGGGTTGCCTGTCAGTGAATAAATGAATTTAAGTTTTTACTTAGTAGATTTTCATACAACAGAGGATTTTGAACACAGAAAATGATATAACACAACTATTCGACAAGCTTCTACTTCTACCTGATACCTACCACATACATATTTCCGGTTTCGTAAAAAACACATTCGAATCTTAAAATAGTTACATTACATAGTTACATTACATTAAAATAGTTACATCATTATAGTATTTTTTTTATAAATAGACATAAAAAAATACGGCACAGCACAACAGCTATCAGAAAGAAGAGTTGGTAATAATGACTAGTCATACTAATATTATAAATGTGAAAAGTTTGTTGGTTTGTTTGTGCCTCTTTCACGCAACAACAAAGCAACGTTGACCTGATTTTTTGCATGGATATAGTTCAAGGGCTGGAGAGTGGCATAGGCTACTGTTCATCATCATCATCGTCGTCACCATTATTAATCACTACGCGGGCGATACCGCGGGGTGCAGCTAGTAATTTATAATAATGGGATGATTTCCATACCTTGGTATTTAAATAGTGGAATAATGGTAGTATTGGACAGTGTCCTTAAATGCCCATGATTCGTGCGAACTCTAACTCGCTCGCGCATTTCGAAAATGTAGAAGTTATAAGTTAAATAACTGAATGATGTGCTTACTACTTACTTGTGTAAAATCTAAACTGTATTAATGTCGAGAACAACATTATTTGTTGTTCTCGACATTAACTTTTTTTCTGCAAATTAAGCATAAATAATTTACAGAAAATGTAAACATTACAAGCTACAGCTTAGATGGGGAGCAAGAAGATTAGAATTGTTACTATGGAAGACTCATGAAGCATGGGCTCTAAAATGTTTTCATTATGTGAATTATACATTAAGGGGACTGATCCCGTCTGCAGCTCTCTCGCTCGCACATTTTCACATTATTGAAGATATAAAATCAATGTGTGTAAATTTCCAAAAAGTAACAAAATCATGTCTTGTGTCTATTATAACATTACAAACAAAGAAATTGACAATATGATATAATTTAATTTAACACAGTCAAATGGTAACAAGTGATTTTTATTTCTCGTGTCATGTTATTCCGTCAAATTACAAGATATCGAAACAAACATTTCTATGTTTGTAATTTTATGATAGACACCAAGACATGATTTTGTAACTTTTTTGGAAATTCACACTCATTAATTTCATATCTTCAATAATGTGAAAATGTGCGAGCGAGAGAGCTGCAGAGGGTATACAGGAACCTTAAGTAGGTATATTATTCCTCAATGTAATAATATTATATTTCTGTCATATACCTACACGAAGAGCGCACCAGCACGGCAATTCGATTAGCAATGTAAGTATATATTACTCCTAAGATACACTATGATTTGATGCACCGCTTAAAAGCCACGGTAATGACGATTGGCTAAAAATGTGCTTAATAAATACAAGCCAGCCATTACAAGTCCCATGATCTGAAACAAATTAATGGAGAACGTTAATCATTAAATATTAAATTAAATAAAACCCCTTTCGTTATTACTTTATGACTTTTTTATTATTTGTTAGTTAATCCGCCGTAACGTTACATATTCTATGAAAATTCCATACGGTACGAAAGATATAGCCGTCAATAGGTAAGACAGACGGACAGACAGACAGACATACATAGTAGGCTTAGTAATAAGGTCCCGTTTTTACCCTTTGGGTACGGAACCCTAAAAACAGTAATAAATTGTTTTACGTAGCAGTCATACTTTTTTAAAAGTTTTTTAATACTTTTTAGACGGTTGTTACGGAACGAAATATTAATTAATTAAAATAAAATTGCGTAGAAAATTGGTATATTTCAGAAAACAACGACGATTTTAACTCGCGGGTAAACCGCGGGGCGCAGCTAGTTGCCAATAAAAAGATCATAATTTTATTGAAACTTACCGCTGCTGCTAAATAAGGTTCGTAGTCACGACTGTAACTGTTCTTCGAATGATTGACTTCTATCAGTAGAGTGAGCCCCGCACAGAGGTACATAACGAAGGCAAGTCCGTGGTATACTACTTCCTGAAAAAAATAATTTTATTCAAATTTGCAGGGTGTTCCTATGCTAATTTAGGGCACATAAAAATAAAACAAACTTGTTTACTGAAAACCCGAAATTTGTGTGACATAGTAAACACGCGCGCCTAAACGTAGTTCATAGCGCTCTGATATCTCGCTCGCGCCGTCTGAACTCCGTTACCAAAACACCGGCCAAGTGCGAGTCGGGCTCGCGCATTGAGGGATACATACCACCACAAAATACAAAAACTTGTGTAAAAAGACAACATCACGCCCAGGCGGTCACCCATCTCAGTACCGACCGCGCCCAACGTTGCTAACTTGGAACGTGGTGAACAGAAACTTTTCACCGACTCGCACTTGGCCGTTTTTTATTGTTTTACTTTAGATTGTGTACTATAATCGTGTCAAGTTTGACGTTTGTACGTAGTAGTACGTACCTACTTATTACAGTTTATACATTACGTAATGCCAATAAAAAATACGTTTAAAAAAACTTTTTCATCCCATCTTTTCGAAAAGGACGACTTGATTCGCCTGGTGTTTTCTATAAGAAACTTTTAGCGGGCAGTAGTGAGTTTTTAATCCTCTTTATAAGTGCGCCGCAATTATCTTTGCCACGCACTTTTTGAATTTGGAACATCTTAGTGTTCAGCGCCAAAGACATCGAACGCAAATATTGTTTGAATAAAGACTGACTGGTACGACGGCCCATAGTCGCGCCGCCAGCTGAATAAAAAAAATAAAAACGCGCGAACTACAACCCGCTTTTTCGTAAATTTTCACGGATAGTTAGAAATTCATGGTTTTGTGTAACAATAAATTTTCATAATTGCGAAAATGTCTCAAATGTATCTATAAGTTTTTATTTGTTTAATTATTAGATACTATTTAATTTCAATTTAGTTGTTACTCTATTTTTTATTAAATAATAATATTACAATAAAATATGAGGCGCCTTTTATTTTCTCATAGTGGGTGATGAAAAGATCACTCGGGCGCAAAATATTTTTTTGTATCGGGCGACGTACTTTGAATCCTTCGCTACGTTCGGGATTCTACTCCAGAATCGCACTTCGCTTTGGATTCAAAAAAGCACCCTCGCCGTAAAAATATTATTTTGCTCCCTTATGTTACAATTTACTATTGTTGTAAGGGGAGTAATGGGGAGTTTTGACTTTTAAGCGTTATTATAATTTCTCCATACTTATTCTGTGAAAATGTCAACTGGTAACAACTGGTAATTTCAACTATTACGGTTTGAAAGATACAGCAGTTAAAAGGAAGGACGGATGGATAGACAGACAGACAGCGTAGCCTTAGTAATAAGGTAATAGTTATAAGGTCCAGTTTACAATTTTTTGGTACGGAACACTAAAAACTAAAGTCGAAAACGAAAAATGCGAGGTAGTCGCGAGTTAGCTGCTCCTTAATCAACAATACGCGAATACACAGATTTCTAACTCGAATGGAATTAAATTTAGGACCAATTTCAGGTAAAGCTGGTGCTGTGCCCTTCTTCATTGGGAAATGGCGATAGGCAACTTCTACCATTTTATAAAGAAATGTAAAAATTTAATATTTTAAATTATAGTCTCATCTGTTATTATTCTAAGAGTTTCTTCTAAGAGTTTAATATTATCTTCTTAAATTTTGGGCAAAATATTAACATAAAATCATGGCGGAAACTGGGCCTTTATTGACTCACATAGCACATACCTCAAGTATGCTGGCGATTGTACAGCTTGGCAAAAAAGAGTAGAAATGAATGGGGGCGCCACTATCGCAAATAGTTCTAAATAATAACAGCCCTATATTACATCTCAGAAAGATGATTGGATGAAATTCTTCCACTGACGTATTTTCCACAGTATCATCAGAAGAAGTAATAATGTTTTCGTTCCAAAACTTTTTCGCTAAGCTTGACGTTCATATATGCCAGTACTGCCAGCCGCTGCAATAGTGTGCTTTTATATGAGTACATGGGCAGGTAAAAAAAACTTACAAAAACAGTCCTCGACATCATAGTTGCCGAGGAGAGCGAGGTGAGACACGACACCACCAAACAGAAGGTGCCTATCAGAAAGGAGGTAGCCACCAGTAGGTAGAACAGCTCGGGCTTCTGTATGGTCACATAGCGACTGCTGGTGTAACTGTGGTCTATGTAGTACGCCACTACACCAACGCATGCCGCGCCCAGGAGCTGGAAATACAAGACTTCTATTAACACTTCTTCGTGTAAAAACCAAAATGGAAAACGATATTATTGGTAGATTTCACAAATTGTGCACCTGGTTTAAAATGATGTGGATAAAATGAAATAAAATATTTGTTTAAAATTTATAGACAATCAAAAATTTAAACAGGATTTGAACCTGCGCTATCGGGTATACCTACGCTCCGAGCGCTCTAATATCCACCAAGCTACTAGCTACAATGTTACGTTCGAAAACTGATCCTAATTTACTGTTTTCGGTGTCAGCTTTATACAATCTACGACAGACCTAGAAATTAGTACCAGCTATTTCCTCCTAACCGATTTTGCTGAAATTTTGCACACACGTTTAGTTCTGGTGACAATACAATAGGTAGGTTACTTATATACCTATATAATTATGCAATACCCAATATTGTAATATTATCAAAATGACAGCCAAAATAAAAACATTTAAATCAAAGAAGAATAATGTAGTACATTTACATCGATGATTTAAATAAAACTTCAAAGTATCATTTATATAAAAATCTTGTTGTAAAAATGTTTGTTAAATAAATCTTAACAAACATTATCGTGTTAATGAAATCGCGAAATAGTACATTGTTACACTAGGGGTGAAAGTAACCAAAAAAGTATCCCTCGAACTATTAGCCAAACCCCGTCTCGGGACTAAATAAGTCTTTAACCCCGAGGTAAAAACACAGTGCTTTTCATTACGAATACAAAGAAACTAAAAATAAAAACATGAACTGACTAAAGAAAATATGAGTGAATTTTATTTTACATAAATCAACATTTTTGGTATGAAATTTATTTAAAGTTTATAGTAAAATTGGAGCAATTACTTATATTTAGTGAAAGGTTATTCTACTACTGCTTTAGCCTCTTCTCTTATAAAATTAGGCATTAAATCCATAGCAGAATCAGATGAACTCATTGTGTTAATACAAATCTGCTATACGGAAGCATAAACATACTACAATAAATATTGAATTCCCGCCAATTTTTTTTTTTTAACATTTTGATACTGAAGTCACGAAAAGTGCGGGTCCATAATTCACTGAGAAAAAAAAAAGATGGAACATTCAATACAAATGTGAAAATAGAACTATGTAGTTTTTTTTTAAAGTATAATTTGAGTGTCTGTTAGTTGTCAACTGTCACTGTCAGTTGAAAGTGATTCTCCCTAGGGCTGTATTGTATTACTTTCAACCCGCTCCTCAGGGAACTTAATACCTACTTTCCGAGTATGAATAATGAAAAATAAATTAATACTCTTCCTTGAATGATAATGTAATTTTTATATGGAACATGTTTTTTTGATATATCTAGGTTAGTCCCAAAACAAAAGTTGTTTATTATGATAAGAACAATAATATCCATGAATGTGTCCGTCGTTAAGAAATATACACGTGCTACATTACATCTACTACATTACATTACATAACTACCGTAGAGAAACTTATAACATCTAAGACCTAGGTACTACGCTAAAACCTAAGTTCATGCATAGTCGAATTATTGAGCGCATGTTGTTTATGTATTCTTAGGTTTCCAGGAATAGCGAGTATGAAGTCATGGCCTCGTCGTTTTAGAGGCCGAACTGAAAGTGATTCCGCTTTATATCAGCTATGACATTGAGAAGAAACGGACACTGGACCCGACGGATTTCAGAAACGAAAATTTTGAACTATTATGCTATGCAGAGTGGAACTTTTTAGGGACATTAATAATTCCTTCACCGTGACTTATAATAGCTATAATATTATACATGAAAACGAGAACAAGACATTTTGATAGACATTAGTGGTTTCGTAGTATATTACGAAAAAAATTCGGTGCTTTATTTTTAAATGTAATTGTGCTAGCTTATGAATAAAATTATCATTATCACTGTTTTAAACTATCACGGTTGTTCACTAAAGTTATAATTATGATACCACCATACCACCTACACCTACACTCATTTACAGTAATAATAACATTGACCTAATAATAATAAAATTTATCAAAGCAAATATATCATTACTGACTAAATAAGTAGGTATATATATATATATATAGTTAGTATATTTTTAGTTGTACATAGTAGTTTTATCGATAAGTTGTATAATTAGTGTATCTGAAACATTAAATAAAAAATTGTAATTTAAGTTGCCAGTTGTCAAAACATTAAAAAAAAAAAAAAAAAAAAAGTTGGTAAATGGATAATAATAATAATAAATATGAAGGGAAACTTACATCATAATAACTCGTACTCATCCATATAAATATCGTATGGCTCAAGCTAAATTGTATTCCTATGTACTTATATAGATGTCATACATAATATATGCCTATACAAATCGTATATATATATAGCTTGAATAAACCACTAACATTTTAAGTGAAGCGGTGACGCGAGTCAAGAATGACATCACTCTCCAGTTCATGGCAACTCTTAGGAAAACATGATAAAGACACTACGGACTCATTTTGGATTCACAGAAATAAGTACGGTATGGTTTTCATAAATTACTACTAGCTAGCATTAGTACCTTAAACGCTAGTTAATGGGCAGCCAAAGGCGCGCGGCTATATCACTCACACGCTATTAACATTTTTGGAAATAAAAAGTCACTGAGTGATTATTAAATAAAAAACTGATTGGGCATGGTATAGGTAAAATCATGTTTCGTGTTAGAATCAAATTGGAATCAAAGTTTTGCCCTACGCGAAACAGTGACAAACCTATGTGATCTACGAAAGACAAGGAAGATAGACTAAGGTGACAAACCTATGCGATCTACGAAAGAGATATCTTCCTTGGAGATACACACGATGAGTCTGGTCCGCGCCGTCCGCCTCGAAAGTAGGTAAATAACGTAAACAACAAATTATGAACTGAAAATCGTTATTCTTCGTTAGCTCATCAACGTATTTACACTAAATTGCATTACATTAATAACCATTACAATATGAAGGAACGAATTATTAAAACCTTCTAAATACGAAGTAAAATCTAAAAAAAAATGCTTTAGAAAGCCTGTACGGCGAATCTTTTTATCGAGAAAAGTTTCACCAATCATGTTGCTAAAATTATATTAAACTTTTTCATATCGAACTATTGATTACCAAAACATGAATTGGGTATCTACTGTTTGCCATAACATAAAGAGAAGCTCAATTTTGAGTTTTCCTAGATTTCAAGTAAGGTAAAGCATAGTGAAATAATAAGTCCACATAACTAAACATCATTTTTATTACTTTACATATACCATAACTAGCGACCCGCCCGCCCTGCTTCGCACGGGTGTAAGTTACGTGCGAAGCCGGAGCGGGTCGTTAGTTATATAATTATATAAACCTTCCGTGAAAATGTATCTAACTGATGGTGAAAACCGCATCAAAATCCGTTGCGTGGTTTAGGAGTTAGCGGCCATACAGACATACAGACAGACAGACGCGGAAAGCGACTTCAATGTAGACTATATAGAGAAGATAGAGATAGAGAAGAGATATGTGCAGTCATATTATGACAAAACATTTCATTCTTTTAGTTTATGATAATGTAAACCTACGAATAGGTACATCAAATAAAAATAAAAGTTATGAAAATAGTGTAATTAATGATGCGATTATTTGCCACGAATCTCCACGATTTCCCAACGGTGATATTTTTAGTACTGAATAGTAGGTCACTGAATCTCTGAATGCAGTAACTGGTACTACATAATAAAAGAGATTTGTTAATCGTGAACTCTTTTACAAAATAGAAATGCATTTTTTTTTAATGAAAATAAATACGATATAGGTCACCTAATAATACTAGGGGTCAAAAACCTCATAGAAGTTTAAAATATCCCACCTAATACTTAAAAACTACCAACTATCAACCACAACTTGCCTGCCAATATCCAATACCAATTAATACATAGTACGACTGATCCGAAATCTCTTATTTGGACCTTGAAAATGGATTAAAAAAATTACAAGGATAGTATGCAAGTCACTTATCTTCAGTACAAATCTGTGGCAAGATTGGTTCTGTCCAAGGACGTTATATATACCTTTCTGTCTCTTTTATTACGTAATCTACCGTCAATTGTTTTTCTATTTTTTCTTCAAGGTGGACAGGTTTAGGTTTGACATGACAGGTGACAAAATAAAAGACACACACACGGCCTGCTTTTTCACTTATGTTTCTTAAAAATATTTGTATCCAAGTCAGTTGTATGAAGTAACTAAATGAATTTATGACCATGACCAATAACTACTTACTTATTGTGTACTAGCTGCGCCCAGTGGTTTCACCCGCGTGGTGATGAAACATGGTGATGAATAAGATAGTAAATGTAGCCTAAGTTAATCCTTATAACATCAGCTATCAACTATCTACCAGTGAGAATCGAAATCGAATGAAATCGAATCCCGTCAAAATCGGTCAGTCGTTTTGGAATCCATAGAGAACATACCATAGATATATATGTCGTAGTATGAGTAAAAGATCGTTGATACATACATACTCGTACATGCACACCTTTGAGAAAAATGCACACATAAGAAAAGCTCAAAGAACTCAGTTGGGATCTATAAAGCTTGTCATAAATCCTAGCACAACATAAACAATTCCTGTCTATTTACATTTGAAGAAATGTGAACATGTATGTCATGGCGAAAATAAATATTTAATTGATTTGGTTTGATTTTGGAAGGTATTATCATAATAATTTTCAGTTTTGTAGTTACTCAACGTTATGAGACTAAGTAACAATTTATCTTATCTATACTAATATTATAAAGAGGAAAGATTTGATTGTTTGTTTGTTTGCATTGAATAGGCTCCGAAACTACTGAACCGATTTGAAAAATTCTTTCAGTGTTGGGTTGCTGCACTATCCCCGGTTGACATAGGCTATATATCCCGGCTTTGCCCGTGCGAACCAGGGGCGGCCTACTAGTTAATTATAAACATTTTGTAGAATAGGATCGCCTTTTAAAATGTGTATGTACGTAAACATAATGTTAGCAAATTATAAAGTAACAAGTCTTAAATTGAGGGTAATAAAAAACTATTTCGTATGTTTTTAGCTTGGTAATACAAGTTAGATGTCTTAATTCATATTAATACATAATAAGCCATAGTGAATGATTATGAGTAACTTACCAGCTGCGCAATTTTGAGCAGACCAGGGAGAGTACTGAGGTAGCCTGTGTTAACAACCACAGCGGTGCCAGAAGAGGCCACCGTGGTTCTGGTGATCGTTACAGAGTGCGACATCTTACAGGAGCTGAAATTTTTAACAATAAACATTTAACACATGGTGTTGCAGTGCAAAATTCAAGAAAAAGCGTCTTTTGCCTTTTTTTTTACCTACTAGGTTACTTTTTTAGTGGGCTAATTTTGCATACTTTTTTTTTTATTCGCTCATCGGGCATGGCGGTATGGCCTTTAAGGCCATACCGCCATTGCATACTTCAAGTCATTGTTGTTTTTTTTCACCTGGAACTATAATGACGGAAAACTTGACCTAAAACGCGCCCGCGCTACGCTGCGCCCACCCATCCAAGTACCTACCGATCGCGCCCGACGTTGATTAACTTCGGTGATCGTACAAAATCGGTAGCGAAGAAAAATTTGTCACCGATCACCGAGTCACTTGGCTAAACCCACGGAACGAACAAACAAAAGATGTATTATAATATAAGAGAATGAGAAAAATGTCTGGTAATGACAAAAATGGTGTTGCAGATACGTAGGAGGTCAACGTGTTGAGTTGGCGACGCATGACGCTTCGTTATTTGTGTGCCGAGGCCGACAGCCTGTAGCAGAAAATCCACAGATACAGCAATGCATTTATTTTAAAAGTACGTCTCAGTGCAGTTACGTTAAAGTAGAAGATGGAACGATTCTCACAAATGCTCCTTGTTATGGCTGTTTTGTTATGGTTATAATGTATGTCTTCCAGTCAGGTTTGAGTCGGTTACTTCCAGGCCAGCGTGCTTCATCGTACACCGCATATCAGTCGAGACGGTGACAAAACGCAAGCCTATTTTCGATTTAAAAAACTACCCCCGTGTAAAGACCTTAAGCTGTAGCCCTAGGATCTTACCGCCAAAAACGGAATTAAATTATCAATGTAGAGCTACACTGAAATCAAAAAACTAACACCTAGTTTATTACTATCCCAGAAGATGCCAGGAGACATGATTGAGTTATACAGGTATAGAAACTTTTATCGAATGGCCAACCCATTCGATAAAAGTTTCTATCGAAATACTGACAATGTTACGAGTGATAAATAACAGACCTAATCTGTAACCTCGGACCTTGGTGTCATCTATACGTTACCGAAGTAAGACTCAACGAGAAAAAGAAACCCCTTTTGTATCCCATGAATGAACAGCTCACAGTAATACCGAAGGTAACCTTTGGTATAGGTACAAATGGCAATCGCATGCAGAAGCTCTGGTAAACAACGTCAAGTTATAAAACTGCTCGAGGTCGATGACTCAGACAGAATAATGTCTAGACATCTACAGTCAGGGCACCCTTCGAAATTCAACAAGTTACAAGCGCACAACAACACCTTTTCTAAAATCTGTACATGGGGTGCCATGGATATAATCAAAAAGTTCTATATAGACACAGTAGGTAGCCTTAAGAGTGGCTCTGTGTGCAAGCACCGTAGTCGTATAAAGGTATACAGCAGTATTACTGCAATACTTAAATTTTATCAAGCAAAACGCCATCACGCTTGTAATTAACTCTGGTGCATCACGGTGGTGCACGCATCAATGACCTTGATGTCAACTCTATCCGTGTTTACTTGAATTGTATTGCTGGTAAATAGAAAACAAATGAACTGGTAGTAGGCTGGGCTATAATAATATATTAACCATACAAGGAGGACAGTGTCTTTTGCGCGCTGTTTTTTTTGTGTTAATCAAAATCTACACTGATGTCCACAGAAAAAAAAAAACTGATGTCGATTAGGAAGTGTGTGGGATTGTGCACATTACCGCACTGAAACTGTGAAACATACGCGAACGCGAATAAGTATTCGCGTTAACGCGGTGAGCGCAGTTTACCTAGGCAATAAAAAAATCATATAGATGTACCTAATATTTATGTAACTTATACCCATGTAATATTTGTGTGAAGTATTAAGGAAATTTTATTATATTTTCACGTTTGAGCCAATAGCCAGAGCCGCCCACACATCCACTAATGTTTTCGCTTAAACACCGGTGAGTAATAAAATAAACATTAGTTAAGTGTTTATTAATTAATTATTTCGAAACTAAATACATATTGTTAAAAGTAAGGGACACTTGTGGAATTATACCAATTAAAAGGAATGAGCAGAAGAAAATCAGGTACTTACAATATAAAGATCCTTTACGGAAAATTCACAAGGTGCAAGAAAAGTGTGCGTTTACACGAGCGAGCTATACGGACTCTCGGGAAAGACTACAGACAGAGGTGTATATATTACTCTATAGACTACAGACTGCGAATCGCCGGATCAAACGATGACTCACTCGACTGCGCGAGCTGAATACAGCGCATGCAATATGTAGTAGATACCTATACAAGCTTAGCTTACACACGCACAGCAGGAAAATGTATTTACGAGGAATATATATCCTATAGGAATAACTAAGTACGTAATAGCCGCCACCACCTGAAAGCTAATCCACATAATTATCTTAGGACAGTGGAAATCGCACACTGTGCGATTCACGCGATCTTTCTTGCCTCACACCTGTAAAATGTGGAATGAGCTACCTTCCGCGGTGTTTCCGAGAAGCTATAACATGGAGGTTCTTCAAAAGGCGAGTTAACGTACTTAGTTGTGATGCCTCTGGTGTTACAAGTACCTATCCAAAGACGACGGTGACTGCTTACCATCAGGCAGTCCGTCAGCTTGTTAGCCACAAAAGGCATTTAAAAAAATGTTACAGGATCCACGGATACCGGTATCAGCGAGTAAAATGAAAAAAGTTTTTTTTTTTTTTTAACGGGTCCCGGTATCGGTGGATACAACTCGCCGGTATCCGTGGCTAATTCAAACCGATACCGGGATCCGTGGATACAAACCCGGAAAATGTATAGTGATTAAACAAATTAGCACAGATAGGTGATATAATTTACTATAATTATTAGATAGCCCGTTGGTCCAGTTGGTAGTGAACCTGCCTTCTGAGCTTAGGGGCGTGGGTTCGATTCCCACCTAGGACAAACATTTGTGTGATGAACTTTTGTGTTTGTTCTATATCTGGGTGTTAAAATCTATTTAAGTATGTATTTTAAACCTATATATGTATGTATATCAGTCTCTGGCAGCTATATCACAAGCTTTGCTTAGTTTGGGGTCAGATGACCGTGTGTGCAAAAATGTCCCGAACATTTATTTATTTAATATTTAAACTCATTGCCAATTTATAATCCCATCATCATAAGCCAATTGGACATTTGGCTCTCCCAATTTTGCCACTCTGTCAGCTCTCTACAACCCAAAGATAATATAACTACCATTGCCGCATCCGTTTTCACCCAGCTGCACAGAAGGGTGCGGACTGCGGACAGAATGGGAAGTGATCTGACAGCACCCGTTTCGATCCGCGGCCCTGCACCACTTGTATCCACGGATACCGGTATCAGTGGGTATAATGAAAATTGTTTTTTTTTTTAAGGAAACGGATCCCGGTATCGGTGGATATAACTCGCCGGTATCCGTGGCTAATTCAAACCGATACCGGGATCCGTGGATACCAACCCTAATGATTTATTTAATACTTAAATTATGTACAATTTCGATAATCATCTTTCAGAAACAGTCATGAAAAACATCGTGAGGAAACCGATATCCAAGAACCTCAAAAGTTTTACGACATAATATGACATTCATAGTCATAGTATTTTATTAATAACAAATTACAGTTACACGTCACAGAAAAATAAAAAGCAATAAAATCACAAATTCGGCACAACAAATAGTTTGTGCTGTTTGTAGGTATAATCATAATACCGCTCTTTCACCACAACACCGACATGCACTGGGCCAGCATGGTGTACTAGGGCCCCATCGCTCTCTCTCTCTCTCTCTCTGATAGAAAGGAGAGTAGACGTGCAGGAATCGACAAATCATCATATTGGTTGAAATCCTCCGCTCCGTTTCAATGGAAACCTGATTTGCAAACGAGAAGAATTGTAGGGCAGTAGAGCAATTTTCTAGTCCATGTCATATATAGTTTACTCTACATGTTTTATTTTGTTAATAATATTGTACTTACCAAGCCTATTATTTATTAAAAAAAAAAACTTGTACCAATATTTAATTTTGTATAAATTTTTGGTTTTGAAATCGTTTTAACGACATTACTTTATTTCATTTCTATACACAGACAAACAAGGGAGATATGGTAAGGAGGCGCGGCGGGTGCGAACACATCACCGTGCGAATTCACCCTGCAGACAACCTTACCGCATTTTTTGCATGTTAGTCACTCCATTGGTAGTCATCTCCATAGAGAAACATACTATACTAGCTGACAATTTCTTAGTGTGCCGTACTTACAGTTTTTGCGATAATAGCGGTGTGGTGAAAAACTGACACATTTGAACACTTGTAAGTACTAACCCCTTGTATATCTTCTTTTTTGTCTGATCTGAGGGCCTCATAGTTCGAGACAAATAATTTCATTTAACGTATAGGACCTATACTAAAATGCATTTATAGATATGCCTTTTATCATAGGATATCATAGGATAGAGATAAGATAAGACACTGTTATTTATGTTACTGAAGGATAAAACAATATTATGTTAAAATATATTTATTTCTTTTTACAAATTTTATTACTTATCTATTATACTTAAAACGTTTATTTAGGTACAAATAAACACCTCTGCTTACGACACCACTTAATTGAGTAAATGTTTATACTAAGCCATTTTCACAGTTATATCCTGATCGCTACATTGTGGAGCGTGGTTAGTTAGGTAGTAGTTAGTACTGGGGCGTGATTACTTAGGTAGTAGTAGTAAAAGTTCGCGTGATTTTCCGCACTGCACTGTTTCTGCGCTGTTTCGGACCCGCGGTAGCCGTAAGGTAGCCCCAGTATTGTAATATATAGAATAAATAAGCGAACACGAAATTAAAATTTTAATCGAAAGTATTTTATATTGAAATATGTTCCCACACTTTAGGATAAGTACTCGTATATACTATTTAAAAAGTTATAGACAGTATAAAAATTTTATGACCGGCAGAATTTGAACCTCAGGAAAAAACTTACGAATTAGTAAAAAAAAAGTATGACGCCCCGTCACGGGACGCCTGTCAGATGTGAAACATGACGGCATAAGAAAGCATCAGGTCGTTTGACGTCACGGCACACGAGTCGGTTTTACAGCCAAGGCGCGCCAATAGATGTTTCACATCAAAAGACCGACTCTACGTAAACTTTGGGCCTGTAAAGGCTCTAGCTGAGTAGTTACTTGCATGTAGCAAGATAGTTGTCGTCACCAACTTAGATAGATAGATGCAAAGACAGCTCAAGAATTTGGAGGCTGACAGGAAAGCGACCGTAGATTTGATGTTAGAGCGCTCGGGGCATAAACCCGGATAGCGCAGGTTCGAATCCTGCCGGCCGTCAAATTTTTGAATTGTCCATGACATATACATATATCTAAACAGATATGGGTATTTAATACGAGAATATAACAAATTTTAACAGGGTATGTACAGTTAACTTTATAAAACAGAAGAAAAATCAAAGTACATAGGAATTCAATTAATAAAGAATAATTAAATATTGCAATAATAATATACGGTAGATATAACTATTATATTTATATATATACACACCATTAAATGTTCGTGACTATTAAATGTTTCAAAAATGTATAAATGCTTGCTCCATTATTTTGTGAGCCACAAAGCCTTATTTATAATTATTTGAGATTCTGGACGGAAAAAATTGTTCGAATGGGGTAATTAATAATACACAATATTACATTATATATATAATAATTAGATAATACGTGTATTTAATTAATTATTATAATGCGTGTAGGTACTTTATAATTTAAGTTATATAGCTTAGAACAAGTTAGGCAGGCAGGTATTTGCGCTAACATTTGTGTAATTATTTGTTTGAGGTGGTTTATCCACAAATAAAAGAATATCAATAAAAACATGTTAATTCGTACATGATTACTTAAAAATACACTTGTTACAATAATTCGTTTTGTTCTCTATGACCATCACTCCTTCGTAAGACTAGGCTAGAATAAAATTATGACAACCACAATAAATTGAAATAAATTATTATAATTAATTCTATATATTTAACGTAAGTAGTCTTTAACAATAAAACAGATATATAGCAGCGTAGATACATCTTATTATGCTTTAACAAACCGTAGATAGATAGGTATTTAGATAGATACTAAAGCCGTGCACGGACCTTGCGAACGCAAGCGCACACAAACGCTTTGCCTCTTCTTTCAATTATATTGACATGAAACGAGAGGCAACGCATTCGTGCCCAGCATAATCTCACGGGCAAATAACTTGGTTGATTTGAATCACATTTGAACGCAACTTTATAATAGTAATTCAAGGTTAGATTACTAGAGTACTTACCTGGTCAGAAAAACAACAACTAAACGTACTGACATACGTAATTATCAAATCTTTCATTTAAGGTATGTATATTATGGTATGTACTCGTACATATTCGTGTATGTAATTGCATTGCCGATGTCTAAAACACGAACATACCGAATTAGGTAATTTGATTCCTAGGTACAAGAACTCATTGCAATAGTACTTACCTACGAATATATAGAAGTTACATTACTATACTGTGCAGTACAATAGCAGTTATTTGAAATCTGAATATTCAGATGATTTCATAAAAACTAATATTTCTTGACACTAATACCTATTGAATTACCAATTCCAACGATCGCATTCCCAAAGAGGGTTGACGTCAGCCAGGCGGCGCCGGCCATAAAACTCAAGCCAAACCTAATAAGAAACGTACATGTTGTGCTGTACCGACAACATAAGAACATGATGATGACTAATACCAACTATGTACGCTGGAAAAGACTACTGTGGAGTACAATCCATTGTATATTGTGGTCTAGTGTGAAATCCTAATGGGACCACAATCTGAAATTAGGTAGATACGTCCCGTGTCGGATTTATGAGTTGTATGTGCTGGGTGAGCTGGGCGACTTCCCTAGACGCTTTTTATGTTTTCTTTCAGGAGCAGACTTTTTGCGCGTCTTATCAAACTCCTTGAAAAGGAGCCTACATTATATTGCCTATATTTCACATAAAGTTTGATATGTTGTCCGAAAATTTTGACGAGAGAGCGCCGCGACGCGATTCAATCGGTAGTACCTAATTGAACCGGCACTGTGGATACATCTGTTTGGTAATCAACAAGACCGCTTCAACTGTTGTGTCTATACGACAGATCCATAAAACAGATCACCGAAAATGACCATTGGCCAAAATTAGTAATTAAATCGCGATGTGACCAATTGACCGCCTGAATATAGACCATTTGAATTTAGTTTCTAGTCGGTGAATCGTTTATTATTAGCGAAATTGATAGAAACCCAGATAATTGATCGTAGCTACCTACAAAGTGCTGACCGTAGATATTTAGGTACCTATACGAGTACGTGCTCTGTAGTTTGGTGCTGACCTATTTGAGACAACATCTTGTGATAGTTTCTTATCCACGCACGTAAAATCAGCTTGCTTAGCAGATACATACTTAGGAAGTTACCTACATACTCGCGAAAAGATCAAAAATTTGTAATATTGCTTAATATTTCAAATAGTACCTACCTATCGTGATCAGCGGCAATTACGTTATTGTGCAATTGCGATAGAGTTTAAATTCGAAAGCGAGACGAATGTGAACGATAATAATATTTGGAGTTAGAAGGCTCCCGGGAGTGTTGGATAGAGTGGAGAGTCCTCACGCAGCGGCCGCCGCGGCGGTGCTCCGGTGCTCCTGGAAAAGCAGGAACGAGCTCGCACCATACGCCGCCGTGTTGAACATACCGAACACCTGGAAGAGAAAAATTACTCACATCAGCGGGACGACGCACATTACATAGGCACGGCGATGTTTTTTTTTAATATAAAGATCGTTCGGACACTAGGCTAACCTTCCTTAGCCTTGATGTCAGGTCAACGGTCGTTAAAGAAACGACGAGGAAAGAGACCATAGCCAATTAACTAGAGACCATAACCAATAAACTATAAATTCAAACAGTATGCATAGTGTTAAACTCTCCCGGCAAGTAAACTCTATAGTTTTAAACTCTACAATATAGTGGCTATGTTTTCAAATAATTCTTCTTCCTCGTCGTTACTAGTGTTAAACTCTCCCGGCAAGTAAACTCTATAATTTTAAACTCTACAGTATATTGGCTAAATTTTCAAACAATTCTTCTTCCTCGTCGTTACTTTTAGGACAGTTGAACGGGAAATTAAGCCCCTTACAATAATAAAGATGTTGATTGTAAATGGATTATAAAAGTTTTCGAAGGTTTAGTTAGACAGAAAACTAACTAAAGTTTTGCTCTCCTTGTCTAATAGACTGCAATGAAAAAGAAAGCTAAATTTTTTGCACGTTACGAAGTCTAATAAATTTTTCGAAATCGACATCAATATCTGAATAATGCCGGCCATTTTTTTCATATATTCTGATAAATCATATTTTTTTAACTCTACCACAGATTAAAGAAAGTGTACTATAATATGTGTAGGTCATTATCATGTAAGTATTGTAAGATGTATGTCAAGCAACACGAAGTCGTCAAGATGAAATGGAAATGTAGAGATCTGACTGTGATATCAGCGGAGAACCAGTTTGGCGAGAAAGGTCGCGAACACGTCAGCAGTTCAAAGCGATGCAGATTTCCATAACTTCGCGAGTGACGTTTCTAGAAGCGTTGTAGGTTGTACACACTTGTTTTTGTAACCTGTATTAAGGACACCGTAACAATTTATACCAGTACCGTCTTTTCACCTTCAATGTTCCAGGAACTGATTTTTTTCCGGGATTAAAAGTAGTTTATTTTTTTATTAAAGATCCTCTGATCGTCCATACTCAATCTACCTCCTTCCTAAATTTTATCTAAATCCGTTCAGCCGTTACGGAGTTAAATGCGAACAAACATACACTTACATAAGCTTTCGCAGATCTTTTCTATCTAAAGTTGAAGTCCACACGGGACGGGAAGACCCGTGTTATCATCCCGTGAACATGGTGCATGTAACTGCGCCGAAATATCTGGAGCTCATTCCACAACCTTACCATGGTAAATATCCCGTGATCCCGATAAATAATCATATAACTTTAGTGAACAACCGTGATAGTTTAAAACAGTATTTTCTATCTAGCTTTTAAGTATATAAGGAAAATATAAAAAAATCGTATGACGAAGCATTTATCTGCCAACTAAGAGTACTTAAGTAAAATATAAAACAATCAAACTGTTTAATTCGCTTATAATACAAAGGATGAGAGGCCATGCATTCAGTTAATTATAGTTTAAACTGTAGATAGAGCAGTAATAGTATTTCTCTCGAGCCGTATCTGGGCGCGATAAGGTTCACGTTCGCGTAATTTTCCAACTGAGCGGATTAGGTGCCGCTATAGCAGTTGTCCGTAAGGCCCCTGGTCTCAAATAAATTGGTTTACAAATGGTCCAATACGAAGGTTGAAATTCCTATTACGGCTTAACATAGGTACCTAAATAATTATCTCACTACAAAAGTTAATCGTGCAAGGTCAAAGTTCAATTCAACGCCAAAAGTTCAGATTCAGTATATTTTACGGTGTCGGTATTAAAATATAACTTTCACATCTTGTGGCGGCACTTTATTGATTTTGTACAGGTAAGTAGGTAAGACCATTGAAAAGTTTCACTTTTCACTTCCAGGCCCCCGATTCTACTAAAGAAATTGTGTTTAAATTGTAATTGTTTCAATTTTATTTTTTAAATAATTGCCTTAAATCAGACAGTTTAATTATTTTTTTATACTAGAAAAATACCACCACCTAATATTATAACTTGGTATATTTAAAAAAAAATGTAAATTTTGAGGCAATTATTTAAAAAATAAAATAGTGATAAAAAAATTGTATACAATAGCGGGTGTAAACTGCGCTAGCTATAATAAATCTTTTTGGTATTAATTAGAATTTTGAACGACCCAACCCGTAATTTGTGATCAATTTCGCTGTTGAATTTATTCCGACCGGTCCATTGACTGCCTGCGTCACGCTCCTAATATCCGCAAGTCATAGAAAGCAGGCAGCGAACCGGCAAGCCCTTACACACAGACCGTTGCAAAGGGACATTCCGTGGATCTGATTGTATTATATTGTCTTTTTTGTTGGTATTTCACCGGCCTGACTGACGAGTCCTTTATGCCGTGTTTTTTTTTGTTTCATTCTAATAGCTAATAGTTTACTTCACGAGAGGCATAATTAGTAGATACGTACGCGGTACCTATTTTTACTTACTATGTCCATGATGTGTTAATGGGTTACTACGTGCATGTGCAAGCAATGCAATGTTACTTGTCTGTGTAAACCTGGTGGGTTACCATAATCTCAAAAACATTCTTATGATATAACCTTACTTTAACTTTTATCTTGCTCTCTTGGCTAATGGGAGAGCAAGACAAAAGTCAAAATAAGGTTATTATAAATATGTTTTTGAGATTATGGTAACCTGGGCCCCGATTCTACTAAAGAAATTGTTTTTAAATTGTAATTGTTTCAATATTTTGTTTTAAATAATTGCCTCAAAATTGAGTTTTTTTTAATATGTATTCTAAGTTATAATATTAGGTGGTGGTTTATTTATCTAGTATAAAAAAAAACTGACAGTTTTGAGGCAATTATAAAAAAAATAATTGAAATAATTACAATTTAAAAACAATTTCTTTAGTAGAATCGAGGCCTGGTTTATTGAATAAAATTTTATAATGTAAAGTAAGTAAGAAAAATAAAAAAAGTAAAGATAATTAATGAAATTTGATTATACATATTTTAATACCCGACACCTGGCGTCGCACTTTTTGTGCAGTTGCCAAACTATACAAAAAGTGCGACGCCAAAATCGTTACGGAGGAAAAATTAAAAAAAAACCATATAATACTTACAGCAGCAGCTACATTTGCTCCGTAAGAATGTCCATAGTAACCGGCCGTGGCCGCGAAGAGTACGATGAAAGCTATCAGGTACATCAAAGTCTCCAGCCCCGTACTAATCAATTCCTGGAAGCAATTAAACAAAATCGTTAGCTAATCGAAGCTTCGAACGTTTATACAACTTTCACTTGGTGTATAGAGATGTCTAACTATACCTGTCTATAACACAACATGAGCATTGCACATATATAAGAATCAAACAAGTACCCTTACTAGGTCCTTGTTTTTCTAAGCTCTGATAACGGCAATAACGTAAATTGTATCGAACAATGAGAAGTTATAAATGAACACAATACCGTCATTGGGAGATGCTATCCAAAGGTTTATACTCGAATCAAGTTTTTTGTAGCTCTGACAGCTGCAGTAACATTGTTTATAAAACTGGTTGCAAACATTTTCTTTTAGTATTTTAATGAGGTATATATCATGGTACCTGCTACAGTCTTATGTTCAAAAACCTAGCGAAAGTGATCAGATTCATGATTTTCATAAAGTTATTTTACAATGGTATTGCAGCTGTCAGAGCAAATAAATACTTGAACGCCTCACACTTTTATAGCTCCCCGCTATGTTTTTCCTGCGTGTCGAGGATGCCATAGAACATAATACAAAAGATGGAAGAAGATGAAACTGTAAGATTAGCTACTAGTTCGATTTATCTAATAGTTTGGAAAAATCATACCAAACTTTTTGATAAGCGTATTTATTTCTGTTGATCTGTTTGGACCAAATCATTCGAAACATAATCAGTCTTTTCTCAAAATCCTTTCTTAGCTGACCTCTACACCCTATATGGTAGGTAGGCCAAGTAGTTTTCAAAGAATCGGTCAGTCAGTAGTATTTCGCTTTTATATTCTTTTTTTTTATTGAGTAATATGTAGCAACCCATCGTGCGTGACTGAACCATTACTTGTTATCGGTTTGTGTTTCAGTTATTGACAACAATGAGATAAAATAAACAAAGACCTTACCGATAAGACCTTTGTTAGTAACCATCCAAGCAAAGAATGGATTTTACGTTACGAATTTGGTATTTATTATGTTTTACGTACTTGTATTTTTAGTACGAGTCCATTTTACACATATAGGTTTTTGTTTCCGTGATTTTTACTTTTTTATTACAATGAGCGGCAACAGGCATGCGGTCCACCTAAAGATAAGGCTATATTTTCATTCCGTCTGATAGTAAGCGGTAGCCGCTACCTGCAACACTAGCGGTGTTGTCGATGTTTTGCCAGCCCGATGTGAATGCATTTTTCTATCGGACAGCGATGGGCACGAAAAGTTGACACAGTTACATGGTTGATTTTCCGAAAACCCATACGAAGCGCTTTGAATCAACATTGTGCGAACAGCGCTGCATGAATGGTTGTTTCCCGATAGTTACAATATGGGTGTTTACAAATCGCGAGTGACTTGGTTTCTTTTACGCCAGCGTGCTCCATCATAGACCGGAAGAAGTATATTACGAGGATGCACACGGGTTAGGTACTTTAAATCTCGGAAACAATTTTCCGAGATTTAAAGTACAAGCAGTTTTCTCCGCGATTTCCCAATGGAAATCGCGGAGAAAACTGCTGGTCAACTACAGGGTTACACGAAACGGTGGTATTAAGTAGAGATGAGGTCTTTGTTTTCATCATTATGAATCACTTTAACTAAAAGGACCAACCCTGAAACCAGGAAAAAGTAGGTATCAGCTGTTCCATACAATATAATTTGTGAATATAATTTTTCTATAGAACAGCTAATCGTTTTTTCGCGGTTTCAGGGTTGGTTCCCTTTGTAAAAGTAGTTTGTAATGAGGAGTACAATGACCTCCTTTCCATTTAATACCAAAACCGTATAACCCTGTGCAATATGATGTACAGAAGAGAATCATCACACTTACAGATAAAACCCAATTGATGGGTATCTTGAGCGCTTCCCTAATGCTGAGCAGGTAGACGAAGGTCCACATAAGAGTGGTGATGAAGCTGGTGACTGCGACGAACACGAACCACGTGGAGAACCATGGCGAGCCCAGAGACATGCACAGAATGCCCAGCACCTGGAATATACAGATAAAACCGTTATTGAAGAAAACAGGGTCGCCAATCATCTACATGTGGGTGGGCTATATGAGCATGTACGCTTACAATCTGACGGCACCCGGTTCAATCGTCGACCCTGCACCAATGACTTATTTTTAAGTGCAGTTTCGATGCCATCGCTCAACAACGGTGAAAGGAAACCCGGTATGTCCAAGAACCTCAAAAGATCAAAGACAAATGATATTCACCAATATGCACTGGTGGCCCAGTGGATTAGGGCCCATCCTCTCTCTCTCATAGAAGGCCTATGTCCTAGCCACAAACCTAGTAAGAACAAGATAGGCTGATAATGATGAATCGTCAACATCTGCAGACATGGCATTTGGCTATTCAAAGTAGGTCATAGTTCAATTCAAGTTTTTTTTCCGTCACTAAGTCAGTTAGCTTAGGCCGAGTGGCCCGCCTTGGTGTCAAAGTTTTAAGGCCACCTGAAGGCATCTGTCATGCTGAACGGAGGTTATTACAGACTAACAGCTGAGACCTACATTTAACTTATCATCCGACACGCGGTAGCGCTCAGCTGTAAATGCCACTCGCAGTCACCCATCCGAAGTAATCTTCGTCCGTTCCTTAATTTCGGTGATCTTTTAAGAACACCTAGGCTACCTAGCACCGCGTCATGAGCGCTACATTTTCAACATTTTTCCAAAGGTTTTTCCTTAAACTAGATGTTAACCTACATTGAGAACTACACTTTGGTTTTACCTTCTATGACAATCTGTAAAAAAAAAATCTGGACATAGGAAAGTTTTGATATATCTCGCTCCATTTAATAAATCACCTTCCGGTTCCGCCAACCTGCAGTTTTACGTCGAACAAAATTACACCGTCGAAAAAATAATAATTGGGCGTTTCACACTGTGGTCTGAATTGCAGTAGTATAAAAACCGTAGGCAATTCACACCGCGGTCCGAACCACGCATGTGATGTGAAACGCCCAAGCACCTCATCAAAACACCTATTTGAATCAGCTAGGATTTTTATGTGTGTGTTTAATTATGTTTTATCATACCCACTCCGAAAAGTATTTAATTTTTTATTTTCTAAAAGTAAATCCACAGTCATGATCTTCATGTTATTGTGCGATCACATTGCAGCAGATTACAAAAAATTACTCGAAAAACATCTAAAATACAGTCTATTTTATTGTTATTTTTTTTTCATCCCATCTATTCGAAAAGGACGACTTGGTTCGCCTTTAAGTGCACGCAAAGGTGGTGTTTTCTTTAAGAAACTTTTAGCGGGCAGTAATGAGTTTTTGGTATTGGAGTTTATGGTACAACGCCTGAAGCATGGCACAGGAGTGTGGTGGTGCTCTTCTTCAAAAAAGGTGATAACACCTTATTGAAGAATTATAGACCCATCTCACTCCTGAGCCATGTGTACAAGTTGTTCTCCAGAGTCATTACGAACCGTCTCGAAAACAGGTTTGATGACTTTCAGCCTCCCGAACAAGCCGGTTTCCGTAAAGGCTGGAGCACCATAGACCACATACACACGCTCCGCCAGATTATACAGAAGACTGAGGAGTATAATCGGCCATTATGCCTAGCGTTTGTGGACTATGAGAAAGCCTTTGATTCAATCGAGACCTGGGCAGTATTGCAGTCCCTCCAGCGTTGTCATATCGACTATAGGTATATCGAAGTGTTGAAGTGTTTGTATAGAAACGCCACCATGTCGATCCGATTACAGGACGAGAGCACGGAACCAATCCAATTGCAGAAAGGCGTGAGACAGGGAGATGTTATCTCTCCGAAACTGTTCACAAACGCATTGGAGGACGTTTTCAAGCTCTTGGACTGGAACGGATTAGGCATCAACATCAACGGCGAATACATCACTCACCTTCGTTTTGCTGATGATATAGTCATCATGGCAGAGTCGCTGGAGGACCTAAATACCATGCTCAGCGACCTCAGTAGCCTTTCCCAACAGGTGGGTCTTAAAATGAATATGGACAAGACAAAAATCATGTCGAATGTCCATGTTGAACCCGTGCCGATAGTCGTTGGGAACGATACTCTAGAAGTTGTTGACCATTACACCTATCTTGGACAGATTGTTCAGTTAGGTAAGTCCAACTTAGGCAAAGAGGTCGCCCGAAGAATCCAACTCGGATGGGCAGCGTTCGGGAAATTGCGTGACATCTTCTCGTCCAAGATACCACAGTGCCTCAAGACGAGGGTTTTTGACTAGTGTGTGTTGCCAGTGATGACATATGGTACTGAGACGTGGTCCTTAACTGTTGGCCTTTTGGAAAAACTCAGAGTCACTCAGCGGGCAATGGAGAGAGCAATGCTCGGAGTTTCTTTGCGCGATAAAATCCGAAACGTGGATATTCGCCAAAGAACCAGAGTCACCGACATAGCTGTTAAAATTTGCAAGTTGAAGTGGCAATGGGCAGGCCACATCGCTCGAAGAACCGATAACCGATGGGGAAGAAAGGTTCTTGAGTGGAGACCACGAACCGGAAGACGCAGCGTAGGTAGGCCTCCCACTAGATGGACCGACGACATAGTGAGAGTCGCTGGCATCCAGTGGATGCAAAAGGCAGGCTGTCGTTCAGTGTGGAGGTTAAAGGGGGGGCCTATGTTCAGCAGTGGACGTCTTCTGGCTGATGATGATGATGATGAATGAGTTTTTAATCCTCTTTATAAGTGCGCTGCAATTATTTTTGCCTCGCACTTTTTGAATTTGGAACATCTTAGTGTTCAGCGCCAAAAAATATTACACAGCGCAAATATTGTTTGAATAAATACTGGCTGGTACGATGGACAATAGTCGCGCCGCCAGCTAAATAAAAAAAAGAAATAAAATTAAAAACGCGCGAACTACAGCCCGCGTTTTCGTCAATTGTCACGGATTGTTAGAAATTCATGGTTTTATGAGTTTTCATAATTGCGAAAATGTCTCAAATGTAAATATAAGTTTTTAAATGTTTTATTATTAGATACTATTCAATTTCAATTTTGTTGTTACTCTAGGTTTTATTAAATAATAATATTACAATAAAATATGAGGCGCCTTTTGTTTTCTCATAGTTGGTGATGAAAAGTAGAGTGTATCACTCGGGCGCAAAATCTTTTTATGGCTCGGGCGACGTACTTTGAATCTCTCGCTACGTTCAGGATTCTACTAAAGAATCCCTCAGTTCGCTCTTGATTCAAAAAAGCACCCTCGGCGTAAAAATAGTATTTTGCTCTCTTATGTTACAATCTACTATTGGTCGTACCCGCTTCTACAAGTCATTTTGCACGCAAGTTACCTTCCTAATAAATAAGTATTATTTTATTTTATTTTATTTTATTTTATTTTTTATTATCAAGTATTATAAAACAAATTGTCATTGTAATAAAAAAATGTCACGTCAAATTGTAGTCACCAGATAACTACTATACTATTGTAGAGAGGAAGCATTTTTAGAAAGTTTCATTTTTTTTTTTTTTTTTTTTTTTTTTTTTTTTTTTTTTTTATTTACAATGCAACTCCACGGACTCCAGGGTCCGTGACTTTTATTATACTTGACTACAATTTTGTTAACTTAAACGAATTTACTTAGTTATTCACAGTACAGGGAGAGGAAAGTTAGTTATACCTATCTTAATCTAAGATTAAAACAATTTGGTACTAGTGTTGTGTATATACCGCGAGCAGACCAGCGACCCGCAAGCAGCACCCGATCACGAGTATGACACATGTGCCAGCCATCGCCCTCCTCAACCATATCTTAGGGAAGAGAGCGACCCGACACACGACGCCGCCGCAAGAAGGTGCCTTCGATGGCGAGCATGAATGCTAGAGGCATACACACAACTCTTATTTCTTTACATTTTTAATATTCATTTTTCTACATTTTATATCGCCTCCTCCCGGCCCAGGGCCTCCATCACTGCCGCGTTCCGATCTCTGATAGCCATCTGCAGGTTGTACGCTTTAATGGTCTTCGGTGACGCAGCTGACGCTCGACGTACGAATCGACTGATGGCATCGTCTTCGATGTCGTCGGCGTAGTAGACAAAGGTCCCAGTGTGCCGTGATACTGCAACGACTGCGTGCGATACGCTCTCATGCAGCTTCATCTTTGACTTGGTCTTTATGGCGATTACCGACTCGTATGTTAGTCCCTGAGCTTCATGGATGGTAAGAGTGCGCGACCCTGTGCCTCCCCCATAACCCTGGCTAATGAGGGTCTCCTTTTCTTCCTGAGTGTGAACTAAGAAAAGGGTGTTGGGGAGGGTGCTTGGTATTTGCGCCCCATTGTACCGTCTCTGCTCTAGAGACCTAACACGGGGAGCCGAGGAATATATACCGGCGTATATTTCCCTCAACGCATACGCGACGTCCATTGGATTCCTGTGTGTGCAAAGCAACTCCTGACTGATATTTGTGATCAGGTTTGGGCGATGGTACCTCATTTCGAAGAGATTTTCTCTGTCAATGAAAGGTAGCTGATTGACGTCTCCGATGAGGACAAGTTCGCTAGCACCAGACAGCCGTGCAGCCATTACTATAGCTCCGAAATGGTTCATGAGGGCTTCGTCCACCAGAAGGCGGCTGAAACTGTCTCTTCCAAAACCATTTACGAGAGAGGAAGCCATGGTTCGCACCCTGGTTTTTACCAGGTCTCCTATGCGATACGATAGTTTCTCCCTCAGGTCTTTTGCTGCCTCTGTTGTTGTGGTGATTATAGCGTCCTTGTCCACATCGAAATGTCGGATCACCCACGTTGTCTTCCCACATCCTGGAACTCCGTTGACCCATTGTATCTTTGGCACCACCCAGTTTTCCCAGCTTGCCTCGACATCTGAGTTCCCTTCGACAGTCTTAGCCATCTCGAGGATCCTATCGTCCAGCATTATCTTGGTACACTTGGCGATGACTACAATTGGGTCATTCGATGGTATTGCGTATTTCGATCTTCCTGTTCGCTCTGTCTCAGTCTCGTTCAGTGCCACAAAGCCACTTTCTGCGCTGTAAGCTGCCATATATTTTCCTTTCATGGTTCCCCTGATGACCTGGGAAGTGGTGTTATTGTATATGGCTGCTTCCGCCTCCTCAAGTCCCTTTTTTAGCAGACTTTCACTTCCTAGCCTGAAGGACTGCAGGATGTTATGGCAGTTCCTGAGATTGACTACTCTTGTCGCTCTCAATGTGGCTAGGAATTCGAGGAAGGCGTTTCTCGCGTGACCTTGGGGCCCCGAGGCCAAGATGTAGCGGGGCGGATCGACCTGTCCCATGTCTGCTCTCGTCCGGGCTGCCTGAGGTTGTGGAGCTTCTCTCGGGGTAGCTGTTGTTGGGAGGGGTGGTGATTTGGGCGTGATTCGGAGCAAGCTTTGCGATGCAGCGCTGAAAGCTGTAAAGAAAGTCGCTATGTGGCCTTCTCTTCCATCTCGGATACCACTTGGATAGGCTGCGGCTTTTTCGGCGGCTGCTTTTTGTTGTGCCCTTTCAGATCCAGATTGAGTGGTCGAACATGGAACGGGGTGTCCCCAGCTATCTGTTGCACTTGTGCGATCGTGTGTAGGAGCCTTGAGAAAACTTAGATTTTCTCCTCTGTCCTCATACACGACGACCTCATGGTATTCAGAGGCCTTAGTGCAACCCAGCCGATCTGCGACTTCCGCTTTCGAGTATTCTACCATCATCGCGTCTACGCTTATTACCCTGGGCATGTTGTCTACTTCCCTGCTGAGATACTCGAGCAGCGAGCTGGCTTGCTCGAAAGGCGACTGTGCGGCCCACTCGAACAGTGCGATTGTTTTGTTTTTCGTTCGCACTAGTCGGTATTGGTGACCATCTACCTTGCACAATGGCATAGCGTTGTAGGATTTGCGCTTCATAGTCACTTTAGTGGTACTCCCGTTGAGCAGACATGCTAGTCCAGGCGATAGGCGAACGCGTTTCTGGTTCCGGGTACGGCAAAAGCTTATCCCGAATCTTTCTCTGTTGCTGTCCATGAAGAGAGCCACACCACGAATTCGGATTCCCGGCACTCCTCTTTCTGCGTTTTCCAATAGTTGGTGAATGGTTACGCTTTTTGGGACAGTTTCTTGGCCGGGGGTTGCACTCAGCATGGCTTCGGTGGACAGTGTGTGTGTTGAAGAGGAGGAGAGGGTTTGGAGTGAGGGAATGGTTTGAAGTGGGGGGATGGTTTGGTGTGGGGGGATGGTTTGGAGTGGGGGGATGGTTTGGAGTGGGGGGAGGGTTTGGAGAGGGGGGAGGGTTCGGAGTGGGTCGAGGGTGGAATTTCTCTTAGCCGCTATGCGGAAGGACCTCTCTACGAAAGACAGGAAGTGTGGTCTAATGCCTGGATCTGCTAGGATGTTGTGAAGATCCGACACCATAAGCTTTCTGTCTATCTGTGTTTCGAGGTCCTGTCGAGCGGCCATGAATCTGGGACAATCGATGAGCACGTGCCAGACCGTCTCGGGCACATCAGGATCGCACTCGCAACCAGGACTGTTCTTGAGCTTGAACCTGTGCAGGTATTCAGCTATTCCTCCGTGTCCCGTCAAAGCTTGTACCTGGAAGGGAGTCAACTTTGCAGCTCGCGTCACCTTATATGCGTTTGCGATATCAGGGAGGAACGTTTGCGTGACTCTTCCTTTATCCGAGGTTTCATACCGGTCTTGCCACTTCCGGACTGTTTCCTCACGGATTTTCCTTTTGACGTAGGACAGGGGGATCTCTTCGTAATCTCTAGATGCGCCAGTGAGCGCCGCCGATTTTGCGAGTTCATCAGCTCTCTCATTACCGGCGGTGCCAACATGCGCCCTCAACCAGAAAAGACGAAGAGATCTCCCTTCTGCCGTTATTATTCCAATGTTTTCCTTAATACTTTTTGCCAGAGGGTGATTCGTTTTGGGATTCCGGAGCAGTTCGAGTGAAGATCGTGAGTCACTCAAGACGTTTACCTCGGAGTCTTTACTCATTATCATCATTTGGGTGGCCTGGTAAAGAGCATAAAGTTCAGATTGGAAGACCGTGCATTCGGAGTGTAGCTTAAAGGTCGAATACTTAACTTCTCTGCCGTTCTCCCACCAGGTTAGGGCAGCACCGACTTGACCCTGTATCTTGCTACCATCTGTGTAGATTTGGGGTCCTACTAGCTGGTTAGAGGTGCTCTCTAGGAGCTCGAACTCCAGAGATGTCTGGGTGGACGGGTGTGGCAGGTCCAGGTAACTGACATTTTTCTCGAGCTCCACTTCCGGTGGGAGGTATTCTTGGGAAAAGTTTTTCTTCGCTCTGTACAGGCTGGCTGCTTCCTGTATTCTCAGGTCGAGGGGGAGTAGACCTGAGAGGGCCAGTGCAGACTTAAGGGAAACAGTACGGTACGACTTACAAATTTTCTGGGCAAAACCTCTTTGGAGTGAGTTCAAGT
Organism: Agriopis marginaria; assembly: GCA_932305915.1. Taxonomy (NCBI): domain Eukaryota; kingdom Metazoa; phylum Arthropoda; class Insecta; order Lepidoptera; family Geometridae; genus Agriopis; species Agriopis marginaria. The sequence continues at coordinate 9,905,966 of OW029919.1, forward strand.
GTGACTTGTTTTCCTCGAGGTCTACCGCTTGCGCCCATACACTTGAAGCATACATGATAATGGGTTCCACCACTGCAACGTAAATTGTTCTCGTGATCTCACCGTTCAGTCCCCAGGTCACCTTCGCTGCGCACGCAAGCTGTTTGTAAATGTTCGCCACCTTCTTACACTGGGCGTTTACGTGTGCTTTGAAATTGAGCCTTCGGTCGATCAACAGGCCAAGCAGCTTGACCTCGTCAACGAGGGCAAGCTGAGCGCCAGACATGACCAGGTTTGGGGGTTCGTACTTCAACTTTTTAGTAAAGAGCATCGCATTGGTCTTCTGCGCTGCAAAGTTGAGCTTATTACGTTTCCCCCATTTCACGATCATATCCAACGTATTGTTGGCCTGCTGCTCGATGATAGATGATGACTGGCCTGTGAATACGAGAACGACGTCGTCCGCGAAAGCTTGACAGTGTACTCCTTCTACCTCTAGTAGTTGTAGCAACGAGTCTAGGATTACGTTCCAGAAGGTCGGTCCGCCGATAGATCCTTGGACACATCCTTTGGTAGTTTCCTTCTCGTATGCTGCTCTGGCATAGTTGACCTTGATTTTTCGGTCGCTGAGATATGAGTTCACCATTTCGTAGAGGTTTGTTGGACACCTCTTCTTCGCTAGCTGGTATTTTAGGGCGGGCCACCATGCGTTGTCGAAGGCGCCCTCTATGTCTAGAGAGACTAGGAGTACAATGTTTTTGTCGTTTACTCCTTTTTTAATGTTCTCTACCAGGTCATAGAGGGCGTCCTCGGTTCCTCGTTGGGGCATGAAACCGTACTGTTTCTGACTGATGGTGGGGAGGAGATGCCATTGGAGTCGGGTTACCAAAAGCTTTTCAACGATTTTTCCGGGGACCGGCAGGAGACCAATAGGACGGTAAGATTTCGGGTGTGTGTAATCTGTCTTACCGGGTTTGCGTAGGATGACCACATGCGCTGCTTTCCATTGCTTGGGGAAGTACCTTAGCGACAAGCACTTGTTTGCCATTGCTAAGAAGGTCTCCCGTTCGCATCGGATTGCTGCAATGCAAATGTCAGCTGTTAGCCCGTCTATTCCAGGGGCTTTTTTCGGTTTCAACGTTTGCAACACTGACTCAAGTTCAGCTGATGTAAATGGTGGGTCATCTTCCGGTAAATCCGTTGGTGTTTCCTTAGTCCGTTCCCGCAACTCTGTATGGCACGGCTGGTCGGTGCTTACAGAGTCGTCGGGATAGAAAGTTCTGGCTAAAAGTTCTGCAGAGTACTGTGGGGATAGAGTGTTACCTTCGGTATCTCTGAGAAGCAAGTCTTCTTGCCTTGCCGAGGTTTTTCTAATCACTCTATAGATCTTATCCCACATGCTCTCCTTCTCCTGATTCGTGCAAAACTCCTTCCAGCTTTCCGTTTTAGCTTTATCGGCTTTTTCCTTGTAGTCTTGCTTAGCAATTTGATATTGTTCGACTACAAACTGGACTCTGTCGGGGGCGGCATTCCTTATCCTTCTCTTTCTTCTGAGAACTTCCTTTTTCAAATCATCAAGCGTTTTCGTGTACCACGGGGGAATCGGATTCCCTTTGCGCGGGCCTGCTGATGGAATGGTGTTTTCGCAGGCTTCGTAGATACTTTCAGTGTAGCTCGTGATCATCGACTCCAGCTCTTCTGAGCTTTCACATTCCTTTACAGACTCCGGTGATATGTGCCTCTTGTCCAGGGAGGTTTTCAGGCGTGACATGAAGTCTGGCCACTTTGCCTTCCTAGTGTTGTACCTGCGTGTTGTGATAGGCCTCAGATGTTCGAGGGCCTTTACAAGACGCAGGGTGAAGGTTATTGCATTGTGGTCTGATGTTGTGAGAGTTCTGTCTACCTGCCAGCCATCTATTTTCCCCAGAAGTGGCATACTGCATGCGGTAACGTCTACTATGCTTGTGCAGAGTTTGCCTTTTCTGACGACTTCGAAGGTTGGTGTATCACCTGTGTTGAGAATGTGTAAACCCATCTCATTGAAGAAAGAGTGGACGGCTTCTCCTCTCTTGTTTTCCGATGTGCTTCCCCACCAATGGGACCAAGCATTAACGTCACCAGCGACTATCAGGTCTTTTGTCGCTAGTTTTTCGCTAAATGCCTTGATCCTGTTGAGGTAGGGATCGACGTGTTGATCCCCTTCCAAGTAGATAGAGATCACTCCCAGTTTCAGGCTTTCGCTGGCCAGTAAGACTGCCGCTTCCGTCTCGGTAACAAGCTGGGGGTCGTGGATAACCTCCAACTTGTCACCAAAGATTATGACAGCTGCTTTAACTGGTTTTTGCCTGTTCAAGCTGCACTGAACGACGCGTGTTCCAGGGTACTGTTTCATAACGCCTTTGTTGCCTACATAAGGCTCTTGGACTAGGGCGACTGAAACTCCCCTTTCCTTCGCGACCTTCAGGAGTTCTGCTGTTGCATTCTGAGAGCGATGTAGGTTTGCCTGGATGAAACGCAGACCCGCTTCTCCTACTCTTCGGGGGATTGAGCCTTCTACCTCATGGGTGCCCTCAGCAATACGAGATTCGGGACCGCGCTATACCATCCCATTTTACCTTTTCAGGGCACTCGCTACTGAAAGCGTTATGAGCGAGTTCCTTACTCGATCTGCTGGGATGCGCGGCTACGCAATTCTTGCACTTCGGTGGTAGGTCTTCTATTCTGGCCCTGCATTGAGCCCAGGAATGGGGTCTTCCGCAGTGACTGCAGAGTTCGGCCCCTTCCCGGCAGATTGCTTTTGTGTGGCCAAAGCCTAGGCACTTGGTGCACTGCACCAAGGGTGAGTGGTCTTGAACTGGCCTTCTCTGAAGTCCAATGTAGACCTTGCCTGCGTCTATAAGCAATCTGTGAATGCGAGGCGAAACCTCCAGCACAGGATGACATTCGTGCGGATTGCGCGCCTTCTTCCTATACCTGACCCTGATGGTGCTTTCCTTTAAATCGATCTCCTGTAGCAAGTTTTTGTTCTGCGCCAAGAGGTTCTCCACTATCTCCGAGTCCTTGTGGTAGGATAGTACATCTCTAATTATTATGAGTGGATTTCCCGCTTTCGCGGTTTCCACTTTTAGATTTGTGTCTAGCTGAACACAAGTTCGCACGAGGCTCAGGTCTTCCTCCGTACCACAGCTCAGGATTACTTTTCTGTTCCTGGCCTTACGTACTCGGTCAACCTTCGCCCCGGTCGTCTTTGTGTCCAGCGCCACTCTTATCCTGTCGATAAGGTTTTCGGCGGTAGTGGGCACGGCTGGATTTGAAGTTGACACTATCAAAGTGTGGTTAGGTTTTGGCATGGGCGGTTTCGCTGCCACTTTAGCGTAAGTGGGCTTAGGTGGTCTACCCATTTTTGCCTGCGATATCTCTTCAGCGATGCTGACGGCTGGAGGGGGCTGGGTCAGTTTTTCTTTCCGCATCGTTCGGAGCTCTGACGATACGGCTTCGAGGCGCTCTGTTATGGGCAACATGTGCTCTTCGATGTTAATTTGGACAGGGACTGGGGGAGGGGGGGTTAGATTTTCATTTTTGAAGTGATCTTTTATAGTTTTTTGAATTTCTTTTAATGAGTCCGAATACTGTGGATGGGGAGGGGGAGGTTTCAAGAGGAGGGTTTGCAAGGCTTCTGAATTTTGCTGGAGGATCTCAGCGGTCCTTTCTTTTTCGGATTGTGACTCCCTTCGAAGCTCATCAATCTGCCTCTGAAGAGCTTCCACTCCGGTTTTTAGGCCGAAGCAGTCTCTCCTCAGAGGTCCCAGATCGATACATGGGGTCGCTAGATCCTTTAGTTGACCGCTAAGAGCCAACACTGCGTCTGCCGTCGCCTTTATTTGTTGGTGTGGCTCCCTGGTCTCATAGCTCTGCCAGTCTCTGATAGCCTGTGTCTCCTTTTTCATCACGGCTATCTCTTCCCTGGCTAAAGCTACCTCCTTGAGTAAATTTTGTTGTAGGATCGTCATGGCTTTTATGTGCGCCCTTTCCGCCGACAACAATTCCGAGGCATGTCTGGTCCGCTCGCGTTCGAGTGCTGCTATGTGACGGTGTCTTGAGTCAGCGAGGGAAAGGACGATTTCGTACATAGTCTGGAGACTCTCGATTGCGGTCAGCTTTATCTCACGCTTGACGTTCATAGACTCCTCGAGTGCATCCTTTCCCCGCTGCATTGCGTCATTAGCAACTTTCGTGGCCATGTCCATCTCGACCCCCGTCCGTTTTGGGCAGTGTGCGATCAGCATACTAATTCTCTTATTGTGGGCGGGGGGAGTCTGAATGGACAATTCAGACACGCTGTCCAACTCTTCTCCGTCGAGCCTTAGTTCTTTCGGCGGGGAAATCCCGCACTGCTCCCAATTCTCGACTCTGTCCACCGCTGCCACATACACCGAGCTTGACTCCGGGACCGAGGTCGACGGAGCCGAGCTGTCACTTGCATTTTGTGATGGCGGTAGAGGAATGTCCAGGGACTGGGAGAGGCGGGACTCCACCTCGGGCTCTTGGGGTGGCGTGCTGGGACCCTCATTGATGGGCTGCTTCAGCTGAGTTACCTCCGACCTGCTGGTCTTGGTATTTTTTTTTAAGATTCGCTTGTGGAGCGAGGATGCCACTGATCGAACTGAGGGCTTCTTCGCTTTCGGGGCGGTGGTGAGGGCGGAGGTGGAGGCGATTTTTTTATCGGACATTATTTAAAATTTACACACTATTCTTAATTATAACCAATTATAAGTACCTAAAAATTAACCTTAAACAAAGTTTCATTTGAATATACTTAGTTAATATTGTGTTTTTTTAATTACATAAAAATATGGTGAAAATTCATGAAAAGTTTAGTTATTCCTGTCCGCCCCCTCTTTCTTTCCCCATGAGGGGGGACAAACAGGAATAAAAATTCCTGTCTGTCCCCGAAATGGTATTCGGTGTAGGTGTGGGAAAAGTCACTCACCAAGTCATCACTTGGCTACAGATTTTAAAACTCGGGTGGATTAACTACATAAATGCCACCCATGCACCCCCGTTACAAATTTGTTTACCCTCGCGTAAAGTAAAGGAATGTAGGTACTATTTTACTATACGGTATTACGATAGTAGTGATGTGCGTCAGATAAGAGCTATATATAGCTAGGCTAAGATGAGAGCATGTATGTCTACTTGCATGACACCCGATAACGTCATCGTATGGCATGCCAAAGATAACCTTCGATGTTCCGAGCAACTGGTCTCGTAGGTGTGTTGCTTTTTAAGAAGATAAATGCGTTTGGCGTAAGCGATTGTGTGTGTTATCTCATTTTACTCAAAAACGGCTGGATACACATTTATGCTGTTTTTTTATTTGAAAGTGGGACTTCATTGCGATGGTTCATGGTTTATGTTTGATGAACATATGTCCAGGGATTTTGATTGTATGCACAAAAGCATTCTTATAATAATCTAAGAGATTTATCTCTCTCGGCTAGTGAGAGAACAAGACAAAATTCAATGTAAGATTAAAATAAGATTGTTTTTGAGGTTGCTGTAGCCCAGCCCTAGAGTTTAAAAGTTGTGAGTTCTTTTACGAATTGGTCGGTTGTTTTGTGTTAGTAGAAAATATAGATATTGATAATAATTACCTACGCTTTATCATATATCTGAACACGACATAAGGAAAACCTAGACTATACAACGAAAATCATCATGACTGTCTCCACCTATCTCAGCGGAACAGCGATAAGACCGATTAGTGTTACTCATTTGTATGCACAGCTCAAGCACTTTACTCAGCTTGTTAGGCATGTTTTTGTTATTTGCCGTGTCTATGCAATACTTATTGTTTAGTTTGAACTGAGGATTATGAAAGAGGCGTGCTTACAAACGCATACCTTCAGTACTTTGAATGGGCTAACGTAATACACTAGTATGAATAGCGGTAGAGTGGTGGTACCACTAGGACAACGGTGCTAAAATATATGCGTACAGGGTGTTGTGCTAGTCGTGTCGTGTTCTACTCACGAGAGCGTTATTCGCGGGTTCTATTTACCTACGTCATCCTTTAAATTAATAAAATTAATTAAATAAAGTTCCCGTCGAAAAAAGCAGTATTTTATTTAGCGGCAAAGCTTACGAGTACATGGTGACTCAAAATCAATGCATATAAGTAACTGAAAACAGAATTAAAATCGCCGAGCGCGATGCCACAGACGATTACCAGTTTCTAAAACTTGTTTTTTTTTAAATTTAAACGATATAATCATTTTAAAATTTTCTATGCAAGTGTAGGTAATCTATTTGATATTGAAACGAACTTGAATTCAGATACACGTGAATAGTTTTATTTTTCATACGAACTACCTACGCCATTTTCAATGTAGAGAAAACGACTGACTACAAAAATCTAGTGCGGTACCTAATTCACTCATAGTGATGTGCCTTGAATCTATAACAGCAGGTAAATTCGTTTTTCATACCTATCTATCTTTATCATAATATCTATCTTTCATATAATATATCTTTTAATGTTTACAGAATGAGAAAAGTACTGAATGAGAATGAGGAGAACCGTAAACGAATGAAAGTTACCGACATAGCCCACCGGATTAGCAAGTTTAAGTGGCAGTGGGCAGGAAACATGGCACGCAGAAAAGATGGCCGATGGGGATGAAAGATTATCGAATGGAGACCACGGACCGGTAAGCGCAGTGTAGGACCTCCAGCCACAAGATGGACAGACAACCTAAAAGAGACCGCAGGGAAACGCTGGCTGAAGGCCCCTGCCGACCGGCTCTTTTGGAGATCGTTGGGGAGGCATATGTCCAGCAATGGACGTCCCATTGCTGAAATGACGATGATGAATGTTTACTGTGACATTATTTATTCCGCTCGCTGGTCAGAGAAGACTAGACAACACCGTGTATAAGTAAATGGGAGACTTAGCGTGTGGTGCCGCATGCCACCGCGCCGCCTCCGCCTCTGCGCCCGCGCCGCGGCCTCCACTGCCAACCGGTTCCATATCGCGCGAACTCTCTGTCGCAACGCGTTAACAGGTGTTGTTTGTAGAAATTCTACCGATAACTGAACTTCTTTCAATACCCGACTCGTCTATATTGCAACTAGGTCAAAAAAATAGCTCGGCGTGTAAGTACATCTATTAAAAATATCACTATCAACGCATCCTTTCCGACGCGACCAACGTAACTAAATCGACCCACGCAACGCTTCACGTTTAGCTATTTCAACTCAAATTAGTTATTTCTTTTCGACATTTGATCAATCATCCATTAAATAAAGTACATCAGGGATTTGAATATAGTACCTATACCTACCTACAAAAAACCGTTAGTTATTCTCTCTCATTATCACATGATTGAATTGAACCGAAATTATTACTTATTACTACTTTACTCCGTTAAATTAAAATATATTAAATTAAATAAAAAACTTTATTTGGCGGTCAAGCGCAAGCCTATTATTTATAAAAAAATCAAAAAAAAATCGTCAATAATAGTTTTGAAAATAGTTCAGATAACTTAACTTTAGATATTTTGTCTGATACTGGGTTACGCAGTAAGGATGTAATAGTACCCATCATTATGAACAACTTTTACTATGGGACCAACTCGAAAAACAGCTGTTCCATATAGGCAACAATAATTTACACTACGAAATGTATGAAGCAGCTTTTTTTTATTTTATTTTTTGGTATGGTCCCATAATATAAGTTGTTCATAATGATGAGTATAACGGCTTACGGCCTAGTAACCCCTTCCGCGTAGCCCTGTTTATATACCTAACTCATCCAGCATGCACAGTTTATTTGTTAATATAGTATAGGCTGTTAAGCACACGCTATGTATAGGAAATGTGTGTGCTAATTGAACTTCGTTGACCTTTGTTACTGAACGCTTCCTTCATCCCGTTGATGGAAAAGGAGGCCAAAAATGTGTGTCATGGGGTCCACGTGCAGTCGCGGAGCACGGTGTGGTGAAAGTGCGCGACGTCGCGTCGTCGCACGCGTGTGTATGGGACGCGACCGCCATTCCGAGTCCTATCAATGGGCTGACGGACCATCGTTGCTTTTACATGTTGCAGTCTCGCTCCAAATCCCGGTACGTGGCCGGATTTCCGATTCGATATAATGCGACGATAGTCACAATCACAATGCGAGGAAAGTGCCGACGCACCCACGGCACGATACTTTATTTAAAAAATTATGGGAGTTTTTTTTTGTCATCATGGAAATACTATATCAATTTATTGAAATTTGAACGATCATTCCCGTTGTCCACCACCCGCTTGTCCACCACCGGTGACAGCGACACAACTTTTATCAAGTAATAGTGTTGGACTCTTGGGTTCTAATTGTCGGTACGTACCCCTCGATCAAGTAGGCACCTAATTGGATAGCCGGGAATAGTATGAAATAAATAAGTAAATCAGAACATACTAGAGTCCTATAAGACTTAAATAGCTATAAATAGTAGATTGTAACATAAGGAAGCAAAATAATATTCTTACGGCGAAGGTACTTTTCAATCCTGAGTGAAGTGAGGGATTCTAGAGTAGATTCTTAAGTAGAATCCCGAACGTAGCGAGAAATTCAAAGTACGACGCCCGAGCGAAGAAATATTTTGCGCCTGAGTGATACACTCTACTTTTCATCACCCACTATGAGAAAATAAAAGGCGCCTCAAATTTTATTGTAATATTATTATTTAATAAAACATAGAGTAACAACTAAATTGAAATTAAATAGTATCTAATAATAAAACAACTAAAAACTTATATTTACATTTGAGACATTTTCGCAATTATGAAAACTTACAAAACCATGAATTTCTAACAATCCGTGAAAATTGACGAAAACGCAGGCTGTTAGTTCGCGCGTTTTTAATTTGATTTCTTTTTTTTTTATTCAGCTGGCGGCGCGACTATGGGCCGTCGTACCAGCCAGTCTTTATTCAAACAATATTTGCGTTCGAATTCTTTGGCGCTGAACACTAAGATGTTCCAAATTCAAAAAGTGCGCCGCAATTAACTTTGCGGCGCACTTTAACTTACTTATAAAGAGGATTATTAACTCATTACTGCCCACTAAAAGTTTTTTATAGAAAACACCACCTTTGGGTGCACTTAGAGGCGAACCAAGTCGTCCTTTTCGAATAGATGGGATGAAAAAGTAAGTTCATGATTAAGATAATTATAACCAATATTATGTGAAAAAGATTATGCACACAAGTTAAAAGATTATGCACAGGAAAATCATATTTCCACTGTTTTGAGAAAGTTTGGAGTTGCCTTTCCTTTAAAAAGATACCTACGATCGTAACTTTAAGCCTTTCTCCGTGCTTGCCAACATGATATGTATTTACCATAGGTACATTTATATTCTTATGGTATACAAGAGCAAGCAAGCAAGAGACCGGAGTCGGCAAAACGCCCGTATGAATGATAATAACCAGTTTACAACAAAAAAACATTCGGATTATATTACGGATTATTCTTCAATATGCAACTTCTATTACCAGTTTATCAAATTGTTCAGTTTGGCAATAGTTACCGAACAAGAAGTCCATTCATCACTGTCTGTAGTGGCGCTATCATTTATTCTGCGGTGCAGCTACGCAATGGTTACGTGAGAATGCAATCAAGCTGCAAGGCATTTGAGTCAATGAGTGCGTAAGCCATATTATAGCTGTCTACCTATTTGTGGCTCTATCAGTGTTATAAAAGCCGTAAACGTAGGTACTTCAAAACGCAGATTATCTACCAAAGTGGAAAATCCATCCATCCACTGCAGTACGGGACACCCGGTGCCCCGAACAAAGTTTCCGGCACTGTATATACTTTATGTTATCCTTTTATTGCTTTATGCCACTAGCAAAATTTGGAAAAAAAATACACTAAAAATCGCCCCGATGGTTGAAAGGTTCTGGAATGGAGACCACGGACCGGTAAGCGCAGCATAGGACGTCCACCCACAAGATGGACAGACGACCTAAGAGACCGCAGGCTATTATGTCTTCTGTGCCGCAGGGAAACGCTGGATGCAGGCCGCTTTCAAACGGGCCTTTTGGAGATCGATGGGGAGGTCTATGTCCAGCAGTGGACGTCCTATGGCTGAAATGATGATGATGATGATGACACTAAAAATGTGTTTTTGTTTACGTACCTATACTTACCTGTTGCAATTCGTTCAAAATTATTAAGCAACGCAGACATGTTAGAAAACACCTTCTGTGGGCGAAGTACGAATTTTCGCTACGTAAAATAGGTAGGTACCTACGTATCGAATTCCATACAAAATTCAATTTCGAAATTCAAAGTTAGAATGAAATTCGATGCCTATTTTACGAAGCGAATACTCGTATACTTCGCCCACGAGGAAAAATAGTTATCAACGCCATCCATGCTTGGAATTTTACCTAATGCCCTTTAATGTCAGTGGCGCTTAAGTACTTATAAGTATAATGACTTCATCTAATGATTTAATAATGATCTATTTATGATGTCCTTATTTGAATTGGGTAAATCGTACCTTAGTCAATTATTAAACTGATAAAGATATTTATTGTTGCGCATTGAAGAGCGATAGTTTCAGTATAATTGAAAAGCCTGAAGTTTCAAGCCAAGTGAAGCCATGATTTTTCATCATTAGAAGAGCATGCAGACTGCAGATCGATAACTAAATTAGAAGGAGGCTTATGTAGGTAAGCATAGATATAGGTATGTATTGTATACCGGCAGTAGGCAATAGATAGCTGACTACAGGGCCACAATCATGGATATACAGCTAGGGGGGGAGGCGTTTTGGGGTAATGCTCTACCTTAAAATACCAATGCCCTAATATGGCAAGAAAACTGTTTGTTCATAGTATAATGTGGTGGGGGAAAAAATATATATTTTTCATCCCATATATTCGAAAAGGACGACTTGGTTCGCCTTTAAGTGCACCCAAAGGTGGTGTTTTCTATAAAAGAACTTTTAGCGGGCAGTAATGAGTTTTTAATCCTCTTTATACCTAAGTATCACTTTTTGAATTTGGAACATCTTAGTGTTCAGCGCCAAAGAAATCGAACGCAAATATTGTATGAATAAAAACTGGCTGGTACGACGGCCCATAGTCGCGCCGCCAGCTGAATAAAAAAAAGATATAATCGCGCGTTTTCGTAAAAAAAAAAACACGGATGTTAGATATTCATGGTTTTGTGAGTTTTCATAATTGCGAAAATGTCTCAAATGTAAATATAAGTTTTTGGTTATTTTATTATTAGATACTATTTAGTTGTTATTCTATGTTTTATTAAATAATAATATTACAATAAAATAATATGTGCCTTTTATTTTCTCATAGTTGGTGATGAAAAGTAGAGTATATCAATCGGGCGCAAAATATTTTTTTGACTCGGGCGACGTACTTTGAATCCCTCTACGTTCAGGATTCTACTAAAGAATTCTACTCTAGAATCCCTCACTTCGCTCAGGATTCAAAAAAGCACCCTAGCCGTAAAAATATTATTTTGCACCCTTATGTTACATTCTACTATTATTTATTCCGCTCTTCGCCCGTATCACAAGTGTAGGTAAGGCCTGTATAAATAAATATATTTTTTACGCGCAGTAACAACGTAAAGCAAAATTTGTTATTGTAATTATTTTATCTTATATAAGATACTAAATAAAATCAAAAATGGCATTGATCTATAAAAATGGTGATATTTTCATTAGCAAAATTCACTATTATTTATTTTTAGGTGGTAATAGTTATTTTTGCGCGCCAATAGCAACGTGAAACATTTACTTTATCTATCACGCACGACGAAGGTACGAATCGTGCAGAACTGAAAATGAAACAGAAATTCGCGCTTTTGTCTGCCATCCCAACTCTTTTATTCAGTGTCTATGGTTTAATTAAAGCATTAAATAAATGCCATATAAAAATGTAGTGAAATTTCATGACAAATAGTGTAATTTCTTTAGTGTAATTTCGTCGTAAGTAGGTATATTTAATTTTGCCATTCACCACTTGTAAGCTATAGATTTTTAACTCGGGTGGATTACGAGCCTCGCTACATTCGTGGCCCAAAAGCCATCCTTGTCAAAAGTCTGTTAGTTTAGTTCCGCGTAAAATAGGTACAGAATATAAGTACTATATATTTATCTATGGTACTATTCACTATCTACGCGTTCGCCAATTTGATGCTGTTAGTAAATAAATTTTAATTTGTTGCGCTCACGCTTGCGAGATGACGCAATCTTCACATCTAGCTTTGTCTGACAACGATTAAATAACATAGGTGCTTACCTACTGACTCGTTACCTACCTACCCTCATATACTATATAGGTATTCTTGTTTTAAGATTATGAACGGCATTCGAGTCATTTTGTTCACTCCAAACTGTTGAATTACCGCCTACATAATATAAATGTAGAGCCAAGTGACTCTCCTACAATACTTCCAACCATTCACAAAAGCGTGTAGGTAGCCTCATGGCTTTATTCGCGGTCGATACTGGCAGACTATCGAACGCCGCTGGCCTTGATAGCCGGCGACAAAGAAAAATAACTATTTAAAAGAAAGTTCTTTCAATTTCATTGACCTTGATTTCGCAACCGTGACGCTGACGCCTCGACCCAGCAGGAACCGGCCGATGTTTACTAACAAACGGATCACAATGCCGTTTGCAATGAGTCGAGGAAGTATCGTGGTGATCAGGTCTCACTTGCGAATAGAACGGCAGTCTACGTAGTTGTACGCGACATGGCCTTCGACGTCATATACCATACCGACTTCCTAAATGATCGTAAAGTTATATTCGCTCTCTTAATATTAAATGTAAACGAACTACTGGCACAAAGTACGTAAATGAACAAACAATGGGCAATTACGTATGTAGCTATATTCACAGGGAATGCGGTGTGAAGAGCGTTGCGGTCGGATGAACGAGTACTATGGATCCGCCATCTTCTTTGATTATAATTGTACCAAATGCTGCTTCCGAATAAAAATGTAAAGCAAAAACGAACTGTGCCGTTCCAAACATTTCCTGGTGAAAAAACCAGTGGTTATAGAAATTCTTTCAGCAAATCCGATGGAATTGGAATCGCGGTGATTACAGAGCTCAATAGAAACCACGATGATGTTAAAAGTCACAAAACACTAACCACGTTAGACAATGTGTTCAACTCAACTCACACTCAGTCCGGCCGCTGAGAGAATGCTTCTGACAGCTGCAAAGCTATTGTATAAAATCTGAGTAAAAACATTTTTTTTTGATATTTTACTGTAATAATTATATTAGCTACTAGCTAGGTACAGGTAGTAAAAGAGATCAGAATTTACTGTTTTAGTTCAGCGTTTGACAATGTTATGGCAACTGTCAGACGCGTTTTTTCAGCGGCCGCACTATAGTAGGTACCTAGTATTCCTACCTATCTGTCATAATCTAATTAAATGACTACCGCAACGCAAATTACCTACAGCTTACTTTAATTATCATCCTACCTAATACATATTCAACCATCGTATACTAGCTGACACCAAGTACCTACAGTAGGTATCCATACTGGTGATCTATACTATCAAACTAAATTTAATATCTATCACTAGCTTTTACGATTACATTGTTCACAGCGCGGTTACGCCAGCGCTATGAACAATGTACAGCCAATGATATGAGCTTTCTATCAGTAAAAGAATCTTATTTTTATTTATTTTTAATACGATGTTTACCACAAATATAAAAAGGGAAAAAAAATTGGTATAGATTATCACAAAATACGATAGCAAAGAATGTCATAACTACAGTGTTTGCTAATGTCTATTCCATGACCCGTTTCCAAGCAAGAAACAACGACGTTTGTCTATGAAAATAAGAAAACAAGAGATGAGCGTCCTCCCAAAATACCCGGCTGTGCCGTGGCAGCAGATACGCCTAAATATAACACCAGTGACTGCTATAAAGGCATGACATTAAAGAAAGCGATTCGAGTAAACGATGGTGTCCCGTACTCTTATGATTCACGATCACATTACACAACAGTGCACTTTAAAATATTAATTATATTGTCATTAGAAACATTGTTTTTCTGCAACGTGACAAAGTTAGCGCTACGTAGAGTAGTGATGGATTACTAGCATTCGCAGACGCGCTTCATGTATGAAGACAAATAATTACGAATCCCTGCGAAAGCTTCACAAAATGATACGCGAAAATTAGGATATAAGAAGGATTAGGATGGATGGATCAGAGGAGTGTAAAAGAGAAGAATAAATAAAATGTATGGTTATATGTCATTAAAGATGATAACATCAGATAGGGAATTTTATGGTAGACAGAAAACGAATTGCTACTGAGAAGAGATTTTATATTAGTAGGTAGATGGAACACGCAGGGATGTCAGTTCATCGGAAAAGGAGGCATGTTCAAAAACAGAAATTGCTGAAACAGATTGCTATAACCACTGACAAGATTTAAATTTTCAGGCAATTATGTAATATATTTTAATAGCCTTGCGCTTGACCACCTCCTTATCTACAATTAATAATGATGATGAATGGGAAAAATATACTTAGGTATCTGAGCCCGACGAATAAGTTAAATTTTTCAAAAAAAACTTATTAGCGTAGCAATAGTTAAATTCATTTAATAATTTTCTTCTATAATTTAAATTAATTTCAATTACAAGTATTGTATATGAAATTAACTTCATATGCATTTTTTTTGGAATCGTAATCGTTACCATCACTAGCTTATAGTTGCTGAAACATTATTATGCTAACAATACGGAGATATCTATTTATAAGCAGTGCTAACACAGCTGTCCTTGGATTCGTAGCACTTATAATTTCAATATTTCATGTACTGAGACACAGAAATGTACACTACAAAATTTATATTACATGTGCTAACATGTAATATAAATTTTGTAGTGTACATTTTCTCGGAGGATTATTGGGCCAAACCCACAACACAATGGCTTCCACAGGATGGCAAACCACCTCCCGGACGACCCAGATGGAGATGGAGGAACGAACTGGACTCCTACTTGAAGGACTGGACTCAAATTGCTCAAAACAGAGAGAAATGGAAGGAGGGAAGGGAGGCCTTTGCCCTGCAATGGGACGATGCAGGCTAATATAATATGATGAAAAAAAAAACTTAAGTTTAGCGTGTCGTGTCGACTCATAATTAAGTTCTTCCAACGCACTTGTGTGGTCACACAAGGTATTCACATCAACCTACTCACTTTGCTGAATACATCATTTCACATCGTTGATCCATACTTTACTCGCAGTTACCTAACTACCAGTGAACCAACACAAAACATGTGTCGAGAATTTTCCACTTTTCTCTGTGTCGGTCTTTCATAATTTTATAATAGGTAGCTATGATAATAGTAAGTACCTACCTACTTTATTGCTATGTCGTCAAGTTGGGTTGCGTCGCGTTGCATCAATTTGCGTGGTTATGGCATGTTTTACGAAGCAAATGCCGGGCAACAAGTACCATTACAACCAAATACGGAACCCTAAAAAGAAATAACATTTAAAAAATCATAAACTTCATATTTGAATATCCTTTTTTTAACCGCGCCGCAAAAAGAGGGATTATCTGTGGCATAAACAACCTAGCCAAACCTAGCCCTAGCCAGAGACTGTTGTGAGCATTAAAATAAAATTATTATTTAAAAAAAAAACCTTTTGAAAACAAGCTTTTCGTATTCTACTCCGCAAAACCTTTCATTTGATACCCATATCATGGGGGTGGTGCGAATCGCTGCATTACCCCATAAAAAATAACTGGTGTGCCATCTTTGGGAGTCGCCATATTGGATTTAGAATGACGTCATTTAGCTAACCATGCATTGTCTTCCAAACTAAACGTGTATGCCAAATTTCAGCTCAATCGGTTGAAGATATCTGCATCAAAATTGAGTTGAAAAATTCCACCCGAAGAAACAGTTACATACATACATCGGTACATATCAAGTTAAATAAAAGCTTGTAAAAATAGAACTACCCATATGTATCATAATGTTGGGTAATGAACAGCTTTATTCTAGTTTTTTAAAGGACAAATGAACCTATTTCCGAGTAATATGGTAAAAATGTGTTATCACTTTTCGACGGTTCACACTTCACACCCACCACCGTGGTGCGAACAACATCCGGAGTGAATCGCTGCACTACCCTACCTACCTGCGGTCAATAAAATGATATCAAAATTACAATTTAATTTTATCACTACATACGCATTCAACTGAGTTTTATATAGGTACACTGAACAGAAGTCGTGATCTGCAAGTGGCGGTAATTAAAAAACCACAACTAATTTGTGGGATAAGTATTAAGTACATTGTGGGATTTTTTCTTAACTTGTCACTTTTTTCAGAAATCAAAAACATAAATGCCTTAAACCGAGTTTAATATAATAATTGCAACACGTCACATTTCATTATTCATATTCGATGTGTAACAAAGTAAGTAATATTGAATTACACTAAGAAGTTCAGTTCCAAGTCCAATTTCCATTTTACCTTGATTTAGCCGGAGTCAACAATATTAGTATGGTAGGTACATAATTACCTTTTCACTACGCTACATATTTGTGCGATCAATCGATGGTCCTGTTGAAACCCGTATTGAAATAAATAGCATGGCATGGCAGATGGAGTGAAATGATGTGAAATCGACAGGTTGTCACACCGGCCGGCAGCGGCGGCGCTACCTGCGCCCGCGCTGCCTTCGGACCACATGTTGACACAACTACTTTCATTTCGATGCCAACTTTCACCAATGGCGCTCTCAAATAAAAGCTACGAATGCGAAATTAATGCCTCGTTAATATTGGCCGCAGCTTACAAGTAAAAATTCAAATGTGAAACTCGATTCTAGTTCCTGACTACATAATATAGATAGGTAGTTTCATGAACTAGAATAGGTAAGAATAAGAAGTTGTAAATATTTAGATGACACTGGCTAATTGCCACAAGATGTATGAAGATCTAGCTCAGCATGCGCAGAGACGTTGGGTCTCTCTATATCTTTTATCGCATTTACAACGGGGAGTGTTCTGAAGAACTATTTGATATGATGCCGGCGTCGCGGTTTTACCATCGCACTAGCCGCCACCGCCTGAAGGCTCATCCACACATAATAGATCAGTGGAAATCGCACACTGTGCGTTTCACACGATCCTTCTTGCCTCATACCTGCAAAATGTGGAATGAGCTACCTTCTTCGGTGTTTCCGAGAGGCTACAACATGGGGTTCTTCAAAAGGCGAGTTAATCGAGTTCTAAAGGGTCCGCAACGTATTTGTGATGCCTCGGGTGTTACAAGTAACCATAGGCGACGGTGACTGCTTTCCATCAGGCAGCCCGTCTGCTTGTTTGCCGCCTATGGCATAAAAAAAAAAAAAAAAAAAAAACATCTTCATACATCTTAGGTAGATGGACTAGACCTCTTACTCGGTAACCACAGACGTACCTAATACGCTTAGAAGACCCAGATACCTGTCAACATTTAATTAATAAATACATATTTGTTTTTTTTTATTTCGGTAGCAAGTTTAGCAACTCACTATTTTAAGTGTCAAATTTCTAACTACTTACGTTAATTTCAAGTTATGAAATTAAATAGACGGGACGACAAAAACGAGAACAGGACACCAGGGATCTAACTCGATTAGGTTAATTGAAGGAGTCTAATTACTAATTTGACGCAATTAACACGACTCGCCCGAGGCAACTAGATACTCAGTGTTGTAGGCTCGAGCGACTCTTGTGGATGTTTTTATTTACGCAGGTCCACATAACTACATGAGGTAATGGCCCTAACGTTTACGTAGCTTTCACTTTTACTAAGAAATCGTTCAACTAACGTAGAGATTACTCAACCTAGGTATGTATGCATATAGACAAGTGATAAAATGTGTATCTATATAATTAACCCCTATATAGGTACGTGCCTTGGTTTTTCTTCCAGGGTGGGGACGTTATTACACAATTTCCAATCGTTTATTTGCTTTGTCAGCAGCAATAACAATGTATATTTTTTTCAAATATTTCACCTTCTTCATTTATTAATCATTGTTATATATTATACTAGCTGACCCAACAGTAAATAAGTAATAAGTTAACTATAAATGTAAAATAAACTGCTGTCTGTAAATCCACATTCATCAAAAACGCGCATGTTCCAATTTTCAGCGCATTTTCCATTGATCTATATGTACTACGTACGCATTTTCTTATTTTTTTTCCGTAAGAATCTTCTACAAAGTATTAGAAAACTTAAAAAAAAGATGATTGAAATCGGTAAAGTCTTTCTCAAGTTATGGCGTGACCAAGGTAAATAGAAATTATTTTTTATATTTATAGATTTTATAGATATATTCATTATCAGATTACCTACTTCAGTGAAATCTATATAAAAATGTATCCCTATTTACCTTGGTCACGCCATAACTTGAGAACGACTTTACCGATTTCATTCCTCTATTTTTCTTCTAATAGGTTACTTACTTTGTAGAAAGTTCTTACGGAAAGTAAAATTAAGAAAATTGCGCAGAAAATTTGAATATTTCAGAAAACAGGACGATTTTAACTAGCTGGTGAAACCGCGGGGCGCAGCTAGTATAAAATAAAACGGGTTAACTCCCTACCTGAGCATACATAAACACATCGTCTTTTATTTATAAGATAATATAGGTATAGTAACTATAGTCGGAGTGACCGGCTTAATCATATGTAAGTAATTCCCATGTAAAATAAATAAAATAATATAGGTAGTTATGTCTGTACCTACTACTAGGTACCTACCTACTTATACTGTCAATAGTATATTTTTTTCGTATTTAAAAAATTAAAATAAGGAAATATGGAGTACCAATGTGAGTAGGTAGATAGGTATATACTTTGATAATCTTTATCAGTCAATTCGTTGAGGCTTAGCTTATAACTCGACAATGGAAAGCCTAGTATTTGTGTAGGTAGGTAGGTATTACAAAGGTGCATTAGTCATTCAAGGACCTACACGCAGTACGTCTTTGGTACGGTACCTACTTCATTATCAGGATGAATAAGAGCATATGTCGGGTATCGTCATATCTAACCAAACATCGGAGTAGGCGAACACGCCCAAATATAGGCATTACCGATTCCGACGGCTAATAATTGGGTTTGACGCCGCTGTCAAATGTTGGACCCAGAAATCGATTTAAATTGGTATCTACTACTCAAAATACTACTCCTAGGATACGATAAAAACTGAAATAAGTCATAATCAGCAAAGTGGGTAAAATTGACGATAATTCGCACCTGCTCGTTAATTTCAGAAAAGTCAAGATCATATACTTCGCACATGTAGGTAAACCATGTCAAGATAAAGTCGTCTACACAACAGGTACGGTTATCAATAATGATGAATGATACGGCAAGAATGCAGCGCACGTAGATTGACGGAGGTCGGGGGACAGTTGGCTAGAGCGGCAGTCCGGTATGCAGCCCGGCAGGCTTGCTCCTTGCCCCGGACCTGCCGCTAGCCCCGCCCCGCGCCGCTGCCTTGCCTACCTACCCACTGACCTCCACGCCACCAAACAAAACGCGTTCTCAGCATTTTGATCGAAGTCAGTGACACAATGTTCTATGCATATGCTGTGACCTCAATATGATGCACAAATACACAAAACGCTTACTTCACAGATCGCTTCGAAACACATCATACCTAAATATACGCGATGACACCATTAAATGTACCTAATTAAAACAACCAATAACGATGGCAAAATACTAGAAAAAAAATGATTGCTAATATTATTCTATGGGTAAATGAGGCTACGTAATTGTAATCCGAATATTTTACTAGATGTAGGTCCGCAGGTACTCCGTAACTCCGTAGTTATCCGACTATGCCGTTAGGAAGCTGCAAATACTGTTAAATTTACCGCATGAACGATAAACACACCAGTGTTAATTGTTTACTTTGATGGGGTATGTAAATATCGCTTTCATACATTATAAATCATACTTAGGTATCTACCCAACTACTTAATTAAATAGCTACGAATAAGAAAACAATTTTGCTGTCTCTACCATGTCTGGAGAGTCAGTAGAGAAACTAGAACTTTTTCATACCATAAAATTATATTTTACTTAATTAACGTATTCTATTAGAGAATGGGACTACTTACTAATTCGACGATTTTTAGTAGACCAGGCGGCGTTTTGAAATAGTCAACGTTGATTTTGATCCAATCCAACGCTCCACCTTGCTGCTGAGGAGGCGCACCCTGGTTGGCGGGTTTGTTGTGGTCCACGGTCACTACCGTCTCGGGAGTCATCATTATTGATTGTCTCGAATTAATCCACGAGCACTGGCACTGTAAGCTTGTTCACTGTTGACGCGACACTGAAATCGACAGCGAGCGTAGAATCCGGTCAGCGCGCAACTGGCGAGCGAAGCGAGACGCGAGTGCCGGCTCTACCGTACAGCAACAGTGGGGAACAAGACTGTCAAGTCAAGAAAAAGGTGAATGCGTTGTTATGGCGTTCAGAACGCGTCGCCGTCGTCGTACAGTACTCGACTCGCACTATAACACCTCGCCTAGCTGCCGCCGACTCGTTATAGGAATGCTATGCTTAAATTGCTTAATTAGCGACTAAAATACCTTTTATTCTCTAAGCGATTCCACAATTTCAATAACCGGTTCGCAAAGTAGATAAGAATGTTTGAATATTTGAAAATTATTAGGCGCCTTCGCAGGTAGTGCCTACTCTAGTTGTATGAGCAAAGTATAGGTGAAACGATAACTATTTATGATACAATTATTTAATTAGAACGCTTTATAAAGAGTTTTAGGGGTTCCAAACAAAGTAATCAAGGTTCCTTTAACGGAATAACTATGTACCCCTCAGATCAGACAAGCAAGGGAGATATGCCTTAGTACAATTATCGTTCGTGTTCTAATGTCTCCGTGTTACACCCACTTTTTTCACTATAACGCGCAAAAACTGTACCTAAGTACGGCACAATTTACTAAATTTTTCACGCACACTGAGTTTCTTGCAGCGAAACTAATGAAATAACTTATAGCCTGCATGCAAAAGAGCGGCAAGGGTGAGTTCGACTACAGGCATCTGAGAAGTCTGATGCGTTCGCACCCGCGACGCATCAGACCTCTTTTTACCGCGTTTTCATCCAGATTTTTACGTCATTGCAGTTGTCAGACGCAGTGTCTTAGCGACCTGACTGTAAATGTAATAGGTACCTAACGGAATCGTTGGGGTTGGAACATAGATTCAGTTTCTCCCTCTACGGGTTGGAATGACGACTATATGGTATGTCATCAAGTGCCCTAGTCATACACGTATCTCGACCATTCTAGATACGTACCTATGTACGTACGTACTTGCCTCGTTTCGAGCGTGACATCACTGATGACTGATGAACGCACGTAACTTCACAGACTTATAATAACACGAGCCATGAGCCCAATGAGAAGGGAATGAATTTCTAAACACGCTGATACAGCAGACTTTTATTTGGAAGCCTAAATAGTTACTTATATACCTAGGTAACACCTAGGTAATTTTAGGTGCATGCTTGTTGGTCAAGTAAAACGCCCTAAAATTGCCATAGAAATACCTTTAAGTAAACTATTAAGTTTATAATAGGCTAACTGGCCAGCCCTAATGTCAGAGTTGACCGCCTGACGGCCCCTCTCGATCTACAATTTAAACTGCCTTCCGACCCACGGTAGCGCTGTTTTAATTGACATTCATTGTCACCATCCAAAGACCGGCCATACCATCCGTTGAGCTTCGACGATCTTTTAGGATCACTCGATTCATTCGAGCTACCTCGCATATTAGTTGTTTGCCTACTGATGTACTGCTAGCGCCATCTACGATAGTAGGAAGAATTTATCTGAAATTGAGTGGAGCCACTATCATGTTATCTGAACAAGCCTCCCGTTAAAAAATATAGTTCTCTATAGATGACGCTACAATACATACACGTCATGCACACTAAGTAACTTTTACAGAAACAGAAATATAATGTGACAAGTTTATGTATTTTCCAAACTGTTATAAACTTCAAACGGAAAAATTGGGAATATTTTTCTCGATTACCTTCAATACTGATGGGGTTGAATCTTAACCTTTGAAGATTGGCTTTTTTCGGCACATAGGCCGTTGAAACGGCTCATTGTAATTGAGTTGCTTAGTCTAGCCACTCGGTATATCAGAGGAAAGCCAGCAGCTCGCTGACACCGGCGCAGGCTTGCGGAGCGTCCTCATCGGCGATTAAAGGACTACTCCTTCGGAATGGTAACACTGACCAATCATGGATTTAAAATTTGTCCCTATATTTCCTTAGGGATCGAATTTTTACCAAAGCTTACCAGCCTCAGAACGACTGGCCATTAGCAAAGAGCAGACTTCTCACGTAGTAGCTTTGCCTGGTCTGTGGCAAAAAGTACTATATGAAAGTACTGGGCTGGGATTGTATAGTATCTCAGATTTCTAAAACTACCACCTATATAGCTATAATCTGTCTGCACAAACACTTAGAACTTTTTTAACTCAATCCAGACATTTATTTGCTCTGTCAGCTGTAATAACATTGTAAAAAGCACAATAAAACCATTTTCTTTTTTATGATTCCTGAAATATTTCATTGAAATATTACAAGTACCTGCTACTCACGTTCAAAAACCTAGCGAAAGTGATCAGAATTCAGTTTTTTACAATGTTAGTTAATGCAGCTGTCAGAGCAAATAAATGTTTTGACAAAGTTTAGTTAGTTTGTTCAGCACTTACAGATTTTGATCACATTCCGGTGGAGTGATGTATAAAGTTCATGATTGCAGAGGTTTACTAGGGTACAACAACCGCAAGTCTCGTCGAGTAGAGCCCCTTGAAACTTGCAAGATATATCCATTGTCACCCTGTCAGAAAGGCTTTCTATTATATCGGTTTATATAGGTAGCAGGAAGTTATTTGTTGTACACAATATAATGACCGCATTCCAAAACAGGCAAATTTCACTAGCTGAGAGTTAAATTTACTTGCCGCTGGTTCCAAAACACTTTGCGGATTTTTCACCTGATGATTTGGAAGTGAAATTTTAATGGACAGTTGAAACAAATCACCGGTTAAATCGAGTTGAATTTCACCTAGCTTTCATAATCAGAATTATTGACAGTAAACCACGTTTAGAGTGATTTTCATGAAAGAAGTCCCATGGCAAACAGCGGAACTAAATTTCCATGTTGTAGTTTTCAGGTGTTGTTACTGTGTTTGGACGTTAGTAATATTTTTTATTAATTTGCCATCATCTATCAGTCGTGTATACCTAAAAAAAATAAAAGTGCTGCACGAGAAATGGTACTGATAGTAATTTAAATGCAATGACAGCGCCGCATCTGGCTGGGTAGTGCGTGAAAAGCACTTCTACCCGCCACAATTCCATAGCTTATCAGGAAAAGGCTATGAAAGAAACATAGTAAAACAGCATGGTTATTTAACTCGGATTGATCTTTTGGATCTGTCGAGGTCATTCTGATGTGATGATGTCAACCGTATATCATTGAAAAGGGAAAATTTCCTCCGGCCTTATATTAGTGCGATAAGAGATTATTTCAGTCACTCTTACATTCATCACATTCGCAGCAAGAAAGACAATGTCCGAACAATCTCGAGAGCCCCAGAATAAGAGCCGAGCGTTCCAAAACAATTCACACCGCTTATACCTAGATCCCACCGGCTTCGCCCGTGCGAAGCAGGGGCGGCCAACTAGTTACTTATAAAAAGAGAAAATTTAGAGAATATCAGAATGTCATTATTGAATTATATTAATGTGAAAAATTAAAGCAATTGATGACTGTTCACAGGAGGTGCAACTAATGAGAACTGACACAGCATGAAGGATTCGTATTTGTACCGTGTTGGTTCTCAATGGCGCTCTTCGCCTCTTTAACGTGATTCGGAACGGAATACAATTTGAGGCTATTCAGGTGTATTTCTCAGATATCTATAGCAACATTGTCCAACGTACTTATAGGCGCCTAAAAGCCTATAGGCCTACAGGCTATTGGTGTAAATTTCAATGCTTGGTAAACCAAGCATTGAAATTTGAAGCATTAAATTTTACTAAACAGAAGGCGCTTCATTTTTGCATTTGTTTAGTTTGTCCACAATGACCAAATGTACCCCTTTCAATATATTTGAAACTAGCTACAAAGCATTTAGACATGTGCAGTACAGTACATTAAAATACGGAGTAGACAACAGAGTGGGTGCTTGGGTCACGACTATGCTCTCAAACAGAGTTGCCAGCATTGAAACGGCGGGCGTGATGCGTCGCCGTGTCACGAAAGGCTGCCCACAAGGAGGAGTGATGTCTCCACTACTCTGGGTGGTGGTGGTCAACGAACTCATCGAACTCCTCAACAAGGATGGCATAGTTACGGTGGGATACGCGGATGACCTGGTAATCATGGTCTCTGGACTTTTTGAGACGACTTTATGTGAAAAGATGCAGAAAGCACTTAAAGTTGTCGAGAAATGGTGTGAGCGACACAGCCTTTCTGTAAATCCACAAAAGACGGAGATGGTGCTTTTCACTAGGAAAACGAAGGCAATGAATCTCACGCTACCATCATTGTTTGGTACAAAATTAACTCTTAGCAAGGAAGTAAAATACTTAGGCATTTGGCTAGACAGCAAACTTCTGTGGGGAAAACACCAGGATTATATCACCACGAAGGCAACCAACATACTATGGCAGTGCACCAGAGCGGCAGGAAAAGACTGGGGCTTGAAACCAAAGCTCTGCCATTGGTTATACACAGTGATAGTGCGACCCGTTTTCACCTACGGCTGCGTAGTGTGGTGGACTCGTACAACTCTAGCAACTGTCATCGCGAAATTGCAACAGACCCAAAGACTTGCTTGTTCTCTGATCAGCGGATGCATGAAGAAGACACCTTCAGCTGCCCTGGAGATCATTCTGGGTCTGACCCCATTACACCTACACATAATCTAACTACCAAGATACGGGTTTCCAACACCCAGTTTGGCAGTTAGAGCCAGTAACAATTTATAATGTACTTGAATAAATAATTTTGATTTTTGATTTTTTTGATACAACAGGAAGCGATGGCGTCAGCACTAAGAATCAAATCCACAAACCAGTGGAAAAGCTCCGGGCCGATTACTAACCACTGTAGAATAATCGACCGTGCGACTAGGATAATCCCAGAGGCAATCCTAGGTACCGATAAGATAGCTAGCACCCATCTAGATAGCAAAAAGTACGAGTTGGCAACAGATGACAACATCCTGGATGGGGTATCACCCTCGTGGAACATATACACAGATGGTGCAAAAAACAAGGAGGGAGCAGGCTGCGGCTACTACTCACCTGAGCTTGGGCTCAAAGAGTCCATGGGACTAAACAAAACGACGACAGCACTGCAAGCGGAGGCCATGGGCCTGCTACTGGCGGCGAGAGCAGTCTGGCCTTTAAATGAGCTTCTCTCGGCCCCCGCAGGTGGGGATGGCAAAAGGATCATCATGTTTACCACTGATAGTGCGGCAACCATCTACGCACTCAGAAGACCCGTTACAAGATCAAGAGTCACTGCTGAATGTCATACAGCTTTACAAGCACTCGCGAGCAAGTACAGAACGATAGTGAGATGGACGAAAAGCCACGGAACCTGCGTGGGTAATATAACGGCAGACACTCTTGCCAAGGAGGGTGCTAGGAAACAGGTAAGCGATGACGCAGTGGGCCTCTGCAAACCATCAGCGATGGGAGTGCGAGAGCTACTGCGTCGTCACACCGAAAAAGAACAACAGAATCTGTGGGACAAGAAAGATGACTGAAGCATGCTAAGGCCGCTTTCCTAATTCTTGACAAAAAGATCACCAACAGCCTATTGAAGTTGCAACGGCAGGATCTTCGCCTGATAACCGGCCATTGCAACTTGAATAGTCACTTGTATAAACTAGGAGCCACGGACAGTCCACTGTGTCGCGGCTGCATGAAAGAGAACGAAACTGTAGAGCATGTGCTGTGGCATTGTGAAGCCACAGAAGAAACTAGAACCGCTGCCGGGCTGCATGGGGCACCGCTGCCGCTTTCATCCGCGTCGCCACAACAGCTAGACTGCTTTTCATCATCATCATCACTTACACTTGTACTGCCATCTGCACCACTGGAGCAATTGTGCCAGCGCCCCAGAGCCTCACTCCGGTATTTCAAGGAGTTGGGTTGGCTCGGGTAGGTGCTGGTAGGGGGAAATGCACAATACACCCCTAGCGGGACGTCAGTGCAGGACTCATCGCCCCCATTTCGAATAAGAATAAGAATGTGCAGTACATTGTGAAAATCTGAATTAACAGCATAAATTCTGATCACTAGTTTCTGAATGTAAGATTATAGCTGGCAGCCGACATACTACAGCTAAATATTAAAAGAAAATGCTTTCATTCAAATTTTCACAGTTCAATGCAGCTGTCAGAACGCTTCTATCAAGGCTGAAGTGTGGTATGAAGTTTTAAGTTATTAAAAAGAAGATTATTTTTACATGTTTATTGTGTTAACTTAGAAGAAGAAGCCTAAAATTTTGCCTCCAAGATGTTTCCTTCTGGCCTCCTCGTGATCCATGATACCACCGCTGGTTGTGAGAACAAGGTATCTGAAAAGGAACAAAGGTTTTTTTTAATACTCATGTAGACATTAATAAGAATCCAGATTTTTGTACAACCAACTGGTGGTTTATACCAGGACCAGCAATATTAAATTTGTCACCGACTCGCACTTGGCTGTTATTTATTATTATACTATAGAGTGTGTACAAGAATCATGCCAAGTTTGATGTTTGTCCATATTACAGTTTTACCATTAGAGCAAATCCAAAAATACAAAAAAAAAAAAAAGTTTTTTAAGCCCCCTTTATACTTTTTGGTATTTTTTATTTTTTCTAAGTTAATCTGATATAACATTACATATTCTGTGAAAATTTCAACTGGCTATATATTACGGTCCGAAGGACACAGTCATTTAAATGTAGACCGGACAGACAGACATAGTAGGCTCAGTAATAGGGTCCCATTTTTAGCTTTTGGGTACCAAACCCTAAAAATGAATACATCAGAACTGTCAATTCATAGACATCAAAAAATGCCCGTCTGAGTATATTCCTGTTTCCCTAATTTTTTTACTGCTGAAATAAGGAAGTTCTTTATCATCCACTAGTGGACATTGGGAAAAAAGTTTCAATAATAAGTGGGGACCAATGACACAAATTAATACTTGCCCCTTATGATGGACATCATTAACAAATGAGTTGCTATATACACTAGAGCTGAACGGCAATGCCAAAAAATTTACTCAGATTGACCCTTACTGACGGATTACAGTAACAAACAGGCTGAGGAGTGCTATTGCTATCCAGTTCGCTGTCCTCCCACTAGTGGAGGATAGGTTATAGTCTCACTAATCTGACATTTCAGTACATCGGCATCCTATAGACCTATACTCTATACCCAAATCTGTAATATGTAAATACATACCACCAACATATACAATGCCTTATTTTATTTACCTTCAATTTTCCAATATAATCCAGTAATCTACTATAAAATACTGATTTAAATATACAAAACTGCACTCACAGCATCCAACATTAAGAAAGACACCTTTTTGTACAGTTTTACATATTGTAGCACAACATATCAAATGACAACCAACAAGAACTATTGGTGATTCGCGGTAGTCGTGCATAAGTTACCGTCACAACCTACATAATAATTAAAACAGAAAATAATTTAAAGTAAAGCAACTCCCAAATTTCACATAACTGAAGTACCAAAACATGAAAAATATAACTATTTTGTCAATTAACTAGTTATATGCAGGGATACGCGGAAAGATTTTACTAACCGAAAGGGGTCTGTTATACTCATCATTATTAACAACTTTTACTAAGGAATTAACCCAAAAAATAAATAAGGTAAAAATATCAGCTGTTTTATAGGTACATTTTGTCCGGTGGATATGACAGAATTCTATTGAACAGCGATTTCAGGGTCCCTAGATTGGATTGGTCCCATAGCAAAAGTTGTTTATAATGATGGGTATTGTGGACTGCTTTCGGCTTAGTACGCCTTATCCGCATAACCCTGTGTAGTCAAGGACATCTCACCAGCAAAAAAAATTTCCATTCGAGACCAAAAAAATATAATTGGCTTTTGCTTTTGAATAAGAATGACTACAATTTTAAATTCAAACCTTGAAATTTATATCTCGGATATAGGTTATAACTAAGTTTACAGCCTAACTTAGTTCATGCATGTAAACATAAAGAACAAACAGTGTTTGGCGATATGAAATAAGGGTTTGGTTGTAGCTATGTTAAAGATGATTCTTACCCGAACTGTCGTGATGGCAGAAGGTTAGTCCATCTTTCAATATCGTTAATTGGAACATCAAAGCGAGGTGAGATAACTCCACACTTGTTCAATCTGCCGGTGAGGTTGACGACAATCTTGCCCGCTCTGTGGTCATCGACGATCTCAAATTCTCCAATGTAACCGTGCTTCATCATCACAGTCAAGAACTTGACAATCACTTTGGAGCAAGGCCTGATGAGCACTTGCCTTTTACCGCGCTTTTCGGCATTGTGAATTGATTTCAGCGCATCACTTAATACATTCATACGCACCATGGCTGAAAGTTAAAATGTTTTATTATAGTTTCAGCAAAATACACGACGAGTATACTTCTACGGTGAGCCGTCAAAACACCGTGTATAAACAGAGGTTATCACAGAACATGTTACTTTGAAACTGAAATTAATTATCCACGGTATCGCCGGTGAATTACTTTTACTGAAAAAACGTTCAGATTATACTTTATTTAGCTAAAAACAGTGATTACCTAGGATTTAAAACCTGCCCCAAAGAACCGAATTGACATAAACGGTCTAAAAGAAAGAAAAGTCAAAAAATGTCATAGACAACATTAGCTAACTAGTGATGCGCTGACATTTCAAAAAAGTCAAGTCGATCTTAATAAAAATCGGTCGGTGCTTGTATAGTTACCCAATTTTTTGTTATATTTTCCACAATAATTATACCTGAGTTCCAAAACAAGCTAATTTCACGCGATAAGAGTGAAATTCACTCGATGCTGATTCCAAAACAACTTGTGGGTTATGCCTGGTGTTTTGGAATGATTCTAAGAGTAAAAATTCAACCGGTACTGAAAGTGAAACGCCAATATCGGAGCTGTATTTCATACAGCTGTCCGAATCGAAATAATTGACAGTAAACAGCTTGTTTATCCGTTTAGCCCGCCATGAGCCCATAGCTTGTCAGAAAAAAATAGGTATTTATAGGAAAGAAACATTTTTAGGTTTCCGTACCCAAAGGGTAATAACTGGACCCTATTTTTAAGCCTACGATGTCTGTCTGTCTGACCGTCTGTCCATCTGACTGTCTGTCCGTCTGTCCGTCTGGCCTACCTATTGGACAACATTTAATTTTTGCAAAGAGTCAAAAATTCGAAAACCATTTGGAGATTATCCAATGAAAACCCCATAAAAAAAAATAAAAAAAAATCTATCCACTATTTTTCAAGTATTTGAAAAATAAATAAATAATGGAAAAATAGGATTAACGAGCAATAGTTAATTTGCCAAAAACTCGAATAAAAAAATATGAATCTATCTTGCCATCTATCTATCTATCTTTTACCCCGTATATGTTCAAAAATTTAAAATTAACAGGTAGTCATCACTGGCATAACATCGTGTTCCATCTACATAATATGAATAAATAATAAACGTAGGTGTTTAAAAAAACATTAAGTTGTGAAAGTATCATATGATTAAATCGCATAAAATACTAACGCCATTATTATCTTATTTTTTTAAATAAACTTGCGGTCCGCCCCAGCTTCCCACGGGTATAGATTATAGCCTATGTCACCCGGGGATACTGTAGCTTCCTAACAGTGAAAGAATTTTTCAAATCTGTTCAGCAGTTTCGGTGTCAATTCAATGCAATCAAACAAACAAACAAACAATCAAATCTTTCCTCTTTATAATATTAGTATAGATTAAAGCCATGGTAGCCCATTTGGGAGATCGCTAGACTTGAAAGCGTGAAGTCGCGGATTCAAACCCCGGGCCCGTAGGTACCAATGAGCTCTTTCGAGCTTATGTACGGATTTTCATACCACTGGCTTTTCGGTGAAAGAAAACATCGTGAGGAAACCTGCATACGTACGGAGAAGGAATTCAATGGCGTATGTGAATCCACCAATCCGCACTGGGCCAGCGTGGTGGATATGACCCAATCACCCTTTCTTGGGTAGGCTTAAAAGTCCAGCAGTGGACTGTTAAAAGGCTGATTATGATGATGATGATGAACACTTAAATAAATGGAAAATCTAATTTGTGACCTGGCATCCCAGTACATGTTGTTTTGCTATTTGATGTTGACAAATTTGACATTGTCCTTGACATAAACTTTTTTCATAATTCGTCTCGCTATGGTATAAACAGCCATAAAGCCTATAAATTATAATATTTTTTTAAAAATATTTTAAAAATAACTAAGTTAAAAGTAAAACTGAAAAATATGTGTCCAATATTTTTTCATAATCTATCAATTAAACCAATTAAAATAGGTAGTAAAAAAAATTAAACGTTGTCCGATAATAGTGACGTAACTTGAAATTATTCGAATCACGCGTCTACTCGATTCTAATCACGAAAAACCATAAACCCAAGTTGCACTTTTTCGTATTTGGATTATCTATTCGTTCTCAATATGGTTCTCGTTCTTGGGTTCTCGATAACATTCTTCACAGATTCCTAAATAATGGGAAGTTCTTCAGAGTTACCATTTTAGCTACTATTTATTAGAATAGGCTAACTTTTAGAAACTATTACACAAAATAGGCACGCGTTGATATAAAATCTATATCCATCTTTACTCTAACACAACAATATAAACTTCACACATACGAGTACATTACGTGTGAAGTGATATGTTGTTGTGACCATTACAGACTGAAATAAATGATTTGACATGACGCATAATTGGCGGGTGCCGTAGGCAGTAGGTATAGATCGATGCTCATACCCAAGGACGTATTATACCGGTATAAAACGTCCTTGCTCATACCATAGACCAACTTAACCCCATCAAGAACTCACTAAAACAGAACACTCAGTTTCATTTTGTCTGAATAATTCAATATTGTTGAATTCAAAAATTTTACGTTGTTTGACAAATTGTTAGATTTTGTTGAAACGTCGATGTGTCAATTTTGGAGGAACAACCAATTATTCATCTCGACAACAGCAACAATATAATTATATGAACAAGAAGCATAAGCTAATTAGTTATTTTTTAGAAAGCAACTGGCAGCACATTGTGTATAATCTATGTTTTTTTAGTGATTTTGATCGAGTAGCGCGTCTGTCGCGTCGTCCTACGGTTTGGTTTGTGTTCGCTTTCTTTCGAGAGTCAAAGGATTGTGCAATAAAGTTTCTGAAAACTTTCAAAGTGTTTTAAAAGTTCGAAATTATAATAACGGAATGCTTAAACATTTGAAACAAATAAAACATTGTGTAGGCTTTATAGTGTTCCATTCAAAATGTAATGAAATCTTCTGTTTCTATATAAATAATGGCAGTCAAAGTTGAGTGAACTTGTGCAGTGAGTAATCCCTTCCTTGCCCAGTTGTAAAGCGACCAAATTCCACAGGTGTATTGAGTGCGAAAATGTTGTGGTAGCGAATACCTTAGCAACGGATTTGCTTGATGACCAGTAACAATGAAAGACTTTGTGGGCACGAACAGTCAATGTGTGGTTAGTGAATAAACTTAGTTAAACTTGCAATGGAGGAATTAGAGCGGTGGTTCAAAATGAGTCCTTGGAAATTCATCGGAATTTATCTGGTACTCCTTACCTGTGTGTTCGACTTCACAACATCTATTGAAACAGCAGGTAAGTCTTGAATACGCATCTCGTAAGTTATTTAGACCCGATCAAAATAAATAAATGAAACAATGACTGTAATAGGTACCTGTGATAGATAATACTGGTAAACTATATCTATTCATAAACGTTTGTTAAGCTAATCTGTTCAATAAACATTTTTATCTCAGTTCATGAGTGACAAAATATCTTGCAAGCAAAAACTTTACAGCTAATTAAGTATTGTAGTATAGATTTGTTATCGACCATTTATATTGTATATTAAGGATAATATACAATATAAACGCTCGCCCTAAACGGCTTTTAAATTACAAACTCAAGAAGAATTAGAAAATGGATAATGAAGAATTATGGAAATATGGAAGCAGCTGGTAATGCTTGTGTTAGAGGTTTTTTGTCCATGTTCTTTATAACTTTCTAATATCCAGAAATAGTGATGGTCAAGGGACCGCCTACTTTGTTGTATTTACTCAGTATATCCCATAGCGGTTTGTATCAACCTCTGGAGGTGGATTTCGTTCCTCAAGAAGTCTATGAGATGTTAAAAGAAGAGACGAGTCTAAGAGTGGAACCCATTCCCGAAATTAAGAGAATATATCTAAAATACTAATAGTTGTTTACATATGGACCCCATTCGGCTTAGTACACCCGTTAGTGTACCTGCTAGTCTTGTACTTTTGTCTTGTCTTGTATACGTTTAAAAACCTAGCGAATGTGATCTGAATTCGTGGTTTTCTTCTAGCTTTTTACAATGTTATTGCAGCTGTCAAAATAAATGCTTGGGCCGAGCATAGTGATACATTCCTCTACATGAAAAGAGACAAAAAATATTCCACTAAGAGGTATGATTAAATACGGATTTAAATATGAGTTCAAGCTTTTTTGAACAATTTTTAAAGTATAGCCCAGCTTCGGCTTTACAAATTTAGACTTGTGACTTACTCTTGCAGACAATGCGCAGTACTAGTGCAAGAATTACTTGTGCCAGTTTACTGTGCATTGTCTGCAAGTAATAAGATGATGCACAGTTAACTGGCGCGAGTAATACTTGCGTATGCGCAAGCACACAGCGCATCAGCTGCAACAGGCTTTAGAGCTGGTCCAGCTTCACTAACCCTTATAACATGTTATTCATAATTTCGCTTGGAACATTGACATGAACTTGTGTGTCATCCTGTGGTACTTAAAACGCATCATAATGTCTTCTTATGTTTTTCATAGTTGCTTTAATCCCTGAAAAGGTAAATAATATTCATGGAATTACTTTCCACTTGTAAATGTGATTTAAACATTATTCTTATTCTTATTCGAGATGGGGGCGATAAGTCCTGCACTGACGTCCCGCTTGGGGTGTATTGTGCATTTCCCCCTACCAGCACCTACCCGAGCCAACCCAACTCCTTGAAATATCGGAGTGAGGCTCTGGGGCGCTGGCACAGTTGCTCCAGTGGCGTAGATGGTAATGAAAATAATGATGATGAAAAGCAGTCCAGCTGTTGTGGCGACGTGGATGAAGAAGGCAATGGTGCTTCATACAACCCGGTAGCGATTCTAGTTTCTTCTGTGGCTTCACAATGCCACAGCACATGCTCTACAGTTTCGTTCTCTTTCATGCAGCCACGACACAGTGGACTGTCCGTGGCTCCTAGCTTATACAAGTGACTATTCAAGTTGCAATGACCGGTTATAAGGCCTACTATAAGGCGAAGGTCCTGTCGTTGCAACTTCATTAGGTTGTTGGTGATCTTCCTGTTAAGAATTGGGAAAGCAGCTTTAGCATGCTTACAGTCGTCTTTCTTGTCCCACAGATTCTGTTGTTCTTTTTCGGTGTGACGACGCAGTAGCTCTCGCACTCCCATCGCTGATGGTTTGCAGAGGCCCACTGCGTCATCGCTTACCTGTTTCCTAGCACCCTCCTTGGCAAGAGTGTCTGCCGTTATATTACCTACGCAGGATTCGTGGCTTTTCGTCCATCTCACTATCGTTCTGTACTTGCTTGCGAGTGCTTGTAAAGCTGTATGGCACTCAGCAGTAACTCTAGATCTTGTGACGGGTCTTCTGAGTGCATAGATGGTAGCCGCACTGTCAGTAGTAAACATGAGGATTCTTTTATCGTGCCCATCTTCGGGGGCCGAAAGAAACTCATTAAAAGGCCCGACTGCTCTTGCTGCAAGTAGCAGGCCCCTGGCCTCCGCCTGCAGTGCTGTCGTCGTTTTGTTTAGGGCCATTGACTCTTTGAGTCCAAGCTCAGGTGAGTAGTAGCCACAGCCTGCTCCCTCCTTGTTTTTTGCACCATCTGTGTATATGTTCCACGAGGTTGATACCCCATCCAGGACATTGTCATCTGTTATCAACTCGTACTTTTTGCAATCTAGATGTGTGCTAGCTATCTTATCGGTACCTAGGATTGCTTCGGCAATTATCCTCGACGCACGGTCGATTATTCTACAGTGGTTAGTAATCGGACCGGTGCTTTTCCATTTAAACATTAATTCGCTCAAAATTATAATAATATATTCTATGTGTAAAATATGCTACACGTCTAGGGTTACCATTCATCCGGATTTGTCTGGACTTTTAGACCTTTGTTGTTGATATGTTAACCCTATCCCAATTAACTTTTAAAACTATTGCAATTTGAACACATTACCCTACAACAACCCCTTAAGCACCCTCGCCCCTCCTTTAACCCCTTACCTCTTTGAACAACCATATACATGTCTGATGTTGTCACTGTTAGCCAGTGCATTTGGTTCTGGCTGACGGCTGAGACTGTCATCATCATTTTTATTTTCAGTGTGTAATAAAGATGTATTGTATCCTTCTTGTAACATCATTACACGTCCCTGTTTTACGTCTTTACTTGTGCCTCATTTTTTTTATATTCCATTCCAAAGAGGCCTTATTCAATTTTATTTTGTGTCAGTATATATTTCAAGTGAACCCATTTTGAAAAAAATCTGATAAAATCGTAGGTATATTGGTACTAGCATATTCATAATCTTGAATTATTTCTAAAATAATGGGACTTATAGTTCCACAAAATACACTGAGCAAGAAGCCGCATAATAAGGAGAAATTCATTAAAAGAAACTATTTCTCAAATGATCATACTTCAAAAGATGATCATTGACACATATAGCTCCCCACTAAAATTTCCTGTGTTATGCCATAGAATACACAGAAAGACAGACAATTGACACCCATATCCAGAGCAAATATTTAATTCACCGTTCAAAAATTTGCCCGGCGGGAATGGAACCAGGGGTGCTCATGAGCCAGACATGCTACCAATGAGCCAAACCAGTCATCATATCAAATACAGTAATATGTAATAATTAAATTTTAGAAGAAAAAAAACAGACTTCAAGACAATATTTACCAGTTCTGTACAAACTTAATATAAACTAAAAAAAAGTAGAAAATGACAGTTAAAACAGAGATTGAAAGTCCTTATCAAAACTTTTGCTTGAAGGAAACCACAAAACAAAACGTCATCTGTTATATTTTAGCTATAGTTGATTTTAACATTTATACGGGACCACCTCCTCACCACCTTCATACAAAAAAAAATTATCATCAAAATCAATTCATAATTGGCGGAGTTATCGCGTAACAAACATACAAAAAAAGCATACAGTCGAAATGATAACCTCCTCCTGAAGTTGGTTAAAAATACATATATGCCTCAAAAACTTAAATTACGTATTTAAAACACCCGAAGTAAAGAGCTGTTTAAAGGGCAGAACGGATTTTCTTGAATCAAACCTAATTACACAATTGACCAAGTCGCCTAATTAAAAAAACTAAATCAAAATCGGTTCATCCATTTGAGAGCTACGATGCTACAGACAGACAGATACACACATTAAACTTATAACACCCCTCTGTTTGAATCATGGTAAATTGTTAAAAGGGTAAAACAAGTAAAACGACATTATGTGAAACAACCGAGACAGCAAGTCTTCTAGACACGCGATTGCTTGCTACATAATTTCGAACTCTAACGAACTTCACCAACTTTAAGTGGACTTTAAATATGCAATACCCGAATAATTAACACTGAACGGCACAACTTTCTGGCTATCATGACAGAGCTCATGTAGAGTTCATACCCAATATTTCCATGCATTCTGGGCCCCGATTCTACTAAAGAAATTGTTTTTAAATTGTAATTGTTTCAATTTTATTTTTTAAATAATTGCCTCAAGACTGACAGTATTTTTTTTTATACTAAGTTATAATATTAGGTGGTATTTTTCTAGTATAAAAAAAATTTAAACACAAGTTTGAGGCAATTATTTAAAAAATTAAATTGAAACAATTATAATTTAAAAACAATTTCTTTAATAGAATCGGGTTACAATACATTGTTGTCAGTGCACAAATTAAAAAAATTGCAAATCAATTACAATCACCACATAATTATACTTATGTAGGTTGTGTAAAGCTGTGGAACTTCTTACCTGCGTGCGTCTATCTTTCTGAACAGATACAATCTGGGGTTGTTCAAGAAAAACTGAATCGTTATTTCCTAGACATGAGTGCTACATCTTCGACCACATCATCGCTTCCCATAAGATGAGATTGTAGTCAAAGGCATGCCTAGTCCGTTGTAAATATTAAACTAGAACTTACACATGTCATGATAAATACAGATGCCGAATTTATTTGTATAACACACACGTCTCAGATTCTGTTAAGTTTTTAAAAAAAAAAAATAATGCTTTAAAACTTCATATTATTGTTCTTGTAATCATTGCCATTTTGTTCAGTTTTTGGACTAAACCGGCAAAGTGCGAGCCGGTCTCGCGCACTGAGGGTTCCGCACCACCGCATAAATTGTTAATTACTAAAGTACAAAAAGTAGTGCAAAAGACAACATCACGCCCAGGCGGTCACCCATCCAAGTACCGACCGCGCCCGACATTGCTTAACTTTGGTGAACAGAATTTTTTCACCGACTCGCACTTGGCCATTATTTAGTGTGTACTATAATCATGCCAAGTTTGACGCTTACTTGTGCGTATTACCGTTTTTACACTAGAGCAAATACAAACGTGCTTTAAAAAAATCTCTTGTTGCATTGGGTTGGGGGACCTTTTAGTTTTTACTTTTTGGCTTTATTATTTCTTAGTTAATCCGCCGTAACATTACATATTATGCGAAAATTTCAACTCTATCCATTAAGGTTCGAAAGATACGGCCGTTAAAAGGTAAGAAGGACAGACAGCGTAGGCTTAGTAATAGGGTTCTGTTTTCACCCTTTGAGTACAA
The DNA here is from genome assembly GCA_932305915.1 of Agriopis marginaria. Taxonomy (NCBI): domain Eukaryota; kingdom Metazoa; phylum Arthropoda; class Insecta; order Lepidoptera; family Geometridae; genus Agriopis; species Agriopis marginaria. Next base: position 9,943,272 of record OW029919.1, read on the forward strand.
AACCTTAGTCGAAGTCAAAGAAAAATTACCAATAAAGATAAAAATTAATAGTTTTAAATTACTCAAATTATCTTCCACATATGACACACAACTTCACCACATATAGGTAAAACTTTAAAACATATCAGACCCTATTTGCAGTAAAAGAAAAAAAAAATACAGCATTAAGTATGTTTTGATTGTTGTGTATGTGGTGGTCTGTGCCAAATTTAAATTTAATAGGTATAATAATTACATCTGGAGATTCGCTTTAACGGCCGGCTATCCGAGTCGCGTAGGCAACAAAACGCACTCTCAGCCCCCGCCAACTTATAGCGACGATGTATATTGCCACGCTAGAGTCAGGACGCCCGCGGGGGGAGTGCAACGACGAAAACGAACATAGGTCCGACCTCGATGACGCCTGGCGCGACACTGAACGCGGCGCGCGCAAATTCTTGCGACCTTTTCACGGTTTTAAATTCACTAAAAAACTAAACTATTCACTATCAAAACTCTATCCAAGTAAAAAAATGTTGAATAAAATTGCCTTTCAGTACATGCAATTTCCAGGTTGTTACGAGCTTTCATTAGAGCATAAAACGAAAAAAATAAAATGAATCGACTTTGTTTCAGATTTTTTTGATCGAGGAAAGTTTATTCTATCGTGTTTTGAACCAAATCACAGACTCTAACACAGATGTATCTGTGACATGTATTTTTTTTCAGCTCAAATAATGTAATTCATCTGAAAAAAATGATTTAAAACCGTCTGGTATAAGAGGCTCTTAAGGGTTCCTTTTTAATATTTTGATATGGAATCCTAAAAATAATACATCTTGACAGTTATAAAAACTATGTTTATTAAATGACCAAGATTAGTCTGCTTTTTCAAAAATATACCTGCTGAATTTTTACTTGCAATGTTTGTTTGTTTAGGTCAAACCTTGCAATGCAAGCTGATTAGAACCAGATAGATGTCTTATCGTGATTCGGATTGTGATCGTGATCGCGTGCCATCTCACTTACGCACGTGGTGCAAGTAAGTAGATGCGAACGGGACGGCATGCAATCTGGATCACAATCAAACTTCTATAATAAGGCCGCAGTTCCTCCAAAACGATTTTGCTGAAATCCTTGAAGCGGTTCTTATTTGTTTGATTAGTCTATATTATAGCTGTTTAAAAGCTACGAGCTATTTTACAAAATGTCGTGGGTTTTTATTTAAATTTATATACGTAGGTATACTTATTCGTGTATGAAGTGTGTTAGAGGAGAGATCGCTCGACTGTTTTACTAGCTAGCGCCTTTCAACGTTTTTGAAGACACATTTTAAGTATGTGTATGAAGGATATGGAAATAAACTGTTAATTTTTATTTTTTATTATTATTAACTAGCAACCCGCCCGGCTTCGCACGGGTCCAATTTACGTGCGAAGCGGGGCGGGTCGGGTCGCTAGTTATATATAAAAACCTTCCTTGAAAATGTATCTAACTGATGGTGAAAACCGCATCAAAAATCCGTTGCGGGGTTTAGGAGGAGTTAGCGGTAGAGATAGAGATAAACAACACAAGTTCCGCCACCCCTTTTACAATGTCTGGTGCCTTGGTACGACGTCGTATTTCAGTATTTCGGATACGGTCTTGCAATTAGATGCCGAGCATGGCTCGCTCCATGGCTCTCTCAGTCCTCTCCGTGAGCGTCCATGTCTCAGCACCATAGGTCATGGTGGGCAGGGCCATGATTCCGTAACTTTAACACGCACGTAACACGCCGCGTTAAGTTAACCTCTTAAAATTTGGACTCTATTCCCTAGGAATAAAAACCAACTTTTAGAGGTAAACTTAACACGGCGCGTTACGTGCATGTTTGTAGTTACAGAATCAGGGCCCAGGACACATTACTTATAGAAAAAAGTTTTCGGGCACTGTAGTATCTCCTTTGATCTGGGAAACCAGCTTCAAGACATAAATTGATCGACCTAGACCAAATACCTATTATTTATGTACCCGGTTATTATGTAGCAGACATCGTTATCATGCTCTCAAAGGTAGGTAGGTACAAGGACTTACATGTTGCTTCTGCGAACATTGTTGTCATGCAGATTGAATCATACTCGTACGGCATTTTATCAAAATGCATTCATGAGCACGTCCGCCATGCGGTTGAAGCAGATTGGCTTTATAATTAAATTTTTAGGCTATAGGTAGAAATACGGATCACCCATGCATTATTGTTTACTTTGTAGCTGTTTCTATAGAATGAAATCTAATTAAACATAATGTGTAGTTCCAAGATACTCTTCAGGATATTTTAAGAAACTAGCTCTCTTACTTAGATATTGCTGCGCCGTTTTAGTTAGCTACTTAGGCATGACATGCCTGATCGTTACTTAAAAATATTTCTCTAACGTAAAAAAACTTCAAATCTAACTAAATATGAAACACGTGTATCCTTCAAGATACTCATTGCTTTGCATTGCTGTGCCATAGTCGTGCTAGGTAGGTAGGTACCTAATTGTGTCATGAAATCGTTACCTTAAAATATTCTCCATCAATAATTTATCTAGTATTGCTAAGAAACAATACTTCAAATACAATTAACCATAAAACGTAGTGTGCCCCTAGTGGGGAACGAGGCAATAAGTAGACAGGAAAGTTTACTCTCTCAGAGGCAAAACTGATGTCACCGAACTCGTACCTACGCCGGGTCGGGACGGAGTCAGTAAACATCACTCATAAAGGCTTTACTCGCGAAAGCATCAACAGGAGTCACGTGTATGGCGTTATTAATATTAAAACATGTTGCGAGTGAGTAAATGCAGGCGCGGGCAATGAGGCATCGTACTAGTGGTACTGCCGTGACAAGGTTCATTGCCTTTTTGCATGCATTGTCCTGGACTGCCACAGCCCTACGTAAACTACCTGTTTGGGAGCTCCTATAGGCAAATTGTTCCCTATGAATGCTATGCAATTCAGCTTTCTTCGAACCTCATGAAACCGACTCTGTGTATAAAATGAATGCATTGTTGACGCGTTACAAGTTGTGTAAGAATGACTTCACTTATGACCTCTGATAAGATAACTTGGTGTTTTCTTAAGAAAGGAACATTGTTTTATTAGGTTAGCTTCTATTGTTGCAATAACAATCTGAAATAATTATTAATTTAAATTAAAAAAATACTAAAAAACAAGCCTTATGTATTGGACTCGTTAGAACAACCCAAGAGATGCCAAACTCGAGGGGTTTACTAGTAGCCATTGAAGAGCTCCACTATCTACCTCCAGGCTCCATCATCAGAGCTCGATGGTACCAAATTATTGTATTGTCATCCGGATTACATAACGTACTTGCATAGTTCAAATCAATACGACAATTTGAAGTACATATTAAAATCAACTTCCAGGATTTGTTTACATTGTGATATTAATATAAAGCGGGTATTTATTTTTAGACAAGTGCCACGAACCGGAAGACGCAGCGTAGGTAGGCCTCCCACTAGATGGACCGACGACATAGTGAGAGTCGCTGGCATCCAGTGGATGCAAAAGGCAGGCTGTCGTTCAGTGTGGAGGTTAAAGGGGGAGACCTATGTTCAGCAGTGGACGTCTTCTGGCTGATGATGATGAAGTGCCTTCGTTTACTAGACAAAATACAAGCTAACAACACCTCAATAACAGTTAGACTACCTATAGATAAATATGCCGTTGAAGGTCTAAAGACAATCCAAATGTTCAAGCCCACTACCAGTTGACAGCGTACCCAGCATGCAAGCGGCATTACCACGCTGAATGATAATGCTTATGCGTTGAGTTAGAAACACTTCACGTTTTCGTCAAGATCCTCTGAAAGATTAATTATTTAATTAATTACAGCAGGACCTCATTAATCCGAACCACGTCTAATCCGAACGCCCACGCTCGCTTCCTCACCTGCCGTATCGCCAGTTGCTTACCGACTGTTGAGTAGGTGTAGCATACGCATTTGTTTTTGTTACTCTTTCTTTAAAAACGTTTAATAAATGTTACGTAATATATAACGTTTAATAGATGAATTCGCAAGTAAGATATCGCCTAACATACACAAATAAAAAAAGTCGAATTCAAAACATCTTTATTAGAAGTCGCTTGAAAAGAAGAATCAATAAATTATATACACGCGAAGAATTCCAGGCCGTGCCTTTCCCAATAATATTCCTGTAAGGACGCATGCTGAAAGTACGACTAAACCTAACAGGATTCCATTGAAGCAAACCTGAGCGAAGCCAGTAAGGCGCTTTCAACTTTTTACGACGGTTGTTACCAGTGGGCTGAGCACTGAGCGCCACCAGTGCGTAATACATAATCGAGCATAATAAATTTATAAATTCTAACTTAGCTCACTCGTTGTTGTTGGCATTTTAATTTACCATTCACTCAAACGCAGTCGTTAAACTTCCGAATTTCAAACTTCTAAACGTCTTTTATTACTTTACTTTAAGAATGAGCTTTTGTTTATGGCTTTAGTCCTGTCGTTACGTATGTCTTTCATCCGATATTTAAATTCATTAATATTAAGTTGACGCTCGTAAAGCCTTTTCCTAAAATTAGGCTAAGGAAGAGAGGCGTATGAATAAATGAATATTTTATACTTTAAAAAAAAAATTGTTCCTTCAATTGCTTTTTTTGGCAGATCACATTTCGCGACCGGTAAACCTGAACAAAAAATGATGTATCAAACCTCATTTTTACTTTGAATGGAAGACCTTTTTACAAACTTTTATTCAACTTGGCCTGTTAGTTAGTAAATATTGTAAATGTATATGTGGGACAAATCTTGCAACTGAATTTTAGGCTAGTTTTCCTTAACCGGTTGAGCTGAAAATTGGAATACTAATATAAGTTCGGTAACGATGCAATGTTATGGTACCATAGAGCTGGTACCATTATAATTATATGGAAACAGAAGTTGACCATAGGAACTCCGAAACGAAACGACGCAACCCCGTCGAGTTTGGGTTCGTTGGATTTGTCTTTGCAAGCACTTTGGTCCTAGATGATAAATTAAAGATGGCGGTTAAAATGTTCTTAATTACCATCATGATATGGGTATCAAATTAAAGGGTTTATAGAAGAATGCGAAAAAGTATTTTGTGAATCAATAATTAATGATACACATGAAGGGGTTGAGTAAAAAAATCTTCCTCACTTTATCTGTATAAGATCGAGTCCTATACAGGTAAAGTTTGAGTATTAGTAGTATTTAGGATGACGTCACGTACCCAGTGACCATCCCTGACTTACGAGGAATCTCTCGACACCTCATTTATCAACATCGGTTGAGGCGTGGATCCTTAGAGATGTGAACCTGTGACACGAATAAAAAGGATCGATTAGCTTTTCTATTTTTACCCGTGGTCATTGAGGGCACCAGCACGTGACGGATGCCTAGTTCAAATGGGACCCTGATTTTACAAGGAACATTATTTACGACTAGCTTTGAAAGCCTTTTTATGTTTTCCGCGAAATTGGTTATCGATTAGGTATTTCGATACACAATAACATTTTGACCGACCGACGGATACTCGCGTTGCGTTACGATCCATTAGCTGTATACATAATTTTATTTCGCACTTGATAATTATAATGAATGACTTGTTTTTATTATGAAGGATAATTGCTAATTTTATTTATTAATTTAATGTATGTATGCACCTCGAACCTCGGCCCTGCACCAATCACTTATTTAGTACCTAAATAAATTATGTGCAGCGATGCTATCGCTCAAAAACGGTGAAGAAAATCATCGTCAAGAAACTGGTATGTCTATTTGTCTAAGAACCTCTAAAGTTCAAAGACATACGACGTTCACCAACATGCACTGGGCCAGCATGGTTGACTAATCCTCTCCTCTCCAATCCAATCCTCTCTCCCTGAGACAAGCCCTGATTCCAAGCAGTGGGAACATGATAAGCTGAAATGATGATGATGATGATATAATACTCACCGAATGTGGTTTAGAATAACTTAAATTAAAGTACCAAAGACTTGGATCAACTTCATTGACTTATTTGGCTCTTTGTATCAGATTCATAACATTTGTAATGCGCTACTCAATTTCTCCCGCAGAAGACGAAACGATTTCTTTTGGGCCCTCATTTCGTACTTTTCTTTATGTAATAGAAGACAAACAAGCGACGAGCCACCTGATGGTAAGTGGTCACCACCGCCTATGGACACCTGCAATACCCGGAGCATTGGCGGTGCGTTGCCTACCTTTTAAGACTACAGCCCAATATTGGGACTTCCTGCCGTCCTCCTTGTGCCCTGAGGACTACAAGTCTAACTTTAAAAGTGTCATACAATATTTAAATATGTGTGCAAAGAGGTTTAATTACAGAAAGCATTGTATGTATATTTTACGTGGCTATACGCGCTGGATGTAGGCCGCTTCCAACTGGCCCTTTTGGAGATCGATGGGGAGACCTACGTCCAGCTGTGGCCGTCCTATGGCTGAAATGAGGATGATGACACGCGCAATGTTTGTGAAAAGTGCTATACAAGCCGTGGCGGCAACTGAGCATTTATAAACTCCTCATAAACTTACATAATCTATACTGGCTTCGGCTACGCCTCAGCTTACATTTTCACGTACGTCCATAAATGCTTCGTCTTGCCTGCCGCGGCAGTAATATACTTTATTTCCAGATCGTTTAAAGTCGGACCATGGTCAAAAACTACAGGTACAAAAACAAAATGCTCTAGAACAGTGGTTCCCAATTAGTGATACGCGTACCCCTAGGGGTATGCGAAGTTGTATCAAGGGGTACGCGACACGCGGCAATATCTTGACTAAGAAAATTTTATCAGTATCCCGGTACCAGTATTTCATTTTTTATTTATCATTTCTGCAATAAAGGCTGAGTATTGTGTACTTTACTGGTCCTCATAAACCGCGTCTGCACCGGACCGGACTGCAAATGGATTTGGTGTGCTTAAGCCGAGCTCGAGGGGTACGCGAGTTTGAGGTCTTTATTGAAGTGGTACGCAAGAAAAACTAATTGGGAACCACTGCTCTAGAACGATCTTGGAGCAAACCGCCTATGTGTGGACGCGATATTACACGAGACCTGCCATTATAAACACGTCGCCTCCGTAGTCTAGATTCATGAATAGGAGAGTTCAATTTAAATCTCATTGTAGAATCCAGCTCTATCAGGATTTAGCAGTAGCAGTGAGATAGTAAACATTTCACTTTGACTAGCGGGATCCTTTTTCTTTGAATTATAAATCACAAGAACCCTGTGACCTAATTTACATTGGAATCGATACGTTCTAGGAGGCAGTTACTAACTTACTTCGACACATACCACTCATTTCACTGTCGACTCGAAGAACATGAATAAAGTGTTCGCAAAGTTTACCAGAAGGTTTGCGAGCTCGCTAAATTTGCTTTTCAAATGATAATGTACAAAACTTCTTTTTATCTTTTTTGTGTTTGTTTTGTACCTAATAGTAATTGTGAAAATGCAAATACAGGTTCAGAAAGTAGAGATGCTTGCATTATTTTAAATTTACATAATTAATTCCATAAGTTTAATTTATTCGCAATTGTTACGAAAGAACGTAGTTCGTTCTGGTTTCATTTAGGTAAGGTTATTATTTGAGTAGCATCTGTATAAGGCTGGAGTTTATTATTTAATTTGTAGACGATAATTTAGAGTTTAGACGTTTAGTAAATTGTATTAAATATGTGCAAATCTAAGCCTCCTTTATACCATATAATAAACCTCATTCATCTATACTTCTATACTAATATTATAAAGAAGAAAGATTTGATTGTTTGTTTGTTTGCATTGAATAGGCTCCGAAACTACTGAACGGATTTGAAAAATTATTTCACTGTTGGGAAGCTACACTATCCTTATCAATGATACAAGATCATAAACATAAACTATATTATATTTTCAAAAACAATAGGGATCATTACTAAAACTCCAATAATGTAACCCAAGGTGTAAAAAAATAAGACTTACACCCGTGCGAAGCGAAAAACGGTGGAAAGCGGCCCGTGCTAGGCCTGTTGTGCGACTCTGAGTATTTCCAAAAGGCCAGTCTTGGTACTGTGTGTCATCACTGGCAACACACACTGGATAAATAGGCTTTTAATTAGATAGTTAAAAAAAATTGTTAGTATATTTTAAAAGTAAAAACATTTTATTTTATTGTAAATATGTAGCACAGAAAATATTTTTTTAGGTATGTAGTATATTAGCTACCAGTTACGACATTACGTTAAAAAACCCAGTATAAGTTTCAGATTATATGATTTTCATTCAGTTTTTTACAAAAAAAAATGCAAATGCATCTGTCAGAGCTAAAAAAATGGACCCAGTACAGATACTATATACGACGCGCGCGATGTGCTACAGATTCACAGCTAGGTGCTCCATTTCTCGTTGCAGAAGTGCTGTTTTAAAATTGTGAAAGTGTAATTCTCCACTTTATTTTGCTGAGAAAACAAAGTGAATTATGGTGTCCTGTTATGTAGCTTCGATTCCATTAGTCTACCTTTTGAATTTAAAGCAAAAAGTTCATAAGATATAAAAAAAATATAATGCATTGAAACTTTTGACTACTGACCCGTAGGTTATTAGGTGCGTACTGGGCGGCTGAGGCTAACTGCGATGTAATTCCGAATCCAAAGATGATAATGAACAAGTTTCTTTCTTTAAAAAAGTTGAAAACGCGACAACGGTATTTTTGGCAAATCATATTTAGCAAACAGTACGGCCTTACGGCTAACTCTTAACACGGGCTCGAATTAACACTGAAACAGCGCAGTTCAGAAAATCACGCGTACGTTGTGGTTTGCACAACAAAATTTTTAGGGAAAAACTTGTACGAGCCACGATTGTTGTTCGGAGTAAGTGGGGGCGATTAACAGTAGCGGTTCATTTCATTGTATTCCATTCATGTCGGTATTCGAAGAGTGGGAAATGTGGTAGGTACTGTATTCTTGTGTTGTATGTGGTTGGACGCAGACCGGTTATGGATTGTGGTCATGCAATACTTTATTGCATATGTGTCATACCTACCTACTAAGTATTGCATTTTAACACTCGTCAGTCGAATATTTTCCTTTGTGATTACCTATACATATATACATACTACTTCTCCAAAAAGTAAATAAAAAGACCGCTCAAAACTGTTACAATATTGTACACTAAACTCGCTCCAACCATTTATTTGCTTTGACTCTTGCAATATTATATTTTATTAAACTGAATAAAAATATTTTCTTTTAATATTTCACTGAAGTAACTGTATTAGATACCTCCTACAGTATTACGTTCATAAACCCAACGAAAGTGTTTGGAAGACGTAGTTTTCATTCAGCTGTTTACAATGTTATTGCAGCTTTCAGAGCAAATAAATGCTTCGACCGAGTTTTATAATTTTATCATTGACCTATCTGCGATTATGCAATCAAAATTAAATCGAAACCCCCGAAGCTGCAGCCTTAGGCTATTGTTCTATTTACACTTAATTAATCTTCCAACTGGCCGTGCTGCATTTCAAAATAGCGATTCGGGTTTTATTGTACAAATTAAACAGACGGGCAAGGAAAACTGCCAGATAGTATTTCTCGATTGAATCTACTCAATAAAAATCTTAAATTCATTCATTCATTTACTTACAGACAACGCACAGCCAAAGCAGCTGGGTCTAGAAGCATAAAATTTTGCACAAGTGTTCCTGAAAAGTAGGTGAGCATTAGGAAAGGGTTTTGAAAATGATTCCTATGTGCAAGGCGTGAATAAAGTCACGGGCATTTTGCTAGAATTATGTAGGTTACGTTTGTTCGTGAAGCGTGTGGCTTGTTATATAAATAACTTTAAAAAGAGCATAAGGCACTTGCGTGGCTTCTTTGAGACAAACGTATTGTAAAGGCGATCGAAAGGTTTCACCGAGCAATCGGTACGAGGGCCCTTTTAGCCGGCAAGCGCGGTGGGCGCGGCTTGCGGTGAATGTCTAGATCAGGTTACCAGCTGGCCGCTCTGTTCTCAAACTGCACTACAATAGACAGGATACAAACTATAAAGTAATGGGTTTAAATCTAAATCTCACTACAGATTCGTAGGTACTTCATAGTCAGATTACTTCCTCCAATGTATGGTCTAAGTTAAGATGTATTTATTGCAGAGTGTAATCCACCCTTCCCTAGTCGATGAGGAGCACACCCCATTGCATCCAAGTCAGGATCTAATAGGTTCTGATGATAACTGTATTGTTTTTTTAGATATATGACGTATGTATATGATGCATTAAACGCGAGACGACCTCATTCACAGGTATTTCGTCAATTGATCACCTATGCCCGGTCGACGAATTCCAAGAAATTAAAGCCTTATGAACTGGCATCATTTGTATGTTAGCAGCCGCTGGCATCCAGTAAACGTGCCATGGGTGTGAGTCACGTAACGGAAACGGTTCTCGATATTGATGGCAGACTTAGCTTGATGCGTTCCCTTCCCATGTTTTACTTTTTAAAATACCCGTATGTGGCTGGCTAAGCTTGAAATTTTAAGACAATTACTCGCGTCTGCGGTTCTTTCGCTAGAGACTTAAACTCACTAAAATAAATTACCTACCTAATAATATGTACCTATTGATATATGACTTAAGTCATACTTATAATTCTTGTATCTATTTATCTACTTCTTGTTATAAAATTTTAGTTTCCTTCTTTATCTTTGTTGGTTGATCAGCTCTCGTTGTCTTTTAGACTTAAGCTATTTTTAATACACGTCTACATACCATTCTTCCCAACCTGGTGGATGACTGGTAGAAAATGCTTAGCATTTATATAGTCCTCCATTTGTGCATTTCTATATTATTTGTAAGTGTGCAATAAAGTGACAAAACCGTGTTTCGTTGTCAATAATAACATATCAAATACTTAAAGTAATTTTTATTTTAATATATTTTAATTTGACGGAGTTAAATAAGTAAGCTAATAAGTAAAGTTTTCGGCTGTTATCATTTAACTTCGTTAACTTAAAATATATTAAAACGAAAATTCCCTCCGTTAAAGTGCGGCCACTGAGAGAATACGTCTGACAGTTGCCATAATATTTAATAAGCCTGAACGAAAAAAGGTGAATTCTGATCAACTTTAATACTAGCTTTTTGAACGTAAGATTGTAAATGGTAGAAAATATACTACTTACAGTAAAATATTTAAAGAAAATAAAGTTAAATGATTATTAACGGGATATTTACCGTGGTAAGGTTGTGGAATGAGCTCCCGATATTTCGGCGCAGTTACATGCACCATGTTCACGGGAAGACAAAAGACGAGAAATCTTCCCGTGAACATGGTGCATGTAACTGCGCCGAAATATCGGGAGCTCATTCCACAACCTTACCACGGTAAATATCCCGTTAATAATCATTTAACTTTAGTGAACAACCGTGATAGTTTAAAACAGTGTTATTTAAAGAAAATGTTTTCATTCCTACTATTACAATATTGCAGCTGTCAGATGCATTCTCTTTCAGCGGCTGGACTTTAGTAATTGGTACCATCCATACTTGTATATTAACATATAACCACTCACAGATTAGGTAATTATGGCTACCAATGTAACAAATTCATAATAACAAAAATACTGAAGTTATTCTTTGTTTCAAAACTTTTAATTCAAAACATGAAATCCTTATTAAAAAGGTAAATATCCACACAAACATCTGCGCTCCGACCCGACCACCCGTTCGGTCGATGTACGTAAATTAAACTTGCTTTACTTAAACGACTGTTCCTCTGAACAAAAGCTCGAATTAAAATATCCCTTTCAATATTAACTCACACTCCGTTAGACTTATTAATTTAACTTTAGCTTCTTGTTTTTCTGCGGCCGTTTAAATTTTAATCGAAATAGTACCAATCTATATCAAGTGCCTTGTAATAGCGCTGTATCTTATCTTTAGAAATATTATCAGGTCACTCCAACATGCAAGTAGGTTCTTCGTCAATGGTAAAATTGAAAACATCAAAAAGTTTTCTTTTATTTTAAAAATATTTTGTCTTTAATTATTTTGCTTTTGATCCGATTGCCCAGAAAGACAGTAATCAGGTTAAAAAATCAGGTTGTTTTTTGGGTGTAAGTATGTATGTTTGTCTGTTTCTGTAAAATTACTTCCTTTTACTTAAATGGCTTGACAAATTTGGAAGTGCTAGGTGTGCTTAGATTCGTCTTCATGTCCTTATTATCTATCTTCCATGAGATTCCTCGCCATAAACGCGTGACGTAATAACATGAAAGTGTATATGAAAAATGTACTCTGCGACCTTAGTCTCTACGACCACATAAACTCGTAACGGTGCCTTACGTTATCTGCAATCTGCATGGAATTGGCAATTTCAAGTTCGCTAATGTGATGACTTTTTGAACAGTAAAAATAACATGGGGGAAGTTAAAAAAAATTGTGCGTCAAATAAAAATTAGTAAGTAAAAAGTAGTAAAATTTAGTATTCAATTGGAAGACGCGTTTCATTTGTTTGACGCATTAAAATCGGCGTGTTATGTGGTTTCAATTTCATATAGAATTAGAGCCCTGGAATGTCACCGTATATATAGATGGTCACATTTCGCAGTTTTTTTGTTCTTCATTATGATACTCGTCGTCACTTTACTTACTAATCTTACTAATATCCACTTCTTGGCTTAAATTGTTTAAATTGTTTACAACAAGAAGTAAAAAGGGCATTTTCACGCAAGACTATGCTTATCCTTGAACTAAATAAAAGCTTACTGTGCGTACCGCAAACATGAAGTATGGTAGCATGTTATACGAAGAGTTTTTTTTTATCTCTCCTGTCATATTCAACTCTAAGATAAGGCTAATAAACTAGGTGACGACTTTATACGTAAACAAACAATGATGTGTCAAATGAGTCGCATCTGTTCCTTGTAGTTAGATTAAACCGGATTTTAAGAAAATTTGAAATATGTATATGCTATTTATATCGATGAAATAATACTTGATGACTGCACTAAAAGTAGAATTATCATATTTAATCGCAATACTATAATATTCGGTTTCGACTATTATATGTAGTATGACTGATACAGTCAGAATAGCTTTTGATAAAAATAAGATAAAAATGTGAAAATAACCCCGATCATATAAGAAAAAAAGGTAATTTAAGAGCTTAACATATTTCTATCAAACATAGCTCTGAATCATCGCAATGACCACCTTTCAAATGAAACATCTCGAATTGGTTCACCCGTTTGAGAGCTACGTTGATAGATAGACACAGGTTAAACAAACATAAATAAAATCAGCTAATTTTGCATCAGGAATAAAAAGAGCCGTAACTTTTAATCACAAAATTGGGTAATCTTTTCCAGTCTGAATAAAACTCGATCGATATTTAACTTTATCTATCAATAAGATACTCAACACGTGTTGATGCAGCTAACTAGGCCAGCTTAATGCAGTCAATCGAGAGCCGGCTAAAAGTATACAATCTGTTCCATCAAAAAGCATAGTGAATGGATTTCCTGTTACGTAAAACTAAATTAAGTAAACTTATAGGTTTTAATCATAACTACTTAACCCATTTACCCAGTAAACACACAAAATTGCGTGCGCGATACGCGTTACTCGGCACTTTAATACCACAAAAGATTTTATAAATGTCAAAGGATTTTACTAAATTTATACTTGCCCCGGGTTAATGGTCCCTATGTGGCAATTCTAATGGAAAGGGTTCAAGCCTAACGGAATAATCCTGAACTCTTCCCATATATGTCACAATCAATGCAAGTAAAAAGTACCATCCGTAAAGCTTATCCTTAACGAGAAAAGTATCTCAGATAGATGTCTTTTTGTTTTCTTTCTAATCGCACTATTTCTCATGCTTTGCGTCGTACATTTCAACAAATCGAAGGATTCTTCGTTAAGGACAAATATATCAAACAAAATTGTATTTTTATAAATGGAACCATTTTCAGCGAAGTAAAAAATGTTTAGGCAGTTGAATAATGGTTTTACGGTTCGAATGCAGAGGGCACATAAGATAAATTCCGGTCAGCGAGCATCACCCTCCCTCCGCATTACAAACTGACCGAAGCCGAAGCGGAGCTATTTAATTGATGACTATTTTACTTCGGTTCCGATGACTAACATGCCCTAGATGTTGAGTTGCTGTTTGCTATTGTTTATAGGGCATTTCGACATTCACGAGATTCGATACAGTCCATTCGTACTTCGTAGATTAGTTCTTCGAATTATAAACAAATTAGAATACTCGTGCAAGTTTCATGAGAGAATGTTTAAAGTTCGTCGACTTCTCTTCAACTCAGTTACGATTCGGGCTATTTAAAATATTATTGTTTTTATTGTTGCAGTACAAATGCAGCCGCCGAGGTTCAGTATGCAGCCATCATCATCGAATAGCATTGTTAGGGAAGGAACAACTAAAATATTACAATGCTCAGCCATGGGTGAGTACAGGATTTAGAATTATTTAACGCCACTGATCCACACGTAATACTAGCCCTTTTTGAAGGATGTGTGGATCCATTTTTCTATAACACGATATTACCTATGTACTTGCAGGTATTCCTCAGCCGATGTACAGGTGGCTGAAGAACGGCGCGCCCCTCAGTGATTACTCTTCGGAGCTATTTTACAAAATTCATAACACTCAACGACAAGATGCCGGCGCATACCAGTGTATAGCGAAAAATGACGTTGGAGCTATATTCAGTGAAAAGAATAACATTGTTGTTGCCTGTAAGTAATTTTCAACTAGCTTCAAAAAAGGAAGTTTGTGTCATTTATCTCAACCGATTGTAAACCGATTTTAATAACATTCATGTGTGGTCCCCTTAGTGGTCCCATTTTTTTTATACATCTAATGGTTGTAAATTAGGGGATGAATCGCGTTTATTGAATTTTTCATAAAGTTGGATTTAATTTTAATTTTCTAATTAACAGATACAATTATTAAGTGAAAAGTTAATTCGTTTTACTGTGACATAGTTTTTGTCGTACAAATAGATGCACTCCGGATATATATCCGCGCTACAACAGTTGGCTGTCTTCCACGTGTTTTATTTTGGGATCATATTACCCCAGAAGATACTAGTTCCGGAACTTCAACAACACAATACATGTTACGGAAATTACTCTAGTTACGAAACTGTCTAAGTTATCCATTTTGCTGGTTACAGACGTAATTTAGTTTTCAAACTGATAACTAAGCATTAGGTACCTTACGTCTTATTTTAAACCTATAATGATAAATCTTCTTGATCTTAGATTTTTTTTAGCTTTAGTAGCACTGAATGAGTTATGTTTTTAATCTATTTTAGATATGGGTGTGTTTGAGACCATCGCTGAAACAGAGATCAGTGTAGAGTCCGGCAGAGCGGCAATACTAGACTTTCCTCGCATAGAGTCGGAGCCAGCTCCATCGGTCATTTGGCAGGATGAAGTCGGTGCTTTGCGATATGATCAGAAATATGCAATCACTGATAAACATCAACTCGTCATATTGTGTGCTTCCCGCGAAGATGAAAAATCTTACAGGTACGTACAATTTGACATTGCAGGCGAAAAAGACAGACATAACACTGTTTTAAACTATCACGGTTGTTCACTAAAGTTATATGATTATTAACGGGATATTTACCGTGGTAAGGTTGTGGAATGAGCTCCCGAAATTTCGGCGCAGTTACATACACCATGTTCACGGGAAGATGTTGTCTTCCCGTGAACATGGTGCATGAAACTGCGCCGAAATTTCGGGAGCTCATTCCACAACCTTACCACGGTAAATATCCCGTAAATAATCATATAACTTTAGACAGACATAAGTTTTATATTGCGGTCTTCATGACCGTACTTAAAATGAAAATCATGAACTGTTTTCAGAGTTCGAGCCATCAACACTCAATTAGGTAAAGAAGAAAACAGTCCTTACATCACGCTGCACGTCTATGGTGACGACACAAAAGAAATCCCACCGGAAATAATTATAAAGCCACAAGACACGAAAATTATCAAGGGCCAAGAATTCACAAATCTGTATTGTATCGCTAACGCGAGACCGCTTCATGAACTGGAAACTCTGTGGTTCAAAGATGGGATAATGATCGATTTGGCCGGAATCACTTTTGATCTGAACGATCAGTGGAACCGAACTCTGAGTCTAATTTCAGCAAACTTGACTCACACGGGACAATACACTTGCCAAGCCAGGCTGAAGACTGGTGGATTCGCGACAGTTACGGCATCAGCCACGCTTACAGTCTATGAAAAGCCTGTGTTTCTAAGTAACTTGAAATCGGAAACGTTCGGTGAATTCGGAAGCACAATTGTATTAGAATGTAACGTACAGGGCATACCGTTACCCGGTATAACTTGGTATAAAGATGCGAAGAAGATTGCGAGCGTGGGGGCTGATGCCGGGGAACCCGACAACGTCGACGTCGATGACGGCGGCGGCAGATACAGGGTCGAAGTAGACCGGTCGCTCATCATAAACGAGCTCAAGATGGAAGATAAGGGGGTCTACCAATGCGTCGCGAGCAACGATGCGGGAGAATCATCAATTACAACCTGGTTGAAAATCAAAAGTAAGTAAACATACTGTTAAAAATGTTTCCGTGAAAGGTGTTCCTGTTGCATTCTTAAAAGTTCTGTTGCATGGGAATGGAAGCGATAAAAAATAAACTACTTGTGACATGTAACTTGATAAATGACATGATTAACGTGTATGAGCTAATTGGATATGATTGACATCGTCTCTCTTATAAGTAAGACTCAAGAGAAGTGCGCTTTTGTAACGGAACAGACTAATTATCTGATTGCTAATGTTTTTATATCTCCAATTGATTCACTCTAATGGATCCACTACTTTAGCAAACAAACTTAGATCTCATTGAGAAGTACTAATGTATGTAGCTATAGTTTTATCGTTATTTCAACCTTGTCGGTACCAAAAGCATGTGTTTAAGATGTAACAATGTCAATACAACTTTTTTTTGTCTAATTTACAAATAATTGACCATTGTCACTGGTGTCGTGCAGCTAAGGACAGTAGACGATTCCCACGGAGTCAAATGAAGTTAATAAGAATGCGGACGGCGGATAAAAAGGCAAAAACGTTTAAATTCGATACTGGCAGTAAGAGACTTGTTGAAATGCACTTACTGTTGCGGCAGTTGTTTTTAAGCACAGAGTGTTGATTGCTTTACCATTCAGTTTTATTTCAGCTCCAAGTAGAAGAAACATTTTTAGTACATTGCTCTACATTTGAGAGATATGTGTTTTTGTTCGTAAAGTTGGATACTAAATCAGTTTTAAAGTCCAACGCCGACTGTAAGTCGAGGCGGCGTTACGATGTACAAGCTGCCGTGAAAAAGTCAACTATTTTCGGTTTACGCTACGTCGCGGTCGCTCAGTTATAGAGTTTACAACGCGACGTGGAAACGCGGCGGGATAATCGTCGACTTTTCCACGGTTTGCACGCCGCGACATTGCCTCGACTGTACAGTCTGCGTTAGGCCTAACGATTGCTTTAACATCTTTTTTATATTACTCCTTAGAATATATTGATTTAATGAAAACATTTGAAGCATATAAAATATAACATACACGTGCTATGATTTTAGCATTACGTTTTGACTATTTACTAGAATTTATTATTGGAATTAATTTTAAATATTGCATGGTTTCTCATATAATTATTTACATATTTGTATGATTATAAAAATTTAAAATTGTAGAGAGGCTGGTAAATTCTTAAGCCAGTATTATAGTGCGGTGGTTTTATCCCACACCTGTGCACTGAGCAGTGTACTTAGCGAAATGCCGTCAGCTTCGCAAAGTGTTAACAGTGCATTGTGTAAAAGCTGCAACTACTCGTATTTTAAAAGCATGTTTCGTATTTTTGCACAAAACAGCCTTTACTATTTGGCGGTAAAGCAGCGCTTAATTTTGATACAATTTTGATCCGTCAGAGCGTGAAACGTATACCATTTTAACCGACTTCAAAAATAGGAGGTTATCAATTCGACTATATGTTTTTTTTGTTTCATTTTCTCATCCACTTGTTTCCTACAATCAAGACAAATCGTGTCGCCAAATTCAAGTTCTGATATCAAAGTTGTGTAAAAAAGTCCTATAGAAAAGTTTGTAGTACCTTCTCATAAAGTACCTGATAGGCTGATACTTTTTGGGTACTTTATTTATAGGTATAATTATTATTACGTATATTATTTGTACAATAAAGTATAGGTGATTAATTTTTATACACCTTGCATGAATATCTTTGTCCAGCAAAGTAACACAAATTTTCTCACGTTTTTGATTTTGCGTGATACTAATACGGCGGTGTAGTGTCGCTAGTTGTACATTAACTGTGTGGCTTGTAGCGTCCCCGCCCATAATGCAGAGTGCGCCTGCAAACCTGACGGTGCTCGACGGCAAGGACGCCACCGTCAGCTGCCGCGCCATCGGCGCCCCCACTCCTAACGTCACCTGGTACTTCAACGGTACGTATCTTTACTTATCTCCCAAAGCCGCTATATGTGATTATCGTGACTTCACTGTTTACTCAACTTTACTCTTCAGCTATGTTTGGAGTAACCCAAAATAAAACGACCTTTTAAACGCATTCAACTAAAATAGATTTAGGATGAGCTAAAACACCGTGATATTTTATTATTCTAAAAAACCCGTAATAAGATTGTGTGCTTTATTAAGCCCCGAGGCAAACAGAGGGGTGTTATCAGTTTAATGTGTTTATCTGTATAGCTGTCTGTGGAATCGCAGCTCCCAAACGGCTAATCTATTTTGATTTAGTTTCTTTTGTTTGAATGATGACTTGTTCGACAATATTCTTAGCTATGATTCAAGAATTCTGTTCAGCCGTTTGAAGATCGTCAGCTTTTTTGTCAGGGTTTTTAAATTACAATTGACATTTTTGGTTTGTGATTTTAGATTCTTTGATATTAAACCTGTCTGGACGACTTCAAGCCCTAGAAGAAGGAGATTTGCTAATCACCGGTACTACAACGGCCGATACGGGAAAATACACATGTCTACGATCTAATGACGCGGGCAATGTCTCCGGAGAGGCGTATCTGACTGTACTTGGTAATTACAAAAAGCGTAAAAAAGTTAAAAATGAGCGCTGCTTATATTTTACATACTTTGGAATAACTTGAAAAGTATACCTTTTATGTTTTATTTTGTTGCCTACTGGTTCCAAATAATCAAGAACATGCCGTCAACTTAAAATTAATAGCAAAAACTAGCACAAAAAATATAAGGAAAAAATATTATCAGTTGGCGACATGGTCCTTGATTATGTGAAACTACACAATAGAAGAAGATAAAATAAAACAATAAGGAATGTTTTTGAATTTTAGGTACTCTGAAATTGTGTGTGCGCTGCTTTAAAATCGATGTCCCTGATAGTCAAGTATAAAATTGCTTCTATGTATTTTTAACACGTTTTATCGCTTGATCCAGTAATACGACTTAGCCCAAGTGCGCTATAGGGCCCAATTTATTGTGGTCCGCTCATCAATAATGCACCATAACCGTTTTATAGCGAGCCAGCCCTATATCTGATGCGATCCGTCACATCCATTTACGCAAGGGTCTTATGTGACAGTTTAATTCATTTTATGCCTCGGTAGCCCCTCTAAAACAACAAATTGACATTTTTGTTTCAGTGAGAACTCAAATCATCGCACCACCTGTTGACACAAAAGTGTTATTGGGTCATACGGCTACGCTCCAGTGCAAGGTTTCGAACGACCCGAATGTTAAATACAACATAGATTGGTTCCATAACAAACAGTAAGTTTAAAAGGAAGCCTCTTTCGTTTTATGAAATTAATATGAGATCGGTTGGTAAGGAATAGTTTTTTTTTAAGGCCTATGACGGCAGGATCTCGCATATTGATATCGGCCGAGGGAGCGCTACAAGTGCAAGCTGTGAGAGCGAGTGACGCGGGCGAGTACACATGTGTTGTGACGTCACCGGGCGGCAACCACACGCGACATGCGGTGCTATCCGTCATAGAGCTGCCGTTTGCGCCGACCAACGTGCGAGCGGTGCGGCTCGAGGCCTCGCAGCAACGCGCCGTCAACGTCTCCTGGACGCCGGGCTTCGATGGGAACTCGCCCATTCAAAAATTCATTATTCAGAGACGCGTCGTACCTGAATTTGGTAAGAACCATACTTTCAGGTACAACAACAAATAGTTTTTTATTTAAACTATAAAATCGGCCCAAGATTTCATTAACCCTGACATGTGTCAGGCATTGGATTATAAAAAGTTGAATTTAAATCGTAAATCTGGTCAACGTTGCTAGCTTTTTGAGCGTAAGTTTGTACATGGTAGCTGATTCAAATATATAATATACCAGCGACCCGCCCCGACTTTGCACGGGTGTAATTTACGTGCGAAGCCGAGGCGGATCTAGCTAGTTATATATAACTAGCGACCCGCCCGCCCGGCTTCGCACGGGTGTAATTTACGTGCGAAGCTGGGGCGGGTCGCTAGTTATATATATAAACCATCCTTGAAAATGTATCTAACTGATTGTGAAAACCGCATCAAAATCCGTTGCGTAGTTTAGAAGGAGTTAGCGGCCATACAGACACACAGACAGACAGACGCGGAAAGCGACTTCAATAATGAAATTTATACTATGTAGAGATTATAAACTTTCCGTGAAAAATTATCTAACTGATGGTGAAAACCGCAACAAAATCCGTTATGTGTTTTAGGAGGAGTTAGCGGTTATTCAGACAGACATACAGACTGACAGACGCGGAAAGCGACTTTAAACTATGTAGAGATTGATACTGACATATTCTAGTGAATTTATAAAAAAACTAGCGACCCGCCCGCCCGGCTTCGCACGGGTGTAATTTATGTGCTAGGTCGCTAGTTATATATATAAACCTTCCTTGATAATGTATCTAACTGATGGTGAAAACCGCATCAAAATCCGTTGCATGGTTTAGGAGGAGTTAGCGGCCATACAGACCATACCACTGTCTGGCAAGGCTCGCCTATGGTTTGGGCCTCAGTGCAGTCACGCGGAAACACGCAAACATGAGGCATACCTAGCCTGAGTCGATGCTTGACACCGTAAAGCGAAGGATTTGCGTCAGAAGAGAAAGCATTTAACAAGGCTGCCAAGTCCTGCAAAAAGGTTCTACAGAGGGCTCGCATCGACCACATCAGTAGAATAGGAAACAAACTGGCTTCGTACCCTGCTGGTAATAAGCGTTTTGGTCCCTAGCAAAATCAGTCGAAGCGAACTTCCGCCACCCCTCACTACCTCCACTGCTGAAACCTGATGGGACGCTGGCTCACACCGCTGAAGAGAAAGCAAACTTGTTTGCTTCTCAGTTTGCGGAATCTTCGCGTCTTGATGCTGGTAGCGCGATACCTCCAACCTTACCTGGCTCCACAACATTTATGTCTGATATTCACATTCGCCAAATGGAAGTTCGTAAAACGCTTCGCAATCTCGAAGTGAACAAAGCCAGTGGCCCGGATGGTATTCCGGCCATAGTTCTGAAGACGTGTGCGCCTGAATTGTCTCCTATGCTGACACGCCTCTTTCGTCTCTCGCTTGAGACTGGTCAAGTACCGAAATCATGGAAGCTTGCAAACGTGCAACCTGTGCCCAAAAAAGGTAGTCGTGCAGACCCTGCCAACTACAGGCCAATCTCGGTCACATCCATACTTTGCAAGACTATGGAACGTGTCCTCAACAACAGTCTACTGGCGTATCTAGAAACTAATGATCTCCTCAGTGACCGGCAATACGGATTTCGCCGAAACCGGTCTACTGGGGATCTTCTACCGTATGCCACACACATCTGGAGTGAGGCCATCGAGAAATACGGAGAAGCGCTCGCCGTTTCTCTCGACATCTCGAAGGCTTTCGACAGGGTCTGGCATGACGGCCTTATAAGCAAGCTCTCCTCGTTTGGCTTGTCTAATGGTTTCATTGTATGGATATCGGACTTCTTGAGGGATAGATCGATTCGAGTAGTCATTGACGGCTGCTCGTCCGATCGAATGGCAATTAATGCCGGTGTCCCCCAGGGGTCGGTGCTCTCTGCAACGCTCTTTCTGCTACACATCAACGATCTGTTAAAGCCTTTGGGTACGCAGACGACAGCACAGTAGTAGAGAGCTATACATCTACAGCACGAACCAGCGAACCACAAATCCAGTCTCTGAGAGAGGCCATGGTCGAGCGCATGAACTTGTCCCTTAAGGCAGTCTCCGAATGGGGCGATGCCAACCTGGTCAAGTTCAATGCCGCTAAGACCCAGGCGTGTCTGTTCTCTGCCAAAAGGACCCCGTTCCAACTGGCTCCTACTTTCCAGGATGTATCCATTCCGATAACTGACCAGCTTGAGCTTTTGGGTGTTGCTCTGTCTCTTACCCTCAACTTTGGCTCCTATATTGAAAACAAGGCTCAATTGGCTGCCAAAAAGCTGGGTATCCTATCGAAGGTACGACGGTACTTCACGTGCATGGAGTACTGCTCTCACCTTTGGGATGGATCAGCTAAGCACCAGCTTGGGGCGTTGGAGTCTATTGAGAAACGTGCCAAGCGACTCATCAGCAATGAATCCCTGGTTCAGACTAAGCTTCTTAGTCTCGAGCATCGGCGTAAAGTTGCTAGTCTATCGGTTTTTTATCGGATACATTTCGGAGAGTGTGCATCAGATCTGTATGATTTAATTCCTTCCTGCCCTTTTTTCTATCGGACCGCCGGGGCGGGCACAAAAAATCGACATCGTTTTATGGTTGATATTCCGAGAACCCGTACGAAGCGCTATGATTCCACATTTATTGTGCGAACTGCTAGTCTGTGGAATTCGCTGCCTGAATGGGTTTTCCCCGTTAGTTACAATCTGGGTGTCTTCAAGTCGAGAGTGATGCGGTTTCTTCTAGGCAAGCGTGCTCCATCGTAGACCGCATCGTCGCTTAACATCAGGTGGCGGCCAACCGCAAGCCTATCTACGAAATAATAAAAAAAAAAAAAAAAAAACAGACAGACAGACGCGGATAGCGACTTCAATTTATACTATGTAGAAAGAATAGAATAAAGAAGTAGAGATAAAAAATAAATATTTTACAGTGCTATTCAGTCAGAGCTAAAAAACGGACCGAGTATAAAGACACGAAAATCAAATGACTATAGAAAACGCTAGCCGAGTTGGTCGTTTTATTTTTAGTGACTAGCATACAAATGAACAGGCAATTATTTTATGACTTTGTATAGGTAGTTGCTAAACTTCTGCATACCAAATACGAAATATAAATAAAACGTTTTGCAGGTCCGACTCCCGACCCGCTGCTGAACTGGGTTACATTACCTATGAATGTGTCGGCGAATCATAGATGGGTGTTGTTGACGAGCTTGAAGGCGGCTACCTCTTATCAATTCAGAGTGTCGGCCGTCAACACTGTGGGTGAAGGTCCCGCTTCAGACCCGACTGATGTCTTGACACTCCCACAAGAAGGTAACCAAAAAATTAATTAAAATAACTGGTGATTTTGAAGTAACGGTAACCCTGTATAAATGCTATTTGATGAACGCACCAAATTTTGTAAAGTAAATACCGAAACCGTAGTTACAAAGTACTAAAATGTGTTTTGACCAACACATACTAACTCATCCCAAATTCCACTAACAATGGAAATGTCGCAAGCACTTTTTGGTCCATAGTTTCACGGTGTTCATACTCGTAGAAAGCTATAACGAACAAATAACAATAGATGATTTGCTGAAACGCTTTTTGAACATGCCCTCGTATCCATTCGTAGTAAAATGTTAACAGTGCCTAATTTTCGAGTACCAAAACTAGATAACTAAATCGTTTTATGGTTGATATTCCGAGAACCCGTACGAAGCGCTATGATTCCACATTTATTGTGCGAACAGCTATTCTGTGGAATTCGCTGCCTGAATGGGTTTTCCCCGTCAGTTTTTCAAGTCGAGAGTGAATCGGTTTCTTCTAGGCAAGCGTGCTCCATCGTAGACCGCATCGTCGCTTAACATCAGGCGAGATGGCGGCAAAGCGCAAGCCTATCTACTATAAAAAATAAATAAAAAAAAACTATGAAACAAAGCATCTCTAATTTTTCGTACCTGAAAGTGAGAAGAAAATAGCTTTATTAAGTCGGCCAACTCTACTTGTGGTATTCATACAACTCAGTATTGCACAATTACCAATTTTCGTTTCAAACTGACACGTGTTGTCGCGGCACCGATTGAGCAGACTGGTTTTTAGCCGGACTCAATTACGACTATCCGTGATAATTGTGTTAAAAATATGACATGCAGTGTAGGTCGAGTTGTGGCGTCTGCTTGGAATAGGTCTGTGGTTTTAATCAATACCAATAATACGAACAATTTGAGTTGACCGCTTACTAATTTATGAGTCGATTTTTTTATATTAATAATTATAATTTTACTTTGTTATTCGGATCATTCTCGATAGATCCAATGCTAAGATCCATAATGGATCTATAGAGTTTTTTTTTCCTCTTTAGATTCCATTATAAATACCAGTACTACACAAGCAAGGACCAAATAAAAATCAATCGCGTTTTTTTTTAAATTATATTTTTTTGTCAGTAGCAAGTTGTCCTTGATTTTGTGAAACTAATGGAAAGGCAAAATAAAACAAACAAGTATGCTGTTTATGTTTTGGTACTCCAAAGTTGTGTGAATATAAGGTGCTTTTCCACCTTATATTCTGAAACAAAATACGTGTCCAATACGTTTCACGAGAACCATTTACTATTTCTACGAACTCGTAGCGAGCGATACGAGGATGTATACAGCACCTGTGTGTTCCGTGAAATAAATTGTTGTTCTGTTTGTGAACAAGCAGCCAGCGATCTTATATGCTGCCAAGGTATGGGAATATAACTCGATCTTTTTGATGAGGCAGTTCTTTATGTCCCCTCACCCCGCGCTATTTCCGCGGACATCGCAGCGGCATGGTGGCGACCGATGGACAATAGGCATGTGTCCTAATGTTTAATTAATTACAAATAACAGGCTTAGCGAAAAATATAACTAAATACATTACGCATACTCAAAAAATATTTTAATTGGCTGATAAATCTCTGAGATTATGAGCATTTAAAGTTTTTGGTGGGGATAGAGAGCACATGCTCTGTCTCTTTTTATGGCGCGCGCACGGCTTGACGTCATAAAGTGATATAGTGCGCTCCTGTTTAAAATGGAATTAAAATGCTTATAACTCATTGATTTTTGAACCAATTTTAATTTGTTTTCTGCTTATATGCAGCTTTTATATAAGGTAACAAAAAAATAGGACACATGCTTAATATGACGTTTAAAACCGCCTCATAAAAAAAAAAAAATTTATGATTATCTTGCTAGTTTGTGTCGTCTTGTTCATTTTGTATGGCCTTGTTTTTTGTGGCTTCTTAATGGGAGCTAAAAGTGAAACTATGTCGTGATCACGAGATATCTTTTGTCAAACATTCACTTAGCTTTAATAGCACGGCTCTAGTCATGGTTTGAATTAAAATAATGATTACTTGTAGAGTACGCAGGTTTGTGGTAAACTTTTTAACTCCCATTGGAATGAAACAGGTAAGGAAATGGAGGAAATGGTGTGTGGTCAATATTTACAGTATTTATAATGATATGATTTATAATGTACAAAAGTTACAATGAATTAATTTGAAATTCTATGTACAATTGTACACGCACCACGCAAAAATTGAGATGAATGCATTCATGAAATTAACATGAATGCATTCATGTAAATTTTTGTACATGCATGATGACTATTAAATTACTTGTACCTAGTGTCTTCTAGATTATCTAATAAGGAATATCATCTGGTTTTACAAAATGAAATTATTGCATGTTGACATTATTCTTATGTTTTTCTAAATATTCTTTTGTTTTAATTGCATACTTGTAATAACCGATTTTATAGTGAAAACTTCTTTAGGAAGGTTGGGCATTTTTTTGGATGAGAAAAAGCACTGAACTCGCGTTACCGTCACCCTTACATACTCGTTCGGGTAAAGTCGGTTCGAGTCGACTACGAGAGCGAACGAGATATAGTCAACCTTGATGAAGTTTTCACTTCGGCCGTGTGGTCTTAACGGCCTGTTATACCAAATTTGTCGGTTTTAAATCAATTTTATGCAGTTAAATTAAAATATTTGAGCTGGAAAAAAATACATGTCACAGATACATCAGTGTTAGAGTTTATGCATTGCTACAAAATTTGATAGAATAAAATTTCCTCGATCAAAAAAAAACTGAAACAAAGTCGATTTTTTTTTTTTTTTTTTGTTTTATGCTCTAATGAAAGCTCGTAACAACCTGAAAATTGCATGTACTGAAAGGCAATCCTATTCAACATTTTTTCCATTGGATAGATTTTTGTTAGTGAATAGTTTCGTTTTTTAGTGAAATTAAAAGCGTAAAAAGGTCGCGAGAATTTGCGCGCGCCGCGCTCTTTCCCGTGCCAGGCGTCATCGAGGTTGGACCTATGTTAGTTTTTGTCGTTGCACTCCCCCCGCGGGCCTCGTGACTCTTGCGTGGCAAAATACATCGTCGCTCTAATTTGGCGGGGGCTGAGGGAGCGTTTTGTTGCCTACGCGACTCGGATAACAGGTCGTTAAGCACACATATTTTTTTGTAAGGCATGATTAAGTCGAGTTAAAACTTAAAGAACTGCGCAATATTAACAGTTATAATAGTTTTTTTGTTGTGGTACCCACAGCCCCATCCGGTCCACCTGTAGGGTTCATGGGATCGGCGCGATCGTCCTCCGAGATAATAACTCAGTGGCAGCCACCCCTCGAGGAGCACAGAAACGGACACATACTCGGATACGTCATTAGATACAGGCTACGAGGCTACGACAACAGCCCTTGGACCTTCCAAAACATCACTAACGAAGCCCAGAGAAATTATCTCATTCAAGATCTGATCACATGGAAAGATTACAACGTCCAAATCGCCGCTTACAACGATAAAGGCGTCGGGGTGTTTTCTGACAGCTACACTATAAAGACAAAAGAAGGTATACCCGAAGCAGCACCCGCGAGCGTCCGCTGTGAACCTTTGAACTCGACGGCGGTCACTGTTTGGTGGACCCCGCCTAATCCGCAGGCGATTAATGGAATCAATCAGGTATGAAGGTTTGATTCGTAGCTGTTGGACTTAAACAATCATGTGTCTTTGCTAACTGGCTGTTGCATTAATAATTATCACATAAAAAACTTTTTTATAACAGACTTTTTGCTCGGCTCTTTTATTTTTGTTATCTTATATTGTTTAGTTACTAAAAACTACAAAAGAATATCATAAATTTCAGTTATTTTTTTGACCTTGTAACTCGACTGCAAATGCTCTATATTATAATTATGTCAAATGTCCTTATGAAATCACAAATAGAGGCAACAATTGTATGTGTATGGTGACTGAAAACTCATTTGCTACGTTGTGACGTCACTGAAGTCACGTGGCCCCATAAATGTGATAGGGGAATGTGATAGATAAAGGATAAATGTGATAGGCTTTTACGTGGTAGTTTAATAATTTGATTTTAATAGTTATATGAAATTCGATTTATATGAAATTAAATTACAAGATTTCCATATTGATAACATTATAATAAACAATTTGAGATGGTTTCGTAAAAACAGTCAAATACCCTATTTATTTGTTTAATACTTTATTGCACACTTACAAATTAAGTAGACATGTACAAATGGAGGATTAATGCTAAACATTTTCTACCAGTCATCTACCAGGTTGGATGAACAAATGAACCGGAACCGGAAGAACAACATACTTTCATACGAACAGTGCAAGTTAAACAAAAGCCTGTTACAAAGCATGCTACTCATTCACACATTTATTCAAATCAAATAACTCGAAACACAGCCAATGCGATAGATATAACACTTTAACTATAAAAACTACAAAGTTAACATTACAGGGTTACAAAATGCAAGCGTGGAGATGGGGCGATACAGAGAATGCAAATGTAGAACAGAGACTAGTTAGCGTACCGCCGAACTTGTTGGACCCTCTGACGGAACAATCGGCCGTTATAAGTGGCCTCGAGAAGTTCACTGAATACAATATCACTGTGTTGTGCTTCACCGAGCCGGGAGATGGCCCGCAAAGCGAATATAATTTGGCCAGAACAATGGAAGATAGTGAGTATAGTTTCTTTTATGATGGAAAATGAATTTTAATATCACAAACAAATGATCCAAATCGGTGTTATTAACAATTTTCACAGCTCCTGATTTAGAGGCCCTGGGGCACCAAAGTAGTGGAGGCCCCTTATTAATTCTTTAATACATCGGAAACATTGTTGTCATGCCTCTGGTGTTACAAGTATCCATAGGCGACGGAGACTGCTTACCATCAAGCAGCCCGTCTGCTTGTTTGCCAACTATGGCATAAAAAAGGTCCCTAATTATTTTTTTAACAGGTTAAACAATGTTTTTCATTCAAGTGTTTCAATAATTTATTGCGAGACAAATCAAATTCTACACAATAGTTTTTTAATATTAAAGGTAAAGATGTTATTTTTTCAGAACTTACTTAGAAATGTCTATTGAGGGGGGCTTCTTTGGGCCCCTCTCTTGTGGAGGCCCCGAGGCTGTAGCCTCTAGGGGATTATCTATTTAAGGGACTAAATCCGGCCCTGAATCCTCATTCATTGTTTATTTTCAATTTAACGCCGTTTGTGTTTTTTTAGTTCCGGATGAAGTAGGCAGTTTACTATTCGACGACATATCGGATCGTGCCGTTAGAGTGTCGTGGTCTCCTCCAAAGAAATCCAACGGAATCCTCATCGGCTACAAACTCAGCTACCAAATAAAAGAGAGCGAGGAGATCTTTAAAGAGGAAGTGCTGCCACCTAACGTCACGAGCATAAAAGTGGAACATTTGCAGGTTTGTAACAAAGCTTGCGAACTACTCTAGCTATAAAGTTTAAATTGGTTAAAATGTTAAGATTACATAGTAACTTGAGCGAGTAAAATTCGGCAGGAGTTTGATGTTTAGCAATGTCGTATAAGAGCCCATCGTAGTCTGTTTTAACTAACTAACGATATTACCGAACGCGATGTAAATGTAAATTTTCGTGGTAAGCACCTTCCTACATTGTAATAAACTTGAAGTTAATTTGCTAGTATTTATAATATTATATTGATCGCGTTTCAACCACAAAGATCAGCGAGTCAATAATGACGGTGCAAATACTGCGCGACAGTGCGGCAGCTGTAGGTAAACTCTAATAAATGAAGTCGCCATAGAACCGTTGGCACCTTACATCAGTACGGCAAATACGGGAGATATGCCTTAGTACAATTATCGTTAGTGTTCAAATGTCTCCATATTTCAGATAATTCTTTTCACTATATCGCTTAACGCAAAAACTGTTAGTACGGCTCACTTACTAATTTTTCACGCACAAAGGTACTTGTTGCGACACCAATGAACGTGAAGTCCACATGCAAAAAAAAGCGACCAGGGGCTACCTCAACCTCAAACAGATTCTTATTATAATCTTACATTGAGCTTTGTTTTACTCTCCCTTGAGGTTGTCATGTAGCTGCATGTTCTGCCCGCCTAGGGAGAATCCTAGATGGCGGTCAAACGCAAACAGACTAAGGAGGCCGAATAAAAAATAAAAAAGACGCCCTCCAATTAATGTAGTGCTGTGTACCTAAAGTCGTTTGAATGTTACCAGGCAAGCACTCATTACCAATTCTGGCTGTGCGCTGTAACGAGCGTGGGGTCAGGTCCTGCTCGCGGTGCTACCATCCAATCAGGCGTGAAGCCGGTGCTGCCGACCGCGCCGCGCAATCTGGCGCTCTCCAACATCGCTGCCTTTTCCGTGCTCCTGCAGTTCACACCAGGCTTCGACGGCAACTCTTCCATATCGCTGTGGACAGTACAGGTAATACTGATCCACCAGTCGAGCGCTGAACCAATTCAACCTTAGCCCACACATGCTGATGTTTCATGTTTCAATCCTACTAATATTATAAATGCGAAAGTTTGTGTGTGTGAATGTTAGTTACCACGTATCTCCGTAACTACTAAACCGATTTTTGATGAAATTTCAGATGTAGTTTAGGTTCTCTAATAAAACTTTTTTATGGTAACTTCTAGTATATGTACTCAAAATTATACAGCACAACTACGTGTAAGATCTGTTCATCTGTCACTCCAACACATTGTTCCTGGGCTAATCGAAGTCATCACCGATTCACTATTTATATTATGTATTATTAAATATTATTCCGTATTTTTGTATTAGCTCTAATGGAAAAACGGTAATACGTACAAGCGTCGAATTTGGTACCTACGATTATAGTACACACTCTAAAGTGTAACAACAAATAATAAAAAATTGCCAAGTGCGAGTCGGTGACATGGTGAACGACGGTGGTACGGAACCCTCAGTGCGCAAGCCAGACTCGTACTTGGCCGGTTTATTGTACTCTATTTTAAATAGCTGACGCCGTTTACTTTGGTTTATCGTCTAACGAATATAATGTGGCGCGGCATCTTTTGTTGAATAGTGAAATATGTAAAAAATTGACGATGATGTCTGCCCTAGCTACGATGCTTTTTTAAATATTTACTGAAAGAGACTTCAATATTCTTACCCTTCAAATGGATTTTATTGAGTGTATTTTAATTTCTGATGTTTCAAATACTGCTGTGTCCGTGGTCACAGGACTGATGACGGATGTCTTTAGAAATGTTATGAAACTATTTACAGTAATTATGAAGTTATTGATATTTAATCAAAACGTTCCCTATGTACGTAGTAATCGCTCACAGTATGCAAAAGTGTTTTATTTCAATGTGTAATAATCGCCAAATTCTAAGAAATCATTATACTTACAAAGTTTCATCAATATTGGTCGAGAAGTTTCCGAAAAATGTAAAAGTATGTTTGTATGAAAATCACCAAAACTGCAGCCCGTCTAAAGCCATCTGCGTTAATTTTTCTCTGAAATCTTTACAAACAAAATGTGTATTTTAGGCTCAAACCGCCCGCAACACATCCTGGGCGACGATCTACGAAGTGAGCGCTCCGGACGCTATCTCGATCCTGGTTACCGGTCTAGTTCCTTTCACTACGTACCGCCTGCGGCTAATCGCTACCAACGTGGTGGGCTCATCGCCGCCCTCCGAGCCCTGCAAGGAGTTCCAGACCATACAGGCGCCGCCTCGACACCCGCCCAAGAATGTCACCGTCAGGGCGGTCAGCGCGAACAACCTGCGCGTCAGGTGGATTGTGAGTAATATGTTTCTCAAAACTGAAAATATCATACGCAGGTAGGTTTACCATCAGTCTCGATTTGTTAGGACTTTCGTCCGGATTTTTGAGTTAGGTACTACTTGTGAAAACGACAACCTGTGCATGGATATTTTTATTCCAACTTGTGACTCAAATTGCTGGATTTTTTATAAATGGCTTTTTATTTAATTTATTTCACAAAATCCACAGCTTTCAAAATGGCTATAATTTTTCATGGCTTCAACATTAAAACTTATAGTTAAACTTATAGCGAACTTGTCTTGATCCAGTGCCTGATTGTAAATGATCTTAAAACATTTAATTGTTTAGAAATAACAAAAAAGTATTTCAATACAAATCGATTTAAAAAATAGATCTTCTTTTTGCAATACTTTTCAAATTTGAGATAGTAAACCTATACAACATCATTCTATATGCAACATTCACATACAAATGAAATATAATTATACCTTATTCAATTTGATGCACCAGCTATTGGTTGTTTTCATGAAACGCCAAATGGCATTTCGGCTTTCATTTAAAGGCACTATAATCTATTTATTTATCGATGTAGCTTGCCACAAACAGTGCTGCACATTATCGTCTAAGTATAATTGTACCTATTGAAATTATCGCCTTTCACAATAATTTCGATAAACTTTGCATTTTAGCCGTTACAGCAAAGCGAGTGGTACGGCAATCCCAAAGGCTACAACATCACATACAAACGGACAGGGACCAATGACTCCCTCCACAGCATCATAGAAGACCACACAGCCAATTCTCACGTACTTTCCAACCTGGAGGAGTGGTCCGTGTATGAGATACGCATGACCGCAATCAACGAAGTGGGCGTTTCAGCTGAGAGTCCTACAGCCTACGAGAGGACCAGGGAGGCTGGTAAATATAGCTTGTAGCTTACCTGCAATCTGCATGTTCTGTTTTTTTAAGAGTTTACGTATTACTTAATGATATTATGGTTCTCCTAACTGTGTCGGGTCACTTTGGGCAATCTATGAGAGCTATAATATTCGTCCTTATACAGGGTTACGCGGAAAGGGTCTAAGCCGAAAGAGGTCAATAAAACCCACCATTATAAATCAGCTGTTCCATAGAAAAACTTGATTTACTTTCAACAAAATTGTATGGAGAAACTGATATTTTTGAATAATAATTTTGAATGATGAGTTTAACGGACCCCTTTCGGTTTAGTACACCCTTTCTGGGTATCCCTGTATATCTTGTGAACAAGATTCTTGTTCATAGGAAGAGCAGGCTTTCTAGAATAAGCATTGAGCTGTGGCTCTCCGAGTGCCCCTTCTAGCACCTTCTCTACGCCATTGGATAGAGCTTTTTTATACATTAGAAGAAATAAAGACAGCCTAATGAATTCTGTGTTCTTTTTCAGTGCCATCGCAAGGCCCAAGCAGCGTATCGGCAAATGCTACGTCATCAACCACGGTTGTAGTTCTCTGGGGTGACATTCCAGTGCAAGACCAAAACGGCCTGATCGAAGGCTATAAAGTTTGCTACGCTGCCGTGACACCACCCCCGAGGCCTGAACATAAAAAGATCGAGTGTCAATCCATACCGTCAAACCAAACTCATACAGTTACTCTCACTGAACTTAGGAAGTATGTGGTGTATCAGATACAAGTGTTGGGTTACACGAGATTGGGCGACGGAGCGCTTAGTGACCCACCTGTCACTGTGAGGACTTTCGAAGACAGTACGTTTTTACTTTTTTGTACAAACCGTGTTATTATGATGTATTTAGGGTACCGTATATATATGTATATACCGTACATATATATATGACGTATTTAGGGTACCGTACCAAAATAGTAAAAAAACCGGACAAGTACGAGTAGGACTCGTGCTCTGAGGGTTCCGTTGGACAGAACCCTTAGAGAGCGAGTACAAAAAAAAACCCTAAAGTTGAAATAATTAAAGACAAAATTAACTTTGTAGTTGACTATAAGGTTCTTCTATACATTCCAACTACAAAATGTAAGTTTGTAATAGCAAAATAATTAATTTTAAATGATATAACTTCAAATTTGTAACTTTCAGATTTATTACTATATATGTGCTATGAGACCTTGCCTTTTGCCAAATTTCATGATTCGGGAAGTACCCTATAGGTTTTGATTTCCCTGTGAAATCGCAAAATATGCGACATAAACGTTCATATCTTTTGATTGCGTTGACTTACAACTTTTATTTTTTTACAGCCGAAAGAAACTGTAGACCCAAGTATTTATTATAAATTTCAACTTGATACCTTTACGCGTTCTTGAGAAAAAGGGACTTGACAGACGGACAGACAGACGGACAACGAAGTGATCCTATAATGGTTCCGTTTTTTCCTTTTGAAGTACGGAACCCTAAAAATAGTAGAAAAGAAAAATAATTTATTTCGGAAAATATCCATATTACAATAAATTACATGCAACCAAAAAAAAAGTAGAAAAAGTAATAGTAGTAGTTTTTAAAAAGACCATCAAAATAATGACTACACACTAAAAAAAAAAAAAAAATTATTTACATTGCACAATAAATTAAATATATTTTATAGCCTATCGCCCATTATAATACGCATCCATTTTTAAAAACTCTAAAAAGGAACCCTTTGTTAGGCTTTGATGTCTGTATATCTGTACATATATCTATGTTGAAGCCGTTTATCTCAGAAACCATAAAAGCTAGCGACTTGAAATTTGACATGGATCGAGATAACATTTTCCAACATTTTGTTGAACGCAATTTATCATGTGGTTTGTTGTGAAAAGTCTTCGTTGATACATATTTCGAATTTCTTTTTTTATGGCTTAAATGCTGGGTTCTTGACCAGAACCAACGTAATAATAAAAATTTTGGTGACCATAACAAACCTAATAACAAACATAACAAACTTAAGTAACGGTGTGCCCTAAGATGGTAATCACACCTAACCTAGAATGGTAACTGGATCTCAAGTGAAACTGCTGGAGTACCTTTGGTGCTTTGCGTCAGTTTTTCAAACATGAGCGTGGTAACCAGCCAGCCGGGCACAAATAAATCCATGCCGCCATTCTATGGTTTCTTCACGATGTTTCCTTCACAGAGAGCTTAAGCTTCAGTATGTCTAACTTGGTCTTGCATTTTTAGCCCCCGGCCCGCCGTCGAACGTATCGTTTCCGGATGTAACCTTCACTACTGCACGGATCATTTGGGATGTCCCGGAGGATCCTAATGGCGAAATACTTGCGTACAAAGTTACTTACCATCTTAACAGCACGTCACAGCATATGTTTTCAAGAGAATTTTTGCCTTCGGATAGAACTTTCAGGTAATACGAACTGTTTATACTTTTTAGGGTTTCCGCACACAAAGAGTGTCAATGGAGTATTAATAAGCATACACTGTACTGTCTGTCCTACCTTATAATGGCTGTTTCCTTTGAACTGTAATAGATAGCTAGTAGAAACTTACACAGAATATGCAATGTTACGGCGGATTAACTAAGAAATTACTGCGTCGGTCTTTCCGTACAGGCACAATCTGGGGTGGGTTGTTCATGAAAAAAGTGAATAAGTATTTCCTAGGCAAGCATGATCAGGTCTTCGCCCACATCTTTGCTTCCCATCAGGTGAGATTGAGGTCAAACTCATGTATAGTCCGATGTAAAAATATATATATATCTGTAAGTAAAGGTGGTCCCCATACAACAGACGTATTTTTGTCTTTAGCATAATCAGCATTTTATTAGTCACCTGCTGAACTTAGGTCTACCAATGAAAGGGTGATTGGGCCATATCCACCAAGCTGGCCCAGTTGCGGGTTGGTGGATTCACATACGCCACTGAATTTCTTCTCCGCACGTATGCAGGTTTCCTCACGATGCTTTCTTTCGCCGAAAAGCCAGTGGTATAAAAATCCGTAAACAAATTCCAAATAGCTCATTAGTACGGGCCCGGGATTTGAACCCACGACCCTCACGCTTCCAAGTCTAGCGGTCTCCTAAATAGGCTACCTCGGCTAATATTCTAGATACTGAATGCCTGTGTAATATAAACAAAATGTATGTCACATAGTAGGTAAGCCACGTTAGCCCATAACAGTTTGCCACCCAAAATTATGAACTACAAAACTGCGCGGCACCGCACTGCGCTTGTCACTTAAGGTGGTTCGTTGCACAAATGGCGGGAAATTCAAATTTCAAACAGTTTTCTTGTCCTTGTGGCTAGACCGGGTAATTATTGTAAACAACCATGATGTTTGCGCAGATTGATTATTATTCTTTACAAAATCATGTAAAGCTATTTATCTCTAATGCCCATTATTACTTACATTTGTGAATAAACAAATTTTTGCTGTTTCAAACGGTTTATTCACAAATGTAAGTAATATGGTGCGTTACTGTTAAATAATTGTACATTATAATGTAAAGAACAGCCAACATTTTGCGCAAACACTGTGTTATTTAAAAATAATTACCTGGCCTGGCTACTAGGACCAAAAAACTGTTAAAAATTTGAATTTCCCGCCATAGGTAAATCGAACCACCTTAAGGCGAAATGGTAGAGAACGTACACTTGTTTGATGGTAATGCTTGCATACTCGGCATGTGCGCTTTCAAATATTTTCAACATTTATTTTTTCTTTATTTTCTACAACTAATCTTACGCTTTTACAAAAAACTGCGATCACTTAAGGATTACACGCAATTTTTTTTTAATAAAAATATCATCTATTTCCGAATGAAGTTGATTCCATCCATCGAAAGGAACGTAAAAACGAATGTTTTTTTAGGAAAGTTTACGATTTTTTTCCATCGAGCCAAATTTCTTTAATCGTGTATCGGTGAACACATCCGAATAAAATATTTCAAGAAAATTTATGACACATTAAGAAATAATGTCAATTAATCGATTTTAAAGGTCTACTTTTGAATATTCGTGAGGACGAATCGTCAAATTTGAAGTATATTTCGTCTCAAAGTGATATTTGAAGCGTCTAAATACTTTTTCAGGGCGACTGAACTGTCATCCGAGCAGTACTACTTGTTCTCCGTGACGGCACAGACGCGACTTGGCTGGGGCACTACCGCACGCGTTCTGGTGCTAACCACCGTGAACCGCGCCGCCCCTTCGCCGACCGCGCGCCCAAATATAGCACGCTCCTTGCTGCAGCCGCACCACATTACATTCTCATGGACACCTGGTGATGATGGTTACGCTCCTTTGAGGTAAGCATACAATAGGCATGTGTCCTAATGTTTAATTTATTACAAATAACCGGCTTAGCGATGGATATAACTAAATACATTACACCTACTGAAAAAATAAATTAAATTGACTGATAAAACTCTGAGATATGAGTGTTTAAAGTTTTAGGTGGGGATAGAGAGGGGATGCTCTATCCCTTTCTCGCAAAGCGTGTGTTAGTATAGCATTTGTAAGGCGCACCTGAGGCGTGTCGTCACGGATCGGTATAGTGCGCTCTCTGTCTAGCATGAAATTAAAATGCTTATATCTTATTTATTTTTGAAATAATGTTAATTTTGTTTTCGTTGATGGGCTCTATTTACGATCAGCTTTTTTATGAGGTAATAATGAAATATTAGTCATCATGACTATTGTTTCTTTTTATAAAACTCATTCTACACCACCGTCCATACTTTCATTCATTCAATTAAATAATAGGTAGTGATAACATACCAGCCACATACCATAATAGTGCCAGTTTGACATACGGCACTGAAATATGATATCTCACTATGGGCCTCATAAGCAAGCTCAAAGTCGCACAACGAGCTATGGAGAGGGCTATGCTCGGGTTTCTCTACGAGATCGAATCCGAAATGAGGAGATCCGCAGACGAACGAAAGTCACCGGCATAGCCCGGGTTAGCAAGTTGAAGTGGCAGAGGGCAGGGCACATATCACGCAGAACAGATGGCCGATGGGGCTGAAAGGTTCTGGAATGGAGACCACGGACCGGTAAGCGCAGCGTAGGACTTCCACCCACAAGATTGACAGACGACCTAAAAGAGACCGCATGGAAACGCTGGATGCACGCCACTTCCAACCGGCCTTTTTGGAGATCGATGGGGCAGGCCTATGTCCAGCAGTGGACTTCTTATGGCTGAAATGATGATGATGATGATGAAATAATAGGCTTGAGCTTGACCGCCACGTCACCTAATGTTGAGCGATGATGCGGTCTACGATGCAGCGCGTTTGACGGTTTGGTTTTAGAAACCGATTCACTAGCGACTTGATGACACCCACATTGTAACTACCGGGGTACGCCCATACTGGCAGCGCATTCCACAGTCTGCTTCAAAAAGAATCTCTTATCTATTCATCTGAAGGCTTTTGAGAGAGATCGCTCTTAGCGATAAGAGAGTCTCTTGTCTCTCTGTCTGATCTGAGTCTGATGTCTGTTCTGTATTGTCAATAAAGAGTTGTATTGTGTTGTATAATCTGACAAATATGTTTATTGTTGACTAGCGGTCCGCCCCAGCTTCGCACGGGTATAGATTATAGCCTATGTCACCCGGGGATAGTGTAGCTTCCCGTCAGTGAAAGAATTTTTCAAATCGTAATTTTTAAACTTTCGCGATTTGAACACATGTTTTAAATGTTTATCGGGACTTATCACGTATTAT
Organism: Agriopis marginaria; assembly: GCA_932305915.1. Lineage (NCBI taxonomy): Eukaryota > Metazoa > Arthropoda > Insecta > Lepidoptera > Geometridae > Agriopis > Agriopis marginaria. Next base: position 9,981,304 of record OW029919.1, read on the forward strand.
TTAATTTAGGTAAAAATATGTACCTTTCGCTCGACGTTTCGACCATGTTACAATGGCAGTGGTCACGAGCAAATCGGTAAAAAAAAAAAAAAAAAAAGAATTGGTTCAGTATTTTCGGAGCCTATTCCATGCAAACAAACAAACAATCAAATCGTTCCTCTTTATAATATTAGTATAGATAAATAGGTTTATCTAGCATTACCTCTTTACAAGGTTACGTCAACTTCACAGGCAAGATTTACGTCAATTTAAATTGCTTTCAAGTTGACATGACCTTGTAAAGAGGTGTAAATTCTAGATCAAACGTATTTATTTTTCCCTCATATCATAGATAAACATATATACCCTCATATGTAATAGTTGGTATTTCTGCCAGAGAAGTATTTTTGTGTCATTATCCCACTCTTACAGATACTACACTGTACAACAGAAGGAAGATGGTGGAACGTGGCAGACGATTCCCGAACGAGTGGATCCCTTCGCTACATCTTACACGGCTGAGGGGCTGAAGCCGTTTACGGCGTACCAGTTCAGAATTAGGGCTACCAACGACATTGGCCCCAGCCGGTATAGCAACGCTACGGAGACTGTCAGGACTTTGCCGGCAGGTGAGTGACATCTAATCGTTTCAATGACCAAGACAAGTGACCACATGATCATACAAATGTTGAAAAAATTCTATTGAAATATCGCGATGCGAAACAAATGCGAAGAATTTGTTTTTATAATTGGGCAGATGTATGCAAGTCCTAGCTAAAAGCTGGGTCTGGTTTCCATCGTCACAAGTATCAAATTCAAGATGGGGGCGATAAGTCCAACTCTGACACTTCGCTTGGGGTGTATTTTGCATTTCCCCCTGCCAGCATCTACCTGGTCCAGCCCAGCTCCTTGAAATACCAGAGCAACGCCCTGGGCCTCTAGCACTGTTGCTGCAGTGGAAATAAGCTATCAGACTGGTGTTTGCTGTGTTAAAATAACAGATTCAGTGAAAAATTTAATTAAATGGTATAAAATTACTGAAGAAATTATTTAAATCGACTAATAAAATTATGAGATATAAGAGTTTGTTTCTGTTCAGATTAGAAAGGTATATGATCTGTCTCTTTCCCGCAAAGTGAATGTCATTATGGCGTCTAGCAAGACATTAAAATGCCTTATATCTTTCTTAATATTGAAAACATTTTAATTTGCGAATACTTAGCATTTTAATTTTGTTTTCGGTGATCGTATTTATTTATGGTCAGCTTTTTTTAAAAGACAATAAAAAATATCAGTCCGGTAGCCTGTTGTTCCAGAGCTCTTGACGAATTTATCTATACAGGGTTACGCACAAAGGGTGTACTAAGCCGAAAGGAAGTTATTAGACTCATCAATAAGAACAACTTTTAAAGAAGCGAACCCAGAAAACGCGATAAAAAATTGCTGTTCCATAATTAAAGTTGAGCGTAAATGAAATTTTTCTATAGGATAGCTGAAATATTTTTCGCTGTTTTTCGTTTGGCCTCATAGTAAAAGTTGTTCAATGGTCGTTGTGAGTACAATGACCTGCTTTCGGTTTAGTACATCCTTTTTGCGTATCCCTGTATAAATAATACTTAATTAGTACACAAATACTATATTAATAATATTTTTTTTTTGCCACTATTAATATTCAGTACAATATTTAGTTTTAACATTAATTAAAATTTTATGGACAAAAAATGTATGAATTATAATTAAAATTAACATGCTACTATAACTAATTACAGTCGCTAGTTATCGCTATATGATTCCCTGTGTCGCGATAACTAGTGCTCTTCAAATACTCAAAGTGGCATCAAAGCATTTTTCTGTCTTTCAGCTCCAAGCAAGGCAGTGGAGAAGCTGCACGTGGTGCCGATAACTCCGAGCAGCGTCCGCATACAGTGGGCGCCGCTGGCGGAGGCGCAGTGGAGCGGCGACGCGCGCACCGGCGGGTACCGCATCCTCTACCAGCCGCTCACAGACTTCCCCACCGCGCTTCAGCACCACATGAAGCTAGACGTGCCCGGGATCAAGGTAACTAGCCAGTGACGCCCTTCATTCATAGCAGAAGGTTTGGGTACACAATAGATATGAACTGATAGCTATTTAGCCGGATACTGGATACCGAATATCTGGCCTACCTTGAAGCTGGATGTCTGGCCGAACATTTCTGATTGGCGCATCGTAACGAACAAGCTCTCGTATGTGGCGCACGAACGATCGGGCGGCCTCGGGTCTTTTCGTTCATGAACGAAGTTAGCAACATTCGCAAGTGTTTCATTGACTTGTTGAATAGATTGTATATTTTTTTTTTTTATAATATAAAAATATGGTGATTTTATTCGTTATGTGGATTAATTAATTTACCTTTATTCGATATTTTGTAATTTTTTTATCCGGTATCGGGCCTGGTACTAAATTAAGGCCAGATAGGCCGGCCACCGGGTAGTAACCGGATATTCGTTTCATCTCTAGTACACAATCTCATTTTGATTTTAGTGGACAGGATGGTTGATGTTGGATGAAAATCTGTTCACCAGTATAATTATGTAATTATTTATTTATTATTATTTATTAATAAACTAATTAATTCACTTGTAGGGTTTATTACCTACCTACATAATTCGCGGGCGCAGCGACCCAAAATGTGTCTATCCTATCTTGCGCAAGTTCACGCCAAGCATAAGCGTCCAGTATCCACAGATCTTTTTCTACTACATCTTTCCATCTATACGATTGGGAAGACCGACGGGCATTCGAGCCTCCGGCAGTCCAAATAAGTAGCGTTTTTAACCCCCGACCCTTATCAGCGCTTTTATAGGGGGCTTAAATAATCAATTTATATTTGTTTAAAAATCTTTGTTTTTTTTATTTATAAATATTATAAACATCCCCTAATCTAATCAATTACAAATTCCTCATCAACAGACCGAAGAGGCAGTGTTGACAGATCTATCTGTGGATCGCAACTACGAGATCAGCGTGTGTGCAGTGAACTCTCAAGGCGCGGGTCCCGCGGGCACACCGGCCGTGGTGTGGGTCGGTGAAGCGGTTCCGACCGCACCACCGGCTGACGTCGCAGCTGAACCACTGTCCCCTACTGAAGTGGCGCTCAGTTGGCGGGCACCCTCCAGGCCGCATCAAAACGGAGACTTGCTTGGGTACAAGGTAACTGTAGTACTCTTATACCTTTCATACATTATTTGGATAGAACTGATTTAAATTGTACCTTGTAACTGTGAAAGACATGTGAATAATAAAAAAACGCGTCGACTTGTAGCATAAAAAATATCATTTGTATAATAACATTTCAGCAGCAACAGTGCATTTAATTTATTCCTAAATAAGCTAGTATTGTGGTTCCTTAATCTTATTCAGATAGCTAACACTAACAGCCATAGACTGCCCATAGTTAATTTTATTTTTAGGTCATCTCAGCAAGCTTACGTTTCTGGCCGATCTGTCAGTAGTTTTTTCATATATTTTTTTTGTTAAAATTTTCATGACCGTTGATTCAAAGTCCTTTTGTCGTAATATTAAACATGTTTACATAGTATTAAAAGCGTCATAAATGTCATAGTCACAGTCAGAGTCAAGCAAAGTAAGTCACAGTCAAGTCAAACTCATGCGCCTGCAAAGTGGTGAAGATTTACAAGAGGCTCCTATGGAGTTTTGGAAACAACACGAAAAGACATGTTTCACCTCGTTATATTACTTACCCACACTCGAGCACGTTTATGAGCACTTGATAAATAATAATTCACCATTTACTACACATTAACACTCGAAAATACACAAGTTTAGGAAAATAATCCAATGAGCCGACATGTTTTATCCACGTTAGCGCCAAAACTCGTTTTTTCATTTGTTCCTAATGTGTTGCCAGATATTCTACCTGATGACGGAGTCTCCTGAGGAGCCGGAGCCGGGCCGGCGTGCGGAGGAGGAGATCGAGGTGGTGCCGGCCACTGCCACGAGCCACTCTTTGGTTTTCCTCGACAAGTTCACGCAGTACCGCATACAGGTGGGACATACAACTTTTTTTGTTAAACTATATACTTCAGTCAGTTTATCAAAATCAAAGACGTGTTATAACCTTACAACGTCTTTGGTCAGAATTGGTTAAAAAGTCAAAATTTCACTTTAGAAGGGTCTGTAAAAGTCGAATGATTCTTGATGCAATTTATTGATATAATTTTTATCAAACTAGCTGACCCGACAGACGTCAAAATACTACAGTGGTCTTGAGCTAATACAATAATCCATAGAAAAAAGGCCGATATTTTTTTCCTGTATTTTAACTTTTATAGGAATCTTTTCCAATCTTTCTTTGCAGAAAAACCTAATTTGGTTAATTACGAACATTTTAAAACCAATAATTACTAAATTGGTCTAGCTGTTCTCAAGTGACGCGTTTACCAATATTTATGTAGATATCAAAAATAGGCGTTTTAGAAAAAAAATATACTGTCGGAGAGCAGAATAAGTTCCGAGGTCAAGTGCACCTTTGTAAATCACCCCGATCTAATATAGATTGGAGAGCGTGCAACAGCAATAGAAGGCTTGTCGCCTTTTTATGGATCGAAGGCGCACGTCGTCAGTGCGTTGCATCATTTTGCGTGGTTATTGCAAACAGTCAGATAACAAGTTTATTCAAATTAATATCTTAAAATAGTCTATTTTTTTTATAAAGATTGTCTCAGTAAGAGTGCACTTTTTAAATATGTAATATATATTTTTTCGTGCAAGTGGCAACTCTGAAATTTGACAGCTGTCACCTATGTTTACCCTATTATTAAAAATGGAGCGCTTACTAAACCACCTGCCACAACGCGCATAAAAAAACGACTTATTGCAGCAACGATTTTCAGAACACATTATCTCACGAAATTCTGATGTCAACTGGCCACCAAGATCGTGCGTTTTTGTTTGGGGTTTTGTGTAATCGCGGGTTTATGCGAATAAACCAGATAAAATTCCTGAGCTCAAATCAGAGATCCAACGCGTCATCGATGAGATACAGCCACATCTCTGTGTAAAAGTTCATGGAATATTTCATGAAAAGGGTAAAAGGCCTGTCATCAGAGCCGTGGTGGCCATTTGCTGGATATTTTATTCCATACTTAATCGGAACATGTATTATCTTCTTTACAATCCAATAAAAATAACTCAACTCTCTCATAACATACGTGTTTTTATTTTGAAATGGAAAAGTGCACTCTTATTGAGACACCTTTATTTATAACTAGTTGCGCCCCGCGGTTTCACCCGCGTAGTGATGAAAAATGGTGACGGTGTTGATGATGATGAAAAGTAGCCTATGTCACTCTCTGGCTCTTGAACTATACCCATGCAATAAATCAGGTCGATCCGTTGTTCCGTTGCTGCGTGAAAGAGGAACAACAAACCAACAAACAAACACTTTCGCATTTATAATATGAGTATGATTATCAGGTCAGAAACTTTGGGCAATCCTCATTGAGTGACGTGTATTGTGCAGGTGTTGGCGTTCAACCCGGCGGGCGACGGACCGCGGTCGAGCGCGGCTCTGGTCCGCACGCAGCAGGGCCTGCCCTCGCCGCCGCGCAACCTCTCCTTCACAGACATCACCATGAACAGCCTGGTGGTGGCGTGGGAGCCGCCGCGCCGCCGGAACGGACTCGTGCACTCCTACCTCGTCACATACGAGACCATAGAGCAAGACGAACGTAACTACTAAACACAATATATCTTATTGTTCACAAATATAGGCGCAGAAATAGTACATTGTTATCCGAGGGGTGAAAGTAACTTATTCAGTCCCGAGACGGGGTTTGGCGCCCGAGCGTAATAGTTCGAGGGACCAAATAAGTCTTTAACCCCGAGGTAAACACTGTGCTTTTCATTACGAATACAAGGATACTAAAAATAAAAACATGAACTGACTAAAGAAAATACATATGAGAATTTTATTTTACACTAGTAGGCCGCTCCTGCTTCGCACGGGCGAAGCCGGGATATATAGCCTATGTCAACCGGGGATAGTGCAGCATCCCAACAGTGAAAAAATTTTTCAAATCGGTTCAGTAGTTTCGGAGCCTATTCAATGCAAACAAACAAACAAACAATCAAATCTTTCCTCTTTATAATATTAGTATAGATAAATCAACATTTTTGGTGTGAAATTTATTTGAAGTTGTTGGTAAAATTAGAGCAATTAATTATATTTAGTGAAAGGTTTTTTCCGGGTATATTGATATTAGATATTTTCCACTACTGCTTTAGCCTCTTCTCTTGTGAAATCAGGCGTTAAATCCATATCGGAATCAGATGAACTCATTGTGTTAATACAAATCTGCTGTATGGAAGTATAAACAAAACTCTACAATGGAGATCGGATTCCCGCCATTTTTTTTAACATCCTGACACTTGGATACAGTACCGGCGTTAGGGTGGGGCCTGGTTGGGTGACCGCCCAGGGTGCCAGATAAAAAGGGGCGCCACAGGCAAGGAAAAGTTGGAATATGGTTCAATACAAATGTTAAAATAGAACTAGTTTTTTTAGTGTCTGTAATTTGTCAACAGCTGTCACTGTCAGTTGAAAGTGATTCTCCCTAGGGCTGAAATGTATTACTTTCCGCTCCTCGGGCAACTTCAGACCTACTTTCCGAGTAATGTAATGAAAAAAAATTACCCTGCCAAATAAAAATTGTTTGATAGGTTTCAGCAAGCAAGTGAAGCAGAAGGTGGAGTCGACCCGGCTGGCAGTGGGCGGACTGGAAGAAGAGGCGGAGTACCGGTTCGCCGTGCGTGCGGTGACTGTCGGTGCGGGCGGCCCGGTGGAGGCACGAGTACGTACGGGCCCGCAGCAGGGCTCCCCGCGCGCCCCCGCCACGCTCGCCCTCGCGCCCGACCCTGCCGCGTTGCGCCTGCGCTGGCAGAACGCGCCCTCCGGGAAGGGACCACTGCTCGGTTACTACATCGAGGCACGCAGGAAAGGTAAAATTCTACTTTATTTTACCATTATTTGTTTTCTTAATAAGGCCCCTAGAGAGAAGGAAGCTAAAAAAAAAATCACCGGCTGACTACATTTTAGTCAGGTGCATTGTTGACAGCTCTTTTTTAAGACAATGATGTCAATTCTATTCAAGCATTCTGTAAACTAAACTAATTTGACAGGACTAAAATTATCGGCGTTTCTTTTCATTTCAATACGTCAGAAAAGGATAGTAATAATTTTAGAGCTGTCAAATTTACTTTATTTAGAGAATGGCACATCAGAATCAACGTCAGTGATGTCGATTCTATGGTGCCTCTTTCAGAACTAAATTAAATTTGACAACTCTAAAAAGGAGCCATCCATAAATGACGTCACACAAATATCGTGTTTTTGGAGCCCCTTTAACATGTGACGTAATTTATGGATGGCCCCATACGATGCCATTCTTTTCTCACGTATTGAATTTAAAAATGATGCAGATAAGTTTAGAGAATCAAAATCATTATGTGAATCGCACAACAAAATCAAAATCATTATTTGCTATTTTTGTTATTTTGTTAAATTTTGGTTTGTTTTAATGTTTATAATTTTGAAATTTAACGCAGCCAAGGAACCGTGGCAAGCCTGTAAGTTTGCGAAGTAGAGGTGGTTTTGATCAGTATTGACTTTATACCTATGCACGTTTGATCACCTCTTTATCTGTATTGTATAAACTGTTGATACTTTCACAATAACACATCTTTTTAAACCAAGCCTTTTTATTTATGAATTTGTATTGTGACTAAGCACTTCGCCCACGGGGAAACAAAAAAAAAAAAGAGTTCCAAATATAAATCATCAACTAGTCACTAGAAAGTCACACCACACTATTTGTGGCATTAGCTTGTGTTTTCTACCTGTTCGAATTTTAATTTCTAGTGTATACAATAAAGAGTTTATATTTATCTACCACGTGTATTTCAAGACGGTCCGAACCAAATATATTGGGCACTACCCAAAAAGGTCAAATTTCTTTGGTCCGAACACAGGTCAAACAATCACAAACTAATTATGACTTGTCACTTGCGACAGCTGGTTATTGAAAACATAATAGAGGCCAATTCTGGGACACTCTTTTTTGTCTTAGGCACTCATGTTTAACCCAATGAGAGTGACTATCGACAGAATAACTATTGGCTGAGAATAGCTTCTTCTTTTGAGTGACAAATTTTAAGAAAAATTGGGTTGTTTGCGAATCTTCATTGCTAAATTAATCAGAAATGTGATGCAAAGTATCGAATTTTATTGAACGACTAATTTGACATTGTCTTCAACAAAATCAATTCTAATCGTCACATTTGACATTACTATCGATAAAACGTTTTTCAAAGGTAAATTTATAATTTATCAATCGAAATAATCTCATGCTTGCACTGCTGTTTTGTCACCTGTATTTTTCCCCATGGGCTGTGCGCCTAAAGCATACCTATAGAAACAATAAAAAAATCCTTCCGTTTGACTTAGATCCTAGATTTGAATACCACCTACACGTATGCTTGTTCTTCAAACACTTTCTAGGGTAAATCTAAAACTAGTATGATTTATTGTACATTTATAAATATTTAATTATCCAACAGATGACACAAGGTGGGAAACGGTAACACGGACCAACAACGGAATGCTTGAAGAGTTCACGATCTCATACCAGAGCCTTCTACCGTCAACCGCCTATCTGTTCCGAGTGATCGCATACAACTCTTACGGCATCAGCAACCCCGCGTATAGCGACAAAGTTGTAGTTACGCCTTCGAAACTGTACCTGGAGTATGGATATTTATACTCGCGCCCCTTCTATAGAAGCACTTGGTTCATGGTGGCACTAGCTGCCGCTTCTGTCATCATCATTATTATGGTGATCGCCATTCTCTGTGTCAAGAGCAAGAGCTACAAGTACAAAAGTGAGTTCACGATCATTCTTCCGCTATATTAGAATGTAACACTAATTTAATCAGACATTTATATTGAAAATGTACTATCGATTTGCCATATGGTTAAGCTGGCCATGCTGTTGGCCATAACTCACCGAGCCTCAGCCAACGTGAGCGAAGGCAAATTAACACAAGGCGAGTGCTACTGTCTACATCTACACATTGCCCAAGTTTGATTGTGCCTGTCAAAGTACACGAGTCGACCAATATCTGGCCACGGCTTGCCGAGTGTAGGCCAGCGTTTTGGATTTGTGCAGAAAAATTAACACTGATCTGACGTGAGAAGAGTCTTGGCGAGCGATGCGTCTAGGCAATGCACGCCAAATGATCCGTATACACGTTGGCGTTGGCCTGCATTCGGCCAACTAACCGAGCGGTGACAGCTATGGCAAGCCTAGACAAATTGCCTGTCGTCGCATGCGAGCTATGGCCAATGTGAATTGGCGGATTTACTATATAGGGCCTTCTATTACTACCTCTCAAATCTGGTAAATTATTATTTTTATTTCGCTCTTGTTCGTGGACTAGTTCAGCTAGCTCGCATCCCTTCGGACTTAAATATTATATACATTGCAAACCGCATAAACTACTATACCCGGTCCATGGGTTTTTTTTAGCTCTGACAGGTAGACATAACATTTATAAAAGCTGAATAAAAACATTTTCTTGTAATTTCACTGTGGTATATTGGTACCAGCTACAATCTAATTTTCAAAAACCTGGCAAAACTAATCAGCATTTAAGGTTTTCATTCCGCTTTTTACAATTTACCGCACCTTACACATCGTGGCTCGGCTGTGTGTAACATTTTTTGTCAATACCATGTTCCAGAAGAAGCACAGCGGACTCTTGAAGAGTCTCTGGGCGGCGAGACAGAGGAGCGCGGCTCGCTAGCCATGGAGCTGTACCGTGGGCGCTCGGGCTCCACGGGTGCAGGAACCGGTGGCACGCTGCGTCGCAAGCAGCCCCCGCTTGGTAAATCGCCGCCACGCCCTGCGCCCGCCTCTGTCGCCTACCACTCCGATGAAGAAAGCCTACGAGCTTACGACGACCACCCAGACGACTCATCCCTCACAGAAAAACCCTCCGAGATGAGCTCATCCGACTCTCAGGTAATCACCATAAAGATCAGCGTCGTGTGAACGCTTCAGCAGAAACTAAACGCCCGCCTTGTTTTTCCCATTTGACTACTCCCGGACGCCCGAGACGGTAAATATCGTTCGAAGCTAATGTTATTATCCACGCTTTTCGACGTGATTCGGCACCAATGTAGTGAGCAGATTTTTATTTGCACATTACGTAATTTGTAAATACGACGCTTTATAAAGTTAAAACAGTCTATTAAAAAATTATCTCATAACCTCAGTAGACTCGTAGCCAATAAACCGATCGGACTTCAGTCGCGGAATGGTATTCTGAAAATAATCTAAAGTCATTCCGCTGCCGAAGTCTCTAAAAATTATGCCTAAATAATCAGATGAAATTTCGATAAAACTTAACTATCTACCTATATCTTATAGTCTGTCCATTGACTATTGACACTTAAAGCCAAGTTGACGTAACCTTGTAGAGGTAATGCTAGATCAAACGTATTTATTTCTTTACAAAGTTATGTCTTCAACTTTGTATGATCTGTCAAAAAGCGATTAACATAATGGACAGACTATACAAAGTAGAGAAACAATTCTCAGTGCTTCTTTCCGTTTACAGAATTCAGAAAGTGAAAACGAGAGTGTTCGCTCTGAGCCGCACTCGTTTGTGAACCACTACGCGAATGTGAACGACACGCTGCGCCAATCCTGGAAGCGGCAGCGGCCCGTGCGCAACAACTACTCCAGCTACACGGACTCGGAGCCCGAGGGGAGCGCCGTGGTCAGCCTCAATGGCGGCCAAATCGTCATGAACAACATGGCGAGGTCGCGGGCGCCGCTGCCAGGCTTCTCCTCATTCGTATGACACGAGCCACCTGGCGCCGGCCCTGGCCTAGCCACCGACGCGCAGACTATACACATATAAGCACGAGACTGGCCGGTGACGTTTCCTTCGAACGCTTTGTGGTGAAACTTTCTGGAGGATCGACGCCCGTGTCGCGTGCCGTTCTTTCACTGCCCATTCCTTATTTATAAATAATTTTAGACGTAATTTTACATTTTCTGTACATATCATACAGCTGAATACTGATAAGGCTTTAAATTTTGATACGTTTTTTGACTTCTTATTCTTATTGTAGTTGTAAGTGTACTGTAATTTTGTATTGTTTTTATGACTATTGACTTGAGCTTTTCATTCAATTCGTAAGCGATAATTTGAGATCTCATTGTTATTGTTTTCCATTTCGAGTTGTGGATGTTTCGTGTGTACAGTACCCGGCGGTAAGTGATGCACATCGAGTTAGAGGGAGATAATCGGCTTCGTAGAGTTCGTAAAGCGTCGTCTCTGTCACTCACTACATCATGTGACGTGCGACAGAGACGACGCTCTACGAACTCTACGAAGCCGATTATCTCCCTCTTTAACTCGATGTGCATTACTTACCGCCGGGTACTGTAAGTACTGTTTTTTTAACTGCAATGACGTCAGACTTTTAAAATTTTACAAATATACTGACATACATTTAGAGCATATACCCTGAAAGCAACGATTTTCAAAACTATAGATTCAACGCCCGTTAAACACTGCAATAAAATTCAGTGCTTTAAATAGGCAGGAAACACGCTTCTACTTAGTCTTTCATTTGAGAAATTAATGAGAAGTGACATTATAGCAATTGATATTTATAAATTGGTGCACAATTTATTATTTATTTTAATATGATTTTATAATATTGTAAATGTTAAATCTATAGTTTTTAAGATTGGTGCCTGTATTTGTTGATATACCTTTTACTCAATTATTTAGTGATAATTTGAGATCTCGTTATAAGTGAATGCTTTATTATCTTTTGTATGACAACTCAAATACTGGGTTAAGCGGAAAGGGTCATAGTACCCATCATTATGTTTTTTTTTTTACTATGAGAACAACTCAGAGCTGAGAGAAAAAAATATCAGCTGTTCCATAGAAAACGGTCATTGGCATCGATTCTGGTGTACTCTAAACTAAATTTGACAGCACTAAAATTGTTGCCATCCTTCTCTCACGTATTAAAATGAAAAGAGAGGCAGATAATTTTAGTCCTGTCAGATTGGTTTAGTTTGTGAGTGGTATTTTTTTTATTTTTTTTTTATAATTAATAGGCTTGCGTTTGACCACCATCACGCCTGATGTTAAGCGATGATGCGGTCTACGTTGGAGCACGCTTGCCTAGAAGGAACCGATTCGCTCGTGATTTGAAGACGCCCAGATTGTAACCATCGGGGAACACCTATTCAGGCAGCGAATTCCACAGACTAGCAGTTCGCATAATAAATGTGGAATCAAAGCGCTTCGTACGGGTTTTCGGAATATCAACCATAAAACGGTGACGATTTTTCGTGCCCGCTCTGGCAGTCCGATAGAAAAATGGGCAGGAGGGAATTAGATCGTGCAGATCCGATGCACACTCTCCGAAATGTATCCGATAAAAAACCGATAGACTAGCAACTTTACGTCGATGCTCAAGACTAAGAAGCTTAGCCCGAACTAAGGATTCATTGCTGATGAGCTTCTTGGCCCGTTTCTCTATAGATTCCAATGCCTCAAGCTGATCCATTCCAAAGGTGAGAGCAGTACTCCATACACGACCGAACTTGTGCTTGATACAGTGATAGCAACTGTTCCGACGTTGACACTCTACAAAATGTATGGAACAGCTGATAATTTTTTCGAGATTTCAGGGTTGGTCCCATAATAAAAGTTGTACCAATTGATGAGTAAAACGGAACCCTTTGGCTTAGTACACCCTTTCTTCGTAACCCTGTATACTTTCCCATTTTACGTTTTTCTGCTACTGCCTCGTATTTGGAGCAACTTTGCCATAATAAGTTTTCTGTTTCCCTAAGCGCATGTACAGAAAACAATGGAGGACCTATATCAACCGATAAAATTGCAAATACATAAATCTAATACTAATGCTATAATATAACCTTTTAGATTATATTATAAATAAATAAATATTTCGAATCACATATTGTTAACTTTCTGATCATAGTTGCACTCAGTACTTTCCTATACTCACTGTATAATTTATACTCACTACTCTACTTGAGCTGAGTACTGTGTATTGACTTCTACGAAATATCGAGTCTATTCCTATATACGTAATCTGTATTTGCATAATGCCAATACAAAATTAAAAACTATTTAAATGTGTTGAATCGCGCGTATTAGCTAAAGTGGTAACGAAAGGGTAAACAAAAAAAAAGGTTCCAAAAATAAATCACCAACAAGTGACTAGAAAGTCACACCCTAGTATTTCAATGGTGGTTTAACACGGCGCAATCAATCACAAACTGGTAAGTAATGCTTTAGCATGTGCCGGGCATAGCATGTGTTTAGCATGTTAGCATGTGTGTGTTGAAATATCAATACCTGTGACTTTCAAGTGACTTGTTGGTGATCACGGTATATTAAGTACTTCGTACAACTGGGCAGATGACTCAAATTATATTTATTCATTGATTGGAAAACCAACAGCTACCACACTAAACTATACAAATTGTACGATCATCAAAAAGAAAAAAAAGTGATAAGTGTTGTTGTCACCGTAATATATATATATATATATAGAAAGAGACAGATCCACTTATATGGATTATCCTTGTATTTTTTTTTTATCCCCGTTCAAGCTTAAAATAATATGTAAGTTTTTTAGAGCAAGGTCTGATATTCCGGGAGTGACACAAGCCTATGTCACTGTCCAGTTGCCACTTCAGTGCAACAAACACAGAAATTGGGAAACAAATCTGTTAATAATCTATGTAATAAAATACAAAAAGCACGTACTTCAATTGTCATTTTGTTTGTCCGCTCAAGCGAAGCAATTTAAATTAAACATAAATTTAAATTATATGAAACATAGATGGCGTAGGCTTATATCAACCATCTGACCTTTGCGTCTCGAAATATCATACCTGGCGGAGTATATTATCATACCAAGAGATAACTGTCCAGTTATACTTACCATATCCGTGTTGGTGAATTGAGTCTGGAATTAGATATATTTTTTCGAGTTGTCCGAGGAGACGCGCCTATGTAATCTAATCTTCCATAATAAAATTAACGATAGAACAAATAGTAGGTGTAAATCAAAAATATTTTAACGAATAAATCATGCAATCGACTGATAGTTGTAGTGTAAAATGTTAATGTAAATAAATTTTAAAATAATGAATTGCAGATAAATTCTTGCATTATACAATTTGGAAACATTTCGGCACAAACAATTTAATACATCTGTGATCTACTTGCATTACTTAACTAAGTAGAACTAGCTAATATCTTCATAAGTACTTAATGCATTGAAATTATGTTAATATTAAAAAAAAATAAGTATATTCGTAGTTCAAAATTCCACCAGATATTGTAAAGGTATTTAGATATATCGACTTTTTGCATCCCACAAAGTTAGTGGCACGTAAATACATTACTAATTGTGCTAATAAGAATATGTTTATGACATAAAGTAATATAACAAGGTATATTAGGAAAAATAACTAAAATAATGGCGTAGTTGACAGCGACTTATCGTCTCGCTCTCTATCTCTTTGTCTAGTTTGTCTTTCTCAGGTTTCTAGTTGACAAGCACACTGGAAACAGTGTGACCGACTTATATAAAAATTTAAAGGGAGAGCCACTCAAAGTATATCTGAACAAATTTGACAACCATCCATAGATAAATAGTTAGTTCCATATTTTGGCCACCTTTGTACGATAAGTTTGACGTGACGTGAAGAAAGTGTAAATTGGGTGGGGCCATTTTTGGATTGAGTTATATATAAAAAATATATATTATATACCTTGTTCGTAGGGTTCATAGTTATAATTTTTAGTCTAGTGATACAATTTTATAAGTTGAGTCAAGAACTGTCAATGGTGATCAAAAGATTCGGGGTCCAAGGACCATTTTTGGACCAACTATTAGAATTTTGTCTTTTTAAGAATTAAGGTCTTGTTTGAGCAATAAAATAGTTATAGCAGGTGCCATTGTTTTCGAAAGACTAAGCTACGAGTCTTGTTATTATATGAATATGAAATATGCTGATATTCTTGACAGAAATAAAACTGTTGCTGTACCTATGGCATAGAATCTGTGAACCACTGGATGGGAAGTAACATTGCAGTAGGCGAAGTACAAAACATTCCACAAGTGTACATAATTAAAAGTTATGATAAATAAAAACTATATATGTAATACAACAATGTATTCAATCAATTACACATATTGCAAAAAATAATAAGAAGGACGCTTTTCTAGGTAATCTTTTTTTAAGCCACAGAAGACAGTGATGAAAACTTAGAAAATAATGTTTAATCTTATCCACTAATTTCATGCATTTTAGTGATTGGCGCGTCTAGTGATTTATAAGCTCATGGATATTGCTTCTGAGACGCCCAATAATTTGCTTTTGGTAACTTGTTTTTAGATTTCATTTACTTTAACAATATAATTATGAACTAGTCTTCTGTGCTAGAATGTTACAGTATCATGTTTACTTCTTGATCCTACAACCCACCTAGAAAGAATTTCAGCAACTTTTTAAACCCCTATTTTACAATCTATTGATGATGTTTTATTCACTCAAAAATTTAATAGAGTATTTATATCAAGACAGTGCAGCGTTTTATTTATCCTAATAATGTTTAAAATAGCTATGGAATGTTACAGGGACCTTACGGACAACTGCAATTGCGGAAACAAACTAACGTTAAATCCGCTCAGTTGGAAAATCATGCGACCGCAAACCGTATCTGGGCGCATTAAGGTTCACGTTCGCGTGATTTTCCAACTGAGCGCATTTAAGAGCCTCTTATACCAAATTTGACGGTTTTAAATCAATTTTTTTCAGTTAAATTACAATATTTGAGCTGGAAAAAAATACATGTCACAGATACATCTGTGTTTGAGTTTATGATTTGGTTCAAAACACGATGGAATAAACATTCCTCGATAAAAAAAAATCTGAAACAAAGTGGACTTAGTTTAATTTTTTCATTTTTTGCTCTAATGAAAGCTCGTAACAACCTGGAAATTGTATGTACTGAAAGGCAATTTTATTCAACATTCTTTTATTTGGATAGATTTTTGATAGTGAATAGTGTCGTTTTTTAGTGAAATTAAAAGCGTAAAAAGGACGCGAGAATTTTGACGCACCGCGTTCAGTGCCGCGCCAGGCGTCATCGGGGTCGAACCTATGCTCGTTTTTGTCGTTGCACTCCCCCCGCGGGCGTCCTGACTCTAGCATGGCGTCGCTATAACTTGGCGGGGGCTGAGGGAGCGTTTTGTTGCCTACGCGACTCGGATAACCGCCCGTTAACTTTAGTTAGGTGCCGCAATAGCAGTTGTCCGTAAGGCTCCTGGTGTGAAATGCTTACCGGATAAATGTTAAATTCGTTTAGTGAAAAATTTAAATAAACTTTATATATCCTGAAAAAAATATTTAAATCTGCTATAAAGTTCAGAGATATGAATATTTAAACTTTTTGATCGGATTAGGAAGAGATGCTCCTGTGCCTTTCTCGTAAAGCAAGTGTCAGTATGGAACTTCTATGGCGTACTAACAAGTGACTTCATTTAATTTTGTGAGTATAGTGCTTTCTTTTCTGTGTACAGCAAGACATGAAAATGCTTATAACTTACCTATCTTTAAACAAATTTAGTTTTCAGTGATTGGCTATTTGTGGTCAGCTTTTTGCTAACGGACAGTTTTACCTAGAGCAGTGTGAAATGTAAACTTTCCTCTAATTTGGGGCAGTGTCATAAAATAATAATGTTATCTCTGTTATTTCTCATACTCATGGCTGCACTTTGATATCAGATCGTATATAACTATATTGTTAGCCACGCATTTGCCGCTAGAGTGCAGCAGCGTGGCGTAACAACCAAATAATATCCTTAGGTCACCGAAGACGCTTCGGGAAGCCTGCACCGGCGTCAGAGGTGCTGGCCTTCTTGGAGGAGACCGGGTGGTTGAACTAGTTGCAGCCGGTTCACGCTAAAAGGGCATATGGATGGCCTAGTTGCGGAAAGCGCCCACACCACAACGTAACTATATTGTTTGTGGGTATACATAATTTGTCTGGAAATAAACACCTACTATGCGGGTACAACACAGAGTACAACATATAATTCAATGAATACTCTATGGTAGGCAAGGACTGGGGACTGAAACCAAACCTATGCCGATGGCTGTACACGGTAATGGTCAGGCCGGTACTTACATACGGCAGCATAGTGTGGTGGCCTAGAACGAACCTGGTGACTACAATCACTAAACTACAAAAAACACAAAGACTGGCATGTTCACTAATCAGCGGATGTGCGAAATCAACACCGTCTGTCGCCCTGGATATCATCCTGGGCCTGACTCCACTGCACTTGCACATACAGCAAGAAGCGATGGCGGCGGCATTAAGAATCAAATCAACTAACCAGTGGAGAGGCACTGGGTCAAACACAACCCACTGTAGAATTCTAGACAGAGCAACGAAAATCGTCCCTGACGCATGTCAAGGCACGGACAGTGGCCAGTACGTACTTGGACAACAAGAACTATGAGCTGGTTACGAAAGAAAGCGCCCGACTGGACATCGTGAATAATGAATACAATGTTTTCACGGACGGAGCCAAAAACAACAAGTGAGCTGGATGTGGCTACCACTCGCCTGAGCTTGGATTCACGAAGTCAATAGCCCTAAATAAGACCACAACTGCACTGCAGGCAGAGGCGATGGGTCTTCTGCTAGCGGCTAGAGAGGTACTCGTAAAAGACTCTGAACGTAATGTACAGAACAAAAACGAGCAACTGACGTTTACTACTGACAGTGCAGCCGTCATCTATGCACTCAGAAAACCTACAAGTAGGTCTAGAGTGATATCAGAATGCCACTCTGCCTTACAAAACTTAGCAGACACATATAATGTTGAAGTTCAATGGACAAAAGGCCATAGCACATGTGAGGGAAACAATAAGGCAGACTCACTCGCTAAGGAAGGCGCAAAGCAGGAAATTAGTGCAGAGGTTGCAAAACTGTGCAAACCAACGGCTATGGAGGCACGGAATCTGCTAAGTCTCTACACAGAAAAAGAACAGCAAAATATCTGGAATAAAACAAAAGACTGTAAACACGCAAAAGCTTTCTACCCATCAATAGACAAGAGAGTGACTAACAAACTACTAAAGCTAACTAGGTCGGACCTTCGACTGATGATAGGTACTATCACAGGTCACTGTGACCTAAACTATCACTTATACAAAATTGGAGCCACAGACAGCCCTCTGTGCCGAGGCTGTCTACAGGAGAACGAGACCGTGGAGCATGTACTACTACATTGCAAGGCCACAGAAGATATACGATTAAGGTCGAGACTACTTGAAGAAACTCAACAACTACAAGTCTCCAATACCACAACACCTGGTGAAATAGGGGTTGAGCGGTTTAGTCAGCGACCCAAACCCGTGCTTCGTTATTTTAAGGAGCTCGGCTGGTTTGTGTAGGCTGGCGGGGGCAAATGCACAATACACCCCAAGCGGGATGTCAGTGCAGGTCTTATCACCCCCACTTTGAATTAGAATTAGACTCTATGGTGCAAGAGAGTAGTATATTTCTTGATAACAATAATTGATAACAACAAATTAAAAGTAAAACAATGTTTTTTTTATTTCATGATATACCTATTATTTAACATACTTTTTCACATTTATCATACCAAACTTTGGGTACATATTTCATGCTGCCCTTGGATTGCTTGACTAGGTTGTATGCAGCCAAATCGACAATAGAGAAATTATTTTTATACACCCAGTCCTGAGACTCTGAAAAGAGCTTTTTGAATAATGGTTCTTTCGTTTTTTCTGGTGCCCTTTCTAAAAGATGACAAATGTCAAGTAGAGAGTCTTGTTTGAAATCTGTGTCATCATAGGGGACGATCTTAGGATAGGCCAGAGAAAGGTATCGCAGTATGTTGACTGTGCCAACTACTGGCACTGACACTGATGACAATTTCAACTCTGATTCGGCGGAAACTGTAATAAAAAAACAATATTTCTGTACAAATACATAACCACAAAGACAAAATACAATACACTTACAATACAAATACAAATTTTAAAAAAACTACTACATTCTTTCTGTTACAACAATACAATAACACTTTGTTGACACTACAGAAAGAACATTACAAGTAAAATACATTAAATAGAGGCACAAAAGGCAGTCTTATCGCTATAAGCGATATCTCCCAGACAACCTTCAGATGAGTAGATTTTCCTTGTGGCTTATCTAGACGGTGGTGTAAAATACGATTAATATAGTAGTGGTCTGTTCAGTGTGGAACAATATTAAAAAAAAAAAAACATCCCAATAAGTTCCGAATAAGCATGGAAATAATCCTAATAAAAAAAAAAAACATTTGCCCGTGCATTGTACCACGACCGACGCTGTGTCGTGAAACTCGGTGATGAATGTCGTAGTTTTTCATGACACCATGTCGCATTGTAGCATGATGCAATTACATAATGTGTCATAGCCCTTAGGCAGTGAGTGGTCCTTCGCTTTTACATAGATTAGAATGTATCCAATAAACCAGTGCAATAGTATTCTTACCACTTTTGAATATCAGCCTCAGGTTAATTTTTGAAGTGTTGTCAGTAGTTTTTAGGCCTTTCACAAATCCGTTTATTTTGGCCACCTTTTCATTGGGCACTGAAGAATGAATATGCCAGCTGATATTTACTGAGATGGAAGAGTCTTTAAGAACTCTATTCATGTAATATGGCAAATTGTCAGGATTGCAAATTAGTACCACTTCTTCAGGATTCGGAACCTGTAATCAAAACAAACTAAATTAGTGAACATCTTCTTAAATTACATACAGGGTTACGCAGAAAGGGTGTACTAAGCCGAAGGGAGGTTATTGTACTCATTGCTATTAATAACTTTTACGATGTGGTTGTGGCCAGACCTAAAATGCAAAAAAAAATCAGGTGTTCCGTAGCAAAATTTTACTTATACTCAACGAAATATATAGACACAATTTAATTGTGGCAAAAAAACAATATACATTGGTAAATAAAAAAATTAATTTAAAATAAAACAACTATAACTTGTTATTCAAGGCACAGCTAAGACAGCAAATTTTTTATTTTAGGGTTGGTGCTATAGCAAAACTTAATGATAAGTACAATGACCTCCTTTCGGCTCACCACAGTTCCATGTAATCATGCATACCAGCCTTAAAGCTAAGTTATACTTACTAAAGCTTTTGCCACTCCAACAGATTTAACATCACTGGTGTTAATATCGCAGTAAGAACTAATGGTTTTAATCCTATCATAAAGGATATCCAGCTTCTTTATAAGTTGCTCTTGTCTTTGCTCCAATTCAGCCATTTTAGTATTTGGCACCTGAAATGAGTTGAATAAAACAATTACTCGGCTCTACATGCCTACCTCATCCTCAACCTCAATACCTAAACACAACATTTAGGTGATATAAATTAATGTTAAAATCGGCACTTTCTCCACCAAACATGCCCATCAGAGTGGTCATATGGGCAGCGGTATATTTTGGGCCAAGTTGAGGCCTGACTGAAGATCAGAAAGAAAAGAAGAAACCCGAAACTGCTCCCGCCACCCAGCGGTGCAGACCCGCGGCCCACTGGGTGCTAGGGAGGTAGCCAGAAGCAAAAGTGCTGATGCACGTAGCATTCCCAATGAAGGAAATAGCGTGAGTCCATCAGGCCGTTTGCTATCTGAGAACAACAAGCCATAGCACAACTCTACCCCTCTCAGCTACTCTAGTGAACAGGGAATCCGCCAAAACAAGCGCTCTTAGGATTTACACATTGATGGTGTGATGGACTCCATTGTCTAAATAAATAATTAAAATTGGCTCAGAACAACTAATAAAAAAGTCAACATTATTTTCATAATCAATTGCAAATCTAATAAGGTAGATCTGCAACATCTCTTAAAGCCGTAACAGACGTGTCGGACTTTGTTGATGGACCGCCGTCCAACAGAAAGAGAAAATTTTATCTTTCACTCCCATTCGTCAGACGGTGTTCCGTCAGCCAAATCCATCCCGTCTGTTAGCTATTTTACATTAAACTAGAATCAGGGGCAAGCTTAATTCTTACTGAGGGACTTAACAATTAGGGCAACAATGAAATGTGTTCTCAGCATAGTCATCAGCACAAAATATTGACACTACACTAGACAACCTTAGAAGTACTAGCTGAATGCTGAAAGTTTAATTATTAGTTGGTTATGTGAGGTCATGCTTCACCATTATTGTTTAATGATTCAAAATGTTTGTAATACCCATAGAGCTCAGAGATGTCGATTAATAATACTTCAAGACAGTCTTGAAGTAGAGTGTATAACATGACTGATTGTAATGATAAAGCATGAACCTGTTATTGATCATACAATTTGACAAAAACCTTAAGAAACTTCATAACCTGGTTACTAATATTAAAATTGATTTGATCGAATTCGTCTTGCAATGATTCGTTCGGATTTTTTATATGGTACATGCTCTTGGGCAATGTGATCTCTTCGTTGTGATTGACAATATTCTTCATGTGATACATGTTTTTACCCAGCAATCGAACCCAAAAGTATTGAATGTTTTCTTTACGTGGTGCTATTCCAGTGCAGAATTCAGCAGGTAGTTTCAATAGAAAATAACACAATAAATCTATTTCAGAGCAAGGAACCTGAGAGAGATAGCATGCATGCATGCACACAAGTTTGGCATTGACATTAAAATTTCGATGACATTAACATGATTTGTAAAATGTCACAGATATATAGGTATTTTTTTTCCTGGGCTAGCGCCTTTATTAACTAAACAAAATACAAGCTAAAACTACAAATACAGTTAGACTGCCCATAGACCGTTGAAGGTCTAAAGACAATCCAAATGCTCAAGCCCACTACCAGTTGGCAGCGTACCCAGCATGCTGGCGGCATTACCACGTTGAATGGCAATGCTTATGCTTATAGGTATTTGATCTGGGCCCTGATTCTGTAACTACAAACACGCACGTAACGCGCCGTGTTAAGTTTACCTCGAAAAATTGGTCTTTATTCCTAGGGAACAGAGTCCACATTTTAAGAGGTTAACTTAACGCGGCGCGTTACAGTTCCGGAATCAGGGCCCTGTGTAAAATGTAAATGATCCAATGACGTCATAGAATCAACGTAGAATACCAGCAATGAAATTATAGAATAACACAGATATATATCTGTGATCGAATAATGAAAAAAAAAATTGTTTTTTTTCACGGTGCAAAAATAGTAGACGCTCTAGTTTACAAAAGTATCACTTCTTTTCGTTTTTCTCACTGGCAGCCCTTAGTTTTAATCCAAAGTTGGCCCTTCTGATTACACAATGTAACTATAGACAACCAATATCCGGTTTTTCATGTCCGGTATATGGTAATTTTATTTTTAATCTAAATAATAAATATGACTAATTTAATAACTATTAACAAAAACTATATACATTATAATACAAAACATATAAGTATTACAAACAATATTTATCAATCATTATTTTTAAAGTTGTTGTGATGACATATAATAGATTCATTTTGAAATGAGAAAATGGCCGCCGGAGTGTTCTGTCGAATTTACCTGAACGATTTCCACGCTGTTTCGTCACTACGGCTTAGTGATGCATCACGAAATTAAAATATTATTGTTTATTAAATTGCAAAAACAATTGTCAATTATTGATACAGTGCTTTAATCTGGTTTTCAGCAAAGAATGCTTGACTTTTCTTAAATCAATGAAAATCGACATGGCTGACTGATCGACCAATAGGAAGCAAGCATCAAGCGTTTCAGAATTGCATGTACTCGCATTTCGCGTCATTACGATTTTGGAACAATCTTTCTTTTCAATAATTTCAATATGCGGAAAATATAAACTATGAATTCTTTGCCTCATTGTTTCACAGTGAAAAGACAGTGTGCTTAGTGCGATTTTGTTCCTTGTGTGACGTTCAGTTTGGTCGAGAAGCATCCGAACGGCTGGGATCATGACTGCGTTGGATTTAGGATGAACTGAAATGAAATACCATCTTTTTGTTTTTGTAAACAAGACTATGTTTTTACCGTACACGTGCGAATCACTGTGAGTGGATTGACAGTTGCTTCAATAATGTCAGGAAGGGGGGCTAAAAAACGCGGGAGACCCCCGAAATCAGGAGGTTTTGAGAAAAATAGGAAATTCCAATACCATCTATTGAAAAAACCAAAATATTTACAAAACCCAGGCTCTGCATCTATCGCTAGCACTCCTACAGCATCAAGACCATCGTCACCTCAAGGAAGCGACATCAGCAAGCGAAGTGCTAGGAAGTTGAGAGGGAAATCGCACAAAAATAAAAGAGGAGGACTCGCCGGATCGTATTCGAGAAGGGGGTATAACCCACATGCAGCTGATTATCATGAATCTGAATATCACTATGGTTCTGACTTTGGGGACGAATACAGCGACAAATCCGAACCAGAAGAAGACAGGGCGAGTGAGACCTCTGAAGGAACTGTGGGTGACGCCGCCGCTACTGACAGCGACTTTTCGGTGAGCAGCTACAGCACCACAGGTGGCACGCCTCGAAAGGTCAACAGTTCTGTTCGCCCGCCCAGTCCAGATCCCTTGTGGCTACAACAGGAACGACAAATTCCACCTCTCAACCTGCCCCCTTCTTCAGATGATCTAATCATCCCGCAAAGACTAGTGCTACAAGTTGTGGGTGTATATGAAGTACTACGCCACTTTAGGCATTTAGTGAGACTCTCGCCGTTTCGCTTAGAAGATCTTTGTGCAGCTTTGAGCTGTGAAGATCAAAGCACTCTGCTAGTGGAAGTACATATGATGCTTCTAAAAGCTTTATTGAGGGAAGAGGATGCTCAACAGACTCATTTCGGTCCTTTGGACCATAAAGACAGTGTAAACATAACTTTATTTTTGTTAGATGTGATGACATGGCCTGAAATTTTAAGGATTTATGTTGAGAGTGACAAATCATTTGATCAGAATGTAGTGAAAATATTAAACTCGTGCGAATATCCTCTTACATGTGTAGACGATCGTTTAACTGTACTACAGTTCCTGTGCAATCAGTTCTTGATAACAAATCCTGTACGAGATGATCTTCTAAGTGAAGGTGAGTTTTATTGATGTATTGGTTTAGATACTGAAGGATAAACTAAACTAAAGAATACTGAGGAAATGGCCTGTGCACCAGTATTGATATGGTTGTGGTATTTGTGTAGGGATAACTCAACTTTACCCTTAGGTAAAGGGGCAACAAAATCTGACCCAGCAGTTGGAAAAAATACTACTTTTAAAATATTTTATTTTTAGGGTCCAGTAGTAATACAAGGAACCCTTATAAGTTTGTTCTGTCCATCTGTCCTTATTCTTTGAGAACCTTCTAACTTCGATAGTTAAGGTATGGGCATATACCTTAACTATCGAAGTAAATCAGTCACACTGCCTGCGTTCTGCATCCTGCTGTCCGGTCAAAACGAATGCTGCCAACATTGTTCGCGGTTTCCATGGTATAATAATATACTCCGCCAGGTATAGCACTCCGAGAAATAATGTGATGCGGGCATCCCACAATGATGTCATCAATGTCATGGATACACGTATACGTGCATAAGCAAGAGCAGAATAAGTAATTTACAACAAGTTTGAGAGAGATGATGATACACAAAACAATGGCGGACTCTCTATGATTTTCTGTGTTTACAGTAGCGTGAAATTAAAACTCCCCAATATTCGTATATTACCTGTGAGAATCCAATAAATCAATGTGGTTTTGATAAAATTGTGTTTAATATATTCAATTCGTGCTTAACTTGCTTGAGCGGACAAACCAAATGACAATTGAAATTTTGTTTCATTTAATAGATGATTAATGAATTTGTTTCCCAATATCTGTGTTTGTTGCAATAAACTGGCAACTAGACAGTGACGTAATTCTGGGACAACTGCCAGAGTGCCAGACCTTGTTTTCTTTGATCATGGCGGTTTCCATATATTTTGCACCACTCCACTCTCTACGCTCGGGCGCCAAACCCCGTCTCGGGACTAAATAAGTTACTTTGACCCCTGGGGTAACAATGTACTATTGTATAAAATGTATTGACCTTTATTGACGTTTTTAAAGCTAAGTTTATTTTTAATATTGGTCAAATTACGAAAATATGCAAATTTTATCCAAAATGGAGCTATGCAATGCAATAATCGTTCATAAATTTTCCAGTTTTAAGGTTATGGAACAACTGGGTCATTCTGCACCTAGAACTAGGGCGAAAAACAACGAAAGAAGTATTTCCTGACTTCCTGAATATAGTCAGGTGTCAGCACTGAAAAATCTTGGACCTAGTAGCGAGTAAACACACAGTACATTACTTTTCAGTTCCTATACACTATGATGATCATTGTCGAGTTTGCCACCGCCTGGGAGACCTGCTGTGCTGTGAGACATGCCCGGCTGTTTACCATTTGGAGTGTGTGGATCCACCGCTGGTGGATGTGCCTTCTGAAGACTGGCAGTGTGCTCTCTGCAAACAACACAAAGTACTGGGAGTCACAGATTGTCTACCAGATGCTGAAAAACAGGGACTTTTGTGCCGTCATGAACATTTGGGTTTTGACAGACATGGGAGGAAATACTGGTTCATAGCAAGGCGGATTTTTGTGTAAGTTTGAATGAATTTTATTATCTTCTATTGTTTTTAGGTTCAGCATTGGCCTAATGTTATGTGATAGCAGGTTTGAATAGATAGTGTGTTTGATTTGAATATTGATTACATGCCTAGCCTGAATTGGAATCTGGTCTGATTGTGAAAAAAACAATAGAAACCAATCACTTTTGCCAAGTTTTGAATGTAATATTGTAGCAGGTGACTATGTACAGTGCAATATATTAAAAAAAAAGTTTTGATTCGGTTTTTTAGTATGTTATATTAACTCTCTAATATAACTTAGGCCAAGTATAGTTGATAATGCTATGCTCATCAAAAAGTTAACTGTTAACTAAAATTTACCTTTCTAGTGAAGCGGAAGATAACAATGTTTGGTATTACACTACACCACAACAATTCCAAGAGCTATTCAGTATTTTGGATTCTGATGAATTAGAAACTCCGCTGGTACGGGAGTTGTTAGAGCTAAAACAAGAAATTATAAGACAGATGGATATAACAACACATTTGACCAATCAAGCTAAAGGAAACAGAAAGTCGTACATAGAGGTTGAAAATGCAAAAATAGTGAAACAGAAAAAGTTGAATGAAGAAAACAGGCAACGAAGTAATTTGGAGTTGAGATTAGATGATGATAAAATGGATAGTGTGTCCTCAATAGATGGGGACGGAGATGTTGTAAATGAGGTGACTGTGGTCAGTGAAGATGTTCCCCAAGATGACGATGACAATAACCATTCCACTGATGATGATGAGAACAAGAAAGTAAAATCTTATAGAGGAAAAACTCCTTCACATAAAAAGACCGAGGAAGGTTAGATCTTGCAGATGTTGTTCAAAGTTAACAGAACATTGGTGGTACTAAACCGAAAGAAGATATACTCATCATTATTAACTACTTTTACTATGGGAACAACCTTGAAATCAAATAAAAAAATTATCCATACAATAATGTCATTCACACTTATGGAACAGCTGATGTTTTTTCCTTTTGCCGTTTTAGGATTAGTCTCATTGTAAAAGTTGTTTATGATATTGTGTGACCTCTATTAGGCTTAGTACTGCGGTTCTGTGTAGCCTTGTAGTGTTTCATGATGTTTGTGTCATTATTTCCTATATTAATACCACTTATTAGTTTCAGAAAGACTAACCAGGTTGAAGTCCAATCAGATTTCTAATGGTACCTATTTGTTCAAGTTGGGTAATGAAAATAATTTCAAAAATTACATAAACCAGTACACCACAAACCCCTTAGCACTGAACAAACCCCAGAGAAACGAAGAAAGAGATAAGAAGCGCTACATGTCACATAAGTTTTCTTTATCATCAAACCAAGATTTTAAGTGGGTTGGACTCCTAAACGGTAAGCTCGGTAAGGTTAACAATAAGCTTTCTTTATTATTTATAAAGCAATTAAATTTGATTTTGAAAGAATAATTGCCATAGTACAATAATATTTTTTTCTGTTAAATTCAATAGGGGAACCCTGTCAAACAAAATAAAATAAAATCCCAGGTTATGAAAAATAAGGGTTTTTGTTAAGGGGTACAGAGGGACCATCTTAATAAACAACAAACCCTGTCAAAGTAATGATCAACATAGTTTGGTACCTTGTTAAATATTATGTGAGGACTCAGAAGAATGTTAGAGTTCCACACATGTAACTTGCGCGACCAGTTACCAGCATGCTAGCCAGACGCCAAAACGTAAATCTCATCACAAACCCCCTACGAGCAACTCATGACTCCATAGGGTCTATCAACCCCACTTTGAGAAATCCTGGACTAAAGATTTTCAATGTTTCGTAAGGCAACCATTTTCATTGTTTTTTACGCATTCTTCTTTTCATGATGAAAATCTGAAGATAACTCAATGTATTTCATGTTAAATATTACTTATACTTCCAGCTACAAAAACACATGTGGTGGGAACATTGAGGCAAACGCTAATGCAACTTGAATCAAATATAGTGCTGCAGTTCATGCACCCTAATTGGTCATTACTGAGGAAGCCATGGGTACAAGCCGTACAGCTCTGCCAAGCTCCTCGTGACTTCTCAAGAGCCCTTTGTGTGCTACAGGTTAGTCAAGACAAAACCAGAGCCCAGAGCAGAAATTTTTCAGTCAACCTATTCGCGATTTATTATTTAATATTAAATAAATGTTCGGGACATGTTTGCACAATTTTGCATATTTAAATTTTTTTTTACATTGCATTTTTGCAATTTTAGTTTAATTTGATATAAAATACCTACTTTTTATCCATCAAATAGACTGGTGAAGGTCGTTCCTTACTAGGATCCTCTACTTTAAGGATGGCTCATCTGTGTAATGAAATTATAAACAGTAAGCTAGAAATTGTAATTTTTAAAATTTCATCTCGAATACTACATAATGAAAGTATGCAACTACGAACATATAATTTGTCAAGTAGATTCCTAATGAGGTCTAGACGTCCACTAAGAAATTATATTGCGAAAGGGCCGAATTAAAAGGACCAAAAGGGTGTAGAAAGTTTAGGCGAAAATGTACGCATACGAAGTCGCGGGTAATAGCTAGTATAAAATCATGATAGAACGCCTAAATACTGCTATACTCAGTCCAAGCATTTATTTGCTCTAGCTGCAATAACATTGTAAAAAAGCTGAATAAAACATTTTCTTTTAATATTTCACTGAACTATATCTGGTACCTGCTAAAAGTGATCAGAATATATGTGGTTTTCATTCAGTTTTTTTACAATGTTATTGCAGCTGTCAGAGCAAATAAATGCTCGGACCGAGTAATTTAAGTATCTACTTAACCCATGGCCCACTTGGAAAACCTGAACCAACTTCGGTCCCAAGTGGGCCGAAGTCGGGATAATATGGCAAAGTGGGGTTATATAAAGAGCTCTGACACTGAATGTCTTTGTGGTGTGGACCCTCAGACAATGACACACTTGATGGACTGTGCAGCGTGTCCTACAACTTGCACACTAGACGACCTGAATGAAGCCACGGAGAGTGCCATTGGGGTGGCAAAATTTTAGTCTGGAAACTTAATTTGAAAATAAAACTATAATTTGCGGAACATTGACTCGAAAGAAGAAGACAATACAAATAATTAAATAATAATTTCCAGGCATGCATTAAAAGTGTAGTTTGGGTACCAGCGTGGCATGAACAACTTGGTCATGTTAGACTTATTAGAACCACCGCATTGGAGCGTGAGGAACGAAAGAAACTCGACAAGAGAGAGAAAAAAGAACGAGATGAAGAAGAAGAACGCTACAGAACAGCATACAATTTCGTCAAGTACTCCCTTGGATTGCGGCATCAGGTAATTTTATTATATGAGAATTTCTTGAGTGTTGAATTGTAATTCAATGTAGTTATACTTAAATACGTCTTCACGTTATAATGTTTGTTGGGTCCTCGGAAACGCATTATTCTTTTTCAATATCTTTCAGTACAAAATATTATCTACCTAATTTCTACAGATTGCAATGGTGTTTACTAGAATAAAATAAAATATCATTTTTAGGGTTTAGTAACCTTATAAGATCACTTTTTTGTCCATTTGTATGTCTGTCTGTGTGTCAAAACCATTTTATTGTTGGATGTAAAAGACATAAGAGGGAGAAGACAGAAATAACAAAATTACTACATATCAGAAAACCTGACAGCGATGTAGGTCAATTTACGGGAGATTATTTTTTCCACTGCAAAATTTAGTTTGTCCTTTTAAAATTTCAACCTTTTGTACTTGGCTGCGAGGGTAATGTTTTTCGGATTTATGTGTGACATATTGTACGGAACGCTCAGTATGCAAGCCCGACACACACTTGGCCTATTTTTTTAAATTAAGTTGCATTCAAAAAAATTACATAAGTAATATAAAATATTGTAAATGGATTCTGTAGGTATTAGAGTTTATATGTTTTGCTCATGTGTCTTTACAGATTTGGAAACAGAAAGGAGAAGAGTACAGAATTCATGGTCAGTGGGGCTGGTTATGGAATTCGTCTACTCGAAAGCAAAAGAAGCATAACCTGATTTTGAAGCCCAATCTCTGCAATGGACCAGCTAAGATTGCAGTCAGAGTCAGAGAGGGAAGCATCATCAAAGTCCTGGCTGTAGAACCCAAGACTTATGAATACCTGGCGTGTGATACCGAAAATAAAGAAGTGATGGAAAAGTGTAAGTATTTGATTACGATTGTAGATAAAAATAGACACATTAAACTTATATGAAACTAACTAACAAATTCGATTTCGAAATTTCAGTGCCGCCTTCAATGCGCAATTTAAAAATAGATAAAGAAGACGAAGAGTTTGA
This sequence comes from Agriopis marginaria, assembly GCA_932305915.1. Classification (NCBI taxonomy): domain Eukaryota; kingdom Metazoa; phylum Arthropoda; class Insecta; order Lepidoptera; family Geometridae; genus Agriopis; species Agriopis marginaria. The sequence continues at coordinate 10,011,442 of OW029919.1, forward strand.
GGAAATTGATGTTGAAAAGGCTCTCAGTTCATCGACCAGAAGATACTACCCCAAGATTGCCAGAAAAACTAAACTGGACGATTTCTTGGCGCGAAGGACCTATTTGAAGTTCATGGAAGAAAAAAAATTGACAAACATATTAGCCAATGTTAAGAAAGAAGAAAGCGACGTAAAGTCTGAAGATGACAAAAACATTGATGTGGAAAATGATGAACCAGACACAGATCTGTCTTCGATATGCGCACCGCCACGAGTTGAACAGGAGACGCCGATCACATCTTCGAAAAATGTCGATGCTCTCAGAGATAAGTATCAAAAGCTAACTCAACTAATGAAACATTACAAATGCTATTCACAAGGGTGTGAGAAGATAGAGCCTTCAAATTTACTTCAAAGCTCTGGCATTAAAGTAAACTGTTATTCTCCTCTCTGTATATCAAAAGGAAAGTTGTTAAATGAACTTGTGTCACTTTTAAAAAGCGGAGTGATAAATTCTTCTGTTATCGGTAATTCCAAGGAAAATTCCAAAATGTCAATACTAGAACAATATTTGCTAGGCAAAAACTCGGTGAATACGAATCTAAATGAGAATATTCTATCAGACTTGTTATCTGCAGTAGCATGTGCTCAAGAATGTGACAACAAACAATCGGATAATTTCGTCAAAAGGAAATCTAGTGAAGGTGATTTAACTCCAAAGGCTGAAAAGATTGAAATAGATGATGAACTTCTAAAGTCTGAGAGTACATTAGAGGAATCAGCAGTGCCGGCAGTTGGAAATGAGATGGACATTGATATTGCTAGTGGTAGCAATGAAGAGAATGATGATGTTGAAATCGGACCTCTAAAGGAGTTGACGGATGACCCTGACCTGCAGATTGATGAAAATACTTCTGAAAAAATTAGACCTCCTATACCAAAACTAAAAATTACAAGAGGACGATCAGCTAAAACATCCTTAAACACAAATATAAAAACGGATGTGAAAGATTCTGCATATAAATGCTCTGTTACAAAAAGTGAAGAAAAGTTGATATATCGAGCAACCGTCAACAGAAGATTTGGTCTGGCTAGACCTATCAAACGTGAGGACAAACAAATCAAAGACGAGAAAGTTGATGGTGTCACACGGGTTTATTCAACAGAAATTCCTAGTGGTAAAGTTTACTTAAAAAGAGTACAAACCTCAGCCGTAGAAAAGAAAAAGAAAAGGACACCTGTGAAATACCCTCTGTGCTCGACATTCCACACTAGAAGTAAAGCAAAGACAATCATGGTATTACCTCGCCATGAACTAAAGAAAGTCTCTAGGAGAGGTGGTAACAGTCATGTTGTTGGATTCGGCCATAACGCCAAGCCTAACCAAGCCGTGTGGCCTTACCCTTGTGCAAGGCCATTATTCAAAACATGCTGGTTATATCGCACTGTCAACTTGCAGTGGTTAGCTACCGCTGCATTACAACTGCGTATAATGTGGGCTTGCTTACGATGGGACGACATGGCGGCCAAGCCGGCCACAGCCGACGGTAAACATCAGCTGACGACCGATACTGAAATAGTATCTTTGGAGCTATTGAAACATCGGCACGTTGGTCAATTTTCTGAACAGACTCAGTATCTTCGTCGCCGAGTGGTCATTCCGCTAGAGCTGCCGAAAACTGTACGTGAAGTGACGTCTATTCGCAGCGGACTAAGGAAGAGAAAACGCGCAGAATCTCCACAAAACACAGAACCACAGGTATAATCAAATTATTCACAATGTTGGGTCTGATACATCTCTTTGTGATCATTTTAGGTTTTTATTAAACTTTATTTTCTTCATTCTCTGTTTTATTTTATAGGTGTCGGAGGAGTGGGTGGACGAAGAGAAGCTGGAACTGTGGGAGGTACGGCAGTACGGCGAGCGCACAGAGCGCGCCACGCCCGTGACTCGCGCCTCCACCGGCAAGCTTCCGCAGCGCGCTGCGCCGCCGGCCAACGCCGCCGACCTCAAGGACAAGATGGAACAGCAGTTACGCGAACAGAGAGCGGCACATCAGCAGAAACGTGCTCTCGAAACATCGCAAGGTATCAACTAAATATATCTTTCAAAACATCACAACTCTTTGTAACATAAATAATAACCAATACACGGTGGAACACAAAAAAATAAAACAAACAAGGAAAAAATCGTGTGTTGTTATAGCATTTGTATGGCGTGCGCACGCCATAACGGCACAGGCTTGACATCATAATATCGTCAGAATGCGCTCTCTGTCTAGCATTAAATTAAATTACTTATAACTTCTTTATTTTTTAACACATTTTAATTTTGTTTTGTTGATGGACTTTATTTACGATTTTTTATGAGGTTTAAAAAAGGACACATGCCTATTCTAGATCTTAAACGACTTGTCGCATTGGGGACTCGGTCGATGCCTTTAATTTCGAGATTACTGTGCCATTGCTCTCTGGGAAACCTTCATTTTTAACTTTTGATGTTTAGCCAAAGACAATGACTAAAAGATGATGATGGCTGAAGGTATGCAAACCCACTGACAATGAGTATTTATCTACGTTTACCTTAGGCTTTCTGCTATTGGTCATGATTGTGTCTCATTAGCTCTCCCAAGGCTTGCTCCGAGGTCTTGGCGCATCTGTATAACATTATTAATTTATTTACAGACAAAACTAAATCTACTCCAAACCTGAGTTCTGGAAAGAGTACTTTGACGTCGTTGCTAACTTCGAATGCGACCACACCCTCTGGGCAAAAAACGGTTATCGGAAGCCGAAGAATCATCATGACGAAAGGTGCCGATGGAACGACCAGAGTTATCAGTCAACCTATCACCGGAACGCCGAAATGTAACCAAGCGGAACCAACGACTGTGAAATCTACACCGACGCTGCAGAAGGATGGGCCGCAAAAAGTACAAATAATACGAGCGCCAGACGGAAAGATTTCCGTTAGAGGTCTACTACCCGGCCAGCAGTTGATCCAGATGGCGGACGGAAAACTACACATAGTGATGGCGGGGCAGCAAGGAGTTACGGGGCAACTGGTCGCCGCGTCTCCGACGCAAAAGGTCCCGGAGAACGCCGTTCCGCAGACTGAAGCGAAGCCGAGCGAGGAGGCGAAATCTACGCCACGAGCACTAGCCCCGGCAAGTCCGCAGATAGTGATGCAGGCCCCCCGGCCGATAATATCGCAGGCGACGTCTATGGTGGTGCAGTCGCCGCAGCAGGTGGTGGTGCAGGCAGGCGCGCGCACCCAGCTGCCGCCGCGCATGCACACGGTGGTGGTGCAGGGGCAGCTGGTGCAGCGCCCTGCCGCACCACCTGTGCCCACGCCTCCGCGCCCTCGACCCCCCTCCACGCACCAGATCGTTGTTAACAACCCTGCCCTCGTGCAACAAATCGCCGCCGGCAAGATACAGCTCGCTACTGTTAACGGGCAGCAGGTGCTGATCCGCCCGACAGGCAACAATCAGGCGCAGATAGTGGCCCACATTGGGCAGAGCCCGGCCACGGGTACGGTGGGCGTTGTCTCGGCAGCGCCCGCGCCCCGACCCGCGCCCGCACCCGCGCCACCGCCACCGCCCGTCATCCAACCTCAACCGCAGCAGTTGACAGAAGATGAACTCGTAGAAAAACGCCTACTTGTCGGCCAACCTCCCGGCACCGTCATAAAAACTGTCACAGCGCAGGTGATTACTTTTGTTACTCGATTTCCATGCTAAAATGCTAAAAAAGAAGGACCCCTATGGTCAGACTCCATTGTCTGTCTGTCCATTGGTATGTAACAATCAATTATGTCAGGAATCTGCAAATCTTATCTTTTACAGGCCTAACAGCCCAATAGCTATGCAACTGAAATGGACCCATGGAGCCCCACAGTTCGAATCCCATCAAAAGATTTTTGTGTTATTGATATTTAGGCCCTAGTAGTAGTAATTTTTGGATTCAGCATTTCTCTAAAATACTAAAGATACGGAACCCTTGCCGAGATTTCGCTTTTTGGTTTATTTTTTGCATAAGCATTAAACATCTATATGACCATGGTTTGATTTGTGCGATTGCAGGTGATGCAAACCAACAGCGGACCTAGCATTGTCCTGCAAGGCTTACATGGGTATTCGTTAACCCCGCAGCAACTCGCGCTCGTCCAACATCAAGTGAAACAACAACTGTTAAAAGGTAACTAAATTATGTCTAGTATAACCACTTAGAAGTTAATTCGTGACCAACTACGTACTGTTCGTTCACGCTGCGCCTGAAAATGTACTCTCAACAGACACGGCTCGCCACCCAACGCAGCGTAACTTCTGCTGCGCTCAGAAAATGCTAGTTCCTCGTTCTTGCTTCTGATTCATCATACAGCCTTTTAACAGTCTGCTGCTGGACTTTTAGCCTACCCCCGAAAGGTTGATTGGGCCATATCCACAACGCTGGCCCGGTGCGGATTGGTGGATTTACATACGCCATTGAATTCCTTCTCCGTACGTATGCAGGTTTCCTCACGATGTTTTCCTTCACAGAAACCTTGCTTCTTACATCGAATGAATTAAGAAATGCGCTGCGTGCATTATCAACATTAAATAAAACCGGCCAAGTGCAAGTCGGGCACGCGCACTGAGGATTCTACCACTGAGGGTTCTACCACTGAGGGTTCTACCACATAAATTGTTGACTACTAAAGTACAAAAAAACGGAGCTACCTCTAAGTTAAACTATTTAGTCCAACTGGTTTGACGAAGAGGAATGGTCATTCCTCATGGTCAAACTTTATTGATATTGCACCTTTTCAGCACGCTATATGCATGCAGTTTATGTAGTACAGAGTGGTACAAAAAGACAACATCACGGCCAGGCGGTCACCCGTCCAAGTACCGACCGCGCCCGCGTTGCTTAACTTCGGCTGATTTCAATGTGATTTATTCTTATTGAAAGCTAGTTTAATCAGGAAGGTGTTATAATAAAAATTGAATATCATAAATAAAAATATAGTCATAAGCTATAAGCTCTTTTCCTAGTTGAACAAGGTTTTATTTTCAATTAATACTTATTAAATTTGCTTCGTTTTTTTGCTCTGAAATGCAATCGAATGTAAGATTGTAGCTGGTGGAAAATTTACTACAGAAAAAATATTAATTTAAAATGTTTTAACTCCGTTTCCAAAGATGTTATTGCAGCTGTCACAACTAAAAGAAAACTTGGACAGAGTATAATCATAGTTTTGTTTTTGATCAGCTCAAGAATCGACGGGGAAACAGAGCATGCTTGGCCCCAGGAAGATGTACCTGGCAGTGCAGCCAGCGGGCGGAGCGCCGCCTCCGCTGGCGCCCACCGCGCCGCCCCCGCTGCACGCGCCATCCCTGCACGCGCTTCCCGTGCCCGCGCACCAGGTAATATACTACTACTAGCGCTACACGCTCGCAACGGCTACGTTATCATACGTCCACACTAAAGGTACGCGCACACAGTCAAGTCACCCTTAATAAATATACAGTAGAAATCATAGCCATAATGGGGCCCACGGAACAGTCACGTTACAACCGGCGCATCTCAATCAACTTCCAGTCACCGAAGTGTTGAAATGTGTATTGTAGTGAACTGTGAGGAGCCACCTATTTACATACGTCACGCACCTCCCTAAACGTTGACGTGACTGATTGGTGACGTGATTGTGAATGTGCACGTACCTTTGCACCGGCTTTTCACGATACGAGTGCGTTCGGATCAAGTGTGAATCCGAATAAAAGTGTAAACAAGTATACTATTAAGAAAACGACTAGAAAATGTAGCCTAAGACATTCCGGAAATTAAGCCTAAAGATACTCACAAAATACGTACACACGAAAAACATTTCCCTCCTTCTGTCTTTTTCTTCTTTAGCCTTTCTTTGTAAATTTCTGGTCATACCCCTTCTGTACAGTTCCGTAAAAATATAGCCCTGTCCTAGTCAACTTTAATTGGATGCCGTCGTTCGAGATTCGAGTGGGTTACTTGTTTACGCGTCCGACGCACTCATAACATGAAAACTCGGCTTATGCCAGCCGAGCATGCGGACCAGGACAAATTTTTTTCGACACTGTCATGCGAGAATGTTACAAAGCCACAATAATGTAAACGTTTATCTCATTTTCGCACGATATTAATAGCAGAAAAATGTCACAGTGCGCATGCTAGACCTGGTATCCACTAAATTGGAGTTAAGGGCATCGGCGGCGGTACCAATAAAAGAGAACATTATTTACGGCCATGTGACGCCATGTCAATTTCGTATAATTCTACTGGTTAATATTACGCCCCTCCGCCAAACTCTGCTTTGGTAGATACCGGTCCTAGTGGCTTGCATAATATTACGTCATAAGTAGAGGCGCGCCTTCAGGATTCGTTAAACTATTAAGATTGTTGATGCCAATGAAATAAAATTGAAATACCTTTTGCTGTTAGATAAAAATAAAATAAAGTTGCTACGGTGTCGAACCGACAATCGCCTACTAGTATTTCGTCTTCACTTCAAAACCATCTTAGTAGGTTACGATTTTGAAGGAATGTCTTAGGTTTGCAAGCAATTATGCAGAGAGTCTAAACTGTGCAATAAAAAATGTTCACTGAAGCTCGTATTTAGGTAGGACATAATACGACGGAAAATATGGCACGGCAAAATTGTGTATTCCGTAAAAAGATATCTCATGTGAATCTCTGGTCTACTCAATCTGTAAAATTCAAAATATCGATCCATTGTTCTGTGACATGAAAATATGAAAACACATCAACAAACCGACAAACACACTTGTATTTACAATATTTATACTAGCGATTTATTAATATATACGGGAATTACAGTGGTCTTCAGGTGGCATGGTCCTACTACATAACATATACATAGTTTTGACCGCATTCGGCGGTGTTTTTAAAAGGCAAAGCGAGACGAGGTCCCTGTCCTTTCTCTACCTGAAAAACACTGCCGAATACAGTTGAAACCATGGTTGGGCCATCCAGCTAAATCAATAGTGATAATTTCCTTACAATATAATCAAATAATAGTAGTTAAATCAAAAGTGCTGCTCTTGCTCACTTTTCTTTCATGCCGTGTTTTTGCCGATCCGTATGTCATTAGTTCCATTCTTACATTTTAAAATTTTGTAAGAAACACTACATTCTAATCATCCTAGAAAAATCTATATTGAAATATAATTAGCTTCAATAATGTAGATGATAATTATGAATAGTAAAAAATGGTAATGTATTTTAATGGATTGTAACATTATTACTGAAGTTAGGAGCATAGATTTCTGTCTTATAGTTAAAACTAATTTATGACATAGTTATCAGTTGCATAAAATTAGGGTAGGATCAAAACGAGCGCATAGAAAATAAGGGCCTACTTTTGTTATTTGTTAACGGATATTTTATAAATTGACGCACTCGACATGGTCTGACCCTTCGATTATAAATTGCATTTAGTTTGTGAACATCTTTATAACATAAATTATTTCAAAAATGTAAATACCTAGAAATTTTCATGTTTTTAAAATGATCAGCAATAATAAGTTTTTACATTATGTATGAATTAGTAGTAAGTATTTATACTATAGTACATATCTCAAATATTTAATTCGAGGTTGCGCATACACTCTGTCTCAGGATGGGTTAGCTATATTGTAGGAGCATATTATAAATCAAATTTGTCAAAAGTAATCTTAAATTTGGGTCCATCTCTCCGTAAATAATTATACTGGTTTAGGCAGTGTTTTTTTTTTTTTTTTTGCAATGCCATTTTTATGCTCAAATAATAATTGGGTATTAGCCATAAAAGTACATGGGTTCCAGCGCGAGGTTAATTTCAAACGACGATTTTGATTGTTATTTTGAAGACAACAGTATAAATTATGGTCTCATTAAAATACAACACATTTTGGGATACTATATTGAACTGGACAAAGACTAGTTTTTGAACTCCGAGATTTTTCACCATTTCACACCTTCAGGGCCGATACACATGAAAGCGGAACGTTCGACGATACTACTTATATATTCAGTACTCGCAACGTAAATTTTAGCTTTATGCTTGCATCATTAAACCTATTTCCGTATCTGTTGGAAATCTAGAACCAAATATACTAACTTTTATTCCGAACTATAAAAAAAAAATGCCGTTCTGAAATTGGGAAATATTGTGAATAGGGTAGTAGTAGGTAGGGTTTATTGTTCACATAATTTTTCATGAATAACATACCCTTAAAATATCGCCAACTCATCCTAAGATAGGCAGTATAATTGTGTCCTACTATATTATTGATTTTATAACATTGATTCAACATCTAAATGTTAAACTTTACTTTCAGTTGTTGAGGAATAATTTGGTGTAAGGTTTAACATATTAGATTCTTGAAATAAGTTATCTTATTATCATGACATAAGGAAAACTGCAATCAACCAAAGAAATGTTGGTAATGGCGATATTTGCATCGCATAATGGTTTAGTTATAGCTAGTAGGCACAGTGTAATTATTTTTATTTGAAATAAACAATAATTGGACATATTGCTAGCAATATATGAATATACAATTTTATATTTATACTAGTCAATCAAATCTTAAAATTTTGGGATTGGGCTTACATGATGATTTTTATTTGTGTGAGATTCAATTCTACTGTAAAACTATGCCATAATCAGTATTTTGTAGGCAGAAATATCTTATACGGGTTGTAATGAACCCCTATCCAATCAAAAGGGGCAAAAAAATTACCTAGAAAGCATTTTAATCGTCATACGTAATAAAAGGAATGTCCCTTTTTGGTGTCACTGTCGCGGTTTGTCAGCTATTTCCTGGCTAATCTAGTTGCCATGTAAATTTGCCCACCAATTTTTATTTTATTTCCAAAGATATCGCAAAAAAATTGTGTAGGTAATTAATAAATATAATAAAAAATACATAATAATAATACTGAACTAACGCCCACACGTATTGGACAGGGGTTTTGTTACATTCTGTATATACAGTTTATTATAGTAAATTTAAAACCCAAAAACTGAATTGCTCATACACCACCGATAATGTACTGCCTATTTTTAAGCTAAACAATTTCTCACATTTATACAATAATCCAGGTACTATACATTAATAAATTATTATAATCATTATCACTGACTTTTATTTAAAGTCCTGTTTATTTATGTAATTTTATTTTATTTTTCTTGCAAACGTTTTGTGGGGGTGTATGGGCAATTTATTTATTACTCTTATTTGTATTAACTGTCCATAGGTTTTCCGAGAAAGTTGAAATTGACGTAAATGTAGAAACATATTATTGCTGGTTGATATCGAATCTGAACTGATATATTCCCACAAACGCATTTGTTATGTTATAATTTTGTTTTCATAATAATTTGCTTGTTTTTTACATACCTTATTAGCCATTTTTATAAATGCCACTAATATTTCCTGAAATCCTGTCTATTCATTACGATTTTGTAATCTTAGGGTGAACGTACACCTACCTTACCGCACGCGCCGAATTTCTACCAACTAAGCCGTGATACATTGCCACAGATAAGTCGTCAGTATTAAATTAATTGAAGACGGATAAGTGTGCGTACATCTTTAGAATCCTTTTAAGTTTACAAGCGGCCTTAACACATTACCCGCTCTTTCGCTCGCATTTTTTTTATTGTTGTACAATTTCTGAGTTTTGTAAAATATTTTCTATTTATTTCTTTTCTTATACATTTTGCTCTGTCTCTAGGGCCCCTTTACCAAGATGTTTTCTTGCCTAGTTACAACTAAAACATTTTAAATGTCATAAAGGAAATGAATAGACAACAACTTTAAATATCATTTACAGTTATTTAGTACAAATAAAAATGTTAACTGTACGCGCGAGTGTGCGGGTAATTTCTCCACGCGTTTTTAAGTTGTTTTGGGAAACATGAGTGAAATTTGGTATTCATTATGGCATATAACATAAGATCCAACAACAGAAGTCATGATAATACCGGGTATGCAAGCTTCATGCCATATGTAACTTTTACTTGTAGGACCCTAATGAGGAAGATAAGATAAAACGGCAGCCATTGTTAAATGGTGAAGAGAATGTAGCCGAGGCAGCGAGTCATAAAGAAGCTACGCCTTCCAAATTAGAGGATGTCAAAGAAAACAATACTAAGACAGATATAGTAAATGCGGGTCCGGAAGGCCCGCCCGGCAACAAGTTCGTACTCACGCCGGATTACATACAACAAAGTAAGTAAAATATATACATTTTGTTAATACTAACGTAATTTAATTTTACTGATCCATATGACCCACAATACTTTAGTATAAGTTACCTCTACATTACTTACAAACTATGGTTCTAAGTTGTTGTTTTTTTTGTTTTGTTTCAGTATAATTATTATCATAGCCAATAAATACTTCTGTATAATTTTACAGCCATCAAGAGTGCACTGAAACAAGAAAACCTCAACCCCGAGATCGAGGAAAAACTGCTACAGCTACAACGATATCAAGAGAAGAGAATGAAACCGGAGGTGGTGCCGGAGCGAGAGACGCGCGCGGTGGTGGTTGCGGTGCAGCCGCCGGCGTCTCCGCCGCCAGCGCCGGCGCGCCGCCGCGTGCAGTCCTCGCGGCACGACGATGACGAGGAGTGGGTGGACAGCAGCCCGCGCAAGAGGAACCGGTCGGGGCGCGCGCCCACCCCGCCGCCCGTCGCTCCCCCGCCTCCACCTGCGCCCCGCGCGCCTCCCCCGCCGCCCGCTGCGCCCGCGCCGGCGCCCTCCCCGCACACCGCCGCACTCGAGGAGCGCCGCCGCGCTGCCTCGAACCACTCCCGGTTGCAGATACTACTGTTCAAGCACAAGGAGATGCTCAAAAAGGACATTATCAAAAAACGAGGGCTTCTCGAGAAGGAACTTGGCGTAGAGATACAGGTCGGTTTTGACGTCTCTTGTAGTCAATTGTATTAGGGTTCCGTAGTACAACAAGGAACCCTTATAAGGTCTTTATGTCCACCTGTCACATAACAGCAACTTCTATGTTTATGAACTAAAGTACGTAAAATTGATATCATGATACACACGGTTGTTCCCATTACAGACACAGGTTGATGCATTCTGCTCACGGATTTTATTTTATTCTGACTTTTATTTCAATCAACCTTAAGATTTCACTTGTTTAACCGTTTTGTCTCTTGCATGTTGCTTATATTGACTGTACTGTGTAAACTTGGGCATTTTGTATGCTTTTGCTCAAACTTTAGTGCTATTGAAATAAAGTCGAGAATAACATTATGTCAGAGCGGTTTTGAAGTGGTGCAAGTGCATCTGTAATGTGATTGATGTTTCAAGAGTTATGTCCCAAGATTAAACTTATCATTCTGTAACATGAATTTAAAACACTTCGATCATTTTGGGAATCATGTCTACGGAACCCTATTATATGCGTGTCTCACTTAATTTTCGTATGAATTACGAGGTTGTAATTTCCGCGTGTTACAGAAAGAGCTATCGGCCGAGTTAGCGCTGCGCACACGCGCTGAGCGCACCAAGCAGGAGGAGGTTCGCGCGGGGAAGCGCCGGCACCTGCCTGGAGGCGCCACCCCACGCTCCTCCAAAAAAAGTGGCAAAAAAGAAAAGCTTCTTTGTATATGTCGTACTCCTTATGACAATACTAAGTAAGTGCAGTTTTATTTGAGTTTTATGTATCGGGAAACTCTTTTTGGCTGAAGATAAACTGAAGTTAGCTGGGCTTATGAGCAGTCTCCAATGGACTTCACTACGAGATGATGACGATGAGCAAAGCAAGGGTTTGCTCCATACCTAAACATGTTACTCAGACCCGAAGGAATATTGAAATTTTTGCCACCAAACAGTTGAAAATTCGTGAATCTTTTTTAATAACCCCGACGTCAAAAACCGTGAGGTAGCCGTATTAATAAACTGTTCCCAATTAATAAGGCAATTAATAATAATAATAAGGCTTGATCTTTGTTTAGGTGAATCTCTACTTAGGCATTGATTCGAAACTCAAGTCACTGCTGATAATTAAAATGCAATCGGCCCTCAACTCATGCGAATCCTTTCTCAAAATCGGTACTTGGGTGATACTTGAAACTAGTTTTAAAACTAGGTTTGGGTTTTAGTTCAGTTTATTAATACTGACTTTTCCATGGTATCTCTAGACGACTCTCATATTCAAAGAAATAATTGTACTCATGATTATAAACAACTTTTACATTGGGACCAAACCAATTCAATTCAATCAATTTATTTCAGAAAACATAATTCCATATTTTTTACAAAATGTCAAAAATTAAAATCAATATCGCAACAAAAAAAACTGTTCTTCCATAGATTTTTTTTTAATAACATTCAACAAAATGGAACAACAGATATTTTTTTCGCGATATCTGTTTTGAAATCAAAAGTTGTTTATAATAATGAGTAGTAGTACAACGATATACTCGAATATAATATGCTCGTCGTCTAAAAGAACACATAATTATCATGTATAAAATATTCAACTAAGTAATTAAAGTTAAGTTCGAAATAACAGATCCCGTAGTATAGCAAGTGAAACTTTGGGGCGCAGGTAGTTTATTCAAGCTGGCGTGTTTCTGGCTCAAAGCATAAGCATTGCCATTCAGCGTGGTAATGCCGCCAGCATGCTGGGTACGCTGCCAACTGGTAGTGGGCTTGAGCATTTGGATTGTCGTTAGACCTTTAACGGTCTATGGGCAGTCTAACTGTTTGTTTAGTTATAAAAGGCACTCGCCCAGTAAAAAAAAAGTTAATTTATTCATTTACACATGATAATAACAAAATTAAACACGTTCTCCTGTACTCTACTCGTCAGCCATTGTTATTTTATTTTTATTAATTTATTTAAGGATCAACAAACAGTATACAACAAAATTTTAAACTAAAAAAATATACTGAGAAATAACTAGTTGAAATATAAGCATCGTTGACCACGGATTAAAAACAGATTCTTATGTATTATATTTTTGCAGATTCTATGTTGGATGTGAGCACTGCAGTAATTGGTTTCATGGAGATTGTGTCGGAGTTACTGAAGAAATGAGTAAATCGATGGAGGAATATGTCTGCTCTGACTGCAAACATGCCGCAGAAACACAAGAGCTGTATTGCTTATGTCGACAACCTTATGACAATTCACAGTGAGTAGTTTGTTTGAAAAATTTGCAAGTTGAAGTGGCAATGGGCAGGCGACATCGCTCGAAGAACCGATAACCGATGGGGAAGAAAGGTTCTTGAGTGGAGACCACGAACCGGAAGACGCAGCGTAGGTAGACTTCCCAGTAGATGGACCGACGACATTGTGAGAGTCGCCGGCATCCAGTGGATGCAAAATTAAAGGCAGGCTGTCGTTCAGTGTGGAGTTTAAAGGGGGAGGCTTATGTTCAGCAGTGGACGTCTTCTGGCTGATGGTGGTGATGGTGATGAGTTTGTTTTACCCTAGGAATATTATAATACTATTTATACTCGGTCTAAGATGTTTAGGGATAGTTGCTTTTGCTGGAAACAGCAAGTGAGCATAGTGAGTGAAATACCACTCACTCATTGACTGACTGACTGAGTCATCACGAAATCTCGAAAACGAATTGCCGATAGTTGAAAATTTACAAGTAGATACATCCTTAGGGCTTTGGGTATTAGAGGTCTGCTAAAAAGGATATTGCGAAAAGGCCTACATTCTAATTATGAGGGGGAAATGGAAGTTGAAAGCTGACGCGTACGAAGGCACGGGAAACAGCTTGTAATAATATTATAAATGCAAAAGTGTTTGTCATTCTTTCACGCAACAACAAATTAATAAATCAATGTGATTTTTGCAAATATATATATATAGGTAGATAGTTGGAGGGCCGGAGTGACATGGGATATGTATCATCCCAATAATTGGTTCCCGAGTCTATGAGATTGTCTACGTAGGTGAAACTGCAGCGCACACCTATAACAGTATAAAAATTATGACATTCATATGTAATGTTTTTACATATTGGAGACTAGCCGATGAACTATAGTGGTTCTTTTTTAATATCTTTTTTTCTTTACCTTTACAATGATATTGCAGCTTTTAGAGCTCAAAAAAAACTTTGACCAAGTAATAAGTAACAGAGTCTGTCTCTATTTGCAATTCGGTTTGTGTTTCAATTCTTTGAAATTTTTCTTTTCTTGAATTTCAGATTTTACATTTGCTGCGATCGATGTCAAGATTGGTTCCACGGCAGATGCGTGGGTATCTTACAATCAGAAGCAGATAACATCGACGAATACACATGTCCTAATTGTCAGAAAAACAGTTCTTATAACTTTGCAAATATGAAAGAACTGACCGTTAAAGACTTTGAGAATCTGAAGAGGCTAGTGAAGCAGATACAGTTACATAAAAACGCGTGGCCTTTTATGGAACCTGTTGATCCCAGAGAAGCTCCTACATATTATAAAGTTATCAAGGAACCAATGGGTGAGTAATGTCTAGGCAACACCAAGCAATAATTTTTTAATAACTTTTCATGTTCAGAGACTTGTTTATATAACAGGTAAAACCTCGACTAACAATTCAGTATAGGTTTTAAAAGTTCAGGCCTACAATGTTTTTTGATTACATTTGGCTTTACATGATTAATATGTAACACTACAACACTAAAAATAATTAATTTTTAGTTGAATTTAAATATTGGGTTTTTTTAGTTCCTAAATCTTTGTTTGTTTCAAGTCATCCCCCTAACATAGATAATCCTATGATAGTTATGTATGAAGTGTCATTTATTTAATCATAATACTTTTCGTCTTTTCAGATTTGCAAACGGTAGAACGGAAAGTGACTGAACAGAATTATAGTACATTAAGTGAATTCATTGGTGATATGACTAAAATATTTGATAATTGTCGTTATTTCAACCCGAAAGACTCTGAATTTTATAGATGTGCAGACGGCCTTGAAGCATTTTTCGCACAAAAAATAAAGTATTTTCGTGAAAAGTTACTGGAATCTACTCAATGACAAAATAGTGCCAGTGTACAAACGAAAACAATTCATATGTGAATCTGGTGAAAAACAAAAAACTGTGAAGTGAATCTGGTGAAGAAAAATTCTAAGTTTCTAAGATCTTTCTGTAAATTGTATAGAATGTGATGAGTTTTCAAAGATATTAGATAATCTATGTTATGTTCGTCTTGTCAATGCCTTGCCCTCAGAAGCCAAAAAACGGCAACTTATTTTTTTATATTTAGAACGTGACGTTTAGTACATACACAAGAAACTATAATCCATTATTATGTACCCAGTCAAGAGTGTAATTGCATGGGCACCTTGGAGAGCAGGATGCATGTATGCAACAACTGCATAGTGCATCCTTCTCTATTTGCAGTGGTGGGATAAAAACTGATTATATTTGTTGACTCTCCATAAGCCAAAACAATTATACAAAGTCCTAATGTTTAATTCATTACAAATAACCGGCTTATCGATTAATATAACTAAATACATTACATACACATACTGTTTTTTTTTTTTTTTTTATTGGCTGATAAATCTCTGAGATATGAGTGTTTAAAGGAGAGCGGATGCTCTATCCCTTTCTCGCAAAGCGTGTGTTAGCGCATTTGTATGGCGCACCTGAGGCGTGAAGTTACGGCTCAGTATAGTGCGCTCTCTGTCTAGTATGAAATTAAAATGCTTGTAACTTATTTATTTTTGGACTAATTTTAATTTTGTTTTCGTTGATGGGCTATATTTATGATCATCTTTTTTATGACGTAATAAAAAATATTAGTCATTATACCTATTATCTACTACATAAAAAAACGGACAATCTCCTAGTAAGATTTTGTCAAGATTTTTTGAGTTGTTGCTTTTGGGTTTCTGAGAGCAGAATATACCTGATGGAATGTCAGTTTTGGTTACAAGTAAGGCTAATTTGTAGTATTTATTGTATATATTATGTGCTTCAGAAAACCTTTTAAAGCTGACTACATACCTATAATATTGACAGGAATTATTAAGTTATGGAAACATACATTTTTGAATTATTATGTTGGCTAATACGAATTAGCAAATTATCTTAGCATTAAGTAGATAAGTACATAGTTGGATAAGATGAAACCTATTGTATGTAAGTAATAAATTTTTAATAACGTGCATCTCTCATATATTGCGCATATTTATTTCATACATAACACGAAGACATAATATGAATTGAAATACCATTAAAACTTATGTTTGAAAGTGTTTGATATGTTTTGAATCAGCCTTTACACGAAATACTCGTATGAGTGCCATAATATCCAGGTTTGTCCAAGTATCAGAGTTGCATAGAAATCAATACGCTAAATAATAATAGTCACTACGCTAAATAGATTTTCTTGATGTAACTTACTTTTTAGGGTTCTGTGCCCAAAGGGTAGAAGCGGGACCCTATTACTAAGCCTACAATATTTGTCTGTCTGTCTGTCTGTCTGTCTGTCCGTCCGTCCGTCCTACCTTTAAATGGTACAGCCGTTTAAAGGCTTCAAACCGTAATAGATAGCCAGTTACATTTTTCACAAAGTATGTAATGTTACGGCGGATTAACTAAGAAATAATAAACAAGTCAATAAGTAATAAAACCGGCCAAGTACGAGTCGGGCTCGCGCAGTTAGGGTTCCGAACCATCACATAACTTATTAGCTACTAAAGTGCAAAAAGACAACATCCCTTCAACGCCCAGGCGGTCACCCATCCAAGTACCGGCCGCGCCCGACGTTTCTTAACTTCGGTGATCGTACGAGACAAACCGGTGGTGAACAGAAATTGGTCACAGACTTGCACTTAGCCATTTATTGTTATAGAGTGTACTATAATCATGCCAAGTTTGACGCTTGTATGTATTACCGTTTTTACATAATTAATAATATACAAACTAATACAAAAATACT
The DNA here is from genome assembly GCA_932305915.1 of Agriopis marginaria. NCBI lineage: Eukaryota > Metazoa > Arthropoda > Insecta > Lepidoptera > Geometridae > Agriopis > Agriopis marginaria. The sequence goes on from OW029919.1 coordinate 10,028,375, forward strand.
TTTAAAAACAAGTTTATTGCATGGGCACGTATAAAGCGTCAAACTTGGCATGATTATAGAACACACTAAACTAAAGTATAATAATAAATAATGGCCAAGTGCGAGTCGGTGACAAGTTTCTGTTCATTACCATGTTACAACTCGTAATTTCGCTATTGAATTTTGTGGTGGGCGCGAGCCCGACTCGCACTTGGCCGGTTTATTACCATTTGGGTACAGGTTTCCGTACCTTAGGTAGAAAGTTTTTATTTAGACAATCCCACTATCTCCTCCCTTTACTGTTGATGGCAAAATTGCCCAAACAACGCAACAATCATGAACCAAGAAACCGATTATTATACCATGACCATGGCAATAGTCAAATGTTTTTTTTAATAATTGTTTTCATGACCCACTGATAAAATAATAGTCTACCATTATTACAAATTAACACTCGAAAATACACAAGTTTAAGACAATAATACAACGAGCCGACATGTTTTTTTCCACGTTGGTGCCAAAACTCCAACAACCAATGGTGCCGGAGCCAAGCTAAAATAAGAATCAAGTGAGTTATTAGTTTATTTATATTACACGGGAAGTACATACAACATACTCACGTAAGATAACTCCGATTATGTTTGGCAAATTTTGGTTTACGGTTGGCGGTTAATTCAAATTCAGGGAAATTCAAATTTTAAACAGTTTTCTTATCACTAGAGAAATATAACGCGCCAAAAATTTCAAAAAATATTATTTTAAAAGTTTTCGAGGGTAAATGGGAACCATGAACAAATGTTAAGTTTTTTTCTCTTAATGTATTGCATGACCATGGATACAAAGTCCTTCAGTCGGAATAATAACTAGGTTTACAAGGAATTAAATAACGTCAATCAAGTCAGAATCAAGCGAAGTAAGTGATAAATAACCGATAAATCCTTTAAAATAACGGTTTTAATCAGCAAAATACAAATTAGGGTTTCAGAGTGACGACCTCAGAAGAAGGACTAAAGGACTTGTTTAAGAACTCAGTCGTAGTATTTATATAGTTTGGCCTCAGTCTGAAATCATAGAAAAATAATGAGCATAGAATCCGTTACGTGGCTAAACGTACAAGGCCGTCTGCCAAATAGTATGTAGCCTTTTATACCGGCTCTACACTCGCGCGCGATCCGCGGCGTGATTGAAGCCAAGAGTTTCACTTCGTTCACACACACACACAAAATGATTGCCTCTACACTCGCAAAGCTTCGCAAGGGCTTCACAGAGTTCACAGTTTTGTTCGCGCTCTCAACGAGAATGGACGTCGATGTGGCTGCCGCTGTTTCTGTGACGCATTGTGCTTTAACTCTATTCTATAATTAGGGAGGCAATAATGTACGACACAGATAATGTACGGCATGATATTGTACGGCATAATAATGCACAGCATGATAATTGGTGTACATGTACATGGAATATCATGTTGTACAATATCGTGCCGTGCAATATCATGCCGTACATTATCAGATCGGTCCAATAATGCACAAGCGATAATGTACAGCATGATATTCCATGTACATGTACACCAATTATCATGCTGTGCATTATTGTGTCGTACAATATCATGCCGTGCATTATTGACTGTGTTTAATAATGTACACCCCGATTTTGTACAGCATGATAATTGGTGACCATAAAAATTCAAAACTGATGCTTCGTTTAGACGTGGACATTCCACGTCGAGTGTCTTAGGTACAAATGAAATGAGTGACAGATCCGACACAGAGCATCCGGACTTGAGTATGTTAGGTTCGAAATGGGTCACAGAACCGACACAGAGCACCCCGACTCCACCTAATCTTGTGGTCCCTACCCCTAGAGTGTATATAAAAAGCGCGGGAGCCAGAAGCTCAAGGGAGGTCCTGAGTGAGAGCGAGCCATATGAGACTGAGCGGAGCGAAGGGGGGAGGTGGTGAGCGAAGCGAGCCGGTGACCTCCGTAGCGAAGCGAAGGTCGAGTGTGGCGAAGCGACACTCAGGGGCGACCGCAAGAGCTTCTGGCGGGAGCCCACCTGGAGTCAGACTTGCGTTGGTTAGGTTCGAAATGAGTGACAGATCTAACACAGTTTTACTCCTCTCACCGCCTCACCACCAAAGAGTTTTGATTCTCATATTTTTAATCTGTGACTATCTTACACTATCTTGTTCAAACGAAGCATGGAATCGACAGACGTCATAGACTCAACAGCCAATAAGAGCAGAGACATTTCAGCAAAATTAGCCAATAGGGAGATGCCACCTTTTATCATGTTGTACATTATCGGTCGTACATTTTCGGCCCGTTTCGATAAAACACGGCCCGTATTGCACGACATGATAATGTACGGCATAATAATGTACAGCCCGATAAAACGTGGACTTTTTTCTGGGTGTCTATAATGTACAACATGATATTTGCCGACACGATATTGTACGGCATGATAATGTACAGCATGATAATTGGTGTACATGTACATCGAATATCATGTTGTACAATCCATGTCGCACAATACTGGCCGTCAATTATCGGCCCGTGTCTATAAAGTACGGCAAGGAATGCACAGCCAGGATTGCACAGCCAATAATCCATGTACGAAAAAAAAGTCCACGTTTTATCGGGCTGTGCATTGTTATGCCGTACATTATCATGTCGTGCAATACAGGCCGTGTTTTGTCGAAACGGGCCGAAAATGTACAACATGATAAAAGGTGGCATCCCCCTATTGGCTAATTTTGCTGAAATGTCTCTGCTCTTATTGGCTGTTGAGTCTATGACGTCTGTCGATTCCATGCTTCGTTTGAACAAGATAGTGTAAGATAGTCACAGATTAAAAATATGAGAACCATAAAAACTTTTTGGTGGTGAGGCGGAGAGAAGAGTAAACTGTGTTTGTACTGTCACTCATTTCGAACCTAACCAACGCAAGTCTGACTCCAGGTGGGCTCCCGCCAGAAGCTCTTACGGTCGCCCCTGAGTGTCGCTTCGCCACACTCGACCTTCGCTTCGCTACGGAGGTCACCGGCTCGCTTCGCTCGCCACCTCCCCCCTTCGCTCCGCTCGGTCTCGTATGGCTCGCTCTCACTCAGAACCTCCCTTGAGCTTCTGGCTCCCGCGCTTTTTATATACACTCTAGGGGTAGGGACCACAAGACTAGGTGGAGTTGGGGTGCTCTGTGTCGGTTCTGTGACCCATTTCGAACCTAACCTACTCAAGTCCGGATGCTCTGTGTCGGATCTGTCACTCATTTCATTTGTACCTAATACACTCGACGTGGAATGTCCACGTCTAAACGAAGCATCAGTTAGAATTTTTATGGTCACCAATTATCATGCTGTACAAAATCGGGGTGTACATTATTAAACACAGTCAATAATGCACGGCATGATATTGTACGACACAATAATGCACAGCATGATAATTGGTGTACATGTACATGGAATATCATGCTGTACATTATCGCTTGTGCATTATTGGACCGATCTGATAATGTACGGCATGATATTGCACGGCACGATATTGTACAACATGATATTCCATGTACATGTACACCAATTATCATGCTGTGCATTATTATGCCGTACAATATCATGCCGTACATTATCTGTGTCGTACATTATTGCCTCCCTTTTTTCTCGTACATGGATTATTGGCTGTGCAAACCTGGCTGTGCATTCCTTGCCGTACTTTATAGACACGGGCCGATAATTGACGGCCAGTATTGTACGACATGGATTGTACAACATGATATTTGATGTACATGTACACCAATTATCATGCTGTACATTATCATGCCGTACAATATCGTGTCGGCAAATATCATGTTGTACATTATAGACACCCTATAATTATATATTTTTTATATTTCTCTATTCTCTAAAAGTTAAGTTATATGGTTATATGTAGGTACATATTTTTTAAGTATGATCATGGAAAAAGTAGGTTTCCCCGTAGACCCAATGCTATGACCCACGAGTGGGACTACGGGGATTTTTTCTCCCATGGACCATGGAATGACACACACTAGAGATGAAATTTAAACTTTATCATAGCACACTACCGTTCATTCATAGGTGGTACGTTTAACCTATGGCGGGAAATTCAAATTTCAAACAGTTTTTTGTCATTG